>CM042041.1:51077500-61077500 GCA_023525975.1 Smallanthus sonchifolius | reverse complement strand
AACCCAATATAAAAGTTGAATGGACCAAAAAATACCTAAAACAAACCCTAATTTTCAAGTTACAAATAGTTGTTTCAACTTGTAGACCACAGTCTCAAACTGCAAACTTAAAATAACTTTGGTGGTTAAATTGATATAAAACATGAAATATGTAATTTATGATTTTACAATATAACTTTTAACACTTTTGTCAGTTACAAATATTGGATGAATAGACACCGCACCTGCTACCCTCAATGTGCAGTCTTCATAAAAATAAACATCAATTCTACTTAATTAACATCAATTGAACTTTAATTGAAGCTTCGCAAGGAAATTTGTTCTAAAAAGTCTGTAATAACCCTAGCACCACTGGAAAAGTGACATATACATATACTAACAGAAAAAGCATTGCATTTACAACTAGAAGATGAATACCGTGAATTGTATTTTGACGACCTCGGGTTGTTTAACAATAAACAGACTCCAATTTGGAACAGTTATACAACAAACACGATATATAACCAAAATAAGACTATCTACCTGACTCGAGATCACTGTCTGAAGAAGTGGATGAAGGCGCGCTCCAACTCTTAGAGTTCCAAATCGAAGATAGAATTTTAGAAGCACCGCCGGCGACAAATTTAGCAGGCGAAACAAGTCCAGTGAGCCAACTAGGGCTTTCCGGTTCCGGAAGTGGATGATGAGGTTCGGGCGGAGTTGGACGGTCGTAAGGAGTCTTCCTAGCAGCAATTCTCTTGTATTTCAATATTTTTCCGCCGGATCTGGCGGCCGGAACGTCCTGAGAACCGGTAGCCATGGTTGCGAGATTTGTCGAAGGGCGAAGAGAAATGGTATCGGTGTTGAGTGCGTTATGAGATTCATACACCATTTTTTTATATTTAAATTTAAATTTAAATTTAAGTATTTTAACCAATTGATTTGATATATTTTTATTAAAACTCATAGTATTTATACATACTAATAAATAAAGGTTTTGGGGTGTCACATTTCATTCTCATATTTATCTTTAAAAAAAAATTTCGCCTCTCTCTCCTATTTAATAATACAAGTTTCTATAAAAAAAATTATAATTTTTGTTTCCCGCATCTCTCACCTATTAAATAATAATGATTTTTATAACTATTTTTATAAAATATTTTTTAATTAAAAAAATAACTTTGTTTATAAAACATTTTTATAATTTAAACATTTCTTTCATTCTTTTTATAAAACATTTTAAAAAAATAACTATATAACGTTTTTAAAATTTGTATTAAAAAATTATATAATATGTAATATTAGATATTTATTACTAAGTATGTATAAGACCGTATTTACTCACCCTGTATAATATACATGGTTTCTGACCTATATTATAATAAATGAATAACCATACTTGCTACGCGTCGACTTCTGATTAAATCTAGATTTTTGTTTTTCGTTTTTCTCTCCTATTAAATAATAATGATGTTAAATAATTAAATATCTAACATATATTCTAATATTTTATTAAAAATTACTAAATCATAAGAAAATTTCAATTATTTCTTATTTCACAGATGACTAATAACACCAAACATACAAATCTTTATAGAAAATAATGTTTTATAACAAATTATATTTATTTACATGGGTTTTAATCTATTGTCCTTATATGACAAGATAGTCAAAAAAGTTAATGACAAGATAGTTAAAAAAGTTAAGTCTATTTTTTTAATATTAAAATTATGTAATATCAAACAAAAAAAATTCAAAACAAGTGTAGTACCTGTATTAATTTTTTTAGCCAAAATTCCAAAGAAACTCCACTGTTCGAAACAAAATGTTTGAAATTAGTTAATTTAAATATTAAAAAATGAAATTAATTTTTTTAAACATTATATGTAAGAATTTAGATCGAAAACAATAAAAACTCTAAAAAATTTGAGTAAAATAAAAAGCATGGGTCACTTTTACATCGATCGAAAATAATAAAAACAAATAACGTGGGTTCAAATAACACCGATAACAACCACTAATGTTGCCTGTTTCGTCACGGAACCGGAACGGTAATGATACTCGCAATAGCTTACGACAAAAAAATAATCGGTTTTGAATACAACTCCGTTTTTGAAAAAAAACCAGACAAAAAAAAAACTAAAGACAGTTGTACATTCCGATTTTTTTTTTAAATTAAACGAACGAAAGTTATTACGGGTAAACGAATATAACAGAAAATGAAGTAGGCTAAAAACATATCCTACTTCTAATAAACAATTCCACTTAATGCCACATGGCAACATCATATTTTTTCTTATTAAAATCTTATAATTTATTCTATTTTAAGTAAGTTTGAATTTTAATATCTAATTATGTTAATGTGTTTTTTCCAAAAAAAAAATACTTTTATTGATGATTTCTTACATAAATGTATCATATATAGTATAAAGAGTGAAAACGAAAAAAAACTTTTATTGATGATTTCTTACATAAATGTATATATGTATAACTATGTTAGAATCACGTGTATTACACGGGTTAAATAAATATAATGTTATAAAATTATTATTAAAAAATTACTTTTTAAAAAAACCCGTGTTTTACACGGGTTGAATAAAATATAATGTAATCTTTAACACATACACTCTTCAAAATATGTTTACTTTAACGTAACAATTATAAATTATATTAAGTTAATTTTTAAAACATTTTCTTTAACTTGGTATTAATTATTTTTTGTAATTGATAAATGTTAATCCATACTAAATTCATTTGTTTAATGATATAATAACAATTCATAATTAAATAAAAAGTATCCATAATTAGATTGATGTTAAGTATTTTAAAAAAATATTATTTTAATATAGTATTTAATAGGAGAGAAATGCAGAAAAATAATGCTAAGAATGCACCAGAAGGTAACATATGTCCCATAATTTTGTTTGTTTATTAAGTAGTATAGATATTGATATACGAAAAGAATATACGATAATAAAAGAGGGGACGAAAAAGAAAAAAAATAAAAGTAAAAAAGATAAATATTGTTCACAACTTGGACGAAATAAATGGGAAGAAAATATAAAACCAAATTTGTTTTTTTAGTTAAGGGTATAGTAGTAAAAGTAATATAAGTTTGAAAAAAAGAAAAAGACAAAATAAGATTTAACATAAGGTGTTTGTACCTTATGCATAATGTATTAGCAATATGGGAATTGTAATTAGTATAGTATTTTAAAAAAAATAGTTAACTTAAATTAAAAAGTATATATATTAAGTTTATATACAAAATTTAGAGTAAAATAAAAAATAAAAAAATTAAATAATAAAAATTAGTTAATTTAATTAAAAAAAAGATTGATTTGATCTGTTTAATTATGTATGTTCATCATGAGTAAAAATAAAAAGTCACATCGATGATGTAAAATGCTTATTTATATGATGTATAAACGATGGCTCACTTTAGAAAGAGGGAAGTGAGAAGTGAAAACAATTTGACGTCACATTAATAATTTTATACTGGTTTTGGCTTCTCTATAAAAAAAGGATTATTAAAATACATCTGAAAATAGTTAATATAAATCTATATCTATAATATATAATAAATAAAAGTTTCACAATGACACGTGTCGTCTCCATATTCATTCTTATAAATTTTTTCTGCCTCTCTCTTCTAATAAAACATTTTCATATTTTCAATAATAATATATTTCTAAACAAATTATTAATTATACTAATAAAACATATTTATTTTAAATTATCTCATATTATAAATTTTTTTTTGAAATTTAATTGACTAGCTTATTTTTCAATCAAATATTAAATGAAAGTCAAATTAAATTAAATAGTATTTAATGTATTTTTGAAACTTGATTATATATTAATTTTTATATTTTTTTATTTTGTTTTCTAATTGTTAGTATATGTATTAAATTTTTTCACATATAAGATATATATATAGGGGTATGTTCTTTTGAGAACCAACAATATGTTAAGAACCGTGAGAACCGCATTAACTTTTCCTCTATTTATAATATAAATTGACTAGAATTCATGTACATTTCAATATGTTTAAGGTTTGGTTTTAAAAGATCTCGAATTTATAGTCGTTTTTTTAAATGCATATATGCACTCACACTATATGCACAAATGAATGCATATATGCATATTTTTATACTTTTCTTAAAAAAATTCAGGAGAGGGGAGATAAACTCAAACTAAGAGTGGGAAGAGATAAATAAAACATTGTTGTTGAATTTTACATTTTTCACTAAAGCGATATGTACACTTTTTGTGCGGTTCTTTCGGTTCTCAACATATGGTTGGTTCTCAAAAGAACATGCCCCTCTATATATATATATATATATATATATATAAGATTTAAAAATTTATGTATTGATCTTTTTTTCATCCTGTGTAGTATACAGGTTCTAAGCTAGTATAAAATATTTAATTGTTAATTAATGAAAACAAATTTACTGAATATATTTCTTAGATGCGGTATGAGATTATTCAAAACTTCACCGGTGAATCTTAACTTCAAAGTTTATAGACCAGCTGTTTCACCGGCGACGATCTGGGAAAATCGGACTCGCTCGACTAGGTTTGCTTCTCCCCCATATCTCCTGATCCCGACCGGAATAACTTTTTCAGTTTTTTTCGTTCGATTATTCAAAACTTCTGATTGAATTTTCGTTTCCAATTTGCATACGCACTTATATTTGATATCTTTATTTTGGATCAACTCCGTAATATGTATAGAGCTTTCAATCAGATCGGAAGGTGGATCGCTGAAGTCTGAGCCATGGTGAGAGATTTGAAATCCCTTATTTGCTGATTACGTTGTCATAGCGATTAGTGGAATTAGGGTTTATATTATCCGTGCTTTATATTTATTATTTAGTAATGTCTATGAAAATGATTGATTGTTTAATGATTATTATTTTAACATCGCTTATAGCAAGGATAGTATCTTTTACACAAAGCAAGTGTTGATTGTGGAGCAAAGGCAGTAAACAATGACTAGAAAATAGTAATGGATTTAAGGTGAAAGTATTTTTTTTTACTTATAGGATTTCATAGTGGGGAGAGATATTCAGTGGATCTTTGTTGAGTGGCATTTAAAGCTAACATGTTGGAATCTATGTTGTCAAAAGCCCTTCGGGCGTGCGCCTAGGCCCTTAGGCGAGGCGAGGTGCAGGGAAAGCGCCTTGCTGCAACCCAGGCCCTCCATCGACCTTCCAGCAAGATTCCGGTTGGATTCTAGTGAGATTCCGGCCAAATCCTTAAAATTCTATCAAAATTCTACAAATTCTGGGCAAACTGGTCTTAACAATCCAAAAATGGCCTGTAACTAGCCTAAACTAGCCCTAAACAAGCATAAAACATGTCTAAATTCTAAAACCCCAAAAATTGGTATATTTGTGTTTTGCGCCTTTCTTATCTCGGGCCCTCTCGTTTTAAGCGCCTTGGCATAGGCCCAAGGCTCACCCTTTGCGCCTTGCGCCTTTGAAAATTATGGTTGGAATCTAGGGTTTCCACTCCTAATCATGTGATTTGTAGGTGTCGGGAAATGTTAAATGTAATAAGAGTATTAGATTAATTAAGAAGTTTGTGAATTCCGGAATTTGGATTTGTGAACTGTGATTGTTACTTGGTTATGCACCCAAATTATGATGGTCCTTTTTTGCAATTTGCAACATACTTTCTACTTCTTTTTGGGGATAAACTACTATGGGGATAAATCAAAGATGTCCATGATGAGAATTGAGATGACATGGTAGAATGCGCCTTTGCAATGTGTCCATGATGACACAGGTGGAATGGGTCTTTTATGGACCTCAATGATTGTACTTATACATTCATGTTACATAGTTGGTTCTTCAAAAAGAGTCCATCGGGTTGTGTATTTCAGTAGTGATCTTTTTATATGGCCTCCCAACAAACTCTGCAAATTTGGTTTTTTTTTTTTACTCGAGTAATAGAGAAATTCAGGATGACACAAAATTTGACCGTCCTGTAGTATTAGAAAACAAAGAAAGAATTATTCCTGTGTTTTATGACTCTATCTCGATGACATGTTTATTTACAGAGAATTCACAGGGTATTACCTCTATGGAATTTTTCGGTTAGAAAAAATGGGAGAAAAGAAAATTGATAATTTTTAGATAGCTATCATAGGCTGGCAAAGACAGAGGCCGAGTATTGAGATGTGGTTGACTGGTAGTTATGGGTTGTCTTCATGCTGTTATACAAGTACAAAACAGATCTAGTTTATATATTGCAGAGCTAGAGGGTTCATCAAAACGTTCTTGATCTGAGTGCCAACACATGTTTTCATATTTAGGAGGTAAAAAGGCAAGGCTAGCTGCCTAGCTCAGAAGATTAGTAGGTCTACAACTAGGTGTATTAGGAATTAATCACTAACGTTACATATTCATCCTTTGATTCAAATTCAACACATGTAATCTTAGTTATAACATAGAAAAAGATGCTACACTTCTCGTGAAGCAATTTCCAGAGTAATGCATGCAATATGGAATCAAGATTTGTGGTCTTGTAGCGTCTTAAATATCATCCTTTTAGAAGAAAACCACCTTTTTAAGTATGGAATCACAAGTTGTTCTGCATGTGCAATGTCTATTATTTGGGGTTAAATGGTTTTGCTTCAAATGTTTTATATACACCTTTCTCTAATCACCATGTGGATAAGATTATATTTCTTGTTGCAGATTCATTTTGTTCTTTTAATAAGCCGTCAAGGAAAAGTTAGGTTGACAAAGTGGTATTCACCTTATTCTCAGAAAGAAAGAAGCAAGGTATGCAAGATTAACTAGAACATCTTTTTACTTGGCTGTTGCATGGTAATGGTTAATTTATGATTTCTTCTCTTTGATTCTTGGATAATTGGATATCACCTTTTTTTAAGACTATATGTCTATTGGACTTCCTTTTGAGAGAAAAAAAAACATTTTTAGTTATTAACATTTATTGATATGGTGGCAAACTATACCTAGGTAATACGGGAACTCAGTGGGATGATTCTTTCACGTGGCCCCAAGCTTTGCAATTTTGTTGAATGGAGGGGATTTAAAGTTGTTTATAAAAGGTATTCCTTAGAAATGCTACCATGTTTCATTTTTAAACAATTTTATGTTAATCGTCTTTTGTAACTGGTTGCTTTTCCATGGTGTCTTTTTTACTTATCAGATATGCCAGCCTATACTTCTGTATGTGCATTAACCAGGAAGACAATGAATTGGAAGTCCTTGAAATTATTCATCATTATGTTGAGATTCTAGATCGTTACTTTGGAAGTGTGAGCCATCTAAACCTACAACAAATTGAAAATGTGTTATCATGGTTTCACATCCCACCCTTCTGAAAAACAAAGAAAAAAGAGTTTAGTTATTTATACCTAGAATTTATCTTTAACTGGAACTTCTGTATGCTAGGTTTGTGAGCTGGACCTGATCTTCAATTTTCACAAGGTACATTGTCTTCTCTCAGCTTTGACTTAAAACTGAACAAAGTAGTTATAGTTTGCCGCACGGTGGTGTGTGAACCAGTCAAGATATTTACACACCCCATTTTTTGCTTATGGACCTTCTTTCAGGATTCTTCTTGAATCAATTTCCAGTTCCACCTTTCCAAAGATCAATCATTTCAATTTTAGTCATAGTTTCCCATAGAGGTGGCAACTACGACCCAATTTTCATTTGGACGGGTCGAGCAGGTTGAAAGTCACCCAGAGTTGACTTTTAGTGCATACGACAACCTCCTATCTTGTTTTATTGAGAGACTTAGATTATTATTGTAATAATATGGTTTTTGTAATCAAAATTAGCACATTAATAATTTATAATTTTTTTAAAAAAAATAGGACCAAAAGGTATTTACAGATCGACATGCTTGACCAGCTCATCTTGCCACCTCTAGTTTTTCTATCAACTCAGTAGATGATCTTACTAAAGAGTTCTCCAATTTCTGCCTTCAGATTGACCATCCTTTCTTACTTGGTCTTCATATTTATAAAATGACTGTTTGCATAAGCAACAATATCAGATTGCTGATCTCTTTCTCTTAAACCATGGTCAATTGTTGGTACTTTATAAGCATGTAACCTTTTCGTTTACCGAGTATTTGTCTATGCTTATTTTGTTAGAAGGCTTATTTCCTTTATTTATTTTTTATTTCTTTTTAAATCATTGCAGGCTTATTATATACTGGATGAAGTACTAATAGCCGGGGAACTTCAGGAATCAAGCAAGAAGACTGTGGCCCGTCTAGTAGCCACACAGGTATGTATCCTTAGTTGTAGGCTTATAGGTGGCAATTTTGACCCGTTTACTTAGAAATGGGTTGATTTGTGTTATATTTCATATCTAACAGGTCAAACAGGCAAGTTTACAAATATAGCTAAAAATGAAATGTGTCAAATGGATCGAACATGCCTGAATGCCTGAAGTGTAGTTGAATACTTACACCTTCTAAATCTCTTTATTAAAAAAATTAGATCATTAATTCAGTATCTTAATAATATATTTGTTGATATATAAAATTCAAGGAAGAAGGAACAAATAAATGCTAACGGATCAATCCAAGCTCTTATGAAAATTACTTGTTTTGACTCGCCCATTTTGCCACCTCAACCCATAGCACATTTTGCAGGATTCTTTGGTGGAGGCAGCCAAAGAAGAAGCAAATTCTATAAGCAATATCATTGCACAGGCAACCAAGTAAGCTTGTGCTGCCTCACTCAGATATGTATCTCTTTGATAAAAGATACACATGTATTCTGTGTTATCTTTTTCTTAGTGTGGAAATTTTGTTCTTTTTTGTTTATGACAATTCACTTAAAAATCATACTTTGTGATTTCGTCCGATTACAGTGACTAATCTGTTTCAGAAGAACCATATATAGATCTATTTGTCTGTCAACCATATCTCATGTGTACATTGTTACTTTTTGTCAAAACTAACAATTCATTATGTCCACTAGAGACCTAATGATTATATTTGATTTGTTTAGACCTTTTTGGTATATATTAGATCTCTTTAGGACCCTGTAAGTCATGCCAACTCTTTTAGGGCTTTGTATACATTTGGGTTGACTATATCCATTTAGGCCTATTCGGTTCTGGTTGGGGTCTCTATGGCTGATTTAGGCCGCGCTTGTATATAGGACTCCGAAGGTCTAAGTCCAATTAGGCAGTTTAGATTTTGAGAATCCTTTCGGATCTAGTTTTTAGTATTTAGATTCATATAGGTCTATTTTAGTCCATTTTAGTCCTAATAGTCTAATTAGATATACCAGAACCATTTAATTACACTCAAATACATTTGGTCCAATTAGGATGACTGTCAATTTCAGTTGGCGTGGGCCCTTTCCTTATTTTTAGAACGGCTAGGTTACACACTTTGCTAACTTACACTCTCTTAACCTACTCCTAAATCTACACCAATGTCCACAATAGGACTAGAACCCTCAAGTGGTTGAGGAGGAACACCTTTACTACGCACCATGATACTGCTTGGCAAATCTAGATCTATATATGTTTGAAGTCCATTTAGGTTTATATAGATCCTAGCGGTTTGCATAGGTATCCTGCAAACTCCAAACAATGACGACACCTATTTTCAATTAGAAATGCTTTGTTTTTGTTTTTAAGCTTAAGAATATATTGCAATTTCTTTTTTGTAATTTCAAAAATTTTAAAAATAAATAAAAAATTACTTATCTTTTTTTTTTCAAACCGATTCTCAATCCAAGCCGACCCAGTTTGTACCGGTTCGGACTTCCTCCTTATAAATCCTTTTCTAATCCAAACTGGTTTGGGCCGATCCGGTTTTGACTTTCTTTGACTCGATCTGAACCGGTTGTAAAACCGATCCAGTTTGGCGCGAAGTTCTTCTTGTGCCCAGTGTTATTGGTTCATGTAGGTCCATAGAAATCCAATAGGTCCTACCGAGTATTGATCTATCCAACTTTGTTCTGTGTTTAATAAGCACATTTATGTCCACTCTATAATGCAACGAAATTAGGTACAACTTCTAAAACCTGGATTTCGGTGCAACATCGAGTACTCTTTTCCTTAAAGGGAATCATATGCTTTGTACAATTTCTTCTATTAGTCAACCAAACATGCAAAGGAATTAAATTATTCCAATTCCATTGAATTCCCATAAATTCTTGCCAACCAAACCGTCCATATGGTATTATTCAACAACTAGCGAGGAAGATATCTTTTTAAAACTAAGACGCCAAGTCAAGGAACAGTTGCAAGGTATTGTCAATGATTAAGTGGAAATACTATATGAGCGAAAGATTAAACAAGCTTGTGCCGGTTGTTGGATTACAACCACTATTCTTAAATGGTGATGGTTACGACTTGGTTGTTTATGCAATGCATAAGTGGTTGGTTGGGTAGACAAATGTTTTACATGACTGGTAAGTGTTTGGATCTCATAGTAGTGGCTAGCAGGTTATTGACGAAGTCCTATGAATTTTCGGTAATAGGTTCTCACGGTTAAAAAAAGGAAATGTTTTTACCAGTGTGTTTGGTTTATGGAATATTTTTTAAGGAATGAAATTTATCAGTGGAATTGGATTTGAAATTAAAACTAGTAATCAACTTGCGGCCGCTGCACGCCATATGACATGCTAAGAAACGGACACTAAACGGCCTAGAATTTTATTAAAAAAAAGAGGAAAATTAAGCTGTTAAACAAATCAAAGTATTCGAACCGCTTCGATATCTTTAAAAAAACCTAAACCATTAAATTAATCAAAGTTTTTCAAGAGCCACTCGTGTTGCGGGCACGCTAACCTGCACGTATCGGTACGTTAAAACATTTAATACATCCCAAAAAAAAATTGTGTAACTTTTTATAACCTAAGACTTTAATTTAATAAAGTTAAATAAAATAACTTTTCAATAATAAATAACAAAGTATATTAATTATTTTTGTTAACCCTTTTAGTCCTAAAATCGTTAACTTTAAAAAGTTACAAAAGAGAATTACCATTACCAAATTACCAAAAAGCTTTAAAGACAAACTATTAATAATAGTAAAGTTTGTCTTTTTTTACTTTTGCCACATAAGTTTTTGTTTTTATAGAAACCACTTCTCCCAAAAAAATATATTTTTTTAACTTCCATAATACCTAACTCAAGCTAACCTACCATCTTTTATAAGATAATTGTTTGAAATTTGTTAACTAAATTAAAATTACTTAATATTCTTATCCAAATGACACAATATAAACTTTTATTTTTTAAGTCTTTAGTTTGACCTACTCAAGTTTTAAAGTTTCGAGTTTACCCCCTTTGATATATATAATCTGATTTTTCCTTAATAACTTTCGCATTTGTTTGTTTTTTTCTTACGTCCCGGTATAATATTTTTTTAAACGGAGTCGTATTCAAGATATTGTATTTTTTAGGTATCGTGGGTTATATCTACTGATGGTGACGTGCTGGTACCATAAAGAATGAGACTGATATCGACTGAAAAACATCGGAATCGTTATCTAACTGTCTTTTATCTATGTTTTGATCTCCAAAACCGACTTGTCATAACTTCATACTATACGTTTCTTTTATATATTTAACTACGATTCTTTTTGTGCTTAGTCACATTAACGTCACCGCCTCAACCGTTTAAGGTCCGACTCCCGCCTTGGAGTGCGGGTCAAAATTTATTTAAACACATTTCTTTTTGTGTGCTTAGTCACGTTAATGTCACCGTTTTAACTGTTTAAGATCCGCTTCCCGTCGCGGAGCGCAGGTAAACTTTCTAGTTCATCTTGAAAAGATAAGTTGAGACAAAAGTTAAATCAAGCTAACATAAATTGATAAAGAAGTTTTAAATTGTATGTAAAAAAATATTGTATTCTATTTAAAGAATTAAAGTAGTAGCAGTGTCTTCTTCATGTGTGTCCCAAAAAATCAAAAAAGAAAGGAAATAGAAAATTGATGATGATGGCATCATGACATCAACTATGCAATACGCAGTTGTACCAGTTGCATAAAAGACTTCCAATATGCCTTTTGTAAGTAATATATACAGTTTGTTAAAAAGATTTTGAATTTATATGAATTTAAATTTATCAAAGAAATTTGGATTTATAATGTATTTCTATATAACGGAATTGCAATCTATCACCGTGCTAATACCTACCAATTGCCACCACCCATGCTGCCCCACCGGCACAGGTGCCAACACATTGTGTTGCCGGCCCATTTCCCTACACCCGTGCACCGCTGCCACCTTCGGCACCACCGCCACCACCACCTACCGATCGGCACCCAAAGATGGTGTCATTACCCCCAACCCATCCATCGCCACTATCTACTCACTGCCGCCAACTGCACCACCACACGAGGTGGCAGCAAGGATGACAGTAGGTTTAGTTTTCCATTTACTTTGGTTGAATTCTTTTCACATTTTCTAAAGAATGTTACCATGAACGAATTAGAGTGATAATTTCAATTCCAACTCATTTCTCAACCAAACACATACCCATTAAGAATAACGTTCAAATTCCAAATTCTACGAATTAAACACGTCAGAAAATAAAATCCAAATTCTAATTCCATTGAATTCCGAAGCGCACCCTTAACCTATCACCATTCATTTCTCAATCCAAAAGGCCAAAAGTGAGAAGCATGACAATTGAATGCTACAGAATTGCAATTGAATGATACAGAAATGTCAGTTACCAAGAAGGCGCAATGATCCTTTTGGTGAAAGGTTGCGATTAAACAACATATACACATGGAAAGGGTAACTTTCTAATATCACAAGCCAAAACAAAAATTATGATCACCAGATGAAGAAAAATACCAATCATACTCCCGATTAGCTGCAAAAATACAAAAAATAAAGATAATCTTTTTACTTTCTATCGGCACAAAGAACGGATCATCAAGTGGAAAACCAAACTTGCAGAACATAAAGCTCTTCCCAATCTCCCCTGTGTTGTTTTAATCTCCAATTTACAAGCAGTAATTGCAGGAAATGGAAGTAAAAGAAAGGAACTTTAATCTGATGATGAATCATAGAAGTCACTTGGGCATGGAGTCATAACATCAGATTCAAGTGTTTTCACCACTTTGTGCATTGTGGGACGGTCTTCTGGGTTCGAAGAAACACATTGGATTGCAACCGAGAGCAGAGGGTCTAGGGTTTCTGGCCCGACACCCTCACAGTTGCCATCAATTATCTCATGCTGCCTACCCTCTGTTACCAAGTAATTTAACTGAAAAAAAGTATGGGTCCACAAAAAGATTAGATTAGAATAAGATTATTGTTAAAAAGTAATAATTTATGTTTCTATATGAAAAGATATAGGAGGTTTTATGCATCTGAAAACACTTATCGCTGATGTTTGACCGGTTTGATCCAGTCAACCATATTGACTGGTTTCAATTTTAGCCAACTTTTTATAGCTTTACCCGTTTGATAAATAAATCCAGATCAACCCGTTTTGACAAACGGGCCAAAGTTGCCATCAAAACACATTGATTGGATATAAGTTTCAGTCTGAATGTGTGAAATAGGAGGGTAGAGACATACCCAGCCTACAATATTAAGGCCTTTCTCTATGAAAGAAGCATCAGTGGGCCTTTTTCTACTTACAACTTCAAGCATAAGTACACCAAAACTATAAACATCTGTCTTCTCTGTTGCTCTACCACTCTGCATATACTCTGCATCAAAAGTTACACAAACAAATCGTAGGAAAATGTCTAGTTCAGTACATTACACAAATACGAGAAAATTAAAAAAATAAAAATAAATGGTTTGGAGGGAAACTATAATGCAAAACCACAGTAACTAGAAGCAAACTTTACACTTCCAATTTTAGCAACTTTAGTTGCAACATAGAAACAAACTTATTATTTTAGCAACCAAGTTACATTTTGTTACAGGCAGCAAGTCAATTTGTTTGCTGATTTTTCAAAATTTCTGACGGGGAGTCTTATTTGTCATTTTAGTGTATATGGAAATGCATGTAGCATCTAATTTGAAATGCAATAGTTATTTTTAAATATAAATAAAAAATCATTTTTCAAACTTGTAAATAAATTTAGTTCACTTTCTTTTCACATAACCATTCTTTTTGCATATATGACATGGAATGAACCAATGCCACATTAGCAATAATCAGTTGAAATGAGGTTGATTTCTAAAACCGATAATAACTTGTAAGTTGGGTTATGTCTTGCACCTAGTTTAAAGTTGATTGCTAAAATCAGGCTAGAGTATAAATTTCATTCCGATTACGTGCGGTTTGCTCAAACAAAAATTGAAAACCATAGTTGATATATCTTACCTGGAGCTAGATAACCAAAAGTTCCAGCAACTATGGTTGTAATATGAGATTCTTCATCCTCAAGCAATTTTGCCAGTCCAAAGTCAGAAACCCGAGCCTCCAAATTCCCGTCAAGTAAAATATTACTTGCTTTTATGTCTCTGTGTATAATTCGAGGTGAACAATCATGATGCAAATAAGCCAGTCCTTTTGCAGCTCCCATGATAATCTTCAGCCGTGCATCCCAGTCTAGTTGATTGCCGTTTTCTGGAAACATCATAGCTATTATTTTTAACAGTTACATAACTACTTCACGCAGTTTGCGAACAATCAATATTTATTACCATGGAGAACTTCATCTAGATTGCCACCTGGCAGGTAGTCATACAGTAACAGTTTGGATGTGGGAGAATTGCAATATCCTCGTAAATTCACCAAGTATTTGTGTTTAATGCTTCCAAGAATTGCAAGCTCTCTTTCAAAGAAACGATCGAATCCCTCATTTAATTTCATTATTCTTTTTAAGGCGAAAATATTCCCATCATCCATTGCCAGCTTGTAGACTGTTCCAAAGCCGCCAACACCAATTACGTGCTCCTCATTTAAAGTTTCTAATTTCTTGATGATATCTTTTGATGAGTATGGTAAGTCTCCATGAAACATAACAATGGATGCACCTGAGATTATAAAAACTTATTATAACCAATATAAGCTCAATATTAGCTACCTGACAAAACAAGTTGATGACGCACACGAAAAATACGAAAACCATTCAAGTAAGATGCATATACTTTAACCTTGACAGTAGGTAACCACTTAACTGGCACTACTTAAACAAAAGTCAACACTTCACATCAGCATCTTAATCAGGTAACCATACCTCAAATCAAAATTTTGAAAGTTGGAAGGGTTTTATCAGTGAAACAAAGTTGGTTACCCGAAATAGAAATTGGACTGAAGTCGGTTACATTTTCTTGCAGTTAACCCTAACTAAACTTTAAAGTTTAAAGTATCTCCTTTTAGACTTCAATATTATAAATCTCTCCATTTCCCTTATTATTAATATCCATCAAAAGGTTATTAGAATCTCACCTCCAGTGACAACCTTTGCAAGCCCTTTAATATCATTTTTCCCAAGTTTTTTATACAGGAAACAACCCCAAAAACACATAAGTGCAACCAGCAACAATGCACCCACAGTAGCTGAAGCACTGATAAATAGGCGTCCAGAGTTCTTTTTCACATTTTGGCTCCCTACACCAAAGAAGGTAAAAATAAAAATCAGTTAATACTAATCACAAAGGGCAAAGTGAGATATTGCTTTAGAAAAGGAATACAGATTATGCATATATTTATAAAAACTACACTAAGAAATTATTTTAAAAACCCAGCTAGGTAGAGATGAATAAAACAGAAGGGTTTCTTTTTTTTTTTTCTCTCGTTCCCCTTCTCTTTATACAAACATTTACAGGATACAAGAGGCCCATAAGGAGAGTTATTAGCAATTACTGTCACAGCCAACAAATTTTTATAAAAAATTAACTTTATTGAAGATAAAATAACTACACCTGTAGGCTGCTGATTTCCAACATCATCTTTGCATAATTTACTAATTTGCTCCCCACACAAGTCGCTGTTTCCAACAAATCTGCAAAAATGTAACCAAAAGTTATGGCTATATGTAATTGCATTGTACTTACGTATATGTAAGAATCTAAAATGTTTTATACACATGTGTATACAGTACACATCTATTTTTTAGTTTATATTAAACAGTGCGATAAGTAGGGAATGGGAAATTCAAAACTCACGAGTCACTTCCAAATTGGCCAAGAATACCAACGGTTGGGATTGGCCCGGCTAGAAAATTGGATGACACGTTGCTTCATGAATTACAAAGAATACAAGTCAGTGGAAGGTTCCACAAAATAAAATAAAAATCCAAAAAGAGAATGGGAAAAGAGAAGAAACACGCTTACATGCTTACAAGGTTCCTTAAATTCCCAATTGTTGTGGGAATGCTTCCATCAAGAGAATTGCTAGAGATATCCCTACAACATAAGAAAGCAATACCTATATTAGTTCTAGGTAATGGTCTAATGGGCATTGCTTTGTTTTATACATTAAATAATGAACCAATCAAGAGAATTGTATGAGTATATATGTTTCACAACCTAAAGAGCAAATCTAACTTACAATGTTTGAAGCTTTGAAAGATTTCCCCATCCAGTAGGAATAAATCCACTTAAGTAATTATTCTGCAAAAATCTGTTAATATAAAAAGAAGAAAATAAAATAACAAAGATGATCAAAAGCACAAATGGCATCTCAGAGTTCATTGAAAGAGAAACAAAAATTAATTAATTCTGCCCAAATGGCTTACAATCCTTGCAGCTCTGTACAATTCCCTAACTCTGGAGGAATTTCTCCATAAAAGTTGTTGTGATGAAGATCTCTATAACACATTTACACATACAATCATACATCATCAGTAGCTGTATTACGCATCCCCTATTTGTAGCAATCATGTACAAACTTTTTAGGACAATTTCAAAATCACGTACAAGAATTTCAATTGATCTAGCCTTCCAATATCTGGTGATAGTGGTCCCTTTAACTTGTGACTGGAAACATTCCTGGGAAGATTAAATCACCACAGCAATTACAACACACACATACAGATCAAAAAACCAAATAATAACAATAATCTAGTTTGTTAAGATAAGGTTATGATGACTCACAAAGATATAACTCTCATGGTTTTTGGATCACATGTTACCCCTTTCCATCCACATGGATCAGGATCCTCAGGCCTCCATTGACTAAGCACATCATCCGAATTTATAATATTCGTCCGGAAGTTAACAAGAGCTTCACCTGGATAATGAGCACAAAAAGTTTGTTTATAAATTAAAATCTAGGATTTGCATACAAAATGAACTTTGAGATTACAAAATAAATTAATAAAAGATGTTGGCGTTGGCAATGAATGAACTTGTTTATAAATACAGCCATTGATAAACGTAATATGAAAATTGCTTCTTGCATCTCTAGATTTTGAAAGTGAATTATATATAAAAAGAAGTGACAGCTAAGCAAGAATAAAGTTGACACACCATCAGCAGTGAGACTTTGGCAGATGCTCATTAAACAGCATAGCAACAGAATGTACACCTGCAATGGCTTTTGTAGATTTTTCATGAAAATGCCCATCGCTTTGCTGATTAAGCACAATAATGGAATTTTTACATATTATCTGATACACCACAGTTCATAGACTGCTGTTCAGTATTCACTAAAACCTGAAAGGAATGAAAGATGCATATTAACATAACACAACACGAGAAATGAGATTTTCTAAAAGAATACAGAGAGAGTACAAAAATAAAACATCAATTAAGGATGCCCTTCTTTTTTTCTTTTTTTTTGTGTGAAAATCAAGCTTTCTAATCATTTCCAGTACAACATATAACAGTTTCGAAGTAAGCACAAACTGATTAAACAAGTAAAGATAGAACATATCTAAGAAAACCTTGGGGATGTTTTAAAAGAATAAGATGTGTGAATCTGCAACATAAGCATGTGATTAATATTAGCCTAAAAGGTAACTTAGTTGAAATAAAAATAAAAAAAGGTTATGCGACAAGACTGTTTACAAGAATAATCTACGAGGATAAAACGAAGTTTAAAACTTTTATCACTGATTATATTCTTCCATTTTTCCTTCTACCTAAATATGTGTACATATGTATGCATGTTAGAGGTTAATGATATAGTCCACATTCATGACGATGGGATTATGACACTATAACCATTTACCAATGTTCTACCATTTCCGATCACCCCTAGGTCACCCACCGTTCAACAGTAACACAACATAATCCAAAAAACGTCAATCACATTCACCATTAGGACATGCGGTATACCATCCCACGCCCCTCACATGGAGGTGTTCACCTTGCTCACTTGCATCACACCCAATCACCTACTGTCACCTCACCTCTCAATCTCCTCTTCTCCCGTGAAATATCTCACACACACTCTCTATCACGCCCCTCACGCGCCACATAGGCTCACGTGAGCCACTCACGGCCGTATACCACATGCTCTTAAACAAATAACAATTCATCATTGTAGCTAAGCAAAATCAGAAAGCAATCAACGCAACTACAAGTCGATTTAATTTCACACAATTTTTTCATCAAAATTGCAACTGCATCATTTCAAATCAAATCGCTAAAAAGGTAAATTGAATTAGTATGGAACTAATCCATAAAAACCTCGATAATGTTCACCATTAACAGATCACAATTCATCATTGTAGCTAAACAAAATCAGAAAGAAATTAATGCAACTAAAACTCGAACTAATTTAATCGAAATTGCAACTACATCAGGTTAAAGTAAATTGAATGAGTATGGAACTAGTTTCGCCTAATTGTAGTAAATTACAGCTATGTGAGTTGAAGTTAAAAGGTAGAAACAGAAATTGAACGAGTATAGAAGTGAATTTGACCGTTTATTGGATCTGTGACTGTGATTGAGAAGTTGAGGATGAGGAAGCAGAAGCAGGAAGTTTGAGCTGTAAAGTAGAGAAAACCCTTGATACAAAAATATGAGAGAGAAAAATTAAATATTACTTGAGACCTCGCACGTGGGAGAACGACAGTGAATACGTGCGACCGACGCCTGCTTGATAGAAATCGGACTATTCAAGTACCCGTGTTACAAGGCTTTTCCATATATCACTTGTCCATTCGTTACATTAATAATTAGGTCGATTCTATTAAAGCATCCGTGATAACAGAATTTAAAAACATTTTAAATGTTACCTTCTCTCCTTTTTCTTCTCACATGTTTTTTTTTTATGTTTTTCAGAAAAAAAAAAAAGTTACATGCATCTTTATACATTAGTCGCACCTTCTTCCTCTCTCCTTTATGTGAGTTCAATAACGCTTAAAAAATGTGCATTGGGATGCTCTTATGCTAACACCATCATAAGATATTACACCTTTCGTGCTTTAAATTTGTTAGAGTTGTCATTTTATTATTATAATACTTATAAAAATGTATATCTAAGACACAGTCCGAGTATACAAATATACAATAAAGTTTGGGGTAGCACGAGTTACTTCATGTAAAACTAACAACATGTTGATTTAAGAGATATATAGACTAACATGATAACTGTAAATGGATTAAAAACAAATCCACCTTAAAATGAGCATTAATTTTTTATCTGTTTTAAGTTATGGGTCATAAAATATAGACAAAATTAAAGTAACGGGTTAATGCTTTGACAAACAACCATAGGCGGTTTGCGAAACTCTGTTTGATATGTTGTTTCTTTACTTAATGTCACACCCCAACCAACGGCGGAAACGTCGGGGCGGGACATTTAGACTGTTCATGAGCACATGGTTGACTAAAGTTAAATATATTAAAACGTTGCATTTCATTTATAGCACCAAATTCATACAATACAAGAATTCATGAAATACATAACAAATTTATCTGATTCAATTAACTAAGTCCGCAACCTAAGTGTAGCAACTTGATCAACTCAAACTTTTGTACCTGAAACATGATGAAAACGAGGTCAACTAAAAAGTTGGTGAGCATACACAGGTTTTGACTCTAAATAGCATCAAAGCGTTATGTGTAAACAAATCCATACAAGTCATGATTAATAAGACGTTTATGGGGAGTTACTATTGTATAACCAAGAGTACAATCAAACCTTTGTAACTAGCATGCAAAATTGTGTTGTCGGTAACAATCACCCCAATCTGGGTGGGTTTGTCAGACTCAATAGATCTATCATTGTTAACCGTCGGCTTGGTTAGTTAATGATTGTACATGTAATTGCAAATAAGTAGTTAACACACCTAGCACTCAAACATAAAGCTCAAATTGCTCACAAATTGTAAAGTGGATTTGTATTGTGTAGTTTATGTAAATCATTGTAAGTTGTAATCATGTTCCACCCCAAAATGTAAAAACAGTGAAAAAGGGGCTATGTAAAACTCACCTGGTATAATTGTGTAGATAACACGAGTAATAGGTACCACAAGTGATTTGCAAGTCTCAAGATTAACCTAGAGTTGAATTATATGAAGTTGAATCAATGCTATGCACAAAAGTCTAAATCAAGTCCTAGGGATTCAACGGGGTTTGGGTGTAGGGGTTTGTTCAAAAAGGTTTGTGTTATTCTATGTAGAGGATGTGTGTATGTTAGCGTTTGTATTTGAATAAAAGTATAAAACGTAAATTCAAAGTATAAGAATTAAAAATAATAATTTTTGACTTAGGGTTGTAGTAAAGTGAATAAATAAATTAAATAAATAAATTCTTTTTATTTATTTAATTAAAATATTATGTCTTTCAAAAAGTAGTGTGAAATTATATTTACTTAAATATAATTTAAACTCTTTTAAGATTTTTGTTATGAAAATATATTTAATTTAAATAAATACCCCTTTTTATTATATATTTATTAAAATAATGTGTCTCAAAAATGGTCATATAAGAATATATAAGTATATATATATAAATAAGAATTTGTTTAACGTTTTAAGTAAATTCATGATGTTATAAAAACAAGATCACTTTATAATTTTAAAAGTTATAAATATAAGATAGTAAGATTTTATGATAACACAATAATGTTTGTCGTGTTTTTGAAATGTTGGTAACGAAATATACATATTTGAACATAATGATAATAATCGAAACGTTTTTAGTAAATCATATATGTAAATACTTTTCTTTTTAATTGTAAAAGATATCAAATTTTTTTTTTTTAACCCTTGAAATACTATAGAGAAGTTTGTTTGTTAATCGTAGCTTAATAATAGTTATAATATATAAAAGGGTGTGTTTATGAATAAATTGAATCAAAATAAAAGAAAGAATAAAAGGAGGGTCAGCCACGGGGTTAGAACCCGTGACCATGATTGATTGTACAGGGGAAAGTGTTTAACCAGTTGCTCTAGAATACTTAGTTGTTAAGGATCAGAATCAAAATATTGCTAATAAAAGGGTTCTGGGAACCCTTCTTCCCTAACATCCAGTCATGAATCCCAGCCCACGTATCAACCCAAAATCGATTTTTTTTTAACCAGAATTTATTCAAAGGAAGAAGCGATGGAAGGTGGATAGTACCTGATGTCGACCTGGATCTCAGAAAAGAAAGAAATCGAATTGCTTGGTTAGTTGTTCTTGCGCCGATCGGAACAGGGGGGGGGGGGAACAAGGGAAGATGGATTTTGAGGTGTTGTTGCTTGAAATCGGAGTAGGTGTATATGTATGGAGTTATAAACGCGTTTACAGATGTTAATAGAGCGAGATTGACTGGTTTTGAGGTTTGATTAGCGGGATGTAAACCCATAGCCGTAACACCTTAAATTTGGTCAAATGGATTGATTTCGCAGCCAAAGGGGATGATTACGGTTTTCTTGTGATCGTAAATGGGATAGGAACAGATTTGAAAGGGTTTAAATCCCATGATTACAGGGATTTGAAGTTGATTTATGCGGATTTGACTTTCCATTGTCAAAATTGGGGTGTTTCATGTTCGAGGGTCCAAGATGTAAAGAGGAGTTCAAATAAATGGGTTCAAAGGTTTGAGAGGGTTTAAATGAAATAGATAAGGATCCAAGGTATTAACATGGGGGTTCAAGACCAATTTATTTGGTTTAATAATCTATTTTATTTTTTTATAACATTTATAAAAAAAAGAATCTAATTGTTTTTATTTATAAAGGAAACAAATTTTATTTTAATAGAAATTCAAATTATGTAAGTGGTTAATTTAATAAAATCGAATGTATGTGTATCCACATATTTATTTATAATTAAATACTCCTATAATATATATATATATATATATAGTAGAAACTAAGATGGAAATGCGAGGATGGTATTTCTAATGAATACATGTTTATAATAAGAATTAATGTGGCCTATTGTTTTGCACATATACGGGATTAAAATGAAAATATCATTTTTGTAGAAATAAAATATTACCAGAAAATTATGGATGTTACAGTATCCCCATGTTGAGGGAATTTCGTCCTGAAATTCAACTAGTGGAGGTTACTGAATCAGGAAAGAGGTGTGAATACTTGAGCTGCATTTGATCCTCACGTTCCCAAGTAAACTCGGGGCCACGTTTGGATCCTCAATGAACTTTGGACATTGGGTGGAGGAGTACGATCGATAACAAGATTCGGGTCTGTTTCTCAAAGTTGGGCACGAATGATGATAGTGAATTTAGTTTAAAAGAATTAAGGAGGAAAACTTGTCGAAGAATATTTTGGACTCCAAAGATGAAATGTATCCCTCGAAATGAGAACGATGGGAAAATTGATGATCAAAACTTGTTTAGGATGTAGTCTAATATGTTCAAGATACGTTACTGGTCAAGAGATTTCACAAACATTGGTTAGGGTCACAATAACATAAAACTTCACGCGATACAAATGACGTTACTAACGACAATATGACAGGAACACTTATATATAGGAAGTACCATCGGCGTATCCACCATGCTCTTGTCATATCACATTAGTTTCGTTGGTATATATCACGATAGGTTTTAGGTCACAACACACGACAAAATTCGCTATCTTTTCCAGGCGCTGATTTTCATAATTCCGTGTGCACCCGTAATTACTCAAATCTTCGCATGGTCCGTATAGATCCTTCCGTTGTGTGCGGGTCAAGAGGAGCACAATTTCACTCAGTTCATGTCTACTGTTTTCACATAAGAGTTGCTAAAAAGTAACTATGTCCTTAAATAGGTAGATCAGTTAGCAACTAAAGAGTAATAAAGTAGTATAACTTAAAGTTCCATAGTTTGCTCGTGTTTGAACAAGAATACGTCAAAAACCGAGTTATTTTAAAGTGTTAAAGCTTTCTCGTGTTTGAACAAGTATACGTCAAACCCCGAGTAGCTTCAATGTGTCATGGTTTTCAAGTTTGGTGAGCAAAGTGTATGACTATGTTTCATGTATATTGTGATCAATCAATTGCAAAAATCGTAAGTATCCTAGTTCCATATATAATATGAACACACAAATCTCACGTATGATCTAGTGTTATGTAGTTAGTAATCAAATAGGTTTCATGTATAACGTGAACAACTTATCATCATGTATCTTGTAAAATCAACTAAACTTGTATTGTAAGTAATGCAGTATCATGTGTATTACTAGCAATGAATTTCATGTATGGTGTTAACAACTTAGTACCACGTATTTGTAAACCAACAATCTTTCATGTGTAATGTCAGTAATGTAATATCGTGTGTCTTGTAACCAAATGAGCTTCATGTTCAGTGTGGGCAATCAAGTATTATGTATCAAACCAACGATTATTATGTATTGTGTGATCATTTTAGTATATGTATATTACAAACAACTACGTTTCATGTATTACATAATCAATCCAGTAGAACGTGTGTTGTAACTAATCAAATTTCACGTATCATGCAATCAGTGTAGCATTGGATATATTGGAAGTAACTGGGTTTCATGTACCATGTGGTCGTGTTGTGTATATTGTGAATGTGCATACGCATATTATTGAATTTCAAGTGTGACGTGTACTAACGAGTTTTGCATGTGGGTAAGTGTTGCGGAGAAGCGTGTTGTTTGGTTTTCGTGAAAAAGGTGGTAGTTAATGTCTGTGCGGTATGGATCGTTTCTTGAAGCAGCAAGTGAAAGGTAACGAGGAGGTTCTGAAAACACTAAGGGAAATGTGTTTACCAATAATTGATCTTTGTTTGAAAATAGGAAATTGTAAATCGTTCTTGGTCGTAGATATATAAAGTAATGAAAACTTTTGAGTTAAATAATCTAATAAATAGATAACTTATAGGAAAATCTTTTAATTTAAAATTTTAATTATTAATAAGAGAATATTTTTTAAGAGGAATTATTGGCTAAACCAGTAGTCGTATATTAATCTAGCCAGTGCTTAGAAATAATTACTTTAAAGAGGAAAAATCATAATTGTTTATCAATCCGAAATAATATATATATATATATATATATTTTTATAAAATAGGTTGTATTAAGTTTCCTTTCACAGTGAAAATGTTTATGAAATTTTTTTTTTTTTTTTTTTAATTTCTGGTACTCACTAAAAGTTTGATAAACGTTTGGTTTGAAAATAACGAGGTTGTTTAAATCTAATAGGATGAGTTGTTTACGAAGGAGATTGTCGGTAGCGTGCTACATTGTGGTGAATGAAAAATGTGATACTTGGAAAATCTTGATGAAACTATGATGGGTGTATTTCACACTCAACGTGTCAAATCAATGAATAATAACTTTAGAGTTGGAATATATATAAAATTTATTAAATACTGAAATGTTAAACATTATTCAAAACATAGGAAAACGGTTCTCAGACTGAAAATTTAAAGACAATAAAAGTTTATGTTAACGTCTCTGGTAGCTTTCCACTAGAAGGGAGATTATTCCCAAGACGAACACTGCTATGGTCACTCGGGTAGTCGATCTGGTTTCAGCTCTAGCTGTTTCCGTGCGATTCTCCAGTACTTCTTTTTCGATAATGGAGATTAACTCCTTTTGGTACCCTAATTGGTTTGCTAGGCTATCCATTCTTTGTCCTTGCAAGTCGTGCATTATCTCGTGCTCCATCCTTTGCCTCTCAAATTCTGTGGTTCTTACATATTGGTGAATGTCATTGGCTGGAAATCCCATAACACCAGTGGGTGCCATGGTATGCCTTACCCAAGGGTTAGGAAGGTATGGGTCGGGCATTAGATATGGGTCTCTTAGTGGGGTGGTAACTGATTGTGGATATGGGGTGTCTGATACGGGTTTCTGGGTGGGGGTGATCCAGATGTTCGAAGTCTTGGGCCGGTGTTCCTAATCCAATCTGCCCTTACATCAAACCTTGGTCTAGCAGTTGGGGGTGTTGGTGACCGATATACGGGTGTCCCGATGTCTTCTTCCCAGTCAGACTCTTCTCCAGGACGGTAAACCGGGGAGGAAGGAGAGTAGGAGTCCATGTCTAGTAGGAAAACAATGAACAGGTTGTAAGCGATAATGAAATACCGAGTGTTAAGTATAAGAGTTCTCATAGGTTTTGAGTTTGACTAGTCATAACACCGAGTCGTCACAATAGTATTTTAGGAGTACACTTGACCTATAAGTAGTGTATCCCTGAGGAGAATTCCCAGGAAAGAGGAGTGGATCACTAAGACACACTTAAGTACCCTGTCTTTCCTTAGCCAGAATCCCTCATGGGCCTACACACTCTTCCAGCCATCATGTACTAATAACACTATTGTTGGACTCATGGCTATGATGAGAATTGTTGTGGACTGGGCCTTGTGGCCCGAATATAAGGTTTATGCATTTTAGTGGGCTTCTTCTTCATGGAGGATAAGTGGATTCTTAGTTTATTATTAATGGGCATTAGGCCCAATAAGGCCCAATAGTCTAGATTTTGATAACAAGAGATGGTGATATTTTGTGTGTGAAATTAAGGGTGCATGAAGAACTAAGTGTGTATAAATGTGTGTTGAAACTTAGGATAGCACTTAAATGAATCAAATAAGTAGTATGTAGATAACAATAGACATAGGCACAAAAGTTAGTGAGTAGTGTGACACATAGACTATTAAGTATTATATCATGTAGTGTAATTACTTAGTATAACATGTAAAATATTCACATCAGAAGTAATCATGTAACATGTAATAGCATGGCATAGTATGGGTGTCTTAAGGTTATAGTCTAGGTCAAGAGTGTCTAATAACCTAATTCCCTATAACCAAGGCTCTGATACCAATCTGTCACACCCCAACCAACGGCGGAAACGTCGGGGCGGGACATTTAGACTGTTCATGAGCACATGGTTGACTAAAGTTAAATATATTAAAACGTTGCATTTCATTTATAGCACCAAATTCATACAATACAAGAATTCATGAAATACATAACAAATTTATCTGATTCAATTAACTAAGTCCGCAACCTAAGTGTAGCAACTTGATCAACTCAAACTTTTGTACCTGAAACATGATGAAAACGAGGTCAACTAAAAAGTTGGTGAGCATACACAGGTTTTGACTCTAAATAGCATCAAAGCGTTATGTGTAAACAAATCCATACAAGTCATGATTAATAAGACGTTTATGGGGAGTTACTATTGTATAACCAAGAGTACAATCAAACCTTTGTAACTAGCATGCAAAATTGTGTTGTCGGTAACAATCACCCCAATCTGGGTGGGTTTGTCAGACTCAATAGATCTATCATTGTTAACCGTCGGCTTGGTTAGTTAATGATTGTACATGTAATTGCAAATAAGTAGTTAACACACCTAGCACTCAAACATAAAGCTCAAATTGCTCACAAATTGTAAAGTGGATTTGTATTGTGTAGTTTATGTAAATCATTGTAAGTTGTAATCATGTTCCACCCCAAAATGTAAAAACAGTGAAAAAGGGGCTATGTAAAACTCACCTGGTATAATTGTGTAGATAACACGAGTAATAGGTACCACAAGTGATTTGCAAGTCTCAAGATTAACCTAGAGTTGAATTATATGAAGTTGAATCAATGCTATGCACAAAAGTCTAAATCAAGTCCTAGGGATTCAACGGGGTTTGGGTGTAGGGGTTTGTTCAAAAAGGTTTGTGTTATTCTATGTAGAGGATGTGTGTATGTTAGCGTTTGTATTTGAATAAAAGTATAAAACGTAAATTCAAAGTATAAGAATTAAAAATAATAATTTTTGACTTAGGGTTGTAGTAAAGTGAATAAATAAATTAAATAAATAAATTCTTTTTATTTATTTAATTAAAATATTATGTCTTTCAAAAAGTAGTGTGAAATTATATTTACTTAAATATAATTTAAACTCTTTTAAGATTTTTGTTATGAAAATATATTTAATTTAAATAAATACCCCTTTTTATTATATATTTATTAAAATAATGTGTCTCAAAAATGGTCATATAAGAATATATAAGTATATATATATAAATAAGAATTTGTTTAACGTTTTAAGTAAATTCATGATGTTATAAAAACAAGATCACTTTATAATTTTAAAAGTTATAAATATAAGATAGTAAGATTTTATGATAACACAATAATGTTTGTCGTGTTTTTGAAATGTTGGTAACGAAATATACATATTTGAACATAATGATAATAATCGAAACGTTTTTAGTAAATCATATATGTAAATACTTTTCTTTTTAATTGTAAAAGATATCAAATTTTTTTTTTTAACCCTTGAAATACTATAGAGAAGTTTGTTTGTTAATCGTAGCTTAATAATAGTTATAATATATAAAAGGGTGTGTTTATGAATAAATTGAATCAAAATAAAAGAAAGAATAAAAGGAGGGTCAGCCACGGGGTTAGAACCCGTGACCATGATTGATTGTACAGGGGAAAGTGTTTAACCAGTTGCTCTAGAATACTTAGTTGTTAAGGATCAGAATCAAAATATTGCTAACAAAAGGGTTCTGGGAACCCTTCTTCCCTAACATCCAGTCATGAATCCCAGCCCACGTATCAACCCAAAATCGATTTTTTTTAACCAGAATTTATTCAAAGGAAGAAGCGATGGAAGGTGGATAGTACCTGATGTCGACCTGGATCTCAGAAAAGAAAGAAATCGAATTGCTTGGTTAGTTGTTCTTGCGCCGATCGGAACAGGGGGGGGAACAAGGGAAGATGGATTTTGAGGTGTTGTTGCTTGAAATCGGAGTAGGTGTATATGTATGGAGTTATAAACGCGTTTACAGATGTTAATAGAGCGAGATTGACTGGTTTTGAGGTTTGATTAGCGGGATGTAAACCCATAGCCGTAACACCTTAAATTTGGTCAAATGGATTGATTTCGCAGCCAAAGGGGATGATTACGGTTTTCTTGTGATCGTAAATGGGATAGGAACAGATTTGAAAGGGTTTAAATCCCATGATTACAGGGATTTGAAGTTGATTTATGCGGATTTGACTTTCCATTGTCAAAATTGGGGTGTTTCATGTTCGAGGGTCCAAGATGTAAAGAGGAGTTCAAATAGATGGGTTCAAAGGTTTGAGAGGGTTTAAATGAAATAGATAAGGATCCAAGGTATTAACATGGGGGTTCAAGACCAATTTATTTGGTTTAATAATCTATTTTATTTTTTTATAACATTTATAAAAAAAAAGAATCTAATTGTTTTTATTTATAAAGGAAACAAATTTTATTTTAATAGAAATTCAAATTATGTAAGTGGTTAATTTAATAAAATCGAATGTATGTGTATCCACATATTTATTTATAATTAAATACTCCTATAATATATATATATATATATATAGTAGAAACTAAGATGGAAATGCGAGGATGGTATTTCTAATGAATACATGTTTATAATAAGAATTAATGTGGCCTATTGTTTTGCACATATACGGGATTAAAATGAAAATATCATTTTTGTAGAAATAAAATATTACCAGAAAATTATGGATGTTACACTTAAACTCTGTTTGATCTGTTGTTCTTTACTGAATCAAACCAAATATGGTGATGGTCTGGACAGGCTCCTCGAACTGAAGATTCACGGTTAAATCGGTGAGACTCATATTCTCAAAGCAAAGGGTGGTGTCTCCCGAGCAACCTTTTGATTGGAACAAATGGCTACCACTTAAAATTAACATTTTTGGATGGAAAACCAAAGCGAGAAGGATTCCAACTGAAACGACAATTCAACGAAGGAATATTCACACAACCTCGTTAGCATGCTGTGTGTGGGTG
The DNA here is from genome assembly GCA_023525975.1 of Smallanthus sonchifolius. Lineage (NCBI taxonomy): Eukaryota > Viridiplantae > Streptophyta > Magnoliopsida > Asterales > Asteraceae > Smallanthus > Smallanthus sonchifolius. The sequence goes on along the minus strand of CM042041.1, from coordinate 61,048,424 downwards.
GGTGGGTGGGTGGGTGGGGGGGGGGGGGGCTTAGCATTGTAAAAAAAAGGGTTGTGCAATCCATTATACTCCTATCATGTTGGACAATCTGGAATGCAATGAACAAATTGTTATTCAAGAACCATCAAGTTTTGGCTTTAAAAAATATTAAAGAAATAAAGATCTTTGGATGTATTTGGGTTAAAACATATCTAAAATGAGCTTTTTGGATCGGGGGATATTAGGTTGGAATTGTAATTGTTGTAATAGGGCTAGTTGATCTGTCTTTCTGAAACCTATTCGGTTGTATTCTGGTAAACCGATAAACCTCGCTTGCTAACTGCGGTGCAATTAGTATCACATCAAGTCTATAAACTACATTGTTTCACTAATTTTCACCATTCATATGGTAACTAGTTCTTCAATTTACTCAGCCAATCCTATCATGGCGTAACTATATCTAAAAAAAAGTAGAATAAAAAAGTTAATACGAAACTAGTGGATGCAATTGTCTGTAGAAAGTAATTTTTTATTGTTATGCAAAATATATGGAACCGCTTGATCTTTGCTGCAGTTCCAGATTCAATTTTGAATTTCAAGATTTTGCCTATTGCCTATCAATTAAGAAAAAAAAAAGTTGTCAAAGATATAGAACCTAAGCATTTCAATTATTAAATAAATGTTCATCTCTTCATAATGTTATAATCTATTCCTAATCTGTCCCTGCTTCAATGTCTTTGTATCACCCTGAGTTTAGCACTCCTACAACGAACATTCAGTTTCTCTTCATCTTCAGAAGGTGTAACCGGTCTCTTTGTGAGGATTGTTCCACCGACTCCATGGATCATCTGTTTGACCCATTCTTCTTTTTCATCATAACTTTCAGAACTAACATTGTTGTTTTCATCACTTAAATCGGTGTTAATGATGTTGAGAAATGTTTGTTTTACGATTCTGTCCTCCAGGCTGTGAAACGATATGACTGCAAGCCTCCCTCCAGGTGCAAGACAGCGGTAACAATCGTATAATGAAGACTCAAGTGTCTTGAGTTCATCGTTAACAGCTATTCTTAGAGCCTGGAATACTCTTGTTGCTGTCTTTATCCAACCCTGCCTCCCTCCTGTAACACAGCAGTATTACAATAATAATATTGCATTGTTAAAAAGAAATTAAAGAGGTTTTATACATTTTGAATACAAGCCCGTTTGACCCATTTTCATTTTAGCTACTTCTTTTTCAGTTTAAACCATTTGACCCGTTTGAGAATAGATATAACACAAATCGGTCCGTTTACCCATACAAAGTTTGAAACTGCTACCTGTGTAACTTATATGATCAAATAAATGCCTCCTGCAAGACAGGAGTGTTACAATAATAATCTTGCATTGTTAAAAAGAAATTCATGAGGTCTTATGCATTTTGAATACACTTTGGGTGAATTTTTCTCAACCCGTTTGCTCTGATTCTCTTAGCTATATTTATGCTATCTGGAATACTTTACTACACTACACTACAAGAAAAAAAAAAGTTTTTGGAGCCAAGGGTCTCAGCGGGAGCAGCCTCTCTATCCCCTAGGATAAAGGTAAGGTTTGCCTCCATTACGCCCTCCCCAGACCCTACTAATAGCTCTGCTATGAGTGAGACTTATACGCCATCGGGGTTGGTGGCCCAGTGGTAGAGGAAAATCATCTAGGAACACCAATGTTTGAGGAGGTCATGGGTTCAAGTCCCACTCCTACAGGAATTAAGAAATTTGCCTTTCAAAAAAAATGAGTGGGATTTATACCGGGTAGGTTTGCTTGATTATTTTTTCAATTTAAACCATTTGACCCGTTTGAGAAGAGAGACAACACAAACGACCCATTTACCCATAGAAGATTTTAAATTGCCACCTGTAACTTATATGAACAAACAAGTTAAGCAATTTAGCAGGCATGCATGTATGAAAACCAAGAACTTCAAAGGAGATTACCCCACCTTTTCCACCTGATGTACAACTCCGAATTAGATCGACTAGTTCACTAGTAGAATGCAATCCACCACTTAAACGGGCTTTAACAATCCTTTTCTGAAGAGCCCGCCAATTGTTTTCTTCCCCATAGTCACGTAAAATTTGTCCTACTTCCGCCTCTGGCCATGAGTTTAGTATGTCTTCAGCTGTCAAACTTGCCTGTAATATCCCTGTTTCAGTCAGTTAAATGAACAAAATGTATATGAACATTCTCCAAACCTGCTGTTAACTTAACAATACTCGCAAATTCAGTAATTTAGCACACAAACTTAATTTTTTTTTAAAACATTAATCAGAAATTAGACTATTTACTCTTAAATACTAGCTACAATTACACATGCCAGTTCTGACCTGAGGATCCATTCTCATATCAAGGGGTCCATCACAAAGCACACTAAATCCTCTATTAGCATTGTTTACCTGCACATGAAAAAAAATAGAAATGCTATTAACTGGACGAATGTCAATAAATTTATACTTATTCAACATCACTACTTTCCTAGATATATAAGAAAATTATTTCTACAAAATTTTAAGACAAGCTAGCTGAAACATGTGTAAAACGTGTGTGTAAGTGGCTACATGAATTGCCAAAAGGGTTTACAATTTACATACCTGCATGGATGACATTCCTAGGTCCATTAGGATCCCATCAATTCCTGACGCCAGAAGCTTCTCATCAACCTCAGATAGCGTGGACCGTATGTTCTTGAAATTTCGCAAAAAGGTATGTGTTTTCAAGTTGGAAGTCGAGTCACAGGAGTTGGTAGCGGTTCGGATCAAATCAATCTTAGTTTTCGCCTTTTCATGGGCAACAGGATCACAATCCAGTCCAACATATGACTGCATTTCTGGATGAGCCTGAATTATCTGTTATTTCCAGCACATACAATAGCAGCAAGGGCAAAAAGACAACATTTTGAATTAGAAGAGGCATCTCAAGAGACATTGCTACAAATGTTATTATTAAACCAAGAAAGAGGAGAATAAGAAAAAACAGAAAATAGGAAATACAGAACTTAACGTTGTAAACATATCTGTTTAGATAACACACTTTTGACTAACAAGACTTCTTAGAATCATATGCTCATCATTTTAGTAGTATCCAACTATCCATGAGAGCAGCCTCTCTATCTCCTGAGACAGAGGTAAGGTTTGCCCTTGGTTTTAAAAGTCGTGCTTAGCCGCAAGGCTAACTCAGGTGCAGGTGCAGGTCCAGGTGTTTGTGTAGGCAAGGCGAGCGATGTACAAAAGGTGCAGGTGAGGCGCACTTTTCAGGAGAAAAATTAGCATAAGGCGCAGTGTTGAGGCGCGCTTTTTGTACGTGGGCTGGATTTCTGCTTTTATACATCCGGCCTTTTAGGTTGTACACATAGGCTATTTAGATAAATAACCATATATAGAGCTTATTTGTGTCTAAATTTGGGTAAATAATGCTACAAACCTTTGAGAAACGTATTAAAATTTTATATAATAAATTGCGCCGAATTATGACAGATTAGGCAAGTGCTTTACACAATATTTTCTTATAATCTTATCTATAAACATAAATGACGGTGCAAGTGTATGACTATAGATATGATGGTAGCTTGTGGATTGAACCAAATAGAGATTAATATAATTTCCGTTGATGATTCCAAACATATCAAAGCATCGATCCTAATTCCGAAATTAGGGCTAAATTTACAAATAATCAAAGAACAAAAACCCTAGCTTAAATCAATCAAATGCAAGCAATCGAAAATTCAAAATAGATAAACGAGGAATCAGATTCACATACAGCGGAAGAATGTCCGGCAGCTCCAAGAGTACAATCGACAAACGTGTGAAGCTTGAGAGAATCGAAAACCTCCAAGACCTCACCGAGCATCACTGGAATATGACTCCCGGTGTCACCAAATTGACGAAAGCTGTCCTCATCGAACTTTTTATCCGATCGAGTCCTCCTCTTAACTGCCGAATCTATTAATACTCTACGACTACTACTAGTAACAGAATTATCTTTTCTGTTTAGCTTTTTCCTGTTACGAGTAGAAGAAGATAGGGTACTAGAATAACTGGCGGCTGCGAGAACAGACGAGGAGATGCGGCGGCGATTGCAATGTAGCAGGGGGAGGGTTAATGAAGGGTGAAACAACAGTTGCTTAACGGCGGTGGCCGCTGCCGTGGCAGCTGTGGTAGCGTGCGAGTACATGGTTGATCAGTGGTAGTCAAAACTCCCAAGGGATATTTCGCCATCCACCAAGGTTTTACACTAATCCCATATTTTTGTAATTATAAGATATTTAACAAAAAAATACTATATTTAAGTGCTTAAATCATCATAAATTAGAATATCTATATCTATACATACTAATAAATAAATGTTTTGGGGTGCGTCACTCACTCATGCCTCCTCATATTGGTTTTCCCGTCTCTCTCTCCTAATAAATGCACCACTATCTTATTAAATAATAATGATATTATAAATATATATTATTAAAGAAGAATAATAATTATATTAAATAAGAATATATAATAAGAATTCAAAATATAACTAATTAAAGAAAAATACTAATTTGTTATATACACACACATTTCCACTTGATATATCTCGAGACTATCATAATATTCTGACAAGTTAGGACGTATTTATAAATTTATAAGTTTTATCTTTTTTTAATATACAATCTCGTGTAATACACGGGATTCTAACATAGTCTTAAATATACAAGGAATAAATTAATTACTTTTTTAAAGTTCTTTTAATTAAAAATATAATAACATTCATATTTAATATTGAAAACTTAAAGTTTACGAGGCGCGTGTGTCACCGTCCTTTTCCCAACCAGGAGGACACACTTCATCGGCTCCTTCATTAAGTAGCCTATACAAAAGCGTGGGGCTACAATAACATAATTGTCTTGGATTAGATATATGAGGACCATATTCGGTAGTCTTAATGTTATTACTGATAATGAAGAGAGGGTGTATTACGTTTTCTTCACAAATCATAGAAGTTGATCATGTCCTAACTCCTAAGGTGTTTGATAAAATGTCTAAAAGGCATTGGTGTAAAGATATTGAAGTAGAACACAAAACAATATTTTGAGTTATTAAAGCTCTTGAACAATTTCCGTTGTGTATTTTATGAAATCAGAAACATGTATCAACTGATGGTCGCACGACCAGGGTCCTGAAAACCGGATTGTGATATGGTAGTTTAGTTGTGTCACTCTTTTTTTTCATAGTTCTCAAGGTCAAAAACTTATGATGAAAAAGGTTTTATGTATCAATTGAATGTTAAGTGTTAATAGACAAATAATATAAGTTAGGGGTACGTTGTGAACATATTTAACCAACTTAAGAATCAAATAGTTAAGTTGCTTAGTGTGAAAGTTTGAGTGGGTTGATATGAATTGTGAAACTGTAAAAGTTAATAAGTAGTTTCAAAAAATCTTAAATACCGCCTTAAAAAGTGATATGGAATGAGAATAGACACTATTGATTTGCATGTGATCTATTCTAAAACTATACGTAATAAAAATGATCTAAAATGTCAAATATTTATTTATTTTTAGAACGACATCAAATATTTATTTATTTTTAGAACGACATCAAATATTTAACTCCATTTCTAATAACTGTATAATTTTAATAATTTTAACTTTTTTTTTGTAACTTCAACATACTATTTATCATTTTTTTTTTAATCTTACTACTCTAATAAATGAAAATCTCTTCAATACACGTTTCACTCTTTAGTTACTGCTCATCTTTATTTTCCCGCCTCTCTCTCCTATTAAATATTAGATTTTCTATTATTCTCTCCTATTAAATAATAATCTTTATATTAATAAATCTAATTACGAATACTTATTATTTAATTATAAATAGTTATTATATTATCAATCAAATGAACTTAATATGAACTAACATTTATCAATTAAATTAAAAAATTAATACTCAGTTGAAAAAAATATTTTAAAAACCAACTTAACAGACCTTATAACTGTCACGACAAATTACATTTTTTAAAAACATATTTTGACAAATGTGTTTGTTAACAAATTACATTATATTTTATTCAACCGATGTAATATACTGGTTTATTCAACACGTGTATTACACGGGTTTTTAAAAATATAAAATTTTTATTACTAAATATATAACATTTTATTTATTTAACCCGTGTAATACACGTGATTTTAACCTAGTTATATAATATAGGGTCATTTACATATATCTCCTTCCTAAGTTCATTAATTACATATTTACCCAACTTTAAATTTTAATTACATATTTCCCCTTCATAAAGCCTATATATTACATATTTATCCAATTTATTTAAAATAACTTATTAAATTACTATTTTACCCTTAATGAACTAATTAAATGACTATTTACATATATCTCCTTCCAAAATATATCAATTACATATTTCCCCAATTTCAACCGAAACCAAGTCGATGTTAACACGAACATATCGAACGCAAGATTCATGAATTAAGTTATAATTTCATGTTCATAATCTAATATAAGCTCATCCACTGTACTTATAAAATTGTTACCCCATCAGTAAAATCAAAGAAGCTGAAAAGCTTATTTAAACTGATAATCAAGATGTAGACCTATAATAGTTCTTTCATAAAGCAGAGATATTGAATTATCTTCACATTTGATTCTCACTTGTGGGCTTGAAACCAAACTACAAAAATCCCAATTAAAGTTCTCCCAATTTCTCAGTTGCAATGGGTACTCCAAATGCTTCTTGATTTGAAGAAAAATCTGAGTTTGTGTTGATTGTAATTGATGGGTGTCTGAGATAAACCCCATGTAACAGAAAGTATGAACACCAAGAAATTTATGAAGAAGGACAAAAGAAACCCTAAAGTTGTGAATCCAAATCATTTTTGAATGAGATGGAGTCTTTCTCCTCCTCGCAATCCCTAGCCTCTGCAGTCAAGAAACTGAATTCAAGATTCGTGAACATTATCTGACCGAAATTCCCCGTCAGACCCTCAAAAGAGTGAAGCCAGGCTCGCCAATTTCGTAGCTGCCATAACCGGACTTCGCAACTTGGTTTGGATATCACCACCGTCGGTCGCCATCTTCACCATAGCCATCCTCAGAACTCGAAGCCGTTCTCTCTCTCTATCTGGGGCCTTTCCTTCCTTCGATGGTTCAATAGAAGAGAGACGGAGGCATTGGGTAAAGCAGTGTATAGCTGCTTCTTAGGTTTGAAAACAGGTAAGGGTAAATAAGTAATTCTATATGGATTTGGTAAATAGGTAATTGAATTTTATGGTTTGGTATATATGTTATTAAGAAGAAATATATAAAAAACTCATAATCTATATCTATACTATATAATAAATAAAGGTTTTGAGATGACACGTTTCGCCTTCATATTCAATCTTATCATATTTTTCCCGTCTCTCTCTTATTAAATACATTTTCATCTTTTAATAATAATATGTTTTTAAATAAAATACTAATCTTTATATTAATAAATCTCCTGACATATTTTGACGAGTGTATGCGTTAACATATTATATTGTATTTCACGGGTTTATTCAATCTGTGTAAAATATGAGTTTTTTTTTTAAAATTTTTTTACTTAATATATAATATTATATTTATTCAAACCGTATAATACACGAGATTTTAACTTAGTATATTAAAATATTTTAGTAGACTGGTTCCCGCAATCAAACAGAAACCACCTAATCCTGTATCACTTCCAAAATTATAAAACGACAATTAGAGCAAACTATTATTGACATTCTTATCAACCGACATATCACTTTTAATATGTTTTTAATTTTAGAATAAACATTGTATTTTTCTTATTACAAAATAACAAAAGATTATTCCATAAAAATACCAAATACAATTCATGACATACAGATTCTAGAATGTGTGGTTTATCATATGAACATATTAAAAGTTGATTTCGTATAAGCATATGAACCTTCAACAAGAATCGTATAGTCATTTATTTATAGATATTGTTTTGAAATATGACAATTCTTTTAAAACGGCTAACTGAGACACCCTTTAATCCTATTCATAAATATACACATTGATCTATTTTGAGGAGACCTCTCAATCTTGACTCAAACTAGGGAAATGTGTTGGTTTGTGTAATTATTATTATTATTATTATTATTTTTTGTATTTTGGGTTGAATTGGGTGACACCATTACACATAATGGGTTGAAATCTTAACACATTTTTTGTCAAGATGGGTTGACTAAAAACTATGTAAATTTAGAATGTATTCAAACGGAAACAACAGGCTAATGACATGTTTGGCGAGCAAATCACTTAAGATTACCATTGCAACCACCACCACCACTGCCGCCAACCAACCAACACCACCATAACTATCACTAGCACCACTGCCGCCGCCTCCTTCACCGTCATCGTCACCACCACCACCACCGCAACGCCAGCACCACCACCGTCATAATCCCGCCAATGCCACCTTTTGGTTACAACTATTCTAATCCAAAACAAATTGATACTTTTTTTAAAACGACCCGTTTCATTAGTTCATAACCCGGCCAGGCTTAATCACGAGACTTAAACTCTTAACCATTTAGGAACGAACACCTTTCTCACAAATCGTCATTAGAACACATCACCATTCCATGAAATGGAAAAAAGAAATAGAGGCGGTTAAAAGAGCGTCTTATTTAGCATATTAATAAACCGTCTGATCTTTTTTTTTGAACAACAAAATCATACATTTTGTTCACTATAAGACTTAAACTCTCAACCTTTTTAAAAAAGACACGTTTTATTAACACTTTGGTATCGTTAGGCTTTGTAATAAACTGTGTGCTTTGTAATAAACCGTCTGATATTGTTTAGGTATTTAAGGCATCATAACATATAATTTTTTTATAAATATAAAGTTTTTTTAATACATCCACTTGGTGATATCGAGACCATGCTCCTTTTCTTTCACACAAGTTGTTGACCAACCAGTTAAAAAGTGGCTGGGATTGGGTTTATGTGCATCCTCATCCTTTTCTTTATTCCTTCAAACTTTACTTTCAAAACCCCAACTCATCATCATTATTCGCTTCCCTTTCATTTCAACCTGCCGATGGATTCACCACCCTCCCGACCTAATGCCGCCGACAGATCACCATCATCATCTCCATCACAGCCCAATCTCAACGGCCACAATCATCGAACATTTTCAGGTCTCGGATCCTCCAATTTCATAGGGAAGCATCGCCTGGCTGCCATAATTTCTCAACAGAATCAACAAATCCAGGTCCTTCAGGTAACCGATTGATCAGGAAACTTGTTTTCAATTCGTTGTTCCAGTAATTACACGCATATGATTCAATTTCAGGAAGAGCTGGATCAGCTGGAAACACTTGGTGAATCGTCGCTTGTGTGTGAACAGTATGTGAATTGAAAATTTGAAATTCATTTATTATTAATAATTGATTTTGATTACATGTCATTCAATCTGGCTGCCAAAAAAAAAAAAATTTTGATTTTCTGTTGAATTTGATTATCCGGTGTACGTATAGGCTGATATCAAGCGTTGAATCAGGTACAGATGCTCTGCTTCCTGTGTAAGACTCTTGTCGTCTTCTTAAATCTCTAATATCTACTTATTTGTCATTTTTACCTTGTTTTTTCTCTCCTCACCGTTATTAAAATCATGAGAATAAACATTTTGATCTACTTTTATTTTTTTATTTGACCAAAATGTAAATTGATTTTAGCTTGCTTCAAAATAAATATATCAAAAAACAATTAATCAGAAAATGACATATAAACTTAGCCCGCTAGATTTCAACCCGGAGACTTGATGGAAATGTACAATGGGTTCATCAAAATCCCAATCAAAACAAACCACGTGTAGAAATATCTAGCTGGAATAAAGATGTCGGCTGATATCTAGCTTGCGTGCTACCTAGTGGTTTTTTATTGGACCCCATTCTACTTTTCCGAGTTATTGTGCGGGCTGAAATATAGCCGGCTAAGCTTATGTGACGTTTTCTAGATTGGTTGATTTTGGATATGTTTTTTGGTCAAGATATATGTTTTGGTGATTTTCGCATGTTGTTTTGTTGCATACAATTTCTTATAAAATTATAAAGATGTTGATAAAACAAGATGAACAGGACGAGAGGGCCAGCTGATGGCGGATGGGATCGATGGTTTCAGAGAGCGAATCAGTCTTCTTCAAGAAATCGCAAGCGTTGGATATGATATAATGTCCCTTTTGATCTTCTGTTCCCACTTTCCCTCTCTAATTTATGTAAATCTTTCTTCCAGAGTTTAAGAGTTAAATCCAGAATGATGAATGATGTTTTGGGTTTAATGACAATTCATCAAACAATGGAAAGCTGATGTAACTTGTAAGCACTTTATTTTGTTTCTACTTTTTTTTTTTGGCATGAAGTGGGTTGTTTTTCAAGTTTGCTTGTTTTACAAGCATTCAAATTTATTCTACAAGTAGTTTGAGATTGTCTGTGTACTTATTAGCAAAACGAGCTCGTTGGATGGGTCGGGTAGTATTTTGATTAAGAATGAAAACGCGACTAGTCAAATTGACCGGGAACAATTTGACAAAAGTAAGGCTTTAAAAAAAAACAATTAGAAGACTGTATGCATTAAAAATACATTTAAAGCGGCATTTGATCTTGTTTGACCATTTTTCCTGGTAGAAAAAATTGCAGCATATATAGAACAAAAAACTCATTTAACACACATAATATGATTTAAAACTTTCTAATAAATATGTTTTTCATGAATAATGAGATAAAAGTATTTACAACATTCTTTTACCACCTTTCTTGCCACTTACAAATAATATAAACACCAGCTTCTATTTAAAATATATGAAACCAAATCATTAAAGGCAAGTAAATTAAAGCACTGCCCTTAACAACTCCGTCAGCATCATATTAAGTGGCGAGAGCATCACCGCCAGCATCTTTAACGTCATCGAAGTAATCTTCTCTTGCATTATCAGCCAACATGAGGGAAACCAGCCAGAAAAGGGCTGCATCAAGAGCTAGAAATGCACCACCACCAAGCAGCCCGGTTTTTGCTGTTGGGCAAGTTGTTTCAAGGTTGTAATGGACATTGCTCAAAAGATGTTTGTGCTCGGTAATTGTGGGCCATAAGAGCATTGCAGCTGCTAGTCCAGTCGAACCCCTGCCATTTTGGTACACGGATCAAAAGGAAGGCCGGGCCAGTTGGATATACGGGTCATTGAGGGGTTTGGGTTGAAACTGGCTTGGCCCATATGTGTGTGTATGTATATATATTATTTTTTCAATCAGCTAACATGTTCATATTGATTGCATTATGATTACAGAAACAATATTATCACAATTATAATCCAAATTTTTGAATCCTCATTGCCCATTTAATATGAAAGATAAATTAAAACTAAAACTAAAACCGAAGCCTCATTAAACATCTCTATTTATATCAGAAAAACTAACTTTTGTACCATCTTGCCTATATTCTTTTTAATAGTCACTAAACTCAAGTTTTTTTTATATATATTTTCACATCTATCTGTTAAGTTTAAAGGTATTTCAAGTAACTTCTCATCTGTTTTACTACTTCTATAACAAACAACATGTAGAAATAAAACGGTATTCAAGATTAAGGTGATGCGTACTTACAAAGCAATCAAGAAGAATACGAAGAAACTGATGCTTTGAAACAATGCAGGCAAGGGAATAGACTTCCCTTTGTAAGGATAAAACAACGACGCGCCTCCAGCCAAAGTCGAGGCAAAAAGAAACCCAAATGACAAATATCCTAATATCACCATCGGGTCTGCTGGATACTTGCAGATAACGACATCCTTCCCTGTGATCGGGGTACCAGATGCAGGCTGCAAATACGAAAAAAAAACAATAAAGATGTCATCAAAAACAAACTGTACTTGTGTGTTACGCTAATGCCTTTTTATTAACATACGAAATCAGACAACTGAAGGGGTAACAAACTAACAATACCTTTTTGTTTTCAGCAATAACGCCGCCCCAAGCGTTCCAACAACTAAAGACATTCGTTTGGTGGTAACCTCCATCAGTAATTTACGATTCACTGCGCGTCAATCAAAATTTAATGAATTTAAATAACTTTTCAATTGGCATATGAGGAATATAAAACCAATGATGAAATTATGAAAAGAAATTGTTACTCATGTTTGTATAAAAACACACAAAGCATGTGTCAACAGCATCTAAATTAGGTCACTAAAATGTACTCCTAGAATTACATCCTCAATTAATCTTGATGACAGGGGGGATTTTTTCATAGACCAAGGATCAATAATTCTCAAAAAATAAACAGAACCTATAAGTCAAACATCACGTATTAACAAATTCGGAACATAAATCCCCTAATTATGTCTCCAAGAATCTTCAAAATCAGACCCAGAAAGAAATAAAAAACAAGATCTACATATAGAAAGCTTACCAGTGGCAAATCGACAGACTATTTTCTATTACCTCTAAACAAGCGATGGAGATAACGAAGCGTATTGGGTACATCTATCTTTTGATATTTTGACTTGGTCACGAATATCCCTTTCTAACACTTTGGTACATCTATTCTATTAGGGTTAACGGCGAAACTTGAAGAGAAACGGAGGGGGGTCGGAATTTTTTTCCCTATCTGCGGGGCCGGAACTATAAAATTTTTGGGCGGATACGTATAAATTAACACTACTGATCGATAAATCGGCCGAATACGTATAAATTTACATTACTGAGCGAAAAATCGGAGGGAGGGGGGATAACTATACTTGGCCCATAATTAGGGTAGGTATCAATCGTAGATCAAGTCCAGTCAATGGTTAAGAACTGATTTTTTTTTATATATATATATATAACTTTTTTTTCTTTTTACCTTTTTTCGATATGTTTTTTTCTTTTCAAGGCCATCCGCTATGTTTCGCGAGGGGGATCCGTGAGTCACTGACGCTCACGAGAACACCACTCCCTCCATCGGTAAGCATGCCGTGAGTGGGCTCATGATCGTGAGCATGTTGATTTTGTCGACTGTTGCCATTTTTTGATCGTTCAATGATCAATTTCCATTAAAAAAATGATTTTAAAAATTTACTATAAATACAACCTTTTAACCCACATTTTTCACACACACATTTTACAATTTCACTCGCCACTTTTCACATAAAAATTCCAAATGATCCAAACAACTTTTTTGGGTGGAACCCGTTAAACAACCCGTTCGGGCAACCTCCAAACATCTCGTTTGCTCATTCTCCAAACAACCCAGGTGTTTACCGACCGTTTTCCACCTCGAGGTTTTTTCACCTACATTTTCGGGGTGGAACCTGTTATACCTGTTACACTTGTATGTCTGAGTAAAGATATTTGACAATACTGCTAACAATGTAAGATCCAAAGGGTTACACTTTGGACAACGATTACGTCATTGGATAAAGGTTACTTTAGTCAATTACACGAATACATGTAAAGAGGCGACACAATGAAATAGTTATCAAGACATATGAACGGTAACAGTTAGAAGTGATGATTATTTAATGAAACGGTGGAAATATGTTTAAAACATATTTAATAATTACGATATTATTTTAATTGTTTAATTATACTAGATATAATAAAAAGTAATTAACTTGTTAGTTAATTAACAATTAAAATAGTTTGAATCTATAAATGTAATTATATGGATTCAATTGTAATAACAAAACCCAAACTTGGACAGGAAGTTAGGATGTTATAAATAAAGATTTAGGGGTGGATATTAAAAGATGCTAACATAAAAGAAACATGATTTTGCAAAAGAGTTTCAAACCCTAATCTCCCACCCCACCTTACTTCGCCACATGTCCATCGCCGTCGGATGTCGCCACCGCAACCAGCTTGTTGCCAACGTTCACCGGACACCACACCATTCATCGACGCCGTTTGTCAGATGACGCCGCCATTCCGCCACCGTCTTGTCTTGTTGACCGGTTTAATATGTTTTGCTAGTTTGCGGGTAGGAATACTCGTTTGATGTCAAGTTCAGTTTTGCTGGTGCTTGCGGTTAAATCTGAAAGAGTTCAAATTTGCGATTTCTTCGGTGATTGGATCTGAAGGAGTTCGGGTCCGCTTGGAGATTCGTGTTACCAGATCTAGCAACTGCAATCATTGATCTCAAATTGTTGAGCTTAATTGGCTAACCTCCTATGCTTGTGTTTGTTTATTTCTTGTTTGCATCTAGATTTCTAGTGGGCAATCTAGGGTTTTGGTCTAAATATGTTCGTGTATTTTTCCGATGCGTTTTAAATCAGATCAAAAAAAATTTTGACGCCTATGCATGAAACCCCAACAAAACCAAAACTCGAGTCAACAATCATCCACACTTTCACCCGACCCCGACGTTATTCTAGAAACACAACTGACACCTGACTCCGACGTTATTCCTGAAACAAAACCGGTACAAGAAAAAAGGAAGGCGAAAAAGAAAGATCAAAGAATTTCGGCTGCAATCGGGGGAACCACTTCAAAACGGACTATAATCGAGGAAACCGCTCTAGCAAAAGCGTTTATTGATGTATCCGAAGATCCCGCCATGGCGACGTGGCACTGGTTTCAGTTTGGAAACTTTTGAGGAGTTCTCCATAATGAGCGCGTGTCACACCCCGCCGAAGGCGGAAACACGGAGGTGAGACGAGAGCGGTGCATCTAACACTTAGGCGCAAGAGAATGCTAATGGGTACATCGCAATTTACAAAAGAACCATTACTAAACCCAAAATTAAAAGAAGTTATACAATATCCGGAATTCAAACAATAAAAGGAACGTCTTATAAACAACCAAAGTCATAGGTACTAAGTTTGTTCCAAAGTGAAACCACAAAATCTAAACAAAAGCGTGCCCCCATGAACTTTATCTTCATTTCTGTTTACCTGAAAGCATGTTTCAAAAACGGGTCAACTATATAAATAGTTGGTGAGAATCGCAGGTTTTACGACTCTATAAAAGTTTATAAAAATCCAAAGTCAGTACACATGTATTAGATAACATATTACCATGAGCCGTAATCAAAGCCTAGACAAAATAAAAATAAAGTACCCCATACGGAAGTCTTATGCCAACAACCGTCTAAAAATAATTGGCTAACTTTGAGCCCACGTGACCCTACAAGTCTGGTTGGCGCGACCAAACCATGAGCGGGGGTGTCAACCCAAGTAGTACTACTCAAAATTCCCAACGGCTACGCTCAGCTAATTGATTACAATAAAAAAAAGTGGGGACTTTAATGCATAAATATAAAAATAACTCATGTAATCATTGTATCATGTAACATGTGACTAAATAAATAAAAACGAAACAGCTTTCCCCCAAAAACAGTGGTAAAACAGTAAGTAAAAAGGGGCCGCGAAACTCACCCGAGTGTGAAACACGAAAAAGTGCGGTAAACAGTGAAACAGCCAACGATGGTACCCTAACCGAGTCCTACTAATAAGTAGACACAAAATGTATTTAGGAAACCTAATATGTGTGACTAAGTCAACAAAAGTCAAAAGTGGCTATGCAGTCAACTGCATAGTCAAAACCCGTGCACGTGCGTACGAACCGTTAATAATTGTAAAACCGGCTTTTATATGAATTAATAATCTTAAAACTTTAAGTTTTAGATTTTTAATAATAACATCAGTAGTTAAAAATATCACATTTGATAAAATCTCATGTCACAGTTTCGTATGTTAAAAAACGCGATTACGCGCGTAAAGTTCGGTCTACGGTTTAATTACGATTCGTCCAAAATTAGGGTTTTAATGTGATATTAGCACCCAATTTAAAAGTCAAATTTTATGTTTTAAATGGGTTTATACTTCTGTCCAAAATCCCTTAGAATTTTTATAAATCAATTTTATATAAAAATCTTCCAAAATTATTAACTTTTATAAAATTTAAATGGACCATAATTATAAAAACATACTTAGACATAAAGTTACTGCTTAAAATTTATACCAATTGATCATATATATAAATAAAATTTCTGACCAATTTTCATATTTTTCTAATATTCAGATTATTTAATATGAATTTAATATTATTAAAATTTACAAATTCGGGAAAAATAGTTAAACACATCTAATCTTTACCAAATTTTTACCATATTAGTTTTAAGTTAATATAAGATCCCATATCAAGTTTCAAGTCCTGATTTTATCCAGAAGTATATAAACCCTAAATCATCCGTTTAAACTTTATAAATACTAAACGTATACTTAAACAACTCAAATGTTTATAAAATTTGTACAGGAGTCTTAGTTAATCATATAATAATCACTGTCCAATTTCCAGAATTTTTCAATATTCAGAAGTATTTTTCCCAAATTTCCATGTATTAAACTTGTGTGAATTTTAATAAATAATCTATAAAGAATTAGATAACCAAAATTTCCAGATATTTATTTTAAAATATATACTACTGATTAAAACCACTTTTGGGTGCTACATCAATAATTTTTAAAAATTCTTCAAGAACATGTTTGTTCTTGAACATTCAACAATTAACAAGTTTAATCAAGGATTATACCTTCCAAAATCAACAAATGAAGATGATATTTGATGCTAATCTACTGAGTTTTCCTTGATTTATAACCTACAATCACAATGTGGTTCAATTCCAAGATCAAAAACTCAAAAATCAACAAAATACTCTTTTTAGTCAAGAAGATGCAAGTATGAACACCTAAGTGTTCATACACTTTGATCATCAAATCTTGCAAGTTTTTCACTAGATAACTCATTGTGGATGATTACAACTAGTTTTTATCCAAAAATCCTTGTTAAAATCATAAGATTCAAACTAAAAACTCTCAAAATCAACAAAACTTGAAAATCAAAGTGAGTGTGTGTAGTGTCTGTGTTCTTGCTGTTCTTGAGAACACATGCAAGAATCAAAACAGAAATTTTAATGATGAAATCATGTTAAAATACCTTTAAAACACTAAAACAAAGCTTATCAATCAATTGGAACCAAGAATCAAAGCTTGGAATTGGATTATTCTTGAGTTTGGATGAGATTTGGGAGTGTTTGGGTCTTTGGTTGCAAAGGGGGGGGGGGGGGTGTACGGCTGGAATAAGAGGGGAGGAAGAGAAAAAATGAGGGTGGGGAGGGGTATTTATAGGGGAGGTTGAAGTCTTGGTCAAAAAGACCATTTTTATAAAAAAATACCCACTTTTTATAAAAATTACACCCCTAAACACTAAAACTAAGTATTTTTATCAAATATAAAAATTAAGTATCTAAAATGATGAATTTTGAAAAATTTTAAAACCTAAAAACTCAAAAATTTTCAAAAATTTATACCGGGTGAATACCGGGTTTTTAACGGAAGAACCACCTGTGATCGTTAGTTTAATCAAGAATCACAAAAGTTAGCACATATAATATTATAAAATATCATTCTTAACTAAAATATAAATATAAAAATTATTTTCGAGAATTTAATTTTTACCGATTATTTAACGCGTTCGCAGTATACGCAGTGTATGCACTTAACCGGGTTTTCTAGTTCGGACCTTAGTGTTTGTCTAAGGTAGTATTCCTAGAAACACTAAAAATATATAAAATTATAATATAAAAAAAATCTAACTTATAAAAGTCGGGAAACGGTAAGGACCTGAAAAACCGCAGTTGTCACAGCACGAGTACGAGATAACATGGGAAACTAAGGGGGTGAGCAATTACAACGATCCAGGTTGGAAAGAAAAAAAGGAAAACGAGCAATGGCAGCTTCAAATTCAACACCCGTACAAGTAGACGATAACATGGGGAACTAAGAGAGTGAGAAAAAAATCGAATTAACCAAAAAAGCCGACCCAAACTAAAATCTGATAGGGGATGGAAATTATGGATTTGGTTGAAATTAAAAATTGTTATTTGTTGGCGGTGTGTTTTGATAAAGCACGTGTTAAAATAGTAGGTGCTGGCGTTTAGAAGTACGGCCACAACTTTTACATGAGTAGAATTAGATTACGAGAGAGGAGATCGAGGACATACTTCCTTCAATTCAATTAACCGCTGTGATCGGTTGCACAAATAATAGAGATAAGATCCAGAAGTTGAAAAGTTACGTCTACATGATTCGCCGGGAGAATGGGGCGGAGGAAGCTCGAAATCAAGCGGATCGAAGATAAGAGTAGCAGGTTAGTGACCTTTTCGAAGAGGAGAGCAGGATTAGTTAAGAAAGCACGGCATCTTTCAGTCCTCTGCGACGTCGATGTCGCCGTCATCGTCTTCTCCGCCCGGGGGAAACTCTATGAATCTTCTAGCGGCAGGTAGTTTTATATGTTGATCAATATCATTTTTCAATTTCAAATTTGCACGTATATATATATTCCCGAATCATTCTACAGTTCTGTACGGATCTTAATTTTTAGGTATTAATTAAGTAGTGTACGGCATTAGTCTGAGATATATAGAGTGGACGTTGTAGGGCAATAATATGTCATTTTGTATGTATCTTGCCACATACATCATCAATTTCATCTATAGCTCCACAAATTGCTTCTATACTCTTATATTGTTATTGGCCCTGACATGTACACCACCATTTTACTCTATAGACAACCAAATTAAATTATGCAAATGACCTCGATTCCACACACCCAAAATAATTTTATTAGGAACTTAATTTTTAGGTATTAATTATGTACTGTACTTTACTTACTGGCCTTAAACTACTAATAAACGATGACGTTAATTAGACATCTATTCATAAAATGAACTTTAGGTGGTTTTTGATTTTAAATGTAAAATAAAACACAACTCCCAAAGGGAAATTACATAGAGATAGAAGGCAAACGGGCAACAAGCTGCGCCGCTAACCCTTTTTGAATAGCAAAACCAAGTCTTTTAAAAACTACATCTACAGATCTTGGGGTCATAACATTACTATGCATGACCCGCTGTACTCGGTTAAGTAACTCCACGGCCTCTGGTGCAAGGAAACCAAAAGTGTCAAAAGCAAATGGTATAAACACGTGTTGAACATCTATTAAAAGATTTTGTCTGTCAAGAGACCCCACACACCCGCTAGTTCCGACCATACAGAAATACATTCATCTCTTAGCCGGCAAACATACAAGGAAATAATGATACATAGAAACTAGTGTGATTTGGATTTGTTTAGTGGATGGATTTTATGCCCTGACTTGATATTGGAAATTGTGATCATGACTGAAACTTGAATTGCAAAGGGGTAATTAGTAGATGCCGTAGGCCGAGGCCTGAAGTTTTCAATGGTGAACGGGTCGTCTCATACCTTCTCGTGTCTTATACGTGTGTTGTAATTTGAGATTTTATATATTTATAGGGTTATCACAACAGATTGTGGTTTTAATATGTCATCATAGTTGTCAATAGCGAATAGCGGTGAATAGCGACAAGCTACCTATATGCTACGTAGCGAATAGCGCCCGCTATTTCATGTTTAGCGGTAAAGTGGTAGAAAATTTTAGAATACAATTAGTCAACTATTTGTGCAATTATAATCAACAAAAAAACATTTACACCCCCAAAATAGCTAAAATACATTATCACTATATTAAAAAACACCCTAGCGCTAATTTTTATTAAAAAAAAATAAAAACAAAAAAACGTTATTTGATCGCTATGTAGTCGCTATATGGAAATAGCGGTCATCTGTCGATTCGCTAGGTAGCGCACTATAGCGCCCGCTACCAGCGCTATTGACAATTATGTATGCCATCATTAGTTTTTTTCCCTGCACTCTTTTGTCTCATAATGTTGCCCATAATTCTAATCAATAGATATTTGAATTCATGCGCTTTGCATCTTATACAAAATTACTTCTAATCATTTAATCTTCTCCAACTACCTATTTTTCAGTGTGGAGCGTATTATTTCTCGATATGAACAAAGATGCCTTGATGCAGGAGAGATAACCACCAATGGAGCCGGCGATGATTTAGTAAGCAATAGTTTTTTGAAGAGCTATTTGGCTGTTATTGTGCTAGCAATAATATTACACGGGTAATAGCTGATGATTTAATGTGCTAATTAACTTATTTTTGCAGTGCAAAAGATTCGCTACATGTAAAGAGCTTCTACAAACGGTGGACAGGTAACATAGTCTACACAATCTTACACACTCAAACATATATTATTGGAGACAATGTAATATCCTATACTTTTCCGACTTTTGGCACGTATTAAATCCACGAAAATTTGTTAGTTTATAATTATATAAATATTATATATTTTTATACTAAAATTTTATAAACTTGAGTCTCATAAAAATTATAAAACAATGAAACTTGTCGTCATATATAAAAAAAAGGGTATATATACAACATATTTATTTATTTTTCTACAAACAAAATACAGGGACTAAAACCGCCATTCTGGAAACTTACTTTAAGTTCAAATCTAAGTTATACATAACATGGAACTACAGGGACCGAACCTATGATTCACCCAAACTTTCAGTTTGGAAACAAGTCCCAGGATCGAATCCCGCTCAGTCCCGGTTCCAACCATTCTTCATCGAAATCGCATTTTGTCCAAATTCATTGAACCTCGAGACTCGCCTGAGGCGTGCGACCAACGATCGATGCTAATTAATGCTCGATTTCGAGCCTAGCACCCGCGTGAGTTGCAAATTAACTCGTTTGAACCGTCCGCGAACCTCCCACCTAATCGAGCATTTAACGCTTGAATCCGCTATAAATATCGGTTTAAAACCTCATAAACATCACCCCTCAACTCTCCAAACTCTCAATTCGGTCGTTCATCACCTACATTGCACGATTCGAACTCGCGACAGCCGACTTCGACCTCAGTCCCGTTCTCACTCTTCCCGACGCTGTTTCAGGTAATTCCTATGTCCATCGTCTTCGTTTTCACTCGTATAACAATAACCCTCTGTCAATTTGATTGCACAGAGGGTTAATCACATCGAATTTAAGGATGCTTGGTTCTAGGGTTCATCCGGTAATTGGGGGCGAAGTGGGATCTTGTTTATTAATTTATTTTTCTAGTATTAACTCCAGCGAACCCGTAGCCGGGATGGTTAAGTGCGTGTGTGTGTTGGGCAACCCGGGACAGACCCGAGTTCGAATCCGATTAGCCGGGTTTTTACCCTTCTATTTTTTTACCCATTTTAAAACAGTCTTTAATATTTTTAATAATTTTTATAAAATATGTTAAACTTATATAAACATAAGAACAATTTTTATTCCCACTTTTAGAATCTGGAATTATTTAATTCAATTAAATTTAATTAAACTTATAAAGATAAATCATTTAAAAATAGTTTAAATGTTTAAAATCTGTAAAAATACTTGTAAATTTTTATAAAACTTATATTTATATAAAAACTATTTATTTAAAACAGTAAACTCAATTTATTATTTGCATTTTGAATTAAAAGAATTCTTTATCCTAACATTTAAATTTAAACATATAAACTTCTAGAAAATTATATAACTCTTGTAAACTAAAAAAAAAGGGGTTTATAAAATTTATAAAAAAAAAGAGAAACTTAAATTTAATGAGTTATAAATTTATACATTTTATATAAATTTAAAACAAGAGAAATAAATATGTGTATTTACTTTCCTAAATGCTTATAAACTTGTAGGCTTTGAAAAATGTAAACTTTAAAAACATTTATAAACTTATATTTAAAAATATAAACTTTATGATAAATTCTATTTGTTAATCTTAAGACGTCATTCATTTAAACTTATAAGAATATTTTAAACATTATTTATTTACAAGATAAATTGTAAAATAAATATTTAACATCTAAATACTTAATAGATGATTAAACCAAAATGATTATTCTTATAAGATAATTATTTTGTGCTTAATAAATATGTATGCTTGAATGACTATTATTAAACTTTAACCACTATTTACTCTTTAAATAATTACTTATCCTCATTAATTTTTCATTCTTTTATTATTATTGAACCTTTGCCTATTCTTTGAAAAAAATCTTCAATAACTATTTATTCTTTAAAATAATTATTATTAATCTTTAATAATTATTTAGTATTACATTCATCTATTATTACAACCTTAATTATAAATGCCTAGAAAAACTAGCTCGAATTATTATTTTCTAACTAGAGTAATTAATAATTATAAAACTTCTAAGTAATTATTTTAATTAATAATTATTCTAATCTACAAACTTATGAAACTTTGATATTCAAGACTTGTGTTAATTATTCAAAACCTTTGTTATAAACTTGATTCAAACTTCATAAACACAATCAATCCCATCTCCCATTGGAACCCTAGTCAAATCTCGAAATCCTAGATCCTTCGTATTAGACTTCTAGAAGCAAACTTGAATCTTTAGACTTGTATTCTTAGGCTTGTTGTGAGGATTTTCTCCCTCAAATTCTTGCTACACTCAATCCTTGTTGGACACTATTCATCATCCAAGTGAGTATACTTAGCCCCTTTTTCCTTTCTATACTTTTGGGGTGAAACATGTTTAAAACTTTAAACTTATACAATTCTTGTACAACTATGACTAGATGCTTATTCTTATGTTAAACTTGAGACTTGTATGCTTAGATTAAACTTAAAACTAGCACATTCATTAACTTTGATCAAGCCTATGGTAACAATGATAGATCTATTGTATTTGACCAATCCATCTTGATTGATTGACCCCTTCGGGGGGGAGCCCTTGGTGATTGTTACTGAATTAAACTTTAAACTTGAGACTTATAAGGGTAACCTGCGGGTTATGCCTAAACTTGGTTGGAGGGTTGAAGTGCACAATGTTTAAGATACTTGTTTCTCATACTTACATTATAGAATGCATATATCATAGTGAATTGTAATTCTTCTCAAATACTTGTTAAACTGTGTCAAAACCTTTGTATCTCACCAACTATTTTGTAGTTGACAGATTCTTTCACATGTTTCAGGTTCTACATCATGAGACTTATTTGTGATCACATAGGATGCTTTGGACCTAGACTACTTATCAATTAAACGTTGTATTCTTGTTATGTTTCCTTGTATTGAATCTTAAATTATTTATTAATGAAATATTGAAACTTTAATAGTCAACCTTGTGCTATTGAACAACCGCGTCCGCCCCGACGTATAATCCGCCGTCGGTTGGGGTGTGACAGACAAGGTCCAACACATAATGGAAAACAAGAACATAATGGTTGATTGTGAAACTAAACTGTTTGCACAGGGTTGCTGAAGAGAATAACCATGAGGAGCTCTCCGTGAATGACATGACACAACTAGAACAAGAACTTGATGCTGCTCTTGTGCAAACACGGTTAAGAAAGGTGATCATATTCAGTTATGTTTCTAGGCTGTTTTATTGTTGTATGTGTTCGTTTTGATTCATCTTCATAGTATTTGCGTTTATATATTTAGTTCGTTTTTGTTTTCAAGACTGTTTGGATATCATGGTGGTCTTTTTGTTAATTTAATGTTTTTAAGGCTCTGTTAACTCGGTCAGATATTGTTATCATCTTTTTTCTGAGATGTTAATTAAAGATGGAGAATTATTCTGAGATCTTTAGTAGTTTCTGTTGTGAAGAAGTGAAGAATATGAGACGAGAATTGAAGGTTCATGTTCAGTTCTGAAAGTGTTCACTGTGTATTAGTAAAATCTGCTTCACTAAGAGATCCATAAATATCTCGCACAAAGCAACACTGGGGGTGATATTTGTAAGAAGTTAGGATTTTTGTTGAAGAATACCTTGCGCTAAGCTGCTAGTAGGAGAACTTGTGCTATATTATTTTGTGAAATGACTTAGTTAATGTACTAAAGGTAGTTGCTTCTTTAAAAGGTTCATTAGGTAAGTTGTTTTATGTATGATGCGGTTACATTTGACAGCCTATTATTAGACCGCTGAAACAAAAAAATTAAGTTCTTAAATTGCTATTGCCAAGCTCTAGTGGCGTTTTGTTATGCATGAAGCATAATATACAAATTCACCCTCTCACTGTGTAAGCCTCTCTTCAAGGAGCAGTTTGTTCAACTTAAGTAGGGCCTTTAGACTAAACATACATACATAATACTTTGTACTAGACTTTAATCTATTTACATATTTGATCCGTTATCTTTTATCCAAACTTGATCAATAATTGAGGCTAACAATCACCCTCCTAATTTTTTTTATCCAAGTTTGATTCTTTATCTTCAATATCTCCCGTCTCTTACTTCATGCTCTTTGTAGTTGCTTCTGACTCTGTAATTGAAACCAACAAACCCAATCCCTTTGTTTCAAACCAACACTGATCTTCAACACTATGATGCCCTTTGTAATCTTCTCTATTACAGTCCATGCACTCCCTGATGTTGAATCCAATGGCTTCGTTTGAACTCTTTTCCTTCTTGAACCATCATCGAATGTCTATATTGTATGACCCATTGTGATCCTCTTCTAGCCATCTCTGGGAATAGAATCACAGCCTCGGCCTTCAACATAAACCAGGTGGCTTCGTTTGATTTCTTTGGAATTCTTGGTTTCAGATCAACGAACCAACAACAATCCACGCACCTTTTTATAAAACAGCCCTACGACTTTTCCTTGTCTTTCGACAAATACGAGACTCTCTGTCTCTTTGTTTACTCCCAAGATCCAACAATAATCAACAATCCTTTCTTGATTGCATCAGATAAAACACACTGACCCTTCGGTCCTTTGAATTTTTCTGCTACGGTAACAGAAAACAAAAAAATTCACTCTTTGTTTCGTCTCTCACTTGCAAATACCCCTCCGGCATTTGTGATGCTCGATAACAACAGCCAAATAAAAAACTACTCTTTTGTTTCATGTTCTTTAAAACACACGTAACGGATTCTACTTTTCCTTGATTCCGACTCACTCACCCGAGAAGCAACTTAAACTTTGTTTCTATTTTATTGATTGACAATATACAACAATACCGGATTCTGCTTTGCCTTGATTCCGACTCACTCACCCGAGAAGCAACCTAAACTTCGTTTCTACTTTATCGATTGGCAGTAGACAACAAAAACGATTCTTTTGTTTCTGTACCTCTATATGAACGCTCCACCTATCACTGGCATTCCTTTGTGATCACCGTTCGACTGCAATCGACCACCGTATGGTCTGAATCTTCAAGAACAGATGAACTTCTTGATTGAAAGGTTTGAAATCAATGATCTTCATCGTGTTTGAGCCTTGCTGATAGAATCTGAGATTTTGATTGAATGATAAAACAAACAGTCGGCCCGATTTCGAGAAGGGCAAGATCTCCGATTACAATAACAAGAACCAAAATTAATAAACTTGACAAAGAACAAACAAAAGGAAAATACGATACTAATACTACTCCCAGATACGGTTACGCAACTGCCTCCCCCACTACATAGAAACTGGTGTAAAGAAGGATTGGGCGGGAAACAATAAGCAGGACCTGAATATTCAGGTTCGTATCAATACTTCCGACCCGGAAAATCGACTTGTCCTCAAGTCGAGAATCCGATACCTGTTGCACCAAGCGATAAGCCATTCAATCGTAGCTTGACCGGCTTCTTGGACCCCACAAATGTCTTGAACAGAATGAAGATTGGAGGTCGGGTGATTCCGGGAGTCCGGTGGTACCTCAATTTCATAAGTGACTGCCCCAAACAAAAGAATGATGCGATAAGGACTAAAAGGCCTAGGTGGCCGTTTTTTGAAATGTAGATAAGGTTGAATT
Organism: Smallanthus sonchifolius; assembly: GCA_023525975.1. Classification (NCBI taxonomy): domain Eukaryota; kingdom Viridiplantae; phylum Streptophyta; class Magnoliopsida; order Asterales; family Asteraceae; genus Smallanthus; species Smallanthus sonchifolius. The sequence continues at coordinate 61,022,722 of CM042041.1, read as the reverse complement.
TGTTGAAAAGCCACACCCCCAACCTCCAAAGTCGGTTCACACCATTTTAGGTTTACCTGGGTTTTCATGCGATTTTTTTGCAAATTGGTACACAGCAGCTTCACACGATCTTGGGTTGTTTCCCTCGCTTCCAAATCTTCGATCTTTAACTGAACACCAAAAACATGTGCAGATCTATCTTCGTTTTTTCCCAAACCTTCGATCTGTGATTGAACACCGTATCCAGTCTTCAATTGAACACTATCTTCGATCTGCAGTTGAACACCATCTTCGATCTGCAGTTGAACAACATCGACGATCTTCAATTGACTACCCAAATTAGGCTCAGATCGAACTTTATCATCGCTGGAGTCGTCTTCGTCCTCGCCTGGACTGTCGTTGCGGACTTCCTTGTTGATCATATCTGAGGCTTCCTCGTTGACCAAGTCCAACAGTGGGTCGTAAGTTTCCTCCCAAGATCCCTTGATATTCCACATAGCCTTGATCTCTGCGATATCCTCTTTCATAGCTTTCAACGAGTCTAATCGGGCTGAGATTTTTGCTAATTGAACAACAAGCGCAACGTTCTGATATGTTGATAGTGGATTCTGAATCATCCTCTCATCAGGGGAAATCCGGCGACGGCTTTTTAGGGTCGCCACATCGTCTTTGAGGGACTCCATGGCTTCAAGGCGTCTGGTGATGAGGGCTAATTGGACAGCGATAGCGTCAGGAATATTGCCGCTACCCTCATAAATGCTCCAGGTTCGCATCATCATTGCTTCAAGTTTCCCGGCAATGGAACCAATGATAGAATCTGAGATTTTGATTGAATGATAAAACAAACAGTCGGCCCGATTTCGAGAAGGGCAAGATCTCCGATTACAATAACAAGAACCAAAATTAATAAACTTGACAAAGAACAAACAAAAGGAAAATACGATACTAATACTACTCCCAGATACGGTTACGCAACTGCCTCCCCCACTACATAGAAACTGGTGTAAAGAAGGATTGGGCGGGAAACAATAAGCAGGACCTGAATATTCAGGTTCGTATCACTTGCACTCTGATACCACTGTAGATCCTAGGGATCATAGTCAAACCATTCAATCAAGAACAAAATAAACAAGAACAAGATGGGAGGGATTTAACCCTAAACACTTTTCTGTATTGAATGAACCAGACTGAGCTGTTTGTGTACATGAATCGTATATATACAACAATAGAATAAAAGCAGAGTGAGAGAGAACTTAAGTGCGAGTGTAACATAGATGTATGGGAATAGTGTGTTGGTGAACAAGTAATAGTTTGTGCCTAGCTTTAGTTGGCTCTAAAGAGAGCTCTTTGGGTTGTACTTAGATATCTAAGCTTCATAATTCTTTGTACATAAACTTTTTTGTGAGTAATTATTTTATATCTTCTTTTTTTGGTGTTTTAATTGACAAGTTAGAAAATATTGTATTAGAATTAATTTATAAATACTGTATGAAAATCCGACACCACCTTGCATACGCCTTCGCCTCGCGCCCTGGTGGATTGCAATAGAGCACTTCGTTCCTTTCAAAATCAACCAAGCCCTTTTCGGCTAGTGACTTTGGCTACTATGATAACATGCCAACATTGTAACAAAAGCAATGCACAAGTAAGTGTGCACGAAAATAAAGAACGCAAGATTTACATGGTTTAAACGATCACCATGATTGACCTAGTCTACCTCATCACAATAGTCCTTTTTGATAAGACTAGACAACGAGAACGGATGTGCGATGCAACTCTGATGTAAGGGTTTCAACAGTTAAGCACTAAACCTTATTCTGGTGCATATAATTATATAAGCATGCAGGTATGGGTTCTTTCAAAAATAACTGTTAACTTGACTAGATAGTTATTATTGAATTAAACTGACAGCTTGATATTGGCGCTCTCTCCCGAACCAACAGAAGGCTGATAACAGTCTAAATCAGTAACATTTTGCCTAACACTAGTATGGTTAAGTAATGTATGTATAGATATACATGCACAGCTTGTGTGATGGTATTTCGTAGTTACAACTGATTTCTTACTTATATGGCACAAAATATACTAGAGGGCACAATTGGTTGTTGGCAAGGGCTTATAAATTGATTATACTTCTGTTTTTTATACAGACACAGCAGATGATGGAATACATATCAACCCTTAAAGAAAAGGTATGTTCTTTATTTTTTCGAAATGTACATAGTTTTAGATACATGATGATTGTGAAAAGGTGTCTTGAGAGTTTTACTCATAAAAATCCCAAGCTTATTTTTAATGCTAGTTTGAGTAGCTTATTTTGTTAGCACACATTTTTATAAATCAAAGCTGAAGGCCTTCTTTTTTCTTTAAATAAGTGATTCATTCAAAATAAAAGGAAACAAGATTATGCTTTCAACATCTCTGTGCCAAACATACCCATTGCCACTTGAATTAGCACCAGGCAACTGGAGACTTGGCCAGATTGCACTCTTGATATCACATTCCTTTTGCAGCTTGCTGCATTAGCATTGCTAGTTAGAATAAAAAAAAACATTTAATCTCTTAGTATTATGTAAAGCTGAGATAGTAAACACATTTAAGAGTGCGTTAGCAGCAGAAAACTGGGGGTTGTTCTCTGAAGAAGTATTTGTGAAAAACACAAAATTCATCGAACCTGTTCCAACAGGTCTTCTACAGAAAACATCCCAACATTGTTTCCATCCTTTTACTTTGAAGTCGTGTTATGTCTGATAGAGCCCTTTTCGCACTGCAATTTTGTGATCTATTAGGTCCTCAAGGTCTTTAAAATGTGCTTTAGTCCCTCAGTTTCCAATTATAACAAAGTAACTTTAAGGAGTTGATGGATTAATAAAAAACAAAGGTAGGAGGACTTAATCAGTCACAAAAAATAGTTTTATATATTTTCGAATAATGAATGAATATTGAGGTCTTAATCTCTCACATAGTTATATCCAATCATTTATACGAAAATCCTGAAAAAAAACCGTAGTGAAATATTGTAAAATTACAAAAAGTATGGTTCTTATATATCCAGCCGTTGATTCTTAATAAATCAAAACAAGGGTACTTTGGTCTTCTAAAAAGATTAAAAGGCGTTTTTGATGTCTTTGGCCAAAAATGGAACCAAATACACACTTGGGTCTTTAATAGGAAATATTGAATACATTGTTGGTAAAATCAGGCCCTCAATCACAGATTTTAAACAGAAACAAAAGATGAACAACTCTATATTTGATCAAACAGATTGATCGACTCTTTCAATCTGATTGAGGATAATACGTACATAACAAAGACCAATAGACCAGCTATTTAAAGCCCTAAACCTGTGATTGAAACAAACTTAAACCCACAAACCCATTAACTACTAATTAGGGCCACTAACCCATTAACCCGCTATCTAAACTTGCTAATCAAACAAACATTTTAAACACACGACTAAATTAACAAACTTGACCCATTAAAATAAAAGACTCCTGCTGACCCGTTTCTAATTAACCGACCCGTACCCATTGACCCGTCAAGATTAACCGATGGGTGATGCCGATCAGCATACATTATTCTTTAGTTATATATGAGCAACTTATATGGAAACTTGGTCATATTTGAAAAAACTGACCAATATTACGGGTATTTGGTGATAACTTGATTGCTTACTTACTCCAGGCAATTGATTGTATGTGGAGGCTAATTCATCTGGTTAATTGCAAGGTCGTTAATGATCATTTCACCTTGTTACCATGAGACCATACTCCTTTGATCATCCTGTTTGAAATCACAATATATAATGATTAGAGCTTGAATAAACTATCTAATCTACTTTTATATTAATTTTGTAAGAACAGGAAACTAAGCTAAATGAAGAAAAAAAAGACTTGGAAAAGCAGCTGGTGAGTTTCTTGATCCGATGCCCTTTGATAATTGCAAACAATTTTCATTCAAGGCATCCATCAAAATTGCAAATTCTTTTGAAAGATTACAAGCTTAATTTATGTACTTGCTAAATATTACTGCTTTTGACCAAGAAATAAATAACCTTAGTTCAACAAGTCTTACATCAAGATCTTAATTTATGTCTTGTGATTTATAGTTCCTTTTGAATTTGCAAACAACTTTCAACAAGTCTTACATCAAGATCTTGTAAATAAATAGCCTTGTTACTTATATCTCATTAATTAAGATCTTGTAAATTTAGAAACACAAGCATCATTTTCTAGAACTTGTTTGCCTCTATATTCCTCACTTCATTTATATTTTGGGGTTCACTTTCAAGTTCCCATTTTGTTAAAATTGAATCTGGAATGGAATAAGGAAAAAAATAAATAGCAAAACTGATTAAGTAGATCTTTGACTTACTGCAGGTAGCATCAGCAGAGGAGAATGATGTTGATGATGGTGGTGGGAGCCTTAACGACCTTGCAACTAACCAGATGAATTCACCCCAACTCATTACACTTCCCCTTTTTAACGGCTAAGATCTGTACTTTGCAAATCAAAACAGCCAACTGTGCTGTTGTTCTGTTAAAAATTCATGTTTGGAAGAAAACTCTAGACCCTTTGATTTTATGGTTGTGAAAGAAGCCTCATCTGCTTCTGTTCTGTGTTGTACTTTTAGGGGTGTGTGATATAGACAACACTATAATCAATAGCTTCACCAATAGGAAAGGTTTATTTTCAATTTTTAATTAATGTTCCTATAAGCTCAAGTTTGATCTCTTTTACCGTGTAATCTTAAGCTCTGTATGACGTGGAAAATATTTATCTGGCAAAAAATGAGGTTTTTTTTTAATTGGATGACTCAAAAAATGAGGTTTTTTTAATTGGATGACTCATAAAAGTAATTGATTTTTACGGGCAAAAATGGCATCAGATAATTAAATAAAGTGGTAACTTTGCAAAAATGTAATCAATTTGGTAATTCAAGTTTAAAAAATGTACTAATTAAATTACCTAACTTTAATTTTTTATTTAAATTATAGGTTTTAACATGTTCTTTTTTTGTTTCAATTAGAAATATTTTTTTTCTTTTTCTTGATGCTGATGTGGAATGGTGACGTGGATTTTTAGATTAATTTTTTATTTTTTAATATAATTAACATGTTTTTTTTATTTTGTTAATAAAATTACATATATTGGAAATCCTAACCCATACATCTTCTCCTCCATAAGTTTCTTAACACATTTCGTGTTTTGATGATGGCGTGATTTGAAGGTTTAGTGACCCAATTTGGACAAAAAATGAATGAGTAACCTAATTGAAACACTTTTAAAACTTCATTAATATTCTATGAAGTTTTTCCGTTAAATTAACGTCCTACAAATTATTCCACCAATAAATGGGTTGATTTAAAAATAAAATAAAAAATTATTTACGGGTTCAATTGGTTGCCTAAGAAATGGCCCTTCAAGCTTCGATTAAAATAATGGCAACGAAAAAAAAAATTGTGTCACTATAATTTACTCAATTTACTGCTGGTTAACCGTATATCATCATGCAATGCAAGAGCTTCACAACGAAGAAAGTTTTTTTTTAATTGTTCTCATTGGAGTTCTCAAAAGATTGCAGGCTATTTATCAAACAACTTACCTAATATTAAGACTAACGGTATACCCAAACGACGGAGGTATTTAGTGATGGAGAAGTGAATGTGAGGTGGCGTCATGTCAGATCCTTCATTATCACATCATTAATCATTTGGTAAAAGAAATACTCAAGTGATTTAAGTGATATGATAATTAAATGTTTTTTTAAATAATAAAACATAATATTTCATTAATAAAAATTAAAATACATTAATCAAATTACTAAAAAAAATATATTAATCAAATTACTAAAATAAAAATACATTAATCAAATTACTAAAAAAATACATTAAAACTACGATATACAATGACGTTCATTGATCTACTTTTGTTTTTTCGATCAAAAAACGTTGCGAGCTGGAGAGTGAATCTAGATCGATGCCTAAAATTTCAATCTCTTCTTTTGTGTTGTTCCAATCCATCGTCTTTTGTTGTGCCTTGTTAAATAGTATCAATTGTTTGATCATTTGTTGGCCGATTTCAATGTGACTTGGAACTGAACCCGCTCCCAAGCCCGATGCTTGGGCTTTTGCTTTTTTTTTTTTTTTTTTTTCTGATTGGGCGGGGTATTTCTTCCATGTCTTCCAGTGCATCTACGTTCAGATCATAGAAAGATCTTTCATCGGACACGCTCGGATTAGCGTTGATGTACGTTGTTTTGACGAACCGGTTCGGATTGGAGCAACGTTTACTGATTGCCACTTTGATGATTTCCTCAATAGTTCCCAAAACACTATTGGTGTGTCGCCTCCTACTTCGTCTTGAAACCGACCGGTTGCTCTCACCAAAACATCGGTTTCAATCTAACCACTTCTTTGGTCCCACAAACATTCTAGGTAGATCCCGTGGAACTTTACGACATTTCCGTTTATATGAGTCCATTTTGAAGTCAACTGGTCCAAAGTTCGGTAACCCGACGGTGCGCCCATGAAAGCTTCAAATTTTTCACTAATGCGAGACCATAACGTCTTTTTGTTTTGCGCGTTGCCTACAAAAGTTAGATTAAATATAATTATTAAACATAAAAACAAATACAAATAATTATAAATAAATATTAATAAAAACAAAAAATTACCGATTACATGATCCTCTGAGACGTAGATAAACGCTTTAACCAACTTTAGAGGTTCGTCTTTCTCCCACTTATTTTTAGTATTCGGTTTGCTTGATGTCTCTTGTGACACCTTCTTTTTTCCTTTTATTTGCGACAATTTGAGTATCGTCAACGAATTCTTGTGGCATTTCTTGTGTTTCTGGTACAAAATCTAGTGGTGTACTCGGTTGAGACATGGGTGAAGGTTTGAGTTCATTTGGTTGGCCATGAACGCGTTATCACGATCCGTTTATTGAGCCCAATAATTCGGATCGTTACTTATGTTTTGTTGTGGGTTGGGAAAATAAAAGTATAAATGGTAGAAGAGTAGAAATTAGTGTAAAAATTATGGTGTAAAGATTAGTATTTATAGTGGGTGAAAAAAATAGTTATTGATTATTTGTTAGTTATTAATTACCTTCAACGGTCAAAAAAAGACCTGTTGAACGATAACATTTGTTTAGAACTCGTGTGAAAAAAACCACTTAGCCTCATCACGTCATGAAAAATAATTTGAGGGGGCGGTGTGCATGGTGGATCACGGCGTGAAATGGGGTTTCACATCGGATCACACCGTAAAGCGTGGGGGCATACCCCTTGCTCTTAGGTGGCTACAGTGTCACCGTACTAACATTGAAACAGAACACAAACCAGTTTTATAAGCTAGTTTAGTATATGTTTTTTTTGCTTTTATCCAATTAAACTTCTATTCTATTTATATATGGTTTGTTTCAAAAGAATTAACACTTTGTTGGAGTTGGTTCGAGTCTGCGATTTAAGCAAATACATGTGGGTTCGATTTCCACCCTTTCCTTTTGGCTTTCTTTTAAAAGCCCGTGATGAGTTTTGGTGTAATTTGTTCCGTGATGAGTTTTGGTGAAATTTGTTTATTTTTTTCGATATCGTACGTTATAACGAGTATGCGTTTCGATGTAGATTTTATCCACGCAAACAAGTTGAACCAATAACGACCAGATTACCGTCGCGAAGCGCGAGTGGAAAAAATAGTGTTTATATGCATCAATTATTGGTGTACCCTGTATTTAACTAGGGTTTCAGATGATCTTTTATTGAAACTAAGGGATTACCCGTACGGTACGGCATGGATGTTATAAATTTATATAATTTTATAATCTGAACGTTGAAAAAAATAAACATTGAAGTTGGTTTGATGACTTTGTATTACATATAAAAAAAGGAAGAAAAGTGTTAGGGAAGAGACTTGAATCTGTGACATCCCCTATAAAAACGTGAGAGACAATACAACTTTTAATAAAATTTATATTGAAACGTAAATACAAATTAGAACGTTGAAACACTATATTCAAAATGTTATAGAGTTATAAATTAAGGAAAAACGAAACTGTATTAAAAACAAAGAAATAAAAAATCAATTATATTTGACTCGGCTCGGTTGGTAATGAAATTTAGATCATATATAAAATTAGTAAGCACGTCGCAACGGTATATTCCTAATTTAATAAAATATTTTATTTCAAGAACTATAAGAGAAAAACAAAATACGATTAAAATAGTTATATTATTAAAATATTAAAAAACAACATCACTGTTCATCATAGCTGCTATTTAATAATACTATGAATTTTGCCCCCCTCGCGTTGCGGCGGCGTCTAGTTTTTTCCTCCGCGCTTCGCAGCGGGAGTTTGGTCGTTTTTTCCCGCGTAATGCAGATCGTCAAAAAATCATAGAAACGCATACCGACACTCGTTCTGATAATACCAAAACCAGCAATGATGTTAGTCGAAAGCATACCAATTCCAATACCGGCTCCGATAATACCAAATACCGGCAATGATGTTATTCGCTCATAACCTAGCGTCCGCTATAGCCTACGAAATAAAAACTCTATTTGACTTCGTTTCTCCGATAATACCACTACCGTTTAAAAAATTAAACGGGTTAAAAACGTATATTATACAAAGTAAATGAAAAGAGTTAAAACGTATATTATAAAAAGTATGAGGGTGAAAAAAAATTCAAAATAAATGAAAAGGGTTAAAAACGTATATTATACAATCTATGAGGGTAAAACTAAAATTAAAAAAAATAATAAAAAACAAATACTATTCATTCCGCTTTGTCTTTCAATAAAAGGGAAAATTGTCACACCCTAACCGACGGCGGATTATACGTCGGGGTGGACGCAGTTGTTCAAAAGCACAAGGTTGACTATTAAAGTTTAAATATTTCATTTATGATTTTCAAAGGTTCGATACAAAGAATAAGACAACGTATAACAAGAATACAATATTCATTTGATAAATAATCTAGGTTCAAAGCATCCTATGTGATCATAACAAGTCTCATGCTAGCGTACCTGAAACATGTAAGTAAACTGTCAACTAAAAATAGTTGGTGAGATACGAAGGTTTTGACACAGTTTAACAAAGTATTTGAAAGGTTTTACAATTTACTATGACATGCATTATATAGTATAAGTGTGAGAATAAACATGTTAAACATTATGCATATCAATCCTCCAACCAAGTTTAGGCATAACTCGAAGGTTATCCTTAAAAGTTTAAAGTTTAAAATTCAGTAACAATCACCATGGGCTCCCCCCGAATGGTCAATCAATCTAGGTGGATGGGTCAAATACAATAGATCTATCATTGTTACTGTAGGCTTGATCAAAGTTAATGAATATGCTAGTTTTAAGTTTAATTTAAGCATGCAAGTCTCAGAGCATAATAACACAAGAATAAGCATATAGGCATAGTTGTACAAGAATTGTATAAGTTTGAAAGTTTGATACATGTTCCACTCCAAGTTTATAAACAAAGTAAAACGAAAAGGGGCTAAGTATACTCACTTTGAATGATGAAGAGTATCCGACAAGATTTAGTGTAGCAAGACTCTGAAGGAGAATATCCTCACAACAAGCCTAAGAATACAAGTCTAAAGTTTCAAGTTTGATCCTATAAGTCTATGACAAGTATATAGGATTATAAGATTTGCTAGGGTTCCAAATAGGAGACGTGAATGATTGTGTTTTATAAAGTTTGAATAAGTTTCAAATAAATGTTTTGAATGAATGACACAAGACTTGAATATCAAAGTTTAATAAGTCTATAGTTTAGAATAATTACTACTTAAACTAATTATTAGTTACACAATTTAGGTAATAATGGTTCGAAGTAGTTTTCTAAGTATTTACAAACGGAATTGTAATAATAGTTAAGTGTAAGACTAAATAATTATTTAAAGATTAACAATAATTATTTAAAGAATAATTAGTTATTAAATATTAATAATAATTATTTAAAAAGGGTAAATAATGATTAAAGATTAATAATAATTATTTCAAGAATAAAATAGTTATTAAAGATAAATAAAATTATTCAAAGAATAAATAGTAATTAAGGATTAATAATAATTATTTAAGGAATACATAATTATTAAGGTTAAATAATTATCTATATGAATAAATAATTATTTATGATAAATAATTCATCTAAAAGACTAATTACTTTATAAAACAATCCATATAAATCATTTTAGATTTATTAAAGTATTTAAGAGTTAGATATTTATTTTACAAATTAACTTGTAACTAACTAATGTTTTAAAATGGGGTTATAAGTTTAAACATTAATAAGTACATATAAGTTTGTAACAATGTTAAATAGAATTTCTTATAAAATTTATGTTTTAATTATAAGTTTATAAATGTTCTTAAGTTTCTTTTTATTTTATAAAGTTTATAAGTTTATAAACGTTTAGAAAAATACATAAAGTATATTTTTTTCTGTTTTAATTTTATGTAAACAAATAGGTTTATGTTTATATAAAATATAAGTTCTGTAAATTTACAAGTCTAGGATTAAGTAAAAGTTTCTGTTTTATAAAGTTTGTAAGTTTATAAAGTATATTTATAATAATTAAATGAGCCTTGAATTTAATAGGTATAAATTTTATAAAGATGTAAAAGTTTATAAGTTTCATGTTTTCAAATTAATATACACGTTTTATAAACATTTCCGATTTCATAAATTTAATATAAGTTATTTATTTTTAAAGTTTAAACAGAAATAATTCAGAAATTAAAGTTTTAAGTTTTATAAAATATATTTATGTTTAGAATGTAGGTTTTATAAAGTTTACAAGTATTTTTATAGTTTTTAAGTATAAAAAAACTGATTTTAAATAATTAAACTTTTATAAGTTTTAATTAAGTTTAATTAAGTAAAATATTTCTGGAAAATAAAAGTGTAAATAAAGTTCATTTTTAAGTTTATAAAAGTCTAACATAATTTATAAAAATTATTAGAAATATTAAACCTGATTAAATAAGCATAAAAAAAATACAAAAACTCAGGCTGGCTGGATTCGAACCCGGGCCAGCCGAGTCTACACACCAGCGCACAAACCACCCGGCTACGGGCCTAGCTAAGGTTTTATACAAAAAATAAAATAGATAAACACATACCCAAATCGTCCATATTCTCCTTATGAACCCTAGAATCAAAATCCTTGAAATACGACCTGATAATCCCTCTGTCATTGCAATTTGACAGAGGGCTTTCGATTGTATGATGAAAACGATAAGTTTAGCTTTCGATTTATTAACTATATTATTTTCATAATAAAAATTATAAACTTGTAGAGTTTCAAGGATTTTAACATCTTTTATTTATAAGATACAATAGTTTAGAACCCGTGTATTATACACGGGTTGAAAAATATCAATACATAAAATTTTTAAATCTTAATTTTTATATTTTATAGGTGTAAAAATGTATTACATATACTAAGGATAGAAAATAAAATTTAAAATACGTAAAAGTTAATATATAATTCAGTTTCGAAAATACGTTAATTACTATTTAATGTAATTTGACTTTCATTTACTATTTGATTGAAAATAAAAGTTAAATAATTAGATTTCAAAGTTTATATAATAAGTGATAATTTAAAATAAATGTATTTTATTAATATAATTAGTGTTTTCTTAAAAAGAAATTATTATTAAAAAAATAGATTTACATTTAATAAGAGAGAGAGAGGCGGGAAAAATTTTGTAATGATTAATATGGAGGTGACACGTGGCGGTAAAAACCTTTATTTATTATATAGTATAGATATATACATATTTTAATAAGTCTTATGTATATATATGTATAAGTATAATTGTTATATATAAAGATTAAATTAATATTTTCTATTTAAGAAAATAGTTTTAATATGAATTCATGTTTTAAATCGATAATATGTGCAAAGGTTTTGGAAAAAGATGTGCCGGAAAATCCTAGATATTACAAAAATAAAACGGGTTAAAAACGTATATTATACAAAATAAATGAAACGGGTTAAAAACGTATATTATAAAAAGCCTGAGGGTGAAAAAAATTCAAAATAAATGAAACGGGTTAAAAACGTATATTATACAATCTATGAGGATAGAACCAAAATTAAAAAAAATACTAAAAAACAAATACTATTCATTCTACTTTGTCTTTCAATAAGAGGGAAACTAGTGAAATTCCCAAACGCATTGCGATGGGAATTGAACTTAAAAGTGTAAAAATTCTAAATTTCTTCTCAACAATCCTAATTTATAAAATTCTAATTTAGGTGTTCATAATATGTTATTTGCCAACCTTAACCATTAGCATTGCTAGGTTATAATCAAGAACCAAACCTTCCAAACCCCCCCCCCCCCTCCCAAATTGTCATCAAGAGCCCTAAAATCAAGAGGGAATTGGAAATATGCAATTTTGCAATGTTAGAGAAGGATATATGCAATTACCCGTAAAATCAATAACTCCAAATTGATTAATTAAATCATGGAATTTGTGTATTAACATTAACACTCACACCTATGGGTTTAACCATTCTAAACCCCTGAATTAGTCAATTTCAGGGTTCACTACTCAAAACCTACCAAAAACACCATTGATAATGTTTAAAGATGAAGTTACTTCCTTGATTGCTTAGAAGATAGAGAATACTTCAAGAATCACTAATCAAACATACAAAAATCAAATTTGTTGGCTTGGTACTTCCCCTTCTTCTTTTTCTTTGCTCAAAACCGGCAACACAAACACACTTAGGTGTGTTTGTGTGAACCCCCTCCCCTAAATCAAACCAGGTTTGTTTAAATTACTGAATAACCCTCAACTTTCTAAATAGACAATTTCTTCCCAAAATCCATGTATTCCCACTTGTATTTATTTTATTAACTCCCTATAATATGTTTTTAATATTATTTAACATAATTAAAGTCGGTTTGTTAAATCTTGAAATATATGAAGGACCAATGTCTTGTATGATATAGGATCTCCCGTAGATTGTAGTTGATTTGTTAGTTTCTTTGCACCATGACAGTATGAAGCAATATAGGTGTTTCCAGTTGTTAGATGTGCACTTTCTTGGAAATAAGCGAAAAAATGGGGGTTTATGAGATTGTAGTTCATCCACTAGTTTCGTGAAAATAAATTTCTTCAATAACCTTCCATACGTGAACACTATATTGGCAATATTGGCATTTATATACATATCCATCAAGTTGTTCCCGACTTTTGGAGTTAGTAGAATGTATATTTATTGAGTTAATGTGTTGAATTAATTAACCTCTGGCTTTAAGAATTGTAACTAGATGATGTTTTCAACTGATAATATCATTGATTTAATTTTACGGAAGATAAATTAGTGATGCTTTGAAATTAAGTTCTTGTGTTAATCCTTCTGGTAGTTACTAATTCATCTGTAAATGTTTCATTCACTTAGGCTATGTGTAGTGGCCAATACAAGAAAAAGAGGTAATAAGGACTAGTTTTACGTTTTATGTAGTTTTATTTTTATGACTTATTGTCCCAAACATTAATGAATGATGATATTTATGTAGTTTATATGTTTTATATGTCTCAAAACTGTAAATTTACAAGTATTTTGTATTTGAAAAAAAACGAAAAATACTGAAAATATGGATTAAAAAAACCAGAAATAAAGGGTATTAGCGGCGACAATTTAACTTTTAGTGGCGACTGTCGCCGCTAAATGTATAGCGACGACATTTTGGGGGCTATTGACTGTTTTCTCTGTAGTGTGGGGGCAACACCCCACCCTCCACCCCCACGATTCTCATTGGGCTACCTCAACACACGCAAATGAACCCTCTCTCACGCCGTTACCCCTCTCACAGAAGCGCCCCACGCCCGTCTCATGGAGGGCGACGCGGTGTTTCCACCTCCACAGTCGAGCCGTCGTTATCTCCTACGTTTCTTTTTGTGCTTAGTGACGTTAATGTGACCGCCTCAACCGTTTAAAGTCGATCTCCCGTCGAGGAGCGCAGAGCAAAATTTTGTTAACCACTTTCCTTTTTGTGCTTGCATGTTAAAATCACCGCCTCAACCGTTCAATGTTCGGTTCCCGCCACGGAGCGCGGGGTACAATTTCTAGTTACTCTCAATTAGAAGTGTCGGTGACCTTTGCCACCGACAACCCCCCCCCCCCCACCAACTGTGGTCAAATGACTAAACTCACCCTTCCACTTCGTAAAGTTAACTTTGAACCCATCAAGTTTTTCATGTTTTGAGTTTACCCCTTAGTATATATAATCTGATTTTTACTTAATACTTTTCACGTTTGTTTGTTTATTTTTTTTTGGTCGACTCCTCCTGTAACTTTTGTTAGAAACGAAGTTGTATTCAAAATATAGTATTTTTAAGTATTGTGGGTTATATCGACTATCAATCGTGAAAAATGAGACCGGGGCCGACTAAAAAACATCAGTACCGTTATCTAACGGTCTTTTATCTATGTTTCGACCTCCAGAACCGAGTCGGCGTAATTTCATACGTTTCTTTTTGTGTTTAGCCACGTTAATGTGACCGCATCAACCGGTTAAAGTTCGCCTCCCGCCGCAGAGCGTAAAGAAAATTTATTTAACCATGTTTCTTTTTGTATATAGCCACGTTAACCTCACCACCTCAACTGTTTAAGGTCTGGTTCCCACTACGAGACGCAAGGTACAATTTCTAGTTTGAGTAATACTCATGATTTTAGAATGGAGAATAAGAAACCTCTTTGCCTGCTAAATAAATAATGTTTACATAATATGGATAAGACTAAATGTTATCTTTTTTTTTTTGGTAAATTACAAATTATGTTCTTTAAATATAGTTAAAATTATAGATATTGTCATTTGACTTTAATAATTATATTAGATATATTTTTTTAAAGTTTTGCATAGTTTACGTTCTTTTCATTAATTTCCATACAAAAATTTCGTTAAGTCCAGTCATATGCTCATCATACGAGGGACATTAATGTCTTTTTACTCGTTACATATTCATATTTATAAATAAATAAACAAATATTCCCCCTTTCGACTCTCTTACACACAACAATCATGGTTTCCATCTCTCTCTCACACAACAAAGTGTGTTTTAATAAGCACGTGTCAAAATAGCATAGTGAGTAGCTGGAGATAATTATTTGATTTAAGTAGATGCTGGCGTTAATAACCACTGAATTTGGTCTAGTTGTAAGGCAATAAATGATTGAACGAAGCCATTCACGGTTATATTCGAGCCAACCTGGGTTTTAGTCCGGAGTGTGTTACGTTAGCAGGTCTTGGCCTGCGTAGCGGCGCAACTGCTGTCAAAGGGCAGCAGGCTCCATGGTTTCCCGGGGAACGCCTAACCCCTCGCTCTGAACCCATAGACCCGGTTCAGACAACGTAGTGATCAGGTATTAAGGGGTGATGAGTCTCCGACTTATCATATGGATGGGACCGCCACTCAAAAACAAAAGTCGCCCTTCAAACAAAAAAAAAAAAAAAACCTGCTGGCGTTAATAGAATTACAAGCTAGAGATGACATCTATATATACGCTTCCTTCGTTAACCACTGTGTTCTGTAACGAGATATTAATAGAGATAAGAGGTAGAGATAGACATAGTTCTAGACCCTACCAAAAACACGATTCGCCGGAAGCTAGAGAGAAGAAGAATGGGGCGGAGGAAGCTCGAAATCAAGCGGATCGAAGATAAGAGTAGCAGGTTAGTGACCTTTTCCAAGAGAAGAGCAGGATTGGTTAAGAAATCACGGCATCTTTCCGTCCTCTGCGACGTCGATATCGCCGTCATCGTCTTCTCCGCCCGGGGGAAACTCTACGAGTTTGCGAGCGGCAGTACTAACAGGTAGTTTTATATGTTATTCAATATGATTTTTTTTTTCAATTTCACTCTAAAAAATTTGCACGTATATGTTCTGTACGGAGCTTAATTTTATTTTTAGGTATTGTACGGAATTGATGCGATACAGTGGAGTTTTGTAGGGCAGTGATATCATATATATGTCCTTTTATGTGTATCTTGTTTCACATATATCATCAATTCCATATATAGCTCCAGAAACTTGCTATTATACTCTACAATTAGGATCAAGATGTGACGTAATCTTGTACTTTGGTTCATGGAATATCGTTATTGGCCTTGACATGTAAACTGCCATTTTTACCAAATTAAATTCGACCAAAATAAAATTGCAAATCATGTCGGTTCTACTCTACACACCCATTTTATTAGGAACTTGAGAAATGTGTAACGAAATTATGTGTTCATGGATTATGATTATGCAAAGGTCTTTTTACTTTGAAAATACTATGGTGGGAGCCACAAGATAATTATTTTTAAATCGCTATACTCTACTTACTAGCGGCCGTTTGTCAAGGATTGAATTGATAAACACAAACACATCATTTGGTGAATAACTCTTACACGTTTATTACTCGAAAAATATATCTCAAAAATTGAATACATAATGCCTAACTATAAGACGGTTTATATAGACTAACTCTAACTTGCTAGCTAAGACATTACCAAATGTAATAAAACCCTAATTGTAACCCATTAAACCGATTAACATACTTAATGAATTCCACAAGCCCAAACTGGTCCAACCCTATCACCTATCCGTGACGGGCCTAATAGTTGGAAATTACCAACAATTACCCCCAAATTTCCGACTCGAAACTAGGTGGTCTTCCACTCCAAGCAACTTGCCCTAATTTCAGACTTGAAACTAGTCTTCTTGAACTTGATCTTCGAAAGTAACACATCATTGATCTCAACCGGCTTGTTGATGACCCATTGCACCCGCCACCGACCTGTGGCTTGTGATCGGTAATAACATACCCTTGTTTGTTGAATATGTCCTTGAACCAGTCCTTTGATCGCAAATCTTGAACTCGACCAAAAAGTTCTCGGTTGTGTCTTCTTCCCATCGTAGCTTCGATGTTGAGGATGCTTGATCCGGTTCTTTGGATTACCGATTAGAGTTGATTTCCTATTCAAAATCGAAACAGGAAGATGACGTCAATAGAGACTTGGCAGTAAGATTTTGTTCTTGATCGGGATTTTCAAATCCTGATCCAGTCAGAAGATCTCCAACTTGAGGTCGCTTTTAGTATTCGACAAAAGACAACCCCTAATCAATCTCGAGTTTCTTGACTGCACGCTCTTGAATATTTGATCACCACTTCTTCATTGTCTCCAGATCTGTTGTTGCCGATTAGAAAAACTTACACCCTTCTATCACAGCTCTTTGCCGCCTCCTACAGCGAGGTTGCTCTCTCTTTCGAGGGTCAACTCTCAAAACCGATTCCTTGGCTCTGATACCATTTCAAGGATTGAATCGATAAATACAAACACAAGATTTGCTGAATAACTCTTACACGTTTATTACTCAGATAATATATATCTCAAAAACTGAATATATAATGTGACGGTTTATATAGTCAAACTCTAACTTGCTAGCCAAGAGTTGAGAATATATCGTAGGATGAGGCTCCCATGGTGAGTTAGTCATCCCATACTTACACTGAGGCTTGTTTCTAAGTTAACTTAAATATTATAATCCGGGTTTTTATGCCTATTCTTTTGATCAAGTATGCATGTCTAGTCATGCTTCCGCC
Organism: Smallanthus sonchifolius; assembly: GCA_023525975.1. Classification (NCBI taxonomy): domain Eukaryota; kingdom Viridiplantae; phylum Streptophyta; class Magnoliopsida; order Asterales; family Asteraceae; genus Smallanthus; species Smallanthus sonchifolius. The sequence continues at coordinate 61,005,108 of CM042041.1, read as the reverse complement.
AAAGGTAAAAGCAAGGTGGCATCGAAAGTGGTCTTGCAAAATTAAGGAGGGTTAGATATTAAACTTCTTTTCCCATATAACCTTGCCTTGATGGCTACTTACATACGGAACATCCTATTACATAAAGCCACTTTTTGTGTGCTAAATTGAGTCATTTTGTCCGCTTACATTTAAGAGGTGGGTAATATTCCAAATTCAAGGAACCCACATGAATGTCTATGGTTAACATAATTGGAAATGAGAATGAGACATCATAGTGGCTTGCTAGTCGGCATCACAATGGCCCCTTCGATGTTATATGTCCAAGTTCAATATCGTTAGTGGTGCCTTGAGACTTTATCGCAAAGTGGCAATCACGGGCATAAACTGGGAATGATGTTGATCGTGCCTTAAGGAATGTGAGTATGTGACTCATGCAAGGATTATTTATAGCACAAAATTCAAGTGTTCTTTCATATACAAAATGGCATGGATGGACAATAGTCCACAATTCAAGTTTGTTGGGGTATAGATTGATGGAACGTACATAAGGTGGACCCATCTTGTTGGATTACCTAGGTGGTCAAGAATAATTTACTCTTATGTCTTGTCATTAAAATTAAAAAGAAGCTTAAAATACAATATAAAACAGTGAGATGAATATCAAAATGTTCTCTTATGAGATCCAATGCAACCGGCCGGTGCCACAATTGTCTCGTTCATCCAATATCAAGCTTCCTTAACTGTATATAACAATAGGAAATACGCTATCCATGTCTAATTCTCTAAGTAGAGTTATAAAAAAATCTATAACATGTTATTTGGAGACGTGCTCTTGGACCCACGACTTAACTTTTTTTTTGCTTGAAAGAAGTGTGATGTTTCTGATTGGGGATTTAAGGATATTGATTGCAGACGCTCAAGATGTTGCATATGTATTTTTTGCTCCACTAGTAAGAAAAAATATATATTGGTTCTTGCTTGGGTTTTTTTATGATTGATAATTTGGGACGATTTTGTGTAGTTGGGTTAAAGTTTAGACATATAGATCTTATACCCGACATGGCTTGGTTAGGTTTTTTTTTGTGTTTCCAATGTTTCAGTTTTTGTTCTACAATGTTTTTCCTCTTATTAACCATTAGATTAAGAAATTTTGCAAGCGAAAAACTTTATAATCTCACAATCACACATTTTCATGTAGCTCTTTTTGCTCGCCTTGTATATTTCTTGTTGCTAATTTGCCGCTGGCTTTGCTATCATGTGTTCAAAGAGGAACATAATGGCTTTCCTATGTGTTCAATGAGGAACTTATTTTCTAGTTTTGTATAGAGGGACGAACAAGGAGTTCTGTCTCATAAGGTACACGACCACTAGGAGAAGCAAAATAATTAATACGAACACTCATGGAGTGACAACTTAAATAAGATGTCATTAAACACTAAGTCATCGTGTCTTATCTTGTAAAACTCTATTTGAAATGTCATCTTAGCTGATGCATATAATTGCGCGACAAGCATTGTCTAAATTAGTTTCAGGTTTGGTTAAATACAGATTCTTCAAGTAACAGATAATGTTTTTAGTATATGTCATCCTTAGTTTATTCCCCGCGTTCAATTGTTTTGGGATGTTTAAAAATGTTGCAAATATCCTAATCAGTAGATATGATACTCAAAGTTATTTGAATTCATGAGCTTTACATCTTATACAAAGTTACTTCTAATCCTTTAGTTTTATCTAACTACCTACGTTTCAGTGTGGAGCGTATTCTTTCTCGATATGAGAAAAGATGCCTTGAAACAGGGGAGATAACCACAAATGAAGCAGGCAATGATTCAGTAAGAAATACTTCTCAAAGAGCTATTTGGCAGTTATTATGCTAACAACAATGTTATGTGTGTATTGTGTTGATGTTTAAATGAGCTAGTTAATTATTTTTGTAGAGCAAAAGGTTTCGTGCGTGTAAAGAGCTTCTACAGACGGTGGACAGGTACTCTACATCTACATGAGCTTACATACAAACATATAATATTCGAAAATAGGTCCAACAAATAATGGGAAAGAAAAGATCATAATGTTTGCATATGGAAATGGGTCCACTAATATACTCAAGCAGAGATGAAATTAAACTCTTTGCACAGGCTAGCTGAAAACGCTGAGGAGCTCTCAGTGGATGACATGACAGAACTAGAACAAGAACTAGATGCTGCTCTGATGCAAACACGGTTGAGAAAGGTGATTATATTCAATTCTGTTCCTAGGCTGTTTTATTGTTGTATGTGTTTGTTTTAAATAATCTTCATAGTACTTGCATTCGCGTTTAGTTATTCGTTTCCCTTTCCAGACTGTTCGGAAATCATCATTCATGGTGTTCTTTTTGTGTTCCATTAAAATTTTTAAGGCTCTATTCACTCGCTCATATAGTATTATCATCTTCTGAATGGATGTTGAAGATGAAGAATTATTCTGGGATTCTCGGTAATTTCTGTTGTGAAGAAATGAAGAATATGAGACTAGAATTAAAGGTTCATGTCCAGTTCTGTAAGTGTTAATCTGCTTCACTAGATCCAAAAACATCTCGCACAAAGCAACACTGAGGGTGATATGTGTATAAAGTGGGTTTTTTGTTGAAGAATACCTAGTGCTAAGCTGCTAGTAGTAGAGCTTGTGAATGTAATAACTACTATAGGTAGTTGGTTCCTTTGAAAGATTCATTAGGCAAGTCTTTTTATGTACGATACGATTAAATTTTGGCGGCCTATGATCAGTCCACTGAAACAAAAAAAATCTAAGTTCTTAAATTGTTAATTTGGTTATGCATGAAGCGTAATCTACAAATTTACCCTCTCGCTGTCTAAGACACTCATCAAGGAGAATTTAATTCAACTCGAACAGGACATGCTAAATGGAATATGTATTTACTAATTAGGCTACGTGTTTAGCTGATATCATTATGACATGTCTACATATTCTTCATTACTTTCGAGGTTCAAATCAGAGGAAGGGAGGGAGGGAGATTAAGTGTGAGTGTACATAGATAGATGGGAAGAGTGTGTTAGTGAATAAGAAATAAGTGGTGCCTAGTTTTAACTTGGCTCTAAACAGAGCTCTTTGGGTTGTACTTGGATATCTAAGCTTCATATAGATTCTTTGTACATATACTTTTTTGTGTTACTTACTTTTTGGTGTTTAAGTTAACAAGGTATCCTATCTAGAGTTAATTTATAAGTACTCTGTGAAAATCACACATTGCCTTGCGTACGCCTTCGCCTCACACCTCGTGCCTCGGCAACTTGCAACAGAGGGCCTCGCCCTTTGCAAAACCAAGGCAAACCCTTTTCACCTAGAGACTTTGACTACCATGACAACAACGTTGTAACCAAAGCATTGAGGATGAAAAAAAACACAAGATTTGTGTTGTTTAATTGATCTCCATGGTTGACCTAGTCTACCACCACAAGATAGTCCTTATGGATTTCGATACACGTGAGATATTTTTACATAGGCTGGATTAGGTTGAAGTTCCGATATAGGATGGGATCATGATTATAATTTAACTTGATAAATTATGGGGCTAGGCCATCTGGTAAAAATTTAACTTCACAACTTAACATGATAAAATCATCTACATATAGAAGTATCAACACACTTTCACTTGATAAATTATGGGGCAAAACATAATCTCCGGCACTAATAAATGGCAAACCTGTCACTACCCATGACTAGTCTCTAGTTCGCACCATTGCTCAATGTAACCTTGGTTGGTGGGTCTATGGGTCTCTAAGCATTCTATGCCTTCTCTAACAGCCTTAATATTTAGGTGCCTAAGTGGTTTGATAGAAAAATACCAAGTTTTCATAGCCAATTTTGTTGATATCAGACTCAAAAAATAAGAACAGAAACACTTGATTAGACTTTGTATGTATGTAGAAGAATGAAAAACAAATAAGTGCAGAACATAAAGGAATTGATAGCAAGCCTTAACTTATTCATCTTGAAAGGTCTATATATATATAGACTTGCAGGAAAAGCAATGTGAGGTACTAAAAAAATAAAATAAAAACTATTTCATGTGAGGTACTAAAAAATTAAAATAAAAACTATTTCTTCCCAAGGTTTAAAAGAATGGAATTGCGACTTCCTCGAGGCGTTTTCCCTTCGCCTCACAAGGGTAAGCCTCGAGGCGTAAGCACGAGGCATAATTAAAAAATAAATATAAAAATTATATATCTTATAAATATATAATTTTCCTTACTAATTTTATCATAGAAAGTCTAAAACAACATATAAAAATTATATATCTTATAATATAGAACTTTCATAACTAATTTCATCATCTAAACCCTAAAACAGCAAGAAGCGCGCCTTTAACGTTTTTTTGAACCCTGAGGCGTCGCCTCATACTCGTTTTCTTACCGCCTCGCCTCGAGGCGCGCCTCTAACTGTTTTTATGAACTATGTTTCTTCCTAAAGAATAGGTACATGGATGACTTTTCTTTTACCCAACTTGTTCTTCCTCCCAACATATATGTAATATCCCACATCGGTTGAGGGGGAGAACGAAGCCTTCTTTATATGGGGGTGGATACCTTCTCTATCAAGATGCGTTTTGCCTTGGCGAACAACTCGTTGGGTGAAAACAAAACCGTGTCCCTGGATGGGTAACCCATCGGGGGCAAAGCGGACAATATCTTGGTACGGTTTACTTGGGCTGTTACAGATGGTATCAGAGCCAGGGCCCGGACTGTTGTGTGCCAGTTGGGACGTTGGGCTCTTTAAGGGGGTGGATTGTAATATCTCACATCGGTCGAGGGGGAGAACGAAACCTTCCTTATACGAGGGTGGATACCTTCTCTATCAACACATGTTTTGCCTAGGCAAGCAACTCGTCAGGTGAAAACAAAACCGTGAGTTCTTGGATGGGCAACCCATTGGGGGCAAAACGGACAATATCTTGGTACAGTTTGCTTGGGATGTTACAGTATACATCCACAATAATAGGTGAAACCCCTACTAACTCTTCATTTTTCAAAACGTAGAAAGAAATAAAACCAGATTACCCATCTGACCTATGACTCGTGACCATTGAAATAAAATGATTAACCCAATAATCACCCCTTAATCGTTTATTCCCTCGATAACAACAGTGTTGGTTTCTCTGCAATCAAGTTCGCCTCTTGCTTCTCCCATTTTGGACACTCATTATTGGAATGACAAGTTCACCACACTTGTAACATGTAACATGGCCTTTATCCAGTTGGAAACGTTTACTGCCATCTCGACTCTTCCTGGACCAACGACCTTTTCCCAGGCCACGTCCGAAACCATCTCGATTTGAACTTCCACCACTACAATGTTCACAACCGTGCATCTATTTTCTGGCAAGCATTAAACTTCCTTGAGTATCCTCCATTTTTCTGGTTCCTTTGATACGCTCCTCGCATGCTTTCAACCTTCTGACGGCTTCTTCAAAGAGCATCGTATCCAACTCGAAGCATTGTTGTTTTGAGGCCACAATTTGAAGAAGAGACTTTGACATTGCATTAAGTAGTCTTTTCACCAATTCCTCTTCTTCAACCTCATGCCCGAGACTCCTTGTGTTTGAAGTTATTCCGCTCAGTTTAGTTGCACAATCATTAACTAGCTCACCTTCCTTCATCTGCACGCCTTCAAGTTCCATCTTCACCGTTGCAAACCGAGCTGTTCTCACCCAATCCACTCTCAAATACCGTGTTTTCAGCCTTTCCCACTTTTGTTTTGGGTCGGTGTGACTCGCCATTTGCAATACCATCTCTTCGGGTATAGCTTGAAACAAGAAAGCAAGAGCTTTTTTCGACTTCTTTGGATTTGGTTCTTCCCCTAATGCGCTTGGTTCGACCGTATCCCATAAGCCTTGTGCATCTGTAATCGACTTAATTTTCACGGCCCACATTAGATAATTCGTTGAGGTTAAATCGGACATTCATAAGACATCGACCCTCCTTCTTTAGCGTGTACCATCTCCATTCCTCTCTTCTTTTGACAGCCCCAATCTCTTCGATCAAGCTTTTTTAAGAGAATTCTTCCACCGGTTAAGAAAACAAGGTCACCACCACCTTTATCGCCTTGTCACCTACAAAATGAACCGAATCAACACCGCCTATGTTGATTCTTTTTGTCAGTGTTTCCCGCAACTCCGGTTAGTCTCCTTCTATCATAAGAACAAGCTCGATAAAGAGAAATCATGGTTTTTGTTGTGATACTTCAACCTGCGATCAAACCGACTCACAACCCCCCCCTCCCCCCCAAACGTGGCTCTGATACAAATGTTGGTTATCAGCCTAAAAAAATAAGAACAAAAACACTTGATCGGACTTTGTATATGTGTAGAAGAATGAAAAACAAATAAGTGCAGAACGTAAAGGAATTGATAACACGCCTTAACTTTTATTCATCTTGAAAGGTCTATATATAGACTTACAGAAAAAGCAACGTGAGATTAAAAACAAAGAATAAAAAATATTTCTTCCTAAAGAACCGGTAGAAGGATGACTTTTCTTTTATCCAACGTGTACTTCCTCCAGCGTACACATCCACATCCACAATAATAGGTGAAACCCCTTTCAACTCTTCATTATTCAAAATGTGTAGAAAGAAATAAACCCAGATTACCCCCTTCGACCTATGACTAGTGACCTGTGAAATAAAATGTTTAACCTAACAATCACCCCCTTAATCGTTTATTCCATCGTTCACAGCAGTGTCGGTTCCTCTTCAATAAAGTTCGCCTCTTGCTTCCCCCATTTTGGACAATTATTATTGTAATGACCAATGTAACATGGCTTTTATCACGCTGGAAACGTTCACTACCATCTCGACTCTTCCTGGACCAACGACCTCTTCCCCGGCCATGTCCAAAGTCATCCCGATTTGAACTTCCACCACCACAACGTTCACAACTGTGCATCTCGTTACTCACCAGCAGTAAACTTCTTTGAGTGTTCTCTATTTTTTAGGTTCCTTTGACATGCTCCTCGTATGCTTTCAACCTTCCGATGACTTCATCATAGAGCACCGTATCCAACGCCAAACATTGTTCTATTAAGGCCACAGTTTGAAGAAAAAAATTTGGCATTGCATCAAATAGCCTTCTCACCAATTCCTCTTCTTCAACCTCATGCCCGAGACTCCTTGCCTTTGAAGCTATTCCGCTCAATTTAGTTGCACAATCATCAACTAGCTCGCCTTCCTTCATGCGCACACCTTCAAGTTCCCTCTTCACCGTTGCAAGCTGAGCTGTTCTCACCTAATCCAATCTCAAATACCGTGTTTTCAGCCCATCCCACCCTTGTTTTGGGTCGGTGTGACTCGCCTTTGCAATACCATCTCTTCGGGTATAGCTTGAAACAAGAAAGCAAGAGCTTGTTTCGACTTCTTTGGATCCAGTTCTTCCCCTAATGCCCTCGGTTTGACTGTCTCCCATAAGCCATGTGCATCCACAATCGACTTAACCTTGACGTCCCACCCCGGATAATTTGTTGAGGTTAAAACCGGACATTGATATGACATCGACCCTCCTTTAGCAGTTACCATTGCCATTCTTCTCTTCCTTTTTACAGCCCAACCCCTTCGATCAAGCTTGTTCTGAGAGACTTCTTCCACCGGTTAAGAAAACAAGGTTACCACGACCTTTACCGTCTTCTGTCAAACGCAAAATGAACCGAATCAACATCTCATGTGTCAATGTCTTTTTGTTCGTGTTCCCTGCGCCTTCGGTTAGTCTCCCTCTATCACAAGAACAAGCTCGATCAAGAGAGATCAAGGCTGTTGTTGTGATACTTCAACCCACGATCAAAATCGAATCACACCCCCTTCAACCGAGCACGGTTCTGATACCAAATGTTGGTTGTCAGCCTAAAAAATAAGAACAGAAACGCGTGATCGGACTTTATATGTGTGTAGAAGAATGAAAAACAAATAAGTGCATAATATAAAAGAATTGATAATAAGCCTTAACTTTTATACATCTTAAAAGGTCTTATATATAGACTTACAGAAAAAGCAACGTGAGATATTAAAAAAAAACTATTTCTTCCTGAAGAACAGGTACAAGGATGACTTGTCTTTTACCGAACGTGCACATCCGGTGAAACCCCTACCAACTCTTCATTATTCAAAACGTGTAGAAAGAAATAAACCCAGATGATCCATGACCCGTGACCCGTGAAATAAAACGATTGACCCAACAAATTTAATTCTAAAAAATCGTATTCTAACATCCAATATTTTGGATACTATACGACGAGAACGATGTGAGCTACAACTTCGGTGTGAGGGGTTCAGCAGTTGGAACTAGACCTTATTATGGTACATATATGTAAGCATGCAGGTATGGGTGCTTTAAAAATATCTGTTAACATGACCAAATAGTTATTATTGAACAAAGTTGACAGCTGACAGTTTCCTTGAGATTAGTGATCTCTCCCAAACCAACAGAAAACTGATAACAGTCTAAATCAGTAACTTTCTGCCTAACACTAATATGGTTAAGTAATGTATGAATGGGGATGACATGTCCTAGAATTGGTTTTTGGTAAGGGCTTATAAGTTGACTGTAATTCTGGTTTTTGATGCAGACACAGCTGATGATGGAATACATATCAACCCTTAAAGAAAAGGTATGCTTCCACTATGTTTTTTCTGCATACATTCTTGAGGTCTATTATATAATTTTGTATACGTGTGTGAGTTTGTAATAGACCCTTGGGTAAATATTAGACCGTCCCAAAATAAATGGCCGATAAACAAAAAGTTATTTGTAATTGCTAAATGTCCTATATTCTTTTGAAATGTGCATAGTTTTAGAAATGTATGATATTGCAGTTCTGTGATAAAGAGAGTACTAATAAATGTAGGAACTTGATAAATTTTATTGTATGGACAACACTAAAATTGTAAACTAATTTTAGATGACTTTATAATCACGTAATTATATAATTATATATTTTTAGATGAATACCTGTCTTTATAAATTTTATTGTATATATGGACAAAAGTAAAATAGTACAACTAATTTTAGATGAATTCTGTAGGTAATATACAAGGATAATTTTAACTTTCAACAAACTGCAGCTGATATCCTTTTAACTAGAAGCTTCCAAATTGCTTGCCACTTTCCTTAAAAAATAATTAATATATGAAATGACTCAGACTAGTTAACGCAAAGGAATGTTTAACAAAGTTAGCTCGCTTGGAGCTCCTTTAGGTGCATTTGCCAGTTATATACACAGAGAAGTGTGTGGCGAAAGTACTTGTAGATGTTGGTGTGAAGTATAAATAACCTAAAGAACATATTATTAGGTATACACTACTAGAAAACATATTATTTTCTACAAAAGTTTCCGACAAATTACCGATAAAAGAAACTTCCCACAAATTAGCGATAAATTTCCGACAAAACAAAAACAAAAAGTAACCATAAGATTTCTTATAATTTTTCGACAAATTTATTAAATAAGTTAACTTATTTAATATAATCGTTGGAATATTGTCAGAAATTACCGACGAAAGACTTTTATCGCTAATTCGTCGTAAATTAGTCGGGACTTTGTCGGAAAAAAACATTTACTACGGGATTTTTTCTCCAACAAACACTTTTGTCGGAAACTTGACGCTAACGGCCAATTCCGACAAATTTCCTACGAAATCTGTTGTCACAAATTTTTCTTTTTGTTAGTGGTATATGATGATTGTGTGGCAAAAATACTTGTAGATGTTGGAGAGCCCTACATGCTTTTACAATGCAATTTTGTGACCCATTAGGTCTTCAAGGTCTTTAAAATGTGCTTTAGTCTCTCAGTTTCTAATCACCACAAAGAAACTTTTGAGGAGTTTATAGATGAATCAAAAACAAAGGTAGAGGGACCTAAGTACCTAACCACTAAAAAATAGTTTTATATATTTTCAAAAAACGAGTGAACATCGAGGGCTTAGTCGCTCAAAAGTTTTGGGGTAAATTGAAGTAGCAAGGTGGACAATTATTCTCGATAGAGTTAATTGGTAACTTAAATGATATACACCACGGTTTGGACATAATTTATATAATTGGGATGCTAGAGTATTATCTAAGGAATGGATAGCAGATCCGTTAGTTTTATCGTCTCACTCTTGTTTATGTAGTTAGAGTCATGTCCAATCATGAATAGTACGTCCAATCCTAGGTCACCCAAGTGTGTATTTGGTTTCATTTAATATGCAAATGATGAGAGAAACGTATGGAAATATTGTAAAATGACTAACTATAGTTCTTATGTATCAAATTGTTGATAAATCGGAACAAGTATATTTTTATCTTAAAAAATGAAAAGGTATTTTTGTCATTAGTCATGTCTTGGGCAAAAACGGAACCAAATACACACCTGGGTGTCTTTGTTGTGAGATGTAGAATACATGATGATTTCAACTTACATTATTCTTCAATTATATACAAGCAACTTATATGAAGACTTGTTGGTCATATAATTTGAAAATATGACCAATATTATTGGTGTTTGGTGATAACTTGATTGCCTTTCTCCAGGCAGTTGATTTATTGTATGCATGTGGAGGCTAATTCATATGGTTAATTGTAAGGTCGTTAAAGATTATTTCACCTTGCTACCAAGAGATCATACTCCTTGATCCTGTTTGAAAGTACAACAATGATTAGAGGTTGAATAAACACAATATTACAATCTAATCTACTTTTATATTGGTGAGAACAGGAAGCTAAGCTAAATGAAGAAAAAGTTGAATTAGAAAAGCAGGTAATTAAGTTTCTTAATCCGGTGTCCTTTGATAACTGTGAATAATTTTAATAAAGCATCCATCAAAATTGCGACTTTCTTTTGAAAGATTACTGCTTCTGACCAGGGAATAAATAGCGGGAAAATTACCTAGAAATTTTCTCAAAATAGACTTCGACTTTTAGTATAGAATCTCATATACTTTCTCTCTAACCCGCCGGCTAAGCCAGCTAAATTAGTCTGCCAAAAAATCAGTGTAGAACAGTGTTCTGGTCCAATGAAAATTCGCCACGTGGCAGGCTAAATAGTCGGGCCAGGCTCACGGCTAAGTAGTCGTCTTTTCTCGGCTAAGCCACTGGCTAAGGGCCTTATAACGGCCGACTAAGTGCCAAAACCCCCGACTAAGGCCTTATAACGGCCGGCTAAGGCTAAATAGCCTAGACGGGCCGACTATTTAGCCATGAAATTTGCGAAGTGTCGACATTTCATTGGTGCAGACTCGTGTTTTTCGCTTACTTTTAATTTTGCCGGCTAATTTAGTCGGCAGTTCAGTGTAGAAATCTATGTACTTCTAGGCTAAAAGTCAATGTCTATTTTAAGAATTTGCTCCGTTCAAATGTCCATTTTGGTAATTTATGTGTTTTTAGTACCTTGTATACCATGTCTCATATCATTTAAGATCTTGTAAATAAAGAAAACTAGCATGGTTTTCTGGATCTTGTAAGCCTATAGTTTCTAGCGTTCTATGCAAAACTGAGTAGATCTTTGACTTACAGGTAGCATCAGCAGAGGAGAATGATGTTGATGATGGTGGTGGGGGTCTCAACGACCTTGCAACTAACCATATCAATTCACCCCGACTCGTTACACTTCCCCTTTTTAACGGCTGAGACCTGTACTTGCAAATCAAAACTACCAATAATCCAGTTAAAATGTTAGAAGATTCTTACCATCATATCAGCTTCATTCTTCCACACCAACTATGCTATTAATTTATTAGTTGATGTTTGAATAAAACTCAGCCCATTCGAAAAGCTATGTGGTTGTGAAAGAAGCCTCATCTGCCGTTGTGTTTTCTTTTAGGTGTGTAATATAGAGATGAGGTAAACCACTATAATCGAGATAGCTTCACCAAGAGGAAAGCTTTATTTTTAATTTTTAGTTAATGTTTATGTAAGCTAAAAGTTGTGTTCTCTTTGACTCTGTAATCTAAGCTGTATGACGTGGAAAATATATACAATAATCTGGTTGAACATATGTGATTAAAGGGAGGCGATGAAGAGAAAAAGAAAATATTATCCAACGATATTTTTTTTGAAGGAAGAAAAACGACGTCCATCATGCAATGCAAGAGCTTCACAACGAAGAAAGCATTGTTTTTCCTTTTTTTTTAGTTGCTCTCATTGGGATTCTCAAAAGAATACATGGAGGCTATTTATGAAATAAATTTTTATGTACATCAAATATATGTACATGTATTGCTATATCTTGAATTTAATTAGATGTCCGGATGGATTTTTATTAAATTAACTTCGAGTGTTCTTAACTAATAATAATTGAAAAAAATAACAAGACCGTTTAATTAATTAACTACAATTAAGACCAATGTTTTCAGAACCGGACCGGACGTCGAACCGGTCTCCTTACCGGTCCACTGGTCGGACCGGATTTAAGAACCGGACGACGTCATAAATATTATAAAAATATATCAGTCTAAATAGCTTTTAATCATTTCAAAAACTACCAACAAGTCAATTCCAATAATTTTAAACTAACAATTATCTACGAAATAAGAAGCCAAGAGACTTAAAAAAAAAAATAGTCAAGCGGTTCAACCGGTCTGACCACTGGTTCAACCGGTTTGCTGCAGAAACGGTTCAACACATGTAACCGGACCGGTCAGACCACCGGTTCCCGGTCCGACCGGTCCGACCGGCCGGTCCGGTCCGGGTTTCAAAACACATAATAAACTTTTGAGTAAACTGTTATTTTCGTCCCTATGGTTTGGTCGTTTTTGTCATTTTCATCTAAAAGATTTGTTTTTCTCCCATTCATCTTTGTGGTTTATAAAACTTGTCATTTTCATCAAATTGGTTAACTTAATCCATTTTTTAACGTTTAATGAGGGGGTATTTTTGTCTTCTTTTCAAAAGATTTGTTTTTCTCCTGTGTATCCTCGAGGACTTTGTACGTGTACGTTCGTAATACGAATCAAACCGTAACCGACGGTAGAACCGATGAAACGGTTAATTTGGTAAACGTATGTAAAACGGCTACTACGGTAGGAGGATGAAATGGCTAAGGCGGTAGACGGATGAAACAACTTTTATACGATGTATGGCAGACAGAGGTTAGACTGCTACGACAGTAGACCGTATGTAAAACGGACAACGACGGTAGAACGAATGAAACAGATACTTCGGTAAACGGAACGGCTACTACGGTAGATAAATGAAACGGTTACTAGGGTAGACGGATGCAACGACTACGACGCTAGACGAATATTAAACGACTATTTTAGTGGACGGATGTTATGAGATAATCATAGTTATGAGCTTAAACTAAATAATTACGATTTATGTTGAAGAAATATTACAATGCTAATATGATGATTATATCACGAATGTATGATGATTGTCTGATTGATTTAAATTAGAACTCACCAGCGTTGACTGACTTTTAATATGTACTTCAGATAAAGGAAAAGAAAAGACATGACGCTTACTAGGCTGGCTGGTTTTGGTGGATGGTTGTTGATCGCGATGTCAAGGTTAATAAAAAACATTTATAAAATTCACTACTTAGCTACCTTAAACTGTAGATAGGGAAGTAGGGTTGTCGAATCCACAGGGAACACGTGGAGAAAGCTATTTAAACTAAACTGATTCAATTACTACTAAAGTTTAAGACTTTATTACTTAGAACACTTGAAATTATAAAAAGCAATTAACTTTAAGTTGTAAAAACAATTGGAGAAGAATGACCACTCTGGGATTCAAATTTAGCAAAACACACGCATAATGCTAGATTCAAACCAGATCAGAGATTACATAGACATAACCTTGTTTAAATTGTTTAACCTAACCACACAATAGTCAATTCAATCACAAAATCGGATTATTCTTGATGCAAGAAAACCAAGAAACGACGATAGATGTAATAAATTGAAAACGTGTAATTGTTAATAAGTCAAACACACAATTGAATTCAAAGAACTTAAAGGGTTCACAAAATTCAATTAATACTGATCATCTACTAAAATCATACGAATGCATGCATAAATCGTTCACCCAGAGGGATCACAAAAGCGGTTAGCAGCTCATGATTGTCAAAAACGTTAAAGTAATTAATCTAGAACTTACAAGCATGAGAAAACAAGAACAATTGATCAAACTATGCTCAAAATCGCCTAAGAACTCCTTTGGGATGGCTGGAAAGAATGATAATCGACAATGGGATCATAATGGGTTTATAATTACAACTAGGTTTAAAATTGTTGTAATCCTTTTCTTCGCGTGCCGCGAACTTCCTAGGCCAAATCTTCGCGTGTCGCGAAGGCCAAAATAGTCGCGACCCTTTTCAAAGCCCCCGCGTGTCGCGAACATTGCTCCCCGGATCTTCGCGTGGCGCGAGGATCCTAGTTTATAAGATTTTGACTTTTAAGCTTTGACTTCTCTTTCTTTGACCTCTCGGGCTTTGTGTCTTCATATATATGACTCGAAACCTTCAGCTCTTTAGCACATTTAACCTGTAACACACCAAACTACAAGACGCACATAAAACCGACTCGATAAACACAATTAAACTATTAAAACGTACAAAAACCTACACTTATACATGTGATATTTAACCCTACATCAGTTGCTCGGCTCAAGAACTGACATTCCAACTTATGTTTATGTTTTAAAGACAAGGTACTGAAAGTTTTAATTAGTTGACAATCTATGAATCGATGTATGAACAAGTAATGTATTCCAGTATTTGATCTATATGTTTTTGAGAAATCAAATGAGTGAGGTTTCCTAGTTTCGGGGCCTTACAACCCGGAAAACAATTATTTTTTTTAACATACATAATACATGTTATTATTTTCCCGTTAACCAAAAATGAAATGTCTAAAATGTTGATTCACATTAAAAGTAAAAAAAATGTCTACTGTGTAAGAGCATTAACGGTAGCTTCTCTATCCACGTCCCTATAATTACACTAAAATCACTACATTTTCTCTCGCATTTTTGATTAAATAATACCTTTTTATACATTTATCATTACCTTTTCTCTCTCCTTCACTCACAACCACTTTAAAAAAATATTAAAAAATTATACAGGTGAACAGTGTTCCCCCCAAATAAATAGGAAATTTATACATTTTCTCTCTTCTCTACTCACAACCATTTTAAACCACCCCCTAAATATAAGGAACTCACTCACAAAATTATGCAGGACCTTCTGTGAATGCTCTAACATGATGTAACACATGTGTAACATTTCGAACACTAACATTTTGTTACATATATTTAACAATACGTTAGACAAGTTTTTTTGTTACTAGGAATATAATAACATATATTACACACTCTATATAGATTTTTTATTTCTGATGAGATTTTCACGGGTTTTTTTCAACTCAAGTGGGTTTTTTAACTAACCTTACATATATGTGATTTATCAAGAGTGAACACTCACTTATCGTAAACAAAGAGAAAAAAAATCTGGATTTAGTTATACTTTAAAAAAAGAAAAAATAAATAATTATCTTTCTACCCCTCTAATAAATCTAGGCCATATTTTTTTAGTTCAAATAAAAACCCGGATTTAATTATAAACACAAAATAAAATATATAGAAATTGAATGTGTGGCCTAAATTTATTTTAAAAGTTCTACAATAAACAAACATTTACTTAGGATACAACCTCTCTGGTGTTTAGATTTTTAATTATCCACTGGTAATTATTATAATTTATCAATAATAACATCCTTTAAAGAGTAAAACTGGTAAAAACCCCACCAAGTGTCCAAAGCAACAACCATGGGGTTTTGTCTGGCCTGGCGGTTAAGGAGTTTTTCATATAGTGATTTTTCTTAAAGAGGTATCAGGTTCGAGTCCATGTGATTACAACTCATAAAGAAATACATACATGACTCACAAGAACCACGTGCACTCTTCTGAAAGTTGCACTAAAAAAAGAACCACATGCACTCCTCTGTAAGTGTCCAAAGCAACCAACTCTTTTCCATCATTGAACTACCTTTTTACTCTTCTCTCCATATTATTATTAATAATACTTTGATTTAGTAACATTTCCCACACTAGCTTAATAAAATTTGCATCCAAATGATTAAATTTAAAATAACTGGAGCAAAGATGGGTTTTTACATCTATAAGCCACAAAATAGTCGATTAAATTTCGTACATCCACTTTATTTTCACGATCAACATATATTTTCAAAATCTAACCCACTTTATTTTACCTTTTCTAATCACACAAAACTTTAATCGAAGTATTTTTAGAATCTTAAATCCGTATAAAAGTACAAAACTATTTACTTCCAAAAAAAAATCTACTGTTTGTAATGATTGTAAAAAGTTTATTTACATATATTATTACTACTAGCTTAGAACCCGTATAATACACAAGAAGTGAAAAATATCAATACATAAATTCTTAAATTTTTATGTATATTATTTACATGTGTAAAAATATATTACATATATTATGTATAGAAAATAAAATTCAAAATATGTAAAAATTAATATATAATTGGGTTTCGAAAATACGCTAATTACTATTTAATTGAAAATAAAAGTTACATAATTAGAATTCAAAGTTTCTTATGATAAGAGATAATTTAAAATAAATGTGTTTTATTAGTGTAATTAGTATTTTCTTTAAAAGTATATTATTATTACAAGATAGAGGTATATTTAATAAGAGAGAGACGAGGGAAAAATGATGAGAATGAATATAGCGACGACGCGTGACATGAAAAAACTTTTATTTATTATATAGTATAGAAAAAGATTAAGTCTTGCAATTAAAAATTCTACTAAAAACATAAATATTTTATCATTTTATATTAAATAAGACTTAATAGCAAAGCCAACGACAAAATTAACCCTTACACTATGTTAATTGGTATAAATGGGCCCTCAATTTTATAAAATATCACTTTGATCCTCTCAAGTTTTTTTAAGTTTCAAGTTTACCCTTTAAGTATATATAATTTGATTTTTTTTAATTAATTTTCGTTTGTTTTATTTTTCTTAACGTCCCGGTATAAATTTTGTTAAAAACGGAGTCGTATTCAAGATAGAGTATTTTCTAGGTATCGTGGGTTATATCGACGGACGGTGACACGCTGGTACCATGAAGAATGAGACCGACACCAACTAAAAAACACCGGTTCCGTTATATAACTGTCTTTTATCTATATTTCGATCTCCACAACCGAGTCGTCGTAACTTCATACGTTTCTTTTATGTATATGATCACGTTTATTGTTATGTTTAGGCACGTTAATATCACCGCCTCAACCATCTAAAGTCTGCCTTCCGTCGTGGAGCGCATGGAAAAGTTTATTTAATCACGTTTCTTTTTTTTTGTTTAGTTATGTTAATGTCACCGCCTCAATCGTCTAAAGTTCACCTCTCACCGAAAAGTGCGGGACAACATTTCTAGTTTATATTAAATTATATGTATCATTTATTGAAATGTAATATAGAAGTGGACCAACTAGTAATAGGGTTGATGGCCGTCCAGTGAGACAAATAACGAGTTTGAGCCTGACCTTTGGGTCTAAGCAATCTTATTTTTCATATAAATACTATAATTTGTATTTATATAATACAATATATGACTACATAATAAATATTATTATATTTATATAAACATACTAGGTTAGAAACTATGTATTACGCAAGTTAAATAAATTTAACTTGTTGTAAACCAACAATTTCTATAAATATTTATATGTTAGATTTTATTAATTGATAAAATAAAAATAATTTTAAAATATCTATGTTTTAAAAAGTCTTGGACTCAAATAATACAAGATGTTTATCTTGTATTTCAATGTAAAAAAATTGTTAACAAAAATAAAAAAATTAACAACTAAGATTAAAATGCAACGTGAGAGAATAGTCAAGTTTTAATTTTTTCAGATTTTGCCACGTAGGTTTTTTTCATACTTTTCTTAATAGTAAACTTTCAATCTTTTCGAATTTGCCCACATAAATTCTTTTTCATAGTTTTCTTGAAATAGAGTTAGAAAAATACTTTAAAATTATGCATTATTTTATTTTAATATTAACATTAACAACTAAGATTAAAAAGAAACATGAGAGAATAGTGTTATTTCCATGTTTATTAATTTGGCCACATAGGTTCTTCTTTTTTCTATTCCCACCCACTTTCTTCTACTTCACACCTGTCATCTTCCACTCTAAACTTCTTAAGAAACACAATTTTTTCAAAATTTAATATACGTTTTTAACCCGTTTCATTTTTTATTAATTTCGTTTTCCTTTAAGAACTTTTGTTCGTTAACTTTTTTAAAATGCGGAGTGCGCAACTGTTTGTAGATTTTTTTCGTCATTTTTTTAAAACTGAGTTGTATTAAAAATCAAGCCTTTTTTTTCGTTGTCTATAGCGAGTGTCGTTACCGTTGTGGTATTGTGACGAGCTGAAACTATTATAGGCGAACAACATAATTGTCGATATTGGTATTATGGAAACTTGTATCGCTATTCGCTTTCGACGACCCGAACTGGTAATTTTTTTATTTTGTTTTTTTATTATTTAGTTTTATGTTTCTTTTTTATTAACATTATTTTTACCGTTGCGTCTACGTTTTCGTTTAAACTTTATTAACGATGGGTCTCAAGCCGTTTTCTATGATAACTTTCATTCGTTAGGTTTTTAAACTGTTTAATGTTATTGAAGACGGTGTTGTATTCAAACTCGAGTGTTCCTTTTCTATTGTATGATGTAACGAGTATGTGGTTAGATGTAACTTTTATCCATGTAAACGAGTCAAACTTATAACGACCAGACTCCCGCCGTGAAACGCAGGGAGGTAAAAGCTAGTTAAAGAAACTCTTGGAGAGTTGGAGCAAATGATTGGACCAAAGTAAAGCCCACTAGCTTTCTTCCACATAGTTAGGATTAGAGGTGCACAAATCGGTTTTTTAACCCAAACCGGTTCAAACCGACCCGAACCGGTTTGGTCAACGAAAAGTCAAAACCGGTATGGACCCAAACCGGTTCGGGTTAAACCGGTTTCAGAGAGGGAAATATGTAAACCGGTCAAACCGGTTCGGGTAGGTTTTAAACCGGTTTGCCCCTTAAACCGGTTTTTATTAAAAAAAAAAAAATCAAATAAATTTTATGTTTTTAATATAAAATCCAAAATAAAATATAACAAAATTAAAACATAAAGTTCAACGTTTATTAATATTTGGATAGTTCGGAAATTAAAAAACATAACAAGATAAAATTGTAAAACATTACAAAAAGTATAACAAAATTTAAAACATTAAGTTCAACGTTTTATTTTTTGGAATATTGATCGATTATTCTTGTGCGTTGTCTTCGGAACTAGAGCTTCGTAGCCTTGCATCTTCGGCTAGTTCTTCATCCGTGACTGGTTCGGATATTCCAAGATCAACCTCGTTGTTGTGTATGACTTCTTCGGCTTGAATTTCATCTTCGAGAGAAGTTTGGTCTTGTATCCTATCCATCGCATCCAAATGGTCCTTCAAACAAATGCACATTTTCATCGCTAGGGGTGTGAGTCTAGTCCTTCGTATCGATAATACCCTGCCACTAAAAGAAAACGCAGATTCCGAAGCTACCGTGGAAGCTTGGACGGTTAGTACATCACGGGCCATGGCGGAAAGAATCGGAAACGAAGCTTCGTTTTGTTTCCACCATGCCAAAATATCAAACTCCTCAAAAACGGTAGGAGGCATAAACGCTAAAAAGTTTGTGCCAACATACCTTCCGAGTTCGCTACTCGAGGTGGTACCTCGAGCACGTTTACTAAATTCATTTAACATTTCGTTATATAAATTCAAGTTAACATCTCTCGAGCTACCACTTGATGATGTACCCATTGTATCATGTGGAGTCGGAGTTGTACCATATTTATGTAAATAAACATCAAATAAATCTTGTAAACATTTGTTAAAATATGTTTTTGTGCCTTGTGCAAAATGGATGTCTTCGCTATCCAAATTCAAAGCGTAAGTAATTCTATCAATCAAGGTTTCAACCCCGTAAACATTTATGGTAGGGTTTAACGCGGCGGCGCAAGTTATAACGGGAGGGATTTCTTTAAAATATTTCACTAATTTTTCTTTCATCGGTTCTATCATTTTTGTAAAAAGATCGCTTTTATTTTCAAGCTCAGACAACTTGTTAGCCATTAAATATATTTGTTTTAGTGTTAATGGACTTGTGGGATAATAAACACCGGATAAAAAAGTTGTGGCGGTTTTGAAAACTTCAAACAATTCGGTTACGTCTTTTAAAATGTTCCAATTTGTAGACGGAAAGTTTTGAATTTTACGACGAGGTTTTGAGGAAAGCATATCATGAAATATTTCTAAAGTTTCTCTTTGTCGTAAAACGCTATAAAACATAATATAAGTCGAGTTCCATCTTGTCTCGACGTCCCAATTCGGGCCTAAGCAAAGATTATTCGTATCACGACAAAATTTAATATAATCATGGTATCTTTTTCTGTTACTAAAAATATCTTTAAGCATTTGTCGAAAACTATATGTTAAGTTTGAAACCTCTTCAATTGCAAGCCCGGCTTGCACCGCCAAGTTAATGATGTGTGCGACACATCGACTATGGAAAAAAACGCCGTTGCAAACGGGTTTATATTTAATTTTTAGTTTTTGAACCGCATTTGTATTATTAGATGCATTATCAAAAGACATTGAAAAAAGTTTATTTTGTAATTTAAATTCGTTAATAACACCATCCAATATATAAAATAAATTTTCGCCGGTGTGTGGATATTCAAACAAGTCAAAAGCGATTGTACGCTTCATCATTTGCCACGTATTGGGATCAACCCAATGCGCGGTAACGCAAAGGTACGAATCGGGTATACCATGTGGAGCCGACCAAACATCGGTGGTTAAGTTTACACCGGTTTGCAAATTTTCAAAACCTAAAATTAATTCTTTTTTTGTTTTTTTCCACATTTTTATACAATCTCGTCTAAGGGTTGTGCGACTTACTTGGTGATAACGAGGTTGGAGTGTCTCTTGAATCATCTTTGTCAAGCGCGGATTGTCAAAGTGGTTGAACGGCAATCCTCCTTGAATCACTAACCTCGCCATTCGATCTCGAACAATATTTGGATCAAAGTTCCAAATTCCTCCTTCGCTTGTCATCGAGGCTTGACCTTCACTTGGAATTCCCTTCAATGACGGGCAAGATTTTTCCATATGCGTTTTCAAAGTAGTGTTTGAATCTTTCCCCAAAAACGCACCACACAACTTGCAACGAGCACGTTCCTTTCCGTTTGACAACAAACATAAATCGTAATTGCACCAGATTGCCGGATTTCTCGTTGTTGCTAGAATTTGCACAACGGTAACTTCGTTTGAGGAACCACTAACACCAAAACTTGCCATGTTTTTTTTTGAGTTTAGAGAGAGTTTAGAGAGCGTTTTTGAGCGGTTAAAGAGCGGTTTTAGAGATTAGAGAGTGTAAAGAGAAGTGTGATTAACCCTAAACACCCCCCACCTATTTATAGTGTTTTATGGGTCCAAAAAACTCCAAAAAAGGCCAAAATCGACCCCAACGGCTAGAACTCGCCCAACGGTTCAAACCGGTTTGAAAACCGGTTTAGCCAAAACCGGTCCCAACCCGATTTTTTTTCAGAAATCCTCAAACCGGTTTAAAACCGGCGGTTTTTGGGCAACCCGAACCGGTTTGGTCCAAACCGGTTTAACCCAAACCGATTTGCCGGTTTGAACCGGGTTAACAAAAAAACCGGTTTTTTTGTGCACCACTAGTTAGGATCCAGGAATGTTTTTATTTTTGAAAAAAATATATACTGTATAAAATTTAATGACGGAAAAGCTCAAATAAGGTTAGAAACTTAGAATAATTGATGTTTTACCAACTAGAAATCACTACAATCACTTTTGGATCACAGAAAGGTCATTGTCTATCCGATCATTTTCATCACTATTTTTAAAAAATGCTCGGATCGCTGACAAAAAAAACAAACAAACCCGTGCATCTCGTTTTAAAAAAAAGTTAACAGACGAAAGTTATTACAAAAACAAAAATACTCAGCGAGCTTTTGTTGCAATATTATAAAAAACCTTTTGAGTCAAACTATGAGTCAAATTATAAAGTTGTGGCAAATCTTACGTCTAAACACAGACTCATTATAGCGTACGATAAAAAAAATTACTCAGATCGCTGAAATAAAAAATCAAAAAAATAAACCGTGCATCCTGTTTAAAAAAAATTAATGAACGGAAGTTATTACAAAAAAACACTCAGCAAACTTTTGTTGTTTTTTTATAGATATGGCACAAAAGGTTTAAGCTTTTTTTTTTATTACAAAAAAGTTCTTTTTTTAGATTGCCACAAAATTTCAATAGAGTAAACTTTAGTTTTTGTTTCCTCAAGTTTAATTTTTTATAAAATTGCAACAAACGTTTAATGAGTTTATTTTTTTAGTAAATTTTCGCTAACTTTTTTTTTTTAAAACGGTATGCAAGGTTACCAGTCACAAACGTAGATAAATCACAAATCAAATCTATAACCCAAAACAGAAGAGAATAAAATAATAGAAAAAATCCCACCACACTTCTCTTTAAGTGTTATGATAATGTCCTCGATTTAACTTGTAAGAATAAATAGTGGAGGAATCAATAAAATATTCACAATATTAGAAATAGGACAAAATGGCTACTTTGCAACATGCCTCCTTGATTAATGAGTCTTCGTCGTCGAACATATAATACACTAGGACTTGGACTAAAAGTTAATGTACCTGTTTAACTTATGTAAGTTGGCATATCGGAGGAATCTTAAACAAATTAAAATTAATATATCCTTCATGCTTTATTATTTTATACCTATTTTGGGTAAGCGGGTGTCGGTTCGCTTAAGTTATAATATAAAAACTGATCTTTCAGCTTTTAGATTTTTATAACATACCAACTTCATTATTAGGAAAGGTGTTGGGTCATTAGTCACCCGCTATCAAAGTGTGTTAATTCAAACTCATTTTTAGTTAATAAATCAATTAAGCTTTGGTTCTTAAACTCTGTAAACTTCTTTTCATAAACTTTATTTCGTTATGTATGCACACCAGTCCGAAACACTCTAAAACATTTAAAAGATGGATTCTAAAACTCACCTGGTATGTATGTCGTTTCTAATACACATGATTTATCTTTTTAATCACTGCACTATTTGTCCTCAAGCTCGACAACACAAACTACCATTTCCCACTAGTAGTAGAACTAGTTCTCAGTTGTTTGATATTGTTTATGTTAACACATGGGGACTTATGATGGTTGTAAATATTTTCTTACAATAGTTGATGACTATTCGAACAACTTGGACCCATCTTCTGACTACTAAAGGCATTAATTTTGTCATGCTTCAAGGGTTTATTGAAATGGTAGAAACTCAATTCAATATTATAGTCAAGTGTATCTGGTCTGATAATGCCTATGAACCGGGTCAGGGACTCGCGCCACCGAATATTTTTGACAAACGAGAATTATTCATCAAACTGCTTGTCTTGGTGTCTCTTAGCAAAAGGGTATGGTTGAATATAAACACAAGCATCTTCATTGAAACTGCTAGGGCTTTTATGTTTAAATACAAGTTACCTATTACTTTTTGGGGTGATTACATTCTCACTGTTATTCATTTGATTAATCTCTTTCCTATAAAGCTACAACAAGACAATACTCTTTATGAGGTTCTTTTTTGGAAAACTCCTTACACTCATCTTCGCACATTTGAATGCTTATGTTATGTTTCAATCTCTACATAAGGAACAGACAAATTATAACCACGGGCACATACTTGTGTGTTTGTTGGTTAGCCTTTGGGAAGAAAAGATATAAGCTCAATCTTGATACTCGTAAAGTTCTTGTTTCTCAAAACGTCACTTTTCTTGAACATATTTTTTCGTCCTTACATTCTTCTGATTCTTCGTTAATTTTTCCATCTCTAAATGATCTTTTTCCACTTTGATACTCTGGATCATGTTGTTGATTTTTCTTCCTCTTCCTCTTCCTCTTTTTATTCCTCTTCTCCTTATGCTCCTCTTTTTATTCTTCACAAATTCCTTCTGTTTCAACATCTTCATATTCATCTCCTTCTGTTGAGGTCAGGAGGTCTATTAGAACTTATGTTCCTCCTTATCTGTAAGATTATGTCTGTAATTTTGTTTCCACTTTTTCTTCTTTTATTGATTCCTCTTGTTCCATACTCTCACCGATGTGTGTCAAATATGTACTACAAAACAAGCACGTTAAGTGACCAATGTTGCATGATATTGCTAAGATTGCTAACTAAGTTATTAATGAGAAGAACTAGAAGATATTCTCCAACTAAGCAAAAGGCAAGAACGTGTGAATGCCAGCAACATGTTCAATGCAAAATGTTAAATAATATGTATATTATCTTTATTTCATGTTATGATAATATTTGTGAATGCCTTCTACTTTTTAAGCTATGTGCGTCACGATATGGTGGATGGATTAGTGTGTTGTCTCCTTGGTAACAAAGTGCAATAAGGAGAATGACGGGTCTTTAATGACAGTCGACTGAATTCATACCCCTAATATGAGCACTCTGGAATTGGCACACCATCTTTTATGTACACTGCATGTCATGACTAGTCGTGTTCTCACTTTTTAGTAAGTTAAGAACGTTGCACAATAAAGAATTGTGATTCTATAATCGTTCACTGTCGTAAAAAAAACTCATTGATGCATTAGGATTAGGATTTATTTGTTGTGTATGTTTAAATGAGGTATAACGCAATATTCATAGTTTCTCTTAATTAAATACTCAAGATCAAACATCACTACCATCAAACCAAAACACTTCGATGACTCTTTGTATTGTTGTGTTTGCTTTCCAAGAATTATTTTCTTGACATTCAAGTTTTGAAATGCCCTTAGTTATGACGTTCTTCGTAACAATAAAAGTATGTCATTTCAGGATGTTATACATATCCTCTTAAAATTTCTACAAATATTCATTTATAGACCTATAAGAGTCTTTTAGTGTACAAAATTATACCATAGACTTGGAAAAAAGGCAACTACTTCAATACAATATTATAAACTTACATAAGATGTATCATTCATCCATAGTATATTAATTAGTGTTCGATTGCTTTATCTCTGACCCCTTCAAAGAAATTATTGTTGAGCATTAAACGAAACTTAGACTCTTTAGATAGCTTCAAGGGCTCGTTTCTATAGGGAAAAGAAAGATCCATGATGACCATATGGAACCCTTTGGGGGAGATTAATTTTGGCTATTGGCTCACCCTCAAATTTCTTGGCATCAAGTACTAGTACCTGTGACCACAAATTAAGAAAGCCATAAAGTAAAGAGTCAGGCTCGTTAGTTTGTTCTGTTAATTTGTATAAATGTCTATATATATAGTAAACATACATAGGAAATGTCATTGTCTTCATCATGAGCAAAAGTAACAATCCAACCATCATCTTCATCTATGGCTTCTGGCTTGGCCACGAAGGCTGATCCTGTGCAGAAGTTATTTTCTGGTAACCAATGATGCTCCATCTTTATGTTCCACTCACCATGGTTGCTGTTCTCCTTAAGTTGTTCTTCAAAGTACAATTTCGCCAGTCCGCCATATTTAGTTTTTGCTGAAACATATTTCAAAATGAATATCTACTTAGAAACTTCCTGTTGTACTCGCTTTTAGGTTGTTCCATCAAATTTTAAATCCAAAGGTGATGTTTCTAGTAGACAAACCAGAGAACCATCTCCTTAGAAGACAGTAAATTAATTAGAATACCTGATTTTGAGCTTGCATGGGAGTCGATAACCTGGGTGTATCCGTATTTATGTTCAAGACCTGTAAAATCCGCATTGATCATTGGAAAGTCCATCAAGTATTCCGTTCCAGTTAAATCTTTCTCCTTAACTTCTTGTGTCTCCATGTTCAATCTCCATTCCCTAACACTAGTAAATAGCAGCCCATTTTCGTTATCTGAGTTGTCCGGTTTAAAACTGAATCCTCTAGAGAACCAATCAAATTTATCCTCGCCCCATCCAGGTCCCGGAATAATGGCCGCATTAGCCTTGCATCCTCTCACAACAATCTGTTTATTGTGGAAATCAAATATCCCAAATAATATTTTACGGTCTAGACAACTCTTAATGGTAAAACCGTGGTTCCCAGTCATGGTTTCAGTTTAAAATGGTATTATCGAGTGACGTGTCTGCAATAAAGTTAAAATGGTAACACTGATGATTGGGTGTTTGCAAATATACTGAAACCGTGATTGGGAGGTGCAGTTTTACCATTTACCACATTTTCAAGTCAACACATAACATTCACCACTTTGTTTTTCAAAATTTTACCGTTTTAAGAAAAAATTCATGTCATAAGTACCTCATTCTCATCTTCAAAGCTGTTTAATAAGTGATAACTACAACACGGTTCTATATGAAACCACATAATAGAGTCTGCGTCACCATAGCGAGGAATCACGGCAATCCTTGCTTGTTTCTCCCTCTCATACTTGAATAATCTAAACAACACCGAAATCGATCTCATGGTTTTCCTTTTGTTTTTATAATGATGATGACTAAAACTTTAGTGGAGAGGTAGCTTAAACAAGTTCTTATATACATGACATAAGATCTTAGAATGAACAAGCATAGATACATGCATGGAAATGAGTACTTACTGGCCTCCTTTCGTCACCCTTTCTGGGCTTATCGTGAGCATAGAATCTATTAAGATGTTGTACCTAAATACCGTTCAAAGAAAACATGATAAAATTAGGTCTAACTTGCACAACTAAATTATAAAACTACGAATGATGCAACTCACTTCTTTGTGACACCCACTTCATGGAAAAGTGAACAATGATCTAGTTGTAGGTCCAACTTGTGGATAAGATCTTTTCCATCAACTATATATGAAACAACTGTGATCAGAAACTATAATAAATTGATATGTCAAATCTGTTGGAAAATTATTTGAATGTTTATTTTTCACTAAATCTTGACATATATAAGTAATTATATACATATATGAGATATACAATTAATAACTTTGTGACATCCCTAATTTTTATGCTTGATCCTATAATCCTACCTTGTAACCTTGATTGATTTGTTATACAATGAACCTTTTTATGCTTCATATCACTTGTGATATCATTTCATTTCAAATTTCCAAGTCTAGTCTAAAGCGAGTATTCTATTGCGCTTAGAACGGCTTGCGCATTCTATTTTGATTCTATATCTGATTCTTGTATTCATTATTAAACTTGCTACTTATAGTAACTTTGGATGCCTTAGACTCTAACCTAATAAAAACAATTCAAGTTTGTAACTTCGTTTGAATAAAATAAAATTTCAAGGGTAAAAGTTACACATACGTTAATTTCAGGGTTTCTTTTGTAACGTTTTCAAAATCTGGTTATTTTTTGTAAATTAAATCATATATCATTATTATTAATATAATTTTCGAAATTTTAAGTATATATGTTATTATTTATCATTTAAATTAATAAAATCAATTAATTCCTTTAAACTTATCGAAAATGAATTAAAACCATTATTTTTATTCTTAAATCCTATCCTAATCCATTCCATCCATTAACTAACTAATTTTGAACTCAATCCTATCATCCATATCCTCAAAATTTCGTGATCTAACCCGCCTATATCCATTATTCAAAAGTTTTATAAAAAATTCTAAGATTTATAAACCTATGTTTATCACCTTTGTTATCCTAGTCAAAAAACCTAACCAACTTTTCCCCTTTTTCCTCTTAAACCCACCCTATAAATAGAGCCTTAAACCTCATTCATTCTTCACGCCTCAACAATCCTCTAGGGCTCTCTAGCAACTAAAGGCTGTTCTTCTCATCTTCTGGAAGATTCTAGCTTAAATCCTTCCATTCTAAGTAAGTTCTTCATATGTTTTTACTCGTTCATACTTTTTTCTTTTAAAATCCTTCATAACTAGCTAGATCTATGATTCCCTAACATGTTTATGTTATAAGCATAGACCTATCGAAGATCAAAAGCCCTATTTTAATTAAACATATTCAAACTTTTATTTAAAAACTTGGTTTTGATCTATCTTGTTCCTTTCAATTTCAAAAATCATGTTTTTACTAAAACTCCTTATTTTCAAATTAAATGCCTTTAATATATTCAATTAAATTCATTTATATCTTTTCTAAACTCATATTTTCACTATAGCCCTTATACATTCCAAACAAACCATAATCTTGGTCAAGTATACAAATAGAGTAACTTTCAAACCAATATTTAGTTATCTGACAAACATTAAAGTTCTGGCTAGAAAAAGACGGGGTTCCGATCCAACCAACTATTTCCTGGGAACTTTTATGTTGGAGGTATTACTCTGGAATGACAACCACTCTAGTGTACAACAATCACTTTCAACTAATTACAATGTCAACCCCTCGACTATCCTTAACTTGTTTCTAACGTAACAAACTTAACTTTGGGAATTCTTAAGGCATTCAATCCAAGTTACTACAAGATCAAGTTCAACCCTTTCATTTGCAAGGTGAGTTCATAGCCCCTCTTTTACTTTTTACTTTGGGGTGGAAAACATGCTCCTATATCAAAACGAAATCAAATTCTGAAATCAAAACTATTCTTTTGCTGTCAATAATATACTTTCTAATTCTAGTAAAACTAAACTGGTTTATAGATGTTGCTATACTATGTCACTTTTAACTACAAAGTCTCTCTTATTTTCTTAAACTTACACAACCATTAACTTCGGGGAAGCCACAGGAGTATGTAAATAGATCTATTGGCCTGACAAGCCCATCTAGTCCTTCAAGTTGTGGATTCTGATCAACTTGGAAGGAGCTGGGTGTTCAGAAACTGTATTCTTGACACTTACACTTAGTCTAACACCCTGACAAGGTGTTCGACGGGAGAGCTATCGATCACTAGGGTTGGTTGTGGACTCATGTATAAAAGTTTAATTACTTGGAATTGTGAAACTTGTTTATGACTTGCATCTTGTTATCTATTACTATGTATCTATCTAACCTATGTTCTCACCAACTTTTTAATTGACCTATTTTAGCATGTTTTTTAGGTGAAGCTAACTAGGATGTTGATAAGCTCGTGCTAGGATCAAGGATTATGCTTTAGTGGACTTAGCTAGAAAATAACTAAAGAATACTTATTTGTTCTACTTGTTTTGTTTGATTTTTGTAATTAATGTAATCAATTATTCAATTAATAGAAATTTCTTTTGATCATGTGTAATGATTCAATTACGTCGCCCCCTCGTGTTTCCGCCTTGGCGGGGTGTGACAAACTTATAGGTTTGCATTCTTCTTGATGAGATCACATGACAAAGATGTGTCTAAAATTAAGCTAGGGTGATTGAAATGAAGTTTGAAAGGATAAACTTCCTTCCCTACTGTTTTCGACACACTTCCTTTATCAGTAACATGTAATGGCGAAGCTTGAAGAAAAATGCAGTGGGCGGGATTTTTTTTCTTCCTATCAAGGGGTTGGAACTATAAAATTTTAGGTCGAATAAGTATAAATTAACACTATTGAGCGAAAAACCGGGGGGGAGGGGGCGGGGCCCTAAGAAAGCTTCGCCCATGGTAACATGCAACCGTTTAATGCAATCAGGTTTGTCACCATAAAATTAAAATTCGCATGTTGGCTTTTTGTCTGTCTATTCATTTCTATAGGATGAAAAATTGAAAGAAAAGAGATTAAAATCGAGAGGATAAATCTTTTTATTGTTTGTTTCATTTCATTAGAGACTTAGTACAAGCATCGTAAATCATTAGCCAATTGTTAAATATTACCTGAGATTACACCCATAACACAATATGGTTTTGATGGCTCAAACCCAATGGTAATCAGTTCTCCGGTTCCTGGTACTTTCTACACACATCGAACACATAACGTTATTTCTATGAGTTTGTGCTTTTAACATCCTTCATGCTACACACTTGACGTGCGCTATGTACAAATTTAAAATAAAAATACGTACTTTCGGGTGGGATGTGAAAGGTCGAGACCAAG
Source organism: Smallanthus sonchifolius (assembly GCA_023525975.1). Classification (NCBI taxonomy): domain Eukaryota; kingdom Viridiplantae; phylum Streptophyta; class Magnoliopsida; order Asterales; family Asteraceae; genus Smallanthus; species Smallanthus sonchifolius. The sequence continues at coordinate 60,975,046 of CM042041.1, read as the reverse complement.
CTCCATTCAGGTTCCAATTGCCGTAAGTTTCAAGGCTGCTTAGGTCTATCTCCTGTGGCACATAATTCTCGGCAATAGAGTAATACTTTCCTCCATGCTCGAAAACATTGGTGTTGCTCATAATTTTGTTAACTATGCCAAATCTCAACTGCGAAAGTCAAAGAACCAAGTCATTAGATGATTAAAAAAGGGGTAACTTTGTATAATAGTAAACAAGTTTCAAAAGTGTTTTAATTAGGTCACTCAATACGCATTTTACACGGTATACGCCCTCGGGTATACAATGGTGAGTGAACTAATTTGAACACTTTTGAAATTTAGTTAATATTCTGTGGTGTTTTCCCATTAAAAAACTGTAATTATGAAGGTTTAACAGTTGTAGGAGGAATTCTTCCCTCATTGTATTAAGATTTGCATTTTTTAAGTTGCTTTTTCTAGTAAAGCACATATCTAGTTAAGTTAATGTTTTTAGAGCACAACGGTTTCAAGATGTTCAGAAAGCTTCCGCGATCATCACTGTAGAATCTCATCAATGATGCCCTTCTCAGTTACTAGTTACTACTCATACCGATGATCAGTAGTAACTTACTATTGATTCAACATTCTTTATGATCATCAAATTCTTGTAACTTTTAACCATTGATGCATTTTCAATGGAGCATCTATATGGCAAAATAAAAATTTTCACCATCGAGCGGGAATTCCTACCAAATTGAATGTTGTTGAAGCCAATGCCGCTGCTGGATCTCCTGATACAACAGGAAGAAAACAAGGTCTCTTCCTTTCGTGTTACTTCTTATATGTTTCTGTTTCCACATATCTATTTTTGTAGAAATAGCTCCAATTTCCTTCTGCGGTTTTAGTGAAATATAGAGCATGAAGCATCCCTTCTCCTTCAATCCATATGCTGTCTGTTTTTCCAAACACGGATACAGTAGATTTTAAACCTCCAAATAAAGGATTTGCGCCTGTATAAGATTTAAAAAACGTGATAATTAGGGATTATTGTGCGAGTTGTTCATGAAAATTAACCCGCCTTAACGGCAACAATCTTCACATTTATTTATGTGAATATTTTGTCTCCATGATGTTCCATAACTAAATATTCGTGTTTATGTATTTTCTACTGATTTTGGTAGATTTACCGGAAATTGATGATGAAAATTGTTCTGAGATCTATATGATCTTTTGTTATTGTATCCATTATTTTCAACTATAGTCTTAGTGAAACTTCCCTTGTCAACAAAAAAACAAGATGTTCATAAATATATAAAAAGTTAAAAAAGCAAACACCATTTCTGATGTAAACACCCTCCGGAAAATCTTCTGGAATTTCCCCATGACTACAATAAACCTTTACAGGTTCTCCAATCTCATCAACAGGGGAGAAGTTTTTCTGCAAATGGATAATGTTGACATTAGCAAAAAAAAATGTTAGTTCATCTTTTCTCTAGACAAGACAAGATTAACAGAATTAAAAACAAAACAAAAAAAGATAACTTCTATAATCTTGTTACAATTAATGGTTCATCTATTGGGCCTAGGATTCACTACTATGGGCCTACCTGTCTTAGACATATATGTTAGCCCATAATGTTCTTGTTGGGCTTAATTAGTTTCTTTCTTGGGGCCTACCTGCCTTAGATACAGTGGCGAAGTTTGAAGAAAAACGAGGGGGGTCGGGATTTTTTTTCCCTATCAGGGGCCGGGCCCTCACCATACTTCGCCCCTGCTTAGATATATATGTTTGCTCAATGAGGATGACAAAGAACAAAACAAGCAAATAACACTCCAAGAAGGAGCTTAATTAGCTTGAATCACTAAGGTCAACTTTAGAACTTTGATGTTATAGCTTGCTCAAGATGACCAAAAAAATCATATCTACTGTCATGGTTGTGGTTTGCCCAGCCACTCCAATTACTTTCACCTGACCAGTATACTTACTTTTGGATGAGATTTTCCCACCCTTCACAAAGAAAGATGGAGAACATTACAACATTTCATTGTTCTTAAAACATGAGTTCTTTTGTACACTAGTCCAATATGACAGAAAGTGATTGATCTGCAAATATGAATTATATAATCTTTACATGCAGGAAATTTATATACCTGAGATGGAAGCATGGGTTGGTCAACAAATTGAAAGATAGAGTCTACAAGAGTGTTTAATATTGCCAAAGGAGCCATCTTGATGGATCTACTCACTTCCGTTTTAAGCGTTGATAGTTCCATATCTCGTATCAAGGGCTGCTTGTCAATTGAGAGAGTATATATAGAAGAAAACAGATAAATTAACACCTTAAAACCATTCAACATGATATGTCACAGTGCTTATATAACCAAAAATGTAACTTTAAACTTGTGAGTTCGATACCTTTACAGCAGTTGAGAGTGCAGTCTTGAGATTTCTGACTCGAAAAGTGATGGGACGATTTTTGGTTGAACATGTTACACAGGAGAGTACACATGTTGCTGTTGCCATCTCGCTCTCTCTCTCTCTCTCTAGATCTCCTCTCGTTCTGTGACGAAAAGCTTATCATTTTCAACTTTTATAACAAAAACAACCAAGTTGGAAGAATAGTAGCTGGTAGGTCATTATTTGGAGAAACTTGTACTAATTAAAGGAACTTTAATATCTGGAATGTTTGATGTGGTACAGTACAAGATACAAGATATTGCACTAGGTAAAAAGCACTTGTAATTGTATGTACATGGTAATTAGTTATATTTAAAAATATAGTGTATATTATTCTAAGATAAAATTTAGATTTGAATGTGTTGTTTTCTGGATTTGAACCTAGAATGTGCTGTTTCTGGATTTGAACATAGAATGTGATTTTTCTGGATTAAATCAGAAAACAGCACCATTTATGTAAAGACATCACAATTTCATATACTTTCTTTTTTTTTAAATACAATCACAATTTCATATACTGTCCTTTTTTTTAATACAACAATACTATGCTCAAATTAAAAGGAAACAAAAACGCTAGATTTTATGATGTAATTCTTTTTTAAATAAGTTTGTATGAAAAAATTATGTACATTTAAAAAATGAAGGAATTTGAAGAAAAAAAGTCCACAATTGTTGGTTTACCAAAAATGCCCCTCAAGCCCTTTTTTTACTACATTTTGATCTCAAACATTGATTAAAAAATGAAAGGCTTAGATGTGTTCTTAGACTTCTTAGACAAATAAGTTTTTTAGGGGAACCACCCCCTATGTATATGTGTATATAAAAGAGTATTAAAAAACCCATCCGACTTCGTTCGTCGCCATGAGGCCTCACGGAAGGCGACAGAAGCTCCATTGGTATGCTATTATTACCTCTATCTACCACAATCCAATTGGTCCAAAATAACAAAAAAAAAGTCCTTGTCATTAAAAAAATAATTACTGATGATGGCATATATAAAGACTTGGCATGCCATTAAATTTAATAGGTGAAGACTCATTTTCCTCAATGTATAGTTATACATTTAACAAAAAAATCACTAATCTTTCTATTTTCTATACAATTTTTTTCTTTTATTTTACTCATATAAATCATGAAAAACCCATGACCTTCTGTCTAGTAACATCGGTGATTATCCCATGAATTAATGTAATATGAGTTTAAATCTTACAAGTACAGAATGTAGTGATAATGTGAGTTAAAAAAAAATAATAGTAATAATATATCATAATCATTAAAAAATTCACTATCAAATAAAGTGGGTCAACATTAGTACTTTTAATGTTTTTTTTTACATTTTAGGATATTAAAGTGGATTGGCGACCTTTTTCTGATGCTTTCTGACTAGAGAATATTAGAGTTTACATGTAACAATAACCAATTAATTAAAGGGCTTGTAGATATTAGTGTAGATTTAGAAGCATGTTTACATGATGTGTGAGGCTAGTCATTAAAAAATATAAATAATAATATTTTTGATTTTTTGAAAAAAAAAAAGGAAAAGGCTTGTCAACTTGCACTTAGAACACAAATAATGTTCATTGTTTAACCTATGTTAAGTATATGCATGTTGGAGGAACCTTGAATAAAAAATTCACAAGATTAATAGAAACAGGATAAAATGCATGCCTTGTATCCTCAGTGCGGTCATTTCTTGATTAAGTCGTAGTGATTGGTTGGACATATAACTGTCTTGTCAACTTGCAGTTGGACATGGACTAAAGTCTGTTGTCCCGGTTTAACTTATTTAAGTTGGCATATTTGAGGAATCTTGAATAAAAGATAAACATTAGATGTTCAATTTGGAGAAAATGGCCAAGAATGTCTCTTTAATGCATTGTTACCTAATTATGCTTATTTTGTTGGTATACATAACAAGGTATGTGTTCTCAAAGTGGCATCCCGGTGATAAATGGTATTCCTCTCATCAACTCATGAGGGTTCGAATCCTGGAGTGTGCAAGTTTAATTAATGATGTTGGTTAATATGAATAGATTAGGTGTCGTTCAAAAAAATATAATTGAGTATGTAGGAATAAAAACTGGTGTGATTTCAGTTCTATTGCCAAACATTATTATGATCACTAATAAACACAGGGGAAACCACATCATATAATTAACAAAAAGGGAAAATGTTAATAAATATTTATCAAGTTTTGTCAATAATTCACCTAAATCACTCAACTCATATTAAAAAGGTTTTGAATTACCAGAGTGTGATAAAGAGGTTGACCTTATTGATTTAAAAAAAAATTATTTACAAACCTTAAAAATAATTAAAAATAATGCACAAACTTAATCTAAATAAAAAAAATTGGTTAATAAGTAGCAATTTATTTTGTTATTAAACTCAAGTTATATTTTTATTTAAGTAGACTCAAAATAAATTAGATTCATTATAATAAACCCAATAATTAAAAAAAAGGGTGAAAGATGGAGTTGAGTGAAAGAGGGGTATAACATAAGCTGAAAGATAAGGTACCGAAAGACGAAAGATGTTGAAAAGTGAAAGATGGGTATAATGCATGGTCTTAAAAGTTAACGTATATAGTTAAGGTCCTTGCCTTTAACTAATCTAACTTTTAAGTAGGCGTATCTATACTATATAATAAATAAAGGTTTTTCAATGTCACGTGTCGCCTTCATATTCATTCTCATCATTTTATTCCCGCGTCTCTCTCTTATTAAATAACTCTATATTTTAATAATAATATTTTTTAAAGAAAATACTAATATTTGTATTAATAAATCTCCTGACATATTTTGACGAGCGTATGTGTTAACAAATTATATTATATATCACGGGTTTATTCAATCTGTATAAAACACGAGTTTTTAAAAAAATAAACTTTTTACTAGTTAATATATAATATTATATTTATTCAAATCGGATAATACACGAGATTTTAACCTAGTTGGAGAAATCAATAAAATATTCACAATTGCAGAAATAGGACAAAATGGCTACCATACAGTGACATAGTAAGAGGCTTCACATGCCTTCTTTATTAATGAGTCCTCGTGGTTGAACATATAAAGCCAGAGTGCCAGACTGTGTTGTTAACTTACACTTGAACTTGTACTAAAAGTTAATGTCCCTGATTAACATAGGTAACTGGCGTATTGGAGGTATCTTGAATAAAAATTAATCTCTCCTTAGTGCATTCTTATACCTATTTTGTGTAGCCGGGTGTCGAATCTTCGATTTTAGATTTACATAACAGACTGGTTCAAAAAATTTAATATAGGAAGAATATTGTCAATCTTAGTACACCCTAGCAAGTGTGTGCGCGCGCTAAAAATGATATCACAAAGCGCGCTAAAAATGATATCAAGAAGAACGGTTATGCCGGATCGGGGAGGGGAGTGGGGTTTGGGGTTGGCGAACGGGATTCCTGGTTCACCCTGCCCTGTTGCCATTTAGGTTTCATAAAAAGTCATTTAGTAGTCAATGAATCACCTAAAACCATATTTGAAGCAAAATAACAAGTTATCAACACATCCACAATGACTATGATACACACACCTATACTCGCTATTCTTCCTTCCTTTCTGGTCTTTCCTATGCATTACAAACATACAACAACAGCAGCCTTTTTACAGACACACAAATCACTCCGTGCAGAAGTATCAGTTCTATCTGCAAAATAACAGACCCTAGTAGTTTGACAACAATCCATCAATAATCAAAATAAATTTAAATAAGCCAGTAACCAAATGTGCTATTTGCCAACAATGTTAAAAGCGTAAATTTTCAAGTTTAGGAACTCATACCTTAAATTCAGGTTTAAGAAAAAGCATTGATCTTCTGTGTACTATCACTTGTCTGGATGTGCACGTTTAGCCTTGCGACGTGGTTGGTTATGTGTGCGAGTTGGTCTTCTAACTTTTTTACTACATTTCAAGAGGATTCGAAAATTATTTATGTAATTGAGTAGGAAGATATCAATGTTTAATAGAGATTAAAAAATCAGATGGACTTACAAAAAAATTGCTGACAGAGTTTTGAACAAGATTAAAATAGGCAGTGCCAACAATGCAGAGGCCTGCAACAAAAGTAGTCATTTAACTTTCATTTCTTTCTACTATCAGAAGAGTGTGCGCGCGCATAGTATAAATAGAGATAGACAAAGAGTCTTACAGTAAACCAGACCAACTCCTTTGTTGCAAGAGCGCTGGTAATTTCGTGTTTTTTCAGTGACTCTTCAACAACGCCTTTAACCTTCAGTAGTATAGTACTTTGAGATAGTAATCAGGTTTAAAACAATAGCAGCATATGTATCACTTAATAAAGACAAATGATACGCCCTAAAATACAGATATTCACAATGCGCATAGTACGCAATACATGCAGATACACTTGTAAAGATAAAAAAGTTATTGTGTACGAAGTAAATAAATTTATTCGAAACTTTATATAGAAAAGCAAAACCTTTATGCGAACTCCCGCGTTGCATCGAAATAATTAGTAATTTGTTAAAAAAAATTCATCACGACGTTGTATGTAGGTGCGTAGACAAGTTTTTGTTGGAAACTTAAATCGAAACATACATAAAAATAAGTACGTCGCAACAGAATATTCGAAATTTTCATATTTTAAAGGCTATAAATGAAAAAAGAAAGAAATAAAAGTAAAGTCTATGAGAATGAGACATTAAAGCATCACATTCCAGTACAAGGGAACAGAAATGCTGATTCTTTGCGTGTCTAATTCCGTTAACCGGGGGAAGAAAAAAAACTAGGGGTGGCAAAATGGGCAGGGTCAAAATGGGTTTTGATCAAACGGGTAATTATTTTTAGTGTGGGTTATGCTCAAAACATCTTTTGTACTTCTAAAAACTAGTTATACAAATTGATGTGTTGAATATAATTAAAAACTATACTTCTAAAAGAATAGTGTAAAGTTTTTACATATAGCGGTTCAAAAGGATTTATGCATTTGGTTACAATTCAGATGGTTTTCACCCGTTTAACCAGCCCAACCCATTTAGCATGTTTCCTTTTTAGTTGAATAATTTACTTAACTCAGTTGGCCCATTAGATAGTAAAACAAATTGATCCACTTATATATGAATGACTTGAAATTGCCAAAATCCAAAAAGAACTTGTGAACAAGCAAAAACCAGACCCTTGTATTCTATACCTGATGATGGTAATTAGTAGCTGATTCAAGAAACTTCCCATAAGCTATAACTGCATCATTTGTGTAAGGTGCAACGGTTTCCCGAGCTTTATCAAGATGAGGTTTCGTGGCAGTGGCAATATGGTCAATGTATGGCTTGGAGACTTTCTTGACAGTCTGTCACCATGTAATTTTCTAATTACAACACACTAAAACAAATATATAAAATATCTACAAAGTTATACAGACGCATAAAAATATTAAACAATAGTCACATCTGTAAGTGTGTAGAGAATAATAATAGTAAAAATATAAATGTATAGAGATAATAGCATGGAGGTTCAGAAAGGTCCATGCTTAACAAGCATGGGGTCTAAAAACTTTGATCTAGTCAACTTCCTGATAAATTTTAAAGTGTGGATATGTAAAATTTGTCATGGCACATTTCACCACACATTTTAACAATTTTACCAACTTTTTAAGTGTGTGAAAATGCCCAATATATGTGAAGTAACAAGTGGTTTGTTGTAGTGACGGACGCTTCATAATCAAGGAAAAAGCAAGATTGATCAAAACATACCTGAAAGTGAGGGTCTACAACTTCCTTAATTTTGATCAGATGTGGAACTAGAGCATCCTTGGATTGAATATAAACCTCTTTGGTCTTTTTGGTTAGTGATTGTAGTTGTGGTTCAACATTAGTTACTACCAACACCCACTGTTCCCTAGCAGCTGGGATCCATTTCTGCGTATATTAGAAATACGAAATCAAATATAAGTAAAAAAAATTCAAAAATTCAGCGATCAAGCAAGAAAAGGAAATGTATGCCGGATCCTAAAGAAGTTACATTCTGCAAACAGTTGCAAGTAGTAAAGAATAACAAATATTAACAAACATAGAAACTCACTAACCATCTGCATCATGAACTTTAACGCAATGTGATCATACATACCGCACAATTTGAAGAATAATCGAAAATCAGAAAGTCACTTACAGCTTTGATTGTCTGCACATGAGGTTCGGCCCACCTTTCAGCTTGGGCCTTTTTCTCCAAAGCCTGCCACAAAAAAATGAGACTTAACATGTATTCTCATAAAGCCAAAAAATGAACAATACCAAATTGAGAGCAACAGGTTTTAACAAATGGTACATACAATAACACCTACAACTTTACTAGATATTCAAATATTACCTTTTGTTTAAGTGACTCAAAAGCAGGTTTTCCATGCTCTCTCCAGTGGCTCTCTGCATAAGACTGCAAGATAATAATGTGGTCAAACCCAATTCTTATTGGCAAAAATGACATACTCAGAAAAACTACCTGAAAACCAACCAAATGAGCAGCAAGCCAAGGTGGCAGCCATGCACCATGAACCTGAGAATATGTTTACAGAACATGAAATAAGGTTTCTAAAATGCAAGTAAAACCTCTCAAATCTGTTTAGAAACATAGTAAATGAACATGAACATTTGAAAGAGCTAATGACATTTAAGTTCCAGACTTTACCTCGGTCAGTTCTTTAATTTTCGATGTCGCTTCAAATTTAGCCTTCTTAAGTTCCTCCTGCATATGACTAAACATGTAAAGACATTGCATGCATTCATATTCACATCAATATATCAAACACCATTACTGTGGCCAAACCTCCGCAATTTTTAGAGCGCGCTCAGTTTTATGACGTTTTTTCTTCTGCTCATCAACAACTTGTTGAAGCTGAAACAAAAGATAGAATAACAAAACAAAATTGTATAAGGCTTGAACTTAACCAACTAACCAACAAAATTGTCACAAAAAATAAGATTAAACAAACTCAGGACTAAAAAGGACCATTAACAGAAAACTTGGTTTGGCAAGAAGACCATCACAAGACGTTTCAGGAAACGATATTACAAAGTTAATTCATATAAATTAGTAATAATTAACAAAAGAAACAGAGGTTCTTGATGATGAATTCGCATCAAGTCTATAAACTAGCCTATAGTGCAACAGAATAGTTGTCATTTAGCTCGTATGATTTATAACCGTCTTATTTGCACAAATTAAGAAATGTTGTTTATATTAAAACAACTTACATCATGAAGCTTTGAGTTAAGATCAACCGTTTTCGTCTCCAAATCTTTTGTCTGAGTTTCCAATGCCTCCCTTAAGTTGTCCTTCAATTTTTTCTCCATTTGGAGTCTCTCCACCTGTAATAATTTACACACTTGTTCAATAAAACTTATCTCCACATGTTCGGGTAAATCGATATATCAAACAAACCTGCTTCTCCAATTCATGAACCCTTGTATGAGCTTTTTTGACCTGTTCATTAGCATCTAAGGACCCTCTAACCTGTTAAAAAAAACAATTAGGTCTTATTTAACACGCCAAAATAATTCATTAAAAACCTTACCTCAAGTGAAGCTATCTCATTTTTTAAAGATGTAATGCTGTCTGACTTGTGTATAATGGTCTTCTCTTTCTCTGCAATTGCCTTCTCTATCTGAGCAATTGTCTCATCTTTGCTTTTTAACTCCTGATTCTTCTTGTCAACAAGTGATTCTATGAAATTAATTACATTATGAGATTACTTCATAACAGATAAGAAGTTAAGAACCAACTGTTTTCCAATTCGCCACGGAACTAGGGTTTAAAACTAACGTACACCACAAGTTACTAGCTTGACCAGATTCAAGTTTAATAAATTACTTTTTCCGATAATATAGAGGTGAAAGAATAGAACAAACCAAGTGAGTGGATCTTGGAGGTGAGTTTATCCAATTCCGATCGAAAAGCCTCGGAATTATCGGATCCAGCTACAACTTCTTCAACGGCAGTATCAGCTTTACTCGGTGTGAAAATTAGGGTGAAAAAGAGGGAAATAAGAAAGAAGATATGGAACTTGGAGGCCGCCATCGATGGCCGGTGATTCCAAAAGCGCTAAGAAATCAGCGGCGTCCGTCAGCAGATTTGGGTTTGGGCCGAAATATTTGCAAGGGAATGGACTTACATCTGTCTCCGTCTTCAAAGACGTGGCCGCTGTTGAGAGTAACAAAATCTTCAAACACGTGGCACAACAACCCGTCGTAACTTTATTTTTAACAACCCGCATAAATCACTGTGTTAAACAGCCTTCCATCAACGTGATAACCTGGCTCACATAAAAAAAACCTAGCTCGCACAAGAGCAATACTCGAATAGACGTCCCAGTCACCCGAGATCACAATGACAAACATATCACCCTTTCGTCTGTGATACCGTTAGGGCAACGCCCCTTTGATAACATCGTTTCGTAACTAGACTTGCATTTTACTTTAAAATAACTATCTATATTTGTTTTTAAATTTTAATTTGTTTTATTTATTATATTTCTTTTGTTTCTGTTCAGCCATTTCTTTTATAGATAAATATCATAAAAAAAACTTAATAAAATCACTTAATATATTTTTACACGTGTAAAATCAATATACTTTCTGATTTTTCTCATAAAAGCCTCTCAACTATTTTTTCACAAAAAACTAAATATTTTATGTTTTTTTCTCACAAAAGTCACTCGACAAAATTTTAAAATATTAAAGTCACTTCATTTTTAATTTGAACAAAATTGTGAACATTTTTTTACATGGAATTGGTACACAAGGTTTGTTTTGCTTACGTGTACCTTTTTTCTTACGTGGCCTATAATTTTTGTAACTAAAAATAGAAGAACTGAAATGGACAATTAAAGTGGTTAAACAGCTATATACCCTAACAAATGAATCGACAGAAGCAAGACGAATGAACTAGACCGACATATGCAAGAGTAAAGCAAGCGATTCGATTGTAAAACGATTTGATTGTTTATGTGTTTTGCCAGATTTTGACAGAAGCAAGAGCAAAGCAAACAATTTGATTGCACTATGAGGCATAATGTCCATATTACTCACAATTGGAATGCTTTATGTGTCTATTATCCCTAGTCTTTCGAGTGTTGTTACCGGGTTCTTGATGAGGCACACCACCTTCACAACCACCTCTATCCCGGGTACTCCCTCTTCCCCTAGAACCACTTCGAGCCCCTCTATCATGGAACGACCCTCGACCATGCTCGTTGGTTGAAGAACCTCTCCCTAAAATTCTCTGATGATACTGCCCGTCCATTCCGGTGAGTAGTTATTCTCCCCGGTTGAGTTTGCATGAAGGAATCTTAGTCGATCCTCATAGGCCTAGTCTACATCTTAGTACTACTACCAACACATTGTCTTCAAGAGTGGCCCCAAGGCTATTATATTTCAAGATCATACCGGACAGCTTTCCCTCAAACTCATCTATGGATTCCTAGTCCTTCATACGGAGTTCCTCGAAATCGATCACTCTTTAACATGTGAAACTGGGTCTTCAGCACTCTGTAGGCAACCAGGTGTCGTAATTTCAAAAACTACCACACTTCCGCCTTGTTCTTCTCATCCATAGCCGCTTCGGCTGGTGGTTTAATGGACTCCCATATTCCATTCCATATATAATAGCCTCCGTTTGAACCGCCCACGTAGTGTAATTCGTTATTGTAAGCATTGGGCACTAAAATGGGACGCCACTACACTCTTTTCCTTGTTGGGTGACAATCGATATGGCTTTAAATGTCGGATATCACTCTCATACCAAATGTTGGAAATTAGAGGTAAATAGACCGATAAACACACGGGGTTTTGGAACGTTTTCTAGGCTATATTGATAAACTTCAATGATGAACAAATACAAGGAAAACAAATTAAAAGTTCTACTGGAAAAATAAACCTAGCTACTCCTAATACAAAATGCATGCTAAAAAACAGTAAACTGTTGCATCCATAATCTCCTATTGATTTGGTAACAGTCCTCCACTACATTCGGTCAACCAAAGTCTGAATTAACTTCCAACCTTTAGTAGCTGATTCAAGAATCTTCCCATAAGCTATAACCGCCTCATTTGCGTAAGGTGCAACTGTTTCCTGAGCTTTATCAAGATGAGGTTTTGTTGTAGTGGTAATATGGTCAACATATGGCTTGGAGACCTCATTGACGGTCTGTCACCATGTAATTTTCTAATTAGAACACACTAAAACAAATATACAAAACATCTACAAAGTTATGCAAACGCGTAAAAACATACCTGAAAGTGAGGGTCTACTGCTTCCTTAACTCTGATCGGATGTGGAGTTATAGCATCCTTGGATTGAATATAAGCCTCTTTGGTCTTGTAGTTGCGGTTCAACATTAGTTACTGCCAACGCCCATTGTTCTCTAGCAGCTGGTATCCATTTCTGTGTATATTTAGAAATACAAATTCAAAACGGGAAAACTTCATAGAATAGTATTGAAGTTTCAAAAGTGTTCCAATTAGGTTACTTATGTATTTTTTGTCCAAATTGGGTCACTAAACCTTCAAATCAAGCCATCATCGAAACACGAAATGTGACAAGAAACTTATGTAGAAGAAGATGTGTGGGTCAGGATTTCTAATATATGTAATTTTATTAAAAAAAAAACAAAAAAACATGTTAATTATATTAAAAAATAAAAAAAATAATCTAAAATACATGTCACCATTCCACATCAGCATTAAAAAAAAAGAAAAAAATATTTCTAATTGAAACAAAAAAAGAGCATGCTAAAAAAACATGTTAAAACCTATAATTTAAATAAAAAATGAAAGCTGAGTGAATTAATTAGAACATTTTTTAAACTTGAGTTACCTAATTGGAACATTTTTGAAACTTCATTACATTTTTGCCCCCTAAATCAAATATAAGTAAAATAAAAAATAAAAAAACTTTGCGATCAAACGAGGAACAGCCTTGTACAAGAAAAAGAAAGTGTGCTGCATCCTGCAATCAATTCAAAGTAGTAAAGAACAACCAATATTAACAAACAAAAAGACTGAGTAACCATCTGTATCACTTACAGATTTGATTATCTGGACATGAGGCTCGGCCCATCTTTCAGCTTGGCCCTTTTTCTCTAAAGCCTGCCCCCAAAAAAATGAGACTTTACATTACATGTGTTCTTATAAAGACAACAAAAAAAGAACAATTTAACCAAAATGAGAGTGATGAAATGAACAGAGAGAAATTGAGATACGAAAACTGATTTTCATTTATACATTGATATTCATCCATACAATACATTATATAGAGATATAATACAAAAACCCTAAAGCCCATACATATTGTGCTGAGCCTAAAATGGTCTGATATTATAACACTCCCTCCAGACATTTTATACTGGATAATGTTGTCTCAGTTCTCCAGGACCGAAACTAACTAATACTGCAGGATCAATTAGGCTGCCTCATTAAAACCTTACTAAGAAAACTCAGTGGGAGAAAACTTAGTTAAGGAAAAAGAGTACAGCGTGCATAATACTCCCCCTCAATTTAACATATATCTCCCTGTCTTTGGAGTGCAATCATCTGTGGTAACAGATTGACTTGATCCTTATTCTAGTCTTGATTGATTTTAGCATTGCTTGTTGCATGGTCTTCATATAATGTAGTCGGGCTTCTTTTATCAACTCTGGTATGTGATAATGTCTACTTTGTTGATTGCCATGAAATTGTTGTACCTCCGTATGCAAATTTAGATCAAGCTATGTGTAGTCTAATAAGTAATTTGCATCACCATAAACAATTACTGGGGACTCCATATTTTTCTCGTTGAACAATTCATTGTCTCGAGTCCCGCAAAGATAACAACTTATCTTTTAATATGCTTGATAATTATGCCTCGTTAAAAACCTTATTAAGAAAACCCAATGGGAGAAAAACTTAGTGAAGGGAAAAATAGTGCAATGTGTTGGTTTAGAAAATCATATTTCACTAGCACTGATTGCGCTTGAGTACGATTCTTCTAGATCAAATACTTCTTCACCCTCTTCTTGGGGAAGTAATGATATTTGTCTCTATTTAGCGACCAAACAATTATGGGTGTGCTTTATGGATAAACTTTGTCCATATTAGAATATGCTAACATCTTCTGAATATGGTTTGATTATAGACAAACATAAACTCGATCAGGTCGATGAATAATTTAGTCATGTCAAGATCTTAAATGTCTGATTTTATCACACTTATACCTCATTTTTTCAAAATATATACTGAGTCGATTGTACCATATACGACTAGTTTTCTTGAGACTATAAAATCTGTCACACCCTCGATTTCAACTAACGGAGTTTTACCGTTTGGGAAGTGACAAACAAGGATCTCAGTCATTAGTTACATTGAACGACACTATATGGTACTAAAATGAAAATAAATCATAAATGATCAAAGTAAGTGCAGAAGCGTAAAACGAAAGTAAATGCGCAAAACAAACACCAAAAAAAATCCCAAAGTGTTCAGTCCAAACAAAGTAAAAAAAGTACAAGCAATTCAACAATATTATATTATAAATAAATCATAAGACTCCATGCATGCCCTATGCGTGCACCTGTGCCTTATCTTAAGCGACTTGAGAAAACATGTAAGAAAATGTCAACACGAGGTTGGTGAGTTCACAGGTTTCAGTTTGCAACAAAGTTTAATAGGTTAATGTACATTTAATATATAAATGAATAGGTAGCTAACTCATAAGCATGTTAACTAATACGCTCGCAACCGACAGCTGACTGTTTATGTTTTTGCCTCCCACCAGGCCTATCAACCATGGTGCATGTTTAGGTCAAGAATGCACCAGTTCGACATCCAGTAGAGTTAGCGCGACTAACGCGGGTGAGGTTTGTCAAACCCAGTAGTACTACTCAACTTACCTCGCTATATTCATATTAGCGGTCCGTTGTGAGGACTTAGTGATAGATGTGTACGCATAGTTAAACAAGTGATAACATATATGAATTACATAATTAAAATGTTTACGTCATGTTTTCTCCCCCAAATTGTAAAACAGTAAAAGGGGCCGTGAAAACTCACCTGAACGGCGTTGGTACGTTCACACTAGAATAAGATTGAAACCATGAGTGTTAGCCTGCAACGGCTTACGTATGCCCTAGAATTATACACATAACAATTAGGGATACAATGGGAATATGTGACGACAACACGGGAGATTGAACGTCTTAAAGAAACGCTCTAAAGATTAGGAGTAGACGAACGTGTCTACGGGAATAAGAATTCTTTAATTAATAATTAAGATATATAAGATATGCGACGAATGACAAAATAATGTATAATAAATATATTCGAGCGTTTTCGTCATTAAGTAATGTCTAAGAAAATAATATAATATATATTATTTTTAGATTTAACCAAGTATCACAAAAATCAATTGTGCGACAAATAATAAAATTATTATTTTATTCGAGGATAAAAAACGCGTGTGAATAATAGAAATAATTATATTATTTATTTGCTTAAAACGTCACACGATGTTTATAACTGAAACGATTATAATATATAAATATATCATTTTTAATTGAGATGACGGGTTGAAAATATTATATTATTTTTAAATGCAATTTAAATAATAATACAAGATACGAGGCTCAACCCGAGTCTACGGGAGGTTTTTCCGGTTTAAACATTTTAATATAATATAATAATAATATAGGGATTAACTAAATATTAAAACAATGGTTTTTAAATTAAACAAGAATAAAAACAGTGGCAGGGGACTTAAACCCGGGTCCCCTCCCTCACAGCCCAACGACTTAACCATCACACCCGCTAGGGCAATTGCAACAAAACTCAACCAGAAATGGTTTTAATCATTAACCCGATGTGATCTTCCTTTTCACCCAAATTCGAACCCAATCCAAATCCGATTTCCTCGAATTCGACTATGATCGAAGCAAGCAACAGAGGGGTTTTGTTAATCGAGTTCATATGAGTCTGTAGGCTGGTTTAATTCTGAAAAACATCAAGTTTTAATTGGTTTAATCTCGGATTTAAGAACTGAAACCCTAGCTATGAATGGAAAATCGAATTGATCAATTCTGATGATAATAACTGATGGATTCATATTTAATAATCGGGGGGTTGCGAATTCAACCCTGTGGTTTGATTTGATTGAGACAGGTGTTAAGATCAAAACCCCCAATTTGTTTGAAAAACAAACCCAAGATTACGGGTCTTGACTAAATCGATGATGTTTGCTTCAAATGATATGGGGCTTTCAAAGAGTAGATGGTCGCGAGTCTAACCATATGAATTAATTGGATTAAGACCGAGTTTAGAATCAAAAGCTCCAAATCAATTTTAGAACGAACCCTAAAATCGGGATCATGTTCAATTCGATGTTGTAAGCCCTGAAAATGATAGGGCTTTCAATCAATAGGTGAAACCGAAGCTAAGGGTGTAGGAATTTACCAGAATCGTTGACGAATTAATGGGGAACGAATAAAAGCAATCGCCGACTGAGAATGGGTTGGCCTCCGGCGACTTCTGGTGCGATTCCGATCAAATTGCTGAATGTTGAACCTTCTGAGATGTTCGTAAAAATTGGTGTATCGCATGAAAGCACATAAAACAATTAATCAAACGTAAGTGCACAAAAATGATGAAAATAATACATCATATATATAGATTTTCCAGTTAATACCTAGTTGTCATCGGATTTAAGCTTAAAAATCATATTACAAATTCTCAAAGATTTATTTCATGACATATTCTAGCAAATATGTGAGTGTATAGGGTATATTCGAGACAGATGTTAGAAATCGTACCTGATTGTCGATCAAACCGAATACAGAATAATCTAGGAGGCCGATGTATCAGGTTCGCTTTGAATGCCTACCTGTGGCCTGTACGAAAAATCGAGAGTAGTTACCGTCGAACGCCGTTGGACTGAGGCCTTTGATCTGATCGGTATGAGAGGCGGAACACAAGAAGAGGGTTGGGATTTCGTTCGTCTAGTGGTTGGACATGTTTTTGCGTCGCCGGAAAAACAAAGGTAGCGGTGACGGCTGTGGTATGTGTGCATCGGCTGCATGAAAAAAAAAACATGGGAGGCCAATAAAGAAAACAATGAACTCATGCAGTCGGAAATACACAGATGGATTTTCGAAAGAGATGTCAGAATTGTGGTTTTGGTGAAGTTTTGGGATCGTTGATTTTTTGTGAGAGGAGAAAGGTATTCAGAGAACGAGCAAACTCGTGCTGATAACGTGAAATGAACAGAGAGAAATTGAGTTTCATTTATACATTGATATTCATCCGTACAATACATTATATAGAGATAAAATACGAAAACCCTAAAGCCCATACACATTGATATTCATCTTTGCTTTTTAACTCTTGATATATCTTGTCAACAAGTGATTCTATATATGAAATTAAATGCATATATTATGAGATTACTTTAAAAAAGATATATGAACCAGTAACTCTTAACAAATTAAGTAACGCAAAAGGGTTGATGATTTGGTAATCAGTTACCAACTGTTTTCTAAATCAATACAGAAGTGAGTGGATTTTGGAGGTGAGTTTATCCAACTCCAATCGAAAAGCCTCGGATCCAACTACAGCTTCTTCAACAGCAGTATCAGAGTCAAAATTAGGGAAATAAAAAACAAGATTATACGAGGCCGCCATAGATGCAAAACTTAGCCGCTAGCAGATTTGGATCTTATATTAATTTGTCTCCGTCTTCGAAAACGTTGCCGCTGTTGAGAGTAACAAAATCATCAAACACGTGGCACAACACCCTGTCGTATCTTGTTTAGTTACGAGAAGGAAAAGGTCGATGGTTACTTTTTATTTAAACAACAATTTTTTTTATTTTATAAAAAACTATATATTAAAATTTATACTTATATGACTAATTAATCAAACTCATCTAATTTTTGTAATAGCTCATGGATAAAAACTTGTGTTTCTTTGACCACTACACTAATGATTTCTAGTAGCAAAACTGTGTGTGTAACATCCTAATTTTATGCTCTAAGAATTAAAAAATATCCATATTATTACATGGTGAGGGTTTTAATTATTTACGGCTACTGATGAAGTTGATTTGAGTTTCTAGGTGATGGTACTTGTGACCCTGTGTTTTTTACAGGTTATCATCAATACTAATTGTATATATAAAGCCGTTCGTCAAATTAAAATAAAACACTTTTATAGTATGTGGTATATTTTTACCTGAGAATGTCAAGTGAGAGTAACTTTTATGTCACCTAGGTGTCACGTCAGCTTGGTTGCTTGCTCACGGGTCTCATTTGTCAAGGCAAATACTCAAGTGAGCATTAAATGCATATTTTATAAAATATTCATTTTTAAATAAAATTATATTAGTAAAATTCCATAAAATTAAAATAAAGTTTAATAACATCAATAAAAGTTACATAAAACAAAAAAAAAGTTACAGAAAATTAAAAAAATAACATAATAAAAGTTACATAAAAAACTAATGTTGAGAATGTTCTAAAATATGGTCAATCAAGTCCACTTTCAGAGCGTGATGAACTTCACCCGCTTGAGAGCCGCCTTAATATTTTTGAAGTTTGGTGCGGGTTCCAGATGGCTTGGTAGCTTACTCCAAATGATGTCATCATCTAGGGTTCGGCTTGGTCCGGAGTCGAGTCTACTCCGGAGAGGCAATCTGATATGTAGAAGTAATCTACTGTACATAGCTAGCCAATCTGGTCCGGATGATCTGTAAGGTGACTAGTGTTTCCCCCAAATATATAGAAAATTTATACATGTTCTCTCTCCTCCACTTACAACCACTTTAAACCACCCCTAAAATATGAGGAACTCACTCACAAACATATAGGATACCGGCTGCGAATGCTCTTAGCTGTCTAACCCGAAAAATAAGTTATTAGCTTGGTACTATAAATTTGTTATTATTATGTTTGATAAATAGTTAATTAAAACAAATTTAAAAAACGGTTAATAAATCAATACAATTTAATTTTGTCGAGAATTTTAAACGATTTAACCAAAAATTAAGGTGTAACAGTTTTTATCTTCTGTATATTAACACCTCCACCGATCCAAATGTAATTCAATTCTCCATTTTCAAACAATGGCGTCTAGAATTCCACCGGAGATCATAACCGAAATTATGTATCTTATGTTAAAGTCTAGGGGCTATTTCTGTAATTCCAAGTTGTATAGGGTCCGTTTTGTAATTACCGGATAGTATAAATCTGGTTGTTTTGTTTGTTAGTGTATTCATTCCACTTTCTGTTAATAAAAGTTTCATCTTCTTCTCTGAGTACTTGTTAATCTTTGATGTTATCTTGGTACCTTGGTTCTCAATTGGTATCATAGCTTCGTTTAATAGCTCGATTATCATCTCTTCGTATTCATAATCCTTTGATTCAAGACCCGACGGACTGGATCCTGACTCAAATTCCGAATCCGAAGTAGATTCCAAATTCGAAACACCATATCGACGAAGAAAGAACGACGATATGGGAACACCGGCGGCGAGTAATCAATTGATCACAATCAAAGAAAATTATACAATTAAAGGCCATCTTCAACGTTCATGGCCAGGGATCTTGGAGAACCATATGATGAGCCGGTAATTGTTAGAAAGTTTCTTGCTGCAGTCCCTGAGAGATTTCTTCAGATTGTGGCTTCTATAGAACAATTTGTGGATCTTGAATCCCTCTTCTTACAAGAAGCAATTGGCCGGCTGAAAGCCTATGAAGAAAGAACAGGTATGAGATTCAAGTCAAGTAGTACTAAGACTGATCAGTTGTTACTTACCTATTCAGAATGACAGAATCACCAAAAGGATTCTGACAATTCTAGTACGTATAAAGGAAAAACTGATAAGGGCAAAACCAATTGGGGAAGGTCTCGTGGGAAGATGAATGGCAAAGGCAGGGACAATGAGTCTGACCAGAATAAAACCCAAAGGCAAGGTGATCGCCCAGGCAAAGACAAGTCTAAAATAAAATGTTTTAAGTGTGATGTCTATAGACACTATGCAAGTGAATGTCCAACAAAAGGCAAAGATTCTGAAGCTAATCTGACCAGACAGTAGATGATGAACCTGCTCTCCTAATGACGGTTAATGAAGAGGACCAAAAAGAATGGGTGTTTCTTAATGAACACAAAGTTCTGCCTGCAAAATACAGATCTGAAAGTGACACAGAATGTATATGGTATTTGGACAATGGAGCCTCTAATCATATGACAGGGAATGAAACTGCATTCTCTAGTTTGGACAGAAATGTGGGAGGCAAGGTTAAATTTGGTGATGGCTCTTGTGTGGTAATAGAAGGAAGAAGTTCAGTTGTTTTGGATTGCAAGAATGGTGATCAAAGGCTGCTAACAGAAGTGTATTTTATACCATAATTAAAGAGCAACATCTTGAGTCTTGGTCAAGCTACTGAAGGAGGATGTGAAATAAGAATGAAGGAGGAATTTCTTTGGATGTTTGGGAAAGATGGTAAACTGTTGATGAAGGTTGCCAGATCCCCAAACAAGTTATACAAAGTGAACCTGAAAATAGGCTCACCGATGTGTTTCCAGTCAAAGATTGATAACATTCCATGGTTGTGGCATGGCAGATTAGGTCATGTAAACTTTGAGGAACTTAAAGAAATGACAAGTAAAGAAATGTTGTCTGGAGTCCCACATATTAGTCATCCAACTCAGATATGTGAAGCATGCTTGGCTGGTAAGCAAGCTAGGCAGCCATTTCCTGCTGAAACAGTTTATAGAGCTTCAAAGCCACTTGAGTTGGTTTCTATGGATCTGTGTGGTCCAATATATCCTTCAACACCAGCAGGTAACAAGTACTTTATGTTACTTGTTGATGATTGCACTAGATTCATGTGGGTATACATACTTAAAAGAAAGGATCAGGCCTTTGATACTTTCAAGATTTTTAAGTCAAGAGTTGAAAAAGAATATGGATTATTGGTAATGTCTTTGAGGTCTGATAGAGGGGGGAATTTACATCACAAGAGTTCAATAGTTATTGTGAACAGGAAGGTATTTATAGGCTACTTACAGCCCCCTACTCCCCTCAACAGAATGGCACAGTTGAAAGAAGGAATAGAACCATTCTAAATATGACCAGGAGTATCTTAAAAGCAATGAGCATGCCACAAGACTTCCGGGCAGAGGTAGTAAGACATTCTGTCTACATACTAAACAGAATTCAGACTAAGGCTATCAAAGATAAAACTCCATATGAAGTGTTAAAGGGCAGAAAACCAAATCTTGCACACTTGAAAGTATTTGGGTGTATTGGGTATGTTAAGGTGAATCAACCAAACTTGAAGAAGTTAGAGGATAGAAGTGCATACATGATATACCTAGGAGTGGAACAGGGTACAAAAGCTCATAGGATTTTTTATCCAGCTAGTAAGAAAATTGTAATCAGTAGAGATGTAAAATTCCAAGAGGATAAGTGTCACAACTGGGATACTTATGTTGAAGCAATGAAAATGAAAGTTCTAGTTGGGTTAACTTCACCATACAGGGTGAGAGGGAAAGTTTGGTTGAAGGTGCACATGAAGATGGAGAAAATGACCTGCAGTCTGATAGTTCAAATCCTCAAAGTAGTACAAATGATTAAAGTAATACAAAAGGAATAAATGAAGTTGTAGATGGTACAACAAATCAATCAGTAAGAAGGTCAAGTAGGACTTCATGTTTACCTACAAGACTAAATGATTATGTAGTGGAAGGAAATATCCATTATGGGTCAAGTAGACAACAAGAGTTAGAAGATGTTGAGTTATTACTTGTGCAAGAGGGAGAGCCCTCTAGTTTTCAAGAAGCTATATAAGAGAAAGTGTGGCAGCAGGCCATGAATGAAGAGATACAAGTAATTGAAAGGAATAAAACTTGGATCTTAACAGATGCCCCACTGAAATGTAAACCAATTGGACTGAAATGGGTGTACAAACTGAAGAGAGATGTTGCAGGGGTTGTTACAAAGCACAAAGCCAGACTTGTTGCTAAGGGTTATATACAGCAACATGGAATTGATTATGAAGATGTCTTTGCACCTGTAGCAAGGATAGAAACAATCAGGTTAATCTTGGCAATTTCAACAAAGATGGCATGGAAAGTATATCACTTGGATGTGAAGGCAGCCTTCTTGCATGGTGAATTGAAGGAAAATGTGTTTGTACAACAACTTGAATGGTATGTGAAGAAAGGATGTGAATTTAAAGTGTACAAATTGTCTAAGGCACTGTATGGCTTAAGGCAAGCACCTAGAGCTTGGAACACAAAACTGGATGAGGTGTTAAAGCATATGGGTTTCAAGAAATGTCAACATGAACCAGCAGTTTATGTTAAAAGGAAAGCTGAATCACTTCTGATTATAGGGGTGTATGTTGATGATTTGTTGGTGACAAGTAGTAATGAACAAGAAGTGAAAGACTTTAAGCTACAAATGAGTTCAAGCTTTGAGATGACTGATTTGGGCTTACTCTTTTATTACTTGGGTATTGAAGTAGCTTAAGGGAAGGAAGGTATTTGTATCAAGCAGTCAGCCTATGCTAAGAAAATAGTTCAAATGGCAGGGTTGGTTGAATGTAATGAAACAAAATTTCCCATGGAACCTGGACTGAAGCTATACAAGGATGAAGGGAGAACAGAGGTGGATCTAACTGAGTATAAAGTTAGTTGGTTCTTTGAGATATTTGACTCAAACAAGGCCAGATATAAGCTTTGCTGTGGGTTATATCAGCAGGTTTATGTAAAGTCCAAAGGAAGCTCATTTGAAGGCAGTTAAACACTTGATCAGATATATAAAATGAACAATGCAGTATGGGATTAAGTATAGCAAGACAGGAGGAGGTGGACTTGTGGTTATAGTGACAGTAATCATTTGACTGATAGTGATGATGGCAGGAGCACATCAGGAAATGTATTCTATTTCAATGGTTCATTAGTTTCCTGGTGCTCATAGAAGCAGTCAACTGTTGCTTTATCTTCATTGAAGCAGAATTTATGGCTGCTACTACAACAGCTTGTCAAGCTATTTGGCTACAAGGTTTGCTAGAAGAAATGTTGGGAAAGAAACAAGATGTGGTAGTTCTGTATGTGGATAACAAATCAACAATTCAGCTAATGAAAAATCATGTTTTTCATGGTAGAAGCAAGCATATTAACACTCGGTATCATTTCATTCGTGAGTGTATTGAACGAAATCATTCGAGTTGATTTTGTAAGTAGAGATATGCAAAGGGCTGATGTGCTAACAAAAGCATTAGCAAGAATAAAGTTTGAAGAAATGAGATTTTTGCTTGGTGTAGAAAGTTTGGAAGGTGTTACTTGGAATTAAGGGGGAGTTTGTTAAAGTCTAGGGGATGTTTCTGTAATTCCAAGTTGTATAGGGTCCGTTTTGTAATTACCGGATAGTATAAATCTGGTTGTTTTGATTGTTAGTGTATTCATTCCATTTTCAGTTAATAAAAGTTTCATCTTCTTCTCTGCGTACTTGTTGATCTTTTATGTTATCTTGGCACCTTGGTTCTCATCTTCTTCCCGCCAAATCTATTGGCCGGTTCAGGTGCGTTTCAAAGGGTTTCCTATCTCTACTTTCACAACCCTGATTCATGATCGAAACCAAACAAAATACCTTCAACCGCAAACATTTCATCTTAGTCTCCGAACACGATTCACTCTATTCACTTCTTTTTAATCACCGTGAAACAGTCTCAAGACCAACGGAGCTTTGTTTACAGTTACCTTATGTTGATGTGTTCACTTTTTGTGGTTCTTGCAATGGTTTGGTTTTGGTGTCTGCTCAAGACAATTTTGGTGATCTTAATCTCATCGTTTTAAACCCAATGACCAGTGGATTCGTACAATTGCCAGATTCAAGATACAGTATTTTGGACCATTGGAGAAAAACTGATTTTGTGTTTGGATTTGGTTATGATTCTATGACTGATGATTACAAGGTTGTTACTGTCTCTTTCTTTCGTACGGACCTTGAAGTGTATGTTTATAGCCTTAAAACAAATTCATGGAAGTGGGTGACTTATTATCCATTTGATCATGCTTACTACGGAAAGGATTCTACTTGTGTTTTTGTTAACGGGGTTCTTCATTGGATTGATATAGAGAATACTGGTGGTTTAGGAGTAATTGTTGCTTTCAGTTTAACAAGTGAGATATTTACTGAATTGCCATTACCCATATCATTTGATGCTGCTGATAGCAGCATGGCTAAAAATGAACTCAAACTTGTTGTTGGTGAGAAGCTTGCTATATTCATGAAAGGTGAGATTTGGGTGATGAATAATAATAATAATAATAATAATAATGGAGTATTTATATCTTGGACAGAGATTCTACTTCATGGACTTAATGAAGTTCCAGCAATGGTTTTTTACGACGATGGCAAATTTCTAGTTGTAAGCAGGTATGAAATGTTGATGTATAATATTGAAGACGGAAGTTTGTGTAGACACACGGATAGTTATTCGGATATGAATTACGTCGATGTTAGAGGGTTTTTTTGTTGAAAACCATGTCGCGCCAAAGTTCAAGCTTCAGAAGTGGTAAACGTTGAAATTGTGTTCGTATTGATATTTTATCTCCTTTGCAACTGATTCCACAAAAAGCCTATTAGAACTGAAATACAGCTATGCTGCCGATTAGACTCATAACTGAAATACTACTATGTTAGGGTGGAACATTTTGCCCCGTATTCGTTAATGCACCAGTTAAACAAGTCTTATTGATGCTGCAAAAAAGTTTTAAACTTCATCAAGAACACACAGAAAACAGAAATTAGTAGGCTAGTTATTCATAAACCACCCAAAAGAAAATGACTCGATTGTACTAGGTTAGAGCATAATCCCACAAACAGATTAAAACCAAAGTCATTAATTTCACTTGTATGCCAACTACCATTTTGTTTCAAACAGGTTCATTTAACAATCAACAGGATGCCCATTATGCTGATTAAGAATCTTTACAATATAATAAAGTACAACACAACTATGCAGTCGATATCTGCGATATATCGGTGATCGGTCCTATGCCAAAATATCGGTCCCGATATTATCGGTGATATTTACCGAGATATCGCCGAGATTTTGATTCCATAATATCGGTTGTCTCACCGAGTTTCTCGGTATACTAATATGGCCCTTTTTTTAACATTTTTCTGCCCCAAAGCCCATTCCTCTTTAAAAATGTTGGCCCAGTGCCTTGTACCCATAGCCAAAACCATCGAAGTAAATGCCCTAACTCCCTAATACACCCACGTTCGCACTTCACACACCTGCTAGATCATATTTCTAATATAAAATACCGACACTTTTTAGTTTTGACTTTTGATTTGACTGTTAATATTATATGTGTGTGTGTATAAGTTTATGCATGATAGAAAAGCTACCGATATCCCACCGCGAGAACCGATATCTCAAATATCGGTCCTTGACCGATAACCGATATTTTTCCGCATTAACTGCTTAGCAACACAACATCCTAAAGGATTCATATTCAAGAAACATAACCAAAACTATTACTATTAACAATCTAAAATTCTCTTCAAGGCAATTTATTAAGAGCATTATTGAAAAAGGTTGACAATCATTCCATGGTCAATATATGCAAATGCAAACTTAAAAACTATAAACCAAACCTTACCTCCATGAAACTTCACTTAAATTTGTCAATTTCTAACTCGTTCAGCTGAATTTTGGCGAGACAAGGCTTTCAACATAAGCACCTTTAACCTTCGACCCTTTAACATTCCCAGAAAGATCAATACTTTTACAGAAAGATTTACCTTCAACATCATATATCCACATTCGATCGCCACTAACCAGAACAATTTTGCCATCATCACAAAAAATCTTCGGTTCCACAACTGGAATTTCATTGAAACCATGAATCAAAATCTTGGACCAAGATTCCCTTACAGCATACTCATTCATCAACCACATCTCATCTTCCACAAATATACCAAGCTTTTCACCACCAACAACAAGCCTGCAATCACTTCTAGACATGATATCATTATCACCCAAATTGGGTGATGCCACTTCACTAAATTTCTCATCAGCTAAACTAAAAGCAACAATTACCGGTAAATGATCCGAACCTTTATTAGCAATCCAATGAAGAAACCCATTAACAAACACACCAGGCAAACTCTTCCCATGAGAATGATCATAAGGAGAATCAATCACCCATTTCCAGGTTTTATTTCTAAGGCTATAAACATGCACAGACATGTTATCAGGAGGGATCAGATAGTTATAATGAAAGTAAGAGATTGTAACAACCTTGTAATCATCAGTCAATGAATCATAACCAAATCCATACATGATGTCAATTTCCAACAAGTTATTAATCATCTCGTAATCGGATTCCGGCAATTCGACGAATTCCTTCGTTGTGGGGTTCAAGACAATTAGTGAATGAGCGTTAACGAAGTCATCAGCAGAGCCTAAAACAAGGCCGTTGCAAGAACCGTGGAAGATGAATAGATCGGAACGGGGCAGTTTTAAGGTAAGTTTTTTTGGGTTTTCTTCGTGTTGGTTGAATGGGATGGAATAGAGTGAACCGTTGATGGAATCGCAGATGAGGTGATTGTGGTTGTGGGTGTTTTGGTGGGCTTTGATGAATTGGGGTTCTGAAATTTGAGCTAGCCAGTTCTTTGAAACGCGCCTGAAGCGACCGAGGGATTTCGCCGGAAGACGATGTAGGATGTTGGTGATGATCTCCGGTGGGATTTCCATGCTGGGTTTGGACGCCACGAGTTCGATCGGAGAGAATTTACGGTGGGAAATTGTTCAGATGTTTGGTGTGAGTTGCAACCGTTTATTCAATACTACTTTAGCTCTCGTGTCTACACACATGGTGAAAAATATTACATATACTACGGATATAAACAAACTCAAAATATGTAAAAATTAATATATAATTAGGTTTCGAAAATACGTTAATTACTATTTAATATAATTTCACTTTCAATTACTATTTGATTGAAATAAAAGTTACATAATTAAATTTCAAAGTTTTCTTATAATAAGGGATAATTTAAAATAAATATGTTGTATTCGTACAATTAGTACTTTCTTTAAATATATATTATTATTTAAATATAGAAGTGCATTAAATAAGAGAGAGATGCGGAAAAAAAATGTTGAGATTAAATATGAAGACGACACGTAACACTAAAAAACCTTTATTTATTAGTATGTATAGATTCTCATAATATACTCTTTTATTAAATTGGCAATGTTTTAGAAACTATTTTTCAAACCCTACTGGGTTGGGCTCATAAATAGTTTAACCCGTTATATCAGATGTTTCAATCATGTTAATTAGTTAATCATATAATTTCATAAAAATACAACCTCAATTCAAAAAATAATCCAAAAGTATGTAATTCCATAATAAAAAATAAGGCAAATTGGTTTTTAATAATCTAAACTATGACTCATTGACAAATAATAATCTGAATTAACAGTTTGGCTGGTGATAATCTTAACTTTCATTTTTGTTGTTAATGGCAGTTCAAGTAGCATAACCAGCATAGATTTTTACTCGATTTACACTTATTTTTGCTCAAAATGGTGATCTTAAAGGAAATGGAGAAACGTATAATCGAAATCGAGTGGGAATCGAGTGTTATTTAGGTGGAAATATATGATTATTATGCTACTAGGATTGTCATTGACAACAAAGTGAAAGTTGAGATTATCACCAACCAAACTGTTAGTTCGGATTATTATTTGCCAATAAGTAATAGTTTGGATTATTAAAAAACCAATTTGCCAAAAAATAATCCATAGTAGAAAAAAATAATTCAAAAGTACTCAATTTTCTAATAATGTTTTTTAAATAAAAGTGTACAATTGATTTATGTCATTGAAGTGTTAAATGCATTAAGTTCACAATCGCTTAAAAGATGAAATTCACTATCATCGCCATCCATCATCAAGAGTATAACTATTTTTGTTTCTTACAATATTAATAAAAAGTTTTAGTTATCAATAGTAGTCATAATATACTAAAATTATGTAAGAAAAGTAACATATATAACAGATAACCTTGTGTTTGAGAAATCGGTGCATGTTGTTCCTCACCAAACATGTTATCTATATCATTATTATGAAGTTCTCACCAAACATGCTATCTATATCATAATCATGCTCCTACTCGCCAAACATGCTATCTATCATAATATTCTAGCTAAGACTTATTTTTTTTTTGTTTAAACCTAAAATTTTACTTTGATCTAAAACCGGTACAACGGTCTAACCCGGTATTACTGACGGTTCAAGTTACAAACTGCTCTTCAAATTTACCAAGCTAGTGACAGACACCAGGTTCAACCGGTTTTAAAACATTGACTACGAGTGTGAGACGTTTAATACAATATTTACTATTTAGTAAACTAGTGCATGAAAACTCGCTCGTCAAGGTGGAGATGATAATGTTCTAAACTTTATATGAAAAAAAGAGTAAACTGGAGTTTTCGTCTGTGAGGTTTGCATAAAACATATGTTTTCATCCACCTTTAATACTAGTGTTCCCCGACGTTTCATGTTTTTACACTATATGCGTCACTGGTTATAACATCAGTTACCAAGTCCGTTAGTTACCCCCATGTGCCGATCACGTGAGGGGTAATTTGGTCTTTTCAACCCGAGTAAACTATAGTATTCGTCCCTAATATATCGTCGCAATGTGTTTTCGTACTTTCCAGATATATCGGTGCAATGTGTTTTTTAACCTAAGTTTCGATTTTCAAATACAACCCGCTGCAATGCGCGGGCTATATTAGTTTTGTTTTTTTTTATAAAGTTTCTAAGACGTTAATTTATTTCACGGTTTAACGAGCAGAAACAAGTAAAAAAATTGTTTTTTAATATAATTTTTCGAAAACACTTATTCTTTTCACGGTTTAACGCGATCCCACACATGGATTTTAATACTAGTATTAACCTAATACACAAAAATTTAAAACTCTTGTTAATTATTTTGGGTCATTTTTCTTTTACCCAAATAAATTCAAGCCCAATTGGTTTTAAAACCGAAAAAACCGAAACCGAACCTACTGTAAAAACCGAAACCGGACGGTTTTGAAAAACCAAAAACCGAACTTTTGGTTTTACCCCAAAACCGATCCAAACCGACTCATGGACACCTGTCACGATCCGAAAACCTATTCACATGATGTACCTGATTTAATATTATTTCATTATAAGATTATATCATATAACATAATATAATCTTTCTTCTAAAAAAAAACTAAATGTTTTGTCACCTTCATCACCACATTCTATCTCACAAATTTCCCTCCAAAAATCACATGTATATCCTCAATTTAATAATTCCATATTTAACAGTTTTTTTTAGTTATATAAATAAACATTTAACAAATCAACTAATCATTATTACCACTGACTCACATTTTTTTAAAATTATTATCAAAAGTGAATATTTAAAAAAATCAAGAATTAAAAAATAGGAGATTTTAAAAAAGGGAGTTTTTAAAGTTTTCTTACAAAAAAAAGATTTTTTAGAATGTTATTATAAAAAAAGATCTTTTTAATTTTACATATAAAATTTGAAAATACTACGTTTCTATTTTAAATAAATATGTGTTAGAATAAAATTTACTAATATTTAATTAGTAGTTTTTTTATGTAAATTTGATATTTATAAATAAATTTTTATTTTGATTTATAAATTTTAATACTTAGTTTTTAATAAAATTAAGAAACTTGTAAATATTTATTTTTAAAAGTGTATTATAATTTAAAATTTATTTTTTTTAAATGACGAGATTTTTTTTTCAAAAATATGTTTAGAAGTTTCAATTATAATTTATTAGTTTTAATTTTTTTTCAGATTTAATTTTGGAATTTTAAATCCAATTGTGTCGAAATATTAAAGAGTGAAATTTTTAAAATTTGGAGTTTTATATTTTAAATTTAAAAGACGATATATTGTTGAAATTTAAATTTTATTTGTATTTTTTTATTATTTTTAATTTTTTTGATGAGAGATTTAGTATTAAAAGTTTAGCGAGATTTTTCGTATACAAGTACAAATAGTATCTGTCAATCAGAGAATTTTGATGAAAGTTTATAATCTCCTGATTTTCTAAATGGGCTTACACTATCAGGTTTGTCAAACCATAAATTAGTTTTAAAATGGTTTAGGTAATGTAACAAGACTTCGGGTCAAATCACTAGGTAATCGCGTTAAATAAACGAAGATTATATTTGAAAGCAACATTGGTAATCACAATTTTATACCTATAACTGTGTTAAATATTCAGATAAAAGAATTTCGTCAAAACTTAAAAGTAAAAATATAAAGAAAAAACAAACCTTTCTGCTTCAAGACCCACTGAAACCTTCGTAGGTAATTCCTATTCCAATCTAGGGATTTAATGCTCAAGATATCTCCTTGTTCGCATTCCCGCATTCAACCGTTAAGGGTTTTACCGAAACCCTAGTTTGTTTTCTCAATCGGAAATGGGTGCTATGACGAACGGCCGCTTCAAGCGCAACGCAGAATTTCAATCTTCATCACCATCTGCCTTCGATTACGATCATCCTCACATTTCAAAAAAGTTCAAATCATCCAATTCTATGGCTCCAACGAAGAGTTCCGTTTCAAGGCTCCGTTTATACCCGCAGCAGGTATCCCCAATCGTTAGAGAAATTCAAGCTCCTTGTATAGTTGTTAGGGGATTTACCGCAACCTCGAAACGATTAGATAATTGTTTGTTTTCGAAGTATAATCGCACGAAGGAAGCAGCAGTGGGTAGTTGCAGGCATGTTAATTTTGAATTGGAGGATGATATTGTAGAGGTTACTGATGTGCAGATTGTTAATGATGGTTCAGGGGATTCAGGTGTTGAGGAAATTGCAATGGTGGAAAGTGAGAAAGAAGAGATTAACAAATTAGGGGAGGTAGAGGCTATTAGAGCTAAATATAGGGAATTAGATGAGAAGGCTGAAGAAAATAGTGGATTAGTGGTTTCAGAGTTGATGGATGGGAAGACATTAGAATATTTGTCATTGAACCAAAGGCCAGATGTTTTGGATTTTGATGTTGGTTTGCCTTATCAGTTGCTATATGATCATTCTGTCCAAAAGCGGGAGGCGCAATTAAAGAGATTGGGATTTGATATCAGTTTACTAGAGGAAAAGAGAGCTTTATTAAAACAATTGATTCCTGCAAAGAAAGATGAGGTGAACTTTTCATGCTATGTCTTTATTGGAAATGTGAACTTACATTAGTCATTTGTGTCTCATGTTAAATTGGTTCATTTTTCAGGACATGTTAGTTGAGCCCTTTCGACCACTCGGCGAGGATGACCTGGAAATGGTTGCCAATGCATTCTCTCAACCTAGCCGGTATGATTTAATGTGTGTAATGTATACTTGTGTGTATGTTGTACCTGGTATGTATGTGTGTATGCATGTATGGAGTTAGTACATGTGTGTATGCGCGCGTATGGTATGCGTGTGAGGGGAGGCGCACACGTGCTTGTGCTGCGGCGTGTCGTGTGTTACACGTATATTAATGTGTTTTGCTATATGATTTTGTCATAAGATGTTGCTTGAAATTTGTAGAAGGAAGGTTTTGGTCACTCATGAGAATTCAAATATTACAATTTCCGGAGAAGTCCTAAGGTGTTTAAGACCGAAAGCATGGTTAAATGACGAGGTAGTTTTTTTATTTTGCATATAATGTTTCCTGTTAAGAAAGATCTTTTGTGTTAATTTTTTTTTTCATATTATAGGTTATTAATGTTTATCTTGAATTGCTGAAAGAGAGGGAAAAGAAGGAACCGAAAAAGTTCCTAAAATGTCATTTCTTCAACACTTTTTTCTACAAGAAGGTTAGTTAAGTTCATTCCCTTCTGTCTCCTTGTTGGGTTTATATACATCATCCTTATGTCCTGCATGTTTTGGATTATTCTCGTTTATCAGGATATATTTCTTTCTTTGGGAAATTTGATAGTTAATTTATCACCTAGACCTTATATTGTGATTCATTTTAGCCTACAAGATTACGTTGGTTTATAAGGAGGATATAAAAGCAAGTGATCACTTTTAATAAATGTGCAGATGTGTGTTGACGACTAGAGGGGATTCTTTAATTTTGAAACCATCTTTGTATAAATTGCAAACACAAATAATAAGTGAAGTATCAAACAATAGAAGTGTAATAGGAAATGCTTAATAAAATAGGTACAGCACGGTTTAAAAGTAGTTTTAGAAAAGAGTCGTATAACACTATAACGGATAACTAGGATTGATAGCAATATTTTTCTTCTAAAATGTACAAATCGGTCCAAAATATTTAATGTTCTCCCCGTAAAATATTCAATATGTGCATCCAAATTGAACCGTTTCTTTTTGTACCTCTCATTTTAATTAACGGCCTTCCCTACAAAATATTAGACATAGGTATGCCCTTCTAGTCAATGCTCCATCGCCATCTCTTATTGATGAACTAAAGAATGTCAATGAGGCCTCTATGAATCAAGCCATCAATATGTATTTCATTTATTATTAACTCGATAATTGAAATATTGGAGTTAACTATGGCTTGTATATGTTCATATTTCATTCTTGTTGGTGACACCCATGCGTTTTCTTGACAACAATACGAGGCCTAAAATTGACTGATCTCTAAATCCTGGGTAAGTTGATCATAATAGTTGAAATGTGTATGAAAGTGTTCAAATCAGTATTTCTTTTTGATTATAGAATTATCAATTGTTATCATATTAATGAACAAATCAAAGAATTGTATTTTGTTTGCTTTCTTAAAATGCAAGTATACTCAATTATATGAACCTTCTAGAATTCTAATTGGGGACGATCTAGATTGTAAGTTCTTTGTCATACACAAAGCATCTTTTCACCATGGTTTATGGGACTTAATTCTGATAACATTTGGCATCTTTCATGATTCTTATTTTATCTTTCTGTTGCTACAATAGTTGATAAGTGGAAGGGCGGGCTATGACTACAAGGCAGTTAGAAGATGGACTACCCAGAGGAAGTTGGGATACAGTCTCCTTGAGTGCGATAAAGTAATTATAATTGTTAAATATTTTCCTTTCTTGCATTTCTTAATTATCATGCTATTCTTGCTTATATTCGGTATCCTTATCATATCTCATATGCAGATATTTGTCCCTGTTCATAAACAAATACATTGGTGTTTGGCTGTTATCGACAAAAAAGAAGAAAAAATTCAGTATCTCGACTCACTTGGAGGAATTGATAAACAAGTAATGAGGGTATTGGTATGTATCATAGTGACTTCTTATATACAACTTATGCGTATAAATGCCATCCATTATCCGCTTTTCTTAGTTGAGTAGTGGCAAGATGGACAGGTCAGTCAATGGGTCAAAAACAGTTTGGTTTGAAACATGCCAATTTTAGTGCAGGTCGAAATGGGCTGGGTTGACCCACAAACACTTTTTGTCCATTTTGTATAAAAATAAATGCATTACTTATAATTAGAGAAATAATACTATTACAAGAATAATTGAACTCTTGAATAAATCTATACAGAAGGTTATATCATTGTATGCATTTTAAAATAGACTCCAAAGACTTATAATTCGTTCGACCCATTTGACCTTTTAGGCTTTTAGCTAAAAAGTTTTGTTTTATTATTTGACCTGTCAGAGAAGAAACACAACCCAAATCGACCCTCGCAACCTCCAGATTTGTGTTACTTCATCTTACCTTGCATGATTCTCTCTTTGTGAGAAGGCAGTTTTTTTAATATGCTTTACAGTTAGTTATTTATATGCATATACATTCCCCAACCATACTTTATGTATGCCTCTTACTTTTGGCTAATATTCTCCAGGCTAGATACATTGTGGATGAGGTGAAAGATAAGAATGGGGAAGACATTGATGTTACTTCTTGGCAGCAAGAATATGTTACAGACCTTCCTAACCAGGAGAACGGGTGTGTAATCCTTTGACTTTTTTTTACTTGTTTTTCTTCAAACCTGATCAATCGATGCAATTCTGCTAGTTTACAGTTATGTGTTTCTCTTCTGATAACGATTTGTTTTTTTACCAGGTTCGACTGTGGTGTATTTATGATTAAATTTGCAGACTTTTATAGCAGGGGCCTTGGCCTCTGCTTCAAGCAGGTGAGTTATTACTTATTACATGACAATCCCGCTCTTCTGTTTTCTCTAATTTTCTTTATAAATAAGTTTTATTAAGTATTTTTCGTAAATAAATTCTTATGTAATCATGGTTTTTTGTAGGAAGACATGCCATATTTTAGGTCGAGGACTGCCAAGGAGATATTGAAACTGAGAGCTGACTAAACGTCTTTTGTGTTCTAAGAGCGTGTGGTGTACATAACATTCTCTACTAGGCAAAGCATGAGGTAACGAATCCCTGATATCCATGGATCAACTTGTTAAGGCTCCATTTTGTGATCTAAGCTACTACAAATGTAGTTATATGTTTTGTTTGTTTTTTAGTTAATAATGTTTGGTTATTTAGATGATCCTCAGACTCCTTTTTGCAAAAGTTGCAGTGGCCTTTTTTGTAGGCTTTTGGATAGAATATCAGATGCTACTTCTAGGGATTTTATTGTTGTTTCTGTTTATACAAACTTGATTGATGCTATATGCTTCTACTTTAAAGTATTTCTTAAAGGAGTAAAGGATTATGATATGGTGGTTTTGATGGTTAATAAACTATTAGTGGCTTCGGGTATAGTTAAAGCATACAAAATATAGCTAAACCGAATAAAAAAAATGTGTATCCGTTAACTGAACTGTAAACCAAATTCTCAATTTGGATACGGACATTAAGAACCGAACCGAAAACCGAATTCACAATTGGGTTTGGTTTTTCCGAATACGGATATTTTTTTTTTTCAACACCCTACAAAATAGTGAAAGTCAACTCTTAAACATAACCCTGAACTGAAATAACTTTTTAGTTATTGAATTATGTAAATGTATTCTAATCCATAATTACTTGTTTAAGGATCTTAGGCCCCAGAATGTTTAAAAAAACTTGTTGGAATCCATTGGAATTAAAATATGAAGCCAAAATGATAGCATGTTTGATTTGATGATTGTTGAAGCAAATTCTAGCGCGGCTATCTCCGGAGACTTGCCATGTCTTTTGGTTTGGATCCGTCTCGATGGTAGTTTTGCCTCATTTCGGGTCATCATCGAAACTGTAATCACATAAAACCGGTTAGAGCCCGTGGACCCTCTGACACTCATGCCTGTCGGGTATCAATGAGAACAAATAAGATATGTATATGTAAATATCTACTAGTAGTGTCTAACCTTCTTTTCCTCCTCAAACCATCATAAGACGTGACGTGTGTGTTTTCATGGCATGTGGGTAGTGGGAGTTATCTTTTCGTTATGAGGAAGAGTTAGTTGGGAGGTGGAAGAGCCTCCACCAATATAGAAGAGTGGGGATGAACTTTGACCAAACCACTTTACCGACAGATTTAAAAAAAAAAACAAACAAAACATATAACTACATTTGTAGTAGCTGAGGTGGAAGACGAAATAGGTGGGAATCTCTGTCATCCGATCCTTTGACCACTGGATTCATTGATCAGTCTCATCAACC
This sequence comes from Smallanthus sonchifolius, assembly GCA_023525975.1. Classification (NCBI taxonomy): domain Eukaryota; kingdom Viridiplantae; phylum Streptophyta; class Magnoliopsida; order Asterales; family Asteraceae; genus Smallanthus; species Smallanthus sonchifolius. Next base: position 60,938,966 of record CM042041.1, on the reverse strand, counting down.
TCTTGCGGGCTCCTGTCATAAATTATTGAATCCGCTACCTTAATGAGCGGATTAGCTAAAATCCAATTTGAATTCAAATTTCACACAAACCAAAACCATTTTCCAAAGTCCCCTCTAAAACGTTGATATACTCGTCATAATTTACCTTGTTGTAAATGGCATTTGTGTTCAGGTGGTTATGGAAAGTGTGATGGTTGTTGTGATGATTGTATATCAGAAGAATCATTTGGTAGAAAATGGAGTTCTATTAAAAATAGTGTTGAAAACGAGAAGATCAATGTTGGATATTGCATGCCAAGGTGTTGGTTTTCTAGAAGATGTTGGTGTTGTTTGAAGGATCAAAAATGTTATAATCATTCCGATGGTTGCCAAAACAAATGCAAATAGTTATAATTATTTTGTACTTAATTAGTATCCTAATCTTTTTCTAAAACCCAAGATTTTATTAAGTTTCAAAATCCAATTCCAACTCGAATTTGATAGGCACTAAGTTAAAGTGCGATTAGAATTGTGACACTTGATATTGGATACGACCCAAATTGAAATCTCGAAGGGATAAGTAGGGGAAATAGTTTTTAAAATTGGAATATGTTGAAGGGATCAAGAGAAAGATATCAAATGAAAATCAACTTTAACCGTAAAAAGTAAAAACTAATAAACTAAATTGTGACTAAATATTAATAGGATGTTAGCTTTTTGAGGAAGTGTAATACAATAAAATCAAAATAAATATATGATTAGAAATTAGTTTTTTTTATTAAAATAAAATCAAAATAAATATGTGGTTAAAAAAATTAACTTTGTCCACCTAAACACTCTCGCCTTTAGCCCCCAATGTAATTGTTAGTGGATTATAAAAAGTTTTACTTTAGTCTATTCAAAGTGGATTATAAAAAGTTTTACTTTAGTCTACTCAACTTGTGTAATTTTAGTGGTAGGTAGTAAAAACTTTTAATTTTTATCAATATTTGTTAAAAGAAAATTCAATTTTGCCACAATATAAATATATAATGCGATTATTTTTCATTGACCGTATTTTTGGGGCTCTATTAACAAGACTTTATGAATCCACTGAGAGGGGCAAGGACACAAGACCAAACAAATTACCCGAGGGCCATCATGCTGGTGAAAGATGTACGAGGCAAGAGCGTCAAGTATAGAGTAACAAGTAGGTCTTGACCACATATGCTAAACACAAGTACTTTCATGGGGCAAGTCATGAGCAATGGAAACAAGGATCACAATGCAAACACGACGATGATGTCATGGGTTAACATGAAGTTTCGTGGACGATTCTAAATACTTCATAACCATGGGGAAAGTTCTATAAATTAGTAGGGATTTTCTATAAGTATCACGAATTGTTTTGGACATTGTTTTGGATATTTTCATCCAATAACGTTTTCTTAAATTTATATTTTTATTAAGTGACAAGTTATACGTACACCTAAAAATGATATTTGGACACCCAAACCCATATATAACCCATACAAGGATTATACAAGGCACAATACAACTAGTATTGAAGATTGAATGTGACATGTCTGGTCGACATCGATTTAATTTTTAAACTATATAGACCCGTGGTGTTAGAAGGTGCAATGCTGCTAACACCACCTTTATTATTATTACTTTATTTAATATGTAAGAATAAGAATGAATATATGAAAAGATGCTAAAGGTATAAATGATAAAGATGCCTCTTCCTAGTCAAAAGTTGAAAGAAAAAGGGAATCGGGTGCTTTGAACCATATGAGCAAATAATTAAAAAGGGCACATATGTAAATTGCGAAAACTGGAGACCTATTTTCGTAATTTCACATCAAAATCCTGTTCTACATCGTCTTCCCTAAACCCTCCCACTATATATAGTCGCTGTATATCTCCTCGCCAAACCCTCTCCCCATCGCAAGTTGCTCTCCTTTTGTTTCAATCGATCAGAGAAGCATCTTGCAAACATGTTGGTTTATCAGGATCTGATTTCAGGTAATCTCTTTCTTTTATCTATGTTTTGTATGTTGTTTGATTTCAGCTGCGTAATTGATCGATGAACTTAGGGTTATTAGTTGTTTTCCTTAGTCACACAGATCTTAGGGTTTTCAGTCATCGATTATACGTAATTGTGTAGATCTATTAAATCCGTAGGTTCTTCTTTGATGCTCAGATTTGTAGCTCTATTAGATCTGAATTAGGGTTTTTTATCAGTCCGGTTTTAGATTTCATGTTTTTATATTAATCTTTTTATTTATCAAACAGTTTTAAATTTCATATCTTTTTAACTTGAAATCTAAAAATCTTGGCTGTTGTTCTTTTGTCCTCCTTTTAGCTTTGCAGATTATATTTTGCCTTTAATCTGAACAGATAGCCTTTAGCTAAATTTATAAAACAAAGCTTTCTATCATCCTTGCATGATGTAATACTTAAGAAATTAAACTGAATGTTTATTTATTGTATTTGTAATTTTTAGGTGATGAGCTTCTTTCGGACTCTTTTCCCTACAAGGAAATCTTGGATGGTATCCTATGGGAAGTTGAAGGAAAGGTATATCTTGATTCTTGTATCATTATTCATTTTATAAACCTATTATGCACAAGATTTTTTATAATATGTGGTTTGGGAACTTGTGTCTGTAGTGGGTGGTACAAGGAGCAGTGGATGTTAACATTGGTGCAAATCCCTCTGCTGAAGGAGCTGATGATGATGAGGGCGTTGATGATCAAGCCGTGAAGGTGGTCGACATTGTTGACACCTTTAGACTACAGGTAAAATAATTTCACTGGTTTTGTAACTTAGATAAGTTTCTAGAAGTTTTTATTTAGATATGAATTTTTATAAAACAATGCTTATGTAGGAGCAACCCCCCTTCAGCAAGAAACAATTTGTTTCTTACATCAAGAATTACATCAAAAATCTCACTCCCAAGCTTGATGGAGAGAAACAAGAATTTTTCAAGAAAAACATTGAGGCGGCAACAAAGTTCCTCCTAGCCAAGCTCAGTGACCTCCAGTTGTGAGTCTTGTGTTCATTTGTTTCGTTCCATATTTTATGTTAAAATGTTTGTATTAGTGGAGAAACAAAGATCATGTAGTGCTAACTGTGTGGGATATTGTTTTGCAGTTTTGTTGGGGAGAGCATGCATGATGAGGGTACCATGGTGTTTGCTTATTACAAAGAAGGTGCTACTGACCCAACATTCTTGTACATTGGTGTGGGGTTGAAGGAGGTGAAGTGTTAAGGAAGTATCATCATCTCAAGCCAGCAAAGAGTTTGACACACTTGCTGTAGTTGCTTTTAAATGTTTGGTTTTTGTTCTATTAAACATGGATCTATTTTTCTTGCTTTAATGTTTGGTTTCATTTTTGGACTAGCAATTGGTATTTGATTTAAGTGAAACTTTTATATTTCAATGACTTGGCCTTTAAAGTAAGCAACATTCTCTTAAAAAATGTAATGCAAGTTTGGTTGGTGGTTTGGGGGACATGAGAAAGATCTTAAATGTTAAGTAGGTGAAATTGACCATAACAACATTCTGTATGAGGAAGATGAGGAAACTAAATGGCTATAATACTATATGTAATGTATTGTTGTATATGCAATACCTATATGTGTATTTCATTGGCATAGTTTATTTCGTTTAGTATTCTTAAACAAAATATAATTTGTTTGTTGCATAGGCATTAGGACATTCAACATTCTCTTGGCTTTGGTTGTGTTTAACTAGTTTCGTTAAACACCACTGTTATCTCTGTGTGGACTTTCCGGACCCACGAGAACAGTTAAACACCACCAGAGCCAATTTCAAAAGTCACCACGAGACCACTGTTAGCTTGGCTCGACTTTCCGGCGGTTTGTAGATGTCCACGTCATATAAACTCTAACGGCGTTAAGTTTTTTTAACGGAGGGTCCAATGTAAAAAAATAGTTTGAAAGTAGAGACCGGTGGTAAAAATATTCTCAGTTGGGATTATTATTGGCCAATTGGTAAAAGGTGGGATTATTAAAATCCAATAATCCTTTTTCTTTTCAATATAGTAGATTTGGGACTAGAGGTGCACAAACCGGTTTTTTAAACCAAACTGAAACCGGTTTAGTCAACCAAAGTCAAAACCAGTTTGAGATGAGAGGTTTGACCGGTTTCAAACTGATTTGAAACCAATTTTTGAGCGGTTTAGATCGGATCTGTTCGGTTTAAACCAGTTTCAAACTAACGGTTTGAACCAGTTTTAAACCGGTTTAAGAAATAGTTTAGATCAATTTATAAACCGATTTTTTTGTGCACCTCTAACTGTTCTAGAGCTTAATCTATAACTTTTGTCCCCCTTAGGGGAAAATGTCTTAAAAGGTGAGTTTGGTTTTGTAATTATTTATTTTTATTTTATTATAAAAGTTCTCCGGCTTTAGCCTTTACCCATAAACAACAAGAATGTTATATTTATGGATGTATATAACTTATATAAGGCTTTGGTGGTCAGGAGGGTTTTTTCAAAGGGTTTTCTCTCTGTAGAGGTCATGGGTTCAAATCTTGCAAGGTGCACTTTATAAAAACTAGAAACACCCTTTGCAGATTCGAATTCCTTGGAGGTTGTATGGGTAGACTGATGTACGAGCCTCCCCTGGTGGGACATGCCAGTTGAGCCCACGCCGTTCAAAGAAAAAAAATATAACTTATATACATCCATAAATAACAGTGGACAAGAGAAACATTTGGGTCAATCCAATATATACCAAGATCGAGATAGTAGGTTCAGACTCCCTTTCCAGAATACCATTTTAAAACAATAATAAGCACTTTGTGAAGTTTTATTATCAAAACACTAGAATGGTGAATACATTGTGAAGATCCACTTTCATGAGGATCTTTTTACCAAATCTGTATCACAAAGATGGATATCACCAAAAGAAAACCAAAATAACAAGTTTATTGTATTTATTGTATATCTATATAAACTTAAACTGGTGGTGGTAGCTGGTGGGGGTGGGGGTGGCAGGTGGTGGTGGTGGGGCGGCTGGTGGTGGTCACTTGATTTAAAAAGGGTAAATCGGTAATTTCACATAAAAACTAACAGAAAAGTTAACGGTCGTTAGCCTCAAAGACTAATACTGTTAGAACATCAAACATTGAGAACAAAAGGTGTTAAAACTGGACTGAACCTGTTAATTAGGTCAAAAGCACATTGACGAAACTTGCAATTTACTCTTAAAAAAAGGAAAAATAAGATGCCAAAGTGCCTATTGTACATCCACTAGCATTGAGTTCACTCTTTCCTTATTGGCTGACCCGTGCGGCAGGTGGGTCCCATGTCAAGTCAGATAGCTTATCCGTTTCTTTTACACGACTACTTTCCGTTTATAGCAAGTCACACATAAACACGCTTATAGTAAATATTTTTGTTTAAAATTAAATTCTAAATTTTCGATTATTTTTATCAATATAAAATTACTAATCTTTAAAATTAAAAGAAAATATCATGTGTAATTATTTTTCCATCAGATAAAAAAAATCTAATAAGATACATTTATTTTTCCGTATATTATGAACTTTCGATTTAATGTATCTTAAAAAGTAAAACTATTTTTTAATTTTATCGTGTATGATATATGTATATAAAAGTTGGATTAACTAAATGATTAAGATAATAAAGTATCAACATATTTTGTTAGTTTGATATACTAAATTTTTAAAACTTGCCTAAAATAAAAAAAAACGTATGAAAATTTTCAAAAATATCGGTCATCTTATAAACCAGTTCGATTTTGATAAAGTATGTAAAATGTTAGCATGGATAATTTTTTCATCAAATACGATGAAATGAATTTATATTTTAAACTAGGTTAGAATGTCGTGTTGAATAAAATATAATATAATTTGTTAACACATAAACACGTCAAAATAAAATATGTTTAAAAAAAAATACTTTAACATGACAGTTATAAATTCAGTTAAATTAATTTTTAAAAATTCTTTTTTCAATTGGGTATTAATTTATTTTTAATATAATTAATAAATGTTAATTCATATTAAGTTTATCCACAATTCAATACAATAATAAGTATTCATAATTAAATTTATATTATATATTAAAAATATTTTTTTAATATTATTATTTAATAAGAGAGAAACGTAAAAAACATGTTAAGAATGCACTAGAAACTGACTGTCTGCTATGATTTTCAATATAAAGATTATTATTAATGATTGTGATAGTAACAATCGTCTACCACAAAATTATACCGTCACACACATGTATGTATACATACATATATTAACAGAGAATTGCCTAGGTACTCCGTACGGGGTGACCCATTGGTAAAAGGCCACCATCAGTTGGCCCAACCCAGCCATACAGAGCCCTTAAGCGCCCCAAGTTATCTCCAGTTCTGGAGAAACCCCACCCGCCTAAAGGCCCACTAATGATAAAACCCGGATTCCCTCGGGATCAAACCGGAGATCACAAAGATCCCGGTCTTCCTTCATTGAGTCACCACCATGCCCCTTCCAAAATGTTGTATGTGGGGATAGAACCTGAGTCTCTTTTAAAAAATCTAGGCTTCCTACCAATAGACCACATTTGAAGTTGCGGTTTTATAAGATATTATTACCTGTACCACAAAAGGCAAATTTCACACGCTTCATGCATCGAGTACAAATACTCAATGTAGAAGTACTCAATGCGGTCATAAAGCTTTGTATTTTTCTTAATATTTTCAATTTGGCCCCTGGTAATTACGTTGTTTTTTTCTTTTTCTTTACCAATTTACATTATTAGCATTAACTTTTATAAAATACATTTTAATAAAGTTATTTTTATATGTATTTTTTCTCTTTTTTTCTTTATTTTTATCTATGTTTTAACATGTATTTTTTTTTCCAGCGGATGAGTAACCCACTGGTTATTCATTAAGAAGAAAGGTAAATTTAAAATAATGATTATAATTTTTTAAGGGGGTGTTTGGATTTACTTTTCAAACTACCTATTAACTTATTATCTTTTTAAAAAAGGTAATAAGTCAAAAGTTCGTTTAGATAAATGATAAAAAAGTCACTTTTAAAGGGGATAAAAAGTTATTTTTGAGAAGTAGAAAATTCTGACTTTTACAAAAAGTCAGAAGTAGTTTTTAATAAGTAATCCCAAACACCCCTAAATATTATTGAAAATGAAAGGTTTTGTATCTGTGTGTGTATATGGAAAGAGAGAGAATTTGGGCGATTCAATAATCAGGTTGCATTTCGTGTCTGCAAAGTCCAATCTTACTTCCCGATGGAACGCCTGGATTTTGGGAAGATGGGTTACGGGTACGTTTTGTTAAACAATCGTCTCTCTGCTTATGCTTCCAATGGCTAATTTTCCATCAAATGTATTGGTTTCGTTAGATGCAAGCACTATCGGAGACGATGTATGATTCGTGCTCCCTGTTGCAACGAGATCTTTGGCTGTCGCCATTGTCACAATGAAGCTACGGTACTAATCGCACCTCAATCTTCTTTGTTCGATTCGATGCCTTCATCTTATAAATACGTTATTACTTTATTAATTTTATGCGTTCATAGATTTTGAACTAATTCTGTCGAATTTAAAATCAATCAGTTCAGTTTCTTAGATCTACATTTCCGTGCTTAAATTGTTGCCGATTGACGGTTTAACCTTGTTTTCTTCTTCAGAACATGTTGAACAGTCCATCTGATCGGCATGATCTTGTTCGATATGATGTAAAGCAAGTACGATTTCATTCTTTTATACATCTGTTTCTCCATTGATGCTCAATATGGAGTTAAAATTGATGTTTTTATTAGTAGTATACTTTCCTTTTGTGACGAAATCGATTATTTTTGCAGGTTATTTGTTCAGTTTGTGACACTGAGCAGCCGGTAATGTCTCTGTGACTCAAACTAGAACTGATTGTTGAGTTTCTTCACTATTTCACTGTATTTATAATTTATGAGTGTTTCTAAGTTCTATCATCATCATCATTCAGGTTGCGCGTGCCTGCACGAACTGTGGTGTCAATATGGGAGAATATTATTGTGAAATTTGCAAATTCTTTGATGATGATGTATAAACTAAGTTATTTCATACACCTTTTTTGATTCTATTAGTATGTTTCCTCTTCATTGAGGCTAACTTTCACATTGCAGACCAGCAAGGGGCAATTCCACTGTGATGATTGTGGCATCTGCAGGTTAGTGAGAAGAAGATCATATGTATCTGTTTATGTTTTAGCTTTTTTATCAAATTAATTTGATTTTCTTTGTTTTGCTCAGAGTCGGCGGTTGTGAGAATTTCTTCCATTGCAAGAAGTGTGGTATGCATCAACACCTTCTACTTCTGTAACTATGGTTTGGTTAACTGATTGTCAACATTTGACTTCTGATTGGCATCTGAGTTTCTTTATCTGTTTATGTTGTTCAATTCTCAGGATCTTGCTATTCTATAAAACTACGTAACAATCATTCATGTGTTGAAAACTCTATGCACCATCACTGTCCTATATGTTTTGAGGTTCTTTTCCTTTTTGATTTCCCCTTCTAAATTTATTTGTTAGCTGTAACCATTCATTCGCTTTTATTATTTCCACCATTGCATTTACAGTACCTATTCGACTCGTTGAAAGACACTACTGTCATGAAATGTGGGCACACGATGCACTCTGAATGTTGTAACGAGATGATAAGACGGAATAAGTAAGCATTTCTAAAATTATTTTTGTTTATTTATGTACTTTTTTTATATATTTTTGCTAAATTATAAGGTTTTTTTTATTACAGATTCTCCTGTCCTATATGCTCCAAGTCAGTAATGGATATGTCTATGATTTGGAAAAGACTAGATGAGGAGGTGAGTCTAGTGAATCAATGCCTTTTTGAATAGTTTTTTGTTAGGAAAATTACCGGTATAGTCATTTGACCAAAACTTGTTTACCAAATAATCATTGATAAAATTTTCAAATTAACCATTGCAAATGATTACATCAAATCAAAGTTTGGCCAAAGATTATGAATATTTCGTTCATACGGCACAAAAGTTTTGAAGTTTTGTGCCAATCAGCGCAAAAGATGGACACATGTCAAGATCTTTTTAGGTGGCGGAATCGAATCGGTGTAAAACTTTTTTCTGAGTCAATTGGCGCAAAGTTTTGCGCTAAGTGTCACGTTCCCATTTGAGATTGGTTTTCCATGCCATAGAAAGGTGTGTATATGACTATTTTAGTAAACAAGTTTGGTGAAACTGATAAATTTAAAAAAAAGCATATCAATGCTAGTTTGGTAACATATATAGTCAAAATTACTGTTCACATGATTTCCCCTTTCTGTTATTCAATTCTCTTTAATTTTTTATGCAGTTTATTCTTATTATTGCTGTAGTTTGCCCAAAAGTTTTAAACAAGATTCATCGATGCTTCTTTATTTCTATAATTTTGTTCGTTTTCTCTCTCAGATTGAGGCTACAGCCATGCCTGAAGATTACAGGCAAAAGAAGGTTTGGATCCTATGTAATGACTGCAATGACACTTCAGAAGTTATATTTCATATAATGGGGCAAAAATGTCGGCACTGCAGTTCGTATAATACCCGAACGATTGCCCCGCCTGTTCTCCCTGAAGTATGATTATGTGGAAGTAAAACATTCACCATAAGTTGGTGGTCTCAGAAACTTCATTTATTTTGATGTAATTCTTTCTCCACTTGTGGATATTGAATCAAACTGGCCCAGTCAAATGACTGTTTTGTTTACACAGCTTGGTTACTCAAGCAGGGGTTGGCTCATTCACAGTTGTTTGAGTTTGATTTGTTTGGATGTCCTCAATTGATAAGGCTTGGTTCATTGTCATAAACCATTTGTTTTTTTTTAATCAAGAATAAACTTTTTGAAAATCATTTAGTAGCAATCTAACAGAGAATAAAACCATAACATAATTTTCTTGTGGAAATTGAGAGGAGTGTCTTATACTAGTTTTTTAGAAAATTAATAGATGAATTTTTTTATTTTATTTTATTTAAATCTATCTTTAACATACATTTGGAAGGAGGACAAATGTGGAATATGAAAAACTCGTGTGTTCCACAATATTCAACACAATTAAAAGAAAGAGATGGTGTGAAAATGAAATACGAGCACAAAAAAATAAAAAATCAAATCAAGAATGATTTTATCATATCTTCTCATTGAAGTTTTAAAATGACATATCTCTAAAAGCAATTTTAAGTATATCCTCGCCACGAAAAAATAATAAATACTTCAAGATATTAGTCAATTTTAAATAATCTTTTTAGAGTAGTGACAAACACATTTTCTTATTATCTAGTTATTTTTTTTATTTTTTTTTATTTTTTTGACTTCTGATATAAATTCATTCCAATCAACAAGACAAATTACATAAGGATAGCAGGTAGACGGGCAACAAACTGCGTCGTCATCCCCTTCTGAATGGAAAACCCTAATCTACTAAAAACAAAGCCTCGCCCCTGAGGAGTCGTAAAGTTGCTGTGGACCACACGCTGAACTCTAGCCAAGAACCGAACCGCCTCCGGCGCCAAGGAGCCGAACGTGTCAAACGTCAGGGGGACAAAGGTATGCTGATTATCCTCACAAGATTTCGCGTGCTTTTCCACCTTCTTTGACTCTGCTTTCATAACCGCTTGCCCCGCCACAAACCCATTTTCCCGCAACCCAGCTAGGGGGGATACACCTGTGAGATCGACACAAGCATGTTTCCCGCCCTCCCAACCAAAAACTAGCACGTCCGCCGGGCGTAGGGTGGACCTCCCTTCTGCCGGGTCCGTAAGAAAATTAACCGGTGCCTCTTTCTTTGCCGAGATCCCTGCTCGTCTGAGAATATCCATTAACACGTCTCGAACAAAGTCATGGCGATACTTAAACCCCGGCAGCTCTCTACAGTGTAACGCATGATCCCCGTATTTATCCAGGCATGCTTTACGGCAGACTGGGCAAGTTTCATCATTCGGGAACATGGGATCATCAGACGGTACTTAAGGATTGACCGGTACTCCACCACTGACATACGTTGACCCAGACCTTCAATAGGAATAACAGTTAAGAAATCCTGAGCGTGAGGCCTCTGTAAGCATTCAATGACGGCTTTCTGGCGGGGGGACAAATGGAAATCTTCTCCCAAACTTTGTGCGATTCGACAACAAAGGGCATTCGCTAAAGTTTTCTGTGGTTTTTTGGGGGCGGTGTCCTTGTTAGAGAAACCGCCGAGATCAAAATCAGGGAGAGATTCATGCAATCGATCCAAGGCGCTGGCATAATCCGGGTCAGTGGTAGCAACCCCACTGTTGCGTAAGATGTGGTCCTGCAACTCCCAAGATTGAGACCTGGAAGCCACAAAGGCATAGACATCCACATCCCGGGCCGACAGAAGGCCCAACCCACCAAGCCACATTGGCAAGGTCGCGATCCGCCACTGTAGTTCACCAAAAAAGGGCCCCCACATACGACAATGTCTTCTATTGCCTCTCGAAGACCTTTATCAAAACATGAAACCGCATCATCCACAAAGGGGGGTTGGCAAGTTCGCAAACCAAATAGCAACTTTGCAACCCCCATACAAGATCTAAGCAAGAGGAGTTCGCTTTGAGGATCCCGCAACAAGGGAAGGTGTCCCATGATGTCAACAGCTCGCGTTGCCCTCTTAGCCGTTAGACCACTAGTTATTTAGCTATCCTTTTACAAGTAAATTTATAAACATTTAAAACAATAAACAACCAATTATAGATTATAAATCTTCACACTGTTGTGATTTTATTATATTTGACTACTAGGTTATTGACCCGTGTATTACACGGGGTTGTATAATAAAAATTATAACTGAAGTATTTTCATTTAAATTATTACCTTTTGCTACTTTGAATAGCCGGAACGGAATCCGGCAATAAAAATATGTCACTAAAGCAAGAGAAATAAATCAACACAACTGGATTTCAGATTATAAATCAAAACATATATTTTTTAAATGGGTTAAAACAGATTCACATCAAAACATAACGGGTCAAAAAGGGTTGATATCAAAACATATTTTTTTTAAACGGATCAAAACGGGTTAAGGTAAAAGAAAAGTTTTAAAATGAATCAAAACGGATTCAGTTCAAAACATAACTTTTAAAAATGGGTCCAACCAAAATAATATCTAGAAGAAACTTTTATTTTGGTAACTATAATTTCATATTACATCGAGATGCGCTTATGTGATGGATATGAATGCAAAATAGATGATCTCGAACTCAATGAGTGAGCACATGTACTATCTCTTATCTTGTTTCCAGTTAACTAATAGTCTCACTATGTTAAATTTAAATCAAATTTATCTATGTACATGAATATGATCTCAATGTAACTCATTTAATGTCTTGGAAAAATTGATATGCTAATCTTTATTATCAAAGATAGGGTTTTTCTTTTGTTGTCATTTGGTTTTGAGATGGAAACCTTAAGAATTATCTCTGGTTGACAATTTTGACACATTCCAATTTCTAGCACCTCATAGCAGCCATCGATACACCGCCATTAGTCGTTCCAGATACTCCGACTTCACATCATTTGTTTTTCTTTCTCTGTCTTTCCTTCCTTTTTATTCTTCTTCGCTTCATGGTGTTCACTTTTTTATCAAAACACTACAAGTTCTCTCTGTATATTTAAGATTTAAACTAATTAAAAACCAAAGACTTAAAAAATTTATCAAGAAACAAATAAAAATTAAATAGCAACTTTGCTGAAGTTAAAATAAGTGTAGCAGCAAATACTTTATCTTGGTCATCAATAAGCCCCTCAAAGGCTTCATCAGCCTCCTGTTTATTCCTAAAAATGCAAAAGCTGAATACTTGTCTCCTCCAGCTTTCTTATTTGCCTGCAAGCTAGTTGTTCACACCATCAAATACATGTTGATAATCATGAAAAAAAAAATAAAATGAGAAATTAAAGGTTTAGTAACCTTTAATTTAATGGTGAATTCACCAGGAATAATTTCAAGTAATTTTTCTCCATGGATACTGATTGGTATGCAGTGGCAAAGTAACTTCATTGCACCTGAATATCATGAAAAACTTTTGCTCAAAAATATAAGCTTTTCTAAATGCATTGAAGATCCAAAAAGAAGAAAAACACTAAAACCCTAATAACAACAAAAAACATAACATAATCAAAACTCTAGAATCAATTCATCATCACCAAAGACTAACTTCAACATCAACCTGATGACTGACCAACAAAATTCCTTATCAATTAAACATTGAATAACGACAGTCATACAGATCAATCATCAAACAATTACAAAAAAGTATTAAATCATGAAAATTAACCAGCGAGAAACGAAGATCAATTCCGATCATACCTGAGGATGTATCACCTTCTCCTAAAGCATTGCAGAACCAAAGCAAAAAAAACATGTCTTATCTTGCAAATAATTGAGACATCCTTCTCAGTTGATCTTAGCCCTCGAAAAGTCCATCTTTGGATGCTGCACAAATTTCAAATCAATTATCAAGTCAAGCCACCAAAAAAACTACTAAATGTGGCAATTTTTGATCAAATTTTTTACTTCGTCATTAAATTTAGATAAAAAAAAGTTGGATGAAAAACACTTGTGGTTCAACCAACCTGATTCACCAAGAACCTGTATTGATCCGGTACCCGGACATACAATTTTAGCATCCACTAATAACTTTGTATAAAAAAGAAAAATTTACGAAAACTAATAACTTTTTTACAATGTCTTGTTTATGCATCTCATCACTTGTTGGTATTTCATATCCGCTTGAAAAATATATTCATTAAATCATCGTAAATTGACAGAAAGAAATTACCTTGTTAGTATTCCTAAATCACCAAATTGGCTTCTGTCTCCATCTAAATCTCCAAATTGGCTTCCGTCTTGTTTCTGCATCTCATCACTTCTGTCTCCATCTCTTCTCCGGTCTACAGTCAAAAGACACACAAGAATAAAAAATAAACAGAAAAGCAATAATAAACCCTAACTTAACTTCAATAGAACCAAGAGGTGCAAGAATGTGGTGAGACACATGTGGCGGCCACAAAGATGTCTCAATTACATGTATAAGTAGTTAATAGTAATAACCAGAAATGACTTGCAATTTACACACACCCTGAATCTGAAATAGTAACTTACCAGTGGCAAGACCCTCTACCAAGTGGGTTTCAAATTTCATTATATAAACAATCAATGTGTAATATATGGTTACAAAACTATTTTTTCGACAAAATAATCCAGCTTCTATAAAGGAAAAAGAGATTGATTTAGGAGGTTTTATTCATTAATATACATCTTGGGGGAGTTTCTACCGGTTTAACCCCATTAGCCTTTCTCCTTTTAAAGTTATTTTCATCTGGTTTTACCGGTTAAAGATAAATAAATAAAAACCAGAATTTCATATTTTCATGGATCGAAATCCGTCACATCTAATTACACCTTTATACTGCTAAAACTAATAATTCAAATCGGCTATTTCACTTGGTAAATGATTACTAAATAGATCAACACATATTAGAAAAGTACCTTTTGATTAATATCGCGAGCAACTTCAAGTGCCTTTGAATAAGCCTCACCGGCAGGAACACAGAAGTTGATGAGACCTACATAATTTTAAACTTTTTTTAGTGGTTCTTATAAAAAAACAAACAGAAATCTCATTATGGTATCTTCTTAAGTTAAACAAAATATGGTATCTTCTAGAAGCAAAATATACTTCTTATAGTATCTTCTTAAGTTAATACAAAAACTGATGACTATCCTTTTGTCTTTCTGAGACGATAAACAACAATATCGAGGCTTAATCCACCATATTTAAGAATAAAAACTATACAAAAAGAATGGTCAGCAGGAAGCCAACTGTTAAATCGTCCATAATCGAGTATTTAGTACAAAAAAGTTTAGGTTTTGCATTAAGTGATACATACCCTGGTATTACTGCAAGCCCGGTTTCTGGCAAGGCTAGCTTGGCATCTTCTCATGAAAAGATAACAATTTTTCTTTTCTTTTTTTACAAGATGCTGTGAAGGAAGTTGAGACACAATATCATTTTTAATTGAAATTACATATGTGATAAGTATTTATTACCATATATCCGAAGATCACAAGATGAAGCCATTTCCAGTCCCCCACCCAATGTTGCTCCTTCTATAACTGCAATAGTTGGAATTTGGAGTGCCTGAACATGAAATGTTTATTTAAATCCTGATTTGTTAACTAATAAAAAATGGGCAACTATGACCTGTTTTCTTTTTAGCCAGATTTTTTTACCTATTTGACCCTAAATACTACAGCATAAGTAAAATAAGTCACCTTCATAACAGAAACATGAATTTCCAAAGATTTAGTTTGAGAATCCAATGATTGTTAAAATGTAGGGCTACTAATTCATTAATTTAAAAACCATAGATAACAATATAGCCAATAATCTAAACAGGCAATGAGAGAACTTCGACCAACCTCCTTTGCTATCATAAGGAGACCATCTTTATCCCAATCTGGAAATCAACCAATGGCCCAAATCACCTGATGTTGAAAGGATCGAGATCAAAAGAACTCTTATTGAAAGGATCGATTAAAAACCAAAAGCAAAACAAAATCAAGTCAGTGCAAAACAAAATAAAAATATATGAATAATTCTAATCATTGAGTTAAGAAAAAAAACCACCAAACCTGAAGTAATTGAGGGATTTGAGATCGAAGATTCGTCGATTAGGTTACGTGAGAGATGAAGCCGCGATGAACTTTTGTGACAGATCGAGAGCTGCGCGAATTGAGACAATGGTTTCTTAGGGTCGATCAATTTTAGGGTTAACATGGATCAAAACCGGGTATGGTATGCCATCTAGATCCGCGTGTAAGGAAAAGGAGGAAAAGCAAATGGGCGGGAAAATCTAGTTCCTTGTAGTATATAAATAGGACACGTGTCTTATTAATGTAATCATTATAAATTTAAAAATCAAGATATTAATAATATGGTTGACTAGATTTTAATAATAAAAAATATAATATATTGACTTATAATAATTCATACTATCAATTTTATTAATGACAGTTATAACTTTCACTTTTAGTGTTAATAACAATCTTATTAACATAATCATTATAAATTTACTATTCATTTACACTTGAGTTGCCTCAGAATGATGACTTTAAGGGAAATAAAGAAACATAAAAGCGAAATCGAGTGAAAATTAAGCGTAAGTTTACGATGATTATGTTACTGTGACTGCTATTGATAACAAAAGTGAAAGCTAGACTGTCCTAAGTCAAATTAATAATATGGATTACTATCGACCAATAGGTTAAATGTTAGAATTATTAAAATTCAATTTACATAATAGTATTATAAAATCTTTTGGCGGTGAAACCGCAATTTGTTTGAGACGGTGGAGTAGTGTATTCAACAACCTGATCACATCCCCTATATATACTTACATGTATGTATCCATGGACCATCTTAATCGTTCGCTACAATTACTAAATTTACAGTTATGGAGATGCAGTATAAGGTTGGGGTTAACGGCGGAGGACGGTTGAGGCGTACGGATTTGGCGGTGAGGGTTTTAGCGTTGGTGCTAACTCTGGCGGCAGCCGTTGTTCTCGGAGTAAATAAGCAGACAACAACCGTACCCATCACAATCGTCCCCTCCCTGCCGCCGGTCAACATGCCGGTCACTGCTAAATGGCTCCACATGTCTGCTTTTGTGTATGTACTGTTTCCCCATACGTTTGTCATCTGCTAACCCTCCTTCGTTTTCGCGGGCAAATTTGTTATAAAATTCTATAGAAATGATAAATTTTTACTATTAATGATTTAATTAAATATAATTTGATTTTTAACCATAAAATGGTATAAATTTAAGAACAGATTTAGAGTACATGTGAGTTATCATTTCTGAAAAATAATAAAAAGTAAAAACAAAATTACATTAAATAATTGTTAACCGTAGGCTCTTGAATTATGAGCTATATATGTTTATTAAATCTCATTGTGTATTATAATTTTGTAAGTATACAAGTTATATAATTTTGTTACTCATTAATCAAATCTCCAATGGACACGTGTGATGATTTATGAGTATGTGTTTACAGAGAATTTGTTATCGCTGGTCAAAATATATATATAATTTTGTTTTTCAGTTAATTGTGTTAAATATATATTTACTTTTTTCTATATATTAAACATTTTATAAAAAAATAAAAAAAATTAAAAAAAACTTAAATGCGGTGATATACATGAATTTAGTTCAAGATTACGAAATATAAGATTATCTGGTTCTGCATAAAATACGTTGACTTATCTAATATTTATGAAGTTCAATTCCCCACAAACATAAGTTATGAACCCCACCCCACCACATATTTTATAATTCTACAAAAAGAAAAAAACAGATCACATGTTTGATGTTTCTTAAAACCCAAAAGATGAGTTAACGTGACCCCGTTATATATTTATATACATGTTGAATAGCATTATACTTTTTTCATCGTTCTCATTTATTTAAAAGCATTTAATGAATCATCACACGAAATATATATAAATACCATATACTACTATATAACATATAAAATCATGTCACACGAGAATGATCACTAGAAACAAGTGAACATACTAACAAGCGAACTTAGTTTAAGTTCGCTGACAAAAATAACTGCGGATGTTCGTACTTAGATCCCTCCTTGCATGCGTTACACCAAACACTATCGGTTGCAGTGGTGTAATATTTGTTCGGAACAAGTGATAAATGAAATATTTATTTTATTTTATTTTGAAAATGGAGTATGATTATTTGTTGTTGCAGGTACTTTGTGATCGCAAATGCAATAGCATGCTTTTATACAACAGTTTCTTTAATCATTACTTTAGCAACTAAAGGTGGAATAAAGAAGGTATCGATAATGGTAACCATTTTGGATGTAGTGGTGGTGGCGATCCTCTTCTCAGCCATTGGTGCTAGCGGTGCCGTTGGTCTTATTGGGTACCAAGGCAACTCACATGTACAATGGCAAAAGGTGTGCAACGTGTTTGATAAGTTTTGCCACCAAGTCACAGCGGCAATGGTCTTGTCGTTCTTCGCCTCCATGGCCTATCTTCTACTTGTCGTGTTGGTTGTTTTCCATGTTTACAAGAAGCTTTAAGGAAACGGGTCTGAGTTTTTCATTTATTTAGTTGTTCGTGTGTTTTGAACTAATAATTTCATTTATTCTCTACTATACAATTTAAAAGTAGAATTAATTACACCGATACTCCCTGTGGTTTGGTCAAATTACGGTTTTCGTCCCTAGGAATAAAAAATTACAAGGATGGTCCAAAATAGTTTGATTTTGTTGCGCCCATGGTCCCTAGAGTGGATGGGGGTTAACTTTTTCAGTTAATTTTTTATAAATGACCAAAATACCCTTATTTAAAAAATACAAAAACACGTCTCCTCCCCTCACCACCGCCGCCGCCGCCGCCACCGCCGCCCTTGAGCTCACAACCCCCACCCCACCTATTCTTCTTCAACGGCATCCTCCACTTCCATCGACACCGCCGTCTCCGTCCGGCAACCGCCACCAACACCGTTGTCGCCGTCCCTTCTTCATCGCAGTGAAATCGTTTCCGGCGAGAACCCTACGGCGACCACTTATCTCCCCTTTCTGATCACCATTCCTCACATCTGCCCCCTTTCTCCACCCCCCCTCTCTCTCTAAACAAAACAGACGGCCACCATCTCCATCTGCCCCTTTCTCCACCTGCAACCTGCAAATCCGACGAATTCGTTTTCTCGGTGGTGACCAACAGATCTAAAAAATGAGTGTTGCTATGGAGGAATTTTACAGTGGTGGTGGTTAAGACAAAGGAGGACGGATTTTGTGTATCCGATTGGCTATGTGTGTTCCAGTTTGCCCTAGTTATGGAAAAGGGGGAATTTGCACTCTCCTCCTCCGCCACGTCACCGCCGAGCCGATTCAAGACAAGCAACACCTCCTCCCTTTTCTTCCCCTCCCGACAATTACACCATCGATAATGGTGGCCCACCGGCAATGATTCAGGCGACTAGTTTCTTTCTCCGACGACAGATTTCCTTGCCATCACACCCATCGGCTTCATCTTCTTCCACCGCATACACCCCCGTTTGTCTCCTCCCCTGCAACCACCACCAAAACCTGCACTCGTAACAGATCTGTTTAATCGCCACCACCATTGCTGGTCAAAACCACTCTCGCTTTTTCTGTTTGATTTCAAGAAACACACCCCAACGAAATTAATTTCAAGAAGAATGCAAAAGCAATTGCACGGTGGTGGGACGGTGGAGGAAGACGGCGGCGACAGAGGAGGAAGTCGGTGGTGGGACGGTGGAGGAAGGCGGCGACGGTGGTGGCAGCCATGGTGGTGATGGTGGCAGCCACCATCGGTGCAGCTAGGGCAAACTGGAACACACTTAGGGTTTTTACCTTTTTAAAGGGGTGGAGATTTTTTTTAATTTATTTATGTTTTTATTATTATTTTTTTTAAAGAGGGGTATTTTGGTATTTTCACAGTCACTTAACTGAAAAAGTTAACCCCCATCCACTCTAGGGACCATGGGCGCAACAAAATCAAACTATTTTGGATCATCCTTGTAATTTTTTATTCCTAGGGACGAAAACCGTAATTTGACCAAACCACAGGGACTATCGGTGTAATTAATTCTTAAAAGTATTATCCATTTTTTTACATGATTTTTAGCGATTCATTTACCACTACTAGTATTGTATAAACGGGATTGTATAAACGGGGCCAGGTTTACATATGACCATTTGAGCCATACACATTTTATAAGTGTTCAACTCAAACTTTTGTAAACTTTACCACTTCTACAAGAACCTAGTCCTAGGTTGGCAAAACTATTTTTTGCAACATCCTCCGATCTTATGCGATAAACTTTTATCTTGCGTGAACCAAGACGCTAAGTATCAATTCTAAGAATATCCAACTCCGTTAAATATTCTAAAACTAGCTTAGAACCTGAGTACTACAAAGGGTGAAAAATATTAATATATAAAATTTTTAAATCTTTATATGCATGTTATAAGTGGAAAAATGTAATTACATATAGTAACAATAAAAAACAAAATTCAAAAATACGTAAAAGTTAATGTATAATTGAGTTTTAAAAATAAATTAAATAGTATTCAAAATAATTTGATTTTCATTTACTCTTTGAATGAAAACATAAGTTAGGTAATTAGATTTCAAACTTTCTTATAATATGAGATAATTTAAAATAAATATGTTTTATTAGTATAATTAATAATTTATTTAAAAATATATTATTATAATTAGAAAGATGGATGTGTATTTAATAAGAGAGAGAGACGGAAAAAATTTGTAAGAATAAATGTGAAGGCAACACGTGACATTGAGAAACCTTTATTTATTATATAGTATAGATTTAAAAAGGTATTTATATACCGAACTATTCAAAAGAATTCAACTAGACGAAGACGAAGATGTTTTTATCATATAATATTGTAACATGCTTATCTTATTATATTAGTATAAATAAAATTAAATACATACTTAAATAATATTAGTAAAAGGGTTAAATGATTATTCCTTGATTTTAATAAAAAAAATCAATTCATTTAGGTTTTAAGCGACGATTATAATAAAGATTAAGGAACATCATTTTTTAACATTGCTGATCTCATACAATTTTTGACATGTCTTGCTTTTTTTTTTATATATTTTCGTCACTTATATTATATATAATATACGTTTTTAACCATTTTAATTTTATAATAACTAGATGGTTATACCCACGCTTCATGTCCAGTGTCGGACCCATCATTAATAAAATTTAAATGAAAGCGTATGCGTGTCAGTAAAATAATGTTAATAAAAAATAAACATAAAACTAAATAGTAAAAAATGAAGAAAACAAAATAAAAAAATTACCGGTGTCGGTCGTCGAAAACCATAAAAAAGACCAAATATCTATATTGTAATTTCGTTTTCTTTTAATAATTTTCGTTTGTTAACTTCTTTTTTTTAAATGAAGCAAGTGACAGTTTTTACTTTTTTTTGTCGGCATTCTAACATGAGCTTTTTTTGAAAACAAAGTTATACTTAAAATCGACTTTTTTTGTAGTGTAGTAGCGAGTGGAGTATCGTTGTTGTACTGTGACGAAACGAACCTATTATTATATTTTCATTTAGATTTTATTTGTTATTGACCCGTAGCCCGCTAAGTGCGGGTTTAACTAGCTAGTTTTAATATAAACAAATGGCATGTTGGAATATTTTGTACGATTGGGATTTGTTAGAAAACGAAATAATATTGAGCGCCTGGTAGAATTAGAATTAGAATATTACGAATCAAATCGAATCCATTGTTGAAGGAGAGAGAAGCCCAATTTCCGTCTGTCACTCTGCAAATCCACCAAACCCTCCAACAAAGCCTCAACTTTTAGATCTTCAATCACATTCGTTAACAATAGCTACATTTCCATCAACTTTTTTGTTTTGTTTTGATTTTGACCGCCATTAATTGTGGGCTTTACACCTTAAATCATTGCTGCCTTTGCTTTGTTCGGCAACAAGGGAAAAAAAAAAGAAATTAGGGTTCATCTCAACTACCACCGCATCTTAATCAAATCTCATTATTCCACTTCATTCATTGCTGTTGGAATACGCTCCCAGGCATAATTATTCAGGTGTGTATGAACAGAATTGGCTCTGAATGTCATGAGAAATGAGGGTTTGGGTTAGGGTTAGGGCTAGGGCTAGGGCTTGGAGCAATGGGCTGTGTATTTGGGAAACAGATTTCGTCTTCCGGACCAGCCAGTTCTGAGATCGTCACTCAGAAGAAGAGAGACGAAGTAATATCAAATCCTGATAACCGCAATGACGGCACTGGTGCCGGCGACGGCGATGAGGAGGCACAACACAGAGTGGATCGGAAAGGTGAAAAAAGGCGCTCAAAACCGAACCCTAGGCTCAGTAATCCGCCCAATAACATCCGTGGTGAACAGGTTGCTGCTGGCTGGCCTGCCTGGCTATCTGCGGTGGCCGGAGAGGCCATCAACGGCTGGACGCCGCGGAGAGCTGACACTTTTGAAAAAATCAATAAGGCAAGAGTTCTTTTGATCAATTATTTGATATGAATTGGTATTTGTGAACAAACTAGATTTGTGATGTTTATTGGTTATTTAATACTGTGTATATGTGCTGATGTGGTGGTTAGATTGGACAAGGTACTTACAGTAATGTGTACAAAGCTAAGGACGCATTGACAGGAAAGATCGTTGCGTTGAAAAAGGTTCGGTTTGATAATTTAGAACCCGAGAGTGTGAAATTCATGGCCCGTGAGATTTTGATACTGAGGCGTCTGGATCATCCCAATGTGGTGAAGTTGGAAGGGTTAGTGACGTCAAGAATGTCGTGTAGTTTGTATCTTGTTTTTGAGTACATGGAGCATGATTTGGCTGGACTTGCTGCCAGTCCTACGATCAAATTTACAGACCCTCAGGTTAAGTTCTGTTACTGTTATTAAATCGATTGATAATGTGATTTAAGTTTTCTTAAGTTTAGGTTTCTATGAATGTTTATAGGTCAAGTGTTACATGCATCAATTGTTGTCTGGGCTTGAACATTGTCACAACCGCCATGTGTTACATCGGGATATCAAGGGGTCAAATTTGCTTCTTGATAATGATGGGGGTTTGAAGATTGCTGATTTTGGTTTAGCGTCGTTTTTTGATCCTAATCACAAGCAGCCAATGACTAGTAGGGTGGTTACATTGTGGTATAGACCACCGGAGCTTCTTCTTGGTGCTACTGATTATGGTGTAGGTATTGACCTCTGGAGTGCAGGGTGCATATTAGCAGAGTTATTGGCTGGAAAACCTATCATGCCCGGTCGTACAGAGGTAGTTAAAAAAATTATTTTTTATTTGCAAGTATACAACATTGTAGAGTTATTTTGGAAATTAGAGGGTTGTTTGATTGGATTTGTCAGGTTCTCTATTAAGTTTTTTGATTTATGTTGCTGCTTGATGTGAAATTACTATTTACCTCTTTTCAAGGTAGAGCAGCTTCACAAGATTTTCAGGTTATGTGGTTCACCTTCTGAAGAATATTGGAAAAAGTCAAAGCTTCCACATGCAACAATTTTTAAGCCCCAGCAGTCATATAGACGATGCATAAAAGAGACATTTAAAGATTTTCCACCATCATCGTTACCAACAATCGATACTCTTCTTTCTATCGATCCAGCTGAACGTTTAACCGCAACAGCTGCTTTGGGAAGTGAAGTGAGTGTATCTTCTCTTTTCTTGCAACACAAGTTTCTCATAATTCTTTCTTGTAGCACCCTTTGAATTGATGAAATTTGTGTACTAATATCTGTCATGTATTGTTTTTTAGTTCTTTACAACAAAACCTTATGCCTGTGATCCTTCAAGTCTTCCAAAATATCCACCTACCAAGGAAATGGATGCCAAATTACGTGATGAAGAAGCTAGAAGGTAAGCAGTAAATCTAAGTCGTAAGAAATATATTTATACAAAACTATTTAAATTGTTTATAAACTTGGATTGCAACTTGAAAGTTGAGCATCTTTTATGGTAGACTGAGAGCTGCTGGTAAATCAAATGCTGATGGTGTGAAAAAAGCACGCACACGTGAAAGATCTGCAAGGGCACTCGCTGCTCCTGAAGCCAATGCTGAACTTCAAACAAACCTTGATGTATGTTAACTAACTTTATTTTTGTTAACTAACTTAGGATTGACCAGGCGTTACACTTACATTAGAGGTGAAAAGCTGGGCAGGTCGGGCGGGTCATGTGATGGGTCAAAATGGGTTTGGGGTGAAACTGGTTTTTTGTACGGGTTGGGTTGACCCTATAACACTTTTGTCTTTTATTTATAAATATGGAATGTGTTAATTATAATATTTGAATGAAACAATTTAGGAAGTTGTATGCATTAAACCTAGACTTTGAGCAATTTTCAACCTGTTTTCCTGATTCTTTGACAGAGGCGGCGGTTGATCACACATGCAAATGCAAAGAGCAAGAGTGAGAAATTTCCTCCACCTCATCAAGACGGGACACTCGGGTACACGTTGAGTTCCTCAAATCACATGCACATGGATCCATCATTTGATCCACCAGATGTGCCATTCAGTGCAAATTTTTCATATGGCAAAGCACCTATCCAGACTTGGTCCGGGCCATTGGTGGAACCTGGCCCATTGAGAAAGAAACACAGTGATTCTACTTCCAAGTCATCAAAGAGTAAGACTTCGGGTCGGTCCAGGGAGAAGTGAATGAATGCCTGAAACACAAGTCAGAAAGATGCAAATGCTATTTATTCCAAAACATTTTTTTAAAAGTTTTAAAATGGAGAGGTGAGGTAAATCATTTTGTTATTTTTCATTGTTTGTATTGTTTTTGGAATATGATGAGAAGAAGACCCTGTTAGTTTCAAAGCAATGTAAATGTTACTCAGGTCGCATACTTTAAAGTTAACATAATTACTGAAAACCTTTTTGTGGGTACCGGATAGGGTCTAAACCAGCTGAGCTTGGCTCGCGAGCAATTTTTTCAGAACCGGACGTCTTAGAGCTTCACTGGTCGGACCGGATTCAAGAACCGGATAACGCAATAAATAATATAAATATTCATAAAAATATATAGAAAAATATAAAAAATTCCAAATACTACATATACAACCATTTAAACAATTTTAAGTCAAGGACGAGGGTTGTAGGTCTGTCGGAATTTTAATTCTTTTGAATCTTCAATTTTAATTTTGATTAGAGTTTTGGAGGACCTGTGGCAGCGTTTAAGTTAAAAGGAAAGAGCCAAATTGGGTTAAAATTGTAAATAGAAGTAAGTAGGAGGACTATATAATAAAAAAGATAAAAAAAATAGTAAAAAAAAAAATTTAACTACCCGGTTCGACCACTTAATCGTTTGGACCGCCCGGTTCAACTAACAAACGGTCTCAGAGCATGTAACCGGACCAGTGGAGGTCACGGTTCCCGGTCCGACTGGCCGGTCCGGTCCAGGTTTAAAATCATTTCTCGCGAGTATCTTTTTAAACAGAGCTCAGACTCATCACGTTTGTTATTTATTAATAATTTATAATTAGTTTTATATATATTTATGATTATAATGTTTGTATATAACATAATGTATATTATTTAGTTACTTTATTATAATTTTGTATGTAGTAATAAGTTAATTTTGGTTCGCGAGTTAACTCAAGCTCGATAAGTGAAATAGAAGAAGACTGGTTGATCAAAACTAATGACCATACTCTTTTAAATTTAATTTAAAAGCACAGTGATTACAATGAACCAAGAACCCTTAAATAATCAACTCTAAACCAAACTAATTTATCCTTACCAAATTACTAAAACAATACCAATTAAAGACGTACAAAAAAAGACTTAAACACCCCAAGATAAATTCAGAAATAACATAAACAAAATAATTGACTCCAAACTTTTTACCCGTGACTAGAGGTGCACAAATCGGTTTTTTCTATCCGAACCGGTTTGGTCAACGTTTGGTCAAACCCGGTTTGCCCATAAACCGGTTATGGTTAACCCGGTTTGGAGGCAAGGAAATCCCTAACCTATTAAACCGGTTAGGGTCGGGTTGTACCCGGTTTGTGTGTTAAACCGGTTTATATTCAAAAAAATAAAAAAAATCATTAAAATTCCGTATATTTAATAAAATATATATATATATAAATAATATAAAAACATAAAGTTCAACGTTTATTGATATTCGAAAAGTTCGGAAATTACAAAACATTACAAGATAAAATTATAAAGTGGGAAAACATTACAAATGAGAATATATTTTTTTTTATTTTTTGGAATATTGATTGATTATTCTTGTGCATTATCTTCGAAACCGGAGCTTCGTAGCCTTGCATCTTCGGCTAGTTCTTCATCGGTGACTGGTTCCGATATTCCAAGATCAACCTCATTGTTGTGTATGGTTTCTTAGGCTTTAATTTCGTCTTCGAAAGAAGTTTGGTCTTGTATCCTATCCATCACATCCAAATGGTCCTTCAAGCAAATGCACATTTCCATCGTCACGGGGGTGAGTCTAGTCCTTCGTATTGATAAGACTATGCCACTAAAAGAAAACGCAGATTCTGAAGCTACCGTGGAAGCTTGGGCGGTTAGTAGATCACGGGCCATGGTGGAAAGAATCAGAAACGAAGCTTCGTTATTTTTCCACCAAGCCAAAATATCAAAATCCTAAAAAACGGAAGGAGGCATAAACGATAAAAAGTTTGTGCCAATATACCTTCCGAGTTCGCTACTCGGGGTGCTACATTGAGCCCGTTTACTAAATTCATTTAACATTTCGTTATATAAATTCAAGTTAACATCCCTCGAGCTACCACTTGATGATGTACCCATTGTATCATGTGGAGTCGGAGTTATACCATATTTATGTAAATAAACATCAAATAAATCTTGTAAACATTTGTTAAAATATGTTTTTGTGCCTTGTGTAAAATGGATGTCTTCACTATCCAAATTCAAAGTGTAAGTAATTTTATCAATCAACGTTTCAACCCCGAAAACATTTATGGTAGGGTTTAACGCGGCGACACAAGTTATAAAGGGAGTCATTTCTTTAAAATATTTTACTAATTTTTCTTTTATCGGTTCTATCATTTTTTGTAAAAAGAGTGCTTTTATTTTCAAGTTTATACAACTTGTTAGCCATTAAATATATTTGTTTAAGAGTTAATGGACTTATGGGATAATAAACACCGGATAAAAAAGTTGTGACGGTTTTGAAAACTTCAAGCAATTCGGTTAAGTCTTTTAAAATTTCCCAACTCGTAGACGAAAACTTTAAATTTTTACGACGAGGTTTTGAAGAAAGCATTTCATGAAATATTTCTAAATCTCTTTGTCGTAAAGCGCTATGAAACATATTATGCGTCGAGTTCCATCTTGTCTCGACGTCCCAATTTGGACCTAAGCAAAGATTATTCGTTTCACGACAAAATCTAATATAATCATGGTATCTTTTTTTGCTACTAAAAATATCTTTAAGCATTAATCTAAAAGCATTTGTTAAGTTTGAAACCTCTTCAATTGCAAGCCCGGCTTGCACCGCCAAGTTAATGATGTGTGCAACACATCGACTAAGGAAAAAAGTGCAGTTGCAAACCGGTTTATATTTCATTTTTAGTTTTTGAACCGCATTTGTATTATTAGATGCATTATCAAAGACATTGAAAAAAATTTATTTTGTAATTTAAATTCGGTTATAACACCATCTAATATATAAAATAAATTTCCGCCAGTGTGTGGGTTTCCAACGCGACTAGACGCTTCATCATTTGCCACGTTTTGGGATCAACCTAATGCGCGGTAACATAAAGGTACGAATCGGGTATACCATGTGGAGCCGACCAAACATAGGTGGTTAAGTTTACACCGGTTTTCAAATTTTCAAATCTCAAAATTAATTCTTTTTTTTTTTGCATTTTTCCACATTTTTATACAATCTCGTCTAAGGGTGTGCGATTTACTTGAATGATAACGTGGTTGAAGTGTCTCTTGACTCATCCTTGTCAAGCGTGGATTGTCAAAGTGGTTGAACGACAATCCTTCTTGGATCACTAACTTCGCCATTCGATCTCGAACAATATTTGGATCAAAGTTTCAAATTCCTCCTTCGGGTGTCATCAGTGGCGAAGCTTCAATAAAAACCCAGCCGGGATTTTTTTTTTCCTATCGGGGGGCCGGTACTACAAAATTTTCGGCCGAATACATATAAATTAATACTGTCGAGCAAAAAATCGGCCGAATACGTATAAATTAACACTACTGAGCGAAAAAACGGGGGGGGGGGGGCCGGGGCCCCCCCGGGCCCTAAGAAAGATTCGCCCCTGGGTGTCATCGAGGGTTGACCTTCACTTGGATTTCTCTTCAAGGACGGGCAAGATTTTTCAAACTAGTGTTTGAATCTTTCCCCAAAAATGCACCACACATCTTGCACCGAGCATGTTCCTTCTCGTTTGACAACAAACATAGATCGTAACTGCACCAAATTGCCGGATATCTCGTTGTTGTTAGAATTTCCATAACGGTAACTTCGTTTGAGGAACCACCAACACCAACACTTGCCATGCTTTTTTTAGAGTTTAGAGAGACTTTAGAGAGAGTTTATAGAGTGGTTTAGAGATTGGAGAGTTTAGAGAGAGGTGTGATCAACCCTAAACACCCCCACCTATTTATAATGATTTATGGGTGAAAATGGACCAAAAAAACAGCTAGTTTGACCCCCCAACGGCTATATAGCCGTTTTGTAACGGCTAGTTTTTTTTCAGCCCGAAAAACCGATTTAAACCGGTTTGCTTAAACCGGTCTTCAACCCGGTGGTCCCCTGAATGCCTTAAACCGGTTTTAAACCGGCGGTTTAGAGCCAACCCGATTCGGTTTTTCTTAAACGGTTAGATCTAAACCGGTTTACCGGTTTAACCCGGTTCGAAAAAAAACCCAGTTTTTTTGCTCACCTCTACCCGTGACCCATAGAAATGATTAGAACCATCCGGCTTAGTTTATTTATTAAAGGATTTTATTTTTAGTTTCAGGTTTGACTCATTTAAGACTTGATTTGAGCTTTTTGCTAACAAATCTCGAGTATCTCATCGTTTACGTGACTAGAAGAACCTAAATAGAAGTAGCGGTGTAAAAAACAACCGGTTTGAGCCAAAACAGGCCCAAACCGTAGGTGTAACATCCAGGGTTTTCCGATATATCAATTTCTATTATCAGTTTCAATCCATTGTAACCTATCTATTTTAAATTTCAATAAACGTACCATTTCAAATTCTCGACACATATTATTGATTTAAAAAAAAACTTAACTCTTATTTAATCTAACCCTTAAAATAATAAATAGATTTAAAACCCCTACTTTATAAATTTATTATTGTGAAAATAATATAAATAATAAACTTATTTACTTTAAATACTTAAACTTATAAATTAGTAAACCTGTAAATTATTGTAAACCTAAAACTTATTTGATTTTATAAAATAAAACGTATTATTTATTTTATAAGTCCAGGGGGCTAAACTGTCAATTCCTGAAACTCATTTTAAACTAAAACTTAAGTTTGGACATAAAATGGTAAAGGCTTGAAACTTCAGGGACTGCTGTGTAATTAACTCAAACATCCAGAAACTCAACCGGTCGCGAGTTCGATCCCGGCTAAGCCCGGTTTTCCTCCGTCTTTGCTCGAAATCACGATTCCGATCAGGTTCATTGCACCTCGAGCCTCCCTACGAACGTGCGACCCAAGCCCGAGGTATATCGAAGCTCGATTCCACCTTTGACAGACGCGTGATCCGACTTTAAACCCGACAAACACAACTACCATCTTCCCAACCGTACGTGCATTAAAACCTAAAATTGATTATAAATACGGTAGAAACACGTAAACGACACCACACCCAAACTCTCTGAACTCCCAATTTGTGCTAATCAAACCTACATTGCCCGATTGAAGCCTACAGTTGCCGTTTCTAAACTCAGACTCGACCTCCTTCGTTTCGATATCATTTCAGGTAATTCAATTGGCCAAAAGCCTCGTCCTCATTCATAGATCAAAAGCCCTTTGACAATTTACACTGACAGAGGGTAAATCAATTCGTAATTTGAGTTTGGATTTCTAGGGTTCATACGGGATTTGGGGGTTGGTACGGATTTGTGTTTAAAACATTCTTTTTTCCAGATTTAATCCCATCGAGGCCCGTAGTCGGGTAGTTGATGCATGTGTGTGTGGACTTGGGTGGTCCGGGTTCGAATCCTGTCAACCCAAGTTTTGTGTTTTTATTTTTTTATACTATTTTAAACAGTTTTTATAATTCCAATTATTTTTATAAAAACTGTTAAACTTTTATAAACTTGAAACCGATTTTTATTTTTATTTTCATTTCCAGAAATAATTTAATTAAATAAAACTAAGTTAAAACTATAGGAAATTTATATTTAATATTAGTTTCAAGCACTTAAAAACTATAAAAAAACTACCTTAAACTTTTATAAAACTTATATATTCAACATAAATAATTTTATAAACTCAGCAGCTTTAAATAATAGTTATTTTCTGTAATAAACAAATTATTTTGTTTAAACTTTAATTTACCAAAAAAAATTATATTTCCACTTTGGAAATCAGAAAACTTATAAACTTGAACGTTTTTATAAAAATTTACAAACTCAAAATTAATTTATTTTACTAAAACAGGAAAGTAAATACACTTTTATTCATTTAAAAATTAGAATATTTATAAACTGAAAAACTTTAAAACACTTATGAATAAAACATGAACTTATTATACATTTGTAATTAATAAGAAACCATTTTATAAACTTATAATAGTAATTTATTTATTTAAACTTTTAAACACTTTCTAAATATTATTTAGGATAATTACAAGGCATTTTTAAAATGGATACTTAAGGAATAAATACCTTAAATAATTTTAAGTATTTATTTTCGAACTCTTATTATTATCCTTAATAATTCACTCTTTTAGTTAATTATTATTTATACTTAATAATTATTTAAGAAATTAGATAATTATTATTAATAATTATTATTCTTGTAGATAACTATTATTTATCCTCAATAAATTATTTAACCCCACTAGATAATTATTTATTATCCTTAATGCTTGTTTATTCTATACATAATTAATATTTTTATTTATAACACTTAGGAAACTATTTAAAACTATTATTATTTAAACATGTGTAAGTAATAACTTAATTACTTAAAAATTCTTTTAAAACTTCAAACTTAAATAGTCTTTATAATACTCATTTAAAACTTGTTGTAACTTAACATTTATAACATAATCATACCCACCTCCCTTTTGAAACCCTAGGTAGTCTTGAAATCCTAGATTCTAGTCGTAGACTTTTAGGATCAACCTTTAAACTTTAAACCTTGTTGTTAGGTTTGTTATGAAGATATTCTTCCTCAAAGCTTTGTTACACTTAAACTTTGTTGGACACTTTTCATCAATCCAAATGAGTATACTTAACCCATTTTTTTTTTTTTTGGTTTATAAACTTGGGTGGAACATGTATCAAATTTTTAGACTTATGCAATTCAAACACGACTATGCTTACATGCTTTCTATGTGTTATATGTTTTTGAGACTTGCATGCTTAAATTAAACTTAAAACTAGCATGTTCATTAACTTTAGCCGAGCCTACAGTGACAATTATAGATTATTGTATTTGACCAATCCACCTAGATTGATTGACCCTTCGGGAGGGAGCCCATGGTGATTGTTGCTGGATTTAAACTTAAACTTTTAAGGGTAACCCTCGGGTTACGCCTAAACTTGGTTGGAGGTTTGAAATGCACAATGTTTAACTTGCTTGTTCTCACATTTATACTTAGATGCATTAACATAGTGAATAGTAAAACTTTTAAAGACTTTGTCTAATGGTGTCAAAACCTTTGTATCTCACCAACTATTTTTAGTTGACAGTTACTTAACATGTTTCAGATGCTCCAGTTTGATGCTTATCTTGTGATCACATAAGATGCTTGGACTTAGAATATCTTTAAATTTAAACTTATGATAGCGTTATGTTGTTGAACAATATGTTACTTTTTATTATGTTTGAACCTTGGAAATCCATTAATAAAATATTTAAACTTTATTAGTCAACCTTGTGCTTTTGAACAACCGCGTCTGCCCCGACGTATAATCCGTCGTCAGTTGGGGTGTGGCAGTAGGATTCATATAGGTTTCTAAATTTTCTTTCAATACCGGTTTGGAACCCGACCTGGTGCGGTTTGGGATGTGAAACCGGTTTGTAACGTTGAAAACGTATCGAAGTTTATTTTCTCATTACGAGTATCGCCGACTATGTACTTTTTTTGTGTAACGTATTTCAATTTGTTTTTGTAATTTTTAAAATATTTAATAAAAACTTGAAATTATTTTGTTTTATTTAAATCTTATTAATTAATAAAAAAAAACCGGTTTGGCCTCAACCCGATTCCGGCCCGACCCAAACCACACCACAT
Source organism: Smallanthus sonchifolius (assembly GCA_023525975.1). Lineage (NCBI taxonomy): Eukaryota > Viridiplantae > Streptophyta > Magnoliopsida > Asterales > Asteraceae > Smallanthus > Smallanthus sonchifolius. Next base: position 60,906,885 of record CM042041.1, on the reverse strand, counting down.
AGGGTCGACTCCTTCCATCATTCAAACCGGTTTGCTCTCGAACCGGTTTGGATCTCAACTCGGTGTTCACCACGTTTGATCATACCGACTCGGTTTTCAACCCAAACCAGTTTGACAAAAAAAACCGGTTTGTACACCACTAAAATAGAACTATAGAAGTAGTTCTTGCTGAAAGTGTGTTAACAGGATGGTGGCCCAAAATTTGGGGCCATCAAATGTAAGACCATTGGAGTTAGTAGCCCTACAACAGAAGGGTTATTGGGTTGGAAATAGAAGATAAGCACAAATGTGTGCATGAAAACAAAAATTGCCGCTAAGGGGTTAGTACTTAGTACTGTTACTGAAGAATATATATGATCCGTCATAATCTGGAAACGGTGTGGCAAGATGTGGCCGGGAGAGTCTCGTGCTCCCACAGGTTTCTTTGCTAGCTTTTGCAACACCATTTCTTCTTGGTTAGTTCTCAACCATACTTGTTTTTATTATTATTTTTTTTTCTTGGTTTATTTGCGAAGTGTTTTTTAGTGAATAAGTGTTTCCTATTAAGCACTGAATAGTCATGTTTATTCCATAAAAAGTAAGGGAAAATAGTTCATATATCTAAATGAAGAAAATGAAGATAGATAAAACTATATTATTTTTAAGTATATATAGAGTGAATTTAACCGATTTTCAAGCGTAGAACTATGAAAGTACTTATTGATTTAACCCTTTTGGGTTTAGTTGTATAATCATATAACATCTCTCTTTATTTCTCTTATTTTACCCATTCAACACTAAGTACATGTGCTTATGCAATTTTTTACCGACTCACCCTTGTATATAATTAGATATAGGGCGAGATATATTATGAGAGATAAAATGAAAGTCTTTTTAGCTTAAAAAGCATAGCAAAGATTATGGACCATTAATCATATTAATTCAATTATTAAAACTGAGGCGGTGAAAGTTTTGTAATTAATAGAAGTTAAATATGGCTAAAAAAGGGTAAAAAGAAGATTTGGTTGTCATTTTTTTCCTTTTTTTATTGGTTAAAATGACTAAAATACCCTTTGTGGAAAGTAAACGGGTTTGTATACTAAGGGTTTAAAGTAAAAGGGTATTTTGGTTATTTCACCTCAAATTAACGAAAAAGTTAACAAAGTTAGTATTAATACTCAAACTCGTTACAAAACTGAAAACATAAAACCTAAACTTGTTACTTTAAACACTTGGTAATCAAACATGTTACTTTTCGCAAACCACATTGACTATCTGTGTAATTAAATCTATATAATATAAAAAGTGAAAGTAACTATTGAGTAAAAAACTTCATTACAATATTAAAGTGGAACATAGGAAAAACTATGTATAATCAAAATGGACGTACAAGTATCAGAAGATATAAAGACTGTTAAATAACAATAAAATTTATAAATAGAATAATCGAATCGTGTAAAATTAAATTAAATTAAAATGAACATTTTGGAGTTGGAAACTTTTTTGATTGTGTATATGCTCTCTTTCATGCACTTTTACTTAGTTTACTTTGTCATCATTCGTGTTACAGCCTTGGTTTGTTATGTTGCTGTTGGCTCTTTCGAGACTGTTTGGGCCGTCAACGAGGACCATCTACTCCTTTAATGGCTCCACCTGTCGACGATCGTTTTGAACATTTAAGAGGTCCCCGCGGTCCATTTGAAAGGTCTATACCACCTGGTCCTGCAGGCCCGATGCATGATCGTCCCGGTCACTTAGGAGGTCCCCACAGACCATTTGGGTTGTCTTACCCATCCGGTCCCCCAGGCCCGATGGATGATCGACTTGGAGATTTAGGAGGTCCCCATAGTCCATTTGGGGTGCCTAACCCACCCGGTCACAGTCCATTTGGAGGTCCTTATAGTCCTTTTGGGGTGTCTGATGCACCCGGTCCTCCAGGCCATCATAGGCTGCCTACTAAGCACGGTTCCTCGGTGCACCATGGACCTCCCCATTCACATGGGTCGCCGGGCCTACCTGAACCTCCAAGAGTTCCTGGTGTACAACCAGGGCTCCTTTAATCAGTTGCAACTTATAGAAAGTTCCCAACTGCTGAAGTTGCCTGTACATACGAAGGTGTAATAAAAGATATTGTGTATTGTATTAGCAGTTAGCACCACTAGGTAGTTATATTAAAAATATGTTTATGTATGTAACAAACATTTGCAGCATTTTCTGTATACACTCTTGATTTCCCAGATAAATATACAGAACCTGTGAATGCAAGTGTATGAAAGTTGTGATAAATATATCAAACAGCCAACTCAACCTTAACAGTATATAATAAGATTTTCATTTTCGTTCATGTAGTTTGGTCAAAATTGTCACTTTCATCCAATAGTTTGTTTTTTTGTATCTGAGTCCTCGTGATTTTAAAATCTGGCCACTTTCATTTTCGTGGTTTTAAAATCTTGACACTTTCATCCAGTCAACTAACACCATCTATTTTCTCAGTTAAATGAGAGTATTTCAGTCTTTTTACATATTTGTTTTATTTCTTCATCTTTTGTACTCTCACTTTTTAATCATCATTTGTTAACCCCCTTTACGTTTCTTCTTCTTGATCTTCATCCTCATCGCCTGATGTTCAATCATCGATTGTTCTCTTTCACCCAAATAACGCGAGATAGACACAACAGAGATTTGAACCTGTTTTGTGGGGCTAGAAACGGTGGTGAAAGTGAGGTAGAAACAAGCGACGGTGGTGTTCCAGTGGTGCTCGCCGGAAACTGGTCGGGAAAAGAGGAAGAAGGCTAGCAGTGGGATGATTAAACTAGAGGTTAAATTGAAGATGATTAAAAAGTAAGAGTAAAAACGATAAAGAAATAAAAAAATATATATATGTAAAAGGATTGAAATACCCCTCATTTAACACCATTCATTTTTCTAGAAATACCCCTCATAATATCCGGACCGGTTCTAGAAAAATGGTAAAACCTATGAAAGCTAAATTTAAAAAATATTTTTCAGAAATGCCGGCCGTTGTTACATGTTCGGCCGCCTTAAACCCAACGATTAATGTAACCGGTGTTGAAACATTAATTGGATCAATATCGGATGATTTAAATATGTTCGAGGAAGACCCAAATTTTGAATCAAATGCAATAAGGGATTTCAATTCGGCTTTTAATAATATGTTTGATTATTATTTACGCAAATATGGTGGAAGTGGTGATCCATCAAACATACGTGAATCAATGGGTTCGGGTTCAACTTCTAGTAGTTCAAGGAACCCGATGCTAAATTTATTTAACACTTTAAGAAACGAAAATACTAAACGAGCTCGTGGAACCACACCAAGTAGCGAGCTTGGGAGATATCAAGCAACCGACTTTATTTCTACTCTAAGATCCGAAGAGTTTGAAAACTTTGATATCTTGAGTTGGTGGCAAGGAAGGGAATCCCAATATCCCGTTCTAGCCGCAATGGCCCGTGACCTACTAACCGTCCAAGCTTCCACGGTAGCTTCGGAATCCGCTTTTTCTCTTAGTGGCAGGGTTTTATCTATTCGAAGAACGAGGCTTACACCGGAATCTATGGAGATGTGTATTTGCTTGAAGGACCATTTGGATGCCGCCGAACGTGTACAACATGTTGCAAAACTAGAAGGCGAGCTTGACTTTGAACAAAAATACATGAATTCGAAGTAGAACATGGGGCGGCGACTCCACTTTCGGACGAAGAACAAGCTTACGATGAAGCCCAACGTATCTCAAGCGAAGAAGAATGAAAACCGATGTTACAAAGACTACGACGAAGAATATTGAAAACATAATAAATAATTAATGCTTTGTGATTCAATTATGTTTTTTGTATTTTTTTTGTACGAACTATTGTTAAATAACTTAAAAAAATCTACAAAATAAATAAAACATGTATTTTATAGTGTATCTTTGTTAATTTTTAATTTTTTTTTTTTTCGGAACCGGTGGAACCGGTTTTTTTTAACCGGTCCGGTTCTAAATATCCGAACCGGTCCCAATAGGTTCCAAGTCTCCACACCCGGAACCGGATCCGAACCGGAACCGGTTCTAATGGATCCGGTTATTGACCAACTTTGACGGAACCGGTCCGGATCCGAACCGGATCCGGTTCCAAAAAAAAACCGATTTGTGCACCTCTAGCTGACTGGATGAAAGTGACAAGATTTTAAAAACACGAGGACCCAGATACAAAAAACAAACTATTGGACTAAAGTGGCAATTTTGACCAAACCACAAGGACTAAAATGACAGTTTACTCTATATTTAAAAAATAATAATTATATTCTTGTAGTACTAAACCCCAATTTGAAATGGCAATATTGAAGGCCTTATACAAGGCAAGAAAGTAGAAACGTTCTTAATATTTCTTCTTAAAATCCAAAAAAAAAAAACTATTCTTGACATGCGAATGGTAAGAGTCGCGACAAAATACAAGATCGGTAAACCGAAATCGGTTTATGAACTTTACGCAAATCGTCACAATCCACTTAATTCACACTAAAAAAAGCAGAGTTAAGGTTAAGAGGTTGCTACAAGAAAGGACATGCTAAAGTGTCATTTACCCATGTGGGTTAAGATCCTACTGATCAATACTTCTTTTTTCCCAGCAACAGTAAGCTTGTTGGCTGTTAGGTAGTACTTCAACTCTTGTACAGTCAAATCCTTCAACTGCATTCAACAAACATAATCAAATATAACTAACTTATAATTTAAGAATAAATATTTCTATTTGTGAAAATGCCCTATAAGTTATAACACAGACAGCAAAGCTGAACTTCACCTTTCCATCATCAGCAAGTTTGCCCCAATCATAATACGCGCCCTTATTAACCGCTTCTTCAGTAAACTGTTTCCTTTTCTTGCCAGCCTTCCCCTGACCTGTCTTTTCATCTTCTTCATCATAGTTTTCCCCATACACACAAATCTTGAATTCTTCCAATGCTTTAGCAATCCCTGGCCTGTAATCACACAGTTAATTTCATAAGCATGTATATGTATTTATATGTGTATATAAGATATTACCTAGCCATGCCTTCTTCATCCGGAAGCGTTTCATCAACGATTTCAGGCATCTCATCTTCATCAAGGGCCATAGCTTGTACTAGTGCATAGTGGCTCTGCAGTGCTGCAGTAAACGTTTCAGGTACCTTGAGTTTTTATTATATATACAAAAAAAATGAAATCTAAACCTAAAATGACAAGAATAATACTTTTTTTTCTTTAAATTGTTTTAACAGTATCTAAAACAAAGTGGCTAGTTGGCTACCAGGATTGGAGAATTGGCAGACAGAGAAATCTTTTAAGTCAACACGTTTGACTAAAGCAGCAGCCTTTTGGATTTGATCATCAGTGGCCGAGGGCACGCCACTATTATCTGCATGAAGCTGCAATAAGTAAAAAACACCATTATTAACACTAGTGAACCGTCAAAACAAACTCAAGGTTTGATTACAAAATTTCTCCATTAACCTAAAATAATAATACGCTCATTAATGCACTCCACTTTAAAATAGCAAGCTTATGCCAGGCGCTTGCTATGTATAATTTTGATGGTTATTTTCCAGAGAGTATTGCAATCATATTTACAGTTCAAAATAATAGAAAAGCTGAAAACGCCATAAAAGCACAAACATCATCACAATTAAACCAAGGTGTTTTCTTGCCTCTTCAATGGGTCTTATGTCATCAGAATATGGAAGATATATCATGTGCATTCCTGGTGGCTCAATCTGACCACCACTATCAATGATTTCCTCCTGTGCTTCAAAGGTAAAATGTAAAATAATCATGAGATGATAAAATGAAGAAAAAAGCAGCATGTTGGGTGAGAATTAAGAAAAAAATAAATTAAAGAATCAATTTCATAAAGTGTTCATTCAATCAAACCCACAATTCAAAAAATAAATAAACAATATTAGAAAAGAAAAAAAGCAGGAGCAACTTTTATTTTATAACGAGCACAAAAGATCTCATTTTTCAACATAAACGCACTGTCCTACTATATTGTATGTGAATCACAATATAAATAGAAGCGTACATGTATGCAACTGATATATCTTTTTGTACATATGGAAAACGTAGAACAATAAGTTACTGTGTAGTCCATTTCATTCTTTGAAATGAATGGAAAAACAAGTAAAAAGGGTGTTCTTAAGTCCAACAGGTCAACCCATCAACACCCTTTTGACCCATGAATTTGACCATATCTTACTTGTGCAATCAGACCAACCAATTGAGGTCGAGATGAACTCCCATAAAATGCAACTGCAAAACTGAAACCACAAAACGTGTAAGACTGACGAAATCCTAAAAAACATACATATATTAAGTATAAGATGTCATTCAGACCTATCTAATAGGGGATCAATTACAGAATATTTCTTAAAATAATAAAATATTAAATTCAAATGCTAACCGCTTCAGACGTATCATAGATCTGTGAAGAGCAATGAAAATGCAAGTACTTCCCATCACTTCCTACAAAAACATAAAAAGTACTTGCATGTGAAAATGAGGAATTAAGGCTAACTTTTTGTGTCATATTAGCAAATAGTATTTAGGTATCTTTTAAATTTATCATAGTTGTAGAAAAGATGCCATCTCATGACAATTTTCTCTTACCATAAAAAATATACAAATCATGCAATTACATAGATATCACCCATAGTTTCTTACTTTACCTGTGTTCTATTTTCTTAAAAGAGATTATTGATTGAAATCAAGTATTCGGTGTTCATTAACTTCTGGTTTATACATCAATGTATGTTCTGGTTTATACATCAATCAGATGCTTACGTTTATTCTATATCTACACAACACACATAATATCCAACAAATTAATAATAACAGAGTATACATCTAACTTAGATTAAAATATAATACGAAATTTAGGTATAAAAACAACCTCATCGCTAGGGCAGACAAATAGTGGTGGCTTCAAGTTGTGATAATCCTTCAAGCAACTTAATGGCTTGAACCCTAAAAGCCATAGATTTCCTGTTGATACTCTCTTGATTTCTGAAAGCTCATCTATTGTAAATGTGATATCCTCACTATAAAAGTATATGGCGTAGTCAGTAAAGATTATTACATCAGAACCTAGGCATTGAAACAAAAATTGCTACAAATCTTCAACCAACATGTGAAAATTGCAACAGAATTTGTAACTTACTTCTTGTAAGTTTGAAAACGCTTTATAGGATCCTTCACAATTGCTCCAGTGTCAGCACAAATGAGTGATCGTTCAGCCTGCAAAACGCCAGACCCATGGGCGGATCTACCATATGAGAAAAATGGGATATGCCCACAACGAAAACAAATTTGTTCAAAAAGAATTACTTGGTGGCTATTTTTGCAAAATTACCAACTGAATTTGTGAAACTGTGGTTATTTTATGCCAAGTTACCAACAGATTTTGTGGGTTATGAAGCAACCATCACAACAAGAATCAAATAAAAGAAAGCAACTACTTAATTACCTTTAAAGGAAGATTGGTGACAGAATCAAGCCATGTAACTTTCGCTAAAACACAGTAAAAAGAATCAGTCCTCAAGGCCCCCATTATGTATTGTTGTTAAAAAAATAATGAAGGCACTTTGCTGACCTGGAACAGTGGGACGAATGAGAGCATATGTATTCAGTTCAATCAATAATCCACCTGCAATCATAAAACTGATCCTACGAACTCTGCGCTTCATGAACATGCGTTTTCTTAATTGTTTATTCATGTCTTCGAATCTGAAATTTAGTAAACGCTTTTCTTATATAAATTGATTTAGGCTAATAACCATGAAGAATTATTATAGAATGTATGTAACTATGCATAAGTATGATAATTTCTTTTTCACCGTTTTCCCTGTTAAAATATCAACCTTCACTTATCAAGGACAGATAAATCTATGCTTGTATTTTTCTATTTTATTTTTTGTATGTTCACAAAGAACACCCATTTGCCTGAAGTCACTCTAAACCCGCAACATTAAGACTAACTTAGACCATGCATACCTTTCTCCAGCCAATGGCATGAACTGAGCAAGCTCATCACCATCCAATCCGATCAAATCCTGGCATATTAAAGATTGATGCAATGATATGTACATAACTATAAAATTATAATCTAAGACATGAACTCATAAAGTCAGCATACAGCATAAAAAATTGAGACGTTAAATTCTTCATTTGGACTACTTAAAGGAAGAAGTTCAATTGTGATTCCAAGGTCTTGCGCATCCTGCAACAGTTGAAAAAAAGAATCTAGTAAGTACTAAACAATTCAAATAAATATTTTGATTATTATCTTTTTTTGATAACTGCATTAATTAAATCTTTTTTTTAAAGCTGACTATTACCTTAGCTCGCTGCAATGTTGTTCTAGTCATGTCTAGTTTTGTCACTCCTTTGATACTTCCAAAAGGGTCATCTTCATTTGTAAGCAACAAGATGCGTTTATCAGCTGTTTTGGCAGATCTGAAGAATTTATCAAAATGTTATTACAATGTAGAAATCCGTATTGTTGGGAGTAAAAATGTAAAAAGCATACCCTTTACGCAGTAGTGCTTGTGCAACCCAGAGTGCATTGTACAAAGAATTGTCCCTAGATCCAGGAATAATACCATACTCACTCCCAATAACTTTACTGAAGGATTCTGCATTCATATAACAGGCACAATGTATATAACAAGAAAAGCCAAAGAAGGGGTAATCAGATAATTCTATTTTACCCTTTGATAATCATATTTTTGCAGCTAGTACAAAAATGAATATCCAATACTGAGTATCTGACCCCTAAATAATCAAAAGTAGAATCTGTTTATCCAAATATTAAAAACAGAATATTTCCTCAGTCTTAAAACGCAAATCCAAACACCCCCAAAATACAATATTTTATACTGTGAGAAAAGTAAAAAAAGAATATGAGACCGAGCATAAGAATGAAAAGCTTTTCTAACCATTCTAGATCAATTATATAGTATATGATATAGTTAAAAGAGTATGAATATTAATATTATTATAGTCTGTAGAAAAAGCATTTTTATAGTTGAACATTTATGAGATTGGATTGTAAACCATCAGCGGTCCACATGCAAAACTTGGTGACCAATTGTTAAAAATGTGCTTTTAAAACAGTACAATGTGATCATGTCTAACAAAATTCAAGTAAAATGCACAAAACGATGGCGATAAATATAAACTACCAAACAATATTATAAAACATTTCCGAGTCCTAAAAGTATGGTTGTGTGAATTTAGTAAGATTACACCAGAAGCATACCTTCTACACGATCAAATTCTTTTATAAACCGTGCTGTAAGGCTGTCCAGATGTTCTCTCTCAGCAACATTAAATACATAAACACCATTAAGATCTTGCAGATTTTTCTTCTCTCTCTGCAAAAAAAATCCATTGAAATACATAAAGCGCTAGTCAGTTCAGGTAGTAAAGAAGTTGATACACCAAAAATCAAATGATGAGAAAACATGATGGATTCAAAGTTATATTCATATTAATTCATGTCATGAAAATTTTAAAGCAACAGAAAATTATAAACATTGGAAGCTTCAAAAACTGAAATTTATTAAAAAAAATATCACCATTACTGAATGCTCAACACAGGCTTACAAATATCATGTTCTTGAATCAAAATAGATTATTCAGTCCCATTGAACACTTGGAAACCAAGAATTATATTTTCACAAACTTAAAAAAATCATAAGCAAAGTGTTAAGAAAAGATGGCCATTCAATATTTCAGTTTATGTGAGTTGTGTACTTACGGTATTGAAGAAACATATTGCAATTTCATCATATGGCCTGTTGATGATCTGAACCTTGACAGACTGTGCAATGCAACTGACAGCAACATGAAAATGAGATGCATTCTCTTGATCTTCCTGTAGAACATCATCATCAACAAAAGCACTGATTCACTTACGAACTTAAAAGGCAAAAACATTTGGATTCAATTACTATTTAGAAGCTAATAACATACAAGTCTATCGGTTGAAAGTTGCTATGCCCTACTAAACCATAATCATGAGAATTAGATGACACAAAATCATCTGTCCAATCAGATTATAAAAATAACAATTATCCTTTGAAATTAAGGTGTGAATAGACATTTGAAATTTTGAACCTTTAACAGACATCTTGCTTCACATTAAACAAAAAATCCTGTTGTCCACGAAACTGCAACAACTTCCATTTCAGAATATAAAGTTGCCAGGTTTAAAACTTTTCAATCCAGAATTACATATTTATCTAGTATCAACATTACAAATTGTCAATTATATAGAGTTAAATACCTATATCACCAAAAAAAACCTTATTTGGAACTACCGAAGAGTTATTAGCTATTTGGTGAATACTCACTTACATGAAACTACTTGTAGAGTCGAACATTCACACTTCATGGAAAAAGTGGAAGACAGAATATAAAGAACTAGCCGTTATTTGTGTGGCGCCTGATCTTAGGGCAGACGGCCCTAGGCACAGCCTCAGCCATAGTAAGGGCTGTTTAAGCAGCTGGCACTAGGCTGCCTTAGGCCCCAAGGAACCAACTAAATTTAGGATGGTTTAATAGGCAACCCTAAATGTAATTGTAATTCTAATCACCACCAAATTATTAATATTGACTCGCTATTGCAGCCGTTTATGGAAGTCAGTTTAGACCCAACCATGTAAATCTCGTGTTCTATTTTTATTCTTAGGTTGCGATTTTGTGTGTGTGTTCTGTTTGCGCATCAAAAAACAGCCAACCATCAACAGCCGTTGGTCACGTCGGTCAACAGTAGCAAATATGCAGCTGCTGTTTCTTTTTTCTCCTTAACAGCCGTGATACTCACCCTAACACTAGCTTAATCAGCCACCAAGGCCTTAAGACTCACTCATCCTCATTCTAATCACATTAAAAATCAAAATGCATGATAAATGTTAACTGAATTGAACAGTTCTAATCACACTAAAATAACAAGGCATTGTAATTGTAAACTATATTAGAAAAAACATGTAACAATTGTATATGTGTAAAGAAAGACGTATCCAAACCCCAGGACAGGTGATGTTGAACATTTTTGGTGAAGCATCCACCAAGAACACCACTAGCTCTTTGCTTGACTGTCTTTCCTGGTGCCCAATATCATTAAATCAAAGTCAAATTCATTAAAAAAATGAAAAGAAAGATGAAAGAAAAATAAAATCAAATTTTCTACTTACTAAAAGACAACAGCAAACAACAGGTACAATAAATAACAGACTAAAAACGGAATAAAACCTGAAGCAGATCATTTTCAGCGTCGTCTTCATCGTCTCGGAAAACATCATCAGGATCAATATCCATTAAACCTAGTTTCCAGATTGAGAAAACAAAAATTTGTAAAAAAAATTAACTTGAAAGAGAACCTAACGAATTTTTCAAAACCTAAGGCTAGCTCCCATTGTTTGGGATGTTCAAAACCGGATATCCGAATTTTCGGATACTGATTCGGTTAGTAATTATGATTATCCAAAATCACTTTGAGATTACAACTTGCAAGCCATAAATCAAACTTCGAGATTACAAATTGCAAACCATAAATCAAACTTGATTCTGCATAAAATTTACTTTTGAATCTTGGAACACAGTTGAATACTTAAGAACCCTAACCACACAAATTAGTAACTACCTTTCAATCGTGGAACACAGTTGAGTCGGCAGGTGGTCGGATTTGAGGTCTGAATAGCGTGAAACGTAGAACGCTGTTCGGATTTGGGGTATTTAACTGGAACGAAGAAGTGAAGAACGCTGGATGAAACGTGGCGGCAGTCGGATTGGGGTCTGAAGAAGTGAGGAGCGAACGTGAGAATAAGTCTGGTGTAATGTACTGGTTTGAGAGGGATAAATGAGGAGAGAGTGAGATTATACCGGCGGTGGAGGACAGAATCCGGCGACCGTTTGGAGGGAAGGGTTTTGGCGTTGCGCTTACCGATGCAGTTTGGGGGTTTTTAAGAGAAGACGAGAATTTGGGGGGAAATGCTTTCTCCTTCTTGTGGAAGTTTCGGTTGTATTTTAGCGTCTGTTAATCTTTATACTAATAAAAAAAAAGTAAATTACACGGATGGTTATATGTCTAAATTTTGGATTTGGTCTCTAACTTTAAAAAAATTACACTGACACTCTCAAATTATGCATAATTGTAACACGAATAGTCCCTAGGTTGGATGGATAGTTAACTTTTCTGTTAAATAGAGTAAAATGACTGAAATACCCACGTTATTAAAAAAAATGATTTTACTAAATTCTTAAATCCACCCCAAGGAAAGGGTCTATCACTTTCAAGGTTACGACATTTAAATCCACCTTTATGAAAATATTACAGTTGCAACCATGGAACCACATATGAAACCAACACCACCTGCCTGCAAATGCAATCACCGCCGACAACCACTGCCGGAAAAGTGATGGTGGCCCAACGTAAACACAAACCGACGACCACCACCTGTCTGCAACCATATTAATCGATTTGCTCAGAGAGATAACGATAGAGACAATGGGTTTGGGGATTCAAGTTGTTTGGCCCGAATTAGAAAAAGATGAACGATGGCTCGCGGTTTGCTCATATCAGTAGAGAGAGAGAGAGACGATGACCAATTGAGGTTGTGCCGGCGGGATTCAATTGGGACGATGGCTCGCAACGATTTTCCCAGATCTGAAACAGATGGCTGGCGATTTGGCTTCGGTAGGGACGATGACTCTGATTTGGCGGCGACGACAACAGAAGCTGCGACGATGGTGGCGATGGTAACAGTGGTTTCAAGGGGATTACATTAATCACTCTTATTTTGTTTCAAGGGGATTCCATTAAACAGTGAACCTTTTTGAATTGAGATTTTTGCAAATGACGGAGAGATCCAGAGATAAAGAGAGGAAGATGATGGGTCTGGTTGGGGAAGAATATGGGTCTAGTGGTCTTATGTTTTTAATTAGTATATTTTTATTTTTTTAATAATAAGGGTATTTTGGTCGTTTTATTTTATTTAACAAAAAAGTTAACTTTTCATCCAACCTAGGGACCAACCGTGTTATAATTATGCATAGTTTGGGTCTATCAGTGTAGTTTCTTAAAACTAGGGACTAAATCCAAAATTTAGACATACCACATAGGACATTTTCTGTGCATCATTTCAATTTTTTTTTCGGTGTAAAATAATAATGATATTAAAGAAATATATATTTTTAAATATTTAATATAAATCTAGTTATAAATAATTATTATTATTAAATTATGAATACTTATTATATTATTAATCAAATAAATTTAATATAAATTAAATATATCAATTATACAAAAAAAATTAATACCTATTTGAAAGAAAAATGTTTTAAAAATTATGTTAACATAATCTACAATTGTCATGTCAAAATACATTTTTAAAGACATATTTTGATCAGCGTATATGTTAACTGATTATATTATATTTTATTCAGTCTGTATAATACATAATTTTTTTATTACTAAGTATATGTAATACACGTGATTCTAACCTACTCTGTAATAATTTGATTATTTTTATTTTTCTAATTGTTAAAATCGAAATACGAAATTTGTAAGAATGACAAGTGCTAGTTAGGGCTGTAAACGAGCTGAGCCGAGCCGAGCCAGGCTTGGCTCGAGCTCGAGCTCGAAATTAAACGAGCCAGCTCGGCTCGGCTCGATTTTTTTTCCGAGCTGAAAAGTTGAGCTCGAGCTCGGCTCGTAAAAAGCTCGAGCCAGCTCGTGGCTCGTCGAGCTAACTCGTTTTTTTTAAATTTTTTTTTACATATTAATATATATATAAACAACAAAAAAAAATATTTTATTCTCGGTTTGAAGTTGATTGTCTTCAAAAAACTAAATAGATGGAAGGGACAATATATAAAATACAAAAAAAAACATAGATAACCCAAAACTTAAAAGTAGAGAGTAAATACAATTGTAGATAAAGTAAAATTTTAGTCCAAAACTCAGAGTTCTTGAAAACAAATTAACTTAAAAAATCAAAACATCATATTTCAAATATAACACATATATAACATATATATATATATATTAGTTATTTAGACGAGCCGAGCCACGAGCCGAGCCCACGAGCCGAGCCAACCCTAGCTCGAGCTCGGCTCGTTTAGAATTCGAGCCAGCTCGGCTCGGCTCGTTTAAAACCGAGCTTTTCCCGAGCCGAGCTTTTTCCGAGCTTTTTTCGAGCGAGCCACGAGCCAAGGAACCATTTGCGTAACATGCAAAACGGAGGGTTGATATTTCATCGCTAAATTCAACACAAAAAGACAAACGAACGGTCACACCATCTGATTTCAGAACATGTACTTTCTGCATATATAATAGTACCATAAATAATCCAACTTAATTATGCATTTTTACGATTGGTGCATGTCCATACAGAAATAGAATTGCAAAAATAAAATAAAATAAAATAAAATAAAAATAAGCAGACAGTGAAACCAAATATATTTTATAAAATTACCATAATACCCCTTCGTTTGGGGTTGTTACAACGCGAGAATACCTACTTCCACGAGCATTGGAACAAGGTGACCGCTCAAGTGGAGACCAACGAGACCCTCTAAACCTCCCACACGCGCTCCGCCGATGAACACCGCCGGAGCTACCGTTTCTCCCCCTCCGCCGTCCTGTGAGGCGGAAAGTGCGTCGATCTCGTCCTCCTCCAGTTCGATGACGGTAGGGTGGACACCTAGCGAGGAGAAGAGTCGTCGCATGACGTGGCACATGCAGCAAGCTGAGCGACTGAATATGATGACCGGATTCTCCGTTATTAGGCGTTGGATCCTCATTTCGGTGGATTCCGAGATGTCGATCGCGAGAGGAGAAGTGGTTGTGGGGGTTAATTCGAGGCGGACTCCGCCGTCGGATCGGAGACGGTAGCCGTGGACGCCTTGCATCTCTCCTGCTAGCAGGGTGAGGGTTAGAGAGAGAGAGAGAGAGAGAGAGAGAGAGAGAGGGGCGGTGGTGCAGCAACTGAGTCTGAGTTGGTCGATGTGTGGTTTGTGGTGAAGAGGGGGAGTTATAAATTGGAAGATTGGGGGGTGATTCATTACATCATAAAAGTAAACGTATTACGTAGATTCTACGCTTTCCGTACTTTTATCCGGGGTGTGTGTTTAACACGCGCTTGCCACCACATCGTTGTATTTTTCATTTACGTAATTAAATATATGATTTTTGTTTAGATTGTTTCGACAACCGATATCTAACATATTTAAATTGTTCTCTTTTGTTGCGTCTAATAGCCACCAGTTGGGTAAGGGATGAAAGGCTGCATTGAAAACATTATTTCTTATCCGATGTAACCTTCTGGATCTTTAACTTTTATATTTATGTCTTTTTAATGGTCTAGTAATCAGTCTTGTATAAAGTTTCCCTTTTAATCTACTTGGGAACTTCTTGTCGCACAAAACTCATGTAGTTTTTCTCCATTTACAACAACCTACCTGAACCCGATGAGTTGCACCACTGTCCATCTCCTCATCACCCTAGATGAACGACCATAAATACTTCAATTTGGTTGTCTACGGGACCACTTGTCCTTCAATAGTTATTTCGGTGCCCTCCTCATCGATTACACAACTGAAATTACATTGGAGGTACTTGGTTTTAGACTGATTAATGCATAGGTCTTCGCTATGCTCTCTAAGGTCGCTCTCCACCCTCTCTCATTTAGGTCATGTTTGTTCGTCACTGCCAGCATGATATCAGCCTGGCTTGTTTATTACGAGATGATTTTAGACGATTTTTTTTTGCTACTTTCGAACGAGTTTCAAACAAGCCGTTTAAACAACCATAGTAGAGGGACAAAACCCACGTGTTATAATGTTGTTTATAGATTAATTAATAACAGAATAGATTTAAAAAAAAAAGAGTTTCATATAATCGAACATATCTATACTGTATAATAAATAAAGGTTTTTGCATGCTAGGTGTCGCCTCCGTATTCATTCTCATTATTTTTTTTCCGCCTCTCTCTCCTATTTAATGCACTTCTATCTTTTAATAATAATATATATTTAAAGAAAAAATAATAATTATACTAACAAAACACGTTTATTTTAAATTATCTCTTATCATAAGAAAGTTTAAAAATTAATTCTATAACTTTTATTTTCAATCAAATAGTAAATAAACGTCAAATTATATTAAAAAATAGTAATTAACGTATTTTCGAAACCTAGTTATATATTAATATTTACATATTTTGAATTTGTTTTCTATCTTTACTATATGTAATAAATTTTTACACATGTAAAATATATATACATAAAGATTTAAAACTTTTATGTATTTATATATTTCACCCCGTATGTAGACACGATATCTAAATTATTTATTTTTATATGTGTAACATTTAATGTACATTTCTTTAGCGTGATATATTAAGTTTTATAATTATCTATACTACATAATAAACAAGTAAAATAAGAGGACACTTGTTACAATTCTAGAACTCCTCATTCTCATTTTTCCGCTTCTCTCTCTTATTAAAAATCAATTCCACTATTTTAGGCAACTAAATTAATTATTTGTTTCAATTTTTATCTATACATTTTTAAATTTAAAATTGTGTTTATCTTTAGTTAACTTGTTCAATCATATTTTTATGAACTCTACAAACTGAAAATAATTTTATAGCCAGCTATGATTCAAATAAAAAAAATTTAATCATATATTTACATATTCACATTGTTTCATTTTGACGAGTGTATATATGTTAATAGATTACATTATATTTTATTCAACCTGTGTAATACACGGGTTTATTCAACTCGTGTATTACACGGGTTATAAAGCATAAACTTTTTATTACTAAGTATATAATATTTTATTTATTCAACCCGTGTAATACACGGGATTATAATCTAGTTTACAATATATAATAAAATAAAATTAGTTATTGAAATAAGTTAATTTGGTAAATTTCACAATGAGAGCATGAAAGGCCAGTGAGAGGAATGGCGCGTGAGGGCCGTTGATATTGAGGGTGTAGGTTCAGAAATAGCGGAGTTTTGCCGGGGAAAATTTTGACGTTAAAACCAATCACATGGTAATGGTGGGACCCAATCATAATGGCATCTGATGTCATCTTGACTTCCAACGTGGAAACGCCAGCAAAGAAACCCCGTAGCTCACGTCACGCCCACAGCAGAAATCGAAACCAACGACACTCACAGACTCTCAATCCCTCTCGCTAATTTATTTTCATTTTTTTTCTCCCTTGGGTTGGTGGCCAAGTGCTAAAAAAAATTCTTTAAAATTAAGAAATTTACATTTAAAAAAATAAAATTATTTTCCTTTTTTTTTATTTTTTAAAAGCAACGTATATTTTAAATTTAGAGTAAATTACGTGTTTAGCCCTTGTGGTTTGATCACTTTTATCATAACTGTCTAAAAAATAACATTTTGACGAATCAACCCTTAACGTTTATTTTTAATGGTTTAAGCCTTCGGCTCTAACATCATCCATACCAGACGTTGACAATTAGTCACGTTCCACTCACATGAAAGGCAATTTTGTCAATCTATCTCTTGTATACTGCATATCAGACAAAAATCAAACCCTCTGACCTCAACTCATCCCAACAACCCCAATTTTATCTTCTTTGCAACCTTAAACCACCACAGTAATATGCAAGTGTGGGTATCCAAGTAGTGACGGACCCATAAATTTTTTTGATGGGGGTCGCAAATTTTTGGGTCGGTTGAGTAGTGATATATAACGTGTATATAACACTAAATTTTTTTCATTGAGGGGCAATCGGGGGCTATTTTAAATTTTTATGGGGGCAATCGGGATTTTAGTGCGTATTTTACACTAAAATTTTTTTTCATGGAGGGCGGCTGCCCCCCATATACCCTCAATAGGTCCGCCCCTGTATCCAAGTACAATTAAAACCTCGAGGACAAATGCTAATCCTGGACGACGCTTCCAATGTTGTTCGCGAAGGGTAATTTTCTTCTTTTTTCTAGATTGATGTGTATTTTTTTTAACCTAATTCAAGTACAGCGAAGAGGTTATGGCTTTGTTGTTTGTGGAGATCCTCTCATGTGTGCAAAATCTACTGAAATCATACCCGAATTAATGAGACAATCAACAATCATGAATAAGTTGGAAGAATTATGTTCTCTGAAAACAGGGAGCTCAAATTTGCCTTTTTTTAGTTGGATCATTTTTGTCAACAATGTGTGTGTGTATATAGTACGCATATGTGTGTGTATATGTATATGCCTTTTGATTGCAAATATGTGTAGATGGCACGAACCGGTAATAGTTTCGGCCCTACGCCACGTCGAGGACGTAACACATCTCATGCCCGCATACACGACTTTGTAGGTCGAGAGGAGGAGGTAACAACAATGACCCTGACCAACATTTAGACCTTGATGATATACACATTGATGTTGATGCTTTCGCTGGCAAGCTAGGTGTTAGTGATGTTGATGTCGGTTATTAGGGTTCACAGTCCCGGTCAAATTGGCGTGGGGACAACCATTAAATGCCGCCTCCCGTCAATCAAGACAACCGTATAGAGATTACCATAGCCTGGGATGGTGGGTACGAAACTCACTAGTTATGTTATTTACTTTTTATAGATTATTTAGTTAAAACATCGGCACCGTTATCTAATTGTTTGTTTAATCTATTTCTCGATCTCCACAACCGACTCACCGTAACATCATACGTTTTTTTATGTATTTAACTCAGATTCTTTTATGATTAGACATGTTAATATCACCGCCTCAACCGATTTAAGGTCCGAATTTCATGCTAAGCGTGAGGCAAAATTTAAGGTACGTTTTCCACCACGGAACGCGGGGCAAAACTTCTAGCAGAGTTAAAGATGCAATAAACATTGATAAAAATACTATATTTTTAGTAGTTGCCAATGACGTCAATAGTTAAGTCATGCCCCCACTCGCATAGTGGCATGTGGCACTTTCTTTTCATTCCCTTGGTCATGGAGATTTTGGACCGGTGGGCCTTGTAAAGCACAAAAATAATGCACTATCACTTGCCAATTACCATATCGTTTTCACGATTTCTATATTATTACTTTCTAAGTTGTTCAAGAATAACGTGCTATTTATATATATCTTAAAAAGGTATATAAAACATTTAGGACTTGTATAAACTCGTACCACTTGATGTTACTAGAAATTTGTAACATTTGGTTTAGAATAATATTTATATCAAGGCGTAGATAAAAAGAAGAACGTCCTAATGGTATATACAGAATTTTATAAAACGATAAAGCCCGTCACTTTACATAAAAAAAGGAAACCGCAAAGTAATTTTGTGAATTATACGTTCGTATTTCGGTTAAAATTATCGAAAAGTATGATAAGAGTGGTTAAAACAATACTCATATTATAAATTTAAATAAAGTTGACTGGGCAAAAGAAAAAAAAACTCTGTGCCAAAATTCAAGAACAAAAGTTTAATGATTAATTCTTACAAAATAGTTTTTAAAAGAAATAATAAGTTAATAAATGTATATTATAGGTTTATTTAAAGTTAAGGGAGTTAAATGATAGTTATTTGAAAATATAAAAAAACTTTGTGACCAAAACTTTGCAAAAGTTTTGTTGTAAATTTACAAAAAGATAAAAACTTTTGGTCAATTCGTAAATGAAAAGTATAATATTCATAATTGCTGCTAGCTATACTTATATACAATTTATTTCTAATCTTAAAATATAATTTAAAATTTTATTTTATTTTATTTAGACTTGAAATAAATATCAACCTTTAATTTTTTTTTATCATAGAACTTCATATAAGGTCCACCTTTTCTTTTGCATGCAACTGGTTTACATAAAAAAGCTGTATCATCAGCTTCAGAACCTATACTTTACTATTCACAAGTTAGTTTTTGTTTATTTTTTTATTACTGAAAAACCTTAGAAAATAAATAGTAACTGAATAGTAACTTTTTTGTTACAAAAACGAAGTGTGCGAGGGGAGGGGGAACTAGTTAGTATACATGTTTAGTATAATATTTAGTGTTATGATTGTACTTTTTAAAAAGTATTATGCTACTTATTTAATGAAAAAATATTTTAAGTCATAAAGTAATTATATAATTGAGCAACTAAAAGTCACTTTCATGTTATTTCCGAATGAAGCTAAAAAAGAGGTGATGGTTGATGAGAATATGAATTGAGGGGAGGGCTTTAAACCACACATCCTCTCAAATCCCCCTTTTCACTTTTCCTTTTTCACCTTTTCCCCTTTTCAACACTCATTCATGACATCATCTACAATGAATTTAGCTTATATATTTTCTTTATGAAAAATTTATAGAAATGTAATATTTTTTTAAACTCTTTTAATTAAGTTACTTAATATGTAACCATATAATAGGTTTTTATATTGACATGATATTTATTTTTTAATATGTTAGTGTGGAATTTATATATATATATATATATATAATTTTAAAACTAAAAAAAGTTATTTCTTAAAAGATTTTTTTTCAAAATATCACATGAGTCATGAGTGTATGAAAGAATAAGAAAGATTTTTTTATTATTTAAAACTAAAAATATATATATATTAATTCCACGCTAGTGTATTAAAAAAACGAAAAATAAAAGCCACGTCAGCATGTTAGTTGCCACGTCTCAAAACCTGCTAAACAGGTAAAAAATATCTGATTAGCAGGTTACCTGAAAGTTGAGTGACTAAATCGGGAGAAAAAAAATTTGAGTCACTTTATTGAAACAGTTTAAAAAGTTAGTTACATTTGTATGAAGTTTTCCCTTTTTGGTTTCTATAAAGAAAGATGTTATATTCTTATTCTTCTATCTTATTTTTTCAAACATCTTTAAATATTTAGGATATAGGATAAATTTAAAAAACAAAACAAAAACAATATATTTTTAATTTAAAATAAAAAGCATATAAAAGTAATTATTGTTGTTTTGATTGATCATTTATGTATATAACCTACATATGTATAGTTAAACGATACAAAAATAAAAATATATGAACAAGTTAGTTTGATGGTTTTTAAGCATCTGCATATAAAAGCATAAAAATTTTAAAACATGATAAAAATTTAAACGATTTGGATTTTTTATTCTCATAATAATCTAGCGTTATGTAAAGATGAAACCATATACGTGTGCCGTAGCCCGTAAGAGTACTTTGTTTATCCATGTATGTTAAGAACACTTACATTACTTTCAACTAATTAGCGCAATGACTAGTTTTTTAGGCTAGACGAAATGTATAAAATATGGGACGGGACGGAAGGCGGCAACCCGCTAGACCATCCATATGCTTTGGTACCGCTCAAAGTCATCCCGCGCGGCCTGGCCTTCCCGAGCATCATTCCAATGAGTTTGTTGTCAATTATTTTATTACTGTTAGTAGTATTATTATTATATTATCATTATAGTTCGACTCATGTATAATATGATTTTAAAAGACGAAGAAAAATGACAAATGTCATGTTTTACGAAATTGATCTTTCAACGGATGAAGAAGTAAACGACGATACTCTTATGGAATTTGTTGCCAAGAAACCCACAAAATAGTTTGGTCGGATCTCATGGAACATATCGCAAACATCTACATATCCAAGCTACTAAGCTAGTTGTATTTATTTTTGATGATTTTTATTTAGTCTTGCAACTGAAATTATCATATTTACAATATTTATATATATATATAATTATTTTATTAAAAAAATGATTTAGTGAGCATTCAGTTCTTAAGAACGGTTCAACCCATCTGACGTGTGAATCAGTAGTGCGAACAGTTCGATGACCGTTCTGATTTTAAACAATAGTTGGGGCTCATAATACTCGAATACATGACCTAATCACTTCATGGGGACTGTGTCCTCAATGGGTCTGGCGCAGACCTTTTAGGGGGTGCGTTATATTTCGTGTGGAGGAGCCCGTGAGGGCGTGATACTCGTAAAACACTTCGCAAGTATAATGTTAAATGATATTTAGATGTAAAAGTTTTATTAAATAAAACATGATTAAGAAATCAGATAGTCTTGAATCCTAGATTCTATCATCACTGGTCCTATTTGTTTTTGTTTTAATAACTTTGTGACACCTTTTTACGTTTTACCTATTATATTTCTCGTGTAAATATAATATATCTTTACCTTTTATTTTTCTTAACATATATACATATACTTTTATGAAAACGACGGTGGAAGTTTCTCATATTGTTACTTAGGTGGCAAAATGATAAAATGGTCCACTAGTTAAGTTTTTGAATAAATAATTAGATTAACGTAATACATAAAGTCATCACACTATTTTCATGTTTCATTTCATTACATATTTAAATAATACAACTTTTTTATTGACATCATCGAAC
This sequence comes from Smallanthus sonchifolius, assembly GCA_023525975.1. NCBI lineage: Eukaryota > Viridiplantae > Streptophyta > Magnoliopsida > Asterales > Asteraceae > Smallanthus > Smallanthus sonchifolius. Next base: position 60,884,501 of record CM042041.1, on the reverse strand, counting down.
AAAATGACAAATTAAAGATGGGTTACCTTAAAAAAAATAGAAAATAAATAATAATATTTTAATTGTAAAGAAACAATTAAAACCATTACACACCTTAGTGATTTGACGCGTGATTGCCCTTCTACCGACGTGACAGTGACATGATAAGACGTTTTTTCTTCATTATTTAGTGAAACCTTTACACATAACCTTAGATCTTTTAGTGAATGCGAGAAAGATGATGACGTCATAAAAGAAGGAATCTAATAATGAATCTTTTAAGCGCATTGAGGAAACAATAATGGTGGCCAAGTGCAAAGGAAAATGGATCCAAGTTCCTTAATGGGGGTGGTTTGGTAACTTGGTTGGTTTGGTCACAATCTGTCTTCACTTGGTCTACGTTACCCATAAAGACAACCCCCTTTTCCTATTTCTTTATTGCTCAACTTGAAAAAGATATATGTTACTATATTAAAATTTATATTGTTCATTCATCGTCTTATTGTAAGCAAGCTTGTTATTGATTCGAAACGTTAAAAGTTACATAAAATATGCGTTAGTAGTATCTTTGAAGGGCGATTAGAATATATTCAATGATTGATAACAATTTATAAGAGGGATGATGGCATAATTATACCAAAATATGCACATGTACATTAAGTAAAATGATAAAATCAAATACCAAACATATGTAATAAGACAATGATTAGTGTCACATTTTCTCTTTGGATTCGGAGTGATGCGATCAATATGGTTGATGATACTATGTAGTTATATTTTCCGTAAATCTTCTTGCCTAATTTATGCAACTTAAAAGCATGAAATTTCAATTATCGCTCTATTTATTTATACATATTAAAACTAAAAACGTAGATAATCGTAGATAATCCACATCTTAATTAATTCAAGGTAGGTAAGCATCTTGCTATTTAAAAGGGATGAAGACTAATTAATAAGAGTAAATTACAAATTACGTACTTTAAGTATTAACCAAATTTTAGAATGCGTCATTTAACTAAGGAAATTACAGAAAATGTTTTTTATGTTTAAAAAACCTTGCATGTTACGTCCTTTAGACTAACGGACGTTAAATTTCACCGTTAAGTCAGGTCATGCTCAAAACACATGATGATACTTTGGTATTTTTACCGTAAAAGGACTATTTATGTAATTTCAGAACTAACCCTTTTAAGTGGGTGGAATATCTGTTTGGAGTGAATTGCTAGCAAATACCATTTGAGTTATTTGATGATGTGTGTTCAAAGTAACAACTTTAGTGATTTTGATATCTATAAAGCATCAATGTATATCTTAAAATAGTAATTATTGTTTTTGGTACTAATATCAACGATGGTATCAAAATTATGTTGAAAATAAAGCCACAGTGCCCCTTAATTATTGTTTTGGTACTCAATCTTGTTGAATAACAATGTTTTAAGAAGTGGATATGAATTTTAAGAAGAGAACAACTTGAAATTTGGTGTCTACGATAAAGATAAACAAGAAATAGTGACATCAAATGTTGACCACATCATGGTAGAATGTTATTAGTGTCTCGAAAAGAAATATACTATTAGTAGATATGTCATTTTATGTCGTTATGTAGACGGGATGCTTCGTTAGAAGTCATCGTGTAAATCACGAGTGTGAATCCTAAGACATTGAAACAATATATAAGGAAATGAACTATGATCATAAAGATGAAAAACATAATGAATAAAATCAATAAAAACAAGTTAACGTGACATAGGAAAAAAGTATTAATAAATATATTAATGAATTCGAAAAGATGATTGATGTGAGGAATCTAACGATTAATCTTTTAAGCTAATTGAGGAAATAACAAAGATGACAAAGTGCAAAGCAAAATGGTTCCAAGTTTATTCTATTCACTTTTAGGTTAATCTATTTAGGGTTAAGTTTTAGGAGCCATTATGTCTGTCTATACTTATGTTATCGGTTCATTGACAAACAAATATATATATATAATATTTTCAAGGTATTAGAGTCAAAAAAAACTTTATACCTCTTTTCTTCTCTAAACCCACCCACTCATCTTAAAATCCTAATATGATTCGACTAGAAGGGGAACGTGTTCCCGATCATTCCGATACAACCCATCCCGATATCTCCTCTTCGCTTCGTCCAATTTCATCATCTTCTGCATGGGTATCCCAACTTGTTCCCACGAATCGTCTACAACTTGTCGACGTGGATACATCTCTCGATAGTGAGTACCGAAACCACTCCCTCCACCCTTATGACATTTACTTAAGATCATCTAACCCAATCTTATATAAAACAATCTCATATACGATCTTGATGTTAACAACCTTTGTAGACGTCTAAAAAAATTATATTATAACATAAACTAGATTTTCCTGAAATCTCTTACATATAGATTTTAATAAACCCAGATTCACTTTTCAAAAATATCATTACCACTCAACCAAAAAGCATAATTTTAATTTGGTTGTCAAATGTTTGGTAAGATTCCCTCCAATGAATATAATGCTAAAAGCCAAAAGGACCTCAATTAAGATATATAACACCATAAAGAACCTCTGGCCATGGGTGACATCAACGAGATGGAAACCACTCAAATTACTCCACTGTCTAATCGAATCTAGGGGTAGGGGTTGTGAGCATAAAAACGATTAATCGAAAAAACTGATTAACCAAATCAGACTGAAACCGGAAAATACGAAAAGAATATGAATTTGATTATTCGGTTAATTTTAACCGTAACCGAATTACTAATATGGTTATTCGGTTCGGTTAATGGTTAGAAAAATTATGAATTCGGTTATAACCGAAAAACCGATTTAACTGATTAAATTATTAGCCTGTATTTCCTTTACCCCTGTTTAATGTTTAGTCTAGTTTTATACAAGACCATTTACTTTATAAGCCAAATTTATTTGACCCAATCCATTATCTATTTATCCATCAAAGTTATGTTGTTTGAATTTGTTGCTGATACTTTGAATAATAGACTGAAACCGGACAAAAAAATCCAATTAGGTTAAAATCGGCTAAATTCTAATATAACCGTAAACCGAACCGAATGATTAATTCGGTTCGAATAAGCTATATTTGATTCAGTTCGGTTAACGGTTAAGACTAAAAAATAACCTTAACCGAATTAACCGAATTAACCATTAACTAAACCAATGAACACCCCTAATCTAATCCATGTTTAAGTCTCATCAAACCCAACATATAAATTCAACTGAGACTCCAATCTAAAAAAAATAAAAGATCAAATTTACATACACACTTTAATATTCTTCATGTTTTAATATGCGATGTTACTTTCTAAAAGTATAAAATATAAAATAAAAGGTTTCCTCAATCAAATTTCTTTGATGTTAAATAAAATCACTCATAATTTTTCTAACAAAACCACTTATATTTCAATATTATTACATTGTTATGAAATTTTAGTATATATTTTTTTAAAAATTAAGTGATATAAATAAAACATATGTATATTTTTCAAGTTTAATTTGATGTAATAGGTAATTGTGAAAAAAAGTTCACTAAATAATAACCAAGTTTATAATTATTTTATTTAAATTAATTTAACAAAAATAATAAATAGTAATCAAGTTTCATATATATTTTATTCAAGTCATTTACAAACTAAGAAACTAGTAATAAGTAGACTATTTAAGTCAATTTAAAAAAAAGAATAACATTTATACTAGAAATTCAACAATAAATGAAACTTGATTGATTTTTAAGATTAAAGAAAACACGAGTAACTCCAATAGAACAATACTAACAACTTAATTATTATTTCATGCTTTCAATCCTTAAATACACGAGATAAATCCATCAAATCATTATTTTTCTATATAAAAAAATAATATTGTAACACAAACTATATGACTATATGAGGATCCATCCTAATACAATTTCCTTCTAAAAAAATAAAAAAATAATAATGAGTGCGATTATGAAGTTTGACGAATGCCATACCTTATTATTTATTGCAATACTTTCAACAACCATAAACCAACAAAAAATTCAAAAAAGAAAAAAAAGATGACGTGTCTCTACCCACATATTTCGGCTCCCAATCTACAGTTATAACAAAATCTCCCAACTTGTTGGCACCAACTAAATCAAACTGTATGATTTCACCTACTGTTGCATTCTGTATAATCCTTCCTACCCTACTCTTTCCTACAGCTTCTAATAAATAAACATTATGATCCACTCCAATCCATAAACTTTTTAACCTCATCATACAAGACCAAGATTGCTGCAGCACCTGTACTCCTAAACATATTCGAAAGGGCCCCGCGATAAAACGACCTGAACCCCTCTGTTTTATAAATCGTTTTCCAGCAATCCAAAGTGTTTCTGTACATGGGTCGGTCCATACCCGACTGCATCATCATTCGTCTCCTGACAGTATCCATAGGATATGAAAACAATCCAGCTGAAGTTGTAACAGCTTGAGCTACGATCCACCGTTTCCATAATGCCACCTCAGACGGTGTATTTTTTGACAGTTTTTCTTTTATTGTATCAAACCCGCCAAAATAGAGGCCTCGGTGGACCACCATTCCTTGTAGGGAGGCTGGGAGGCCTTTGTAGACCCCACGGATCCCGTTTTTGGCCCAAATGGTAGTGAGGAAGTGACGGATGCCTTGGAATTGGCGGGAATCGGTTTTCCCGAGATCGGCTGCAAGCCGGGTGTGTGAAATGTCTAGTGGGTAGATTAAGATTAATGTGGTGCACCCGGCTGCAGCCCCAGCTATGAAGTTGGCGGATGGACCGGATATGAAAGTTGACTGTTGAGAGTTGTTGCCACCTCGCAAGATGCTTTTGTAAAGATCCTGCAGGATGCATAATTTTAAGATTATAAAATCAGTTTTATACTAGCTGAAACAAAACTAATTATCAAAAGACAATGTAAAATTATCTGATTAATATTCTTTTAACCTAATTTAAGATACTTTCATCTCACTAGAGGCGTATCCATTATTACAACGTCATTTTTGATCATTTTTTAATGCATTAGCTTCTTATATAATCAGAATTTGCCAAACACTGAAACAACTAATCTCCAAAAACCTGTTTTATTATAGCTGATTATCAGATTATGATTATTAAAAATCACATAATTACTTTCGAAACACACATCCATACACCCTTAAAGGCATGACCACCTTGATGAAACAAAAGCTACCTTGACTTCTGATTTCTGGCCATTTATTTTGTTTACATTTGAATTACCATAAAAAATATCAGTTATGCATGATAATTGTTCTGTTACATTTACACATTGAACAAAATCTTGTTTAGTGTATCTAATTGAACATATGTGTAGGTGTGCAACTTACGGGAAGTTAGTTATTACACATTGAACAAAATCTGGTACAGTATTTGTGTGCAAACTAATGTAATATGTGTTGTGTTTAAACGTTAAGAAATATTACCAAACTATGTTCTCTAGTCTAGTATATATAATCCAATAAATACACTCAATTAGCATAATCAATTTTCATTCTTATATCCACCTCCCTCTACAAAGATAAAAAAGAATACATTAAAAAAAGATTTCACATCTCCATACAGGTGTCCTTGAAACATAGCTAGTCAAGCAGATTACCAAAATGTTCATATTTCTTTAAAATTCCCAACTAACTTCACTTAGAAGTCTAGGACATAATGATTCTACTTATATATATATATATTTCATAATCCCGGTTGATTACTACCAGACAGTTAAGTGAGACTAGACATCTAGAAAGCAATTTAGCTATCCTATGTTACATAATTTAAAGAAGGCCATACTCTGTATAGGTAAATGACCCGTTTACGTTTTCAGTTAATCCAAACTTTGGTGATTAAACACCAACACTTTTCTAAGTCAGAGTTATCACATAAACTTCTCTATAGATTCCACCACTATGAACAATTCCACTTGAATAGTGAATGCTATGCTAGAAAGAGTAAATGAAAAAAATCCTTCAAAGTTTGAATACTCGTTTCCCTCTAGATAGACATTCATCTTACACGCGTTTTATTAATCTAGAAGAGCTTATCAACAAAAATGATCAATAATGTGAAAACTCGTTATTGTGTACCAATAATCTTCATCTTCACCAGCCACACAAGAGTAGCACATAAAACTAAGGGTGGTGGGAGTGCTTCCCGCCCATCCCTAAGCCACGTCGGTGCCATATCATATTTCTAAAATGGCCCACTTAATTTGTAAAAAATGCATACTAAAACGGCCATGTAAACTACATCTAGCATCTTACATATATTCCTAAGACCACAACAAAAATCTAACTAACATGTTTTTAATCAAGTACCTTTTTTGACATTTGAGTTATAGTTCATATATCAAAAACACCAAACATAACATGTATAATATTGAGCCAAGAAGCCTAAACAATAACCACCTATCATATTATTAGGTCTTGAGTTTAGATTTACAGTAAAGAAGTGAAATTTGAGCAAGAAAAGACCTTGAGGGAGAAATTGAGGGCAACAGAGGGGTAATAACGAAGAACACTGGTACCATTACCCCTCCAAAGTGATAAAATCCCTTCTTCTTTGACCGTACGGACAATGCAATCAATCATACCATTAAACCTCCTATGCTTCCCTCCAACAATGGCTATATTGCTTTCTTGGGTTTGTAACAACACCTTTGTTCTCTCAATTGGGGCTACAACCGTGTGCACCATACCACCCATCATCGCCCCAGCCATCAGATCTCTTGGGAAATTCGTCAACCAGTACGACTGCATCTCACCTCTTCTGCCCTCCTCTCCTCCATCTTCCACCACCATCTCCGCCGCCGCCGTCGGCTGATCGAATTTTGATGTGGGTTTCGGATGATTAACCAGGGAAGCAATCTGTAATTGTTTGATCTACCTTGAATACGCAAACGAAAGATGATTCTTGGCGAATCGTTAAAGTAATTCAGTAGAGGGGGTCTCGATTTGGTTAGGCAACGCCTACAGCTACCTCGTGTTTATTCATTCCCAATTTTCTGTGCTATCCAAATTAATCGAATTAAATATTCCTTTTTCCGATATACTATAGTTTGTAAAAAGGTTAAATTATGGCTACACATGGAGGAGTCAAAAAGGGCCGGTTACATCCTACTCTATTTTCTAATCAGAAGTGCGTGATTCGAATCATGGGGCGTGTGACAAGAGTTGTGTGTGTTATGTACATGGATAGTAAAATCATTACACGCTTTAGTGATTGTGCTTAGTGGTTGCACTTCTATTAATGTGACAGTGACGTGACATAACGTTTTTTTTTATTTTACTTTTTAGTGAAACTATCACACATAGTATTATACGTTACTCTATAATATTAAACACTTCAACACCTTGTTGAATACAAATTAAACACCGAATGTTATAAGATATTCATATATGTGTATGTGTTTGAATATATATTCATCTTTCATGAGATCAAAGCATCATTAGGTTGTATTCTTGATTGCTTTTGAGAGATCAACCGCTTGGTATATCGCATCAGATTGCGATAATCTGTCTACTACTGATTAATTGAAACTCAGATTCATTTGGATGAGGAAACCCTTTTAAGTTTTGTCACTCACACCATAATTTTTCAAATGACAAAAAGTCAGCAGTTTTAATTGTTTTATGGTTAAATATAAAATTTTTCTTTTTAGTGATCAAAAGTTAAACAACACTTTACGAAAAGAAAAAGATAAAGGCAATGGGAATGAATGAATGTTGTTTTAGGTCGCGCATGGGCGTTGGGGAAGATGATGTTTTTGCAAGGAGATGATGACATCAGTGATCGACAACGATGATTATTGTGGGAGGGTGAGGGCGAGTGGGGTTGTGAGCTGTGGAGATGTGAGAGGGATATGCACACGAGCTGTCAGTAGTAAACAAGAGAGTTAGATACGAAAAATGCTTCTTTAAGGGTTAATGTTTAGATGCGTATGTGGATAAGAGGCTATATTTACAAGTTTTGTTTGTTTTAAGTTTATGAATCTTAGAAGAGGTTGGTGTTAGTAATCACTATCAGAGTGGATTTAATAATAGGGTGAAGTGGAATGAATTTATATCAAATTGTTAAACATGATGTTCGTTTTTTCTTATATGTAATATACTTTTAATTATTTATACAAATTAGAATATATCTATTTTTTTCAAATATTAAAATAAAATAAAGAGGGCATTACAAAATCGTCCTTGTGGTGCACTACTAGAGCAACAAGAATTGAGAAATCACATATACGTACACTTGTCTAATTTTTTTTTTTTCACTTGCTAATTTATCATAAGTAACTATGTATACGCCTAAAACATAGTTGAGAAAAATAATAACATATGCCTAAAATATATGACTAAAAGTATAACTACTTCATTAAAATTTTGAAACATGGTTTAAAGATATTATCTGTCATGATTTTATCTTAAATCTTGTAATATGTCTAAATCTTATTATTAACATTCTTTCCATTTTCTTTTATGTAAAATATCAATCTCTCATAATCTTTTGAGGATTTTTCTTTGCCTTTTTCTCACAAGATTTGAAGGATGTACTTTTGAACACCTTTATGGTTTTATTTCATAGCAGTGTAGTTTAATTTCAATGATTCATCTTTTAAAGAATTTTAAGAAAGAAAAAAAAAACTAAATATAGCAAAAAAATGATAATTTTTTTAAAAGTTTCATTTCTTTGAGAAATAACGGGTCAACCGGCCAAGATGACCTGTACAATCTTTCAATAAAATAAAAAAACCCCATTTGATCGCAATCCGTTGCGTAACTGTGATTTTTTTTAAATAATTAACATGTAGTCAATACAAATAAAACATAGAAAAATAATCTCATAATGGTGACCGGAGCAACAAACGGTTCAGACCTCCATCATGAGAAACCAACACTTGGATGACATTGCTTTTCCAAAAAGAAAAATTATATTAAATAGATACACATAAATTTCTTTGCTAATTTCAGTCGGTGTTTATAAAATATTATTTAGTTAATAGTTAATTAGACCAAAGACAAACATAATATACGTTACTGAAACGGTTGCCAAATGCAACATTCCTAGACAACATCAAATCTTTGGTTTCTTCACCATAAAAAAACACACACATCAAAACTGCCGGCCCTCTATACTTTGTTTGCACCTAGTCTCCCCTCACCTTAATATAACTCAATCTAATATTAGAATCATAGATTCATAGTACAAGTTATATATTCCGCAATCCCAGACAAAGCTGAAATGAACGGTGATCGTGAGCAAAGGAAAATGAGTGCCCCGTTGTCAAACCGTTTAAAAGAAAAACATGAAGATCTTCTTTTGTTCCAAGAGATGCATAAGCGTGACAGAAACCGAGTTGTTAGCCTTCTACAGCCTGTTTCTGATGAATTTGAACCCAATGGTGAGTGTTATATATCTACTTGCGTCTCAAGTCTAATCTTGATCGCTAGGTTGTGTTATTACCATATCGTTTTGAATGCAGGAAACTATCCACTTTATGGGATGGCATCCACAAAGAAAGGACCGGGGTTCGGGTTTCTTGGAGAAAGTGAGAAAAACGACTATGACTGGTGAGTAACTGTCATCGAATTCGATATACTTATTTTAGAGCAAACAATAAAATTTTGACACGAAAGGTGTTTTGTACTAAAGGTTACATGTTTGGATAAGTTGGATGATCCCCTTTTGTTATGTTTGTTATATACTTTAGAATGGAGTAAATAACTGTTGTGCTTGTAATGAAGGTTGAAGACGCCCCCTGCCACGCCTCTCTTTCCATCCATCGAGATGGAAACGAGAAACGCAAATGAACTGGTGGTTCAACGCGAATTGCCCATCACCCAACCGCTTTCTCGGGTATGTATATGTAACAAACTTGTGTATGCTTCTCCTCACGAATAACAGTTATAACTGGAGGTAGCAATCTCAACCCATATACTTAACAAAGGGTTCGTTAGGGCTATGTTTCATCTTTGACTGGTTAAACCAAAGTATTTTTTTCTTTGCATACAACCTTATAAATCATTTCTATTCAAAGAATATTGTTATTGTAATCGTATAGTTTTTGACATGTTATCAAAGCCAGCCAACCGCTTGTAATCATATTCTAGAACTCGTTTTCCTGGCGTAACACCAACCTCAGTTTGCAGGAAAACCAGAAGAGAAAGAAACAAAACAGGTAAACATTGGATCTAATGCAGGAAAGCCAAAAACAACTAATCCTAAACCAAGGGTTCCCGCAAGATCGGTGACCCCTAGTGGCAGGTCAAGCAGTTTGTTTATCGACCAGAAAAAGAACATAAAAACCGCTCCAATCCCATTGATCACCAATGTCAACAAGCCTACTGTAACTGAACATACTGACAAACCTAACACAACTCCAATTTCAAAACCGTTAAGTGAAAGAGACAACCGTTTCAATCTCATGAGTTTAAACCAATCAAGAACCACACAGAAAACCATAGGGGTTTCGCCTCTGGTAACATCTCGGATAACACAACTTCCTGGTTTTTCAGATGAAACACCGCCTAATCTAAGAATAGATAGATCCATTTCGGCTTCAAGAGGACGAACGGTTAGCCAAATGACTCTGAACACTCTCAGGGTTGCTAGCCAGAAGCCTGACGTTTACAACATGAGAACAACAAGATTAAGGCAGTCGTGTTCACCGAGTGTTACCAGAGGTCGAAAAGTGGCTCCCACAAGTGAAGAAAGTATGACCACCATGAATACTCAAAAGGGTAGCGGTAGAATGTTTCAGACAGGAAATGGAGGGCAGTTTCTTGGAAGCAGGATGGTGGATAAGATTATGAGTGCCAGAAAATCTGTAGTCGAAGAGAAGAAACTCAATGGTTCGATCACTGAAGGTTCTGGTTATGGAAGGATCATGTCCCAGGGTTCACTAGATATGGTATCAGTTTACCTTTTGTTCATTATATATTCAATTCTAGAAAGAGATTCGACTTCTATGATCGATCTGACACCTCAATGTTTTATGATTCACAGGAAACTAAAAGGGATTCGATTCACTACCGGCAAGCTGGAACATCGTTGGGAAGGAAATCGGTGTCCACAACCTATGCTCCTAGTTCAAGGTCAAGTGGGGGAAGTTATCGATTTTGAGTATTGTTTTTTCGGAACCGTATAAGCATCTGTACATGGAACTGAAGAAAGAAAGAGAGGCGGTTAAAAAAGCGTGTTATGTACCACATTTAGAACAATAGCTATAAGGCTTATGCGATTCTCGTGATTTTCTAATTTAAATTAATTTTGTATCGAATATAGATGTCATCAACAATTTGGGCTTTCTGATACGGAAGCTTATTTTACTTAAAAATAAAGTCTTGATAAACATGATTAAGTATCCAAATCAAGTAATTAAGCAGGGTAACTAACTGCTTCCAATATAATAACACAATCCCCTGAATGAGATGAACCATCTTCTTCATATTATTGATCTTCACACAACAGTTTCTTCGATGTTAATCCGGGCTTTCTTCACACTCCAAGCTCTCAGCTCAGAGATCACCACACTTTCTGTTCCATTGTTAAATGCAAACAACTTGGCTTGCTCTACAATGGCTAATGTTGGGTAAACCCGAGCTGTGATACACCCCTCCTCCAAAGCTCTCAACGATCGAGTGATCTATGTTTATACCCCATAACAAATCTACATTACAACTTAAATTAAAAAACTTAAAAAAAAATAAAATTCAAGTTTACCCATTACTCACCAAGCATCTGAGTGAAATTTCATCTTGTTGAGGATCTATGTCGACAAATGCAGAAAATGTTGTTTTATCGAGCCCGTTCCTTGTAGAAGACCTGGAGTATGTAAGGTTTTGGACATGTTAATTGGTTAGCATTTGATTTATATAATCTAGATGATTGAGTTGAGAAAACGACCAGCTTTGATCACTGCACATTAGCACAAAGTATCGCCCATTATTCTGGAAAACCCGAAAAAAGATTGCAGTTTGTTCAGTCAAGTCATTGGAAGCCAAAGCTAACAGTCCAAACGGGCCGAATTTGCCATTCGTTGATGCACCCATTTCGCTGCACAAAAGCTGTGGGTCAATCCCACTTGGGTCCAGGTTTTCGGCCTCTTCTAAATTAGTTAGTTTGAATGAAATCTTCACATCAGCCTGTAACATAACAAATATGACATATATACCAATCGGGTTGTTCAAATATCTCGTGGCTAGAAACTCACTTGAAATTTACCAACATTTAAAAAATACCGAATCGAGCTCGATCTCATATTCCAGTTTGTTAAGAGTTTTCGAGTCGAGCCAAACTCGTTTAATTTTAAGCTCAAGCCCAAATAAGTGTTACCTTTTTTTTTGAACGGCAACACCTAGATATTCTAGGATAATTGGGTTTCCCCGGGGCAACACCTAGAACATCCAGGGTAGCCCATCACAGGAGGAACCCCCAAACTGGGTAAACCCCCTAACCTGACCACATACCCCTTTTTTGCTGTGGTCAGGATTCGAACCCAAGACCTCCACTATGGGAAGTATTGGGGCTATCATTGCACCAGATGGCCAAAGGTAATAAGTGTTACCTGGCAAGCAGTTATGCCCTGGATTTCATGTAATGATCCTCCTTCAAGATTCTTATTTTGCAAGCTAACTTCATTTTCATGTAACATTTCAATTTCCTCAATAGGCCATTGTACAAGCTGCTTCTGGTTTCGATCAAGCCAAATGCTCCTTGGAAATGACTGCAAGTTATTAGCAAATTCATCAAAAAACAAAGAACAAAAAAGTATAATTACTGATTTTTAAAAAAGTTAAAAAAGTGAATATTACTTGAAGTCCGGACCATCCTTTAGCAATAGCATCAGCTTCAGAATCCGATTCATTGACCCAAGCCATCAATATCCTTCTGTTTTTCACAGGATCAAAGAACGATTTCGAAGCGTAATACTTCCCGTAATCCAATCTCAAGGTGCTAAGCGTTAATTCATTTTGTGGAACATACTTTTCTATCTCAGAATTGTAATATCCGATCATGTAGTAATCTTTTCCATAATCATATAATCCGACCTTCAACACATGCTTTACTGTAGGGCTCATTATAGATGTATCCACCCCATTGGTGCCATCAACCATCACCGGAAAAAAGTCAGGGCATTCCCATATCCCAGTGCCTGCAACTTCATGAAGCGGCGATTCGTGTCTAGTCCAGTTCACAAACTCCGCAGATCGGTACAGAAACGCAATTCCGGCCTTGTCTTTCTGACTTCCGATGATGGTCCTCCATTTTCCGTCGTCGGAAAGCCAGGCGGTGGTCGGGTCTCGGAAGTCGCCAGGTTGAATCCCTTCGGGGACGTCTATGACGGGATTGGCGGTGTGCTTGTCCCATTCTCGAAGATATGGATCGGATAGGTTTTTTGGGACGGCGAGGTTTTTGACTTGGCGGTGTTGGGAATCGATTCCGGTGTATAATATGACGGGTTTGTTTCCGGGAGGATTGTGGCGGAACCGGAAAAGCAAACTGTTGATGTCGAAGGGTTATGTTGGGGCGATGGCATGGGCAAGGTGGGTCCAGTTTATTAAGTCAGTGTGATATAGAATGGGCCCAGTACATTTGGTCACCAAAGAGCGGCTCGAATGGGTTGTATTGGTAAAAGAAATGGTATACTCCAAGGTAGTGGTGCACGAATCGGTTTTTTAACCCAAACCGGTTCAAACCGAACCGAACCAGTTTGATCAACGAAAAGTCAAAACCGGTTTGGCCCTAAAACGGTTCGGGTTAAACCGGTTTCGGATATGGAAAATGTCTAACTGGTCAAACCGGTTAGGGTTGGTTATAAACCGGTTTGTCCTAAAAACCGGTTTAAACCGGTTTTTATTATAAAAAAAATCAAATAAATTTTATATTTTTAATATAAAATAAAAAATATATATATAACAAATATAAAACATAAAGTTCAACGTTTATTAATATTTAGAAAGTTCGGAAATTAAAAAACATGACAAGATAAAATTATAAAATTCTAAAACATTACAAATGACATTACCATATTTATGTAAATAAACATCAAATAAATCTTGTTAAAATATGTTTTTGTGACTTATGCAAAATGGATGTCTTCACTATCCAAATTCAAAGCGTAAGTAATTCTATCAATCAAAGTTTCAACCCTGTAAACATTTATGGTAGGTTTAACGCGGCGGCGCAAGTTATAACGGAAGACATTTCTTTAAAATATTTCACTAATTTTTCTTTCATCGGTTCTATTATTTTTGTAAAAAGAGGGCTTTTATTTTCAAGTTCATACAACTTGTTAGCCATTAAATATATTTGTTTTAGAGTTAATGGACTTGTGGGATAATAAACACCGGATAAAAAAGTGGTGGCGGGTTTGAAAACTTCAAGCAATTCGGTTACGTCTTTTAAAATGTCCCAACTCGTAGAAGGAAACTTTAGAATTTTACGACGAGGTTTTGAGGCAAGCATTTCATGAAATAGTTCTAAAGTTTCTCTTTGTCGTAAAGTGCTATAAAACATAGTATAAGTCGAGTTCCATCTTGTCTCGACGTCCCAATTCGGATCTAAGCAAAGATTATTCGTTTCACGACAAAATCTAATATAATCATGGTATCTTTTTTTGTTACTAAAAATATCTTTAAGCATTAGTCGAAAAGTATATGTTAAGTTTGAACCGCATTTGTATTATTAGATGCATTATCAAAAGATATTGAAAAAAGTTTATTTTGTAATTTAAATTCGGTTATAACACCATCCAATATATAAAATAAATTTTCGCCGGTGTGTGGATATTCAAACAAGTCAAACGCGATTGTACGCTTCATCATTTGCCACGTATTGGGATCAACCCAATGCGCGGTAACGCAAAGGTACGAATCGGGAATACCATGTGGAGCCGACCAAACATCGGTGGTTAAGTTTACACCGGTTTCCAAATTTTTAAAACCCAAAATTAATTCTTTTTTTGCTTTTTTCCACATTTTTATACAATCTCGTTTAACGGTTGTGCGACTTACTTGATGATAACGTGGTTGGAGTGTCTCTTGAATCATCCTTGTCAAGCGCGGATTGTCAAAGTGGTTGAACGGCAATCCTTCTTGAATCACTAACCTCGCCATTCGATCTCGAACAATATTTGGATCAAAGTTCCAAATTCCTCCTTCGCTTGTCATCGAGGCTTGACCTTCACTTGGAATTCCCTTCAAGGACGGGCAAGATTTTTCCATATGCGTTTTCAAACTAGTGTTTGAATCTTTCCCTAAAAACGCACCACACATCTTGCACCGAGCACGTTCCTTCCCGTTTGACAACAAACATAGATCGTAATTGTACCAAATTGCCGGATTTCTCGTTGACAACAAACCTAAACACCCCCCACCTATTTATAATGAATTAGAGGTGAAAAAAGGGCTAAAATCGACCCCAACGGCTATATAGCCGTTAGAAAACGGCTAGTTTTTTCAGCACCAAAACCGGTTTATCGAACCGGTTCACACAAACCGGTCCCCTACCCGATTACACCCAGAAAGCTTCAAACCGGCGATTTTAGGCTAACCCGAACCGATTTGCTCCAAACCGGTTTATCCCAAACCGGTTTGGACCGGGTCAAAGAAAAAAACCGGTTTTTTTGTGCACCTCTACTCCAAGGTATAACATTGGTCCTGGATGCATCATTGAATAGTGTAACATTCTCGATTTTCCCGTACTTGTTCTAATGCAATAAAAAATATTTCTATTCCAGTCCTATTGCAATACTTGGTTTTATCTCTGCAAACATTTCTATCCAAGAGTTCATTTAGCAAAATCCCAAACTATACATTCTATATTAAATTAATTGGAAGGATATTATACTCTTGCAATTTATTCTATAAATTAAATATATATTATATATATATATATATGTATATATATATATTGTTACATATGAAATATATGTAAACAAAAGTTAATTTTATAAAATATTTATAAAACACCATTACATTCAAAATTTGTTTATGAAATTCATAAAGTTTTAGAATTTATTTTAAACAAATTAAAAAAATCAAATTTTAAAATATAGAAATACAATTATTTAAAACTTGAATATTTGTTTTTGAACTCTTCGACTCATAAGGTTGAACCTCACCCTTCCAACTTTGACCCTTTGACCCGGTTGACTTTCAAAAGTCAAGGCAAGCCCAAACCTAGAAAATTCAAGGCTGCCATCGATCGAATCCGTGATTAATTGGACTCCTCATAGTTACACATGCAATAATCGATCAAATCCCGGCCTAATCATCGAACCAATTCGATCAAAATACGCGGCCTATTCAAATTCAAAAAAAAATAAAAAAAATTTGACCCTCAAGGTCAAACCGTATCAATCCATGCTTGATGTGTGTAACAGACGCGTAATGGACCCCGGAAATCACGCACCGATTGATCCCGTATGAATTTAGACCTCAAACATGACTCGATTCATTCGAAATCGAACCGAAATCGCGGAAATTAACCCCGACAGCTATCCCCCATTAATCGTAATCAAAACACGCAATCGGAACAAAATTAAACAAATTAAACTGCTCACACACATTCACATACTCACACACAAACTCTCTGAACCCAGAATCACATCCCATATCACGTCGAATCCTCGATCGAGCACCAAGAACAGCGGGCGTTTTGACCCAGCCGTCTACACTCTCCACTCAATCAAAACAAGTAAGTTTCGTACCTTTCGATTCGTTCCTGGATGCTTATCAAAAGCCCCTTATCAATTCGCAAGAACAGAATCGAATTGAACTAATTTAAAAATTCTAGGGTTCATGCTACACGAAATTGGGGCTCGATCCTTGTTTTTCTATATAATTAAACGGGTTACTATATGACCAGCGAACCCACCTGTTCCAACCGGTTAAGTTACTGTGCCGTTGGATCGGGTGGCGTGGGTTCGAAACCCACAAACCACTGAAATTTTTGCGCGTGTGTATTGTACCAGACCCGTTTCTTGTTCCAGATGCGCTCAACAAGTTTTAGAACCACAAACATAACACAGTAAGGTCTCTAGTCCAGCGGTCAGGCTCTTTTCCTCACCCAGAACCAACCCGGGTTCGAACCCTATGGCCTGTAATTATTTTTTTAAGCCGTTTTAAAGCTCCAACTGTTCTATAAAAATTATTTTATAACCTCATTATCATTTAGAACAGATTAAAGCAACAATTAACAATTTTAAACATAAAACAAATATTTTTACAATTTAATTTGTTTAAAAATCCCATGTTTCAATATAAAAACCATTTAAAAGTATTTTAAATTAAAACTAATGAATTACAAAACAAAACATTTAAAATATCTAATTTATAAAATCTTGTAACGATTTTATACACTATCATTTCATAAAATAACTTTATAAAGATCAAATTCTATTAATTATATATATTAGGGTTCAAACCCATTGTAAACAAAGGAAATTTTCTAAAACATATATCAATGTACATATTTACTTTTTCTATATTTTTGAGGACATATTATTTTAATAATAAACAGATAAATAAATAAAAAATTTATTTATTTAAATCAATTATCTTTCTACATTATTAATATCTTTAGGGTTTTAAATTACAGTTAGTATAATTTCTTAATTATACAAACTAATATATATTTACACTATAATTTGACACATTTACATAAATAAATAAATAAAATAATTTTTTTTATTTAAATAGATATAACTCTACACAACTTTTTCTAAATAAATAAATAAAAAAAATTTATTATTTATTTAATTTATTTAGTTATTCAAATTAAACCCATTGTGCGAGACCCCACACTCAAAACTTAATTGAACCCTAGATCTCGCCTTAGAACTCCTTGCATGTTTCTAATTCAAATTCATGCATTTCACTCTAGGTTATCTTGTGATTTAAGAATCACTTATTCTTCATATTGCTCGTGCTAACTACTACTGTTGATACAGGTGAGTTTACATAGCCTCTCTTTTACATTTTTACATATTTTGGGGTGAAACATGATCTATTCTTTAAAGCTTTTTACATAGACTTAAATACAATTCAATAATATGATATTATGTGTTACGTGCTTTATGTTTGAATGCTATGAGTTAAGACTACATATACATGACTTTAGTGCAATCATTAACTACGTACAAGCCAACGGTTAACATTGATGGATCTATTGTGTCTGACAAACCCACCCGGTTAGGGTGTTTGTTACCGACTTTACATAAGGGTAACCTGCGTGTTATGCCTCAGTCCAAGGTTTGATTGTACATAGTTTAACTATAGGTTCTCCATAAATGTCATATACACATGTATCGTATGAATTGTATAAAACATCTTAAACTTGTTGTGTGTCTAAACCTATGTATGCTCACCAACTTTTTAGTTGACCCTGTTTTCATCATGTTTCAGGTACTAACGCTTGAGAATAAGTACAAGTTGCTTCACTTAGGATCGAGGACCTAGAACAAAATTTAAAGAAACTATTTATGTATTTTCCTATTCTTGTATTGTGGAATTTTGATGTTTTAATGAAATTGGTTGTTTAAATACTTCAACTTTAGTAAACCTTGAGCTTTTGAACAGTCTACATGTCCCGCCCCGACGTATCCTGTCGTCGGTTGGGGTGTGACAAATAGTTATATAGAGTCTATACTTAACCTTAGAGGTGCACAAATCGAGTTTTCAAACTAAACCGGTTATGTTTAAAATTGGTTCGATTTTTGTTAAAAAAACTCAAAACTGGTTTTTGGTCAAAGTGCGGGTTCGAGTTGAAACTAGGGATGTGCAAAGGGTCGGAACCAACCCGGACCCTCCAGAACCGAATATCTTTTTATTGATTAAATTGTGAACCACGAACCGAACCTTATAAGCCTGTGTGGTTCGGGTCCTTGAGGTTTCAGGTCCGGTTCATGGTTCTGAGGGTAAAGAACCACAACTTGCTCACCCCTAACTGTGCAAAGAGTTGGAACCGACCCGACCCTTTAGAACCGAATACCCTTTTATTGATGTAATCCGGAACCACGAACCGAATCTTATAAGCATATGTGGTTCAGATCCTTGAGGTTTCGGGTCCGGTTCACGGTTCTGAGGGTCCAGAACCACAACTTGCTCACCCCTAGTTGAAACCGATTTGAGAGGGAGGTTTGACCGGTTTAAAACCGAGTTGAAACCGGTTTTTGACCAGTTTGGTTCGGGTTAAACCAGTTTCAGTCTATAGGGCTACAAACTAGTTTCAAAATCGATTCAGGTCGGGTTGAAACTGGTTCGATGTTAATTTTCTGAATTTGGCTCTCATATGTTTATATAATACTAGGTTAAAATCCCGTGTGTTACATGGGTTAAATAAATTTTTTTATATATATTTAGTAATAAAAATTTTATATTTTTAAAAACCCGTGTAATACACGGGTTGAATAAACCAGTACATTACATCGGTTGAATAAAATATAATGTAATTTGTTAACAAACACATTTGTCAAAATATGTTTTTATAAGATGTAATTTGTCGTGACAGTTATAAGGTCTGTTAAGTTAGTTTTTAAAACATTTGTTTTCAACTGAGTATTAAGTTTTTTATTTAATTGATAAATGTTAGTTCATATTAACTATTTATAATTAAATAATAACTATCCGTAATTAGATTTATTTATATAAAGATTATTATTTAATAGAAGAGAGAAATAGAAAATCTAATATTTAATAGGAGAGAGAGGAGGGAAAATAAAGGTGGGGAGTAACCAGAGAGTAACACATGTCCTGAAAAGATTTTCATTTATTAGAGTAGTAAAATTGTTTGGAAAACATTTAGTTGGGGGATCCGTGAGTGGGCTCACGCAAGAGGTTCACTGCCGTGGTCCATGCCATTGCGGCGTTGGATTCCACATGTGCTCACTGGTGAGCCTGTGAAGGGTAAGCCGCACAGTCTTTGAACTAAAGCGGACAATAGGTGGTGAGAATTACGTACCATTAGGATCTGCGCCCATTGAATCATCCACCAATCAAATGATCAACCGGCATCATGTTCATAATCACAAATCAATGATACCATCAAGATAGGATCTGCGCCCATTGAATCATCCACCAATCAAATGATCAACCGGCATCATGTTCATAATCACAAATCAATGATACCATCAAGATATTTAACGAAGGAAGAAGAAGAAGAAAAGTCTAAATAAGGAAGAGAAACTTACCATTCATCCAGTTTTGGGGAGGCTGGAAGTGAAATGCCGTCCGATAAGGCTGCTCTGACCGGGAAGCATGAAGTGATTCCGACAAAATACTATAGGATTCGGACATGGTGAAAGCCAATAGCCAGAAATGTTAGAAAGAAAATGTTTGTGTGTTGCATGATTAAGATCACAGGTTTATAATGATGTTACTTCTTCTTTGTTAACCAAAGTCGCATAAAAAAATCGGATAGAGATTAGATGGTAAACCAAGCTTTGTTACTTTATTATGTAACGTTTATATTCTAGTATGATGCCTTGTTGTTACATACTTTATTTATCAAAATACTAATTAATAATCTAAATTACGCATCAGTTTGTTTGTAGTTTTCTTATTAAAAAACAATTCTTTCGCGACTATTGACTTATGAGATGTATAATATTTTTTAAAAGATAATCAATATTTGTATATTCACGTGGGTCATTGGTTGAAGTATTGAACTTGTTAAGACTCCGATGTAAAAGAAGTAAAAAACTATTTAGAATCACTACTAAAATAAAAAACTACTTAGTGTTTGTGTATATTGGGGGCTGGAGTATAAAGGGGTTTTCACGTGTGAAGTATCCAACATGTGACACGTGTATTTTGGGACGAATGTAGTTGCGCGCTTTAAATTATAAGTGGTTTTAGACATATCGGTACCATGTAATCACCTAGTTCATTTAAGGTTGTAAGCAGTTAGATGTAATACAAAAGTAGGAAATCATATATAGTTGCAGTACAAGCTAGAGGTGCATATCCAGACCCGTAGATATCTGAAACTAGATCCGGATTCGATTGGAAACCGAAAATGAATCTGGATTGGGCAAAACCGCTTTGCTCCCAATCCAATCTGCAGGTTTGAAATCGGTTTGGGTATATAGGTTTTGAAACCGGTTTGGGGATGAAATGGGTTTGAATCTATTTGAAACCGATCTGATCCAACCCTATCCGGTATGATTTTCCTTTAAAACCCGGTTTCTAAACCGATCCGGTTTAGTCCGAACAGGTTTTGACTATGTTTGACTCGATCCGAACCAGTTTTCAAACCGGTTAGGTTTGGCCCATAAACTGGTTTTGTACACCTCTAATACAAGCTGTTTCCTTTCAGTTCCTTTCAACAATCATGAAGAGATATCATGGTCTTACAAATTACAAATCCAATTGTGTAGTTCTAATTACCCTCTTATCTCTTAACTAACGGCAGGTTTTTTGTTTTAAGAACGAAAAAGGAGAGAATGTGCACAAGTCCATCAAACTATAATAATGAAGAACAAGATTCACCCTACTAGATAATCAACTACTATTAACGGAATACCGACGGATAAAAGAAAAAAATTTAAAAATCATTTTTTTTTATAAATATCTATCACTAATCCACCGAGTTCTCAATATTGTTATTTTATGGTTGGCATGAAAGGACTGGGTGCAAGGGGTGTGAAATGAGGTTCAGGTGGTGGCGTCCGTCACCGACGGAGACTAACAATTATACTGACCAATTGGTAGTGCGGCCGATGCATCGTGTAAGGTTGTTGCTGACCGTAGTTCATCTGCATTGGGGATGTATTGGAGATGAACCATCATCAATTTGGGTTTTTTGCTCATTGAACATGGAAGCTTATTTTACTTAAAAATAAAGTGTTAATAATCATGATTAAGAATCCAAATCTAGTAATTAAGCAGGGTAACTAACTGCTTCCACTATCATAAAACAATCCCCTAAATGAGATGAACCATCTTCTTCAGATTATTGATCGGTACACAACAGTTTCTTCAATGTTAATCTGAGCTTTCTTCACACTCCAAGCACTCAGCTCAGAGATCACCACACTTTCAGTTCCATTGTTAAATGCAAACAACTTGGCTTCTTCTCCAATGGCTAATGTTGGGTAAACCCGAGCTGTGAAGCACGTTTTTCCGCCTCCTCCAAAGCTCTCAACAATCGAGTGATCTATCTGTATATACCGCAAACAAATCCACACTAGAACTTAAACTCAAAATCTTCAAAAAAAAAAGTTCTAGTTTACCCATTACTCACCAAGGTTCTGAGTGAAATTTCATCTTGTTGAGGGTATATGTCGACAAACGCACCATATGTCGTTTTATCGAGCCCGTTCCTTGTAGAAGACCTGGAGTATGTAAGGTTTTGGACATGTTAATTGGTTAGCATTTGATTTATATAATCAAGATGATTGAGTTGAAGAAAACTGACCGGCTTTGATCACTGCACATTAGCACAAAGTATCGTCCATTATTCTGGAAAACCCGAAAGAAGATTGCAGTTTGTTCAGTCAAGTCATGGGATGCCAAAGCTAACAGTCCAAACGGCCCGAATTTGCCTTTCTTTGATGCATCCATTTCGCTGCAGATAAGCTGTGGGTCAATCCCACTTGGGTCCAGTTCTTCGGCCACTTCTAAATTAGTTAGTTTGAATGATATCTTTACATCCGCCTGTAAAATAACAAAGAACAACATATATACGAGTTAGGGCTGTTTAAAATTTAAATAGCCCGTGGCTCGAAACTCGCCAGAAAATAGCTCGCTCGAAATCAGCTCGTATAACTTTCCACTCGAGCCGAGCTGAGTGTGAGCTTGCTCATTTGACCAGCTCAATTTAAGCAGACCATAAAAGAAGCCCAACTTTTATTAAAAAAAAAAAAACCTACGACATTTTCTTTTGCGGTAATATCGGTTGGAAATTAGGCCCGAAACACACGAATTTTGATCTCAAAGATCGATTCTTTATTAATAAAACTCAACTCACGTTTTACCATTAATTACTAACCATCTATTTATAATAAATCCTATACTAATCCTAACACAACTCAAACTCAATTAAATAATTAAATAAATAAATAAACAAACCCACTTCTAGTCTAATACGAACTCAACCAAACAATATTAATAAATATCTTTAATCAAGATTAATCCTTCAATATCTATCATAAGCCCAATAAATACAAATTAAACAAAATTTGAAAAATACACTCTAGCTTTATACGAGCCGAGACTGACCCAAATTTTAACTCAAAGCCGAGACGAGCCGGCCCGTTAAGCCGCCCTAAAATTGAGTACAAAAGAACTCTTACCTGCCAAGCAGTTATGCCCTGGATTTCATGTAATGATCCATCTTCAAGATTCTCATTTTGCAAGCTAACTTCATTTTCATGCAACAATTCAATTTCCTCAATAGGCCATTGTACGAGCTGCTTCTGGTTTCGATCGAGCCATATACTCCTTGGAAATGACTGCATGTTAAATCCATCAAAAAAACAAAGAATTAAAAAGTATAATTAGTAATTTAAAAAAAAATTAATCTGTATGATTACTTGAAGTCCGGACCATCCTTTAGCAATATCATCAGCTACAGAATCCGACTCATTGACCCAAGCCATCAAGATCCTTCTGTTTTTCACAGGGTCAAAGAACGATTTCGAAGCGTAATACTTCCCGTAATCATATCTCAAGGTACCAAGCGTTAATTCATTTTTAGGAACATAGTTTTCTTTCTCAGGACTATAATCCCCAATCATGTAGTAGTCTCTAGCATAATCAAATAATCCGACCTTCAACACATGCTTTACTGTAGGGCTCATGACAGATGTATCCACCCCATTGGTGCCATCAATCATCACCGGAAAAAAGTCAGGGCATTCCCATATCCCAGTGCCGGCAACTTCATGAAGCGGCGATTCGTGTCTAGTCCAGTTCACAAAGTCCGCCGATTGGTACAAAAACGCGATTCCGGTCTTGTCTTTTTGACTTCCGACGATGATCCTCCATTTTCCGTCGTCGGCAAACCAGGCGGTGGTCGGGTCTCGGAAGTCGTCATGTTGAATCCCGTCAGGGAGGTTTATGACGGGGTTGCCGGTGTACTTGACCCATTCTCGAAGGAATGGGTCGGATAGGTTTTTCGGGACGGCAAGGTTTTGGACTTGGCGGTTTTGGGAGTCGATTCCGGTGTAAAGTATGACGGGTTTGTTTCCCGGGAGGATTGTGGCGGAGCCGGACCAGCAGCTGTTGATGTCGAAGGGTTGGGTTGGGGCGATGGCTAGATCGAGTGGGGTCCAGTTAATTAAGTCATGTGATACGGAATGGGCCCAGTACATTTGGTCAGAAAAGAGCGGCCCAAATGGGTTGTGTTGGTAAAACAGATGGTACACTCCATTGTAGTACATTGGTCCTGGATGTATCATTGATTAGTCGCATATTGAATCAGGAACAGTAGGTTTTTTTTCCAAACCGGATTTCGGAGGAAAAATGATCGGTTCAGTTTAAAACCGATCATTTTCCTAAACCGATCATTTTTTCCAGTTTAGATCGTTTTTTACCGGTTTCAACAGAGATTTAGAAATCGATTCTAATCCTACGGCTTGGTTCGGGTTAAAATTTGGTTCTGGTTCACAACCATAGGTGTTAACTATCCAAATTGCACTAGAAAAATCTTATTCAATTTTTTATTTGGATTAGTATACGAACCAAAATTTAAATTCTGTTTACGAGAAAATTTAAATTTGTGATTTTCGAACTAATTCGATCAGAATATTCAAATCATACATAATTTTAAATTATTTTATATATTATCATCTATTTATTTTTCCTATATTTTGGTTTTCCGAAAAATTGATTTAATAAATTTGGGAAGAAGAGATGAACAAATGGAAAATGAGAAACACTTATTTTTCAGATTTGGGAAGAAGAGATGAACAAGCTGTAAATTTTTTAGAGAAAAAAAAAACAAGTAGAATGATTAACGACCTAATTTAGTAAACGAAGGAAAGTAGGAAACGATAATCAAAGGTAGCTTGTGGAAATTACGTACCGTTAGGATCTGCGCCATGTTCATCGTCATCATCACAGATCATTGAAACCATCGTGATATTTAGAGGAGGAAGATTGAAGTGGAAGAGGAAAAAAAAGTCAAAATTAGGAAGAAACAGTTACCGTTCATCCAATTCCGGGGAGGCTGAAAGTGAAAGGCCGTCCGATGAGGCTGGTCCGATGGGGAAGCAAGAAGTGAGTCCGATCGGACATGGTGAAAGCCGAGCGCCAGAAATATTAGAAAGAAAGTAACACTTGTATTCATCACTCACTAGCAGATGCTGCCTTGGTGTTGCAAGATTAAGATCCTAGATTTTAATCAAGTTATTCCCCTCTTTAGGTCTGGTCCACCAATGATTAAAATCCTCCCGGGGCATAGGTTTTGATTTTAGGAGTATAATATGTTTAAAGCATAAAGAGAACTAGGTTTTTAAACTTTTTGTATTGCGTTAGGGTGGTTAAAATTTGTAATGTTTTCTTTAGACAACCTTTCTAATATTATTGATTAAATGAAAAAAATAACATTCAAACGGTACAAGAAAGAAACTTAAAGTAAATGCAATTGTGTTTCAGTTGTTGTTTGTTTCTCATGAATTTAATATGTATTGGATCCATAAGCAGATATGAAATAGCAATAAAAAAAACAATTGATTCAGGATGTGAGTGTGCCTGACATGAACTATTGGACTGTGCCTGAAATATTCGACGACGAAGGCGAATGGAAGATCAGACTGTGGTTCTCGACTATTGTCGATCTGCTCATTCAGTTGAAACATAAAAGGTCGTTGGAGAGAGAGAGAGAGATAGAGAAAGAGTGTGTGTTTAGATTTTTTTAGAGTTTTATGTAACGTTTTTTTGATGTATGTATATATTTCTCATTTTATATTGTAGTATTTTATGCAATGTTTTTTATGATTAAGCATTTCTCATTTTATATTGTAGTATTTTATTATCTAGCGACACATATGATGCCTTAAAATACATACTTTATTCATTAAAATATTAATCATCCAGATTAAGCATCAACTTGGTGTTTTCTTATAAAAAACAATTCTTTCGAGACTAATGAGATGTATAATATTTCTTGAAAAACAATCAATGTTTGTATATCCATATGAGTCATTGACCAACCTGGTTAAGCCTCCTCAGTCCAACCCCACTAAAAGAAAATTTTAGAATGCTACGAAAAATGAAAACCAATACTTGGTGTGTGTGTGTTATATTCGGGGCCAGAGTATAAAGGGTCTTCATGTATACATTGTAAAAAGTTTAACATGGAACGTGTATTTTAGGACAAATACAGAGGGGGAGGTTCAAATAAAAAGTAGGTTTTCGCTAATAAATGACCAAAACGCTTAGAAACGATATCAAACGAACTCCGATTGAGCTCATTTCAGCGGCGTTGGAACCGTCTCGTCGAACTCTACCATCTTAGCTTTTAGGACTTAGCTTTTAAGGTTTAGATTTTACGTTTGAATTTTATGTTTTTAGCCTTATGGTTTAGGTTTTTTTTGGGGGGTGGGGGGTTTAGGATTTTTTTTTTTTTTTTTTTTTTGGGGGGGGGGGGGGGGGTTAGGTTGTTGGGGGTGGTGGTTTTAGGCTTTTTGGGGTGGGGTTGGAGGGGGGTTTAGGTTTTTGGGTCCGGATCAAAGTTCGATGAGACGGTTTCAACGCCGCTGGAATGAGCTCAATCGGAGTTCGTTTGACCCACTTCTTAGCGTTTCTTAGCGAAAAACCACTTATTAGTGAAATCTTCCCCCGGGTATAGATGCGTCCACTAAATTACTAAACTATAAGTGGTTTTAAATGTATTGTTATAATACTATTTTAATCACATAGTTCATTTTAAGTATGCGGTTAGTTAGATGAAATACAAAAGTAGGACATACATTTTGCAACACAAGCTGTCAATCCATCTATGATGATGAAGAACAAGATTGGCAATACTAGAAAATTGACTATTACCAACAGACAAATAGCAGAAAATTAAAAAAAAATACATTTTTTTATAAATATCCTAATTCGTCGGTTTTCAAGATTGTTGTTTTAGGGTTGCTGAGATAATTTAGATTCAGTCATCTTTACTATATCAAAAGATTATAATCCTAAGTACGACTTACGAAAATAAGAATTATGTCTGAATTGAAAATTTTATTAATTTAGAAATATTTTTCAAATTTTACAGTTAAAAAAAAAATAAAAAAAATCATTCATTTATTCAATAATATATCCAAGTTAAAGACTGTTTTAAAAAGTCACTCAAATTTCTTTTTATTTCATTAAAGTTACTCAAATTCATTATGTATTCCAAGAATTATGTCTGATTTGTCTTTTTACAAAAAAATAACAAAAAAGTTGGATGACGTTAAAGATGTGTAATAGATTGAGACAATTAGCAAACCACAAGGATTCAAAAAGTTCAATTGAAACTATTTGACTCAAAGCGATTTTTTAAACAAACTACAGGGACTCAAAACGAAATTTAATCTAAAATTTATTATAAATATTAAAATATCATAACTAAAGGATCTAAATTAGACCTGGTAATCTTGACTCAAAGTAGGGAAAATTAGTTCGTTTGAGTTTTTTTTTTTTTTTTTTTGTATTTTGGGTTGAATCAGGTAACACTTTAAAACAATTTGGGTCAAGATGAGTCGTCTAAAAACTTTGTAACAGGTGCTAGATTTTGGTACTTTTTGTTTCTAAGACATCTTATTTCAACCCGAGCCACTTTTTGGTTACAACCCATTGTGATCCGAAGCAAATTGGTACTTTCTTTAAACGACCCGTTTTAACCCAAATTCATTTTGATCATAACTCATCCTGACTCAACCCAACACAGCCGTTTTGGCAGGCTCAATCTAAATGAAACACACGTGCAAGCAGGAGATTACTAATATATCGGCTCAATAAGTACTAGAGTTGATTAGAGGTTATGGAACAGAGACCCATAAGAAGAACGATGTACCGAACCGAAGACTAGGGGTGTAAACAAGCCAAGCCGCCCGTTAAACCACTCAAGATCGGCTCGCTAAAAACTTGAATGAAACCGAGATTAAACAAGCTCAAGCTTATGTTGGGCTCGTTTAATAAACGAGTTTAAGCTCAAGCTTGACATGTTAAGCTCGAGCACACTACTAGCCTAACAAGCCTGCTAGATGGTGTTAGACATGTGAACTAAAAAAAACTTTAATTAACTGGAAAATGTACATATGTAATCTCTTAGATGTGATTGCTGCATCAAAGATTTCTTTTTCCCGTAACATTGTCAATTTTCGTGATTTTCTAATTAAAAAACTACGAAAAGAACAGAGCAGAACAGAATTAGAATATTATAACTAGCAGTAGCAGAATCAAAATCAATAACACAACACCATCCACTGTCTGCATAATCCTTCATGCTTCATCAACAAGTAGATTCAATTCAATGTTCCCCGAGACAAATTACTACTTACCTCTTCCTACCACCGCGCTCTCTTAAAGACAGAGAAAGCAGTTCACCTCCACCAACGTTGTAATAAGCAAGCGATAAATTGTCTTTGAAAAAACCCGCCTTCCCACTCAGTTTCTGTTTGTTTGCAGGCAACTGGATCTCTCCAGCAATCTTCTCTTTCAAACTGCCTACACTCTCAGACAACGACTCCACAGTGATCTCCAGTATTTGACCTTTCAGATTTCCTTCATCCACATTTGGTACTGACACACTGATACGAACAGGTCCCTGTCAAAACCGACACAAGTTAACAACTCCAATTAACACAAGCAATGAAGAAATACCACTCTGCAAAGAAGGTTAAAAAATCATGGCCCAAAGTCGGAACAGGTCGACAACACTCTTTGCCCAGCTTATCTGAATTTTATAAAATATAACATGATTACCAATTTACCATACAACTAAGGTAATTTTTGGAAGAAAACAATGCAGCAGAGGTTTTAGGCGTTTGATACTTTTACCCCATTACAAAGCCATTTAATTAAGAGACTACATCTAAGGTACAACTTACAATTTTATAGTAAAATAAATAGATACTGAATGTGTGTTTAAGACATTATTTTTATAAAATTCAGAAGAATAACATATGACTAGTGATCCAACCAGGACCCCCCCACAAAAAAAAGAATTTATTTTAAAGTGAAATAGAAATATGATTCTTAAAAACAAGCGTACCGGATGTTGAGCCAAAAATTGATCCTCGGGAACAAGCAACGAATCATCAAGCTTTTGCCTCTTTGGTTCAGGTTCTTCAGGAAGTGGAGGAGGAGCTTCTTCTGGAGGTGGTGGCGGCATTCCTTGAGGCATAGGTGGTGGAGGAACAATAGACATGCCATGTGGGGGCATGAAAGGACGGGGTGCAAGGGGTGTGAACTGAGATCCAGGTGGTGGTGGCACAGGCGGATTAACAGACATAGACTGACTCATTGGTAGTGGCGGGCGATTCATCATGTAAGGTTGTTGCTGACCGTAATTCATCTGCATTGGCTGGGGTGGAGGACGTAGTGGAGTAACCATCATGTTCATCCCGGGCCTAGGCGGCGGAGCAACAGTCGAGTACTGAGCATTAGGCGGCACACGAGGGAGATTCAAAGCTAGCCCAGGTGGTGGAGGAAGCGGGCGGAGTGAGGGAATACCAGGTCTAGGCGGAGGTGCTGCAGGACCAGGAAGATTCCGGCCATCACTAACCCCATCAATTTGATCTTCTGCTGAATTTTGTGACATAGCTTGAGTAGCGGTGCGGCCAATACTCCCCGTGTGTCCATCCCAAATGACCTGCTTAGGCTGCTGCTGCTCATCGTTTTTCTTTTCAATCTCTGCCTTGACTGCATTAGAAACCTCTTCCTCTGTGGTCCCGAAAATATCAGGACGTGTCCGAGCAAGACCAACAATATTTCTGGAAATTTCGTCATCTTGGGCAAGCGTAGTCTCCCTAATCTTGGCAAACATTCTCTCCTTTTGTTCTTTATACTTGGGGTCAATAAGGGAAATACGCATATGTTCCGACATCTCGTTGACTGGAATCAATTCACCAGTGATCGGTGAAACAACAGTATTAGCCAAGTTTCTCTCGGCTGCTGCTGCTGCTGCTAGCCTTTCCTCGGGCCTCTTATAGTTCTTCACGATCCTCATTCGTGGCTCGTTTTCTTCCTTGATTATATCAACATCATTGTTCTCTTCAAGAGTTGCAGCCCTCATACCTTCCTGAACAAGTTGTACCTCTTCTTCATCCATTTCCATTTCGACTTCCTTCCCAGGTTCAACAATCTCTTCCTCCACAGCTGCTGACATCTTACTCCTCCTTATAACTTCTTCTAATGTCATTGGAGGTGGTAAATCATCATCTTCATCATCTGCAAAATCTATGGTCTCCACAACAACAAAATCATGCCAATCGATCATAGACATTAACAATCTTTCCTGTTCTATCTCATCCTCCGCTTTTTGTCTTGCCTGCTCTTGGGACCGTTCCCACTCAAGCCGGTGCAAGCACCGCTCAAGAACCGTGGTCATGTCAGTCACACTTTTTGTCAGCTTATCGGTCAACCCTTTAGGTGGCATTAACACTTTCGAGTAGGCATCCGCTAGCGATGTAAACATCATAAACATACTGTGGGTGGGCTTCAAAAAGTGAAATTGAGGATTGTTGTTTTCTCTACTAGTTAAACCAGTCAAAAAGGATTTTCCGTTTCGTGCAACAAATTGTGCAGTGAGTTTAATTATATCCAACTCCTCACCCGTAATACCCTCAGGAAGCCGAATTGTGTACTGCTCAGCCTCTGGGGGGTCCAGAACTTTCTTAACAGGTCTAAATTTTGCTGACGGGTCAGTTTTCTCAGTTGCATCATTGCCATCTGCAGGAGCAGCAGACGGGGTTGACTCGGAATCTGGTGCATCGGATGACTGAGATGGCTGCTGCCCTGGGGCTTGATTTTGAGCACGAAACTCAGTCAGTCGGTGCTGGTAATAGGCATGATATGGATCCGAACCATTCAGAAAATTAAATTTGGGATTTCCAGCGTTGCTAGCAATGATTCTCTTCTCAAACTCAGGTCCGTTTTTTGCTACAAAGCTTGCGGTTTTGTCGACTATGGTTCTGATGTCAGGCGGAGGATGTATAATTCCAATTGTTCGGGTGTGTGTGGCAACTGATGCAGGGGGTGGATTTTTTTCACCATCACTGGCATCTTGCATATGCTCGTCCTTGGAATCATTTTGTACTTGGGATGGCGGCAGAGGACCTAGGTCACCATCGGATGGTGGAGCTGGGAGGGGCAATATCGGCAACGAGCCCAACATTTTGCGAAAGTATGCTTCAGAATCTAAAATAGCTAGACAGAAAAATTTAGTTCCAATATCAGTATACCATACTCTGGAAGTTATCCTGCAAAGAAAAAAGCAACAGTTTAGATCTGCTAACACTTCAAGAAAAAATCATACGGAAATATTTACAAGAAAACACGAAGAAAGTAACAAAATATACTAGTATTATTTATTAATTACATTGTGGATAAGGATTCATAAGTGTGTAAAAAAGTGGAGGCATAAATGGTCTATTTTGCCCTTCAAAATACTGTACTATTGAAGTGTTGAACTTTTATGAAAATTAAATTTGACAAATGTTGTTTAGTAGCAAAACCAAAGCATATAAGAACCAAGTATGCTGATGTGTTTACCAGCATAAAGTCACTATCATAAGTTTAACATCTCATGAATCTGGATACCTAGCAGACTATGGATAACAACTTAGACCAACTAACAGATACAACTATGATCAACCTGAGGATAAAACATCTGTAATTTGAGTTCATGACAAAACAAGATTTCATTCAGGCATTTTATCAAACACCTAGTTTTAGAACAATATCAGCTATGAACATAGAATGACAAAAAACTGGTACTCTATCAGTTAAATGCAAACAAGCTCAATTCAATTGTTAGGGCTTGAATAATATAGGAAACGAAATCAGTTCATAACTTCATACGTTTAATTAAGAAGATATAAACTAGATTTGATTAGGCAGATAGCAACTACAGGCAGTTGCCCTAAATGGTTAACTAAAAAATGCAAAAGAGTAAATAGATAGCACTGAGAGGAAGCATGTTGATGTCGGGATATGCAGAAACCCTAATTTGAACACTCAATCAAATCGAGTAATGTGAATCACAACATTGGGAGAAGTAACCATGAATTATTGGCGGTTGCACAAGATATGTTAGCTATGCATCGGTACGTTGGCATAAATATACAATTGCTAGATCTGTTCTTAGGGGTACAAAATCATCGATAAAGCACATGTCAAAGGGATCAAAAGAATCAAAGTATGATCTTACCTCGACGTTCGACGGTGGCGTTAGAGGCTCTGCGGGTCGGGCGGCTGGCGGGGGGTTTATTGCACCGATGGGGGTTTTATCGCAGCAGGAGACGAGTTGAGGGGAAGTTGGGAAGAGTAAGCAGGGCAAAGCGACGATGGTTATCGACGATCGTATCGCGGGTGGGTTTTTTATTAAGTGGGCTAAGGGTGGGGTGGGCTGGGCTTTATGGGCTATATTAGGACTTGGGTTCGTGTTTTTTTAGAAAATCAATCATCCGAATTGAAAACTGGTTTGAATCAAGTTAAGCAAAGTCAAAACCAGTTCAGTCTAAACCGGATAGTTTAAAAGATGGTTTCAGAAAAGAAAACTATACCGGATCGGATAGGTTTCAAATCGCATTCAAACTCCATTTCATCCCCAAAACGGTTTCCAAGGTGATATTCCTAAACCATTTTCAAACCGACGGATGGGATCAGATTCGTTTTCGGCCTTACTGGATCCAATTCCGGTTTCATATATCGATCAGGATATACACCTCTACGTACACTTGTAACGGAGTTGTGCGTGATAATGTACAAGTTATCTAAACACTTGCGTACGATTTTTTTTAACTCTTTACCTTTTTTAAAACAATTTTGCTTTCTTTTGTATTTTTTACTAGTTCAGTTACGATTTCATTTTTTATAAAGTTTTTGAAATATTACTAACTATTTCGCTGCAACACATGGGTTTGTGTAAAAGTTTTGCTTTTTATTATATAAAGTTCCAACTACATTTATTTATTTCTAAAACGATATATTTTTACGGTTTCTTTTTTCTTTGACTTTATTTTATACGCTTTCGAGGAAGTAAATTTCTTCCGTAATTTAACGCGTCGCATAACGTGTGGGCATAATTATAGTTTATTAAATTTACAATTATAAACCCCCAAATGGCCAAATAAAAGGTCGTGAAATAAGCGACAAATCCTTTTAAAAGACTAAATTTTGTTGAGGTCGTTCCCATCCCATCCCATCCCATCCCCACAATATAATAGAAAAATTTGCCAATCGAAAAAACAATCCCGAAGTAAGGTCTTAAATTAGTTTGTCACTTTCTCTAAAAGTCAATTTCGGTAGCGTGTGTCACCGTCTTCCTCAAACTACATTAATATTATCCGATTCTCACCACTAACGCTATGCTATTAGTTTCCCAATTTCATCAATAATCCCATAATTAATCAGACGTCACCGCTTCAAGTTATACTTCCTAATTCATATTCATTCAATCCAAATCCCTAATATTTCTTGTTTCCATCAGGATCGATTCATATATGCTCCACTCTTTCCAGGTAACTACTTCTTCATTTAATCGAATATTTGTTTAATTTCATTATAATTCTTTCTGGTTGCCGATTAAGCGGCGTTTAGGATTGCTTATGGATACTGATTATCTTCTTATTACATTTTCATGAAATCGGTTTTGAGTGTCTGATCAGAATCAAATTGTGCTTAACTGTTGTATGATTATTTGAAATAAGGAGTTTGGGAATTGATTATTAAATCTGCTTATCTGATCATGATTCTTTTATAGTTTTATGATTCTGTGACTCTCATGATCAAAATTCACCTTGTAGGTTTTATGATACAATCTGTTAGCATCTACTTATTGATCTACTAGCTTAGACCTTGTATTACACGGATTGAATAAATATAATAAGTCAATGCAATGTTATATACTTAATAATAAATATTCACATATTACATGGTTTTTTAATTCAAATTTAGAAACTTCATATAGTTACTTTTTAAAAATGTTTTATAAAAACAATGAATTAGATCAATTTCTAAAAGTGTTTTATGAAAAAACCTATGTTTTTTTTAAATAAAAAATGTTTTACAAAAATAATTATAGAAATCATTATTATTTCATAGGAGAGAAAGACAAAAAACAAAAAAATATTAAAAATTAATTAAAGAAATTTTGTGTAATTAATAGGAGAGAGAGGCGGGAAATTTGTCTTACCAAAACCTTTATTTATTATAGAGTATAGATTTGCCTTTCAAAGTACTAAAATTGACATATATTTTCATTAATTTGGATCCAAAAAGAGGCTCCATTTCCAGCAGTGTTTCTATACCAATGTAAACAATCAGTTGCAGTGAGTCACCAGAATTAGAAGCATGCTACGACGAACAAGCCGCTTTGATCCTGAAAATTGTGGCCATTGGTTCCATACTGTTGACTGGAATCATTGGAGTTGCTGTCCCGTTGGTTGGCAAGAACTGGCGAATTCTCAGATCAGACTCCGGTTTCTTTTTTGCCATTAAAGCATTTGCTGCTGGTGTCATCTTGGCTACAGGATTCGTGCACATACTACCAGATGCCACATCAGCATTATCCAACCCGTGCCTCCCTAAATTCCCGTGGTCCAGTTTCCCATTTTCGGGCTTCATTGCGATGATGGCTGCTTTGGTCACATTGCTTGCTGACTTTGTTAGTACTCAATACTATGAGGGAAAACAAGAAAACCATATTCAGACTTCTGGAATTGAGGTGGATGATTTGGATTCAGTGGTGGTTCCGTTGGTGGTGAAAGAAGGCGGTTTGGATGAGGATGAAGGTGGGAATGGGATTCACATTGTGGGTGTGGATGGTCATGATGCTCATCATACACACATCCATGAAAACGGTCAAATGCACGAGCAGTTAGAGAGCCATTCTCACAAGCATGCGTTTGGTGATGATTCAGACGGTGTTGTAAGATATGCTGTCGTTTCACAGGTAATCTTCAAGAGGGTCGCACATTCACCTTTAACCCGTTAAGGACATCTGCTCAGTTCAAGCTGTGTTTTAACCGGTCTCATTGGTTAGCATGGTATTGATGGGTCAGTGAGTTTATGGTTTTAAAAAAAACTAACTTTCTAAACATCATTTACACGCAGGTATTGGAACTTGGAATCGTGTCACATTCAATTATAATCGGTTTATCATTAGGAGTTTCACAAAGTCCATGTACAATTAGACCGTTGCTCGGGGCATTATCTTTCCATCAGTTCTTTGAAGGATTTGCATTAGCAGGTTGTATCTCACAAGCAAGATTCGGGATCCTTCGTTCGACGTTAATGGCGGGGTTTTTCGCAGTAACGGCTCCTATAAGTGTGGGAATAGGGGTTGGTGTATCTTCATTTTATAATCATAATAGCCCTAGAGCTCTGATTATTGAAGGCATCCTGGACTCCATTTCTGCTGGGATTTTAATTTATATGGCTTTAGTGGACTTAATTGCTGCTGAATTCTTGAGTAAGAGGATGAAAATCAATTTGGGGGATCAAATAACGTCTTTTACTGCACTTTTTATTGGGGCTGGATTAATGGCTTCTCTTGCAGCTTGGGCTTAAAAATCCCCCCCCCCCCCAACTAATGATGTAAATTATATTAACTGGCTTCACATAATCATACAAATGTACAGAATATTACCTATATACTTCATAGCTCTTTGATTCTACTCTCACTTTGGACTCATGTGGATAGGGCTTGAAAGAAAAAAACAAGAAACATTTGGGATGAACTATGAATAGGGCTTGAAAGAAAAAACAAGAAACATTTGGGATGAACTATGAATAGGGCTTGAAAGAAAAAACAAGAAATATTTGGGATGGATAATGGGGCGGGTGTTCAGGTATGAGACTTGATATTTGATCGGTTTTAAAAAAATTTACAGGTTTGGGACGGGTATGGTTTAGAAAGGGTGGACCCGCATATGAGGGTGACGCCCATGAAGTTTTTTTTATGTATATCATCTATCTATACTAATAAATAAAAATAATTGTGGACACGTGTCCATCAATTAGGCCATCAAATTTTGCTTTTCCCGCCTACATGATGTGTGTCTAAAAAATTCACGCGGATCTTTTTTTTAATGGACCCGGTTACGTTTCCGGGTAATAACCCGGTTACCATTCAGAAGGGGTAATCCCCCTTTTTGTTTTTCATCCGCAAACCCTAGATCAGTCTTCATTCAGTCGCCGCACCATTCCTGAATCTGTAGATCTTGAATCAGATTAAGGGGGTGTTTGGGATTACTTATTTGAAACTCCTTATGACTTATTTAAAAAGGTAATAAGTCATAAGTCATAAGTCACAATTTCTTACTTCTCAAAAACTACTAAAAGGAGGATGAAAAGTAAGAAAAACCAAACAAACTTATTACTTATCTCATTTTCTAAGAAGTTAATAAGTTATAAGTTGGTTAAATAAGTAATCCCAAACACCCCCTAAGAGTTCATCATCTTCCTCACCGATTGGTTGGTTGTTCTTCCTTCATGTTTTAATCATGTATTCCATCTTCGCATATTAATTAGGGTTTGCTTTTAATGTTTCTTCTACATAAAATCTTATTCCTCTTTGTGGTGTGTTCCTCGACTATCTTTGATATCCACATCATCAAACCAATCGGTTCATGAAATCCATCTCATCAGGTATGTCCTTTTAAAACCCTTAACTATATTGATTTCGATTGGTTTTGATTGTGGATTTTACAGATTAAAGACATGTAGATCACTTGATTATGTTCTATTTTTTTAGATTAAAGTAACATACATCAGATTTTGTTTCATTGTTGTTGTTTACCTGATTCAAAGTTTTTGGTTTTACAAATTCTCGGTTCATTGTTTTTGTTTTAAAAATTACATGTTAATTTAATGTTACATTTATGTTGATTATCTCAGAAGTTTAAGTTCTTGCTACTGTTAAATAGTCTTAATTTCTTATCCTTTTTGCTTCTAACAATACAGAGTAAAGATGACCAGTCTTTAAAGTGGTGTACCCCTGAGTGCCCTATGTTATGATATGGAAACATATTTGGAGATCAAAGTGGAACAGTAAGCATATACGTTATTAGCTTGTGAAAACATGTTATATTTTAAT
Organism: Smallanthus sonchifolius; assembly: GCA_023525975.1. Taxonomy (NCBI): domain Eukaryota; kingdom Viridiplantae; phylum Streptophyta; class Magnoliopsida; order Asterales; family Asteraceae; genus Smallanthus; species Smallanthus sonchifolius. Next base: position 60,847,265 of record CM042041.1, on the reverse strand, counting down.
TTGAATTGCATGATTTAGTGTATAATATCTTGTGGTACAGGTCATAATTTTTGAACTTAAGCCCGAGCAATATGCCACAGAGAGCAGTTTTTTGTCCTTACAAGGTCCTTACTACTAACTTTCATATTGGTATCTCATAAAGAATTATTGCTTTATTTGTAAATTTGGGAAATTTTGAGGGTGCTTTTGCTTTTTGTGTTTGATTTTGACTTTGACCAGGTCATGCTCATTTCATTTTGGACCTAATCCTGCATATTTATCTATCAAATACTTGGATAGATTTCTTGCTGCCTGTGAGCTCCCTGTAAGTATTTTTTTTATATTTGTTTTTGTTTATTTTTTTATAGAGCTTTAACTTCTTTAAATTCCTATCAGGTATGTTCATTGACTATATTTTTAATCTTAATTGACTATTTAATTATACTTCTAAAATACAATTGTTAATTTATGACTGGTGGTACCATCAAGAACCATGAAATAAAAATACAAGACACCTGTTAATTCTCAACTATATGCAGAAGATCTATGAAGAGAGATACCCTGAAGTATGTTGGTTGTTTAGCTTAAACCAAATTTGAAGGTTTGCATCTTTGCATATTTGTATTTACAAATGGATTACCTTTTCTGTTACTTTTTCTAGAAACAAGAAGGTATTCGTCCCAGAATGTTCAAGGCAGTACTTGCAGCCAGTCATCTTGAATTTTCAACCACGTTAAATATTGAACAATGTATCGTGTTTTAGTTGCTCATATCTTCTGTTACCATATTATTTATGCAGATAACTAAAACTAATTAAAATGTAGGATGCACTTGAGTTTTTCCTACATTTCATTGACCAAGTTAACGAATTAATGTTGGTGGTTACCTTGAAGCGGACCCTGCAAGGAGTTTCAAGTTTGGTACTAAAGAACGCCTTCAGTGTCCTTCTGGGAAGTTTACTTACAATAAAAGAAATGACTACATTCTTTCCTTAAATATTCAATTAAAGAAGGCTACTAATAAAAGTGAGTTCATCCTTTTAATTTGTAAGTTTTTACCTCCCTAACGGGAAGCCCTTTTTTATATTATTTTAAGGGTTATTTACATTTTAGAGGAACTAGAAGATTTTCAATAGGACTACATGACTGACTAAGTTCGCAAAAGACCAATAAAACCGAAACCCGTAAAGTGGAGCCTTTGATGACGTTTAGTGTTAAAATATTATTTTATTTCAATTTGATAATGATAATTTATTTTTTTTTTGTTTTGCATTCTGGGCTCCCCTCCTAGTTTTCCCTTGCGGTTGGATCTCATGTTTGGGCTAAGCCCATAGAAGTGTCATTCAAGTTCCTCCAAGTTTGGGCTCCTTTTTTGCTGTAGACTTCAAAGAAAATAGATTTGAGGCCTCATTCTTCTCTTCTACGCTCTGATGAGCGGTTGTTGATCTGTCCTCCCAAATCTACTCCGGTGATTGCGTTCTTTCCTTGTTTGGATCGTCTCCTCCCCGCTATCTATACATGCATGCTCCTTCTGCTGCAAGACGCAAACGATCTTATGATTTGAAGCCGTATGTTACATCTGTATGTTTAGGGTTTCTTAAAACCTTGTTTTGTTCTTCGTATTTCTTGTAATTTCAGTGTTGATTAAAAGGAATAAAACCGTATTTTCATGTTTTTGACATGTATAATTTACGATCTCTTTAGTGATAAGAATATGTGAATAGTGTATTTCATTATTCCTTAATCCCGTTGTCATGCAAGATTTGTTACGTAAACCAAACCAACCCGTTGTTATCATATCACCCTCCATATTGGATATGCTAATGTTCAATTCTTGTTAGGACCGCGGAACCTTGCTCAAGACTAGTAACATATTCCCCCCTTTTTACTCTTTTGAGATCTAGATGCTTTTCTGGTCGTTGGTATAAATGTTTGTGTGTATTGGATATGCCAAGGTACACACCAATTGTTTTATACACAGAATTAAAATATCGCTTGCTTTTTTAACTAAAAAGTGTTTTGAAATTGTCTCGCGTGATTATGAAAGATAACGAAATAATATAACATGATTTAAAGAAAGAATCAAAGCATTTAGTCGATTTATGAAAAGTAAATTATCAATCATAACAAAGAAATGTTAAACCTATAAGAAAATCATACATAACACGTAACTCAACTAATTCTGATTCTTTTTTCTTGTTTCGATTGTAACTCTGGTTTAAATATTTTACTATAATATACTTTATAAACGGTATTATATTGTTTAAGAAAATATAAATAAATTGCATTAATTTCCTACCAACATGACAACATTCTCTTGAATTGAAACTTTACTTTCTCCGTTTTTCTCATAATTGTATCAAAGTGTAGGAATATGTCTCATATTAAGTACGTTTCATTGTCTCTTTGAAGCACAAAAGGTCAGTAAAACATAATATTCGCGTATGGTCATCAAAAGCTTTTACACATTTATGTTAAATGTTGTAAAAAAGAAATATTTGAAGGATATTCTATATACATAAGCATATGTACATCAAATTATTGGTCTATAAATTGCTTTTGAATGAAAATTGTTGTTTAACAAACTACAATGAATTGGAAGGTTTTCTAAATGTATAGATGTATTACGGGGCAATTACTCATTTGGTAGTAGGCTTTTTTTTTCGATTCTACTGCCAAAGGAGATTTGCCCAGCAATTCATCTCCTACGACAACTCATTTGAACAAGGTAAGTTTTGCGGCATTGCAGGTAACATGACAAGTCATAGAAGAAATATATAGTTTATTGGTATTGTATAACATTTAAAGGTGAATGAAGTGAATAGTGCCAGACAGTTGCTTGACACTTTGTCATGGGGTCACATATGTCGGTTTTTTTGCTCTTCTCACCTATGTAAAGTAGTCTCTTTCTTTTCAAAACACACAAATAGAGAGATAGAGAAAGGAATCGGGACAGAGAGATAATAGAATGACGATGGATCAGTGGCGGTGGTAATCCAAGGACGTGACGGTAGCGGTGGCAGTGCGCACAGTGTGAGAGAGCTCGACAATCGTCCTTGGTTCCTGCCATGACAATGGCGGTTGTGGTCGATGGCTACTACGCTAGCGGTTGTGGTCGATGACAGTGGTTGCATAATTTACAATAAAAGCTAAAATCAGTTACTTAACATTAGATATGGGTTTGTTTTATTTCTTATTTTATGTGTAAAAAATTGTGACTTTTTATTGGGAGATATATTCATCATTATTTCAATAACTAGAAATTGTGCGGTGTTTTATGTTTGCAGATACAAGAATTGCTTCTTTATGTTTTGTTGCAATTTTTTAATCTGTTTATATTCTTGATGGTTTCTTAGTTTCTTTATGCTTTGTTGCAATTTTTTACGTGAATGCCTCAATAATTCTCATATATTAAGATTGAAGTGTTTGTATTCAAGTTAGGCAACTACTGTTGAAGGTAACTTTAGTTTAATTAGGCTGTTGTAAATGAAATAATTGTTCGTCACATGAATGTATTACAATCACACATTCATGTAATACACTATTAATTGTTCCATCGTTGTTTCATTTTATATCAAATTGAGTTCTAAACACCATTGTTTACATTTTGGTTGCGATAATGATTTCATAGGTGTTGTTATACAACAATGTAAGTGTTTTGTCACATTAATGTAATTTCGGAAGTCGAAAAGAAAATGGCTAGACAATAATGGAATTAAAGAGAAAAATGTTATGTGTTTGATAGTATAATTTTTATAAAAATATAACATATTATATAAAAGTACTGACGGTCGTTCAAAAAAATATAAAAGTACTGACCTTTAAACCTTGCTTCATTTTCTCAAAGATTAACATTATATTCTGTATCTTCCACTGATGCAGGATAATAACTTCATTTAAGGAGGTTGCTTTGATGTTTATTTTTTTTTGAGTACTAATGATTTTTTTATTTTTTTTACATTTAGGGGTTCATCGGTTCGGTAATTCGGTTAAATAAATTGCAGTCTTAACCGTTAACTGAACCGAATTCAAAGTTAGCTTACTTGAACAGAATAACCGGATTAGCCGAACTTAGCAAAATTAGGGTTCGTGATTCGGAAGTATGAACGATCGAACGACGACTTATTTTGATTATATTTTGAGTTAAATGGGTCATGGTACATGGGCTATTATCAAATGGTTATGAGCATTTTGTTATAAAATTAACAATAGTAGAGTACAACATATAACATGGCTTTATTAGGTTAACTAGGTTAGAACCCGTGTATTATGCACGTGGTGAATAATATTAATACATAAAAATTATATATTTTATAAGTGTAATGTTTTTAAACCCGGACCGGTCGGACCGGGGACCCAGGCGGTCCGGTTATATGAGTACTAATGATTTTTTTATTTTTTTTACATTTAGGGGTTCATCGGTTCGGTAATTCGGTTAAATAAATTGCAGTCTTAACCGTTAACTGAACCGAATTCAAAGTTAGCTTACTTGAACAGAATAACCGGATTAGCCGAACTTAGCAAAATTAGGGTTCGTGATTCGGAAGTATGAACGATCGAACGACGACTTATTTTGATTATATTTTGAGTTAAATGGGTCATGGTACATGGGCTATTATCAAATGGTTATGAGCATTTTGTTATAAAATTAACAATAGTAGAGTACAACATATAACATGGCTTTATTAGGTTAACTAGGTTAGAACCCGTGTATTATACACGTGGTGAATAATATTAATACATAAAAATTATATATTTTATAAGTGTAATGTTTTTAAACCCGGACCGGTCAGACCGGGGACCCAGGCGGTCCGGTTATATGAGTTGAAACGGGCCTGCAACGACCCTGACTGTTGGGCCGGGAACCCGGTATTAGTACCGGTTGGGTATTTGAATTTTTTTTTACTCTTTAATTCATAGAGGTTGAAAGATGGTTTGGTTTTTGTTTTACACTATTGAGCGATGTGGGATAGAAATGATTTAGAAACGAAAATTTAATGATAAAACTTTTCCTGTGATGTAAGGATCGAACTCGTGACCTTTGACTTACAAAAAAATTAAAAAAAAAATTTGCCAGTTAAGCTACGTTGAATTTGATGCTATTCTTTAGATTATCTACTATATATGTACACGTAAAAAGTTCAACCTTAAAAAAATATAAATTCGATGAATAGATGTAAGGATGTATTTATTATTCATTGTTGCACACTTATTTATATATGTGTTATATACATATATTAAAATTTTGTATAAATACATGATTTATTTTTTATAATTCATATTGTTAAATTATTAAATTAATTATTACGTCATCCGGTTATTAAATTCGGTCCGACCGGTTGGACCGGTCCGACCAGTGGACCTGTAAGAGGTCCGGTTTGATGTCCGGTCCGGTTCTGAAAACATTGGTAAAAACATACTACATGTACCAATGATAGAAACAAAATTCAAAATATGTAAAAATTGATATATAATTGGGTTTCAAAAATAAATATTTTATTAGTATAATTAGTATTTTATTTAAAAATATTATTATTTAAAGATAGATATGTATTTAATAAGATAGTGAATCAGGAAAAAAAATGATGAGAATTAATGTGGAGGCGACATGTGTCATATAAAAACCTTTATATATATATATATATATATATATATATATACGGGATTCCGGGTATAACCGAATTCAAAATATGCATAACCGTTAACCGATCTGATTAACCAAATACAAATTCAGTTACAGTTAAACACTTGATTGAGTAACTGAATGGTTCGGATTTTGTTTGTTTTGATTATGGTTCTGCTTACGATTTATTCATTTTTAACCGAATAATAAACACAGTGGCGGATCTAGAACAAAAGTTCAGGGGTAGCGAAATATTTTTTTTTGACCGTATTATAATGTAAATGAAACAAAAAAAATTTTTACCGTACTTTCATTAAATGAAACAAAAAAAAATTACCGTACTTTCATGTAAATGAAACAAAAAAAAAATTACCGTACTTTCATGTAAATGAAACAAAAAAAAATTACCGTACTTTCATGTAATTGAAACAAAAAAATTTTTGACCGTACTTTCATGTAAACAAATTTTTTTTTACGGTAACATGCGACTGACGAGGCAGACTGCAGAGGTGGAGGACTGTGGTTTGGCGGAAGCGGCGCCGGGCGGTGGTCTCAGCTCAGGTCGAGCGACTAGTCGAGTGGTCGGTCTCTGACTCTCACAGTTCCCGCTCTCTGTCTTTCTTCTTGGCCGGCCGATTGGGTAAGTTGGGTTTGAGAATTGAGACTTTGAGGTATTGAGTTTTAATAAAACATTTGGGCTGGCCCAAATTTTTTATTAAAACCAAATAGCTCAAAACCTTTAATAAAATGTGATAATTTTTTTATAAAGTATTAGGTTTTTTATAAATTTTTGGACTTTTGATTTTTATAAAATATTAGGTTTTTTATAAAATTTTAAACTTTTTATGAATTGTTGAGATTTTAAAAAAATTTAAAAGATAACGTAAGAGATAATCGGATACATAAAACCGTAAAAAAAATTTTTTGCGTTGCTCATGAAAGTTGAGCCCTACCCATAAGGTAGGTCGGCCCCTGAATAAACACCCCTGATTTTCATTGTTTACCAGTTACCACTTTACCTTGCCCTTGATTTCTGTGATCACAAATCTTAGTCGGGAAGTCGTAGAAATTAGATATCTCTGATGCTAAATTTGAAGAATCGATCCAGTTTCAAATAGTCCCTGCTTCGAATCAACGCAATTGAATCGCGAATGGCTGACAAACCCAGCAGAGGATTGGTGGTTTACGGTGATGGATTAGCTCGATTCGTCAACCCTTCTCACACCCATCTCCATTCATTAGCAGCTCAATCTTTATGTGGCTTCTTATCACTTCCACACTTGCCTCCTACAGGTCTAATTTCACTGCATTCATTTGGGCGTTCCCTTTTCAGTTTATTACTAACCGGTTTTATGATATTTTGAGGAATCTTTAACCTTTGATTGAAGTTGCTATAATAGATATCGATTTTGGCATAGGTTACAGGAACACGTTTGTGTTTGTAATTTCATAGATGTTCCTATTTGTGACATTTCATGTATATGCAATCGATTAGAATGTCTATTTATTATATCCTTGGAAGCAAAATTGTTGATTTGGTCTTTATAATCATTGCTCTCAAATAGATTGATCAATTGATGTTAATGCCAACCCATTAAGTCTCATTGGACATCTTCAACTTTAGTTTCGAGAAGCTTCTTTTCCAACAATACTCTAGTTGCGATATTGCGTCATTAAAAAGTCCCATACTTTCACTAGTTAAGCAACCTTAACTCCACATGGAATTCTTTTGTGTTAGTTTCAAGTGGTCACTATCGTTTAGTGCAACTTCAAGATGACTGCAGTACGACTTATGGTTGTTGTCATCAAACAACTTCAACTTGTCACAACAAACCAAAAAATATCTATTTCAACAATAGTTGACCTCAAAAATGATTCCTTAACTAACAATGACGCATCTTAGATTAATTGATTCTCATCGGTTGTTTTCATTGTTGTTAAAATATTTTGGTTTCTTGTTTACTTGCGCAGAAAGAAGTTTCTCTAAACTGAAGTTGTTAAAATCCTACTTGCACTCCACAATGTCACAAGATATTGAGAGTGATATGTTGGAGAGTGTAAATTATACAGGAACGGAATGACGCCACATGTGACTATGTGAGATGAAGGCTATTTGCACCATTGTTTTAATATATTTGGATACTTGTTACAGTTTGAAGTTTCACTTTGATCATACTAGCTGTGTCAACTAAACATAAATCCCTGTTGGCTGCTCTCTTTTAGACAGTTGGATGACAATTTAACGAATGTGTGAGGATATAATTTTGGTAGTATAGGGATGCTATTGATAGTTTTTTTCTCTACGTTCATGCATTCAATTCATTAGAATCTATTTTTTTGTCATCTTTTCTTTGAAATTCGCATATTATTCGATACTTTTGGATCTTTACTGATTTACTTGGACATTATTTTTCAGAAAATGTGGATGGTCGAACCATCGGAGAATTTCTGAATTTAGTGGACGCATATGACGATTTTACCACTGTGGTCAGATTTTCTACCTTAGAATATTGCTTTAATAGAAAATATAGTAAGCTTACTTTTGAACTTTTTTCATCTTTCCTTTCCAGAGTGTAGACTCTCAAGACAAGTGCATAACACCATCTATATCAGAGAGGTAATATTACAATAATAATACTTATACAAATTCATTAAAGAACTGAATCGCTTTGCTTACTAGATGGAAATTATGGGTTTTGATCAATTTAGGTTTATGGGAGTAAAAGCAGCATTAATTACTGAAAATAAAAGTTTGAAATCATGTGGAGACAAACTTGGCCTTTCGGTATTACAGTCAAATGAGTTAATTAACAACAATTGTCCACTTGCTGACTCACCCGCCAATCTTGTTGCCATTGAGTTGCTGAAACTGCTTGGATTTCAAGAAGATAAAGTTCTAGATCCGAATCCGTTTGATTTAGTTTTTGTACACATTGGAGGTCATGAAGAAGATTCAATTAATAAATACACAGAATATATTAATTCATTGGTTGGTGAGATAATATCGAAGACAAAACCTAAATCAGAGATAGGTTCCCGGCTTCATTTATCTGTTGTGTTAAGCTATGGGGAAACTTCAAAAGACGATGAATCCAATTTTACCATTTTAAATAAAAATGGAATTATGCAATCGGGCTTTGATTCACTGTACCCTCGTCAAAGTTACACAATGAAAGGTTGCCATCCAAGGAGTAATGTCAGGTAAGAAAAGTAAATTTTACAAAAATCTTTCACATATTTTTAACGCTTCATGATTGTACTAATTTTACCGTCATTTAACAGAGATTATTTCCCAATGTTGTTCGCTCAATGGCAAGATGCTGTTACTCGGAAGGATACAGTGAAAACCTTCGTTTTTCAAGATTTCAAGGAGGTAAAGAACTCAAATCAAATATGTTATTTACAAAAATCTTATAGTTTATTGATTATAGACACACGGAAAGATTGTTCATTGTTGGATAGTTATGCATGCATTAATATTGTTTTGCATTGTATCTGTTTATGATGTTTTAAATATTGATGCAGAATGGTGGAAACCTTACAATACCAGCTGATAGATTTCTTCATGAAGTCGCGTTTAAGCTTTGGAAGGCCCCTAAGTATGGAGCCTGAGGTCCTTTTTGTGTTCTGCTAAACTACTAGTTTGACTCGGTTGACTTTCCCAAATAAGCTTATGGCTGTTTTTTCATGTTTTTATTTATTTTCGGGTATGTCGTTTCTGTATAACAAGTTGTTTGCCAGTTGATATGCGAACAGTTTATCGATCCGGGGTGTTTAAATGCGACCCTGCTTGCATTTCTAGTTTTTTGGGATCACCATATAGCCAAGGCTGTTTTAGCTGAAAGTACCAAACATTGCAGGCTTTACATGAATCTTGTAATTTGATAAAGATGTTAAGACTATTGGTAACATATTTAAACTGCTTCTTATATCCTTGCTTGATATATTTTACCATTCAAATTATTATTTTATTCTTAAATTTATATTTATAATATTTGCTCCTCTTTATCAAATTATTTTATTAATTTCTTTGGGCATTTATCAAACTTCAAGCACAAGCAACAAGAACGTCCATCTACTACTCAAACAACCACCACCACCACCACCACCATGAATCACAACCAGTTAAAACTTAATCACATATCTTAAACATACATGTTAGAAAAACTAGAATCAGTGTTCAAATGCATCTTAGATGTGAGACTAAATAATTGTTCAAACTTCAAACAAACCCTAGATTTGAGACTAAATTGGACCAGTCAAATCCGTTTAATAAACATGTAGTGTTCAATCTATCTAATAAACGTGTCGTGTTCTTGTTTTACTAAAAAATAGTGATCAATCAAACCTTTTAAATAATAACATTAAATAAAAAATATATAAGTTAGAACCCTTATGGCACATTTAGCCCGTTTATAACTTTAACACCACATATAATAAATCTTGTTATATAACCTAATTACAACTCAAAATTGTAAATATGTTACTTTTTATAAGATTATCAAATAGGTTATTTGTACAAGCAAAAAACCTTGTTCAAGCCAAGCAAAGAATACTTTTTAAGAAGTTATAATTGATAAAGTATTGAGTGATATAAGCGAGTGTTGGTGAGTCGTGTAATTTTTGTTTAGTCGATGTGAGAACCGAGATATACATGTCGCATCCAGTCTTGACTGATCATGTTAAAGATTATCACAATATCATTTAATGTTTTTTTTTTCTGAGACACGTATCATGAGATAAAATTTGTTTGAGAAAAATGAACTTCTTTTGATCAATTTTCAGAGTTGGGTTGTCGGACCGGATTTCAAGTTTTTTAATTTTTTGTATTTTTCTTTCAAAATATCATTTTCTAGTTAATTTAATATTCTAGTTAATTTAAGTGTTCGTATTTTATTAAAATTATAAATTCACACCAAAACATATAGTATTTTCATATAATATTTTAAATTAGATATACATAAATATTTTTATTTGTATCGTTTATGACGTCGTGAGGCCGGTTCAGTATCCGATCTGATTACGAAAACATTGTTTATAGATTGCCATGGTTCGGTGTCCGATCCTATTACGAAAACATTCGGATCTAACTTGTTTGACCCGGATACCATGGTTATGGCTTATGAGACTGCTTTGCTCTGAATGTACTGTCTGCTTAAAAGATTGTACTTTCATCTTGCTTCTAACGAACACAGAACCACCGCCCCTCTCTCAACTGTTGCCGGTGCTCCGCTACGTCTACTCTTACGCCAGCCTCTCTCTGCAAACCCTATCAGTGTTTCCTCTCTTCACTGACCATGTCCACTCAACCTCCATCCGCCGGAGCCTCCGCTCCTTCTTCTTCAAATTGCGCCACCGAAGACGTCGATGCACTTCGACGGGATCGAATTCTATCCAGCAAGCTCTATTTTGATGTACCTCTCTCTAAGGTTTGTAATTAAAAATTCAACTAGTCTAGTGACTATTTGTTTTTGCTAATTTTAGATTTAACTTCAAATTCGATGTTATTTTCCTTCCTGCCGCGAAAATTCATCAAATGAACTTCACATTTGATAGCTTACTACTGTTGTTCGTATTTTGAATGATTCTAATAGTTTTTGTGTTTTTTTTTATAATCAGGCTCCAATAATCTATTCAACTTCTTACGACATTTCTTTTCTTGGAATTGAAAATTTGTAAGTATATACCTAAACCTAATTGTGTTCAGTTACTTACAGATTAATCTGATTATCGAGCTTAAGAGTCTGTAGTTATGCGGTTTTTAATTGCTAGAGATGAATGATGATTGATGATTGATGATGCATCATCCTTTTTGGAAAATTTATAACATAACTAGGATTCAAATGTGAATATCAAAAATGACACTTCGAATTTCATGATTAATACATATTTCCAGTTCTCCTGAAGGAAAAAAAAAATTAGGTTATTACATGAAACTATATCACAAGTAGTCAGAAGTGCCAGGTCCATGTTGAGTTAAATAATCCCTTTGAAGAACAATACAATGTTGGTGAGTGAATATAGCTGGTGATTTTATTACATCTCAATTGGGGAGAACATACATGTACTTGCTCATTACAAATGAGTTAAAGATTATCTATGAAGATGATGATGGTAAGCTACATCCTTATGTGATATATTCGACAAAAATCTCGAATAATTGATTGTTTATAATGGATTTGGTATTACATGCTACCAACTTGACATTACTGCTGTGCTCACATTATTTTCTTGTCTTGGTGTGGGAAAATGAGTCTTTTATAATGTCTATGTGCATTCATGTGTTGTCTAACTATTGCAGGCACCCATTTGATTCTTCTAAATGGGGCCGTATCTGCCGGTTTCTCATTCAAAATGGCATTTTGGAAAATTCTCGTATAGTTGAGCCTCTAGAAGCAACCAAGGATGATCTGCTAGTGGTATTAATTGCATCCGTTAGACTATTAAGGATACTGTTTGTTTCCCTCTTTTAATTAACTTTATAATTATTGTGTCTGGTAGGTGCATTCAGAATCATACTTGGATAGTCTCAAAAGCAGTTTAAATGTCTCCATAATTACAGAGGTCGGGTAAATGTTTTCACTTGCCAGCTTTCCACACGATTCTCGTATTTTTTAAGAAGTTGAACTTTTTTTTTCCCTTTATGTGAATTTAGGTCCCTCCTGTTGCAGTATTTCCTAATTGCCTTGTACAGAAGAAGGTCCTTTACCCTTTCCGTAAACAGGTAAATTGTGGGATTTCATCATTTTCTTTTTTAATCTTATTTAACATGTTCTATGTTAACTCTACTTCTAATTTAGGTAGGAGGAACTATTCTGGCAGCTAAACTTGCTAAAGAACGAGGTTGTGCTATCAATGTAGGTGGTGGCTTCCACCATTGTTGTGCAGATCGTGGCGGAGGATTTTGTGCTTATGCTGACATATCTCTTTGCATTCACTATGCATTTATCCGTCTAAATATTTCACGGTGTTTAATATTTACAAACTCATAGGACATTTTAACTGCCTTGATGAAACTCGCTTGTCATCCTTCTAATTCTCTCCAAAACTAAAACTGCATTCAGGGTGATGATAATTGATCTTGATGCGCATCAAGGAAACGGTCATGAAAAAGATTTTTCAAATGACGGTATGCTTTTTATGTGTTCTTTTCATATGTTTTTACATGGTCAAATCAGTCAACTCATTGGATGTTATTTGTAGAAAGAGTTTATATTCTGGACATGTATAATCCTTACATCTATCCACTTGTGAGTCTCCTCCTAAATCATACATAATTTCAATTTCTTACAAAACAATGGGATTATTTCCCATTTTCCCTTCACCGTGATGTTTATCTTATTTAGGATTACGAGGCCCGGAGATATATTGATCAGAGAGTTGAAGTTCCAGTGAGCCATTACTTCATTAACTTTTCTAGATATTATGTTAATCTGCTTCATAACTTTACATAAATATATATTTATGTGTTGTGGACAGAGTGGGACCGCAACAGAGGAGTACTTAACGATGTTGGATGAAGCACTTCAGGTAAATATTAGTTTTTAATCATTGACTCTGGATTTTCCCTTGAATTGTCATTGATTCTTGGAATGAAATCTTAGGTTGCAGAGAATGCATTTGATCCTGAACTGGTGATTTATAATGCTGGAACTGATGTATTAGATGGCGACCCATTAGGAAGACTTAGGGTAATGCTAGAATTATCTTTGGCCGTTTGGAAATTTATTCTAAGGTTTAGGGTATGTCATAATCAGATAATTTAATTATAACAGATTAGTCCTCATGGAGTAACCATTAGAGACGAGAAGGTATTCAAGTTTGCCCGTGATAAGAACGTTCCCCTAGTCATGCTGACATCAGGTTAAAAAACCATATCTCTTTCAATAAAATATATTCTTTTTCCACTTCTAATAACTGCAAAAAATATGTTTCAGGTGGTTACATGAAATCAAGTGCCCGAGTGATTGCCGACTCAATTATAAACCTCTCAAACAAATCATTAATCACCATGGGCGGCATCTAATCCAAGTTACAGCCCTGGTAAGTGTCTCTATGAGGTTCTTTGTTGTATATGTTTTTTGTTCTGTTTTCATTATGATATAGTAATCCTGTAGTAGAACATTAAAATATGTATGTGGCATAGCAAAAAATGTAATAAAATTACTGTATATGGAAATACTATAACCTTAACTTTGATCCGAATCTATTTAACCCTTGGTAGATGCAATATAAACATTATTAATATATACTTAGATTAAAGTTCATAAAATGGCTTCAGTTTTGCCATAATAAGCAGAAGATACAAGCAACAAATGCTGTCATGTTCAAATATGATATTGCTGGTTTCTGTGGTTACTTGTTGTTTCTTCATCATGAATCCTCCTCCTGTTCATCTCTATGTACATTTCCTCAATCATCGGCTTCCATAAACGAACTCTAGCGTTTATAAACCAATTAGATACCTGTAATTATATACAACACAAAACTATTTAAAGAGAGTAAAAGTCCTGACTTGCTACTTGACCCGACCTGATACCCCCATCAAATTATACGGCAAATGTACTTAGATGTATACTGTACACTACCTGGCTCCTTGTCAATCCACTTTTTACAGCCAATAATTGTTTCTCTGCATCCTTAGGATACCTGCAAGCAAATTCAAGATTATAAACCATAATACAACATTTTATAAAACTAGATTACAGTATTAGAAAATCGCGTACGGGTGAAGAAAGTTCTGAAACATCCATGCACGTAACACAGAAACCGATTTTTCCGGCAACCCTCTTTGGGGTCTCCATAGTTGATGATCATTTCTTCTTAGTTGCTGAAGAGACCATTGTTTTGGCACAAAAGATGAAAGATCTTCCATTGTGTTAAAATCAGCAGCCATTGATAGTATATGATTGCTTATTTTCTCCCTTAAATGCTTGTAAAAGAAAGTAATTGTATGAAGAGCAAAACAAGCATGAATTTGAGAGTTCAATTCGGTTACTGCACTGAAGGCTGATATCACAGTGTGAATCTCATCTAAGCATTGGTTATATCGTTCATCGACCTGGGTCACAAAAAAGTTCACAAATATTGCTCTTTTTATTTGAGTAATTAGTTAAAAAGGTCAAATCAAGAAAAACTTGATTCTTGGTCATGAAAATGTTGAAAACTTTTATGTCTTTTCTTGTTTTAAAAAGCGCATCTCAGAGGCGCAAGGCGACCCAAGGCGTAGGTCCCTCGCTTTTGGCTACATAAGGCGTGAGTCGTACGAAAAGCGCACTTGAGGCGCGCGCCTCATACATATATGAAAAGCGCAAATCTGCATCAGGATGTTGTACAACAGGCATTGTAGATTGTACATGTAGGTAATTCATATACTAAATCATAAATAAAGCTTATTTATAGCTAAAGTTTAGGTAGGGGATGCTAAAAACCTATGGGATATATATAAAAATTATATATGCATCTTGCGCTTTAGACCCCGTCGAGTCAGTGCGCTTCTCGCTTTTTAAAACCAAGAGTCTTTTTGGGTAAAATAATTGACCAAAAGTTGCAATCAAGAAAATCTATATTAGTCAATGTTATTACTCAATAGTTGAGGGGTCTTATATGTAATTATTTCTCTTTATATTGTACGGTTTTCCCTTGAATGAATACACAACACCTTTTCATCTGATCATTTTGGTATCAGAGCCCGATCACCTTTCTGGGTTCTGATCGGCCTCTTTTTTACTTCTCCCGGAGACATCGCCGGTGACCCAGCCGCACAATGGCCCTCCTTGCTCTCTTCTCTGCAGTTGACAAAACCACCCACAACTCTCACAAATTTGGGTTTTCCCTCTCCCCCACCAACTATGGCTATTGGAAGCAAATGATTCAGCCTTTTCTTGTGACCAACAATTTATACGGGTATATTGATGGGACGATCCCCTGCCCACCTGCTACTCTCACCCCAGCGGCTGCCTCTGGGAAAGAAGGCTCAGTCCCGCCACCTCTGCCAAACCCAAACCACCAAACCTGGCTTTCCAACGATGCCCATGTTCGGATGATTCTGCTGTCCACCATCTCCGAAGCATCTTTCAAACATGTTCAAGGTAATACCTCTCGTGAACTCTGGCTCTCTCTTGAGCGTGCCTATGCACCAAATACCTCCTCACGAGAATACACCCTTAAAACTCAGTTGTTAAGAATCCAAATGACCGGAGATGAAACCTCATCTGCTTATCTAACCCGTGCCCAGGAATATTCTGATGCCCTTGCTAATATTGGAGAACCGATCAAGGATAAAGATCTCGTTATGCTTGTTGTATCTGGCCTTAGAGATGAATACAATAACCTGAAAACCAATATTCTTGCCCGAGAAACCCCTGCTGCCTTCACTGATCTCCATGCTCTTTTAGCTGATCATGATTTTATGATCAAGAAGCCTGCCCCTGATGTGTTTTCTGTTCAAGCCTTCGCTGCTGCTGCCACCAACCCAAACTCAGCTGGGTCTTCTTCTTCAACTGTTTCGGGACTACCCCATATTCAGCAATCCTTGCAACAACTTGTTGCTCAATTTGGACTTCAACTTCAGCCTATTGGAACTTCATCCCTGCACACGCCACAGGCCCTTTTTACCAGCCGTGGACGTGGGCGTGGCCAGCGTCACCGTGGCCGTGGACGAACCAACTTTCCCAACCTTTCCCGCAATCAAGGAGGCGGGAATCGCACCCAATTTCACTGGGCCTCGAATCAGAATACTGTGTACGGATCATGCAACAGGTGCGGGATTGGTCACATTCCTTCACAGTGCCCCAATCGTGACCCTGCCACCATTCGGGTAAGACAACCCTCTGCTAATTTTGCTGATTACAGGTCCCAAACAGCAACTATTCCTTCACAGTGCCCCAGTTTTTCACGCGCGTACAAAACATGTGGAGGTTGACTTTCATTTTGTTAGAGAGAAAGTTGCTCAAAAGAAGCTCTCGGTCCAATTTATCTCCACTAATGACCAGATCGCTGATGTGTTCACCAAGCCTCTATCCTCACAACGGTTTCTCTTATTACGATCCAAGCTACAGGTCGCTTCCCGGCCTTAGCTTGAGGGGGAATATTAGTCAATGTTATTACTCAATAGTTGAGGGGTCTTATATGTAATTATTTCTCTTTATATTGTACGGTTTTCCCTTGAATGAATACACAACACCTTTTCATCTGATCATTTATCTATATTCTTGGTCACAGAAATTTGATAAATAATTGGTTAAATGCTAAAATAAGAACATCCATCCTTGGTAAAAAAAAGGGTTTGATGGTAATTGGTTATAACTAAAAATATAAAAAAAATCTTGAGTCTTCCATTAAAAAAAAGTGGCCTTCTTGAAAAATAACTTTAAAAAACCAATCAAGAAACGTGTGATTCTTGGTCACAATAAAGTATGAAAATTCAAGTCTTTTTGGATAAATGATAGGTTAAAAATCAAATAAGAAAATTGTGATTATTGGTCACATAAAAGTTGAAAATGTCATGACCTTTTTGGTTAAATAATTGATTGAACATCACAATCAAGACACTGTGATTCTTGTTCACAAAAAGTTTGAAAAATCCAAGTCTTTTTGGATAAGTACATGGTAAAAAATCAAAATCATGAACATCTTCAGCCTTGGTCACCATAAAGTTGCAAATCTATGTCTATCTCAATAAATAACTGCTTAAAGATTAAAATCAAGAAAATTTTGATTCTTGGTCACATACCATTTCTAGTAAAGCCAGCAAATGCTTCTTTTTCTCTTCAATACTGTATGGTTTCAAAACTGGATCGAATTTGTTACTTCGATCTGAAAAATCATCAAAACTAATCTGCTTAAAGCTCATATGATCAAGATTTCCAAGAGAACAGCTTGCAATTTCTGTAAGAATTTCCTGCATCATATGAAGATACCCATTTGATCCAGATGAACATGGAAACACCTGAATTGGCCCATTTTTGTTGCTGCAAGAACTTGCTTGCTCTACAATCCCCAATTGTCTTCCATGTAAAGAAAGATTGCTTACGTTTGAACACGTGGCAAGACTCAAAGATAGCTCATTGCCATCTGAACTCACATTAGGGTTATTATCACCCGATATCCATCCGTTTGGATGTGTATCAAATCCGATCCGTTCGGTTGGAGGTGTAAGAAACTTGTTGGATTCCCATTTCCTGCTCATATCATTCATCATTCCATCATATCCAAAATCCCCATAATTATCAGGGAAATAACTGTTTGGAACAACACTTTTGGGAACTTCAAGAGATTGACCAAAAGGAGGGTGATCTAAGCTTTCATGTTGACCGTGTCTGGAGGCAAGAAGGGATGCTAGAGCAGAAGCAGAAATGGGAATATCCATATGACCATTTGGATTCAAATTACTTCCAAAATGTTCAGCTGGATTTGTTATTCCTGAAACATTTGTGGGTTCATTTGGGATCATAGAAATCATGGGAAATACAGGCATAATATTGTGATTTTGATCAAGAAATGGCTTTTGATTATAAGAAACCATGGCTGCAGACTGAAAGTTTGCATCTGGAATGATGAAATTCTCACCAGGCATACCCATTGGGATACTGAATCCATTGTTTTCCATGATCAAATTCAGATGAAATCAATCCAAATTCCAACAAGATTACCTAAAGGATCAAAACAAACTATAAGTTCAAGATCTTGAAAATGGTTGTTTTTTAAAGTATATTATAACCAACAGTTCAAACATAATAATGCAAGATTTCCTGTTTAAAGACAGTAGCCAACAAAGGAAGAAACAAAAATGGTGCACCAGAAAGATAAAACAAAGACTATTTCTAAGTTGGAATGTAGGTTTTTTCACCGGCAAGAAGTGACTTCTCAAAGCTCAAATCTCACCATCATATGCATGTGGAAACAGTGCCAAAAACTATTTAATAATTTTCAATATCTTAAATATCAAGATATTTATATAAGTAAAAAAGATCATAGCTACTTGATTTATGAAGCACAATTAAAAAAAAATGCATGGATTAATAGTCTAATATGAAGGGATCTTGGTTCAATTTTCCAGAATTCTGCAACTAAATATCATGTAATATCAACAATCAAAACTAGAAATGCAAGAATTTTATTGAACATTTTTGCAGTTACTATATTTAACAGAAAAAAAGAAAGTAAATCAGGAATGGGTGTAACAATTATCCTTTTCTAATAAAGGTCTAGCTTTGAATGAAAAATCCACTCAAATTCTGTAGTATAAGTTGACAAAAAGTCAAAATCAAGAAGATATATGCATAGATGAAGAACCAACCTTGCAAGCATTTGAAGATGAGATGAAGAAGATACAGCAGCCTACCCTCCACCAAAAAAAAACAATTTTTTTTTTGGAATTTTGAAGTGAATGGGGGATGTGAAAGGGATCTGTTTGTTGATGTGGGTGGTTGACACTTGACCCTGCAAAGGATCAACTAGCAACCACTACAAGTAGCTTCTGTGAGAACATAAATCAGGCAACAAAGAAAACCTCATTTGAAATTAATACCCCAAGCATAAGCATAACATAGAGTACTATGCTAAAAGGGTTGAAAACAGTGGTAAATAAAGAGACATGTGGCCTAGGGTTGCTGTTGCTTAGGATCTTATTATTAACTTTTGAGCCAATAATAAAGAAACTGGAGGAAATAAATAATGGTAAAAGTGGGAATTATGCCTTGCATGGAGAAGAAAAAGATAGTGGTATTTATTTCCATGAATTTACAGAACCCAAGAAACAGAAAGTTGAGTAAAGAATCATGATGATCATCACTATTCCCAGTTGAAGCACACACGCAAACACAAGAATACCCACAGGTTTTTTAAAGTAAACAAGACAAAATGGTCATGAAAATGAAGGTCACTTGTGGGTTTGTGTTGAGTCCACCATTAAAAGCATATAAAGTCTGTTTCTGATCCTAAAAAGCCAAAAGAATAGGGGGAGTGAGTGGTAGTAGAATTACATTACAACAATAATGGAACTGGAAATGGACCCATGAAAGTTTAACACCTAACAGGGTAGCTAGAAATAAGAGCCACACTTTATAGTTTTAAAACTTTTAATTTGAAAAAACTAAAAAAGAAAACACATGAATAAATGAATGAGAGAAAATGAAACCCTCCTCTCTTAAATTAAATGGTGCAGTGCCACTCATTTCTGTTGCAGGCTTTAGCCTGAAACAAAACAAAAGTGACCCATTTCCCTTACTACCCTTTTCTCTCACTCTCTCTCTCTCTCTCTAATCCTGCAATCATCACACTAAAAATCTTGATTCCACCCTGTTCAATAGGATGTTCAATAGGAAGTGGTGGTAAGATTAGGGTTTTAGGATGATGATGATGAGAAAGAGGATGATATATTTGATAAAAAAAATCAAGAAACAGGAAAAGGGGGTTGCTTTTTTAACCATTTTTGGGGGAATGTGAATTGAGGGTAAGAAAGTTGGTTGCTTTTGTGTGTGTGAAGGCAAGTAAGAACTTAAGATGGATGACCATACCATACACCTTTACAATGGCTACTATTTGGTTGCAGTGAGTAGGGTTTGTTTCTAGTACTCAGTACTGAAGAGGGTGTTATGTAAGCTAAAATGGAGTGTTTGTTTGTGGAGATGGTGGAGATGAAATCTTGCAGGGAGATCTATTATTATAAACAAATAAATGCTTTCTTTCATCCAGCCCACCACTGTGTGTACGGTTTCTCTATGGGTCTATTGAATTCCCACACACTTGTTTGGTTAATGCATGAAATGGTTTAGAGTAAATTACAAATTGTATCGGGCAAATTGCAAATACTGGCCTTTACCTTTATTAATTACTCTTTTTTTTTTTTGAAACTTTTGCATACTTTACGTCATTTTGATTAACTCCCATTGAATTCATCCGTTAAGTCTTGACATGTGCCTCACATGAGGGGATTTTCATCTTTTTAATCTCTGCTTTTATGTCAGACCAATATACTTGATCATCTCTCTCACTACCCAGACTTCCAAGGAAAAAAAACCCTAATTCACCTCTGGAGAAGAAATCAAGCAACTTGAAGACACATGAAGACCTAAAAGAGTAAATTACAAATTGTGTCTTCATTTGGGTATCATTGAGAATCCTCGAATTCTTGTTGACATCGATTACGGCACTTTCCACGGCCGCCGAATCGAACGAGAAAAGCACTCCAACATATACAAAATCAGGTCGTTTTGAGTAAGCACAAGTGTTGAGAAAGAGGGGTAACAATAGTAATAATGTTACAGTGAACTCCATTGTTGAAATCCCTCACAAACTGTAGTGATGTTTCGGTGAATTAGATATGAAATTAAGCTGGTAATGGTCGAAAATTAGGGTGTAGATCAGGTGGAGAAAGTGGGGTTGCGTGAGTCCTGAAGTGCATTTACAATGTTTTAATGGTGGGGTTTGAAGAATTTGATGGTGGAGAAGAATAAAGTCTCTGGAGAGTGTTTTTTTTTTCTTTTTAATTTTTTTATTGCAAGAATAAAGGCAACAAAAACATGTGCGTGTTTTCCAAGGTCGCTTGATTTCTTCTTCGGAGGAGAGTTAGATTTTTTTTTCTTGGATGTGTGAGTTGGGTAGTGAGAGAGATGATCAAGTATTTGAGAAGGAAAATTGGCCTGACATGACGAAAATGCCCCTCATATGAGTCGAGATGAATTGAATGAGAGTTAGTCAAAAGGACGTAAAGTGTGTAAAAGTTTCAAAAAAAGGACATAGTGTGTAATTAATAAAGACAAAGGACAATATTTGCAATTTGTCCGATAAATAATGGACACAATTTGTAATTTACTCAATGGTTTATTTCATTTATTAAAAAAAGTAGTTATGTTTAATTCACAAAATAGTTTGTTTCACTTGGCTCTATATTACAAACAATTAAAACAACCATTTTAGCCTTTTAAATTTGAAGAGTCTTAAAAATTGAAAAACTACTTTAATTTTTATTTTTTAACTTTGTGTTTTTTAAAAAGAAATGATAATTTTATAACTTTTATGTCAATATTATACGTTTTGACGCTCCATTAAATTATATTAAAATGTTTTTATATATTTATAAAACTTTCATAAAATGCCTCAATTTCAACGTTCACTTTAAACCACAAAATATGTTGAGCCGGCCTTGTTTGTTTCATAGTAAACAAGTTTGGTGATGGTGCCTTATAAATTTAGCGGGGTTTATGATAAGGTTTAAAATGAACCATGATGGTGCATGATAGAGTTGATGGGTTGGTTCGAACATATAAAAAGATATCACAATATAGGATGTTTTATATTTAGTTTGTATTTATATTTTATTCAATTGCAGAGAAATGAAAATAAAGACTTTTCTTTCTAAAGTATGGTGGGGGTTATTTTTCTTTTCTTTACTTCAAGGACATCGGCTACATATGGGTTTACGGACCCTCTCTCTCTTCCATGGTGACAGACACTTGTCAGCAGGGTGGCCCGTTACTGCATTTGGGCCAAAACCAATGCCTCCTTTCGTTTCGGGTTCTGGAAAACATTGACGGACCTATTAGCGCCGACAGACACCGATAAACTTTTATTTTCTTTTGTTATATATATGGTGTATTTTCGAGTGACCCCATAAAATTTTGACACTGATCCCAAATAAAATATTTTTTCGGATTATCGATTTTATAAATAAAACCAATCAAACCAAACCTTAACCCTATAACAATTGACCCATTAATTATTATTCTTTTAAAACCAAACCTTTAATAGTTTAACCCATTAATTATTAATCTTTTAAAACCAAACATTTACGTTGGTATACCGTTTATTGAAGTTGGCTCTCGTTTTACCCGTCGCAACAAGTGTTGAGAGATGCTTTTCTGCAATGAAGTACGTGAAATTGGATTTGCGTAATCGGATTGGTGATGTGAATTTGAGTGATAGTTGTGTTTGTCATATTGAAAAAGAGTTGCTTAGAAAAGTTTCTATAGTTGATGTAATGGTTTCAAAAAATGAAAACCCGTATAGAACAATTATAGGGATATATTGTTTTTTATTATGCATTTTTAATGACAAACATCGTATTATTATTGTTCATCTATAATTTTGTTTGTTTTTATCATTTTGTTGTGTGACTCGACCCGATTCGACTCGAGCCGAGAAAACTAATATTTAGTTATTGACAATCGACCCAAAAAATTCTCCGACCCCGATGAAAAAAGTTTCTGAGTCCGCCACTGCTGGAAAAGTAGAAATAAAAGATCGAGAAACATTCGGGAATAAACGTCAGTTGTAATTACCCGACAGGTAATGGGTCGGGTATGGGACACGATTTTCAACCGGGTATAGGTTTAGGATTACATATACCCAGCCCGAACCCAACCCAACCCATTGCCATCCCTAGAAGTCTTGCTTCATGCACTGGCGCAGCTTTCTTAGGGCCCGGGGGCCCCCCGGTTTTTCGCTCGATAGTGTAAATTTATATGTATTCGGCCGATTTTTCACTCAATGGTGTTAATTTATACGTATTCGGTCGAAAATTTTATAGTTCCGGCGCCCCCTGACAGAGAGAAAAAATCTCGGCCCTCCTACGCTTTTCTTCAAGCTTCGCCTCTGGCTTCATGCGAGCACTAATAGAAGCTTTGCAAGCACCGATAGGAGTCTTGGTTTGCATCCAAACATTGATAAAAGCCTTGGATTTTGTCCAAGCACTGACACGAGTCTTTGATTCGTCCTAACGTTGACAGGAATTTTGTATTCGTCCAATCATTGACAGGAGTCTTGGATTCGTTTCAAGCAGCGATAGAAGTCTTGCTTGGTGCAAGCATCTATAGTTGAATGAAGTCTTGCTTTGTGCAAGCACAAAAGGACCTTGTCATAAAGATAACAGCACATGCAAGTATAACAGTATTAATGAATTAACCTTATGTTATATAAAGTTTCCAAAACTACCTATAGGGACCATTGTGTAATTAACCTAGCACCCCTCCTCCCCATCGCCTTTATCTCTTTATATAATTAACCCCCATCGCTAGAGCACCTCTATCTCCATCTCCTCCACCCAATCACAATCATCGGCACCCAACAACCACTGCCGCCACCCCTCATCATAACTCTAACAACCACACCATATTCGTCGCCTCATTACCGCCAACCACCACCACCTCCTCAATTATCCGCCAATGCCACCACACCACCCTCGTCAGATTTGAATCGCGATTTAAAAAGCCCCTCACCCCCACCCCATCACGTGTGGGGGTTCTAAGGTGGTGAAGAACGTTGGGCGGGGGTGGAGATGGCTTGACTTATGGTTGATGCACGAGAAGAGGAGGCGGCCGATGGTGGGGGAAGTGGGGGTTTATTATATAGAGAGATGAAGGAGACTATGGGAATGGGGTTGGCTTGGTTAATTACACAATGGTCCATGTGGTTAATTATACAAAGACTATGAAGGAGACGAGACAATCTTGACTTAAAACATAGGAAATAAGTTGGTTTGAGTAATTTTGTATTTTAAGTTGAATTGGGTAACATTATAGCACAAAATAGGTTGAAACGGATAATACATTACAACAATTTGGGTCAATATTGCTCATCTAAAAACTATGTGAATTTTGACTGGGTTCAAGCGGGTAGCAAATTTTGTTACTTTTTTTTCTAATACATCTTGGTTCAACCTGAGCGACTTTTCGGTTACAACTCATTATGATCCGAAACAAGTTGATACTTTTTTTTAAAACACTCTGTCTTGACCCGAACTTATTTTGATTATAACTCATCCTGATCCGAACTCATACTGACCCAAACCAATTCTGACCCGTTACTCAACCCAACCAAACTCACCCGTTCTGCGAGGCTAAGACTATTTACGTGGCATTTATTATATTGGTGATGTGTATACTAATTTTGATGATATATATCATAAAAAAATTCTAGAAAAATAATAAATTTGTACATACTAATAAATAAAGGTTTTTGGGGACACCTTTTCCCGCCTAAACTACCACCACCACACACGGATCTAAATTTGATCCAATCTAACCTGAATCAGTTTTCAATATTTCCCTTCGATAAGTAAACAATCAAACAAGTAAACAAGTTTGATTATTAATTCCTAAATATAAGTATTAAAAAATCTTCAAATATCAATTTCTTTTACGCTATAATCATCCTTTCCATTTTTTTTAAATGATTATCATTTCCATTTTTTGAATTTAAATTTTAAAACAGATTGATTTGAATTCATTCAAAATTTATATTTTATTTATAGATTATCAAAACTTTTCAAAAATCAGAAAGTCACCTCAAAGAATCATATAATTAAGGCTTTATTTATGTAATTTATTAAAATTCGAATCTTGATTTTCCTATATAAATATCATCTACATGTAATTCTTTTTACATACAATACTCTACAATACTCTCATAACAGTTGATTTCATTTTTCATCTATCATCTGAGTTATCAATCTGTAAGTAATTTATATATTCTTGTTTTCTACTACGATCATCAACTTGTAAATAATTTTCATATTCTTTCAATGTCTTCAAATCACAGAGTTAATTTAAATTTAGTTGTTTTTATATTATTACATATGAAATCATTGAAGAAAACTTGCAAATATTTATTTGACTATTGTATATAATATATAAATTATTTACTATGAAGTATATACAAATTTATGATTAACGATGTTAATCAGCCAGTGTAATACATGAGATTGTAAGCTAGTAAAATAATATAAAAGTACATTACCATTTTTAGCCCAGAATATGAATGCTACCCAAACTAGCAGCAACCCGGTGGGTCCCTGGTACCAGTTTTACAAATGGTATTTATTGCGATTTAGGTTTCATATTTTCTAATAATTGTACGAAATTTAGACAATTTGACCCACAAATCACTATTAAACAATTTATGTTTTTTAAAAAATTAATATTTTTACAACATAAAATTTCAAATTCCTAAAACAATTTACAACAAAACATGAGACTTTGATTCAAGCATTTTAATTATGTAGGTCTATTTAATTTTCCCATAAATGAAACATGTGTATATATCCAGTGGATTCAAATTAAAACTAAATTAAGATTTCCTCTATCCTTTACTCCTATCTACATACGTCCATTAATGAATTCTTCTTGGTTCATTCAAGCTCGAGAAACTCGAGTTTTAATGGGCTTTAATTTCAACCCCATGCTTTCGGGCTCATAAAGCTCAGGGGAGATCGAAATTGGGCTCAATGGGCTTCTAGGACTTATATTCAACTCACATGGTCTGTAAACTCCATAACCCATCAAGAAGTATTCCAACGGCATCAACATTGCGTCCGGTTGCTCCTCTGTTACCAACGACCCGCATCTTCCAACCTATTATTTCCACCAAAACCATTTATTTTTCATATAATGCTCGATTAAGCTTAAATTTATATATACAAGATGCGATAAATATATAACCAATTTTATGTAGAAAAATACAAGAACTGTATAAATACTTAGGACGTCTTTCGTATTATATTTAAAGCAAAATGTACAAATGTTTATACGATTAATTTACGGTAAAACACACACCTCGATCAGTGCACTGAATCTCATGTCTAGTTTTGAAGTCATGTGGAGAGATTCTAAATGGAAGGCAGAATTCTCTCCCACGAATATAAGTGTTCGACATTGCAGTCTTTTCAACTCATCTGTGATGTCCGATCTCCTTAAAAAATGAAAAAAAACTATTTTTATTGGAGATGTCAGGTAGCGTAGAGAAATAATGCGTTCATTAAGAAAATGAATTTTACCCGTTAAGGGCTTGGAGAAATCGCAGCACGTTAAGACTCTGCATCTCATCGAGCGCCTGCAGAATAGTATTCGGGTTATGTTTTATCTATAACAGGTATAAAAAGAAGATTGCAGAGTGAGCACTTACTCTTCTACATGATTGAACCACATCGGCTTCTGGAACTACAGTACCTCCACGAACTTCCTATTATTTAACAAATAATAATTTTAATACCAGTTTCAACTATGCAGTTTTCAAGGGAAAATTTTACCTTGCTGAAGTAACGCATTAATAATAATTCTTTTACTAGACCACACATCCCATAGTAATACAGGACATTCGAAGCAACCTGAAAGCAAGAACCGTCCAAGTTGGCAAGATTTGTCAAAAGCTGAGGTGTTAGCATGGTTAAATCGGGCCACTTAATGGGTCAAGTTTGTTAATTTATTGGCGCGGCCACCAACCATTCCAAGGCCAACAAATCTGATAATTTTATGTCACCAACTAACTGAGTAAACGGGTCAATTGCAACATCTATCATAACTAATTGGGCCTCATCAAGCATTGGAATGAAAAGGTATAGAGAAACTAACCTTATTAAACAACCATTCTGACCAAGAAGGTGTTTTGCAAAGTGGAGAAACAAGTATGAGACCAATTACACGCTGTGTATATTTAATCTGTTTCCAAAAGACACCGATAAAAACATTATAAAATATATAATAATTAACGATGTTCTAAATTAGCATACATAGGAAGCAACTTACAGCAAACAATGTAAGTACATAAGCTCCAGCTGTTACCCCTAAGCACATAACTGCACCTAATCTGGAACAGCAATTCACAGATCAATTTAATTAAAAAGAAATAAGTTTATAAAAAGGAAAAGGGAGGATATACAAAGAAAATAATAAAATTACCCAAAATAGTCAAGAACATCAGCAACCTGATCAGCTAAGTCATCAGCAGATAATGCCGGATCATCATGTGATATTGGAGCAGCTCCCCACTGCAAAAACTCTTGGGTATGATTAAGTATATAATTTAAGTGTGTGTATGTTGAACTCGATGAACATATCATCAAACTTTACATTTGATTAGATGGTATATGATAATGTGGCATGATATGCTGCACGGTGAAAATTTTAAAGTCAAGTTAGCAGTTGCTAACCTCGTGGCCCGGAGGACTGATATGGTATATGCAAAAATTATGGATCAGCAGAGAGAATGCTTCCGGGCATAAGAACAGCCCTTGAAAACAGGACATATCTGCACAAACAGGCACAGAAGTTTTATCCTTAGTAATGGAAAAGTATTTTCAGTTCACCTCAAAGTCATTTCACACCATAATTTCAATTTAAAAGGTAGCAACACTTTATCTTTGTTTTCCAAAATTAATCATATAAACTCTAGTTTAGAGCTGCACAATGGAACTGTTGGGAAAAAGGGTCAAATGTGTAATTTTAATAGAAATCAAAACCAACAATTTTAGGTTAGGTCGGGTTGAACAAAAACACTTTATCGTCAAATTCTATTAATTTTAAAAATAAGTAATACATTGGGGGTGTTTGGGATTGCTTTTCAAAACAACTTATTGACTTATCACCTTTTGAAATAAGGTAATAAGTTATAAGTTTGTTTGGACAATTCAAAATAAGATGGAAAATATGAGATGGAGAAGTTCAAATCCAAAAGTAAGAAATTCTTACTTTTGAAAATGACTTTTGGAAAAGTCAAAAGTAGCTTCAAAAAGTAATCCCAAACACCCCCTAAATATAATTATAAGAACTACATATTTATAATAAAATATTAATATAATACTGATGTACTATAAATTAGAATGTTTTAAGCATTTTGGAATGACTTTGATCAGTTTGATCACATATTCCAGACCGGACCCGAACCGGCCAGACCCCGTTGGTACCGATTGGCCACTAGTGGTCCGGTTCTAGGTTTGCATTTTACCTCACTTCCGGTCTCTGGTCCGGTTTTGAACCCCTAATACAACCGGGGTGACAGGTTTTTTTTTTCTTTCACATTTTAACTAATTTTATTAATTTACCTATTGGACACACAACATATAACATCTAACAAAAAAAATAACTAATTATTATGCAAATGGGTGACACCCTTATATAAAATACTAAAAGCACAAGAAATATACGACTTCATTATCCCACAAAATTCTGATCCAATAGCAGGCAGGTAAAGAACACCTTGAGGACAAAAATAAGGTGTGGCAGGTCGCAGCCTCGCAGGTGTCTTAGTCTTTTGAAATAAAAGTTTAAATAAACACATCTTAGCAATTGAATTAAAAGGATCTAATTGACAGACTTACAATTTAAAGCTATATCAGGATATGTAATCAAAGCTGGTTTGTCTGGATCCCCGAAGATGGCAACAGAAATCAATCCTTTGGCTGTTTCGATAAGATGCTCCTGAATTTAATGCATTACTGAAGGCATTAGTTTACAAAACGACAACATAAAGCAACTTTTTTCATTACTCTACAATTATATACATTGTTTGATTGCATTATATATTTATTAACAATATTGGTCAAAAAGGGCACATAGCTGGGAGCCACTTAATCTCCTCGTACCATCTTTCCAATTTCTAATTAACACTACTCTTTCATTAATTATTGATGTCTGAAGTGATTACAGATAGATAACCAGTGAAGAAACCAATATATTTAAATACAATTGGTCGTTACTTACATAACAGACGATATTTTACAAGAAGAAAGCACAATTAGTTAAGTTTTAATTCCTCTGCACATTCTAGCTACATTGTGTAAACACTACAGCTACATCAGATATACTATTAATTCAAAGTAAACTTAAACCTAATTAAAATGACCTTAATATCATGAATATTTTAGAATTTCCGGATCTGGATATTAATTATTAATACCGATCATATATCTCGCAATTGTCCATAGCTATTAGTCTCACTTCGTATGTATTTGAATTGAGTGTTCATCGATCTTAATCCTCAATTATCCTATTCAACTGATTCAACATGAAACGTAACGAGCACTCGTTGCGTAGATAACAGTAACAGTGATTACTGATCAGAGTTCGTTCATTTCGAGATCATTCACCAGGAGATTTAACAGATTCCTCGAAATGTGGACTCCGATATGCAATCAATCGATGAAAGTTATGCTAGCATCAGAAGATCACACAATAGGTCAATAGTAATGAGGAAAATCAAACGAACGGAGCCTCAACAATCAAAACTATCTAAAATTCAGGATACACATGGATATATGTGGCAATTGTTCGATATGTACAGATAAACATTGAATTACATGATTATATGTTCTAACCTTTCCTCCAGGTGAGCTCGGTTCCATGTCAATGGAGAAAGAATCGCTTGAATCCGCCATTTTTGGGCTCAATTAGTTTATATACGAATCTACGTTTTTGGCTCTCTATATCTGAGTGGAGTGCGTGACTTTCTCTCTCTACACCTATATATATGGAGCTAGCTGTGTCATGTGTGTGTGCCTATTATATCCAAATGGCAGTTTTGGCCCTTACAGTTTTTAAATGTTCTCAATATGCCCCCTATGATATCATTTCATTAAATTGTCACGCTCCTAATTTTTTCAAAGTAATTATTCGTCTTCAATGAAAACTGAGGTGTTTTTTTTTAATTATTGAATATTTTATATTAAAACTGTTATTTTCGATGAGTGAGTTTGATTTTAAGATGTGTTTAAATAAAAAACGATCTTTTTTAGTTGTAGAACCGTCTTTAATTTTAATCCATATTAATATACATTAGAGACACATTACTTGTATTTTGATTTATTTTATTGGGCTTGTGTAAAATAAAAAGACTCTAATATCAGTGGCGGATTCAGGAATTTTTCCTAGGGGTTCACTGTTTTTAGATGCTCCAATTTTATAGGTCCGAACATAAACAAAATTCGGTTAGGGTTGGGGCGGCTCAACCGTTTTAGAGGCCTAAAGGGAAGAAAATTTTTGAGGCCCTTTTCCAATTTTTTAAAGTTTTTAGTTATGATTTTCATTTGACATATACTAATAACGAATAAGATTCTAATCAAGTCTTATCAAACAATCAATTTACCTAATCAACTTAGCAAATTTAACAATGAATCATATGAATAGCAATTAACAGTCACAAACCAATGAACCATAACAATTACAATCAAGTATTAGCAGTCATAAGGATCTTGAAATAAATAGGGTGGAGGTAACTTCTAAGCAATGAAAGGAAACAACTAACCTGATTACAACCAGGATAATGGCAATCCTAAACCTTTTTTCCGCATCAACATATCGAAAGATTTCAGTCACATCTATAAGATGTCGTCTATTTACGTATCTGAATCACGATGCAGACCCGAAACACTTTCCGGCGCAGTGGGCAGAGGTGGACGGCAGCAGCAGCAGGTCCATGCACGATGGCATCTATCCTATCTATCCTAATTTCTATTTTACTACTTCTTTTTCCCTGATACAGCCCAACTAAAGCAAAAAAAAATAATCAATTAAACAACTAAAGGGCCTGACCCATCAAACGTAATCAGCTTTAAAAAAAGGTTTTAAAAATGTTAGAGAAGGGATTTGAACCCACAACCTCCATGTTTTAATAGAGAGCATAAACCATTATACCACTTGTGAAATTTTGTAAGAGGGTTCACCCTATAATATTTTAGGGGGTTCACCTCAGTTTTTTTACCTGTCGTTACACTAAAATTTTGAAACTCGGGGGGTTCCTGTGCACCCCCGGTTAAATTTAAGTACTCCCCTGTCTAGTATCCTTTCAAATTGCATAAAAATAGTTTTGAATCCAACCTAAAAATTAGTTAAACAAAATAAATTATAATATGATGAATTGATGAGCCAAACCGTACAAGGTTTTGAATGCATGTTGAATAGGTAGGAAAGTTGAAATGGCTCCTCAAACTCAACTTGCACGGTCAATAAATTCACTTGACTTTGTATACCAAGTTTTTTGGCATGCAAACTCATGACTGCCCACAAAGTCGGCTCCTTTAGGTGCACAATACGTTGAGTTTGAAAGTTTTATTTTATTTTGTATTTAGTTAGTTAGTAGCATTTTATATTTATATAGTATATAGACGAATGTCACAATATTCAATTTAAAAAAAAAATTATACCTGGTAATTTAACTTTATATGACAATTATTTATTTATTAAATAATTTAAGATTTTAATAGAAAAAGATTATTATAACAAACATAATTGGTGAGCAATCACATTATTCAGTCATACAATATTACACTTATGTGCTCTCGTCTCTATCTTTCAAAGAATAAAAAATGGGTTAGCAGCAAATACAACATATCTACATAAAAAATTATCCTCTTTTAATTACTTAATTGTTTTAATTAATATAATTAAAATATGTAGTAAAAGTATAAATATGTGACTTTTAAATAGTTTTATACGATTATGTAATTAAACAATTTACAATTATATCATTTATATACCTTTCTATAAAAACAGTTAGTGGCCATAAAAGAGTAGATTTGAACCATAGTGAACAATATGTAAAGATGTGAAAACATTAGGGTCGAAAATGAAAATAATGTCAAGATCGACCGACGCTCTCTTCATTCTCTTTGTATTTATGTACAGGTCCCCAATCTGGAGGGGCCCACTACCAGTACCAGTCACCTCTCCTGACTCCTCTCAGTTAGTATTTAACTCGAGAGCATAATTAGTTACTTAACCATAGTTAAATACCGACAAATTTTCAATTTCAGTTCATTTCTCCGATCCGCCTTTGATGCATTTTGGAACTTATAAACGAATCGATTTTGCCGCTAAATCCTTGATGGTAAAATGAATTGGTCAGTTATTATTATTAAATGGTTTATCTATTAAAAATGGAGTAAACTGTAATTTGCATCCCTATGGTTTATGTCCGCTAACACTTTGCAATCCTGTTTTAAAATAAGTGTAATTTACACCCATGTGGTTTGGTTTCTCTCTCTCTTCACCCCTGCCGTTACAAACACCATTAATCTTTTAACTCTGTTAGGGGTATTAAGGTCATTTCACCCAAAACCCAAAACCTAACATAATATGCACCCTATGGTTTGGTTTCTCTCACTCTTTGCACCCCTCATCCTCACCCTTCCCGTCTGTTGCCGCCCCCGCCCCCTTCCCCTCTCCCGTCTGCCGCTGTCGCCGTCAATGTTGGAGTGAACTTCCGGGTGCATGGGGTTTTGCATGCATGACTTAGTTAATTTTATGAATTAAATAAATGGTAGTAAACAAATAAATGGAATGGGTGGTACTGGTCAACACGTGGAAAGCTGCATAAGTGGAGACGTGGAAAGCTGCATGTTTACCTATTCTTAGGGCCAACGTTTATTTTCAGTTATTTTCTTAATTATCGTATTGTTTGTTATTTCGTTTCTGTATTTATAGCCTTCAATGGCTTTGCAAATGAATTATTAAGTTTTAGTGAGCAAATACCAGTGATATAATCTATCAGAGCCAGGTTGCGATCACCAAACCTGAGAGAATGAGTAACGAGAAGATGAAGGTGCCCGTCTTTGACGGTTACTACGAGCATTGGAGTGAGATGATGGAGAACCTACTCCGCGCAAAACAGTTGTGTTGATTGAACCTGGAATCATCGAGCCGGAAGTCGGTATTGCTCAGAGTGATGCTCAACGGAAGAAGTTAGAAGAGTTGAAAAACAAAGACATGCAGGTTAAACATTACCTCTATCAAGCCATTGATAGACCTACGTGTCACACCCCAACCGACGGTGGAAACATCGGGGCGTGAAGCGTGCAGACTGTTCATTGCTCATGGTTTACTAAAGTTTAAATAATTAATAATCGTTTTCATTGCAATCAAACAAGTTCAACAAAACATAGATTCAATCCACCAAACAATAATGAAAATTACATCAAAATATAACTGGTTCAATTAAAACTAGGTCCAAATCCTATGTGTAGCATATCTTGATCACTTCAAACATTGGTACCTGAAACATGGTTAAAATGAGAGGGTCAACTACAAGAGTTGGTGAGAAAACATAGGTTTTGTTGTGTGATAGCAAAAACGTGTTGTGTGTATACAGTTCATACAAAACATGTCAATAAAGGCGTTTATGGAGAGGAACCATCGTGTGACCTGTGTATTCAATCAAACCTTTGTAACTGAAATCAAATCGTGTTGTCAGCAACAGTCACCCTACCTGGGTGGGTTTGTCAAACTCAATAGTACTATCACTGTATACTGTCGGCTAATAGTTAATGATTGTGAATAGCGTATATAGTCTACACACCTAGCACTCAAGCATAAAGCACATAATTGCATACATGTATGTAAGATGGAAACTGTATTCGTGTATAATTGAAAACATAGTAATTGAACGCATGTTCCACCCCAAAAAGTTTTGTAAATAGAGTAAAAGAGGGGCTATGTAACTCACTTGTTATGCAGAGTGTAGGTCACACAAGCAAGTATGTAATGGCGGTGTGTTGTGGATTCGCTAGATTCGACCTAATAAATAAACGTATAATCTTGTGTTATTGTTTGTGTTAGATTATATCGAAAGAGAATTTGGTTGATGGTACGATTAGGGTTCGTTTTATGGTATATTATTCATTTAAAAATAGGTTTAAATAAATAATTTTCGTTTAAGGCCAAGTGTGAGATATATAAGTATTTATATAAAAATAACTATAGGAATTGTTATTTAATATAGCTTATCGAGTTCAATAAGGAGAAAATAAAAATAAAGATTCTGTTTTTAAGGAGCACGACCGCGCTCGTGAAAGGCACGACCGCGCTCTTGTCCGGGCATGACCGTGGTGTCTGAGGCGCGCCCGTGGTCGAGTCAGAAGGCTTCAAAAGGGTCTGTCCGTAGAGCACGACCGTGCTCGTGTCCGGCACGACCGCGTCTAGGGTTGGTTTAGGTCAGGACTTTGTTTGCTCGGCAAACACGACCAGGCCATGACTCGGGCACGACTGTGCTAGGTCAGGCACGACCGCGCTCCATGATGAGCGCGACCGTGTCTGGTCTTGTCCAGAACACAATTCGCTTAATCCTTGTAATAAAATCGTTTGATATTACAGGGCTTTCGTTCAATGGATGTTTGCGAACCCAACCCTACTAATTAATTGCGTTTATAACACATCCATTGTGCAGTTTGATTAAATCGTTTTTATTTCAAAACCAAGTTTTAAAATCTGATTATTTGTGTAATGTAGCAACGAATTAGTTTAGGGCTTTTGATCAGGGTGAAGAGACGAACCAATTGGACTACTACTAACCTGTTTAGAATGGGGCAACGAGTGACGTCGGCTTCGAGGAAGAAATCGTGGTTCTCGAGGATCGGCAGAGGAATAGCGGTGATGATCAGACGATTTTTGGGTTGAGATAGGTTTATGGAAGTCGTACGAAGTTATTATAATAGTTTAATTCGTTTGATTCTATCATAATTACACGATTCGATTAAAAATGGAAAGTCCGGGTAAAATTGCAAGGATTCGTTCGATTGGATGTGTATTGGGCCGTGTCTAGGTCTTAATTTACCGAATATCGACTTCTGTATACACCGCGGTTTCTAAAACGCGTCTCAATTCTATTTTTGGACAAGATTTGAGTCGGTTTGACTTTTCAGAAGTCAAACTGCGTCGGAGGCGCGACCGTGCCTCATAGTGAGCACGATCGTGGTTGAAACTATAAGCGCGACCGTGCTTATGCTAAGCGCGACCGTGCTTGTGTAGATTTTTTTGGAAATTTCAAGAATAGTCCTTGTATCTTTGTAGTCTTAGCGTCGCTTTGAGTTTTAGTCGAATTTGATCCTCGAGTTTAGTGAGATGACGAAGGTTTGTTTCAGCTATTATTGCAACATAATCAATCGTATATAAGTACTTATAGCATAGTTATTGTACAAGAATTGAAATTGAATACTTGTGCATTGCATCAAAAACGGTTACATGGAAAAATCAGAAATGTTACACTACGTTCGAGCAGATCCTTGACAGAGGATCATCCAGGGCTATATGGCAGTCAATGAAAAAGCGATACGCCGGGAATGATCGGGTAAAGAAGTCGATGCTGCAAAAACTTCGACGTGATTTCGAAGTGATTGAGATGAAGACCAATGAGACTATCCCGGAGTATTTCGGGAGGGTCTTGACCATCACCAATCAGATGAGAAGTAATGGGGAGTTCATGTCTGATGCGAAGATCGTTGAGAAGATCCTCAGGACCCTAACCAAGAAATTCACCTATGTGGTGGTCTCTATTGAAGAATCGAAGAACATAGACGAGATGACAATTGAAGAACTGCAGAGCACCCTTGTCGTGCATGAACAAAAATTCAAGAAAGGTGAAAAAGAGGAGGAGCAGATGTTAAAAGTGGAAACCGGTGAATTCTCGAGTTTTAGGGGTCGCGGAAGGGGTAGATTCAGCCCAAGAGGTCGAGGACGTGGTCGAGGCCGACAATCATTCAATAAAGAAACAATTGAGTGTTATAATTGTCACAAATTGGGACATTTTGCCTATGAATGTCCCAATCACAAGGAAGCGAATTATGCGGGATTTGAAGAAGGAGAGGAGGTTATGTTGGTGAGTGAAGTGGAAATAATGAATGATCATAATGGGTTTATGACTCACACAAACACAGAAAGTAGAAGTTCAATATGGTTCCTTGAGTCAGGGTGTTCTAACCATATGTGTGGAAACCGTGAGAAGTTCTTAAGCCTTGATCAAGGTTTCACCAACACTGTGAGGCTTGGAAACAACCATCGAATGAATGTCAGTGGGAAAGGTAGTGTCAAAATCCATGTGAGTGGTTCAATTTTTGTCATAAATGAGGTCTATTATGTCCATGATTTGAAGAACAACCTCCTAAGCATTGGCCAGCTCCAGCAAAGAGGATTGAGTTTTCTTATTCAAAATATCGTGTGCAAGGTATTCCATCAAGAGAAAGGCTTTCTGTTCCAGAGTTATATGAGTGGAAATTGAATGTTTCCACTTAGTGAAGAAAAGAAGGAAGAAGAGGAACAAACAAAAGCCCGGTGTTTGTATTCGAGCAATGATGATGCTGCTAAATTATGACATCAACGTCTTGGTCACCTTAGCAAGACCCGAATGACTACTCTGTAACAAAAATCCTTGGTACGTGATCTACCCTTGTTTGTGGTTGATAATTCTACATGTGAAGACTGTTTGACTGGAAAACAAACAAGGAAAGCCATTCCTAAGTTCAGCAACTGGCGAGCAGAAAACGTTCTAAAACTTGTGCACTCGGATATTTGTGGTCAAATTTCCCCTCCGTCAAACACCGGGAAGAGGTATTTTCTTACTTTCATTGATGATCATAGCCGTAAGGCATGGGTATATTTTTTGACTGAAAAGTCACAAGCTCTTGAAAGTTTTAAAGAGTTCAAGAGCAGGGTGGAAACCGAGACGGGTAAACAAGTTAAGGTTCTTCGAACAGATAGAGGGGGGAATATTTATCAACTTCATTCAGTGATCTCTGCAAAACAAATGGAATTAAAAGACAGCTAACTACAAGCTTTACTCCCCAACAAAACGGGGTGGCGGAGAGAAAAAAGCGTACTGTTATTGACATAGTTGTAACCATGATTGCTGCAAAGAAGATGCCAAAGGAGTTCTGGGCTGAAGCAACAATGTGGAGCTTCTATGTACTTAATAGAAGACCTACTAAGGCCCTAGTTGACATGACACCTGAGGAAGCTTGGAGCGGGGTAAAACCAACTGTTGATCATTTTCGAGTATGGGGTTCGCTGGCTCATGTTCACGTCCCAAGTGCTAGAAGAACGAAACTTGGAGACAAAAGTTTCATGGGTGTAAGTGAGGAGTCGAAGGCCTATCGACTCATTAATCCATTAAGTATGAAAGTTGTAATAAGTAAAGACGTACAATTCGAAGAGCAAAAGGCTTGGGATTGGAATGAAAGGAGTGATACAGTTGTAGAAGAAATCTCGTGGGGGAACTACACACCCACAAATGATGAAGTCCCGGGAAATCAGGGCGAAGCCGAAGGTCTTGATCCACCAGAGATTAATCACCAAGATGGGGTGCAGTCAAATGTGATAACAAATCAAGCCTCTGGTCCTAGTAGTACAACAGCCAGGGAAGGAAGAGTTAGAAGATCCCCACAATACTTGCAAGACTATGTGACAGGAGAAGAAACTTTGTTGTCTGATGAAGAGGAAGTAAATGTAATGGAGGTTGTGGATCAAGACCCAATCCGATTTGATGATGCAGTCAAACAAGACAGATGGATAAAGGCAATGGATCAAGAAATACAATCCAATGAAAAGAATGGGACTTGGCAATTGGTCGACCTACCCAAATGTATTGGAGTAAAGTGGATTTTTAAAACGAAGTTAAATGAGAAAGGAGAAGTTGAAAAGTACAAGGCTAGACTTGTAGCTTGTGGGTATGGTCAGGAACATGGAGTTGATTACTTGGAGGTGTATGCCCCGGTTGCAAGAATGGATACAATACGTATTTTGGTGGCATTAGCAGCTCAAAGAGGTTGGCCGATTTACCAAATGGATGTAAAGTCCGCGTTTCTGCATGGCACGTTGCAAAAAGACGTCTACGTTCAACAACCACAAGGTTATGTCGTTAAAGGAAAGGAGCACATGGTCTACAAGCTACACAAGGCGCTGTACGGGCTGAAACAAGCGCCCAGGGCATGGTTCAGCCGTCTAGAGGCTTATTTTCTGAAAGCAGGTTTCAAGAGGGGCAGTTCTGAACATGCTTTGTTCATCAAGGAAGGGTCGGATGGTAAACTCCTATTTGTGAATGTCTATGTAGACAATCTACTGTATACAGGAAATGATTTGTCACTAATGGAAAACTTTAAGGAGTCTATGAAGGGTGAATTCGAAATGAGCGATATGGGAAAGATGAAATACTTCCTGGGTATAGAAGTGGTGCAAACTCCTGCTGGAATACACATGAATCAAAGGAAGTATGCTGCTGAAATTTTGACCCAGTTTGATATGGAAGATTGCAACCCGGCTATAAATCCAATTGTCCCAGGTTCCAAGATGAGTCGAGATGAAGGCGATCCAGTAGACCAAACTATATTCAAGAAAGTGGTGGGAAGCTTAATGTATATCACTACCACGCAACCCGACATCCAATACGTTGTAAGTCTTATTAGTCGCTTTATGTCTAAACCCACTGAAGTCCATTTTGCTGCTGCTAAGAGAGTGATGAGGTATCTTCAAGGCACTTTAGATTATGGATTGTGGTATAAAAGAGGTGGAAATGGTGATATGAAAGTATTTACTGATAGCGACTATGCCGGTGATTTTGATGATAGAAAAAGCACCTCCGGTCATGTAATTTTATGGGATGGCACAGCAGTAACGTGGTCTTCGAAGAAACAAAGTGTTGTAGCTCTCTCCTCTACCGAGGCGGAGTACGTTGCAGCTGCAGCATGTGCATGTCAGGTGATCTGGGTTCGTTCGTTGTTACAGGAACTGGATTTAAATATGCAAGAAAAGATCGTGATCAATTGTGACAACACATCAGCTATCAAATTGTCTCGAAATCCTGTTTTCCATGGTAGATGCAAGCATATTGGTGTGAGGTTTCATTTTATTCGAGATTTGGTGAGTGACGGTGTGATCGAGTTGATGTATTGCGGAACAAAGGATCAGATTGCTGACATACTCACTAAGCCACTGCACCGGGAAGTGTTTCTAAGGTTGAGAGCTCAGTTGGGGGGTTGTTCATTGAAAGGCAAACAAGAAGAAGATCCTCCGTCCAGTTTGAGGGAGGGTATGTTGGAGTGAACTTCCGGGTGCATGGGGTTTTGCATGCATGGCTTAGTTAATTTTATGAATTAAATAAATGGTAGTAAACAAATAAATGGAATGGGTGGTACTGGTCAACACGTGGAAAGCTGCATAAGTGGAGACGTGGAAAGCTGCATGTTTACCTATTCTTAGGGCCAACGTTTATTTTTAGTTATTTCCTTAATTATCGTATTGTTTGTTATTTCGTTTCTGTATTTATAGCCTTCAATGGCTTTGCAAATGAATTATTCAGTTTTAGTGAGCAAATACCAGTGATATAATCTATCAGTCAAGACTCCAGCAGCCGCCGCCGTCTCAATCGACCAGAACATGCCGTCTCAATCGACCAGAACATGTAGTGGTTATCACGTTTGCTTTACACGCAAAAGGTAAATGGAACTAAGTTACCTGTATGCTTGCCCCCAACCAAGTGGCGGTGATGAAAAAGGAGAGGCCTGCAATTTATTATGTTAGTCGGTATTTTAATTTAATTTGATTTTATTTTTGAGTAAAAGGAAATAGGAATATGTTATGGAAGAAACACGTCCACCATGAATCCGAACGAATTCCACACTTCGAGAACATCCTCCGTCGCGATAATCACTTCCGATTCTTCCTCAAAACCCAAGATTACCTCTCTAAACAACCGCAACAAGTCCTCCGTCTCGATTTCGCTGGAAAACTCTACCGCGAGCTAGGGTTTCCCGTGGCCGCAAAGTACTCAAGCTCATCCAGTCTCACCCGCCTAATCGACCAGAACATTTTTTATGTTTTTATCCTACAAACCTTTATGTGATAATCGGAGGTATAGTTCATCGGTAAACTTCATCGGAGAAGAGGGTACCGGAGAAGAAGAGGGTAAATTTGGGGTGAGGTCAAGGGTATTATTGTCTTTTCATTAGAAATGATATCGGCATGGGTGTAAAGAGAGAGAGAAATCAAACCAAATGGGTGCAAATTGCATTTCTTTAAAACAGGGTTGCAAAGTGTCAGCGGACATAAACCACAGGAATTCAAATTGCAGTTTACTCTTAAAAATGTGACTCACCTAACTGATTTTAATAAGATTACTTTTAAAATTTTCATTGGAGTCGCCAAAGAATTTACCCCTTTTTTTAGGGTGAACGGAGTCGTGGCACGGGTTGCTCACGGGCTTCGAGGGTTGTAAGGGCTACACCGTCGCAAGTGGCTAGGGCTCGGTGAGGGCTCTCTCACACGGGTAGAAATACCCGTTCAAACCCTTGCAAACTCTATTAAGTGACAAGGCACAATCTAGTATTTTATAATTTAGAAAAATAATAAAAAATTCATGGGTTCAAATGCTTCCACGCTCTCTCTTTAGGGTTGGAGAGGGTAAAAATGACGTGCCACAATTTAATTGGGTGAAATAAGAGGGCTCCATGGGTTTAATGGATACCACTCCCTCCACCCTTATAAGTAACAAAGTGTTGTACAAATATAATATTGTATTGCCATGTCATGTTAAAAAAAAATTGTATGGGTAAATTTATTTATGTAATTATTAATACATTAGTTAATAAGGGTGATGTTCAAATGCTAACCAATATTTATGTGATAGTCATGATAATCACTCTCAAACATAGTGTTACGTATATATAACAATTATCATTATGTTAATGTTAAATATATGTAAACACTATGTGTCATGTACATGTAACATTATTTGGTAAGTATACGTAATACTTATCATTTTCGTATTTACGTTCAAAGTATTTATTCAAGATACTTAAATACTATTTTAACAATTAAAAGAAAAAAAATTATAAATTATATGATTGTTTTATAGTGGTTAGCACGGTTATCACATAAAAAGTTGGTTACTATTTGAACTCTTCCCTAGTTTATAAACCCGTGTATTATACGAGTTATATAAAAAATTATTAAATATTTAGTGATTAAGATATTTATTAGGTATTTATTAGAAATTATGTTAGAAACTCGTGTATTACAAATGTTGAACAATAAAAACGAGAACTTTCATAAAATTGTAAGTATTTCTCATGAATAAAATTACGCATTATTACATGTAGTAATTTCAAATAAAAGTTACAACAATATTTCATAAATTTCTGAATACTTATTTGCATTTGATTATAACATTAATATCCTTATCTAAAACTAATAATAACATGAGTAAGCAATGTATTGAGGAAAACAGATTTATACCATATAGCAAAGGGGAAGCATTTAGTTCATGTGGTGTGATTGGAGAACAAACCAAAATCAACTTCCCAATGGTCTTTAGGAGTCTGATTAAAGGTGTTAGTGGGTGATCAACTAAAACATTGTCCAAAATACCATCCATAGTACACATTAGAGGTGCACAAGTCGGTTTTTTTTTGGAACCGGATCCGGTTCGGATCCGGACCGGTTCCGTCAACGTTGGTCAATAACCGGATCCATTAGAACCGGTTCCGGTTCGGATCCGGTTCCGGGTGTGGAGACTTGGAACCTATTGGGACCGGTTCGGATATTTAGAACCGGACCGGATAAAAAAAACCGGTTCCACCGGTTCCGGAAATTTTTTTTTTTTTTAAAATTAACAAAGATACACTATAAAATACATGTTTTATTTATTTTGTAGATTTTTTTAAGTTATTTAACAATAGTTCGTACAAAAAAAATACAAAAAACATAATTGAATCACAAAGCATTAATTATTTATTATGTTTTCAATATTCTTCGTCGTAGTCTTTGTAACATCGGTTTTCATTCTTCTTCGCTTGAGATACGTTGGGCTTCATCGTAAGCTTGTTCTTCGTCCGAAAGTGGAGTCGCCGCCCCATGTTCTACTTCGAATTCATGTATTTCTTGTTCAACGTCAAGCTCGCCTTCTAGTTTTGCAACATGTTGTACACGTTCGGCGGCATCCAAATGGTCCTTCAAGCAAATACACATCTCCATAGATTCCGGTGTAAGCCTCGTTCTTCGAATAGATAAAACCCTGCCACTAAGAGAAAAGCGGATTCCGAAGCTACCGTGGAAGCTTGGACGGTTAGTAGGTCACGGGCCATTGCAGCTAGAACGGGATATTGGGATTCCCTTCCTTGCCACCAACTCAAGATATCAAAGTTTTCAAACTCTTCGGATCTTAGAGTAGAAATAAAGTCGGTTGCTTGATATCTCCCAAGCTCGCTACTTGGTGTGGTTCCACGAGCTCGTTTAGTATTTCGTTTCTTAAAGTGTTAAATAAATTTAGCATCGGGTTCCTTGAACTACTAGAAGTTGAACCCGAACCCATTGATTCACGTATGTTTGATGGATCACCACTTCCACCATATTTGCGTAAATAATAATCAAACATATTATTAAAAGCCGAATTGAAATCCCTTATTGCATTTGATTCAAAATTTGGGTCTTCCTCGAACATATTTAAATCATCCGATATTGATCCAATTAATGTTTCAACACCGGTTACATTAATCGTTGGGTTTAAGGCGGCCGAACATGTAACAACGGCAGGCATTTCTGAAAAATATTTTTTAAATTTAGCTTTCATAGGTTTTACCATTTTTTCAAAAATAGTGCCGTGATATTCAAACTCTTTTAATTTATTACATATTAAGTATAATTGTTGAAGTATTAGCGAAGACGTGGGATAATAAACTCCCGATAAATATGTAGTTGCATTTTTAAAAACCTCAAGCAAATTAGTTAGTTTATCGATCATATCCCAACTTATATTATCAAATTTTTGTAAACAACGTTTCTTTTGTACAAGTTCATCATGGAAATGTTTTAAAGTAATTCTTTACCTTAAGGCCGATTCAAACATTTTCCAAGTCGAGTTCCATCTAGTAGGTACGTCCCAATTCGGACCTAAAAAGATGGAATCCGTTTGTTGGCACAAGTTTCTATAGTTTATATATCTTTTTTTGCTTGTGCTAAAAACTTCACGTAACATCACTTTAAAATTTTCTTTTACGTCTCTTATTTCTTGGACGTTTAGACCGTCTTGCACAACCAAGTTAATGATGTGTGCAACACATCGACTATGAAAAAAAACACCGTTACAAGGCGGTTCATATTTTATTTTTAATTTTTCGACCGCGTTTGTGTTATTTGAAGCGTTATCAAAAGATATTGAAAATATTTTCGGTTGAATTTTATAAGTTTGAATTACCGAGTCTAAAATATAAAATAAGTTTTCACCGGTATGTGGATATCCAAAATAATCAAACGCAATCGTACGCTTCATCATTTGCCACGACTCCGGTTGAACCCAATGTGCGGTAACGCAAAGGTACGATTCGGGTAAACCATGTGGAGCGGACCAAACGTCCGTTGTTAAGTTAATGCCGGTATTTAATTTTTCAAAACCTAAAATTAATTCTTTTTTGGCTCTTTTCCACATTTTTAAACAATCTCTTCTCAAAGTAGAACGACTTACATTTGTGTAATTCGGTTGAAGCGTCTCTTGTATCATCCTCGTCAAGCGCGGATTATCAAAATGATCAAAAGGCAAGCCTTCTTGAATGACGAAATGTGTCATTCTCTCACGAACACTTTCGACATTGTATTGCCAAACTCCTCCATCCCTACCAATTTGAGTTTGATTTTCACCTTCTTGAGTGTGTCTTGCGTGACTAGCAATATGTTTCCTCAAACTGCTATTTCCCGCCGCAGCCAAAAGTTTACCACAACGTTTGCAACGAGCCTTTTGCGAGCCGTTCGACATTTCGCATAAATCGAAATAAGCCCATATTTCTTGGTTTCGGGAGCAAGGAAGTATTGACACAACCGTAACATCGCTAGTAGAACCACCAACCGAATTTTGAGTGCTTGCGGAAGCGGAAGCCATGAGAGTTTTTTTTTTTTGCTTAAAGTGAGCGTTTTTTGCGTTTTGAGAGCGTTTTTGAGTTTTGAGAGCTAGAATGTTGTGGTGAACTAACACATACACCCAATACCTATTTATACTAAATTTCAATCCTTAAAAACAAAAAAAAAACAAAAAAACGGCCATAAAACGGCTATATAGCCGTTTTTTTTAACCCCAACGGCTAGAACCGGTTCCGAACCGGTTCCAAAATGTCCGAAAAAAACCGGTT
Source organism: Smallanthus sonchifolius (assembly GCA_023525975.1). NCBI lineage: Eukaryota > Viridiplantae > Streptophyta > Magnoliopsida > Asterales > Asteraceae > Smallanthus > Smallanthus sonchifolius. Next base: position 60,803,020 of record CM042041.1, on the reverse strand, counting down.
CCAAAAAATCCGATTTTTATCCGATTTTTAACCGGTCCGTCAAAAAACCCAGAACCGGTCCCGGAACCGGCGGTTCTAATAATATCCGGACCGGTTCTAAAAAAACCGGTTCTCGCCGGATCCGGTTTCGGATAATCCATCGGATCGGTTCCGGTTCCGGTTCTTTTGTGCAACTCACATAGTAGTTTGTACAAACAGATAAACAAATAAATTATATACATATACTGAGTCAAATGGATTAAGATTCTTGAATATTTGGGTTTCTTAATTTCAAGAAATATGATCAAAATGCCAAATGAGTCAAACACGCAAGGGGACCTAATGCCAGATTTAAACGAAAAACACTAATAAAACATGGGTATATTTGAAAAAAAAAGAGTTTAAATACAAAAGAATTAAATTTGAATAATTAGTAAATTTGTATCCTTAGCTATGTTCAATCGTAAGTCATTCGTGTTCTACATAGGTCATAGCTTAGCTAGTTATGTTAAAGCTATATTTTTTTTTGTTTTGATTTTGTTAAACGAGAATCAAATTCTATTTAACTAGGGTTAATGCATAAACCCATTCTGAAAGAATATATTAGTTTGCCTTTGATTGAAAAAATATAATATGATATCATCCAACAAAATAGTCATGAAAAATATGACATATTACAAAACTATCTAAAGCCACCAAAAGATATATTGGTGTCTTCCTGCTATGAAGTTGTTGGCGATATTAATCTTTGGAAGTGGGAGTGGAGGAAGACTCCTTTAACTGATCTTGAATGAAGACAAACTAGTGATTTAATGTCATATTTAAGCTCGATAAAATTGACAAAAGAGAATGACAGTTGGGTCTGGCCTAACGATCAAGGAGCTGATTATTCGGTTAAAAGTGTTAGGCTCGAGTTAGCGGGGGAGATGGATTATGACACTGTTTTCGTCTGGAATAACTGTGCTACGCTAAAAGCAAACTACCTGGCTTGGTTCGCTAGCTTGGGGAGAGTAGCTTCGAAAAAGGGTCTGCTAGATCGGGGTGTTTTGTTGGCAGACACGGTCTGCTGCATATGTGGGATTGAACAAGAAACATCGGATCACATTTTCGTTACTTGCCCGGTGGCTCGTTGCATTTGGTGAAACGTCTTTGTTTGGGTTAGACTGAACCCGACAACCCAATTTTCGTCTTTGGGAGAGCTGTTGAATTTCCTGTCTACTCAACCCGGATCAAAGAAATGGAAAAAATTGATTCTTGCGGTTTCTTTTGCCACAATTTGGAGACTCTGGATTTGTCGAAATGATAAAGAATTCAACGGGAACTCTATCCCGGTCCAAAAAATGATGGAGATGATAAAGGAAGATTCATTCTTATGGATTAAATTTAGGGCTGATTGTAACTCCTTACTTTGAAAAAAGTGACTAGATTTTTATATTTCTTATCTTCTGTACTTTTTTCTTGCCCAACTTCTTGCTGGGACCAATATATCTATACATATATATATAGTCGTTGCTGTTCAAAAAAAAAAATCTAAAGCCACCATCATTGTTCCATGTCACTCAATTGCATCATCCCTAGCTGCAAGTTATAGCTGTAATTAACAACCATATAGCTGTAATTAACAACCATAATTATTGCTAGTGCTGCCATTTTATCTCAAAGCTTCAATCATTCCAATAGATTTGCTACCTTCATCTATAAAAAAAACAACAAACCAACCATTAGATTTTATGTTGTTAGTTTTTATTTATTTTCAATGACATCAAAGTTATTTTTTTTACCAGTACGATTCAAGTCTTTGTTGATACAACATGTGTTGAATTATGTGTGTTTAATGAATCGATTTTTGAGTTACTTAAGTTAATCGAATTGGATTATTTAAATTTTGAATTTGAATTAGATTCGAGAAGACATATTCCAAATCGAAATTGGCTCGAATTAATAAAAAAAAAACAATTCAAAAGCCTATACTTTTTAACTAATACATATAATAAAAATAAATTATATACACAATTCCAATTTAAAATTGGAGTTGGAATCGAAAATCATAAATTTAATTCGATTCAAAATTAGAATTCAATTTGAATTAAAAAAGAAGAAGAAGAATTTCGAGTTTTTTTTAAAGTGATCAAATGTTGACCATATGTCAAATGCTATAAATCTCATTTATATATATATTTCATAAATAAAATCAGAAGTAAAATTAAATAAAAAATAAATATATAAAAAACTCAATAAATTTTTTTTTTGTTAATTTTTAAAAAAAATTAATCAACAAAGCATAATATATCGTTAAAAAAAGAATCAGAAAATTTGAAAAAAAAAATCGAGGTTTCTCTTCGTTGTTAGTATCATCACCACATTTGTTTCACTTGCCATGTGATCGTTTGCGACTTGAGAGTTTTTTTAGTGTTTTTTGTGTTTTTGAGAGCTAGAGAAATGTGGTGATCAAACCAATACGCCTCATCATATTTATACAAGCATATGATGGCAAAAGTGTTCAAATAAGTCCATCAAATTACTATAAATCCGTTTAAAAATGGCTAGTTTTTTGTTTATTACATTAATAATCGGTTAAGTGGTTAACTGGCCGGTTTGTAACCGGTTCTACTCCTAGAAACCCCAAACCGGTTCCAAACTTATAGTTTTTTCCTACCATAAGAACATTTGCAGCCGGTTACATATAATTACAGTAAAATCACCACATTTTCTCTCTCATTTTTAATTAAATAATACGTTTTATACCTTTATCATTATTTTTTCTCTCTGATCCAAGACTAAATTACAGAAAGCAACCTTTAAGTATATACTAAATTACATCCGTAGATCTTTATCTTCACTAATTACGCTAGACACCCTTTATCAAAACGGTTTGTATCAAATTATAACATTTAGACTAACAGAGGTTAGATTTTTCAGTTAGTTTTGTTTGTTTGTTCCTATCCGTTTTCGTTTCCAGATCCACACACATTCGATAGAAACTTTGATTAATGTTTTTGTCGATAATTTGACTTAAAAGAGAGAAGATAATATTGAATACAGTAATATTGATTAGCATTATTCATGTTTAAAATTAGTTGCAATCACACAAAACGTGATTACGGTAAAAACTTTTTTTTTATGAAAAACGTGATTACGTAAAAAAAGTTACGTAAAAACATGACTACGTAAAAAAAACACGCATGAAGTGTGATTATTTTAAAAAAATTGACATCTATGCTCTTTTTTATCTGGACGACGCGTTATTTTTTCAAAGCAATTACGTTTATGCCACCGCGTTATCTCCAACCTTAGATCATATTAATTGGACGGTTGGAGGCCCTTCGTACGCTTCGTACGATTTAGGCTCTTTGTACGATAACCGTCCCCTATATATATATATATATTAATTTGTTAATCTATACTATATGATAAATAAAGGTTTTGAGGGGACACTTGTCACTCACACATTAATCCTCAACATTTTTTTTCGCCTCTCTCTCCTATTAATTATACAAGTTTTTTTAATTTTTGTCTCCCACCTCTCTCTCTCTTATTAATTATCCAAAATTTTAATTTTTTTATTTCCTATTAAATAATAATGATTTTTAAAATTACTTTTATAAAAAAAATTTATTTAAAAAAATAGGTTTATTCATAAAACATTGTATAATTTGAACATTTCTTCATTCTTTTCTATAAAACATTTAAAAAAAATAATTATATAACATTTTTAGAATTTACAAATTTACATAGGTACTGATGTTTTATATACAAATTGTATTTATTCAACCCATGTAATACATGGGTTTTAACCTAGTATAAGAATGAAGTGTAAATTAGTCATTTACATGCCATTTAACTGAAAAATCTAACGTCGGTTAGTCTAAAGGTTATAATTTGATACAAACCATATAGATAAAGGGTGTCCAGTGTAATTAATGAAGATTAAGGTCTGCGGGTGTAATTTGGTATATACCTAAAGATTGTTTTATGTAATTTAGTCCTGATCCAATCACAACCACTTTCAACAAATATAAAAAAAATTATATAGTTTTTGAAGAACGATACCGTGTTTTCACAAATATATAAATAATTTATACATTTTCTCTCTCCTCCACTCACACCTATTTTAAACCACTAATTAAAATATACCAAACCCACTTACAAACATATACAAAACCGGATGTGAATGCTCCGGTTATTCATATACCAGTTACAAACCGGTTACGGTTTTAGGTAATAAAAAGTTGAGTAAACTCCTCTTTTAGTCCATGCGGTTTGCATCAATTCCTTATTTTAGTCCAATAGTTTAAATTTCTCTTTTCAGTCATCGGGGTTCCATTTTTGTCTCAATTAAAGCCAAATTTTCTGTTAACTTTTTATGAAAAGACAAAAATACCCCTCTAATTAAAAATACATAACTCCACTATCTTTTTCTTCATAAAAACCCTAAAATATACACCCGCCTCCACCTCCATTGCCACCACCACACCCAAAAATCCGGCCACCCTTCACCACCCTAAATATCCAGCCACCCTCCACCACCCTAAATATCCGGCCACACTCCACTCTCTCTCTCTCTCTCTAAGAACACCCCAAGAACACCCCAAAATTTAATCTGGGTTTTAAGTATGAACAAGGCCTCTCATTTGGGTTTTTGGTTTAGATCGATTGAAAACCAGTATGAACATGGCCTCTCATCTGGGTTTTGGGTTTAGGAGTTTGGATCGACTGAAAATCCGAGTTTCAAGATTCTGCCATGGTTTCTTTGTCGCCATCGTAGCCTGAAACCCTCCAAACCTCTTGGCGGCCCGCATTATTCACTTCATTTTTGTTGGTTTAGGTTGTCGGAAAAATGTTTCCCGACCAAACATGAAGATGTGCAGGTGTTTCTGGATGGTGGTTTGGCCGGATCTCAACAGAAGAGAGGCAAAACCCAAACATGATCCGGAGACGCATCAAGAGGTGAGCGATTCGTTGCTCAGATCTGGAAGTCGTTGATCGGAAAAACGTGGTGGAGGGTGGTGGTGGGTTTTCAGATAACGGTGGTGGTGGCTGTTGCGGTGGTGGTAGTGTGGGGTGGCCGGATTTTTGTGGGTGGTGATAAGGGAGTTATGTGAATTTTAGGTAGAAGAAAGACATATGTGGTTAAAAATTTTAACGGTGTTAGCTATTTGGCTTTAATTGAGACAAAATTAGAATCCAGTGACTAAAAAAGAGAAATTTAAATTATTTGACTAAAATTGGAAATTAGTGCAAAAACACATGACTAAAATAGAAGTTTACTCTAAAAAGTTTTTTTTTTCTTGGGATCTAGGAAGATATTAAACGGATATAAATATTTTCTTACATTTATTTATATTGATTCAACAATCTTGAACCTAATATTATAAAAGTAAATGTATATATGTATGTAAACTTAGATTAAAAAATCTTCAAAAATTTGTATTGATTCAACAATCTTGGAGACAAGACTGTTTTTTGATAAACTAAAAGAGCTATATATTCACTTGAAAATAAAAATAACAAATAAATGTAAACTTCCATCACATGATAATAAATTTTTTGGCTAATATCGTCATCGCCTCCGCTTCCGTTTGGCGTCGTGTGCTATCAGTCCCTCCGCCTTCTGCACCATAACCGCTTCCGTTTGCTGGTGTCAGTGAATAAGTCATAAACTGTTATTTCTTATCTTTCAAAGTATAGTCGATCGGTGGTTTTCTGTTTTGTTATTCCTTTCTTGATTTGTTCCACTATATAAAAATGTTGATCTAGTGAAGATGGAACTGCATTATAGACAGAGATTTGATTTTCCTGGTAAAACTAAACAAATACCAAAGTTTTATTTAACCTCTAAATCAGTTTCGATTACATGATTTAACTTGCAGACATAAATACCAAAGGATATATGAATGGATTGTGGGCATGGTAGAATGAGAATGAATTTAGAAGTTGATAGACTAAGCGGTTTACCGATGACCTTATCCATAAAGTTCTCTCTTCTTTCGACATTAGATATGTTATTGAAATTAGTGTTTTGTCACCTAGATGGAGGTTTATCTGGACTTCAATGCCATATCTCAATTTCTCAAACAAGAATTTCTCTACATTGCCAAAGTTCTCCAAATTTGTTACCCATGTTTTGTCTCGCCGCAACAATCTGACAGAAGTGTATTCATTGAAGCTCAGGTTTCGTGTAAAGGCTAGCCATCTGTTTATCAAAAGAGTTTTGAAATATGCACTCTCACAATATCCAACAACTTGATGTGGTGTGCTTGCTTGAGAAGGATATTGAGTTTCCTCTTTCTCTCTTTAGTTCTCGGTCTCTCAAACATCTCAGTTTGACTATTACTTTGTGTGATGACAATGCTGATAAATGCATTAGTGTCTTCTCAAAATGCACAAACTTGAAGAATCTCACATTGAAGCAGTTCACAACAATTGGATCTAATGCTTTCAGTATCTCTCATCCTCGACTGTCTAATCTCACACTTGAAAACGGCTCCTATAGTGTGAAGGTTGTCAATGTGGTTGCGCCTCAACTAAAGAATCTGACTATTAGATTGTGTTATGGAGAGTATGCGATTTCTGCACCTGAACTTGCCTCCTTGTTCTATAAAGATTCTAATCCTTTGCATCTATCTACAGAAGGTTTTCATTCTTTGGAGAAGGCGGACATTTGTATTTCTAGTCCACAAGTTGCACATTCTCATAAAATCGTTTGTCTGCTTCAACAGCTTCACAATGTCAAATTTCTTACACTTAACATGGAAATTGTTGAGGTATATTCGATCATATCGTATCTCAATGTTTATAATTAGCATCTTACAATGATCTCAACCTAAATAAGTACTTTCATAATTGCAAAATAATAAAAGAGGCCACATGTCATGTTTTAAGTGGATCAACGATATTTAGAACAAGGACAACATAAAGGAATTAGGATGACGAAATTTTCACACCAGGGAAAAAGAGGCCACTTGTCATGTTTTAAATGACTTGTATATAAATTTTTCGTAACCGCTCGGGATCATATGTACAATCACGACTAGATGTTCGGATAGTCAAAGGATATCAGGTTTAAAATTTTGGTCAAAAGGCTAATTTTATGGTTTTGGGTTGGTCAAACAGGCTATATATGTGATTTTTTCCTTGTTATATTGTATCTCCATAGCCTTGAGCCTTAGGTGTGATTTTTAGTCTTAGGTATGCCTCTAGTTGTAGCGTCTTATGTGCTTTAGTGTTAGGGTTTTTTAGAAGAGAAAATCACCAAAATGTACATTTTGACCAATAAAATTGGCAAAATGTATATTGACTTTTTCAAACTTAAAAAATATTCAAATCCAAAATGACCCAATAGGATTTTGACACGTAAGTTAAAACTAATTTGAAGGCTCCAATATAGCCGGCCATGTGTCAATCATTGAGCATATCCACGTATTTTTACCGGCTAAATTGTAGCCCGTATCTCTGGTAACGGCTTCACCATAGCCGACTAAATCAAAACTAATGAAATGATGCCACGTGTCATTGAATAGCCTTTGTTTTAATTTTGGAGGCTACACAGTATACGGTAGGCTACCATATAGCCTCCAAAATTAAAATTTTGACGGCTATATGGTAGCCTACCGTCTATGTTGTAGCCGCCAATTTTTAATTTTGACACGTGACATCATTTCATTCGTCGTTGATTTTGCTGGCTAGGGTGAAGTCGTCGGTTGAGTTAACGGCTGCAATTTAGCCGACTAAAAACACGTGGACACTCTCTAGTATGACACGTGGCCGGCTAAGATGGTGCCTCCTAATCAATTTTCACTTACGTGTCATAATCATATTGGTTAATTTTGGATGGGTATTTTTTAAGTTTGAAAAAGTCAATGTACATTTTATCAATTTTTTTAGTCAAAATGTACATTTTGGTGATTTTTTCTTTTTAGAACCTCCTGTTTTAACTACTGCTACTTATAAATCCTGCTATGATACGTGCCTATTTTTCCTCTTCCATGTTTTCAGTATTACCTTTCCGAAGCCGGGGGTATCTCTGGGAGCAACCTCTTTATCCCTTGGGATAGAAGTAAGGTTTGTCCTCATCTCATTCATCACAGACCCTACTTTGATTAGTGAGATTTTGCTGGGTATGTTTGTTTGTTTATACTGTATCTCCATACTAGGCATTTGTGTATCACATAACCTTATGATTGTTAATGAAATCAGTACAAGTTATATGCTTTCAATAACATGGAAGATAAGTAAGGGTCCCAACATAACTTGGGAACCCTTCTCTCATTATTTATTTGGGAGTGGAAAATTGCTCTCTTTTAAAATTGGGAATTCTTTTGCATAATAATGCGATGCTGAAACAAGATTTAGAAACATGCTTTGATACTTCTAGAGTTCTAGATACTTGGTCATTGCTCACCTATTGATGCCAAGTATCAAGAAACATATTGGACTCTCATGCAATAGTCAGCCAATCATCGTATTAATTGAAAACGAAGTTACACTCCATCTACATTTATAAATCCGTACACATAATTATGAAGATTGCATTATCTGCTCTTGTTTTCTATATGTAATTTCGTTTATAAATCTTTCCGCAGATTCTTTCTTCATCTGTGGATCTAATCTTACATCAACCTTCTCCGTTTGTGATCTTAAAGAGCTTAAAGATTTAACCAAATGTAGTATACCTGTCGGATCAAGCGCCCAAGAAAGTAGCTATGTCTAATGAACTTAAAAGCTATTTGCTAGATAGTTCTCCCGGGAGCACCTTCACAATGGTCTTACGTGAGGTATTTACATCATTACATTACTGTTATCTTGCCATGCATTGTGCTTATTGCTTTAAGATGCAAAAAAATCATGACAAGCACTTGGCATAAAAATTTAGACCCTCGTACAATTTTAAAAATATATATATATAGAGGAAAGACTAAGCAGTCCTGTGGCTAATGTACTAAAGTGGACTACTAGTGTGGTGTATATATTAGATGTTTAAATTAGGGAATTTATGTTCTCATGCAGGAGATTCAAGCACAGAATCTTATGACTGAATTACGGGTGCATTTAGAGAAAGAGATGGATAATTCCAAGGCCAACATGGCTCACCTGGAGCGAGGAAAAACACCTGTGGAGAACTATAAGCCGCCAAAGAAACAGGAAATTGGGGGGAGCATGGCGCAGATCAAGAGCTGTTGGGAAAATCTAGCTGTGCAGATTAAACAAAGGAAAGAAAAAGCTAGTCACATTATTTCAAAGTTGCAGCACATTGAAGAATTACTGACAAAGCTGCCTGCATCAAACATGGCTAAGATTCAACCATGTTTTGCTAGTTTGTGGCTGAGGCTGACATTGCCATCAATAAAATAACAGATTGTATGAAGATCCATTGTGATGAAAATCAAAGTCGTTCAAGTGTCTGCTTTCATGAGCTTGCTACAACATTGGAGCCATCTTCTTAGCAAATTGTAAGTTCTTGATTTCCCTTATACTTGCAAGTGATAATCATAATCGAAACCCAACTGTTGGTTTTGTATCGCTCTTTTTTGTTTTACTTTCAGGTCCTAATTAAGTTTTTTGTTATTACCTGAATGTAGTAGTCAGCAACCCGTTTGCGCAGCTTGGAATGGTAACCTTTTGAAGTTCTAGCTAGCACTTATGAGCTCAACTATTCAAGGATGTACATTTAAGTGACGACTTGGGTTGTAATTACGTAATATCTTTAAGTAGAAACTAGATTAGTTAAGAATGTTTCTATAACTGTTTGGAGATGGTTTTGAAACTGTTTATTTACAATGTTGAGGGTTGAATTTGTCAAAGTTGAGAGGGTTAGAGTGAAATTTTACAAAGTTGAGGGGTCATTTTTGCTATTTCACAAATTTGAGGGTTGAATTTGTAGTGACAAATGCCATAGACACTTCCTTTTAACTAGATTGATAATATGCTTAAAACAATTGTTCATTTAGAAAAATAACACATGTAGGAGGTTAAGTTTTTCATAAACTTGTTTTTCACTCATGTTACAAAGTTACATTATTTAAATATATTTAACAAATTACAAGTTTCTTCTAAAAATTTATGATGTACAATACTCTCTTATCGTAGGGTTGATAATTTATGACACGGTCTTGTTAACATAACACGACATGGAGTTAAACATGTTTGAGTTTAACATGCTTTGACGCTTTGTATCTTAAACATGTCGACACGATTAATAGGTCATAACCTGTTTAGACACGACAACAAAACTGTTTATATTTTTCAATATTTTAAAAATATAAATATTAGTTATTTAATTTAAAGTTTAAAAAATAAAACCTAGAAAGCGCCATCAACCAATTCCCCGCCTTCCTCTCCGTCATTCGGTCATTCCTCCAACTGAACTCAAATCTCCATCCCTATTTGTGTATTGATTTGCTACTCCTATTACGTGTGTAACTGTCTTCATCCATATCCGTACAACACAACATACACCATGGCTACCAAACTCGTTGTAAACAATCTCGTAAACAACCATCCCCACACTCTAACCGCCTCTCCTCCGTCCTTCTGTTCCGCCCTCCTCACATGTCGGTAACTTTTGATCCGATCATCCTCCTTTGATTTGATTACAGATTTCATCGTCAACAAACAAACTTTTATGGTAATTAAATCCCCACACCTTCGTGATAGGATAATAACTAGTTTTCAGTAGGATAATTTAAATTTGCTCGACTTATGATATCTTTATTTACCTTTTAATTTGTAATTTTGTATCCTTAACTATGTTCAACCGTAAGTCCACCATGTTGTCGGTACCCCTGCCGACAGAAGCCCTCTCGCTACCCCTGTTACCAAGGAGGCATCCCCGTCATGCGTAACATCCTTTGCAAAAAATGTTAAAAGTATCAAACCCGAGGGAGAAAAACGAAGTTTACTCTATAATGTATGTAAACTTAGATTAAAAATCTTCAAAAACTATATTGATTAACCAATCTTGAATTCAATTAACAACATTGTTTGATCAAAGCTATATCCAGTAGAAAATAAAAATAATAAATGTAAACTTCTATTATATGATAAAAAAAACTTTAGCTAAAAAAACTAGAACCGAACATATATAACCTTTTATTCTATTTCCTTAATTATTATCCTTTATAATAAAAAAAAACTATAGGAAATAAATAGTAACTTTCATTTTTTGATTTTTTTTTTAACTTTTGTTCAATTTTTTCACCTTTAATTTTTGTTTATTTTTTTTCACCCTCATACTTTTTCTGATGATTTCTTTTTCCTGTAATAACTTTCGGATTGTGCGGCTTTCTTTAGTTTTTTTTTGTCAACGTTCCTATATAATTTTTTTTTGAAAATGGAGTTAAATAAAGTTTTTATTTTATATTGTAGGCTATAGCGGACGCCATTATCATTGAACTTATGAGCGAATAACACCATTTCCGGTATTGGGATTATCGGAGCCGGTATTGGTATTGGCTTTTATACTTTCGACATCATTGTTGGTTTTGGTATTATCGGAACAAGTATCCATATGCGCTTCTACGGTTTTTTACGATCTGCATTATGTGAGGAAAAAACGACAAAACTTCCGCTCCAACACGCGAGGAAAAAAAACTAGTTATTATTAATTTTAGTATTAGTATTATCGTGCTTTGTTAGTATACCAATAGTCATAATGTCTAATTACTTGATATCATAATGAAGAATTAAATTTTATATATTTTTTTTAACGGCAACATCATAGATATTTTAGGATAATTGAGTTTATTCGGGATAACATACAGAGTAACTCATCACAGGAGGAACCTTCAACCGGGGTAACGTCAGGACAAAGCCCGTATGTTATTAAATTTATACTTTGTGAGGTTTTTTCTTTCATTTATTTATTGGTTTTAAAGTTGCTTGTCAGATCCTTTTCTTCATTTTGGCAAATCTTTTAAGATTTGGTTATCTTGAATAGCCATTAGTTTAAGTTCAATAATCAAGGTGCTAATCTCTAGTCTAAATACAAAGAGTAGAGCTTTAATCAACTGTCTTTTCAACTTCTCAAGACTCATGAGTGAAAAATATCGACCGTCGCCTCCGCTGCCGCTTTTCGGCGTGGTGTGCTGTCAGTCCTCACCGTCTCCGCCTTCTGAAGTTTGAAGTTTGCTCGTGACAACGGGTACGTCATAAACTGTTATTGCTTATTTTTCAATGTATAGGCGGTGGTTTTCTATTCTATTAATCCTTTCTTGATTTGCTCCACTCTAACAAAATGTTGATCTAGAGAAGGAGATACGCATTTGCCTGGTAAAACAAATAAAATACCAAGGTTTATTTAACCTCTAAATAAGTTTCTGTTACAAATTTGCATCTGCAGATGAACCACTTCTTTTTTATGTGATTTTATTTTTTTTGGAAATAAACCATCATCACTTAATTTCACTCATATATGTACTTTTTCATTTTGCATGTCCTGCTTATATCATTCTATTAAATGAATGCATGTTTAGATCAAGATAGAGTAATGGATTCTGGGCATGGTAGAATGAGAATGAATATGGAAGGTGATAGACTAAGCAGCTTACCAGATGATCTTATCCATAAAGTTCTCTCTTCTTTCGACATTCGAAATGTTATTGAAATCAGTGTTTTGTCACATAGATGGAGGTTTATCTGGACTTCAATGCCCTATCTCAATTTCTCAAGCAAGAATTTCTCTACATTGCCAAAGTTCTCCAAATTTGTTACCCATGTTTTGTCTCGCCGCAACAATCTGACAGAAGTGTATTCATTGAAGCTCAGGTTCCGTGGAAAGGGGAACCAAGTGTTTATCAAAAGAATTCTGAGTTATGCATTCTCTCACAATATCCAGCAACTTGATTTGGTGTGCTTGGTTGAGAAGGATATTGAATTTCCTCTTTCTCTCTTTAGTTCTCAGTCTCTCAAACATCTCAGTTTCACAATGCAAAGAGGCATTTCTTGTAGGCCTCCTAGGTATCCTCCGTATGTTTATTTGTCACCAGCTAGTTGGGAACTCCCAACATTAACAACATTGGATCTTCATTCTGTCACTTTGTGTGATGAAGAAGCTGACAAATGTCATGGTGTTTTCTCAAAATGTGCAAACTTGAAGAATCTCACATTAAAGGATTTCAAGACAGGGGGATCAAATGGTTTCACTATCGTTCATCCTCGACTGTCTAATCTCACACTTGAACATGACGACTACAGTACTGTGATGGTTGTCAATGTGGTTGCACCTCAACTCGAGAATCTCACTATTAGATCCTGTTTTAATGCAAAGCTTGTTATTTCTGCACCTGAACTTGCCTCCTTGTTCTATAAAGGTTCTAATCCTTTGCATCTATCTACAGATGGTTTTCATTCTTTGGAGAAGGCGGACATTTGTGTTTATAGTCCACAAGGTGCACATGCTCATGAAATCGTTTCTCTGCTTCAACAGCTTCACAATGTCAAATTCCTTAAACTCAACTTGGAAATTGTTGAGGTATATTCATATTGGTTCTCAATGTTTATAATGATCTCAATCTGAATAACTTCTTTCATAATTGCTGAAATAATAAAAAGCATTAAAACAACACACTGTTAGAAAAGCGGCATATTGACGTAAAGACATCTTAAGCTTTTCGTTTTATAAATTTTCTGCAGGTTCTTTCTTCATCAGTGGATCTAATCTTAGACCAACCTTCTCCGTTTGTGAACTTAAAGAGCTTAAAGATTTACCCAGAATGCAAGTGGAGGCAAGCACCCAAGAAAGCAACTATTATGTCTGCTAAGCTCAAAAGCTATTTGCTAGATAGTTCTCCAGGGTGCACCTTCATAATGGTCTTCCGCGAGGTATTTACGTCATTACATAACTTCAATTTCCATCCTGTCTCAGGCAATGTATCTTTCTTTACGCTGGGTGGCAACAGACTTCAATTTCCGCCCATTTAGGCAATGTACTTTTGTCATTTTTCACAAAATCTCAACACAATTTATATTTGTAGTTTTAAGATATGATCTCTTTTAAAAAGAGAAAGTAAGCCTGGCAAAACGGGTGAGTTGGATTGGGTAACAGGTCATAATGGGTTTAAATCTGGTAACTGTTTGAACCTATTCTAAATTTACATAGTTTTTAGGCGACCCATCTTGACCCAAATTGTTAAAAGATGTTTACCCATTTCAACCTGTTTTGTGTTATGGTGTTACCCAATTCAACCCAAAATACAAATTCTTTTTACCCAAACCAACCCATTTCCCCTACTTTGGGTCAAGATTGCCAGGTCTAAGAGAAAGCATTTCCAAATATTTTTTTATTTATTTAAGTTTTGATGGAAAACTAAAATCACAACTCTAGATATCTGATAAAAAATATAGACAAAAAGACTTGTGAGTCAAGCAGTTCTGTGCATGTATTATATGTTTAAACTAGGGAATTTATGATGATAAATAGAGAGTGTTCTCATGTTTGCTATAAATTCTATGATCTCATGCAGGAGATTCAAGCACAGAACCTTATGGCTGAATTACGGGTGCTTTTAGATAAAGAGAAGGATAATTCCAAGACCAACAGGGCTCACCTGGAGCGAGGGAAAACGCCCGTGGAGGGTCATGAACCAGAGAAACTGGAAATTGGGGGGAGAATGGCGCAGATCAAGAGCTGTTGGAAAAATCTAGTTGTGCAGATTAAACAAAGTAAAGAAGAGGCTTGTCTCATTATTTCAAAGTTGCATCACATTGAAGAATTACTGACAAAGCTGCCTGCATCAAACAGGGCTAAGATTAAACCATGTTTTTCTAGTTTGTGCGCTGAAGCTGACATTGCCATCAGTAAAATAACAGATTGTATGAAGATCCATTGTGATGAAAATCAAAGTCGTTCAAGTGTCTGCTTTCATGAGCTTGCTGCAACATTGGAGCCGTCTTCTTAGCAGATTGTAAGTTCTTGATTTACCTTATACTTGCAAGTGATAATCATAATCAAAACCCAACTGTTGGTGTTGTATCACACTTTTTGGTTTTACTTTCAGGTCCCAAGTTTTTTGTTATTACCCGAATGTAGTAGTCAGCAACCCGTTTGCACAGCTTGGAATGGTAAACTTTTGAAGTTCTAGCTAGCACTTATGGACTCAACTATTTAAGGATGTGCATTTTTGCTGCTATCTGCAGAATTAAAATGATCAAGTGACGACTTGGGTTGTAATTACGTATTATCTTTAAGTAGAAACTAGATTAATTAGGAATGTTACTGATCAAACTGTTTGGAGATGGGTTTTGTAACTGTTTATTTGCCATGCAATAACCAAGTTAAGCTAATTAGTTGTAATAAAATAGAATCTAAGAGATATTGTGTATGTATTTTTAGTGTTTAAAGTATGCCTTAGCGTCACTCGTCCATCACTCCCACTTTTAAAAGGTAGTAGGAGCATGAGATGAGGGCTCACAAGGCATCACATGTGAATACGAGTGAATAGTAAAATAAGAGTTACCAAAGAAGTTGAAAACCACCTAATTACATCGTCACATTCCTCAAATAATCAGAAGGTAGTTTTTTCCTATTAACAAAGAAGTTGAATCCAAGTATCAAAGGTTGGACCAAATGAGTTCTAAATGGAGTCATTAACAAAGAGGTTCTAAAGTTATAGCTGATGGTGTGTAAGAGATACGCCTGGTCGGAATAAAAAAAAAGCAAAAGACAAAGCATCCGGCTCGGCTTCCACTCACATCGCTATCAGTCAACAAATGGTTGAGCAAATGAGAAAAATTTAGCGTGAGTCAAATAGGGAGGATGGAGTGGAATAGAGAAAATGAAGAGTTAAAAGTTCTCTCACTTAACCTTTTTTATCTTCTTGGACCGGTGCGAACATATATCGAGAACAAGAAAAAAAACCATTAAGGAAAAATATAATATTGTGTAACTTTTATTTATGTTTATTTTTAATTTATAGTTAAATACGGTTTTAGTCCATGTGGTTTGACAAAAATAACTATTTCAGTTCAATTCTTTAAAAACATCAATTTACCTCCAAAACTTTCACTATTTGTCTCATTTTTATCCAACTCACTAGCCTCCATCCAATTATTCTGTTAAGTTGAAAAGACGAAAATAACCATGCACTAAAATGGTTACTACAAAACCTTTTATTATTAATATTTTTAAATGCCAATTATTAAATAAATTAACAGAAAAATTGTTTTTTAACAACGAGTGTATTTTTGTCTTTTTACAACAATTTAACTAAAAAATTAGACAGGGTTAAATGGTTGGACTTTAGTTGATACAAGAATGAAATTATTGGACTAAAAAAGTCAAATTTAAACATTTGAACTAAAATGGTTATCTTGGTCAAACACAGGGACCAAAACCGCATTCAACTCTTTAATTTATGTTAACTGTTTTTATGTTTATTTTTAATTAATATTAATTTGTTTGTGTTTATTTTTAATTAATATTAATTTATTAATGTTTATTTATAAATGATATTATTTAAAAAACTTAATCAATGCTCACACCATCCTCACTTGTAGGTATACGATATACCCCTTGCCAAGTAAAGATGGTGTGCAAGTTGTAAGAGTTGAGGTTGCGCCACATGTCATGTCATACACATTTTCCTTCACATCACCCTCACTCACTTGGATATAACAGATGCGTTTATAAAAAAAACACGGGGGCTAAAAGTGAAACTGCCCTTATACGAGAAAAAACAGTTGGGCTAAAAGAAAAACTGCCCTTATACGAGAAAAAACAGTTGGGCTAAAAGAGAAACTGCCCTTATACGAGAAAAAACAGTTGGGCTAAACGTGAAACTGCCCTTATACGAGAAAAAAAACACTTTTAGGCTAAAAGTGAAACTAAAACGGAACATATATAACCTTTTATTCTGTTTCCTAATTTATTATTATTTAATTATTTGATAATCATAATCAAGACCTAAATTTTATACTTAGCGAGTTTTTTCCTTCACTTTGAAAATCATTTATTAAGATTTGGTTCAACTTTATCTTTTTGAAGGTACAAATGGCAATACGATGACTTTTTCGAATTTCAATATCGATCGGGTTTGACCATCAACAGTTTCAGTTCCTTGGACCTTATCAATAATTAAGGTATTGATATGCTCGATAACTTGAAGGAAAAGTTACCAATAAAAAAGATAACACAATAGACAATACCAAATAAAAATAAATCGTCAAATATGTTTTCAAAAAACTTCTTTCCTTCAATAAAAAAAACATATTCTTTATATAAAGTTGCCATTCGATCGCCTCAGCATTCTACACCATAATCATCATCAAGATATCGAACACCCAATCGCATTCGTGTAAGTCATAAACTCTTATTGCTTATCTTTCAAAGTATAGTTGGTGGTTTTCTATTCTCTTAATTCTTTCTTGATTTGTTCCGCTATTTAAAAAATATTGATCTAGTGAAGATGGAACTGCATTACAGAAACAGATTTGATTTGCAGATGAGATACACATTTGCCTAGTAAAACAATACAAATACCGAAATTTATTTAACCTCTAAACCGGTACTTTCGATTACATCATGCAGATGGACCGTTTCATTTATATGAATGCGTGTTTAGGTAAAGGCAGAGTAATGGATTCTGGACATGGTAAAAGGAGAATGAACGTAGAAGGTGATAGAATAAGCGACTTGCCGGATGATCTTATCCATAAAATTCTCTCTTTTATCGACATTAGAGATGCTATTGGAACTAGTGTTTTGTCGTCTAGATGGAGGTTTATCTGGACTTCAAAGCCTTATCTCAATTTCTCAAGTGAGAATTTCGATAAATTGTCAAAGTTCTCCGAATTTGTTACTCATGTTTTGTCTCGCCGCAACAATCTATCAGAGGTGTATTCAGTGAAGCTCAGTTTTCGTGGAAAGGTGGGACAGTTGTTTGTCAAAAGAATTATGAATTACGCGTTCTCTCACAATATCCAACAACTGAATGTGGTGTTCTTGCTTGACGAAGTTATTGATTTTCCTCTTTCTATCTTTAGTTCTCAGTCTCTCAAACATCTCAGTTTGACAATGCAACTCGGCCAAAATCGTAGGATTCTTGTTAATAGACATTTGACATCAACTTGGGAACTTCCAGCGTTAACAACAGTGGATCTTCATTCTGTCACTTTGAAAGTTGACGATGCTGACAAATGCATCGGCATTTTCTCAAAATGTGCAAACTTGAAGAATCTCACATTAAAGCATTTCAAGACAACGGGATCAAATGGTTTTAGTATCTTTCATCCTCGACTGGAAAATCTCACACTTGAAAATAACAGCAAGAGTGTGAAGGTTGTCAATGTGACTGCACCTGAACTTCGGAATCTCACTATCAGATTTTGTTACTCAGAGCATGTGATATCTGCACCCGATTTGGCCTCCTTAGTCTATAAAGGTTCTCATCCTTTGCATCTATCTACTGACGGTTTCTATTCTTTGGAGAAGGCGGATATTTGTGTTTCGAGTTCACAAGATGCAGATGCTCATCAAATCATTCGTCTGCTTCAACAGCTTCACAGTGTCAAATTCCTTACACTTAACTTGGAAATTGTTGAGGTATATTCGTATTGATTCTCAATGTTCAAAATGAGCATCTTACAATGATCTTAATTCTTAATCTAAATAACTACTTTCATATGTGTAAAAATAATAAAAGTATTGAAACAAAAGACTGTTAGAAAATTAGAGGCATATTGACTTAAATACTTCTTTAAGTTTTTTTTTTTTTTTTTATAAATTCTCTACAGATTCTTTCTTTATCTGTGGATCTAATCTTACACCAGCCTTCTCCGTTTGCGAACTTAAAGAGGTTAAAGATTTACCCAGAGTCGGAACAAACACCCAAGAAAATAACTATTATGTCTCCTAAGGTCAAAAGCTATTTGCTAGATAGCTCTCCAGTGAGCACCTTCACAATGGTCTTTCGCGAGGTATTTACGTCATTATTTGTGGTAGATTTGCTTTGTTGGTTGATGCATTGATCTAGCAGAGCCTATGCACCAAATTTATAAAATTTTTTGATGCTTTATCTGTGTCCTAAAGTGAACCATCATCTGTTCAAATTTGGTAATTTGTGATACTGTTTCCATGTTTCCTATAAATTTTATGATCTGATGCAGGAGATTATGGCACAGAAGCTTTTGCCTGAATTAGGGGTGCTTTTAGAGTTAGAGAAGAATATTATCAAGATCAACAGGGCTCGCCTGGAGCTAGGGGAAGCACAGGTGGAGAACTATAAACAAAATGCGAAAATGAATCCGAAATTTTATGGGAACATGGCGCAGATCAAGGATGTTTGGGCCAATCTGGATTTGCAGCTTCAAAGAAGGAAGGAACAGGCTTCTCTCATTATGTCAAAGTTGCAGTTGATTGAAAGCTTACTGACAAAGCTGCCTGCGTCAAACAGGGCTAAGATTCAACTATATTTTTCTAGTATGTGCGTAGAGGCTGACATTGTCATTAGTCAAATAGCAGATTGTATGAGGATCGAGTGTGATCTGAATCAAATCCTTTCCAGTGTCTGCTTTCATGTACTTGCTACAACGTTGGAGCCGTCTTCCTAACAACTTGTCTGTTCTTGATTTCCCTTATAACTGCTGCTGCCACAGTGTTCTTTTTTGTTTTAGGTCCCAAGTTTTTTGTTATTACGCGATTGTAGTAGCCAACAGCCAGCTGCATGCACAATTAGGAATGGTAAATGTTTGAACTTCTAGCACTTGTGAACTCAACTATTCAAGGATATGTTTTTTTTGCTGCTATCATGCAGAATTAATTAGTTCCTATTCAACAACCTGTGAATGGCTGTACAAATTTCCAACATTTTTTTAATGATTTGTGAACTTTATAACATTCATTCTAAATGATTAGTTTCAGTCTACTAAAATAGTTATTCATCATACACCCAAAAAATTTAATTTTTATTTTACCTTAACTTTGTTTTTTAGTAATTCATTTTAGTGGGTTACTTATATGAAAAAATAATTTTTTTAATGTATTTGATGATATTAATGTATGTAATTTATTCATATTTAATATGTTATTAAAAATATAAAAATAGAGTCATAGAAATGTACACGACATATGCCCGATACCCGATGCTAACGGGGATGCCTGATACCCGACGGGTAATGGGCAGAGTATGAGACACAATTTTACAAGCCAAAGACATTTCCCTAGATGGGCATATGCACTACCACGTGCATTTCCCATGACTATATCACCCGATTAGAGTTCAACACATTAGCCTTCCACTGTGATATAAATCATGTATTCCCAACTTTCTCACTATACCAAGTATTTTACTTTAATTTATTTCTTTATAAGCATGTCAACTTGTATACAGGTAATCTCACTGGTGAGAGTTTATATGGCATTGACTACTTAACATGTAGATGGTGTTTAAACAACCATTTTAGCTCCATCTTGTTTATAAATTCAATTTCTCTTTCTAAAATTGTATAAGAAGGTTTGAGAGGGCTCTGGACTCAAATGTAAACTTTGACTAAGTTAATTTCTTCCTTTAAACACCTTTCGAAAATTTCACTTTGCAAAAAGACATAACTGATCTCTTACAACAACTTCGTCAAATCATACAGAATTGATCGCACTTTATGATGCTAGTCGAGAAAGCGTGTAGTTAAGATCGATGATCAATCACATATAAGGAGCATTTGGTTTAGAACAAATCAAGGACACAACGATTATCTATGAAGATAATGCATCTTAACTCATATCAGGGACATCAAATGTGACAGAACAAAACATATCTCGCCGAAGTTTTTCTCAACCTAGGATATGCAGAAAGAAGGAAAAAGCAAATTCACTAAATCAGTTCAAGCAACCGTCACAAAAGATCAGACTCTGCATATTAAAGCGTTAATTAACTTGATGGGAGCATTATACACGTTGTAATCTTTTTCCCTTGAATAAGTTGTGTCGCACTAAAGTTTCTATACAATGTTTTTTAATGAGACAACATAACTGGACCAATAATGTCAGTTTATCTTCTAGGTTTTGAATTTTGATTTAACATAATTATGAAATATGTTGTTAATAATATATAATAAATGGTAAAAGGATTTTACAGGTTGCACAACCCCATTACTCTCTCCTACTTTCTTAGGTTTCTCATAATATTTTTTTACTTTAACAAATCTATGTATAATTGTCTACCTAATAAGTGAAAATGAAGGAAAATATCACAAGCAAAAAACCTATTAATCAAATCGAAATTAACCAATAAAACCAAACCGAAATAACCAACCTAAAATAATAACCGATGGTTTCAGTTTTGTTTTTTTAAGCCGAAAACTACTATTCGGTTATATTTTTTTCAACTAAACCAAACTGAATCGCACCTAATTGTTCATTATTAGATTTATGACCCAAATTAGTTATTTTAAGCCAAAAATTTCATGCCCAATGTCATTAATAAGTGGTTAATAAAAATTTTAGAAGAAAAAATTAAGGCCCAAATTCATTAATAAGTGGTTAACAAAAATTTTAGCCCAAAAGTCATTGTTTAGGGCTAATTTTTTTGAAGCCTAAACATTTCTTTCTCAAACGTAAAACCGTGAGATTTGGTCATGGTGAATGTGGCGTTATAATCAAGGTTCAAATCTTTTCAGTTTCCAAAATCGAGAAATCACGCCATTCACCTCCGCCGCTGGCCGTCGTGTGCGGCACCATCTGGCCACTGATCGTCAACACTCGACATCGCACGTTCTGCTCCTCAGCAGTCTGCTCGTGTCATACATTGGTAGGGCTTATTTTTCAAAGTATGAATTAGTGGTTGTTATTCAGTTAATCCTGTTCCACACTATTTAAAAAAAATGTTATGTTGACCAAACTGCATCATTGAATAGAAAGAAATTTGATTTACAGATGATCTAGTCAACCAAAATACTCTAAATTGATTACATCTGAGCCGTTTTTTTTCTGATTTGATCTGCAACGATATACTCTTTGGGTAATTTTTTTGAACATAAACCATCTCCTGATTCATTCATTCTATTCAATTTCAGCGTTTAGGGTAAAAAACCCCCAAAATACAAAGATGAACCCTAAAATTCTGGTCACAAAGGATCCACCATTTGTATGAATGCTTGTTTATATCAAGGTACAGAGGGGAGAGAATGAATTCCAGGCATGGTAGAATGAGAGTGAATGTAGAAGGTGATAGACTAAGCAGCTTGCCGGATGATCTTATCCATAAAATTCTCTCTTTTATCGACAACAGAGATGCTATTGGAACCAGTGTTTTGTCATCTAGATGGAGGTTTATCTGGACGTCAACGCCCTATCTCAATTTCTCAACTGAGGATTTCTCTACATTGCCAAAGTTCTCCAAATTTGTTACTCATTTTTTGTCTCGCCGAAACAGTCTAACACAAGTGTATTCACTGAAGCTCAGTTTTCGTGGAAAGGTGAGCCAGGTGTCTGTCAAAAGAATTCTGGATTATGCATTCTCTCGCAATATCCAACAACTAAATGTGATATGCTTGCTTGATAATGAAATTGAATTTCCACTTTCTCTCTTTAGTTCCCAGTCTCTCAAACATCTCAGTTTGATGACTAATATCAATCCCAGATCTCGTAGGAATCATGTTGATGGTTATTATATTACTCTGACATCATCCTTGGAACTCTCAACGTTAACAACATTGGATCTTCATTCTGTCACTTTGTGTGATGACAAAGGCATTGGTATTTTCTCAGAATGTGTAAACTTGAAGGTTCTCACATTAAAGCAGTTTGATACAACGGGATCGAATGGTTTCAGTATCTGTCATCCTCGACTGTCTAACCTCACACTTGAAAATAGCTACTTAGATGTGAAAGTTATCAATGTGGCTGCACCTCATCTCGTAAATCTCAATATTAGATTCTGTTATGCAGAGATTGTGCTTTCTGCATGTAACCTTGGCTCCTTGCTATATAAAGGTGCTCTTCCTTTGCATCTATCCACAGACTGTATCCGGATATTTGTGTATGCAGTCCACATCCTGTACGTGTTCCTCAGATCGTTTCTCTGCTTCAACATCTTCACAATGTCAAATTCTTTCACTCAACTTGGAAACTGCTGAGGTATATTCAGTGTTTTTCGATCTAAATAACTACTTTCATAATTCCGAAAACAATACCGAGGGTGCTCACATGGGTAAGACTTCTTCCATTTGACTGCTTTATTTACTTGTGTGGTAAAAGTGCATTGTTATAAGGTAAAGTCTCATATATAGCCAGTTTGACCCTAATCTCAAAATTATAAATTAACCCTTTGACCAAACTTATACCCAAATATCCTTTGACTATTTAGAGATTTTGTATTGATTGTACGTAATAGCCACAACTCCAAAAATCTAACGTATAACCAATTAAAACATGACATACGGCAACTTTTTTTTTCCTATCAAAAAGTTCTTCAACATTTTAATTCGCCATTTGAATTTAATAACGTGACCATTCAATCTTTTTGCTATCCTACTTTCTTTTTCACCATCCTAGTTCTTTGCCATCTTTTTTTTCATCATTCCAGTCGCCTCTCTTCTCTTTTTCGCCATCCTTTGGAACAAGGATCGATAAAGGAACTAGGAAGGTGAAATTTTTGTAAAAGGCCACATGTCATGTTTTAGTGGGTTTATATATAATTTTTTTGGAAAAGGCCACAGGCCATCCTCTCATCTCTTTTCCGCATTAACTGCTTAGCTGCGACGGATATGTACACACAACGAGATGTTCAAATAGTCAAAGGATACTGGAATTGCTTTAAAAAACAATGAAGATAAGTAAGGGTCCCGTTCAGGCTGGTGCAGCCCTGCTTTAGTCCGTTCAGGTTGGTTTAAGACCGTTTGAAACTGGTTCAGCCAGTTTTGTCGACTGGACCTATCGAGGCGCTCGCCTCGCATGTGTTTGAGGCGCCTTGTGTGTTTTTGACAACATAGTAATATGATGCCAATACTAGATATAGAAACACGTTTTGATACTTGGTCGTTGCTCACCTGTTGGCGCCAAGGATTAAGAAACATGAAGTGTGCAAAGATATGAAGATGAAATTACACTTCACAAAAATATGCTGCATGCATTTATGAATATGTACACATAATCATGAAGATTTCTTTTTTTGTTCTTGTTTTCTATATGTAATTTTCTTATATAAAAATTTACGCAGCGTTTGTCTTCATCTGTGGAACTTCTCTTACCTCAACCTTCTCCGTTTGTGAACTTAAAGAGCTTAAAGATTTACCCAGAAAATGTATATTGGTGCGAGCAAGATCCCAAGAAAGTAGCTATGTCTACTGAACTCAAAAGCTATTTGCTAGATGGTTCTCCGGGAGCCACCTTCACAATGGTCTTACGTGAGGTATTTATTCAACAACTTGTGAATGGTTGTGTGAAGTTCCTAACATTTCAGTTCTTAATTCGTCATTTTAAGCAAAATCGCAATACAGTTCATATGTGAGGTTTTAAGTTATCATCTTTTTTGAAAAAGAGATGGCATTGCCAAATGTTATTCTATTTTGCGGGCAAACTAAATCACCGCCCTAGATACCTGGCAAAAAAATTTAGAGAAAAAGACTTGTGATTAAAGCACTTCTTGTGTTAGTGAATTACAAGTCAATAGGCATGGGGTTTCAGCTCATTTGTTATTTGAGATATTCAAATCTGATTTTTGATGGGGCACCCTTAATTTACAAGCCCTGCCAAGGGATGGGGCACATATTTTGTAGTGGTTCTGAGGGATAGTATTCCTTCCCTTATTTTATTATTGGCAAATTGAAGACAATTATGGCCTCATAATTTTTTTTATTCAGCTGGGTCGCTCTTGAATTCTAAATTTTCGTTTGTGATAGATTTGTTTATCATTGATCTGGTGGATACTATGCACTAAAATTTTAAAAAGTGTCTATGTTTCTGCTATAGTGCTATATGTCCCAAAGTGAACAATGTGTGTCTCGTATGTGTTAGACGTTTAAATTTGGGAATTCTTTATGACAACGGGAGAGCGTTTCCATGTTTCTATAAATTCTGTGATCTCATGCAGGAGATTCTAGTACACTAGTTCATGGCCGATTTAGGGGTGCTTTTAGAGGAAGAGAAGGATAATACCAAGAGCAACAGGGCTCATCCGGATCGAGGAAAAACACCTGTGGCGACCCATAAACGAAAGGTGGAAATGAAACTGAAACCTGGGGGGAACATAGCGCAGATCAAGAGCTATTGGGAAATTTTGGGTTTGGAGATTGAGATAAGGATCAAGAAGGTGAATCTCATTATTTTAACGTTGCAGTGTTTTGAAAAATTATTGCCAAAGCTGCCTGCGTCAAAGAGAGCAAAGATTCAACCATGTTTTTCTAGTCTGTATGCAGAGGTTGAGATTGCAATCAGTAAAATAACAAATTGTATGAAGATCAAATGTGACGAGAATCAAAGCCGTTTAAGTTTCTTGTTTCATGAACTTGCTACAACATTGGAGGCATCTTAACAAATTGCATTATTTTCAGGTCCCAGCTTTTTTTTTTTGTTATTACCTGAATGTAGTAGTCAACAACCTGCTTGCTCAACTTGGAATGGTGAATATTTGAACTTGTAGCACTTATGATTAAATCAGTGTTTATTGTTTAGTAAAGCTGTTTTTACTTCCATGGTATTATAGAAAATGTTTTCTTCCTCAATCATCTTCAATATAAAGTATGTTTGTACTTTATTTTAAAAGAGTAAATTACAAATTTCAACCTTTATGTATATACCTACTTGCATGATAGGCCCCTAATCTTTAATAAGTACACCGGACATCCTTTATCTAAAGGGTATGTAACATATTACAACCTTTAGACTAACTGATCTAAAATTTTTCTTTTTAGTTATTTTAAAATGACCAAACTACCCTTATTTAAAAAAAATATATTAATAACAAAAAAAAAGTCCGGCTATCTTCTTCTCAACCCAAAATCTTGATACCATATCTTCTCTATACAAAATATTCTCCTCCAATTGTGTTCTTCAAAATCTTCTCATTCCAAACCTAAACCAGATGAAGATATCTCCCAATTCTTCGTTTGATTTACTTTTTTTTTCTGGGTTTTTTGATTCATGGATTTGGGTAGATAGGGTTTTGTTTGTATGGTTCAATTTCAAACATCAAGATTGTAGCTTCTGATTTAGGTTTGGTTGTTGTTTCTAAGGTTAAGTCTTTATACCAGTTCCCATTTTGTGAGTTGGGTCTTTGAGCCACATCGACAAACAAAAGACATAATTGTTAGGGGTCATTTTACAGCTAATGATCCTGGATCTTTAACATATTTCGGTATCCTGACAGGTTTCGGTATCCTTAATATATGATCGTTATATCTTTCTTCTATCTTGACTTATACGCAGGTAAAACGTGCGAAGTCAAGTTCATCCCTGAAGAATTGGTCTAGAAGTCAAGGAGAACGTGTAGAAGATGCGTGGAGTGGCTTTTAACGGTTATATTTGAAGACTTAGTCAATTCCGGGATTCTCGGATAGTTAGTTGAGCTATTATCTGTATATATTCAGCAGTTTGGTCGAATAGGAAACACACACAAACACTTAGCATTATCAAATACTCGCAAATAAGCTCTGTAACACCTAGATCTCGATCATTCATCGCTCTTACTTGTAATCATTTTCGCTATTCTATAAACTACTAAGAGGCAAGTGACTTTTGGTCACTTTCAGAGGTTTTATGCCGGCAATCCTTAGGGATTAAGGGCTTTCCTCGTAAACACTTGTGTCGTTTTATTGTTTTATACGCATTGTTCATCACGAGTATTACAAGCACATTACCTCACAAACTAAATTTGATTACTTGATTATCTTGTGTAATTTTTGGTCAAAACAATAATGTAGAAGCATTTGGAGTTGCCGGCAATTTCGGATCGACCTCTGTTCAGCTCTTTTCACATTCACAACACCGAATCCCCTAGTTCTTCGATCCCACAAAACCCATTTATCTGATCTTAGTTATTTGTTAAGTTTTCCCCAAATTAGCAGCTCATTTAGCATCAAAGAAGCCCACTTCTTCAAATTCATCCTCCTTTGATTGATTTGAATTCTTTTCTTGATCTCTGATGAAACTTGTTTCATTTCAAATTGGACAAGAACCACATGGGTTTCCAACCAAATATCGATTCACAAAGTTATGATTCATGAAGCCGAAGAAAAGGAAACTAAAATGCACAATTTTTTATGGTTAAATTGAGAAATGTGATTTTCTTTTTTCATTAGAAACGTGAGCCCCTCAAAGATTTTTAAAGGAAGAAAAAAGGTCTTTATTAAATTACATAAATGGCCCAGATGGATAAAACATAAACGTGCAAAAATTCAAGGGGTTAAAGTGTATTTATTAGAAAGGGTATATTAGTCATTTGATACCTTATTTAACAGAAAATTTAACGTCAGTTAGTCTAAAGGTTGTAATTTGTTTGTTACATACCTCTTAGATAAAGGATGTCCAGTGTACTTATTGAAGATTAAGGGCCTAACATGCAAGTAGGTATTTACATAAAGGTTGAAATTTATAATTTACTCTATTTTTTAAAAAACCTCTTTTTATTGTTATGAACTGGTGTGTACAAAAGTGTGCCGGGAACCATTTACATGACGTGTCCAACTCAAGTGTCTGCAAATACACGGTGCGTCTAACCCATACATTGAAGCGTCAACCACATGTGTCTTCGTTGCTAGAATTTTATGTTTCTCATTGGACACATTTACCACTAAACTAATGCTACACACGTCACGTGCTTATGCTTTCACACAATTTTAGAAGATCATAATGCAACTTCTCTTTCTAAAACTGTATGAGAGGTTGAGATTTGAGAAGGCTCTTGAGTCAAATGCAAACTTTGACCAAGTTAAACTCTTCCTTTAAACACCTTTCTAGATTTCAAATTTGCAAAATGACATAGTTGATCTCTTAGAACAACATCATTAAATAATGTTGAACTAATAGCACTTTAGGACAAGAACCTGTATGGTTAAGATCAATGATCAATCACATATAAGTAGCATGCGGTTTAGAACAAATCAAGGACACAGGGATTATCTATAAAAATTATGGTTTAATTTCGATTATACCTTATTCAAAACTGAACTGAACGCAAATTAGTTATTTTAGGCCAAAAGCTTTAGGCCCAATAAACTAATACGTGGTTAATAAAGTTTTAGATGAAAAACTTAAGGGCCAAATTCATTATTTTAGGTTAATTTTTTCCAGGCACAATCATTTTGAGCCCAAAAGTAAAATCGAAAACTGAATGATACCGAACTGAACCCATATACAACCAAAAACCTAAAATTACGGTGTGGTTCGGTTTGAGCCCAAAAGCAATCCATGTTCTAGGGATTTTTCAGGGAAACCAAATTCTTTATTTTGTCTCTTTAACTTTCTTCTATCACAAAATGTCTCATTCAACATGAGCGGCGACACCCATATAATAGAGGTGGAAGACTGTATAATACGGGCAGAGAGACCATATTATATGGGCGGACGGTTGTAAATAGAGATGGGCATATATGGGTAGAAATACCGTATTACATGGGCGGGACAACCGTATAATATGGGCGGACAACCGTATAATATGTATGGACAACCGTATAATAGAGACATACGAATATGGGTGAACAACCATATAATATAGATAGACGACTGTATAATATGCGCAAAACAAACATTTTCAACCCTGTTAAAAGACGTGACATTGTATAATTATATAATTGGGTTCGTTGGTATTGACGCCACAACCTACAAGAGGACATTTTAAGGTATACAAAGGTGAAATGAACATTTCAAAGAAACTCATCGATAAAAGGAACATTCTTTATGAGAATTTTTTTTCCTTCACTAATAAATCAAGGGTTTGTACATAAGGTTCATCAAAAGTGAGAAATCACGCCATCTGCCCAACCGCCTTCACTCTCTGCTCGTGTCATTTGAATCTGATACTTGAATACTCGGTTAGTAAGTCATAAACTGTTATTGCTTATTTCATCTAATTCTGTTACTCTTTTCTTGATTTGTTCCACCATTTAAAAAATGTTGACCTAGTGAAGATCGAACTGCATTATAGATAAATTTTAATTAAATCCCGTTTCTTTTGTTTGTGATTTAGTATACTTTCTGGGTTATTTTGCATGCCCTGATTCTTTCATTCCGTTATATTGCAGCGTTTGGGATAAAAACAATTCCCGAATCGGTGACATTAATTCCCAAACACATTTATCATATCAAGAAATCTTTCTATAAAACTTGATTACAATTATCAAACGACCGAGTCGGTTTATATAGACTAACTTGGACTCGTTAGACTAGAATTCTAATTGTATATTTAATATTAAAATATAAACAACCTAAACCTACTCGAAGAGGATGCTTAATTCTATATTAAAGGATATAACCGACTTATTATAACCCAACTCTAATGCCACCAAACTTGTGGATTAAGTCACATAACTCCACCGCTTTGTTGGTTAAGAAATTAGCTCCAACATTCTCCCCCTAATTTCTGAGTCGTATTAGGAAGGTCTTCAACACCAATTAACATCCTCCATCTCTTTAACTTTATCGTGTAGGGCAAACTAAGATGGGTAACTTGGACTCCAAGTTGCGTACCATAGTGTTCACACTTGTGCCACCATTTTTCTCACTTGTAAACAACAGAACTTTGACCGGAACACACAAAAAGAAAGTAGCGACATGAAGAAAGAAAACCCACAGAAACTTCACAACCTTTTTTCTTGAAACTGGTCAGTCGGAAACAGACACTTTAGTAGGCCTTCAGAAACTCAAAACCGTAATCCGAACAGTTAGAATGTAAAGCAACGAGTCCCGAGCAATCCCAGAAAGTTTCAGCCAGATCCGACGGTTCAATTGTGAGATCCACTCTTTTTTTGTGACGCCGCTGTGCTGTACAAAATACCGAAAATCCTTCTGTTTTCACCTTCCCGTTTTCTTTTTTTCTCTTCCAAAAATCCTTTTGATAATCGGTTTCTTGAATTTCTTGATCGTTGAGTTTTTTCTAAAATATAAACACTGAATCGTTTTTTTATGGCTTCGATTGAATGCATTGAAAACATTGATCTTAATCTTGATCTGCCATGGCACTAACACCACTTATTGGCCAAGGAAGAACATGTAACAATCATCAAGAAATTAAGAACAGAAAACAATAACAAGAATCTTCAATTCCCAATTAGGATTCGTCCACTCTTTGCGTTTTACATTTGATCGTGTTTAAAAAAAATCAGCTCAACCGCACGACCTTCAAAACTGAACCTTTTTTTCTGCCCAACTAACCCGGCCTGTTTGGTTTAGTTTATCTGAAACCTGTAGTTACCTGTTTTCCCTAGAAATCCCGTCCTGCCCGGGTAAACCGGACCATAAACTTGAATGGTGATATTGTGACGTACCCTAGCTAGGAGAGACCTTTGGAGCATGAATGGAATAAAAATTGAAAATTAGCTTTAAGCACGTCAATAAGTCATAAGCTAATAAGCACTTTTAACAAAAAAAACACTTTTAGAGTTAAATAAGCAATCCCAAACACCCTCTAAAAATATCTTTCAATTGTTAATTGTGGGCATTATTTATTTATTTTATTGATTATGGTGCATTTACTTGGTTATTTAAACTACGTTGACTCAAGTAATATAGTATGAGTCGGTCAAAAATGTTAATCTATAACATCATCGAACGGGGGATGTACAGCAAAATATATTATTTTTTATTTTTGCAGATTCTTTTTAAAAATGGATAATCAAAAGTAGATTGGCAGGTAAAGAAAAAAACATAAGAATTAGAATTTAAATATAAAATGGAAAAGGGTATGTGGTTTGCAGATTCTTGAAGGCCTCTGTGAAGAAAGAAAAGGTTTAATCTTTGTTTGAATCGGCCAAGGTTCCTTTTTCTAATTTTCTTACAGCTTTGAGTCTTGATTTGGATGTTTATGTGGTTTGTGTGTCTCTGATACACTTTCTATCTAACTGATTTCCCATATCAGTGATTGATTTGCTTTTTTTTTTTTAACATAAACCATCATCCTATCATCTATATAATTACTTGTTTCAATACTTTTTTTTTTCACTTTGCAGCGACTGGTGTACAAAAAGAAATGATGATGATAGTTTAGCAAACAAGACTATAAAAGAGCCAACAGAGACAAATATGAACACCAAAGTTCCAATCGGATCTACAAGATAAGATCCAACATTTATATGAATGCGTATTTAGATCAAGGTAGAGGGTGCAGATAATGGATTCCGAGCATGGTAAAATGAGGATGAATGTAGAAGGTGATAGACTAAGCAGCTTGCCTGATGATCTTATCCATAAAATTCTCTCTTTTCTCAACATCACAGAAGCTATTGGAACCAGTGTTTTGTCATCTAGATGGAGGTTTATTTGGACTTCAATGCCCTATCTCAATTTCTCAACCGAGGATTTCTCTACGTTGCCAAAGTTTTCCAAATTTGTTAACCATGTTTTGGCTCGTCGAAACAATCTAGCAGACGTGTATTCAGTTAAGCTCAAGTTCCGTGGAAAGGCAAGCCAGGTGTTTGTCAAAAAAATTCTGAATTATGCCTTCTCTCACAATATCCAGCAACTAAATGTGGTATGGTTGCTCGAGAATCATATTGAGTTTCCTCTTTCTCTCTTCAATTCTCAGTCTCTCAAGCACCTCAGTTTCATAATGCAACTCAGTAGATCTCGTAGGAATCATGCTGATAGTTGTTTCATTACACCGACTTCAACTTGGGAACTCCCTACATTAACAACATTGGATCTTCATTCGGTCACTTTGTGTGATGATGAAGCTGACAAATGCATTGGTGTTTTCTCAAAATGTGAAAACTTGAAGAATCTCACATTAAGGGAGTTCAAGACGATGGGATCGAATGGTTTCCGTATCTTTCATCCTCGACTGTCAAATTTCACGCTTGAAAATAGCTGCCATGGTGTGATGGTTATCAGTGTAGATGCACCTCAACTTGAGAATCTCACTATTAGATCCTGTTATCAGGCAGAGTTTGTGATTTCCACACCAAATCTTGCCTCCTTGCTCTATAAAGGTTCTAGTCCCTTGCATCTATCGACTGAAGGTTTCCATTCTTTGGAGAAGGCGGATATTTGTGTTTCCAGTCCACGAGATGCTGATGCTCATCAAATTGTTTGTCTGCTTCAACAGCTTCACAATGTCCACTTCCTTACACTTAACTTGGAAATTGTTGAGGTATATTTGTATCGGTTCTCAATGTGTTAAAACGATTGACTTACAATGATTTTCAATCTAAAAAAACAATAAAAGATTTAATCAAAACACTGATAGAAAAAAGGCATATTTTGGGTGGTTACATGGGTAAAACTGCTTCCATTTGACTGCTATACTTACATGTGTGATATAAGTGCATTATTATAAGGTAAAATCACCTATATAGGCAATTTGACAAATCCGTAAAGGTTCTAGGATCGCATGAAATTATTACAGAACATGTTAAAATTGTCGTCCCTTATGTTCATATAATGCCGATTGACTGTATTGGGGGGCATTTCAAGAAAAAAGTTAGTGCGTGGACAGAGTGCTAAACTCAAATGGTAAAAGGGACATTTCAGGAATTTTCACCTAATTTATGGTTTTGGGTCGGTCAAACAGGCTACATATGTGATCTTCCCTTGTTTATTGTATCTATACTAGGCATTTGTGTATGACATATCTGTTCTTATTTTCTCAATGTAATTACCCTTTTATAATTTTTCACAGATTCTTTCTTCGTCCGTGGATCTAATCTTACATCAACCTTCTCCGTATGTGAACTTAAAGAGCTTAAATATTTACCCAGAAAGAACAGAATTCTGGTGGAAGCAAGATGGGAAAGTAACCATGTCTACTGAAGTCAAAAGCTATTTGCTAGATGGTTCTCTGCCGAGCACCTTCACAATGGTCTTACGTGAGGTATTTACATCATTACATTATTGTTATCTTGCTTGCATTGTGCTTATTGCTTTAAGTTGCAAAAAATCATGACAAGCAGTTGGTGTATTCTTTAGACCCGCTTACACTTTAACACGTAAGAGATTGTTCCAAGACTATATTTTGAGGGTTTGTAGAAGAACTTATGATGATAAATGGAGAGTGTTATCATGTTTCCTATAATTTCTATGATCTTATGCAGGAGCGTCAAGCACAGGACCTTATGGCTGAATTACGGGTGCTTTTAGATAAAGAGAAGGATAATTCCAAGATCAACAAGGCTCGCCCAGAGCGAGAGAAAACACCTGTGGAGAGCCTTGAACCAAAGAAACTGGAAATTGGGGGCAACATGGCGCAGATCAAGGGAGGTTGGGAAAATCTGGGTGTGCAGTTTTCGCAAAGGAAAGAACAGGCTTCTGTCATTATTTCAAAGTTGCAGCTCGTTGAAGAATTACTGGCAAAGCTGCCTGCATCAAAGAGGGCTAAGATTCAACCATGTTTTTCTAGTATGTGCGTGGAGGCTGACATTGCCATTAGTCAAATAACAGATTGTATAAAGATCCAATGTGATGAAAATCAGATTCGATCAAGCGTTTGGTTTCATGAACTTGCTACAACATTGGAGCCTTCTTCTTAGCAGATTGTAAGTTCTTGGGTTGTATACAAAAAGAATATAACTAAAACGTTTAATTTTTTATCAATAGTTTTTATTTTTATTTTTACATATTATGTTTCTTACATACTTATGTGTAGGTTATGCATTTTAAAAGAATGATCAAACTAATTTTTTTTATTTGTTTTTAACAACCTCCACATAACCTAGCTGCACATGTGTAGGTTATATATATAAACGAAAAATAATTATTTGTTCGTATTTTTTTAAATTGCCTGGTCGGCGTAGCTTACGTTGGTTCTAGTTAGAGTAAGGATCTTAGCGTTTGGTCAATGTAGCTTAGGGCCATCAACGTATGAAATTTAGAATTGGCGTTGGCTACCTAGGTTGGAGAATTTGCGGGTTAAGTCAGTTTTTGACTATAAATACCAACCTTAAACCCTAAGAATCGTAACACAACATCCTTGGAGACCCTTGGACGAATTTAGGACAAATTTCAAAGATTCCAAGGCTTTCCAACACCATTCAGTTGATGCTCCTAGAATCAAGTTTTGAAATTAGAATGATGATGAGACAAGGCTAGTTCGCTTGTGATCACCTCTAGGTGAAGAGTTCTTGTAAGTGAACCATCAGATTTTATTTTACCTAGAGTTTTGGATTGGGTTTTTGATTGACATCTAAGGCATATGAATTCAATTGCGTGTTGGTTTATTAAACGATTTACCTTTGTTTAAGCATTAGTACAATATCATCAATTTTCGGTTTTCTTGCATGGTGAGCTCATTGATTTTGTGTTGTGCTTTGCAATTCTGAATTGGTAATTTGTGAATAAGTGAGTCTTTAAAAGCTTGTTTTATTTTTATTACTTGAACTCAACGTTTTGTAAAGTCAGGTCTATGTGATTTCCAACTAGGTTAAATTAAGTCTTTTGTGGATCTATCATCTGATGAATTTGAAATCCGAAAGTGGTTACCTTTTCTCTTAAGTGTTTTATAATCAACTAAAGTTTGTTGCTTTTGCAACTCTATCTCACAACCAAATCAAAAGCCAATTTTCAATTTGATAGTTAAATTAGTTAATAGTTAATTAGCACTCTTCACGAATTCCTTGTGGATTCGATAACCCTACTCTCTATACTACAGTGTAAGGTAGATATGAACCGATTTTTAAACATATATTTTATTGATCTTTGACAAGCAATCAGATACACGTCACAACTCTAATATATGTGGTTGGCATAATCTTGACAGGAAATAACATGAATAAAATTCAAAAATCCAAGAATCGTCTTAATGAAAACTTTAGCATTAAGGATCTTGGTGTATTGAAATACTTCTTGGGAATCGAGGTTTCCCGGACAAAGGAGGGTCTTGTTTTAAGCCAAAAGAAGTACACCTTAGACATTCTTGAGGAGTGTGGAATGCAAGGTTGTCGACCTAGTCATTTCCCAATGGAGCAAAGTTTGAAACTTGACAAGAATGATGAAGGAACTCGTGTTGATGCTAGTTAATATCGAAGATTTGTAGGCCGGCTACTATATCACCAAGCTACCCGACCCGTTATCGCCTTCTCCGTTAATGTTCTTAGCCAGTTCTTGGTCGATCCTCATCAAGCCCACTTGGAAGCCACGAATCGGGTTATGCGCTATCTTAAAAGTACACCGGGACAAGAGATATTACTTCGAAAAGAGGGAGGGACAAACCTTGTCACCTATTGTGATTTGGATTGGTTGGGATGTCCTTTCTCAAGGGGGTGCCGAACAGGTTATTTATTGCTCTTTGGAGGGGCGTTGGTTTCTTGAAAGTCGAATAAACAATATGTGGTGTCTTGTTCCTCTGCTGAGATAGAATATCGGTCCATGGCACCACGGTCAGTGAAGTTTTGTGAATGAGATGGTTGTTTAAAGAGCTCGATGTTGGTCAGCAGGACCGACACCTCTATTTTGTGATAACCAAGCTGCTTGAAACATTGCCAACAATCATGTGTTTCACGAACGCACAAACCATGTTGAAATGGATTGTTTCTTTGTGTGTGAACGTGTCGAATCAAGAGAAATTCAACCACTAAATGTTGACACAAAATCTCAAATTACCGATTTATTTACAAAAGCTTACTGAGGCCAACAGCTTCACATGTTACTTGACAAGTTGGATGTTCGAAATCTTCACGCTTCAACTTGAGGAGAGCATAAGATTCTTTTTTTTTGCCTCCTCATATCCCCTTGTTTAAGGATGATATAGTTTTTCTTTCTTGTATGCCGATATATGGTTCTATATGTATTATAACCTCGCTGTAAACATTTTTTTTATCAATACAACATGATTTATATCTAAATTCATCACCATTTTATCTCATAACTTTAATAATTTCAATACATTTGTTACTCTTTTTAAACAACTAACTAACACACTCTCTGAACATATTGATAAATATATGAGTTAATTACACAAATAGGTTCTATGGTTTGGTAAAATAACATGTATGAGTCCTAAGTTTAAAAAGTTGCAATATGGTTTGAGTAAAATAATATGTATGAGTCCTAAGTTTAAAAAATTGTAAGTTTAGGGCATGTGGTTTCAACTTTATAACATGTTTGGGTAGTAAGACTATATTCCATTAATTTTTTTTTAATTTTAAGTAAAATGACTTTTTTACTTTTGACTATTAAAAAATAAAAAGAATATATTACAGGGACTAGTTTGTAATTTACTTAAAAAATAATTAAAAATATAACAATAGCAAAAAACTTAATAAAAAAATAGTCAATCTTCCCCATATCTCCTCCAGCTCCGTGTAATACCTCCGACGAATATTCAACGTCTACTACGAACACCCATCTCTATCTCGAACACCCATTACGAGACAGAGATGGGTGTTCGAGATAGAGATGGGCGTTCATAGTAGACGTCGGAGGTATTACACAGAGCTGGAGGAGATATGGGGAAGATTGAGGTTTTTTTTATTAAGTTTTTTGTTATTTTTATATTTTTAATTATTGTTTAAGTAAATTACAAACTAGTCCATGTAATATATATTCTTTTTATTTTTTAATAGTCAAGCATAAAAAAGTCATTTTACTTAAAATTAAAAGAAAATTTAATGGAATATAGTCTTAGTACCCAAACCTGTTATAAAATTGAAACCACATGCCCTAAACTTGTAACTTTTTAAACTTAGGACTGATACATGTTATTTTACCCAAACCACATGCCCTAAACTTGCAACTTTTTAAACTTAGTACTCATACATGTTATTTTACCTAAACTAT
The DNA here is from genome assembly GCA_023525975.1 of Smallanthus sonchifolius. Classification (NCBI taxonomy): domain Eukaryota; kingdom Viridiplantae; phylum Streptophyta; class Magnoliopsida; order Asterales; family Asteraceae; genus Smallanthus; species Smallanthus sonchifolius. The sequence goes on along the minus strand of CM042041.1, from coordinate 60,766,194 downwards.
AGGACCTATTTGTGTAATTAACTCTAAATATATACTAATATTTATCATGGGACTAGAACTTTTAATCACTTGGGAAGAAACACATTTGTTATGCATCAAGATACAATTAGACTACATGACCTTTGATACTATCACACAGTATAAGCATTAATTTTTTTTTTTTAATTTCTACGAATTAGATTTAAATAACACCAAAGTATTAATTAATTTGATTCAATTTCTATAATTGGTGAAACTAAATGCAACGCAACATGTTCCCTAAAATCTCTGTCTTCATCACATCTTTTCTACATCTATCTTTCTTTGTTACTCTAGTACTCGTATATTTCTCTTTCTTCCCCTTTACATTCACTCTCATCCTTAAACACTCCCTTCTTCACGTCAACTACATGTTAGATTTTTTTTATTCCTGGTATTCGTATTTCTCATCCCTAAATCATTTTTAAAGTAAAATAAATAATAAGCGAGAGAAAAAAATGAAGAGAAAGAAGCAAAGAGATATGTAAAGAAGAGAAGACGGACATATGCACTATGAGTTTAACAAGCACACACCGATCGAGGAGTAAAATTGGCGGTACCGAAGGCAGTGGCGGATCCAGGAATTTTTTCCAGGGGGTTCACTGTTTTTAGATGCTCCAATTTCATAGGGCCGGACATAAAAATTTTCGGTTCGGTTCGATTGTTCGGGTCGGGTCGGGTCGGGTCGGGCAGGGGCGGCTCAACCATTTTGGAGGCCTAAAGCGAAGAAAATTTTTCAAACGTAAATTAAAACTTTCTACAACATTTCCTATAGGGCCCAATTACTTCAACATTTCCTATAGGGCGGTTGAGTAGTCGACGGCACTGGCAGCAGGGGGAAGGGACGCAGACGCTGGTGCAGTATGCGAAAGGGACGCAGACGCTGGTGCAGCATGCGAAAGGGACGCAGACGCTGTGTGCGTGTGTGCGTAGGCTTCTGAATTGTTTTGTTTTGTTTCCCTAATTTGTATTGCTTGTAGCCCAATTAATTAAGCCCAACAAAAAAAATCAAAACAAATAACTCCATAATTTGTAGACTGGTAGCCCAATTGTTATTCTGGTAGGCTGGTAGCCCAATTGTTTTTCCCTAATTTGTATTCCAGATCAGTTTTAAAAAAAAGTTCTAAAAAATGTTAGTAAAGGGATTTGAACCCATAACCTCCATGTTATAATGCAAAGCCTAAACCACTACACCACTTGCTATACTTTGTAAGGCGGTTCACTCTACAATTTTTTAAGGGGTTCACCCCAGTTTTTTTACCTAGCGTTACACTACAATTTCGAAACTCGGGGGGTTCCTGTGCACCCCCCTCACACTAGTAAATCCGCCCCTGACCGAAGGGGGCGGGTCGATGTTCCCGTCATTCCTACGACACCAGCACCTCTTCCGCAAGGCACTACGCTCACCCTAAAATTCTCATACAAATATTTGAGATCTACAAATGTAATAAACAGATATATAATATGTTGATTAATCTTTTACAAATAATTCGATTATAAAAGATAATATAAAAATTAGGTAAATTGGATTTTAATAATCCCACCTTTAACCAATTGGCCGATAATAACGACCCATATTCACCACTTGACGGGGGTCCATTGAAAAAAAAATAGTTCAAAAGTAGGGACCAATGAAGAGAATAAACTCAGGTGAGATTATTATCGACCAACTGGTTAAATGTAAGATTATTAAAATCCAATTTACTAATCAAAGATTTTGTAAGAATGTCTCTATGGTCGGAGGGAAAGTGAGGTTTTTTTTAAAGTGTTTTACCCTAGTGTTCTTAGTATTATCATATAATTTGCTTTAGGGGGTGTTTGAAATTACTTATTTGAAAGTATTTATTTACATATTCAAAAAGTGATAAGTCATGAGTTAAAAGTAAGTGAGTCCTTACTTCTTAAAAACATTGAACGACAATTTGGATCACTGACGTGCATTGGTCCACCTGATCATCTTCACTTCCTTAGGAGGAAACCCACCATAGGTGAGAAAACCCCCTGCCTTAACCTGGACCCCCCCTCTTTATTTTTGTCACAAGTGAGACTTGAACCCAAAACCTTATCATTTTATTGAAGTATTGGTATACACCTTTACTGACTTATCTACTTTTTTTTCTAAAAAGTTTTATAAGTTATTGGGTCAAGTGGGAAAAAGTTATTGCTTCTAAGGAGTCCAGTGGGCTCGGCCTCGGTTCTCTTGAAGATATTAATTTAGGCTTACTTGTTAAATGAAGGTGTCAGTATAAAGTGGAAGAGGGTAGGTTGTGGAGAAAGGTGGTAAAGTCTATACATAGTAATTCTTCCTCCTAGGATGAGTTGCCGTACAATAAAAGATATCCGGGGGCTTGGAAGTTGATTGCCAATTTACAAGTTTCTATGCCATATTCGATAGTGGGTTCGTTGGGAAATGGGGGAAGCATAAGGTTTTGGGTAGATCATTGGATTAGATCGTCTCCGTTGATGGTTTCCTTTCCGGCCCTGTTCAGAATATAATCATGCAAATCTTGCCTTGTCCGGGAACGGTGTCGACAGTCGGGTACTTCTCTAACCTTTTCTTGGTCTTGGATTAGAAATATTATGCTTCATTGTGAATTGCAGGAGTTGGATGACTGTTGCCAAATCTTAAAGGAAGTTCGCTTGCTTAATCAATCGGATAAGTGGTCGTGGTCTGGTTGCTCGGACGGAAGGTTTTTGGTAAAATCTGTCCGGGAGGCCCTTGCCATGCAGAATGTGCAGCTCCCAGGAAAGACTTTTGGCTGGAATAATTGGTTTCCATTAAAGGTAAATATCTTCGGGTGGAGATTGGAGGCGGAGAGGATCCCAACAAGAATGACGCTTCAACGCAGGTAGATTCATATTCCATCTTTAGCATGTGTTAAGATTCATATTCCATCTTTAGCATGTGTTCTTTGCGGGGAAGTGGATGAGTCTGCGGACCACGTTTTCACTGCGTGTTACGTGGCCTCGGATATTTGGCAAAAAATATCTTATTGGTGTAGGCTTCCACCGATATTTGTATTCACAATAAAGGATCTGTTAGACATCCAAGCGTACAAAGGATTGGATTCCATCAAATAATGTATGGTGCTCTCAATTATTCTTCTGTCGTGCTGGTTCATATGGAAAGCAAGAAACAAATTTATATTTAAAGGCCTACTGATATCCATTCCCAGTATAATCGAGGAGATAAAAACATTGGGGTTCCTTTGGATTAAGCATATGGCTAAGTTGGATTCGTTAGATTGGGATAAGTTGTGTAATTTTAATTTTGTGACGTAGCTCGTGTGGACTCTTTTTTTCTATTTTCTTTTTTTTAATTTGGATTTTTGGATTATAATAATCCTATTTTTTACCAATTGGCCAATAATAATCCCAACTGAGAATATTCTTACCACCAGTCCCTACTTTCAAACTATTTTTTTACATTGGACCCCCCGTTAAAAAAATTAACGCCGTTAGAGTTTATATGACGTGGACATCTGCAAACCGTCAGAAATTCGAGCCAAGCTAGCAGTGGTCTCGTGGTGGCTTTTGAAATTGACTCTGATGGTGTTTAACTGGTCTCGTTAGTCCGAAAAGTCCAAACAGAGACAACGGTGGTGTTTAACGGGACCAGTTAAACACCACCAAAGCCAATTTCAAAAGCCAACACGAGACCACTGCTATCTTGGTTTGACTTTCCGGCTGTTTGCAGATGTCCACGTCATATAAACTCTAACGTCGTTAAGTTTTTTTAACGGGGGGTCCAATGTAAAAAATAGTTTAAAGTAGGGACAATAAGAATATTCTAAGTTGAGATTATTCTTTGTCAATTGATAAAATATGAGATTATTAAAATTTAGTAATGGTTTTATTTTTGCTAAATGATTTGTTTGTGGTGCAGCTAGCAGAGGTTTCTAATGAATTTCGCCTTTCAAAAAAAAAAGTCGATCCAAACACGCTTATTCGCCTACTCCGGCCGTCGTGCACTGTCAGTCCCCTCTGCGTTCTGTACCATCTGGCCATCGATCTTCAACACTAGACGTCGCACACTCAATCGCATTCGCTATCTGCTAAGTGAGTCATTTGAAACTGCTATTGCTTAATTTTCAAAGTCTAGTCGGTGGTTTTATTTTCCGTTAATCCTTTTTTGATCTGTTCCGCAATTCAAAAAATGTTGACCTAGTGAAGATCGAACTGCATTATAGAAAGAGATTTGATTTTCAGATTATCAACATTTGCCTAGTAAACCATTTACGAACCTTCTAATTAACCTATAAATCAATCAGTTTCGATTACATCTGCAGATGAGCCGTTTCTTTTGTTTGTGATTTAATATGCAGACGATATACTTTCCGAGTAAATTTTTTGATGTTAAATTGCAGCATTTATATGAATGCATGTTTATAGCAAGGTAGAGAATGGATTCTAGACATGGTAAAATGAGGATGAATGTAGAAGGTGATAGACTAAGCAGCTTACCGGATGATCTTATCCATAAAGTTCTCTCTTCTTTCGACATTAGAAATGTTATTGAAACCAGTGTTTTGTCACATAGATGGAGGTTTATCTGGACTTCAATGCCCTATCTCAATTTCTCAACTGAGGATTTCCCTAAGTTGCGAAAGTTCTCCAAATTTTTTACCCATGTTTTGACTCGTCGAAATAATCTAACAGAAGTGCATCTAGTGAAGCTCAGGTTTCATGGAAGGGTGATCCATGTGTGTGTCAAAAGAATTCTGGATTATGCATTCTCTCACAATATCCAGCAACTGAATGTGGTGTGCTTGCTTGAGAATAGTATTGAATTTCCACTTTCTCTCTTTAGTTCTCAGTCTCTCAAACATCTCAGTTTGACAATGAACATCAATAACAGATCTTACACGAATCAATTCAATAGTTATTTCATTACTCCAACATCAACTTGGGAACTCCCAGCATTAACAACATTGGATCTTCATTATGTCACTTTGTTTGAAGACAAAGCTGACAAATGCATTGGTGTTATCTCAACATGTGCAAACTTGAAGAATCTCACTTTAAAACGGTATAATACAATGGGATCGGATGGCTTCAGTATCTTTCATCCTCGACTGTCTAATCTCACACTTGAAAATGGCTGCCATACTGTGAGGGTTGTCAATGTGGTTGCACCTCAACTCGAGAATCTCACTATTAGATCCTGTTATAATGCAGAGCATGTTGTGATTTCTGCACCCGACCTTGTCTCCTTTCACTATATTGGTTGTATTCCATTGCATCTATCTACAGACGGTTTCCATTCTTTGGAGAAGGCGGATATTTGTGTTGCCGATCCACAAGAAGAAAATGCTCATCAGATCGTTTGTCTGCTTCAACATCTTCACAGTGTCAAGTTCCTTAAGCTTAACTTGGAAATCGTTGAGGTATATATTTATTGGTTCTCATTGTTTATAATGGGCATCTTACAATGATTTTCAATCTAAATAGTTACTTTCATAATTAAAATAAAGCAATAAAAAGTTTAAACAAAACACTGTTATAAGAAAGTTATATTGAGGGTGCTTACATGGGTAAAACTGGTTCCATTAGACTGGTCTACTTATCTGTGTGATAAAAGTGCAATGTTACTAGGTATAATCACATATATAGCCAATTTGGCCGACCCAAATTCATAAATTAGCCTTATGACGAAACTTAGACTATTCGAAGATTTTGTTTCTGTTGTACATACTGACGCGGTTCGAAAAATTTAACGTATGAACGAGTTGAAACATGACGATGACATTTTTTTTCCAGTTACAAACTTTTTCACTATTTGAATCGAAACTGTTGCTGTTCTAGTTCCTTTTTTGCTATCCTACCATCGTAGTTTTTCACCAGATTTTTGGCATTCAAATCCCCTCTTTGCTTTTTCGCCATCCTAGTTTGGTTTTTGGTTGTATGGGTGGGCAAAAAAGGCTCTAGGATCGTGATAAAGTGGGTCAACGACGTTTGGAACTAGTTCAGCGATAAAGGAATCAGTATGCAAAATTTTCAGAACCGGGGAAAAAGGCCACATGTCATGTTTAAATTGATTTTTATATACATTTCTTCAAGTGGCGATGGATATGCACACAATTACGACGAGATGTTCAAATAGTCAAAGGATGTCTGGTGAAAAAAATGATCAAACCGGTTATATACATAATATATATGTGTGTGTGTGTGTGTGTGTGATTTTCCCTTGTTATATTGTATATCCATAGGGCTTTTGTGTATCACATATCATGATGATTATTAATGAAGTCAGTACAAGGTATATGCTTTCAAAACAATGAAGACAAGGGTCCCAACATAACTTGGGAACCATACACTATATTTAGGAGTGGAAAGTTGTTATCTTTTTAGTTACATGGTAATACCATGTAACTATTGAAGATGAAATTTCACTACACAAAGATATTCCGCCTACATTTATAAATTTGTACTCATAATTATGAAGATTGCATGGTCTGTTGTTTTCTATATGTATTTTTGTTTATAAAATTTTCTGCAGTTTCTTTCTTCATCTGTGGAACTTTTTCTACATCAACCTTCTCCGTTTGTGAACTTAAAGAGCTTAAAGATTTACCCAAAAATTGTATACCTGTCGGAGCTATCACCCAAGAAAGGAACTATGTCTAATGAAGTCAAAAGCTATTTGCTAGATAGTTCCCCTCGGAGCACCTTCACAATGGTCTTCCGTGAGGTATTTACGACATTACATTTTTGTCATCTTGCCATGCATTGTCCTTGTTACTTTAAGTTGCAAAAAAAATCATGTCATCTTGCCATGCATTGTACTTGTTAATTTAACATGCACGATCATAGCATTGCCAAATGCTGTTTTGTTTTGCTGCCAAACTAAACTCACAACTCTGGTCTCTGATAAAGAAATACAGATAAAAAGACTTGTGAGTCAAGCAGTCATTTTCTGAAGGGGCATCCTTGATTTACAAGCTGTGCCAAAGGTCTGGATGGGGTAACACCGATTCTGGAATGGTTCCAAGGGATGGTATCATTTCCCTTGTTTTAGTTTTGACAAAATGAAGCATAAAAGTTTTTGGAATAAAACATTTTCGATTCAATCAAGTTGCTCTTGATCTGGTGGAGCTTATGCACTATGTTTGTAACATGTGTTGATGCTTCTTCTATGTCCTAAATTGAACAACCAGTGTGGCGTATGCATTATACATTTAAATTTGGGAATTTATGTGTATAAATGGAGAGTGTGTCCATGTTTCCTATAAACTATATGATCTCATGCAGGAGATTATAGCACAGAATCTTTTGGCCGAATTAAGGGTGCTTTTAGAGGAAGAAAAGGATATTACCAAGACCAACACGTCTCACCTGGAGCGAGGGAAAGAACTAGTGTAGAGCCATAGACCAAAGGCGATGACGAAACTGAAAATTGGGGGGAACATGGCGCAGATCAAGAGAGGTTGGCAAAATCTGGGTGTGCAGATTGAGCGAGGGAAAGGAAAGGCGTGTCTCATTATTACAATGTTGCAGCACATTGAAGAATTACTAACAAGCCTGCCTGCATCAAATAGGGCTAAGATTCAACCTTGTTTTTTTAGTCTGTGTGCAGAGGCGGGCATTGTCATCAGTAAAATAGCAGATTGTATGAAGATCCAATGTGATGAAATTCAGAGTCATTCAAGTGTCTGCTTTCATGAACTCGCTACAACATTGGAGCCGTCTTCTTAGCAGATTGTAAGTTCTTTATTTCCCTCCATTGATAATTATAATCAAAATGCCAACTGTTGGTGCCATATTGTTCTTTTCTGTTTTACTTTCAAGTTTTTTGTTATTACCTGAATGTAGTAGTCAGCAACCGCCTTCTGCAACATGGAATGCTAAACTTTTGAATCAACTATTTAAGAAGAAGCTTTTTTGCTGCTATCGTGCAGAATTAAAATGATCTAGTGACTTGGGTTGTAATTACGTAATATTTATAAGCTATGTACTTCCCTAGCAGAAACTAGATTATGAATGTTTGGAGATGCTTTTTGAAACTGTTTATATAACGTATTTTTATATCATGATTCTCACCTTCTTAAGTCCATCTTTCTAAACATATATTATAACATTATTAAGTAACTTAAATCAATGATTTGGTATCTTACACGTCCTTCACTTAAAATTCTATTTTAAGTTCTTGATCCATTACAACCAGCTTCAATAAAATGCATGAATTAATCTTGTTAGCTTCTAAAATTAAACACTTCTAACTAGAGGTGCGGAAGTCGGTTTTTCAATAAAATGCATGGATTAATCTTGTTATATGTTACTTTAACAGAGTTGTTTGATCATTATAACAGGGTAAATGAATTGAAACTAATACACATTGAGTATGTCAGTATGTGTAACTAAAATGTTACCCTTAAAAAAATTAAAGATAATAATTTTTAATATATTACACTTAATTACTATACGTCGTGTCAAGTTAAATTAAATTAATTAAATTTAAATCTCAATTACCTTGTCAAAAAATTAAGGGTCTTGTTATAGTTACACCAGTTGACGTCATCTGAACACGAGATAACGTCACCATACCTATTGTTAGTGAAAAAAAAAGTATTATGGTTGCTTTTGCATCAGTCAGAAAAGGTAATAGGACCCGTATTGTATCTATCATACGACCTGTATGAGTGAAAAACACACCTCTTACCACCCGGCTAAGCCAAACATTTGCTATATTTCATACTATTTCATTTATTTATCTTCAAAAGTTAGTATTCATTATCAAATGCAGAAAAATGGTTAACCATAATGACAAGCAGCATACATATCCTTAAAAGTTTGACTTGAAGCAGCAGAAGTCAACTTATTTACTTCAAAGTTTAAACAACCAACTACATAATACTCTCTATAGCAACAATTCCACAAACTTTCAAACACATGAAAACTAAACCTCTCCACCGGTGATGAATTGGAGAAGATGATAGCTATTCACAAGCAACCAGACAAACATGAACACGAAGAATGGCAGTTCAGTAAATTCCTCCTACTCGATGACCACTTTTTGAAAACCTTTAGTTTCGTTGTTTAATGAGTGCAGCTCAGAAACAGCAGCAAGGCCCTGCAGCATTCTCAGGATCTCAGTTGTGTCCTCAAGAAAGTACCTGGCTTTGCTCGGTTTCCTACCAACTGTGCAAGCGAAGACTTCTGCAATAAGCCCGATTGATCTTGTGATTGCTTCAAACATGTCCTCGTCTGACCTGTCATCCCCTATGCAAAGCACGAAATCTGGTTGCATTCCTTTTTGTTTCATTGTTGTCAAAAGGCGGTCTGCAACAAGCCCTTTGTTGACCCCCTATTGTAAAAGAGCAATAAAAATGTTAGTTTGACTTTTCAGGTCAAAGGAAACTTATCGATATATTGAACTGAGGGTCGATCTTTGTGTTTTATTAGATAATGTCGTTAAACTACATTGAGTTTCAGTGCAAGTAAATAGACAGTTGTTGATGTGAAATTGCAACAAAACTGCAACAATTTCCCATTGAAAATCCAATAAGTTTGACCCTTAAAGTCAAACTGACCCTTTTTTTTCATATCAATCCAAAATAAACCATTTCATAAAAGAGTCTGAATTAACCACCAATCATTTTTCTTAAAGACCCTTGTTGAAACAGAAATGTGTTTTGACTATCGATTACTTTACCCTAAAATCAATATATTTTAGTAGAGATGTCAAAATGGGCGAGTCAAGTAGCTTGTCAAATTAGGATGGATTGACCCAAAACCCTTTTTATCAAAATTATATATTTTTATATGTAGTTAGCGTGTCAAATATGATTACAAGAATTATATTATTTGGATATAGTAATCTATGGTTTTATGCATTAAAACTCTTTTTGCTAACTTTGGACCCGTTTACATTTTAGCTAATTTTTTTTTTACTGGTTTGACCCGTTAGTGATAAACATAGCCTGAAGTGACCCATCTGTAAGTAAATGTGTCGAAATGGCCACCTCTATGTTTTACTAAAAGAAGTTAAAAAACTACTCTCCATTTACAAAACACAGAAAGGCATAAATTGCAAATATATATTGTTCAAACAAGAAATCACAAGAGTACTAACTTGTGGTTTGACTTCAACGATGTTTTGCCCGCTCTTTACTGTAACCGGCTCATTAGCAAGAACACTTTCCAAATGGTCCAAAAGCTCCTTAGCTTGACACGAACCAAAGTCTGGATCAGCATACTGATAGTTCCAAACAAGTCCACTCTCTTTGGTCTCAATGGTTGACCCGTCTGTTGTTTCAGTATACAACTTCATCACCGGCTCTGCTATCTGTTTCCAGTAAAAATCTGGCACCGCAACACAAGTTTCCCATTCTTCATCCTTATTTTCCCTTCAGCCACAAAAAAAGAACTCCAATTTGTTAATTAAAAAAAGGATTATTGTATTTTAATAATCCCACCTTTTACCAATTGGCCGATAATAATCCCAACTGAGAATATTCTTACCACCGGTCCCTACTTTCAAACTATTTTTTTACATTGGACTCCTCGTTAAAAAAACTTAACGCCGTTAGAGTTTATATGACATGGACATCTGCAAACCGCCGGAAAGTCGAGCCAAGCTAGCAATGGTCTCGTGTTGGCTTTTGAAATTGGCTTTGGTGGTGTTTAACTGGTCTCGTTAAACACCACCGTTTTCTCTGTTTGGACTTTCCGGACCCACGAGACCAGTTAAACACCACCAGAGCCAATTTCAAAAGCCACCACGAGACCACTGCTAGCTTGGCTCGACTTTCCGGCGGTTTGCAGATGTCCACGTCATATAAACTCTAACGGCGTTAAGTTTTTTTAACGGGGGGTCCAATGTAAAAAAATAGTTTGAAAGTAGGGACCAGTGGTAAGAATATTCTCAGTTGGGATTATTATCGGCCAATTGGTAAAAGGTGGGATTATTAAAATCCAATAATCCTTAAAAAAAAACATAATTTGAAAGTAAATGGTTCTAGATTGACACAACTAATGAAATCAAATTGAAGGGTTAAAAGTAGAGATTTGTACCTAAGGAAATAACCATGCTCAGCTGCAACACCCAAATTTTCACATGAGGAAAACCATTCGGTCAATGTAACTCGATCCTTCCCGCTAACTATATAAACAAGATTTTTCGGGTCTCTGCACAGACTATTCACTAATCCTATAACTTCTGAACTCGGGCCCGTGCTGATAGAACCCTGCAGTGTCATAGTACCATCATAATCCAACAAAATTGCACGTCTTTTTGTTCGTTTGTAAGCCGAAACAATATGTTCGATTGAAAGTTTCCGGAAATTCGGATCCAATGCAACAACTCGGAACCCTAACCCAAACCCGATACCCCAACACCTTCTCCTCACATGATCCCGGCATGATCTCTCGAGATCTTGCCAAAAGCTGCGGGCCCAATACGCCACATCGTGAGTGCTAACGTATCTATAGTGTTTTTCATGCCTCATTTGTTTCTCAGCTTCAGAAAACACCAATGCTGAATCCATAGCTTCCGCCACTGCATCAATATTCCACGGGTTGACTCGGATGGCACCGCTTAGAGATGGTGAGCACCCGATGAATTCCGAGACAACTAGCATACTCTTTTTGGGAATACACGGGTTCGCCCCTAAAGTCTCGTCTAGCTTGTTGTTCCCTTGTCTACATATAACGTATTCATACGGTATCAAATTCATTCCATCTCTTACAGCAGTCACGAGACAACACTCGGAGATCACATAATAAGCAATCCGCTCGTAAAACTGAAGCAGGTTATCGATCAAGATCACTGGCTTATAACCGGGCCGACCAAATTTTCTATTAATTCTTTCTCTAGTGGTGTGAGTCTCTGACTGCACCTCAAGAACATCCCTTCCTCTACCTCTAGCTGGATTTGCTATTTGAACTAAAACCACCTTACCCCTCTTTTCCGGATGCTGAGTCAGCAGACTCTCGAACGCTAAAAGCTTCAAACTTATCCCTTTGAAGATGTCCATGTCATCAACCCCGAGTAACACGGTCTGACCTCGAAACTGGTCTCTTAACTCTGCCACTTTGGACTCGGTTTCAGGTAGATCAAGAACATTGTGAAGCTGTTTCAAATGAATCCCGACAGGTAAAATCTTGATGCTTACAGTACGGCCATAGTATTCGAGCCCGATATAACCTCGTTTAGATTGATAAGATAAACCAAGCATTCTACTACAACAAGAAAGAAAATGGCGTGCGTAATCAAAAGTATGAAATCCAATGAGGTCAGAGTTCAGAAGGGCCCGTAGAAGCTCGTCTCTTACGGGAAGGGTTCGGTATATCTCGGAGGATGGAAACGGGCTATGGAGAAAGAACCCGAGTTTGACCCGATTAAATCTTTTTCTTAAAAAGGTAGGCAAAACCATCAAATGGTAGTCATGTACCCAAACAAAGTCATCATCTGGACTAATCACTTCCATTACTTTATCAGCAAATATCTTGTTGACCGAAACGTATGCTTGCCAAAGAGACCGGTCAAACCGACCACCTAGATCCGGTGATAAAGGAAGCATGTAGTGGAACAATGGCCATAGATATTGTTTACAAAAACCGTGATAAAACTTGCTAAAAAGCTCGGGTGGTATAAACGCGGGCACACATTTAAAGTTTTCAAGCAACTCTTGGGCCACATCATCTTGATCTTTCGGGTCGATTTCTTCTCTAAGGCAGCCTACATAAGTGATCTCTACATCTTCCCTAAGCCCGTCTCGGAGTTGTAAAAGGAGGGAATCTTCATCCCAACTAAAGTTCCAACTCCCATCGGGTCCTTTGTGGACCCGAAGTGGGAGTTGGTTTCCTACAATGATCATATGCTCTTGAGAAACAGATGATGGGGCATCAGAACTAAAACCTTCATCATCTAATTCAGACAATACCCCAGGCACTGTTGCCACACGGGATAGTTTCTTCCCGGCCCGACTAAAACCTGATGATGGTAATGGTGCTTCACCAGAGGCAAGTTCAAAGAGATTTGTGTATGATCTCGACATCATAATCGATACTAAATTCACGAAGTTCCTTTTATCAAGCTAATTTCTACAGAACAAGACATGAATAATATACCATGAGATCATATCAATAAATGCATCATGTGTTTGAAGTTATCAAGAAACTGAAGAACTGTAAATTTACAAGAATTTTTTTTTATCAAAAAATCAGAATTTGTCACTATTAAAATGTAAAGATTTAGAATCAACCAGGAACCTTTAATCAAAATATGAAATTCCCAGAAGCTAATTATATGTTTTTTTTTAAATCCATTAGGGTAAATTGTTAACAAACTTTTAAGGTCCATTTAGGAAACCCAGAATCAAGATCTTTTTTTAAGCTATCAATAGATGCACCTTATGTTTGAAGCTTCAAGGAACCATAAAACAACTGAAAAAAAAACCCCAAAAAATCAGAATTTGCCATTACTAAAATTTAATGATTTAACATCAACCATGAACCTTTAGAGCATTCCCAGCCCGTTCTTTATATTCCATATCTTTATCCTTATAATTACACTAAAAAACACTACTTTTTCTATCTTTTATCTCTACTTTTCTCTATTCTTATCCTTATCCTTATAATTATACTAAAAACCACTACTTTTATCCTTATATTTACAAAAAACTTATATCTTTTCTCTCTCATTCACTCACAACCACTTTAAACCACTCAATAAAATATACAAAACTACTCACATAATTATAAGTAACGGGGTGAATGCTCTTAATGAAAGTATCAAAATTCCTAGAAGTGAAATCTGGTTTTTTTTTTTTAAATCTATTAGGGTAAATAAACTTTTTTTTTATATTAACTCTCAAAAAACTTTTAAGGTCAATTTAGGAAACCCTGAATCAAGATTTTTTTTTCAGACATATGAACTAAATCTGAAACTTTTAATGGGAAACCATTTGAAAGATGAACCCAAGAACATCAAGCATATGGCCAGAAAGATTGATTTTTGCAAAAAACATAAAAAATGAAGTAATTTCTGGCAATCTGTTTAAAACAAGAACCCTAAAAATTAAGCATATGAACAAACAGGTTATGTGCACCAACAAAAAATATAATTAAAACTTTTTAATATATCTGCTCATAAATCTTAATGAAAACACCAAATCCTTTTCACAAAAAGATAAAACAAACCTGGAAAGTTGCTCAAAGTCCTGGCATTTTCAGTGATGAAGTGAAGATTTCATTTTTGCTGCAAGAAAAAGTGGGAAGCTTGATAATGAAAGAAAACCAAGAAAGTAAAATAATTAAAGTTGATTAGATCAGTGGTAGTGATGGAAGAAGAGAAAGGTTAACTTTGATTAAAGAACACTTTGGTGAAAATATCAAAGATTCCTCCTTTAATTATAAACAAATCTTCAGATTCCTCACATAAACACAGTACTCTCCATCCACCAAAGGTTTAAAAAAGAGTTCTTGGGCCCTTTTTCCAGAGCTGGTATTGCTAAATACAGACTAACGTACATGTTTCTTTGCGTGAAGTACATGTTATTGGAAAAGCTTGTGATACCTTTATGATGGAAGCTGATGCTGATGTTGAAAGTGAGAGCTGAGCACTCACTCACACAGTTCTTTTTTATGAACCGTTGAGTTTAATAATTAGACAAATAAAATATTTTCAAGGTTTCAGATTATTACGTATACTTAAATTGAGATTTTTTTAATGGATATTCATTAAAACATTGAATTTAAATAAAATTGCGATAATTAAGCCGCATTATTTTTTTCTTATTTACTGTGCTCTCTACTGTACCCAATAGGCAATCAATTAAAATAATAAAGTTATAGGGGAGGGTTACAAAAAAAACCACATATTTAGATGAAAACCGAGAAAACCTATTAATGTTGTCATCGATCAAGTGATAGGGGAGGGTTCATTAAAACTTTTATCATCGATTACGTGATAATATAATATTACCTATTAATGTTGTCTAAATTTTATAAAGGTTTAAAGAGAAATAAATATTATTATCTAGTTAATGTTGAGGAAAACACAAATGTAAAACAGAAAACCTTAACAGAAGATTTACATAATTTTGAATCCCTAAGCTATTACAAGCTTATAGAAAATTTAAATTCGATAATTTGTTGCACACTTAAACCCATTAAAATTTTATTTGTTTTAGTCCTATTAAACATTTGAACTCATTTTCAATTAAGTTCATTACTCAACAATACCCGTTAATAAAGTACTAAAGTTTAAACCCATTTTCAATTCCAATTAAAAAACACTTGTGATGGAGGAGCATATTTTTCTATTCATCACTGGCCCACAAATTTTCGGTAAATTATCACTTATTTAGAAAAATAGAAATCTCTCGGGCCCATGAATTTTCTGTTAAGATCAACCGGTATACATGGGAAAATCACGTCGTGATCCTATGCGAAAGGAAATCATGGCGTGATCATGGTGGGAACACCGCCCCTTTGATGCGTGATCTCTTGGCGTCGTTTTTTTCACGGGAAGGTTGAACATAATTGAGTCGTTGAACGGCTACTTTTCAAAAAAGTTTGTTTTTATTTTATTTATATTATATCATCTCCTATATAAACACAACTAACATGCATTTTATCTCATCTCCTATATAAACACAACTAAATGTCTTCTTCAAGCGAAGAATCCTGGCAAATGGCGTTCGACACTTCCGCATCAGCGACGGTTATGTGGTGGCAAGAAGCGAAATCGTCGTCAAGACCATTAAAACGAAGTGCTCAGGGCCCGGTTTTTAGATGGCCCAAATTTATAAATTATATATATATATATATGATAAAGTTCAAATAATAAGTGTAATTTAGCTAACAAGCCTAAGAAACAATCTTAGTTATCCATTTGCTAATAAGGGATGCGATTTAAGTGGGAGAAAAATAAGGTTGGATGGGTATCTTTGAAATAGTCATTTTTGTTGACTTTTTTCAAGTTCTCCCTCATTTTTTAAACTTCCATAACTTTTTTATATGACATTATTTTTTTTTTAAAAATTACACCATAAAATCGAGCATTTTTTTCTTCTTTAATTTGAATATAATGTTGATATATAAAAACGATGATTTAAAAAAAATTCAAAATCTTTGTTGATTTTCGATAAAACAGCACTGATAATAGAATCTGTGTTGTTTTCTAGTAAACAACAGCAAACCAGCACAGGAAAATATCATAACAACAAAATCAGCACAACAACACATTAGTACAACATAAAAAACAACATAGGTAATTTTATAAAATCATAAATCTGAAATAAAAATCATCATCATAAAAGAAGAATGTAAGTAATTAAGGTTTGACCTTCAACAACATAAAAAGAAGAATGTACCTTATCTTTGCGCTTTCCGATAACTATTGTTGTACGAAAAAGAATATACTATAAATTACAAGAAAATGAACTAAAAAAACTTCATGTGAATGCTATGAAACTTGGGCTAGAACCCAAAATCTAATTTGCAAATGTTTTTTATATATAATACAATCTTAAAAACTTAGTTTTGTTGTGTTGGGTTTTGTTCATTTTTGTGATGACCTACCTGTGCTGGTTTTGTTTGTGTTGGGTTATGTTTGTGCTGGTTTTAGGATTATAACATGTCACTTTCAATTGTGTTTTTTGTTTTATGCTGGTTTGATATACAATCTTACAAACTTAGTTTTGTTGTGCTGGTTTTGTTTGTTCTGGGTTAGCTAAGAAGAGCAAGTCACACAAATAACCGTGTTGTTTTGGTGCTATTTTATAGTAAAACATCACAATTAATTGTTATGTTTGGTATTATTTTATGATAAAACAGCACAGTTAAAAGTGTTGTTTTACAACGCAACACAGTTAATTGTGCTGTTTTACTAGAAACCAGCATATTTACGTAAAGTAGCACAGTTTCATTAAGTGCCGATCTTGTTTTTACAAAAAAAAAAAAATTTAGCAATACTATACTCAAATTAAAGGTTAAAAAACACTCGATTTTATCATGTATTTTTTTTTAAAATAAGGTCGTATGAAAAAGTTATGTACGTTTAAAAAAAATGGAGGAATTTGAAAAATGTCAACAATTATGGGTTTTCCAATAATGTCCCTTCACCCCTTGTTTTTTCTACAATTAAATCTCTATCCTTGATCATCCATTTGAATAGATGAGATTGCTTCTTAGCCAAATAGTATTTCTTAGGGGAACCATCCCCAATATATATAGGGGAAGGTTCCACTAATAAGTAGTTTACGCTAAGAAACGCTAATAAGTGGGTCAAACGAACTCTGATTGAGCTCATTCCAGCGACGTTGGAACCATTTCATCTAACCATAACCCGGACCCAAAAACCGAAACTCCCCTCCACCTGCACCCCTCCTCCACCTGCACCCATAAAAACCTAAACCCCCTCTTCAACCCCACCCCGAAAAGCCTAAAACCACCACCCCCCAAAAACCTAAACCCCCCCCCCAACCTAAACCACCCCCACCCACCCCCAAAAACCTAAACCCCCGCCCACCCCCTAAAAAAACCTAAACCCTAAGCCTAAACCATAAGGCTAAAACCCTAAATTTCAAACGTAAAATCTAAACCTTAAAAACTAAACCCTAAAAGCTAAGATGGTAGAGTTCGACGAGACGGTTACAACGCCGCTGAGATGAGCTTAATCGGAGTTCGTTTGATATCATTTCTTAGCGTTTTTGTCATTTCTTAGATTTCTTAGCGAAAAATTAATTCTTATTTGAACCCCCCTATATATATATCATATAAAAATATATTTAATATAAACTAAGTTTAAAAAAGAAATTAACTGATTAGCCATGTACAAATTACAATTAACAATTAATTTATGTGCCATATAAACTAAGTTTAAAAACAATTAACAATTACTCCATCATTGGACAATTTCCTACTTAACAATTTTACCTAATAAAAAAAACATACGGAAATTACTCCATCAACTGTCGTCGACGTCTTCTGTCTTCAAAATTCAATCGGATGAATTCAATCAAAGGAGGTTTTTGAATTGATTTTTGTTTGAAGAAAAATCAAACCTAGTACTATTATAATTTTCATCATATTAATGAATTTTTTGTCCATATATTTAGCTTTATATTTTAAATTTTTAGGGGTCCATTTTCATCACTTAAGACCCACATCACTTGGGTATACCCTTTCCTCTGATTATCACTTATTTAGAAAATAGAAATCTATATTGTTTTTTACAAGTTAATAATTGCAAAACCATAAAATATGAAACTGAGTTCGTCACTCATGAAATATCTTATTATAATTGTTTATGGCAATAATTAACTGAATTAAATATCGTTGTCTGTATTTGAAAAGTGAAGGAGTAGGATATTTATCAAGAAATAATTTAGGGTTTTCAAGCTAACTTAAAATCATAACAACAAAATCGACATCACAATAATTATTATATTCAAGACTCCAGAGTACTGATTATGACATCAATTATGTTACTAAACTGTTGCGTAAATCATTCAAAATCAATATTATTTTCCAAGTTAACATTAGTGTTGAAAAGTGCCTCTCAAGAGAAATAATTTATAGATACGTTTGACAAATTTTTAAAACTTAAAGTTGTTAGTTTTTGAAAATGATATCTTAAAATTTTAATTTAAAAAAAAAGTCTTGTTTTGATGTAAAAGTTTTTAGTATTTATTTATTTGAATGTTGTCTATGGTTTATATGAAGTTATTGATTTAATCCTTTTAAGTACAATAGTGATAGGAATGAGCTATAGGTATTCTCAAGGGGCTAAAATGTAATATGGGGGGTAGTATAAGTAGGAGAGAAGAAGGCATACTAAGGCAGGTGAGAATTTGTTAAGTTGTTAGGCTCCTACATGTTGTAGAGAGAGATGGCTGAGCCCTGGTTATCTTTTCATTCTGTTGCTTGTTTGAGTTTCTTAATATTACTACTTACTGAGTTAATTCAATCATCTTATTCATTTTCATCATTTAATCCCTAGCAGTTCTCTATCATTGGTCCGACCTGCTCTGACCTGCCATTTTCTCTTTCAACTTCCATGGATACACGTTCGCTTGCGAGGATCGATTTTCAGGAAGGCCAGATTAAACAGCTTCAAAGTGCTGTTGCTGAAATCAAATCGACTTTGAAAAGGTTTGAGGCGGATCGAGCGGATTCTAGTGAATTTCGTAAGACTGTTCTTGCGTGGATGAAGAAACAGGAGAATCCGAACGTTGATAATTAGGTCGGATCGGGTTCTTCTGGTAAGGTTTTCTCCACCTTTGACTCCAAATCTGGTCCGCATGATGCTCTGTCCGTTTCCCCGTGGCTGTGAAGAGGGTTCCACTCCAAGCATTTTGTGGCGTTGATCCTCAGGGCTGGATTCAGAAGGCTAATCTTTATTTTGACATAAATTCTACCCCTGCTGCTCTTCGTCTTCGGTTGGCTCAATTGAGCATGGTAGGGGTCGCACAACACTGGTTCACCGTCATCACTCAGGTACGTGACTCACTTTCCTGAATTGATTTCCAATCCGAACTCCTTCATCGTTTTAGTAGATTGGAGATTCACAAACCTGATGAACAATTGGCGAATATTCAACAAGAGGACTCACTTCTTGATTATATAGCCGATTTTGATGATATAAACAAAAGGATTCGATTACATTAATCTCCATCTCGTTTGGACGCCATGAATTTGCTTACCGATGGGGAAGCAATGCTTCGCCCTAACACTGACACCATTGCCGTTACCTGTTTCCGCTTCCTGGATCGTTTTGGGCTTTCATCGATGGGGTTAACTTATGGGCTCAATATTGTGGGTCATTCGGAGCCCAAACTCTCATTTAAACCTACAACCATAGCCCGTCACTTTATTTCCCTACCAGAACCTATGAGGTCATCGTCCATCGCCAACACTGGTTTTTCTTCCATGGCCGATACTAGCGCAGACTTCCCACATGATAGAGGAGTTCGATCTCCTTCTCGTACCGATTGGAAGGTCCATAGAAAGAAGGGCTTTTGTTTTCAATGTGGTCAACAATACGGCCTAGCTCATAATTGCTTTGAGGGAACACGTAGGGTTTTATTTTTAGGGGACGACGAGTTTGACACCTTCGAGGGGGAAATTTTTACGGGCAAGAGTATGCTTCTGAAGTCTTATGGTCCTTTGGCTGACATCGGGGGTGCTCTTACGAGTGGAAGGGGCTTTCCAAGGAATACCGATTAGTATGTTAGTGGACAGTGGTTCCATCCACAAGTTTCCCTCTAGTGATTTCGGGTTTCAATGGAATTCCAATTCAATTAAGGGCGTGCTAACCCAATTTTCTGGTCGACTCGAGGGTTCCAAGAATTTCCTAATCACTGGAATTCTCAAGCAACCTCCACCGCTGGAAACACAGCTCCGGATGGCATCGGTGGTGTTTATGTTCAAAATTGGCGATAAACGCCTTGGTTGGAAAGGCGGTACGATACCTTTTCTCTTTGGTCCAACTGTTACACTTCACAATCCGTCTACAGTCGTCTATGTTGGCTTCGTTTCTTCGGATCCACAAGGAGATTCCAATAGCTATTTTGACGGGTTCTTCATCATGTGGAATTCTCATCTTTGGACCATTCATGCTGACCGGGTTCTGTCTTATTGCACGTTTGCCTCTGTTGGAATTTGCTTTCCTACAAAATTACCGGGTATTCGTTGGTGGTACAAGATTGTAAGTCCTGTTATTGAGTTAATTGTTGGATCTCATCAATCGTGGGTGGTGCACGGGCAGGGTCGGCCACGAGACGACGCAGTCAATCCCAGTCTTGAGGACAAGACTGTTTTGAAGGAGGGAGTATTGATGGGAATGAGCTATAGGTATTCTCAAGGGGCTAAAATGTAATATGGGGTAGTATAAGTAGGAGAGAAGAAGGCATAGTGAGGCAGGTGAGAATTTGTTAAGTTGTTAGGCTCCTACATGTTGTAGAGAGAGAGGGTTAAGCCCTAGTTATCTTTTCATTCTGTTGCTTGTTTGAGTTTCTTAATATTACTACTTACTGTGTTAATTCAATCATCTTCTTCATTTTCATCATTCAATCCCTGGTAGTTCTCTATCAAATAACATGTTGACGGTCCCTGTTTTTTAAACGTGTCTCATGGGCGGTCCCACCATTTTTAAGGTATGTCATGAAGTACAAGAGGGCATATTGTTTTTTCTTTCTTTTATTCATGCAGTTTATTATTTAAATATAAAAAAAATTATGATACGCGTAAACCCAGCCTCTCACAAACAAAAATTGAAACCGAATAAAATATCTTGGTGGTTAAACGGTGTACTACGTAACTAAAAAGTTATAGGTTCAAATTTTACAAGTTATGGTGTATTTCTGAAAATGATATCGTACCTATTTACCTAGATCAAAACTGAAGGTGTTTTAAAGTTATAAAAAGCTTGGAATTATTAAAATTTTATATCTGAAATATATTACTTAGAGTGTTGATATATGAAGTCAAATTTTAAAATGAGTTTGTAATCAGTTTTTCGGGTGATGAGAATTCCAACGTTCAAATTTTAATCACCCAAAATCATAAAACGTGAATCCCTAATACCCGTCGCAATGGGTAATCTGGTATAATTTTTGATAAATTTAATAACTCAAATATAATTTAATTTTGTCATGTTTCTGTGGCAAGTATTTCTGCTATAGTTGTAACAAGGCCGTCGTTGGATATGATCATTTCAGGTTATCTTTTGCTCTAGCTCTCTTTCCTTCTCAATTTTCACAATTATCTCTTATGATCATTTTATTAATGACTGTTGAAGGGATGGAACCGGTGAACTTTTTCCACAAGAAGAAATTCAAAAGTGGGAGGAACACGTGAACCCGCGACAAGCAATAGACGAGATTCAAGCTGAAATGTTTCATGAGCAGGGTCATCTGTGCCCTCAATGTGGTGAAATCAATGTGAAGGTGAGTACTTAACATCTAATGATTGTTATTTGTTTAGTGATTATAATTTTGGGGAAGTTAATGATGTTGATTTTGTGGTTAGGTTGGGAAGAACAATCACATATTTTGCTGGGCGTGTCTAGGTGTTAAAATTTCACTCTTATTTCAAATTAATTTTATTTTCAATTTGATAATCTATTTCTAATCTTTTCTCTATTTTCCTTTTTTCATATTTGGGCCTCCACCTCACGGGTTCTCTCATATTTACTGTTGGACTTGATGTATTTTGTCGGGTTTCTTGCCTTCTGGATGGGCCTAAGTCCCTGTGGTGCTGCTCGGCTATAAGTCCATGAAGTATTCCCTCTCAATCAGTTACGTGATCCTCGCCCCATCTTCCTCAATTCGGATTGCTCCTTGTCACAGACAGCTGGTTAATTATCGTTGTTATCTCTGCTATAAAAGGGGCTGTAATCCTCTCATGAATTTATACAAGATGCAATCCTCTTCTTCTCCGTGTTATTTTTTCTTTATTTCATATGTATTAAGGTTCTTAACCTCCTTTCTGATTCATCTATTTTTCTGTAATCGTTGAGTTGTTTGGAATAAAACCTGTCTTTTTGACACTAGGACGCTACTGTTATTTGTGTAGGAAGATGGTTAACTGCGGCTCACATCACTTTGGTCCGAAGGGTTGCAAACAACACACGGATGGATAGTGTTGGGGTCTTATGGTTATAAAGTGGATGTCGAGTTTTTTTTGTTTTTAATCTCGAGTTTGCAAAAGGAGGTGGTAAAATGATAGGAATATGTTAGGTTGGATGTGAACAGTGTAAAAATAATATTAAAATATATTATTATTAGCATGATAATTGAAGATGAGAGAGGTACACACAAGAAATACACTCAAATCGATCAATGACTTTTCACATAGCATTATTGTAAGTGAAAGAAATTGAAAATACACATATTACTAGCCTTGATTGTTCAAGGGGCCAACATGTTACAAAGTGGTCAATCAGCTTCTTCAAAATTTGTTGATCATAGACAATTTAGTAAGAGGTTGAAAATTGAAATCAATATTACCGTGAAAGTGGAAGGCTTTGGAAATGAAATCAACAAAAAAAACCTTGTTACCTTGAAGGTTTGCCCCCAATTTTCATACATCAAATATCATAAATAAAAAGAACACACCTAAATGATTAAATGATGCAACTAACACTCAATAAAGATACAATTTGCAAATATAAATAACAAATGTTGTGACAACCAGATAGTGCCATACTTGCCTATACTAACCTCTATACCTGCTTCCTTTAGCCCACATCTCAACAACAAAACCATCAAACTTTGGATCAACCCTAGGGTGTCTTTGTGAGATTCCGGCTGAAGAGTAGCGGCTGTAAAGGAGGAAATCGTGAAAAGAGAAAATGAAATTTTAGTAGACCCATATAAACCCAAATATAAACATTTTTTACCCATTTCATCCGATCTTTTTATCAATAGGCCATGATTGCCGTGCCTAATTGTTTTTCCATAATTTATTACTTAGGACCATAACAAGTTATAACAAGCTACTTATCAGATTTTACAAGCTAGCCATCAAATTTTAGCCATGTGGGTTATATAATACTCATTTATGTGTTACATGCATGTAAATTAATCTAAAACATATTATTCATCACAATAATAAAGGATAGTGGATGCTCTAATAAGGAAATTGATATCAAATGTTTAATTATGAAGATTTGCAACTCTAATAAAAAGCGCAAAAGGGTGGGAGGACCAACAACATTCACGAAAATTGGATCACAACATGCATCAACAAATTCAATCTGATCCCCAATCGTCAGCGCAGGCTTCCACATCTTCCATCTCAGATTTCATTCCTAAATCACCTCCAAACCCTAGGTGGCTGTCTATAGAAGTTGATGGTGATGTTGTGACAAGGCTACATAATTTGAGTTTATTTGGTGAAGAACCGGATTTATCAGAGGAGTTACTTATGCAGAATGATCAATTACAAAAAGATGAGGTAAATTTATATGAATGCAGCTGTACTCCCAACCATTTGGTTGCAGGTTCAAATCTTGTAGAGTGCAGGAGTGGTGATTTTAGGAGTAGAGCAGAGACCGTGTGTTCGCTGGTCAAAAAGAAAAACTTTGGCCCCACTTCCCTAAGGTTTCAAATTTTTAAGAAAGAATCTATATGTAGGTTGGGCTTTGTAATTGATGACGGTAGAATTTTTTGTTTATAATTATGCATATGATATAGGAACAATAGGATAGAAGCAATTTTTATTTTTTTTTATAAATTTTATTATCTGCTTTGTGGCCGAAAAAAAAAACTTGAGACTCCCTGATCAAACCGGTCTTAAAAGCTTTTGTTGGAATAATTGGTCATCAATGTCAATTGTCTGAAGTTCAGGAGGGTTATATGAACTATTCTTTCGTTCATTAAAGTTTGGTTAGTCTTTACACTTTCTGTGTAATTAGAGGGGCTGATTATGCCAAATTAGAACTTGGTTTGTTATTAGTTGTTAATTAGTCAAAGATGGCAGATTAGTTCTTGTTCGTTCACTTCTTTTCTGTTGATATTCAATTCGTTTGTATTTTCGATTTGTTTGTATTCATTCTTGATAGTTGTTCAATAATACGAAATCGTTTGAGGTAAATTGATTCTTGTTTCCAATTTCTTTGAGTGAGCTTTACATTGATTTTTTTTTAGTTTTTTACTTGAGGATTATTACTTGATTGTAGGTACTTGCTATGGAATCCATTTGTGGAGAGAACATATTTATTCTTGACAGTGAGAACGGACTGCGATCTTTTCAGGTACCTTAATGATTTTAAGGTGATATTGGTTCGATTTAGCAAGAAATAATGTGATACTAACAACATATTTATATCTTCTATTGCAGATTCACATCTACATTGATACTTCTGAAGGACTAACCATCTCCACAAAGCTAAATTCCTCCCAAAATTCACAAGGTATTTCATACTCCTTTGATGTCAACTACATTCCACCCATAAGTTTGACTTGTGTATTACCCAAATCATACCCGACCCATCTCCCTCCATATTTCACAATTTCTGTACAATGGTTAGATTCTTTAAAAATTTCAAGTTTGTGTTCAAAGTTGGATTCAATATGGAAAGAACAACATGGGCAAGAAGTTATTTACTCGTGGGCTGACTGGATGCATACTTATGCTATTTATTATCTTGGATTTGATAAAGAAATAGTTCTCGGCCCGTATGATGTGACACATCAAGGGGATCCGCGTGCACTTTCGGGACGTGTCTCCCCTGATGTTGATGTTCCTTCTTTGAAGAGTTATAACGAAGAACAACGGCTTGAAAATTTTCTTAAAACCTTGCAAGAATGCTGCATTTGCTTTGGTGAATTTGCCGGTTCTGAGTTTATAAGATTGCCATGTCAGCATTTCTTCTGTGAGAAATGCCTGAAAACTTACGCAGACGTTGTTATACAAGACGGTACTGTGAATAAGCTTTCTTGTCCCACTACAAATGTGGAGGCATGATTCCACCGGGTCTTTTGAAGCGATTACTTGGTGATGAAGAATTTGAAAAACGGGAATCACTTACATTACAGAAAACACTCGAATCAATGCCGGATGTGGTCTATTGTCCAAGATGTGAAACGCCGTGCATAGAAGATGAAGACCAAGATGCTCAATGCTCTAAATGCTTCTTTAGTTTTTGCACACTTTGCTGGGAAAAACGCCATGTTGGCGTCACATGTATTACACCAGACATTAAGCTCCGTATATTGCAGGTAACTTTTAGGGTGAAAAATAAAATTTTGAGCATGTTTTGATATGATAAACATGATGGTGTTTTGCTGGTGCAGGAGAGACAAAAGTCAAGTCAGATGAAAGATAAACAAAGGCAACGTGAACTAAAAATGATAGATGAACTTGTTTGTGTGAAAGAGATACTTCGCAATGCAAAACAATGCCCGTCTTGTAAAATGGCAATTTCAAGAATCGACGGTTGTAACAAAATGGTTTGTCGAAACTGTGGCCAGTATTTCTGCTATCGCTGTAACAAGGCCATCAATGGATACGATCATTTCCAGTTATCTTTCGCTCTCTCTTTGCTTATCTGCCTCTTCATTTTCACTAATTATTGTCCCGTGATCAAGAACAGGAAACTTTGGCTGTGAACTAATCATTTTATTAATGATTGTTGAAGGGAAGGTATTGGTGAACTTTTTCCACAAGAAATTGAGGAGTGGGAGGAACAGATGAACCTGCTACAAGTAATAGACCAGATTCAACCTGAACTGTTTGGTAATCGTGGTCATTCGTGCCCTCAAAGTGGTTGAATCAATTCAAAGGTGAGTCCATGTTTAATAGTACTAGTGTTATTTGTTTACTGATGATAATTTTGGGGAAGTTAATGATGGTGTTTTGTGGTCAGATTGGGAACAACAATCACATATTTTGCTGGGCATGTCAAGGCCACTACTGTTATTTGTGTGGAAAGATGGTCAGGCGCGGCTCACAACACTTTGGTCCAAAGGGTTGCAAACAACACACGGTTGGATAGCGATGGGGTCTTATGGTTATAGAGAAGTTACACGGATTCATTGTGTGTTTCTGTCTTTTAATTATTGAGATTTTGGTGTTTATTTGTTTTCAATCTTGCGTTTATACTCGATGTCACATCCCAAAATCCGGGAACGTGACTTTTGTTGGATTTGCTCATCACACAAGAGAAAAAAAAAACCTTATTCATAGTTTTAAAAATTATGCAATAAAAATCAAATTTTAAAAACATAGACTAGGATGTCTTACTTTCCTTGTCAGAATATCCCGTATGCCATTTAATACTTAATATGCAATACAAAATCAAAATTTAGGGTAATGGAATGAACGAGAGAATAGAATTAACAAGTGAATAGAATGGACAACGGAAATAAATGGATCATTGTCATTCTATTGTCCTGTTTTGTTACACCCTATGGGAATCGTGTTATTAGGTAGACAGAAAATATTTTATAAAAAATAAAATATTTTAGCTAATAGATTCATGCATACCAAACACTACCTTAATCATAACAAAATCAACCGTTTTAACATAACATAAGACACATACATAACTCGAAACCGTTATTCGAACAGGGGACGTAGAGTTTTGTATGCTTCTTGAGGTCGAGGTCGTAGTCAAGATAATGGCCTAGACCAAGGTCGTCGGGAATCCTTGGAAAACCGTGAAGATCACAAGCAAAAGGGGAAGACGCGAGACTATTTCAAAATTCAGTGTTATAGATGTGACAAGTTTGATGACTTCGTGACAAACTGTCCCGATTGAATCCAAAATCAACAAGAATTAAATATTGCTAAAACGAATGAAGATGAAACAAACGATGTAAATGCATAATTTTTTTTATAATGGTTTGAGGCCGATGCAAAAGAAAAGGATATTTGGTTTTTAGACAATGGTGCTAGCAACCAAATAAACGTATAACCGGTAAAGTCAAGTCTAGGGATGGTTCATGCGTAACGATCAAAGGAAATGGATCTATTATGTTCGAAGAGAAAGTGGAACAAAAGCTCCTAACCGAGATCTGCTACATACAGAATCTTCAAAGCAACATAATCTAGGTGTGATGTTCGAATGAAAGATGAGTTTCTGACCATACATGATAAAAGTGGAAGATTGTTCATGAAGTTCACGAGAAACAAAAACCGGGTTTACGAGATGGGGGAAGTTAGGGTTTTCATAGTTGTTCGATTTTGATAATTTTATTATGCGATCTAATGACAAATTTATATCATGTGTTTAACTAAGAAGATGCATATATGTAATGAAAAGCCCAAAAGCCGATGATGGGCCGCTTTTGGATCTTATAAATACCAAGCTGAGACTTTTAGACACCTGCCACCACTCGTTCGTTCAACGATGAGAGGGGGCGGCAGAAGAGGAGCAAAATCTCACCAAAACAAAGTTGACGAAAATTGGAGTTTCAAACCTCTTCATGATCAACAAATTCAACCTTCCACATCTTCATCTATGTCAGAGTCCATTCCCACAACCCCTAAATCACCTCCAAATCACAGAAAACCCAGGTGGGTATCTAGGAATCGAGCTTCTGGATCTCAATATGTCAGCAATTATGAACCAAAGCAAGGTAATAAACAGGATGATTCGAATAAAGACAAAGCAGAGTCTGTAGTTTTCCAGGAGGAGAAGAAGGAATTAAGTGATTCAAATAAGGTTGTTGTTGAAGGAGAAGATGATGTGATGACAAGGCTAGAAAAGTTGAATTTGTTCGGTGAAGAACCGGATTTATCGGAGGAGTTACTTACACAGAATGATCAGTTACAAGAAGATGAGGTAAATTTATACGAGTTTTCGCTAACTAATTGATTCGTGTTAGTGTAATAGTTCATTTCCATTGTCAAAGTGGTTGATTGATGTTATCTTGTTATTGAATTTGTTAATTATTGATTCTTGGATTGAAGTTGAATACTTATCTTGATTCTGTATGAGGTTGATCTTGATTAGTATTTTAGACGCGCTAACTGCGTGATATAGACTTCTTTTAGTATATTTAGCTTGAAGATTATTACTTGAATGTAGGTACTGGCTATGGAATCCATATATGGAGAGAACATTTTTATTCTTGACAACTATAATGGACGGCGATCTTTTCAGGTACTGTAATGATTTTAAGGTGATATTGATTTAATTTAGCAAGAAATACTGTTAGACGAATAGATTATCGTATGTTATATTGCAGATTCATATCTACATTGAAACTCAAGAAGAACTAACCATCTCCACAAAGCTAAATTCCACCCAAAATTTAAATACAGATAATAGTAGTTCAGAAGGTTTTTCATACTCTTTTCAAGTCAAGTACCTTCCACCGATTATTTTGACTTGTGTGTTACCCAAATCATACCCGTCACACCTCCCGCCATATTTTACAATTTCTGTGCAATGGTTGGATTCTTTAAAAGTTTCAAGTCTGTGTTCGATGTTGGATTTAATATGGAAAGAACAACATGGGCAAGAAGTTATTTACTCGTGGGCTGAATGGTTGCATACTTCTGCTGTTTCTTATCTTGGATTTGATGAAGAAATAGTTCTTGGCCTGTATGGTGTGGAAGGCCAAGGGGACACGCGTGCACTTTCGGGATGTGTTTCCCCGGATGTTGATGTTCCTTCTTTGAAGAGTTATAATGAAGAAAAACGGCTTGAAAATTTTCTTAAAACCTTGCAAGAATGTTGCATCTGCTTTGGTGAATTTGCAGGTAATTTTCAATCTTCCATATGAAACTACATAATGCTGAACACAAAGGCCTGTCTCAGTTTCCCAAAAAATTGAGATTTTTGTTCATTTTCTGTATTAATATCTTAATTTATTCAGAATTTGTCGAACACTCAAAAGCTGATTATAGGACTATTACAGCTTCAAACAATCCAAGCACTATATCCTACAACCAGTTTTAGTACAGTTGATTATTCAAAATCACATAATCACTTTCAGAACGTACATCCAAACACGTCCTAGAAGTGAATTTGATCATAAATTTAGAGTTAAAATTCTGTGTCTGATTACTATATTGAATTGATTTTCTTCATTTTGCATAGGTGCTGAATTCATAAGATTGCCATGTCAGCATTTCTTCTGTGAGAAATGCATAAAAACTTACGCAGAAGTTCTTATACAAGAAGGTACTGTGAATAAGCTTTCTTGCCCAACTACAAAATGCGGGGGCATGATCCCACCTGGTGTTTTGAAGCGATTACTTGGTGATGAAGAATTTGAAAAGTGGGAAACACTTGCATTACAAAAAACACTCGAATCAATGTCTGATGTGGTCTATTGTCCAAGATGTGAAACACCATGCATAGAAGATGAAGGCCAAGATGCTCAATGTTCTAAATGCTTCTTTAGTTTTTGCACCCTTTGCAGGGAAAAACGCCATGTTGGCATCATGTGTATTACACCAGAAATGAAGCTCCGTATATTGCAGGTAACTTTCTGAATTATTTTTTACATGAATCAAAAGCAAGATGAAAAAAATATATAATTATAGAAGTAGCTTACTGTGATGATTTCCGACATAACGTGTAGGGGTTCATGTTGTCCACATCAACATTCCATCACCAAAGTTTTTATTGGACGATTGTGGATTAGAAAGAAACATTCGTAGGTATCAAGAAACGTAAGAGAATAGAGGTGGCATATTTGACCCATTTACTTATGAATAGATTGCTTCTGGGTTATTTTTATCTCTTAAGGGTCAAATGGGTAATAAAAATGCTAAAAAAGAAACAGTTCAAATGTGCGATAATAACCGAAAGTGTTTTTGATCTATAAAACCTCCTGAAACTTTCTACTAAAAAAATAAGATTATTTTGAAATAATATAATTTTTGTAATTACAGTCGACCCAGTGATTATTTATAGAACTTTTGGGCAAAAAGTAACTCAACCTGTTTTAGCCTG
The DNA here is from genome assembly GCA_023525975.1 of Smallanthus sonchifolius. Classification (NCBI taxonomy): domain Eukaryota; kingdom Viridiplantae; phylum Streptophyta; class Magnoliopsida; order Asterales; family Asteraceae; genus Smallanthus; species Smallanthus sonchifolius. Next base: position 60,735,812 of record CM042041.1, on the reverse strand, counting down.
TATAAAGTCGCCCGTTTTGACCTTAGCACATTTAGACATGTTACTTTTACCCCCCCCCCCCCCACACACACACACCACCACCACCAAAAAAAATTGACCATGTTTTGGACTAAACCATAGTTGTCAAGGCGCGTGGGCCTCGCCCAGTTACTAGTTGCTAGGCGCAAAAAAGCGAGGGCTTTTTTAAGCAAGGCGCATAGTATAAATATGTTTTAAATATGTTTTAGGCTTGTTTGGGCTGTTTTAGGTTGATTCCATGCTTGTTTGGGGGCTAGTGTATGCTGTTTTAGGCCAAAATTTAGCCTGAATTTGGCCGGAAATTGACCTGAATCTGCGCCTGAGAGCCTGAACTGCGCCTATCCAGGCGAGGCACACAAGCTGCGATGCGCTCCTGCGCCTTGGGCGCTTTTGACAACACTGGATTAAACAACGTTGTTTTTTTGTTGGTGCAGGAGAGACAAACGTCAACTCAAATGAAAGATAAACAAAGGCAACGTGAACAAGAAATGATACAAGAGCTTCTTAGTGTGAAAGAGATATTTCGTGATGCAAAACAATGCCCATCTTGTAAAATGGCAATTTCAAAAACCGAAGGTTGTAATAAAATGGTCTGTCAGAACTGTGGCAAGTATTTTTGCTATCGTTGTAACAAGGTCATCGATGGATATGATCATTTCAGGTCTACTTTCTCCCTCTTTACTTATCTGCCTCTTCATTTTCACAAGTTTATGTGAGGGTCAGTCCCATGATAGGCATCTGATTCCCCTCTAGCAGAGGGGTCTTAGGTTCAAATCCTGTTCCACTTGTTCCCTACCATAACCTCTTGAAGGTCACCTGCCCAGTGCAAGCTACGATATGCCTAAAACTTTGACTGTGAATTGATCATTAATATATATTAATCATTGTTGAAGGGATGGAGCTTGTGAACTTTTTCCACAAGAAGAAATTCGAATCTGGGAAGAAATGATGAACCCGCGACAAGCACTAGGCCAGGCTCAAGCCGAACTGTTTGGTGATCGTGGTCATTCGTGCCCTCAATGTGGTCAAATCAATGGGAAGGTTAGTCGACATTTAATGGCACTACTGTTATTTGTGTAGTGATTATAATGTTGGGGAAGTTAATGATGTTGGTGTTGGTCAGGTTGGGAACAACAATCACATATTTTGCTGGGCGTGTCAAGGCCACTACTGTTATTTGTGTGGAAAGATGGTCAGGCGCGGCTCACAACACTTTGGTCCAAAGGGTTGCAAACAACACACGGTTGGATAGTGTTGGGGTTATAAAGCGGATTCATTCATTGTGTGTTTTTCTTTTAATCTTTAATAATTTGGTGTTTATTTATTTTAATCTTCCATTTATACCGGAGGTGAAAGTGTTGAACACTTGAACCGACCGTCGAGTGAATGTTGTTTATAGGTGGTAAAATGATAGGAACATGTTAGGTTGGCCAATGATTCGGACAAAAAAATTGTATACCTTGATCATCATATACTTCTATTTGTTATAATTACATTATTTTGATACTATTTTAGTTACATGACGAAACATGTTCGTGATAGTTTCGACTCTAGATTAGTAAAAAATCTCTGCTTAATTGTTTATTCCCTTCATAGCCAGGTGATTAGTTTGATCAAAATAAAACAAAATTGAGGTGTTCGGTATATTTTCGCTAGCAAGGAAAAAGCGATGAGATAGGCTTAACTTGGAGAGGTTAGGTTAAAGCCGGTATTCAACTTTAACCGAGTTCTGTAATAAATGAGGTAATGGAAGAGTAAGCAAAGTAATGTGAAGTAGTTGATGGGTCTTGAATGCCTCTCATGTAGAAGAGATGAAATTTCTGTGATGTATTATTCCTGGTGCGGCGATAACACATGCTAGGGACATGTCAGTGATCCTATGTATTATCTCCGCCAGCTATCAGGCATGCAGGGGTCCGAGGTATTATCCACCGACACATTAACTTAACTGATGGTTAATGCACTGAAGGTTAGTGGTTCAGACAGGCATCCGAGTCATGGCATTTCCAGCATGTAATGTGTGGATCCTTTCTGTGGCTAAGTGCTCCAAACCCATCACGTCTGGAGTCAAAGCTTAGTGCGCAGCTAGTCCAAAGCCAGGTGTTACAGTGACAAGCCATATATGTATGGTTCAGTTACGCCTTTACATGCATTTCACATTTACAATGCGTCGTATGAGAGCGTTATTAGTTGGGAATTGGTCTCCTTTGCAAGAAGAAAACATAACTAGGATTCTCAGATGCTTGCTCGAAGTTAGTTTTCTCAAGAGTAGATTATTTGTTTTTAAAGGGCTTTTTATTTTGCCTTTTTATAAAGCCGCAGTTCACTGGTTAACTAGATAACCAAACCAAAGAAAACTAATTAACCTGCATTTGGTTTAGCTTTAAGAAATTACTGAACTGAACTGACCATCCATGAACAACCCTACCTGAGTCGTCTATTTTGACCATGTTTTGGTATAAACATTACCACTTTTGACCTGCACTCATTAGTAAACGAATTCAGTACCCCCTCAATCTCTTAGGAATCATATGCATTTTCTTCATCTACTTGTGGCTTCACAAAGAACTCAATGTAAGCAATGCGGCTAGGCGGCTGATAGCCAACAGAATCAATATGCGTGTGAGAATTAGATGACTTTGCAACAGACACCAAGTGTTGAACTTTTAGCATCCCGCCTCTCCCAATTGTCAGTTTGCTTCCTCTGTTATCTTTAATAACGCTGCTAGGTATGTTGGATGTTGTTGCACGAAGAAACTTGTACTTGTACCTACAATGTCAAACAAAACAGATAATAGATTAGCACTTCTGAAATACATGTCGACTGTAGATAAAAATACATGCCTGTGCGAAACAATTCGATCACAGTTGAATGCAGTCAGGAGATCCATGTTTGCATAATACATGAAGTCTATCTGTAAGTCTCCATGGCCTTCCCCTTTAAAAGTAACTGATGGAGGAACTGGTTGCAGGGTTATTTGGATGCTTGATCCTGGCCATTCCAGATCATCAATGGCTTCTTTTAAGGCTGATGACTTCAAATGAAAACCCATTAGGTTGATAATTTTTTACTTTTGTAGTAAAGTCAACACTGTATAAAACTTTGAAGTTAAAAAAAATGATGTAAATTATGTCAGTTGTAAAGGGAAAATGGCTACCTTAACAGTAAAACTGATGGGGGTGCTTCCTGCAGGTTCAAAATTGTAGTCCCATGAAATCGTGTCAGGGATCCTAGTTCTGATCTCCGCATAAGTACAACTACTTAATGAATCGGTAGATCTAACAAAAGGAAAAACAGTAAAATGTTATCCTCGGATGCATGGAAGTTGGAACATGAAAGGTAACAACATTTTGTGCCCAGCTTTCTAAACTATTTCTCACTGAAAAGACAGGAGCTTTTCAGAAAGGTAAATATAACTCTTGAAAGAATCCAGATTGAAGGCAAAAACTTCAGGATAAATTGTGGAATATGCTAGCAATATTTTTGGAATAAACATTACACTACTGGGAAGAGTAGCAAGATCAGGGAACCTTTTGACAGACTGCATCGAGTATACAAGCAATCAAGATTCAAGTCCCGATCGATGAACCGATCGATGAACACGATAACTTGGATAAGCTTCTAAAGAATTTTATTAATCAAGAAAACTGACTCAAAAACTTGATTACAGTGATAACCCTAACACGGTTAACACTTGATCATAATGATAAACCTAACACGGTTAACACTTGATTACAATGTCAAACCCAAACATGGTTTATATAGACTAACCCTAAGTTGTTAGCCAAGACAACTTGTCAAACTAGTCCCTCCATATTTAGCTACACGTAAATACGGTCCTCCCATATTCACCTACACGCGAATACGGGTCCATAATTGTTAACTTTGGGAATTGAATTGATTTCCTTGAATTCCAAATGAACAGATACAATCGATAAATAAGAGGATGGTCCACAAATCTCTCCTACCAAAGTGGAACCTCTCCTTGACCAAAGACTAAACACAATAAACATGCAAACTAAATAATAAATAACAATAATAATATAATCTCTAATAGTCCCCCTCAGCTTGAGCGTGGATACGTAGCAACGTTCAAGCTGGACCTGAAAGTCTCGAAAAGGTATCGCGGTAAGCCCTTTGTGAATATGTCAGCATATTGTTCGGGAGCGGGGACATGAAGAACACGAATGTGGCCAAGTTGAACTTCTCGCGAACGCAATGGATGTCAATTTCCACGTGTTTTGTACGAGAAACAGAATCAACAAAAGGTAAACGTTTACTGTTTGACACTTGACATGAATGACACATAGACAAGTCAACAGCTTTATTACATAAAATACTAGAAGTTCTTTGAAGATGTTGAAGCACGTTCGTTCCGGGATGACCGAGACGAGCATGCCAAGGTTGATGCGCGGTGGATGCGAGCAAACTGAACTCCGGCTTGGTGAACGGGTAGAGGTCTCCGCTGCTATTGTGGCGGGAAAGGAGGCATCCATCCTTGAGGTCCTTCAAAGAAAAACCATAAGGATCAAACTCAATAGAAACCTGGTTATCGATGGTAAATTTTCGTACAGATAACAAATTTTTGATAACATTAGGGGAATGAACAATGTTGTTAAGTTTGTAGGTTTTGTTTGGGAGGATGTATAAGCCATGCCCGGAACCCGTAACAGGTAAACGCTGACCATTGCCGACAAAGATAGGACTTGGAGGTAATAAAGGAGTAAGAATTGTACCTTGATCCGAGGTGATGTGAGACGAGGCCCCGGTGTCCATGTTCCAGTGCGGATCCGAATAGTTTAGTGTCATGTTGGAGAGAGCAACGCCAATATCCGAAGGGCATAACGCATTACCGGGCTGCTGAGAGAAACCGGGTGGGGGCTGATGGGCCTGATGAGGAGACGGCTGATGGTTGTTGTTGGGTTGGGGGTGGTACGGGGCTGGTTGGGATGGGTAGGGGGTGGGTGGTGGTGTCCAGTTAGGTTGATTATAATGTTGAGTATGGGCAAACCACGACTGTTGTGGTGATGCAGGAGGTGTACCAGAATGATAATTGTTATGTGTGTTCAATGGAGAGTTGTACGACGTACCCCAATGCCCGGATCCACGGCCAGATTGTGACGAGTTATACCTGTTTGTGCCACCATTTCGACCACCGCGAGTGTGAGCTCCACGGCCACGAGCCGCCTTTGCCGGGTCATAATTTTTACCACGATAGCCATTGGGATATGGAGACTTGTTTTCATCGGATGAAGGCTGATTAGTAGAATGTAGAAGAACCGTGTCTCGGTTGTTGTTCGACCTAGCCGCAATACGACTTTGCTCGTCTTCAATCATGCCACGTGCAACTTCCCAAGTAGGTTTCTTTTCATTAATGATCGCAGCAATAGTGTCATATTCAATAGGAAGACCACGTACCATTTGGATGACAAGACGAGTGTCGGACACCGGTTGATCGACATCACGTAATTGTTCAGCAATATCCTTTAAGGTTTGGCAGTAGTCATCAAAGGAAGCACAAGAAGTAAGAGTGGTGTTGGTAAATTTGGTTTCAAGGGTGACAGCACGTGCTTGTTTGTTATTGACAAAGATCTCATGTATTTTAAGCCAAGCGGCTCGGGCGGTGAGATCGGAAGAGAGAACACGAGCCAAGATGTCATCAGAAAGGGTACTGTAAATCCATTGGAGAATGAGTGCATCAATCTCGGACCAGGCTGCAAACGATGGGTCGGATTCTTCCGGCGGAGCGGTGCCGTCGATGTGGTGCAGAACCTTGTAAGCTCGAGCATGAAGATTGAACAGCTTGACCCATGACGAATATGTTACCTTTTTGCCGTCTAAAGTGCGGATTTTGTTGTTGATATTGGTTACAGTGTAAGCCGGATGCAATGAAGGTTTTTCCGGCTGGTTTTGGTTGCCGGCAGATGAGGCTTCAGGGATTGCCATGATGATGCTAAAAAAAATTTAGGATTTGGTGGCTCTGATTACCATGTTAACTTTGGGAATTGAATTGATTTCCTTGAATTCCAAATGAACAGATACAATCGATAAATAAGAGGATGGTCCACAAATCTCTCCTACCAAAGTGGAACCTCTCCTTGACCAAAGACTAAACACAATAAACATGCAAACTAAATAATAAATAACAATAATAATATAATCTCTAATAATAATTTCCAACAAAGATCACTAGGTACTGCAATTTCTTGGGATGCAAAATCCATAGGAAAAAGATGTATAGATCGCAAATGATTTCCAAAGTAGTTGTAGATAAAAACAGAGAGTTCATTTGGCAGTATATAGTACCACTGTCTACTTGCCAATGTCAATCCGGTTAAAAAACTATAGGACCGGTAACCTTGGTTTTAAAAAGCGTGAGGCGCACGTTTAGATCCTGAAAGGCAAGGCGTGAGGCAAGAGCTTCATGTACACGAGGCCTTGCTCTATGTATAACAAAATAAGCTTTCAGCACAACCAAAAACTGCATCTCTTTTACATATCAACCTTTTAATCAAGTAAACCATTCATAACATCTTCATCATTTGGTCATTTTTAAATATCAGCCTCCTCCGGACCATACATTTGACAAATTTTCACCCAGATGTACCCCCTGAGGCATTTTTTCGAGCACCTTGCGCCTTAGGCCCGTTTTTTAAAACCAAAGCAATAACATCTTAAGATGGATGGCTGCTGGGAACTTAAAGAAAAAAACTATGTGCACTTGAAAGAAATCAAGACAGAGAGGGAGGTCAAATGTACTTGAGAAGAAGCTGCATATCAGGCCCTGGATACTGGAATTCGATTGTGCCTGAATGTCCAGGAATACAGAATGTGTTGAGGCAGTCCACAAACAGTCCCAAGCTTACCCCAAACTTAGGTCGTCCATGTGCACTATATTCATAACGAACAAAAAGCTACAAATTTAAACCAAAAACAAATGTTATTCTATGCTAACGTCCACCGACCTTATAATCTAAAACTCCTGTGTGTACCTCTCGTTGTAGATAAACCTTTGCTTGAAGACAGCCGGTATCCTCAACGATCAAAACGATTCCATGCTCACTTAATTCCAAAACTGCATCCTAATTTACCAAAAAAAGCTATCAATTAGCACAAATCTCCACATATGAGCCATAGATTTGTCTATTAGATTCGAGACTACTAAACCCTAGGTTTCCACTAGACTTGTTTTTATAAATTTCTGAAAAGAGAGAAGAACCTGATGACGTTTCCATCGGACCGAGGTAAGAGCATCGACCATGCCTTGAACATTATCGAGCTCACAAACCAGATCCGGCGACTCTGTCTCCACCGCCGATGAAGTCATTGCGTTCCCGCCAAAATCACTTACCTTCACAGTTTCCGGACCTAAGTTACCATCATTTATCAAGTTTCATTTTATGCAGTGGAGTGTGGAAGTTATCCGGTTTGGCCCCCATATTCACTTCTAATTGCAAAATCACCCTTCATTTACTTCTTTATAGAACATAGTATTCAATTATTTACTTCGCCTTTATTTTCTTATGTTATAAGGGCTAGGCCCTATTTAATTTATGTTTTTACAAGAAGCTTAATTATTTGCATGAATCTCGTTTCAAAATAAAGTTTCTTTAGTTGCTTGAGTTGGAAAACAAAAAAGAGAAATTAAGCAGTTGCAGAAGAAAAATCATATAATCTTCTGATTAAACGAATGCCACAAAAGCTAGAGACTTAATAAGCTAATAAAGATCAATTAAACAGCTGTAGATTCGTAGTCGATCATTGTCAACACTTGATTGACTAGTCGGCCTTCTTGTTTCCAAGTTGCAAAAGAGAAGTACCCTTCTACTTATGGTCACTTGGTTTTGACTTGCTTATTGATTGGGTTGAAGTTCTTTATGTTTCTTTTATAAAATGGTTTAAAACACCTCTTGTTTAACAAGTTCTTTTTTTATTAAAAGTAATATACGTGTTCTTAGAGCGTGTGTAGAGATCACGTTGCGGCTTTAAAAGTGAATGATTTAGGAATTGTGTAGTAACTATGTTGTGGCTTTAGTGAATCATGAATGATTTAGGAATCGTGTACTTACTATGTTGTCAAAAGGTGCTCATAAAACGAGAATTGTTTTAAGAGAACATCAAGAAACTATTTAGTTTTATAAAAATATACTTTTATAGTCATGTTATAAAAAACCATCGTTAGAGCCATAACACGCGTGACTTATGTGCGTGGATCTATTAGATTTTAGTGGAGGTGGGGAGGTACCACTCATATCATACCTGGAAGTCTAATTTTATTTTTTCTAAAAAAAATTTTTGTTCCTTTTCATTATCTTAGATATAATTATTAATGATACTATTTAAGTTTGGTAATAGTTAAATTTATATTTTTATTGTTCAAACTAATGTAATGTTGAATTCAAAGTTTTTTATCCATAGAAACCTAACATTAAAAAAGAAACGGTCGTTATAATTAATATACAACAACTTTCGCAGACCCCTAGACTGTCACAGGGATAAAATTTTTAAAAAAGACGAATATTATATTTATAATTATTTTATATTGAAAAAGGTTAAAAGAGCGTAAATAAATATTAAAAAAAACGTCCTCGTGTCCCTCTTTAATCATCTAACTCGACCGCTATGGCCCTATCTAATCACCGTTTTCTTCTTCCATAGTTTTTTCCATACTTCCACTCAAATTCTCTTTTAGGGTTTTTAAATTCCGTTAATGGCGCTCCCAAAACCCTAAATTAAACACAACATCCCTCGCCATGGAACCTAGTAGTCATAGCAATGGCTCTGCATCCGCACCAGACGGCGTCGGTGCTGCTGTTCCACCGCCCGCACCGCCTCCGATGTCGAACGTCAATGCTCCGCCACCGTTCTTAGTGAAGACTTACGATATGGTTGATGATCCTTCTACCGATAAGGTTGTTTCCTGGAGCGCTACGAGTAACAGCTTCGTCGTGTGGGATCCACCAGAGTTCGCTAGGGACCTTTTGCCCAAATACTTCAAGCATAATAACTTCTCCAGCTTCGTTCGTCAGCTCAATACTTATGTATTATTCTGTTTCCTTTGCTCGTTGAATTTCAAATTAGTATTGACATGATTGATTTGATATGTTTCTAATATCTGGTAAATAACTGTATGATGACTAATTTGTAACTTATTCATTTTTCATCTATGATGATCACTAGGTCTAGAGTTCAAATTTTAGGGCAGGAAAAGGGAAAAGTGTTTAGATTCATGTAGATAATGTTTGTGTTAGTTACTTAGTTGAAATCATATCTGTATGAAGCAGTCTATGTGACTGATTCATTTAGCAGCTCTGAAACGTTGAAGATGTCCAGATGTAGAACTTCTATAAGACTATATAGATGATTTTATTAGCTCACATCCTTCTGCTAAATGCTGAGTTTATTGTTAGAAGCATTCGAGTCACTTGCTGCAGTCATAATTGGAGAACATGAATAAGTTAGGAAGAGAAGGTTGTCATGTGAAGTAAGTAGCATTTCATGATATTTGGAAGAAAAAAAACAGTCAGCAAACACTAATTTCAAATATATGATGGTAACAGAAATAATTGAACCAGTTGAGAAACTGGTGGTTCGGTTATGGCTTTTTTTAATGCCGAAGTTTATGGTTTGGTCATTGTATAAATTTCTGATCAAACCGAACCACCACTAAAACCAACCTTCATATTTGTTAATTTTAGAAATAATATGAAATATGTTTCATAAGTTTTGTTACAGTTTTTTTATAAATAATATGTTACTTGCCCCTCCTTGACTCCTTCTCTATAAATTAACAGGTTTGTTTCTTTTTTATTTGGCCCAAAACCTGATTGGATATGTTATCAACTAAAATGGGTCCGTTTGAATTGACCAACACCTGAAACTGACAGTTAACCGAATTACCTTTCCCATTAGTTGAATTGATTGGTTATGAAAATCTAGAAACCAAAACATCGGTTATAGGTTTGGTTTTTTCTCATAACCGAACCAACCAATGCACATCCCTATTCCCTAGTTTTGTGTATATAATCATTAGAAAAATTCTCTCTTGAAATCGAGAGTCAAACAGAACAGTGGAGTCACTATGTTTTCCCTTCTCAAAATGCCACTTAAATAAACATGGATTTAACTGATTGGTTGAACTGCAGTTCCACAATTTCTTTTTTCTTGTCTGTTTGCACTCTGAAATTTTCTATTCTTCTTTTTGTGTTCCTCTCTATTAATTGGGTACATTATTATGTATGCCTAGTATTCAGTTTTTAACCTTACAGGACGTGTAGTGTTTGTTATTTGTTTCTAAAAAACTTAATTGCAGGCAATCTCAGCATATGTTATCTAAGTTGTGAATTAGAACTTGTTAATAGTGACTATGTGGGTGCCTTGCATATGTGTTTTGGATCTTTTGATTTGCAACACTGGGGTCAAAAGGAGTACTTGATGGTTGACTTGACCATAGAATACTACTATCATTTGCATTATAAGTTAATCAACTTAATCCTTCCCTCATTTGCATTAAAAGTTAATATTTGATGGGTTGGCATGACAAAAGGGAGTACTTGACGTTTGTTCAGTTGAGTATGTATTTTTATTCATTTAAATATTATTTTATTCAGCATGAACTTCAATTACTATGTTTATTCAGTTTAGCACATGTCCTTATGTCTTGTATTATCATGCATGTGCTAATTTGATCCTCTTCTGTTGTTTCTTTTTGAGGTGTTAATAAACAGGGATTTAGAAAAGTCGATCCTGATCGCTGGGAGTTTGCAAACGAGGGATTTCTGCGTGGTCAAAAGCTATTGTTAAAAACTATCGTCCGTCGAAAATCAGCTTCAGGGCACCCCCAACCGCCTCAACAAACTCATCAACAAACATCCTCAGTTGGTGCATGTGTTGAAGTTGGAAAGTTTGGTCTAGAAGAAGAAGTGGAGAGACTAAAGAGAGACAAAAACGTTCTAATGCAAGAACTTGTCAGGTTAAGACAACAACAACAATCCACAGATAATCAAATGCAGTCAATGGTGCAACGTCTTCAGGGAATGGAACAAAGGCAACAACAAATGATGTCATTTTTAGCAAAAGCAGTTAACAGCCCCGGGTTTTTGGCTCACTTTGTACAACAGCAAAACGAAAGCACTCGTCTCATAACAGAAGGGAACAAAAAACGAAGGTACAAAGAAGAAGTTATTTCAAATGAACATTCTTCTGATGGAAGGATCGTTAAATACCAACCCATGATGAATGATGCAGCACAAGCAATGCTTAAACAAATCATGAAATTAGATAATCCTTCACCCCGTTTGAATGCTTTTAGCTCGGGAGTTACTCTTCAAGATGTCACCCCACCAGCTTCAAGTCAATCTTATTTACCAGCGGTGACAGGTGTACTCTCCGCCCCTCTAGAAGCAAACTCTGAAGTGGTTGCAGCAGATCATTTTCCAGATGCGAGCCCAATAGTTGACGGTCAAGATTTGTCCGATGTGTCTGAGCTCTCACAGTTGCAAGATATGATGACAGATGTCAACATATCCAGTGACAGTTACATGAACCCCGAAACACAGAATCAGGCACTCCTGGATGAAAAACTTGCGTTAGATATCGGGAGTTTTTCTCCTGATGCTGACGTGGAATGGGATAGTAATTTGCTGACGGAAATGGAGAAATATCTTACTGCATATGACCCGTCATGGGAGCAGTTTCTTGAACCGAGACCGGAGGCCGATGCGAATGATGAAATGGACTCGTGCCCCTTGGATGACAATGCCATGAAGGGAAGTGAAAGCAAGCAATCTGAAACCGAGTGCTCAAGGTCTCAACTGCAGCAGGTCACCGAACAAACAGGGTTTCTTTCTTCAAATACCAAACAGACTTGATTGTTTTCCAAATGTCATTCGAGGTAAAAGCTCAGAACTTATATAATGGATGTTCTATGCGTCAATATGTTGCGTTTTTCTCTTGAACTTAAAGGGTAGCTGATAATTGATTCAGCATTTCCCTGTCCCCAGCAACTTTTTGCACGAGGTACTTGTATACTTAAGATTTTAGACATGCATCATGTCTTTTAAAAAAGAAAAGAAAAACAGTTATGAAATTCCATAGCCTGTGTATTGCTTGTTGATTCATGTCTGAACAAGCTTTGCGGCCTAGCAGTGTATAGTTGCTAAAGGCATGTAAGTTGATCCGACTGACTCGTTTGTACTACAATTTGGTAGATTATGAATGATGGGTATGGATGTGTCATGTAGCTTGAAGGACAGATCCCTGGAATGTTAATCAAGTTAGGGAGAGTGAAGATGGGTCAGAGCTCGTATCTAGGCCACCTGGTGGGTTAAGGTATAGGTAGTTCATCATGACTGTAGCCGGTGGATATAGCTTAAGCAGTAGAGCACTAGACCATAGCCTTGTCTTGACGTTTAAATTTGGGGGTTGGGGTGGGGGGTTACTTTTATTGGTTGTTCAACAGTAGAAAACAAGGCTGGATCTGAAAGGGATAGGTACCAAACTGACTGAAAACAAGAAGAATGAGGCTGCGTCTTGTTTTTTTAAAAGTGAGAAGCGCACCGAGGTGCAAAACGCACCACTTTTCATACCCAAGGTGCAAGGTGCTTATATAAACCTTTTTATATTTCGCATAGGTTTTTAGCATCTCATAACAAAATTTAGCTATAAACAAGCTTTATATATAATTTAATATATAAATTACCTGCATAGGGCGTTCGCCTTACCTGCATCTTAAAGCCGTTTTTTGGTGGTGCGCCTCAATTGCGCCTTTTGTACAAAGGTCGACTTACCTACACAAAAGCGTTAGGCCATGCGCTTGAGATTGTTTCGCGCCTTGGCGCCCATTCTAAAACCAAGGGTTGCGTATGCCGGTTGTTATTAGGTTTGATATATTCTGGTTTTGTTTTGTACGTTCTAGGGTTGTAGGTAAAAGTGTATTTTGCATTCTTGTTGGAGCTTAAGAACCAAGATAGGTTGTCGGAAGGGTTAAAGTTCAAGTTGTCACGAGGGGTATAATGGTGATTTTATACATGCAAGCTCTTGAGCAACTTAAAGATGTGCCCAGCTTCTGAACCGGTAGTTAGGAAATCAATTTTTTACAACCACTAGCTTAGTCTAGTGGCAAAGGTGTATGCCCAAGACTTCATCAAAATGGTGAGGTCTTGGGTTGAAGTCTCATTTGTGACAAAAAAAAAAGGGGTCCAAGTTGGGTCATGGGGTTTTCTCACCAGTGGTGGGTTTCCTTCTGTGAGGGTGGAGATGATTGGGTTGGCCAGTAGCCCGTTAGTGATTCAAATTACCGTTGAAAAAAAAAATGGAAATCAATTTTTTGCCCGCCTTTATTGGAATAAGGGATGCAAAGATAAAGTATAGGGAAAATTAGTGGAATGATCATTTTGACTATATGTTATATATAAATAGTCATTTGATAAATCTATAAAAAAATATATAATTATTTAGCATGCTAAATGATTATATAAACTTATAACCCAATTAAATGACACCGGAGTGAATTTATAGTCATTTTGACTAAGCGTTGTATCTAAATAGTCAATCCGAGTTTGTATGTTTCCTAGGTTTTAACGAGTTGGGCATGAGATTTTGATATGGAATGAGCAGGTGAGGGGCATTGCTTGGAAGGAAAGAGGTTTTGGTTGTTGTCAGGGTCTTATAGGGAACAAGGGAGGAGGCTGAAGGTGGTCGGCGGTTATTTAGAGTGTGTTTGGTTCACATAATTGGATGAAATTAGAATTGGAATTTGAATTAATTCCAATGAAAAACGTGTTTGGTAGGTCCGTTGAATAATTTGGAATCGAAAAGTTTTCCTACAATCAAAGGAATCCACATTTCATCACACTAGTGATGAAATTCAAACAAAGTGACGGAATTCAAAACATTCCTTTGGAATGTTTGAAGATTACAAAAAAAAGCCTCTATTTCTTTCTTTTCTCATTCATCACTGCTAGTTCATTGCATCCAAGTTCTAATTCATCATATCCATACATTATCCATCACCATCATTCTTCCATCGTCATCACCAAAATAATCCAGATCCAAAAACAAAAAATTCACACACACTAAAAAAATTTGGCAAACGTGACAAACAAAAATCATTTTAAAGAAATCAATCATCTATTTCCAGTACCCAAATTTGATTCCCAGTTCAGCGCCACAGATTACCAACCATTAGAACCTGAAGCATGCTCCCAAACAGTCCAGCAACGATGCTCAAGAACCTCGAACGAAATCAAATGAATAAACTTATGGTTTGTAACAAACAATGTTCCAATATCCAGATTGATTTCTAAGTGAATGGAAGATCAACAAACAAAAAATGGAACCTAGAAGAAAAAAAATAAAAATCGAAACCCATGGTCGAAACATAAATAAATAAATTGAAGATCAAATAAAAATACATAGTTGGAACAAGATGTAGAGTGAACGGAAAAAGAAGGTGAGAAGGAGCTGGATAAAGAACGAACGAGTAAAAGATGAGAAAAAAATGTTTGGGAGACATGTGAGCAGATTAGTGGTTAAAGATAGAGAGATTGCGGTTAAAGAAAAGATGGGGAGGGACAAGTTTGTCTTTTTACCTTTTAACATTCCAATTCCATTTAGAAATTTAGCAACCAAATACCTTATGAATTTGGGAATCACTTCATTTCCAATTCAAATTCTAATTTGATTATAAAACATTCTATGAACCAAATGGCCCTTTAGGTTTTGGATTTTGTAATTCCTTGAGCAACTTTTTGAATCATTTATAGAGTTTACTTTCAAATTAAAGTATTTTGTGTATGTCAAGAATGAGTATGAATTTTCTGTGTAAAATTCGTCTAAAAGATGTATCTACATATGACCAAATGAAATCCTTTATATAGGGGTTGAACTATCACAACGAATTGTGGGATTTTTTCATGAAATGGTATGATAGTTGGTTATAACCTTCGACTTTTATACAATCATAACAATGGGAAAATCTTAGCAAGAACTTAGTTGATGCTGCTTAACTAGACAATTACAACAATGCTTAGTTGCTACTACTGCTGGTAAGTGTAACTAATACTCAGTTGATACTTGCTACTGGTGATCAATTTCAATTGATCATCATTTTTTAAGCAATTTCACCAACCTAACAAATATGAAGCAGTTTCGAGTATATAACTAAACATGTCATAGGCTTTGATTTTATCAGGGCGCTCCTTGGACCCCGTTAGGGGCGCTACCCCAGACCCTTATATAGTCTATTAGGGGCTTTGCCCTCATGAACATTATAGGCTCCATAAGTCCCGAAATTGGAATCGTTTTGATCAAGTGCACTCTACACTTTCTAACTCGTATCAATGTATAATATAACTTCTCATTTAGTATTAAGTAAATCAAGTTACACAACATGCCATTGATGATACTAAAATGCCCATCCCTACCTACTCCCATACCCTCCATCTTAAATACTTATCTATACTTAATAAATAAATAACTGGTTGTGTTATGTGTCATATTTATATGAGATCAAAATTATTTTTCTCATTTTTTTTAATCCCGGTATTATAAATACGGTAAACTTAAACATGATAAACTATTATTATCTCAAAAAATATCATTTTATAATCATTACTAACTATTTAATATTTCATTTATTTAACTCGTGTAATACACGGGTCTCTAACGTAGTATGTATTATAAGAAAGAAAACTTACACTGCAGGTATTCCCACTATTGAAAATAAACTGATTAGCATACATATTTTAAAAGGGTTAATATTATTAAAAAAACGTGTTTTTTTATTTTATTTTTCATGAAAATGTCCCTCTCATTACCCACATAAATTGGTCAAAATAAGTTTATATAGTTTTTTTATAAAAATTGAATTTCACTTTATCAAATTTTGACTAATTTAAGATATAAAAAGTATTATTTGAAATATTTTTTCACATGTGTATGCATTTTAAATAAATTTAAGAACTTTAATATATTAGGTTGAAGGACTTTTTTTTTTTGAGAAACTTTAATATGTAAACCTTATGATGAGGGGTTTTTATTTTTTTTTAAACTAAAAAAGTATATTAGCTTTTTACCATCTTAATAAAGGAATCATAACAGGACACTTTGATACTCAATGTACAAAACTTGGTAACAATTTCAATTTTAAACACGATTTACCTTGTTATAAAAGATTTTTAGATAAAAAAACAATAATAATAGAACATGAAACTAGAAAATAAATAAAATTGAACAACTAATTTTTACACCTATATTTTTAAAAATCAACAATATATGATTCAAGTTTTCTGAACAGTTTTTTACTCCCCTTAAATTAATCATAACATCTAGAAAATATGAACAACTTCTGTTTCGATGTTTTTGGAAGGCTTTCATTGCAAAAGGATCCAATTCTTACCCGTTATGTTATCATAAACCTGTTTTTCTTATGCTTTTTAAGTACCGTTACTCTTTTTGTAAAAACTGTATATTTAATTTTTATAAATTGTGTTATTTCGAAACATATTTTTTATTGTAAAAGATGCATTTTGAAAATAGCAGAAACCCAAAATTTAAACAACGAAGCAAATCAATAACTCTTTCTGCAACGATCGTCTATAAAATTGAAGAGTACAAAGAAATGAATATGTGTAGCAGCCCCTAAAACAACCATAAAACTCAACAATACAAAACAAGAATCTTAATTCACAGATCTAAATCTTACATCAAGGGAACTGGAAAGAACCTCCAATCTCAGTAGCACCAGCAGGTGGGTTTATAGCAACCCAAAGAAGCGAAATCGTGATCGCAATCAGCCCGGACCAAACAAAAACAATCGTCGGTGTCCTCCCTCTTCGGCCCATGAGCCCCTTCGCGAAAGGATACAGATGAGCCAACACCCAAAAGCTAAAGAACACCCCGCCCAACAGGCGACTCCACTGCGGTATAGCACTGTAGATTGCCCTACTCACCCCGACCGCAATAGCGATAAGATTCGTCATCATAATCACAATTGGTGGTATCATTAAAGATGACCATTTGATGATGTATAGATCTGCAAACTCATCGTCGTTATCATCACCGCCTGATTTTGATGTTAGAGTAAACGAGATCTCGATTCCAGCCACCACTTTTAGAAGACCTTGAAGAACAGCAGCAAGATGAGCACTGGTTCCTCCAATGAGCCAAAACTGTTCATTTCTCCACCATTCTTCTAACTCAATACCTGACCATTTGATCTCGAGGACCGCCAGCATGCAAAGGGTTATAGTAATGGAAAGAAGGTAGACTAGAAAGGTGACATCCAGGCTTTGAACGATGAATTGACCCGAGAAAAGGGAAAGAGCCGGGAGGAAACAGTACACGATTAAAAAGATGGAGGTGAACGGGTAAATGCCGACATTAAGATACGCGACTCTTTGAAGGAACTTCATTTTCGAACTGGCTAAAAGGGCGTTATTTTTTGAGAAAAAGATTTCAACTGATCCGGTGGCCCATCGAAGCACCTGGTGGAGACGGTCAGTCAGGTTAATCGGGGCGGTCCCACGGAAAGCATCTCGTTTGGTCACACAATAAATCGACCTCCATCCCCTGTTGTGCATACGGTAACCCGTAACCACGTCTTCCGTTACGGATCCATAAATCCACCCAACTCGGTTTCCCCATTCTGTTTTGTCTTCATACCAACATGAAATCACACTAATGGCTTCAGCAACAGTGGATGCATCTAGAAGCTCTCTAGGAATCGTGAGCGCACCAGGTGGTCGACCATTTTTAACCGCAGGGTGGTCAGCAAGCGGTCGGCCTTGGAACTCTGCTATCGGGATCGTGTCAATTAATAAATTCGAATTACCAAACTTTTTAGGGAATGATGAAAGATTCATTTCATCATCATCTGAATCTCCCATCCTCAAAGCTCGGTTTTCATCAGGAGCAGAAGCAACAGAACCAGAGCTTTTCTTGCGCCGAGTAAAACAACAACTGCAACAACCTGAATGGTATTCTTTTGACCGAGGTGGGTCAAACCCGTAAAGCGCAGTTCTACGAAATAAGGTCCCAGTGCCAACATAAACCGGCCCTTGAAGACCATCTAGAGCCCGCATGTTTCCATCAAAGAAAACAGTGTTGTGATTGGCATAACGATCAGAAGGATCGATACCTTCAAACCTTTGTGGGAACTGCACGTAACAGATGCGGTCCCCACCTCGGTCCATCATGAAACACATTCCTTCTCTTATGGCTTGAGAGTTGTATATATAATGATCACAGTCAAGGTTAAGCATGAACGGGCCATTAGACATGATTGCCGAGGCCCGAACCAGTGCATTCATGGCTCCAGCCTTCTTGTTATGATCATAGCCCGGTCGTTTTTCACGAGAAACATAGACTAAAAGGGGAAGTCGAATATCAACTTCACTGAAATCAACTGGATTCCCCTCATCGTCTGTGCCATTCAGAGGTTCATCACTCGGTGGCTTCAGCATCACCTGCATTTTTCACAGATAATCAGTTTCATACGGGCTTAAAAGTAAAATAAATTACCAAATTACCCTCTATTTCAAATAATTTGTAATAATCACCTGTATGATGCCTGCATGATCACCTTTGGAGTGTTCTGGAGATGGAATCATCCAGGTACCGGGCCAATGAGTAGCATCTGCCATCCATGTTGCTTTAGGGATCTTAACAGGCTGCAAAAGTTCATCACCAGCAGTTTCTTTTTGAAGTTTCATGGCTTTGATTTCTTCTCTAGCATTATAAGCATCAGAACGCCTCCTAATGGAATCAGGAAGCCCGTTAATCCTCACCTTAAACTCATCATACTCCCGTTTAACTCGCCTGCGATCCCTCACAAAGTCCTGTCTCACCTTATTCTTAAAAGGATCTTTTTTCAAATTAAAATAAGTCTCAGGATTTCTCGGCTCAATGTCATGTTTCCGACAAAACGGGACCCATAAATTTGCAAAGCTTGCAGCTTCTGCCATGGCTTCAAAGGTTAAAAGAGCACCACCATCATCCGAAACATAACAAGATAACTTATCAACAGGGTAATCAGCAGCAAGAATTGACAAAATGGTGTTTGCAGTAACTAAAGGTGGTTCTTTTTCTGGATCTGCTGTAGAAACAAATACATCTACCCCGGGAAGATCAGATTTTCCTAATGGGTTTTGAGGGCTTGGGGATTCAAATTTTTCTTTTAAAACATTTAGATCTGTTGCACGGTTTATGGGTGCGAGTTTTGGAAGTTGGTCGAGCAACCAAGAGAAAGCAAACCAAACTTCACAGACAATTGACATAAACCACAGCCATATCGCATCTTTATTTGGGTTAGTGATTCTCCAATGAAGGAATAATCCAAGAACCACCATCCGAATCAAGGCTAAGAGCCTGCATCGCATACACAATACATAAAATATACATAAGAGTCAATGCAACTGCCACTTCTTCAGCTAAATTATTTGTTACTATAATATCTGAAGTATTGTCGTCCAAGATCAAATTTTTAGTTAACCCATGGTTTAAAAGAACTATTTTAGTTGAAAAACAGATCGAACGGGTCAAAATTCGCCCAAGGTGTATCTTGCCTAATAAACTCCTAATTTTTAAGCAAAAAAAAAAATTATAAATAAAATAATATGATTTTTGTAATTGTAGTTGCAGTAATTATTTACAAAAAGTTCAAAGATTTTGGGAAAGGGGTGTTTAGGGCCAAACCAACCCGCACCAACATATCGCGTGTTTTGACCTCATACCCACCATTTTTTGCTACCTTTAACAGTAAGAACCGAACTAAAAAGGAAATAAGTTTAACATGTCTATCATAGCTGAAACTATACATTTACTTTATAAATATGTATAGCAAAATAAAATAAAATTTATGTCATCAATGTACATACCGATAAGGACTTATAACAGCAGCAGGTATCTTCAGTTTGCGAGTAAGAGGCCGCCAAGGTTTGTTAAGAAGTTCCAGTTGTTCAGCCCCAGTTGCACCAGTCCTATCCTCACTTATTCCTTCATCTTTTGGCCAAAATGCATTACCATAACCGTAGGTCCCATTGGTCTCAAATAACCAACGATTATGATCAAATTCACCTGTTTGGCTCCTAACCAAAGCTGACTTAGTTGACTTCATCAAAGACAACCTCTTCTCCATCTTTGATGACAACCTTCTCTCCACTTTAGAACTTGGAATATTCGACGGCAGAGATAAAGGCTGTCGCGTGTCAACGCTGCTTTTATCAAGATCCGTTTGTTTATAAGGCTCTTTACATCCCGGGCAGATCCCATCACCAGTTCTCACAGCATCAACATAACAATCCTGACATATTTTAAAATCACATTCACAAGGAAGGATATCTACACCCCTCTCATCACTCATAACAATCCCATCACATCCAGGTATGTTACAAGAAGACCCTTTTGCCCCAGCCATCTGAGGATGAGTAGTTTCGGAATCAATCACTTTGTCCATCAAGTGGGCCCGTGTCACACTGTTGAACCCACCTGTAAAAAGCGAATTCGAGACGTATTGTTCTTCTACCCTTTGTGAAATCGAAGGATCCATCGGTTGATTATCGGGCGTGGGGGGTATATGCACTGTATAGTTCATGAACTCGCCACTACCAATTTCACTATCGAGATCTTCTCTTGAATAGTTCACATAACGACCGGACGAGGTCCTTCTAGCAAAGGTCACCTGTGGAGGAATCGCACCCCGTCCCTGTTGCAGTTCTACAGCTTTCGGCGATCTTGAAGACATATTTCACCCAACTTTATAACCAAATTTGTAACATAAATATCCCAAGAAATCCACAGATCACCTAAATAAAGAAGAAAACAAAGATAAATATCAGGAAAAATCGAACAAAAAACATGTTTTGATCCTATACAAAAATATAAAGTCACACCATCCCCCCCCCCTCTTTCTGAAAAATGTGAAAATCACTAGATTTATCAAAAGCACAAAACACATGACCCCTTTGATCACATAAAAACAAGAAAGATGCACATTAACACTTTGAAAACACAGGAATTTATACAAATCAAATTAATATAAATTAAAAACACAATGAGTAATTTAAAAAGTACCTAATTAGATATTAAGCATCATCCATGGAAGAAACAAACCCCAATTTATTTCTCTCACTAAACAGAGCAAGCAGATGAACAAAAAACCAGAGGTTTGTTCATCATATATACGACTATAAAACTATTATATTAATAAAAAAAATATAAAATAAAAACAAAGAAGCCGCTTCCCACAGAGCGTGTGAGGAAATATTCAAACCAACCAATTCAAATAAATATGTTTGGACATCTTCCATATTACAACTGTAATTATTAACAAAGCATTTGTATCATATAAATATCTTTAGATGAGGACCTTAACAAACACTTCAAATAAATATCTATATTTTAAATTAAAACGAGTGTTTAAATATTCAACGAAAGAGACGTAAAAAAAAACCTGAGCCTGGTCAAATAATCGCCGGCTCCGGCCCTCCATTTGTAAGGAAACAAGCCCTAAAAAAACACAGTGCGAACAAGAGAAAGATTTAGGAGATTAAATTACCGAAGTGAAGGTTAAAAAATTGAAGTGGATGATGTAGACAGATCTTGTCCGGATTCTATTGAGATAGAATCAAAGAGCTTAGGAGGAATCGCCGGAGAGAATAAGCATCCAAATGGCTGAATCGCCGAAACACGCTCCGAAGTAAGCGAATGTGTGTTGTGTGTGTGTGTGTGTGAGAGAGAGAGAGAGAGAAGAAAAGGGTTGAGTGTTTTTGTTTGTATGAAAATTGAAAATGGCGAATGTTGGGGAAGATAAGGGATGGTTTTGAAATTGGGGGTGCGCCTAACCCTTCAGAGTATTTTCGATACGTTCATTATATTTTATATCCTTATCCTTGTAATTACATTAAAAACACTAATTTTTTTATTTTTATCTCTATTTTTCTCTCTCCTTATCTTTATCCTTATAATTATATTAAAAACCACTACTTTTATCCTTATATTTATAAAAACCTTATATATTTTCCCTCTCCTCCACTCACAACCACTTTAAATCACTCCATAAAATATACAAAACTCACTCACATAATTATAAGGAATGAGTTATGAATGCTCTTAGTTACATTCATCATTCTATTTTTTTTTACTTTTTTTATCATTGTATTTTTTTTCCTTTTTTTAGAATAAAATCAATACATTATTGATCATTGTATTTTTATTACTTTTTTTTAGGTTTTATAACGTTATAGTTATACATTCTTATTCTAACAAACGATTTTAAAGAATGTCATCATATTTTTTCTTACTAAAATCTACTAATTTTTCATATTATAAGTTTAATTTTAAAATTTAATAATGTTAATATTTTTATTATTCAAAAAAACATAGTATAAAATTGGAATTCTAATTATTACCTAATTAAGGAAACAAAGAATTTATTTTCTTGATTTATATATTATTTTTAAAAAAATTACACATTATTACACTTTTATTTTTTTATTAAACAACCACATGTAATACATGGGTATATAACCTAGTTAAGTATATATATAACGTTAATGTTAATAGTCAAAATGTTATAAGTCGAACAAAATAAGTTTACAATTTTGTCTTTGTTACACTTGTAAATTTATGGGTTTTCACTTTTAAAAAATTAAAATCATACAAAAAATAATACGAATGATTCAAATAATGTTTTTCTTCAAATGAGTACAATATGTCAATATCCTTTCCATATTGCTTTTCATCGAAAAATCCTGTATTAAATTATATCACAAAATATAATTATTTTTTATTCGATGAAATGTAGTGAAAAGAAAGAAATCTTATATTTAAAAAAAGGTTTTTCATTTTTACGATAATACCCTTACCCATGAGCGAAGGACTTCAAGTTCAAACAAAACCTAGTTGCGGACAAAAACAGGAAGCATTTGAACTTTTTACGCGAGATGAAAGAAAATGAAAAAGAAATAAGAAAAAGAAAAGGGAAAACAACGGGCAAAAACGAATGAGAAAGCAGTGTGGGCCCACCCAACGCGTTTAAATATTCTTCGTTTTCCCATTTAAAGTTTTTCTTTTTTTCCTTCCGACCCGGATGCATTTCTTTTCGGGATATTCAATTTCCATATCAAACTTGTAATGTATTACTAGTTTAGATTTCGTGTCTACATACAGTGAAAACTGAAAAATATCAATATATAAATTTTTTAAATCTTTGTGTATATATTTTACAGGTGTAAAAGTATATTATATATACTAAGGATAGAAACAATTTCAAAATATGTAAAAATTAATATATAATTGTGTTTTTGAAAATACGTTAATTATTATTTAATGTAATTTGACTTTTATTTACTATTTGATTAAAATAAAAGTTAAATAATTAAATTTTAAAGCTTCTTATAATAAAAGATAATTTAAAATAAATGTGTTTTATTAGTATAATTAGTATTTTTCTTTAAATATATATTATTATTATAAATAGAAGTGCATTAAATAAGAGAGAGAAGCGGGAAAAAAATATTGAGAATGAATATGGAGTCGACATGTGGACTAAAAAACCTTTATCTATACTATATAATAAATAAAGGTTTTTAGTGCCACGTGTCGCCACCATATTCATTCTCACCATTTTTTTTTCGCCTCTCTCTCTCTTATTTAATGCACTTCTATATTTTAATAATAATATATATTTAAATAAAATACTAATTTTATTAATAAAACGCATTTATTTTTAATTATCACTTATTATAAGAAACTTTAAAATTTAATTATGTAACTTTTATTTCAATCAAATAATAATGAAAATTAAATTATATTTTTGAAACCCAATTATATATTAATTTTTACATATTTTGAATTTGTTTCTATCCTTAGTATATATAATATATTTTTACACATGTAAAATATATACATAAAGATTTAAAAACTTTATATATTGATGTTTTTCACCCCGTGTATAGACACGGGATCTAAACTAGTTTATTATATAGTATAGATTTGTTAAAAATTATATTTTTACTTTAACTTTTCATATAAATATTATTTTATAAATTATATTTGTAACTAATAACTTATAGGTTTGTTAACTAATATTTTCTATATTATTTTATTGCTAATATTTTATAGCTAATAATTCACAATAAACAACGATATGTTTAAAATGAAGCTAATGTAAATAATATGTTGGTGTTCAAAACAGTTTTGACATAAACTTAAAAGAAGAAATGAGGTGACATGTTATGAGAACAAACCTAAAGAGATTAAAATGTAAATAGAATTGAAACTAGCTTATAATAATATAGGTTAAGGGATAATGATTTATGAAATATGTACTTAATGTTTTCCTTTATCAAACTTCATTAGTTGTTTGTGATCACCTATATAGAAACATAAGTAAATGTGAACTACTACCACTACATAGTTAACTACACTAAGACTCTTTAGCATGCCTCTTCCTTTGTGTTTTTTGCCACTGTACCGCCAATTATTGTGATGTTTCAAATGCATGGTCGTTAATTGCTTCTTGATTCTTGTCTATGTCTTCCTCCCTGTCGGTGACAGTAACTCAAAGACAGCTTCAATGTCTTTGTTTATTCTTCGTGAGACGCATTTTGTGAGGACATTGATGGTTGTTGCATATGGACCACCATCGGGAATTAGAGGCGGCGTGGGCTGGAACCCTTGGATATTTCACAGAAGTGCAAGAACCCAATTTTGAAATTTATATAATTATCACCGAGATTGACTTGGTTAGAATTTAACTCTAGTTTTATGTGGTCTTAATAAGTCCTCGAATTTGTATATGATTTGCAGATTTTTTGTGATGTGCTGGTAGATTTATCTTTGTAATTGCTTTTATGAAATTAAGAATGTTATGGTGTTAATTTTCTCCCTGATTCTTCTCCCAAGAGCTTAAACATAGAAAACCAAGTTCTATCTCAATTTAGTAAGTTCATTTTCGACGGTAGAACTACTGTTTAGGATTTTTTGTATCCCAAGAGACAAACATAAATAGCCAAAAAAAATGTTTTTAAGGGATATGTGTTTAACACGTGACATCAACCAAATTGGTTTTTTTTTTCTTAATTTTTGTATGAATTTTACAACCACGTATATTGGTTTGAATCTTGTTACATTCGTTATACTTATGTTGTATGTATCATATACATTTTATTGTTTTATATTTTGTACAAACGATAAGATTCCTATAATAAGGATGAATATGTTCTTTTTAGCTTTTTGATCAATTTTAAAGAGCTTTAGTTCAGTAAGAAAATACTTTTACGAAACCTAGAGATTAATCTTCTATCTAAACCGATATAAATCGTCGTGTATAAACTTTTTTCTAGAAGGCTAGAGATTTTCAAAGTTCTTATTTGTTACAACGTAAAAAGAATCAACCCTGATTTTATTACTTTCAAGAAATTTGTCACGTATTTCTTTTTTCACTATCTGAGTTAGTGATCATATTTGTTTTTCTTGTTGCTATAAACTCTGATTTTAATTAAAAAAAAATGTTACAATTTATGGCAATAATACTTTTATTATTTGTATAATCTTTTATCTTGATACGTGTATAAACATATAACATGAATTTTGATATCTAATTTTCAAAACTATGTTTATCAGTTTTTTTTTAAATAAATATTTAACCAAAGTTAAAAAGTAAAATGATTAGTCTTTAATATGTGTTCATCTAACAACAATTATTTACCCGTAATACAATTGACTTAATGAAGGCAGGTCCACCGAATTGACGGAGCGACTGATGGAGGAGGGATAAAGGAAGAATATCCAGAACGCCAACGTGTCAAATGAGAGCACTCTCCACTCGATAAATCCCAAAATTCAATTGTTGTTACTTTTACTTTTACATACAAGAATCACTAGGTTAAGCCCATATTTTACATGGGTTACGTAAATACATTTTGTTATAAACTAATATTTTCTATGAATATTTGTATGTTTGCTGTTATTAGTCAAAATGAGAGCACTCTCTGTGAGGCCCGTTCACAACATGAGGAAGAAAGGAACACCGTCTCCCGATGGCATGAGGGATGGGTGAGAGTGGTTCGTGAGATTTTTCAAGGGATGATAGAGGCCAAAATCAAGCTTCAACGGTTTTTTTTAGCTTATACCGTTCAACTCAACGATAACAAATGATTTTACTAGCCATATCTGAGACCACCCTGTCCGAGACCCCCACACCAATTAATCTGCTTTTTTTTAAATTAATCTTGAGCCCAGACACAAGGTGGAAGCATCTAAGTATCCTTTTGAGATTTATAATGTTCTCTTCCTCCCACTCCCCAATGAAGAAAACATCATCGGCATACATCGAATGAGATACAATAGGTCCGTTTTGAGGAAGCTTAATACCTTTAAAATGACCCGATAGACCAGTCGATTTCATCATTGCAGATAACCCTTCAATGGAAATTATGAATAAAAAGAGGGAGATTGGGTCACCTTGTCTAACCCCCTTTTCCATTTGGAACTCATCAGCAGGAGCCCCATTTATCAAAACCGAGGCCCTGCCAAACTTTAGATACCCTCTTATCCATTGCCTCCAAGACCTTCCAAAGTTCATTTGTTCCATCACCGAGTCTAGGAAATCCCAACTAAGCGAGTCAAAAGCCTTTTCAAAATCCACCTTAAATAACATTAGTTTACATAAGGACCGTTTAGCACATGCCTGAATTGTGTTAACCAGAATGTGTCCATCAAATATGTTACGACCCTTGATAAACGCCGTTTGTTCCGGCCCGATGATAGATTGGATAACCCTTTGCAGTCGTAAAGCTAGCAGTTTGCCCAGAATTTTGGGCATCACCCCAATTAGCGAAATGGGTCTGAAATCCATTAGGTTTACAGGATCTCTACCTTTCCGGGCCAATGTGATGAAGGAGGCGTTACAGCCTTTAGTGATAGACTTTCTTTTTTCAAAATGCTTTATGAACCTAGTTATCTCCCTTTTTATGACGTCCCAGAATTTTCTTACAAAATCAAATGTAAACCCGTCCGGGCCTGGAGCTTTACCCCCAGCACAGCCCCAAACATCCTCTTTAACTTCTAAATCCCAGAAGCCCTTTTCCAGCCCTTGCCTATCGACCATAGATCAAGCTTCAACGGGTTTTTTTTAACTTCAACGGTTTTTTTCAAGGCATGAGGGGTGGGTGAGATTGGTTCGTGAGATTTTTCAAGGGATGATAGAGGCCAAAATCAAGCTTCAACGGTTTTTTTAGCTTATACCGTTCAACTCAACGGTAACAAATGATTTTTTTCTCAACTAAACCACTATAAATAACCTTTTAACCAAATATTTTTTACACTAAAAAAATATATTAAACCAATATAAATAACCATTTAACCAAATATATTTTACACTAAAAAATATATTAAAGCACTATAAATAACCCTTTAACCAAATATATTTTACACACCAAAATTATTATTTTTTTCTCAATTAAACCACTGTAAATACCGTTCATTTCAAAAATCTCACTTTTCTCTTTATTTACATTCTTTTCAATTTTACTCCAAATATAAATCATGAATCGTAACAATCCGAACGCGTATTGGCTTCGTTACACGTCGCAACAAAGTGCGTTCAACATGCGGTCTCCAACAAACCCAACGTGTTCACCCAACCACGACCGTTCAACCAAAACCCATTTGGACATCAGCCATCGAATGGTCAAATATGTGGTATTGCACTTACTTGGGTATTTCCTTGCCAAATAAAGAACTTATGACGCTGATGTGACGCCCCCATGACAAAAAAAGGTACGGTCATTTGGCTCTCACAAATGAGAGTATACCCCATACTCTTAGCATGAGATTAGTTTTTCCCTTAAACTTCTTAAATAGGTGAGAGGAAAGTGAGATTTTTATTTAATTGTCAAACTAAGGGGCTGTTTGGCAAGTGCTGAACCGTTAAGAGGTCTGAATGGTTCAGCATGGTTTTCCAGCTGAACCATTAAGAGGTAAAATGAACCATTAAGATGTGGGATTTTAGCGAAACAAACACCCCTTACCTCTGAACGATTCAGATGTAGCCTCTTAATGGAATCATTAAGATGCTATCAAATAGCCCCTAAATAAAATAAAACTTCATTAATGAAAAATAAAAACACTGCATTTATTAAAAAAGGAAAATACAAGGAATATTTTGTTAATTAACAAAAATAACACAAGATGTTCATCCAAGGCTTGTCCTTTTTGCATCAGACCAACCCGAACTTCTTGTTCCACTTTTAAAAGGCGGAACTTTTTGTCTCTAAACCGAGTTCTATGATTGACTTCCGCTTCAAAGAAAGTGTTAAAGTTGGTAACCATATTTAATAGATCATCCCGTCATGTATTATAGATTTTATTATTTTTGGATTTATGGGATCTAATCCTTCCGTAATTTCCGACAGGATCATGTCATCAGGGAAATAGTCAATATTTAGTAGTGTAATAACTTGATTCATCTACACCCTATTTTCATCTTAACCTTTACTACTTTTAAGATCTGTAAATTAAAATTTTGTATATTTGAAAATCCGGATTAATTATCATGCTTTTGGTCTGGTGATCAGGGAGTTTTCCTGTAAAAGGTTTCCTCCTGGGGAGGTCATGGTTCGAATCCTGACGAGGAGAATTTTACTAGTACCTTCACAGAACTAGGAGTTAGCCGTTAAAAAAAAGAATTTTATATTTTGACGCATTTATATACAGATATTTTACCTTCACATATATTATTTAAATTGGCATAATTTAACGGATCTATTTAAAATCGGATGCCGAGTCTTAATCCACGAATTTCAAATATTACCCTACTATTTATTTCCCATGGGGATGAATAGTAGGGTTTTTTTTTCTTACAAAAGTTTTTTTTTATAAACTGGCCACTAAAGTTCAAAATAAGGGGATGAATAGTAGGGTTTTTTTTTTCTTATAAAAGTTTTTTTTTATAAACTGGCCACTAAAGTTCAAAATAAGCTTTAATTTTCTTTTTTTTTACTCAAAACTCTATTTTTTTTATCGATTTGCCACATAAGTTCAATAAACTTTCGTTCGTTAATAGTAGGTTTTTTTTTTCTTACAAAAGTTTTTTTTTATAAACTGGCCACTAAAGTTCAAAATAAGGGGATGAATAGTAGGGTTTTTTTTCTTACAAAAGTTTTTTTTTATAAACTGGCCACTAAAGTTCAAAATAAGCTTTAATTTTCTTTTTTTTTTTTACTCAAAACTCTATTTTTTTATAGATTTGCCACATAAGTTCAATAAACTTTCGTTCGTTAACTTTTTTCAAAATACGGGTGCGCCGTTGTTTTTTTTTTTTGTCAATGTTCTGATATAAATTTGTTTTAAAACGGAGTTGTATTTAAAATCGTTTTTTTATCGTTGCCTGTATCGAGTGCCGTTACCGTTGTGGTACCCTGACGAACCGAACCTATTATGGGCGAACAACATCATTGTCGATATTGGTATCATCGATTCGCCTTATGGTTTTCGACGAACCGAACCGGTAATTTTTTTAATTTGTTTTCCCCTTTTTTATTATTTAGTTTTATGTTTCCTTTCTATTAACATTATTTTTACTGTTGTGCCTATGCTTTCGTTTAAATTTTATTAACGATGGGCCCGACAACGTTATCTATGATAACTTTCGTTCGTTATGTTTTTTTAAATAACGGAATGCGCCGTTTTCTTAATAATTTCTTTTGTCAACGTTCTGGTTTAAATTTTATTGAAGACAAAGTTGTATTCAACTTCGAGTGTTTTTGGGTATCGTACGTTATAACGAGTCTGCGATTTCACGCAAATGAGCCAAACCAATAATGACCAGACTCTCGCCGCGAAGCGCGGAGGTAAAAACTAGTTGTTTTGATGGCAAGTTGGATTCATTTTTAGTAAATAGGCGTTTATTGAATCGATTTTTTAATAATATATTCTTCTTACTCAAAACTAACGTCCAAAAGCAGCAAGAATAGGACTTGGCTTGTTTTGGCAACTCGTGTATATTAGTTATCAGGTTTTGTTTAAACGTGTTGGACTCGTGTTCCTTATTGGCATCATGTCGTGAAATCATAAAATTTTAATTACTCTACCGGTGATAAGATATGTACCTTAAATCATACACATCTAGTTATTGTTATATTATTTGACTTTGTTTTTGGAAAGAGACGCCTCGTTTGAATCATGAAGCTAAATTCGATGCGTGTATGTGCATACATCTTCAAAAGAACACGCAGCCTCCCGTCATTACTAATCAACACCAAATGACTACCCGTTCCAAACATGGCATCTCTAAACTGATACAACGCCTAAACCTACACATTACTACCAAAGCTCCTTATCGCCTCACCCTAACTCTTACCGTAAAGCCTTATCAGGTCCAAAATGGATACGGGCCAAGCAAAACAAATATTGTGCTTCACAGGATAATGATACGTGGGAACTCGTTCCTCGATCATCGGACATCCCGGTTATTCATTGCATTCGGTTGTTCTGACATATGTTTAAATCAGATGGTTCACATGAGATGTATAAGGCACGCTTGGTTGTGAATGGTAACTCACAAACCATCGGTGTTGATTGTGCTGAAACATTTAGTTTGGTTGTCAAATTGGCTACCTTAAGGACTGCTTTATCACTTGGCATATACAGATCATGAACTATACATCACTTTGACGTCAAAAGATTTCTTCATACATGGAGACCTATAGGAAACAGTTTACATGCACCAACACACGGGCTTTGTTGACTCTGTCAATCCCAATTATGTTTGCAAACTACGCAAATCATTATATGGATTGAAACAAGCCCCTTGGGCTTGGTATACATGGTTCTCATCGTTTATCATGTCCAAAGGCTTCCGTAGCAGTATATGTGATACGTCCTTATGTGTTTATCGCCATGTATCACTCTCGACTTACTTACTTTTATACATTTGTGACATCACATCATCACAACTTCTGACACGTACTTTCTATACACCATTATTATCACTCTTTTGAGAGAGTTTGCCATGATATATCTTATACCACTTCACCATTTTTTTGAGTATTAAAGTCACTCGTGACAAACATGGATTATTTCTCTCTCAGACCTAGTATGCAAGGGACACATTATAGCGGGCTTTGATGTCCATGTGTCGCCCATGCGTGACTCTTGTTGGTACATCCTCCAAATTAAGTGCATTGGAGGGTGAACTTCTTCCTGATGGTACATCATATCGGATTCTAGCTGGGGCTTTACAATACTTGATATTCACATGTCCGGATATAACCTACGCGGTTCAACAAGTTTGTTTATTTATGCATGGTCCGCATGACTCTCACTTCTTATTCATAAAGCAGATGCTACGATATCTACAAGGTACACATGATTATGGTCTTCGTCTTCATGATATGCCTGATACCACTCTAATAACTTACTTTGATGCTGACTGAGGAAGGTGCCTGGACTCACGACGATCCACATATGGCTATTATGTGTATGTCGGTGACAACTTGATTTTATGGTGATCTAAGCGCAACTATCTCCCGATCCAGTGTTGAGGCTGAGTATCGTGGAATAGCTCATGTTGTTGCAGAAACAAGTTGGTTAGGCTACTTGTTATTGGAGTTAGATGTCCCAGTTCGTAAAGCAACAATAATTTACTGTGACAATGTGTCTACCATGTATCTCATATAAAATTCCGTACAACATAAACGTACCAAAACAAAACATATGAACACCTTATTGGTTGACACTCTGATTTTCATTTTAATTAAAAAATTTTAAATGATAAAAAACTAATTAATTATGATGTCTATATACAAATTACATAGAAAAGACCAACACTCACATTTTTTCTACGAATCAAACATATCTTTCACGAATAAATTCGACCAGACCCATTTGTCGACTGCGTACGATCTTATTATAAAAAAATGGTACATTTTGGAAATGTATAGGATCTATAAAAAGTTAATCATGTTCATTTGACCCTAATTAAAGAGTTATTAACGACTTTTGCACTTTTGGCACATGGGAGACCATCAATCATCAATTATGTATGTTCATCCTTTGCCTCTTAAAAGCATAAACCATACCATAATCTCTATCTTTTCATTACCTTTCTTCTTAAATCAATATATAAAATGAAAAAAATAAATAAATAAACAGGGCCGTCCTCAAGAAATTAAGTATTCGGCTCGACATAAGAAAAATGCTCTCATTCCCCCCTTCAATATGCACGTATATAAAGAAATTCAATAATACGGCGATAATTGTAATTAAAATAATAAAGAAAATAAAATTACTATAGAAAAGTATCTAGTTACATACCTAAATGGTTTGAAACACTGAATTCTAAAAACTATTTTGGGCCCAAATTTTATAAATTTTTTTAGATTTTATATGTTATTTAGAAAAAAAAATTTCCCCTAAATTTTTTAAAAATTTTCAGATTTTATAAGTTATTAAAAAAATCATAATATATATATAAATTTTTTTAAAAAAATTATGCCCCATTAGTAAACGTGCGTCCGGTGAAACGGCCCAACCTGCACCTCTATGTGGGCCAGCCCCGTAAATAAACATATGAGGAAAGTATTAAGATGTAAAATATGACAAAAGTGATGTGGGGATGACCAAAGAGTTGGTAGATGCATATTTATGGAGTTGGATAAACACAAGCATTTCTAGAATTCAAATCTTATTACTCTAATAAATGAAAATTTTTTCAGGATACGTGTCACTCTCTGGTTACTCCTTATCTTTATTTTCCCGTCTCTCTCTAATATTAAATATTAAATTTTCTATTTCTCTCTTCTATTAAATAATAATCTTTATATTAATAAATCTAATTACGAATACTTATTATTTAATTATAAATAGTTATTATATTATCAATCAAATGAATTTAATATGAACTAACATTTATCAATTAAATTAAAAAAATTAATACTCAGTTAAAAAAAATATTTTAAAAACTAACTTAACAGACCTTATAACTATCACGACAAATTACATTTTTTAAAAACATATTTTGGCAAATGTGTTTGTTAACTAATTACATTATATTTTATTCAACCGATGTAATATACTGGTTTATTCAACCCGTGTATTACACGGGTTTTTAAAAATATAAAAATTTTATTACTAAATATATAACATTTTATTTATTTAACACGTGTAATACACGAGATTTTAACCTAATCTATATTAATAAATAAAGGTTTAAAGTCGACAATTGTCCTTTTCTCGTGCTTCCTCACATTGGTTTTCTCGCATCTCTCTCTTAATAAATGCGTCTCTATCTTATTAAATAATAATGATATTATAAATATATTATTAAAAAAGAATACTAATTATATTAAATAAGATATATAATAGGAAATCAAAATATAATTGATTAAAAAAATACTAATTTGTTATATGCACACACATTTTCACTTGATATATCTTAAGACAATCATAATAGTCAAATTTATAAATTTTATCTTTTTTAATATAGAATCTCATGTAATACACGGGATTCTAACCTATTGGTTTAGAATAAATAAGCATATTCTAAACTATATTGCTATAGTTCATATTTAACCAATTTGCTTTTTACATAAGTTACTACAAATAATCATTTTTTTATGGTTTAGGATGGTCAACTTTAAATGATCACATCAAACTTAATTTTTGAATTGATCAACTAGTATGCATGTCAATGAAATTAAATAACTTACAAAAGACAAATTGGTAACTTTTAATGCATGTAATACAACAAATACTGCATAGATGATGTTAGCATTACATCATCATGATTTATAATTTTTTTTGTCTTTTTTATAATTTACAATTTCACTCTTACATTTTGATTAAGTTAATTTTTATCTAAAGTTTAATAAAATTACCTTATAACCCCTAAACTTTAATAAACTTATTTTTATAATGTAGTTGCGCGTGACAGTGTACGACTTATATAAGGATTATTGGATTTTAATAATCTCACATTTTAGCAATTGGCCAATAATAATCCTAACTGAGAATATTCTTACCATCAGTCCCTACTTTCAAACTATTTTCTTACATTGGAACCCCCATTAAAAAAACTTAACGCCGTTAGGTTTTATATGACGTGGACATTTACAAACCGCCGGAAAGTCGAGCCAAGTTATCAATGGTCTCGTGGTGGGTTTTAAAATTGGCTCTGGTGGTGTTTAACTGGTCTCGTTTTTTCAGCAAGTCTAAACAGAGATAACAGAAGTGTTTAACGAGACCAGTTAAACAACATCAATTTCAAAACACACCACGAGACCATTGCTAGCTTGGCTCGACTTTCCAGCGGTTTGCAGATGTCCACGTCATATAAAACCTAACGGTGTTAAGTTTTTTTAACGGGGGGTCAAATGTAAGAAAATAGTTTGAAAGTAGGGACTGATGGTAAGAATATTCTTAGTTGGGATTATTATTGGCCAGTTGCTAAAAAGTGGGATTATTAAAATCCAATAATCCTTTATATAATCAATTGCATACAAAATCGTTATGAAATTTTATATGGCTTTATTTTATAAGTTTTTAAGGACTTTAGTTTCTTCTGCGGTTTAATGCGCCGCAAAACGCGTAAGCACCATTCTAGTTAAACTAAAATACGAAGGCTTGTTTGGAAAATAGGCTAGGTCATTACTACTTTACTAGCCCTTAAGAAAAGTTAGATGTTTGTCATTTTCAACCATGGGAAAATCATACATATGATATTTTGACCAAACAAGTTTAAGAAATTAGCATTTTTAAAGAACAAAAAAATTCATCTTTAACTTTTTCTTCTTGGAACAATTGATATTATAAAAGAGGAAACCCGACTAGCAAGACATTAGCCGGGAGCAAAACATCAAATTACATAAAAATGAGTGGATTTTGTAACTACTTGACATAAGGCATCTTACACTTTCGACTTCTACTAGAAAACCATAAATACGAAACATTAACAATAACTTAAAACAAGGATTCTTTCTTGGATCTTTAGCCTTGTAAAAAATCTCTTCATTCTGGAACCTCCGTATTACCCACCAAACAATCAAAATAATGGCATCTAAAAAGATATTTTTACATCTTATCAATCGAATAGAATCTACCCAATTAATAACCGACATAGACTTTAACGAAGGAGGAAGATAAATGTTAAGCCATTTTTAACAGCAATCCACAATCTGCACGTATTATCACACTCCCCAAACAAATGATCCACATTCTCTACTTTACTCGAGCATATCAGACATATAAACGAAGAACTATCCATATAACCTGGCCACAAGATTTCATTAAATTCAACTAAGAGCTTAGTCATCCGAGAGGATTCTCTACCACCTCTCAGACTGCACCTCCACTTCCAAGACCACATTCCATTACACCTATGAGAAGATATTAAGCAATGTTTCTCTTTTTCCATATTAAATATGTAAAACCGAGAAGCATGGTTTGAACTTCCTAACCAAAAATCCTGCCAAAACTTAATATTTTCACTATTTCCCACTTTCTTCTTCAAATAGGAGAATGAGATGATAACAGATTCATCTAACTCGAAACAAGTCGAGGTAATATTTTGCCAAACTCCACCTTCCTGTACGGATTAGCACCAAAAAACATACCAACATTCACCCCATGAATGGACTTGATGATCCGAACCCATTAAGCCCCCGAGCTATTTACAAATCTCTAACACCACTTTGAAGATTTTTCCTGGTTAAAGCCATCCAAATTACCAAAACCCAACCACTATTTCTTTACTTGCTAACACCAAATCCCATTTTCAGCCAGTGACAAATTTTTTTTTTTTTCATTTTATCCAAAACCCCAAATAGAATTTAGAAAATTTTCTTATCGTATTGGTTTGCATTTGATGCATAGCTTGAATTTCAATGTGATAATTTGATGTCCATAGATGTGTAAAATATAACATTTTTTCCAACTACAATATCTGTGGATGTCATTGGAATGACAAATATAAAAACCTTGAGCCGGTAGCAATTAAGTTGTTGGAGCCCTAGAGGACTTGAGGCTGGTTATTACAGCCCTTAAATGTCTAATAAACTCCCCCTACCCATTTTGTTTCACTGCAAAAACACCACATAAAAGTAAGGAAAATGTTTATGGAATAGCTTCACACATAACTTGTCAGATATCGCTTTAAAAGCTTCGAGAATGGCATCCAAGCTGGTGATTTGGATTGGAAGTGTGTAATATTATTGGTTGTTGTACTATCATGTTGATAGTAATTTGGATAATGTAAACCATTGATGTTGTTAGAGAATAATTTCTCTCAATGTTTGGCATTTTCATATGGTGTGCAAGTTTTAAAAGAAACATGTATCTTTTTCTTTTTCTTTTTCTTTTTTTTAGAAGGGGATTAACCATTCATCAATGGATAATGGATGTTGTTGATATTTTATACATGTAATAACACATTCCGGCTTTATAGGGCGTTTGGTGCGCCGGAATTCAATGGAATTGGAATTTGAATTTCATTCCTTTGGGTGTTTGGTTCGTAAAATTCGTTGGAATTGGAATCCGAATTCCATTATTAACGTGTTTGGTAGAGAAAGAAATTGCAATTGGAATTGGATATAATTCCTTCAAATGAAGGATTTCAAATTCCTTCAAACTTGTGAAGGAATTCAACTAAAACAAATGGAATCTCCGACTACCGACCCTTGTCACCGTGCCAACATTGTCACTGACCATTGCGACCACTGCCGCCAACCCCCCCGTCACCACCGTCGCCCCGACTCCCGCCCCCGCCACCCCGACCATCCCCACCGCCGCTCGTCGTCCTCGCCACCTCCGCCAACCGTCGCCTCCGACACCGACCGTCGCGACCATTTCC
Source organism: Smallanthus sonchifolius (assembly GCA_023525975.1). Taxonomy (NCBI): domain Eukaryota; kingdom Viridiplantae; phylum Streptophyta; class Magnoliopsida; order Asterales; family Asteraceae; genus Smallanthus; species Smallanthus sonchifolius. The sequence goes on along the minus strand of CM042041.1, from coordinate 60,698,943 downwards.
GCCAACCCCACCCCGCCACAAACCACCACCTTTGCCCCGACCATCCCCACCGCCGCTCTCCGCCCTCAGCACCTCCGCCAACCGCCGCATTCGACCACCGCCGTCGACCGCAAACGAAAAGTCGACTATTTTTTCTAGTTTTTTTTTATGAAACGAGGCAAACGAAATAAACATTTTGGTTTTTTTAGTTTTTAGTTATTTTTTGTTTTATTATTATTTTTTTATCTTTTTTTTAGGGTTTTTTTTACCTTATAAAAATACAATTCAAAATCTAGTTCCTTAATGATTATTTTGTCAATCAAATGGATTAGTAATTCAAATTCCTTTAATATATTCCAATTCCTTAAAATTCCAAATCCTTTAAACAAAATACAATTCCAAATCCAATTCCTTAAATTCCAATTCAAATTTCAATTCCAACAAATTCCGCGAACCAAACGCCCCTAAGAGACAAGTGTGAATAGTTTGCGAAATATGTGTTTAAGGATCCGTTATTAACACATGACATCAACCAAATGTGTTTTTCTTCTTCTTATTTTTGTACGAATTTTTCGGTCGCAAATACCGGTTTGGATCTTATTACATTTGGTTATACACTTATACACGTATATTGTAGTTTAGTTTTATCTTATTGAGAATGACGTATGTTTTGAAGAGCATAAACAATTAAAACACATGTATTACATAGGTTGAATAAAAAAAAATTGTTATAAACCGGTAGTTTCTATGAAGATTTGTATGTTAGATTTTATTGGTAAAATACTTTATAAAAAAAATAAAAGAAATGTTCAATTTATAAAAATAGTTTATGAACATGCATATTTTTTAAATAAAAAAATGTTTTATAAAAATAATTTTATAAATCATTATTATTTACTTGGAGAGAGAGGTGAGAAACAAAAAAAATAAAAAATTAAAGAAACTTTATAATTAATAGGAGAGAGGCGAATTTTTTTTAAAGGTGAACATGAGAGTGACAACTGTCACTTCAAAACCTTTAGGCCGGATGGTTTTACTTTCAGATTCATAAAGGCTTTCTGGGATCTACTAAGTGGTGACTTCATGGAGGTATTAGTGAAATTTCACTCATCAGATATAATTAGTACGAGAGTTAATGCTTCCTTCATTACTTTGTTGATGATCCTATTTTGGTGGGTGATTACCGTCCTATCAATTTAATTGAGTGTGTTTATAAGGTAATTGCAAAAACCTTAGCTAATCGTTTGAAAAAGGTGATTAAGTCGGTCATTAGCCCATTTCAAAATGCGTTCTTGGAAGGTAGAAACATTATTGATGGGCCTTTAATTCTCAATGAAGTTCATTCTTGGCTCAAGCATTCTAAAAAGGAAGCGATGTTTTTTAAAATAGATTTTGAAAAGACATTCGACACACTTAGTTGGGAATTTTTGGATTCCATGATGCTTCAAATGGGCTTTCCATCGCTATGGAGAAAGTGGATTCAGGGATGTTTATCCTCTGCCTCGTGATCCGTCCTTATCAATGGTTCTCCATCCAAAGAATTTTTTATCCAACGGGGTGTTCGGCAGGGTGACCCCTTCTCACCCTTCCTCTTCATCTTAACCATGGAGGGGCTGCATTTGGCTGCTAACGTGGCCTGTGATAGGGGTTTTTTTCATGGTGTTAAGATTAATGAGCAAGGGCCGGTCATATCCCACCTCCTTTATGCCGATGATGTTATGTTCATTGGTGATTGGTCTAGATTGAATGGCCTAAATTTATCAAGGCTGCTATCATGCTTCTACCTCGCATCGTGTTTAAAAGTGAACTTACACAAAAGCTGCATCTATGGTGTCAGTGTTGATTCAAGTCAAGTGGTGGATATGGCAAATACCATTAGTTGTCATTGTGGTACGTTCCCCTTTGCTTACTTGGGTCTTAAGGTAGGTGCCAATATGAATTTGGCTAGAAATTGGCAGCCTATCATTGACAAATTTAATAGAAAGTTATCATCTTGGAAAGCAAACACTTTGTCTTTCGAGGCAAAAATTACTCTTTTGAAGGCAGTCCTTGGGAGTCTCCCCACTTACTATTTTTATTTATATAAAGCACCGCAAAAGATCATTAGTAAGCTAGAGGCAATTCGTAGGGATTTCTTATTGGGGGGGGGGGGGTGGGTCGGAGAATCACAACAAAATAAGATGGGTGGCATGGGAAAAATGTGTTGCTCTAAAAAAAATGTGGGGTTGCGAATTGACAACTTACATATTGCAAATATTTCTATGTTATCAAAATGGTTTTGGAGGTTAAAACTGGAGCCGAATGCCTTGTGGGCGAAAGTTATAAAGGCAATTCATGGAGGGAAAAGACTATGGAGGAACTTCCCATTGAAAAAATCTATACCGGGAGTGTGGTGCAACATTAACAGAATCAAGGCTGATTTGTTACCTCATAACATCAACATTGAAGAACTTTTGGTTTGCCAAGTTAGTAGTGGGGAGCATGTTAAATTTTGGACAGAAAGATGGTTGAGTGGTGGTGTGTTAAAAGAGAGTTTTCCCAACCTTTTCAAATTAGAAACATAGAAAGATTGTTTGGTGGTAGATCGGTTACCGCGGGATCAGGCAACAGGTTTCTTGTGGAAATGGAAGTCGACAATTGTGAATGGTTTGGAGGCCCAAGAGCTGATTCAGTTAACACAACTCTAAATGGTCAGACTTTACTTCCAGGCCTTGACAAATGGGCTTGGGTGAGATCATGTACAGATGCCTTTTCGGTGGATATGTTCAGGCAAGTTATTGAAGATGCATGGTTTCCTATAGAAGATTATATCCACAAATGGTGCAAGTGGGTTCCTATAAAGGTAAATTTCATGACATGGAGGGCTGCTTGGGTCGGCTTCCGATCAATGTGGAATTGCAAAAAAGAAATGTTAATGTCGCTAATGATGGCTGCGCTATTTGTTCCGCCCAGGCAGAACCAGTTAACCATTTACTCAAGGAATGTAGTTTCTCAATAGATGTGTGGCGTAATTCTTTAGCTTGGTGTAAGTTCCATTCGATAGGTGGTTCAAGTGTGAAAGAATTCTTAAAAGCGACGTCAGATGTGAAAGGTTCTAAGCTATATCGGCGTACCATTTTATCCATTGTTCTTTCTACGTTATGGTTTATCTGGAAGACACAGAATGATAAGATTTTCAACAACACTAGATGGTCCTTGGATAAAGCTTTAGAAGAGATCAATGCTGCAAGTTTTCTTTGGGTGAAAAATCGGTCCAAATGGTATTCACTAACTTGGGATGATTGGTGTAAATTTTTAATTGTTTTCTAGTTGTTTTGTATTTTGTGTAGCTTCTTGCTAATTTTTAATATATCCTCAGTTTGCTGTTAAAAAGAAATTAGATTAAAATGAAAAAAAAATAAGAAATTGTCGTTTTTCAAGATTAAAATAAGATTTGTTGAACGATTTAATATTAAAAAATCATCCAAACGGCGTCGTATCTCATTTCCCCTAAATCATCAAACATCTGAGCCCCGGAACCCTAAGGCCGCCGTGTTTCTCTCATCCGTTTCTTTTCCGTCAAGCAAAGATCATTCAACAATTTCATGCATAAATTACTCATGAATTAGTTGTTATCCTTCCTCTACCGTCGCTGAATTTTGTTCCTCCGAAAACGACTTATTAAGATTCGATCGATTGATCGTGTTCATCAGAACGCATCCGATTTTGTCGGTAAGGTTTTTGATTGAGTTGATTTTTTTTTCTTCTGGATTCATTCGTATTAGTTCGGATCTTCACCAAAACTGGTATTTATGAATAGCTTATTAAAATTTCCGGTAGCAGTAAGCCAGTAACTGAATCGAAAGAATTCTGTAGTACTTTTTTTATTACCAAAAAATTATCTTAACCACATCTTTTGATTTCTGTACGTATCTGCGTTTGAGTAGTTTACTAGTTTGGGGCGTTTACCAGTGATTCTGATTAACAAATATGTGAGATAATTGTGGATTCAAAAAGTTTGATATGGGGTGAATGTTCGTGACATTAAGTAATAGTACTGGAAGGATGTGATTTGTACATTTGTAGTCGGGACAACCATTTAGTTTAACTTTTATGTGATTAGAAAGTCGAATCTTCGAGTGCATACGCAGACTTCCAACTGCACCTCGTGAAGCCTTGAACGAATTAAACACGTGTTTGGTAAATTAGTGTGGAATTAGTTCAAACTGTATATGATTTGCATTATTTGGCTCATAGTTAATCAGTGAGAAAGTTAACAAACATGTACTGGCTTTGAGAACTTTGATCAACTGGATTTATTTAAGATGTGTGGACTGTGGAGTAGGCTTATAATGGGTGGTGCTTGTGATTGCAGCAAATATTTTCATGTTTTAATTAACTGGGGAACAAGTAAATTGGATTTGGGTTGATAAATGATAATTGTATTAACTGTATCTTTTTGCAAGCTCTGACGTTTGTTTTGTGTTTTAGTGTAGTACTTGTTAGAGCTGCGATTACTTAATGATAGGATTAGGAATTCGTCGACCTCAAGCGATGGAAGGGAAATGGCCACATTTTGCAGAAGTGAAGCCGGTTTTTAAAAATGGTATGCTCTCTTTAACTTTAGTGCATGTTGAAAATGGCTTTGTCTTATAATATGTTCAAGGTAATGTTTTTTCCCGACCAACTTTTGGTTATATTAGAATTTTTTTAATCATCGATGTCTTTAGTTGGCGTTGGATTTTTTGTTAATCTTTACAAACCATTCAAAGTGTTTGTTCCTGCAAAAAGGGTATCTATTAGGTTTGATTGAAACTTTGACGATAATCTTTCTATGTATTTTTTTGAACTGACAATCATTTATTTTTCGGTATTTCTTTGTGTATATATACACATTTTTACTTTTCGCATGCCATATTTGTTATTTGATGCTGATCTTTGGTTTAAACTCCTGCGTTTCTAGAACATTAAAACTTGTTGTCACTTGTCAGTTTTTTTTATTTATATTTTTTTTGGATAATGGGCAATGCCTGGAAAAAATATAAATGAATAAAGACAGAATACACCCACTAGGGGGCATACTCCCGGAATAACCTAATACGGTTCTAGACACACACGACGCCGACGGGACCCCAAAATAACCCCAATCTTGTTGTCAGCTTTTTTGTTGTGATTGTTTTGATCTTTTTCCCTTTTTATGCTCACTCCACCACAAAGCTGTCCATTTATATTGTTTTCAGCTTTTATATGAGTTTTTATTCCAAAAAAAAGCATTATTATAAACAATATATGAACAAAAATCTAGTGGTGTATAGATTTTTAAATCGAACGTGAAATGTAAGTTATTTTGTTTATCCTTCAACTTGGAGTGCTATTTTGTTGCAATTATCTTCCATTTGAGATACCATCATTATCGTTATGATCTCAACAAGTATTTTATTCTATTTTCACACATAATATATTTGCATGCATTCTTGAAACCTGGCTTTGGCACTTTGCATTTATAATATTAAGCAAGAAAGTCTATTCATATGGTATGCCCACATGAGATGTGATGTAACAGAAGCAACACATCCAGATAATTAAGGTATTGTTGGAATTTGTGGGGAGATAAGTGGATAACTACCGTGTTGGTTAATAAGAATAGAAGAAAACATGTTTCTCCCCAACTACGCAACTAGGAAAGTAACTCGAGAAAATAAAATAAATAAAAGCAGATAATAGTTTCCATTAATAATAAATATCTAGTTCCCTAATAACTAACATGAGAGATTAATATTGAATAAAAGGAAATAATAATGGTAAATATCTAGTATCCTAATAAGGTTATCATAGTTCCATAAATAATAACCTTTGTTTCTTGTACAATAAGATGTTTCTTGTTTGGTCAATAGGTCAGTGGATGGTGTATTTATGAATAAGGGTTATTTTTATGTTAAAGATTTTTAGTAAGGAAGGTTTAGACGTTATAGTTAGGAAAATATTATAAGTAGGGACTAGGAGAAGTGGATTATTATGTTATATATGGTTGGGAATTTCCACAAGTTAGATTAGGCAAGTGGGAAAAGCACTGTTTCTCGAAAGTAAGCTGGGTTTTTGATTTCTATTTTTTTCGTATTTCGGGTTTTATCATAAAATCTAATGCTTTTAACATTTTGATTGTAACATGCGAGGTGAAATTGCTACGGTTTTTTCCTCTCTTTCTTTCTTATTTGGATTATTAATTGTATGAGTTATCAATATAATACACAAAAACAGCCAGAAAGTGTTTTTTCTACACTCATTGATGGTTATTGCCTGGTAGTACTTTTATGGAAAATTTGCATGAAACTGTTTTTGTTTAACTAAGATTTAAGATTTAGAATCAACTGGATGGCAACTGATTGCTATTTCTTCTCCTCCTCCAGGACTTTCAATTTCTTCAGCGACTCGTTTTGAGTATATATATTAATCCAGATAGGTGGTTTTTAGCTTGATTAGTGTAAATACAATATAAATTTGTAGATAAATGGCATCAAAGTGGGTTAAAGCATCAGACAGTGGTAGTAGAGTTATTGTTGTTTCAAAAAGGAAATGCGCATCACAAATACTTAGAACTAGTAACCGGGCTTTGGCTGCGAGGCCCAGCTCAGTATTGAACCAGACTGGAAAGAGAAAGAGAGATGAAAGCTGCAAGTCAAAATGTTTCTCTTCCTCTAGAAAAACTTCACTCAAGATCTACTCAAATTTTCTTAAAACTGGAGTACCACAACGTTTGCTTTTCTCTCAAGATGGTCAATGGAATGATTATTCCCAAGATGTTATTGACTTGGTCAAAGAAGATTTCTTGGCAAAGAAGTCAGCGATTGAAGTGCAGTTTAATGGACGCCATCTAATTTTAGATATCTTACATATGATTGAAGTAGATTTAGAAACTGGCTTACAGAAACCTATAGCATGGATTGATGACACAGGTAGCTGTTTTTTCCCTGAAATATATTCTAGTTATGGAAGTCATCAATGCAATAAGTCCGAGGCACATAATGATCTAGAACTTGTTGAATTAGAGTCTTCTACGACTCCTGAAATTAAGTTGCATGTCGAGATAGAACTAAATGGATTAAATAACAATAGTTTTGAGGAATGCATGGACGAATCAATCGTCCAAGAGTCAAATTTTAAGAGGGTAAAACTTGACAACAACTTAAATGATAGTTGCAAACAACTAGATGCAAAAGCTGACCAATTTGTTGAGAAAATTCAACAGTGTGATGAAGATGCTTCCCCAATTGTTTGCAAATCTTTGGATCCAGAGACTGTCAGAACTATGTTTATTAAGGGCATTAATCCGGCTTTGAAAGCTGATGTAATAGATGTCAAGAAATGTTCTGGTGATATTATGGAAACGAGGCTAGAGCTTTTTGAGAAGCAAGTTGAAATTAAACAAAAGCTTCGTGGTAATGCAAATGTGAATTATGCTTGGTTTGCATCATCTAATGATGCACCTTCTTGCACTGTGGTTTATGGGCTCGGACGTGCTGGGCCAAAACTTGGAAGGTATGGGTATGGGGTCCACCTCACAGCTGTTGACTCTGCCCACAACAGGTACAAATAAGCTTTTATGTTTTTTGTTCTGTGCTAGGATGATGGACGTATGGTACACTTTATTTGATAGATAAATACATATTATTATATTAGAGGGATTAGAGTGTAATTATGTTCTCTATTTATACTCCTTGTAATCATTCTTATTACATACAATAATACAATACAATTACCAAGATTAACTTGGTATCAGAGCGTTGATCCAACCCTAAAAATTTACTGCCGCCGCCGCTACAGTACCGTGCTACAGTGCCGCCGCTACAGTTCTTTTTTGTTCTCCTCTCATGGCGTTGCTTGCATCCTTCTCCACAACTGAGAAAACAAATCACAACTCTCACAAGTTCGGTTTTACCCTCTCTCAAACCAACTATGGTTATTGGAAAACCATGCTTCAACCTTTTTTTATAACCAATAATCTCTTTGGTTATATCGATGGAACTATTCCTTGTCCACCAACCACTATACAATCAGCGACATCTTCTGCCAAAGATGCTGAGCCAATTACACAACCAAACCCTAATTACTCTATATGGGTATCTAATGATGCTCATATACGCATGTTGATTATGTCCACCATCTCAGAAAGCGCCTTCCAGCATGTCCAAGGTACCACTTCTCGTGAGTTATGGCTGTCTTTAGAGCGTGCCTTTGCACCTCAAACGTCTTCCCGAGAATACACCCTCAAGACAAAATTACTAAAGCTTCAGATAAAAGATGATGAAACACCCTCTGCCTATCTTGCAAGGGCACGGGGCTATGCTGATGCTTTGGCAAATATTGGTGAACCTGTTAAAGAAAAAGATCTGGTTATGTTCGTGATGTCTGGTCTTCCTGATGAATACAACAGCTTGAAATCCAATCTGATTGCTCGCCAATTCCCCACCGCTTTTGCAGAACTTCATGGTCTTCTCTCTGACCATGACTATATGGTGAAGAAACCCGACTCCGTATCAGCACAAGCGTTCACCGCCACCACTGGCCAGCCGTCCGCTCCTGCTGCTGTTAATCAACCACCCACTGAGACACTTCATGCCCTTCAACAGCTTATGTCTCAGCTTGGTGTTCAAATTCAGCCACGAACATAGCAATCACAGGCCTTCTATAGTTCTCGTGGACGTGGTCGTGGATCCTACTCTCGTGGCCGAGGATACAATAATGGTGGTGGATGCGGTTACGGTAACAATCATAACAACAACCGTAATTCTGGATACAACAATGCTGGTCACACCATGGGCGGTAATCGAGGTCAGTTTAATTGGGCTTCTAATCAAAATACAGTTTTTGGCACTTGTAATAGGTGTGGGATTGGCCATATACCATCTCAGTGTCCAAACCGAGACCCGAACACCCTCCGCTCAAGACAACCATCAACGAACTATGCTGATTACCGCTCACAAGCTTCAATTGCTTGGCTTCCGGACACTGGTTCTAACAGTCATGTTGCACCGGATCTCAACAGCTTTGATAACTCAGAACCCTACAATGGTGAGGATACACTTCATGTTGGCAATGGCATGGGTTTACCTATTTTACATATTGGTTCCACAAAGTTTCACTCCCCGAACAAAACCTTTTCCCTTTCTGACATATTACATGTTCCAGAAATAAAAAAAAAACTTCTTTCAGTTCAGAAATTTTGTCATGACAATAACGTGTTTTTTGAATTTCATTCATCTTTTTTTGCTGTGAAGGATACGTGTACGCGCACTACCCTCCTCACGGGTCCAAGTGAAAACGGGCTCTACTCCATCCGTCTTCCGTCTCTTCGTCCTCTTCACAAAGTTGCTTTCTCCGCTGTTCGTGCATCTTCCGACACATGGCATCAAAGACTAGGGCATCCCCATCCAGAGCTTTTGAAGTCCATGTTATCTATTTATTCACTTCCTGTTCAAAATAAAAGTTTGAGTACCTCTTGTAATTCTTGTCACATGGGGAAATCCTCAAAACTTATTTGTTATCTTCGAATTTTAAGAGCAATAATGTTTTGGATTTAATTTTCTGTGATGTTTGGGGTCCAGAACCTGTCCAGTCTTTTAATGGTCACAACTATTTTTTACTTTGCGTTGATCATTTTACTAGATATATGTGGTTTTTCCCGTTAAAACATAAATCTGATGTTTCTGCCACATTTAAAAATTTTCATGTCATGGTAGAACGCCAGTTTCAAACAAAGCTAAAATTTGTCCAAACAGATTGGGGTGGCGAATTTCGATCTCTCTCCCCTTTCTTTTCTTCTCTTGGCATCATTCATCGTCTCTCATGCCCTCACACCAGTGAGCAGAATGGATTTGTTGAGAGACGCCACCGTCATGTTGTGGAAACATGTCTTACTCTTCTCGCTCAATCAGGAGTCCCCATGAAATTCTGGCACTATGGGTTTGACACAGCAGTTTATCTCATAAATCGAATGCCTTCTCGCACTGCATCTAAAACCTCCCCATTTGAACACCTACTTAAACTCAAACCAGACCTTTCCTTTTTGCGTGTTTTTGGGTGCCAATGCTATCCACACCTACGTCCTTACAACAATCACAAAATGGCTTTTCGCTCCTTACCATGTGTTTTCCTTGGGTACAGTCCCTCACACCATGGTTATCGTTGTCTTGATCCCACAACCGATCGTATCTACATCGCTCGGCATGTTCGTTTTAATGAACAATGCTTCCCGTTCACCACACCTCCTCCCACAACACCTACACCTTCCCAACCTTCTCCATATGTCTCATCCTTCCCTACCCCTGTTCCTTCCAATACCGAGCCAAACTCACAACCTGCTACTACCCCATCTCACTCTCCAGGTCTCGGCCCACACCACACCATCACACCGGCCCATCCTTAACAACCCGCACCCACACCAAATAGTCCTATCGACCAGCCTTTGCCCCCTAATCAACCCTCATCACCTCTTAGAACATACAGTCGACGCTCTAAACAACCTACCCCACCTCAGCCCAACCACCCTCCCTCCACATCCCAGACCACCCAGCCTCAAACACGCACCCGCCCAGCAAACCTCCGTCCACATCCCAAACCAACAAACCCCTACAACCCATCTGCCTTCACCGCCACTACCGACACCACCCAGACCGAACCCTCCACCTTTACTGTTGCCAACAAAAGTCCTCAGTGGCGAGATGCCATGGCTGAGGAATACAAGGCTTTATTGAGAAACGGTACATGGACATTAGTTCCTCCTGTCTCTAACGCTAATGTAGTTGATTGCAAATGGGTATACAGGCTTAAAAGGGATCAACACGGTACAATCAAACGTTACAAGTCACGGTTAGTTGCCAAAGGTTTCAAGCAACAAGCTGGTGTTGATTATCATGAAACCTTCAGTCCCGTTGTGAAGGCCACAACAATCCGTGTGGTTCTTTCCTTGGCAGTTGCACGAGGTTGGTCTTACGACAACTGGATGTTCAGAATGCTTTCCTGCATGGTGACCTACAGGAAACGGTTTATTTGCGCCAACCACCGGGATTTGTTGATCCCGCCAAACCAAACCATCTATGTCTATTGCACAAATCACTGTATGGTTTAAAACAGGCCCCCAGAGCGTGGTTTCAACGCTTATCTGGAGTTCTTCACAGATTGGGCATCAAAGGATCCAAAACTGACCCGTCACTTTTTATCTACTCGTCAGCTAGAACTCTTTTATACATGCTTGTATATGTTGACGACATTATTTTGACAGGCAACAGTCAGGCAGCTATTGACGGCATAGTAAAAAATCTGAGTAACACCTTTGCAGTGCAAGACATAGGCACTCTATCTTATTTTCTGGGTATTGAGGTTACTTCCAAAGGGTCTGATTTGATTCTCTCTCAGAAGAAGTACATTGTGGAGCTTTTAACCAAGGCTGGCCTTTCGCAATCAAAACCGGTTCCATTGCCTTGCTCCACCTCGGCTACCCTGGCCCTTGGTGACAGTCCACTTTTTGAAAATCCGGTGCGATATCGACAGGTTGTAGGGGCTCTTCAGTATCTCACCTTGACTAGACCTGACATAACCTTTGCAGTCAACAAAGTTTGTCAATTTATGCACTCACCTACAGAGAATCACTGGTCCGCTGTTAAAAGAATACTCAGATATCTGCAAGGTACCTCGCATTATGGTCTTCTATTTCAACGGGCTTCTGGCTCCACACTACATGCCTATACAGATGCTCATTTTCGGTCTCTCACTGCGTTCTCTGATGCGGATTGGGCAGGTTGTCCTGATGTCCGTCGATCCACCGAGGGTTATGCCATCTATCTCGGGTCAAATCTTGTCTCCTGGTCAGCTAGGAAACAACGCACTGTCTCTCGGTCATCAACTGAATCTGAATACAAAGCACTAGCCGATACTGTTGCCGAACTTACTTGGCTTGAAACCCTTCTACGTGAACTTCACGTCCCAGTGCAGTCTGCTCCTATCTTATGGTGTGACAACTTAGGAGCCACATACTTATCAGCAAATCCTATTTTCCATGCTCGCACAAAGCATGTGGAGATCGATTTTCACTTTGTCAGAGAAAAGGTTGCACAAGGGAAACTTTCGGTTCAATTCATATCTACAAATGACCAGATTGATGATGTTTTTACAAAGCCACTACCTTCAGAGAGATTTGCAACTTTACGAGACAAGCTACAGCTCGTTTCCCGGCCTTAGCTTGAGGGGGAATATTAGATAGATAAATACATATTATTATATTAGAGGGATTAGAGTGTAATTATGTTCTCTATTTATACTCCTTGTAATCATTCTTATTACATACAATAATACAATACAATTACCAAGATTAACTCACTTTATTATGTCTTTCTCGAGTTATTCTATATATGCTTTTGTAGTATTTTAATTTTTTGCTCTGGTTACAGTGCTGCTATTTGTGATGTTGACGAAAAAGGAGTAAGATGCATGGTGTTATGCCGTGTGATATTGGGAAATATGGAACTTGTTTTACCTGGTTCTAAACAATTTTATCCAAGTGATGATTGCTTTGACAGTGGAGTTGATAATCTGGATAATCCGAATCATTATATTGTTTGGAACATGAATATGAATACCCATATCTACCCTGAATATGCTGTCAGTTTCAGGATATCTCCAAGTGCTGAAGGTATTAGTAGTTTACGCCATAGTTGTCAAAGGCGCTAGGCGCATACAAAGTTTAAAAGAACGGAATCGCGCCTCGAGGCGAACCGAGGCGTGAGCCCAAGGCGGAATTAAAAATTAAATATAAAAATTATGTATCTTACAAAAATAAAATACTAAACATCAAACAATGTTTGTATCTTGTTTGTTGACTACATCAACCCTTTCCAAACCTTTCCCAGGTGTAATGTGTGGGAGAAGAATGAGAAAATAGGTCAAATTAAGGAGAACCAGACGCGAATTATGGACTTTTGACCCATTTGAGTTGTGTATTTCGTTAATAAAACGATATACACAGCTCAAATGGGTCAAAAGTCCAGTCAACATTTCTACCACTTCACCGCCTCAGCCTCTGTGAGGCGTACGTACAAAAATACCTTGTAAGGCGTCGCCTCAGACTCGTTTTTCTACCGCCTCGCCTCGAGGCGTACGCCTCGACTGTTGTTTTAAACCATGGGCGCATAGGCCTCGCCTAGGGCCTAGGCGCAAGGCGTAAAAAAAGCGAGGGTCTGATAAAAAAAAGCTCACTTAAATGAAAGGAATCTATACTTAAAAATAATACTATTCTTCAAATAAAATTAAAAAAAACTATTATAACATTTAGTATCATCTAATTATTTCCAAAAGTTCTAAAATAGTTAAGATTCAAATGTAATTCCAAAACTTGAATAACAAAATGTTCAGAGTAAAGGACCTAAATCTTCTTCGGCTTCACGAGGCGCTCACCTTAAAATTAAAGCGCCTTTATCGCGCCTCGCTTTAAAATTGCGTCTAAGCGCACAAGGCGCTCACTTTTGATATCTATGGTTTACGCCTTCATATTAACCAACTCCCACTGCAGTCACTTTTAATCTTTTTTAACATCATAACTACTGTGATGGAAATTTTTAGAGCTGTTTACAAGGCATATAATCCTTAGTTTTCTTTTTTATAATTGTGATGCCAGTTGGTTACAACCATGGCATTATTAGCGTGAAAATTAGGAAACAATGCAGATTAGAGGGTGTAAAATGAGGACAATGAGTAGAATTACAATTTATAAGGAAAAGACAGGCATGTTGCATTCAATTCTTAGATAAACCCAATTTTTATTTTCTTTTTATAACTATGGTTTTGATAATACAGGGAATCTGATTATAGATGGGAGTAGGGTTGATTTGTTATCAAGGGTGACAACCCAATATCCTCAGGGACCATTGCAGATAGATTCCTCTCCTAGTAAACCGGTGTGTTTGTTTTCTTGCGATAATAAAATTAAAGAACTGATGTTTTCAGTGTATCTTGTAGGTGATTTTTGAGCTTGTAGCTTTTTGTGGTTATTATCATTTTCTATTATCTTTCGTCTTAGGGAAACATATCTGTGGAAAAGGTTCTGAGTGTTGGATCAACCTCTAGGGCTCCTAAATCACCATGGATGCCTTTCTCAAAGCTGTTTGAAGCTATATCGGATAAAGTATCCCCAGATGATATGAAGCTAGTGCATATCTTGTATGAGTCTCTTAAGGTATGCTGACACATAATCTGTATCAATTTGTGTCGTTTTAAATGTTTTCCTTACTTATCTTTGGTGATTTTGTAGGGAAAGAAAACGAGCCGGGAAGAGTTTATTAGTAAGTTGAGGTCAATAGTTGGGGATCAGATATTAAGGTCTACAATATCCAGCCTCCAGTCCTTCAGGCCTTAAGTCAATTGGTAATCTCATACTTGTCGCTTTTAGACTGTGAGAGAGTTTTTTAATTGAGAATTGTTCCTGTTTAAAAGCATGCAATATTAATACTGGAAGAAGAAATATTTGATGTATGTTTTTATTTCATTACGGATTATGTAGATCGTCTTAAATCAGGATGTATAGCCATCGCACCATTGGGTAGAAGTTTGAGAGAATGTGAACATATTTTATAGAAGCATATATTTTGTTTTGTAATGAACAAGCCTTGCACTTTATGGGTCATGCATAGTGACATACACTTGAAAAGTAATTGTATAAAATTTCGAGAAATGACTGGGAGACCTTATTTATCAATCTAATAAGGGATTGATGGCAAAGGTGAACTTTATTTGAGAGAGAAATGGCTAAAGCTGGATTAGGCTGATATTTAGGTTGATGAATTAGGTCTCCTAATCATTTCTCCAAACTTTAAAGAGCATAAACAATTTGTCTTCACTTGAAAAGTAGTTGCATGCATCTGCCTTAGCCCCTGTTTAGACAGGTACTTGGTCACTTAACATTATAACTTTGCTTAAGGTTTTTCAACCACACCATGACAGTTGGTCACTTAAGCTTTACAGAATCTCTTACATTTTTGGACATTTTTATTTTTCTTTCTAAAGTTGAATCTATTGTCATACCAACCCTTTGTTTTGGCAGCAGCATTCCTATTTGACAAGACAAGACAGCAGAAGTTAGAAGCGACTTCAAGGAATTTGAGGTGGAAAAAATCCATACCCTTGATGACAGTTTTTGCTTTTGGTGTTTGAACTTTGACAATTAGATGGGTATTTTTCTTTTTGTTCGTGTTTAAATCAGGATAAACGTGAATGTTTTGTAAGGATTTACATACAACTCTCATCTTCTAGGCCAATTTAAGTGCCATTGAGGTATTATGACTTATGAGTTTCAATTGCTCTAGCTTCAATTTGTTTATGTCTATGATTGATCTTGCAAAGTGCTGGATCATTTGATACCAGGTCAAACAAGTTATGATTTAACAGGATCTTTTTGAAATCATGGGTCTCAGACTTCTTTATGGTTGATTGAGGTTGTGCGAGTCCGGGTTGGATCTCATTTTATGTGTAAAAACTCTACACACGATGACCATGACATATTTAGATATTAATATTTACTTTTCATGAATTGTTCGTTTAAAATATTAATTGTGGTAGAGGAAAAGAGGGGAAAACATAAACATCCGAAAACACGAAAGTGAGTGTAGCTAGGGTCTTGGTTATATTGGAGTTAGAGTAGGAGTGTGGTTTTGTAAAAAAAATTACTTGGTAGAATATTAAGAAGGTAGGTAGCGTGTTGAAGTGAATGGTGCAAAAATTACCAGGGGATTGTTGCATGATATAGGAGGGTACGGATAATATTGTTTATCGATCGTATATTACGTTCAGCTTTACCGTTTTAGGGGGAGGTGTTCAACTTTACCGTTTTGGGGGGAGGTGTGTAGACATGAGAAACGGAAATAAAGTTTATTGGCACAAAAGTTATCAAAGTGAGTATGGTCATATTCCTGACCACTGTCACATTGTATTGTTTTTATGTTTCGGTTAAACCGTGTTGGAATGAGTTTGTAGAATTGCAGAAAGGTGCCATATACTTGGGATTTCTTGGCTAAATGATAGATCCACAAGAAGCTAGTTTTATCATCAAGAAATAGAATATAGTATCTATGTCCGTAGAACTTAAAACCGGTCACATCCACAAATCATTATGTATAATATCAAACGCTGTGGAATGATAAAAGGGTACTTTAAATTGTTTTCCAGAAACACATGAAGAGCAAACAAAACAAGTATTTTTGGTACTAGAATTGAAAGACAAACAATGTTTTAAAGATTGTAAAATAGATGATCCCGGATGACCAAGACGGTAGTGCCATAAATCTTGACTGATTGAAGCAAATGCAGATGGGCTAGTAGGTTGAGAAGTTGATATTTTGAAAACTTTCACTGAGCCCTGCAATTAATTGGAGAACTAATCGTTGATTAGTCACCGGAGTACCCACGTTGGCCAATTGGTCGGTCAACATTTTTAAGGTTTAACAATAGGCAGAGATACTGCAATGGTTGTCAAGTTTGGTTGTGACAACTTGTGTTCTAAATAGACGGCTCGTGAACTTTGGTTATCTTGGGAGGTTGTTGAATTGTGTGTAGAAGATCATTAGAAATCGTGCTGTATATCCATTGGAGCACGATGGCCTCTAGGCGGGACCAGAGTGTAGCATCAGGGACGAACTGTTTGGGACTTGTGTCCTTGTCTTTTTTGGCTGGAGGGGTGGATGATGTTGCAGGTCCTGCATGTATAAGAAATGTAGCAATTAGTTAACATCCAGTTAAATAAAATCTAATAGGAAACACGCATCTCAAATAGCTAGAGCTAGCAACCACACTTTGGCTGTGAGGCCTTGCCGAGTATTGAACCAGACCGGAAACAGAACGAGAAAAGAAAGCTGCAAGTTAAAATGTTATTAGTTTCTTCCTCTACAAAATATTCACTTGGCATCAAATAGGGCTAAAGTAATGGATGGTGGTTGCAACCGCGCTTTGTGGCTCTTGTAATTAGAGTCATTGTTGAATTAGAGTCTTCTACGACTCCCGAAATAAGTTGCAAGAGTTTGAACTAAATGGCTTAAAAACAACAAGTTTGAGGAATGCATGGATGAGTCGAATATTACGAGGGTTAAACTGGACCACAACTTAAATGTTGGTTGCAAACAAAAGTGACAAATTTGCTTAGAAAACTCAATAGAGTGATGCAGATGCTTCACCAATTTTCTGCAAAACTTTGGATGCAGAAACCATCAGAAATATGTTTATTAAAGGCGTTAATCCAGCTTTAAAACTGCTGTAACTGATATCAAGAAATGTTCTCAAGATATTATGGAATTGACAATTGAAGCTAGAGATTTTTGAGAAGCAAGTTGAAATCACAAAAAAGCTTAATTTGTGGTAATGCACATGTGAAATATGCTTGATTTGCATATGCACTTTCTAGCTCTGTGGTTTAGGGGCTCAGACTGCATGATGGTCCAAAGCTTGGAAAGTATGGGTATGGGGGTACAGTACAAATAAGATTTTATGATTCTTGTTCTGAGCTAAGATATGAGATGATGAATGTATGATAAACTTGATTACGGGGTTGTTTGGTAGCCTCTTAATGATTCTATTAAGAGTCTATCTATGAATCGTTCAGAGGTAAAGGGTGTTTGTTTCGCTAACAGCCCACCACTTAATGGTTCAGCTGAAAAACTATGTTGAACTATTCATACCTCTCAATGGTTCAACACTTGCTAAACAACCACTACCTCTGATAGATTCTTTGAGTAGTTGTTCTGAAAGTGTATTTCGCCTTTCCCTAGTTATTATGTGTATGCCTTTTTTTTTTAGGATTTTAACCTTTTTTTTTGTTGCGGATACAGTGCTACTATTTGTGATGTTATAAAGACGAATTTGGTATTAGTTTCATATAGCTAAGACAAATATCACCTAATACCATCGTGGACTCAAACCCAACCTTGATCCCATCTCTAAAAACTCGCCGACTTCCACGCCTAAATGTTTTCGATTTTCCAAGTAAACTACCACAATAAGTTGATAATCAGTTGATGTAGTTTTGCTGGCAGGAACCTCTCTTCGAGTTAATCAGTTAATATTTATTTCAGTTAATCAGTTAATAGTTTTGCTGGCAGGAACCTCTCTTCGATTTCAAACATACCGAAATAAAAAACAGAATAACAACTTATTTGCACGCAAGTACTCATCACGCAGGCAGGAACCTCTCTTCGATCGACGCACGCAGGCAGGAGGGTCTGGTCACGCAGGAGGCGAAAATATCAGGGTTTCAATTGGGAAGGTTCAATCAGTTTTTTACACCAGGAAGGTTCAATTGGTTTTTTTACATCAGGGTTCAAAAGGTACGCAAAAGCTCTGTTCGAAATTTGTATGTTCGAAATCAATGGTTTCAATCGAAATTTGTCTGTTCGAAATCGATGGGGCGAAATTTATGTTCGAAATATTCTGTACATGAGCTTTGTATCACCACAACAGAATCACTAATCTTCTGAAAGAAAAAAAAATACATTTTTTGATTGAAAAAAGTCATAGGTTCATTCATATTAGGTTCTTGATGCTTGGTTTGTATGTATTTTTCATAATTTGTATAGTTCTCTTTTGGTTCTTGATGCTTGGTTTATTCACATTAGGTTGATTCACGATGGAAGACGAAAATATGGAAAATCACTCGGTTGAGAATGTTGTTGTTCAAGAATTTGTTAAGGATAAGATAAAACTAAGATATGGAGGCTACTTACAGACGTACTCATCACTGCATATGAGCCTGTTTTCATAAGGTATTTATAAACCAACATCCTTTTTTTGTTTCTTTTAATTCTGGGTGGTTATTGATTCATGAATCAAATAATTGACTATGGTCTGTTTGTGTTGTGGTTGCAACCCATCTAGCGAAAGTGCAAGATCAGTTGGAGCCGGTTTAACCGTGCGGGCTACAGAGTTGGGACGGACACCAATGGCTGATGTTTTTAAACAAGTGGTTGCTACATTCATAATCAATGATTGGAACCTGTTTGGTGCTAGTGCCCTTTGAGAAACAATTTTGTTGGTTTAGTTCTTGATGTTTAGTTATTGTGCTAGTACTCTTTTCCATGCATTTGGGTCCATTGGTTTCCACGATCCAGCAGTTTTAACTTTTTTTTTGAAAAGTAAACGAAATCAATTAAAACCGAACCCTCCAAAGCCAGTGGTAATAGGGGAAGATGATACTTCTCAGCTTTGCTCTACATGTAATCCATAGGTACGATAGTTCTTTGATTTGCGCCACACAATTTTGATCCGTCGTAAGTTTCTCGTCAAAAATTCTTTTGTTTCTGCTGAACCATAGACACCACATAGTTGCTAGCGAGATAACATGAATCAATTTCTTCTTTTTCTTCGGTACTTGTAGCTCTTCGACATACTTGATTACTTCCTTGATAGTATAGAGAATAGGCGGACTAGGTTGGTTGCTCCATCTCCAAATTTGCCACCATATCGATTTTGCATACAAGCATGATACTATCAAATGATCTGCGTCTTCTTGGCAAATTCCACAATTTGGACAAGTCATGTCTAAATTATCCGACCCTCTTATGGCCAGGGTATCTTTCGTCGCTATGCGTCCATCCATTGCTCTCCAAGTGAACATGCTTACTTTTGGGGGTGCCCATGTATTCCATCTGAATTTAGGACCTGATATAACTGCTCCCCGGGTATCTTCTAGCTCCTTCCTAACTGTGCTTACTGAAAACTCTGTCTCCGACTCTTTCATCCATCCCCACACGTCCTTTTCTTGTCACAACCTAACATGTGACAACAAAATTTTCAAATGGTTAAACTGTGTTAATGATATACCTTGTGTTGGGGCTTTCTTCCATGCCCATCTCCATGTCTTGTCTGCTTCCGAGTAGCAATCTGCAATGAATACATTTTTATCTATAGCCAAAGCAAACAGGTTAGGAAAAATAAATTTTAGAATGCCCCGTTCATGCCAATTATCCACTCAAAATCTTGTGTTACCTCCTGAACCCACTTTGCTCTTAATTTTCTGTATAATATCAATATTGTGTTTCACGAACTCTTTCTCGATTCCAATTATGTTCTTCCATACCCCCGAGATTGATTTCCTAACTGGAAATGATTGGACGTTTGTATTGCTTCAATCATTTCTTTCCAAATATGATATTTGTCATTTTTCCACCTCCACCACCATTTCACCAGCAATGCCGTATTTAGATCCTTAATATTGCCCACTCCGAGGCCGCCCTTACGTTTAGGAGCCACTATTTTTTCCCAAGCTACCCATCTAATTTTTTTGACCATAGATCCTCCTCCCCGAAGAAATTTTCTCTGTATGCCTTCTAATGAATTAATGACTCCTTTCGGTGCTTTAAATAGAGATAGATAATAATTTGGAATACTCCCCAGAACCGCCTTTACCAGTGTAATTCTACCTGCAAAGGACAAGATCCTCGCCTTCCAGTTGGTTAATTTCGTGTTGAACTTATCTATAACCGGTTTCCACGCTTTGATTCTATTCATGTTATCTCCTACCGGAAGCCCTAAGTACATAAATGGAAGTTTGTCTCCTTTACAACATATCTTTGCTGCCATCTGGTTTACCATAATTTGATCCGACCTACCCCAAATAACCTACTTTTTCCTAAGTTGACCTTCAGCCCGGAACATAAGTTGAAAACTCTCAATATTCTATTTGGATTTTTTATGTTTGAAATATTCCACTCCCCACAAAATATTGCATCATCAGCATAGAATAAATGTGACAACCTCATGTTCGTATCTTCCACCGACATCCCTTTGTAGGATCCACTAGTCGTAGCCTTTTCCATCATCACACTCAATGCTTCCATTACTAATATAAAGAGAAAAGGAGTTATTGGGTCTCTTTGGCTTAGACCTCTCCTTAATTGAAACTCTCCAGACGGGGACCCATTTATCATTACGAACGCTCTCCCAGATATTAGTATCCCTAAAATCCAATTCCTCCATTTTGACGGAAACCCCATATGAGTCATGATTGATAATAGAAATTTCCAGTTCACTGTATCGTATGCTTTCTCGAAATCCACTTTGACTAACATTACCTCCTTTTTGCGTTTCTTTGCCCATGATACTATTTCATTCAAAATCAATGGCCCGTCTATAATTGATCTCCCTTCCACAAATGCCGATTGAACTGGATTTACCAAATCCGCTATACACCCTTTCAACCTGTTCGCTAGTGTTTTTGTGATGATTTTGTGAATGACCCCAATTAGTGTTATTGGCCTAAAGTCTTCTATCACTTGAGGATCCACACATTTTGGTATAAGGGCAATAAACGAGGCCCCACACGTATTCGGAATAGCCCCATGAGTATAGAATTCATCCATCATACTACGTACGAAAGGATGAAAGTTGGCCCAGAATTTTAACTGGTCGAACACCTTGGCATCTATTTTGAGTTTTGACTCATTTTCTTCTACTCATTTTCTTGTGTTTGTGTTGTTTGACTATTTTGGAATATTTTAAAGCTACTTTTGGTTTGACTATTTTGGACTTATGGTTCATATTGTTTCTATATTTTTTGGAAGCTATGTATTGCCTTTTTGATGAAAATTGGTTGGAAGCTATTGTTTCTAGAACTTTATAAAGTGATTTTTAACGATTAATTCATGAATCTTGTGTTAACGATTAAAAAATTCGACTCCAATTGGATTTATTAGCGTTCGATATGTTCGTGTTAACATCGACTTGGTTTCGGTTGAAATTGAGGATATATGTAAATTGATATATTTAGGAAGGGGATATATGTAAATAACATTTTAATGGGTTCATTAAGGGTAAAATAGTAATTCAATAAGTTATTTTAAAAGAATTGGGTAAATATGTAATATATAGACTTTAGGAAGGGGAAATATGTAATTAAAATTAGGGGTTGGGTAAATAGGTAATAAATGAACTTAGGAAGGGGATATATGTAAATAACCCTATTTAATATAACTAGACTTTCATTTACTATTTGATTGGAAAAAAAATTACATAAAGTTTCTTATAATATTGGATAATTAAAATAAATATGTTTTATTAGTGTAATTAGTATTTTCTTTAAATATATATTATTATTAAAAAATATAAGTGCATTAAATAAGAGAGAGAGTCGGGAAAAAATTTGGTGAGAATGAATGTGGAGACGACACGTGACATGTAAAAAACCTTTATTTATTATATAGTATAGATATAGATTTGAATCAAAACCCGAAACATTATATTTATATATGTATATTTTTAATTGTTTTTAAAATTTAAAAATATTATATTTATATATTTTTTCGGATATCCGTTTCACTATCCGAATCCGTATCCGAAATTTCGAATACGGATTCGGATTCGGATAGTGAAATCACTAAGGTGGTGTTCTATTGAACTTTAACAAGTCGATCATCTTGCGATGAAGCCTTTCCATCTCCTTACAATAATAACTTTAGATTCTTGGAAACGACTCTTCTTATCAAACCTAACTAAAACAACAATATTACACCTTTCTTATCTTTTACCATTCACATATACAAATATAGACTATATACCTCTATCATGATTCTGGTTTGGTGATCAGAGAGTTTTTCCGTAAAGGATTTACTCCTAGAGAGGTCATGTGTTTAAATACTGACGAGGAGAATTTTGTCAGTATCATACACAAGACTAGCCGTTCAAAAAAAAAAGACTATACACTAGCGGAAAATCTAGCTCGTAAGCTTGTGATTTACTCATGCCAAAAGGTGAAGGGGCATTAAGTTTTCCGCATTCCCTACTTTATTCACTTCCGATTGTAAACTTAAACACGACCCGATCGATCTCCCACTTGAAACCCAATCACTTTTCATCTAAAAATTGAAGTAAGGAACTCAATTTTATAGTCGTATCAAAGAAAACAAACAAGTCATTTTAACCGTATTAAAGAAAGTCTTGAATTGCATTAGGCGCTTTAAAATGCAATTAAAACAACTTCACAGAAATTAAAATGTTTTCACATTAATGGCAACAAGCGTGTAGAGCCTCCAACGTTGATGAACAAAAACATAGTATTAGTCTTTTGTAGTCATTAAAAATGGAAAGAAATCTGTAAATGATACTTAAATTTACGAACTATGTGTCTTACATCTAGTCTTGGAAGTAAACCGAACGAACACGAACACTTAATGTAACAAATTTTCTTGTTCGTGTTCGTTAGTTAAGAAAATAAACATGTTCGTGTTCATTCATGTATGTTCGTTAATATTAACGAATGGTTCACGAACATAAATGTACTAACATAAGCGAATACCAATTCAAAGTAAAAATAAATGAGTATCCAAATAAAAGTCTAAAATATCATTATCCTTACATTTATAATATTCCAAAAGCAATGCAAAAATATCTAAATTAAATGTATAAAATCTAACTAAATGTGGAGTAATATCTATATCTATACTAAATAATAAATAAATGTTTTTTCATTTCATGTGTCGCATCCATATTAATTTTCATCATTTTTTTCGCCCCTCTCTTTTATTAAATACATCTCTATCTTTTAATAATAATATATTAAAAATATACTAATTATACTAATAAAAAACATTTATTTTAAATTATCTTTATTAATTATAAAAAAACTTTAAAATATAATTATGTAATTATTTTCAATCAAATAATTATTGTATTTTTGAAATCCAATTATATATTAATTTTTACATATTTTGAATTTTGTTTTCTATCCTTATTATATGTAATACATTTTTATACCTGTAAAAATATATATATAAAGATTTAAGAAATGTAACGGTGGAGGGAGTGGTAAACAAAAAACCCATGGAACCCTCTCCTTTTACCAAATTAAAATGTGTCATGTCATTTCTACCCTCTTGAACCCTCTCCAACCCTAAGAGGAGGGTGTGGAACCAATAAGCCCTAGAATATTTTTTTATTAAAACAACATTTCATTAAAAAAAACACATCTCATTAAATAAACATAAATGAAAATACAATTAATAAAAAATATACAATCAATAAAAAAATTACAAAAAAATACAATTAATAAAAAAAAACTACTCGTCTTCGTCGTTCGTTAGATGGATGTCCAAGTTTGTGGCAACATGTGTCGTAAGATCAAATTTCAAATGAAAGTGTGTGGTTTCGTTCCGCAATTCCATTATAATATTATCAGAAAAAACTGGATTGGTAGGCGGATCCGCAATGTGAACCGGTGAGATTGCATTTTCGTCATCTTTTAATATCATATTGTGTAATATGATACACGCGTACATCATGTTCTTCAACTTTTCCACCTTCATTTGACGTGTCGGTCGTGCAATTATGGCCCATTTAGCCTTCAATACGTCGAATGCTCGTTCAACGTCTTTCCTTGCCCCCTCTTGCGTTTTCTTGAACTTTTTTTTATTTACGTCGGTTGGATAAAAATATGATTTCACAAACATGGACCAAGAAGGGTATATGCCATCGGCAAGATAGTAACCCCGCTTGTATTGATAGCCATTAACAAAAAATGGGCACCTAGGAGTGGTTCCATGCAACTCATTTGTGAACAATGGAGATTGATTGAGGACGTTTATGTCATTGTTCGACCTGACAATACCAAAATATGCGTGCCAAAACCACAAATCATTTGACGCAACTGCTTCGAGTATGACCGTTGGGTACTCGTGATCACCTCGGTGATATTGACCCCTTAAATAGTGGAACAATTTCTCAAAACCCAATGAGTACAATAGATGCTACCAAGCATCCCGAGAAGCCCGTGCTTATCACCGTGTGCTTGGTATAAAAGTGAAATATCTTAACTAGTTGGTGCACGCAAGTATTCATGACCATATAGAATAACAATACTAATTATACTAATAAAAAACAGTAGCACTGTAAAAAACCTTAATTTATTAAGCTCATGGACAAAATATTTCGAACAGGCAGGAACCTCTCTTCGATCGACGCACGCAGGCAGGAGGGTCTGCCATCAAAACTACACCTAAAGAGTTTGAGTTTCTGATGGAACAGACTTCACCTAAAGAGTTTTTAGGTTAGAAAACATATAAGGGTAAATATGTAAATGTGTAAGCATTGGGGTAAATATGTAATTGATTTTTATGGTTGGGTATATATGTTATTAAGGAGGTTAAGATGGGGAAATATGTAAAAAAAAACTCTATTAAATAGTAATTAACGTATTTTCAAAACGCAATTATATATTAATTTTTACATATTTTGAATTTATTTTCTATCCTTAGTAAATGTAATATATTTTTACACCTGTAAATATATATACATAAATATTTAAAAATATTATATATTAATATACGTGATCTAAACTAGTTTTTATATATAACTACACGTCAAATTCATTAATTAATATCACTATCCGGATCCTATCTTAAGACCCATTGTTCTCACTTTGTCAATTGATTGCAGTATATGAACTTAATCAAGTATTAATTATGGATTGCAACTTAGTTACATAAACTCAAACTTAATCGCTAGTTAGTGTGAGAGTTAATTCAAATGTCTCAAAAAGGACTTTTTACAAGGTACAACCAATCACATAGAACTGAAAGCACATCACTATATAATTATTTGAGTAGATCCTAATACTATTTACTACCAACAACAATGATAATTTATTAGCCGTTTGATAGACTCTTAATGATTTCATTAATAGGTTACCTTTGAATCGGTTAGATTAGAGGTATAATGTGTTTATTTCAGATTTTGTCTGCCTTTTAATAGTTTATCCAGCCTTTTAATGATTTAACTCAAAAACAATGTTAAACTATTAAGATCTCTTAATGGTTCAGTTCTTATTGAACCAAACAGTCTCTTAGTTTAATAGCATCACCCACTTATACACATGGCAAAAATGTTGAGTCTCAAACCAAAATCGAATTAACAGTTGGGAAACATAGTGAATCTTTCTCGATGACTTTGGGTGAGGAATAGCTCATTTAGTGTCCCACAAATCTTGAGTGACAAGAACCCATTAACATATTTGCCTTTTGTTTAGTCATAATATTCTTTATAATCCAATATACTTTGTTCCATTCTCATTAACCATTTGTGTTGTTTTATTTTCCTTTTGCTTTCACTTTTTCTCAATTCCCAAGTTGTATTTCTATTCAAAGACAATAAAAAGTTGAAGTGACAATCGGTAGATAAATAGACCCCACTCGTTTATGTAATGGTCCAATCATATAGGAAACATAATGGTTCTCTTTGTCATCAAAGTCAAGGTAATAAAGGGCATTAATAGGCCAATCAATCTAGTATCATTAGGACATTATTTCAATTTGGTTCTCCTTTAGACCAAAATCTTTTTGAGGGAAAATAATGTTAGTAATTTTATTTTATTGTATAGCGGTGAAGTTTTCAAAGGCATTATCCTTATTACGTATTGATACATATGGAATGAAAAGAATGAGGGGCTCTTTAAAATTAAATTAGCTAAGATGGAAGATATAATTACAATACAAGCATAAAGATTCTAGGATTCATTTGGCTCAAAAGTCGCTCAAACCTAAGAATTTCATTTGAAAAGACTAGACTAGCTTCAATATCTTGTAAATATATTTTGATTCCTTTGTATCTGTCAATTGGGATTTCCCCAGTTTCTATAAAATCTTGCATTTCGAAAAAAAATATAGTGGTAGAGTCATGGTTTTTTATCGATTAGCATAGAATTTTTTCTCTATCGAACTAAAATTTAGGATCCCATTGTATGTTTAAAAATTCTTATTGGAGAATAACCCTATAGGTTCTTGCGGACATACATAAATATTAGTCGTATGAATCGGAAATATTACATGTTGCGAGTTGTTTTATGGCCGATGTGCATTTTTGAAGTGGAGTGAAACTTTGTTTCTTCCGTGCGTCTTGACTAACTTGAAAGTATTCGAAATTTGCGTTAATGTCGTCAACTATTTTTAAAAATAGTGTCTTCGACATGCGGAATCTATTTTTAAAAACGTTCTCGCTGAATTCCGGATTCTCAACAAAGTAATCTGCCATTAGAATTTCATATGCTTGGACACGATCACGTTCCACATGTCGGCGAGTCGATCTTGCAGTGTCTTCAACCTCGGCTGCTTGAAAAACTAGGTTTAAAAATTCAAGAGTACTTGAGTCGGACGACGATAAACTATTAGATGATTCCGGGATGTAAATAGCGCGCCTAAACATTTTGAATTTTGTGGGATTTGAGATATATTTGATGTTTTGAGAAGATGTTAGTGTAGGTGGAAGATATTGTTTGGGTAAATATATTTGATGTTTATTTATAGGAGAATTTTTTTTTTATTGAAATCGCCCCCCAACGGTCAAATCCAACGGTAACATCCCATGGCTTCCAACGGGTTAAAATACCCGTGCCATCCAACCCGTGACAAACCCGCAATGGTTGCGGCGGTGTCCAACCCGTGAAACCCGCCCTTAACCCGTGCCTCCACTCCGTCCGCCCTTATGTATTGATATTTTTCACTTCGTGTGTAGTACACAGGTTCTAATCTAGTTTTAATAAAAAATAACTCCGAATTAGTATTTAAATGAGTGTAAATGAATAAACATAAATGCACGTAGATAAATGAACCTAGCTATTTGAACAAACATAAAGGAACACAAATGAACAAATATAAATGAACGTAAATAAATGAACATAAATAAACGAACGAGATACATGTTCGTGTTTGTTTATTTAACTAAATTTGTTTATATTTGTCCGTTTATTAAATAAGTGAACACAAAGGAACTTTATGTCGAAAGTTTACGAATAATTCATTGAACATCCGGTCCGTTTACACGCCTACTTAAATCTTTATTTCTTATGCTAAACTACTATTACAATTTTAACATACATAACACCAGAATATCAATTATCAACCGAGAATGTGATTGTTGGGTTCAATTATAATTGAAATGAAATTAAGAAAAAAATATGAATGCACAAGATGTAAACAAAAAACAAAAATTATTATATTGGTCGTATCTCTATTGCCTGGGTAAGGTTAATCATTAAACTCATTATACAAAACACATGTTTTTCTTTTATAATTTATTTATGATATCTGAACCTACAATCTTTAAGACTTTGCATGCTAAACCAATCTATATATGGTTATTTAATTGTAAATTTTGTTCCTCGACCAGACAAGTGTATGAGTCGGTTCTTTTTTAAATCCTGAAAATCTGGCAGGTTTAACTAATTTATAATTCATATAAAAATATAAATGTTTTTCGATACTCGAGGTCTTAATTGTTGACATTAATGCCACTCAAATTAATCTTAATTTAAAGGTTTGCATTAAATGAGATTAGAACATTAAAGTCAAATTGTTACACATACCAAAACTGTTCAGTCTTCCATGCATGTGGTTCTGCAAAGATTCATACTCATATTCTTAATTTCTTCTTGTATCTGCTGCTTCCATTGCTGTCGGGTAACTTATGAAAATAACTAAGGACACAAATTAAAATAAATTATTCTATTTCCATTCCAAATGTACATTAAGACTTGTTTTCAATATCTTCGTTTCCGTTTATAGCTTGCCAATTTAGATGATTTCTTTAATCTTTATAAACATAAAGTTTAAAGTTTTAGCAATATTTATTCACATTCGATGTTTGAATTAATCTGAGTTACCCAACACTCACTACAACAAAAGTCGTCTGATACGACAGGTCTATACCGACGATGTACACCCTCCATTTTGTCGTCGGGATAGCCTATGTCGACGACTTTAAGTCGTCAGATATGCCAGTTTTCTTGTAGCGTATGGGATAAATAAAGATGTATTTTTAATTTAGATTAACCCGTTTCCACAAAGGTGGTTTAGGGTATATTATACATCCGTGCCCTTATCCTGTATACATTTAGCATCGTGTCGAATGACGGATGGATGATCTTGCATATACTTCAAGTCATTCATGAGCTTGAGTCTCAATATATGCAATATTTGTCTTGTTGTTAGTTTCACAACACAAAATGGGTAATCAGCACCTATAAGGTAATTACTATATTCATGATAAAAACTGGCATGACATAGCCCCTAATTACCCTCGTGTAGCCTTTCGTACTAAACTCTGATTCGAACTAAAGCCAAAATTGTAAAAGTTACAATTTTAAACATAAGCTTTCGTTCGTACATGAAACTAACAGTATGGGATGTATATATTGTTTACAAATGGCTTTTTTGATCACCAAATATCATTAGCATGTTAGCAGAGGTTAGCAGTAAAAAGGGGAAACATGATCAACAATGTTGAAATAGACTAATTGTATAATATTCTACTCCAATCTGAAATCTACCAAAAGGAGAGAGTTTACAAATTATGTTTATATAAATGTAAAATAAGAATTGAAAGATTTATAAATAACGACGAGATTCAAATATATAAATCTTGATTGTAATCTAAAAAAAGAAAACTATTCACATATTATATATGTAGAAAATCAGTTATTACTTTAACATCCAGATGATCATATTTTAGATATAACTTCTAATACTTTATCAATTCCTATGTCTTTTCACGTATCTCAAAAGTAGTATTCAGTTCGCTTTGTTAAACTCCCAAGTCCCAACAGAGATGTCATGCTTAAAACATTTAATTTATTATCTAATTCCTCAAATCAAGGTCATTATTTTATTTACAGTTATTACGTTGTATGATTAATTAACACAGGGGGTGAATATGGAGCATTGTGTAATCAAGTATCAAATTAAGAGTCTGAAAAATTTGTTGAAATTAGGGTCTTCCGTGAAAAGGGGGCAACAACATAGCACTTCAAAGAAGAAAGCTTAGTCCTTGGGTTTTTAGTGACGACGACAAAGTTTCACAGAGTTCAAATATTCTTTATACATATACACACAAGTTCAAATAAAAAAGTTAATCTTTTCTAAGAAGGCTGTCGCCCCTTGGACCCTACTTCCAGGGGCACTGCCCCCAGACCCTGGAACTCCATTACTTAGGGGCTACGCCCCAAAGTGCCAATTATGTTCTTAAAATCATAATAAACTTAACACAAGTGTGCACTTCGCACCTCCTGACTTGTTTGATACATATTTTAATTCACTTGGTCAATAAGTTAATCCAATTACATTAAAATAACCAACATGACATACATTGTCTTAATTAAAGTTAATCACGTCAAAGTTATAGTCGCTCTCTATAAACAACTTCAAGTTGTTTTAGATTGAATATGGGCCTTTGGCCTCGTATCTTCTAATTGTTTCTAAGTAAAATGGTTTTTGGTAAATTTAAGTTTTTAACATAATTATATCCAATTTTTTTTTAATAGCTAAGTCAAGCAACGGGTATATTAAAAAAAATATCTACCGAATTATATTATACTCATATTCAGATTCTTTATAGACAACTATTGCCATAGCAAAAAATAACATGCTTTCTTAAAATTCTTCATTAGTGTGGACATAACATTAAAGGCGAACTAAACTACATTCTTTTCATAATACATGACTTTAACCATTGAGGTCATGTGGTATAAAACACTTAATTTCCTTCCTCTCGTTAATTTGTGCACCCATCAATTAAATAATCTTGTAATAATTCATTTTAGTAACAGAAAAAATAATATTTCCAAAATTAGTTAGACTGCCAAATAATTTTAAAATAAAAACCTTATGCCTTTTATGTTGATTAAATATATTTAATAATAATATACATACATAAAAGTTTATTGTCATTTTCAAAGATGGGATGGAGTATGAGAGTATAAAAAGAAGAAAAGAAAAAGATGGTAAAGAATCATTTCTCTAACGTATTTACCTTTATTTTTTCCTCTCATCTTTTTTCCCCTTTCTTCTTTTCCTACTCCCACGTCCACATAAAAGAAAGCATCTCTCTCTCACACCCTCACACACACAAGTCTCTCTCTCTCACACACATACACACACAAAGTCTCTCTCTCATCTCTCTAGTCTCTTCAAGTGTCATTTTCTCACATATACTTCACACAAAAGATACAACCATTCACTTAATACCTTGTCCTCTCTCTACAACACCACAACTACTCCCAATTCACCATTCATTAGACAAATCTCATCTCAACAAATCTTTACAACCTTCAAGATTGTAGCAAGAAACATATTTAGAGGTTAACAATCATCAAGATTGTAGCAAGAAACAACCTTTCTGACCATTTGGTGATCAAAAGTAGAGATTTTGGTGTATAAAATGGAGCTCTTTCCAGCACAACCAGACTTGTCTCTTCAAATTAGTCCACCGGACACCAAACCCACCTCCAAAACATGGAGAACAACATCAACACCAACTGATCATCAAGACCATCACCATGATTTGGATTTGGGAAATTTGTGGAAACGAGCTTTAAACTCACAACAACTACACCAACAACAACTGCAGCAGCAGCAACAATATGGCTCAACAAGAAGACCAGAACAACCCTCTTTTGGGCTAGCCTTATCTAACCCTGGTTCAACTAACTCAACCCATTTCCATAATCTTCTCTCCCAAAACTCCAACACTAACATCTATTCGTACCAACATCAACAAAACCATCATCATGGGTTTAGCTCAGATTTAGGTTTCTTGAGACCCATAAGAGGGGTTCCAGTTTATTACCAGAATACCCCTCCTAATTTCCCAATACTTGCTCATCCTCATCAAAAGAACCAACCTTTGTTAGATACCTGCACTAATTCTAGCTCTATAATTCATGGCAATAATATTAACAATATTGTTAGATCAAGATTCTTGTCCTCGAGGTTTCCGTCCAAGCGCAGCATGAGGGCGCCCAGGATGCGGTGGACTACTACTCTTCATGCTCGCTTTGTCCATGCTGTTGAGCTTTTGGGTGGTCATGAAAGTAATTAATTTCTACATTTCATTTTCTTCATGACTTAATTCGGTTAATTAGTTATATTCATGTGTTCATTGTAACTTATTGCATTTTTATCTACTGATCATATTGTTTTAATTTTTGTGATGATTTTAGGAGCAACTCCCAAGTCAGTTCTAGAGCTAATGGATGTGAAAGATCTAACTTTGTCACATGTTAAATCTCACTTGCAGGTTATAAATTTAGCCTCCACAATTTCAAATCTTTTTGATATATATATATATATATATATATATATATATATATATATATATATATTTAAAGAATATAACATGAATGCTTTGCAAGATGCATTGTCTGTCTACTGTGTCAATATATAGTACACACTACTCACTCAAGAGTCAAGAAGCCTATATACTGAAATCTGGAATATATACCCAAGATTCAGATTTTATTATTTTCTTTTTGACTTTAGCACTAAAGAAGCACTTTGCATTATTAGAAGGAACTTATTTATATTATTTCCAAATAATTGCAAGGAATTTCAATTTCCAATGCTTATAACCTTAGCATTTGTTTCTCTCCTGCTGTATTTAGATCTGATGCTTCTGCATAAACATAGCTTATTAGATCAGCTTTTTGCTTAGAACCAAGAACCCTCCATATATTTACACATTTATAATATATATTATAATATTATATGTAAGAGAGATGCATAGTAAAGACAAAGCCCGAGGAATTGAAAACACATTCATAGGGTCCAATCAAAGACAAGTCTACAGAGTGAGGGGTTGAATTTAATAATTTTATCCTTTTTTTCAGAGGGAAACTTGAGATATGAGAGAGAGTACAAAAATGCCATCATTTGTCAATGATATGTTTGTATATGTCCACCATCACATATGGTTTTTATCTTAACCATGCATTTGCATAAATCAACCATGGTTAGGTCAGTTGGTATGCTCTTACACTTGTACAGACATGCATCTCTCTCTTTCTCTCTCACACACTCTCTCACACACGTGTGTGTATGTATATATCTACATATATATTGTCAATGCACGGTCGCATATACTACTACCATGTACTCTTCTTCATTTACTCCTGTTGGTACTTCATGATTTTACATATATCATGCATGACATTTTTATATATTACACTGATACAGTATGGTGAACATAAGTTGAAAATGACATATACTGCATCTATATTGTATAGGCTTCATCAAACATTAATTCTTGTTGTAAAAAGAAAAATATATATTCATGAATACTTCTTTATAAATACAGTCAAGTTAATACTATAAAAGGATTAAACATATTCAACATTTGCTGAATAATAAAATGCTATATTGGAAAGTGTTGACCTAACCCTAATAATTTTTTTAGGGATGGATTAAACATATTCAACATTTGTTTTGAATCCCAAAATTTAATAGCCACTGATTAAGAAATTAAACAATTCGATTATTTTGCGTTTGCAGATGTACCGAACAGTAAAGACAACGGATCGAGCACCGGCATCTTCAGGTTAAGCTTTGTTGCTGAACTTTGATGTCATTTCTATTTCACAGATATATATCAGTTAGCAGTTTTATTTTAATTTTAATAACTTTGGCTCAATTGTGTACTCCCATTAATTAGGGCAATCAGATCTTTACGAAAATGCTTCATCCGGGGATAATTCCGATGATATAGTATTCGACATTGGTAACCCAAGAACCAAACAATTATCAGCAGAAAATGGAGGAAGGTCTAGTGTTCACCAGGAGAAAGATTATCAGTATGATCTATGGAGCAATTCTTCAAGGTGAAAACTTTGTTTTAACTGTTTCAGCTACTTCTGTTTTAAGATCTTTATGATATGTGAAAGAAACTTTTTATGATGAAATAAATGGTACAAAGTAAACCCCAAAAGTTATAATAGAACTTTTTATATGGACGTTAAAAAGAAAACAATTTCTGAAACATATATACACAATTAAAATTAAAAAGGCCATTATGTAACAGTACTTTTGACCGTATATTAATTTCCAAGAGATCATTTCATGACCCGGTGAAATATTAATTTTGGTCCTGTGGGCCTGCACATTTTAGCTAGTGTTATTCATCCTAGAAAATAAATGTCATTTTAAGAATTTCCTGTTCATGACCCCAAACAAACCTAAAGATTAATATATTCACTGTTGGATGATGATAGGAGTCTATACATGAATGATGCATGTCGGAAACAATTAATAATAGACTTCTTGGGCTCTTTAACTTTTTTGTTTGAATATATCTTTTGTCTCTAAACCATCTATATGTTCATAACTCAAGGAAATGAAGGTATATATTTATTAACATGTTTTGTTTAGAGGGAACCCTCAATTATTTCAATAGAGATTTTCAATGATTTTTAAGTAAATTAAAGAAGAGGTCGTTTAGCATAATTACAATTAAGTGGGACCTACTAGTTGTAAAACTTAGTGTGAAAGCTAAGATCTTTTGTTCAAAATTAGTGGATGCCAAATCTGCTCTTGTGAACCATCTTTTTACCTTATGTCTTTTTATCTGTGTGTGTTATAAATCCCTATATATCTTTCCTCTATTATATCTTGTTGTTGTGTTGGTAATGACATTTCACATGGGTTGGTTATTATTTAAAATAAAAGGAAAAGTGAGAAACTAGTTATAAACAAGACAACAGGAGATAGCTTTTTTATGAGTTTGATTTCTGCATGGGCTTCCCACCGACAACAAGTATTTCCTTGTTTATTTATTTATTTATTTTTTTAAATGCAAAGATAGCAAATATTCCCTTGTTAAAATGCTTATCTATGTAGCAGGGAAGCTTGGCTGCAAGGCGAACATAGAGATCCTGAAGGAAACAAACCATCTCTTGAGGTAGATATGACCTTTTAGTTCTTTTTTCAAATTAATTATATAGTTTAATAAGTTAGTAGATCTCCTTTCACCACTTTTGATACATTCTATTATGTGAAAATAGTAGCTTTATATATGCTTTGCTTGGGAATATATACATATGTTCCAAATTTCACAAGAATGTTATCTACAGTGGGAAGAAAAAAAGCAAGACTAGGGCTTTAGAAAAGCTGAGTCAAATAACCATAACTATTTAAGAGTCTGTTATGCTTTCTTTAAGCTAAAGACATCAACAGTCAGACAAATTAAAAGAAAAACTATATAAAGATGATTAGTAATATAAAAACAAGAATACTAGCTAGCTATAACTCATTCAAAGGCCTTTAAGAGTGTTAATTCACTTATTTTAACGGTTAAATCATATAGTACATATGATAATGCAATTAAAGAACCAAATGGTTATGAATGTAGTGAATAATATCTAGAGAATGGAAGTTCATTTCAGAACAAGTAAATTCTGCGAGAACATAGGGAACAAACCCAAATCATTTAATTTTTTTATTGATGGTAAAAATTTAAAGTTTTATAGTCCTTACATACAAATATGTATGTTTATATACATAAAAATCCATTAAACTAGTTTTTCATAGGTTTTTATATATTTAAAAATTTCTACACATGTGTAAGAAAAAAAAACTTACACATGTGTAAGTATGTATATGAACAAAATTTGTTTATATTTTCTTGTTTGAATTTCAAGAAAAACGAATAAACATTACATCTATATCATTTTTTTTATATTTTAAAACTTTCTAAGATTGAAAAAATGAATGATTCGTTTTGTTTTGTATGTTCTTGCAATACTTAGTTCTGAATTGGATCGATTCCACGTACTACATACACATTATGTATGCAAAATACCATCTTCATACAATTTTCTTGACAACCTAACCAATCTTTTTTCAGAAGGAAATGAATTCAAAAGGTCTGAATTATGAGAGAGTGTCAGAAGTGAGCTCTTCAACCGCCAAGAAGCCCAATCTGGAGTTCACATTGGGAAGGCCACAGTGACAATGTTGTATACATATATGTGTGTGTATGTATATATATGGAGCGTTACTACTCAGTTTGATATAATTGCGTTTTTAATGGGAGGTGAGGTGAGGTAGTGAAAGAGAATCAGGTACGACTGCAAAATCAGGAAAGTAACGAAAAGAAAAAGAGGGCTAAAGAAAGACAAGGAGACAAGAAAGCAACGTAAGGGTTTCAAAAGCATGTCCTTCAATTCTAGCTTTTTAATTAATAATATATATATATTACATTTTCATATGTTGCTTGCTAAGTTTGAAGATATGATGAATGAAATCCAGTTAATTTTGGTAATTGTAATGGAGGACTTTACGTTAAGGAAAAAAGGGCATATTTTTCCCAAACGTGTAATAGAGCTCTCTAGCTATTTATTCCCATATACATATTGTCACATGCTTTACACTTACTCAAAAGAGGAAAGTAAAGAAAAAAGATAACGTCAACATGAAAAGAGAACTGAAAAATGTAAGAACTCGGTAGATGCATCAAATGCCACAAAAGCAGAAATGGTGCTTCTCTTTATTAATTTCCCGCGCTTCTATGCATTCTGGTTTATGTAAATTTATTAGAGATTATAACTAAGCTTGATGAAAATCGATTGTATAATAATACTTGGTGGATAAGTAACAATATTTTAAATTAAAAAAATGTAAGGTATTATGTATTTTTTTTTAACTAATATAGGGATATAATAGTATAATTACAAACAAAACTTATGTAAATATAAGTATAATAAGTCTTATCTACATAGTACATTATAATTAGTATATCTTTTCTAATATTAACACTATATTCTTAATCTAATACAAACCAATATAGTCGATACTCTTCCGCGGTTGGAGTGATAGGAAATTTACGCTCAGATTTGAACAAGAAAAAATGAATGCATTGGTATAAAAACAATCTACAATATTGAATATAAAAACTTAAACAGTAAGAAATTTTTTATGGCGCCAATAAATTAAACGCTACAGAGGTGACGGTAAGAGGCAAAACACCAAGGCTATATGGTGGTAGGAGCTACGGCATGACAACGATAGTAAGAGAAAAATAAATAACGAAAACCTAATATATGTGCACAATTTGTCTATGGACAGGGCGAGAGTGAGAAGAAGAGAAAGATAGGGAAAATTGGTGGATTGGGTTGGGTAACTCACCACAAGGGAGACATAGGGAAAGTGGTGTAGAAAAATAGGAAGGATAGAAAAGAAGAAGACAAGAACCATACCATTAAGCCTGGCAAAATGAGTGGGCTAGGTTGGGTTGGGTAATGAGTCGGAACGAGTGTGTGTCAGGATGAGTATGATCAAAATGAGTTCGTCCAAAACGGGTCGTTTTAAAAAAAAACCAATTTGTGTTGGATCAAAACAGGTTGTAATCAAAAAGTGGCTTGGGTCGAGTACTGAGAGACTACCAACATATTTATTAGCGACGGATTACCAACAAGTCATCTCCGGTGGCTGACAAATCTATTATTAACTAACATACTCAATCTAATACAAACCAATATAGTATATGTTATACTCCTCCACCGTTGGAGCGACGTGAAATGGGACACTCAGATTAGGGAAGGTATGAGCATTTGGTACCGAGTACCGGTACTGTACCGATAGATTTAGTACCGGTATCGGTACCCACTTTTCCCATAATTCGGTATCGGTATTTCACTACCGGTACGGTACCGATACCATCTTGAGATGAACATTTTATAAGAAGTAGTAGTACCGTATTCAGTACCGTTACCCACTTTTTCATAAATTCGGTACCGTATGGTACCGATCTCATCCCTAGATTAGGGTAGGAAACATTTATTACATTGGTACAAGAACAATATACAATATCAGATAAAACTATAAGAACTTAATTGTAAGAAAACTTTATGGCGACGATGAATCTAATGCTTTAGTAATCATGGTAAGACACAAAATGTATGGCCCCAAATCCTTAAATTTGTATGCTCATCCATTTTGAACAAATAAATTACCTATATAGTCACTAAACTTTTGGATATTCAAATACGGCAGATGTCCCAAAATAAAAGGCGAGACATATGAGGATGGTGAAGAACCAAGGAAAATTTGCGCAATAGCACATATTTCCCTTATTCCCATTTCATTTCTTGTCTTATTCATGATGATTTCTTATTTTTTTTTGAAAATCCTACTTATGTGTTTTAGATAGTATCTTAAGGTTTGCCATTACTAAAAAACTGACAATGTGGACCGTCTTTTCGGTCACAGGTTGCGACCGATTTGGACTGAAGTGGCAGTCACAAATTTGTCCGTGTTTAATGTTGTTTTAGCGACTGCTTTGCGCAAATTCCTGTGAATCATGTTTTCACATCCAATGTAAGACACTAAAGGTATGAAGTGCTTTTCTAATTAATCATCTCAATCGTGAATTATAGAGTTTCTATCATTGAATTGTGAGCTAGGTTTTCTTCAAGATCAATCTGTAACATAAAAAGGTTCTACTTTTTCATAATTTTCCTTGTTTTTCGCAACTCTTCAAGGCTTTTTCCCAAGATATACAAGTGGATGTTTGTGATAATTTGAATTGCAAGATTTGTTCAAAGACGAGGAAAGCTTAAATAATAATAATAATAATAATAATAATAATAATAATAATAATAATGATGATGAAAAAAATTCAAATACAAAAGCTTTTAAATTAAAAAGGGTGAAAATGGTTTAAGACTATTAAATCAAATTGTAGATCAAATAGGGGAAAAAGTTGTTATAAGAGTATTTTAGTCATAATCACATTTGTTGACTTTTTATCAAGTTTCCTTATTTTTTTAAACGTTTATAACTTTTACATACGACATTACTTTAAAAAAACTACACCATAAAAACGAGTGTTTTTTTATCTTTAAAACGAGTATAGTCTCGTTATATATAAAAACGAAAAAAATTTACGTTTTTCAGTGTAATTTGCTCGTCATTGTGTCTAATTTCAGGTCATTGTGTCTAATGTCAAGTTATTGTGTCAAATATTTTTTATCATTATCTTTAATGTCAAATATTTTCTAATGTCAGGTCACTGTGTCAAATATTTCAATCACTTTGTTATATATAATACATAAAAAGCAGTGACAAATATAACACGAAATTATCTAAAACGTAAAGCACAATAGTGAAAAAATATTTGACACAATGATCAAACCTGACATTTGACACCATAAAAAAGAGCGTTTTTTATATGTAAAACGAATATAGTGTCGTTATATACAAAAACGAATAAAAATTATGTTTCGTCATTGTATCTAATGTCATCTTATTGTGTCAAATATTTTTCATCATAGTGTCTAGTGTCAAATATTTTTTTTATAATTGTGGCTAATGTCAAATATTTTTCTAATGTCAGGTTATTGTGTTTAACGTCAGTTCACCGTGTTAAATATTTTTCATCACTATGTTATATATAATACATAAAAAATAACACGAAATTATCTAAAACGTAAGACACAATGATGTAAAATGACACAATGACCTCACATTATACACAATGATCAGACCTAACATTACACAATTACCGGACATATTTGACACAATGACCAATATGTCATTCCTTCAAAAACAATAAAAGGACACATGTCAAGTTCAAAATCGTTCTTACCTTTTTATTTTTAAAACTTTTTTTATCATATCTTAACCCTAATAATAATAATAATTAGAATATTTATTTTTATTATTATAACTATCATTATTGTTATTGTTGTTGGTATTGTTATTACTATCACTAACATAAGCACTAAGAAAGAACAAACGATGACGGTACAAAGATCCAAACCTAAAAAGACCCTTCCGGACCTTGTCCATCGATAGTTTTCTTAATATACTTATTTTGAGGAATATAAAATCAATCATTATAAATATTTCATTACTCTTAATAGCAAGTGTCGGTGGCCTTCCACCGATATTCTACCCCTCAATTTTTTAAAAAACTTCAAAACTCATTTCTCAACTTTGTAAAATTTAACTTTGACGCTCAAGTTTCTAAATTTAAAAGTTTACTCCCCTGTAATATATATAATCTTATTTTTCCTTAATAATTTTCGTTTGTTTGTTTAGTTGTTTTTCTTGACGTACCGGTGTAAATTTTGTTAAAAACGTAGTTGTATACAAATTTATGTATCGTGGCCGGGTTATATCGACTGGAGGTAACATGCTAGTACCGTGAATAATAAAACCAACACCGACTGAAAAACATTGATATCGTTATATAACTTTCTTTTATCTATATTTCGATATCCATAAAAAAGTCGTCGTAACTTCATACGTTTTTTTATGTATTGCACCACGTTTTTTTTACTTAGTCACATGTTAATGTCATATTCTCAACCATTTAAGTTATGCGTGGAAATTTTCTCGTTACAACTTATAATTTATCCCGATAATTTATTTATTTTTAATTCATCATTTATTATTTCTTGTTCATAAATGAAAAGTAGGGGGCCAATGAGCTAGTGATGGAGTGGTAAGGGAGAGACCTGGTGTTTCTAGTGACCCAGGTTCAATCCCTGCTCTCCACATTAGTTTCTGCGGCATGCAAAGACGGCCTAACTTAGGCTGATGCACCTGGGTTTTACCTACGCCGATCCAGGGTTCGAGCCTCGGCTCTCCCTCAAGCCCGGAAGGGGCCGTATTGGGTGGGATTTTTCCTTGGATGTTCTCCAACTCTGACGCCAAGTGAGCCTTGTTAAGACAACATACTGGCCGGAGTTGGACGGGTCTCTCCCATGTGACGGGGGGTGTGACGTCACAACATTCAAATGTTCGCCATTAAAAAAAAATGAAAAGTAGGGGAAAGCTAGCCAAAGTTTAAAGCGGAAAGGAAAGAAAGGCAATTTGGAAGAAAGCATGTAAAGCCAAGTAAAGAAAAAGTGATTTTACTTCTTTTAATTTTTTTTCCTTGTTTTTTTCAATCTTCTGATTAATATCGTACTCCCTCCTATGTGACAATAGAAATAATGATAAAAGTAAAAGTATGGTAAATTGTTTTTAATTAATATCAGATTACTTATATGAGATTAAATGATGCTTTCGTTTCAAATATCAATTTTCCCCCTTTTTCACCTTCTTACCCTTTTACTTTGATAATAGTACTTCTTGTGTAAGAAAGAATATGACAACATACACACATACACATGCTATGTTCACGCACGTATAAGCGGGCAAAAGGTCTTTAATTTCAGTAAATATTTTGAAATATTATTGTAATACTTAAAAAGCAGATCTTTTCACAATTACAAAAGTGTGATGGTTTCTATTACAAAATACGTGATCAATCATCCTTGCACTCAATAGTAACTATGAAGGACTAGCTAGCTAGGGGAGTCAAAAGTAATATTCTTTTTCCATAAATAGTAATTGTGCAAGGAATAGACTCGGTAAGTAGAAATATACCATATTGTGAAATAATACTAGATCCAATTAATGGGGCATACTTTTATTAAAACTCACAAAATTCTAGATACCTTAAAAACTAAAAACACCAAGGTAAAATTCAAAGAGTTTACCTAACCCAGTGTGCAGTGACGGATCCAGGAATTTTTTCGGGGGGTTCACCCTCTAATTTTTAAGGGGTTCACCCAAGTTTTTTTACCTACGGTTCTATAAAAATTTCGAAACCCGGGGGGTTCCTGTGAACCCCCCCTCGTGTACGTAAGTCCGCCCCTGCCAGTGTGTTGTCCCCTTTACTACCAAAACTCTAGCTTATGACAGGCATGTTTTAACCTTAGGCAGTTGTTCCTTTTTTGGTTTGAATATTGCCATCAATTATGGAAGACAAAGAAAGTCTGACAGGAATGTCGTCGCTATTGCTTTTGATATGCGTTCCATTTTTACTCAAAGATCTGATGGTTGACTGAATCTTAATTTGACAGCGGTTGTTTTAAAGTCTTTACCCGCGACAATGGTCATCGCTAAAGGTCTCATAGATATTAACAAAAACGAGCATTAGTGGCGACAATATCGTCGCTAATACCTCATGACTTTTAGCAGCGACTTTATGCATTAGCGGTGACAAAACAGGTATTAAGGCGGAGCATATGTCGCCAATAATGCCTTGATTTGGCTACTAATGCCTTGATTTCTTGTAGTGATGACTTGTCACCGGCTACATAACATTATCTAATGGTATTTTGGATCCCTCTTGAGGTTTTTTACTATGTTACTAATTTTTACTTATTTTAACTCATTTTTAGGGTTAAGTTTGCAATCGCAAGTCACGTGGATAGCACATGGGCTAACTTTCCGTTAAATAATAACCGGTGTTAACACCAGGGTGTAACATCCCAAAAATAAAACGACAGTTATAATAACGGAATAAACGAACGAGGCATGACGAGTCGGGTCGGATGGGTCAGCGGGCTATAAATAGCCTATGCCACCCCTTTTCTCTCATTTGCAACTTTTAGAGAGAGAAACCGTAGAGAGAGAAAGTTGGCGGATCGACCCGAGACTTCAGCAAAGTGTTACTCCATAACTCGTGAGAAGAACCTCCGGATCAGAAACTCGATTCAGGTAACGATCCGACCTAAATATGAGTTTTAGTTCATTTTTGGGTTTTTCGGGTTTTGGGTGAAAATGTAAGGTTTGAACGGATGAAACTGAAAGATAATCATGGATTTGAGTTCCTTAATGGAAAACGAACGTTTTGAATGCAACAGGTTCGGGATCTTGACATGATCAGACCCGAATGCGAAAGTTAGGGTTTTTCGCGAAGAACAGGTTGTGCGCACTTGCTAAGTGCGCACGGAGCAGGTCCTGCGCACTTGCTAAGTGCGCAGGAGGAGGGACCTGCGTATTTGCTAAGTGCGCAGGAGGAGGGACCTACGCACTTGATAAGTGCGTAGGCAGCAGGGTCTGCGCACTTGCCAAGTGCGCAGACATCGGAACCGGTTAAGTGAAGTCAGTATGTTAGAATGGTTAAACCGTTAGAGTCGGGATTGGTCTGATATGTATTTAACTAATCAATTCAGATCGAAAGTGACGTTGTTGGACCTTCGTTTAGGACAACCCATAATAGCGTATCAGGTGAGTTCTAGAGCCCTCTTTTAAATGTTTTGTTAAATGTTTTGGGCTGGTGTGCATACTTACTAAATGATGTTTTAACGAAATGATGTTTTAACGAAACGATGTTTACGAAAGGAAAGGTTATGAAGTGTTTTTGCCAAAAAGGTTTACGAATGTTTATGAACGGTCTAAATGAGGAAGTGTTTAATGAAAAGGGAAAGAGGTAAAGGTTTAAAGAAGTCATTACAAATCTAATCTGTCGAATGAATGGAATTGACGAACGAAGTCTGGGAATGTGATTCCCAGCCTTGTGCT
Source organism: Smallanthus sonchifolius (assembly GCA_023525975.1). Taxonomy (NCBI): domain Eukaryota; kingdom Viridiplantae; phylum Streptophyta; class Magnoliopsida; order Asterales; family Asteraceae; genus Smallanthus; species Smallanthus sonchifolius. The sequence goes on along the minus strand of CM042041.1, from coordinate 60,655,852 downwards.
AGATTATAGACAGCTAGCCATAGTTACCATAAGAACAACAGGGCAGTGTCTTGGTGGCCTGTCGATGGTTTTGATGTTGTACAACTGGTAAGGGAGTAACGACGGTTACTCGGGTGATGACGATCATCCTAAGTGAAAAGGGTAAAGGAAATCAATGACGGCGATACGTAACGGTTGATTTCCAAAGGAAAGATGCGTGTTGGGCAATGACGGCGATACGTAACGGTTGACCCCACATAATGAATGGTTGGGCAATGACGGCGATACGTAACGGTTGACCCCACATAGTGTATGGTTGTGGGAATGACGGCGATACGTAACGGTTGCCCACAACACCAAAGGTTCCTTCGGGGACATTGTGACGCGTAAAGTAAGATACATAATTAGATAACGATAATGTATGACTTAAATGAATGTTAAAAGTTTTAATGAACGATCCGTTTAAACGGTGATTATGATTATGATGTTGATGATGATATGGGTACGAAACCTTTTTAAAGATGTTAGATTATTACATGCTTTTGTGAAAGGTTTTACTAAACGAATGACTGATATGTTTTTGGCAAATGTTGATGTTAAAGTTTTTTTATGAAATGCTAGAACTCACCAGCGTAGCTGACTTTTTAGTATGCACATTCAGGTTAAGGCAGGTATGGACGATGGACGGTGATGCTTGGCAAGCGAGAAGAGTTACCCGGTCGATCATGGAGACTGGCATCCCGTTATGAGTTGTTTATGTTAAGTTTATGTATTTGACAATGTACGCTTCCGCATGTATGAACAAGTTTTTAGTTATGTTGAATGAATAATTCCGCTGCGTTATTTGATATTCATGTTTAAGAACTGTTTGTGAATGAGTAAATCCAACGAGTGAGGCCTCCCGGGTTTGGGGCCTTACAAGTTGGTATCAGAGCAATAGTTTGAGAGATTCGGACACTCCTAGTGTCTGAACTTAAACTGTGAATGAGACCGAAAGCGGATGCCAGTACGGGTAACTCGAGCCACAACATCAGGTATGAAAAGTAGAGTATGTGTATGTAGTATGCCTTAGAAAAGGTTAGGAAAGGACTTGTGTTCTGATGGAATCACAAAGGTGGTCAAATAGAAATCGAAAGGTAGTGTAATGGTTAACTGCAGATGGCCAGTGTATATTAACATCTTACAGTACTTATTGAATTTTATTTGTTAACTAGCGTGATAACGTTGGATTCCTTGTCTTTTAGAACGGAATGGAGGGTAGAATAGGCGGAAGGCGTGGTGGGAGTGGTACCGGACAACACGTTAGGATTCCCGCCCACCAAGTTTATAGTAAAGAGGCAAGTGTTCTTGCGGAACCGGAAGGTAGTGTGCATGAGACCGTACGAGTGTGATGCGAGATGCCCTCCGTTGTGTTGACTTAGCGCGAAAGTGGTAAGAGGTGTCGAGGAGAATACCGGGACAAAATCTCAACTTTGAAGAGACGCGAGTATTAGGAAGTGTTATAAGAGGAACTAGAATGCTCGAGTAAGGTAAATTGGTAATTTCGTTTGGATCCGCGAAATTGTGAATTCACAGGTGCACGTGCATGATGGTGAATCTTATGGTATTGATTAATGCTTACGTATCAGAGTTGATCCAATTACTCAACCACGACTACGAGATGTTAGTCACCCGAGTATCGATTAAGGAGATTGATGAACATCATTAGTAATGGTAACGATGTCAAAGATGGTGTACCTTACAACGGTGAATGATGTCAGCAAGTACGAGCCACGGGCAAGATGAGGAGGAATGAAACTTCGGTTTACCTAAGTCAGACGAGCATACGTATGAAGGATTCCAAGGAGCTAGGGTGGACTACGCTTAGCACAAACACGTTATGATGAATAAGAATCGGTCTACTGTTGAAGTATGCATGAGCATGATAGAAACAACCTCACAAGTGTAGGTCCAAAGAATATATGAGTGAACGAATACACAAATGGCATCTTTCCATGTAGAAGACAGTCCAAGACAACTAATAAGAGTATCTGCTGAAACGAGAAAATAGATATACCAACAACAACAAGAGACGGGAACCGCGATGTTAATTAGGGCGTGCAGGCTAAACCAAACCAAACCAGATCCGACCCAAGGATTGTTTGTCTAGAATGAATGTGAAGGACAAGTTTTGACCAATAATGTGAAGTAAGGCATGTGCACAAAAAAAAAGAGAGATTCAAGGCGACTCAGAGAATGCTCTACTATGGCTAAGTCTAATCAATAGCTGCGAGTGTTGTTAGAATTGGAAAGCCGTTGAGGGACCTACTGAAACTAGAAAGGAAATGAAAGTACAAGTGTCACCGCACGTGTCATTTATCCATAGTAAGACCAACGAATGTGACTTTAGAAGAAATGCATGCAGAAAAGGCTAATGGAAACGAGTAGCTACAGAATATATATTGTCGGTCGGATGGGATGCCAATCCCTAAGACCATCCAGTGATATGTAGGAAGAATGGTGTTCAGTGAACCAACGATGTGAAATGTAAAACCTTACAAGTACGTTTGAAAGAAAGACTAGAAGGAGATTGTGTATGAAAATATGAATGAAAAGTTCGAGTGACTAGTGTGCCATCTGAATGAATACCTTCCCGACAAGTTGAGTGTGATAAGGGATACCTCATATGTTTGGGGGATACCTGATACGGTTCCTACGGGAACGAAGCGATACGGTTCCTTCTGGAACGAAGCGATACGGTTCCTACGGGAACGAAGCGATACGGTTCCTACGGGAACGAAGCGATACGATTCCTACGGGAACGAAGCGATACGGTTCCTTCTGGAACGAAGCGATACGGTTCCTTCTGGAATGAAGCGATACGGTTCCTTAGGGAACGAGACGATGTGGTTCCTTCGGGAATGAGATGGTACGGTACCTTCGGAAACTTGATAGTAGGAATCATTAGGGAACGGTATGGTATAATTCATTCGAGAACGGCATGGTATAGTCCTTCAAGGACGAATGCACCATGGACAGCTTATGAGGTATACACAATGATCCAAATAGTCGAGAGACGATCGATAGTAACCGTCCAGATGGCAAGGTAGATAACCTTAACGAGGAGTTGAAATTATGGCCATGGAGTCTTCTGTGGACGACTCCGAGTTTGATAAGACATTTCACATAGAATGACGATATAAGAACCCTAACGGTTAGATGTGAAAGACCGACTAGGGATGTACGATGCTGAAAAAGATAACGTCTATCAAGAACGAGAGAGGTATAGTCAAGACTACACAAGAATCTGTCAACGGGAGAGTGATTGCATATACGTCGCGGTAGTTGAAAGTTCACGAAGTCAACTATCCGACTCATGATTTGGAACTTGCTGCTGTCGTATTTGCATTGAAAATATGGAGGCACTACCTCTATGGGGTGAAGTTTACTATTTACTCCGACCACAAAAGTTTGAAATACTTCTTCAAATAAAGAGAGCTTAATATGAGGCAGAGACGATGGTTGGAACTCCTAAAAGATTATGACTGTGAAATCATATACCATCCTGGAAAGGCAAACGTGGTGGCTGACGCTCTAAGCCGAAAGGATGTGCCTACTCCTATTAGAGTGAAAGCTTGCCAGTTGGTGGTAACATCGGACGTGATGAGAGAAATTGAAAAGGCTCAAGATTAGGCACTTAAGGAGGAAAACATAAAGAAGGAAAGGATGGTTGGCCAACAGGACAAGTTGGAATATAACACTCTTGGTGTTAGGACACGTTTTGGACGAGTATGGATACCTATGGGTGGCGAGCTTAGAACCAAAATCTTGGATGAGGCTCATAAGTCTCGTTACTCTATCCATCCCGGTACCAATAAAATGTACCAAGATCTGAGAAAGGAATACTGGTGGCCTGGAATGAAACGTGATGTGACGAAGTATGTAAGCAAGTGCTTGACTTGCTCGCAAGTAAAGGCCGAGCACCAGAAACCGTATGGAAAGATTCAACCACTTGATATACCGGAATGGAAGTGGGAACACATTACCATGGACTTCATAACTAAGCTACCTCGCACAGCTAAAGGTCATGACACCATTTGGGTAATTGTGGACCGTTTAACGAAGAGTGCTCATTTCCTACCTATTCGCGAGACGTTCTCGTCGGAAAGGTTAACGGAAGTATTTATTAACGAAGTAGTAACATGGCATGGGATGCTTTTGACTATTGTATCTGACCGGGACACACGATTCAAATCGAGGTTCTGGAAAAGATTTCACGAGGCGATGGGCACGAGGCTTAACATCAGCACAGCATACCACCCGCAAACGGATGGTCAGTCCGAAAGGACCATTCAGACATTGGAGGATATGCTCCGCGCTTGTATTATCGACTTCAGTGGCAGTTGGGACAGCCATCTGCCGTTAGCTGAATTCTCCTACAACAATAGTCATCACACGACGATAGGCATGCCGCCTTACGAAATGTTGTATGGGAGAAGATGTAGGACCCCGGTTTGTTGGGGTGAGATTGGACAGAAGGAATTAGGAAGTCTCGAAGTCGTAAGAGAGACGTCGGAAAGGCCGCACGAGATCGTCAGAAATCCTATGCGGATAAACGACGAAGGCCTATTGAGTTTGATATTGGTGACAAAGTAATGCTGAAAGTGTCACCATGGAAGGGAATCATACGATTTAGAAAGAGAGGAAAGTTAAGTCCGAGGTTTGTCGGACCATTCAAGATAATGGCACGGGTTGGGGAAGTCGCTTATCGGTTGAAGTTGCCTGATGAGTTAAGTGTTTGGCGGATGAATCGGCTCACGTACCCCTTACTGACATCGAGGTTGACAACAGCCTTAATTACATCGAAGAACCCGTGGCCATCCTTGATCGAAAGGAGAAACGTTTACGTAATAAAGTTATCCAATTGGTTAAAGTCCAATGGAAGCATCGAAAGGGATCGGAAGCCACTTGGGAAACGGAGAAGGAAATGAGGGAGTCGTACCCTCACCTATTTGACTTATGATGAGGTTTCGGGGACGAAACCTATTGTAAGGGGGTAGACTTGTAACATCCCAAAAATAAAACGACAGTTATAATAATGGAATAAACGAACGAGGCATGACGAGTCGGGTCGGATGGGTCAGCGGGCTATAAATAGCCTATGCCACCCCTTTTCTCTCATTTGCAACTTTTAGAGAGAGAAACCGTAGAGAGAGAAAGTTGGCGGATCGACCCGAGACTTCAGCAAAGTGTTACTCCATAACTCGTGAGAAGAACCTCCGGATCAGAAACTCGATTCAGGTAACGATCCGACCTAAATCTGAGTTTTAGTTCGTTTTTGGGTTTTTCGGGTTTTGGGTGAAAAGGTAAGGTTTGAACGGATGAAACTGAAAGATAATCATGGATTTGAGTTCCTTAATGGAAAACGAACGTTTTGAATGCAACAGGTTCGGGATCTTGACATGATCAGACCCGAATGCGAAAGTTAGGGTTTTTCACGAAGAACAGGTCGTGCGAACTTGCTAAGTGCGCACGGAGCAGGTCCTGCGCACTTGCTAAGTGCGCAGGAGGAGGGACCTGTGCACTTGATAAGTGCGTAGGCAGCAGGGTCTGCGCACTTGCCAAGTGCGTAGACATCAGAACCGGTTAAGTGAAGTCAGTATGTTAGAATGGTTAAACCGTTAGAGTCGGGATTGGTCTAATGTGTATTTAACTAATCAATTCAGATCGGAAGTGACGTTGTTGGACCTTCGTTTAGGACAACCCATAATAGCGTATCAGGTGAGTTCTAGAGCCCTTTTTTAAATGTTTTGTTAAATGTTTTGGGCTGGTGTGCATACTTACTAAATGATGTTTTAACGAAATGATGTTTTAACGAAACGATGTTTACGAAAGGAAAGGTTATGAAGTGTTTTTGCCAAAAAGGTTTACGAATGTTTATGAACGGTCTAAATGAGGAAGTGTTTAATGAAAAGGGAAAAAGGTAAAGGTTTAAAGAAGTCATTACAAATCTAATCTGTCGAATGAATGGAATTGACGAACGAAGTCTGGGAATGTGATTCCCAGCCTTGTGGTAGATTATGGACAGCGAGCCTTAGTTACCATAAGAACAACATGGCAGTGTCTTGGTGGCCTGTCGATGGTTTTGATGTTGTACAACTGGTAAGGGAGTAACGACGGTTACTCGGGTGATGACGATCATCCTAAGTGAAAAGGGTAAAGGAAATCAATGACGGCGATACGTACACTACTACAAAATATACCTTTAATGACACGCGAACGATGACACGCAGCAGCGTATGTCATCATTTTAGTGTCATTCTAGTGAAACAGGGCTTTAATGACACGTTATCTATGACACGCAAAAATGTGTGTCATCTTTTAATGTCATATTAAAAAAAAAGCGGAGTACACTTTTTAAAAACGCGTGTCATCTCTAATCTGTCATCTTTTATTTTCACATATCCCGCTCACTTCTAATATTGCGCGCCATTCTACTATAAACCCTAGAACAAAAATCGAAGGAGGAAACACTCCTCGTTCGGGCCGACAATTTCCGAGAGAAAAATCTCTGAAGCCAGACGATTTCTGAGAGAAAAAAGTAGGCGATTTCCGAGCAAGCGTATTCCGACTAGGCGTTTTCCGGGCAGGCATTTTTCCGAGCAAGCATTTTTCCGAGCAGGCGTTTTCCTCCACCGGCCTTCTAAAGCCCGACTAAACCTCGTTTTCCTCCACCGGCGTCCTCCCTGTCACAACACCGAGAAAAAGGATCATCAGAGGGCAAGCATAAACGTGTTTCATTTACCCCCAATTAAGTGTGTCATAACAGAAAAAGGATCATCAGAGGGCTAACCTAAGCCCGACTAAACCTCCCCTCACATTCAGGTATTCTCTGTTGTTTACTTTGATTTAGGGTTTATTTTTGGTGTTAGGGCTTTTGCGATTAACTGATTGAACTGTTGTTTGAAACCTGTTTCTGATGCATAGGTCAATTTTTGGGTAAATCTTCTCCAATTCCTTATAAGTTTTTTATTATTGTATATCATTCGAAATCGAGGACCATTTAGATGTTAGGTTTGATGCATTTGTCATTTCTTTGGAATTTTAACATCTGTGATATTTGGTAATGGGTTAGTCTACACTATGTTCCGATTTTTGGTTGCATAGGTATTTGGGTGTGTGCTAAGATCACCGCTCAGTTTGGACACTTATTGGATAGTTGCTTATCTGGATTGTATCATTATGTTCAAGCAGTCAATTAATGTTGAAGTGTCCATTTGGGATGAACTTAGCTCCATTTGGTAGCCAGTAGCCAGCTCCTTTGTTGTCTTATAATGTTTTGTTAGAGTTTGATCTGTTGGTCAAGCCGATACTCAGAGACTGATGTTGCTTCAGTGGAGTTATGTGTTTACTTTACTAAGGTCTAAGGTCATGCTAGCTCACCTCTGATTTGATCTGAATGGCATGAACTACCTAGTCAGCCAGAGTTTTGGTTATATGGTTTCTTAACGGTTAAACAATTTTATTTGCTATCATCCATTCTTGGTTCTCCATATTAGTTGATCTTTTTTAAGAGCCTGAAAACAATATTTGCATGAGATAGGGTTGTTCATTGTGGTGGCTATTGTGTTAATTTGGTTTGTTGGGTTTTGGCATTAATCAAACCATTTGTAAGCATAACTGAGTTTGAATCAACTTGAACCACTTGTGTTGTAAGCATAACTGGGTTTGTTGTCTATTTAGGTTATCTTTTTTTTTATATAAAATATGTAAATAAAAAAAAGGATTTGAATGTGTCAACTGGGTCGGAACTAAATAGGGATATTGATATTTGGTTTTCAGGCGGCGTGTTTGAGACCAAACTGAAGAAAATAATCAAGTAAGCACATGATATAATGATTTTACATACATTTTGTTTATAGTGTTCATAATTCTCAAACCCTGTCTTTTAAAAGGTTTAAACTTCAAACCCTGTTATGAAGAGACTATACCCCAAAGTTTGAAAGAATATTAAGGTTCATTCATGATTGTTTAGTTAGTGTAATTAAGAAAACTTTGTATTCAAATGGCTTAATCATCATGTTTGGTTTTGTTTTCTGTTATATGATTAAAGTAGTAAGAAATTGACATATTTATTAGCTTTCTTATATGATTGTTTTATGTTATATGCTTAAACTAGTAACAAACGGTACGTCATGGCTAACTCATGGATTACGTCGGATAGATTATCAAATGCATATGACGAAGGTGTGGAGGCCTTTTTAGAGTTTGCGCAAAGTAATAATCCAAAACTAGAAGTTATTCCATGTCCTTGCGTAAATTGTGTCAATTTGTGTCACCACTCAATTGATAATGTGCGTTATCATCTGTTTGCCCACGGTTTCGATGAAAATTACAAGGTTTGGTCTTTCCATGGAGAAAAACTTCCTAACCTTGATTCTAGATGCCCTAATAAATCTAGACCCCCTGACTTTGATTATACAAAGGAAATGCTACATGATGCCTTCACATATGTGGACAAAGAACCTGATTCATTGAAATTACTTCTTGAAGAATGTGATAGGCCACTTTACGTAGGATCAAAGTATAATGCACTTAGTGGATTATTGAAATTCCAACATTTGAAGGGTCAATTTGGATGGTCGGATGCTAGTTTTGGTGCTTTGTTGGGTGTCCTAAAAGATATCAGATGAAACCAAAGAGCAAAAAACGGCTAAGAGAACATGATGAGGAAAATGGAAAAGAAAAAAAAACAGCTAGTAGAACCAGATGAAGTTGTTGAAAAAGAAAATGCAAAAGAGAACGGAAAAGAAAATGCAAAGAAGGATGACGCGATTGTGGAAAACAAAAAAGAGATCGGAAAAGAAAAGGAGAATGAAAAGAAGGATGAAGAGAGAGTGGAAAACAAAAAAGAGAGAGGAAAAGAAAAGGAGAATGAAAAAGAGTTGTTGCGAAGAAGGATGACGAGAGCACAGAGGAAGACAAGGATAAGAATTGAAAACAATGTTCTTTTGAGAATGACAGTAATGATGGTTGATGGACAAGTTTCAAAGGTTGATTCTATAAAGGTGCAGTGTGAGGACGGTCTATATGGGTACGAGAGTTACACGTACTTAACTTGGGACGATTTTCAAGCGGTTTTTACATTGGAAGAACTGACCGGTGATGTCATTACTTCTTATACGATGTAAGTGCTTAAATTTAATTTAAATAACTGTTCGTAAAACACAATTTAATTAATCAGTTTAATCTTTGTATGTTAACAGGTACTTGTTTGAGCAAATCAAGAATGGGTCAAAAAGAGATCATGGAATTTGTTTTGTGAGCCCGACTGCATCCTCACCACAATGTAAAACGAAATCTAAAAATATCGATGATTCAAGTAGAAGCATTGCAGAGCGGTTGTCTAAAAGAAAGGACAATGACATCATCTTAATTCCCTATAATCCCGGGTAACATCCTAGTTTTATTAGCTTTAACTGATTATCAAGTTCCACCACCTTCGTAACTAAGTTGTTTGACTTAATTTTGTTTTTGGTTTTTGTAGAAAACATTGGGTGTTGGCCGTACTAGACATGAAAACAAGTACTTGCTATTATCTTGATTCCCTTAGGGCTAGCACTGTCAATTCACAATTGAGACAAACTATAGATGAGTAAGTAATACAAATTATCTAAACATTAAATTATATTATTTGATATATTTCTTAATTTTTTTGTAGATCAATTATCTTGTACGCTGCACAAAGTGGATCCAATAAGAGGGTTAAACTCAACTGGGTCAACGCTAGGGTGAGCACTTAATTACCTACAATCCCTTTTAATTGTCTTGTGTTTGATACTCAGAATCATACGATTCTGAGTATTTTCCCAACACGTAATACATAACTCCCATTTGGGCTTCAATTCCAGCAATCGTGCTTTGCTGACCTGGAACATCGTTGTATATTTTTAAAGCTTTGTCTAGTAACTCGAGTGCCTTGTTGATCTCATCCATAGACTCGTATATAGCAGAAATGTTAGTGAAACCGCAAGCAATTTCCTCTAACGGAATGCCCGAAACAGGGTTTTCATATATATGTCGCGCATTTTCACAGTATGATTTTGATTCTTTAATTTTCCCTGTTTTGTTACATAAATCAGACTTGAGTGCTTTTTGATACGCAAAAATAGATTCATCATATTTAGATAATGATAAATATGTGTCTCCAATGCTTAAATCTACAAGTGATACCTCGCTTTCTTGCCCGATAGCCACCATGGTCATACTAGCCAAAACTAGATGCTCTAGCGCACCTTCATAGTCACCTTTTGACTCACAAATAAGACCCATTAGCCGCCTATCGGCTGCTTCTTCTACTTACAAACCGTTCTGTAAATGGATATCAATCGCCATTTTACAAAAGCTCTCGGCTTCTTTAAATTCAAGTGCTTGAACATAAGCTTCTGAAAGATACCTACACGTTTCACCAATTCTTGGATCAGAATCGCCCAAAACCTCCCGTTGTACTTCCAAACCTAACGTGTAACATTTTAGAGAATTTTCAAGTTGACCCAACATAGAATAAGTATCACCCAACTGCATTAAACCGGAAAATTTAGCAAGCGCGTGATCTTGACTTTCATTGACCACTGGGATTTCAATAGACTCTTCAAGAACCGGTATAGCTTCATTGTACTGGCCTAAACTGCAGTATATCGCTGCTGTAACATGTAAACACATAATTGAAATACTAAGATACTGTAGAATGAAGGCAATTTTAAATGGTGGATGACTATCGCTTTAGATTGGGTTTAGAAATGATAGATCAATTTTCTGCTCTATTTTAAGCTATTGTAGAATGAAGGCAATGAACTTTATACACAACACTGAACACTTATATGCATGGACTAATTTGCAATCGGTTGTAAATGGGTTGGTATACTAAGCTGCAGGTTGGTATATAAATGGGTTCATTAAGAAAATGTAGATTAGAGGTGTAATCGACTAGCATAGCATGTGTGTGGCTCACAGTACCATTTTTTGTGTTTCCAGATATAAAGTCTTGCCATAAGATTCTTGTGTTTCCATAAATAAAGGCAACATTTTTTTGTGTTTCCAGAAATAATATCTGTTTACAATATTATTTTCATGTTTACAATAATGTAATTGTGTAGTGTCCATGTCAGCCGGGAAGTACTGAATGTGGATACTATATGTTAAAGTTCATGAAAGAGATAGTTGATGAAGGAGTTGAAATACTGGCCAATAACAATGTAAGTATATATATGTTTTGTGCACTTGCTAAATAGTATTAATATATGTATCTTTGATAACTATTTGTTTACAAACTTTTTCTTAGGTTGGGGGAAGCAAAGATGAATACACCGACGTTGATATCGATGGAGTTCGAGAAGAATGGTCGACTTATGTTTCAAACTTTATTTTTCGGTGAAACTTTGTAATACTTTGAATTCGTAATCGACTTTTGTTACTTTTCAAATCGTTGTTTATATTTATGAAATGGATTGTTTTGGAATATGTATTTTATTTTATATTATGAGTTGTTTATTACTATTTTATTATATTAATGTGGAAAACTGGAAACTAATAATTCTATAAATTTTTTTTAAACAGCTTTAACAATGACACACATTTATGACAAAAAATACACGTCATAAGTAGATGACACACAAAATGAGTGTCATCTTCATTCTTGACAGGGCTATCCTTGACGGACATTGCGTGTCAAGGATGGGTGTCATAAATGCGTGTCATAAAAGCGTGTCATAAATGCGTGTCATAAACATATGACACATAAAATGCGTGTCATCTTCATTCTTGACATGGCTATCCTTGACACGCACCCGCGTGTCATCTACCCCCTTTTATGACACGCAATGCGTGTCATCTAAGGTGTTTTTTCTTGTAGTGGTAACGGTTGATTTTCAAAGGAAAGATGCGTGTTGGGCAATGACGGCGATACGTAACGGTTGACCCCACGTAATGAATGGTTGGGCAATGACGGCGATACGTAATGGTTGACCCCACATAGTGTATGGTTGTGGGAATGACGGCGATACGTAACGGTTGCCCACAACACCAAAGGTTCCTTCGGGGACATTGTGACGCGTAAAGTAAGATACAGAATTAGATAACGATAATGTATGACTTAAATGAATGTTAAAAGTTTTAATGAACGATCCGTTTAAACGGTGATTATGATTATGATGTTGATGATGATATGGGTACGAAACCTTTTTAAAGATGTTAGATTATTACATGCTTTTGTGAAAGGTTTTACTAAACGAATGACTGATATGTTTTTGGCAAATGTTGATGTTAAAGTTTTTTTATGAAATGCTAAAACTCACCAGCGTAGCTGACTTTTTAGTATGCACATTAAGGTTAAGGCAGGTATGGACGATGGACGGTGATGCTTGGCAAGCGAGAAGAGTTACCCGGTCGATCATGGAGACTGGCATCCCGTTATGAGTTGTTTATGTTAAGTTTATGTATTTGACAATGTACGCTTCCGCATGTATGAACAAGTTTTTAGTTATGTTGAATGAATAATTCCGCTGTGTTATTTGATATTCATGTTTAAGAACTGTTTGTGAATGAGTAAATCCAACGAGTGAGGCCTCCCGGGTTTGGGGCCTTACACAGGGGCTAAAGACGCAACCAATCCAAGAAGTTTGGGCTAAATTTACAATTTTTAAAACTTGTGGCCCAAACATGCAATTTGGTCAAACCACAGGGGCATTTATGCAATTAACTCTACATATTATTATATATACATCTTTGATAAAAAAAATTGAATAATATACGAGTCGAGTACGATCTAAACTCGAGCATGTAAAGTTACTCATCACGTGAGCCTTAACACATGCCAAACTCTTGGCTCGATTCATTTATATTTTATCACCACTAGGTTCAAGGCACATATTGCTTTAATTTGTTGCACCCCGTTTATGTTTCTAGCCTTTCCGGATGTCAAAAAAACGAATCTGATTAACTCAACATTCTATTAGCAGATGATAATGTCCAAGAGCATATAATACTGAGTCTGAATATCATGATGAAAGATCCCAAGTCTCATATTTTATGCAATTCTTATCATTTTTGGCACTAGTTCGTAATGAAGACTTGAATCCAACACAGGAAAATCTTCAGAAACACGCTGACATCTATACATATCTTCGAAAGACTAAACTACCTTGAAAACTCTTGGGGAAAGAACAAGGGACCACAATCATTGAATACCAATAAAGAAAACCAAGCACTTCTCTGCATGGTGAATAAATGAGAAGAAAATAAATCTTATTAATGTGCTCGTAAATAACAGTCTGTTGGTTTGATTTATGAGGGAATGCAAAAGTTAAGTAGGCAAGAGATGCAAAGTAGGTAAAAAGAACCGGAAGGGAAACAAATGTTTTAGTCTATAGGTTTTAAGACAACTTTCTTTTTTTGGAACAACAAAGGCCCGGACACCCTGGATCACCCTTCTGCCCGAAGAACAGAAGCGTGGTGACCGGGCCCCACACCACACAGGAGGAAACACACAACTAAGAAAACCGTTTAGCTCAACCTGCAACATTTAGTCTCAAGCGAGAGTTTTATGACTCCTTTATCTTAAAAAAAACTACACACGACTCTTGATTATGTTTGTTGGTATTGAGAGCATGAGTGGCTAGCTAGATCTGTACTATTTGCTTGGAACAAATGAATCTTAGCAAGGATGGCTACAAAAACTTGTTTTTGTGTTGACAAAATAGGGTTTTTCCTTAATTATTAGAGTAAATTACAAAAACCAACCTTTATCTTTATACTTATTTTCATGTATAGACCTTAATCTTTAATAATTACGCTGGATAACCTTTATGTACATGTTTCGTAACAAATCATGACCTTTAGTCAAACTGAGGTTAACCTTTTTGTTAATTTTTTATAAAATGACCAAACTACCCCTGTTTAAAAAAATATACAAATACCATATTTTCTCTCTCTATTCTTCATCTTCTCTAAAAATATCTGGATAATCAAATTACACAAAACCAAAATCGAGAGGCTTTTCACAGAATCACAGTTAAAACAAGTTATGGCATTCCTTACTCGAAGAAGGAAAAACAAGAAAAAAGGGATCCCGATAGATCTGTTTCAGTCGATAGAAAATCCCCCTACTTCAATGGACCGTCGGAATCCCAATTTGGACCATGGGTATCCACGACGGAGCAATCAGTCGATCGGTAATGTTCTTACCATTCACAACCATCTCTTTCATAGTTGGACCATTGGTGCTCCACTCAACACCGGTATCCACAAGGGAGCTTTCTTAATGGGTGGGGATTGTAATTTAGGTTAGGGATGATGATGATGAAGTGTAGGGATGAAGACGGTGAAGTTGGTGGGTGGGTTTTATATTATATTTGTTTTTTACATGTTTTAAATATAAACATAAAGGGTAAATTCGTCATTTAAAATATCATTTAACAGAAAATCTAATGATCGTTATGGTAAAGGTCATGATCTGTTACAAAACATGTACATAAAGGTTGTCTAGCGTAATTATTGAAGATTAAGGTCTATGCATGCAAATACGTGTAAAGATAAAGGTTAGTTTTTGTAATTTACTCAAATTATTATTATGCATTGGTTTTAGCTTCTTGCGTGGTCTACTTCGATGCTTATGGAATATTATGGATATAAAGGGGATTAACCCTTCCTTTTGTACCCATAAGATTCTTATGGATGATGACTCTAGACCCGTTGTGTAGCACCAGAGGAGGTTGAACCCTAGCATGCACGAGGTGTTTTAGCTTCTTGCGTGTTCTACTTTATGCTTGATTTATTCCATCTCTGATTCGCCATGGGTTACCATGGTTCAGGTTGTCCCTAAGAAGGGGCATTACTGTTATCACCACCTAGAGGAATGAGCTTAATGCTACTCGTGCAATCACAGGTTGGTGAGTTTTGCATCGACTAATATGCCCTAACTTATACATGTTTTGCATGGATAATAATCCCCATATTATGATACTAATTAGATAAAAATCTTACAGTTGATACTTAAAATGTTTATATTTTGATAATTGTAGGTTTATCGGTGTTCCAAAAGAAACAAAGCAAAAGCAGCCTAAAAACATCAAGAATCAAGCCTTTTTGGAAGGAGCACACCCGAGCATTGACCCCTTAAGAAAGTCAAAATGATCAACAAAATTCAAAATTCAACAAAAGACAAAAGTGGAGGAAAAAGGGCCAATGCACGGCCGTGCAAAGCCTTCTGTGTAACCCGAGATTCTCCGTACCCTGCCATATGTACCCTAGGACTTTTGCACGACCGTGCATGGCCCATTCTTAAGCCTATAAATAGATGGTTTGGGTTCTTTATTTTATTTAAAACCCATTTTTTTTTAAAAACCATTAGTACTTAGGGGTGTGTATTGGATTTGACCAAATGAGAGTGAACCGAATAACAACCAAACTCTAGTAGTAAAAGAAAATAGTTAATTAAATTGAAAACCAAACCAAATATGAATGGATTAGGCATTAGAGCATGTGGTATACCTCCCCGTGAGTGAGACCTCTCACGCCTCCACTTGGGCAGGGGGTGGTGTTCAAGTGAGTGAGACCTGTCACACCCAATTGCAATGCCTCCCTCTCTCACTCCCGTGAGATTTCTCATGCACTCTGTCTCACGCCAAGTGGCGGTGTTCTCACTTGGTGAAGGTGCCACATAGGCTCACAAAATCCCCTCACGAGACCACATCACATGCTCTTAGAATATAAAAATTAGTTGAACCGTGAAAAAGTCTATATAAACTACTAGTTTAGATCCCGTGTTTACACACGGGGTGAAAAATATCAGTACATAAAATTTTTAATCTTTATGTATATATTTTACAGGTGTATATATTTTACATATGTAAAAGTATATTACATATACTAAGTATAGAAAACAAATTCAAAATATGTAAAACTTAATATATATAATCGGGTTTCGAAAATACGTTAGTTATAACTGCAATCTAATATAATTTGACTTTCATTTACTTTTACTATTTGATTGAAATAAAAGTTATATAATTAAATTTCAAAATTTGTTATGATATGAGATAATTTAAAGTGAATATGTTTTATTAGTTTTTTCTTTAAATATATATTATATTAAAATGGAAGTGTATTAAATAAGAGATAGAAGCCGGGAAAAAAATGATGAGAATGAATATGGAGACGACATGTGTTAATAAAAACCTTTATTTATTATATAGTATAGATAGTATAGATTTAAGCACTGTTCCGACTTCTATTTAGTAATTGATACCAATAATGGGATATCAATAATAGATTAGAATTCAGTTTCCTACCTATTTGCATCTAGGTGTATCTCATGCTAATGTATAAATACAGTTTGGTGCTCCACTTTAGAGGCCGGCCTCTTGGTGTTTGTTGGATTTTTTCTCCTTTCAATAGAAATTAACACATTAACTAAATTCTGTACTTTTTTCTTAAAAAAAAAAACTGGCTTTTTAGAAAGTTAAACCAAAACCCAAACCAAGCAGCCGAGCCGACCTCGATCAGACCCTGCCCGGATTCAGATTTCCCATTTTAGTGATCCAACCAAAGTTTTGCAAACCCTTTTCGTATATACAAAAACATCGTTTAATGTATTTTCATGCAAACATAAAATAATATTAATTTTGGAAATAGAGATTTAATAAAGGTGGGTACGTTGGAACTGTAGTGCAGCAGTGAATGTAAAGAAGTGTACAAAACTGGTCAAGAATGTCAAATTATTTAAGAATGATTACACTATCATTCTTGATTCACGACCTTTTATATTCCACGTGTCACGATCTTGATACAAGTTTCAGAGAATAGTAGCCGTCAGATCTGTCTGTGGGCCCTGTCTACTGGATAAAGAAAATTGACTGGTAACTGAGGGATTTTGGCACCATGTTTTCATCTAGAGTTTTGTTTTTAGGATAATGAATAATTGATTGTAATCAGTTTTTAAGTTTTATCTCTCTTCTATATATTTATGTATATAGTTTTGCCTTTAAAAAAATATAGTTTTGCAAACCTGATTATAAACTTATTAATAAACTAACCGTTATAGTTAACGTTTTTGACTGTTAGTGTCAAAATCTAGTCGTTTATAAACTTGTTTTTTTTACCATTTTGACCCCATATATAATAAGTGTTTTGGTTGATTCACAACACTCAAAAACGCTCTTTACCCTCTAAAATATCTCACATGTCTTCAAATGATGCCTCTTCAAGCAATACGGTGGTTCGAGTAATCAAGATATTTGGTGTAATTTTGATTTATGTGAGATGATGAGCGGTCCAACAAAGCTCGTTATAAGTTTTATGGTAAATTTTTCTCAAAAGATGCAACCATGTAACACCCAAAATTTTCGAACGACTATAACTTTCAAAATCATGCGGAATTAGGTCCCATTTAACACTCTTGATTAATCAACACATGCCAAAAGCAATGATACGCGAAATGACATAGGTTTTGTTTTAAAAACAACAACCGACACTTCAAAATGACAACAAGTTTATACATCCAAAGAATAATTTGAAACATGTCTAATGAACCCCAACAAGGAGTTCTAACTCCAACTATTAACATACACCAAAATAAATGAGAATCCAATTCCACCATGAAACGTGACCTGAGACTTCAAACCGAAGTTTTACCTACAAAAACACCATTTAAAAACACCATTAATAATGATATAACATTGCACAACAACCCCAAAGTGCTTAACTCCCCAAATGCCCCCCCTAAATCAACCACTGGCGTATGGGTCGGCGTTCCATAAACACCCACCGGTGTCCCATACGTCGGTTTCAGGTCTGCACACCCAATTTTTCAGTTTTCGACCTTTTCGACCCTCCCGACTCGACCCCAATCGTTTTAAGCAACCAACGACATTTTGTGAATGTTTTAAACACCTAATAACATGACCATACTTCTTTGTGAGGTTCTAAAGACTTCCAACACCATAAACCGAATATGTGAAGTTCATGACCTCAAAAACTACCGTGTGAGGTTCTTAGACTTCAAATAGCACAAACAACTTTGTGAAGTTCATAACCTCAAATAACTATCGTGTGAGGTTCTTAGACTTCAAACTTCATTATATGATCATAATTACTCCCATGCGAGGTTCAAAGACCTCAAACAACAATGACAAATAGTGAAGTTCAAAGACTTCAAACGATAACGACATTAGTGAAGCTCATGACCTCAATAAACTACTGAGTGAGGTTCTTAGACTTCAAACACCAACTCATAAACATAAGACAAGTGTATACACACGACACCAATCAACCTTTATAACTAATCCGTTATTTATCGACACGTGGGATTCAAAGATCCTAATTCCATCATTTAAACTTGAAAAGTTCAAAGACTTCAAACACCTTAATCATTCCCTCCCTTGCATACAACATGGTCATACAGTTACTCTACATAACACACAAGTAATTCAATGACTTTAATCACCATACAACATTGTGTGGTTCATGGACCTCAAGCACCCTAAACACCCTCCCTTACATACATTCCCCATATGCAATTTACCAAAGCAACATACACACATGATAATCAACAAATCAACATGTATGGCAAATATGTGCGTCTACTACCACCTATCATTACTAAGTAAGTGAAAATCACATACCTTTAGCTAGATACAATTACACTTGTTCTTCTAAGCTAGCTCCTTTAACATCTTGATCACCTAGCAATCAACTTGCATTTAAAAATCTTATGATCTTAATTTATTCACCACATTGAGATTCAAAACACACCTATGATCTAAAGATCAACACACTAACTTAGTTTGGTTATCACAATCTTAACCAAACCTTCAACACCTAGTTTAACCCATTTTGACCCTTTAAAGAATCACTCAAGTTCACCCAACACTTTAATTTCATAAATCACCCATTATAAATGTGGTTTCTACTTGGTCTAATGTTCATAGACATGCCACAACACTCATACTCCATTCAAACACCACCTAACACTCCCTTAACCCAAATGACACGTTAAGGATTTACCCAAGTTACATCAAAACTCCATTTTACAATCTACCATAAAAATTGGGGCTTTATGGGTAGTTGTGTGTCTATTAACTCCGTAGGCACTTACCCAATCTCAATTCAACAATCAAACATCCCCAAATCAAAAATCCCCAATTTTAATACTCAAGAACCCTAACTTTCAAATCATGAAATCGGATGAGGTTTCTTACATAAAATTGTGTGTATCACACCATAGACACTTATCCAACATCAATTTATCATTTAAACACCATTAGGATAAAAAAAAACCCAATTCAACCTCAAGAACCCTAATTCTTGAATCTACAAATTAGATGTTTACATGTTGTCATCTACCTCCCATTACTTTAAATCAAACTAGGTTATCACTTTTAACAAGCTATTTGCCATTTAGACCACCCAATCCTTCTTAGAGTAAACAATGTTTTAAATGTAGTAGTAAAATTGAAATCCTGTTAATTATGTATATCTTAAATTGAGTTTATATTTGTTTGAGAAAAAATAGAAGCCAAAGTATATCGATATCTATACTATATAATAAATAAAAGTTTTTTCATGTCACGTGTCGCCTCTATATTCATTCTCATTATTTTTCTCGCCGCTATCTCTTATTAAATACACAATTTTCTTTTAATAATAATATATTTTTAAAGAAAAATACTAATCTTTATATTAATAAATTTCCTGACATATTTTGACAATGTATGTGTTAACAGATTATATTGTATTCCGCGAGTTTATTCAACCCGTGTAAAACACGAGTTTAAAAAATATTTTTTTTATTATTTAATATATAATATTATATTTATTCAACAAGTGTAATATACGTGATTTTAACCTAGTTATATTATATTACTAGTTTAGATCCCGTGTATACACATGGGTGTAAAATATCAATAAATAAAATTTTTAAATATTTATGTGTATATTTTACAGGTGTGAAAATGTATCATATACTAAGAATAGAAAACAAAAACTCAAAATATGTAAAAACTAATATATAATTGAGTTTCGAAAATACATTAAGTACTATTTATTATTTGATTGAAAATAAAAGTTATATAATTAGATTTCAAAGTTTTATTAGGGATAATTTAAAATAAATATGTTTTATTAGTATAATTAATATTTTCTTTAAATATATATTATTATTAAAAGATGAATATGCATTTAATAAGAGAGAGGCGAAAAAAAATGATAAAAATAAATATGTAGACGATATGTGACATGAAAAAATCTTTATTTATTATATAGTTTAGATAAGAAAGAGAACAACAAATTAAATTGCATGGATGGTGATTGAGATTGGCATATGAAATAAGCACCACACCTTTGATTTTAGCAAGAGACAAAAAGATACCATAACAAAACAATATACATTTAACCTAATAATACAATATTCTGTCTTGCATCAACGCATATTAAGCCTATATTCTCGCGGGAGCCAGTTTTGATCCATCTTTTTCATCATACATACATATACATACATACGCATGTGGACATTCCCAAGAATTGATGTTTGAGATAAAGGGATGAACCATTTATATGTAAAGTTAATTCGCATTTGGAGCGTACGAGCCGTGTCAAAAAGTAAATAGACATACCACCAAATAAAAGCACATGATATAATGTTGTTTATTTAATTTATCTTCTTGTTTTATTTGCTGGTAAAAATAATTTACCCTTAGTAAGAAACCCTAAATTGAATATTTGGTTTTGTTAGAACAATATAATGATTTTGTGTTGTTAGGTTTGAGAAATAAGCTATGTTTTGGAAGAAAAAAGAGATTAACAACCTAGAATAAAGAGATTAACAAATAGATTAAAACATATGATAAAATTAAAGTTCAATATTAAAAGAGAAAAATGTACGTCTTAATTATTATTATTATGTATTAAACATGGAAAAAATTAGACATGTGAGTTTATTTCTGTAGAATAAAATAATTATCAATACAACTTTTGAGGAATTAGACATGTGAGTTTATGTCGCTAGAATAAAATTATTTTTAATATAACTTTTTTTTTCTCAAAGAATCTCTACATGAATATAAGAAAACTTGATATAATAGAGAAGGAGATAGAGATCCTGATACATGTGTAAAATATAGAAGAACTGTATATAATAAAGATATGGATGAATATAGAGATGCTTACGTAAATGCCCTTACAAGTATATGTTCTTTTTCTGTTTATCAATCAATTAAAGAGTTAGAGTTATACAAATCCTACATCAATTCATTAGGGAGCCAAGTTATAATACACTTTGCTTTATACGTTGTATTTGATGGTGTGTCATCTGATTTTAATAGGTATAAATCATTTATCAAATCACTATTACTAAAAAAATTCGTATATCTTTGTTTGACATTTGTTTTTGTTTCTACAATATTATTTGCTTTAAGTAGTCGTTTTCTTTGGGGTCAAAGAAATGGTATTAAAAAAATTTTTGTGGGTTGCATGGTGTTGTATCATGCTAAAGAAGGAAGATGGCAGGTTGGGTATAAGTCCTCTCAAATATTCCAATATCTCGCTCTTATCTAGATGGTGGAGGTATAAGAACCGCGATAACTGCCTTAGAGACGTTTATCTAAGCTTTACATCACACCCTGAGGTCTTGGCCGGCCATTCCATTTAATAAAACGTTAAATGGTACGTGGGGTTCAGTTGTTAAGATGGACAAATTCCTAGAAGGCACAAATGTCTCTCTTGGGTGTACTATTAAGGGTGAGATCGGAGATGGTACATGTGTTCGTTTTTGGCTTGATACTTGGTTATTGGACAAGCCCCTTAACCTAGTGCATCATAATCTCTTCAAAAAGGAAGCTAAGAAGAATTGTATGGTGGGTGACTGTTGCAATCAAATGGACATGGTGCTGTCATTTTTTGTGGAATTGGAGAAGCTCCATGAGTAATGGGGGTGAGCAGGCTAAGCTTATTAATCTCACGAGCAATCTACTTAGCCACATCTTAAAAGTGGGTCGTGATAAGTGGGTTTGTACCAGTGATACTTCTGGGCGTTTTCTGTGGCATTTGTCAAAAACTTATCTACAAGGTTTTCCATGTTCCCTCCGACAACAACTATGATTCGAATTCCTGGGTACCATTGAAGGTTAATACGTTTGGGTGGAGAGCCGGTTTATATCGCATTCTGACTAGGGATGAATTGAGGAAAATAAGGATGCTTGTGTTTCAAGCGAAACTAACTACTAGTTTTGATGGCCTAACGTTGGCGAAATAATGTCTTTCCGTTTAAAATACTCGATATGATGAACACCCGAACCAAGTTAATATGCATTATCAAAGCGAACACACTTGACTTTAATATTGAATTGAGTATCAACCATCTCAACAAATCCTTGAAGAATATTAAAGGCATTGCCTTTAGTGGTCAAAAGATGAATAATGTTGACGAACATCATGACAAGTAGTTTGATGAATAATGTCTTTCCGTTTAAAATACTTGATATGATGAATACTCGAACCAAGTTAATAAGCATTATCAAAGCGAACACACTTGACTTTAATATTGAATTGAGTATCAACCATCTCAATAAATCCTTGAAGAATATTAAAGGTATTGCCTTTAGTGGTTAAAAGATAAATAATGTTGATGAACGGCATGACAAGTAGTTTGATAAATAATGTCTTTCCATTTAAAATACTCGATATAACACCCGAACCAAGTTAATAAGCATTATCAGAGCGAACACACTTGACTTTAATATTGAATTGAGTCTCAACCATCTCAATAAATCCTTGAAGAATATTAAAGGCGTTGCCTTTATTGGTCAAAAGATGAGTCCATGTTGTCCGAGTAAAATCATCAACAATTGTGAGAAAATATTTGTACCCATCATATGTAGTAGAACGATACGGTCCCAATTATCAATATGAATAAGATCAAACATATGTGAAATAGTTCTACTAATAGTAACAAATGGAAGTTTATGTTGTCTAGCTTGAGGGCAAATAGAACAATGATCAAGAGAACAATCATAAGCATCATTAAGATACAATGACAAATGCCTAAGTCTATTTTCCCTCAAGCTAGACAACATAAACTGTAACAGAGAAAAGTTTATTACGATGTAAAAGATAAAGTCCATTTAGAAGATTTCCCAGAACCAGCAGACTACTTAGTGAAGGGGCTTGCAAGAAAAAGAAGTTTCAGAAAGCAAAACAACCACTTTTGTATCCTTAAAAAGTTTGGGAACAGATAAAAGATTGTGCTTAATCTGAAACACAAAGAAGACATTGAAGATAGAAAAACTCTTATGAGATTAATCGTTCCGGCCTACGTAACAGGTAAGACATGCTCGTTTAGAAAAGAACATAAACAGGCGAGCTAAGTAATTGAATGTTAGAAAGTAACTTGAATTCAAAGCACATATGATTACTTGCCCGAGTATCAATAATCTAAGTAATGATGACCGTAGTCAAATTGCAAGCAATAATACTTACAAAATTAGCAAAGCTAAGTGGCTGGACATGAGGAACACTATCCTTAACCCTAGAATTCTACTAAAGAAGTTGCATCAAAGTAGTGTACTATTCTGTAGATAAAGCAGATGATGAACCCTAAACAGAAGCAGTAGGAGTAGTATCAGAGGTAGCATTAGCAGAAATATTTGGTGGTTTAGTACTCTTTAGGAAACCCAATTAGACGGTAGCATTTACTAACGTTATGCCCCGTCTTTTGCAATGAAACAAAACCCTTTTGATTACCAAAACTCTTCGGCACTTGCATACTAGCATTCATGGAAGCATTCTGAGAAACAAACTATGCATGTGACTGAAGTTTCCTATGTTTCTCATATGGAATGAGAAAAGCATAAGCTTGATTACAGTGGGAAAAGACTTCATCATTTTGCTCCCCTGGATCATCTCATCACATGAATTGAGACCCATAAGAAACTACGTCAAACGTTGGTCTGCCTCACGTTTTGCTAACAGTCGTGCATTACCAGAAGTGCACAAAGGATAGGCTCAAGGGCATTTAGTTCATCTATCATATGATAAAAACTCTTCGTGCGATAACTATACGTGTGTGTATTTTCTTTAGGTTAAATAAACACGTATAACCGAAACCAAACCAATATAGTTGGTTACTAAAAAGTCATAATCGAATCATGAGTTTCTTAATTGACTCTTAATTCGGCTCGATTTTTCAGTTAAATAAATTTGTCGGTTAACTTGTCCACCAAGTTCTAATGTGGCCTAAATTATGTTAAATCCATTTACAAAAATCTTATTATTAAAAATAAATTATCTTTTTTTAACAGCAAACTCACATATACTCACTTATATACTCCTAAATTAAATCACGTTTTCATAATAAAACTTGAACTCTCACCACTTGATAAGAAATTCCACTAACACCTTCGTACCAAGAGGCTACAACCTGTTTCATAAAACTTAAAAAAAAATCATCTAGCATCTCTAAGAAACCACAAAGTCACATCACCATTTTTCGAATAAAACAACATAATGTTGTCGTAATTTTGTCTGGCCAAGAAACTTCTCTCTTGAATTTCTTTTACATAATTAAACGTATACACCCAAACATGGAGACATGCATGCATGTGATATATGGAGCAGCCCCATGCATGCATGTGTGCATACAGTTTTGCATTCTGGTCATGTCATTGTCTGCAGAGCATGATGATGTGTTGATTTGTGTGTGGAAATACATACACGAGAGAGTGTGTGTGAGTATACCGATGGAAGATGGAAAATAATCAATGATTTTGCAATCTATTGCTTGATGATTGACTCCTCGCTGACTGACCACAACTCATGTGTCCCCTCTGTGTTTTGACCTATTTGTATTTTGTACACTTTACTTCATTTTCATATGTTAAGTTTTTTTGCAGCCTTTTGCTTTCACAGTCTGTGGGTACCAGTGGCCCATTCAATTTAAAGTCCCTTTTATTCCCTGTGTATATCTTAACTTTTCTTTTTCTTTCTCAATTTCTTTAATTTTAATTTCGTTTTGCTTTCTTTTTAATTGTCATTAATAGTGTGAGTTTGTCAAGAGAATAAAAGATCACAAGTACTAATTACTCTAGAAGAAAATAATGTCGATTAGGCATTTGCTATTGAAAATTGATTTATCGATGAACTTGTTGAGTTTTGTAGTCTTAAAATGAAACTTTCATGAAGCCAGTATATAAGGTAGCTCTATACTACAACCAACTAAAACAATCGCTTTAAAACTCAAAATTTTAAGAGTCTCAAAACTTGAAAAACCCACTTTAATTTATATTTTAACGTAAAAATATATGTGATAATTTATCATTTTTTTGTTATTAGAGAGAAATGATAATCTACATTTTAGTAATTTTTATGTATATAGAAAATATTTACAAAATCCACAATTTTAATATTCGCTTTGGTCTTCAAAATATGTTGAGCCGCCCTACAAATATCTTTAGGAGTTAGCAGGCTCACAAGTCTTGGAGATGGCAATTAGCTCATATGGAAATTTTAGTCCATCTCTATGCATACAAATTAGCAATAGCAATGGGTTACATGAAAATTTTAATTTTGAGTTGTTTTCTCTTATTTTGTTTATTTGTTTAACTCGTTTAAGCAAACGTGTTGATCTATTTAATTTGTTTTAATAAACATGTTAATCCATCAAAAATTTTAAAACTTGAATAAAAATACAAAAAATAAATATTTTATAAGGTTAACCCATCAACCTGACTCGTTTAATTAATTTATTTATTACAACCTGTCAACCGGCAACTTGATTACAACCCTCAAACTCGTTTGTAATCAATCAACATGTTTGACTCAATTAAATAAATGAGTTATACATGTATGTTCGTATTATACGATTTTAAGTGTGTTTGTGTTAGAGTTGACTTTTTTAAACAAATAAATATATGATCCAATAAATCAATTTCTAGCTTAACACGAATGTCACTCACTGCTACAAAAGAAAAAAAAATTGGGTCTGGTTTACGACGGATTTGGAGGAAAATAATCAGTCACAACGGTTTTGTCATAAAATAATAATTAAAAATAAATAAATAAATAAAATATTTTTTTGACGGAATCTAGAGGATGGTTATTCTGTCGCTAACTATTTTCGTGGTTAACTCCGTTGCAGAGAATATAACTTCAATTTTATTAAAAAAATAAGAAAATATAAACGATATTAAAAGATTTGTTATTAATAAAGGTTTAAAGATTTAGAAATGAAAATTAGAAAAAATCGGTTGCTAATTCTATCGCAAATAATAAAAATAAAGAGATAAAATATATCTTATTTCTTAATCTTTATACATTACTTTTTTTTTTGAAAGGCGAAAATTGAATGTGTGACGTCGCATCCCCCCGTCTTATGGGAGAGCCTCATCCAACTCCGGCCAATATGTTGTCTTAACCGGGCCCACTTGGCGTCAGAATTGGAGAGCTTTCAAGGAAAAACCCCACCCAATACGGCCCCTTCCTGGCTTGAGGGAGAGCCGAGGCTCCAACACTGGATCCGCGTGGGTAAAACCCTGGTGCATCAGCCTAAAAGGCCTCATTTGCGATGCCGCAGAAATTAATGGTGGTGGCAGGGATTAAACCCGGGTCCCTTGGGACTTCATGTCTTACCTCAACCACTACACCACAAGCTCTTTGACATCTTTATACATTACTTGATTTTAGAATATCTTTTTTAGAAGATATCTTTAATCTTTATAAAAATATTTAATTTCCGTCCTGAATTTCCCACATCACGTACCTTCCCTCATACAATAAAAATCTTTTATTTTTATTTTAATATTTTTTAATTAAAGTTTATTAACTAATTTATATAAGTTGGTAAAAAGATGGTCAATCATGATCATATAATCGGTAGAAATAAATATATTTGATCGATTATGATCACTAGAGAACTCTTTAACATAGTCATAGATGGTTATACTTGGTCAAACATGATTATAACGGGCCAACATAGTTATTCTTGGTTAATCAAGGTTAAAAATAGTGATGGTTAAATATAGTCGTTCAATCATTGTCATACTTGATTAAACATTTTTTTGAACGGCAATTTGGATCACTGACGGACCACTGGCTCACCCGATCATCTCCACACTTTCAGGAGAAATCCATTATAGGTGAGAAAACCTCTGACCCAATCTGGACCCATCTTATTTTTTTTGTTACGGGTGGGACTTGAACCCAAGACCTCACAATTTTAATAAAGTTTTAGGTATACACATTTACCACTAAGCTAAGCTAGTGATTTTTACTTGATTAAACATAGTCATACTTTCTCAAACATAATATTTTGCTCTTTACAACCTATTATTATCCACCAAGACCTAATATATTAAGGGGAAAATTAAAGATCTAACATGACTTTTAAAACCAGTAAGGCTCATTAAAATATAGGGTATATAAATAGAATAAAACTAGAAAAACAAAAGAATAATTTTTGTTTGGTTTAGTTTGCTTTGTATTTGTCTATTTTTATGTGATTTTGGATATACCTATAAATAGAATAAAGAGTAAATTTTGTTTTTAGCCTATGAGGTTTGACCTATTTAACCTTTTCAATTTAAAAATGAATCTTTTAACATATAAACCCCTATGGTTTGCATTTTCTAACGGTTTTGATCCATTTGACTAACTCTGTTAGATTTTTCAGTTAAGTAGAAGGGTAATTCACTCATTTTAAATACGAGGGACTATTTGTATAAATCATTAAGATAACTTGATGTTTAGGGATTGTTTTTGTAATTTATTTAAAATAATAAAAATATAAATTATGAGTGGCTATTTTAGTAAATTTTTTATAATATATATAATCATAAATCTAAATATCTTTAATGAAGGTCTATTAAATCTTGAGTTTGGCTCATGAGTTGTTTTCATATATAAATTTTATAAATATATATATCTTTGTTCGTGAGATTTATGTGCATCGGTTAATCGTCGTTTGATCCTTGTTTTTTGATTAAAAAGGTTAAACAGGCCAAAACTCAAGGGCCAAAAACGAAATTTACTCTAAGAATAAAACAAAAAAAAACATTTTTTTATTTAAAAAAAAATGAAACCTCCTTTCAAAATCTGTCACCAAATTATTTCATTGCAATATCCATCGCTAGATTTTTGGCTCTAAATCCGGAGAAAATACAGATTCAAATTAAATGGACTTATAATGATGTAAAATGATGTTACTACATGAACAGAGATTATGAAATTCACCATTTTCATCTTATTGTAAAAAGGTAACTTCATAGAAGGATAAGTCTAGGTATTTTAGTCTATGAGTTGAAATGTCGTAAGTTTTCGGTAAGATGTTTAATAGTATCCTAAAATGAGACATCACGCATAGTTGGGTCTCACGTGTCTACCATTTCACCACCTATCCCCGGGTTTTGACCGTTACACTAAAAACTGCTTACTTTTGTTATTATGTGACAGATGATTCCGTCGCTAAAAGTTTATAGTAAATATTTTCTCATGATCAAGACTATTGCACAAGATCTTAGCAACGGATTTCCGACGGACTGCCACTATATAGGTCCATTCTATTGTATTGACTTCTATATACTTATTATGGCATTCTTTGATCAAACTATATATGTAATCTTTGTGTTTGTCGATACTTTTAATTTCGGTTGCATGTAATACTCATGTCCATATGGATATGGATTTGCAATTTCCTAAAAGCTTTATCATGTCTTTGGAAAAGGAGAAAAAAAAAAAAATATATATATATATATATATATATATATATATATATATATAGGGGCATGTTCTTTTGAGAACCAACTATATGTTGAGAACCGAAAGAACCGCACAAAACGTGTACATATCGCTTTAGTTAAAAAAGTAAAATTCAACAACAATGTTTTATTTATCTCTTCCCACTCTTAGTTTGAGTTTATCTCCTCTCTCCTAAATTTTTTTAAGAAAAGTATAAAAATATGCATATATGCATTCATTTGTGCATATAGTGTGAGTGCATATATGCATTTAAAAAAACGACTATAAATTCAAGGTCTTTTAAAACCAAACCTTAAACATATTGAAATGTACATGAATTCTAGTCAATTTATATTATAAATAGAGGAAGAGTTAATGCGGTTCTCACGGTTCTTAACATATTGTTGGTTCTCAAAAGAACATACCCCTATATATATATATAT
The DNA here is from genome assembly GCA_023525975.1 of Smallanthus sonchifolius. NCBI lineage: Eukaryota > Viridiplantae > Streptophyta > Magnoliopsida > Asterales > Asteraceae > Smallanthus > Smallanthus sonchifolius. Next base: position 60,626,675 of record CM042041.1, on the reverse strand, counting down.
AGGGGAAGGTTCCGCTAAGAAGTGGTTTTTCGCTAAGAAACGCTAAGAAGTGGGTCAAACGAATTCCGATTGAGCTCATTCGAGCGGCGTTGGAACCGTCTCATCGAACTCTAATACGGACCCAAAAACCTAAACCCCCCTCCACCCGCACCCCAAAAAACCTAAACCCCCCCCTCCAACCCCACCCCGAAAAGCCTAAAACCACCACCCCCACCCCTCAAAAACCTAAACCCCCCCACCCCACCCCCCAAAAACCTAAACCCACCCCCACCCACCCCCAAAAACCTAAACCCCCACCCCCACCCCCCAAAAAAAAACCTAAACCCTAAAATCTAAACCCTAAAAGCTAAACCCTAAGGCTAAACCCTAAGGCTAAAATCCTAAAATTCAACGCTAAGATCTAAACCCTAAAAGCTAAGATGGTAGAGTTCGACGATACGGTTCCAACGCCGCTGGAATGAGCTCAATTCGAGTTCGTTTGATATCGTTTCTTAATGTTTTTGTCACTTCTTAGAGTTCTTAGCGGGAAACAACTTCTTATTTGATCCTCCCCCTATATATATATATATATATATATATATATATAAAAGGGGTAGGGTAAAATATTAGTAGTCTCAAACTCATTAAACTTTATAAAGTTTTTATCATTTTAAAAGGTTTTCCTCGAAACTCGTCTTGTACGTTATCTTTTTTAGTCTTTCTTTTTGTGACTTAATGAAATGTCATCATGTTATGAATGAACCCATAAGTAATAATGGAAGGTGGTACCAAAATTTATATTGGTAATAGGGTTGGCATTAAACATAGAGAGGGGTAGTTCGATCTAGGAATTAGGGATATAATATAAAGTGAAAATGACCATACTATTTCTTCTTCAATTTCTCCCCTCAGTCGTGTCCTTTTCTCCCCGGCTTTCAAGGTGCCCTTTTATTTCTATATATCTTTTTTTTTAAAGCTTATAAAAATATGGACTTTCGTCTTTATAATATACTTCTATCAAACAGAAATCACAAGTTTATTTACATTAAAACAGAAAGTAGAAGCTTTATTTGAATGCTAAAGTATCAAATAATAATTTTTTTGTCATTTTTTCTTGTTTTCTAAAAACCATATGTGGAAACTACATCCAAAGAGTTGTCAACTTCTTTTTCTCACATTTACTATTTTAATTTTCAAGAATTTAGATTGTTCGTGTCACTAATTTTCGATGTTGAAATTTCTATTTCTTGATTATAAATTTTTCGGTCTAGATTGGTCGAGTTTCATAACAAAAAGATTGTAGCACTCATAAATTTTAAATTTTTAAATAATAATAAAATAAATAATTAGAATGATCTTTAGGAATAATAAATGGTTTCATCAGAAGCAAATGGAACTTTAAAACACATAATTGATAAATTCTTGAAAATATTTCATTTAATTGAAATAAAATATTAAAAAGTTAATTTAAATAAGTAATAAAAACAAAGATCACTGTCTTCTTTCTTTCTATTTGACCAGCCATTAATTTTAATTCGGGAAAATTATGAGAGTAAAGATTTGGACTAATTTTTTTTATTAAAATGTATATTAATTTTAGCCCACTATAAAATAAGCATATCCAAAAGCAATCAATCAGAAATGTCACATAAACTTAGCCGGCTAAATTTCAGCATGAAAGCTTGAATTTAGCCGGCAAAACAGACCACGTGTAGAAATATGCGAGCTAAAATCTAGCCTTCATGTTGAAATCTAGTCGGGATAGAAAGATATCGGCTTAAATCTAGCCTCTAGGCTGAAATCTAGCCAAAATAAAGATATCGGCTTAAATCTAACCTCTAGATTATTTAAAAAATGCTTCGTTCGGTTAGTTGTGAAAATCAACCCATATTAACCGAACCAACCCATTTGTAACGTCATTACCAAAGGGCATATACATGTATCTGATGGTTTACATCTGATGAAGCCCATTTTGCTCATAGTTGATGATATGAAGAATCAAGGAAGGATCCTTAAGCCGGCAATCCATTTATAATCCTCGATTGGCACATCATGTAACAAACTAAATGGCCCAAGGAAATATGAGCAGCTTCGTATTGGGCCAAAATCTGCAGTGAGTCTGCACCTTTAATTTAAGAATTAAGATTAAAAAGTAGCAGGCCAAAATCTACTGGGCCTTAAAAGTACTTGGTGACTTGGTGTTGTAATTTGGGGCATTTATTGTGACAAGATTTATAAATACCACGTTTACACTATCTGCGGGGCCGAAGCTGCAGGCCTAAATTTTGGTGGTTAACCAATATCAAACAAGACCTACCAGAGAAAGAAACCCATTAATCGATATCTTTGGTTATGATTCGGGTCTGGGTCATAAGACCTATACCTATAGGCTATTGGCCCCATAAGCTCTTTTTTTTCCCATTATAAACCCTTCATGAAAACGCACAACCAAATGCTCTACTAACCAGTGAGACTATGACACCAGGTAAAATGCATCTTACACTATGTAGGTGATCTTTTAGGGGTTATGATTGGAAATTAGTAGAAGCTAGAGTCGAATCAAATAATATGAAAAAAAATCAAAGCAAAAACTGCTCTATTACTTTAGAATTTGAAATCAAATCTACAAATAAATAAAATAGAGTAATTACATGAATGGTCAATGTGATGTGTTCATATTGCATCCTTACCGTTCACCATCAATGGCACGCTTGCTTTTTTAACTAATCTTATCTTACTACTTTAATAAATAAAATATTAGGGGACGCATGTCACTCTCTGGTTACTCCTTATTTTTATTTTCCCGCCTCTCCTATTAAATGTTAGTTTTTTCGTTTTCTCTCATATTAAATAATAATCTTTGTATTAATAAATATCATATGAACACGTGTCACTTTCTGGTTCATTTTTGTCATTTTTTTCCGCCTCCTATTAATAATGATATTAAAATAATTTAATTTTAGATTTTTAATATCAATCTAATTACGAATACTTATTGTTTAATTATAAATAGTTATTATATCATCAATAAAATAAATTCAATATTAATTAACATTTATCAATTAAATAAAAAATTAATACTCAGTTGAAAAAAAAATGTTTTAGAAGCTAACTTAACAGAGAGCTTATAACTGTCATAACAAATTACATTTTTTAAAAACATATTTTGACGAGTGTGTTAAAAATTTAAATTTTTTATTAGTAACTATATAACATTTTATTTATTTATTCAACTCGTGTAATACACGGGATTTTAACCTAGTTGCCAATAAAAAAAGATCTGTTAAGTCAATTATATCCTTTTACTTGAGAAAAAAAGAAGAGACCATCACCCTAAGGGTAAAATGAAAGCAAGCTGTTAGTTAACTTTGTCTTGGCTTCTAAGCAAAAGAGTCAGTAAACCCTTTGCTTAAAACCAAAGATTTGGTGAACAAAACCACTACTGTATCTTGATTGTTATTGACGTAGTCAAAGGAACTAATTGCTACATCCATAAAGAATAAAGAATCCAAATTTGACATTAAATGGTATTATTAACAACCATTTTAGCCTCATAACAATTATCAACTGTTAACACAAAATGTACATCAAAACAATTGCTCTAATCCCAACCTACTTACCAGAAAAGGAAAGAAAAAAGAATTCGCCACAGTGTCGATTAGAGGCCTGCGCAAAGAATATATTTCTGTTTCACCTACCAATGTGGGTTAATTTGTCATACTTGCTGCTTCATCTACTTTTCTCTGTGTTGTTAGTACAACTTAATAACTCCAGTTCAATCCAAGTTAGCCAAGTTAAAGCTCTAAGAAATTTGTTTGCATTCAAACGAACCACTAATTAAATTGCCTCTTACTTTAAGTCGTTTTGGATTAGGCTCTAGCGTTGGTACTTTCTTTAACCCGAGTTTACTCACAGCTTCTTCGTTTCCCATTTTCTTGTACTTGATAGAGGTGGAAGTGGTGCTTTCGTTACCAAATCTTTCCTTTGACATGTAATCTCTGCCAGATTTTAAAAAATCGGGTGCTGGATTATGTCCAGATCTTTCAGATTGTACTTTCTTTAACCGTTTAAGCCCCTGTGCAACCATGTAACCGGGGTTAGTACAGAAAGCAAAGACTTAAATCCTTGATAAAAAGAAATAATTGATAATTTGTATGGCTCGACTACCTGATGCTGGAATTTTGAAGGGACCGAACTGGTTGGTTTCCTATGTTGAGGTTTTAAGGATGAACGGCGTTTGAACCTAAATATCTCTGAGTCAGAGTCATCACTATAATGGCATGTACTTTTAACATCAATAGGTGAAGCTTTGTGCATTTCCATATCTACATCTTTAGAAGAACTATTATCGCCGTGTATCTGTTGAAACGAAGATTAGCTAAGGTCAAATTATATAAATATATAAGAAAAAATAGAAAAAAATAATATGAGCATCGACTTTTAAGCAATGAGTTTAAGCTTACATGATTATGTAAGGAACAAGTTTCAGCAATATCCATGATCTCAGGAACAGAGTGTTTTAAATTGCAGCCCTGCTGAAAATCAATCTTGCAATACAAATTGTATTCATCGTTTTCAGCTAGCGGGTACAATTTTGATAGCAGAATCGTGTCATTTCCGTTTCTAAATTGATGTTTAACTTCATCAATGATATCTTTATCCTCCTCGAACATTTTGGAAACCGTCTCCATATCAAATAGTTCATCCCTTACAGAGAGTGTAAAGTTTGTTCCACAAGGCAAATTAAGTGACTTGAAATCTGTGAAACAATTCAAGAAATACCATGATTTAACAAAAAACATCAAAACTACATTTGGATATATAAAAACCAGAAACTAGAGATGGCAATTTTAACCCATTTATTTAGAATAAAAAGGTAAAACATCACCCAAACTGTATATCTATATAATGCATAAAACCTCCTGGATCATTTTATTCAGAAATATAAATTTTAATTTGAAACAATTTTAATTATACTGGACACATTTTTACCAAAAGGATAAACAAAAACATTTTGACACAAAAGTGATTCAGGCTAACCTAACCCAACCAGCCCACTTTGCCAACTCTACCAGAAAGAAATGTGCCAGTATACCATGGCGAAGGCAGACAGGATGCAAATAGCAGTTGCAGTTGATATAAGCTACATAACAGTCACGTTTGCAGACACTGCAAAGAATGGTTGCATGAGAATGTTGGGAAACGCCCTTGCACTCTCTTGATCTCATTAAGCACCAACGAGCACGATGTTGGAAACGTATTAAATTCACAAACGAGGCCTTAATGCTAAGCTTAGACGCAATATCTACAGAACAACGGTCTAACTCTTCATAAACACCAACTGATGAAATAAGCATCGCTTCTTTACACAAAAGTTCCTCATGAGGAATCAAAGGTGTCCGGTTAAGAAGCGCATAACGACGTGAAGCTATTGATCCCAACGAGAACCAGTCACCAGTTGCAAAATTCACAGCCTCACCACAATTAAAACCTGCAATATTACCACTCATGAAATCAGTATGACAATATAATCTTTTAGGATTATCTAAAACATAATTTGGAAAATAATATTTACCATGGCTAAACCCTGCATGATATGCTCGGGGGAAGGTGACGACATATTCCCCAGGCTTTTGGACAGCCTTGTAAACTGGAACACCATGTTGTGACAAAATATTAGGAGGAAATAAGGTTGTTTTCCCTAAAAGAACATCAAAAGCCCCATCTTCCCCTTCAGTTGACAGAATATCATGATTATACACCTTTTGTTGAACAACATTTTCAAAATCCAGTGCAGCATGACCAGGAACACCGTACCAGGTTTTCTCAGCTCCACAATGATGGTAATTAATGCTGTAACAAATGGAGTATAACTGTATAAGCATAAAGTAAAAAACATACAAGTAAAATAACAAAATACATACCTGTATAAATAATGGTCTTCTACATGCCAAGCGAACATACTGAATAGCATCCCTATGTAAAGCATTGGTTCAGTAACTCCCTGTAAATCATAAAAATATTACATAAATGAACAAGGCATACCAAATAATTTATGTACACATACAATCAAAGAAAATAAACTATTTGAATACCGGAATGGTTGTATCTAGCAGGCGTAAGATCGATCTGGACAAACATGCAACTTTCTGCAATCAAAAAAGTTAACAGCTTAATCTTAGTTAATGGAACATGCACAATCTAGTATATATGTAACAAAAATTACACAGTATTAGCATGTACATATCATACAATAAAGTGGATGAGAACTGGAATACAAAGTACCAGTTATAAATGACTAAAAAAATTGAAAATTTATTGCAAAGAGCAAAGCAGGATTTATAAATGACAGGAAAAAGAGTAGAAACCTTTAAGTTCCATTTGCTATTTCCAAGTTCATCAGTTGGAGAAGATGAAAATGCACTGCCATCAACATCACATGCATACTCGACACTTTCAGTATTTCCAGAAGCTATTTCCCTCCAAAATTCTTTTTCCACATAAGTAGCAGGAAGACATCCAGAACTATAATATCTACGAGCAAAAACCTTGTTCGCCATTTTCTCAAAATCACGGAACGTGTAGTTTCTGAACAGAAAAACGCTACTCAAACTCTGAAAGAGCGTGTACAAAATGTAAAAGGTACAAAAAAATGAAGGAAACTCACCGTCCACTGTGGAAAAAGGTAACCTTATCATCGGTATTCCACTCAGCAAGACGAAGAGGCTGCACTCTAGTTGTAAACCTAAAACCAGCTTTCTCTTTCAATAAAACCATGCCTGCAGGTACAGAAGCACTCAAAGGCGAAACAATCTTGCATATACCTGAAAAAGGGTTCCAAAAAAATTATTTACATAACATCATGTGGTGTACTATTAAGTACTGAAAACAATATATCAACATTTATAGAAAAATTCCATGATAGGATGGTAGAGCTGTAAACCCTCATTTATGATGCTTTAAATCTAAAATCAATTTTTTAATGAACTCTATGCCCTAGCACTTAGAAACAGTTATACGTGGTTTGCATTCAAACTTCAAATGCATTGTCGAATTTTAACATATACATAACCATTATAATTTAACATTGAAGTTCCAGCATTAAATGTATCGTCTTTCACATCTATAGTAAGCAGTTGTAGCAAATGTATTGCAAATTAATGAGCATACTAGCAGGCCTACAATGTATGCATACACACATAGACGAAAACTTGTGGAGAGAACACACGGTCCCATTGCAAATTAATGAGCCATTACCATATTTTGAAGCTTCTGGAGCTATTTTTTGCAGATATGCCAAAGGATCCTCAAATTCTTCCTTACTAGGAAAGTATACAGGGCACTCTGGCATCTTATCTGTCCAATCAAGATCAGCTGTGTCAAACTTCTCAACCTTTTGCTTTGACATAGTATCTCTCCCATTTAGAACACAACCAGATTGTGCAGATACATCTAGATTTCTGAATGATCTCACACCACAGGATGCAGAACCTCTTAAAGCATCTCCACCGCTTCTAGTCATTAGATTCATAACATTTGCACTGTCATTTAATGTGCCTGCTTTAATTCGCTGAAGCCTCTTTTGCTTCAAAAACTCTAGCTTCGCCTCTCTGGAGAAACAAATTCTCCCTTCTCCCTGGAAGAAACAACACATCAGAATCCTATGCACTACTATGAACAAAAAGATGTATAAACTTTCCACATGAATTTCAACAGTTATCTCATAAGATTCCTTCAAAAGGTCATGACTGTTCATTCAAATTATTTCCATACAAAACCTTCAATCTATAGAGAAATATGGAAGAATGTCTTCAAAACTATTTAACAGGAACTAACAAATCTACCAACTGAATATCAAGGGTAAAAAAATAAATTATAAAACTCTACAAAATCATCCAGGAATAGAAATTTATGTGGTTAAATTTACAGGTATAAAAAGACAAAGTGATGACTGAAACAACTTTTTACGTCCTTGTTAATTCACGAAAAAATAGACATAATATTGAATCATAAAATTACGAAATAGTTTCAGGAGAAAACGATTTACGAAACTGGAATATTAACACAAAAATTACATAATGCTATCGATTTCAGGAGAACGATTATTCTCTGGAGATAAATACAGAACCACGCATATAAAATATATTCAAAAAATTTCAATATCGTAATTTACCATCTCATTCCAAAGTTGGTCGCCGGAACCCTCCGTCTTCTCTTACTTCACCAAAATCACACAAACGAAGAGCATAAGAAACGCAAATACCCCAAACCTCAACCTAAATCACGATCTCGGTCATTATCTCAGGCACATTTCCTTAAAATAACCACCAGACGAAGAGATCGGAAGATTCAACCGGTTAAACGCTGTAATCTCCGACAACTGCACAAAAGTAACACGAATAGTGCGTATCCGTTCTTTAGACTCACTTGTGGAAAATTACTCCTCCGTATTGAGCTCCGAAATTCAATATCGACGACAAACCGGTTTACAGGTGAACACCGATCAGTTTTCCGGCCGGCTAGAGAGAGAGGGGTTGGGGAGAGAGGAGAGAGGAACAGTAGATGAAATCCAGTAGGACAGTTTAGAAAGCCGAAAAAGAAGAGAGAGAATATAATTTATATTAATGGTAATTTGTTATTTCAGAGTTTATTGTTTTCGTGTATTTAATTTAATTAAAAAATAAAAGAAAAAGCAAAATGAGTGTGAACCACGAAAGAAAGTGGTGGTTAGGTTTGTTCAACCAAATGCACCCTTTGCCGCTCAAAACGTGTCGTTTTATTCTATCCCCAAACTACCCTTGAGAGTAGTTCTTTCTAACATTCGACCAAAATAGTATCCAATAACAAATTGGTAAAGTTAGATTAGGATATTATTAATGCCACCCTGTATTTTAAACTTTTGAACAATACATTTTTATATTATTATATATTTATTTTTTCATTGATTCTTTCACTCAGCGTCTATTATGTCAACAAACGACATCTCGAGGCGGCTTACAAACCTTTGGTTGAAACCGCTTTTAATATTCACCGTTGAAAAATATCATATATAAAAGGGGAATTTATATTAATTAGCTTTTAATAATCGAATTAAAAGATTCTGGATTAAATCAATTAAATTCCAGAAAAATGAATAATCATACAAAATATAAAATTAAAATCTATATCTATACTTCTATACTACCTAATAAATAAAATCTTAGTGGACACATGACATGACTATAGGCTTCCTCAACTTATGTTTTCTCGCCTCTCTTTTATTAAATATATAAACTTATACAATTGTTTTTATAGTTTTTTGTTTCCTGTGTCTCTCACATTTAAATAATAACTATTTATATAAATTCTTTTTTATAAAATGTTTTTTATTCAAAAATTAAAACTTAGGTTTTTTCATAAAACAATTTTATAAACTAAACATTTTGTTCATTCTTTTTATAAAACAATTTAAAAAAATAATTATATAACGTTTGTAGAATTTTTATTAAAAAACTATGTAATATATCATAAATATATAATATATAAATCTTTATTATTAAATATACATTATATTTATTCAATCTTTGTAATACACGGAATTTTAACATAATTTAAAAAAAATGCTATCACATGTATTTTTTTATTTCTTTTTGTAACATATAGCATAATTGTTTCCATAAATTATGCGTTTAGGGGATACGCTGAAATCTGTGAGCATCTCTCGTGTAAGCATGGCATGTACACAGCTGTACTTTGGAGGTTGGCACTAATCATTAGCTTTCAACAGTTGCTGAAAACGACACATTTCTATTTTTCCAAGGGGTCTATGTGTAAATTCCACTGTTTATTTCTCGGCTTCGGTTTTTGAACGGGTCAACATTCCAACGCGGTTTGGCCGGTTGTTTTGGTTCTTCAGTTGGCCCGGGTCAACCGACTTTTCGTTTTCATCATTCCGGTTTGTAGAGCTAAAATTACTAAATTGAAAGTGAGATGTTGAAACTGGTTGTAAGTTATGCATAGAGGATTGTACGTTGTTCTAGTTTTAGAATTTAAGATGTGGCAAAGGATTATAAGATAAGATCCAAAATTAAGTCAACGGAAAAAGTAAGACAAAATATAGTTCAATATTGATTGGGTTTGTTCATATTAACAGTGATGCATATGATATTATTTTGTGTTCATATTTGGTCAACCAATTTCTTTTATTCAAAGGTAAATGTGAGAAAAGGTCAATAAATTTTTATAATTGTAGCAGTTCAATATTAGTTTTTAAAAGATTTATGTTATATTTGGTATGAAAAATATTACTGAAAATGGTATGAAATTTTGTAACAATATTATGTAAAATCCATACAAGAATATTATAAAACATGCAATTGATTTAAAAACACTATATAAGTTGGTGGTTATTTAAAACTAAAATAAATTTTATAAGTGGTAACTAAGAATGGGTCGTTTTCATAGGTTGAATCGATAGAAAAATATTTTTACTAACTTTGAACACAAATAATTATATGTAATTGCAATTAATATATTTATATTTTTATGGGTTTGTGTTTTACTATGTGAGAGTTTCGTAACGAACAAGGTTGTGTTTAAAACGAAGCTAAAATGAATGAGATATCGTTGTTTAAAGTTGTTTGTTTGAAATAGTTGAAGCTGTGTAAATTAAGAGAACACGTAGAAACTTGTCACACGTAAGTAAGAATACAAAACTTGGAGTGGTATATGAATTGGAGTCTTTAAAGAATGTTATTTCCTTAAAAGCAAACACAAGTGGGGGACCCTATAAGGTCGCAAACACGCGCGAGTGGCGTGGGCGATAGGCGCAATGTGACGTGGGTGATAGGCGCAATGTGGTGCGTTAATGATGCATATTGTAGTTCGCACACTCACATATTGTTGGACGTGGGTCGGGTGCGGTTGTTGTTGGGCTCAATTGCGCCTTAGATGCGGATGTTGGTTGCCATTGATGACACCATCGTTGCGACTATGACGTCACCATCAACTGTTGAGTGGGTCTTGGTTGCTGCTGATGGTCGCGCGGTTTCTGCTAAGCAGTAGTGACTAATGACCGGGCAGTAGTTGTGACTGATGGTTCGTTTACCATAGTTGAAACAAAAACATTAAAGACGTTAGATGTTAGATGAGCCAACATCTTGTGAGACTTTGTATACTCTTAAGAACACGCAATACTTTTTACATGGTGAATTTTGGCGGTTAACTCTGGTCGTACACTCTGCTTTTACTATTGTACCATGGGAGATAGTCGCGTTCTCATATGAGACGCGAAATATGTTCTTTAAGGAAACCGTGTAAAACACTGGCCTCAGTTTTCCACTTCTACACTTTATTCGCATTCTCTTCATGTCAAGCGTAATCATACCGTAAGTTTCTCTCAACTTCAATAGTTTTCTATTTCCTATTATATTTTATTTTATAAAATTGTTAACGTAATCCTTAAAAAAAGCTCACTAGAGTCAAACTCAATTAGACTTGTCGCCAAACCTAGGACCTTACGGTCTCAATCTGAGATTCATAGTCTCAAGCTAAACTTTACCGACTCATAATCTCTAATGAGTCAGCTTGTCTTGTTCAAGAGGGTTTATACTTAAAACAATGTATATACAAGGACCTTTTTGTACTTACATAAAACTAAAAGGTTGATTAATGAAACCCTTTCTACAAATAGCAATTCTTGCCATATATATATTCTTTTTAATTTTGACCTTGCAAAGTTTATTTTTGACTAAATAACCCAATAACTTTTCACATGCCACGAAATTGAGAATCTAAAAATGGAATATTAACTTTGATAATAGCATTAAACTCGTACACTGATCATTTGGGAACAGAGAAAAACATCTTAAATTCATTCCGAATAGTGTTAAACTAAAGGCTGGTCGATCTTAGTTTGCAATACCGTTCATAAAATTAATATAAAAAAAATTAAACTAAATTACAATGCGGAAAGAAAATGATTACAATGTTGATTACAATTGAAATAAAATAACAAGATTGATGAGTAACAAGGTGGTGACTAAGGATTCATGTTTAACATGGGTCTCTTAAGACAGATTCTGTGTCTCTTCCTATAGAACAACCGCAATAATTTGTACAGACGGTTAAGAATATAGCGCCTGAAACATGCCACAAATAGTAGGGACGAACTTTAGATTACTAGAAATATCTTGTGTATATGCTATGAATTTTGGTGCACCGCTATGTTCCCATCTATGGTAGCACCTTAATTTTATACTCAAAAATCAAAACAGCTCAACCATTTAACTGAACTAAATGTGAGAGTCAAATTACATTAAATGTTTTTAATAGCAATGTAATCGGTTTAACAATCAGTTATGGACTGTTTGAAACAGTAGGATCTTCTATTTTCAACTAATCAGTAGTAACTTGTCAATGGCAACTCATCAGCGGTAACCGTCAGTAGTGAGAACTAGCATGCGGTAACCGGGCTCAGCAACAACTTCTTGCTGACGTCAAGAAACCGTAAAAAAAAATATAAAGATAGCTCACTTTTGTGAGTGAAGGTGTGCCATCAAAACGTCACAACGCGCACATCGCCTACGCCGTGCGGTAATGTGTTTGTGCATGTTCGTTCGGTCTTTAAGTTTTTTATATTTTATCAAGTAAATATATTTGTTAGTTGTGTTTATAATAATTATTGTGGAGACTTTGTCTTAATGTTAACTAGAGATGAAAATGTTGAATTTATTCTCAAATAAATTTATGTTCGTTTACATTCGTTAAATAGAATTATCGGACAAACACAAACAAATTTATTTCCTTAATGAACGAACACGAACATAAAATCTTGTTCGGTTATATGTCTGTGAACATAAAATTTTCTTAATAGACGAATACGACTAGGCATTGTTCGTGTTCGTTCGATTTGCTTGAAGCCCTACTTAAATAACTTACAATAAAAGATTTATTTTACGTGGCTCAAAGGTTTGTTGGGGTTTATGAAACCTTAATCCCTAAATAGTAATAAAAACAAAAGAAATATATTTCACATTACATGGAAAGAAAACAATAATGGCCGGAAAGGACAAGCCACGTATTTGAACCTGTTGACCAAAATTTACACGTTGACTTGTCAAAATCGTATCTTACTAACCTTTTAACGTTCAAACATAATACTAACGACTGCTATATTGTACATTGGTTTTCCTAAATTTGACGTCCACAGTCAAATATTTACGCCTTAAACTTTTTTTAATAAACTTTAAAACGTGGAGAAATATGGTGAAATATTATTATTTGCTTTTCATGAATGACGAAAAAGTATATATTAAATATATAACCTTTAATGACCATCTCTCAATTCTCGAAGATATGATTTAAAACATTTAAATTAGAAGTTTATAATACATTTAAATTAGAAGTTTTACGGTTATAAAATGTTGACACGGTTTAAGTCAAAATTATAATTCTTTTCTTTTCATTTTCAAATTATTATAGTTGGATTTCACTTATCCATCTTTTAAATTTTATAAATAATTAATAATCTAATATTTTAAACATGACTTAAAAATTAAGTTATTCTTCGGGATAAATAAGTAGTTTTGTTTGAAATTACTTATTTAAATTGTGCTTCTGTGAGTGAAATAAGTAGTTTTTATAAATATGTAAGAAACATATTATCCTTTAAGCATATTTTTTAACTTTTCTATGAAGTAAACATGTTCTATATTTTCACTACAACATTACCTTTTATCGAACCCGTTTATTTTGCCACATATTGTATGGTTCATGACTAATTGGTGATTGTGTTATGCCTTATAGGTGGGTGGAAGATGATGCACTTGATTTGTCATGGATCCGGATATCAGTCAAGGTCTAGGACGATTATGCAGAAGCCCAAGCGATTTAAGGAGTAGATCACAATTAACTTTATTAATTTGAAGTTTAACTATTGTGTTACGTTTGTTAATTTATAGTCCTTAACTTTTTTTAATAAATATTTTAGATAAGTTTTAATTTTATTATATTAGAAAATTTAAACTGAAACGGATATAAAACTAGCAAATTCCATCTTTTTTTGTTATTGTTGGTATTTATTTGGCTCTTTTTTTTCCTTTTCCATTTTTCTTTTGATTGCATGAAATAACGAGATAATCTGCAGATATGGAGGGATTCTTGTCTCAAGCCTCACCCCACATTTCCACTCTTTAGAAATGCAATAAATAAATAAATGCTAGTTATAATTTTATAACTTTTAGCTTTTTTTATTTAACTATATTTTTTTTTTCATTCAATGATACTTTATGGTTCTTCATAGTTATAATAGTTTTTTAACTTAATCCTACTCAAATTGCCAATGAACCCTAGATCAATTAGTTTGGAGAGAAGTCATCCCCATGACCTTCTAATATGAAGGATAGGTTCGAGACTCACTTGGTGTAATATGTTCAGGTGGGCTAGGAGTTTTATCATAGTGGGCCTTCGTATGGTGGGTTTCCCCTGCAATGGTGGGCAGGCCGGGTCACCAGCGTTGTCTGCGTTCGCGAGCATGTGTGGCTTTTTGTCAATGGGTTTACTCGGGTGGCCAGACTCATAGTATTCGTTGATCGTTAAAAAAAACCTTCTCAGATTAATCTGAAAACACGTGATAAATACTCGTAAAGCTATCGATTGAAGCTCGAGGTTATATAAAATTATTAAAAGGGGACTACTAACCACACACGGGAAATGCTAACCACACTTGGTCATATATGCATCGTATAGGGCAATACGATGCGTATAGCCCTTCACAAATTCTCGTGCCCGACATTCTCTTACAACCTGTCATTCAAACCTCGTATACGCATCGTATAGGTCAATACGATGCAGTTTAGGATACGAGATTCCTTCTGCCACTAAACCCTTCACATCGTACCTTATACACATCGTATTGGGCTATACGATGCGTATAGGGCCCAAATTTTGTGTATTTAACAATGTAGAATTCTCATTCGAACCGAACGAACGTATGCTTTCCAAAAAAAAAACTATAAAATGTCTTGGTGGTGGGATGGTAACTACGGTTTTTAGGTATATTCTAACGAGTCGATGGAAAACAATCCGCAAAGTTTTGGCGTTCAAGAGGTGAACCAGGAGGAGGTCTCGTCCAACGTTTATTCTCATCAACGGGTAAGGCTTCCAGATTTGAACGAGCCACTAAGCAATCCCGAGTTCGTATACGGTGAACCGCCTTACCTTACACAACCCACGAACGAATACGTATACGATGAAGTCTCTTACCCGACACAACAAACCGATGACTCCGAAGACGAAGAACAAAATAATCAAAATATGTCTTATAAAACTAACCAGAATTTTCAGTCTCGTGAACAGTTGGTTGATTGGGCTATCCGGAGAGGACGTGACAATGGTTACGTCATTGTCACCCGACGATCGAGGAGAAAAGGCAACGATCCGACGGAACCGTTTATCAAGGTGTGGCTTGTGTGTGACCGTCACGGCGAACGTGCGTCTACTGCCACGGTTAGACGTGCCGGTAGCAAGAAAATTGTTGTCCCTTTAAATTGGAAGTAGAGTACCAAGAAAATATTGGTGATTGGAAATTAACGGTGAAGGATGACAGTCATAACCACGATCCTAGTCAACATCTTGAGGCGCACTCGTTTGCAAGGAGACTGTCTCAGTCGGAACAACTTTTGGTGGGGAAGTTGTATTCGAAAAACATGTTGCCACGAAACATTCTAGCAACTATAAGGGAACAAAACCCAGAGAGTAGTTGCATTAAAAAAAACATTTATAATGCAATACAAAAGATAAAAAACGAAACGAGAGTCGGTGAAACTCCAATACAGATTCTGGAAAACCTGCTTTCTTCAAAAAAATACATCTACTATACTCGAGAAGATCCTGCCACAAATAGTGTGGAGGAGATATTCTTTGTTCATCCGAAATCGTACGAGATGTGGCGTGCATTCCCGCACGTGTTGATGATCGACGCGACATACAAAACAAACATGTACAAACTTCCATTTGTCCAAGTGGTCGGTGTGACCTCCACACACCAGTCGTTTTGCGTCGCTCATGCATTTATATCAAAAGAACGGGAGGAAAACTTCGTCTGGGTGTTACTTCAAATAAAAGCAATGTTGCAAAAGTGTATGGAGCCGCGTGTGATAGTAACAGACAGGGACAAAGCTCTTATGAACGCGTGTGATAAAATATTTCCGAGCTGTTCCAAGAACCTATGTCGGTGGCACATACACGAGAATATCGCAAAACATTGCAGGGCATCATTTACAGACGAAGACTGGAAAAATTTCAAGTATTCATGGTCGGTATTATGTGAGTCTCCCACGCCAGATATATACCAGTACAACTTCAACCGACTTTACGAACGTCTGTACGCAGCCAAACGAGGAAGTAAGTTTTAAATATTAAATATTTAATATTTTCAGTATTTAAATATTTATTCAATATTAAATATTTTTCCAGGAGTTATTGATTATGTGACTAAAAATTGGATGGACCCGTATAAAGAAAAGTTTGTATCCGCGTGGTCCAACAAAAACCTCAATTTTGGTCAACATACAACGAACCGAGTCGAGAGCCAGCATTCGCTCTTAAAGAGCAATCTTAGAAACGCTAACAGCTCGCTAGATAGACTTGTTGGGTTTGTTGATGAAATTGTATCAGATCAGTATTATCACTTACAGTTTGGGTTTGGAACAAGCATCATAAGGAAAATTGACAGCCACATAGCTATTCAATTGTTTGATATCTTGCACGGTAAAGTTTCACATAAAGCTCTAGATTTGATAGAAAATGAGTGGTACAAGTTATCAAATATACGGAAACAAAATGCAACGTGTGGGTGCCAACTTTTCAGTAGTTATGGGTTGCCGTGTGCTTGTCGTCTAGCAAATATCAAAGCTACAGGTAAACTGTTATGACTATTTAATTATTATTATTATAAATTAATTCAATTAAAAAAAATATAATAAAAACAATATATTATTATTATTATTATTTATTATTTAAAATAAACACAATATATTATTATTATTATATTATTATTTAAAAAAAATATTATTATTATTTATTATTTAAAATTTAAACAATATATTATTATTATTATACAGGTGGCATAATCCCTCTAGATGCAGTGGACGTCTTCTGGAGGAAACTTGATTTAAAACCGTCGTTTGTCGATGATGAAAATGTAGACGTGGATAAGGTACTGGGTCAAGTGAGAAACAAAATTATGTCACAATCCGATCAGGTCAAAAGAAGTATGCTGTTGAGAATTGCAGGGGTTGTCTTTTCGAGCAAAAGTAACAAGAAAGCGCCTATGGTACAAGAAGATACTCGCGGTCGTCCAACTTTGAAAAAGCAACAACAAAGGAAACAGGATGTCGCGAGAAACAACTCATTCACAGGATCCCAACAAAGCAAATGTGACCCTGCGAGACACAACTCGTATATTGCGTCACAAGACTCTATACAAGCGAGTTCGGTCTTTCAACACAGTCGTTCAACTAAGGGTAAAGGAAAGCAACCGCAAGATGATAACGCCCATCTTGGGTTTCCATTGATTACGGGGAATGATGCGGTTAACAATATAAAATGTTTTAAGGATTCGATACCCTCTTTATTTTATCCGTACATTTCACATATACAGGATGTAAAACCCGACGGTAACTGTGGTTTTCGATCGGTAGCTTTGGGCTTAGGGTTAAATGAAAACCGGTGGCTCTTTGTCCGACAACATGTGATGGACTTAGTTCGATCGGTAGCTTTGGGCTTAGGGTTAAATGAAAACATGTGGCTCTTTGTCCGACAACAACTTCTACATGAGATGGACAATAAAGAGGAATGGTGGAGAACTGTTTTTGACAGAGTCGCCTTTCAAGAGTATGATAAGCTACGTCACACAATAGATTGGCAGGATGTGAAAGCCGCACCAGTTAGTCGTTGGATGTCGATGCCATACACAGGACTCCTAATTGCTCAAAGATTTGGGGTGATTGTTCATCTTTTAAGCATCAACGGTAATCAAACATTTTTTCCATTGTGGTTTGGTCCTAACGTTCACGCTCAACATCAAGTCTTATCGTTAGTTCATGTCAAAAATGCTCATTTCATCCACGTCAAGTTAGACGGAGAATTTCCGATTCCTACGCCGAATGCACTTTGGAATTTGCACCGAAATGATGATGCAGCAAAATGGGAAAATATATACAATGATCGTATAGAACGATTTAAGAAAATAATGGCCACTAATAGATCTAGTTTTCCACAATATTTCACGAATCTCGGATGATATTTGTTTAAAATTGTATTGTAATTCTTTTTAAATTAATTTTATTGTCATTTTAAATATTTTTATTTAATTATAACTAATTATAATGTTAATTAAATATAATAATAATTAATTTTAATTCAAATGTTTCAAAATTCAAATTTTTTCAAAATTCAAATTTCTATACGCCACGTATAGATCAATACGTGGCGTATCTTCCCTAACCTTTGGTATTCTATACG
The DNA here is from genome assembly GCA_023525975.1 of Smallanthus sonchifolius. Taxonomy (NCBI): domain Eukaryota; kingdom Viridiplantae; phylum Streptophyta; class Magnoliopsida; order Asterales; family Asteraceae; genus Smallanthus; species Smallanthus sonchifolius. Next base: position 60,608,192 of record CM042041.1, on the reverse strand, counting down.
CCACGTATTGCCCTATACGTGGCGTATATACATTTGATTTATCTGGTTTTGGCCCCGTATTGTACCAAACGAACCAAAAAAATAAACACAAAGTCATACGCGACCCGCTTATAAAACGCTCGTTGATTTGGATTGTGGCATTAAAAAAACTTTGAAAAGGTACGTGTCTTAACCCACGATCATTAATGTTAGGTTTTTATTGAATATTAGCGGGTAAAACTGGGTAGATTAGCGATTTTTAGGTTTGAAATTAAGAACTATACGCCACGTACAGGACCATACGTGGCGTATAGTTCTTCTGGATTGATATAAGGAAGAAGATGAAGCCATACACCACGTATAAGCCTATACGCTGCGTATGGCTCAGTTTACCCGGTCACATGCCTGCGTATGGCCTAGTTTGGTCGCGTATGGCTTGGTTTACCCGGCAACTCGCCCGCGTATGGCCTATTTGGCCTGCGTATGGCTTTGTTTACCCGGCAACCGCCTATACGCCACGTATAAGCCTATACGTGGCGTATAGGTTTTTAATTTAAAAAAAAAAATTAATTATATAAATTAATTCAATTAAAGAAAATATAATAAAAACAATATATTAATATTATTATTATTATTTATTATTTAAAATAAATACAATATATTATTATTATTATTATTTATTATTATTTAAAAAAAATATTATTATTATTTATTATTTAAAATTTAAACAATATATTATTATTATTATTATTATTTATTATTTAAATTAAAATATTAAAAACAATTAATTATTATCAGATATGGCGGATTATGATGATGATATTCAGATGGATCAGCTAGACGATTTTGCGCACTATCCTTTTCTAGATTTTCCGCCCGATACAGAGGCTTATTCCCGGTGCCAGAAGCTCCGGGAGGTGCAGATGGGTCCGGGTACGGCGGTGGATTGGGCCCTCCTCGAGGAGGTGCATGAGGCTGAGCGAGCTAGGGCCATCATCGGTGAGGACACGCCATGGTCGCGTCTTTTTGACCTTTCTTTTGAGGAGACATACCGAGAGCTTGTCGTCGAGTTTCTTTCGACGTTTATCTATTCAGAGACTGGGCTGCAGCCTCTACCCGGGGAGGCGCCGGATATTGAGGATCCGGATCGTATTTCTTTTTCTATTTTTGGGGTCGTTTACCGTCAGACTCTCCGTCAGTGGGCCGTCACGACGGGCTTGTACTACGAGCCTGAGACGGTCTCGCCGCTATTCACCGAGGCGGTGACGGAGGTTGACAAGGAGGAACTCCTTGTTTTTTGGGGCTTGATTTCAGATAGTCCTTGGTTGGGTACCAAGGGGAGGGTCTCGGGTATTAGAGACCCTTTGTATAGATATCTGCACCGGCTTATTTCGACGTCGATCGCACCGCGTCTGAAAAGCCGTGACTGGTGCACTGATAAAGATCTTTTCTTCCTTTTCTGTCTGCTTACTGGGAGGCGGTGCGACCTGTCCACAAGCATGGCACTTTATTTTGCTTCAGCCTATATGCGACAGAGGCGCGGACTTTTATATGGCGGTGCATTCATCACGCATATCATGCGGTCGGTCATACCATTTGGCCACCATGAGCCTCAGATGTTACCGGCCATTCCCCCTGTCCGATTAGATCGTCGCACGGCGAGCGGCATGCGCATCACGCACCGATTCCCGCAGGGCCTTCGGTTCGTAGGGGCCGTCCAGGACCAGGTTTGGGTCCCGGTGCCGTTGCCGCAGATGCCTGGACAGGGGGACCCGCCTATGCCTCAGCCGCTGCAGGGTATGGCGATTGAGGACGAGCCGCCACACGTCGAGCAGGTCCACGAGCATCCGCCACAGCATCCCCGACACGTACGTCGGTCTGTTAGGCTGGATAGGGCTACCCAGGCATTGCTTGATGGCCTTGTTGCCGACTCACGGCGACAGGGTCGTCAACTCGATCGCATGGAGGACCTGATGACGTGGGCGGTTGGACAGCTCGTGAATCAGTCACGAGCCGCCGGCATCGAGCCACCCCCACTACCACCGCCACATCATTATCCGGACGACCCCGTTCAGGGTGAGGGCGGGGCAGGTCAGGGTGACGCCAGAGCCGATTAGGTTTAGTTCTTTTATTTGTATTTTGTTTATTTCGTTGTTATGTATGTAAAAACATTTTGATGTATATATTTAATTTTATGATGTAATGTATATAATGTTTAGTTTACTTGTTTGGTTGTAATGTTTAATATTTTGTTTAGTTTGTAATGTTTAATATTTTGTTTGGTTTGTAATGTTTAATATTTTGTTTGATTATACTGTAAAAATATAATAAATGTTTAAAAATAATATAAAATATATAAAATTTATAAATAGATAACAAACTTATATTAACAAAATTATATAAACTAAAATACAAAATAATATATTATTATAAAAAAAATATAATTAAATAAATAATCATATACGTGGCGTATAGGTCTATACGACACGTATAGGATTATTTAACACTAAATCTTCCAACTTTTGAAGAAAAATATTGAGCCCTGCCTCATACGAGGCGTATAGGGCAATACGAATCGTATGGGACACAGAGAATGACACGTGTCATTCTGGTGTCAGAGACTAAGCCCTATACGCCCTCGTATTGACCTATACGAGGGCGTATCGCGCGACGACGGGTTCAATTAGCAATATTCCGTGTGTGGTTAGAATCAGCCTATTAAAATCATGACTTAAAAGTAAACAAACCCTTATCTTTTTGTGTAGTGATGGACACAAGAATCCATATTTCCATGAGAAAGAATCTTGAGGGTGTCATAAAAACATTCATTGTTATGAAAACAATGTAAACAAGTACCACCAAACCCACCTCACCAAAATTAAATACATTATCTTAATTTTAAAGTTTATTATTTTTATTTATATTAATATACCCCTTTTGGTGTATACTTTCTTCAAGTGTCCAAATTGAATGATTGGATGAGCTTAAAGCCTTAAAGAAGGCCTATAAATTTTGACCCTCTTTAAGTGGACCAAGTATCATGGATAGTGATGTTTCTTAGGGTGTTGAAGACATAGAGAGCATCTTTCGAGTTTGAACTAGTCCAAATTCTTAATTCAAAAATTAACTAAATCAATAAAATAAGTATTTATTAATTGCTTATGGAGAAGTGATTTATACGTGACAAAACTAGTTAATTATTAATTAATATATTAAATTACAAGTTTGTATCAACTGCCTCTCTTCTCATGTATTTAATAAATTTAAATATTTTTTAATAATAAAAGATGCATTAATACCTTCTAGATATAACTTATTAATTGTCTTAAAGTTATGTTCTATTTAGTTTTTATAAACTTCTACAGGATTTCTTCTTACAATAATTTCAATGATACTTGATATTAGAGTTGTATAATGATTTTCTTTAAGGCTAGTTTTACAATATAGACGAAAAAATAAAGAATTTTCATATCTAAAAGATAACCTCAAATCTCGCATTGAATTGAGTCAATTGACGGAAAAATGTTGGCAGACTGGGTCATAGGCCGCCCAACTACCATGAAAAAAAGATTAAAAGTTTTTTGTTAAGTTATAATAATTATACAAGTTAAAAGTTTATAATTTGATTATTTTTATTTTCTAAATACATGATATAAATTTGATTTATTTATGTTCTCTCTCAATTAATCAAGTTTAGAATTCTATAAACATGAGCCTCTTCGACTAACCATTGGATTAAGTGGCAAGCGATAGGTCATGAGTTCGAGTGTCGAATCCAAAACCTAAACTCAAAAATAATACAAAGTGTAATCAACGAAGTCGAATGACTAAATCAATAATTTCAAATATACCACATGGACGATTTTTGTAATTTACTCTCTATCATGTATGTATAACCAAATACATACATAGGTTTAACTTAAGAATAAAAACATGGTTATCCACAAAAGGATTAAAAGTATGTTTCAATGTTTTGGCTTTATTGGGCACAAGTAGAGTGCACATTACACATGCCTTGCATTCTTCACTTTATACTCTTTGTTTGGTTCAAGAGCTGAACTTGACAGTATTTCTCCTGTTTCATAACAGCAATGGCAGAAAACAACATTATTATATAACAGGCATAGGTACAAGTCATTATAGCATTAACTGTTTATGCTATGGGGTACAAATGCAAAATGCAGTTGATGTGAATACCTGGTCAACCTTCTCGGTTGACTGTCTGATCCGAACGAATCATCTTCTGATAAACCAGTTGCTGGCGATTTATTAACATCGCCTGAATCTAAACTGTCGGCAATTTCCTTCACGCCCTGGAGAAGAATAATGGCACAGATGAGTATATCATTCCATTTTATACTTCTTTATCATAAATATAATGAAAATATTTGACTATAAAATTGAGCATTGAAAATATTGAGAAAATAAACAAATTTTGACCTTAATGCGCTATCCTTATAGAAATTAGAAAGAAATAAAAAAGAAAGGAGAACAAGTAACCTCAAGATTCAGCACTCCCCCAGATGTGAGATAACCAGCAAAGGATTTGCCAGCAAGTTTTAATTGCTCCTGTATTTTTTAAAATAAATTAGGCAATAATAATCAGATTAATGGTGGATGATCAATAGACTGAAGATATGATGTTGAAGACATGTTCCAACACAGGTATTGTCAAAGCATAAAATATGTCTCATATACTTTTGTGACAAATTTGTAGATACGTTGATGTGTGCCATATATGCCATTTTTATTTTGATGCCATGTGACATGATGCTGGATAAATAGTTTATGAAATCTGTTTAGATAAGAGACTTGACTTTTGTCGATACCAGCAATGTGGAAATTCAATTTTTATGAGAAAAGGTAAGTAATGAAAAATTCAGTTGTGTGTATAACAATTTCATAACCATCAAAGTGCCAGCAAGCTATTCTAAATTGGTAGTGGGGGTCCATCGCCTGGTTTTAAAAAGCGAGAAGCGCACAAAAGCGACAAGGTCCAAAACTAAGGCGCAATGCGCCAGGCACGAAGGTGCACCGCTTTTCGGACACAAAGAGCAAATTTTTATAGCTTTCTAGCATCATTTACCCAAAATTTAGACACAAATAAGCTAAATATATGGTTTAATATCTAAATAACCTATATGTACAACCTAAAACGCCTACTGTACAACTTACTGAGGCACAAATCCAGCCCATGTACAAATAGCACACCTCAGACCTGCGCTTTCTGCCTTTCTTTTGCCTAAAAAGCGTGCCTCGAGTGCGCCTTTCGTACCCTGCTCTCCTTGCCTACACAAAAGCGGCACCCCTTGCACCTAGGTGCGCTTTTTAAAACCAAGGTCCATCTGTATATTTTTGTGGGTTCCTCGGTTTGAGATGTTTTTCAAACGAAACTTTATGAATTTGATTCAAAGCCATCAAACCAAACCAAATTAGGTGTGCAGCCTTCTGTTTGGTTCAATTTGAAACTGAATTGCATATTTCAATTAAAAATCCTTATTTGTTCCAAATTCAAACCAAACATAATAAAGGAGACTCTAGGGACTTAATGTGACAAGTCCTGAAACTATTATTAGAAACAAATGTTGGATTGTTCACCATATTATTGGAGGGTTATGTTTACACTAGTAGCAATTACATTGTCTTTAATTATAGGAAAATTAAGGGCCGCATGCGGATTCGAAACCTTAAGACATATACATACCATCAACTTCATGCTTGAAAATCACTTAAAAACACTCAAATTCATTGGATAAATCAAGCATAGAAGGTAGCAGAGAAGTTGGGTTTGTTGGTTGTGTTCTTCACTCGTGTTAGGTATAATTTCTCACTTATCACTCAAACCTGGTCCTGAATAAAATTATGCAGTATTTTTAGTCACTTCAGTAGCATTCCGTGTGGATTTGGTTGTTAAGGTCATTGATTTTGTGAAGTTCATAAAGTGGTTATATAATTTTAAAAAGTAATGATAAGGTTTTCTTAATAATTTTATGTTCAATTAACTTTTTGAAAATATATTTCTTTTATTTTTATTAAACGATCTAATAACTAGAAGCTAAATATACATATCAATTTATATATAACATCAAAAACTGTAATATATAATGATATTTATTTTTAAAATATAAAAGTAAAAAAATATTTATCTTTTTCTAAACTTGTGATACCTTATGATAACTTGAATAAAGAAATGGAAAAAAGGGTAAAATAAAAACATACATGTATATATTAAACAAGATACTTGAATAAACCTTTCTATTCCGAATGCTAACCAAACATGATAATGGAATGAAGTGGATCATTTCATTCCGCCGCTCATTCCATTACCTTGTTCATTCCATTCCGTCTAGACAAACACACCCTAGGTGTTCTAAAATAAGAAACCATGAACTCACTCACTATGCGTATAACTTACAAACTAGCTTGCATCTCAGTTATGTTTAAACTTTCAAGGTAAATAAGATATAAAGATTGATACGAGCAGAAGTAGAGGAATGAGTGTATGACTATAGCATGGCTTAAAATTGATATTAGAAGAATAGAAGGTTCTACTTGTTCTATAGATTCGTAGTATATTTTCACTCGCTGTACAGGGATGACGTTACTAACTTACTATAATGATATGATCCTGGGGAAATAGTTGTTCAATGAATAATAGTGTACGAAAATTGAGGTTTTAAGCACTAACTACTAAGTGATCCACTAGACATTTTTTGTGCTCCTTATGCTTTCCTTTTTCCTTTTCTGGTGTAATGAACTATTCTGTAGTTAACAGTTTACTATGCAGAAAATATGAAACAAACTGAAAATAGCTAGCTATAAGGAACAGAAGTATGACCTGTGCCTTGCCGGACATCTTAGTTCCTTCAGCCTTGTTGCAGAGGTACCACACTCCAAGGTTAGTTAGATCCTAAGTATTTACATAATTAATCATTAGTATAGCCTCCATAATATAACCAAAGCTGGATCACCAATGAAAAAAAAAATTGCAAGTGACTATTGAAAATACTTGGAACTTAAAGAAAACTATGATGTCTGTTTACCTGTTTTTCTTCCAATGTCATTATCTTGCCATTCTGCAGGATATTGTGAAGTGTGATAAATAGAAATGAAATAACACAAGGACATCATCAGTCCCCTGTTTCACAAGTGAAAGATGGCGACTATCATGTTTCACGGATATCATGAAAGAACACTCACCAAACCAGAAACCATTTGATTTAGTGAATCCAAGTCATAGCCTATTTGGGAAAGATCATCACGGACATCACACACCTGTTTCACAAATCATAAATTTAACAAGTCAGTTAGACTTCTACAGTAAGTTTCATTGACAGACAATGATTTGGGCAATTCAAATATTTATAGAAGTTATATACATTGGTTTAATGATTCGGCCTCACAAACATACCTCGCTTCTAATCAACTTGGATATTTCCACCTGTTGATCCATTTTTCCATCCAAGTTCTCAATCCTCTGTGTCAAATGTTTCTTGGCTGCCTGATTATAGGGGAAAAAACTAACCATGTAAGAAAAGCATGATTTTAAATGCAACGCTGAAGAACTACAAAGAAACAGAATTAAGAATGATGTCTAAAAAAGAAAAAAAAATGTTGGTTAAGGTTTAGGGAATAAGATGCCACAGGATCTGCAGATATGATCATGTTCAATGAGGATAATAATATTCCTCTTTAACTATATACATATGTATATGTATGTCATGCACACAAACATATACACATATATATGCATCAACAATGGAACCAGCACATGTATAATATGGTAGTTGGTAATCCTTATGATGATATGCAACAGAACCAAGTTCTTGCCGACGGTAAAAAATACCACATAAATATTTATTATCATGCAGAAAATATACATATAAACAGAGCGCAGAAGGGAAGAAAGCATAAAGTCCTACACATAAGGTGAGAGTAAGATCCATCACAATGTAGCTGATCATCAAGAAACTTTGATATATGGTAAAGCAAAATACAAATTATGTGAAAAACTAGCTCTAATATCCAACAGAAACTTACAGCAAGAGCGTCTGACACTTGTTCCAGATGCTTTGTCAAGTTTGAGACAGCAGTTGACATGTTCTTCTTTGTCACATACATGAGGTCTGAGAATGAAAATCCCTAAATATACATTAACAGAAAGATGTCAACTTCACATACTTCAAAAAATTGCTTTCAGTTTAGGTCTTTTGCATGTTCGTGAGTGCAAGGCATGAAGGGCAATGAAATATTTCTGAATACGCACAATTAATCCAGAACAATTTAAAGTAACTACAAGAAAAAGGAAAACACAAGTAGACCTTCCACCACATGTATCCATAACCCACAGCACCCAGTGCAGCAGCTGGTACCACTAAAGATGTTACATTACCTGCATCAACATTAAGTTTGCAATCACTAAAATCAAATTGGGTTTTATCAACAAGCAACATTAAGTATATGAAACATATAAGCAAATTCAAATGAAAACATAAAAAATGCATCTGCCAAGGCTGAGAGGACATACCACCAGTACCACCATTCAGAACAGTGATCTGCCTTGAAGAAGCCAGCTGACGAACTTCCATTGCTAGTCTACGAACCTGAAAATGTTATTAGTAGCATAAAATACAATAAAGAGATACTTGTAAACCTAGACACTAGACAGTTGGTTTAACTTAGCTGTGTTGAAGTTACTACAAGTATACATTATGGAAATAAACAAAAACAGATCACTAGTTTTCCAGTCTAGTCTGATTCCAAAGCTCTGTTTATGGAAGAAAGATAACAGAATAAGGGTCATAGCATGTCTAAGTCTGCTTACAGAGGTAATTTAATCATACAATTAGTATTTATGCCTAGCTGTTTTTATGTGATAAACTCAATTTAGACAAAGTAATAAAGTATTAACTACCAAAGTAGTACCTGTGCAGCAATTGCATCTGCATGATCACCTTCACCTTCATCCCCCTGGTTTTGTTCATATCCTTTCACCAAAGCCTGCCAGATACAAAAAACCAAAGCATTAACTTCTATAATTAAGTAAAATAGGACAATTAATGGTTATCAATTCTCATTGAATTCATTGCGTGTGATTTAATCTTTTGTTGAGAATTTTACCTGAAGCTCGCCCAATACATCAGAGAGTTTACCATTTTTCATCATCAACGTACCGGTGTACCCTAAAAACGCAACGCATACATCATTTCAATATATGTTTTTCAAACAGATACGAATTAGGGTTGCAAAAGATCTATGTATGAAAAGAGAAGAGGTGTAAGAGTAAAAGCGAAACCTGCTCCGACTAAGATGACGATCTTAGAAAATCCCATTCCCGCTTGCATCGCCATGACTGCGATTGAAAATTTGCAGAAACGAATAAATCGACGCCTTCGTTTTTGGGCTGAAGACAGACGGAAGAGAGATTTGTTCCAAAAGCGATGACTAGTTGAACTCCGTAAGTGTGAAACGACGACGTTTAGTCATGGATCGGGAAACCAAACACGAAATCAAATCTAATTCGTCTACTCCCCCCTTAACCCTAAACAAATAAAAAGGACGATGTTTAAAGATGAGCTTAATTTTATAAAAACTGTATTCTTTTTTAAAATTTACTTAAAAATAAGGATACTGATTAAAATTCATATGTATTTCATTTATGTTACTTAGTTTAAAAAAAGTAATAACATTTATAAAAAAAATTCACAAGATTGAAACACCTTGTTATAGTTGAATGACTTTAGAATAACAAAAAAATAACTTTTAATGACTTTCGTGAAACAATTTGAAAACTTGATTATTATTGTATAAATTTATCCCCTCAATGTATTATGGACCGGTTAACATGTTTGAAAACCTGTGAGAAAGAAAAATCAGTTCGTTTAATAACCGGTTTGGTGTGGTCGAGAAGCATAACATATCTAGCCAGTTAGTTTAATATGGACTCGTTAACCTTAGCCCAGTTTTAAAAAAATGATTTTTTTTATATTTAAAAAAAAATACAAAATATATAAAATAAACTCATTAAACTTCTTTTTGTGAATATTTTTTAAATTTGAGAATTAATAATACATAAATTCACCAATAAAAATATTAAAAATAGCAAATACATTTTATCTTTTTGATAAATAATCATCTTCGTTAAGTATTCATTATCCGCTATTGGGGACTAGTTGGGCATACAGATTAATTGTAAGCGAGTTCGTCATCAGAAAGTGGAAGCGCCCTTCCTTTGATATTTCATACTCATGTATTGGTTCTCCCATTGATAGTTTGCTTTTGAGATTTGTTAGATGTTGTACGCGTTCCCCCACGTCCAAGTAGTCCTTCAAGCAAATGCACACTTCCAATGTCGTTGGAGTGAGCCTCGTTTTTCGGATAGATAAAATTCTTGTCACTAAGAGAAAAAGTTGATTTCAAAGCTACCATATAAGCATGGACACTTAGTAGGTCACGGGTATTGGCTGCTAGAATGGGATATTGGGGTTCTCTTTCTTTCCACCAACCCAAAATATCAAAGTTATCAAACACATTGGGCGACATGTTGCTAAAAACTCGGTGCCAATATACCACCCGGGATCTCTATTTGGGGTCGTTTACTAACTTCGTTTCTTAAAGAATTATATAGTTTAAAGTCAGGTTCGCCTTTGAGCTTCTACGACGTCATACCCATTGCAGCATGTGTGTTTGATGGAAACCATATTTTAGTAAATAATGACCGAGCATACTTTGTAAACAATTGTTAGAATTTGGTATTGTTTTTTTTCTTTAGCAAAAAGGGGATCTTCATTGTTCAAATTCAAATCCTTAATATATCGTCATTTAACATTTCAACCTTGTATACATTTAAGCACGGGTTTAATGCGGCGGAACAAGTAATAACGGAACGCATATCTTGTAATTTAAAAGTTTCTATTATTTGATCTCAAAGATAAAATAAAATTTCTCCGATATGGGGATATCCAAATACTTCAAATGCAGTCATACGTTTTATGATTTGCCCACGTATCGAAAATGAGGAGACCATTTCAGTAAAAAAAACAAGTAGTTGGGAGTGATTGCTTATGTGGTGCTGATGTGACAAGCTAGGAAAGTGGGGATTAGGAGACCACTCCCACCAATGTTGAGCTAGCTCACTTGGTAGAGGCACGTGTATCTTAGAGTGGAGGTCCCAGATTCAGACATGTCCAAACGAGTAGTTTAGAATTATTTGCATAAAACAAAGTAAAAGTATCATTTGTTGTTAAAAAAAAAGACCACTCCCTATGCAAATATAGCTAGGTTGGAAACCCGTGTTTTACACGACTTAATAATGAAAATATTAAATAGTTGATAATGAAGATTTAATTTTTGAATTAATAAATAAAATATTAAATAATTAGTAAAAAAAATATTAAATCAAATAGTTAGTAATAAAGAAAAAGATAATCTGGAAAATGAATTTTGGGTTCACAAAATTATGTCACGTGGCGTGACCAGCTACTTACTTAGCAGGTATAGATCTATACTTACTATATAATAAAGGAAAACCATTAATGTCAAGTGTCGCGTACACATCTCTTTTCATCATTTTTTTCCGTCTCTCTCTCTTATTAAATGCACTTCTCTTTTTTAATAATGATTTATATTTAAAGAAAAATATCAATTATACTAATAAAACATATTTATTTTAAATTATCTCTTATAATTTTAAGAAACTTTGAAATTTAATTATATAACTTTTGTTTTTAACTAAATAGTGATGTATGTCAAATTATATTAAATAGATTTTAATATATTCTAACCTATAATATACATGTTTTTAAAGATATAAACTTTTTATTACTGAGTATATAACATTACATTTTATCATATCCATGTAACACAAGGGTTTTTTAAAATACAATTTTTTGTTTATTACAAAATATATAATATTACGTTTTATCAACCCGTGTAATACACGGGATTTTAACCTAGTTATGTAATAATACAATTCACCCTCACTTCTTCTCTCATACAGTAGTACATACAAGCAATGTTTTCAGAATCGGACCGGTCTCCTTACCGGTCCACTGGTCGGACCGGATTTAAGAATCGGACGACGTCATAAATATTATAAAAATATATCAATCTAAACAACCATTAATCCTTTAAAAAACCACCAACAAGTCAATTCCAATAATTTTAAACGAACAATTACTTACGAAATACGAATCCAAAAGACTTAAAAAAGATTAAATAAAAAAAAATAGTCAAGCGTTTCGCCCGGTCCGACCACCCAGTTTCCGGTCCGACCGCCGGTTCGTCCGGTCCGACCACCCGGTTTCCGGTCTGACCGCCGGTTCGTCCGGTCTGACCGCCGGTTCGTCCGGTCCGACCACCGGTTGGCTGCAGGACCAGTTCAACATATGTAACCGGACCGGTCAGACCACCGGTTCCCGGTCCGACCGGCCAGTCTGGTCCGAGTTTCAAAACACTGCATACAAGTGATCACCCCACCACTTGAAAATTGACTATCAGTCTTAATGATATCAACGGATCATTTCATTAGTAATTCCGATGTACGGGCGACAAACTAGTCAAATTCCATAAAGACAAAATAACTTTTTTAGACAATCATCGCTAATCCGTCGGTGTAGATTGCGTTGGTAATCGCTCGGTAAATATCGTCAGTAACCTGTTGGTGATCTCTTTATCCATATTATATTTTCCCGACAAACTATCAACGACGGTTTACTAACGGCTACCACTTTCACCTATTGATTAACAGATTTTTTTTTTTTTTGTAAATATTTAAAATGTATTAACAGATTAAGTCCTTAATTATGCTGAAAATACTATATATGCTTTGTACGGTATCATCATAATTTCAAATGGAAAATACCAAACCATAAAAACTTATACGAAATATTTTATATATTATAATGTCAACCAACACGTTCAAAGCAATGGAAATGGACATATTTCTGAAACAGTTCAAAAGGGGGGTGGGGGTTACGAAACACAAAAGCCAAAGAAAGTCAATTCCCGAACCATTATCCCAAATCCCTAAAAGATCACCTAGGAACTTATCTGGTGCGCTCTTGACTGCCCTCGTTAACATGCATTTTCTTCCCCACCACCTTCCATTGATTGATGTTGCAGACTCTCTCTCTCTCTCTCTTCTACCTACCAACCACCTCTCTTCATTACACTCTGACCCTTCAGAACCACCATAATGTCATGTACTTTAAAGACATTATTACCCTTTTAACCCTACCCTACACAAATTAACCACACTCATGCATGCCCAATTTTCCATGATCAAGTTTTAAGTTTGCCTAAAAAATAAGAAGAAAAAAGCATGATAATCTTGTCTTTTTTTTGGGGGGGTTAACTAATCCACTTTCTTGGATTGCTTAGTGGTTGGTGGCTCGTCAAAGTCAACAACTTTGTTGCCATCATCAACACTAAGAGTGTTACCACCGCCTCCGACGGTGCTGTGATTGGTGGCAGCACCACCAAGGGCGGTGATGATTTGTTGCATTGTAGCTTGAATGTGGTTGTTGACTGTGTTGGCACTCAGGAGGTTTAGTTTGGCGTTGGGCATGGAGTTGGCCAGCACTTGTAGTCCAACGGTCAATAAGCAGCCTCCTGATCCATGTTCGGTGATGTTGGCATTAGGGTTGTTGTTATGTCCTGCTGGGATAATGATAAACCCTAGAGGGAGGAGAGGGATGCAAGAAGGATCTCCGCCGTTCATGGTGAGTTTGATGGCATCAACCTCGACAGTCGAGTAGACCACGAGGCTACCGGAGTCATCCGTGCAGCTCTCCTGCAGAACCAGCTCGACATTCTGTGACGAGTTACTAGCCACCTGTTCATGAAATAGGAAGTGTCACGCTTTTGGAACTTGATAAAATTAACCAATTGAAACGATTCGTTAATAATTAATAAACTTACATTCACACGAAGCAAGGAGATGCAGTTTCCAGGATGAGAGCCATTTGCGATGTGAGCCACCTCTTGCAACGAATTCCCATTTGAGAGAATATCAAGCTGCGATTTTGATCCATTTATTTATAAATATAACGGATTGTTATGTTAATCTTATTATGTTTGATGTGTCAAATGAGCAACATAAAACAAATTAACTTATAAGTAGATCAAAAGTTGTTTGCATTTTAATCTATAAGACCTCATAAAATACTTCAACAAATAACATATTATTATTGAAATTATATGGTTTTTGTACGGGAAAATCACGAAAATGAACATGTTGAACAAAGAAATTTGCAAAAAGATTATTGAGTTTTTGTCCATACCAAAATGAACAAATCTAAAAAGAGCCAATCACAAAAAGCCACGTAACCTATTCTCGGCTGAACCGGCTACATACTAGCTGCCGGCTAAGCACCAACCACCATAGCCGGCTAAGAGGTTGCCACAGGCTAAGAAGTTGTCGTCAGCTAAGCACCAACCGTCAACTTTTTTAATGACAAATTCTCGTTTTGTTGATTTTGCGGACCCAAGTGTATTTTAAATGACTACAAGACTGCCATTTCAGCCAATAATGAGACAAAAAGTCAATGGCTATTTTTCAAATTTCTTGGGTCAAAATGTTAATTTTGGTGATTATATGCTAATTACTTGTTAAAAAAAATTCATAGTGTAGTGCACCAACCTGCCCAATTTTGAACTGCTGAAGCATATTAGTCTAAAAGATTGTGTGCAAGTGTGTTTATACAATCATGTACCTGAGATCGGCGGCGTTCATCCCTCAAAAGATCGAAAACTTGATAGTGAGGATGTGGAAGCCATGTTGTTGACACTGCAGTCAGGATCAAACCATTGGGTTGGCCTGGTTCAGTGGCTTTTCTAGTTGTTATGCGAACCGTCTCTTCAACTGACTCTGAAAGGGCTGTCCATGATTGCCCACACGAGCTGGTGATGTGAAGGCAGAACATCCTCACCATCCTCTGAGCCACATTCATCAAATTCGTCCTTGCTTCTGTTGACGGTATCGCTGTAAACATAAATTTACATAAATATCATGTCATGTAATAAAATAAAAATGGGACATGCTATACATAGACCACTGACATTCTAATCTCACACAATTCTCAAACAGTCGTTTGAAGTTAGGGCTTACATCATAGCCCCTACTTTTCAAACGGCTATTTAAGGATTTGTCAAACGGTCGTTTGAAGGTTAGGGCTTACGTCATGGCCCCCTACCTTTAACAGCCGTTTGAGTTTGGAGGTAGCGTATTTTAGAATGGGGGTGGTGTTGCTATATTAGCAACCCTCAATAAATATAAGTTTGAAGGTATACCTCCAGCTTCGGATATATTTCGGGCCATAAGACTTGCAAGCCTCTCGCATTGGCGTTGTAAAACAGCTAGCCACCGTCGAGCTCCAAATGCCATTCCACTGCTAACATAATCACGGAAGATCCCATGGACCAGCTCATACTCAGCCTCAGCATGCTCTACCCAAGTAACCTGAATCAATAAAATGGTTCACAAGTATATATATAATAAGGTCAATATCAAGAAATACAATGAAGAAAAAGAAATTTGAAAACTTGTAAGTATTTATAAAAAATGATATAGACTACTCACCCTTGAATAGCCATTAGGCATGTCTTGTATAATACAACCAGAGGGGTGACGTTTGTATGTAGTAAGCGATGGCGAGTAAGTCTCGTGAAAGCTGTCTAGCGGGAAATCAACGATCGCCCAACTTCCATCATCGGAATTTCGTGCACAATAACGAAGGAAATGAATTTCTCTAGTTGGCACCAGTGGTGATAGCATTTGCAGTTCAGCATACATCTGTTCATAACAAACAAGTGCAACAAAAATTCTATAAATTCAACTAAATTTGGCAAAAACAATGCCACTATATATATTTTTTGTTTGATTAATTTACCTTAGTTTAAAGATAGATGTGACAATTTCAACCTAGGTTTGATTGTAGTTATGTTTCAACTTTCACATGCCAAATAAGTGAAATAAACAAATTAGCAATATTTTAAAAACCGGAGCACCTATTGAACCAATCGCTCTACCAACTTTAACATTAGAAAAGGTCAAACGAGTTGAAAGCGCGCTGAGAATGTGTTTTTAGTACTTTAAAGATCTAACAATTTATACGAAATTTAATTATTTTTTTCTTGCAACTCCACATGCCAACCTAACCATCTCTAACAAATAAAGTGTATATACACACCAGCTGCAGGGAAGCATTTGCGGTTCCGTTAACACCCGAAGTGATTACTTGAAGCGTTTTTGCACGTGAGATGATTGAGGGAAACAACTCCATCCATTTATCCTATACCGAAATCAGAAAAGATTAAAAAACAACAAAAACATCTATATATTTCCAAACCAGAAAACATAGATCTAACATGAACAAGTGACATACTGCATCAAGAAAAGCATCAACCAGAGTGATACTGTTAATAATCACAACCGAGCTAGCGCGAGAAGCTTCAAATCTCAACTCATTTGGATCATTCCGGCTGATCATGCATGGGAACATCTTAGCATGTTCATCAAAGTTAAGCACTTCTTTGCCAGCATCATTAACCACAGTCCAAAGTGGTTCTCCAACCCTGCACATCTTAACAACTTCATCCATGAAAGATAGTGCATACTGGATAGCAAGAGGCTTTTCATCATCCATGATGATTAACCCATTAGCAGCAGCAAAATTGGGACCTTCAGGTGCCATTAAAGGATTGATCTGCATTATTTCATTGCAGTTTGGCATGCCTTCTTGTTCATATGGTCTAGGATACATATTCATATCCAAGTCCAGTTGGTTAGAGGTCATCAATGGAGATAAATGGCCCTGTCCTTGAGTTTGCATTGGATTGTTACCACAGAACTGACTTGCCATAAGGCACACACGGTCCAACTGCAGGAAAACATTCATTTCATTGTTAATTACAATTTTTTCCTTGTTAAAAACTTTTTCATTTATAATAAGAAAGAATGACGATTACAGTTTAGTGGCAGGTCGATCAGGGCTCTTAATAGCGTAAAGGTGAGTATATGTGGTCGAAAGATCTTAACATTTAATCGGCTAAAGATGGATTAAACACACACTTAGGCAAAAACATAAGTGTGTATTTAAGAGAGAACGTTACACTAAGTTCACCTAATATCAACACAATGTTACTAGCAACCCAAATATCAAGTCACTATTACAAATCACCCAAATAATAGTTGTTATTATGTTTGTTATTATAATGCTAGAGGCATGTTTGATACAATTTTCAAATAAATGTAACTATTGATATTTATGTTGTGTGAAATGCTATTTTAAAATTTTAAAGACTATAAAATAACATTTTAAAAACTTGGGTGGATGTCTAAGCATACATATTTCTTTTATTTACAAATTAATTAAATTTTATTTTTCTGAACTTTGAAACTTTAGTAAAACATAATTAGTTCTTCTTTTAAGTTACTATTTTAATACAATTACTCAAGTACAAAAAAAATTAGTTACCTCCTCTTTGAGCCGAGCGTTTTCCATGCGAAGTTGTTGCTCATCAAAAGATATCGAAGACCCTCCACAATTAGAGCAAACAAGCGAACGTAACGCATGTTCTAGTCGACCGTTTTCATTTCTTAAATTCTCATTGTCGGTTCTAAGAACAGCATTATCCGACCGGTCTTGTTGTGCCTACATAAAATAATTAACCATATCATATTGTGCAACTAATAATGCACAATGTACATACAATAATTGCACTAGGGCATGTGGTACACATACATGATCAATAATACCACAAAAGTGGATCCCATTAATTGATCACTCACAAATACTAGTATAGTAACAAGTAGCAAGTGAGTAAGGTGATAATAACCCTAACCCTAAAAAGATATATGTATTAAAGGAGTTTGCCACCCTTGTGGGAGGCTCATGTACATGTAGTCATGTTGTAGGAGGTGTGCACCCCACCAGCGTCTATTAATGGGAAAGCAACCAAATATAGTAAATGCATCTCTACAGTCACCAGAGCTCATACTTGTGGTTAACCTCCCGACCCCTACCAAGTTTCATCATATTTCAAGTACTCAAGAGAAAATGTTATTGTCACATTTATTAAAAACAAACTAGCATTTAATTATATCTTAGAGAAAAAAAAAACTAAAAATAAAATATGTGTTATATTTAATAGCTTAATTTTATGTTTTCTAAAAAATTGGTAAAAAAACAAGTGGTGAAGATCCTATATATTAATTATTGGACACTTTCAAATAAAATAAAACACAACTTATATATATGCATTTATGTGTGTATTGTTTTTGAAGCTTGAATTTATAACTTTTATGGTTTATAAAACTGTTTTGGAATTAAAATAAATGTTGGTCGTAAATTTCTTTTTCAATAAATTTAATTATGAAATCCTATATGTTATACTTCATTTTTGTTATTTTCTTGAATCCGATATTTAGTTATTTACACAATCTCATTTGTCACAAAAGTATAAAATCGAATTAAAAAAAAATTACACAATCTCATTTTGTGAATTACAAAAGGTTATAAACCGTATTACATCAATTCCAAAACAATTTTAATTTTCTATAAACACATTATTTTGTAAATCATAGAAAATCAAAACACGTCTTCTTGAACTTTGTGCCGGGTGTATGTACGTTTCAACAGTAAACATTAAATTTTAGGTTTAACTAAGAAAACAAGAACATGTACACCCTGCTTGAGTAGAAGAATGGGTGTATGCTAACGTGCGCACCTTCATTTGGGTACGCCGATTTTGGAACCAGAATTTGACTTGGCGTGGCTTAAGCCCAAGTTCTTGGCTTAATCTCAACCTTCTCTTATCATCTGGATGTGGACATTCCTTAAACAACCTGCCAAAAACACCAAATTTCAAACCTTTTTAAATGGTTAACATATAACTAATTTATACACGTTACCATATATGCATATATGTAATGTTTCATCATTTTATGTTGTTTTTGTTTAATAAATAAGATATTTATGTTCTTTTAGAACGAAAAAATAAAAAAAAACTAGCAAGACGCTAGCAAAGTCATACGCTTCCATTTCTTGGATCTGGTGAGCTGTGTGTCTGTGATAACGCTTCTTCTTCGCAGGCGGCTGTTGTGGATCGGTATCGAGCTCGTTTCCCGACAACCCTCCTTCGATTTGATCGCTTCCGGACCCGCTTTCCATCTCCTCCTTTCCTGATCTCACCATGTTATCCATCTCTTCCTTCTACAATTTTATAAAATGAGTTTCACACACACATAAATTAACACTTGTGTATTTATCTAGAGAGAGAGATTACAGGAATGATGGTAGAAAATTCAGTGAAAGGCATGAAGTTGAAGTTAGGGAAAATGGATTCAGATGAAATACCACTTCCACCCCCCATGCTTGACATCACTTGGCAATCTCCGTACATCTTTCCTCTACAAAACATCACTAAAACATCAACACCAAAAGGAATCATATATAATCCAGCTACATGCAATGATCAATGAAATCATAAAAAATAAAAAAATATGAAAAATTACCCTGAGAAATGAAATCAATGTCTCGGTAATCTTGACTCAAAATCAAGAAACAAAGAGTCAAAGATGTTACAGACACCAAAAATTAAAAAAAGATTTTGACTTTTTCAACCATCTGGAAACAAAGACTGTCTAGATGAAATCAAACCTTGTTTTATAGAGAGAGAGAGAGATTGAAAACGATTTTAGAGAGAGAGAGAGTGATGACGTTATTACCAGTGTCGGTGTAATTTGTGATATGAAGCTCTTCTTCCTTCTCTTTCTTGTAAATTTTGAGGGTTGGGTTGGTGGTAAATGAGAACTTAAATACACTTACAGGAAACCGATTGACTCCTCTTGACCTACTTGCCTTTTCTTACACGTGGCATGATCTCATTTGATGATGCGTGCGTTTCTTATATGAAAGTCAGCTACAAAATTTGAAGGAAAAAAGGGCTAATAACGTATTCTACTAATTATAACCATAGTGTATACTATATAATAAATAAAGGTTTTATTAGGATACTTGTTATTTTTCTATGCATCCTTAACTTTTTTTCTCGTCTCTCTCCCCTATTGATTATACAAATGTTTTTAATGGTTTTTTTTATAATTTTTGTTTCCTATCTCTCTCTGCTATTAAATAATAATGGTTTCTATAATTCTTTTTATAAAATATTTTTTATTTAAAAGAAATTAGGTTTGTTCATAAAATATTTTTTATAAATTAAACATTTCTTTCATTCTTTTTATAAGACATTTAAAAAAAAATAACTATATAACATTTCTACAATTTGTATTAAAAAACTATGTAATATGTAAATCTTTATTACTAAGTATATATAATATTGTATTTATTCAACCCGTGTAATACACCGGGTTTTTCTAAAGTTTAATATGAATGTAAATCTTTATTGCTAAGTATATATAAAACTGCATTTATTCAACCCGTAACACACCGGGTTTCTAAAGTTTAATATGAATTAACACTTATCAGTTACATAAAAAAAAATTAATACTCATCTGAAAAAATGTTTTAAAAATTAACTTAACAAAATTTATAATTGTCACGTATTATTTTATTTAACCCGTGTAATACACGAGTATTTAAAAACATAATTTTTTTATTACTAAGTATATAACATTACATTTATTCAATCCGTGTAATACACGGGATTCTAACCTAGTTCGTAAATATATAAAATATTAATTAGTAACACACGTATGTATTATACTACTAGCTTTACCCCTTGTGTTACACGGGGTGAAACAACTCTTTTATACAAATTTGATATTGTATATGTAATTTCTTTTTATTTTGTTACATGTTAAGATTATATGGATGAGAGTAATCAAAACATCAAAAAATATATGAAAATACATTTCATAAGTTGTGTACTTTAATTTTTATAATACATTAAATTACATGTCAAATAAAACCTTACAATAATTATTTACAAATTTGAAAATATTTCTTAGTATTAAACATTTAACGTGGTATTGGTAATCTTTCAATGTTTACCAAAGAATAATAACTTGAGTCTATCTCTACTTTTAACTTTTGATATTCAACATACAGTTGATCATGAATAAACACTGGATCTTTCAATACAAACCAATATTTAAAAGTAATTGACCTAAACTTTTATTCATGATCATTGCAAAACATACATTTTCTTTTTTAAAGTTTTAATAAAATTCTTTTGTCAAAATATGTTAACCCAGTTATAGGTATAAAATTGTGATGACCAATGTTGCTTCCAAATATAATATTCGCTTCTATAACGCGATTACCTAGTGATTTGAGCTGAAATATTGTCACATTACCTAAACCATTTTTATTCAATATTTCTTAATATCATAACTGAAATACCGACACTTAAAACTAATTTATGGTTTTACAAACTTGATAATGTAAGTACATTTAGAAAATCAGGAAATTATAAACTTTCATCAAAATCATCATCAAGATGCTCTGATTGACGGATACTATTTGTACTTGCATGTAGGAATCTTGCTAAACTTTTAATACTAAATCTCTCTTTAAAAAAATAATAAAAATATACAAATACTAAATCTCTCATTCTTTTAATACTAAATCTCTCATTCTAACATATATTTATTTAAAATACAAACGTAATATTTTCAAATTTTATATGTAAAATTTAAAAAAATCTTGTATTTTGATAATAATTTTTTTTAAATCGTTTTTTAATTATAAATTTTAAAAACTCGCTTTTTTAAAAGTATCCTATTTTTTAATTCTTGATTTTTTTTAACTTTTGATGATAATTTTAAAAAAATATGAGCCAATGGTAATAATGATAAATTGATTTGATAAAATGTGTATTTATGTAATTTTTCAAAAATAAAGGTTAAATATGAAAGTATTAAATGTAAGATATAAATATGGTTTTAAGGGGGGGAAATTTGTGAGATGTAATGTGGAGATATCAAGTGGTAAAAACATTTAGTTTTTTATTAGAAAAGGGATTATCTGGAATTTATTATAAGATTAAGAGTAAATTTCATTTTTAGCCCCTGATGTTTGGCCTGTTTAACCTTTTCAATCCAAAAATGAATCTTTTAACATATAAACCCCTGTGGTTTGCATTTTGTAACGATTTTGGTCCATTTGACTAAATCTGTTAGATTTTTCAGTTAAGTAGAAGGGTAATTCACTGATTTTAAATATGAGAGACTATTTGTGTAAATCATTAAGATAACTTGATGTTTAGGGATTGTTTTTGTAATTTATATAAAATAATAAAAATATAAATTATGAGTGGCTATTTTAGTAATTTTTTTATAATATATATAACCATAAATCTAAATATCTTTAATGAAGGTCTATTAAATCTCGAGTTTGGCTCATGAGTTGTTTTTATTTATAAATTTTATAAATATATATATATATATATATATATCTTTGTTCGTGAGATTTATGTGCATCGGTTAATCGTCGTTTGATCCTTGTTTTTGTAATTATTCTTTTAAAATAGAATAAACAGTACAAAGTGTTTTAAGAGATTTAGTTGAATATTTTACAGTACAAAATATTTTTTTGAAATTGAATATATAAAATACAGTACAAAATATTTTAAGCGATTTAGTTGAACATTTTACAAGTTTTAAGCGATTAATCGATTTAGATTTACATATTTAGTTGAATATATAAAACACAATACTAAATTTTATAAATATAATAAATATATATTTATATAATTTACATATAAAAATAATTATAAGTATTTATATATATATACATATATATTAATTAATAAATAATAAATGCATCGAGCCCGAGCCAAGTTTGAGCTTGAAAAATTACTCACGATCCAAACTTGAGATCTATTTAGACCTTCATTAAAAATATTTAGATTTAGGGATATTAAATATATATATATATATATATATATATATATAGGGGAGGGTTCCAGAGAAAACCACAAGTTAGGAAAAAACTGAGAAAACCACTAAAAAAATCAATTTTACCCAATCATATAATAATATTTATTTTTTATTTTATTTTATTTTTATTTATTTATAAGAGTATCAATGTAATATTAAACATTTTTACCAAAAAACATTTGTACACATAGTGTTACGTATACGTAAACATAAAACAAAAAAATTGCAAATACGTATACGTAAATCAAAAAAATTGTTTTTGGATACGTATACGTAAATAAAAAAATTGTCTGAAATGATGTTCTTTTCTCGGTTTTCGCCTAACTTTGTGGTTTTCTCTTGATCCCTCCCCTATATATATATATGTGTATATATTATAATAATAATAAATACAAAAATAGCCCCTCATAATTTAAATTTTTATTATTTTAAGTAAATTAAAAAAACAATCTCTAAACATCAAGTTACCTTAATAATTTACATAAATAGTCCCTCATATTTAAAATGACTGAATTACACCTCTAGTTAACTGAAAAATCTAACAGAGTTAGTCAAATGAACCAAAACCGTTACAAAATGTAAACCACAGGGGTTTATATGTTAAAAGATTCTTTTTTGGATTGAAAATGTTAACAGGCCAAAACTCAGGGGCCAAAAACGAAATTTACTCTAAGATTAATTAAGAGCATGAAAACAAAATATTGAATATTGGTCAACTAGTATAAATCAAAAATTTAAATTAGAAATTATGGATTTAATACCACTTAATTACATAAATTATAATATAGCTAGTGTATGTATTGTGATGTTCATGACTTCAAACACCAATGGTGAGATTCCAAGATCTTAATCGTCGACATGTGAAGTTCTAGGCCTCAATCACCATTGTGAGGGTCATGACTTTAAACACCAACTTTTTAATACCAAAAATTCACATACCACATTATAGTTTGACTATTTACCACATAAGTCAAAATACACTAATATATCACATTACACATCATAGTTTAACTCTTTAACACCTAAGTCAAATACACCAATACACCACATACCACATTATGGTTTGACTCTTTACAACCTATGTTAAATACAATATACAACATATAAATAGAAATAACAATACATCTACTTACACGTAACCATTACTTATCCACCACTAAGTAAGTGCAAAGCACTTACCTTTGCCAATGATGATCCCGCTTGATCCTCCAAGATAACATCCTTACTATTTGATCGCCTATGCAACCCATTTACAATTAGTAATCTAATATATCCCTAATTATTCCTCAATTGAGATTTGACACTCACCTAAGATCTTATGATCTTTAACATCATCTAACCTTGATTTATTAAGCTTCACACGAGCTTTCAACCACGCTAAACCAAATTCACCCATTTTGACCCGTTAAGAATTTCACCCAAATTCCACAATTTCGTCAATTAATAATTCACTAATTCAATTGAGTTTCAAACTTGAAAATGTGTTTATACCATAAACACTTATCCACACTCAAATCACCATTTAAACACCTCAATTGCAAAACCCCTAATTTGGGTTTCAAGAACCCTAATTTTCAAAACTCCCAATTTGATGAATTCAACATGAATTGATTACTCCTCTAGCTTTAGTAATGCCAGATTAATAACCTTAACCAACAATTGGTTCATCACTGCCCTTAAATTCGTCCATATAGGGTTCATGACCCAACACCCATCAAGAACAAGAGTTTTAATGGATTCAAAAGAGAAAATATGATACATACTTGATTATGACGAAGGTGTTGTGCAATCTAACCCATCAATCCAAGCATGCAAGCTCCAAATCCGAATTTCTTAATCAAGTCCTCTTTTCTCCTCTTTCTCCCTTCCCAAATTCGCAAAAAACACACACAAGAGTGTGTTGTTGCCTGATCATGTTATTTAACGCAAATTGAGTTTGTGTTAAATACAAAACAACCCCTCTATCTATCAAAATGACTCCTCCTAACCCAAACTAGATAGTTCCATCAATTAAGAGGCATCCTCCAACTTTCTTTTATTTAAAAACACCCCCTAAAATATAATTAATATATTATAGGGTAAACCCAAACGTTGGTTCGTTACATTTTGGAAGCATCGATTTCACAGATCTAACTAGTTTCGAACATTCTCCTCAAGATCAGTCAAGAGCGCTGCTGTACTGTCAAAGTACGCAAATTAAGTACTTAATAAGTACGCATGGGTTTGTCCTGCGTACTTATTAAGTACGTATGAGTAGTTAACCTGCGTACTTGCTAAGTATGCATGAACATTTGGTCTACGAACTTGGCATGCACGCATGAACATTTGGCTGTGTGAACTTGCTAAGTACGTTGGAACCATTGAACATGCGTATTTAGTAGTCTCTGGGATTTAAAAAAAACAAACAGTGACATGCGTATTGTGTAATGTTAGGTCTGGTCATTGTGTCAAATATTTTTCATCACTATGTTATATCTCATACATAAAAAACAATGACAAAAATAACACGAATTATCTAGAACATAAAACACAATGATGAAAACATATAACACAACGATGAAAAATATTTGACACAATGACCAGACCTGACATAACACAATAACCAAACCTAACATTACACAATGAACAGACGTGACATTACACAATGACCTGACATATTTGACACAATGACCAATATGCTCTCCCTTCAAAAATAATAAAAAGACACATGTTAGGCCAAAATCATTCTTACCATTCTTAGTTTTAAAACCCTTTTACCATTATTTAACCCTATATAGGGAATGAATCATTTGAGAACTCTTAAATATCTTGAGAACTCTAAGAACTTCTATCAATGGTTTATATTTTTTAAATTTTATATTTTTTAAATTTTATATTTTTTATATATTGTCGTGTATGTTTATGTACATAAAAAACAATCAAACTAATTTTTACATATGTTTTTACGTTTTTAAATTTCTATCTACACATGTGTCGTCATGTGTAGGTTTTACAATCTACACGTGTATAGGTAAAAATTTAAAAATGTAAAAACATATGTAAAAATTAGTTTGATTGTTTTTTATGTATATAAACACACATGACAATATATAAAAAAATACAAAATTCAAAAAATATAAACCATTGATAGGAGTTCTTAGATTCTCAAGATATTTAGAGTTCTCAAATGATCCTAACCCATTATATATATATATATATATATATATATATATGTGTGTGTGTGTGTGTGTGTGTGTGTGTGTTAAGGGATAACTAAAATAAGGATAAAAAATATATAAAAGTTAATATATAACTGGGTTTCAAGAATACGTTAATTATTATTTAATATAATTTGACTTTCATTACTATTTGATTAAAGTAAAAGTTACATAATTAGATTTCAAAATTTCTTATAATAAGGGATAATTCAAGTTAAATGTGTTTTATTAATATAATTAGTATTTTCTTTAATATAATATATTATTATTAAAAGATAGAGGTGTATTTAATAAAATAGAGATGCGGAGAAAAAAATGAATTATATTTAGCATTCTAATTGTATTTATCAGTTCTTATTGAGTTTATTCAAACTTATTTTTATCACACCATCTAATGACTTTAAATAAAATACTTTATTTATTCAAAAACCAAATCGAAAACATATATACAAAATCACTGTCAGTTTTGTTAAGTTCATAAATTTCGAATGTATTATAAGTTTATAGACTCGTAAAATTTTCATGTCTAAATAATAAAGTTACCGATTTGTTTGTTACCAAAAGTTGCAACGCAACGTGTCTTTAAGAAACATAGCTGAGCAGTTTAGGTAATTAAAACATGAGTTATAAATATTATGATATAAGTTCTAATAACCTTAAAACATATGGTCGGTTACCGATAGAAATTCATCAACCAAGTCACTTTATTCTGTTTTGTATTTTACTTCTCATACTTTACTCATATACAATCTTTGCTGAGTTAAGTCTCTCATTTCGTGTAGCGACGCAGGTTCAAACCCTGCTCCGAACAAATTTTTTTTGGGTTTTTATTTTAATTTTTTTTTCTTCTTTTGTCTTTTAGATTTCTTATGATTATTTTTTTTTAACAATTATGCCATAACGTGCGAAACATAATATTTTTTTCCTATATTTCACTACAAGGAAAAGGCTCAATAGCGGCGATATTTGTCGCCGCTAATACCCCAAAATGTCGCCGCTAATACCTTTAGTGGCGACAGTCGCCGCTAATCCTTCGTCGCTAATACCCAAATTGTCGCCGCATACCCAAATTGTCGCCGCTAATAACCTTAGGCGTTAGCGGCGACATGTCGCCACTAAAAGGTCGCCGCTATTGCCTTTATTTCGGTTTTCTGTTTTTTTTTTCTTCATATTTTCAGTATTTTCAGTTTTTTTTTAAATACAAAATACTTGTAAATATACAGTTTTGAGACATATAAACATATAAAACATAAAAACTACATAAATATATAAAAACTATATTAATATCATTATTCGTTAACGTTTGGTACAATAACTTATAAAAATAAAACTACATAAAACGTAAAACTAGTTCTTAGATCATCATCATTGTCGTCCCTTTCTTCCGTGTTAGTTGTATGCTTCTCACCAAAGAAACTCAACGATGGTCGGAGATGGGAGCCGGAGTCCGGTGGTCGGAGACGGGAGCCGGAGTCCGGTGGTCGGAGACGGGAGCCGGAGTCAGGTGGTCGAGCCAAAAAGTGAAGTCTGAAATTGGGAGAGAACTTTCGGAGGTGGGTAATGGGGATGAGCCAAAAAGTGAAGTCTGATGGAGGGAAATAGCCCGCCATTGTGTTTCAGTGCTTTAGCGGCGACATGTCGTCGTTAATGGGTCGCCGCTAATGCCCAGGTAGAAGATCAGCCCTTGGATCAGGTTAGTTATCAACGGTCATATGTGTTGCAAAGCATTTCACCCGGATTTTGAGCAATAGCGGCGACATGTCGCCGCTAATGGGTCGCCGCTAATGCCCTGTAGAAGATCAGCCCTTGGATTAGGTTAGTTATCAACGGTCATATGAGTTGCAAAGGATTTCACCCGGATTTTGAGCAATAGCGGCGACATGTCGCCGCTAATGGGTCGCCACTAATGCCCTGTAGAAGATCAGCCCTTGGATCAGGTCAGTTATCAACGGTCATATGAGTTACAAAGGATTTCACCCGGATTTTGAGCAATAGCGGCGACC
This sequence comes from Smallanthus sonchifolius, assembly GCA_023525975.1. NCBI lineage: Eukaryota > Viridiplantae > Streptophyta > Magnoliopsida > Asterales > Asteraceae > Smallanthus > Smallanthus sonchifolius. The sequence continues at coordinate 60,580,110 of CM042041.1, read as the reverse complement.
TTTGGCATGTCGCCGCTAATACCGTCGCCGCTATTGCTTGTATTTCTTGTAGTGTTTGGTTTAATCTTCAAAACTGATTCACATCAAATTCGTACATTTTTTATATACTTAAACACGTTAGTGTCAACGCCTAAACGCGTCTAACTAGGTTCACAAACGCTCCCTTACCCACGTTAAACTTATCGTACAACTCCACCGCAACGCACGGTCTTAATGTTTAAACTTTGGTTTTTGTCACGAGTTTACGCCTCCGGTGCGACGTGTGGATATAAAGCGGTAGTTTTTTTTATATAAGGTCTTAAGTATTATCAATGATCTAACTGCAACGCGTGAGTTTATGTAATGCTTTTGATATTTTTTACAAAGTTACGAAGACATTGATTGATTTCGTGGTTTAACGAACCGGGTCAAATACAATATGTTTTCGTACTTATTTATATGTATGTTTGGGTTGGTCTACGGTATGATGTAAATTTTGTTTTAAAACGAGCCGCGTCAAATATAATATGTTTTCATTCCACTGTATAATCAATGTAAATTTAGTTCGAAAATGAGTTGGATCATTTATAGTCTATACTTTATCACGCACGCCGCGTACGCGTGACGAGTAAAAAAGCTAGTTAATAACAATTAACAATATACGTTTGTTTTCAGCCAATAATAAAAGATATTGGGTTGTGTATGGGCTCCGATCGAGGCCTGTTAGGTATCAGCCCACTGTTTGGAGGGCAGTCGCGAAAAATAAATCAATAAGCAAATCTTTTTTAGTTTTTTTACTTGAATCAACCAATTTCATGACGAATGACTCATAATTATCAAATGTAATTTACATGCTACAAATAATGTATAAACATTTATACAGTTTTAAAATTACATGCTTACCCTTAATATTTTAAAAACTGGAATGGTAATCGAACTAGTCACCTTACTGGTTTACTGGTTGAACAAGTTGAACCGGATTCAAAAACCAGTCATAACTAAATTTAAATACGTTACATGAAATTTAAATTCTACATTGTTATGTTTTCCACAATGTTTAGATCATGATGATTCTGGTCTAGTCATAATGGCACAATCGTTGGACGTTCTTATGTAGATGTTGGTTGTTTGCCAGTTCCGTGCTGGCTCTTTTTAATAAACTATTGGTTGTTAAAAAAAACGAGTATTAGCAATCCCAAGTTTAAATATTATGATTTAGGAAAAAAATATTTCCATAAAGATTTACTCAAAGCCTGTCTGATCACCGGATCGGTTCACTGGTTCAACCTCCTTTAGTGCTTGTTCAACCTATGCAATCCGTCTCGCGATTCGGTTCCCCATACTATCGGTTCCGGTTATAACAAGATTGCTTAAAAAAGTGAAATAATTTGTCTTCAATAAACTAGATATCATATGCATGTGTGCATGGTTTTGTTTTGGTCAACATCCTAAAATGGTGCTGAGTTGATAAAAGACTTGCCATCACATTGTGGTAATGTTCCCCTTCAAAAGGTACATGAAAATGGATGGGACAGTCAACATGGCAATTGGTCAAACCAATTCTCTTTCAAAAGGTAGCAAGTCAACGGGCAATTTTGTAACTTCAAAAGACCGTGTGGACCTCAAATTCTTTTGCCTCTTTGGGACGGCAACTGCATTTTTGCTGTTTTGCAGGATCCCATTCCCAGGTTAACCTACAAACATTATTAACTTTTAATGTTCCAAATTAGCATCATACGTAGACATTGTTTATACAAATACATTCTCCTGAATATAGTGTGTTCATTGAATCAATTTTCAGGCTTATTTGGATTTAAAATTTTTGAAATTAAATTCAAACCGAATTCGAATTAGAATTTGAAAAAATAATTTAAATTACAAAATCTGTAAGGATGATGGGGGTCATTAACTCATTTACTCACAAAAACTGTCCAATAGTATTCCGTCACCTCAAAACTACTCATTTACTCAGATTTCATTGGAAACACCCTACTCATTACTCACCCACTTTTTTTATTAAAAAAAACATTTAAATATGAGAGATGTGTGTGGTAATGGTGGAGTCCACTAGAAGTGAAAGAGTAGAGAGAGAGAGTGAGATCACTGAGTAAATATACTCAATCACCATACTCGGCTCCTCCTACTCGGACATACCACACACATCTCTCATATTTAACCCGGTCCTCTCTCTCCTACTCGGTTCCATCCGGGTCTTGCGCCCCGATCACCCTAAAGAACTAATCCAAATTGATTTGAAAAAACCAAATTATAAGAAAAAAATAATATACAACAAATATATTTATTTAATTAAAAAAGAAAAGAAAAATGTGTGTATAATTCGTAATTTGAATATTTACGCCAAATTAGTTCGAAATTAGAAATTTGAATTCGATTCAAAAACAAAATTCGGAATTCGATTTACATGCTAACCAAATTTGAATTCGGTTATGTTCAAATTTTGGTCTTTCTAACCCTTGTAAATGAACCGAATGAACATGAATAGGGAGCTTGCTCTTGTTCGTTCGTTTAACTTTACTGAACAAACAAACACACAAATTGAAGCAAACTGATTTTCTTATTCGTGTTCTTTCGTTATTCATTAAGATAATGTGTGTGTTCGAGTCCGTTCGTTAATATTCTAAACAAACATAAATGAGCAATGTTAGCAACTCTAACTAGAAGTAAAGAATTTTATCAAAATTACAGTTTAAATACCATTAGATGTTTCAATAAAGTACTAGCAATAACTAATAAATAAATTTTGATGAAAATGCAAATAAACATAAGCGAATGAATATAAATAAACTTTAACAAATGTAAAAGAATGTAAATAAATGCATATTCACGTAGATCAATAAACTTTAACAAATGTAAAAGAATGTAAATAAATAGATAAACAAATGAGACACGTGTTCAGTTAATTACATGAAAAAAATAATATTCAAACTCAATCATTATTAAATAAATAAACATAAGCCAAACTTTGGTTTACAAAATGTTAATTCAAGTTTGGGTTTATTTACATATATTCGAATAGTTAAACACCCTTCTTCTAAGCTTTTTTTCCCTCATTTTTATATTGCTAAGCTCAATGGAATTCTTGTTTAAACGACATAATAACCTATAAAGCAATTTAGTTCATTTACGATTATTTTTATTTCCTTTCTTCTAACATTAATTTTTTATTGTTTATTTTAGTTATTCTTTGAGTTCTGACTTCTGATGTCAAAAAGTCAAAGGTAGATAAGTTGATAAAATAAAATAAGTAAATAAGTAATGTGGCGTCATTTGATTCGGTAAAGGAGTGACAGGTGGAGGTGGCGTCCAGCTAAAAAGTCCAAAAAGACGTGTGCGGCTTCACGCGATTGCCGCCTTTAATCTAACAAAAAGTATTTAAAACTATTTATCTGCCTTTCGAAAAAGAAAAAAAACTATTTATAAATCAGTAACTAAAAGTATAAGTTTTATAACCAATTGTTAATAAATAAAATACAATTCTACTAAAGATAGCGGTGATAACAAATTAAAATTATAACTTTAAGAAACAACAGTTAATTGGATTGCTTTATCTCCGTTATAAAAAGTCTAAGAAACTGTTGTTGAACGTTTTCATTTTGACTACTTAGTGGGTTTTGTTGCGAATAAAAAATAATAAGGTTATAATAATAAGGTTTTCAAGATCAAAGGGGACTCGTAAAAAATAATTTTTGATACTATTGTTAATTGTGTTTTTTTTTTTGTGTTTTGTTAATATGAACAGTAAGATTCACTTAGCCGTGTCGATCGGTTGAAAAATCTGCTCATCTCCATGTAACTGTTTTTTTTTTTGCTTGGTTAGTTATTTGCTAAATGGTGGTGTCGTTTTATATAAATTTGTCATTCTAAAAAATCATAACTCTAAATATAGGTGATTTTATTTTAATTAAGTGATTTATTTCTGAGTTTCTTTGCTATTTTTATCTGTAATTGATCATATTAATCAAAATTATGAATATGGTGATAAGATTATTAAAACTTAATATGTCAATGCTGTTTTGAAACTAATATAAAAATAAATTATTACAAGAAAATATATATAAGAAAAAAGTAAAAGTTTATTTCATTGAGTGAGTGTTTATTACAAATTTACCATAAAGAATATATACTCACAACTAACACATTTGGATAATATGATAGGTTATGGTCAAGTTTATTTATAATAGAATAAAAAATATCTATACAATTGCTACAATGATATTAGTAACATAATTATATTTAATTATTTATGTTTTATAACACCCACAATTAATTTTTATTTAAGTTTTACCAACAAATTTTAATATAAAAAATGAAATTTATTTAAATAAAATTTCGTCAACGGTTGTCTCCACAATTCAATCGATCCATTAAATGTGGAGAGGCTGGTTAACTACCAATTCCAAAATCCAAAATTCACATACAATACACACTCATCTGAATAAATTGAATATTTGTTGGATCTTTTAATTCATTCTTTAAATCCCATGAAATTTTAGGATCACCGTTTGATTTTCCGACACCGAGATGAGCTCTGCCAAAGAGGTGAAACTCGACGACGAACAGCTAAGCGAACTCCGGGAGATATTCCGGTCATTCGACCGGAACAACGACGGCAGCCTCACACAACTCGAATTGGGCTCGTTGTTACGATCCTTAGGCCTTACACCGAGCCCTGACCAGCTCGATGCGTTGATACAGAAAGCCGATACCAACAGCAACGGTTTTGTGGAGTTCTCGGAGTTCGTGGCGCTGGTGGCGCCGGAGATTCTTCCGGCGAAGTCACCGTACACGGAAGACCAGCTGAAGCAGCTGTTTAGGATGTTTGATCGGGATGGCAACGGGTTTATCACGGCGGCGGAGCTGGCTCACTCTATGGCGAAGCTGGGACATGCGTTGACGGCGGAGGAGCTGACGGGGATGATCAAAGAGGCGGATACGGACGGTGACGGACGGATCAATTTTCAGGAGTTCTCCCGGGCGATCACTTCTGCCGCTTTTGACAATTGTTTTGCCTAAAATAACATAATAATCTTGGCCGTCCATTTTTTTTTGAAAGGCTTGGCCGTCCATTTGCATCTTTTTTTTCTTTTTCAGGTTTGATTTTATTTATTTTCAAATTGCTCAACCTATAAATCTCAAACAAACTTACCTGTTATAATCTCATTCATAATTGAGCTATTGATAGCGTTTAGGGAGGTGTAACCGGGACAAAACCTTAGGATAGAGAGGTTGCTCCCACTGAAATCCTGACTCCAAAAAATGAAACCTATACATCTCGTCTTCAGTATTGTGTAACATAATTGAATGTTTTAGTTGTGTTTTTGGTTCACATATATGTTTGTAGGTGGTTGAAAGACGAGCTTGCATCTCCGCACCAGTGTCTGTGTGATTGAAAGCCTGTTATCGTGGCGGAGATGATGGATATGGTGAAGTCGAAGATGTTGCAAATAAACACACTTTTGAAACCAAATGTTTAGACACAAAAGCTCATTTTTATGTTTTTTTTATTATTTGCTTGTTTTTAGATAGAAAACTCATATTACTATTGTTTTCATTTTGTAGTATTTTTAATGGTTTACTTGAAGGTGTTGTTGAGATTGTGATCCACCAACTACATCAAGCAATACTTTGGATGATGGTGGTGGTGGTTCATTGTATAAGCCCTTTTGAGTCTACAAACTTGAGTTATTAAAAGAAACGAAAATCTTGATTTCTAAGGGGATGGTTTGAATCAATGTAGAAATCTTGACATTGGTCCTCGAGAACAACAGAACCCGAATTGATTGATTCATAGCCCTCCACATTTGATTATGAAAACTAGAATAGTGTTATCAAGCTCAGTGCATGAGGCTCCCGCATACGGGGGTCGAGGTGTCGGGCCAACCTTAGGCCTGATGTACACATCTTTACTCTGTATTTCTACAAGAGGTTGTTTCCACGACTCCAACCAGTGATGGCGGCAACCTTACTGTTACTCAAAGGCTCGCCTCTTCTAGAATAGAGCTAGCTCGCCAATGTAACCCTAGAATACATAACAGATGTTTGTAACCCTAAATTTTGGGAGGCTTAAACAAGAACTTTTTCTAGTATCACCACCTCTCACCACAAACTCAACTAATGTTTATATATCCCTTAGTAGTAGTTTAGTATGTATTGGATTGTATTTTATGTCTAACAGAGATCTAGTTGTTAAATTACAACTCAATAAACAAACAGGATTTCACAAAATATAAAAAATTTGTTATGAGGTTACAACCCTGGTATCACAACATACAAAACGTCATAACAAAATACAAGAATTTGATTTACTGAAAAGAAACTTCTTCAGTTTAGTTACCAGTTATCACAGCCGTATTATACCCTTTAGTTAACCCACAACTACAAGAATACACAACATTCAAGATCATGTAGGGTTGCTATACAACATAATTAAACTCGTCATCCCATTAAACATTAATTAGCCGATTGGCATAAAACTAGACAATTTTGTAACAAAATATAAATTGTCATTTAAGATGACATTTTAAATGTATACTCTTATTTGAAAAAACAATTTGGAAACTTTCCAAAGCACAAGTTGGTCAACTGAACAAGTCACAACTTTGACTTTAAAAGTAAAAGTAGGAAAAATCACCATTTCCACCTCCATCTAATGCTTGCTTGCCCAAATTCAATAGAATTTCCATCTAGAAGTTGGCCAATTGAACAACAATCCACAACTTTGACTTTAAAAGTAAAACTAGGCAAAATCAACAATTTCAATCTAGTGCTTGCTTGCCCAAATTCATTATGATTTTCATCCAAACACTTTTCATTACTTATTAGTGAAATATAATTAAGTTTTATAACACCCTTTTACTCAATAATTCATCTTAAGTGAAAATTGACCAACAAAATCCAACACTTGAGGCACAAATAGGTTATTTCTACACTAAGAGTGTAACATCCCAAATTTATAGTATATAGCATATTTTACCTTATAAAATAGTAATAAAGTTCCCCAATGATACGTTGACATGTGTTCAATTTAATTATGAAAAATTGGAACAAATGGGTAACTATTCCAGTTCTAGGTCCAGTATCCAAATAAAGGAACTTAAGAGACTATTCTTGCCCTTTTGACCAGTATTTACTCCCTGGATATTTTACTTCTACTTTGGGTTTGTTTTGCCAGGATAACCATAAGAACAAATTCTTATGTGTGGATGAGAAAAATGACAAAAGGAAATTTAAGAAATTCTAAAAATATGAAAGTGAAATTTTGAATGCAACTTAGTACAAACTTTATCTATAGATTGAGTGTTAAATCTCCAATTGGTAGCTTCTTTTCATTTCTTGAGTTTTGGTGGGGTTCAACCACAATCGGTTCATCGCTACAAGGCTCTTAATTTTGCTCTTATAGCTATATAATACATTTTCATGATATGATATGACCTAATTCACAATCAAACTAAATTGTATCTATCAAGTAATGGATGGTGGTATATATGATCTAACTGACCAATTTAAACAGATTATGATCCACATTGTTATATGTATACAAACTTGTCTGCGAAAAGTGCAATATTTCATAAGACAAATTTCAACAACTTCAGCAAACCTCTATATTTAAACAGATTTTAACCACTTCAACAAATCCGGTTGAGTCAATATAGGTAATTCACCTGCAGAACTTGTTCTGCTCAATCATACATTGCCCAAAATCCAAATAAATATTATCACCGCAAAAATCTGATGCTACAAACAATATAGAAAGGTCCACAGCAGTATATACTATATAAACTCTAGGTGAAGAAGATAAATACTATTCATTTGACCAGTATAATATTTTTAGCCAATATATTGTATTATTCATTTGACCAGTATAATATTTTTAGCCAATATTTTTAGCCAATACTTTTAGCCCATCTGTCCTAGTTTCAATCAGAAGCCGATATTACTTCTAGCAATCAAACAAAAAAATTTACGACCTACGATCTTTTTTTCACATGAAAACAATGGCTTTAAAAACTAGTAGGCAAATAGTGGCTCATGGGCTGTGTGTGCATGTTCAAGTTTCTCTATGCCACAAACAGTGTAGATAAAAAGACAAATAAATAAACATATAAAACATAAACAACGGTCCATGAAGAAAATGGTGAATGTCAACTTTTTTCTCAACTACATCTCAATAATTCTGGATATCATATGCAAAGTACAATGCTCAAACATGAAACATGTTGTTAACTCATTCAGAATTCAAATGTGTTGGAGAAGTAACAAATATAGAGACGCTGATAATAAACGTCATGGCATATAACACTATTCAAAACCAGTGGGTTGAACATGAAGAGAAAGAGATCCTAAGATACCTCAAAATTCAGTTTGCAGATCTTGCATTAGGTTTTCTTCTTCTTGGATTTGAGCATTACGTGTCCAATAAAGAACGATAAGAAGCAAATCAGAGTGACGCCAGCATAAACAGGTAGCAGTATTGCATATTCTTGAGGTAAGAAGTAATTGTGTACAAAGTGGTCCTTGTCAACAAAAGGCTGAAAAAGCCATATAAAATTTAAGTAATCAATCACAAGCTTGGAAATTTGGAGATAAAAATGAAGTAAATAATGAAATGAAACTAAGGAATGAGCACAACTAACCAGGATAATCACCCAAAAAGTGTAATAGGTGAAAATGGTCACACTGATGCTTGCTAAAATGAACCCAACCGCCCTGTCTGCCAATTCCATTGTATGTTGACTGGTAGATCAGCTGGATGGAAAATGTAACAATGTAAACAAGACAGGACTTATCTCCAACATCACATAACTTTATCTAAAGGACGTTGTTGAATCACAGGATAAAGTGGCTAGTGAATAACGTTAACGAGCCGACTTGTCATTCTTGGAATATGCAGTTATTCATATGTATAATATTCATGGACCGTCTATCGTTTTTTTTAATCTAATACAAACTAACGAGCTTGAAAAAAAATGAAGGGTTCAAAAAGCCAAACAGAACTGCCAAACTGGCCCAACCAACCTAGACGGTATGGTTTGCCATTTCTGGAAGCCATAGTTAGCGGTTCTACCCGTAATTTTCTTCAAAACCAGCTGAACCAGACAGTTAACACCCCCAGTGTTCTTTGTAAAGAATATTTTACCTAATCAAGCATATTCTACATAGATTTCAGCATACTAATCAAACTTTGAAGAACTACAAGGGCAAGATCCTACATTAAGAATCTAAAATGCTAAAAGAATAATATAGATAGTATGAATTGCAACTTAATCAATGGCAAGATTTTCTATACAGTAAATTTCCCCAATTTTTTTTAATTGACAGAGAAACGTTCACAAAAATAAATCGATATCATTAACAAAAAGTTACGAGACAAATAATAGAAACTTACAGGTTTTTCGATTGATAAAAACTAGGATTTACGTTGAATGTTCAGATCACGGCGTTCTAAGATCTTTCCTCGTGTAGTTGTTGAAAAATTAGACAAACAGGCGAATGAAGAGAAGTTTTCTTCACACCGGCTATTGGGATCATTTTGACCCGGCCCGCGAATGTAGATTGACCATAATCTTTTTTTGAGTTTGGCTCCATTGATTTTTCTAAAACTATTTGACCCTTACAACAACAGCTTTTTTAATTAACAAACCCGTGAGTTAGATTTATTTGATGGGCTTATTTGGACAATTTAATTAACTATGTTGTTGTTGTAAGCCCATTGGTTAGATTTATTTTTATAAGTCCATAACCATTGGTCCATTAACCCAAGTAACAATTTAAATAATATTAAACCTAATTCTTAAAAAAAAACTAAAAAACCAACGAACGCTTTACATTTTGTTTCTTCCTTTGGCAATTGGCATTCGACGGATGCAAAAGGACGTAGACGCAACGCGATAGACGGTTTGGATTTCGAGTTTCAATCAAAAGTTTGAAGTTTCAATCGAGTTCAATCACAACCAAAAGGCAAAAATAAACACTCCAGCAACGATTATGCAATAAAAACAAAGCTAGCTTCCATTTTTTTACTCCAAGCTTGAAATTTTAGGTATTACTTATTAGTGATTTTTGTTTAGTGAATTAATCTTGATTCTTGAATGTTTAGTATTGATTCTTGATTATTAAATGTTTATGTGAAACTTGAATTTTAGGTGATAATCATGTAATGGATTGTTTTTAAAAGATAAAAAATTTCGTAAGGAACAACTATAGTATTTAATGGTTTTTTAAATTCTAATGACATTGTATTTTTGTCATTTTTTTCTAATGACGATGTATTTTCATTATCATATTGAATCTTATCATGTGATCGACCCGACCCGATCACCTGAACCAAACCAAAAAAATCTTAGTAGAAACTTAGAAATTTGAGCATCGTAAAAAAGCGACCCCACTGGAAAAAAATCATGGCTACATCACTAGCGCTGATGACGTGAGTAATTTTACAAACACGAGCTCGTCTTGTTTATTATCTAATTATATATATCATAATATATATTATATTAGCGTATTATATTATATACTAGCTTAGACCCCGTGTAATACACACGGGGTGAAAAATATCAATACATAAATTTCTCAAATTTTATTTATGTTTTTTACAGGTATAAAAATGTATTACTATACATATATTAAGGATAGAAAACAACATTAAAAAATGTAAAAAATAATATATAATTGGTTTCAAAAATACGTCAATTACTATTTAATGTAATTTGACTTTCATTTACTATTGGATTGAAAATAAAAATTATATAATTAGGTTTCAAAGTTTTTTATAATAAAGAATTATACAAATAAATGTGTTTTATTAGTATAATTAGTAATTTAGTAAAAGATATGAGTGCATTTAATAAGAGAAATGAGCGGGGAAAAAAATTTGAGATTGAATATGGTGGTGACACATGGCATGCAAAACCTTTATTTATTATATAGTATAGATATAGATTATATTATATAAATAATAAAGATGATGGTATGAATCTCGGATTTAAGCTTGTTTTTAAGTGAGTTCTAATTTGAAGTTCACCTTGACACAGTAAAAGTAACGAATCAAATTCAAAAATCTAATTTTTTTAAAGCAAATTCAAATATCTCATGACTCAAACTTTTAATCCCATTAATGTCATGTAATGAGAAGCTTTTCGTTCGCTTTCACGACACCAATAGTTCTATTCGATTTCACATTAAATTACCGATAAAAATATTAAAAGTTCTTGCAAAAGAGTCGAGCATTAAACGATGCATTAAAACATTTCCAGTAAGTTGCGTGATTGACTTTTTGTTTTCTAAAAATCAATAGAGGTTTGTGCCAATTTTATTAGGGGATCGTTATCTTGTCTTTATAAAATAGTTTTTTTTTTCATGTATTATATATGAATTAGAATTAAACTCTTATTTGTAATAATTTTGAATTACTCAATAGTAATTGATGTTTTTGAGCAACTTGAACCTCAAACATTTTGTTTTATGAGGCATAAGTAGAAGGATTTTAAACAAGTCAATAGAAGCATTAGGACATTTTGAAATATAGATATTGTTGGATTGACACATCCGAATCATATTTGCTGTGTATTTGAGGTCTACCTACTATAAGTTTGTGACCCATATGTGTGACACAATATGTTCATGTACTGTTAGTTGTTTACTAATGTTACATTTAGGTACTAGAACTAATAATGATGTTTGTTAACTGTTAGCGAACTTACTAAGTTCGCTTGTTTAGTATAGGGGCGAACTTGTTCAGTAGTTTGTTGGTTTTTATTCTTTTGTCTATAAATAGTTTCTTTGTAACATTATTCAAGTAATCAATGAAATCATTTCAGTTTTACCCCCAATCATTCTCTCTCATTTTCTTTCTCTCGATTTTCATTTTCGCTTGTTTTAGCGATCTCGTTTATCATTCTCGCTTGTTTTAGCGATCATTCTCGATACCATGTTATGATATACCGGCAGATTGAGGTCATCCTTGAGGGTGTGTGAAGTGTCAGTGTTGCTGGTATCGTAGCGAGGCAGCCCTATTTCCTCTCTCTTGTATTACTTGCTTATATATATATATATATAAGGATATGTCCATTGAAATGAGTGCCGGTTAATATATTCTCGAAAACATGAAATCAGAAGGAAGGGTTGACGATATAAGTAATACGTCACAAAATGCTCAACATGTGTTTTTGTTTAGTAAGATTCAGCTAATATAATATACTTTAAATTCATTTACTTAATTTCCAATGTAAGATAAACACACTTTTTCGTATCAAACTTTTCCTTCATGAAAAGGATAGAGAAAGCCCAACTCTCGTGACAAATTCACAAGCACGCCAATTTTAAATATTTATAGGTTTCTTTTACTTTAAATAAATAAAATAATTTAAAGATAAATCAATGTTATTAATATTTCATAATTACAACTAAAAATAAATAATATTAAAAGAAAAAAAATTATAAACCATGTCAAATTTGTTCTAAAACAACTAGTGTGTTCAAAATAAAGTTTGATAATTAGCCCATTACTCCCGTCTTAATCACATTAAATGTTTTGTTCGTTTTAAGAAAATAAACAAACAATTTTTTTTAACAACAAATGCTACTCCTACTCACTTTACAGTTTACATCAATAATTATAAATTACTTCATTGGCCCGGTTTGAACTTTGGACCTCCTCTCGAAGAGACATGTGTCTCTACCAAATGGGCTAGCCCTAGCCCCAAATTGACATTTACACCGATACATACCCTTTTTTTTACGTTTTCTTCTCATATATGTGATATATTTTAGATTCTAATTTTTTTTAATAAAAATACGAAGTGGGTTAAAAGAATATACGATTCATGAAAATGAAGTAGATTCGTGATTCCTTTTTATGATTTTTTTAAGACTAAAGATGTAAAACTTGTTTGACATTAAAAAGAGTATAAATATATGAAGATCATGTTTCCATGAACACCGATTAATAAATCAGTAAAAATATAGAATAAGTAGTTTCACATAGCTCAACTACATGACAATGCAAACAGTAAGATAAACTGTCTTGCAACAATCTAACAAATATAAAGTTCTATAATCACCACTCAATGACGGTGTACCGAATCCAATTTCCAAAATAAAAATGTGTAAATAGAAAGAAATAGAATTGATGCTATAGAACCAAACCTGTAACTGGTGCAGGCTTGGAAGGACGATGTTGCTCATCAGGAGCGGTTGGAGACTCGGTTAAATGAACCTCAGCATATTCATCAACCATTTTTCTTCTTTTTTCATCTTCAGCTTTTTCTACTTTCTCTTTAGTTTGTTGTCCAACTTCCCCAGCTGCTTTTGCTACTTTGTTAAAAGCGCCCGTGACCCATGAAGCACTAGTAAACACATAGCGGTTTTTCATAATAGCAGATCCCGCACTGCTTACAGTATTCTCAGCAGCGGTTAAAGCTGATTTGGCTTTCTCGGAAACCTGAAGTTTCTGGTCAACTTCTTTGACTTTATCAGACACAATCGATGTACCCACGTTGACTTTTTCGGTGAATCCAATTTTCTTGTCAAAGGAAGCAACTTTTGCAGATGCTGTGGAAGTCAAACGATGCTTTTCGTCAAAGTTTTTTGCTTTACCGATTGCATCTTTACCCAACACAAAACCCTTTGCAAACATGCTTGTCACAACATCCTCTGCCTTACGTAGAGCAGAGTCGTTTCCAGCAGGAGCATTGCTTCCAGTTGGCTGCAAAGAAATGTATTATATTCTAAAGGGGATCTAATTTGACTTTAATATATAAAAAAAGGTTTGTAAAAATTAAGCTTACAGGAGATGCAGCTGTAGCAGATGGGGGAAGCTGGTATTCTGGGTCTAGAGTTACAGTGACAGTCGTGTCAACTATTGTTGCACCCTGGTATATAACACAAATGTAGGAAACTCATATCAGGTTACGTTCGATTTAGATAAACTGACAAATGAACTTTCAGATTTTCAACTTGCAAAACTCAACAAGAAGATATATTAACCACATGATCAAATTCGGAAATTCCCATAGTCATATCAACTGCATTCTTCAATTTGAGGTGGAAGTGTTTAATAAGAAAAAAAAATGACCTCTTTTTATTGACTAACTAAAACCTCTTGGTCTTCATTTTAATTTGTCAATTTGAATGAGACGAGAATGGTGTAAACACTGCAACAGTAAATACTAAATATCTATGTATGCAAGTAAATTTCTTTGCTAATATATGCAAGTAAAAAAGAACATGACATTAAATCACTCGGTGATGATTTCATCTATCTGCTCAAAGAACATTTGAAATATTTTAGTTAAACTAACAGTTTCTTTTGAAAAAAATAAGCCACTTATGAGTTGTGGATGAATAAGTAAAGAAGTACTTAAGATACTTTTTAATACTGGATTACATTAAGAAAACAGGATTAACCTAGACAAAAGACATAATATATGTGTGTATGTGTGTTAGTTAATGTGATGTCCTTGGTAAAAGTGTGTGACACTCATGAAGATCCACCCTTGATTAGAGCTAGAGAGAAGCAAATTACCGAAAGAAGAACAGCAGTCTCTGCTCCTTGACTATCTGTGAAGGTGACATACGCGATTTGGGAACGTTCATCGTGACTGCAGCAAGAGAATTGCAATGGTGTTAGTTCAGTAGCAAAAAAAAAACTAAAAGCCCAGTAGGTAAAAGTTATCTAATTTACTAACCTTTGTGTCTCAACATAAACAATATCTCCAGAAAAGGAAAAGAACTCCCTTACATCTCGCTCAGAAGCCCCTAGCGAAAGATTGCTCACTTTAACAGTTTTAATCTGCATAAATGGAGGATACAATCAAAGTAATGCTGATTAATTTGTTCTAAATGTTCAAATAGTCTCATCTATTATGTTTTATTAGATCATATGTCCATAACTTTCATCCATATCATCAAATTTTATGCATCAAACTATCTCCTATAAAATCATTTCAATCGCAACATACGATATGCCTGATGATCAATGTTTGAAGTAGATCCTTCTGATAAATACATCAACCGTGATTTTTAATATTCTGCAAATCAGATCAATGAAAACTATTCCTTGATTGTTTATTTTGATGGAAAAGAAAACTCATTCATTATGAGACCACTTCCAGATGCCAAATTTATTATCTAGTCTCAAAATAATCTGGATCAATCTTTCAATCGAATCATCCAAAACTCAAATTCGTGGTATTCAACAGCTTTGACTTATATTTGACTAATCTATAGGGTTTCAAATACTAAAAAAAATCATATTCACTAAACAGATCTGCACTGCTTCAGATTGATATTATGAATTAAGCTATCATAAATGAAACAAACAAGTGAATAACATCAACGATAATAAGAAAGAAGAATAAATAAGCATTTCGATGAGATTGATACTCACCGACATTGTAAATGCTCGATATGAAGATCAACGATAAGATGGAAGTTAATCGAAGATTTTTCTCCCCGTCGGAAATGTTCACCGGAGTAACTCCGACGGCCACGGGCTCCGGAAAATCGGAAATTAACGATGAGTGTTGAGAGAGGGGTTTTTGAAAATAAATGGACCTGGAAGGGTTTGCGTTGACGGAGTTGTGGTTGATTTCTCCCAAATCGGGAATATATACAAAGAAAAGGTACAGTTTATGATGCATGAGTACGCTTTGACGTATTTGTACGTAGTGCGCGTAGGAAGACGTGGAGGCAAGTTCTGACGTGTTATTGCAACACGATGTGTGATTTGGTTCATACGGTGGATCTAATTGGACAAGAATCGGAATACTACCACTTTTCTCTGAAATTTGTAATAATATTATAATAAAATAAATATTATTTTAGCTTAAAAATGTATAAAGATTTTTTATTTTTATTTTTTTTCAAACAATAAGAACGTCTATATCTATTTTTGTTTATATTATATCCGTTTTTGCTTACCCTTGAGGACATAAAAACAACTTAATGTATAAGTAATCTTAATAGACAACGTTACTTACTTTAGGGAACTCAATAACTTAAACTTTATTAAAATACACTTAAAACCTCATATCTTGTATCAGGGACGGTTCTACGAATTTGGTGATCCGATATGAACTAAAAACTCGGGACTGTTTCCTAAAAGTCATGTTACAAACTCTCATTTATCTGGGTTTGAGGCCGACAATGATAAGCTAAAAAGTTAGGGTGGAGGGGGTTGAACCCCTAGGTACCCTAAATATTAGTCAATAAAAAACATTATGTCATGCTACGTCATTTTTACCCTAAAATACCCGAATGGGTTGCGGCGCTGTTCCCGCGAACCCAAACCCAAATTTAAATCCCAAACATACTTTTTCATTGTAAGCGTTCGGCTTCACAACCCGGTGGATTGAACCCCTTCCAACCCGAACCCCCAACCCGTAATGGTTGCGATGGTGTAGCCGTCCCAACCCGAGCTCCACCCACCCTTATAATTAACAGAGTTAAAAAAAATTGCATTCTTAAATATAAATTAAGTTTATTTATTTAGCTTTACTTGATACTAATTGTTTGATAAAATATTCGTGATCAATTTATTCTAACAAATCTTATTCAATCAACAAAATAACAATTAATAAATCACACTTAAATATCTAAATAAGCGAATCAAATCAAATCACAGTTTTTAAACTTAAATGAGCAAATTGCAAATGAAATCAAATGAGATTGGAAATCAAATTAAAATATTAGTTTTGAAAATTTTACTACATGATTGGCGTTGTATAACCATTGTCAACAAGCAATTTTCAAGTACAGTAAGTTAGAACCAGCAAGTCCGCAACCCGATTGAAACTCATACATCGATTGTCAAAGAGCAAACAAACCAGATTGTTTGAAAGTCATATTGTCGAATGTCTATTAAATAACTTTTTTAATAGATGCCGACGATTAAAGAAAGGCAAAGGGAAGCAAACTGATTGTCGATTGAAACTTTTTGTTAATAGATATGACGATTGATCTTCTTCCCCATCCTCATTATTAAAAAAAAAGTGATTGCCCGATTGTCAATTGTACTTCCCCGTCATCTTTTCCTCTATTGTCGCTCTCAATTGCCACCCTAGCCCCAAAAAATTCCCGTTCCACAGTTCCTCGATTACAATTTACACTATCTTTTTTTCTTTTTCAGATGTGATTCAGGCCTAAATCAAAGACCAAAACACATTAAACAAAAGCCTAAATATATAAATTAATATATAACTTTAAAAAACAATTGGGAGCCCTCTTTTTTGGAAAGCCCTAACTTGGCCCAACTATACCAACGGGCCTCCCCTGCCTTGTAATCGCTTTACTAAAGTCGTATAACGAATAAAGGTAATATCATAAAATAAACACATACATGTCTTGGTATTACAAACTAATAATTACAACTTAATTTAAGAGCTAGGTTCATTATTTTAAATATTTTTTCACTGGCATATGAATTGTATGAACTTTTATACGTCAAAAATATGTTAATTGTTTTTTTTTTATGAAAAAAAGAAAGAATGTTAGTTTTTTAATGATCCCTTAATTAGACCATCTTACTTACCTTATCATATTGTAACACTTGTATTTTTAAAATGTAATAAAATATACTTCAAGTTGATAAACGAAAAATGAAGTAAGATAAATTTGTTCCTAAAAGTTTTAAACCAAAATAACATGTTTAGTTGTTGGTTTTAAAATGCATATTGTCAGCATGAAAGTAAGTTCGTATTCTATTCACATGTTACTTCACAAAAAGAAAAAAACATTTAACACCAAGAACTTGACTAGTCAAACATCTTAATTCATCCAGTGGCGGAGCTTGAAAATTTTCGCACCGGGGGCCGGGAATTTTTTTTCATATAGCGAGGGGGGGCGGAACTATAAAATTTTCGGCCGAATACATATAAATTAACACTACTGAGCGAAAAATCGACCGAATACATAAATATTAACACTTCTGAGTGAAAAAATCGGGGAGGCCCCTCAGGCCCTTTACATCCTCCGCCCCTGAATTCATCAAATTTTGCTTTTCACTTTTCATCACCTACAAGTACACATTTACATGAACAACGATTATTAGTGAATACGTAGATGTTAATAACAAATAATTAAACCGATAAAAACAGTGTTCTTTCATACTAAAATAGTATAATTCTTTAACGGAAATTAATAAGGTGCCGTGAGAAACGTTAATGCCATCCATGCAAGCATACCAAAAACTATAAACTACGTGTCCACTTTCCACGTGTCCGCTTTATCTGCCTTCGAATCGCCGGCAATGTAATACCTGCCATGCCATGCCATGCCACCACATCCTCCCCCTTTCAATTCTCGCCTTAATTTCGCATTTCCTAATCAATTATTCAACGTCCGATCACCAGCGTTCCCAATTTCACGGTTTTTGGATCCAGACATAGGGTTTCATTTTCATACCGATCGGATTTTCAAAAAACTTATTCGGTAATGAGTTTTCAAGACATTGAAGCTGGTCGCCCGCTCAATTCGAGACGCGCGGGCTACAACAATGGCGTACGGAAACAGGATCCCACACAAGCTGTTGCTTCTGGTATTTTCCAGATCAATACGTCGGTTTCTACGTTTCAGAGGCTAGTAAACACCCTTGGTACTCCTAAGGACACCCCTGAGCTTCGAGAAAAGTTGTACGTACGTTTATTCAGTTATAATATCTAGGGTTACAAATTTTTAGATTTTGATATGTGATTTATCTAATTTGCACATATTTGGATTGCTGTTGATTTCAATTAATTCACTGTTATGTTATCTGAGAGTGTATGTGTGGCCTCAAATGGCAGGCACAAAACCAGACTGCATATTGGCCAATTGGTGAAGGATACTTCAGATAAACTTAAACAAGCTAGTGAAACAGATCATAATGCTGGTGTTAGTGTAAGTGACCCCCCCTCCTCCCTTACACTGGCACACACACACACACAGATCCATCAATTGGTCATAAATAAGCCTGGCTAAACGGCCGGGTTGGTGACAGATCAGAACGGGTTCTGAGCAAAATGAGTTCGGGTCAAAACAGGTCATTTAAAAAAAAAGTAAGAGTTTTATAAGAGTCACCTGTTTTGACCCATTGTATTATTTGAGTAGACCAAAACTGACCCGTTGTATAATTTGATTTGACCCAAATGCAAAGTATTTTTTCCCAAATCAACCCATTCTTTGAAGGATGGGTTATGATTGCCACCTCCATTCATAAAGTATCCTTGCTTGATCTTGCTTCTTGTTGGTGGAATGATTATGTTTTGTGCAGGCTAGCAAAAAGATCACAGATGCTAAACTTGCAAAGGATTTCCAAACAGTTCTACAAGAATTTCAGAAGGCGCAGCGCCTTTCAGCTGAAAGGGAAACAGCTTATACACCTTATGTTCCTCAATCTTCTCTTCCTTCACAGTACTGTTAATTTCAATCCATTCTTTGTAAATGTGCAATCCAATTTCAAGTTTTTGTATAGCTAATTTGGTTTCTTATGGTTAGTGATCCAGCCAGTGAAGTTGATATAAGCTCAGACAGAAGTCAAGAACAGCGAGCTCTTCTTGTGGACTCCAAAAGGCAACTTTTTGGAAACTATGTCTTGCTTGTTCTTACTTTTCATATTTGAGATACGTGTATTGCAAGTTCAAGCTTTTTTGCCGTGCAGGCAGGAGGTTTTGCTGCTGGACAATGAGATTGCATTCAATGAAGCTATTATTGAGGAAAGAGATCAGGGAATACAAGAAATCCAAAACCAAATCGGCGAGGTGAATGAAATTTTCAAAGATCTTGCTGTTTTGGTTCATGAACAAGGAACCATGATCGGTATGGATATCTTTTGTTTTACTTTTAGATCTTTCTAGGATGGTGGTGCATTACTTACACCTAAGTAACTTATTTTCAGATGATATTGGCTCCAACATTGAGAATTCTCATGCTGCTACTGCACAGGCAAAATCTCATCTTGCAAATGCATCTAAGGCTCAAAGGTCAAACTCCTCTATGGTAAAGTTTTCTGTTAACTTTTTATTTGTTAGAATTGATTCGATGAATTCAGTTTGTAGCGCCAACTAAAATCTGAAAATCTTCAATGGTGTGTCCGTATTTCTCCAATATGTTGTTTGTACCTTTTGATGAGTTTCCAACAAACATTTAAACATCCAACTTTCACTTTAAATTTAAGGTCCATGACAAGAATTTTAGTGACTTTTAATTTAGATATTTGATCACTGTAAACACATTATGTTATTACTTTTATCTTCAAGTACCTAGACACTTATACATTTGCATTCTTTTGTGCAGACTTGCTTCCTTTTGGTGATCATGGCAATCGTGCTTTTCATTGTGATCATAATTCTTCTAGTTTGACCCGAACATGTGCCCATATAAATAAAGTCAAAACTTGTTTACAGGGTTTTCAAGATGGCCCTTTTAAACATCTGTGGTGGGATGGCTGGACAATAAATGATTCCAGCCAACCCGCCAACGATCTTGTTTTCCTACGTCTGTTTTTGGAATCTTTTTTTGAAGCCGATTATGTGTTCTGTTTTGTTGGTACTTGTATGTTTTTAAAAATCAATAGCTTCATTGTTTTTTTAAAACTGTCACAGCCAAAAAACCTTTAAAATACTTGCCCAACATTGTTGGAAGACATTTCTTATGCATTTTGACTTTTAGTTAAAAAGGATCTACTGATATTGAAGGTGAAGTGAAAGTTTATATAGAGACTGCAAAATGGATGGGGCATCCATCCAGGTCAAAACATATTAAAGTTAGAGGTCAAAGCATATGATTGCTAAAGGAATATATGATCAATGATACTCCAATATTCCACCTTCTTTTAGCAAGGAATTTATAAGATTGTACTATTTTGAATACATTTTTAGAAGTATTTTTAAAAGGAATATATCATCAAGTATGTTTGGAATGTTTTTGTTACAACAAATGGCACAAGTGAAACATCATATAAATTGAACCGAGATAACCACCTAAACTAATAACCGGCCTAGGGGTGAGAAAAAAAAATTAAGTCTTCGACTATACAAAAAAATAAGTGGATATTTAGGGCGCCATATTTAAGAGGTCTCCAATTTTTAGGATATAAATTCGTATGATTTTCAAGTTTTGACAAAGAAAACAAAAAAATCAATTGAGTTTTCTTTTTTCTAAAACTTACTCTAACTTTAATACGTGTGATTGTGTGAATTTAAGAGATTGCATACAAAAAATCAGCATCATCATGTTCTCATGTGTTAAGATTCTAACAAAAACATTATATATATTTTTTGAAAAGGAACCTGATTTTATAATTCGCTTTGGACCTTAAAAATAGTTGAGTCGACCCTGCAACTAATCATATAGTAATTGAATTAATTACCATAATGAACGAAGATAACGACTAACCGATTTTTTTAAATCGATTTTATAGTCCTGGGATTCAGTTATACATGCCTTCATACCTAAAGAAACGGTTCGATTTCTGTTTAAACTTATGCTTTTACTTGTGTATTTTTGTATGCTACTATCCAGACGCCACATGTTAAAGATACAGACGAAGGTAAATCCACAATTTTTCTTTAGTCTGTTTTTCTTCAAAGCTGAGTCGTTTTCTTTGAATAGTTGTACTTGATGTTCATGCATGAAAGCTTTCTAGTTCTTGATGTTCTAATTGTGTTTCTATTTAATCATATATTACTTTGTGAATCTACATGTTTTAGTTGCTTGTATACCGTAAAATTAAAATCATTATCAGTCGTTTGGCTAAACACATAATATTGTCCTTTTGACTTTGTAACATGTTAATCACTCTTGCTTGATTGAGAAATAGAACAATCTTGCTAAATTGGGCCCTATGATTTTTTTTTTTTTTTTTTTTTTTTTTGAATGGCGAACATTGAATATTGTGACGTCGCACCCCCCGGGTCACATGGGAGAGCCTCGTCCAACTCCGGCCAATATGTTGTCTTAACCGGGCCCACTTGGCGTTAGAGTTGGAGAGCATCCAAGGAAAAATCCATCCAATACGGCTCCTTCCGGGCTTGAGGGAGAGCCGAGGCTCGTACCCTGGATCGGCGTGGGTAAAACCCTGGTGCATCAGCCTAATAACCAGGCCTCATTTGCATGCCTCAGAAATTAGTGATGGTGGCAGGGATTGAACACGGGTCTCTTGGGACTTCAGGTCTCACCTCAATCATTACACCACAACCTCTTTAGCAAATTGGGCACTATGATACAAAGATGAATATGCATTTCCTTATGTTCTTCGTTAATTAGTCTTCTTATCGTCAAGTTTATACCTCGGCATTTCTTTTGATTTTGCTTGTTTGTCTTATGGATTTCTTAGCAATGATGGGTTACTTAAGTCCTAATTAAGATTTTGACTTGTAGCTTGTAAGTCATATTTTTTTTTTAAATCAGCGACATTAAACTAAAAATGACCGAGACGAGGTAAACATCGTTGTTTCTATTTTTGTTTGATGTTATACAGCTTAATATATGACTTGTAACAGATCGATTTGTTTATATAAGTGTTATGATATCGAGAATAATCACTAGAAACAAGCGAGAATGATAAACGAGAGAAAGAAAATGAGAGAATGATTGGGAGTAAAACTGAAATGATTTGATTGATAACTTGAATAATGTTACAAAAAAGTCATTTATAAACAAAACAAGAAAAGCTAATAAAACTAAGTTGAACCAGACGAACTTAGTAAGTTCGCCCCTATAGTAACAGGCGAACTTAACTAAGTTCGCTAACAATAAGTGTAGATGAAAACATGTAAAAACCTTTTGAATGAATATAAAGATTGAATTAAATACAAAAATTTCAAGACACGTTTTGTTGGATTAAATATTTGATTTTTTTTAGACGTTTGAAAGTATGCATTAAATCAATCAATTTGTTTGAATGTTTAGTATATAACAAATGGTAAATCTCAAAAAATTGAGGCCTAAATTTGTAATAATAAATAACAAGGGTTAACAAAAAAATTTAGTTTCAAGCACAAAAATTTAAAGCCCAAATGTAATGCCAAAAACCGAATAGAACCCACACGTAAAACCGAAACTAGTCGTTTTCTAAAACTCAAATTTCAAACCGACCATGCACACCCCCAAAATGACCCCATGGGATTGAAGCAAACACAAAGCAGAAGACCAGAGACAATAGCAGGTCAAATAAAGAATCACAAACATGTTTTGCAGTGTCACAAAGATAGTACTTGACAACAAAGGATATTTGCCACAAAAGGAGAAAACTGGTGGTTTGCTCCTGCAGTGTTGCTTGTTCAACTATTCAGCATTCCCCTGTAGTTCAACCAAAAAGAAACAAATATACAAATCAGAATTTTGATCGATTTACTTATTAATTGGTTGATTCGGTTGGGTTGGGGATGTTTTTATCTCAAGCTAGTCAAATCAAACACATTTAGGCATCTGAAGGTCTCGTTTCGTTCAAAGACTTGGATTACTATTGCACTTAACCCACCCGCGTGACATGTCTATCTTGCCAGAATAATCTTTAAGCAAAACAAAAGAAACAAAATGTTACCTTCTCAACAGCATTTGATGCACCTGAGGAATCACGTATTTCCTTCTGTAAGAGTTCAACACGACTTCTCAATACCTTGTTCTGTGCTTCCAGCTAGAAACACAATTTCACATCAAAAACCCAGTCATCAATAAACTTGTACAAAACTATGAAAGCATAACTAAGTAGTACCTAAAATCAACACACCTTTTCCAGCATAGTTGTAAGGTTTTGGGTCTCATTCTTCTTTAACGTGGACAAGACTTGTACAACAGAATTGAAGTTTGTCCTGAAAAAAATATATCATCACTCATATGTGTGACTATCCACCAGCATCTAATATAGCGTTTAACATTCAAAATTTTATTTTCACATCTCTTCAGCAATGTACCAAATATGTGAACTACATAACAGGAATGTTATACTTATATGTTATTGAATATCTCTCTGCTAGTCGACATTTGTCAAACCAACTTATTAGTATGTTTGTGCGTGCGTTGTCAAACCATATCTGTGACATTTGAAGAAAGATGGGTTCAGATGCATAAGCAATGTGCATGCATGAAAATTAGCAGTGGGGCTTGGAGTTTCCTTCTTGTATGAACAAATATATTTCATTGCTCAGCATATGCATGTGTATTCCCCTTAACTCTTAAGTTATATAAAAACTACGCAGGTTTTACAATCAAAATATGAGATGCGTACTGATCTGGATATAGAGGATCAAGGGTTTGTTCTTCCACAAGTTCCTCTACGGTACCAAGAATGTCACCCACCTGCATCAATGAAAACATATATCAATGCCAATATGAAAGGAAATAAAATAATCCATGTTTTAAAGACACCAACAATTTTTTTTTCTTTTTGCTTCTTTTTCAGTCTTAAAAGATGTGTGGCTTGTCTTGACAATAGAACACAAAGTTCTTTTCTATAAACACGATTAGCAAACTGCCTTTTCAGTTGAAAAGGTTGACACAATGTTTCCTCTGCTTCACTATCCCACCCCCACACATCAGCCATTGAGAAACGAGATGGCATGGTATATGGCTTCTCTAATGCAAGTTGGGTTGGGTGCCAGACATGATATTAGGTATTTGTTAGAAGTAATCTAACCTTTTGGAAAAACAAAACACAATACATTGTCTCACAATCAAGTGTTGAATTATAATATAGAGCTATGACACGAATGTATCATGCAAACCAACATGGGTTAGAAGGCTCCTAAGAGAGCTCATACTGTTCATATAGCCAAGAATCAAGGTATTAATCAAAGGACAAACCACATTGAAGTTGTGTGTCACTTGCTTATGTTATGGGATGACAAATGGATCCTCTGTCAATCTAGCCTATGCACATGAAGGCCAAGCACCAACATGCAAACATTCTCATGAATTGCACAAAGAACTTGTAAACTGTATATGTAAGAAGTTATGCATGTTTAACATTGCTACAACTTGAGAAGTTAAAAGAGATAGTGTGCATGTAGTTTAAGGTTTCATGTTTTGATTTACTTACCAAATTATCATTGATTCAGCTTCGTTTTCATTGCCATGTATTGTATAGAAAGAGGTTAGACGCATTGAATTTGCATAAACATTCATCTTGACAATGCAGAAAGTTGTATGCATAGAAAGAAAGAAAGAATACCTTAGCCTCCTCACACAAAGCTTCAAACTCATCCTGTAAAATGACTTTGTTAGTAACTGAGATGACATGTAGAAATGTGAAAAAAACTCATTTCTTATTACACTTCTAGCAGAGCATGTGGAGTTTGTAGTTTATCAGAGAGTAGTTTCTAGAAATGTATAATTTGCTAGATTTTTTTAATAGTACTCTCATTTTACAGCTACTTACATTTTATTTGACATTCCCAGGTTTTCTATCTGTGTTAGAACTCAATTTGATACTTCACAGCTTACTTATCAAAATTTATAACTAAATTAAAATACTTGCAAGAATCCCCTTGCACCATTACTTCCATTTTCCTAAACTATGGCAATTGATTGTTGCTTGTGACAGTTTCTGAAGTATCAAGCCCATGATTCTTCTAGCATTTTTGTTATCCTAACTAGCTATAAATTTATTAGCCTAACTAGACCCCTATTGTCTTCAAGAATTTCACATATTCAATAGCATTTCTTATGAAACATTATACAATGGCAATACCATATTTTCATTTAAGACTTGTTTTTTAAATAATTTCACCAACAGACGTACAAATACCATTCATTACTCATCAAAATCGAGCAAGAACATACTAAGCATTTGACAAGAATATAGCTGGCAGAAAAGGAATAGAAAACCTGTACCTCAATATTCTGATGCAAAGACACAATAACCTGTGAAATATAAAAGAAATAAATGAAAATATATATATATATATATATAGCAGTCAACAAAAAATCTTGAGAGATGTTGAATGTATGTAGACATAGATTGCTAAAACTTTTACTTGAAATTACAAAATACAAATGGTTGTAAAGGGTGGTCGAATAGCACCTGAATATATAGCCGATGAAGGCGCTCTCTCTCTGCCTGAGTAAATCTTGGAAACGCTTTGCAAAACTCCTTCAGAAATTAAAAAAAAAACAAATGTTGAATGAATGCCGCAATTTCTAATAAACCAAAAGAAATTGACGAAGCCAAGACAAGCCATTTATTTAAAATAATGAGTTACACAACATTCATTAACATTTGATCTTTGGAAAAGTTCTTATAAGATCCCGAATATATAATCTTTGAAATAATATTAATATGTTGTTAGTATACACCACATTTCAGCTATTTTTCATGACATGTTGACAATAAACAAAACAATGGCCTATGAGTTAAGTGAGGGAAAAAGCTTCCTCATCAACTACATTTTTTAAAAAATGATTTTGTTTGTTAATAAGAACTTGTAAGTTCCTGCCATGTAACAGTTCTTACTCAATTGACACCTGCCTACCCATCTCATTCCCTTAACCATCATCCTCTCGTATGATCCCAGTTGTGAAAAAAGCTCATTTCTTTTAGTTCAAGACTTGGTTTTAAAAATAAGAGGCGCTTAGTTCAAGAAATCCAGAGCAAGAGACGTACACGAGGCACCATGTATTTATAAATTTATGAACTAAGATAGTATTTACTATATTGTTAATCCTTCAACACCCAAAACTTAGATAGCAAAATATACATATGATTAATAAGGTAAAGAACCTGTGTACAGCAAAAGAAGCTAAATGTACAACCTAAAGAAACTTCATACTCAAACACAAAATATCCCAAAACCAACCAAGCTATATGTACAACCTAAGAAACTATACATACAACCTAAACCTAAAGAGTCTTCAAACCCAGACAGTTAATAATATAGAAAGTTCCAACAAAAGATAAACTTGTAAGATAATTCTTTGTTTTCCAAAACTTAGGATTTCAAAATCAGAAACTAAAAGATGGGTAGACAGGATCATTGTAGTTAGTAGTGACACGCAAACATTGGCTAACTGATGCAAACATCGGCTGGCTGATTTAGAGCAAGTCGAGAAAGACAAATAGAAACAGAAAGAACTAAATATCATAATTTTCATTCTGATTTAAGTTTCACGCCCCAGACACTTGTTATCGCACAAAAAAGTAATCTCTCTTATACAAGTTTCTCAAAGCTGAATTTTAATGGATAGTCCAGCCTGTAACAATAATAAATCCTAAGTTCTTGACGCGCAAAACATACAAAATTAAGATAACATAACTGGATAAAAAATACTAATGACTCTTTCTGATCCCAATGATCATCCCCATTCCCCACGCCACAAAAGAGTCACCTAAGCATAAGTGAATGTGAAACAATGGTACTGCTTTAGAAGGTCAGAATCCAGTAACTCAAACTCTTTATTTACAACAACCTTTGGTCAGTCCTAGTGGATCTAACTGATGGCTATATGCACAAATAACTTATTCAAATAACTATATGCATTGTCTTTTAACATCAAACACATTAATTATTAAGATAATATCTAATAAAGCCCATTTTCTATGTTTCCTAAGCTTTTTCACATACCAAATAAAACACTTTGTTGCAGAAGAAGTGAAGAACTTTAACTTGTGAAGTCAAATCACTCTCTTTCAATTACAATAATATTTGTTAGAAGTTGTAATATGTGATATCAAATTAAACATGGTCATTAGCTTGGAATCAAAGCTGAATTTGCGAAATATTCAATACAGTAGCAGATCGTTGTGTATAGATTTGATTGCAAATGTTGTTACCTCTTTGGAGCACGTGGTGAGAAGGCCGTGCAGACCAAGCTTATACGACCTTTTCAAATCGCTTTGTCGAGAACCAACGTGACCTATTTCACTACTCTGTTTCTCCATTTTTGTCTGCTGATGATTTCTCGAGTGTTTCAGAAAGGCGATTCGAGAAACATGGGGTGTGGGGAATAAGCGGGAGTTTGAAAAACCTAATCAAAATATTAGAGCGCTCTCACTTATACGGATGTTCTATCGGTCTGTTTTTTGGTTACCCAATGTTCCCGAGTTAAAAAAGTTATCTTCCATCAGTGTGATTTGCTAAAAATTGTCATTTGAATTCAAATATTTAAATTTTGTTATTGGAATTCAAAGGTTTCATAAAAATTATCATTTGAATCCATTTGACTACACCTAATTAACACCGTTAACATTTTCCGTTTAACCTTACCCGCTTTATGACATTTTAGTCAAAACAATTAAAAAAACAAAGAACCAGCTCGCATGAGGGGTTTAATACGTCGCAAAAAACGAATTCCCACCCTCAAAATCAATCTCTTTCTTTCACAAAATCAACATCAAACGTAGTAGTCGCAATCGTAATTTCGTCCCCCAAAATAATCGCAAGTAATGTTTGAAGAACTCTGGTTTGTTCGTGGCCCAACGGACGATTTTGATCCACATGGATTTTACGGTAAGTTCGTTTGTCGCCACCACAATCACTATCACCATTACATTGTCGAATGTAATCGACCCTACTGTTTGATTTGGTTTGTGCATTGTTCTTGATTTTGTGATTATGCGTTACTATTTGGGCAAAATTATGTAACTGTGAAAAATCACTCACTGATCTTGCTATTGATATTATCAACTAATATTGCAGTCTTTGTTGTTGGATTTTTATTGCTAATTTAATCTGCTGGTATAGATCATTACTCATGCTATTAGATGTTACGCTGTTGTTTTCATCACGTTTTAGGAGGTTGTGTACCTTCCACACTTGAGGTGTTTTCATTATGTTTTAGGAGGTTGTGTACTCGTGCTATTTTGTTGAAGCTGATTTAACGTACAAAACCCTTCACACGGGGTTGGTTTTTATTTTGTAATTGTTTTGATTAAAATATACTTCAAATGTGGAAGGTTTAACATAAAATTTTAACAGTGTTAATTAGGGGTAGTCAAATGGATTCAAATGACAATTTTTGTAAAACATTTGGATTCAAATGGCAATATTTAAACATTTGAATTAAAATGACAATTTTAAGCAAATCACAGGGATAAAAATAACACTTAACTATAAGTAAAAATAAGTGGAAAAAACTGTAAAAATTTGTGTTTTTATAATTTTTAATGAAAGAAAGTGGAAAAAATGAAAGGAAACATATAAAATCTCCAATTTATTTTCCTTTCATTCGAACTATGTAAGACAAAAGAGTCGACTCTTATGTTTAAAAGGTAAAGCCATTGCTTTAGTGTAAGGCCCCTTTCCCGGGTGACCTCACTTGTTGGATTTACTCATAAACATAGCCATAAATACTGAACTTAAATTAAAAACATTCATCATTCAATTACATTACATAACAGCGGAAGTCTTAACAATTAAAAACACAACATTGTCTTAACAAACAAAAGTGGGATGTCAGTCTTGTGCCGGGTAACCTTCACGCCATCGCACGACCTTTTCTTCCTTTACCTGAAATGTATACTAAAAGTCAGCTAACGCTGGTGAGTTCTAGTTTAATGCGATTTGATATAAACTTTCTTTTCTTTACTTTATAAGTATGCATTACTGTATAGTCATTCATATAAATACGTATTCATAACTTTTGCCTTTCTTTCATCTTTCTTTTCTGTATTTTTTTTTGTGATTTCATATATATATATGCATTCACCCTTTTCTTTCTTTTCTTTCTTTCTTTAATTTCATGGGTCATACTCTATAAGGGTGATCAACCCGTCATTTGCTTACGAATGTCACAAAGACAATCGTCGCGGTCCATCGTCATGGTCCGCCTATACTTACAACCGTCCGGCAACTAGTGCCGTCCGTCATTTTATTCTTACAACCGTCCGGCAATCTTTGTCCGTCCGTCATGACTTACAACCGTCCTACCGTCGTAGGCCGTAATTCGCCCGTCTACCCGGAGGTATCCGTTTCCCATGCGACTATTATTTATACAACCGTTCTACTATAATATGCCAATTGCTTCGACCGTCCATTAATGGCATTCGTACGTCCTAGCTGATGAAGGAACGCACTTGTCCCGGTTGTAAAATAATCACATGGTCGTCCGTCTACCGAAGTAGCCGTTATCATCGAAGCGTCCATAACATTTTCTGTACTTGGCAAGCAATATATACATGGATATAAAGCAGGATTTCATTCTTACATGTTATGTCATTCATTCATTTCATTCTTTATAATTATGCTTTTCATTCTTTATTCATAAATTCTTTTTCGTGTATAGGTATATATATACTTGTATACCACGTATGATCACATTGACATTCATAACATTTATTCACTTAGTGTATACATTTCAGCCCCAAAACATTTGAAAACATTTGCACATAACATAGAAAGGGCACATAGAACTCACCTGATGAGCTACTCTAGGTTGTCCTAAACAAAGGTCCAACAGCGTCACTTCTGATCTGGATTAGGTAGTTAAATACACATTAGACCCAACCCCGACTCTAATGGTTTAATCATTCTATACTTACTGACTTTACTTAACCAATCTGCTGCCTGCTGTCTGCTACCTGCGCACTTAGTAAGTGCGCAGGGACTTGCTCATGCGCACTTGGCAAGTGCGTAGGAGTCTCCCTCCTGCGTACTTGGTAAGTACGCAGGGGCTTCCTCCTGCGTACTTGGTAAGTACGCAGGGATTCCTTCCTGCGCACTTGGTAAGTACGCAGTACCTGGTTCTTGGACCAAAAATCCGAAATTCTTGCATGCAAACCCGATCATGCTAATTTTACAATTTTCTTTGATCAAAACGTGCGATTTTCATTCTAGATGCTATTTCTAAGCTTATTATCAAGTTTCATCCGTAAAAACATCATCTATTTAGCTAAAACTCGAGAAACCCCAAAATGAACAAAAACTCAGATTATGGATGAATCATTACCTGGATTGAAGTTTTGATTCGGAGGTTTTGCTCACGAGCTCAGCTGTAACGTGCTCCTCTAATCCCGTGACGATCTGTCGACTTTCTCTCTCTAGACCCGAGCTCCCTTTCTCTCTCTAAGATGGTGAAAAATGAAGATGAAATGAGCTAGTGGGCTGCCTTGCCCCTTTTTATATCTGGGCTTCCCTCGGCCCGTTGGAGCCGAGCCCAAGCCCATCCGTTCTCATTTCGTTTTATGACGTTTAAATCACTATCGTATTATTATTTACTTATTTACTAATTTCGGGATGTTACATTTAGGCCCCAAAATTTTTAGGGTTTCAAGATTCGTAAGCAACAGTGATTTGATTTCTAGTGCTTAAGGTGTAAATCAGAATAAAAGACTTCCACTGCAGTATGCAAAACCCCTAAGACGATAATTTATCAAATTTGTTGGTTTATATTTTGATTTATGATCTCTACGTTTGACTACAATTTCATATTCCAACAAGTTTTAGTGTTTAAACTATTCAACAGTAGTTCAGGTTTAGGATTAATTGTTTGTATCCTGGTTCATAAACCTTGTACTTGTAACTTTTGATAATTAGAGACATCACGTAATTGCCTCTTAAAAAATGTTATCTTTCGATTTTGAACAAATTTCGTACCCCTTTTAAAGATAGAAGGATAAGGCCATCATCGTTCGCTTTACAAACCTTCGTTTCCATTCTTTTAGATGAGAGGGGCCCCTTGTTGAGCGGGGTTTCTTTTATTATTATTATTACTTTTTTGTTCATTCCAGATAAAACCTCCTTGAAGTATCAACCCGCCTTTCTCCTTTTTCCACAACGGTACCAAAAACCGATGCCTTACCACTTGGCTATACTCCATATGACCTGTTTTGGACGGTAAACGGGGAGAGGGGGAAAGGGGAAGCAAGGCTCGAAGAACGAGCCGAGCCACACAAGGACGTGGGATATAGCAAGTAAGCAGAAAGGTTCTTCGTTTAGGACCGACGACAACAAGCTCACGACTCTAATAGAAAGAAAGGGTAAATCTCTAAGCTCTACTTGCTTGCAATGCTATGCCTATCAAAGTTGGCGAACGCTTCTGTAACATTAGACTCGTTACGCTGTTCGACTGAACTCGTTGGCTCCACCTCCACCGAAAGTACAATGTATACTTGAGTAGAGGTGGGAAAAACCCGGCCTTTTCATATAAATTACAATTTAGGTCTAAGTTTTATGTATTAAATTAAAAAAAACAGTGTTTAGTTATTTTTGTTTAGTTTGCATTTTTATAGAAAGAAACAAAAATACCATTTTTTACTAGTTTGGGCCCGAATCGGATTTCACTGCAAACTGTTTTTTTAATTTTAAAAAAGTTTAGGCGGGTTGTAACCTGAATCCGGTTCTGTACTAGGTTGTTAAAACTTTGTCAAGGTAATGGGCCTGAAGCCCAATAAGTAAAAAAACAAAAGCCCTGTTTTCTTGAGTTTTTAGGGTTTCACTGCTATACATACACATTTTTATACAACATTTCAGAGCAGTTCTACCCTGTCTATCAATCTCTCTCAGCACGCTTCTACTTCATCAACACTAGGTCTGGATTTCTACAAATTGTTTATACGATTGATCCAACCCAAAAATTCAATTATCTTTTTTCTTTTTAAATTCCCGATTTGAGATCTAGATGTAAATTTATATTGTCGTAGGTTATTTATTTATTTATTTGATTTATTGATTCGCCTGTGATGGTTATTAAATATACTCCGAGCATCCACGCTATGAAATCAACTTAATCTGAGGCACCAAAATTATTATAAACTGATATTAATTTTGTGTATGTATATATATTTTTTAAGTTTTCCATGCACTGATTGCAAGTGACTATAAAAAGACAGGGACATCAGATCTCCTAATTTGGAGTAATGATTGACCAAGTCTATAATAGGAACTCTCTGATGCAATTTATAAATCCTAATAGTTTTCTTTTTGTGATATGTTTTTCTGGTAGATGTTGCCTTTGATGGTTTATAAATATACTTTGAGTTCACACAGTGAAAACCAAAGTATTTTATGTTTGTTTTTGTTTCAACAAGCAAGTGATGATAGATCAGACAGGGACATCTGTATTCTATTCGAACATGATGATTTGTCTGTGGGAATCTCTCTGATGCTCATCTTCATTTTTATTAATATTATATTTTTGTTCTAATGATATTTTTTTTGTAAATTTTTTTACATGTTTTGAAAATGGGAGTTTGCCAATGATGCATTTCATTTACACGTATTATCAGAAAAAAACATGATGATACTCGAATATTGTCACTACCTCTGAGGCAAACGTTAATAATATTTTGTAGAAGTATTTTAGGATTTTTTTTGTTTTTGTTTTTATGAAGCCTGATGATTGACACAAGAACGGAGATTTGAACGATTTACTTTGTAGAAGCCTAGCATCCAATTTGTTGGGCTCCAAAGCATCACAATGTAAAAAGCTCTTCTACCTTTGAAAATGAAGGCATTTTGTTTTTGTGTTTTAAAGCAAATATAGAATTTTCCTTTGTTTGATTGGTCGATTTTAGCACCAACTGATTCTTATTTCGAAGCTTTTATTCATTAAAAGAGAGACGCATATTCTGGCATTTGAACATAGTTTAACCCGATAATTACTACGCACATGTAAAATGAATAAAAACTAAACAATAGTATTCTAATGTAATGCATGGACGGAAATAATAAGCATCTTCTTGTGACTAATGTTTCATTTCTAAAAGAATAAGAAATAAGATAAGAAAACCTTGTATAGCCTAATTCGAGTTCTGCCTTTTGTTAATTGACTAGTAAACGGAATTGGAATAAAAAAACTGAAAATTTGATTTGGAATTTTCGAAACCGATATTTAACTATTTGTAATAACTTACGGGAAAATTACCGAAATGGACATTTAGGTATTTACCCGGCTGAAGGTAGCTAGTTTAGCCATCTTTGTTTTCAGTGACATGTAAGTTTTTTTTAGAATTTCAATCAATCAAAAATAACCACGTCCCTGTGCCGTTGTGCGTATTCTCAAGGTGGCTAAAGCTCACTACCTAGCAGGCTTATGCTGCGAATCTTTTTTTTTTTTGCATAGCTCTGCCGACTTGGTTTGAGATGTCTTACACGTTGGCTTGTTTAATTCGGCTAGGTTTGACTTTAAGCCAGCTGAAGTGGTCTTACTAGGCTACTTTGAGTTTTATAAATAAAAAACTTCTCATTTCAACATTCATTTTCATTTTTCAAATCATTATAACGTTTTTGTTCTCAAATATGGGTGGAAAATATCTATTACCATCAAACCCTTCTCAACTTGTACAACCTGTTAACCTGGAAAAAATGAAAAAAACAAAGTTAAATAAGTGAAAAAAACTCGAAGCAGGCTAACAAGTTCACTTCAGCCGGCTTAGAAGTGTAATAACACCTTTGGCGCCGGCTTAGCCAAGCCGGGTAAGTCATCTAGAACCAAACCGGCTGAGCCATGCAAAAAAAAAGTTCGCCGGCTAAGCATGCTACGTAGTGGGCTTTAGTCGCATTGGGAATACGCACAGCAACATGTCAATTTCTGATTAGTTGAAATTCTGAAAAAAAGTTTACAAGTCACTGAAAACCAAGCCGGCTGAACTAGCCGTTTTCGGCCGGCTAAAGGCCTAATTGGCCATATATTAGCTGGCTGTAAAAACTTGCCCATTTTTACAACTTTGACCAGTCAAATGTCCATTTTGGTAATTTCCCCTTAACTTATTTGTATAAAAGAAAGATTTTTAAGATTAATAAAAGTGGGAACCTAGGTTTAGTAAATTAAAGCCTGTAAAATTGTGCTTTTCCTAAAAGCTAATGCCATTTGAAGATTAGAAGTTGTAATTTCATTAGGTGAAGTTAATTGTAGTAAATTTTCTTATATTCTTTAGACGACACTTTGAAGTTCTTTAAGCTAATGCCATTAGAAAATTAAATTTCACTGACTTATGTAAATGTTTCTACATGTTTTGACGAAAACTACACATGTAACTTATAAATTGAGTCATGTAATTCAGAGAATCTGATAAGTATGAAAATGTATTAGGGAAACTAAGATTTTGATTTTGTAGAAGTGGAAAATTATTCATTTGTTTTCTATAATTTGAAAACTAAGATTTACTTTGGAAATTTTCACTTAATTTTTTTTTGAATGGTCGAAATCACTTCGACGGGTCATGTACCTTCATGCCACATCAGATGACATTGTCTGAATCAACTATGACCTAGACATTATGTAATGCTCTATTTCCATACCTCCACACTCATCCACGTTAACGTCATCTCATTTTCACACGGCATCCGCATATAAGGGGCACTCATCCACGTCAACGCCATCTCATTTTTACACGGTATCCGCATAGAAGAGGCATGGTGTTTTACTTTTCAGCTCCAAGCTGGGTTCCACGAAGGTACTCCCACAGCCTAAGTTTTAAAAACAATCGAGTTTTTAAAGAAAAAACCTATTAATTGTTTATGATTAAAAAATTCTTTGGTTGCAATAGTCTTGTACTTATTAAGAATTAAATCGATTAATTGTTTATGATTCGAAAATCCTGAATCTGTCAACGTGTACGTTCGTTAGTAATAGGAGGATAGAGAAACACGTCTCTAGGCTCTAGTTAAGGTTTTAATTTCATTTTCAACTTATTTATAGGTTTTGTCATTTTAATTGCATGTTCTAATTCTGTATCTTCTTCAATTTCTCTTTACTTCGTTCATTTTTATGACTCCTGATCCGCTTTCAAGCCGATCAGCATATAATCCATGTTGCAACCACTGTAATAATCCTAAACTAGATGATTCGGAAGACGAAAGCTAAATCATTGAACAATTTTTATACATAACAATTCACATACAAAGTTTTCAAAAAATGAAACAATACAATTCATGACTCACACAGTTGAATACATGTAGATAATATACAGACTAAAATAAATTTCAACGAGTAACGAGGAATTAGGGAAACCCTAATACTGAAGAATTAGGCGTCGAGTACAGAGAGTACAGTAATACTTGCGTTTCGTTTTGTAATACAAAGGAAGGAAGCACAATCTCCACTGGCTTTCAACATCCATCGCCTTTATCAAGCCGCCGCAGTACGGACAACATCCCGGCGCCTGCTGTTGACCGACGACCCTCTCTTCTTCATCGCACACGAACACTAAACACATGATCTCCGATGATTTCTTTTCGAATTATTTCAACGAAAAGTGGCGCAGGCAGTTTATCGTTCTCGCAAAACCATCCACGATGGCCGTAATAAGTGGTATTTATAAGATGGAGATGTTTGATTGGGAGAGAGGCATGAAGAGTCCAGAATGTTCTACAGAGGGAAATTTGTTGGAGTGGGTAATAAGGACGAATTTTCCTAGAACTTTCCAGGTGTTATGGAGATGGAGATGGAGATGGAGATGGAGTTGGTATTGTACATTGTGCAGATAAAGTTGTAAATGTATTTAGCGATGGCGACTACGTGTCTGTGATGTGTAAAATGTGAATTATACGTTTCTATCGGTGGCTGCTACGTGTGAGATTTTAAAAGAAAAATATGAAGCTGTTTAAAATAAAATAATGTTTTTGTCTGATGCAGATTATAATGTTTACGAAACATAAACCCTGAATTAAATAAAATTAATTAAAATGTGATGATCGAAGTAGTGAATAAAGCTGTAAATGAGATTTTAAATAAAAATTAAAAATCCAGTCAAATCATAATTGACAGTTAAAAGTATTTAACAGGAGATGTTATGTATCCGATTCTTGATTCGATTCAAATAATATGTTATGTAACCAGTTTTAAGGGGGGTGGGGTGTTCCTAGTTGAACTCACTTCGAATCTTATGCACCATCCAATCATAACTTGTCATATTAATTGAAGCGAATTCAATCCAATTGAACTCATAAGGAAGGGACACTCCTAGTTAAACCCAATGTTTCAAAAACCGTTTTTTAAACTGTATCTGGTTAGGCTCAGAAATGGTTTAATCGGTTGTATCGGGTTATAACGAGTGGTTCAACAGGGTTGACTAGTTAACCCTATAATTCCATAAAAAAATAACTTTAACTCAAAAAATAATACAAAAGTACATGATTCTATAATAAAAAAAATAATTCAAACGTTAATCCATCGTCAAAAGATAATCCAATAACACTCATTTTTTCAACAATTTTTTTTAAATAAAAGTGCATAATTGCTTTATGCCATTGGAGTGTTGAATGTATAAAGTTCATAATAATTTAAAAGATAAAATTCACTATCATCGTCATTATCATCAACAAGAGCATAACTATTTTCGTTTCCTATAATATTAAATAAAAAAATTTTACCGTTTAAATGTTTTTAACGACAAACAAAAAGATGATGGTTAAACATAGTTTTTACATGGGCCGCTATTTTCTGAAGAGAAACATATCAGTTACTTTTTTTTCTTTCTAAACTAAGTCGTAGGTAAAGTAATTGATCAACAAGCCTTATGTTTTGTGACTTTGTGTGTATCCCGACAAAACAATATTTGTTTTTGTTTTAAAGTTTAAACATAAAATTTTACTTGTAAATAAAACCGGTATAACGGTATAACCCGGTATTACCGGTGGTTCAACTAACATACCGTTCTTCCAATTTACCGGGCTCAAACTTACCGGACTAGTGGCCGAGACCCGGTTCAACCGGTATTACCGGCCGGTTTGAACCGGTTTTTAAAACATTGGTTAAACCCACTACCCTAACTCATTAATGTTAGGTTTTTATTGAATATTAGCGGGTAAAACTGGGTAGATTAGCGATTTTTAGGTTTGAAATTAAGAACTATACGCCACGTACAGGACCATACGTGGCGTATAGTTCTTCTGGATTGATATAAGGAAGAAGATGAAGCCATACACCACGTATAAGCCTATACGCTGCGTATGGCTCAGTTTACCCGGTCACATGCCTGCGTATGGCCTAGTTTGGTCGCGTATGGCTTGGTTTACCCGGCAACTCGCCCGCGTATGGCCTATTTGGCCTGCGTATGGCTTTGTTTACCCGGCAACCGCCTATACGCCACGTATAAGCCTATACGTGGCGTATAGGTTTTTAATTTAAAAAAAAAAATTAATTATATAAATTAATTCAATTAAAGAAAATATAATAAAAACAATATATTAATATTATTATTATTATTTATTATTTAAAATAAATACAATATATTATTATTATTATTATTTATTATTATTTAAAAAAAATATTATTATTATTTATTATTTAAAATTTAAACAATATATTATTATTATTATTATTATTTATTATTTAAATTAAAATATTAAAAACAATTAATTATTATCAGATATGGCGGATTATGATGATGATATTCAGATGGATCAGCTAGACGATTTTGCGCACTATCCTTTTCTAGATTTTCCGCCCGATACAGAGGCTTATTCCCGGTGCCAGAAGCTCCGGGAGGTGCAGATGGGTCCGGGTACGGCGGTGGATTGGGCCCTCCTCGAGGAGGTGCATGAGGCTGAGCGAGCTAGGGCCATCATCGGTGAGGACACGCCATGGTCGCGTCTTTTTGACCTTTCTTTTGAGGAGACATACCGAGAGCTTGTCGTCGAGTTTCTTTCGACGTTTATCTATTCAGAGACTGGGCTGCAGCCTCTACCCGGGGAGGCGCCGGATATTGAGGATCCGGATCGTATTTCTTTTTCTATTTTTGGGGTCGTTTACCGTCAGACTCTCCGTCAGTGGGCCGTCACGACGGGCTTGTACTACGAGCCTGAGACGGTCTCGCCGCTATTCACCGAGGCGGTGACGGAGGTTGACAAGGAGGAACTCCTTGTTTTTTGGGGCTTGATTTCAGATAGTCCTTGGTTGGGTACCAAGGGGAGGGTCTCGGGTATTAGAGACCCTTTGTATAGATATCTGCACCGGCTTATTTCGACGTCGATCGCACCGCGTCTGAAAAGCCGTGACTGGTGCACTGATAAAGATCTTTTCTTCCTTTTCTGTCTGCTTACTGGGAGGCGGTGCGACCTGTCCACAAGCATGGCACTTTATTTTGCTTCAGCCTATATGCGACAGAGGCGCGGACTTTTATATGGCGGTGCATTCATCACGCATATCATGCGGTCGGTCATACCATTTGGCCACCATGAGCCTCAGATGTTACCGGCCATTCCCCCTGTCCGATTAGATCGTCGCACGGCGAGCGGCATGCGCATCACGCACCGATTCCCGCAGGGCCTTCGGTTCGTAGGGGCCGTCCAGGACCAGGTTTGGGTCCCGGTGCCGTTGCCGCAGATGCCTGGACAGGGGGACCCGCCTATGCCTCAGCCGCTGCAGGGTATGGCGATTGAGGACGAGCCGCCACACGTCGAGCAGGTCCACGAGCATCCGCCACAGCATCCCCGACACGTACGTCGGTCTGTTAGGCTGGATAGGGCTACCCAGGCATTGCTTGATGGCCTTGTTGCCGACTCACGGCGACAGGGTCGTCAACTCGATCGCATGGAGGACCTGATGACGTGGGCGGTTGGACAGCTCGTGAATCAGTCACGAGCCGCCGGCATCGAGCCACCCCCACTACCACCGCCACATCATTATCCGGACGACCCCGTTCAGGGTGAGGGCGGGGCAGGTCAGGGTGACGCCAGAGCCGATTAGGTTTAGTTCTTTTATTTGTATTTTGTTTATTTCGTTGTTATGTATGTAAAAACATTTTGATGTATATATTTAATTTTATGATGTAATGTATATAATGTTTAGTTTACTTGTTTGGTTGTAATGTTTAATATTTTGTTTAGTTTGTAATGTTTAATATTTTGTTTGGTTTGTAATGTTTAATATTTTGTTTGATTATACTGTAAAAATATAATAAATGTTTAAAAATAATATAAAATATATAAAATTTATAAATAGATAACAAACTTATATTAACAAAATTATATAAACTAAAATACAAAATAATATATTATTATAAAAAAAATATAATTAAATAAATAATCATATACGTGGCGTATAGGTCTATACGACACGTATAGGATTATTTAACACTAAATCTTCCAACTTTTGAAGAAAAATATTGAGCCCTGCCTCATACGAGGCGTATAGGGCAATACGAATCGTATGGGACACAGAGAATGACACGTGTCATTCTGGTGTCAGAGACTAAGCCCTATACGCCCTCGTATTGACCTATACGAGGGCGTATCGCGCGACGACGGGTTCAATTAGCAATATTCCGTGTGTGGTTAGAATCAGCCTATTAAAATCATGACTTAAAAGTAAACAAACCCTTATCTTTTTGTGTAGTGATGGACACAAGAATCCATATTTCCATGAGAAAGAATCTTGAGGGTGTCATAAAAACATTCATTGTTATGAAAACAATGTAAACAAGTACCACCAAACCCACCTCACCAAAATTAAATACATTATCTTAATTTTAAAGTTTATTATTTTTATTTATATTAATATACCCCTTTTGGTGTATACTTTCTTCAAGTGTCCAAATTGAATGATTGGATGAGCTTAAAGCCTTAAAGAAGGCCTATAAATTTTGACCCTCTTTAAGTGGACCAAGTATCATGGATAGTGATGTTTCTTAGGGTGTTGAAGACATAGAGAGCATCTTTCGAGTTTGAACTAGTCCAAATTCTTAATTCAAAAATTAACTAAATCAATAAAATAAGTATTTATTAATTGCTTATGGAGAAGTGATTTATACGTGACAAAACTAGTTAATTATTAATTAATATATTAAATTACAAGTTTGTATCAACTGCCTCTCTTCTCATGTATTTAATAAATTTAAATATTTTTTAATAATAAAAGATGCATTAATACCTTCTAGATATAACTTATTAATTGTCTTAAAGTTATGTTCTATTTAGTTTTTATAAACTTCTACAGGATTTCTTCTTACAATAATTTCAATGATACTTGATATTAGAGTTGTATAATGATTTTCTTTAAGGCTAGTTTTACAATATAGACGAAAAAATAAAGAATTTTCATATCTAAAAGATAACCTCAAATCTCGCATTGAATTGAGTCAATTGACGGAAAAATGTTGGCAGACTGGGTCATAGGCCGCCCAACTACCATGAAAAAAAGATTAAAAGTTTTTTGTTAAGTTATAATAATTATACAAGTTAAAAGTTTATAATTTGATTATTTTTATTTTCTAAATACATGATATAAATTTGATTTATTTATGTTCTCTCTCAATTAATCAAGTTTAGAATTCTATAAACATGAGCCTCTTCGACTAACCATTGGATTAAGTGGCAAGCGATAGGTCATGAGTTCGAGTGTCGAATCCAAAACCTAAACTCAAAAATAATACAAAGTGTAATCAACGAAGTCGAATGACTAAATCAATAATTTCAAATATACCACATGGACGATTTTTGTAATTTACTCTCTATCATGTATGTATAACCAAATACATACATAGGTTTAACTTAAGAATAAAAACATGGTTATCCACAAAAGGATTAAAAGTATGTTTCAATGTTTTGGCTTTATTGGGCACAAGTAGAGTGCACATTACACATGCCTTGCATTCTTCACTTTATACTCTTTGTTTGGTTCAAGAGCTGAACTTGACAGTATTTCTCCTGTTTCATAACAGCAATGGCAGAAAACAACATTATTATATAACAGGCATAGGTACAAGTCATTATAGCATTAACTGTTTATGCTATGGGGTACAAATGCAAAATGCAGTTGATGTGAATACCTGGTCAACCTTCTCGGTTGACTGTCTGATCCGAACGAATCATCTTCTGATAAACCAGTTGCTGGCGATTTATTAACATCGCCTGAATCTAAACTGTCGGCAATTTCCTTCACGCCCTGGAGAAGAATAATGGCACAGATGAGTATATCATTCCATTTTATACTTCTTTATCATAAATATAATGAAAATATTTGACTATAAAATTGAGCATTGAAAATATTGAGAAAATAAACAAATTTTGACCTTAATGCGCTATCCTTATAGAAATTAGAAAGAAATAAAAAAGAAAGGAGAACAAGTAACCTCAAGATTCAGCACTCCCCCAGATGTGAGATAACCAGCAAAGGATTTGCCAGCAAGTTTTAATTGCTCCTGTATTTTTTAAAATAAATTAGGCAATAATAATCAGATTAATGGTGGATGATCAATAGACTGAAGATATGATGTTGAAGACATGTTCCAACACAGGTATTGTCAAAGCATAAAATATGTCTCATATACTTTTGTGACAAATTTGTAGATACGTTGATGTGTGCCATATATGCCATTTTTATTTTGATGCCATGTGACATGATGCTGGATAAATAGTTTATGAAATCTGTTTAGATAAGAGACTTGACTTTTGTCGATACCAGCAATGTGGAAATTCAATTTTTATGAGAAAAGGTAAGTAATGAAAAATTCAGTTGTGTGTATAACAATTTCATAACCATCAAAGTGCCAGCAAGCTATTCTAAATTGGTAGTGGGGGTCCATCGCCTGGTTTTAAAAAGCGAGAAGCGCACAAAAGCGACAAGGTCCAAAACTAAGGCGCAATGCGCCAGGCACGAAGGTGCACCGCTTTTCGGACACAAAGAGCAAATTTTTATAGCTTTCTAGCATCATTTACCCAAAATTTAGACACAAATAAGCTAAATATATGGTTTAATATCTAAATAACCTATATGTACAACCTAAAACGCCTACTGTACAACTTACTGAGGCACAAATCCAGCCCATGTACAAATAGCACACCTCAGACCTGCGCTTTCTGCCTTTCTTTTGCCTAAAAAGCGTGCCTCGAGTGCGCCTTTCGTACCCTGCTCTCCTTGCCTACACAAAAGCGGCACCCCTTGCACCTAGGTGCGCTTTTTAAAACCAAGGTCCATCTGTATATTTTTGTGGGTTCCTC
Organism: Smallanthus sonchifolius; assembly: GCA_023525975.1. Classification (NCBI taxonomy): domain Eukaryota; kingdom Viridiplantae; phylum Streptophyta; class Magnoliopsida; order Asterales; family Asteraceae; genus Smallanthus; species Smallanthus sonchifolius. The sequence goes on along the minus strand of CM042041.1, from coordinate 60,537,322 downwards.
GGTTTGAGATGTTTTTCAAACGAAACTTTATGAATTTGATTCAAAGCCATCAAACCAAACCAAATTAGGTGTGCAGCCTTCTGTTTGGTTCAATTTGAAACTGAATTGCATATTTCAATTAAAAATCCTTATTTGTTCCAAATTCAAACCAAACATAATAAAGGAGACTCTAGGGACTTAATGTGACAAGTCCTGAAACTATTATTAGAAACAAATGTTGGATTGTTCACCATATTATTGGAGGGTTATGTTTACACTAGTAGCAATTACATTGTCTTTAATTATAGGAAAATTAAGGGCCGCATGCGGATTCGAAACCTTAAGACATATACATACCATCAACTTCATGCTTGAAAATCACTTAAAAACACTCAAATTCATTGGATAAATCAAGCATAGAAGGTAGCAGAGAAGTTGGGTTTGTTGGTTGTGTTCTTCACTCGTGTTAGGTATAATTTCTCACTTATCACTCAAACCTGGTCCTGAATAAAATTATGCAGTATTTTTAGTCACTTCAGTAGCATTCCGTGTGGATTTGGTTGTTAAGGTCATTGATTTTGTGAAGTTCATAAAGTGGTTATATAATTTTAAAAAGTAATGATAAGGTTTTCTTAATAATTTTATGTTCAATTAACTTTTTGAAAATATATTTCTTTTATTTTTATTAAACGATCTAATAACTAGAAGCTAAATATACATATCAATTTATATATAACATCAAAAACTGTAATATATAATGATATTTATTTTTAAAATATAAAAGTAAAAAAATATTTATCTTTTTCTAAACTTGTGATACCTTATGATAACTTGAATAAAGAAATGGAAAAAAGGGTAAAATAAAAACATACATGTATATATTAAACAAGATACTTGAATAAACCTTTCTATTCCGAATGCTAACCAAACATGATAATGGAATGAAGTGGATCATTTCATTCCGCCGCTCATTCCATTACCTTGTTCATTCCATTCCGTCTAGACAAACACACCCTAGGTGTTCTAAAATAAGAAACCATGAACTCACTCACTATGCGTATAACTTACAAACTAGCTTGCATCTCAGTTATGTTTAAACTTTCAAGGTAAATAAGATATAAAGATTGATACGAGCAGAAGTAGAGGAATGAGTGTATGACTATAGCATGGCTTAAAATTGATATTAGAAGAATAGAAGGTTCTACTTGTTCTATAGATTCGTAGTATATTTTCACTCGCTGTACAGGGATGACGTTACTAACTTACTATAATGATATGATCCTGGGGAAATAGTTGTTCAATGAATAATAGTGTACGAAAATTGAGGTTTTAAGCACTAACTACTAAGTGATCCACTAGACATTTTTTGTGCTCCTTATGCTTTCCTTTTTCCTTTTCTGGTGTAATGAACTATTCTGTAGTTAACAGTTTACTATGCAGAAAATATGAAACAAACTGAAAATAGCTAGCTATAAGGAACAGAAGTATGACCTGTGCCTTGCCGGACATCTTAGTTCCTTCAGCCTTGTTGCAGAGGTACCACACTCCAAGGTTAGTTAGATCCTAAGTATTTACATAATTAATCATTAGTATAGCCTCCATAATATAACCAAAGCTGGATCACCAATGAAAAAAAAAATTGCAAGTGACTATTGAAAATACTTGGAACTTAAAGAAAACTATGATGTCTGTTTACCTGTTTTTCTTCCAATGTCATTATCTTGCCATTCTGCAGGATATTGTGAAGTGTGATAAATAGAAATGAAATAACACAAGGACATCATCAGTCCCCTGTTTCACAAGTGAAAGATGGCGACTATCATGTTTCACGGATATCATGAAAGAACACTCACCAAACCAGAAACCATTTGATTTAGTGAATCCAAGTCATAGCCTATTTGGGAAAGATCATCACGGACATCACACACCTGTTTCACAAATCATAAATTTAACAAGTCAGTTAGACTTCTACAGTAAGTTTCATTGACAGACAATGATTTGGGCAATTCAAATATTTATAGAAGTTATATACATTGGTTTAATGATTCGGCCTCACAAACATACCTCGCTTCTAATCAACTTGGATATTTCCACCTGTTGATCCATTTTTCCATCCAAGTTCTCAATCCTCTGTGTCAAATGTTTCTTGGCTGCCTGATTATAGGGGAAAAAACTAACCATGTAAGAAAAGCATGATTTTAAATGCAACGCTGAAGAACTACAAAGAAACAGAATTAAGAATGATGTCTAAAAAAGAAAAAAAAATGTTGGTTAAGGTTTAGGGAATAAGATGCCACAGGATCTGCAGATATGATCATGTTCAATGAGGATAATAATATTCCTCTTTAACTATATACATATGTATATGTATGTCATGCACACAAACATATACACATATATATGCATCAACAATGGAACCAGCACATGTATAATATGGTAGTTGGTAATCCTTATGATGATATGCAACAGAACCAAGTTCTTGCCGACGGTAAAAAATACCACATAAATATTTATTATCATGCAGAAAATATACATATAAACAGAGCGCAGAAGGGAAGAAAGCATAAAGTCCTACACATAAGGTGAGAGTAAGATCCATCACAATGTAGCTGATCATCAAGAAACTTTGATATATGGTAAAGCAAAATACAAATTATGTGAAAAACTAGCTCTAATATCCAACAGAAACTTACAGCAAGAGCGTCTGACACTTGTTCCAGATGCTTTGTCAAGTTTGAGACAGCAGTTGACATGTTCTTCTTTGTCACATACATGAGGTCTGAGAATGAAAATCCCTAAATATACATTAACAGAAAGATGTCAACTTCACATACTTCAAAAAATTGCTTTCAGTTTAGGTCTTTTGCATGTTCGTGAGTGCAAGGCATGAAGGGCAATGAAATATTTCTGAATACGCACAATTAATCCAGAACAATTTAAAGTAACTACAAGAAAAAGGAAAACACAAGTAGACCTTCCACCACATGTATCCATAACCCACAGCACCCAGTGCAGCAGCTGGTACCACTAAAGATGTTACATTACCTGCATCAACATTAAGTTTGCAATCACTAAAATCAAATTGGGTTTTATCAACAAGCAACATTAAGTATATGAAACATATAAGCAAATTCAAATGAAAACATAAAAAATGCATCTGCCAAGGCTGAGAGGACATACCACCAGTACCACCATTCAGAACAGTGATCTGCCTTGAAGAAGCCAGCTGACGAACTTCCATTGCTAGTCTACGAACCTGAAAATGTTATTAGTAGCATAAAATACAATAAAGAGATACTTGTAAACCTAGACACTAGACAGTTGGTTTAACTTAGCTGTGTTGAAGTTACTACAAGTATACATTATGGAAATAAACAAAAACAGATCACTAGTTTTCCAGTCTAGTCTGATTCCAAAGCTCTGTTTATGGAAGAAAGATAACAGAATAAGGGTCATAGCATGTCTAAGTCTGCTTACAGAGGTAATTTAATCATACAATTAGTATTTATGCCTAGCTGTTTTTATGTGATAAACTCAATTTAGACAAAGTAATAAAGTATTAACTACCAAAGTAGTACCTGTGCAGCAATTGCATCTGCATGATCACCTTCACCTTCATCCCCCTGGTTTTGTTCATATCCTTTCACCAAAGCCTGCCAGATACAAAAAACCAAAGCATTAACTTCTATAATTAAGTAAAATAGGACAATTAATGGTTATCAATTCTCATTGAATTCATTGCGTGTGATTTAATCTTTTGTTGAGAATTTTACCTGAAGCTCGCCCAATACATCAGAGAGTTTACCATTTTTCATCATCAACGTACCGGTGTACCCTAAAAACGCAACGCATACATCATTTCAATATATGTTTTTCAAACAGATACGAATTAGGGTTGCAAAAGATCTATGTATGAAAAGAGAAGAGGTGTAAGAGTAAAAGCGAAACCTGCTCCGACTAAGATGACGATCTTAGAAAATCCCATTCCCGCTTGCATCGCCATGACTGCGATTGAAAATTTGCAGAAACGAATAAATCGACGCCTTCGTTTTTGGGCTGAAGACAGACGGAAGAGAGATTTGTTCCAAAAGCGATGACTAGTTGAACTCCGTAAGTGTGAAACGACGACGTTTAGTCATGGATCGGGAAACCAAACACGAAATCAAATCTAATTCGTCTACTCCCCCCTTAACCCTAAACAAATAAAAAGGACGATGTTTAAAGATGAGCTTAATTTTATAAAAACTGTATTCTTTTTTAAAATTTACTTAAAAATAAGGATACTGATTAAAATTCATATGTATTTCATTTATGTTACTTAGTTTAAAAAAAGTAATAACATTTATAAAAAAAATTCACAAGATTGAAACACCTTGTTATAGTTGAATGACTTTAGAATAACAAAAAAATAACTTTTAATGACTTTCGTGAAACAATTTGAAAACTTGATTATTATTGTATAAATTTATCCCCTCAATGTATTATGGACCGGTTAACATGTTTGAAAACCTGTGAGAAAGAAAAATCAGTTCGTTTAATAACCGGTTTGGTGTGGTCGAGAAGCATAACATATCTAGCCAGTTAGTTTAATATGGACTCGTTAACCTTAGCCCAGTTTTAAAAAAATGATTTTTTTTATATTTAAAAAAAAATACAAAATATATAAAATAAACTCATTAAACTTCTTTTTGTGAATATTTTTTAAATTTGAGAATTAATAATACATAAATTCACCAATAAAAATATTAAAAATAGCAAATACATTTTATCTTTTTGATAAATAATCATCTTCGTTAAGTATTCATTATCCGCTATTGGGGACTAGTTGGGCATACAGATTAATTGTAAGCGAGTTCGTCATCAGAAAGTGGAAGCGCCCTTCCTTTGATATTTCATACTCATGTATTGGTTCTCCCATTGATAGTTTGCTTTTGAGATTTGTTAGATGTTGTACGCGTTCCCCCACGTCCAAGTAGTCCTTCAAGCAAATGCACACTTCCAATGTCGTTGGAGTGAGCCTCGTTTTTCGGATAGATAAAATTCTTGTCACTAAGAGAAAAAGTTGATTTCAAAGCTACCATATAAGCATGGACACTTAGTAGGTCACGGGTATTGGCTGCTAGAATGGGATATTGGGGTTCTCTTTCTTTCCACCAACCCAAAATATCAAAGTTATCAAACACATTGGGCGACATGTTGCTAAAAACTCGGTGCCAATATACCACCCGGGATCTCTATTTGGGGTCGTTTACTAACTTCGTTTCTTAAAGAATTATATAGTTTAAAGTCAGGTTCGCCTTTGAGCTTCTACGACGTCATACCCATTGCAGCATGTGTGTTTGATGGAAACCATATTTTAGTAAATAATGACCGAGCATACTTTGTAAACAATTGTTAGAATTTGGTATTGTTTTTTTTCTTTAGCAAAAAGGGGATCTTCATTGTTCAAATTCAAATCCTTAATATATCGTCATTTAACATTTCAACCTTGTATACATTTAAGCACGGGTTTAATGCGGCGGAACAAGTAATAACGGAACGCATATCTTGTAATTTAAAAGTTTCTATTATTTGATCTCAAAGATAAAATAAAATTTCTCCGATATGGGGATATCCAAATACTTCAAATGCAGTCATACGTTTTATGATTTGCCCACGTATCGAAAATGAGGAGACCATTTCAGTAAAAAAAACAAGTAGTTGGGAGTGATTGCTTATGTGGTGCTGATGTGACAAGCTAGGAAAGTGGGGATTAGGAGACCACTCCCACCAATGTTGAGCTAGCTCACTTGGTAGAGGCACGTGTATCTTAGAGTGGAGGTCCCAGATTCAGACATGTCCAAACGAGTAGTTTAGAATTATTTGCATAAAACAAAGTAAAAGTATCATTTGTTGTTAAAAAAAAAGACCACTCCCTATGCAAATATAGCTAGGTTGGAAACCCGTGTTTTACACGACTTAATAATGAAAATATTAAATAGTTGATAATGAAGATTTAATTTTTGAATTAATAAATAAAATATTAAATAATTAGTAAAAAAAATATTAAATCAAATAGTTAGTAATAAAGAAAAAGATAATCTGGAAAATGAATTTTGGGTTCACAAAATTATGTCACGTGGCGTGACCAGCTACTTACTTAGCAGGTATAGATCTATACTTACTATATAATAAAGGAAAACCATTAATGTCAAGTGTCGCGTACACATCTCTTTTCATCATTTTTTTCCGTCTCTCTCTCTTATTAAATGCACTTCTCTTTTTTAATAATGATTTATATTTAAAGAAAAATATCAATTATACTAATAAAACATATTTATTTTAAATTATCTCTTATAATTTTAAGAAACTTTGAAATTTAATTATATAACTTTTGTTTTTAACTAAATAGTGATGTATGTCAAATTATATTAAATAGATTTTAATATATTCTAACCTATAATATACATGTTTTTAAAGATATAAACTTTTTATTACTGAGTATATAACATTACATTTTATCATATCCATGTAACACAAGGGTTTTTTAAAATACAATTTTTTGTTTATTACAAAATATATAATATTACGTTTTATCAACCCGTGTAATACACGGGATTTTAACCTAGTTATGTAATAATACAATTCACCCTCACTTCTTCTCTCATACAGTAGTACATACAAGCAATGTTTTCAGAATCGGACCGGTCTCCTTACCGGTCCACTGGTCGGACCGGATTTAAGAATCGGACGACGTCATAAATATTATAAAAATATATCAATCTAAACAACCATTAATCCTTTAAAAAACCACCAACAAGTCAATTCCAATAATTTTAAACGAACAATTACTTACGAAATACGAATCCAAAAGACTTAAAAAAGATTAAATAAAAAAAAATAGTCAAGCGTTTCGCCCGGTCCGACCACCCAGTTTCCGGTCCGACCGCCGGTTCGTCCGGTCCGACCACCCGGTTTCCGGTCTGACCGCCGGTTCGTCCGGTCTGACCGCCGGTTCGTCCGGTCCGACCACCGGTTGGCTGCAGGACCAGTTCAACATATGTAACCGGACCGGTCAGACCACCGGTTCCCGGTCCGACCGGCCAGTCTGGTCCGAGTTTCAAAACACTGCATACAAGTGATCACCCCACCACTTGAAAATTGACTATCAGTCTTAATGATATCAACGGATCATTTCATTAGTAATTCCGATGTACGGGCGACAAACTAGTCAAATTCCATAAAGACAAAATAACTTTTTTAGACAATCATCGCTAATCCGTCGGTGTAGATTGCGTTGGTAATCGCTCGGTAAATATCGTCAGTAACCTGTTGGTGATCTCTTTATCCATATTATATTTTCCCGACAAACTATCAACGACGGTTTACTAACGGCTACCACTTTCACCTATTGATTAACAGATTTTTTTTTTTTTTGTAAATATTTAAAATGTATTAACAGATTAAGTCCTTAATTATGCTGAAAATACTATATATGCTTTGTACGGTATCATCATAATTTCAAATGGAAAATACCAAACCATAAAAACTTATACGAAATATTTTATATATTATAATGTCAACCAACACGTTCAAAGCAATGGAAATGGACATATTTCTGAAACAGTTCAAAAGGGGGGTGGGGGTTACGAAACACAAAAGCCAAAGAAAGTCAATTCCCGAACCATTATCCCAAATCCCTAAAAGATCACCTAGGAACTTATCTGGTGCGCTCTTGACTGCCCTCGTTAACATGCATTTTCTTCCCCACCACCTTCCATTGATTGATGTTGCAGACTCTCTCTCTCTCTCTCTTCTACCTACCAACCACCTCTCTTCATTACACTCTGACCCTTCAGAACCACCATAATGTCATGTACTTTAAAGACATTATTACCCTTTTAACCCTACCCTACACAAATTAACCACACTCATGCATGCCCAATTTTCCATGATCAAGTTTTAAGTTTGCCTAAAAAATAAGAAGAAAAAAGCATGATAATCTTGTCTTTTTTTTGGGGGGGTTAACTAATCCACTTTCTTGGATTGCTTAGTGGTTGGTGGCTCGTCAAAGTCAACAACTTTGTTGCCATCATCAACACTAAGAGTGTTACCACCGCCTCCGACGGTGCTGTGATTGGTGGCAGCACCACCAAGGGCGGTGATGATTTGTTGCATTGTAGCTTGAATGTGGTTGTTGACTGTGTTGGCACTCAGGAGGTTTAGTTTGGCGTTGGGCATGGAGTTGGCCAGCACTTGTAGTCCAACGGTCAATAAGCAGCCTCCTGATCCATGTTCGGTGATGTTGGCATTAGGGTTGTTGTTATGTCCTGCTGGGATAATGATAAACCCTAGAGGGAGGAGAGGGATGCAAGAAGGATCTCCGCCGTTCATGGTGAGTTTGATGGCATCAACCTCGACAGTCGAGTAGACCACGAGGCTACCGGAGTCATCCGTGCAGCTCTCCTGCAGAACCAGCTCGACATTCTGTGACGAGTTACTAGCCACCTGTTCATGAAATAGGAAGTGTCACGCTTTTGGAACTTGATAAAATTAACCAATTGAAACGATTCGTTAATAATTAATAAACTTACATTCACACGAAGCAAGGAGATGCAGTTTCCAGGATGAGAGCCATTTGCGATGTGAGCCACCTCTTGCAACGAATTCCCATTTGAGAGAATATCAAGCTGCGATTTTGATCCATTTATTTATAAATATAACGGATTGTTATGTTAATCTTATTATGTTTGATGTGTCAAATGAGCAACATAAAACAAATTAACTTATAAGTAGATCAAAAGTTGTTTGCATTTTAATCTATAAGACCTCATAAAATACTTCAACAAATAACATATTATTATTGAAATTATATGGTTTTTGTACGGGAAAATCACGAAAATGAACATGTTGAACAAAGAAATTTGCAAAAAGATTATTGAGTTTTTGTCCATACCAAAATGAACAAATCTAAAAAGAGCCAATCACAAAAAGCCACGTAACCTATTCTCGGCTGAACCGGCTACATACTAGCTGCCGGCTAAGCACCAACCACCATAGCCGGCTAAGAGGTTGCCACAGGCTAAGAAGTTGTCGTCAGCTAAGCACCAACCGTCAACTTTTTTAATGACAAATTCTCGTTTTGTTGATTTTGCGGACCCAAGTGTATTTTAAATGACTACAAGACTGCCATTTCAGCCAATAATGAGACAAAAAGTCAATGGCTATTTTTCAAATTTCTTGGGTCAAAATGTTAATTTTGGTGATTATATGCTAATTACTTGTTAAAAAAAATTCATAGTGTAGTGCACCAACCTGCCCAATTTTGAACTGCTGAAGCATATTAGTCTAAAAGATTGTGTGCAAGTGTGTTTATACAATCATGTACCTGAGATCGGCGGCGTTCATCCCTCAAAAGATCGAAAACTTGATAGTGAGGATGTGGAAGCCATGTTGTTGACACTGCAGTCAGGATCAAACCATTGGGTTGGCCTGGTTCAGTGGCTTTTCTAGTTGTTATGCGAACCGTCTCTTCAACTGACTCTGAAAGGGCTGTCCATGATTGCCCACACGAGCTGGTGATGTGAAGGCAGAACATCCTCACCATCCTCTGAGCCACATTCATCAAATTCGTCCTTGCTTCTGTTGACGGTATCGCTGTAAACATAAATTTACATAAATATCATGTCATGTAATAAAATAAAAATGGGACATGCTATACATAGACCACTGACATTCTAATCTCACACAATTCTCAAACAGTCGTTTGAAGTTAGGGCTTACATCATAGCCCCTACTTTTCAAACGGCTATTTAAGGATTTGTCAAACGGTCGTTTGAAGGTTAGGGCTTACGTCATGGCCCCCTACCTTTAACAGCCGTTTGAGTTTGGAGGTAGCGTATTTTAGAATGGGGGTGGTGTTGCTATATTAGCAACCCTCAATAAATATAAGTTTGAAGGTATACCTCCAGCTTCGGATATATTTCGGGCCATAAGACTTGCAAGCCTCTCGCATTGGCGTTGTAAAACAGCTAGCCACCGTCGAGCTCCAAATGCCATTCCACTGCTAACATAATCACGGAAGATCCCATGGACCAGCTCATACTCAGCCTCAGCATGCTCTACCCAAGTAACCTGAATCAATAAAATGGTTCACAAGTATATATATAATAAGGTCAATATCAAGAAATACAATGAAGAAAAAGAAATTTGAAAACTTGTAAGTATTTATAAAAAATGATATAGACTACTCACCCTTGAATAGCCATTAGGCATGTCTTGTATAATACAACCAGAGGGGTGACGTTTGTATGTAGTAAGCGATGGCGAGTAAGTCTCGTGAAAGCTGTCTAGCGGGAAATCAACGATCGCCCAACTTCCATCATCGGAATTTCGTGCACAATAACGAAGGAAATGAATTTCTCTAGTTGGCACCAGTGGTGATAGCATTTGCAGTTCAGCATACATCTGTTCATAACAAACAAGTGCAACAAAAATTCTATAAATTCAACTAAATTTGGCAAAAACAATGCCACTATATATATTTTTTGTTTGATTAATTTACCTTAGTTTAAAGATAGATGTGACAATTTCAACCTAGGTTTGATTGTAGTTATGTTTCAACTTTCACATGCCAAATAAGTGAAATAAACAAATTAGCAATATTTTAAAAACCGGAGCACCTATTGAACCAATCGCTCTACCAACTTTAACATTAGAAAAGGTCAAACGAGTTGAAAGCGCGCTGAGAATGTGTTTTTAGTACTTTAAAGATCTAACAATTTATACGAAATTTAATTATTTTTTTCTTGCAACTCCACATGCCAACCTAACCATCTCTAACAAATAAAGTGTATATACACACCAGCTGCAGGGAAGCATTTGCGGTTCCGTTAACACCCGAAGTGATTACTTGAAGCGTTTTTGCACGTGAGATGATTGAGGGAAACAACTCCATCCATTTATCCTATACCGAAATCAGAAAAGATTAAAAAACAACAAAAACATCTATATATTTCCAAACCAGAAAACATAGATCTAACATGAACAAGTGACATACTGCATCAAGAAAAGCATCAACCAGAGTGATACTGTTAATAATCACAACCGAGCTAGCGCGAGAAGCTTCAAATCTCAACTCATTTGGATCATTCCGGCTGATCATGCATGGGAACATCTTAGCATGTTCATCAAAGTTAAGCACTTCTTTGCCAGCATCATTAACCACAGTCCAAAGTGGTTCTCCAACCCTGCACATCTTAACAACTTCATCCATGAAAGATAGTGCATACTGGATAGCAAGAGGCTTTTCATCATCCATGATGATTAACCCATTAGCAGCAGCAAAATTGGGACCTTCAGGTGCCATTAAAGGATTGATCTGCATTATTTCATTGCAGTTTGGCATGCCTTCTTGTTCATATGGTCTAGGATACATATTCATATCCAAGTCCAGTTGGTTAGAGGTCATCAATGGAGATAAATGGCCCTGTCCTTGAGTTTGCATTGGATTGTTACCACAGAACTGACTTGCCATAAGGCACACACGGTCCAACTGCAGGAAAACATTCATTTCATTGTTAATTACAATTTTTTCCTTGTTAAAAACTTTTTCATTTATAATAAGAAAGAATGACGATTACAGTTTAGTGGCAGGTCGATCAGGGCTCTTAATAGCGTAAAGGTGAGTATATGTGGTCGAAAGATCTTAACATTTAATCGGCTAAAGATGGATTAAACACACACTTAGGCAAAAACATAAGTGTGTATTTAAGAGAGAACGTTACACTAAGTTCACCTAATATCAACACAATGTTACTAGCAACCCAAATATCAAGTCACTATTACAAATCACCCAAATAATAGTTGTTATTATGTTTGTTATTATAATGCTAGAGGCATGTTTGATACAATTTTCAAATAAATGTAACTATTGATATTTATGTTGTGTGAAATGCTATTTTAAAATTTTAAAGACTATAAAATAACATTTTAAAAACTTGGGTGGATGTCTAAGCATACATATTTCTTTTATTTACAAATTAATTAAATTTTATTTTTCTGAACTTTGAAACTTTAGTAAAACATAATTAGTTCTTCTTTTAAGTTACTATTTTAATACAATTACTCAAGTACAAAAAAAATTAGTTACCTCCTCTTTGAGCCGAGCGTTTTCCATGCGAAGTTGTTGCTCATCAAAAGATATCGAAGACCCTCCACAATTAGAGCAAACAAGCGAACGTAACGCATGTTCTAGTCGACCGTTTTCATTTCTTAAATTCTCATTGTCGGTTCTAAGAACAGCATTATCCGACCGGTCTTGTTGTGCCTACATAAAATAATTAACCATATCATATTGTGCAACTAATAATGCACAATGTACATACAATAATTGCACTAGGGCATGTGGTACACATACATGATCAATAATACCACAAAAGTGGATCCCATTAATTGATCACTCACAAATACTAGTATAGTAACAAGTAGCAAGTGAGTAAGGTGATAATAACCCTAACCCTAAAAAGATATATGTATTAAAGGAGTTTGCCACCCTTGTGGGAGGCTCATGTACATGTAGTCATGTTGTAGGAGGTGTGCACCCCACCAGCGTCTATTAATGGGAAAGCAACCAAATATAGTAAATGCATCTCTACAGTCACCAGAGCTCATACTTGTGGTTAACCTCCCGACCCCTACCAAGTTTCATCATATTTCAAGTACTCAAGAGAAAATGTTATTGTCACATTTATTAAAAACAAACTAGCATTTAATTATATCTTAGAGAAAAAAAAAACTAAAAATAAAATATGTGTTATATTTAATAGCTTAATTTTATGTTTTCTAAAAAATTGGTAAAAAAACAAGTGGTGAAGATCCTATATATTAATTATTGGACACTTTCAAATAAAATAAAACACAACTTATATATATGCATTTATGTGTGTATTGTTTTTGAAGCTTGAATTTATAACTTTTATGGTTTATAAAACTGTTTTGGAATTAAAATAAATGTTGGTCGTAAATTTCTTTTTCAATAAATTTAATTATGAAATCCTATATGTTATACTTCATTTTTGTTATTTTCTTGAATCCGATATTTAGTTATTTACACAATCTCATTTGTCACAAAAGTATAAAATCGAATTAAAAAAAAATTACACAATCTCATTTTGTGAATTACAAAAGGTTATAAACCGTATTACATCAATTCCAAAACAATTTTAATTTTCTATAAACACATTATTTTGTAAATCATAGAAAATCAAAACACGTCTTCTTGAACTTTGTGCCGGGTGTATGTACGTTTCAACAGTAAACATTAAATTTTAGGTTTAACTAAGAAAACAAGAACATGTACACCCTGCTTGAGTAGAAGAATGGGTGTATGCTAACGTGCGCACCTTCATTTGGGTACGCCGATTTTGGAACCAGAATTTGACTTGGCGTGGCTTAAGCCCAAGTTCTTGGCTTAATCTCAACCTTCTCTTATCATCTGGATGTGGACATTCCTTAAACAACCTGCCAAAAACACCAAATTTCAAACCTTTTTAAATGGTTAACATATAACTAATTTATACACGTTACCATATATGCATATATGTAATGTTTCATCATTTTATGTTGTTTTTGTTTAATAAATAAGATATTTATGTTCTTTTAGAACGAAAAAATAAAAAAAAACTAGCAAGACGCTAGCAAAGTCATACGCTTCCATTTCTTGGATCTGGTGAGCTGTGTGTCTGTGATAACGCTTCTTCTTCGCAGGCGGCTGTTGTGGATCGGTATCGAGCTCGTTTCCCGACAACCCTCCTTCGATTTGATCGCTTCCGGACCCGCTTTCCATCTCCTCCTTTCCTGATCTCACCATGTTATCCATCTCTTCCTTCTACAATTTTATAAAATGAGTTTCACACACACATAAATTAACACTTGTGTATTTATCTAGAGAGAGAGATTACAGGAATGATGGTAGAAAATTCAGTGAAAGGCATGAAGTTGAAGTTAGGGAAAATGGATTCAGATGAAATACCACTTCCACCCCCCATGCTTGACATCACTTGGCAATCTCCGTACATCTTTCCTCTACAAAACATCACTAAAACATCAACACCAAAAGGAATCATATATAATCCAGCTACATGCAATGATCAATGAAATCATAAAAAATAAAAAAATATGAAAAATTACCCTGAGAAATGAAATCAATGTCTCGGTAATCTTGACTCAAAATCAAGAAACAAAGAGTCAAAGATGTTACAGACACCAAAAATTAAAAAAAGATTTTGACTTTTTCAACCATCTGGAAACAAAGACTGTCTAGATGAAATCAAACCTTGTTTTATAGAGAGAGAGAGAGATTGAAAACGATTTTAGAGAGAGAGAGAGTGATGACGTTATTACCAGTGTCGGTGTAATTTGTGATATGAAGCTCTTCTTCCTTCTCTTTCTTGTAAATTTTGAGGGTTGGGTTGGTGGTAAATGAGAACTTAAATACACTTACAGGAAACCGATTGACTCCTCTTGACCTACTTGCCTTTTCTTACACGTGGCATGATCTCATTTGATGATGCGTGCGTTTCTTATATGAAAGTCAGCTACAAAATTTGAAGGAAAAAAGGGCTAATAACGTATTCTACTAATTATAACCATAGTGTATACTATATAATAAATAAAGGTTTTATTAGGATACTTGTTATTTTTCTATGCATCCTTAACTTTTTTTCTCGTCTCTCTCCCCTATTGATTATACAAATGTTTTTAATGGTTTTTTTTATAATTTTTGTTTCCTATCTCTCTCTGCTATTAAATAATAATGGTTTCTATAATTCTTTTTATAAAATATTTTTTATTTAAAAGAAATTAGGTTTGTTCATAAAATATTTTTTATAAATTAAACATTTCTTTCATTCTTTTTATAAGACATTTAAAAAAAAATAACTATATAACATTTCTACAATTTGTATTAAAAAACTATGTAATATGTAAATCTTTATTACTAAGTATATATAATATTGTATTTATTCAACCCGTGTAATACACCGGGTTTTTCTAAAGTTTAATATGAATGTAAATCTTTATTGCTAAGTATATATAAAACTGCATTTATTCAACCCGTAACACACCGGGTTTCTAAAGTTTAATATGAATTAACACTTATCAGTTACATAAAAAAAAATTAATACTCATCTGAAAAAATGTTTTAAAAATTAACTTAACAAAATTTATAATTGTCACGTATTATTTTATTTAACCCGTGTAATACACGAGTATTTAAAAACATAATTTTTTTATTACTAAGTATATAACATTACATTTATTCAATCCGTGTAATACACGGGATTCTAACCTAGTTCGTAAATATATAAAATATTAATTAGTAACACACGTATGTATTATACTACTAGCTTTACCCCTTGTGTTACACGGGGTGAAACAACTCTTTTATACAAATTTGATATTGTATATGTAATTTCTTTTTATTTTGTTACATGTTAAGATTATATGGATGAGAGTAATCAAAACATCAAAAAATATATGAAAATACATTTCATAAGTTGTGTACTTTAATTTTTATAATACATTAAATTACATGTCAAATAAAACCTTACAATAATTATTTACAAATTTGAAAATATTTCTTAGTATTAAACATTTAACGTGGTATTGGTAATCTTTCAATGTTTACCAAAGAATAATAACTTGAGTCTATCTCTACTTTTAACTTTTGATATTCAACATACAGTTGATCATGAATAAACACTGGATCTTTCAATACAAACCAATATTTAAAAGTAATTGACCTAAACTTTTATTCATGATCATTGCAAAACATACATTTTCTTTTTTAAAGTTTTAATAAAATTCTTTTGTCAAAATATGTTAACCCAGTTATAGGTATAAAATTGTGATGACCAATGTTGCTTCCAAATATAATATTCGCTTCTATAACGCGATTACCTAGTGATTTGAGCTGAAATATTGTCACATTACCTAAACCATTTTTATTCAATATTTCTTAATATCATAACTGAAATACCGACACTTAAAACTAATTTATGGTTTTACAAACTTGATAATGTAAGTACATTTAGAAAATCAGGAAATTATAAACTTTCATCAAAATCATCATCAAGATGCTCTGATTGACGGATACTATTTGTACTTGCATGTAGGAATCTTGCTAAACTTTTAATACTAAATCTCTCTTTAAAAAAATAATAAAAATATACAAATACTAAATCTCTCATTCTTTTAATACTAAATCTCTCATTCTAACATATATTTATTTAAAATACAAACGTAATATTTTCAAATTTTATATGTAAAATTTAAAAAAATCTTGTATTTTGATAATAATTTTTTTTAAATCGTTTTTTAATTATAAATTTTAAAAACTCGCTTTTTTAAAAGTATCCTATTTTTTAATTCTTGATTTTTTTTAACTTTTGATGATAATTTTAAAAAAATATGAGCCAATGGTAATAATGATAAATTGATTTGATAAAATGTGTATTTATGTAATTTTTCAAAAATAAAGGTTAAATATGAAAGTATTAAATGTAAGATATAAATATGGTTTTAAGGGGGGGAAATTTGTGAGATGTAATGTGGAGATATCAAGTGGTAAAAACATTTAGTTTTTTATTAGAAAAGGGATTATCTGGAATTTATTATAAGATTAAGAGTAAATTTCATTTTTAGCCCCTGATGTTTGGCCTGTTTAACCTTTTCAATCCAAAAATGAATCTTTTAACATATAAACCCCTGTGGTTTGCATTTTGTAACGATTTTGGTCCATTTGACTAAATCTGTTAGATTTTTCAGTTAAGTAGAAGGGTAATTCACTGATTTTAAATATGAGAGACTATTTGTGTAAATCATTAAGATAACTTGATGTTTAGGGATTGTTTTTGTAATTTATATAAAATAATAAAAATATAAATTATGAGTGGCTATTTTAGTAATTTTTTTATAATATATATAACCATAAATCTAAATATCTTTAATGAAGGTCTATTAAATCTCGAGTTTGGCTCATGAGTTGTTTTTATTTATAAATTTTATAAATATATATATATATATATATATATCTTTGTTCGTGAGATTTATGTGCATCGGTTAATCGTCGTTTGATCCTTGTTTTTGTAATTATTCTTTTAAAATAGAATAAACAGTACAAAGTGTTTTAAGAGATTTAGTTGAATATTTTACAGTACAAAATATTTTTTTGAAATTGAATATATAAAATACAGTACAAAATATTTTAAGCGATTTAGTTGAACATTTTACAAGTTTTAAGCGATTAATCGATTTAGATTTACATATTTAGTTGAATATATAAAACACAATACTAAATTTTATAAATATAATAAATATATATTTATATAATTTACATATAAAAATAATTATAAGTATTTATATATATATACATATATATTAATTAATAAATAATAAATGCATCGAGCCCGAGCCAAGTTTGAGCTTGAAAAATTACTCACGATCCAAACTTGAGATCTATTTAGACCTTCATTAAAAATATTTAGATTTAGGGATATTAATATATATATATATATATATATATATATATATAGGGGAGGGTTCCAGAGAAAACCACAAGTTAGGAAAAAACTGAGAAAACCACTAAAAAAATCAATTTTACCCAATCATATAATAATATTTATTTTTTATTTTATTTTATTTTTATTTATTTATAAGAGTATCAATGTAATATTAAACATTTTTACCAAAAAACATTTGTACACATAGTGTTACGTATACGTAAACATAAAACAAAAAAATTGCAAATACGTATACGTAAATCAAAAAAATTGTTTTTGGATACGTATACGTAAATAAAAAAATTGTCTGAAATGATGTTCTTTTCTCGGTTTTCGCCTAACTTTGTGGTTTTCTCTTGATCCCTCCCCTATATATATATATGTGTATATATTATAATAATAATAAATACAAAAATAGCCCCTCATAATTTAAATTTTTATTATTTTAAGTAAATTAAAAAAACAATCTCTAAACATCAAGTTACCTTAATAATTTACATAAATAGTCCCTCATATTTAAAATGACTGAATTACACCTCTAGTTAACTGAAAAATCTAACAGAGTTAGTCAAATGAACCAAAACCGTTACAAAATGTAAACCACAGGGGTTTATATGTTAAAAGATTCTTTTTTGGATTGAAAATGTTAACAGGCCAAAACTCAGGGGCCAAAAACGAAATTTACTCTAAGATTAATTAAGAGCATGAAAACAAAATATTGAATATTGGTCAACTAGTATAAATCAAAAATTTAAATTAGAAATTATGGATTTAATACCACTTAATTACATAAATTATAATATAGCTAGTGTATGTATTGTGATGTTCATGACTTCAAACACCAATGGTGAGATTCCAAGATCTTAATCGTCGACATGTGAAGTTCTAGGCCTCAATCACCATTGTGAGGGTCATGACTTTAAACACCAACTTTTTAATACCAAAAATTCACATACCACATTATAGTTTGACTATTTACCACATAAGTCAAAATACACTAATATATCACATTACACATCATAGTTTAACTCTTTAACACCTAAGTCAAATACACCAATACACCACATACCACATTATGGTTTGACTCTTTACAACCTATGTTAAATACAATATACAACATATAAATAGAAATAACAATACATCTACTTACACGTAACCATTACTTATCCACCACTAAGTAAGTGCAAAGCACTTACCTTTGCCAATGATGATCCCGCTTGATCCTCCAAGATAACATCCTTACTATTTGATCGCCTATGCAACCCATTTACAATTAGTAATCTAATATATCCCTAATTATTCCTCAATTGAGATTTGACACTCACCTAAGATCTTATGATCTTTAACATCATCTAACCTTGATTTATTAAGCTTCACACGAGCTTTCAACCACGCTAAACCAAATTCACCCATTTTGACCCGTTAAGAATTTCACCCAAATTCCACAATTTCGTCAATTAATAATTCACTAATTCAATTGAGTTTCAAACTTGAAAATGTGTTTATACCATAAACACTTATCCACACTCAAATCACCATTTAAACACCTCAATTGCAAAACCCCTAATTTGGGTTTCAAGAACCCTAATTTTCAAAACTCCCAATTTGATGAATTCAACATGAATTGATTACTCCTCTAGCTTTAGTAATGCTAGATTAATAACCTTAACCAACAATTGGTTCATCACTGCCCTTAAATTCGTCCATATAGGGTTCATGACCCAACACCCATCAAGAACAAGAGTTTTAATGGATTCAAAAGAGAAAATATGATACATACTTGATTATGACGAAGGTGTTGTGCAATCTAACCCATCAATCCAAGCATGCAAGCTCCAAATCCGAATTTCTTAATCAAGTCCTCTTTTCTCCTCTTTCTCCCTTCCCAAATTCGCAAAAAACACACACAAGAGTGTGTTGTTGCCTGATCATGTTATTTAACGCAAATTGAGTTTGTGTTAAATACAAAACAACCCCTCTATCTATCAAAATGACTCCTCCTAACCCAAACTAGATAGTTCCATCAATTAAGAGGCATCCTCCAACTTTCTTTTATTTAAAAACACCCCCTAAAATATAATTAATATATTATAGGGTAAACCCAAACGTTGGTTCGTTACATTTTGGAAGCATCGATTTCACAGATCTAACTAGTTTCGAACATTCTCCTCAAGATCAGTCAAGAGCGCTGCTGTACTGTCAAAGTACGCAAATTAAGTACTTAATAAGTACGCATGGGTTTGTCCTGCGTACTTATTAAGTACGTATGAGTAGTTAACCTGCGTACTTGCTAAGTATGCATGAACATTTGGTCTACGAACTTGGCATGCACGCATGAACATTTGGCTGTGTGAACTTGCTAAGTACGTTGGAACCATTGAACATGCGTATTTAGTAGTCTCTGGGATTTAAAAAAAACAAACAGTGACATGCGTATTGTGTAATGTTAGGTCTGGTCATTGTGTCAAATATTTTTCATCACTATGTTATATCTCATACATAAAAAACAATGACAAAAATAACACGAATTATCTAGAACATAAAACACAATGATGAAAACATATAACACAACGATGAAAAATATTTGACACAATGACCAGACCTGACATAACACAATAACCAAACCTAACATTACACAATGAACAGACGTGACATTACACAATGACCTGACATATTTGACACAATGACCAATATGCTCTCCCTTCAAAAATAATAAAAAGACACATGTTAGGCCAAAATCATTCTTACCATTCTTAGTTTTAAAACCCTTTTACCATTATTTAACCCTATATAGGGAATGAATCATTTGAGAACTCTTAAATATCTTGAGAACTCTAAGAACTTCTATCAATGGTTTATATTTTTTAAATTTTATATTTTTTAAATTTTATATTTTTTATATATTGTCGTGTATGTTTATGTACATAAAAAACAATCAAACTAATTTTTACATATGTTTTTACGTTTTTAAATTTCTATCTACACATGTGTCGTCATGTGTAGGTTTTACAATCTACACGTGTATAGGTAAAAATTTAAAAATGTAAAAACATATGTAAAAATTAGTTTGATTGTTTTTTATGTATATAAACACACATGACAATATATAAAAAAATACAAAATTCAAAAAATATAAACCATTGATAGGAGTTCTTAGATTCTCAAGATATTTAGAGTTCTCAAATGATCCTAACCCATTATATATATATATATATATATATATATATATGTGTGTGTGTGTGTGTGTGTGTGTGTGTGTTAAGGGATAACTAAAATAAGGATAAAAAATATATAAAAGTTAATATATAACTGGGTTTCAAGAATACGTTAATTATTATTTAATATAATTTGACTTTCATTACTATTTGATTAAAGTAAAAGTTACATAATTAGATTTCAAAATTTCTTATAATAAGGGATAATTCAAGTTAAATGTGTTTTATTAATATAATTAGTATTTTCTTTAATATAATATATTATTATTAAAAGATAGAGGTGTATTTAATAAAATAGAGATGCGGAGAAAAAAATGAATTATATTTAGCATTCTAATTGTATTTATCAGTTCTTATTGAGTTTATTCAAACTTATTTTTATCACACCATCTAATGACTTTAAATAAAATACTTTATTTATTCAAAAACCAAATCGAAAACATATATACAAAATCACTGTCAGTTTTGTTAAGTTCATAAATTTCGAATGTATTATAAGTTTATAGACTCGTAAAATTTTCATGTCTAAATAATAAAGTTACCGATTTGTTTGTTACCAAAAGTTGCAACGCAACGTGTCTTTAAGAAACATAGCTGAGCAGTTTAGGTAATTAAAACATGAGTTATAAATATTATGATATAAGTTCTAATAACCTTAAAACATATGGTCGGTTACCGATAGAAATTCATCAACCAAGTCACTTTATTCTGTTTTGTATTTTACTTCTCATACTTTACTCATATACAATCTTTGCTGAGTTAAGTCTCTCATTTCGTGTAGCGACGCAGGTTCAAACCCTGCTCCGAACAAATTTTTTTTGGGTTTTTATTTTAATTTTTTTTTCTTCTTTTGTCTTTTAGATTTCTTATGATTATTTTTTTTTAACAATTATGCCATAACGTGCGAAACATAATATTTTTTTCCTATATTTCACTACAAGGAAAAGGCTCAATAGCGGCGATATTTGTCGCCGCTAATACCCCAAAATGTCGCCGCTAATACCTTTAGTGGCGACAGTCGCCGCTAATCCTTCGTCGCTAATACCCAAATTGTCGCCGCATACCCAAATTGTCGCCGCTAATAACCTTAGGCGTTAGCGGCGACATGTCGCCACTAAAAGGTCGCCGCTATTGCCTTTATTTCGGTTTTCTGTTTTTTTTTTCTTCATATTTTCAGTATTTTCAGTTTTTTTTTAAATACAAAATACTTGTAAATATACAGTTTTGAGACATATAAACATATAAAACATAAAAACTACATAAATATATAAAAACTATATTAATATCATTATTCGTTAACGTTTGGTACAATAACTTATAAAAATAAAACTACATAAAACGTAAAACTAGTTCTTAGATCATCATCATTGTCGTCCCTTTCTTCCGTGTTAGTTGTATGCTTCTCACCAAAGAAACTCAACGATGGTCGGAGATGGGAGCCGGAGTCCGGTGGTCGGAGACGGGAGCCGGAGTCCGGTGGTCGGAGACGGGAGCCGGAGTCAGGTGGTCGAGCCAAAAAGTGAAGTCTGAAATTGGGAGAGAACTTTCGGAGGTGGGTAATGGGGATGAGCCAAAAAGTGAAGTCTGATGGAGGGAAATAGCCCGCCATTGTGTTTCAGTGCTTTAGCGGCGACATGTCGTCGTTAATGGGTCGCCGCTAATGCCCAGGTAGAAGATCAGCCCTTGGATCAGGTTAGTTATCAACGGTCATATGTGTTGCAAAGCATTTCACCCGGATTTTGAGCAATAGCGGCGACATGTCGCCGCTAATGGGTCGCCGCTAATGCCCTGTAGAAGATCAGCCCTTGGATTAGGTTAGTTATCAACGGTCATATGAGTTGCAAAGGATTTCACCCGGATTTTGAGCAATAGCGGCGACATGTCGCCGCTAATGGGTCGCCACTAATGCCCTGTAGAAGATCAGCCCTTGGATCAGGTCAGTTATCAACGGTCATATGAGTTACAAAGGATTTCACCCGGATTTTGAGCAATAGCGGCGACCTTTGGCATGTCGCCGCTAATACCGTCGCCGCTATTGCTTGTATTTCTTGTAGTGTTTGGTTTAATCTTCAAAACTGATTCACATCAAATTCGTACATTTTTTATATACTTAAACACGTTAGTGTCAACGCCTAAACGCGTCTAACTAGGTTCACAAACGCTCCCTTACCCACGTTAAACTTATCGTACAACTCCACCGCAACGCACGGTCTTAATGTTTAAACTTTGGTTTTTGTCACGAGTTTACGCCTCCGGTGCGACGTGTGGATATAAAGCGGTAGTTTTTTTTATATAAGGTCTTAAGTATTATCAATGATCTAACTGCAACGCGTGAGTTTATGTAATGCTTTTGATATTTTTTACAAAGTTACGAAGACATTGATTGATTTCGTGGTTTAACGAACCGGGTCAAATACAATATGTTTTCGTACTTATTTATATGTATGTTTGGGTTGGTCTACGGTATGATGTAAATTTTGTTTTAAAACGAGCCGCGTCAAATATAATATGTTTTCATTCCACTGTATAATCAATGTAAATTTAGTTCGAAAATGAGTTGGATCATTTATAGTCTATACTTTATCACGCACGCCGCGTACGCGTGACGAGTAAAAAAGCTAGTTAATAACAATTAACAATATACGTTTGTTTTCAGCCAATAATAAAAGATATTGGGTTGTGTATGGGCTCCGATCGAGGCCTGTTAGGTATCAGCCCACTGTTTGGAGGGCAGTCGCGAAAAATAAATCAATAAGCAAATCTTTTTTAGTTTTTTTACTTGAATCAACCAATTTCATGACGAATGACTCATAATTATCAAATGTAATTTACATGCTACAAATAATGTATAAACATTTATACAGTTTTAAAATTACATGCTTACCCTTAATATTTTAAAAACTGGAATGGTAATCGAACTAGTCACCTTACTGGTTTACTGGTTGAACAAGTTGAACCGGATTCAAAAACCAGTCATAACTAAATTTAAATACGTTACATGAAATTTAAATTCTACATTGTTATGTTTTCCACAATGTTTAGATCATGATGATTCTGGTCTAGTCATAATGGCACAATCGTTGGACGTTCTTATGTAGATGTTGGTTGTTTGCCAGTTCCGTGCTGGCTCTTTTTAATAAACTATTGGTTGTTAAAAAAAACGAGTATTAGCAATCCCAAGTTTAAATATTATGATTTAGGAA
Organism: Smallanthus sonchifolius; assembly: GCA_023525975.1. Classification (NCBI taxonomy): domain Eukaryota; kingdom Viridiplantae; phylum Streptophyta; class Magnoliopsida; order Asterales; family Asteraceae; genus Smallanthus; species Smallanthus sonchifolius. The sequence continues at coordinate 60,513,385 of CM042041.1, read as the reverse complement.
AAAAATATTTCCATAAAGATTTACTCAAAGCCTGTCTGATCACCGGATCGGTTCACTGGTTCAACCTCCTTTAGTGCTTGTTCAACCTATGCAATCCGTCTCGCGATTCGGTTCCCCATACTATCGGTTCCGGTTATAACAAGATTGCTTAAAAAAGTGAAATAATTTGTCTTCAATAAACTAGATATCATATGCATGTGTGCATGGTTTTGTTTTGGTCAACATCCTAAAATGGTGCTGAGTTGATAAAAGACTTGCCATCACATTGTGGTAATGTTCCCCTTCAAAAGGTACATGAAAATGGATGGGACAGTCAACATGGCAATTGGTCAAACCAATTCTCTTTCAAAAGGTAGCAAGTCAACGGGCAATTTTGTAACTTCAAAAGACCGTGTGGACCTCAAATTCTTTTGCCTCTTTGGGACGGCAACTGCATTTTTGCTGTTTTGCAGGATCCCATTCCCAGGTTAACCTACAAACATTATTAACTTTTAATGTTCCAAATTAGCATCATACGTAGACATTGTTTATACAAATACATTCTCCTGAATATAGTGTGTTCATTGAATCAATTTTCAGGCTTATTTGGATTTAAAATTTTTGAAATTAAATTCAAACCGAATTCGAATTAGAATTTGAAAAAATAATTTAAATTACAAAATCTGTAAGGATGATGGGGGTCATTAACTCATTTACTCACAAAAACTGTCCAATAGTATTCCGTCACCTCAAAACTACTCATTTACTCAGATTTCATTGGAAACACCCTACTCATTACTCACCCACTTTTTTTATTAAAAAAAACATTTAAATATGAGAGATGTGTGTGGTAATGGTGGAGTCCACTAGAAGTGAAAGAGTAGAGAGAGAGAGTGAGATCACTGAGTAAATATACTCAATCACCATACTCGGCTCCTCCTACTCGGACATACCACACACATCTCTCATATTTAACCCGGTCCTCTCTCTCCTACTCGGTTCCATCCGGGTCTTGCGCCCCGATCACCCTAAAGAACTAATCCAAATTGATTTGAAAAAACCAAATTATAAGAAAAAAATAATATACAACAAATATATTTATTTAATTAAAAAAGAAAAGAAAAATGTGTGTATAATTCGTAATTTGAATATTTACGCCAAATTAGTTCGAAATTAGAAATTTGAATTCGATTCAAAAACAAAATTCGGAATTCGATTTACATGCTAACCAAATTTGAATTCGGTTATGTTCAAATTTTGGTCTTTCTAACCCTTGTAAATGAACCGAATGAACATGAATAGGGAGCTTGCTCTTGTTCGTTCGTTTAACTTTACTGAACAAACAAACACACAAATTGAAGCAAACTGATTTTCTTATTCGTGTTCTTTCGTTATTCATTAAGATAATGTGTGTGTTCGAGTCCGTTCGTTAATATTCTAAACAAACATAAATGAGCAATGTTAGCAACTCTAACTAGAAGTAAAGAATTTTATCAAAATTACAGTTTAAATACCATTAGATGTTTCAATAAAGTACTAGCAATAACTAATAAATAAATTTTGATGAAAATGCAAATAAACATAAGCGAATGAATATAAATAAACTTTAACAAATGTAAAAGAATGTAAATAAATGCATATTCACGTAGATCAATAAACTTTAACAAATGTAAAAGAATGTAAATAAATAGATAAACAAATGAGACACGTGTTCAGTTAATTACATGAAAAAAATAATATTCAAACTCAATCATTATTAAATAAATAAACATAAGCCAAACTTTGGTTTACAAAATGTTAATTCAAGTTTGGGTTTATTTACATATATTCGAATAGTTAAACACCCTTCTTCTAAGCTTTTTTTCCCTCATTTTTATATTGCTAAGCTCAATGGAATTCTTGTTTAAACGACATAATAACCTATAAAGCAATTTAGTTCATTTACGATTATTTTTATTTCCTTTCTTCTAACATTAATTTTTTATTGTTTATTTTAGTTATTCTTTGAGTTCTGACTTCTGATGTCAAAAAGTCAAAGGTAGATAAGTTGATAAAATAAAATAAGTAAATAAGTAATGTGGCGTCATTTGATTCGGTAAAGGAGTGACAGGTGGAGGTGGCGTCCAGCTAAAAAGTCCAAAAAGACGTGTGCGGCTTCACGCGATTGCCGCCTTTAATCTAACAAAAAGTATTTAAAACTATTTATCTGCCTTTCGAAAAAGAAAAAAAACTATTTATAAATCAGTAACTAAAAGTATAAGTTTTATAACCAATTGTTAATAAATAAAATACAATTCTACTAAAGATAGCGGTGATAACAAATTAAAATTATAACTTTAAGAAACAACAGTTAATTGGATTGCTTTATCTCCGTTATAAAAAGTCTAAGAAACTGTTGTTGAACGTTTTCATTTTGACTACTTAGTGGGTTTTGTTGCGAATAAAAAATAATAAGGTTATAATAATAAGGTTTTCAAGATCAAAGGGGACTCGTAAAAAATAATTTTTGATACTATTGTTAATTGTGTTTTTTTTTTTGTGTTTTGTTAATATGAACAGTAAGATTCACTTAGCCGTGTCGATCGGTTGAAAAATCTGCTCATCTCCATGTAACTGTTTTTTTTTTTGCTTGGTTAGTTATTTGCTAAATGGTGGTGTCGTTTTATATAAATTTGTCATTCTAAAAAATCATAACTCTAAATATAGGTGATTTTATTTTAATTAAGTGATTTATTTCTGAGTTTCTTTGCTATTTTTATCTGTAATTGATCATATTAATCAAAATTATGAATATGGTGATAAGATTATTAAAACTTAATATGTCAATGCTGTTTTGAAACTAATATAAAAATAAATTATTACAAGAAAATATATATAAGAAAAAAGTAAAAGTTTATTTCATTGAGTGAGTGTTTATTACAAATTTACCATAAAGAATATATACTCACAACTAACACATTTGGATAATATGATAGGTTATGGTCAAGTTTATTTATAATAGAATAAAAAATATCTATACAATTGCTACAATGATATTAGTAACATAATTATATTTAATTATTTATGTTTTATAACACCCACAATTAATTTTTATTTAAGTTTTACCAACAAATTTTAATATAAAAAATGAAATTTATTTAAATAAAATTTCGTCAACGGTTGTCTCCACAATTCAATCGATCCATTAAATGTGGAGAGGCTGGTTAACTACCAATTCCAAAATCCAAAATTCACATACAATACACACTCATCTGAATAAATTGAATATTTGTTGGATCTTTTAATTCATTCTTTAAATCCCATGAAATTTTAGGATCACCGTTTGATTTTCCGACACCGAGATGAGCTCTGCCAAAGAGGTGAAACTCGACGACGAACAGCTAAGCGAACTCCGGGAGATATTCCGGTCATTCGACCGGAACAACGACGGCAGCCTCACACAACTCGAATTGGGCTCGTTGTTACGATCCTTAGGCCTTACACCGAGCCCTGACCAGCTCGATGCGTTGATACAGAAAGCCGATACCAACAGCAACGGTTTTGTGGAGTTCTCGGAGTTCGTGGCGCTGGTGGCGCCGGAGATTCTTCCGGCGAAGTCACCGTACACGGAAGACCAGCTGAAGCAGCTGTTTAGGATGTTTGATCGGGATGGCAACGGGTTTATCACGGCGGCGGAGCTGGCTCACTCTATGGCGAAGCTGGGACATGCGTTGACGGCGGAGGAGCTGACGGGGATGATCAAAGAGGCGGATACGGACGGTGACGGACGGATCAATTTTCAGGAGTTCTCCCGGGCGATCACTTCTGCCGCTTTTGACAATTGTTTTGCCTAAAATAACATAATAATCTTGGCCGTCCATTTTTTTTTGAAAGGCTTGGCCGTCCATTTGCATCTTTTTTTTCTTTTTCAGGTTTGATTTTATTTATTTTCAAATTGCTCAACCTATAAATCTCAAACAAACTTACCTGTTATAATCTCATTCATAATTGAGCTATTGATAGCGTTTAGGGAGGTGTAACCGGGACAAAACCTTAGGATAGAGAGGTTGCTCCCACTGAAATCCTGACTCCAAAAAATGAAACCTATACATCTCGTCTTCAGTATTGTGTAACATAATTGAATGTTTTAGTTGTGTTTTTGGTTCACATATATGTTTGTAGGTGGTTGAAAGACGAGCTTGCATCTCCGCACCAGTGTCTGTGTGATTGAAAGCCTGTTATCGTGGCGGAGATGATGGATATGGTGAAGTCGAAGATGTTGCAAATAAACACACTTTTGAAACCAAATGTTTAGACACAAAAGCTCATTTTTATGTTTTTTTTATTATTTGCTTGTTTTTAGATAGAAAACTCATATTACTATTGTTTTCATTTTGTAGTATTTTTAATGGTTTACTTGAAGGTGTTGTTGAGATTGTGATCCACCAACTACATCAAGCAATACTTTGGATGATGGTGGTGGTGGTTCATTGTATAAGCCCTTTTGAGTCTACAAACTTGAGTTATTAAAAGAAACGAAAATCTTGATTTCTAAGGGGATGGTTTGAATCAATGTAGAAATCTTGACATTGGTCCTCGAGAACAACAGAACCCGAATTGATTGATTCATAGCCCTCCACATTTGATTATGAAAACTAGAATAGTGTTATCAAGCTCAGTGCATGAGGCTCCCGCATACGGGGGTCGAGGTGTCGGGCCAACCTTAGGCCTGATGTACACATCTTTACTCTGTATTTCTACAAGAGGTTGTTTCCACGACTCCAACCAGTGATGGCGGCAACCTTACTGTTACTCAAAGGCTCGCCTCTTCTAGAATAGAGCTAGCTCGCCAATGTAACCCTAGAATACATAACAGATGTTTGTAACCCTAAATTTTGGGAGGCTTAAACAAGAACTTTTTCTAGTATCACCACCTCTCACCACAAACTCAACTAATGTTTATATATCCCTTAGTAGTAGTTTAGTATGTATTGGATTGTATTTTATGTCTAACAGAGATCTAGTTGTTAAATTACAACTCAATAAACAAACAGGATTTCACAAAATATAAAAAATTTGTTATGAGGTTACAACCCTGGTATCACAACATACAAAACGTCATAACAAAATACAAGAATTTGATTTACTGAAAAGAAACTTCTTCAGTTTAGTTACCAGTTATCACAGCCGTATTATACCCTTTAGTTAACCCACAACTACAAGAATACACAACATTCAAGATCATGTAGGGTTGCTATACAACATAATTAAACTCGTCATCCCATTAAACATTAATTAGCCGATTGGCATAAAACTAGACAATTTTGTAACAAAATATAAATTGTCATTTAAGATGACATTTTAAATGTATACTCTTATTTGAAAAAACAATTTGGAAACTTTCCAAAGCACAAGTTGGTCAACTGAACAAGTCACAACTTTGACTTTAAAAGTAAAAGTAGGAAAAATCACCATTTCCACCTCCATCTAATGCTTGCTTGCCCAAATTCAATAGAATTTCCATCTAGAAGTTGGCCAATTGAACAACAATCCACAACTTTGACTTTAAAAGTAAAACTAGGCAAAATCAACAATTTCAATCTAGTGCTTGCTTGCCCAAATTCATTATGATTTTCATCCAAACACTTTTCATTACTTATTAGTGAAATATAATTAAGTTTTATAACACCCTTTTACTCAATAATTCATCTTAAGTGAAAATTGACCAACAAAATCCAACACTTGAGGCACAAATAGGTTATTTCTACACTAAGAGTGTAACATCCCAAATTTATAGTATATAGCATATTTTACCTTATAAAATAGTAATAAAGTTCCCCAATGATACGTTGACATGTGTTCAATTTAATTATGAAAAATTGGAACAAATGGGTAACTATTCCAGTTCTAGGTCCAGTATCCAAATAAAGGAACTTAAGAGACTATTCTTGCCCTTTTGACCAGTATTTACTCCCTGGATATTTTACTTCTACTTTGGGTTTGTTTTGCCAGGATAACCATAAGAACAAATTCTTATGTGTGGATGAGAAAAATGACAAAAGGAAATTTAAGAAATTCTAAAAATATGAAAGTGAAATTTTGAATGCAACTTAGTACAAACTTTATCTATAGATTGAGTGTTAAATCTCCAATTGGTAGCTTCTTTTCATTTCTTGAGTTTTGGTGGGGTTCAACCACAATCGGTTCATCGCTACAAGGCTCTTAATTTTGCTCTTATAGCTATATAATACATTTTCATGATATGATATGACCTAATTCACAATCAAACTAAATTGTATCTATCAAGTAATGGATGGTGGTATATATGATCTAACTGACCAATTTAAACAGATTATGATCCACATTGTTATATGTATACAAACTTGTCTGCGAAAAGTGCAATATTTCATAAGACAAATTTCAACAACTTCAGCAAACCTCTATATTTAAACAGATTTTAACCACTTCAACAAATCCGGTTGAGTCAATATAGGTAATTCACCTGCAGAACTTGTTCTGCTCAATCATACATTGCCCAAAATCCAAATAAATATTATCACCGCAAAAATCTGATGCTACAAACAATATAGAAAGGTCCACAGCAGTATATACTATATAAACTCTAGGTGAAGAAGATAAATACTATTCATTTGACCAGTATAATATTTTTAGCCAATATATTGTATTATTCATTTGACCAGTATAATATTTTTAGCCAATATTTTTAGCCAATACTTTTAGCCCATCTGTCCTAGTTTCAATCAGAAGCCGATATTACTTCTAGCAATCAAACAAAAAAATTTACGACCTACGATCTTTTTTTCACATGAAAACAATGGCTTTAAAAACTAGTAGGCAAATAGTGGCTCATGGGCTGTGTGTGCATGTTCAAGTTTCTCTATGCCACAAACAGTGTAGATAAAAAGACAAATAAATAAACATATAAAACATAAACAACGGTCCATGAAGAAAATGGTGAATGTCAACTTTTTTCTCAACTACATCTCAATAATTCTGGATATCATATGCAAAGTACAATGCTCAAACATGAAACATGTTGTTAACTCATTCAGAATTCAAATGTGTTGGAGAAGTAACAAATATAGAGACGCTGATAATAAACGTCATGGCATATAACACTATTCAAAACCAGTGGGTTGAACATGAAGAGAAAGAGATCCTAAGATACCTCAAAATTCAGTTTGCAGATCTTGCATTAGGTTTTCTTCTTCTTGGATTTGAGCATTACGTGTCCAATAAAGAACGATAAGAAGCAAATCAGAGTGACGCCAGCATAAACAGGTAGCAGTATTGCATATTCTTGAGGTAAGAAGTAATTGTGTACAAAGTGGTCCTTGTCAACAAAAGGCTGAAAAAGCCATATAAAATTTAAGTAATCAATCACAAGCTTGGAAATTTGGAGATAAAAATGAAGTAAATAATGAAATGAAACTAAGGAATGAGCACAACTAACCAGGATAATCACCCAAAAAGTGTAATAGGTGAAAATGGTCACACTGATGCTTGCTAAAATGAACCCAACCGCCCTGTCTGCCAATTCCATTGTATGTTGACTGGTAGATCAGCTGGATGGAAAATGTAACAATGTAAACAAGACAGGACTTATCTCCAACATCACATAACTTTATCTAAAGGACGTTGTTGAATCACAGGATAAAGTGGCTAGTGAATAACGTTAACGAGCCGACTTGTCATTCTTGGAATATGCAGTTATTCATATGTATAATATTCATGGACCGTCTATCGTTTTTTTTAATCTAATACAAACTAACGAGCTTGAAAAAAAATGAAGGGTTCAAAAAGCCAAACAGAACTGCCAAACTGGCCCAACCAACCTAGACGGTATGGTTTGCCATTTCTGGAAGCCATAGTTAGCGGTTCTACCCGTAATTTTCTTCAAAACCAGCTGAACCAGACAGTTAACACCCCCAGTGTTCTTTGTAAAGAATATTTTACCTAATCAAGCATATTCTACATAGATTTCAGCATACTAATCAAACTTTGAAGAACTACAAGGGCAAGATCCTACATTAAGAATCTAAAATGCTAAAAGAATAATATAGATAGTATGAATTGCAACTTAATCAATGGCAAGATTTTCTATACAGTAAATTTCCCCAATTTTTTTTAATTGACAGAGAAACGTTCACAAAAATAAATCGATATCATTAACAAAAAGTTACGAGACAAATAATAGAAACTTACAGGTTTTTCGATTGATAAAAACTAGGATTTACGTTGAATGTTCAGATCACGGCGTTCTAAGATCTTTCCTCGTGTAGTTGTTGAAAAATTAGACAAACAGGCGAATGAAGAGAAGTTTTCTTCACACCGGCTATTGGGATCATTTTGACCCGGCCCGCGAATGTAGATTGACCATAATCTTTTTTTGAGTTTGGCTCCATTGATTTTTCTAAAACTATTTGACCCTTACAACAACAGCTTTTTTAATTAACAAACCCGTGAGTTAGATTTATTTGATGGGCTTATTTGGACAATTTAATTAACTATGTTGTTGTTGTAAGCCCATTGGTTAGATTTATTTTTATAAGTCCATAACCATTGGTCCATTAACCCAAGTAACAATTTAAATAATATTAAACCTAATTCTTAAAAAAAAACTAAAAAACCAACGAACGCTTTACATTTTGTTTCTTCCTTTGGCAATTGGCATTCGACGGATGCAAAAGGACGTAGACGCAACGCGATAGACGGTTTGGATTTCGAGTTTCAATCAAAAGTTTGAAGTTTCAATCGAGTTCAATCACAACCAAAAGGCAAAAATAAACACTCCAGCAACGATTATGCAATAAAAACAAAGCTAGCTTCCATTTTTTTACTCCAAGCTTGAAATTTTAGGTATTACTTATTAGTGATTTTTGTTTAGTGAATTAATCTTGATTCTTGAATGTTTAGTATTGATTCTTGATTATTAAATGTTTATGTGAAACTTGAATTTTAGGTGATAATCATGTAATGGATTGTTTTTAAAAGATAAAAAATTTCGTAAGGAACAACTATAGTATTTAATGGTTTTTTAAATTCTAATGACATTGTATTTTTGTCATTTTTTTCTAATGACGATGTATTTTCATTATCATATTGAATCTTATCATGTGATCGACCCGACCCGATCACCTGAACCAAACCAAAAAAATCTTAGTAGAAACTTAGAAATTTGAGCATCGTAAAAAAGCGACCCCACTGGAAAAAAATCATGGCTACATCACTAGCGCTGATGACGTGAGTAATTTTACAAACACGAGCTCGTCTTGTTTATTATCTAATTATATATATCATAATATATATTATATTAGCGTATTATATTATATACTAGCTTAGACCCCGTGTAATACACACGGGGTGAAAAATATCAATACATAAATTTCTCAAATTTTATTTATGTTTTTTACAGGTATAAAAATGTATTACTATACATATATTAAGGATAGAAAACAACATTAAAAAATGTAAAAAATAATATATAATTGGTTTCAAAAATACGTCAATTACTATTTAATGTAATTTGACTTTCATTTACTATTGGATTGAAAATAAAAATTATATAATTAGGTTTCAAAGTTTTTTATAATAAAGAATTATACAAATAAATGTGTTTTATTAGTATAATTAGTAATTTAGTAAAAGATATGAGTGCATTTAATAAGAGAAATGAGCGGGGAAAAAAATTTGAGATTGAATATGGTGGTGACACATGGCATGCAAAACCTTTATTTATTATATAGTATAGATATAGATTATATTATATAAATAATAAAGATGATGGTATGAATCTCGGATTTAAGCTTGTTTTTAAGTGAGTTCTAATTTGAAGTTCACCTTGACACAGTAAAAGTAACGAATCAAATTCAAAAATCTAATTTTTTTAAAGCAAATTCAAATATCTCATGACTCAAACTTTTAATCCCATTAATGTCATGTAATGAGAAGCTTTTCGTTCGCTTTCACGACACCAATAGTTCTATTCGATTTCACATTAAATTACCGATAAAAATATTAAAAGTTCTTGCAAAAGAGTCGAGCATTAAACGATGCATTAAAACATTTCCAGTAAGTTGCGTGATTGACTTTTTGTTTTCTAAAAATCAATAGAGGTTTGTGCCAATTTTATTAGGGGATCGTTATCTTGTCTTTATAAAATAGTTTTTTTTTTCATGTATTATATATGAATTAGAATTAAACTCTTATTTGTAATAATTTTGAATTACTCAATAGTAATTGATGTTTTTGAGCAACTTGAACCTCAAACATTTTGTTTTATGAGGCATAAGTAGAAGGATTTTAAACAAGTCAATAGAAGCATTAGGACATTTTGAAATATAGATATTGTTGGATTGACACATCCGAATCATATTTGCTGTGTATTTGAGGTCTACCTACTATAAGTTTGTGACCCATATGTGTGACACAATATGTTCATGTACTGTTAGTTGTTTACTAATGTTACATTTAGGTACTAGAACTAATAATGATGTTTGTTAACTGTTAGCGAACTTACTAAGTTCGCTTGTTTAGTATAGGGGCGAACTTGTTCAGTAGTTTGTTGGTTTTTATTCTTTTGTCTATAAATAGTTTCTTTGTAACATTATTCAAGTAATCAATGAAATCATTTCAGTTTTACCCCCAATCATTCTCTCTCATTTTCTTTCTCTCGATTTTCATTTTCGCTTGTTTTAGCGATCTCGTTTATCATTCTCGCTTGTTTTAGCGATCATTCTCGATACCATGTTATGATATACCGGCAGATTGAGGTCATCCTTGAGGGTGTGTGAAGTGTCAGTGTTGCTGGTATCGTAGCGAGGCAGCCCTATTTCCTCTCTCTTGTATTACTTGCTTATATATATATATATATAAGGATATGTCCATTGAAATGAGTGCCGGTTAATATATTCTCGAAAACATGAAATCAGAAGGAAGGGTTGACGATATAAGTAATACGTCACAAAATGCTCAACATGTGTTTTTGTTTAGTAAGATTCAGCTAATATAATATACTTTAAATTCATTTACTTAATTTCCAATGTAAGATAAACACACTTTTTCGTATCAAACTTTTCCTTCATGAAAAGGATAGAGAAAGCCCAACTCTCGTGACAAATTCACAAGCACGCCAATTTTAAATATTTATAGGTTTCTTTTACTTTAAATAAATAAAATAATTTAAAGATAAATCAATGTTATTAATATTTCATAATTACAACTAAAAATAAATAATATTAAAAGAAAAAAAATTATAAACCATGTCAAATTTGTTCTAAAACAACTAGTGTGTTCAAAATAAAGTTTGATAATTAGCCCATTACTCCCGTCTTAATCACATTAAATGTTTTGTTCGTTTTAAGAAAATAAACAAACAATTTTTTTTAACAACAAATGCTACTCCTACTCACTTTACAGTTTACATCAATAATTATAAATTACTTCATTGGCCCGGTTTGAACTTTGGACCTCCTCTCGAAGAGACATGTGTCTCTACCAAATGGGCTAGCCCTAGCCCCAAATTGACATTTACACCGATACATACCCTTTTTTTTACGTTTTCTTCTCATATATGTGATATATTTTAGATTCTAATTTTTTTTAATAAAAATACGAAGTGGGTTAAAAGAATATACGATTCATGAAAATGAAGTAGATTCGTGATTCCTTTTTATGATTTTTTTAAGACTAAAGATGTAAAACTTGTTTGACATTAAAAAGAGTATAAATATATGAAGATCATGTTTCCATGAACACCGATTAATAAATCAGTAAAAATATAGAATAAGTAGTTTCACATAGCTCAACTACATGACAATGCAAACAGTAAGATAAACTGTCTTGCAACAATCTAACAAATATAAAGTTCTATAATCACCACTCAATGACGGTGTACCGAATCCAATTTCCAAAATAAAAATGTGTAAATAGAAAGAAATAGAATTGATGCTATAGAACCAAACCTGTAACTGGTGCAGGCTTGGAAGGACGATGTTGCTCATCAGGAGCGGTTGGAGACTCGGTTAAATGAACCTCAGCATATTCATCAACCATTTTTCTTCTTTTTTCATCTTCAGCTTTTTCTACTTTCTCTTTAGTTTGTTGTCCAACTTCCCCAGCTGCTTTTGCTACTTTGTTAAAAGCGCCCGTGACCCATGAAGCACTAGTAAACACATAGCGGTTTTTCATAATAGCAGATCCCGCACTGCTTACAGTATTCTCAGCAGCGGTTAAAGCTGATTTGGCTTTCTCGGAAACCTGAAGTTTCTGGTCAACTTCTTTGACTTTATCAGACACAATCGATGTACCCACGTTGACTTTTTCGGTGAATCCAATTTTCTTGTCAAAGGAAGCAACTTTTGCAGATGCTGTGGAAGTCAAACGATGCTTTTCGTCAAAGTTTTTTGCTTTACCGATTGCATCTTTACCCAACACAAAACCCTTTGCAAACATGCTTGTCACAACATCCTCTGCCTTACGTAGAGCAGAGTCGTTTCCAGCAGGAGCATTGCTTCCAGTTGGCTGCAAAGAAATGTATTATATTCTAAAGGGGATCTAATTTGACTTTAATATATAAAAAAAGGTTTGTAAAAATTAAGCTTACAGGAGATGCAGCTGTAGCAGATGGGGGAAGCTGGTATTCTGGGTCTAGAGTTACAGTGACAGTCGTGTCAACTATTGTTGCACCCTGGTATATAACACAAATGTAGGAAACTCATATCAGGTTACGTTCGATTTAGATAAACTGACAAATGAACTTTCAGATTTTCAACTTGCAAAACTCAACAAGAAGATATATTAACCACATGATCAAATTCGGAAATTCCCATAGTCATATCAACTGCATTCTTCAATTTGAGGTGGAAGTGTTTAATAAGAAAAAAAAATGACCTCTTTTTATTGACTAACTAAAACCTCTTGGTCTTCATTTTAATTTGTCAATTTGAATGAGACGAGAATGGTGTAAACACTGCAACAGTAAATACTAAATATCTATGTATGCAAGTAAATTTCTTTGCTAATATATGCAAGTAAAAAAGAACATGACATTAAATCACTCGGTGATGATTTCATCTATCTGCTCAAAGAACATTTGAAATATTTTAGTTAAACTAACAGTTTCTTTTGAAAAAAATAAGCCACTTATGAGTTGTGGATGAATAAGTAAAGAAGTACTTAAGATACTTTTTAATACTGGATTACATTAAGAAAACAGGATTAACCTAGACAAAAGACATAATATATGTGTGTATGTGTGTTAGTTAATGTGATGTCCTTGGTAAAAGTGTGTGACACTCATGAAGATCCACCCTTGATTAGAGCTAGAGAGAAGCAAATTACCGAAAGAAGAACAGCAGTCTCTGCTCCTTGACTATCTGTGAAGGTGACATACGCGATTTGGGAACGTTCATCGTGACTGCAGCAAGAGAATTGCAATGGTGTTAGTTCAGTAGCAAAAAAAAAACTAAAAGCCCAGTAGGTAAAAGTTATCTAATTTACTAACCTTTGTGTCTCAACATAAACAATATCTCCAGAAAAGGAAAAGAACTCCCTTACATCTCGCTCAGAAGCCCCTAGCGAAAGATTGCTCACTTTAACAGTTTTAATCTGCATAAATGGAGGATACAATCAAAGTAATGCTGATTAATTTGTTCTAAATGTTCAAATAGTCTCATCTATTATGTTTTATTAGATCATATGTCCATAACTTTCATCCATATCATCAAATTTTATGCATCAAACTATCTCCTATAAAATCATTTCAATCGCAACATACGATATGCCTGATGATCAATGTTTGAAGTAGATCCTTCTGATAAATACATCAACCGTGATTTTTAATATTCTGCAAATCAGATCAATGAAAACTATTCCTTGATTGTTTATTTTGATGGAAAAGAAAACTCATTCATTATGAGACCACTTCCAGATGCCAAATTTATTATCTAGTCTCAAAATAATCTGGATCAATCTTTCAATCGAATCATCCAAAACTCAAATTCGTGGTATTCAACAGCTTTGACTTATATTTGACTAATCTATAGGGTTTCAAATACTAAAAAAAATCATATTCACTAAACAGATCTGCACTGCTTCAGATTGATATTATGAATTAAGCTATCATAAATGAAACAAACAAGTGAATAACATCAACGATAATAAGAAAGAAGAATAAATAAGCATTTCGATGAGATTGATACTCACCGACATTGTAAATGCTCGATATGAAGATCAACGATAAGATGGAAGTTAATCGAAGATTTTTCTCCCCGTCGGAAATGTTCACCGGAGTAACTCCGACGGCCACGGGCTCCGGAAAATCGGAAATTAACGATGAGTGTTGAGAGAGGGGTTTTTGAAAATAAATGGACCTGGAAGGGTTTGCGTTGACGGAGTTGTGGTTGATTTCTCCCAAATCGGGAATATATACAAAGAAAAGGTACAGTTTATGATGCATGAGTACGCTTTGACGTATTTGTACGTAGTGCGCGTAGGAAGACGTGGAGGCAAGTTCTGACGTGTTATTGCAACACGATGTGTGATTTGGTTCATACGGTGGATCTAATTGGACAAGAATCGGAATACTACCACTTTTCTCTGAAATTTGTAATAATATTATAATAAAATAAATATTATTTTAGCTTAAAAATGTATAAAGATTTTTTATTTTTATTTTTTTTCAAACAATAAGAACGTCTATATCTATTTTTGTTTATATTATATCCGTTTTTGCTTACCCTTGAGGACATAAAAACAACTTAATGTATAAGTAATCTTAATAGACAACGTTACTTACTTTAGGGAACTCAATAACTTAAACTTTATTAAAATACACTTAAAACCTCATATCTTGTATCAGGGACGGTTCTACGAATTTGGTGATCCGATATGAACTAAAAACTCGGGACTGTTTCCTAAAAGTCATGTTACAAACTCTCATTTATCTGGGTTTGAGGCCGACAATGATAAGCTAAAAAGTTAGGGTGGAGGGGGTTGAACCCCTAGGTACCCTAAATATTAGTCAATAAAAAACATTATGTCATGCTACGTCATTTTTACCCTAAAATACCCGAATGGGTTGCGGCGCTGTTCCCGCGAACCCAAACCCAAATTTAAATCCCAAACATACTTTTTCATTGTAAGCGTTCGGCTTCACAACCCGGTGGATTGAACCCCTTCCAACCCGAACCCCCAACCCGTAATGGTTGCGATGGTGTAGCCGTCCCAACCCGAGCTCCACCCACCCTTATAATTAACAGAGTTAAAAAAAATTGCATTCTTAAATATAAATTAAGTTTATTTATTTAGCTTTACTTGATACTAATTGTTTGATAAAATATTCGTGATCAATTTATTCTAACAAATCTTATTCAATCAACAAAATAACAATTAATAAATCACACTTA
Source organism: Smallanthus sonchifolius (assembly GCA_023525975.1). Classification (NCBI taxonomy): domain Eukaryota; kingdom Viridiplantae; phylum Streptophyta; class Magnoliopsida; order Asterales; family Asteraceae; genus Smallanthus; species Smallanthus sonchifolius. Next base: position 60,497,999 of record CM042041.1, on the reverse strand, counting down.
AATATCTAAATAAGCGAATCAAATCAAATCACAGTTTTTAAACTTAAATGAGCAAATTGCAAATGAAATCAAATGAGATTGGAAATCAAATTAAAATATTAGTTTTGAAAATTTTACTACATGATTGGCGTTGTATAACCATTGTCAACAAGCAATTTTCAAGTACAGTAAGTTAGAACCAGCAAGTCCGCAACCCGATTGAAACTCATACATCGATTGTCAAAGAGCAAACAAACCAGATTGTTTGAAAGTCATATTGTCGAATGTCTATTAAATAACTTTTTTAATAGATGCCGACGATTAAAGAAAGGCAAAGGGAAGCAAACTGATTGTCGATTGAAACTTTTTGTTAATAGATATGACGATTGATCTTCTTCCCCATCCTCATTATTAAAAAAAAAGTGATTGCCCGATTGTCAATTGTACTTCCCCGTCATCTTTTCCTCTATTGTCGCTCTCAATTGCCACCCTAGCCCCAAAAAATTCCCGTTCCACAGTTCCTCGATTACAATTTACACTATCTTTTTTTCTTTTTCAGATGTGATTCAGGCCTAAATCAAAGACCAAAACACATTAAACAAAAGCCTAAATATATAAATTAATATATAACTTTAAAAAACAATTGGGAGCCCTCTTTTTTGGAAAGCCCTAACTTGGCCCAACTATACCAACGGGCCTCCCCTGCCTTGTAATCGCTTTACTAAAGTCGTATAACGAATAAAGGTAATATCATAAAATAAACACATACATGTCTTGGTATTACAAACTAATAATTACAACTTAATTTAAGAGCTAGGTTCATTATTTTAAATATTTTTTCACTGGCATATGAATTGTATGAACTTTTATACGTCAAAAATATGTTAATTGTTTTTTTTTTATGAAAAAAAGAAAGAATGTTAGTTTTTTAATGATCCCTTAATTAGACCATCTTACTTACCTTATCATATTGTAACACTTGTATTTTTAAAATGTAATAAAATATACTTCAAGTTGATAAACGAAAAATGAAGTAAGATAAATTTGTTCCTAAAAGTTTTAAACCAAAATAACATGTTTAGTTGTTGGTTTTAAAATGCATATTGTCAGCATGAAAGTAAGTTCGTATTCTATTCACATGTTACTTCACAAAAAGAAAAAAACATTTAACACCAAGAACTTGACTAGTCAAACATCTTAATTCATCCAGTGGCGGAGCTTGAAAATTTTCGCACCGGGGGCCGGGAATTTTTTTTCATATAGCGAGGGGGGGCGGAACTATAAAATTTTCGGCCGAATACATATAAATTAACACTACTGAGCGAAAAATCGACCGAATACATAAATATTAACACTTCTGAGTGAAAAAATCGGGGAGGCCCCTCAGGCCCTTTACATCCTCCGCCCCTGAATTCATCAAATTTTGCTTTTCACTTTTCATCACCTACAAGTACACATTTACATGAACAACGATTATTAGTGAATACGTAGATGTTAATAACAAATAATTAAACCGATAAAAACAGTGTTCTTTCATACTAAAATAGTATAATTCTTTAACGGAAATTAATAAGGTGCCGTGAGAAACGTTAATGCCATCCATGCAAGCATACCAAAAACTATAAACTACGTGTCCACTTTCCACGTGTCCGCTTTATCTGCCTTCGAATCGCCGGCAATGTAATACCTGCCATGCCATGCCATGCCACCACATCCTCCCCCTTTCAATTCTCGCCTTAATTTCGCATTTCCTAATCAATTATTCAACGTCCGATCACCAGCGTTCCCAATTTCACGGTTTTTGGATCCAGACATAGGGTTTCATTTTCATACCGATCGGATTTTCAAAAAACTTATTCGGTAATGAGTTTTCAAGACATTGAAGCTGGTCGCCCGCTCAATTCGAGACGCGCGGGCTACAACAATGGCGTACGGAAACAGGATCCCACACAAGCTGTTGCTTCTGGTATTTTCCAGATCAATACGTCGGTTTCTACGTTTCAGAGGCTAGTAAACACCCTTGGTACTCCTAAGGACACCCCTGAGCTTCGAGAAAAGTTGTACGTACGTTTATTCAGTTATAATATCTAGGGTTACAAATTTTTAGATTTTGATATGTGATTTATCTAATTTGCACATATTTGGATTGCTGTTGATTTCAATTAATTCACTGTTATGTTATCTGAGAGTGTATGTGTGGCCTCAAATGGCAGGCACAAAACCAGACTGCATATTGGCCAATTGGTGAAGGATACTTCAGATAAACTTAAACAAGCTAGTGAAACAGATCATAATGCTGGTGTTAGTGTAAGTGACCCCCCCTCCTCCCTTACACTGGCACACACACACACACAGATCCATCAATTGGTCATAAATAAGCCTGGCTAAACGGCCGGGTTGGTGACAGATCAGAACGGGTTCTGAGCAAAATGAGTTCGGGTCAAAACAGGTCATTTAAAAAAAAAGTAAGAGTTTTATAAGAGTCACCTGTTTTGACCCATTGTATTATTTGAGTAGACCAAAACTGACCCGTTGTATAATTTGATTTGACCCAAATGCAAAGTATTTTTTCCCAAATCAACCCATTCTTTGAAGGATGGGTTATGATTGCCACCTCCATTCATAAAGTATCCTTGCTTGATCTTGCTTCTTGTTGGTGGAATGATTATGTTTTGTGCAGGCTAGCAAAAAGATCACAGATGCTAAACTTGCAAAGGATTTCCAAACAGTTCTACAAGAATTTCAGAAGGCGCAGCGCCTTTCAGCTGAAAGGGAAACAGCTTATACACCTTATGTTCCTCAATCTTCTCTTCCTTCACAGTACTGTTAATTTCAATCCATTCTTTGTAAATGTGCAATCCAATTTCAAGTTTTTGTATAGCTAATTTGGTTTCTTATGGTTAGTGATCCAGCCAGTGAAGTTGATATAAGCTCAGACAGAAGTCAAGAACAGCGAGCTCTTCTTGTGGACTCCAAAAGGCAACTTTTTGGAAACTATGTCTTGCTTGTTCTTACTTTTCATATTTGAGATACGTGTATTGCAAGTTCAAGCTTTTTTGCCGTGCAGGCAGGAGGTTTTGCTGCTGGACAATGAGATTGCATTCAATGAAGCTATTATTGAGGAAAGAGATCAGGGAATACAAGAAATCCAAAACCAAATCGGCGAGGTGAATGAAATTTTCAAAGATCTTGCTGTTTTGGTTCATGAACAAGGAACCATGATCGGTATGGATATCTTTTGTTTTACTTTTAGATCTTTCTAGGATGGTGGTGCATTACTTACACCTAAGTAACTTATTTTCAGATGATATTGGCTCCAACATTGAGAATTCTCATGCTGCTACTGCACAGGCAAAATCTCATCTTGCAAATGCATCTAAGGCTCAAAGGTCAAACTCCTCTATGGTAAAGTTTTCTGTTAACTTTTTATTTGTTAGAATTGATTCGATGAATTCAGTTTGTAGCGCCAACTAAAATCTGAAAATCTTCAATGGTGTGTCCGTATTTCTCCAATATGTTGTTTGTACCTTTTGATGAGTTTCCAACAAACATTTAAACATCCAACTTTCACTTTAAATTTAAGGTCCATGACAAGAATTTTAGTGACTTTTAATTTAGATATTTGATCACTGTAAACACATTATGTTATTACTTTTATCTTCAAGTACCTAGACACTTATACATTTGCATTCTTTTGTGCAGACTTGCTTCCTTTTGGTGATCATGGCAATCGTGCTTTTCATTGTGATCATAATTCTTCTAGTTTGACCCGAACATGTGCCCATATAAATAAAGTCAAAACTTGTTTACAGGGTTTTCAAGATGGCCCTTTTAAACATCTGTGGTGGGATGGCTGGACAATAAATGATTCCAGCCAACCCGCCAACGATCTTGTTTTCCTACGTCTGTTTTTGGAATCTTTTTTTGAAGCCGATTATGTGTTCTGTTTTGTTGGTACTTGTATGTTTTTAAAAATCAATAGCTTCATTGTTTTTTTAAAACTGTCACAGCCAAAAAACCTTTAAAATACTTGCCCAACATTGTTGGAAGACATTTCTTATGCATTTTGACTTTTAGTTAAAAAGGATCTACTGATATTGAAGGTGAAGTGAAAGTTTATATAGAGACTGCAAAATGGATGGGGCATCCATCCAGGTCAAAACATATTAAAGTTAGAGGTCAAAGCATATGATTGCTAAAGGAATATATGATCAATGATACTCCAATATTCCACCTTCTTTTAGCAAGGAATTTATAAGATTGTACTATTTTGAATACATTTTTAGAAGTATTTTTAAAAGGAATATATCATCAAGTATGTTTGGAATGTTTTTGTTACAACAAATGGCACAAGTGAAACATCATATAAATTGAACCGAGATAACCACCTAAACTAATAACCGGCCTAGGGGTGAGAAAAAAAAATTAAGTCTTCGACTATACAAAAAAATAAGTGGATATTTAGGGCGCCATATTTAAGAGGTCTCCAATTTTTAGGATATAAATTCGTATGATTTTCAAGTTTTGACAAAGAAAACAAAAAAATCAATTGAGTTTTCTTTTTTCTAAAACTTACTCTAACTTTAATACGTGTGATTGTGTGAATTTAAGAGATTGCATACAAAAAATCAGCATCATCATGTTCTCATGTGTTAAGATTCTAACAAAAACATTATATATATTTTTTGAAAAGGAACCTGATTTTATAATTCGCTTTGGACCTTAAAAATAGTTGAGTCGACCCTGCAACTAATCATATAGTAATTGAATTAATTACCATAATGAACGAAGATAACGACTAACCGATTTTTTTAAATCGATTTTATAGTCCTGGGATTCAGTTATACATGCCTTCATACCTAAAGAAACGGTTCGATTTCTGTTTAAACTTATGCTTTTACTTGTGTATTTTTGTATGCTACTATCCAGACGCCACATGTTAAAGATACAGACGAAGGTAAATCCACAATTTTTCTTTAGTCTGTTTTTCTTCAAAGCTGAGTCGTTTTCTTTGAATAGTTGTACTTGATGTTCATGCATGAAAGCTTTCTAGTTCTTGATGTTCTAATTGTGTTTCTATTTAATCATATATTACTTTGTGAATCTACATGTTTTAGTTGCTTGTATACCGTAAAATTAAAATCATTATCAGTCGTTTGGCTAAACACATAATATTGTCCTTTTGACTTTGTAACATGTTAATCACTCTTGCTTGATTGAGAAATAGAACAATCTTGCTAAATTGGGCCCTATGATTTTTTTTTTTTTTTTTTTTTTTTTTGAATGGCGAACATTGAATATTGTGACGTCGCACCCCCCGGGTCACATGGGAGAGCCTCGTCCAACTCCGGCCAATATGTTGTCTTAACCGGGCCCACTTGGCGTTAGAGTTGGAGAGCATCCAAGGAAAAATCCATCCAATACGGCTCCTTCCGGGCTTGAGGGAGAGCCGAGGCTCGTACCCTGGATCGGCGTGGGTAAAACCCTGGTGCATCAGCCTAATAACCAGGCCTCATTTGCATGCCTCAGAAATTAGTGATGGTGGCAGGGATTGAACACGGGTCTCTTGGGACTTCAGGTCTCACCTCAATCATTACACCACAACCTCTTTAGCAAATTGGGCACTATGATACAAAGATGAATATGCATTTCCTTATGTTCTTCGTTAATTAGTCTTCTTATCGTCAAGTTTATACCTCGGCATTTCTTTTGATTTTGCTTGTTTGTCTTATGGATTTCTTAGCAATGATGGGTTACTTAAGTCCTAATTAAGATTTTGACTTGTAGCTTGTAAGTCATATTTTTTTTTTAAATCAGCGACATTAAACTAAAAATGACCGAGACGAGGTAAACATCGTTGTTTCTATTTTTGTTTGATGTTATACAGCTTAATATATGACTTGTAACAGATCGATTTGTTTATATAAGTGTTATGATATCGAGAATAATCACTAGAAACAAGCGAGAATGATAAACGAGAGAAAGAAAATGAGAGAATGATTGGGAGTAAAACTGAAATGATTTGATTGATAACTTGAATAATGTTACAAAAAAGTCATTTATAAACAAAACAAGAAAAGCTAATAAAACTAAGTTGAACCAGACGAACTTAGTAAGTTCGCCCCTATAGTAACAGGCGAACTTAACTAAGTTCGCTAACAATAAGTGTAGATGAAAACATGTAAAAACCTTTTGAATGAATATAAAGATTGAATTAAATACAAAAATTTCAAGACACGTTTTGTTGGATTAAATATTTGATTTTTTTTAGACGTTTGAAAGTATGCATTAAATCAATCAATTTGTTTGAATGTTTAGTATATAACAAATGGTAAATCTCAAAAAATTGAGGCCTAAATTTGTAATAATAAATAACAAGGGTTAACAAAAAAATTTAGTTTCAAGCACAAAAATTTAAAGCCCAAATGTAATGCCAAAAACCGAATAGAACCCACACGTAAAACCGAAACTAGTCGTTTTCTAAAACTCAAATTTCAAACCGACCATGCACACCCCCAAAATGACCCCATGGGATTGAAGCAAACACAAAGCAGAAGACCAGAGACAATAGCAGGTCAAATAAAGAATCACAAACATGTTTTGCAGTGTCACAAAGATAGTACTTGACAACAAAGGATATTTGCCACAAAAGGAGAAAACTGGTGGTTTGCTCCTGCAGTGTTGCTTGTTCAACTATTCAGCATTCCCCTGTAGTTCAACCAAAAAGAAACAAATATACAAATCAGAATTTTGATCGATTTACTTATTAATTGGTTGATTCGGTTGGGTTGGGGATGTTTTTATCTCAAGCTAGTCAAATCAAACACATTTAGGCATCTGAAGGTCTCGTTTCGTTCAAAGACTTGGATTACTATTGCACTTAACCCACCCGCGTGACATGTCTATCTTGCCAGAATAATCTTTAAGCAAAACAAAAGAAACAAAATGTTACCTTCTCAACAGCATTTGATGCACCTGAGGAATCACGTATTTCCTTCTGTAAGAGTTCAACACGACTTCTCAATACCTTGTTCTGTGCTTCCAGCTAGAAACACAATTTCACATCAAAAACCCAGTCATCAATAAACTTGTACAAAACTATGAAAGCATAACTAAGTAGTACCTAAAATCAACACACCTTTTCCAGCATAGTTGTAAGGTTTTGGGTCTCATTCTTCTTTAACGTGGACAAGACTTGTACAACAGAATTGAAGTTTGTCCTGAAAAAAATATATCATCACTCATATGTGTGACTATCCACCAGCATCTAATATAGCGTTTAACATTCAAAATTTTATTTTCACATCTCTTCAGCAATGTACCAAATATGTGAACTACATAACAGGAATGTTATACTTATATGTTATTGAATATCTCTCTGCTAGTCGACATTTGTCAAACCAACTTATTAGTATGTTTGTGCGTGCGTTGTCAAACCATATCTGTGACATTTGAAGAAAGATGGGTTCAGATGCATAAGCAATGTGCATGCATGAAAATTAGCAGTGGGGCTTGGAGTTTCCTTCTTGTATGAACAAATATATTTCATTGCTCAGCATATGCATGTGTATTCCCCTTAACTCTTAAGTTATATAAAAACTACGCAGGTTTTACAATCAAAATATGAGATGCGTACTGATCTGGATATAGAGGATCAAGGGTTTGTTCTTCCACAAGTTCCTCTACGGTACCAAGAATGTCACCCACCTGCATCAATGAAAACATATATCAATGCCAATATGAAAGGAAATAAAATAATCCATGTTTTAAAGACACCAACAATTTTTTTTTCTTTTTGCTTCTTTTTCAGTCTTAAAAGATGTGTGGCTTGTCTTGACAATAGAACACAAAGTTCTTTTCTATAAACACGATTAGCAAACTGCCTTTTCAGTTGAAAAGGTTGACACAATGTTTCCTCTGCTTCACTATCCCACCCCCACACATCAGCCATTGAGAAACGAGATGGCATGGTATATGGCTTCTCTAATGCAAGTTGGGTTGGGTGCCAGACATGATATTAGGTATTTGTTAGAAGTAATCTAACCTTTTGGAAAAACAAAACACAATACATTGTCTCACAATCAAGTGTTGAATTATAATATAGAGCTATGACACGAATGTATCATGCAAACCAACATGGGTTAGAAGGCTCCTAAGAGAGCTCATACTGTTCATATAGCCAAGAATCAAGGTATTAATCAAAGGACAAACCACATTGAAGTTGTGTGTCACTTGCTTATGTTATGGGATGACAAATGGATCCTCTGTCAATCTAGCCTATGCACATGAAGGCCAAGCACCAACATGCAAACATTCTCATGAATTGCACAAAGAACTTGTAAACTGTATATGTAAGAAGTTATGCATGTTTAACATTGCTACAACTTGAGAAGTTAAAAGAGATAGTGTGCATGTAGTTTAAGGTTTCATGTTTTGATTTACTTACCAAATTATCATTGATTCAGCTTCGTTTTCATTGCCATGTATTGTATAGAAAGAGGTTAGACGCATTGAATTTGCATAAACATTCATCTTGACAATGCAGAAAGTTGTATGCATAGAAAGAAAGAAAGAATACCTTAGCCTCCTCACACAAAGCTTCAAACTCATCCTGTAAAATGACTTTGTTAGTAACTGAGATGACATGTAGAAATGTGAAAAAAACTCATTTCTTATTACACTTCTAGCAGAGCATGTGGAGTTTGTAGTTTATCAGAGAGTAGTTTCTAGAAATGTATAATTTGCTAGATTTTTTTAATAGTACTCTCATTTTACAGCTACTTACATTTTATTTGACATTCCCAGGTTTTCTATCTGTGTTAGAACTCAATTTGATACTTCACAGCTTACTTATCAAAATTTATAACTAAATTAAAATACTTGCAAGAATCCCCTTGCACCATTACTTCCATTTTCCTAAACTATGGCAATTGATTGTTGCTTGTGACAGTTTCTGAAGTATCAAGCCCATGATTCTTCTAGCATTTTTGTTATCCTAACTAGCTATAAATTTATTAGCCTAACTAGACCCCTATTGTCTTCAAGAATTTCACATATTCAATAGCATTTCTTATGAAACATTATACAATGGCAATACCATATTTTCATTTAAGACTTGTTTTTTAAATAATTTCACCAACAGACGTACAAATACCATTCATTACTCATCAAAATCGAGCAAGAACATACTAAGCATTTGACAAGAATATAGCTGGCAGAAAAGGAATAGAAAACCTGTACCTCAATATTCTGATGCAAAGACACAATAACCTGTGAAATATAAAAGAAATAAATGAAAATATATATATATATATATATAGCAGTCAACAAAAAATCTTGAGAGATGTTGAATGTATGTAGACATAGATTGCTAAAACTTTTACTTGAAATTACAAAATACAAATGGTTGTAAAGGGTGGTCGAATAGCACCTGAATATATAGCCGATGAAGGCGCTCTCTCTCTGCCTGAGTAAATCTTGGAAACGCTTTGCAAAACTCCTTCAGAAATTAAAAAAAAAACAAATGTTGAATGAATGCCGCAATTTCTAATAAACCAAAAGAAATTGACGAAGCCAAGACAAGCCATTTATTTAAAATAATGAGTTACACAACATTCATTAACATTTGATCTTTGGAAAAGTTCTTATAAGATCCCGAATATATAATCTTTGAAATAATATTAATATGTTGTTAGTATACACCACATTTCAGCTATTTTTCATGACATGTTGACAATAAACAAAACAATGGCCTATGAGTTAAGTGAGGGAAAAAGCTTCCTCATCAACTACATTTTTTAAAAAATGATTTTGTTTGTTAATAAGAACTTGTAAGTTCCTGCCATGTAACAGTTCTTACTCAATTGACACCTGCCTACCCATCTCATTCCCTTAACCATCATCCTCTCGTATGATCCCAGTTGTGAAAAAAGCTCATTTCTTTTAGTTCAAGACTTGGTTTTAAAAATAAGAGGCGCTTAGTTCAAGAAATCCAGAGCAAGAGACGTACACGAGGCACCATGTATTTATAAATTTATGAACTAAGATAGTATTTACTATATTGTTAATCCTTCAACACCCAAAACTTAGATAGCAAAATATACATATGATTAATAAGGTAAAGAACCTGTGTACAGCAAAAGAAGCTAAATGTACAACCTAAAGAAACTTCATACTCAAACACAAAATATCCCAAAACCAACCAAGCTATATGTACAACCTAAGAAACTATACATACAACCTAAACCTAAAGAGTCTTCAAACCCAGACAGTTAATAATATAGAAAGTTCCAACAAAAGATAAACTTGTAAGATAATTCTTTGTTTTCCAAAACTTAGGATTTCAAAATCAGAAACTAAAAGATGGGTAGACAGGATCATTGTAGTTAGTAGTGACACGCAAACATTGGCTAACTGATGCAAACATCGGCTGGCTGATTTAGAGCAAGTCGAGAAAGACAAATAGAAACAGAAAGAACTAAATATCATAATTTTCATTCTGATTTAAGTTTCACGCCCCAGACACTTGTTATCGCACAAAAAAGTAATCTCTCTTATACAAGTTTCTCAAAGCTGAATTTTAATGGATAGTCCAGCCTGTAACAATAATAAATCCTAAGTTCTTGACGCGCAAAACATACAAAATTAAGATAACATAACTGGATAAAAAATACTAATGACTCTTTCTGATCCCAATGATCATCCCCATTCCCCACGCCACAAAAGAGTCACCTAAGCATAAGTGAATGTGAAACAATGGTACTGCTTTAGAAGGTCAGAATCCAGTAACTCAAACTCTTTATTTACAACAACCTTTGGTCAGTCCTAGTGGATCTAACTGATGGCTATATGCACAAATAACTTATTCAAATAACTATATGCATTGTCTTTTAACATCAAACACATTAATTATTAAGATAATATCTAATAAAGCCCATTTTCTATGTTTCCTAAGCTTTTTCACATACCAAATAAAACACTTTGTTGCAGAAGAAGTGAAGAACTTTAACTTGTGAAGTCAAATCACTCTCTTTCAATTACAATAATATTTGTTAGAAGTTGTAATATGTGATATCAAATTAAACATGGTCATTAGCTTGGAATCAAAGCTGAATTTGCGAAATATTCAATACAGTAGCAGATCGTTGTGTATAGATTTGATTGCAAATGTTGTTACCTCTTTGGAGCACGTGGTGAGAAGGCCGTGCAGACCAAGCTTATACGACCTTTTCAAATCGCTTTGTCGAGAACCAACGTGACCTATTTCACTACTCTGTTTCTCCATTTTTGTCTGCTGATGATTTCTCGAGTGTTTCAGAAAGGCGATTCGAGAAACATGGGGTGTGGGGAATAAGCGGGAGTTTGAAAAACCTAATCAAAATATTAGAGCGCTCTCACTTATACGGATGTTCTATCGGTCTGTTTTTTGGTTACCCAATGTTCCCGAGTTAAAAAAGTTATCTTCCATCAGTGTGATTTGCTAAAAATTGTCATTTGAATTCAAATATTTAAATTTTGTTATTGGAATTCAAAGGTTTCATAAAAATTATCATTTGAATCCATTTGACTACACCTAATTAACACCGTTAACATTTTCCGTTTAACCTTACCCGCTTTATGACATTTTAGTCAAAACAATTAAAAAAACAAAGAACCAGCTCGCATGAGGGGTTTAATACGTCGCAAAAAACGAATTCCCACCCTCAAAATCAATCTCTTTCTTTCACAAAATCAACATCAAACGTAGTAGTCGCAATCGTAATTTCGTCCCCCAAAATAATCGCAAGTAATGTTTGAAGAACTCTGGTTTGTTCGTGGCCCAACGGACGATTTTGATCCACATGGATTTTACGGTAAGTTCGTTTGTCGCCACCACAATCACTATCACCATTACATTGTCGAATGTAATCGACCCTACTGTTTGATTTGGTTTGTGCATTGTTCTTGATTTTGTGATTATGCGTTACTATTTGGGCAAAATTATGTAACTGTGAAAAATCACTCACTGATCTTGCTATTGATATTATCAACTAATATTGCAGTCTTTGTTGTTGGATTTTTATTGCTAATTTAATCTGCTGGTATAGATCATTACTCATGCTATTAGATGTTACGCTGTTGTTTTCATCACGTTTTAGGAGGTTGTGTACCTTCCACACTTGAGGTGTTTTCATTATGTTTTAGGAGGTTGTGTACTCGTGCTATTTTGTTGAAGCTGATTTAACGTACAAAACCCTTCACACGGGGTTGGTTTTTATTTTGTAATTGTTTTGATTAAAATATACTTCAAATGTGGAAGGTTTAACATAAAATTTTAACAGTGTTAATTAGGGGTAGTCAAATGGATTCAAATGACAATTTTTGTAAAACATTTGGATTCAAATGGCAATATTTAAACATTTGAATTAAAATGACAATTTTAAGCAAATCACAGGGATAAAAATAACACTTAACTATAAGTAAAAATAAGTGGAAAAAACTGTAAAAATTTGTGTTTTTATAATTTTTAATGAAAGAAAGTGGAAAAAATGAAAGGAAACATATAAAATCTCCAATTTATTTTCCTTTCATTCGAACTATGTAAGACAAAAGAGTCGACTCTTATGTTTAAAAGGTAAAGCCATTGCTTTAGTGTAAGGCCCCTTTCCCGGGTGACCTCACTTGTTGGATTTACTCATAAACATAGCCATAAATACTGAACTTAAATTAAAAACATTCATCATTCAATTACATTACATAACAGCGGAAGTCTTAACAATTAAAAACACAACATTGTCTTAACAAACAAAAGTGGGATGTCAGTCTTGTGCCGGGTAACCTTCACGCCATCGCACGACCTTTTCTTCCTTTACCTGAAATGTATACTAAAAGTCAGCTAACGCTGGTGAGTTCTAGTTTAATGCGATTTGATATAAACTTTCTTTTCTTTACTTTATAAGTATGCATTACTGTATAGTCATTCATATAAATACGTATTCATAACTTTTGCCTTTCTTTCATCTTTCTTTTCTGTATTTTTTTTTGTGATTTCATATATATATATGCATTCACCCTTTTCTTTCTTTTCTTTCTTTCTTTAATTTCATGGGTCATACTCTATAAGGGTGATCAACCCGTCATTTGCTTACGAATGTCACAAAGACAATCGTCGCGGTCCATCGTCATGGTCCGCCTATACTTACAACCGTCCGGCAACTAGTGCCGTCCGTCATTTTATTCTTACAACCGTCCGGCAATCTTTGTCCGTCCGTCATGACTTACAACCGTCCTACCGTCGTAGGCCGTAATTCGCCCGTCTACCCGGAGGTATCCGTTTCCCATGCGACTATTATTTATACAACCGTTCTACTATAATATGCCAATTGCTTCGACCGTCCATTAATGGCATTCGTACGTCCTAGCTGATGAAGGAACGCACTTGTCCCGGTTGTAAAATAATCACATGGTCGTCCGTCTACCGAAGTAGCCGTTATCATCGAAGCGTCCATAACATTTTCTGTACTTGGCAAGCAATATATACATGGATATAAAGCAGGATTTCATTCTTACATGTTATGTCATTCATTCATTTCATTCTTTATAATTATGCTTTTCATTCTTTATTCATAAATTCTTTTTCGTGTATAGGTATATATATACTTGTATACCACGTATGATCACATTGACATTCATAACATTTATTCACTTAGTGTATACATTTCAGCCCCAAAACATTTGAAAACATTTGCACATAACATAGAAAGGGCACATAGAACTCACCTGATGAGCTACTCTAGGTTGTCCTAAACAAAGGTCCAACAGCGTCACTTCTGATCTGGATTAGGTAGTTAAATACACATTAGACCCAACCCCGACTCTAATGGTTTAATCATTCTATACTTACTGACTTTACTTAACCAATCTGCTGCCTGCTGTCTGCTACCTGCGCACTTAGTAAGTGCGCAGGGACTTGCTCATGCGCACTTGGCAAGTGCGTAGGAGTCTCCCTCCTGCGTACTTGGTAAGTACGCAGGGGCTTCCTCCTGCGTACTTGGTAAGTACGCAGGGATTCCTTCCTGCGCACTTGGTAAGTACGCAGTACCTGGTTCTTGGACCAAAAATCCGAAATTCTTGCATGCAAACCCGATCATGCTAATTTTACAATTTTCTTTGATCAAAACGTGCGATTTTCATTCTAGATGCTATTTCTAAGCTTATTATCAAGTTTCATCCGTAAAAACATCATCTATTTAGCTAAAACTCGAGAAACCCCAAAATGAACAAAAACTCAGATTATGGATGAATCATTACCTGGATTGAAGTTTTGATTCGGAGGTTTTGCTCACGAGCTCAGCTGTAACGTGCTCCTCTAATCCCGTGACGATCTGTCGACTTTCTCTCTCTAGACCCGAGCTCCCTTTCTCTCTCTAAGATGGTGAAAAATGAAGATGAAATGAGCTAGTGGGCTGCCTTGCCCCTTTTTATATCTGGGCTTCCCTCGGCCCGTTGGAGCCGAGCCCAAGCCCATCCGTTCTCATTTCGTTTTATGACGTTTAAATCACTATCGTATTATTATTTACTTATTTACTAATTTCGGGATGTTACATTTAGGCCCCAAAATTTTTAGGGTTTCAAGATTCGTAAGCAACAGTGATTTGATTTCTAGTGCTTAAGGTGTAAATCAGAATAAAAGACTTCCACTGCAGTATGCAAAACCCCTAAGACGATAATTTATCAAATTTGTTGGTTTATATTTTGATTTATGATCTCTACGTTTGACTACAATTTCATATTCCAACAAGTTTTAGTGTTTAAACTATTCAACAGTAGTTCAGGTTTAGGATTAATTGTTTGTATCCTGGTTCATAAACCTTGTACTTGTAACTTTTGATAATTAGAGACATCACGTAATTGCCTCTTAAAAAATGTTATCTTTCGATTTTGAACAAATTTCGTACCCCTTTTAAAGATAGAAGGATAAGGCCATCATCGTTCGCTTTACAAACCTTCGTTTCCATTCTTTTAGATGAGAGGGGCCCCTTGTTGAGCGGGGTTTCTTTTATTATTATTATTACTTTTTTGTTCATTCCAGATAAAACCTCCTTGAAGTATCAACCCGCCTTTCTCCTTTTTCCACAACGGTACCAAAAACCGATGCCTTACCACTTGGCTATACTCCATATGACCTGTTTTGGACGGTAAACGGGGAGAGGGGGAAAGGGGAAGCAAGGCTCGAAGAACGAGCCGAGCCACACAAGGACGTGGGATATAGCAAGTAAGCAGAAAGGTTCTTCGTTTAGGACCGACGACAACAAGCTCACGACTCTAATAGAAAGAAAGGGTAAATCTCTAAGCTCTACTTGCTTGCAATGCTATGCCTATCAAAGTTGGCGAACGCTTCTGTAACATTAGACTCGTTACGCTGTTCGACTGAACTCGTTGGCTCCACCTCCACCGAAAGTACAATGTATACTTGAGTAGAGGTGGGAAAAACCCGGCCTTTTCATATAAATTACAATTTAGGTCTAAGTTTTATGTATTAAATTAAAAAAAACAGTGTTTAGTTATTTTTGTTTAGTTTGCATTTTTATAGAAAGAAACAAAAATACCATTTTTTACTAGTTTGGGCCCGAATCGGATTTCACTGCAAACTGTTTTTTTAATTTTAAAAAAGTTTAGGCGGGTTGTAACCTGAATCCGGTTCTGTACTAGGTTGTTAAAACTTTGTCAAGGTAATGGGCCTGAAGCCCAATAAGTAAAAAAACAAAAGCCCTGTTTTCTTGAGTTTTTAGGGTTTCACTGCTATACATACACATTTTTATACAACATTTCAGAGCAGTTCTACCCTGTCTATCAATCTCTCTCAGCACGCTTCTACTTCATCAACACTAGGTCTGGATTTCTACAAATTGTTTATACGATTGATCCAACCCAAAAATTCAATTATCTTTTTTCTTTTTAAATTCCCGATTTGAGATCTAGATGTAAATTTATATTGTCGTAGGTTATTTATTTATTTATTTGATTTATTGATTCGCCTGTGATGGTTATTAAATATACTCCGAGCATCCACGCTATGAAATCAACTTAATCTGAGGCACCAAAATTATTATAAACTGATATTAATTTTGTGTATGTATATATATTTTTTAAGTTTTCCATGCACTGATTGCAAGTGACTATAAAAAGACAGGGACATCAGATCTCCTAATTTGGAGTAATGATTGACCAAGTCTATAATAGGAACTCTCTGATGCAATTTATAAATCCTAATAGTTTTCTTTTTGTGATATGTTTTTCTGGTAGATGTTGCCTTTGATGGTTTATAAATATACTTTGAGTTCACACAGTGAAAACCAAAGTATTTTATGTTTGTTTTTGTTTCAACAAGCAAGTGATGATAGATCAGACAGGGACATCTGTATTCTATTCGAACATGATGATTTGTCTGTGGGAATCTCTCTGATGCTCATCTTCATTTTTATTAATATTATATTTTTGTTCTAATGATATTTTTTTTGTAAATTTTTTTACATGTTTTGAAAATGGGAGTTTGCCAATGATGCATTTCATTTACACGTATTATCAGAAAAAAACATGATGATACTCGAATATTGTCACTACCTCTGAGGCAAACGTTAATAATATTTTGTAGAAGTATTTTAGGATTTTTTTTGTTTTTGTTTTTATGAAGCCTGATGATTGACACAAGAACGGAGATTTGAACGATTTACTTTGTAGAAGCCTAGCATCCAATTTGTTGGGCTCCAAAGCATCACAATGTAAAAAGCTCTTCTACCTTTGAAAATGAAGGCATTTTGTTTTTGTGTTTTAAAGCAAATATAGAATTTTCCTTTGTTTGATTGGTCGATTTTAGCACCAACTGATTCTTATTTCGAAGCTTTTATTCATTAAAAGAGAGACGCATATTCTGGCATTTGAACATAGTTTAACCCGATAATTACTACGCACATGTAAAATGAATAAAAACTAAACAATAGTATTCTAATGTAATGCATGGACGGAAATAATAAGCATCTTCTTGTGACTAATGTTTCATTTCTAAAAGAATAAGAAATAAGATAAGAAAACCTTGTATAGCCTAATTCGAGTTCTGCCTTTTGTTAATTGACTAGTAAACGGAATTGGAATAAAAAAACTGAAAATTTGATTTGGAATTTTCGAAACCGATATTTAACTATTTGTAATAACTTACGGGAAAATTACCGAAATGGACATTTAGGTATTTACCCGGCTGAAGGTAGCTAGTTTAGCCATCTTTGTTTTCAGTGACATGTAAGTTTTTTTTAGAATTTCAATCAATCAAAAATAACCACGTCCCTGTGCCGTTGTGCGTATTCTCAAGGTGGCTAAAGCTCACTACCTAGCAGGCTTATGCTGCGAATCTTTTTTTTTTTTGCATAGCTCTGCCGACTTGGTTTGAGATGTCTTACACGTTGGCTTGTTTAATTCGGCTAGGTTTGACTTTAAGCCAGCTGAAGTGGTCTTACTAGGCTACTTTGAGTTTTATAAATAAAAAACTTCTCATTTCAACATTCATTTTCATTTTTCAAATCATTATAACGTTTTTGTTCTCAAATATGGGTGGAAAATATCTATTACCATCAAACCCTTCTCAACTTGTACAACCTGTTAACCTGGAAAAAATGAAAAAAACAAAGTTAAATAAGTGAAAAAAACTCGAAGCAGGCTAACAAGTTCACTTCAGCCGGCTTAGAAGTGTAATAACACCTTTGGCGCCGGCTTAGCCAAGCCGGGTAAGTCATCTAGAACCAAACCGGCTGAGCCATGCAAAAAAAAAGTTCGCCGGCTAAGCATGCTACGTAGTGGGCTTTAGTCGCATTGGGAATACGCACAGCAACATGTCAATTTCTGATTAGTTGAAATTCTGAAAAAAAGTTTACAAGTCACTGAAAACCAAGCCGGCTGAACTAGCCGTTTTCGGCCGGCTAAAGGCCTAATTGGCCATATATTAGCTGGCTGTAAAAACTTGCCCATTTTTACAACTTTGACCAGTCAAATGTCCATTTTGGTAATTTCCCCTTAACTTATTTGTATAAAAGAAAGATTTTTAAGATTAATAAAAGTGGGAACCTAGGTTTAGTAAATTAAAGCCTGTAAAATTGTGCTTTTCCTAAAAGCTAATGCCATTTGAAGATTAGAAGTTGTAATTTCATTAGGTGAAGTTAATTGTAGTAAATTTTCTTATATTCTTTAGACGACACTTTGAAGTTCTTTAAGCTAATGCCATTAGAAAATTAAATTTCACTGACTTATGTAAATGTTTCTACATGTTTTGACGAAAACTACACATGTAACTTATAAATTGAGTCATGTAATTCAGAGAATCTGATAAGTATGAAAATGTATTAGGGAAACTAAGATTTTGATTTTGTAGAAGTGGAAAATTATTCATTTGTTTTCTATAATTTGAAAACTAAGATTTACTTTGGAAATTTTCACTTAATTTTTTTTTGAATGGTCGAAATCACTTCGACGGGTCATGTACCTTCATGCCACATCAGATGACATTGTCTGAATCAACTATGACCTAGACATTATGTAATGCTCTATTTCCATACCTCCACACTCATCCACGTTAACGTCATCTCATTTTCACACGGCATCCGCATATAAGGGGCACTCATCCACGTCAACGCCATCTCATTTTTACACGGTATCCGCATAGAAGAGGCATGGTGTTTTACTTTTCAGCTCCAAGCTGGGTTCCACGAAGGTACTCCCACAGCCTAAGTTTTAAAAACAATCGAGTTTTTAAAGAAAAAACCTATTAATTGTTTATGATTAAAAAATTCTTTGGTTGCAATAGTCTTGTACTTATTAAGAATTAAATCGATTAATTGTTTATGATTCGAAAATCCTGAATCTGTCAACGTGTACGTTCGTTAGTAATAGGAGGATAGAGAAACACGTCTCTAGGCTCTAGTTAAGGTTTTAATTTCATTTTCAACTTATTTATAGGTTTTGTCATTTTAATTGCATGTTCTAATTCTGTATCTTCTTCAATTTCTCTTTACTTCGTTCATTTTTATGACTCCTGATCCGCTTTCAAGCCGATCAGCATATAATCCATGTTGCAACCACTGTAATAATCCTAAACTAGATGATTCGGAAGACGAAAGCTAAATCATTGAACAATTTTTATACATAACAATTCACATACAAAGTTTTCAAAAAATGAAACAATACAATTCATGACTCACACAGTTGAATACATGTAGATAATATACAGACTAAAATAAATTTCAACGAGTAACGAGGAATTAGGGAAACCCTAATACTGAAGAATTAGGCGTCGAGTACAGAGAGTACAGTAATACTTGCGTTTCGTTTTGTAATACAAAGGAAGGAAGCACAATCTCCACTGGCTTTCAACATCCATCGCCTTTATCAAGCCGCCGCAGTACGGACAACATCCCGGCGCCTGCTGTTGACCGACGACCCTCTCTTCTTCATCGCACACGAACACTAAACACATGATCTCCGATGATTTCTTTTCGAATTATTTCAACGAAAAGTGGCGCAGGCAGTTTATCGTTCTCGCAAAACCATCCACGATGGCCGTAATAAGTGGTATTTATAAGATGGAGATGTTTGATTGGGAGAGAGGCATGAAGAGTCCAGAATGTTCTACAGAGGGAAATTTGTTGGAGTGGGTAATAAGGACGAATTTTCCTAGAACTTTCCAGGTGTTATGGAGATGGAGATGGAGATGGAGATGGAGTTGGTATTGTACATTGTGCAGATAAAGTTGTAAATGTATTTAGCGATGGCGACTACGTGTCTGTGATGTGTAAAATGTGAATTATACGTTTCTATCGGTGGCTGCTACGTGTGAGATTTTAAAAGAAAAATATGAAGCTGTTTAAAATAAAATAATGTTTTTGTCTGATGCAGATTATAATGTTTACGAAACATAAACCCTGAATTAAATAAAATTAATTAAAATGTGATGATCGAAGTAGTGAATAAAGCTGTAAATGAGATTTTAAATAAAAATTAAAAATCCAGTCAAATCATAATTGACAGTTAAAAGTATTTAACAGGAGATGTTATGTATCCGATTCTTGATTCGATTCAAATAATATGTTATGTAACCAGTTTTAAGGGGGGTGGGGTGTTCCTAGTTGAACTCACTTCGAATCTTATGCACCATCCAATCATAACTTGTCATATTAATTGAAGCGAATTCAATCCAATTGAACTCATAAGGAAGGGACACTCCTAGTTAAACCCAATGTTTCAAAAACCGTTTTTTAAACTGTATCTGGTTAGGCTCAGAAATGGTTTAATCGGTTGTATCGGGTTATAACGAGTGGTTCAACAGGGTTGACTAGTTAACCCTATAATTCCATAAAAAAATAACTTTAACTCAAAAAATAATACAAAAGTACATGATTCTATAATAAAAAAAATAATTCAAACGTTAATCCATCGTCAAAAGATAATCCAATAACACTCATTTTTTCAACAATTTTTTTTAAATAAAAGTGCATAATTGCTTTATGCCATTGGAGTGTTGAATGTATAAAGTTCATAATAATTTAAAAGATAAAATTCACTATCATCGTCATTATCATCAACAAGAGCATAACTATTTTCGTTTCCTATAATATTAAATAAAAAAATTTTACCGTTTAAATGTTTTTAACGACAAACAAAAAGATGATGGTTAAACATAGTTTTTACATGGGCCGCTATTTTCTGAAGAGAAACATATCAGTTACTTTTTTTTCTTTCTAAACTAAGTCGTAGGTAAAGTAATTGATCAACAAGCCTTATGTTTTGTGACTTTGTGTGTATCCCGACAAAACAATATTTGTTTTTGTTTTAAAGTTTAAACATAAAATTTTACTTGTAAATAAAACCGGTATAACGGTATAACCCGGTATTACCGGTGGTTCAACTAACATACCGTTCTTCCAATTTACCGGGCTCAAACTTACCGGACTAGTGGCCGAGACCCGGTTCAACCGGTATTACCGGCCGGTTTGAACCGGTTTTTAAAACATTGGTTAAACCCACTACCCTAACATTTTTATTTATCAAGTTAAATAAACAAATAAAACGTTCCAATTCAACGGCCTCATGCACGGGTTCGATGAACCCTAGCCTTGAACCCGTGAACGCCCCTAAAAGCAACGTAAAAAATGTACCAAAATTGATTTCAAGTTCCTATTAAATTGGAATATACATACACAGAGATATAATTATATTTAAAACTTAAAATTGAACATACTTAGTTTTATCTATATTATTTAGAATCAACCGTCGTTAAGCGTGCCTGTCACATCGCACATGTATGTTTCTTTATGAAATTAATGTAATTTCTTTGAAATATTTTGGTTATACGATTCTATATTCGTTTTCGTATCGTCTTATTTTTCGCTCACGTGTTTATTTTCATCGATGTTCCCACGTCAATTTGTTTCACGGTTTAATGCCCCCGCCTCAATGTACGGGTTACCGTTCATTTTTTGTTTATCAGCGCTCATTTCTACAGCGACTATGACATAATAGTTCCTTGATTTCTGAATGTAACACTCATTTTTACAACGACTTATTTCCATGTATACCATCACGAGGTGTTTTCTCTTTACGTACTTACCACGTCTAAAACCCGTGTGAATAAACCCAAAAATATTAATCTTATCTTAGAAAATAATAAATACCTAAATAATTGTAAATAAATTCTATTAATCATGAATTTGTTTATTATCTCCCGGAACAAAATCAAATATTTGACTTAATATACATCATACATCACGTCTCCAATTTCCCCTCTTCCTCATCTGTGGCAACCAACATACCGATGATCCTGGAGTTTCAAGCCTCATCCCCACGTCTCCACCAGCCATTTAAACATGCGAAAAATCTATGCTCCCATATCCCTCCCGCAGCCTCTTATTTCTCCTCTCGCAATACAGTTCTGGAAACTTCAGTTTTTGCGGGAAAGCGCTGCTGTCATCATCCATCCACCACCACCACACAACAGCCGGTAGCCACAGCGGTGAAGGACCCGGCGCTGACAACATTCTGATTCGTGTCCTATTGATTACAATTAAGGTAGATCACCATGCCCTAGCTTTCATTGTGTTCTTCATTCTATTACTAAGCACAGAGAAAATAAAAATAAATGGATTCTGTACATATGGAGTATGTGCTGCTTATGTTCTTTCTTTTCAAGTTTAGTTCACAACTGCAACTCTTTTCTTCTTGATTCACCAAACTCAATTTATTTCAAAACAGGCCTGAACTTGTTTATTTTGATTAATGGTTTATAAATTAACTATTGAGTATGGATCAGATAAAGATTTACTGATTTGTTAAGGTTTTAAATCAATAAATAAACGGGTTTTCGTGATCTTCTTTATTTAGCCAATCTCTTGTTTATTAAAACTTTGTATTTTCTTAATCCTATGTCTTGGTCTTGTTGCTGTTGTTTTCTTCTCTACTGACCCATCCGAGTTCAACCATTTCAAAACTAAAACTTTGTAACACACCTGGGAGATTTTTTTAATGGGTCAACCTAGGAAATGTATTTAAACCACATGTACAGAATTCTTAAATCAAGTAGATCATGTTACTTCCTTTCATGGGAGTTTTTATATTATTTGGTGGTTTTTAATTTTAGAGGCAACAATCAATTTTGATGAACTTTAGTAATGAATGGTCCATGTGTTCGTTTCCTCAGTTGCTTTCCCAGCCATCATTTTCCTTTTGACAGCAAACACCAAAAACACAGTTATATTACTTGAGCAATTTTCTTAACTAAATGGCCTGGTGTTTTGGTTTGATTGATTAATCTAAATTAAAACTAAATAAATATTTTTAATAATTAATAAAAATAATATTAGAACTTGAATAACAGCTGTTAATGGGATTTGAGAATTTAGAGGTGATATTCGATGGAGATACTTTTAAATTCAAAAATCTGATTTTTATGATGGCTCATTTCCATTATTATTTCGAGATATTATGTTTGTCTATTGTAATCTACATCCAGCCGTTTCTTGTTTTTCACGACAGGTAATGAGGGTTGATCGGAGATGTGTGAAGAGTGCTATTAGGAGTTGGAACTTATGCATTGAAGATTTTATTTTATAATTTTTTTTATTAAGTTTAGAACCTTTGAATTTCTTTTAAATTGGTGGATATTTTTAGAAGGTTTTTTGTACTTTGGAAATTCAAGTATTTAATTTGAATTTTAAGGGTTTTGTTGGCATTTGACATGACCTCCTGTTCCATGTTGAGACGGGGGTGTTACACCGTGACAACGCACGGTGATAAGTTACTAGTTTCAATTAATAATAGGTATCGAGTATGACTTGGAAACTTTTTTTTGGTTTCGTTTATAAATAAATTTCGTTTATTCCCGAAAAGAAAAAAAACAATTACACCGTTTCATTGGTGAGCTCAGTGTGGAGGGAGGGAGCCACAACCTACAAAGCAATGGCCACTCTCCAGTCACCACGTTACATTGCGCATTTTACTTCTTTGAAAACCGTAACACACCTTACGACGTCGTACAGGAGGACCCTTCCCCCTTCATTCCTCCATCTCCGTATTCGCCGCCGCTCGGCTACCATGGCCTCCTCTACCGACGCGTCAGAGTCTCCGGCCGCCGGGAACTCGGAATCAACCTCCGACGTGCTGGTGCAGTACGTGGTGCTCCGACGAGATCTGATTGACACGTGGCCCCTAGGGAGCGTGGTTACACAGGGCTGCCATGCCTCCGTTGCTGCCATCTGGTCACACAAGGACGATCCTCACACTCTCGACTACTGTAACCCCACCAATCTGGATTCAATGCATAAGGCAAGTCCTCTGCTTCCTTAATTCATCTTCACCGATTATAGTTCCAATTTTGTTGAATTTTCATTAATTTTTATACGTTATGGTTAATTAAATTGAAGAATGCACAGTATTAACTTCTCGATTGTTGAATATCAGTTGTTAATTTGTTATTTAAATTTCACTCAGCATTTTTGTTCTCAGTTCATTAGCTTGTGTCTTAGTTGATTAATTAGCATATTTGTGAACTCTGTGCATTAAGTTAGGTTTACACACAATCTAGTTATACTCAGATGCATCTGTATGATGACTGAACATGGTAAAATAAAACGTCGATTGCTTGTAATGCGTAAAGTTATGGTAATGGAGTTGCTAACATGTATTTGGATTGGGATGATGCAGGTAACTCTTGAAGTAAAAGGAGAAGTGCAGTTAAAGAAGTTGTCAGAGAAGCTTATGAGCAATAACATTGCGCATAAGCTGTGGATCGAACAACCTGAGAATTATCCTACTTGTCTTGCCTCCAAACCGTACCCTAAATCGGTTGTTTCAACATTCTTCAAGAAGCTGAAACTATGTAAGTGATTGGATTTCGTGGTGCCTAACTGCTAAAGTTGAGTTTTGTCATTGTTTGTTTTTATTATGATGATTATACAAGCTACATATGAGTTGCTGCTGTTGTGTATACATGGCTGACTATTGCTGCTTTTTACTTTGGTCAATTGACTTATGTTCTCTGGCCAATTCTATTCACTATCATATTAAAAACTCGTCTCTAGCTATCACTGCACCATATATAAACCCTAGTGAGCTTCCCTTTGTATTCACCCACAGGCCATAAGTACCCTGATAGCCATTTTTGACATTTGAAACAAACTGTCCATACACTGAAGGTGCATTGCCTGGTGACAACTAAATACAAGTGAAACAATGACTTTATACGTCACACCAGGTACATCACAAGCCCGTATATGGCCTCAAACAGATTGCAACTTTGATGGTTCTGGTTGAGGCTGTTGCGAGAGTGCGAGACTGTAACTGGTTCGATTCAATCACATACAAAAACTACCGCCACTACTAAAAGAGGTTAAAAAATTCGAATTCTCAATCAGTTGGCTTGATTTCGAGTTTCCATATGATCACAAATGGATTGTGATTGATTTGGGAGAATTAAAACTCCGGATTTACAGGGATTGAGTGGATTTGAGGTCGATTTTTACTTTTTCATGGTCAAACTTTGCTTAATTTATGTTCTAGGGTTCATGGTATGATTTCTCTTGTCAATGTATTCCATGTGCTAGTGGAATGTAAGCCCACTTCTGGTAGCTGCACCCATGGTATTGCAGACATCAGTGGCCAGTGCCTTAGCAGCCTAGCGAGTTACTGTCTCCTGGTGGGAGCATCAACCCTTGCACCATATTCAAGACCCATCAGTATTGTTGCAACTCTGGAAGTTGTGGGTTGACTTATTTTTCTAGATCTTTTGACTGTTAAATACGCGTGAAATGACTAAAATACTCCTTAATATTAAAAATAAAATAAAAATGCCCCAACTCCTTTCAACATTTAGACCTCTCCTTTCTCCCTGTTTACACCAACTTCTTTCTGTTACTTGCTTCAGAGAGAATTAAGGAGAGGCGGCTAATGTGTTATTTTTGAAGAATGTCCTGGTGGTGTCTCAGGCTATGAACATGGGGTAATTTGGAAAATAAGCTACGATGATGAACAAAACCTAACATCAATGGAGTATAAAACACAAGCTTCATTTTCACACTATTACCAAATCACCAACAACACTCACACTCACCATTCCACCCCAGGAAACGATTATGGTAGCCGGGATTTGAAAACTAGGGCCACTAACAGATTCGAAAACGAGCGCCGCTACCACCTGCAATCGACGTTAGTGATCGATTTTGCCGGAGAGGGGGGGGGGGGTTAGCGAGAGCTGCGGGTTTGGTGGTTGTGGTCGTCTCCTCTTGCCGCAAAAACAACCTAATCAGATGGTGGTGGGAAAGGCGGAGGGGTTGTGAAGGTACAGACTAGGCGTTGATGGTGGTGGCCAAGGCGGAGGGCTGTGGCGTCGTGGCGGGTTTTAATGAAGATGGGTGGAGAAGGAAGAAGATGAAGTGAGCGGGGTTTGGGGGGAGAAGGAAGAATATGAGGTGGGTGGGGTTTGGGGGCCCTACATTTGACACTCTTGTTTTATTTATCAGAGGGATGTTTTTGTCATTTTTGTAGTAATTTAACGGATATCAACACAGGCCCATCTCTATTACAAATGTGCAAATTATCGGACTGAACCTGTAAGTTACTATTTCTAGCGGCCATAAGTGCACTCTTTTAGAAAGGTAAACTATATGCACAGAGCCCCCATAGAGGGAAGGCAACCAACATAAACATAGCAGACCAACAATTACATCAAAGGAAATTTACACCAATTGATCCAGGACATGGATTTATTCTTAGCCCTATTAGAAAACCACAAAAACCTGAGAGATTTAATGCTATGAATGATAACTTCAATCTTAACCAACTTATTGTTGAACCTTTTTTCGTTCCTAGCCTGCCAAATACACAAATACGCCACCAAAATAATCCCGTGAAACACCTCTTTGGCCAATTCCCCAAGCCCACTTTTAGCAAGAAGATCCAACAAATCTCTTACTGAGAAAGCATAAACAGGAGGAAACTGACACCACCTACTAATAAAACTCCAAACCACCATAGAAACACATCAAGCCGTGAAAAGGTGATCTGACGACTCAACATCAGCGTCACGTAAAGTGCACTTAGTGTCACCGAAATGAATATTCCTTCTACTGGACGGAATGCGGTTCATCTCAGCTCTTCAAGCAAAAATGTTACACTTAATGGGAGCCCATTTACTCCACTTTATCACAAAAAAAGAGCCAAGATCCCTGTCCCTATTCAACATATTCCTACACCAACCAACCCGGAATATCCCAGATCTATCCCCAAGCCATTCCCATTTATTGTGATCCCCGGAAAAGCGAATCGAGTTCAGCAGCGCCCTGCATCCGTTCCAATTAGATTGCTCCTTGCAATCTGATACGTGCATAATTAATCCATACCAACATGTCACCCATGTTCCATCCATTTCTGCATTTGTTTTCCTTTACTGCATTAAACTAGGAATAGTTATATTACACTGGTAATTCCTCATATTATCTCGTAACCATGTTTAATTAATGTTGCATGCATGTCTCTTTTTTTGTTTGAAAGACAAATTTCTTAATTCCTGAGACTTGAACTTATAACATACTGAAACCTTGATATTTTTAGAAGATTTTACTGTATCACTGGCCACCAATCCCAATGACACATGCATGTCTCTTGAAAGGATGAGTCGTGGAGTAGTGAGTTTTTGAGTATTTTGCATATTTATTTCGATGTCTGCATATCGAAAGTTTAATGAAGAAAATTGTTGCTAAGTTTTGTGTCTGTCTTTTAAATATTTCTTTGAGTCTAACCCACTCACGGGTCCTTATCAAAATCCGTGTAAACCACATGCTTAATAAATTATATAAAACAAGTATAATGTATGTAAATAAAAATGAATGCATACACGTGGCCAAGAAGACCAGGACTTGAGAGAATTAAAAGGCCGTAGAAATTTCACATTGGAATTTAGTGCTCATCAGTCAAGCGAAGACCCAATGAAAGACCTTTACACTGGATTGCTGGGTTCTATGAACGATAGGAAAGAGGGAAATGAAATTAATGAAAGAATAGAAAAAAAAACAATATATAATGTAATTTTATATTACAGAAGTCCAAGGAAAAGAAAAAAGAAATTAAAGAGAGGACTCCTATCATAGGAGGGAAGAAAACTCTCTTTAAATCCGTCTATTTTGTGAGAAAGTTAAGAAGAAATATTATTAAAAATCTGTCTTTATTTTTTTTACATTTTATTTCATTAAAAAAACTCATGAACACAACTTTTTTCCCACTTTTTTTCACAAACGTAAGGGGGCAGGAGTCGTTGGGTAGGGACCAGAAGTCGGCTAAGTTAGTTTTATGTATTACATTTCTACATAATAATATAGTAAGTAATAAATAATTTATGTTTTTAAAAACCCGTGTAATAATAAAATATGACATGACAGTTAATTCTGCTAAGTTAATTTTTTATTTTTTTCAATTGGGTATTAAATTTTTTTATGTAATTAATAAATATTAATTTATAGTAAATTTAGTTGTTTAATGATATAATAACTATCCATACTTAAATAACAAGTATCTATAATTAGATTCATATTAAATATTAAAATGTATATTATTTAATAGGAAAAATAGACGAGAAAATATGTTGATAATGCATCAGAAAGTAACACGTGTCCTTTATTTGAGTCGTTTATTATGTAGTATAGATATAAATACAAATACAAATGATTGATTTTGAATTACATATATAATATAAAACTTTAGGAAACAAATTTTGCTATAAATACAGTTTAGTTTAAAAGGTTTTGTTAAAAATTAAAAAAAAATAAGAGAGAATCATACGAATTTGGAGTTGTATAACATATCATATTTAAATTAAAATTAAAGTCACTGTTTACTGTCTAGTCTAAATTCACCAGATAAAAAGTACAACTACATAACAAGTGAAATCTCATTTAATTATATTAGTCTCTGTAATATTAAAAGATAGATCATTACATATAATATGTTATGAATATACATAAATGATATAAATCTTAAATTTTAGTTAAAACTATATATGATGGTAAGCGTTAGGTTATTATTACTTACCAGTGATAGAATGAGAAATTTTCAATTTGGTTGTAATATAACTTTTTTACATTTGGATCATGATTGTGCCTACCATTCGAACCCCTTCTACATAATAAAAATGTGGTACGATTATTATATATACTTTTAAAAGAGACATGATATATGTTTCGTATTTTAAAATTTTCCTCTTTAGTTTTCTGAATCATATAGAATTTATTTTTAGATTAAATAATTTTTTTATATGAAATTAATTATATATATATATATGTATATTTATTTATTTATTTATATATACACACCTATTCAAGAGTTTGTCTTATTTTTAGAGTAAATTGGTATTCTTAGAGCACATCCCACATAAAGAAACCAAATTCTTCTTAACCATAGTCTTATAAATACGTTTGAAATTTCAATTTACATAATGTTGAAAATTGTATACCATCTTAGGCCTATATAAACCAGGTTTATTCCCACTTCATACACCCCAAACCACAATGACTAACTCCACCCTTCGACTTTCCTTCTCTTGGCTCTTCTTTTTCATTTTACCAATGCAGCCGATTTCACTATCCGTAACAACTGTCAATACACCGTTTGGGCTGGTGCGGTGCCTGGTGGTGGCCGACAACTTAACTCAGGCGAAACCTGGTCTTTACCTGTTGCGGCTGGCACACAAGGAGCACGTATATGGCCCCGAACAAACTGCAACTTTGATGGTTCCGGGCGAGGCAGGTGTGAGACTGGTGATTGCAACGGTCTCCTCCAATGCCAAAACTATGGTACACCACCTAACACATTGGCCGAGTTCGGTCTAAATCAATTCAATAACCTTGATTTCTTTGACATTTCTCTTGTCGATGGATTCAATGTGCCGATGGTATTTAAGCCTAATTCTGGTGGGTGCACCCGTGGTATCTCATGTATCGCAGATATCAATGGCCAGTGCCCCAATGAGTTACGTGCTCCTGGTGGGTGCAATAACCCTTGCACCGTATACAAAACTGATCAATATTGTTGTAACTCTGGAAGTTGTGCACCAACTGATTTATCAAAGTTTTTCAAAGATAGGTGTCCTGATGCTTATAGTTATCCTAAGGATGATCAGACTAGCACATTTACGTGCCCTGGTGGAACGAACTACGACGTTGTATTCTGCTCTTGAAGTCATTTGATTACCGAATCAAATTATTATGGTGTTCGAGATATAAGAAGTGAAATTAATGCAGTAACGTATAGTGAATAAGTAATAAGGTGATCATCTGATTATAAGGCTTGTTCCTTAAATATTGTAATAAGGTAATGCCGTCTTTTGTCAAAAATAAACGAATATATGATTATTACTGATATAATCAAAAGAAAAAGGCGATTTACTCTTTTTCCTTAACGATTCCCCAATTTTTATACGAATACCAACTTCAATTTTATCCACTAACTTGAGTTCGAATTTGATTTGGGTTAAACTAGGCCTGGAAAACTGGGCGGGTCGGGCGGGTTCGGGTCACTGGTCATAACGGGTTCGGGTCAGAATGGGTTCGGGTCAAAACGGATTTGGAGCAAAATTAGTCCAGGTCAAAACGAGTTGTTTTAAAAAAAACTATCAATTGGGTTCGAGTCCAAATGACATCGCCACCACCCCTACGCCACCCCCACCCCACCCCCACCCGTCACACCCCACCACGCCGCCATCGCCCGATCGCGGCCACCCACCTACCCCACCACACCCAACCCCCACCCACCCTACCCCATTCCACCCAACCCTACCCCACCCCCACCCACCCTACCCCACCCTAACCCCCTCCCCACCCACCCACACCCCTCCATGCCGCCATCGCAAGATCGTCCCAACCCACCCCCACCCCACCCTACCCTATCCACCCCACCCCCACCCCCGGCCCTGCCCCACCCCACCCACCACACCCCGCCATCGCAAGATCGTCGCCACCCTACCCCACCTCACCCACCCCACCCTACCCCCCCTCCCCACCCACCACACCCGCCATGCCGCCATCGCAAGATCGTCCCCACCCAACCCTATCCCACCCACCCACCCCTACCCTACCCACCCCACCCTGCCCCGCCCCGCCCCACCCCACCCCACCCACCCCCTTCCTCAGGCGGTGGCGACGATCGTGCGATGGCGGGGTGTGGTGGGTGGGGTAGGGTGGGGTGGGTGGGTAGGGTAGGTGGGGTGGGTAGGGTAGGTGGGGTAGGGTGAGGTGGGGGTGGGGACGATCTTGCGATGGCGGCATGGAGGGGTGTGGGTGGGTGGGGAGGGGGTTAGGGTGGGGGTGGGATGGGGTGGGGTGGGTATGGGTGGCGACGATGGTGGGTAGGATCGGGCGATGGCGGCGTGGTGGGGTGGTTGTGGTGGGTGTGGGGGTTGGTAGGTCGCCGCAACAGGCGGTGGCGGGTGGTTGGCGGCGAATGCGTGTGGTGGTGGTGGCGGCGGCAAAGCGTCGAACGCAACAGGACGTCGGGTGATGGTGGTGGTGGTGGTGGTGTGAAAGGGTGGCGTTAGTGGCGCGGCAGCGGTGGGGGGGAGGAGTACAGCGGTAAGCCGCAGCAGCGGGAGAGGGGTGGCGAGGGGTGCCGATGTGGTGGTGGTGGGCGGCGGGGGTTGTGGCGGCGAGGCGGCGGTAGAGTGGGTGGCGGTGGGTGGTGGCGTGACGTTGGTGGGGAGGCTATCCCATTTGCATTATTTTTAATTTAACAAGTTTTATAATACATTTTGACCCATTGACTAATTTTAGGTGACCCAAATTGACCCGTCAACTAATATGAGATGACCCGTCAACTAATATGAGGTGACCCAAATTGACCCGTTGACTAATATAATATGACCCAAATTGACCCATTCTTTGAAGAATGGGTCAAGATTGCCACCTCTAGGTTAAACCTTATCGAGTTTGAATCTCTCTTATAATAAAAAACTAAATGGTTTTGTCACATGACATCATCATATTCAATCTCATAACTTTTTCCCTCTAAACCACATTAATATCCTTCATTTAATACTTCCTTATTTAACTTTTTTTAAATTACATAAATAAACATTTTCATCATTATTACCACTTACTCACATACTTTTTTAAAATTATCATCAAAAGTTAATATTTAAAACAATCAATAATTAAAAACACGAGATTTTAAAAAAACGAGTTTTTAAAGTTTTATTATCAAACAAACTTGAATTTTTAAAATTTTATTATAAAAAAACAAGATTATTTTAATTTTACATATAAAATTTGAAAAAAGTACGTTTGTATTTTAAATAAATATGTGTTAGAAAAAAGTTTACTAATATTTAATTAAATATGATATTTATAAACAAGTTTTTTATTTTGATTTGTAAATATTAATACTTAGTTTTTAATAAAATTAAGAAACTTGGAAATATTTATTTTTAAAAGTGTATAATTATTTAAACTTTATTTTTTTTAAATGACGAGCTTTTTTTTTTTTACAAAAAACATGTTTACAAGTTTCAATTCTAATTTATTAGTTTTAAATTTTTCATATTTAATTTTGGAATTTTAAATTTAATTGTGTCGAAATATTAAGGAGCGGAGTTTTTAAAATTTGGATTTAAAAGACGATATATTATTGAAATTTATTTTGTATCTTTTTATTATTTTAATTGGAGATTTAGTATTAAAAGTTTTGCAAGATTTTCCGCATACAAGTACAAATAATATCCGTCAATCAGAGCATCTTGATGATGATTTTGATGAAAGTTTATAATCTCCTCATTTTTTAAATGAACTTACATTATCAGGTTTATCAAACCATAAATTAGTTTTAAATGTCGGTGTCCAGATATGCTATTAATAAATATTGATGAAAAAATGGTTTAGGTAATGTAACAAGTATTTAGGTCAAAGCAGAAGGTAATCGCGTTATAGAAGCTTAGATTATATTTTGAAGCAACTTTGATCATCACGATTTTATCCCTATAATTGGGTTAAGATATTCAGACAAAAGAATTTCACTAAAACTTCAAAGAAAAAAATATACAATTGTTGTATTTATGCAATTAATATGAATAAAAGTTTAGGGTAATCACTTTCAAATGTAGGTTTGTATTGAAAGATCCAATGTTTATTCATGATCAGTTGTATGTTGTATTATCAAGAGTTAAAAATAGAGATGGACTCAAGTTATTAATATTTGGTAAACATGAAAAAATTTTCAATACCACGTCAAATGTTACATACAATAAAGTATTTTCAAATTTGTAAATAATCATTGTAAGGTTTAATTTGACATGTAGTTTAATGTATCGTAAAAAGTGCACAACTTATTAAATGAATTTTCATGTATATTTTGATGTTTAAATTACTCTTATCCATATAATCTTAACATGTAACAAAATGAAAAAGTTACAGATACAATATCAAATTTTTATTAAAAATGTTCTTAAGATATTTATCAATATAATCTTAACGTTTCACCCCCCGTGTAACACATGGGGTTAAAGCTAGTACAAATATGAACTCCAAACATATAATAAGTCAAGTCCAAATATAAGATTTTGACACTATTTCTTAGGGCTGCAAACGAACCGAACGTTTAGCGAACGCTTCGTGAATCGTTCGACGGGGAGTTCGCTTATATCCGTTCGTGTAATAAATGAACGAACATGAAATTTTGTTCGTTTAGTTAAATGAAACGAACATGAACAAAGGTCGTGTTCGTTAATTTATGTTATTGAACGTTTAGTAATGTGTTCATTTATGTTCCTTCATTTACCGAATTTAATTGATTGTAAGTCATTTTTAGGGTTAAATTTGCAATCGTAAGTCACATGGATGACACATGTACTCATTTTCCGTTAAAAACTAACTGGTATTAACTTCAGGGCTAAAGACGCAACCAGATCACAAACGTTTATGCTAGGTTTGCAATTTTTAAAAGTTAGGGGCCAAACGTGTAATTTGATCAAACCACAAGAGCCATTTACGCAATTAACTCTAAAAAGTATTTTAAATTTGTAAGAAATTTAAAATTATTAAAATTAATTTTTTTTAGAAATGTAGTTGTATAACTATTTCAACTCGGTTATTAGAGCATCTACATTGCGTATCAATCCGGATGCCAATTGCCACATCACCTCTCTCTCTCTCCCTCCCCCCCCACCTCACGAAAACTCATAAACGGGCATCCAAACATCTTGATGAATTATACCCTCTATCACCTTCGTTTCTCTCTCCTCTATCCTTCACTTAGATACGATATGGAATTCTGACATCTCTCAAACCCAACGTTGGAGGTGCTCTTAGGTGAGTTTAAGATAAAATTCCAGGTAATGGACATCTCAACAGGTAACTTTTATCACAAAGATCATAAACGGGTATACACATGAGAACTCGATG
This sequence comes from Smallanthus sonchifolius, assembly GCA_023525975.1. NCBI lineage: Eukaryota > Viridiplantae > Streptophyta > Magnoliopsida > Asterales > Asteraceae > Smallanthus > Smallanthus sonchifolius. Next base: position 60,464,073 of record CM042041.1, on the reverse strand, counting down.
GGTATTGGATAATGGGTACCCAACCAGCATGAGACCGGGTATGAGATATGACTTTATAATTAAATACATGACTATGTTTATCAAAACTCGTTCCATACCCGACCCATTTTCATTCCTAATCCACTACTGGAATTCAGTTTGCTTCACCTTGTCTTGCACACACACACACTAACTCATGTTTTTTTAACTAAACTTATTAATTAAGCCAAATATTAGTGGCCAATAATAATAAATATTCATAGTTAAACGTAGAGTTGCACAAAAAAACCAGTTTTGGAATCGATTTTGAAACCAGTTTGGCAAGAACCGATTCGAAACCAACCAGACCCGAAGGTTTAATATTGATTTGAGAACTCCTCCCTTGAAACCCGTTAAAAAGGAACTGATTAAAAACCGTTGTAAACCCAAACCGAACCAGTCCTTTTCCACTTCACAAACCGGTTTCAAACCTGATTTGGTTTCTCCAAAAACCGATTTTGACAATCGTTGTCTAGAATCGAACTGGTTTGGGATCGAACCGGTCTTGACAAAAAATAATCGATTTGTACACCTCAAGTTAAACGTCTATATTTTTATTATTTCTTTTAACTTTTGAAATTAAATTGTACCGTTAGTAGTATTGAACCAGTTAAATATATGTAAATAAAAATGAATGGATACATGTGATGAAAAAATCAAAGGCAAGTGCGTTTCGTAGAAAATTCACATTGGACTTTAGTGTTGGATTATTCAATTTTCTTAGGTAATGGGGTCATGCGAAGACCAAGACCTTAAGAGGTTAGTGCGGTGAGTAATGAAATGTTTGTTAAAATAGAACTATATAATTAATGTTTTGTTTACTTTTTAATTACAAGTTTTTCTATAATGTTATACCTAACTTAACTAGATAAATCAGTGTTATTTTTAAAATATATATAAACACACAACTATGTGCGTGTAATTATGCATTTTCAGGTAAATTGGTTTTCTTATACCATATTCCACGTAAAGAACCAAATCATGAAGTCCAACAAATATGTTTGAAAATTCAATTTATATGATTTTGAAAATTGTATACCATCTTAGGCCTATATAAACCTGGTTTAGACTCACTTTGCCCAAAAACCACAATGACCACCTCTACTCTTTCCACTTTCCTTCTATCGGCTCTTCTTTTACACTCTACCAATGCAACCGTTTTCACTATTCTAAATAATTGTACATACACTGTTTGGGCGGGTGCTGTGCCTGGTGCTGGTCAAAAACTTAACTCAGGCCAAACCTGGTCTTTATCTGTCCCAAATGGCACAACACAAGGCCGTATATGGCCTCGAACCAACTGCAACTTTGATGGTTCTGGACGAGGCAGGTGTCAAACCGGTGATTGCAACGGTCTCTTACGATGCCAAAACTATGGTACATCACCGAACACTTTAGCCGAGTACTCTCTAAATCAGTTCAACAATCTTGATTTCTTTGACGTTTCTCTTGTTGACGGATTCAATGTGCCGTTGGCATTTAAGCCCAATTCTGGCCGGTGCACTCGTGGTATCTCATGTACCGCAGATATTAACGGGCAGTGTCCTAGCCAGTTACGAGCTCCTGGTGGATGCAATAACCCTTGCATCGTGTTCAAAACTGATCAATATTGTTGTAACACCGGAAGTTGTGGACCAACAGATTTTTCAAGGTTTTTCAAGACAAGATGTCCTGATGCTTATAGTTATCCCATGGATGATGCTAGTAGCATGTATACATGCCCTGGTGGAACCAACTTCAACGTTGTATTCTGCCCTTAAAGCCATTTTGATTATAGGCTTTTTTTATATATATAAATAGGCTGATCAAAAACCTTTAAGAAGAGGGAAATAAACAGAGAACCGAAGATTTGGCTGAGTAAAGAATAGAAGAGAAAAAAAATTGGGTTGTTTTGGTGTTGTATGCGTGGGCCAAAAAGAGGCTGCTGTTCTAGTTGTCAGTGGCCACCTAAGTCTGGGAACAGATGGGCTGAGCCCAGCGAAAGAAATAAACAGGTGGGCCATAATTGTGGAAATATGGAAACCCGTGTGAATGTTCAGATTTTGGAAAGTAGGAAACAATTAAAGGATAATAATTTATTAGTAAATAGGTTAAAAACATGTGTAATATAAGTGTTGAATTTAAAAATATTAAATAATTAGTAATAATAAAAAATAATTAAGAAAAAAATAAAAAATAAATAAAGTATTAAATAGTTGAGATAAAATAATCTTAAAAAATAATCTTGATTGAACGATTTAATCTATAATTTATACTAATAAATAAAAATTTAAGTTATACACTTGTTACTTCCTCTGTCTTCTTACAATGATTTTCCCACCTCACTCTCTCCTAATAAATGTGTTCTTACAATGATTTTCTCCTCTCACTATCTCCTAATAAATGTGTATCTATCTTCTTAATTATAATGATATCTATCTATACTAATACACAAGTAAAAAAACGGACACATGTCAGCTTGTGGTTAAATCTCAGTTTTGATTTTCCGTCTCTCTCTCCTGTTTAATACTATATTAAAAGAAAAATATTTTTAAATATTTAATATCAATCTAATTATGGATATTTTGTTATTTAATTATGGGTTGTTATTATATCATTTAAACAAATGAATTTAATGGATTACCATTTATTAATTACATAAAAAAAATATCAAGTAAAAAATGTTTTAAAAATTAACTTAATATAATTTATAAATGTCACGTTTAAGTATACATATTTTGACGAGTGTATGTGTTAAAAGATTACATTATATTTTATTTAACCCGTGTAAAACACGAGTTTTTAAAAACGTAATTTTTTATATACTAATTATATAACATTATATTTATTTAACTCGTGTAATACACGAGATTCTAAACTAGTTACAAATATATGAATTAATCACACGGATGGCCCCTGTGGTTTACTCAGATTTCACTTTTGGCCCTGGGAATGCTAAACTACAACTTTGACCCAATATTTTGCACGATTGTAACACCCATGGCCCATGGGTTGGATGTCCGTTAAGTTTGGCTGTTAAGTGCGTATAAAATGTTTAAAATACCCTTAAATTAAAAAAAATTAAATGGTTCATCTCCCTCACACCAAACCCATACCCTAACCCTAAAAGCTTACCAACATACCACCACCCCACCTTCATCGCTGCCACCTACCTCCCCACCATCCAACCGCCTCACTGGTCCACCGGAAAAGCGTCTGATCCTCGCCGGAAAAAGCCTGGCCGGAAAAACGCCGCTCTATTTTCGCCGGAAAAACGCTTGATTGAAGATTGAAACTCATATTGCAAACGAAACTCAGAAACAGCAGAACATACAGTTCTATTTTCGTTTTAAACTTTGCCGATTGAAGCAACAAACTTTGTCGATTGAAACTCTTTCGGTTAAATAGGCAAACACCTAGTCAGGAAGCTTCGTCGAATGAAACAACAAATACCAACAAGCTCACTCAATATCATGTTTGAAAACTTGGTCAAAAAATGAGCAAAACACAGATTAAACACACAAAAGCCAAAAATGAGCAAAACACATTACCTGATTTGAATGTGATAGACTAAGGTCTGAGTAACAGTCTTCGGGACTTCGTAATCAAGACCAAAACCAGAATCTGCTTCGAATGTAATAGACTGAGGTCTGAGTAACAATCGCTGATGTAGACCATAGCACAGAGTCGCACTCGCACACCACAGTCCACTGCGTCGAATTTTCGCTCTTGTGGCCAAAAAGAAATCTGAATCGATGGATAATTCACTGAATCGATGGATCTCCGAATCTGTTGGTCTCATGGTCGTATATACAGGCCTCTAACGGCTATTAGCCCGTCGATTGCCCTCCCTCTCGGCTCCCCTTTCCTCGCCTGACATTCAGCCGCCCTAATCCCTAACCCCCAATTCCCCATGAAAGCCGCTACCCAGTCACGCAGATGAAATCCCGCTCAAAGAGTAGAGCTGAGGCCGCCTGGGTGCGTGTAACTCTGCTGCTGGTTTCCTGATGAGATCGGCGACGGCGGTTCGTGAGACGGTAGTGGCAGGATGAAGAAGAAGAATCAAATTGGAAAATTATATTTTCTTTTTCTTTTTAACCTAAGCGTATTTTAGGTATTTTTAAAAAGTTTAACACCAAACTTAACGGTCATCCAACTCCGGGGCCATGGGGTTAAAATAGTGTAAACTATTGGGCAAAAGTTGTAGTTTAGCATTACATGGGGCTAAAAGTGAAATCTGAGTAAACCACAGGAGCCATCCGTGTAATTAATTCTAAATTATATTATTAAAAAACAATATCAATTATATTAAATAAGAATATATATAATAGGAAATCAAAATATAACTAATTAAAGAAAAATACTAATTTGTTATACATTGTGCATATCAATCCTCCAACCAAATTTAGACATAACCCGAATGTTACCCTTAAAAGTTTAAAGTTTAAATTCAGTAACAATCATCATCAGGGTTAAGGATTTATAATAATAAGTAAAAGTTTAAAGAATAAATAATTTCTAATAATAAGTATTTAAAGAATAATTCAGGGTTAAGGATTTATAATAATAAGTAATTTTTAAGAGTAAATAATTATTTTAAAGCCCAAAAGTAATATAAATCATTTTAGATTTGTTTAAGTATGACGTATTAACATTTATTTGGCAATTAAATTTGTAAAAAATATAACGTATGAAAATGTGCTTGTAAGTTTACATGCATGAGCTTAATAATTATGTTAAGTAAAAACCCTTATAAAGTTTATACTTTAAATATAAGTTTATAAATGTTTTTAAAGTTCACATTTTATAAAGTTATAGGTTTATAAGCATTTAGGACAAATAAATAAGGTGTATTATTTTTCTTGTCTCAAATTTATATAAGCAATTAAGTTTCTTATAAGTTTAAAATGAATATGTTTATAATTTATTAAAATTTCTGTTTTCTATAAAGTTTATAATTTTATAAAAGTATATTCCTTTCAAATAAATAAATAAGTCTTGAATTAAATATGTATAAATTTTGTAAAAAGTTTCTAAGTTTATGTTTTCTAAATAAATACGAAAAATTTATAAACTTTTCTGATTTTATAAATGTTTATATAAATTTTCTGTTTTAATAAAAATTAGATGATTAATTTAAAGTTTTTAAAACAAATAAATCCGTTTATTTCTGAAAAAAAATATAACAAATTAAATTCCAATTATTTTCTGATATAGTGTAAGTTTTATAAAGTTTATAAGTATTTTTATAGTTTTCAAGTGTTTAAAACTATTTTTAAAGAATTTATTTTTATAAGTTTAACTAAATTTAATTAATTAAAATGTCTCAGAATATAAAAAGTGTAAATAAAATTCGTTTTTATGTTTATAAAAACTTTACAGAATTTATAAAAATAATTACAAATGTTAAATCTGAGTGAAAAGCATAAAAAAATCAAATATCAAAACTCAGGTCGGCTGGATTCGAACCCGGGCCGCCTTTGTCCGGACACAAGTGAACAAACCATCCCGGCTACGGGTTCGCTGTTGATTTATACGGAAAAAGAAATTTAAAAACACAAGCTTTAATCACCCCCAAATCTCCGGATGAACCCTAGGATTGAAATCCGTCTAATACGAATCGAATATCCCTATGTCATTGCAATTTGAAAGAGGGCTTTTGATCCTTGTATGGAAACGAAGAAGATGAGCTTTTGAATTACCTGTTTTGATATCGGATTGAGGATGAACGAGTTCAAGCTTCAGAAATGGCAGTCCAAGAGTTCGATCGAGTAATGTAGGTTACGAACGACTGAATTGAGAGTCTAGATAGTTCAAGTGTGGTGTCGTCTAGGTGATTCAAGGGATATTTATAATCAGTTTCAAGTTTTTAATGCTTGATTAGGTGAGGGTTTATGGTTGAGCTTAAACGGATTAAATCCCGTCATTATGCGTGATTACGCTTGAATTGTTGCATTGATTCACCTCGGGTGGTGGTCGCATGCGTGAAGGGTACCCGAGGTTCATCGAATTTGGCCGGATAATGGGTTTTCGATAAATCGAGCTCGAAACCGGGGTTGGCCGGGATCGAACTCGCGACTGGATTTGTTTTTGGGGGTTTGGGTTTATTGCAAAACAGGCCCTTGTAGTTTTAAGTTTTATCATTTTATGTTAAAACATAAGGTTTAGTTTAAAACAAGTTTCAAGAATGGCAGTTTCAGTCCCTGGACTTTTATAAAAACAAATATGTTTTATTTTTATTGAAACTACATAAGTTTTATAGGTTTTATTATTTTATAAAATAATTAATAATATTTAGAGTTTACAAGTTTGAGTATTTAAAAATAAGTTTATAAATTATTTTATTTATATAATTATAAACTTATAAAGTTTTAAGAATTTCATACATTTTTTATTTATAAGATACATATATATATATATATATATATATATATATTTGTCTTATATATATATATATACACACCAAGTATAATTGTTTTTACTAATTGAATTAATATTTAATATTTAAAAATGTAATTTTAATAGGCTTATAAGATTTGAATGCTCAATATGTGTACGGGTTTAGGGAAAGACACATCAGAAAAATCATGGATATTACAGACAAGTTATGACGTATTTACAAATTTATAAGTTTTATCTTTTTTAATATACAATCTCGTGTAATACACGGGATTCTAACCTAGTATCTAATAAATAAATGTTTTTTCATGTCACGTGTCGCCACCGTATTTATTCTCATCATATTTTTCTCACATATCTCTCTTATTAAATACACCTTTATCTTTTAATAATAATATATTTTTAAAGAAAAATACTAATTATACTAATAAAACATATTTATTTAAATTATCCTTTATGAAAAGAAATTTTAAAATCTATTTATGTAACTTTTATTTTGAATCAAATAGTAAATGAAAGTTAAATTACATCAAATAATAATTAACGTATTTTTCAAAACCCAATTATATATTAATTTTTACATATTTGAATTTTGTTTTATATCCTTAGTATATATAATAAAAAGTCAGCTACGCTTAACACAAACATGTTTTACATCAATTATGTTACTTCATTCTAGACAAACAATCATTGGGTCGGATCTGGTTTGATTTGGTTTAATCTGCACGCCCTAATTAACATCGCGGTTCCCGTTGTTGTTGTTGGTATATTTATTTTCTCGTTTCAGGAGATACTCTTATTAGTTGTATGGGATTGTCTTCTACATGGAAAGATGCCATTTGTGCATTCGTGCACTCATATATTCTTTGGACATACACTTGTGTGGTTATTTCCTTCATGCTCATGCATACTTCGACAGTAGACCGATTTTGTTTTCATCATAACATGTTTGTGCTAAGCGTAGTCCACACTAGCTCCTTGGAATTCTCCGCAAATATGCTCGTCTGACTTAGGTAAAACCGAAGTTTCATTCCCCCTCATCTTTCTCGTGGCTCGTACTTGATGACATCATTCACTGTTGTAAGGTACACCATCTTTGACATCGTTACCATTACTAATGATGTTCATCAATCTCCTTAATCGTTACACGGGTGACTAACATCTCGTTGTTGTGGTTGAGTAATTGGATCAACTCTGATACGTAAGCATTAATCAATACCATAATATTCGTCATCATGCACATGCACCTATAAATCCACAATTTCGCGGATCCAAACGAATTGTCAATTTGCCTTACTCGAGCATTCTAGTTCCTCTTATAACACTTCATAATACTCGGGTCTCTTCAAAGTTGAGATTTTGTCCCGGTATTCTCCTCGACACCTCTTACCACTTTCGCGCTAAATCAACACAACAGAGGACATCACGCATCACACTCGTACGGTCTCATGCACACTACCTTCCGGTTCCGCAAGAACTCTTGCCTCTTTACTATTAACCTGGTGGGCGGGAATCCTGCCGTGTCGTCCGGTACGACCCCCACCACGCCTTCCGCCTATTCTACCCTCCATTTCGTTCTAAAAGACAAGGAATCCAATGTCATCACGCTAGTTAAGAAATAGAATTCAACAAGCACTGTAAGATGTTAATATACACTGGCCATCTGCAATTAACCATTACACTACCTTTCGATTTCTATTTGACCACCTTTGTGATTCCATCAGAATACAAGTCCTTACCTAACCCTTTCTAAGGCATACTATATATGTAAATATATACTACCTTCATACCTGATGATGTGGCTCGAGTTACCCGTACTGGCATCCGCTTTCGGTCCTATTCACAGTTTAAGTTCAGACACTGGGAGTGTCCAAATCTCTCAAACTATTGCTCTGATACCAAATTGTAAGGCCCCAAACCCGAGAGGCCTCACTCGTTGGATTTACTCATTCACAAACAGTTCTTATACTTGAATATCAAAACAACCCAGCGGAAAATTTCATTAAAACATAATCGTGACATTGTTCAACATGCGGAAGCGTAACATAGTCTATTACATAAACATAACATAAGCTAATCATAACGGGATGCCAGTCTTCATATCATCCGGGTAACTCATAAAGCTGCCCAGCATCATCATCCATCATCATAACCTGCCTTAACCTGAATGTGCATATTAAAAGTCAGCTACGCTGGTGAGTTCTAACTTTTCATAAAACCTTACTTCAGATATTTGCCAAAACATATCATTAAACTTCATTAATAAAAGTGTACGAAAACATGCAATAACATAACATAATGTGACACCCGACATTTCAGGTCAATATCCGTACATGTCATAAACAAGTTTACAATATAATTGTTTTTGTGATTTACTTAATTTCACAAACAAGGACATTAAGATCTAACAAAGACCGTACATGGTCTCAATTCATGTTTTGGTAATTCTAGGAGTTACCGGTTCACATACCAGTATAAACCGACTAATACGAACGTGAGTGGTTAAATTAAATAACCAGAAAAATATATATATTACACAAATTTTACAATTCAAGATTTCAATATTTGTCATCAACGAGACATAAAAGTGTTGAATTTATAATACCGTGAGAAACCTAAACCGAATTAAAATTTCCTTTGTAAAACTATAATTGATATTAATACCCTTAATAAACTAATACTTAAAACTAATTATTAACCCTCAAACCACTTTTTGAATTTCTCGGCCGAAGCCAGAGAAGACCATTCCCCCCCTTCACTCGACCCATACCATACCTGAGAAAACTCAGATAAAACCATACCTTCTCAGTCTCAACCTCACAATCACTGTCATATTTCTCATTTCATACGGCAATTTTTCCCCATTTCTCTCCAAATCGAAGTCAAGTTCTAAGGCAAAACCTACCATAATTCGGTGTTTTAAGAAGAATTTCAAGTGCTTCTAAAGGAAATTTAACAGAAGAATCAAGATCATTCTCTGTTTTCTCTCATCATTTTCATCTCTGTTTTAAGGTAAAAACTCGATACTATCTACATTATTTTCTTTAAAAACCGTAGCTAAACATACAAAATATTCAAACGCAAGTAAGATAACAAGAAAAGTGTGTTGAATTCAAGATTAAAACATAAAATATGCAGGACTGATTCTGTCAAACAGAAGTCCAGTAATCGAAACTATAGTTTCGATACCTGTTACTCAATCGAAACTTTCGATACCTGTTACTCAATCGAAACTAGGAGTTTCGATACTAGTTGCTCAATCGAAACTAGGTAGTTTCGATACCCTTCTTGCCAATCGAAACTAGGTAGTTTCGATACCAGTTTTTGCTCAATCGAAACTAGGAAGTTTCGATATCTAATCTGCGCAATCGAAACTAGGAAGTTTCGACAACTGTCCTGTTCAATCGAAACTAGGTAGTTTCGATACCTGTGTCAGTCCCTTTTGGGCAGTAACTAAGATCTGTTTTATAACGAAACAAGTGTTGAACAACTAAGAGGATATTTTAAACAAAAACAACCAGACTTACAAAGTCGGTGAACAATTTGCAATATAAGACGTTCTGTCTTAACACAATTTACCCTTTGGTATCTAGGGTACGAATAGTCAAGTTTGACTACAACAAGTATCATTACAAGTATACACAAACTCAAGGTGAGTTTCACGGCCCCTTTTACTGTTTTCTATATTTGGGGGAAAAACATACTTACAACTATTTTATGGGATAACAAGAGAATAAGGCACGACTTTTATGTTTACATGAGATGAGAACAACAATTTGAGGCCGCTAAAGTCCCTTGGAACAACGTAGTAACCATTAACTGTAGCCTAGGGTCCTATGAATAGTACTATGGAGAGTGACGTCTCCCGGTCATGGTTAGTCGCGCTAACCACAATCTGGAGGATTTATGGCCGCATAGAACCGGATAACGAAATTAGGGGCGTGTACAATTGTCAATGTTTGGTTACGCCTCATGTATGAACATATTATTTGTATTCCTAGCTAGTTTACAAATGGGTCAACAATTCTTATTCTGTTTATCACATACACCTGAAACTATTTACGAACAATTGAATTTTACAAAGAACCATTTGATTTAAACCTGTGAACTCACCAACCTCGTGTTGACAATTTTAAGTATGTTTTTCAGGAAATTGAACGTGATCGCAAGGTTAGCAATGTAGATTACATGCATGCACGATGGATACAACTTTTGGGGGATTTCTCTTGTATAACTCATTGTAATAGAGTCATATTTGCGAAATCTTCACTTTTTGTAAACTCAATTACATTTTGGAATGTAAAACATTAAACTTGTTTATGTATCCATTTATCATGTATGTGTTTACGGTAATCATATGCTTTGGAAACCATGAACGTCGCGCCTCGCATTTCCGCCTTGGCGGGGTGTGACAGAACTTGGTATCAAAACCATTGATTATAGCGAACTAGGAGTCTACAATGGAACCTAGTCTACAATCTAAATGACTCACTAAAACGTTTTCATTGCATAAGCATTGCATAACTAATCAACATGTCATATGGATATTGTAGTCACAAGCATGTCGTCACATTCACACTCTGATCCCGTCTCTGACACTGAATCAAACGAGGAACTTTCCGCCACACGTCCCAAAAATTGAGTACAAGTTCGCAGCTCCACACCACCCAATGTTGCTCTGGGAGAACTGCCTATAATCTACCGAAAGAAAAGCGGAGGACCAGTTAAGGTGCAAAGTGCTATGAAGAAGGTTCGACTTCCACGCAAAAGGACTCTAGCAGCCCGTGACCCGAAAGACTTGGAGACCGATGAGGAACCATCTAGGAAACAACCTTGTTACCACCCTACCGTAGGAACTATCCGTTGGATGCCTCGTACTCTGGCACGATGGAGGGAGATGGAGAGCATCCCATCTACCTTTGAGCTCGGAGAGTCTTCCAACTCCCCAACACCCCTACCCCACACTGGGGAAGCCATGGAGCTCACAGTGCCTACATTAGTAGCACGCGTTCGTACGCACGAAGAGCGTCTTGATGATCTCCTAGATGATATTCGGGCACATGGGGATGCAGCCATGCGCTTACGTCAAGGGCTCGGATCTCGAGTTCAGACTCTGGAGGACAGCACCCGAGATATACAGGGTGCCACTGACTACCTCGAGTTGAGAGCTGACATGGACTGGCAGTTCACTATTACGGTCCGAGACATGGTGGAGGCGCTGGAAGAAAGGACTTTGGCTGCAGAATTTGTGGCGAGAGCTAGCTTTGTCATGGCAGGACTTGCCATGATGATTGGATTGTACTCCCACTTCTTCTTTTAAACCTATTATGGGCGGGTTGTGCTCGTAGTACATTATGTAGTTTAAAACTTCAGTACTGATGTGGTCATATGTACCCATCCCTTTTGTATCCTTGTCTTTTGGAACAATGTACTATGTATGTTTTAACTATGTATGTAATGGTTTATGTTGTAATGATGGTTGTTTACGATGATGTTGTTGTATTCTTATGTCATGATCTATCATTATTTTTATATAATGTTGTTTCTTTTTAATTGATATGTTAGAAAGAACGTCATGGCACCTAAGCGTAGGACAACCCGTAACACTACTGGTGACAACAACGAGACGATTTCCCCAAACGTGGAACAACTCATAGCACAACGAGTAGCTGCTGCCATGGAGAAGTATGAGGCAAATCGAAATAGTGGAGGAGGAAACGGCAGCGGTACCGGCGGAGGGGGTGCAGGAGGTAGCGGTACAGCCCCGGAGGTTCCGGAGGTAATAGAATAAATAAGCCGTAACACCTAGTCATGATCCGAATTAATGACGTTATGACTTGTAATTCTACATATGCTCCAAATAGGAAGTGCACCTATAAGGCCTTCCTATCTTGCAACCCCCGTAACTTCAATGGCACCGAGGGTGCAGTTGGGCTAATGAGATGGATAGAAAAGATGGAGTCAGTGATTGATATTAGTGAATGCACCGCTGACTGTATGGTGAAGTATTCTACATGCTCACTCACTGATAAAGCTTTAACTTGGTGGAATTCACAAGTAAAGACTTTGGGAAGGCAGACAGCATATGAGTTGTCATGGGAAGACCTAAAAGCCATGATGATCGAGGAGTACTGTCCTCGAAATGAGTTGCAAAAGATCGAATCTGAAATGTGGAATTTACAAATGATAGGAGATGATGTTGCTGGCTACACTGACCGGTTCAATGAGTTAGCAATCTTGGTTCCACACATGGTTACCCCAGAATACAAGAAGGTTGAAAGATATTTGTGGGGTCTCGCGCCTCAAATCCGAAGTCTGGTGACTTCATCGAACCCTATGGATGCCAAGAGCGCTATAACTCTAGCATTTAAGCTAAGGGATAATGCCGTGCGTGATGGGTTGTTTGGAAAGAAGGAGACTGAGGAAGGAAAATCTAGAGAGAAGAGGAAATGGTTTGGAAAACCAAGTAATCAAAACAAGAATCAGGCTTACAAGAGACCTGAAACTATGAAAGCCTATGCTGCCAACATTGAAGGACAAAATGGATATCTTGGAACACGACCAAAGTGTGACAAGTGTGGATATCATCACAGTGAAAAGTGTATCCAATGTGGAAAATGTAAAAAGTATGGGCATATGGCCCATAACTGTTGGAGCAATACAAACCTTAATAAGATTAATCAAGTAGCAGGAAAGGTCAAATCAGGAACAGGAAGGATGAATCAAGGATGCTTTGAGTGTGGAGATCCAAAGCACTTTAGAAAGGACTGTCCAAAGTTGAAGAACCGAAACGACAATCAGGCCCGTGGAAGAGCATTTGTGATGGGGGCTGGTGACGCACGACAAGATCCAAACATTGTCACTGGTACGTTCCCGATAAATAATCACTATGCCTCTATAATTTTTGATACGGGTGCTGATATGAGTTTTGTGTTAAATGACTTTAAGTCCCGATTCGGTATTAAGCCCAACAAACTAGACCAAAATTATACAATTGAATTAGCAAACGGGAAATTAATTAAAACTGGAGAAGTCATTCAGGGTTGTACCTTATGTTTTAAGAACCACACATTTAGTATAGACCTGTTACCCGTTGACTTGGGAAGTTTTGATGTTGTTATTGGCATGGATTGGTTGTCGAAGAATTACGCCGAGATTGTTTGTTTAGAGAAGATTGTCCAAATCCCACTCCCGAACGGAGAAGTTCTTTCGATTCAAGGTGAGAAGAGTGGAGTAACATTAAGGATGATAAACTGCATGAAAGCTTGTAAGTACCTACGTAAAGGCTATTGCGTATTCCTGGCTCACGTCGTCGAGAAGAAACCCGAGAAACGTCGAATTGAAGACATACCAATCGTTAAGGATTACCCCAAAGTTTTTCCTGAAGACTTACCTGGATTACCACCACCGAGGCAAGTCGAATTCCGAATCGACTTGGTACCAGGAGCCGCCCCGGTTGCGCGATCACTATATCGATTAGCACCTTCTGAAATGCAGGAATTATCAAATCAACTCCAGGAGTTGCTTGATAAAGGTTTCATAAGACCGAGTTTCTCACCTTGGGGAGCTCCGGTCCTATTCGTAAAGAAAAAGGATGGAACTTTTAGGATGTGTATTGATTACCAAGAATTAAACAAGCTTACAATCAAAAACCGATACCCACTTCCTCGAATAGATGATTTGTTCGATCAACTACAAGGTTCTAGCTTCTACTCTAAGATCGATCTACATTCGGGGTATCATCAACTAAGAATCCAAGAAGAAGATGTACCAAAGACAGCATTTAGGACTCGATATGGCCACTACGAATTCCTAGTGATGCCATTTGGTTTGACAAACGCACCAGCTGTTTTCATGGATCTCATGAACCGAGTGTGCAAACCATACTTGGATAAATTCGTGATTGTGTTTATCGATGACATATTGATATATTCACGAACTAAGGAGGATCATGAACATCATCTGAAATTAATTTTGGAACTACTCAGAAACGAGAAACTTTACGCTAAATTCTCTAAGTGTGAGTTCTGGATCCGAGAAGTGCATTTTCTTGGACATGTCATCAACAAGGAAGGAATTCACGTTGATCCATCAAAAATTGGAGCGATCAAAAACTGGGAAGCACCAAAGACTCCAACAGAAGTACGTCAATTTTTGGGCTTGGCCGGCTACTACAGACGATTCATCGAGAATTTTTCAAAAATAGCACTGCCTTTAACCACATTAACCCAGAAAGAAAAGAAGTTTGATTGGAGTGACAAGCAAGAGTCAGCTTTTCAATTACTGAAGCAGAAGCTGTGTAGTGCACCGATCTTATCCCTTCCTGAGGGAATCGACAATTTTGTCGTATACTGCGATGCATCACACCAAGGACTTGGTTGCGTGTTAATGCAAAGAGACAAAGTCATCGCATATGCCTCACGACAGCTAAAAGTGCATGAAAAGAATTATACGACCCATGACTTGGAGTTGGGCGCGGTTGTATTTGCACTCAAGATTTGGAGATATTATCTTTATGGTACAAGATGCACTATCTTTACTGATCACAAGAGTCTTCAACATATCTTCGATCAAAAGGAACTTAACATGAGACAACGTCGTTGGGTAGAACTACTGAATGATTACGACTGTGATATCAAGTATCACCCTGGTAAAGCCAATGTCGTAGCAGATGCCTTAAGTAGCAAAGAACGAGTTAAAACACTCCGTGTTCGTGCCCTAGAATTGACAATTCATACGAGTCTTACGACTCAAATTCGGATGGCACAACAAGAGGCAATCAAAGAAGAAAACATTCAGAATGAAGCTTTACGAGGAATGATAAAGCAATTGGAGTCTAAGTCAGATGACACTTTATACTTCATGAATAGAATTTGGGTACCATGTTTTGGTAACTTACGGGAGTTAGTTTTGGACGAAGCCCACAAGTCCAGGTACTCCATTCACCCAGGTTCAGATAAGATGTATAAGGATCTTAAAGAATTATATTGGTGGCCCAATATGAAAGGAGATATTGCCACATATGTCAGTAAATGCTTAACGTGTTCAAAAGTAAAAGCCGAACATCAGAAACTGTCTGGCTTGTTACAACAACCTGAAATTCCCCAATGGAAATGGGAACAAATTTCTATGGATTTTATCACGAAATTACCCAAGACGTCAAGTGGTTATGATACCATATGGGTAATTGTCGACCGTTTAACAAAATCAGCTCATTTCCTACCTATCAAGGAGACGGATAAAACCGAGAAACTTGCAAAGCTTTATATCAAGGAAATTGTGGCTAGGCATGGAGTGCCAATTTCTATTATCTCTGATAGAGACAGCAGATTCGTGTCTAGAATCTGGAAATCGTTACAAGAAGCCCTAGGCACACGTCTTGACATGAGCACGACATATCACCCACAAACAGATGGTCAAATCGAAAGGACCATTCAAACTTTAGAGGATATGATGCGTGCGTGTGTAATTGATTTCGGAGGTAATTGGGATACTCATTTACCGTTGGCAGAGTTTTCCTATAATAACAGCTACCACACGAGTATTAAAGCAGCTCCGTTTGAAGCTTTATATGGTCGTAAATGCCGCTCACCGTTATGTTGGGCGGAAGTTGGTGAAAAACATTTGACAGGCCCTGAGATTGTCCAGGAAACCACTGATAAGATCTTCAAAATTAAGGACCGTCTGAAAGCGGCCCGAGACAGACAGAAGAGCTATGCTGATAACAGACGGAAACCATTAGAATTTCAAATTGGTGACCGAGTAATGTTAAAGTCTCACCATGGAAAGGCGTTGCGAGGTTTGGTAACCGTGGTAAGCTCAACCCCAGATACGTTGGACCGTTTGAAATACTGGCTAGGGTTGGCCATGTAGCTTACAAGCTCAAGTTGCCACAAGAACTAAGCAATGTACATGATACGTTTCATGTATCAAATCTCAAGAAGTATTTATCAGACGAGACGCTAATTATACCGCCTGACGAGATTCACATAGACGACAGGTTGCATTTCATCGAGGAACCGATTGAGATTTCAGATTGGAAAATTCAAAGGCTGAGACGTAGTCGAATCAAACTGGTTAAAGTACGTTGGAACTCAAAACGTGGTCCTGAGTATACATGGGAACGAGAGGACCAAATGAAAACAAAATACCCCTCCTTGTTTAAGGATACACCAGTTCAAGATGACACGAATTGAATTTCGGGACGAAATTCTGTTAACATGGGGAGAATGTGACACCCGACATTTCAGGTCAATATCCGTACATGTCATAAACAAGTTTACAATATAATTGTTTTTGTGATTTACTTAATTTCACAAACAAGGACATTAAGGTCTAACAAAGACCGTACATGGTCTCAATTCATGTTTTGGTAATTCTAGGAGTTACCGGTTCACATACCAGTATAAACCGACTAATACGAACGTGAGTGGTTAAATTAAATAACCAGAAAAATATATATATTACACAAATTTTACAATTCAAGATTTCAATATTTGTCATCAACGAGACATAAAAGTGTTAAATTTATAATACCGTGAGAAACTTAAACCGAATTAAAATTTCCTTTGT
Organism: Smallanthus sonchifolius; assembly: GCA_023525975.1. Lineage (NCBI taxonomy): Eukaryota > Viridiplantae > Streptophyta > Magnoliopsida > Asterales > Asteraceae > Smallanthus > Smallanthus sonchifolius. The sequence goes on along the minus strand of CM042041.1, from coordinate 60,447,105 downwards.
AAAACTATAATTGATATTAATACCCTTAATAAACTAATACTTAAAACTAATTATTAACCCTCAAACCACTTTTTTACTTTCTCGGCCGAAGCCAGAGAAGACCATTCCCCCCCTTCACTCGACCCATACCATACCTGAGAAAACTCAGATAAAACCATACCTTCTCAGTCTCAACCTCACAATCACTGTCATATTTCTCATTTCATACGGCAATTTTTCCCCATTTCTCTCCAAATCGAAGTCAAGTTCTAAGGCAAAACCTACCATAATTCGGTGTTTTAAGAAGAATTTCAAGTGCTTCTAAAGGAAATTTAACAGAAGAATCAAGATCATTCTCTGTTTTCTCTCATCATTTTCATCTCTGTTTTAAGGTAAAAACTCGATACTATCTACATTATTTTCTTTAAAAACCGTAGCTAAACATACAAAATATTCAAACGCAAGTAAGATAACAAGAAAAGTGTGTTGAATTCAAGATTAAAACATAAAATATGCAGGACTGATTCTGTCAAACAGAAGTCCAGTAATCGAAACTATAGTTTCGATACCTGTTACTCAATCGAAACTTTCGATACCTGTTACTCAATCGAAACTAGGAGTTTCGATACTAGTTGCTCAATCGAAACTAGGTAGTTTCGATACCCTTCTTGCCAATCGAAACTAGGTAGTTTCGATACCAGTTTTTGCTCAATCGAAACTAGGAAGTTTCGATATCTAATCTGCGCAATCGAAACTAGGAAGTTTCGACAACTGTCCTGTTCAATCGAAACTAGGTAGTTTCGATACCTGTGTCAGTCCCTTTTGGGCAGTAACTAAGATCTGTTTTATAACGAAACAAGTGTTGAACAACTAAGAGGATATTTTAAACAAAAACAACCAGACTTACAAAGTCGGTGAACAATTTGCAATATAAGACGTTCTGTCTTAACACAATTTACCCTTTGGTATCTAGGGTACGAATAGTCAAGTTTGACTACAACAAGTATCATTACAAGTATACACAAACTCAAGGTGAGTTTCACGGCCCCTTTTACTGTTTTCTATATTTGGGGGAAAAACATACTTACAACTATTTTATGGGATAACAAGAGAATAAGGCACGACTTTTATGTTTACATGAGATGAGAACAACAATTTGAGGCCGCTAAAGTCCCTTGGAACAACGTAGTAACCATTAACTGTAGCCTAGGGTCCTATGAATAGTACTATGGAGAGTGACGTCTCCCGGTCATGGTTAGTCGCGCTAACCACAATCTGGAGGATTTATGGCCGCATAGAACCGGATAACGAAATTAGGGGCGTGTACAATTGTCAATGTTTGGTTACGCCTCATGTATGAACATATTATTTGTATTCCTAGCTAGTTTACAAATGGGTCAACAATTCTTATTCTGTTTATCACATACACCTGAAACTATTTACGAACAATTGAATTTTACAAAGAACCATTTGATTTAAACCTGTGAACTCACCAACCTCGTGTTGACAATTTTAAGTATGTTTTTCAGGAAATTGAACGTGATCGCAAGGTTAGCAATGTAGATTACATGCATGCACGATGGATACAACTTTTGGGGGATTTCTCTTGTATAACTCATTGTAATAGAGTCATATTTGCGAAATCTTCACTCTTTGTAAACTCAATTACATTTTGGAATGTAAAACATTAAACTTGTTTATGTATCCATTTATCATGTATGTGTTTGCGGTAATCATATGCTTTGGAAACCATGAACGTCGCGCCTCGCATTTCCGCCTTGGCGGGGTGTGACACATAACATAACATAACATCATAAACATAAGTCAACGAACATATCGAATCTGCGCCTTCTCGTAACCGTCAAATCCAAACGTCACATACTAGTGGAATAACCTAAATATCACCACCACTAGGCCCATCAACACCGTACTGTCCTTTGGGTGAAGAACTCCTAGGGCCCGATACTTAGGTTATTCAACACCAAACTTTAAGCACGGCATCACAAGGATGACACGTACCAAACTTCAAGCACTGCACCCCGTAAGGCACAAGTACCAAACTTCAAGCACGACTACCCCGTAAGGTAAATCGTACCAACTTCAAGGATCACGATAATCCCATTGGTGACCGTCATCACCCCAGTTGTACAACAGTTGGCCAGCCACAAAGGCCCCTAAAAGGTAAATGCCCATAACATACTTCCCATACCCATAACCTTCATTCCCTAAGGAATATTGGCAGATTCGTTCGTTTGTGACTTTCCTAAACATTCACTTCTTTTACTTCAAAACTTCAGTTAAAGCATTCGTACGTTTTATTAAAAATCATTCCTTCATTCATAAACACTTCATAAACTTCTTTTGGTAAAATATTTCATAAACACTTCTTTCATAACCCTTCCTTCCAAAACATCGTTCATAAACATCATTTTATAAAACGTCACATACAACATTCATAAACATCGTTTTATAAAATAGTTACATCGTTACGTATGCACACCAGCCCAAAAATATTATTCAAAACATTTAAAAGAGGGCTTCTAGAACTCACTGAATAAGCTAATCTGGGTTGTCCTAAACAAAGGTCCAACAACGTCACTTCCAATCTGAATTGATTAGTTAAATACACATCAGACCAAATCCCGACTCTAACGGTTTAACCTTCTAAACATACTGACTTTACTTAACCTAACCAGCCTGATGCCTGCGCACTTAGCAAGTGCGCAGGGCCTTGTTCTTGCGTACTTAATAAGTGCGCAAACTTTGCTTCATGCGTACTTGATAAGTACGCAGGACCCTCTTCATGCGTACTTGATAAGTACACATGACCCTCTTCATGCGTACTATGCGTACTTGATAAGTACGCAGGACCCTCTTCATGCGTACTTGATAAGTACGCAAGACCCTCTTCATGCGTACTTGATAAGTACGCAGGATCTGCTTCACCGCGAAAACCCTAACTTTCGCATTCGGGTCTGATCACGTCAAGATCCCGAACTTGTTTTCATTCAAAACGTTTGCTTTTCATTAAGGAACTCAAATCTATGTTTTTCTTCCAGTTTCATCCGTAAAAACGTTACCTTTTCATCCAAAGCCCGAAAAACCCCAAAACGAACAAAAACTCAGATCTAGGCTAGATCGTTACCTGTATCAAGCTTCTGGTCCGGAGGTTCTTCTCCCAAGCTATGGAGCAACTCTTGGCTGAAATCTCGGGTCGATCCGCCAACTTTCTCTCTCTACGGTTTCTCTCTCTAGATGTTGCAAATGAGAGAAAGGGTGGTGACTTAGGCTATTTATAGGGGAGGCTCCCCTATGTTCGCCCCTTCTAGCCCGCCGGCCCATCCGACCCGGCCCGTCATACCTGATTCGTTTATTCCGTTATTATAACTGTCATTTTATTTTTGGGATGTTACACAATCATTAGGAAATGTGCGATCACTAGGAGCTTAATGCTGACGATAATGTTTTAGTATCAACCTAGTTAGTTATGATGAATATCCATCAACAACCTAGTTCATGTTGATGAACATCTATCACTAGGAACCTAGTTTCTGCTAATAAAAGTCAACCATCAACGCTAACTAGTTCCACTAATAGAAGCCAAAAACAACAGTAACTATTGGTAACTGAATTAACCGCCAAACTGACTCACTGTTTCGGGTACGGTTTCATAACAGAAACATAGTTATTGGTTTTTGATTTTCGGAATTATCCAAGTGAGATTTCGAGTAGCCCACCATAATATATCAATCTTAGAATGATTACGCGACATAGAAAGATCATCTATGAACTAGAATTTGAGCTTGTAAGTTATGTGCATGCTAAGGGTACCAAGAGAGTAAAGAAAGGCTTAAAAAGTACAAAGAAATAAAAAGTAACAAACGAACTCTCCATGGATTCACACGATAAAGTATATAGTATCAACTATAAAAAACCGCCTGAAACTCGTAGAGTAAAATAGTCGGAGTAGTATGTACTGTTGGAGATGACAGACAATCCTGAAATCACGCCTACCGTATCTACTGGAAAAACTCTTGAGTAGTGGTCTTTTTCTTGGTGTGTATTTGTATGTCTTAACTAAGGTCGAAACCTCAATTTTGTAAGCATATAAAAAAAACTATCAAATCATTAACTGCACTAAACGCCATTGAGGTTCTGCCCTGGTTGTCAAGGAGTTTTCTACATAGCGGTTTCTTCTTGAGGAGGTCCCAGGTTCGAATCCATGCTGTTACAACCTATAGGGAAAGACATGCATGACTCACAGATAACATCCGGGCTGAGTAGCGATTTAAGAAAGTCGTCTTTCAAAAAAGAAAATTTAACTGCACTAAACGGAAAAAATAAACCGCATAAATGTCTTTAATGCCAATTTAAATGGTTTAATGACCGGTTACAAACTAATTAAAGGATGTTGGGTTCTTACTCAGTAGTGGACCCCAAAAAGATTTCGTTGTTGATACGATTTTTTGACCTGCATATGTCTTTCAAGAGGGATTATTGTTGGGTCGAATAATTGATTTTTTTTTACGGATTGAATTGGTCGTTGGAATATTTTAAATTTTCGAGCGTAGATTTAAGATTTTTGATTTGGTTAGGGTTACTTTTTTTTATTCATAACTTCATTTTATTCAACTTTCTCATGTCGTTTAAAAATAACCACTAAGTAATAAATTAACCGGTTACAATAAAATTAAAAATCAATGACATTATACCTATTACAAAAAGTGAATTGAAGAAAACAATTATGTATATATCAAATTTACAATTATTGCAAAAATTAAGTAGCTTGTAAACAAAAGAAAACATATCATAGAAAAGAATAAACGGGTACAATTATTGCGAAAATGACATGCTATGAGAAAGACGTTTCGTAGAAATTTCATATTGGAATTTAATGTTTAATTATTATTATTATTTATTTTTCCTTTGGTGATTAATGGGTTGGATTTACTCCTAGAGAGTCAAGCAAAGAGCCGAAGACCAAAAGACCTTAAGGGGGAGTCGTCGGGGAGGTAGGCGTGCAAGTAAATTGCATTTATTATTCAATAAGTTTGTATTTTTATCATATTCTTCAAATTTAATACACTGATACCATTATGAACTCTTTATTTCCTGTGGGGGAACACTAATCTGTCACGTCACAATTTTTTTTTATATATATTTTCAATTTCAATGATCCTTATTCTAATAAATGATTTTAAAGAATGTCAAGTGTTATTACTATATTTTTTCTCATCAAAATCTTATAATTTTCCCTATTTTAAATAAGTTTGAATTTTAAAATTTAATTATGTTAATTTTTTTATTTTTTAAATAATATAAAACTTGAAGTCTAATTATTACTTAATTAAGAAAACAAAGAATTTTATTTCTTATTTTAATTTTTTTACACATTATTATACTTTCATTTTTCTCTTAAACAAACTCATGTAATACATGGGTATATAACATAATTTATAATATACGTTTTTATCCCGTTTTATTTTCTATTAATTTTGTTTTTCTTTAATAACTTTTGTTCGTTAACTTTTTTCAAAATATGGAGTGCTCAACTGTTTGTAGTTTTTTTTGTCAACGTTCCGATATATATATTTTTTAAAATGGAGTTGTAATTAAAATCAAGGCTTTTTTGTCTTTGTCTAAAGCGAGTGCCGTTACCGTTGTTGTACCATAACGAGTTGAATCTATTATGGGCGAACAACATCATTGTCGATATTGGTATTATCGGTATTCGATTTATGGTTTTCGACGACCCGAACTGGTAAATTTTTTATTTTGTTTTTCCCCTTTTTTATTATTTAGTTTTATGTTTCTTTTTTATTAACATTATTTTCACTGTTACGTCTACGTTTTCGTTTTAACTTTATTAACAACAGGCCCCACACCGTTTTCTATGATAACTTTCGTTCGTTATGTTTTTTAAACAACAGAATGCGCGTTTTCCTAAAAAAAATAAGCGTTCTATTTAAATTTTATTGAAGACGGAGTTGTATTCAAATTCGAGTGTTCTTTTGGTATCACATGCTATAACGAGTCTGCGGTTAGATGTAAGTTTTATCCACGCAAATGAGTCAAACCTATAATGACCAGACTCCCGGCATAAAACGTGGGGGTAAAAACTAGTTATATGTATGTATATATACATGGTTTATGGTTTAGGGTTTAATCTAATGACCCTAAATTCTTATCAACCTTCTTACAATTAAAACAGTTTTTTTTATCTAAATCTAATCCTATATATATATATATATATATATATGTGTGTGTGTACTAGATTATTCATCGGATACCATTAAGAAGATAAAAAAGTAATATAAATTATGTGATATATAATTTGTTTTGAATCACATCCCTATTCTAATAAAATTATCAACATCATATTCACCCTTACACTCATTTTACCCAAAAAAATCACACTTATATCCTTCATTCAATATTTCCAAATTTAGCTTCTTTTTTTTTGAAAATTCACATAATTAAACATTTTAGCAAATTAATTCACCATTATTACCATTGACACATCTTTTTAAAATTATTATTAAAAGTGAATATTTAAAAAAAAATCAATAGTTAAAAAGTAGAAGACTATAAAAAATTGAGTTTTTAAAGTTTTATCATTAAAAAACGAGTTTTTAAAATTTTACTATTAAAAAGCAAAATTTTAATTTTACATTAAAATTTGAAAATACAACTTTTGTATTTTAAATAAATATGTGTTAGAATAAAGTTTACTATATTTAATTAGCATATTTTTTAATTATGTTTGATATTTATAAATAATTTTTTTATTTTGATTTGTAAATTTTAATAGTTAGTTTTTAATTCAAATTAAGAAACTTGAAAATATTTATTTTTAAAATGTATAATAATTTAAACTTTATTTTTTTTAAATGGCGAGTTTTTTTTTTCAAAAAAATATGTTTGCTTTCAAAATCTAATATATTAGTTTTAACTAGCTTTAAACTCGTGTGTTTACACAGGGTAAAACACACAAGTTTATTTTGATAAATATCTTAACACATGTGTTTTATACAAATTTGATATTGTATTGGTAACTTTTTCATTTTGTTAAATATTATGTTTATATGGATAGAAGTAATCAAAACATTAAAAAAATTACATGAAAATATATTTCATAAGTTGTGTCCTTTTTATAAACATTAAATTACATGTCAAATGAAACCTTACAATGATGATTTACAAATTTGAAAATACTTCATTGCATACAACATTTGACATGGTATTGGTAATTTTCCATGTTTATTAACAATTAACGTTGTGTTCCTGGGTCTCATTTAAGGAGGGAAAATAAAGAAAGAGGAATAAAACTCTTGTTCCAGAGTTTTTTTTAACGGTGAAAAGAAACAAAATGGAAGGAAGTGTGTTCCAGAGTTTTTTTTTTTTTAAATGGAAGGAAATGAAAGGAAAACAAATGTTATCTCTATTCTCCCACATAAGAGAGATTTTGAGAGAAAGGAAAAGAAGAGAAAGAAATCATTTCTTTTCTTTTCTTTCCTTTGGTAAACTCGGGAACACATCGCAATAGTTTGAGTCCGTCTTTACTTTTAACTCTTGATAATGCAACTTACAACTGCCAATGAATAAATATTGGATCTTTTAAATACAAACCAACATTTGAAAATGAGTGTCCTAGACTTTTATTCATGATCATTGCAAAACATACAACCAATGTATATTTTCTTCTTTTAAATTTAATTAAAACTCTTTTGTCTAAATGAGTTACCCCAATTATAGTGATAAAATTGCGAAGACCAATTTTACTTCATGATATAATCTCCGCTTCTATAACGCGGTTACCTAGTGATTTGACTTGGAGTCTTCTTCCTTTACATAAACCATTTTTTATCCATATTTTCTTAGTAGCGTAATTGGAACACCGACATTTTGAACTAATTTATGGTTTAAAAAATCTGATAATTTAAGTCCATTTAGAAAATCAGGATAGTAAAAGCTTTCATCAAAATTATCAATAAGATGCTTTGATTGACAAATACTATCTACACTTAGATATTTTAAAGTTTATAGGAGATTCAAAAGAATATCTAAGAGCATCTTGATGAAAGCTTTTACTTTCTCGATTTTCTAAATGGAATTAAAATATCAGGTTTGTTAAACCATAAAGTAGTCCTAAATGTCGGTGTTCCAATTATGTTACTAAGAAAATATTGATAAAAAATGGTTTATGTAAAGGAACAAGACTCCAAATTAAATCACTAGGTAATCGCGTTATAGAAGCGAAGATTATATCATGAAGTAAAATTGGTCATCCGTAATTTTATCACTATAATTGGATTAACACATTTAGACAAAAGAATTTCATTTAAATTTCAAAAAAGAAAATATACAATGGTTGTATGTTTTGCAATGACTATGAATAAAATTCTAGGACAATCACTTTCAAATGTTGGTTTGTATTTGAAAATCCAATGTTTATTCATGGGCATCTGTAAGTTGCATTATTAAGAGTTAAAAGTAGAGACGGACTCAAAATATTAATGTTTAATAAACATGAAAATTTTACCAATACCACGTCAAATGTTGTATCCAATGAAATATTTTCAAATTTGTAAATCATCATTGTAAGGTTTCATTTGACATGAAATTTAAGGTATTGTAAAAATGACACCACTTATGAAATATATTTTTCATGTTTTTTTTTATGTTTTTATTACTTTTATCCATATAATCTTAATATTTAATAAAATAAAAAATTTACCAATACAATATCAAATTCATATAAAAACATGTGTTAAGATATTTATCAAAATAAACCCGTGTAACGCACGGGTTTAAAGCTAGTGTAATATAAAATTTTAAGAAACAAATTTTGTTATAATATTTTTATTTGAAAGTTTTGTTTGAATTTAAATAAAAATAAAATATAGAATTACTAGCTTAGACCCCGTGTAATACACATGGACGAAAAATATCAATACGTAAATTTCTCAAATTTTATTTATTTATTTTAAAGGTGTAAAAATGTATTACTGTATACTAAGTATATAAAAATAATCAAAATATGTAAAAAAATAATATATAATTGGGTTTCGGAAATACGTCAATTACTATTTAATGTAATTTGACTTTCATTTACTATTTGATTGAAAATAAAAATTACATAATTAGATTTCAAAGTTTTTTTATATAATAAAGGATAATTTAAAATAAATGTGTTTTATTATTATAATTAGTAATTTATTAAAAGATATGTGTGCATTTAATAAGAGAGAGAGGTGGAAAAAGAATGATAAGATTGAATATGGTGTCGACATGTGGCATACAAAAACTTTTATTTATTATATAAAAATAACATATAGAATTATACGAACTTCTGTAATTCAGTAATAAGATATTATTGGGGGTGAGATTGAATAGATTTGTACCTTTATTAAAAGATATCTGAACTTCTGAAATTATACGAACTTCACCTTTTTGTTTTTTGACACAACACTTTTTCTTTTATAGATTTGTACACCTTTATTTTCTGACTTTTTTTTCTTTTGACACAAGTTTAATTTTTATAGATTTACCATAACTTTATATTTTGACTTCAAGTTTAGTTTTTTTTACAGATTTGCCACAAGACTTTAATAGAGTAAAGTTTTTTTTTTATAAAATTGCAACAAAAGTTCGCTATTTTTTTTGTAATAACTTTCGTTTGTTAACTTTTTATTTAAACGAGATGCATGGGTTCAGGGGCGGACCTACATAGACCGGGTGGGGTTCAGGGGCGGACCTACATAGACCGGGTGGGGTTCACCGGAACCCCCCGAGTTTCGAAAATTTAATACAACGGTATGTAAAAAAACTGGGGTGAACCCCCAAATAAATTATAGGGTGAACCCCTTAACAAAGTTCAACAAGTAGTGTAGTGGTCCAAGTCTTTGGTTTATATCCTAGAGGTAGTGTGTTCGAATCCCACTTCTCTCTGTATTTTAAACATTTTTTTAACTGAAGTTGATATTTATTTCTTTCAATTTAATTAACTGTACATGATAGTTAGATATGAAGGTTTTAATAAGCAATTAAGCTGCAGCCATAAACAGTTTCAGGAAGAGATAAAGAGGTGTGTCATGTGTGGGTGATCATTTGCTTTTTGACTACATGTGAGTGTTAGTATTTGAATCAAGTTTACATATTAAAAGGGTCTATTTTATTAGACTGTATTTGTGTGCATTTCAATCTCATGTAGTCTTGCATTTCAATGCGATACTTTTGATTATCAAAAATCAAATTTTATTATATTAGGCTTTTTTTTGTGAGACAGGAATTACTTTGTGGTGTGTAGAGGTTATAGTTAATCTGTCATCTGGTGTATTTATAATTTGTTGGTAAGTTGGTATGGATAAACTTGTTTGTGATACCGAAGAAGAAACAATTTGCAGTAGTATTAGCATGTGTAATTTTATGTTACTTAATTTGCTGCTGAAGCTCTTGATTTTTACCAATTTGAGAAGACGGATTGAGTCTTGACCCGTCCAATCCGTTTAAAAATTTTGCTAATTTCTTTTATAAATCAACCCGTTGGAAAAAATTCATTATAGGATCGTATTTTTGTTATGTGATGACTTACCCGACCCGAACCATCGAACCGACCCGGATTTTTATATGTCCGGCCTTATGAAATTTGAGGATATAAAACAGTGAACCCTTTGGAAAAATTTCCTAGATCCGCCACTGCATGCATGGGTTTGTTTTTTTTTCTATCTGCGATCTGAGTATTTTTTTGTATCGTATGCTATAGCGAGTCTGTGTTTAGACGTAAGTTTATCCCCGTTGACGAGCCGAACTGATAACTACCAAACTTCTGTCACATAGCGCGGAGAAGAAAACTTGTTATATTTAAATCAAAATGCAACCATTTATCTAGTCTAAATTCACCTACGCGGCGGGAATAAACTAGTTATATTTGAATCGAAATGCAACCATTTAATTAGTCTAAATTCACCGGATAAAATGCATATATAACAAGTGACACATCCTTTTAATTATATTATTTTTTCAATTATATCAGTTTTTTTTTTCTTTTTTCATAAAAATAGCTTAAGATTTATTCTAAAACTCATGTTGGCTGAAACAAAATACTCATCATCCTCCAACTGTCTACTATTTTCTTGTTCTTCAATTTTCCCTCTTCACATCAACTAAACACCGGCTTTCCAGCAACTGTCGCCCACCCTCGCCGCTAATAGAACGTTTTCCGATCATGTTTTCCCTCTTTTTTTCATTATAATTTCTCTATCAGTGACATTTTGAAAGGTCAAACTGTAAAAGAATGACTACTACGCTACCTAATGTTTTCAGAACCGGACAGACGTCAAACCGATCTCCTTACAAGTTTACTGGTCATACCGCATTTTAAAACCGGATGACGTCATAAATATTATAAATAAATGAAAATAAAAAATAGCAAGAATTTCCTGTTGAATATGTGATTTGGGTACTACTCGAACAGATGGCCAAAGAGAGTTTAGAGGATGCAATCGAACCAAAACTCGAATAAATTGCAGTGGCGTTTAGGGAGCTGCTAAATCTGAGATTTGTGGAGCTGCAATTTGGGGAACAGAAACTCGAAGCAAGAATTGCATATTGATATGGATTTAGGGTTTCGGATTGCAACAACGATGGATTAAGTTTGTTATTGACTTTTGAGGGCCTGCAATAAAAATAATTGGGGCCTAATTCCCGCCTAACCAGCCTTGGATCTATCCGGAAGAAAAAAACCACGCAAAAAAGCCTTGGATCCCCTTAGAAAAAAAACATGAAAAAAGAAAAATAGGAATCTGAAACCCGGTCTAGGAAGCCACAAAGTTGACTACATACCACAATATTACAGGAGTGTTATTTTATAAATTTATCAAAGGATAATTAATATACATATCATATGGGGGTGGTTTGGTAACAATAAAAACTCATTTAAGGTGAAGAAACATTTCAAACTCTTTTTATATATGTAAAAAAATATATATATATTTTTGGGATGAATTCTACATTCAATTTTTTCACTTTTGGTGGAAAAATTATAAAAAACTGCTGCCGTTTATTACATATATAAGTTCTAAGGTCTGACGTTTTTTACATATGTAAATGCTGACATATTGCATACGTAAGCCTAAAAAACGCCGAGTTTTGCTATTTTTTGCATATATTTTTTTTGCAACTAAGGCTTTTTTTATATAAATAATCAATCCCAAATTGTAATTTTTTTTCAAAGGGTTTGTAAGGTTTTTTTTTCATCTCAAGGGGGTTTTTATTTTACTCTTCCCCCATATCATATTATATATGTATACTAGGTTAAAACCCATGTTTTACATGGGTTGAATAAATACAATTTGTTATAAAACAGTATTTTCTATGAATATTTGTATGTTGGATGTTATTAGTAATATGTGAAATAAGGAATAATGAAGATTTAAAAATTATAAATAACAAATAATAAAGATTTAAGAATTATAAAATTGTATTTAAAAATAACATATAATTGAAGTTTTCTTATGATTTAGTAATTTTTAATAAAATATTAAAATAAATTTTAGATATTTAATTATTTAACATCATCATTATTTAATAGGAGAGAAAGGCGAAAAACAAAAATCTAGATTTTATCAAAAGTCCACGTAGCAAGTATAGTTATTCGTTTATTATAGTATAGGTTAGAAACCTTGTATATTATACAGGGTGAATAAATGCAATGTTATATATACTTAGTAATAAAGATCTAATATTACATATTTATAACATATTACATAATTTTTTAATACAAATTTTAGAAACGTTATATAATTATTTTTTAAAAATGTTTTATAAAAAGAATGAAATAAATGTTCAAATTAGAAAAATGTTTTATGAACAAAGCTATTTTTTTTAATTAAAAAATCTTTTATAAAAATAGTTATATAAATCATTATTATTTAATAGGAGAGAGAGGCGGGAAACAAAAATTAATTTTTTTTATGGAAACTTGTAGCATTAATAGGAGAGAGAGGCGGGAAAAAAAGCTGAGGATAAACATGAGAATGACATGTGGCACCCAAAACCTTTATTTATTAGTATATATATATATATATATATATATATATATATATATAATTTGGGGCCTAGCTTATTTTCATAAGCAGGTGGGCCGGCCCTACCGGCCAAACCTTTAGTTCCTGGTCCGACCGGTCGGTCAGGTCCGGATTTCAAAACACTGACGCTACCACTATTAATAGCATAATTGACGGATAAAAAAAACTATTGTACATACCACTATTGATAGCAAATTTGGTCATCCGTCCAACAGAATTGTGTAGTTCGGCCCCTGACACTAGATATCTACACAATACATGAGTAAATAATATAAAAATAAATATTTTGCCATATTAACAACCCATTTGTTAATTTAGGAGCATACTACTCAGATTGTGGTAAAATTATTTTAGCTGCAGGTTGGTAATCATCATCGGTACAAGTTTTAAAATTAACGTCATTAAGATAATTATCATGCTGTGAAAATGAAAAAAATAAATAAACTTGTTCATAATCATGCCATACCATATGATATAAAAGTTTCATTTTGTACTATTAAATAACTAGAAAGTGAGAATAAAAACGGAAGAGACGAAACATGCATCGACTCATGAACACAATACTCTTTCTGCCAAAAAGGAATTGATCGACTCATGAACACGGTTATAGGGGGATGTTCAAATAAGAAGCCTTATTAAGCTAAGAAACCTAAGAAACAATCCCAGCTTGATATGTGACAATCTCTTTAATTAATTAGAAAGGGTATTTTTGGTAGTAAAAGAGCAATCTTCAAACCCAAATCCACATAGGGTTTGTTCCAGAAATTCACAACCAGGCATCATATCTTCAGCTTCTATCTCTAATCCCAGGCATACTCCCTTCACTCCGCCATTGAAGACAGATTTACGATTCTCCCGGATGGCGTCATCATCTTCCTCCGAAGCCACCAATGACGCCATGCCGACGCCCAAGTTGAAGAAGGAAGGATTAGGATGGATGGAGTGGCTAAGATGTTGGTTCTATTTGGCATACAAGATGCTTTTTCAGAGAATAATGGCGTCTCATTTGCATAATCCAATGCCGTTGCCTCCTCTCAACGATCTCACTTGCGTAAATATAGGATCCACCAGTGGTATTGGCCGAGAAATTGACAGGTCTTCGATTCTCTCTTCATCCGAACTTTTAGCATTAATGTTCGATTCAGGTGTTAGGGTTTCTGACAAACTGTAATTTATCTTTATTGAAATGAACACAATTGAGGTTAGGGTTTCTAACTAATGGTTCAATATGAAGTTTGATTCCTTTATGATTGACTACAAATGTACATAGTGAATGTTGAAAATTTATCTAGTTATTTTTGTAAACAACACGGTTATTTGCGTTGTTCTATGGTTAAACATCACAAAAATTGTGCGTTTTACTTACAAAACAATAAAAAAAAAACTGTGGTGTTTGACAAAGCAACACAAAAAACTGTGCTATTTTACAAAACAACACAGTTTTGCATGGCGTCGTTTTTTTTTGTTAAAAAATATGGCAAGACTATACTTGAATTAAAGGTAAAAAAAAGCTCGATTTTATGGTGTAATTTTTTTAAAAAAATAATGTCTTATAAAAAAGTTATGAACATTTAAAAAATGTGAAGGAAACTTGAAAAAGTCTATAATTGTGAGTTTTCCTATAATGCCCCTCCAATCATTATAATTCCTATACTAAAATCTCATATCATCAAATTGAATGGTTAAAATTGTTCCTTAGGTTTTTTTAGACAAATTGGGTTGTTGGGGGAACCTCGCTCTATATTTATAGTCTGAAGTCTACTTTTCTTATACAAAATTTTAATATCTAATATAAAATATTATATTATATATGTGTATACATAATTATTTTATAAGAGCTATATAATATGTATCTATTTCTAATGTATATAAAAAATATCATAAAAAACAACACACTTGATCAGTTGATTTTTTTTCTTTTTTGCTTTTTGGGTCTAAAATGCACTAGCAATCAATTTTGATAGTTGATCAACTTATAACTTTTTCCTTACTTCATATGTAAATGTATTTAAGTTACAAACGCATGCAAAAAACATCAACTTGTGAGTTTGTGTGTGTTCTCATACTCTAACAAAGGCTAAACATTAGAAACTAAATTTAAAGTGTAACGTCAGGGAACAGTGACTGTACCCTACAAATGCTGCCACCTTACCTTTTTTTTTTTCTTTTTTTTTTTTTTATGTTGTCTATATTTTTACTTTTAACCCTTATGCTATATATAATATACGATTTTAACTCTTTTCGTTTTCTATTAATTTCATTTTCCTTTAATAACTTTTGTTCGTTAACTTTTTTATAAAATACGGAGTGCGCGACTGTTTTTAGTTTTTTTCAACGTTCCGATATATATAATTTTAAAACGGAGCTGTATTAAAAATCAAGTTTTTTTTTTCGTTTATTCAAAACTGAGTGTATTTTTTTTATCATACGTTATAACAAGTGTCGTTACCGTTATAGCAAGTGTCGTTACCGTTATGATAATGTGACCAGTATTGGTATTAGCGGAACCGGTCTCGATATTCGCTTTTATGATTTTCGGAGAGTCAAACCGCTAACGACCAACCGTGTGACACGGGAGAAAAACGACCAAACTCCCGCCGCGAAGCGAGTGTTAAAATAACTCGTTTAGTTTTATTTATGAGTTTGTCTTATTTTTAGAGCATATACCACAGGAACAATTCCACAATACCATTAAGTCCAATAAATATCTTTGAAATTTCAATGTATATCATTCTGGAAATTCAATACCATCTTAGGCCTATATAAACCATGTTTAGTCTCACTTTGCCTACACCCAAATCAACAATGACTACCTCCACCCTTTCCACTTTCCTTCTCTTGGTTATTCTTTTCCACTCCACCAATGCAGCAGTTTTTACTATTCGAAACAACTGTCCATACACCGTTTGGGCTGGTGCGGTGCCTGGTGGCGGCCGTCAGCTTAACTCAGGCCAAACCTGGCCTTTAACCGTCGCAGCTGGCACAGCAGGAGCGCGTATATGGCCCCGAACCAATTGCAACTTTGATGGTTCTGGGCGAGGTAAGTGTCAGACTGGTGATTGCAACGGTCTCCTCCAATGCCAAAACTATGGTACACCGCCTAACACATTGGCTGAGTACGCTCTAAATCAATTTAGTAATCTTGATTTCTTTGACATTTCTCTTGTCGATGGATTCAATGTGCCGATGGTATTTAAGCCCAATTCTGGTGGGTGCACCCGTGGCATCTCATGTACAGCTGATATCAATGGTCAGTGCCCTGCTGAGTTATGAGCTCCTGGTGGGTGCAATAACCCTTGCACCGTGTTCAAAACTGATCAATATTGTTGTAACTCTGGAAATTGTGGACCAACTGATTTTTCAAGGTTTTTCAAGACGAGATGCCCTGATGCTTATAGTTATCCCAAGGATGATCCAACCAGCACATTTACGTGCCCCGGTGGAACCAACTACGATGTTATATTCTGCCCTTGAAGCCATTTGATTTGATTATCGAATCAAATTAAAAAGGTGTTCGTCATATAGAACCGGAATAAATGCAGTAATACATAGTGAATAAGTAATTAAGGTGATAGTCTAATTATAAGGCTTCATCCTTAATTATATATTGTAACACAATAATGTCGTGTTTTATCAAAATAAATAGTAATTGTGATTACTAGTAAATGTGCGACCCTTTGAAATTTCCATTCAGATCGGTCATTCTAAATCTTGTGTTGATCATTATATAAATAATATAATATCCAACAAATATACCTTACATTATTCGCATATGAATTTTGTATTTAGTTATGTCAATTTGCAAACAAATATTCATTGCATTCGCATATAAGTTTCTCATCTTAATTATTATATTGAATAAATAAGTATTCATACAAATAACATTCACATGTAATGTATATTTGTTTGATATTATATTAGTGAAACACAAGATTTAGAATGATCGATATGAATGGAAATAAGGAGAATAATTTGTTTACTTCTTCAATATAAATCATTTAACTTATTCATGATAAAATTAAATAAATAGTTTTCATGGTGTGTTATACCGTTATAGTAATTTCAAAAACAAATCTCTTTTATAGTTATGTTATACGTGACTTTATAATCAAGTATCTACTTTACTTTGATATCACATCATTTTCCATCGATGCAAGCTTAAATGCAATGTTTTCAGAATCGAATCGGACCTGCTGGTCGGACCGGAACCGGTCCGGTTGTTTGTAGTTGAACCTTTTTTATTTAAACCAACCAGTTACCGATCGGACCTCGGACCGGTGAACTGGACCGGGTGGTCGGACCGGATTTTATTTTTTTTATATTTTTTTTCTTTGAAATGTCATTTTCTGATTAATTTAGTATTTCAAGTTTCATATTTTATTTATTTAAACATTTATGTGTCATTAAAATTGTAAATTGACATAAAACAAAACACGTTTTTTATATTTTCTATCTATATAAATAGTTTTAATTTTTATATTATTTATGATATCATCCGGTCCGACCAATGGACCTCTAAGACGGCCGGTTTACTATCCGATCCGGTTTCTAAAAACATTGTTTAAATGCATGCAGTACATGATACCATAATCTCGTATAAGTTTCGTTTGTGTATCACCATCAAACATCTCTTTTTATACATACTGTTTATATTTATTAGTTTTTATCTTTAAAACTTTTAATAACCTATTGTCCAAGTATAAAGTAATAATTAATTAACGTCAAAACAATGTAACACATTTATATTTCTACAATACAAATGAGTTATTTAATCATTTATATGTGATTTTAATAGGTAATTCGGTTCCTCTAGTAGATAATTTGGGATCTCCAAAACTCTGTTGAGGTTATCCGACATGAGGAGAAAGATTACTATTAAGAGTGTGCGATGTCAACTATTAGCAGGATTACACATTCTAGAAGATTATATATGAGACAAATGCCACCTCATGTAACACTCGTATTTCACAACTCTTTTATAAAAAGACTTAACATAATTTATTAGTTTTATAATTTATATAGAGAAATTCTTATGAAAACTTATAATTTACCAAATCAAACAACTGTTTTATCATCAATAGGTTACATAACAATTTAAAACTTAGGTCCAAGTTGTGACCATTTTGAAATTAAAATGCACATGAATGACACACCTTAGGTGTACAATATACAAGCCTGATATAGGCATACACAACGTGTGAATTGATTATTAGTGAACCAAATTAATTAAAAGTCGGCTAACGTATACAATAATATTCAACACACGGAACCAATTAAATTAGCCAAACACTGGATAACCATGAAGCTTCATTGAATGCAACACTTCGAAGTTTCCATCCATCATTCTAAATATCTTGTGTTAATTAAACACATTTTTTGTTTTGTTATGTGAATAATTCAATATGTATACAAATATTCATTGCATTCACATATAAATTATATTGAATAATAATCAACCATTACAAATTATAAACCTTTTAAATGGCTACAGTGTTACTGACAAGTCCTATTAATTTATTAAAATCGAACAACAACTGGGCCTTAAGTAGCCCAACGTCAAGAAATAGAAGACAGAAATATCAATTTGGCCTTCAATCATTCCTTGAATAAATAGGCTAATGCAATATAAAATTTACATTATCTTGGTTGTGTAGAGGTAAAAAATAATTAAATAGTAACAGAATAAATAGCTAGTTATATTAAATAAAATTACTATAATTATATGAGTAGGCGTTAGTTGTTTTTGATAAAATAAATAAATAAATGGAAAATATTTTTAGTTTTTCATATATAAAAAATATTTATAAAATTGTAATGATTTCCTACAAATCAAAAACTATAATAACGATAATATTCTAAATTTTTTAATACAATAACAACCTTATAGAGGGTAGGGTGAGAATACTGACTCGTCTCGTACTAGTGCATAAAGACGCTAAACTCCTAAGATAGTTGGGAATGTTTAGTCACTAGTGGAATTTCTCTTCGAGTTGCGGCGGAGATTGGATTTAAAAATAATAAAAAGTAAGGAACATCAATTGAATTTAAAAGTTATGCAAACACAAATTTACGAACTACAAAATTACCTGTTTATGAAAGTAAGCAGGTATTGCATGTTTTACGTCGATGGTACCAAATCTGTCAAACGAATGGTTTTCATTAAAGGGTTTTCATTAAAGATTAATAATACTAATAATAATCATAACAAATAAATTAATAATAATAAATAGACAGATAGATAGATAGATAGATAATCTATACTATATAATAAATAAAAGTTTTTTAGTGCCACGTGTCGCCTCCATATTCATTCTCACCATTTTTTTCCCGCTTCTCTCTCTTATTTAATGCACTTCCATCTTTTAATAATAATATATTCTTAAATAAAATACTAATTATACTAATAAAAATATTTATTTTTAATTATCCTTTTATTATAAAAAACTTTGATATTTAATTATATAACTTTTATTTCAATCAAATAGTAATGAAAGTTAAATTACATTTTTGAAACCCAATTATATATTAATTTTTACATATTTTAAGTTTGTTTCTATACTTAGTATATGTAATATTTTTTTACACATGTAAAATATATATATATATATATATATATATATATATATATATATATATATATATATATATATATATATATAAAGATTTAAAAATTTTATATATTGATGTTTTTTACCCCGTGTGTAGACACGGGATCTAAACTAGTAATAATAATAATAATAACATAAAAGCCAAAATAAAAAATTCAAACAGTTTACTCAAAACAAAATTTAATATTATTTTTTAAAGAGTTGGAACGGCGTGAATTACACTTACACGCGATACCTCATATCGTGAAACCAATTATTTGTTTCTTCATAATTCATTCACGCTTTTCGGGTTGTTGTGGTTGTGCGTATTTGGAAGAAGAAAGAATACGGAAGTGAAGGAAGGAGACTAGTTTAAATTAGGGTTTTGGTTTGATGTAGGAAAAAAAAGCACAGGCCTTTGGTTAATTAATTATTTGGGCTGACGTTTATGGTTAATTTTTTTTAATAAATGAACCAATTTTATTGAATCAGAGGTTTAGTTAATTTTATTTTTATTTCATTTGTATGTTGCATTTTTTTAATTTTATGTTTATTGTATTTTTTTATATTTTTATTTAAAAAAATGCTAGGTTAGTTAGGGATTCCCACCCCTTGTGATTTGTGTTTAGGTAGTTTAGGGTAATTAGGAGTTCAAATGACGTTACATGACATCACGTGTGTTGATTGACCAATTTTTAGAATTCTTAGAGTTCAAGGGGTTCCACCCCTCCACCCTAAATACTCAACTTAGTGGGTAGAATTTTAAATTTAGTTATAAACAAAAAGGCCTTTCAAAAAAAAGTTATAAACAAAAGGAGTAGGTTGAAGTAGTAGTGTTCATTATTCGAATAAACCGAAATTCGATTCGAACCGAATTCGAATAAAAATTTTGATTTCGAATTTTGATTATTCGAATCGAATAATTATTCGATTCGAATAAATAAGTCGAATTTGAATTCTAAAAATCCTCAATTCAATTCGATTCGAATAAACCGAATTTATATATTATATAACTTATAATTTTTTTAATATATAATTTCCTTTTATAAAAATAGGTTTGGTTTGAACTTCTAACTTCAAATTACTTGTGGTTTTTTTTTAAAAGTTTTTTATAGCCTTCAAAGTTCAAATCCACAAAACCTTTACCTAGTCAACGATTTCTCAAAGGCGATCTTTCTTTCGTTTGGATATTTGGGACTATTTTTATGTTGTTTAAGACTTTGTTTTTTAGTTGTGTAATGTTGTTGGGATTGTTTTGAACCCTCTTGAATTATGGTATAGTTAACACAACTGAATATTTGTAATTTTTTTTTTAAATAATTATAATTCGGTTTATTCGAATTCGATTCGAATCGAATAAGCTTATTCGAATCGGTTTAAGTGATTCTTATTCGAATTTGAATCCAGAAAAAAAAATCCAAATTCGAATAATTCGATTCGAATAAACCGAATAACCTGATTTGATTCGTTTGAACACCCCTAGGTTGAAGTAAAAGAAATGGTAACAAACACCCTCCCACCCCACCCCCACCCCACCTCCCATATGGAGGTGTGGGAATGAAACCATAGGGCTAGTCTGCATATGTTATTTTAGTGAAACGAGAAACTTAGCCCCGCGCTTCGTGACGAGAGTCGGACGTCAAACGGTTGAGACGGTTACATTAACATGGTTGTTAAACCTAAGACCTAAACTAGATACTTGATACTTGAACAACATCATGGGGAGGGAGTGTATGTAGCACTACACGATACATCCAAGTTGTCAACGACGTACCGCGAATGACACCACCCCACCAATTTGCGCGCGGGCTCAGTAGTACGTGGTGATTTTGGCACAATGGTGCCGGACACGGTACTCAACAACATACATATGATTAGTGTATTTTTTTTAAAAGGTTTAGGAAGAGGAGGGGATAGAAAAAGGTGATAGGTGATGTGACGTACATACTAGGAGTGTAAACGAGTCAAGCCAAGAGCTACTCGAGATCGGATCGGTAAAAAGCTCGAACGAGCCGGCGCTTGATCTCGAGCCTAAAATATGGTTCGTTTAGTTATCGAGCCCGAGCTCAAGCTTTATCTTCTAAGATCGTTTAGGCTCGCGAGCCTTAACGAGTCTAGTAGGATTTCATTTTATTTTTTATATATTTAAAATATTATTTAATTTAACCCCCCAAATCGAGCTTGAGCCGAGCTTTGGCTCGTTTAAGGCTTCCTATAAACGAGCTCGAGCCGAGCTCTTGCTCGTTTAATCGTCTTGAATGAAATCGAGCCTTACCGAGCCGATCTCGAACTTTATTTTCACTCTACGAGCCAAGCTCGATCCAAAAATTGTAGGCTCGAACCGAGCCGAGCTCAAGCTCGAGCTTCAGGATATTCCAACGACTCAATCTCGATTAGTGTCCGGCTCGTTTACACCCCTAAACTCCATACGCATGATAGAGAGTGCTAGAAATAGGAGGAAGGAGAAAGATGGCCCTTAACACACAAAAAAAAAACTCAAAGCAAAAAGAAACCAACAACATTTGAAAGCATATGAAACATCTTTTTGTAGCACTAACTTGAAAAACCCTTGTTTTTTAATAAAAAATATAACATCCCAAAATTTTAAGAGATAAAGTCCAGGAACTAAAAGTGAAAAAGTCCCAAAGTCAAAGGGCTTAAAATAAAAGAAATTGGAAAGATGAGTCGGTAGCGGACCGCTACCAAAGCCTTAGCGGTCCGCTAGCCGCAATTGGCTCGGGAAACAAGAGGATGTCACGTGTATGGTGACTCGCTGAATAAGATTGGGTAGTGGACCGCTACCCAGAGCGTAACGGTCCGCTACGTGGTGAACACGCGGGACACATGTCAAGAGGCGGTAGCGGACCGCTACCACCTATCTTAGCGGTCCGCCACCAGTGGTGTTCCAGCCCTATAAATAGAGGCAGTTAGCATACCGAGGAGCCCCGAACGACGGTTACAAACGCGGAGGTTACGAGTGCGGTATGTGACTAGTGCGGTTCGAGTTCGGAGAGACGTTTAAGCGAGGAACGAACGTAAGAAAAGACCCGAGACTATCGTAAGTACACTGGACTCGTACCTTAGGTAAATGTTTATGTGAAATACGTGTTATGTGTTACGTGGGGAACTAAGGTACGAGGTAATTACGTGAAGTGGACCTTATTCGGTTTAGGCGGTATTAATAACATGGCTAAGCAGAAAAAGAAACTTGGTTAAATAAATTTTGCGCCGTGTTCCGCCGCGGTAGGCGGGACTTAAACGGTTGAAGCGATGACATTAACATGGCTAAACACAAAAAATCATAGTTAAATACGTAAAAGAAACGTATCTTACAGCGAGTCGGTTGTGCATATCGAAACATAGATAAAAGACAGTTAGATAATGATATATATGTTTTCCATTCGGTGTCGGTCTCATTCTTCATGGTGTCAGCACGTCACTGTCAGTCGATATAACACACGACACCTAAAAAATACACTATTTTGAATACGACTCGGTTTAAAAAAAAGTTATACCAGGATGTCAAGAAAGAAAATAAACAAAAAAACGCGAAAGTTATTAAGGAAAAATCAGATTATATGCATTACAGGGTGTAAATTTGAAACTTTTGAAACTTGAAGGTGAGCTTTACCATTTCATTAAAGTTGAGGAGAGAATGAAAATGCCACGACACTCGTAAATGAGATACTATGTAATGAGGAGAAAGACGTACGCATAATGCATGTGAGTTGTTATTACGTTATTACAATTTACAAGAATATATTAAATCTGATTTTAGTACTGGTAATAATCATATACACAGGGCCGGTCCATTGGGCTTGCGGGCAACACATTCATAGTGGGACTAACATTTCGAGAGGCCAAAAAAAAATTAAAATTTATATATATATAAATATATATATATATAATTTTCGAGGTTTTAAAAAAAATTATTGGACCTTTTTAAATAAGTAATTTTCGAGGTTTTAAAAAAAATTATTGGATCAAATATATCAAGAAAAAACAACTGAACCTTTTTAAAAGTATGTTAGGCTTAAAAATGTTAAATGTGTTTAGACCCATGAATCCAATCCAATTCAACACTTTGTAATTTTGTACTAGGCTTAAAAAAATTATATATTTCGTTATGTGCCTTTTTTTTCCGACTCGTGTAGGGCATTCGAATCCTCGGGACCGGCTCTGCATATACAAAGTGTCACATCCATCCTTAGCCACCCGCTGTTGGTGTTATAATTGTAGAAACTTGGGTCACATTTTATTATAAAATAATATTAACGACACTCTCGTTAATCATGGGGAATAAATAGTACAATGTCGTACACAAAACCGAATGAAAAATAGATATAAAATACAAATTTTATGTGTCAAATTGATCGAATCGATGTCTTTAGCGAGTACTCCAACGACCGCCTTCTTGAAGTATTCTTGACTGGTACTTCCTATATATAAACCTCTTGGTACTTCGTGATGAAACCATTATGAATGTTTAGAGGTATAGACTAAATAAAAAGTAATAAGAATATAGTAAACGTACGGGAGAACTTCTGACCAGTATATAGTTATCTGACAAACGGAATGTGTTTATCTAAGGAAAGAGTGGTGTATAAATCTATCCTAGACCCATCACTTTTTCCTGGAAATATCTATGTTGGAGGTACTACTCTGGAAGAATAATCACCAGAGTTTACAATATATGATAAGTATGAATAAGGGAAGACTTAATTCTAAACAAAAGAATATATGTGATGTATTATAGGGGTGGTGGGTACGTCGCTGGTACACCGTATATATAAATCTCTTTAATACATCATAGAGACGCCTTTACGAGGAATTAGGACAAGAATGGAATAAAAGCATGAGGAAGTCATGCTATTAATTAAGTAATGAGAAACGCTTAATCTTAAGCAAATGTAATCTTAAGCAAAGGAGTACTCATGAAATGTTAAAGGGGTGGTGGATACGCCGCTAGTACTTCCTATATATAAACCTCTTTAACATAACATGACGAAACCTTTGTAAGGGATTAGAGCAAGAGCTAAGATCATGCTACTAAATGAGAATTAGACGAGAAAGCTTAATTCTAAGTAAAGGAGTATTCATGGGATGTTAAAGGGGTGGTGGATACGCCGCTAGTAGTTCCTATATATAAACCTCTTTAACGTAACATGGAGAAACCTTTATAAGGAACTAGATCAGGGATGAATATGAAAGTATGACAACAGATCATATTATATGCACGAATATGCAATATGTGAATATGTGAATGCATGATAGATGATCATGCTATATGTGTAAATATCAATGTGTGATGGAAACGAGTCTAAGTCTTAAAATGGAATAACGGAGGACTCATGAAGTGTTAAATGGGTGATGGATACGCCACTGGTACTTCGTATATATAAACCTTTTTAGTGCATTATGGGAAAACCGTTAGGAAGTTTTAGGGTGAGGACTGGTTGGGAATACATTGGGAGGATATGAGTCTATGATACTCAAGGTCCCAATTTAATGAGATGTCCAGCTTACGAGGCGGGTCTCAATAAAGTAAGGAAGAGACGTCCAGCCTACGGGGCGGGTCTCAGATAAATACTCGGACCGGAGGTACGACCCGTGATGGTTGCGAGGGGGTTAGCACACCTATAAAATATACGAATAACGTGACCTGAGGTACGTCCGGAGATGGTCACGTGGGCGTCGAGAGCCCGAGAAAACTTGAACAATAAGAACCTAAAGGGTTCATTATAAAATGAACGATGCATTGTACTTACTTAGCGTAAACTAATCCAAAAACGTTTTTCAAACACTGCAGGTTAAGAGCATATGGAATGAGACTTCCAGGGGACGTGGCTGATCGGAGTTGAAGAATCCCTATGTTACATTAAGTAATACTTTATGTAAAGACAATACTTATAATAAAATATACCCGTGTCACTTTAGTGACAAGGTTTTGAAAATCTGGGACCATTTTCCGCTATAAAACTCTGATAAATTAATATAGTAAACGTAAGGTGTCGCAAAAATCGTCATTTATGTTTATACCATTTTTCAGTTATTGTCTTTTAGCCTAAAAATTGTCAGGTATCGTTCTTTATGTTTACAAATCTTGCACGTTACGTCCTTTGATCTTAACCCTATTAAATTTCTCAGTTAAGTCTAGTCATGTGCAAGACACATAAGTGTACTTACTTTCGTAATTTTCTCAGAGAGATGAGAGAGAGAGACGAGATAGAGAAAGAGTGGGTTTATGGATATTTTAATTAACATATTTTTTAATTAAATGGATAAAATTATAAAAATACCCTCATGTGAATTAACTAAGAAATTTAACTGTGTTAGGGTCAAAAGACGTAACATGCCAGATTTATAAACATAAAAGACGATCTCTGAATTTTTTTGTGCTAATAAACAATATCTGAAAAATGTTATAAACGTAAACGACGATTTATGTAATTTACTCTTTTTTTTACCTCGGAAGTATCACAACATTGATTGGCTCTCCAAAAACCTACACGGATGCAATTAAAATCTTTTACCATCATTTCTAGATTGGAAATGGAAGGAGCACTAAACATGGAAATTTTGGAACCACTTTCTTTCTACAACTCAAAAGGCCAAAAAGTCAAGCTTGGTTTTTTTATTGTAGTATATGAGGACTGACTTTTTATAAAAGCTAGAAAAGTTGCTTCGCGACGTGAAGTGGACCTTATTCGGTTTAGACGGTATTAATAATGTGGCTAAGTACAAAAAGAAACCTGGTTAAATAAATTTTGCGCCGCGTTCCGCCACGGTAGGCGGGACTTAAACGGTTAAAGCGATGACATTAACGTGGCTAAACACAAAAAAAATCGTAATTAAATACGTAAAAGAAACGTATCTTACGGCAAGTCGGTTGTGCATATCGAAACATAGATAAAAGACAGTTAGATAATGGTATAGATGTTTTCCATTCGGTGTCGGTCTCATTCTTCATGGTGTCAGCACGTCACTGTCAGTCGATATAACACACGACACCTAAAAAATACACTATTTTGAATACGACTCGGTTTAAAAAAAATTATACCGGGATGTCAAGAAAGAAAATAAACAAAAAAGCGAAAGTTATTAAGGAAAAAACATATTATATGTATTACAGGGGGTAAATTTGAAACTTTTAAACTTGAAGGTGAGTTTTGCCATTTCATTAAAGTTGAGGGAGAGAATGAAAATACCACCACACTCGTTAATGAGATGCTATGTAATGAGGAGAAAGACGTACGCATAA
This sequence comes from Smallanthus sonchifolius, assembly GCA_023525975.1. NCBI lineage: Eukaryota > Viridiplantae > Streptophyta > Magnoliopsida > Asterales > Asteraceae > Smallanthus > Smallanthus sonchifolius. Next base: position 60,420,190 of record CM042041.1, on the reverse strand, counting down.
TGCATGTGAGTTGTTATTACGTTATTACAATTTACAAGTATATATTAAATCTGATTTTAGCATTGGTAATAATCATATACACAGGGCCGGCTCATTGGGCTTGTGGGCAACACACCTGTAGTGGGACTAACATTTCGAGGGGCCAAAAATATATATATATATATATATATATATATATATATATATAATTTTCGAGGTTTTAAAAAAATTTATTGGGCCTTTTTAAAGAAGTAATTTTCGAGGTTTTAAAAAAATTATTAGATCAAATATATCAAGAAAAAACAATTGAGCCTTTTTAAAAGAATGTTAAGCTTAAAAATGTTAAATGTGTTTAGGCACATGAATCCAATCCAACTCAACACTTTGTAATTTTGTACTAGGCTTAAAAAAAATTATATATTTCGTTATGTGCCTTTTTTTCCGGCTCGTTTAGGGCATTCGAATCACCGGGACCGGCTCTGCATATACAAAGTGTCACATCCATCCTTAGCCACCAGTTGTTGGTGTTATAATTGTAGAAACTTGGGTCACCTTTTATTATAAAATAATATTAATGATACTCTCGTTAATCATGGGAAAATAGTACAATGTCGTACACAAAACCGAATGAAAATAGATATAAAATACAACTTATATGTGTCAAATTGATCGAATCGATGTCTTTAGCGAGTACTCCAACGACCGCCTTCTTAAAGTATTATTGACGCGAGTTTTCACCACGTTGAGTCTTCAACTATGCTCATTGACTGCAACAATTAGCACACTAAAACGTTGACGGTTTTGGTTGTGAATTCGTGTTAAACACGGGTCCTTAAAACTGATTTCGTGCCTCGTCTAAGACGAACGCGTCTGTCTCCCAGGGTACAACAACCGGAACAATATGTGTACAGCGAAGATGTCCACGCACCCGATGTACCACCGGGTAAATTATGTATTTAGAAAATGTAGGAAAAAGATGAAGTTTTAGATGGTGAAAGAATCAGAGAGAACTCATCTCTTAATTCTATTAAATTTGTTAACACCAAGATTTCTCTAATATTTCTCTTTTTCCTCTAAAGTGTTGATTTTTAGTACAATTTTTCTTCTCTATAAATTGAACCAAAAATTTCAATGTATATCCATAGAAAATGAAACCAAGAGTTCAAATTAAAAATGACTTTACTCCAAATCTATACTATATAATAAATAAAGGTTTTTAGTGTCACGTGTCACCTCCATATTCATTCTCACCATTTTTTTCCGCCTCTTTATCTTATTTAATGCACTTTTATCTTTTAATAATAATATATATTTAAAGAAAATACTAATTATACTAATAAAACACATTTATTTTAAATTATCCCTTATTATAAGAAACTTTAAAATTTAATTATGTAACTTTTATTTCAATCAAATAGTAAATAAAAGTCAAATTATATTGAATAGTAATTAACGTATTTTCGAAACCCAATTATATATTAATTTTTACATATATTGAGTTTGTTTCTATCCTTTGTATATGTAATATATTTTTACATCTGTAAAATATATACATAAAAATTTAATAATTTTATATATTGATATTTTTCAGCTCGTGTGTAAACACGAAATCTAAACTAGTTAATAGTAATAAATACAAGTTATTAAAAAAAGAAATCAAAAGTCTTTTTAATTATGACATGAATTAAATCAATTGTTACATATTTACACAAAAGATGTAATAAATTCACATTAGAGACACCAAGTTTCAAAATTTGCAATCCAACCACTAAACTTGAAGATCAAACTCACATTTATCAAAGTTACTTTTCACTAAATTTCCAACAATAAGTAGTACATGGACCCATTTATCCGAGAATTCCTTGATTGTAATAGTTCTAAAGGTATGGAGACGAATTGGAAAATTATAAGACGAAAGAGAAACTTCTTAACAAATTCATGTATTGTACTCATTTTCTATCGCTTTAACTTTTGTAACTGTTTCTTAACAAAATGGAATGATCGTAATCTTGTATGTTGTTGCAAATAAATAGATTGTTTGTGATTGATTAAATATTGAGTAAATTTTGTTTTTGGCTTATGAGATTTGACATGTTTAACCTTTTAAATCCAAAAAGTAATCTTTTAACATATAAACATTTGTGGTTTGTATTTTATAACGGCTTTGGTCCATTTGACTAACTATGTTAGCTTTTTCAGTTAACTAGAAGGGTAATTTAGTCATTTTAAATACGATAGACTACTTAAAATAACAAAATAGCCCCTCATAATTTATATTTTATGTAAATTGTATAAACAATCCCTAAACATCTTATCTTACTGATTTACACTAATAGTCTCTCATACTTAAAATGACTGAATTATCCTTTTAGTTAGCTGAAAAATCTAACAGAGTTAGTCAAATGAACCAAAACTGTTACAAAATACAATCCACAAGGGTTTATATATTAAAAGATTCCTTTTAGGTTAAACCTCGGGGCCAAAAACATAATTTACTCTTAAATATTTTATCAAGTATACGACTAAGTATGTAAACAAGTACAACACATGTTTGATGTTATTAGTGCTAATTCGTAGTGGGCTAACATATTCCACAAAAGTAATTAAATTCTAGATAAACATGACTACTTGAAGGCCTAATGAAAGCGAACATTTATATTTTCCATTAATATCTTTCCAATATTCTATACCATCTTAATTGGGCCTATATAAATCAGGTTTAGTCTCCCTTTGCAAACACCCAAAGCCACAATGACCACTTCCACCCTTTCCATTTCCACTTTCCTTCTCCTTGCTCTTTTTCTTCACTCTACCAATGCAGCTGTTTTCAATATTCAAAACAAATGTCCATACACCGTTTGGGCTGGTGCAGTGCCTGGTGGTGGCCGACGGCTGAACCCAGGTCAAACCTGGTCTTTACCCGTCGCAGCAGGCACAAAAGGAGCCCGTATATGGCCCCGAACCAATTGCAACTTTGATGGTTCTGGGCGAGGTAGGTGTCAGACTGGTGATTGCAATGGTCTCCTCCAATGCCAAAACTATGGTACACCGCCTAACACATTGGCTGAGTACGCTCTCAATCAATATATGAATCGTGACTTCTTTGACATTTCTCTTGTGGACGGATTCAATGTGCCGATGGTATTTAAGCCCAATTCTGGTGGGTGCACCCATGGTATCTCATGTACTGCAGATATCAATGGCCAGTGCCCTGGCCAGTTACGGACTTCTGGTGGGTGCAATAACCCATGCACCGTGTATAAAAGTGATCAATATTGTTGTAACTCTGGAAATTGTGGACCAACTGATTTTTCAAGGTTTTTCAACACGAGATGTCCTGATGCTTATAGTTATCCCAAGGATGATCCAACCAGCACATTTACGTGCCCCGGTGGAACCAACTACGACGTTATATTCTGCCCTTAAAGCCATTTGATTACAAATCAAATTAAAAGGGTGTTCGAATTATAAGAACCTAATAAATGCAGTATTGAATAAGTTAAGGTTCCTCCTTATTGTAATATATTAAAACAATGGTGCTATAATGACCTCTTTTGGCTTTTTAATATAATGTAAAAGTGTTGTGATTTTCTATCTCCTTAGTATCAAAATAAGTTGTTTAGTTTCTTTTATTTCTAAAACGGCTAACTCACACACTATATAAACTTAGTCCTAAATATACACCAATGTCTAATATGGAATTATAACCCCTCAATCACTTAGGTACGAACATCTTACTATACAATTTGATACCACTGGGTTACAAACCCTTTAGTATAAGTTGTTTAGGTTGGTATAGTTCTAATGGGTCGGTGTTAAAAAAGTACAATGTAAAATGAGGTTGGGGCTCAAGTAAAATAAAGTGTCGAGCCACACTTGATATATTAAAACTTCAAACTAGAGATGCAAAAAAAACCGGTTATTAACCGAAACTGTAACCGGTATAGGCTATAAAAAAATCGTAGGTTACAAATCGGTTTAGGGAATTTTTGAGACAAAATGGTTATTCAAAAACCGGTTAGTTTAATCGATTAAAAACCGGTTAACTCGTTATATCCATTAAAAAAAGATCTAGCTGTTGGTAACGACTATATAGCCATTTATGGTCATTAGAATGGTTTTTTTAACCAATTTAGCCCCATATTTTAATATAAATAGGTATTGGTTTTGATGGTTTGATCACAATACTTCTCTAGCTCTCAAAAACACATAAACGCTAAAACATTCTCAAGACTCAAAACACACACAATCTCTAATAACTAGTTCAAGTGCTCAATGTTCCATTGAAGCTAGTGCTTCCTCGAATCAATTAACCGTGATAAGGGTCTTACCAACAACTAGAAGCCTAAGTCTCTCTTTTTTTTCAAAATACAATTTATATGAAATGTCCAACGGTACTCAAAAGGCTCGATGCAAGAATTATGGTTCGTTTCTCAACGCCTAATCCAACTCCACTTTGAAATTGCACGTGGATAAACATTGCAAGTCGGTGAAAAAGACTCTGCCTCGTGGTCAAGCACAAATGTCTAGTGATGGAGGTATTTGGAATTTTGACATCGAAATGGTTCGTGAAAAGATGGCACACTTTGTTATTCAAGAAGGCGTGTCATTTGATCACTTTGACAACTCACGCTTGACAAATATGATTCAAGATATGCTCAAACCTAGTTATCATCAAGTAAGTCCTACTACTCTTAGACGTAAATGTTTAGGTATGTGGAAAGATGCTAAAAAACAACTAATTTTTGGTTTTGAAAATTAAAAAACTGGTGTTAACCTAACTTGTGATGTTTGGTCCGCTCCTTATGGTTTACCGGAATCGAACCTTTGCCTTACCACACATTGGGTTAATCCCGATACGTGACAAATGATGAAGCGTACAATTGCTTTTGAATTATTTGAATATTCACATATCGTGGAAAATTTATTCCTTCTTTTAAATTACGTAATACAAACTTTTAAATTACAAGATAAAATATTTTCTTTGGTTGCTTTACTTTTAAAATTTAAATTACGTAATAAAAAATTTTAAATTAGAAGATTAAATTAGGTAATACAAACTTTATAAGTTAGATCCAATTATGCTTGATAAGTGTCTTTGGTTGTGCTTTACTCCAACTCTTACGCATACGTAGGGGGTGCAAAATTGGTTCGAATGGCATACAATCTTTGAACTTGTGCATGCCCGCGACCTGCGGACATGAAAGCGGAACCATATCAAAATGGTTCAAAGCCTCTAATTGGTTTCCGAAATTTCCCCGGAAGTTGTGCTCTTAGTCAACTATCCCAGTTGCAAACTTCTGACCAATTATGAGTTACTGGTACAAAAACAACAGTCTTAATCAGTTTATTTCTATTTATTAAGCCGTTTAAATTGGTATTAAAGACGTTTAGTATAACTTAACTTTTACATTTATTACTATTAAATGATTATATTTTTTTATGTGACTATAAAATTAAGGTTTCTACCTTGATTCAAACCATAACACAAAGAGAAAGCCCGACAAGAAGTACGAGAAACCATCGATATTGAGAAAAAACACACCAATAAATTACAACTAAGACATACCTTTTTCAAGTGAATTCATACTATTTGGTCATCTTCTCGGCGGTACAATGAATTGCTCCTGTTTTTTAACCTGTGAGACATGCGTGTTCTATAAGAAATACACGAAACCTATTTTAAGAAAAATGTGTCAAACACGTGTTTCAGTCATTTTGCTTCTACTTCTTTTATATGTTGTACTTCACTTTCCTTTCTTATTGTATTTTGCTTCAAAATATACACGGTATTCTCCTATATTACATATATTAGGATATAAACAAGTACATTACATAGGTTGAATAAAAGAAATATTAAATAGTTAGTAATGGAGATTTAATCAAATCTTACTTATCTAATAAATGAAAATCTCAAATGACACGTGTCACTCATTGAGGGCATGAGGAACTTTTTTTTCCCGCCTAAACTACCACGCCATAAAATTTGGTCAAAAATTATGCATTTAAAGAATATAATAATCAATTAAATAAAGAAACATAAATTTTTTATTATATTTTTTATATTATTTACTCTACAAGTCCCTCTTTTTATTTTTTTTCAATAAACAAAACTACATAATAAAATTGGGAAGTAATGATGTCGAATTTAAATCAACATTTTACTTTTTCAAAGGGAAAGTTCGAAGCTTATAAGCTTAATATTTTATATATTTAATAAACCTTTTAATATATTTTGTAAATCTATTTATTCTAATAAATAAAAATAAAATTGAGCACGTGCCACTATGTGGTACAATCTCACAATTATTTTTCTGCATCTCTCAATGTGTCTCTCTCTCTCTCTTATTAACTACGTCACCATCTTTTCAAAATTTTCCATATGAAGGATTAAGCAGATAAGGAAATTAGAGAGTAAATTTGAATAATTACATTAATCATAAAGATCAATTACCAATCACAATTATAATTATAGATATCATTTAAAGTAATAAAATTTTTAATTTCTTTTAATTTCGTTTCTTTTTAAAAAAAATTATTTTAATTATTTTTGGTAAACCAATTATATTTGATAAAAATTTGTTTAAATTTGATCAATTCTATTGTCTATACCTTCAAATCAGGGAAGATTTTACTTAAATTACCGATTTTTTTTATTTCATCTAATATTTGAATTAGAATAGGTTATATCAAACTATATATAAGAAATTGGCTGAATATATTACAAAAAGTTCTATGATGCTCATTTTCTTATTCTCTAATTTGCAAAATCGAAGTTATATCAAGGATTATAAATTAAGTTAAAAAATGTTTATACATATTTATGAATTGCTGTTAAAAAAACATATTTATGGATCATATCGTTTCAATATACAATCCGTGTAATACACGGGATTCAATCTAGTACTAAATAAGCGAGAAAAAGAATATGTCTAACATAATTGTGACATGTGGCGCAACCATTTACTTATTTATTATATAAAGATCTATCTCTTTTATATAATAATGAGTAGACTTAGCATGCGCGTGCGGATGGGTGTAAAATTTGTAATGCTCGTTTCGACATACAGTAGATGTTATAAGCACGTCGCAACGGCACATTCGTAATTTCGTAAAACATCATATTTTAAAAAATATAGGAGAAAAACAAAATGTATCGTGTGTGGCTGACGTTAGCAATCGAACCACCAGGGGGTAGGAGGCTGGGTGTGGCTGAGGCGCGCAGACCACCCAACGTGGTCTATGCTATTGATCTTCATGAATTTGTATATATACACTTAATAAATAGTACTATTGCCTCCTGTCAATCACACTGCTCACTCCTCTAACGAAGCCCATGCCTTTTATTAGATGTATCTTAGATTAGTTTATATGCTTTAATTTTAATAGTTACTAAAATTTGTATATATAGAATACAGTTATCAAATTCTCGTCATTTGATTCTCGTGACATGGTTGTTAGGATGTTTTACTACTTTCCGCCAATTGTACACCTTCTTGGTAAAACGATCATAGATCATGTATTATTTGTGTTTAAGTGAGTTTATCTACTAAATTTACTATTCAACACTAATCACACTCTTGAGCACATCTTATCCATGGCCTTTGCTCTTCTTATCTCCCTAATTATCTTCTCATGTCACACCATCGTTTTCACCCAAACTGCGCCCCTTTTCGCGTGCAACACCGACGAAAACCCAAGCTTGAACCACTACACGTTCTGTAACTCTACATTGGATGTCAAAACAAGAGTACACGACTTGATCAACAGACTAACATTAGAAGAAAAGATAGGCAACTTAGTGAACGATGCTAGCAGCATCCCCCGTCTTGGTGTACCGGGATACAAGTGGTGGTCGGAAGCTTTACATGGCGTTTCGAACTTGGGACCCGCGACTCATTTCTCTAGTTTAGTCCCGGGAGCCACCAGCTTCCCGCAAGTCATTCTAACCGCGGCTTCGTTTAATAAAACGCTGTTTAAAGCGATTGGGAAAGTGGTGTCGAGTGAGGCTCGAGCGATGTATACTGTCGGGTTAGTGGGGTTGACGTATTGGTCAACGAATGTTAATATATTTCGGGATCCGCGGTGGGGCAGAGGGCAGGAAACTCCCTGGGAAGACCCGGTTTTAACGAGTGTATATGCGGTGAATTATGTTCGAGGGTTGCAAGACACTACAAGAAAAAGGCCCTGTGCCGACGCCGCCTATACCGACGACAATTTTCGTCGGCATAGGTCACCCTGTACCGATGACATGTCGTCGGTATAGGTCAAAACCAAAATTTTAACAGGGACACCCTATACCGACGAGGGTTGAGCCAGATGGGGGGAAAAATGGCGCCCAATGAATTATTGGGGAAAACCTATACCGACGACATGTCGTCGGTATAGGGATATTTTGATTTTGTTTTTGTTTTTTTAATATAATAATGTTTTCGTCGGTCAAAAAATTTTTTTTGTTTAATTAAAAAAATTATAAAATGGCCTATACCGACGACATGTCGTCGATATAGGCTTTTTTACTTTATTGACTGGTCAAAACCCTACGAAGCCTAGTCGTCGGTACAGGCAACCTACAGCGCCGACTTTTGAGCCTATACCGACGACATGTCGTCAGTATAGGTCTCAGCGCGAATGAACACAGAATACAGTCTTCTGCTTCCCATTTCGCCCAAAAAAACCACCCAAAACGCCTCCATCTCTCTCTCAGGCGATTTTTCGTGTTTTTTGGTATTTTTTGGAGCAATATTTACCAATCTCTTCGGTTTTGAGGTGAGTTAACATATATTGTTCAATCTTAACAAGAAAATCAACATTTTGGTGTTTTTTGCTTAATTTCTTTGGTTTTTGTTAGGTTTTGAAGATTTAACCATTTTTGAAGGATTTCAAGCTTAAAGGAAGCTAATTTGTAAACTTGGTTAGTAATTTTTCTACAAATTTGGTTTAGATGTATGTTTTTCTACAAATTATGTTTAGATGTATGTTTGTATGTATATGTTTGTGTTTATTTGTATGTATGTATATATGGTTTAGATGTATGATTTTATAAATATTTATGTAATTTTATGATGAAATTAGGTTTAGATGAAATTTGGGCATTTATAGAAGAATTTGGGCATTTATATATGTATGTTTGTATATAATATGTATGTATATATGTGTATGTGTGTTTGTATGTATTTGTATTATGTTTATGTATGGAATTGTGTTTATGTATGTAATTTGGGAATTTGGGTATTTGTTTATGTATGTTTGTAAAGGCTGTGTATGTATATACATGTATGCATGTGTGTTTGTATGTATTTGTATTATGTTTATGTTTATGTATGGAATTGTGTTTATGTACGTAATTTAGGAATTTGGGTATTTTGTTTATATATGTTTGTAAAGGCTATGTATGTATATACGTGTATGTATGTATTTTTATGTATGTAATTGTGTTTGTATATGTAATTTTAGAATTTGGGCATTTATTTATGTGTGTTTGTATATAATATGTATGTATATTTGTATGTATATTCGTATGTATGATTATGTAATTATATGATTTGTATGTATATAATTGTGTACGTATTTATGTAATTGTGGATGTATGTATATATCTTTGTATGTATATGTAACTTTATTTAATTTTGTTGCAAGTTCGGAACTCATTGCGGTTGGAGAGGTGTGAATAACATCTTATTTGTGTTTCATTGAATTTTTTTAAGGTACGCATCCCGACTTTTATACCTTTATGTACGTTTCATGTTGTGTACACTAGTATGTTTATTTATGATAACTTTTTAGAATATACCCGTCCGAAATTTATCTAATAGAGATAAATTTTGGATTGTCCCCTTTGGGACTGCTTTTTGAATATTCTATCTTATTTAGGATATGTATATATTTTAACGGATTAACATTTAAGAAAAAATTGGTAGATATTTCTCCTTACTCCTTTGAGTTTGCGGTTTTTCTGCATACTTGGGGAGTTAAGGTGAAATGCTGCTGATTTTTTCTTAAATAGTCAACTCGTTAAAATGTATACATATGAGATAGAATATTAAAAAAGTGGGTTAGTATCCACCGCCTTAGAGTACCGATCAAATCACATACATTCGTTTATATCATTTATTACATGCAAGTATATGTGTATGCTTATAACACAATCGATATGACACTAGATATGACAATTGATAAATGACGACGATGAAGAAGATGATGATGTTGTTGACACACATTATTTTAGTAATGATTCTGATTGAATGTATGTTAAAAATGTACTATTTTTCTTTGTTAATTAATAATTATTTGTGCTTACTAATAAATTTTGTTGTAGGAAAAATGGCAACAATGACGCAATCACACGGTGGAGATGGTGGAGACGGTGGAGACGGTGGTCCGTATCACTTCGACTCGGGTTGTGCGACTGGATCCGGTGGTAAGTTACTTGTTATAGTTTAATAGATGTCTTTATAATTGCCTAACTTTTGAATGTCATGTGTCAATGTAGGTAGTTCCTCCCAAAAAAGACGATCTAAAGGCAAAAACCTAAAATTGTATAAGAAATTTGAGCAAAATGGGAGGAAGCCTCTTCCCATTGATGTAGAACTTCATGCCGGGGGGTACAAGTTTGTGGGTCCCAACGCTACAGATTTTATCCGTGCTATCTCGTTGGAGGTTGAAAAGGTTGTTCCACCATATTATCCTAATTGGGCTAAGGTTCCAATTGAGAAGAAACGGGCCGTATATCCCACTCTTATAGTAAGTATAGATGTTTTATAATTACTTACAATTTCATAACTATTACATTTATAATTACTTTCCATTTGTAGGATTATTTTGATCTGGACTCCTGGAGAAACACTGATAAGTGGCGAGGCGTTGAACTCGGAATCACCGCCGAGTGCCAGAGGGCGTATAAAGATCACAAGAACGTGTTGAAAAATCACTTCGTGGAGAATGGGGGATACGATGATGTGGAGGCGGCGATGAATAATCACCAGAAGATGTTGATCAAGAAACTTGGGAGACTTTGATTAATGAGCTGTTTTTAGATGCGAGCTATAAAAACCGCTCAACGAAGAACAAACAAAACCGATCAAAACAACGTTACCCAAGTTACCATGGCAGCAAATTATACGCCCAACGCCAACACATGGAGGTATGAAAATACAATTGTTAGTATTATATAAACATGCTTATTAATTCTTAGTGATATTCTTTTTGTTTTTCACAGGGTACCGGCCCAATTGATGTGTTTAAATCGACCCATTATAAAGAAGGGACCGGTTGGGCCAACACGAATGCATCATCAGATTATGTAAGTCAAATGATTTTGTTGTTAGAACATCTAACTGTAACTTAAAACGGGTCAAAATGACCCAAACACACTTTTAGAGACTTAAAATATCCAGCTTTAACTTTAAACGGGTCAAAATGACCCAAACACACTTTAATAAACTTAGAACATCCAACTGTAACTTTAAACGGGTCAAAATGTGTAAGGCCCCAAACCCGGGAGGCCTCACTTATTGGATTTACTCATTCACAAGCAATTCTTAAACATGAATATCAGATAACGCAGCGGAAATTTTCATTTAAACATAACTTAATCGTTATTCATACATGCGGAAGCGTAAACATAATTACATCATAACTAAACATAACGGGATGCCAGTCTTCAAAAGCAGTCGGGTAACTCTTCATCTCTAGCCAAGCCTCACCGTCCATCCTCAGAACCTACCTTAACCTGAATGTGTACACTTAAAAACGTCAGCTACGCTGGTGAGTTCTAGTTTTCGTTCGTTTTAAGAAATGGTTCATCATTCAAACATTCAATAGGGTTTAACATTCGTATAAGAAAACAGGGCCTTTCATTCGTAAACCTTCGCATATTTAAACACAATCATTTGTTTAAAACATTAACATTCATTTAAGTCATACATTATTATCTAAATCTGTATCGTTACGCGTCTCTATGTCCCCGTAGGAACTTTTAATGTTGTGGGCAACCGTTACGTATCGCCGTCATTGCCACAACCATACCACTACGTTGGGTCAACCGTTACGTATCGCCGTCATTGCCCAACCCTTCAATGCGTGGGGTCAACCGTTACGTATCGCCGTCATTGCCCAACACACATCTTTCCTTTGGAAATCAACCGTTACGTATCGCCGTCATTGATTTCCCATTACCTCGTTCGCTTAGGATGATCGTCATCACCCGAGTAACCGTCGTTACTCCCTTTACCAGTTGTACAACATCAAAACCATTGACATGCCACAGAGACATTGCCCATGTTGTTCTTGTGGCAACTATGGCTCGCTGTCCATAATCTACCACAAGGCTGGGAATCACATTCCCAGACTTCATTCGTCAATTCCATTCATTCGACAGATTAGATTTGTAATGACTTCTTTAAAACCTTTGCCCCTTTTTGTTTTCTTTTCATAAAACCTTTCATTCACTTTCAAAACCCTTTTACCTTTTCATTAAACCATTTCTTTATAACATTCGTTCGTAAACATTCCGTTCATAAACTTTCTTTCCATAAATCCTTCGTTCCAAATCATTTCCTTTCGTAAACGTAGTTTCATAAAAATCATTTTATAAAACAGCATTTCATACGTGTACACACCAGCCCGAAAACATTATATAAAAACATTTAAAAGAGGGCTTCTAGAACTCACCTTATAAGCTAGTCTCGGTTGTCCTAATCAAGGGTCCAACCACGTCACTTCCGATCTGAATTGAGTAGTTACATACACATCAGACCATTACCGACTCTAACGGTTTAACCATTCTAGACATACTAATCTCTACTCAACAGCCTGATGTCTGCGCACTTAGCAAGTGCGCAGACCCTGCCTCCTGCGCACTTAGCAAGTGCGCAGGTTCCTCCTCCTGCGCACTTAGCAAGTGCGCAGGACCTGCTCCGTGCGCACTTAGCAAGTGCGCACGACCTGTTCTTCGCGAAAACCCTAACTTTCGCATTTCGGGTCTGATCATGTCAAGATCCCGAACATGTTGCATCCAAAACGTTCGTTTTCCATTAAGGAATTCGATTCTATGATTATCTTTCAGTTTCATCCACAAAAACGTCCGATTTTCACCCAAGACCCGAAAAACCCAAAAACGAACTAAAAACTCAGATTTAGGTCGGATCGTTACCTGAATCGAGCTTCTGATCCGGAGGTTCTTCTCACGAGTGCAAGAGACACGAGCGGGTGCAATCTTGTGCGATTCCGACACTTTCTCTCTCTACGGTTTTCTCTCTCTAGAATTGCAAATGAGAGAAACATGTGGTGACCCTGGCTATTTATAGGGGAGACCTCCCCAAGCCCGGTTCGCGACTGACCCAGCCCGACTTCGGCCCGCTTGAACTCGTTAACTTTATTTCTCGACATTTTGGGATGTTACAAAATGACTCAAACACGCTTTAATAGACTTAGAACATCCAACTCGAGCCCAATTGTTGAATATTTTTGCTAGTATTATTAGTATTTGTTGTTATTAGTGTTGGTTGATTGGAATTTGTGAATTTGAGTCGTTTATAACTTATAGTTTAACAGGTTGGTTATCCATTTTACAGCAGTTATGCTGTCGAATTTTAGTAAAATAGTCAAGTGATTGTTTATTACATTGTTTAATGCAGGACCGAATCCAAGAGGAGTATACAAGATCCTCTGCTGAGTCTGGTGGTGACTCGTCTGCTGTCGATGAGATTGCATGCATGGAGCGTGCATTGGGTCATCGACGTGGCCATATCCGGGGTTTCGGTCGTGTGGTGAGTAATCCCACACCAGATTTGTTCAGTACCCCCCCTCCACAACCACATTGACAAGAAGTGGATGAGCGTGTAACTCAACTTCAACAACAAGTCCAAGAGCAACAACAACGTGAAGCCCAACGAGATGAAGAACGTCGTGTGCATAATCAACAAATGCTTGAAATGCAACGACAAATGGATGAAATGCGTCGAATGTGGGAACGCCGAACTAGCAGCGACGATAATTAGCTTGAAGTTGCTGCGCCTTTGCCTTGGTTGTCGGTGTTATTTGTTGAATGTTTGAACAATTTTTATGTTTGTATGTCGGACAACTTTATGTTTGAATATTTGATTTGTGTGTCGAACAGGTTTTTGTATCGAACAATAGGTTTCGGATTTCAATTTTTGAATAGTTTGAATTATCTGATTTGCAGGTTTTGGAAATTAGAAATTAAATATTTCTGGAAAATTTTGAAAATTTAATAAAAATAAAAAAAATACAGAAAAGCCTATGCCGACGACATGTCGTCGGTATAGGTTGGGTCTTTACCGACGACTTGTCGTTTAGATAAGTCCAGAAGCTATACCGACGACATGTTGTCGGTATAGAATTTCTTTTTGAATTATTTAATTAAACCCTATGCCGACGACATGTCGTCGGCATAGGTCGACCTATACCGACGACACCTATACCGACGACATCTTTGACCTATTGGGACGAGGCAATACCGACGACATGTCGTCGGTATAACCTATCCCGACGACAAGTCGTCGCTATAGGGTAAAAAAAATCGCCGGGATAGGGAGATATTGTTGTAGTGAGAAAGAGATGATGGAGATGAAGATCGGTTGAAAGTTGCGGCTGCTTGTAAACATTACACTGCGTATGATGTTGATAATTGGGAAGGCGTTGATCGATATCATTTCAATGCTAGGGTACCTTTATTTTTTATCGTGACATGTAGACTCTTATTATCTACTCGTGGACTTGAACTCGCACCACTTTTATGGAGATAACACCAGGTGTCACTACACCAATTAAAATACTTTTTAAAAATAAATAAATAGCTTCTTATCAACGCCTAAATAAATCCCAACTTAAGCAGAAGCTAAACTAACTTTTCATCTTTATTTTCAACAGGGCCGTCCCTGAGATTTCGGGGGCCTTGTGCGACTAAAAAAGGGCCCCTAAAAATCTAAAATATAAAGTTAAATATATGAAAAAAATTCATTAATATGAAAAAATTTGTAACAGCACTAAGTTTGATTTTTCTTCAAAAAAAATCAATTTAAAAACCTCTAGGCAGAAGACATCGACGACTGTTGATGGAGTAATTGCCGTATATTTTTTTATTATGTAAAATTGTTAATTTGGACATTACCCAATGATGGAGTAATTGTTAATGTGTTTTTAAACTAAGTTTATATGACGCATAAGTTAATTGTTAATTGTAATTTGTACATGCCCCATCAGTTACTTTATTTTTTAAATTCAGTGTAAATTAAATATATTATTATATAATATATACTAGGTTAAAACTCATGTCTTATATGGGTTGAATAAATATATCTTGTTATAAAACATTAGTTTCTATGAAGATTTGTAAATTCTAAAAATATATATACTTATTTTTTTTAAATGTTTTATAAAAAGAATGAAGAAGTTTTCAAATTAAAAACAATGTTTTATGAAAAACCCTATTTTTTAAAAATAAAAAGCGTTTTATAAAAGTAATTATATAAATCATTATTATTTAATAAGAGAGAGAGTCGGGAAAAATGTTGAGAATGGATGTGTGAGTGACAAGTGTCCTCTTAAAACCTTTATTTATTATATAGTATAGATATAGATAAGCACATGCTCAGGGTCGGCCCTGATTTTCATTCGTTGATAAAAGGCATAATTCAAATTTTGCATTTCTCTTGCTAATTGCAGTATTTCTAATAGTGAATCACTGATTTATGGTGACAGTTATATAGAAATTGTGTTTTGGTTTTGTTAAGGTAACAAAGCAAGATATGGAGGATACCTATCAACCACCATTCAAGAGTTGTGTTTTGGATGGAAATGTTGCCAGTGTTATGTGTTCTTATAACGAAGTTAACGGCAAGCCAACATGTGGCGATCCAGATCTTCTGAAACAGGTTATCCGTGGCGAATGGAAATTAAACGGGTACATAAGTTCATACTGTGATTCACTAAAAGTCATGTTCAACTCGCAGCAAGACCCCAGAACAAGTCGCTGCAGATGCATTAAATGCTGGTTTGGACCTAAACTGTGGGAATTGGTTAAAATCCAAGACCATGGCTGCAGTAAAAGGTGGCCTAGTGGAAGAATTGGTGGTTAATAAGGCGGTTTCCAACAATTTTGCTACACTTCTGAGACTTGGGTTCTTCGATGGTGACCCGAGTAAGCAAATGTATGGGAAACTAGGTCCGGAAGATGTGTGCACCCCGGCTCACCGGGAGCTAGCCCATGAGGCTGCTAGACAAGGAATTGTGTTGCTCAAAAATGCATTGCAGTCTTTGCCACTCTCTGCAACAGCTATCAATTCTCTAGCAGTTATTGGCCCCAATGCTAATGCCACAACAACCATGATAGGCAACTACGCAGGTATATATATTATAGGGTTCGATACAGAACCATAAATAATGCGAGAACTGTAAGAGCTATAATCACATGGTTTTTACTGAGATTTAAAATGTTGATTTACTCGGATTCCATGCAAATATACAACTCCTTTACAAGGGCTATCAGACTCCATGGAGACCGTTTATCACGCAGGCTGTAGCAACACCAAGTGTGCTGATGCACAACTTGAAGAAGCAAGGAAAGTAGCTGCTAAAGCAGACGCTGTGGTTCTAGTAATGGGTACAGATCAATCTATCGAGGCCGAGAGTCTAGATAGAACCAGTATAAGTCTTCCCGGACAACAAAACCGCCTCGTTTCAGAGGTTGCATCTGTATCTAAAGGACCCGTGATTCTTGTTATAATGTCAGGAGGTGGAATGGATATCCAGTTTGCAAAAGAGAACCCTAAGATCACTAGCATTTTATGGGTCGGGTTTCCAGGTGAAGCTGGTGGAACTGCGTTAGCGGATGTCATTTTTGGACGATATAACCCTGGTAAGATATTAGAAGTTTCATCAAAGCGCTAACGCAAATACTCATGAATCTTGCATATTTTTGTGTGTTTGCAGGTGGAAGACTATCAATGACATGGTATCCACAATTCTTTGCAGAAACGGTGAACATGACCAACATGAACATGAGAGCGAACTTAACCACTGGCCACCCTGGTTACACCTACCGGTTCTATAGAGGCACAACGGTTTATCCATTTGGGTACGGGCTAAGCTATTCCAGGTTTGTTCAGTGGATGGTTAGAGCACCAAAGTTGGTCAAACTCTCGTCAGATGAAGATCAAGTTTGTCGTTTTCCTGAATGTGAAACGATTGAGGTAGATGATGGTGTTTGTAGGAATTCAGGATTTGAAGTTGTAATCGGGGTGAAAATGTTGGGGAAATGGATGGAAGTTACAGTGTGTTATTGTTCTCTTATCCTACTCCATGGATCACTAACTTACCTCAAACGCAATTGCTTGATTTTGAAGTGGTGTTCTTGGCTCCACAGGAAGTGAGATTGGTTAGATTTGAAGTGGATGGTTGCAGGCATTTGAGTGTTGTTGATGAAGATGGCAACAGGAAGGTTGCTTTGGGGGAGCATGTTCTTCAGGTTGGAGATGTTACACACTCTTTATATCTCCAGACATGATATGTTGTTTTGGCAAATTATCTGGTTCAGTAAATGCACACTGTGCTGATTCCGATCTTTTACCTATAAATAAGTCGATGACAAGAAACTGAACACGACATGAGATCAAAACCAAGTAAATCTTTACCTTACTAATAAAAACAAAACATTCATATTCAATTCATTGTAACCTGTTTGACCCATTACAGTTATCCGGCTTCAAAAGATCACAATCAATACAGAAAAATGGACAGTACAGTTAAATATAATCTGATTTAATATCCTGCCATCTAAAAAGGAACGTGAGGGAATAAAGTCAAGAGTATCAATGGCTATTCTACTACATACTACCATTTAAAAGCACGGATTTTCCTGTTTTAATAAAATTTGTTACGGTTCGGTTAGGTTAGATTAATCCCCCTGGAAAAATATGGGAGGGACAGAAAATCATTAACCACCCTGCACAAGTTCGGTATGCCCATCTTGATGGTTTTCACAGCCCACTTATTGCTTTGTTTCTTCCTGCACGGGAGATTCCCCTAGTCTCTCCTGCAAAAAATCACATTATCAGAAATTCAAAATTACCAAATTATCCCTGGATATGGTCAGTCGGTTATGCACCTAACCAAACCAGAATTGTGTAATACCTTAAGGGCTGCATTTTCAGCTAGAAGCTGCTCATAGTCACTCCTAATACGACTGACTTCTGTTCTAAGAGAAACATTTTCTTCATTCAAAATCTCAGCCCGTTGGGCTAGCTCATCACAGTCTGCCTGGTTCCCACATAAAGTCAACAAAAAGAAAATTGAGATTGATACTAATTAAAGTAAATATTTTCCTTTGCTTACAGTGTTCGTCCTATACATGATCCATCATGCATACTACACATGCCATGTAGGAATGCTAAATGGGTGGGGGAGGCAAACGGGTTGAGTAGCGGGTCAAAACGGGTAGCTTTTAGAACGGGTGAGTCGGATTAGCACACTGTTGTGTCTTTTCTATTCTTGAACTTCACAAATAATTGATGTTTTAAGTATGATAAGGATACTATTATGACAACTATTATATGAGTTCTAAACTAAAATGACTTTTTAACGCCCTTTCATCCTGAAATTAAATAATTACCTGTTTCCATTTTAACCGCTTCTTTAAAAGTTTCACCCATTTTGACCCATTGGAAACCAAGTAGAACCCAAATCTTACCTGTTTGCGCAATCTGGATCTGCGAGCAGATTCCCTATTGGATTGCTTCCTTCTCTGCCTTTTTAACTCCCTTTCATCCTGAAATTAAATAATTAATCAATAACACCAGATACCATCATAAAATATTCAGTATCTTTTGACATGATCAATGAGCAAGCATAAAACAAAGTATCTAAACAGAAATGAGTACTAAACCTCAAGAATGTATCAGCATAATGGAAATAAAAGTTGAAATTAAAATAAAACAGAGATGCAATGAATTTGCACCTGTAGCCAGAGCTGTGGCTGCATGTTCTCCCTTGACCCAACAGCAGCAACCATTCCCCCTGAAAGTCGAGCAGAAGTTATCTTTCCATGACTTGCACTAAAACTGGATGATTTTCATTACCCCACCCCAATATTCCATAGTTCCATACCCATGTTTAAGTTAGTAGTGAGACCTGCAGCTGCTGCTGACATTGGCACAATCATCATTGTTTGATTCACCAGTCCTCCATTCTGAGGTCCATTTCCAATGGGTTTTCCATTTTGAGATGCTTCACCTGTACCCAATAACATGGTTATAGCAATTGGATTAATTACAAAAGACCATAGTTAAGAGCAAACTCATAGCAACAAACCTTCCATAGAATCTTGTCGGGATCCTGATTTCATTTGTGAGTTCTGAAATAAATAAATAAAAACAGAACAATATGAAATGCTACATATATCATCTGTTTCTGATTCAGGAAAATGGTGATATTGATGTGAGATGCTACATATATTAATATCGCTGGAATTCAATTTGCATGTTATATGTTCAACTTCAATTGTAGTTGGATCATGACGAAAAAAGAATTCTCCCAGAAAGGAAATATAACAAAATTTTAATGAAGAATAGTTGTCTTTAAAAGATGGAGATGGTATTGGTATGGTTGCCCTAGAGAATAGTTATTAGAATAAATCTCTACTCGATAGAAATAATTACTATTTACCAATAGTCTAATACTAATCCCTAAAGACTAATATCTGAGGCAGTGAGGCCTAACACACGCAAAACCAATTCAATTTGAAAGATCTACAAAAACTCAATCCTGAAAAAATCAGTATACGAAAACTCTTAACAAGTTAATTTCATGAAGTAAGCAACTGTGCTGCTACCAATTTAATAATAATGCTTTAACTATTATATGGCTAGCATGTTGTTGAACAGTGTTCGATTGCTTAAGCATAAGAGAAGAAAGGTAGCTTTTTTAATAAACAAACAGTAGAGAGTATCATTTTCAATGCCTAAAATGAAATCATGAAAGTAGATGATTTTGATGACTTAATTGGAGAAGTAAGGCCCACATATATCCATCCATCCAACAGTTGCACAATAAAGGAATTTCCGAGAATACCTACATTTTCAGAATTCGCATCACTTCCTTCACTGGAACCTTCACTTCCACTCTCACCACTGCAAATCCAATATCATTAAAGCACGTAAATTTTATATTAAGTTGGAATTCACCATACGATGTTTATAATCTATACCTTTTAGGATCAGATCCATTAGCAGATACACCTGCTTTGCTTGATTCGTTGTTCTTGCCTGTAATCATATTTAAGCTGCCAAGACTACCCTTTGATCTTTTAATAGGAAGTTTTTCCTTCCCCTCAGGTGACTTACTATTTACTTCCATACTGCAAGGTGTATTACCCTGCATGCAAATTTAAAGCTTGTTTCTAACATCTTTTAATAGAAAAATTAAAAGTTTATTAGCTAAGGCAACTCACAGAAGCCTCAGCAACACCATTCGGAGACGGCATCGCATATGGACTAAAAGGATATGATCCCTGGTTACATTCACAATAGGTATTAACACCAATGCCTTCTTTATGGAAAAAAAAAACAAATGTAGCACAAAAATACAAAATAATAACAAGAATACCAGAGGCATTGATGGATGAGTATATAAGCCACCATGGGGATACATAACATATGGATGAGGTGCGGTGCCATAAGGTGGCATAAGATGCTGAAAGTTCACGTAGATATTAGAAGATGCAGAATAATTGAATTTAGATTAAATAATTGGTCAAATACATAAAAAAATAGCATGTCCATGACCAACTTCACATCAGCTTGCCAATTGGTGTTGATAGTTATTAGCAGTGAACTTTATTAACTAAGAAGTAAGAACCATTTGAACAGGATGAGGCACAATAGTAAGAAAATAATAATAATAAATAATAATAATAATAATAGTAATAACAATAATAAGAGTTTGAAACAGAAAGAAGACATAAAAGCGGAACATTACCAGAAAACTAATTCCTTGTCCCTTATATATAAGTTAACTCTAAAGAGCAAAATCAATTAATCAAGGAGCCTAGTACCTGAACTCCCCACATGTAGGGAGGAGGCTGAAGGCCTGATGGTAAGTACCCATGTGGAGGCATAGGAGAATAAGCCTGTTCAAGGTGTAATTATGCAAGTGCCACCTAAATTTAGTCAAACAACTCACATAACACATGCTCCATTCGACTATAATCTTAAAAGTGTTATAAATATGAAACCTGAAAACCCGTCCAATCTGGTGGGACCACTCCCATGACACTACCCGAGGGCTGCAATGAGCAAAGAAGAGACAAGGAACAAGTATACATTAGGAAAGTAAGTATAACAACATTTATATAAATTTAAGTATGGAGAAAGAGAAATAAATTCACCTGGGAGGTTGGAATTTCCTTTGCCGAGTCTTTCGCCTCCTTGGCAGGTTCATCCATCTCCCTACTTTCCATTATTCAAACCACAACCACTTCAATGTAACCTGCAACCATTCTATCAATAGATTTCAATACATGCATTGTATTTAAATAAAGTTTAACTTTTTTTAATAAAGACACATTGAGGGATTGCAATTTGAAGCCCTATCAGTTGAAACCAAAAACCATTTTTTTCCTACTACAAATAAAGTTCACAAACATACTTAAGATCTAAGCCATACCTATCATTGGATATGACAAAACTATCAAACTAAAAACTTCCAAAAGCATTGTTATCTGCAATTTGTTTGAAATTGAAACCCCTAACAACCATGTCAATACTATTTATCAAAGTCAAAAGTGACAGTCTATCACATAAGCAAAACATAACAAAAAGAAAACTAACTTTCACAGGTTCACCACAATTTTAGACGTTTAGAAACAAATTTATGAAAAGACCTGAAAGATAGAATCATGGTTCAACTTTCTCAAGTACACAAGACCATGACTTTTGAATAGATTAACATACCGTGAAACTTTGTGAACCAGTAATTTAAACCGGTGAGGTTTTTAAAAAAAAATCGTAATGATGACCAATATCAAACTGCAAAACCCTAAACAGGGAAATTAAGTCAAAACGAAGAAGACGAGCTAGAAACCTCGAATTGTGGATCAAATTCTTCGATGCAAAGTACGTATGTTTGCAGGAAGGAGGTCTGTAGTTTAATAACAGCGTCTCCCTGACTCTCCTCCGGCCGGCGAGCTCGCTTTAAATTGATTGTTGATGAGCAAGACGGAGTGTGTAGTTTTAGCGGTAGATTTGTGCTGACGTGTTACAAGAAAAGCTTATAAGATCTGTTGTGGGACCAATGGGGGTGGTTATGGTTATGGGGCCCTTAATAATGGGTAACCAATTTCAACCCTAGAGGCCCAAGTATCACACGTATCAATAAGTTACGTTATAAAACTATGTATGTATTTTATATGTTACCATTTTTTAAACATAAATTAGTCATGCTAAATTTTCTGACGTTAAAATGACAAACAACCAAAAGAATCATATACGTAGTGTTTATGGGGTGACAACTCTTTCAACCTTACATCTAAATATTTGACATTTACGTCGTACATCTAGTTAGGGTACGACTACGACAACTCAAACATTATCAACTCGTTCGGGGTATGATAATTCTAAAACTCATCACCTGGTTGAAGTAGCTTCAGACATTACCAACTCAGCTCATCTAAAGCATGACAGCTTGAGATGTCATCGCTTAGATCGAACATTACTAACTCATCAAGAAGCTGTCAACATTGCTAACTTATCTGAAGTATGACATATCTAGATGTCATCACCTAGTCGATAGCTCGAAACATTACTAACTCACATTGAGTATGACAGCTACGGATGTCAGGCCCAAGTACAACAACTATGGACGTTACTAACTCGTTCAAAGCATGAAAAATCCAGATGCCGTTAACCTAACCAAAGCACCACAAGATACGTTTTGGATATTATAGGTAGATAGAGGGTTAGAGTGTGGAGGTGGTGATGTGGCATTAGATATGTATGTTAAATTTGTAGTTGTGGCATCAGTTTTAGAGGAAGTAATTTGGGTATAGTTTGATGTGTCCCAGCTAAAATAAGAGTTCATGTATGCAGAAGTGGATGGTGATAAAAAGGTGCATAAAAATGTGGTGGATGATGACAAAATTTTGACTCAAAATAACTCAAAGGGGTAAATGATTAGTTCTAAAGACATTATGAAAAGGTCTAAATTTTTTTAAAGGATAGATAGTCCGAAAAATAAAGATTTTAATAAGCATCCATGAAGACGTAAGGTCCCCGCGGAACATTACTTATCGCGGAAGTAAATCGCTCACGGTAGTACTCCATAAGAGGACAAGAACACATGCGCGTACGGAAGGACATCCCACAGAAGTGTCAGAAAATGTCGCGCGAGAGGAGACATCACCATGCACCCAAGTGGTCCTACCATATGGGACAAAACTCCCACTAACGGTTATCAATTAGGGGACCAAAAGGATATTCCTGATAGGGACGCATCTATCAATGATACTCACACGGGATTTTCCTGAATGGGGCGCGGCTCTTCCAATAAATCCGTCTGACATCAATATTCGTTCGCTTAAGCAAAAGAAAAATGAACATCAATGGTTTTCTTGCTATCACTTATGTCTTGTCTCTTTAAACAAGATGATTTATTTACACTCCATTAATTAGGTTGTAACTAAATCCAACTGTGTACGAATAAGACTAAACGTAGTGAACCCGTGAGTGTGTGGGCGTGGTGCCACCTCACCCCACCACGGGCGTGAAACACCGCACGGGTGGGGGTGAGTGGGGCAATGTGAGTGTGGTAACGAGCGTGAGAATGCGGAGAAGCCAAAAATTTGTAGGTCTCACTATATGCTATCACCCCACACCATTACACACCTAGGTAAGAAAGGCTCTAGTCTACGTAATATCAAAATTCCATCACCTTCACCCTACCATTACAAATAGTGTAACTTATGGGTATCTATAAACCATGATTCTAATTAATTTCTAACACTTCCGTTTTGTGTGAAAAAAAAAACCATCAAAGTCTGTCTTGAAAACACGATTTCACACTACCCTCTCACTTTCTCTCCTATCTTAAGGAACATACTACGCGCAGCCTCAACACTGCAATCTTGCTCGGAGATTCCTCTACTAATCGCCGGTAATTCTTACTTACGTTTGCTTTATCTCATCACTTTTTTGTTTTCGTCTTTTGTGCCCTAGCTATAGATAAAATCGTTTATTTGTTACCACTTTTCGATTAGGTCACAAGGAAATCGATGTGTTTATGTGATCTGGATCTCTATATTCAATCTTACGAACGTTTAACTTGATCAATCGTTGTCGGAGAGCAGAATATGTTCTTCCTTCCTTGAAAACGTGTTACTTTTTTCTTCTAATCAGAGAAGTAGGGTTTGCTTCCTGGTTGCTATTTTTCCGTCAAACTTGAATTTTTTTGTCATATGAAAGGAAACAAGTAGTAATTGTAGGATTTAAGTGAACTGTTTGTTAATGGATGATATGGATACTTATTTTTTGAAGTCTGTAACTCTGTATGATCTGTTAGTTTATTTGCATATGAAATAGACTGTCATTTATTAGTGGTTTGCTTAGAGACTTATGTGCAAATATATAAAATAACAAGGCAAAGATAAGAGTTGGATGCTAATTTAGTTGTAGTTCCTTTTTTTAAAGGTTGCAAAGGAAAGAAGAGGAAATAAGTGACAGTTTTATTTTAGCTTTAGTAATCGTAGGGCAGAAAGATGCAACAATTTTCAAGTATTCATGGTTCTGTAGTTCATGATGGGAGTAGGTTTCTATTCAGAAATTATACTTTGAACTAGTACTTGCATTGTTTCATCATTCATATATTGCAACTTTCAGCAACTGATTGGTTGCAATTAAGATGTTCTTCGTGGCCGATCCTGCAGTGGAAACCTGCCATTTTTTAGTGCCAACAAACTCTTTTATTATGCATATTGCATAATATACTGGGACTGTGCTTAATGAGAAACTTCTACCTGCAAATTGTTGTGGACAACCCCCCCCCCCCCCCTATATGTGCTATTTAGGAGAATACAAGTAATCTTGATTGTGGATTCTTAATTGCATTTGTATTTATTTGCACTATTGCCATACGGTACTTCACTTGAACTGTTGTTACACTGTGCGCTTGCTTCAAATCTAGTGCATTGGTCATGGTTTCAATTGCAATGAGGCCACAAATAATACTTGGCTAGGATTTGTCATCGAACTTGTTTCTTTATATTGATCTTTAACGTGTGTGTTTTGCATCTCATGATCTATTGGAGGCTGTAGGAAGTTACAATGTCTGTTTTGGAGCTTTGATGCTATGTGCGTGAATCTGTAGTTGATCTAATATAGGCTTAAGAGTCTATTTTAGTATCGTCATGAAGTTAGTAAATACTAAAGATTCGTCATTTGTGTAACCAGTTTGTATTGCTTTCAGTTTTCCAAACTAATTTTTTGTTAATATACTTACGTTAAGTTACACTGTAAAGCGTAAACTAGGAGAATCTGTATATTTGAGAAGTTTTCTGTTGTATCCTTTCTTGCTTACTGAAACTTGTCAGTGACTTAGTGCACATACAGTGCAGATATCAGATGTCAGTTTAATGCATCTTGTGAAGTGTGAACTAGCCAACTAGGGGAACTCCATCATCACTTTTTTGGAAAAAAATTGATAGGGATAGCAGAAGCTGCCAATGACTGCTTTGTTGTCCAGTGATCCAATGCAGTTTGGAATGTATGATGGCGGTCCATATAGACATTCTGATGATAAGTTGGAAGAAAATGGTGGCCGGTGGTATTTTTCACGAAAAGAAATTGAAGAAAACTCCCCATCTAGACCAGATGGCATTGATTTGAAGAAGGAAACTTATCTACGCAAATCATATTGCACATTCTTGCAAGACTTGGGTATGAGGCTCAAAGTGTAAGCGTCTTTATTTTTTTGTTTTCCCCTCAAATATCATTTTTATTCATGTGCATTTCTTTATGCGTTGGTAATCAGTGAAAAGTGCATTGGGATTTATTATATTTATGCCTGGCAATTTCAACCCGTCTTGTTGGAATTTGTTTTTTGTTATTGGGTCGCTTGGGTCTGCCAAAATTGTAAAGTTGGTCCAGCGCATCACCGTTAGAAATTCATGCTAACTAAGAACATGTCAAATGATCCACATGGGGTGTTCATAAACTCAAGTCCAAAAGGAAAATTATTGGGTCGACCTGACTCGTGTTGGAATATAGGCCCAAAATGAACACAAACACGATATTGACCTCCACAGAGATCGATTCTTTCTTGTATATAGAAAACTCAACACACAATCACTTACAATGTCCCTATTTATAATAAAACAGTAACTTGCAAACTATGACTCCTATTAGACTTAAACTAGGAAACCAAATAAACTAGTTAAGAAACTAAATCAACCTGATTTGACTCTAATACGAACTCCTAAAATAAACCAACTTCTTCTCCAAGTTTCTCTAAATCAGAATTATTCCAACAACTCGGCTTTGGCTCGACCATGTTTCCAAAAAAGGACACGTTTTAACCCGGACCCGTTACCCAACCAACTTATTTTGCCACCTATAGGATTTATAGTCTATGATTGAAATTTTTTATGTGAAATGACCCATGTTAGATCATGAAGATTTGCGACGTGTTCTCGATCATTAGTTTTGATCAACCCATCCTCTTCTTCTTCTGCTTCTTCTATTTTACCTGTTTTATATCATTTGTGCCGACATAATTTTCAATATAAAATTAATAACGCTGGATAGTAACACAAATAAAACAGATTTGAAGAACAGTACTATTTTTGGGGTTAAAGATAATAACCTGCTGAGGGTGGATGGTATGCTTCTAGAGTTTTTGGAGAATACTGTGTAGATACAAATTTCATTTGATAATTGTTATGCCTGCAGTCTTGAAGGTTGTAATGGTCTTAATTTTCAATATATACTGCTTTTGGTATATAGACCTGTTATGCTCCCCTACTGAAAATAACTAATAATAACTATTTTGAATTAAGTTTTAATAATAATACATGAATTGTGTTGGATATTTCCGTGCAGGCCACAGGTAACCATTGCTACAGCTATAATCTTTTGTCACCGTTTTTTTCTCCGTCAATCACATGCAAAGAATGACAGGAGGGTGAGTTGTGCTTCATTTCACTCGTTGCTCTTGTTTTGCATCTATTTTTTTAATGTAGTTTGTTTTATCTTGTGTGATAAGAACTAAACAAAAGAGACCAGTTTGTTGTTAAAAAAGCCTTTTGGTTCAACATGTTTTGAATGAAGCAATCAGTGTCAGTAAACATAACCCGTAAATGAAATTTCTTGCTTAATACTTACCAATTTTGTTACTGAAATTTTAGGAAGAATGTAATAGTTTGACATTTTGTATCTTTTAAGTCTTAACTATCCGGGCAATCCTTGTACTGTAACCTTATCTAAAATGTTTGTGAGCCACAACCACATTCTTATTTGAAGTGAAAACTGAAGTAGAGACAGGCATAGGAGCTGGTAGTGTTCTTTATTATTAGCAGAAGATTGTGGAACAGAAATTGTAAGATGTTTCTAAGTTTGAACAGTGAAGAAGGCGTATTAATAGTGTATCCTTCAGAGAATACAATGAGCATACATGTTTTTATTCTAATAGTAAGGCCGTCTCCTTTCTCTGCCTGTGAACCAAGTCATCAGACAACACCACAGTTTCTAACTTGTATTCACAAAGATATTGAAACGGATAATATAATTGGCATGCTATCTGAGGATAATAACAGAGTACACTTATTGATCATTGAGTAACATGTTTGGATTGCAGACAATTGCAACTGTCTGCATGTTTCTTGCAGGCAAGGTTGAAGAAACTCCTCGTCCCTTGAAAGATGTAATCCTTGTTTCCTATGAAATCAATAACAAAAAGGATCCTGAGGCTATACAAAGAATCAAACAGAAGGTATCATTAACTCTACTAAAAACTCTTGTTAGCTCTTTAAGGTTCTTTGTATATGTGCATATGTATAAACACACACATACACTCCCACCGATAACCTTATTCAGATATTGTCGTGTATTTTAGTTCAAACTATAAGATCACGAATGTAGATGTTGCAATTATCTGAAACCAAACTGAAAAACTGATGAACGTACCAAAATTTTGGTTAACCAAGCTGGTTCATTAACAATTTTGGTTCGTTTAAGGTTCAAAATTTTGGTGATGGATGGTTAACCCAATTTTTTTTATACTTCTTTATATATATATGTGTGTGTGTATATTTGTTTAGTACTAACTAATAGCCCAATTAACTTTGACTTTTGGTTTAAAAAAGCGCTAGGCGAGGCGAGGCGTTTCGGTCCCAAAATCCGAGGCGCCACGCCTCAAGCGCGAGGCGAGGGCTTCACGTATGCGAGGCGCTAAGCTAAAAAAGTAATAAAAAATTTAGTAACATTCTTAAAAACTCCTCCTTTTGAGTAATTTTCACAAAACTTGCAAGAAAAACAACTTAAAAACTGATTTAAGTAAAGATACATGTGATTTTCACAAAACTTGCAAAAAAAAACAGTGAAAAAAAGGCAAAAATACATAAAAAAACAGTGAAAAAAAGGCAAAAATACATGAAGCGCGCCTCACCTCGCCTCGCCCCTCAAGCCTGAGGCGGCGCCTCAGGGCGCTTCATGTATATGGGGCGCCTCACCCATTTGAGGCGTTTTGTTCAGCGCCTCACGCCTTAAGCAGCGCCTCATGGCGCTTTTTTAAACCAAGAACCCAACAAATGATGAGTATGAGAATTGAGATATGCCCATGTACTTGCCCGCTTAGTAATAAATAATAACAAATCGTGTTTTTCTTGTTTGTTTTAAGAGTTATTACTTATTAATCATGTTGTCCTTTTATTTTATGAGTTGGTTCATGAGAATACAATTTATTCTTTTATGTTTATTTAAATGGTAAATAAGAGATATTTGCATTCATAATACAAAAGATTATACTATTTAAAATTTGAAAATCTATTTATTAAATAAAAACCGGTTAGTTGGTTAATAGCATAACCTAACCAAAAAACCGGTTAACTGCTCATCCATGAACACCACTACAGGAATGCACTGTTTTTCATTTGGTTGTTATTATATGTTTGTGAAGCAGGAGGTGTATGAACAACAAAAGGAATTAATATTAATCGGGGAGCGAGTTGTTCTTGCAACTCTTGGTTTCGATTTTAATGTGCATCATCCATATAAACCACTAGTAGAAGCAATAAAGAAGTTCAAAGTTGCCCAAAATGCCCTTGCTCAAGTTGCTTGGAATTTTGTCAACGATGGGTATGCTGCTGTAATTTCTTAATTTGTATGTAAAATCCAGCCTGTGGTACCATTTTGACATGCAAAAGAGGCATGCAGGCTTAGGACATCTCTGTGCTTGCAATTTAAACCCCACCACATTGCCGCGGGTGCTATTTTCCTTGCCGCCAAGTTTCTCAAAGTTAAACTCCCATCAGATGGTGAAAAAGTTTGGTGGCAGGAGTTCGATGTCACTCCACGTCAATTAGAGGGTCTGCTTTTTTTATTTGTTATAAAAAAATTCTCACATATATTTAGATGATTTTCTTATCGGAATTGTTATTTTTTTGCAGAGGTCAGTAACCAAATGTTAGAACTGTATGAACAAAACAGAGTGGCACCTTCTCAAACTAGTGAAGTAGTTGATGGCAATACTGGTGGTGGGGTTGCACAAAAGGGCCCATCCAGATCTCTTCCTAATGACGAAGATGGCCCAAACAACAGCAATTCCAGGCCTGGTACCTCATCAAGGCCCACTCCTGATCGATCGGGCCAGAACATAAAGGGAGCCATTGAAGCCAATGAAGGTCAACAAGAGCATTATTTAGCAGAAGATGGTAACGGGCCTGTTGGACATAACGAGGAAACTCGAGAAAGAAGGGAAGCAGTGGAATCATCAAAGGAGAAATACCAGGGAAGGAATCTGGATTACAAAGGGCAGTCACCTCAAGATGCTATAAAAAGAATTGATAAAGATAAAGTGAAAGCAGCTCTTGAAAAGAGAAGAAAAGCCCGAGTAGGTGATGTGACCCGAAGAACAGATTTCATGGATGAAGATGATTTAATTGAGAGAGAATTAGAAGATGGTATAGAGTTAGCTGCTGAATCAGAGAAAAACAGAAAACATAACTGGTCAAAATCTTCAAATCAGATGGATGATGATATTGAAGATGGTCAATATCATTCTTCAATGAAGGGACAGTCATCAAGAAGTCAAGATTTCGTTCCAGCGGAAGAAGGGGAAGTGGGGATGATGGATGATGAGTACAGGTCAAGGTCACCTAAGTCTAGTAATAGGAAAAGAAAGGGCGGTGGGACCGGGACCTCACCTGATAAAAGGAGGAGAAACTAGAAGCCAGTCAGCAGACTAGATATAATTTACTCTTGAATCTTGGGTGGATATAATGGTTCTTGTTTTTAAGAGAACGTGTGGTTAAAACTAAATTTTGTTTATTTATGTTTTCTTTTTTTGGTCGTTAAAAGCAGACCATTTTACCAACATTAATATGAGATTCACCAACTACCATTCTATATTGTTAGGTATCTTGTTTTTGTTATCAGATGATGGTATTAGAGATCTACTAGAGAGTAACTGTTGTATACCATTCAAATAATGTACTTGTGTCTCTGGCTTTATTTTACAAGTTGGTCGTTGAACAACTTGAATCTGTGATCATTGTTTTGAAAACTGTACCGGGCCGACTGACAGGACCGGTTAAACTAGTTGGATTGGACCACTTTAGACCTAACTGGACAGTGTTCTGGAACAAGTTTTATTGATTTCGGTGCAGAGAGTTTGATATCAAAACTATTTAAACGGATAAAGTAAGTTTAGAATATACTTTTTATTGAAACAAATAAAGAGAAGCCATCCATCATATGAAAAAGTACATGTTAATAATGTTATGAATCTACAATTTAATTCCAAAGTGATTTATGGCAGGAAAACATTACTCTATCTAGCTACATTAATTGGCATCACCAAAATTTAGATGAATTATTGCAGAAAATATGAATGCTAGTTTTGTCTGGCAAACCCAAGTGCAAGTAAATCTTGATTTGTGCCAATGAAGTCGTAGTTACCTCCGGTATTCAAATCAAAGCTGATGGTGCCACCACCACCACCACCACCTCCGCCCCCTGGTTTGATCTTCATTTCTTCCTTTACAATGGTCGTTGTGGCTGCTCCCTTCTTACTACCGAGGTTGAATTTGGTGATGTTTTCTTCCCTTTGTTCTCCGTTAAGATTTTGCATGAGATCCGAGAGGGCTAAGTTGAAGTTGGTTAATTCGGCTCGTGTTGCTTCAAGATTGCCAGATGAATTCATGTCCAGTGACATGCTTTTCTGAGCATTCTCTAATATTCCTTGCAAGTATTTCCCTTGAGTTTCTATTCTCATTTGTAGTTTCTTTTGTACCTGCGTCACACATGTCAAATCACTAAAATACTCTCTTAACGTTGAATTAAAAGATCTTGGACAATAACCGAGTTTGATTTGACATGATGCCAAGCTTGAGATCGACTCAATTATAAATCTCGAAGGTTGAAACTCTGCTCGAGCTCGATCGAGCTTTTATGTTCAAGCTTAGATTAGTTCGACTTGTTTATCAGTATATAAAGCTAATAACACTAGTAAACACAATAAACAACCAACATTTTTCGGTATTTTAAACGAAAAATCCACCAACCTAATTTTGGTATATTAAAGTACATAAACTTGTAAAAAAATGCACGGAAAAGTCCCTCAACCCAGTTTTGGTATATTAAAATCACTAAACGTGTCTAGAATGCATTTGTTAAAAATATTTAAATAACAATTTGTTTCCCTTAAATCGGTCAAAACTTAATGAAGTGACATATAACATTTTTACACAAAAGAATTTATACCATCTCATTTCGACCAATTTAAAATGTAACAAGCCATTATCTAAAATTTGTTTCCAAAGGTATTCACATTTAGACCAAGTTTAGGGATTTTAATGTACCAAAATTCGATTTAGAGACTTTTTTGTGTGTTTATGACAAGTTTAGGAACTATAATATACCAAAGGTTGAGTGATATTTTAACGAAAAATAAGAAAGTATGTTGGTTTTATGTATTAACTCTAAAAATATCAATCAAACTTGGTATTAATTTGAGTCCATATTTTTTTTTATCTTAGCGTAACTCCACTCAATTTAAGCTTGACTCAATTCGATTAGATATTACAATAGATTTTCACATACAAGAAGTGTAAAATTATAAACTACCACATAAGCTCGATAAGGCTCGCGAGTTTTATGAGCCGAGTATTCTTATACTCAATCTCCGCTAGGAAACCTAGCTTGACTCGATACAGTGTCGAGTATTAATATTTTTTGAGTTGATCTCGAGCTGCCTCGACTCGATTACAGCCTAATCTCAGTGACACAAAAAAATACCAATAAATTAAATGTTATATACCTCAAACTGTTCTTGTAATCTCTTTTGTGCTTCAATCTGGCATAGTAATGCATCTGCAATGGGGATATCTCTGCATGCAAAAGAAAGAAAGCCGGATTCGGGTTGAGATTCTATTAAGCTTATATTTTATGTAACCGAACAAATGAGATCGATGTGTACCCTGCTGGTTGTTCATGATTAGTTCTTAAGGAATTAGAGCTCGTGCCCGTAGAATGCATATTGTAGTGTTCATATGAATCACCTAAATTATTTGGATAGTCATATGAATTCTTGAAAACAAGTTGTAAAAATGTAGTGAAATTGATGAAGATCAAAATGTGATTCATTCTCACCACTGTTCTCATTGTTGAGATCACCATTGTTTTGCTTCTTTGCCTGCTGTCCCAGTCTATACTTCTATATACATCAAGAACAAGACACCAAAGATTAATAAAGACTTTGACTTCCAAAATCAAACAAGGTATTTTGACTTTCTGAGTGCAAAATGAGTTCATTTTTTGACAAGAGTCGGTTTGTTTGTGTAGGAAAGTTAATAAAAAGCATTGCATTATGTAAAAGAGTGTTAGAATTGAATCATTTTAACAGAAAGAATTCATGTCAATTTTGAATTTGTAAAGTCAATACAATTGAATTTTCAAAAGTCAAAACTTAAACTCTTACCTGCAAATGGCTCTTCAAATGGTACAATGTCAACCCCTTTAAGCCCATTAATCTCAATACTGATTTTGGTGTTGCTTCTGAAAACCAAACCCAGTATCAGTTTGAATCAGATCAAAATTGCAAGTAGAAGTCAAAACAAAAGTCAACATCCATATTATTAGGTTCAGATTTATATAGTTTCTTTTTTGTCAAAAAAGCTAATAGATCACTTTTGACATGTCTTAATTTTAGATTAGCATTCAAAAAGCCACTTTAACATCCAACTTAAGGGTTGATTACGCAATTTAAATAAGACTTGCATATAAAGATTCTTGATCACATGAAGATGTAAGTTTGGAAAAAGATATAAAAAAGGAATCTAATTTGCTTATTATGTCCACTAAATTTTTCACAAATCAGAAAATTGTTCATCAAGATAAAAACTTTATATTGTTTCTTTAACAATCTTTGATTCTGGGCATTGGGAAACTTCTGATCAAGATCAAGAATCTCATCAAAACTATCAAATTGATCAAATTCAAGATTTTGATCAACCTGAAATCACAATTGAACCATTGATCTTCAAACAGATAAACAACCCAATTTAACCACTTTTTTGTTTCAAAAAGAGAAGAAAGATTAACACATTAATCATGATCAAAGATGGATTAAAGAAAAACAGAGAAACTAACTGTCAGCTCCACCAAGTTTAGTAACAGCATCAACAAATCTGTCATGAAGATCAGTAGTCCATCTGAGCCTTGGTTTTGGGTCTCTTGTCATCACCACCCCACCACCCTCAAACTCATAACACCCACCACCACCGCCACCGCCGCCGCCACCATACCTCCCATCCATTTCAATACAACTATCACTATACCACAACTTTATTTCACCAGTGCCCACTACAACCTTGATTATGCTCTTTTCCCAAAATTTCAACTTCTCCCACTATCTATTTTCTTTATTTGTTTTCTCCTTTATTTCTTTGTCCTCTTTGGGAATTTTGTTTATTTATGGATGGGTTCTTTCTTTTGTACAACAAAGACAGAGAGAAAGAAGCAACCACAGAATGAATTCCCCACACTCTAAAGGCAAAAGTGCTAATAGTTTCAAAGATATACATATATATACCATGTATCTATATAAATTCTTTGAGAACCCATTCAAGTTAAATATGAGAATTTGCTTAACAACAAATTGAATTTTGTTTATTAGAAATTAGAATCTTTGAAGACAATAATTTTAAAATAAACAATGGGATTAAATATTTAAATTAAGAAGTTGTTACATTACATGTGTCATGTGCAATTATGTAAGTTAAGGTTTGTTAATTAGATGTTTTTTTGGAACGCCCACCTGATTATTTCTACCCCACAAGAGGAAACTCATCATGACCTAACTTGGACTTGGACCCTCTTTTTTTTTTTTTGTTATAAGTGGGATTTAAACCCAAACCTCACCATTTTGATGAAGTCTTGATCATACACCTTTACCACTACCACTAGACTAAGCTAGTGGTTGTTAATTACATAATATTCCATTAGTTTTAAGATTTTATTAAAACTACCCTTGACTCCTAAAAAGAATATAGGCAGCCCCTATTCTTGTTACCTTGAAGTCACACCCTCCACTTTCACATTGGTCTCATCAATACCTTAACTGTTGGTGTTTATTTTGGTCATTTGAAAAGCCACAAGTTGTGGTTTCTTCAACTATAGTTCCGAATGTTCTATTTTGGATTTCAATAAATTTCCCAATTCAATATAACCTTAAATATGTGTAAAAAAAGTTTCTTGCATGCACAAAAGACTAAAAGGCCCTCTAGTTTTGTACTATGCACTATAACCTACCCTGAACAAAGATAAATCATTGACTAGTAATGAAAATAAAGCACACATATGTTTATGGATTTTTAAGGTGCCTTCCAAAGTATAGCTCAAGTATTAATAAGAGTTTGATGTTATATGAATACTTGTAAGAGAACATGGAATTGGCGGATGTGAAAACATTGTATTGAAGCAACGAATCGATTAATTTACATTCTAGATGATGAAAATACTGACTTGTCGAAGGATGAATGCATGAGAGTGCATGACTCGTTTGTCCTAGTATTTACCAATAATGTCACACCCCAACCGACGGCGGATTATACGTCGGGGCGGACGCGGTTGTTCAATAGCACAAGGTTAACTATTAAAGTTTCGATATTTCATTAATCAATAATTTAAGATTCAATACAAGGAAGAATAATACGAATACAACATTTAATTTAAGTAGTCTAGGTCCAAAGCATCCTATGTGATCACGAATAAGTCTCATGATGTAAACCTGAAACATGTGAAAGAATCTGTCAACTACAAAATAGTTGGTGAGATACAAAGGTTTTGACACAGTTTAACAAGTATTTGAGAAGAATTACAATTCACTATGATATATGCATTTTATAATGTAAGTATGAGAAACAAGTATCTTAAACATTGTGCACTTCAACCCTCCAACCAAGTTTAGGCATAACCCGCAGGTTACCCTTATAAGTCTCAAGTTTAAAGTTTAATTCAGTAACAATCACCAAGGGCTCCCCCCCGAAGGGGTCAATCAATCAAGGTGGATTGGTCAAATACAATAGATCTATCATTGTTACCATAGGCTTGATCAAAGTTAATGAATGTGCTAGTTTTAAGTTTAATCTAAGCATACAAGTCTCAAGTTTAACATAAGAATAAACACGTACAAGAATTGTATAAGTTTAAGAATTTTGAACATGTTTCACCCCAAAAGCATAGAAAGGAAAAAGAGGCTAAGTATACTCACATGGATTGGATGAAGAGTATCCGACGAGAGTAAGTTTGCAAGACTTTGAGGGAGAATATCCTCACAATAAGCCTAAGAATATAAGTCTAAAGTTTCAAGTTTGTTTCTACAAGACTAAGGCAAGGAATCTAGGATTTCAAGATTCGACTAAGGTTCCAAATGGACGGCGGGAAAGTTTGCGTTTATGAAGTTTAAATCAAGTTTAAAACAAGGGTTTTGAGTGAATGACTCAAGGTGTAATAAGTTTATTAGTTTTAGAATAATTATTTAAAAGTCTCATAATTACACAAAATAGGTGATAATAATCAAACAAAGTTTTCTAAGTATTTATAAATATATTAAGGGTACGACTAAAAAATTATTAAAGATTTATAATAATTATTTAAAGAAAAATTTAATTATCAAAGAATAATAATCATTTAGAGGGTAATTACTATTCACAGGTTAATGATAATTATTTAAAGACTAAATAGTTATTTTAAGAATATGTAATTCTTAGAATTAAATAATAATTTACATGAATAATCAACATAAATCATTTAAGATTTGTTTAAGTCCCTAAGTATTAAGTATTTATACAAATTAACTTGAAAATAAATAAGTTTAAATAAATATTGAACAATTATAAGTTTATAAATATTCTTAAAGTCCAAAAGAAAACCATAAGTTTATATGGTTTTAAATAGAGTTTCTATTTATAAGTTTATAAATGTTCAAAGCTATTTTCGAAGAATTAATTATTATTAGTTTAAGCTGAGTTTAATAGATTAAAAAATAGTTCTGGAATATAAAAATATAAATAAAATTCGGATTCAAGTTTACAAAAGTTTTGCAGAATTTATAAAAATTAATAAAGTTTAAATCTGATTTTAAAAAGGCTAAAAAAGTGAAAAAGAGCAAAACTGGGCTAACCGGATTCGAACCCGGGTCGCCCGGTTCACAAACACACACCCACGCTTAAACCATCCCGCCTACGGGCTCGTTAGTTTAATACCCGGAAAAATAAATTGGTAAACGCTATTCCCAAACGCCCCCAAATTTGTATGATGAACCCTAGAATGCAAATCCTTAAAATTCGAACCGAAATCCCCTCTGTCATTACGAATTGACAGAGGGCTTTCAGTCTTTGGATGGAAACGAGCCTTTTGGCCATTGAAATTACCTGAATCGGTGAAGGAATGAGGGAGAACGGTCCTGGGCTCGAAGTCGGCTGTCGTGGGAAAGAACTCGGAAATGCAGGTTAGCTTTCGACGAATTGAGGATTGAGATGCTTGTAGTGTGATGTCGTCTACTCGTTGGTACTCGTATTTATACACGATTTTGCGATTAAATGCTCGATTAGGTGGGAGTTAACGGGTGGCGTTCACGCGGATCGCAATCGTAAATGCGCATGGTTCTGGTTGAAGTTGGGAGTTAAGGCACATCGGGGAGAGGTTGCACGCGGGAAACGAAGTTCGAGGTGCAACGCATTTGGCCGGGATTGCGTTTTCGGGTGAAAGAGGGTGAAAACCGGTTGATGTGGGACTCGAAACCGTGACTGGTTTGGGTTTCGGATGTTTAGTGAAATGGCAAAACAGGTCCTTGGGGTTTCCAGTTGTATCGTTTTATGTTAAAAAGTTAGGTTCCATGTTTAAAACAAGTTTCAGAAATGACAGATAAGTCCCCGGACTTTTATAAAAGTAATTATATGTTTTATAAAAATCCGAATAAGCTTTACGAGTCTTATCATTTTATAATCCCATGAAATAATTTACGAGATTTATTAGTTTATAAGTTTTTTCTGTGTTTAGAATAAGTTTATAAATGTAATTATAAACTTTTAAAGTTTTAAGGTTTTAATACATTTTATAAAACCTATATATATATTTTTTAAATAAGTCATATATGTATACTTTTAAATAAGCCTTATATATATATATATATATTCCAAGTATAAATGTTTTTCCTTAACTATATATTAATTAAATTAATATTTATTGTTTAAGGAATAGTTTTAAAACGAATTCGAGTTTTAAATAAATGATACGTGCAAGGGTTTAGGAAAAGGTATGACGGAAAAATCTTGGATATTACAGTCTCCCCTACTTTAGGAAATTTCGTCCCGAAATTAAAGTAGAAGGATCTAGTTCAGGATTTAAGTTTATAGTACGCAAAAGGATAAAGGGAAAGATACTTTACGTGCCCAAGTAAACTCTGGGTTAAGTTTACGCCCGAGTTTCTAAGTTTCACAGCCCATGGTTTCCAAAAGTTTCCCTAAGAAGCATATAGTTTCATCGAAATATATGAAGATTTTGTTTTCAGAAATGTATTCGAGAGAATATCTGCTGAATTACCATCTAGAATTTCAAGTGAGATGCATCACTCAGTATGGATTCGATGATAGTTTAACGATTTGAGTTTGTAGTCTAATACGTCTAAGGATTGCTAGGGTACCTAAGTTCCGGGGCACCCTTTTACGATAATTCTTAGATCATAGCACACGATAAAGTCTACTATGTTTTTCCGTGCGCTGATTTTCATACTTACGTGTGCACCTGCAAGCATTTAAATCGTCGTATAGTCCGCATAGGTCCTTCCGTTTGTGTGTGGATCAAGAAAGAGTACAAGAATTTGTTTAACTCATGACTAGTGTTTCCACGTAAGAGTGATCATTGATTAACGAGTCCCTTAGAGAGAAACGTCATTCAATGATTAAAGAAAGAAGAATGTGACAAGATTTAGAGTTTCAAAGTTTCCTCGTGATTGAATAAGAATACTTCAATCATTGAGTAGTTTAAAGTCTTTACACTTTCCTCGTGTTTGATCATGAATACATCAAACCTTGAGTAGTTTAAAAGTCTTATACGTTCATCATGTTTGAACAAGCATACGTTAAACATGGAGTAGTTTAAAGTTTTTACACTTTCCTCGTGTTTGATCAAGAATACATCAAACCTTGAGTAGTTTAAAAGCCTTATATGTTCATCATGTTTGAACAAGCATACGTCAAACATGGAGTAGTTTAAAGTCTTTACACTTTCCTCGTGTTTGATCAAGAATACATCAAACCTTGAGTAATTTAAAGGTCTTATACGTTCATCATGTTTGAACAAGCATACGTCAAACATGGAGTAGTTTAAAGTCTCATACGTTTGATCGGTGTCGAAGGGACCGGTCAAAGATAAAGAAATAGAGTGTCATAATCACCTTAAACTAGTTAGGGTAAGAAGGGTGTCGAACCACGAAGAGTTTGTGGTCGGTGCTCAACTTCAATTAACAATGCAAATTATGAAGTTACAACGGGTCTTTCTGACCAAACACAATCAATGATTTAAGTGAAAACTTTATAAACTCAACAAACAAATCAAGTACCAAACAAAACGGTTTAAGTTGTAAACAATAATTAAAAAGGGTATCACACCCGGGTTTCAAGTTCACAAGTAATTAGGAATTATCACACCAACATTTGAGTTCAAACAATCGAATGGTTATTCAAATCTAATTAACCAAATCTAACCAAGAACATCAACATTCATACATCATCGGCAAATAGTGTAAAACAATATTCACGAATGAAATCGAGACAAATGTATGCAATATAGAATTAGATTAATCAATAGATTCAACATAAATCAAAGTTCATAGCAATTATCATCTAACGGGGTCAATGGTGCAAGAATTTATCGACTCCCGTGAGTTCATAACCATACTAAACACAAAGATTCAAGTGTTTCAAACCAAACGATTACAAGAATTGTTTCTCAAAGCTAGCACATGATAAAACCCTAAAAACTTACAAACAATCCACCCTGGAATGATTACCGGTGAATTAGCCGCTCATGGTGGTGGAAATCATCTTCAATCTTTCAATCGGATGTTAGAATCGTGTTCTTTATCCTCCAAGAACTCCAAAATCGCCCCAAGAACTGTGGTGTAAAAGATGTATTCGAATTTGGGGAAGAAAAACCTAATTAACCATTGAAAATCGGCTGTTTCGCCCAAAACCCGCGTCTGAAACGCACACAGCGTAGGCTTACGCTGGGAGGGCGTAGGCTTACGCCAGGCCTCTGATGCTGCTGTGAAGGAAGACTTTAGGCGTAAGCCTACGCTGATATGGCGTAGCCTTACGCTGCAGGTCTGATGCTTCTGTTTGAAAACTTGGTCCGGCGTAGGCTTACGCTGTAGCAGCGTAGCCTTACGCTGACCCTGCATTTTGCCACGTTTTCTCCGTGTCTCTTTCGACTCCTGCATCTCTCGCCTAATATCTTCCAAAATCATACTTTAAACTTCCAAAACCTGCACATGCATGACTACACAAAACCTTTGTATTCCACATATCAAATTGCATAAATATAACATATTACACCTTTTAATACATGAAACTTTGGCCATTTATCATATCCCCACACTTGAGTTTTGCTTGCCCTCAAGCAAAGTCATTTGCTTTTAAATTCACATTACAAATTCTTAAATAATTGTTTTCACTAAACATAAGTTAAGGTCCAAGGTCATGCAAAATTCAAAAAAATTATACTCTCAACAGCTTTACAGTCCAACAAACCAACAATGAATTTTTAAACAAAAGAAAATATTGGAACACGCTTAACTCATATCTAGCTATGGTTTTGCATGTACACACCCCTCACAATCAGTCACTCCACTCGGCTTCATATATGGACTAGCGATGATGTGCTAGTATTTTTCACTCGAAACCAAACAATGAATCACATTATTATAGGCTTGCAAATTGATCACATCTCCACCTATTAACACAACTAAAACGCACAAATCAAAAGGTCTTTTAAGGGTTGTAATGTAGGCTAGGGTTACGGGTATGGATAAGGATTTTTAAAGTGACTAAAGGTGAGTGGAATTCAACTAATAAAGTTACAAATCAACTCTTAAACCTTCAAAATTCTACCATGGGTATAAATGACCCATCAACACTAAATTTCTTATTTCTTCACACTATCAAATGAAACTTGAGTTAAACTGACCCAATAACATCTTTTATTTTAGCTCAACTAATATTCAAAACCTTTGGGCACATGTTGACCCAATACTATTTTTGTATTTCTTTTTCTTTCATTTTTCATTTTTTTTATTCAATGCAACTACACCAATCTAAGTTAATTGAATTCCAACTCACGGGTTTAAAAAGAAAAGGCTAAAAAGTGAATGGGTGAATGTTGTGGGTTTTGTCAAAAGAAAAGGTATAGACTCAGAATGGGTATCTAGTGGATATTAACGGGTAAAGGCATAAAAATGGCTAAAAATAAAAAAAAGGTTTCTCCTAATGCCTTTATCATTTTTGCACAATCAATTGGTTCAAGGTTTCAACATGTATTAACAATATGCAAGTTCTAAAATATGAAACAAAGTGGCTAAACACTCAAATAAGAGAATATAAATCAATTTGACTCAAATTCTCACAGAAACGGTGGAAAATAGGTTACCGACATGTGCATGCAAACCGTCACCTTCTACTTTGTTACTCCCAATACCAACATATATATATATATTTTTAACATTTGTTGGAAAAACTTAATCGAGTAACTTAATGAATTAACCATGACCAAAGACCTCTATCAAACATTTTGTAAAACAATTTTCAAAAAATTTGTATGGTTTCCAAGATTTTCCACATCCCCACACTTGAACCTTACATTGTCCCAATGTAAATAGTTATGAAATGTAAAAGTGCGGTTAGTGGGTGCAAAAATAACCCATACCCAAAAGCTCCCAATATCCAACTCAAAGATTCTCATAACCATAAGCACCAACCCAATCACAATCAACCAAGTTTCAAACATAAACACACCAAAACAAACAAAAACAAATTCGTTCAATCAAAGCAACATAAATATGAGAAAGAGTACGTGGACCTGATTAGAGGTGATCATAGAGTGCTTGAACCATCACCAAAAATGGACTCGTAAGTCTTCCATGAGTCTTCTCCACACTTGAGTGTTGCTATGGTGACGAAAACTAAAACACACAAAACAAAACAAAGCAAAGACAAAATACAAGCAATCACAAGCCGGGTTGCCTCCCGGTTAGCGCTAAGTTTATTGTCTTCAGCCCGACATTACCTCCTTATGGAGGTTGAAACACAAAATTGCTTCCACTAGCTCCCTCACCACTTCGGTTCTTATCACTCCAACTCCAAGATTCATCTCTCGTAAATTTCACATCACACAAATCTACTTTCTCGTTCGGATGTTGGACATGGTCGGGTGGTTTCTTTTCATCTTTCAACCTCTCAGTTTTCTTCTCGATTGCCTTCGGCTCGTCTTTCACATTAAACCTGTCAAACATTATACCTTTGTTTTTGGTGTCACCCTCATTTGCCTTGGCGCGAGGATGACCCACGTTAGTAGTGACTGCTTTTAAACACTTATTTTCAACCGAATATGTAAATGAATTTGAAAAAATATTAATGTTCAACTTACGCTTCCCAAAGGTCATGTCAACAGTGCCGGTTCGGCAATTGATTTGTGCATTTGCGGTTGCCAAAAACGGTCTTCCCAAAATCACTCGTGGCTCCTCCTTAGCAAGTGGTGCATAATCAAGCACTAAGAAATCTCCAGGATAGTAGAATTCTCCAATCTTCACAGCCACTCCCACTAATTTCCCCCGAGGATGTGTGCATGTAGCATTTGCTAACACCAACGTGGTGTTGTATTCTTCTAATGGACCAAAATTGTATTGGTCATACACGCTCCCTGGTAGAATGCTCACCCCCGCTCCATAATCTAGCAGTGCCAACTTAGTTTTGAATTCCCCAATTTGAATAGGAACTAAGGGTTCTCCACACTTAATTTCCTCCTCTTCTCCTTCTTCACCTTCTTCATCTTCTTCATTACCATGAGCCACATCAATTACACTAACATGATGTTGTGGCTTCAATGTGTTGTCAATTGGCAGTTTACCT
Organism: Smallanthus sonchifolius; assembly: GCA_023525975.1. Classification (NCBI taxonomy): domain Eukaryota; kingdom Viridiplantae; phylum Streptophyta; class Magnoliopsida; order Asterales; family Asteraceae; genus Smallanthus; species Smallanthus sonchifolius. The sequence goes on along the minus strand of CM042041.1, from coordinate 60,377,307 downwards.
TCATTTTGTTTTAGCAAAGATATTTCTTCGGCCATTTGCCCCACTTGTCTTTCCAACGCCACAAAAGACTTGTCTCTCATTTCATTCTCCCTTTTTTACTCTTTCATCATCTCCAACAGTGCATCCAGTTTTGAATTAACCGCGTCATCACCCCCCGATGATCCACCTTGTTGTTGATGATCTTGATTGTAATTCCTTGGGGGGTAATTTGTGTTCCGGTTATTGTTATAAGAACTCCTTTGGTAACCGCCCGAATTGTAGTTCCCTTGTTGACGAGGTTGGTATGACGAAGTACCTTGATTTGAACCTTAGAAATTTGGGTTCAATTGGTTTGATGCATCCCCGTATTTGAAGTTGGGATGATTCCTCGAGCTCGGGTGATAGGAGTTTGAGTTTGTATCATATGGTTTCCTATCACTAAAAACTTGGTTCACTTCTTCTTGTCTACCATCTTGCAATGGGCAACTTATGGCCTTGTGTCCCAAATCCCCACAACTCTCACAAACATCAAAACGGGTTTTCACTCCCGCTACTTCCTTTTTCTCTCCTCTTTTCAAATTGGCCAATTCTTTCTCCATAGAGGCTAGCCTCTCCTTCGTCTCATAGTCCGGGGCAGATTTTGAAATTAGGTGTTTGGCTCTTCGGCTAGCCGATGCCTCGAATTTTGAACTTTGGCTCATTCTTTCTAAGAAATCCCAATCATCTTCTTCGGGATTAGACAACAATGTCCCATTACTGGTGGACTTCAAGTACTTCCTCTCCTCTTAAGTCAAACCATCAACAAAACACTTTACCAATTCCCACAACTCAATTTGATGGTGGGGGCATTTCCTCAACAACTCCTTGAAGTGTGTAAAAGCTTCATGTAAAGGCTCACCCGTTTGTTGTTGAAAGGTCCGAATCTCAATTCGGGAGTCATCTGTCTTCGCAACCGAATAGTACTCATCCAAAAAGACTTGTTGCATTTCATCCCATGTGTAGATGCTATTAGCCGGCAATGTGATGAACCATTGCTTTGCTCGATCTTTGAGGGAAAACTGAAAAAGTCGGAGTTTGACCTCATTTTGGTCAAAGTTTTCATCCCCAATTGTGCTACAGATGGCAGCAAACTCGGCTAAATGGGTGTATGGTTTTTCGGTGACCATACCATGAAAATGTGGGAGAACGTTGATGTAATTTGGCCTTGACTTGAATCGCCTCATTCCGGGAATTGGTGGAACAATTGGAGAAGCATTCTCCGAAATAGTCGGTCGAAAGCGACCGTTAACTCCACCCATAGGGGCTACCGGTTGTCTTCGGTTTTCATTAATGTAGCCCCCAGTAAATCTCCTCCCTTCTTGTCTAGGAGGATAAACAGGTCTAGCGGGTCTACCCGTTCGACCCATTGGTTGTCTCGGTCTTTGGTGAACATAATTCACCTCTTCTTCCTCTTCAAATCCTTGCCCCTCATTGTACTCTCCATAGATGCTCCTTTCACCATCCTCATACTCGTAATCGCCAAACCCTTCACCATTCCCAACATCTTCATTATCAGCATACCCAAAATATTCACCATCTTCATCCTCCCAACCCTCGTTCTCATTGTTTCCGGGAGGGGTTTGATTTTGTTGTGGTCCCCTTCTTCCTTGGTACGTGGGATTGGTACGGATGTTAACGGGTCGGTTTTGTTGAACTGGACCCGACCCACGGGGTTGGTTGTTATTGATAGGTATAGGTGGGGTTTGGGTTGAGGTTCGGTGAGGTGGAGTTGGTGGGCGGTTAGGGATAGGGCCTCTGTTTGGAGTTGGGCCACGGTTTCTTATGCTAGTCCCAGAATGACTGCTTCGACCATCCATGGCTGATGGTTCCGATAAAATGGGTTGTAAATTTTGTTGTTGTTGGGTTCGGTTTTGCCTTGCTATCCTCTCAATTTCCGGTTCAAACACAAGTGGTGAAGTCCTCCCGAATGAACGGGTACGCATGCACTAATCTGTCACCTGCACACACAAACAAACACCACGCGTAACACAAAAATAGAAGAAGATTAACTAAACAAAACAAGTAACAAATAGTCACAAAAGTCAACTAAAATAAAACACCAAGCGCACACACTCCCCGGCAGCGGCGCCAAAATTTGATCGGTGTCGAAGGGACCGGTCAAAGATAAAGAAATAGAGTGTCCTAATCACCTTAAACTAGTTAGGGTAAGAAGGGTGTCGAACCACGAAGAGTTTGTGGTCGGTGCTCAACTTCAATTAACAATGCAAATTATGAAGTTACAACGGGTCTTTCTGACCAAACACAATCAATGATTTAAGTGAAAACTTTATAAACTCAACAAACAAATCAAGTACCAAACAAAATGGTTTAAGTTGTAAACAATAATTAAAAAGGGTATCACACCCGGGTTTCAAGTTCACAAGTAATTAGGAATTATCACACCAACATTTGAGTTCAAACAATCGAATGGTTATTCAAATCTAATTAACCAAATCTAACCAAGAACATCAACATTCATACATCATCGGCAAATAATGTAAAACAATATTCACGAATGAAATCGAGACAAATGTATGCAATATAGAATTAGATTAATCAATAGATTCAACATAAATCAAAGTTCATAGCAATTATCATCTAACGGGGTCAATGGTGCAAGAATTTATCGACTCCCGTGAGTTCATAACCATACTAAACACAAAGATTCAAGTGTTTCAAACCAAACGATTACAAGAATTGTTTCTCAAAGCTAGCACATGATAAAACCCTAAAAACTTACAAACAATCCACCTGGGAATGATTACCGGTGAATTAGCCGCTCATGGTGGTGGAAATCATCTTCAATCTTTCAATCGGATGTTAGAATCGTGTTCTTTATCCGCCAAGAACTCCAAAATCGCCCCAAGAACTGTGGTGTAAAAGATGGATTCGAATTTGGGGAAGAAAAACCTAATTAACCATTGAAAATCGGCTGTTTCGCCCAAAACCCGCGTCTGAAACGCACCCAGCGTAGGCTTACGCTGGGAGGGCGTAGGCTTACGCCAGGCCTCTGATGTTGCTGTGAAGGAAGACTTTAGGCGTAAGCCTACGCTGATATGGCGTAGCCTTACGCTGCAGGTCTGATGCTTCTGTTTGAAAACTTGGTCCAGCGTAGCCTTACGCTGACCCTGCATTTTGCCCCGTTTTCTCCGTGTCTCTTCCGACTCCTGCATCTCTCGCCTAATATCTTCCAAAATCATACTTTAAACTTCCAAAACCTGCACATGCATGACTACACAAAACCTTTGTATTCCACATATCAAATTGCATAAATATAACATATTACACCTTTTAATACATGAAACTTTGGCCATTTATCAACGTTCATCATGTTTGAACAAGAATACGTCAAACATGGAGTAGTTTAAAGTCTCATACGCTCATCATGTTTGAACAAGAATACGTCAAACATAGAATAGTTTAAATCGTGTTTGAACAAGAATACGACAAACATAGGATAGTTTAAATTGTGTTTGAACAAGAATGCATCAAACATAGAATAGCTTAAAGTCTCTTAGTTTAGCTTCAGTGTATAGAAGCATACGATTACGCTTTGAGTATAAAGTGGTTATCTAAATACTCTAATGTTTAAGAGAGGTATGGGACAGCGTTTGGAACAGGATTAACCGTTATACGCTTTCTCACAAAAGATTTGAGTTGTCCAGAAGATTAGTGGATCCCGATGTTTGGTTTAGATAGGAGTCAGGGGATGTACTCTGCTAAAGAGAGTAATGTCCTCCTTCCTGCTAGTGTCTAGTATCAAGAGTGAAGTTTTCTCGTATATATGGAATGTATGTCTATCAAGTCTTATAGGGTTTGGTTAAGATGTACACACAAAGTTTTCAAGACTAAGAATCCAAGTATAAGTTTGAAAATAGGATAAGTCAGTTAAGTTTCAGTTTTAAGCTTCACATGATCCCTTATTGGACATGCTTCCTTTGGTGGTTTAGAAGATGTTTAGTTTCAGGAATACGAGATTGAGTATTTGTACAAGTTTTACATGACTCAAAAGTCTCCGACCTTATAGTGGTGTATACGAAGTTTAGTGTTTTAGCAACGTGTATTTGGGCTTTTAGTTCCCGTTGTGATTTATAGTAAGTCTTTTATGTGACAAGATTTGAATGAGGAAAGTCTCCAAGCATAGGGTAACGGGAAAAGTTTCGATAAGGTTTATGATAGTGTGTTTACAAATGATTTATATTGATTCATAACAGAAAGTATAGTTTTCTTTTGTATAGAATGTAATTAAGATGTTAAAAAACGACGAGTTAGGCATCGATAAGTAGTACAAGTAAGATTTATAAAAGATAGGTGTGATTGTCAAGCGAAAAGTTGGTCAAGTTTACAAGTGTTAAGTCTATACAAGAAGTAAGGGTCATGGTTGTTTAGGGTAATGATTCGTAAGTCGTGTTGTTTTTGAAAAAGTGTTTACGAATTAGAAGATTTGTTCAAGATTTATTCCTCAGATACACGTGTCACTTAGGATTTTTTTATAGTTTAATGCAACGTTGTTAATTATCTCAAGTACTAACGTAAGTTGCTTTTGACGAAAGTGTTTGGGTAGGTGTGTTAAGTTTACAATGATGAAAGGAAAGTTAAACTAGTAAATGATGACAAGATGAAATTTTAAAATAGTTTCCATTTAGATATTTCAAAATTGGGACTTTTAGCCCTTACATAATACAATTTAAACAGAAAATTAAAGTGTGTGTAAGTAAGTTGATTAAATATGTTCAAAAGTTTTTTTTTTCATAATACTAAGTTATCACAGTAATATTTTCGAAAATAGGTTTTAATTGGAAGTTGATGGGCTAACGAGGAGAATTCCCGGAAGAAGGGGTGGGTCACGAGGACTCACTTATGTACCCCATTTCCATAGCCAGAATTTCCTCGTGAGTTTACAACTTTTTAGTTATTGTCACCGATATTTGGGTTTATGGTACTATGTCGAGGTTCATTGTGGGCTTAGAGTCTTAAACGTGGAGCTTGTCTATTCCATAGTAGGCTTCTTCCCTTGCGGGAAAACGATCAGGTTACTAATCCCTTTGTTAATGTATTTTAAGTTTAAAAGACGTTAAGTTTTGTTTACAAGAAACGGTGATGTGTAAGTTTTAAGGACGTATGAAGGTTTTGAGATTAAAAGTGTAACAAAGTTTTGAGTTAGTCATAAAATGAAGTTTGCTTGAGTGACGAAAAATGAAATGAGACACAAGGGTTTCCCCTTATGTGCCAAGTTTATAAAATAATGAAGTTTGTAAAAGGGCTTGTAGGGCAATACATAGTTTTAATGGATGGTTAGTTCAAGGATCATGAAGTTTAAGGATGTATGAACACTTTGAGATGTATAAAAGTGTAGCAAAAGTTTGAGTGAGTTATCTAGAGTAGTTTGGTTGAGTGATGAAAATAAGATGAAACACAAGGGTTTCCCCTTAAGTGTTATGTTCATAAAATAATGAAGTTTATAGGAGAATTTGTAGAGTAATACATAGTTTTAAGGGTTGTATTACAACGATCACGAAGTTTATTGGGTAGTATCTAAAAATATAAGTTTATGTATGTAGTTTTTAAGTATAATCTCGTAAGAATTTCTCCTTGAAGATAACTCCTTCAGGTCATGACGAGTAAGCATGCTGTCATGTGACAAGACGGGACTTAAGAATCATAGAATAAAGGTTACAGAGGAAAGTTTTTTGAATCATGAATTTAGGAAGCGTAAAGTATTTGAGATGGCACTCATTTAGTGCACATCACTAAGTGAGTACTTTGACATATCAAGAGAAATTTGAGCTCACTAATGTTTAGAGAAGTCGTGCATTCCTATAAGTGGATACTCATCCCAAGAATTCTCAGGAAAGCATACGGGTCCAACGGTTGATTTGGATTTATACGAAATGCTTTCCTTGACAGAATTTCCCAGAATACAGGTATCCACCCATCTGGTCCGCACAAGTTCTCACACATTATCTAGAACTTAAATATTCTTGACAAGGGTTTAGTGGTGGATTAGGCTTGAAGCCTAAGAACGTGTCCTCGATGTAGTAGCCTCTTGTAGCACGTAGGTAAGTAGAAACGTAGAATCTCCAAGCGTTCACGTATAAGATTTAAGAATAGAATGAGGAGAAAGTTCCTAGTAAAGGACATGAGATAACTCATGTTTGGGTCTCCTAAGTTATAGTCTAGGTCATGTGTCTAATAACCTAATTCCCTATAACCAAGGCTCTGATACCAATCTGTCACACCCCAACCGACGACGGATTATACGTCGGGGCGGACGCGGTTGTTCAATAGCACAAGGTTAACTATTAAAGTTTCGATATTTCATTAATGAATAATTTAAGATTCAATACAAGGAAGAATAATACGAATACAACATTTAATTTAAGTAGTCTAGGTCCAAAGCATCCTATGTGATCACGAATAAGTCTCATGATGTAAACCTGAAACATGTGAAAGAATCTGTCAACTACAAAATAGTTGGTGAGATACAAAGGTTTTGACACAGTTTAACAAGTATTTGAGAAGAATTACAATTCACTATGATATATGCATTCTATAATGTAAGTATGAGAAACAAGTATCTTAAACATTGTACACTTCAACCCTCCAACCAAGTTTAGGCATAACCCGCAGGTTACCCTTATAAGTCTCAAGTTTAAAGTTTAATTCAGTAACAATCACCAAGGGCTCCCCCCCGAAGGGGTCAATCAATCAAGGTGGATTGGTCAAATACAATAGATTTATCATTGTTACCATAGGCTTGATCAAAGTTAATGAATGTGTTAGTTTTAAGTTTAATCTAAGCATACAAGTCTCAAGTTTAACATAAGAATAAACATGTAGTCATAGTTGTACAAGAATTGTATAAGTTTAAGAAATTTGAACATGTTTTACCCCAAAAGCATAGAAAGGAAAAAGGGGCTAAGTATACTCACATGGATTGGACGAAGAGTATCCGACGAGAGTAAGTTTGCAAGACTTTGAGGGAGAATATCCTCACAATAAGCCTAAGAATATAAGTCTAAAGTTTCAAGTTTGTTTCTACAAGACTAAGGCAAGGAATCTAGGATTTCAAGATTCGACTAGGGTTCTAAATGGACGGCGGGAAAGTTTGCGTTTATGAAGTTTAAATCAAGTTTAAAACAAGGGTTTTGAGTGAATGACTCAAGGTGTAATAAGTTTATTAGTTTTAGAATAATTATTTAAAAGTCTCACAATTACACAAAATAGGTGATAATAATCAAACAAAGTTTTCTAAGTATTTATAAATATATTAAGGGTACGACTAAATAATTATTAAAGATTTATAATAATTATTTAAAGAAAAATTTAATTATCAAAGAATAATAATCATTTAGAGGGTAATTACTATTCACAGGTTAATGATAATTATTTAAAGACTAAATAGTTATTTTAAGAATATGTAATTCTTAGAATTAAATAATAATTTACATGAATAATCAACATAAATCATTTAAGATTTGTTTAAGTCCCTAAGTATTAAGTATTTATACAAATTAACTTGAAAATAAATAAGTTTAAATAAATATTGAACAATTATAAGTTTATAAATATTCTTAAAGTCCAAAAGAAAACCATAAGTTTATATGGTTTTAAATAGAGTTTCTATTTATAAGTTTATAAATGTTCAAAGCTATTTTCGAAGAATTAATTATTATTAGTTTAAGCTGAGTTTAATAGATTAAAAAATAGTTCTGAAATATAAAAATATAAATAAAATTCGGATTCAAGTTTACAAAAGTTTTGCAGAATTTATAAAAATTAATAAAGTTTAAATCTGATTTTAAAAAGGCTAAAAAAGTGAAAAAGAGCAAAACTGGGCTAACCGGATTCGAACCCGGGTCGCCCGGTTCACAAACACACACCCACGCTTAAACCATCCCGCCTACGGGCTCGTTAGTTTAATACCCGGAAAAATAAATTGGTAAACGCTATTCCCAAACGCCCCCAAATTTGTATGATGAACCCTAGAATGCAAATCCTTAAAATTCGAACCGAAATCCCCTCTGTCATTACGAATTGACAGAGGGCTTTCAGTCTTTGGATGGAAACGAGCCTTTTGGCCATTGAAATTACCTGAATCGGTGAAGGAATGAGGGAGAACGGTCCTGGGCTCGAAGTCGGCTGTCGTGGGAAAGAACTCGGAAATGCAGGTTAGCTTTCGACGAATTGAGGATTGAGATGCTTGTAGTGTGATGTCGTCTACTCGTTGGTACTCGTATTTATACACGATTTTGCGATTAAATGCTCGATTAGGTGGGAGTTAACGGGTGGCGTTCACGCGGATCGTAATCGTAAATGCGCATGGTTCTGGTTGAAGTTGGGAGTTAAGGCACATCGGGGAGAGGTCGCACGCGGGAAACGAAGTTCGAGGTGCAACGCATTTAGCCGGGATTGCGTTTTCGGGTGAAAGAGGGTGAAAACCGGTTGATGTGGGACTCGAAACCGTGACTGGTTTGGGTTTTGGATGTTTAGTGAAATGACAAAACAGGTCCTTGGGGTTTCCAGTTGTATCGTTTTATGTTAAAAAGTTAGGTTCCATGTTTAAAACAAGTTTCAGAAATGACAGATAAGTCCCCGGACTTTTATAAAAGTAATTATATGTTTTATAAAAATCCGAATAAGCTTTACGAGTCTTATCATTTTATTATCCCATGAAATAATTTACGAGATTTATTAGTTTATAAGTTTTTTCTGTGTTTAGAATAAGTTTATAAATGTAATTATAAACTTTTAAAGTTTTAAGGTTTTAATACATTTTATAAAACCTATATATATATTTTTTAAATAAGTCATATATGTATACTTTTAAATAAGCCTTATATATATATATATATATATATATATATATATTCCAAGTATAAATGTTTTTCCTTAACTATATATTAATTAAATTAATATTTATTGTTTAAGGAATAGTTTTAAAATGAATTCGAGTTTTAAATAAATGATACGTGCAAGGGTTTAGGAAAAGGTATGACGGAAAAATCCTGGATATTACAAATAACTTGTTGGAACACAAGAGGCAATACTAGTTTTCAACTTTCCCACTATAATGCTACTATCAAGAGTTATTTTGGGTGATTCACATGAATCGGGAGGGTATAGAAGTTATTTTTTCCTGGCAACTTCTAACATGACATGAAGATAATCAGATTTTGGGTTATCATATATAACATGTTTAATAAAATGTTTGTGTTGACATGTTTAATTAAATGAATTATGTTATCTTTAATCTATTTAATTAAACAGGTCGACATGTCAACTTGTTTATCAACCGTTTAACCAATTTATTACACTCCACCAACTTGTTTAACATGTTTACAACCTGTCAAAACGGTTGATTCATTTAGATAAATGGTTTAAACGTGTACTGTTCGGATTAAAAGATTTTAAATGTATTCGGGTAAAGGTTCATATCTTTGACATGAATAAATATATTGGTCGTGTTCATATTTAATGTTTTAACCCTTTAACCTGAAACTCATCAACCCGACACAATTAACAGCCTTGTGGTATTATTTTATTAAATTAGTTACACGGCCAAGTTAGTCGTTTCATTTTAAGAAAGGCCCACATGGTATGTCAAAACTAGGTTTTCTATCTTGATTCACAGAAGTTGAGGGAGATATATGGAAATATGACAACCTTCAAGGGTTCATTACTTTATTTGGCACAACTCAGAAACAAGGGATGTTTCGGATCGTTTACTAAAGTCGATATAACTTATTTAATTCTACTTTTAATTTTAAGTCACAAAAATAATTTTTTTAAACTAAATAATGTTAATTTTACTTTAAACTTTAAAGTACTTTTTTCCCCCAAAAACATTCAAAAAGTGATTATTTACTTTTAGAAATACAATAAACAGGTAATAAATTATATAATCATTCGAAACAACCCTAAATTGACTAAGCAACATTAAAATAAGAGAAAGTTTAACACATATATTAATGAGATGAAAAAAATATTTATACAGGATTAGATCAAATGAAAATCATAATCTTATGTGAAAACTAAGAAAATCACTCTTAACCAATGATAATTTTTTTCCTTTTAATTTTAATGTTTTTATTTAGAAGGTTATTTACTTAAATTTCACACCCGTTAACTTTGCTAGTTTTAAACATTTTGACTATCTCCATAATTAGAGGGTTTTTCAAATATCTTATCCTATCTAAATCATGATCAAAACGTATATTTCTTTTTTTTCTCAAAATCGTAGTTTAATATTTCTCTCTCTCAAAATTACAAGCAGAACATGAAGTTGGTGTGGTTGAACCTTTGGTAAGGCAGGTTGCTTGAAGACATACTTGTCACAATAATTTAGCGTTCTGTAATGAATATCTCCATATATATAGAAGATGAATTAAATGAAAACAATTTTCCTATATAAAAACAAATAAATCAAATTCCTGCCACACATTTATTTTAATTAGTGGATAAGATTAGATGTTAACTTTTTTAGCGTAATAAATTAAAATAATTGTGTTGTCAGAATTTGATTTATTGGTTTTGATTTTTATTTTGACCCATATATAAAACAAGTTTTTAACACACGAGTGGACATTACTTTTTAACAAAACAAGAGCCGAACACGTTTAGTTTAAACAAGGTTTGGAAAATAGTCTTTTTCGAGCAAACACATTTTCCTAAACTGTTTGGATTTAAGTTCAGGTCAACCTGGCAAATTCGTGTCTTGACCGACTTATTTTTTTATATATTTTTATCAATATATATATACTTTTATATCATAACTTAAATTGGTTGAGTATTTGTCTTGTTCAAAATTTAAAAGTTAAAAGAAGAATAAGCATGTGTTTCTACGGTTTAAACATAATTATGTTATACACGTGTATTTTTCTATCGTAAATTTATAAATTCAGAGTAACAATAATACATGTAAAACTATAAAATATTTTTTTTTTAAACTAAACAAGTCGTGTTTCTGTCAACTTACATTCGAATTGATGTAAATGTTACCTTTACATCCGTAAATAAAGGATACAACGCTAATGGAGCATACCATGGGCATATACAAGAGGTCTTAGTGGAACTTTTGCCAAATATGACCACCTTGGATGGTCCTTATACTTTGGTCTGATTCACTTTTTTGTTTCCATATTTTAAAACTAAAGTATGATGTATCAACAATAGACACCTAAGCGTTATCCTAAGTGAACCCTATTAGATTGAGACTCGAGTGCAAAGTCACTACAACTTGATTTCTAGTGAAGCATCATCTTTCCGGTTTAATTCCCATTAAATGGAGGGTTAAGGATTCTCTTAATATCATACACATTAACTCAAATATTTAAAGACTGTACACATGAATCACATGAATAAAACGTATTATATGAACAAGTACAATGTTTGCTAAATTATTTTGACTAGATTCTCTTAGATTTGTTTTATATCAACATTGTATATAAAATGTTGGTAATTTTAGTGACATCTAAATGTTTAGTGTAATTGGTTTAGTTAATGAGACATCATGTTATAACGAAACATTAAACAAGTTGGTAAGTATGGAGTACATACATGTTTAATTATTTTATGACTTATGGTGCTAAAGACACCTTGTTGTATCAAAGGAGCGAAGCCCACCGAACAACGGTGGCTCGAGGGGTAGCGCTCCTGGTTAGTAGGGCGGGCAACGCCCTAGTTGGGGAAAAATTTATTTTTCATGTTTTGTTATGCATCGGAAAATGATTCTGGGAGTGAAAACTGATAAGAATGGTCATCCGAACCAGTTTAGTCATGCTGACAAGTTTACTCCTCCGTAGTAAGTTTGTTTCTCTGGGGTACGATTGCTCACCCGAAGTAAGATTGCTCCTCCGAAGTAAGATTGCTCCTCCGGGGTAGACTGTTTCTCCAGAGTAAATTGTCTCTCTGGAATAGAATGCCTCTCAGGAGTTGACTTGGAAGTTAGGGATTGATGGTTATGCCAGTTTTAAGCCAATAACCGTCATGACGTTCCATTGCATCTGTTTACCCTATATACAAATGTGAAATTAGTTAATATCAAATATACGAAATTCTTAATAGTTTTTCACATTTTTTGTTATTGAATCTCTAATTCTTATCCGATTGAATATTCGTGTACCCACGATATAATTCAATCGGAGAGCGAACTCGTACTCGAATATTAGAGAATCCTAACAATCACAAATACATGAATACCCAGAATCCTACGTAAAACAATTATATATTGAAGTGAAGATGTCATATATAATCTTAATCATACGAAAAGAATCTCTTAACTAACCGAAAGAATCAAATGATGGAATTGATTCTCTTTCACAAGACTTATTTGTTTTACCGTCCTTTTAGAAACAAAATTGGTTTTATTGAGTTTTCATCTTAGTATTATATATAAAAATCGTTATATTCTCAAAAACATAAATGGAAACTAGAAATATTCAATGAGGTAAAAAGAAAATTTTCCAACACATAACCTTGAAAGTATTATACATTAAAAATGTGTTAAAATACATCAATTTGTATGTACTTTTTATAAGGTGTAATCCTTGTAATAATGGAATTTAAGGAATATATTTGGTTGTTACTTAAGAATAAATTAAATTAGCTTTTACATATTTAACGACTAGGTTAGAATTCCGTGTATTACACGGGCTGAATAAATGTAATGTTATATACTTAGTAATAAAAAAAATTATTTTTTAAACACCCGTGTATCACACTAGTTGAATAAAATTTTACGTGACAATTCTAAATTATGTTTAAGTTAATTCTTAAAACATTTTTTAGCAGAGTATTAACTTTTTTATATAACTGATAAATGTTAATTCATATTAAACTTTAGAAACCCGATGTATTACACGTGTTAAATAAATGCAATGTTATATATAATTAATAATAAAGATTTACATATTAAGTATTCATGAAAAACGTTTTATAAAAAAATTATAGAAGTCATTATTATTTAATAGGAGAGAGAAAAAACAATTAAAGAAATTTGTATAATTAATAGGATAGAGAGACGGGAAAAAAATTTAAGGATACATGAAAGAGTGACAAGTGGCAAATCAAAACCTTTATTTATTATACAGTATAGATTAAGTATTCAGATTTCCTTCGGTATCAGTAACTCAATTTTGGCTGTGTGCCACTATATCCAATAAATCTACACAAAATATCATGATTGCAAAAACAGATATCAAAATCAAGCAAATATCAAACATAGATGTAAGTCATCTATTAAAGCTAATCTTTTTTACTAAAATGATCACTTCACACTAAGATATAACACCATAATGTTACGGGGTCGTCTTTCGAGGTGTGTGGCGTTTAGGGCCAGTCAAACCGTCTCGTTTATGATTAGGGTCTACTGGTTTCGTCCTGCCTTGGACTTATAAGGCAAGTGACAACAACTCATGAGTCACGACTAGTGATGCGTTTGGTGGGCAAGCACACCTAGGCATGTTCACGTCGTCTATCCCACTGAGGTCGTGTCCGTTAAAATCCGAACTAGCCAATAAACTCAAGCGTTCAAGCATAAACATAACAAATCAATCTTTAAACAATGGATCCATGACAATAAACTCATATCTTTTTATCTCATTTTATCCACGTTGTAATGTATTATATAATTGTATTATACACGTGTAATACAAAATTTTATATAAATTAATACAATTATGTGATACATGAATAACAAAATGAAACATACAATAAACAGGAATTTATCATTCTAAAAGAGAACTACATAAATTACTTAGTCAACTTAACTAATAGTTTTAAATAGGAACCAAGGGCATATTGGTAATTTGAGTTGTTTAGGAAAGTGGAAATGCGGGAGAAAAGACAAGTATGATGTAGACGAGGAACATCGGGAGGAAAGATCGGCGACGAATCTGAAACAACATGACAGCCCCACCCCACACCCCAGCCGGCTTATATTCTTTTTTAAATAATAAAAAATAAAAAATCTACCGTCATTTATTAGCCACTACTATAATCGTCAGATCTTTGGAAAAAGAAGATCGGACGGATAGTCAGACTTGGGTGTAGTGGTTAGTATGTTCTGGGGAGTAGGTGATTACGGGTAAGGTGATTGCCAGCATGGATTATTCCCTCCGGCATACAAGCGGATTGGAATATTCGTGCGGTCACGTGTCACGTCTCTCCCTTGTATTCACACCGATTATTAAATAAAATTCGGTGCCCATTTATAATCCTAAAACAAATTCCAACCTACTAAATTTGTGTTTTACAAAATATTTTTAGAGAATCATCATTTTTTTCAACGAAGGGAATATTTTTTTTGAATGGCAGAATATATTAAAAAATGAAGGAATATTTATTAAACAATAAAGTCTAGCAAGTATCTAGAGGATTAAATCAATGTTTTTAGAATTGGATCGGAAAGCAAATCGGACGTCTTAAAAGTTCACTGGTTTGACCGGATTAATAATAAAAAAAATTAAAACTGTATATATAGATGCAAATATAAAAAAAATTTTGGTTTGATGTGAATTTAATAAAATATGTAACTTGAAATACTAAATTAATCAGAAAAATAAGATTTTGAAAAGAAAAAAAAAAATAAAATCCAGTCCGACCGGTAACCGTCCGGTTCAACTAAAAGCGGTTCAACTACACACAACCGGACTGGTTATGTGTCCGGTTCATAAAACACTAGATTAAATCCCAGAACCCAAATTCAATCATGTTACGGTAACCAAAGTATGAACTAGTCTTGGTCTCCTTTAAAACTTTTTGTGTATTGCTTGTCTTGTTCTTGAAGACTTTGTCGTTTTAGAGAATCATTAATCTAACTAATTTTAACATTATGCTATACAAACAGATATAACTTGGTTAAACTTTATGTTATAAATAAATATGAATATAAAAAGTTTGTGATTCACTTTTTTTTTATTAGAGCGTACATTCAAAGTACAGAAGTGTTACTCATAGTTACTCATAGAGTACAATTTGACATGTATCCGTTTCATTCGTGTTCGCTATATTTTTTTTCTTGAACAACAATTTAACATCGAAAATGTCCACATGTAGCTCATAACCCGAACTTGTTTACCTTAAAGAGTAACTCATTTAACTTCTATCTTAAATCATATCGGGTTAAAAGTTCTTTTATGAGATCTAATTATCATATAATGTGTATATTAAATCGAGATGGTCAACTTGAAAACAGTAACAAACATGCTATGTGTGAAACATTAAAGAGACTAACGTCCACTAGACATCATTTTATTATATATCATAATGATACCCGCACGATGCGATGGCTCGGCTTCTAACAACGTAAATAGAAATAAGAACATTGCAACGGTACATTTGAAACTTAAATAAACATAAGGGTGTTGGTGAGCCATGTAACCACTATGTTGTATGAAAACAAAAAAGAAAAAGTAATCAGAACCTACCACGTGATAGACCCTGATTGGATTTCATTTTACTGTTCACTACTGTAGGATTTTAATGCAGTTAATAATACCATACCTAATGTATTAACTTTTTTTATAACGGTAATTTGGATCACTGATGGGTCATTGACCCACCGATCATCTCCACCACATCAGGAGGAACCCCATCATAGGTGAGAAAACCCCTTGACCCAACTTGGACCCCCTTTTTTATTTTGTAATAAGTGAGATTTGAACCCAAGACCTCTCCATTTTAGAGAGTCTTGACATACACCTTTGCTACTAGGCTAATCTAATATGTTATTTTACTAGAACTTATAACAAAAGAAAAAAACCACTTAAGTTTTATGATTTCAACTACTAAAGAGAAAACCCGATGCATGAGGCTCTCGCATGTCCAGGGTCAGGGGAGGGGGTGTTAGGCCAACTTGGGTATGATGTACACATTCTTACCCTGTATTTTTATAAGAGGTTGTTTCTACGATTCGAACCCATGACATGTAGGTCACAACTCACATGACAACAAATAGTTAATTTATTTTAAAATAATAATTTTCATTTTTTGATGAGAAATACAAGAAATTGTAAGTTTTGATGAGATTTTTATACTTTTTCGAAATATAATAACTATCTATACGTATATAATAAATAGAGGTTTTTTTATGCCACGTGTCTACTCCATATTCATTTTCATCATTATTTTCCCCCATGTCTCTCCTATTAAATACAACTCTATCTTTTAATAATAATATATTTAAAAATAATACTATTTATACTAACAAAACACATTTATTTTAAATTATCTTTTATTATAATAAACTTTGAAATCAAATTATGTAATTTTTATTTTCAATGAAATAATAAATGAAAGTCAAATTAAATTAAATAGTAATTAACGTACTTTCGAAACCTAATTATATATTAATTTTTACATATTTTGAATTTTGTTTTATATCCTTAGTATATGTAATACTTTTTTACACATATAAAATATATATAAAGATTTAATATCTTTATGTATTTATATTTTTTACCCTGTGTGTATTACACGGGTCCTAAACTAGTTTAAAATGTTTAAAAATAAGCTCACATTTGTTATTGTGGAAAGTGGAAACACAATATTGTATGTTTTTTTCCTTCGAAAAAAAATTTAGAATAAAGGAGGGCACGCTGCAATGAGGTCGGGAAAGACGGGTAGCAGCAGAATATTCCTCCATCTGACCCCACTATCGACGACAAAATGAGAGGAGGAGAGATTTTCAAGGGGAAAATGCCATGGTAAACATTAAGGGAAATTCATAAAATGGCCATTTGATCGATATAGAAATTCAAAATAGAGTATGACTTTTTTTTATCAAAATGTTTAATCAATCACATGCTGGTATTTGTCAAAATGGCGAAAATTAAATTTTCATCATTAGCGAACATTTGAGCCAAATTTTCGCCAAAAATCAAAAAAATCACCAAATTTTATCTGAATTTTCGCTAAAAAAAATAATAATAAATAACTAATTTTCGCCATTTTTTTCTCCGACGAAAAAATAAGGCATTTTTTTGCCATTTTGTTTTTTAAATTATAAATTAATTTTTAATATTCCGAATTTTATTAAAATATTATTACTTTTTAAATTATGGATTTTTCGTCTTTTCATATTATATAATTTAAA
Source organism: Smallanthus sonchifolius (assembly GCA_023525975.1). Classification (NCBI taxonomy): domain Eukaryota; kingdom Viridiplantae; phylum Streptophyta; class Magnoliopsida; order Asterales; family Asteraceae; genus Smallanthus; species Smallanthus sonchifolius. Next base: position 60,360,194 of record CM042041.1, on the reverse strand, counting down.
ATTTTTATAAATTTTTTAAATATCAAGTGATCATATTATTTTTAAATTTTAATTAAAAAAATAACATTTTTAAATTATTATAATTTTTGTAAAAATAATTTATAAAAAAACGAATTTTAATAAAATATTATTTTCAAACAAATATTTATACCCCTTCCTACCATTCATTTTTCTCCACTTATCCAACAAACTTAATCAAGTTATCCATACACTTTACCATCAAACTTCTCTTATAAACCTCACTAAATTACAAGTTATCTTAACCTTCTTTCAAATTTCATCCACTTTATAAACTTCATCCTTTAATCAATCCACTTCCATCCACTTTATAAATTTTCGCCATTTTTTTGAATTTTTCGCCATTTCCCAAAATTTTGATATTTTTTAAAAATTTTTGCCAGAGCCAATCGCCATTCGGCCCCACAAAAATTTTAAAAAAAAGGTTAAAAAAAATTAATAATTAATTCCGGGCGAAAATTTGAGGCGAAAAAATATGGGAAAATTTCGCTTTTTTGACCATTTTGGTAAAAAAAAAGTCAAAGGCCATTTTTTATTTTCATCTTTGTCAAATGGCCATTTTGGTGAATTAACATTAATCATTTAAGGGTCACTTCTTCACTTCCTGTAGCAGAAAATGAAACATATTTGTTTCGTTAAAGACGTGATAGGCATGTTTATACTTTGATTTCATCGGTTTGGGTTCAAATTATCCATCAAACCATCTTATTTTCACCAAATCTTACCACTCGGTTTGGTTTTGAAACTAAATCAGTCAAAGTGATCAAAATCAGTTTGTGTTTAGGTTGATAAGATAGTTTGGAAATATGAAACTAATTTTGTAATAGTAAAGAAAATATGAAGCCGCATGTAATAAGTGAATCATTAAATAAGATTTGAAAGAAAAGGTTAAAAATAATTTTGAAAATTTTGTCTAAATACTTGTTTGGTTCATCTGGTCTTTTCCATAGGTGGCCGGTTTAGATGGGATGGTTTAAAAGATACTCAATTGGACAGGTTGTGTAACTGGTTCCGGTTTGACCCTCTAATCAGGTTATGAGAACATTGTGTTTTTAACATAAAAAGTGTATTATATCTAAAGTACTAGACTAGCTATAAACTATAGTAAATATAAGTAGGGATAACTTTACATAATCGTAACCAAGTTTCTTAAGTGTTTCATTTAAATACCTCAAAGTTTTTTTGTACCTTTAAAGTCACTCAACTTTCAGTAGGTATTTCAATCTTATGTAATATTTTTATAAATGTTTAAATTTTTGAATATTGAATGAGATATATGAAACATATATGAATCTTGTTCACTATTTAGCAATTATTTTTTTTTAATTCGACTTAAATATAACAATTTTGAAACTTGTTTATTATTTGATGAACTTTTTTTCTTTACTATTACCTCTTATTTTAAGTTAATTGAATAAAAATTTCACTTATTGGTAACTAGTATTCATATATATTTCATTTGCCTCTTTCAATTAAAAAAAATATTTATAAAAATATTACATAGAATTAAAACACTTGGTGAAAGTTGGGTGGCTTTAAAGGGACAAAAAAACTTTGAGGTATTTAAATAAAACACTTGAGAAACTTAGTTACTATTGGGTGAATTTTTCCCTAAATATAATCTAGAAGATAAACCATAATTTTGAGGTTGATATTATACAAATACCTTGGAGGTTATGATAATTAAAGTTAAATACATAATTGCTATAATAAAGCATAAATGTGGATTATATCTATTGATGTTAAAATGTGAAAGTTATCACCATTTAAGGGGATGGATGTTAAATTTTGCCATGATTTACCCATATCGCACTCGAAGACCATATGTATTACGTTTTGATGAACAATGAGCATCATCCGTATGATTTCTGGTAGTTAGAAACCAAACATGTAATATGGGTACACCACATGGACCATCTGTGTAATTAACTCACCATTTTATTAAAATAACTATTAAGGTACACTTATTAAATGAAAAAACAATTAAAAAGAGCATTAATCAATAATCAAGCCTCGGACCATCGAAAAACATTAACAATCCTCAAGAGGACATCTTGGTGGTAAGTGGTGTGTCCCACAACCAAAAGGTTACAGGTTCAAATCATGCAAGATGCACGTTTAATATATTTATCCTAAAAAAATCTAGGTGTTAGCTTAGCTGTTTAGAAAAAAATCCCAACCAACATGAACATTACATCACCAAAATCAAAATCAACATAGAATTACACCAAACAACCTTTGAAGCCTTTTCTCAAAGCAGATTCATCCAAGTTCCTTCCAATGAATACAAGTTTGTTTACTCTCTTCTCATCTTGATCCCATGGTTTTCCTGGGCAGCCATCTAGAGTGGAATGCACACCCTAAATGAATCAAAGATCACAAGGTGAAAAATGGGCCAAGAATTATGTTTTAATTTATCGTTATAGAAAGAAAAAAAAGTAAATAGATATAGTTCAAAAAAATGAATGAATGAAGATAGTACCTGAAAAACATAGCGTGCCTCGGAATCACTTACTGACAAGACGCCTTTCATCCTATAAAGATCGTCTCCTTTTTCCTCAACCAGCCTTTCAAGCCAATCATCAAGCTGGATCATGTGCATTTAAGGTTAGAAAAAGGGTGGAATTGAAGTAATTTATCTAATATTATGGGAGTATCAAGGGATAATTGACACAACACAAATTTTAAGTAAAGAATCGTGAGAACTGCACAAGCACTCGCACAAAGGCGGTTAAGCGGTTACATAACTATCATATATGTCACAGTTAAAGTAAAAGGTACAAGTGTTTATGCGGTTTTTGCAGTTCTCTGCTTTAAAATGATTTTGTATTGCAATGCATTCCTAAGGATAAAACCGTGAAAGCAGCAAAAGAAGGGAAACACGATCCAAAGAGAGTAGAATGATTAAGCATGCATAAAGTACCTCATCAAGGTCCAAAGTTCCTTCAGAAACAATGCTCACACTGGATACAGCAGAATCATGCTTGTGATCATGATGATGCCCTTGGTGGCATTCTATTTGTCATTTGGTTAAAGCATGATTTTTCACCATTATTAGATCTCTTGAAAAATAAAAATAAAATAAAGAAGCAAAAGTACACGCTAGACCAAGTGACATTCTGTTTAGAACAAAATCATATTCACATGATTAAATAATAAGATAAACCTGAATGAAGCACATATAAAAAGAAAAAAAGAGGATGTGAAAACCAAAAGAAATAAATACCATGCCCATGCTCGTGAGTGTGATTTTCACAATGAGAACCATCTGATGGAACTTCAGAATCAATTCTGCATAACCAAAAGGTTAGATGTATATAAGAAACAAATATTATGTTTTTAATCATCAACGACATAAGGTTGTAAGCCTCATTAACAATGTAAGAATATATCCAAAAGGTAAATAAGAAACAAATAATATGGTGTGAATGTGTGATTGTGTGTGCAGCCATGTATATATAAGAGTTGAGTGTGTGTTTACAAAAATATGAAAGAAATATCATATAATGCACCTGTCAAGATCATAACCTCCCACTCCCAACACAAAATCCATATCAACAATGCCAAATTTAGCTTGCTTTATCTGTGCCATCCCATTTATGTGCTGGAAAATGCACCAAATCCAAGGCAAAAGTTAACTAATATCATGACATCATGTTGATAAAGAAACATCAATATCCAATTTGTACCTTAGCAAATTCATTTTAACTTTTGTATATGTAAACAGAAAACAAACTCTACCTAGAAATGTGATGGTAAACAGAATACAATTACATGTGTAACCGAATATGATACCAAAAATCAAGGAGGTATGCTGTTTCTTAAAGTATTTAATATTTACCTGAATCAACATTTACAAATTGCTTACCAATTACCATTAGGCAGTAGTTTAAGACTAGTATTTATGGAAATGATTTACATATAATGAGCTATATTGTTCAATTCATTCAAATTAATCATAGCATATTAATAAAACTTCATGTCAGAACATGAGCTATGTGAACTGCGAAGCAATAAAAAATGAGACCCAATTCAATCTATATACTCTAGGTAGCCTAATCAGGAGGTAGAACTTTTCATTCAAGTTCCATATGTACTGGAGCTTAATGACTAAATGTAGACCTCTCAGAGATCTAAGAGTAATGCGATACAACTCAAAGAACCCCATGTTATTATTAACTTAAGAGTTTGGCAAGATTTTACATGTCCCACATTCCGTGGGTGAATGAACCAATATAGTGGGGATATATGTATTTACATCTACATTAGTATAATTAGTGTTGAAGACAAAAAGTGGGGGTTCAATGGTATATATGACTATGTGTTACCTCACACACGACCATGGACTGTCATGATGCAAACGTGATGGTGTTTCACGCCCTCCTTCAACCCCCACCATGTGTCTTCAACACAAAATTAACTTTATTGGTGTTAATACACACACACACACACACACTATTGATTCAATCACTTTTCAATGTGGGATATATACCAAAAGCACAACAGAGTATGCAATGAAAAATTTTCTTTCAGCTGATATATGATCATTAGCACAACTCTTAATCGTATATCTGAAGTCAAGTCCAACTTATCCACTTTTAAGGAAAAAATCTTGGAAAAGTAGATACTTTTTTGAGGTGTTAAAGTGAGAAATTCAAATGATCAAATCTCTCTGGGTCAAACTCATTATTTAGAGAAGATACTGACTAAATTTCAACACTTGAATTTTAGGAACTTAAAACTCCTTTCAATCCAAGTGTGAATGATACGAATTCAGGAAGGCCAGGTCCAAATCAGGTGGGGCTTTCTACTGGGTCAAAGAAGTTATTTACTATGCCTATTATTAGCTGGAAGATGGAAGGATGAGGGGCTGTCCCTAAGCCTAATTTCAAAGAGCAGTTAATAAATTTGAGCAGTTATATTAAGCAGGCCTTTATGTTCATTAGCTTCAGTCTTGTTTTTTATTATCAAAGTATTAGTATTGTGTAATTGGAGACATTGCCCCTCTCGAATCGGGCCAACTATCCCTGTTCTCGTTTAATTTAAGCAATCAAATTTCAAGTTTCTATCATTTGGTTCCATTGCAGGGAAGTCGAAGATGGTTAACACCTGGAATAACACTGATGGCAGCAGCTCAAACCCAGACCAAATCGCAGCTCAATTGGCTGCCATTGCTGCAAAATTGGAGTCCATTGATTCAATGAAGGAAGATATTGCAGCCTTGAAATGAGACCGATCTAAAGGCAGTAAGTTTGACGAAGGGGAGAGCTCGTGGAGGGGACGAACTGGATACAAACCATACAACAAATTGGATTTTCCATCTTTCAGCGAGGGAGATCCAAGGGGATGGATTTTTAAAGCCGAGAAGTATTTTCGATTCTACCACACCCCCGAAGAGGAGATGTGGATGTGGCAGCGATGCATTTGGAGGGTGATGCCTTGGATCTCTATTCCTGGTTGTCGGCTGAACATGAACTCAGATACTGGGAGGAATTAGTCCAAGGTTTACAGAAGCACTTTGGGCCACCCGAATTCCAAAACCCAGACGACTACCTTTGCAGCCTCAAACAAACCGGTTCCGTTCAAGAGTATAGACAAGAGTTTGCTCGAAGGTCCGCCAGAGTTTCAAACTGGCCAGACCACTGCCTGCTGGGAGTGTTCCTTAATGGGCTGAAAGAGGAACTGAAGGCAGATGTACGCATCCATAAACCTCGTTCTGTCTACAAGGCAGTCAGCCTAGCCCTCGAGTTTGAATCCAAACTCAGCCACACTCTATCGGGAAAAAATGTTAATCCCTCTCCCACAACAACAGACCCAAAATCAACCTCTTCAAGCCATGTTAACCAGGCTGTCCCCATCCAAAAACCCACTGAAAACCGCCTGACCGAGGCAGAAAAACAGAGCCGTTACCTCAAGGGTGAATGCTTCCGTTGTGGGGATAAATACGGTCCTGGACATCGTTGTAAGACAGGAACCTTCAAGGTATTAGAGATAACTGATGGGGGAGAAGAGCAACCAGCGATACATGAAAAGAATTGCCCAGATGAACTGGCCGAGATCAGCCTTCACGCTCTCTTTGGTCAGTCAACATCAACCATGAAGCTTAAAGGAGCTCTAGGGGCAGCAGAGGTACTAGTCCTAATTGACAGCGGGTCAACACATAACTTTATCTCGGATAAGTTAGTGCATGACCTAAAGATCCATTCCCAAGTTATCTCTCCCGTTGCTGTGCGAATTGTCAATGGCGATGTTATCAATTGTAACCAAGTTTGCAAAGGTGTTGTGTTACAAATCTCAGATTTCCAACTCACCCAAGATTTTTACATGTTCTCGTTAGGAGGAGCTGATGTAGTACTTGGCGTCCAGTGGTTAGCTACCTTAGGCACAGTCCAAGCTAATTGGAACAAGATGTTCATTAGTTTCATTATTGATGGTAAGGAATTCAAGCTGCAGGGAGCACCAGATATAAAAAATTCAGCCGCTTTTCATCACCTCACCATCGAGTCATTAGAAGAAGACCCAGCAGAAGGTTCGGGTCAGTGGTCCAGTAGCCGACTTGAGGGCAAGTCGCTTGTCCAGGGAGGATGCATTGATACGAATTCAGGAAGGCCAGGTCCAAATCAGGTGGGGCTTTCTACTGGGTCAAAGAAGTTATTTACTATGCCTATTATTAGCTGGAAGATGGAAGGATGAGGGGCTGTCCCTATGCCTAATTTCAAAGAGCAGTTACTAAATTTCAGCAGTTATATTAAGCAGGCCTTTATGTTCATTAGCTTCAGTCTTGTTTTTTATTATCAAAGTATTAGTATTGTGTAATTGGAGACATTGCCCCTCTCGAATCGGGCCAACTATCCCTGTTCTCGTTTAATTTAAGCAATCAAATTTCAAGTTTCTATCAGTGAAACTTGAGGTGAAATCTGGTCACAGGAGCTGTGAACACTAGAAAACAGTTTATAAAGAGGTAGGGTGCGGGGTGCCTCAATAGGACTAGAGCTTTATAACTAATGGCATGTCCTACCAAGTCATTTTATCACTAAAAGCTGGTACATTATCTAGCAATATAACGCTTCCAGTTTCCAAATAAGAGAACTCATATAGTCATATATAGGAAAACTCTACCTGTATTTTCTTTGTCAAAGCCTCCAAGTTAGCATCGCTTACTAAATCTATCTGCAATTGGATAAAGCAATTAGGCAAATATATTATTGATCATCAGAACAAAGTAAAAAAGTACCTTGTTGAGAATAATACGATCTGCATATGCAACTTGTTCCACTGCTTCATTTACCACAAATCTTGGTTTCACCTCATTCAAATGCTGCATGGCATGCTTAGAGTCAACCAGAGTAACGACCCCATCAAGTTTCACATAACGAGAAATTTGCTCGTCAGTGCAAAATGTCTCAATCACTGGCCCAGGTTTTGCAAGTCCTGCAAATGGTGAAACAAAGCGTATAGTTTCACTTCATTACAACTAAAGATGAAATTAAGACATTTATAACTTTAAGATGATCACCAAGAGATAGAATCAAAATGATATTTAAAAGATGGAGTCATGGCGAACATCCATAGTTAAATAAACAAGCCAGCTGAACTTAAAATTGTTAAATATCGGTTCTGTTCATATTTACGCTTAATGCTAGTGCCTATAGACCGAGTTTTGATGCTTGAACCGAATACTGGTAGGTCTTTAAAAACGTAGCATACTACATACCTGTGGTTTCAATCACTATGTGATCAAATTTGTTTCGCTTCTTTTTAACCAACTCCAAAAGCATTGTGACTAGCTCACCGCGCACAGTACAACATAAACAACCATTATTGACCATAACAATATCCTCATTGGCAGATGAATGGCTAGCCACCAATGAACCATCAATATCCACCTCCCCAAACTGCAACACCACATATATAACATAGAATACAAACTAAAACACTATAACACAAGATAGTTCTGCAATAGCAAGCAGTGCTCCAATAAGATCAACTCAATTTGAAAACTAGCAACTTAATTGCACTTGATACAGTAAGGATAAACAATGCATATATTGCATACCTCATTTTCAATCACCGCGATCCGCTTGCCGTGCTGAGCTGTCAGTATATGATTCAATAGAGTTGTCTGTCATCCAAGTAAGAGCAAAAGATCAAATTCAAGTTTTTATAATTTTCCTCCAGACTAATTTCATACATGATCAGGATTTGAAAATGCAGATTCATCGCACATAGAAAGTAAGAATTCACCTTTCCAGAACCGAGAAAACCAGTGATGATGGTGGCCGGAACGCGATTGTCCAAATTCAACGCAGCAGCGACGGAAGCATCGTACTGTGGTACGTTGTTAGCAACAGAGCACATGTTTCGAGAACAGGGATGATGGAAAACAAAAGAACGGAGGCTTCTGACGAGGAACTGAGACGGAACAGGGGTGCTAGAAGGACAAGTGAATCCACTGTGTTGAAGAGATGAGTGGATGTTTCCGATCGCCTTCAGCGAAAGACGCCTTAAAACGGTGGCCATCTGTCGCCGGCGAATTTCAACGACGGTGTTCCAGGTATCTTAAACCCTACAGAAGTACAGAGTAGGCGAAAAGAGGGTTTTAACCACGGTGGTTATTAAAAAGGAAAAAAAACAAGTATCTTTTTTTTCAAAGTTTTTAACTTAAAAAATATTAATTTGGCTTTTTGATTCTAAAAATATCCCTTTGATTCTCAGCTCATATTTTGATCAAATAAGGTCGGATCTGTTGTTCTTTTAAACTAATAAGTAGAAGTCACATGACAAAAGAAATAAATTTAAATTTAAACATGGGCGTCCGCCGACGTCCATGTTATAAAACCAACGTCCGACTTCAAAACAAGTCGCCCGCCTTCATAAAACCGTCGTCCGACTTTGAATTTGTTTAGAATTTGATTTGAAGTTTTGTTTTTGAATATTATATTATTATAACTTAAAAAATATAATGTTTTATAAAATTTTGAATATATTGTTACAACATGCTTATTTTTATGTGCCAATATAAATTTTATTCAAAACCTAAAGAAAATGAACATCAGAACCAATAATTAAGGTAGAATTTGTATTTGAGAAAATCAGTTCGCATATTTACTTTTCTTAGAGCATTCACAGTAGCTCCCCTATCCCCATCCCCATTATTACACTAAAATCACTACATTTTTTTCTCTCCTTCTCAATTAAATAATACTTTTTTATACCTTTATCATTACCTTTTCTCTCTCTTTCTCAATTAAATAATATTTTTTTATACTTTTATTATTACCTTTTCTCTCTCCTCCACTCACAACCACTTCAAAAAATATTAAAAAATTTATGCAGGTGAACAGTGTTTTCCCCAAATATACAAAAAATTTATCCCTTTTCTCTCTCCTCCACTCACAACCACTTTAAACCACCATATAAAATATAGGGAACTCACTCACATAAATATAGGAAACCTACTGTGAATGCTCTTATAAAATAGTCTTTTGTCAGGTTGTTACAGGGTGCAATTTGCCTTTTATATAACACTAGTTTTTACACTAGCGCTTCGCGGCGGGAGTCTGGTCGTTATTGGTTTGACTCGTTTTCGTCGATAAAACTTATATCTAATCGCAGACTCGTTATAGCACAATACAAAAAAATACTCGAATTTAAATATAAATTCGTCTTCAAGAAGATTTAAACAAGAACGTTGTCAGATAAAAGTTATATCTAATTGCATACTCGTTATAACGCACGATACAAAAAAAAATACTCGAATTTGAATACAAATTCGTCTTCAAGAAAATTTAAACCAAAACGTTGTCAAAATAAGTTTCAAAAAACCGCGCATTCTGTTATTTAAAAAAATTAATGAACGAAAGTTATAATAGAACACGTTCTCGGGCCCATCATTAATAAAATTTAAATGAAAACGTAGTCGTAACGGTAAAAATAACGTGAACAAAAAAGAAACATAAAACAAAATAATTAAAAAGAGAAAAACGAAATAAAAAATTTACCCGTCCGGGTCGTCGAAAACCATAAATCGAATACCAATACGGGTTCCGATAATACCAAAACGACAATTATGTTGTTCGCCTATAATCGGTTCGGCTCGTCACAGTACCACAACGTTAACGGCACTCTATAGGCAACGATAAAAAAAGATTTGATTTTGAATACAATTCCGTTCAAAAAATATATATATCGGAACGTTGGGAAAAAAACTACAAACAGCAGCGTACTTCGTATTTTAGAAAAAGTTAACGAACGAAAGTTATTAAACGAAAACAAAATTAATAGAAAACTAACCCGTTTAACCAAAAAAATATAAGGAAAACAGTAATTCGGGAAATACTTTGAATTAATAAATTTTGTACATAGAACTCATTATAAGATTTCGTTTACATCCTTAATTAAAACATACAAAATGACAAATTTGAAAATTATGTTGAAAGTTTTTTTTAAAGGGGCAATTTCATATATACCCGTATAAATTTGAAAAATATCATATATACCCAACAAAAACTATAAATATCATATTTACCATTACAAACATGCAATAATATCATATATACCCATTTCATTAAAATTTATTTAAAAGATGACTATTTTACCCTTATTTCTCTAAACTTTAATATTTTATATTTATCAATTTTTAATATTGAAATTTCATATTTATACAATTTCAATATAATTTTATAACCATAAAAAATAGTTTTCTCAAAATATTATTTTGAGTTTTTCTCATTTTTTTAATAATTTTACCAATTTTTTTATAGCATTGCGTTTTGTAACTTTCTAGCAATGATTCGGAATTGATGCTTTTTGAATGGATTTGGAGAATCGCAATAGTTGTCATCAATAATAGGAGAACGAGTGATATTTTTCGTATTAGATAAAACTAAAAAAATATGTTATAAAAAATCATATAATGGATAAGGGTAAAATGGTCATAAAATAATAAATTATTTAAATTAGGTATATACGATATTTTTAGTATTAGTTGAATATATATGATATTTACCCATGTTTATAAGAGTATATATATATATATATGATATGATATTATCCCTTTTTAAAATAATGATTTATGCTACTGGTATGTTCAAGTGTATGAAATATTACTTTTTAAGTTTTATCATATTTTTCCTATATCGGGAGTGAAGCTCCGCCGGCCACGTGCTACCAAAGGTAGCAAGCACACGGAAGAAGACAAATCAAGAATGTGTATTAGGGGCTTGTATTTCACGCATTAGTGTTTGCCAATTTACAAATTGTAAGTAATTAATAATGTTTGGGCGGCTCCTTATTTCTCATTGGTCCACCGACCATGGGAAATAAGGTTTAGTAATAGTCTTTTGCCAGGTGGTTGTAAGATCAGTGGATTTAGCTGCCCACCATGATGTCATGCAGATAGTCGAGGTGCTAAAAGAAAAGTTTTTTTTTTGGATCCGGGGTCTTTACGAGAGCAGTCATTCTATCTCCTAAAAAATATTTGTCGTCTTTTTACCTTCTATATACCCTATCAATAGCTTTGTTACGCACATATTTACAAGATAAAAAGTAGAAGTTGGTACTATAAAAAACTGATGCACTTTAAAGTAAAAAGGAACAATTATACCGCAAAGATATCTCTAGTCAAAAGAAACACTAAAACCACATAAAAAGAAACCAAATAAGTGTTGCTCAGAATCCCGGTGATAACAAATCCGGTGACATTCATGAAGAGTGGACCGATCACATCCTTGCGTCTTGTTTGATCTCTAGATCTATATGGTGGCAGGTCTGTGTGTGGCTCAGAATCCCGGTGATAACAAATCCGGTCTCGGTGAAGATGTTGCTGGAGTAAGGAGGTGGATGGGCAGGTTAAGAAAAAAGAGGCAATTTACGCGGTGTTTCTTCTAACTTGTTGGAAGCTGTGGATCGCACGGAACGAGAAGGTTTTCAAGGGGAAGCAGGTGTCGCAATCCAAGATTATAGAAGAAATTAAGGAGGAGTCCCTATGGTGGATGTTGAAGAGATCTACAGTCCCAGGCATCACGTTAGATAAATGGAGTAACTTTAGTGGTCTAGAATTCACGTGATGTCGTCGTTTTTTGTTTTCTTCGGGTCTAGAGGGTGGGTTGTGCGGACTTTTGGGTGTTTTTCTTGTCTTGTTTGGGTGTTTGGTGTCGCCTTAGTTTCTTGCTAAGGTGGGCATCTTTTTTGTTTGCTATGTGATGTTGCTATTCAAAAAAAAAAAAATAAGTGTTGCTACATTATGTCCTTTAGCTCCTTGCTTTCATTCATCAGGTTTTCTTTGTTCTGAAGAAGAGGGAAACACTTGTACAACCAACTCAACCAATTCCATTAAATTATCATTAATTAATGCCAACCAAACGCGCCTTAAGACTTATAATCTAGTTTCCCAAGTATGGAAACATAAATCATCATCATATTTACATGAATTACAATCGACCCGGTATACAAACTAATAAGCAGGACCGTTATCTACTATAAATTACCAGTAATCCATACAAGAACATGACCCGTTTTCAAAATGATGAAATCGTTTCCGATCTCTCACAACAATTCTACGCTCGTATATTCTTGAGATGAGTTTAATCGTCGAGTGACAATCATCGCATATTCGAAGATTCTTAACTACTTTAATTGTTGTTTCACGGGTCGTGCTGATTAAACCACATGCAACCGCGATCTTCTCACTGTGAAGTTGTAAAGCTGATTCTTTATCCGGATTATCCATCCTAAGGAAAACTTTGAGTTGTGTCCGGCTTGTACCCACCAACCTCAACTTCTCCTTCATTTCTTCCAACATCATATAAATATCTTTTGATTTGGTATGTGATTCATCTGCAACAACAAACTCATGAATCGCGCCATCAACCTCAATCCAACTACACCCAGGGTCTTTCTTAACCTCATTTTGTTTCATCATTAACCTTGTCTCCATGACCTTGTCCCAGTTCGCCAAAGAGGCATACATGTTGGACAGGGCTACATAGGGGGCTCCATCTTCTGGATCACTCTCCAGAAGACGCTTCCCCACACGTTCACCTATCTCAATGTTTCCATGCTTCTTACAAGCACCAAGTAAGGCCTTTAGAACCACGTCGTCTGGTTCATCCGGCATTTTGAGTATGAGCTCCTCGGCCTCTTGTAGTTGGCCTGCCCTCCCAAGTAGATCAACCATACATCCATAATGTTCTATCCTTGGTGCCAGTCCCTCGGTTTGAGCCATTTCATTGAATACTGACAACCCTTTGTCAACTAAACCAGCATGGCTACACGCAGTCAAGACACTAATATAGGTTACATCATTTGGTTCAATTCCACTTTCTTGCATCATTTTGAAATGATAAAGAGCTTCATTAGCTCGACCATGGATCGCGAGCCGTTGATTATCGAATTCCAAGTGATTACATTCCTTTGTGACAGTGAGTTGAAGCGCCTCATCGATGCTCCCACACTTGGAATACATATCAATTAGCGCAGAACCAAGCACCAGATCAACCTTTATCCCATTCTTGACTGCAAAAAAATGCACCTATTTCTCAATCTCAAGTGCACCAAGTCTTGAAACCGCGGGTAGTGCACTGATCAAAGTAATGTAATTCGGCATTGAAGCATCCATTTGCATCTCCCTAAATAGCTCTAAAGCTTCCATAAAAAACCCATTCTGCGCGTACCCAGAAATCATGGAATTCCAAGACACCACACTTGGTTGAGGCATTTCATCGAACAGGTTTCGTGCATTTCCAAGTTGTCCAAGTCGAATGTATCCATCCATCATCACATTCCATAAAACTACTTCACTCATCTTGTTTAATTCAAAAAGCACAACAGCATCGTTCATGGCGCCACACATGACGTACATTCGAACCAAATTACTCAACACAAACACATCATTTTCTAACCCGTGCTTCAACAAAACACCATGAGTCTGCTTCCCTTCTTCGAGGCTACCCGCTTTTGCACACGCTTTAAGCACAGACGGAAACGTGAACTTATTGGGTTTCACGATCCTTTGGCTTAACAGGATGAAGGATTGTAACGGATGGTCGCTGTCACAAAAAGCTCTGATGATTGTGTTCCAAGAGAAGCAGTTGGGTGGGTTAATTTGTTGGAAGACGTGGAGGGCGTATTGGAGGTCGCGGTGAGGTGGGTCGGAAAGTGCGCAGAAGCGGATAAGCTCAGCGGAGGCGAGTGGGTCTCGAATGCGTCCTGTTTTGATGAGTTTGGCGTGTATTTGAATCAAATCTCTTTTTGTCTTGCATTGTTTAAACTCCGGAAAGAAGGTAGATGGATGTGGTGGAGTGGCCGGTGCTGGAATTCATGGTCGATAAACAAATTCGAGACGGACCTCTACCATTACCGTATATATGACAAACCCGGACTATAAAATAAAAGGATTTGTGGATAGGGTTGTGTAGTGTCTAGCTGGGATCGAATGGCTCATCACGAGAAGCCGAGTCGGACAAGAAAAGAGAACGAGTCGGACCTGTTGATGCGTGAAGACTGCAGATCTGAGGGGTGTTTGGGGTTACTTTTTGAAACTAGTTAAGACTTTTTACAAAAGTAAGTATTTTTTACTTTTGGATTTTAACTTCTTCATCTCATATTTTACATCTTATTTTGAATTACTCAAACAAACTTATAACTTATGAACTTATTACAAAAATTAATAAGTCAATAAATAGGTTTGAAAAGTAATCTCAAACACCCCCTAACGGTGGTGAAGATATAGTTTTTTTTCCAAATAGGTGTTGTGAAAACTTATTTATCAAAATGGTGTTGTTAAAAAAATATTTATTAAAATAGTGTTTTTATAAAAACTTTGTTTTCTCTCTCCTAATTTCATTGGGTAAAACATAATTAAATAATGATTTGATAAATAAATGATACTTAGTTTCAGTGGATCCGGTTAAGACAACATATTGATCGGAGTTGGACGAGGCTCTCCCATGTGACGTGGGGGTGCGACGTCACAACATTCAATGTTCGCCGTTCCAAAAAAAAGCTATTTAGTATTTACTAATTATATTATTAATCATTATTATTAGTTTTTAATTTTGTTTCTTACGTGCTTGGCATTTTCAACATATGTATCTAAGTTTTTATATTGTAATAAAAATACTCCATCTCACATGTGTTTAGGTATAATTGTAAATTTTGATTTATTTAATTTGTCTTTTTTATAAAAATATATATTACATGTTCTTGTATGACGTAGAAAGATAAAAATATTAAAAAGCATTTTTAATCTGTTCATATAATGACGCTATATTTGTAAGACTAACTGGTAGGTGAAACCCTCGCGTTGTGTCAAGCGTGTTAATCAGTAAGATCATGTTTTGACGACGTGTACACTGGTATTCTCCCTGCAAAATTTACTACGGTTAAGACATCAATGAATTCAGTTCGGTTTCAGGTTACAACCGAATAAAATCCTAAATCGAATAACTTGAACATGATACTTATATTTAAAACAATGTTACTGAAATATAAAATCAAATTTTGTATAATATGGTGTCATTATATTATAGATTTTAATTTAGTTTGTGGATCGCAGTAAAGATGCAATTTAATACTTTATAATTATTTAAATGTTTTTCATTTCTTACGACATACAGTAATATTTATCCCTAAGGAAAAACCAAGTTATATACATCAAAATTTAATAGGTACGTTGTGAGGTTGGGTATTTTAATTTAAACTGTTCGAACGGATTAAAAATGCTTTTTAATATTTTATTTATATTTAAGTTAATTGTTTATATTTCTATGTCATACAACATACAAGAACATGTAATATTATTCTTATAAAAACAGTCAAATTAAATACATCAAATTTACTATTAAACCTAAACGCAGGTGAGGTGGAGTATTTTTATTACAAAATATAAAACTTATATACATATTTTAAAAAGGCCAACCACGTTAAAAACAAAATTAAAAACTAATAATAATTAGTAAATATTGTTGGTTCGCGGGCCTGTCTTGAGCCGGTGGTGTGTGTTTTTATAGAAAGTTACCATTTCAAAAAAAAAATAGCAAAGTATCTTTTATTAATCAAATCATTAATAAATTATGTTTTATCCAATGAAATTAGGAGAGAGACAAACAAGTTTTTTATAAAAACACTATTTTGATAAATATTTTTCTAACAACACCATTTTGATAAATAAGTTTTCCACCAACACCTATTTGAAAAAAAAAACTCAAGTGAGCCGATGACTAAGAGTGATATGCCCTTAACTTGGGAAAATTACCAAAATACAAACAATTTTGGTTAAATGAAATTGCGACACGTGGCTTAGCCGTCTAAGAACCTTATAGCGCCAGACTCGCGGCTAAGGCTAAGCCGGCGCCCAAGCTCACGGCTAAGGGCCTTATAACGGCCGTCTAAACCTTATAACGCCGGCTAAGCTGGCGCCAGGCTCACGGATATGGGCCTTATAACGGCCGGCAAAGTGCATAAACCGCCGGCTAAAGACCTTATAACGGTTGGTTAAGGCTAAATAGCCTAAGCGGGCTGACTATTTTTAGCCGTGAAATTTGTCACGTGTTGAGTTTTGATTTAACCTTAACTCTGTTATGCACTGAAATTTAGGCCAACTAATTAGCCGGTTTTAGCGTCTTTCTGTCTATAAATTCGTAAGCTAAAAGTCAATATCTATTTTAAGAAACCCTTTTGATTAAATCTATTTTAGTAATTTTCCCCATGACTTCTAAACGAATTGGGCTTGATAGGATAAAATTTGATAAATAGGTAGTGTGCTTGGATTATTGCTATTGGGCTAATAGCAAGGACAATAAATTTTTGATTAAATTTATAATTACGTCCTCATTCAATATTACTACACGTTAAAAATACACCTATCAAACATGTGAGAAAAAACCAAGAAAAAAACGATGCCATTATACCACCTATGAAATCGAACATTACAAAGCCTAACAAAATTCTCGATACGTCCACTCTCCCAGCTGGTTATTTCATACAACCAATTATTAAACCCCAAACTCACCATCTAACTTTTAAATCACAAAAATGTCCCAAGAGAATCCCGACACAAATGAGGTGGTCACCGCACCACGGAGACCGAGGTCCATGGAGGACGATGAAAGCGGACACTCCGTGGATGTAAAAGCCATGGAGAACGATGAAAGCGAGCACTCGATGGATGTAAAAGCCATGGAGACTATGGAGATGAAGAGTGAAACTGAGTCTGAAGATTACGAGGAATATGAAGATAAACCCACAAATGGCGAGGTTATGGGTTGGTGTTTTTATGAACTGTGTTCGTATTTTACGCACACAGTTCTTCTTACAATCGTATTCCCGCTTATTATAAGTCAAACTTTTAGTAAGGAGCCACCGGAACCAGCTCGAGGGTGGTACAAGAACGGTAGAGGTCATTATTGCACGAAAAAGGAAACCGTTTTGTAAGTCTCATATCCTTTTAAATTTTACATGTAATATATATTCATGACTTACTCGATATTTGTGCCGTACATCCGACTTAATTAAAGTACATACACGACTATAAAAATGATCTATAAGGTTATTATATACGTGAAAATGTTTTGAAATAATTATAAAGATATAACATTAAGTAAAATAGTTAATTTTTATTTTCCAAAAAAAAAAGATTATATTAATAGGCCGTTGTTCAATTAAGAACTATAATTTTAACGATAACCAAAAGAACAATGCATTCATACACAATTACATACATGCATCCTTAAATATGTGTGTAATATGCATCCTTAAATATGTGTGTAATACATGAATTTTTTTTGTTCTAACCAAAACTATGATTTTTAATTAAACATGCCCCTATAATAATATATAAGTTCTTTTTTAAACAACAAATTTTTAGTCTAACATTGCAAATGCTTGATTAATTTTAGGTTTGAAGCATTAACATACGCCAGAATAAAAGTTGGCACCATGAAATTCTCTGCACTAGAATGGACTTCAATCTCTTGGTTTTCCGGCCTAATCGTAGCCGCACCGCTACTCGCCTCCGTCTCCATCCACCTCGACCACCGTCAAAACTCCCAACAAGTAACCGCAATCGCCACCGCCATCGGAGCCATCTTTTGCCTCCCGGCCGGAGCCATTAAAACCATCTGGATCATGCCACCCTACGTAGCCGCCATCGTTGCCTCCAACGCCGTCGGCTCAGCCTTCCACAACCGCCACCTCGGCCTCATGGTCCGCGGCTTCGTCGGCGCCACCGTCCGCAAACTCCAGTTCCCCAACCGCCAAGCCGTCTCCAGCTGGCTCTCACTTTACGCCACCGCCGGCGGCTGCCTAGGTTCCGCCGCCATCGCATCATTCACTTACTACATGCTCCGAAACTCCGAAGGGTTTATCAGTTTATGGGTTGTTTCAATCTTCAGCGGCATATTATGGTTCGCCGGAATCGCACACATCCTCACCGCCGTCAGATCAAACGGAAACGAATCATCAATTAACAACACTAGAGTACCCACCCGGTATTTCATTTCAATTTTCAATTACCCCCATGCTGCCGGAAGTCTTGTCGGAGTTTTCCTTTCGTCGTTCTCAACAATGAGCATATTCACCGGCGGTGTACTTTACATCGTCGGTCAACTTTGTGCTCCTCCAAAAGACATATTATTCATCTGGCTAACGTATTTCTTTTTCTCAGTATTAGTTCTCCCGTTATTACACCCAATCCAAAAACTCATCCAATCGGACGCCGTAAAAATGCAAATTTTCGGTTTCTTGCTCTCCACGTTAACCGCCGGAATGGGGTTTTACTACAGGAAACAAAACTGGCATAACAATCACGTGTTATTTCTTGCGGCTGCACAAAGCATAGCTTCTGGTGTTCTGCATGCGCATAGTCGAATCTTGTTGATGGATTGTGCGCCGTCAGGTAAAGAGGGTGTGTTTGCTGCTTGGTTTTCGTGGGTTCGAATGTTCGGAGCGTTTGTCGGGTTTGCTATTGGTTCGAGTGGCGTAGGGAATATTAACCGGTCATTTGGGGCGGCGTTTGTGGCGGCTGTTGTTGGGATTGTTGGTTTGATATTTAGTAATGTTAGTAGTTATGGTGGAGCTGTGGCTGCCGGTCATGTGAGGAAGCGACGTGAGAGGGATTCTCCTGTTCGTGGATCGAATGAGGTTGAAACGCGAGACAGAAGCATGGAAGTTTGATTTATCGTTTATGTTTTGTTTTTTCTTCTTTGGGAAAATTTGAAGTTTGTTCATTGTTGGATATTGGAAAATAGTGGTTCTCATTGTTCTTAAATTTCTCGTTCTTTGTTACTAACTAGTGGGGTCCTCGCGCTACACAGGGAATTCAATTGATGTTGGTTCGGGTCGTTACGATAACCATTTGGAACCAGCACACGGTATAACAAACGAAAGATAGAACGTGAAAAATAAATTAGTACATACCCAAAATCATATAGAAATGTGTTTAACATCACATCAATTAAAACAACAAATAATGATACCGGTTTTGATAATACATACAGCAATATCGATGCTGTTCAATCAATATGGGTTAAGTTTTAAAATTTATAAGGTTCGGTTTAGAACCTATACACTGCTATTTACTACGAAAAAAAAAGAAACATCGAAACACTGCTTAAAATAGCATGTGGAAACGGGAAACCCCTAAGCTTCATTGGCTTGTAAGTTCGTGCTTCAACAACTTGTACATTATTACGAAGCTCGTTTTGAATATGATTTATGTCGAAACATAGAGAAAAATAGGTATGTCATAATGGTACAATCGAAAATTTGTTAAATATTATATTTTAAAAATTATAAAAGAAAAATACAACTCATTTTTCAAATAAAGTTTTAATAGGGCTTTAATGGGATGGTTGTGTTGGGCTTTAATGTGGTTAAATAATAATTATTGAGTGTTTAATTGTAAGATTATGGAGAAGGGTTAGAAGGTAATTGTACACTTATATAGCATTATCAATATGTACACCATTCAACAAAAAATATATAAGGTGTCTTAATTTTTTTAGAAAATTACATCTACATCCTTCCAATCCCTATTATATAGTAGTATAGATATAGATAATCCAGGGATGCTTCATCATAAACACTAGAAATTGTACTTCGCGCTAGGCTGCGGGAACCAAATCTTAAACGGTTGAGACGGTGACATTAAAATAACTAAGCACAAAATGAAACGTGTTTAAATAAATTGTGCCCCGCGTTCCGCAGCGGGAACCATAAAATTCATAAAAGAAACGTATAAAGTTAGGCGACTCTGGTGTAGTGGTCGAAATATAGATAAAAGATAGTTAGATAACGGTACCGATATTTTTTCGGTCGGTGTCGGTCTCATTCTTCACGGTTGTCAGTTGATATAGCCCACGATACCTAAAGATTACTCTATTTTGAATATGACTCCGTTTTTAACAAAGTTTATATTCGGACATCAACAACGAAAATAAACAAAACAAACACATTAAGAAAAAAATCAGATTATATATATACTATAGCGGGTAAACTTGAAACTTGTAAAACTTAGGAGGGTCAAAGTTAATATTTTGAAAGTGGAGGATGATTTTTGTCAAGTTACAAACTTGAGGGTTAAGTTTGGTCGGTGGATAACTCCACCGACACTTGTGACTCAGTATAGTTATAATTTTTCATTCTTGTTATTTAACCTTTTATATTTTATGGCATAGTGGTAACGTAATTGAAAGGTCTTTCAAGAGACCTAGATTCGAATTCTCTATATAAAAATATTGGATTCGTTCAAAGAAAATATATAAAAAGGATCGATAAAGTCATAAATCATAGAGGAGATGATTGGATGAGAGAGGAAGTGTGGACTTACTTGTGTAAAAACGGGTTATGTGAGAAGGAGGAGGAGAGAGAGAACGCGTTTTAGGGCGTTTTGAATGATGGTTTTGGCTATTAGATGGCATGATGAACGGATACTTACGTGACCACGTTTTTAATACCTAGTAAATTGGGTGTTTAAAACTAGGAACCATAAATCAAGTATTAATCTATTAACTCTAAACAACTTAATTTAGTAAAACGGATTTAATTCATTTTCTATTTTATTTCAAGTTATACTTGAACCGTACTGAAAATCATCTTTTCAGTTACGCTCGATTATTTGCAATTTTGTGGTTGTAAATGACACTATGCCTAAATAGTAGCTACAAAATCAAATAGCTATCCAAAATTGAATTTGATGATAGATTATTTATGTAAAAGTTTGTATTTGACTAATAGCATCAATAACATGATGGCTAAAAACACTAGTCACTCTTGACTCTTTTAAAACCAGAAACGACTATAGAAATGTCTTAAAAACACACCCTCCCTCTCATGTAACTATCTTCTGGGTGTTTTTATACAAGAACACACAATCTCCCTCTCCACTCGGCCTCTTTTCTCCACATAAGCTCATAAACAATAAAAACACCCTATTATATATATATGAGCTAATATATGTAGGTCTGAAATCCAACGCATACATTCAATTAGTGTCTAAATGATTGTTATTGCAAGTTGAACTAAAAATGTATGTATCAATATTTTTGAATACAAAATGTAATTTGATATTATACAAAAAATTTAGAATATATATTTGCCACATTTTATTTCACACAATACGATTTGATATACAACATGTTATAAAGTATGGTTTCATAGTAGTTCTTTTATGTGTGAAATTATCAACACACCACCCTAAATTTTTGACGAGTCATAAAATGAGTTATATTATCTTTTTTCGCCTATAATAGGAGTCACGTCATGTTTGTGACGTTGATAACTTGACTAAGCATGATACGACAGCAATACCGCTGATATAATGTGTATTAGAACTTTTTTTAAGACAAATTTCTTAATTTCTGTTATGAGTGTAACTTGAATCTATAACCTCATCAGAATTTTCCTCTATCATTGATCACCAACCCCAATATTAATCCCTTTTTTATTACTCACAACATATGAGAATCATTTTCAAATAATTACCATGAATAAAACCCTAATAGAACTATAAAACTTGTAATCAAAAGCATTTTGTAAATACTTTTAATAACTGATCAAATGAAAATAGAAAATGTTTGATTTTTTTTAACGACGAACATTGAATATTGTGATGTCGCACCTCCCGTCACATGGAAGAGTCTCGTCCAACTCTGACCAATATGTTGTCTTAACCGGGCTCACTTGGCGTCAGAGTTTGAGAGTATCCAAGGAAAAATCTCATCCAATACGGCCCCTTCCGGGCTTGAGGGAGAGCCGAGGCTCGAACCCTGGATCGGCGTGGGTAAAACACAGGTGCATCAGCCTAAGCTATGCCTCATTTACATGCCACGGAAACTAATGTGGAGGGTAGGGACAGGGTCGGCCCAATAGTTTAACCAAATTTTTAAGGCTCCAATTTTCTTGAGATTTGACTTAGTTATTTATAATTAGTAAATAGGGTTTAGGAATTGGAGTGGCGACAGTAGGCACAACAGAAGTTCAGTTCTAGAGATGACTGATATACCATCATTTATGCATATTTTACATGCACAATTATCCTCATAAATAACACAAATTATAGAGAATATGATAAGATATGATACTTAATCCACTTATTTATGTTACAACATGATAATTAACCCTTGCATAAAAAAACATGAAGAAAACACCCAAAAACAAGGCAAAATCAGCATTCGGAAGCCAATCGAACGAAACCGGACGCATGGAGTCAACCAGGAAGTCAAAAAGTCAACAGGGACCAAAATATAGCAATGCACGGCTGTGCATTGCCATGCACGGTCGTGCAAACCCTATTTTGGGTCCCTGTACTCTTCTTCTCTGTTAGATTCCCTAACGTGCAAGGAAATAGTGCTTTGTACGACCGTGCATTACCAAATTCTGAGTCTATAAATAGCAAATTCATTCTAGTGTTTTAGGTGTCCAAGATCAAGAGGTGTGAAGGCCTTAGTGCTCAGCTAAGAGCCGAAACTCTTTTAGTTTTGGTCAATTTAGCTTTTTTTCTTTTTATTTTCTTTTCTAAGTCTTGTAATATGAACTTATTCTTCTAGTTCGAGTGAAATAAGAGACAACCTATACCCACTCTCCCTTGGTGTTGGAACACTTCCACACATTATCTAAGGGTTAGTGGTGTCACTTATATGGTCATTAATGGCTAGTCCTCTTGTGTTGCTCGAGTTGGTTGAACTTTAATTAATAAATGAAGTATTTTTAGTAAGTTATGTTTTTAAAGTCTTTACTATAAGTTATCTAAATAAGACCAGAATAAGTGATCTTTAAATCAATCTAATAATCTTTTATCTTGTGAGTTACTCAAGCAAGACTTCTTGTTTGAGAAGTTTATTCGATTTTTGTACTGTCTATATACAAATCTTGGTGCTAGTCCAACCGGTTAGTATAGATTTAATATTATGGGTTGATTGGAGGTTTGGGTATTCAGCAGGCCGTTTGAGCCCTAACCAGACCGGGCGGTTTGTGTCGGTAGTTCTCTACTTCTCTCGTATCGGCTTGCAGAGGACTTCTATTGGGATCCATAGGGTTTGATCTTGCGAAGGAAAGTCTTATTTATTTGAAATAATATTATAAGTAAAAATAACTATTTAAGAACATAATTAGTTAGGTCCGAGCATTCATAAAGTATCTTTGGAGGAAGTCGTGTATTCCGACTTACCGGAAGAAGTTACAAGACCAGACGTACGTCAGTCACAAGGATAATAAGTCCGAATAATTAATTGTGATGATACCGACGGACTTGACACCCCGTTTAGGGTCCGTTATATTCATTAAGGAACAGTAGGCCGACCGTATCCACTGTTCCGTTACGACATACTAACTCCCATATCGAAAGGGTTAGTACTAGTAACTATGACCAACCTTACTTTAAATACAACATTAATTAACAAGGGATAACAACTAGAGTAACACCTTAAACAAAATAATAGTTCTAATTACATTTCTTAACTTTTTGTTATCCTTTTAAACAAAACCCATTTTCCAACTTATTATTCTAGTCAGACAATAGGGAGGGTTGAGTACGGGATCCGTGTCCATGGTTCGATACTTGGTTGTTGCCTAAACTATATTACACTGCGATAAATACATTTGCCTATTGTGTGTGTTTTAAGTTAAAGTAATATCATTTTATAAATTTAAAACCTGATTTTGTGTAGCACTAAATAAAATATGTTTATTACTACTAAAAACACGCTATCAATGATCGACTGAAACGTTTCTTTATCCATCAATGTAGCCTACAAATTTTGTGACAAGAAGCTTTCATGTTTCAGATTAGAAACGTATGATTTGGTTAACTCAAGTTTTCTTCATATCAAGAAATTTGATGCTGCCTTGTGTTCGATTAAATACTTTATTGGTTAGTTCTTCAATTTATTATTGAATCTATTGTGAGAAATAAACATTATATTGTGTGGAAGAGGAATATGAATCATAACACTTTTGACACTGCTTCTATCTATTGTCAGTCGTTAGATTTTTAAGAATTTGCATCAATATTTATATTTAATTGTACATGTGGTTGTAGTTGATTTTTAGTGATTGTTAACATACTGAAAAGTGAACGATTCTTATTCTTTTAAAATGAATGTAAATTTAACAGAAAAAACATATCATTCCTGCTGTTTAACATCAAAGTGATGCATTGTTCGTAAACAGGAGGAGCAATCATTGTAGAAACAAAACTATTGCATTTCTGAGATAACTTTTTCTTTGTTGTTGACACAGTAACTCAAGCATTTAGCCTCTTATCTCTTTGAGTGCTGGTATGTTATTATTATATTGATTCACGACATTCATTTTAATGTATGTATTGCTTTTTTATTTTGTATTTACACCAAAACAACCATTGTTTCTTGATTTATTTGAATAAGCAAAAAAAAAGTTTAGGGTCCCAATTTTATAACCCGCTTTAGGTCTTTAAAATGGTTAGGCCGGCCCTGGACAGGGATTAAACCTTGGTCACTAGGAACACTAGGTTTATCTCTTACCGCTCCACCACTTCAATTGTACAATCGATTGTCTACAGGGGCGGATCTACGCCTAGGGCAGGGGTACCGACAGCTTTCGACGCGTAGCGGGAATTTTTTTTTTTTTTTTACCGTTTTATGTATCCAGATACCCCTGAACGAAATTTTAGATACCCCTGGATTTTTTTCCTAGATCCGCCGCTGATTGCCTAAGTACCTGCAAACCCCTGAAACAAAAATCGATTTGGGGGGGGGTTTTTAAACCCTAAGACGTTTCATATAGAAATTGCCGACATCAATCATTTCGGTCCATCTTTTTTCTTGACCAAAATAACAATGTTCAATGCTTAATAAGAAAGCTGGGCACATTAACTGTTGTCATTATCAAGTCCAGAACTTTAATTTGTTGTAATTATCTCTAGTTTGCTGTCTGTTTGACAGTTAAAAAACTGTTATCAAATGACAACAGAATTATAGTTATGAACTTGTTACAGTTCTTCTGATCAATGATGAATTGACTTAAAATGTACCCAAAGAACATCTTCTCATTCCACAGGAGATTTTCCCAAACAACATCGTCGTCCGTTGGGGTTTTTGAATACACCAAGGAGGATTTAATATCCAAACTTGCATCAGTCTTGCAATCTTGTTCACATTCCAATCCTGATCCTCAATTAATTCAACAAGGCCAACAACTTCATGCTCAGATAATTGTCAATGGGATCAACCATGTGGGTCTATTGGGTTCAAGACTACTTGGAATGTACATACTTTGTGGGAAATTCATTGATGCCAAGACTATGTTTCATAAACTTGATTTGTTCTATGCATCGCCGTGGAATTGGATGATTAGAGGGTTCACTATGATGGGGTGTTTTGATTCTGCAATCTTGGTTTACTATAAGATGTTGGGGTCTGGAACTTGCCCTGATAAGTATACGTTTCCGTATGTGATCAAGGCATGTGGTCGATTGGGAGCAATTGGGTTGGCTAAATCTGTTCATCGTACGATTCAGATGATGGGATTTGAGATGGATGTTTATGTAGGTAGCGCGTTAATCAAACTGTATGCTGAAAATGGTTGCATTGATGATGCACGCCACCTGTTCGACAAATTGCCTCAAAGAGATGATGTACTGTGGAATGTTATCCTTAATGGCTACTTGAAGCATGGGGATGCAAAACATGTCCTCTCACTGTTTAACCAAATGAGGAGCTCCAAGACTCGACCTGGATCAGTGACGTATGCATGTGTTCTGTCTGCATGTGCCTCTGATGCAAATATTAAACTAGGCACTCAAATTCATGGACTTCTTATCAAATGCGGTCAGGTATCGGATCCTCAGGTTTTCAACACATTAATTGCATTGTATGCAAGGTGCCAATGGTTGCTTGATGCCCGGAAATTATTTCATGACATCCAAAAAGCTGGTTCGGTTGGTTCAGTTACTTGGAATGTTATAATTGGTGGGCATGTGCAGAATGGACTTATGGATGAAGCTTTAGATTTACTTCGTGAAATGATATCTGTCGGAACCAAACCAGATTCCATCACTTTAGCAAGCTTCCTTCCGTCTTTATCCGAGTCTGCGTCTATAAACAAAGGGAAAGAGATCCATGGTTACATTTTAAGACAAAATGTACATTTGGATGTTTTCTTGAAGAATGCACTAATTGATATGTATTTTAAATGTAGGGAGGTGGAAATGGCACACAATGTTTTCACTTGTAGTACTGACATAGACATTGTCATATGCACTGCTATGATATCCGGTTATGTCCTTAACGGGATGAGCTTTAATGCTTTAGAGATTTTTCGGTTTTTGCTTGACAAGCGAATGAGACCGAATTCTGTTACTCTTTCAAGTTCTTTACCTGCTTGTTCTGGTTTGGTTGCTTTAAAATTCGGCAAAGAATTGCACGGCCAGATTTTTAAAAATGGGCTAGAAGGAAGGTGTCATGTGGGAACCGCGGTCATGGATATGTACGCAAAATGTGGAAGAGTTGATCTTGCGCACCAAGTGTTTGTGAAAATGTCTGAAAAGGATTCCGTTTGTTGGAATTCCATGATCACTAACTTTTGCCAAAACGGTCAACCAGAGAAAGCCATTGACCTTTTTCGTGAAATGGGTTTAGAAGGAGCTAACTATGATTCTGTAAGCATATCATCTGCTCTTTCCGCGTGTGCAAATTTACCATCACTCGGGTATGGAAAAGCAATCCATGGGTTCATGACAAGAGGCGTGTTAAAAACTGATCTTTATGCAGAGAGCGCGTTAATTGACATGTATGCTAAATGTGGAAACTTAGAATCTGCAAGAAGCGTTTTCAATTTAATGCAAGTGAAAAATGAAGTATCTTGGAACAGTATCATTTCCGCTTATGGAAACCATGGTCACCTTCAAGAATGTCTTTCTTTATTCCACCAAATGAAAGAATTCGGATTCCAGCCTGATCATGTCACCTTTCTTGCAATAATCTCTGCATGTGATCATACTGGTTTGGTTGATGATGGCCACCATTATTTCAAGTCCATGACAAATGATTATGGAATTACACCGCGAATGGAGCATTACGCGTGCATAATCGATCTGTTTGGCCGAGCTGGTCGGTTAAACGAAGCCTATGACATCATAAAGTCTATGCCTTTTGATCCTGATGCTGGTGTATGGGGCACATTGTTAGGGGCATCTCGGGTTCATGGGAATGTTGAGCTGGCTGAAACGGCGTCTGGTCATCTTTTTGACATGGACCCAACAAATTCAGGGTATTATGTGCTGCTTTCTAATGTGCAGGCTGATGCTGGGAAATGGGAAGGTGTTAACAAAACAAGAAACATGATGAAACTGCGAGGGGTTGAAAAAGTGCCTGGTTACAGTTGGATTGAGGTGAACCATGACACCCATGTTTTCGGAGCTGCTGACACGAGTAACCCGAAGTCTGATGAGATTTATAGTTTGTTAAAGAGTTTTCTTTTGGTGCTTAAGGATGAAGGATATGTGAGGGTTGAGAAAGCCCATGAATTGATCATTTTGTCTTAGTGAAATTTTTTTCTAGATGTTTGATTATTGGTGAAATTTTTATATGAAGTAGAAGTTTACAGAGTTTTGATACTTGAAGGATGTGATGATGCAGTTATGATTAGATCCCCCCCCCCCCCCCCCCCCAACAGCTTCTCTTCGCTTGGAATTGAAGCCTAAATTTTGCACCGACTGGTGTGGTTTGTCGAAATCGTTAGGAACACATGGTTTTATTCGCGCTAAAAACATTAACTCTGTTATGGAACACTTAAAAACCATCTGGTGTGGTTTGTCGAAATCATTAGGAACACACTTAACCTGAATACGACCGGTTCAATCCATTTAAACATGGCTGGTGAGTTGTAATAAATAGTTTGATTAGTCGTGTTCGGCTTGTGTCAAGCTTCCACCATAATATCTATGTTACTGAACAAAATAAAATTGATACACAACATTTGATTTAATATGCAGCATAATTTTTTTATTTGATTTAATCAATAAATACTTAAAGGGAAAACACCACGGAATAGTAACCAAGTTTCAAAAGTGTTCCATTTAGGTCACTCACCATAGTATTGAGTGACCTAATTGGACTTTTAGTTATGACAGTTAAGTCTCCTAAAGATTCTATATAACTCATCCATAAGCTAGACTGGACTCTCGAGTGTTGAAGACATGCGAGATCTGAATCTATTATCGATGGAGTTTGAAGGAGGATGATAGTATATACGAGCGGTTTGAGGGCAGTGAGAATGAAATCTAGCAATCAATCTCACCCCCAAACCCAACATCTCCATGTATTTCCCCATTAAACCAATTATGATTTATGACGATGCTTATAATTCCAGAGACCATCATAATTGAAACGAAGCCCGGTGAATACAATATCTTATCATACCAAGAGTGCAAAAAACATGTAACATGGAGAATTATATGGGAAACTTGTGGTGATTGATTTGCTTTGAAAACGGTAACGAATGAGCCAATTTAAAACTGTCACATTTAAAATGCCTAAAATAAAAAATGTCATGCTAAAAGGTTTTAAAGCTATCTTTTTAACGTACATACTTATCTATATCTATACTATATAATAAATAAATGTTTTTAACTGTCACGTGTCGCCTCCATATTCATTATCACTATTTTTTTCCTGTCTCTCTCTCTCATTTAATGCACTTCTATCTTTTAATAATAATATATATATTTAAAGAAAATACTAATTTTACTAACAAAATATATTTACTTTAAATTATCCCTTATTATAAGAAACTTTGAAATTTAATTATGTAACTTTTATTTCAATCAAATAGTAATGAAAGTCAAATTACATTAAATAGTAATTAACGTATTTTCGAAACTCAATTATATATTAATTTTACATATTTTTAGTTTGTTCCTATACTTAGTATATGTAATATATTTTTACACCTGTAAAATATATATAAGTAAAGATTTAAAAAATTTATATATTGATATTTTTCAGTTTTCACTCCGTGTGTAGACACAAGATCTAAACTAGTTATCTGATAAATAAATATTTTTTATGTCACGTGTCGCTTCCATATCAGTTTTATCATTTTTTAATGTTTCTCTCTCTTATTAAATACTCTTAATCTTTTAATAATAACATATTTAAAAAATATACTAATTATATTGGGGTTGGTGGCTCAATGGTAAAGGACAATCCTCAAGTAACACCGACGTTTGAGGAAGTTATGTGTTCAAGTCCAACTGTTAACAAAAATTACGAAATTTGCCTTTTTAAAAAAAAATAAAAATAATATAATTTTTTTTTAAATTATCCCTTATTATAATAAAAACTTTGAAATCTAGTTACATAACTTTTTTTTTCAATCAAATAATAAATGAAAGTCAAATTATATTAAATAGTAATTAACGTATTTTCGAAATCTAATTATATATTAATTTTTTCGTATTTTGAATTTTGTTTTCTATCTTTAGTATGTTTAATACATTTTTACATCTGTAAAATATATACATAAAGATTTAACAAAATTTTATGTATTGATATTTTTCACATACACCGGTTTTAAACTAGTCTATAATGCATTGATAAATGATTTGTTTAGTGTGGAAGGAAGTTGATTTATACAAGTTTACAAGGAATAGTGATGCATTTTTGCCATTTTCTATATTTATAAAGGGGAAAACTTGAAAAAAACCGGGGATGAATACGTAACTTTGAGTCTTTGACAACAGAACCCACTACCTCTAAAACCCTAAAAAAAAATCTTGTTCCATCTCTAGCCTCTCCAGCCCATTTGAGTTTCTTGTGGGCGTAACCTTCTTTCACACACACCAAGAAACTGATTTCCTTCTTCCTCCTTCAAGATGCCAACTCTCAACGATACTACCACTAAATCTGAAAAAAAGATCAAGAACAAAGACCACAAGAGAAAGCTTCAAGACCAAGAAGCTGAACTCGTAGAACCACCCAAAAAGGACAAGAAAAAGAAGAAGGAAAAGGGCGAACTTGAATCTGTAAATGGAAACGAAACCCTAAATGGGTCAGAAGAGTTGAGCGAAAAGAAGAAGAAAAAGAAGCAGAAAAAAGAGGAGGAAATCAAGAAAAATGGTGATGATGTGGATGAGGTTAGAGAAAGTGAAGATAATGTTGTGGTTTCTGGGAAAGATATCAATGATTCAAAGTACAAAGCTTTGAAATCTTTTTCAGAATCCAAGCTTTCTGATGAATTATTGGAGTGTTGCAAGAATTTTGCTAAGCCTTCTCCGATTCAATCGAATTCTTGGCCTTTTCTTTTGCATGGCCGTGATTTTATTGGGATTGCTAAAACTGGTTCAGGTAAATTTGGTTTGGATTATAAAGTTGGGATTTTTTTTTTAAATTGTGATTTAGGGTTTATTTGGGTTGATTGTGATTTGATTAGGGAAAACATTGGCATTTGGGATCCCTGCCATGAATCATATATTGAACAAGAGGAAAAATAAAACAATCAAGAAAGTGACTCCCCTTTGCCTTGTGCTTTCACCAACAAGAGAACTTGCTCAACAGGTGTGTATTTGAATGCTTGATAGCTATGATCTTAAACTTTTGTTTAATTTATACTTTATATATGCTTGAACAAAACATATTGGTTTAACTTTGCTATAGGCACTTTATTATTTATTTTGAGCTTGCAAAGAATTATAATCTTGTGCACTTCTATTTCTTGATTGGATGATTTGAGTTCCTCATATATGGATTCACTAATTTGGGTTGGATTTGGCAGATTTATGATGTTCTATCTGATGCTGGGAAACCCAGTGGTGTTCGATCAGTTTGTGTATATGGAGGAACTTCAAAAGGACCCCAAATATCTGCTCTAAAATCTGGTGTGGTAAGTTTACATACTCACTACCCATTTATATAAAAGATCACTTGAGTAAATTTGCGATTTTGCATTTATTGTTCTTTTGTGCCAAAAAAGTTGCAACATTTGGTGTGGGTAGGTTCTTTTTTCTGCTCTAAATATCTTGTGGACTTATATTATTACGCATTATTATAATTTTCTTTTGTAATGATGGTTACGGATTGTAACATGGAATTTGGAAACGTTCCAACTATTCATGGACATCCCAAAATGAAAGTTTCTCCACATGGATTATATTTACCATTAGAATTTTGCCAATGGTAGTTTAGGAGAGTGTTTGGATCATTTGCTGAATGTCTGAATACTATGCAATAATGACACAATAACAGGTTCTTGTGATCCAATCAAAAGCGTCAATCTTTTTGTGTCAATGACGAGGGTAAGTAAGTAATCATCACTTGTAATTTTGAAGGCCATGAATCTCTTCGTTTCACAGGGCACAAGGGATCCCAAATTGCAAGTTGAAACCTCCATGAGGCAAAGGGAGTTGCTTTTTATGAATATAAATTGTATAAGGACTGCCTATATTATATTATGATTCGATATTATAAATATCATATAGTTGGTTATTGTACTGATCTGTTTGTTAATTTGAATTGAAACAATCATATAATATACATTTCCTGTCAGTTATTTCACATCTCTCTCCCTTTCTAATTCTCTTTTCTTTCTCTTAGGATATTGTTATTGGAACCCCCGGCCGTTTGAAGGATTTAATAGAAATGGGTGTATGCCAGCTACAGGAGGTCTCTTTCGTGGTAAGCAAATGCAGTGTGTACCAATAACAATGGTATATATTCCGTAGGAAAATACAATTCTTGAATTTGACTTTTCTTGAATTGGACTTTTTTCGCAGGTGCTTGATGAAGCAGATCGGATGCTTGATATGGGTTTTGAACCAGAAGTTCGTTCCATTCTTAGCAAAACAAGTTCTGGTACATAACCAATCTTAATTTTAAACTTAAAATTGTCATGAACTATCTTTTTGACTGGTCTTGGTAGCTTTTACTGAAATTACAGCTTCAATATCAGTTTTGTTATGGAGTATTTGGTTTGACTCAGAAAGTCAGAACTGTAGCTCTTTGTTATATTCCCATGCTAACATTTTATAATCTGCAGTTCGTCAAGTTGTTATGTTCAGTGCAACCTGGCCCGTAGCTGTGAATCAACTCTCTCAGGAATTTATGGATCCAAATCCTGTTAAGGTGATCTTTATTAACTTCATGGTTTACTTGTATTTTGACAATACAGGCTGCAATTTGCCTTTTATATAACATAGTCGTTTGCCAGGTTGTTGTAGGATCAGAGGATTTAGCTGCCAACCATGATGTCATGCAGATTGTCGAGGTGCTGTGATGTGCTATTTGTTACTATTTCATCTTTATATAACCCCATTCCAGACCTTAGTTGGAGTCCACTTTTTGAGTTCAATAAATTAAAAAAAATGAGATTTCTTGCTTTTAAATCTAGGTGTTGGAAGATCGAGCACGTGATGAACGTTTAGTTACATTGCTAGAGAAATACCACAAGTCAAGAAGGTTTTTTTTTTCTTGCTATCACCTATATTTTTTGTGCTTTCACTTGAAAACTTTGAACTCAATCCGATACCTTCTTCCCTTTTTCCTGATATTTTTGTAAGTTACTAATTCTGGTGCATAAATCTTTCAGGAACAGAGTTCTGGTCTTCGTCTTGTACAAGAAGGAAGCATCCCGAGTTGAGAGTATGTTGCAAAGAAGGTGCCTTTCTTTACCCCTTCCTGCTAATACACATTTTTAAACACTAATTACCTTCTTAATTGTTAATATCAATATCATTTTGAATCTTGTGTCTCCAGGGGTTGGAAGGTTGTTTCCATTAGCGGTGACAAACAACAAAGAGCGCGTACTGAGGCACTTCAGTTATTTAAGGATGGCACTTCTCCGCTATTGGTGAGTGGCTTTCTTAATATTTGATTTTAATCATTCAGACCATGATTTTGTAAAATTTACAGTGTCAAGATTATTTATAAAATTTTGTTGTTTGTGCAGATAGCAACAGATGTAGCTGCCCGAGGGCTGGATATTTCAGATGTTGAAGTTGTAATAAACTACAGCTTCCCGTTGACCACAGAGGATTATGTCCACAGAATTGGAAGAACGGGACGTGCTGGTAAAAAGGGTGTTGCACACACTTTCTTCATGAAGGAGAATAAGGTAATTTCCATAAATATCTAAAGTACATTCTTCAACCACAACCACTGCACACCGGAAGTTTGGTGTCATCTAATTCATAAAAAAAATGCACTTGCAGGCACTTTCTGGTGAGCTGATAAATGTTCTTAGAGAAGCAGGACAGAATGTACCTACAAACCTTTTGAATTTTGGTACCCATGTTAAGAAAAAGGTTTGTGTTTTTTTCTTTCTGAATCTTGGTTTGACTTTTTGGTCAAGGGGCATTTTCTGAATTTAAAATTCGTTTAGTTATGGGAGTGAAAAACAATTTTTTTTCTCTTTCTATTTGTGCAGGAATCGAAGCTGTATGGAGCCCATTTCAAAGAAATTTCTGCAGATGCACCTAAGGCCACCAAGATTACATTCGACTCTGACAATGAAGATTAACTAGAAGATTTTGACCAAGTATCAAATGTTTTTATTGTAATCTTCGGATAGTTTTGATTAAGTGCACCTTACTGTTGCAACTGTCTTGTTTTCTTTATAGTATTTATAATTTTATATGATCATATTTTTTTTCCTATCTCTTTGTTGTGTTATATGTTGTTAGTTGTTACTACAGTACACTGGCCGCTTTATGTTAGCTCTATTTCTGTTGACCACATAATATGTTAACTAAACTATGATATTAAATGTTGTGTATGTACACGTAAAAATAAGTAAATAAATAAACACCAAAACTTTTGGATCTGGGGTCTTAGTACATTCTATCTCCTAAGCTTTATATGCCGTACCAATAGCTTTGTTACGCACAGATTTACGAGATAACAAAATAGAAGTTGGTACTGTAAAAAACTGATGCACTTTAAAGTAAAAGGAACAATTAAACTGCAAAGATATCTCTAGTCAAAAGAAACACTAAAACCACATAAAAATAAACCAAATAAGTGCTACTACATTATGTCCTTTAGCTCCTTGCTTTCATTCTCATCAGGTTTACTTTGTTCTGAAGAAGAGGGAAACACTTGCACAACCAACTCAACCAATTCTTCAACGCTTTCTCCCAGTCGCGAATCAAGATTCGCAATCAACGGGTCAATTTCCACATACGAAGATGGCCTAATATTGATGATGTTGGCGATCTCGGACTTTGTAAGCTTGTACGGTTTACATTTAGCCACAAACTCAGTAATGCCCTCTCTTGTTTGAGTAGACGCAGCACTGTGCACCAGGTAGTCATAAACCTTGAACTCTGAAGGTGCTACTGGAGCAAGAACCCGCGTGGGGTCTTTTGCAGCCCCTCTAGATCGTAAAAAATCAAGTACTTCAAAATTTGTAAGCGGGCCTGCATTATCTTTCAGTATCTTCATCACTAGAAACAGCCAACCTGTGTTCAAAGCATAAAATTTTGTTAATAATAATTTTTTTGGAAAATAACAATATTGTTCTCACAATGCATAACCTTATACCTAGAAATACAACATTAACCATAAACACTTGAGGTTGAATCGAATAAAATCACGAATTTCAAACTGACCCCAAGAACTTGAACATTTGAACTTGCAAGTTGCAACAGAAAGCCAAATATTAAACCATTGACATCGAAACTGATTGCAACCTTGTGATATAAACTTTCATCATTAGTAGTTGTCAATAATTGATTTTGATCCAATAATCTAGTCAAATACTCATCAAAATTGATTTGGTTGCACTTTAAAATTGACATGTTTGGTATCCAAGAAATCTTCTACTACTAGGTTAAACACTAACAGATACAAAATAGACAAAGTTGGTGTTAGAAAAGGAATCAAAACAAGACCAACTAAAATTAATAACCAATTCACTAAAGTTTCAATAACTAAAATCAATAATCCCTAAATTTCAAGTTTCACTAAAGTTAACAAGTAATTTCAATCAAGTTTCAAATTTTAATCAAGTAGGAACAAGTTTCAATGATTCATTCAACATCAAGCTTCACATAAACACTAAACACATCTATTTTAACATTTTTGAAGTTCAACGAGAAAGAAAAAAAAAGTAACCAAATGCAGTTGCGGAGCTGGTTCCGGAGTGCGGGAGGACGCCGGACGATCACGGTGGTCGATGGTTCTGCCTTTGCAATTGCTGATCGGACGGTGGTCGCTGGTTTCAGGTCGCTGGTCTGTGGTCTGCACTTTCCGATTGCCGAACCGATTATTTCTTTTGAGTTTGAGAGTTAGGTTTAACATTATTGGGCTTGGGTTAACGGGTTACGATTTATGGGCTTATGGGTTTAATTTAACTTTTATTTTTAAGTTTATTTAGGTAACTAAATTTGGGTTATTAAAATAAGTTTAGTTTATTTTTAGCATACTCAAAACAAAATCTAATTCGAGTTTAGCCTTTTTATCAATAAATGGGATAAACTATTAGTTACTAGACAATATTTGTTTGTTATTGACTTAAAAGTTTATACAAAGTTTTTTCTTTAAATTTTGGTGTCAACCAGAAATCATATATTATATACTATAGAAATCCAAAATTCACTGTGATCACTTCACTTCGATCACCAACGAATACCTCCGCCCCAGTTTAGATTATATCATCTCGGATAATAGAAACATTCGAAATTCTTCATTGGTTTAGTACCGAGAGCACAACTTGTGTGTAATAATACACAATGTTCAATGGGACCCAAATTTTTTGGCACACACGGAAACGCGGAATGTAATAGATATATCAGTCTCACAACATATTGTTTATAAAGTTAACTAAAACATAACCTTAAATCATCCAAAAGATGAGTTTGATACAACTATGTGTACAGTTTTACTACAAGATACATAAACCAATAACTTAGATATTTTCAAAAGATAACTTATAAACAAGTCTTGATACTCCAAAAGAGACTAGTACCACACTATCACGACTAAACTTATGCATTTGTTTTTTGTACCTGAAAAGCATGTTTAAGATAGGTTAACTAAAAAGTTGGTGAGTTTCACAGGTTTGATATATGATATACACTAAATTTATTTTAGCACATGGTGATGTAATATAATGAGTCCATAAGTGAAACCTTGACAGATTCTGATAACCAACCAAACAAACAATAACAACAAACGCCCCTGTTTTGATTCTATGCCTAACACAACATAGTTTTGATGTGTGTGTGTATATATATATATATATATGGATATGTGCAATTGCATGCTTTGTGGCGCTACCACGTCAATTGAGCTAGTCAGACCAAATAGTATTATTCACACAATCCATCGACCATTACAGTTAATCAACTTGTGTGTATGGGGACTTTGTGTGTTAGTGTTAACTCATATAATTCACATCAAATATCAGTTTTCATGTGCGTGTATATATATAAACATGCTTCTCCCCCAAAATATATGATAAAAGTTTAAAAAGATGAGCCGTGAAAACTCACCTGATGATATAGGGTCTGAAAGTACTAGCTCTTATAAAGTGAGGGTTCAGTCCTATATAGATCCTAATAACAGATAACTTTTTGCTAAGAGTAAGATCAAATCCTAGTTTTGTTTTCTGCTTCTATTTTTGTTTTCACTTTGATAATAACTCAAGCAGAGTTTAATATTTCTAATATATGGGTTTTATTTGCAAGTTTTGCCTCGAACTGACAATTTCAATCAATTTTGAAGTTTAAGGACTGTATCAACGTTGTTCGTTTATGCTTTTAGGACCTTGTTTTGATCAAATAAACTTTAGATATTTGTTTAGGTATATAAAATAACAAGTTTTGCTAAAAACTAGAAATTAAAACAGTTAAAGTTTGAGGAGTTGACAGTTTTGGTCCCTCAACATTGGAAAATATCAAAGATAGTTATAAAATTATATTTGCTTTGTTAATTTTATAAATTATAAATTTTTTTGTTATATTTTTTATAAGTTATAATACTTATTTTAACAAAAACCAATTTGTAAAAGTTTATTTTTCCCACTTTTGTGCCAAAATACCAAATTGTACAAGTTATGTATTCAAATATCTATACTTATTGTATAAAATTATATAACTTAAAAATTTATGACTTTTCTTTAAAACTAAGATTTTTCCCAGCTTCTACATACTGTAAAGGTGAATTATAATTTTTGGTGGTATTTAATTCTTAGTTTTTATATTTTTAACTAGTTTATATGATTATAACGACACTAAAGTTATTAAAATTGCAAATCAATTCAAAAATTCATCAAGTTTTTACACAGACTCTATAAAAATATAAACATTTCGTTAAAAGTTTCATAGCCAAATAATATGTATAAATATGTTTTTCATATTTTAAATAAGCACAAATTCCAAATAATTATCAAAAAGTTCCCAAAATTTATAAATTTTCGTTTTTAACAGTTTATCATCGAGATGGAGTTTCCTGGAAAGTTTTGTTAATTTTTAATATAGTTTAGTATTTTGTTTTGAATTTTTGGCTATTAAATCTTAATAAATTCATTATAAATATTCTAAATATAGAAAAATATTCAAACCTTCCAGTTTTCTATTCTAATATGTATGTGATCATCATCCAAAATTTGGTGAGGTTTGGATACCTGCAACCAAGATTTTTGGTTTCAAGTAAAATAACCATGTGTAAAGTGTGCTTCAAAACTTATACCTCTTGTTCTTGATTGGTTTTGGATGATTCTTTTGCAAAAACTCCTTGTATATTGATGGCTTATTATCCTACAATCAATGTTAAGCATATACATATCATTATATCTATGTATCAAGCCCCAAATATATGGTTTTTGTTCATAATTTCACATGTGAGTACATGTGCACAACTTTTGTGTTTTTGGATAATTTTTGCAAGACTTTGATTCTCATCTTTTAGAGGTTATAAACCAACTTAGAAAGGGTTTTAAAAACAGTATTTGTGATGTTTGAATCAAAGTTTTTGATTAAAAATACAAGGGTTTTGTTTAAGTGTATAAAATTTGAGAGTTTGATATTTTGAGGTTATAAAGCTTAATTTGATTAGTAAGGCTTTGTATTATTACCTTTCCCTTGTAGGCTGCTACTAACTCTTTAGAAATTTCAGATTGCAAGCCAAAGTAGGAGTGTATTAAGTTCAATAGGTGAAATTGAGTGTGTGTGGGTTTTGGTGTACGGCAAATTGAAAGGGAGGGGCTGTCATGTTCTTTGGGTTGGGTTAATAGAAGATAGGGATAAATTTGGTGATAGTTAGTGTAGTAGGAGGTGTCATGAACTTGTTAATTGGTGGCCATTAGATGTTAGGTGTCACAATATAGGATAATCATCATTTAGATTAGTTCATTTCTAGATAGATTAGGACTTAAAGTATAGGTTTAGGTATTTAAGTATTGACTAATGATAATGTAGATGATGAATTTAAATAATGGCGGGTGTAAACGAGTATAAAATGTGGTTAATGATTAACGAATGGTATAAAATCGAGTTAAAACGAAATTGTTTTAATGTTTTAAAAAATAAACGATCATGGTCTCGTATAAAAACAAATATTTTTATATTTTTTTTCTTATGTAATAATAACTTTTGTTGGTCGATTGGGCTCGATACGCGATATAAATATATGCTTCAACAATAATCAATAATGTTTAACGTACAAGGGTTTCATTAATAAATAATATAAATCATCCGTAATTTTTGTTTCGTGCATTATCATAAAAATTGGTATTTTGCTCATTTATGCATTTATGTTTTCTAGATCATGTCCTAATTATTGTCTAGAACACGTTAGTTTACTCGGTTCTACAAGTTAGAGCTTAAAAATATAAATGCTACAGTTGATTACCTGAAATTTCGAGATTGTCACATTTTTATCCTATAATTCCTATATCATGTGTGTATGCATAATTATAGATCACAAACCTTACCGTCAACAATACCAAAGCGTAAATTAACTATATATAATTTTATTTTAGAATTTTGGGGTCCTAGAAAAATGGGTCCAAATCTATTGCTTTATTTCACTCTTTGAGCAGTTCCTGCACTCATTAATTCTATGCCGGTGATGAATATTCTTTGAGATGTTCTTTGAAACTTCAAAAGGAGAAGCGTGAGTGAGAAAATTTATTATCAGAGATTATATTTCTGAATATATGTTATGATATTGAGAATGATCGTTGAAATAAGCGAGAATGATAAACGAGATTGCTAAACACGCAATATTGACAATTGAAAGAAAAAATGACAGAGAATAATTGGGGGTAAAACTGATATGATCAAAATTGATAACCAGAATAATGTTACAAAGAAGCTATTTATAAACAAGCTAAACTAATCTGAACTAGGCGAACATAATAAGTTCGCCTACACCCCCTCAAGTTGGAGGTGTATACAACCCCAACTTGGAAATGAGATCAGAATGCGGTTGACCAGCCAAACTCTTAGTGAATAAATCCGCAAGTTGATCAGAAGTCCGTGTGTGAGAAAGCATAATCAAACCGGCTTGAAGCTTCTCACGGATAAAATGACAATCCAACTCGATATGCTTAGTTCGCTCATGAAATACTGGATTCTTAGCAATATGAATAGCCGCCTGACTGGCACATTTGAGAGGAACAAGAGTAAGATTATCAAGCCGAAACTCCACAAACAAGCGAGTCAACCAAGCAAGTTCCTATATGACACAGCGAAGAGAACGATATTCAGCTTCAGCAGAACTCAGAGAAACAGTAGGTTGCTTCTTGGATTTCCAAGAAATAGGACTGCCACCAAGAGAAATGAAATAGCCACTGATAGAACGCCGAGTATTAGGACAAGCCGCCCAATCAGAATCACAATAAACAGACAAAGACATATCAGG
Source organism: Smallanthus sonchifolius (assembly GCA_023525975.1). NCBI lineage: Eukaryota > Viridiplantae > Streptophyta > Magnoliopsida > Asterales > Asteraceae > Smallanthus > Smallanthus sonchifolius. The sequence continues at coordinate 60,319,842 of CM042041.1, read as the reverse complement.
ACTATCATTAAAGAACAACCCTTGAGAACAAGTGCCTTTGACATAACGAAGAGTATGCCATGCAACATCCCAATGAGGAACACGCGGATCACTCATAAACTGGCTGAGAAACTGAACTGCAAATGCAAGATCAGGCCGAGTATGAGTGAGGTAATTGAGTTTACCAACAAGACGACGATAGGCCAAAGGATCATCAAGAACTTGACATTCGTTGAGCTTGAGTTGTAAATGTAAAGGCAAAGGAGACGAAGCAGAAGAAACATCGTCTGTAGAAAACTCAGTCAGCAAATCCTTCGCAAATTTGCGTTGAGTCATAATAAGATCAGAAGGAGATTTAAGAACCTCAATGCCCAGAAAGTAGTTGAGAGTGCCAAGATCCTTGATCTGAAAAGTGGAATGTAAGAAATCCTTCAAAGCAGATATCCCCTGATCATTATTACTAGTAAGAAGAATGTCGTCAACATAAACAGCGACATAAACAACCGAATCTCCCATCGTCTTAGAGAATAAAGAATAATCATTGGGAGACCGCATATAACCTTTGGTCTTAAGAGCATCAGAAAGCTTTCCATACCACTGTCTTGAAGCTTGCTTCAAACCGTAAAGAGACTTCTTGAGCTTAAGAACATGATCATGAGTTGATAAAGGCATCCCAGGAGGAGGAAGCATATAAATGTCTTCGTCAAGATCTCCATGTAAAAAAGCATTATTAACAACCAATTGATATAAACCCTATTGTCGTTTAGTGGCAACAGCAATAAGACTATGAATAGTAGTCATCTTAACAACAGGAGAAAAAGTCTCATTGAAATCAATTCCTGCTTTCTGAGTATCACCACGAACAACCAAACGGGCTTTGCAACGTTCAAAAGTACCATCAGCATTATACACCCATTTGCACTTAATGGACTTTTTACCTTTAGGTAAATGCATAACCTCCCAAGTTTGATTTGTTTCCAAGGCATTAAACTCCTTAGTCATAGCTTCTTGCCAAGCAGGATGGTTAACAGCCTCCTGATAAGAAGGAGGTTCTTTAACAGAATCAAGATTTAAAAGGAGCTGCTGGGAATCAGGAGAAAGATCAGCAAGATTAACAAAATGAGAAGCTTGGCAAGCACTCGGCAAAGTATGAAAACAAGACGAATCGACAGAAGAAGCAGAATTACAAACATAATCCTGCAGATGAGAAGGAGGAACAGAAGAACGAGTAGATCTCCTGAGCTCCGGAGGTGGAAGAGGAGGAATAGGAAAAACAGGAGGAGGAGTGGAATCAACTTCAGGAACAGCCGAAGAAGATGAAGGAACAACAACTGGATCTGTCTCCTCAAACATGTCATTTAGAGAAGGGAACAAATAAGAAAGATCCGAAGATTGTAAAGAAGGGAAAATGTGCTCAAGAAAAGTCACATTCCGAGAAACAAGAACTTGCCGAGTGTCAATATTATAAAGCTTGTAACCTTTCTTTCCAAAGAGATAACCAATAAAAATACAAGATTGAGCTCTAGGCTGAAATTTATCTCGTCCGGGTGTAGAGGAAGAAGCATAACACAAACACCCAAAAGTGCGAAGGTGGGTGTATGAAGGAGCTTTACCAAAGAGCATCTCAGAAGGAGATTTTCCCTTAAGAACCCGTGTGGGAAAAATATTAATCAAATGAGTAGCAGTAAGAACACATCCACCCTAAAAAGTTATCGGTAACTTGGATTGAAACATAAGAGCACGAGCAGTTTCGAGAATATGTTTATGTTTACGTTCCACCACCCCATTCTGTTGAGGAACCCCAGGACAAGTAGTCTGATGAATAATACCCCTCTGTTTAAAATACTAGGCATGATGAACACCCGAACCAAGTTCAAAAGCATTTTCAGAACGAACACGCTTCACTGTGGTACTGAACTGAGTCTCAACTATTTCAATGAACACTTGAAGAATAGTAAAGGCATTTCCTTTAGTTGTCAAAAGATAAGTCCAAGTAGTTCTAGTAAAATCATCAACAATGGTGAGAAAATACTTATATCCATCAAATGTAGTAGATCGATACGATCCCCACGTATCAATATGAATAAAATCAAACATTTGAGAACTGGATATACTACTAGAAGCAAAAGGCAGTTTATGATGTCTAGCGTTAGGACAAACAGAACAATCATCAATAGAACAATCATGTGCACCAGTAAAAACATTCAATTGCTTAAGTTTGTACAAAGGTAAATGACCAAGACGAGTATGCCAAAGTTTCAAAGAAACAACAGAATTACAGTTAGAAAAAGAATCAACTGTAACATAGAAAAGTTTATTGAGATTCAAAAGATAAAGGCCATTGAGAAGATCTCCCAAGACCAATGGGCTACTCAACGAAGGGGCCTGCAAGAAAAAAGTAGTTTCAGAAAACTGAACAAGACCTTTGGTATCCCTACAAAGTTTAGGAACAGATAAGAGATTGTGCTTAAACTGAGGCACAAAGAAGAAATTAGAAATAGAAAACGTCTTGGTAAGATGAACTGTTCCGACCTACGTAACAGTTAAGACATGCCCGTTTGGAATAAGAACATAAACAGGTGAGTTAAGCAATTGAACATCAGAAAGCAAATTGAAATCAAATCACATATGATTACTTGCACCGGTATCAATGATCCAAGTAGTATCGACCGTAGTCAAATTACAAGCAATAATACCTGCAAAATTTGCAAAGCTGAGGGGTTGAACAGTAGGAACACCACCCTGGACTCCAGAATTCTGCTAAAGAAGTTGCAACAGATTGTTGTACTATTCAGAAGAAAGAGCACCAAAAGTAGGAACATTAACCCCAGCATAAGAAACAACATTAGCAGCAGCTTTGTGTCTAACGAATTTGAAGTCCTTAGGAAAACCAATTAAACGATAACATTTGCTAGCATCATGACCTGACTTCTTGCAATGAGAGAAAATAGAGCCTTTCCGTGCATTGGAATTCTTGGGTACTTGCACAGAAGCATTCATAGAAGCGTTTCGAGGAATAAATTGAGCCGAAGAATGAAGCTCCCTCTGTTTCTCATCTTGAATGAGAAAAGCATAAGCTTCATTGATTGAGGGAAGAGGCTTCATCATGATAATATTGCCACGGATCATGTCATAACAAGGGTTAAGACCCATCAGAAACTGCATCAAACGCTGATCTGTTTCGCGCTTAGCCATAAGTTTGGAAGTACCACAAGTGCAAGGAGGAATAGGCTCGATTGCATTAAGCTCATCCCAAATAGCTTTGATTTTGGTAAAATATGTAGCAACATCATCATTTTCTTGGGAGATAGCAGAAAGAGACTTCTGCAATTGATAAAACTTGGCCCCATTACTCTGTCCAAACCGATCAGTTAACTCTTTCCAGAGTTATTGAGCAGTCTCAATATATAAAACACTCTCACTGATATCATTGGAAAAAGTGTTCAAAATCCAATAAATAACCATGTCATTGCATCTTTTCCATAACTCCAGATTAGGAGAGGAAGTAGGTCTAAGAACAGTCTCATCAACAAAACCAATTTTGTTCTTAGCAGATAAAGCAATGGACATAACATGTTTCTATGATTCGAAAGAAGATCCGTCAAATGTTTTAGAAACAAGTAAGAGACCCGGATGATCAGCTGAATGTAGAAACAATGGATTAGAAGAATCCATAGGAACAACAACGACGGGTTCAACAGTAGAAGGCATGAAAAATATGGGAAAAGAAAAAAAATGAAGACTGAACAAGCGAACTTGTTAAGTTCGCCTGAGAAGCGAACTTAATAAGTTCGCCTAGAAATTGACCAGGCGAACTTGTAACAAACTCTGCTGATAAGTTCGCATGCACGAACAGAAAATCGGGAAAACGACTCAGAAATCATCATAACTCAAAATCAGAGAAGTATATGAAGAAATCTAACCGTATGAATGATTAGAAACAAAAACCGAAGGCTTTGGACGGATCAAAATAGGAAACAACCCCCCAATTGAAGCAATAATTGAGAAAACAAAGAAACGACAAGAAATGAGTGCGAAAAAACAGAAAAAATCACATAATCGAGCATATATGCTCTGATACCATGTTATGATATTGAGAATGATCGCTGAAATAAGCGAGAATGATAAACGAGATCGCTAAACACGCAATATTGACAATTGAAAGAAAAAATGACAAAGAATACTTGGGGGTAAAACCGATATGATTTGATTGATAACCAGAATTATATTACAAAGAAACTATTTATAAACAAGCTAAACTAATCTGAACTAGGTGAACATAATAAGTTCGCCTACTAAATGAAACAGGCGAACTTACTACTACTAAGTTCGCCTACAATATACAAGTAAAGATGGAGACTCCACCGAGGGAGCGTAACGATGGCCATAAGTTGAGTGATGCAGCTACTCAAAACGACCATGGAACAAGTGTTGACAGAATAACAAGCACGAGACCTTCCGCTAGTTTTTTCTTTGGTATTTAAATTTTGTATAATCATATATTATATCTAGTTTTATTATAATCAGATTGGTTTAGTTTACCATTCGTTTTTGTTATTTAAATAAAATATCAATCAAATAATACTTAAAGTATAAAAAGTATTAAAATAATATTTTTTAATTTTTATTATTGAAATAGTTTTTTTTAAGTAAATAACATTTTAATTTATTATTAAAATAAATACTTTTATTCGTAAAAAATTCCTTTTAAATTAGCATTAAAATTAACACCGATTGTTATAATCCTATCGCTAAATTATCCGTCGGTATTCTTTTGGAAATAAGATTACCCACACTATTATATTCGACAAATCATCACTGACAAGTCCTTGTCGGTAACCACCTTTATCGATGGATTTTCGACATAGTTATACATCAGTAATCTTTAGAAAATCATATTACCCATGACAATATTTTCCACAGATTTCTGAAGGAATCGTGAGAATCATTTATTTTGTAACGTACAAGTTTTAATAGGGACCATGCAAAGACAGGTTTGTTTTTATTTGTGCAGTATATCATTTGCTAAAGTCCATCCAAATCCATTAATACAACACATATTTGAGACACAACCTGGAATTTTGCTTTCCAATTGTCACATTATTTGTAAGAACTATAACATGCAACTAGAGATATCGTTGCAAATATTCATGGACACGAGTGTATCGGACCTCCGGATAGAGCTCAGAAGCTTCTCCTCCCCATTCACCGATGTCGAAGTTCATAGTACAACCATCATAGTAAATGTGATAAATCCGTGCATATCCTGCTTGAAGAGCATTGTCCAGATCTACAAAATATAAAACTCAGTTTTCTAGACATCAAGTTTTTCACTGTTGGATACTTCTGGTGAGCGGGGTCAATGAACCCCGTTGACTCTTCGCAGAAGTTTATATGCTACAAAAGAGTATATACGACGGTTACAAAGCGTTGCAAAATTACCTTTCATGGAAGCAAGAAAGTCTTGAGCAGATATGTAAACTTTCTCAAATTTTTTGTGAGTAAGTTTCTCCCATTTCTCAACCAACTGGTTGTGGGTAAGAATGTTCTCCTGTGGTCGAAGATACAGCGTCTTGTTCAACATTCGAGTGTCATCTACAGTCTTAACCGTGTATGTTGCAACATCGTCTTCATCCATGAAAACAACTACACACGTTTTAAAGAAAGTAATTAACATGAGTAACGGAAGCCATAACATATTGACAAAAACTACACCATACCCTTTTGATTCCCGTCACCGTAAATACACACTCGGTCCCTTGGTGGCATGAGGGAGTAATTTAGTTGCGAAAGGTTACCAACGAAATAACCACCAAAACAGTTAGCAGAAATGTAGGTATATGGAATTTCAGCCTCTTCAATGGCTTTCCGTACAATCATCTTGTCCCCAAACGTCTCCTTCCCGGGTTCAAGTGCGTGTCCCATTCGTGCAGGGTCGATCCCAAACTCCGAAGGCAAGAACCGCTGTTTCAAAAAACAAATTGTGTAAAGTGAACAAGTAAAATTAAAAAATTAGAGTTGGTGACCCAGTGGTGAAAAAAAATCCTTTAAAAACACCAACAGAAATTAAGAAATTTATCTTTTGAAAAAAAAAAGTAAAATTAGAAGTCATATGATAATAAAAAACGGGACCTTGATGTTTCCGGCTTCTTTGATGGCGTCAACAAGCTTAAGTTGAAGAAGAATATTATGTGACCGGAACTGAACCCCTGACATGGCGCATATCACCACATCAACTTGTTTGACGGCGTCCACGAGACTGTGATGATCAGAAAATGAACCCTCAACCAACCGGGCTCCTTGTTCCTTAAACGACAACAACATTTGAACCTTTTCAATGTCAAAACCAATCTCTCGACGCATAAGGACGTAGGTGGGATGGCCTTGAGCCAAACTAGCATTGACGATCCTCTTGCCAATATAACCTGTGCCACCCACTACTAGAATCTTGCTCTTTGACATTCTCAATCTTTTTTACTACAAGAGCATAAAACTTGATTGGTTTTGAAGAGTTATTTAAAGAGGTGAAGGGAACTCACGTGTTAAATCACGTGGTAAATGAATGTCACTATTTTTAGAGTTAATTACAAAGATGGTCAATGTGGTTTGGTAATTTACGGATTTGATCCCGTACTTTAAAAAACTATAGATTTGATCTAAAAACTTTCATTTTATTTTACTGACGATCCCTAGAGTTAAAGAGGGTTAAACTTTACTGTTAAATAAGTATTAAAAGACCAAAATACTCTAAACATTAAAAAAAATAAAATCTCTTTTGGGACCAAATCCATAGTATATATATATATAGAGAGAGAGAGAGGTCTCTTACAAGTGCAGGTGCGGGGGTGGGGTCGCAGATTTTTGGCTGAAAGGGAGTGGAGGAGGGTCGCATTGGTTGGTTGAGGCCAGAAAAACGATTTCGACCTATTTTCCGGTATCATGACTCCGACCTGTTTACCGCCAATCTTCACCTTCACACCGTCAAACAGGGATGGGTAAACCTGTAGAAAGAGAAAACAGGAAGGGTAACCTGCTTGACTCCGACCACCAATATACAGGTGCATGTGAGTGACGATGTGGTGGCCGACGACGAGTTAATGTGGTGGTCAACGGTAATTTCTAATGTGGGAAGAAAGGGTGAAGGGGCTCGTGGTGCATGTGACTGTGTTCCCGAGTTTACTAAAGGGACGAAAAAGAAAAGAAATGATTTCTTCCTTTTTTTTCTTTTTCATTCTTTTCATTTCTCTCTAAATCTTTTCAATTTAGAAGGATGAAGATAAGACTTGTTTTCCCTTCATTTCTCTTCTTAAAAAAACTCTATAACACTCTTTCTCTAATTTTCTTTCTTTTCCCCCTTAAAAAGAAACTCTAGAATAAGGGTTTTCTTTCTCTTCCTTTTTTTTCTCTACTTTTAATTTTCATTTTAAAATTTATGTTATTTTTTTTTCAACATAAAGGGGTATTTAGGTCTTTTCAAACTTACTTAACAAAAAAAGTTAACGACTTATCCATTTCAGACACCACCAGTGAAACAAGTTGAAAATTTATTGGATCAAATCCGTAATTTCTCAAAACTAGAGACCAAATCTATAATCTAGCCAAACCACATGCAACATCCGTATAAAAGATTCCACTATTTATGTTACTTGGTTTTATCGAAACATAAAAAAAGGAACCACGTGATTAATGTTTTCAGAGCCGGACCGGACAGTGAACCTGTCGTCTTAAAGGTTCACTGGTCGAACTGGTCCAACCGGTCGGACCGGATTTAAGAACCGGGTGACATTATAAATAATGTATTTACCTTCTAATATAGAAAGTTGATGTTAGTGGACTAATTTGAAACATACTAAAACAACAAAGGGCTAGATGTGTAAAGTAATAATAAGCAAGGACTAAAAGTATCCAAATAACACTACTCAAGGATTTACATGAAATTTTTTTTTTTTTTGATAGGCAACTTTCATTTTTAAGTGGCAGTCGCATCTCCAAATCGGAGACCCGCACCTCTCAACCTGACCACTACGTTGTCTGAACCGGGCCCGCGAGTTCAGAACGAGAGGCTTCGGCTATCACCGGGAAACTATGGAGCCTGCTGCCACTTGACAACAGTTGCGCCGCTACACGGACCAAGACCCGCTACATGAAATTTATTTGTGAACCAAAATCTCAAAGAATAGGTGCTAATCATTTCATCTTCATCATTGAAACTTTCTCTCTCTAACAAAGAACCATCTCTTTAACTTCTCTCTAATAAAGTCATAGACCACAGATCCGTTCACAAATCACAAATCACAAATCAAATTTCATCTTCATCATTCAACGACTTTCATAGATCTGTTACAGAGCACAGATCCATTCACAGACCACATACCAAATTTCATCTTCATCCTACAACGACTTTTCTTTCTTTATCCTGTTCACAAACCACAGATCTGGCACCATCTTCTCCGGTTCCCGGTCCGACCACCGGTTTTTCGGTCCGACCGCCAGGTCACTGCAGGACCGTTTCAGCATACAAAACCGGACCGCTCAGACCACCGGTTCCCGGTCCGACCGGCCGGTCCGGGTTTCAAAACACTGGTTATATCGAAACATAGAAAAATGAACCACGTGATTCTATTTGTACTAGCTCTTTTAAAGCACCTTTTCCTTTGTCAACAATGTTGAGCATTAACGGAGTTGATAATTTAAAAGCTATTTTTAAGGCCAAACTAGTTTAACCCCACCTGCAGTCTGAGGTACAAAATATGACATTAACCCATGACTCATCGGACAACCAATTGATGAATTCACACGTGACACGTGGATTGATAAGAGCATCAACAAAGGGCGTTTATTCAAGTTGAAGGCAAGATTATTGATGTCTAAAAAGGGATGAAGCCTTGAAGCTAATAAAACCCTTTAGCAACTAACTAAGCTCATATTGTCAGAACTTGACAAAAGATCCAACACCACCTAACAATCTTTGACCTGAGAGGTTACAAGCCGATTCGAGATGGCTAATCTCTCAAAAAAAAGGTAACAAGAGAAAGATAAGACTATTAACGTGATGGCTTGACTTGTTCTAATCCAACAACCGTGCGGGCATCTCTATCGGGCCGGGTCGTGCTCTTGGGTCATCCGGATGGTATCATAGGATGAATGGACTATTTCCAGCTAGGACAGCGATGAGAAATTGTAGAAGTGAAGATAAGCGATGTTAGGTTTTGTTTGGGGTTTCGGATTAAGGTTGAATAGGTGGCATTAATTTCAAGGTCTCGACGACGATCTTGAGGTGGCCGGAGTGTAAGAAGAAAAAGGGGGATGAAGGGAGTTGGGTTTTTTAGTCATTTTTAAAAATAGTCCTTGTAATTTATGAGGAAGGTACAACAACAATCATACCTAGAAAATTGTACCTGTAACAGAGCTATTAGTAGGATTTGGGGAGGGTGAGATGCAGGCAAACCATACCATTATCCCAAATTATAGAGAGACTGCTCGAAAATAAAACGATCATTTTGAAAATTTTGACAGGTTTTGTCACATTAGTTAGTGCTAAAACTCAAAGTTAATATAAATGACAACTATTGATCTCCAACATACAACTTTATAAAGTTAGACTTGAATATGTTACTTTTAATAAATCATATGGACTATTTATGTAAATAAAAAAATAAATTTTTTTAAATAAAGTATTGAAAATAGGTTACGTCATGGCTATTTAATTTATAAAAAAGTATTAAGTTATTTCATAAAAATCTACTAAAAACATTCGGGCAAAATGTTAAACAAAGTTAGTGAGCCCAAAATGTTAACTAAGAGCATTCATAACAGTTTTGGTATAAATCTATGAGTAAGTTTTGTATATTTTGAGAAATGGTTTAAAATTGTTATATTTTAGACTTTACTGGGCCTAAACTTTTACCTAATCATTTAACATTTACATCAGCTTTCTTATATTCCTTATCTTTATCCTTATAATTACTCTAAAAATCACTATTTTTTATACCTTTTATCTCTACTTATTTCTCTCTTTATTTTTATCCTTATAATTATACAAAAAATCACTACTTTTATCCTTATATTTACAAAAACCTTATATCTTTTCTCTCCTCTACTCATGGCTCGTCTAGTCTATTTTCCAAACAATAATATCCGACAAGGCCGTAGTGGGCCTACGATATGGACCACAATTAGGCCTTAATGCCTACGATTTTGTAAATTTGAGAATTTATGTATTTCCTTCTAAAACCTTTGTAATTTAATTGATCTAAAGTATTAAGTTGTTTTAACAAAATCTACTTAAAAACATTTGACAAAGTGTTAAACCAAATTAGTGAGCCTAATTGTTAACCAAGTAATTGAGTAAATAATTAGGCCCAGCTAGAACAATGGGCTGTCTAGTCTAGATTTCACGCAATATGATCAGACGAGGTGTGGTGGGCCGACCTAAATACATACACCAGGGTTAGGCGGGCCTATGGGATATGGTTTGGTGAATTTCTTATTCGTAGATAGGGTGTTGTTCAGGTTTGATATTCGGGTTCAGGTTAATCGGTTTGAGTTATTTGAGGTTTTGATGTTTGAAAGTCTAACACAAACCCAACCCTAATAGCAACTAGTTTTATACCCGTCCGATGGCCGGGCGTTTTGACGTACTTTTTAATATGAAAAAAGTATACCCGTCCCGGTCCGGGTTTTCAAAATTTATAACATTCAAACTCAACAAAGACCTTTTTGGGGATTCTATTAATTAAAACTTTATCAATAACAAAACCAACCAAACCAAATTACATACTAACAAACACATACATAATAACGTGAAAATTCATAAACAACAGGTAAATGTATCATTGTCTTTTTCAAAATATGCATGCATGCTACTGCATTAACTTCTCTTTTTCATTGATCACTTGTTTAATAAGCTCGTCAAATTTGCAATTTCTTTAAACCAAGTTTATGCCAAGAAATGGCAGAATCAAAATTTAAACCCACCAACTGAGAACGGGTCAAATAGGTTAAATATAAAATAAGCTAAAATGAAATGAGCCAAAAGAGTTTAACAGAATATTCAAATATATAAAAGATAAACAGAATATTCATCCAAATATATAAAAGATAAGGTATATACAGTGTTGTAAAAATCGCTAGGCGCTAGTCGGGCGGTGAGGTAGGCCTAGGCCTATGCGGGATTAATCGGGGCCTAGGCGGGATTAATCGGATTGGAATTTTTAAATGTAATTTTCAGTTTTTTATATATATACACACATTTTTATATGTAATTTATATAAAAAAGTTCATTTTTAAACCACACCAAAGGTTTCGCCAGAATTTGGCCGGATATTTCAGGTTTTCGCTGGAATTTGGCCGGAAATTTCAGATTTTCGCCGGAATGTGTCGCCGGAATCTGGCCGCCTAGGACCGCCTAGCGACTAATTGACCGACTAGGCCAAAATTAGGCCTTAACGAGCCGCCTAGCGATTTTTACAACCCTGGGTATATAAATTGTTAAAAATAATTAATTCATTGGATGTTTTTCTTGTTTCTTATTTTCCTAATTTCTCTTTTTCTTTGCTGTAGTCTTTCTCGTTGTGGGCCAGGGTCGAAGCCCAAAAGAATTGTTCTAGTTCAAAGGTGTTAAATCAAATTCTTGTCTGTGGTGTTCGATAAAGGCTAGGGTTCTTTTCCATTTAGTCAGATCAATTGGGTTTGGGGGCGCCGCTCGTTTCTTCCTCCTCAAGATGGAAAGTTCAATTATGGTTCTTTTCTCCAAGATAGCAATCTCGTGGTTTCCTTTCTTTGCTCCGTTAATTGAGCATAGTCCCGTTGGAATCCTCTCTATTTATTATCGTCAAGGTTCTCTGCTTCAATACACAAGAAAGAAGAAAATAAGTCGTGAATTCGGTCTGTATTAGAACCTAATTGGTTCGTATTTTTCTGGTCTAGCAGTTCTAGTTGTAATCAGATCATTGTAACTGTGTTTCTGTTCAAGTATTTCAAGTTTAATACCATTTTTGACATGGTATCAGAGCCCTTTGGCTCTTGATTCTGAGGCTTGATTTTTGAACCTGCTTACGCTGCTTCTTTGAAGCCCTTTGTTGAAGAACTTGTCTCTGTGTTGAAGAAACAGTTGGCTACTTTTTTTTTTTAAAAAAAAGGTCTTTTCTGTTCGAATCTCTGTAACCCTAAGTGAAGGTTACAAGGTTCGGATCCAGCTTGGAATACCCTAACTTGGGCGGATATCCCTTTGAGATTGTTCATTCTTTTTTTCTGCTTTTTATGTCTTGCATCATGAGTGCTGTGTTTTCTATCTGATTTACTATTAGCCTCTGTTATCTGTGGTTATTCTTGTGCCTATTCACTGCTTATATTGTCTGCATTACTTGTGTGTATTACTTTCTACTATTGAGTGTTTGCATTATTGACCTTGGTTAAACCTTGATCTACCATCTTGAATGGTGTGAAAACCTGGCTCTGACTTTGGTCAATTTGTGTGTGTGTGCCTGCGTGCTCTCATACCTACTTGTGATCTTATTGATATTTGTTACTTTGTTTTGAAAAAAAATGAGTGAATCTGGATCTAGTGTTATTACTGAAACTTTAATAAGTAAATTTGATACTAGTAATCCTCTATATCTTCATGCTAGTGACTCGAGTAATCTTACCGTTGTGAGCATTAAACTTAAAGGGTCTGAAAATTACACGATATGGTCCAATGCTATGAAACTTGCTTTACAAGTCAAAAATAAAATGGGATTTATAGATGGGTCCTGTAAACGGTCGGATGATAGTGATGTTTTAGCTAGACAATGGGATCGATGTAATTCTGTCGTGCTTACTTGGATTCTTAATTCTGTTGCTAATGAATTATACATGGGTCAAGTCTACTCTAAGCTCGCTTCTGAAGTCTGGCAAGATTTAAAAGAAACCTACGATAAAATTGACGGTTCTGTTATTTTTAATTTGTATAAAAAAATAAACTCTTTGAATCAAAACAGGGCAACCGTGACTGATTATTCTCATAAACTCAATATTATGTGGAAACAATTTGATCAAATGGTTCAGTAACCTTCATGTACTTGCCAAGCTTTAAAAGAGTTTAACGATTTCAATCATTTGATAAAACTTATGCAATTTTTGATGGGTCTTGATGATTAGTACCAACAAGTTAGGACAAACCTTTTAACAAGTGATCCGCTTCCTACAATTAAAACTGCGTTTTCTACTATCTCAAGAGAAGAGTCACATAGAAACTCAAAAATCTCTTCAAAAACTCAAACCCATAACTTTGGATTTGTAGCTAGAACACCTCAATGCTTTGATAATAAGAAAAAAAATCAATAAAGGTCCTAATCCCAACATGAAGTGTACTCATTGTAATAAGATTGGTCATACTGTTGATAGATGTTTTGAAATTGTTGGCTATCCACCAAATCCCAAACCTAGAGGTAATCCGGGAAGTAAATTCTCAAACTTTAATAGTCATGTGCCTCCTAAATCTGACCTTGGCCCTTCTCCTTCTTCTACTCCCACTCTAACCCATGAGCAAGTATCTAAGCTGCTAGGTCTATTAAATGAAAAAACCGGAGAAAGTTCACACGACACCGATATGGGAGGTAATTATTTCTGTGCTAATGTGTTTAGTAAATGAATTTTTGGTTTCTCTGGAAATGTTTCTGATTCAAAAGGACATAATTGGGTTGTTGACTCTGGTGCTAACCAACACATGGTTAGTTCTGAAAAAGGTATTTTTGACAAAATTGATGTCTCTGAATATAACATTAAAATTAAACACCCAAATGGTACTAATGCTACAGTTACTAAAATTGGAACTTTTAAACTTAGTGATAGAGTCATTCTATATGATGTATTTGTTGTGCCAGAGTATCATGTGAACCTTATGTCCGTCTATAAACTTGCTAGAGATAACAAACTAAAAGTTACATTTGATAAAAAAATTGCTATATCAAGGATTCTCTCAAAAGGAACACTCTAGTGATTGGTAATCAAGTTGATGGGCTTTATTTTTGTGGTAATCCCACTGAACCATTAAGAGTCTGTTTTAATAGTTATGATTCTGTGAACCTATGGCACTCTAGGTTAGGGCATCCGTCTACTCCTGTTCTTGACATTCTAAAAGATACCCTGAACCTAACAAATATTAAAGTTGATTACCCATGTGATATTTGTCATAAAGCAAAACAACATAGGGATCCCTTCCCATTAAGTGACCACAAATCTATCTCAATAGGAGAACTTGTCCACCTAGATGTGTGGGGTCTATATAGGGTTCAAAGTAAAGAGGGTTATAGGTTATTCCTGACTGTTGTGGATGATTTTTCACGCGCTGTATGGGTTTTCTTATTAAAGCATAAAGATGAGGTTTTTGAAAATATAGAAACATTTTTTAATCTAATAAAAAATCAATTTGAAAAAACCATTAAAGTATTTAGAAGCGATAATGGTACAAATTTTGTGAACAATAAAATGACAAGTTTTCTTAAATCAAATGACATTATTCATCAAACTACATGTCCCTACACTCCACAACAAAATGGAATAGTAGAGAGAAAACATAGACACCTGTTAAATGTTGCTAGGTCCTTACTTTTCCAAGGGGGCCTCCCTCTTAAATTCTGGTCTGAATGTATCCTAACTGCCACTTATCTTGTTAACAGGACACCCTCCTCAGTTCTAGATGGTAAGTCTCCATATAAGTTGGTTCATGGTTGTAAACCTTTCCTTAATCATCTTCGTAACTTCGGTTGTCTATGTTTTAACACCATTTTAAATAACACAAATAAATTTGAAAGTCGAGCTGAAAAATGTGTTTTTTTAGGATACTCAAATAAAAAAAAAAGGTTTTAAACTTTGGAGTATTGACAATAAGCAAATAATATTTTCAAGAGATGTAAAATTTTATGAAAATATTTTTCCATTCAAAGAAAATAAAGATTTATGCAAAAATGACTTCATTTCAAATCCAAACTTAAATACTTTAAATTTTTTTCGATCTTTTTGAAACCGAAGGGTATGAAGATGAAAGACCCGATGATGATGGGAGGGTTGCGAGTGACAATACAGGAAATGATCAGTAAAATCCAGAGTTAGATAGAACTGAGGGTAATGCTAATGGACAGCAACCCAATAGTTCGAGTCAAATCTCTGGAGGAGCTAACACGTCCGGTATCGCTAATGAAGAAGTCACACCCTCTGAGGGCAGGGATGAACCCACTATAACTAGGAGATCTACTAGAAATGTGTCCGTCCCAAAAAGGTTACAAGATTATGTGGTAGAAGGGAAAGTTGAAAAAGTAGTAAACTACTTGAGACTATCCACTGAAAACATATGTTTCTCATCAACCTTAGACAAAAGCATTGAACCTAGAACCTATAATGAGGCTGCGATAGACCCCAATTGGGTGATGGCTATGAATGAAGAAATGGAAGCTTTATTTAGAAATAACACCTAGGAATTAGTTGAATTACCTGCCGGTAGAAAACCAGTAGGTTGTAAATGAGTCTATAAAATAAAGTATAAATCCACAAGTGAAATAGAAAGATATAAAGCTAGGCCAGTTGCTAAAGGATATAGTCTAAAAGAAGGAATTGACTTTGATGAGACATTCTCTCATGTGGCTAAAATGGTTACAGTAAGATGTATTATTAGCATTGCCGTTAAAAAAATGGCATCTTTACCAACTTGACATTAATAATGCATTCTTATATGGTGAATTAAATGAAGATGTTTATATGTGTCTCCCAGAGGGATACTACTCTAAAAATGAAACAAAAGTATGCAAATTAATTAAATCTTTATATGGTTTAAAACAAGTCTCTCGTATGTGGAACGAAAAGCTTGTCGGTGTCTTGCTTGATATGGGGTTTGAACAAAGTAAGTGTGACTACTCCTTGTTTACTAAATCCGCTGGCTCCGTGTTTCTTGCTCTTCTTGTTTATGTTGATGATATTATCTTAACCGGAAACGATTTAAATGAAATAAACAAAGTAAAAAATCTTTTAAAATCTAAATTTATGATTAAAGATCTGGGTGATCTAAAATATTTCTTAGGCATTGAAGTCCTTAAACCGAGTCTGGTATTTGTTTATATCAAAGGAAATATTGTATTGATTTGTTAGCCGAGTATGGTCTCACAGGATGTAAACCTGTCGCGACTCCCATTTAACTTAATTATAATCTTGTTAAATCGTGCAAAGATAGTGAGACCCTTCCCGATATAACTGGATATCAAAGACTAATAGGAAAATTAATATATTTATCTCATACCAGACCTGTTATATCGTACTCTGTTCAATACTTAAGCCAGTTTATGCATAATCCGTCTAAGTGTCATTTGCAAATTGCTCTTCGATTACTGAGATACCTCAAGAACTCTCCAGGTAAAGGCATCCTCTTCTCAAAAGGTACTGGTTTTAATCTTACTGCCTACTCCTACTCTGATTGGGGTAAGTGTGTCAAGTCTAGAAGATCTGTCACGGGCTATTGTATCTTCCTTGGCAACAGCCTTATTTCTTGGAAAAGTAAAAAACATGGAACTGTGTCACGATCATCTGCTGAAGTAGAATATCGGGCAATGTGTTCCACTACATGTGAAGTTTTGTGGCTTGTGAACATTCTAAAAGAATTAAAAATTGAAATCACATTTCCCGTCCCCTTAATGTGTGATAACAATGCTGCCATCTCTATTTCTGCAAATCCAGTTTTCCACGATAAGACAAAACATTTTGAAATTGATCTATTTTTCCTTAGAGAAAAAATTACTTAAGGAGCCATAAAAATTCTTTCAACAAACTCAAAAAATCAATTAGCGAACATTTTTACTAAAGGATTATTGATAAACCAACATGATTCTTTATGCAAGTCTCTACACATGTTTGATATATTTGCCCTTTGAATTAAGAGGGGATGTTAAAAATAATTAATTCATTGGGTGTTTTTCTTGTTTCTTATTTTCTTAATTTCTCTTTTTCTTTGTTGTAGTCTTTCTCGTTGTGGGCCAGGGTCGAAGCCCAAAAGAATTGTTCTAGTCCAAAGGTGTTGAATCAAATTCTTGTCTGCGGTGTTCGGTAAAGGCTAGGGTTCTTTTCCATTTAGTCAGATCAATTGGTTTTGGGTGCGCCGCTCGTTTCTTCCTCCTCAAGATGGAAAGTTCAATCATGGTTCTTTTCTCCAAGATAGCAATCTCGTGGTTTCCTTTCTTTGCTCCGTTAATTGAGCATAGTCCCGTTGGAATCCTCTCTATTTATTATCGTCAAGGTTCTCTACTTCAATACACAAGAAAGAAGAAAATAAGTCGTGAATTCGGTCTGTATTAGAACCTAATTGGTTCGTATTTTTCTGGTCTAGCAGTTCTAGTTGTAATCAGATCATTGTAACTGTGTTTCTGTTCAAGTATTTCAAGTTTAATACCACTTTTGACATAAATAGAGAAAATAGTGATTGTAACAAAGGTTAATCATTCTTCAAAACAAACCTAGTTGACTCTGTCAAATATAACCTACTTTTTGAACCAGTTAAAACCGTTACAAATAATCATGTATAAAAAAATGGCTAACCCTTAAACCATTATTGTTGACTTCATCATCTTAAAAGAGAATGAAGATGCAGATGATACCGCAAAAGCATATATTTTCATTTCTTTCTTCTTGTGATATACTTGAAGGAATGTTGCTGCTATGTACAGTTATAGGAACTTAAACGTCATTATTATATATCTATGTATCCATCGACCGGTCAAAACGCGCAAGCATCCATCATTTACAGCAGCCACAATCGGTCTTCTTAATACCTGCACAAAAGAATGTGTTGTACATTTCATTTAGATCATGTGTTGACTTAGGTCAATGCTCACATTGACCATCATTTCACTTTGTATTTCACCTGCAATCATTAATATATTATATATTGAGGCTTTGAGCAAAGTTCTCTGACAGCCTTAAGGTAACCATATAACCTGGAAAAAATAATAAAATATATTTTCATTAATTTTATTCAGTTAGAATACAAATTAGAATTTGAAGAACAGAAAAAAGAGTGAAATTACATACCCCTTCCTCCCCTTGTATAAATAAAAATTCTCCTTTTTCTGCATGCATCAGAGAGGGAAATAGAAGGTTATGTAATAGACAAAACAGCTAATAATGTATTTTTTCCTCTTTGATCATAAAAAGCATTAAGAATCACATAACCAAGATATGTTATATGGCAGAGAAGGCAATTCCGACCCATCTATGAGTGGGCCAACTCGGGTTGTCTTTCAACAGTTTGCCTTTATACAAAAGTCAACTGTAAGTACTTGCAATTCTACTAAATCAAAACATGATTAAACATATAAATACTAATTCTCATTGACCAATCTTTTCAGATGTAAACTAAAGATTTAAAACGTAAAAAAACTTATAACAAAATGATTCCCGTGAGACCATCTAGGAACTCAGTTTGAAAGAAGAGTTATATACTGATCCATAGCCACATCTGGATCCATATTCCCAAGCTTTTGGCAAGTATTCCTTATATAGTTCTATTCATCAGCGACATTTGAATTATAAACAAAACATAACACATTTCAGTAAGAGGCTAATATCATATAATATTGGCGATCCATTTCGTTAATGTCTCAACCTTATAAGTAAGCAAGCAAGTGTAAAAAATGGACAACATTAAGTTCAATAATACCATTTAGCTCTCAGCTTTCACATTAGACAGCTCTGGATTCGTTTCACATCTTTCAAGATCAAGCTAGTTTCCATCAACGGAAGACTTTTGTAACTCATGAATTACATTAAACGATCAAAAAGTTCAAAACCAACATACCAAAAGCTTAAGTTGCATGATTTCTGCATTTTGTCTGGTGCAAACTTCAATGAAAATGTAGAAATCAATTTACTTGTTTTATTACTTTGTTTCTCTAGCTGCAATAAAAGACTAAGGAAACCATGTAAATTAGAGGGGTGTTCGGGACTGGACATAAATAACAACATCATCCAACACGACAGCCTTTCCAGTTACCTACAAATCAATGAATCCCACATGAAATGGTCAGATCATATATTGTTATTGCGATTCTAGAGTATTGAATCAAGTCAATTCTTTTTTAAATAAATTAGAAAGAAAGAAGGATATTTTTCAAAAAAACATTAAAAAAATGGTCAGATCATAAATTAGAAAACAGTCTAAAAAACACATAAATATTTCCGCCCAGAACTTCCTATGAAAAATTCTCTTCTCATTCAAAGGTAAACGTGATTACAAAGGAGATACAAATAAGAACAAGAACTGGAATAAAACCTAACAAACTAAACAAAAAGTGGCCAGAACTTCTACTATACTTCCGCCCAGAACTTCCTATGAAACTTCCAACCAACATCGTTCAATATGTTTATGTCTTATAACATGAAAAAATGAGGTTGATTCAAGACGTGGGGCTTTATGTTTCCTAACCTGGATCAACAATGAGGTTTGGTTGGACTAGCTTGAAGTCTAAAAACATAAGACCCCGTTACCATGACCTAATATTTTGTGTTATTAGGTTACTAGGTTAAAATCCCGTGTATTACACAATAAATAAAATGTTATATATTTAGTAATAAAAATTTTATATTTTTAAAAACCCGTATAATACACGGGTTGAATAAACCAGTATATCACATCGGTTGAATAAAATATAATGTAATTTGTTAACAAATACATTTGTCAAAATATGTTTTTAAAAAAATGTAATTTGTCGTGACAGTTATAAGGTCTGTTAAGTTAGTTTTTAAAACATTTTTTTTTCAACTGGGTACTAATTTTTTAATTTAATTGATAAATGTTAGTTCATATTAAATTCATTTAATTGATGATATAATAATTATTTATAATTAAATAATAAATATTCATAATTAGATTTATTAATATAAAGATTATTATTTAATAGAAGAGAGAAATAGAAAATGTAATCTTTAATAGGAGAGAGAGGCGGAAAAATAAATATGAGAAGTAACCAGAGAGTAACACGTGTTCTGAAGATATTTTCATTTATTAGAGTAGTAAGATTTCGTTTTATTAAATAGTAATTGCCATTTTACCTATCATAATGAAATTTAATTTAGTTTGTTATGATCTTCTATAAAAGGAAATGTTTGGGCTTCATTATAGTATTAAATAAAAGTGATTTACATATGTGTAGCGATTAAAATTTTGTCAATGTGGGATTATCCTACTTGGTTGAGGCATATGTCTTTTATAATGGAGATCTCATGTTCAAACCTATAAGATTATTGATGTAAAAGTAAAATAGCAGTAATGTTTGACGTTAAAAAAAACATATGTGTTGCGATTTTATAAATTGTATTTTCTTATCTGAAAAAAAAAGGTTGTATCATAACATTGAACCAAACCGACAAACTACTTTATGTATACGTGGACTAATACAATAATACTTCCATAAGATATGAATATTTTAAATATTAAATAGTCAGAAAGAAAGTCAAAATCGCCACGCGTTCTACCTATCAACACCATCTTAATAAATCCAAATGTGTACCGATTAAAAAATTTGAAAACGAAATTAAATGATGATGGTCGTTGCGTGGAAGGGCCTCATAACTTCGCGTATTAGCAACAGGAAATTAAACGATGCAACTACCACGACACGCACATACCTCTTTTATCAAACCTATCTATAATAACGTTTTATAAATTACAATAAAAATATTATCTGCCAAATATTTTATAGGGTTACCTATATATATAATTGTATATTAACGTTTGTTTTAAGAGACATTGTGATATATAAAATAACACTTTTTTTCATTTTTAAAAGATACATAAAAATAAAAATTAAATAAATCTATTTTTATAAATAAACCAGTAAAGAGATGTTTGTAAAAAGTAAATAAAAATTTAAAATTAATGTGAAAGATATAACTTTGAAATTACTAAATAAACACTAAAGTAAAATAAACACTTTAGATATCAAGACTCCATGTTTAGATATAAAAACAAAGGCGTGACCGTGTGGGGTCAACTTCGATTTTCTTATTTTCTTTTGAGGAACGATGTTTAAAAAAAAGAGAGTTATAGTACAAGAATTGTTGATGTGAAATGTTGAAATTATGGATTTATTTTAAAGTTTAAAAAATTATACTTCAAGTCTTTGAATTATGCATAAATATAATACGTTTGGTATCTGAAGTGGATGACAATTAACTTTTTTTTAAATATTTTAAAAATGTTTAAAATACCTCTAGATTAAAAAACTAAAAATTAAAAAGTTGTATATTTATACCCCTAGTTCTCAGGAGGCACTACTAATTTTTTCTAAACCTATTTTTAAAATTTTTGTTTTTTAATATACGGTATTTTTGTCATTTTTAAAAATATTTAAAAGAAAAGTTAGTTGTCATCCACTTTAGAGATTATACATTTACTTTTATGAATAATAAAGGGATTGACAATGTAATTTTTAAACTTATACACTAAATCTAAAATTTAGACATACCACATGAACTACTTATGTACTTTAACTCAAATAAAAAACCTAATGAAAAATAATCCATTAGGATTTATGTTTCAAAAGGCGAACATCGGGAAGACTTTTGAATAAGTAAAATAGTCCCGTTTAAAAAATCCTTATGTTTTATATATATTTGGATGTCAAAAAATTTTCCGCCAAGATCATGCAATTTATGAACTAGAACTAACAACAATTACTCTTCACCCACGAATTATATTTTATGTATTATTAATGTAAAAGGAATCATACACACTGTATTTAAAATATTTAACAACTTATTATGCGGATGGAAATAAAAAATAAATTAATGTACATGTTGTCGAATGAAGAAGATTTTTATTATTTTTTTACTGCTTGATATTTTTTGGTTTATATAACCGAAGAAGTAATATATGTGTTTAAAAAAACTTCAAATAAAACAAATAAAAAGAGAGGGTGGCTTTTATGAGAAGGGAAGTAGGCAAGGAAAGAATCGTTACATTTGGACTAATGGTATCGGACCCAACATGCTATCGGACCATCTATAACCTTTTTATTTCTTCTCATGGCCGTGATTTATGATTTTTAACTTACTAAAGTTTATAAAATTCCATGTAAATTATTAAATAAAAATAAGCCAAACAAAAAAATTGGTACTGTATTAAGAACTATGGATTTTTTTTAAAAGAAATTATATTACTGAAAATATCAAACTAGCAAGAAGCTACACAAACGTATGGATTTAGAAATTAAAACTACACCAAGAAACCTAATATAATTGGTTTACCTTCTTTTTATTTTTAATCTATAATTTTTAATCTATAGGAACGTAAAAGTCTTTATCTCCTCCGACACTTCCTTCCCACCTTGATTCCTATTATTTATTTGAATAATTACTCGTTTCCCGTTTTTCAAATACACAACACAGTTGTCACAATAATGGCGTGACTTAATCTCCGCCCGCCCGCCATTACAACCCACTTCTTCAAAAGGTCAAGCAATCCTTTAACCGACTTAGTTGTGATCTTCGGGACTTTGCACCAATTCGAAACCTCGTCCCAAATTTTCTGAGCAAAACAACATGACACAAGTAAATGGTTCACTGTTTCCATTTCCCCACAATATATAGATAGTTTGTTATTCTATGTAAATCCTTTCCATAGATAAGCTTGTATTATATATATCCCTTGAAGACAATAATCAAAGATCGATTTTGGCCGAATATCCATGGTATGAGAGAAATAATGATTACCAAAACCCTAAAACTACCGCCACATTTTCTTTCGGTCACCCTACTTTTGATTGGCATGCCGCCTCTTTCTCCTTTCCGATCACACTCAATACTCCAGTTCTTTTCTTCCACCATGGATAAAGTCCACCCCTAAGTCGTTTTTTACGAAATTGTCAATCCTAATTTGATTATTAAGGATCGATTCCAAAACCTATTTGATTATCAATCCGCTGTTAATAAGGGATCCAATCCAAAATATTAACAAGACATTTCAAAATATTAACGTACCACGTGGATGTTTGGCATAATTAACTTTTTTTAATTTGAGTTTTAAATAAAAGGTAGGCAACAAAAGCGTATCCCAATCCCGTTGCAAAAATATCGTAAAGCTGAAAACGCTAACGGCCATTTCTTCCGTAGACATTTAATTAAAAGGAAATTAAATCTTCAAAGAGTCATATTGAAGTCCGTCACTTACCCTGCAAGCTATCTCCACGACTCTCCTTTATATTCACACCCCTTTCTATAAATAAACACACACACCATGGATAACGATAACCAGATCAAGAAAAGAAAGCTTCAATCTACAACTATGGAACCCGCCGGAGATATTTTTGTACTTCCGTTCTTCGGCCAAGGCCATCTCAACCCATCTATGGAGCTCTGCCGGAACATCTCCACTCACAATTTTAATGTTACCCTCATCATCCCTTCTCACCTTTCTTCTTCCATCCCTTCCACTTTTCCCGACGAATCCCCCTTCATTCACGTAGCTGAGATTCCGTTCTCCGATTTACCGCCGGAAACAGAATCTGGAAACGAGGCTCTGCGTAGGGCGCACCCGCTTGACCAACAGAATAAGCAGATGAGTGAGGGGATCAAGTCGTTTCTGTCCACTAGATCCGGAATCCGACCCACTTGTGTTGTAATTGACGTCATGATGAGCTGGAGCAAGGGGATTTTTATAGAGCTAGAGATTCCGGTGGTGTCGTTTTTCACTTCCGGCGCCACAAATACTGCCATGGCTTACGGAAGGTGGAAGGCGAAGATCGGAGACTTGAAACCGGGTGAGACCCGAGAGCTTCCCGGGTTGCCTAAAGAAATGCCTGCCACGTATGTGGATTTACTTAAAGGCCCTAGGGGAAGGCCTCAGAGACCCAACCGACTTTCCGGCGATTACCCTCATCCCGAAGGTGACGCCGGGGAGAATCGGTTCAGACCGCCCCAGGGATCCAGGGGCGGTGGTCCGCTCCATGGATCTAGAGGCGGACGGGGCCGTGGATCCAGGGGCGGTGCTGGTCCGCCTGGGGCGGATCAGAAGCCACGTTAGGTGGATGAAGTGGAGGGCTCTGTCGCCTTGCTTATCAACACGTGCGACAGGCTCGAGCGTTTGTTCATCGATTACATCGCTGAACAAACCAAGCTTTCGGTCTGCGGCGTTGGGCCGCTCCTACCGGAAAAGTTCTGGAAATCAGCCGGTTCGATCCTTCGTGATCGTGAAATGAGAACGAACCGCAAAGCTAATTACACAGAAGATGAGGTGTTCCAGTGGTTGGAGTCGAAACCAATTGGATCAGTGATCTACATCTCGTTTGGAAGCGAGGTTGGACCGTCCGTTGATGAGTACAAAGAACTAGCTAAAGCGTTGGAAGAATCAAGCCAGCATTTCATATGGGTGATCCAACCCGGTTCGGGTAAAACCGGCATCCCCAAATCTTTCCTGGGCCCGGTTCAAACCGATAGCGAAGAGGAAGAAGAAGGGTATTATCCTGAGGGTCTAGACACTATAGTTGGGGACAGAGGTCTGATTATCACTGGATGGGCCCCACAGTTGTTGATTCTGAGCCATCCGTCTACGGGTGGGTTTTTGTCGCACTGTGGGTGGAACTCGACGGTGGAGGCGATTGGGCTAGGGGTCCCTATCTTGGGGTGGCCGCTCAGGGGTGATCAGTTTGACAATGGGAGACTGGTGGCTAACCATCTTAAAATAGGGTTTGTGATTACAAGCGGTGTTGGTGAAGACGGGCGGCCAAGGAGGTTCAACAAGGATGACATTGCAGCAGGGGTTGAGAGGCTGATGATTGATGTAGAGGTGCATGAACAAGCCAAGAAACTAAGTAAAGAATTTGAGAGTGGATTTCCAGTGAGTTCAGTGAATGCTTTGGGTTCTTTTGTGGAGTTTATTAGCCAAAAAGCAACCTGATTTGCTTCTGTGATAGGAATTGTGTTTGTTTATGCTTTTCGTGTATCATCTATGGATTTTATATAGCAGATGATGATCTATGGATTTTATATAGCAGATGATGATCTATGGCAGTTCGTATATTTTAAAAAAATGAAGTCTTTGCATTTGATTTGCTAAAAAATGTTGAATTTTCAAGAAAATCAAGATCCCTAGATTGAGAGGATCATGCTTATCAGTAATCATTTAAATTACCAAACCGGCTTGTGAGGAACGATTCATATGATCATTTGTCTAAACGTAAGAGCACTTGATTATATTAACAAGTATCGCCGAATGATGATATACCGAGAGATTCGATCCGATTAAAAGTCGGTTTCTGTTAGTCTTATGAAATTTACTAAGTTGTTGATGATGATGACAAGGCGTTTAAAAGAACTAAGTATGATGCCTTAGCAATATGATATGCATTGTGAATAGAAAAAACTAAATGTAGCAAGGCAAATGGAGGTGCACAAAAAAACCGGTTTGGAAATCCAAACCGGTAACCGGTTTTTGGTGAACCGGTAGGAACCGCCGGTTTATAACCGGTTTAAGTATTTTGCACGACAAGCGGTTTACAACCGGTTTTTTGTGAACCGGTTTGACGAACCGGTTTGTTAAACCGGTTTGAACCGGTTTAACGGTAATATTTCAAAACTAGCCGTTGGAAAACGGCTATATAGCCATTAGAACCAATTTTTGACCGTTTTTTGAACCATTTTAACCCCCAAACACATTATAAATAGGTAGGGGTGTTTTGGTTAAATCACACTTCTCAAACCCGCTCTCTACACTCTCGTTTATAAAAAAAAACTCTCAAAAAAACGCTATGGCCGATTCAAGTTTTGGTGTTTCCTCTAACGAAGTTAGCGTTGTGAAAATCATACCAACAACGAGAAACCTCGCAAGTTGGTCAAACTACGATCTATGTGAGATGTCTAACGGGTTGGAACGTGCTCGTTGCAAAAATTGTGGTGGTTTTTTTAAAAGGAATCAAATTCTACTCTAAAAACTCATATGGAAAAATCGTGCCCGAGTTTGAAGAAAATTTCGGGTGAGGGTCAAGCATCTATGACAAGCGAGGGTGGAATTTGGAACTTCGATCCAAATATTGTTCGAGATATAATGGCGAAATTAGTTATTCAAAGAGGTTTGGCGTTCAACCACTTCGACAACCCGCTCGTGATGAGGATGATTCAAGAAGCCCTTCAACCACATTATCATCAAGTAAGTCGTAGTACTCTTAGACGTGATTGTCTAAAAATGTGAAAAAAAGAAAAAAAAAGAATTAATTTTAGGTTTTGAAAAATTGGAAACCGGTGTGAACTTAACCACCGACGTTTGGTCGGCTCCACATGGTATTCCCGACTCATATATTTGCGTTACCGCTCATTGGGTTGATCTCAATACGTGGCAAATGATGAAACGTACAATCGCGTTTGAGATGTTTGAATATCCGCACACGGGTCAAAATTTATTTCACATTTTAGATGGTGTGATAACCGATTTTAAATTACAAAATAAATTATTTTCAATATCTTTTGATAATGCCTCAAATAATACAAATGAGGTTCAAAAATTAATATTAAAATATAATCCGATTTGCAACGACGCTTTTTTCCATAGTCGATGTATTGCACACATCATCAACTTAGCCGTGCAAGACGGGCTTGCGGTTGAACCCGTTATTGAATTAAGTAATGCATTTCGAGTCATGCTTAAAGACGTTTTTAGTAGTAGTAAAAAAAGATACCATGAATATATTAGATTATGTAACGATACGGGTTTGATTTGCTTAGGTCCCAATTGGGACCTCCCAACAAGATGGAATTCAACTTATAAAATGTTTCATAGTGCTATACGTCAAAAATATACTTTAAAATTTTTTCATGATATGCTTTCCTCAAAACCGCGTCGTAAAATTCAAACTTTTCCGTCTACGAGTTGGGACATTCTTGAAAATATAACTGAATTGCTCGAAGTTTTCAAAACCGTCACTACTTTTTTATCCAGGGTTTATTACCCCACAAGTCCCTTGGCTCTTAAACAAATAATTCTAATGTGTAACAAATTAGCCGAACTTGAAAATAAAAATACTCTTTTTACGAGAATGATAAAACCGATGAAAGAAAAATTTGTTAAATATTTTAAAGAAATGCCTCCGGTTAAACTTGTGCCGGCGCATTAAACCATACAATTAATGTTTACGGTGTTGAAACCTTGATTGATAAAATAACTTACGATTT
This sequence comes from Smallanthus sonchifolius, assembly GCA_023525975.1. NCBI lineage: Eukaryota > Viridiplantae > Streptophyta > Magnoliopsida > Asterales > Asteraceae > Smallanthus > Smallanthus sonchifolius. The sequence continues at coordinate 60,292,683 of CM042041.1, read as the reverse complement.
GGATTTGAATGCTGAAGATATTCATTTTTCAACCGTAACAAAAACTTATTTTAACAAATATTTGCAAGATTTGTTTGATATTTATTTACATAAATATGGTACAACACAAACCCCACATGATACGATGGGCGCGGGCGCATCAAGTAGTAGCTCGAGGAATGTGAACTTAAATTTGTATAACGAAATGAGAAATGAATTTACTAAACGGGCTAGAGGGTCCACCCCGAGTAGCGAACTCGGAAGGTATACGAGAACAAACTTTTTATCATTTATGAGTCCGGATGTTTTTGAGGACTTTGATATTTTGGCGTGGTGGAAAGGAAACGAATCTACTTTTCCGGTCCTTTCCGCCATGGCCCGTGATTTACTAACCGTCCAAGCTTCCACGGTAGCTTCGGAATCCGTTTTTTCTCTTAGTGGCAGGGTTTTATCTATTCGAAGAACTAGCCTCACTCCCGCGGCAATGGAAATGTGCATTTGCTTGAAAGACCATTTGGATGCGGTAGATAGGAGACAAGATAGGAGTTCGCCTGAAGACGAAATTGAAGTTGAAGAATTCATACACGAATCTGAGGTCAACCAAGGATTGGCGAGCCCACTTACAAATGAAGAACTCGCCGAAGATGATAGACTACGAGGATCCACTAGTAACTCCGAGAATGACGGCGAAAATTAAACAAAAAAACTTCAAAAAAAAAATATTATTCTTTTTGTCGAATTGTAATGTTTAATTTTGTAATGTTTTGTGATTTTCGAACTCCTACAATATGAATAAACGTTGAACTTTATGTTTTTATTTGTTAAATATTTATTTTTAAATTTTTTTTTTAATAAAACCGGTTTAAACCGGTTCACCAACTCGAACCGGTCCAGAACCGAACTGAACCGGTTCAACAGATTCGAGATTTTATACTTAATAAACCGGTTTAACCCGAACCGGTTTAGTCAAAACCGGTTTAACGTTCGCATTAACCAAACCGATTCGGGCCGGTTTGGAACCGGTTCGGTTCAAAAAACCCGGTTTGTGCACCTCTAAAGGAAAATAACATAACATTGAGATTTTTAAATTTAAGTTGGAAGGTAATGTTTCAAGTTGCAGGTTTAAGAGTTGACTAATATAATTTCAATTTGTCAGTTTGGGCCTAAAAGTATTTTTTATCGGGTCTACATGGGCAGATGGGCTGAACCAAATAAAGTTGAATTGAAATACACCAAAACAGCTAGTTGAAATACCGGAATCTAGAGGTGTTCATCGGTTCGGTTAACGGTTTATTCTATTTATTCAATTCGGTTTATTTGGTTTTGATTTTTCTTAACCCTTATCCGTTAACCGAACCGAACCGAATTGAAAAATTTTCTAACCGAACCGAATTCAACCGAATACTCCGATTTCAAAAGTAAAGTATATCCGAATAAATCAAATAAACCTAACCGAATTGGAAATATGTCTAACCAAACAAACCGAATTAAAAAAAAGGTATATCCGTTAACCGAACCGAAAACCGTATTCACAATTCGGATACGGTAAATAACCGAACCGAATTTTTTTTTGTTACGGATACGATTCGGATTTCGGTTTTCTTCAGTTTTCGGTTTTTTTGCACAGACCTACTGGAATCCGCTGGGAAAATGTTTATTATAAATAAAAAAATTTAAATAAGTATTAGATTTAATTGAACATAAAACACCTCATGTAACCAAAATGTCGAATACGTAATTTCATATGTATGAATAAAAGTTAAATAAAAATGAACACGTCTATATTCGAAATTTCATAAAACATTATATATCAAAAGTTATAAAATGAAAACAGAAAATAATTATGTTATTAAAACATTATATTTTAAGAAATATAAGAGAAAAAGAAAATATGTTAAAAAATAATTATGTTATTAAAATATTAAAAAAATGCAAAACTGCTCATTTCACAACGAAAAATAAAAACTTAGTTTCAATAACTTGTTCTTTCATACTTTTATTTTACTATTCATTTAGTAACTAGAAATTATGCCCCATAATTCGTAACAGGAAACGTACTTTAAACGGTTAATATATAAAAGAAACATATAAAGTTATGGAGAGTCGATTGTAGAGATCGAAATATAGATAAAAAACAGTTAGATAACGATATCGATGTTTTTCAGTCGGTGTCAGTCTCATTCTTCATGGTATTAGCACGTCTCCGTCAGTCGATATAACACACGATACCTAAAAAATACACTATCTTGAATACGACTCCGTTTAAAAAAAAATTATACCGGGACATCAAGAAAAAAAACACGAAAGTTATTAAGGAAAAATCAGATTATATATGTTACATGAGGTAAATTCAAAACTTTATAAACTTAAGAGGGTCAAACTGAAAGTTTGAGACAAACTTTGATAATTGACCAAAGTTGGTCCGTGAAAAGCCCACCGACACTTCTCCTTACTATTATTGATAATTTGTAATTTAATATTTCAATAAAAATATACCAAACAGGTAAAAAAAAACAAATACGAAACTATCAATAGGTCACATTTGCAGAGTAATCTTTTTCAAGAATCTAACCAAGTGATTTAAACGGGTAAGATGAAACGAGTCGCACATGTTTTCCGGCATAACCATGAGTCCTGGGTCCCAAAAACACCAAAAAATACCAGTCAAATCTTGAATCGATGTTACCACAGCCATAATTGACAACTTTTTAAGCTTTTCATACAATAAAATCTTATAGATCTTGTATTTTTCTTTTTGTCGCTTTTTCTTTCCTCCATCATCAATTAATCATTTTTCGTTCAAAAACATCTCCCCAATCTTGATTCTGTAAGCTTTTTGGATCATATCGTCATCATCAAACAATATCACTCATGTGTAAGTTCCAATTTCTGTTAGTTTCTTGATTCAATGTTCCATTTTAGATTTTGGTTATAGTTTGACTTTTTACAGTCAACTATAGAAGCTATTTTGAAATTTCTTCAATAATAAAGCTTTAATTATTTACCCTAGTAGTACTAATCGGTAGCTGAATGGTTTTCATTTATAAGATCTATATGTTTCTTGGTTTCAAGCTTCCCTTATTGATCTTTGTACTAGTTTGACTTTTCTTAATTCAATATTATGCAGACATACTAGAAGCTTGGGAATTTCTTTTTGACTAAAGTTTTCATTTTGTTGTAACAGGAATCTAGTTTATTGGTTAGGCTGATGGCTAGAGGTTTCTTTGCTTTGTATTGGTAATTTCAAGATTTCCCCTAATTGAATGAGTGAGATATTTTTCTTGAATTATCAAATAATCCATCTCAAATTCTTAGTTTTTTATTTGATTCTTGAAGAAGTTTCTTGAGGAACAAAGATTTGTGGAATTTTGGGTACAGAATTAGTGTGGGGAGATAAAAAAAATGGGATCTTTTGCTGGACATGTGGTTCCGGGGACACTGTTTCTTGTAGTTGGGGTCTGGCATATATGGTGCGCTGTGGTCCGTTACGCATCGGATCCGAACTCGTTTCGTGTAAGAGTTTGGAATCCTGTTCCAGGGTTTAATGGGAAGTTGAAGTACTTGGAACTTTATGTTATATCAGTTGGAGCTTTTATTGATATGTGTATAGAGCTTTTATATTCAACCCATCTTAAGTTCTTTGTTAATGGCGTCTTGAACCCACATCATATGAATGATTTTGAGCACGGTGGAATGCTACTGATGTTCTTCGTTTTCAGTATTGTTGCTTTGCTCTCTGAAAAGACCAGGTCAGACTTCATCATTCATATCTTGCGTATATTTTCGTGTCAAATTTTATTAATCGTTTTCCATTGAAATTTGTTTATTTTATGTTTATTCATTTGATTTCAAGCATCTTACTTAAAATCTATGAAAAAAATAAACGATTAAGACTGTTTAAAATGCTCTAAAGTGAAAGTCTGAGTCACACCCTTGATGTTTGATACACTAAGTTATTACATATTAGTTCATAAAGATCAATGTAGAACTCAATCTATTTTATCTATATCTGAAATCCTGAATTTCTATTTTCTAAAATCTTGACTTTGACCTTTTTGGTCAAACTGCAGCTTTCTTCCCTTACCCGAAGGCGCCCTGTGCTTAATATCAGCTGCAGCATTCTGTGCAGAGTATCTTTTATTCTTTTTCCACTCAACAACACACCAAGGTCTAGAGGGCCATTACCATCTGCTTCTTGTTCTACTCGTAGCCCTTTGCATTATATCAGTTGTTGCGGGTGCCCTCATGCCCACAAGCTTCCCTGTTGACCTTTGCAACGGCATTGCGATAACCCTTCAAGGCCTATGGTTCTATCAAACCGCCTTCACCCTCTACGGGCCTTCGATGCCAGCTGGCTGTAAGTTCGAAGCCAATGAGATCACATGCTCCTCACATGACCATGAGGTTCATGGGCAGTTGCTAGCTAATGTGCAGATGTTTGGGCTTGTTTTCTTGGTTCTTGCTGGTGTTGTGGGGTCATACATTTTTGCAGATAAAAGATCAGGGAAGGCAGAGTTTGGAGTGATTCATATGAAACCTCTTGATGGATTTCATGAGCAGTTATAAAGGGTTTTGTGTCAAAGTTTTGACCTTTTTAGGTTGTAGAGAACTTGCATAAGATCAGGTGTAGATTTGATTTTCTCAGCAGTTTGTACTTTTTAACAAATTTTCTTTGAGTTAAATTATGTAGCAACCATATTTTGTGAACCTTTTATAATATTTGTTTTTCATGAAAGTGGTCCCAATTTTTTTTTTCTTCTCAAATTAGACATGTGGTACATAGAAAAGGTACTGCAAGTTACGATAAGTCCCGGGAAGGTTTGAATTTACTGCACATTCAACCACATTTAAGTGCCTTTTTGGCAAATAGCTGTCTTATGTTCATCTATTTAACAAACTTTATTACAATGACCGTTTAAATTATAACCCTCCCACTTCCTAACAATGACTCATAACCTCTTATATAGAGCCGTCTCCGAGAATTCGAATGCCCTACACGAGCCGTAAAAAAAGGCCCATAATGAAAATTACTTTTTTAAAAAGGCCCAATAATTTTTTTTAAAGCCTCGAAAATTTTAAATATATATATAAATTTTTTTTTTGGGCCCCTCGAAATATTGGGCCCCCTACGGTCGTGTTGCCTGCAGTGCCTTCCAGCCGCCCCTGCTCTTATACTATTTGTCACGTAACAATGCTCCCCCTTTAAAGATTCTTGACCTGAAGAATTACTGATGATAGTCGCAAACATACCAGAATTGAAACTACAGTTAGCCTTCCTACATTTTCCTTATTCTCATGTGAACCTTTGCAAAAAGCTCCATTTTCGAACTTGAATTTGAGCTTGTCTGGTGTCTTCTTTTGCCATGGTTGCCTCACAATAACTTCCATAATGTAGTTACACTCATACCCATTTCATCCACTACAAGATACCAATGACGGAACCAAGATATTTTAGTCGGAGGGTCATCTAATGTTCTCTTCTCTTTCGACTAGATCTGAAGGGTCCAACTCATATTTTGCTATAAAAAAACTCAACTTTTAAATATAAAAAATGGATAAATTCTAGTAACAAGAGGGTCAATGGACCCTCTTGACCCTCCCCTGGCTCCGCCCTTGAAGATACAATCAAATCTTCAATCTTTGAGGTAGAACAGTTAAAATTAAATGGCTTATAAGTAACATCAGTGACATTTTCAGATCAGGAAGGTGTGTTACTACATGCCTAAGATAAGATCACATTGAATCATCATGCTTGTACACTCAAACACTTATCTGTTTCTTCCAGAAGCTGCTCATGGTGAGCTTTCTCAATTGAGATCACAGGTGCATATGAAGGAAGCATGAAATGGAATTGATTGTTATGGATACAAGGGCATGGCACAAGATTGGTTTGAAACCCTGTAATATCAAAACCGTAAAGATGGTCTCTTATTTCCTCCCTGACTTTTCTTATGTATCGAGCCTCTGATTCCAGTAAGGGATAATTAACCTCTTCAAGTCCAAACAGTTCTGAAAAATCATTTCCAGCATCCAAACCTTTTTCAAACATGGTGCAACCTTATAGTTCAACTCATTTTATCACCACTGGTTAATCAATCAACACGGGAAACTCATCTCTAATTGCTCAATTCTAATCCTAAAAACACACTTAACGAATCATCATAGCAGGACCACGTTCATCGTCTCTAGCACAACAATCGCCGCCATCGTCTCCGACGCTCCTGCTGTCGCCCTTCGCAGCTGACCGGTACTGTCCCAACACCACCCCCACTGTTCTAACACCGCCGCCCTGGGATGCCACCACTTGAGTGCAGCCGACCATCGCATCGGTTACAACAGCCGACTCGATGCCGATTCACCAAACCTTCAAGGGGGAGGGGAGGAGGCTAGGGTTGGTGGTGATGAGAGAGGTCGTGAAGATTTGCTTTTTGTTGACCGGAGACGATTAGCAGAGGGAAGAGGCGGGTGACAACAGCGAAGGCATGTTGTTGATGGAGATGAGGAGAAAGGTCGGCGAGTTGTTTGGTCGGTTGAGCGCAGGGCCCGCCTGAGAATCCTCGAAAAGTTTTGGGTCTGGAACAAGTAATAAAAAAGTGGAACTCAATAATTTTTTTATATGTAATGGGTTTAAATATATACATTTTTGTGTCTTTTTTTGTTTTTGTTTAATAGTTTAAACAATTATGGATTTTTGTGAGATAACCTTTTGAAGAAGAAAAAAAAATATAATAGAAAAAAAGAAATAGAGCATATAAAAAATAAATAGTGTTGTTACCAAGACTTGAACATGTGACCTTTATATTTTTCTTATAATGGTTTTTCTAATTGTACCAAAGAAACTTTGATGTAAACAAAATGGGTGTATAAACTAAATATACTATTTAAAGCATATACAAAATTTTTAAAAATTCCGGGCCTTGAGCTGTCGCCTACCTAGCCCCTCCTTTTGGGCCGGGCCTGGTTGAGCGTCGTTGTAGATTAGGAAGAAGGGGGAGGGGGTTGGGTTATTTTAATACTTAGTTTTTTTATGTGGGTCCATTATTTAATTTTACTTTTATTTACTTTTTTGTTTTTTTTATTACTTAGTTTTTTTTATTTGGTCTTTTCACAAGCACTTAACGGAAAAAGTTATCTCCATCCACTCTAGAGGCTGTCATTGAAACAAGTTGGCAAACATTAGGGACTAAATCCGTAATTTCTCAAAGTTAGAGACTAAATCCGTAATTTGACCAAACCACATGGACCATCCGTGTAATTAATTCAACTTTTAAATTAGATTAAATTACAAATTATGTTCTTTAATTTTATGATAAATTATAGATTATATCTTTTGGCTTTAACAATTACACTGAGTGTCTTTTTTAAAAATTTGGTGGTGGTGGTGGTTCAGATAAATATTTTGAAGCATAAGGGACTCAGCTAGTTAAAATGGATAAATATTATGGACTCAAATATTAATTTACCTTTCAATTTGTGTTACATTTTTTCATGAGTTATGACCAAGGATTATGTTTTATCTATTTGTTTATCACATAACGAGGATTAGTTGTTAGTGTACCCGATCACTATTAACTACTTATCTCTAACTTGAAAACACAATAACAGGGAATCAACTTCAAAACCCAATGCCAAACAAGTCCCAAAAGACAAATAAAATTGACTATTGACATACATACTAACTACATAATCTCATACAAAACATAGTTGATTTATGTAGTTCCAAGTGTTTCCTAATCATGGCTTGGTGATACCTTCCATGCCCTTTTCAGTCAATTAACATGATCCACTCATTTTTTTTACTTGCAGAATGAAGGCTTGAAATCATCAGTCGAGAGTATAAACATCAACTCTTTCGCAGTAGAGTCCAACAACAAAATCCCACATACCCATAACATCCTTCGTCATGAAGTTACAAAGCTCTTCGGAGGTTGTAAGGCGGATGCTACAGCAGTATGCGGTTTTAGAAAGTTCATATGCTCCAACCCAACCCTCATTGTATGATTTCAAAAATTAGATCAAAATAAATAATCACATTTCTCTTTCGCAAAAAAAAAGACATTTACGAGGGCTTAACATGCTTACGGGATTAGTAGGTGGTTGTGTGTTAAAAGTGGTGTGATCTTATCATCCACCCACAAAGCCTTCATTGAACATGGGACGACATCTGATAGGGAGCATGTTGATGAGGCTCGTCTCATAGAACGTATAATGCAAGCTATCCATGAGAATAAGATTGATGGAAATCGTAGAAGAGGATGCGATGAGAGCGCCACTCGTTTGGTACTTCACTATCATGATTCTCTGTCTTGAACTATTGCGATACTTTGGACATATATTGTGAGGAATTGATTGATATGTACGTATCATGTAAGGAATCTAGGGTGAATGATTGTGATACTTTTGACATATATAGAGGAAACATTTCCGGTGGTAAATGACTTTACTCATGCATCCCTTTTTTAAGACTTATTTCATTAATGTGATTTCTATGTTGTTTTCCTCATACAATTCTTATGATAAAATTTCTATATAGACAAAATATTCATAAAGTGACACAAATCTCCCTATTAGATTTGTTTTTTACACAAACATTGCTAAATGTTTTCTATTGTTGCTTGAGCATTCATGACATAAGAACAACCTTTTGCCTTACTTGCTCCGTCGAATTTGTTTTGTCCAATAACACTTTCGGGTGTCCAAGCAATCATTTGATACATGATCCATCTTTTTGCAAGTTACAAACCTGCATGCATTTTACTACAAATCTTGCATTGTGATTTGTTTTTTTGAATTCTAAATCAGATTTCTTTCCACTTGTATTATCTTCCCATTTCCTTTTTCAAATCGTCATTATCCTTCCTTTGCCTAGTTATTTCATCTGTAAAAGTTCATCTAATGTCTTAGGGTTCACAGACCTTACCATTCCCCTAATTTCAGGTGCTAAACCCCAAATGTAACGACTTTTCTTTTTGATTGAGGATGCGGGACCAACCTCAACAACTTATTAAACCCCGTAATTTCAACTCTACCTCCATCTCCAATTCATTAACATGGCAACGCTTTTCCATCACCAATCGCTTAAACTCCACCTAAATCTCTTCCTCAGTTATTTTCCATCAAAATAATGCTTTTGACTTGAATGACTTTAACATTCTTAGTACAAGCACTAATATGCTTCCATTTCTGTATATGTATCATCTGTTAAAAGTTGTAGGTTTGCATGACACAAAAGTCTTGTAGCTGCACCCTTTCTTTCTTTCATTCTACATGCTCAGAACAGTTTGGGAAAGAGAAACAATGCAACATACCTTGATACCATTAGGCCAAATGCCCTTTGATATGCTATCTAGTTCTCAACTTAGGGCTTCCATTAACTCATCAATAGCTTCTGCCCGTTCTCACGTAGACTTGTATTGGTCAAATAAATTCCCAATAGCTTACCTTAGTTTACTATTCATGCTTATATTTTAATTTAAATCTCAAATTTTTATTATACTTTTAAAACATAATATCTATATCAAACTAAAAATGATGAGAAGATAACTATAATATAAAGCCCATTGTATATAATATTAACGACGGTTTTGTATATAATATTAACGACGGTGAGTCCAACCGTCGTCAGGGTGAATAATGACCGTCCGATCTTGCTAAGATCAAATCTGGACAGTCTAAAGGCGACGTTACAACCAAAATGATGCAGTTACATGCGATTGTGAGGGAGTTGATTATGAGTGATGTAAAGGTCACCCACTACCCACATACCACATAATTTTTCACTAATGAATGCATTGGGTTTTATTTCAATTTTTCAAATATGGTGCTTTTATATGATAATCACTAATAAAATAATACATATAATGACTTGCACATAAACCACAATGTTACGGAGTTACTACTTTGACTCGCGTGTAACTCTTAGTAACCAGCTAAGATCAGCCTTTGTCCCGACTATGCAAAGATTCGGAAGCGATAAGATGCGAACAAGAAAGATCGTAATCAAAGAACACTTTATTGATTACAAGGTTAAAGTTACAAGCGCTTTATAATGTCTTTACACAAGGTGAATGCTTACACTTTTGGAGGTGAGATGCAAATGAACATCCTTCACCTATTTATACTAGCTAACAATCTTACTAGCCTATTCTAGAAGTTTCTAACTCTAGAAAATTCCATACAACATCTAGTATTTACATGATGATCTCTAGATCATTTTAGGGTAGCAATTCTAGTGATTTCCATGGAAATATCATCTTTGAAGTCTACATTATTCTGGAAATTTCCGTAGCCTTGAAGCTTGAAGAATGCTCTAGATAACCCCGGAAACACAGCAACATATAGCAAAATTTGCGACGTCCTCGTCGTGCAACTTTAGTGGTGTTTATAACAGCCTCCTTGGTCACGACACACTCAAATTTTCGAACCTGCCTCGGTTCCCCTTTGTTGGATTTAAATATGAGTCGAATAGCCGACTATTGAATATAATTTCCTAATCGATGTGGGTAAAAATTATTGGGTCTTTTATGTAAATATTGTAAAGTATATTTTAGTGTCATTTGTATATACTTGTATATACGTGTAAGTCCAGGGGCTTATGTTTACAACATCTGAATTAAGAGTAAGGTTTCTCAACTCAAGTTACATTTTACCAACACTAAATGGTGTTTTCAGTTGGTGAAATAATACATCTTTTAGTCTCTGATGGTTAAATTTTGGCCCTTTTTGCAGGTGTGGGAGAGGAGTCGGCACAATACGGTTAAGTGGGTACACATAGTTGACCATTAAAATACCCGGCCACCAAACGGGTATAAAACTAGTTTGAATTCGATACTAGAAGATCAGTGGTTTAATTGTTGACCTGTCGAATAGATTTGCCTAAGTTCTCTATAGCGTTGACCTGTCGAATAGATTTGCCTAAGTTCTATATAGCCTCTGCGTTTGTGATTTAACTGCTACAAATTCTTAGACACATAAACGCCTCAAACCAATCGTATATCAATTGTATTCTTAGACACATAATTGAGCAAACTAAGAAATTGCTATTGCTACAAATTGCAATGGTTGGTGTTGTTTGTCATTGGCGGGTAACGAACTCTACGGTTGTAATACAATGTTGGTTTAGTTTACTTATCATATTAAAGGCATTTATGTAAAGAGAGTGTACTACAAAGCTAATAACGAACGTAGATATATGGTTACCTGATATTCTTCAAATGCATACGTAGAAGTGAGTTTCCTTTCTTCGTTGTCGCATCCGTTACTCCTTCGTCATCACCACCCTTCGATCTCCTTCGCCGTCACCATTCCCAGGTACCCCTACATTTGTTAATTAACGAATGCATCCTACATTTGTTAATCTCAATTGTGTAGGATCATTTGAATGATAAAAAGTTGTTCTTTTGTGCAGGTACTTTGTTTGCAAAATAACATCACAATGTCAAAAGGTAATTTTACTTTCCAAATGTTGTATATGGCTTAAACGGTATGCGATAACATAAGCTTAATGTTACAGTAATAAAGAGTTCACGAATTACACTAAACACCTCATTTTGCAAGTGCACAAATGATGTCTCAAACCCATTAGTGCTAGATGAAGATGTGTCTATCGCGACGACTGGTATGAATTTGTGAAGCTTGATGTTATTGAGTTCTTTAGACTAGTTGCTTATTTTGTCTTGGAAGTAGTGTCTATCGCAACGACCTAGGTTGGTGTCGGCGGGTCGGCCGACACCGTTAAAATTTTTTTTTTTGTTATATATATGGTATTTTTTTAGCGACTCCCATTAAATTTTGACACCGACCCTCAAAAATATTTTTTAGGATTGTAGATTTTAAAAATAAAAAACAATTAAATCAAACCTTTAACCATAAAACAATTGACCCATAATCCATTAATTATAAAACTCTTAAACCAATCATTTAATAGTTTAACCCGATAACTTTTAAACAAAATAGGCCCAATTAAAATATTAACCCATAAATAAACCCAATACTCATTTAAGTATTTTAAACCTAATTAGCTATTGAAAAAAGAGTTGATAGTTGTGTTTGTTATATTGGGAAAAAAAGTTACTTAAAAAAGTTTTTATAGATGATGTAATGGTTCGGTTTCAAAAAATGAAAACCCGTAGATAACAATTATAGGAATATTGTTTTTTAATTATGTTTTTCTAATGACAAACATCGTATTATTATTGTTCGTTTTTTATTTTGTTACTTTTCATCGTTTTTTATTTTGTTACTTTTCATCGTTTTATTGTGTCACCCGACCCGGGTCGAAAAAATTCACATTTAATTATGGACAATCGACTCCAAAAATTCTCCGACCCCCGTAAAAAAATTTCCTGGGTCCGCCACCGGTATCGGTTACCTAGATACAGAATCATGACGTGCCTGTTAAACATTGTAACTTTGAGTTATTGGGTTATAATATTTTCTACTTTCCGATGCGTGTTGTTTGATCCAATTGTTACGCCCCCATCCCCTGTTTTCGGGGTGTGACAACGATTGGTAGCAAAGGGTTATGGCCAACAACATGGGATAGACTACACAGAGGAATATGCTCAAGTAGCAAGAATGGATACAATTCGTATGATGATCGGTCTAGCAGCCCAAAGGGCCAGGGTGGAGCATGCTTTAGATGGACGTGTTTTTGCACAGAACGCTACATGAAGACATTTACGTACAACAACCGCAAGGGTATGTGAAAGGAAAGTGAACACAAAGTGTACAAGTTTTGTAAGACTTTGTACGGCTTAAAACAAGCACCAAAGGCTTGGTTCTGTCGTAATGAAGCATAGTCTAACCTAAACAACGCACCAGACCAGGCTACGAGACACTACTAACCAAGATTTCTACTTTATTATAGTAGGATACATAAAAACCCACGACTAGCCCAGCAAAATATTAGTGAAATAAATAATTAAACAAACAAAGCCCGGCCCAAATTGTGTTGACCATGAAGACAGAGGAGCCAAATATACTACCCTACATATCTTTTATAATTAGGTTTGTTTGAGAAATATAATATATTTTACTACTCTAATAAATGAAAATCTTTTCAGAACACGTGTCACTCTCTGGTTACTTTTCACATTTATTTTCCCGCCTCTCTCTCCTATTAAATATTAGATTTTTTATTTCTCTCTCCTATTAAATAATAATCTTTATATTAATAAATCTAATTATGGATACTTATTATTTAATTATAAATAGTTATTATATCATCAATCAAATGAACTTAATATGAACGAACATTTATCAATTAAATTAAAAGATTAATACTCACTTGAAAAAAAAATGTTTTAAAAACTAATTTAACAGACCTTATAACTGTCACGACAATTACATTTTTTAAAAACATATTTTGACAAATGTATTTGTTAACAAATTACATTATATTTTATTCAACCGGTGTAATATACTGGTTTATACACGGGTTTTTAAAAATATAAAATTTTTATTACTAAATATATAACATTTTATTTATTTAACCCGTGTAATACACAGGATTTTAACCTAGTAATATAATAATGTCACGCATTAGCCGTGACTCTCCTCTGCTCTCTTATTTGAATTTGACTTGTCGAATAGATCGATTTGCCTAAGTTCTATTTAGCCTCTGCGTTTGTGATTTAACTGCGTAAAATTGTGGTGCTGAGAATGAATGTAGAAGGTGATAGAATTAGCAGTTTGCCAGATGATCTCATCCATAAAATCCTCTCTTCTTTCGACATAAGAGATGTGATTAAAACCGGTGTTTTGTCATCTAGATGGAGGTTTATCTGGCCTCCAATGCCCTATCTCAATTTCTCAACTAAGGACTTCTCTAAGTTGCCAACTTCTCCAAATTTGTCACCTGTGTTTTGTCTGGCCGTGACAATCTTACAGATGTGTATTCGCGGCGAGCCAGGTGTTTGTCAAAACAATTCTCAAATACGCATTCTCTCACAATATCCAACAATTGAATGTGTTTTACTTGCATGAGATGGTGTTGAATTTCCTCTTTATCTCTTCAACTCTCAGTCTCTCAAACAACTTAGTTTGACAACACAGAATGGCAGACGGTATACTGCTAATAGGTGTTTGACATCAACTTGGGAACTCCCAACATTAACAACACTTGATCTTCATTATGTCACTTTGTCTGATGACATTTTCTCTAAATGTGCAAACTTGAAAAATCTCACATTAAACCACTTCTCTACAACCGGATCCAATGCTTTCCACATCTGTCATCCTCGATTGTCTAATCTCACACTTGAAAAGTCCCATTTCACACTTGTGAAGCTTGTCAATGTGGTTGCACCTCAACTCCAGAATCTCACTATTAGATCCTGCTTTGCAAAGCATGTGGTTTCTGCACCTCACCTTGCCTCCTTGCTCTATGACTGCGCTTATGCAATTAACATATCTATCGATGGTTTCCATTCTTTGGAGAAGGCGGATATTTGTATTTGTAGTCCAGACTATGCACAAGCTCATCGAATACTTTCTCTGCTTCTTGTTTTATGTATCTGCAGCTTCTGTCTTCATCTGTGGAACTTCTGTTAAATCAACCTTCTCCGTTTGTCAACTTAAAGAGCCTAAAGATTTACCCATACCAAAAATGCTGGTCAGAGCAAGCACCCATGAAATTAGCCATGTCTACTCAACTCAAAAGCTATTTGCTAGATAGTTCTCCAAACAGCACCTTCACAATGGTCTTACGTGAGGTGTACAATTTAAGGCGTATGAGTTTAGCATTACACAACAAAAACATTATATTATTTCATTTATGATCGATGTTAACCGGAGCATTTCCATGCAGGAGATTACAGCACAGAAGATTATGGCCGAATTAGGGGTGATTTTAGAGAAAGAGGAGGATAACACTAAGGCTGACCTGGAGCGAGGGAAAGCGAATGTGGCTGAGAGCCATAAACCAAAGAAACTGAAAATTGGGGGGAGCATGGAGCAGATGAATAGCTGTTGGGAAAATCTGGGTGTGCAGGTTGAGCGAGGGAGAGAAAAGGCTTGTCTCATTATTTCAAAGTTGCAGTGCATGGAAAAATTACTGACAAGGCTGCCTACAATTCAACCATGTTTTAATAGTCTGTATGCTGAGGCTGACATTGCCATTAGTAAAATAACAGATTGTATAAAGATCCAGTGTGATGAGAATCAAAGCCGTTCAAGTGTCTTCTTTCATGAACTTGCTACAACATTGGAGCCGTCTTCTTAGCAACTTGTAAGTTCTTGATTTCCCTTGTACTCTTATATTCAAAATGGCAACTGTGGGTGTCATAATTGTAAGTTCTTTTTTGTTTTACTTTCAGGTCACAAGTTTTTTGTTATTAGTGGTCAACACAACTGAGAATTGAAAATGTTTGAACTTCTAGCACTTATGAAACTATTGATTCAGATTGATCAAATTGGGAGAAAATTCATTGAAAAAGATTATAACTTGATCTTGCAAATGCTTATTGAAAAAGAGTTTCTGCTATAGAATAGAAGCTCAAAAAGTTAGTTCTAGACACTGAACCATGTTATGGCCATTTGTTAGGCAATATTATATTCTGCTTGCATTTGAATGATTTTGTAAACTGAATTGATAATATTAAAGTTGCTCTTGAGTCTTGGCTGGTAATTTCATATGTTACCTTTCTCCATTTTTATTTGCATTATGGAGTATTTTTGTATGCCTCCTCTTCATCCGAATTGAAAGTTAATTTAAACTAATAATAACATATCTTCCCAATAGTTGTCGATATGTGTCATCCTTTCTCCAAAATGCGATTTCATTTTTGTGGTTGGTTGTGCCTTATGGTTCTCATCCTCTACTTGCTCATGCCCGGTTGCCGTGTGGCTTTCCATTGGTGCCATGTCTGAGCAAGTAGAGGCTAAGAACCTATGGATAGCCACACGACACACGGATGCAAATAAAAATGGAGTTACAAAGAAAAGCAACAGTCAAATTCCAATTTGATCACCCTCCAAATGCATTCTAAGATGCAAACACAATTACGGAAGTATAATTGATTATTTAAAATCTTATTTATTACTTAGTCAATCAATTCACCAAATTGTCATTTTGCGTCAAATTTAGCTATAATCAAATTTTTTGCAATTAAACCTTGGATTACCATCAAAATCAATTCTAATGATGATTTTAAATTTTAATCCATTTCCATCGATTAATGATGGTTATAATACAATTTTTATATAAAACTCAGTAAATGATGATCCAAATGCAGAGGGCAGTTGGTGGTGTTACAATTTCGTAACATACGCACAGACACCCAAAAGTGAAACCAAACACGCGATAAATACCATTAGATAACGTCTAGCACAACACCTTATTCAGCTACCAAATATAATCAAACTTATGGTTGTGAAAAACACAAAGGTATGTCAATAAGTGACAATGGATTCTATAAGCTCATGAAGTGGTGCTAACTCCTTCTTGTCAATTAAAGAGAATTCCTGCATATCAAAAGATTATAGTTTCATACACCATCAACGGTTGAAATAAATAAGAAACAGGCTCTTGGTGAGTGTGGAAAAAACTTACACATGTAAACAATATGAAATGCTTGAAACAAGTGTTTAGATGTGCTTCTTCTTTAAGACTCACAATCTTCTGAAAGTGTGTGTGGTAGATATGAGCATATACACGAAACAAGCGTTTAAATATTGTTTTCACAACGTCCCTGAAATTGGCTGGAAATGGCGCTCCTGCAAAGTAATTCAAAATCTTCCTTTAAACTATCTAATTCTGATTCTTCAACTTGTGATAATCACTTTGAAAGATGACATCCAAACACGTAATTACCAAGTCTTTGAGGAAATATGGATTCGTCATCCAACTGTGATTCAATCCAATCCATCAGGAACTCTACATATTTCGGAGCTGAAACTTCAATAGGCTTCTTGATTTGCACACCATCAGCCCATCGGTATTCATATCTGTAAGTTTTATTTACATAAATAATAAGAATCATGCATCTTTATACATTAAAAGTAGCAGTATGTTGAAAAGACATACTTTGGACCTGCAGTCATAGTTGGGCAAATCTCTGGTGTACAGAACTCAGTTAGGGTTCCATAAAGAAGATTCACCTGGTTGAAGAAGTCAACAGCTGAAAATCAAAAGTCAAACTCTTGTTTCACATAATGAAACTTAATCATCATAACAATAAGTAAAGTAAAAAAGATATATTTAACTGTTGACAGCAAGCCATTCATTTATATCCTCCCCAGGAGGAAGTCTCACAGCTTCTCTCAGGTTCCCACTACCCAAAGTGGCATCAATGTGCTGCCTTAGTTGTGCCCCCTGCACACAAGAATTAAAAAAAATGGATTTTTAATGAACAAGATTGAACATTTCACTTGCAATTACAAGATAACAGATTTTATAAAATCCATAGCCACCAAGATTTTATAACCTTACTCCCTGAAGGTGCACTCTTTTTCGGACGAAATGTCCTCTGATTCCTGAAAAATTTTCCACAATAATCTTTCTTATTATCAATTTCAAAAGGTATTAAATTCCCACATGTGAGATCAAACCCATACTTGTTTTCCTAAATCAATTCAATCTAGAAAGTGAAATTAGACATGATCAGGATAACCAGATGCGTGTTAGAACTTGATGCATACAAGAAAGATTAAGAAAATCAAATAAAGGATTTGTCTTGCCTGCCGAGACCGAAGAGGCTCATGGCGCACACAAATCAAAAGCGTCTCTGATGGATTTTGATTTTAGGGGGAGGAAGCATCAAGTTGTTTGCCAGCTTCATGAAATGACAAGTGCTCATTCCGTTATATTTTTCTTTTCAGATCGAGTAAACTGCTATTTTCGTCCCTGTGGTTTGGTCAAAATTGCCACTTTCATCCAATAGTTTGTTTTTTTGTATCTGGGTCCTTGTGGTTTTAAAATATTGCCATTTTCATCCTCGTGGTTTTAAAATATTGCCACTTTCATCCAGTCAGCTAACACCGTCCGTTTTTCTCAATTAAATGAGGGGTATTTCAGTCCTTTTACATATTTGTTTTATTTCTTCATCTTTTTTACTCTCACTTTTTAATCATAGAAACAAGCGACGGAGGTGTTCCAGTGGTGCTCGTCGGAAACTGGTCAGGAAAAGAGGAAGAAGGCCAGCAGGTGGATGATTAAATTAGAGGTTAAATTGGGGATGATTAAAAAGTGAGAGTAAAAAAGATGAAAAAATAAAACAAATAAGTAAAAGGACTGAAATACCCCTCATTTAACTGAGAAAAACGGACGGTGTTAGCTGACTGGATGAAAGTGGCAATATTTTAAAACCACGAGGATGAAAATGGCAATATTTTAAAACCATGAGGACCCAGATACAAAAAAACAAACTATTGGATGAAAGTGGCAATTTTGACCAAACCACAGGGACGAAAATGGCAGTTTACTCTTTCAGATCTAATCTCATATTACCGATAATATTTAATTAATTAATTAGAGAATAATCGAATATAAAAACACAATATAAATAGGTAACAAATAATAACTAATAAGTATTTTCATTTACAAGTGACAATTTTTTAATTAACTTAAATATATTGGTTATAATTTCAAGCAATTAGTGCACAATGAAATTGATTAGCAATTATGGCATGGCATTGGATTCTTAAGCAATTGTGTCTGTGTCATTAAAATAAGAGAAGGCCAAAAATGAAAAGTTTATATTTCTGTAGGACAATTCTTGTAACTTATAATGCTGTATTGCTTTGAGTTTAGGGATGGCAATGGGTCGGGTTCGGACCGGGTATCGGTAATCCCAAACCCATACCCGGTTGTAAAATTGTGTCCCATACCCGGCTCATTACCCGTCGGGTATCGGGTATACCCGCGGGTAACGGGCATACCCGTTAGTATCAGGTATCGGCCATTAACCTTCGGGTATGTGTCGTGTACTTTTCTATGACTTTATTTTTTTGTATTTATAAATACATATTTCAAAAGAAGAATTAAATTTTCACATAATAAACCTATTAAAATAAAGCATTAATAGGCATGAGTTAAGAAAAAATAAAATTACAAATTACAAATTTTCAGGTATATCATTCGGGTATATGGTTCGGGTAAAGGGTATGCGATTTCAGGTAATCGGGTCGGGTATCCCCTAATCCCATACCCGCGAAATTTTTTAAAATTAATCCCATACCCGGCCCCGTACCTGTCGGGTTTCAGGTATACCGCCCTGAATATTTCGGGTTTCGGGTATGCCGTCGGGCTCAGGTTATTTTGCCATCCCTATTTGAGTTTTGTCACAAAATCTTGTGGACTAGGCCAAACCATACCAACCACAAGAGTTACTGACCCTAGCCAGGTTGGCAGGTCAATATTTGGTTAGGGCCCCTTAGGGGGGACCAAGGAGATGGCTCTTTTCGCATTGTATTGTGTGAGCCCAAACCCTAAAAACAGGTCATTAAACTTACGCATTTCAAAGTAGATGCACATACCGGATCGAAAACCTAACACGAACCAGGTTGAAACCGGGTCAGGTCAAGGTCAACGGGATTGAAACAGGGTCGGGTTCTGGAGGGGGTTTGCTCAGGTTGAAACCTGTTTTTGACAAGGGGTGGTTTAACTGGGTCGGGTCAGATGGAACCCGGGTTCACACTTGTTTTGTATATGGAAGGCTAGAGTCGGTTTGGAACTCGCGGGTTGGTGACCACCGTGTTTGGGTCGGGTCGTAAACCGGGTTGGATGTGCACCTCTTTTTCAAAGAAATGGCAATCACTTGTGGACAAAAGCCCTCAAAGAATGCGGTTTATTCACCAAATGAAATCAATGGATGATAATACGGTAAGGACAAAAGGGTAATCAACAGAATTGAAGATTGTGTATAGGAGAAGAAAAACATGCTCCTACTTACATGTAAATAATAAACGCATATATGCATATAATTTTAACCTTTATGGTATCTTTACTTATAAAAACATAGATGTTATACACAACTTGATGAAGGGCTCTTCATTCCAACTTGAATGAAAATGGGGTTCTAAGGGTATATTTACCAGATAACCAAGTCATATGTCCTTGGCCATATGGATCTCTCACCTTATCCTTAATATCTCGAGTGAACGTTATTTCGTACGTTAACTGTTGGCCTAGAGTTGTGAAGCTGAGCTCTCAAGGATGACCGCCAACCACAATGCTTACACCTTGCGGTACAGAAATATCCCTAATGGTGTAAGTCGAGTTTGCCAAACCAACATTAGTTACAGTTCTTGAGTATGTCTTACTATCACCTCTTTTTAGAGATACCACAAAGGAAGGATAATTCAGTTGGGCCTCCGGTATGGCTTTTGAGCAACTAACGGTCTTTTTAACGATTATTTGAATTTGCTTGGAGGTATAGCCTAATCCACAAAGATACGGAATGTAGTCATCAGGTTGGATGTCGAAAAACAAGTCCGGGCTCGTTGGCTTTTGATGGGTTGACGTGACCAGAGCTGACGGCAAATACATTAGGCGGGGAGCCCTTTTTCGTCTACAATGGCTTGTCCATTTCGGTTTAGTTGACTCGTGGTGGTCATTATCGCAGACTTGATAGCAGCAGGTGACCATTCTGGGAAAGCGCTTTTGAGTAGTGCTGCTGTGCCTGCTAGATGAGGAGAAGACATTGACGTGCCACTTACGATGTGGAACATTGCTTTAGTTCCCGTCTGGTTACCAACCGACTTAGACCAAGCTGCAAGAATGTCGACACCGGGTCCGATAATGTCAGGCATTAGTATTCCAGGAATTGTAGGGTTAGGCCCTCTTGAAGAGAAAGAGGCCACCTCAGGATCTGATTTTAGGTTGCATAAGGTTCCGCGGAAAAGGATGGTCGCAACCGGGGAAGAAGTCGAATTCAAATACTTTTTAACCTCCACCCCTTCCTTGTAACCAAGCAAGGATGCTGGAAGGACATGAGCTTCAGCTACTATACTCTCAGCAGAGAAGATATGATCATTAGCAAGAATCATGGCAGCCCCTCCAGCATCCTTCACTACCTGGCCTTTTTCAACATTGTCAATCTCACCGATATCACACAACACTACCTTCCCCTTGACATCAATGTGGTCCAGCGATCCGCTCATGCACCATGCTGCATCTTTACCTGGGTAAACAAGTGCCCGGAACTTATGATCAAAATCCTGGGGTTGATATAATGATTCACCGTCAAGTAACATGTTGTTTCCAAGGGAAACCGTTGTCCTCATTCTTCTATCAATGGTACTAGCCCCAACTGTAAAAATCCACGGGGCTACATTTGATAATAATCCACTGTCGGGCCCGGAATTACCTGCTGAACAGCTTACAAAGATCCCCTTCTGTATGTTACTGAAGGCAGCTATAGCGATATGATCTTCATAAAAGGGGGAAGCCCCAAGACCAAGCGAAAGTGAAATCACATTAATACCTTCTTCAATAGCCGCATCCATGCCCTCTAAGATATCGCTTGCCAAACAACGACCATAGGCATTACATACTTTATACATGGCTAAGTGTGCAAGTGGTGCCACCCCTCTCGCCGTGCCATTCGCCATACCAAACTCTTCTGTGTCGTCAACTAAATTCCCAGCCGCGGTACTTGAAGTGTGTGTCCCATGGCCCATGCCATCTTCGGGAGAACTTTCCTCGCCAACAAAACTTCTCATTCCGATCAGCTTGTTATTGCACCCTGCCACTTCACATTTGCCTTTCCATCTTGAAGGTGGAGCGGGGATGCCGTTGTCGTTAAATGAAGGATGTCCCGGAGTAATTCCGGTGTCCATGATCCCTACTATGACTCCCTTCCCATAGTTTGAATCTTTCCAGAAACCTGAACTTTGACGCAAGCCCAAAAAGTGAGGTGAACGAGTTGTATGCAAATGATAGATAACTACAGGCTGTACAGACACGACTCCACTCAAATTCTCCATCATCTTGGCTTGCTCTGCTAACATTTTTGCAGAAAATCCTGTAATCACATGGTGATACGCATACACCATCTTCGGTTTTTTGTTCGAGTTGGAAGTCACTTTTGACAAAAAAAGAGTTACCATTCTTCAGACTGGTGTGGGTTAGATAAATCATGGCCTTGAGGTGAACTTAAGTAGACAATGTAGGTTTTGAGTTCATCCGCTGTGCAGGCAGGAAAGACATTGAGAAAGGTGGTGCAAATGAGAACACACACAAAGCCAATTGTTGGCGACATGCTTTATCTTGATCAATGGGGAAAGAGTTTGAAGATACATCAAAAGGGTGACTCCTAATGCTTATTTACAAGGGGGGTACATAGTGTCAGTTGCTTCAAGACTTGAAAGATTGGTTCATCACCAACAATAATTATTCTCTAATACATATCAGGATGAGTATACCTTTCATCCATTTTGGTTTAGCTAGGAACATACTCATATCGACCAAAAATGGCAGTGCGTATCCTGTAAACACGCATGCAAGTGTCAGCTTCTGATTGAGTGTTTTGTGCAGTGGGTTAGACATGCATATCGTCTTTGCCATTACTGGAGATTTTGTTTGTTTCAAAGTTTGTTTAGCAGAAGACGAAATGGCCGTGACTTTATTAGGAGATGGAAATTTTGTTGGAGATTCTTTTTCAATTCCTTCCCAATATAGAAACTTGTTGAACTCTTATGGGACCAGGAATCTTCTAAACCTGCATTGCTGTTTATTGATTTGGCACAACTCTCTTGCTTCAAGTCTTGGAGAACCACATGATGACAAACCTACCAAGTCATTCAAGAAATGGTAAATGACTAAATTCCAATAAAAGTGGGCTAGAAAGAGCCCGGCATGACTTTTGCCCCGTTTGGGCCCATAAAATATAGTAGAAACATCTCACCGGACCGCATGCTTTGACAAACCATCATAGCCCGATTCTCGAGTCCAAAATTCCATATCCTCACGTCAAAGAATTCTAACTTTCATTAGTTATATATTAGATATTATTTTCTATCTGTTAAGGAAAAACCAATGACATAATCCAATAGACTTTACAAGAAAATTCATCTTCCATAAAAATTCCATCATACAATTAAAGGTCACTATAAACTACAAGTAAACAAAAATAACAGAGAAAAGAATATGACCTGCAATTCTATGTCACCAACTGGATTCAGGCTGTTGTCTTCAACAATCCCTCAATTGCATACTTAAAACTCAAACTATTTGGAGTGTATCCAAATCTCTGCATTCTGTTCTGGAATTCCAGTGACTTGTTAATATCACCTTCCTCACAAACTGCTTTGAAAACCTCATTATACCATTCATTGTACAATAACTGAAACGCCTCAGCAAATAGGGTCAATAAAGATTCTGCTTGATTAATATTCTTCTCTTTACAATGGCCAGATATCAATGATCTGCAAATCGTTGCATCAGGGTGGATGCCAAATTCAGCCATATCCCTCATGAAAAGTTCACCCTCCATTGTTCTGTTTAGTCTACACAAACACCCGATGATTGCTCTATAAGTAGTCAAACTCGGCTTAATATTCTTGAAAAACATCTCATCTTTTAGCTGTATAGCCTCATTTACATTATCTGATTTACAAAATGAAACAATTAATTCATCGTAGATTTTCAAATTTGTTTCTTTCCCATCTTGCAGTATACGTTCCCATAAACTCTTGGCTGCAAATGGTTTATCTACTCGGCACAAAGCGACAACAAGATCAATTTGGAGATTTTTTGGAACCAAAATTCCAAACTTTTGAAGCTCTACAATAAGATTCACAGCTGAAATTAACTTCTTTTCCTTTGTATATCCTTCTATAAGTACTAAACACGTGAAATCATTAGGAGGGACTTTTTCTTTGATCATTTCATGAAGCAAAGCGCGTGCTTCTTGCATCATTCCTTTGTTAACGTAACCACATATTAAAGTATTGTAGGAAAACACATCTGGGTTCAGCCCGATTTGAACAATACGGTGGAATAACTTATGGGCTTCTCTTACATTGCCTTCTTTACAAAACCCGTTAATTAAAGATGTATGAGTGATTAAATCAGGCATAACACGTCTTATATACATGATATTATAAAGATAATGTGCATCTTTTAACCGACCTTTTCTCACGTAGCTATCTATGAGTGTGTTATACGTCACAATATCAGGGTCAAATCCTTCTTCTTCCATTTTTTCTAAAAACTTATTCACCTTATCAACATCCTCACTCTTGCATATAACATGAGTTAATATGTTAAAAGTAAAGGTGTTACCACGTACGCCGATCTTACCCATTTCTTCATAAACTCCCCAACACTCATCTATCCGATTCAACTTTAAAAGCCCATCTAAAAGAAAGTTGATAGAAATGATTTTAGGAACAAAACCAAGCTTAACCATTTTCCTAAACGTAATAAAACCGTCACGAACCAAACCAGCTTTTAGGTAGGCCTTGAGAAGCATATCGAATACAACCGGTTCCCAACTACAATCTTTGGTACACACAACCAATTTTTCAAAAATACTTACTTTTCCAGGTGTACTCTTATTGAGCTCAATCAACTCAGATAGAAGCTCCATTGTCTTTGAAAAGTTGTGAGACCAAGCTAGTATATGCAACATGATACAGTAGTCATGAACAGTTGGGACAAAGGCTACATCATTTTTAACCCAATTGAAGAAGGTAAGAGCTGAAAAGGAATCAGATTGGCATCTAAGAAGAATCCTTGAGATGTCTTGGGTGCCCAAATGGGGAATCATGGCTTTGTCAAGAAGGGTGCTTTTTCTTTCTTTAAGATTTGTGCATATGATTTCAACAATTTTGTTAGGGTTTTGGGTGTGAGGGAGAAGGTTGTAAAGTGGGTTTATGAGTGAGTTAGGTAAAGTCTGTAGGGATGAAGGATTTTTGGAAACTGATTGAGAAATTGATTTGAGAAGGGTTTGATTCAGTGGACTTCGATTCATCTTTGACTAGGGTTTAATGCTATCGACATATAAAGCAGGAGTTTTACATACCTGATTTCGATAAACCGTTCTGAAATTGGAGATGGAACAATGAGGAGTGAATTATGGTTAGTCTTTCAGGCCGGCGATGTCTGCTCGAGTACGGTGGTGAGAGGCCGTGAATGTAAAACCGCCCAATTCTCCGTTCATGTCGCATCGGGTTTATGTTTACTGATTTTCTTCTTTTTTTTTTTTAACCAAACCTTCGAACCTACGGGTTAAACACGACACGATTAATACGAGTGTTAAACACGAATACGACACGACAACTAATTGTGTCTTTTTTTAAACATGAACCTGATTATAAACGTATTATATGATACAACATGGCCCGACCCATTCAACTAAAAGTTACGATCCATAGGGATAAGGAAAGTGCTATTTCTGGTGTTTAATTCACATTGGTTACAAATTGTTCAAGAACAACATCATCCACACGAACAGTAACACACAAATACTAAGTACCTTACACTGATTTGAGAAGGAAAGATGAACACGAATATCTTCTGCAGTTTTGAGTCAAGCGATGTAGTCGGGAATCAAGGGTGAAGACTCCTAGCTATGTCGATTAACACCACTACAATTTGGTCTTCAACTATGAGAAACTAAAGTACAGGTTCCAAACTATATATAAACCTAACAAAAAATAATCCATGAATTGGATGACAGTTAACTTTTACAGTTAAATAAGTGTAAAATAACTAAAATACCCTCAACATTAAAAACAAGTATGTGCTAACACCATCTTCTATGAGGCTATGACCACAAAACCAGCCACCCCTGCCCATATTTAATGATTCAGATAGCTTATAATAACTAGGGACTAAATCCAAATTTTCAATCCATACACTTAACTCAATTTGATATCATAACCTAATAAATGAATCAAGATTATTATTACAATTATTTTTCCATCTTCGCCCCCAATTATTTTGTTTGTAATACCATGTAATCATGTTTTGGGTGTATTTCCATGGCCACTCCACAGTGTTGACGTTGGCGGGGAGAAAATGAACTAGAAATGAATACCAACAATCACAACGGCAGTCCCCATTCACAACCTCACCACCACCGCCGCCCACGTGGCTTCGCGGCGATGGGAGCCTCCACCGTCCCCACAACGGTCAACAGCAATCCAAGGGGCAGCAGGAAGGAGAGAGAAAAAGAAAAAGAACGAACCAAGCTTCGAGAACGCCACCGCCGCGCCATCACCAGCCGTATGCTCGCCGGTCTACGCCAGTACGGTAACTTCCCTCTACCTGCACGCGCCGACATGAACGACGTACTCGCCGCCCTCGCCAGAGACGCCGGCTGGACCGTCGAGGCCGACGGCACCACTTTCCGTCGATCAACATCCTCTTCTAAATTGGTGACATCCTTGTTCCCCTTTCGATTCATTAGGGTTCTTAATTGTTTGAATTTAAGCATTATTACATTTTTGCCATCACATTTGATTTCTCAACAGCCTGGAACATCAGTAGAAACTCCACTGTCAACTAATTCATTGAAACCATCACTTGATTTTCCATCATCAATTCTCAGAATTGATGACAGTCCATCACCTGCTTCTCTTGATTCTGTTGTAGTCCCACTGGTTGCTCCAACAGAAAATGAGAAATATAGTGTCAGTCCTATCGATTCACGCGATTGTTTGGAGGCTGATCAGGTTTGTGTTGTTCAATTTGTTCATTAGTTGTGAATTTGATCCTAAGAAGAGCTAATGAAATATTAGGGTTCATGACATTGCAGCTTATGCAAGAAGCACATAATATTGATGATGAATTTAACTATATAGGGACCGCGTATGTACCTGTTTATGTGATGCTTGGAGTAAGCGATTCGTTATCTCTACTTTAATTCATTGTTAAAAATCTATATATGCTACGTTTATGAGGTAATTTATTGAAATGTGCAGACTGGCTTGATCAACAAATTCTGCCAGTTGATTGACCGGGATGCTGTTAGAAAAGAGCTAAGGCTTCTGAAATCGTTACATGTAGATGGCGTATTTGTAGACTGTTGGTGGGGTATTGTTGAATCCCAGGGTCCACAAATATATTGTTGGTCTGGATACCGGGAGTTATTCAACATCATACATGAGTTCGAGCTGAAATTACTGGTATCAAGTTTTAATCACTCAAATACAAGTTTAAGCATTTTTAACAACAATTTTATTTTCGTAATTATAAAGGTTGGCCTGGCATTTCACGAGTATGGAGGGAATGATTCTGGGGGGATACCCATTCCCCTCCCCCAATGGGTTCTTGATATCGGTACAGAAAATAAAGATATTTTCTTTACGGACCGTGAAGGAAGAAGAAACACCGAATGCTTGTCTTGGGGTATTGATAAAGAACGGGTACTGAAAGGAAGAACTGGTGCTGAGGTATTATTATTATTATTATTAGTATGCTTTAAGTTATTTACTACTTTCTTTAAATTAGTTATGTTTACCGTCTTCATTTGGCAGGTGTATTATGATGTTATGAGAAGCTTTAGAACCGAGTTTGATGATATGTTTATTGAAGGTCTTATTAGTGGCGTTGAAATAGGATTAGGACCCTCTGGGGAGCTGAAATATCCTTCTTTTTCTGAAAAAATGGGATGGAATTATCCTGGTATTGGTGAGTTTCAGGTATTATGCTTTTTAATTTATCATCCAATTCCATATTGATTTCTCCAAATTCAACTTTTTATTCCTCTAAAAAATAATTTTTTTTGCAGTGTTATGATAAATATATGCAACAGAATCTACATAAAACTTCAAATCTACGCGGTTACCCTTTTTGGGCCAAAGGACCTGAAAATGCTGGTAATTATAATTCAAGACCACAAGAAACCGGCTTCTTTTGTGAACAAGGTGATTATGACAGCTATTATGGCCGTTTTTTCCTTCATTGGTATGCTCAGTTTTTAATAAATCATGCCAATATAATCCTGTCCCTTGCAACCCTAGCATTTGAAGAAATACAGATAGTTGTTAAGGTAATAATTTTAGTTCATTTTTTGTTCGTAAAAAGCTTGTTTAAGGTTATATATTTCTGGTCTATAATATGTCAAACGATTTAAAATTTTCTCTAGGCAGATTCCATCTGTTTATTGGTGGTATAAGTCTACAAGCCATGCAGCCGAGCTGACAGCAGGATATTATAACCCGGCTAACCATGACGGATACTCTGCACTCTTTGAGATTTTAGAAAAATACTCGGTCACTGTTAAATTTATTTGCTCAGGGCTGCATCTTTCTAGTGATGGATATCAAGAAGCACTTGCTGACCCGAAAGGGTTGACTTTTCAGGTTATATGAGCCTTTTTTAATAAACTCAAATCAAGTTTTTTTTTATTTTTTCGAGATCTATTAATAAAACAATGAATCCCTAGATTTCATTAGTAATCATGGTTGCACAATATTGCATGTTGCAGGTATTGAGTTCAGCTTGGGATAAAGGTTTGACTTTAGCTGGTCAAAATTCATTATTATATCATGATAAAGAAGTATTCATGAGATTAGTGGAGACTGCAAAGCCAAACAATGATCCAGACCACCATCACTTTGCATTTTTTACTTTTCAACCGCCATTGCCCTTGGTCGAAAGAACATTATGTTTCTCAGAACTCGACCACTTCATTCGATGCATGCATGGTATAGTGTCGTCAAACTCGTGTTTAAATTTGTTTTCTCACCCACATATTTTAATCTCAGATTTGTGACTTTCAGGAGAAAATGTGGTGACGGAAATGTGACGCCATGGAGAAGACGTTACTGAACTTGCTGCTCAACCAAATAAAGGCTAATGATTATCATTTGATTAGTTGTGTAACATAAATTGTACTTGAAATCATACTGTTCCAACACAGTTAAATTGCAGCCGGACATATGTCTTCCATATTTGTGATAGGTCTCCTGGAGTGTTCACACATGATTTATTTGAAAGTGGACATATAAGAACTTTTATTTCGTATAGTTAAAAGAATTATAGTTAAACATGACCTATTCATTTACACATATCAAAGTGTTCTCCAATTTAATAGTCACACCCACCTTACATTTTTATATAATGCTAAATCCTCTGTATAGTAACCGTCACCGGCCTTGATTCACCTTCATCCGACTCCCAAATGATTGATGAGTTAGATTGAATTAGTGGGTGATTTGCCTTCATCCGACTCACTAATGATTCATGGGTTAGATTGAATTAGTGGGAGTGTAGTGTATTTGAGCATTAAATAAATAAATAAATGATAAGGATGTCTAGAAGTTTTGAATGTCACGGAACTCAAACAGTGTGGATGTCCTTAGTTGAATAACTTTATCTGTCAAGTGAAGAGTGTCTAAAAATTTTGAATGTCACGGAACTCAAACAATATGAATATCCATATTTTAATAAATGAATAACTTTATTTGTCAAATGTCGACTTCGTGTGAAGTCTAGATTTTTGTTTCCGCCTCTTTATCATATAAAATAACTATCTCTTCTATTAAATAACAATTACTTTAAATAATTTGAATATTTAAAAAATTTTATAATATTTTATTAAACTTACTAAATCATAAAAAGATTTCAGTTATATTTTGTCTTAATATATAATTTTATAATTCTTAATCTTCATTTTTTGTTAGTTATATTTTTTTAAATCTTCATTATTTGTTATTTATAATTCTTAAATCTTCATTATTATTATTTATAATTCTTAAATCTTCGTTATTTCTTATTTTATCAATTGTTGATGACATCCAATATACAAATTTTCATACAAGTTGTTGGTAAAAAAAGTTGAATTTATTCAACTCGTGTAATACATGTGTTTCTAACATTGTTGAGTAATATAAATCTTTAAATTAGGATTTTGGTGCTGATAGGAACGTCATCGACGTAAAATCATTTTAGCATTCAAACTTAATTAAATTGTTTGATAATTCCTTTTAACCGTTATCGTGCATCAGTTATAGAAATTATATTATACATCTTTAACTACATTTTTAATGATTCATTGTAGGGCTATGTCATGTGTAATGGCTTAGTGGGTGTGAGTATAAAGTGTTATATGATTATCTTTTAAACACGTTTTGTAAAAAAATTAAAATACTAGTTAAAAAAGTGTTTCTAAATACATCTTGATTTAGTTTAACGACAAACTTGCGGTGGTAGTGGGTCGCACTTTGTAGGCAGTTGAGGTTAGCGGCGAGTAAGGTGCGTTGGTAGGTTGAACTTGTGGTGGTTTCAGGTCGAACTTGGTAGCGGCACTTTTTTTAAATGAAAAATATTTTTTTCTCGTTTTAAACGTTATATTGTTATTTAAAAAAAATATTAAAATACTAGTTAGAATATTTATTTTACAGAAGTGTTAAGCCTAACATTTGTTCGTTGATGAATGATCACACCGTCTTTCCTGTCGGAAAAACTGACATATTCAACTGCCATTTCCAAATTTCCGACATATTCAACTGCCATTTCCAAATATATACTCACCCAATTTTAGATTTTACCAAATTTGATGGATTGAGCATGTGTTACACTTGATTTCTGAATCTTTTATGGTGAATTCAATACTTTTAAAATGATTGCATCTTGTCAATTTCTCCAATAATCCATCCTCCAAACTAGTGTTCGAGATACAAGATCTAACAATGTCGAATAATTCAACCCCCGCAAGTTATGGCACACTCCCCACCAGCACCCCCACCGCTGACTTACCGCCACCATCAACCCCGAATACTATGATTGCGCGCGCCAGGCACCAAACGGAGGACTTCATCTCCCGTCGTCGACCATGGCGGGAATTTTTTTATTACACGGCCGTTACTCGGCCGCTAACCTACGCAGACGCTACACGCCGGATCAAACAGAATCTTAACTACTTTCGAGTGAATTACGCGATGATGATCCTTCTCATACTCTTCCTGAGTCTCATTTACCAACCAATTTCGATGATCACGTTCTTGATCGTATTCGTTGGTTGGTTTTTCCTTTACTTCTTCCGCGGTCCCCACAGTCCGGTTGTGATATTCAGCTACGTGTTCGATGATCATGTCGTGCTGATGGCGCTGAGTTTGTTAACGGTGTTTGCATTGGCATGTACTGATGTGGGAGTGATTCTGTTGGTGGCGATAGGCGTGGGGGCAGGTGTTGTGATGATCCACGCGGGAATCAGGAACACGGATGACTTGTTTTTGGATGAACAAGATGTTGTTACTGGTGGTTTGGTTTCTGTTGTTGGTGACAAGTAGTCTATATGAACAAACAAACAAACAAACTACAGTTAAAGTTTGAGTCAGGACTTCATAAGGTTTTGATTTCCGTTGATCTTGTAGCTAGGCTGCAATTTTGCTGTATAGTTGGTGAAGATCTTATTGTTATATTTGGTCTATTTGCAGTTGTTTGGAAACTTGACTCTTAATTTTTGTTGTTTGATTCATAAATGCCAAAGAGGGAGATTGTTTCTATTTTGATGATTGCAATTCATTGTTGGAATATATTGATTATGTGTCAGTTATGCATTCACATTTTCCAGCCATCATATCTCTACTTAACTATTTTGTTAAAATGATGAAGACTTCAGTAAAACTGCAACTTACATTTGCTTATGCTGTGATGCCTACCAAAGCTAGGCGCAGGCCCATCCTCAGGAAGCCGGAGATGTTCCTCATTATACTTGACTTGGACAAGACAAAGACCATGAGGAGGAGCTACAAGCGCAACCTTTGCAAGTTCCTTGCGATCACATGTCGCCAAAATATTTTGAACAATGTCTGGTGGGATTGCCTCCTTCCCAATTTGCAGCAATAAAGCAACCTATAAAACATAGAGTTGTTACACAGACTATACTAACATTCTAACAACTAGGGCAATGTGCATTTAGGAGATTCACAAAGCGCGTACCATGTTTCGGACTTGCCTATACATAAACCCAGAGCCTTCAACTTCAATATGAAGAATGGGTCCCTATAGCCATTAGCCAACAACCAAAATTACTTATTTAGTAGGGATACTATTTGAAAAGGGTTTGTTTTGAGAAACTACCTGTTCGATTATATCCACTCGGAATATATTTTTCACTGGGCTAACTACACGGTCATTACGTTGTGCATTGGCAAAAGCGGAAAAATCATGTTTCCCTACAAAATACTTGGCAGCTTCTTTCATGACACAAGTATTGAGCTTGGAAAGATTATGGTAAGCATAGAGGCGAAGGAATGGGTCCATGACGGGATCATTATAAATCATGTAACGGTAAATCTTTCCAGTGACCGAAAAACGAGCATGGAATTCAGGAATTGCAGGGCTGATTTCTCTAACTCGAATGTCCGGAGGAAGAAGACCATTGAGGGCTGCGTGCATATCCTGCAGTTCCTTATAATTGAAAGGTGTAACAAAGTGTGCTACCTGTAAAACTAAATCAAAATGATTGCATTGCATATTAACAGAAGTAAATAAATATGTGTGAACTGATGAATACAGACCTGGCCAAGCGCATGAACTCCTGCGTCGGTCCTACTTGCACCAACTAAACACAGATCCTTGCGTTCTAGTTTTGTAACTCGAGTTAAGGCTTGTTCCAAGGTGCCCTGTAAGGTTGGCGTTGACGGCTGATACTGCCAACCTAGAACACCATGAAAAATTACCATCCAGGTTCTAATTCTAATATGTCCCAAACTAGACTACTAATTTCTGACTCATCCATCATACCCCTGTCAACAAATCTTGCAAAAATTTCTTTAAATTTTCTGAAGAACTGACATGAAGGAAGTTTATAACATAGAACACACACAAAAAAAAGTTTACAAATGAAATTTAGGGTATAAAGCAGCAGGGTGGCTCGACTATAAAAAACAATTTTTTAAGATTTACTTCATTTAATTTTTAGGTTTTGATAAGGTGAACAAAAAATTAATATGCAGATTTCTTTTTACTAAAATTCACTCCAGCTAATACGGTTGATCGTGTGACTTTAATAAAATGTATACCAATAATGTGCATCATCATATTCGTGTAAGGATTCTAAGAAAAAAGTTATATTCTTTTACGAAAAGTGCCCCGATTTTATAATTATAAAATTGAAGGTATGGAATTAGTTTCACACAAGTAATTGAACACGATAACTAAAGAGATAAACACCAGAAAATCGAGTGCCGTCGTAAGATAAAACCAGTCGCCATTTGTAAGCAGCGGGGGTATGTAGTTGCGGGTCGTCATAATGAACAGCCGCCAACGGAAGTCCAAGTGCCGCATAACCCATTATTCATTCGGCAACTACAACTCGCGTTCATATAAACTGATCAAAAAAATATCTGTAAAACACAGAAATCATAAAATTGAAGAACATGTATCTTCTGAGAATGGGGGTAAATGATGTTAGTAAAATTACGACCAAGAGATGCAACGGTAAACGATGGTAACCCGGTGGCCGGCGATAAACTAGAACCCAGAAATCGCATCTGGATGAAAGGAGAAAACACTTGCAGACCTAGACCCCTTGAAGATAACATACACCCCAAACAAACCCATGTTCTTATATTAAATGTCCAAATGAACCCTTTTTTAAACGAGGGTTAAAATTGTCATATTTATATTTTTACCATCGAACCTTCTGGTTGAGTGATAGTTACATGGCTTTTCAAATGAGAGGTCCTAGGTTTGAATCTCGCTTGCAACAAAAAGTGTTCAGGTTGAGCCAGTGGTTTTCTCAGTTGTGGGTTTCCTCCTCGAGAGGTGTGACACTTCTGTTCTTCGACGGAATGAGGATCCATTTGTCAGGGTGATTCCTGGTGTCCGAGCCTTAGCCGTTCAAACAATATATATTTTTCAGGTCTAGTTGATAATAAATGAGTTATCCTGCTTAAAAGTAAAATAAAAAGTATACAACTTTGAAGTTCAGTCCGTCATCATGTATTCAACTTGTTTACAACTTATCACCCTGTTTACGGCTCATTCAACCATACTGCAATCCATTTATATCCATGCAAACATTTTACAACCTACTTGATTTAGATAAAAAGGTCATACGAGTTGTGTCTAGGACTCTAGGTTACATGGTTTAAGGCGTAATAGGGTTACGATTGATAATATACAAGTCGGGTTCGTGTTCACAAATTTCAACAAACCCAACCGAACCCCCCACCCAACACGATAGACTCGTTTTTGTACGGGTTTTTGTTAGACAATTAGGTCAAACTCGAACAATAAAAAACACTAACAATATTAATCATAAAAGTTGATGCTTTTATTATGATAACCGAATACAAAAACCATGACAATAACCCTAAACTTAATCCCCTATTAATCCTAATTTTAGCAACTAAATAATAAATAATTAAACAAAACAAACTCGGTCTTTTTTCTTCTTTTCCTAAAATCTCAATCCAAGCAACATCCATCCCTCCTTTTCCCTAACACCTTAGCCATTTTACTTTAAATACTAGGATTAATCCAACGTTATCCCCTTTAATCTAATATAGTCTTGCTTGCACATTCATAACACCTCAGGTTTCTTTTGAAGTCTCCCCGGTCGTATCCTCTTCCGAGTCCAAAACCTCTTCCTTGGCCACAATAGCCACGTCCATTGCTCATAGGGTATTCTTGTTCTTCACCTTCAACAACTTGTTGTTTATCCACTTGGGGTTCATCATGTCTTAAGATTATTATACCAAGACCATGTCCACCATACTGATTGCTTTCACTTATTTGTTCCCCTCGGTTGTCTAATTGAGAAACAATACTTTATTCAGGTTCACATTCGAATCGTCATGTTTACTGCTCCTTTCTTTGAATGTCTTCAATCGTCCTATGGCCTTCTCGAATGTCATAGTCTCAAATTCTGCAAACTGTTCAATAGACTAGTTGACATAAACTTACTTGGAACAGAGCTAAGGAGTTTCCATACCACGGTCTCTTCTTCAACTATTGACCCGAGACCTTTAAACTTTGCCATAATACTTGTAATCTTCCCATCAAACTCATTAAGAGTTCACCATCACCCATTT
Source organism: Smallanthus sonchifolius (assembly GCA_023525975.1). Lineage (NCBI taxonomy): Eukaryota > Viridiplantae > Streptophyta > Magnoliopsida > Asterales > Asteraceae > Smallanthus > Smallanthus sonchifolius. The sequence continues at coordinate 60,257,766 of CM042041.1, read as the reverse complement.
TCAGTTTCTCTAAATCACTTCTTAATTTGAAGTCGGGCCTTTCGCACCCGATTAGCTCCAAGAAAACAATTGCATCCATAAGTTTCGCTACCTACAATAGGATATCCTCGGGTCGGGATTGGAAGATAAAAGATTGCGTAGTCATATTTTTGTTTGGTTTAACCACACCACCTATCATTGGGTTGATGGCTTCCCACAACCTGTTAGCTTGCAAAATCGACTCTACTATGATGACCCATGTTGTGTAGTCGGTGGTTGTTAACTTGGGGCATTGAAGAGTGATGTTCGACTGTTCTCTAACCGGTATAATAGCACCAACAGTTGGTCTTCCTTCTCCTTTAACCATGAGCTCTGAATGATTCACATAGAATATCACAGTTTTTCATCACACAATCATTTTGATTCACACAGAACCTTTTCACAAACTGTTTTTCCCCTGGTCTTTGCAACTCACAGAGAACTTCGATCTTTCTCTTTGGCTCACACAGAACCTCTTCCTTCTTGGCTCACATAGAACCTTCTCCTTCTTTCTCTTTTGGCTCACACAGAACCTCTTTGTTTGATCCCCCTCCACTCGAAAAAAAAACATACCTACTTCAAATCTTCACAGCTGGCTTATTCCAATATAGTCGCATCTTTCTGCTTTTTGATTTGGAACTTTCGAATGGACAACACATTTGATTCATAGAGTAAATTCTTTTATAATCACAACTCTTCTGATATTAAACGACGCCTATATCTTCTTGATCGATCTGGTTGCCAGCTCTGATACCAACTGTTAAGATAATTGGGTCAAGCTCGAACAATTAGAGACACCGACAATATTGATTACAAAAGGTCGACACTTTTATTATGATAATCGAATACAAAATCCACGACAATAACCCTAAAATCTCCTATTTATGCTAAACAACTCTTTGGAAAATAAGAAACTTATCTTTTTTAACGGCAATTTCTTTATTTCTATCGGAGTGGGACTTGAACTTATTACCTACTCAAACCTTAATGTTTCAAAAGGTTTTTTTTCTTTACCATTGAGCCACCAACCCCAACTACTATAAGAAACTTATCTAGACTCAATCTCCTAATTTAAGCAACTAAATAATAAATGATTAAACAAAACAAACTCGATCTTTTTTTGTACTTCTCGTGAATCTCGCCCAAGCAACATTCATACCAAACCTTCTTCTTTCTCTTTTAACACTTTTAGCTTTTTATTTTTAAATATCAGGATTAATCCAGTTTTCATACTGAAAACTGTAATTTGATTGGTATAAATTTAATCATTAAACTTAAAAGGTAAGTTCCATTTTGATTACTTTTATGAAATACAAAGACTAATGGATAGCATCTGCGAAAATACTCTGCTATTTATAAAAATAATAATGTCTAGATAACTCACTTTATAATGAGTAATGACCAATATAGAGCTCAAAGAATCAAAGATTTTTTTGTTTGTTTAATGATATTAACCCATTATATGTTTTAATAAATATAATGGTTGTTTTTGCCACAAATTAACAAACAAAATGGTCTGAATTGTAAAACTTCATGACCAAAATCACTAATAAACAAAGACAAATCAGATAAAGAATGGCATTAACCATGCCCGCTTATTCGACTTCAACATGAAGGTGCTTCACCATGGCTCTGTTCACAAATACCTCACAAGAGCAACTGACATTTCTGCCACATCAAGAAGTATAGTGTCTCTAACATCAGATATCTGCTAGAAAAGAAATGAACATGCAACAGCAATAACTATGCATAATCATAAGAACATGAATGAACAAATAATCATAGCAGCACAACTGATGAATCAACCTTATAACTGCTTCTATCAAATTTAAGGATGTATACACAAGTACATTATAGTTTCAGAAGCAATTAACATACCAATGTTCTATAGAGCTAAATGAGTGTCGAAGAGACGGACTATCTTTTGAATATGAAACACTTATGTATACTAATATCAAAGTTCAAATCACTTTAAGCATACTTAGACACTAATATAAGATTGTTACTTCCAAAACAAGATTAGGAACACACGATTTTAAGGTGAAAATCAAATAAATATTACTTAATAGGTAACTTGCACACTGATACTGGTTTCTAAAAGAAGATAACTTTTAGGAACATTGGTTGAAGAATCCAATTCCAATTGCTGTCATTTCAAGCAACCAAGACCCTTGCAACTTTTTCTTACACAAAAGGGTAAATTCATTTAAACTCTTTTTCAATACAACATAAATACCAAAAACATAATCTAAATAAACAAAAAAGAAACAACTACCAGCTCTAAAATTATATCAAATAAACCAAGTTACTTTAATCAATGTTATTGCAAAATTAAAAGAAAGAAACCAAGTTATCTCCACCCCAAATATGAACAGCGGCTAAATAAACAAGAAACAGGACCAATCCAATCCTCTGATATAATGGTTACTTAATCCAGTTTTTCAAAATTAAAAATTGAGATAGAGTATTATTTTATAAGCAGTGCTTGTTAGAAAACACATCATTCCCCTATAATCTATATCAGAAATCCCATTGGATATCCAAAGTCAAACTGAAAGTCTTTAATATTGACAGCGAAAGTTTGTTGACTGGTTTACTCAATTCACAAATCACAACATGAAGCCCTAGCATGGAGATTCAAAAATCAATAAATATCTACAACAGATAGGAGCTGAATAGCAGAAAGCAATATATTTCACCGGCATATACAAATCATTAATAAAATTAACCTGTCGGAATTCAAATCAAAGATCTCCACCGTCCACCGAACATTCACAGCAGTTTCCGATTCACTTGATGCAAGGCGGGACCGGCGTTCACAGAAATGATCCTCTGAGATGCAAAACGCAAAAAACGGACTACGCCGGTGATACCGTTCCCGACCTGCACCAAGCGAATCAGAAAAAGCCGTAACGAAACACAAATCGCTTCATCCGTTATCTTACACCATACATACTGACTGACATAAAGTCCGTACGTACATATAAAATCAACAGATCTGCATGTTATATAAACGTAAATTTTCCAGATGGAGAAGAAGAACCCTATCTTTCAGTGAGGAGGTGAGAGGAGTGACGTTATTTAGAGAGTAAAGAGACGAATGATGTGGTGACACGTGGAGGTGGCATAGAAGGTCCGGTGCTACTCTGGCGAATTTATTAGGCGGTAACTGGGTGGTTAGGCTTTGGGAGTAGAGAAAGGTGGGAGAACGGGATTCCCTTAGGGTTAATTGACGGGAATGCCCCTGATAGAAGGCGGTGTTAAAGATACGGGGAAGGATGGAAGAGTAAAAACATATTTCGAAAGATAGGCGAGAGCTTGACCGGGGTATCAAAGTCAAACTTTGGTTTCGTATTGTTCCTGCATACCACTGAAACCCTGCAACTTAATTCGTGTATTACAGGTTAAGATTTATGATATATAATAAGTTAGAGTTCTTTAGGACATGGGTTCGAATATTGTAAGCTGAATTTCATAAAAATTAAGAATACCCTTTGCAGATTAGAATTTCTTGGGGGTTGTATGGGTAGACTGATGTACGAGCCTCCCCTGGTGGGACGTGCCAGTTGAGCCCACGTCGTTAAAAAAAATAGCTTAGAGCTAGAAATTTCGACCGGCGTGTTGCGGCGGGGGTTGTACGGTGATATTAACGTGTTTACCTGTATAACTAAAGCCCATGCGATGCGGCGGGTTTGCGAACCTCGTTGCGGCGACGACAATAACGTGAGTAAGTACATAAAGAAACATATGATGTTGCCACGGCTATGTCTTCCGCACGGTGTGGCGGGTTTGCAAACGTTGTTACGTGTGTTACGACGACGACAATAACGTGACCAGGTACATAAAGAAACGTATGATGTTGCCACGTCTTAGTCTTTCGCGCGGTGCGGTGGGTTTGCGAACGTCGTTAAGTGCGTTGCGGCCGTGATAATAACGTGACTAATTACATAAAAGAAACGTATGAAGTTGCAGTGCCACAATTATGGAGATTGAAAAATAGATAGATTGCGGCGCGAATAGAAGTTAACATTGAAACGACAAATTCGTTAAAAAAGATAGTAACAAATTAAAAATAGAAAAAGTAATTTTTATAAATGAAGTAAAAAAAAAGAATTTTGAGTGGTAGAGTTGAGAATTTAGTGAATGGGTAAACTTAAAACTTTAGGTATAGTTAAAAGCGTATATTAAAAATATATATTACAGGAGTAAATTTAGTTTTTTACCTATTTTCCCTTCTAAAGCCTCTTAATAACATATATACCCGACCAAAAAAAATCAATTACATATTTACCCTATCCTTATACAATTACCTATTTACCCTTTTATGTTTTAAAACCTAGTAATGATATATTTAGGAAGAGTGTATGTAAATATTATTTTAATTGGTTCATTAAGAGTAAAATAGTAATTCAATAAATTATTTTAAATGAATTTGATAAATATGTAATATATGTTTTAGGAAAAGCAAATATGTAATTAAAATTAAGGGTTGGGTAAATATGTAATAAATGAAGTTAGGAAAGGGATATATGTAAATGACCCTAAATTTAATTTGAAACTTTAGAAATTTAAGAAAGAATAGCAAAATTTGTGCAGGGGTAGATCTAAAATTTTAGAAAACAAAAGGTTTAAATTGAAAACTTTGTTAAAGTAGGAGGTTAGAAGTGGAAAATTATCGGTGGCCCCTCATTTGGCACCGACCTTACAAATTGTGGTTTCTTAGAATACACTCTTGGATAAAAGAAAAACCAAAAAACATTTTCTCTCTTCCGTTTTTAATCTCTTTTTTGTCGTTTGAGCTTTTTCTTTCTATCTTTCTTTTTCTGTCGTTTGAGTTTTGTTTCTCGTTCACAAGCCTAGTTAGTTTTAGTATATCAACGAAAAAATGAATTCTCAAATCTCCGTTTTCAAAATCAAATGATATCTAGTCATCCATATCTCTTGAGATGTAAAAAAGGTGGGGCAAAATCTTGCTTTATCAAAAAAGATTCATATAATTTCATTCATTGACTCTTTGTTTTGTTGGATGTGGAAGAATTCTTCGGTGATTCGATCGATGGTTGCCCTGGGGCAATAATGTTTAAGAGAGATTTTCTTAAATTCTTCCCAACATACATGTCTTCCCTTCTCTCGTTTCACCACACCCCATATTTCTCGCAATAGTACGTGTCAAAGACCGTCTCCATTGTCATAGTCTATCTCTGACTTTCTAAGGGGTCTATCACTCCCTTAAATTCCCTCGGTTTACAAGACATGAAGTCATTGATGTAGATCTAGTTGATTTAATGTCAACCTTTGGTGTATTCTCAACCTTATTTTGAGGTTTCTCTAGTTACTTGTGGTTTTTCAAACCAACTTTTAAGAGAGTTTTGTAGTTCAGCCTAAAGAGTGTGTATATTAGCTTCGATTGCCTTTCTCACCTCTTTTGCAATTTGTCTTTTGATAGCTTCCGAGAGTTGTTATACTTTGTTGTCATTCTTGTTGGCAGGCGGAGACATCGATATCCTTTTACTACCTTCGTTATGCATTTCTAAATTCTGGTTCTCGGCCATCGTTTGTTTGCTGAGATACATATACTAATCAAATTTGATGTGAGGTTAAATATTATGTGTATAAGAGTCTAAGGTTATAGTTTTAAGCGTTTAGCTTTGTATATCGAGTCTGTTTTATGTACATTTGGTGTTTATGAGTGCTACAGGTTTAGTGTGCTAAGTGAACGGGAAAACACGAGCTTAAAATCATGAGGATAGTAGCATACACGGGCCCCGGATAAGTCAAAGTGAACAAAAGTCAAAATTGTGGAATTTAGGTTCTTCGCGCCACGTGAAGATCAGGAGGAAAAGCTTCGCGACACGCGAAGGCTTTGAAAAGCCCAGTCGATTATTTTGTCATTCGAGGTACGCGAAGGTTGGCCCAGATTCTTGTGGAATTTCGGCAAACTTAACCTAATTTCAATTATAAGCCATGGAGGAGTTTATTGTCGAATCAACTTGTCATTCTACGATCCAGAACTTCCCTAAGGTGATTTTCAGAGATAAAGTTTCAATCTTTGTGAGTTTTTGATGCTAGATCAAGTGAGATCATTTATTGAAGAATCGATGACGGTGTCGATGAGCGGCTAATCTCTTCGTGTCGTTTCCGGGTGTAGGATCTGCTTGTAAGTGATAGATTAGGGTTCATACTTGATTTGGTTTGCTATTCTTGTAATCGTATGATTGTTTGGATGCATAGTTTTTAGATTTGATTAAAACAGCTTGGTTTGTCTTTGATTTATTATATTAATCAATTTTCAGTTTTCTATCGTGAATCATTGATTATCTAGATCTGATGTTTTAAGTTGTTGATTGATTATTGAGTGTTAACTTGTGTCAAGTATTTAGTTTTATAATCGTTGCTCAACACAGTCACTATCTTGATTGTTGATTGTTTGTCAAATCCAATAACGAGTTATGTCTATGTAACTTCCAATAAGTACAAACCTGTCTTCACCGAACTTACAATTTGATGCCGGAAGCGATCCGCTTTCTCTTAATAGTTTTCAAAAGTTTAAAGTTAATTGCTTTTTCAACATCTGAACAGTTTTCATAATCAAACACTTTCCTCCAATTCCATGTGGATATGATACCCTACTTCACTATATTATAGTTTAAGTTAGCTAGGGATTATATATATATATTTATATATATGTATGAGGTTAGACTAGAAAGGGGGAAAAGTGTAGGAAAGAATCTCAGCCACAAGATATTTGTGTTTTGTGGCTGATATTAACACGATGGTATTTTGGTAAATAAATGCAACTTAGAAACAATACGGAAGGGATCAGGAGGGTAGAATGGTAAGATTCAACCAAAAATCCTCACATGCAACTTCCTCCCTTTTTTTTAAATGTCCATAACTTTTTTATATGTTATTATTTAAAAAAAATCACCATAAAATCGAACGTTTTTTTATCTTTAATATGAGTATGATATTGCTATGTTTTGTTTAGAAAAAAAAATGACTTTTTTTAAACTATGGTGTTTTACTTGAACACCATGAGTTTAAAGTATGGTGTTTTTCTGGTTATGGTGTTTTACACATATTGGTCAATTTCAACATGATGTTTTAGTTTTATTGTCATGGTGTTTTCAAGTAAGTATTTTTCAACATAGTGTTTTTCTGAATATGGTGTTTTACACATTCGGGGTCCATTTTAACATGACGTTTTAGTTTTTTTTATCATGGTGTTTTCAACTTGAACGTCAACTTTCAACATAGCGTTTAAGAATTTTGATCATGATGTTTTACACCATAACTTTAAACTTATGGTGTTCAGGTAAAACACCATAACTTTAAACACATTGTGTTCAAGTAAAACATCATACTTTAAACCCATGATATTCATGTAAAACACCATAAATTTAAACATATTGTGTTTAAGTAAAACACCATACTTTAAACCCATAATATTCATGTAAAACACCATACTTTATGAGCCACTTTATAAATACTAAAATAATAATCATACATGTCTATATAAATTCATTTAAAAAGTGAAATACTAAATGTCTAAAAGTAAGGAAAATAGTTGATAAAGATAATAAAGTTCTCCACGATCATATGGTGTTTTAGTGCTATAGTGTTTTTAACCGAGTCTTTTTTCAACATAAAGCTTTTCTAGTCATGGTGTTTTTCAACATGGTGTTTTTCTAGTCATGGTGTTTTACACCTGGGGCGATTTTGAACATGGAGTTTTAGCCTTTTTGATCATGGTGTTTTCAACATTACAATTAGTTTTTTGTTTTATATATATTTATATAATCTTTTAAATCGTTTTTATTTAAATAACCTTAAAAGTGAGGTTTTTTTTTACATTGTGTTTTAGATCTATGGTGTTTTTTCAACATAGAGTTTTTCAGATTATGGTGTTTTTCATTATAGAGTCTTTCTGGTCATGGTGTTTTACATCGAGAGGCCAATTTCAACATGGCATTTTAGCTTTTTTGTTCATGGTGTTTTTATAATGACAGATTTCAACATGGTGTGTTTTGGTCATGGTGCTTTGATAAATCACAATGACAAATTATGATCCAACATGACATTTAGTTTCTTTATAAACTCTTTCAACATGGCGTTTTAGTTTTAACATGTGTTTTCAGAATCACAATGACAAATTAAAACGTCAAATTTCCACATGGTGTTTTTGGTCATGGTGTTTTCACATGGTGTTTTAGTTTGTTATTATGTTTTACAATTGTGACGTATAATTTATGTTGAACTGGACGTTTAAAAAAAAGTAAAACTCCATAAACACAAACACGGCAAAACACCATATATATGGAAGTTAAAGTATCAAACACAATGAAAAACTAATCGTTGATTGAAATTTTTACGACAAAAGTGTAAAACATCATGACAAAACAAAAACGTCATAAACATAAATATCATAAAATACATGTGTATGGATGTTAAAGTATAAAACACCATGTGTAAAATGCACAATTTCAAAAATCATGTGTAAACTTCATAAAACATCATAAACACCATAAAAACTCACAATTTCAAACAACACCCAGTTGTTGGTTTTTTTTAATATAGCAATACCATACTCGTTGGAAAGATAAAAAACGCTCGATTTTATGATATAATTTAAAAAAAAATAATGACGTATAAAAAAATTATGGACATTTAAAAAATAGGGGGGAAATGACATATGACTTGCATGTGCATGTGCTGATTCAAGCATCTTGTGCTTTGACGCAAGTACCCTTCCCCTCCTTTTCATTTCTTGGACACGTGTCGCACTTAGGATCATTCCTACACTTTTTAGACTTTTCTCCCTTTCTAGCCTATCCCTCCCATATATATATATATATATATATATATATATATTATAAAGTAAATAGTTTTATTATCTTTAATTTTAGTTAACTAATGATATATTTTTTTGCCTAAAAAGGTTTTGTTGATAAACTGTTAATTATGCCGGTGTGTTTAAACTAGTTACAATACAACGATGTGTTTAAACCTAATACAAAAATGCGTATAAACTAGCTATAACAATGTCTCTAAGTTGTCTAAGAGTATTATGTATACTTTCACTCTTGGCTCTCCCTAGTGAAAGTACATTTTCTGTGACCTAGGCGTCGCATCAAATTGGTGTAACCCTCGTTTGTCTCTTACATGACAAGGGGAATACTCATGCGAGGGATACTAAAGTGAGTATTAAATGCAACAGTTTAAAATAAATTCAAATTTTATTAAAATAATAAATGAAAAAATCATAAAATAAAAAATAACGTTAAATAAAAAAAACATAAATTTAAAAAAAACTAGTCTTCATCCCATAATTTGCATTGATCACGTTTTGTTTTCTCTCGAAGAAGGCTCGTCTGGCCTCGTGAAAGCGATCAAGGTCGAGTGCGAGAATATCCAACTTATATTTTTCTTTTTTCCAATCATTCCTCTATTTTTGAGTCAAGTTAAATTGTCGCATTTCTTCGATCATTTGTTGACCGATCTCGATGTGTGTCGGAACGGAGCAGGAGTCCGATGCTTTGGCCTTTGCGATGGCCGTACTATTGCGTCCTCCTCATCCGTTTCCTCTACGTTGATATCATACGGGTTATTTTTTATTTCAAACGGTAACAAATTTGAATGTGACATATCCGTTGAATGGTCGAAAAGTGAAATTCTACCCGTGAAGGGTTTCATGCCGGCACACTCATGCCCCCTTCACGTCACAAGGGGTGGTGTGCTATTCCCTCTCATGCCGTAAGGCCCTCACGCACACCCTCGCGTGAGGGTATACTTCTTACCCTAATTACAATGACGTGTATACACATAATACAAGGTTAAATCTAAACCAACTACAATAGTGCGTTCAAGGTGTCCAACTATGACGAATGAACGACCTGCGTGACTGTACTGGTGCATCAAAAGTCTAAACTATTAAAATAGTACGTCTAAAATCATTTAATAAATGCATATGTTCTTGTCCGGAGATACACTTATCTTATTCTTGAATAGTTTCGCATTTGAAAGAAAAAAAGCACTTTTTTATGGAAACTAGCCTCTCTATATATAGTTGATTTGTTGTGTTTAATGGTACACCTTTTGACATTTTGGCCCTCTAAATCGAGAAAACAGACAACTACAATCTTACCTTTTAATTTCAAATCCACTTTTACAATCAATCAGTTTTTTATTTGTTGGAAATGATTTTGAATTATATGATTTACTTTCTTTTTAAGAGAAATAAAAGTTCGAGTTAAATAGTTTAATAAATATTTTTAGGATAATAAATTTGAAATGTTTGTTAATAACATAATCCTTGTTATGATAAATAAATAAGTTTATCTGTCACGTGTTGACTTTTGATGAATTTTACGTTTTTGTTTCTCCCGTTTCTCTCTTATTAAATTTTTTTATCTTTTATTAAATAATAATAATTTTAAACAAATAAATATTTAAAATTTATTTTAATATTTTATTATAACATACTAAATCATAAGAAAATTTTAATTATGTCTTACTTTAAAAAATAATTTTAAAATTCTAAAATATTTATTATTTTTTATTTATCATTTTTAATTTTCATTACTTGTTATTTATAATTCCTAAATCTTTGTTTTTTTTATTTCAGAAATGATTGATAATATCTGATATATAAATATTCATAGAAACTGTTGTTTACAACAAGTTGAATTTATTCAAACCATTTAATACATTGGTCTAACCTAGTGAAATTTATAAAACAAAATCAATGTTAGAGCATCCGTAGTGGTTTCATGCCCAAGTGATTCACGCCCCGTCACGTCACTGCCACACCAGCTTAGAGACACTTGACAAATCACTAAGTTATGTAATGATTTCACGCCCATTATTAATCAATGATTTTTTTATTTCACTGGTAATTATTATAAACAACTGATATTTATATACAAGAAATATTTATCAGTTGAAATATCGATTCAAACACATTAAAAACAGTTACGTGACGAGAAATAGTTTTTTTAAACAACTCAATTTTCATTAAAATTTATACCTAGATGTTCAGAAAAATAAAATATACAAGCCAATGTATTTTTTTTTAATAATGATTGATTATGAGTTATTTGAGAAAAACTAAATAAAATTCTAAACTAAATATTTAATTAATAAGAAAAAAAAAGAAATTATGAAGTGGAAGAATATGATTGGGTGAATTAGTTATGAGTTTTACCCCTTGCCCCGTGAAAGCCCTCACCCTCACTTTCACACCCCAAAGGTGCGGTGTTTTAATCCCGTTAAAGGGCTTGGTGGCTCATTCCCACCGGTTCACACCTGCATTACAGATGGCCTTGGTAATTGGCTACAAAGAAAATTCAAAACTAGTCTAAATATATTCTTAATGTTTTGCCACTACAAAACATTAATTAGGTTGTGTCGATTAAACAAATTAAATAACTTTAGACATTGCATCATACAAGACAGTTCTATGCAAAACACTAAATATTATAAGAACAAATAAATTAAATAAAATGACTTTTTCAATTTTTTTAATATTAACTTTTTTATAAATGCATTCGTTAAAAATATATTTATATGTATGATCTACGTATGTAGGTAATCGGTCAAAAGTTTAAAAACATATAAAGATATAAGGTTGATATTTTTATGTACATAAATATAGCCACTTATATTTAAGAAGTTAAAAATGTTAGAAATATAAAATATTAATTAAAAAGTTAAATGATTTAAATTAGTTATTTTTATTATCGTAATAATTTAATAGTTTATAATGAATCTCACTTTTATCATAAAGTTGTATTCATCTATCAGTATTTATGGTAGATACTGTTTAAATTAAGCTTTCTAACCATACATGAGAATAAAGAAAAAATGTATATTAATTAATTCTATTTCATTTATTAATACTTGCTATATAAGATTCTCTTGGTAATTATTCATGAGTGTAGTAATCAGCACAAACTATATTGAAAATAATTTTCTCTCACGTGTAATATTTTTTTATTAATGATGATTAGGCAACAAACTATTATTAACAAATATTACAAACATCAAAACCCGCATAAAAAGATGAGACACTTGTTTTTTCAAAAATAATAAAATGCGACATCAATCAATCTTTGATTCTAAAAGCATCATTGAAAGTTTATTTTAAAAATTATTCTTATTATATTTTTGAAAGATGAAAATTCATAGAAAGTTGCTGATTCATCAGAGCACTACTAAAAAGCGGGAAGGATGGGCACATTCATGCTTTTTTATATGAAGGACTCAACTTACTCATAAATTAAAAAGTATTATTTTTTATATTTGTAAGTATATATTTCTATAAAACTAGATAACATATTAATAAATAATTAGGAATGATAATAAATCTATTGGTTTATTGTCATGTATCACCAGTGTTTTTTTTAAATTGTGTTTTGGTATTATTATTATTTGTATTTTCCTTTCCATTTCTTTTTTTTTTTACATTTTGTTGCTTTTATTATTATTATTATTGTCTCATTTTTCTAGATTTGGACGATAATATAAATTTTATTCACAACTGAGCTGGTTAAAATATGGTTTTCTATTATAAACTATGTTAAAACCCATGTATTACATGGGTTGAACTTGTTATAAAAAATCAGTTTTTATGAAGATTTATAAATTCTAAAAGTGTTATATAATAAAAATATTTTATAAAAAGAATGAAGAAGTGTTCTAATTAAATTTTTTTTATGAAAAAACCTATTTTTTTTAAATAAAAAACATTTTATAAAAATAATTATAGAAATCATTATTATTTAAAAAAAGATAGAGAAGGTAAACGAAAATTAAAAAAAATTAAAGAAATGTGTGTAATTAATAGGAGAGAGAGGCGGAAAAAAATGTTAAGGATACATGTGTGAGTGACAAGTGTCATTATCAAACCTTTATTTATTAGTATAGATTTGTGTATATACAGTTTGATATGATTTTGATTCAAAACATGATTTTTATATTTTGACCCACTTAGATTTATGATTTTATATCTCATTTGAGTTGGAGGAATAAATGTTTGATCTATGTATCTTTTAAGGAATATGAGTTTGATACTCACTTAAAGTTAATACATAACTTTGATTTTACTTTTTACCTGAACATCAAATCATCATCATTACATTTAAATGTATTGTCACCTCATTGTATTTACTTTATTTTAATTTTAATAAATAAATAAAGAGATAAAATACAAATCTCTTTATTTTATATTATTCATTTGATTTATAAAGATTGTAAAGTTTGAGTTTTTTTTTTCTAAAATGGTGTATTTGATAAACTTATTTGTTAAAAGAGTGTTGTGTTAAAAATATTCACCGAAATAATGTTTTTGAGAAACGTTAGTTGTGTTTCTCATAATCTGATTGGATAATCTATATTTTAGAAACCTTTTTTGAAAAATAAACCATTTATTATAATAAATGTCAAAAACTATAATTTTTTTAAAAATCCACCTATTTATTATTATCACAAAATTTACATCAAACGTTATTATTTATTATTATTATTATTATTTATTTAGTTTTTTTGCTTAAACACAATATTGGACTTGCACAGTAACCATTTTAGAACTATTTTATTAGAAGATTTTTTTGGTTGAAAGCAAGAACACACTTGCACAGTAACCTTTTTAGTAGAAGATTTTCTGATATAAATTTCATTAGAAAACGTGTTTATTTTTATTAGCGTTTAGACGTCATATTTTTTTGGGTGACTAAGGTCGTTAAAATCGAGCGTTACAAGTTTTAGCCGTACCACGCGGACAATAAATCGCTAGTTCTAGCAGCTTAATTATCATATATTTACATTTGATTCTCACTCAATTTCGCTTGTACATTTTCTCCTTTTCATTTAAAACCGTCATTTTTAGCAAAAATAAGTGTAAATCTACGATGATTATGCTACATTGGATGTCATTGAGGACAAAAGTGAAAGTTAGGATTATCATTAGTCAAACTGTTAGTTTGAATGATTATTAGCCAATAAGTAATAGTTTTGATTACTAGATTAAAAATATTTATACCTGCAAATTAAAAAAATAAAACTAAAATAAGCCGCACGTTCCGTTGTTTTTTTAACTTAACGATCGAAAGATATTTTCGGAATCTGTATCGGTATTCGCCTTATGATTTTCGACGACCCGAAGCGGTATTTAAAAAAAAATATTAAGCAGTTATTAATAAATGGAAAAAACAAAAGAAATAGTTGAGAAAAAGAAATATTAAGTAAATGAAATATTCATCAAATAAATATTCACAACGAAGATAATAAATAATTGAGAAACAATAACTGAATTTTTTTTCAATCAATTACTTATTTTTTTTAAAACGTCTCTATTCGGTAAGAATAAATGCACCGACACATGAAGACGTTTATAGAATTACATGACGTTATTTATAACAATTATATAATTATAACAATTTCAAGTTTCTAACAATCTAATTATACTATTTATTATATTTTTGAACATTATATAATCTATATCTATACTATGGATTAGGTTCATGTAAAAAATATTCTAATTTTAAGAAGAGTGAGAAGGATTTAGAGTCATTAGATCAAATTGTAGAAAAAATTTAATGGTTGAGATTAAATTATAGGAGAAAAAGTTGTTGGAAGGCTATTTTAGTCTTGGCCACTTTTGTTGACTTTTTTTCAAGTTCCCCCTTCATTTTTAAACGTTCATAACTTTTACATACTATATTATTTTTTCAAAACAATTACACCATAAAAACGAGCGTTTTTTTATCTTTAAAACGAGTATAGTGTTGTTATAAACAAAAAAGAAAAAAAATTACGTTTTCAGCTCATTGTGTAATACAAGTTCATTGTGTAATACAAGTTCAATGTGTAATACAAGTTTATTGTGTTATATGTATTTATCATTGTGTTTTACGTTTTTCAGCTCATTGTGTAATTAGTCAAGTCATTGTGTAATACAAGTTTATCGTGTAATACAAGTTCATCGTGTAATACAACTTAATTGTGTTATATGTATTTATCGTTGTGTTTTACGTTTTTCAGCTCATTGTGTAATTAGTCAGGTCATTGTGTAATACAAGTTCATCGTGTAATACAAGTTCATTGTGTAATACAAATTCAATGTGTAATACAAGTTCAATGTGTAATACAAGTCCATTGTGTTATATGTATTTATCATTGTGTATTACGTTTTTCAGCTCATTGTGTAATTAGTCAGGTCATTGTGTAATACAAGTTCATCGTGTTATACAAGTTCATTATGTAATACAAGTTCGTTGTGTAATACCACGTCTGGTCATTGTGTAATACAAGTTCATTGTGTAATACAAGTTCATTTTGTAATACAAGTTCATTTTGTAATACAAGTTCAATGTGTAATACAAGTTAATCATGTAATACAAGTTCATCGTGTAATACAAGTTCATTGTGTAATACAACGTCTGATCATTTGTAATACAAGTTCATTGTGTAATTAGTCAAGTCATTGTGTAATTAGTCAGGTCATTGTGTAATACAAGTTCATTGTGTCAAATATTTTTCATCATTGTGTTATATGTTTTCATCATTGTGTTTTACGTTTTCCAGCTCATTGTGTAATTCGCTCAAATATGTCAGGTCATTGTGTAATATGCTCATTGTGTAATATCAGGTCTGATCATTGTGTAATACCAGACCTTGTATTACACATTGACCAGGTGTATTACACATTGACCTAGTGTATTACACATTGACCAGGTATAGTACACATTGACCATTATGCCCTCTCTTTAAAAATAATAAAATGACACATGTCAAGCTTAGAATCATTCTTACCTTTCTTATTTTTAAAAACCTTTTTACTATAACCTAACTCTCTATACTATATAATAAATAAAGGTTTTAAAAGGACACTTGTCATTCACACATGCATTCTCAACATTTTTTTCCCGCATCTCTCTCCTATTAATTACATAATTTTCTTTAATTTTTTTATAATTTTTGTTTCCCGCATCTCTCTCCTATTAAATAATAATGATTTCTATAATTACTTTTATAAAACGTTTTTATTAAAAAAAATTAGGTTTTTTCATAAAACATTGTTTTTTAATTTGAACACTTCATCATTTTTTTTATAAACATTTTTAAAATTTACAAATCTTCATAAAAATTGATGTTTTATAAGAAGTTGTATTTATTCAACCCATGTAATGTAATATCCGAGAATTTTCCGAGCTATCTTTTCCTAAAACTTTTGTACGTGTTATTATATTAAAACTCAATTTCATATTAAAAACTATTTCCTTAAACAATAAATATTAATTTTAAATTAATATATATAGTTAAGGAAAAATAATTTATACTTAAAACATATATGTGTTTATATATGTGAAGGTTATTTAAAAAGTATAAATATATATTCTTAAAACTTTATAAGTTTATATAAACTTAATACTTAAACTTATAATAAATATTATAAATCTTTTTTTTTTTCGTTTGAGAAAAACTTATCAAATTTTTATTAAACATATTATGTGTTTATAAAGTCCAGGGACTGAAACTGCCATTTTTGAAACCTATTTTTAACTAAACTTTATGCTTTGACATAGACTCAAACTGCAAGGGCCTGTTTTGCCATTCACCAAACAATCCAGAACCCAGAACCGATCATGGGTTCGAGTCCCGCAACCCCGATTTTCTCATCCTTTCCAGTCGAAATCACATTTCCGGCTAGATTCAACGAACCTCGAACATCGGCTCCCGCATGCGACCGAAACCCAACATCCATCAATGCCAAATTTCGAGCCTAGCGCCGCGTGAGCCGCAAATTAATTCAACTGAGCCGTTCGCGAACTTCCCACCTAATCAAGCACTTAATGCTTGAATCCGGTATAAATATCGATGAGGATTCATCAACGACATCACACTCATACATCTCATACTCGAAATTTGTTTGTTCGTACTCGACATTGCTCGATTAAAACCCTCGACAGCCGACTTCAAGCCCAGGCCATTCTCACTCAAATCAACACCGATTTAGGTAATTCTTGTGCTCATTACGATCGTTACAACCCATAGATCGAAAGCCCTCTGTTTACTTCCAATAACAGAGGGCAATTCGATGTGTAATTTCGGGACTAGAAACCTAGGGTTCATATGGGATTTGGGTCGATTTGAGAAACTGTTTAAAAATTTCTTTTCTGTGTTATAAACCAACAAACCCGTAGTCGGGCTGGTTGGTGTGCGAGTGTGTGTTAGCAAACCGGGCAGTGACCCGAGTTCGATCCGGTCAGCCCCCAGTTGTAAGGCCCCAAACCCGGGAGGCCTCACTCGTTGGATTTACTCATTCACAAACAGTTCTTAAACATGAATATCAAATAACGCAGCGGAATCATTCATTCAACATAACTAAAAACTTGTTCATACATGCGGAAGCGTACATTGTCAATTACATAAACTTAACATAAACAACTCATAACGGGATGCCAGTCTTCATGATTGACCGGGTAACTCTTCTCGCTTGCCAAGCATCACCGTCCATCGTCCATACCTGCCTTAACCTGAATGTGCATACTAAAAAGTCAGCTACGCTGGTGAGTTCTAGCATTTCATAAAAACTTTAACATCAAAATTTGCCAAAAACGTATCATTCATTTAGTAAAAACCTTTCACAAAAGCATGTAATAATCTAACATCTTTAAAAAGGTTTCGTACCCATATCATCATCAACATCATAATCATAAACACCGTTAAACGGATCGTTCATTTAAAACTTTTAACATTCATTTAAGTCATACATTATTATCTAAATCTGTGTTACCCTTCGTTCCGTCATTTAGTATGGTATTGCCCCTAAGGCTAACTGCACGAAGACCGACAATACCATACATTCCGTCAATTCCCTTTTGGTATTGCCCCCAAGGCTAACTGCGCGAGGACCGACAATACCCATTCAGTTGCCCTTATGGCTCTCATGTCCATAAACCGACAACTTCCATCGACGGCCACGGCTCACGGCCAATGACACCGTCAGATCATAATTTAACCTTACATAGGGTCACGTTAACCCCTGAGTAACCGTCGTTACTCCCTTTACCAGTTGTACAACATCATAACCATTGACATGCCACATAGACAATGCCCCTGTTGTTCTTGTGGCAACTATGGCTCGCTGTCCATAATCTACCACAAGGCTGGGAATCTCATTTCCCAGACTTCATTCGTCAATTCCATTCATTCGACAGATTAGATTTGTAATGACTTCCTCAAAACCTTTACCCCTTTTTCTTCTCATTAAACATTTCCTCGTTTAGACCGTTCATAAAACATTCGTAACCCTTTTTGGCAAAAACACTTCAAAACCTTTCCTTTCGTAAACATCGTTTCGTTAAAACATCATTTCGTTAAAACATCATTTCGTTAAACATCATTTCGTTAAACATCATTTCGTAAGTATGCACACCAGCCCAAAAACATTAACAAAACATTTAAAAGAGGGCTCTAGAACTCACCTGATACGCTAATATGGGTTGTCCTAAACGAAGGTCCAACAACGTCACTTCCGATCTGAATTGATTAGTTAAATACACATCAGACCAATCCCGACTCTAACGGTTTAACCATTCTAACATACTAACTTCACTGAACCAGTTCTGATGTCTGCGCACTTAGCAAGTGCGCAGACCCTGCTTCCTGCGCACTTAGCAAGTGCGCAGACCCCTCTTCCTGCGCATTTAGCAAGTACGCAGACACCTCCTCCTGCGCACTTAGCAAGTGCGCAGACACCTCTTCCTGCGCACTTAGCAAGTACGCAGGACCTGTTCTTCGCGAAAAACCCTAACTTTCGCATTCGGGCCTGATCATGTCAAGATCCCGAACCTGTTGCATTCAAAACGTTCGTTTTCCATTAAGGAACTCAAATCCATGATTATCTTTCAGTTTCATCCGTTCAAACCTTACCTTTTCACCCAAAACCCGAAAAACCCAAAAACGAACTAAAACTCAGATTTAGGTCGGATCGTTACCTGAATCGAGCTTCTGATCCGGAGGTTCTTCTCACGAGTGCAAGAGACACGAGCGGGTGCAATCTTGTGCGATTCTGACACTTTCTCTCTCTATGGTTTTTCTCTCTCTAGAATTGCAAATGAGAGAAACATGTGGTGACCTTGGCTATTTATAGGGGAGACCTCCCCAAGCCCGGTTCGCGACTGACCCGGCCAGACTTCGGCCCGCTTGAACTCGTTAACTTTATTTCTCGACATTTTGGGATGTTACAAGTCTACCCTCTTATAATAGGTTTCGTCCCCGAAACCTATCACAAGTCAAATAATTGAGGGTACGACTCCCTCATTTCCGCCTCCGTTTCCCATGTAGCCTCAGATCCCTTTCGGTGCCTCCATTGGACTTTAACCAATGGAATAATTTTATTACGCAAACGCTTCTCCTTTCGGTCTAAGATAGCCACGGGTTCTTCGATGTAATTAAGGCTGTTGTCGACCTCGATGTCAGTAAGTGGTACGTGAGCCGATTCATCCGCCAAACACTTTCGCAAGTGTGATACATGGAAGGTAGGATGAATCCCACTTAACTCATCAGGCAACTCCAACCGATAAGCGACTTCCCCAACCCGTGCCATTATCTTGAATGGTCCGACAAACCTCGGACTTAACTTTCCTCTCTTTCTGAATCGTATGATTCCCTTCCAGGGCGACACTTTCAACATTACTCTGTCCCCAACATCAAACTCGATAGGCCTTCGTCGTCTATCCGCATAGGATTTCTGGCGATCTTGTGCGGCCTTCATTCGAGCTTTGATTTGATCAAACCTTTCTGACGTTTCTTTTATGACTTCTAGACTTCCTAACTCCTTCTGTCCAATCTCACCCCAACAAACCGGGGTCCTGCATCTTCTACCATACAACATTTCGTAAGGCGGCATGCCTATAGTCGTGTGATGACTATTTTTGTAGGAGAATTCGGCTAACGGCATATGACTGTCCCAACTGCCACCGAAGTCGATAATACAAGCACGGAGCATATCTTCCAATGTCTGAATGGTCCTTTCGGACTGACCATCCGTTTGCGGGTGGTATGCTGTGCTGATATTAAGCCTTGTGCCCATTGCCTCATGAAATCTCTTCCAGAACCTCGATGTGAATCGTGTGTCCCGGTCAGATACGATCGTCAAAGGCATCCCATGCCGTGCTACTACTTCGTTGATAAACACTTCTGCTAACCTTTCCGACGAGAACGTCTCGCGAATAGGTAGGAAATGAGCACTCTTCGTTAATCGGTCCACAATTACCCAAATGGTGTCATGACCTTTAGCTGTGCGGGGTAGCTTGGTTATGAAGTCCATGGTAATGTGTTCCCACTTCCATTCTGGTATATCAAGTGGTTGAATCTTTCCATACGGTTTCTGGTGTTCGGCCTTTACTTGCGAGCAAGTCAAGCACTTGCTTACATACTTCGTTACATCACATTTCATTCCAGGCCACCAGTAGTCCTTCTTCAGGTCTTGGTACATTTTGTTGGTACCGGGATGGATAGAGTAACGAGACTTATGAGCCTCATCCAAGATTTTGGTTCTAAGTTCGCCACCCATAGGTATCCATACCCGTCCATAACGTGTTCTAACACCAAGGGTGTTATATTCCAACTTGTCTTGTTGGCCAACCATTCTTTCATTTTTTATGTTTTCTTCTTTAAGTGCCTCATCTTGAGCCCTTTCGATTTCGCTCATCACATCCGATGTTACCACCAACTGGCAAACTTTCACTCTAATAGGAGTAGGCATATCCTTTCGGCTTAGAGCGTTAGCCACCACGTTTGCCTTTCCAGGATGGTACATGATCTCACAGTCATAATCCTTCAGGAGTTCCAACCATCGTCTCTGCCTCATATTAAGCTCCTTTTGTTCGAAGAAGTACTTCAAACTTTTGTGGTCGGAGTAAATAGTAAACTTCACCCCGTACAGGTAGTGCCTCCAGATTTTCAATGCAAATACGACAGCAGCAAGTTCCAAATCATGAGTCGGATAGTTGACTTCGTGAACTTTCAACTGTCGCGACGCATACGCAATCACTCTACCGCGTTGCATCAACACACACCCTAATCCCTGACCTGACGCGTCAGAGTATACCACCAGGTCTTCACTGCCTTCGGGAAGGGCCAAGACTGGAGCTTGGGTTAGCTTCTCTTTCAATTCCTTAAACGCCTCATCCTGGGTCGAACCCCATTCGTACTCTACCTCTTTCCGAGTCAACTTTGTCAATGGCGAAGCTATTTTCAAGAAATCCTGGATGAATCTCCGATAGTAGCCTGCCAATCCCAAGAAACTGCGGATTTCAGTTGGCGTCTTAGGAATGTCCCATTCCCTTACTGTCACTATCTTTGCTGGGTCAACCATAATGCCGTTCGGGTTAATGACGTGACCTAGGAATTGGACTTCCCTAAGCCAGAACGCACATTTGGAGAACTTAGCATACAACTTCTTCTTCTTCAGAGCTTCCAATACTTCCTTTAAGTGACACGCGTGATCACCCTCATTCTTGGAGTAGATAAGGATGTCATCGATGAACACTATTACCGATCGATCCAGCATCGGTCGACACACCCTATTCATCAAATCCATGAACGCTGCAGGGGCATTCGTCAATCCAAAAGACATTACGCGGAACTTAAAGTGTCCATAACGCGTGCGAAATGCCGTTTTCGGTATGTCTTCTTCCCTCACCTTCAACTGATGGTACCCGGATCGAAGGTCGATCTTTGAGAACCAACTTGCGCCTTGTAATTGATCGAACAGGTCGTCGATCCTTGGTAATGGGTACTTGTTCTTCACGGTACGTTTGTTCAACTCGCGATAATCAATACACATTCTCATCGAACCGTCTTTCTTCTTTACGAACAACACCGGAGCACCCCAAGGTGAGATGCTTGGTTGGATAAATCCTTTCTCAAGTAACTCGTCTAGTTGTACCATAAGTTCTCAAGTAACTCGTCTAGTTAGCCACGGGCTGGGCATCTGGTACTAAGTCGATTCGGAACTCAATCTCTCTGTCGGGTGGTATCCCAGGCAAATCCTCTGGAAACACCTCCGGGTACTCGCGTACCACGGGTGCATCGTCTAGTTCCTTCACTTCCTTAAACTTGTCAATCACGTACACCAGATAAGCCTCGCATCCGCGCCTCAAGTAATCTGTTGCCTTAATCATCGAGATGACGTTTGGCATCGGGACGTCACGATCTCCAAAAACCTCGACTTTGCTACCATCCGGAGCCTTGAGTCGGATTATCTTTCGTTTGCATATGATTTGTGCTTCGTTGGCAGTTAACCAATCCATACCCAGCACGACATCAAACCCTCCCAAAACCATAACAAGCAATCTGACAGGGAACCTATGACCTTCTATTTTTATCGTAGAGTTGTCAACTACCTCGGTCACTCTCGCAGTTCTACCCTCGGCGGTTTCTACGCTAAAGGCCCTTTCTAGTATACTGACAGCGTACTTCACTCTCTTACAAAAAGTCGCAGATATAAAACTCTATTGGCACCCGAATCAAATAACACAGAAACAAGAGTGTTGTCAAGGACGAACGTACCTGACGCCACGTCGGGGTCCATTCTGGCCTGGTCTTGCGTCAGCGCGTACGCACGAGTCTTTGCTCGGGGCCTCTCTTCCCTCTTCTCCGGGCCTTTCCCCTTCCCGGCTTCACCCATTCTTGGTTTGGTGCATTCCCGGCTCAGATGACCGGCATCCCCACAGTTATAGCACTTGTAGTGTTGTGTGCACTCACGGGAGTAGTGCCCGGTCTTGCCACACTTAAAGCACAAGTTAGATCCCAGTCTACATTCACCTACATGCTCCTTTCCACACTTCCTACAAACAGTCGGCTCATCCACCCGAGCCCTTTTATCGCGAGCCCCAAACATCTTTCCACCAGTTCGCTTGTTTGAGAAGCTCGGTCTCTTCTTTGGTTCCTCGACGGCGACGACATTTAGTGCCAGATCATCAAATACTACGCCGCTCAGTTCTACTACCGAATCATAGGTAGTAGGGGCGTTTGCCTTAACATAGGTGCGGACCTGGTCCGGCAACCCTTGAATGTAGCAGGAAATGTTTCTCTCCTCCGTCGTAACAAGATGTGGCACCAGACGTGCCAGTTCATTGAATCGGGTTGTGTACTGCCGGTGCGTCATGCTCCCGGCCTTCAAACCCAGAAATTCCCTCTCTACCTTCTCAATCTCGTTCCTCGGGCAGAAATTCTTGATCACCAAAGTTTTCAAGTCAGCCCACATCATCGAGTCAACAACCTCATCCCCCTTAGCCTGGCGTACACCTTCCCACCAGTGGGATGCTTCTTCCCTCAAGGAGTTAGCAGCAAACTTCACTACTTGATTAGCTCGACACTCGCTCAGACGGATGGCGGCTTCCATACGTATTACCCAATCAAAAGTAGCCACCGCGTCCTTCTTCCCAGTCAGGACCGGCGGGTCACATGCCTTAAAGGACTTATAGTCGCATCCGTGAGCAGGCAGTGCGTGTCGGTCTCGTTGTTCTGGGCACCAGTTGCCGCACTAGATCCGCCTTCCCCACTAACTTTCTTTAATGCTTCAGCCAACAGACTTGGCAGAGAATTCTTCATCAACTCGGAGAACTCTCGAGCTATGGCTGCTCTCACTTCTGGTTCAAAAGTGAAAGGTTGTCCTGCCACTTGTGTCTGTTCAGTTCCATGCACACTAACCGTCGGTTCAGTGTGAACACTTCCTTCTTCGCTTTGCTCTTGGCGCGTAGGAATCCTGCCACGCCCACCATTTCAACCGCCGGTACGACCACCACGCCTTCCGTTCCCTCTCCTCGCCATTTCGTTCTATAAGACAAGAAATCTAATGTCATCACGCTAGTTAACAAACAAAATTCAATAAGTACTGTAAGATGTTAATATACACTGGCCATCTGCAATTAACCATTACACTACCTTTCGATTTCTATTTGACCACCTTTGTGATTTCATCAGAACACAAGTCCTTACCTAACCCTTTCTAAGGCATACTATATATGTAAATATATATACTACCTTCATACCTGATGCTGTGGCTCGAGTTACCCGTACTGGCATCCGCTTTCGGTCCCATTCACAGTTTAAGTTCAGACACTGCGAGTGTCCGAATCTCTCAAACTATTGCTCTGATACCAACTTGTAAGGCCCCAAACCCGGGAGGCCTCACTCGGTGGATTTACTCATTCACAAACAGTTCTTAAACATGAATATCAAATAACGCAGCGGAATCATTCATTCAACATAACTAAAAACCTGTTCATACATGCGGAAGCGTACATTGTCAATTACATAAACTTAACATAAACAACTCATAACGGGATGCCAGTCTTCATGATTGACCGGGTAACTCTTCTCGCTTGCCAAGCATCACCGTCCATCGTTCATACCTGCCTTAACCTGAATGTGCATACTAAAAAGTCAGCTACGCTGGTGAGTTCTAGCATTTCATAAAAACTTTAACATCAACATTTACCAAAAACGTATCATTCATTTAGTAAAAACCTTTCACAAAAGCATGTAATAATCTAACATCTTTAAAAAGGTTTCGTACCCATATCATCATCAACATCATAATCATAAACACCGTTAAACGGATCGTTCATTTAAAACTTTTAACATTCATTTAAGTCATACATTATTATCTAAATCTGTGTTACCCTTCGTTCCGTCATTTAGTATGGTATTGCCCCTAAGGCTAACTGCACGAAGACCGACAATACCATACATTCCGTCAATTCCCTTTTGGTATTGCCCCCAAGGCTAACTGCGCGAGGACCGACAATACCCATTCAGTTACCCTTATGGCTCTCATGTCCATAAACCGACAACTTCCATCGACGACCACGGCTCACGGCCAATGACACCGTCGGATCATAATTTAACCTTACATAGGGTCACGTTAACCCCTGAGTAACCGTCGTTACTCCCTTTACCAGTTGTACAACATCATAACCATTGACATGCCACATAGACAATGCCACTGTTGTTCTTGTTGCAACTATGGCTCGCTGTCCATAATCTACCACAAGGCTAGGAATCTCATTTCCCAGACTTCATTCGTCAATTCCATTCATTCGACAGATTAGATTTGTAATGACTTCTTTAAAACCTTTACCTCTTTCTCTTCTCATTAAACATTTCCTCGTTTAGACCGTTCATAAAACATTCGTAACCCTTTTTGGCAAAAACACTTCAAAACCTTTCCTTTCGTAAACATCGTTTCGTTAAAACATCATTTCGTTAAAACATCATTTCGTTAAACATCATTTCGTAAGTATGCACACCAGCCCAAAAACATTAACAAAACATTTAAAAGAGGGCTCTAGAACTCACCTGATACGCTAATATGGGTTGTCCTAAACGAAGGTCCAACAACGTCACTTCTGATCTGAATTGATTAGTTAAATACACATCAGACCAATCCCGACTCTAACGGTTTAACCATTCTAACATACTAACTTCACTGAACCAGTTCTGATGTCTGCGCACTTAGCAAGTGCGCAGACCCTGCTTCCTGCGCACTTAGCAAGTGCGCAGACCCCTCTTCCTACGCATTTAGCAAGTGCGCAGACCCCTCTTCCTGCGCATTTAGCAAGTACACAGACACCTCCTCCTGCGCACTTAGCAAGTGCGCAGACACCTCTTCCTGCGCACTTAGCAAGTACGCAGGACCTGCTCCGTGCGCACTTAGCAAGTGCGCACGACCTGTTCTTCGCGAAAAACCCTAACTTTCGCATTCGGGCCTGATCATGTCAAGATCCCGAACCTGTTGCATTCAAAACGTTCGTTTTCCATTAAGGAACTCAAATCCATGATTATCTTTCAGTTTCATCCGTTCAAACCTTACCTTTTCACCCAAAACCCGAAAAACCCAAAAACGAACTAAAAATCAGATTTAGGTCGGATCGTTACCTGAATCGAGCTTCTGATCCGGAGGTTTTTCTCACGAGTGCAAGAGACACGAGCGGGTGCAATCTTGTGCGATTCCGACACTTTCTCTCTCTACGGTTTTTCTCTCTCTAGAATTGCAAATGAGAGAAACATGTGGTGACCTTGGCTATTTATAGGGGAGACCTCCCCAATCCCGGTTCGTGACTGACCCGGCCCGACTTCGGCTCGCTTGAACTCGTTAACTTTATTTCTCGACATTTTGGGATGATACACCAGTTTTATTATTTCAATTTTTTTATACTTTTCATCCAGTTTTTTATACTTTTAAAACCATTATAAAATTTATATAAACATAAACCTATTGTTTATATAAAACGGGAGAAAATAAATATGCTTTAATTATTTTCTAAACTTTTGTAAACCTATAAACTTTATAAAGACTTTAAAACATCTATAAACTTATACTTTTAAAACATAAACTTTAAATTAAATACTTACACTTATAAACTTACCATTTGAAGGAAACATTATAAACTAAAATTTTATTTAAACTTTAAAGACTTATAATCAAAATACCAATTTGAAAAGAGAATTATTCATACTTTATTTATTTAATTATTTATAAACTTATAAAACTTTATAAACTTGTAAACCTTGAAACTTATAACTTAAAAATATATATGTTATCTTATTGAAACCACAAGATAATAAATATTTAATACCTAAATGCTTTGATAAATCTTAAATGATTTATATTAATTAGATAAATATTTAGATAATTATCTATCCTTAATAGTCATGTATTCTTGAAGAAATTATTATAAAACATTGATTATTATTTATCCTTTAAAATAATAATCATTTTATATATTCTTTAAATAATTATTATAAATCTTTAATAATTATTTATTCTTTGAATAATTATGGTTAAACCTTAATAATTATTTAGTCTTTCATTTAACAAATACTTCAACTCCATTTACGAATGCTTAGAAAACTATTTCGATTATTACTTAACATGTGTAATTAATAGTAGTAAAGCTTTTGAATAATTATTTTAATTATTCTAAACTATAAACTATGTTAAACTTCGATACTCAAGTCTTGCGTCATTCATTTAAAACCTTTACTTTAAACTTGATTTTATGAACACAAATCATTCCCGCCTCCCATTTGGAACCCTAGTCAAATCTTGAAATTCTAGATCCTTTGTCTTAGACTTTTTACTTAAATTTTTAGACTTACATTCTTAGGCTTATTGTGAGGATATTCTCCCTCTCCAATTCTTGCAAACTCTTGTCGGATACTCTTCATCCAAATCCAAGTGAGTATACTTAGCCCCTTTTTCCTTTCTATACTTTTGGGGTGAAACATGTTCAAAAACTTTAAACTTATGCAATTCTTGTACAACTATGACTAGATGCTTATTCTTATGTTAAACTTGAGACTTGTATGCTTAGATTAAACTTAAAACTAGCACATTCATTAAATTTGATCAAACCTATAGTAACAATGATAGATCTATTGCATTTGACCAATCCACCTTGATTGATTGACCCCTTCGGGGGGGAGCCCTTGGTGATTGTTACTGAATTAAACTTTAAACTTGAGACTTATAAGGGTAACCTGCGGGTTATGCCTAAACTTGGTTGGAGGGTTGAAGTGCACAATGTTTAAGATACTTGTTTCTCATACTTACATTATAGAATGCATATATCATAGTGAATTGTAATTCTTTCCAAATACTTGTTAAACTGCGTCAAAACCTTTGTATCTCACCAACTATTTTGTAGTTGACAGATTCTTTCACATGTTTCAGGTTCTACATCATGAGACTTGTTTGTGATCACATAGGACGCTTTGGACCTAGACTACTTATTAAATAAATGTTGTATACTTGTTATTTTCTTTGTATTGAACATTTGAATATATTATTAATGAAATATTGAAACTTTAATAGTCAACCTTGTGCTATTGAACAATCGCGTCCGCCCCGACGTATAATCCGCCGTCGATTGGGGTGCGACATGTAATACATGAGTTTTAACCTAGTATCCAAATAGATTAAGTTATTTTTTTTATTTTTATTGAAATTTTTATTGTTGTTAGTAATTTTCTTTTGAGATTTACATACAAATTAAAAAAATAGTTAACTTAAATTTTAAAAAAAATAATAGTTAACTTAATTTTTTTTAAAAATATATTAAGTTTATATACAAAATTTAGAGTAAAATAAAAAACAAAGAAATCAAATAATCATGGACAAAATCTAGAGTAAAAAAAATAAAAAATAAGTTAACTTAAATTAAAAAAAGAAAGATCGATTTGACTTATTTAATAATTTATGATCATCATGGATAGAAACAAAGAAGTCATATCAAGTGGTGTTAAATGCTTAATTTGTGTGTATAGTTGGAAATCTAAAAGGAAGTATTATCCGAACACATCAATATAATTTGCTAATCAATAAATAAGTATTTTTAAACATGTGTACTGAATTAGAATTTTTAAACATGTGTACTGAAAAAATTGGATTCCTTTTAAAAACAATTAAAAATTGAAAGAATAATACCTTTTTGGAAAATGAGACTGGTGGTCCAAGATGACGGATTCTTTTTTGGAATATATTACTAGTGGGATTTTTAGGTGGTTAAATTATTATGAATGATGGAAAGAAAAAGAAAATCTTGTTGGTTTAAATTAATAGAGCAATTGAGAATTAAGATTTTATAGGCATTTATTCAATTTTCTCTTGGGATATAAATTAATAGGCTATGTGTAGTTGAGCAATTTACACGCTTCACTCTGTTATATAAATTGAGATAAGAAATCACTCATCCCTTCTTGTAAAAGATTAATAACTCACAAATTCATACAAGTGGCTTGTGTGAAACAAGAAAAACAATTAATAATCATTCAAATAAACATGTTGTACAATCATTTTTTTTATCATCACAATTAACATTGAAAAAAATTATTTAAAATCCTTAACACGGACTTTATAAGCGAATTTATTAATGACGCCTGGACTAAGGATGAAATTTGGTCAGGTTTTCAATAAACTTTTCATAATTTTTTTTAATAATATTTGTTTCTTTTAATGTATGGGTTTTCATCACTTATTCACAAACCATCTCTCTCTGTCCCCCCCTCCCCCCCCCCCCCCCACCCAACACACACACCAAATCTGTTGTTCCACCTTCCTCCCCCCTTGGCATATTTGTTGGAGTCAGTCTACTTTAGCTTTTGAATTGAACTCAAAGTGGACCACTTTCCTTTTCCCAAGAACTAGTCCAAGCGACAACCTAATGCAAACCTCTGGGGCGTAAACATGCCAAGCGTTAGGGATGTAGTGAGCTGAGCTCAAGCTCCCCTAAGCTAAAATTCGTTTAACTTAACAGAGCTTGAATCGGCTCGTTTCGAGCTATATATCCATAGTTTGAGCTTGGTTCTTGTGAGAAAATTTTCAAGCTCGAACTTGGTTCTAGCTTGGCTCATTTAAAACAAACAAACATTCATATTTAATAAAATCTCATTTATAGCAGAGCTATTTGTAAGATCCGAGAAGGGTGAGATGATGACAAACCGATAAAGAGGCCTATCTTGACTCGTTATTATTTATTAACTATTTTTTTATTTAAGTATATAATTATTTTGTATATAATTATAGTTTTAATTTTATATGCATATATAACACAATATATATCATTTAATTATTTTCTTTATCATAAGTTTTTCACGAGTTCTCAAATGATCAATTTTCTATGTATATATCAAATAAAATTTATTGTTTTTAAATAAAATAATAGACTTATTTAAGCTCTTGAGCATCAACTCCGTATATGAAGCTCGAGGGCTCGGACTTGTTTGTTAAACTGGCTTTAATTTAGACTCGAGTTCATTTAAACTCGACTCGATTCGACTCAAGCTTTTAGCATTTTAATACCAAGTAGATCACGAACGGGTTGGCTTGTTTACACCTATACTATCTAGTATATGCACTCAACTTCTACTCGACTCGAATTTGTTTGTTAGTTTTCATGATTCCAGGAATAATAATTCTTTATATATTTTTTTATGACTTTCTTGTCGATGTGAGACTAGCCCACTTTGATAAAGGCTCTCTCCTCTATCTGTCTACTTAATTACATAAGTTTTATTATGTGATTCAATTTTTTTTTGAAATAGAGCCCGATTACTAATAAAAACCCAACTCTATAAAAACCAGTCCCATTTACATAACGGGTTATTCAATTATCAAAAAGGCCACAAAATGAAGCCCGATTCTTTTTTCAGGTTATATAATCATTTGATCAATACAATACAATCACATTATCACTATTCTCAATTGGGGTCTAGATGATAAATGATGAACAGAATGGGTGGAAATCGAATAGAAAACAGTCGGGGTTTCTACGAAATATTCTCACAAAAAATATTTTGTCAGAACTTCCTACAAAATTCTCATAAAATTACAACAAAGATGAAACACTAAATTTAACGACGAATTTCCCACAAAATACCCAAAACAAAAAAGTTTGTCAGAAAACGGTCGGAAATTTCCGACAACTCAAATGTACTAAAAATACATTTGTGGGAAATTTGTGGGAAATTTCCAACCGTTTACCCATGTAATTTTTTTTTGTCTTTGTATTTCTCTTATAATAAGGTTATATTATAAATAATTATTATATTTATAACATATATATATATATATATATATAGGGGATGGTTCCAGAGAAAACCACAAGTTAGGCGAAAACCGAGAAAACCACTAAAAAAACCAATTTTACCCAATTATATAATAATATTTATTTTTTTATTTTATTTTTATTTATTTAAAAGAGTATCAATGTAATATTAAACATTTTTACCAAAAAACATTTTTACACATAGTGTTATGTATACGTAAACATAAAACAAAAAAATTATGGTTACGTATACTTAAATCAAAAAAATTGTTTTTGAATACGTATACGTAAATAAAAAAATTGCCTGAATGATATGGTTTTCTCGGTTTTCGCCTGACTTTGTGGTTTTCTCTTGATCCCTCCCCTATACATATACATATATATATATGTATATATAGTGATATACATACCGTTTATAATATACATTTTTCAGCAAATACATATTATTTTTGTTTTTTCTAATTTATTATTTCTAGCATTAACATTTTTGAATTTACACGCACATAAATAGTTGTCTGTATGTATTTGTATATATGTATGTCATTATATTTACAAACACATATATAAATATATACACACTTATATAATAATAAAAATTTGTTTACAGTAACGTGTTTCGATAGGGTGTACGCAAGATATATCTATAATTAAGACGTATAAGTTGGAATTGTGAAAAATGTTTTGGTGGGAAGTCGGAAATGAGTAAGTTGAGGAACCCTAGTTTTTATGGAAAAATTATCAAAAATCCGATCTTATTTCTCCCGCAAAGTATTTTTTTGTTGGAAGTTTACTTCCACAAAAAGCTTTGTAAGAAAACCGACTAATTTCTAGCAGTGCACATCAAGAATCAAATGATTAATTCGTTTGTTATTATATCCAAACCTATACATCTTCCAGAGATATCTTTATAAACTATAAAGTGGACTAATGAAAATATTGGATAGTAAAATTTCATGACAATCCTAAAACCATATAATCTCATGTTACAAAAGGTAGCCATAATATGCTACAATATGCTGTATTGCTATCCCCATTTAATCTCATCTCTTGTAAAGCACAAATATTTGCATATATACAAAAGAGCGAACAACATAACAAGCAAACACTTAAACTGGGCGGTCAAACCTAAGTCCTTCTCATTGACTCAGTGAACAAAGGTGCTGATAAATGTGCAACCCTGGGTAGTGTGGGGTATGCAAGAGTGCCAAGTATGAACCAATTTAGACTCAAAAGAGCAACCGCGTCAGAAGCCGGTTTGTTCTTCACGGTTGAGAATAACCGGACCACACTATTTAACGACATGCCAACCACCATAAAAAGAGCGATCACTAGTGGCATGCAAGGCTCTTGAGCTTGCCATACCACCATTCCAACCAGTACTGATAACAATGCACTAAAAAGGCTTTGTGAAACCGCAGCTTCCTTTCGTCGTCCAACAATATTGTCCGAATACACACTTCTATTTACAATATCATGTGCTTCATAGTTACCTTTTTTGTGCATCATTGTGAACAGCATGCCATCCTTATTGTAATGATGGGACTTCCATGGTGAAGTTCCATCTTTAGTGTTGGATTTGTGCTTTTGGTCATTATAATCATATCCTGCACCAACTTGAGTTTCACTATCCCACTGTGATTTTCCATTAACTTCCTTCAACTGGAGGTTTTCATCATTGAGATCATGCAATTATAATATCCAAATTAACATATTACTAAGGGTGGCAATCTTGACCCATCCTTCAAAAATGGGCTTATTTGGGCAAAAATCAATTAAATACGAATCAATTTGGGTGACCTCAAATTAGTCAACGGGTTAACATGGGTCACCTCAAATATTCAATGTGTTAATTTGGTCACCTTAAATAAGTCAACGGGTCAAATAGATCAAGTATTATAAAATCTTGTTAAGTCAACGGGTCATTGTTAAGTAACGGGTCAAAATGATCAAGTATTATATGATACAACCAAAACTGGAAAACAATGAAAACATACCGCGCTCTCCAAGTGCTTAATCTTATGAATTGCTTCATTGTTTTCTTCCTCAAGTTCACTTAACATCAATTCCATCATTTCGTGCTCTTTGATGGCGACTCGTATGTGTTCTTGCAGTTCCTTTCTATCCCATACAAGATAATCCAATCTATCTTGATATTCACTGAGTTGTGCTTGCAGCTGCATTTAGTGCTCTTTCTTTACTAATAGTTTCACATAACATCATTTCTCAACTAAAGTGTTATTAAAGATGTACTAATTACCAGTTTCTCCCTGCGTAATGCGGCCAAAGCGCGCACGGGTAGAGTTATTAAGGATGTAGTCCAAATCACAAATCTCCAAAATATGCTTACATTGAAGTAGATAAAAGCACTTAGAAACTCAATCCAAGTGTTGATAACTATTGCAGTTCCTTTCACACCAGCCATACAAGATAGTTTAAAAAGTGTGAAAGGCTTTACCACCATGAATAACATTAATGTACCCACTTAATTAATCAGGAACCATATTTATCCACCATAAGTCTATGATATTGATAATCACATGTTTACCATCTGCTTTGAGTCAAAAGTATGGTAGAACTTATAAGTTGGAGAATCTGCAGCCACACAAGGCAAAAAAACATACATGCATAAGAAAAATGAGCACTACAATCATTTTAACATTAGTCAATCACTGCAATCATTTTGCTGATTTTCCCGCCAAATTAGAGAAAACTGCAGAAATAAACATTTTGACCATAAAAGTTCACAATATATACAATGACTGTTTCAAATTATCATTATAAACATATCCTCAACCAACCAATGCAAAACTGACAAGTAAGGCAAAACTGACACGTAAGTAAAAGCTGATTTTCACTGGGTCAAAGACCAACAATGATCAGATACAACAATTGTAACTAACGCATCTTCAAGGCAATGTAGAAGCAAATTATTATTGGTTTTCTCTACAACACAGCTCTAGGCCAGCAATTAGAGTTTCTAATTAGAACCCAATCTAGAAGTTTGATCTTTTATCTTAAGATAAGAGATTAAGCTTACTGATTCTAACTTAGATCATCTCCAAGTATGCTAAACCATTCAAACGCTCGCAAACACGCCACGTCTGCCGCGCTAAACCATTCAAACGCTTCTTTATTAACTCTTAAATCTTTATTACTATTTAATATTTTTTTTATTAGCTCTTATGAAACATATTTTTCTAACATAATATATATAGAGAGGGCCACCACACTTCAAACTATATATATATATATATGTGTGTTTGAAATTTCGAATGCTCAGACGAACACCCTTTGAGAGAGGTCCACCAATTGGTGCATTTGAATTTCATGTTTGGCACAGAGTAATAGCAGCCAGCAGCTGGCATGACCCACTGGTGTCATAACCACAACTGTGGCGATAATCATTTCATCACATACACGAACAGACGCATCAAGGAAAAGAACAAAGATCCTTTTAGCAGGTACAACAAACAAAGCAGCTAGTCATTTTCAGCTGGACAACATGCATACAAGGAGGAATTAAAGAGATGATAAAGGCAAAAAGCAACACACCTTGTTACGTGGTGGCTCGAGGATAAACAGAAGAATTGCAGAGGGATTTGTAGATGGAGAGTGTGCTTAGGTGGCCTCAAGGATTCGGGAACGTGTGACACGTTATTAGTGACAGACTGAAGTTGGCAGAGATACACTACACGTGTGTCAAGTTGTACCTGAAATGTTATTTTTTATTCCATAAAATTCTGTCTCATCTTCGTATTTTAAAAAAGTATTTATAATCTTGCTTTATTTGAATTTGAATCGGTGGGATCTTCTATATTAGGAAACATCCCAACATAAATCCATCTTGAAAACATGACTTAGATTAATTAAAGTTACTTGTTAACGTGATTCAGACTTTTATTTATTAAATTTGAAGATTTGGTTCAAATTCAAACATGAGATAAATTATTTAATGTAATTTATAAAAAAAGTATGATAGATTTGTTGTTCAAACAAAATTAAAATGGACAAAGCAAAGTTACTTTACAAGAAAAAAACATCAAAATTACTTTTGAAATTACAAAAGTAACTTTTCCAATCTTGTGTTAAACTTCACAAGATTAGTAATAATGTCTTTCTCCAAAGTTAAAATTCAATGTTTTTATAAGAAAATGAGTAAAGAGTGTGGAATTGGATAAATCACAATGGCTAGAAACTTTTTTTTATAAAATAAAAGGGTCCGTAGGTCAGACAGGCGATACACGGTCATGGATCAAGTGTCCGACCATGCATGATTGAATATTTTCTTTTGTAGAATTTGTTTTTGAATTTCACATTTAATCCATACTTTCAAGACACCATTTACATTACTAAAAGTTTAAAGATATCTTTTCTCACACACATCCCACATTTCAAGAAGATCAAAACATAAGAGCAAGAGAGAACTTTCAAAAGCTTCGTAATTTCATTCGAACTATGTGTTAGATGATCACTACCTTACTTAGACGTAATAAGGTGATCACTTCCTTGTAATAGTAAGACGTACACCGATGATCTCTATCATCATCAGAGAGACGTTTTTAGTGGATCAACTTTTGATTGAAGATCGGGGAGAGGACGTTGAATGGATTACTTAAAACCTATTTAAACCTCTATAAATCAGGTTTATCTGATCTCATAACTATATATTTATAACATTTTATAAACTCAAGTATTCTTCCATTGTTAAAAAAATAACAAAGAATTAAAAAAAACATTTTCACCCTTCTAGTTTTTCTAGAGAATGCAAATTAATTGTTGTTCATGTTGTAATTCCTCTTAATAATTGACGGCGAATGCAACAAAGAACCGCTCTGCTGATATGAACCGTTGGATTTAATTAGGAATGATCTTAGCCCTGTTAATTCAAACCGCTAAATTGCGGTTGTGTGACCCCTGCTCATGTTAGCCGTTCGATCACAAGCCGATTTATCATGACCGTTTACTATTAGCAACTCCACGATGCCGTTCGAAATTCATTTCTCAATTGAAGCTTTTTAAAGGTAGCATCAGCAATGGGAATTCAGTAGAAGTCGCCGGTGATTCTGCCGCCGAGGGGCAATTGAAGTGTTGGCCTCCAACGACGATGACGGTTAATAGATTAGTACTATGATTGAAGGCAAAAGATGGTGACACAGAAGTGAATTGGGAGAATATAATTCTCAATTTAAAAAGGTGCTTGATGCGGAGGAGCAATTGAAACCGCCGTTAACTTCGGATGCAGTCAATAGTAGCAGTGGTGGAATTGAGAAGAGAGGTAGGGCTAGGGCAAAGTTTTCCGTTTCAATGGGTAACCTTTCTGCCTATTATGTATGGTTTTAAACTTCAAAATGGTTTCAAACTGGGCTTCAATTCTTCAAACGCAGGTGAGTTAATTTGTCATTTGCCATGACTTCTTTGTTTATTACTGTGATTACAGACTGAATTTAATCATTTTTCACATTGTTTCTTTGTGTTTAATTTATGCATACAAGGTGCTCGGTGAAATACCCGTGTGAAAACTATTATACTTGGTATTGCTGAATTGAATCATATTTAACTGTGCATTCATTATTAAAGCTTACAATGATTATCTAAGTAGTAATTGGTGTTATTCATGAAAAATAATGTGTTCAAGTCATTCATAATGGATTGAAATTGAATAATAATGCTAATAGTGTATGCAGTATGAAATCATATTTTGAATGGTGGAATGAATTTTTCAACAGAATGGTGATTTGATCCAACTGAGATTACAATAAACTCCCTGATCAAAATGCTCAAAACCCCTTTTATTTATAACAGGATTTTTTTAATAGAATGGTGAAAGGAATGAATTTTTCAATAAAATCTTATTATGGAAAATACAAGATTGCAGGTAAAACCGACCCTAAAAGTATCTTTCTCTAAGGTCTTTAAAATTTGTGGCATAGTTAAATTTAGTAACTGACAAAATATTTCATAAATGGTGTAATGTGTGGGGTTATTACTAATCTTGGTTATAGAATACACAATGCATAGGGTGATTTTTTTTTGTTTATATGAAGTTGAATATGTTTGATTACGATTCGAAACCCATTTATGTCATTTTCACATGAACCATTTTAACACTATCCATAGAAGAGTTGACCCGTTTGGCCTATTTGATCCATTTGCAGCTACCTTGAAGCATCCAAGAACTCAAAGAAATCCTTCTTTTGATTACCCATTTGCAGATTCTGATCATATGAGCAAAAAAGCAAGACTTATGGAGATAACAGATGAGATTATTTCATCTGTTATTTTATTGTTGTAGGTTATAACACCATTTCTCTTATTTGAGTTTAATTTTGATGAATTTCTGGATGAAAAAACACGTAAATCTGCCGGTTAATGTGTACTTGCGTCGTTCCCCGGGTCATTCTGGTCATAGTCAAGCTTTTAATGCACCTGATGACTTGCCAAAAATCGTTGCATGAACCTTAAACCCGGGGCATCCTTACATGCTCTTAGGAAGCAATATGTAATGCAATATGAGAAGAATAGAAGGAACACACTAAAAGAAAATTCAGGCTTGGAAGTTGTAAAGTAGAGGAGATCAATTGACTTCTATCTCCAATCTTCTTTTCGGACTTCTCTTCCACTCAGCCGAATCTTTGGGTTGTTTTCCCTTTTAATATATTATGCACTTGGACAATCAATCTCATGCACAATATCTGACTTTTTTGAATTGTTTTCTAGGCTCTTTAGGGTTTTGATGCATGATAATGTGGTTATTTATGCAATAGAGCCTAATAGTGGATTGTTTTATAGCTTTAGTCTGTGTGACTACTCAAGTTTACTTTTTTCATAATTACATGAGTCATAATGAATTTAAATGTCATACCATTATGTAGCATATTGTACCATGTTATGTTTCTTGTGGTCCTCATTGTGCCTTCATTAAAAAAATTATTTTTTATAGGAAAATGAAAGACTTTATAAAAACTAGCTAACAAAACCAAGTTATTTCAGTGATTTTAGGCTGAGATTTTGAATGATGCTTATTACAATATTCATTTGGTAAACTGGATTTCATATTTGAAATTCGAATATGTTGCATAGATGATCAAAGTCGATTTGTCTGTGGAAGATGGTCACCTATGCAATATGGGAAAGCTGATAGAAGAATTAGAAAGAAAGCCGAGGAATCAACTTGACCAGGACCTTTGTTCATCATCATACGTAATACAACTTCTAGACGGGCTCGGTACGCTTTCAACACCAGAATCTTTGTTCATGATAGTTTTTGCGGTTTTCATTAGGGAGTATGATCCATCATACATATAAGTAATTATCTTGTAGTTCTTGCTTTAGTTAGTAATACAAATATGAGCAAAGATTCAAAGAAAGAAAAACAGTGCAAGTTGAATCCTAGAAGACTAATCCATTATCTACCATACATGAACGTTAAGTGACATTTTCATTTTACCCCGAGTATTTAGGTTGTTATGTTTAAGTTTTTTTTATTATTACTTCTTAACATTGTTTTGTGATTGTCTTATTATAGTCGATCATTTATTGGCCAATTATTTAGCGACTTGTACTTTGGTCTTAAACACAATGATTTTAGTTTAGAATGCAATTCAATAGAGTGACGGCATCATGACATAAACATACCCGGTCACCGGACGGGTATCGCCGGGTATAAAACTAGTTAAATTGGTTGGCAGAAATCAATGGAAATTCAACGGAGTTTAAATTTAAATTCTATTATTTTGCATGCTTGGTCGACTAAGAGAATGAATTGCAGTTAAAATTAATTTCAATCAAATCGTTGAATTGATAAAATTCAGAATTGATAAAATTCAGAATCTCTCAACATTTCAAAGGAAACATCATGAATGTTTATAATTTATATCATAACCTTAACGACTTTTCGTTCCATCTCCATTTAAAAGTTTGAGTTTACTTAACTCTTTCTTTTATATGTAGTTAATTTTAAGGGGTGATTTTGTCTTCGTAGGTAACTTTACATTTCAATTCCATAAACAAATGTATCAATCAGCTACATTATGTGTTTTTCTACGAATCCTTTAAATTCCAATTTAAATTCTAAAATAATACACGTGCCAAATTCACCCCCTTAGTGTTATATATATCCCCTGCTCGCTACTATTCCTCTTAATATTCTCCTTGATATAAAAATATCTTAGGAATTGAACAGTAACACACGGTCAGGCACGACCGTGCCTAGACATAAGACACAACCGTACCTGAGCACGAGTCACGATCGTGCCTAGACTTGAGGCACAACCATGCCAAAGCATGAGGCACGATCGTGCCTATACAAGAGGCATAACCGTGCCAAGTTCAATTACCTAGTAGTTATTATTAGTACGTGGTTGGGGGTTTACGAAGAGCATATTCCAACACAAATCAATAACCATTCTAACATTAAGATTACACAAATAACAATTAAGTAGGAATTTCATCAATCGG
This sequence comes from Smallanthus sonchifolius, assembly GCA_023525975.1. NCBI lineage: Eukaryota > Viridiplantae > Streptophyta > Magnoliopsida > Asterales > Asteraceae > Smallanthus > Smallanthus sonchifolius. The sequence continues at coordinate 60,218,671 of CM042041.1, read as the reverse complement.
CAATATATATCATTACTGTCTAAAGGATGCTGCACGAATTCACCCTCGATTCTTCACTAGTCGTAACATTAGTATCGCCATGCGAACCAGTAGGTCGATGATACCTAGGTTGAAAACGCCATATCGATGCTAACCGTCTCCACCTCAAACACCGCCGTCGCCTACCCCTACTATCAACCCCATCATCAGAAGAATCACTGGTACCGTCGGTACTGATTGTCGTCACCGGCAACCCATTCCGGCAAACGGGACAAGAGTTATGGAGTCTCAACCATGGTACGATACAATTGGAATGAAAAATATGGTTGCATGGCAACTCCTTTGCTTCTCCACCAACCTTAAACTCTTCCATGCAAACCGCACATGATTGAGAGTCGTTAAGCAGATGCGTTTGCGTGATTTTAACGTCCGGTAATTCGTTGATAGCAGAATCCGGCGCCGGTACTGGCCCTGGCCGGTCGTTTTGAGTTAACTCTTCGATCAATTCGTTTAATTCGGTTCCCGCATAATAGTTTCGAGGATCGACCCCTCTTCGCACCCCGCTTTCTGCTTCATCCTCATTATCATTATCATTATTTCCGACCCTCGGGAGGTTATTTGGTATAAGAATAACCCAAGAACGTGATCTCGGACGGGCTAGAATTCCGGTACCCGGACCCCAACCGTCCATGTTATCGAACCGCGAGTTTGAAGTACTCGTACCCACCCTACGCCTCCACGGTGGTTGGATTCCAAGGTCTGTAAACCTTCGATGGCGTCGGTTAGTTTGTGAGACATGAGGATCAAGCATGAGGGAAAGTGCTTCTAGTAAACGGGCTTCAGGCGAGGGGTCGAATTCAGTGAATTTGACCATGAGCCTAGGCCTATCTATATTGATTTCATAGACAAACTGTCTGAAGCACCTTGGACACATGATTTGTGCGTTGTCGGATCCGATCCTCACGGTTCGATGGCATTGGTAATACCAGTAAAGCTGGTAGGTTCTGTTACCGATGTCGATGGGTCGATCATCGGTGGCAGAAGGATGGTCTGATGGCATGATCAGGCGGTCTTAATTACGTAGGTTCTAATGTTCTATGTTATGTAAATTGTTGTGACACATGTTTACATGTGTACATATATGGATATACTTTTGAAGAAGTTTGGAATATGATGTCTCCTTAAGGTTAAAAGATATATAAATAATGATGTCACGTGTTGAGAAAGAAAAAGATGGTGTGCGACTTACAAACATCTTGTTTATAACCATTCAGTTTTAAACATGAATTTTGGGAAAAGAATCGTATTCTTTACTTGATGACTATGTTTCATTCGTAATTTGAACTAATTATGTTGCTTTTTTTTTCTTTTCTCCAAGGTTTTGTGTGATAATATTAATGATAGCATTGTAACTAAAATAGGAAACCAACATATACAATGAAATCTATCACCCTCTAGCCAGACGCACATACATGAAAGACATACAAAGATAATTGTTTAATTTGATTATAGAAGGGTTTAAAGTATATAAAGGAATAACTTTCTAGTATAGTAATTAAGTTTTAAAAGTGTTTCAATTAGGTCACTCAATACACATTTTATACGGTATATACTATCAGGTATACAATAGTAAATGATCTAATTGTAATACTTTATAAACTTGGTTATTATTCTGCGACATTTTCCATATGTTGTAAAAAACATATGATAATGATTTTAATATTTTCCTTATTAAAAATCATGTTAAAACAGAATTGAAAAATCAAAGTCATTTTTATCATGTTAAAAATAAAAGATAAAAGTGTTTATTTTGAAACATTAGTTCAAAATGTATCTTGAATATATGAGAGAAGCGAACGATTTTATTGAGAGGGCGAGGGGTTGTCTCTGTAGATACTTTTTCTTTTTTGGAAGGGAAAACCTAAACTTTCTTCAGGGTTGTATGATGATTAATGCCAAAGAAAAAAAAAATGAATTAGGGGGTGTTTGGGATTAACCCTAAAAGTTATTTTTGTTAAAATGACTTATTAACTTATTATTTTTTAAAAATGAGTTTAAAAAAAATGTTTAGATTAACTTATGTGATGAGAAAAGTTAATAAGTCAATAAGTTGTTTTTAAAAAAAATGTTTGTCTTGACTTATTCATGGAAAATGACAAAAAAAAGGTTATATCAGGAAAATTACCCCTTAAAAGTAATAAGGAGAAATGAAAATTTAAAAAATGTTAGTTTTAAAAAACAACTTATTATCCGTTTTCTAAATTTATTTTTAAAAGTCCTTTTACCATATCTAAACATACTTATAACTTATTGACTTATTACAAAAAGTAATAAGTCAGGAAGTAGGTTTAATAAGTAATCCTAAACACCCTCTTAGAATTTAGAAATATAAACAACCACTGGTTTATCCTAGTATTAAAGGTGTATAATCAAGACTTCACTAAAATAAGGAGGTTTTGAGTTCAAGTCTCAGTTGTAATAAAAAAACAAGAGTCTAAGTTGGGCCAATAGGTTTTTGTCACCTATGATAGGTTTCTCCTAAAAATGGTAAAGATGATCTAATGGATCAGATTCAAATTGCCTTTAAAAAAGAATTTAGAAATAAAAATATTTGTAAATCTGTACGTAATGAAATAGTTTAAAATCATAAAAATCATTATGCTTTTTGTACTTTTATTTTTTTATTTTTTATGAAAAGGTCCTTAAGCATTACGTTACAATAAAGATTAAAAGAAGTGCCCTTGAATAGTAATTTTTTTTAATACGAATAGTGACACGTCACTAATTTTTTTCATTTTTTTTCATTTTCACCCCTTATATTATATTTAACATACGCTTTTAACCCGTTTTATTTTCTTAAATTTCGTTTTAATTTAATAACTTTCGTTCGTTAACTTTTTAAAAAAAAACGGAGTGCGCATCTATTTTTATGTTTTTTTAAAAGGAGTTGTATTCAATATTGAGTTTTTTTTTGTATCGTAGACTATAGCAAATGCCATTACCGTTGTTTTATCATTACGAGTTGAACCTATTATTAGTAAACAACATAATTGACGGTTTTGGTATTATCGAAACCGGTCTCGGTATTCGCCTTTATGCTTTTCAACCAATTGAATCGGTAATATTTTATTTTTGTGTTTTCTTTTTTTATTATGTAATTTTATGTTTTTTTTAACTAACATTATTTTTACCGTTACACCTACGTTTTTATTTAAATTTTATTAACGATCAGTTCGATAACCGTCACGAAACACGGGGAACATCTAGTTATACTTATAAGAATGCCATTTAAAGAAAAAAAATATGAATTGACGTATGTAGAATTCTTTTAACTTCTAATAAAATGTTTTTTTTTGTTTGAAATGTTGTACATATTTCGACTAGGTTCTTTGTACATTAATTGACCATTATTGTCGTCGACTGTTGTTGTAGATATTTTTTAACTACAGAATCTCAATGAAGTGGGTCGTGAACCCATTTTCGATGCTCTGAATCATCACCGTTCGCCAAGATATGACACGACACGGCCACACCTAAATTGACACTTACGTATTTCTCACTTCTCATCGCCAATCATCAACGCTCCGATTACAATCGAGAATCCCCAATTCACCTTTACAATTTCTCCGACCATGAAACCTCTCAGATTGCTCACCACCAATCCCTCAAGACCAATCCTGTTCAACCCATCCAAGCCCGGTTCAAATCTTAATTGGGTCTACGGCCGTTACTCCCCACCCGGAGTTAAACTACCGATGACATGTACGGCCACCAGCTCTACACACGATACCCATTTCACGACTCCACCGGTGAATATCGCCGACGTTGAGTCTTCCGGCAAGCTTCATATCTCCACCTCTTCAGGGAAGTCAGAGCGTTGGGAGGAGACCATCGAGAAGGTCATACACTCATATATATATTTTTTTAGGCAATTACATATATCCCCTAAAAACTTCATTAACTAAATATATATACCCAGCTGAAAATTTTATTTACGTAGATCCATTCATTAATTACATATATAGCCAAATGGATGTCGATAAGAACCAACGCTGGATGTTTGAATTGATCGGAAGCGGGAATCTGAAGGTTAGGGTTGAGATTTACGAAATAAGAATAGTCGTATTTCTGTTAAGGTTTAAAGGGTAATTTTATAAAAGAGGGGATGCATGTAATTTAAATTTTGGGTTGGGTATATATGTAATTAGGGTTGAAAAACTACATTTTTTATTTATTTATTTATGGTTTGATTTGATGCTGGTGTTGAAGATTAAATCTTGGTGTAGGTAATTTATAACTGCCGGTTCTTGGCTCTCTTAGCAGTTACAGGATCTTTGATTGGATCATTTCTATGTTTCATAAAGGTATTCCAGTTAAGAAAAACAACTTATTGTTTTAGGCCATTTAAACAGTATTTTGTTCTTTTTTTTAACAGCAATTACTTGAATTTGTAAAATAAATACACCACTTAACCATCACGACGTTCACTGAAATTTTTGGTTTTTTTAATAACTGTTTCTTGTGATGTTTTTATGATTAGGGTTGTACATATGTTGTGGCATCATACCAAGAATACTTTGTGAACCATGGGAGAGGGATATTCCAGTTGGTTGAGGCTATTGGTAATGTTTTCGAGTATATTTAAACCAACTATAAAGATGTAATTAATCTTTTGATGATGTATGTGGCTTTTTTAAAACCAGATGTGTATCTATTGGGGACGGTCATGTTGGTTTTCGGCATGGGTCTGTATGAGCTTTTCATCAGCAATCTTGATATCGCAAAGTCGAGATCAGAGGGAGCAACTGCTCGTAGATCTAATCTCTTTGGCTTGTTTGTTCTAAAGGTTTGTGTTACGCGGCTTTTGAATGTTTTAAAAATGATTATGATAGAACCTCAAAAGTAGGTTGCTTTATTAACTGAAAAACATGGATAGATTACCCAATTCGAGAAGGGTTGCTCTCTAATTACAAGATGAACTTATAATTTAGATAATAAAAAATAACAAGACTAAAAAAACTAGAACATGAAATGGAATACTTAAATGAAAAATAGAGCAGTTACTAATCCTAAATTTCAGCCCCTAACATTTAGCACCACTAATTCAGCCCTGGACCCAGATGGGTCGACCCGCTGAGAAGGTGGAGTCGTATCAGATTATGTGATGGTAAATAATTTGAATCAGATAATTAAACGTTGGTGTTTCTAGTGTTTGAAGTTGTAATAATTAGATAATCAGATGTTTGAGTGTTAGACTAGTTCTGATCGTTTAACGTCTTGGTCGATAAAATGATCAAATATGTTATGTCGACTGGTTTTGTACTTGCAGGAAAGACCAAAATGGTTGGAAATAAAATCGGTTAACGAGCTGAAAACAAAGCTCGGGCATGTGATAGTGATGCTTCTGCTAATCGGGCTATTTGAAAAGAGCAAGAAGGCAGCCATTCTAACCCCTACAGATTTACTATGTTTCTCAGGCTCTGTGTTACTATCCTCATGTTGCTTGTATCTGCTATCAAAGCTTCACTAGAAGCAGATCTCACGGGTCACGCGGTGCGCGTAAGCGTTCTCTTGTTTCTGCAAACATGTGGTTTCATGATGTATAGTACAGGGTAAATCTTTGAGAGCATATACTAATACAATATGTTTTAAATATCAGTGTCCCTACATGGTTAAGTTGCTGTTTTTAAAATCTTGCGTCGGATCTTCATAAAAAACTATGTCGGATGTACGAATACCATGCTCGTCACAGAGAGATTTAGTTAAAGGATTAACTAACAGATTCATGACCCTCTAATCCTTCTGATGTTCAAGGAAGGAGAATAATTGGTGAGTGATGATTAGCGAGTACGGAACTAGATTTAGTGTACAGGCCCAACATATTGGGCTCCCACTAATCCAGCCCATTAAGGTTTGAGCCCATCAAATTTTTATATAAGATTTAGTGATTTTACACACTATTATTCATCTTACACGCGTTGATTCAACCCGTGTACCCATGATAATACATATTATTATTATTCACCTCACCTAAGGTGATTCAACTTACTCGTGGTGATTCAACATGTGTTCATCTAACGACATTTATACACATTATTATTCACCTTACCCATAGTGATTCAACATGTGTTCACCTACCCACAGTGATTCATGTTATTATTCATTTTACCTATAGTGATTCACGTAATTAACCCAAGACAGTCACGTGCATTTCTAACACGTTAATAACCAATGTTATTAACCTAAGACAAATGACCTCCATGTGTAAAACGTTAATAATCAAATCCCACATTTTTACATTTTATTAACCCTAGACAAATTACTTCATGTCTATTACTTTAATAACCCAAGTCCCACATGTTTACATGTTATCAACTCAAGACAGATTACTTGCATGTCTAACATGTTAATAACCAAAGTTATACATGTTATTAACCAAACACAAATTACCCGCAAGTTTTCTGGACTGACGCTAATTTTCTCATAAAGGATGTGTTTGGGCCTAATAAATTCAACCTGGGCTTTGGTAACAGAAGAAGTGTGAAGTTTGGTGGTTTGTTTATTTGGGCCGGTTGTTGGCCAATTAGGACTTAGATTTTGGCCTTGGGGTGGGTTTTGTGGCAGGCCCAATATGGGCCCATTTCGGTCCAGGCTTCCTGCGCTCAATTTGAAGGCCTTCTTTTCTGTTTCCTTGTGTTTAATATTATTATACTATCTTTAACCCATTTGTTATATGGGGTGAAACGTTAAGGTTATATTGGTAACTTTTTTATTTTATTAAATGTTAAAATTATATGGATTAGAGTAATCAAAACATCAAAAAAATATATGAAAATACATTTCATAAGTTGTGTAATTTTTGCAATACATTAAATTACATATAAAATGAAACCTTATAACAATAATTTACAAATTTGAATATACTTAATTGTATACAATATTTGACGTGGTATTGATAACTTTCCATTTTTAACATCCACTAAATGCAACAAAGAATATAGTTTATTTATCAAAATTGTAATTAAGTTGTAATTAAATTTATTTATCAAAATTAAATTATTATTATTTTTAAATCTAGCCTTTATATGGAATATCTCGCTAAACTTTTAATATTTAATCTCTCATTTAAAAAAAATTAATTTCAACAACATATCGTCTTTTAAATTCAAAATTTAAAACTCCAAAATTTAAAAAGCGCACCCCTTGATATATTGACACAATTTAAATTTAAAACTCCAAATATAAATGTGAAAAAAATTTAAACTAATAAATTATAATTGAAACCAAACATATTTTTTTTGAAACTCGTCATTTAAAAAAAATTAAAGTTTACAATATAATACACTTTAAAAATAATTGTTTATAAATTTCTTAATTTTAATTAAAAACTAACTATTAAAATTTCAAAATCAAAATAAAAATTTTATTTATAAATATCAAAGTTAATTAAAATACTACTAATTAAATATTAGTAAACTTTATACTAACACATATTTATTTCAAATACAAAAGTATTATTTACAAATTTTATATGTAAAACTAAAAAATCTTGTTTTTTAATAATAAAATTTTAAAAATTCTTTGTTTTATTAATAGAACTTTAAAACTTGTTTTTTTTAGTATTCTATTTTTAATTCTTGATTTTTTAAAATATTCACTTTTGATGATGATTAAAAAAACACAATTTGTGTCAATGGTAATAATTGTGAATTGACTTGGTTAAATGTTTATTTATGCAATTTTTTTAAAAAAATTGAGCTAAATATGAAAAGATTTAATAATGTATGTAAATATGTTTTTTTTTTTTTTGAGGGGGGGGGGGGGGGGCGGGAATTTGTGAGATGAATTATGGTGATAACACTTGTCAAAACCATTTAGGTTTTTATTATAAGAGTATGAGGTATACTCTCACTTGGTTCTCCCAAGTGAGAGTACCTTTTCTAGCACATAGGCGTCACATCAGATTTGTATACTCCTTATTTGGCTCTCACTTGGCAAGAGGTATACCCAACTCAAGTGAACATTAAATCTATATATTATAAAATATTCATTAAGACATAAATAAAAGTTGCATAAAATAAAATAAAAACATAAATAAAAATTACATAAAAAATAACATAAATAAAAATAACATAAAAACTAATTTTGTGAAAGTTTGAAAATATGGTCAATCAAGTCCGCTTTCAAAGCGTGATGAACTTCTCGGCTTCGTATTTCTTGACGGTTGCTTTGCTTTTTATCTTCGTCAATTTCTTCTTACGTAGGCTCCTCTTCATTTGGGTTATGGTGACAAATTATCAAGCCGTTGTCCTCTAAAATCATATTATACAGAATAATACAAGCATACATTATGTTCCTAATTTTGTTTTGAGACCAACACCTAGCCGAACGTTGGATAATATACCACTTACACTTCAACATACCGAACGCTCGTTCGATATCTTTTCTTGCCGTTTCATGAGCTTTTTTATAAGTATTCCGTTTAACACCTATGGATTCCGTAAGCGACTTCACAATTACAACATATTCGGGGTAAATTCCATCGGCAAGCTAATACACACGTTGATAAATTGTCCCCCTAAGTTCAAAAGATGAGTCGGGTGCGGTCCCGTTTATCCAATCATCTAATATATGTGACTGTCTGAGAACATTAATGTCATTGTTTGAACCGGCAACACCAAAAAAATGCATGTCAAATCCATAGGTCATTTGATGCAACTGCTTCAAGCATAATACTCGGATTAGGATGATCACCACGTGCAAACCGCCCTCGCCATGTGTTGGGGCAATTCCTCTAGTCCCAATGTGTACAATCGATACTTCTAAGCATGCCGACAAAGCCATGCTTAGCTTCATGCGCTGCAAGTAACTACTCAATGTCGCTAGCCGTCTGTTTACATAAATATCTGCTTTCATATAATCTAATAATAGCTCTAGAAAATTTATACATGCATGACCTGAGGGCAGACATCTTTAGGTAATCGTCGAACGAATCACTAGCGCTTTCATACGCCAATTGACGAACCGCGACGGTACACTTTTGAACGGGAGTGAAAACAACCCGACCTCTCGCATCAACACCTTGTCGGAACCAAGGAACATCTATTTCTATATCATTTAATATTCTTAAAAATAAATTCCGGCTCATTCGAAACCGGGTAGTAAAGTGCTCATCGTCATACGTACACCCTTCGTTAAAATAATCTTGTAGTAGTTGGGCGTTAGCAAGTGACCGTTCTCGGTTTAGACGAGCATTTCTTATTAAAGGTTGTGATGATTCGGCTTCGTGCCACCACATAATCGCTGCGGATGTCCAAGCACATAACATCATTCACGTGTTCTCAAAAAACCCGCTAAAAAAAACCCTTTTTAAGTAAAAAAAAGGTCCTTTTGAAAGGTTATTGTAAAAATAAAATTTCTTTAGAAAAATCTTCCATTAGAAGTTCACTTATCATCCTTTAAAAAGATATCATATACTCTACCAAATTAATAGATGTTATTCGTGATGGGAGGCCTCCATATATTGAGAACGATAAAATATAGACAAATGGTTATTTTTTAAAAATTATCGTCTAAAATGGAGTCTTGTCATTGGTCTACCTTTTTAAAAGCAATTTTAATGTCACTTGTCTAATATAAATATTAAGATATGAATTATAAAAATAAAAGCAATTAAGCGAATATATAATCAAAACCTACTTACTTTTCACTTTTTAGTCGATAGTATCTAAGAATTTAAGTATGTGGCTGAGTCCCTTATTTAGAGTGAGTCAACAAATGTAATTTCCCAAATATAGAAAATATTCGCATGATTCGTAACTACTTTTTCGTAGAATATAATTTTTAGTTGTTTTTTTTAATATAATATACCTTTAGCTTTTTCATTTATAATTAAGTTTTTAATATTTATTTTTAACATTAAGAAAGTTGGACGCTAAACTAAAAAAAAACAATTGATGATAACTTCTCCAATTTACTTTCAAAAATCGTGTGTATTTATAGAGAGTTATTAAAAGTCTTTGTATTTTTTTCTACATTTTTAAAACTAATGAAGCCGTTGATAACTACAGTTTCAAAAAAGAAAGAAAACTAATTCGGGGTCCATAACCCGAATTCTAGATTGTCTCAAAACACATCTCACCAAAAGAAAACTAATTCGGGGTCCATAACCCGAATTCTAGATTGTCTCAAACACATCTCACCACTTTTTTTCTTTAATGAAATTATAACACTTGAGAATAATTCATAAGACTTGTAATTCAAATTTAAATTTTATTCCTTGAGAGTTTAATGTAATTCAAATTTAAATTTCATTTCTTAACATGTTTGACTGACTAAAAGAATGAATTAAAATTATAATTAAGTCAAACCAAATCCTCCGACTAATAAAATTCAAAATCCCGTATCATTCTAATTGAATCAGATCCCACACCATTTTTAATGAGACCTGGTGTTTCTAGTGACACAGGTCCATTTCCTGCGTCCACATTATTTTTCGTGACATGCAAATGAGGCTTAGCTTAGGCTGATGCACCTGGGTTTTACTCACGCAGATCCAGGGTTCGAGACTCGGCTCTCCCTCAAGCCCGGAAGAAGCCGTATTGGGTGAGATTTTTCTTTGGATGATCTCCAACTCTGACGGGCCCGGTTAAGACAACATATTGCTCGGAGTTGGACGAGGCTCTCCCATGTAACGGGGGTGTGACGTCACAACATTCAATGTTCGCCGTTCAAAAAAAGTTTTTTTAGATTAAAATTCCAATAAAAAATATGCTAACCAAACACGTTACAGATTTCAAATGAATCATTTAAATTTCAAATCCAATTCTAACAAATTTCACGAACTTTGTATTTATTAATCTCAATGTTTGTATTTATATTCTAATAGAAATTTCATTACTCTTAACTTCAAAAAATAAAATTCAAAGGGAACCCCTTAACTTCAAAACTCACTCCCGAACTTTATACAAAGTCACTTTAACCCTCTCAAGTTTCTAAATTTAAAAGTTTTCCCTTTGTAGTATATATGTAATTTAATTTTTCTTTAATAATTTTTGTTTGTTTGTTTAGTTTTTTTTCTTGATTTCCCGATATAAATTTTGTAAAAAAACATAGTTGTATTCAAACTTAGGTACCGTGGGTTTTTTTCCACCACCACCGGTTGTACAAACTTCCAGAGTCACATTAACCATGAGATGACTGTCGTCACCATCCAGTTATACAACAGTTGGCTAACCACAAAGACCCCTATTAAGGTTTTGCCATTTGGAACACACTTCTCTTCTTTTCGTAACTTAGCTTCAATTCTATTCTCGAAACAAATCATCGCAGATTCGTTTACATTGTATCATTTTAAAAACATTTACTTCTTACTTGAGTTCAAAACATTCACATTAGTCATAACTTCATTGATAAATTATTTTACAAATGTACACTTATAAACATTCGTTTCATAAAATTTTATTTCATACAGTATGCACACCAGTTCAAAACATAGTAAAATATTTAAAAGTGGACGTCTAGACTCACCTGGTAAGCTATCCTCAACGTACTATCAACTGGTCCAAGGGGCGTTACGCATAATCTATATTGATGATTAAACAAAACAACAAGTCTACACTTTCTACTAGTCTAGCAAAACTAGGTAGTTTGGCTTTTAGAGATCTCAGCGAAACTAGGCAGTTTCGCTTCGTGTGGCCCAACGAAACTAGGTCAGTTTCGTTTCTTATGCCTCAGTGAAACTAGGCAGTTTTGCTTCCAATTAACTCAGCAAAACCAGCTACTTTCGCTTCTCTGTTATTTTCGCTTAGTCGTCTTCCTCAGCCGAAACTAGGGTTTCTGTATGGAGATGGAGGCCAAGCTTTCATACATTCAAGCTCCCAACTTTTTACGTTCAAAATGTTGGCTTAACTCTTGTGAGTCTAGATCTATGGTTTATATCTCAAATAACATATAAAAAATCCACCTGTTCTGTGTTAAAACTCCAAAAAACCTAATTTGAATAAAAATTTAGATTTAGAGAAGATACTACCTCGAAACGACACGTTTTTTAAACAAAGCTTCAAACGAACAGTGGAGATGAAAGATGGAACGATCTTGGAGCTAAACCACAACTTTCTCTCTCTAGGATGAATGAGGAAGATGGAGTGAAAAGTGAGATGGGGGTGGAGACTTAGGGGTTTTGAGGGCTCCCCCTTAACCCTAAGCCCATGCGCGCCATCCCCTCTGGGCCCAAATACCCGGCCCATCTTGCTCCGAGACTCGTTTGAGCTAGAACCCGAAACCGAAACTCGTTTAAAATTTTCAGACGTTACAATTAATGCCTTTCTCATAGCTTAATTTGTTAAGAGTAAGAAAGACGAGAAGACTTACAGTGGGTTCTTGAGGCAAATAAACAAAAAAAAAAAAAAAATCAGAGTACTAACTTGAATTGCGGAAGAATAAACCGTTCCAATCCATATCATCAATAAACCCTAGGTCGTTAAACAACGAAGCGATTCGATTTGAAAACCCTAGATCCGATAACAGACCGTAACAACTCTGATATAAAACAATATTTGACATGCATATTACGCATATTAATTTTTTACAACGTTAAATTTTGATAGAAATAATCTTTATTTAATATATATAAGAATAAATACCTTAAAATCATGATTAGAAAAAAATCAACAAATAAAAGAAATGCCAGTGAACTTTGAACAAATATATAAAACCATGTTGTGGAGCACTTTAAGTTGCATATAAATTACACCCAATGTGACTGATAGTATTAATCTATTTTCATTTCAAAGTTCATGTTATATACTTAGTTTTAAGAGGTTTTGCATAATCCCTAGCAAGCAGCTGAGAAGTCTTGTACCCTCATCTACCATGAGCATGCTAAGTCTTTGTGTGCTTATGTTACTTGTGCCATACAATATACATTCAATAGAAGCATCAAAAGCACGAAAGATCCTTCCTCCCCCTATGCCAACCCAGTCCCCACCCGCGCCTACGAATCCAGTGGTATCCCAGCTTATGGTAAATCGTTACAAGAAATACGAGACACGAGCTTTCAGGCCAACATGTCCAGGACCAAGCCCCGGTGTTGGCCACCAAAACCCTCCAGGATCATGTTAGCTACAGATGTGTCCTGGACACATTATTTATAATTAAGACTTGGTGGCTTGCTTATTTCCCATGTAATCTTTTCTTTTGCTTCTCATTAAGTTTGAGGGTTTGCTTGTGATGAAGAAGCGATCAAGAACTCATTTTAGAATATTCTTTCTTGTGTAATTTTGGTTGAAATCAATCTGGGTTTGAATCATGTAATGTATCATTTTGTTATTTAGCTCCAAAGTAAATTAATAATACGAATTTTGGAGTGTTGGATTGCAGTATTTTGATTGTAAAACATTGCAGGAAAGAAAACCCTAAAGCATGCTTGCATATTTGATAATGTAAATTAACTTGTTGAGATTGATGGAACGAGACAATATTTGAAATATCTATACGATTATAACCTATTTTATCACATCACAAAAGGAAAAGGTGATAAACATATATGGCACACACGGGGTCGAAAAGGAAACCAAGGACAATGTTAGGAAAACGTACGTGGGAAAAAAATGTTTTGATTGTTGATACATCCAATCTCACACCTACAAATGTCTTAGATGCATTTCGTTTTAAAACTAGATTCTTTTAGTTGGAATCCGATGCATCTTGTCTTTTAAATAAGACGCCTTTAATAGTTGCATCACCACATATGAAGAAACAAAGTATCGTCAATGAGCTTGAGGCAATAACTTGCTCCTCTAGGAAGGGAGATCTGAGTGTGGTGAGCTCTGTTTAATGATCAATGACCTGCAATGCCGAATTTTCGATTAAAATATGGCCAGTGCTATTGGAATAGAACTTGGACTATAAGTCATAGAGAAAAAGAATACGTGTGTGTATTGGTGAATGAGTAAATGATGCTACCATATAAGTACCATGACCCTATGTGTTTATCCCTTATTGGACGTCACCCTATAGGTCGTAACCGAATTTTGTTAGGGTTTTCACGTTTCCATTGGTTGGAACTTTTCCACGTTCAGTGATATGTTTGTTGGAAATCAGGCCCAAAAATACGAACACGAAATTTGATCTCAATCAAGATTGACTCTTTCTTATTTATTATTTCTTGACATGCAATTACATTGATCCTAGAAATCTATTTACAATAAATAAACTATACTAATCCTACTCAAATACTTCTCTCAATTATTTCTACTAATTAATCAAACTAGATAATTCTAAACATTCAAACTATTAATTAAATATTAATTAATAAACTATTTTCGAATCACCCTTCAACTTTCACGTTCTTCTAGACTAACCCTCTTTCATTCGTAAAATCAAGATTAACTCATTCATTCTCTCCTTTAATCTTGATTTGGACTTGCTTCTTGTTCTTTTCCACTCTTTCTTCCTTGAACACTTCAGGAACTCGGAGTTGCAATCTCGAGTTTGAACTCTCCGGATACTATTTGATAAAGATTAAAACGGGTATGTGGCTCTTATAATCATTTATCTTATTATTAAATGATCAAATATAATTACTTATTTATTTAATAACCTATGGCTAGTAATTAGTCGATAGGCCTAATTACTCTTAATGGGCCACTAATGGGTTTTCTCTTGGGTTTACATATAAATAGAGAGATTACCAGAGGGATTAGACTAATTGATAATCTATCACCACTAACATAAATCGTCCCTCTCTCTCTCTCTATAACCGTGAGCTCTAACAAACTCACCTAATATCATCCTAATCATACACCCTAAACGGGAACCCGGTCCAGATCAGAGATCATGTCGTCTTCCCTATCATCGGTGAACTTAGCAGCTATGTTTTAATATATTGTTTTTCATTACATAGTCACAAGAACTGATCAACAACTCTTTCTTCCTTCATTCTTTCTATCTTACTTTCATTCTTTCCATCTTTCTTTCTTTCTTACTTTTCATTCTTTCTTTCTTTCTTCAAAATTTGGCTCTTGACTACCTTCTTTTTTCAAGATCTGGCTTTTGACTACCTTCTTACTTTAAGATCTAGCTGTTGACTAGCTTTCAAGATCTGACTCTTAACTGTATTCTTTCTTTTCTTTAAAAACTGGCTCTTGACTGCGTACTTTTTTTCTTACTTACTTACTTTCTTACTTTACTTACACATGGATTCAAGGATTGAACCCTACTTACTTGCCGACAACGAAAACTTGCTGCCACCAAACTGAAACTTGCTGAAAAAAACTTTCTGCCCTTTCTTGCTTTTGATTTATGCTAACTTATTTTCTTTTCTTTTTTTTTGCTTTACATGCTAAAAAATGCCTTTTCCTTGCTCTCGGTCAACACCAACACCAAAAATCTTCGGTTTGCGTGCAACCCCAAAAGAAATCAATTCTTGATTCCTTTGCTTTTATCGCACTGTAATGTTGTCAGCAACTCACTTGCTTCCAAAGTTGCTACCCTTTTTTTCTTTCTTGACTTGCGCATCAAGTAGCCAACAAATGTTGTTGTCCTTTCTTTTTTCCCTTTCTTCAATCACTCGCCTGCTCCTTCTTCGTCTTCTGCCCCGCAACCAAAGGACTCTCAAAACCGCAAATCTGGCTCTAATACCAATTATTGGAAATCAGACACAAGAATACAAACATGAAATTTGATCTCAACCAAGATCGACTATTTTTTATTTATTATTTCTTGACTTGCAATTACATTGATCCTAGCAATCTGTTTATAATAAATAAATTATACTAATCCTACTCAAATACTTCTCTCAATTATCTCTACTAATTAATCAAACTAGATAATTCTAAACATTCAAACTATTAATTAAATATTAATTAGTAAACTATTTTCGAATCACATTTCAACTTTCACGTTTTTCCATACTAACCCTTTTCTTTCTTAAAATCAAGATTAACTCCTTTAATGTCATCATATGTACCATATGATTTTGTTGATTAGGCAAGCAATTTGTCATCCAATATTGCCACATAGGCATGTAGGACCTAATCTACCAGGTAAGTATCAAATTCATAATTTTACTTTTCAATATTACATCTCTTTAGCATGCATTCTTTCACCTTTGATCTTCGATCCTTCTTTGATCGTAAGTAGCAGATGTTTGACCTAATTCCATATTTAATAACAAATACTATTGAAGATCTAAACTCCATGTTTGATAACAAATACTATTGATGATCTACAAGACATTCAACTCTTATACTTTTAATTTGACAAATAATCTCCAAATTTTAGATTTGATTGTACAATTAAGAAACATTATCAAGTCTAATCAATTTATGATTTGATCAAATTTGATCTGCATGAAATTTCCGAATTCATCACATCTTAACATCAAATATGTAATATGATTATTTATTTTTTGATTAGTTTATACAAAAATGTATCTTTTCAATGAATAAAGTATTTAGTTCATGACAAATATTAAGAGAAAAGAACCAAACGCAACAAGGAATCTCCTTTGAATTTAATCAATTAAATAATATCAAAGATAAAATGAGGATATCATTTCTTTTTCTTTGTCCTATAAAACCCCTTCTTTACAAGCTAACTTTTGCAAGCATAGGATTTGTAGACCATCTCTTTCTCTAATGTTAATCATTTTTATCTACTAATTAGTTAAGGAAAAATGATGTTTGGGATTTAGTTGAATTACCCAACGGTGCTAAACCCGTAGGATGTAAATTGGAATACAAAACTAAACTAGATCCGAATGGAAACATTGAACGGTAATAAAACGAGATTGGTTGCAAAGGGTTTCATTCAGAAAGAAGGAATCGACTATCAAGAGACCTTCTCTCCTGTTTCTCGAAAGGATTCATTAAGTATCGTGATGGCCCTAGTAGCTCACTTTGACTTAGAGCTACATCAGATGGACGTCAAAACCGCTTTCCTCAATGGAGACTTGAACGAAGACGTGTTCATGAAACAACCTGAAGGTTTTCAACCTGAAGGTCAAGAACATCTAGTCTGTAAGTTGAAGAAATCCATATACGGGTTGAAGCAGGCATCACGTCAATGGTACCTAAAGTTTGATGAAGTCATGAAGAAACAAAGTTTCCTGAAGAATCAAGTGGATCAATGCACCTACCTCAAGATGAGTGGGAGCAAATTTACTATATTTGTCCTATACGTAGATGATATTATATTGGCAAGTAATAGTTTAGACATGTTGCATGAGTCGAAGCGTTTCATTTAGCATAACTTCGACATGAAGGATCTCAGAGAGGCTTCTTATGTTATAGGCATCGAAATACACCAAGATAGATCTAAGGGCATTTTGAGATTATCTCAGAAAGCCTACATCGAACGGGTCCTCACACGTTACAATATGCAACATTGCTCTACTTCTGTAGCTCAAGTAGTTAAGGGAGATGTTTTCGGTTCTTTCCAATGTCCAAAAACAGAGGTTGAAAAGGAGCAAATGAGAATGATACCTTATGCATCAGTAGTTGGGAGCCTCATGTATGCTCAAGTCTGTACTCGTCCGGATATCGCTTATATTGCTGGAATGCTAAGTCGTTATCAGACTAATCCTGGCCTTGATCACTAGAAAGCAGCTAAGAAAGTAATTCGATATCTGCAAGGGACGAAAGACTATAAACTGACTTATAGAAGAAGCGATAATTTAGAAGTGGTTGGTTATTCTGATTCCGACTTTGCTAAGTGCAAAGATGACAAGAAATCCACTTTAGGGTACATCTTTATGTTAGCCGGCGGACCTATCTCTTGGAAGAGTCTTAAGCAACAGTTGACCACAACATCCATTATGATGGCAGAATACATAACTGTGTATAACGCGATCTGTCATGGAATGTTGCTAAAGAATCTGATCACTTGACTCAAAATAGTTAATTCCATTTCTAGACCATTGAAGCTTTATTGTGATAACTCAGATGTCGTTAGTTTCTTGAACAGTAACAGTTCGACTGGAGCTGGATTATATCTTGATACAAAGTACCTGTTCGTACGTAAACGAGTTGAGGAAAATAATCTTTGTATTGAGTATATAAGTACTAAAGTTATGCTTGCGGATCTGATGACTAAAGGTCTCCCACCTAAAGTTTCTGAAGAACATGTTTCGAAAATGGGCTTTTTAAAGACCTTATTTAGTAGCATAATGTACTTACTTACGTTTATTAATGAAATTTCCTTAGTTATTTGAATTTGTTTGTCTCTAAATATGTTATGCATGCCTAACGACATATAGACACTGCTAATACAAATCATCGTTAAAGGGCTTACTTATAAATTTGATCCTAAATTTTCTTAAGTTTTAAATTGGGGTTGTAGTATGATTAATGGGGGTCTTGAGTTGGATATCGATTCAATGACTGTATTTCTCTGCTACAGTTTTGGTTTGAAACTAAAATGAGTATTAAATCTGCAGACTTACTAATTCTCATAATAAATGATTATTCAGCCAAATGGGAGAATGTAAGACGAGATTTAGTATGTGGCTCTTATAATCATTTATCTTATTATTAAATGATCAAATATAATTACTTATTTATTTAATAACCTATGGCTAGTAATTAGTTGATGAGCCTAATTACTCTTAATGTGCCACTAATGGGTTTCTCCTTTGGTGTACATATAAATAGAGAGATTACTAGAGGGATTAGACTAATTGATAATCTATCACCACTAACAGAAATCGTCCCTCACTCTCCATAACCGTGAGCTCTAACGAACTCACCTAATACCATCCTAATCGTACACCCTAAACGGGAACCCGATCCAGATCAGAGATCATGTCGTCTTCCCTATGATCGGTGAACTTAACAGATATGTTTTAATATATTGTTTTCCATTACATAGTCACAAGAACTGATCAACAACTCTTTCTTCCTTCATTCTTTCTTTCTTACTTTTCATTCTTTCCTTTTTTTCTTTATTACTTTTTATTCTTTCCTTCTTTCTTTAAAATCTGGCTCTTGACTACCTTCTTTCTTCAAGATCTGGCTCTTGACTACCTTTCAAGATCTGACTCTTGACTGCATTCTTTCTTTCTTCAAGAACTGACTCTTGACTGCCTACTTTTTTTCTTGCTTACTTACTTTCTTACTTTACTTACACATGGATTCAAGGATTGAACCCTACTTACTTACTTGTCGACAACGAAAACTTGCTGCCACCAAACTGAAACTTGCTGAAAAAAACTTTCTTTCGTAAAATCAAGATTAACTCATTCAAAATCAAGACTAACTCCTTCAATCAAACTAGATAATTCTAAACATTCAAACTATTAATTAAATATTAATTAATAAACTATTTTCGAATCACATTTCAACTTTCACGTTTTTCCAGACTAACCCTTTTTCTTTTATAAAATCAAGATTAACTCCTTCAATGTCATCATATGTACCATATGATTTTGTTGATTAGGCAAGCAATTTGTCATCCAATATTGCCACATAGGCATGTAGGACCTAATCTACCAGGTAAGTATCAAATTCATACTTTTACTTTTCAATATTACATTTCTTTAGCATGCATTCTTTCACCTTTGATCTTCGATCCTTCTTTGATCGTAAGTAGCAGTTGTTTGACCTAATTCCATATTTGATAACAAATACTATTGAAGATCTAAACTCAATGTTTGATAACAAATACTATTGCTGATCTACAAGACATTCAACTCTTATACTTTTAATTTGACAAATAATCTCCAAATTTTAGATTTGATTGTACAATTAAGAAACATTATCAAGTCTAATCAATTTATGATTTGATCAAATTTGATCTGCATGAAATTTCCGAATTCATCACATCTTAACATCAAATATGTAATATGATTATTTATTTTTTGATTAGTTTATACAAAAATGTATCTTTTCAATGAATAAAGTATTTAGTTCATGACAAATATTAAGAGAAAAGAACCAAACGCAACAAGGAATCTCCTTTGAATTTAATCAATTAAATAATATCAAAGATAAAATGAGGATATCATTTCTTTTTCTTTGTCCTATAAAACCCCTTCTTTACAAGCTAACTTTTGCAAGCATAGGATTTGTAGACCATCTCGTTCTCTAATGTTAATCATTTTTATCTACTAATTAGTTAAGGAACAAATACACTTTCTTCTATAAGGTTACACCTTTTTTTCACCAAATAAACAGGTAAAACAAGTGAAAAGACTACAGATCGATGATAATATACCATCTTTAGATTTTTATTGATATTAGGTTAATAAGCATCAAGTACTGTGCTTGCCAAAGCGAATGTCAAATATATGCTAAGATGCTTGAGATGCTAAGACCCGGTCACATCGTTGTATGTAGTTTGTCTCATAAAACTCAAGTAACTTAATCAATTTTATAAAAATAAATATCACCGAGGGCTTCATTCCATCGGTAAATTACCAAGGGATCAACAATAAATATAATAAAAATAAAATTAAAAATAAAATCTATAAATATCTGCTGCTAACCGACACTAGTTACCGACACACGCCCTAAACCACCAAAAAGACTTCCATCGCGAATATTCACAGAAGGATAGATCCGACGGTAATTTCCGACATATTACCGACGGATTATCGGCGAAAATTAATTCTAAAGATAAGATTTCAAATATGACTTTTGTCAGGCTTTTTAGGCGTGTAGGTGGGAATATGTTCCCGACGGCTATTCCATCAGTAATCCAATAGAGATATTTATTATACATATCTAACATAACTCCTAGTTTTCAAATGGTTTCCATCGTTTTCAAATGCATGAGACTCCTGGTGGCAACTATTTTGTTGGAGTTGGTCGTCTCATAATTAAAACCGACCATATGCAACCCTATGTGAAATGAGTTTGCATGGTTTCTCATGTATTTAGGACATGTGATCATTTGGAAACAATTGGTGTACAAGAATGTAAGTTGGTTTTGACATTGTCTGAAACTGGTGGTCGATATATGATAATTATGCTACTAAGAATGTCATTAACAACAAAAATAAAAGTTTAGATTATCACCAGTCAAATTGTTTGTTCGGATTATTATTTATTACCAATAAGTCATAGTTTGAATTATTAAAAACCTACCTTAAAACAATAGTTTTATATTTGAGAGTTATGACAATCCGCCCTCGAAAAAATTATTGTTGTGTCTTGTTTAATCTATTTGTTGTTTGTATGAAAAACCCGAAATTAATTAGTTGGTGTTCAATAGGTCGATTTTCTCTAAATCTAAGATCGTTGAGGAAGTCAAGCCTCATTTGTTTTTTAATATATATACTAGGTTATAACCCCGTGTATTACACGGGTAGAATAAATGCAATGAATAAATGTAATATTATATACTTAATAATAAATATTTACATATTACATATTTATGGTATATTACATAGTTTTTTAATATAAATTTTAGAAACGTCATATAGTTACTTTTTAAAAATGTTTTATAAAAAGAATGAGAAAAATGTTGTTATGCTTTCTTCCTCTCATCTTCAACCTCACAGAAATAGTTCACGGCGTGAAAAAAATTATCAATGGGCGGTGTGGATCTTGTTTCACGGCGTGATTGGGGAGTCTACATAGGACCACGGCGTGATTTCATCATGTATACCTGATGCTCTTAGCTATTTACTAAATCTATACTATATAATAAAGGAAAACCATAAGGGACATATGTCACTCCCTGGTTACTTCTCACATTTATTTTTTCGCCTCTTTCTCCTATTAAATATTAATTTTTCTGTTTCTCTCTCCTATTAAATAATAATATCAAATAATAATTTTTATATTAATAATATTAATAAATAAAATTTTATGTACACGTGTCACTTTCTGCTTCATTTGTATATTTTTTCCCGCCTCTCTCTCATATAGAATAACGATATTAAAAAAAATTATTTTTAGATTTTTAATATAAATCTAATTACGGATACTTATTATTTAATTATAAATAGTTTAACCGATGTAATATACCGGTTTATTCAATCCGTGTATTACACGGGTTTTTAAAAATATAAAGTTTTTATTACAAAGTATATAACATTTTATTTATTCAACCCGTGTAATACACGGGATTTTAAACTAGTTATAATTAAAGTAAATTACATTTATTTGCTTTAGCTATTTACTAAATTTCAGTTTATGTCATTTAACTAAATAAATTATAAATTTTGTCATTTCTATTTAGAAAAGTTTACAATTTTCATCATTTGAATTAACGTCCGTCAATTTCAAACGTTAAGTGTGGTCATGTGCACCTCAGATGAGGGCAAAATTGTCTTTTTGTCGTTAATAAAAGAACAAATTATACTTTTCATCCTTTATGTTTAAACTTGTTTGCACATTTCGTCCTTTACATTAACAACCATCTATTTTTAGCGTTAAATGAAGCAATTTGCCCCTCACCGAAGACGTGGTATTGAACATCTAAGTAAACTCATTCAGAATAAATAAAAGGAGGTTTTGATTTGCTCTGACGATTGGACTTTTAGGTTTTGTGAAGAATAAAAGTTTTGTGTTTACTTTCTTTTTTACAATAAATCATCTTTTATCCGAAAGAAATCAAAAGCAAACACAAGATTTGAATTCTTCACAATACCCATAAATCCAATCGCCACAGGAAATTGAAACCCACTTTTATTTATTTGAAATGAGTTTACTTAAATGTTCCATCGAAGCGTTTTTTTAATCTATTTTGAATCGTGGAACTTTTTATTTGACTGAAAATGACTGGAAAGAAGGCTGACCGACAATTCCACGTTTAAAATAAAATTAAATGCAAAGCAAATGGTTTCACTTGTTTTGCCACAAAACCATTGGCCATCCTCCATGATTGTGGCTCATGGGCCAAGTCATTATTTTGAATGAGTCAAGAAACTTTTATTTGCTAAATGGCGAAACCATTCTATAACATATATCTACAAACCCCAAACCCACCAACAATCAACATGTATTTTTATATAAGTTTATCTCCAACATCAATATATAGTATATTCAAGGTTTTGCATGTATCTAGTGCCGACTCTATAATTGAAACTAAAATATAAAAATATTAGGTCAAAGAATCAGATTTGAATATTTTTTTTCCTAATAGTTTTGCAAAGCTTAGATTTAAAGTGTCTTTTTCAAAAACGTTTTCTTTGACATTATTTTCTGTAGAGGTGGATAAATCGAGTATTCTTAAGAATTGGTTTTGAAACCGGTTTCGGGTATGATCGGTTCCAGAAAACCGGGTATTCTCAAGAACCGGTTCCGGGTCCGGTTCTTGGTTGAAAAATCATACCCTATGTACCCTTTTGCAGGTATTCAAGAACCGGTTTCGGGTATTCAAGGCAGGTATTTCAAAAACCTATTTCCGGGTATTCGAAAAACTTAGTTAAACATAGAAATACATTAATTAAACATATAAATAACTAACATAAAAGTCCAATAACATTACAACTTAAAATGTTACAAAATAAATAGATGTTTAAAACATAAAGTCATAAAACATAGATAAATTATATAAAAAAAAACTAGATTGGTTCTAGAATTGTGTATGGTTTTAGGTTTTAGGGTAAGAGTTGCACATTTTGGTTATTCTCAAGAACCGGTTCCGGGTCTGATTCTTGGTTGAAAAACATACCCTATGTACCGGGTTCCGAATATTCAAGAACCTGTTCCGGTTCTTACCAGTTCCAGGTATTTGGGCGGTTCCGGTTTTTTATGCACCTCTAACTTTCTGTCCTCACTAATATGAAGTGACATTAATTTTAAATTCTTTGAAGTTGATCTCTCTGCCTTGGGATAAATTAAAATTAATATATGTATTAGTAAAAATTGATTAAAAAAGACCCAAAATTAAACTTTAGGATGGAAGATTTTTTAAAATTCTTTGAAGTTTAGTTTTTTCCTTAATCACCGATTATGATAACACTTTAAATATTTATCAGAAGAACTTGGTTCTAAAACTAAACTTCGTTTGAGGCATCGAATTAAGTTGAACCGCCTATTTATCTTACAACTTAACTCTCATTTAAACCTTTGTTTGTATTTTTTTTATTTATATATATACCATTTTTTTATCATCAAGTAGATGTCTTGATATAAATAACTCCACCCAACAAATTATATTGGGGTTTAATAAAAGTAAAAGCAAAAGTGATGTCTTCCTCAAAGTTCTCATAAAACAACGACAAAGACGAAAATAACAAAAAAAATATATATACAATGAGCACTCAACAAAATCAACTAGTTTTTTACCTCTTCAATTTGTACGGCACCACTTTGCATACTATTTTCTGTCTTGAATACCATGAATATTTTAACCCCATTTGCATATTATTATAATTTCTAAACCACCCTTTTATTCATCTTGAAGTATTTTTGTGTTGTTTTTATCTTGTTGGGATGAGACGTGGACTTCAGTTTCACTAAGGAAATTCAGAAAATATTTTTAGTGGAAAAGAAATTCGAGTATATCGATGTATGAGAGGACTACAACTTGTTTAATTAACGTATATCGAATTATCGATGTACGAAAGGGACTATGAACTTGTTTAACGTATAGTATATCGATATATGAAAAGGACTATGAACTTGTTTAATTCAGTTAGATAACCTTACTCTTTGGCATGATAGCGAATGAAGAACATGAATGATTGTGTTATATAGTGATTTCTAGTTAAAATAAACTTTATGTGATACCGTTGCAAAGTTTACTCAAAGCTATATGTGAGTCACCACCAAGGGCGAAGCTATGAAGGGACCAGGGAGGGCCTCGGCCCCTGCCGTTTTTTCCGTTAGTAGTGTTAATTTTTCCGTTTTCGTCCGAAATTTTTTTTACGTATAGAGCCGGCCCCTGCTTATTTTTTTCGGCCCCCGCTTCTTAGATTTTCAAGCTCTGCCACTGGTCACCACCGCAAGTAAAACATTAAGAACATTCAACTAAATATTGTGATCTAGTCTACAATCTTGTTTGTTTTTACAAACATTACAACTTATGTTGGAAGATATGCGGTTTCAACTTAACGGATATACTAGTTGATTGAGTACCAATATTAATGTTGTTGGTTCAAATTGAACGACTAATAACCTAAACATTAAATTAAACAATCATGTGAAACAATCTTCAAATAGTTTTAGACTTTGAATTATTCCCAACAGAATCACCATTCTCCTGTTGACCCGTGACACATTAGCCTTTAACCGCTGATCCGTTACCTGTGATCAAACGATTAACCCAACAATAATCCCCTTAGTTGTTTATTCATACCATTCACTCACACACAGCAGCGTAATCTCCTTCACCTCAGTCACGTCCAAAGCCATCTCTAATCGTGATTTCACTATTATGTCAAGCTCCTCCTTGATAAGAACCCCATGCGTATCAACCACCAACTAGACAGGTGGCTAAGGCCTTCGAACAAACTATACTTGTTTTCCTGGCAAGAATTCAGAATGGTGTTAAGGTTGCATTAGAAGAGTAGTAAAACAAAGTTAAAGTGGTAGATGATACAACTGTTGGGATGCCAGGAAAGGCAAGGGGAAGGAGGCCATTTCTTGTACGTTCAAGGAGTTTATAGTGTACAAGCCTAGAGAGTTCCACGAGGAAGTCAACCCCTTGACTAGCCATCGGTGGGTCACAAAAATGGAGTCTACTTTTGAGATGAGTCACTGTAGTCCGGAGGATCATGTGACGTATGTGGTTAACCTGCTGAAGGACCAGGCTAACTAGTAGCTACTGAATCTCCGTAAGGAGAAGAGCCAGGGTGTAGTTAATGCAATGTATTGGGATGAATGCAAAGAGGTGTTTCCTGAAGCACCATTGCCCTCAACCGGCGGTATACCGTATTACTGAGGAGTTTCTCTGCATGAAGTAACAATTATTTTTCATTTTTTGTTATGATTTGGAAATTGATTCGGAAATTAATTGCTTAAATTTACTTATCCGGACCAGATTGAAACAACAATTAATAATTGATGGTTTAAACCAATAACCGTCGTAACATTTCAATGCATATGTTTACCTCTATATAGAAGTAAATTTTGGTCAGTATCACACACGTGAAATTCTTAACAGACTTTCATATATTCGTTTTCGAATCTATGATTTTTATCCGATTGAATATTAGTGTATAACTTGCAAATAATTCAACCTGAAAGCAAACACTCGCGATTATAAAAGAATCCATGTATACACGAAATCCACATTCCAACATTTCGAACTCCCCAAACGACCTCTAATATTCAAAGTCAATCTTAAAGTAATTAGAAAGCCATGTTTTTTAGTGAATAACCTTGGTTCTGATGTGTCCATTAAAGGCCCCACCGGATCGATGGAACTCAACCTAATTAGAAAGCCCACCGGACCCCGATCGAGCTACAATCCAAATTAGATGCCGTTCCCATCATTTGCGATACATTAAATTAAATGTATTGAATTGGCGATTTTTAATTAGTTAAATATGATTTTTTTTAATGAAAAATGCTGTGAAAATCGTGATTAATCGTCGAATAATCACTAATCGCTAGTCCATCTTGGAAATTTGAGCAAATCGGGCACCTAATCGGTAGCCAGGCCTAGTCGGCCAAAAAAAAGGTGTTCCAACGAGATTTTGACGATTTTTAAAAAATTGTATATAACTTTAAAATTTACATATAAAAATGTGTGTGTATATATATATATATATATTTAAAAATTACATACAAAAATTCCATTCTGATTAATCGCTAGTCGGTACCTTACCGTCCGACTAGCGCCTAGCAATTTTTACAAACATGCTTCTACTCTATTTTACACCAATAATTTTAAGTGGACTAGCCCTACATTAGCAGATAAATCTGATTTAATATAGGTTTATTTAGTTTCGTTTTTCAACTCTATTTTTTTTTAATATAAGTTGAGATGATTTTCTCACAATCAAGTAGACATTTATGATTTATCTTTCAAATTTTGCAAAACGCATAATCTATACTATCTAATAAACAAGTTAAGTAGACAGACACTCGCCACATTTTTAGACATTTTTATTCTTATTTTCCTGCATCTCTCTCTTATTAATAATCAAATTCATTATTTTAGACAACTAAATTACCTATTTGTTTCAATTTTATCTATATATTTTTAATTCAAAATTATGTTTATCATCAGTTATTGTTCATTCATATTTTTATAAATTTACAATCTGAAAACAATTTTATAGCTAGATATGATCCAAATAAAAACCTTTAATCATATATTTACATATTCACATTGTTTCATTTTGACGAGTGTGTTTTAACAAATTACATTATATTTTATTCAATTAATATAATACATAGATGTTTAAAGACATAAATTTTTATTATTAAATATATAATATTACATTTATTTAAGTGTAATGCACGGAATTCTAACCTAGTTATATATATATATATCTATATCATACATAAACTGCTTACTATGTTATCCTCAAAACTAGGTTATATACCCATGTATTACATGGAGTTGTTTAATAAAAAAATAAAATACAATATTATGTAGGAAAAATTAGATTTCAAATTTTATATTAGAATTCAAATTAAGCAATAATTAGAATTCAAATCTTATATTATTATTTTAAAAAAAAAACAACATTAACATAATTAGATATTAAAATTCAAAGTTACTTAAAATTGTGAAAATGATAAGATTTTAGTGAGAAAAAGTATGATGTTATCACGTGACATTAAATAAAAATGTTTATTAGAAGTAGGATAATATTTGAAATTTTATTGAAACCGTATATAATAATTCCTAAACTAATACTTTAGCTAATATAATTGAAATAATATATTTTGGCGATAGCGATCTATTCTAAACTTTTAATCGACCAATTCTTTCTATCTATCAATTTGTGTACGCATACAAAAACCATTAATTAAATTAAATCATGTGGACAATTGTCATCCAATTAACATATCTATGTGTCTTCTATTTTAATTCATTTATTTTCAATGTTACCTTTTCATGTATAAGTAAAATACAAACTTGACATTTACACCCGTAAGATATTTAATTTACATTTTAGTACTTTGTTATTTGTTATTTGCTGTATGGTATCTTAATATATAAAATAAAAAAATACTAACTAAAGTTTACAACACTAATAATATTAACATTAACATTAACATTCTCCTTTATATTGAAAAGATCTTAGGAATTGTTTGATGATAATTTATTAATTTGTATACATACATCTAGAGGGAAGTCTCTACACTACAAACAACAAAGTAACTCATTTATGCCCTACGTTTTCAAGGCTTCGAAAAAAAAACTACTTTAATTTATATTTCAAGCTGAAAATATATGTGATAATCCATTTATTTTTGTGTTTTTAGAAAAAAATGAGAAGAGATGACAAAATAATTGAATGTTTATTTATGAGGTTACTATAATAAATTCGGCCTAAACATTAATATTATACGTTTTGACAATATATAAAACTATAGTTTAAAAACTTTCATATATTTAAATTTTTTTCACTAAAAGGTCTAAATTTCAAAGTTCATTAGGCCTCATAATATGTTGAGCCGACCCTACACATATACATGTTTGTAAGCATGTGAATCAAAAGTTACACCATACCCGTTTAAAATTCAACATTTATGTAAGCAACAAGTACTTACTTTTAGGGCTGTAAATGAACAGAACGTGCAGCGAACTGTTTGGAAACCGTGTGGCAGAAAGTTCGTTCGTTTAACAAATGAAAGAACATGAACAAAAAATTGCGTTTGGTTAATTAAATGAACAAACATGAACAGAGCTCACGTTCATTCAATTGTATACGTGAATGCTCGGTAATATGTTCTTGAACGTTCGTTTATGTTTGTCTGTTCATGCCCGTTTGCTTATGTTCGTTCATTAAAGAGTTCTTTTTTTTCTACCTTTAATTCTTAATTGTCACCCCCAATAAGTCACTAATTATGGCTATCTTTGCTATGTTAAGTAGTTTTGGATAATTATTTCTAAGTACTTAACTTGATTTATGTTTTGGATGGTTATTTATTATGCTTGGGGATTAAGAAATGAGAATTGTTTGCAAATTTATGTATGTTTATTTGTGTTCATTTATGTAATTATGTTGGTTTGTGTTCGTTTATATCCAGTTTACGTTAGCTTATGAAATTAATAATGAACACGAACAAATTCATTTTCTTAATAAACGAACACGAAATTTCGTGCGATTATGTATTCATGAACGTTCGTTAATCCGATAAATTCTTAATGATCAAACACAAATAAGGTCTCGTTCAGTTCGGTGGGGTTTGTTTACAGCACTACTTACTTTCAAGATAATAAAGTCTACTTATTAAAACAATACATGTTTAATCATATTGAAAACAAGATCTCGATCATTTGTTAAGAATTCAAGATATTATATTTCAACTCTATTGAGGTGTCAACTTTTGGTTACTCCAATCGTCGATCATCGACGAATATCTAGAAATGGTCATATAATGTATTTCATCAATCCATTGAAGATAAATCTAGAAATGCTTGATATTCAAGCTGTAAAAACGTATGTTGAATAAAAAATCTAAAACCAATTTGATCTTTATCAAAGTTATATCATGATATATACTAAAAATCCAAGAATTAATAATACAAGAATCAACAAAATAGGGTTGTTTCTGTCAAATGCTAAAACATGCTCTTATATAAAGTCAAGCTAGACGTCATTTAACATTTGTTGAGATTTCAAATTCTTATTAATGCAGCTTCTTTGTTTGAAAACTAACTCGTAGAGTTACAACTGGTGATTGATACAAACATTATAAATTACTTAGATTTTTTTTTTACTGCAACGGATAATGTTTTTTATTCAACTAAGATCAGTGGGAAGCTGGAAAGAGATTACATCGAACACCAAAAGATAATTACGTTAGGTAGATATATAACAAAAATAATATAATCATTTTAAATATGATGTAATGAGGTTTAATTTTTCTTGTATCTGTATATAATATGGTGTGTTAAGTCTCATGATCTCATAAGATCAAATAGCATAGCATGGTTGAGTTCATGATAAAACTTCTTTTTGTAAAAAACTCGTGAAAACCGACACAAACGAACTCCGATTGAACTCATTACAGTGGCGTTAGAACCGGCTCGTCAAACTCGATCTAAATCCTAAAGCTAAACCCCACCCCTAAAAACCTAAAACCCCCACCCTTCAAAAACCTAAACCCCCCACCCCACCCCCAAAAACCTAAACGTCAAGCCGGTTCCAACGCCGCCAAAATGAGTTCATTCGGAGTATGTTTGGGTCGGTTTTCTCAATTTTTTCCCACGAACAAAAAGTTTTTTCAAGATCATTCCCCATAGCATAGTAAAGGATATATATATGTAAGGGGAAAGTGAATATGGTGTTGTTAAACATCTAAGTTAGATGTGAAACCCAAAAAAAAGACATAGTTTTGATTAAAAGTTCCATAAACCCTGTTAATTAAATCACTTTCAAATACTCACCTTCACAAAGTTCGTGCATGCCATCGTTACTCGTTTCCAGTGAGACACTACTATCGTTCGTCCATAAAATCACTTACATATAGCCGTTTCAAATTGAAATTAATTTGATAGTAGATTTTATATTCATTCATCGAAGTTTACGCCTATTCTGAATAGTCAATTGTTTATTCATTTGGTACTTGGTAAGCAATTAATTTGGAATGATGGGAATGTTAAAATTTCTTTATTTATTCATTCATCTAAATAGCCATTAGTTGTGTTTATTAGAACCTTATAATCGGAATTAGAAGATAGTATCAAGTAGACAAACGATGGTCAGTATTTTTTTTTTGTGAAGTTGGGAATTAGTTGTAACTTTTGGAAATTTTAATTAAAACTACGTCGTTTTAATGAGTTTCACATTTAAGTTAAATGCTTAACAGAACTATATTCATTTTCCCTTATATGTAGACTCTAACATAATAATAAAAACCCAAAACCTGAAATACTATATTCAGGTATAGGAATAACTATAAATTTTACGGGTTTGGGAGTGTATGGTACCACGATCTTTTACCCGTTTACCCACATCCAAACCGATATATACGTATATAATTTCAACAATATAATAAATAGTACTTCAGATTTGTTAAAAACTCCAAATCATTAAATTTATAGAATTATTAAAACTGTAGTTCATAATTTGATATTTCAAGTGAGTTGTTAAGTTGAGTTTCATATAGATCTAGTTTCAGGTAATAAGAATTACAGCATGTAAAAAATTTAATCACATAAGATCATAAATGAGTATACTAAATATCTTCGGGGAACCCACGTACTAAACCGGTATCCAATAGGCATATGACACGGTTTTCTAATCAGGATATTGAGATTACTAAAACTCGCCTCATACCCGATCCATTACCGTAGCTAATTAATCCTAGTTTTTGTTTCTCAAAGACTAAAACGTATCCTAACTTTATTAGGATACTAGGTTAGTGTCACACCCCAACCACGGCGGTTTTCCGCGGGGCGCGACGGTCATGGATCATCGTCACTGATTACATAGAACGACCTCTATATGGTTTTGAAAATCATGCATTCCAAATCGTTCCAAAATATAACATTGTTTTACAGAGTTAATGCGGAAAGTAATGCGGAAGGAAAATAAATTGTTTTGAAAATACAATGTCAAGCAAAAGACAAGCAAAAGTTCATTGTCATGGGAACATCAAAAGACTTCATGCATGATGCGCACCCTAATCCCGTGCAAGCTTAACGACCTGAGAAAACATGCTTAAACGAGTCAACAATAATGTTGGTGAGTTCACAGGTTTAAATGTAAAAGTAAATCGTTGTAATGGACCACAAAACTTTCAATGATTTGATTGCTGTACAGACAATGCTACAATATTATCATAAGCGCACCGAAACCGAAGCTAGACTGTAACAGTAATGAAATGCCTCTACCACGCCTATCGTATGCATGGGGTGATTAGGTCAATGATGCACCCGTTTTGACCTCCGGTCAAAGTTAGCGCGACTAACGCGGGTGGGGGTTATCAAACCCAAATAGATCTATCCATGATTACCTCGCTTAGAAACGAAACTAACGGTCCAGTTTGAGAGGACTTAATACGATATGAAACCGCTTATGTAATATGTGAAATCATGTAAGTGAAATTGTGTCCAAAGAAAACAGTAAGTATGCATGTAATCTCCCCCAAAAGGAAAATAAGTAAAATGGGGCCGTGAAACTCACCTGATGCGTGAGTACCGTAAACGTGTAAGTAGCAAAAGTCCGTGTGTAAACCGCCCTATGCGTGCCCTAGAATATATAAGACACCTTAAGGTCTAAGTAATGTATCCGTGTGTAAGTGAGTTATGTAACCGTTTCACCCAACTTAGTTTCGTTATGAAATTCCGTTTGACTCGACGATCCGTTGGTGATATGTATTTGTTATCCAAAAATATATATTTACATAAAATAAATATAAATCATATACTCGATCAAGCGTGTCCATTGTCTACAAGTAACTCGGTGTCAACTTAGAGTCTGGGCTTCAAAATAAAGTTTGACTCGACGACCCTAGTCGTAACTCGATGCGAACGAAAAATATATATTATATATATTTATTCAAAATAATGTTTTCGAAATACGTCATGTTTTGAGGCAAAAATAATATCCATATTATTTCTACGAAATATGACTTTGAAAATTATCACTCTTAAAATAATGTCGGTTTTCGTTTTACAACCAAAGTATATATATACGTATATATTTATAAAATTATATATGTTTTGAGATCTAGTCTTGGGCATTTTAAATATTTATATTTACTAAAAATTAACTCCTAAATTTATATGTTTCAAAATCCATAACTAAACCCAAGTAAGCTACTTAATAAATAACACCAATTTTACAACTAGTAATAATATATTTCTATAACTTGTCATGAGTTTACCCAAAATACCAACAACTTTGTAAAACGCTAAAATATACAATAACACATAATAATAGTCACTAAGTAACCCATGGACCTAATAAAACCACTTGATGCATATTCAAGGTTTAACATATATTTTGTCTCTATTAGTAACAATTTTTATTACGTGAAACATAATCAATAAAAACTAAAATCACCAACTTACATATTTATTTTAGTTCAAGAATCATCATAAAGTTATTATTAATGTTTTCATACAAAAATAAGACTCATGTAATTATTTTATAGAAACTCCATATGTAATAAAAATGGATTTTGTGGGTGAAGTTTGGTACATTGCAACATGTAGGTAAAGAAATATAAAACAGGAACAAAATATAAATGAGTAGGGATTTTCTCACTAGAAGCAAGCAAGGAAGAAGGTGGGAATGGAGTAGGTTGCTTGCTAGATACTAAGAGACCACTTGTTCTTCACCAAAGATAGACTTGAACACCCTTGAATGCTTGAACTAGAAATGAAAAATGGAGATTGTGGTTGGAGGGTTGGAGCCGTAATCAGGAGAAAGAAGAAGAGTTTATGGGTTTGAATATTTGTGTAGAAGAAATGAGAGGGTGTTTACCTACTTTATGGTCATGCGCATGAAGGGAAAAGGTAACACATTGGTGGTGGTTTCAAGCCGGTGGTTAATAAGATGGAATGGATATAACTTAAAATGGTGAAGGATCATTTTGTTATTTCTAGAACATTAATTGACTAAACATTAATATGGAAGGTTTGGTGTAAGTAAAAAAACAGAAGACGCGGATGTGATGTACGTTGAGCCGTAAAAACAAGAAGAAAAAGGGTGGAGTTTCGAGAATTTCACATATTGGGTTTGAGTATGTAAGTTAGTAAACTCTTTGATTGGTGACATATCAAAAGAAAGATAAAAATTCAAAAATGAGGTGTTTGCTTGTGTAGTTTCGGCTGGGCTAAGGCAAAGGGGAAGTGTCTTTCCATTATATTAATTTGTTTATATTATAATACCAAGATTCTTACATCTTAACAAATTAACCGGGCATTAAAGTGGTAACGGGTATAAATCAAACGCGATATAAATTAGAGATGTTATTAAAGCGAGCTAAATAAAATTATACATTATATAGTTAGTGGTTCACTAATATATACATATATATATATATATATAAATATATGTTTAGAATTTTAATATGTCGAGATAGCGCGTTAAAATAAAATAGACCGGTGAAACGGTAAAGACGCGCATTTAAATACTAAGTTGATATAAATAAACACACACATATTTAAGTTCTAAAATAGTATCGTAACATCTCGAAATATTTATTAAAACATAAATATTAGTTATCACCAAGTTTCTCGTGTGCCGGTTATACTACGTGTGACCCGGTAATTTACCGAATTACCGATGCGTGAAATGTTATGAATGGACTTTGCTACTTATGAAATGACCTTAATTAACCATAATTAAGTCTAACACGAATGTAATGTATGCAATTTATGACAGAGACGGGGACGGGTATTGACCTGAAATTGCCGGTTGTCACATACTCCCCATGTTAAAAAGAATTTCGTCCCGAAATTCAGTTAGTGTCATCCGTGACTGGTGCAGTTTCGAACAACTGCGGGTACTTGCGCTTCATCTGGTCCTCGCGTTCCCAAGTAAACTCCGGTCCTCGTCTAGAGTTCCACCGAACTTTTACTATAGGGATACGACTCTGTTTCATTCTCTTGACCTCGTGGTCCATGATCTCAACTGGTTCTTCGACGAAATGGAGTCGATCATCAACCTGGATTTCCTCGAGTGGTATGACCTGTGTCTCGTCTGATAAACACTTCTTCAGATTTGACACGTGGAAAGTGGCATGAACACCACTGAGTGCTTGCGGCAGCTTAAGCTTGTAAGCCACGGGACCAACCCTTGCAAGGATCTCGAACGGTCCGATGTATCTCGGGTTTAGCTTACCACGCTTGCCGAAGCGAATAACTCCCTTCCATGGTGAGACTTTGAGTAAAACCTTATCTCCAACCTGGAATTCCAATGGTTTGCGTCTCACGTCAGCGTAACTCTTCTGACGATCACGCGCGGCCTTAAGTCTGTCCCGAATCTGGACGATCTTCTCTGTTGTTTCATGAATGATCTCTGGCCCAGTAAGCTGGCTATCCCCAACTTCTGTCCAGCATAAAGGTGATCGGCACTTTCGTCCATACAGTGCTTCAAAAGGTGCGGCTTTGATGCTAGTGTGATAACTGTTGTTGTAAGAGAACTCAACCAATGGTAGATGAGTATCCCATTTGTTCCCGAAATCAATCACACAAGCTCTAAGCATGTCCTCCAAAGTCTGAATAGTCCTTTCACTTTGACCATCAGTTTGGGGGTGATACGCGGTACTCATATCCAATCTTGTACCCAATGCTTTCTGTAGAGATTGCCAGAACCTAGAGGTGAATCGGCTATCTCGATCTGAAATGATGGAGATTGGCACTCCATGTCTCGAGACAACCTCCTTGAGATAAATTCTGGTCAACCTTTCCATCTTATCAGTTTCCTTAATCGGCAAGAAGTGTGCAGACTTTGTCAGTCGGTCGACAATTACCCAAATCGTATCATAACCACCGGATGTCTTGGGTAACTTTGTGATGAAATCCATGGAAATCTGCTCCCACTTCCATTGTGGAATCTCCGGTTGTTGTAGTAACCCTGACGGTTTCTGATATTCTGTTTTGACTTTTGAACATGTCAGACACTTACTAACGTAGGTGGCGATGTCAGCTTTCATGTTGGGCCACCAGTAAAGTTCCTTGAGATCCTGATACATCTTGTCAGAGCCTGGGTGAATCGAGTACCTGGACTTGTGTGCTTCGTCCATTACTAAATCCCTTAAGCTCCCAAAGCTTGGTACCCAAATCCGATCCATGAAGTAACGGGTTTCATCGGATTTGATCTCAAATTGCTTGTCCATACCCCGTAAGGACTCATCTTTCAGGTTTTGCTCCCTGAGTGCTTCTAACTGAGCATCGCGAATTTGAGTGGTTAAACTCGTGTGAATTGTCATCCCCAATGCTCGCACTCGTAGAGTTTTGGTTCGTTCCTTTCTACTCAAGGCATCTGCTACGACGTTTGCCTTACCAGGATGATAGCGAATCTCGCAGTCGTAGTCGTTAAGTAACTCGACCCATCTGCGTTGCCTCATGTTTAACTCTTTCTGGTCAAAGATGTGCTGGAGACTCTTGTGGTCAGTGAAAATAGTACATCTAGTACCGTACAGGTAATGCCTCCAGATCTTGAGTGCAAAAACTACGGCTCCCAGTTCTAAGTCATGGGTGGTGTAATTTTTCTCATGTACTTTTAGTTGTCGGGACGCGTAAGCAATAACCTTGTCGTGTTGCATCAATACGCAACCAAGACCTTGGTGTGATGCGTCACAGTATACCACAAATCCGTCTGTTCCTTCTGGAAGTGACAAGATAGGAGCACAACATAGTTTCTGTTTCAACAGCTGAAAGGCTGCTTCTTGCTTTTCACCCCAATCAAACTTCTTGTCTTTCTGGGTTAAGGTTGTCATTGGCTGGGCTATCTTAGAGAAATTTTCGATAAACCGTCTGTAGTAGCCTGCCAGACCTAGGAATTGTCGCACCTCAGTCGGAGTCTTCGGTGCTTCCCAATTCTTTATCGCTTCAACCTTGGACGGGTCAACATGTATACCCTTCTCGTTGACCACATGCCCGAGAAATTGCACCTCTCGAATCCAGAAATCACATTTCGAGAATTTAGCGTACAGCTTCTCGTTCTTAAGTAATTCCAATATTAGTCTCAAATGCTGCTCGTGCTCTTCTTGAGTTTGTGAGTATATCAAGATGTCGTCGATGAAAACAATCACGAATTTATCCAGGTAGGGCTTGCACACTCTATTCATGAGGTCCATGAATACAGCTGGTGCATTGGTTAACCCAAACGGCATGACCATAAACTCGTAGAGACCGTAACGAGTCCGAAACGCGGTCTTAGGAACATCCTCCTCTTGAATTCGTAACTGATGGTATCCTGAACGTAAGTCAATTTTCGAATAATAACTGGATCCTTGAAGTTGGTCGAACAAGTCATCGATCCTCGGAAGTGGATACCGGTTCTTAATAGTCAGCTTGTTTAATTCCCGGTAATCGATGCACATTCGGAAGGATCCATCCTTCTTCTTGACAAACAAGACCGGGGCTCCCCAAGGCGAGAAACTCGGTCTTATGAATCCCTTGTCTAACAACTCCTGTAGTTGGTTAGACAATTCTTGCATTTCCGATGGCGCTAGCCGGTAAGGTGATCGCGCAATCGGTGCGGCTCCGGGTACCAGGTCAATTCGAAACTCGACTTGTCTCGGAAGTGGAAGTCCGGGCAAGTCTTCGGGAAAGACTTCAGGGTAGTCTCGAACGATCGGTATATCCTCGACTTTTCTCTCCTCCGTTGGCTTTTCTATTACGTGCGCCAAGATTGCATGATAGCCCTTTCGTAAGCACTTCCGGGCCTTCATACAAGTAATGATCCTTAGCGTAGTACCGCTCCTTTCTCCTTGAATCGAAAGTGTTTCCCCATTCGGAAGCGGAATACGAACAATCTTTTCACGACAAACGATTTCAGCTCGATTCTTTGACAACCAATCCATCCCAATGACGATGTCAAAACTTCCAAGCGTTACAGGCAGTAAATCTATGACAAAAGGGTGATCCGCCAAATTCAAAGTACACCCTTGAATTACTTTATCGGTTTCAATTAGCTTACCATCGGCTAACTCTATGGTATACTTACTAGTTAACATGATTGGTTTAATACCGAGCAATGGACTAAATTCGCTAGACACAAAACTCTTATCGGCACCAGTATCGAACAAAATAGAAGCATAGTGGTCATTAATGAGAAACGTACCCGTAACAATATTCAGATCTTGACGGGCTTCTCCGGCTCCTATCACAAAGGCTCTACCGCGCGCATTATTGCCCCCATGATTCTTCAGTTTTGGGCAATCCTTGCGGAAGTGTGCAGTACTCCCGCATTCGAAGCAACCACGGTTGGCCCCTGGGTTGGCGGCTGGCTCAGTAGTTCGGCAATTTTTAGTTGCATGGCCGAACCTCTTGCATTTCTGGCACTTAGAGTCTTCACATGTACCCACGTGGTGAAAACCACACTTGTTACATTTAGGTAGGTTCCCGGTATACCCACCTCTTGGTTTCTTCTCAGTTGGGCCTGCAGCAAAGGCCTTAACTGTTTCTTGTCTCTTCTGAACTGGGGGTACAAAGGTCTTGCCATGATTATTATCCCATTTCCTCTTGTTGTCAGCGCTTCTCACAAAGGAACCCTTTTTCACCAAAACACCCTGGCGAACTGCTTGATCAGTCAAGTGGTGAGCAAGTCTCACTGCGCTCTGGATTGTAGCGGGTTCAGCAGAAGTTACCATGCTTTGGATTTGAGGTGCTAGACCCCAAATGTACCTTTCAATCCTTTTGAATTCAGGGGTCACCATGTGTGGACACAAGCGTGCATAGTCATGAAATTTGGTGGTATAAGTGTCCACATCAGCACCCTCCATGGTCAAATTCCAAAACTCTTGCTCTATCTTTTGCAGTTCACTGCGAGGGCAATACTCTTCTTTCAGCATCTCCTTGAAATCCTCCCAAGGTATCGCATTGGCGACATCCAGACCCAATGTCTGAACATGAGAGTTCCACCATGATAGTGCCTGCCCTTCAAATGTGCCAGAGGCGAACTTGACTCTACTATCCGCAGTGCAGTTACTTATGCTGAAGACAGACTCTGCCTTCTCTGTCCATCGAACCATTCCAACTGCCCCCTCAGAGCCATTGAAAGTATGAGGTTTGCAGTTGAGGAAGGACTTAAATGAACAGCCCCTCGCATTGTGCTCTGTTCCTGAATTGTATAAATTGCTTTGTTAGAAATTAAACAATCATAAACAGCGACTTTAATACATATGACAACGCATCCCTTCGGACTTCCGTCGTACCTCCGTCTCCTCCGTTGATCTCCGATCCTCCACCGGATCCCACGTTCCGGTTAGTGTCGTAAGCGGCAAGGGCATCGGCTACTCGTTGCGAGATCATTGCCTCAATCTCCGCTAAGCTCGTAGGTGCACTGCCCTCTGCATTATTGTGGGGGACTCTCCTTCGTGGCGGCATGTTTCTTCAAATCACAACGATAAGCAAGATAAGACAATATATATAATAAAGTCAACACATATGCACAAAGTAGACAACCACAACAATCAAACAACCACGCAATATAAAAGATAACATAACTTGATAAATAAATTGCACGAGATACAAAGTATTTTTAGAGTACAAAGCTCCACAAAAACAAGTTCAAATCTAAAATATTACGTGAGCACAACCCGCTCACGATAGGCTAATGAATGAAACGAGAAAATACACCAACAAAGAGGGCCACAGAGGCGAAGAGAGCACTAACTGCAGCAAGTGCCACAGCAGACCCTGCTCGCTCCTGTGCCTCGGCAGCCTGCTGTTCAGCTATAACAACACGCTGATTGGCGGCTGCGGCCTGCTCCTCGATGGCAACCACCCGGAAGTGAATAGCGTGAAGTGACTGGTCCACGATGTAAGACCATTCATTCACGGAATGTAGGCGGTCCACTATAGACTCGATGTGGAGGCCCTTGAGCCTCTCAATGTCATCCCGAACTGAGTGGGTCTCGAGGTCA
This sequence comes from Smallanthus sonchifolius, assembly GCA_023525975.1. NCBI lineage: Eukaryota > Viridiplantae > Streptophyta > Magnoliopsida > Asterales > Asteraceae > Smallanthus > Smallanthus sonchifolius. The sequence goes on along the minus strand of CM042041.1, from coordinate 60,179,063 downwards.
CGGTGAGCATCTTGTGCCACTGGTGTGGGCACGGTGCGCTCAACCGGCTCCCCGGTCAGTGGTAGGGGACGGGGCGCCTGAGAAGACTCGCCTATCTCGTGGATAGAGGGTAAATCCTCCTCCTCCAACCACCCATTGAGGGTGTGTGGCATCCATGTCTGCTTCCTCGCAGAAGCCAAAGTCCTCTTCCGCGGAGGCTCTCGTGGAGTGTCGTCAGTCCCTGCTGCCTCGCCGGCAGGTGCTGGTGGTGATAGTGCGGGCCTCTTCCCTAGCATGGGGACCTGCTTCCTAGCAGTCTGCTTCGTCTTAGCTCCGGTGCGAAGGACAGGTGGGGCTGATGGTACAGGACTCGGTGGTGTAGGAGCTCGTCGTGTCGAAACTGGGGTACTCTCTCCTGAGGAAGACCCTCCGAAGATCACCGAGCGAGGCACCGTCTCTCCGGAGCTCGTGCTGTCACTCCCGGCGGCCGCTCCGCCTGTGCTGTCAGTAGCTGACTCACCGGACGCCTCCTCCGGGTCGGTCTCGTAACTTACCTCCGGTACGGGTGCAGGCGGCGACGCTGGTGGTGTCCCAGCTGGTGGTGGTGGTGGGGTCGCGGGTGTGTACTCCTCGTCAGAAGCGTATATAACAATCGGGTCTACTGAAGTCATATCTGTGACAAGGCAATATTCGAAATACTACGTAACATAAGTATGCAGTGTGTGTATGCGGTAATGTAATGTAATGAGACCACGGTTATAGTCTAAGCCCACTAAATGCAACTTAGTTCGCTATAACCAATGTCTCTGATACCAATCTGTCACACCCCAACCACGGCGGTTTTCCGCGGGGCGCGACGGTCACGGATCATCGTCACTGATTACATAGAACGACCTCTATATGGTTTTGAAAATCATGCATTCCAAATCGTTCCAAAATATAACATTGTTTTACAGAGTTAATGCGGAAAGTAATGCGGAAGAAAAATAAATTGTTTTGAAAATACAATGTCAAGCAAAAGACAAGCAAAAGTTCATTGTCATGGGAACATCAAAAGACTTCATGCATGATGCGCACCCTAATCCCGTGCAAGCTTAACGACCTGAGAAAACATGCTTAAACGAGTCAACAATAATGTTGGTGAGTTCACAGGTTTAAATGTAAAAGTAAATCGTTGTAATGGACCACAAAACTTTCAATGATTTGATTGCTGTACAGACAATGCTACAATATTATCATAAGCGCACCGAAACCGAAGCTAGACTGTAACAGTAATGAAATGCCTCTACCACGCCTATCGTATGCATGGGGTGATTAGGTCAATGATGCACCCGTTTTGACCTCCGGTCAAAGTTAGCGCGACTAACGCGGGTGGGGGTTATCAAACCCAAATAGATCTATCCATGATTACCTCGCTTAGAAACGAAACTAACGGTCCAGTTTGAGAGGACTTAATACGATATGAAACCGCTTATGTAATATGTGAAATCATGTAAGTGAAATTGTGTCCAATGAAAACAGTAAGTATGCATGTAATCTCCCCCAAAAGGAAAATAAGTAAAATGGGGCCGTGAAACTCACCTGATGCGTGAGTACCGTAAACGTGTAAGTAGCAAAAGTCCGTGTGTAAACCGCCCTATGCGTGCCCTAGAATATATAAGACACCTTAAGGTCTAAGTAATGTATCCGTGTGTAAGTGAGTTATGTAACCGTTTCACCCAACTTAGTTTCGTTATGAAATTCCGTTTGACTCGACGATCCGTTGGTGATATGTATTTGTTATCCAAAAATATATATTTACATAAAATAAATATAAATCATATACTCGATCAAGCGTGTCCATTGTCTACAAGTAACTCGGTGTCAACTTAGAGTCTGGGCTTCAAAATAAAGTTTGACTCGACGACCCTAGTCGTAACTCGATGCGAACGAAAAATATATATTATATATATTTATTCAAAATAATGTTTTCGAAATACGTCATGTTTTGAGGCAAAAATAATATCCATATTATTTCTACGAAATATGACTTTGAAAATTATCACTCTTAAAATAATGTCGGTTTTCGTTTTACAACCAAAGTATATATATACGTATATATTTATAAAATTATATATGTTTTGAGATCTAGTCTTGGGCATTTTAAATATTTATATTTACTAAAAATTAACTCCTAAATTTATATGTTTCAAAATCCATAACTAAACCCAAGTAAGCTACTTAACAAATAACACCAATTTTACAACTAGTAATAATATATTTCTATAACTTGTCATGAGTTTACCCAAAATACCAACAACTTTGTAAAACACTAAAATATACAATAACACATAATAATAGTCACTAAGTAACCCATGGACCTAATAAAACCACTTGATGCATATTCAAGGTTTAACATATATTTTGTCTCTATTAGTAACAATTTTTATTACGTGAAACATAATCAATAAAAACTAAAATCACCAACTTACATATTTATTTTAGTTCAAGAATCATCATAAAGTTATTATTAATGTTTTCATACAAAAATAAGACTCATGTAATTATTTTATAGAAACTCCATATGTAATAAAAATGGATTTTGTGGGTGAAGTTTGGTACATTGCAACATGTAGGTAAAGAAATATAAAACAGGAACAAAATATAAATGAGTAGGGGATTTTCTCACTAGAAGCAAGCAAGGAAGAAGGTGGGAATGGAGTAGGTTGCTTGCTAGATACTAAGAGACCACTTGTTCTTCACCAAAGATAGACTTGAACACCCTTGAATGCTTGAACTAGAAATGAAAAATGGAGATTGTGGTTGGAGGGTTGGAGCCGTAATCAGGAGAAAGAAGAAGAGTTTATGGGTTTGAATATTTGTGTAGAAGAAATGAGAGGGTGTTCACCTACTTTATGGTCATGCGCATGAAGGGAAAAGGTAACACATTGGTGGTGGTTTCAAGCCGGTGGTTAATAAGATGGAATGGATATAACTTAAAATGGTGAAGGATCATTTTGTTATTTCTAGAACATTAATTGACTAAACATTAATATGGAAGGTTTGGTGTAAGTAAAAAAACAGAAGACGCGGATGTGATGTACGTTGAGCCGTAAAAACAAGAAGAAAAAGGGTGGAGTTTCGAGAATTTCACATATTGGGTTTGAGTATGTAAGTTAGTAAACTCTTTGATTGGTGACATATCAAAAGAAAGATAAAAATTCAAAAATGAGGTGTTTGCTTGTGTAGTTTCGGCTGGGCTAAGGCAAAGGGGAAGTGTCTTTCCATTATATTAATTTGTTTATATTATAATACCAAGATTCTTACATCTTAACAAATTAACCGGGCATTAAAGTGGTAACGGGTATAAATCAAACGCGATATAAATTAGAGATGTTATTAAAGCGAGCTAAATAAAATTATACATTATATAGTTAGTGGTTCACTAATATATACATATATATATATATAAATATATGTTTAGAATTTTAATATGTCGAGATAGCGCGTTAAAATAAAATAGACCGGTGAAACGGTAAAGACGCGCATTTAAATACTAAGTTGATATAAATAAACACACACATATTTAAGTTCTAAAATAGTATCGTAACATCTCGAAATATTTATTAAAACATAAATATTAGTTATCACCAAGTTTCTCGTGTGCCGGTTATACTGCGTGTGACCCGGTAATTTACCGAATTACCGATGCGTGAAATGTTATGAATGGACTTTGCTACTTATGAAATGACCTTAATTAACCATAATTAAGTCTAACACGAATGTAATGTATGCAATTTATGACAGAGACGGGGACGGGTATTGACCTGAAATTGCCGGTTGTCACAGTTAGAATCCCGTGTAATACACGAGTAATTTGAATATAATGTTATATATATAGAAATAAAAATTGTATTTCTTTAAAACTTGTTATTACACGGGTTGAATAAACTCGTTTATTATGCGTGTTGAATAAAATGTAATATGTTAACACATACACTCCCCAAAATATGTTTTTAAAAAATATACTTTGACGTGACAGTTATAAATCACGTTAAGTTAATTTATAAAACATTTTTTTCAATTGAGTATTAATCTTTTTTATGTAATTGATAAATGTTTATTTATATTAACTTTATTTGGTTAATAAGTATCCATAAATACATTTATATTAAATACCTAGAAAAATGTATTAGTTTAATATTATCATTAAATAGGAGAGAGGGGCGAAAAAACATACAAACAAAACCTTTATTTATTATATAGTATAGATATAGATATCTAATTTTCAATATCGACACAGGTTGGGCCAATAAAACCTAAGGATATATCAAAGGTCTACCAAGATCTAGACATAGATTGGGCCACCATCAATATGATATCTTCATTGATCCTTTTAGTAGCACTTTGAACCGATCCAGGAGATAGATGATTACGAATATTGGACCATTTCGAGGTCGATTATATATGTAATACCTTCCTAACACCGGTGTCGTTAACAAATGACTATACTTTCCATGTATGGACTTTTGAAAATTCTTAGACAGCATGCTTGACTATTGAATTATATGGAATTATGGCCCTACGAGAAATAATTAATTAAAATAAGATCATACATTGAATTCTGATTTCACTCTTGAATGTGAGATTCAAACCTTTCCTTTTGACATTTGTATTTGTATCTCAGTGATCAAATTTTGAAAAAAAGAAGAAGATAATACAAGTGTATGGACATAAACTACTAATAGTTTTTAACCAATTTGAACCTTGCACGTGACATACGAACTAAACACGTACACCATACGTAAAATTTGATCTCTTGAGGTGTCAAAATATGATTTTATTAAGTGTACTATAGTCAATATTATAAATACTCGTTAAATTAATTTTCAATAGTAAAAACAGAACACATTACGATGTAAAATTTGATCTCTTGAGGTGTCAAAATATGATCGTGGGAGTCGGGGGCGGTTCAATATATTTTTGGGACTAAAACGAACTTTAAAATTGTGGCTTTTTGTGATAGTTTTCTAAATATATAAAAATTACTAAAATGTAATTTCATGAAGCGTGAACACGTATAATACTAGTGGGGAGCCCGGACGTTGCGCCGGAGCGTAAATTTAAGGATTTTTACAGTGGGATTGAAATTAAGTTTAAAGTCTTAGCTTTTTGTGGCTTAAGAATAGATCAAATCTCAAGAACAGATCATATACAACGTTTTTCCAACAAGTCCAAACAGAGACAACAATGATGTTTAATGAGACCGATTAAACACCACCAGAGCCAATTTCAAAACCCACCACGAGACCACTGCTAGCTTGGCTCGACTTTCTGGGGGTTTGCGGATGTCCACGTCACATAAAATCTAACGGCGTTAAGTTTTTTTAAGGGGGGTCCAATGTAAGAAAATAGTTTGAAAGTAAGGACTTGTGGTAAAATTATTCTTAGTTAGAATTATTATTATCCAATTGATAAAAAATAGGATTATTAATATCCAATAATCCTATATTATTTGGTTGGCTTCACTGCAGAAAAAAAAAATTAACAACTCTTTTTCATCATCATTTTTGTTTTATTTGAAATTTTATGTGTACACTATAAAATTGGTTTTGTAATTCACCTCCCACGATGAAATGTCATTCGACAAAAAGATAAATGAATTTCAAAATAATTTCTTAACATGTAAATAATAATATTTTTATCCAAACCTTAATAATAAAATAAATGTATAATTACCATCCAAACCTTAAAGTTTGACATAACGGTTAGCGCTTGAGTTTATCTGATTAGAGGCCTCAAATTCAAATATTTCTGCCTTTAACCTCTTTAAAGGTAGTAATATATTTCATGATTAAAAAAATGTCTACTAAGCAAGCTAATATCCAAGAATTAATCTTTCTCAAGGTAATAAAAGTCTAATTAATCATGCAACAATCTTAATCATGTCATATTCCAAGAGTATTTATGCAAGGGGGAAATTGCAAAAAAGAGTAATAGAAGATGCATAAATTCCTAATATAAAGAACCAAAAAGTTTGTCTCTTACTAGGGATGGTAATGGGAATCTGTTAAAAGATGGGTATTAGTAATTTCAATTTCATATATGATTATACAATTGTGTTTCATACCCGCCGCGTACGTAATTATTCTTTACTCATCAAGTATCGAATACACCATCAGGTATTTGGTGTTGTGTAGAGGTGCGATAACAATATGGTGATGTATTTGGTGCTTCTGGCCTTGGTGGCTTCGTTAGATCTGGTGTTGTGTGTACGACGTTGCAAGATCAGTGGAATGTGAGGTGGGTAACGAATACATTTGTGCGGATTAATGGGGGAGAAGAAAAAGGAAGGGAGTGAAAATTATTGGTTCCAGTACCGTAAAATATCGATACTGAAATCAAGGAAAAACAAACACTAGTATTGTTACCGTTGGTGTTCGGCCGGGACTGGTACGATACCGGTATTTGATAAGAAAATCTCAACCTACGTGAGAGTGAATAATGAGAACCAAATATGTAATTTCTCAAACTTATAGAACAAATCCATAAAAGTTAAAATATATATAACACGTCACCATTCTTGTAACTCTTTCTAAAAATTGAACGCATAACTTTATTTATTAAAGAATAAATAAATTTCTGCGTCACAATGTTAGAAGCATTTTGTTACCTTTGTTTTAATTTTTTTTCTGCCTATTATAGAAATATACATAACTAATCAAAACATTCAAAATCAGAAGTATGCAATAAATTCTTTCTATTGTACTTGTTAGTTTGTTTTAGAATAAGTAGCGATAATACTTTTAGAATGACATTTGTTTTCTTTTTTTTTTCGAATTTCATCTTGTTTACACTACAAGAAAAGGACCCTGTGCCGACGGAGCCTATACCGACGACACTTGTCGTCGGGATAGGTCACCCTATACCGACGACATGTCGTCGGGATAGGCAAAACCCAAAATTTAATAGGGGAGACCCTATACCGACGACATGTCGTCGGCACAGGGTTGAGGCAGATGGAGGGAAAACATGGCGCCCAATGAAAAATTGGGGAAAACCTGTGCCGACGACATGTCGTCGGTATAGGTTAATTTCCATTTTCTTTTTGTTTTTCTTTTATTTGATAAATATTCGTCGGTCAAAATTTTTTTTTTTAAATTAAAAACAATTATGGGAAAACTCTATACCGACGACATATCGTCGGTATAGAGTTTTTAACTTTATTAACTGGTCAAACCTGTACCGACGACATGTCGTCGGGACAAAACCATATTGCGCCGACTTTCGAGCCTATACCGACGACATGTCGTCGGTATAGGTTAATTTCCATTTTCTTTTTGTTTTTCTTTTATTTGATGAATATTCGTCGGTCAAAATTTTTTTTTTTAAATTAAAAACAATTATGGGAAAACTCTATACCGACGACATGTCGTCGGTATAGACTTTTTAACTTTATTAACTGGTCAAACCTGTACCGACGACATGTCGTCGGGACAAAACCATATTGCGCCGACTTTCAAGCCTATACCGACGACATGTCGTCGGTATAGGTTAATTTCCATTTTCTTTTTGTTTTTCTTTTATTTGATGAATATTCGTCGGTCAAAATTTTTTTTTTTAAATTAAAAACAATTATGGGAAAACTCTATACCGACGACATGTCGTCGGTATAGACTTTTTAACTTTATTAACTGGTCAAACCTGTACCGACGACATGTCGTCGGGACAAAACCATATTGCGCCGACTTTCGAGCCTATACCGACGACATGTCGTCGGTATAGGTCTCAGCGAGAATAAACCCAGAAACAGCTTCCTGCTTCCCATTTCCACGAAAAAAACCCCAAAACTCTCTCATCTTCTCTCTTTGGCGATTTCCCGTTTTTGGTGTGTTTTGTGGAGCAATCTTCACCAATCTCTCGGGTTTTGAGGTTAGTTAACATCTATGTTTCAATTTTGACCAAAAAATCAATATTTTTGGGTTTTTACTTAATTTCTTTGATTTTTGTTAGTGTTTGAAGCTTTGACCATTTTTTGAGGATTTCAAGCTATTCGAATATAATTTGCAAACTTGGTTAGTAATTTTTCTATAAATTAGGTTTAGATGTATGTTTGTATGTATATTGTTGTGTTTATTTGTATGTATGTATATATGGTTTAGATGAATGATTTTATAAATATTTATGAAATTTTATGATGAAATTAGGTTTAGATGTGAAATTAGGTTTAGATGAAATTTGGGAATTTGGGCATTTATATATGTATGTTTGTATATAATATGTATGTATATATGTGTATGTATGTTTGTATGTATGATTATGTAATTGTATGATTTGTATGTATATAATTGTTTATGTATTTATGTAATTGTGAATGTATGTATATATGTTTGTATATATATGTATGTTTGTATATAATATGTAGGTATATATTTGTGTATGTGTGTTTGTATGAATTTTGATTATGTTTATGTATGGAATTGTGTTTGTGTATGTAATTTGGGAATTTGGGCATTTATGTATGTTTGTATATAATATGTATGTATATATGTGTATGTGTGTTTGTATGTATTTTTATGTATGGAATTGTGATTATGTATGTAATTTGAGAATTTGGGCATTTATTTATGTATGTATATAATATGTATGTATATATGTGTATATGTGTTTGTATGTATTTTTATGTATGGAATTGTGTTTATGTATGTAATTTGAGAATTTGAGCATTTATTTATGTATGTATATAATATGTATGTATATATGTGTATGTGTGTTTGTATGTATTTTTATGTATGGAATTGTGTTTATGTATGTAATTTGAGAATTTGGGCATTTATTTATGTATGTTTGTATATAATATATATGTATATGTGTATGTATGTTTGTATGTATGTTTGTATGTATTTGTATGTATGTTTATGTAATTGTATGATTTGAGGAAAATGGGAGGAAGCCTCTTGACATTGATGTTGAACTTCATGGCGGTGGCTACAAGTTCGTGGGTCCTAATGCAACTGATTTTATACGTGCTATCTCTTTGGAGGTTGAGAAGGTTATCCCGCCATATTATCCTAACTGGGCCAAGGTTCCAAATGAGAAGAAACATGCAGTATATCCCACTCTATTAGTAAGTATAGATGTTTTATAATTACTTACAATTTCATAACTATTAGATTTTTTCTAATTACTTTCCACTTGTAGGATTATTTTAATCTGGACGCCTGGAGAAACACTGAAAAGTGGCAAGGCGTTCAACTCGGAATCACCGCCGAGTGTCAAAGGGCCTATAAAGACCGCAAGGGAGAGATGAAAGTTCATTTCGACGAGAATGGGGGATACGATGATGTGGAGGCGGCGAGGAGTAATCCACCACAAGATGTTGATCAAGAAACTTGGGATATTTTGATTAATCAGCTGTTTTTAAGTGCGGGCTATAAAAACCGCTCGGAGAAGAACAAACAAAACCGAGCAAAACAACGCTACCCAAGTTTCCATGGCAGCAAATCATACGCCCAACGCCGACACATGGAGGTATGAAATACAGTTGTTATTATTATACAAACATGCTTATTAATTTTTAGTGATATTATTTTTGTTTTTCACAGGGGACCGGCCCTATTGACGTGTTCAGATCGACCCATTATAAAGAAGGGACGGGCTGGGCCAATGATTTTGCATCAACAGATTATGTAAGTGAAATTATTTTTTTGTTAAAACATCCAAGTTTGACTTTAACGGGTCAAAATGACCCAAACACAATTTAATAGACTTAAAACAAAATACTTTAACTTAAACGGGTCAAAATGACCCAAACACACTTTAATATACTTGGAACATCCAACTGTAACTTTAAACGGGTCAAAATGACACAAACACACTTTAATAGACTTAGTACATCCAACTCGAGGCCAATTGTTGAATATATGTTTGCTAGTATTATTAGTATTTGTTGTGAGGCCAATTGTTGAATATGTTTGCTAGTATTATTAGTATTTGTTGTTATTAGTGTTGGTTGATTGGAATTTGTGAATTTGGGTCGTCTATTACTTATAGTTTAAAAGGTTGGTTATCCATTTTACAGCAGTTATGCTGTCGAATTTTAGTAAAATAGTCAACTGATTGTTTATTACATTGTTTAATGCAGGACCGAATACAAGAGGAGTATACAATATCATCTGCTGAGTCTGGTGGTGACACATCCACTATTGATGAGTTTGCATGCATGGAGCGTGCCTTAGGTCATCGGCGTGGCCATATCCGGGGTGTTGGTCGTGTGGTGAGTAATCCCACACCGGATGTGTTCGGTACTCCCCCTCCACAACCACATTGGCAAGACGTTGATCAACGTGTGGCTAGTCTTCAACAACAATTCCAAGAACAACAACAACGCGAAGCCCAACGAGAGGAAGAACAACGATTGCAAAATCAACAACTAGAGGAAGAACATCGTGTGCATAATCAACAAATGCTTGAAATGCAACGACAAATGGATCAAATGCGTCAAATGTGGGAGCGCCGAACTAGTAGCGATGATAACTAGCTTGGAGTTGTTGAGCCTTTGTAGTTGGTGTGGTGTTGTCTTGAACAATTTACATATTTTTGTGTTTTGAATGTTTGATTTGTCGGACAAGTTTGTGGGTCGAACAATTTGTATGCTTGTTTTACGTTTCGGATATTAGTTTTTATTGGATTTGAATGTTTGAATGGTTTATATATAATTATTTGCAGGTTTTTGTTTTAAGAAATTTAATATTTCTGGAAAAATATTAAAAATTAAAAAATTAAAAAAAAAAACAGAAAGACCTATACCGACGACATGTCGTCGGGATAGGACTTTTTTAAAAAATATTAAAAAAAATGAAAAAAACCTATACCGACGACATGTCGTCGGGATAGGTCTTTTTAAAAATTATTTAAAAAAATGAAAAAAACCCTATACCGACGACATGTCGTCGGTATAGAATTTCTTTTTGAATTATTTAATTAGAACCTATACCGACGACATGTCGTCGGTATAGAATTTCTTTTTGAATTATTTAATTAGACCCTATACCGACGACATGTCGTCGGTATAGGCTGACCTATACCGACGACAGCTATACCGACGACAATCTTGGGCTATTGGGACGAAGCAATCCCGACGACACCTATCCCGACGATATGTCGTCGGCATAAGCTATCCCGACGACAAGTCATCGCTATAGGGTCAAAAAAAGTCGTCGGTATAGGGTGATATTGTTGTAGTGTTAGTATTTGACACTATATTTTTGAATTATTGTCATTTTCATCATCTTTGTCAATTTTGGTCTAAACGGTACTTCTTTGAAAGTTGGTGCATTTATAATTGGTTTGACTTTGAATATATTTTTCTTCAAATTTTAAACACCTTCTTCAAATAACAACACATCAATAAAATATGTGTGATTAATCAAAATTCATAACAAATATTTTGATAAAAACAAAAACATCAATTGGAGTTTCTTTATATGGAAAGTGACTCGTATAACTATTTGATTATTGAACTTAGTGTTCTAAATGCATTGGACATGGAAACAATTTGCAGCTATCATTTTCACAAATAATTCTTTATGGGAATTATCGTGGATATTTCTTTACGCTTATTCTTATTATATTCAGATTAATAATATATAATACATTTCAGTTTTTATTATTCTGTATTGTGATATAATAGATTAATCAATCACGCATGTACAATATTAATATTTGGTCAAACATACAAGTTTGCATCATGGCATGACAAGTGTAATATTGTTAATGAATAACGTCAAAGAGATTAAATTTCAATATTGGTATAAAATTGTCAACCATTTTTTTATATTCAATCTCATTAAGACAAGGAAGAAAGTAAACCAAATGTAAGTTGACCAAGATGATGATGTAAATTTTATATAATGTATTATCTTTTTGGTTATGTAAATTTATTATCTAAATGCATAACTATATATAAAAAAACTAACAAGTATTATTTAAAAAAAAAAACATTTCTTTTTTCAATTAAAAACATAGCGTGATTTATTAATATGTATTTTTAAGATCGGTTGATTTGTATTTTTGCAGGACAAGTGTAATCTTGTTCGTTAGTACTATAAGTTATTCCCCTCTTATTGAAAAACAAACCATAATGAATACTAACATTTTTTTTATTATTTTTAAAATTTTTGTTTTGACCATCGTACTTTGTATAATATACGTTTTTAACCCGTTTTATTACCCTATGTATTTTTTTCACCCTCATACTTTGTATAATATATGTTTTTAACCCGTTTCGTTTACTTTGTATAATATACGTTTTTAACCAGTTTTATTTTCTAAATGGTATTGGGATTATCGGAGAGGCGTGTACATTTCGACGTGGCGCCGTAACGCGGGGTGGTTCGAGTTACTATACGTTTTGACGCCGCCGCAACGCGTGGCGGTTCGAGTTGCTGTACGTTTCGACGCCGCCGCAACGCGTGGCTGTTCGAGTTGCTGTACGTTTCGATGCCGCCGTAACGCGAGCGGGTAAATCCCCTTGTTGATTTGAATTATAAAAGGTTTTTAATCAATTTGTCAACCATTAACCATATTTGTTTATAAAAAGTCAAAGAAAATAATGTCAAGTGGGAGTTGACGAAGATGGTGGTGGTACTAAAGATGCATACAAATACAAAAAAGTTATTGTAGCAGTTGACATACATTATAGTATATTTGGTTTTAAAATAAAATTAATATTAATATAGATGTAAAGGAAAAATAAAGAAACAGACAACAAAAAGAGAGGATTGAGAATCATGTTTCCAAAAACCATGAATTTTTTTAGGGTTATTAAGGAGGCAATCAATTAAGGGTTTGAAATAAATATTTGATTTATAATGTCTTGAATATATAAATCAATGTTAGTAAATTATTAATTTTATTAATTAGAATAATATTGTAAACATGGAATTTACTTTTAATCAATAATAATCAAAGAACACAAGGATAGATCTAGTGTTGCATGGAAACACTAGTTATGGTTTGGGAAAGTCAAAACCTATATGCTTATGTCTTTTTTTAACGGCAATTTGGATCACTGACGAGTCATTGGCCCACCCGATCATCTCCACCCCTACAGAAGGAAACCCACCATAGGTGAGAAAACCCCCTATCCCAAATTGTACCCACTATTTATTTTTTCACGAGTGAGACTTGAACCCAAAACCTCATATTTTTTATGAAATCTTGGATATACACCTTTGCCACTAGACTAATCTAGTGGTTATACCTATAAGTTTATGTGGACGTTTGAAATTGATTTTAAATACACACTAAAATCTATTGACTTTTGTTAAGTTTTTAGTTTCCTTTAATAGTATGAACTATGAAGCATGGTTTTGCGTGTAGTCTTGCAAATCATTCCTCACAAGTTAACAAAGGGTTTTTGATTTGGGATTTAATTAAATCGATTAAATTATGCCATATATGGTGTGCATAGCATGATATATTATGTTGTAATTGGTTTGTTTTGGTTTTAATTTGCCGTGGATAATCTACATCTAAGGTTAATGTGACCCTTTTATAATTGCTTTATCGGTTTATGACAGTTAAGACCATAGGGGCAATGCGTTGTATATGTTGGTTAAGACCATAGGGCAATACATTGTATATGTCGGTCTATGACGTTTAAGACCATGCGGGCAATATCGACACTTTGGAGATGACACAGAATCTAGACACTTATGTATGACTTGTGATGTATGTTCTGTATACATTTCATTTTATAAAGGCTTATATGTTTTATGCATAAATCCCCCTTCACATGTTTTTGTAAATAAGAACTCACTCAACGTAGCTAACTTTTAGTATGCATATTAGGTTAAGCATAGGTTTTAGTGAAGGTTTGGATGGTGATTGGCTCGTGGCTTAGGACTACTCCCCTGATGGCAACTAGCATCCTGTTATGTTTTATGAACTTTATGTTTGTCAATTTAGACAATTTTTGTAATGAATGGTTAATGTTCCACTACTTATTTAATTAAGTTTTTGGTTTAAGAACTATGTATGCGATGATTCACCAACTGAGAAGTCTTCTAGGTTAGGGTCTTACAGTTGGGTATATATGTAATTAGGTTTCAAAATAAGAGGATATATGTATTCCGCCTTTTTTTTTACCAAACGACATCCTGCATCTGCCTTTTGTCTTTTCGAGTGACCTGATACATGTTCAGAATCTGATTTTGGCTTTTATGCTTTCCATGTCTTTCCACGGATTTGGTTTTTGATTTAGGTATAAAAAACAATGACTCAATTTCCATCAGGGTTTTCAAGGACTATTGATTTGATTTTAGCTTTTCGTTTCAATTCAGATTTAGATTAGGGTCCCTTAAGAACTTTTTAGTGTTTCTGTGTAGGCATTAACGGTGAGGGTGATATATTAGTGGTTCTAATTTCACTTTTGAACATTTTTTTTCTCAAAACTAGTTCCGATTTGGTTACAAGTCGTTGACAGTTCTTTTTTCACACCAACGTGACAAGGAAGACGAAGGGAGAAGGATAGTGGTCGTAGTTTTAGGCCTCTATCAACCAATATTGTTTGTTTTGATGATATTTAAGCTACACTTTTGTTTTATTTTATCCGAGCAGAGACTTCCAACATTCGAGGAGGTCACTCATCATTAGTTTCCCTAACCCGAGCATGCTTAACCAAAAATTGTTCACGGATAATGCGTTGACTAGGTTTGTATGACAGTAGATAAAACCTAAGGCATTAGAGCCTTTATTTTTACAACTTCGTTGAGCTTTGAAGTTTTGAATTAGTATTTAATTGGCGGATGAAGTTAGGCCTTTGTAAGCGGCAGTTTATTTTGTTTTTCAAACCTTGGTAATTTACATATTTTTTGGGATTTTTTTGATGTTATGTTGGCATTTAAGGTGGCCTCCTATTTCACGTTAGGATGAGGTGTTACTATGATGAAACTCTTGGCGGTGATCTTTGATAGATTTGCGACAAGAAAGACTATAACATGTAGGGATGAGATTGGTACCGGAAATACCGGTACCGAATTTATGGAAAAGTGGGTACCGGTACCGAAAATACTGTTACCGAATTTATGGAAAAGTTGGTACCGGTACCGAATTTATCGGTACGGTATCGGTATTCTTTACAAAATGTTCATCTTTTTCGGTACCCGTACCGGTACCGAAAATACCGATACCGAATTTATGGAAAAGTGGGTACCGGTACCGAAAATACCGTTACCGAATTTATGGAAAAGTGGGTACCGGTACCGAATTTATCGGTACTGTATCGGTATTCTTTACAAAATGTTCATCTTTTTCGGTACCCGTACCGGTAGCGAAAATAGCGATACCGAATTTATGGAAAAATGGGTACCGAATCTATCGGTACGGTACCGGTACCGGTACTCAGTACCAAATGCTCATCCCTAATAACATGTATAAAATAAACAACAAAATTATATTATTATTATTATTATTGCCTTACGGACTTCATACATGTATTTCCCTAAATACATTAACAAGCTATAATCTTAATAAGTTACAATCGATCAAGGTCAACCACCCCCTCTATTCATTACAAGATCATCAAAAATCATAAATCTTTCTCTCTTTATGTACAATTTGTCATCCTTTTTGAGTCTAACTTGTTCATTACTTCCTTCTCTTTATGACGATTCTTTCACCTTCTTCTTCTCCACCACCCGATCAACCTCTGCATTCAAATGTGCTCAAATATGTTGAAACACTTAGAACTTCAAAAGCGAAACCGAGTCATACTAACTCTTTGAACTCTAATTATAATAATGTTGAGTTCATTTAGGAGAGAGTCTTATTGGCAGGCCATTTTGAGGAAGGGCAAATGGGGCATAATGAATTTCATTCTGAGGGCCTATCATTGACCACCTGCACATAATAACAACTTTCTGTATTAGTATATATACTTGTACTTGAATACCATCATTCTGGTAATTATGTAATTTTAAGAATTGGGTGGATTTTACCAACCTGTACTTTGTGGTCATATGATGTATGAGCACTAATATCTCCAGCTTGGCTAGCTCATTCCCCGGACATGAGTGGACCCCATTTCCAAATGGCATAAATGTATTGGGCTTTGGTGCCACCTGCCAATTCAAAGTTCAATTTTAAAGGCAAGTAATTGACAATGTTCCCTACTTAATTTAATAATCATGAAAAGTAAAAGCTTTATTTTTTATTTATTTATATCTGAACGGCGAATTTCTTTGTCTCTGTCATTCGGCCACCAACCTTACGAAAAGGTAAAAACTAAATAATTTTATGATTTCTACCTTGAATCTTGACGGGTCGAACTTCTCCGGGTCGGTATAATTTTCAGGACTATGATGAATGTTTCTAAAGAGTGGCAAAACCTTCCATCCTTTTGGAATAAGATACCCTGCAAAAATGATTTGAAAGTATGTTTTTTAGTACATTAGAAATGTAAAAAAAAATAGATATGATTTTGAAGAAACTAAAATATATAAAACAAACCTTCAAATTCAACATCTTCAACAGCTTCTCTAAAGGTAAAAGATAAGATTGAAGCAACTCGGAGTGTTTCTTGAATAACTCTTGAAGTTATTGGCATCTTCTTGGTATCTAACCAAGTCAAACCCTTCTCATCTTTCCCCTTCATTATCCCTTCTTGTTCTTCCTAAAAAGTCAAACAATCTCATCTTAATTTAGAAATTTGTTATTATTTATTAAAGAATAATTGAATTCTTTTATCAAATAGGAGATTTTTAGTTTTACTTACAGTGACAGCTTGTAAGACAGTGGGATTTTCAGCTAAGTATTTGATGATCCATGTCATGACACTGGCGGTGGTGTCTCTGGCGGCGAAGATCACGCCGATGATGTTGTCGGCGATTTGTTCGTCGGAGAGTCCTTTCTCTTCCATGAATGAACCCAACAAATCCTTGTGTTCTTCCCTCTCGGTTTCCCGTCTTGAAGAAAGAATTTTGGCTAGGATCTGAGCTAACTCCTTCCTCGCCTTCATCGATTTGTGAAAGAGCGTTCCGGGGAGATTAATCGGCATGGAATTGTACCCTTTTTCAAGAATGTAATAACATCTCTTCAAATCCTCTCTGTATAGCACCTCATCCTTTCCAAAAATGGAAAGCAATGCCACGTTGAAAGTGAACTGCAACAGTTAAAAACGGCTAGGGTTTCAGTATTACGAATACGCGTGTAATTAATGCAAAAAACATAAAAAACAGCACTATAAATAGAAAAGTTATTTAAGGTTAACCTAGATAAAAAGGTAAAAACAAAAGCCTTTATAAAAAGAGCCCAGTATAACTTACTATGCTAACCGACACAGAGTATTGTTGTTACTGTGTCTTTCAAGACTTTCACTTACTGTTTTCATTTCTTGAAAAGTGTTGACGAGTCGGTTTTCCCACGACCGGAGCGAATCGACGGCAATAGACTCATTATCCGGGACGATGTTTTTGATGGATTCGGGGGTGAATGCGCGGAGAACAAGGCGTCGTAATTTGGAATGGTAATCACCTTGGTGAAAGAAAATGGCTTGTTTTCCGAGCATTCTTTCTTTACTGGCCGGAAATGTAGGCTTGAAAAGCTCCGATTTTGTTACGAGCACAATCTTAGCAGCAGCAGGGCTTGAAATCATGACACAGCGACAACCCAGCACATGGGTTTTGAAGATTGAACCATACCTGCAGAAATTAAAGATCAAAGTTTCAGAATCAGTTAACCGTACGGTTAAAATTTGAAAGATTAATGTTTGGTTAAAAGTTGAAAGTAAATGGTGAAACTAACTTTTTGACTTTGGAAGCGAAGAAGACATTAGGATTTTGAGAGTAAAGCTGAAAGGTTTCACCGATATAAGGCCAACCGAGAGTGCCGGGAGGGAGAGGGAGGTTTTTCCGGCCGCCGCGTAGGGAGGAGGAGAGAAAGAGAGTGGAGAGAATAATAAGCATAAAGAAAGAAAAAAAGAGGGTAATGAATTCCATGGATGTTTGTTAGTTAGATATTTGGATAGGAGTTGTGAGTCGAGGGTATATATAAGTAAGTTTGATGCAGAGTAGGGGGGAAAATAGGGTGCACAATTACAGCTAGATGCACACACACGGAATCTTGCCTCCAGCTCAAGAGGGGGGACGGGGATGGGGAAGGAGGGAGACAGGCAACTGTTGCCAATGAGTCTATCACAATGACTATATATCAATTTTCCGTTTTTATTTTCTCTATAATAATTAATAGGTTTTTTTACATATTTTTCTTTTAAACTTATAAATTATATATATCTCTAACCCTTAACTTTAATTATACATTTTTTTAATCAACTTAAAATTACACAATTGCCTAAAAAAAGTTATACTTTAATAACTTCAAATGTAATACCCTAAAAATATCACACATCAATCATGAACATGAGAGATGTTAATTGGGACATAAGAATACCTCACTTTAAGTGTCAATTTGGCTCATTGGATATGGATGAGTGGAGAACTATATATTTAACGGTGTTTGGTCATGAGAGGCATCTTGGGAAGTCTTCACCCAGGTAATAGAAAAACAAAGTTGTGAGCTACTAATGGGCAAAATGGACAATATAGATTGGTATGAGCGGTCGGATGTAACAACGTTGTAATAATTTATGTGAATATGTTTTGAAACATATAGATACAATTAAGACATAAAATATGATGTTTTTAATGTGTACATGGTTTTCACAAACAATTGCAACAACTAACAACCATACCCAGTAAAATCACATCAATAACAAGTTATTGATAAGGTCTAGGAGGTGAAATGTAGGCAAACCATACATATATTCTTAAGGATAGAGATGCTGCTTCTAGAGAAACCAAATATTGTTTGTAATCATTTTTCACAAACAATTACAATCACCTCAAATAAATTTACAAATATTAAGGTTTTCAGTCCGCTTGATCACCCACCTAGATAAACAACAATAAAACTACATATCCAACGCACCCATGATAACTTGAACTCAATAACGCATACCACGTGACTTAACTCTGAAACCATCTTAAAGTAATTATACTACGAAAGGAGAACCTCATTCCTATCTCAACATTGCACAACTTTAAGATTAATGTACTATTCAACCATTTATTCATTTTTAGAATGGAATTCTTAAAATGATTTAGCTAACTATCTTACCTTTTTCGAACATTAAGATTCACCCTAGTTGGAGTTAAACCTAAATAAACAGTTTTACTAAATGTGATTTTAGTTTAAGCTAATATTACATTGCATTAAAGCGGGAATCCCATATTTCCTAATGACGTATTGATCTTGCTAATCTAAGTTATGATAGATTTGTTATTATTTTCATTATCTTTTGAAAATTTCTAGACTTCATAGTAACCGTTGCTACGAAAATCCTCGTGGTTGGACTTGGATCCCAGCAACAACGCGATAAAAGAGATTCCTCAGGTTCGAGCTGGTATCGATGGGAAAATCAAATCATTCTTCATCTTTTCCAACTCGATCTTAGACTGTCAACACATAATATAAACGATTATAAGAGGTCTAGAGGCCAAGTCTAGGGGACCATCCTCCGATACACAAGTCAGCCTTCATCCTTGTCCTTCTAAACGTGTATATGTATATGTAAGTATCATGTATGTAGCATTTGAGTATGAGAGGGATAGAGATCTAGTTAAAGCATTGTCCAGGATGATGGAAGAGCGAAGCCCTTTTCATAAAGCGGTTAAGTCCACTTTTACAGGGAGATAATTGTGCTCAACCCCAACGAGTCATTCATAAATGGGTCGACCCTTAGTAGGCCAGTTGTTAATAGGCCTATGCATAATGCACATGGCCTAGATTGAGGGCAACGTCTACAGTAACATATGACATGTTCATACATAACACTACAAAGTGCAATGGCGTTTTACATTTGTCTTTTTACCTAGAAAAGTTTTCATACTTTCTTAAGTTGTTTGATCGAACTCTAAATTCCCTAACGTTTAGAGAAGTTAAGAAACGATTTTCCATCCGTAAGATTTAGACTTATTAATTGAACCTAGACCAAATGATCTTTGACCAAACAGCCAAGAACTTAACAATAGACAAAATAATAATTTCTTATGGTTATTTCTTGATGAACCATCCCCTCGACTTCAATCTCCTTGTATGATGGTCATCTCAATGATCCAGACAACTTTCAATTCAAGCGCAAATGTCAAAACTCAATAAATCTCAAACCCTCATTTCGGGTTTCCCACATGTTTCTAAGATGGTGTGGATGAATGAGGAGAGGAAATAGAGTATGGATCGTAATCCTTAAATACTCACCCGGTTTCATTTCTCCCCAAGTCATCACATAGTTTTTGTTTACTACAATTCCAACCTTTGTACTCATCTTTCTATATAAATATCATCATATGTTCTAACTACAAAAATCGGGTACTAAATATGGGCATCCTCACATTAATAATTTCCAAATAAAAATACATGCCTTTTTGCAATTTTAATATATAAAGGGTGTTACACATCAAATGAAATGAAATTAGAACAAAGTTAGTTAGCATCTAAAAGTGAATCAATATGTTTATTGAAACTTTGTTATGAATATTCATTTAGAACATATATTTTTTACTATTAATTTGGTAGGCAGAAGCTAAACTTTGTAAGAATCATATAGTTCACAAAAAGATTTGATAAGAACGATGACAATGAAACTTTAAAAACTCCTCAAGATAATTATCATTTAAACTCACTTCGTTATTTATACTAAAAATCATTATATTTTATCTCTGTTTTTTAATTAAATAATATTTTTTATACATTTATTATATTTCTCTCTCATTCATTCACAACCACTTTTAAAAAATATTAAAAAAACTATACAGGTGAACAGTGTTTTCATAAATATATAAAAAAAATTATATTTTTCTCTCTCCACTCATAATCATTTTAAATCACTCTTTAAAATATACAGAATTCACTCACAAACATACACAAAACCGGCTGTGAATGCTCTAAAAACTGTAATTCTATTCAACAGTGAAATTTTAATTATAAAAAAATTATTACAAGAAATAGAGTGTGAAGATTTAATTACTGATTTTATCTTTTTTTCAACGGCGAACATTAAATGTTGTGACGTCGCACCCCCGTCATATTAGAGTGCCTTCTCCAACTCCGACCAATATATTGTTTTAACCGAGCCCACTTGGCGACGAACATTACTGACTTCACCAAAAAGGAGAAGAAAATTAATTTTAAATAGGAATTAAAAAAGGAAACGACCCATACCTGCTATATAAGTACATTCCTGGTGGGAAGTGCAAGTAAAGTTAAAGGAACAGGGTACAGACTAGACTGCATACAGGCTAGATTTTGAATAAATTGGATGATTGAGAAAATAGTACCATCTACCAAGCATCAGGTCCGTTCAAAAATGTTTATCTTAATTTTTCAACTACTATATTTTCATATGTAATATGTTTATCAGTGTCGGCCCCGAGGATTCGAATGTTCTACACGGGTCTGAAAAAAAAGACCCATAACGAAATATATAATTTTATAAACTTTTTTTTAATGAAAATTAACGTTATAGCATAGACATAACAAAATCATAGTATCAGAATGACATACCGTAATATCTAACCGGTGATTCGTGAAGCTCGCCTAGCATTCTTCGCTGCAAATTCTTTAATCAAATCTTCGCAGTTTATACTCTCTAACACTTCGTTCTCGATAACAATTATCGTCAATCCGTTAAGCCTTTCTTGAGACATAGTGGACCGCAAGTAATATTTCAATAACTTTAATTTAGAAAAACTCCTTTCTGCAGATGCCACTGTTAGTGGAATTGTCAACAATATTCTATATGCAACACATGCAGTTGGGTAATGAGGGAAATCTCTCAAATGGTTCAAAATATCTATAGGGTTACTAAATTCAGTTGTTCTTGATGTCTCAAATAACTTCAACTCTATATAAAGTTCATCAGCATTAATATCCGATCTTCCTTCAAACTTTAGTTCCACAAGAAATAAGAAATAATTAACTCTAAAATCTTCTTCAGGTGTAAATGAACAATCTTGGCTATTTGAACTTTTATCAAAGTGTTTTTCCTTTTAATCACACACTTTTGATAAAATACCGAATCAATATTCATTTCCATAGCAAGCTCCCTAGCTTCATCAATCACTTTTGAAAAACCCGTTACCTTATGCTCCTTGAAGTACTCAATCAATCTACTTATTTCTTTTATAGCAGTATCCAGATGCATGTCCTTTGATTACAAGTTTTTACTCACTATATTCACTTGGTTTAAGACTTGATACCAGATCACAATCGATACCAAAAAATCAAATCGCCCAAGCACATTTTCTGCTAGTGAACTTGCTTCATCTGCAATTGCAGCATCACCATCTTTTTCTCCAACTTGAATTAAAGCCTCTCGTACATCGACAAGTTGTAATTTTATAGCCTTAACACTCTCAACACGACTTTCCCAATGAGTTTGAGATAATGACTTAAGACTCCAACTTTTAACATTATCTGTCAAAATTTGCCACCGATTAATAGAGTTTGCAAATATAGTATAAATCCGTTGGATGTGTCCAAAAAACTTATTTCCTTTAAGACAACTGTTAGCCACAACAAAATAGAAAAAATAATAACTAGTAAAGACCATTACCTTTTTGATACAACTTTTATTTTGATCCACGAAATGCTAAATTATGTTTAGCAAGAAACTTCACTAGTGCAACGATTCGCAAAAGAACTTGCATCCAGTATTCTCTTTCTTTCTTGAATTGCTCGTGTTAAATTTTATGGATTGTTTCATTCAACTTCAATCTGTTACGCATATCAAACCACATATTCATATTGTTGGGATGATCTGAAGAAAGTTCGTGTTGTTTTAGTCTACGGAAGGCTTCTTGCCAATTTAAAAAACCATCCCCATCCAATGCATCTTTCGAAGGTCCTTTTCTAAACAATTTACAACAAAAACAATATAACTTGTCTGTCTCTTTTCAATAAACTAACCATGGGAGATCAACTTTCTCCATATTTGATAAAGTTCTTGTATATAAAGTTGCGGAAAATCGTCTAGTTTTGGTATTGTACGGACCAAATTGTACGTTATTATCTCTATTCGGACATTTCTCGACCAAAACTTTAATCTCATTCTCATTAAGTTCATCCCTCATTCTTGGATCAAATATATCAACATGTATATTAGGCTCAACAACATGCTCTTCCGCATCTTCTACTTCTACTTCTATTTCAACATCTTCTTCAACTTCTACTTCTACTTCTATTTCAACATCTTCTTCAACTTCTACTTCTACATGCACTTTAACCGGCGGTTTAGATAAAAACTTAAGTAAGGCACCGTGTTGAGACTTTACCATTTCCTCATCTTTTTGTTTCCTTTTACGTTTTTTAGCACCCGATGCTTGTTTAGGAGGCATAGTTTCTTTAACAATTTAAAATAAAAAAATTAGGGCTAATATCAAATAATCATTCTAACAAATTTACAACTCAAAAACATTAGGGCTAATAATATCAAAATTTTACAACTCAAAAAAAATTAGGGCTAATATCAAAAATCAACAAATTTACAACTCAACAAATAATGGAATGGACAAAATTAGGGCTAATTTCAACTCAACAAATCCATAGAAATCCATAGAAATCACAAAATTAGGGCTAAATTACTAACCTTAATAATGGAATGGATGATGGGTGGAGTGGAGGAGGAGAGAGGCGACTGGACGGACCTGGAGCAGCAGTTGGTGGAGAGGAGCCTGGTCTCCGGTCGGAGCCTGGTCACCGGTCGGCCCACTGGTGGTGGTCGGTCATGGTCGGAGCGGAGGCTAGAGTGAAGGAGAGCAGTGCCAAGGCCGAAATTTTTTTTTCCCAGGTAGCGACAGAATTTTTTTTCCCTGTTAAGTGGATGTCTTGCTATATGGGACTGGACCAGTGTAACACCCTAGGCGAATCCCACATCGGCCGTGCACAAGAGAGATCCTTGGTTCATAAGAAATGTCTTGCCTCTTAAATCAACAACGCGTTTTGGGGCTTAATGTAGTGGATGAGAGGAGAACTCCACAGTTAAGCGTGCTCAGGTGGGAGTAATCCAGGGATGGGTGACCCCTTGGGAAGTTTTCACCCGGGCAACCAAAAACAAATCCGTGAGCTCTTAGTGGGCAAAGCGGACAATATTGTTGGTACGAGGGGCCGGATGTTACAAATGGTATTAGAGCCAGGTTGTGTCGTTCGGGATGGTGGGGCAAACCTTAGCGATCACGGTTGAGTCCCCGGGGGTGTTCAGAAGGACACCTTAGGCGAATCCCACATCCCTGAATTGGATGGTGGGGCAAACCTCATCGAGGACGATGAGTCCAAAAGGGGGGGTGATTGTAACACCCTAGGCGAATCCCACATCGGCCGTGCACAAAAGAGATCCTTGGTTCATAAGAAATGTCTTGCCTCTTAAATCAACAACGCGTTTTGGGGCTTAATGTAGTGGATGAGAGGAGAACTCCACAGTTAAGCGTGCTCGGGTGGGAGTAATCCAGGGATGGGTGACCCCCCACTACGGTCGTGTTGCCCACAGGCCCATTGGGCCGGCCCTGATGTTTATCTTAATTTTTCAATTTTTTTTAATACGAAACTTAAAATCAGCTCAATACTCGATCTTAAAACTTGAACTTGGAACATTTAGCTTCTTGAATGGAACTTTGACATTCAAATGGTTCACATCGACTTGTCTCACCTTGGTCATGTACGCTTCAATCAATCACGTATTGGATGCAGGGGCGGATCTATTAAACTTCTCCAGCGAAGTGGAAATTTCTTTTTCTTTTTTACGTTTTATGTATTACGTTACCACTGAAAATATATTTGGTTACCCCTCAATATTTTTTTAAAAGTCCAAAACTAGTTATTAATTAAAACTCTAAAGCCCAAGCTTATAAAACTAAAAAGCCCAAAATAATTAAAAGATTTAAAACCCAAATGCCCAAATCAATTTAAATCTACAGCTCAACCCCAAAATAAACCAAGTTAATTAAAAAATCGGGACATTCAATTCACTCCACAGGCCACAACGCACGAACAGCGCCACCCACTTACCCGGCGGCGCTACCGCTCTAGCTTCCCATCGTGTTTTTCCTTTGGTTTATCAGATATTGAAGCTAGCATTGGTTTATCGATTGCAACCGCAACCATTGAAAAATGTTTTTTCTACATTGAAGCTTATCAAGACGGATTTACGCAATCGAATTGACGAAGAGTATTTGAACAATGCTATAGTTTATGCGGTCGAAAAAAGAAATATTTAATAAAGTAACAAGAGACAGTGTAATGACTCGATTTCAAGCTTTCAAATGCCGAGGAGGAGAAATCTATTAGGTACATGTTTTACTGTGTTTATTATCGTTTTTTTAATGTATGGTAAACAAAAATATTTTGTGCTACCCTTGAAATTATGTTTTACATCCTTCACTGATTGGATGATCAATTAAACACGCTCAATAATACTCCAAAACATAGTCTTTCGCATCCCACTCTATGGATGTCGGTAATTACATGAAAGATTGACAAAACACCATCATAACACGAAACAACCTTTACGAATACGATTTATATATATGTGCCGGTTATTTAAAACTTTATCAAAATACTAAAATACTTGAAAACAGCCAAAACGCAACACTTGTACTTAAGGGCGAGGGCTAAATGCATTCATCTAACCAAGCAACTTTAGAGACACAACCCTTGGACACTTTAAAGACCCATTACAAACATTACAAATAGCTTCGAAGACCGTAGATCTTTGGGCACAAATTTGTAATGTTGTATACACCATCAACCATTTAAATAAAGGCGTTATAGTAATGCCATATTTGAATTAAAGAAAATAAAACGTTCAAATTTATGATGCAATTTCAAACAAAATAATAGTAATGTATAAACTTATTCGTATTTAAAAATGAAACTAGATAGAAGGACAACAATTGCATCTATTTTCCTTTTACCTCTCAGAGCCATAACTAATGTCTAGTTGATTATAAATTTGTAATTGAGTCATCTTATACATTAATCTGACGTAATCAATAGTTTAGATTTTTTTTTCTTGCACTTTTAAGGATTTTGTTACTTTCTATCTGTTTCTTCCTAATAAATGTGTGTATATAAAGCAACGGTCTAACGTTTGCCTCCGATTACGAACCTTGGTTTGAGGGGGGAAGCTCCAAAACTAGGGTTCCAAACCTTTTCTAATAATCATGTAAGCTTTGCCCATTTACTTTCTATGAGATTAGTTTATTCAAGGGTGATGTGAACTGTAATTATTAAAAGGTTGGAAGATTTAACGGATGTTAGCCATAGCCCTTAGACAGTTAGACTCGTTCCCATGGTTCAGTCCTACCTAGTAAAACGTGACTAGTCACTTTTACACTGGGGAGGATCATCCTCTAAGCCTAAGTATATTTCCCTAGTGACTAATACCATGTGTGTTATGTCATGCGATTGCCTCCTTCAACTAGGTAATCAGAATGGAGGCTACCATTCGCCTCAACGAGTGTCAGGCGGACCAAGCTGTCAAGTTTGCTACGAACTCGTTCAGGAAGGAGGCATTGCACTGGTGGGAAACAATGAGGCAAGATAAGGACGATCGAGAGATCGAACTGATGAAGGGTTTGAAGGAACTTATGATGAAGAAGTTCTACCATCTAAAAGATATTTATAAGGTTGAAAGGTGTAACATCCAAATATTTCAAGTAAACAAAAACGTATTTTCTATTTAAAAAAATGGAAAAGGGGAAGAGGGTTGTTGGAACTTTCCATAAAAGGAAACCCTTATAAAAGCCTAGCCAAACCTACCCTTGTGCAAACTCAAAACCAAATCAAACCTCCTTGCGTGAACTTTAAAGAAAGAGAGAAAACGTGAAGGAGTGAGAGAAAGAGAGGAAGAGTGTCGAAGAAACACCATCATTTAGCCCCATCTCGCTTGATTCTAGTTCTAGTTTGATTGAGGTGGATTGAGCAAGAGATTCTACAATTTTCCAGGTAAGAACCGTCCTAAATCTTCCTGTCTTGAGTACGGAAAAGATTTTCGGTCAAAAACGAGGTTTCATTCCAAAAAAGGTTATATGTTTACGTGATTTTTATTATAAAAACCATAGATCTAGACTTCTAGGAAGTAAACAAAGGTTTTAGACATAAAAAGTTTGAAACTTGATGCTATTACAGTCCAGATCTGGTACATGCAGAAATTAGGGTTTTCGTGGCAAAGAAGAAGGTACTCATAAGGCGAATACATGCACGATATCCGCATGGATACTCCATTTATGAACTATGAGTATTCGCAAGGAATACCAAGAGCGAGAACTTGGAGTACTCACTTGAAAACCCTAATGCGAGTACTTGGAAGTATTTGTATAAGTACTCTTCATGTATACTAGGAAGTATTTGCAAAGTCTTGGTGCGAGTACATCCAACAAGTATGTGTGATCGAGTAAATCTAACAAGTAAGGTTTCCCGAGTGTGACTGTGTAAATCTAACAAGTAAAGCTTCTCGGGTTCAGGGCCTTACAAAATGGAGTTTTTTCCCTAAAAAGTGTATAAAATAATTCTAAGAGGCATCGCTCATCAACTATGTAGTACTTCACATTAGTTAAATTATATTTTAATAAAATATATTATTTAAAGTTTAATATTTAAAAATTAATAACCATTTTTTTTTTATTGATATTTATATTTACATAATATTTTATTTTTCAATATTGTTATTTAATATTTAAACTTTATATATTTAATGATTTAACTGTATCACTTACTATGAATAATGAATATAGTTGTTTAATTCAATTTCTTAAGTTACTCTAGAGTATTTTATTTAATGTTTGATGCCTAATTGTTTTGTTAGCATTGATATAAAACACATGCCATTATTTGTTTAACTAAAATTAGTGTTGCATCATTTGTGTAACTAAACTTACTATTAGTATTGCTGTCAACTAATAAATATTTTTATTTTATAATAATTGGGTTTTCCGTTGCATCACATGGGAAATTACTAGTTTAATATATTAAATACTAGTTTAGATCCCGTGTCTACATACGGGGTGAAAAACATCAATATATAAATTTTTTAAATATTTATGTATACTTTTTACATGTGTAAAAATATATTACATATACTAAGAATAGAAACAAACTCAAAATATGTAAAAATTAATATATAATTGGGTTTCAAAAATATAATTTAACTTTCATTACTATTTGATTGAAATAAAAGTTACATAATTAAATTTTAAAGTTTCTTATAATAAGGAATAATTAAAAATAAATATGTTTTATTAATATAATTAGTATATTATTTAAAAATATATTATTATTAAAAGATGAAAATGCATTAAATAAGAGAGAGAGGCGGAAAAAAATGGTGAGAATGAATATGGAGGCGACACGTGGCACTAAAAAACCTTTATTTATTATATAATATAGATATGTTATTAATTGTTTTTTTTAAAACATGTATCAAGTTAAACTTCGTGTAGTCGTGTACTCGTGTACGTTTTGCATTTAATACACACCTTTTTCTAATACAGCTATCTACTTGTTTGTTACGCGGTATGTACGTGTTTTAATTCTAATTTAATTCCATGATTGAGAAAGTGGCTATATGGCCCATATTTGACCCTTATCTAGTGCATAAATTTTATTTCCTTTATGAAATAAATTGTTTTTTGAATTTATATGTATTGTCAGAATTTAATAATTTCATTGCGTGAATAAAACACTTCAATATCTAATTCGTTTATTAGTTATAGTATATAAATTTTAAAAGTATGAGGGTTGGGTATACTAGTAAATAGGTATGTTAAAGTTGTGATCTCAATCTCATCTTAATCAATGGGATAAATATATCTTATGAAACGTCATGATGATTATTAGTTAAAAACTGTCATAACTGTCAACCCTTAACTGCTATTTCATTATACTCCGAAAGAACAATCTACTTCAGAAATGTAATCTACTCAGGAGGAGTAGTCATTATGTCCAATTTGGCCCGTATGACCGATCTTTAGCAGACCCTAGCAAGGGTCGTTACCCCTTGGATCCTACTAGGGGTTGCTGCCCCTAGGACCCTACCATGGGTGATGTCCCCGAATCTCCATTGTTCAGTGAGTTTCACCCCCTTGATAAAATAATATGTTTTTAGCATCAGAAATCATAAGATTATCAAACAAGTGTGCAGTTATCAACTTGTTACTTTTTCATTAAGACTTCTCATTTGGTTATTCAGTAAATCCAATTATACAAAATAATTAGATGATACTAAAATCATCAAAATAATAACAATTTATTATATATTATATACACACACATTTTGATTAAATAACTAAACAGTATTATGATTTAAAAACTTTGTACAAATTAGTTCAGTTTCCTATGCATATCCGACAAAAAATGTGCGTACATAACTTACGAACACACAATTGAAAACATGTAATAATGATCAATCAATAAACTTGAATTTATGTTGAATGATCGTATCATTTGCCATTAGGGTGGTGGTCCAATGCCTGTTAAACAACTAAAAGATCTAAGGTCATCGGTCAAGTCCCACTAAAGTCAAGTCCCACTAACTAAAAGAAATTTGCAGTTCAAAGAAAAATAATATTTTAGTTTTAATTTAAAATAATTGTTGATATTTTAGTTATTAAAGAGGCATTACTGCTATATTATAAAAGATCCTATACGTTTTCAATCAACAATGAATTATTTAATATATTATAATCTATTAATTTAATTATTATTTAAAAGAATTGGTGATATTTTTGTTTATAAAGGCGCATTATTGCTATATTTAAAGAAGATCATATGCATCTTTTTGTCTAGTTCAAATCTAATAAAAGCCGATTTGTGGCCACCTATGAGTTGAAAGACTCCATTTATTTTATTCATATAAAAAAGAGTTTAAGATCAACCACAAGTATTAGTCAAGGTTCACATCATTGGTACTAGCTTTTTGCATGGGAGGTGATTATTTGTTAATCGTTATATATACAGTCAAAAATACAAAGAGTCGCATTAATCACCACATCAAATTATATCATTCGCCGTCCTTCTTTTAGAGCACTATACAAAAATTGCTTCAAGAACTAGTGATTGATATTTTGCTTTTCTGGAAGAAGACAACAAAAATTTAGAAATAAAATATGTGCATGTATAAATAGGCTAACTTGAATCTTGATGTTTTGTAGTTCTACACTTCCCAAATTAGGAATCCTTTGAGTTTTATTAACCCAGGCTTCTTCTTCCTCATTTTTTTAACAGCAATACCTTATTATGGTCCGCATAAAACCACCTCTAATAATTTGCATCAATCCATAATAGACGAGTCTCAAACCTTTGACCTCAAAGGTAATTTCATCACTTTAACTCCAAATTGCTTTGCCTTTTGACCCAACCCCACACCCCTCTTCTTGTTTCTAATCAACTCTTTTTTTGTAATATGATCTCTCAGGTGTACTAAATTTTAGATACTTCATTTATAAACATTGAAAGAATTTGTGACAATCCGGACTTTTCAGTTAATTCCGTTAACTATTCCGTTAAGTTTCTTATTAAAAACTTAACCCAGTTAGCTAATCCAGTTAAATTCAAACCCCAGGGACCGATTCTGTTAATATTTAATATCAAAACTATAGGGGTTTGTCTTGCAAATATGCAAAACCTGATTTGTTGACTTCCATTAGTCAAAATCGAAGAAAATCAATTCTGTTGACTTTTTAGAAGTCAAACCCGCAACCAATGTGACTCAAATCCGTATATCTCGATCATGTCGACTGAAATTTGTAACCGAAATCGACTTCAATGCTAATCACGACCATTATTGAACATTCAATCCTCGTTAATTTATCGAATTAAACTAATTATATTCTAGAAATCGTAACCGTCGAAGTTCATCTACTATACACACGAATTCGTATCAATTTGATCGCCACTCCTGAAATTAAACCCCTGCCCACCTTAATCAATCATCTTTGGAACTGTTGCACACATCAATTCAGTCGAAATCACAGTAGAAGTCACCAAAGACGAACCCGCTCGACGACGGAGCCGAACTCAGTCGATAGCCATCAATTGGAACTCGATCCTGGTAATTGATTCCACCATTAGCTTCGTTTTTATCCATTGAATGAAAGCCCTATGGCTATTGGGGCTCATATCATTGAATTAATCCAAACCCGTAATCTAGGGTTCATACGAAAATGATTTGGGGGTTTCGACCCTAAACCCAACCTCAATCAAATTAAAATACATCAACAGTTTCGAAATCCTAAACTCATTGAAAACCCTCTATCAATTTCTCCTTTTATCATCGAATTTAGTATGAACCCGAATCTAGGGTTCATACGTTTCGGGTTTAAACGAACACCATCCTAGACACAACCAAAATCCAATTAAACTATATGGATAGTTTCGCAATCCTTCAATAAGTGAAAGCCCCATGAATTTATCAAGTTCTATTACAAGATTTTGTCAATTCGATCCGGTGTTCTTGAATTAAGGTTTCGGCCCACTTTTCTTAATTAAACGATTTTAAACTTGATGCTTTTCAAATTAAACACACCCACTGAATCGCCAATACTCGATTATCATAACCCTTAATCAATCTTGCTCATTCGTTGTCGAAATCATGGGTATTGGGACGGGTTTCGATCGCGAATGGATTGGGGAAGAAAACCACTTGGACCTGGGTGTTAAAAGCAATGGGTCTCAGGTTTGTTCGCGATAGCCTAGCGGCCGAGATGGTTAAGTCAGTGTGTGCGTGTGGGAGAGACCCGGGTTCGAGACCGGGCTCCCACATCCATTTTTAAAAACATTTTTCTGGAATATTTAATTAATAAAAATCAAACCTTTTAGTATTATATTATTATATAAATGGGTTTTAACCCGGAAAACAACCCGTAGGCTCGGGTTTGAATTATTAACATATTTTTATATATTAAACCCACTTTTATAATTAATATATTGTTATTATTATCAAGTAAAAATAATGTGTTTATATATTATTTTTAAAACCATAAATTCATATAAAAATAATATGTTTATATTATTTTCAAACCGTGACTCGTATTATTAAATAATATATATTTATATTATTTCAAATCATTTTGTAACATCGTGTGTCGATTGAGACTAAACAATAATATAGTTGGTTATACTAGTTACTCGTATACATATATTATTATTTTATTAATTTTTGTGAATGACAAAACACCCGGTTATAATTATTAATATTCGTGTCATTCGTCGTGTAAAGTAATTTCTAACTCCGTGGACACTTTCGTCCACTCTTGAATATTAGAGCGTTTCTTTAGGACGCTTCTCAATCCGTATCATTGTCACATTTCCCATTTTCCTTTATCCCTAATTTTATGTGTTTATAATTTTAGGGCATTCGTAAGTCTTTTGAGACTTACACACTTGGTTCCAACTTTTCCCTTGTGTGATTCAAATCCTTACTCAAGCTCAGGTGAGTATTCACGGCCCCTTTTTACTGCTTTTAACTTGGGGGAGAAAACATGCTTAAACTGATTTTAGATTTTGTATTTCATATGCTATCAATGTTAAAGCTAAGTGTAACATGCTATCACAGAAAGTCCTCATCTTATTTCGAACCGTTAATATGGATCTTAGCGAGGTAATGTTTAGTAGTACTACTGGGTTTGACAAATCCCACCCGCGTTAGTCGCGCTAACTCGATCGGATATCGAACGGGTGAAATATTAGCCTATTCACATGGCCAGTATTGATAGAACCTGGCAGGAGGCAATAAACAAACAGTCAGTTTCGGTTGCGAGCACTTGAGCTAAAACATGAACATAGGTTAGCTACCTATAGATACATATTGAAAGATCATAAATCTGGTAATGCTTACTTATTTATTTGAAACCTGTGAACTCACCAACCTCATGTTGACACTTTTTCTTACATGTTTTCTCAGGACGCTAAGCTAAGACACAGGTGCACGTTAGGGCATGCATGGGATTTAACTGCTTTGTTTTGTGTCTATTTATGTTGATTGAATTATTTTAATGTACTTTGTTTGGTTGAACGTTTGGACTTTTGGACTTTGGTTTTGGGCGCGTGTATTTTGCGCATTTACTTTCTTTACGCTTCCGTATTGATACTCTGATTTAAAAGGATATTTTCATTTGAGTCCCATGTAGAGTCGTTCAATGTAACTAATGTCTGAGATCCTGGTTTGTCACTTCCCAAACGGTAATACTCCGTTAGTGGAATTTGGGGGTGTGACAGAATTCTTGAATATATTAGAAGTCTAATAATCATAAAGTTAAACGAATAAAAACTTAAACAAAAGTATCAAAGTTATAAATATTTATTAAAAAAAATTAGAGTAAATTACAAATATCGTCCTTTATGTTTATACCCTTTTTTACATATTATCCTTTAGCAAAAAAATTATCATGTATCATCCTTTATGTTTAAAACGCTTACACATCTTGTCCTTTCTTCTAAACGGTGTTAACTTTTAAAGTTAAAACTGGTCACGTGGACCCCACGTGAGGGCAAAAGGGTCTTTTCACCCTATCCTTTTAAGTGCCACATATTACATCTCCCATTTTAGAGTTTCTAACTGTAACAACTCTTCCATACAAGCAAACAGTAGCCATGGATGAAAGAGGAGTACGTGGTGGTTTCGACAGGGGTTTCTAGCTGTAACAACTTTTCCAACTGCCACCACCTTTTACCAGAAACCTCAAATCTGACCACCGCCGCTGTTGGGTTCAACCCGACGGAACCCTAACGCTGATCTTAGGGTTTCAATTTGAGCATGGGAGAAGAATGGGGGTTGTGTGGCTAGAACGGAAGGGTAATGGGGGCGTCGGAGTTATGGGTTTAGGGTTTCTAAATTTCAATTTGAGGGTTGTGTGGTGGTGACAGGTTCAATCAACCATGTGTTGGGTTCAATCGGCCACGATGAGTGACAGTGGGGAAACGCAAAGAGGATACCCGATGATGAACGACAGAGGAGATGGTGGAGGGTAGTGGTAGTTGCAGGTGGCGGCCGTGTGTGGCGGTGGTTGTCGCTGGTGGTGGTTGTTCAGATTGGAGGAGGGGGTTGTGTGGTGGTCAGGTGGTGGTGGTTAGGTGCTAGGGCGGTGGTGGTGCACCAGATTTTAGAAAGAGAGAAAGAGATGAGAGAGGGTATTTTTGTTTATATATATATATATTTGTAGGTAAAAATATCAAAACACCCTCATGTGCAAGGCACATGAATAGA
Organism: Smallanthus sonchifolius; assembly: GCA_023525975.1. Classification (NCBI taxonomy): domain Eukaryota; kingdom Viridiplantae; phylum Streptophyta; class Magnoliopsida; order Asterales; family Asteraceae; genus Smallanthus; species Smallanthus sonchifolius. The sequence continues at coordinate 60,144,793 of CM042041.1, read as the reverse complement.
GTTAACTGAAAAAAACTTAACGCCTGTTAGGCTAAAGGACGTAAACCGCAACAATTTTAAACGTAAAGGATGATCTCTGATATTTTTTGGGCTAAAGAACATACAATGAAAAATGGTATAAACATAAAGGACGATTTCTGTAATTTACTCAAAAAATTATAATGATAATCTTAAAAATTTAAACAAATTAAACAAAAGTATCAAAATAATCGGGTTTTGACCGAACCTATCGGGATAGAACCCGTTAGTGTGTGTATTCTAGGGACCGAAGACCGGACCATATATTAGCTTCACGGGTCTGTCCGGCTTTTCACAGTTCGTGCCTTCGGGCTTCAACGGGTCGGCAACGTTTGCTATTCTGTCAAAATATCTAAACCTTTAAATGCAATATGCAGGTTTAACAGAGAAACTCTGGTTTCTTTTGATTATCTCGTGGTGACGAAGAAACTAGTCTTTGACGAAGAATTCTGATTTTCTGGATTTGTGATAATTAGGGTTTATAAATTTTTTTTTGTGTTATTTCTCTTGTCTAATCTCATATCAAGTGTTTTCTAGGGTTTTATTTTCCAAATCTGTAAAAAAAAATTGTTTAATTAACAAAGTTCGATTACTAGGGTTTTATTTTGATAAATTGATCAAGGATTGATTTGAAGATAGGGAGGAAGAGGCACAACCCTAATACCCCAAGTACCCTAATGAATTTGTCCAATTAGAGAGTGTCAACTCATTTTTATCCAAATCTAATCCTAGACAACCAAAGAGGTGAGGCACAACCCTAATACCCTAAACCAACCCCAACGGCTCCAACGTTTACTCCACACATTTGCGAACACACAAACACACGGATACATATACCCAAGAATGCTACCCGCCACGGATACCCGCATGGCTTGCGGCGGTGTACTCTTGGTACCCGAAGTACCCGATGGTGGTACACCCCTGCTCCCTTACAGATAGAGGATAATACACGGTCAATAAGGTATTGGTGTCATTAATCTCAGTTTTGGAGGTGGAAACAGTCAAATGTTCATTTTTTTCGGGCAAATTCATGGAGGAATTGAGCCGCCGGTGACAATCAAATGTTCATTTTTCGATGGTAACATTTTTAGAGGCGGTTGTAACCCCAATGCCCTAACAAACCAATTTCCAGCTAACTATCTACTAGTGTTTGGAGCTTCAACTCGCAACCTATTATTGATTGTTTATTTTGATAACGTTACCCTCTCTTTTGGCAATCCGTATTCGAAAAAATTATCAAACAACGATAACCACTTAATATGAAAATCAAAATCTTTAACTGAAAAATATATAATTTAACTTTAAATTACATACCGCTTTTGAGGGGAAGCAGAGATCTTGGATAAAACTTGAAAATTGTTCTAATTTTGCTTACGAAGTATGCATGCGTGGATACGTCCCCACACCAACAAATTCCACTCGATTTGCATACGCATCCCACTTTCAAGTATCAACAAACTCCTTTTTATATTAAATACTATTTTATATTTTTTGTCAACTTGGCGACTTGCTATTAAATAATGTCTATTTTTATATAATAAATATTATTATTTTCACATAGAGTCTGTGGGCAGGAACACAAAACCACGGTATTGTTGCACTTTGTTGAAAACCAGCCATATTAAATAATGCCATTTTCTATAAATAACTCCTAATACTAATTTTCATTTTTTTAGTTTCAAGTGAAATAATATTTTGTTTCTAGGAGTAAAAGGCAAAAAAGTATATAAGTTTTGTGTTAGAAATTATCTACCATAGTAAATAATTTTAAAATGATTATTGACTAGACGTAGAACAAGTTAATTTTAAAATAATCTATAAATGGATATAAATAGGCTATCAACTAGTGCCCCGGGTGAGGGTGGGGGTCTAGGGGTAAAAAGGAAGTATCACAACCAAGAGGTTGTGGGTTCAAACTTTATCCAAGACAAAAAAAAATAAAAAAATTCTGCCATTAAAAAAAAAAACTAGTTCCCCATCTTTGGGACCCTGCTATATTTAGCCTATGAAAACATATTCTTTCTTTCTTCTTTAATAAATAGAGATGATGTACCTCGATCTCTAATGTATTGATTGATGTGCATGTATATAGAGAAAGGTTTAAAGGGAACCAAGAAAAAAGAAGGAACTAAAAAATCATTCACAGCAACACATTCTATGTGAGGAAAAAAACTTAAGCAGCCCCCTTGGATTCGAACAGGCGACCTAAAACTTGCATATGTTGAACTTATCACTGGCTAGTTTTAATTTTTTTATGATTCAAAATAAAACTTAATATATTGCTTTGTCTTTTTTTTTTGTTTATCTCTAGTTTTATGGTTTAGCTTTTATTTTTTACATTTAGCGTTTAGCTTGGTTTAGTTTTGACGTTTATCTTTACGGTTTAGTTTTTGGCATTTAGCTTTTAGCTTGTTTGAAATATATATATATATATAGGGAAGGGATCAAGAGAAAACCACAAAGTTAGGCGAAAACCGAGAAAACCACATCATTTCAGGCAATTTTTTTATTCACGTATACGTATCCAAAAATAATTTTTTTGATTTACATATACGTAACCATAATTTTTTTGTTTTATGTTTACGTATACGTAACACTATGTGTAAAATTGTTTTTTGGTAAAAATGTTTAATATTACATTGGTACTCTTATAAATAAATAAAAATAAAATAAAACAAAAAATAAATATTATTATATGATTGGGTAAAATTGGTTTTTTTAGTGGTTTTCTTGGTTTTCGCCTAACTTGTGGTTTTCTCTGGAACCCTCCCCTATATATATATATATATATATAGTGAAGAGATCTTTTAATAGCCCTTTGTTATTGTGTTAACCCAATTAACTTTTCTAAAATCAATTCAAATCATTATTATTTTGGATTGAATAACATTATTATACCAATACAACGTCAATCTTTTGGTGAGTCTAGTTCAAAACGGAGCTAAAATAAATGAGATAAATATTGTTAGCATTAAACCAAAAAGATGCCATAAATTTCTACTAGACTCACCCAGGTATAACATTTTCCATTCCAACTACTCAACTTCGAGCGTCGATATCTCATTCATCTTACATTCGTTTTGAAAAGACATGAAAAGGAGAGGAAGACTAGAGAAATAGTTTCATAGAATTTAATTAGAGAGGAGCACTCTCTAAATTGTTCTTCATTCACCATCATCTTCATCCTTTCCATGTTTTACAATAAAACACAGCTTTACCCGATAAAACATCGGAGGCGTGGACATCTTAGAGGAGGCGCGAAATATGTTTTTAAGGATCCTCGTTGAACACGAATCCTCAACCAAAACCGAAAACATTTAGTTTGATTATTGTTGTAGCTAAGGAAAAAGTTGAAGACTCGAGTGCATTCGATAGAGTACCCGTTAAAGACATTGGTTTGAACCATTTGGTATATATAAATTTGTATTTTATATTTAATTTCTTTCCGGTTTGTAAACGGTATTGTACTAAGTTGATTTCTCACATATGATGAGAGTATCGTCATTATACTTTATTAATATTTTAATAAAAGTGACCCACTATTCCTACAATCTTAAAACAGATTTTCATGAAATTATGAGATACAACTTTAAAACCTTTTATTAAGGATTTGTGAGTCCACGAAAAGTTAAAACAAAAAATATTTTAGAGATTTTTGGCAAAATAGTGCTAATTTTTTTGAGAAATAACGTGCGTGGTATAACTTGTTTTGGAATTTTATAAAGATTGGTATACAATCTTAGATTCTAAACCCGTGTTACAAAATGAATGGTTTAATTCAATCGTTATTTTCTAGTATTATGTTAGATCGGATTTATTAGTATAAACCATTTATGGTCGGTAAGTGTTGTCGCCACGTGGGCTATATATGAGGGTTAAGGAGTAAAATGGAAAACTTAAAAGTTACTGATTATTTTATTATTTTTTTTTATCAAATAGGTATTGAAATGATTTTCCCTTTATTTACCCATCACTTTTTCATTGCTCTAAGTATCAACATGAATATTTCACATGAAAATAGATTATTGGATAAGTTTGCAATAAAGGAAATATTTCACATGAAAATATTTTCCCTTTATTGTACCCATCAAATATTCACTGCTATAAATTTGATTGATTTGTCGAAGACTTTGTTGAATGCATATCTAGTGGAATGTTAATAAGACAAATGAGTGATAACTGATAAGAGTGGAGTAATGGGATAAGCCAGGAATCGAGATGATGAAAAGATATTTGACAATATTTCATATACCCCACCACAAGGTAAATGATATTTTTTGATGGCTACAACTGCGGGCTGGAAGCCACTTCAAAAGTAACTTTTCTTTTATGTTAAGTCATAGCAATAGTATAATGATGTAAGATTTTTCACTTTTAACGTTCTATATCTTAACTAGTTGGCGTGTAGCTGTGCGTTGTGGTGATTCGTTTGTTAAAATGATGTTTTTTAAACTTTGAAATAAAAATAAAAAATATATTCATGATGGTATATTTGAAGGAAAAAAGTGTTCAAATTAGTGAAAAATAAAATAGTTAGTTCTTCCGTGCTTCACGGCGAAATGTATCCACGCTAAACAAATTAGTGAAACTTAAATAAAAAATAATTCAACAGACTGCTAGTTGATTAACTATTCATACACGTTAGTCTTTAATAGGTTCTGTAATTAAGTTTCAAGCATCGTTAAGTAATTTATAGTTACCTTGAAAATACACCAACGGAGAACAACATATGTAAACAGTTACATGTGTGTAAACAGGTTTACATATATGCTTACATATGTGTAAAGAGGTTTAAATATATGTTTGCATATGTGTAAACAAGTTTAAGTGTCTGAACACTGTAACATGCAAATAGATTTTTCGTTTCTTTCAAAATAAAAGATCCAGACCTACACAATCTTTGAGAAAATCCATGGAATAATAATCGAAGAAAAGTAGGATGAAGAACGACATGTGCAAACAGGTCTACATATATGTAATCAACATGCGCCACATGAAAAGAAAACCTACACGCCTTCTCCACTACAGTCGTCCCTGTTGTTTTGCCCAGATCCTCAAGACTGGTCACCGGAGTTCATACACCACTATCACTCAGTCATGTATATTTTGTAATGCAATATTGGTGTGCCACTCCTTAAATCAAATTGAAAATTGATTCAAGTAAAGGCATGGATGTGTAAGAATCAGATGTTTCATACCCGATTAGTGAACTGACATCTAATGATTTGTGATGCTACTTTATATTCAAACTAATCTGCATATCCTCCTCCATTCTCTCATGTGCAGACTCCGTTTAAGGTGTTTGGAGTAGAAAACGACATTGCGGCCTCCTTTAATCTATAGCCCCTTCCAATCCAAAAGCATTTTCTTTGCTAAATCTTTAAAAATCAGATCCGATTCATCCACTATATATTTATTTTATTTTAATCTTGATGATCTCCAAGTAGGATGAACCAAGTCAGTCTTTGCCTCTTTCCCAATTTAGTAACCAATTTTTTAGGGTTTTTTTTAAAGTTTATAACTAAGTTAAACATTAATTTTCTTTTAAACTTTAGAACTATTATTTAATTCAACAATCTACTTTCAAACAATTACACACACATTATAATCAAGAAATCAACATGTAAAACAAATATGTGCATTTACTACCACTTATCATTACTAAGTAAATGCAAAGCACTTACCTTTAGCTAATGGAGATTCCGATCAGCCTTAAAAGTTAATTATATCTTTACCGCTTTGATCACCTAAACATTTCACATGTTTTAGAAATCTAATAAACTCCCGTTAAATCACCAAATTGTGGTTTGACACTCACCCAAGATCTTATGATCTTGACCCTTATCTAATCTTGATTTATTTAGCTTTACACAAGCTTTTATCCTTCCTAATCAAAATTAACCCATTTTGACACGTTAAGATTTTCACTCAATTACTTCAAATTCTCCCATTTTATAAACCACCAAATTGATTGAGGTTTCTTACTAAATTTAGTGACAATTAACACTTAACTACCCCTATTTTACCATTTAAACATCCCCAAATAAAAAAAACCTTAAAATTCATCTCAAAAACACTAATTTTTAAATAATCAAATTGTGTGTTTAAATCATGAAAATTGATTGAGGTTTCTTACTAAATTAAGTCTATTAATACCACAGACACTTAACAACCCCCAATTTATCATTTAAACATCCCCAAATAAAAAAACCCCCAAAATTCATCTCAAAAACCCTAATTTTTAAATTATCAAATTGGGTGTTTAAATCATGCAAATCATGATTCTCCATCTTCATTAACACTATATTAAAACTTTGGACAAGATTCAATCTAAATCATTCTACCAATTTCACCCATTTAAGGTTTTTACTAAAACCCACTAAAAACTCCATGAGTTTTTTTTGTTCTTTTTTAACTATATTGTCTTTTAGTTTAAGGGTAAATAAGTCATTTCATCACAACTTAACGTCCATCAAAGTCAGGGACCACCGGTGTTACGGTTAGGCAAACTTGTAGACTCTCAATGTAGTTTTTCAAACTTGAAAATAAAACTTGCAATTTATAAAAACCACACGAACCGTCTCTGTAATTAACTCTATAATTTGCTCTTCACTACATCTCAACCTTCTTGTTTCACGTCACGTCAAAATTGACCAAAGTCATAACTAGACATCACTTGCAAGCCTTCCTTCACAGCTTCCTACACGAGTTCACGAAGCCGTCAAACCAACCCGCACCACAACATGATTGGGTTATGTCGGTGTTACCGTAAAACCCTTAAAACCTGACGATGAACCCGAGATCCACCCCTTCCGACCTTACATTTGATGTTAGGTTGGATTACTATAGAGCTATAGTATAACAATATTTTGATTAACAACCTTCCTAACATTAATAATTAGCATTACTTAAACTTGAAGTTATAATATTAATGGTGATAATAATTACCCAAGAAAAAAAACATCTTGAATCGGTAAAAGCAAAATATCCCATAAATGCGAAGACAATTCAAATCATTATTCACATAGTCTCTTAAAGTTCAAAAAAAAAGAAAATGAAGCCCACGAAGCTCCAATGTTCTACACTGCACATCATGCACCAAAATGTCAATGGAAAAATCAGATTCAGATTCAGATTCAGACAGAGTGATTACATTTGACTTTTGGTTGCCTTCAACTGCCCTGATTATTCGATCCACATCGCACACACAAACAAATGGGTTGGAAAAACCCTTTCAAAGAAGTGACCAACTCCAAGCCATTGTTCTTGACGGTGTACGGTATTGTGTTGATCGGAATCATCTTCTCTGCTATTTATGTCTTCTCCGCCGTCTACTCTCCTGATTCCGCCATCTCTTGGAACCTATCTCAGCGTATCTCTCTTCCCTATATATATTCTTTTGCTGTAGTTCTGTTGTTATTTGACTTGTCAACTAAATTAGGTCAACTTATAGCTTGTTTGAGATCAAAATCTTGTTCAATTAGTCAACAGAATTTACAAATTGATCATATTTATGTTTTGGGGCTTAATTGAGATCAAAATCTTGCTCAATTAGAGATCAAAGTTTCTTTTTTTGAACAAGATTGGGGAATTAGTTTAGTGAAACAAAACTTAGGTTATTATTGTTAGTTTAAGTTTGTAACATATTTTTTTTAATTATATTTATTGTGATAGATGTGACACCTTCTTCCCCAAATCAAACACTTGATTCTCCTTCACTAAGAGTGGGTGGTGGCGTAATGTTATCGACGCCTAAACTTCAAATGGGGAAGGTAAAACCTATTTGGGAAACGCCCCCACGAGGTTCAGAGATGCCCCCATTGGAGACGTTTCGGTTGACGAAAGAAATGGTTCAAGAAAGGGTGAGAGATAATGTTATAGTAGCAACATTTGGTAACTATGCTTTTATGGATTTTATCCACACTTGGGTTAAGCACTTGACGGATTTGGGCGTTGAGAATCTTCTTGTTGGTGAGTGAGTTCATTAAAGAAAGTGTTTGCACCTGTTTTTTTGGGATTTAAGAATTCGAAAACTGGTTTTTTAGGTGCAATGGACACAAAACTGTTGGAGGCTTTGTATTGGAAGGGTGTACCGGTTTTTGATATGGGAAGTCATATGAGCACAATAGATGTTGGATGGGGGTCACCAACTTTTCATAAAATGGGAAGGGAAAAAGTCGTTCTCATTGATTCAATGCTACCGTTTGGTTATGAATTACTCATGTGTGATACTGATATGGTTTGGTTAAAGGTAACTTCCCTGCACATGTTTTTCTTTTGTTGTTTTTGGTAGGTAAAATTGCAATAGAATAACAACACGCTTTCAGTTTATTTCTAATTTAGCCATCGAATTTAAAATAAAGTTTTTAGCATAACAATCCAACTTTTAGAATCCGTTATAGAAACCGTTAATCCAATGCAGCATTTACAGATTTTCTGGTCAAAGTTACCAAAAATAATCAGTTTTCTCAAAATTAATGTGCGTGGGCGCATGTTATAACTTTATAATCAAATACGTGACCTAAGTCCTTAAATGTTGGTTTTTAACATATGTTCCCTAAAACATAAATTGTTTGCAAAGTAAATTTTTATGCAATTTTCCTTTTCATTTAGTATTGTTTTCTCTCTTTGCTTCTTGATTTCAGAAACATTTTCCTAAATCTGGTATGTTACTTGAACAGAATCCACTCCCATATCTTGCACGTTATCCTGAAGCAGATGTATTAACATCAACTGATCAAGTTACACCAACAGTAACTGATGACCGGTTAGACAACTGGCAAGAAGGTGAAAATTGCAGTTCAAATTATGATAAAAATTAGTATAAAAACACTCTATTTAAAGTTTAAACCAATCAATGGATATGTTTTTTGGAGTGGGCAGCTGGAGGTGCATACAATATAGGTATTTTCCATTGGCGGCCAACTGATTCTGCTAAAAAGTTGGCAAAAGAATGGAAAGAAATGCTTTTAGCTGATGACAAAATATGGGACCAGAACGGTTTCAATGATCTTGTGCACAAGCAACTGGGACCACCTGTTGACGATGAAAGTGGACTTGTTTATGCTTATGATGGAACCTTAAAGCTTGGACTTCTGCCTGCTAGTATATTTTGTAGTGGCCATACTTATTTTGTTCAGGTATGAACCATAGCTAGAATTTAACTTTTTATTTGATTATTATTACTATTATTATTATTATTTACTTTAATTTATAATCTTGCTGCATTTTCAGGCCATGTATCAACAACTAAGATTGGAGCCATATGCTGTACATACTACATTTCAATATGCAGGAACTGAAGGAAAACGTCACCGGTTACGTGAAGCTATGGTTTTCTATGATCCACCAGAATATTATGATTCACCAGGTGTTTATTTTATTTTATACATTATGATGCTTCATGTTTGCTCAATGAATTAAGTTTTCAGTAGACTGCAGTTTCTTATTTGTAACATATGTTCATTTTGCTGAAATATGGTGCTGAAAGTATTCATGTTTCAGTCCCAAAATTGACATTTTTCTTTATGACACCAAATCTTTACGCCTATTTTAACTTTCAAGTACTCATTTTTCAGCGATCAGATTGTCGTTGCAATTTTAAGATGTCTGCATTTGTTGTGTGTTATACAGGAGGTTTCTTGACATTCAAGCCATCTATTCCAAAAAGCTTATTACTTGATGGGGAACATAATCTTCAAACACATTTCACTCTTGTTAATTATCAAGTAAGCTTATAGAAAACCCATTTCTTTCTTCTTGCATTTTCTATTCCCAAAGTTATAATCCAAGTTTTTTTTTTCAAATTGTATTTTTAATAGATTGTAAATTGATTTATGTGACTGAATTGCAGATAAAGCAAATAAGGACCGCCCTTGCAATAGCATCAATTTTAAACCGTACATTGGTACTTCATCACTTACATTTTTTACATGGATTCATTTTTTAAATGTTATATCAAGTTTTTTGTTTTAATTTCAAATGCATTTTTTAGGTTATGCCTCCACTATGGTGTAGGTTGGATAGATTATGGTTTTCACATCCTGGAGTTATCACAGGGTCAATGACAAGGCAACCATTCATCTGTCCCCTGGATCATGTATTTGAGGTGCTTAACTGCTTAAGTTTTTTTAGTTTTTGGTGTTCACAATAATTTTGAATAAGTTTTACAAATTTGACAAATGATGAATTTGGTTAATAGAAATCAATGTTGCTCTGTAGGTGCATACAATGTTAAAGGCATTGCCCATTGAGGAATTTGGCCCAGGAATCAGTATAAGAGAGTATTCTTTCTTTGACAATCCCTTGATGCCTGCACAGGTGTAATAATTGTCTTCATTTGGGGGCATATTGGTACTTTTATAGTTGACTTTCACCTGAAATTGTCTTAATTTTCTGCTTTTAGGTTAAGGATTCATGGCTTGATGTACAATTATGTCAAGAAGGGTCAGAAAGTTGCCAATCAAACATTACAAACACAAATGGAGTACTCAGATTTCCAAAGCACAGCAATGAAGAAACGGTATGCAAGATAAATGAAAAAAGATAACAGTGTTAAAAATTTTATGATTGTTTTACAGTAATTTTTTCTAGGTTGATGGATTATTTTCTATAATATACATGGCTAATTTCTGATCTCGGTTATTTACCTGCTTTGAATTTTAGCCTCATTGTGACCACTTTTGTCAATGTTTGAACAGTTGAAAATGGTATTATCCCCATTGAAGGACGTCAAAGTCATCCAATTTTCATCAATGCAAGATGCCTTCCTAGGATTCACTGACAAGGCAAGCAGTCTTTTTCTCTTTGTTATTTTAGATATCTCATGCAGTTTGCAAAATAAATAAATAAAATCTGGAAATCGTTGGAGGTTGCATGCATTAAAAATTATTTCGATATGATCAAATCTTGAACAAAAACAGTTTAGGAGGTTGTATGCATTAAAAATAGACTTTTGGTGAACTTCCATCATGTCTTACTCATTTACCTATTTGACCAATCCCTCTTGGCTATTTTGGAATTTGATACGAGATGAAACTCATCCCAAATCGGCACTTCCATAAGTAAATGGGTAGAAATTGCCACTCTTAGTTTTGATTATTTATTTGAGTTCACTAGATTTCACAGTTTTGCCATTACCCTGATTAAGATATTTAATTAATGTATGGGGCCAAATTCAGCATTATATTTTGAACGTCCTGCAAGGGAAAGATTCTGACTTTATGCACATTTTGATAGGGAGAATGTATATAGTTTCTATTGTCATACTATTTATAAAGTTCAAATGTACTCCCAAAACAATTGCCCATGTTACTTTTTTTTAATTTGTCCTCTACTGTCAAAAGTAGATGGTTAAAATTTATTAATTTTCCCATTTCACCCTTAATTACCCTTGTCATTAAATCTTGCAAGTTTTCAAATTTCAAGTCAAATGGTATCTTAAATGCATTAAGGTAGAATTGACATTGTGTTAATCAAAATCTGCATCAACTGAACAATCATAAAATTTGTTTTTCTTGGGGACATTTATGGTGTCAGTAGCAAGTCTTTTAGATCATATGCATGGTTTATTTTTGGAATGGAACAATTGATCATAGCACTGAAAATCATCAAAATATTTATATGATCAGACGAGGGAAGAACAATTCAGGAAGCGTGTGAAGCGATATGTTGGAATATGGTGTTGTGTCGATGGCCATGATCCAGGTCACATTTATTATGACATGTATTGGGATGAAAAACCTGACTGGAAGCCTCTCCCTCCCCAAACCCCAGAAGATGATCAGCCCCATTGGTGATTGATTGCACCAATAATGCTACATCATCTGACATCTAATGGAGTCCTAACCCTGGTTGAAATCAATAGGCATTGTGATCCATGTTTATATATATATTTCATTTCATTTAGTTTCATGTATATTCAAGAGGGAAAGGTGATCCGGGGCTGTGGAGAATAATGTTATAATGAGTTGTAGCTCATGCATTGAATTGAAAGTTGTATTTTGTTGTGGAAAAGGTGTAGCTTTGTTTTTATGTGTAACCAACTAAGAGGGGAAATGAAAGCAAGTTAAGGCTTTGTTGCGTTGATTTGATGTTCTTATGTTGTGTGAATCGTCTTCGTTACTGGTACCATTATAAATTTTATAACTTTTTGAGATCTGTCATTAAATAGTTTAGCGACTTACTTTGTCTAAACATGAGGACTTACTTTGCTTAAACATGAAGGCTTACTAATGTCGCACCGCATGTTCGATCCTCAGCCCCCTTGGCGGTTCAATCGCTGAAGCCATCAGTCCACTTTGTTGACATCAACATATTCTTTTTATAATTTTTCAAATTTTTATGTTTTTGTCTTTCAGAGTGTTGGTTCTCAAGTCAGATTGATTAAGATGTTTATGTTTTCTATTTTCTATATAGTTTGATTGCTTTTTTTTAAACGACCAACATTGAATGTTGTGACATCGCACCCCTCGTCACATGGTAGAGTCTCGTACAACTCCGGCCAATATGTTGTTCTAAGTAGGCTCACTTGGCGTCAGAGTTGGAGAGGAAAAATCCCACCAAATACGGCCCCTTCCGAGCTTGAGAGAGAGCCGAGGCTCGAACCCTGGATCGGCGTAGGTAAAACCCAGATGCATAACCTAAGCTAGGCCTATAGCTTAATTGCTTGAAACTTATATGATGCTATTTTGGTAAATGAAGTCGGATCAGGCTATGTTGGTAAATGAAGTGGGTGAAAGGGCCGATCTCGTGATTTTGTCTTTCTTTTTACATGTGAAAAAGTCAACGATTCGGTTCCTTTTCCCTTTTTGTGTTCTTGCGTACAGCCAGCGAGCATTAATCATGTGGCCTCAGCAATTTAAAGTTAATAAAAAAAACAAGAGTAATAAACTCCAGCAGAAAAAAAAAAAAAAAAAACTCTAGCAGAAAGAGCCAGGTGGTTAGCGACGGCAAATAACAACACCAATTACTAATCGACGGCCGTTAATACTCATCGGATTTCTTCTATATCTTTTCGGTTAAGGTGATTACGCCCTTTTATTCTCACTTCTATTATCCTACAAGGTTGCCTAATTTTTTTTTATCCTTGATTCATTACGCACTCACAGATCTACTTATAGTTTGATTACTCAATTAATTAATCCTAAAAAGTTTTGCTTTATGAAGCAATTTCAGATCTTTATTCTTTTTTGCTCTTTGATTGGACAATTTCTATTTGTCTGAGGAAACTTTACTATTATAACCTTTTGACTATTATTAAAATATTTATTTTGTAATTATGTTGCATGGGACACTTTTGGTATGTAAAATGCTCATTCATGTGGTGGTTCATGAATATTTGGATTTTTAATCAATGGAGCAGGTGACATGTTACAAAATTTAGTTGTTATGGTCCTTGTTTTAATATATGTACAAAACTGTAAAGTTATTGCAGTAGGAAAAAGTTGTCATGGATGATGGGCAGAATGAATCAGAACCAAGAAGAAGCGGATCTTTTAGTCGTATAAGCAGTACGAATTCATCCTTCAGAAGACGCTCGTTCAATCGATTAGGATCCAGCCACCATGAAATTGATGATGACAGTGTCTCAGAGGCAGGGGATATTGGAGATAGGGAACTTCATAGTAAAAGGTATAGTGGAAGTGGTTTTGATAATCTTGGAGAAAATGTGGTTTTGCCTATTCAAGAACATTCTTTTAAAGAATCACAGCTTCCAACTGTATCTCCTGTTTCACCCGGTGCAATATTACTTGATAACGACCAGAATGAAGTGAGTTTTCTTGGCATTTTATTCTTCTCAAATTGTTGCATATAATCCTTTGAGGTTAATTTGGTAATTTGTGTGATACTATGTGCAGGAATGCGAGAAGGAGTTACCATGGTTCTTGAGATATATATCATCTCGTGTTCATCTTGCTGTACTCGGCATTCTTGGGGTAATGTGCTAAACCACCTTTTATAGCAAGTCATTCTTGGCTAACAGATAATTTTTTTCAGTTTCTAATTTTCTTTACTATATGAAACTATGTCCATGTCATATTAACTAAGAATGCCTTGTGTTTTGACAACTATTGGAATAAAAAAACTGTTTGGAGGATTGTGGACTTGATACTCTTGCAAAGGAGCTACATTTTGATTTCTGTTGTCTAACTTACTACTTATTAATCACAAAATTAACTTTATCGTAAAGTTGCAAATGACAGTGGCAATAGCTTTTGCCCTCCCGGGCTCATTACAGTATCCTTTACATTTTCATTTACTTTAACAGTTTAACTGTATTATTAGCACTAAGTGTTTATAATAGAGTAGATGCTATGGATTAGTTATTAGTTTAATAATCCAATGAGCCTTGGGCCTGGATATCTTATAGTAGAAGCTAAGAGAGGCAACCCGGAATAGTGTATATATATATATATATCAGATACACAAAGACTTGTCAACAAACATAGCATTAGCACTTTGATTATCATTGATAAGTAGCCACAACACTACTGTTAAATGTCAAATTTACAAAGAAACAAAGAAGAGTACTATAACAAACTTCCAGATTGGTTTAACGCCTTTATCTTAGATTTATTCTGGAGTTTTGCTTTCATCATTTTTAATATACACAGATTATAATTGATTTCTGAGGAAATGAAATTGATGAGGGATATGTATTTGACAATTATTACTGAGATTTTCCTGTTATGCAGGTGTTGACAAGGTACCTACTAGAAAAGTTATTTGGTCCTCGAGTTGTTGGTGCCACAGGTGATGATAGCTATATGTATATTGACCTTCCTCCCAATATGGTATCATTATTTCTCTATTTTCTTTCACTCTTTATCTTCCACTAACTTTTATGTAAAGTTATCATAACGTTAGTTACCATAATCCCAATAATGCTATCGTTCTTTCTTTTGAAATCTTTACTTACCTTTCATGAGGATTCCTTACTTGATGTTTCTCCCCCGACTACCTCTGTCATGGTTTTTTTGTTTGTTCATGATGATTGTTTTGGGCTGATTTACTTGATGCTGTAGTACTTCTTTATAACATTAGAATGGTTGCTTCTGACTTACCATGTGCAGTTTTTGAGTGAAATATAGACTTAAAAATGAACTTTTTGTATATAACATTTGGAAAGAAATGTTAATAATTTTGAAGAAACATGTCTAAATACAAGGATATAAAAACATGTGGGTTGTGACGCTTCAATATGAGTACATATTTTTTATTGTGTCGACTTAAACAAAATCAATATTAAATCGCTTATTCATGTTTATGACTTCCCAAAATGCATGGATTTCTCACATATTCTTTAAGCACCTTATAATTCTTTCTTTCCTCTCATCTCATATTCAAGGTTGGTTCATTCTTGATGGGTTGGTTTGGTGCTGTTTTCAAAGGAGATATATCCAACTTCTCCCCTGAGTTAGCTGTCGGTTTGACGACGGGTTACTTGGGGAGTCTCACCACATTTAGTGGTTGGAATCAGAAAATGCTTGAGCTTAGTGTTGATGGTCACTGGGTTTTCGCTGTTCTTGGGTTTTTACTAGGTAATTCTTTTCAAAGTAACAAAAGAACACTCCATGATTTCATGTTCTGTTTTTGGCTCTCTTTTTTTTCATTCAGGGTCTGCTTTTGCAGGTTTGTTTCTTGTTGCATATTCCTTCATATTCGGGGTGGAGACCGCTAAGGGTCTCAAATGGGCTTTTAACAGA
The DNA here is from genome assembly GCA_023525975.1 of Smallanthus sonchifolius. Classification (NCBI taxonomy): domain Eukaryota; kingdom Viridiplantae; phylum Streptophyta; class Magnoliopsida; order Asterales; family Asteraceae; genus Smallanthus; species Smallanthus sonchifolius. Next base: position 60,129,068 of record CM042041.1, on the reverse strand, counting down.
GCAAACCTTAGTTCCAAATGTGGATTCTCTCAAGTAAATAGCATTACGAGCCAAATTATATTAGTAGTGGTGATGGTAACCATGCTCGGGTTGTTATGGGGAGTGAGTGTGACATTGTTGAAGAAAGATTTTAATGGTGATAGCAGTACAAGCCACTTGTGGTTCGGTTGTATTGTTGGACCAATTGGTGTATGGATTAGGTTCTATTTGGCACAATTCAACGGTCAAGGCTTAGGAAGAACACAAATGATGAAATGGATGCCTTTCGGGACATTGATCGCCAATGTAGCTGCTGCCTGTATCATGGCAGCCTTTGCAACTATGAAGAAATCTGTAAGTTCATGTTATGTTTGTTCTGTTGCATCTTTAACATCCTATTAACTATCTTGGTTTAATGCATGTTTATGGTTGATAATCATGCAGGTGGATGACAAGCATTTTGATATTGTGGCTACAGGCATACAGTTCGGTTTATGTGGTTGTTTGAGTACTGTTTCAACTTTCATTGCTGAATTTGAAGCCATGAGAGGGAGCATGCATCCTTGGCGAGCATATGGATACGCCTTCACAACTATGATCATCTCGTTTACTTTAGGAACCCTCATTTTCTCGGTTCCTGCATGGACCAAAGGCTGGTCGTAGTTTGGTATACCGCTGCTATTACCTTTGAGATTCTTGAGTCTACAGTTATTTGGATTGGACCCGAGCCAAGGCAGATTTGACTCGAGACTCTAGTAGCTCGACCTGAAGTGATGCTATTGAAGTTGTGAGTCGGTTATAGAGGTGTATGCTATTGAAGTTGAGCTAAGAAGGTTTTGCACTTCCTGTGACACTAGAAAGGAGGCTTTTCAAGATCATCCTCAAGGAGGAGTTTTGACCTTTGAGTGTATTAAAGATTGTTCATCTAAACTATTTATTTGATTATTTATAAATATAATAAATAGTTTTAAGTAACTTTCTTGGAATTAGGGGTCGGTTTTAACGGTTTTAGGTCAAACCGTTAGTAACGATTTTGATCATTGAAAACTGAAACCAAACGGTTGAAATACAAAACCGAACCCAAACGTTACTACTGGTTTGGTTTTACGATTCAGGTAGATTTCATGTAGACAATCAACAGTTTAATATTTTTACAAATGATAAATTCATAACAATGTATTAATTAATATAATACCTTGAAAATTCATAACATTGCACTAAAAAGATGGTTGCAAAAATTGAGGTTGGAGCCTTTGTGATTGACTAACAAAATTGACGCATATCAAATATTGAAAAACGAGAATTTGAAACTGGAGTTTATCATGCCTAGTTCAAAACTGAGAATTCAAACTGATCCCTATGTTTATATCTAAAAATATAGCAAATATACTTTTACGGTTCGATCCGGTCTGCTTTCGATATTAACCACAAACCAAGCTCTTCACTACGTTTTGAAAATTTTTAAGCCCGAAAACTTTTTAAAAAATAGAGAGGATACAGTTTTATGATTTTAAACCGAACCGTGTACATGCAAGCTCTTTCATGACGTAAGCTTGTTGATCTTAATACGGAAAATTATCAAGAAATATTATAAAATATTTTAAATTTGACGATGTAAATATGAGTAAATTTCTCTCTTTAATTTTTAAAAAGTATAGAGAAAATTTATGAAGTTAAAATCTACTCTTATATTTATTTATTAAAGTTAAAATTAAAATTTATGAAGAAAAATTTGATTTTCATAATACGTCCTTTAACTAAGTAAATTACAGAAAACGCTCTAATTTGAGTAATATTTAAAGTACGTAATTTGTAATTCGCTCTAATTAAAATGGTAAATGGACAAAAATACCCTCACCACGACTAGATTTAACAGTGAAATTTAACGCCCGTTAGTCTAAAGGACGTAACGTGCAAGATTTTTTTAAACAAAAATGACGTTTTCTGTAATTTCCTTAGTTAAAAAGACATATTCTGAAATTTTGGTAATACTTAAAAACGTAATTTGTAATTCGCTCTATTTAGAATGGTAAATGGACAAAAATACCCTCATCATGACTGGATTTAACGATAAAATTTAACGCTTGTTTGTCTAATGGACATAACTTAAGATTTTTTAAACATAAATACTGTTTTCTGTAATTTTCTTTTCTTAGTTAAATAAGAAATTTGGTAACATTCGCTTAGGAAAATATAATTATATCAAATTCAAGCTGTGGCGACGGTGATTCTTCAGTTTAGGGTTTTCGAACAACGGCAAATTGTAATTGTAGAAATTAGCTTCATTTGTTTGTTTTGATTTCTACCGTGGCCGCTCAAACACAAGAACTTCTCGCCGCCAATCTCGAAGAACAGAAGATTGATGTAAGATTTATCTTCTCACCACAAATCTTTCGTTTTATGTTGGATGTATATACATTAGGAACACTAGTTGAACATGCTTTAGGGATGTTAACATTATTCAGCACCGATATAGCCTCCTTTGAGCTCCATTTATGCAATTCCTCTTATATTAAACAATAATCTCTTGAAACTCTAATGCCTTTTGCCATTACATTCTCATGATTCAGAAGAAGGCCATTAGTTAGCTACTTAAATCAGTTCCTTCCATATAAATCCATTTTTCGTTGAGTGATTGTTCAAACCTCCAGCATATGCATTTGTTTAATGTTTTTGTGTGGTTATTCTTCACCTGCACAAGCCTGATGGTGTTCTTTTTTCTAATGTTTGGTTCTATGAATAGATATGGATTCACAACACCAGTAGTTTGTAGAAAACCCGTAGTGTTATGTATATTTTGCTACTTGGAATGCTGGTTTATGTATCCCAATTATCAGTGTTGCACTTGAACACTATTTTTTTGTTGTTGTTAAGTTCTTGTTGTTGACTTCTCAGGTACTGATACAATTGGGGGAGTTAGAATTTTGCAAGTAGCAGATTTTTGTAAGTTTTCCTTCATACATTACAGTTTATGAATGGTTAATTTTTGAACTTTGACCCGTTTAATCAACCCGTGTTTGAGTTTTTAGTTTTGACATGTTTACAGTTTATGAATGGTTATATCTTTGGAGTAGGCTGATGGATTTTTGTTGGTGTTTCTTTGTAGCATTTTGTTCATCACTACTCTACTTTAGATTCCTTATATTTCTCCATGGGTGTCCTTTTCATCCTTGTTGGGTTAACCCAACCCAATTAACCTGATTCCGATTAACCCGAAAATAATAATTAGATAGTCAAACTTCTATAAATTTATTAGAAATCGATTTTAGAAAAAAAAAGATAATAAGACGAAATAGTTAGTAGTTGAAGATTGTAAATAGAAGAAATAGTAAAAAAATAATATAGAGATAGGGATGGGGAATGAGATGTGGGTGGTTTTTAGAAAGTGAGAGTTAAATTTAGAAAACAAAGGTGATTTTTAGTTAAATTATGGGGATGAGGATAAGGCAGCTGATGTGAATGCTGTAAGGGTTCTTTCTCTCTTCTTTACTTTAAGATCGTACAAGTTATTGACATAATCGTGGCTTTAGGGTTTCTGATTAAGACGGCTATCAAGTTACTATGCTTGTTTCTGGTTGATTTTTGTGCTTCTTACTGATTAAATAATTCAACAAGTATGAAATTAGGATAATCTCTATTGCAAGGGTGAAAAGAATATGATTTGAGATAATGTTAGCAGAACTGAAAGTTTACAAGTTTGATTTTATTTATAAATTGGCTGAATCTGCTGTAGGAGATAAATGGATAGACACAGGGAAGAAAAAATACAAAAATTTGAGGAATTTGTTGACCGGCGTTTAAAACCTGACCTTGTTCACGCCATTGCTGAAAGGTACAAATTTATTTTTCATTACCAGTTATTATTCAATACATACTCAGTATCTCTATTTGTTGATATTACAGGGACAAGGTTTTTGAACAACAGAAAGTCTTGTATCCTTCGGTTATGCCATTCACTTTTTTGGTTCTAAAACTATGCAACTCTGTGTAAAATCATTGCAATATCCCCTGATTTATAGTAATTTGTGCAGACTGTTGATATCCAAACTGCGTGTGCTTTCACTTGACACTGTTTACTTGTAGCTCAGATCTGAAAAAAAATCTTGAGAATTTAGAGAAGAATAGTATAACAAGTCTCAGGTCAATGGTCAATCTTGGTTCTGAAGTATACGCACAAGCTGATGTGTATGTATATGCGTGTTATTTTGATGGCTTTTGTTTATTAAGTTAAAAGAATCAATCTAATGCTAGAAATTCTTAATGTCTGCAGACCCGATACACGCCACATATTTGTAGATGTTGGGCTTGGATTTCATGTAGAACTCACATGGTCTGAAGCTTTAAAAATCATCCCTGCTAGGGAAGAAAAGTTGGCTAGGTAATTATTAGGTCGTTTAATTTCCAGTTTTGAGTATTATCTTTATGTTGTTTTGAAGTAACTTTATGTACATAATTTGTGGTTGTTTTGTGTAGGCAAATTGAGGAATACACTCGTCTCATCGCCCAAATTAAAGCCCAAATCAAGATGGTAAGTTTGACCCAAAAATCATGAGGATATAGCATTACCTATTTACCTTACCTATATTTATAGTATAATATTTTCGGCCTCGCAGGTCTCACAAGGGATACGTGAGTTGCTACAACTGCCAGAGGAATGACTACAGAGTTATGAAGTTAACAATCATCTGTTCTTGGATCAAAAGGAAGTAAATTCCTAACTGTTCAAAGTGATTTTAAAAAATATATACAAAAAATATCGAGCTAGATGCTTTTTCTTTGGTTTGGTGTCGACCAGTTCTTGTCAAAATTGCTACAAATGGTTGTGATTTTATGATAGTCAAATCCAAAACTGTGATTCATCAGTGTTCCATTGAATATTTGAACAGAAATGTTACAATGGATTTGGTTTACAGTTTACACGCGTGCAAGTGCTTGATTTGACATTATTTGGTTAAACTTGAGTTCAAATTGATTGCTTAGTGGGTCATTTTAATGTGGCCTCAATCTTGATTGCTTGAATCTCATCATTAGATTTCTCTTCAATGAAGATATAATTATTTAATTGTGTTTGATGAGAGAAGTTTGATCTGTGTTAGCACCTAACAGTTGACCATGCATATTTTCATACATAACATGATGTCAATAAGAATCCGAGTTGGGTTTTATATAAGCTCGAATTCAGCTTGTTATATGTTTCTAGCTAATCTTTGTACTAAAATTTGACTCAGAAAATAAGGACCTTCTCAAAGAAAGTGGTCACGTTACGTTTAGAGGGCACGATGGGTCTTCCTACAGTATCGTTTTCCACCGAGGGGTTGTGTATTAGATAAAAGATATAAATTAGGTGTAGTGTACGGATGGTTTGATCTTAATATTCTGTTGTTTGTTTGGTCATTTTCTTTTAGTTTATTGGTTTTGATCATCCCAACTAGCTTGTGACAAGACTTTTGGTGAGTTGAGAAGACACTTGGGATGGTGGATGATTAATGTGAACTTAGCACCAAAAAACTAAAGTTGCTTAGTGGGAACGTGGGTGGATTATTAAATTGAGTTGTACTATTAGTTACTCCTAATTCTAGTATTAGTCATACAATGTGTTATAAACACTTTAAAAAGGACATATTGGAATGTTAAATAAATCATTAAAAAATGTTACATGGTAACTGCTGTTCATAAAGCAAAGAATGTTGCAATACATGGAACTAGTATATTCATTATAATATATTTATTGTTGTTTGTATTGAAAAAAAGTTGATGAAACTATAAATGTATATCAATCATATTTAGAGGAGTCAATACTCATGTTCTTCATTTGTGTTGTCACGTGTCTATCGTACGAGTGGATGCTAGATGATCATCTATCAAGTTCTGTCAAATTGATGTCATCTTTTATCTCGTCACATGAGTGGATGCTGGGCCAACATCTATCAAGTCCTATCAATCTAAGTCCTATCAATCTAGACACGTGTTATGTTTTCCTTGGATTAAGATTTTTACGTACACGTGTAATAATTCGATTTTGATCTAACGGTTAGTTTTTAAAAAGTGGTTAACTTTGAACTTGACTTTGTTTGACTAGTTTAAAGCATTCTGAAATTATGCTTCTTTGGCTAAGCTTGTTTTTGTAGAGTTTGTGATCAAATATAAAATCAACATATTATTGGATTACATGATCACCATCTGACTGAAGATTGTTGTAAGTTTTTGCAGATAAATTAATATCATCTCTCCTGATATTAATCCAAATCCAATACATGAGAAATTAATATTCTTTTTTATTTTGGATAAATTTACACGAACCTATTTGTGTGATCAGGACCTTCAAACTTATGAAATTCCTCACTTATCAGGAACCAATTCTACAGAATAATTACCTGTACACGATTCTTATCCAAAAGTAAATATTTTTATCTATTGTGGTGATACATCTACATCTTTTGAAAATGATCAAAGTTGTAGCACAGCTAAATCTAACATTATGATGATTATTATTGTTGTTATTATTTCTCTTCTGGCAAAATGGCGAAGCTCTTCAAGAAAATTATGCTTCATCGAACCTTCTGCAATGCAATATAAGCAACAAGTCGATAACCGATTAACATCATGGCCATAATCAACAAATCTACTGTTAAGTTAGTTAATCCCACTGATCTGACAGCTGGAAAATCTGCAACGTGACAGTAGACCCCTTTCGAGCACTCGTATACATCACTCTCATTGTACTGAACCCCAAGAAGAAGCTTGAAACAGTAGTAGCTATAGCTCAAGTACTTTAACCACACTATAAAAGGCGGGATTTGTTGTATGTAATATCCTCCAGCGATAAGGAAAACCAGGGTTGTAACCGATGCCAAAGTGGTGGCTTGTTTGACATCCATAAGAATGGCACCAATAGCTAATCCTAGACTTTGGGCCACAAGGACATTGTAGAGGACCACAAGTAGGGATAGGACAAAAGTGGCTGGGTCGGGCTTCAGCCCGCCCATCCAGTAAAGGATGAAAGTAAAGGCGGTTGGTAGGGCGAGCTCAAGTGGCAGGTCACCGATGGTTCTTGCAAGGAAGTAAGATGAAAGACGGTACATTCCTGAAGATCTCTCTTTTATAAGCATTCTTCTTTCTTGTGGAAAGGTAAAAACCGCATTGTAGAGTGGGTAAAAACCCCAAAAAACAGAGAAGAAAAAAAGCATTGCTATCTGCAAGAAAAGAATAAAATAGTTTTAGCATGCTTTGATTTGATTCTTAATTTTTAGACAAGAAAATTATTTAAAGTTTCAAAAAAATTTATAACCGGTTTTCACATGTAACATAAACAAAAATTTATCATGATCAAAAGTTACTAACGAGTCAAGTCGCCTAAAGGTGAAATTCTTGAAACTTTATCAGTTATCATGCCATCATGACCAACTATATATCGGGTCATTTTACCTTAAATCAGAACTTTTAAAAGTTAGTTACTTTAACTCAATATTTTTACAAATTTTGAAGGAAATCACCCAAAAGTAAAATTTGGATCAAAGTTAGTTTTTTATCAAATTTCTTGAACTACATATGGTTTTCAGGATTATATACAACTCTTACCCTATCTTCAATATGAGATGTTGGTGTATGCCACCATAAAAGCCCTCCAAGTATAGCAACACTTATCACTTGGAAGATTCGAAGCCTGTTGAAGGATTCAAATCTTCGTTCTCTTACCCCTCTGAGAAGTAGCACCGTAAACTGATGCCACCAGCTCGTGCACCATTGTTCTGATTTCCCATGGTTTCCTATACCATTTAGAACCCTAATTAAGTTAGCTTTTATGCAAGTTGTGCCATTGATTACGCATACGAATATAAGTTTCACACAACTCACTTGTTGAAGCTTCTTTTGCATGGTTATTGTTGCTAATGTCTAGACTGCATAACTCAGCTCTCAGTCCTGTTGAAATGTTTGTTTCATAACAAGTGTTCAGTTTTTGCCTTACTAACTTCTGATCCTGTTCTGTGTTTTCACCATGTTCATATTCTTGCATGGCATCAGGTGCAATTCCTGTCATTTAATTTTACATAAATGGTTAGAAATTCAACTGAATTATGTTAATCTATGAAGATAAATATGCTTGTCATGATGAAGGAGGCTTTATACTTTGTTAAGTTATTGATGCAGTTGTCATAATGGAGCAGTGTGGGGTCTTTCTTTTCTTCATTTTCAAAAGTAGAATTATGAACACACTATTTTTAATCTTTACACAAGTTGTATCAGATGTAGTAAACTTACCATTAGCAAGATCTAGTAAAAAATCGGCTGGATTGACGTTGATGGATGTTGCGAATCCAACGGATGAGAAATACTCCATGGCGGTGGATGCAGGACCATAGTAAATCGGTGAGCCCTCAGACAGCAAAACTAGTTTATCAAACATGTGGTAAAGCCGGCTTGAGGGCTGATGAATCGTTGTGACCACTGTTCGGCCTCCACTAGCAAGGCGTTTAATTGTGGTTAGAATCCTCTGAGCTGTGGTCGAGTCTAGACCAGAGGTCGGCTCATCCAGCAACAACAAGCTTGGGTTGATTAGCATCTCTTGACCAATGCTCACCCTCTTTTTCTCTCCACCTGAGATCCCTCTAAACAGTGGACCGCCTATCATACTGTTCTTACACCGAGTTAACCCCAACTCGGCTATAACTCGCTCCACATGCTCAACTTTCTCATCTTGACTCAAACTATTAGGTAGTCTTAACATAGCTGTGAATAACAGGGTTTCAGTGACAGTAAGATGAGGATAAAGCACATCATCTTGTGTCACAAACCCCGTTCGCCTTTTCATAGAGCCAGAAAACGGGCGGCTGTTATATGTAATCTTTCCAGACAGTTTACCATTAAGCCGCCCGCCAAGAGCCGTAAGGAGGGTGGTTTTGCCACTTCCAGATGGACCTAACATTGCAAGTAACTCCCCGGGGCAAACCTTACCTGTCACCCCATTCAATATCGACTTCTCTTTTGTGCTCACTTCTCCACCGCAACATGTACCTTTTCTCTCAATTTTAACTTTATATACAACATCTTCAAACTGAAAATAAATGAGAAAAACTGTTAAACAAAACATCAAAACATAAACACAGAAATGATGTGTGCGCATGCATGTGTGAGATAGACCTTTAAAGCTATGGGGTATAAGGCGATGCGTAGAAAGGATGGCGAACGGGCATGAGGTGGAACTGCGTACGCGATATAAGAAGGGTGATCATGATGAGGTTTCACGATTTCCATAGGTTTTGAAACAACAGTAGTAGTAGCAGCAACAGTGTCTTCAGACGTTGGAACTACAGAATTAGGAGGCATAGCCATTGGGTTTATGATGTCTGTCTAGGTAAAAGCTTTTTTTTTGAATGAGAATATTACGTTAAAGGGTTTAAGGTTTAGGATTTAGTTTTGGTTTTAGTTCGAGTTTTTGTGTGTGCATACCACAAGTATATATACAAGTAATAAATAGTCATTAAAGAAAAGCTAAGGAGATCAAAAGAATCTGATGTGGGCCATAGACTATATGGTGGGTCCCAATCTATTTGGACTTTCCCTTCTCTCTCCTTCTTATCATTTGATGCTTGCTTTTAGATCTTTTTCTTTATAGCGACCAACAAAGGCTGCATGGATGATCATGCAACTCATTTCCAGCATAAACAAGTGGGGAATGAGACTCATGCCACTTAGTTTAATCCATATCCTTTCGGTTCAAATGTCGTTTTGTGCTAATTTTGTACTAACATGATCCAAGAATCATTGAAACATGTTGCAAATAGACACCCAAATCCTAATAATGGTCATATTGGAGAAGCTAACTAAGTTAAATAATGGTTGGTGTAATTAAGCAAGAATCAGTAAAAATAAAAGTACCAACAAAGGAGGTCCCAAAAAAATCTTCCTTTGGAACGAAAGCGATTTTATTATAAACTAATCGATACGATAAAGAAATAACATTCATAAGCATGATAAAATAAATTATTAAAATTATCAAGTCAAATGAGTATTCAGGGCCATCCACTGGAGAGGAGCATTGATGCTGTCCTTACAATAATTGCAATGGCTTAAAGTAAACAAAGAACAATAAAGAGGGAAAGTAGAAAGCCGAAGGGCGGGTTTATTAATGGTGTAAGGTTGATGTAGAGGGAAGCTTTGAAATGAATAGCAACTTCTTTTTCCCAAATTCTAACTGATCTATGCATATATTCTTGTTTTTCTACTAGTTTTCTATATTCGTATTCGATATGCTCATCTTTCATTGTTTGCTTGTTTAGTTACTCCTAATTTGTAACCTCCACTATAGTGGTTTTTCAATTGAAGGAAGTTAATCTTGTACAAAAGAAATGTCAAGATGAACATGGGATTTTTGAAGATGGAATTATTGCAACTTTAATTATTGGGGATTATTTACTTATCAATATAGATCTTTGTCATGGGTGGGTTTTAGTTTATAGTTGGGATAGCATTAGATTCCACTTTTTGCTATGCTTATCACATGGTAGAAGAACTTTGACATACATGGAATTTTTTAAGTTGCCTATGACATATGTCATGTGCTATAAAGGAAATGGTTGAAATGATAATCAATTTTTTATGTGATAACAGTAACAACCACTATCAAACAATCACATAATTTATAAATTATTTTTTCTAAATTGTTAAAAGAGTATTTAAGTATCGGGAACATATATCTTGGACAAAAATACAGAAATGACCAGTTTTACATATGCGTACCAAATAATGTTAAATATACGTAACACTATTTTGAGAGTGGTTTTTTAATGGTTATCACATAAATATTGGTTATCATTTGAACCTCACCCATATATATACATCTATATCTATACTATATAATAAATAAATGTTTTTGTCACGTGTCGCCTCCATACTCATTCTTATCATTTTTCCACCGCGTCTCTCTCTTATTAAATACACCCCTATCTTTTAATAATAATAATATATTTTTAAAGAAAATACTAATCTATATTTATACTATATAATAAATAAAGTTTTTCATTATTCTAATCATTTTTTTTCTTGTCTCGCTCTCTTATTAAATACATATCTATCTTTTAATAATAATATAATTTTAATGAAAATACTAATCTTTATATTATTAATCTTCTGACATATTTTGACGACTGTATGTGCTAATAGATTATATTGTATTCTACGGGTTTATTCAACCCGTGTAAAACACGAGTTTTAAATAAATGTTTTTTTATTACTTAACATATAATATTATATTTATTCAACCCGTGTAATATACGGGATTTTAACCTAGTTATTTACTAAATGATAAAAAAAATAATGAGTTAAATACGGTTTTAGTCCTTCTAGTTTGATCAAAATAACAGTTTTAATCCAAAATTTTAAATTTAACCTTTTTAGTCAAATAATTTCGATTTCTTCTCAATTTAAATCAGACCACTAACACAATCCATTTTTTCCTGTTAACTTTATACAAAAGACTATAATACCCATTTTACTAAAAGAACATATATCTATTTAATTGGATAGTTATTATTTAATTAACCAAATGAATTTAATATAATTTAACATTTATCAATTAAATGAAAAAATTAATACTCAATTAAAAAAAATTATTTAAAAATTAACTTAATAGAATTTTTAACTGTCATGTCAAATTAAATTTTTTAAAGACATATTTTAACGAATGCATGTGTTAACAGATTACATTGTTTTTAATCAACTCGTGTAATATACGGGTTTAATCAACCCCTGTAATACATGATTTTTAAATACATATTTTTTTGTATTACTAAGTATATAAATTACATTTATTCAACTCATGTAATAAACAAGATTCTAGCCTAGCTAGTATATGTATATATGTATAGGGGCGGTTATAATAAAAACCCACTTGAGATGAAGAAACCCACGAAACCATGTTTTACATATGTAAATTTTTTTTATTTTTGGGACGTATTCTACATTCAATTTTATCATTTTTGGTGAAAAAATTATAAAAAAGCGTCGAGCGGTTTTTTTTAATATTTTTTTTAAAACCTGACGTTTATTACATATGTAAATGCTAACGTATTGCATACGTAATCACAAAAACACTGATTCTGGTTAATTTTTACATATTTTATATTTATTTTTTTATTCGGCGCTTTTTTTTGCGAATAGGCTTGTATTTATATAAATAATCAATCCCAAATTAAAAAAAAATATTTAGAAATTTTTAGGGTTTAGTGGGTTTCTTCATCTCAAGAGGGTTTCTATTTTATACTTTCCCTATATGTATATATATACACTGGCGGATGTACATGTGCTCCTGCGGGGGGCGAGACACCCGCTGAGATTCGTCTCAGTAGTAGAAAACTTTCAGTTTTTAAGTAGGCCCTGTTCGGAGATACTTGGGAGGCACCTTTGACATACGAATGACTGAAAGAGAGACAAGAAAACCAAAAATATTGGTGATTATTTGCTATAAAAAATGTTGCTGTAAAGGTCTTTATGTAAGTTTTAATGAAGAATATCATTTTGATGAAAAAGATGAAATTAAAAGTAGAGAAAGAAGATGATTATGAAAATTAATTGGAAAGAACTAAATTTAGGGAGACAAATTTGTTTGTTTGGGGAACACAATCACAAATTTCAACATTAATATATTACTTAACTAGATTAGACCCCGTGTAATACACACGGGCTGAAAAATATCAATACATACATTTCTCAAATTTTATTTATGTATTTTACAGGTGTAAAAATGTATTATTATACATATATTAAGGATAGAAAACAAAATTCGAAATATGTAAAAAATAATATATAATTTGGTTTCAAAAATACGTCAATTACTATTTAATGTAATTTGACTTTCATTTACTATTGGATTGAAAATAAAAATTATATAATTAGGTTTCAAAGTTTTTATAATAAAGGATAATTTAAAATAAATGTGTTTTATTAGTATAATTAGTAATTTAGTAAAACATATGTGTGCATTTAATAAGAGAGAGAGGCGGGAAAAAAATGATGATATTGAATATGGTGGTGGCATGTGGCATACAAAAACCTTTATTTATTATATAGTATAGATATTAAATCCCTTTAAATTATTTTTTGAACCAATTAACTTTCTTTTTAAGTTACAAAATAAGTTTTCTTTTTAATTTTAAACAATCATAAAATTAACATCTCCTGTAATAATATTAGGTATCAATTAAAATTAATTAAATTGAGTAGACCCAACTTGTTTTTTTATAGTCTTTTGAATAAATAAGTATGAAATGTTTTTTGTCCGACTCGTTTTTTTATAGTCGACCCATTTTTTACCCGACTTGTTTCTAGCGGACCCCATTTTGACCCAATTTGATTTTATTCGATCCAATAAACTCTGGATCTGCCACTGTATATATATATATATATGTGTGTGTGGATGTGTGTGTCTTATATTTTATAGCCATCTATATAGTGATTCCATAGCCAGCCTAACCTTTGTTTTAGAGTAGGCATATATGTCTTCTAGCACTAATGCACCTACTTAAAACCATGTGCTTGTATAAAGTGATCTACATACATATTTAACCTAAATACTCATAATGATATACCAAATGAGCTACTGATGAAAAGAGCTACATGGAATATGCTCTATGCTGCTTTTATTCTTTTTCAAATTTATAATAAGGTGTCATTATTAGCCTATTTCAGTACTACAAGCTTTTGGGTGGTGGTGGTTAGTGTATTCTTGGTATCCCCTGCAAAAGGTTTCCAAAATGGGGATATTTTTATTCCTTGTTTGATCATATTCCCAATTGAATGTTATAGGTTTTATATAGATATAATTTCTTGTATTATATTATGTAATCTCTTCTTGAAACATATGGCGAGCTTTTCTAATTGTGAAATTGGTAAAAGATAATGAAACTTGGAACGAAGAATAGATCAAAACTAAGCGAATCAATCGAGTAAATAAGAATCAAGGGGTGCACCACATGTGGTGCGGGTGTGGTGAATGTGGCCTAAGAAACGCATGGGGTGCGGTCAGGTAGAATGAGCTCCTTAACTTGGGGTTACATTGACCCACTAGAGGACTCTCCAACTTCAAAATGATGAAATCAGATCTTGTACTTGAAGTCTTGTTTTTATTATGTTATGTTGAATTGCAAAGTGAGTTATCAAACCATTATCCCTACTTTCATTGATTATAATAACTATCAAAACAGTGGTAACTGATTTTCAGTAGAAACTGAGATGACCCATCGTTAGTAACTAAGTACTTCGATAGCAACTATGTAGTTTGGTAGCATCTTAGCTTCGGCATTAACTTTGCATCAGTAGGAACTGAGCGATCGGTAGTAACTTTGTTACCACTGATGATTGATATTAACTTTGTTACTAGTGATGTTCGATAGTAACTAAGTTACTGCTGATGGTTTTTTTTATTGAAATTCCTACTGATATATTGTTGTGTAACTACAACGGCTATAAGTAGATATAACTATGAGTCGCCATACCTTTTCATGAAGATTTGCAATGATTCTTTGTGACTACTCAACCCACATATAAAGAAATCGCATGGTCTGATTTCAGAGACATCGTTTTTCATACGAATTTCACAGAGAATTTCATACTCGTTCTTGTGGATTAACTTTGTCTTATCCGATTGAAGATTTTGCATACTCATAGAATACTTTAATCTGGAAGTGAACTTATACACGATTCAGAAAGCTATTCAGGACAATAACAAAACCAAGAAAATCCTACATGTACTAGTTTTTCACTTTTTGTCATATATCCAAACCCAACAAATCAAACATGATAACAGCTTCATATATTGAAATAGTTGAGTTTTATAGCTTCATATTTTGAATCTAAGAAAATGTTCCCCTGGAAATATAAAAAAATAACTGAAGAGTGATGAGCCTTGGTAAAGTTTATTACATTAAAAATTACTTTATTGGATTTTAATAATCTCACCTTTTACTAATTGACCAATAATAATCCCAACTGAGAATATTCTTACCACTAGTCCCTACTTTCAAACTATTTTGTTACATTGGACTTCCCGTTAAAAAAACTTAACGCCGTTAGATTTTATATGGCGTGGACATCTGTAAACTACCGGAAAGTCGAGTCAAGCTAGCAGTGGTCTCGTGGTGGGTTTTGAATTGGCTCTGGTGGTGTTTAACTTGTCTCGTTAAACACTACCGTTATCTCTGTTTGGACTTGCCGGACCAACGAGACTAGTTAAACACCACCAGAGCCAATTTCAAAACCCACCACGAGACCACTGCTAGCTTGGCTCGACTTTTCGGCGGTTTGCAGATGTCCACGTCATATAAAATCTAACGGCGTTAAGTTTTTTTAACGGGGAGTCCAATGTAACAAAATAGTTTGAAAGTAGGGACTAGTGGTAAGAATATTCTCAGTTGGGATTATTATTGGCCAATTGGTAAAAGGTGGAATTATTAAAATCCAATAATCCTTATAATATTAACCTAAAAAATTGAAGTTGGTGTTTTTTTATGTTATCTATTTTCCCTTTATGATCATGGGGGTGTTGATGTTGTCTATTGCACTTACAAAACACAACGGGAATTGAAGTTGCAAGTTGAGCTCCACCACATATCTCTTGGTTTTTTTTATTACAAATGAAAAAGTTAACAATTTTTTTCTAGGCTTTTGTCTTCTTCATTCAATACATATGTTTGATATTTAAAAGTACATATATCATATATGTGATGATTGAGAGTACAAATTAAAACGGCTCTCGGCTACATCTAAAGCTCATAAACACACAGCCTGGAAATATATGATTCGATTTTGCACTTCCTTTTTGAACCATCCACCTATATAACAACTTGCATTTTGAATTTTCATTTTCATTAAATGTATGTTTTTTATTTATCATCGTCATTAATTTTTTGGGTTTATTTTAAACTTTTGAGTTTAAATTTTATAGAGAGAAAGGAAGATGATGATAAGTATAAAGGATATGATTGCAACATGACATTTTTTTAGGTTTATTTTAAACTTCTGAGTTTAAATTTTATAGAGAGAAAGGAAGATGATGATAAGTGTAAAGGACGCACGGTATGATATATATATGATTGCAACATGACGAAATCGCCTTTGAAAAAGTGTGATCTCAGTATCTCACTAGGGCTATTCAATGAGCACTCGAGTCTAGAGATGCACAAATCGGTTTTTTTTAGACGTGGTCAATGACCGGATCCGGTGGAACCGGTTCCGGATCGGATCTGGTTTTGGGGTATGAGATTTGGAACCTATTTGGAACCGGATCCGACGAAATATCCGATTTTATCCGGTTTTATCCTATTGGATCCGGATTTTTTCAGGATTTTTTGTGTTCGATTTTGTCCGGTTCCATTTTGTCCGATTTTTATCCGGTCCGCATAAATCCTTGGAACCGGTTCTGGATCCGGCGGATCCTAAAAAATCCGGTCCGGTTCTTTTTTATCCGGTTAGGGTCGGATCCGGTTTCGGATTATCTTTCGGATCGGATCCGGATCCGGTTTGTTTGTGCACCTCTACTCGAGTCAAGTCGATATCAGCTTAAGTTCTAACAATTAATAATACAGGTCGAGTCTGCTCGGCTTATTTAGCTTGTATTTGGTGTGTCTCAAACTCGTGGCTTGACAAGTTGACTCATGTTCTCAATTTTGATGATCTTGTATGTTTTTTTTATAAAAAGCTCAGATAGCAAGTTAACAACTATCTTATGTATACCAATCTTAAATAATATAGTACCAATTTATCAATATCTAAGAAAACCGGCTAATTTATACGAGTCAACAAGTAAGTTACCCAACCCAAATCATTGTGCTAGCAAAACCAGGAAGAGGCTATATACAAGTGAACTCAGCTTGGACACTTATATGTGTCAGCAAGTTTGAGCCAAATCAGCTCGAGTCCTTAACGAACTGAGTTATACATGCCGACAAATAAGCTGCGAGAATTGAACAGCCATTGATCTTACATGACCTCGTTATGGTTTCTCTAGGGGTTGTTGGGCAACTTTATTTTAACTAACTTTTTAGCTTATCAAAACATATTTTAAAGGGTTTATAATTAGCTTTCTATGGAGGAATAAGCTAATAAGTTTAATTACATTTTTTTTAGAAACTTCTAAACTTATTACAAGTTATAACTTTATTCTGAGATAAGTTCCATAAATAAGCTAACTCAAACAACTCCTACATTTAAAATCATAGTTTAAGGGCTAAATTAGTGAATTCTAGTCTTCGATGCTAATAATAGAAGTTGAAACATAGTCTAGGGACAGGTTCTGTAGTTAATTGACTTTAGATTTATAATATAGTTTTAGTTTTAGGTAAACTTTACTTTCAAGTTATAAAGATTTATACGTCATGCGATTAAAGCCATATTTTAGTTTGGATTTGCCGATTTCGGTTATATAAAAAATGCTATCCTAATCTTTCGCATACATCTTACTAAATACTTTTTATTTATTTACTAGGTTAAGATCCCGTGTATTACACGAGTTAAATAAATAAAATGTTATATATTTAGTAATAAAATTTTTATATTTTTATCAATCCGTGTAATACACGGGTTGAATAAACCAGTTTATTATATCGGTTGAATAAAATATAATGTAATATGTTAACAAACACATTTGTCAAAATATGTTTTTAAAAAATATAATTTGTCGTGACAGTTATAAGGTCTGCTAAGTTAGTTTTTAAAACATTTTTTTTCAGCTGATTATTAATTTTTTAATTTAATTGATAAATGTTAGTTCATATTAAATTCATTTGATTGATGATATAATAACTATTTATAATTAAATAATAAGTATCCGTAATTAGATTTATTAATATAAAGATTATTATTTAATATGAGAGATAAATAGAAAATTTAATATTTAATATGAGAGTGAGGCGGGAAAATAAAGGTGAGGAGTAACCAGAGATTGACACGTGTCCAGAAGAGATTTTCATTTATTAGAGTAGTAAGATTACTTTTTGAATTCTAGTTTTAAACGTAAACCAAACTACATTAAAATTTAAAATTGAAATAAGCATTTTAGTTCTATTTAAAGAATCTATCAGTTACATAAAAAGATATGATAAATAATTAATATGTTCCTCTTCCTTTATGTTCCTTCATTAATATTCGAAAGGAATGGTTCACAAACATAAATGAATAAACATAGAATACCAATTAAAAATGAATATCTAAATTAAATATAAAAGTATTTTAAACAAGGCTAGAGGATTTTAAAATATGAAAATCAAATTGATTATAAATAAATATTAGTAATAAATAAATCTGAATGAATATTTGATAGAACGTAAATGAACGGACATAATCGAACATAAATGAATGAACATAAACAAACATTCACAAATGTAACGAACATAAATGAACAAAAGATGCATGTGTTCATGAACGTTCATTTCGTAAGAATAAGAATTCACTTCTATGAAAGACTTTCATGGGAATTGTTTTGATCGTCGGAAATAAATAAAATTCTGTGTTCGTGTTTATTCGTTAATTATATAAACGAACTATATGTCTAACGGTTTACGAACATTCAGTTTGTTTAGAAGACTAATCGTAAGATGTTATTCGCTTAATTGGTTGTTCAATTACTAATTTTAATTGTTTATAATTGAGGCAGCTTTACTCAAATTATATTAATATTAAAAGGCAACTATTCTTTGTGAGGTAAAAGTACTGTAGCTTTTGTGCAACTTTTTTAGCTTTGTGTACAAACAAAGTAAGCTTAATATTAAAAGGCAACTATTCTTTGTGAGGTAAAAGTATTGTAGCTTTTGTACAACTTTTTCAGCTTTGTGTACAAACAAAGTAAGCAATACTCTTTTTTCTTAACTATCATATGAAGATATTAAAGCATTATTTCAGAAAAAGAATACCATAAGATTTTTTTTGGTGGAGTGGTTTCTTTGTTTTATGCTTATGCAGTTGACCCGGGTTCTAAACCCACAGTCCACATTTTGACTAGTTTTAAGGTAATTAATATTATTTTTTTTTTGCTTTATTTTTTTTACTTACGTTTTAATTTATAACCATAAATTTTATGCACTCTTTCGCCCAAGGTAAGTTTACCCAAAGGTTTTGGTTTTGTTTTATAAGTTTTCGATAAACGTTAATTTTTCCGCGGTTACACACACCGCTACGCGCGTTGATAAAAGCTAGCATTATCGCCCAGAAGCAGCTGCAACACGCGGTGCCTATTCGAGTACATTAATTTATTTCGCGGTTTAACACGCCCCCCCAACGCATGTGGTAAAAGTTAGCATTTTCACTTGGAAGCCGCCGCGACATGCTTATTTCTACCTACGTTTTTGTTCGATCGTAACCGAATCATCACAACACGTCACCTGCCGCAACGCGCGGGGCATAATTCTAGTTTTCTTTAAAAGACATGATAAGGATACCGTGTAACTTTATAGGATCTTTGGATCAACTATAGTTCAGTTTTCCTAAACTTTTGACTCATGTGATATAAGTGTTAGATATACATATAAAGGGGAAACTTTAAATAAGAACCTTCAAAAAGTATGAATGATAAGGATCAAATATAAGCGTAATTAATCAAATTTAATTATGTTACCCTATAGTAAAGTAGAACAGGTATTATTTTCTTCGCTTTTATTTAATTATACATCTATCTCGATCTCTATTTCTCTCTCTCATATAGAGCTAATCCAAAAGAGAACAAATTATAAAATCAATTTAAGAATGACAAGCAATGACTCCACCTTTTCATTTGCAGTTATATGATCTACAAGATATAGATATAAACCTTTTGATCCATCAAATATTTTTATAATCATCTATTTGCGGTTAGCCTAACTCTAAGACTCGGATTCTCTCCTTATATATTTGTCACATACACGTCCTGACATTTCATATTCTGTCTAGTATTTGAGCACAAAAAGACGCCGGATTTGAAGGCTGGTATTCGCGAACGGGAAATTTTTTTGCCTGTCTGAGAAATGGTTTTCCTAAGGACGACTTTGTATGGCCTAATTTGTGTATTTTATCGGGTAGATATGAATGATAAAAGTAAACACACCTCCTCCAACTATTTGCCTCCAAGTGACATTACTTGCATTATCTTCCACTAACCCTTGATGCCTAAAAGTTTTTATATCTTTTATTATAAGTATTTATAATTATTATTATATATAAGTCCCCAAAAATATTAGTTTATTCGTAGACCCTAGTTATGGTTCACGGCACTATTAATGGTTTAAGAAATTAAAGATATCTTATACTAATAAATGATTACAGTTTTTGTCATGTGTCATGCTTATAATCACTCTCAGAATTTTTTTTCCCGCTCAAACGCTTTTATCCGTTTAAGAAACACGCGGATCTAAGGCCCACAACCATACCCGAATTCAGTTCCTCGATGTCGTTTAACCCTAAAAGATTTTCCTTCTTATCTATCTCAAGAGTGTTCTTGATTCTTCAATGTATTTGCTCTTTCAATTCAATCTCGTGATTATCTGTTACAGAATCCAGATTCAATCGTTCAGTTTTCTTTCATTGTTCTTCAATTGTTCCGTCGTTTGTCTAATTTTCTCTCATTTTCCACGAATTAGGGTTTCGTGTTCAGTTGAATTGAATTGGTGAATTTTTTATTTAATGATTCTCTAATTCAAACGTATTCGGATTGTTTTTATCTTAATTGTTGAATCAGTTTTTTGGTTGCAAAGATTCATTCTGTTCAAATTGGTCTTGGATTAGGGTTTCTAGTATAAAAAATAAACAATACTTTTGTTATTGGCTTGGATGGCGTACGGATTGGTCTCAAGGGGAGGAGGTGGAGATCAAATTCAAATTTTAAATTTAGTCGTGTTTCTTTATTTTTATTCCTTTGTTTACTACGTTTAAGAGTTGGGATAGGAATGATATTACTTGTTTACCAAGTATTCTGGGTATTATATAGACCCTTAGATCGTAGGTTTATTTTTCATGTAACTTGTTAGTCAATTACTTATTAATAAAAAGAGTCTTGAGTTGTTCCTCAAATACGAGTTGTGTTTCTTGATTGCTCGGTACGCTTGTGATCCTAGTTAAACAAGTGGTATCAGAGTCAGGTTCAAAAGATCGGAGTTGTCAAAAGAAGTCTAAAACCCATTCGGATAAGAAGAACAAGTACTAAAGATCAAACCGATCGCTAGTATGGCAGATTTCCAAGTCTTCTCCGGACTAAAGAAACTAAACAACACTAACTATAATTCATGGTCTACTTGCATGAGTTCGTACCTACAAGGCTTATGTAACATCCCAAAAATAATAAATAAGTAAATAATAAAACGATAGAGACTTAATCGTCATAAAACAAAAGAAAAACGGATGGGCTTGGGCTCGGCTCCAACGGGCCGATGGAAGCCCAGGTATATAAGGGGCAAGGCATCCCACCTCGCCATTTCAACCTCATTTCATCACTCTAGAGAGAGAAAGGAGAGCTCGGGTCTAGAGAGAGAAAGTTGACGGATCGACACGAGATTGAAGGAGCACGTTACTGCTGAGCTCGTGAGCAAAACTCCGAATCAGAATTCCAATCCAGGTAACGATTCGACCATAATCTGAGTTTTTGTTCATTTTGGGGTTTCTAGGGTTTTAGCTAAATAGGAGACGTTTTTATGGATGAAACCTGATAATAAGCTTAGAACTAGCATCTAGAATGAAAACCGTACGTTTTGATCAAAGAAAATTGTAAGATTGGCATGATCAGGTTAGCATGCAAGAATTTTGGATTTTTTTCCAGGAAACAGGTATTGCGTACTTATCAAGTACGCAAGAAGGACGTCCTGCGTACTTATCAAGTACGCAAGAAGGACGTCCTGCGTACTTACCAAGTACGCAGGAGGAAGATCCTGCGTACTTACCAAGTACGCAAGAAGAATGCTCTGCGCACTTGTCAAGTACGCATGAGCAAGGCCATGCGCACTTACTAAGTATGCAGGCAGCAGGCTGGTTATGTAAAGTCAGTATGTTTAGAATGATTAAACCGTTAGAGTCGGGATTGGGTCTGATGTGTAATTAACTACCTAATTCAGATCGGAAGTGACGTTGTTAGACCTTTGTTTAGGACAACCCAGATTAGCTTATCAGGTGAGTTCTATGTGCCCCCTTCTATGTTATGTGCAAATCAATTTAAATGTTTTGAGCCTGAAGTGTATACACTAAATAAATAAATGCTATGAATGTCAATGTGATCATACATGGTATACAAATATATATATACACCTATATACGAAAATGAATTATGAACAAAGAATGAAACGTATGATTATGAAGAATGAATGAAAGAATGACATAACGTAAATAAGTGAAGTCTTGCTTTATATTATAAATATATTGCATGTTATGAATGTATGTAAACGTTATGAATGTTTCTATGACAACGGCTACTTCGGTAGACGGACGACCACGTGACTATTTTGCAACCCGGACAAAAACGTTCCTTCGCAAGCTAGGACGTATAAGAAAGGTACTCATGGACGGTCGAAGCAAATGCCTTATTACATGTAGAACGGTTGCATACATAATAGCCACATGGGAAACGGATGCCCTAGGGTAGACGGACGAATGACCGTACTATGACGGTAGAACGGGTTAAGAGCGGACGGACAAAGGTTGCCGGACGGATTTATGTATCGACGGACGGTTTTCTAGAGTCGGACGGTTTATGAAAAGGGCGACGACGGTAGCTCTCACTGCGATGTCTTTGTGACACTCGCGACAAGTATGATGGGTTGATCACCCTTATGTTTATGGCCAAATGAATGTCCTCCCCAAGTAAGTATGTAGGTACATATGTATGTACTCAGTATGAATGTTATGTGAAAATAGTAAAGCAAAGAATATGTAAAGGCTCGAATGTTAAGTATATTATATATATATATATATAATACTCATGATAAGATAAATATTATGTATGATTGTCTTTAAACTAGAACTCACCAGCGTTAGCTGACTTTTAGTATACATTTCAGGTAAAGGAAGAAAGGGTCGTGCGATGGCGTGAAGTTTACCCGGCACAAGACTGACATCCCACTTTAGTATATGTGTTAAGACAATGTTATGTTTTTAATTATTAAGACTTACGTTGTCATGTTATGTAATGATTGAATTTGAATGTTTTAAATTTAAGTTCAGTAATTACGACTATGTTTATGAGTAAATCCAACAAGTGAGGTTACCCGGGAAGGGGCTTTACAGTTTAGATATATGGGAAATAGTTAATGGTGACTGCACGTTTGAGCCAAGAATCGACACAAACGGAGCAATACACAAGTGGAGGGTCCGAGCAGGGAAAGCCATGTTCATATTGAAGACCACCATCGAAGAAGATCTACTAGAGCACATAAGAGATCTAGCAACCCCTAAAGCAGCATGTGATGCTTTGAAAACCTTATTCTCCAAAAAGAATGATGCAAAATTCCAACTATTAGAGAATGAGCTATTATCAATTACTCAAAAGGATCTAACCATCTCACAATACTTCCACAAGATTAAAACCTTGTGTAGGGAGATTGGGGAACTTGATCCAGATTCCTGAATAGGTGATGCACGAACAAAAAGGCTAATAATACATGGACTCAAACCTGAGTTCCAAAGCTTCGTTGCAGCCATACAGGGCTGGCCACCACAACCAACAATGGGAGAGTTCGAGAATCTCCTTGCAGGTCAAGAATCCTTGGCGAAACAGATGTCCGACATGGCTCTAGCAACACCATTCAAATCTGATTCAGAAGCAATGTACGCTGATCGAAGGCCAAGATCGAAACCATTCAAGAAAAATTATAATGACCGATCAAGAATATATGAAAACCCTAGATAAAATCGGTCTTGTGAAAAAGAGCAGAAAGAAGAGGGAGATGATCGGAGGCAGGGAAAACAACAAGGCAAGAGGCCCTCGTACAAGTGTTACAACTGTGGCCGAAGGGGTCATTTAGCAAAGTACTGCCGATCAAAGACTGTTGAAGAAGAAAACGTTGCCGACATCTAACCTCAAGCAGAACCGACCTGGGACGCTGAAGCTCACTTCACCCAAGCTGAAACAATTTACGCTCTATTGGCCACAACGGAATCAGCGAGTAATGACCTCAGTGATTGGATAGTTGATTCGGGATGTTCAAATCACATGACGGGTGACAAGAAACGACTAGAGAACCTTGTGAAATATAATGGGAATCAAGTGGTGGTGATCGCTAATAATTCTCGCCACAATATTGCTCATATAGGCAATGTTAAATTCCCGGCCAAGTACGAGAATGAAAGCTTTAAACTTCAAGATGTTTTTCACGTACCAGGGATGAAGAAGAATCTCTTATCAGTTCTCCAAATTACTAATATGGGTCGCTATGTTTTATTTGGCCCAAAGGACGTGATGATCTTCGATAAGTTTGAAACAAAGTCTAAACCGGTAATTCAAGGGAAGAAGACCAATACCGTGTATGTTCTTTCAGCTGGAACATCCTACGTAAACAAGGTGAAAGAAAATCAAAATGCCGACTTATGGCACCAAAGGTTGTGCCATGTAGGGTATGACAAGCTACAACTTATGGTTCAAAGGAAACTTGTATTTGGAATTCCTGAATTTGAAGTAAGAACTGATGGAGTATGCAGCGGGTGTCAATACGATAAAGCCCATCAACTACCATTTGAAAGCTCAAAACATCAAGCCAAACGCCTACTTGAACTTGTGCACACTAATGTAATGGGGCCAGTGAAGCAATCATCCATAAAAGGGATGAGGTACTTAATATCCTTTATTGATGATTTCTCCAAGTTTGTCTGGGTGTACTTTTTAAAGGAAAAGTCAGAAGCTTTCCAAAGATTTAAAGAGTTCAAGTTAGAGGCGGAACGGGAAACAAAGTGCAACATTGAATGCTTAAGATCCGATAATGGTGGCGAGTACACTTCAAAAGAATTTTCGGACTATTTAAAGGTGCAAAAGATAAAGAGGCAACTTACGTGTGCAAATACTCCTCAACAAAACGGAGTATCCGAAAGGAAGAATAGACACTTGCAAGAGTTTTGTGGTAGCATGCTGCATGATAAGAATGTTCCCGGGAAGTTTTGGGCTGAGGCGATGAGTACAACTACATATGTGAGTAACCGACTACGGCAGCAAGGTATGAATTATGTATCACCATTTGAAAAGCTATACAAGCGAAAACCAAATGTCAACCACTTAAGGGTGTTCGGGTGTGTATGTTACGTATTCATCCCGGGTCACCTGAGACATAACTTGGAGAAAAAGGTTGTAAGGTGCATATTTGTTGGGTATGACAATGAAAAGAAAGGCCGGAGGTGTTGTGAACCACCAACGGGAAAATTCACGTATCGAGAAATGTGATATTTGATGAAACATCATGTTGGTGGTCACCAACTCATGAATTTCTCCATGATTCTCAAAACTTAAAACAAGTTTTAGATGAACACGTAACTCTTGGCTTACATGAAGAAGAGATGGAAGCTAATGAAGAAAATGGTAATATCCGAACACCAAGAAGAACACCTTGGCAGATCGGGTCGTCAAGTGGAACACCAAGTGAACAAAGAGAGGCTAAGAGTGAAGAGAATTATGTGCGTAGATTTGATCGAGTCAGAAGACCAAACCCAAAGTACGCAAACGTGGCCATAGTTGAAAATATGGAAATTGAACCGGAATCTGTAAGAGAGGCCATGGGAAAAGTAGAATGGAAAAAGGCTATGGAAGAAGAAATGTCTGCCTTAAGGAACAACCAAACATGGGAGCTCACACCTAAGCTGGTTGATGTTAAACCTATATCATGTAAATGGGTATTTAAGATCAAACGGAAAGCTGATGGCTCGATTGAACGGTATAAAGCCCGTTTGGTTGCTAGAGGATTCTCTCAACAATACGGAGTCGATTATGAAGACACCTTCAGTCCCGTAGCCAAGCAAACAATGGTGTCTATGGCAAATGGATGTGAAGAACGCGTTTCTCTATGGAGATCTTGACAGAATAATATACATGGATCAACCGGATGGCTTCATAAATTCCAAGGTTCCAGGTCATGTTTGCAAGCTAAAGAAATTGTTGTATGGATTAAAACAATCCCCAAGAGCTTGGTTTGGTAAGTTCGGAGAATTCCTAGAGCTAAATAACTTTGTATCCACCATGGCAGATACAAGTCTATTCGTCCGAAGAGAGGGAGATAATCTTGGATTTTATGGACCGACCCGATGGACAACGTAGCTGACCGAGCTATGACCCGTAAGAGTTACACCTAGGGCAACGAACATTAAATCCACTTAACCCGCTTAACTGGTAATTACGAACTGTTAGCGACACGGTATATTTTATATTCGTTACACGGGATTTATTATTTATACACGTTTATAAATAATAATTCATATTTATTGTTTTAATCTTTTTATTAAAACAATTAAATGGTTACAGGCTTTTTATCTCATATTAGGCTTTGGGCCCGAAAATAATTATTAGAGTTTATAATTATTATATAATTATAATCTAATTTTTGTTTTAAAAGTGAGAAACAAAGCAGCCAAAAAAGGCCAATTGTTTTTTTTCCTTTTCGTGAAGAAGTGGCCAGAACCAAAAGTGGGAAGAGAAAAATTTTGTTTTTTCTTTCTCGTGTGTTGCCAGCCACCAAACAGAAACCATATTCTCTTTGGCGTTTTCGGCAACCTCCAAACCAGCCTAAGCCGGACCCTGCCCCGTTGCTGTCCTGTTTCCGGCCAGCCCCGGTGCTACTCGTCTCTCGTGTTGTCAGTTCGTGATCTAGCATCGACTCGTTGTACCTCGGTGTCTCAACCGGTTAATCATTAACCACTAAGGTATAATTAATCTCATCAGTAGATTATTTTTTTTTGTGTTTGCGTGTTCATAACCAGATCCTGTTCGGTTTGTTAGTGCTGTTAAATAAGTTATGATTTTATTTTCCACTGCGTATTTATTAATTAACTGAATTAATTAATTTCTCTGTCAAAACCCGTTTTTACAAAAGTCAAACTGATCACCACTGAATCACAACAGTGGTATAAGAGTCTATGTTATAACACGCAAATCGGAACCGGTCTGGTTTCACCGGTTAGATTAATCACAAACTTTAACTATCTTGAAGTTTCTGATCTGATCTGTTTTTTTTGGCAATTTTTTTATTTATTAATTTGGTCGTTTTTTATTTTATTTGACCAAATATATTGCCCGTATATGATTGTGTTGAATATGTAAATCTGGCCCGACCCATGTGATTGAGTTGTTTGTGTTTATTATTCAGTTTTTTGGTTTTATGGTTTTGACCCACTTTTGATGGCTCAAAGGTGTAATAGAATAGGTTTTTTTTTATTTTATGTAATGTAATAAAAACCCGAAGACAAATCTGAAGACGCAACAGGAATCATGGAGTTAGTGGGAGTCATCCGAGACGACTAGATGCACGGAAGTCCATCCTTGTGGTTGTTTTAATTTTGTGGACCCCGTGACCCGTTTGGTCTTGCTAACTGGCTCTAGCAAGATCAAACAAACTTGACCCTATAAGATTTACATATTTATTTGCTTTATGGTTGCTTTTAATTTTTATAACTTAAAATTATTATAAACCAACCAAACACCAAACGTTTTAAAAAGAGTTTTAAAATGTCACAATCTGTCACCACAAGTTCTAATTTTACAACTTGTAGAATTTTATAAAAAATAAAAACTGGCATGTTTTATAAAATAAATAACCACTAAAGTTTTGCAATTTAAACTAAATTTAATTTCAAAACATATAACTTAATAGTTTTCAACTGTTAACTATTAACTGGTTATTCAAGTCGCGACAAACTTAGTTTTAATAGGTTATTTAAAATTAAGTGTCATGAGAGATGAAAGGGTTCATCAAATTTGTCATGACTTTAAATAGTAAAACTGGCTTTTACAACACACATATGATTTAATCATTCGTTGTGTTTGACCCTATTCGGTAAACACTAAAATTGGAACCCATATTTAAAACCAATGGTCTATGCCATCCTATTATAAGGAACACTTGGAGCATAAAATGAAACATCGGTGTTTGGAGCCACAGCACCGCACTGGATGCGTAGTTTATCCTTCCAAGGTGCAAGGGTTTCGTTGACACATCCGGCCCTTCCGCAAGTACCTGTTTTTGGACGACTATTACTTTTCTCTCTGGTTACATGCCCCAGCTGTCAAGAGATTAAAAGTGGGCATAGATGAGGCTAAACGTATCAATGCATAGACATGTCTTGTCTTAGCGGCCTCATACACGAGAGTTGTGCATCTTTCCACAATTGACACTAATTGTCAGTCTAGTTACCCACTTACTAATGTTGTATGCCACAGCTACCATTAGTGACTGATTTAGCTAGATTCTCACTCCTTATTCTAATTTCTGTAATTGGGTCATAAATTAATAAGGATTTTTCACTTTCTTTATACTAATTTATTTTCTTTGCTTATCTTGACAGATGTCTACTGAAAATAATAATACTAATAACTCCTTCGCTCTCAAGTCTATCATTGAGAATGAAAAGCTGGATAACACCAACTTTCTCTCGTGGCAGTGCAATCTGAGAATAGTTCTTAAGATGGCCAAGAAGCTCTATGTTCTCGATGCACCAGTCCCTGAGGCACCCGATGGTAACACGGCTGCCTCTCGTAAGGCCTGGGAAAAACAAAGAGATGATGCCACTAGCCTGCATGTCCCGTGAGCTCCAAAAGAGCATGGAGGACCTGGATGCCTTTGACATGATTGAGCAACTTAAGGGCATGTTCCTGAAACAAGCCCGACAAAAATGCTATGAAACCATGTCTTAGCTCATTCGTTGCACGATGCAAGAGGGCACGCCTGTTAGTACTTATGTACTTAAGATGAAAGGGTACATCGACCAGATGAACAAACTTGGATATCCCATGAAGGATGACATGGCTACTGATTTCATCTTAAACTCTCTCCCAAGCTCCTATGCTCAATTCGTAATGAATTTCAACATCAATGGCTTAGAGAAGATAGTGGCCGAGCTACATGGTATGCTCAAAATGGCCGAGATGAATATCCAAGGAAAGAAAAATCAAGTTCTGATGGTCAGGTCTGCTGGTGTTAAAAAGCCTAACCCCAAGAAAAGAGGTTTTAATAGCAAAGGCAAGAAGAAGGTTAATGTTGCTGCCAAGCCTGCCACCAACAATAACAAGAAAGCTTCAAAAGCACCCCCCTCCTGAGGAGCGCCAATGCTTTGAATGCAACAAAATGGGGCACTGGAAACGTAACTGTCCTGAATATCTAGCCAAGCTGAAGCTGCAGAGGGCCAGTGGTGAGGGCACCTCTTCAGGTATTCTCATTTATGTTATTGAAATTTTTACTGTTTCTAGCAACACATGGGTATTTGATACCGGATGTGGATACCACATCATTAATGTATTGCAGAAGCCTAAAAGTTGGAGGAAGCTGAAACAAGGCGACATGGAGCTCATCGTTGGTGATGGGAAAAGAGTACCAGTTCTTGCAACTGGAACATATCATCTCTCATGTCCTTCTGGCCTTGTGGTTGTTTTGAACAATTGTTTGTTTGCACCTGGTTTAACCAGAAACATTATTTTAGTTTCTTTATTGTTTGAACAAGGATTTAAGTACGTTTTTAATGGTATTGCTATTTCTGCTTACTTAAATGATATCTTTTACTTTGAGGCTAAACCTCAAAACGGTATTTATGAGATTGACGTTCAAACTGAAAATAACGTATATAATCTTTCTAAACGTATCAAATCTGGCATTAATGATATTTTTCTATGGCATTGTCGACTTGGCCACATAAGCAAGGCACGCATTAAAAGACTCCAATCCGAGGGAATTCTTGAACCTACCGGACAGGACTCATTTAACAATTGCGAGTCTTGTTTAGCTGGCAAACTCACAAAGGACCCCTTCACCCATGTTGGTGAACGAACCAAGGATCTGCTACGCCTTATACACACTGATGTGTGTGGCCCTTTCAGAACCATGTCTAGAAATCATGAAAGATACTTCGTTTCATTTATTGACGATTATAGTCGATATGCTTATGTCTATCTTATGAAACACAAGCATGAAACATTTGAAAAGTTCAAAGAATTTCAAAACGAAGTAGAGAAACAACTCGATAAATCTATTAAGACACTTCGATCAGATCGAGGTGGCGAGTATCTCAGCTTAGAATTTCTTAATCATCTGAAGGAGCACGGAATTATTTCTCTGCCCACTCCTCCTCACACACCCCAACTTAATGGCGTGAGCGAGAGGAGAAATCGAACCCTACTTAATATGGTCTGATCGATGATGTGTAGAACTAACTTGTCTCACTCCTTCTGGAGTTATGCTCTTATGACCGCCGCCCGCCTTGTAAATCTGGCACCGACTAAGAAGGTGGACAAAACCCCATATGAGATATGGCACCGGTCTAAACCCAATCTGTCTTACCTTAGAGTATGGGGATGTGATGCATATGTCACCAGCGATTCTGATGACAAGCTCGATCCCAGAGGCGAAAAAGTTGTTTTCGTCGGTTACTACAACAAAAGCGGATATTATTTCTATCATCCTGATGCAAACATTGTTTCCATCAAAAGGAAAGGACGCTTTCTAGAGGAAGATATTCTAAATCGAGGAACCGGAAATAATATTATGGATCTCGAAGAAATTCGAGAAACACAAACAACCGCTGAAGAAGTCGGAGCGTCTGATCAACAAGAAGTTGTTGCTGATGAATCAGACATAAACACAAGCGTTCGCAGAAGTAGCAGGTCTCGTTAAGAACCTAATAGATACCTATGGCATATTGAAGCTTCTAAAGTCATGTTAGTAGCTGAGTCAAATGACGAACCTACAAACTACAAATCTGCTATCTCAGATCCTGAATCCGAGAAATGGCTTGAAGCCATGAACGCCGAGATGCAATCTATGCGTGATAATCAGGTCTGGGACTTGATTGAACTACCCCCGGTTCTCGGGCAATAGGGAGCAAATGGATTTTCAAAAGAAAAACCGACATGCATGGTAATGTACAAACCTATAAAGCACGGCTAGTTGCAAAGGGTTCACTCAAACTCAAGGTATTGACTATGATGAAACTTTCTCACCCGTTGCTATGATCAAATCGATCAGGATACTGCTTGCCATAGCCACGTACCATGATTACGAGATATGGCAAATGGATGTCAAAACCGCTTTTCTTAATGGTCATCTCTCTGAAGATGTCTATATGGTTCGGCCTGACGGTTTTGTTGATCCAAAGTATCCTAGTAGGGTCTGCAAACTGAATAAGTCCATTTATGGACTTAAACAGGCATCTCGAAGCTGAAATCTTCATTTTGATCAGAAAATCAAAGAATTTGGTTTTGTCAAGAATGAAGATGAGCCTTGTGTTTATAGAAAGGCTAGTGGGAGCACTATATCATTTCTCATCTTGTATGTGGATGATATACTGATCATTGGAAACAACATCCCTGTGCTTGACAAAGTCAAACAATGGTTAGGATTTTGTTTTGCAATGAAAGATCTTGGAGAAGCAGCTTACATTCTAGGAATCAAGATCTACAGGGATAGATCTAAGCGGCTTCTAGGGCTAAGTCAAGGCACATGCATAGACAAAGTCATGGCACGCTTTCATATGGAAAACTCCAAGAAAGGAGGTGTTCCTATGACTAAAGGAACTGTGCTGAACAAATCGCCATCTCCTTCAACGGACATTGAAACCAAGCGTATGGAAGCAATTCCATATGCTTCGGCGATTGGTTTTATCATGTATGCTATGTTATGTACCAGGCCTAACGTCTCGTATGCTTTAAGCATGACCAGTCATTTTCAGCAAAGTCCTGGCATTGCCCATTGGACTGCAGTCAAGAGCATCTTGAAGTACTTGAGAAGGACTAAAGACATGTTCATAATATTTGGAGGAGTGGAAGAAGAGCTCACTGTAAGATGTTACATTGACGCAGGCTTCCACAATATACGGGAAATTATGGAACGTGGTGACATCATGATAAGCAAAATAGACACAGATCAAAACCTAGCGGACCCGTTTACTAAGCCCATGACTTAGGACAAGCATGATCTTCACATAGATGAAATTGGTCTTAGATTTGCTAGTGATATGTTTTGATTTAGTATTTTGAATGTGCGAACATTTAAACAATTGTACTTTTGAATTCTTTTGGTTTACTGATTTAAATGCAATTCTGAATTCTTATAACTGTGTTCGATTTTAATACGTTTAATCCATGAATCTTGTATTCTTAATTATCCATAGTCGGTCAGACTCGTGGGAACGTCTCTGAATTAAGACTATTCTGAACTTCGGCTCAAGGAGTTGACTCCGAACTTCACAGGCCTCATTTTAAATGACGTTGGATGTAACTCGCATCAAATCATCTTCATGGATCTTTGTCATAAGATGTTTTGCTATTGGTATACTCATTAGTATCCTCTGACCTGAGATACGTACTAGAACTGTCGTTTACCAAGAACCATTCTTTAATCACTGTCAAACGCTGTCGCGTAACAGCCAGTCATAAAGGCTTTGATTAGGAATAGTTCTGAAGTTCAGTGGGAGTTGTATGTAGTAAATAAGGG
The DNA here is from genome assembly GCA_023525975.1 of Smallanthus sonchifolius. Classification (NCBI taxonomy): domain Eukaryota; kingdom Viridiplantae; phylum Streptophyta; class Magnoliopsida; order Asterales; family Asteraceae; genus Smallanthus; species Smallanthus sonchifolius. Next base: position 60,096,477 of record CM042041.1, on the reverse strand, counting down.
ATTCTGTACTCTTGCATTATATGTAACAGATAAGCATCGTGGCGCCCTCATTGATTCAAACTGGTGAAGTGTAAGGCCTTACCCAAACTTACTGTGTGTTTGATTGGACCAATTTGATTCTTGATCGAGAACAATAATAATTGAACGCCATATGAGAATGAACTAAATCTATGTCTCATTGATTCAATTGATGTTTTATACGGAAAGGATGAATGACAACTATTGCCATAAGTCTATTGTCTTGCTTTAGTTAACTGTTACTAACACCGAGATATTTGGTTAATGACTTTAAAGCGTCATACCTTGTTAGGGACAGCCATGTGTAGCTAGAGCGCCGCTGACTGTTTGCGTTGATTTATCGTGGATCGTCCAAGTGGGAGATTGTTGGATTTTATGGACCGACCCGATGGACAACGCGGCTGACCGAGCTATGACCCGTAAGAGTTACACCTAGGGCAACGAACATTAAATCCACTTAACCCGCTTAACTGGTAATTACGAACTGTTAGCGACACGGTATATTTTATATTCGTTACACGGGATTTATTATTTATACAAGTTTATAAATAATAATTCATATTTATTGTTTTAATCTTTTATTAAAACAATTAAATTGGTACAGGCTTTTTATCTCATATTAGGCTTTGGGCCCGAAAACAATTATTAGGGTTTATAATTATTATATAATTATAATCTAATTTTTGTTTTAAAAGTGAGAAACAAAGCAAACAAAAAAGGCCAATTGTTTTTTTTTCCTTTTCGTGAAGAAGTCGCCGGAACCAAAAGTGGGAAGAGAAAATTTTTGTTTTTTCTTTCTTGTGTGTTGCCAACCACCAAACAGAAACCATATTCTCTTTGGTGTTTCCGGCAACCTCCAAACCAGCCTAAGCCGGACCCTGCCCCGCTGCTGTCCTGTTTTTGGCCAGCCCCGGCGCTACTCATCTCTCGTGTTGTCAGTTCGTGATCTAGCATAGACTCGTTGTACCTCGGTGTCTCAACCAGTTAATCATTAACCACTAAGGTATAATTAATCTCATCAGTAGATTAATTTTTTTTTTGTGTTTGCGTGTTCATAACCAGATCCTGTTCGGTTTGTCAGTGCTGTTAAATAGGTTATGATTTTATTTTTCGCTGCGTATTTATTAATTAACTGAATTAATTAATTTCTCTGTCAAAACCCGTTTTTACAAAAGTCAAACTGATCATCACTGAATCACAACAGATAAGACTGCAATAGTCTTAGTACGTGGATGACTTAATTATAACTGGTGACTTAGTTTATGTCATAAAAGAATTGAAGGCAAATCTAAGTTCAAGGTTCTATATGAAAGACCTGGGAAGACTGCATCATTTCTTTGGCCTAGAGCTGAAGTATGAAGATGATGGAATAGTTTTACATCAGCACAAATACATAATGGATCTGCAATTAAAATTTGGCATGGAGTGTTCCAAACCAGCCATAACACCAATGGATGTAAACATTCAACTTCAGCCGAACAATGGAAGAAAACTAGAAGATCCAACAATGTACAGGAAGATGGTAGGAAGCCTGATTTATCTTACCCTCACGAGACCAGACATAATGTATGCAGTAAGTGTGTTAAGCAGGTTCAAGCAAGAACCATTAAAGCCTCACTTGGATGCTGTTCATCGGATCCTTAGATATGTGAAGACTACACCTACATATGGAATAAAGTTCAAGAGGGAGTCAAGTATTGAGCTAACCGGGTATTGTGATGCCGATTACGGTCGAGATATAGCTACCCGATGATCAACAACGGATATGTGTTCCTTATTGGGTCAGGGGCTGTATCATGGTGTAGCAAGAGGTAACCTACAGTTTCACTATCAACCACCGAAGCCGAGTATAGAGTTGCAACGATGGCCACTCAAGAGTGTGTTTGGTTGAAACTGTTACTAAAAGAATTAAACCATGAAGTGGAAGGAAAGGTGACATTATTTGGAGATAATGTGTCATCAATTATGCTAGCCAAAAATCCCACCTTCCATGCAAGAACAAAGCATATCGAAATACATTATCATTTTATACGTGAGAAAGTATTGAATGGTGAAATTAATTTTGAGTACATCAATACATTAGATCAAGTAGCTGATATGTTCACAAAGAGCTTGACCAAATAAAAGATGATGAAGTTCTGTGATGACATGGGAATGGTGGAAGCAAATATTGAGAGGGAGTATCAAAAATAAACAATATTTGGTTATTGGCTTGGATGGCGTACGGATTGGTCTCAAGGGGAGGAGGTGGAGATCAAATTCAAATTTTAAATTTAGTCTTGTTGTTTATTAATAGATAATATTGGCATCTCCACTAATCCCTCCTAGTCTTCATCCTACATTTACGTGTAATTCAATGTATTCAATTATGTTTATAATTCTGTTATTGACTTTCCTTACTTTGAGGATTGTAATTTTGTATATAATAGAAATTATATCTCTCTCATTGATTAAGAGAGAATTACCATTATCACATGGTATCAGCCACAAATTGATCCTCCCTTCTCCTCCCTTCCACTTCCGACAGCTCTTTCTGCCTCCATGTCAACTGTTTCCTCCGCTTCCATGTCGACAGCCTCTTCCACCTCCTCCACCACTCCGATTCCTCCCTCCCCATGGCAACCATTCTTCACATGCTTACTATCAAGCTTTCTTCCACCAACTACCTCTATTGGCTTAATCAAATCACTCCTCTTCTTGCCAATAAAAAGCTTCTCGGTTATGTCACTGGGTCTATTCCCCAACCTCCTCAAACCATAACCGTAAATTCAACCGAACAGCCAAACCCGGAGTATACCGAATGGTTCCTTCGTGATCAACAGGCGGTTCTCATTCTCAACTCCTCTTTAACGGAGGAGGCTGTGGCCGAAATTCTTGGCCTTTCTACCTCTCGTCAGATCTGGACCACCTTAGAAGCGGCGTATAGCAATGCGTCACTCGAACGAATGCACTTGCTTCGTGATAATCTTCGTCAGTTAACGCGTGGTTCATCCACGGTTGCTGATTTAAGCCGAAAGTTTAAGGCTGTCTGCGATCAGCTTTCTGCCATAGGGCATCCGGTAAGCGACATCGACAAAACTCATTGGTTTTTGTGCGGTCTCGGTCCCGCATTTGAGAGTTGGTCGACTACCATTCGTACCAACCGGGACTGCTTCTCGTTTCGTGATCTACTCACCAAGGCTGAAAGTCAGGAGCAATTTCTCAACACCTTGCACCCTCCGACACCCACCCCTGTCGCTTTTGTTGCAAGCCACCAACCCGCTCGCTCTCGTGTTTCATCCTCAAACAAGTCTCGGACTACTCAGGGGTCGTCAACTCGTCCCAACACTCACTCCGGTAATTCTCGCAGACCCCCTCACTGTCAGTTATGTCGCACCAATGGCCACTATGCAAATAAATGTCCAAAACTCTCATCGTTTGTGGCCGCCGCTGCCACTGATGATAGTCTCGCCCGAGCTTTTCATGCTCAGTGTCATGTGACCAATGATGGCCCAGATTGGACTGCGGATACAGGAGCCGACTTGCACATGACCGATGACACCGGTAAGCTTCATTCTTCCTCCCCTTACACCGGTTCATCTTCTGTCTTTTTTGGTAATGGCCTTTCTCTTCCAATCACACACAAAGGACATGTTCAAATCCATAAGCATGTGTCCCTCAATGATGTTGTGGTGGTTCCCTCTCTAACCAAAAATTTATTATCAATTAGCAAGTTGACTAAGGATTATCCCATTGATGTTCTCTTCTCAAATACTTTTTTCATTATTCAGGACCGAAGAACGAGTCAGCCCCTAGCTCAAGGTCGATGTGAGAACGGTCTTTACGTGCTTCGGGATAACTCCTTTGCTTTAGTTGCTTCTGTTTCTCCGAATAAAGCTTCATTTGAGTTGTGGCATAATCGTTTAGGACACGTTTCCTATGATACTATTTCTATTTTAAAGAAACATGGTTATTTATCGTTTACGTCGATTTTGCCTAATCCTAATGTTTGCTCACCTTGTCAACTTGCTAAGGCCCGTAAATTACCATTTAATTTAAACGACAAACGTGCCTCCCACCCTCTTGATCTTGTGCATTGTGATCTATGGGGACCCTCTCCTATAACAAGTTCGGATGGATACAAATATTACGTTGTGTTTGTAGACGATTATTCACGTTTTTCATGGTTATATCCACTTAAGGCAAAATCTAAATTTTACTCCATATTGGCATCTTTTTTGCGTTTTGTACAAACACAATTTTCATGAAAAGTTAAAATCTTCCAAAGTGATGGTGGCACTGAGTTTGTGAATCAACATGTTCGCAAGATTTTTGATGATAATGGCACGTTTCATCGTCTTTCTTGCCCGTACATTCCGCCACAAAATGGCCGAGCCGAACGTAAACATCGGCACATCGTTGAAACCGGCTTAGCCATGCTCTTTCATGCTCACATTCCCACCACCCATTGGATCGATGCGTTTAGCACGACCACCTACATCATAAATCGGTTAACGTCCAAAGTCTTAAATAACAAATCTCCTTCTGAGATGCTTTTTTCGACCAAACCCATCTACACTAACCTACGTGTTTTTGGGTGTTGTGTGTATCCATACTTACGCGACTATGCTCCTCATAAACTTGCACCGCGTAGTAAACCTTGTATCTTTATGGGATATGCATCTCAATACAAAGGTTATAAGTGTTTCGATCCGGCATCATCTCGTATGTATGTCACTCGTCATGCCCGTTTCGATGAGTCTTTCTTTCCGTTTAACAATACCTCCTCCCACACCAACCTTCCATTATCATACTTTCATGAACCTACTAATTTTTCTACACACACCTAATCGGCTACCCCATCTCCTAACGATTCCATTACTGAGCCTCTCTCTCCACCTTGCCAATTATGCCCACATACCATTTCCTCTTCCGCTAACGAGCTACCCACGCCACCCTCGCCCGGTCTCTCAGCACCCGACCCACCTCCTCCTTCCGCTCCGGCCTCACCAACCCAACCCACCCTACCCGACCAATCCATTGCAACCGTGTCTCATCCAATGGTCACTCGTTCCAAAGTTGGAACATTCAAACCAAACCCAAAACACACTTCATACCTTGCTCAAATCATGCATTCAAACCTTTATGCAGCCATCTTAACTGCCACTGCTCCTAGAGGCTTTAAAAGTGCCTCTAAACATAATCATTGGATGGATGCTATGAATGACGAACTCCTCGCTCTTAGTCGGAACAACACATGGACTTTGGTACCACGGCCTATCTCTACCAATGTTGTCGGTTCGAAGTGGGTATATCGCACAAAATATCATTCTGATGGGTCATTGGATCGCTACAAAGCACGTCTTGTAGCACAAGGCTTTACGCAAATACCGGGACTTGACTTCACTCACACCTTTAGCCCCGTTGTTAAAGCCTCCACAATCCGTGTTGTTCTCTCCCTCGCTATTATCAATGGTTGGCATCTCCATCAACTAGATGTAAATAATGCCTTTCTCAATGGTTCTCTTACTGAAACCGTATACATGGAGCAACCTCCAGGTTTCGTTGACCCAAAATTCCCCTCTCATGTGTGCAAGCTTAACAAGGCCCTCTATGGACTCAAGCAAGCCCCTAGAGCTTGGTTCCATCGACTGAGTTCGTTTCTTTTGTCCTTCGGCTTCTCATGCAGTCGTGCCGATTAATCTCTGTTTGTGTTTCATCAAGGTGACTCGCTCATGTACCTTCTCGTTTATGTAGACGATCTCATTCTTACAAGAAACAAGCCTTCTCTTCTTTCTACATTTACCAATCGTCTTCATAAAGAGTTTGCAATCAAAGACCTTGGATCTTTGAGCTATTTTCTTGGTCTTGAGGTTGTTCGGTCCGATTCCACCCTCTTTCTCACTCAAGCAAAATATGCTAACGACATCCTCACCCGTGCCGGTTTATGCCATGCTAAGCCCGCTCCTACCCCTTTATCGACCACCGATATCTTCACTTCGGATGGTCCATTGTACTCCGATCCCACTGCCTACCGCTCCATTGTTGGAGCTCTCCAATATTTGACGATCACCCGACCGGATTTCCTATGCCGTCAACCAAGCTTGTCAACACTTACATGCCCCAACAGAGAAACATTTTCAGTTAGTCAAGCGAATTTTACGATATGTTAAAGGTACTTTGTCTCACGGTCTCTTGTTTACTCGTCCTAAATCCTCATCCATTTTGGGCTACTCGGATGCGGATTGGGCTCGCTGTATTGAGACTCGCAGGTCTACATATGGGTACTCGATTTTTTTGGGGGGTAACTTAGTTTCTTGGAGCGCCAAGAAACAACCGACGGTCTCTCGATCCAGTTGTGAGTCGGAGTACAGGGCTATGGCAAATGCTGCTGCTGAGATTGTTTGGCTTACTCATCTTCTAAAAGAGCTTCATGCTCTACCGAATTCACGACCAACTCTTTTATGTGATAACCGTAGTGCTCTATTCATGAGTCAAAATCCGGTTTCTCACAAACGAGCCAAGCACATCGATTTGGATTATCATTTTATTCGTGAACTGGTTATGTCCGGGAAGTTGCATACTAAATTTATTCCTACCAAGCTTCAACTTGCGGATATCTTTACTAAGAGCCTACCGCGCCCACAGTTTGAACATTTTCGTGACTTGCTTCGCGTTTGTTCACCGCCGTTTCGCTTGCAGGGGGATAATAGATAATATTGGCATCTCCACTAATCCCTCCTAGTCTCCATCCTACATTTACGTGTAATTCAATGTATTCAATTATGTTTATAATTCTGTTATTGACTTTCCTTACTTTGAGGATTGTGATTTTGTATATAATAGAAATTATATCTCTCTCATTGATTAAGAGAGAATTACCATTATCACATTTATTTTTATTCCTTTGTTTATTACGTTTAAGAGTTGGGATAGGAATTGGTATTACTTGTTTACCAAGTATTCTGGGTATTATATAAACCCTTAGATCGTAGGTTTATTTTTCATGTAACTTGTTAGTCAATTACTTATTAATAAAAAGAGTCTTGAGTTGTTTCTCAAATACGAGTTGTGTTTCTTGATTGCTCGGTACGCTTGTGATCCTAGTTTAACATCTAGATGATTAGATTTTGCAACGACAATTAAACATATGATGAAATCAGAACGGCCGAAAGTTAAACGCTGCAAATTGGAGGAGAATGTTGATAATGAAGCATGTGTTTATGGAGTATGCAAATTTTGTTAATGCTTGGTGTACAGTTCCTTATAAGCCTAACTCTGCTGATTTGAATTTGAATTCCAGTTCGAATTCGTGTTCGATTCATCGGCTTGAGCGGTGTCCCTTCGCGGTTTAATGATTGGTTATTGGTTTATGGAAGGAGATTGTGGATGGTGAGAGGTCGAATAAGCGAAAGAATCCGTGTTTTGATGGGGAGTTAGTGTCTAATAAACAGACTTTGGATATATGTTTCCAATTGCTGTTGATGATGATGTATTTAACAACATTAAGAAGGTCAAAATAACATTCAAGAAAGAAAAAAGGGTGTGATTCTTTTGTTGTAGGTGATATTGTTATGGCAAAATGTTCAAACCGGTTTCGGCTTGGCCTGCTGTTGTGATTGATGCCAAACATGAAGCTCCTGCTTCTGTACAGAAGGCTTTTGCTTTTGTTCCCAACACTGTTTGTGTAATGTTCTATGGGTATTCAAGAAAGGAATGCGGGTATTCTTTCTTTTGATTCCGCAATCAGTTTAATGGTGTTTTGAATTCTTTAATCTTTAGGACTGTGTCGAAACTAACATATGTGTGATGTTTTACGTACCTTGTCCGCTTCAGGTAGCTCATCTTTGATTGATCTTAATCAGATTTCAGTCTTTAGAAATAAGTGATCTTGAATTTTACTAATGTTAGCAGAATCTATCAGCTGTCTTATATGGAATGAGAGTTTGATTCAATTGTATTTTAGGTCCTTTTTCATATTAATGTTCTTATAATTGATTCAATTGTATTTTAGGTCCTTTTTCATATTCATGTTCTTATTATTAATCAAACTTTTTCAGATCCCATGCTTGATTGGATGCAAAGAGTAAGGATTGTTGATGTAGCAAAGGGACTTGATCGAGTTGAGTTAGGCTACTTTATATAGAATTGAAGATGAGCGAGTTGGGTAATGGATCAAAACGGGCATTTTTTAATCATTAAATTATTATATTTTTTATTAATGATTCAAAAACTATGTTACCACGCTTCTCTATTAAAGTATTTAGGAGTTTTTATGTCACCTGTTTACATATGCTATTGTGTCGTTTCAGTTTTATTTATTAATTTCTTAATAATCATAATTCTTTAAATGATTATTGGATTTTAATAATCGCACATTTTACCAATTGGTCAATAATAATTTCAACTGAGAATATTCTTACCGCCGGTCCCTACTTTCAAACTATTTTTTTACATTGGACCCCCCATTAAAAAAACTTAACGCCATTAGAGTTTATATGATGTGGACATCTACAAACCGTCGGAAAGTCGAGCCAAGCTAACAGTGGTCTCGTGGTGGCTTTTGAAATTGGCTCTGGTGGTGTTTAACTGGTCTCGTGGGTCCGGAAAGTCCAAACAGAGATAACCGTGGTGTTTAACGAGACCAGTTAAACACGACCAAAGCCAATTTCAAAAGCCAACACGAGACCACTGCTAACTTGGCTCGACTTTCCGGCGGTTTGCAGATGTCCACGTCATATAAACTCTAACGGCGTTAAGTTTTTTTAATGGGGGTCCAATGTAAAAAAATAGTTTGAAAGTAGGGACCGGTGGTAAGAATATTATCGGTTGAGATTATTATTGACTAATTGGTAAAAGGTGTGACTATTAAAATTCAATAATCCTTCTTTAAAACACTAGAACTGATGAAATAGAGAGAAATTGAGAGAGTGGAGCTCATTATCCTTCATTCATCCGGTAGTCATACATATATACACAACATCAAACCCTAAAGCCCATAGACATTGGGCTGGGTTATAAAATAGTCTATATATATATAACACTCCTCCTCAGACATTTATATTATACACTCTCAATAGATAAAATTTGGGTTGAGAAATATTTATTTACATCGAGACTAAAAGGAATTAACTACTTTTATGCTAGTTAAGTAATGGATAATTGATGAACTATAAGTTTGAAGTCATTGCTTTTACCATTTGGAGTGTTGAGATGAGTTAAACACATAGGATAAGTTTGTAACTCTCTTCAACTTATAAGACAATGTTAACTTCATGATCATTAAGAAAATTCATCATCCAGATGTCCTTGATTCGATTATAACACTCATGTAAAGTAGATTCAGCTTCATATGAATCCTGAATCATTATTGAGAACCCGAATTCCTCCTAAACTTATACAAAGGCACAACTACCTCCATGAATCTAGATGCCAAATAACATAAGAGACACAATCTTTGTCAATCCAATCCAATGCTAAAGTCATGTTCTTTCTACTCTCCCACATCCTCAAATGCTAAAAAGGATAAACCTTACCACTATGGACTTTCTTGACATATGGAGGAACATCAAATACATGCTTGACCACCAGAAGTTGGTACTTCTCCCAAAATCTCACTACAATCTTTCTCCATTTATGATTATAAAACTTGAAGTCGTTTAGCGAATACAATCCTGATCTTTTCCACGATTTGTACCATGTGGAGAGAACTTTATCAATGCGGACATTCTCCACAATACGTTCTTCACGTCTCACGTCCATAATCTTGCTCATCTCGCCGCAGTACCGTGTGTTTTTCTTGAATAACTCGTACCTTATACCTTGTCTTTTAATTGAACAACCAAGGTGGAGGTCAAACAAATGGAAACAAAACCGCTACAAATACAGAATGATCAACCATACCATCGTCTGGTTGAGCTCTACCATAAATCAATGAAATACAAGGGAATAATGAACGAAACAATCCTCATCATGGCACCCTTGTAGCCCCGCTACCCCCCCCCCATTCCCTTGGATATTAGCGTTTAGCCATCACCGATGAAAGCATGGTAAATAACAATGTTTGTAACCTATCGAATGCTCCGGAAGAGTATGGTTATCTTATTTACCATCATAACCATGAGCGAAGAATGTCTAGAACATAGTGACACGACTAACAGTATCTTTAAACATAAAAATAATCTTATCTGTTGTCTCCGACAGAGACACTTAATTGTACTATTTTATGAGTTGATAACCTAATTGAAGGCTCCATAATAGCATACGTCACCTTGCTTACTTATACCAAAACACAACGTCTTATTCTCTAGTAAATCCTTAATAAACTTACTTTGCTTCAAAGATATTGAATGTCTCCAAATTACAAATATGGCCAGAAAACCATACTAGAAAAATAAAGGGTTTTCCATCTAGAATATATTGCAGAAAATAAACTAGAAAAAATCAAATATGGTGAGTAACCAGAAGTTAGTAGCCAAAGATACTTTCACCATACAACATGACCAAATAGTTCATCGAGGTAGCATCGTGATGAGGTGAATGGTCAAAAGTTCCAATGGGCACCCTCTCAACAATTTAAATTTCTCTTGCTACCAAAAGACATATCATGTGTAGCGATTTCTCTTAGCGAATCAATCTTTAATATCTTTTAATACAAACTCGTATAAAGAATCTCTCTTATGTTTGGGAAGAATTCAAGAGGATATATGTGGGTATATTAATCTTCATGTGGACCATTTTCAGTATTTACAATCTTAAGAGATACATCTCTATATGGTCATGTGTGAGTCTTTTAGCTACCTTATATGTCGTATTTACCCACTTATTGGATATCTATCGGGATAAATGTTGAACATCCAGAAACTCATGTTCACATATAAAAATTGTTTAGTTGAATCATTAAGTAATTCATTAAATTTAATCGCTAGATCGCTTCTGAAGAGATATGAATTATTATGTGAGGTCATGCTATTCCGCATATTGCTACACTAGTTATTAGTTTAAAACTAACTGTTAATCAAATATTCCCCAGTCTCCGGAAGAGAACCAAGTGTGTCCCATATAAAAATATTTGGTTATGTGATATATGTATCTATACTGCCATTATAACGTACCACAATGGGACATGTTTACAACAGAGTATGTTGACTATCAACTTAATGAGACAGTATTCTCAGTATTAGGAGGAGACTAAATAAAAAAAGACTGGTAATACATGAAAACAAAAACATCGAATGCATCATCATCACCCCTGAATTGGTTAGTATGAGTCTGAAGTCTAATATGTCATGTTTTTACAAAGAATAGCAAATGAATTATCTCATGCATATCCACACACACAAACAGAGTGACAAAGTCACATATACCAGCATAAACTTCACCTGCTCAAAATGATGTAATCATAGAAAGATTACCATACACACGAAACATGGGAAATAAATCGATTCCAAACATAAAATCCTATGAGAATAAAAAGAGCGGAATAAGGCAGTTGGTCTAACCCTTGAAGTGGTTATACATAAAACCCTAGAAGAGGTTATAGATAAAATCCCAGAAGAGATTAACGAAATCGCAGAAAGAAGCGATAAAACCCTAGAAAAGGTAAATGTCCCAGAAGAGACTAATATGATTCCAGAAGAGACTAATATGATTACAGAAGAAAATTATAATGCCGAGAAGAGAAAAATTGAGTTCCAGAAGAAACTCATGTACCAAAAAAATATGAGATCTCAATTAAATTATGTACAACGCAGTACTATATGGAACCAAAATAAAACACGTGTTTGAAATATTTGCATGTGCTATAGCAATAGATGTAATCAATGAAAAAGATTACGTACATAAAACTCTGTAAGAGTACATACACAGATATGACTGTCTACAATGGCAAACCGCTTAAAAGGCTTAATTAAATTTGCTTGACAAATGAAACGTTTTCGGACCCGTAGTTCGAACACCCATAAACGTCAAACCAGTAGGTTATAAATGGGTGTCTTTAAATAATAAGAAACGAAAATTATGAGATTATGCGATGTAGGCACGATTTGTAACATTAAGGTTTCTCCTAAATCCCAGAATTTGATTATGAGGAGACGTGTTCCCTTGTAGTGGATGCGATAACCTTTAGATGCTTAATCGGCTCGCAATCTTAAAAAGACTTCAGAAAACTTATGGATGTTACTGCATACTTGTGTGAAAAACTTGAAAGTGACAACTACATGGAAATCCCTAAAGGGTTAGAAATGCCCGAAGCATTATAATTAGTACCCCGAGATGAGTGTTATAAATATCAAAAGATTTTTATATAGTCTCAAGATAACTAGTCGTATATGGTACAATCGACTCAGTATATATTTTGAAAAAGATGGGGTATTAGTTTGATAAAATCAACCATGTAAGATCTTGACACGGCTAAATTACTCATCGACCTGATGTTTGAGTATATATTTATCCATAAATCAAACTACATACGGAAGATGTTTGCAACACGTTGCACTCTTTTTCCCTTCACTAAGTTTTTGTCCCATTGGGTTTTCTTAGTAAGGTTTTTAACGAGGTGACGTAACTGATCCGGTAGCATCAGTTTATCTTATAGGTCATGAAGTATCGATTTAACATCACCTGAAAGTATGTTGTTAATTATACATAATACGCGGTGCACTCTTTTTCCCTTAGCTATGGTTTTTTTTTCCACCGGGTTTTCTTAGCAAGGTTTTTAACGAGGCATTATTATCAAGCGTATTAAAAGATAGGTTGATATCTTTGCGGTACTCGAGACAAAGGATTGTTCTACGAGAAAAATATAGAGTCCCAACCAATTGTTTATGGTGATGCAGTATACTTATTAGACTACATACAGTGATCTAAATTTGCATACAAAGGTACACCAATTTCATGGCAATCAACAAAGTAGACATTACCATGAACTAGATTTGATCAAAAGAAGTCCGACTACATTATATGAAGACCATTTGATATGTATCGCTAAAATCAATCAAGACTACAACAAAGATCAAGTCACACTACTACAAAATATACCTTTAATGACACGCGAACTATGACGTGCAACAGCGTGTGTCATCGTTTTAGTGTCATCCTAGTAAAACTGGGCTTTAATGACACGCGATCTATGACACGCAAAAACGTGTGTCATCTTTTAATGTCATATTAAAAAAAAAACACGGACTACACTTTTTTCAATATGTGTGTCATCCGAAAACTGTCATCTTTTAATTTAAGATATCCCGCTCATACACTTTTTCAATGCCCGCTCTTCTTTCTTTCTGAAAACCCTAAAACACCTCAACTCCCGCTCACACCTCCATCTCCTACAATCGCATATCCCGCTCACACCTCCATCTCCTACAATCGCACGATGTTCTCACCTCCATCTCCTACAACCGAAGTCATAGAACCATAACACAAGTTATCTCAGTCCACCCACATTCATCTCGTGTTCTTTTAATCCTAAAACACAATCAAAGGTAGCGATTTCCTCTGAAAACCTTAGGCAAATTCCGAGCAAAAGAGGCGGTTTCCGAGCATTCAGGTATTCTGTTTTGTTTACTTTGATTTAGGGTTTATTTCTGGTGTTTGGGCTTTTGCGATTTATTGATTTTGAGGCTCAATGACTTGATGTGTTGTCTCATTTGATGAAACAAATAGCAGTCACCAGGTGTTTGATGAAATGTCACAAAGAAAATATTTAGATCATGGTCCATTAACTTTGTCTCCATCCTCTGGTTGAAAGGTTTAAACTTTGTCTCCATCTTCTGGTTGAAAGGTTTAAATTTTTAGATCATGGTCCATTAGTTTTTTAGATCATGGTCCATTAACTTTTAATCCTAAAACACAATCAAAGAAATTTTGATGAAACAAATTTCGAACCACAGGTTGCTTACTCAACACCACCCCACCCCAAAAGGATAGCTAAGTTTTGGTGGTTTGGTTGTTCATTATAAAGAGCAACAACAATTTGGGAACTGGTTGAAAGGTTTAACTGGTTGAAAGCAACAGTGATGCATCGAGCCACAAAAAGTAATACCAAGACCTAATTTGAATTATTTGATGTCTTTTTGAAAGGTTTAACAATTTTGAAAATGTTAAAGCACCACCATATATGTGAGGGGTTCTAGTGACTTTTTTCTGTTACAAATAAGTACACAAGTGGTTAAATGGGAACTTAAATTAGTGACGAATATAAAATCTGTATCGAGGAACATATTATGTATATAAGGATTTGTGTCTTTATTATACATTTGTTAATCTCTCGGTTGCTTGTTTAATCTATGTCAAGAAACTGGTACAATTAATGTCATTTAACTGAAAATTTTAACCAGGTTAGTTACTTGTATTATTATCTAAAGACCGGCATGTTTAATAGTTACTAGTATATAACCAGGTTAGTTACTTGTATTATCATCTAAAGTACCTATTAGACCTGTTAGACTTTCACATCTACCTGAACAACATAGTTAATTATTTGATCTTCAGTCTCATTTCGCTTGATCTGGTTTTGCATCCAAACAACTGCCATCTCACAGATACTACACATCTCATCATGTACACCAGATGATTTTCCATTATTCTTGCCAACCACACTCTCAATTAGCATGCTGTTAAAACCAAAAGTTAGCTACTTGTGATATATATATATATATATATATATTTAAATGAATATTCAGTAATATAATAGTTACTTGTACAACTTAGGTTCCTTTTCTGTTGTTGTAAAGCCCAGTTCTCCTGTTTATGTCTTTTGAATTAGTCATTATATGATGTTTTAATACTTTACTTTACAATATTCAACATTTCCTTTGTATTTATATGTTTTCCTTATAGATCCTAAAACTCGTTTGTAGTAATATGGTGTTAGTGTTGGTCATTCTCATCAAACAAATGGAAATGGCCATGGTCAGGGTCAGGGTCAGGGTCAGGGTCAGGGTCAGGGTCAGGGTCATTCTTCTGGTTGCAGCCATGGGACCCGCAGTAAACCTAAAGCGGACTCCTCGGTTCCATTAGGTCTAGGTCTAGGGTTAGGCCGAGGTTCCCGTTCTAGGGGTGCTTTGTGATTATATATGCCCACTTATAATGGTTCTATAAACCTTGTTAAACGAGTCAGGTTACGTGATTTAACCGTGCCACGTAGATCATATCCTCATTAGGCAAGTCGAATAACCAAATGATTAACAACAATGCATCATATATAGAAATGCAATTTTAATCCATATGACCTCAATTTGACCTCAATTTTTTTTGTGTAGTGTCCATGTGAGCCAGGAAGTACTGGATGTGGCTACTATATGTTAAAGTTCATGAGAGAGATAGTTGATGAAGAAGTTGAGATACTGGCTAATAACAATGTAAGTATATATGTTTTGTGCACTTGACTTATCATGTTCTATTACTAAAACTACACTACAAATCAGGCTAGGTTTATTAGATCAACTGAACCACTTTGAGATGCCACATCTATTAGTTACTTAAGTTGTAAACCTAGTTAGTAACATCAGTATCAAATTCGTCTAGTAAACATAATGACCGAGAAGTAGCATGCCTTTAAAGTTTCTAACATCAGTATCAACTTCAACAAAAAGAATTTTGGTTGACTAGTAAGATCTCATTCAGTTGCATAAAAATACCCTAGCATCATTCCAACTTAGGTTGGGATTATAATCATAAATGAGCTTACTGGCTTAGTATCACTGATTCTCTCATTCAATTTCATTCAATTCGTTTCATTTAAGAGATTGTTTTTTCATTCAGTTTATAATATCAGTAAATGATTAGTAAATTCATTTCAAGATTATTGTGATTGGATATTTCTTAGGTTGGGATTATAATCATAAATGATTATAATTATAAATGATTATAATTCTTTGATAGTATTATATGTATATGTATATGTATATGTATATGTATGTATCTTTGATAATTATTTGTTTACAAATTTTTTCTTAGGTTGAAGGAAGAAAAGATGAATACACCGATGTTGATATTGATGGAGTTCGTGAAGAGTGGTCGAATTTTGTATCAAACTTTATTTTTCGGTAAAACTTTGTATTGACATTTGGTTGAATTTGTAACCCACTTTTGTTACTTTCAAATGTTTATATTTTATGAAATGGATTGTTTTGTCATGTGTATTTTATTTTGTATTATGAAATGTTTATTACTATTTTATTTTATTTTATATTATGAAATTGAAAATTAATAATTCTATAAAAAAATATTTTTTTTAAACAGCTTTAACCATGACACACATTTATGACAAAAAATGTGAGTCATAAATAGATGACACACAAAACGCGTGTCATTTTCATTCTTGACAAGGCCTTCCTTGACACGCATTGCGTGTCATGAAGGCGTGTCATAAATGCGTGTCGTAAAAGCGTGTCATAAAAAGATGACACACAAAATGCGTGTCATCTTAATTCTTGACAGGGCTATCCTTGACACGCTTCCGCGTGTCATCTACCCCCTTTTATGACACGCAATGCGTGTCATCTAAGGTGTTTTTTCTAGTAGTGTCAATGAGTTACCACAGAAGATTGCACTCCAAAGACCGGAAGATATATGTTAAATTGAGGGGGGTATTATGCACGTTGTACTCTTTTTCCTTAACTAAGTTTGTACCACTGGGTTTTCTTAGTAAGGTTTTAATGAGACAGCATAACTGATCCTGCAGTATCAGTTAGTATTGTTTTGAAGAACCAAGAAAAGATTATTTAGTAGTATAATGTTGATAGTGTATAATATAAAATGTCTGAGGGGGAGTGTTATATATACAGACTATTTTATAGGCCCAACCCAATGTCTATGGGTTTTAGGGTTTGATGTTGTGTTAAGATCAGGATATATATTATATATTATAAGATAAGATGGGATTAATTGCTACCTGGTTGTCGACTCAAAGGAAAACGGAAGAATAGATCGTCAATTGCCGAGCGAAGATACCGTAGGTTATGGAGGGTGCTCGGATTGTGGCTGCAACTAGGTTGGAAACTGAATTGTAGAGATGCCGAATGTAGGTCTGAAGATTCGTTAGAATGTTGTTGTTCCGTTCCTGATGACGGTAGATGCGGTGTATGATTTTAGTGCCACAGTCTCCGGTCGATTTAGCTTTCTCATGTATTTCCCTAAATCACTCTTCACACTTTTATTGATGTTCTGGTTGATTTCCACAACAAAAAAACAGTCTCGCAAATTCCATAAAATTGTTCAGAACAATAAAAAGGAAGGTGAATTTAGAGAGAGATGGAAGTGAGTTTAGAGAGATCCTATCAGAGCACTTTCGTGCTGATAACGTGATGAAATAGAGAGAAATTGAGAGAGTGAAGCTCATTATCCTTCATTCATCTGGTTGCATACATATATACACAACATCAAACCCTAAAGCCCATAGACATTGGGCTGGGTCTATAAAATAGTGTGTATATATAACAAGAACATCTAATTATCATAAATTCAAACATTAAAAGCAAATCCAAACACCATCATTGAATTTGAAACAACCAATTCTATCAAACTGTCATTTTAATTCTAGCTATTGAATATCACATAATCACTTTCAAACACCCCCTAGACTAATTCATTACTTGTGAAATGATGATATTTTTATTTCTACACATGGAAAGGGCGGTAAACATGTTAGACGAAATGGCCCAAACGAGCACACATACACCACAATCATGCGTGGTTATGCATCATTGGGTGATACTGGAAAAGTATTTGAGTATTTTTCTAAAGTTAAAAATAAAGGATTAAACCTTGATGTATACACATATAAGGCACTACTCAAAGCATGTTATAAAGCTAGGAAGATGCAAAGTGCTTTAGCAGTAACCAAAGAAATGCATCATCTCACATTATAGAAACATATAATTTTTATTATACAACCCCATGTAATACACGGGTTTATAAACTAGTTTATTATATAATATTTATATTACCTAATACAATCTAGTAACTGAAATGTCCGTAGAAAAGAGAATAATTTGTTTCCTAATGTTAGAATCCACTCTTTATTCAGATTATGTGGTATACATGTCGTGAGGCTCTTCTGGGAGGCTTGACGTGTGAGGGGCTATGGCACACCGCCCACTCGTTTTCGTGAGAGGGGTGGTGAAGAGGTGGTGTGAGATTTCTCACGGAAAGGAGAGGGTGAGTAGTCCATTTTAACGGCTATTTTTTCTAAAATAAAGTCGTACAACAGCAAAATTTAAAAGAAAATCAATTTTTTATTTATTAATTAAACCAATCTAAATATACCCCCTCTACCTAATACATTTCACAAATAATCCCGAATATCGAAGACACTTTACCAACGTGAGTATTATCTTGCTGATGAAGTTTATCCCGAATATGCTACAATTGGCATGTCACTTACGTGTCCCGAAAGTATTAAACCTACAACTTACAAAAAAACTCATGATGCGGCAAGGAAAAATATTGAACGCGTGTTTGGTCTCCTGAAGAATAAGTGGCATATTATCGAACGACCGGCTCGGCATTGGTCTCAAAGAAATGATTTTAGAAAATGCATTTATTGTTCACACCACCCTCACTCACTTTTCATTGACCATGTATGTCGCGCCCGGGTTTATTATCACATAAAGAGGTGTTTACGTTTTGGTTAGATGGATCGTGACAAAAATTTAAGGTTGAACTGTTAATTTTATTTTAGGAAATAATAAACTAAACCAGTCAGTTTGGATGGATCTTACAGTTTTTGTACGGCCTCGATTCAGGGTGATTTCACGCGCGCTGGATTTATTCATTTACAACATAGTTCAATAACTGAAATTCATATCATTGGCAGCAAAAACATTTTTCATCACACGTAAGTCATAAAACATCATTAAACATAGTCTGTAAGTAAACATAGAAACGTGATGTCAGTCTTAGGTAAGGTAGCCATCAGAGTCTTAATCTAGTTCATCCATAAGCATTCAATCTTCGACTAGCCTTAGCCTGAAGTGCATATTAAAAGTCAGCTAATGTTGGTGAATGTTCCAGGGATTCCCAAATGAACACTCATGCTACAACTGTGGTGAGACCGGGCATGTGAGTAGGGATTGTAAGAAAGCAAAGGCCAGTGGGTATGTGAAAGAGAAGGACAATAGGAAGAGGGAGGAAAGGACATGAACCAGGGCTAGAGCCTATGCCCTAACACAAGAGAAGCTAGAGGAAACCCGGACGTCTTGTCAGGTACTCAGGGGAGGATATAGGTTACTAGATAGGGGTTCACCGGAACCCCGCGAGTTTCAAAATTTTAGTAAAACACATATATAAAATTTTTGAGTGAACCGTTAAATAATATATAGTGTTGTGGTTAAAACTTTGGGTTCTAACAAGGAGGTTCCGGGCTCGAACCTCCTCCCTTACACTTTTTAAAATGTGAACCCCTAAGAAAACAATTCTGGATCCGTCACTGCAGGTACGTTCATTGCCAATCATCATTATGCATACGTCCTTTTCGATTCGGGTGCGAGTAGGAGCTTTATATCCCCTAATTTTTGTTCCCTACTGAAAAGCAAAGGTGGTAAATTAGAAATGGCCTTTAAAGTAGAAACCGATATTGGTAAGACCACCAAGGTAGTAAAAGCTATAGATGATTATCTGATAGGGATCGAAGGTCATATATTTCCTGCTAAACGTTTCCTGTTAGCATTGGGAGGGTTTAATATTGTATTGGGTGCTTTCTGATCCGGTTAAAGGTCCGCGCTTTTTTAAAATGGGTTAATGGGTAGTGCAAACGGGTTTAAATGTGTGAGGTTTGTTGTAGTGTTGACAAGTGGCAAAAAAAACATAGATATACACTCTAGGAAGGGGTCATGTGGCAAAAATGAAGCTTGGTTATTATAATAGTAAGATTGGTTTAGTAATTGAAATAAGATAGTTTCTAAATAGATATAACATTATTTCGTTACAGTTAGAGTTATATTTATTTGACAACAATATTTCATCAATAAAATTATGTAAAATCAAAGAAACATATAAATCATTACATGAATTTCATTATAAACTGACAGAACGTACGGTATATCAAGTTTAAAAAGTGAGAAAAACAGCTAAATTAATAACCGGGGTTTGTTTTTTAGAGGCCAAAGCACATACGCAGGTGCACATGTGTCGATCATGCCCTGCCTTCGTTATGTTTATTTTCTTTAATTGACAGCGAAAACAAATAAATTAATGATAAAAAGTTATAATATAATGTCAAAACTTAAGCGACAAAAAAATAGTCTAAACATATATTAAATCACATATTTATCTATCATACATCATTGTAAGATATTAGTGATATTATTAATTAAAATGTTACAATAAACATGAAAAAAAAGTATATAATTATAAAAATGGTTTCAAGTACAATAAAAGAGAGATGATGATTAAGGTAGTGTTAGTGGTTAATGATATTAATGGGTCGAATGATTCTCAAAGTAAAGTTATAATTGACACACCAATGTCAGAATGCTCCATTATAAATTTGTTCAAAGTAAATATAAAGATGTCATAGACATTAATGGTGTCATATCATTTCTCAATGATGATGTGATGAGGACACCATTAATTTGTTTATCTAAAAGAGAATGAATTATAAGCATAGATATCTACTTAATGATTTTGGGATCCCCTTTATTCTTTCTCACTAATTTCCTCATGATCGTAGTAAAAGAAGAAACCCTGTACGAACCCATACTAAGTAATCAAAACATCAGTTAATTCTACTTCTTTTTTTCAATTTAGATATATACTTACAAACTTGTTATCTTATAAACAATGGCACCCGGTGGCAGTCGAGAGGGTGCGAAGCACCCAACACGCCTGCACCCGGGCACGGGGCCAAGACCATGGCGATGGTCATAATGCTACATTTTGATGACGCACTTTGCACTTCGCATCACCGCTTGAGAGCCGCACTAGTACTTCTGACCTGTAGCGT
This sequence comes from Smallanthus sonchifolius, assembly GCA_023525975.1. Lineage (NCBI taxonomy): Eukaryota > Viridiplantae > Streptophyta > Magnoliopsida > Asterales > Asteraceae > Smallanthus > Smallanthus sonchifolius. The sequence goes on along the minus strand of CM042041.1, from coordinate 60,075,533 downwards.
GGCGTCTGGATCCGCGAGCCACTGTTGGCGCGTGTGTACCGCACGGCTGGAGTCAGCGTGTCCCTACGTGTGCGCCTATCATCATGGCGCATGGCTAGGCAGATGGCTCTGTGTGCCCTGGTGGGTATCCAGTAATGGGGGTGGCAGATGACCCCGTGTGCCCTGGCGGGAGTTCGGCCAACAACTGTTGTGTCTTGGCATGTGTCCCTGCGAGCGCAGCGTCCGCGTGTGGCTTTGCGAGCGCGGCTGCGCGGATCACAAGTTATGCTGAAAAGAACAGTTTGTCTGTTTGATTTCCACCGGTTATAAGATTATTCAAATTCTAACATTAATTAGAGTTAACTGTGTATTAATGCAGACTTTTCATGTCTTGCGTATATATACAAGTCATATGTGGAATGTTCAGATACACAAAAAAATACACTTTCATATGTTTCAAAAATCGCATAAGGAATTTCCTTCTGTTTTGGATCTCTTCACTCTCGTTCAGGTAGTGTTTCTGGTTATTGGTAAACTCCGACAGTGCTCTGCTCTGGCTGTTGTATCTTGGGAGACAGACGAGTTCAATTGGGTGACCAGAAATATGTTTTAATTGACCTCTATTTTACTTCATGTTATTTATAGTTTCTGCATTTAATTCAATTATTGAGAAATAAAATATTTATTTATTTTATTGGTTATATAGATAAGATAAAATAGATTTTTAATAAAAAGGTACAAAGGTTTGGGTTATTGATTGAGTAAATTTAACGGTTAAGAATATTTCGATGAGAAGATTAAAACTAATATGAAGTTGAATATGTTTAACAAGTTATATGGTTGAGTCGTAGCCCTATGACTTTTTAAATATGAGATTAGGGTTCGAGTCTTGTTTTGGACAAAATTGTTCTAAGTTGAGTCAGAGGCTTTTTCAAGTTGTGAGTTTCCTTCTGGGTGGTGTGGGAGCGGGTTACCACACTTTTTATTATCGAGCGAAAGGATGATCTGTTTGCTAGGGTGATCCCTGACGTCCGGACCTTTGTTATTTAAAAACAGGTTAAATATGTTTGAAATTTTTGATGTTTTTTTCTTATTGATTGTATGTATTTTAAAAGTATATTCTCAACAACTACTTTTATATATAGCTTACTATATAATATATATAATCTGCAAACATGAAGAATTTTTAGAGCTACCGTAGTGGACCTAGTGGTAAAGTAGGATATAAAGTAAAGAATAATGGGATAGTAGGTTTATAAGTCAAGGCTAGATAAAAGGGGTGAAGGTTTTAGCCTTTAGGAATTATATATATACTCAATCACCAGTGTCGGTAAATATATTTAATCATAAATGTTGGTAGAGTTATTCATCGACCAAACTTAGTGTAGGTAGAGTTATTTATCGACCAAACTTAACCCTAGTTTGTAACTTAACAAAAAAACTCTCTTTACTTTCTAAATTTTAACTTTAACCTCTTTAAGTTTTATAAGTTTTAAATTTACCCTATAATCTGATTTTTCTTTAATGTGTTTGTTTGTTTATTTTCTTTGTTGACGTCCCAGTGTAAATTTTGTTAAAAACAAAGTCGTATCCAAAATAGAGTATTTTTTAGGCATTGTGAGTTATATCAACTGCCAACCGTGAAAAATGAGACCGACACCGATTGAAAAATATCGGTACCGTTATTTGACTGTCTTTTATTTATGTTTCGACTTCCACAACTGAGTCTTCGTAACTTCATACGTTTCTTTTATTAATTTTATGGTTCCTGTTGCAGAGCGCGGTGCAAAATTTGTTTAACCACATTTATTTTTGTGCTTAGACACGTTAATGTCATTGCCCTAACCGTTTAAGGTATGATTTCCACCGTGGAGCGCGGGGTACAATTTCTAGTTTATATTTTAAGGTAATTTGTCTCACATAAGAAGATTATGTGGGAGAGAGTTTAAAGAAAGCGTCGCATATGGATTGAAGAGAAAATGTCATCTCACCTTATCTATATCTATATCTATATCTATACTACTATATAATACATATTAAAAAGACATGTTTGTAATTTACTAAAAATTTAAGACACCTAACACAAATTGTTTTGCATAAGGTGCACCTTACCAATACATAAAATATGTTTAATTATCATTTAACTCATCTTTACAATTAAAGTCCAACACTCAATATTTACCATTATTTAATTTACATGAGATTGTTTAATTCACTACATTTAATATTATTTTATTTATAATAAAATTAAGATTTAAATTTATATTTACTATTTATAATTTTATAACTAAATACTATTTAAATTAAGTATTATCTTATTTAAATGCTTATGTATATAATTACTAAATATTACATGGTTATAATAACAACAGTAATAATAATAATAATACCCAAATATAATCAGTGTTTAAGACAGTTCGGGTTAGATTGCGCTGTCTAAAAAAGCCTCGGTGATACCCGACGCTTTGCACGGGCCAACCCACTAGTAAATCTTAAATGAAAGAGTTTATCACAACCTACTCATAGAAATGATGATAATTTTGACAGCCAAATTATTAAAAAAAAACTTCATATTAAAATATTTTATTTGTACGCATGAGATTTTAAACGGATATGATAAATAGAAATTATCAAAAACAAAGATGACAATAATCGTTTGTAATTGCATCAATAGGAACATTATTAGAAAGCACTATCTGTAGTAACTTAGTTACAACCGACTATCAGTAGTAACCAGTTTACTATTGATGGTTAGTAGTAACATGGTTACTATTGATCTCTTAAAATATTTCATTTGTACACATGAGACTTCAAACGAATAAGATAAAAAACAAATATGACTATGACCACTTCTAGTTGCATCAATAGGAACATTATTAGAAAGCATCTTCGGTAGTAACCGACATTCAGTAGTAACCACGTTACTATTGATGGTCAGTAGTAACGTGGTTACTATTGATTGCTTACCAAAGTGACTAAGTTACTACCGAACATCAGTTTCTACCTACGATTAGTTTCAAGCAACTTTCTATCAATCTAGAAAATATGAAGCAACTTCTATAGTATAACTAACATGTCAAAAAAAATTCCCACGTTTACTAGACAGCTCGACCACCCACCAGGGCGTTGCCTCTTGGACCCCGCTAGAAGGGTTACTGTCCCTGGACCCTCGTGGTGACTAAGAGGCTTCACCTCCTTGAACCATCGAGTTCGAGATAATTGAAATGAGTATAGCCTTGTACAAGCGTGTACTCCACATATTCTAACTTGTAACAATGTTGATACTCGTTTCTTTTTTGTCTTAAGCAAAACTAACTAAACTAAAGTGACCCTGATGACACTAAAATCATCAACACCACCTGTTGCATGTTTATGTTTTTGGTCACTAATTGTCCAAATAACGGCTTGAAAGTTTTTGGTATTTATGTGATGAGCCTTTGCAAAGGATTAATGTATGAATAAATCATTGCAAATAAATTTGGTCCTAAATTTAAAAGCTAAAATTGGCCAAGCTAGTCATAAGTGATCAAAGATGGTGAGTCTTGGTTAAACATATTTATAAGTGATCAAACATGGGCATAATTAGTTCAGGCGAGCATACTTGATGAACTTGGTCAAACAAATCCATACTTGGTTTCAACTTCTTAGTTCAAACGAACTCATTTAAGTCGTTTTCTAAGGGGTGGATTGATGATGGTTGGATGCATATGCAGCCGTGTTTCTACCAAAAAATGTAACACCTTAGGCAAATCTCATATTGTTATGTTCTGGCCACGGGAGAGATGCCGGATTCATAAGGAATGCCCACCCTCAAATACTATAACGCGTTTTGGGGCTTAATGTAGTGGATGAGAGGAGAACCCCACAGTTAAGCATGCTAGGGTGAGAGTAATCCAGGGATGAGTGAACCCTTGGAAAGTTTTCACCCGGGCAACAAAAAAAAAATTGTGAGCTCTTAGAGGCAAATCGAACAATAGTGTTGGTACAAGAGGTCGGATGTTACAAAAATAATCATAAGACATGGATATTCATAAGACATGGTACAATGAGGTGATGTAAAAGAGGTTTGTCGTAAAAACCTTCCGTCACGTATATAATCTGTCACTAATATGTTCCTTCCGCAAATGAGTTGCAAATTGTTTCTGTCGAAAATCCATGGTAAATCTATCAAAGCGGGACTGATTTCAATGTCTTTGGGGTTCGAATGTTGAATCTATGGAGGAGATTAGGACCGGAATGGGGGAATTGGGAAAGCAATGAACAAGAACGAAACTTTTTGATGTTATATCTGACATGTTCGTAGCAGCAAATGACTATGTAACCGTCAAGCGTGAGCCGCAACTTACACTATCCAAATTCAAAGCATTAAGGAGGAGGAATCGACTCCTTACAATGGCTCTGATCCTAACAAACCCTTACCGATGGCTATTAAAGGCACTACTAGAAAAAAAATTATTTCCGACAAGACATTTGGTCGGAAATTCGTCGGAAATGGACGTTTCCTACCAATTTCTGACAAAAATGGCTTGTGGGAAAAAACCTCCTAGGAAACACTTTTCCGACCATTTTCCGACAAACTTCCAACCAAAATACTTTCCGACAAAAGTTATTACCAACTATTTTCCAACCACTTTCCGACTACCATTTTCCGACCAAAACTTTCCAACCAGTTTCCGAGCAAACTTTCCTACCAATTTCCGACCACTTTTATTTTTTTGCTTTTTCATGTTTCTGGCCAAAATTAAAAAAAAAATAGAATATTTTTACGTTTTTCCAGTTTTTATATTTAAAAAAATTAAGAATCACACAATATATGTACATATATAACATGATTATTATCTCATGTGGATGATTTTTTTAAAAATGCTTCCTTGATAGCAAGGAAGAGGAGGCAGAGGAAGATCTTCCTCTTATAGAGGAAGAGGTAGCCAAAATCCAATGATTATATACCAAATCGGAAATAGAAAACTAGTAGCAAAGAATATTTCCTCATCATCTGGTTCAACTACGCAATCAGATAATATTCTTTATAAGGAATCTAATCATCATGAATCATCATATGCTAAAACTGTTTCTAATGAAACAGAGTATGATATAAAAAGTTGGGCTCAAAGCCCCAAAAAGAGGTTATACTTCTGTTATTATATATAAATATATATATATATATATATATAATATACTACCTAATAAATAAAAATGTTAAAGGACACATATCATTCATCGAGAGTATCAAAATTGGTGTTTTCCCGCCTAAATACCTCTTCTCAATATTACACACGCGGATCTTTAAATGGATCCTCACGCGGACCTGAATCCGGGTTATAACCCGTTTATTCAAAATACTGGGTAATCTCCTTTTTCTTTATCATCTGCAAACCATAATACACCAGTTTCTCCTCGCCGCTCCATTCTCATCCGTTCACTGTTGGTACTCACTTCACGGTGATTCCTCCGTCAAAACCTCCACACTATGGCGGTGGTGACGATTTCTTGCGGTGACAAATCCGCACCTTACTCACAACAAACTCATCTTATGCTACAACCTCCGTTGAACCCCCATCGGCGGTGGGTTCCTCATCCGTCGCAGTGCCAGATACGGTTGATAGCTCTGATTCCTCACGCAAACCTTCCACATAACTCGAACTTCAGGTGCGATTAAGTTTCGTAATGGAATTTGGATTGGAAACTGAGATCAAGTTGACTATTTTACTAATCGTGATTTTTTAATCTCTTAATTTTATTTAAATTGTTTGTTAATTTGTCTCAGCCATCTTTGAGGATCAGGGAAATTTCTGCTTTTTGTTAGTCCATCCTTGTCTTTGCTGAATCATCAATGGCAATGTCACTTTCGAAGAAATGGCCTCTATATTTGAGCATGAAAAATACAATTCTGATTAGCAATATAGTTAATATTTGACCATATTTGTGGCATTACTCTGTACCCTATGTTGATAAATCCAGGTAAGGACAGGCTTCAGGAGGTGTATGAGGAGAAACTTGAACGAAATTCAATATGGTAATTTCCGTTTTTTGGTTAATCAAAAGTGGGTTTGTTCTTTTCTTGGTTATGATTGTTTGATGATAGATGTGAAAAAAAATAATTGTTGACCTACAAGATTTTTTCTTTTACAAATTAGGGGTTTCAAATCTTTTAAGGATAAACCATGTTCGTTATGTGTTTGTATGTTTTGGTTCCTGCTATTTGGTAATTAGGGTTGAAAACTTACAAAAAATACTCAAATAACAATCACCGGTTTCAATTCTTCAACCCTGATTACGGTTTGAAGAACTCGACTGTTGTTTTCTCTTTGAAATTTTGATTGTTTAAAATTAGACAAAATTTGCGTCAATTTTTCAACCCTACTATTTTGTTTTCTCTTTAACATTTGTTTGACTGAAATTTTGATTGTTTCCTGTTGTGCAAGTTGAATTTTGAATTTATGGCAAATTAGATGAATTTGTGATGCACATGCATGTGAAATCAAAGTTATTAAACAAGCTTCCACATCAGCTATAGCTTCGGGTCAAACTGGATGTAGCAAAGTTTTGGCTCATTTCGTGGATGAACTGCACGAACCATGTGTTGTTGTTGAGCTTAGATTAAAAATAAATCAAAATCATTCAGATCTCAAAGGAGGGTATGCCGGTTTAGTAATTTACATGTTGCATACTTACCAGATACCCCTCGAGTATTCTGAAAATGTTTAATAATTTAAATGACGTTTCTTATCAATTTGGTTCATAGCAATCCAAGGACGAGCTTTCGTATCAACAAGTCAATCATGGCAACACTGAAGGTGTCAAAAAACTTCGCAGCGAAAGTGCTGGCGTCGAGGTATTTATAAATTTTGATTCATTTCATACAATTCGAGTTTTGTAATTAAAGTTGGCGAATCAATTTGTCTCATTGGGTCTCAATTTTGGTTCATTTACTTATTATTGGGCCACTTTGGGTTATGTTTATTCCTAATCGGTCAAATGAATATAAAAGTTTAGCTAAAAGAGAAACGGGTCAATCATATTCTAACATGTTACATGGGTCTAAAGGTGTCCAAAGTGTATTTTTAATGCTCGGAGCCTCTTTTATTTCAAAAACTAAGATTATTATTGTAATTAGTATAGTTTGATAATTTTATATTGGATTAACTATTTACAAAAAAAATGGTTGGAACTGTCTCATTTCGGCCCATACTAATATATGGTTAGATTCTTATTCTTTGATTGTTGTTTACCTTTTATTTAAATTAGTTCTTGAATTGGAATTATGAACCAAAAGAACTGAGTCACCTTCATACTAAAAGTTGTTTCATACTGGGAAGCATATGCTCCATAACTTACAGAAACATTAAATCGGGTAACTCTTATTAAGACTGCTTTTTATGTATTATAATAGTAGGTAGATAGTTTATTTTTTCTAATTACTGTTTTTGGTAGATAGCAACTCTTATTATTGGTGCTTTTTAATGATTATATAATCACATTTGATTTTCAAATGTCTGACTGGGCATAATCTTCCACAAACAGGTTATTTGAAAAACTTCAATTTTGATGACAGCAAGGTACTTTATGCTTTTTTTTTAATATATTAAATTCAACTTCACATTTTCAAGCATCATCTTTTTACAAAATTTAAAGTATTTTTGTTTGTTTAAAAAAAATCATCTATTTTATTACATGCCTTCTGATTTAAAGTATTACATGCCTTCTAACCTCAGCTAATTTTTGGGTGCATCTTTGTAGGTTGTTGAATTATGACATAGTGGTCACTTGGGTTTTAGGAATTTTAATTTTTTTTCTTCTGATGATGCAACAGGATGCTCTAAGAGCCATTTGGTAAAAAAGTGTAGGAAATCCAAAATGCTTGATTCAATTATACCTCTACTTGAGTTGTATAAAGCATGTAGAAGTATGTCTATCTTTTCATTTTGATAACTATGTTTATCGGTTTATGTTTCTTTGATGATTGATCATTGCATGTTTCTTTTCATCGTTGATTATGCCGAAAGTTTTTTTTTTCTTCTCTCTTTATCTCATAAATATATAAAACTAGTTTAGATCCCGTGTATACACACGGGGTGAAAAATATCAATAAATATGATTTTTAAATCTATACAGGTGTAAAAATGTATCATATTCTAAATATGTAAAAAGTAATACATAATTAGATTTTGAAAATACATTAAGTACTATTTAATGTAATTTGATTTTTATTTATTATTTAATTGAAAATAAAAGTTACATAATTAGATTTGAAAGTTTCATAAAGGATAATTGAAAATACATGTGTTTTATTAGTATAATTAATAATTTCTTTAAATATATATTTTTGTATAAAGATGGAAATGCATTTAATAAGAGAGAGAGGCGGAAAAAAAATGATGAAAATGAATGTGTAGGCGACATGTGGCATTGAAAAACCTTTATTTATTATATAGTATAGATTAGCGAAAAATTGTTGGTTATGATTTATTTTATTTATTTATTCAAATTTTTTATGCAGGTTACAAATAAAGTTGAGCGAACATGCCGGCAAGAGCAAAGCTTTTCCAGGTGAAGAAGAAAAACAAATGTTTCATGAGGTATATGATATCATATTAAGACTTTGGTATCATCGAGATTTCATTTTTTCATTATTATGTGTAAAATGTATTATGAGTCATAATAAGTATATACAGATTTATAAAATATATTGTTTTGATGATTCAACCCGTGTGATACACGGGTTTCTAACATAGTATATATATATATATAGGGTAGGGTTCAAATGTTAACCCAATTTTATATGTTAAACATGATAACCACATCTCCACCATTGATCTTATTTGATCAATGGTTTACATGATTTAGTGGCAAATTTGTAATTATTTAAATTTAATTAGATTTAAATTAATTGTAAAAGGGTACATTAGGAATTTACTTTGTAAATTAATTAATTAGTTTTCTAATATTTCTCACACTCTCTCTCCTATCTCTCTCTCTCTCTTTCTCCTATCTCTCACCAAAATTAATTAATTAGTTAAATTACATATATTACTTAATAAACTACTTTGATACATTGCCGAGCGAGCAACCATGAATCATTTTATGAATAATGTGACATCTGTATAATTACTTATAAGAATGAAAAATGTAACATCTGAATAATTACTATTGATACGTATATGTATAATTAATATGTAACATCTGAATAATGAATTAGTTAAAATCTATTAATTTGGTAGAATACAATCGCACGTGAGTTACATATATGTAACACACGTGATACATATATGTAACACTTGTGATACATATATACGTAACACTTGTGATACATATATACGTAACACTTGTGTTATATATGCATACGAACTGCGTTACATATACGTAACACATGTGATACATATATGTAACACATGTGTACATACGACCTGTGTTTATATATTCTATGCACTAATAAAAAAAATATGGAATCAAGTACATTCCATCTATATTGGAAGAATGTTACCAGAAGTTAGGCGAATTAAAGAAAATGTTCATGTATCATATTGGGTATACATATTAAACCAAAAGACTGCTTATTCAATCCTTAACATGTTAGCCATATATAGAGGGAGTTGTTGACATTATGATTTACACGTAACACCTATGTTACATATACGTACCAATTATATTTCATGTACGTAGCGCATGTATTACATATATGTATCAAGTTGATTTGGCAAGAGTCGGTCACTTGATCCGATTTATCGAGGTGTTATATATACGCAACACTATCAACAGAAACAAAAAAAATTGGAAAAATATGAGTGAGGAATGTAAGAGTATGTGTTACATATATATGTAACTCAACCATGGATTAAAGATCAATGAAAGAAACAATTAAAAAAAACTAAATATATGTTGAAAAAAAAAACAAAGAAAGCAATCTACTTCAATAACTTACTTTGTTCAAATATGTCCCCACTGTATATGTTGAACAATGAGTAAAAAAACCAAATAAATTAACGTGCTTTCCTTAAAACAATTGGATAATGGCATCAAAAAGGTACATTACAATCGTTTTCTGTATCAACTGAACTATCACCTTCCACTGTTCACAATTGTGCAGACAGAGAACCAAACGAGCATTAGGAGTGTGATGGAGGTTAGAAATGACATAGCTCCTGAAGATGCAAGATGGTGACAGAGTGAATCGAAGATATGGCAGATCTTCATCCAGTGGACATGAAGGTTTCCCTTGAGTGCTTCATATGCTACTCCTGCATCTCGTGTTATTCAAAATCAAGTAACTGGAAAATGAAATTGGAATCTAAAATTCGTGGGATTTTGAAGGTAAACGTGGAATTAATTTTGGTTTGACTAAATTCCTAATTTAAGGAGATAAACAAGGGAATTACGAATTTTTAAAAAGAAAGCCTAATATAAAATTGGTGGTCATTTACAAAAAGACCCTTTTTAATTAATACTAAAATTAATTAATGTAAATTATTTGATTGGTTAAAAATTATTATCATTGTTATCACCTAAAAATGTGGTTATCATTTGAAGCCAACCCTATATATATATATAAAAGCAAATCAAACCTAAAATTTCTATAAATTCATACAAATTATTCAAAATTCTACAGATTCACAAATTTATACAAATAAAACAAGACTAGCATATTGGAAACGGGTCAAATAAACCAATAATCAAGTCTAAAACATAATAATCAAGATAAAAGATATTCTTTCTTGTTCGGGTTGGGTCGGTCTCAGATCAGGTTCGAGTAGATGATGTTCCTTTTGCAACAGGGGACCCTTCTTCTGCAACATGATATATGTTCTTCCAACAACCTAGAACTAAAAATAATTAAAAAAAAGAAGGTATTATATAAATATTTAATCACAAGGAAATCATAGAATGGTTCATATTTTTCAAGCAAAAGATTAAATGAACTTACCAAATGCAATGCATTTCTAGTGGCAGGAATACTGTCATGGTATCATATGATTGAACAACTGCACAAAAATGGTTTAAAAGGTAACCAATCATTTGGACATAATTTTTTCACTTTTTTTAATTGTGGTGAACAATCGACAATAACAACAGAAAGAAAAACAAATTCAAAATCATTAAACAAGACAGGGTTCTGATTTTGATTTATTCAGGCATGTATTCAAATGTTCATCTGTTTCATTCAATACATATAAATCAATCAATAATAATACTCAGTACTATGTAATCAAATAGCTATTGTTGTGAATAATTTCAATTTCTAACCCTATATGAACAAGAAGTTGTTGTGAAGAAACAGTTATCTCAACCAAAACCTGCTGAATGTTTACGACGAGAACATGCACAAATGAAAAGAAAATTAGAAGTAGATGAGTCACAGAAGAAAACTAGTTAACCAGATCATGTAGGAACAAGCATCGGCATAAGGGAGTGAAAACTATGTAGAAACGTTATAAGGAGATGACTTTCCGGCTGGAAAGCAATCGATAAAGACTGAGAGAGACGACCATCCTGATGTTTGGCGGAGCTTGAAAATCTAAGAAGCGGGGCCGAAAAAAATAAGCAGGGGCCGGCTCTATACGTAAAAAAAATTTCGGACGAAAACGGAAAAATTAACACTACTAACGGAAAAAACGGCTTGGTTTCAGAATCGTCACAATCGGCCGTCTCATGTTCTTGCAATTCGGTGAGGAACCGTTGTGGCGGATGTGATTAAACCTTTTCGGAGGTGTTGGGGTCGAACAATGACTCCGATTAAGCTTAAGGGGATGGAGGTGAGAATTTCAAACCTTTTCTTTTCGGATGGCAAACAAGCGGGAATAAGAATTAATTGGGAAGGGAAAAATAAAAAAAAATTTGATGGAGGTGGGAATTTCAGTTTTAGAAAAAACTTAAAAACAAATTGGAAAACTAATAAAAGCCCACGGAATTCATTAGGAAACTAATTCAAAAACATATTAGAAAAAACAATACATTAATTGACCGATATTGACCACATTTCATATTTAGTGATATTTTTTTAAAGAGTTGTAACATATCCTAATAAGTCTTAACATACCATAATAGATCACTTAAGACATGTATGATCATCATTAACCAATATTAACCATCATTCATCAATATTGACTTTAAGGGACACCATTGGCCTTAATCAACCTTCATTTACCATCACTTGACCCTAATCGACCTTCATACCAAATGTTCACCATCATTGACTAAGATTGGGCCTCCTTGGCCATCGTTGACAAGATTGACTCTTTTAAACCCACATTGACCACCATTGATCATCGTTAAATGATACTAACCTTGGTTAACCTAATTAGACATATTGGATTATACATCTTAATGAGTCATTCTGATTGTAATAAGTTGTAACAGACAACGATGTGAGACTTATGTCTATGTATGACCATCGTTGACCAATATTAACACTAACTGCTTATAAATGATCCTAACGAGTCATATTGTGTGATACGTGTGTTAATGAGTCGTATTAGATCGTAATAAGTCTCAAAGAGCCATGACGTGAGACTTATGTCTATGTTTGGCCATATTGACCCTCATTAATCAATATTAAAAAAAAACTAATAAAAATACTAAACACAAAAAAATATTGTTTTTTGTCGGAAGTTGGTCGGAAATTTCCGACTACTTTCCGACACTTTTTTTTTTACTTTGGTTGGAAATTTGTTGGAAATTTCCGACCATTTTCCAACAAAATTATTTTATTTTCCATTTTCTAATAATAAATTCATTTTTTCCCGCTCCATCTTTTGTACAACTTTATTATACATATAAATATTTTAAATTCACCAACTTATACGTATTATAAACCTACGTACGTGCGCACATTACTCAAAATAAGCTTTTATCATTCAATACGCACACATGCATGTATAATTTGTTTATGTGTCTACACCAAGACACATACAAACACGCATGCGCGCGCACACACATATATTATGTGTGTCCTAATACACATACATATATATGTACACATACACATGCCACATACACATTCGAATACACACACATACGCATACACATACACACACTCACACATATACATCATATAGGTACATATACACGCATACATACGCATAAACAATCTCATACATACACGCATACATACGCATAAACAATCTCATACATACAAATACATATTAACATACATACCCACACACACATAACATACACAAACGCACAAATACACATCCATGTATACACATAAACACGCACATGATACACACATGCATTTTATTTTCTTTTTTGTTATTTATTATTGTTATTATCAAGAATATTATCATTTTTCTTATAGTTCTTAATAATATTCATTTTATTATTATTTTATATGTTAATTATTGTTATAATCCATAAGTAAAAACAATAACAAAAAAAATCATTTTGGTCGGAAATTTGTCGGAAATTACCAACCATTTTCCGACCAAACTCCAAACAATTTGGTTAAAATCATTTAGGTCGGAAATTTGTCGGAAACTATCGACCATATTCCGACAAAAGTCTAAACAATTTGGTTAAAAAATCATTTTGGTTGGAAATTTGTCGGAAACTACCGACCATTTTCCGACCAAACTCCGAAAAATTTGGTTAAAATCATTTTGGTCGGAAATTTGTCGAAAACTACCGACTATTTTCCAACCAAATTCTAAACAACTTGGTTAAAATCATTTTGGTCGGAAATTTGTCGGAAATTACCGACCATTTTCCGACCAAACTCCAAACAATTTGGTTAAATCATTTTGGTCGCAAATTTGTCGGAAATTTCCAACAAGTTTCTTTTTTTGTCGGAAACTTGTCGCTAACTTTAGGATTTTGTTTTGGTCGGAAACTGGTTGGAAAGTTGTCAATTTCTGACAAATTTTTTTGGTCGGAAATGTTTGTTGGAAAAATCTTATTTTTCTAGTAGTGAGGAAAACCTATAATGTTCTCGCTTATTTTTACAATGACGTAACTTTTTATTGATTTTTTGTTACACCGTTACGATGCGAGAATCGAACCACCGTAAGACACGACGGGTAAAATTATTAGTCTTATCGATAACCAACTAAATGATCAAGTAATTATGGTCACACTTAATTTATTCAACCTTTTAAAATATTGGGATGAGATTGAGGTGGGGAGGGGTGGAGAGAATGACACGTAAGCAGGTGGTGGGGTAGGTAGGGTCTAGAGGCCAGAGATGGAAGATCTTGTTCGGGGACAATACTTAATACAACCAACAAAATCACGCGTGGTAAGTTGGGGTTTCATTATTTGTACTTCCACTTCAAGTGGATACAAATAAATAAATAAATAAATGCATTCAGAAAATTAGCATTAAATTATTTTCCAAGTATTTTAACAAGAAAATATAACTTTAACAAGTCTTTTAAATCGATGAAGTTTTTTAATTTATTTTATACATTTATTTTTAAGAGTATTTCACAAGTTTTAAGAAGCTAACTTATTTGATATGTATTATCTTACTCTTATTAAAAAAATGTCATACGGGATAGCATAACTAGAAGCTCTTATGTTGCTAGACTATATAGTTGATTTGAAATGTTTTTGACGAATTCGATAACATATAAGTATGCTTTGAATAGTTGTTATTGTATTTTTATGAGTTTTAGGGGATAAATTTTAGATATTAAAAAGTTAAGTTGTATGATAAATTATTTAAAATACTTTAATAAACGTGTAAAACCCACAAATCATATATCCCCCGTGATGGACATTTAAAACAAGTTTTATAATTTATCAGGTTTGGATAATTAGATAACTTATATTTGTAAATCTGAAAGCTTTTACTGGATCAAGATGGCCACCAAGATTGCTTCATGTACCTTAAACAATATATTAACATGTTATATCTCACTTGCAAAACCTAAAACTATATATGATCTTGTTAAGTAATATAGAAAAGTTGAATTATATAGAGTTAGGGTGTACGGAATGGGTTCGGGGAGGGTTCGCCCCGATCAGGAACACTATTCCCTCCCTTCGGCCCGACAAAAAAACTCACCAAACATAGTTTACTCCCCCATTAGATCTGGTTAGTTATATTATTTTAATTTTTTTATTATATTATTATTAATATTTCGTTTAACATTTAATTTGGTTTTTCTTTAATAACTTGTGGTAGTTAAATTTTGTCAACATTTCGATATATATTTTAATGAAAACCGGGTTGTATTCAAAATAAAGTATTTTTGAGCTCGTAAACGCTTTCAACATCTTTGTTAAATAATTTCAGTGGTTATATTTAAACGGATACAATCCAACAACTTTGAATTTTATTTTTTAGTTAATTTAATAATTAAAATAATTAGTTTTAATATTTTAAAAACAAATGTTAAATTTAAATATAAACGTGCGTTTGATTTAATAAATTAGGAAAAAAGATTTTGGAGAGTTTGAGGAGTGCATTCTCACCTATTTAAAGAGTTTAAGAAAAAGTCTGATGTGACGCTGACGTAGAATCAGAAAGTATTCCCTCACCCTTGTTGGGTTTGAAGTTTTGGATTTGAAAGAATGATATTAGGGTTTCTGGATCTTTTTGTTGTACATCAACTAAGAAGTAGGGGTGTTCAAAACCGGATATTCGAAAATTTAAGATAGTGGATTTTACTATTCGAATCCGTATCCGAATTTTCGGATATTCGAAAATTACCGGATATCCAAATTCTGAAAAAAAAAATTGTAAATATTTCTTTAATAGGAAGCTTCAAAACATTTCAATGATGTTAATTAGATGCTTAATTTACAAAGCCAATGTAAGTATTGTATAAAATAAATCTACTAGTAGTGAATACAAAGTGCATCAACGATCTACATGGAATAAAAGAAAAGATCAACAAAATATCTTGTCGAGCAGGCGCATCGGTCAAAACGCGGGCGAAAGGCAGCAGTCGGCCGGAAGGCAGCGGTCAATAGTTCACAGGTGGCACGAGGGAGTTGGATTTGAGGCTGCACGAAGGACTCAACGAGAAGGGATTTAGGGTTTATGAGTTCAGATTTTCAATTTCTAATATATATACAAATATAATAAATAAATAAAAAAAATATTTTGGATTCGGATATCCGAAATATCCGAAAATTTTCAATATTAATATCCGAATCCCGAAAATTTGGATTTATCCGAAATTCCGAAACCTGAATTATCCGAAAATTCGGATATCCGAATTTTCGGATAATTCGGGTTTCAGAATTTCGGATAATTTGGATTCAGATTTTTTTGAACACCCCTACACTACTAAGAAGATATGAAAATCATTGTCCTACAAATATACTTTAAATCACGTGTATTTTTTATGAGTTCAGAAACTTACATGTTTTCACACATTTCGATTTACTTGGAATACTTGCAAATTATTATCGTAAATCCTTTATAAATTATTGCCATGATTAGCATACATTATTGGCACTACGGTTATTGGCTCCAAGGGTTATTGGGACCGGTCCCAAGGGTTATTGGCTCTCTCATGTATTCATGATTAGCACTAGACTGGATATAGAATTTCTATTGAAAATACCCTGATTAACACTAAAATAACACTTGAACACCATTATTAATATGACTTTATCATACACTTAATCATGTGTGTTACCATTCATTCATACATACACTACATTCAACATATATCGACCTTACAATTTTACCCATTTTGATCCGTTTGGTTATTGATTCTTCAAAACCCACCTAATTCAAACTATATTGTGATTCCTTCAATGCATATTCATATTCAACATGGAATTTATTCTAGTCTCTCTAATGCAGAGCATCGGGTCTACGCTTGTTAGGTTTTTCTACAGTTGTCGGGCTTGCGCAAGACTCGTTGGGTGGGACTATTTAAGAGGGAATTCGTAAGCTAGATGGTGGAGACAAGAGGAAAATGTGAAGATTACCTTATCTTTTATTTTTATTTTTTATTTAAAAATTTATTTGATGTGATTTCTTTTCCTGATTAACTGTTACTCTCATCTATAAGTTGAGAGCTAGGGTTTGGGTTAGATGCATTTATATTAATTTCTATTGAAATTTCCGATCAAAGCATTCGACTTTTTGAAGCTTTCGATTCGTAGCGTTTGGTTTATTTGTGAGTTTGTGATTGCCATTTGATTGTGCTTCCGTGTTCATCAAGTGGTATCAAAGCTAAGGTTAATCAAATGATTCATGGAAGAGGTCGCCCTCCTTTGCATAGAAACGTCAAACGAGGCAACTTCGAGGATGCACCGGATCCGCAAGATGAGGAGATCGCGTGGTTGCAGGAAAGCATCAGGGAGTTAGAACTTAACCAGAATCAGAGGAAAGAGAAGGAGACAGACATGATGGAAGGAAATGCGTCAGAAACGAAGGACGATAACTCGTTCGGGGTTTTCCGTCAAAGGGACCGATCGAGCCCCACGTTTTTTCTGATCCAGTACGGGATTTAGGTCTCAAGGTTGAAATTCCGGTATTTGATGCCAGTCAAAGCACAAACAACTACTTCCAAACCACTCATGAAGAACGAAAGATTAACTAACTTATGTTCTTTAGTAATAAAACGAAAGGGCTCTGAGGTAGGGTTACCACGACCCTCAATCTCTTGGAAAGATATAATGATGAGACACGCTAACCACCGCTAGATTGGATGTAACATCCCAAAAATAAAGCGATAGTTATAATAATGGGTTAGAATGCGAGAACGGACGGAATAAATGAACGAGGCATGACGGGCTAGAAGGGGGCGAACATAGGGGAGCCTCCCCTATAAATAGCCTAAGTCACCACCCTTTCTCTCATTTGCAACATCTAGAGAGAGAAACCGTAGAGAGGGAAAGTTGGCGGATCGACCCGAGATTCCAGCCAAGTGTTGCTCCATAGCTCGTGAGAAGAACCTCGGAATCAGAAGCACGATACAAGTACGCATGAAGCGAAGTATGCGCACTTATTAAGTTCGCAAGAACAAGGCCCTGTGCACTTGCTAAGTGCGCAGGCATCAGGCTGGTTAGTAAAGTCAGTATAGTCGCCTAATTCAGATTGGTTAAACCGTTAGAGTCGGGATTGGTCTGATGTGTATTTAACTAATCAATTCAGATCGGAAGGACGTTGTTAGACATTTGTTTAGGACAACCCAGATTAGATTTTTCGGTGAGTTCTAGAAGCCCTCTTTTAAATATTTTGAATAATATTTTTGGGCTGGTGTGTATACGTAACGATGTGACAATTTTATAAAACGACGTTTATGAATGTTGTATGTGACGTTTTATAAAATGATGTTTATGAATGATGTTTTGGAAGGAAGGGTTATGAAAGAAGCGTTTATGAAATATTTTGCCAAAAGAAGTTTATGAAGTGTTTATGAATGAATGAATGATTTTTAATAAAACGTACGAATGCTTTAACTGAAGTTTTGAAGTAAAAGAAGTGAATGTTTACGAAAGTCATAAACGAACGAATCTGCCAATATTCCTTAGGGAATGAAGGTTATGTGTATGGGAAGTATGTTATGGGCCTTCACCTTTTAGGGGCCTTTGTGGCTGGCCAACTGTTGTACAACTGGGGTGATGACGGTCACCAAGGGGATTATCGTGATCCTTGAAGTTGGTACAATTTACCTTACGGGGTAGTTGTGCTTGAAGTTTGGTACCTGTGCCTTACGAGGTGCAGTGCTTGAAGTTTGGTACGTGTCATCCTTGTGATGACGTGCTTGAAGTTTGGTACGTATCATCCTTGTGATGCCGTGCTTGAAGTTCGGTGTTGAATGACCTAAGTATCGGGCCCTAGTATTTCTTCACCCGAAGGACAGTATGGTGTTGATGGGCCTAGTGGTGGTGATCTTAGGTTATTCCGCCAGTATGTGATGTTTGGATTTGATGGTTACGAGAAGGCGCAGATTCGATATGTTCGTTGACTTATGTTTATGATGTGATGTTATGTTATGTTATTGCATGTTTTCGTACGCTTTTATTAATGAAGTTAAATGATATGTTTTTGGCAGATATTTGAAGTTAAGGTTTTATGAAAAGCTAGAACTCGCCAGCCTAGCTAACTTTTTAGTATGCACATTCAGGTTAAGGCAGGTTATGATGATGGACGGTGATGTTGGGCGGCTTGATGAGTTACTCGGATGATATGAAGACTGGCATCCCGTTATGATTAACTTATGTTATGTTTATGTATTAGACTATGTCACGCTTCCGCATGTTGAACAATGTCACGATTATGTTTTAATGAAATTTTCCGCTGCGTTATTTTGATATTCAAAGTTTAAGAACGGTTTGTGAATGAGTAAATCAAAAAAGTGAGGCCTCCTGGGTTTGGGGCCTTACAAGTTGGTATCAGAGCAATAGTTTGAGAGATTCGGACACTCCCAGTGTCTGAACTTAAACTGTGAATGGGTCCAAAGTGGATGCCAGCACGGGTAACTCGAGCCACAACATCAGGTATGAAGGTAGTATATATTTACATATATAGTATGCCTTAGAAAGGGTTAGGTAAGGACTTGTGTTCTGATGGAAATCACAAAGGTGGTCAAATAGAAATCGAAAGGTAGTGTAATGGTTAATTGCAGATGGACAGTGTATATTAACATCTTACAGTACTTGTTGGATTCTATTTGTTAACTAGCGTGATAACATTGGATTCCTTGTCTTTTAGAACGAAATGGAGGGTAGAATAGGCGGAAGGCGTGGTGGGGGTCATACCGGACGACACGGTAGGATTCCCGCCCACCAAGTTTATAGTCAAAAGGCAAGTGTTCTTGCGGAACAGGAAGGTAGTGTGCATGAGACCGTACGAGTGTGATGCGAGATGTCCTCTGTTGTGTTGACTTAGCACGAAAGTGGGAAGAAGTGTCGAGGAGAATACCGGGACAAAATCTCAACTTTGAAGAGACGCGAGTATTATGAAGTGTTATAAGAGGAACTAGAATGCTCGAGTAAGGTAAATTGGCAATTTCGTTTGGATCCATGAATTTGTGAATTTACAGGTGCACGTGCATGATAGTGAATTTTATGGTGTTGATTAATGCTTACGTATCAGAGTTGATCCAATTACTCAACCATGACTACGAGATGTTAGTCACCCGAGTAGCGATTTAAAGAGATTGCTGAACATCATTAGTAATAGTAACGATGTCAGAGATGGTATACCTTACAGAGGTGAATGGTGTCAACGAGTACGAGCCACGGACAAGATGAGGAGGAATGAAACTTCGGTTTACCTAAGTCAGACGAGCATACGTATGAAGGATGCCAAGGAGATAGGGTGGAACACGTTATGATGAATAAGAATCGGTCTACTGTTGAAGTATGCATGAGCATGAAGGAAATAACCACACAAGTGTATGTCCAAAGAATATATGAGTGCACGAATGCACAAATGGCATCTTTCCATGAAGAAGACAGTCCCAGACAACGAATAAGAGTATCTCCTGAAACGAGAAAATAGATATACCAACAACAACAAGAGACGGGAACCGCGATGTTAATTAGGGCGTGCAGACTAAACCAAATCAAACCAGATCCAACCTAAGGATTGTTTGTCTAGAATGAATGTGAAGGACAAGTTTTGACCAACGATGTGAAGTAAGACATGGGCACTAAGAAGAAATTCAAGGCGACTCAGAGAACGCTCTACTATGTCTAAGTCTAATCAATAGCTGAGAGTGTTGTTAGAATTGGAAAGCCGTTGAGGGACCCACTGAAACTAGAAAGGAAATGAAAGTACAAGTGTCACCGTACGTGTCATTTATCCATAGTAAGACCAACGAATGTGACTTTAGAAGAAATGCATGCTGAAAAGGCTAACGGAAACGAGTAGCTAGAGAATATAGATTATCGGTCAGATGGGATGCCAATCCCTAAGACCATCCAGTGATATGTAGGAAGAATGGTGTTCAATGAACCAAAGATGTGAAACGTAAAACCTGACAAGTACGCTTGAAAGAAAGACTAGAATGAGATTGTGTATGAAAATATGAATGAAAAGTTCGAGTGACTAGTGTTCCATCTGAATGAATACATTCCCGACAAGTTGAGTGTGATAAGGGATACCTTATATGTTTGGGGGATACCTGATACGGTTCCTACGGGAATGAAGTGATACGGTTCCTACGGGAGCGAAGCGATACGGTTCCTACGGGAACGAAGCGATACGGTTCCTACGGGAACGAAGCGATACGGTTCATACGGGAACGAAGCGATATGGTTCCTTCTGGAATGAAGCGATACGGTTCCTTAGGGAACGAGACGATGTGGTTCCTTCGGGAATGAGATGGTACGGTACCTTCGGAAACTTGATAGTAGGAATCATTCGGGAACGGGATGGTATGATTCATTCGAGAACGGCATGGTATGGTCCTTCGAGGACGAATGCACCATGGACAGCTTATGAGGCATACACAATGATCCAAATAGTCGAGAGACGATCGATAGAAACCGTCCAGATGGCAAGGTAGATAACCTTAACGAGGAGTTGAAATTATGGCCATGGAGTCTTCTGTGGACGACTCCGAGTTTGATAAGACATTTCACATAGAATAACGATATAAGAACCCTAACGGTTAGATGTGAAAGACCGACTAGGGATGTACGATGCTGAAAAAGATAACGTCTATCAAGAATGAGAGAGGTATAGTCAAGACTACACAAGAATCTATCAACGGGAGAGTGATTGCATATGCGTCGCGGCAGTTGAAAGTTCACGAAGTCAACTATCCGACTCATGATTTGGAACTTGATGCTGTAGTATTTGCATTGAAAATATGGAGGCACTACCTCTACGGGGTGAAGTTTACTATTTACTCCGACCACAAAAGTTTGAAGTACTTCTTCGAACAAAGAGAGCTTAATATGAGGCAGAGATGATGGTTGGAACTCCTGAAAGATTATGACTGTGAAATCATATACCATCATGGAAAGGCAAACGTGGTGGCTAACGCTCTAATCCTAAAGGATGTGCCTACTCCTATTAGAGTGAAAGCTTGCCATTTGGTGGTAACATCATATGTGATGAGGGAAATCGAAAGAGCTCAAGATAAAGAAATTAAGGAAGAAAACATAAATAAGGAAAGGATGGTTGGCCAACAGGACAAGTTAGAATATAACACCCTTGGTGTTAGGACACTTTTTGGACGGGTATGGATACCTATGGGTGGCGAGCTTAGAACCAAAATCTTGGATGAGGCTCATAAGTCTCGGTACTCTATCCATCCTGGTATCAATAAAATGTACCAAGATCTGAGGAAGGAATACTGGTGGCCTGGAATGAAACATGAGGTGACAAAGTATGTAAGCAAGTGCTTTACTTGCTCACAAGTAAAGGCCCATTCAGACATTGGAGGATATGCTTCGTGCTTGTATTATCGATTTTGGCGGCAGTTGGGACAGTCATCTGCCTTTAGTCGAATTCTCCTACAACAATAGTCATCGCACAACGATAGGCATGCCGCCTTACGAAATGTTGTATGGGAGAAGATGCAGGACCCCGGTTTGTTGGGGTGAGATTGGACAGAAGGAATTAGGAATTCTTGAAGTCGTAAGAGAAATGTCGGAAAGGTTTGATCAAATTAAAGCACGAATGAAAGACGCACAAGATCGTTAGAAATCCTATGCGGATAAACGACGAAGGCCTATTGAGTTTGATGTTGGGGACAGAGTAATGTTTAAAGTGTCACCCTGGAAGGGAATCATACGATTCAGGAAGAGAAGAAAGTTAAGTCCGAGGTTTGTCGGACCATTTAGGATAATGGCACGGGTTGGTGAAGTCGCTTATCGGTTAGAGTTGCCTGATGAGTTAAGTGGGATTCATCCTACCTTCCATGTATCACACTTGCGAAAGTGTTTGGTGGATGAATCGGCTCACGTACCACTCACTGACATCGAGGTCGACAATAGCCTTGACTACATCGAAGAACCCGTGACCATCATAGACAGAAAGGAGAAGCGTTTGCGTAATAAGATTATTCAATTGGTTAAAGTCCAATGGAAGCACCGAAAGGGATCGGAATCTACTTGGGAAACGGAGACGGAAATGAGGGAGTCATACCCTCAACTATTTGACATATGATAGGTTTCGGGGACGAAACCTATTGTAAGGGGGTAGACTTGTAACATCCCAAAAATAAAACGACAGTTATAATAACGGGTTAGAATGCGAGAACGAACGGAATAAATGAACGAGGCATGACGGGCTAGAAGGGGGCGAACATAGGGGAGCCTCCCCTATAAATAGCCTAAGTCACCACCCTTTCTCTCATTTGCAACATCTAGAGAGAGAAACCGTAGAGAGAGAAAGTTGGCGGATCGACCCGAGATTCCAACTAAGTGTTGCTCCATAGCTCGTTAGAAGAACCTCCAAATCAGAAGCTTGATACAGGTAACGATCTGGCCTAGATCTGAGTTTTTGTTCATTTTAAGGTTTTTCGGGTTTTGGATAAAAATGTAACATTTTTACGGATGAATCTGGAAGAAAAACATAGATTTGAGTTCTTAAACGAAAAGCAAACGTTTTGAATGTAAACAAGTTCGGGATCTTGACATGATCAGATCCGCATGCGAAAGTTAGGGTTTTTGCGGGGAAGCAGATCCTACGTACTTATCAAGTACGCAAGAAGAAGGTTCTACGTACTTATCAAGTACGCAAGAAGAAGGTCCTGCGTACATATCAAGTACGCATGAATCAAAGAGTGCGTACTTATCAAGTACGTATGAAGCAAAACCTGCATACTTATCAAGTAAGCATAAAGCGAAGTCTGCGCACTTATTAAGTACGCAAGAACAAGGCCCTGCGCACTTGATAAGTGCGCAAGCATCAGGCTGGTTAGTAAAGTCAGTATAGTCGCCTAATTCAGAATGGTTAAACCGTTAGAGTCGGGATTGGTCTGATGTGTATTTAACTAATCAATTCAGATCGGAAGTGACGTTGTTGGACCTTTGTTTAGGACAACCCAGATTAGCTTATCCGGTGAGTTCTAGAAGCCCTCTTTTAAATGTTTTGAATAATGTTTTTGGGCTGGTGTGCATACGTAACGGTGTGACTATTTTATAAAACAATGTTTATGAATGTTGTATGTGACGTTTTATAAAATGATATTTATGAAGGAAGGGTTATGAAAGAAACGTTTATGAAATATTTTGCCAAAAGAAGTTTATGAAGTGTTTATGAATGAATGAATGAATGATTTTTAATAAAACGTACGAATTCTTTAACTGAAGTTTTGAAGTAAAAGAAGTGAATGTTTACGAAAGTCATAAACGAACGAATCTGTCAATATTCCTTAGGGAATGAAGATTATGGGTATGAGAAGTATGTTATGGGCCTTCACCTTTTAGGGGCATTTGTGGCTGGCCAACTGTTATACAACTGGGGTGATGACGGTCACCAAGGGGATTATCGTGATCCTTAAAGTTGGTATGATTTACCTTACGGGGTAGTCGTGCTTGAAGTTTGGTACTTGTGCCTTACGGGGTGCAGTGCTTGAAGTTTGGTACGTGTCATCCTTATGATGCCGTGCTTGAAGTTCGGTGTTGAATGACCTAAGTATCGGGCCCTAGGATTTCTTCACCCGAAGGGCAGTACGGTGTTGATGGGCCTAGTGGTGGTGATCTTAGGTTATTCCGCCAGTATGTGACGTTTGGATTTGACGGTTACGAGAAGGCGCAGATTCGATATATTCGTTGACTTATGTTTATGATGTTATGTTATTGCATGTTTTCGTACGCTTTTATTAATGAAGTTAAATGATATGTTTTTGGAAAATATTTGAAGTTAAGGTTTTATGAAAAGCTAGAACTCACCAGCGTAGCTGACTTTTTAGTATGCACATTCAGGTTAAGGCAGGTTATGATGATGGACGGTGATGCTGGGCGGCTTGATGAGTTACCCGGATGATATGAAGACTGGCATCCCGTTATGATTAGTGTATGTTATGCTTATGTATTAGACTATGTCACGCTTCCGCATGTTGAACAATGTCACGATTATGTTTTAATGAAATTTTCCGCTGCGTTATTTTGATATTCAAAGTTTAAGAACGGTTTGTGAATTAGTAAATCTAACAAGTGAGGCCTCCCGGTTTGAGGCCTTACATTGAAATAAAGAAATTTTAACTACAACATACTTTAAATATATTTTTTTCCACCTCAAGCCTTAAGCACCGTCGCTCTGGCTAAGAGTTCTCCGCGGGTCATGGCAGAAGGTCTAGCTAAGACTCAAAATGTCTTCCTTAAATACCCAATCCCAACCAACCCAGAGTTTAAATCTTTTACCAAGTGGGCTAAGTAGAGTATCAAAGGGTTGTATAAATACGTACAACTTGGAGTGATTGTTTAAACAAGAGGTCTTGCTTAGGGCATCCACAAAATTTAAAACTTCAAATGACTAAAAATCAACTACTCACGTCCATAAAGGAATATCATATTTAAAAAAAACTAAGAAATATAAACACACCATTCATTAGTTTTAATGTATAATATTTACATCAAATTTTATTTTCACCCAAGTGATACAAGAAAACTAGCTAATAATGGTCATAGATATGAATAGATAAACACTTGATGATATTAATATCATGAAAAGAAAACTAGTAATTAAACCAAGTGTGTTGTGATTATGAAATTCTTCTTAATTTTGGGTGAAACAACTAACTCCGTCTCTCTGCTACTTTTCGTGAGAAAGACCTATATGAGTTCTTCCAAGTTGTTGTTTGTCAAATGAGGGGGGTGAAGCCCTCTATTTATATGCTGAATCCGGAGGACTTTGGTTTGCACTTCCAATAAAATATGCTTCTGTTGATTATTAGTTTAACGAAAACAACAACATTAATATATATAAAAAAAAAATTTGTTTGGTACCCGAAACAGTCCTTGGAGTAGGTGGTAGCAACCTCGAACAATAACGGATCAATGAAAGATACATTTTGGGTTGATCCTGTGACAAACCAGAGAACAAAGGTAAAACAAGGTGTTTTTACTAATATTAATATTATTTTTATTATTTATTAGTAATTGAAGTATGAAAAGTAGATAAATGGAATGTGAAATCTAAAATTTAGATTATCGACTCATGGATGTATCTACTACGATGCAAGTAGATGTAACTATTTGTGTAATGATTGTTATAACTTTTTTTTCTCTGAATTACAATTAATTTGTCAACAGTAAAAAGTATAAGACGAAATATATTATTAAAATATCAAAAAATAATTTGTAAATTTATGAATTTTTTTTATAAAAAGGTTCCTAAATTAGAGTTTTGCTTTAATTTTTAAAAATAGACTTGGTAGAGGCTCTTGTCTATTAGATTAGATGTCCTGGTTTAAAACGAGACATAAGATGAATTAGTTGATGTAATTTAAAAATCATGTTACCCTAGATTTGCTGTTAAAAAAAAGATTTGGCCAATCATGCAAATGGATAGTTATTGGCGAGGGACATGAGTGGAGGAACATGTTACATGATTAGTAGAATTATTGAGTGACCAGAAAATCCACGAATTTTATCATATATGCTAGCAAAGCACGCGTAGCATTAATTATTAACTTGTCATTGCAAATTTAATTCTGTCCACTTAATAATTACAAAAAATCTAAAATTGCAACGTATTGATAAAAAAAAAGAAAAAGATTATCAAAGTCATTTGAAGTATTTATTAGTATTTTATTTCCAGGGTTAGAGGTGGGTGCGTCTAAAAACATCTCAACCAACACACTTTAGTGTTTTATTTCCTTTTTTAAATCTTCATATGCGAAAAAATAAACTAAAATAAGAAATAAACCAAAAAGAAAGTGTTGCTTTAAAAAAAGTTAAGAAAAGTGGCTCCCCGGAGTTGAACCCTCGCCACGCGCAAAAAACCACCTCAACCAACACCCTTTTGTATTTAAGTTCCGTTTTGAAATCCTCACATGCAGAAAAAAAAATCGGCTGAAACAAAAAAAAGTTAGTGATGTACACGTGGAGGACCTTTATTGGTGAGATATACACGTGGCAGGTCATTACTGATGGGGTTATTATTCCCACATGCCCTTTTAATTTTTTTGAAAGGCAAATTTCGTTGTAATGTAAAAGTGAGACTTGCACCTATGATCTTTTCAACCCTTAATGTTTCAATAGAATTTTCCTTTCCTTTACTATTGGCCAACCAACCACAATCGCTCCTACCCTTTTAATACATAATAATAATGTCATGTTATGTGATTAAAGCATAACCGTGTTAGAACATATGGTTTGGATCATACAATAAAGATGTAACCAAACGAGAAAACTAAACCGGTTTTAATATATATATATATATGTAAACACAGGAGTATCTATATATAATACTGTATATTGCGAGAACACATAAAATAAAATAAATCATTTATTTTTTATATCTTAAATTTTTTTAGAAATATAAGAACATAATTGAAATACAAGGTTTATTAATTAATTCTTGGAAATTCAAACAGAACAAACTTCATTTATATATAGGACATACACATGTCTAAGTCATGTACGGGTTATATTATTTACACATGTGTAAATAAATGATTAAAAAACATACAAACAAATTAATTTAATGGTATTTTGTAACACACTAGATTTTGGAAAAATTGAAATCATATTTTATTTGCGGAAAAACCGGTCCTAAAAATTCTTTGTGAATCTAACACACATTTGTAAATCTATTCGTGATATGGACAAAAAAGTGTTACAATATGACAGAATGATCGTAAAACCGAAACCGAACGGTTTTCAAAAACCCACAAACCAGTTTTCGGTTTGGTTTTAGATCAAACCTAAACCAACATATACACACCTCTACATATTACGGGTCAAATACATAAAAGGTGCATATCACATTGATCATTTATTTATATATATATATATATATAGGGTATATATAGAGTGAAAACCCATATGAGTTGTGAAAACTCATAAAAACTATATGTAACAATTTTTTTTTTAAAATAGGGTAGTTTTGTTACATATTTTCGTCACTTTTTATTAAAAAAAATCAATTTAAAAAAAAAGATATAACAATTGTAAAAAAAACTTGTTTTTCAGTTGTTACATATGTAACAACGTCGTAACGGTAATTTTTTACAATTTTTATATCTTTTAAAAAAAAATCCTTCTGCGTTTTTTTGATATTTTTTTTAAAAAGTGACGAAAATATGTAACAAAACTACCCTATTTTTTATAAAAATAAATAAAGAAAAAAAGTAGAGTTTTCATTGGTTTTCACAACTCATATGGGTTTTCATTCTAACCCAACCCTATATATATATATATATATATAGAGAGAGAGAGAGAGAGGGGGGGGGTTGATAACAAAGATATTAAAGTGACCTAAATGTCCAAACATAATCGACCAACAAAACCAAATGGTGCACACGACAATTATCCTAGAAAACAGTGAAATGTGACAAAAGAAGTTGACCTAAGATATCGAATGGGGACATATAATTATTCAACAAGACATGGGGAAAAATATTCCAACAAACAAACCAAATTAACTATAGAAGGTTGACTTCGTGTTAGAATTCAAATATCATCCACATTTATAATCTCATTTAAAAAAAAGAGAAACGAGTATACAATTAAGTAAAGAGACATGGGTTTTACCCACGTTAGAATTCAAATATCATCCACATTTATATCACAATGCGTGGTGTTGAAACCAGGCAAATCAAATAAGGTAACTAATTAAGTAAAGAGACCTGGGTTTTACCCAAATCGATCCAGGGTTCGAGCCTCGGCTCTCCCTGAAGCCCGGAAGGGGCCGTATTGGGTGGGTTTTTCCTTGTTTAGCATAAACCGGTTTAACCCAGTTCGGTTACAAATCGGCGGTTTATGCCTAACCCGATGCTCCCCTGATTGCCTTAAACCGGTTTAACCCGGTTCGGTTTATAAAACCCGCTTTGTGCACCTCTAATAAAAGGGACCCAGATTCGAAATGATATTGGGCTCTAATTCTTAAATATTTAACAAAAGCTAACTGGACCCAGATTTCAAATCATTTTGGTTTTTGGGCTTTCATCACATAGGAAAGGAATAGGGGGTTTTCTGGATTGTAGATTAGAGCTGGGAAAAAAACGGTCCAGTAACCGGAAACTGGTTTGGAGCCTGAATCGGATCGTATAGTGAAACCTGTTTGAAGCGGAACCTCAGTTTGAACATTTATGTGCAGGATGGAACTGAACAGTTTTGACCATAAGACATTTTTACAGTTGGCCATTTTTTTTACTTTTATCTATTAAAATCTGATTACATCAAATATACATAAATCAATCGAAAGTAGGAACCCAATGCTTAATTTATAAAACAGTTTAAGAAATGAAAATAGTAGACGGGCTAGGGGTAAATACCTCAAGTAGCGAGCTCGGAAGATATAATGGAACAAATTTTTTTAACCACAATGTCTCCACAAGATTTTGAAAATTCTGATATTTTGGATCGGTGGAAAAGAAACTAATCTCAATCTTTGATTCTAGCTGTTATGGCCAATAATTTACTAACCGTTCAAGCATCAACGGTAGGTTCGAAATCCGTCATTTTCTATTAGAGGTGTTAACAAATGAACATGATAGAGAAAAGATGGAGTCTCTATATTACACAAATGAAGATTAACTTACAAATGAACTCAAAGCAAACATTAAATAGAAAGCTAAATGGGCTAAGGCCCATATCAGACTTATTATGCTAACATCCCCCCCTCAAACTCACAATGCAATAGCAATAAACATTGAGAGTTTGTCACACAAGAAACGAAACTGAGATGCCGATTGAGCCTTGGTGAAAACATCTGCAATCTGTAAGGCTGATGGAACAAAAGAAAGTGAGATGGTCCCGAGCTGAAGATGATGACGAGTAAAATGACAATCTATCTCAATATGTTTTGTCCGTTCATGAAAGACAGAGTTCTTAGCGATCTGCATAGCACTTTGATTATCACAATGTAGTGTGGTAGGCGAGGAAACAACAACCCCCATGTCTGCCAGAAGCCATCGTAACCAAACAATTTCACATGTAGTCACAGCCATAGCACGGTATTCAGCATCAGTGGAGGACCTAGAAACAACATCTTGTTTCTTGCTTTTCCATGAGATTAAGGAATCACCAAGGAAAATACAGAAACCAGTAGTGGATTTACGATCATTAGGATCACTATCCCAATCAGTATCACTATAGGCACGCAATTCCAGAAAAGATGTATAGGGGAACAGAAGACTTGAAACTGAGTGCCACGAAGATATCTCAAAATACGAAGAACAGCTCCCCAGTGTACAGAAGTGGGAGCGGTAACAAACTGGCTAACCACATGAACAACATGAGCGATATCAGAGCGAGTAACTATAAGATAAACCAAACTGCCTACAATGGTACGATATAGGCTCGGATCAGATAGAGGAACACCATTAGTGGGAGAGTAACGTGCATTGGTTTCAAGGGGAGTGTCTGCAATTCTGTTATCAGAAAGTCTTGCACGCTGAAACAGATCAGAAATGTACTTCGTCTAAGAGAGAAGATACCCCTTTTTAGATTGAGCTACCTCAATCCCCAAAAAATATCGTAATAACCCCAAATCTTTCATAGCAAAACGATGGGCCAAGTCACGTTTCAAGGATTCAATGTCATCATAATCATCGCCTGTAATAATCATGTCATCCACATATAACGACAAGAGAATGCGTCCAGCATTCGTACATCGAACAAATAATGTCGAATCATGTTTGCAAGGAATAAAACCAAGGGAAGTGATGATTGTAGAGAATTTTTCAAACCAGGCACGAGGGGCCTGTTTGAGTCCATATAGTGTTTTTCGAAGCCGACAAACTTCACCGGGCTGATGAGCTATTCCCGGGAGTAGAGTCATGTAAACCTCCTCATGAAGATCACCATTCAGAAAAACATTTTTGACATCCATTTGACAGATCTTCCATTGTCGAACGGATGCAACAGTAATTAAAGTACGAACTGTTGTCATTTTTGCCACAAGGGCAAAGGTCTCCTCATAATCCATACCATACGTTTGCGAATATCCTTTTGCCACAAGTCTGGCCTTGTACCGTTCAACAGAGCCATCAGAATTTGTCTTAATCTTATACACCCAACGACAACCAACCTTATGTTTACCTGGTGGTAGAGGAACCAAATCCCAGGTGTGAGTCTGATAAAGAGCAGTGAGCTCTTCAGCCATAGAATTCTGCCATAGAGGGTCAGAGACAACCTCTTTATATGATTCTGGTTCAGACAGATGATGAATGCTCGCGATAAAAGAACTAAACGAAGCAGAATATGCAGAGTATGCAAAATCTGGTAGTTGAGTAGACTTACATGCACGAGTAGACTTTCTCGGAGGTGGAGGAGAATCAACATTGGTGCCAGATGACGTGGAAGGTTTATGAACTGACACATCATGTGCAACAGAAGTATCTGGAGCAGGCATATTAGGATCAATAGACAAATCAGGAACATCAGAGGTTGGGATATCAGTGTCGCTAGCAAAAGGATCAGCGTTCGGAAGATCCGACTTTGTTACATTATGTGACTTAGCTGGAATCGAATAAAAGGGAATATGTTCAAGAAATGTAACATGTCTTGATACATATAACTTCTGACTTACAGGATCAAAACAACGATATCCTTTTTGTCCCGTGTCATATCCTTTGGGACCACTGACATAGCCTAAAAAAACACATAATGCTGACTTATTTGTCAATTTGTCTCGTTCAACATGAGGACGGAGAGCAAAGCAAGTACATCCAAAAACCTGTAACTCACCATAATCTGGGCGTTCACTGAAAAGACTTTCAAATGGAGACATCCTATCATTGTGAAAAGTAAGGATCCTATTAATCACATGTTGGGCGGTCGGGAGGGCTTCTCCCCAAAAGACACTAGGTACCTCAGCAGATAAAAGGAATGAACGAGCGGTTTCCATAAGATGGCGATGTTTCCTTTCAGCAACACCATTCTGTTGAGGAGTGTCAGTACAAGACGATTGGTGTATGGTACCATCTGATGCAAGCAACTAAGTAAACTCATTAGAGGTGTATTGACCCCCTAAATCACACCTGAAACACTTTATCACATCAGAATGCTGCGTTTGAACATAAGCCCTAAATGTTTTATATATGTTAAAGAACTCAGATCAACGTTTCATAAGGTACACCCAGGTAAAACGAGTGTAATCATCAATAAAGGAAACATAATAACGTGAACCACCCTTAGTGGATACTGGTGATGATCCCCACACATCAGAATGAACAATATCAAAAGGTGCAACAGAATGAGAAATACTTTTAGCAAAAGGTAAAGCAGAAAATTTAGCAAGTTTGCAACCACTACAATCAGAAATGTCACAAGTTTGCAACTGACCCAAAGCACCGGAAGAAACCAAAAATTTTAAATGAGATGCGGACACATGTCCTAAACGAGAATGCCAAATATAAAATTCAGACGACAAATGACTTAAACGAAAAGAAGATAAATTAACACCGGAGGCAGCAACACCAGGTGTCGGCACTTTGAGTTCTTCTAAGACCTATAAATCTCCCACCCTACGACCGATCCCAATCACCTTCTGAGTGTGTTGATCCTGTACAACACAAACAGTGTCACAAAAGAAAACCCAAATTCCAGACTTACACAACTGATTGACTGAAGCAAGAATTAAGGCAAGCTTCGGAATATAGTAGACATCATTGAGAGACACATGAGGGGTAGACACAGATCCAATACCCTCTACCATCATGGATGTAGCACTAGCAGACATGACAGAAACAGGAGAGACATGAGACAAAGAAAGAAAAGAAGACAGATAGGGAGACATATGATGTGAGGCACCAGAATCCAAAATACATAATGATGACGAAATACCCGAGGTACCAGATGAAGACAATCCCGTAGCAGACATAGCGGTAGGGTTAGCGGCAAAAAACTATCTGAAATGTTCAAATACTTACGGATCCAGAGCAGATGGAGGTTTGTTCATTTCTACAGATGGTGGTGTAGCAGCAACAGTAAAATGAGGTGGTTTAAATGTCCATGAAGATGGACCAGATAAACCAGCAGAAGTGGACGTGCAAGCCGGAAATTATCCACCTGATCTGTTCTGTTGTGGGGCTTCTGCAAGTTAGAATTCCTTCTGCTAAGTAACAATGAACATTGAGACTTTCAATGATTTTTCCCTTTGCAAAAAGCACATTCATCAAAAGTAACTTTAGCACCTTGTTTGGATTGATTAAGGAGAACAACAAACACAGCTGGAGTAGTTACTTTAGGAGCTTTATCAACCTGCGATTTTAACCGAGTTTCCTCTGCAATCAACT
This sequence comes from Smallanthus sonchifolius, assembly GCA_023525975.1. NCBI lineage: Eukaryota > Viridiplantae > Streptophyta > Magnoliopsida > Asterales > Asteraceae > Smallanthus > Smallanthus sonchifolius. The sequence goes on along the minus strand of CM042041.1, from coordinate 60,042,279 downwards.
CGTGAACAAATGAATCAATTGTTGGAAGAGGGGAACGATGAAGAATCGTTCCACGTAGTCCTTCAAAGTCTGAACGTAATGCCATCAAGAATTATACCAAATGTTGTTCCTCCATTCTATCAATATAAGGTTTAAACACCTTCAGTGCTGCAAATTCCGTTAGCGCCAATTGATCCCATAAAACCGACATAGCTCCATAAAAGTCTTGAACGCTCATCTCATTCTGTTGAAGAGCACGAATATCAAACTCCAACCAGTACTGCTCGATAAAGTTAGACTGAGTATACAACTTTTCCAAATGATCCTAAACCTGTTTAGCTGTATCATATTTAGCCAACTGAATAGCAATTGACTGACCTACAGAGTTGTCGATCCAAGTTATAACTTTAGAGTTATACGTTTCCCATGTATCAAGAGCTAAGGCATATTCAACAGGTTTAGACTTATCAGTAGGCTTTCCCTTAGTACATGTGACATAACCCCACATATTTTTCCCCCGAAGAAAGTTTTTCATTACGTAACTCCAGTAGGTGTAGTTTTTACCATCCAGACGAGTGCTAATAGACTGAAGAGAGTCATCTTTCCCAGCCATATTATCAAAAACCGAATGACAGTCGAAGAACCGCAAACTTCAAGTAACCGCAAACTTTGATTACCGCACACTTTGAATAACCGCAAACTTGAGGTAACTGCAAACTTCAATAACCGCAAACTTCGAAGAAACCGCAAACTTCGAAGATACAACAAACTTGGTGAAACCGCAAACTTCATAAAACGGGACGGAAACGAGGTCCAGACCTATCAATCTGTCCAGAAGCTCTTCCAAACACACAAATCAGTTCAAATAAAACGAAGTCCGTAACTTTGATACCTCACGAGACAAAGAAATCAGATGCAAGTGTCACCGAGCCTCTACCCTTCAACAACGAACAACCAAACAGCAAACGAATCAACAACGGAGCGGAAGCGACAACAAAAATCTTCAATCAAGCATGAATCGAGTAGTCTCTGATACCATGTTAACAAATGAACATGACAGAGAAAATATGGAGTCTATATATTACACAAATAAAGATTAACTTACAAATGAACTCAAAGCAAACATTACATAGAAAGCTAAATGGGCTAAGGCCCACATCAGACTTATTATGCTAACAAGAGGCAGGGTTATATCACTTAGAAGAACAAAACTCACTCCATTATCGATAGAAATGTGAATTTGTTTGAAAGACCACTTGGACGCGGTGGAAATGATACAACATATTTCAAGTCTTGAAGTCGAAATCGGTGTAGAAGAAGAGGTAAAACGAGGAATATCAATCACATATTCCCACTTACCGATGAAAAACTCACTTACGAGTAAGAAATACCCAACAATTTCCAACGACAAATAAACATCAAACAACGAGTCAACAAGGACGAATAAGTACCTAAAAAATAAAATGTATTGCAATTTCTATGTTTTTATAATTTATTGCAATTTATGTATGTGTAATTTCTTAAAAAAAACTTTATTTTGTTTTATTTATAGATAATAATATTTAAATTATCAAATTTATAAGAATGTTAATAGACATTACAAATAGATATTGGACTTTTTTTTAGAATAAAAATTTTACTTTTTTGTGTGGCTAAAACCGGTTCCAACCCGAACCGATTACCCTATTATACTCGGCTCCATTCGGGTTGGGTTTTCCACTTCCAAAAAAACAAATCGGGTTTGACTTTTTTTAACCCAAACCAATACTGGTTCAACCCGAACTGGTATAGGACAAAAAACCAAATGTGCACCTTTATTGTTGATGTTGCATATTCAGATCTATCAATTTGTGACTGAGGTAACCAAAAACTGATCGATTGCTCACTAAACTATGCACACAACTCTAGATTGATTATGTGATTTAAAGCAGGTCAGAGAACGTAAAAGGTTGTTGGATTTTGTGAGTCAGTCCAAACGTGATGGGGGAGAGGCCTATTATGCTAACAAGAGGCAGGGTTATATTACTTAGAAGAACAAAACTCACTCCATTATCGATAGAAATGTGAATTTGTTTGAAAGACCACTTGGACGCGGTGGAAATGATACAACATATTTCAAGTCTTGAAGTCGAAATCGGTGTAGAAGAAGAGGTAAAACGAGGAATATCAATCACATATTCCCACTTACCGATGAAAAACTCACTTACGAGTAAGAAATACCCAACAATTTCCAACGACAAATAAACATCAAACAACGAGTCAACAAGGACGAATAAGTACCTAAAAAATAAAATGTATTGCAGTTTCTATGTTTTTATAATTTATTGCAATTTATGTATGTGTAATTTCTTAAAAAAAAACTTTATTTTGTTTTATTTATAGATAATAATATTTAAATTATCAAATTTATAAGAATGTTAATAGACATTACAAATAGATATTGGACTTTTTTTTTAAATAAAAATTTTACTTTTTTGTGTGGCTAAAACCGGTTCCAACCCGAACCGATTACCCTATTATACTCGGCTCCATTCATGTTGGGTTTTCCACTTCCAAAAAAACAAATCGGGTTTGACTTTTTTTAACCCAAACCAATACTGGTTCAACCCGAACTGGTATAGGACAAAAAACCAAATGTGCACCTTTATTGTTGATGTTGCATATTCAGATCTATCAATTTGTGACTGAGGTAACCAAAAACTGATCGATTGCTCACTAAACTATGCACACAACTCTAGATTGATTATGTGATTTAAAGCAGGTCAGAGAACGTAAAAGGTTGTTGGATTTTGTGAGTCAGTCCAAACGTGATGGGGGAGAGGCCTATTATGCTAACAAGAGGTAGGGTTATATTACTTAGAAGAACAAAACTCACTCCATTATCGATAGAAATGTGAATTTGTTTGAAAGACCACTTGGACGCGGTGGAAATGATACAACATATTTCAAGTCTTGAAGTCGAAATCGGTGTAGAAGAAGAGGTAAAACGAGGAATATCAATCACATATTCCCACTTACCGATGAAAAACTCACTTACGAGTAAGAAATACCCAACAATTTCCAACGACAAATAAACATCAAACAACGAGTCAACAAGGACGAATAAGTACCTAAAAAATAAAATGTATTGCAGTTTCTATGTTTTTATAATTTATTGCAATTTATGTATGTGTAATTTCTTAAAAAAAACTTTATTTTGTTTTATTTATAGATAATAATATTTAAATTATCAAATTTATAAGAATGTTAATAGACATTACAAATAGATATTGGACTTTTTTTTAAATAAAAATTTTACTTTTTTGTGTGGCTAAAACCGGTTCCAACCCGAACCGATTACCCTATTATACTCGGCTCCATTCGGGTTGGGTTTTCCACTTCCAAAAAAACAAATCGGGTTTGACTTTTTTTAACCCAAACCAATACTGGTTCAACCCGAACTGGTATAGGACAAAAAACCAAATGTGCACCTTTATTGTTGATGTTGCATATTCAGATCTATCAATTTGTGACTGAGGTAACCAAAAACTGATCGATTGCTCACTAAACTATGCACACAACTCTAGATTGATTATGTGATTTAAAGCAGGTCAGAGAACGTAAAAGGTTATTGGATTTTGTGAGTCAGTCCAAACGTGATGGGGGAGAGGCCTATGATGTGGGGTTATGAGGTGTTAGGCTTTGTTTGGGGTTTCTAGTAGTGGTTAGCAATGGTCGGTCTCACTAGAAAAAAAACATTTTGCCCGAACTGGTTTGGCCGTTCTATCTTTTACTGAACATGATGGGGGAGACGAAAGGGGATTTGGGGTTTATTTCTTTTATTATTATTTTGAATAAATTACATAAATATTCTACGTGGTTTCGTAAGGGTAAAACAATCATTTTACATAAAGTTTATATATTTTTTATTTAATTAGAGTTAGTGTTAGATTCTAAACAATTAAGAACTATAGACCCTAAACAGTTAACTTATTATTATTATTATTATTATTATTATTATTATTATTATTCCAGCTTTCTTAAAAACTTGATAACACTACGTAATAAAATAAGATTACGTAAAAACATAACATTCTAGTAAATACATGAATATAACATATTTAACATACCGAATACAAATTTTGTGTCCAAAATATTTAGAATTAATTAAACGGATGGCCCCTGTGGTTTACTCAGATTTCATTTTTGGTCCCTAGGAATGCTAAATTACAAGTTTGGCCCAATAGTTTGCACACTTATTTCACTTTTGGCCCCTGAGTTAGATGGAGGTTAACTTTTCTGTTAATTTTGTAAAAAATGACCAAAACACCCTTCCCCAGCATCAGACTCAAGATTTCTAATTTTGACTCCTAAAAAGTCAACCGGTCTCAAATCTATCTCAATCCCTATAAATCTGGAGTTAAAATCCTTGCAAACTCATGCTAATCCTATCGTGGTCTAATGAAAACAAGAAATTAGTTAGTTAGTTCGAGATAACCATACCTTTCGAAAACCCTTTCAATCACCTCATACCAACCGATTTCTTACTCATAACAGGTGTTTGTACTGCAGCTTCCACCAATTTGCAGGTACACAGAAGATGAAGATCACGATGTTACTTATTCTTAAGTGCAATCCCGATGGATCGTCGGATTCGATGATTCTAGCAAACGCCACCGGCCAGCAACCCCCATCTCCAGTTCATCCCTTAAATGATCTGATGATCCCGGTGGTCGGAGTTACAGCAAAGACAAAGGCCAGAAAATAAAGGGAGATGGTCGGAGTTGCAGCGACGATGGTCGGAGTTGCAACGATGGTGGCCTGCTGTAGATGGGACACCCCTCCTACTCCGTCGCCTGCTGTAGATGGAACACCCCTTAAATGATATGATGATCCCTCCTATGTTGTCGTTTGAACACCCCTCCTACGTCGTCGCACCACCTGAAAAATCGCAACAAGACGCAATCAGAAGATAACCAAGAAATCAAAATCCCTAATTGCTTCATCCATACCTTTCCGACTTGATTTCTTAAATTCCACAGAAAAAGGTAACCCTATTCCTGTTACAGGGCGGAGATGGCGGTGGAGGTGAGGTATGGTAGAATGGTCGGAGACGGCGGTGGAAGGCGGTGGAGGTGGAGGAGGTGTGAGAGGGTGGAGATGATGGTTGGAGGTGGATGAGGTGTGAATGGTTAAAATCTTGTGATACGAACCCAGGCTGAAATCAGGCCCATCTCCATCTCAGAATCAAGCCCAATTAGCTACAAACCATTCCCGCTATTTTCCCTTAGTTAAGTATCGATGGTTTAGGTTTAATTAGGATTGTCGATGTTTATGTGTATGAAATTGGTTACTTTGTAACTTGGAGAAATCACCCTTCTTGAATTGGGTTTATTATAAATTGAATCGTTTGTTTGCTTTTGATTTTCTAGGTTCTATCATCTTGAGTCTGATATTAGGGAAGGAGGTTCAAAGGGGGGCTTGACACTTTTGTTCAGAGGGGTGTTTTAGTCATTTCACATGCATTTAACTGAAACACTTAACCTCCATCCAACTCATGGGCCATTTATGTTACAAACGTGCAAACTTTTGGTCTAAACTTGTAATTTACTATTCCTACGCCAAAAGTGAAATCTAAGTAAACCACATGGGCCATCCGTGTAATTAATTCAAATATTTATGCAAGACTTTTGATAGAGTTGTAATAAATGAGTTAAACGTGTTATAAATGGACCGAATAGTCCACCTGTTTAATTTAATACGTTGACGGGTGAACATGTTTAATTAAACAAGTCAGCTCTAACACTTCTCGTTTAATTAAACATGTGAACCCAATCACGAAACCCGATTGTTAAAGTGGGCCCTTGATTTAGTGTGTACTATGAATCTACATTGAACTTTTATGGCATTACTAACGGAGGGCGTTAATTCGTTTGGCAATTTGTTCATGGCGTAAACCGTTTGGGATTCTCAATAGATAGATAGATACGAGTTTTGTAATTTGTGTTTGTGAGTAGCAATGGTGATGGCGGTAGGTGGCGTTGCCGCCGGAGAAACACGAAGGGCACATGCAGCGATGACAATGGTGCAACTTTTCGCTGGAGGATCCCATGTCGTCACAAAATTAGCGCTCAATTTTGGAGTTAACCGGCTTGTTTTCTGCGTTTATCGTGACGTACTTGGTCTCTTAATCCTCGCACCCATCGCCTATTTTCGCGAAAAGTTAGTCAACGCCTCTCAGATCTCAATTTTCCGACTAGATAATAAATCTGTGTTTTTTTTAATTCAGTGATTATTTTGCTAATGTGCTCTGTTAAATTAGGGATCATATGTCCAAAATTGAGATCATTATATATGCTATACACTTGTGCATTGTATGTATTTGATCAATTATTTGAGGATATGATTGCATAACTGAATCCTTGGATTTTAGTGAAATCTGTTTATATTGTCTCATGGATTAACAGTTAGATAGTTGAACAAAGTTCAATGACTTACTAGGTAGTCGAAGGCGCCAGGCGCACTCAAGATGCAATGGGTGAGCCTTGGACCTAGGCGCTTAAAAGGCGAGGGTTCTTTTAAGCAAGGCGCACAGTATAAACACGCCATTTTTAAGGGTTTTAGACGTGTTTTAGGCTGGTTCCAGGCCATTTTGATGTTTCAGACTGGTTTTCAGCAGAATTTGGCCAGAATTTGCGTCTGTGCGCCTTGATGGACGCAAGGGCAGTATGGCTGCACTAGGCACCTAGGCGAGCGCCTTTGACTACATAAATGACTTATAGATGGATTTTAACATAAAAATGATGTAGTCTGCTTGGTGCTTAAGAAGAGTACCAATCTTTGTCATCCTTGAATTGGTGAACACCTAATTCTGTTTTTGTGAAATTGTTTGGCTCCAAGATTGTTTAATATATTAATTGGTGTGGCTTTCTTAACTTGAACATAACTTTCTAATCATCATCTGCCAGTAAAGAACAGATGTATATCAACTGCAAGAAGTGGCAAAACTGAAGTTTTGGTTCTTATATGTTATTTTGTAGGAGAACAAGACCACCTATGACTAGGCGTTTCCTTTTATCGTTCTTCTTTCTTGGGTTAACCGGGTTACATGTCCAAAAGTCCATTTTTATTTATTATCATGTTCCTCATGCAAATATTGGATCTCTTTATGTTTACAATTATATTTCAGTATTTGTTTATGGACCCACCTGTGCTTGTTGTTCTATTGATTACTTCTTTTTATTGAACTTTTTTAAACTTAAATAGGATATTCGGAAACCAGCTTTTGTTTCTTTTTGGTCTTGGCTATACAACTCCAACATATGCTGCAGCTGTACAACCTTCAATTCCTGTATTTACATTTATATTTGGCTACAATTATGGGGTCAGTTCAACTATTTTTGTTTTCATTTTGATTTATTTTTAATATTATGCTTAGCTCTATATGTGGCCTAGTATGCATACACACACATGTATATATGTATATTTTTCTTCGAGTCCATATGAAGTGGTTTTACATGCAGTACAGAAACAGTGAATTTACTCAGAACTGAAGGTCAGGTGAAAGTTGGAGGTACATTTGTTTGCGTCTGTGGTGCCATCTTCATGGTTATGTTCCGTGGGCCCGTTGTATTTGGCTATTCTGAAAATGATCTTTCCATACATAGTGAAATCAGTGCAAGGGGTCAACTTGAGCCATCTGGTTGGTTATTGTCTACTTTTATGAGTCTTGGGTTTGACACCTGGCACCTTGGTGTCCTATGCTTAATTGGGAACTGCATGTGCATGGCAGCATTTCTAGCTATTCAGGTATTTGGTAGTACTACATGATTTCTAGCAATTAGTCATGTAATGGTTTCAAACTGAATGCTTTTGAAGTTGGATTTTTTGCTTTAAAATCAATTCAGGCTCCAGTGTTGGCCAGGTATCCTGCAAGCATTTCGGTTACTGCATATTCCTACTTTTTCGGTGTCATTTTACTGGTCTCAACCGCGTTTGTGATGAACAACGAATCGACAAACTGGAGTTTGACCAAATCTGAGTTTTGGGCAGTACTTTATGCTGTGAGTATCATTTTTTATTTTCATTTTCTTAAAGTTGGAAGCTTTAAGTTTTAACTTTATCTTTCATATTATTTATTTAGACTAGACACTTGCAAGTTTTTGTTTGGAATATTATTAATTTTTTTCTTGTTAGGAAGTTCTTTTAGAAACTTGCCCCTTCTTATCATCAGACTATGTGTTATACCTTAGTGAGTGTGACCAAAAAGTGCTGCTGAATAGGCGCCACGTAGGCGGTGAGTGTGGTCACACTCACATGTGTTATGGGTTAGTGAGTGTGAGCAAAAAGAGATGGTGAGGTGTATTGTTGTGGTTGGTAGATAAAATTAAAAAAAAAAACCATAAATCCTTACCTTGCCCCACACTCATGAACAGCCTCACCTTGGCGCTCCACGCCTTCACTCACGCCCCAGAGGGGCAGTGTTCCACTGCCATCACACCTGCAACATCACCCACGCCCCTCCACTCATGGACCCATAACACATAGCCTTATCTATGGGCTACGAATGACGAGGAAGATTCTCTTATTTTGTGATTATTGAGGGTATTTAAGACATTCTGTTAATGTTTAACATCCTTTTTAAACTAGGCTGTCAGTCATTTTTTGACATTTTCATGGACTGGATGAAGCATTTACATATTTAACAAACTAATATGGGTTTGGAGTACCAAATTCTGAATGCTATTCTTCATACAGTTGCTGCCAGCTTGTTGAAATGAAAAACTGTATTTTTGGGTTTTTGTTTTATGTGTTTTCGTTTGCACTATCAAAAAATGATACCAATTCAAAATCGACGTTTGACATACATTTTGCATTTTTAGGAAACTTATCAGTTTGCAGAATTTTATACATCTGTTACAAAATGTGAACATGAGTTTATTTTCAGGGAACCATATCATCTGCGTTAAATTATGGACTTCTGACGTGGTCAAACAAGATCCTAGGACCTGCATTGGTTGCACTTTATAATCCACTTCAACCTGCTGCATCCGCTTTTCTGTCAAGAATTTTTCTCGGAAGCCCGATATACATGGGGAGGTTTGTTCATCACCTCTTCTTTTAAATTGCTACTTTTTTTTGTTTTAATGTGATCCTGTTCTTTTTGGCTGTTTACTTTTTAATACAACATGTTGGGTAGACCTGAAACACTTTCGCTCTAAAATGGTAAACTTTGTTTATAAATTAGTAGTTAAATATGAATGATCAAATATAGCCACTTGATTTCTTTCTCTGTTTTGGAGGTCTTTTTTAGATATCTAACAACCAAATAATCATCTTAAACTATTTAAGACATCAAAACATGACAATTCTTTGTTGCATAAACAGCATTGTAGGAGGATTCTTGATCATCTCGGGACTTTATCTGGTGACTTGGGCAACGTATCAAGAAAAACAACAAGCGGTTTTGAGCGGTCGGCATTCTCGGGCATCTGAGTCACAATTGATAGGTCATATTTTCTCAGGGACTACAACCTCCATACCAAAGACTGTGGATTGATTCTTGGCATCAGGTGCAGAATCATGACTCTAGTAGGGATTTTAATCTTAGGATTATACAAAGTTGCTGAACGTGACACATATCTTTAACCATACATTATTTCTTTGAACCCAAGAGTCGGGTACATTGGTTATTTTACATTGATGGCATGAAATTTAGTCCTAATTTTTAAACAGTTTCAAAAGTTCATGCAATCCACCTGTGAAGTTTGAAAGATGAGGGGGTGTGTTTTTAAATGCATTCAAAGTTTATGCAATCCACATGGTATAGATTAGGTCAATTTTTAAAAGATGAGGGTATGTTTTGTAAAGTTCTCAAGAAGTTAACTTCTAAATTTCCAAACGGTGTCCATTCGATCTTTATTGGAGAAGAGATTCTAAATTGACCATAGGAGTTGCAATCTCTTACTCCATCAATTTAGACCGAGTAAGTCAGTGGCCCGTCAGTGATTCAAATTGCTGTTAAAAAAAAAGATACAACGACCACAATCACTACCACCACCCACAAAACTGTCACAATCTTTGCTTACTTCACCACCCTCACCACCGCTATTACCACCCCTACTATCATCTATACCACCGTTGCCCTTAGGCCACCGCCGCCGCCACCACATTTTAACTTCTTAACGAATTTACAAATGAAATGATAATCATTAATTACTTTTTTAAAGTATTTTATAATATTTTTTTTAAATAGAAAATAATTAATTTGATGTTTACAAAGGAGTATAAAAATAGTTTGGATTTCGCTTTATTTTAAATGTTATTATTAGATGGATATTTGACAATTGTATATATTCACCTATTCTGTTTTTCATATTGAGATTGGTGGTCAAATGTTAAAGGAAAATCCTCTTAAAACACTAAGGTTTAAAAATTTTATGGGTTTAAGTCTTACTTCTACATGATTAAAGACACGGTTTACATTAAAATAAAACTTATCGATTTAATTACTTGGAACATACATTAATATATAATTTTATAGATCTTATGATTGGGTAGAGACGATACATGGAATAACACCCCCACAAATGCATTTGTACCCATTGTTCACTTATCATCATGTGATTTGTTAATTAGTCACCTATCAATTATGTCGCTATTATGATAATAACATGAGATGGAACATGATTATCCTTCCTAATTATTTAAACCCTTATGTTAGTACTTTACTTTAATATATATTAGTAATCTATACTAATAAATAAATGTTTTAGGGTGTCACATGTCAATCTCATGTTCATCCTCAATATTTTTTCTTGTCTCTCTCTCCTATTTAATGATATACGTTTCTATAAAAAATATGACTTTTGTTTCCCGTTTCTCTCTCCTATTAAATAATACTGATTTTTATAAAACTTTTTTTAATTAAAAAATAGATTTGTTCGTAAAACATTTTTAGAATCTGAACATTTTCTTTCATTCTTTTTATAAAACATTTTTGAAAAATAACTATGTAACTTTTCTAAATTTTGTATTAAAAACTTATGTAATATGTCAAAAATATGTAATATTTGATCTTTATTACTAAGTATATATAACAATGCATTTACAGGGTTTCTAACTTATATTATAATAAATGAATTACTATACTTGATACGTGTCGACTTCTGATAAAATATAGTTTTTTTTTTGTTTTTCGACTTTCTCTCCTATTAAATAATGATGATGTTAAATAATTAAATATCTAACATATATTCTAATATTTTAATAAAAATTACTAAATCATAAGAAATTTTTAATTATTTCTTATTTCACAAATGACTAATAACATCAAACATACAAACTTTCATAGAAAATACTGTTTTATAACAAGTTATATTTATTCAACCCATGTAAAACATAGGCTTTAACCTAGTAAAATGGATATACGAAAGTTTAGTGATCCACTATATATAAGTTCAAAAACGATACTATTTAAGAGAACTTAAAAATAATCAAAGAATACATCAAAACTATGATAAAGACAATTACAATAATTTTAATCAAGTTTGTCAATGAAGCAGATTATGATCAAGATCTCATTTGATTATAAACATATAATATAATAGGGATCTTCAAAACTTTGTTCTTGCGATTTTGCATTTTAATTATTACTAGACATAGAAAACATGATAATGTGATTGTGAATATGATCCCACGTTAAACGGAGAGAGACAAATATTGAAAAAGAAAAAAACAAGTGGACGACTTTTAAGGAATATTAGTGAGGATATCCACATTGGTTTCCTTGTAATGAATTTTTCTAATTAGTATTTAGGGTTATAAACAAACCGAATGAAAATGAATGAGGTTTGTTTGTATTCGTTTGTTTAAGTTAACCAAACAAACGAATATGAACACTTAAGATGATCTTTAATTCCTTTAGAGTTACAAGACACATAACGCCATAAGATATATATCGACTTAATCACTCGTTAACACACGCTTTGACAAATAAGAAATACTTCTTTTGTGCAAAATTGCTTGTTTCATTTCTTATACTTATTATTTCATTCCGTATCAATATACCATGATGATATATAAATTTTCTATTATTTAAATAAATTTTCTTATATGAAGAACAAAAGATTAAAAAAGATCAGACGTGTGTGCGCGTGTGTATATATATATATCCAACTTTTATAATAAGAATAATTATTAGACGTTATTTTACGTATTGTTTGTGAATTTTGCATTCAAAGTTTTATATTTTTTTTAACGGCAAAATTTTATAGTTACATGAAACTAACTTTTACTTATTTATTTCAGTTATATTTGAAAGAAAATAAAGTACAAAATCAAATTATTGTATTGGATCTTGAAATATACCCACCAAGACAAGAATACATGAACACTAATATTAGTACTTACAGTACTGATCACATGCTATATTATATTGTGTTATGTTATTAGTTTAATGTAATTAAGGTCTTGCCCACATTGATCCTACTCATTGCGTATACGTTACAATGCATATATCCATATATGCACATGTGCGTATATGCAAGTATTATTGTAACTTTATAAAAAAAATGAAAAGAGAGGGGAGAGAGAAAAGAAGAGTGATTTTCTAATATTATATTTTTAATTAAATAAAAATTAATTAGAAAACCATAGTTGAAGCAAACAATACTTTATGTAGTTTTCGTAGTTCTTAAAAGAACATGTACATATATGTATGTGTCGTTTAATGTAAAAAGCCTTTTTAATATGTGAAGTGTACACAGTCTTATAATCATAGAATATATGTATACAGTAACACACAGTTATTTATATAATTATGCGTCATTATATATAATAATGCGCGGTTATATATAATTATGCACAATCATGTATAAAATTATGCAACGTACATCAATGTTACTATTTTTAGAAATATATATTGATACTATATTCAAATTAAAACGAATAAAGTGCTTGATTTTATGGTATAAGTTTTTTTTTTAAATAATGAAGTATATAAAAGTTATTTTCGATTAATATTGATTTAATTAGATAAAAAAGTTAACAATCGTAACTTTTTCATTTTACCCTTTCAGTTATAACTAACGCTTGGTTAATTACGAAATTGTCACATAAGAAATGGTATTTGCGTTGGTTTGAATCCACAACGTTTTGGCAGCAATAAACGTAAAATTCAACGCAACATTGTAATGTGGAAACGACACTTGTGTAATCAAAACAAATTACAACATCGAATGAAACCTAAATAGTTAGACGCACCATAGTAATGGCTTGGAGCCTTGGACACAACGTGGTAATGGCTTGGACGCACTCTTGTACCAATAGTGCATCATAACTCATTCCTACTCATTGTGAAAACGTTAAGGACAATCACTAGGTTTGTGTTGAATCATATTACGTTACCTCTGAACGTCATTAAGTATCACTAAATGAGTCAAGTATGTTTACTTTTTCTCTTAGTAAATACAAATTAAAGAAATTATCCAATATATATATGCACAAGCACTTTAAATTACGGGTGCCAATCACATCAGATTAATGAGTTAAATTGTGAACCCAAACATGACCAATATGTGTATATGTGTCAAAAGACATTAAGTTTCAGGTCATGTCAGAATTTCACCCGGGTGCACGAGATAAAACTCATAAAATTAAGTTGTCCTAAAATGAGGTTTGAAGATATCGTTTATAGGTATTTTATTTAGTCATCAAATGGAGTCTCAACATATACTTATCTTCTGTTGTTGCTTTCTCACTTTTATATTACTGTGATCTTAATAGAGTCGAACATGTAATTATCCTTCAAGCTAAGCGTTTGATGGAGTTAGATCAAGAGATATTTTGTACAAACAAAATAAACACGGGTTCATGGAACCATTAACTGTCCTATGTGTTCTCGAGATTTCCACGAGGACTCAAGTTGCAGCAAATGCAACTTCTCCACAAACGGTTCCAGGACTTCAGCCTCTTCTTCAGGCGCGAATGCCATACAAATGCTTAGTTCTTGAACCGCCTTCCCAAAATCCCTGAAAAGAAAAAAGATGACAAAATAATCATATTCTAGAAACTGGTCAAAGTCTTTCAGTCAACCCAACCCGACCCGTTTTGACCCATACCAAAATTACTCATTTTGGCCTAAATCCATTTTGACATGTTACTGACCCGTCTAAACCGTCCATTTTGTCAGCTTTTAAGAAAAGATCTCATACCTACTATAGTACAACATCATGCCATGATCTCTCCTCAAAGCCCAGTTATGTGGCTGCAAGATCAACAGTCTCTCGGAGGCCATGATAGCCAGCCTATGTTCAAAGACCAAACACACAACCGGACTCATTTAGACCACAAGTTGCAGGTTATTGACAGATTAGGTGGATTTAGTTTTACCTAAGATCTTGAGGGCGCAGCAATGGCATGCTAGAACCATTGTTCTTGCTCCATTTTTCATTATCATCATGAACAGGTCTGAGCGGCGAAGTCAACATCAATCCATGGTTCATTCTTGATGCGCGTTTCCAATGAAGCCTCTACAAAAATTTAAAAAAAAAATCAAGAAAATGACCAATAAATGAAGTTTTTCTCATAGTTGTAACAACTTCTTACAATCAAATTAGCAAGATAAATCCCTATTATGTCCCGGTTTGTAGCAATGTCAAGGCCCGGAAGTGAATTGCAGGTTAAGTCAAAAGCCATTGATTTCGGGTCCTCAACGCAACGTCCATTAACAATCCCGAATAAGCTATGTCCTGAATTCACCTTAAAAAGCTCCTGGGACACAAAAAGTTTTCATTTTTCATATTTCATTATGTGTTTAATTGATTATAATTTATATCATGTCACAATATTGTTCAACTTTAAAGTCAAATGTACCTCTAGGTTCCCTGTTTTGGGCCAAATCAAAAAGTCTTCACCGACCCGCGACCCAACAATAGTCAAGTTTAGTCTTTGACAAATCTCAATGTATATTATGCTAAGCAAAATAGCTGCCAAAAAGGTAGTCATAAAATCAGATTCAAAATATTAATAAAAGCAAGTTATGATATGATGAAAAATGAAGATATACCACTGCCATATTTGGAGCATAAAACAGAATGCAAGTAGGAACATTGTGAATCTACAACAGGTGACCTTTTGAACCCTAAAGATTCAAACAGAACTTTGTTCACAGCCTCCAAAACTTCAACCAAATGGCACCCTATGTCTCTTGAAATCAATTCGGCTTTGACTTCTTTTGCTATGTTGTCTAATTCTAATAGCCAATCATCAATTTTCTTTCCTGCCATAGGCATGGCTTCAATGCAGCCCCAATCACGGGAATCAGACAACACACTGGTATCATTCCTTTCGCTTTGGAAGGAATGGGCATCCATTTCGTGGTTATAAGCGATAAACGATTCATCTTCAGCTGAAATATACAGCAAAGTCTACAAATTGCATAGAGAAAAACAGAATCATCAATATTTACCATATTTTTTACATGTCAAAAGTGTCAGATCAAGGATTTTTGACCCATAAATACTACAAACAAAAGATTTATTGTATGCACGCGTATAGCCTGATTTCCATGTAAGTTTTTAGTTGGAATTCTTCAAAATAATTAGCAAAACAGAACAATTAAGAATAAAATTTAGTGCTTTGTTGATTTAAAACAGGACAAGGCGAAAAAGTTCACCTTAGCAAGGGATATATCTTTGTCCTTTGACCGGAAAGATATTTCTTGTGTAAATTTTTCCCTTGCAGCAATAAAAACCTGCAAATTTTCCATGATCATAACAAACATGATATAATCATCCATTTTAATCGCCTAAAAACAAAAGTAAAAACATCCAAATTCCAAGCACAATAATGCAAGATTCATTGTATATATCCTTAAATAAGTATGAAATTACATAAATGCATAAGGGTATTAAAGATATGAAAGTCAACATGAATTCAGACCTCATGGTAGGATTTTGAAGGACTAAAGTCATAGGCTTTCGCGTTCGAGACAGTCGTCACAGGCGAAAAGCTTGATTTCTTGGTCATCTTAGGGGGTTTGTGATCACCACACCTGAATATGGTAATTCAGAATAAACCCATATTGCCATATGCACAATTTCTTCTCCAATTCACTAATATATGCCATACAAGTAACAAATAGAACTAAACAGTATCAAATTCCCACATCCAAACAACCACAAATTGCAAAGTTATTGAAGAAGAAACAAATCCCATTTGCTAGATTTTTGATTTGGGAACTGTTATTTAAAAAGCAGTTAGCTTTCCCTAACAACTGTAAATCATAATCATAACAGGTACCTGGTGATAAGCCCACACATTAAAGAACTAGCCATCTGATGTTTATGCACAAGCAACATTTTTTCTTCAAGAACAGTTGAAAATTTTGAACTTGACAAGATCAGGTGAAAGAAAAACAAGAAAAGATGGGAGCTTTATGAATTTAATTGGAATCTTGAGCAGAAAAATGGGCATCAATGGATGATGAGGACATCAAATTAAAAAACAAAGTTCCCAATGACAAGGAAGGCAATAAAAGTGCTGATGAAAGGAAAGAATAGTGAAGACATAAGTTATAGTGGAAGATGACATTAGAAGAATTGGCAAGATTCATTGTACTTTTACTCACTCTATATATATATATACATACACAAAGATATATGGATATAGATGTATAGAGATGATGATGATGATGATGATGATGATGATGATGATGATGAACAGCTATTGCTTTCTTTGGATTTCATGGTGACACTGATTTGTAAATTTATAGGGTGTGGGGTTGGGAGTGAAAAGGGGAAGGGTGGCCATGACAAAAATGGGTGACGGATAAGGGGAGTAGGAGTGAATATTGAAACTATATCAAAATTAGGTACATGTACTTTCTACCCCACCAATCACAAATAAATGGTGGTTTTGTTGGGAAAAATAATATCGGTTTTTTTTTATTTTATGAGATGGTATCTAAATATTTACTTTTACCACTTTTACATAACATTATTTATAATTATTAATGGTGATTAATTTATTTAGGTAATTAGGAAATATTTGAGATCAAGGGGAAATCAGAACAGATGTCGATACGAGTTAGGAGATGTGAAATAATGCTCGTTCTAATCTAATTTTTAGCTTTGATGAACAATATAGGTTAAAGGAGCAACACCACCTTGCGGGCTCCAAGAGGTACTGGGGTCTAAGGTTGAGCCGCAACAACTAAAAACCGATTATTAGAATTGACTTCTGATCTAACTAGTTGATAAAAACTACACTATTAATCGAATAGTAGGAATTGTGTTCATTCTTTTGAAACACAATTTATTGTCAAATTCGGGATAAGTTATAAAAGAAACATTATACTAATTCTTGAATTTTCTGGCTGAGATTTTGAGATGATAACATAATTTAAAAAATCATCCAAAAAACTACCTACACTTGCATCATTAAAATAAACCTTCAGCTACTTTTAAAATGAAATGTCATAAAACTCATATGATTTAACCAGAGGGGTGTCCATGCGTTTCGACGGGAAACTCAGATACGAGTAATCATGTAACATATTACTTTTTTTAATATACCAACTGAAATACAGTTTTCATTCATGTGTTTTAATGAAAATAATTGTTTTAGTCCACTATTTCTAATTTGACTTTTTTAATCCATTGTTTGAATTTTCATTTCAATTAAACCCATACTTTTAACACTATTAAATTTTCCTATTAAATAAAATGGATAACTTTGTAGAATAGTAACCAAGTTTAAAAAATGTTTCAATTAGGTCACTCAATACGCATTTTACACAGTATACACTCTTACGTATACTATCATAAGTGACTTAATTGAAACACTTTTGAAACTTGATTACTATTCTGTGGTGTTTTCGCTGAATAAAATAACATTTTCGTCTTTCTATACACTGGGACTATTTGTGTAACTTACTCAAATAACTTATTAGTTAAAAGGACTATTATGTAAACTAGTTTTTACTGCTCGCGCTTCGCGGCGGGAGTCTGATCATTATTGATTTGACTCGTTTGGATGGATAAAAGTTACATCAAATCGCAGACTCGTTATAACGTAAGATTCAAAAAAACACTCGAATTTGAATACAACTTTGTCTTCAATAAAACTTAAACTAAAATGTTGACAAAAAAAAATTAAGAAAACGACGTATTCCGTTATTTAAAAATCTAACAATCAAAAGTTATTATAGAAAAATGGAGGCGGGCCCATCGTTAAAGAAATTTAAACGAAAACTTAGGCGCAACGATAAAAATAATGTTAATTGACAGGAAACATTAAACTAAGTAATAAAAAATGGAAAAAAACAAATTAAAAAAATTACCGGTTCGGTTCGTCGAAAACCATAAGGAGAATACCGATACGGGTTCCGATAATACTAACATAGACAATGATGTTGTTTGCCAATAATAAGTTCGGCTCGTCACAGTACCACAACGGTAACGGCATTCGCTACTTACAACGATAAAAAAACTATATTTTGAATACAAGTCCGTTTTAAAAAAAAGAACGTTGATGAAAAAAATACAAACAGCGACACACCCGTATTTAAAAAAGTTAACGAAAGAAAGTTTATTGAACTTTTGTGTCAAATATAAAAAAAGGAGTTTTGAGTAAAAAATTAAAGAAAATAAAAGTGTATTTTGAATTTTAGTCACATCTTTATTAAAAAAAAAGAACCTTTGTGTCAAAATGAAAAAAAAAAAGAAAGAAAGGTAACTATTCCTCTCAGTTTCCTTTTAATCGTATTTGTAATTATTAATAGAAACAAAAACCCACCGCTCAACATCAACTATTTGCCGGCCAGAAATGCAAAACCCATCTTCTCCGGCGAGTTTCGTTTTTCCGGCGATCAGTTCCGACAACACTTGTTTTTTCGGCTACCCCTCCCACAAAACCGACACCACCACTCAATGAAGCAGAAGATGGCCCTTAACAAACACAAAAATTTAACCTTTACAATAACAAATCAAAGAAGACAACCCTTCACCCCAAATCACCATATTCAACAACCGATTATCCGAGCATTAAAATCCCTAATTTCCTCCAAAATCGACCCTCGACAACAATCAGCTTGGTTGAGAAGGGCTGGTGTCGGTGATTTGGTGGGGGCGGTGCCGGCGATTGAACCGCGTCTGTGTTACGACTTAGAGCGGTGCCGGCGATTGAACCGCGTCTGTGTTACTACTTAGAGGATTCACATAAGGTTCTGCACATGTTTGTGAGTGAATTCGGTATATTTTAAGTAGTGCTTTAAAGTGGTTGTGAGTGGAGTAGAGAGAAAAAGTATAAATTTTCTGTATATTTAGGGAAAATATTGTTTACATGTATAAATTTTTTAATATTTTTTTAAAATGGTTGTGAGTGAAGGAGAGAGAAAATGTAACGATAAATATATAAAAAATATTATTTAATTAAAAATGAGAGAGAAAAGTTAGTGATTTTTAGTGTAATTATAAAGATAAGAATAAGAAAGCTGATAGGAATACTTTTACACGAGAGAGGGGTAGTGTTTATTTTTTTTAACTGTTTTGAGTAAACTACACAAGTGATCCTTAACTATTAAAACTATCTTAATAAATTACATAATTAGTCTTTTAAGTATAAAAAGATTAAAATACAATTTCATTTAACAGAATAATCAAATGGTGTTAGATTTTTGGGTTTAATGGATAAGAAATTAAAACTAATGGACTGCAAAAACTTTAACAATACCATATGCAAATTAAAGAGGAAAAAATACTTGTTTTTATGGTGTAATTTTTTTAAATATTAATATATGAAAAAGTTATGAACTTTTAAAAAACATAGAGAAGTTTGTTTAAAAGTCAACCATATGTGTTTAAATGATTATACCATATTTTTAAAAGTTGTAATTACTTAAAAATTTTAAATTATACAAAATTACATTTTTATTCTTCTCATATGTATTATAATACAGGGTTAGGTTCAAATGAGAACTCTTGATATTTTGAGAACTCGTCAAAAAATCAATGAAAACCATTTTTTTCACTACCTGTATTATTAAAACTAGGTTAAAACTCATGTATTACATGAGTTGAATAAAGATAACTTGTTGTAAACCGACAGTTTCTATGAAGATTTGTATGTTGGATGTTATTAGTGAAATAATTATTTTTTAAAAGTATATTATAAAAAGAATAAAAAAAATATTCAATTTATAAAAATATTTTATGAACAAACATATTTTTTTTAATAAAAACTATTTTATAAAAATAATTATAGACAACATTATTTATTTAATAGGAGAGAGGCGGAAAACAAAAAAATTTAAAAAAATTTGAATAAATTTGTATAATTAATAGGAGAGAGAGACGAGGAAAAAATGTTGAGGGTGAACATGAGAGTGACAAGTGTACCACACAACATTTATTTATTATACAGTATAGATATTGATCTAACATAAAACATGATTTATTTCTCCAATTAATACATATCTTCTCTCTAAATTATTCTAAAAAAACTATACATATATGTAAATGGAAAACACTTACACATGTGTAAGTGATAAACTTACACATATGTATATTTTTTTAATATATGAGTACATATAAATTTAAATATTTAAATTCATTTTTATGTTGTATTCTAGTAATAAGATATTAAAAATAAAAAAAGATGATTTTAATTAGTTTCTTGGCGAGTTCTTACAATTTCTTAAAATATTTAAAAAGTTTTTAAATGATTGATTCCATTATAATATATTATAGAAGAAATATTGGAATATTTATTTATTATAAAGAAGGATATATCCAAATCCATAGAGGATGATGACTAGATGAATTAAATTATTCAAAATGATTGCATTTTGGTCCAATTATTTCAACTCATTTTGACAATCTAGTCACTCATCCTTTGAAACTTCTACGTTTTATGCTTCTATAATGTAAAAGTTATGTCATCTTTATTTTTAAATTTGTAAATATAATTTGTTAATAGTAATCTTAGTTCAAATTTATTCATTTTCGTCTTAACTTTTCTACGCTAACTATGTTTATTTTTATATAATATCTTAATTAAAGTTTAAATTAAGTAGCAATTATTTTTAATGAAAAACTTTATACTACTTTAATTTATCTTTAAACAATACCAATATAATTTATAGAGTAAATTACAAATATTGTCCTTTATAAATATAGCAAATAAAATGGTGTGTGTTTAAGCTTTAATAATTACACTAGATGTCCTTTTTTAAAACTTTTACACATTTTCTGTCCTTTGCATTAACTCCCATCCATTTTTATGGTTAAGTCCACTCATGTGTCCCTTACGTGAGAGGCATTTATGTCATTTTAAGCTCTTTTAGAATCTGACTTTTATCCCTCATAAAAATAATAAGGTGGGGCTCACTTAAATCACCGTCTCTCTCTCTCCCTCCCTCCCTCTCTCTCTCTCTCATATTTTTACCTTTTTACCCATTTTGACCCTTACGGATAAAAACTAGCCCAAAAAGCTTATATTAAAAGATTAAAACAATTTAACTTGAAATGCTTAGGTAAAGATTGTCGGCCTAATGATAACCGTCTTTTTGCTTTCATAAAAACATAAAACTTATTGTAACACCTTACGCAAATTTCATATCGTTCTGTTATGTTTTTTCCACGGGAGAGATTCTTGGTTCATAAGAAATGCCCCGCCTCAAATACAACAACGCATTTTGGGGCCTAATGTAGTGGATAAGAGGAGAACTACACAGTTAAACGTGCTCGAGTGGGAGTAATCCAAGGATGGATGACCCCCTTGGGAAGTTTTCACCCGGGCAACCAAAAACAAATCCGTAAGCTTTTAGGGAGCAAAGCGAACAATATTGTTAGTACGAAAGGCCGGATGTTACACTTATAATCTTAATTAACGTTTTTTAGGATTGATGAGTGAGTAGCCAATTAGGTACTTAAATAGTAGATGAAGAGACAAAAATTATTTTGAGCATAGAGAGTACTTTTTAGAAGTAATAAGTAGTGATAACGGAGTATGTATGTTTTCAACAATTCCAAACAACAAAATATACATTCAAGTACCAAAATGAGTAGCAATTAGGCACTTAAATAATAGATGAAGAGAGGCAATTAAAGTGATTAAGGGAGAGATGATCATGCAACTCATCAAACCCCAAACAACTCTCTCCAACTTGCTTGGCATATCATAATTCAAGAATTCAGAAAGAAGCGGAAGAATCTCATCATGTAGGAGACGAAGGGAACGAATAATGACCGTTGTTATTATGTTGTCCTTTATATTGTCATAAATGGAGCTATTTCCATTTTGTCGAAGTAGGCCCCAGAAGGCCCGTCATCTGGAAACAAAGCAGCCATTACTGGAGCCTTAGCTCCTTCTTCTGCAGTAATGATTCCTGTATTAGATGTCATATTTGTTAACACATACCCAGGATGCACGACATTCACAAGAATATTTGGAAACTTTCTTGCCATTAGTCTTGTGTAAGCATTAAGTATTGCTTTTGAAACTTTGTAAGTAGAGGGTGTCAAGGGCCATCCATTATCCCGCAACTTAGCAGTCTTAAAATCCTTCAAAAACCATTGAATAATCTCGTCTATTCTTTCCTCGGTTAAGTTCTCAATATCAAGCAAATCTTGTTTCAACTCATCATTGCGAAACCACTAAATTAACAAAGACTTTGTCATTCTTTATAAGTGAAAATTTTAACATTTTTATGCGCATATAAGAAGTAATTAACTTACACATAGGTCTCCATAAACAGAGCTAAGATTCACAATTCTTGGCGATTTAAAGAATTGGAGAAGAGGAACAAGTGCTTCCGTAACTCTTTTGGTTCCATAATAATTTATATTCAAACATTCTTCTAGGTTCCTCTATAATTCCAGTTAAAAGTTGTACATTCTCATCGGTCACTTGCATCTAGTTATACCAAACATCACATCATGCTTGTTATTTAAGTTATCTTGGCTATAACATTGTAACAAGTTTGTGGGAAAACAAAATGAAAAAAAGGATGGTTAATTAAAGAGATGTATAGAGAAATACTTACAAATCATCCTCCATCTTTAAATCGTTTTTCATCGACATAAACAACTCCGTTTTCTGCTGCATTATTTACCTGTATACAAGATTTATATATTTTCTTAAAACTGAAATATTTTCTTAAAACTGAAAAGTATGATTATCTAAGGAATTGAGAGTTCCATGTTTTTATTTTATAATTTTACTAGCTTAGAATCTGTGTAATACATACGGGATGAAAACTATCAATACGTAAAATTCTTAAATCTTTATGTATATATTTTACAGGTGTAAACTGTATTAGATATACTAAGGATAGAAAACAAAATCTATACATATTAATAAATAAAGGTTTTTGGGTGCCACATGTCATTCCTATATTCATCCTCAACATTTTTTTCCACCTCTCTCTTCTTTTTAATGATACACGTTTTTATAAAAAAAATTATAATTTGTGTTTCCCGCCTCTCTCTCCTATTAAATAATAATGATTTTAATAACTATTTTTATAAAACATTTTTTAATTAAAAAATAGTTTTATTTATAAAACATTTTATAGTTTGAACATTTCTTTCATTTTTTTTATAAAAACATTTTAAAAAAATAACTATATAACGCTTCTAAAATTTGTATTAAAAAATTATGTAATATGTCAAAAAATGTAATACTAGATTTTTATTACTAAGTATGTATAACACTGCATTTATTCACCATGTATAATATACAGGGTTTCTAACCTATATTATAATAAATGAATAACTATATTTGCTACGTGTCGATTTCTGATGAAATCTAGATTTTTGTTTTTCGTTTTTCTCTCCAATTAAATAATGATGATGTTAAATAATTAAATATCTACATTCTAATATTTTATTAAAAATTACTAAATCATAAGAAAATTTCAATTATTTCTTATTTCACAGATAACTAATAACACCAAAAATACAAATCTTGATAGAAAATATTGTTTTATAACAAGTTGTATTTATTCAACCCATGTAACACATGGGCTTTAAGCTAGTTCAAAATATATAAAACTTAATATATAACTGAATTTCAAAAATACGTTAATTACTATTTAATGTAAGTTGACTTTCATTTCTATTTAATTGGAAATAAAAGTTACATAATTAGTTTAAAGTTTCTTATAATAAGAGACGCTTTAAAATAAATGTGTTTCATTACTATAATTAGTATTTTTTTTTTAAATATATATCTATTAAAAGTTAGAGTCCTATTTAATAGGAGAGAGACGGGTAAAAATTTTAAAAATGAATATGGAGGCGACACGTGATATAAAAAAACTTTCATTTATAATATAGTACTAGTTTAGAACCTGTATACTACACAGGGTGAAAAAAAAATACTAATACATAAATTTTCTTAAAATCTTTATATATATATCTTATAGGTGAAAAATATAATACATATAGTAACAATATAAAACAAAATTAAAAATTATGTAAAGATTAATATATAATTGAGTTCCAAAAATAATTAAATCATATTCAATGTAATTTGACTTTCATTTACTATTTGATTGAAAACATAAGCTAGGTAATTACATTTAAAAATTTCTTATAATATGGGATAATTTAAAATAAATGTGTTTTATTAATATAATTAATAATTTATTTAAAAATATATTATTATTGAAAATATGGAAGTCTATTTATTAAGAGAGAGAGACAGGAAAAAAAAATTAAGAATTAATGTGGAAGCAACACGTGTCATTAAGAAACATTTATTTATTATATATTGTAGATTAATTTATTAAAATATATGAGTGTATTTAATAATAGAGAGACGAGAAAAAATAATGAGATTGAATATAGTGACGACACGTGACATAAAAAACCTTTATTTATTATATAGTATAGATATATATATATATATATATATATATATTATTTATTGTTTTTTTTTTATTTCTCCACAAGTAATTGTGAATATTGTTTCTTTACGTTACTAACACACTGTAATATTCGTATTTTTTTTATTTTAATTATTCTAATAATGGATAGTTCAATCTTATATTTTGTTTCTATATAGATTTAGTAACTGAATTCAAGAATTGAGAAAGATAAAACATTAATTTCATCATCTTAAACATTCTCCATTATAGAGCTAATTAGATTTATATAGATTTCAATATGATCATATCTTGGATCAAATCATTTTCCTTTTTGTTTTGAGTATTTCTTTTTCTTACAACCAACTATCGGCGTTTTGAATTTTAAAAATCAAAACAAAATAAAGCACCGACTCTAAATTTTAAAGATTGGAGTAAAAGGTGCAACAAAGATATGCAAAAGAAGAAGAATGGACATGAAAAAAAAGGTTTACATGAAGATTAAGCCATCAAGATTGACGGATCTATTTTTTATTTTCTTGTTATTTGTTTCAAGCAAAACGTCGAACTGAAACCTACGTTTAGCTTAACGAAACATGTTAAAGAATATTAAGTAATAAATAGTGGTTAGTTATTTATATGTACATGCATCTTTTATTTACTAAGATATCGAGTTTTTGAAGCGTGTTTCAATGAATTTGCTCAAGTTTGCTATGCTTGTTGAATTTTCGATGTCAAGCTGATGAAAAATAACATTCGGAATGCCAAAAGCGTTGAGTTTTTCGACAGCTTCAACCCCTCGGCTCTAGTTTCTAGCTGTTAACACGACTTCAATCCCGTTTAAAGCTAGTTTCCGACATATTTCAAATCCGATCCCTTTGTTTCCTCCTGTAACAACTGCACATCTGAAATTTGAAAGGAAGAAAATCAAGTCTTCAAAGTTTTTGAATAGAATTAATTACGAAAGAAGATGAAACCTACTTTCTCTCCTCCATTAGTGCAATGAAGTGGGATAAGAAGAAGAAGAAGAAAACCTTCTTTTTATATTGTATTAAAATAATTCTCAACCACAAATTTTATCATTTATATCTAACCATGAAACAAAGAATACAAGATCAGTCACACTATTGAAATAAATATCATCTTAATTTTTTCTTAAAAAAAATCTCCTTGTTAATTATAATAAAAGTAATTAATTAAGAAAAATAATCTTTTTATATTTGATTATATCAGTTTGAAGAAAAATATAAATGCTAGCTACTAAGATTAATATATGTTTCATTTAAGTTATAATCTAAATTTTTTTATAAGATTATTACCTCTGATGAAAGTTAAATGAATTTAAAGATAAAAAACTTTTAGTAAAATATTTGTGAAGCTGGATTCCTATTGTAGTAAAGTTTTCTCATTCTAAAAAATTCAGTGTTGTAATTATGACTAATTATGATAAGAATTCCGTGTAAATATCAAAGTGCGAAAAATTATTACAAAATATTATTCAAATCAAGTGCGCACTTTGAATGTGGAGGTCATAAGTTCAAGGCTCATTTGGTGCAATATGTTCAGGTGGACTAAAGGTTTTACCACAGTGGGTCTTCGGGTTATGGATTTCCTTTGAAATGGTGGGCGGGCAGGTTATCAACGTTGTCTGCTTTCGAGGGTGTGGGTGGTCTTTCACCAATGAGTTTACTTGAGTGGCCGTACTTGTAGTATTCGTTGGCCGTTAAAAAAAAGTTGGCCACTTTGAAGCATTTTTAATTATTCTTTACTTTGAAACGGTATGGACGTATTCTTATGAGTTTAGACACGGAACTAGAACATTTTTATGAGTTTAGACACGGAACTAGAACATCATTATTCTTGAAAATGGAAGCTACCAAGAAAGGTAAGGAGTAGGTGAAAGCTCGTATGATGCTAAAACATCTCAAATGGAAGCTGCCAAGAAATTAAGGGAACTAGAAAGATAATCTGATATTTGTGGATATTATTCAAATCAATTGCAATAAACTTAAGAGGGACAAAGTGATTAATGGAAAGATGTTCATGCAACTCATCAAACCCCTAACAACTATTACAAACTTGCTTGGCATACCTGATTCAGAATCAAATTAAGATCTCATATCTAATTCAAGAATCCAACAAGAAGCGGAAGAATCTCAATTCTGTAGGAGACGAAGGGAACAAAGAATAACTGTTGTTATTATATTGGCCTTTCTGTTAACGTAAATGAAGCTATTTCCATTTTGTTGAAGTAGGCACCAGAAGGTCCGTCATCCGGCAACAAAGCAGCCGTTACTGGAGCTTTCGCACCTTCTTCTACGGTAAGGAATCCTGTATGACGTGACATATCCGTTACCACATACCCAGGGTGCACCGCATTTACAAGCATATTTTGAAGCTTTCTTGCCATTAGTCTTGTGTAAGCGTTAACAGCTGCTTTTGAAACTTTATAAGCAGAGGCTGTCAAGGGCCATCCATTCTCACGCAACTTAGCAGCCTTAAAGTCCTTCAAAAACCATTGAATAATCTCGTCTATTCTTTCCTCGGTTAACTTCTCGATATCATACAACTCTTGTTTCAACTCATCGTTGTGAAACCACTGAATCAACAAATAATTTGTCATTCTTTATAAGTGAACTTTTCAACATTTTTATGTGTATATGAATAATCAACTTACGTGTAGGTCTCCATAAGCAGAGCTAACATTCACAATTCTTGGCGATTTAGAGAATTGGAGAAGAGGAACAAGTGCCTCCGTAATTCTTTTGGTTCCATAATAATTTATTTTCAAACATTCTTCTCCGATATCATAAGGTTCCTCTATAATTCCGGTTAAAAGATCTACATTTTCATCGCTCACTTGCATCTAATTGTTTAGGAAACTGAATTAATCAAGTCCATTAAACCAAATAAATCAAGTCCTTGATTTTCTTCATGATTGTTGTATAATTATAGACAGGTATATGTGTTAGTTGTCATTCCTAATTTCTATATTTGTTTCCTTATATTTTGATTGTATCCTTGTATATATATATATATGTTAGAATCCCGTGTAGTACACGGGTTAAATAAATATAATGTTATATAATTAGTAATAAAAATTACGTTTTTAAAAACTCGTGTATTACACGAGTTGAATAAAATATAATGTAGTCTTTTAACAAATACACTCGTCAACATATGTCTATTTTAACGTGACAGTTTTAAATTATATTAAGTTAATTTTTAAAATATTTTTTTTAACTTGATATTAAGTTTTTTATGTAATTGATAAATGGTAATGCATATTAAATTCATTTGTTTAATGAAATAATAACAATTCATAATTAAATAAAAAGTATCTATAATTAGATTAATATTAAATATTTAAAAATACATTTTTTTTAATATAGTATTTAATAGGAGAGATAGACGGGAAATCATTTTAAGAAAGCACCAAAAGTTGACACGTATCGAATAATTTTTACTTTTTTATTAAGTAGTATAGATTTATTAGTATGATAATGAGAATTTATTTCGGTTTAATATACCTTCATATGATACAAAGGAATATTGAACCGTGATAAATCTGTACTATATAATAAATAAAAGTATTTCCATGCTACGTGTCGCCACCACATTCATTTTCATCAATTTTTTCCCGCCTCTCTCTCTTATTAAATGTAACTCCTATTTTTAACAACAATATATATTTAAAAAAATATTAATTATACTAATAAAACACAATTATTTTAAATTATCACTTATAAAACTTTGAAAATTTAATTATTTAACTTTTATTTTCAATCAAATAATAAATGAAAAACAAGTTACATTAAATAGTATTTAATTTATTTTTGAAACCCAATTATATATTAGTTTTTGCATATTTTGAGTTTTGTTTTCTATCATTAGTATATGATACATTTTTATACGTGTAAAATATACACATAAAGATTTAAAAATTTTATTTATTAATATTTTTCACCCGTGTATATACACGAGATGTAAACTAGTTCTCAATATAATAGTACTAAATAGCAAATAAACCTATAATCATACAACAATTATGGAGAGAATCTAGTACTTGATTAATACGGTTTCCTTAACACTAACTGTACCAAACATCACATCAAGCCTTTTAATTAAGGCAGCTTAGTTATAATTGTAACAAGTTTGTGAGAAAACAAAACAAAAAAGGATGATTATTTAAAGAAATATACAGAGAAATACTTACAAATGCTCCTCCATCTTTGAATCGTTTATCATCAAGAAAAACAAGTCCAGATTCTGCTGCGTTATTGACCTGTATACAAGATTTATATCGTCTTAAAACTAAAAAGCATGATTATTTAAAGAATTGAGAGTTCCACGTCTTTATCTTACAATTTAATTATTTTTTTGGACTTTTAATTCTCGACCTAAATTTATTCGTGAACGTTTCTTTACGTCATGCGTGTTAATAAATAACTTTTGTTATATAGTAGATTACTAGCTTACTCTCAATTCCAAACATTACTTCAGAAATCGCAACCCAAATCCTAATCTAATCCTTTTTTTTTGGATATTCGGGGATATATTACATCTTTGTGTGTAAGCGGGTCATTTTAGTTAAAGGGTCGGTTTTGCAATCAAGGTTATGTTACCTTTCAAATCAGACTCATCGTCTCAAGTTATATTAGGTTTTTAACTGGGTTATATTAACATACGTAGTAGTAAAAAAATACATGAATCATGGATGCCAATAAAAAAAGATGTTAATGAGTATTTAGTAGTTTTTAGTGTTAGGGTATCACACGCACACAATCGCAAACACAAACAAAAAAGCAGTAAACGACAGAAGTTTACGTTGTTCAGCCAAGATTGACTTACGTCCACAGGCTGCAACTAGGGTTTGTATATTATTTGGTGTTCAAGGAATTACAAGTACGTAAGCATTAATATATAGAGACTAATCTTGGGTTATAAAACTTAATACCCAAGAAAAGACCAAACTGAGCCTATTTGTGTGGAAGGCCTAGGGCCGGCCGATTCGACCTTAGCCTCACACCCAACAATTATTTATTTTAGTATTGGATAGTTAATTTGTTTTTTTAATCTTAGTTATTCTAAGAGTGAAAATGGTTCATTAGTGTTACATATTATTTCTATATAAACTTAGTAATCGAATTAAGAAAATTGAGAAAGATAAAATATCAATTTCACCGTCCTATACCTTCTCCAACTAGATTAGATGTGTTACAGAGCTAGTTAAATTTATGTGGACTACAATATATGTGATATGTGGGCATCTAACAGTCATGTGTACCAAATCATTTTCTTTTTTGTTTTGACATCAATTTCACTATTAGATGGGTTTTAGAGTTACGTAGATTTCAATAAAATAATCACTTTATATGTCCATGGATCTTTTACATACCAAGATATCGAGTTTTTTGAAGCGTGCTTCAATGAATTTCATTAAATTTGCTACGCTGTTTGAATCTTTGATGTCAAGTTATGAAAAACGACATTCGGAATGCCGGAAGCGTTGAGTTTTTCTACAGCTTCAACCCCTCAACTCTCATTTCTAGCTGTTAATATGACTTCTATCCCATTTAAAGCTAGTTGCCGACATATTTCAAATCCAATCCCTTTGTTTCCTCCTGTAACAACAGCACATCTGAAATTTAAAAAAAAAGTTCATGTCATCAAACTTTTTGAGCAGAATTATTTATGAAAGAAGATGAAATCTACCTTCTATCTTCCATTAGCGCATATGAGGTTGGATAACATGAAGAAAGCCTCTTTTATATTGTATTAAAAGAAATTCTCATCCACACAAATATTATTAAACGTATCCGAGGTATGTGGGTCAACAAAGGGATGAATACCAAGCCACTAAGCCAACGCCCCCACTTCAAAGGGAATATTCATTTATATTTGAGCAAATTACAAATTACTTATTATCTAAATTTCAGTATACGTTCTTTAACTAAAGAAATTACAGAAAACGTATGCTGCCCCCTTGTTAGCGATCCGCTACAGGTCTGGTTTCAACCTACAAGTAGAAATCAAATGCTCAGCCATTTCTCCACTAAACCACTCATTATACACCTTCTATACACACAGATACTCTCTGGTCTTGTTCATTCCAAGTTCGCTTCGTATCCGCGAGTAAGAATTTGGAAACAGACTTAGTAGATAGTTCTGAGGTAAGATTTTGACCACCTGTTTAAGATTCAGTATTTTACCGATAAGCTAGGAATACTTAATTATGTAATGTGAATACGGATTAAAATATTGGCAAAGTGTTTGTGATATATCACTTAATCTAAACCGAGATATTATCCAGGTGAGTTCCTCTAAACTGAAATGCGTTCTTAAGAAAAATGCTTTTATATGACATAAAATTGGGCTTCTTAAGAAATAACGAGGGAGGCTATAGGGGATGGTGTGTTGTCAGTGTGGATTATTAAAAGCTTGTATATGAGGGATGCCAACATCTAGGCTAGAGTTGCTAGAGCGGAAGGTTGGATATTATTAGACTAGGACAGAGTTTATAACTATTAAAAATCCTTAAAATGTTCTTATAATTGTTCTTTTCTCTCAATCTGTCCCTTTGATTAATCCTTTCCAAAAATGTCCCCTCAAATACCATCGAAACAGATGGTGTAACATGGTCGTCCGACACCGTTCTCAGTCAACCACAAGCCGCCACATATCTAAATTGCCGGTATGTTAATAAACACCGGCGGATCCAATGGTATCCTTTTTTTACAAAGTTGTTGAGGTAGGATCTCATTTGTGAAAGCATCGCAATGGAAGCGACAGTATTTCTTTCCTTTCTTTTTTATTTATATTTTTTTGCTTTTATGAAAACATAAAATAAAACTTATAATCTTAATCATATTAGCCTAATTTAACTAAAATGGTGGGCAGTAGGTTAAATCTCATATTTTGCATATGGAGGCTGCCAAGATCGAGGAACCGAGGAAGATGACAAAGACACGATCTAAACTACGAAATTTGTGAATATTTTTCAAGTCAATTGCAATAGACATAAAAGGGACAAAATAATTAATGGAGAGATGTTCATGCAACTCATCAAACCCTAAACAAAACTCTCTCAAACTTGCTTGGCATATCATATTCAGAATCAAAGATCCATTCACATATGTAATTCAAGAATCCAGAAAGAAGCGGAAGAATCTCATTAGGAGATGAGGGGAACAAAGAAAAACTGTTACTTAAATGGAGTTATTTCCATTTTTTCGAAGTAGAAGAAGAAGGTCCGTCATCCGGCAACAAAGCAGCCATTACAGGACCTTTAGCACCCTCCTCTTGAGTAAGGAATCCTGTATGACATGTCATATTTGTTACGACATACCCGGGGTGCACGGCATTCACAAGAATATTTTGAAACTTCTTTGCCAACAGTCTTGTGTAAGCATTAAAAGCTACTTTTGAAACTTTATAAGCAGAAATCGTCAAAGGCCAACCATTCTCCCGCAACTTGGCAGCCTTAAAGTCCCTCAAAAACCATTGAATAATCTCGTGTATCCTTTCCTCGGTTAAGTTCTCGATATCATACAACTCTTGTTTCAACTCCTCATTGTAAAACCACTTAAACAAGAAAGACTGTCAATCTTTACAAGCTAGTGAAATTTCAACATTTTATGTGAATATATGAGTAACTTACATGTAGGTCTCCAGCATTAGAGCTAACATTCACAATTCTTTGAGATTTAGAGAGTTGGAGAAGAGGAACGAGTGTATCTGTAACTCTTTTGGTTCCAAAATAGTTTATGTTCAAACATTCTTCTCCCTTATCATAAGGTTCCTCAATAAAACCGGTTCAAAGGTCTACATTCTCATCTCTCACTTTCATCTAATTATAACAACAATAAATCAAGATTGTTAAGTAAGCTTAGCTATAACAAATGTAACAAGTTTGTGGGAAAATAAAATGATTAAAAAAAATTATGGGTATTAAAATACATTTTTAGACACATTACAGTTTCAAGCATTATTTGATTAATTTTATAGAGAAATACTTACAAATGCTCCTTCGTCTATAATTTTTTTTATCATCAACATAAACAATTCCTATTTCTTATTTCTGCTGCATTATTGACCTGCATACAACATTTATGTTTTTTTCAAATTAAAAAGGACGATTATTATATTTAAAGCAACGACAGTTTGATATCTTTGTTTTGTAGTTTAATTACTTGTTTTATGTTGTTTATTATCACATGTATATTAAATTATTAATACAACTTTATTAATAATATATTAAAATATTATTATTCACCTCATATTTCTGTTTAAAAATATATTCCAACCTATACAACTTTCCACATCCAAAAGTTCCCTATCTAATGGCTACTACAATGATTTCTCCCCATCTAAAACTTTTTCTCCCCATCTAAATCTTCTCATCAAAACCTCCTGATTTAATTTCATTACAATAAGAAAAAAACCAAAACTGATGATCTTGAAATTAATTTGCGAGAATTGTTAGTTAGTTTTTAACGTCTTTCATCGTGTATCTATCCTGATGCCTCCCCACCCTTATAACGACTCTAATGGGTTTAACTACGCATAAGCATGAGGGTGGTTGCAACCTGGCGGGACAGTGTGTGACATCCGTGATTTCTATGCCTAATCATTTGATTCTACCTTGTAACCTTAATTAAATTCTTATACTATGAACCTTTTGATGCCTTATATCACTTGTGATATCATTTCAAACTTCTGAGTCTGGCCTAAATCGAGTATTCTATTTCATTTTAGAACGGCTTGCTTATTCTTATGTGACACTATCTGATTCTTGTGTATTTTCTGGGAAAATAAAATAATTAAAAAAAATTATGGGTATTAAAATATATTTTTAGACAGATTACAGTTTCAAGCATTATTTGATTAATTGTATAGAGAAATACTTACAAATGCTCCTTCGTCTATAAATTTTTTATCATCAACATAAACAATTCCTATTTCTGCTGCATTATTGACCTGCATACAACATTTGTGTTTTTTTCAAATTAAAAAGGACGATTATTATATTTAAAGCAACGACAGCTTGATATCTTTGTTTTTGTAGTTTAATTACTTGTTTTATGTTGTTTATTATCACATGTATATTAAATTATTAATACAACTTTATTAATTATATATTAAAATATTATTATTCACCTCATATTTCTATTTAAAAATATATTCCAACCTATACAACTTTCCACATCCAAAAGTTCCCAATCTAATGGCTACTACAATGATTTCTCCCCATTTAAAA
Organism: Smallanthus sonchifolius; assembly: GCA_023525975.1. Taxonomy (NCBI): domain Eukaryota; kingdom Viridiplantae; phylum Streptophyta; class Magnoliopsida; order Asterales; family Asteraceae; genus Smallanthus; species Smallanthus sonchifolius. The sequence continues at coordinate 60,008,191 of CM042041.1, read as the reverse complement.
CTTCTCACCAAAACCTCCTGATTTAATTTCATTACAATAAGAAAAAAACCGAAACTGATGATCTTGAAATTAATTTGTGAGAATTGTTAGTTAGTTTTTAACGTCTTTCATCGTGTATCTATCCTGATGCCTCCCCACCCTTATAACGACTCTAATGGGTTTAACTACGCATAAGCGTGAGGGTGGTGGCAACCTGGCGGGGCAGTGTGTGACATCCCTGATTTCTATGCCTAATCCTTTGATTCTACCTTGTAATCTTAATTAAATTCTTATACTATGAATCTTTTGATGTCTCATATCACTTGTGATATCATTTCATTTAAAACTTCTGAGTCTGGCCTAAAGCGAGTATTCTATTTCGTTTTAGAACGGCTTGTTTATTCTTGCGTGACACTATCTGATTCTTGTGTATTTTCTGGGAAAATAAAATGATTAAAAAAAATTATCGGTATTAAAATATATTTTTAGACAGATTACAGTTTCGAGCATTATTTGATTAATTGTATAGAGAAATACTTACAAATGCTCCTTCGTCTATAAATTTTTTATCATCAACATAAACAATTCCTATTTCTGCTACATTATTGACCTGCATACAACATTTGTGTTTTTTTCAAATTAAAAAGGACGATTATTATATTTAAATCAACGACAGCTTGATATCTTTGTTTTGTAGTTTAATTACTTGTTTTATGTTGTTTATTATCACATGTATATTAAATTATTAATACAACTTTATTAATTATATATTAAAATATTATTATTCACCTCATATTTCTATTTAAAAATATATTCCAACCTATACAACTTTTCACATCCAAAAGTTCACAATCTAATGGCTACTACAATGATTTCTCCTCATCTAAAACTTCTCACCTAAACCTCCTGATTTAATTTCATTACAATAAGAAAAAAATCGAAACTGATGATCTTGAAATTAATTTGCGAGAATTGTTGGTTAGTTTTTAACGTCTTTCATCGTGTATCTAACCTGATGCCTCCCCACCCTTATAACGACTCTAATGGGTTTAACTACGCATAAGCGTGAGGGTAGTGGCAACCTGGCGGGGCAGTGTGTGACATCTCTGATTTCTATGCCTAATCCTTTGATTCTACCTTGTAACCTTAATTAAATTCTTATACTATGAACCTTTTGATGCCTCATATCACTTGTGATATCATTTCATTTCAAACTTCTGAGTCTGGCCTAAAGCGAGTATTCTATTTCGTTTTAGAACGGCTTGCTTATTCTTACGTGACACTATCTGATTCTTGTGTATTTTCTGGGAAAATAAAATGATTAAAAAAATTATGGGTATTAAAATATATTTTTAGACATATTACAGTTTCAAGCATTATTTGATTAATTGTATAGAGAAATACTTACAAATGGTCCTTCGTCTATAAATTTTTTATCATCAACATAAACAATTCCTATTTCTGCTGCATTATTGACCTGCATACAACATTTGTGTTTTTTTCAAATTAAAAAGGATGATTATTATAATTAAAGCAATGACAGCTTGATATCTTTGTTTTGTAGTTAATTACTTGTTTTATGTTGTTTATTATCACATGTGTATTAAATTACTAGTGTTAGAACCCGTGTATTACTCGGGGTTAAAAATACACTAATGAAAAAAAAGACAATTTAAGATTAAATAACTGTCGAATACAATTTATAAATTTAAGGATATTCTTTGTATAGAATATTTCAAGGGGAACCTAGGATAGAACCCATGTATCACACGGGCTAAAATACAACTGATAATTCACTTAATACACTTCTTATTACTACGTTTTTACTGTTCATGTTATACTCTTTTTATCGTATAATATAATCAAACAAAAATAAATTTAATTATCATCTGTAAGGCTCCATTCCCGGGTAACCTCACTTGTTGGATTTACTCATAAACATAGTCATAAATACTGAACTTAAGTTTAAAACATTCAGAAGTAGCGGAAGCAAACATCATTCAAATTACATGACCTAACAACGGAAGTCTTAACAATTAAATACATAACATTGTCTTAACATATATAAACGTGGGATGTCAGTCTTGTGCCGGGTAACCTTCACGCCATCGCACGACCATTTCTTCCTTTACCTGAAATGTATACTAAAAGTCAGCTAACGCTGGTGAGTTCTAGTTTAAAGACAAACATACATAATATTTATCTGATCGTGAATATTTTATATATGTATACATAACATACGTAATATTCGTGCTTTTACATATTCTTTACTTTACTGTTCTCACATAACATTCATATTAAGTATATACATATGTACATACATACTTACTTTGGGGGGGGGAGAACAGTTATTGTCCATAATCTTAAGGGAGATCAACCCATCACACTTGTCGCGAGTGTCACAAAGACATCGTAGTGAGAACTACCGTCGTAACCCATTTCATTAACCGTCCGGCTCTAGAAAACCGTCCGTTCTTTCATTAAATCCTTCCGGCAACCTTTGTCCGTCCGCTCTTAAACCGTCCTACCGTCGTAGTCCGTTCTTTTGTCCGTTTGCCCTAGGGCATCCGTTTCCCACGTGACAATTATGTATGCAACCGTTCTACTTTAGTTAAGGCAATTGCTTCGACCGTCCATTAGTGCCTTAATATACGTCCTAGCTTGTGAAGGAACGTTTTTGTCCCGGTTGCAAAATAGTCACGTGGTCGTCCGTCTACCGAAGTAGCCGTTGTCATAGAAGGGTTCATAACGTTTACATACATTCATATCATGCAATATATATAATATAAAGCAAGATTTCATTCATTTACGTTATGTCCTTCTTTTTCATTCATTCTTTGTAATCATACGTTTCATTCTTTGTTCATAATTCATTTTCATATATAAGTATATTATATATATATATATATATACACACACACATATTTGTATACCATGCATAATCACATTGACATTTATAGCATTTATTCATTTAGTGTATACATTTCAGCCCCAAAACATTTAAAATGATTTGCACATAAAATAGAAGGGGGCACATAGAACTCACCTAAAAAGCTAGTCTTGGTTGTCCTAAACAAAGGTCCAACAACGTCACGTACGATCTGAATTAGGTAGTTTAAATACACATCAGATCCATTCCCGACTCTAACGGTTTAATCATTCTAAACATACTGACTTTACTTACTGGTATGCTGCCTGCGCACTTAGTAAGTGCGCAGGGCCTTGCTCATGCGTACTTGACAAGTGCGCAGAGCATTCTTCTTGCGTACTTGGTAAGTACGCATTATCTTTCTCCTGCGTACCTACGTACTTGGTAAGTACGCAGGATCTTTCTCTTGCGTACCTGCGTACTTGGTAAGTACGCAGGACGTCCCTACTGCGTACTTGATAAGTACGCAGCACCTGTTTTCTGGACAAGTCCGAAATTTTTCATGTTAATCCGATAATGCTAATCTTACAACTTTCTTTGATCAAAAGGTGCGGTTTTCACTCTAGATGCTAGTTCTAAGCTTATTTTCAAGTTTCATCCATAAAAACGTCTCATATTTAGCTAAAACCCGAAAAATCCTAAAACAAAGAAAAACTCAGTTTAAGGTCGAATCGTTACCTGGATTGTGATTCTGATTCGGAGGTTTTGCTCACGAGCTCAGTAGTAACGTGCTCCTTCAATTTCGTGTCGATCCGTCGACTTTCTCTCTCTAGAACCGACTCTCCTTTCTCTCTCTAGCTTGCAAGTGTTGGTGAAAATGAGAGCTTCAAGGCTGTCTTGGCCTTTATATACCTGGGCTTCGCTCGGCCCGTTGGAGCCGAGCCCAAGCCCATCCGTTTTTCTTTTGTTTTATGACGATTAAGTCTCTTTCGCGTTATTATTTACTAAATTACTATTTTTGGGATGTTACATCATCAGTAAGCATCTAACAATCTTTTGTGTCATCATTTTGAATTGATTCAAGAAGCATCAAACGAATTAATATAACATGTTCCAAAAATCAAAAGGTCATACGATTATATATAAAAGTCAACATGTGAACAAAACTACTAAGTAATCAGAGACCGATGTTCGTTTGATGGACTGACCCCTTTAGCACTTGTTTGAGGTGTCGTTTGATGGGATCTTAAGATCCGAGGTTCCCATTGAAGCTCCAACAAACTACAATATCATAAGATAAGACAGAGTAAAGACAACATACTTATGAAATTGTATAAATTAGAGGTGGCAATTTCAACTCATGTCTAGCAACATACTTAGCAGACACTTGACTCAAATTTTGACCGACACAAAATTAAATCTATTCAGGCAATTCATCAAGCAAATATACTTCAAATTTGGCAAATATTCACAGATCAAGAAAACGCAATTCTGAATACTTACATTGATGTTGTTTAGCCCAAGCTACATCACAACCGCCTAGTAAAAACCCCCACTTCAGATACTTACTCTAGGGTTTGCTATTGCAACTTCTAAATCTGCAAGAACATAACCACTTCAAATTTAGCAAATAATTCACAAATAAACAAAACTCAGTTCTGAATACTTACATTGATGTTGTTTAACTCAAGTGATATATAGAAGTGTGTAGTCTCTAATCACTATCTGTTATTTTGCATGATTGTGGAGTTTGCTTTCTTTTATTTAATTTTTTTTAATGATTATGATTTATGAATGTATGATAGTTGGTAGATTTTTTTTTATTTTATACTTTTTTTCCAGGCCATGGCTAGTTTGATGTCACAACTCACAAGTAGTGGGAAGAACTGTGACATTTGACCCATCACAAAATAGTAATAAACACCTGGTGCAAATCCTGCTATTGAGTATTGAGATTCTTTGTTTTGCTTTGGTAGACCCAGGAAATGCATTTTGTATACCTGCTCTTTCTTTAGTAATAAACACTGGGTAATTTCATTTCCTTTGTTAAAAATTACATTATTAACTAAGACCTTAAAATTTCATGATCCAATGTAGTTCTGTAGTAACCCTTGAATTAAAGGTGGCAATTTGACCCGTTTACTTATGTATGGATCGATTTGGGTTATTTTTATCTAATGTGTCAAACATGCAAAATCATTAAAAAAATCAACAAAAAGGAAACATGTCAAATGGGTAGAACGGGTCAGAAATAAACTAAGTTGTAGTTTTTATGCATAAAACCTAATAATTCATTTTATTAAAAAATCCTGATAATAGATTTTTGTGGGTATGAGTAGCTGTTAAAAAAAGTAAAAAATACATATAGCTGCAGATGCAAAAGAATTGTAATTTCAATACATATAGTTACAAGTCAAATGAAGTGTGCAAACACTAACTTCTCCTAATATTGACTGACCAAACACCCTTCATAGTTTTTTATTATCATTTATTTTCTATTTGTTCTTTCAAAAACTCCTAATATTAACTGACCAAACACCCCTCCTCATAGTCAAAACAATTAAAATCACTACTCAATATTATTGATTTCAATAGTACAACTACACATTAAACACATACACACAAGTGTGTGCGTGTATCTAAATAAACAAATTGGGGAAAAGGTCAAATGTAAAAGTGAAATTGCAGAATTATTTCTGCTCACCTGCCTATATTTTCTTTTCTAGCTCTTCAAATGATGCCTTCTCAGCATAAAAAAACAATTAAGGAGATAAGGTAGTAAGTTTTAGATATAGAAAATCAAAACATACATTTTTATGGTTTGCCCCATGTATAGAATTTTAACATTTATCATTTACATCACAAACCTTTGCTTTCCATGGACCATTATACGAATAGTTAGGACTGTCCACTCATCATCTTCCTCATCATCTCAAGAATAAGTGTCTTTGATTAATAACCACATACCTAAAACAGCCCTTAATAAAAAAAAAGTAAAGACTGTGAATCAAAATTAATGTCACAATGAATTACCCTTGATCATAGAGACCACAATACTGAACCAAACATGTCTAAAGAAAAGCCTAGATGCCCCTGTTGGAGATTGGACAAGTTTACAGAAATCAGATCTTTTTAAAAAAAATATTACTAATTTTGTAATAATAACTACTTAAGTACATGCATCATCTATTTCAGAGACAAAGGGAAAGCTCGCGTTAATTTTTCCACTTGAAAGCAAGATTATGCACACACGTGTATGACCAATCCAATATTGGGTTTACTTTCATGAAAGACTATTTAGTTACACTATTAGATAGAAGTTCACACAAATTGACGCTAATGTAGAACCTGTGTGGCCAAAATTTGAGATATTCTTCAGAAGGTTTCAGTAGCAAATTGGGGTTTTCACACCTCCTACAACTTTAACCGTTTTGAATAGAGCTTGTTATGATTAAGCAACAAAATTTTACATTATTGCAAATATTCGATATCACTGAGTGTTGTCCTAACCAGAGCCACAAAATTTTAATTTTAAGATTCATATCCACTAAAGCATTAGTACAACTTTATATGATGGATAGGACTTGAAATTAGTAAACCCTAACTTAAACATGCGATCCATATAAGATATTCAATTACATGAAAGTCCAGATAAAATCAAATAAAATACTAATCAAATTACCTCCAAAGCTTTCGAAGAATTCAACCAGGATTTTGGAATCCTAATTTCTTCAACTGATTCTCCTAGTTCTTCTTCTTGTTTTTCTTCACTTTAGGGATGTGATAACGAACCACGTGTTTGGACCGAGACGAAACGACGATTGTTTGGCGTAGAAGTGATGCGAACATTACGGGCGATGGCGCCACCGATTGTCAACGATCTACTTTGAATTTCAGAATGACGATTAACCAGAGGAGGCGACTATTAACTATTGAGGTAGGATCCAATTAATCAGATGCGGGTACCCAAAGTCCGCGTGATTTTTAATGTGGAGTATTTGTGTGTGGGGGGGGGGGAAGGTGAGGTGCATTGTAGTGTTAACATGTGTCACTTTATTTTACTCTTTTATTAAGTAGAATAGATTAATACAACTTTATTAATTATATATTAAAATATTATTATTCACCTCATATTTCTATTTAAAAATATATTCTAACCTATACAACTTTCCATATCCAAAAGTTCTCAATCTAATGGCTACTACAATGATTTCTCCCCAATCTAAAACTTCTCACCAAAACCTCCTGATTTAATTTCATTACAATAAGAAAAAAACCGAAACTGATGATCTTGAAATTAATTTGCGAGAATTGTTAGTTAGTTTTTAACCTCTTTCGTTGTGTATCTATCCTGATGCCTCCCCACCCTTATAACGACTCTAATGAGTTTAACTACGCATAATCTTGAGGGTGGTGGCAACCTGGCGGGGCAGTGTGTGACATCCCTGATTTCTATGCCTAATCCTTTGATTCTACCTTATAACCTTAATTAAATTCTTATAATATGAACCTTTTGATGCCTCATATCACTTGTGATATCATTTCATTTCAAACTTCAGAGTCTGGCCTAAAGCGAGTATTCTATTTCATTTTAGAACGGCTTGCTTATTCTTATTTGACACTATCTGATTCTTGTGTATTTTCTAGAACTTACTACTTATGGTAACTTTGGATGCGTTAAACTCTAACCTAATAAAAACAGTTCAAGTTTGTAACTTCGTTTGACTAAAATAAAGTTTTAAGGGTAAAAGTTACACATACGTAAATTTTGGGGTTTCCTTTGTAACGTCTTCGAAATCTGGTTAATTTTTGTAAATTCAATCATATATCATTATTACTAGCTTAGTACCCCGTGTCTACACACAGTATGAAAAATATCAATATATAAAATTCATAATTTTTTATGTATGTATTTTACATGTGTAAAAATGTATATTACATATACGAATGATAAAAAATAATTCAAAATATGTAAACATTAATATATAATCGGGTTTTGAAAATACGTTAATTACTATTTAATTAAATTTGACTTTCATTATATCTATTTGATTCAAAATAAAAGTTACATAATTATATTTCAAAGTTTCTTATAATAAAAGATAATTTAAAATAAATGTGTTTTATTAGTATAATTAGTATTTTCTTTAAAGATATATTATCATTAAAATATAAAAATGCATTTAATAAGAGAGAGGAAGAAAATGATGAGAATGAATATGGTGATGACACGTGACATATAAAACCTTTATTTATTATATAGTATAGATTAACATAATTTTTGAAATTTTAAGAATATATATTATTATTTATTATTTAAACTAATAAAATCAATTAATTCCTTTAAACTTATCCAAAATGAATTAAAACCATTATTTATTCTTAAATCCTATCATAATCTATTCCATCCATTAACTAACTAATTTTGAACTCAATCCTCTCATCCATATCCTCAAAATTTCGTGATCTAACCTCCCCTATATCCATTATTCAAAAGTTTTATAAAAAAATTCTAAGATTTATAAACCTATGCTTATCACCTTTGTTATCCTAGTAAAAAACAAACCCAACCAACTTTCCCCCTTTTCCTTTCAAACCACCCTATAAATAGAGCATTAAACCTCATTCATTATTCACATCTCAACAATCCTACAGGGCTCTCTAAAACTAAAGGTTGTTCTTCTCATCTTTTGGAAGATTCTAGCTTAAATCCTTTCGTTTTAAGTAAGTTCTTCATATGTTCTTGCTCGTTCATACTTTTTATTTCAAAATCCTTCATAACTAACTTAGATCTATGATTCCCACAACATGTTTATGTTATAATCATAGATCTAATCAAAGATCACAAACCCTATTTTGATTAAACTTGTTCAAACTTTTATTTAAAAACTTGGTTTTGATCTTTCTTGTTCTTTTCAATTTCAAAAATCATGTTTTTACTAAAACTCCTTATTTTCAAATTAAACCTTTCTAATATCCAACTTATTTCATTTTTATCCATCCTAAGTTCATATTTACACTTTAACCCTCATACTTTCCAACTTTACAATTCACACCCTAAACTTGGTCTAATATACAAATAGAGTAACTTTCAAACCGGTATGTATTTATCTGATAAACATTAAAGTTCTGGCTAGGAAAAGACAGGGTTTTGATCCGACCAAACTGTTGGAGGTACTACTCTGTAACGATAACCACTCTAGTGTACAACAAGCACTTTTAACTAATTACAATAAAAAAACCCTCTACTATTCTAAACTTGTTTCTAATTAACTTAACAAACTTACTTAGGCAATCCTTGAGGCATTCAATCCAAGTTACTATAAGTTCAAGTTCAACCCTCTAAACTTGCAAGGTGAGATATATAACCCTTTTACTTTTTATCTTTGCTGGTATATCAAAGGTTGTTCGAACTGTATCAAACTCAAAAACTAATTTTGCAATTTCAATAACAACTTTCTATATTTGTAAACTTAAACGGTTTTATACACACTCTACAACCATTAAATTAGGATAAGCCAACAGGAGTAAGTCATAGATCTATGGGCCTGACAAGCCGATCTAGTTCTTGAGTTGACGAGATACGATATCAACTTGAAACTAGATATACAAAAACTGCAAAACTTGTTATTCATGCTATATCAATACTATGGGAACCCAATCTTGTCATTAGGTTTAGTTGAATCGATGTATAAAAGTTAGTTGCTTGTTATTTGAAACTTGTTTATGATTTGCAAATCCTTGTTATCTATTATTATGTATCTACTTAAACCTATGTTCTCACCAACTTTTTAGTTGACCTGTTTTAGCATGTTTTTCAGGTAATGGAAACTAAGTTGATGCTTCAATCATGCTAGAATTTCAAGGACTCATGCTTTAGTGGACTTAGCTAGATATTAAACAAAAAGAAGATTTATTTATTCTACTTGTATTGTTTGATTTCTTTGTAATCAATGTAATCAACTATTCAATTAATAGAAATCTCTTTTGATCATGTGTAACGATTCAATTTCGTCGCCCTCTCGTGTTTCCTCCTTGGCGGGGGTGTGACACAGTGGTAGCAGAAGGCTACCTACCGACTAGTCCGGGCCGACTACATAGCCGGGATTATTACACGACCCACATGTTTTTTTTATGGAATTCAGGGCCGACTAGTCTCAGTTGGCTTAGCCGGCAAATCTGAGGTGTCATGTTGCCATTGGTTCATATAAGTCGATGTCTACTGAATCGCAGGCTAAAACTCAATATCTACTTTATTGATTTCCTTGGTTAAAATGTGTATTTTGGTGATTTTCTCTTTTTTTTAACCGTTTGAAAACGGAAATATTGCTAACCATCCTTTAACCCCACCTAAATCCACATTTTGCGAAGTTACAATTTAGTCCCTAGACTTCCTAAATTGCCTCCCTCTTCCAAAGTTAATAAAATGCACCATTTAAACAATCCCTCCACTTTGTTTTATTCTATTGTCACCCATGTATTATTATTTAAGAAAATAACATTATATTTTGGATTTTGGTTTGTTACACCTTTGTGGTAAACGGACGACTAGACAGCTACTTGTGTAGACAGATAGGAAACATATGCATATGTAAACAGTATGAACTATTACGACTATTTATGTAGACTATACGAACTATTACAGCTACTTATGTAGATGGCACGAACTATTACAGATACATGTGTAGATGGTATGAACTATTATAGCTATTTATGCAGACAGTATGAACTATCACGGCTACTTATTTAGACGGTATGAACTATTACAAATATTTATGTAGACAGTACGAACTATTACGGCTGCATATGTAGACGATACAAATTACGGTTGTCTTTGTGACAACGAATATGTAATGAGATGATTACCCTTATATGCTAAGTAAAATGATATGACGTATGATTATGAGCTACGACTCTATATGATGTATGATTATGAGGTTCAACTCAATATGAAGAATGACTATGAAGGATACCTGATCCAAGACTGACATACCGTTTATATGTTTTGAATTTTAAGACAATGTTTCCTGATGTTTTAATTTTCCATGACGTTTTGTAATGAATCATGTTTCCCCTGCGAATGATTTAATGAGATGCAGTTATTGAACTATTTTGTAAATTAGTAAGTCCAACAAGTGAGGTCTCTCAGGAACGGAGCTTACATATGTGGTGAAATGTTCCGCTGCACAAATTTTTTCACTTAGTAAACTCGTGGGATTCTTGCAGAATCCGTCATAGTGAAGTCAATAGATCTTCCATACGAAAACCCCATCTAGAGATATTTCTCTCTCTAACTCCTTTCTCTCTATATAAGTTTGTTCTCTCACTTTCTAAAACACCCAGAGGTTTAACATGGGAAGGGGTGGGAAATTGGGGGAAATAGAACATGCAACTGATCGGCTAGGGGAAGTCACTAGTGATTGAGTGCAAACTGCTATACAAAAAAAAACTTCCGACAACTGTCCCCAATAGGTGGTAACCATTCACTTTATACAGCTGAGATTTAATATCAGCCAAATCTAACGGTGGTGATCGATTTATATGGATATTTGAATCACCATTGTCAATGATATATACAATGCCACAATCTATGTAGCTGCTCACTCCATTATTTATTGTGAAACCAATAGAATCTTCTGATTTACAATTTACTTCGGTGGTGCACTGGAGAATTGCTTGAGAAGTAATCCTAACCTGATAGAAGAGTAAAAGATGATCCAAGGAAAATGGAAGAAGATGATGGTCGGGTGAGTTTGTAGAGGCGGTCCTTATGGAGATGAATTGCATTAGTGTGTACGAAAGATGTCCCCCAATTGGTTAAGAGTTCATGTCTCATAGTGGAAATAATGGTGTAGATTTAGAAGTAGGATTAGAAGATGTGTGAGTTAACATTACTAAAAAAGATGAATTGATGTTTAGGTAGGTCAAGATATCTTCTTTTTCTTATGTGGTTATGCCCATTGCCCAAGTCTAACATGTTCTTTCTTTTACTTATTTTTACTTTTTACCCATTTTGATCCTTACGGATAAAAACTAACCCAAAAGCTTATATTTAAAGTATAAAACAATTTAACTAGAAATGCTTAGGTAAAGATTGTCAGACCTAATGATATCCGTCTTTTTGCTTTCATAAAAACATAAAACTTAACGGAATTATTTTGGGTATAGAGAGTTCTTGTTTTGAAGTAATATGTAACAACCCGAAAATTTAAAATCTAACTACATAGTTTTAAAATAAGTAAATATACATATGTTTAAAATATATGTTTAAAATATATAAAAGAAAGGTTATCTACGTTTATGATTAATACAAATTTATGTTTTAAAATTCGTGATTTATCGAACTTACAGAAAACTAAGTTTTAAATGAATTTAAATTCATATAAAGGATTTAAAAGAAATCCAGTCTTATCTATACTCCTTTATAAAGGAGAAGTTTAAGACGCCGGTTTTAAGACGTCGCCTCCATCGCCGGACCCTTCAACCGCCCAGGAATTCAATGCTATATGCCGGAGACGCTTCATCTAATATAACCGTCCATTTAGGGTTTCCTACACATAGCGCTTATGCAACTCATACGATGCGTCCTTTCCTCCACGATGAACTAGGGTTCTGATGACCAGATCTGCTCTCTCTGCCTACCTCATACTCGGTGACCCTTTGCAGCAAAGGTTAGAAAGGAGCTATGGTAGGAATTGTTGTCCCTGAATCAAGGTTCGGATGCTATGGACGTGGATGTGTTTTATACATTCAGTGGTTGGTTCCTTATATTAAATTGATTGTTCTTTCAGAATGTAGCAAATTACCCTTTTAGGCCTCTTACTGAGGAAGAAGTGGAATTGGTTCATTATCTTATTCCTATTGGTAAATTTTGATGTTTGTGTGTGTTGTATTGTGTACATTCGTATATGTATTTAAGCAAATACAAACTGTCGTTTAACTTTTTTTTTGCTATCTGATTTTATTATTAAACAAATTCGTAGGGATAAGGTTTGATTCTTGCATTGTTCTTATGGTCATACAGATTGTAAATCAGGTGATAATGCTGAATTGCTTGAAAAAGTTTTACAAAGTATAAAGGTGAAACGTTATAGTGAGGCAATCAATCATCTTTAATGTTGCCATATTGGCGAATTTTTTTCTTAAATGGTGTTGTATAGCACTAGTAGTTTCATAATAGGTGTTGGATTTGAAAAAGTAACACAAATGGTGTTTCCATACCTGCCAACCACGAATTGTGTGTTTCCATACTTGCCAACCACGAATTGTGGTGTTTACATAGTTCCCAACCACGAATTGTTGATTCCTAACCATTGAAAACATTGATTCCTAACCACGAATTGTGGTTCCTAACCACGAATTGTCACGAATTGTGGTTCCTAACTACGAATTGTTGGAAACATGGGTTCCCAACCACGAATTGTTGGAAACAATGGTTGCCAACCACGAATTGGACAAATCCATGTTTCCTAGCCACGAATTGTCACAAACTTACGTTGGCACCACAAATTGAAGACAAATCAATGTTCCCAACCACGAATTCTCTCAAAAATTGTGTATTAATTTTTGTTTTTTTTATTGATTGATGTTGTTTTATCAAATATTTTTCTGTGGTGAATAATAAAGGAAGTCGTTCGAGTAGATTCATCTGAGGAAACAACTCCGTTATCATACGAAAAATTACCACCATAGAATAATCTAACAAGAAACGGACGGGTTAAGGACATTATGAAAGAAAGGTTTAAAAGAGTTTGAAATATTTGAAAGAGTATGAAAGAGTTGACAGGGTTTGAGATGGTTTTTGTTGAAGTCTAATATATATTTGTTGAGCAAATTTTCTATCACATTTTTCACACACAGTAAGCAGAGAGATTCTTTATAAAAATAAAGCTGACAGAGATTCTCACAAAAGTAAGATTGTTTCTTCATAAAAAAATAAAAGTGACAGAGATTATCACAGTAAGATTTTCACAGAGATTCTAATAACAAAAGTAAGATTATTATTCTCTCAACAAAATAATAAAACAACAACGATAAAAAAAAATAAAACAAAAATTAATAATTTTTGAGAGAATTCGTGGTTGGCAACATTGATTGTCTTCAATTTGTGGTTGCCAACGTAAGTTTGTGACAATTCGTGGCTAGGAAACATGGATTTATCCAATTCGTGGTTGGCAACCATAACAATTCGTGGTTAGGAACCACAATTCGTGGTTAGAAACCACAATTCGTGGTTAGGAATCAATGTTTTCAACTTTAAGTACAATTCATGGTTAGGAACCAACAATTCGTGGTTGGGAACTATGTAAACACCACAATTTGTGGTTGGCAAGTATGGAAACACACAATTCGTGATTGGCAAGTATGGAAACACCATTTGTGTTACTTTTTCAAATCCAACACCTATTGTGAAACTACTAGTGCTATATAGCACCATTTAAGAAAAAAATTCCATATTGGTGTTTTCACAGATAAAGAATGCAATTGAGGTGAATTACTTTACATACATACATGCATCAAATTTGGCGTTTTTGTTCACTGTTTGTGGTCTCTGGTAGCTGTTTTCATAGCTATGATACTATCAATTCACCAAGTTTAGTTATGTTCAGTTTGAGTTAACTTGTCACATAAAGTTTAGAATGTAAGCAAATACATTTTTATTATTTGTTGTTATAGTTATTAGAAACTTGATTATTTTGCTTTTCATAAGTAACATCCTTGACCAATCTTTCGATTTTGGTTCTAACATGACATTTACTGTGTCATCCAATGTTTTTTTGTGTTTTGGAAGAAATTTAAATGACTTAAAACAATTGTGTTTAAATGTGTTTTGTGTCGGCAAACCAAAGCGACCTGTTTACATCCCACTCAAGGTAATTTATTCAGATTATATTAAAACTGACCTTACAGGTAAATTCTAACTCTGTTTTACTTCTTTTTTTCACCTAGTTGTGCGAACTGTTACCCTTACAACGTTATACCAAGGCGCTGTCAAATTTACAAACATCATTCACTTGTTGAGAATCTGCATGTTTGTTTATCCCTAAAATTCAATAAAGAATATATTTGGAATGATTATTGCACAGATATTCAGCAGTAGTATTCCCACGTGGTTGAGGAAGACAAAACTTGCAAAGACAATGAGCAAACTGCTGGTTAATCATCTTGGTTTGACTTTGACCAGAGAGGATTTGCAAGATGTGGTTGACTTAATGGAGCTATATGGCGAGATAACATTGAGTTTATTTTAAATTCAAAGACTGTCATGTTAAAGTACTTAAGAATTGACACAAGCGTTGCCATAGCTTTTGTAGTGAAAATGAGAATCAATATCAATTCCACAATTAGCATTTACTACGTTGACCCAATAAGTCAAACTGTGCCTCTTTTATAATGATCCAAGTTTGGGCAGGTCAAAAGTAATAAACTTTGAAGTTACATTTCTACCACATTTACAAGATGAATTCAAGAACTATGAGTAGCATCAAACTTTTAGATGTTGACCCTGATTGTCAAAATCTGCATATTTTCTATAATTTGACTTTAGACAAGTCAAATCAATAATTTTAAATTCAAGATTATCATCAATTTTTAATTTTAAATCAATAAGAAGAACAACAGGAATGATACAGCAAGCAAAATCCTATTCCCTTTATTTAAATTTGTTACTTATTTTGTAATAAACCAATAAGTATTAATTTATAAAACTTAAAATTTTAAATTAATGGGTCGGTCTGAAAGTTGGTTGGGGTTAGTCGAGATTAGATATATATTTATTTAGAAAAGGTTTCACGTGGTGAGCCGACCCCATTCCAACAAGTAACTAGGTACGAGAATGGAATCCACTAGCTTGATGTGGATAAGTAATCAAGTATAGAGATATTTTAATTTTACTTTTATTTTTTATTTCTTAAAATAAAGTTTTCATCTCTAAAGTTTGGTACAGGGATGGCAATGCGTCAGTTTTGGGACGGGTTTAGGTAATCCCAACCCCATACCCAGTTATAAGTAAAGTGCATTTGACTTTACAAATAAGGTGTAATTTATTAAAAAAACATTCATTTAATTAAGCAAATGTTTACACAAACTTAATTTGCCGGCGTCGCACATCGTGCGGTTCCCTACTAGTAGATTAAAAAGGATTTATCACCCTTAAAATTTCATTTAAACCCCCTCTATTTGTATTAACTCCCATCTGAACCCCTTCCCTTTTCCTTCTTGCATTAGACTCCAAAGAACAAGTTTGACCCTCAAAAGTCAAACCCGCGTCCAAATCTCTTCAAATCCCTGTAAATTCGGAATTTAAATCCTCCCAAAACTGTTCCAACCTAATTTCGATTGTAAAGGAATGATAAATACGTTGATTGATTGAGAAATCACGACTAATTAGGATCGAATTGAAATTGCGGTCGTGGATTTCAAATCCGACGCAAATCAAGCTCGTAATCCCAGAAATCTCTTTTATTTCCTGCTGTAAAACGCGTATTTTTCTTGGTTGAAGGATTTCGAACCTCTGGCTATAAATATCAACCTCAATTCGACGATCAAATACCCCAAAATTCGTTCTTTTTCTCATCTTTCCCCTCCCCACTGTTACAATCGGCTCAATAGCTCGACAACGTTTTTTGAGAATCCTCTAGGTCGAATCCAGGTAACTATTCATCGCCCCTCACCTGTTTCTGTAATTGAATTCGTTTGGATGGGCTAGGGATACGATCTGATTTATGTTTGGTGAAGAAGATGAACTGCAGCCTCGTGTTTAAAATCTTTTTTCTGGGCAAATAGATCAAATGAGTAGTCTGGTCTAGTGCTTAGACTCTTATGCAAGCAAGCAGGAGGTCTCTGGTTCGAGCCTTGTCCCTAGTTTTCTTTTTCTGTATTATTTTAACCACCCCCTTTCCACACATTGACTTATATGGTTTTAAAAGTTATAAATATCATTAAAAATTCGTTTCTCAAACGAACGATTTATAAAGATTTTGATTTCAAACGTTTTAAACTCTGTATTCGACCTAGAGGATTCTGCATAGTTTATAAAAAGGGGGGGTTTAAAATCTAAGTTATTGTATTAATTGTAGGCCTCTGCATAGTTTATTTTCGTTCGCAAAGGTTTTATTTCGGTTATCGCTTATCGTCATTAAGGTACGAACTTTTCGAACAAGATATGTGTATGGATTTGGTTTCCAACACTCTGTTGTTGGGATCTCAATTCGTTATTACGTGCTTATGTGTATTTTATACGTACATAGATATATTGTTTATAAGCAACGAATTATCGAAGATGACGTTGTGTGCGCATCGAACAATTGGATAAGGCCCTTCATAAGGATTGAACTATTGAATATGACGTTTCGTGCGCATTGACCCTTCGTAAGCAACAAATTATTGAATATGACGCTTTGTGCGCATTGACCCTTCGTAAGCATCGAATTATTGAATATGACGCTTTGTGCGCATTGTCCCTTCGTAAGGATTGAACTATTGAATATGACGCTTTGTGCGCATTGAACTATTGAACGTGTTATGTGACTTATCGAATATGAATTATCGTTATGTGACTCATTGAATGTGTTAAATGAATGTGTATCTATATTTTGTCTGATAAATATATTGTTAAGATTTTATTTATTGTATAGTTGTTGTCCCACTGAGTAAAGCCAAGTTTACTCAGGCGTAAATTTTTCCTCTTTATGTACGTCATGTTATAGGGATTATTGGGAAGACTTGGCGAAAGTGTTCGAGAGATTAAAGACGAAAAGTTTTATTTAAGTCAAATTGTAAATTTTTAATCACTTTTTCAAATTAATGTAAAGGTTTTATAATTTATGGATTGATATATTAAATTTTGTTACTGTTATAGTGACATGTCAGCCCTATCACGGGCGAGGTGTTACTTAATAAGTAGTAATAACATAGTATGTATGTTTTCAACAACTACATACAACAAAATATACATTCAAGTTCCAAAATGAGTAGCCAATTTGGCACTTAAATAATAGATGAAGATGGACAATTAAAGTGACTAAGGGAGAGATGATCATGCAACTCATCAAACCCCAAACTCTCTCTAACTTGCTTGGCATATCATAATTCAAGAATTCAGAAAGAAGCGGAAGAATCTCATCATGTAGGAGACGAAGGGAACGAATAATAACCGTTGTTATTATGTTGTCATAAATGGAGCTATTTCCACTTTGTCGAAGTAGGCCCCCGAAGGCAGGGGCGGATTTACGTATACGGGGAGGGGTTCACAGGAACCCCCCGATTTTCGAAAATTTTATAGAACCGTAAGTAAAAAAACTGGGGTGAACCCCTTAAAAAATTATAGGGTGAACCCTCTTGCAAAGTTTAACAAGTGGTGTAATGGTTTAGGCTTTGCTTTATAACCTGGAGGTTGTGGGTTCGAATCCCTTCACTAACATTTTTTAAAACATTTTTTTTAACCTGATTTCGTATGGGCCTTCAGCTTCTGGGCTTTTTAATGACTAATAGCTTGTATATAAAATGATGGGCCTTTTAATCGTTTCTTGTTTTGCTGGGCTAATAACAACAGCTTTGTGTTAGAAGTGACTTTGATTTTGTTTATTTTCTATACAGCTTTGAAACCTAAAGTGCTTAATTTTGTTAATATTTACATTGAATTTTCCCCATATCAGCTTAAAATGTTAGTAAGTGTATGCAATTGCAGTTGAATCTAACCAAAATAGAAGGTTTTGTGTATGAAATTACAGTATATAGATGATTTTGCTTTGTTTTCATTAATGTGAATTGGTTTGTTTATACAATTACAGTGGACTTCCAAGTGATGCCAAAATGTTTCTGAATTTACTTCATCATCCATTAAATGGTTTTGGATTAACTAAGAACTTCATTTTGAGTATCAATGCATTAGATCAATTTGTGTTTACTTGTTAGATTTTAAACTGAGAAGGTCAATTTTGTGTGCATTTCAATCTAATGTAGTCTTGCGTTTCAATAGGATACTTTTGATTATCAAAAATCAAATTTTATTATATTAAGTTTTTTTTTGTGAGAGAAGAATTACTTTGTCGTGTGTAGAGGTTATAGTTGTTGTGTCATGTGATGTAATTATAATTTGTTGGTATGGATAAACTTGTTTGGTGATAGTTCCTACTTGGATTGGTGATGCCGAAGAAGAAACAATTTGCAGTAGTATTAGCATGTGTAATTTTATATTATTTAATTTGTTGCTAAAGTTCATGATTTTTACCAATTTGAGAAGACGGATTGAGTCTTGACCCGTCCAATCCGTTTCAATTTTTTGCTAATTTCTTTTATAAATCAACCCGTTGGAAAAAAATCATTATTCTTTCGTATTTTTGTTATGTGATGACCTTACCCGACCCGAACCATCGAACCGACCCGAATTTTTTTATGTCCGGCCCTATGAAATTGGAGCATCTAAAAACAGTGAACCCCTTGAAAAAAATTCCTGGATCCGCCACTGCCCGAAGGCTCACCATCCGATAACAAAGCAGCCATTACTGGAGCTTTAGCACCTTCTTTTGCAGTAACGATTCCTGTATTAGATGTCATATCTGTTAACACATACCCAGGATGCACGACATTCACAAGAATATTTGGAAATTTTTTTGCCATTAGTCTTGTTTAAACATTAAGGGCTATTTTTGAAACTTTATAGGCAGAGGCCGTTCATTCTCCCGCAAGTTAGCAGTCTTAAAATCCTTCAAAAACAATTGAATAATCTCGTATATTCTTTCCTCAGTTAAGTTCTCAATATCAAGCAACTCTTGTTTCAACTCATCATTGTGAAACCACTGAATTAACAAAGACTTTGTCATTCTTTATAAGTGAAAATCTTAACATTTTTATGCGCATATAAGAATTAGTTAACTTACACGTAGGTCTCCATAAACAGAGCTAAGATTCACAATTCTTGCCGATTTAGAGAACTGGAGAAGAGGAACAAGTGCCTCTGTAACTCTTTTGGTTCCATAATAATTTATATTCAAACATTTTTCTTCGAGATTATAAGGTTCCTCTATAATTCCGGTTAAAAGATCTACATTTTCATCGCTCACTTGTGTCTAATTATTTAGGAAACTGAATCAATCAAGTCCATTAAATCAAATCAATCAAGTCCTTGATTTTCTTCATTATTGTTGTATAATTATAGACATGTTTATGTGTTAGTTTCATTCCTAATTTGTAGATTTGTTTCCTTATACTTTGATTATATCCTTGTATATATATTACTAGCTTAAAATCTCATGTGTTACACGGGTTGATAAAATATAATATTATATAATCAGTAATAAAAATTTTGTATTTTAAAACACCCGTGTATCAGTAATAAATTTTTTGTATTTTAAAAAATCTGTGTGTTACATGGATTGATAAAATATAACGCTATATAGTTAGTAATAAAACGTTTATATCTTTAAAAACTCGTATATTACACAGTTTGAATACATTAATTTTTATTTAATTTAATATGACTTACATCAATATTTAGTTAAAAACAAAAGTTACATAATTAAATTTTAAAGTTTCTTAAAATAAGAGATAATTTAAAATAAATGGATTTTTTTAGTATAATTAATATTTTTTTAAATATAAATCATTATTAAAAAAAGTGTATTTAGTAAGAGAGAGATGAGGGAAAAAAATGTGAGGTTGAATATGAGAGTGACAAGTGACAAAAAATTTAGTTTTTTATTATAATAGGGATTCTTATTTAATATAATTAGTATTTTTCTTTAATAATATATTTATAATATATAATATCATTATTATTTAATAAGATATATGTTTATCTATTACGAGATATAGATGAGAAAACTAATGTAAAAATGCATGAGTAAGTGACAAATTTCCTCTTAAAAGCTTTATTTATTAGTATGTATGGATATAGATTCATTACTATGATAATGGAAATTTATTTCGGTTTAATATACCTTCTTATGATACGAATGAATATTGAATCATAATAAATTTTCATTATAATAGTAATATATATATATATATGGAAAGTATAGAATGAAAACCCTCTTGAGTTGAAAAAACTCACTAAACCCTAGAAAAATCTAAATATTTTTTTTTAATTTGGGATTGATTATTTACATAAATACAAGCCATTCGCAAAAAGAAAGCGCCGAATAAAACAAAGAAATAAAAAATATGTAAAAATTAATCAAAATCGTCTATTACGTATGCAATACATCAGCATTTACATATGTAATAAACGTCAGGTTTTAAAAAAAAAACGCTCGGCGCTTTTTTATAATTTTTTCACCAAAAGTGATAAAATTGAATGTACAAAATATTCCAAAAATAAAAGTTTTTTTTACATATGTAAAACAGGGTTTCGTGAGTTTCTTAATCTCAATTGTGTTTTTATTATAACCATCCTCTATATATCTTACTACTCTAATAAATGAAAATATTTTCAGGACACGGGTCACTCTTTAGTTACTTCTCATCTTTATTTTTTCGCCTCTCTCCTATTAAATATTAGATTTTCTATTTCTCTCTACTATTAAATAATAATCTTTTTATTACTAAATGTAATTACGGATACTTATTATTTAATTATAGATAGTTTAATATTAACTAACATTTATCAATTAAATTAAAAAACTAATACTCAGTTGAAAAAAAATATTTTAAAAACTAACTTACCAGACCTTATAACTTTCACGACAAATTACATTTTTTAAAAACATATTTTGACAAATGTGTTTGTTAACAGTTTACATTATAATTTATTCAACCGATATAATATATTGGTTTGTTTTTAAAAATATAAAATTTTTATTACTAAATATATAACATTTTATTTATTTAACACGTGTAATACACGAGATTTTAATCTACTATATATCTATACTATATAATAAATAAAGGTTTTTACATGATACGTGTCACCTCCATATTCATTCTTATCATTTTTTCTCGTCTCTCTTTTATTAAATACACCTCCGTATTTTAATAATAATATATATTTAAATAAAATATTAATTATACTAATAAAACATATTTGTATTAAACTATCTCTTATTATAAAAAATTTAAAATATGATTATGCAACTTTTATTTTGAAGCAAATAGTAATAAAAGTCAAATTGCACTAAATAGTAATTAACGTATTTTCGAAATGCAATTATATATTAATTTTTACATATTTTGAATTTTATTTTCTATCCTTCGTATATATAATACATTTTTACACATATAAAATATATACATAAAAAATTAAGAATTTTATAAATTGATATTTTTCACTTCGTGTGTAGACACGGGGTTCTAAGCTAGTATATAATTATAATGATACGATGAAAATACAAGGAAACAAATCTACAAATTCAGAATCATAACTAGCAAATAAACCTATAATTATACAACAATCATGGAGAAAATCTAGTACTTGATTAATACAGTTTCCTTAGCACTAATTGTACCAAACATCACATCAAGCTTTTTACTTTTTAATTAAGGTAACTATTGTAACAAGTTTGTGGGAAAACAAGATGAAAAGGGGGTGATTATTCAAAGAAATATACAGAGAAATACTTACAAATGCTCCTTCATCTTTGAATCGTTTATCATCAACAAAAACAACTCCACCTTCTGCTGCGTTATTGACCTGTATACAAGATTTATATCGTGAGAGTTCCACGTCTTTATCTTATAATTTAATTATTTTTTGGACTCTTTTAATTCTCGACCTAAATTTAATCGTGAACATTTATTTAAGTCATTTTATATGTGTGTTGATAAATAACTATTGCTATATAGTAGATTACCAGCTTACTCTCAACTCTAAAAATTACTTCAGAAATCGCAACCCAATACATCATGAATATTAGGGGATATATTACATCTTTGTGCGCAAGCGGGTCATATTAGTTAAAGGGTCGGTTTTGCAATCAAGGTTATGTTACCTTTCTAGTCAGACTCATCGTCTCAAGTTATATTAGGTTTTTAACCTGGTTATATTAACATACATGAATCATGGATGACATGAAAAAATATGTTAAGAGTATTAAGTAGTTTTAGTGTTAGGGTATCACACACACACAATCGCAAACACAAACAAAAAAACATTAAACAGCACAAGAAGTTAACGTTGTTCAGTCAAGATTGACCCACATCCACATGCTGCAACTAGGGTTTGATATGAGGACTACAATATGGTATGTGATATGTGGGCATCTAATAGTCATGTGTACCAAATCATTTTCTTTTTTTGTTTTGACATCAATTTCACTATTAGATGAGTTTTATAGTTACGTAGATTTCAATAAAATAATCAATTTATATGTCCATGGATCTTTTACATACCAAGATATCGAGTTTTATGAAGCGTGTTTCAACGAATTTGATCAAATTTGCTACACTATTTGAATCTCTGATGTCAAGCTAATGAAAAATGACATTCAGAATGCCAGAAGCATTGAGTTTTTCTACAGCTTCAACCCCACGACTCTCATTTCTAGATGTTAATATGACTTCTATCCCATTTAAAGCTGGTTGCCGACATATTTCAAATCCAATCCCTTTGTTTCCTCCTGTAACAAGTGCACATCTAAAATTTAAAGAAAAAACATCAAACTTTTTGAGCAGATTTATTTATGAAAGAAAATAAAATCTACCTTCTCTCTTCCATTAGCGCATATGAAGTTGGATAACATGAAGAAAACCTCTTTTATATTGCATTAAAAGAAATTCTCATCCACACAAATATTATCAAACGTATCCGAGGTATGCGGCTCAACAAAGGGATGAATAGCAAGCCTTAGTAATGCCCACTTCAAATTGAATATTCATTTATTTATATTTGAGAAAATTACAAATTATGTATTACCTAAATTTCAGTATACGTTATTTAACTAAGGAAATTACAGAAAACGTCTGATGCCCACTTGTTAGCTGTCCGCTTGGTTTCAACCTATAAGTAGAAATCAAATGCTCAGCCATTTCTCCACTAAACCACTCACAATACACCTTCCATACACACATACTCTTTGATCTTGTTCATTCCAAATCTGCTTCATATCCGTGAGTTTCGGCAACAAACGTAGTAGATTGTTCTGAGATAAGATTTTGACCACCTGTTTAAGATTTAGTTATTTACCGATAAGCTAGGAATACTTAATTACGTAATGTCAATACGGATTCAGATATTGGCAAAGTGTTTGTGATATCCCACTTAATCTAAACCGAGATATTATCGAGGTGAGTTCCTCTAAACTGAAATGCGTTCTTAAGAAAGCTTGTATATGACATAAAATTGGGCTTCTTAAGAAATAACGGGGGAGGCTATAAGGGGACGGTGTGTTGTTGGTGTGGATTTTTAAAAGCTTGTATAGGAGGGATGCCAATATTGGGGGCGATGTTAGAGCCTAGAGGTATGCCTGACAAAAAAAACATGTTTACGTCAATTTACACGTCAGGGAAAAGAGCACAGAACTTGACAAATTTAAACCAAAACATCATTGTTTAAAACAACCCATTCTCACACGAACCAAAATATCATTGTTTAAAACAACTCGTTTTGACCCGAACCCGCTCTAACTCGAACCAAAATATCACTTTTTTTAAAACAACTCATTCTGACCCGTGACCCGAACCCGCCAGACCCGCCCTGTTTGCCAGGCCTACCTAGAGGTGCTAGAGGGGAAGGTTGGATATGGGGATTTTTTTTGAATTGCAATATATTATAACAACTAACAACCCGATAGCAAAAAAAAAGAGAACGTTACACAAAAAGGAAGTGGATTTTGTAACCAACCCACTCAAATAATATTCAACTTTCTATTCCTATTTACAAATCACAAATAGAAATAATTTTGAATTTGATCAAATAAACTTCCATTTCTTCTGTCATCATGAGCAAAAACAGAATCATTATGAAATCTCCAAATCATCCACCAAGCGGTCAAAATAATTCCATGCATAACTTCTTTTTCCTTTTTCGGCCTCGCCGGTGCATCGACCCAAGTAACCAAATGCGAAGGATACCAACTAGAAGGCATAGATGAATCTAACCATTTACCAATTGAACCCCACACTTTTTGAGCATTAACACACTTACCAAGAACATGATCTAACGTCTCAACCGCGCTGTCATAAATGAGACATAAAATACTAGGAACATCAATCCCCTGATCCAACAACTTAGTTCTATTTGGGAGACGATTCAGTAAGATACGCCAACCTAAAATATTAACCTTTATTGGGATGAAACGATTCCATCTAGTAACCCTCGAACCATCTGGTAACATCATGGAGTCAATAAATTTTCGAACATATTTCAAACTAAAGGAACCATCTACATCCAAATCCCAAAACCATGAGTCTTGATCAGACCCCAAAGTAAATGTATTTACATCTTCAATCAATTGGCTAAATTGATCCATTTCAGCACCACCTCTAAGAATACGCCTCCACGACCACTCCCACTCCCACCCTATCTCACTCTTTCGGTCTTTAATAAAGCAATCTTTGTCAGATTCTAAATGAAATAGACGAGGAAATCTAACACTCAAAGACTCATCACCCAACCAAATATCCTTCCAAAAGGACGTGTCGAGCCCATTCCCCATTTTTTTCTTTAAATTAGTCCAAGATATAATACATTTATCGTTTAAAGTTGTAGATGATCTAATAATTCTGTTCCAGACTCCATATTATTAGACTATGACAGAATTTATAACTAGGAAAAATCCTTAAACTGTTCTTATTATTTTTTTATCCCTCAATCTGTCCCTTTGACTATTTTTTTATGAAAATGTCCCCTCATATACTGTCGGAACCGACGGTGTAACATGGTCGTCCGACGTTGTTCTCAGTCAACCACAGGTCGCCACGGTGTCCAAATTGTCGGTATGTTTATAAACACCGACGGATACGACGATATCCTTTTTTACAAAATTATTGAGGTAAGATCTTATATGTTAAAGCATCGCATATATGGAAGTGACAGTATTTCTTTCCTTTCCTTTTTTTCTTTTTTTGCTTTTATGAAAGCATAAAATAAAACTTATAATCTTAATCATATAAGCCTAATTTAAATTAAATGGTGGGCAGTAGGTGAAATCTCATATGTTAAAGCATCGCATATCTTCCAATAATCGAGGAACAGATGAAGATAACAAAGACGATCTAAACTACTAATTAAATTTGTGGATATTATTCAAGTCAATTGCAATGGAGAGATGTTCGGGCACCTCATCAAACCCTAAACAAAACTCTCTCAAACTTGCTTGGCATATCATATTCAGAATCAAAGATCCATTCACATGTAATTCAAGAATCCAGAAAGAAGCGGAAGAATCCCATTAGGAGATGAGGGGAACAAAGAAAAACTGTTACTTAAATGGAGTTATTTCCATTTTGTCGAAGTAGACACCAGAAGGTCCGTAATCCGGCAACAAAGCAGCCATTACTGGACCTTTTGCACCCTCCTCTGGAGTAAGGAATCCTGTATGACATGTCATATTTGTTACGACATACCCGGGGTGCACGGCATTCACAAGAATATTTTGAAACTTCTTTGCCATCAGTCTTGTGTAAGCATTAAGAGCTACTTTTGAAACTTTATAAGCAGAAACCGTCAAAGGCCAACCATTCTCCCGCAACTTGGCAGCCTTAAAGTCCCTCAAAAACCATTGAATAATCTCGTGTATCCTTTCCTCGGTTAAGTTCTCGATATCATACAACTCTTGTTTCAACTCCTCATTGTAAAACCACTTAAACAAGAAAGACTGTCAATCTTTACAAGCTAGTGAAATTTCAACATTTTATGTGAATATATGAGTAACTTACATGTAGGTCTCCAGCATTAGAGCTAACATTCACAATTCTTGGAGATTTAGAGAGTTGAAGAAGAGGAACAAGTGCATCCGTAACCCTTTTGGTTCCATAATAATTTATATTCAAACATTCTTCTCCCTTATCATAAGGTTCCTCTATAAAACCGGTTAAAAGGTCTACATTCTCATCTCTCACTTTCATCTAATTATAACAACAATAAATCAAGCTTGTTAAGCTAGCTTAGCTATAACATTGTAACAAGTTTGTGGGAAAATAAAATGATTATAAAAAATTATGGGTATTAAAATATATTTTTAGACACATTACAGTTTCAAGCATTATTCGATTAATTGTATAGAGAAATACTTACAAATGCTCCTTCGTCTATAAATTTTTTATCATCAACATAAACAATTCCTATTTCTGCTGCATTATTGACCTGCATACATCATTTATAGTTTTTTCAAATTAAAAAGGACGATTATTATATTTAAAGCAACGACAGCTTGATATCTTTGTTTTGTAGTTTAATTACTTGTTTTATGTTGTTTATTATCACATGTATATTAAACTATTAATACAACTTTATTAATTATGTATTAAAATATTATTATTCACCTCATATTTCTATTTAAAAATACATTCCAACCTATACACCTTTCCACATCCAAAAATTCCCAATCTAATGACTACTACAATGATTTCTCCCCATCTAAAACTTCTCAACCCAAAACCTACGGATTTAATTTCATTACAATAAGAAAAAAACTAAAACTGGTGATCTTGAAATTAATTTGCGAAAATTGATAGTTAGTTTTTAACGTCTTTCTTCGTGTATCTATCCTGATGCCTCCCCACCCTTATAACGACTCTAATGGGTTTAACTACGCATAAGCGTGAGGGTGGTGGCAACCTGGCGGGGCAGTGGTAGCAGAAAGCTACGTATCGGCTAGTCCGGGCTGACTAAATAGCCGAGAATATTACACGTGGACCCACATGTTTTTTATGGAATTCAGGGCCGGCTAGTCTCAGTCGGCTTAGCCGGAAAATCTGAGGTGTCGTGTTGCCATTGGTTCATTTAAGTCGATGTCTACTCAATCGCAGGCTAAACCTCAATATCTACTTTGGTGATTTCCGTGGTTAAAATGTCTATTTTGGTGATTTTCACTTTTTTTTCCGTTTGAAAACGAAAATATTGCCCACCATCTCTTAACCGCAACTAAACCGTGATGGGTGCAGCGAGTAACAGTGCCCCACCCATCGTGGTTAGGTGCGCTTTAGGGATGGTCTGCTGAGGTGGCATGTTGCCCCCCCCCTTGGTAGATGACTAACTTAATCTCTCTTCCAAACAATACTAAGAAAAAAAGCAATAGGTGTTTTTAATATCATCTGGTTTTCTGAAGGAAGAAAAACAAACCTGGGTTATATAGCATCTTAACACAACCATGTTATATTAGTAAGGGCCGGTTATGTAATCGAGTTATGTTACCTTTGTACACATATAGCCCGGTTATATTAATTAACCCACTTTTAGTAGTGAAAAACACATGAATAATGGTAGAGATGATGTCCATGAAACTTTTACTTACCAAGATATCAAGTTTTTTGAAGCGTGTTTCGATGAATTTAAACAGATTTGCTATGCTTTCTGAATCTTTGATGTCAAGCTGATGATAAATAACATTAGGAATGCCAGAAACATTGAGTTTTTCGACAGCTTCAACCCCTCGGCTCTCGTTTCTAGCTGTTAACACAACTTCAATCCCGTTTAAAGCGAGCTGCCGACATATTTCAAATCCAATCCCTTTATTTCCTCCTGTAACAACTGCACATCTGAAATTTCAACAAAAAGAAATTAATGTCTTCAAACATTTTGAACACAATTATTATTTATAAAAGAAGGTAAATACACCTTCTCTCCTCCATTAGAGCATATGAAGGTAAGAAGAAGAAAACCTCTTTTATATTGCATTAAAAAAATCTCATCCACACAAATTTTATCAAATGTATTTTTGGCATGATACGGAATATGTATGTGGCTGAAGAAAAAAACATGGCTAGTTTTAAAAACTTGGGTTGTTCACTGGTTGGCTACAATTTTACTTTATGCGATGTGATATTCATTTGTATCATATGTTAACAATGAAAGAAAGAATACAAGATTAGTAAAAATATTGAAATAAATATCATTTTAACTTTTTTTTTAGAAGAAATCCCTTTGTTTTTTAATATTCTAAGGCGGCCTCCAACGCGCGCCCACGCCCAGCTGCCCGTAGCCACGTGGCCCGCCCTCATCACGTGCGCTCGTTGAGGTTTCCTTGTTCGTGCCCCGCCGCACTCCGCCAAGGGCGGTGTTTGTTTGATTTTTGTGGGGCCCACTATTTTCTTTTCCATTTTTCCAACATCTACTTGTGTTTTGATTTTTTTTTTTAAGTTATTAAATTAACTTTTATATTTTTCTAACGGCTAGTTTTTTTTTCTTGTTGCTATAAAATGGTAAAATTCTACTTCTTGGACTGTGTCGACACCCGAAAGACTAATTAGAGATTTGCTAAGCGAACTAGCTTGAAATCGCTTCTCCTAGCTTGATCTTAAGTCTTATACATTAATGAAGCAATCTGACTTATATGCTCTTCTCCCCTTGCTTTATTACACCAATAACTGCATATGAAGCGAAGGACATCGATTATCTATTTAGACAAACGAAGAATAAGATAAAGCTAGCTAATTCACCCGCATCTGTTGGAGGAAGGAAAGGACAGATACATACATAATTTTTCTCCTTTCTCCCGTAAAGCTTCCTTTCCTGAATATTAGCTCTTATCTTTCTTATTTATTCTGACTATTATCACTTTATAAACCGGGCCTGGAGAATTTAACCTTAACGTATCAGGGTGGTACGCCTGGGACAAGAAGGTTTGTCGTACAATTTCGGCGATTACAAAAAGAAAGGAGTATATCCCTCTCCCTTAGTGTCTTTCCACATTCGTCATTTTTTTTTGTATTTATCTTGACGGCTAGTTTTTAAATCCTACTATAAATACCTCTGTATACCTAAACCATTTTTATACCCAACTATCTTAAGCAATTCTCCCAACTATTAAATGTTTTTATTTACTGAATTATATTGATCCAAATCACTCGTTTTCGTTCGCTCAACTATTAAACGATAGCAACAATGAACAATGCCCAAACCGACCACCTACACCCTCACAGTTTCTTCCATTACATGGAAGACCTGTGTTCAAGCCTCCCATACGCCAGATCCCAAGCCTTTTTTTTATATTGGTCTCGGTTCAGATTGGTCACGGTTCAGACGCCCGGTTCAGACCATTTAAACGACTCTGCCTCGGAGCACTTTACCTGTGACCACGCACGGGTGAAATTAACCAGTTTCTAACTAAATACATTTGAGTATGATGTGAACAGTTCCAAATCATGGTTAGTTGGTGTAGGCAGCTTTGCCATGTTTCGTATGGTGATTGGAAGGTTTTTTTATTTCCCACGGTTCTGCTACTGTATAAAGGATTAAACGGAGAACTTTGAACACATGTCTCCTGGCCCAACAGCAAGGTCGCGCCATGTGCTCCCCATCCACCCGGGTTTAAACCTTTTGACGTTTTATGTTTTAATTGTTTTTATGTTACTTTTTAATCCAGATTTTTTGGGCATGTTATCATTTAGTTTATTTTTTCAGACATATTATCGTTTATATTTTGGTTTTAGTTGCCTGGATTGAACGGTAGTTTGATTCATTTGTTACTTGTTAGATAGTCCTGTTCCCGAATGTCGTATTACGTCACTCCAGTATAAATAACACTCGCACAAATGGGAAGAACAACAATCAGCAGCACACCCTCAATTCATATCTTTCCAACTTCAATTTCCGCTCCTAATTGTGTCCTCCCGATCGAATTCCCAAAATTTGTGAAGAATACCAACTCGATTTCTCACAATTCCGCTAATATTCTCAGGTACCGATTCATCATAGCTTCGGTTCTTTGATCTATTTTATGAATATGGATATTAATACGGACACCAATCGGTTACTGTATGTGCAAACCCTAATTAGCTTACATCTATAACTTGATTACAACATTTTGGATTTTAAAGCTGATAGGTTTGACCTCAAAAGTCAAACTGAACTATGCATTATTATGGTATGAAACTAACTGAAATAGGTTAACTGTTTTGTAGAATCAACAATAAGAACAGAATCTTATCAGGGTCTAAGATGGGAGAGAGTGTAGGGACATCTATGGCTGCTGAGGTCAAACCTGGTCAAATGGTTTTCGAACCGATTTTAGAAGAAGGTGTCTTCAGGTTTGATTGTTCTGCTGATGCTAGAAACTCATCATTTCCCAGTCTGTCTTTTGTTGATCCCAAAGATAGAGACACACCCCTTGTACATCTTCACAAAACTCCATCATACATCCCGGCTTTCGAAACAGTAGCCGAACAACAAATTGTGTATTTTGAGGTCAGCTATACCTTCTAAAAATAACTTCTGTTTTGTTACATTTTCAATTTAAACAGCAAACTAAAGCTAGTGAATATGGTAATTAGCTTCCAGCAGGAACCTCATTTTATGGAACAGGGGAAGTTAGTGGACAGCTTGAAAGAACAGGAAAAAGGGTTGGTTTTTACTCTTTTTTTTCATAAAATAATAACTGGGCTTCGTTTTGTTCGGGTACTAAGGAAAGCGATAAACACAGGTTTTTACTTGGAATACTGATGCATGGGGGTATGGAAGTGGGACTACATCCTTGTACCAATCACATCCGTGGGTTCTTGCTATTCTTCCTAATGGAGATGCATTTGGGATTCTTGCTGATACGACAAAACGTTGTGAGGTGCTTAGTATTTCTCGCTTAAATCACTGTTTCATTTTCTGAATAATCTGCTAATATAGTTGTCATAATTTTTGTGTTTGACTATATTTCAACAGATTGATCTGCGTAAAGAATCGACAGTAAAGCTAATTGCCCCTTCACCTTTTCCTGTGATTACATTTGGTCCATTTGCTTCAGCAACCACTGTTTTGACATCATTGTCACATGCAATTGGTAATTCCTGAACTATGTGTTCATAAACTTAAAAAAAATTTGTATATCTTTATATATGAAAATTGGTATTTTTGTTGGTAGGAACTGTTTTCATGCCACCAAAGTGGTCACTAGGATATCAACAGTGTCGTTGGAGCTATGACTCTGATTTGCGTGTCCGTGAGGTATGTTAAAATGTGCTATTTAAATAAAAAAAAATTGTAGTTGTCACATTAAATGTTTGTTATCCTCAATATATCTTCAATTTGATTTTTATTATGCAGATTGCCAAGACATTTAGAGATAAAGGTATACCTTGTGATGTCATATGGATGGATATTGACTACATGGATGGCTTCCGATGTTTCACATTTGACAAGGTACTATTGTTGATTATTAACTATGTTACATACTTCTTATGTTGGATTGCATCAACGTATTAAGCCAACAGTTTATTCAACCATAACTAAATGTTTTAGAAATGAGTGTTGTTTTTAGGAGACTTTTTCTAATCCAAAATCTCTGGCGGATGATCTTCATGCTGCTGGTTTCAAAGCTATCTGGATGCTTGACCCTGGGATCAAGCATGAAAAAGGTTACTTTGTTTATGATAGCGGATCAGAAAAAGATATATGGGTTCAAACAGCAGACGGAAAGCCCTTTGTTGGTACGTTTTATTAAATTTACCATTATAATGTTTTTATATATATTCTCATAAGTTTCTTTCTCCATTTTTGTAGGAGAGGTATGGCCAGGACCTTGTGTTTTCCCTGATTTTACTCAAGAGAAAGCTCGTTCATGGTGGTCTAATTTAGTCAAAGATTTTATATCTAACGGTGTCGATGGTATATGGAATGATATGAACGAACCAGCTGTGTTCAAGGTGATTTTACACCTTTTATTTTAATTTTTTTCTTTCTGGGTTATTGATTATTATCTCACTGGTTTTGTTTTCCTTTTGTCAGTCCATAACAAAAACAATGCCTGAGAGTAACATTCATAGGGGGGATGCTGAACTTGGTGGTCAACAGAATCACTTGCACTATCACAATGTAAGCCAGTTCATTTGTTTTTGTGCATATTTCAAAGAATTAACTTGTTATTAATTATTATCCTAAAATTACAGAGGTGGCAAGTCAACTCATTTGCTTACGAACTGGTTTTAGGTTTATGGCATGCTGATGGCAAGATCGACATACACAGGAATGAAATTAGCTAATCCAAATAAACGTCCATTTGTTCTTACTCGAGCTGGTTTCATAGGTAGTCAGAGGTATGCTGCCACGTGGACAGGGGATAATCTTTCTACTTGGGAACACCTACATATGAGCATTTCTATGGTACTCCAACTGGTAAGGTTAAGTTATTAGCTTTTAACTACTATTGTAATTTTAGATCAATTAACGTTATTCGAATTCACATTTGCTTGGTTGCCATTCAGGGGCTTAGTGGTCAACCACTTTCTGGGCCAGACATTGGTGGCTTTGCTGGCAATGCAACGCCCAGATTATTTGGAAGATGGATCGGCGTTGGAGCCATGTTTCCATTTTGTCGTGGGCATTCTGAAAAGGGAACTATTGATCATGAGCCTTGGTCCTTCGGGGAGGAGGTGGGACCCTTTTTCTGACTTTAATTATTTTTAAACTAGTTTATTATCCCATGTGAAGATTAATTTTTTTAATTGAGCAATATCTAATAGCATAAATGGACTTTTCATTACATCATTGTTTTAATGATGTAATTTCTTAAAAGTAAAATAGAATTATAAGAAATGGTTATTTTTAACAATCTGTCTTATTTTCTTTAGTGACCATTAGAAAAAAAATTTGAACACCAATATTTTTTCAATGTTGGGTTCATTTTAAATCATTAAATAGTTCTTTTAAGTGATGTAGTGTGTTAAAAGTAATACAATAGTGTTTGTTAATCTATACAAAATAAAATATTTGTGAAATGCTAACTGAAAACAGAATGTGAGTAATTGATTTCTTTTAATTATTTACTGCATAATAGAAGAGCCATATGTTTGAATTTTTACTTAATTAGTTATTAATAGGAGGGGTATGCATGTCATTTAATCAAAAAAGGATGATATCATCAGTTTCATTCAGTGTTGTAAAAATCGGGCCTAGGCAGCGCCTAGGCGCTAGGCGGCCATTTAACTTGTAATTTTGAGCTAGACGGACCATTAATCGGAATCGGGCCTAGGCGGGTCTAGGCGGTCCTAGCGCCTAGGCGGCCAGATTCCGGCAAAAATTTCGGCAAAAACCTGAAATTTTCAGCCAAATTCCGGCGAAAGCCTTGGATTTTCCGGAAAAGCCTTAGATTTTCCGGAAAAACCTTGGATTTTCCAGCCAACCCCTTCAAATTCCAGCCAAATATGTGTATAAATATTTAAAAATGAACATTTTTATAAAAATTACTTATAAAAATGTGTGTGTGTATAAAAAACTAAAAATTACATATAAAAATTCCAATCCGATTAATCCCGCCTAGGCCCCGATTAATCCCGCCTAGGCCTAGGCCCCACCCCACCGCCCGACTAGCGCCTAGCGATTTTTCCAACCATGGTTTCATTTGATATCCACTTGTTGCTTAATTGCTTGACGCGTGCCCAAGTTGACTAATTGATGACATCATCACATGCCCGTGCACGCACAAACTTGTATATATAGGAACGGGTTCAAATGAAAACCACTAAATATTTGAGAACCACTTTATCACCATCGGATTTGATTGATGAAATTCCTTTTACGCAATGGCATTTTCATTTAAGACAAATACAATAAGTATATGTATAATGTATTCAATGGTATTTACTTGTATGCGGAAAAGATCTGATTGCAGTAAATATTTCATCCTTTAATTTTGTGTTCATCTCATAGTGTGAGGAAGTTTTCCGGTTGGCACTAAAGAGGCGGTACCGCCTCATACCACACATATATACACTTTTCTACTTGGCACATACAAAAGGTTCACCTGTGGCAACTCCTACTTACTTTGCTGGTATGCTTTCATGCTACAAAATCAATTTTCCATTTATTAATGTTTAATTTTGAGTTCTGGTTGCTTAAGTTTTTATAATTTATTTTGCAGATTCCAAAAATTCTCAATTAAGAACAAATGAGAATTCCTTCCTGTTGGGGCCACTTCTTGTATATGCAAGGTTCTCCCTTTTTGTTTGTTTTCTGAATTTCTTCTAAGGATTATATAATTGTACAATCAACTTTTGTAATATGGCAGCACCATGAGTGAACTTGGGGTGCATCAACTGAAGCATGCATTGCCTAATGGCACTTGGATGAGTTTTGATTTTGAAGATTCACATCCAGTACGAAAAGTTCCCTAAAAAGAATTGTTTGAAATTCAAACAATTCTTTGAATGTCTTGTTTATCAGTTTAATTGCATCATGCCAATAAATGGGTTCATAGTTTTGTTGATTTTTCAGGATTTACCAGCACTGTATCTACAAGGTGGATCAATTATCCCATTTGGCCCACCTCATCAACATGTTGGTGAAGCTAATCTAAATGATGATCTTTCGTTGCTTGTTGCTTTGGATGAAAATGGTAACAATATGTGGCCACAAACTCTCTCTGTCCATCTTTTTTAATAAATAGTTAACTTGTAAAATATGGTTGGTGAAACAATGTTATTACAATATAAATCTCAGTTTTATTGTTCATAAGCTTATGGATTGATGTTCACCACCTGTAAACAGATTACATTATTGAATTTGTAACTGCAGGTAAAGCTGAAGGTGTTCTGTTTGAAGATGATGGTGATGGCTATGAATACACTAATGGGGGTTATCTCCTAACAACATACATAGCTGAGCTCAAATCTTCGGTTATCACAGTTAGGGTTGCCAAGGCTGAAGGATTGTGGGTGAGGCCAAATCGCCGCTTACATGTACACATATTACTAGGTGAAGGAGCTATGGTATGTTTTTTATTTGTATCCAGTTTGTTTACTTTTTATTTTTCTTATATGCTTTTCCATTATATTACTTTTTGTTTTCAGGTCGATGCATGGGGTACTGATGGAGAAGATCTGCAGATCGTTATGCCATCAGAAAATGAAGTGTCAAAACTAATTTCTGCTAGCAAGAATAATTACAAGATCCGGATGGGTAAGTATTCTTCTTTAAGACACTGTGTATGTATTCAGCTTAGTTTTTGTTTTTCCAGTTTGTTATTTAGCCTTTTTTGTATAACTAAAACTATGACTTGATGACTAATGCTACTCAATGTTAATGTCTTTCTATTGTTAATTTTATAAATCTAAACTTTATATGTGCTCTGTGTGTACACTTTTATGTTGTATAACCATTTCATGTAGTGATCGTCTTATTGTTTATGGTATATCTATGTAGGGTTTATTGCACCAAAATATAATAACCTTACAAGTTTTCGTCACTCTAATGAACAATTTATTTCACTTGCTGGTTAAAATGGTGATATGGCAACTGTTTTTTTGTGGTTAATTATGGCAGGTCAGTTGTATTAAATGGTAGCAAAATAAAAGTTTGTTATATCAAATGGTAAAATGAAATTAGTTCATTAGATACAACAACAAAAACACGAAAGTTTGTTACATCAAATGGTAAAATAAAATTAATTCATTAGATTCATTGGCAAAACCATGACAGTTGCTTACATTTTGGTTTAATAAAATCTATTTTATAATTTAAAATGCAGAAACTGCAAAGCCTATTCCTGATGTGGAGAAGGCGTCTGGACATAAAGGGGTTGAGCTTTCAGGAATTCCTGTGGAAATTAAAAGCGGTGAATGGGCCCTCAAAGTGGTCCCTTGGATTGGAGGCCGGATTATATCGATGAAGCACCTTCCTACCGGTAAATCTAATCTACTCGTCACGTTTTATTAATATTCAAAAAAAATTTATAAACCATGAGTCTGGTCTAAAGTTACGGCTGATATTTGGTGCCGAAGATATGAAATTTTATAATTTATCCCTAATCATATGCTTGTATTTTGTGACAGGAATTCAATGGCTTCATAGTCGGGTTGAAATGAATGGGTATGAAGAATATAGTGGTACCGAATACCGTTCTGCTGGCTGTACCGAACAGTATACTGTTCTTGAGTGAGTTAATAGTTAAATCCTTTTTAATCTCGAAAAATTACCTTCCCTTAAAGTAAAAAATATTAACTCTGTCTTTGTATAGTCGAGATCTTGAGCAAGCAGGAGAGATTGAATCTCTAAAAATGGTAGGTGACATTGGAGGCGGTTTAGCTATTGAAAGAAATATATCAATCTCACAAGATAACCCCAAAGCTTACAACATCGACTCGAGCCTTGTAGCACGCAATGTTGGTGCTGGTTCTGGAGGGTATTCAAGGTCTGTTTATTACAACATGTTATATATTTCTTAATTTATGCGTTTCCCACAATTATGACGATTATTATCATTATTTCTTAGGCTTGTTTGTTTAAGAATACATCCAACATTTAGCCTACTGCACCCAACCGAATCATACATCTCATTTACCTCAATCAACGGGTCCAAACATGATGTATGGCCAGAATCTGGCGAGCAGTTCTACGAAGGAGTTCTTCGTCCCAATGGTAAAGTTAATAAATTGTTTTTTTTTTAATTTTCTATAAATTTTATTTATAATTTATCATCTGTTCAGGTGAATGGATGGTTGTTGACAAATGCCTTGGGTTGGGTTTGGTCAGCAAGTTCAACATTGACCAGGTTTACAAGTGCCTTATACATTGGGATTTTGGGACTGTAAATTTAGAGCTTTGGTCAGAAGACAGGCCCGTTTCGAAGCAATCGCCTCTTCGTATTTCTCACAGTTATGAAGTCAGGCGGATTCCGTAGTGTTTCATTGTTATGAAGCATATTTATCGTATACAGTAACAATAATTTTAGAACATCTTGAACCTACTACCAGTTTCAACTCTGGACGCAGCAGCGGTTGCCGCTCGATCGAAATGGGTCTAATCCTGAAGGATATATTTGTAAGAATTTGAAAATAAAAAATAACGAACCTTTGGTGTAATTTTTAGGGATTATATATTGAACCTTTGGTTTTTCTTATGACATGAGAACACATTAAATGGAGAAAACAAAAAAAACAATAACTACATTGGTCATATTTGTGGGTTGACGAGTCAAATCTGAATTTGAAAATTATAGTAGACACGTAAACACATGCAGAACACGCGTATTCATGGCTTAGCAAAAAAAAACTACCCATTTAACCCCCAAAAAACAGTATTTATTTTTTATATCAATTCTTTAAAATTAGAAATTAACAACCAAAAATACCGTTTTATATAAGAAATAATGTTTAAACCATCAAACCTCACACTCATTTCTTTTTTTAACGTTAAAATTTTAAAATAATATAAACAACAAGTTTAATTATAACACAAATACGTTTTTATTTTAAAAAAAAAGTTGAAAAAAAAGGATAACTTGCGAACCCACATCCCAGTGACCTAAAACTGACTCAAACACGTTTAGATTAAATTTAAGCTCGCAAATTTCATGTTAGATTCCTATGCGTTTTCAATGTTCACAAACCTGTTTTATATCATGAGTTTAACAAATTTATAAGTTATTAAACCAGTTTCTTGATATGGATTTGAAAGTCATCTTCCCATAAGCATAATCCAACACAAGTCACAAAGCAACCTACAAAGGCACCTTCTTAAAAGATAACTAATTCATCATGGATTTCGATAAGGGAGGCAATATTTATATGAAATACAAAGGAAAAACTACATACAAACACATTACCCTCTCAATAATCCTGAATGTCCAGGGAGATTAATATTTATATACACCCATATTATATGTCTCTGAATCAAACCATGTTAGATTCTCGAGGAGCTTGAACTCGCCAAATATAGTAGCGGATATACAACGCGTTTAGAGTCATAGCTAATCCAAATCCCAAAACCGCAGATAGCATTACTGCATAGATTGCCTTCAATTGAAGCTGCAACAAACAGAGTGCAACTGTTAATGATTTATTATTTTGTATTTTTCTTCATTTTGTCTAATATAGTAGAACTTACCCAAGAATAGAACAAGTGCAGAATTATAGCCACAAGTGCAAATTCAAGAGCTGCATATGTCCAAATATACTCCTTGATTGCTGTAATTGGAACAAGGTTATAATAAGATTATGTTTAGTTGCGGCGTATAATAAAAGACGAAACTTTAAAAACAAATCATACCTAAAATAACAGCAAATGTAGATGATAACAGACCAAATGTAAAAGAGAACGGTGCAGCTATCACAACAGCTTGAGTTTTCAGGTCATGAATCTGCAAATGAGGACTTAATGTTAACACTAGAAGCAAAAATAAAAAATAAATCTTTCAAATGTTCAACAGTTCAAGAACATAATAAATTTAAGGTGACAACACTACTCACCAGAAGCTGTTCGAGGAAAAAGAAATAACAAATCGTACTAATCAAAACTAGCACCACAAAATCCTGCCAAGCACTGCATAGACAAGTGAATTAAGGAAATAAGGCTAATTATCGCCTAACTTAATATGATAAAATACCAGATAAAAGATTATAACTTTATGCACCTTATGGTTCCTGAATCCAAACCCTGTTGATTTTGTGCAGTTATGGTTTGTCTTTGAACATAACTAGGCATACGAAGCAAAGTCACTGGTAAATTTGAGACTTCTCGACCACAAACATCGCAATTTTTGTTCCCTTTGACACTAAACCATTTAACTGCACATTCTTCATGTACAAGTTTAAGTGCACCTTTGCAGCTGCATTCCATTTTAAGTTGATTTCCTTCATCACATGTATCAAAACAAATCCTGCAAACAGCTTCTTCCTCATCAATCTCCTCATCATTTTCCACTTGAACAGGACTGCTTTGATCTTTATTTAACATGAAAATATCTCCAATAAGTTACAAGTAAATTGTAGCTGACAGTTGTAATTGAAATATGACCTTTGAACATACCATCATGACTGTCAACTTCATCATTATCTTTACGGGTTGCGAATGAAACTGATCTTACAATGACAATGTTCTTCCCAGGCACAGAAAGGGACCTTGAAACAGAAGGTTGCACTGCCCTTGTCTGCAGGAGAGATAAATAAGACAATTGTCTTGTCACAAATCTCACAGTATGTGTGCAACTATATAATTAAAATTTATTCTTGTAAAAGTTTAAACTTTCTTTTGAAAATAAACATTTAATTATTGCTTCTCCTAATATGATAATTTAGGAGTTAGTTTCAGATGAACAATTTTGTACCAACTACAAGAAAACCGTTATCTAAGAGTAAAAAAGTACTTATTTACTCCTTTTAATTTAATTTGGAAGAACTTTACACACATTTAACGTGTCTCTCAATCAATTTATTACGAAACCCTTCCTTTTGGGCCATTTTATCTATTAGTTTCTTAAAAAATTCAAAAAAAAATTCAAATACTCCAGATCTGAATATTCAAACTTCAAACAACATGAACTCTCTCTAAGAACCCTTTTCATTAGAAGTGATTATATGACTTTCCAAAATGCACATCCAAACACCTACTTATATATTTCTAGTTCTTTAAATGACGACAGTTATTTTATAGTCAAACACTCATCTTACACTTCAAAAACTTTTCTTGGTTACTTGGTTCTATAAGTCCATGGTAATGTGTATTTTTCCACCTTTTGCAAGTGTAAGCATTGTTTGAATCATCACCTTATGATAATACAAAAATCACACATTAAAACATCAACTAGCAATGGTAAAAACTGAACCATACAAGGAATATCATACCTGTGATTTTTGTTGTTCAGTATAAGTCCTAGCTGAAACGGGTGTAGTAGCTGACGGGGAGGGGTTTGTCCCATGTTTGACCGGAAGAGACGCACATCTTTTCCAATACAAGGATGACATAATGTTGGTCACACCAGGGCTTTCAGGTGGCGGTGCATTTGTGTCAGGATGAAGAAGAGAACTACTTTCACCATCAGCAGGACTCTTCTTTTTAAAGCTTAAACCTTTAAAAAGGCCCCGAGATGAGGTCCCACCATTGGATGAAATCCCAGGAGACTGAAGTGAAGCCTTCCCGCTTCTACTACCGCTAAAATTTGAATGTCTCGGAGGTATATTGAGGGATAAATCCGACCGTCGGGTGCTTTTTTCAGTATCTTTTACTTCAATTTTGGATTCCTTCACACTAGTATCAACCTACAAATACCAAAAATTACTTAATATAACATGGATAAAGTAATATCAATTAATGGGATTCAATTTAACTGAATTTTCTTAACACAGTTGGTAAAATTATATTTTTTATTGTTTCTTTACATGTGTTGCATTTAATATTGAAGATTTTATATTGGAACTAACTACCAAAGAATGGTCACAATGATAACATAAAAAATTTGGCATTTGACTATTAAACAATAACATAAAATCAACCATTGAGGAGAACCCTAGTATTTACAGTATTAATTCAACATTTTTATGCAGTTCAAACAAACCAGTTTTGAAGGTACCAGAGGGTTTCTTCAGAGAAGAAAATATTCTTCCCTTATCTCAAAAAACATGATTTTTTTCAAAACCCTAAAAGATCTAGC
This sequence comes from Smallanthus sonchifolius, assembly GCA_023525975.1. Lineage (NCBI taxonomy): Eukaryota > Viridiplantae > Streptophyta > Magnoliopsida > Asterales > Asteraceae > Smallanthus > Smallanthus sonchifolius. The sequence goes on along the minus strand of CM042041.1, from coordinate 59,966,899 downwards.
AGAATTTACATCCTATTACAAAGGAGCATAGGTCAATGAAAATTCAAACCAGCAAATCAAGAAAAGATCTTAGAAGCTGTGAAGTTTTAGCTAAATCTACAAATGGGTAATCAATAATAGTTCAAGATTTACTCAAGAACACAAAACCCACAAGCAAAAGTTGCAAATTTATCATAAAAAAAAACCTCTGAAGCATTCTTGCAATCATCAACAGCAACTTCGTTGATACCTTCGTGGGATGTTTGCATCATCGGTAAGCGAAGAAGCTCCGGTGATGGAGTGGTGGAAATAATCTGTTATTAATTTATTATTATTACTCACCGTCACCAATCAAACCCCTTTTTTGTGCTTACAGAATTGAATGCTTTCAAGTTTTATTTAAGAAATATTTCTACGGCACGCTTGTGTAATGACTAATGGTAATGATAATGAACCGGTGGCCAGTGGGTTACACCCGTACTTGGTGACGGGTCGGGTCGATTTTTAATAAAATTTAAATGAAAAGGTATAGGTATCTAAAAATAATGTAATTTTTATAAAATTTGAATAAAAAGGTATACGTAATGTAAAAATAACATTTACACGTCGAGTTGAACATAAAAAGTATCTAAAAGAAGCTCAAAATAACAAATAAAAGTTTAATAAAAAACCCGTGTGCGGCTTAATTATGAAATATAGATAAAGATAAGTACGTTACAATAGTACATTTAGAACATTAAAATCATAATATTTAAAAAAAATATAGGTCAAAGTAAGTATAAAAATTTAAATTAAGGTCATCGAACCGGAAATGGGGGGTGGCCAGAAAGACAATGCCCACCAGACCAATAGAATCATGAGAAAACCAAAAAACTACATATTTAAGTTAAAAAAATAATAAAAAAATCATAACTCAAAAAATAAATCAAAAATAAAAAACTGGTTCGGAGACCTTGTTTCTCACGTCGTCCTCGTTTAAAAAAATGTGTTTAGCTTTTGGGTTTAGTTTAGCTTTTAGATTTAGTTTAGCTTTTAGGTTAAGTTTTTGGAGGGGTGAGGGTTTAGGTTTTGGGGGGGGGGGTGAGGGGTAGGTGGGGTGGGGTTAGGTTTTTGGGTGGGGGTGGGGGTGGGGGTGGGGGTGGGGTGGGGGTTAGTTTTTTGGTTTAGTTTCGATTTTTAGAGGTGTGGGGGGTTTAGGTTTTTGGGTGTTGGGTGAGGGGTTGGGTTTAGGTTTTTGGGTGGGATGAGGGGTGGGGTTTTTTGGGGTGGATGGGGTTTTTTAGTGTACTACACATATATAATAAGAGTTTTTTTTGTTAGCTTTTACGTATAATCTGAGCTAAGAACATTTAATTTGTTGCTAGGAACATGGAAAACATGTGAAAATGATCAATGTTATGGACAAATCTAAGATTTATTTATCAATTTATTTTATTAAATATGAATCGAAAATATTATTACCTTTATTTTAATATTTTTTAAAATATTTACACTTGTATGCCTATTAAAATGTGGTATTTACTTTTTGTTGTATATAGCGTTTGTCGACCTCTCACGGATATGAAGGAGAGAGAGGTTCGTTGCAAACACGGAGAAGAGAGATGCAGCTCTGTAATCACGGAACTGCCAAATGAGTGAGGGAGGAGAATAGAGAAAATATGTATATTCTTTAAGAGAGGAAGAAGTTTGTGAGGCTGGAATAGCAATGATGATATGATAGTCATGTGAAATGTTGCATTGTTCATGCTCTTGAATACAACTTGTTATAAATATATGATTATTGAGCGGATTTTGTAATAAATAAGTTAATAACTTTTGATACGAATACAATAAACTAGTTTACAGAATAAATATTATCTTGAATTTATTTGAAAATAAAATATATTTGAATTGACATATTAAACTTGACTATTGCATTTATAAAATAATAAACTAAAAATATAATTTCGCATACTTTACGACGAAAGCATTATCATATGGTTGCGAAAATGATACGAAATTACTCCAAGTCACTAGAAAGTCAAATTGGGACCGACAGAGAAGTCTTCCCGGCTTTTTAATGTTGATGACCTGGATATGATTTCTTTTATATTTTTTTTTCAAATAGCCCATTTCACAAAATACGATGCATGCTTAATAGAAATTTAGGGTGACAATCTTGACTTATTCTTTAAAGAATAGGTTGATTTGAATAAAAAATCAATTGTATAAGTGTTATTTTGGGTCATATCAGATTAGTTGACGGGTCAATTTTGGTAACCTCAAATTAGTTGACGGATCAATTTGGTTCACATCAAATTAGTCAATAGGTCAGAATATATTATAAAACTTGTGAACTTAAAAATAATGCAAATGGTATTGCCACCCCACCAACGTCACGCCACCACCTACCTCGCAACCCCTCACCCGCTGCTGCCGCCTCCCGCTGCACTCCTCCCCCACCGCTGCCCCGCCACTAACACCACCCCTTCCCACCACCACCACCACCCGACGTCCTGATGCGTTCGACGCTTTGCCGCCACCACCACCAGATGCCATGCTGCCACCCACCCGTCACCTCCACCCGCATTCGCCGCCAACCACCCGCCACCGCCTGTCCCGTCGACTTACCCCACCCCGACCTCCACCCCACCCATCACACCCCACCCCTACCCAACTCCACCCACCCACCCACCCCACCTCCACCCCACCCTACCCCACCCACCCACACCCCAAACCCAAACTACCCTACCTCTACCCCCACCCACCCCCTTCCTCGGGGGGGTGGCGGTGTGGTGGGTTGTGATGGTGGGGAGGGTGGGTTGGGTGGGGGTGGGGTTAGGGTGGGGGTGGAGTGGGTGCCGACGGTGGTGGCGGCGATCGGGTGATGGCGGCGTGGCGGGGTGTGGTGGGTGGGGTGGGTTGGGTGGGGGTAGTTTCGGGTAGGGTGGGTTGGGGGTGGAGGTGGGGTGGGTAGGCTTGGGGTGGGTGGCGACAGTGGTGGCGCCGATCGGGCGATGGCGGCGTGGGGGATGGGTGGGGTCGGTAGGTGGGTGAGGTGGGTGGTGGCGACGATCGGGCGGTGGCGGCGTGGCGGGGTGGGTGGCGAAGGTGGTGGCGGCGATCGGGCGATGGCGACGTGGTGGGGTGGGTAGTGGCGACGATCAGGCGGGGTGGCGGCGTGGCGGGGTGTGGTGGGTGGGGGTGGAGAGGGTGGGTGGGGGTAGGGTCGGGTAGGGTGGGGTGGATGGTGACGGTGGTGGCGGCGTGGCGGGGTGTTGTGGGTGGGTGGGGGTAGGGTCGGATAGGGTGGCGACGGTGGTGGCGGCGATCGGGCGATGGCGGTGCGGTGGGGTGGGATTGGTGGGTGGGGGTGGGTGGGGTGGGTGGTGGCGACGATCGGGCAGTGGCGGCGTGGTGGGGTGTGACGGGTGGGGGTGGATAGGGTCGGGTGGGGGTGGTGGGGGGTGGGTGGGGGTTGGATTGGGTGGGTGGCGGCGATCGGGCGGTGGCGGTGTGGTGGGGTGTTTCGGGTGGGGGTTTTTTTGGTTGGGGGTGGAGGTGGAGGTGGGGTGGGGTGGCGATGATGGAGGCGGCGATGGTGGGGTGGTGGGGTGGGTGGTGGCGGCGATCGGGCGGTGGCGGAGTGGGCGGGTGTGACGGGTGTGGGTGAGTAGGGTGGGTGTGGGTGGGGTGTGGGTGGGGGGGTGGGGTGGGTTCCGGCGGTGGTGGCGGCGATCGGGTGGTGGCGGCGTGGTGGGGTGGGGGTGGGGTTGGGTGGGGTGGGTGGCGGTGGTGGCGAAGTCATTTGGACTCGAACCCAATTGATAGTTTTTTTTTAAAACAACTCGTTTTGACCCGTACTAATTTTGCTCCAAACTCGTTTTGACCCGAAGTCATTTTGCTCCTAACCCATATTGTCCCGAACCCGTTATGGCTCGTGACCCAAACACGCCCGACCCGCCCAGTTTGCCTGGCCTAAAATTTACTAAATATGGGTTTTACCTAAAGGGGTTTCCTTTAGTTTCGTGCCTCGGGTTGATCTGATGGTTTTATGAATTAACATGTTTAACTCGTTTATTTTTATAATTTTTTTAAAATTGTTTCATGTCATACCTTAAATTATATGACTAAATTTAACCGTTAAAAAGAGAAATAAGAGTAAATTTTTATAGATGTATTTTAAACTGATTTGATTTTATAACTGTTAACAACAACAAAAAATTCCATTTCAGCATTTAAAATTAGATTGATAAACTCAATTTTAATATTTGAATTTATGTATTTTAACACTCTTACTCGATGCTTATGTTCGGCAAGAGGAATCCGCTAACAAGATTGATTGATTGATTGATTTAGTCTGTTTGAAAATTATTTGATTGGTTTACAAAACATAAAAACTGTATCTAAAGTTGTTTGAAGTATAGTGAACAAACATTCCTACAAAACAAAATTTTACTCATCTCATTATCTGGGTTATTGGATTTTCAAAACATAAAAACTGTATCTATAGTTGTTTTACATATCAAAATGACTAAATTACCATCAATCTCTATCTTCAACAATTGGTCACAATGGTGAGTTGATTCCTATAAAAATGTACCATACTCATCAAGATGTACAGTCTCTGGATTCACTTTCATAATTGCTTAGATTTCACCAATTTGTGAAGAAATCTTGATACACAAACCCACAATGTGTCCGGGATCCTACGGTTAAAATGCAAAAACAAGGCTGAAACAATATCAAAATAAAATCTGTGAATCTCGGGGTTCAACGCCATGCGAATGATCATAGCCGTCCACGCATCTGGTGCCAATTTCACAGCTTGCCAAAAGTACAACAATCCATCAACCACCCTTTTCAGAGTAGCATGCCCCTGTTTAAAAATACGCAAATATATAAGAATTGTATGAATAAAACTGTGGTAATATATATATATATATTCAAAGTTCCAAATCAACCTCAGATTCCACTGTAAATCTTGGCTCAAGGTTCTCATCAAACATGCAAGAAGTAACTTGATCTTGAAGAAATATATCTGCCACTTTGAGTATATCGCGAATGATAAAAAGACGAACCCTGAAAGCCTTATCAGATAAGATGAACTTTAAAAGATCTTCTGTAGCAGCAACAACGGCATGCATATCGAACGAATTCCCCTCCAGTGGACTTGAAGATGGTTTCTTAGCATCATCATCGTCTTTCCCAGATTTATTAGATGACTGTTCAGATATTGCTGCCACCTGGACCCGACCAAAATCAAAACATTTGGTTAAATATAAATTCATATGTGATTGAGAAGGAAGAAGAAATTACGAGGCGTTCTAGGCGAGACCAAAATCAAAACGTTAGGCATGGTTGAATATAAATTCACATGTGATTGAGAAGGAAAAAAAATTACCAGGCGTTCTAGGCGATTCCATCTTACGGAACCATCATTACGGATAAGTAGTTCTCTTAATATTTTCCTCATGTCAGGACTGGGGTCCATCAGAAGCCGTCCAATGACAAAAGGGTATGCACTTTCAACAACCTTAAATTCAGGATCTAGTGTTTTTGCTGTCCCTTCAAGTGAGCCTAGGGCCCTGATTACCAATGCATAATCAGGAGGAAGAGAGAAGTTGAACTCGTACATAACGTCATAAAGTTGGTTCATTATTGCCTGTCATTTCATTTAGAACAACAAAGGTCAGATCTTTTGGCTATTAGTCAAAATTCACAAAACACAGGAATCTTTTGGATAAAGATGGATGCTACAAATACCATAAGAATATAGTACAATAATAGACGGAACCTGAAAATCTTGGGACTGTCTGGTGCCATCACCAAAGGATGCTTTAAGTGCATCAGAAACCAACTGCATATCGACCCCTTCCGGAAGAAATCCCAAAGAGAGAAAATCATTGGCCAACCCCAGAGAATCACGATTTACAAAGTGTACAAGCTGATGAAAAAAAACTAATTAAATAAAAAACAGGAATCAAAACTTATCAGGGTGTATTTTGATTGAAGATTTGCATCGCAGCATCAGAATAAAGAAAGGTTTTCAACTTCCAATAAAAACTTTATATTATATTTTAACCAGCAATACTTGCTTGAGAATACCAAAATAACAATAAAAATTACCACTTGGATAAGTCCAACACGGTAATGGCGTGGTATATCCCCCATCATCCCGAAGTCGAAGTAAGCAAGAGTCCCATCCTTAGTCGCAACAAGGTTTCCTGGATGAGGATCAGCATGAAAAAACCCCACCTCAAGTAATTGCATCAGGGAGCAGTACAGACCCTAAAAAGCTAAATTCAGTGAACAAAATAAACATTCTGGTCCAACCGAACCTTCATGAAATAATGTACTTAACCAAACATAAAAGGGTGAATTACAGGAAATGGAAACAACTTTATACCTTTCCCTGATGTTAACAACAAAACTTAAATTTGAATAAAATATAAATACCAATTGTTTAAATGGTTTTGCCTATGAAGTGCTGATGTGGCACTGGTTAATGCCATGCTAGTAGCCAAATCTGATGCCACATGTGCAAAAATGCTTATGTGAAAGAAAAAAACTCTTTTGTTAACTTATACTTAAAAAAAATATTTAATCAGCTGCCATGTGGTCAAATATGATGCCACATCAGCACAACGAACAGGTCATCCGTTGCTTCAATCATGCGAGAACAACTTATTTAAAAGTTTGAGCACAAAAAACAACTTTAAATGTCCTTGCACCTTATCTATTAGTTCTTTTCGATTTAAAGAGGCTGCCTTCAATGCAGCATCGTTATTAAGCTTAATACCATCCAGCCATTCCATTGTAAGCACAGCTTTTCGAGTATAGTTCCAATATATCTTTGGAACTTTAACCCATCTTTCTTTTGGATAGGCATCTTCTTGTTGAGCTGCAAAAATTATCACCATCCAAGTATTTTTATGACAAGAAAACATTACGAAAACTTAGGATTGGCAATTCAAGCCACACAATATAAGTCAAGTTACCCATTTTGTGTTGTAAACCTGCTTGGATCAATTAGGTCAATAAAAAATCTTACGGGTTGAAATGTGCTGAAGTGGTGTGAGGTCTCATCTCCCAATAAATGCACATAGAAGATGTTGCAAACCCACATTTTTTAAATTTTCTTACATAATTTTAATAAATATGAGAATTTTCTATTTTCAAGGTTAACTTTTACGTTTAAGATTTTTTCTATAGAATCAATATTGTCCACTTCTTATTTTTACTCGTATATAATAATCGATACAGAAAATTGTGCAAAGAGCCACATAAGCAACTTTTATATTTATTAACGATAAAAACTGTTTGTAAATATGTTAAATATATTCGTTGTTTATGTAACTTGAAAGAGGAACATGTAACAGCTCAACCTGACCCATTTGACTAGGGAACTGTTTTCAAAATTGCCCATCTGGACTCGATCTGTTTTGACCCGACCTGCCCCACTCATTTTGCAGCCTTTACAAATATTTTATAGCAAGGAACAAAGTGAAGTATGCAGAGTTCAGTAACAATCTCATACTATCAGGTCTGTTTTTAAAGAACAAACAAAATAAAAATCCACCACCCAATTTATGTTCTTACATGTTCTTTCAAATCACCAGGAAAAAAAACAATCATATATATGGTGACCATGACATCACACCTTTAGCATGTTGAAATCAATTAAAATATGTTTCTTTTCAAAATTTGTTTTTTATTTGCTTTTGCAGATCTTGAGATTCATGTTCTCAACCTTCAGTTTCTCAAATGCTAGCATAAGTGAGTCGCTCCATTTTACTCTGGAGTTATGATGGGTTTATATGGCCTGTTTTGGAATTTCTTTAAAAATGTTTGATTGTGATCTTTTTAGGCATATTTTCAAATTGACTGGTAACTGTTCATGATACACAATTAAAACATGGAATACTAAATGAAAAAGACTCCGCTGTAGTGCTTCACAAAACTAGCTATTAAGGTCAATAATGACACATAAGATGCTGCATTGTAATAGCTTGAGATCACTTACAGACATGGAAACCATAGAGAGAAGCAAACCGCTCAGCATTCTGTCCCTCAAGGATGTAATCAATTTCTTCAAACATATGCCTGACCTATTCAATCAGAATCTTTGGTCATGAAAAATAACATGAATGCATTAAAGTCAAGAGAGTTAGAAAGGTAAATTTCAAGTCCGTAACAATTCCAATTATTTTCAAATATTTCCTCCTGTAGGTACTGAGAGAGTGTGCTTTCTAAAGAAATAGCCAACTAAGAAGATAATATTTTTAACAAACTTACCTATGATCAAACACATGTTAATAAATTAAAAACCTTACATTTGGTCAATTGTCCAAATCTGGAGAACAGATTTTCTACGTACAAACAGAATATTTATTTAAGATGGACGTAATATCTATTTATTTTGGTGCCTACCCTACATTTATGGTTTTATATAGCAAAATTTCTTGACATCAACTAGTAACAAAAGTCTAGCCATAATATATGTGCAATGTTGAAGATGTAATCATCATAAATCTACATGACATGTATTATCCATTCATATTAATGATGTATAATGTACTAATCTAGTTTAATGACGCGACTAAAATAAATTCTGGATAAAGTTCGAACTAGATTTGTTGCATTTGCAGATGACTCACCGTCTCATTAACTGCTACAATTATGTCCTTCCTTGCTTTGGCAAATCGCTTTAATTGGCCCCCAATCATGTTAAATAACAAGGCATCAAGGGTCAAAGAAAGTGACATACCAGGCCTTTGCACTTTTACAGCAACTAGCTCCCCGGTATGCAAATGAGCTGCAAACTTGAAGTAACCAGGAAAGTCAATTAGATTAAAATCAAGAAGATGCACGCAAAATGTACAAAACCTGATAAATTCCAACCAGCATAATAACAAACACAAAGAAAATAACTACTTCATTACACAAGTTCAATTTATCTAACCTTTATATACTTGTCCTAAAGATGCTGCAGCAACAGGCTCTGGGCTGATGTCTGCAAAGATTTCTGAAATAGAAGCACCTAACTGAGATTCGATAGAACGGATGGCAACCTTGGTAGAAAATGGGGGTATTTGATCCTGTTAAAAGATCAAAACAGGCATACAGCAACTCTAAGTAGATGTAAATTGTAAGGCAATAACATTAAAATTCTTAAATATATAATAGTTTAAGACACGTGCCTGTAGTTTAGCAAGTTCATTACGGTATACAGAAGGTAGTATATCTGGTCTTGTGCTAAGAGCCTGTCCAAGCTGCCAGTCAAAACAAAAGTAAATGATTGGTTTGAGTTAAGTGAATCTATCTGCATTCTACAACCATGTAACAAATGAAGGAAAATTGTGAAAATAATAACTAATACAAAAGAGGACTTACCTTGATATAAAAAGGACCCAACCGGATAAGGGTATCACAAAACTGCATCAATTAAAAACCGTACACAGTTGCACAGGTCAGGATACTATCTATATTATGTTATTTCACTACTAAATACAACATATAGATCAACCATTTACCTTTGCTGAACGTTTTTTAATGTCGTGAATAAAAAAATGCCCCAAAGTAAGCTTGAAGACCTCGTATGAAATATATGCTGCTCTATACAATGCCAAGAAAGGACCAAAACTATAGTACATCGAGAGACTTTTGGATCTAGAAGTAAGTGCATTTCCAAATTCACTCTCAAGTGATTCCTTCCTCAACTTGGCATACTCTGCTGAGGGTTTCTCCCCATGCACACTAGAAAATCTTGTCGAAAAACTGCATTAGAAGCTAGGTTATAAATCAATATGAACTTAACACATTCCATACACTCTTCAATAACAGAAACACAAGCAACTTATCATAAACAATGAAGAGACAGTGTCTCTTTACCTTCTGCTGGGAACAATCCCCAATGAATAGGTATTATGTAAAGCTGCATTGTATTAACATATATAATAATTAGTAATGACAAGATTAGTGAAATATAAATCCAACCGTAAGAATTCTATTATTTAATAAATACTAAATCGATGAACATAAAACAGATAATTTCATTGCGAATTCAATTACTCGTTCCTCATAAAATTAACCTAAAAATGTTTTCTACAAATCAAGCAATGAGTTGAATTAGCCCTACGCGCCGACTATCTTAAATTGCGAATTGAACGTTGATGAAATTGAAGGAAAATGGAAACCTAAACGTACCTCGTCTTGTAATTGCTGCAACAATTTGACGGTTCAAACATGCGAGCGCATTATTTCTCATGAGTGGAAGAAGATTTGGGAAGAAAAGGATCGGTAGTGAGGACGATGAATATATGTGGGCGGATGATTGCAGCGAGTGTGGAGAAACGATTGTGAGAGGCGGTTGGGGGTGGGGGCTAGAGGTGGTGACACGTTTGTAACCAGGTGGCCTCCTCTGAGCAGTGAAGAGGAGACATGATTCCTATTGTTACACTTCAGAAAAAGTGGATGAGGGTTTGGGTTTTCATTTTTCAAGTTTAGGGGTGTTTGGGATTGATTATAACTAGAAAATTAGCCTATCGTTTTACGGCGGAAGACGAAACTTAAACGGTTGAGACGGGTGACATTAATGTGCCTAAATACAAAAAGAAACGTTGTTAAGTACATAGAATAAATGTATAAAGTTGCGGGCTTACAGTGACTCGGTTGTGGAGATTGAAAGATAGTTATATAACGATACCAATGTTTTTCAGTCGATATCAGTCTCATTCTTCACGGTATGAACACGTTATATTCAGTGGATATAGCACACGTCACCTACAGTTATATATACTACAAGGGGTGAATTCAAAACTTTAAAAACTTAAGGGGTTAAAATGATACTTTATAAAGTTGGGGTAAGTTTTATAAATTCATCAAACTTGAGAGCGGAGAAGTGGTCGGTCGGTGGCATTTGCCATCGACACTTATTATTAAGTGTTAGTATAATTGCATAATGCATATTAAGTCGTGTTTATTAATTTAACATATTTAATTTATAAATAGAGTAAAGTGTCATTTTCGTTTATGTGGTTTGACCATTTTAGCCACTTTTATTCAAAAAGTTTTTTTTTAGCTTTTTCGTCCCTAACTTTTTAAAATCTAGCTATTTTCATCCAACTTAATAACTAAGTTAAAATTTTAACGTTAAACTAGGGGTAATTTAGTCTTTTAAAAATTCTTTTTTTAACATTTTTTTTAATTCAAGTAAAAACAATAAAAAATACAAATAAAACCCTAACCTCTACCCAACCCCCACTCTCTCTCTCTACCATCATCATCATCATCATCATCATCATCATCATCATCATCATCATCATCATCATCGATAACTACTGCATCACCATCTCCGATTTTGAAAAATACAAATAAGATCCAATGCACCTCCGTCTCTTCCCTCCCATTTACCCTCTTCGTTTCAGTACAAAACCACCGCAGCACCACCTCCGATTTGTAATAAATTTTGTGGTGATGCACAGATCACCATCTCCAATATGCAAACCCAGTCAAAATTTACAGCAGCAGTGGTGAAAACCCAGTCAAGATTTATGGCCTATCTCCAGCATGTCCAATCTTTACCTCCATCTCCGATCCGAAAAACCTACATCGGTTATCTGGGTGGGGAAGATCAGAATCAAAATCGATTTGGGAGGGTGAAGATCCAAATCGATCGGGGAAGGTGAAAGTCCAACCAATATGGGAGGGAGAACGATTTAGGAAGGTGTGCCGACGGCGCTTTGTTCACCAAGGATCTTAGTTATGGTGCACGGTGGTGCTTCATCGGCAGAGGTTTTGGTGTGGGATTCAGTTAGGGTTTAGGTTAATCTTTAAAAAGGAATTAATTACACAGATGGCCCCTGTGGTTTGGTCAAATTATGGTTTTGGCCCCTGGGAATGGGAAACTACAACTTTGGGCCAATAGTTTGCACTTAGGCCTGTAAACGAACCGAACGAACACGAACATCGGTGTGTTCGTGTTCGTTTATTTAATTTTAACCGAACACGAACACGAACACGAACACTTAATCGAACACATTTTTTTGTTCATGTTCGTTCATTAAGAAAATGGAAATGTTCGTGTTCGTTCATGTTCGTTCGTTAAAAATCTAAACGAACACAAATGAACAAACATAAAACGAACACAAACGATAATGAACGCATATGAACAAGTCTAATACTTAATAATTCATCCAAAAAAACATGTAAATTAGTGGTTCAAATGTACATGATTCATCCAAAAATCAATCTTGATTCTACAAAAAAAAATCCATAACGATTCATCAAAAAAGCATCCATCCACCATCCATGTTTCATCCAAAAATCCATCATCTATTCATCCACACTTAAACCTGTAATAAAAATTAAATAAAATACATAAGCTCAAATTATAGGTTCAAATTTACATACTAAATCAATAATTCAAAATACTTCACCCAATTATTAGCACAAACTAGTAGTACAGGGGAAATAAAATAAAATAAAAACTTTTTAAACCATACATGAGTTAATACCCTGTGATATATAGATATATATATATATATATGTATATATATAACATAAACAAACGAACATAAACGAACGTTAATAAACGAACATAAATGAACATATATGAACGAACATAAACGAACGTTCATGAACATAAATGAACGAACACGACATGTGTTCATGTTCGTTCGTTTAATTAAACGAACAAAAAAATTTGTTCGTGTTCGTTCGTTTATTAAATGAACGAACATAAACGAACTTCCCGCCGAACAAGTTCATGAACAGTTCATGAACGTTCGGTTCATTTACAGGCCTATGCACGATTGTAACATATTTGGCCCCTGAAGTGGATGACGGTTAAGTTTTTCAGTTAAGAGTATGTGAAATGACTAAAATACCCTTACATAATAAAATATATACACACACATATAACCGTCCACCACCACCACGGCCAAGCACCACTATCGCCTGCCACCACCTCCGCCGGCCACCACCTGAACCCACCCACCACCTCCGCCGGGCACCACCTGAACCCACCCACCACCTCCTCTAACCACCCCCTCCACCGTACTCCTCTAACCACCCCCACCACCGTCCTCAAACCAAAACAGGGACCATCTTTGATTTTAACATCCAAACATTGAAAACCACCCAAAATCAAAATCAGATTCAACATATTCGTTTACCCCATGTCTCCTTCAAACCCTAAATCAAAATCAGATTCACACAAAATCAAAATCATATTCAACATATTCGTTTACCCCCTTTCTCCTCCAAACCCTAAATCAAAATCAGATTCGTGCAAACACCACCCAAATCTAAAACATGGACCACCCAAATCTGAAACACGGACCAACCGGGGTGGAAGCGAAAGACGGTGGGGAGAGGTGGAGGGATGACAAAAAAGACCGTTGTTTAATGGTCCAGGAGCAAACCGCAAGTCGCAGAGGGTGGCTGATGGTGGAGACGAATGATAGTGGTGGCTGATGGTGGAGACGAACGATGGTGGTGGTGGTGCTGGTTGTGGACAGCGGCAGCGGTGGTGGACGGCGGCAACGATGGTGGTGGTGGTGCTGGTTGTGGACGGTGGCGGCGGCAGTGGTCGGCGGCGGTGCTGGACGACTTGTAAACCTCTGGACTTCCTCTCAAGATTATAAGTATATATGTGTATACGTGTGTATATATATATTTTTGTTTTATTATTTTATTATGTAAGGGTATTTTAGTCATTTCACATACACTTAACTGAAAAACTTAACTGGCATCCACTTCAGGGGCCAAATGTGTTACAATCGTGCAAATTATTGGGCCAAAGTTGTAGTTTCCCATTCCCAGGGGCCAAAACCATAATTTGACCAAACCACAGGGGCCATCTGCGTAATTAATTCTTTAAAAAAGTCTTCATCTTTGGTTAGACTATTGTGATCGAAAGTTCATATACAATTTTTGACCCGAGATTGATGAACTGGAAGTTGTTGACGAAGACGTCAGGGTTTTCAGGTGGATGACCGGAGAAGAAGAAAGTTCTTCAAGGGGATTAAAGGAGGGAGGATAAAGGAGATTAAAAAAAGAATTATTTTTTTTTTTGAAAAGACTAAATTGCCTCTAACTTAACGTTAAAATTTTAACCGAGTTAGTCAGTTAGATAAAAATGGCTAGATTTTAAAAAGTCAAGGACGAAAAAGCTAAAAAAAAACTTTTTGGATGAAAATGTCTAAAATAACCAAACCACATAAACGAAAATGACACTTTACCCTTATAAATAAAATTGCAAATAGTTATAAGCGAAAAATAATAAAATATAATATTTTTTTTAAAGTGTGTGTTGAAGAAATAAAGTTTTATATTTATATAATGGTGTAACGTCTCACTGACACTCAATATTATGTACGTTTATGTGTTTCTCATAAAAAAATTTAACTTATAATTATGTGTATTAAACGTCCCTTGTCCCTCTCTAATACAATCATTGTTTCCCTACTGAATCACCACCACCGTTGCCTCATCATCTCTAGTTCTCTACCAACACTACCAATCACCAATTCTCTATTAGCAACCCCCTATCAACGACGTCATCTCTGCTACCATGACAACCTACGTCGCCATAAAACAAATACATTCTCGTTTTCCCACTCATAATCTTTAGATACAATTACTTTGGTGATAAAAGTTTAATTGAAATTAATAACTTTAACATAAACGTACATAAAAACATACATGATGCATAATATGTATATCACATCTGTGATTTTCAACTTAAGTAGCTCATGCCAAGAAAACTATACATTTATATTGACTAATCGATGCAATAATGTGGCAACACATTTTGATTATCAACCGGTTCGGGTTTCTATCATAAAACCAATCACCAACTGCCTCCCCAATAGCCTGTGAAAATGTGTTATAATTAAGATGATAGAAACGAAGACGAAGATAAGAAAACATCAAAGACAGAAATCTTTACCATGTGGTTCAACTTGGAAGAACCATTTCCTAACCATTTTGTTTGGTACTCGCATTGGCCATGAGTAAAACAGTTGTTAACAAACCATCCTCTTGTTGATGAACCATTTTGAGCAACCAAAAATGCGTCTAAGAACTCAGATCTAAAATCTAAACCACAAACAAGTGTTACAAGTCATGTGTTCTATGAGCCAACTAAGTCCAAAAAGAAAACCGAAACAAAAGAGAATGACACTCGCCTTGTAGCTTTTGAATTTGGTCAGTTGAGCATGGGTTTATATCTTGCTTGCATTTGATGAAGAGTCCACTAGGATCAGCTTGTGGGGTGGCCAAGATGTTTTGTACCTTTAAATCACAAAATCAAGGTGTATGTAAAGGACAAACATAAGATGTAATCCATTGAGCTCAAAATCATGAAATATCATTGAAGTTCATTAACCTGGAATGTATCATATGTTGAGTGCAATATAAATACAGGCGTTCGGACATATGACATGGAAAATTGAGGGTAGAAGCACTGCGCGCGACATTATGGTTACAACATGTATATTCATCAGTTAAATGTGTTTCATCAATAGTCCTCTTATTGTTATATATGTTGATGAGATTACCAATGCTTACCAAACTAGGCTTCATTTTCGAGGTACATTCACGATACAAGTTCTTTGATGATCCCTACAAACACAATTTTCATTTTTCATGCTTTCAACAAAATTTTATAGGAAATTCACGTGAATAGTCATTCTGACTAACATATTACCAAATAGGCATTGATTTTTTTATGTTTATGTGTAATCGACACAAAAAGTAGTAAACCTTTTTGTCAATGTCTAATCAACACAAAAGTATTAGACTTCTGCATGCTTCGATATCTAATCGGCGCAAAAGCGGTTAAGTTTTGCGTAAATTGTGGCATGTGTCATTGTGTTATTGGTGTCACTATAATAAAAAGTAACTAAGTTTTATGTAAAAAAATGTTTATGTATTGATTTACTTTCATTTGATTAAAAGATTTTGGAGATTAGTTCAAAATATGTTGGGCGAAAATGTCGTCTAGTTTCGCCCCGCTTAGTTTTGCTTATCTTTGTTTTGTTTAGCTAGTTTCGCTTCTTCTCTTTTTGTTTATTATATAAACAATTTTGTAATCATTATTTTCTAGAAAAACAGGGAATACTAAAAAGAGCGAGGGGTGTGTACATGTAACGTGACAACTTGATTGTAGTATCCCTCAAACATATACTCTCAAAAAAGGTCTTTTATGTTAAGTGTCAGCATGAGAACAATATATGTAATTTGATAGAAGATTTATGTATCTAGATATGTAATTCATAGCTCGACTTACACGTGAGCGAAATAACCAGCATCAGAAAAACATTTGACTCGTGTACTTGATGGAAATATTGCTTTAAACTTATCACAATGAAGTATGGAAGCCAATCCACCAGCCGAAGACCCTGACAAAAGAGCCTGTCCACAACGACTCTTTTAAGATTTATAAACTAGAAACAAAGAGCATACAAATTAATTAGAGGTTAGGGATTTTAATTACATTTGATGCAGATTTCATTCCTTTGCGAAGTAACTCTTCTATGATGACATTGAACACCCTTGCACCTCTGAGGTGAAGATTTGTAGCCTTCAAAACAAAGATAAATATCATTTAACTATTGCATCATTTGATTTTTAAAACTATGTAATGGAATTAGCTTGAAAACACTCGAAGAAATTCAACTCGAGCCACTAGGCTTGTATGAATTTTCAAGCTGAAGTCAAGCCAATGTGAGCTCGGTTTGTAACTCGCAGTAAAGGTTCAATATTCAAATCGGACTTGAAAAACCAAAAATTTGAACAAAATTTGGAATAACGAACTCGAATTCATGTTTTGACTATTCGATTCGGGTCCTTATCCGAAAAGAGTTCTGAATTCGGTTTTAAAACCAAATTTGTATAATTTTTATTTTTTTATATAATTTTCAAACCAACCATTCGAATTCAAAATATATAATTTTTATTTTTTATAAAAAATACATATTTTATTATATATATATATATATATATTATAATTCAGGTTATTCGAACCAACCCAAACTCAAATCAGTTTTTCATATTTAAATTCAATTTAAAAAATTTTAAATTCAAATAAGTTGAAAACCGATTCGATAAATACCTCTCACTCGATTTAAGCCCAACTACATATCTACAATTAGAGGTGCACAAACCGGGTTTTTTGAACCGAACTGGTTCCAAACCGGCCCGGACCGGTTTGCGTTGACCAAACCTTAAACCGGTTTTGACTAAACCGGTTCGGGTTAAACCGGTTTATTTAATATAAAATCTCGAACCTGTTGAACCGGTTCAGTTCGGTTCTGGACCGGTTCGGGTTGGTGAACCGGTTTAAACCGGATTTATTAAAAAAAAATTTAAAAAATTAATATTTAACAAATAAAAACATAAAGTTCAACGTTTATTCATATTGTAGGAGTTCGGAAATCACAAAACATTACAAAATTAAACATTACAATTCGACAAAAAGAAAAATATATATATATTTTTTTTGAGTTTTTTTGTTTAATTTTCGCCGTCATTCTCGGAGTTACTAGTGGATCCTCGTAGTGTATCATCTTCGGCGAGTTCTTCATTTGTAAGTGGGCTCGTCAATCCTTGGTCAAAAAAAGGGTCTAACGGTCAAAAACGGCTATATAGCCGTTATCCCAACGGTTAGTTTTCGAAAGTTACCGTTAAACCGGTTTGGCAAACCGGTTCCTCAAACCGGTTAAAAAAAACCGTTCCTAAACCGGTAAATCGTATGTATAAGTAAACCGGTTCAAAACCGCCGGTTCAAACCAGTTTGAAACCGGTTCCCACTAAACCGCTTTGAAGTCGGGTCGGGTTTCGGTTTGAAACCGGTTTGGATTTCCAAACCGGTTTTTTTGCCCACCTCTATCTACAATCATCTTGAATAATATATATTAGCCCATGTGTCCAACTAAGAAAGCCCAACACCTATAACTAAGCGAGCCCAACCGTGAATCCATATATAAGAGCATTCATATAAGCTTATTTATCTCCATCTCTATAATTTAACTAATTATTACATTTTTTTTTCAAATTAATCTCTCACATCTCATTCTCTATTTTACTCACAAAAAACTTATTTTTATTTTCCTAGACACTCACAAAAAATATAAAGATTTATGAAAATTGATAGACATTTTGATGTGAATGCTCTATTATCTATATATCTGACTTCTATTAACGGTATGTCGGTATGTGTACGTATATATATATCCCTGGTAAACGATGACTTACAGGATCAACTGCTTCTATATCTCCGGTAAATGATGATCCATCACAGTACCTCATAACAAACCTATTCCAATTATAAAAGCCTATTTAAAACAAACAATAACTTTTTGTTATCGGGGTCATCTTGTTATATCCAAAAGGTCCGTAAACATATATAGTTCGTACTTGGATTTAATTCTTTCTTATTGCTCAAAATCCCTGTGAAGTAATAGTCAGAACTCTTCATCTTCTTCGACGAACCATATTGACTATATGTCCGTGTATGACAGTCATTTACCGAATTGCACCATCCTCCACCCTAATATAACCATAGTCACCAAACATACAATTATGTGTATATATAATACATTAGGTTAGATCCTGTGTCTACACACGGGGTGAAAAATATCAATATATAAATTTTTTAAATCTTTATGTATATATTTTACATGCGTAAAATATATTACATATACTAAGGATAGAAACAAACACAAAATATGTAAAAATTAATATATAATTAAGTTTCAAAAATATGTTAATTACTATTTAATCTAATTTGACTTTCATTATTATTTGATTGAAATAAAGAATATATAGTTAAATTTTAAATTTTCTTATAATAAGAGATAATTTAAAATAAATGTGTTTTATTAGTATAATTAGTATTTTTCTTTAAATTATTATTAAAAGATAGAAGTGCATTAAATAAGAGAGAGAAGCGGGAAAAAAATGATGAGAATGAATATGGAGGCGACACATGACACTAAAAAACTTTATTTATTATATAGTATAGATGTATATACAGGGCAGCGTGCCAGGTGGGCGACCGTAGAGACTATTTCCTCATTTTACATAAAAAAAATTTTAAAATTACTATATCTAGGATTTAAACACAAACATAGTGATAAACGAGCCGAGCCAGAGTTGACCTTGGTTTGACTTGTGAACAACCCTATTTAAAACAATTATCGTCATACTAATGAATTTTGTTTATATATATATATAAATGTCTGTTTTAAGGGCTCAATTTTACTATGCAACTCCAAAATTATACACACACGTGTACCAACCTGAATGTGAACCAACCAATTGTTAACACCTTCTCTAAAACCTCCATCAAACTGGTATGCAGGTGGACTTCCATCCAAACAAACTTTACAACACCATTTTTACATCAATCAAGAACAAAACCTTCTATTAATAGAAATAAGAAAAAAGAATGGATATTTACCTGCTCCTTTGGCCACAGCTCCTTCAATGTTGGTTATATTATAGCCACTTCACTTGCACCTTTTACTTTTAGAAACATCAATACACATACACATACTTATGTCCGGTTTTTTTATGACTATTCATTTTTTCCCGAATTGGTGGGATCCGACAGTTAAAAAAAATCCGGTAATTTGTTAAAACTGTTACAGATTTTTTTCCTAGGGTAAATTTTCGTGGGTAATTCAATTTAATGTAGGATTTATATAGACTTATTTCTTTTGATATTGATCAATATGAGTGATTTTTCTTTAGTGGCATTCGATAGCATTATATGATCAAAAGAAAAGTGACAAGGAGGTACATACATAACCACTACAATCCACTAAGTGAAGCACTGGCACGCGTGGTTCGGTTAAAACAAGTCGTGGCACGTGCGGTTTGGTTCCCATGGGTGGCACTTCAGAAGAACGCATGAAAGGTAACGACAAGTGTTTTAATATTATTTATTCTTTTAATTAGTAACCAATATGTTATATATAGGTATTGGGTACATAAAATACAATTATGAAAGAGCTGGGAAGCTTTTTATAGATGTTGGAAAAATATATACGGTTTCAAGTCTTTCTCAGTTCAAACTAATTTCGAAACAATCGAATCAATACTATATAATAAATAAAAGTTTTCATATGCCACATGTCTCTATCATATTCATTCTCATCATTTTTTTCTCGTCTCTCTATCTTATTAAATACATCTCTATATTTTCCATAATAATATATTTTTAAATAAATTACTAATCCTACTTTACTTCTAATAAACAATTTCACTTAATGCCACGTGTCAACACTATACTTTTTCTTATTAAAATCTTCTAATTTTTACTATTTTAAATAATTTTGAATTTTAATATCTAATTATGTTAATGTTGTTTTTTTTTCAAAAAAATAAAATAATATAAGATTTAAATTCTAATTATTACTTAATTTTGAATTCTAATATAAAATTTGAAATCTAATTTTCCCTACACGTTATTATATTTTTATTTTTCTATTAGACAACCACATGTAATACATGGATATATAAGCTACTATATAATTATATATAGATAGGTTAATTTTTGGGGAATTTCGTATAATCATATGCCCTCCTAAATCTTGTAAAATATTGGACTTTTTTTTAAATGTAAGTTTTTAATGTATAATATATAATACCTTTAAAACATGATTTAGAGAAATATGGTATTTTTCGAGTTTAGAGAAGTCAATCGAAAAAAATATTAATCAAAATATTTTTTTTAAAACAAATTTCTTAATTTCTGTTGAGAGTTGTACTTGAACTAGTAAGTTGAACTCATGACCCTTTTAAACTTTGGTGTTTTTAAAGGTTTTTCCTCTACTACTTGGTCATCAATCCCGATGACACTAATCAGAATATCTCATATCAAGTTTTAATTTTGAGTTTTGTGACTTATTAACATGAAAAAAGTGAAGTCATTTTATGATAAGATTCTAGCTAAAAGATGGTTGTATAATCTTGAATTTAAGGCACAATAAGTTTGTGTGTGTGTCTATTAATTATTTTCAAAAACAATACTTTTATAATCATTTATTTGTGTAGAAAGTGAAAAATAAGTTATTTATTTGGAAAATGGCATACCAATTCAATTAGTACACTTAGTTATATTAAAGAACTTATTTTATTTTTAAAATTTTATATATAAAATAATATTACGAGAGAGAGTAAGAGATGGCCGGCAGATCTGAGTTAAGAGTTTGTTTTTAGAAACGTTTGTATGACAAGAACAACCCCTTTTTTTCCGGCCACAGTAACAACCTCCCGCAATATCTCTCACTAAATTTTCTAGCCTATTACTGTTGTCGTTGCTGCTATATTGATTTCGCATCAGTCGAGCGTCAGTTTGTTGCCATACGATTTTGATGGGGGTTGAATATGGAATTTTTTTTTCATTTAGATCTGAATCAGGTGAAGAGTTCTAGAGTAACAGAATTGAAAAAAAAAAATACATCTTCAGTTCTGTGTAATTACATGGTGATGTGGTTATATGGTTAATTGTTGGATCTTGAATTAAATGGTAAATGAGTTGTTTGAGGCTTCATACATACGCAATGTGCATAATAACTATGATGGAGACAATGAATTATTGGGGGAATCCATTTGGAAATGGCGAGAATGACGGTATCAACAGAGAATATGAGGAATTCCATTGATTGCCTACTTCGATTTCATTTCTTTAATTCCTTGCTTGCTTATGATTTTCATCCCGGAATTCTAGGACGGTGGTGGTGCAAATTTTTATGTCATTTTTTATTTTTGTATTTTCAAGTTAGAAGTATTTTGGTCTTTTTAATAAAATTTAACTGAAAAGTTAACCTCCATCTACTTTAGAGACCGTCAGTGTAAAAAAGTCAAACTATGTTGGACTAAACCTGTAATTTTTGAATCCTAGGGATGAAAACCGTAATTTAGCCAAACCACAGGGACCATTTATGTAATTAGTTCTTTATTTTATGTAACTATATTTTGTGATCGAAGATGACCCGACTTAAGCTTAAAAGGATCTCAATCCATTCATAATATGTTACGGTGGAAAGGGCACAACCCAAAACTACCCATTCAGAATATCTCAATCCATTCAAAGTTTTTTTTTATACTTTTAAAATAACTCAACTTTCACTAACTATTCTAATCCTATGTAATATTTTTATAAATATTTAAATTTTTTAAAATTGAATGAGGCAAATGAAATATATATGTATATTAGTTACCAATAAGTAAATTTTTTATTCCAATTAACTTAAAATTGAAGGTAATAGCGAAGAAAAAAATCAATCAAATAATAAAAAAGTTTCAAAATTGTTATTTTTATTCGAATTAGAAAAAAATAATTGCTAAATAGTAAACAATATTCACATATGTTTCATTTATCTCATTCAATTTTAATAAAATTAAACATTTATAAAAATATTATATATGATTGAAACACCTACGGAAAGTTAAGTGACTTTAGATTGACAAAAAAAACTTTGAGTGACTTAAATGAAAATTTTAAGAAATTTAGTTATTATTATGTGAAGTTATCCCTTAATTAAATGTTTAACTGTTAGAATTAAACAAAAAAATTCAACAAACAAAATTCAACCACAAAAACTAGATCTCATCCTTTACTCTTTTAACTAAATTTTAAGTTTCTATTAATTATAATTTTGTAACAATCCATGCAGCTTAACTATTAAATTTGTGATAAGAATTGTCACTATTCTTTACTATGATTTCTATACTAATTCTTCATTTTAATAAGAGGTTTGTTTCCAGATGCATCGAACTAGAATAACAGGAGAGTGATTGATGACATTTATATGATAAACAAGAAAATTAGTATTATGAGATGAAGTGGAAAAATTGAAACTGAATTTGAATTGTATGTCATGGTACCATCTTATAGAGTGGAATTTGAATTTTCTTTCTTTTTTAAATCAAAGATGTTTATTTTCTTCAATGGTTAATATGTTTTAAATAATTAAATTTCTTTAAAATTATATTATATCGTAAAAACAAACGTGTATGTAAACACCGCGAATCTAGCAATCCAAGTGAAAACAAAATCATAACTCATATGGTGTGTTAAGATCATTGCTCTCTTGCTCACTTTGTGATGTGCTACATGTGACAACCGGTGCTTGAATAGAAGGAAATGATGGTTTTTGTGGAACTTCCAACTCTCCCGTGCTTCCCTCTAACATTTCAATAACTTCATCGATCGATGGTCTTTGTGTTGGAACGGTTTGTATGCACCACAAACCGACTATCGTCATCTTTCTGACATATTCATTTTCTTCCGCGCTTGATATACCATCGAATACATACTCCTCATTCTCAAGACGATTGTAAATCCAATTAGGGAAATATAAATCACTTGTACTCTTAGAACCTACCCCAACATCCACATTTTTATTTCCTCCAACCATTTCTAGAATCAACATTCCATAACTATAAACATCAGATTTGTGGGATACTCCTCCAATGTTTCTATTAAAGACTTCCGGGGCAATATATCCAATGGTGCCTCTAGCCTCCAACATAGAAACAATACTCTCGTTCCTAGAGTACAACTTTGCTAGCCCGAAATCTGCTATCTTTGGACAAAAATCTTGATCAAGGAGAATGTTAGGGGGCTTTATGTCAAGGTGGAGGATACGTGGGTTGCACCCGCGATGCAAATAGTCAAGTCCCCGTGCTATCCCAAGTGCCACCTCATACAACTTCATCACTTCTAACCGTTTGCTTGGTTTCTCAGGATCTTGACTATGTATAAACTTCTCTAATGATCCATTTGGCATGAACTCAAATATGAGAGCTCTCTTATGATTGTCCGAACAAAACCTAATAGAGAAACAATGTTAACGTGAGAAATCCTACCAATGCTCGCGACTTCGTTAATGAACTCTTTTCCGCTTGCTTTTGATGTGTTTAAAACTTTAACCGCCACAAGACGACCATCAGATAGCTTCCCTTGATATACGTTTCCAAACCCACCGCCGCCTAATTTGGTTTGGAATGAGTTGGTCATTTTCTTGATGTGAGCATACGTGTACCTCTTGGTAGTTAAGGATCCATATTGCTTGATAAAGGCCTCAACACTCCTATCATCCTCACATTTATGTTTAAATGAGGGTATATAAGTGATAAGTGAGAACTTCATGATATAACATATTGTGCATATCAACACAATTGATAATACAGGGGCTCCAACTCCAATAACTGTAAATAATAACAGATTTGAAGCTCGTATACACTATGTAGTTATAGGTTATTCAAATAAAAATTGATCAATAAATGGAACTTACCTACTTTCACAATCCACTTATTTCCACTACCTGCAAATAGCACATTTAAATAATACATTTAAAATATCTTAAAATAAATATTTTCATAATTTTCTTTTGATTTAATGGTCACTAGTACAAAAGTTGGTGGCCTATCCATATAGATATTATTGTAGCTTGTACAATTTGGAAACCTTTTGTTGTTTTGACTTGTGACCATAAAGTCTGAGATAAAATTCATTGTATTGATACACTAATTAATATTCGTGGCTTGACGTGGCTTTTAAATTTCCATACTATATTAAATTATTAATCAAAAAACAGTTGCAAGTTTCTTTTTATCTTGATTATCAATTACTTACAAAAATAAGGAAAACTCATCAATATTTACACATTTTGATCCACCTTCATTGACTTTTAGCTATAAATAAACATATTCAAAAGCAATAATTCAGAAAACACCACATCAGCTTAGCCAACTAAAAAGACTAGATTTCAGCTAGCACAAAAGACCTTGAAAAGTATAATGAGGTTCACCAAAAAACCAATTAAAAAGTGTCACGTAGTCTACATGACAGATTTCAGCCGGCATGTTTTTAATACGTGGTCTGTTTTGATTGGTTTTTTGATAAACCGAATCGTATTTTTCTAACTTTTTTTATGCCGGCAAAATTTAAGCATCCTAAGCCAGCTTAATTAGCTAATGTGCCGTTTTCTGGTAAGCTAATTTTGAATATGTTTACAGTGAAAATGTACATTTTCGTAGTGAACATACCTTTGTAACTGTAACACTGATTTGTCCCGTCCGAACAAAAACACATCAACTCCCCCGTACCGTTACTCCGACCGCACCGCCCGTTCGACTCTTCACACCTCCGGCAGTCCTCCACCGGCCACCAGTTAAGCTCAAATCCCCTCCTCAACCCTCTCACATAATCTATCCCTTGATGAGTCTCAGAAACAAATATCGCCTCACGCAACACCTTCGTCACAACTTCCTCGTCGCATGAATACACACTCCAATCGAAACTCTCCGTTTCCGAATCCACAACATTAACCGACGCCCTATATTCATTGTAATACAGACACGGTATAGCATTGGCAAAACTAGGGTATCCAGTGCAATTAAAATGAAAACTTATATTAACATTCGACGTCGAAAAATTGAAAGGCAATGTTCCCAAATCGATCGCATGGCGAACCCTAGGGCAATCGTTTGGGACGTGAATGATATTCGACAAGTCGTATTCAACGAGAGAAATAATGGAAGTGTTGTAGTATATATTTTGGACATGGTAAGGATCGCCACCTAGATTAATGTTGGGCAGCTCCGTGTCGTAGATGGCGGAGCAGTTGATTCCGAAGCCTTCGTAACCGCAAAAATGGGAAGGGGATTCGTCGTCTAACCGCCAAAAGGGGTAGGTGATTAGTATGTTACTACAGTTGTATGAAGGGCAATTAGGGTAAGTTGAATTGATGGATTGAGATAACACCATGGAGAAGAAGATGAAGGGGGAAATTTGGCGTATCTATACTATATAATAAATAAAGGTTTTTTAATTTCACGTGTCGCCTTCATATTCATCCTTATAAAAATTTTCCCGTCCCTCTCTCATAATAAATATATTTTCATATTTTTAATAATAATATATTTTTAAATAAGTTATTAATTATACTAATAAAACATATTTATTTTAAATTATCTCATATTATAAGAAACTATGAAATGTAATTACTTAGCTTATGTTTTCAATCAAATTGTAAATGAAAGTCAAATTACATTGAATAATATTTAATATATTTTTAAACTCAATTATATATTAATTTTTACATATTTTTTGATTTTGTTTTCTATTGTTAGTATATGTAATACATTTTTCAATTATAAGATACATATATACAGATTTAATAATTTTATATATTAATATTTTTCATACTGTGTAATACACAAGTTCTAAACTAGTAATGGTACAAGACATAGTTGTAGAGACGTTGGAGAAAGAGAACCCGTTCATGCATACTTATATATTAATAACATTTTTTTTTCAATAATTGATCCTTGACTATTTTCCGTTGAATGAATAATTAGGCAACTCCTCGTTATTTATTATAGCATACAGACTCTTTTAATCTGAATTTTACTTGTTGTATCATCTCTTAAGTTATCTATAAATATAGTTTTAACTTTTTTTTTCTTTTGTCTTTAAATGTTTAAGAAAACTTTATTTAACTAACTTTATTATAAGTATTAATTATGGGTTGAATACATAAAAAACATATTTTATAGTTTTTATAAAAAACTTTATATGATTATTTTTTTAAAACGTTTGACAAAAATGAAATACTAATTAAAAAAAGAGTTTTTAAATAAGTCTTAATTTATTTTATCGGATGTGACGGGTCAGGCTTGTATTTGTAGTAGTGGAAGTTAGCGTAGATAGAGGTGTTCAACGGTTCGGTTTTCGGCTTTTTTGGTTCATTTTAATCGATTTTTATTTTTTTAAGCCTATCCGTTAGTCGAACAGAACCGTATTGTGAATTTGTCTAACCAAACCAAATTCAACCAAATAAACAATTCAAAAAAATGTATAAACCAAATCAACATATATAGTTATCACTTATTCAGTTAAAAGAATACCGAATTCAAAATAATATATATCCGTTAACCGAACCGAAAACTGAATTTACACTTCCGTTAGTGTGGGGGGGGGGGTGGGGGGGGGTACAACCAGTAGGATGAGGAGTATACGTTTTATGTTATTGAATGTATTTTTAAACTTAAAAAACGGTTTTAGAAATAACGATTTTTCGAATGTAATAAAATAACAAGTTTAATTTTTTTAGGGGGTACTACAAGTAAGAGGGGTATACGTTTTATGTTATAGAAAGTGTTTTTAAACTTAAAAGAACGTTTTAGAAATAATAATTTTCGAATGTGACAAAATCACAAGTTTAAAAGTTATTTTTCATGGGGGTATACGTTTTATGTTATAGAAAAGTGATTTTAAATTTAAAAGAACTTTAGAAATAATGATTTTTCGAATATAGTAAAATGAAAGTTTACTTTTTTAGGGGGAGTACGACAAGTAGGAGGGGGAGGGGTGTTCGTTTTATGTTATAGAAAGTGCTTTTAAACTTAAAAGAACGTTGTAGAAATAACGATTTTCGAATGTGATAAAAATGACAACTTTAAAAGTTATTTTTTTCTAGATGGGGGTACGACAAGTAGGAAGGGAGGTACGACTAGTAGGAGGGGGATGGGTATACGTTTTATGTTATATTGATCAACTATTTATAGAAGTACATCAAAGATAGTTACAAAGAAACATAATCAAATCATATTTTCTAATTATGATAAATATTATACAACCCAAGCATTATGGCGTGACCGCGTTCTTAGGGTAAAATGTAAGGATGCTCTAGTTAATGTTGAGCTTATTTGTACAATTTGTAAACTTCTGGCTGTTTTGATCGTGACATAGAATCGTGGATAGAGTCAAGGTACGGTACACAGATGAAGATTCTCTCCAAAGGTACCCACAAGTCTTTATGGGTTGACTATGCTCATGGGAGGTAGCAGTGAAATTTCAACACTATATTAATCAAGAAACAGATGCAAGTTTATGAAAATTTTTTGATTATTTAACTATTTAAGTGAAAATAACATACACGTCGGTTAATAAAATAACAATTAAATCTAGGAGTCGTGATGAACGTACCGGAACTAGAATATTAAAAATTGTGATTAGTTTAAACTGTGAATATATTTTAAAAGGTAATATTATTGATAGTGTTTTAGAATATTAAAAATTGTGATTAACTAAAAAAGCAGCATCTTTATTTCTTCATGTTTAGGATCACATTAAATTTTATACATAAATATTCATAATTGAAACATGTTCAAATCATTTATCACATGACTAGCTTAGAACCTGTGTACTACACAGGGTGAAAAATATCAATGCATAAATTCTTAAATCTTTATATATGTATCTTATAGGTGAAAAAATGTATTACATATACTAACAATAGAAAATAAAATAAAAAAATATGTAAAAATTAATATATAATGGAGTTTAAAAATACATTAAATATTATTCAATGTAATTTGACTTTCATTTATAATTTGATTGAAAACATAATCTAATTAATTACATTTCAAAGTTTCTTATAATATTAGATAATTTAAAATAAATGTGTTTTATTTAGTATAATTAATAATTTATTTAAAAATATATTATTATTGAAAATATGGAAATTCATTTATTATGAGAGAGAAACGAGAAAAATTTTATGAGGATGAATATGGAGGCGATACGTGCATTGAAAAACCTTTATTTATTATATAGTATAGATTAATATTTTATATTCTCTCATAATATGAGAAACATATTTCCTTAACTTGAGTGTATCATTAAACAATTTAATATATGACTAAATCAAAATGAAACAAATGATATCACATCCTAACTAGAGTTAGGTCACACTATATCAAATACGGTGGGTTTTAAATTTAGGGTTTAATGATGAAAATGATAACCCATTGCATCAAAGTATATAACACGTTAAAATAATAAATTAAAAACCTAGCTACCAATTCAAAAAAAAACCTAGCTACCAGGTCAAAAGTATTAAATGCTTGCGTCTCTCTCAAAATAATTCAGTCCAAAAGAAATACGATTAGTTTATAAGTACATAAAATTCAAACCAAAATACAACAAAAAAAAAACGCTAGATTCATAAATTAGTAAAAAGAAAATAAAGAAGGGTCAACCTTGCCAGATCCAAAAGCACCTATAATCTCTTGATTGTTGTCACAAACCTCATTTTTTACATGGTTTTATTATTTTTATCAAACTAACAGTTAGAAATGTATATTTACCAATAATAAATATAATTCAATTTGCGAAAAAAAACACAAGTAATATCTACTAGAGATAAATCTAGTGTGTAAATTGTATTTTTATTAATAATTGTTTTAGAGTTTAAAATAAGGTTACAATGTATAACCATATTTACATAAATCTACCTCCTAGTATTGTTAATAATTACAACTTGATCTAATATTCCTCGCAAGCTAAAGGTGAGGAGCAACATATAGTTTAGAAAGTAACAACATGAATCTTTGAGTTGGCATGAAAGACCGGATTAGTTGCAATGTAGGTTGCATTGAGATTATCACACTAGAGAATAGTAGTAGATTTTATGTTTATCCCAAGTACTTAAAGGAGAGTTTCTAGCAAAGTTAATTTTGCAACTGCATCGGTCAGAGCTTTATTATTTGACTCAGTGGATAACCTGAAAACGGTTCTCTATTTTCGTGTGGTTCAAGAGATGAGGTTTAAACTCAAATATTAGGCAAATCCCCCTGTGGACCGATAGTCGTCCGACCCAACCCAATCAACATCTAAAAAGGCTTAAATAGTTGAGGTTCCTTGCTGTGAACATCAGTGAAGGTCTGGAGAGTGGGCCAAAATCATGGCGAATGAGTAGACCATAATTGATGGTGCCTTTAGATACCGTATAATTTGTTTGACTGTAGACTAGTGATTTTCTAAGGGGGCATGCATTATTAGCAGGCTTTGTAGTCTGCAAAGACAATGTCCGACATAGAGAGAGTAACATACTGAAGTGCACCAACAAGTTGTCAATATGTTTCGGGTTCAGAGAATAAAGAGTTATCCTTAAGAGATAAGACTTGTGAGGTGCTCATCGAAGAAGATACTAGCCTGTAGTCTGAAAGACCATCCCGTTGAAGGACTTCAGAGATATATTTTTGTTGATAAAACAGATTATCCAGACATTGGCGAAAAAATTCAACGCCTATAAAGTAATCAAGATCACCAAGGTCTTTCAATGCAAAGGCAAGGCCAAGTTGTTCGATGAGTTTAGTGACAACTATGGTGTTGTTACCAATGATGATGACATAAGCATAAACCAAAATATACATAGTTGTGTTTGAAGGTTATTTGTTTTTTTGTTTGCATCTAGACTCTTGATGGGCGATACAAGGTAATGGCGTAGATTGGTTCGTGTGTTTTTTTCCGTTGTGTTTATTTATCTAATCAAAATTGTTATGAAACCCCAAGTTACGCGACGTCCTGATCGCATCCCAAATCGCCATGGCCATTTCCAGGTTGCCCCTTTGCAAGATTGTAGTCTCCAGGATAGATTGAAACAACAATGCAACCTTCACGTTATTCTTGTCGGCTTCATCCATACCCATGTCTATGGCGTCAGAAACCTTGTGCACATTCAAAATCACCTTTATACGCACAACCTATCATATAATTGGAAGAGGTAAGCATGGGGCATTGGAACGCATCTTGTAACATTCGTGATTTCCTTGTATTATTTTTACATCGCTTATACGATAAGGACACTTTGTTTCAATCCCGTTCAATACAATGTATCTATTCAATTATAAATTTAATATGTATCAACTCAGGGTTAAACCTTGTATGTACTTTATCTTTTGTTATAAATACATAATATATATATTACTTTATTATGATGATTAAATCAAAACATGGAACTTTTGAGTTTCAACGATGTATGTGCGTTTTATTTCATCATATGTATGTGTGTGTGTGTATATATATATATATATGTGTGTGTGTGTGTGTGTGTATTTGGTTATATTAAACAAACAAATTAAACAACTTACAATTTTATAAAAATGGAACTTTTTCACTTTATAAAGTAATTATAAATAAATAAATAATATTTAGATTTTATAAATCTTATAAGAACAAATTTTATAAACAAATAAAATGAGCTTTGAACCCCTTGAACCAAAGAAACCCTTCTTTTTATAGTCTTGAACCCCCTCTAAGGCTTTGGACCCCCTGGTGAACCCTCCCATATTGAACCCCTTTATTATAAACTTTGGAATAACCCTCTTATGCGAATTTTGACCTTAAAAAGTCAAAATCGAGTTTCCAAAGCATCAATCCTCCGATTCCAATCACAATGGTTACCATATTCAGACAAATCGTGTAATCCTTGAATCACGCACACGTATCTACAGCTAAAAACGTCCCCATTCACTCCTAAACCGATAGAAATTCAAAACCCGTTTATGAAAGGAAGCTTTGAAACAAATCCGTAATTCGAGCCTCAATTTCACGAATCTCGCTTAGTCACAGCTGTAAAAACGCGTTCTAATCACCCTTTTATAACCTATAACAGTTTTGACAAATCAAAAGCACCTCAAAATCAATCCTTTTCTTTCTCTCGGTTTGCAAATCGGCGCAAGAGGGAAGGCTTCAAATCCGAGCAACTCGAGGCTGACTTCAGGTACTATCACCTCCATGTTAATCGCACATCGTATGGTCATTGATTTTCATTAGAAATCGGAATTAGTGGTGGTTAGATCTGGGTTGCGACTGGGGGGCCCGGACAGGGAAGAAGATGGAGCTGCGGCTGTTCTTAAATTTGTTTTCTTCATTTTTCAAAAGGCTGAGACAGCAGATCAAGTGGTTTCCACCCTTTACTCCCACACAGGAAGTCGCGGGTTCTAACCCTGGCAGACCCCCTTTATTCCATTTTTTTTGTTTGTTTTGTTGTTGTTCTTTTTGCCTTGCTTATTTTATTTCCAATTCCCACACACACTCCTTTATATATTTATAGATTATTTATAATTATCAAGCTATGGTCAATAAACCAATTCATTTATAAACTTTTAAGGGCTTTTATAACTATTATTTAAATAAAAAATATATTTTTTATAAATGTTTAATCAATTCCTAAAAACGTTTTGAATATCACCCTTTATATACGAGCATCGTTATTTATGTACGTACTATTTCATTACCACTATGTATTTCAAAAACATAACAAACATTATTATAGTCATAAACTTTATTATTTAATATATAACTTTTAAAAATTTATAAAATGGTCGTATTTTGTAACGTCATAAGTTTTATTAATCAAAAGGGTTATAATCATTAAACAACACATAATATTCTTTGTTTGTATCCTAAAACCCCTTTTTTACTACAAATGCATGAACCCTATTATTTTTGAACCATATTAATTAAACGAAAGAGATTTATATATATATGTTTAATTATATATATATATTTGATCTAAACCTTTAAAACGGCATGACTTATGATATATTGTAATAACGTTTCTACTAACATCATGAGATCACATAATTATTTTAATCATATTACTACTATTTTCTCAAATATTAAGATTCTTTAAATAGATTTCCATAAACAATAATTTAAATAACTGATTTATCATTTCAAATTACCACATATTATAATACTAGGTTAAAATCTCGTGTATTACACGGGTTAAATAAATAAAATGTTATATATTTAAGAATAAAAATTTCATATTTTTAAAAACTCATGTAATACACGGGTTGAATAAACCAGTATATTATAATGGTTGAATAAAATATAATGTAATTTGTTAACAAACACATTTGTCAAAATATATTTAAAAAAAATGTAATTTGTCGTGACAGTTATAAGGTCTGTTAAGTTAGTTTTTAAAACATTTTTTTTCAACTGGGTATTAATTTTTTAATTTAATTGATAAGTGTCATATTATGTTCATTGATTGATGATATAATAACTATTTATAATTAAATAATAAGTATTCGTAATTAAATTTGTTAATATAAAGATTATTATTTAATAGGATAGAGAAATAGAAAATATAATATTTAATAGGAGAAAGAGGCGAAAAAATAAAGATGATGAGTAACCAGAGAGTGACCCGTGTCCTGAAGAGATTTTCATTTATTAGAGTAGTAAGATTCCATTATAATAACTATTTTAAACCATTTGTTTTAACAAGATATATTTAACAAATTTACAATTTATATATATCGTCGACGCCTAAATATTTTATAAATGAAATCTATAAACACTATTTCATGTGATTTCATTTATATATATTATCACTTTAATTATCGTTGAAATTCGTATCTTTAATATTCTCCCGTTCGTTCGTTCATTCATTCCAAATCCTAAAGTCCACATCATTCCGTTCTTATTCCTTTTAATCATTCATGCATATTAAATGACATGTTTTATTTAACTTAGGGCATCCTTATCTCTCATTACTACAACTTACACGATCAACCCTCTACTATTTAAGGGGAGTTTACATAGCCCCTTTTTACACTATTTACATTTTTTGGGTGAAACATGAATACAAATATACAATTTTTGCAAACTACACAATACAATTCCACCCTATATTCATGTGAGCAATTTGAGCCTTATGTTTGAGTACTAAGTGTGTTAACTACATTTTGTGTGCAATTTACATGTGTAATCATTAACTATACAAGGCGACGGTTAACAATGATAAATCTATTGAGTCTGACAAACCCACCTAGTTAGGGTGATTGTTACCGACAACACAATTTTGCATGCTAGTTACAAAGGTTTGATTGTACAACTTGGTTTCTGTAAGGCCCCTTTCCCGGGTAACCTCACTTGTTGGATTTACTTATAAACATAGTCATAAAATACTGAATTTATATTAAAAACATTCGTCATCCAATTACATAATCATAACAGCGGAAGTCTTTACAATTAAAAACATAACATTGTTCGAAAACATATAAAACAAAAGAGGGATGTCAGTCTCGTGCCGGGTAACCTCCACGCCATCGCACGACCTCATCTTCCTTTACCTGAAATGTATACTAAAAGTCAGCTAACGCTGGTGAGTTCTAGTTTAATGCAATTAGGTATAAACATTCTTTTCTTTATAAGTCTGCATTAGTATATATATACGTTTATATAAGTACACATTGACTTGAATTGCTTCTCATTTATCATTCTTCGCAAATACATATAGATATATATTCACATCATTGGTCTCATTTATTTTCATAACTTTTACTTCTCTTTCTTCTTTATTTTGTGATTACATATATATATGCATTCACCTTTTCTTTTCTTTTCTTTACATTCATGGGTAATGCTCTTAAGGGTGATCAACCCGTCTTTTGGTTGCGAAGGTCACAAAGACAATCGCCGCGGTCCATCGTCATGGCCCACCTATACTTACAAGTGCCGTCCGTCATTTTATTCTTACAACCGTCCGGCAACCTTTGTCCGTCCGTCATGACTTACAACCGTCCTACCGTCGTAGGCCGTAATTCGCCCGTCTACCCGAAGGTATCCGTTTCCCATGCGACTATTATTTATACAACCGTTCTACTATAAGATGCCAATTTTTTTCTTAGACCATCCGTTAATAACTTTAGTACGTCCTAGCTGATGAAGGAACGCACTTGTGGCATTCGTACGTCCTAGCTGATGAAGGAACGCACTTGTCCCGGTTGTACGATAGTCACGTGGCCGTCCGTCTACCGAAGTAGCCGTTATCATCGAAGCGTCCATAACGTTTTCTTATACTTGGCAAGCAATATATACATGGATATAAAACAAGATTTCTTCTTTACACGTTATGTCATACTTTCGTTCATTCTTTAAAAATCATACGTTTCATTCTTTATTCATAATTCTATTTCGTGTAAAGATATATATATATATATATATATATATATATATATATATATATATATATATATTTGTATACCACGTATGATCACATTGACATTCATAACTGTTATTCATTTAGTGTATACATTTCAGCCCCAAAACATTTATAAATCATTTGCACATAACATAGAATGGGGCACATAGAACTCACCTGATGAGTAGTTTCTGAAATACACTAAGCTGGCTACTGAGCGTCACTAATGTCACTCACGATCTGTATAAAAAAGTCATACTCGTAAGGTAGTGCTCCTAGATGACATTAGACATTACTATGCTTGAACTTAGTAGTTTCGATGGATCTGCATTATCGAAACTTGGTAGTTTCGATAGGTTGCTTCTGTCGAAACTTGGTAGTTTCGATAGGTTGCTTCTGTCGAAACTTGGTAGTTTCGATAGGTTGCTTCTGTCGAAACTTGGTAGTTTCGATAAGTACCTTAGGTGTAATCTTAGCTTCGGATCGTGGGCTTATATCGAAACTATGGTAGTTTCGATGAGTATGCATATATCGAAACTGAGTAGTTTCGATGGGTCTGCACATATCGAAACTATGGTAGTTTCGATGGGTATGCATATATCGAAACTGAGTAGTTTCGATGGGTCTGCACATATCGAAACTACTGCACATATCGAAACTAAGTAGTTTCGATGGGTCTGCACATCGTCTTCCCCAAAAATCTGAAGTTTTTGCATGCAAGTCTGATCGAGTCAATATCTAAATTTTTCTTTGATCACAACGTTCGTTTTTTTCATTCTAGATGATATACCTAAGCTCACTTTCAAGTTTCATCCGCAAAATCGTTATCTTTTTAGCCAAAACCCGAAACTTCCCAAAACGAACAATAACTCATAATGTGATCGAATCGTTACCTGGATTGAAATTCTGATTCGGAGGTTTTGCTCACGGGCTCAGCTGTAACGTGCTCCTCCAATCTCGTGACGATCCGTCGACTTTCTCTCTCTAGACCCGAGCTCTCCTTTCTCTCTCTAGAAGCTGTGTGAGTGTGGAATGAGTAGGGAAGAGGGCTGCCTTGCCTTATATATATACCTGGGCTTCCCTCGGCCCATTGAAGCCGAGCCCAAGCCCGCTCCCTTTTGTTTAAATATTCCGACTAAATCACCGGTCTCGCTATATTTATTCGTTTTATTATTTTTGGGATGTTACAGTTTCACAATAGTAACTCTCCATAACTGCATTATTAACCATGATATGTACGGATTGTATACACGCAACACCATGATACTATTTAGAGTCAAAACCTATGTATGCTCACCAACTTTTTAGTTGACCTTGTTTTTATTATGTTTCAGGTACAAATATGTGATTAAGTGATTCAAGACGTTCAACATAGGGCCGAAGATGTAGTTAAATAAAACATGGAATTTATGTTGTTCACTTTTGATTATTGAATCTGTTTTGTGAACATTTACTTGTAATTTAATCAAATTTCAATCTATGAAACTATTTAGTTGATCATGAGCTATGAACAGTCAACATGTCCCGCCCTGACGTATCCCGCCGTCGGTTGGGGTGTGACACATCTTGGTTCCCACTCTGGCCGCTTGTTTTCAAAATTTCCTTATCACCCATATTTATCGGTTTCCTCGGGTATATAACCGTTGTAGATGGGTCTCGAGCAAGCCTTTCAGATCACGGGTGTGCAAAAAAATCGAAAAATGAAGAAAACCGAAATCCGAATCGTATCCTAACCGAAAAAACCGAACCGAATTGTGAATTCAGTTTTCGGTTCGGTTATTAACTTTATCCGAATTGCGAATTCGGTTTTCGGTTCGGTTAACGAATATATTTTTTTTAATTCGGTTTGTTTTGTTAGACATATTCCCAATTCGGTTCGGTTTATTCGATTTATTCGGTTGAATTCGATTTATTTGGTTTATTCGGATATACTTTACTTTTTCAATTCGGTTCGGTTAGAAACATTTTCAATTCGGTTCGGTTCGGTTAACGGATAAGGGTTAAAAAAACCAAAACCGAATTGAATAAATCGAACAAACCGTTAACCGAACCGATGAACACCCTAGGCCTGATGTCCTACTTGAAATCAAAATCTGAATGTTTTCGAACAACAGTCTTCTAGTCGCAGACCTCATCACTAATCTAGGGTAGATTTCTTCTGGCTTGAATCTTTTTGTAACGACAGAAGCTTCTAGTCTCTAATCTTAGGCTCCAAGTTTGATCTCGAGAGTTCTTGAGCTTGGCTCTGATACCAAATCATGAATAGAATTGATAATCAAATCATAAACACACAAAATTTAAGTGTGAACTCTCGTATTACTATATCAAGGAAAGTTCTCAAAACTTAGAGATAATAATCCCTCATACAATAACATCATGGTTATGTATTTATAGAATAACCCAAACTTGGTCACCAAGAAAACAATTAAAACCCTAATTATTGGACTGTGTTGTTGGTGAGGAAGGTGTTGTTGGGTTATCGATGGTTGAGGGTGATGGAAAGTAGGAGTATGAGAAAGAATAGTAAGGATAGGAAGATGGAGATGTGGTTGGAGAAGTAATGGAGACATTTTTGACACAGGGAAAGTGATCCTCATTAAAGTGCATGTGGCGTCCAATGTAGATGCGATCTGTTTGAGGATCAAAACAACGGTAGCCGTGATGAGAAGGGTTGTAGCCCGGTGTGGAACAAAAATCCAGCTTATGACGATGATCACAGATGGGGAAAGCGTTGACAGCCAAAGAGCCGAAGAAAAGGAGACCAGAGGATGTCTGAGAGGGCATACAATTGATAAGGTTGATGGCGGTATCAAAAGCAAAATGCCAAAACCGTTGAGGAACAAAGGATTGGCGAAAAGAGTGAGGCATGTCTTAGCAAATGGCGATGTCGTCGCTGAACAAAACCATTATGTTCACTTGTAAGTGGACAAGAGAGTTTGTGACATATGCCAAGTGAAGTAAAGAAGAGTGTTAGGGATCGAAACTCCCCACCCACAATCAGACTGTGCATTCTTGATTGTAGTGTTTAAAGAAGCAAGAAATGGTATTCAAATTTTGGTATTATTTTTTATTATCTGTTACTTTTATCTTTTGGTACTAATTATAATAGTTTTTTTTTAATATTAGTGGTGTGGTATTAGTTTTTAATATATTATACACTAGGTTAAAATCTCGTGCATTACACGGGTTAAATAAATAAAATGTTATATATTTAGTAATAAAAATTTTATATTTTTAAAAACCCGTGTAATACATGAGTTGAATAAACCAGTATATTACATCGATTGAATAAAAATATAATGTAATTTGTTAACAAACACATTTGTCAAAATATGTTTTTAAAAAGTGTAATTTGTCGTGATAGTTATAAGGTCTGTTAAGTTAGTTTTTAAAACATTTTTTTTCAACTGAGTATTAATTTTTTAATTTAATTGATAAATACTAGTTCATATTAAGTTCATTGATTGATGATATAATAACTATTTAAAATTAAATAATAAGTATTCACAATTAGATTTATTAATATAAAGATTATTATTTAATAGGAGAGAGAAATAGAAAATCTAATATTTAATAAGAGAGAGAGACAGGAAAATAAAGATGATGAGTAACCAGAGAGTGACACGTGTCCTGAAGAAATTTTCATTTATTAGAGTACTAAGATTTTTTTTGTTTTTTTCCTCTATATGCGCCTTTTTCATCTTAGGTCCTCGTTTTTTTTACGCCTAGCGCGCCTAAGCTAAGGGCAATGCCTATGAGCCTTGAGTGCTCCTATCGCATTTGACAACAGAGCTTAAAAATGTAAAAATAATGAAAAAAAAATAAAGTTTCCTTTTTTGCTTTTTGAATAGTAAAGGCAGTCAAAGAAACTGGTCATTCAGATGGATCAAGACAACGGTAGCCGTGATGAGAAGGGTTGTAGCCCGGTGTGGAACAAAAATCCAGCTTGTGACGATGGTCACAGATGGGGAAAGCGTTGACAGCCAAAGAGCCGAAGAAAAGGAGACCAGAGGATGTCTGAGAGGGTCATTCAGATGGATCAAATGCCCTTAATAGACTCCTATTTGATTAATTCATGAACATAAAGTTATAACCCTTCAGTTTTGAATCAATACTTATTTATCCATCACTCTAAAACAAATCCCATTTAGGTATACTACCAAGTCAAAGTCAATCAATCAAACTGAACATATAATCAACTCGTTTCATAATCAACGCATAACTTATGAGTTTAGATCATACCCGAAAACTATTGTAACAAACCTCTTTTAACTTCCACCAAAATTCATCCAATCTTACAATAAAATAACTCAGAAAAGATTAACAGAGTCTTATTGGATGAGATCAAACAGTATAATAGATTAAAAACAAAGATCAAGAAATAAAGCACCTAAATATACAGCCAAAATCAAACGATCCGCACCTGAAAACATGGAGTCATCAGAAATCTAACCATTTGGTGTAGTAAACACATGTAGCTGGAGAAATAAGCCCATCAGGTGTGCACTCTCTAATTCTTGGACAAATCCCACAAGGAATCGACGCCATAGCCCCTGTTCTTGGACCTTGATTAAGATCTCCAGGTGGACATCTATAACACAGGCTACCAACAGGAATTGAATGATACTCCCCTAATCCAGTGCTTTTAACATCTATAATAATGTTATCCAAAACCATAGACCTCAAGATCTCACTTATCTGCTGGCTCGTGCAATCTGTGTTTGTCAGCCTGTTGTTCTTGAAAAAATCATATACTCCATCAGCCGTTGCAACCGTTAACTTTCTAATTATCCTTAAACAAAGGCCTTTGAGTTGATCGATGAATGCTGTATCAAGATCACCATTCACATACCATGAACCACCTGTGATTTCTTTTGATGGCTCAAACTCTGCTGCAATATAGTGTTTTCTACCCTTCAATTGCACATGAACAACTTCCTTTATTAGTGACGAACTTAGGAGGTTCTTGATACACTTGTTGATAACCGCATCTGACAAATCTGTTTCTGCCTTCAAGTCCCTTGACCAGATTGCCATTTCCTTTTTGCTTTTGATGACTTCGAGTACTTTACGGTCTGATTCAACTAGACCACCAGCTGGTTTAGGTTCAGGTTTTTTTCTTTTATTTAAGAGACTCATCCTGTTGAATCTGCAAGAAAGAATGGAAACAAAAACCCTACTCTGTCAAATCTCAAATTTTATGATAAGCATGATAATCTAATCGAACATGAAAGCTTACTCGAATTCAACATAAAACAATTCTATCATACTCTGTCAAATTTCGTACTTTTATTAAAAGCGATTTGGAATTTATTAATCCAAACTATAACCTATTGGCCGATTATAATCCATACCAACAACTTAATCCAAGTAGCATAATTATCATAAATTTACACTCGATTTAGACTTAATTTCCCCATTTTGTTCATAATCATCACAGTGAGCGAAATCCAGTGTAAATAGGCCAATGATCATAACTTGAAGTATTAAAATCCAATTTGTCTTTATTAAATTAAAAAATAAAAACCCTACCTGTATATCACTACAACAATGTATATAATGAAAGCATCAAAACGAAGAAAATATAAACAAATCAACGCTCCTTTCACTCCGCATAATCAAAAAGGTATACGTGCTAGAATCTACATACGGAAGTATCTGTGCGGTTTTCTTCGATTGAAACCTAATTGCGAATGGAACGAATACAGACATCGAATTGGAGAGTGATAGTTAGAGAATCAACTACAGTGGAGACGATGGAATCGGAAAGAAGGAGAACGAACCTTATCTGGATTCAAACGCGCGGCCGTACAAGAACTGATGAACTAATCGCTGCTACTGCGGAAGTGTGAGCCGGATATTGGTGTGGTGAGAAATGAATTTGTGATGACATCAAAACCTATTCATTTGTAATTTACATTGAAAACCCTTAAAATTGCCCATTTTCTATTTAAACCTTAAAAACCTACATAGAGTTTGATACACTTGTTTATTTTTGTTACATGGGTGTCGACTAGAGTTAGTTAAAAGAGCGGGCCGATCTGAGCCAGCTTCAGTTCGGGTTTGAGCTCATAACAAAACAAGCTGAGTTGGCGGAGCTGAAATCCATTCTCGTGTTCAACTCAAGTCAGCTCGTGGTCTGTGAGTTCGCTTGTTTATTTTGAACTTTGATGATTTTATATATTTTAACATAAATTTCAAATAATAAGTTACAACAATATCAAATTATAGAACTCTACTCAAATATTTATATAAGCTAGAGAACTTGTGTTTAGTTACGAGTGAACTTTTACGGAGCTAAGTAGAAGCCTACTAGCCACAAGCTAATTAGATAGCTCTAGTATCAACTAGGTATTGGTCATTAGTCGAAATGGGGTAATTTTCATGTATTAGTTGGATAAGTAATTAAAACGTTAAATATAGTTACAAATATTAAGGTTCTTTTAACTTCCCGCTAACAAATGTTTACAAATAGATGTTATTACAACCATAGTATGATTATAATTTGGTAAAACTATTTTTAACTATCAATCACCTCATGGTGGAAATAAAAGGTGGTCTCAAGACTATCTATTTTAAACTTGCATCTTTAACTGAATTATTATAACACTAAAATCGTTTAACCCTACGATTAACAACCTAGTTTTAACATACCGAGTCAATTTGTTAAATGCATAATCCATCATTTTAAGTACTAGGAAAAGATCAAATAACGTTTGCATGTTACAACCATAGTCATTAAAACATCCCTATCTATACATGTGGGAAGGAGATACACAAAAAAAGTATCCCAAAATACTCCATTTCATATTTTCATGTACACTCTTTGCTCCTTATAAGCTCTTATGGTGTTAATTACCTGCATCTCGTTTCTTTATAGAAAGAGATCGGTCACGGATCATGTTTCTAAGGTCTTTCTGGGAATCGACATCAACGCCCTCCTTCCTTGAAGTATGATTGGCTGATGATTGCTCTTTAAGAGCTTCTTTCTCTAATCTTTTCTTTTCAGCCTCTGCTTGCTGCTCATTTTCATCGCGTGCTTTCTTGAACATTTTAGCAAATACTGCCAAAATTTGTGTTACTGCATCAACAAATCCAAGAAACCATGAGATCTTTGACAAAGAATGGAACTACAAGTTTAGGTTTATGATGGGTAACAGGTGGGCTGAAATGGGTTGGGTTGACCCACAAACACTGAATGTCCATTTTTTCTAGTTTTTTTTGTGAATGGTTAATGAATTAAATATGGCTACAAAGACCTTGCTCGAAGGGGCAACGAACAGGATCCTCGCCAAAATACTGGGAAAGTGAATCTGCATTTCTTCCCTGCAAATAACACTTGTTAAAATGAGTTGACATTGCTATTTGATGAGAATAATAGGGATTAGTAAAATACTCACCACTTCAGTATACAAGGAGATTAGGGCCCGCACTTCAGCTTCTGCGGTATCAAGAAAACTCTTCAACGCCTGAAAGTGTTGTTTTTACGAAAATAACCATCAGTTATAATAGACCGCCTATATTTTCTGGTTTTAAACTTTTTTTTAAATCAAGAGCTACCTTTTGGAAGCCAGCAGATATAGCCCCATCATTTTCAGAAGCAGTGAGCTCTTGCTCAACCTTTTCAAGACCTTTACTCACTGCTTGCATTTCTTCAGCCAATGTCTTCAATTGTATCTTTTAATTTGGTTGAATGCCAAATTAGGGGAAAATACAACTCAGCAATAGACTAAATATTTATAAAAAAAAAACCTTGAATATTTAAAAAAAAACTTATACTTTGGATGCAGCTTCTAAATGAACCAGATCCTTGTCAAAATCTAGCAGCTCTGGCATCTTCTCGGCAAGGAGCTATTGAAGATATCATAGTTTACATGAGGAAAATAAACACATTTCTAAATTGACAAATATATGAATAAAAATAAAAGAAATTATCATTAAAAATCAGCAATATTTTTACCTTGCATAAATAATGCATTAGAGTCATCTTGTTGTTCCTTGCACGTGTATCAGACAATTTTAGAAGGCTGTCCAATTTAAATCCAATGGCAGATCCTACAAGACAGATCATGCATGTGTTTTGATGAAACAACTGAGACCCACGAATTCTAAAAACTCCCAACACAAATATAAACTCCAGCTATTATTTTTAAAATTCTTAATGGGAACCTCGAGCAGTCCCCTGGTTTAATGCATTTCCCAGTGTAAGAATTGTCTGCATTATTTGGCGCAACTTTGCAGAATCCTTGACCTACATATACAAGTGATTTTTATTATTTTAAAAAAGAATAATAAAACAAATTTATATGTTTATCAAATACTAAAATGTAGGGATCCTGATAGCAAATTACCTCTTTTGTAGCATCATTGATTGCACTAAGGTTTCGTCTTAAATCACTGACCTGGAAATTCATAGAAACAAAGGCATAGGTAGCCAAAAACAAACAATAATGTTCAGAAAAACAGTAAAAAGAACACTGGAAGGATATTTACCTGACTGGTAAAAGTAATTGTGAATGCAAATACTCGAAGTTTTGACTCAACCCGTGGGACCTTCATTAGCTCCATGAAAAACTAGAATGCCATGGACCATAACATATGTTACACACACACACACACATATATCAAATAACTCTTGTTCTCTGAACTACTTTTAATCTTATAAGAGTAAATTAGTAAATTACCAGTTCACACTTCCCCAGCATTTCCTTGTTTCCTGTATAGTTCTGAGACAGCAGAAAAAGAAATTATTAGGACAAAATATAGGTTACAGCATTATATCAGTAAGTACCTCACAGATATGTCAAACTAAAAATGATATGCAACATGTATTGTTAATTTCTTGAAACTGATTATCTTTTAAGATACACTTTTGTAGATTATATTTTGTTGATTGAGGACACCAACATTATCCGTTTTGAGTC
Source organism: Smallanthus sonchifolius (assembly GCA_023525975.1). Lineage (NCBI taxonomy): Eukaryota > Viridiplantae > Streptophyta > Magnoliopsida > Asterales > Asteraceae > Smallanthus > Smallanthus sonchifolius. Next base: position 59,923,203 of record CM042041.1, on the reverse strand, counting down.
AGAACTTCAACAAATCAACATGCAGGTTTTGTATGGGATACCACTAACAGGGCCCACAAACTTTCAATATACATTGAAAAAGAACGTTTTTAAGCACTTGTAATAAATATGGCACGTATGATCTTAACTAAACTTAACTTATGGCAAAACTATGCATTTGTGACTTTGCATGTGGTGTAATTAGAAGATAAAACACAAAGATAATGTATGGAGTTATGGACTATGGAGCAGAGTACCTTTAATGTCTCCATTTCTTCTTTTGTGGGACAGAATTTGATAAGATTCTCAACTTGATCAATATCTAAAGCTGAAGAATCCAATGCTAGAATGGCGTTCTAAAAAGGAGAGTGAACTTATGAGTAATATAATAATGTTTTGAATTCACTGGAAAAATATAGACATATATATATATATATATAGGAAAGGGTTCAAATGATAACCAGTTTTTTGTGTGATAACCACTCTCAAACAATCACATAGTTTATAAATTATTTTTTCTTTTAATTGTCAAAAGAGAATTTAAGTATCTTGAACACATATCTTGAACATAAATACGGAAATGATGAGTCTTACATATATGTACCAAATAATGTTACATATACGTGACACATAATGTAACACTAACAAAATGATAATTGTTACATGATATACGTAACACTATGTTTGAGAGTGGTTATCATAGTTATCACATAAATATTGGTTATCATTTGAACCTCACCCTATATATATACATATATAATATAACCAACGTAAAGTACAAATCTTCATGAAGAAAATTAACTACTATTCTTTTACATGTTCTACTAAATGGAGAAATTTCGGTGTAAAATGTAACAATATTTTTTTAAAGCTTGTGCTAACTCTTAGTCAACATATTGTCAAGTACTTCGTCAGGCGTCAGCCAGATCCTAGTTTGTTCTCTACATCAAATTTCTCTTCACATAAAAAAAAAGAAAAATATAGATAACAGAGTAGCTATTAGGCTTGAAAAGCCATAAAGTGAGTAGAGTTATTTTTAAAAGGAATTACTACACCCATTTATATAGTTATAGTACTATTAAGTATATAAGTGGATGTAATGAAGAATGGGAATTGGGAAGAGCCAACCCGTCACGGGCTTGCTCAAGATCAAGCAAAAAGACTATGTTCAAACTCCATGAAACTCCATAGGTGGGTTCTTATATAACGAATGTATCAAGAATATATGGGTTCTCATTTAAGTACTGCATTGAGAACCCAGATGAATTAGTTGGCCAAAATCCATAATATGTTGGCAATGAAATTCCCTATAATATTTATTTACTGGAAAGGATTCATAAGAAAAACAAACAAATACCATCATTATATGCATATGTAAAAAGTAGCAAACTTTGCTGAATTATAGTGGCAGAGGAAAATAGAATTTACGAGCATATCAGGTAGAGGAATTTTTATCTTCGTAAGCATGATTTCACAATTATATGCTCTACGCAAATCAACCTGAAAATCAATATTAAGAAGAATAAAAGTAAGCATTAATAAATTCGAAATAACAATGCTTATAATTTGATAAACATATCATCACTTGGTAAACATATCATCAAGGGCAAAAGAATAAACCAAGCATTAAATTTCTTCTTTTCCCTGATTTCAGGGTAATATAGCAAGCTGGAAGATATTGAACACACATATATATTTTCCAAGAGGACAAGAGGCAAAAAAAACTGAAGAGGCAGTGAGATAATTATTAGTAGCAGACAGACTACATGATTGATCATATGAAGTAGAAAAATTAAGATGAAACTTAAAGATGTATGTACTTATGGTGCTCAGGCATAACAGTGAGTGACAGACGACATAAGCAATTAATACGGAGTAGAAATTTAAGATGAAGATGGAATCTGATACGAGTGTTCTTAGTATATTTTAGTTTATAGTACATCAGTATAATGTTACCTTTTGAGCTCATATTAAACAGTGTCGTAAAAATCGCGTTTAATAGCCGATTAATCGGTAATTTACCTTGTAATTTTGAGCTAATCGGCCACTTAATCGGAAATCGGTCAAAGGCGGTCCTAGCTGGAGCTAATCGGCCCTAATCGGAGTGTGGGTTTAACCCATAATTCACCATTCGTGAGTAAATCTATGATTCACCATTCGTGAAATCAATTCAACAAGTCAATATATCTTAAACAATTTGACTACTATGCCGTGCATTAGGGCTTTTAAAACTTGCTTTTAAATGGACAATTTGTATCAGTAATTAGAATGAATGTCACTTTTAATTTTGTATGATGTAGTTGACAAATCGGAGTACCATATTTTCCAGAAGGTTCTCAGAATAAACCATTCAATTATCACAATTGCAGAATTACAAAAAATTTGGAAACATGTGAGGAAAATTATAACATTTTCATCGAGATGCATTTCACGTAATCTAGCTAGACCTTGAAGATGAAAAAGGACAAACAATCTACACAATCAAAGAGTTAAAGTAGAAGTAAATCCACTAACCAATTGAACTTTTTCAGGTTTATTAATTTTTGAACCTCTTCTAGCTCCACCTTTGCTGGTATTGTCAGAAACAGAAGCTGCTGAAAATAGACTCTCAAGCTCTGATATATCAATTTCAGGAGCCCTAAAAAAGTTGCTTTCAGGTAACGGTTTGTACAAGACAACAAAAACGTAATATATTATTAGTTACTATGATCTATAACAGTAATTACCTTGACTGGTCTTCTTGTTTTTGATTATCAGCCCATAAACTCCCTTGCATTGCTCTAGTAACTTTTACCCAGTGCAAGGGCTTCAAAGACGTTTTTTTGGGAGGAATTGAAGAACCCACACCAACTCTACCTTTTCCACTACTCAGTGGACCAGAAGCACGTAATCGTCCACTGGATGGGTTTGGTTGCTGCAGCCCATTAGAGCCCTTTGGTCCAGGGGGTGGAGGTGGAGCAGGTCCACCACTGCGACCTGGAGGTGGAGGCGGACCTGGTACACCAGGTTGTCCTGGAGGTGGAGGTGGAGGTGGCGCGTTGCGACCTGGAGGTGGAGGTGGCGGTGGTGCACCTGGACCATTACGGCCTGGGGGTGGAGGTGGAGGAGGAGGTGCACCAGGCGGCTTGGTTGTTGAAGAATTTGTTCCTTGACGTGGAGCTCCAGAAGGGGGAGGAGGGGGTGGTGGAGGGCCTGGGGTAGCACTAGCTTTAGGTGGTGGAGGGGGAGGTGGTGGAGGGCCTTTAGAAGAAACAGATGAAGGTGGAGGCGGAGGTGGTGATGGTGGTAGGCTTTTAGAAGAAACAGGTGGAGGCGGAGGTGGTGGTGGTGGTCGGCTTTTAGAAGAAACAAGTGGAGGTGGTGGTGGTGGTGGTTGGCCTTTAGAAGAAACAGGTGGAGGTGGAGGTGGAGGTGGAGGTGGTGGAGCGCCTTTAGAAGAAACAGATGAAGGTGGAGGTGGAGGGGTTGGTGGTTGGCCTTTAGAAGAAACATACGGAGGTGGGGGTGGAGGTGGTGGAGGGCCTTTAAAAGAAACAGATGAAGGTGGTGGTGGTGGTGGTGGAGGGCCTTTAGAAGAAATAGGTGGAAGCAGAGGTGGTGGTGGAGGGCCTTTAGAAGAAACAGGTGGAGGCAGAGGTGGTGGTGGAGGGCCTTTAGAAGAAAAAGGTGGAGGTGGAGGAGGTGGTGGTGGTGGAGGGCCTTTAGAAGAAAAGGGAGGAGGTGGAGGAGGTGGTGGTGGTGGCGGTGGGCTCTTTGTAGAGATAGGAGGCAAAAGAGGAGGCGGTGGAGGTGAAGGATAGTTTTCTTCAACTGAGACTCTTGCAAATGATGGTGGGGGTGGCGGAGGTGGTATATTACTAGGAAAAACTGGTAAAGTATGGGATGGTGGAGAGCCTCCACCCGAACTGATAGAAAAGGATGGTGGAAGAGGTGGTGGTAGCGAAGGAGGAGGAGGAGAAGCTGCTGCTGCTGCTTGAGGAGCATCCCTAGAAGAATCCGAATCAGGAGCCCTCGAAGGTGGTTGTGGCCCAGTTGAAACATCTTCAACCGAAACTTGATTTGGCGATGCTGAAGGGTCATTTCCTAATAAATCACCACTTCCAGATGATGAAACACTTGAATCAACATGGTCTGATGTTTTATTCTCCAATGATTCATCAAAAAAGGTACCCGCTGATGCAGTAGGTATATCATTACTCCTTTCAGATTCCAAAAAATCCAAACTGTCCGCAACGCTAGAGGCATTATATTCATCCTCGGAGTCAAAAGGTGATGAATATGTACTCAATTTATTCCTCAGCATTGACAATTCTTTGGCATCATTTAAATGTGACAGCTGTTTGACTAGCCATAAAGCAGTATCATCACCACCATCACCCCATTCGATCCCATTAAAAAGTTCTTGAACTTTGTTAAAAGCTTCAATAGGCAATCCACCTTTTTCTTCTCCGTTCAACATTGTGGTTGGAGCTTTGGGTGTTGAAACATTCTCAACATCTCCAAAAAGAACCTGTTATATGCCAAAAAAAAAATTAATACATAAGCTAGGTGTTGCAGTATTATACACAATTTCTAAAACGTTAACTGCATAAAGAAGTAACCAATTTTGTTTTCACCCATTAAAAAACCTTTCAAAATTTGGTGTTTTAGCCTTTTAGGTAATATAATCCTTACAGATTACGGGTCAAAATGTTGACTTGCTGGATGATGTGTCAGTATCTTTGAAAATGCTAGACTTCATAATGTAGCTCTTATATGGTGAAATATAACATAAAAAATGACCGGCTACCTATACTTGTTACCTTAAAACAGAGCTTATTTAAAAGAGCTTTTTTATGGGTGAAATATGAAAGAAAATTTTTAACTTTCTAAATGATAGGATTCACCTCAGCTCGAAAACCTTTTGGAAACCGTGCCTTTGAATCCCAAAGAGTGTCCAAGTTATCACAATTGAGAATTAAAATATTAGATCTAATAAAGGCAGTATTAAACATTATGCGAAACATCATAACTTCTCTTTCAGAATCAATCTCTAAATGTAGACACTCTAGTACAACATCACCTTCCACCATACACTGAATGTCAATCTTAATAACATCACTCTGCTTCTGCATCATGTAACTTATATTTGTCAGCCAATCACGTATAAAGAAAAAACGATAAATAAGAAAAGGAAAAACCAAGTCCTACCTGGCGATAATGCCGAAGATTTCTACCTCTCCTTGGAGTTGAATATAACATTTCTGTCAAAAGCCCGTCTTTGCTGAGAAGATTTCTGCCATATATTCGAATAATTGGTCTGCACCCGTTTTTATCATCAAAATTGGGGATAGCACGAAGAATGAGGCAATCTAAAGACAAAGCTCTTTCAGGTGGGGGCCACTCTTCCGATAAATTTCTTCTTGATATATATTGCAGGTACCGAAGTTGTGACGGGTAGGGGTTTAAAGGTGATAACAATTGAGATAAACCTTTTGGAGCTTCCCGATAAATAATTTCAAGAGTTTTGCGTTCTCCAGTATGCAATTTTTTGTAAATCAAAATGCTGGCTAAAAGAAATGCTAAAATAGGCCAGCCCCCTCTCTCACAATGAAGCAAAATGACATTTTGATTATTATTAAGAGTAAGCCAATTCTCACATAGATGGAGAAAATGATGGACTAGAGATAATGGTAATAGAGGGCAACCCTCATATTGTTTTGGATAGTCCATGACAGTGATGTCGTATTCGCATAAAATTTCTGAGAATTGGCTCCTTCTTTCACCTTCTCGGAAATTAAATGCAAGAAAAGATGACTCGGGAAATTCTTCATGTAATTCATTACTGATTTCATGCAGATAAAGTTGGTACAGTCCCTCGGGCAGAACTTCAGTTGAAAAGCAAGAATCAAAAACTACAAAGATGCCAGATAAAATGCTTCAGTTAGCAACGTAAGGTAATATAAGCTTACATAATAGAAAGAACATTTAAAGAGGATACTACAAATAAGAAGAAAGGAATAAATAAAATGAAAAGAACTTTTGCATAGGAGTGACGACGGTGCTTGAATACCATAAATTCTATCCACGAGCTCAAGCAAGCCATCTGGCGGTCTTCTATAAAAGAATCTACTGAGAAGGGACATGTCTTGACAAACAAATCAGCTGCAATCTCTGAAAGAGCTAAATCTGAAAGGCGGAGAATAATTAATCATAGAAAAATAAGTTTTGTTTTATACAGTTAGAACATAAATAGCTAGCATGTATGATTACACAATGAATATGATATACTATAGTTTTGGTGTACGGTTTAATGTTCTTTGGTAACATTCAGATTACTTGCTACACTAAACATTATGACTGTGTATACAACATTACACCAAAAGAAGAGTTTGGTTGAAAACCTAATATGTTCCAAATAAGATGCCTATTCCTAAAGCTAGCGTATAAACAGCATGATGCACCAATATCATATCATCATTACTAATGTGACAACATTATTTTTAATCATCGATTGGTAATTGAATCAGAACAAAATATGTCTCTATACACATTGTGAATGCCAAAAGTGGCTTCTTTTATGATAGGTGTGTTACATTAGTAGTACTTCTACTTAAATGCATATAGAATTCTTAATCACGAAAAAATACCACTTAGAAATAAAAATAAGCAAATGCCTACACCAACTTTTGCACAAAACATGGCAATATTGACAATAATGTTTGGTATTGTCTGGTAGCATGAAATTAGAATTTTGAATTTTGAATTGGATCTCATTTACTTCATATCTAGAACCAATTACCAAACTCACTTGAATTTCAATTTAAATATTTAAAATTAAGGGTCCATAGCATCTAACCCAACCTTGTCGGGAAACTTTCCACGCCCCTGTTAGATTAATTATTAACAATCGCCCTTTCTCCCATTCATTTACCAGTTATCTGTAGTGACCTAACTTTCTTCAACTACTCAACAACATCAACACTACCGATGCCACTAATTTGAAACACAAAAATGTAGTCATTACAGTTGGTTTAAATCAAGTCTCATACCAAACTTGCATTGCTATCCCATGGCAAAATCTGCAATAGTATGTTTTGGATCTCAGATTCATGGCTAAATCATTGAAATAGGGTCAAATATTAAAATAGGGTAAAATTTCATGGCTACATTATCGTTCTTTGAATTCTTCAATTCTTTTTGTACGCTGAATTGACTTATCTATTCGACTCACAATCACAAATGAATGAGACAACAGCAATTGAATTCTGAATCGTAACCAGAACTGGAACCAAATCGCAACTAAGTGAGCTTCAATTTCATTTCCAAACTCTTAACCACTACTTAAAAACACCAATTAGTGTTGAACGGAAGGGTTTTGCTAGCACGCAAAGAATAAAGCGAACTCATACTTAGGGTTTTAAAAAACAAAGTTAGAAAACTGACCTCGTAGTTCCCCCCAAACTGATTGAACGACGTGAGGAGACGATGCAGTGGTGTTCAACGGTGGCGGCGATGGTGAATCCGACGGAGAATATAACGGCAGTGAAGAGTTGTTTGTCTGAAAGTGAAAGTTGCAGCGTTTGTGCGTGATGCATCTGATAGCCTAAATTTGAAATAAGTTTTCCCCTCTTTTATGGATTATGAAATCCTCTTTGTGTAGTTGGACTATGTGACTTTGTCTGTTATTTTCAACAAGTGCCCTTTTCCACCTTTGGTTGATTTTGGTTAATTTTGAATTAATAAGAAGAAAACAAATGAGAGTGTCATTAAATATATTTAATTTTTTTGTTATATTTTTAAATAAATTTTGGTGTAACTTTATGCAGATCTATTTGTTCGTACGTGCAATATTATGTGAGTTGTCTACTTCTTTTTACCTTTTTAGTACCATAACTTCATTGAATACGTGATTTTATAAGTACACGGAATTGCCGATGGTATCTTTGTTTAGTGACACCTGGTGTATATCCCCACTAAAGTGGTACGGGTTATAGTATGTAACATCCAAAATTTTCAAAGGAATAAAGATATGAATTTTATTTAGATAAAACGAGGAAAAGTGAAAGGGACTAGTTGGAACTTTTCATAAAAGGGAAATCCTATAAAAGCCTAGCCCAACCCCTTTTTGCGCAAACTCACTACCATTCAGCAGCCCTTGCGATAACTTTAGAGAGAGAAACAAACTCGAGGAAGGAAGGAGATAAATGGTAGAGAGAGAGCTCGAAGAGAAAAGCCTTAAAGCTTTTTTTCCACACTTTCTTGTTGAAATCGACGGGACAAGGAAGCTAACACGTTGAGGTAAGAATCAACCCGTAGATCTAATGTTTTTTAGTTAAAAACAGGTTTTAGAGTAAAGAAGAGTTTTATCCAAAAAAGATTTGACTTTTATGAATGATATCACATAAAAACCTCAGATCTAGTAACATAGATGCTAAACAAACACTTTGAACGAAGAAAGTTAGAAACTTGATATTATTTCAGTCCAGATCTGAAGCATACAGAAGTTTGGGTTTTTGGGGTGTAAGAAAACGGTTCTCACACGAGGTACTCGTGCTTGAACGTTGAAGTTCACGCATGTATAAATCTGCGGATACTAGGAGTACTCGCACAAGGTACTCGTGCGTATACTCCTAGTACACACATGCAAGGGAATGGCGAGTACTTAGAGTTAACGCATGCAACCATGTGCGTGTACCTAGAATACTCGCATGGAGGGTGTGGGTGCGAATACTTCGAAGCTAGCTTACTCATGTTAGTTCTATATCTTTTTTTATGTCTAATTTTGAGGTGGTGTGCATACTCTATAGTGTTTATTATAAACTTGTGTTAATAAACAAAAAATCAAGGACGTGTTTACTATAATTGCGCGTTAGTAAGCGAAAGTTTACTACACTTGCTTGTTAGTGAGCTTGTTTAAAAAACTTTTCGTGTTCAAAAGAATTAAGTATAAATTTTAAAGAATAGGTGATAACATGAGCGTCGAATGAGAGAAAGGTATGTGTGGTTGTTTTTCTTTGTTTTGATTTGATATGAAAGTGGTATAATATTTCTAACTAAACATGTTACAAGATTACAAAATAACAAAATAAAATATATAACTTCTAAAACATTAGGACAAGATAAAAACATTTTACAAATAAGTTATGATATCCATTCGAAGGTCAAACATGCAAATACACCGATCCCTATATATAACCACTTTCATTTCTACACCTACTTTCTTTCTTACCCATAAAGCCTGCCATGGATTCATCCACCATCATATACCACCAACAGAGCTACGAAGACCTAATTCGCTCCTACCTGGGCATAAGTTTTGCAGTATTTCTAGGCTTCCTCCCCAAACAATCGCTTTCTTTGATCCCATCTCTACAAGCACACAACGAATCACTCTCTAAGAAGCTCTTACAAGCTGAAGAACAGCTCGAGCAGCTTTACTCACGCAGAAAAGAGGATTCGAAAGCGAATGCGAGGGTTGTTGAGATATTCTCCAGCCACCGCCACAGCTGGCAGCAAGAAGAGAAGCGTCTTCTCCGCCAGATCGACGATAACGTCCAGGAGATTGCCAATTTGAGGGCTAAAGTTGAGGATCTTGAAATTAGGGTTGGTGAGTTGAAGAGGGAAGTGAGTGAGAGAGATGAGTTGCTCAATTTCATGACCAATAGGGAGGATGATGGAGAATTTTATGGAAAAATTAGGGTTTCAGATGACCTGAAGTGTAATAGTGCTGTGGAGGATTACTATATGGAGAGAGGAGTTCACAGTGTGGATAATTTGGGGTCAGTTTATCATGGGCAAAACATGTTTAATCATTCAGAGTTTTCTGATTCCGTCTCGAAATTCTTAACAGAAAGATCCAGTCTGTTGAAGGTTTGTTTCATCTAGTTTGTATCTTGCACAAGGTTGTTAATTTGTTATGTTACTTTGTGTTAATTGATTGAGATTTAGCATGTTTTAGTAATAAGTAAGTTTATATTGATAGATATTGGATGATTGTGCGTTTAGACGATGATAACCGTTTTTCAGTTTAGTGGTGGTGGTTGATTTCAATCAATTTCAGTTTTTGCACTGTGGATGAAAGTTGGACCACTTCATCAATGGCAACTAGTGCCCATGAAACCCTCCATTGTTGACTTTTTATGATTTAAACTCAATTTATGAGCCAATTTAATTGAATTTCTGTAGTTCTTTTACTATCTTTCTGGCAGTTTGAGTGGTCAAATAGTCAAAATACCCTGTTAGCTGTAAGGCTCAACCCACAACACAACCACTAGTTCAGAAAAAAACCCAAATTGCTACCCTGGTATCTTAAATTGTAGTCGATTCCTGTGAAGACAAAATGTACAGAAAATGTTGAAAGAGGCAAGACAATTTTTTATTACACTAAAAGCCAAAGGCTCTGTGCTTTTTATGACTACATTTTGTATAAGTAAATAGTATTAAATACTCTTTTAGTCCCCATAAAAAAAGTTGTATTTTTACTTCGGACGTCAAACCTAGTATGATGTGAAGATTTCACGTACGCCAAAGAACTTATTAAGATAATCTTGAATGATTTTCTACGTGTTAGATGATGTGTTTGTGAACTAAATTATTGGTGACCAAAAGGTTGACTTTCTGAACTCTAATTTTCTGCAGGGTGTACAATATGAATCTGTTGAACCAGTTCATGATTTAAAGCATTACGTGACGAGGTACTCTTTTTAGATACATGTGTTTCTGGAAGCACGCATCTTCAGAAAAGTTGAAACTAAAAGTTTTTGTTTTTTATATATTTTTTGGTTAGGCGAGAGTCCCCTTGGAAGGTGGATGGTCATTCATCTGGGGTTTCTGCAAAGTTAAAACTCCTTGAACAAGAGCTTCAAGTTTTGGAAAATACTGGTGCAAATGATTTGTTGAAAGTCCCATCATTAATGAAAAAACAGGCAAAAAGATACCAAGCTCTTGCTGGAAAAATTGATGATCTTTGCAGAAGAATGGTACTGACTCACCTGTGTTTTCTTGCTAAATGCTATATATATTACTCACTCCACCCAAATTATATTTTAATCTATTTGGATAGACCATCATATATCTATATAAGGTAGAGGTGGCAAATTTGACCCATTTACTTATGAATGAATCAATTTGGGATATATTTTTATCTTTTAACGGGTCAAACAGATAAAATAAGGAGCTAAAAAGAAAACAAGCAAATGGGTTGAAAGTTCACCCAATTGCTTTTCAATGCATACAACCTCCTAATTTCTTTCAATAAAAAAGATTAGATTATCATGAAAATAACATGTTTTTTTTTGTAATCATACTCGTCACTAACTATTCATAAAAAAAGCTGAAAGTTTGCATGAACAGAGTTTCCTGTACACATTCTGTGCTACAAACATCGAAAGCATGCATGTACGATTGGTGATGATAATAGATGGTGTTTCTGAAAAACAGTTATCGGTTTAATATGTCAGCAGGAGGATGATCCTTGTGAACCAAACGCGGGTTTGGAGCACCGAACACAGAGACAAACAGAGTTCTTGCTGGAAGCATTGCGGCTTCAGCAACGAGCATCAGAAACAGGACAGAAATTGGTGGCATTACAAACAGAAACAGGGGCAGGATGTAATTATGGTAATGATCTTGTGGAAGGCCATGCAAGATTAACTACTAGACTCTCACTGAATTCCATAAGAAACAATTTCAGGGATATTCAGAGAAATTTGGAGATATGGTTAGCAAGAATCATTGGAGATGTTGAAGGGACTTTGTCAAGGGACGGTAATACGCGTGTAAATGAGTATTATATATCTCCAAGATATCCTTTTGTTCAACAGGAAAGATTTTAAGTTTGTTTTTTCTTCTTTGACTAATTTAAACCGATTAATTCTGTACATGCTCTTTTGGCCTAATATCCGATGTGTTGAAAAATCCAGATTGTTGACCTCCCTTATGAATTCAAATGTGCAGCCTCTGCAGATACTCTGTAAAGTTTGGATTTTTATTTTCTTTTTACAATGTCAAGATATTATTAATTAAAGATTTTATAACAAACTAACTTAACATGCAAAACATACTAGTGTTTTTTTATTGGTAAAGCGGTTATATTGTTTTTTTTTAGCTTAAAAACAGCAAAAGTTGAGATGCCTGAGTTTAAATAGCAAGTTCATGATGTGCAAACTGAACCAAGCATAAATTTAGCAGTTAGTTTGTCAAGTATTTGTTTGATGTTTTCTTGAACCGAAATCTACATCGAAACATCCAAGTTTTTTTCTTTTTTTATATGATAGACAGATCTTGCGAAATAATCAGATTTAGGTCGTAATGTTTGTCTAACTAGTTAACATCAACCCGTTACATCCCCTTGACACATTTACTACCACCTGTTTGCGACTCGTCAACCCGTTTAAATAAATGAGTTGAACGGGTCATAATCGGCCTGTACGATTTTAAGTGTGTGCGGGTTAGGATTGGTATCTTTGATACTGAAATAGATGGTGTTCGCAAACTTCGTGTTCAGATCACGCCAGCCTAGGACTCACTTCAAACAAGTCACTCTCCCCCATGAACATAACATAGACCTATTGACAAGAATGTCCAGTAAAAAAAGAATGGAGAAGACATTGTTATAGCTTTGCTTTGAAGAAAACCATGAAAAATGGGCACAAAACAAAACAAAGGCTGGCTAAAATCCAAATCAACATACCATTTCCATAACTGGACCTAAAGTCACATAACATAGAAGTCATCAACAATTTAAACATAAAACATTCATAATGCATACTAGCATCAACAACTCAAGCCGATGCAGCTGCAGCTTCAAGCAATTGTTTCACCTTGGTGATGTAGTCGTTCATCGCTTCATCCGTGGTTTTTGCTGCCAAGAGTAGAGAGAAACCACATTAATATATAACAATGCATTTAAACTCCAAACGGGTCGAAACTGACACCTCTAGAAATAACTTATTTTTTAAAGTTAAGTAGCAAAACAATACATTCAACAGCCTTCCAAGCATCCCATTTAGCTCTTTCTCTCATGCTGAACATGCCTGGACGGTCTGCAAATTCGAGAAAATTAAGACGATTAACGTTACACGTTTTCAATAACCACAAACATACTTAACTAGACAAATGCATACCTGTGTTCACCGGTCCAACTGTGGCTTGCTTGTACAAGCCATACAGCACAAGCAGGTCCTCATTAGTTGTGGTCTGAGGGAGAGTCTTGGCTTTTGCAGCATGCTCTTCAAATTCCTCCTGTAAGTTAAAGGCATAAGTATTATTTTTCTTTTAATTTTTTTTCAAAAACGGTTAATAAAACCCTAGCCGCATTTCCTATGTACATGTTTATCAATTAACACTCCTAAGATACCTCTAGATAAATTGATAAATTAAATAATAAAGAGGATTAGAGATCATCACTAGCTGTTTAAGTTCTTCCATCAATTCTATCATTTGTAAAGAGTGAACCCTAACAATCGCCGATCAGTAATACATAAATGGTCGTGATCAGCTAGATTCGCTGATCTATTTCCCCAAATTATACGATTCACAACGGAATCCCTAATGTTTACAAGTACCTGATCCCCAAAACGACATAATTTCAAAATATCAGGTGATTAAATTCTCATGACCAGATCTGTAATACAAATGGGGATTTCATCGGAAAAGATCAAACGGAAACTATCTGCACAACATATAAAAAGAATTCAAGAGATTAAAACATGAATGAGTACCTTCAAACCCATTTCTTGAAGAAAAATCAACAATTCAGTGGCTAGTGACGGTTGCGATTTGTGCGATGAGTGATTACTTCTTGTTGCTCCATTTATAGGCGGAAAGGGATGGCGATGGTTTGTTCCGGCGGAGAGTTCAAGAAAAATGCCGTCAACTTTCAATTACTTTACAAATATGACCCTTAAGATATATTTTGATGCAAAACCGAACCTTTGCTTTCATAATTGGTTAACTCACACGCCCTCTTTGTTAGCTATGTACACTCGATCGCTCTTTTGAACTTGAACACACTTTGGTACCATTAAGCCAAGATTCTTTTAACCTTACCTACATTTTTAACCTATGAGTAATTTTTGTTTGACTTTCATCTTTCATAGACACTTTAGTTAACTTTCTAACCAGCTTGACTCACATATACCGTTTTATTCTTTCTACTTTAGGAATTATGTTTTTTAATGACAATGTCATTCAGTATGTTTATCTAGGATAAATGAATTCAGTTAATTCAAATTCTCAAATCAAACCACTCAAATTATTTTAGTTTTTTAAAAAACTATGACATATTTCCTTTGGTCGTTGAAATACTTTATCAAATAAAATGTGTTCACATGATATTAATTACTTATAATATTATTTTAGTATCTATTATAACATATAAAATTAATAAATATAGACTATAGTTAAATTTAAGAGAGCCTGTTGGGCTTTGAGTCTATCTGAAACCGGCATTGCATACTTGAATTGAAATCTCGAATACCGTTAAGTCTGTTAGTTGGGTTGTATTTTGCAACAATGTATTCATGAGAGTGGTAGTTGTGAAATGTTAGAAACTTCAGGGGTATGTGGAGACAAAAGAATAAAGATTGAAACAGCTAAGCATATTCTGGGTTATAAACTTATAATAATAGCGTGCATGTGGCGCAACACATGTGGTTGGTTACCATCCCGTCAAATAAGGATAAAAAGGTTTTTATGATTGTATGTCATCTCCACTAAACAACATTTATACCGAGTGTATTGTGTATAGTGGCTTGGCGTCAGCCGTCATTTAATCACTAACGGATGTTAAATATCATTACGTAGGGGACGTTAAAGGGGTGTCATGGGTGGGGCGCGAGAATAGAGGGTATGAGGTGGCTCTGCGTATATTAAGATGGGCCAATTAAAGATAAAGGTAGGGACGCCAAGATGGTGGGGGGTTATCTCACTACACATAGTCGCAAGTATAGTGAACTCACTTATCTACCATCATTGTTAGATTATCTTAATTTTAGGATGAATGATTTTAAAATTACTAACTAAACAATTAAGGAAGACATGTACGGTTCTTATTCCCTATTGGCGTGAAAACCAGTTGTAGCTTTTTGATTCGTGCCTTTTTTTAATTAAAACGAAGTTACTTTACTTTGTAATAATAGTTTTTGAAAAGCTAGCACAAGTCATACTTGGTTGGGATGGTTAAGTGTGGGCGCACACAAACCCATTCGATTCCTAGAGTAGCTACTTTTTTTCCCGAATCTCGTCTAAGACAGAAACACTATGGGTGAGTCAGGATTTTTCTCAGATGGATTTCGATTAGCTTTACATTTCAAAAAAATAATAATAATAATATTTTTTTTAACAAAAATTTGGATCACTGACGGACCACTGATCCACCCGATCGTCTCCACTCACTCAGGAGAAAACCCACCATAAGTGAGAAAACCCCCTAACCTAACTTGAACCCTTTTTTTTATTACAAGTGAGACTTAAACCCAATAATACCTCCTTATTTTAATAAAATTTTGGACATACACCTTTGTAACCAGGCTAAGCCAGTGGTTGTAATAATAATTTAATTGATGTGATAAAAGATGTAAAGGTTATCTAAAAGAACTTTTTTTTATTTAATCTCAAGTTTGATGGACCTGACCTGCCCCCGCCTAAGAAATCCCCAAGCACTCATTACCTAGTTTGAGTTTTTTTTATAAATATTTTGGCTGGGGGAGGATTAAATAAAAAGTTGTTTTCGGCTAAGAACTCTAAGAAGTGACAAAAACATTAAGAAACGATATCAAACGAACTCGGATTGAGCTCATTCCAGCGGCGTTGGAACCGTATCGTCGAACTCTACCATCTTAGCTTTTAGGGTTTAGCTTTTAGGGTTTAGATCTTAGCGTTGAATTTTAGGATTTTAGCCTTAAGGTTTAGCCTTAGGGTTTAGCTTTTAGGGTTTAGGTTTTTTTGGATGGTGGGGGTTTAGGTTTTTGGGGGGGTGGGGTGGGGGGGTTTAGGTTTTTTGGGGGTGGGGGTGGGGGTGGGGGTTTTAGGCTTTTCGGGGTGGGGTTGGAGGGGGGTTTAGGTTTTTGGGGGTGCGGGTGGAGGGGGTTTAGGTTTTTGGGTCCGGATTAGAGTTCGATGAAACGGTTCCAACGCCGCTCGAATGAGCTCAATCGGAGTTCGTTTGACCCACTTCTTAGCGTTTCTTAGCGAAAAACCACTTATTAGCGGAACCTTCCCCTATTTTGACTAATTACTTAAAACTTTTTACTAGTTTCTTATTTTAAACACCCTATCTACTATACTTTATTTTATGAGACGCACACCATACTAAAAAATTATTATTGTTAGATCTCAAACTTACTGATTTGCATCAGATAATACTACATGGGATAACTTTTATCACTAGTAGTAAAACTATAAAGAACTAAAAATACACGTTATAATACCTAAAATTTATGTCGTCAATGATGCTATTTTTTATAATATAATGTAATAATATCGTTATACGTTTGAAATAAATAGTTAAGTCATTTTATTTTTTTATGCGTCTTGATTTATCAAAAAAGAATATCGGATGAGGATTTGAATACATAATATTACTAGGTTAGAATTTATAAACCCGCGTATTACATATGTTAAAATAAAAATAAAAATATTATTATTATTACTATTATTATTATTATTATGTCATTTCAACCCTTGATTTTTCTTAGTCAAAGCCCTAAAATCTTTCGTACTTGGTACAATAAAAACCATTTGTATTTAAACATTTCCTACCTATAGAATTTTGGAAAATATAATTTTGGTACAGTCTATGAAAAAATCTGGGGTGATATCATAAGAAAATTTCGGAAAATGTAAATTTGTATTTAAATGTATATTTAAGTCACGTTAGTTTTATAAATCAAATGTTATATCTATTTTATGAAGTGTATCATTTTTCATTATTAGGACAAAGCGTTTTGGTACATGGTCCAAACCAACCAAATACACAAATAGTTTGTATAGAATAATAATACACTTGTCCATCACTACAAAACAAATGAGTATCACTAATGGTTGTTCCGTCCGCAAACCATCAGTGAAGGTGGCTACTAAAGAAAATCCGTCATTAATTTATGAAGATAGAAATGTTTGTTTCAATATTTTCTTTTAATTTTTTTTATTTCAACATCCATCAATAATCACTTTTGCAACTTGAACAAAAGAAGCAACAAATCCTAAAATATGAAAGTAACACTCACTGATGCGAAAAGGTCAACTAGCGACAATATATTAAGCGTTGAGAAAGATTACAGCCAAGTTCAAAAGTTAAGAAATTTAAAAAACTTACCATTTCAACCAAAATGACTAGGTTACTAACTATTACAATGTGTGAACCTTAAATCAAAACAAAAGACGAAAGTTTGAACACTTACAAGCTACGGGAAATCAATATCTTAAAAAGGAAAATCGCCAAAATGAATATGTTGACCTTAACTTTTTTTCTAAAATGAACATTGACTTTTAGTCCTTACAAAACTGAACATTCAAAAAAGAACCAATCACAAAAAGCCATGTAACCCGGTCTCAGCTGACCCGGCTACATACTAGCTACATGTTAAGCACCAACCCTCAACTTTTTTCGTGGCAAATTTTGTTTGGTTGATTCTTTGGACCCAAGTGAACTTTTTTGAAAATTCTTTACAAATCAATGAAACAAAAAAGTCAATGGTCATTTTGCTATTTTTTCAGTCAACATGTTCATTTTGGTGATTTTCCCCAACTTAAATCAAGGATATCGTAGCTATGCGTTAGAAGGTTCATCAGAGTAGACAGTTAACAGCTCCCTCAGGTATCACATTGGATAACCGTACGGTCTAACTTCTTGATGACAAGGTTAGCTTCTGCACACAAACTAGAAAAAGACACTTGCAGTTTAGACCCATTTGATGTCGGTAGTTTTGTAAGTAAACCTTCAATGTGCTGCAACTTTGAAATGATGTCACAAATCTTTGTTTTCACAAGCTGACTCTGCATTGCCAGATCATCGCAATGACTTTCAGTTGGTGCTTTCCCTGGCCTCATATGATCCCGGTTGATCTTAGCTTTGTCCTCCTCTAGCATCACCCATAGTTC
The DNA here is from genome assembly GCA_023525975.1 of Smallanthus sonchifolius. Taxonomy (NCBI): domain Eukaryota; kingdom Viridiplantae; phylum Streptophyta; class Magnoliopsida; order Asterales; family Asteraceae; genus Smallanthus; species Smallanthus sonchifolius. The sequence goes on along the minus strand of CM042041.1, from coordinate 59,905,140 downwards.
TGTCATAAGGTGGTGTGCAAATGTTGCGTCTCTCGCTTTAATCTCCTGCAAATAGCATGAATAGAAGCCATAAGAATATATACTTGTCCATTTATTATAAATTCAAACTACCTTACTACTAGTCTACTACCACTACTACATATGTATTATGGCGGTTCACTTTTGAGCGTAATAATAGCACTAAAACATTTTACATGTATGCATTGAAGCTAATTAAAATCAAGAGCGGCCATCCTTTGATGCCTGAAATTTGTAATATATTTTTGTTCAAAAGTTACCCTCAATGGTTACTAAATTTAGAATCTTGACTGATGGGGCCATTGTTGAATTAATTCGATATTTACAGCCAATGGCATAATAGATTTGCAATCTTGTTCAATGACCTAGGTCCTAATGTTGGATTTATTTTGATAATTGACAAAACAGTAACAACAGAAAGAATGCATCCCTGAGAACCACTAAGTAATTAATCTATGCCCGTGTGCATTGTCTTTGAATCAAGGTAACTAATCGGAAAACAAGCTATACCAATCACCTAATAAACGAGCCCACAGCTTATGGTTTACTGTTATAGACAAAATCAAGGGTGAGTATTTGAAACTTCAAACTTTATTCCACCTTAATGTATCTAGTTAAAAAATAAGAAGCATATGTTTGAGGCACATTCTACCAATTACAATAGTGTGGGTTCACTAGAAATGGTTACATTTTTAGCCATTAGCCGTCTTTCATATTTTGTACATTTGTGGAGGCCACCAAAAAATTCACCAAAGCTGTCTTTGCATAATCTGAACCAACTTGGTTATGTTAAAAGGGAGAAAAAATGAATAACAAAACAACCCAAACCTTCAAGAGGTGGCACAATGGTAAGCATCTAAGGTTAGAATCCCGCTTCCACTGGTTTCTGTCATAACCTCTTAAAGGTCACCTTGCCTGATCCCTTTGGTTAGCAGGGTATCGACAGGTCCCGTGAGTTTTGCTGTAACGGTTCTCATGGTTACAGAAAAAAAACAACCCAACCCCACTCTACCACTAAGGAAACATGTCTCAGAACATAGCATACATGCAAAAGAACTCACCCTCTAATGGAACACTAAATGTAAACTTCAACGTTCTAACTAAGCCTTTATGAGTTACCTATGTGCCTTGGGTCCATTTCAAAGTGGTTTTAGCAAGGGAAAAAACTTTTTCAACTCATCTAAAACTTGTAGGGCGTAAAAGAGTATTTTGATATTCAAAATTTGGAAAATAGACGAATACGGCCTATAAAGCTTCTAAATTTGGTAAAAAATGATGGAAATAACCTAGATCAAGCTTAGCCAGGTAACATCAAAATGAAATCTAACAAAAGATTCTAAATATTAAGCCAATAGCTTGCCATAAGTTTTTTTATAACCTATAGCAACAAGTATGATGTATAGCGGATAATAGTTCCCTTCATGGTGTAAATACCTCACGTGTAACCAATGTGAATGAGGCACTTGGAGAACCATCTAGCAAATAGCTTTTGACTTCATTAGACACAAATACTTTCTTTTGTGTTTGCCCCTTCAATTCTATGTCCACCGGATAAATCTTTAAACTCCTCAGGTTAGCAAACGGAGAAGGTTTATCTGAGACTAGTTCCACTGAGGAAGAGAGAGCCTGCAGAAATTTTGCAAAATAAAATTAAGTACACAAAAAAATTAATAAAATTATGAAACAACCATCACAATAAGTACACATATAGAAACATATGCAACAATTTTCTGGAGTGCTACGTCTTCTTCAAAACGGTGATTAATTAACTGTTTCTTGGATTCATAGGTATAAAAACATGTTTGTATATTTAGCTTATAACTTAAAAGTTACACAAAATAAAACAAATGTCTTTCAATACAAAAAAAGAACCATATACCTCTATAGTTTCCAAGTTGAGGGTAAGAGATTTGACACTATGGAACTGCTGAAGCAGACCAAATATAGTATGAGCACTTGTCTCACGAGGATTGCGAATGCAAAGATCTACCTTCTCCAAAGAAGGTAAATTGTCCGTAGAGAACTCCAAAGAATACTCACTTCTATATATGAAAGAGGCAAGATCGGGTGCAGAAAGATGCACCGAATCACAATTTACAATAGTAAGATTCTTGAGTTGAGGTGCATCCACATGGACAAATTCCCATCCCCATTCTCCATTTTCAAGCCTGAGATTAGAAAGTTGAGGATGACAAATACTGAAACCATTCGGTCCCTTTATTTTGCACCCATCTAAGGTCAGATTCTTCAAGTTAGGGCACTTAGAGATGATATTGTCAACCTTATCATAATCACCACCACCACCACCATCACCATCATCATCATCATCATCATCATCATCACAACCATCATCATCACCACCACCATCATACAATGTGACATAGCCAAGATGTAATGTTGTCAAGGCCGGGAGCTCCCAAGTTGACGAAATCGAATGATCAACGGAACCAACTAGAGTCAGATGTTTGAGGGATCGAGAACAAAAGAGAGAAAGAGGGATTCGAATTTTCTTCTCAACCGGGCATGTTATAACCATACGTTGAACATTGTGGGAGAATGCATAGTTCAGAACTCTTTCGACAAACGCCTGGCTAACCCTACCATGAAGACTAAGCTTGAGAGACGCCACTTCGATTTGATCATCGCGGCGAGACAAAACACTAGTAACAAATTTGGAAAACTTGGGCATGGAAATGAAATCCTCATTTGAGAAATTGAGATAAGGCATTGAAGTCCAGATATACCTCCATCTAGACGACAAAACACTCGTTTCAACAACATGCTTAATGCTAACAAAAGATAGGATTTTATGAATAACATCATCAGGCAACTTGCTTAGTCCATCCCCTTCTACATTCATGCTCTTCCTATCACATCTAAAATCCATTCTCTTAACACAAATCACTAGTTTGATTCCAAAACCTGCAACTTAAAAACTAGTTCAAACAAGGCCAACCAAAAAAAAAATCCTAAAGTTCAAAATCAGAAAATGAAAAAAAATATATATATGAGCAGAAACTCAACCTAACAACAAAAGGAAATCAGTTTAATAATCAACATATAAATATGATAATCAGTGAAGCAATACATGTGTATGTTTGGCTAGGGTTTGTGAAGAAAAAGTACCTTTTTTTCTTCTAAGAAGATGAGAAGTTCAGAAGGTGGATCATCCTGGTGTTGTATTGCAGGGAATGATTATGAATTTATACTATCGCCATTTGCCAAGCATACATTTAATGACATCTCTTTCGAATGTTTTTTTTTTTTAAGTTGTGATAAACAAAGTTTTAAGTAACGTTTTTGTATGATTTATTAAAGAACGTTTAATAAGCTATGAAATTATCTTTTCATTTTTCGAATTGTATTGTTACTAAACAAGATTTTAAATTAGTAAAAGTTTTGTGGGATTTTTAGAAGAATGTTTAACAAAGTATAAGATTATCTTTTTATATTTTCATAGACTAACTTATGTTTTTATATTAGATGATATTATACATATGTTTTATTAATAACTAGGTTATATACTCATATATTATATGAGATGGTTTAATAAAAAAATAAACATACAATAATATGTAAAAAAAATTAAAATAATAAATAAAACAATAAATAAAATTATTTATTTTCTTAATTAAGTAAAAAAAAGACACGTATTTATTAAAAAATTCATTTATTAGTATAGATATATTGAATTTCTTAAAGAAATATGCTATGAACACCATCTTAAATCATGATACACTTACACACCCCCTATAGCGGTCACCTCAGCTACCTCCAGCTTGGTCTATAACAGCTTACCACCCCATGCTTCTTGGTTTAATTTTTTTTTTGAACAGCAAAATTCCATTGAAAAACATGCTTCTTGGTTTATTATCCTTTGTATAAAGTTTAATCTTTTTTAAATTAAATTTTATATGCTAATTAATTACCACGTTATAAGGTTGTTAATTTTAAAAGTAATTATAAAGTTTAAGAGAGAGGCAATCAAGTGCTCTAACATTAGTTTATTAGTAGAGAAAATTCTATGTATGTAGTAATATTGCATATACGTATATCACTAATATTTTCTTTAGATTACCTAAATTAAGTTGCCGACTTAACCCATAAAGTCAATCACCTTAGCGGTAAGGTGTGCCTGGGCCTAGCATAAGGCGAGGGTTCGAACTCCCTATAAACCGGTTTCTTCCTTTATGCTTCCATTTCTTATGCAACTTACAAAACACAGTCATTCACCAGCACACGCTTCACTGATTTTAATATTTATAACTGATTTTTAACATATATTATTTTTATTTTATAACGTTTAAAATATAATGTTTTCATATATCCTGAATATACTTTTGTGACGAGTTTTTTAATTACATTTTGATATAAATTTTATTTAAATCCGAGGCAAGTCTACGTTGCGACAAAAGTTTTATAAAATTACATATTTGTCATTTTTTACGTAATTTTTTCCTACGAGGTTAACACGAGTGTATATATCATCAAAATTGAGGATTTTATAATTTATCACCTTAACTAGTTTAATACATGGTTAAATCACTCAATAACCGTTTCATACTTTTACATAAGAGCATTCAGAGCTGCTTCCTTTTATATTTGTGAGTGATTTTCTATATTTTTAATGTATAGTTTAAAGTGGTTGTGAGTGAATGGGAGAGAAAATGTATAAATTTTTTGTATATTTGTGAGAAACACTGTTAACCTGCATAAATTTTTTAATATTTTTTGAAAGTGGTTGTGAGTGAAGGAGAGAAAAAAGGTAATGATAAAAATATAAAAAAATATTATTCAGTTAAAAATGAGAAATAAAAGTTAGCCATTTTAATGTAATTATAGAAATAATAATAGTACGAATGCTCTAAAATTATAAATATTATATTATATTGTAAAATAATTAAAATATTTTTCCCCTATTTACCTTACCATTTCAATCAATCTCTCACAAATCAAATCAACCACATTTTAAAATGATAACACCTATAAAAGTGGTATAGGTGTTGTAAGCTAGTTAAATGCTAAATTTATATACACTTAAACTATTAAATTTAAGGTACCCTTGAATTTTCTTGTTTGAGAATTCAAGTCATATAAAAGTTATACAACTCGTAGTATGACTTTTAGACATATTATTGGTGCTATATGACTTATGATACATTACATATATATATAAGCGTGATGATATATATAATATAACTAGGTTAAAATCTTATATATTACACGTGTTAAATAAATAAAATATTATATATTTAGTAATAAAATTTTATATTTTTAAAAACCCGTGTAATACACTGGTTGAATAAACCAGTATATTACATCGGTTGAATAAAATATACTGTAATTTGTTAACAAACACATTTGTCAAAATATGTTTTTAAAAAATGTAATTTGTCGTGACAGTTATAAGGTCTGTTAAGTTAGTTTTTAAAATATTTTTTTAACTGAGTATTAATTTTTCATTTAATTGATAAATGTTAGTTCATATTAAGTTCATTTGATTGATGATATAATAACTATTTATAATTAAATAATAACTATCCGTAATTAGATTTATTAATATAAATATTATTATTTAATATGAGAGAGAAATAGAAAATTTAATATTTATTAGGAGAGAGAGGTGAAAAAATAAATGTGAGGAATAACTAGAGAGTGATACGTGTCCTGGAGAGATTTTCATTTATTAGAGTAGTAAGATTGTAATTTTTGATAGTTTTTAGCATATACTTCACAACACATAAAATACAAATAATAGCATCTAATACATGTAAAAATAAATTAGTTTTTTTATAAAATGAAGCATTAATAGAAGAGTTAAAGGAAAATAAAATAAAATTAAAAAGTTTCGGTTATATGATTCTGGTATATGGTTCGGGTAAATAGATATGTAGTTTCAGACTTTCAGGTAATCGGGCCGGGTATCACCTAATCCCACACCCGTCTCATACACATGAAAATTTTTAAAACTAATCTCATACCTGGTCTTACATCCGTCTGATTTCAAATATACCTATTCCTAATATTTTTTATATACCCACCGGGCTTGGATTTTTTTTTTTTCCATTCCTACTCACAAAGGTGTGCAAAAAGTGGTTCGATATTTGTTTTGGGAGTGTTTCTATGATATTTTCATTTTCAAACGATAATAAGTTATATATTGTTTGAAAACCTATTTCTTTACACCGTAGTCTAATATTATTTAAAGTAATCTATAGAACTAATATATTAGTGGTGACAAGTGTATGTGTAAGTATCATTGTGCCAACATGCATTTCAATATTTCACATATGTAACAAAGATAATCGGTAACAAAGAGTTTTTGAGTTGAAGTCTTCTAATAGACAAATGTGTAAAAATATTTTTCATTCACAAAACCATACATAACTTTTCACTACAACAATATCACCCTATCCCGACGATTTTTTTTGACTCTATAGCGACGACTTGTCGTCGGTATAGGCTATACCGACGACATGTCGTCGGTATTGCTTCGTCCCAATAGCCAAGATTGTCGTCGGGATAAGTGTCGTCGGGATAGGTCAGCCTATACCGACGACTTGTCGTCGCTATAGGGTTTAATTAAAAAATTAAAAAAGAAACCTTATACCGACGACATGTCGTCGGTATAGAGTCCTACCCTGTACCGACGACATGTCGTCGGTATAGGTTGACACTATACCGACGACATGTCGTCGGTATAGGCTTTTTTTGTTTTTTTTAATAATTTTTGAAAAAGGCCTATAGCGACGACATGTCGTCGGTATAGGTCTTTTCTGTTTTTATTTTTTATTTTTTAATTTTTAATATTTTATCCAGAAATATTAAATTTCTAAAAACAAAAACCTGCAAATCATAAATATAAACCATTCAAACATTCAAATCGGATAAAAACTAATATCCGAAACATAAACCAAACATTCAAATTGTTCGACACACAAACTTGTTCGACACACAAATTTGTTCGACAAATCAAACATTCAAAACATAAACTTGTTCGACACACAAATATGCAAATTGTTCAAGACAAATACCAACAAAAAAGGTAAAGGCTCAACAACTCCAAGCTAATTATCATCGCTGCTAGTTCGGCGATCCCACATTCGACGCATTTCATCAATTTGTCGTTGCATTTCAAGCATTTGTTGATTATGTGTACGACGTTCTTCCTCTCGTCAACCGCAACGAGTTTCGAACTTGTAACAAAATTAAATAAAGTTACATATACATACAAACATACATAAGCATATGAATAAATACCCTCTTATATACCTACACATCACAATTACATACATACATAAATAAAAGCCCAATTACATAATTACAAATATATACACACAAACATACATAAATAAATGTCCAATTACATAATTACAAACATATAGATACAAACATACATACACATATATACATTCATATTAACTAATCATCATAAACATAAATTACACACATACATACAAACTAAACATTCAAACTAATCATCATAAAGACAAATTACACACATACATACACATACATACAAACACTAAATTACATAAACTAAATTATATAAAATAATCACACATCTAAACCAAATGACCTAAACTAATCATAATTTAATAATTCCATCATACATACAAATATACATACATACATACACATACATAACACATACATACAAAATCATAAAAATCTTAGATCTAAACCAAATTTCATCACAAATTAGTAATTAAAACGAGTACTTACCTTCACAAAGCTAGAAATCAAGAAATGGTGAAATTCCTCCAAAACCTAACCAAAATAAACAAACAAAACTTCAAAATCTTGAAAAAGTAGCTAAAATATGAAACCCGGATGTTACCTCACCTTAAATCCCGAGAGTTTTTGTGAAAGTTGCTCCCAATAAATATCATCTTATATACCTACACATCACAATTACATACATACATACATAAATAAAAGCCCAATTACATAATTACAAACATATACATACAAACATAAATAAATGTCCAATTACATAATTACAAACATATACATACAAACATACATACACATATATACATTCATATTAACTAATCATCATAAACACAAATTACATACATACATACAAACTAAACATTAAAACTAATCATCATAAACACAAATTACACACATACATACACATACATACAAACACTAATTTACATAAACTAAATTATATAAAATAAACACACATCTAAACCAAATGACATAAACTAATCATAATTTAATAATTCCATCATACAAATATACATACTCATACATACATACATACATAACACATACATACAAAATCATAAAAATCTTTGATCTAAACCAAATTTCAACACAAATTAGTAATTAAAACGAGTATTTACCTTCACAAAGCTAGAAATTCAAGAAATAGTGAAATTCCTCCAAAACCTAACCAAAATAAACAAACAAAACTTCAAAATCTTAAAAAATTAGCTAAAATATGAATCCGGATGTTAGCTCACCTTAAATCCCGAGAGTTTGTGTAAAAGTTGCTCCTAAATAGCCCAAAAACGCTGAAATCGCCGGAGAGACAGAATTGGGGGAGTTTTGGAGAGTTTTTGATGAAAATGAAGTTCTGTCGTCTGGTTTCCCTATTTGTTCGCGCTGCACCCTATAGCGACGACATATCGTCGGCATAGGTCCACTTGTCGTCGGTACAGGTGGCCTATAGCGACGACATGTCGTCGGCATAGGTTTCGTAGGGTGTTGACCAGTCAATAAAGGTAAAAACCCTATCCCGACGACATGTCGTCGCTATAGGGTTTTCTAGAATTTTTTTTAATTTTAAAAAAAAAATTATTAAATAAAAAAAACAAAAAGAAAATCAAAATTAACCTATAGCGACGACATGTCGTCGCTATAGGTTTTCCCCAAAAATTCATTGGGCGCCAGTTTTCCCTCCAACCTGCTCAACCCTATAGCGACGACATGTCGTCGCTATAGGGTGTCCCATTCAAAATTTTGGAAAAACCCTATCCCGACGACATGTCGTCGCCATAGGGTTTTCCAGAATTTTTTTTCAATTTTAAAAAAAAATTATTAAATAAAAAAACAAAAAGAAAATCAAAATTAACCTATAGCGACGACATGTCGTCGCTATAGGGTTTTCCAGAATTTTTTTTAATTTAAAAAAAAAAATTATTAAATAAAAAAAAAAATCAAAATTAACCTATGGCGACGACATGTCGTCGCTATAGGGTTTTCCATAATTTTTTTTAATTTAAAAAAAAATTTATTAAATAAAAAAAAATCAAAATTAACCTATAGCGACGACATGTCGTCGCTATAGGGTTTTCCAGAATTTTTTTTAATTTAAAAAAAAAATTATTAAATAAAAAAAAAATCACGATGTCTCGGACGTTTGTGAAACACCCAAGACCAGCCTGTATGGCCCCAAACTGGGTACCCTACAGTTGGTTCTCATCACTGGGTGTTCTCTTTAAAAATACTCGCTTTATTACAAACAATCAGTGGAAGTCTTAATTTAAAATAGTTGTAACCCTTTATAAACTCAATATCAATCTTAATCTTAGCTTACAAATGCCTACACACCAATCCGAGTAGCACCGCTCCCTAGCCAAGATACCTCACCTGCAAACAATCTAACGTACATACAAAGTCATCTACGCTTAGTGAGTTATAACAGTGTATATTAACAAGAAATACCATTTGATTGAACTCAGAACATTACAATCCTTTATAAAACGATTTGTCGTTTATTGACATGTTAATAACCCACACTTCAACACTAACTCATAAGGGTTCAACGACCCAAGATGTAACATCCCGGTTTTTCATAAAATAACTGGGTTTGTAATTATGTAAATTATTGTAAAGGTTAACGGGTAATTAACGGGGTTTTGGCGGGTTTTATTTAAAAACGTGAACAAAACCAAGCCCGGGAGACCTTGGGTGTGCGTGGGCCAAGCCTGGCCCTAGGGAAGAACACCCTTTAGGGTGCAACGCAAATATGGAGACCCCATTTTCACATTCAGCCGTCGAAGAGCAAGGAGGAGAGGGAGAGAGCCGTTCATCGCGTTTCAAGTCCGATTTGATGTATTTTGTCGATCTCTAATCATCCTTAGTGTGTCGGGATCCTTGAATCAATACTACACATGTTTCATAATTCTAGGGTTTAGAAGAGAAGTTGAGTTTCAATGAAGACGAGGTGATTCGGGAATTCGATTGGCACGGGTTCTCTGATCTAGAGGTATAATCTTGAAAACCTTCCTGTTTAAATGCTTGTTTGTGATCATAGGGAACCTTCATGTGTGTGCATGGGTTCGGCCGAACCCTAGAGGTGGCCGGTTGGGGGGATGGGTGTCCGACGAGGCATGGGGGATGGGTGTCCGACGAGGTGGCCTATAGCGACGACATGTCGTCGGCATAGGTGTCGTAGGGTGTTGACCAGTCAATAAAGGTGTCCGATGGGTGTCCGACGAGGCATGAGGAAGCCCGGAACCCGTTAATTACACAAGGAGGAGAGGGAGAGAGCCGTTCATCGCGTTTCAAGTCCGATTTGATATATTTTGTCGATCTCTAATCATCCTTAGTGTGTCGGGATCCTTGAATCAATACTACACATGTTTCATAATTCTAGGGTTTAGAAGAGAAGTTGAGTTTCAAAGAAGACGAGGTGATTCGGGAATTCGATTGGCACGGGTTCTCCGATCTAGAGGTATAATATTGAAAACCTTCATGTTTAAATGCTTGTTTGTGATCGTAGGGAACCTTCATGTGTGTGCATGGGTTCGGCCGAACCCTAGAGGTGGCCGGTTGGGGGGATGGGTGTCCGACGAGGCATGAGGAAGCCCGGAACCCGTTAATTACACAAAGAATTTTTCCAGAATTTTTTTTAATTTAAAAAAAAAAAATTTTACCGACGGAAATTTATAAATAAAAAAAAAACAAAAAGAAAATCAAAATTAACCTATAGCGACGACATGTCGTCGCTATAGGGTTTTCCAGAAATTTTTTTTAATTTAAAAAAAAATCTATTAAATAAAAAAAACAAAAAGAAAATCAAAATTAACCTATAGCGACGACATGTCGTCGCTATAGGTTTTCCCCAAAAATTCATTGGGCGCCAGTTTTCCCTCCAACCTGCTCAACCCTATCCCGACGACATGTCGTCGCCATAGGGTTTTCCAGAATTTTTTTTAATTTAAAAAAAAAATTATTAACTAAAAAAAACAAAAAGAAAATCAAAATTAACCTGTCGTCGCTATAGGGTTTTCCAGAATTTTTTTTAATTTTAAAAAAAAAAATTTTGACCGACGGAAATTTATTAAAAAAAAAAAAAAAAATCAAAATTAACCTATAGCGACGACATGTCGTCGCTATAGGGTTTTCCAGAAATTTTTTTAATTTTAAAAAAAAAAATTTTGACCGACGAAAATTTATTAAATAAAAAAAACAAAAAGAAAATCAAAATTAACCTATAGCGACGACATGTCGTCGCTATAGGTTTTCCCCAAAAATTCATTGGGCGCCAGTTTTCCCTCCAACTTGCCTCAACCCTATACCGACGACATGTCGTCGCTATAGGGTCTCCCTGCCAAAATTTTGGTTTTGACCTATACCGACGACAAATGTCGTCGGTACAGGTGGCGTCGGGACAGGGTCAATTTGTTGTAGTGTTTAGTGGAAGAACAAAAAGTGGATGTAAGATGGATTTGTTAATATCCAATGAATCATTTTATATCCTTTATTTCCAACTTACCCCGATGAGATCTAGGCACCACACTCAGAACTAGCGAATAGCACGCGAACATTGGTGCCTTGTCTCGCTTCACATGAGTTGTGTTTGTTTCACTGTTTTCTTTCCACTGATCTAATACCACATGCAATTCTCTCATAAGGTTTCGTTCTGATGTAACATTCATCATCTTTAATCTCCTGCATCGGTTTCGTGGATCATATTACTACAAGAACGAAACATAACAGACGCACCAAGAGATTACAAATATACTTCACGGTGTACATATATACCTCATGTGAAACCATTGTGAGGGTAGCGCCTGGAGAACCATCTGGCAAATAGTTTTTAAGTTGAAAACACTACTTTTGGTTCGGAAACATTAGCTGGATAAATCTCTAAACTCTTTTAGTTGACAAATGGAGAAGGTTGATGTGAGATTAGCTCTACGGATGAAGAAAGAAGCTGCAAATAGTACCAAATAAAGTACGGCGTGAAAGGAGGGAGGGTGGTGTGAGAATTTTCACTGGAGAAAGGAAAGATGAAGGGGGCGTGGGAAGGTGATTGGCTAAGATGGGTCGTGGAACACCACACCCACCCATGTGAAATGGTGTGAAAATACTTTTCGCGCTTCCAATACTAGTTGACCTTAGTATTTGACTGAGATTGATTGTGGAACACCACACCCACCCATATGAAATAGGGTGAAAATACTTTTTTCGCTTCCTATACCGGTTGACCTTAGTATTTGTTTTTCAATTTTTTTTTATCTTTTTAATAATTTATGTAAATACAGAAACAATACCTTAAATATCAAGCAATCTTAGTAATTTACATAATTATTCACTCATATGTGAAATGACTGAAATGCCTTTCAACTAGATAGAAAATTTAAAGTAACAAAATTTGTTACAAAATTGAAAGTTTGTATCCAAACTTGTTACAAAATTGAAATTTAGTACCAAAACTTTTTACTTTTTTTACTTAGTACCCAAAGATGATATTTACCCAAACCATAAGAACCATCTGAGTAATGTCCATGTCTGAGCCGGCTAAATTTGGGTGTCCCATTTTGAATAAATTTTCTTGTCAAATATCCATTTTAGTATTTTTCTCTTAAATTTAAGCATAAGGTCAAAGACGGAAATGTAGACTTAATTACAAAAACCAAAGCCATTCATCGCCTCATAGGAACGTATCATGCATAAATCTGAGAGTTCGTCTAAACTAGCAGCAAAAAAACATATCCTTTAATTGTCAAAGTCCAAAAGCACAAGATTTATAGAACTTCACCATCCCACGATGCATCAAAACGGTGAACATTGGTTAGGCCAGCATTTAACAACGAAATGGAACCTGAAAATAAAACACTAAATCGGTTGTGAAACTGACTATAACATAATTCATTGTAACCTTAATAACCAAAACAAAAATGCATTTTTGATTATGGGAGAAAATAATCTCATTTTTCATAACTTCTATTATATTTAAACTCATATACAATGATATTAATTATTTTGCAAATTAATATAAAGGAGAATTAACATATTCAGATACGAGTATATGGAAAATCACAACTTACAACTTGACAAAAAGACCGTTGTGATGATGTAGCAAGTTCATGGAAGAAGACATTTCAACGGCTTGGCCTTTTATCACATTGGATCTTCACACAATCCATCACATTATCCATGATGGTCTCAGCCTCTGCGCGCAAACCAGAAAACCTTGTTTGCAACTTAGCCCGATCGGATCTAGGTACCTTTTTCAGCAATCCTTCAATCTCCCGCAACAAAGAAATTGAGCGACGAGTTTTATTATACCCTTTCTCCAACTGCTCATTCAGAACTTCCCAATAGCTCTTGACATGTGCCATTCTTTCCTGGAAATGGCATTTCATTTTCTTGTCTCGTGCCCTATGGGTCTCAACTTCCCCTTGCTCATGCACTGTTGTCGTGTGGCTCTCCATTGGTGCCTCGTTTTGCTTCATATGAGACTTGTTTGTTTCACTGTTTTCTTTCCACTGATCTAGCAGCACCTGCAATTCTCCCATACGGTTTCGTGCTGATGCAACATTCATCACAGCTCTAATCTCCTGAATGGTTTCCATGGATCATATAATAAGCATCAAACATATATATATATATATATATATATATATACTCTCCATTTATCATCATAAGATCCTATATTAAATCCCCTTTCTTGTACACATTACTTCGGGTAAGCAAATGCATGGAAGATTTTTACAGTGTACATACCTCATGTGAAACCATTGTGAGGGTGGCACCTGGAGAACCATCTAGCAAATAGTTTTTGATTTCAGTAGACATGGTTACTTTTGGTTCGGTAACATAATTAGGTGGATATATCTTTAAACATTTCAAGTTGACAAATGGAGACGGCTGATGTGAGATTAGTTCCACAGATGAAGAAAGAAGCTGCAAATAAAACCAAAAAAATTATGTATAAAAAAGGGAGAACAACAGTGGCGAAGCTTGAAGAAAAATGTAGATAGGGCCGCGGTGGAATCACAAGTAACAATATAAAAGTCTATTTTCCTTAATAGACATGTAACTAGATCAGTTAAATAGAAGAGGCAGGCTCCTGTAAGCAATCTCAATATACCTCTTATTGTTTTTTTGCAATCACAAGAATATTTCCAATGTATACATTAAAAATCTTTGTTAGACGCGTATGCTAAACATTAAGGACCAATACCAACATACCTTAACAAGTTCCAAGTTAAGTGTAAGAAATTTGACACTGTGGAGCTGCTCAAACAGACAAACAATTTTATGAGTATATGCCTTATTACCATAGGGAGGGTAGTTAATACGCATATCCACCTTATCCAAATGAAGAAGGTCGGTAGAAAGCCTCAAAAGATAATCAGGACCATAATAATAGTAATGATCTCTATAATGTAAAGAGGAAAGGTTGGGTGTGGAAATCAGATGTATCCCTCCCCATATATTTATAGTGAGATTCTTGAGTTGAGGTGTATCCACATTGACACCATTGCAACCATTTTCAAGTGTTAGACTAGATAGTCTATGATGACATATATTGAAACCATTCGATCCCATCATTTCGCAATTCTTTAAGGTGAGATTCTTCAAGTTCGCGCAGTTGGAGAAAAGACCAGCACTGTCGTCATGCAATGTGACACGATGGAGATTCAATGTTACTAAAGCAGGCAGCTCCCAAGTAAGTAGGGTCATGATGGGTTGTTCGTAAGTAAATTCGGTCAAAGTGAGACGTTTGAGAGACTGAGATCTAAAAAGAGAAAGAGGGAATTCGATCTTCTTTCCAGGCAAATAAGTAACATTCAATTGTTGGACATTGTGGGAGAATGCATAGTTTAGAATTCTTTTGACGAACGCTTGGCTAACTTTCCCGCGAAAACTGAGCTTCACATAATACACATCAATTTGATTATTTCGTCTAGACAGAACGCTTTTAACAAATTTGGAGAACTTGGGCAACGTATGGAAATCCTCACTTGAGAAATTGAGACAGGGCATTGAAGTCCAGATATACCTCCATCTAGACGACAAAACACTTGATTCGACTGCGTGTTTAATGCCAATAAAAGATAGAATTTTATGAATAAGATCATCTGGTAAGCTGCTTAGTCTATCGCCTTCTACGTTCATCCTCTTTCTATGACGTCTAGAACCCATTCTCTTAACTCTATTTTGACACAAAGCACCGGTTTCTATCACTCTATTTCTTTGATTCCAAAGGCTGCAATTTCAAATGATGCAACAATTAGTTCCCACAAAAACAATGTTGACACAATGACTATGTTATGTGGTTGTAAGGAGTTCTGATAGAAAGTTGGTGTTTCCTTTAGTAATATTTCTTTATATTGAATCACTTGCTTCACATAATTACTATTATATTTGTAGAAAGAATTAGCGGAAATCACTTTCTAATCCAAGAAGAAATCAACCAAATAATAATGCAATTAAGAATCAAACACCAAACAATTTCAATCTCATTGAATTACCAAACGATTACAAATGACAGAAGAATTACAAACTATTAACCCCTTATTACCAACTTAACTAATTCTCAGAAGAGAATTAACACAACCAGTCCTTCTGAAACTAACTTCACACATTTCACCCCTGAACTTAAGTAACTATCAGAACTTGTCACAAATAGCCCGTGAACTTTACTTAACCTAATGACTTAGCACTATATAGTTAACAATATTTATATCCATTAATGTCAACAAAAAAACCTCGTTAAATAACATCACACTATGTATCCCTTACCTGTTTTAGTGCAAAATAAACTAATTATTAAATAATATTAACAATATAAACAAGTACTAAGGGGGTGTTTGAATGTGCTTTTGGAATGTGTCAATAAGTCATTTCCAAAAGCCAGGATTTCTTGGCTTTTGAGAATGACTTATTGACTTTTAAAAAAAAATTTGCTAATTTTTGTTGACTTATCGAAGCCGATAAGTCAATAAGCACTTTCCCACCACACTCCCAAACACCCTCTTCCTAAATTAGTACTTTAACAGTCCTGTGAAAACAATCAAAACCTTAATCTCACAAAGTTTTGATAAATGTACATTTACAGTGATGAAACAAATATTGAAAGGATTAATATATCTAAACAATACCATTAAATATTCTTCAAAATGTTCAACATTAGACTACTATTTAACCAAGAACTTTATAAAAAAGAAATGAACAAGACAAGAACAAGAATTTTATAAGAAAATTGAAATAAATAAACAATTCCGCTATACATGTGATATTGGAAGTATAACTTGCCAACAATGTTAGCAGAAACTCACCATAATAACAAAAAAAAAAAAAAATTCAAACCATCAACAATCGACATATGATGATTAGTAAAGCAAGAAATCGGTAGTTAATTCAAGAATTGGAAGGAATACCTTTTTTTTCAAAGAAGATGAAAAGTTGAGAAGGTCAAGCATTCAACAGTTGATCTGAGAGTGAGAGAGAATGTGAAGGACTTCAGGGATGATTATAAATTTAATGACATTTCTTTAAGATATTGTTTTTAAAATTATAAAACATTTTTGGATAAGTAACAATTTTATAGGATTTTAAAAAGAACGTTTTATAAACTATAGGATGAACTTTTTATTTTTATACACTTTCTAACTTTTATATACATTATATACATATGTTTTATTAGTATTATACATGTATAAGTTAGTGATGCATAGTGAACCATAAAGATTTTAAGAGTATATAAATTAATTTTATCTTATTGTATATCAGTAATAAAAGTTACTCTAGGGGGTGTTTGGGATTACTTATTAAGTTACTTATTAACTTATTAACTTTTTTTAAAAGTTAATAAGTTAAAAGTTTGTTTGGATAAATCAAAATGAGATGGAAATATAGAAGAAATAAGTAGCTATTTGAAAAGTAAGTCCCACTTACTTTTCAAAACTACTTATTAACTTTTTAGAAAAGTTAATAAGTAGTTTTAAAAAGTAATTTGAACTAATGTACTGATTTTATTATCGGGACACTAATACTTGATATCAATATTTACCGTTGCTTTTATTTATTTTGATATTTGATCCAGCAACACTTCATAATTTGTTATCAAATTTCTTACAAGAAAAAAATATTAATTTATAATTTGAAGTTTGATGGCTTTTGAAGTAGACTGACGCGTGACGGGAGCACCATGTCAAGTAGGCACGTACTGATTACCTAGTTCACATCCTACTACTTAGGGTGTTAGGGGTGGTCTACTCGATTGAAAATGGCTTCCGGGTAAATGGGGTACACCGCACCTAACAAATCGAGTTGGGCCGAGTAGGGGTACCCGAGTACTTGGAACGAGTATATTTACTCGGTTGTTGGGGCTACTAGCCGTTGGTGGGGGTGGGGGGGGGGGGTTGGGTGCTTTAAAAAAAAAATATTAATTTTTTACCTATATATACTCATATTCTACACACATATATTTTTACCTATCATCTATATATCTTTCATCTCATCTATATAATTTCACTCTACAAAAAATGGAAGGGCCATCCAAAAAATCAACAAAACCTAGAAAATTTAGGCAAAAAGTTCAATCTCAACCGCGACCCGAATGAACCCAAGCCGCTCCCCAACGAACCCAACCACCTCCTCAATGTGAAATTGCCGCAAAGTATGGATGGCAATGCACCTTTTAGATTTTTAAATTTTATTATCTAGCTTTTATTAATTTTGTAGGTTTTTTTATTTTTAATTGTATTATGTTAATTTTTATTTTAATGAAATTGTCTTTTTTTTAAATTAAATGTTTATTTATAAAAAAAAAGTTAGTGAGTAAATGAGTAAATAAGTAGGATGTTTCTAATGAAATCTGAGTAAATGAGTAGTTTTGAGGTGGCAGAATTCTATTGACCAGCTTTGATGAGTAAATAAGTATTGGGATTAATGGCCCCCAACACCCTTATTACCAAAACAGCAATCGACCTTCTAGTCCAATGATATGGGAATAATAATAAAGGTTTGAAAATTTTAAGGTGTTTGAACTCAATGAGGGGTTTCCTTTTTAACCGTGTTTCTGGATGAGTCAGGTCTGGAGCGTCAAAATTAGAATGGACGGTTGACATCAAAACAAAAAAATAGTATACTTTTATGAAGTATTTCAATATTGTGAAATTTAGGTTTTTTAGTTAACAGATTAACAATTGTGTTAGTTTGTTTTTTATTTCTTTAACTTAAAAAAGCGGCATGGAATAAAAAAACTAATGAGGGGATTATATTTATTAAAAAATAGAGTTAAGTACACCGATAGTTGTTATGCTATGTTTAAATTTTGGATTTAGTTCTTAAGTATGAAAATTTTTACAAGCAGTCATAAATTATGTATATATGTAACATATTTGGTCTTTAAAGTGGATGACAGTTAACTTTCTGTCAAATAATAAGAAATAGAAATAAAAAAAATCTTATTTTTATATCCCGAGTTCTAAGACGGCACCACCACATTTTTTGTAAACCTACTTTTTTAATATTTTGTTTTTTAAACTAGAGGTATTTGATCATTTTCAAAATATTTAACTGGATAATTAACTGTCATCAACTCCAGGGACAACATTTACGTTTATGCATAGTTTGAAACTGACATTGTAATTTTACAAATTTCGGGACAAATTCCAAAATTTAGACATACCCGTGTAACTTAAATCTAAAAAATAAGACTAAAATAGATTATACATTAGACTAGAGGGTTATTCGTATTTTGTTTTTCTTATTATATATAAGAAAAATTTTTTTTTTTCTTTATTAAATGTTCAAACAAATCAATCATCGTTTCAAAACCGGTTCATTTTGCCCAGAAAAAAAAAGATAAAAAAACACATTAGTATTCCTCTGCTTGCATGGATTGATGGAGTCAGTGGTGCATATGGATAACGTGATGAAACCTCAAAACCATTCGACAAGTTGCTATAGGTTAGGCATGTAAACAAGTCGAATCTTCAATGAACGGTTCATAAAAAGAAAACCAAAAAGAAAAAAAAAACTCAAATAAAACGGGTTCCACGTCTCTTGCTTCAGCTAGGCGCACTAACCACTCGGACCAAGGTCCTTTTGGTTTAACACACCTAACCCGTTTGTTTAAGTGTTCGGTTTAAGTTAAACAAACGAACACGAACAAGCCCTGTTTCATGTTCGTACGGTTTGTTTACAGGCCTCTACCATTAGGGGTTTAAAAAATTTAAGCATAGTGTGAAAGACGAAATACTTAATACAAAAACCAAAGCCATTCATCGTCTGATAGGAAAGTATCAAAAAATACATATCCTTAAATAGTCAAGTCCAAAAGCACAAGAAATATAAAACTTCACCATCGATGCGTCAAAAGGGTGAACACTGGTTAGGGTAGCCGACTATCGCTCTAGGCCACAACGAGATGGAACCTGAAAACAAAGCACCAAATCAGTTGGGAAACTGATTATTATAACCTTAATTAACCAAAACAAAAATGCATTGTTGATAATAGGAGAAAATAATCTCATCTTTCATAACTTCTATAATATTTAAATTAATATACAATGATATTAAAAATTATGGAAAACTTGAAAAATATGGAAGGGTTAAAAATACAAGTTCTATATAGCTTCAGGGCTTGTTTGGTCATTAATTATCAAAGACTTACAGTCAAGGGATGTTGTGTAATTTGGCAACTTAATAAAAGAAAAATGAAGGTCTGAAGGTGTTATTTGAACATGTCCCAACTAGAAATCAGGCAATGCAACTTAGAGATTTGCAAATTGATTTAAAGATGAATCTATGGAAAATCAACAACTTACAATTTGTCAAGAAGACGGGTGTTATGATGTAGCAAGTTCATTGAAGAAGATATTTAAACGGCTTGGCTTCTTATCACATTGCATCTTCATACGATCCAACATATTATCCATGATAGTGTCAGCCTCTGCACACAAACCAGAAAACCTTGCTTGCAACTTATCCCGATGTGATGTAGGCAGCTTTGTAAGAACTCCTTCAATCTTCTCCAACATTGAAATCATGCAACTCGTATTTTTATACCCTTTCTCCAACTGCTCGTTCAGAACTTCCCAATAGCTCTTGATATATGCCATTCTTTCCTGGAAATGGCATTTCATTTTTGTGTCGTGTGCCCTATGGTTCTCAACTTCCCCTTGCATGTGCACTGTTGTCTTGTGGCTCTCCATTGGTGCCTCGCTTTGCTTCATATGAGCCGTGTTTGTTTCACTATTTTCTTTCCACTTATCTAGTAGCACATGCAACTCTCCCATAATGTTTCGTGCTGATGCAACATTCATCACAGCTCTAATCTCCTGCATGGTTTCCGTAGATCATATAATAAGCATCAAACACATATATGGATACTCCCCATTTATCACAATAAGATCCTATACTAAATGCGCTTTCTTGTAGAAATTGATTGTTCTCTTTAGAGCATAAGAGGGGGGCCTACATAGCCTGGAGGGGGTTCACCGGAACCCCCCGAGTTTCGAAATTTTTACAGTATGGTATGTAAAAAAAACTGGGGTGAACCCCTATACAAAGTTTACACAGGTGGTGTAGTGGTTTTGGCTTTGCTTTACTACCTAGAGGTAGTTGGTTCGAATCCCCTCATTGACATTTTTTAATAATAACACACAGCCATGATCAAGATAACAGCCCATTCACTTTTCTACCTACCACTATATAAGGCATTCATCACAGCTCTAATATCCTGATTGGTTTCCATGGATCATAAAATAAACATCACACATATACATATACTCTCCATTTATCACCATAAGATCCTATATTAAATCCCCTTTCTTGCACCAAAACATTTACAAATTAAGAGCATAGGCTATCGTTGAATAAGAACTTACTTCGGGTAAGCAAATGCATGGAAGATTTTTACAGTGTACATACCTCATGTGAAACCATTGTGAGGGTGGCACCTGGAGAACCATCTAGCAAATAGTTTTTGATTTCAGTAGACATGGTTACTTTTGGTTCAGTAACATAATTAGCTGGATATATCTTTAAACATTTCAAGTTGACAAATGGAGAAGGCTGATGTGAGATTAGTGTCACGGCTGAATAAAGAAGCTGCAATAAAATACAAAAAATTTATGTACAAAAAAATGGGGACAAATTAATGCAATCTCGGAATCATAAGTAACGATATAAAAGTCTATTTGCTAATAGCCATGTAACTTGGTTTAAAAAAGCATTGCGTAGCGCTGCCATAAGCGCGAGGCGCTAGGAAATACGCCTCGCTTCGATTAGGCGTTGGAGATACATGAAGCGGCCCGAAGCGGCGCCTCAGGCTTGGAGCGCGAGGCGGCGCTTCATGTATTTTTGGGGTTTTTTTTCCACTGTTTTGTTATGAATTTGAGTTCCAATTGCAGTTACTCGTTGTTAAAATCAGTTTTTTAAGTTGTTTTTTGTTATAGCATAAAGGCTTGTGGTTCAAGCAAGTCTGTTAACTCGGGATTCACATCAACTGATCCATCTAGAAAACATGGAACTCAAGATCCTAATAATAGGACAAATATTTCTTGTAAGTTCTGCAGGAAATTACTTAGATGATGAGTTTTTAGACTGAAACAACATTTAGTGAAAGATTTTAAAAATGTTACTAAATTTTTTTTTATTTTTTTTAGTTTAGCGCCTTGCATACGAAAAGCCCTCGCTTCACGCTTGAGGCGTGGCGCCTCGGATTTTGGGACCGAAATGCTTCGCCTCGCCTCGCGCTTTTTTAAACCAAGCCATGTAAGTAGAGCGGTTAAATAGAAGAGGCATGCTCCTGTAAGAATTCCCAATATTATACAAGAATATCTCCATTGTTTATATTGAAAACCATTGTTAGATACGCATTATAAACAGTAAGGACTAATAACATCATACATTGATGAGTTCCCAGTTAAGTGCAAGAAATTTGACACTATGAAGCTGCTCAAGAAGACAAACAATTTTATGAGCATATCTGATCTTATCTCCTTAGACTGGGCAAATACATACTTCCATCTTCTCTAGATGAAGGTCAGTTGAAAGCTGCAAAAGCCTATTATCATTATAACCATCACCGACATCATTATAATGCAAGGAGGAAAGATTGGTGTGGAAATTAGATGTATCCTTCCCCAATATTTTATAATGAGATTCTTGAGTTGAGGTGCAACCACATTGACACCATTAGAACCACCTTCAAGTGTTAGACTAGATAGTGTAGGATGAAATATATTGAAACCATTCGATCCCATCATCCTGCACATCTTTAAGGTGAGATTCTTCAAGTTCGCGCAGTAGGAGAAAAGACCAGCACATTTGTCATCCAATTCGACACGATGGAGATTCAGTGTTGCTAAAGATGGCAGCTCCCAAGTTGGTGGGGTCGTGATGGTATACCAGTTATCATGCCCGGTCAACGTGAGATGTTTGAGAGACTGAGAACTAAAGAGAGAAAGAGGTAAGTTGACCTTCTTTTCAGGAAAACAAATAATATTGAGTTGTTGGACATTGTGGGAGAATGCATAGTTCAAAATTCTTTTGACATACGGTTCAGTAACCTTTCCACGAAAAGTGAACTTGACAGAAGACACTTCTATTTCATTATTTCAGCTAGACAGAACATGTGTAACAAATTTGGCGAATTCGTGCAACGTAGAGAGATCATCACTTGAGAAATTGAGACAGTGCATTGAAGTCCATATATACCTCCATCTAGAGGACAAAGCAGTTGTTTCGATTGCATGTTTAATGCCGTTAAAAGAGAGGATTTTATGAATAAGATCATCCGGCAAACTGCTTAGCCTATCACCTTCTATATTCATCCTCTTTCTGCCACATCTAGAAGAACCCATTCTTTTCTCAGTTTATCTTGATACAAATCAGTAGTTTCAATAAGGTACTATCTTATTTGCTAAACCATCATTATCTTTCATGCCCTCTCTTTTTGATTCCAAAAGCTGCAATTTAAAATGGTGAAACAAACGTTGAAAGGGTTAAACCAACTATACTTCAAAATTTTCAATATTAGACTACAACTAACCAATAGATTTTTAAAAAAAATTAAGCAAATCCTACTATGATAATATCCAGATACTTCTTTTGCAACAAGCTTATGGTGATATTGGAAGTACAGTTTTACAAGAATGCTAGTTTCGGTTAGAAATCAGACCCAAGAATACGAACACGGAATTTTATTAAACAAAAACCACACTTTACAAATAATTATTAATCATCTATTTATAATAAACCTTAGAGTAAACTTCGTTTTTGCTCCATGTGGTTTGATCATTTTAACCATTTTGCTCCAATAGTTTGAAAATGGCCAAAACACTCCTTGAGGTTACCATTTTGTTGTCATTTTGCTCTCTGGCACTAACTCCGTTAAATATTTCAGTTAAAATTAATGGCATTTTGGTAATTCCAGGATGTAAGATTATATTCACTTATCCTAATCCTAACCCTAACCCAACTCAAACTCAATTAAATAATTAAATAAATAAACAGACTCAATCATAATCTAATACGAACTCAATCAATAACTAATAAACTAATATTAATAATTATATTTAATCAAGATTAATTTTCAGCTTCTACTCTTTTACCTTCACAACCATCTACAGAGATACCTATTCATAACTTTTAAATCAATATCGAGTATCTGAGAAAAAATTACTAGCAGAAAATCACCCTAGCTAGCTAATAACGTAAGGAAAATCATTCAAACTATCAATATAATAATGGAGATATGATATATAATCATAACAAACAAGAAATCAATGGTGTAACAACCGCAATGAAGATGATGAGAAGATAAGCGTATGTTGGGGTAGGATTTAATTTCTTGCAAAAATGTACCTTTTATTCAAAGAAGATGAGAAGTTGAAGGATGGTAGTGGTATTTGAGCGTGAGAGAATGAACAGGACTAATATATCTAGCAAATATCTTAAATGAAAAAATTTATATTTTTTATTTATAAATGGTAGATTGATGGAAATTTTGAAGTGGACTGACCCATGTCAAGACCTGGTGACCTCCTCCCGCCACCGCCTAAGGGGGGGTGTGAGTGGACAGCGGCTTCAACGCGGGTAGCCAGCGGGTATGGTGGAACATCGTCGCATCCTTAGCGGGTTCCATGGCGGGTACTTCTAGCGGGCATATGTACCCGTTGAAATGCTATGTTTTACCCGTTGAAAATCAAGAAAGAACCGTTGCAATCGACTGTTGAACGGCTGTATGCCATGAAAATCAAGAAAGGACCGTTAAAATAAAATAAAAAAATTTAATTATTTAATTTATCCTATATAAATACATAAATCCAATATTCTCAATCCACAAAAAATACATACCATCTCCTCTATTATTTATATAAAAATACCATGGATTCTAAAAAAGTTTCTAAACCGAGAGGCGGTTCTAGCCGCAAAAAAGTGTCCAAACCGAGAGGCGGTTCTAACCAACAACCAACGAGCCAAGAAATTCCCACACAACCGTATACGCCATACCCCATTTTTCCCCAACAACCGTATCCTCAATACACCTATCCCATACACGATCAAGCAAGTTTTGATCCTTTTGCACCTCGATACCACAACTTACCATTTCGTAAATCCACCCGTCAAGAAGAACGTTCACTTCCCATCTTTGATGATAGTGGCGATTAACAATGTTCACGAAGATCTTAGCTTAGAACATAATCGAAGAAATTATATATATCCAAATATCGAAGATGAGGAAGAAGATGAAGGTGAAAAAGAAGATGAGGAGATGGAGGTTGAAGTTGAGGTACGAAGAAACCGTCAAAAAAGGTAAATTCATAAACTGTGCGCCCCGTCAACCGTGGACTCCCACACAAACTGAAGCTTTGTGTAAGGCTTGGTGTCATATTTCCGAAGACCCGACGATCGGAATCAACAAAAGCGAGATCATTTTTAGGAGCGGATACTCGAACATTACAATAATCTAGTTGGAGGAAGCACCCGAAGTAGACACCAACTTAATTCAAAGTGGACTTCTTTGAATACAACCATGTGTCACTTCAACGAATGTTGGATTCAAGCGGTATGTATTTTTTGTACGTTTATTTATTGGTAATATTTTTTTAAATTAATATATTGTTTATTTAATACTTTGTAGGATCGTCTACGTGCTAGTGGGGCCAACGATTTTGATGTAATGAAGAAAGCGTTAAGTGACTACAAAAAAAATATAAAAAAACATTTAGCGAAGTCAAATGTTGGGAGATTGTACGGGTTCATGACAAATGGATCCGTCTACCGTTGATGGGTGAGAAGTTTGATACTCAACCCGATCATAAAAGAAAGTCGGGGGACACGGGTTCAAATGAAGAACATTTCACTAGTTGGGCACCCGACCTAAACGAAGACGTGACACCATCAAGACCAACACGAAAACCAAAGAAGTCGTCCTAGTCGCCGTCAAGCAAAGGAAGTGTGGTCGAACAACTTACACGCTTTGTGAATATACGGGAGGATATAATGAATAAATCCGTTGATTCAAGAAAGGGAAAAGATCGCGACATACGGTCTTTGGTGAATGAGCAACGAGAGGTTGTCAAGTCTGAACGTATGGACCGAGAATTTAAAATATTTTCGGAACCGCACGACCATCTAACCGGATCGTTGTTGGAAATAAAGTTGAAACGGAAAAGAGAAATAGCCGCAAAGTATGGTTGGTCGTGTGATTTTTAATTTTTAAGTTGTTTTAATTAATTGTCTTTTTTTATTTATTGTCTTTTAGTTTCTTATGTATTTTTAATTAATTAATTAAAGTTTTTGTTTAATAATTTTATTTGTTTTAATTTATTTTTTTTAAACAAGTGGGTTGGAGGGAACCACTCTCACCTAAGAGGGTACTTTATGAGTGTAATTTGACTAATTGAGATGACATCTCATAACTGGTGTAATTTAAGAGGGCACTTTGTTTGGGAGGGTACCACTCCCACCCTCCCAAGAAACCCCAGACTACTCATTACCTAGTTAGCTGGTTTAGTTACTTTTCTTTCTTTTCTTTTTTCATTTTTTATGTTACTACACATTTAATTTTAGTAAGGTCATCCATAACAGAGCTACGAATGAAGCGTGATCCATAATGGCGGCGTAAAGGGGCGTGGAACACTGCCATCCTATGGCGTGAAAGGGGGAGTGGGGTTTAAGGCATGAGGCAAATCATGGTGAAAGGGGCAAATATCTCACCAATCAACAATTGACATCTAATCATTTTATTTTTTTCTATTTTTTATTCTATATTTACATGTAGTTTTAATTTTATTTTCCTTAAATAACTTATGTTTGGTAATTATTTAAAAAAAAATACACAGATTTGTTTATTTATTTTTTATTTTTTTCTGAACATGCCAGTATAAATTTTAATGAAAACGGAGTTGTTTTCAAACAAAATATTTTTGGTCTCGTAAGTGGTTTTGTAACATGTTTGGATCATGGTTGCAGCCAGGTCGGTCGATTGGAAAGTTGCGAGTACTCGGCCTAGGTGGGGAGTACTCGAATATGGTAAATTACAAATAAATTATTTTTTGAAAAATTATATATATGTCAAATATCATAAACTTACTAATATTTATAACAAAACTAGGTTAGAATCCCGTGTAATACACGACTAATTTGAATATAATGTTATATATTTAGAAATAAAAATTTATTTCTTTAAAACTTGATATTACACAGGTTGAATAAACTCGTTTATTATGCGTGTTGAATAAAATGTAATATGTTAACACATACACTCCCAAAATATGTTTTTAAAAAATGTATTTTGACGTGACAATTATAAATTACGTTAAGTTAATTTATAAAACATTTTTATCAACTAGGTATTAATCTTTTTTATGTAATTGATAAATGTTAATTTATATTAACTTTATTTAGTTAATAAATATCATAAATAGATTTATATTAAATACTTAAAAAATGTATTAGTTTAATATCATCATTAAATAGGAGAGAAGCGGAAAAACATAAAACCAAAACCTTTATTTATTATATAGTATAGATATGTGAATATCAATATAAATCAAAATGATACATGTTTAAATACTAAAGTATTTCAAAAATTGATATTTATCCTTTAATATTATAGACACAGTAATCATTTAATTCTCGTATTTCAATGTATCTCCGTAAAAAACAGCGAAAGTCCACCAAGAATCGTTGAAAAACAGCGAAAGTCCAACTTGACTGAGTTGGACCGATACCGAGTAATGTTGACCGAGTTGAAGAAAATCGCCTCAGTACCGTAACGAGTACTTGGCCGCCTAAACCGAGTTTACAACACTAGTTTGGATCGACATTTCGGATGATAAAAAATTGTTTTAAAAAACTAATATCAACTATTTAAAAAATTAATAAAATGAATTAAAAATTTAAAAAAAATTCACTCATTAATGCAGTTGGTGACATAACAGTGAAACTATTACGTAACTTAATGATTCTGTCAAATGATTTCCCACGTGGTGAATCACTCTTCAGTGAAACCACTACGGATAACCTAAGTTTTAGTTTTTAAGAATCAATATCAAATAAAAACTGTTAAATAAATAACACAAGAAGTGAATAAATTTTATACTGTATAATAAATAAAGGTTTTTCAATGCACGTGTCGCCTCAATGTTTATTCTCATCATTTTTTTTTGTTTCTCGCTTTTATTAAATATACATCTTTTTTTGATAATGTTATATTTTTAAAGAAAATACTATGCTAATAAAACACATTTACTTTAAATTAACTCTTATTATAAGAAACTTTAAGAATCTAATTTTGTAATTTTTATTTTTAATTATTAGGTAATGAAAATTAAATTACATTAAATGGTAATTAACATATTTTTAAAACCCAATTATATATTATTTTTTACATATTTTGAATTATAAAATACATTTTTACACATGTAATGTATAAAAATAAAAATTTAAGAATTTTAGGTATCAATATTTTTAATATGTATATGTATAAACATATTTTTAATCTCGTGTGTAGAATAGGGGTTCTAAACTAGTATATAATAGAAAAGAGATCTCCAGTAATGGAACGGATTTAGAATACATAGTTTCCCTTAAAGAGCTTTTAGGCTATGGGGAGTACCCCGTGAAACCATCATGGAAATGATGTGGCATGTGTGAAAAATGTGGAACACCATGCCCCTTGGCATGGAGAGTGAGCATGGAGATTTCCACCACAGTGGAAAGGGAGAGGTAAAGGAGGTGGGGCCCAGTAGCTCTTGATATGTGTAGCCCAATGGTTCTCAACCTCTACTTGCTTAGGAGGCCCTGTTGCTTTCCATTGGTGCCTTGTCTCGCTTCATAGTTGTGTTTGTTTCATTATTTTCTTTCCATTGATCTAGTAGCACCTCCAATCCTCTCATAAGGCTTCGTGCTAATGCAACATTCATCTCCTGCATGGTTTAAGAATGAAACATACAAATACTCTCCATCTATCATCATAAGCTCCTATTTTAAATGCACTTTCTTTTAGAATTCGATGGTTCACTTTAGAACGTATTACAAATCTAGTGCATACTTGAACTAAAACGATGGGAAATCAAAGCAAAAGGTAGAATGTGTGGAAGATAAAAATGTGCATACCTCATATGAAACCATTGTGAAGGTGGCACCTGGAGAACTATCTAGCAAATAGTTTCTGATTTCAGTAGGCAAGGTTGTGTTTGCCCCTTTTGGGTAACATAAAATGGATAAATCTTTCAACTCTTTAAGTGGGCAAATGGAGAAGGTTGACATGAGAATAGTTCCACAAACATACCAAAAAATAATGCAATCTCAGAATCATAAGTAAAAATATATAAGAGTCTATTTTCCTCTTAATAGTCGTGTAAGCACTCTCAATATGCCTCATTTGTCAATAACAAATTAACATTATTTGTACAAATATTTTTATTGTTTTTCGTAATCACGAGAGTATTTCCATTGTTTATATTGAAAATCTTTGTTAGATGAGACTGATAACATTAAGAACCAATACCAGCATACCTTGATAATTTCCGAGTTAAGTGTAAGGAATTTGACACTATGGAGCTGTTGAAGCAGACAAACAATTTTATGAGCATCTGCCTTATTTTAAAGGGACAGGAAAGACATATATCCGCCTTCTCCAAACGGTGAACGTTGGCAGAAAGCTCCAGAGGATCAGTAACAGCTTCATAAGGCAAGGAGGAAAGGTTTGGTGCATAAATCACATGTATCGCTGAACAATATCTTATAGTGAGATTCTTGAGCTGAGGTGTAACCACATTGACATCCCCACAACCATATTCAAGTGTCAGACTAGATAGTCCAGGGTGCATATATTGAAGCCATTCAACCCCCTCAGTCTACAATTACTTAAGGTGAGATTCTTCAAGTTTGCACAGTTGGATAAAAACACAGCATACTTGTCAGCGCTTTCATCAAACAATGTGACAAAATGGAGATTCAATGTTACCAAATCTGGTAGCTCCCAATTAGATGGGATCATGACGGAATGTTCGTAAGCATCCTTCAAGGTGAGGTGTTCGAGAGACTGAGAACGAAAGAGAGCAAGAGGGGCTGCGATCTTCCTCTTATTTTCACAGAAGCAAGCAATATTCAGCTGTTGGACATTGTGGGAGAATGCATAGTCTAAAATTCTTTTGAAAAACGCCTGGCTAACATTTCCACTAAAAATGAGCTTGACAGAAGACACTTCTATTTGATTATTTCTTTTAGACAGAACACGTGTAACAAATTTGGAGAACTCGGGCAATGTATGAACATCCCCACTTGAGAAATTGAGAGTGGGCAATGAAGTCCAAATATGTCTCCATCTAGATGACAAAGCATTTGTTTCGATTGTCTGTTTAATGTCGATAAAAGCGAGGATTTTATGGATAAGTTCATCTGGCAAGTTGCTTAGCCTGTCACCTTCTACATTCATTCTAATTTTACCATGCCCGGAATCCATTCTCTCCTAACTCTACCCTTACAGAACTAAGAATTCACATATAATTTTGGGATCCACAAGCTGCAATTTGATTATATGCAACAGTTAGGAAATAGGACAAACTAAACACTCAAGATACAACAAGTGGTTACATAATTCAAATAATAGCTTTAGAGGTAGTTTACTTTCAGCTATGGGTCCATACGAGGTACGCAAAAACTCAAAATCGAACCGAATTTATAAACCCTAAATCTGGTTTAAGGGAGGAAGAGGGAAAAGGAACGTACGCCGTGCAGGGAGCGTGGACATCTGGTGTTGCGTCGTGTAGGGGCTGTTCAGCGCCACCTTGAGCTGCTACACAGTGTGGACGGAGGTAGCGACGGTGGTCCAATGGCGGCGTGCTGCGGGCCGATGGTTTCAAAATGTGAAAATGCCAAAATGAAGCAAAAAGCATACCGTAAAAATGTTAAAAGGTAACCTTTGAACTCAAAAAGTAATAATATTTTTACTTTGTAGTGGGGGTTGTTGCGCACTTACCGTGATTTTGGGTCTAATTGGTAGTAGAGTTTTAAATTAAATAAAATATATATATATATATATATATATTTTTATAAAAACGCTATATGATTATTTTTTAATACGTTTTGTGAAAAAATAAAATACTAGTTAGAATTTTTTTTTAAATACGTCTTAATATATTTTACAGTAAATGTTTTTTAAACGTAAAAAAACTTTTTAGAAATAATGGTTTTTCGAAGGGGTAAAATTACAACAAATATAATTCAAAGTAGGGATTTTTGGAACGTGAAAAACCAAAAAAATATATATATACAAAAAACCAGTTCGACCGCCTAACCGGTCCACTGGTTCAACCTATGTGCAACTTGTTTTAACCTATGTGACAGACCGCTAAACCCACCGAATCCCGATCAGACCAACCGGTTCGGTCCATGTTTTAAAACATTGATTATTTTTTTAATACGTTTTGTGAAAAAGTAAAATCTTTTCAAGTTTTAAAACAATAAAAGAGAATAAAAAATGAATTTTGAAAAGACGAAAATGTCCCCGGTAATAATTTAACGGGGTTAGTCAATTGAATGAAAATGGATAGATTTTGAAAGGTGGACGAAAAAGCTAAAAAAAAGTTTTTTGATTAAAATGGTCAAACCACATGGACGAAAATGTCACTTTACTCTAAATACTTTTTTAACAGTCTTACGTTAATTATGTATAAGAATTAATATTAACTTGAAAAATGTGAATGTATAGGGACGGATTTTAGTAATATTATTCTTATACGCTATTGTAAATTCGTGTCGAATATGCGTTTTGTTCACTTTTTTTCCTCGTGTTATGTATACACACTAGTGTACCCACCCTTTGTGGGTTGGGTCGCCTGATACCTTTGAATTTTTTTATAAATATTATAAACTAATTGAACAAATATAAACCTATTATAAATTATTTAGTTAGTTGGACCTACCCTATTATTCCTTATAAATGATTAAGTTCACTAGGTCACTAACCATTTAACCCAATAACCATTACTCTAAGCTCTTCTGCTTATTTCTAAGCAATTAACCAGCCTTGTAAAACCCTTCCCTAGGCTTGTAAACAAATCGAACGAACACGAACGAGGCTTGTGAGTGTACGTTCGTTTAAGTTTAACCGAACACCAACACTTAAATGAACGGATTTCAATCCGGCAAAAAAAATTCAACTCAAAATATTTCGGTGACCTAACTCAATCTGGTGAAAAAAGTTCGATGACTCAACTCAAAAAGTTTTTGCGCTTTCTTGAATCGTTTTCAGGTGGATACGACAACGTTTTGACTATGGTTGCCCACTAGGGTATATCTCATTGGCAAGATAGTATCCAAATCTGAATTGAACTCCATTTACCACAAAAAGACACTTTGGGGCAGTTCCATTCACAACATTATTGAACAAAGGCGAGGACATTGATGTTGTTGTTGGATCCGGGGACTACAAAAAACACAGGCCAAATCCCAAGGTAAACTCCGTATGCCCTTATCGCACCTCATATTCAAACAAGAACTCCTTTTACAATAATATAAACTTAAAAACACATAAATCTAAATTCAAAAGCAGTTAGAGCTCATTTTAAACACGAGTGAGGTGTGTATGTGTTTTATTTGTTTAATTTATTGATGTAGTGTTTGGTTTAGGTTTAATTAGGATGGAGATGTATATTTTTGGCTTTTAGATAACTTTCAAACACAGCAGCTCCTATAATTCCGTTTGCAAAAAAACAGTGTCTAATGTAAATCCAAATTCCATGCATAATGCTTTATGTAGTCTGCAGTTTTGTTTAATTGTCAAACTGTTAATGGAAGCAAGCAAATGTAATACCTACTTTTAGGGCTTTTAATCTAATGTAAGCTGTTATCTTATTCTCTTATTTTTTAGCCAAATCGAAATTGAACAATCCGTTCATCTTGACAGTTTTCTACAGGTTTGATTTTGTCTCCGATTAACTACCAGTTTAAAACTAAACAAAACCCACTGCCTAATTTACTAGCTAAATGAAAAAGATGTCAACCATCCATACATACCATAATGAAAGAAGATGTATTAGGATTTAAGAGGTTAAAAAATAAAGTATAACTCCAAGTTGGGAGTTGATTACAAAAACTATTAAAGCCGTTCATCGTCTGATATTTATAGGGATCGTAATCGGAGATATTACAGTAGCAGCAAAGGAAAACGTATCCTTAAATAGTCAAGAAAAATAAAACTTTACCGTCCCAAAGTTGGATCAAAAGGGTGAACGTTAGTTAGATGATGGGACCTGAAAACAAAACAAAACACCAAATAGGTTATAACATAATTTCATTTTGCATAAGTTAATAACCGACCATGTTTGATATAATCCGTAATCACCGAATCATAAACGCGTTGTTGATAATAATACTCTCATTTTTTATAACTCCTATAATATTTAATGTGCCATACAAGAAGAAAGAAGTAATTTGGCAACCTAATAAAAGAAAAATGAAGGGCTAAAGGTGGGATTTGAACCCCACCTAGAAATTAGGTAATGCAAGCATTTTTGTTATATTTATACTTCTCTTTATAGTTATCAAATACTTACAGGTTTGCAAAGTGCTACAAAAGAGAATTATCAGATTCCGATGCGGTGGAATGATGTAGCAAGTTCATGTAAGGAGGCATCTGAAAGGCTTGGCTTCTTATCCATGATAGACTCGGCCTCTGCACACAAACCAGAAAACTTTTCTTGCAGCTTAGCCCGCTGTAATGCAGGCAGCTTTGCCAGTACTCCTTCAATCTTCCGCAACATCAAAATCATGCAACGAGTATTTCTATACCCATTCTCAACTTCCAGATCTTCCCGATTCATTTGCGTGTTTGCTTCATTATTTCCCTTCCACTCATCTACTAGCACCTGCAATTCTCTCATAAGGTTTCGTGCTGATGCATCATTCTTTACAGCTCTAATCTCCTGCATGGTTTTCATGGATCATATAACAAGCATGAAACATATAGATGATCTCCGTTTAATTTATCATCAAAAGATCCTATATTAAATGCCCTTTCTTGAAGAAATCGAAGGTACACTTTAGAACATATTACAAATTTAGTGCAGAAGCTCTACTTGAATTAGAACATTGGGAAATCAAAGCAATAAGTAGAATGTGTGGAAGATAAAAATATACTTCATGGTGTACATACCTCATGTGAAACCATTGTGAAGGTGGCACCTCGAGAACCATCTAGCAAATAGTTTTTGACTTCAGTAGACATAGTTACTTTTGTTTGTGTGTGCTCCTCTGGGGTAACATCAACTGGATAAATCTTTAAACCCTTTAAGTTGACAAATGGAGAAGGTTGACATGAGATTACTTCCACAGAAAAAGAAAGAAGCTGCAAAAAAGACCAATAAATTATGAATAACAAAGCAGAATAATTTACTGCATTCTCAAAAGGATATGTACAGATATAAAAGTCTATTTCCCTGAACATGTGTTTCTTAATAGCCATGTAAGTAGAGCAGTTAAATGGAAGCGGTAGACTCCTGCAAGCACTCTCAATATACCTCTCTTTATTGTTTTTCGCAATCACAAGAATATTTCCATTGTTTATATCGAAAAGCTTTGTTAGATGAACATGATAAACATTAAGGACCAATACCATCATACCTTGACCAGTTCCAAGTTAAGTGTAAGAAATTTGACACTATGGAGTTGTTGAAGCACATCAACAATTTTACGAGTATATGCTACCTCGTCTTCAAAGATGCGGTAAATACATATATCCACATTCTCCAAATGAAGAAGTTCAGTAGAAAGCTGTAAAGGATCGGCATCAACATAAACCTCATCATCATAATAATAATCATAATCATAATCATAATTATAATCATCATCATTATCATAATCATCGGCATAATCATGATCATCATCATAACCATAACCATAACCATAACCATAATCATAATCATAATCATAATCATAATAACGCAAGGAGGAAAGGTTGGGAGTGGAAATCAGATGTATCCTTCGCCAATTACTTATAGCGAGATTCTTGAGTTGAGGTGTAACCACATTCACACCCTTACAACCATCTTCAAGTGTTAGACTAGTTAATCCAGGATGACATATATTGAAACCATTCAATCCACCCATCAGTCTACAATTCTTTAAGGTGAGATTCTTCAAGTTTGCGCAGTTGGAGAAAAGACGAGCACACTTGTTAGTATTGTCATCATACAATGTGACACAATAGAGATTCAATGTTTCTAAAGCCGGCAGCTCCCAAATAGGTGGGGTCATGACGTAATGTTCGTAAATATACCCGTTCAAGGTGAGACGTTTGAGAGACTGAGAACAAAAGTGAGAAATATGGAATTCCATCTGCAAGCTAGTAATATTCAGTTGTTGGACATTGTGGGAGAATGCATAGTCCAAAACTCTTTCGACAATCGCCTCGCAAACCCTTCCACAAAATGTGAGCTCGACATAAGACACTTCTACTTCATTATTTCGGCTAGACAGAACATGTGTAACAAATTCCAATAACTCATGCAAACTATAAAAATCATCAGTTGAGAAATTGAGACAAGGCAATGAAGTCCAGATATACTTCCATCTAGATGACAAAACACTTGTTCTTATTGCATGCTTGATGCTAATAAAAGCCAGGATTTTATGGATAAGATCATCTGGCAAGTTGCTTAGTTTATCAACTTCTATATTCGTTCTAATTTCACCATGCCCATGATCCATTCTCTCCTTTCCTAAGAATTCATAAATATAATGGTTCCTTTCTTGTTGACTGGGCCCAGGATTATGTCTTCTCTTTTGGATCCAGAAGCTGCAATTTAATTGTATGCAACAGTTAGGACAAACTAAACACTCAAGAATTGTTGATAAATGCATTTACAGTCGACAGTCGTGAAAGAAATGAAGCAAGGACTAGTAGGACAACAAACAATTGACTATATTTTTAAAATATTAGACTCCAATTAATTATTTGATTTGTTGCCACAGTAAAAAATAACCAAAACTCGAAAAAGCTCAAAACAAAAAATTTGGAAAACATTATCAAAATCTGCGGTAAGATGGCAGTGTATCTTTTCAAAGATGAACAGATCATGCTTGAAGTACAGCTTTTCAGCTATGATACTTTCTTCCTCATCCATAAATTAAGAAGAAACAAAAACACAACACTATTCATGGTCGTAAAAACCGCTAGACGCTCGGGAGGTGGGGTACCGACTAACGATTAATCGGGATTAATAGGGATTAATCGAATTGGAATTTTTATATGTAATTTTCACTTTTATAAACACATTTTTATATGTAATTTTCAAATTTATACATATATACACACTTTTATATGCAATTTTCAATTTTATACATATATATATATATACACATTTTTATATGTAATTTTTAAAATTATATACAGTTTTTCAAAATTCGCCGGAATATTGCCGGAACACCTTTTTTGGCCGACTAGGCCTGATTTTGGCGGACTAGGACCGGCTTGGAACGACTACCGATTAATTGCCCGATTTGCTCAAATTCCCAACGTAGATTAGCGATTAATCTATCAAGCTCAAATTAGCGATTAATCGCCGATCGCGATTTTTACTATTGAGCTTGATAGAATATGTGAAAACTCAAAATCGAACACAAGTTATAAACCCTAAATCTGGTTTAGGGGATTTAGGGGAGGAAGAGGGAAAATGAACGTACGCCGTGCAGTGTAGGTACAGAACTGCGCGATAGGGTGGACGGAGGGAGGCGCTGGCTGGGTAGCGACGGTGGTCCAACGAGGGCGTGCTGCTTTAAAAAAGTCTCTCCGGCATACCCTAAATTACACGGATACATGTGGTATATCTAGGAGTTGGATCCGACCCGATAGTACCCGCGAATGTTATATACGCTACGGTATGCCGTTAATATGATTGAGCCTTAAACGATTACGGTTCGGGTATGGTCATAGACCCGGCGGCAGCAAAGGAAACCCGTCAAAACCGACGGTAGCAAAAAACTAACAAATTTCCCATATTATATGCGCACGTCAATCTTAAATCATATTAGGAGATTAGTGGTTAATATATATTTAAATTTACAAAATTTTTAAAATAAGATAATCAAGCATAATATTAGAGAGAATGCTATTAAAGAGGGAATGTGTATGAATCTGTTTTGATCTGAGTGGGACAATATGAAAATGGTTTGCTTAATACATAATCTTGATTTAGAAAATAAATTTAGATAAAACGAAGTTGCGTTTATGTAGACCTGTCAATCTTGACCCAAAGTAGGGGAAATGAGTTGGTTTAGGTAAACTTATTTTTGTATTTTGGGTTGAATTGGGTAACACCATAACACAAAACACGTTGAAATGGGTAACACCTAAAAATAATTTGAATCAAGATGGGTCACCTAAAAACTATGTAAATTTAGAATGGGTTCAAACACGTAACATATTTTGGTACTTTACTTTTCTAAAACATTTTATTTCAACCTGAGACACTTTTTAGTTACAACCTATTCTGATCCGAAGCAAATTGATACTTTTTTAAAACGACCCGTTTTGACCCGAACTCATTTTGGTCATAACCCGTCCTGACCCAAACCCACTTTGACCCGTTACCCAACCCAACACACCCATTTTGCCAGGCTTACGTTTATGTGAGATTATGATATAATCTTGACGATTATGAAATTGTTATTTTTTCATATACTATTTCTGGTGTCAGTTTGCTGACAGATTTGTTGTGTCAATTCATTCAGGCCTTCCGGTGTAAGCATGGAAAAGCGTATCTCTTCAGTAAGGTGTAAGTTTTCCTTACTCCTATGTTCTAATGTGGCATTATCTCTCTATTAATCCACAATACTTTCTACTGATATGGCAAAACGTTACATACTTTAAGTGTGTTTGGAGGTCTATTCAAAATTGATGATTGAGATATGAAGCCGAGACAATCAGTTTTTAGTGTTTTAAGTATGTGATCTATTCATCTAACTTCCTTCATTTTCCAACAACCAAAACAAAATTATACATATTATCTTTTGGATACAGTGGATTAGGTGGGAAGTTTGATGCAACAAATGTGGTATGCACTATTTTATATCGCAACTTCAAATATTTATATGTATCTATCTAAATATCGTGCATGAGTTTTCAGGTTCAGCCACCAGTTGTATATGTGGTATTGCATTCCTGGGGTATGACCACACAGAAATTATGGGTTAGTTTTGACATGCTTATATTCATTTATTATTTATAATTTAATATCTGTTTCAATAGTGAATATTAGACAAATCTTGAATGTGTCAAATTTTAGGAAATACTCTTGGAGCAATTGCTGGGGAAAAGGCTGGTATTTTTAAGGTGCTTCCATCTGTTTTATTAACTTTTTGCAAATTGGTTTAGTTTAATATTTTTCTTTTTTTTTACAGTTGTTTTCCTTAAAGGTTCTTTCTAAATCCCATAATTTTTTTTATATTCATGTCTAATTTGTGCTTATTTTTTTATATAGACAGGTGTTTCTATATTTACAGTGCCCCAACAGACAGGTACTTTTTCATAGTTAGATGTAATTCACTTCATCTTCAATACTTAGTCTGTTTATTGCATGTTTACTTATGAATGAGTCGATTCGGCTTATGTTATATCGCTAATTGGCCAAAAAGGTAAAATAAAAAAATTAGCTAAAAAGAAAAGGGTCAAATAAACGGAGCAAGTTGAAGGTCATCTAAAGTTTATTTCTAACATATACAACCTTCTAGCCTACTGTCAAATCCATACCTATGTGATTCTTGAGAAAAACGCTACTAGCATGATATAAAAAGTAGTATATGTTGTTTGTAATTTCTCTCTAGTTTTTCTTTTCTAATTTCACCTTCTTAGTCACTATGATTTCTAAAACTTTCTAGGCCTTGGTTTAATTCATGAGGGTATATTTCATTTATATATTTACAGCTTGCAGAGTTTAAGTTGAAGGTAGTCAAAACAACATCTGCTGGTCAATGAGGTTGGTGCTTAATTTCTCATTTCTACATTTGGCCACTATAATTTTATAATATGATGATTAATATTTCAACATATCTCTTTAGCACCGAAGTTTTGAATAGCTGAACCTTTTTATTGTTGGCACCTGAATGTGTGATATCTAGGTTATCCTTAACAAAGTTAAATATGAACTAGGTTGTCTTTGTTTTATTATCGTAATACATGGTTATGCTTTAATATTTTTTTTTTCTCTAACCAATTCAGCTCTTATTAATGCTTAAAGTAAAAAAAAACTCATTTGGTTCTCAAAGGTCAAATGTGCATATTTTTAATCGAGCCTAATGAAACATATAGGAAGGAACAATGCCCAAGTACAATAGTCCTATAGTCTCTAAAACAGAGCCTCTATTGGGGAAGCATGAGCATCAAGGACCTTCAAAAGGTACGTTGACTTTATCATCTATAACAAGCGAGAGTTAACCACATCAAGCTTCAAAATGTAGATGACTCCAAAGTCATATCTTGAATACTAAATAGAGTTATAATTCTATAGTTGATTTATAAAAGTTGTACTTGCTACTTAGTAAAAGCAAAATGATTTGCAAGATGTCAACTTTTAGTTTTTGCAATGTTCTTACAAGTGAAATGCTATATTTAATTTGAAATGAAGGGAGTATGTATATATTTATTATAAGAAGTATTTACAGATTTCTTTATTATATATTTTTTAGTACTTAACCCCGTGTAATACACGGGTTCTAACCTGGTAAATATATATATAGGGTGAATTTTAATTTTCTTTTGAAAAAAAATGAACGTTGGCAACATGTATATGACTGTTGCTAAACAACTACTATGAGCGAGATGCTCGGGGACTCATAGTTGATTTTTGTGAGGGCTTAAGGGTAATTTTTGCAAATTGGGTTATTTTGAGTGTGGTAGGAGGTGGTGGTGGTGGGTGGTCTGATGAAGAAAATGATGGAGTTAAGGGTAGATCAGTAATTTCATACAAATATTAACAGAAAAGTTAACGGACTTAAGAAATAGGGAGACGGTGTTAAAATATCAAACGTCGGAGATCAAATGTGTTACAGGTGTACGAAACTTGATGTTTTGTTCAAACCCTAGAACAAAATCTGCAATTTACTCTTAATATAATTATGACATCATTTGATTTTAACACCAATCCAACCAATGAGTTAAAATTTCGACTGGTTTAATAAGCGTTCAAGTTTTCAAAATATTAGAGACGAATGCAAGAGAGAATACTAAGAGATTACAAGAGAATGTTTTGGAGAGAGTAAGGGGAGAGAAGAATAGTTCAAGAATTATCTAAGAGTTTATATTTACATAAGAATACATTTCGTGCTGCTATTCAATAAAAAAATTTATGAGTTTGTATTTATCAACTTTTATTTTTTATTATAAACACAAACTATCATTTCCATTTGTTACTTCTTACTTTAATTTTGATTTTATTTATGGAAGAAAATAAAATTTCTTGAAATTTGAATCGCATCATTGGTAATGAAATTGTGAAAATACCTAATGTTTCAAATCTTTGTTATAGAGTCAATAAATTATAACACCTATGGTTGAATCATAACGACTTACTTTAGTTTTAACTCTAGCAATATTCGTATAATGCTATGTTCAACCTTTCTTGAAAACTAACCTAGAATCATATCTTCATTATTTAAATGAACACGTAAAATGTTTTCGGGAATCTCTTTAGCAATTAAACCTTCATGAATCTATTTTTATTCTTTCATTTGAGGTAAAACCTCCTTGAAGTATCAACAAGTGAAGGAAGTATCCTATTAGACAATCCACCACTTTTCTTTTATTTTTCAAAAATAAAAGGATAGGTGAAATTCTTATAGATCCATCCCTAGAAGGAACCGGACGTGATAATTTTTCATCATCCATTAACGTAATTGAAAAAGAGTCAGAAGAGATGATTCGATCCTTCTGTTTTTTTCTCAAGAAAATAATGGAGAGTTGCCTTAGAGGGAAAGAGTGTAAATCATTAATAGTAAAATAATAATTATTATATGTAAAAATATGATAAAAATAATTAAATAATTTGTATATTATGTTTTATAAAATATTATAACAAAATTTGTATAAAAACAAAATTAATTATAAAAATATATATAAATTAATTAATAATTAGTAAACGAGTCGAGCCCGAGCCTAGCTCGAGCTTGAAAAACTACACACAAGTCGATCCCGAGCCTTCAGTAAGTTAAACGAGCGGAACTCGAGCCTAGTCAAGCTCGGGCTCGGCTCGTCTTGTTTACACCTGTAGAGTTTACTTAGTTATAATAACAAACTTAAGAAATAGAGCTCGAATCCAGTCGAGCTCGAGCTTACAGTAAGTTAAACGAGCCGAACTTGAGTCTAGTCGAGCTCGGGCTCGGCTCGTCTCGTTTACACCTGTAGAGTTTTACTTAGTTATAATAACAATCTAAGTTTTTAAAATGCTATATCTGGGTGGACGATTTTACACGGTTTTATATTTTCGTTAAACATTTTTTAAAGTTGTTTTCATTTTTCTTAATATTCATTTTTACAACGACGTGACTTTTTAATGATTTATGAATATACCGTCGTAACATGTCTTTTATCCACGTTTTGATTTTCATAACCTAGTCATTGCAACACGTGCTCCACGGCAACGTACGTGTAAACACTTTATATAAATTCCAAATAAGTAAACGTGGAAGTTTAAGTTAAGTTTTATAGTAAATGATGATATTCGGCATTAAAAAGGTAAAAATCATAGTATTCATTAATAAAACAGAAGTAAAAATTCTTTCACATTTTAATACAATCTTTCCCTTTGAGAAATGTAACGTGTTTCTTTATATGAACATGTTAACATAAAAGTATTGATTTGTTCGTTAAAAAAAATACTAAGAGATATATGTCTACAAGCTTTTAATACCTTTAAATTTATCCAAGTATTAATTATTAACTAATTTTGTTTATTATAACACTAGTTTAGATCCCGTGTATACACACGGGGTGAAAATTATCAATAAATAAAATTTTTAAATCTTTATAGGTATATTTACAGGTGTAAAAATGAATCATATTTTAAGGATAGAAAATAAAACTCAAAATATTTAAAACTAATATTAAATTGGGTTTCGAAAATACATTAAGTACTATTTAATGTAATTTGATTGAAAATAAAAGTTACATAATTAGATTTCAAAGTTTCATAAAAGATAATTTAAAATAAATGTGCTTTATTTTATTAATATAAGGATAATTTAAAATAAATATATTTTATTAGTATAATTAATACTTTCTTTAAATATATATTTTTGTTAAAAAATATGGAGCTGCATTTAGTAAGAGAGATAGGCGGGGAAAAAATGATGATAATTAATGTGGATGCGACACGTGGCATGAAAAAACCTTTATTTATTAGATAGTAAGTATAGATATAGATTACTAATAAGATTAAAAGGAAACGAAGAGGAATAGTGACCTTTTTTTTTCATTTTGACCCAAAGGTTTTTTTTATAAAGTTGTCACTAAAATTCAAAATAAGCTTTTATTTTTTTTTTCACTCAAAGCTCTTTTTTTTAATAGATTTGCCACAAAAGTTCAATAAACTTTCGTTCTTTGACTTTTTTAAAATACGGGTGTGCCGCTGTTTGTATTTTTTTCGTCAACGTTCCGATTTTTTTTAAAACGGAGTTGTATTCAAAATAGAGTTTTTTTATCGGTGCATGTAACGAATGCCGTTACCGTTGTGGTACCGTGACGAGCCGAACCTATTATGGGCGAACAACATCATTGTCGATGTTTGTATTATCCGAACCCGTATCGGTATTCTCCTTATGGTTTTCGACGAACCAAACCGGTCATTTTTTTAATTTGCTTTTTTCCATTTTTTTATTATTTAGTTTAATGTTTCATTTCTATTAACATTATTTGCCGTTGAGCCTACGTTTTTGTTTAAATTTCTTTAACTATGGGCCCGCCACTGTTTTCTATAATAATTTTCGTTCGTTAGATTTTTTAAATAACAGAATGCGCCGTTTTCTTAATTTTTTTTTGTCAACATTTTGGTTTAAGTTTTATTGAAGACAAGGTTGTATTCAAATTCGAGTGTTTTTTTTAATCGTACAGTATAACGAGTCTGCAATTTGATGTAACTTTTATCCACGCAAACGAGTCAAATCAATAACGACCAGACTCCCGCCGCGAAGCGGGGGGTAAAAACTAGTCTATACTATATAATAAATAAAGGTTTCTCAATGTCACGTGTTGCCTTCATATTCATCCTTATAAAAATTTTCCCGCCTCTCTCTTATAATAAATACATTTCCATATTTTAATAATAATATAATTTTAAACAAATTATTAATTATACTAATAAAACACGTTTATTTTTAATTATCTCAGATAATAAGAAAGTTTGAAATATAATTACCCAGCTTATATTTTTAATTAAATAGTAAATGAAAGTTAAATTAAATTGAATAGTATTTTATGTACTTTTTAAACTCAAAAAAATATTAATTTTTATATATTTTTTATTTTGTTTTCTATTGTTAATATATGTAATATATTTTTTCACCTATAAGATACATATATACAAATTTAAGAATTTTATATATTAATATTTTTTTACCATGTATAGTACACACGTTTTAAACTAGTTATACATTAAATCAAACTTTTAGTTATCGCTAATATTTTTTACGGAGGGTTCGTTATATGCCAGTTTCCAGATGTTTCTATCACACGTAACTTTTTTATAATGTTTTTCTGAAATATAATTAAAAACAATATAAGCTGTAAAAATATCAAGTTGACTTTTTTTCACAGTTTTACTAATTATCAATATCATATATTTTTATACTTTGTAGTGTGCTTTAACATTTTTATAAAAAGGTTAATTATCGTATCATATGTAAAGTAGGATAATTTAAAAATTAATCATTGTTCAACAAATAAGCAAGCTTAACTTCGTAAAATTAAGCTACTTGAGTTGGTAGCCGGTACTAAGAATTAAAGAGTTTTTTAAAAAGACTACGGTTCAAATCATGACATATAATAGATTATGAATTGGTGAAGTTTATAATTATGAGTAGATAAGTGTGTCAGTCGTTGTTCTAATTTTTATTTATTTTTCATAAAATTAATATAATGAAATCAATACACAAGTTTTCTAGCACAAGCATTAAATGTGCATTTATTCCAATTTTAAATACCCTTCCAAACGTTATAATTTTTATGTCCAAATTTTCTTGATGATACTTGAATAACTAATCAAACTGAATCAATAAATAAAGTTACTTGCTTCCTTGATTAATCATATAATAATAAAAGCTACATTAACTGATTAACTTTACTTCATATAAATAGACACAAAACCCCCCAAGTCTTACCACATGCTTTCAAAATGGCAAAAACATATCTTATACAATTTTATGGCATCACGACCATTGCATTTTTAACTTCAATTATTTGTTCCGAGGTTTCTTTTTGTGAACAAACCCCTTTCTCCGAGTTATGCGATTCTTTCATTGGTCCTGAATTCGAGTCTCACTACTCTAGCATCAAGGTGTCAATGAGTAAAACTCGAGAAGCCATCGACCACCTCTTGACTACGCCTCGGATCATGTTTGATGCTCAAGCCAAGATAATTTTAAGGGATTGCTTAGAGCTTTACGGGGATGTCATAAACCATCTAAACGGCTCAAAAAGCCATACGAATCCGACCGACGTAAAGATATGGTTACGTGCAACCGTGATTAAACACCAAACATGCTTAAATGGCTTCAAACACTCCAACTTCTCACAATTATTTGGAGATATGCTAGTTGAAAATAATCATATAGCTAGTAATTTATCCACAACGTACGATCATCGATTGATTCAGTTAGCTGAAGGAGAAGCAACAACATACGCGAATTTGGTGGTGGCTCAAGATGGGTCCGGTGACTTTAGTACAATCACCGAAGCCATACAAGAAGCAGATAATCAAAGAATTGGAACAGAGAGATTTGTTATATATGTGAAAGCTGGTATTTATAATGAACAAATCATTATCAAGAGATCCATGACCAATTTAATGCTCCATGGAGACGGAATTGATGTGACAATTATAACCAATGATAAAAATATATACGATAGCACATTAACATCCAACACTGCAACCGTACGTAAGTATTGATTCGTTTATTTTGTCATCATTCATATGTATATTCATATTATTTGTACACACATTTTATTTTATTTGTCATTGCTTGCTCATATTAATAACGTAATATACATT
Organism: Smallanthus sonchifolius; assembly: GCA_023525975.1. Taxonomy (NCBI): domain Eukaryota; kingdom Viridiplantae; phylum Streptophyta; class Magnoliopsida; order Asterales; family Asteraceae; genus Smallanthus; species Smallanthus sonchifolius. The sequence goes on along the minus strand of CM042041.1, from coordinate 59,860,141 downwards.
AAATAATATATATTTAATTCTGAAAAATTATATGCAGAGGTTTGGGGTAAGGGTTTTGTTGCCGTGGGGATAACATTTGAGAACACTGCTGGTCCCGTGAAACAACAAGCCATTGCACTTCTCTCAGGCTCAGATCTCTCAGTTTTCTACAAATGTAGCTTCAAAGGGTACCAAGACACCCTATGCCTCCTTGAAAACCGACAATTTTTTCGTGAATGTGACATTTATGGAACAATTGATTTCATATTTGGTGACGCTTCTGCAGTCCTCCAAAATTGCAACATTTATGTCCGAACACCGCTACCCGGACAACAAAACACGATAACAGCTCAAGGAAGAAACAATCCCGGATCAAACACCGGATTTGTCATACACAATTCCCGGGTCATCCCTGACCCTGACTCGACTCTAACTGACGGGTACGCCTTGAAGTTTCTCGGGCGCCCATGGAGGGATTACTCGAGGGTTGTATATGTGAAGTGTGATCTCGATATTGTGATCGACCCCGCCGGGTGGTTGCCATTTAGAGAAAACCGTACATATGATAGAGTGTATTACGCAGAGTATATGAATAAGGGGATGGGTGCTGGCACGAGTGGTAGGATAACATGGCTGGGATATCATGTTTTGACAACTGACATGGAAGTTAATCAATTTTCAGTTAGGAATTTTTTATTAGGAGAGACATGGATTCCCGAGACAGGTCTGCCATTTTGTTCTGATATTTAAATATTTTAGAGACAAAGACATAGAAAATTAGTTCCTTTTTAATATTTTCTGTCAAGCATAATGTTAATGATTTGACAAGGAATGTGGTTTTGTTATTAATTTAGGGTTGAGAGATGATAATGTAATAAGAAAGATACGAGTATGTATCAAGTGTTTAAGATATGTTAATTTTACCCAATCGACCCTTTCATAGTTAAATGGGTTGAAAACGCCATCTTTAGTAGCAACATAAAAAAGGTCAATGAACAAAACATACCCGATTTAGTGAAACTAACAAGAAGCTCTTTTATGGAGTTTCAATTTCTTTTCTAAGATTTCTTTCTGTTTCTGAATGGCTTCATGAGTGAACCAAATCAAGCATTAATGAATTACAAAGAAAGATTAATGAATTAACAAGCTATTCTAAACTAATTTCGATTGCTTGCTTATATTATATCAATCAAGCAACTAACTAACAAGTAACAATTAACAAACTTCTTAGAGACTTTACACAACAGCCCCTCCAACCCTACACTTTGACTAACTTGCCAGTTGACTTTTTAAGTTTGCAGTTTGACTTTAACTTTACTTCTAAGGGTGAAGGAGCCATTAACCCATTTATTCATTTACTCACCAAAACTGCCCAATAATATTTTGTCACCTCAAAACTACTTATTTACTCATATTTTATTGGAAAAACCCTACTCATTTACTCACCCACTATTTTTATAAAAAAAACATTTAAATATGAGAGATGTAAGTGAGAGAGTAGAGAGAGAGTGGATCACCGAGTAAATATACTTGTTTCATGTTACTCGGGTAAACTACTCGGCCCTACTCGATTTGATGGGGGTGGTGTTCCCCATTTAACCGGCTCACTTCTCTCATACTCGGTGATACTCGCAAAGGGTGTCCCCATCACCCTAACAATCTCCACCTTAAAGTCAAATCAAGACTTTAACCAATGCCCAAAGAACTTGTACAAAAAACAAATTTAGGGTTTGGCGGAGATTTAGTAAGCATGTGAGATGGGTTAACACTTGTGTCAATTTCTTCAACTTTGACCTCCTTTGAGTTGACCACATCCCTTATAAAATGCAACTTCACATTTATATGCTTTGTTCTTTCATGATACACACTGTTCTATGACAACTACAGAGCTACTTGATTATCACAATAAACCACTATGCAATTCAATCGTATTCCCAATTCAGAAACAAAACCTTTGAGCCATAATGCTTCTTTAATTGCCTCTGTCAAATCTATGTATTCAACCTCTATTGTAAAAAAGAGCCACGACATGGTGCAATTGAGGTTTCCAGTTGACCACATTTCCCAATACTTGAAATACAAATCCTCTAATAGACATGCCGTTATCAAGGTCCTTTGCATAATCCGCATCCACATACCCCACAAATCAATGCACCTTTACCATCGGACTTTCACCAAAGATCAATCCAACTTCTTAGTACCACCCAAATACCTTAGTATCCATCTAACAATCCCAATGTGTTTTTCCTTGATTAGCTAGTCATAATAGAAAAAAAGTATTGCTTCTTTGATTTTTTTTAATTTTATATTATTATTTCTTTTTATCTAAATATGAAGTAATGACAATTTGAGGTGATTGAATTTTGATTATTTAATCGGTTTATCTCTTTATTTGATTTTGATACATCCATTTTTTAGTGTTTGATATAAGCAAACTTCCTTAAAACATGTGCAATGAAGGAGCAGGAGGTCAAGGACCCTTCACGTAATCACACATGTAAATTACTTTCGTTATTTTTTCGTTCACAGTTTTATTAATATCAAAATCGTGTATTTTTATAAATTGTAACATGATTTAAATTTTTTTATAAAGAAAGAAAGTAATTTACTCTATCATAAGTCAAGTAGGATAATTTAAAGTCAAATATTGTTCGCGACAAATAAACAAACTTAATATCGTAAAATTAATATAATGAAATCAATAACAAAGGAAATTTGGCCTAATAATATGGAGATATGTTACATGGTGCCCAATTTCCAAAAGGTTATAAGTTTTACTTCCGTAGTAAACAAATGATAGATTAGGAGTAGATTAAAACGTGTGTAAGTTTGTCGTTAAAAAAATATAAAGAAATCAATGCACGAGTTCTCAAGCACAAGGATTAAATGTGCATTTATTCCAATTTTTAATAACCTTCAAAACGTTATCATTTTTATGTCTAAATTTTTTTGATTGCATTTAATAACTAGTTAAACTGAAGAGTAAACTACGGTTTTAGACCTTGAGATTTGGGTCAATTCTTATTTTTAGTTCATTAGTTTTAATTTCATTTTTTTAGTCACCATGGTTTCACTTTTGTTTTAATTAAATTCAGATGGCTAACGCCATCCAATTTTTCTGTTAGTTTTTATGTAAAAAGACAAATATGCCCTTGTTTTAACATAAGGACCAGTTATGTAATTAATCCAATTATGGTGGACTGGCACCATGAACATGCAGGTGGCCAGAAAACGTACCACCACATCCTCCTTCCAGTCAAAGAACCATGGATCGAGGCAACGCTTTAGGTTTGTATAGGGGGGATGGAGGTTCAACATCCATTTGCATGTTAGATGAAACCATTGCAAACCAACGATATTTACCTTTGATTTCTTTTAGAATCGTTCATAATTCTTTCTAGATTTTCCTCCAATTACTTATCATGCCATCTGAGCAAATTTTCCTTTGATTTCCTGATTACTTATCATGCCATCTGACTACTGACTATCTGAGCAAACAAATTCATGCATATTAGGTGTGGGCGGGGTGGGTTAAGGTTAGAGAGAGAATTGGAGAAAGTTGAGAGAGAGTTTATGACTTTCAAGGCTGGTAAATCGACTCATCGTGAATACACGTCGAAGTTCATAGAAATGGCACATCTGGTGCCACATTTAGCTGGAAATGACGAACGGTGGATGAAGTTGTATGTAGCCGCTCTACCGGATCGTGTTAGGCATTTAGTCAAAGCTCAGCAGCCTTCGAGTTTTGACGATGCGATGGAGCTTAGTGGGACTTTGTATGATGATGTCATGGGAGTTGAGGTGCTAGAGAAGAAACCGGAGGATAAGAAGTGGACTGTAGCCCTTAAAAGGTTCGGTAAAGATTTGAAGGTTCCGTTTGTGAAGAAGGCTAGGACCGATGGACCTGATTCATGTCGCAAGTGTGGTAAGATGCACTCGGGTGAGTGCAGAGCTGATGCGGGTTCTTGTTATAGGTGCGGTAAGACGAGACACTTTGCTAAAGACTGCCCGTGCAGTCCTAAGTGTTACCAGTGTGGGGGTCTAGGCCATCTGGCGAGGAAGTGTAAGGTAGGACAAGGTGCGGGACCGAGCAGGGAAGTAGTCTCGAAGAAGAAAGAAGATGAAAAGTCTTAGGCTAAAGCTAGGGCTTTCACTATGACGGCAGCTGAAGCCAAGAATGACCCTGATGTTGTTTCAGGTACTTTTCTTATTAATAACGTACCAGCTTCGGTTTTATTTGATTTAGGGGCAAGCAAAAGCTTTGTAGCCCCATCTTTTTGCAAGAGTCTGTATAGGACGGCTAGGATGATAGAAAATCCGTTTAGTGTGGAGACCGCAGTGGGATCACCCACTAGAGTCATTGAAGCTTTAGATGACTGTTTTATTGATCTAGAGGGTCATAGGTTCCATGTTAGATTATTTATTATTGCGTTAGGGGGATTTGATGTCGTGTTAAGGATGGATTGGTTGGCTGCGTTCGACGCGGACATTGTTTGCCATCAGAAAATGATACGGTTAAAGTCCTTAGAAGGAACGCTGGTGAAGGTGTACGGCAACAGAGTGAGCTCTCTACTGAGAGTTATCTCTATGATGAAAGCAGTAAAGTCATTGCGGTGTGGGTGCGGGGCATACTTAGCTTATGTCACTAATATAGAAGCAAAGAGTGTGGATTTATCAGAGGTTCCAGTGGTGCAGGAGTTTGCGGACGTTTTCCCTGATGACTTGACGGGAGTACCATCGGAGCGAGAGGTCGAATTCCAGATCGACCTACAGCCAGGAGCTCAGCCAGTTGCTAAAGCTCCGTATCGATTGGCACCAACAGAGATGAAGGAGCTCATGGAGCATCTTCAGGACTTGTTGGACAAAGGGTTCATAAGACCGAGTATATCACCGTGGGGTGCACTGGTCTTGTTTGTGAAGAAAAAGGATGGTAGCATGCGTATGTGCATTGACTATCGGGAGCTCAATAAGTTGACAATTAAGAACAAGTATCTGTTACCGCGTATCGATGACTTGTTCGATCAACTACAAGGAGCAAAGTGGTTTTCGCGTATAGATCTGAGGTCCGGATACCATCAGCTGAAGGTTAGGGAAGAAGATATTCCAAAGACGACATTTAGGACACGCTATGGACATTATGAGTTCTTAGTTATGTCCTTTGGATTGACGAATGCTCCGACAGCATTCATGGACTTGATGAACCGCGTGTGCCGTCCAATGCTGGATAGATCGGTAATTGTATTTATCAATGATATTCTTATTTACTCTAGGAGTGAGGAAGAGCACGGAGATCATCTACGAGAAGTATTAGAGACATTAAGACGAGAAAATCTTTACGCTAAATTCTCAAAGTGTGCGTTTTGGTTAAGGGAAGTGCAGTTTCTGGGGCATGTTACTAACCCAGAAGGGATCATGGTGGATCCTGCAAATATGGAAGCAGTGGTGAAGTGGAACGCTCCTAAGACTCCAACGGAGGTGCGTAGCTTCTTAGGGTTAGTCGGTTATTACAGGAAGTTCATCAAGGATTTCTCTAAGCTGGCAACACCATTAACTAAGTTGACTTGAAAGGGAGTGAAGTTTGCTTGGGGACCAGAGCAAGAAGGTGCATTTCAAGAGCTAAAGAAGCAGTTGACTGAAGCACCAGTGTTAACGTTACCGGAAGGAACGGACGACTTAGTGGTGTATTCGGATGCGTCTAATTTGGGGTTAGGTTGCGTGTTAATGCAACGAGGGAAAGTGATAACGTATGCGTCGAGGTAGTTGAAGACGCATGAATTGAATTACCCTACTCATGATTTAGAGTTAGCGGCGGTGGTGTTTGCACTCAAGTTGTGGAGACACTACTTGTATGGAATCAAGTGTACGATGTAACGAACCAAAATCCGGGTTTCGTTTTCAAATAAATAAAGCATTTTAATAAATATTATGGTGAAAATAATATTTATGAAATAAGTTGAAATTAGTGGGTTTCAAGTTAATAATGAAGTTATGTTAGTTTTAACTAACTATGGAATGAAATGAGTGAAATGGAAGTTAAGGGGCCAAAAGTGTAAATGGCAAAATCTGCCATATTGACTAGCAAAAGTCAAAATTAAACCTCATTTGGTTGTTTGGTCGTTCAAGAGAAGAGGAAGAAAAGAGAAAAGTGTGTTGAAGCCATTTTCGTGTAATTGAAGCTTGATTAGTGAAGGTTTTGGCTCACACAATACCTTCCTAACATCAAGTAAGTGATTCTCTTCCTCTTGTTTTCACCATGTATGTGTTCTTGGTGGGTTTTGGGTGAAATCCGAAATTATGTATGCATGTGATGAAATGGTGTTAGATTATTGATAATCTAGCTAAACTAAAGTTAAAGAATGATGATTAACATCCTAGAACCCTTTGATTTTGATTTTGAAAAGTTAGGGTTCATATGATGGAAATTGGGGGTGTTTGGATCATGATGCTAGAATGGTGAATTAATGAAGATTAAGAGTTTTTAAGATGCTAGACACTTGAACAAACACCAAATTAACTTAATAATAATTTTTGAAAGAAGAATTAGTGTTAAGATTAAGTTAATGAAACTCAAGTAGGTGAGTTTGTGGTGAAAGAGGGTGTTTGGCTATGAGGATAACCCAAACGGGTCAATTTGGGTTGGAATTGGGAAATTGGGTTGTGAACTCAATTGTAATGAAATGTTGGTATATGTTAGATTACTAAACTAGGCGAATGTGTTTAGGTAATCAAATTGCAAAGCTTGAGAGCGGTGCGGGATCTTCTAACCCGAAAGGTAAGTGCCTATGCACTTACTTAGTATTGATGATAAATGGTGAATGTTGTGAATTATGTGTTATGTGATTGTGTACATACTTACGATATGATAAATTGTGAATGATTTAGTATGTACAATGAATGAATGTAGTTATAGTGTTAAGCTATAATGGAAATGGATCATGTGTTGATCATAAATGAAACGGGGATAAATGAATTTTATGCAAGGTTGTATGTATAATGTGTAAAGTTGCATAATTAGTTATGTGGTATGAATGAGCATGAAATTGTATGCATAATTGAAGGAATGTAGTTATAGTATTTATACTATAATGGATATGTTGATATGGAGTTATGGTCTATGAACCATAATGGATAGAGTGGATATGGAGTTATGGTCTATGAACCATAATGGATAGAGTGGATATGGAGTTATGGTCTAAGTACCATAATGGATAGATTAGTTATGGAGTTATGATCTCGTATCCTTTGGGATATGAAGTTATGGCCTACGTGCCATAATGGAAATGGAAAAGTGATAATGAAATGATGAAAGTAACTTGTAGGTGATATACAAGTGTATGAAATCCTTAATTGACCAAATGGGTGTTAACGGGTCAAATGAGTGTTAACGGGTCAAATGGGTGTTAAAGGGTCAAATGGGTGAAAAGTGTGAAAACAAGTTGTAATTACTTGTTTGTTATGTTTAACACATTACAATGGTAATATGTTGATGAAATGTTAATGTATGGAACTCTAAAAGACCAAATAGATGCAAACGGATCAAATGGGTGAAAAGGGTGACAACAAGTTGTAAATACTTGTTGGTTATGTTTATCTCATTACTAATGGTGATATGTTTATTTGGTTGTAGGAAAGGCTCCGAAGTAGTCCAAGTCAAGTCCATGGCGTGAAGGGTTCTCGTATGCAAATTGGTATTTTGGGGATTTTTGGGAAAACCCTCGTAGATGGATGTAAATTTGATACACAATTGATGTTTTAGTGTATTTACTTGTTGTTGATGTGTTTTTGGTCAAAACCCAAGTGTTGGGAATTTTAATGTCTTGAAGGTTTGAAAAATGTTGGATATTTGGTTAAGTGCTGAAACCTGCAGGATCTGTAAACTTTCTGTGAAAAGACACCCCTCGCGCTATGCGAGGGGGTTGGCTTGTATGTGTCGCGCTACGCGACGGGTTTTTAAAAAAAAAAAAAAAAAATTCCTGGGTTAAGACTTCCGCGCGTTAAAGTTTTGTTTTTTAAAAGTGGTGTGTTTCAACTTGGTATCAGAGCAATGGTTTGAGGGATTTGGTGTGCGAGACACTAAACTCAAACCGGATGCTCTTAATATGGGGGAAATGATACGAGAATCCACGAAGGACTTGACTAAGACTCGGAGCTTTCGGAAATGAAAGGTTAGTAATGATTTAATAAGTGGTTATGTATATATGTTGTAAATGCATATGATTGATTGAATGACAAGGTGTTATGTGTGCCGAAACTTGTTTTGTGACTTGTTATATGGAGATGGTAATTACAATTGGGCATGGCGTATTATTAAACATGTCTGGCCAATATGTTTAATAAGACGAAACGTGCAAGAGACTTTATGATAACCATATAACAATGAACATTTGCAAGGATTAGGTGAAGGTGGTTATATATGTATGTATGTATATAGGTAGGTAAATATATACTTAATACATATAATAGTGAATGTGTAATGGCTACCTAGGGTATTGGAAGTGAAAGGGTATTAAGGTGTTTGTGGTTCATTTTCTTAGTTTAGAGATGGCAGAAGATGCAAGTAATGAACCATTGGATCCAAGAATCCAAGATATGATAAAAGAGGAAGTGGCTAAGGCCTTCGAGCAAGCCACAAAATTGTTAATGGAAGAAATGAGAGGGGCTATCAAGCTTACCCTCGAAGACGTGTTAAAGGAGAAGGAAAGGGTGCCACAGGGATGTACCCTAAAAGAGTTTATGGTAATTAAGCCCAAGGAATATAACGGGCAAGTGGACCCGATTCTGAGCCACAGGTGGATTGTGGATATGGAGTCTAATTTTGAGACTACTAAATGTAAGCCCAAGGATAGGGTGATGTTCAGTGTGCCTTTGTTGACTGGAAGGGCAAAGGAGTGGTTGTTGAATCTCCGCAAGGAGAGGGGTGTTTTGGGTGTGACCTCCATGTCTTGGGAGGAGTTTAAGGCGGCTTTTCTGAAGTATCATTGCCCGCAAGCCGCAGTTGATAGAATGACTGAGGAGTTTCTCCTCATGAGGCAAAAGAATGAGTCAATAGATGAGTTGGCTGGAGCTTTCTTTGATCGCGCCAACTTCTGTCCGGACGTGGTGTCGACCGAGAAGGCGAAGATTGACAGATTTTATGCTATGTTGACTGTGGAATTAAGAGATAGCATATCTCCATCTTCTTTCACCACGCTTGTGGATTTGATAAACAGGTGTCGGGAAAGGGAAGTGGAGTTGAGGAGGCAAGAAGCTAGAGGAGAGAAGAGGAAAAGGGAAATTGTAGAACAAGTGGTGAGCAAGATAAAGGGCGGGAGCCCTAGTAAGAAGCCTTTTACCAAGTTCTCTTCTCGAGGATGCAAAGTTTGTGGGAAGGAGCACTATGGGGATTGTAAGAAGGGAACGTCGAATTGTTACAAGTGTGGGAAGCCGGGGCATATGGCAAATCAGTGTCCAAGCCAGATACGTATATGCTACAATTGTTATAAACCCGGGCACAATAGGGCGGATTGTCCCGAGTTAAAGCAAGGTGGAAGTGGAAAGAAAGTGGAGACGCCAAAACCAAAAGGAAGAGCCTTCCACATTTCGGCGGAAGAGGCAAAGAACAACTCGGAGGTGGTGTCAGGTACATTCAAGATTAACTCTTTACCTGCACTAGTTCTTTTTGACTCGGGGGCTAGTCGTTCGTTTGTGTCTTTGAAATTTGTTAAGCATTCTTCTTTTATAAGTAGCAAATTAGATGAACCCTTAGAAATTGAGGCGGCAAATGATAAGAGCTTCCTAGTGTTTGATGTTTATAGGAATTGCAAATTAAAGGCGGGGGGTGAAACGTTCCATATCGATTTAATTCCTATGTCTATGGGGGAATTTGATGTGATAGTGGGGATGGATTGGTTAGCAAGGAACAAAGCGAATATTCTATGTGGGCCTAAAGCGATACGACTCGATTCCCCTTCGGGCGAGTCCATTTACATAGAAGGTGAAAAGAAAGGTAATGTAAGAATGTGCTCTTATGTAAAGGCAACCAAGTTCATGGCGCGTGGGTGCAATGCGTTCATGGCTTGTGTTGCGGTTGTGAATGAGAAAGTAAAGAACATTCGCGATGTTCCGGTTGTGAATCAGTTTGAAGATGTGTTTCCTGATGAGTTACCGGGGGTTCCTCCGGAGAGGGAAGTAGAGTTCGGGATTGATTTGATACCGGGTGCTAAACCGGTAGCTAAAGCGCCTTATAGATTGGCACCGCCAGAAATGAAAGAACTGATGGAGCAATTACAAGAGTTACTCGACAAGGGTTTCATACGCCCAAGTGTTTCACCTTGGGGTGCGCCCGTTCTTTTCGTCAAAAAGAAGGATGGGAGCATGAGAATGTGTATGGATTACCGGGAGTTGAACAAGTTGACAGTGAAGAATAGGTACCCATTGCCTAGGATTGACGATCTTTTCGACCAATTGCAAGGGGCGTCATGGTTTTCTAAGATTGACTTGAAGTCTGGGTATCATCAGTTGAAAATGAAGGAAGAGGATGTTCATAAGACAGCTTTTCGCACTCGTTACGGTCACTATGAGTTTAGGGTTATGCCTTTCGGTTTGACCAACGCACCTGCGGTTTTCATGGATCTCATGAACCGGGTGTGTAGACCGTTCCTTGATCGTTCGGTCATTGTGTTTATTGACGATCTTCTCATCTATTCAAGGAGCGAAGGTGATCACGCTTGTCATTTGCGTGAGATTCTTGAAGTCTTGCAAAAGGAGAAGCTTTATGCTAAATTCTCCAAGTGTGCATTTTGGTTGCGCGAGATCCAATTCTTGGGTCATGTGATTAATGAAAGAGGAATTACCGTTGACCCATCCAAGATTATGGCGGTTAAAGAATGGTCATCACCGAAGACGCCTTCGGAGATTAGAAGTTTCTTGGGGTTAGCGGGTTATTATCGGAGGTTCATCGAAAACTTCTCTCGGATTGCTTTGCCGATGACGAAGTTGACTCGTAAGGAGACAAAGTTTGTTTGGAGTCCCGAGCAAGAATCTGCCTTTCAACTCTTGAAAGAAAAGTTGACTAAGGCGTCTGTTTTATCCTTGCCGGACGGGACCGAGGATTTTGTTGTTTATTCGGATGCCTCGCATTCGGGGTTGGGGTGTGTTTTGATGCAAAGGGGGAAAGTGATTGCCTATGCATCTAGGCAATTAAAGACTCACGAGGTGAATTACCCAACCCATGATTTAGAGCTTGCAGCCGTGGTTTTCGCGCTCAAGATTTGGAGGCATTATTTGTATGGTGCTAAGTGTACGATCTACACGGATCACAAAAGTCTCAAATATTTCTTTGACCAAAAGGACCTCAATATGAGGCAAAGACGGTGGCTTGAATTGGTTAAGGATTATGATTGTGAGATACTTTATCATCCGGGTAAAGCGAATGTTGTGGCGGATGCGCTTAGTAGAAAGTCAAGTCATTCACCTATCAAGGTGAAGTCATTCAAGATGACAATTTCATCATCTCTTATTGATGAAATCCGGGAGGCTCAAGTGTTAGCCCTTGGTGGTGACTTGAAGAAAGAGCGGATGGTTGCTTATGTGGATAAGCTTGGTGAAAATAGCATGGGTTTGAAGACATGCTTTGATAGAATTTGGATACCTAGGTTGTCAAGTGTCTTGACAACTATTCTTGACGAGGCGCATAAATCCAAATATTCTATCCATCCGGGGGCCACGAAGATGTTTTATGATTTGAGGTGTCATTTTTGGTGGCCGGGTATGAGGCGTGATGTTGTTAAGTATGTTGAGAGGTGTCTCACGTGCTTAAGAGTAAAGGCGGAGCACCAAAAGCCGTATGGAAAGCTTCAACCGCTTGAAATACCGCTTTGGAAATGGGAAAATATAACCATGGATTTGATCACTAAACTACCAAAGACTCGAAAGGGTTATGATGCGATATGGGTAGTAGTGGATCGGTTGACGAAGAGTGCACATTTCCTTCCTATAAAGGAAACATATTCTTCGGATCGATTGGCGGAAATGTATGTGAAAGAAATTGTGTCACGCCATGGGGTGCCGGTGTCGATTATATCGGACCGGGATACGAGATTCACTTCTCGTTTTTGGAAGAAATTCCATGAGGATATGGGGACAAGGTTGAACCTCAGCACCGCTTATCATCCACAAACGGATGGGCAAAGCGAGCGAACGATTCAAACGCTCGAGGATATGTTACGCGCGTGTGCTTTGGATTTTGGTGGTAGTTGGGACGACCATCTACCGTTGGCGGAATTCTCTTACAACAATAGTTACCATTCTAGTATTGGTATGCCGCCTTTTGAGGCATTGTATGGGAGAAAGTGTCGAACACCTGTGTGTTGGGGTGAGATTGGTCAACGGGAGCTTGGTAGTGTCGAAGTGGTCAAGGAAACTAATGATAGTATTGACCAAATTAGAGCACGCTTGAAGGCGGCTCAAGATCGCCAAAAGTCTTATGCGGATAATAGGAAGCGGGCGATTGAGTTTCAAGTGGGAGACTTTGTGCTTTTGAAAGTCTCTCCTTGGAAAGGGGTGATACGGTTTAGGAAACGGGGGAAATTAAGTCCTCGTTTCATCGGGCCGTTTAAGGTGATAGCAAAGGTGGGTACGGTAGCTTATCGTTTGGAGCTACCGGAGGGACTAAGTAGACTTCATAACACATTTCATGTGTCTCATTTGCGGAAGTGTTTGGCGGATGAATCTACTTTTGTCCCTTTGGACGATATTGAATTGGATGAAAAGTTGAATTATGTTGAAGAACCGGTGACAATCTTGGATAGAAAAGTGAAGCGTTTGCGCAATAAAGAGATTAGCCAAATTTTGGTGAGGTGGAAACATAGAAAGGGAGCGGAAATGACTTGGGAAACCGAGGAAGAAATGCTTAAAAATTATCCGAACCTTTTTATGTAAAGTCGGGTTTCGGGGACGAAACCCAAATAAGGGGAGGTGATTTGTAAAGAACCAAAATCCGGGTTTCGTTTTCAAATAAATAAAGCATTTTAATAAATATTATGGTGAAAATAATATTTATGAAATAAGTTGAAATTAGTGGGTTTCAAGTTAATAATGAAGTTATGTTAGTTTTAACTAACTATGGAATGAAATGAGTGAAATGGAAGTTAAGGGGCCAAAAGTGTAAATGGCAAAATCTGCCATATTGACTAGCAAAAGTCAAAATTAAACCTCATTTGGTTGTTTGGTCGTTCAAGAGAAGAGGAAGAAAAGAGAAAAGTGTGTTGAAGCCATTTTCGTGTAATTGAAGCTTGATTAGTGAAGGTTTTGGCTCACACAATACCTTCCTAACATCAAGTAAGTGATTCTCTTCCTCTTGTTTTCACCATGTATGTGTTCTTGGTGGGTTTTGGGTGAAATCCGAAATTATGTATGCATGTGATGAAATGGTGTTAGATTATTGATAATCTAGCTAAACTAAAGTTAAAGAATGATGATTAACATCCTAGAACCCTTTGATTTTGATTTTGAAAAGTTAGGGTTCATATGATGGAAATTGGGGGTGTTTGGATCATGATGCTAGAATGGTGAATTAATGAAGATTAAGAGTTTTTAAGATGCTAGACACTTGAACAAACACCAAATTAACTTAATAATAATTTTTGAAAGAAGAATTAGTGTTAAGATTAAGTTAATGAAACTCAAGTAGGTGAGTTTGTGGTGAAAGAGGGTGTTTGGCTATGAGGATAACCCAAACGGGTCAATTTGGGTTGGAATTGGGAAATTGGGTTGTGAACTCAATTGTAATGAAATGTTGGTATATGTTAGATTACTAAACTAGGCGAATGTGTTTAGGTAATCAAATTGCAAAGCTTGAGAGCGGTGCGGGATCTTCTAACCCGAAAGGTAAGTGCCTATGCACTTACTTAGTATTGATGATAAATGGTGAATGTTGTGAATTATGTGTTATGTGATTGTGTACATACTTACGATATGATAAATTGTGAATGATTTAGTATGTACAATGAATGAATGTAGTTATAGTGTTAAGCTATAATGGAAATGGATCATGTGTTGATCATAAATGAAACGGGGATAAATGAATTTTATGCAAGGTTGTATGTATAATGTGTAAAGTTGCATAATTAGTTATGTGGTATGAATGAGCATGAAATTGTATGCATAATTGAAGGAATGTAGTTATAGTATTTATACTATAATGGATATGTTGATATGGAGTTATGGTCTATGAACCATAATGGATAGAGTGGATATGGAGTTATGGTCTATGAACCATAATGGATAGAGTGGATATGGAGTTATGGTCTAAGTACCATAATGGATAGATTAGTTATGGAGTTATGATCTCGTATCCTTTGGGATATGAAGTTATGGCCTACGTGCCATAATGGAAATGGAAAAGTGATAATGAAATGATGAAAGTAACTTGTAGGTGATATACAAGTGTATGAAATCCTTAATTGACCAAATGGGTGTTAACGGGTCAAATGAGTGTTAACGTGTCAAATGGGTGTTAACGGGTCAAATGGGTGAAAAGTGTGAAAACAAGTTGTAATTACTTGTTTGTTATGTTTAACACATTACAATGGTAATATGTTGATGAAATGTTAATGTATGGAACTCTAATAGACCAAATAGATGCAAACGGGTCAAATGGGTGAAAAGGGTGACAACAAGTTGTAAATACTTGTTGGTTATGTTTATCTCATTACTAATGGTGATATGTTTATTTGGTTGTAGGAAAGGCTCCGAAGTAGTCCAAGTCAAGTCCATGGCGTGAAGGGTTCTCGTATGCAAATTGGTATTTTGGGGATTTTTGGGAAAACCCTCGTAGATGGATGTAAATTTGATACACAATTGATGTTTTAGTGTATTTACTTGTTGTTGATGTGTTTTTGGTCAAAACCCAAGTGTTGGGAATTTTAATGTCTTGAAGGTTTGAAAAATGTTGGATATTTGGTTAAGTGCTGAAACCTGCAGGATCTGTAAACTTTCTGTGAAAAGACACCCCTCGCGCTACGCGAGGGGGTTGGCTTGTATGTGTCGCGCTACGCGACGGGTTTTTAAAAAAAAAAAAAAAATTCCTGGGTTAAGACTTCCGCGCGTTAAAGTTTTGTTTTTTAAAAGTGGTGTGTTTCATACGATCTACACGGATCATAAGAGCTTGAAGTATTTCTTCGAGCAAAAAGAGTTGAAATGAGGCAGAGGAGGTGGTTGGAGCTAATCAAGGACTACGACTGTGAGATCCTTTACCATCTGGGAAAGGCAAATGTAGTGGCTGACGCGTTAAGTCGAAAGGAAGAACACGCGCCAATTAAAGTTAAAGCATGTCAACTGGTAGTGACACCAAGTTTCCTGGCATTATTAAAGGATGTGCAAAAGGAAGCCTTGGGAGATGAAAGGCTAAAAGAAGAAAGGATTTTTGGACAGCGTGATCTGTTGACTAAGAACAGTCAAGGGGTGTGGGTCAAGGATGACTGTTTTTGGATACCAAGGTTTGGTGGATTTAGAGAGCAGGT
The DNA here is from genome assembly GCA_023525975.1 of Smallanthus sonchifolius. Taxonomy (NCBI): domain Eukaryota; kingdom Viridiplantae; phylum Streptophyta; class Magnoliopsida; order Asterales; family Asteraceae; genus Smallanthus; species Smallanthus sonchifolius. The sequence goes on along the minus strand of CM042041.1, from coordinate 59,844,662 downwards.
ACTTGACGAAGCACACAAGTCAAGGTACTCGATACATCCGGGAGCGAATAAGATGTATCAGGATATGAAAGGCAACTATTGGTGGCCGGGAATGAAACATGATGTGATCTAGTATATGAGCAAGTGTTTGACGTGTTTGCAAGTGAAGACGGAACATCAGAAGCCTTATGGCAAAATTCAACCTTTAGAGATTCCGAAGTGGAAGTGGGAGCATATCACCATGGATTTTATTACGAAATTACCTAAGACGGGTAAGGGGCATGACACTATTTGGGTAGTAGTGGATCGGTTGACCGAAAACGCTCATTTTCTACCGATTAAGTGTTTGGCGGATGCTACGGAACACGTACCGTTAGACGACATTGTGGTGGATGACAAGCTAAATTATGTAGAGGAACCAGTGGCTATACTAGACAAAAAGGAAAAGAGACTGCAAAGGAAAGTGATCCCTATTGTTAAAGTGCAATGGAAGCATCGTAAGGGATCCGAAGCTACTTGGGAGCCGGAAGCGGATATGCGCGAACGTTATCCGCATATGTTTCCAGATACCGCAGGTTTCGAGGACAAAACCTCTTTAAGGGGGAAAGACTTGTGACATCCCCGTTTTTCGTTTAGAAAACGGATTTGTAAATATGGTAAATACCGGTTCACAAGGTTATGAGGCTTGACGGGGTTAGTGCGATTATCGTTTTGTAAATAATTAGGCGGGGGTTAGTTATAATTATCCAGACTTGAAGGACACATTTTGTAACAAGTTGCGGGACGGGCCAAGCCCGGAGGCTAGCCGGCCGCACCCAAGGGCCGAAGCCCGGTTTGGGTGTGCCATACCCTAAAGGATGTTACGGCAATGGGGGTGCCCCATTTTCAACTTGCGGCTGCCGAAAGAGAGAGAGGGGAAGAGGAGGAAGCGATCCGTCGAGTTCTTGTCAAGATCAAGGTAAAAATCGTGAACCCCTAACCATAGTATGCATGTTTGCAACCCCGTTTAACTGTGATGCTTGCGTTTATGATCCTAGGGTTTTCGTAGGAGTCGAGTGAAGGTGGACGACGAGTTCTCTAGTGATTCGACTAGCACGAGTCACTTGGATCGAAGGTATAATTCCACTCTTGACTCGTTATTATTACGGTTTCGGTTTTCGAAAGGAAACCCTAAGGTGTTCTTGTGTCTATCGGGTGTTCGACCGGAAACCCTAAGGTGTTAAGGTGGAGGTAGCGCGAGTCCGGCGGGAGTTCGGGGAAGCCGAAGGCGTGCAAGGTGGCCGACGGTGGCGCTGGCAGGACACGACAGTCCCTGTTGGGGCTGTTTGCGACGGATGAAGGCTCGGAAAAGGGTGGCGACGCGTGGCGGAGCGACGGGACACGGCTAGGTCAAGGCGACGAGGATGGTGGGGGCTTAAGGGTGACCAACACGGTGGTCCGGTGGTCCGGCTATAGTGGTGCGATGGCTGTGGAGGCTGCCGGGAAGTCGGGTTGCGCACGTTCAAGCGTTTACGCGTCTCATGCAAACCATGCATGGCGACGTGCATGCGCGGGTGATAACGCACCGGGTCGGGTCGAGTGAGTGAGCGAAAGGACGAACGTTGAGTCGTGTATTGTGTAATTGTTAGGTACGAGTTTGAAGGACGAGCATGAGAAGTTAGCAAGTTCTAGTGATCGAGTTGCGTTTAGCAAAGGTAAGTTTCTATCGCCCACATTTAAATGTTTTGTAGTTTTGGGCTCGAATACATGCAACGTGCCATTTGGTACGGGCACGAAATGATAAGGGTTTTGACATTAATAAATGTGTTATGAAATGATAGTATAATTGTATGCGTAGGGTTTGGTGTCGAGTTATTTAATACGTGCTTTGATATTATGAGATCAATTGTTATCAGGTCGACTCTAGTCAATGGGAATTAAGTCTGATCTTAGTCAGATGAAATGAGTTTCTTAAGCGGGATAGTAAGTCGGTGTTGGTCGGTGAGTGTTATGACTGACGATGATCGGTCAACGAGTCATGATCGCAAGAGTGTTTAGACTAGTCGACGTGATTTCGTGTATGTTGATAAAAATATATAATTGATTAGACGGTAAAGAAATGAGAAAACCTTTGAGACGTAAATCGTTTTTAATAAAGGTTCGGGACTTAATATCCCCGAACGAACTACTGTAGAACTCACTCAGCGTAGCTGAATTTTAGCATGTATTTCAAGTAAAGAGAAAGTGTGAGCTGGCAACTTCTGGATGGCGATTGGTTACCGTGCGTGTTCCTGATGACATTTATTTGCTATTCGTTGTTAAGACATTTGAATATTATTACTTGTTGGATTATGTTTGAGATTTGGGTCGTTGACCACTGTTGACTGTTTAATTTCCGCTGTATTTATTGAGACAATTTGATGTCATTTACTACTGTGCTTACGTGTATGCCAACGTGTATGCCAACATGTCGGGTTCCCGGGTTTGGGGCCTTACACTTGCGTCGCATACAAAAAAAGGAACAAAAGCCACAAGTTAACCCTAACATAAATATAAAAATGAATTAAAAAAAAGTTAAAAAAAAAAACTGAAAGTGGGGGGATTCGAACCCGTTAACTCTATGTTATAAACCAAAGTCTAAATCACTACACCATTTGTTGAACTTTTTATAGGGGTTCACCACAGTTTTTTTACATACCGTTCTATTAAAATTTCGTAACTCGGTGGGTTCCGATGACCCCCGTCACTAAGTAAGTCCGCCCCTGAGTGAATGTGTATATCGGCGAACCTTCTCGACCCGATTCCTGACGCCATCCTATCTAGGGTGGTGCTTGGCGGGGAACCGAAACCACATAATTTAACGCAAGACCAGTATAAACGGCCTATATCAGTATTTAGATATTTTGATAACTACACAAGGGTAATTAAATTAAATTCAAAATTTCCACCGCATGATGTAGTGGATAACCTGTATATCACAAAAAATAAAGTTTATTACAATAGTATATGAGATTAAATTACAAACAACAAATTTTAACATGCACATATACATATGTGTAATAAATTATTTTGGAAACGTCTACCCTTTTTATGATTTTAGAATAATAATAAATTACAACTAGAAATTTTGCCCCGCGATTTGTGACGGTAAACATATATTAAACGGTTAAGGCAGTGACACTAATGTGACTAAGCACAAAAATAAATGTGGTTAAATTAATGTTGCCCCGTGCTCTGCGACGGAAGGCAGACCTTAAACGGTTGAGGCGATGACATTAACGTGACTAAACACAAAAAAAAACTTGTACTTAAAAATATAAAAGAAATGCATGAAGTTACGGCTACTCGGTTGTGGAGATTGAAAACATAGATAAAAAACAGTTAGATAATGGTACCGATGTTTTTCAGTCGGTGTCGTCTCATTATTCACGGTACCAGCACGTTACTGTCAAATAACCCACAATACTTAAAATACTCTATTTTGAATACGACAAACAAACAAACACAAAATTATTAAGAAAAAATCAGATTACATATACTATAGGGGGTAGCTTGAAACTTTAAAACTTGAAGGGGTTAAAGTAAAATTTTATAAAGTTGAGGGGTTATTTTGCTATTTCACAAAGTTAAGGGTTGAATTTATCGGTGGTAAAAGCCACCAACACTTGCCTTCAAGTAAAATGATAATTTGAAACTTCCACCCCTTTATACTTTCGTACTAAGACCATCCGTAGTGGTTTCACGCACTGCTCTTTCACGCCCCGTCACATCAGCACAGGGGCAATCACTGTCCAGAATCACTAAGGTGCGTAGTGGTTTCACACGCCGCATTTAATTTCATTAACTAAATAAATAAATAAAACTAAATTATAAAAAATACAAATTTATTTAAAAGATATTACGACAGATCGATAAAAATTCAAAGTGAATCGTTTAGTTAAAATATTATTACAAAATTAATCGATCACTTAAAGGAACAATTTTATCGTGTTTTTAGTTTACATTTTTTTAAATGCTGTAGTTTACATTTTTGATGTGCAAATTAATGTAATTATATAAAATCCCATTAATTTAATTCAATATCTATATCTAATTTCATTTTAAAAACAAAAAATGAATATAAACTAAAGAAAGGGAAATGAGGGTAACATCCAATTAGTTGACGCTTTAAAAAAATCCAATCAGTTTAACCAAGCGAATAGCCTTTTCCGACTTGAAATGCCCCACACCTCCTAATCTCGCCCCTTTTACGCCTAGAGGACGGTGTTTCTAGACGTTTTTTTGCTGATATGGCTCACGCCCACCCTTTCACGGGCTCCACTATAGACGGCCTAATAATATTTAAGTCAAGGGTCAATGTTATCAAAAAATATAAGTTAAGAGTGTAGCTTTGTCATTCTTTTAATTAACTTACCTATAAGGGGAGAAAAAAATAACAAAGGAGGTGTGTGTGTGTGCGTGGCTTGAATCGATGACCTTACATAGGGAGGGAGGGAGTGAAAGAGCTAACCATCTAAGTTATCGTCACTTTTGGTAATTTCAGTGTTCATGGAGTTAAGTTTTAATAGTATGTATAATATCTTATATACATTTGGTTCCGGAAAAAAGTTATCTGCAGAGGTATGGTGTCAGGGTTTTCTTGCTACTAGGATAACATTCGAGAACACCGCTGGTCCCGAGAAGCATCAAGCCATTGCACTTCTCTCAGGCTCAGATCTCTCGGGATTGCTCCAGGGTCATATATTTAAAGTGTGATCTCGATATTGTGATTGATCCCGCAGGGTGGCTGCCAAATAGAGAGAACTCTATATATGATAAAGTGTATTACGCCGAGTATATGAACAAGGGGGAAGGTGCTGACACGAGAGGTAGGATAAAATGGGCGGGCTATCATGTTTTGACCACCGATGAAAAATTTTCAAGGATTTTTTTATTTAGGTGAGTCATGGATCCCTAATACAGGAGTGCCATTTAGTCTTGATATTTTATGTTCTAGATACAAACACATAGAAAAACAGCCCTTCTGTTTTTTTTCCTCACGATGTGAATGATTTGAAAAGTAGGGTGGTTTTTTCTATTATGAGAGATGGCATTGAGAAAAACATATGCGTATGTATCAAGAGTTTTTTTATATATTTTTCTTCTTAAGCCTCTTAATAATAATATATAACTAACCATAAAAATCAATTACATATTTAACTGATCCTTATACAATTACCTATTTACCCTTTTATGTTTTAAAACCTAATAATGATATATTTAGAAGGGGACATATGTAAATATTATTTTAATTGATTCATTAAGGGTAAAATAGTAATTCAATAAGTTATTTTAAATAAATTGGGTAAATATGTAATATATATGATTTAGGAAGAGAAAATATGTAATTAAAATTAGGGGTTGGGTAAATATGTAATAAATGAAGTTAGGAAAGGGATATATATAAATGATCCTATTTAATTTTGTATAGGATATAATATATGCACAATGAATATGTTATAAACGCACAATGAATATGTTATAAACTTGGAAAAAGTTGGGACCAAATTCCCTAAACCGTGACTAAAATATAATAATGATTGTAATAAAATTTGGACGTTCCATACATATTATTAACATATCTTAAACATTTGATACATGTGTCATTTACATATATCTTCTTTCTAACTTCATTATGCGTTTATAACATATTCATTGTGCATATTATAAATTAAATATCTCCTTATTACCGTTCAAAAGAAAGTTATATATCCTCATTGGTTCACATTGAAAACTATTTTAAAGCCCATACATTAGCCCACATACATACATTGTTTGAATTGGACTCAAAAACATATTTACACAAACCTTGTGATGATTTTTTTCAAGTAAATTAACATTCTTTAAAACGTGAGACGTGGATGGTGACATGTTATGCTCACAACATTAATGATTTTAAGACCTTTTCGCCCATTTTTTTTAATAATTTTCGTTGTCAACTCTTTTAATATAATATACGCTTTTAGTCGGATTAATTTTGTTATTATGTGGTAACTTGTAACATCTTAAAACCCGATTTTATTCGTTTTACAAGTTTGGGGTCAAAAGTGAAATACTAAGGATAGCGGGGTTCTAAGGAGTTAAATTATGGGAGCCTCTTTAAACACTATAAAGCCGCCACGACCTCCATTCACAACTCAATTGCAAATTTTCGTCTAGGGAGAGAAATGAGAAAGCTAGAGACAGAAAGCTTAAGCAAGGATTTCTTGGTGTTTTGGTAGCTAAAGAGAGAAAGCTTAAGTAAGCAAGGCTTTCTAGCAAAGAAAGCACGAAGAAACAGAGCCTTTACACGATAAGAATCGCTCTAAATCATGTATTTTTGTTCGGTTACGGGGTTTAGGTGAAAAACTACGGTTTTGATCTTAAACGGGCTTTTAATCGTATGAAATGGTGTTTTGACTCAAGGGTTTGCTTAAAAAAAGTTAGACAAAAGTACGTAAAAAGTTACAGATTTGGGTCAAAGACGGCGTCCGGAACGCTTCATATCCATGTGGCGACACTGTTCTTGGGGTGAAACTAGTCGGGGGTTTAGTTGGGAAGATGGAGACGATCGAGGAAGATGACGAAAATCGAGGAAGTGACGTCACTGATTGTTGACGCCACTAATGATTGGCGACACTAACTGTCGACACTAGTTGGACGATACTAAGTCCATAACGAAAGTTATGGCGACACTATATGCGACTCTAGCTAGATTTTGATAGTTTTCACGTGTTGAACTAGTACAGATCGTGTAGCTATCCGCCTAGCTTGACAGACGTATAGTGGGATAGTGATAGCGTACCTTGTGAGTTTCTTTTGTCTTTTTCTTTATGTTTTTGGGCTAAGAAGCATACTTAACCGGTGAAAGTGTTTTAATGAGTGACACAGATGAACAATGAATGTTTTATAAAATATTTATATTTTGTAGAAGAAATGAAAGTAAAGAGATAGAGTAACTTATTTATGTAGTTTAAAATTATATTTTTAAAGAGAACAGAAATAACTAAATGGCAGTATTGAGGTACTGGATAACGTACAGTGACAGAGTCATATATTATTCCTATGTGATAATAGGTGTTGAATGGTTAATATGTATGATTAATGGCGATATTTCAGTACTGGATGATTATGATAGATGACATGTATTATACTTAAATTTAATACCCGGTGTATTGTAACGTGTATGTGTTAAGTGTTATGTGATGGTTAGTTTAAATGTGTGCATGACATTGATTGAACAGTGGAGTCCTTGTATACAAGTAAGAGAGGGCTCTTGCCTTGTGTAAGCAACATATAAGTTTTGTTGTGTGCAAGCAGGAGACTTGTATATGAGCATATGGAAACTTTGTCTTCGGGCAATGGTTCGGTAGCAATGGCGTCATATGAGTGCTTGTTCATTTATTGATGAGATGGATTACATTGTCGGTCTTCGTGCAGTTAGCCTTAGGTGCAATACTCTTTTAGTTATTTGATAACTTCATACGTTTTCTCTTTACACATTCACAAATAACGTACGAGTCCACTTTCAACACAAGTAAATTGGCATTGTTATTAAACCCGGACCGGATCAACAAGTTAAGTAAACTGGGAACATGATCTGGTCCGACTACACACTATTAACCGTTTGGGATCAAACCGTCTGGGTTTACATTGAACCGGTTGAACCGGACTTATTGAAATTTCCCTCAGGTGTTGTCAGTTTATAAGATGAGGTGAACAACTTGATTTGTAAATCCCACCGATGTGGGATGGTTTATTAGGTTCAAATATAAAGAGTGGAAACAAACAACTTGTTTAGATGTTTGAGCGACGTGTGATTAAGAAAATAGAGCTGAAAGTTAGTAATGAATTAGAAAGTGAGGTTAAAAATGCACTGGGAGAGTCTCGAACTCAAGGCATCTTGTCTAATTGAAGTGTGAATTTACAAACAAACTACCAAGGATCTTGTGCTATGTAATCCATATAATTAATAACATGTTTGAGATAAGAAACTAGAGCATTATGATATGCAGAATGGAGGAAATGAAAACCATGTTCAACAAATCATTCATGTAAATAACTTGAAATCCATTACAATAATTTGAAACTACCCTAAAGAAACACAACTTTGAAATATTTATATAAAACTATGTGTATCAATATACATAGGTTCTTAAATCTAGTTGGACTGCTCCGACCGATCCAACCATTAAACCTCTGAGATGACCGGTTAGATGTCTAATCCGGTTATAAAAACATTAAATAAACGTCATAAAAACATTAATTTTTTTGGACGCATAGATTTAATACTAGTTTAATTTAATTACCGCATATATTCTATTTTTAAAACAGAAACCAGTCGTGTTTATACACACTATTTCTGATGTACACGTATACTTCAAAAATAATTACTTTTAAAGAGTATAAAGTTAGACAACTAGTCAACCTTCAAATTGATATAGTTAATTAATAATTAAAAGAAAAAAATCAGAATAAAATATGATATAAAAGTGTTAAAAACCGTTTCAAACTCTCAATACTTCCCCATCCCCCTATCACTTATTTGCCATCGTCCTCACTTGCATCGCTACACGACACTCGCACTCTAACAGAACAAATCTCCTTTCTCTCTTTTGTAACAGATTTCCACTATCCAATCCGAATCACACTATTTAATGTTTTGATATGGCGCCAACAACTGCTATACTAACCACTCCATCAAAACCACAACCACCTCTGGCTTCCCATGGCGATCCGGCAGCTCCACAAACCCTAGCTCCGTCGAATTCACCGGAGAAGAGCTCCGGTGATTTCACCGCCAAAGTTACTGTTGCCGGTGGAGTAACGCACAAAAATTCAACGCCGGATTTATCGGCGAAGACCTCCATTGCAGATGCCGACGGCGATGAGGTAATTAATTAATTTCGATTTGATTTTTTTTTATTATTATTATTATTTGGCTTTGTATTATTGAGATACGTGACGTGATTTGATGCGTTTGGAAGTTAGGGTTCGGATAATTTATTAATTAAATATTAAATTGCATTTAGATTGTGAAATAGTATATATATTTTATTAACATCAAGCATTTGAGATAGGAGTTTATGTTATTAATGGAAGATGAAATGATGAGATTTTTAGAACCTTAAAGTGAAATAAGCATGCTCGTATTTGAGCTTTTTAATGATTGCTATCAATTCAAAAAAGATTGACATTAACTATTTGTTTATGTGTTTTTGATATATAATCAGGTTGGATAAAGAAACTATTAAACAATTGGTGCTAAATCATATATTATATATACTTTATTTTAAAATTTCAATTAGTTGACTAAGATGCATGTAAATAAATTCAAAAAAATATGCACGACAATGGTGAGAAGGGTCCGATTTTATATTCTATGAGCCTTCAAATTTGTCGAGGTACGAAAACCATGATTCACATTTTTCGCATATACGCTTCTAATCACAAACGTGAAAAATCAGTGTTGCTAATTGCCATCTAAGGCGACAATTTATTTGTAATTTATTTTTTACTGCTAAAAATGTGATAAGTTTGTGTTGTTTGACGATCCTTCTAGGAAGATTCCAACACATTTTTAAGATTTCAGTTTTGAAAATTGGTTCATTCGCGAAAATGACAATTATAACGTTGTAACAACTTAACCAAAAGTAAAAACATATACCAATATAATGAATCACCAAAAGAAACAAGAATGAACTTTATGCATTTTTATGAGTTTGTTAAATTTAAAGAAACAAAAAATTTATGATGTTGTAATTAAAATTTAAGTTGATAATTAAACAATAAAATTTCACTAACTCAAATGTGGTTAGGAATAGAATATGAAAACAAGAAAGTTGTAGGCCCGACCAAAATGAACTTGTGGGGGGCTACTTAGAATAATGATATAGGACATAATAGGTGATAAGGTCAAATCGCCACTTAAGCGTGCAATTGCACACAAGTTTTATATCTTCTTTTTTATTGTGGGTTGTTGCTATTGTTATTTTTTTATTTAAAGGCTACACACTTTACTGACATTTGGTTTAATTTTGACGTGAGATTTTTCTATTTTAACTTTTTAAGGCGTATCTTGTTTAGAAATAATATAAAGAGTAAATTTTGTTTTAAGTTCATATACTTTGTTTAAAAAATCGTTTTGAGTTCAATGATTTCAATTGAACTTTTTAAGTTTCTGTGGTTTATCAATTGTCCCAATCAACTACTCGGCTCTAACTCTGTTTGATTTTTTCTGTTAATTTTTATGTAAAGATCAAAATACTCTTAATAAAAAATATAAAAAATTAAAAGATATTTAAACTAAAAATATATTAAAACCCTATATCTTGACATCAAACACACACACAGACACCCCCTTTCTTCACCATAATTTTTCCGGTCGCCTCCACCTTTTCCGGCCACCACCACTGTGCTTATCTGATCTTCGCTCTCCACCACAACCGCTGGTCACCTCCATCATCATCGCCACCATCTGAAGCCACCAAGGTCAGATCTGCCCCTTTCATTAAATTCATTTCCAATCCATCTTAACCCTAATTTTAATAATCTGAATCGGAATCCATTGATGAGTTCTAAGAAGTTTCAGAAACTGAAACAGGGGGCACACGACAGATGATGGCGGCCACCCCACCACCCAACACCACCACCGACCGGAAACATTATGTCGCCGGAATTATAAATTGCGAGCTCGTTTTTTCGGCGAGACCAAAGAGAAAGAGAGAGAGCTAGATTTGACCTCGTGGGAAACTTGCAACTCATTTTTCTGACCAGACCACCATCGTTGGCCACTCGCTCCTCTTCCCCCAACTCCTACATCTTCGGTTCAGGAACCCCGACTCCTACATCTTCAGATGTGGTGCGATGGTGACGGTTCCCTTTAACCTGAGAAAACTTCAACAATTTCCGAGCAATTGTTTTAGTAGTTAAAAGGGCTTCTTCGCTGGTGATTGTAGGGACGATGGCGGTGATGACGGGATGAAATTTGCAGGACTCTTTTGAGGATTTGAAATTGTGGTTGTGTTTTAATTATATTTTGTTGCTAGAATTTGGATTTTAAGATGAGGGATTCTACTGGATTGATACAAGAGAGAGTGGGAGGGTGGTTTTGGTTGAATACAAGAGAGAGGGATGGGATTTTCTTGAATTTATATTTATTTTTTATTTTTTATTAACAAGGGTATTTTGATCTTTTCATATAAAGTTAACATAATCATTCTAACGGGGTTAGTAGTCTGTCTTTAATTGAAACGAAAATGAAACCATAAGGACTCAAAAAGTCCAATTGAAACCATTGGACTCAAAGCGGTTTTTTTGAGCAAACCACAGGAACTCAAAACAAAATTTACTCTAATATAAAAAAGATGCTTGACTCGTGTAAGAATCAACATAATTATAAACGTTAATTAAAAGATATATAGTATCCTTAAATAACATTTGATCATTCTTGTTCGACTCTAGTATAGTACCGGGTTATAGGATACATTTAGTGTCTTTAGAATTGGACCGGTTAAACTGAAAGCCAGACACACAACCGGTCTGATAGTGTGTTGTTGAACCGCTTTCATTTGAACTGTCCGGTTACCGGTCGGATCGGTGAACCGGACCGGGTGGTCGGGCAAGATTTTAGTTTTTTTGTTTTGATGTGAATTTGTAATCTTAATGACATATAACGACTTAAATAAAAAAAACTGTAACTTGTAATACTAAATTAATTATAAAATGACAGTTTGAATGAAATAAATACCAAAAAAATGAAATCCAATCCGACCACCTGGTCCGGTTTACATGTCCGACTAGTAATCGGACAGTCCAAACGAAAGCGGTTTAACTACACACAACTGGAGTGGTTATGTGTCCGGTTCTTGGTTGAACCGGACCGACCGCCCGGTCAGAACCGTTCTGAAAACACTGTTTATTTGTATAGAGATATGTTAAGAGTTTTTTACTTCATATTTAGCAATTTTCTTGAATTGACATATTTCTAATTTGTCTTGTTTTTTGTTTAAAAACAAAATGTCGTGGTAAATATGTGTTACAACAAATAAAAGTAACTACTGATACTTTTTTTCCTGATTTTTTATAATAATATTTTCGTCTTCAAATTATATACCTATTGATAAAATGATTATGTAGTTTTGTTATGTAACAAAATTAGTTAATATATTTTCTTGTTTTTTTTAATGTAAGAAATCCAAAAATTTAGATTTATAGATATATAAAAAAACGTCTTTATGTAATGTAAACTGTTAAACCACTCATTTGGTCTCCTTGTTATCGAGGGTTTCTTTTCTTTCCTTTTACATGATTTCTTTACTTATAAAATAGGTGGCATTTTATGTAGTTATATTTTTGTATTAATTATACATATATCCTGAGGATCATTTGTTTGTAAACTAAAAAAATCAAATTCTGAGTACATATTTAATTTTATCTTATTTTAATTTAATTTTTAAAAGTCAAACATCATATTAAATATAATAAATATGTGATCAGGATTTGATTTTTGTTTACACACATAAAGATATTTTACATTTGATGTTTTTCCTATACCTTAATACTTGAAAAAAGTTTAAAAATTGAGGAGATCCATACTTTTTAAAGCACAACTCTTTAATTTCGTAACTTTGTTTGATTAATTGCTCTTGATTATAAGCTATAAGAAACAATTGATAAACGCATAGCACATAATTAGTTAGTGATGAAATATATTTTAACTATGGGGTCGTAGTTGAAATTTTCTTTTATATTTGTGGGTTATACATTAACGTTCTTTTATATCAAATGATATACATTAGGGGTGTTCAAACGAATCGAATCAGGTTATTCGGTTTATTTGAATCGAATTATTCGAATTTGAATTTTTTTTACCTGGATTCGAATTCGATTCGAATAATAAATCACTTAAACCGATTCGAATAAGCTTATTCGAATCAAATCGAATTCGAATCTATTCATATAAACCGACTTACTATTTCTTTTTTTGAAAAAAATTTAAAAAGTTACAAATACTCAGTCTCAAATATCCAAATTCTACATAAATTTTTATGGATTTGAATTTGAAAGCCATACCAAACTTTAAAAAAAGCCCAAATCAACCTAGATAAAAGGATATTATATATTTAAAAAAATAAAAAATTATATAATATATAAGTTCGGTTTATTCGAATCGAATCGAATTGGGGATTTTAGGATTCGAATTCGACTTATTTATTCGAATCGAATAATTATTCGATTCGAATAAGCCAAAATTCGAAATCGAATTTTTTATTCGAATCGAATTTCGGTTTATTCGAATGGGATTCGAATAATGAACTCCCCTAATATACATACAAGCTCGAAATTATAATCTCCGAGTCCTTATGTTGAGAGTCTTAAAATTGCTTGGTTTCAAAAAAAATTTGATATGTAAGGGGTCATCAGATCCCTCTCAACCTCAGTGTAGTCATGTAGATGATTGCAATTTTATACTTCTTCTATTTATGTTTTTTTACAATAAATACTAGTATTGTTAAATAAAAATACTCTTGCAAGGAACTAGATTACCCATACATAAGATTTTTATAAATATAAAAAAACATACTAAGTAAAATCTCACTAATAGAAGATGTTATTTGTAGCCTGGGGAGGGTAGGAGCGAGCCTTTTCTCCATCTCGAGAGACATATAGTAGTAAGTACTGACAAATAAAATAACAAAGATGCATGAAAAAAGGTAGCATCAATCCTTCTGAAAGTGTCTAAACTCTCCCTTATTAAAACGATATGCCAAGACCGCTAAAGTAATACTAAGACTATGGAAACAAACGGTGAAAGAATAATCAAGTCTCTACCAAAAGAACTTAGACACTCTGTTCACTCTCCTAAAATCCATAACCTTTATCCGACGTCGAACTCCTATCACCGGTTATATCCTCATATAGGTGCAAGTCTAACAAGTCTTGTCTATTCCGCTCATCCTAAATCAGTTTTGGTCTGCCTCTGTTGTTCCTTCCTCTACTTGATAGTTTCCCTCGTTCTAACTGGCGTCGTTAATTGTCTCATCTTCAAATGCCCAAACCACCTCAATCTTCTCTCCCTTAATTTATCTGAGATACAAGTAACCCATAATTTTCCCTAAAAACCCCATTTCTTACCTGGTCTGACCTCGTATTCCCACATATCCACCTCAACATCCTCATGTCCGTTATTTTCAACTTTCACGCTTGTGTCTTCTTGATGGTTGAACAATCGGTCCAGTATAACATATCTGGTCGAACTACAACCCTATAAAACTTCCCTTTAGTCTTATTGAGAATCTCCTGTCACAAAACACTTATATGGTTGCTCTCTACTTACACCAGCCTGCCTAAACGTGTACATCACTTTCTACACTAACATTACTAGTTATATGCGTGTACATGTATATTTTTGTAAAATAATCAACTAACAAAACTACCAATTCTCCCTCTACAAAGTCAGCTATACTTAACTATACTTACTTAAGACAATTCCTCTTTAATGTGATGAAAGTGATTTCACCTGTAAACATTAAAAGCGGTTGTCATTAATGTTTTCTAACTAGTATATTTTAAACATTTCTAAAGACTGTGGTTCCATGTTGGGAGGCACTTTGAAGGCCTAGTAATTATTTTCATTATACATCCCTATCTTTTGCTTTTTCAACAAAGACCCCCCATGTTTCCCTTTTTTTCCTTCAAATTTTGCTTCAATCGCACATGACAAGTTATAATATTATACTATGCTTTCTTTTTTATTCAAACACAAATTTATATCCTTTTATCATTACTAGGGCTGACAATTTTTGACACGGACCTGTTAACACGACATGACACGACACGACACGACACGTAATTAACATGTCCCGTGTTTGACCTTAACAGGTTTCGTGTCTTAAACAGATCGACACGTTAGGGACATGTTAAATTCCTGTCTTAACAAGTTAAAGACATGTTAACCTGTTAATACCCGTTAGGGACATGTTAACATTTAACATACAATTTACATTTAGATTCTAAGCCGATTCCATTAATTAATTTCAGTTTTATGAGTTTTTGTTTTAAAAACGTTTTGGATTTAGTATGTTAATGGATGTTATGATTGGATTTTTAAAATTTTATTAAGTTTTGACATTTTTTTTCTTTTATTACATATGTTATATTGTAAGACCCCTTTCCCGGGTAACCTCACTTGTTGGATTTACTCATAAACATAGTCATAGATACTGAACTTAAATTAAAACATTCGAGAGTAGCGAAAACAAACATCATTCAATACATAACATAACAGCGGAAGTCTTAACAATTAAAAGACAACGTTTTCTTAATAATTAAGAGTGGGATGTCAGTCGCTTGCCGGGTAACCATCACGCCTTCGCACGACCCTTCCTTTCTTTACCTGAAATGTATACTAAAAGTCAGCTAACGCTGGTGAGTTCTAGTTTAAAACGATTAAGTATGAACATTATTTTCTTTATAAGTATGCATAATTATATATACATTTATATAAATACGTATTCATAGCTTTTGCTTTTCTTTCATCATTCTTATGTGATTACATATATATGCATTCACCTTTACTTTCCTTAACATTCATTGGTCATACACATAAGGGTGATCAACCCGTCTTTTACTGCGTATATCACAAAGACATACGCCCTTAAGCTACCGTCGTAGCCCTTTTACTTGTCCGGTCCTAGAAAACCGTCCGTCTTAACTTCCGTCCGGCCAACCTTCGGCCGTCCGTCTTAATCGTCCTACCGTCGTAGTTCGTCATATTCGCCCGTCTGCCCTAAGGCATCCGTTTCCCACGCGAACTATTGTTTATGCAACCGTTATACTATTTAAGCATTTACTTCGACCGCCCATTAATGCCTTTTGTACGTCCTAGCTTGCGAAGGAACGTATCTTTCCCGGTTGCAAAATAGTCGCGTGGTCGTCCGTCTACAGAAGTAGCCGTTAGCTTCGTTTCTGTCCATAACGTATACATACATTCATAACATGCAATATATATAATTATAAAGCAAGATTTCATTTATTTACTGTCACACCCCAACCGACGGCGGAAACGTCAGGGCGGGACATGTAGATTGTTCATAAGCTCATGGTTTGCTAAAGTTGTAATAATTAAACAATCAATTTCATTCCATAACTCAAGTAATCAATTACAACATTTACAAGAATTAAAGAATACATGAATCTCCATATTAACATTTAAAACTAGGTCCTCAACCCTAAGTTAAGTAGCTTGAATCTTAACTCAAACATTTGTGCCTGAAACATGATAGAATGAGAGGGTCAACTATAAATAGTTGGTGAGCATACATAGGTTTTGACACCACAAGTAAAGTTCAAAATGTTTTGTGTACAATTCATATGATGCATGGTTTATAAAGCATTTATGGAGAATCTAAGTTAAGCTAGTTACACAAATGAAACTTTGTAATTGAAGGGCATAACAACACATGTTATCCTAATGTAGGGCATAACAACACATGTTATCCTGATGTAAATGTAGGGCATAACAACACATGTTATCCTAATGTAAATGTAGGGCATAACAACACATGTTATCCTGATGTAAAGAGTTAATGATTGCACGAGTGTATTATATAGCCTTAACAAATAGCATTCAAGCATAAAGCACAAATAAACACATATGATCATATTGTAGAATTGAACGTATGTAGTTGCAAATAGTGTTTGTTGTGTAATCATGTTTCACCCCAAAAGTGTAAAAAAAAGGAAAATGGGCTATGTAAACTCACATGTATTAGTAGCTTGTAGATCACACAAGTAGGATGTTGCACAAGTGATTAGCTAACCACAAGGTTAACCTATAATGAAATTGTATATATGTATCAATGATATGCACAAATGACTAGGGGAAACCCTAAGGTATAAAGGAATTGAGTGTGGTGTACTTGGTTATATAGGAGGATACGTGTTTGAGTTTCAAGTGATGCTTGTGAAACTCCTTGTGGACATATGTCTTCATTTGTTTGTAAGCAATTGAGTATGTGTGAATATGAATAATCAAAGTATGTACTTTTGTTTATAATAGGTAAATAAATGAATAATTAGTTTGTTATTGGTTTTAACCAAATGACTAAAAATAAATAAATAATTAAATAATAATAATAAGTTTGATAAATAAATAAGTACATTTAATTTATTTAATTTGGTTATTAAGAAAAAAAGTGTTTCGCAAGGAGTTAATGGCTTAATTTATTTTGGTGGTTAAACCATGGTTGATTAGTTTAACGACGTAAATATATAATACCAAAAACAATTGGAATACAAAGTCATATTTGAGTAATTATGTCATATTAAATTTAAAAGTACTAAATTTGATTTAAAGGGGGTTTCATATGACAAGTCCTATATAAAAGAATGTGTAAAATAATAGTGTTTGTAAATATTATGTGTTTAAGCGTTTATAGTTAATAAAAAGGCTTTTAGGATGATCAAATATGTATATGTTTTATTTCTAAAAACTGGTAATCATGTATTTACGTGTGAAAAACATTTAATCAAAATTTATTAGAAATGGTTTATATATATAAGAGTGTGGGAAAAGATATGCTAAGCAAAGAAAATTAAATCAAAAGAAAAACAAAACGAGCAGAGGTAGGGTCGAACTCGCGACCTCTGCTGTGAGGGGTGTAAGGCTTCAACCACTTGAACTGGGCATACAACTTGCGAAGTTTATAGGATTCTAACAGTTTTATTAACAAGGCGTCAAGTCATCATCTCCCCCAAGTGCGCAGACCCTTAAACCTAACCCTCAAATCGACCCGCTAAACCACAGGTACGAGGTCGATTCATGGGGGCTTTCATTCAGGGAATCAAAACAAGTACAAGGATGAATTAATTACCAAGAACGGTTGTGGGAAGATGAGATCGATTGAAGCGTACGGGTTTGAGCACTTCGGAGCTTGACCGAATCGCAGAGGTGATTTGGGAGGGTTTTGAGAGCGACGAGAGTGAAAGTGAGGTGTCGTGAGTGTGTGTGAATGAATTGTATGCCTTCATTTTACCAGAGTCGTTCAATTTGATATGAATTTGTTTGAAACGGATACGGGTGCGATTATAGAGTTAATTCGTTCGATTGCTCCTAAATTGGTTAATCATTCGAGCTTGAAAACGTGTATATAACGGTTATGCATAATCAGAGGCCATTAAACATGGTAAATTTCACGAATTGAAACAGAATTCGTCCGTATTGGACTATGGAAAGTCAAAGCTGGCAGTCAAGGGGTTTGAATTGAATATAGCCGCTGATTTCGGCTGAATTGGATCGCTAAAAAAATTGGATTTAATCTTGTAACATATTAGCATGATTAGCAAACATAACATTCATGATTTTGTTGACTTAGAACTTGGATTAGAGTGAAATTCGCCTATGTTGACTTTTGAGGGTCAAAGTTGACGGATTTGAAGGTTCAAATCAAGAAGGGTTCAAATCGGAGGTTCAAGCCAATTATAAATTTATATATATAAATATATATTTCTATATACATATATATATATATATATTGATTATTAAAAAGTTTTATTTAAATTGTACATACTTATATATACATTTTTATAAATTAATTTTTTTTTTGTTTAGAACTTTATGAAAATTTCATTTTTGGGAAATTATAAGTTGAAATGTTGATCTATTCAATATAATCAAATATACATATTTACATTTATATTTGCAAATAAATGTGTGTATAAATTTACGGCCAGAAAATCCTGGATGTTACATTTACGTTATGCCATTCTTTCATTCATTCTTTGTAAACATACGTTTCATTCTTTGTTCATAATTCATTCTCATATATATATATATATAAATATATATTAGTATATCACGTATGATCACATTGGCATTCATATCATTTATTCATTTAGTGTATACATTTCAGCCCCAAAACATTTAAAATGATTTGCACATAACATAGAAGGGGGCATATAAAACTCACCTGATAAGCTAGTCTTGGTTGTCCTAAACAAAGGCCCAACAACGTCACGTACGATCTGAATTAGGTAGTTAAATACACATCAGACCCAATCCCGACTCTAACGGTTTAATCATACTGAATTAGGCGAACACACTGACTTTACTATCTAGCCTGATGCATGCGCACTTAGCAAGTGCGCAGGGTCTGGTTCATGCGTACTTAACAAGTGCGCAGAACATTCTTCTTGCGCACTTGATAAGCACGCAAGATCTTCCTCCTACATACTTGATAAGTACGCAGGATCTTCCACATGCGTACTTGATAAGTACGCAGGACATCCTTCTTGCGTACTTGATAAGTACGCAAGACCTGTTTCCTGAACAAGTCCGAAATTCTTGCATGCTAACCTGATCATGTCAATCTTACAACTTTCTTTGATCAAAATGTGCGGTTTTCATTCTAGATGCTAGTTTTAAGCTTATTTTCAAGTTTCATCCATAAAAACGTTTCCTATTTAGCTAAAACCCGAAAAACCCCAAAACGAACAAAAACTCAGTTTAGGGTCGAATCGTTACCTGGATTGGAATCTGATTGGGAGGGTTTGCTCACGAGCTCAGCAGTAATGTGCTCCTTCAATTTCGGGTCGATCCGTCACTTTCTCTCTCTAGGCCCGAGCCCTCCTTTCTCTCTCTAGATTGCAAGTTGTGGTGGAAATGAGAGTTCTAGTGTTGTCTTGACCCTTATATACCTGGGCTTCGCTCGGCCCGTTTGAGCCGAGCCCATCTATTTTTCTTTCATTTTTGACGATTACATCTCTATCGCGTTATTATTTACTTATTTACTATTTTTTTGGATGTTACATATATTTAAACAGGTCCCTTAACAGGTGACCTGTTTCTAAACAGTTCGTGTTTGGAAAAAATGACACGATTAGTTATCGTGTCGTGTCTGACATGTTATACCAACCCTAATCATTACACATTACACATCTATATCTATACTCTATAATAAATAAAGGTTTTGGTTAAACAAAATTTTCCGCCTCTCTCATATTAGTTGCACAAATTTTCCTTAATTTATTATTTTTTGTTTCTTGTCTATCTCTCCTATTAAATAATAATGGTTTCTATAACTCTTTTTATATAAAAAAAAATTATTTAAAAAAAATATAGGTTTGTTAAAAAAACATTTTTAGAAATCGAGCATTTTTGCATTCTTTTTATAAAACATTTTTAAAAAGTATATATGACATTTCTAAAATTTGTTATAAAAACTATGTAATATGTCATAAATATTTAATATGTAAATATTTATTATTGAGTATATAAAATTGAATTTATTCATTGCGTGTATTTAATACACGGGGTTTATAACCTAGTAATATATATTTTTATATTTCTGTCAGTGGGGTTCTATCCTGATGGTTAAAAGGTTTTTCACATAGTGGTTTCTTTTTAAGTAAATTATGGGTTCGAGTCTATACGGTTACAACCCATAAAAAAATACATGACTCACAGAAAACATCCAGACTTTTAAAAAAAATAAGGGTTTTAAAAAGTCGTATTTCAAAAGAATAAAAATATATTTTTACATTTCCTATCAAAGTAGTATAGCTATAGAAGTAAATAGTAAAAATAGTAAGTACAGTAAAATAATAATATATTCATATTGATCAATAATAAACTTTTACAAATATTTAAAACTTGTTTGGGATTCTCTAAATATTTTAAATTAATTAATTAAATAAAGTTATTTATCTTCAACTATTTATTTAATTATTCAAACACCGTTTATTTTTGGGTGGCCACTTTGAGTCTTTCATCTTACTTTATCGCCACGTGCTGTTTCTATCTATCACGCTCATCTCAACCCCACCCCACCCCACCCCCACCCGCCTGTCACTCGATTCACACGCAAAATAATTCAGATCGATCTCCCTTGCTAGCAAACATAACCACGAACATGGTTCACAGCATCTGGTAGTTCGTAATCAAATCCTTCTTCTACACACATTAATTTACTGTTTAACTGCTAAGTGCTGTAGTATTAAGACCTAATTTCATGTTTCATTGATGAATCTTTTGATCTCTGGATCTCAGTAACTTTATTTCATGATTTTCATACTGAATTCTTAATTATACTTGCAATTTGTGAACAGGCACATGTTAATTTTGTTTCAATTTTAGTACGAATGTAAAATTGGATTCGAAGCTGAGATTTTGCGTTTCAAAATTTTTAGGTTTCAAAAAGACTCAATTTTCTATATTTTGTTGCTTGAATTAAGTGATTGATTGTTCTGATTTTCGTTAATTAACCGCAGAAATTGAGGGACACGGCTAATAAACCATCATCAATTGCAATGGGGCAGCATAATGATGTAGAATATGTTGGGATTAATGAACCCCCTTATCCTACAGGTGCCCCTACTAACAACAACAGTAGAAATCTGTCCATTTTACCCCTTGTTTTTCTCATATTTTACGAGGTTTCCGGGGGGCCTTTTGGTGTTGAGGACAGTGTTCAAGCTGCTGGACCTCTTTTGGCCCTTATAGGGTTCTTGGTATTCCCATTTATATGGAGTGTACCTGAAGCCCTAATAACTGCTGAAATGGGTACAATGTTTCCTGAAGATGGTGGTTATGTTGTTTGGGTTTCATCTGCTTTAGGACCCTTTTGGGGGTTTCAACAAGGTTGGATGAAATGGCTTAGTGGTGTGATTGACAATGCACTGTATCCGGTTTTGTTTCTTGATTACTTGAAATCGGGAATCCCGGTTCTAGCCGATGGGTATCCACGTGTTTTAGCCGTGTTAGGCTTAACTGTTGCCCTCACTTACATGAACTTCAGGGGTTTAACCATTGTAGGGTGGGTTGCTGTTCTGTTAGGTATATTTTCCTTGATTCCTTTTATAATTATGGGCTTTATTTCAATTCCGAAGATCGAACCGGCAAGATGGTTAGTTGTCGATTTACATGTGGTGGATTGGAATTTATACTTGAACACACTCTTTTGGAACCTTAATTATTGGGACTCTATAAGTACATTAGCAGGGGAGGTTGATAACCCTAAGAAAACCCTCCCGAAAGCCTTGTTTTATGCATTAATCCTAGTCGTTTCGGGCTACTTTTTCCCACTTTTAATGGGCACTGGTGCGGTACCACTACATCGTGACCTATGGACCGATGGGTATTTCTCAGACGTGGCTAAGATCGTTGGTGGTGTATGGTTGAGATGGTGGATACAGGCGGGTGCTGCCATGTCAAACATGGGAATGTTTGTGACTGAAATGAGTAGTGACTCGTTCCAGCTTCTTGGTATGGCGGAAAGGGGTATGATTCCCGAGTTTTTTGCTAAAAGGTCTCGTTACGGGACACCTTCAATCGGGATATTGTTCTCGGCTTCTGGTGTGATTCTACTTTCATGGTTAAGTTTTCAAGAGATTGTGGCAGCTGAAAACTTTTTATACTGTTTCGGGATGATCTTGGAGTTTATAGCCTTTGTAAGGTTAAGAATGCAACACCCGGCTGCTTCTAGACCTTACAAGATACCCGTGGGCACGGTTGGATCGATTCTTTTGTGTATTCCACCAACGATTTTGATCTGTGTCGTGTTGGCTCTTTCTTCACTTAAGGTCATGATCGTTAGTGTTATCGCTATAGTTATCGGGCTAGTATTGCAACCGTCTTTAAAGTTTGTTGAGAAGAAAAGATGGCTTAAATTCTCAACGAAGGCCGATCTTCCCGACCTTTTGAATGCTCATGAGCACAGTGAATCTTTGGTTTATTAGTGAACATTAAGATATGGCCAGAAGGCTGATGTTGATTCAGGTGTGTTTTCAAGTGGTGGTTAGAGATGGGTTGGGTGTGATAGTTAACGGTTTGCGGTTGATTTTCGGTAGTTGTTATGGTTGCGTTTTGTTACGAAAAAGCTTTGTTTTCAACATGTTGGTTTACTGGGTTGGGAAGGGTTTAGTAATCATCAATCATCATACAAAACTTGGTTGATTAGTCTAAATTATGTTATTAAGATGTTGTATTTTGGATGTGATGATAATGAAAAATACCTCGTGTACATTTTTCGGTATAAGTTAGTTGTTAACATGTTTTTCTTTGATGTCTACAGGTTCTTTGAGAAAACATGTTTCTTTTTCTCATTCATTTGTCACCAGTTTTCTCTGTTTAATTTCTTAATTTTTGACATAGAACATCAACCTGATATGAAATACACACATAAAGATTTTGACAGGGTTGTAATGAGCGGAGGCAGGATGGACTCGGGCTCGAAGTTAAACGACTCGGCCCGGCTTGATAATTTTAACGAGCTGAAAAGTTGAGCTCGACTTGTGAAAAAATCCAGCCAACTCGGTATTTAAAAAAGTTGATTTTTTTTTAATTGTGTGTGTTTTTTTGACATTTTGATATAAATGAAAAAAAAACCAGTATCCTTATTATAATAAATGAATAACTTTATCTGTCACGTATTGAATTATGGTGAATACTAGTTTTTTTTTTGTCGCATCTCTGTTCTATTAAATAACTTTAATCCTATTAAATAATAATGAGTTTTAAAGAACTAAATACTAAAATTTATTATAATATTTTACATGGTTGTAAAACAAGGTCTCCAAGGCCGAGTACTCCCCGAGTAATCGCTACAAGGTAGGTTGCCGAGGCCGAGTAGTTCTCGAGTACTCTCGACTCCGACTAGGGAGCGCCTTGCGACTTTTACGACCATAATATTTTATTAAAACTTACTAAATAATATGAGAGAACTAAGAGGTTTAGCCCATGCTTTGCTGCACGTCAAAATTTATATGGACTCGATGGAAGCACAGGTAAAAATAAGAAAGTCGAGTATTTTTGGAATTCAAAGAAACCAAGAGAAAAAAGGATTAAAATACAAAAAAACATCAAAGAATTAAAATTTTAATAAACCTAAGATAAAAAAAACAACTCTAAAAAAGTAGGTGGCATATAAGGGGAAAAGGTTAAATATAAAAAGACAAAGAAGAAAGTTATAATATAATACAGGTGAAAAGTCAAAATTTTTTTTATTTTTATTTTCACCCTTATAATATATATATTATAAATTTTTAAGTTGTTTCATTTTCTAATAATTTTTTTTTATTAAGTTTCTTTTGTTAACTTTTTTTCAAAAAACAAAGTGTACGTCAGTTTTTATTTTTGTCAACGTTCCGATGTAACTTTTTTTTGAAAATGGAGTTTTATTCAAAGTTGATTTTTTTCTATCAAAGCCTATAGGCGAGTGTCGTTATCGTTGTGATACCGTGACGAGCCGAACCTGTTATGAGCGAACAAAATCATTGCCAATATTGGTATTATCGGAACCGATCTTGGTATTCGCTTTTATGATTTTCAACGACCCGAATCGGTAATATTTTAATTTTGTTTTTTATTACTTAGTTTAATGTATTTTTTATTAACATTAATTTTAGCGTTGTGTCTACCTTTTTATTTAAATTTTATTAACAATCGACCAGTTACGGAGCTTGAAGAAAAACGCAGGGGGCTGAGATTTTTTTTTCCTATAGGGGGCCGGAACTATAAAATTTTCAGCCAAATTAGTATAAATTAACACTACTGAGCGAAAAATCGGCTGAATAAATATATATTAACACTTTTGAGCGAAAAATCGGAAGAGGAGGGCCGGGCTCTTTATATCCTCCGCCCCTACAATCGACCCGACATCGGCTGCGGAAGCGATAACCAGGTAGCTGGTGCCTAGTTGTGATAATTCTATGTTGCTACGATTCGAATCGAGTCGGACAAAGAAAACACGACCCACCCATATACTTATTAACCCGAGATTCCTTTCTTGAGCAGAAAGCGAGCTCAGAGTACAGCAAAGGGTTTTGAACGAAACCCTTCTTCATTCCTAATTCCTAATTTCCATTTCAATTTCCTCAACGTTAAAAAGAAACGATTCGTTCAAAAGGGGGTTTCCAGGATTCCGAAGAATGGATGTGATAAAATCGCAACAGTTATCAGCACGGCCGATCGAGAAGGTTGTCGTACACCCTCTAGTACTCCTTAGCATCGTCGACAACTACTACAGAGTCGCCAAAGACACTCGCAAACGCGTCGTCGGTGTTCTCCTCGGTAGCTCATTCAAAGGCACAGTCGACGTCACAAACAGCTACGCAGGTTATTTTCCGATCCGTTTTTGTTCTTCCGGACTGTTTATTTGAAGGCTTATCTGGATCTGCACACTTTCATGACCGATTTCTGTTCAATTTTAGGGTTTTTTTCTTAGACTTGCTTAGGGCTCATATATTATAAGCAGTTACGGTAATAGACGATATGAAAAGTTAGACAAGGTTTCTAGGGTTATATGAGAAGTAGAAAGGGGATCTGGTGAAATGATTGGAATAAAAAATAGGTATCTTAGAATTGGTTGAAGTACTGAAAGGGTGAATGTTATTAGTTGGATTTAAACTTAATAGGATTAAGCAATTTGAATAATCCTGGAAGAGCTTGTGTAAATCAATAGGTTAAGTTAAATTTAATTATGATAGCAGATAATTAGTTGTACATTTGTTAGTACTAGATAATATCATAATAGGATTAGCCATTGAAATGTTGCTTTTTTCATCTTGTGAGCATTAAAATGCATCTGTATGTGCCTATGTGTAGCCATGTAGGATTCGTGTGCATTTTTCATTTACACACCGTATCGATCAGTATGGGTGGATGCGTTATTTGACTACCTGTTGGGGTAACTTTAGCAAGGTTTTATGGATTTTTGTGTACGAATTGCACTTGTTTCTAAGAAGAAATCAAGTCCAGTTTTAGTGGCATCTGAACGCTTACACTAAACTGCATTTTTTGACAAAGAGGAGCCACTGGTTACAAACATATTACTATGTAAAAGTTTTATATCTAGTGATAAAACAATGATATTGTTTCCTGTTCTTGAATTAAATGCTGCATTGCTAGAATTGAGAATGTTTGGCAATATGATTTGCTTTTGTGTATGCTTGGAGGTTCTGCAAGTAGAACTTACATGAGAAGATTTGTATATCAACACCATCATTGATCCATGTATACAACAACATTGAAATCCTTTTATTTTTTCTTAATTAATATACAAGTAATGAACAATTAACCTGCTGAGTGGCCTTTGGCCTAATAGCATTCAGAGAACAGCAATCTCCTAAAGTGATTAGAGGCGTGCACTTTCATTGCTTTCATCTGAAGCGCACTTTAACACACTTCTGTCTTGATGCCTCATGGTTAATTTGGCAAGTAGTAAATAAACAGGAAAAACAAAACATTTTAATTTTTTTTTTCCAAAATCAATGTATTAGTTCACCTAACAATCCTAACCATAAAAATCTAATCAAGATTTCAGCTTTCCAGGTACTGTTCTTTCTCTTCTCCTTTGTTCTATTTCCTGGGCTGTTCTTCGATCTTCTTCCTTGGTTCTTCCTCTTTGTTTCTTTTTCTTCTGATTGTGATGGCAGACCAAAACCATCATGAATGAATCCAGCGGAGCAGATCAAGTTGTGAAGTCTAGAGCCATCATTATGAATCATTTAAGCACTGTCTATTTATTTATTTTCTAGCATTATGAATTATCTATTTTTTATTTTTCAATTCCTTTCCATTAACTTTTGATTAGTAAGGTTTGAATTAGCATTATATTTTAACATTTAAAGGATAAGAGTGGTTTTAGGATTTAGGTTTGCATGCCTGTCTATAATGAATTATTATTCATCATTTCTAGTTAAATAAAGAAAAGTTGTGATTTGATTTTAAAGTTAGTAATAATCTC
This sequence comes from Smallanthus sonchifolius, assembly GCA_023525975.1. Taxonomy (NCBI): domain Eukaryota; kingdom Viridiplantae; phylum Streptophyta; class Magnoliopsida; order Asterales; family Asteraceae; genus Smallanthus; species Smallanthus sonchifolius. Next base: position 59,817,942 of record CM042041.1, on the reverse strand, counting down.
ATTGTTTGGATTCATATGATCATTTATAATTATATAGGTTTGCCTTTCATTGTTTGTGATTTTATATGAACATTATGGAAACCTGATGTGATATTAAAGTATTAAAAAGATCATGAATGTTTTTATACTTTTATGTGTATATGCATATGCATACCGACCGATACTTGTAGATTTAATGTTAAAAGTTAAGGTTTTATATTTTTACGTGTTCTACTAGTAGTAGATGCTGCTCGTTTTTGTTATTCATGTGATATACAATTAGTCCATAAGCAAGTTTGAAAACTGTGTGTGTGCACCTTCGCCTCGGGCCTTGGCTTCTGGGAGTTTTTGTGCTAGGCACTTTTTAAAACCAAGTTAGGTTATGGGTTTAAAGTCCATTTTTATCCATGTTTGTGAGAGCATCTAATTTGCAATTCAAGAAAAAAGAAGAAAACTGCACAGCTAAACAAGTTTAATCAGACATTGTTCTAAACAAATGAGTATTGCTTTTGTAGTACCTTTTGAGGAAGATGACAAGGACCCCAGCATTTGGTTTCTTGATCACAACTATCATGAAGCTATGTTCTCCATGTTCAAGAGAATCAACGGTTGTCCTCTTTTTTAATTAAGGAGTTTTGTAGCAGCTGTTTCTTTATTATAAAATAGTCCTAACAATTTTAAGTATGTTGCAGCTAAGGAACATGTGGTAGGATGGTATAGCACAGGTCCAAAGCTAAGGGAGAATGATCTTGATGTTCATGGTTTATTTAACGAGTAAGTATCTGGATTTTATGCTGAAGTTTATGTTTCATTATAATACGTTTTATCATATTTGTTCATCTTATCTTTTGGATATGCTCATATACACAACGTATCTTCATCATGCTTTTTTTAACGATTTTTTTTTGTCTCAATAGAACAAATTTCTTCTCTTTTCTATCTTTACAGATTTACTGATTCATAAATGCATGAATATGTATGTCATTTAGTTTTTGTTTGCCTTTTAATAGACAAGTTACACATTACGTATTTTTTTTCCTCCATTCAAGTATTCAATTTATATAATCTTTCATTGTTTGTATCTGGGTTTGGTATTAATTCTTTATCATCTACCTGTGATTCTGTAACCATAAGATATATTTGACTGATGAGTTTTGTTACTGCAGCTATGTTCCCAATCCTGTATTGGTGATAATAGACGTCCAACCCAAGGAATTGGGAATACCCACCAAAGCTTACTATGCTATTGAAGAGGTCAAGGAGGTAAGATCAATTTCATGTCTTTTCTTCATATCTTTTGGCCTTTATTTAGTATATATGCAAATCCGATTTGATTAAGAATTAACCTATCACCTGCTTCCATATAGTAGTCGAACCATCTTTTCACAGATCGATTTGCTTAGTTACATAATTCATATTAACATGTAAATGTAACTATTTACTGGCTTCCTTTTGCAGAATGCTACTCAAAAAAGCCAGAAGGTTTTTGTTCATGTGCCCTCTGAAATTGCTGCTCATGAAGTTGAAGAAATTGGTAAAACTTGACATTTACCAGTTGTATGAACGAGTGACTGAGTGAGATGCATTTGTGTGTTACATTTTTTGGTTACTTGATTTTTTCATTTTTTTTCTACAGGAGTGGAACACTTATTGAGGGATGTCAAGGATACAACCATCAGCACTCTCGCAACAGAGGTTTTTTCTTTTTTCTGTTTTAACTGTATGTTTATCTATGTCTCTGGTCCATCTAATGACGGTCTGACGGGTCAAGGCCTAATCTCTAATTTTCAAAAAATATCATCTTCACCCTACTTTCTTTATCCTCATCCTTCTTTTGGTTGTAGAATTCTGTTTTATAACTGTCACATGCACCAACAATATCTATTTATATTTTATGCATCGACTGCTATATTTCCTGCAGGTCACTGGAAAGCTGGCAGCCTTAAAAGGGTTAGATGCAAGACTAAAGGAGATTCGCGGATATCTGGATCTTGTCATAGATGGAAAACTTCCATTAAATCATGAAATATTGTACCATTTACAGGTAATTATACTTTCATATGATTCTCTATCTTCATTTCATTGATATTTTGCATATTCATTTCATAGATTTCCGGCTCTTAAATTGCAGGACGTGTTTAATCTTCTGCCAAATCTCAATGTGGCTGATTTAATAAAGGCATTTGCGGTTAAAACAAATGATCAGATGCTTGTTATCTACCTTTCTTCTCTCATCAGAAGTGTGATTGCCCTTCACAATTTGATCAATAACAAGGTAATATTGTCAGCATACCATTATTTATTATTAATACACATTGGTTCTAATTGCAAAAATGCAATTGAAACATTAAAAAATAAAAAAAACAATGACCAAAACAAAGATTAAATTGGTGTTGGTTGTTTTTTCAACAGATGCTTAACAAAGAACACGAGAAAGCCGAGGATGCAAAACCTGCTACAGTACCACCAGTTGCTAGGAGTTAAACTACTTGTGAGGAGGTTTTTGTATAATGGCTGAATGTTATGTTTGTGGAACTTTCTTTGTTATCCCATTTTAATTGACATTATGTTCAGTTCAGATTATCTTCATCTAAACATATAATTTGATTATTTTTATTTCCATTAATATAACTAGAAGATGAGTATGCATGTTTAGTAAGTATTTTCATTTAAACATAGTTTTATAAAAATAAAAATATTATAACACTTTTTATCTACTATTGTTCATGGACATAGGGAAGCATGGTTCGTGTCCTTAAGGGATATGAATATGAACCAACTTTGTGGAAGCATGGTTCGTGTCGTCAAGGGATATGCATTAACAACTTATATAAAAACGTTTGAGTACATACACAATTATAACTAAAATAAAACGACGGGGGACTTGACTATGAAAAATTACAAACTTATCTATAATTACAAGTTTAGGTTAACTACATTTTTATAATTAGATACCAACAACTTTTAAGTTGAATATGTTGATAACAATCAAACTTCATTGCCTTTTGTTACTTTTGGAAGTTGTTCTCGACTTAATAACTTAGCAACTAACTTTAACAGAATAATGCAACTTTGTTGGCACAAGGTGACTTGATTATATTGCATGTTTTATTATATTGCATGTTTTATGGAAAGAAAGAGACGTCAGACGGAAAAGATTAAAATTAAGCATCTTGTTGGGTGTTTTTGTACCAATCTATTTTGACAAGGTATAAACTTCTATCTTTATCGCAAAAATCTGTATTATAAACAATCACTACATACTGCCAATATTGTATTATTTTGTTACCACCAGTGGCTGAATTACTATGGTCAGAATATCTTCAAAATATTCTTAACTTAACAAAAGGTGACAAGGTACACACCGTTAAAAATGTATGGTGGCTGAATTGGAGCATTGTATTCATAACGGCAAAGTGCAGTTTGAGGATAACATTTGGCGGCTAGTTCCCGCCATCTCCGCTTTCTCGGTATGATGAAGATGTTAAGGCCTTAAAAATAGTGAATCGAATTCAAACCGATAAATAGGAGCATTAAATTGGGAATATGACAACTGTGCGAGGTAACATAATACATATAACTACGACGTGGTATCGGTATTGATTTTACCTTTTGATAAGTTGAGAACATTGCACAACACTACTCGCATGATTAATCTTACAAACAAACTACTTGTATGAACACCAATGACATATTCAACGTAATGTTGAAAACATACAAACCGTTATAAATGTATGGTTGCTGGATTGGAATGTTGTCCTCATGTAAATTAAGGGCAATGTGTTATGAATAAGTCTTAATAAAGTCAACTCAAGAAAGTCAACATAGTTTTTCTTGTCAGTCTTTCCTGAAGTCAAAGTTGGAGGGTTAATGTTGTTAACTTGAAACTTGAGGGACCAGAGTTGTAAATGTAAAAGTTAGGTTGTTGAGAATGGTTAACTAACCATTTTAGGGCTAGGTTCATAAGAGCTTCAATCGGTTTTTCTTTCTAATTCAATCTGTGATGAAAATGATTCTCAATTCTTGTAATTCGTTTGTAATCGTTTGAAGATAATAAGAGTATTCGTTTGGTAGTTAATCTCTTGGTGTGATACTCACAATTGGTATCAGAGCCAGGTTTGGTTCGATTGGGGAAGAGGTGACAAGATAGAACGATTCAGAGATTGATAATGGTTTCAACGGAATTCGACCTTGAAAAGTTTGATGGCAAGAACGACTTTAGTCTATGGCGACTGAAGATGAGGGCACTCCTGGTTCATCAGGGAGTGAGTGATGCTCTGTTGGGCGAAGCAAACTTACCGGAAGGATCGACCTATAAGGAAAAGAAAGGAACACTCGAGAGGGCGCACAGTGCTATCATCCTGAGTTTAGGTGATAGGGTCTTGAGAGAAGTATCGAAGGAGGCTTCCGCTACCGGAATCTGGACGAAATTGGAGTCATTATATATGACTAAGTCTTTGGCGAATCGATTGTATCTCAAGAAACGGCTATACACTTTTCAAATGAGTTCAAACAAGTCAATTGAAGACCATACAGATGAATTTAACAAGCTGGTTTTGGATCTTGAAAATATAGAGGTGGAATTGGAAGATGAAGATCAGACCATAATCTTTCTAACCTCTCTACCACAGTCTTATGAGCACTTCGTGGATACTTTAATGTATGGAAGGGAAACCCTAACCATGGAAGAAATTTTAGCTGCTTTAAATTCCAAAGAATTAAAGAAGAGATCTGATGCTAAAGATGAAGGTGGAGAAGGTTTAGTGGTTAGAGGTAGACCAGATCACATAAATCAAAAGTCAAGGAACACATCAAGGTCTAAATCAAGATTCAAGAGAAAATGCTTTGTTTGTGGCTTGGAAAAACATTTGAAAAGGGAATGCCCTGAGTGGAAAAGAAAGAAGAATAATGAGTCTGATATGCACAAGAAGAATCATGCAGATAATACACAAGATGATAACTCTGAGGGGTATGAAAGTTCTGATGTCCTTGTGGTGTCAAGTGGTGATGTTAAAGCAAAGTGGGTTATGGACAGTGGGTGTTCATTTCACATGACACCAGTGAAAGAATTCTTTAAGGATATCAAGGAAGAAGACCTAGGATCTGTAAAATTAGGAGATGATAGGCCCTGCAACATCTTGGGGAGTGGCACTATTACATTCAAAATGGACAGTGGAATAGAGATGGACATCAAGAATGTAAGGTATATTCCTGACCTCAAAAGAAGTCTGTTGTCATTAGGAACTTTTGAGAGGGAGGGAAATCATGTTGTGCTAAGAAATGGTAAAGCTAAAATAGTTAAAGGGTCAATGGTATTGTTGTCAGGGACTAGGAAAGACAATAATACATATCTGTTAAATGGAAATGTGATGAATAGGTTAGTGTCTGTGGCTGCAGAAGATGAAGGTAGTCGTGCACTCTTATGGCACAAAAGGTTAGGTCACATTAGTAGCCAAGGCCTAGTTGAATTAAAAAAACAACAGGTATTTGGTGATCTGAAAAGCTGTGATTTTGGTTTTTGTGAAGACTGTATTTTAGGAAAGCATAATCAGTTTTGCAAGATTCATGGAATAGCAAGGCACTTAACCATTCCAGGAACACCACAACAGAATGGTCTTGTAGAAAGGATGAACAGGACATTGTTGGAAAGGGTTAGGTGTATGCTAGTGAGTTCTGGGTTGCCTCAAAGTTTTTGGGCAGAAGCAGTTACCACTGCTGCATATTTGATAAAAAGTTCTCCATCTTTTGCTCTAAATATGAAGACTCCAATGGAAGTTTGGACTGATGATAAACAGAATTACAGTGATCTAAAGGTGTTTGGGTCAGTTGTGTATGCTCATATTAGTCAGGGTAAGCTTGAACCTAGGGCTCTAAAGTGTATCTTTATTGGGTATCCTGATGGTGTAAAGGGTTACAAACTGTGGAGGTTGGATGGGTTAAGTCCAAGGGTATTGGTGAGCAGGAATGTAGAGTTTTAGGAGTCAATAATGTACAAGCATGTTATATGTGACAAGGTGCCTTAAGAGTTTGAAAATGGGAAGTGTATTCAGGAAGTTCAAATTGAGGTGGAGCCTGAAATTAGAGGTGAAACTGTGGGTTACAATGATGCAGGGGTTGAGGTAAGTACTAGCCAGTATAACCTTGCTAGAGACATGCCAAGGAAACAGATTGTACCTCCTTTAAGGTACAGGGATCATGATGATATATCAGCAATTGCCTTTATAGTAGATGAAGAGGAAAATGTGCTAGAACCTCTATCTTTTCATGAGGTGATAAACTCAGTTGATAAGGAAAAATGGTTTAAAGCAATGGAGGAAGAAATGAATTCATTATATGAAAATGGTACTTGGGAATTAGTTGACAAACCTAAAGATCAAAAATTGGTATCCTGTAAATGGATATACAAGTTGAAGGAAGGTTTGACTAACAGTGATCCACCTAGGTATAAAGCAAGACTTGTAACCAAGGGTTTCACTCAGGGGGCTGGAATAGACTATAATGAAATCTTCTCACCTGTTGTAAAACATTCTTCAATTAGAGTGATGCTTTCTTTAACAACAACTTTTGATATGGAGTTAGAGCAGTTAGATGTTAAGAATGCATACCTCCATGGCAATTTAGAAGAAAAGATATATATGACTCAACCATTGAGATTTGAAGTTAAAGATCATGAAGATAAGGTATGTCTACTCAATAAATCATTGTATGGTTTGAAACAGTCTCCTAGACAGTGGTATAGGAGATTTGATGAGCATATGTTATCTCATGGGTTTACAAGGAGTCAATATGATAGCTATGTGTATCACAGGGAGTATAGCAAAGGTAACTATGTTTATTTGCTGTTGTATGTGGATGACATGCTTTTGGCATGTAGGGATAAAAATGTTATAGAAGAGACCAAGAAGTTGTTAATGGCAGAATTTGATATGAAAGTTCTGGGAGAAGCTAAAAAATTCTTGGTATGGAAATTAAAAGGTGTAGAGATCTTAAGAGACTGAAGTTGTCACAACATTCTTACATAGATAAAATTCTGCACAAGTATGGGATGACTGAGTGTAAGGCAGTGAAAACACCCATGGCTGCACATTTTAAGCTTTCAAATAGAGATTGTCCTGTTACTGAAGCTGAATTGGCATACATGAGCAATGTACCATATCCAAATGTAGTTGGAAGTATGATGTACTTGATGGTATGTTCTAGACCTGATATTGGTTATGCAGTGAGTGTGGTTAGAAGATTTTTGGCTAATCTTGGTAAACAACACTGGCAGGCAGTCAAGTGGTTGCTGAGGTACTTACATGGTACAAGGCATGTTGGATTATAATTCAGTTGTAATATGGATATATTAGGACTTATGATAATAGGACATGTAGATTCTGACTATGCAAAGGATATTGATAAAGGAAGATCAACTACAGGTTATGTGTTTCAGGTTTTGGGTAATGCAGTTAGTTGGAAAGCATAATTGCAACATGTTGTTGCATTGTCATCTACAGAGGCAGAGTATATAGCATTGACTGAAGCTGTAAAGGAGGCTTTATGGATGAAGGGATTTGTGATTGAACTGGGAATTAATGTACTTGACACAAAGATATTCTGTGATAATCAAGGAGCAGTAGCTTTGTCAAAGAATAACATTTTTAATGAAAGGACCAAGCACATTAATGTGAGGTTACATTTTATAAGGGATGTAATAAGTTCAAGAGAAGTCAATGTGGAAGAAGAAATTGATACTGAAGTCAACTCTGCAGATGTGTTTACAAAAGCTCTACCAAGTTCAAAGTTTGATTGGTGTTTGAAGTCTTTGGGAATTGTTTAATTCTGACTTGATTCAAGCTTATTGGTGGAGATTGTTATGAATAAGTCTTAATTAAGTCAACTCAAGAAAGTCAACAGAGTTTTTCTGGTCAGTCTTTCCTAAAGTCAAAGTTGGAGACTTGAAACTTGAGGGACCAGAGTTGTAAATGTAAAAGTTAGGTTGTTGAGAATGGTTAACTAACCATTTTGGGGCTAGGGTTCATAAGAGCTTCAATCGGTTTTTTCTTTCTAATTCAATCTGTGATGATAATGATTTTCAATTCTTGTAATTCGTTTGTAATCGTTTGAAGATAATAAGAGTAATCGTTTGGTAGTTAATCTCTTGGTGTGATACTCACACAATGTAAGAACAACGTTTGGCGCTAATCTCCACCATCTCAACTTTCTTCTATGATAAGGCTGTCATGGCATTAACACGGCATAGATGAAAACCACCATTTACATTGGTAAGACAGAAGTATTTGTGATTTTTTTACGCCTAAATACCACTAAACCTTGCACTTTCAAGGATTTAAACCTATACTATTTTTGTAGGGTGCGAGCACCATACCACTAGACTACTAGGTCATGGGTGGAAGTATTTGTGAATACATTGTAGTTTTTATCCATGAACATCGTAACACGGAGATGATGCAGTTTTTAAGTTATTGAGACGGTAAGAAAACCAAACGCCTTTTAATCTAGCACTAAACTTGGTGTAGGTTCAACATTTTTCCGTCATGTGTATTGTTTCACTTCTGATAAGTTAGAACATTGCAAAACAACACCGGGATTAGTTGTTGGTCCACACATTAAGATCAACCATAAACATTTATTGATTTTTTTTTATTGTAAAGACCTCTAATATGTTTGGATCACCGTCCCCTAAAAAACCAACCATGCATAAAATTTGTCTGTGCATGCCTTTATAAACTACTCAACTAGTGAAACTTATTGTCTAAACTTCACACTTTAAATAGAAACCAAAGCATCGTATTGTCAATTCGGCCTTAGATATGCGAAGAAAACGAATACTACACGAGTTCATTTTACGTATGTATGCTTTTTTGTCGGTTGAGGGTATGTTTGTTGACGATACATGAGTGAAAAGTTGATACACGAATGATCATCCGCGTACAACATGATTTTTATTTTCATTCGATGGGATTGAAGCATGATATGCAAGCAAAAGTAAATATATGACTAATGATTTACGTATATCATGACTATATGTGTAATTTTTCTTTGACCTGATTATAGAGGTATATTAAGTAAAAAGAAATGGACGCTTTCACGATTTTCTCTTTCCCTTTTATGAGATAGATAGTACTTTTAACATATAAAAAGTTAATTACACGGATGATATACCTATTTTTTAGATATGGTTCTTGTTTTGAGAAATTAATTTTTTTTATCTCAATCTTGTGCCACAATGCAACACAATTTAAGGATAAACTAGTATTTGTGCACCGGCGCGTTGCGCTCGAAACAAACTCTATAGCAAACAACCAACCCATAACTGTTTAGGAAGTTTAAAAACACAGATGAATGGCCACTAATGCTCACTTGGCCGGGGTACTTTCATACATTCCATTTTCACTTAATTTCATCATCTTTCATTGCTCTGATTGGTTTTTAAATATTCAACAAAATGAAAATGAAAGTTAAAAAGCAGGTGTATTTCACCCAGGTAAGAAAGTATATATGAATGAACAAATTACAGACAAATTAATAATGCGTACATTATTTAGTTCATATTAAAAAAAATTAAGAATAAATGTGTTTTTAGTTAAATTTTAATTATAAAGATGATAACGAAGAATAGTATTCAAAATCTATCCCTGAACTGAAACTATCCCACAATTGTACGACATTCTTCCCCCACAAAAACATCCGATACTAAAATATCATTTTAAAATTGATTATGATCATCTCACTGTTAAAACGTTATTTGAATATCATAAATACATCAAAAAACTATATTTGAACTGTTTTATTACAACTAATAATAATCGTAACTTTCTAAACTCACCCTTGAACTAAAATACGAGACATCCTATAATATATTAGCATGCTAACAAAAAAATATTCAACATTAAACTCTTTGACCGTTGGTCATTTGGTGTAATAGTAGCCCCAAGACTTCTCGTAGTGAAAGTTTTGGGTTCGAGTCTCACCTGAAGCGATTATTTGGGTTGAGCCATGGGGTTTTCCCAGTTACGGGTTTCCTCCTGGGTTGGGGTTCGATCCGGATTGACAGGATAGTTGAGCCCGATTTAGATATGATGTATATCCCAAAAGGATCTTGATAGTTTGCTTTAAAAAAAACACAAACTCTTTGATCCTTTTTTTTGAACGGCGAACATTGAATTTTGTGACGTCGCCCCCCGTCACATGGGGGAGACTCGTCCAACTCCGACCAATATGTTGTCTTAACCAGGCCCACTTGACGTCAGAGTTAGAGAGCATCCAAGGAAAAATCCCACCCAATATGGCCCCTTCCGGGTTTGAGAGAGAACCCATGCTCGAACCCTGGATTTGCGTGGGTAAAACCATGGTATATCAGACAAAGAACTATGCCTCATTTGCATGTCGCATAAACTAATGGGGAGAGCATGATTTAAACCTGAGTCATAAAGAACACCATATTTCTTCCTTATCACTCCACCACGAGCTTATTTACCCTTGATACTTTTGTTCTAACCTTTTTTTGACCACATTTATTGCTAGTATCAAATAATTGAATTGGATACGTTGTAGAAAATTGTTTTTTTACAGATATTATATATATGCTCAGTTATTTCTAATTGTGACATCGTTCTAGAATTTTTTTTCTATCGAACTTAATTGTTAATATCAAATAGTTGAATGTCACACATATCAGGTTTGGCTTAACCTTTTTAGGTTCAAAACGGATTTTAAAATCAAGCTCTCTTTTATAGAAACTTTTTTTTTTCATATAATAAATCAAGTTTTTTAGTATACAATTTCTAAAAGGTACACAATCACATATATTATAGTTGGATTGAGTTTTTAGTAAAAAGAAAACTCCTCTAAGTATACTGATTTTATATTGTCCTTATCAAAATTTAAAAATTAAACGAAATTAAATCCTAAAATAGGGACCCCTTAAATATTAGGGATCCTAAACAACATATTATTTTTTTGTATAGTCGAGCCACCCATGACACATATATATAATATACATACATGACACACAAAGTAGTTGTCCGACCTTTTGATTATATTTTTTAATCAAACTTAATTTGTTATAAATCAAGATTTTTTTTATGATTTAGTTTTTTAAATTGAATTTTAATAATTTAGACCATAATTATTGATAATAATTCATACTGACAGTTTGACATATGATACTACTAACGTTCATTTTCGTTGCAAAAAACAAAATCTGTCCTATAATAATCATAGATTTACAATTTCAGGTTCATTTTAGCTACACTAAAGTATCTTTTTGATGATGTATATACTTAAAAACAAAACGTTAAATTATTTTTATATTAATTATATATATAGAGAGAGATTCAAATAAGAAGTGAATTTCCGTTAAAAACCTAAGAAATGATTTTTTTTAACCGAATCCGGGTCAAACGAACTCCGATTGAGCTCTTTCCAGCATGTTTGAAACTGGCTCGTCGAGGTTTTTGGTGGGTGGGAGTTGGGGGGGGGGGGGGGTGTTGGAGGATTTAGGTTTTTTTTGGGGGCGGGGGGTGGGGTGGTTAGATTTTTGGGTTTAGATCTAGGTTGTATTTCGACGAGCCGGTTTCAACGGCGCTGGAATTAGTTCAATCGGAGTTCGTTTAACCTATTTTTATAGGTTTCTTAACGAAAATTCACTTATTAGTGGAACCCTCCCTATATTCCCTATTAAATCATTAACAACGTCGACAACCGATCAAGTCTACCTTCTAATTTCGCTAAATGTCACAACTTACATCTCAACTTTTTAAAATATCACTTTAACCCTCATAAGTTTCTAAAGTTTTGAGTTTACTCCTTTAGTATATATATAATCGGTTTTTTCCTCAATAAATTTTGTTTGTTAGTTTAAAATAATAATAATAATAATTTGTTGTTGTGAAGAATGACACCGACACCGACTGAAGAAAACCGGTACCGTTATATAACTTTGAGCTCTGTCTCCCGCTGTGGAGCGCGAGCCTAATTTTCTCGTATATTAGTAAAAAGAAAAAAAACACATAGTCATATATAAATATTTACGAGATTTATATAAAAAATATCCAAAGATGAACCAAACAAACTTTCTCTATATCTAACCGAATAGTTCTGAACTGAATTATTTGTATGATGTAATTTTAAGACTTTAAGTGTGTTTGCGACCAATTTGCCATAATTGACATTTTGTACACTTGAACAGAGAAGCAGCCAAAATTCAACGTGACTTTAAACTTCTATCGCCTATATATACATATTCAAATCTAGCATCATATATACGAACTTTTATGTGTCTAAACTCTAAAGTGAGTTACTGCAACACGGTGAACTGCAATCGTAGCATTTGGGGAGATCAATTTCTCACATATAATGAGGTTTTATAATTTGTATATCCTGACTTTCTAATTATAGTATGATTCAGGTTGGTCAGTTTTATAATTGTTTCATTTGAACGTGTGGGGAAAGAATCAAGCTTGTGAGGAGCAACGGGCTAAGGAACTAAAAGAGAGTGCGAAAAGAGCTTGTGATCGAAAGATCCATAGAACCTACACATCGTATGAAGTTATTGGAACTTGTTGATGCGATCCAACGCCTAGGTGTAGCGTATCATTTTGAAGATGAAATCGAGGAATGCTTAAACCATATATATGTGACGTATGGGGATAAGTGGATCAACGAGAATAACCTCCAAAGCACTTCACTTTGGTTCAGACTCCTACGACAACAAGGCTTCAATGTTTCAAGTGGTATTATATCATTTGCACTTGCTTATTTAATTAACATGTCTATAAGACATGATATTTAGTTTTAACAATGTTTTTTTCTTTTAATGTATAGGAATATTCTACAAGTACAAGAACGAAAATGGTAATTTTTTGGAGTCCATGAGAGACGATATTCACGGTATGCTTTCTTTGTACGAAGCAACACACATGAGGGTGGAAGGTGAAGACGTTCTAGACGAAGCCCTCGAGTTCACAACATACCATCTTGGAAATATAACCAAGAATCGCATGTGTAGTAACGACGCTTCTCTTGAAACTCAAATACATCAATCACTACAACAACCTCTTCGAAGAAGATTGCCACGGCTAGAGGCGTTGCGTTACATACCAAACTACCAACAACAAGATTCCCATAATAATGACTTACTAACACTTGCTAAGTTAGATTTCAATTTGCTCCAAGAACTACACCGAAAGGTGCTTAGCCAAATTAGCAAGTAAGTATATTATAAACAACAACATAAGGAGAGTGGAGATGATCCACTGGGATTAATGAATTCCAGCTTTTTCCCTTCATACAATAAACCCTACATTTAACCATTTAGGCTATTTGTGTAAGTTGGTTTAATAAAAAAAAACTATTACAAAATACTCGTTTTATTATTGTTAATTATAGTTTTTAAAGTTGGATTTTCCTTCATTTTTATTTAGTGTATATATCATCCTCATGAGCTTAGATTTTGTGTATCTGTGACTTTCTAGATGGTGGAAGAATTTGGATCTGTCGAATAAACTACCTTATGTTCGGGACAGACTAGTTGAAAGTTATTTTTGGATACTGGTAAGCAACTAGTAACAAAGAATTTACTTCTACTTTAAGTTTCATAAGCAAAGATATAGAAGCAATAATCATTACATTTATACTTTTTTTTATATTTGTTAAACGGTAAAAAGTTTAAGAACATATGAAAAAAAAATTAGTTTTTGATACCTTTTTGTATACACAAACACCATACATTTGTATGTAAAAAATTGCAAAACTTAAAAGATATTAACCATTGATCAAACTCGGTTTGTTCCTTTTGTTCTCGTAATAATTTAGTATTTTGTACTAAACCTGAGTGTGTATATATATATACACACACATATATATAGTCCGGTTATTGTACAGAGGGGTTTTAGCGTTCGAAGCGTATGAAGGCGCCAACATGCGACACGTGTTCAGTGAGCGACGGGTAAATGCGTCCGCGTTATGATAATAACGCATGTTTAAAATGATAATAAGGCTGTCTAAAATGATAATTACGCATGTTTTATAATAACACATGACCATAATCACGTATGTTTTTATAATAACATATGACCATAATCACGCATATTATACATATAATCACGCATGTTTTATAATAACGCATTACCATAATCACGCATGTTATACGCATAATCACGCATGTTTTATGATAACTCATTACCATAATCACGCATGTTATACGTACAACACATCGACATTTTTTTAAAGTCGATTTTTAATAAAAGTATAGCAAGACTATACTCCAATTAAAGAAAATAAAATGTTCGATTTTATGGTGTAAATTTTTTATACAAAAATAGCATCGTATAAAAAAGCTATGCTTGTTTTAAAAAAATGGAGAACTTGAAAAAAATCAACAAATGTAGTCTATTCCAATTTTACCCTTTCAGGCTCTTTTCACGCTTAAAAACAAGCTGAGTAGACTAACTTTTCATCTGTAACCCTTAAATTTTTAGATCAATAGTCATCTTCACACCATAACAATCCCTTGTATTTAAAATTTCTATATGCAAAAATTCCCAAAATTTAATTATTGGCTATTTTGATTGATTTGCATAGATGGTCGATAAGTTGCTTGGATATGCTTCCTGAATACATGAAACTGATATATGAACAACTTCTTGATGTTCACAAAGAAGCAGAAGATTTGCTAGAAAAGAAGGGAAATACATATCGTAGCTATTATACCAAAGAGATGGTACACAACTTGTTCGATCTTTATATAATTCATTTATTCCACAAATTAACTAATATATTACCTTGCTTTTGAAAACTTGAAATCTATTTAATGTCTTTAATTATTTGGAAATTAGGTTAAGGAGTATACTCGAAATCTCTTGATCGAAGTCAAATGGACAAACGAGAGGTATATTCCAACTCGAAATCTCGTAGGTCAAATACCATCAGGAAGCAAACAATAATCGATATGCAGCCATACCGCTTTAATAGTGAACTCACAATCACCCTCGAGTTCCATGCCCAACTATCTTTGTTCATCGATGGCAAAGATCAAGTGATTGAGATTCTTCGGCCCCACCCCTAATCGGACGACGCCATCCCCATGACCAACTCCCACCTATATGACGATCCAAAACAGAATAAACTTTATTCATCTCCAAAGCATATAATCTCAAAAAAATAAGCGGAGAGGCAAATCTCCATCTAACAATCCTTCCAAAATGGAGTATCCTTTCAGCTCCCACTTGTTTCCTTAAAGCAGAGTAAAGGATGATACATTTCCTATATAACGTATCAAAGGATTTCACTATTCATTTCCACACCTCATATCCATGTGACATAACAACCCCATCAACCACCCCAACATGTCACACATGTATAGATTTTAGAAGCTTCATCCATAAGTTATCCTGATTATTATCAAATCTTCATCTCCGTTTCTACATAAACGGATAATTAAGAACTTCTAAACTACCGATTCCCAACCTTCCTTTATCTTTAGAAGTAATAACCACGTTCCAATTCACCAAGCCATTTTGCAAGGATTACCCACACCACCCTGTTAAAAATTACTTTTTTACATTTATTCAATTTGTTAATCCTCTTTTTTATATTTTATCTAATTCTTTTCTTGTTCTCTTTTATTTGTATGGGCCCCGAGATCATATGCTTGCTGCTGGACTTATCTTTGTTCAAGGCCCATTTGTGATGATCCATTTGTTCTCAAAAAGGCTCCTGCTCTTCCTTTTGTGCGTTGCTTCAAGGAGAAAAAGAAAAAAAGGTTCTTCATCTAATGTGCGGCTGTTTCAACGGCGTATCAAATCAGATCCGGCCATTGCGGTCTTCCCTTATTTGGATCTCTCCTCTTCCGCTATTTATACGAGTTGCTCCCTCTGCTGCAAACCATGAACGATTAGTCTCACAATTTGGTGTGTATTGTTTCTTTTTTATTAGGGTTTCAAAACCGTCTTTATTTCTCTGTATTTTGTGTTGATTGAAGGAATAAAACCGTATTAATCCGTCTTTTTGACACACCCCAAAAAAATTTATCTAATCGATTCCAGAGTTTTTTTTTCCTTCCTAGACAGGCATAAAAACAAAGACATATAGTAGTTCCTAAGAGAACCCAAGAGTGACCGTATTTTCTCTTTCCATTTAGATGACCTCTTATGAAATCTCTCAATTATCACATTCCATCCCTCTACTATCGAAATGTATTACATATACTAACGATTGAAAACAAAATTCAAAATATGTAAAAATTAATATATAATTGAGTTTCGAAAATACGTTAATTACTATTTAATGTTATTTGAATTTCATTTACTGTTTGATTGAAAATAAAAGTTACATAATTAGATTTTAAAATTTCTTATAATAAGTGATAATTTAAAATAAATATGTTTTACTGGTATATAATTAGTACTGATTTTATTAAATTTTGTGAAAGAAAATGTCAATCTAAATTATATGTTCAGTACTGATTTTAAAAAAATACAAGAAATATTTTGTCTTATTATGTTGACATTAATCAAATATTAAATAATTATGAAATATTAATTTTTTATGATATTAAATTATAAGAAAAAATGTATTTTAAAAAGGAAGTTATTGTTCAACCAAAATTATCTTACATTTAATATTTAAAATTTAAAATGATAATAAATATAGAAATGTTTAAATGATATTTAATCAATTTAGGAGTTTTAAGAAAAACAAATTAAAATAGATTATTGGAAAATGTTCAAACGCGAAAACAAAGATTTAGAGTCTCTATAATAATAACACGTGGCACCTCCTATTTATGTTTTCTCGGTTCGCGACGTGCTAGCTAAGGTCACCCCAACGGACACAAACCGCAACAAAGCATTCCAAGTGGTTATTCCCACTGTAGTTTGGTGTCTATGGAAAGTAAAAAATAGAGTCGTTTCGATAGCAAAAGTGTGGCCTTGAATTGCCTTTTTGAAGATCTCAAGTGCTCTAGTTTCTTGTGGGTAAAGAACCGACTTGGTTTCGGGTTCTTAGATTGGGAGAATTTGTGTGTTTTTAGAATTTAATCTTTTATTGCTGTGTTGTTGCTAGTTTCTTGCTGATTAGTCCCATTTGTATTTTTTGTCCCTAGCTTCTGCTGGTGGGCTTTTCTTTCTTTTTCTTTATAAAAATTTCCGCCTTTCAAAAAAAAAAATAATTGATAGATTTTATTAAAAAGAATAACTAGCGACGACTACTCCGGCAGTATTATCTCGGTAAGTGTTCAACAATGTTCCCTCCGTGAAGCGTTCGTCGTTGATAAGTCGGTATACATGTTTAGTAAATATTATCATTATTAAAACACTTAATCCTAAGTGTCGGCTAACTCTATGTCATTACAATTCTCACCCCTCTAATTTTTGAAATAGCATAAATCACTAAGACTTTATAAAATGTTACGTTGACACCCTCAAGTTTAATAAAAATCAAAATAAAAATATAAAAAGTTTAAATATATAGAAAAATCTTTAATGAACGAACAAACGTTGTATTATATATAGTAACATTCGTTCGTTAATTTTTTTTACTTGACGTCCTGGTATAAATTTCATTAAAAACGGATTCGTGACGGTAACGTACTGGTATCGTGAAGAACGAGACCGACACCGACTGAAAAACATCGGTTCCGTTATATAACTGTTTTTTATCTATCTTTCGATTTCCACAATCGATTCGCCGTAACTTTATGCGTTTCTTCTACGTACTTAACCACGTTTCTTCTTTGTGTTTAGCCATGTTAATGTCACCGTCTCAGTCGTTTAAGATTCGCCTCCCACCGTGTGACGCGGACACCTACCGTCGCAAAGCGCGTGTCTAGTTCTTCTTAATCAGAAGTGTCGGTGTGAACCGTGAGTTGCAAGTCTTTTAAGCGACAAAGTACAACATCTTTTGCATTGGATAACGTAACACGCCTGTTACTTTGAGTAGATGAAGGTAAGTTTAGTGGATGGGATGCCAGCACACACCGCACCACGTTTCAACATACGTGTCTTGCTTTCTTCTGTTTTACACCACGTCAATATCTAATTAAAATTAGAGCGAGAGAGAAATCCATATGTCAATCCGATGTTCAATTCATCTTCTTCTATTTGCCGTCCTTCATCGCCGATCATCATCTTCGTCTGTGTATTTCAGTAATCAGTTTTATCGGTACCCCTCTCTGGTTTTGTGTAGAAATCTTTGCGATTGGCGGCTGTTTTGGGCAAAATCAACTGGCGCTGGACGGTGTAGGAGTTCCGATGATGTTGCGGCGCCTGATGATGACGATGGCGGAATCGCGACAGGCCAACGATGGCGACAGTAGTGGAGAAACCGACGACCAACTCTAAGGGGCGACGATACTATTACGGTTTGCATCTTTCTTCATATTTCTTAATTGCTTTTCATGTTCTAAGGTTCTACTTATTTTCATGTTAGTCTAAAGGATTAACCTTAATTAAAGATAATTATTTATTTATTAATTAGTTGAGTTCGTATTAGGCTGTGTTTGGGATTACTTATTTGAAACTCCTTATGACTTATTCAAAAAGGTAATAAGTCATAAGTCATAAGTCACAATTTGTAACTTCTTAAAAACTTTGAGATTTTCTTTGAAAACTACTTATTGACTTATGCTATAAGTTAATAAGTTATAAGTAATAAGTAAGGATGGACTTACTTCTTGAAAAATGGTATAAGTAGGCTAAATAAGTAGCTTTTCCAAACACCTTATTAACTTATATAAGTTAATAAGTTAATAAGTAGAGTAAATAAGTAATCCCAAACACCCCCTTAGACTAGGAGATAGTTTTATTTATTTGATTATTTAATTGAGTTTAAGTTGGTTTAGGATTAGTATCGTTTATTATGAATAGATGGTTAGAGATTAATTGTAAAGTGTGAGTTGAGTTTTATTAATAAAAGAGTTTTATTCATAATTGAGAACAAATAGATAAAAAAAATTATTTAAAACAAGATTTCAAAAACCTAAACAGTAAGTATAGAGAAATGGTCATCTAAAAGCTATTTATTTCACTCAAGGTGCTAGATTGTGTTTTACTTGGTTTAAACAAATAATGTTGGACTCAAATGACCAATTACATTTGAGAAGCAAAGAATCAAGGCCAGGAGGCATCTTCTTGATCTGGTCCGTATTGAACGCTTATATCTCTAAATCATTTAACATTATAAAGCCAAATAATTTCAGTATTCATTAACCACTAATCAAGATTAACATTTTCTTCATTGCAGACAATTGAATTAAAGTTTAAACACTCCCACCTGAGGTTCAAGACATCAAATGGTACGAAAAATTACTAAACGTGAGTGTAAAGAAAAAGGATTCGGTTGCAGTTAACAAATTTGAAGACATACAAGGTCTTCCTCCAACAACACCAGATCCTAAAACAACAGCCAAAAAAGGTTCATGCAACTATCACCAGGTGCGTATCTCCACTACAGAAAAAGGCCAAATACTTTAAAACACATACTAACAAAAAAATTTAATTTTACAGAGCCAGAGTCATCAAGCAAAACACTAGGAAACAATACCACCAGCAGCAAGATCACCGCAATGACTGCTACAACAACATTGTTTGCAACCTTAAGACTATTGTAAAGCTTATTTCATGCCATGCTACAGAAGCCATTAAGGCTAAAAAAAGCAGGTTTGTTAGAATACTACAAAATCCAGTTTTGTAAAGCTGCAAAATACCATGTAAATCCGAATATATACCAAGGCTACAAAAGCGGCTTTGTTGTATGGATCAATTTTAACGATACAAGACGCCGCAACTCACTTTCCTAGTTTTCATTTAATCATATAACTTTAATAAATAATATAATCAACAAAATCATTATACATGTTTGGTAAATATTTTTTATTTAAACATATGATGCCATCAAGGTTCTGCCTTTGTGGTCAGGGGGTTTTCCCAAAGGGTTTCATTTCTGTGGAGTTCATGGGTTCGAATCTTGTAATGATTTCGAATTCTTTGGGGTTGTTTAGATAGACTGATGTACGAGCCTCCCCTAGTAGGATGTGCCAATTGAGCCCACGTCGTTCAAAAAAATAAATTAAACATATGATTTTAGAAAAAAAAACATTATAATGCTTTAATCCAATTTATCATTCAAAGACCCAACTTTTTCCTTATTTAGAAATTTATATATAAGAACACATAACTCGAGTCTTGAGCTGGAACATATTACAATCATGGGCAACAGTTTCCAGTCCAAGCTGCCATTTGGGACCAAGGGGGTTGATAATTTCCCTGTTTATTCTTTGGGAAACCTTAACGGTCAATCAGGTCGACCAATGGCTCTTGTTAACGTCAAAACAACTATTATAAATTATAAATTTAAAATGAGTATTAATTACTACATTTACATTGTTACTATTCATAGAATTTAAAAAAAAAAAAACGAGAAAGCTAATACCAAACAAGTTAAACTTCGTGGATGAAACAATTACTAATATCGTTCTTTACCCTGTGAGACATAATTTACTTCACCGTATAAAAAAAACGATTTGCCCAAACCTAACCGACGTTTATAATTTTGAATAACGTTACTTATAACTTTTTAAATATGTACTAATTAAAATTATATAAATGAATGTAACAATAAGATTAAGACCATGAAAGGATGTTATAATTTTGAATCGCGTTAGTTATAACTTTTTGGGATCATTCTCCTGTTAGTTGTAAATTAAAATAATATATAAATGGTTGTAACAATACAATTTATAAGGGTTTGAATCTTCTGCAAAGTAGAATATCTAAACTTTTATTTCAAAAAAAATAAATAAGATTATAAATAATAATTGATATTTCTTTTTTATTTCAAAAATCGAAATAAAAAATAATGATTATTCATTTTCCCTTTTAAATTTCACAACCTACCTTGTTGCTATTAATAGTCGATTTTTATACTATTTTCAATGGTATTTTTCTGAAACCAATTTTTATTCCACAGTTTACATTGGGAATTCAAAGCTGATTTTTATATAAAAAAAAACAAATTCTTCAACTTTTCTTCGTTTCAAATAACTAAAAAGGTAATAGTAAATACTAAATAAGTTAATGTAATTAAAAAAAATTCCTAGATAAAAGTTGCTTCTATGATACGTCAAGTTGACCTGCTTACTTGACCCGTTATTCCCGCCATTTTAGGTTTTCCACCTAAATAAAGTGTCTTTTGACTTTAAAGTCTTTATTTTATTTTTTTATTTGAAAAACATCATATATTACTAACCAAGTTAAAAAATGTTTTAATTAGATCACTCAATATAGTATATACGAGGTATATATCATATAAAATACGTATTAAATAACTTAATTGGAATACTTTTTAAACTTTGTTACTATTTTAAAAGTTACCCATTTTTTTGTGTTGACTTTAAACTTTAGTCATAACATTAACTACCCAGACTCTGTCTAATGAGTGACTAACATCCCAATTTTTACCCAAATTTAAACCTAAGTACCTTAAGTGATGGAAGCACTACTCATGATAACCGCATGACTTACCAACGGCTACATGATTTAATCAATACACGAGTACAAGTTGCCGATTGACCTACTCGCAAGGGGTACTTGATTACCATGCGACAGTGTACCCGATATACCCATGGTACCCGCATGGCTTACCGGAGGTACGCTCCTTGCTTCCTAACAAGTAACAACTGCGACCACTTGCTTTCTACTTTTTTTCACATTTATTTAAGGATTTAAAAAAACTAAAATATTGTTTTTAAAAACATTTTTTATGAAAAAATTTTAAAAAAATAGAAAAGTAAAAAAAAACGTTTTTAAAAAGTCAAAAAGACGTTTCTATGAAAAAAAACTAAAAAAATATGATTTTAAAAAAGTTAAAAAAAACGTTTATAAATAAGTAAACAAAATATCAAAAAACTAAAAAAAGTTATTATACCGAAATGGTTAAATTAGTCCCTTATAAATAAAATTACTAAAATGTCTTTATTTAGCAGAAAAAGTTAACAAAGTTAGTAGCAGGGACTGAAATGGTTAATGAAATGCAACATTAGGGGCTGATATGTTAATATATATCTTTTTGGACTGAAAGTGTTAAAATAAGGCAAACCAAATAAACAAAAAACAAAATTTACTCAAAGATAACAAAAAGTCTATGCACGATACCCACGAGTATACCCACGAACACGACAAGGTACCCGACAAGTATACATAAAAAGTATGAGTGTCCAAAATTATTAAACCTTGTGCCCAAATTTATTAAACACTAGTTTAGATCCCGTGTTTACACACGGGGTGAAAAATATCAATATATCAACAATATACAAAGGATAGAAACAAACTCAAAATATGTAAAAATTAATATACAATTGAGTTTCAAAAATACGTTAATTACTATTTAATATAATTTGAATTTCATTACTATTTGATTGAAATAAAAGTTACATAATTAAATTTTAAAGTTTCTTATAATAAGGGATAATTTAAAATAAATGTGTTTTATTAGTATAATTAGTATTTTCTTTAAATATATATTACTATTAAAATATAAAAGTGCATTAAATAAGAGAGAGAAGCGAAAAAAAACAATAAGAATAAATATGAAGTCGACACGTGTTACTAAAAAACCTTTATTTATTATACAGTATATATTGTTCCATACCCATCCCATTATGATATCATGAAGACATGCCACAAACCCTTTGCCCGCATTTGTTGCAAAATCGAATTATTTGTATATGTGACTACTACGTTTCTGGTATTAAGCATCGTTGTACTAATTTGTCAAATTGACACTTTGTATCCTTGAACAAGTAAGCAGTTGAAAATTCAACTAGACTTTTACGTTCTACTGCCTATATATACATGCTCATATCTATCATTCTATTTATACCAACTTTTGTGTGTAATGCAAGTTTCGAACTTATTGTCATTGTTAATCACATATTGAAACGATGTCTACTTGTCATTCTTCCCTTCACAATAACAAAAGTTTTAAGCAAGACGTTATTCGTAACACGGTGACCTACCATCGTAGCATTTGGGGAGATCAATTTCTCTCATATAATGAGGTTTGCAATTTGTATATCACTACTTTCTCGGTATATTTTGATCCAAAATAACATGATTTGGGTTCGTCTTATTTTTATAATTGTTTCATTTGTACTTGTAGAGAAAGGAACAAGCTTCTGAGGAGCGACGGGCTAAGGAACTAAAGGAGAAAGTGCGGAAAGAGCTAGTGGTTGAAGGATCAATAGAACCGACACGCCATATTAAGTTATTGGGACTTATTGATGCGGTCCAACGCCTTGGTGTAGCGTATCATTTCGAGGATGAAATCGAGGAATGCTTAACGCATATTTATGTTACATACGGGGATAAGTGGATCAGTGAGAATAACCTCCAAAGCACTTCACTTTGGTTCAGACTCCTACGACAACAAGGCTTCAATATTTCAAGTGGTACTATATCGTTTAGAATTAGTTAATTATATCTGGTCATACAGATATAGTAATTTAATATTTTTATTTATGTTGTGTTATTTTGACTCGGAAAATTTTCATTCACTTTTGGTAATTTTCAAAATTGACCAAAAAAGTCTATATATTTATATATATTTATAGCGTGTACAACTTTCGTATTATTATTATTATTATTATTTTTCAAAAATTTAAAATGGTCTTTATAATATTGTTTTTAGGCATAAATAATAATAAAAAAACAATTGTTTTACTTCAAATTTATTTTAACCCATTACCTAACACACATGTCTACTTCAAAGTTATTTTAACACGTTACCTAATATGTCTACAATATAACGTATAATTTCAATAATGTTTCTTATTTTATGTACAGAAATATTCCACAAATACAAGAATGAAAATGGTAATTTTTTTGAGTCCATAAGAGACGATATTCAAGGCATGCTTTCTTTGTACGAAGCAACACACATGAGGGTGGAAGGCGAAGACATTCTAGACGAAGCCCTCGAGTTTACAAAATACCATTTTACAAAAATAATTGAGGATCACATTTGTAGCAATGACGCTTTTCTTGAAACTCAAATACATCAAGCACTACAACAACCTCTTCGCAAAAGATTGCCACGACTAGAGGCGTTGCGTTACATACCAATCTACCAACAACAAGATTCCCATTACGATGACTTACTAGCACTTGCTAAGTTAGATTTCAATTTGCTCCAAGAATTGCATCGAAAGGAGCTTAGCCAAATTACCAAGTATATTATAAGCAACAACAATTATTTGATTTATTTATTTTAGTTGATATGAAATAACCAATAACCAATTATATGTTTGTGTAGATGGTGGAAGAATCTTGATGTGTCAAATAAACTACCTTATGTCAGAGACAGAATAGTCGAAGGTTACTTTTGGATATTGGCGGTCTACTTTGAGCCTCAACATTCAGAATCAAGGATTTTTTTGATGAAAGCGTGCAATCTAGTAATCATTTTGGACGACACGTATGATAATTATGGTACTTATAAAGAACTCGCGATCTTTACTGAAGCCGTTCAAAGGTAAGTAGTAACTAACTAAGATTTTACTTCTACTTATATATACAATACACACAAAATTTCCTAAAACTTATTGGCCATTTTGATTTATTACGTAGATGGTCGATAAGTTGCTTGGATATGCTTCCCGAATACATGAAACTAATATATAAAGAACTTCTCGATGTTCACAAAGAAGCCGAAGATTTGCTAGAGAAGAAGGGAAATGCATATCGTAGCTATTATACAAAAGAAATGGTACATAGTATGCAAACTAAAACATTGTGTTGCCTTTGAAAACATGAAACCTTATTAACGTGTGAATTTCTACTTCATTTATAAATTAGGTTAAAGAGTACTCGCGAAATCTGTTAATTGAGGCCAAATGGGCAAGTGAGAGGTATATTCCAACCGTCGAGGAACATATGTCCGTTACAATGGTAACTTGTGCCTACGCCATGATCATCGCGAAATGCTATGTTCACGGGGATGATTTGGTGACCGAGGATACATTTAAATGGGTGTCCACTTATCCTCCTATTATCAAAGCTTCATGTTTGATTTTAAGGCTCATGGATGATATTGCCACACATAAGGTAAGTAAAACCTAAAGATTCAAACATTTTATGAGTTATATTTAAAAGGGGTAACTTTACACAATAGTAATCAAGTTTTTCATCTGTTCTATTTTAGTTACTCAAACTTTTTTTGTCTTATTTTAGTCACTCAAGTTTATTATCTGCTCCATTTTAATAACTCAAAGTTTTTTTTGTCTCATTTTAGTCACTAAAATTTCTCATGTTGTTCCAATCTTGTGAAATTGCCATGTTACGAGTTACTTTTTTTTGTATTTCATTCTATGAATTTGATGAAAATGAAATCCAAAAAGAGTAAACCAACATTTTCACCATATTCATAAAACAAAATCCAAAATACTTAAATGAAACTTGAGTAATTGCGCAATATTAGAACAACATGTGAAACTTGAATGACTAAAATGAGACCAAAAAAAAAGTTTAAGTGACTTAAATGAAACAGATGAAAAACTTGATTACTATTCTGTGAAGTTTTCCCTATTAAAAACAATATAGCGTTGTGAACTAAAAAACAAATAACAGGAGGAACAAGAAAGAAACCATGTAGCTT
The DNA here is from genome assembly GCA_023525975.1 of Smallanthus sonchifolius. Classification (NCBI taxonomy): domain Eukaryota; kingdom Viridiplantae; phylum Streptophyta; class Magnoliopsida; order Asterales; family Asteraceae; genus Smallanthus; species Smallanthus sonchifolius. The sequence goes on along the minus strand of CM042041.1, from coordinate 59,792,310 downwards.
CTAGTGTCGAATGTTACATGAAGCAGTATGGGGTCTCAGAGGAGCACACACGTGAGGTGTTCACAAAGATGGTAGAAGATAGTTGGAAAGTTATAAATCAAGAGTCTCTACGACCAACGTATGTTCACAGATGTTTACTCATGCCTCCGATTAATCTCGCACGTGTTTGTGATGTCCTTTATGCACGTGGTGACGATTACAATCATGCTGGAAAAGAAATGATCAATCACATTAAGTCACTTCTTGTTAATCCCTTAAGTGTGTAAATTTTTTTAATACATATGTAATATTCATTGGGTTATTAGTTTGGTTACTAATGAGTTTATGGATGTGTAGTATTTAATATAAATATTTGATGTTATAGATATTTAATAATCGATCAATAGTATAAACTCCTTACTCGTTATAACTGTTTCTATCTCTAAGGTAACAGTTGTTCTTTAAGAGACAGAGAACTTCTTTCATGAATGAATAACACATACATTGACATGTTAATGTAGAAAAATTAATTGAATGTCATTACAAATAAACAAATGTAACTATTAAAAATCTCATAATAGTAAAGCTATTTTTAGGATTCGAGAAGATAGAGAGAGAGAGAGAGAGGGAAAGATAGGCGGTTATGTGGTGGTTACATAACTGCCTTGAGATGAATGAGTGAATTGCAACCCAAAGGGAAATACTTAGAAATACAAGTGGTTATTGTCTCTGTTTAAGAGCTGCAATGCGATATGCTTAAATATTTCATTTTATTTAGATACTTAATGTCGGTTAGAATAACTCAGTTATCTAATACTAAGAGTGTTCAAGCAATTTGATATTCATTTGCATAATCATGTGATTTATAGCAGTGAACAAGTATTGGGTCCAGAATAGATCTGTCCTATAGGGGCTGTTTGGCATTGTGTTTTAAAAGTGATTACCTGATTATTGTGTTTTCAAGGTGCAGATGATCAGTTATAGTGAGCTGAGTCTAATACTATTTTCACTTCTCATATTTTTCACCAACAATATTTAAAAATGTCCTTTGTGATCATTTTGACTATTAAGTTTTTAAACAAGCACATTTTGCAAACACTCAAATAACTGATTATACAACTTCCAACAGTAGAAGCACATCCAAACACTGTCTTCTACAAGATTACAACCCGTTTTGTTACAAAGATTATCTAGTTCTGATTATTTCATATATCGGACAATCACTTTCAATACACAATGCCAAACACCCGTTAATTTACATCCATATTGTGATGAACTAAATGTATTTTCAAGTTATATATAGTCGAACAAGGTTCTTTTTTATTCAAGTTTCTATTTTTTAAATCTTTTCGTCAAACAGCTCTTCGATGGCCATTTATGATATTCTAAAGCTATTGAGGGCTGATGTGTCAACAATTGCACTTGGCATATCAGCATCAACAGCTTCCATAATTCTTGGTGGTGGAACTAAAGGCAAACGTCTTGCAATGCCGAATACAAGAATCATGATCCACCAACCACTTGGCGGTGCAAGTGGACAATCGAGAAATGATGCATAATAAGGAAAACGTGACAAAAATAATAGCAGAATCCACTGGGCGGTCTTATGAACAAGTTCAAAAAGATATAGATAGAGATCGATACATGTCCCCTATAGAAGCAGTTGAATATGGAATAATTGACGGGGTTATAGATGAAGATTCCATCATCCCACCTGATCCTGTACCAGATCGAGTTAAACCTACTCTTAGTTATGATGCAATCAGCAAAGATCCGGAGAAATTCTTGAATCCTGAGATACCTGATGATGAAATTTACTAGTTGAGAGGTAACTAACTACTGCATGAAGACAATTTTTAAGGTTTTGCTTTATTTGCTTTTTGTTCTTTAGTTGTAAGAGTTTATTACTTTTGAGAATGAAGTGATAAAACCGGTTCATTGTTCTCTGTTGAAACTGTTGTATTCTTAAGTTAAATGATGACATTGAGACTGTTCCCATAATGTGCAAAACCGAAATAATATTGCAAGCTTCTCACTGTGATATCTCAGAGCATGCACCCTTTCTTCCTCTTCTGACTCATGCATTGCAGGTCAAATGCTGGTGCATAATCTACATCCCTACATTACTCCAGTAACTTGTCTAAGTACTTGAAAATTGTAATATTTCAGGGCGAGATATATCACCTGTACGAACTCATGTTGCAGGACGGGGGCATGTTTAATATAAGACCAGTTTAAGTAGAGAATTACGAAAACCGTATAAACACTTGTATGTCGTGCATGATTAAGTGGGAGAGAGGTTGTGTTTATGTTGTTTTTGCTGTTCTCTATTTAAAATCGATTCTGGTTCTGTTGTGTGTTGTTCAACTTCTTTGTTGGCGTATGGAACCCTTTTGAAGCATCACATGTCTAACCATTTTAACTTGATCAACTTGTCATGCAAGTTATTGAATTTTATCCCATGTGTCACATGTAATGTACACTGTTATAAACTAGATAACATACTATTACAAATAATACAAATAATGAGGGTTACATTTTAAAAGTAAAAAAAAAGTTATCGAAGTGTAAGAGTATAAATCGTCAAAGCTATTTCAAGGTATATTTTTTTTTCTCTTCAACCTTTAAAATATAATAAATTAATTGGAGGGGGTTGGTGTGACGAGTGTTGTCATGACAGATTTACTCTTCCAGGTAACAGAAAGTTTATAGTCAAAGAGAAAGTATACATAAGATTTGTATTCTTAAGAAAATCACAAACTTGTATTGTTGCAAACACAAGACTTGTATTCCGAAGAAACAAATTAAACATAAAAGAAGAATAGTGTAATTTGTTCTTTTATCAAACATAAATGACAAGTTCTTATATTACCGTAGTTAAAGAACTAAATCTAAATTTTGGTATAAACATTAAAGACGAAAATGTAATTTGTTCTTTTTAACGTCAAAAAGACGATTTTGCCTTCACGCAAGGCAACATGACTGCATTTAACATAAAAAATAGACAGTTAGTGAAAAGAATGAAAATTGTTAACAAATTTAAACATAAGAGACTACTTTTATATTTTTTTAATTTAAGGACGTAAACTAAAATTTTATTTTAAAGCGATGTAAAATATAAATTATTTTGGTTTTATTTTTATAAACCTTCAAACCGAACCTGATTGTGCGGAGGAGCAACAGTTAACGTATATTGTCTCTCTTGTATCTTGTGAAGGGTACCACAACAAAACCCTGCCTCATGCCCTTAAACCTCTCGTTACACAGGGGGTTTCGTGCTCACTATATGGGACTATCTTCTCCTTCGCACGTTTCAAGCATATAATGCTCTTTTGTCGATCTTCTCCATCGTCATCAGCAACATTCGCCAGGGTTAATCTCCCTCACCTCCTCAAATTCATCTCATCCTTCAACCCCCTTGCATTTTCATCTACACATTTCTACTCAACATCACCACCATCATCACAAACACAGTTAATTAACCACATAATCACGTCATTTCGACAAGAAAACCATAATCAACACTTGTTAAAGCATTCCAGTATCTCTAATTTAAAACCCCATGAAGTAGAGCCTATTCTTTTTGGTCTACGCGCAAACCCCAGTTTGGCAGTTAGGTTCTTTGAGTGGTCTGAGCATCATCTAGGGTTCCATCATCATAAACTTGAATCTTTCTGTGGTCTTATTCATTTACTTCTAGAAAAGCAAATGTTTGATCATGCACGAAAGGTGTTTGATAAAATGACTGAAAGAAGGTTTGGGGATGGTGATTGTTTTGATGCTTTTCACACAGGTCTTGGGAGTTACGGTTCGAATGCTACTACTGTTTACAGCTTCTTGATTGATAACTATTGTCGAATTGGGAAGATAAGTCACGCGGTTGAGGTGTTTTTCTGGATGTCAAGAACTGGTATTTCTATCTCACCATATGCATTAATGAGAATGTTGAGTTGTTTAGTTGATTTGAAAAACATTGAAGTTATGACAGACATGTATTCGGAAATTGTTGATAATAAGGATTTGTGTTCGAATGCGTATGGGTATGTAATGGGTGGTTTCTTCAAGAAGGGTGAGGCAAGTTTGGGATTTGCGTTCCATAGAGCTATTATTGAAAGACAGCTTGTGCCTAATGTAGTTACTTGTAATAAGATTATGAAAGGTCTTTGCAATGACAGATGTTTAGACATTGCACGCGACTTCTTATCTTTAATAATAGAGGTAGGACCACACCCCACAGTAGTCACATTTAGCACATTAATGAAAGCGTATTGTCAGGAATCGAAACTAGAACAAGCATTTCAAGTTTATGATCAGATACTGGTGATAGGAATAATTCCTGATTTAGTTGTATACAGTATTTTGGTTGATGGTCTTTTTCGGGCAGGCAAGTTAGAAGAGGGGCATCAAGTAATTTTGGTTGCATTAGATAAAGGCATCATTTTGGATATGGTGGTTCTTAGCTCCATGATAAATGCATATGTAAAAAAGGGAAATTTAGAAATGGGTTTTGAAGTTTACAAAAAGATGCTTAAGGGAGGGATCAAACCAAACATAGTTACATATGGAATTCTTGTAAATGGGTTGTGTCAAAATGGGTCGGTCCATGAGGCTACTAGCATATTTGGGCAAGTTTTAAAGCAGGGTCTTGAACCATCTGTCTTAGTTTACACTAGTCTTATTGATGGCATGTGCAAATCTGGGAATTTGAGATATGGTTTCCGGTTATATGATGAAATGGTATCTTATGGTTATACTCCAGATGCAATGGTATATAGTGTGCTTATAAATGGTCTTACAAAACAAGGTAGGATTCGTGATGCCATTCGATTCTTTTATCAGTCCTTGAATAGTGATTTGAAACCCGGTATCATTGCTTACAACACTTTGATTGATGGTTTATGTAAATTGAAGCAAATGAAGGATGCTGTGAAATTGTACATTAAAATGGGTACATATAATCTAAAACCAGATATAGCTACTTACACGGTTCTGATCAAAGCGATTATCGGGTCCGGAAGGCTTCGGGAAGCTTTGATTTTGTTCTTTCAAGCCTTGAAGAGAGGTTTTTCTCCTGATCGTATTACATATTGCACCCTTATACATGGATTTTGTAAAGAAAATAATGTTATTGTCGGGTTATGGATTCTGGATTTAATGATTGGAAACAGGGTTGAACCTGATATTGACGTTTATAACGTCTTGATAAACGGGTTTTTCAAAAGTGGTCAGTGGGGAAAGGCGGTTGACATTTTCAAGCATGTACAGAAGTATGGACCCGAACCTGATATAGTGACATACAACACGATGATCAGTGGTTATTGTTCTTCAAAAATGTTGAAAGAAGCCGTTCAACTTTACAAAGAGTTGAAACCTAATGCCATTACTTACACTATCTTGGTTGATGCATATTGCAAAGAAGGTAATCTCGAAGATGCAATGTCGATATTTTCGCTTATGTTAAAAAGAGGTTTAGAACCTAATGTGGTTACTTACAGTGGTTTAATTGATGGTCATTTTAAAATGCTGAAAATGGAAACTGCTCTTGAGTTACATGAAAAGATGCTTAGGAATGGCGTGCCTCCAAATATCGTTAGCTACAGCATCTTGATTGATGGTCTTTGCAAACGGGGTTTAATGGAGGAAGCATCAATCGTGTTCCATAGTGCTTTAGAAAGGAATTTGTTGCCAGATGTTATAACATATGGGATTATGATCCATGGTTATTGTGAGGTTGGAAGATTAGGTGATGCCACGCCACTGTATAAGCGTATGCTTGAAGAAGGTATTGCTCCGGATAGATTATTACAAAGAATCATCGAAGAGTATGGTCTTGCAGATGTTTAAGGTACGGATGTTTTGATTGATGAACTTGATATGTTGGTCTTAGGTTAGGGAAACATACTGTAAAAATTTAAAAGGTATCATATACTGGCACATTCTATACAATCACATTTTGCCATGAACAACATTGTACTTGTGTGCATTTTCTGAATCAACAAATTCTTAATAGCAGCCACTCGAATCTTTGGTAAAAAATTTGTATCACAGAGCTGTAAAACTGGATAGAACAGTTTTTTTTAGCTCGCATACCCTCTAATCTTACTCCTAAATTTATACCTTTTGTTTATCGTGGGACTTGAACCCTCAGCTGGTACCGCTAGGCCATAGGCCCTTTTGGTTGATAGAATAGTTCAAGGCTATTCACAGTAGCATTTGATTAGAGATGTTAATTTCAAACCATTTACATGGATACAGATCTTCAGGCGGTATGTATTTATTGGTCAAGTGTTTAAAATGAAGCAGGTTAAATGAGTCAAAACTCGAAAGTTGTCTATCAGGTTTTTTAATGGCTTAAGTCGCGCAAAACATTTTGGTTTAAAAGAAAATTATCTTATTGTTTTGCTAAAATAGCCTTTGTAATCACATTAATCCGCTAATTATTTACTAAGGGCAAATGCTATAAAAAACCATCATACTTTCTGGTTTTTCTTATAAAAGTCCCTCAACAATTTTTTGCACATAAAAAATCAACATGCTTTCTTGTTTTTCTCACAAAAGTCCATCGACAACTATTTATCTTAGCAAATGAATCCGCAAAAGTAAAGCAAAGGAAATCGACCGACAGAAGCAAGAGCAAATGAATCATTTGTCTTGTTTCTGTTGATCCATTTGCTAGGATAAATAATTGTGGATGGACTTTTGTGAGAAAAACAAGAAAGTATGTTAGTTTTTTATGTTTAAAAATTTGTTAAGTGATTTTTGTAAGAAAAAAGAGAGAATATATTGGTTTTTTAAATGCAAAAAACTGTTGAGGGACTTTTGTGAGAAAAATTAGAAAGTAGGTTTTTTATGACATTTGCCCATTTACTAAATATATAAAAGATAGACAAAAAAATGTTGACTGGTCAACCAACATTTACACAACTCCTTGGTCAGTCTTGATCACCCCCAACCAAGCCTCAACAGTCCCTATCTTAACCAATCATTTATTTGAACATAGGGTTGAATTGGTTAGTCACTTTCATTTCACCAGCATGAATAGATACCATATTAACAAAACCTTTAACATAGTACTAACATATACCAAAATTTCATCAATCGTACACATAAGAACAGTAGGAATGAACCATATTACTCATGTTAAACCTAAGCAGTGAAGGATGTCTAACTCTAATCCTCAATGGTTAACCAAAAATCCTAAGAATATACAAACCGGGAGGGTAACCAGATGAAAAAAATCCTTGTCAACATTTAGTGTGCCCGTGAAGCGGGTTACATGCAAAAACAGCATCATGACAAATTATCCAATATTCCTTGAATGGGATAGACATCCATGGCATTTTTGGAGGGAGGCCCGCACCAGGAACAGATGGAAGGTTGTATAGTGGAGAAGGCAAACTGTACTAGCAACTAAAAACAGTCAGTTTAAAGGAAAAGACTTGGAGGCGGCAGTTTCCGCCTACCACCCATTACTTATATAAAGGAAACGGGTTAACACTCCTAAAGCATTTTTTTTATAAAATTAGATTTTTTTTTAACGGTAACACCTAGATATTCTAGGATAATTGGGTTTCCCCGGGGCAACACCTAGAACATCCAGGGCAGCCTACCACAGGAGGAACCCCCCAATTAGGTAAACCCCCTGACCTGGCCACAAACCCTTCTTTTGTTGTGGCCAGGATTCAAACCCAAGACCTCCACTATGGGAAGTCTTGTAGGCTTCCATTGCACCAGATGGCCAACGGTTATAAAATTAGATTATAATTGACTTACCCATGTTGTCATATTTCACACCCTAAATATTTATAAAACAATTTACTTTTTTGAAGTTTGAACAAAAAGAGAAAGGAGAATAAAGTCACCTTCTTCCACTGAAAACTCTGTAAACTAATGAGCTAATTGATGATCTTGGAACAGCAGAATGTAGGTATCTAAAGTCTGGTCCCACCAATTCTCCTGAGTAATATTAACAAACAATTCTCCTGAGTAATGAAGTTCATAAATGGATAGGGGAAATATAAATATGGAATTTCTCTTATCATAACATGTGGGCCTATTGTATACAAATTAGACATATGACAAATTTTTACACTATGTTGCTACATTCAGAGCAAATGCAGAATGCAAACTTATGAAATACAAAAAAATAAAAATAAAAACTTTGTATGACATGTTAATAAAGAAGTCGCCAAGTCCTTCCATACCTGAATAAATACATGTTTAAACTTTTTAATTACATAATTTATAACCTAGCAATTCCCTTAAATAGAAAACTGATCGCAACTACAAAAGTTGATAAAAAGAACTTGGATTGTTTTCCTATTTTTCCACAGTGTTCTGAAAAGTTTAAAGTGGAAGCTAATCATGAGCACCTAACTATCATACCAATAACCAAACATCACATATTGCTAATTTTCAAGCACCTTAATGTTATAAAAAGCATGATTGTACTGAAAATGAATCAAAGATGATATAGTTCAGATCTTACCCATACTATAAGTATTACTGTGGAGACATGACAAAAGAATATCTGACCCGGTAGACTTTAAATCAATTCTTTCTGGTACAATCTCCATGTCATGACTCTCAATAGGAAATATCTCAAACCAAATCCCACAAGGAAATCTGCTTGGCCTAAGCAACCAAATAAAGATTTTGGTGTAGGGTGTAGCATGGATTAAAGAAATAGCAACCTCAATAAGCGTGCATATAAATCCAATGGTCATATTTATGATGGTAAAGGACATATAGAAAGCTGAAGTAGTTGGCAGCAGAAGCAAAAGTGGAGTAAACAAGAGAGATCCGACAATATGTTGTTCCACTGTGTAATCATAGCTATCAAACCTCTCACGAAGAGGGTTCCATTTTTGACCCCTGAAAACAATTTTAAAAAAATATAAAAAAACTAAAACCCTGAATGGTTGCCCATATGCATTCGCTTCATTCGAAAGTAAAAAACTTCAATTACCTGAAAAGACGCCACAATGCTGTTGTTGCTTGTATCTGTCTTGAATAAATGAGGGAAATTAACCAATGTAGAGTTGACACATGTGTTGTTGAAACAGTAATCAAGTCAACTGTCAATGAAGTGGGGGTTGTGAACCCAAAAAGAACTCCAGATACAGCCAGACCTTTAATGAAAAAAATGAAAATAAAACGCATAGAGCCCCATAATGTAGACCAAATTTGAATTGTATTGAGGGAAAACGTGCCAAGAACTCCTGCAAGCTCGGTGTTTAACTTGAAACCAGCAGGGTTTCCCATTAATCGTGCACAACTTATTAGCCACCAGTTGTTTGTTATATCACTAGTGATTGTGAAAATCGATAAACAAACAGAATCTGCATGGGTCAGCAATGCAAGACCAAACAAGTTCCCAAGCAGCATGTCAATAACTACACTTAACCACATGGAATGTTTGAGTAGTGAAGCTTTTTCTGCATACTCCACACATGATTCAGATCTTACAAAACAATCATATAAAAGTAGTGAGAACATAAATTAAAGATCCAAAAACTACTTTAATGATTAATCAAGCAAGTACTAAGTTCACTTCAAGATTCAAAAACTATATTACCTAGAATCATTGTTGTGAAGGAAGATTGACCAGTACAAGATTTGACAACATCTAACACGAATGTTCTTCCAGGTATGAATGAATAGATTTTCAAATGTGGCATATATGCAAGAATCTGATCCATGGCTTAGAAGAAAACGAAGTAGCTGGAGAATTATGTATATGGATGTGGAAACTGTAGCAACACACACAGCCAACAGTTGCCATATCATAGTGATACCCCTGAAAACAAGAACATAAATGACCAACAAGTATACAAAAAGATAAATTGAAATGGCTGACACCAGAGTGAAGAGATTACATGTACACACAACGAAACCAAAGTGCAGGTCTTTTAGGTGACACTTGTTCTTCAAAGAATGAGGTGGCAGCAGCAGCACAATTGGTGGCAAGAATGACGGCATCCTATACTCACAACCCGGCAGATACACTAAAATAAGGCAAAATGTGAAAGCATATAGAAAATAGAACATATGATCAAATGTTATATTTACCAGGTCAAGAACAGATTTCTTTTGGCTGAGGTCTTCCACCCATTTAGGTTTCCTTGAAATAGTTTTAGCATCCTCAAAAGAATGTTGGGATCCTAAATAGAAATGATGACCACCAAATCTAGGAGTTCCATAGATTACTATCTGATCAGAACAATAAATAAGAATCAAGATACCAACATTCTTGAAAGTGATGTATGTGAAAATAAAGTAAATATGTGTATATGACCGCAGTTAAAGTTTTCATGACTTACATACGTGGAGATCAAGATTGAAATCAACTTGCATACCCCAATGTATGTGATGTAATCTAGGAATCCATCCCAAATTCCGACTGATGTAGATATAAGAACCATATACAAGTTGGGCTGGGTTGCTTTTTGTAGAAGTTTTATACTGATCTAGGAACCCATCAACTTTATGGCATCCACAGATCCAGTGTCCACTTCTATCTTTTGACATATTTTGTTCAGTGTGTGGACCTGAATTACGAGGCGTGCCTTTGATTTGGCTATATTCTTCTGATGATTCCCTGTGCAAAGGCAACTCGCCATTGCTAGAAGAATCTGCTGAGCAATAACCCAACATAGAGAGCTCACATCTGTTTTGCAAAGATGTTGGCATTCTTTTATTTATCTTGTGAAGTATCCCCTGTACATGGTAAACAAATATTATTCATCCATGTGGAATTAGATCCAAATGAGAACTAGAGCAGGATAACTGATTCTACGTCCAATTCTTGAGTTTATTATCAGTTTCACAATGCACTAGCCACTAGGTAAACATTAGATCACATACCAAGAAGCTGGAAGCCTGATTCCAGGGATCCATTCTTTAAATATATTGTTTGGTACTCTAGTTATTACAGTTGCATGTTACAAGTAGTATCTTGAAGAATTTTGTAAATTAGGGACAGAGAAAATCATTGCATTTAATTTTCAGTTGTGCAAAATTTGCACACAATTTTGGTCACTGACATTGACTAAATTTGTATGATGTTATGATATAATACTAATGACTATGGACATATCTAGATAACAGACAGTTATGATACAATTAATTACCAAGGGTTGCACTATCAAATAAGTGTAAGGAACACAATAAACTGGCAAGAGAAGTGACAATATTCCTTCCTTCAACTCAATCATTCACACACACAAGTGAGAAAATGAATCAATGTGCATACATCTGTTTATATAAATATAAACCTAGCAGTGTAATGGAGAATTCTAACATAAAAAAGTTGAAAAGAGTTTGATACCTCAAGATCAGATCCGATAGAAGAGAAGACCTCCTCATCGATTGAAAACGCTACGACAATTTCGATAGGAACAGATGCAGAGGAAGAAGATGAAACGAACCAACCGAACAAGAAGGTGGTAGAGTGAGGTTGTGTTAAGGAGGATAGATGACGAGGCCACCAAATTCTACACTTTCTCTTCATCATTTTCAAAATTCTGGTGCCTTAGACATCTCCGATGACCTCATGGTGATTCATAAGGAGGCGCCGCGGCGGTAGACGACAGAGGAGATGATCGGCACTTGGATTTTGAGATGAATGGGCCGTCGTTAAAGTTTATTAGTTTTAGTTTACGTGTGCAAGTTGAAATGGCCATTCGCAGGCCCCTAAATGGGCTGGGCCGTATATTTTGGGTACATACGATATATGAAAATGAATTAGAACTTCATCAAATCAATTTTAAGACTTACATGAATAGTGTATACCTTTTATAAAAGAACTTATAATATGAGAATGGATTTAATTATTTATTTTTCATAGTCTCAAACCATATACATAAGATTAGTTATGCTACATAACTTCATTTCATGACACATATACCACAAGCATTGTTCAAAATCTGGAAAACTGATCATGCAAAATAGAAAATAGCCACTCTAAATATCAAAACCCGTCACACGAAGCCTAATAAACCACGACCGCTTGATGCTTGGTTGGCGATGCTTGATCCATTTCCAGTTCCTCCTCTTGAGGGACAACAATATCAACACCAAATAACCTTAACCTACGCACAGTCTGATGAATTACTAGCACTTCATGTTCTTTTTCGTAAGGAATGTTCACACCAAACAACCGAAATGTACGATTAGCTTGCTGCACTGACGGCTCACTGGAACCAGCACCGCCAACAACAAGTGGAGTGAGGCTGCTACTTCCTCCAATTTCATGCCTACCATGTTTAGTTTTCTTCCTTGCTGCAAGTTCTCGTGCATCAGTACTACTACCTCCATCCTGAGATAAATCGACTAGTTCTCTTTGTTCATTGCGTTCTTCACTGTTTTCATCATTTATACACTTGATTGAAGTATCAGCAGATGAGTGAATGTTACTGCCATCAAGCATTGTTACAGGATCAGATTTAGGCACTTGTTCTCCATCATCAACAACTGCATTGCTTTCCTCACTTCCACTCCTTCTGACACAACCACCTTCATGTTCCCTAACCTCCTTTGTTTCATCTTCTTGTTTTCCATCACCAACATTACCATGAATCCTATCCTTCACTTGGTTTTTATCTCCTGTGCTCTTCTCCATGTATCCTTCTTTAACATCCGATACGACAAGTGACAATTTACCTACCGATTGCTTGCACAACAACGAAATTATCAAACCGTGTATTTTCTAGAACTGGTCTATAAAAAAAACCTATGTTGTTCTTGGATTTGAGTAACAGTGTATAATATACTGGTTTAGAAACACGTATATTACATGTGTTGAATAAAAAAAATATTAAATAGTTAATAACGAAGGTTGACGAGACATTAAATAGTTAGTCATAAATGAAATAGCTTACCCATAACTGTGACACGTGACGCCATCGATTACTTATTTTTTTATTGGTATAGATTACTGAATGTAATAACAGAAACCTAGGTGATCAATTAAATGCAAGAACAATAGAAATGTAACAGCACCAACATTGTAAATGGACTTAAAACACACGAACCTCATAGCCACTAATGATAGAGACGCAGCAACAACATCCTTGTCATAAGTTGCGCATGATGATATCTTCTCAATCAGAATTAAGGTCTCCGTTTTATTTTCGTCTACGACGTTAGAAGTAGAAGAATTCGACCGATGACTCGCTTTCTTGAATTCATCGGAGCACAAAAATCGAGCCCTTTTCTTAAAAGGTATCATTTTTTCTTCGATCAACTTCAAGATTTCAAGTACGAAAACCTTAGAGAAAGAGAAAGGTTGAAGTGAACCCCCTTCTGGTGGCATATGTTTTGCAAATAGATTTCGTTTTCAAATAAATTTCAAAGTTATTAGCTAAAATCCAAGGTGGGATTAATTTGTCTATATGTTTTGAATTCTTTAAAAGAAAATGACAACCCAAATGTAATATAATATGAATATTGTAGCGTAAATGTAAATCGTATTACGTATAAAAAAATCATTACATGCTTTATTCAGAGTATTTGATTATTAAAAAAAGATGGAGGCTAAGACATGTACATGGTCTCAGATAGATCAACATGAAGAAATGCATTGTTGACATCCACCTAGTAGATATCCCAGCCCCTAGAGAAAGCAAGAGACAAAACAATCTGATAGTAGTGGGTTTAACTGTTTGACCACAACCAGTGGCGGAGCTTGAAAATTTTCGCGGGGGGGCTGGGAAATTTTTTCATATAGGGGGGGGCGAAACTATAAAATTTTCGGTCGAATACATATAAATTAACACTACTGAGCGAAAAATCAGCCGAATACGTATATATTAACACTTATGAGCGAAAAATCGGGGGGGGGGGGGGGCCTCGGGCCCTTTATATCCTCCGCCCCTGCACAAAACTAAACGTCTTAGTGTAGTTAGTCCCCTCTGTCTGATGAAAGCGATTGTCAACAAGTCAGGCTTTATATTGAATCATAGTACTATCAGGATTACTCTTAATCCTATAAACCCACTTATAACCAATAATGTTGGCATCAACGGGTGGAGAAATCAAAACCGAAGTCCAATTGGAATGAAAAGCAGCAACTTTTGTGCGAATCACATCCCACCATACCGGCCATTCTAAGCCTAAGAGAAAGTAGTAGGCTCAGTAGTACAAGAAGTAGATGTGGAGGTGGAGGCGGAGATGTGGAAGGTTGTCATAGGAATCTTGTGTTCCGTGCGCAAGTTTGTTGCGTGCGTAAGTTTTATTTAGACGGTTTCTTTTGTTTAACTCTGGTTTGTATATATACTTATTTGTAAGCTTATTTCAAGTTAATGGAATCAAATCAGAAAATTTCCCCGTATTGCTTTCTCTCAATATTTTACACGGTATCAGAGCATTTTTTATTCTATTCCGGTTCAATTTGTCTTCGTTTGATTCGAAATCTAATTCCAACATATTGTCATATTCATTTCACTATGTTTTTCATCGGTTTCATCTTAAAATCGATCTTCATTTATTTCTTTCCACCTTTACTCTGATCCTAATTCATGTTCTTATTTGATTGTGTATCGATCTCATTTTATGTTTGATTCTAATTTCTTTTTTATCGATCCTTTCGATTTCACATCAAAAGACTTGCTTTGGTGCCTATATTTCTGGTTACTTTTAATGATTCTCATCGAATTGTGACTTCTTCAGTTGTCCATCCTCAAAGTTTTTAAGATTTTACCGCCAATTCATTGAAGATTTGAAGATATAGGTACACGAAAGTTCTAGTTGTTACACGCGAAAGTTTGTTTAGTGTTGAGTCCTTACACAAAAGTCCAGATTTGTTTCCCATATTTCAATTTTTGAAGTCCAATGTTTTAGATGACATGATTACTGTTGCAGTTGATTTAGAATACAAATCAATAAAAATCCTTATCCTATTTATATTCTATTAAAAATACAAATTGATAAATAATTTTTTTATATAGTTGATTGGATAGTGTATACCCGTAAATACACAACACAAAAAATGGGCGATTATTCTATTTTATTCATACAATGATTCTTTTTTTTGTTTGGATCATAATTCAATCAGCTGAGGTTATTATAAGTTGTAACTTCAATCAAATAAGAAAAGTTTCTTTTATTGGTAGACTATTCATAGTAATTTGGTACCATCTGCTAGAGCTTGAAGAATTTCAAAAGGTTCTGCGTATTCAGGACTAGTAATTGTTTGGTTAGAAAGAGAAATATTTGCGGGTATACACCTATTATAATTGTCCCGAGTTAATTACACAAATGGGTCCTAAGGTTTGGTAAAATAACATGTATGAGTACTAAGTTTAAAAAGTTGCAAGTTTAGGGCCTGTGATTTGAGTAAAATAACATGTATGAGTTCTAAGTTTAAAAGATTGCAATTTTAGGGCTTGTGGTTTTAATTTTATAATAGGTTTGGGTACTAAGACTATATTCCATTAAATTTTCTTTTAATTTTAAGTAAAATGACTTTTTTACCCTTGACTATTAAAAAATAAAAAGAATATATTACAGGGACCAGTACATGTTATTTTACCTAAACCATAGGACCTATTTGTGTAATTAACTCTAATTATCTTTATTTATTAGTATAGATAGATAGATAAAGAAAATCAATTTGCTTATTACATATCATGCATCGAGTCAAATACGAAAATATGGAGCTCTTAAGTTTTAATTAATTAAAAATTTTCTATTTTTATCGCTTTCTAGTTAGAATTGATTTGTTGTACTTACCCAATAATCTAATATGAATGATTCACTATTTACTCTTTTTCGGTTTTGGGGTCATAATTATTATGTAAGGAAGATGGGCGAGTGGTTGAAAGCGTAGCATTGGAACTGCTATGTAGGCTTTTGCTTACCGGGGGGTTCGAATCCATTGAAAAACTATTTTACGGTGTAGACGCTTATGACCTCCCACTCTATGTCATGCGGTAATGATTCCTTTGGTATTACGACCTTTACCACAATGATGTTGTTCATACTCTTCCCCCCCCCCCTCTCTTATTTAATAAAAAATGGCGTTATGGTGGTAATGGAGTGAAAACATTTCCATAGTATAAATAAGTGGGGAGTGAAGAGTGATGTGTCACTCGTCTGACAACGAGAACATTGAAGAGTACGTCGAATGATCTTACTCACAAGGTATTAAAGTCATTTTAAGTAATCCATCATTAATGAACTCTTATTTACGCTTTGTTCATTAAAGGAATGAAAAGAAGAAAAATGATTTTTTTCCCTTCTTTTATTTTTCCTTTCTTTTCATTTCTCTCCAAATCTTTCCAATTTGAAAGGATGAGAATAAGCCTTCTTTTCCCTTCAAATCCCTCCTTAAAAAAAATTAGGGAACACCATTTCCCCCATTTCCTTTCTTTTCCCCTTAAAAAAAAAACTCTGAAACAAGGGTTTATTCCCCCTTCCTTTCTTTTCCCTCCTTAAATGAGACTCGAAAACACAGCATTAGTGTTTGAGGTGTGGTGGGAAAATGGTTATTGACTTACTAACTTTTCAATAAGTCATTCTCAAAAGGACTTATTGCCTTCTTGAAAAGCTAATAAGACAATAAACACTTTCCCACCGAACACCCAAATACCGACTTAGTTTCGTGTTAAATTTAAAAAATATATATAATAATTTTTTTTGTGAGAAAGAAGTGATTTTTCTTTTATCTCTTGTGTTTTAAATTGTTGTCCTAAGAAAAGGTAATATTTAAAATCCAAAACAAATAATTTTAATTGGAAAAAAAAGTGAAAGAACTTTTAAAAAATCAATTTAGCCAAAACACTATATCCCCAACCCATCATGTCTAAACATCCCCCAGCTTGATAGAAACCAGGATTCTGGTCAACAATGCCATAAAATCTTCTACCTACTTTCCAAATCTTCATATCTCCCCATAGATTTCCTCGGAGCTTCCAGTATTTCGCCACAGATTTCCTCGGAGCTTAAACAGTTAAAGATTATCACATTGTGATCTGAACATTTTTCACAAACTTCAGCCTTTTTTACACCCATCTGACCCGACATTTTGAAGATAAAGATATTGTTTTTTCGCCTGTAAGTGGAGATTTTTTCCAAGTATTGGTGTCAACAATCAAACCCCATTTCATAGATTTGCCAAGAAGTCTGGAAAAAATCTGCAGTCAGATCCCAAGATCCAATTTTTAGAAACGTTGACTTTGACTTTTGACAGTTTCTTCAAAGGTCCTCAATGCTTTTTGAGCGATGTTAACTCCACCAAATAAATCTTGAAATACCCATTTGAGAAAACACTCTGCCAGCTGTAAAGAAGTTGAAATTCATGGTGGAAGAAGGAAAAGACCATGAAACCTGCAACAGGGAGGAGCTTGTTGAAGAAGATGAAAATGGAGGCCCAAAAAGAGGGATCTTGGTGGGGTTTGATATTAGGGCTCCAATTGAGTGGTTCAGTATGTTATCAAGGGAAACACATTGGAGTTTTGTGGTTGGGGTTGTGGTGGTTTATGGTATAAATCAAGGGTTTGGTGGAGCTCTTGCTAGGGTGGGCACAGAGTACTACATGAAAGATGTGCAGAAAGTGCAACCATCTGAAGCACAGGCTTATTCAGGAATCACCAATATTCCATGGATTATTAAACCTATCTGGGGTCTTCTTACAGATGTTGTTCCCATTTTGGGGTATCGAAGGCGGCCTTATTTCGTTCTTGCTGGTAACCATATATAATTATGTCTTTGATTAGTTTTAGAGTTGTGCAGTATAGATATTACCTGCCTGTTGTTCTCTTGCAACTTGATATTTGCTAGTTTTGGTTCAAAGATAAACTTATTGGGTACTCTTGAAGGGTGTTTGGGCATATTGACAACAAAATTTTATAAGTGGGAGGAGGTAGAACAGGATTTAGGTAGCCTTGATTTATTAGTAATATTGCCTCATGGCTCATTGATATGTTTTATAACTGTGTGTCTCATGGTTCATGGTTACTCGGTTAGTGAGTGTTGGGGAATTCCTAGTTTCATAGTAATGATAATCAAGTAGTTTGGATATATTTCCTATATCGTGTATGAAGATCACTTTTCTAAAGTAGTATTCTAACGCTCTAGTGCCTAAGTCACATGAAATTAACTTTAGGTGGTATAGGAAACCACCACTTAGTGTAAGACAGTAACTTGAGTAAAATTTAGAGAGATGTTGTAAGAAAGTTATCGTTGTGGCTAATTGTATTAGAATAGAGTCCTTTATATATTGTTTCAAAGACCAAGAAACAATATTTATAATACAATGCAATTGTTCATAAAAGTTAGTTACGGTTGGTTACATAATACGGCACTCTTTTCCTTTTGGCGGGAAAAGTAGTTATATCTACCATAACTATCATGTATAATGGTTACCTTTGGCTATAATTGTTTTATTGGAGTTTTATCAAATCTGATAAGGTCGGAGTAAAAAACTACTTGCGTACAAGGTTAGTGAAAAGCCTTCATTAGATTAGTTTCAAAATAAACCTTTCACTAATTCATAACTTCAATCTTTGTATATAGCCATATTTTGAAGGATCTTAACACTAAAATTAACATGAATTGCTTTGGTCTTAGTTTGCGAATCTAATTACATTATTATATGTTGATAACACTAAAATTACCATTAATGAGTTTTGGTGCCATAAGTGCACAAACCACACACAATACTTGTCTATTATGAAAGAACATTCCTATGTTTCAAAAATCTGACACAATAAAGTTGTTACATGCCTTTTAAACAAGTTGTTCCATGCCTTTTTAAAAAGTAGTTCCATCAGTTTGTCTTTTAATATATTGACTTTTAAGTGTCAAATGCCTTAGTTTTCAACTTAGAAATTGATGTGAATCAAGTCGCACTTCCAACTAAGAAAAGTTCGAGTACATTATTATCCGCAAGTAGTAAAAACTTGCATTAAATGTAAAACAGTTAAAGTCACTTTTGAAATTTGCGAGTGCTACGTTTGCTGCTAGAAGTCAGAGCATTAAGTATTCTGAATCTGTTATAAAATATGAGTCACATACGTATTTACATATAAAATTTGCAATTTTTTTCAGGTATCATAGGAATTCTATCAATGTTTTTCTTATCGTTCCATGAAAAACTGCATATTGTGCTAGCACTGCTGTCTTTAACGATCGGGAGTGCTGGTGTTGCAATAGCAGATGTAACAGTTGATGCATGCACAGCACAACACAGTGGCATTCATCCTTCACTTGCTCCAGACATGCAAAGCTTATGTGCTCTCAGTTCTTCCATTGGAGCCCTAATTGGATTTTCTTTAAGTGGTGTATTTGTTCACTTAATCGGCCCCAAGGTGTTTTTTAAAATTTTTATTTTTATGAAAAATATTCCAGTTAAAATTACCTACTTTCCCATAATCATTTTTCTCTTCTATAGTTTTTTTTCTTTCTAAAACTGTCTTCCGTATGAAGGGAGTTTATGGCTTGCTAAGTATACCATATGCGCTCGTGTTACTAATTGGCCTTGTGCTCAAGGAGCCCTACTCACCGAGCTTTGCTTATGGACAGGTACATATGGATAGCATTTTAATTAATCTATTCATTCTGCAATGTATTTATAACGTTTGGAAAGTTTTTATGCTTTGTGCATGTAATAACTATGGAAAACAAACTTGTTTGTATGTTAGATAAGTGAGAAATTTGTTGATGCTGCTACGGCTATGTGGACTACTTTGAAATCTGAAGATGTTTGGAGGCCGTGTTTGTATATGTATCTATCATTCGCGTTGAGCTTGAATATATATGATGGGTTGTTCTACTGGGAAACCGATTCAAAAGCGGGCCCATCTTTCTCCCAGGTTAGTACTGGTTAAAATGGGTCAGGTTTATACAATTTAAAAATTTTATATAAAATTATCATGTTAAACCTAAATAAAATTACCAAAAACTAAATTATTACAGTAATTTTCTTTTCTAATAAAGTTATTTAAGAGGTTTTATGTAATAAAAATACACGGGGTGAATTTTTATAGATAAACCAACTACAAATCTAATGCTGATATCATGTATGCAGGAGACTATTGGTTTTGTATTATCAATTGGCTCGATTGGATCCCTTTTAGGCGCGATACTATATCAATATAATTTAAAGACTTATCCTTTTCGAAATCTACTATTCTGGGGACAATTATTTTTCGGCTTATCAGGAATGCTGGATCTTGTCTTCATACTAAGACTCAACCTTAAACTAGGAATACCCGATTATTTCTTTGCGGTTATCGATGAAAGTGTCTATCAAATGGTGGGACGTTTGAAATGGATGCCGCTACTCGTCTTATCTTCACAACTGTGTCCACCTGGCATCGAAGGCACGTTCTTTGCTTTGCTCATGTCAATTGACAATTTCGGCCTTATGTCATCTACATGGTTAGGTGGCTTACTTCTTCATATCTTGGGTGTCACAAGGACACAGTTTGACAACTTGTGGCTAGCCATTTTGATACGAAACGTGTTGAGAATCGTCCCTCTTTGTTTTCTGTTTTTGGTGCCTAAAGGTGGTTCGGATTCATCGGGGTTTTCTCGTCTTGAAGTGTTGAGTGTTGTAGAAGATGGTGAAAATCATATAGAAGTGTTGAGTGTATCAGAAGACAGTGAATTGTTAAAACATGAGGTGGAACTTACACCACTTGTTAGTAGTTAGAAGAATTCAGAAATATTAATTCTTTCATGTTGCATTTATTTACCATATAAGTAAAACTATTTATGGGTAAAAAAGAAGCTTCATTTGATTGGGAAGATGAAGAAGAGACATGTTGCAGACAACTTTTGGTTTGAAACTTGTGGGTTTTTGGTTTCAGGAGAATTTGTATTTTAGGTATACGTTATTCAAGTGCAAGTGAAGAAAACATTTGGTAAATTTTCAACTCTTTTATATAAAAGATAGTTAATGTTTTAGTCATGATTACAAAAATAATGTATTATGTTTACTATTCAAACATTTGGATATAAAGATTTATATGTTAAAAATAATGTCTTTGGACGAATTATACTTGTTTGACAATTTTGTTGGTGATTTTAGTGACATTATGTTTGATCAGGATTTACTTACGATTAAAGAGAAATAAGAATATGGATTGATACGAGTTAGGAGGCTTAGTGTACATGTTTGTACATGACTATTCTTATATCATGACAAAGGACCCGGGGTTCAAGGGAGTTGCGCCCCCCTTGGGGGGGGGTTGCAACATCCCAGGCGGGGTCTAAGGGGCAGAGTCTCTGGTGGGGGTCTTGCTAAAATAGGATGATCTTTGATTTGGTTTAATACAATGAATTCACATACGAATTCCATTACAGTTGTTTTAACAAGAAATCATGCATGTTCTTGTTTCTTTTATTTTATTCATACGATTCAAAAGACTATCAAATCATACAAAACCTACGAATCTAACATATTTTTCTTTTTAGCTAAGTTAACTTGATCCCTATGAAACAAAACATGATCTCTCTCTACAGACTTATGTTGATTTATGCATTACGTTCTTCTTGGCGTAACGTATATAGGTTATTTTATACACTTACAAAGTTTCACCATTCACTGTTATTGATAATGTACTTTCACTATATTATTAGATCTTTGTATTTAGTTAATTGTTTTCCTCACATGTTTCTTATAAGACTTTCATGTCCAGGCATGTATCTTTGGAGTTGAGGGTCTCCCTGGAATCAACCTCTTTATTATTTGGGACAGAGGTATGGTATGCTGACATTCACACTCCCTAGACCCTACCTGTGACTTTGTCATTTGATTAAATTTTATTGGGTATGATGATTATTCATGTTTAGAGTGTGAAGAATAAGGTATTTAATTCACAATTAAATTACCTCATTCAACTAACATCGGATTATTATACACATTCCCCAACTACCTATTCATTCAATTCAAATTATTTATTAACAAATCTTTACATTACTTGGATAATTATATTAATCAAACTAATTTAGATCCCGTGTTTACACACGAGGTGAAAAAAATTAATATATAAATTTTTTAAATCTTTATATATATATTTTACAAGTGTAAAAATATATTACATAAACTAAGGATAGAAACAAACTCAAAATATGTAAAAATTAATATATAACTGGGTTTCAAAAATAAGTTAATTACTATTTAATGTAATTTGACTTTTGTTTATTATTTGATTGAAATAAATGTTACATAATTAAATTTTAAAGGTTTCTTATAATAGCGGATAATTTAAAATAAATGTGTTTTATCAGTATAATTACTATTTTCTTTAAATATATTATTATTAAAAGAAGTGCATTAAATAATAGAGAGACACGAGAAAAAAATGATGAAAATGAATATGGAGGCGACACGTGTCACTAGAAAACATTTATTTATTATATAGTATAGATTAGTTAATTATCAAATGAACAATGAATTAATTAAATTACTTTCATCTATTTAATTAAGAATTCTCATAAATTATAAACTCAGATTAGTTAAATTGTTAAAATTAATAATATATTCTTCAAAAATATTTTTTATTTAGATTGTAATTTATCAAACTAAAAGTAAATGAATTAAATTTAATAAATTCTGTAAGCCATAAAATTAGAATTTGTAGGTTTTATTTATTTACATAAACTAAAACCTAAATAATTAAATAGTTAATTGCACGAATCATCATGTAGGTACATGTTATGATTTTTTTTTAAATCACAGATTTAATTTTTAGAGCATTTACATTATAATCAATTGATTACTTAGCTAGCATTACAAAAAAAAATTTACTTGTTTTTTTTAAAGAAACCACCCAGTAAAACCATTGTCCAGTTCTATCGAAGATATTATTAGGGTTAAGTTATAGTAAAAAGAGTTTTAAAAATAAAAAAAAGGGTAAGAAAAATTATAAGCTTGACATGTGTCATTTTATTGTTGATAAAAGGAGGACATAATGGTCAATGTGTAATACAATGAACTTGATTAATTACACAATGAACTTGTATTACACAATGACCTGACTAATTACACAATGAACTTGTATTACACAATGACCAGACGTGGTATTACATAATTAACTTGTATTACACAATGACACGACTAATTACACAATGAGCTGGAAAACGTAATTTTTTTTTTCATTTTTGATTATAATGACACTATACTCGTTTTAAAGATAAAAAAATACTCGTTTTTATGGTGTAATTTTTTTGAAAAAATAATGTTGTATGTAAAAGTTATGAACATTTAAAAATAAGGGGGGATCTTGATAAAAAGTTAACAAAAATGGACAAGACTAAAATATCATTCCAACAACCTTTTCTCCTATAATTTAATCTCAACCATTAAATCTTTTCTACAATTTGATCTAATGGTCCTAAATCTTTCTCACCGTTATTAGAATTAGAATACTTTTTACCTGAACCTAATCCGATATTATTATGTCATTTCCAATTTTATTATTCCTGTGGTCATAAGCGAAAATGATTATTATTCTAAAAAATATATAAAAGTTAATTAAATCCTTACAGTTAAGCCTAAAAAGCTATTTAAGTCAAGGGTTTGCGGCCAAAACTAACAACCCTAAACCCCAAATCTCCCTCCCTGTCTTATTTGTCTCCGCGCCTCTCCCTCCTTCACTTCAAACCCTAATTTCACACTTCGATCTTTTCTGCCGCGCAGCTTCATCGCCTTCGCTCCGTATCGTCATCCATCAGGTAATGAAACATAATGTTGTTTTTTATTATATACAAGTAGAAGCAGTAATCATGCAATTGTATGAATGTTATACTTATACCTGTGCGCAATTACCAGATTGGAAAACAGTTTATTTAATCTTCGTGTATCTACTATCATTGAGTGGTTACAATTTGCAAATAGTTTTCATCATAACTGAAATTGGGACACATAATCTGTCTTATTTAGAGACTATTTTTTCTGTTGAAAACGTTATGGATTGATTGATTTTTTAGCACTATTACATCCAATCATAAAAAAGTGTTTTTTGCCTTGTTTTGTTTCTCTGGTTTACCAATTAAACTGTTCAACTGGAGGGTTTCTATTAATCAAACACCCGCATTTAGCACAATTGATGCCCTGGAGATTCGGTAGAGATCTCAAATTGTGAAAAGAACCCAGCAAGGTGGATGTTAAAGAGATAATCAGTATCTATGTTGTCAAGGCGCTTAAAAAGCGAGGCTTATAATATAAAAATACCAATTTTAGGGATTTTAGACATGTTTAAGGCTTGTTTAGGTTGTTTCCAGGCTTGTTTAGGTTGTTTCCAGGCTTGTTTAGGGCTTGGTTTTAAAAAGCGTGAGACGCTCCAAGGCGTTTAAGCATAAAAAGCTGAGGCGTGAGGCTCACGTGAGACGTTGCTCTATGTACAACCAAATAAGCCTTATGTACAATCAAAAGCAATATCTCTCATTTTTTTTTACATATCAGCCTTTTTTATCATGGAAACCATTAATAATCATTTCACGTTTCAGCAGACCCCATTGTTGACCAAATTTGACCCGGATGTCATGAGGCGCTGCCTTAAGGCCCTGAGGCGTTTTCCTGATTGCCTTGAGTGCCTCATGCGTGCCTTAGACACGATTATTAAAACCAAGGTTTAGGGCTAGTGTATCTGCTCAAAAGATTTTTAGCTAGAATTTGGCCGAAACTGGCCTGAAAATGCGCCTGAACCCCTAAAAATGGGGATTTTAAAGTGAGGCGACAAGGTGCGCTGGGCTGTGCCTGGGTGCCTAGGCGCGCACCTTGTGCGCTTTTGACAACATAGATCAGTTTTATTTATTTAATCTTTGATTCATGGAATATGAAATTGTTTTGTTTTGTTTTGTAAAAATATATAACTTGTATGTTCAGATTCTTATGTTGTTTTTAAGTCATACTTTGTAGTTTGGAGCTGTGGATGCTTGATTTGCTGTAACTATGACAGCCCAAACAAGCATTCTTCAAGTCACTTATTCAAATGAGCTTTTAAATGGAGAAGAAATCC
The DNA here is from genome assembly GCA_023525975.1 of Smallanthus sonchifolius. NCBI lineage: Eukaryota > Viridiplantae > Streptophyta > Magnoliopsida > Asterales > Asteraceae > Smallanthus > Smallanthus sonchifolius. The sequence goes on along the minus strand of CM042041.1, from coordinate 59,767,363 downwards.
ATGTTTCCTCAAATTGCCTTCCTGTAAAAGCTTCACGCTTTGAACCTGCTGGGCATTCTTTTCATGATTTGGCGCTCAAACTCTGTGGTTGTTTTATGGATGAAAACAAACACGCAGAAGACAATGACGAAAGTTTTCCCAAAGACAAAGAACAGGAGTTTATGCAATCATCTGATTCGTATAGCAGCAAACGTAAAAAGAAGTCGGGTGATGAAGCCAACCAACAAGATCATTATGCATTGTTGGGTTTGGTTAATTTAAGGTATTTAGCAACTGATGAACAGATTAGAAAAAGTTATCGTGAAACAGCTTTGAAGCATCATCCCGACAAACAGGCTGCTCTTCTTCTTTTAGAAGAAACTGAAGTTGCTAAACAATCGAAAAAAGATGAAATCGAGAACCGTTTTAAGGCGATTCAAGAAGCGTATGAGGTTTTAATCGACCCTGTGAAGAGAAGGATTTTTGATTCCACAGATGAGTTTGATGATGAAATTCCAACAGATTGTGGCCCAGAAGATTTCTTTAAGGTGTTTGGGCCTGCTTTTTTGAGGAATGGACGGTGGTCTGTTACTCAACCAACGCCTATGTTAGGAGATGAAAATACCCCAGTAAATGATGTCGACTTGTTTTATGATTTTTGGTATGGTTTTAAAAGTTGGAGAGAATTCCCACATGATGATGAATTTGATATTGAGGAAGCTGAGTCGCGTGACCATAAAAGATGGATGGAAAGACAGAATGCAAAGCTTTCTGAGAAAGCTAGAAAAGAAGAATATGCAAGAATAAGATCTCTTGTTGACAATGCTTATAAAAGAGACCCTAGAGTTTTAAAAAGAAAAGAAATGTTAAAAGCTGAAAAGCAGAAGAAAAAAGAAGCCAAATATATGGCAAAAAGACTTCAAGAGGAAGAAGCTGCTAGAGTTGCAGAAGAAGAGAGACTAAAGAAAGAAGAAGCTGAAAAACAAGCTGCAGAAGCTGCTGCACAACAGAAGAAAATAAAAGAAAAAGAAAAGAAGTTACTACGGAAAGAACGAACCCGTCTCCGAACTATATCAACAAATGTGGCGACTCAGCATCTGCTTAATCTCAACCATGATGATGTGGAAAATCTCTGCATGTCACTAGACATTTTGAAACTAAAAAGCTTATGTGATGACATGGAAACACAAGAAGAATGTGTGCAGGCTGAACTTCTCAAGAAGGCGGTTAATAACTTGGATCCTTCTGCAAAAGATCATATTTCAAATCATAGTCAACAAAACGGGTCTGTAAAAGTCAACGGAAATGTTTCTAGACAGAAAAAGGAGAAACCTTGGGGGAAGGAAGAGATTGAGCTTTTAAGAAAAGGGATTCAGAAGTTCCCTAAAGGAACTCCTGGAAGGTGGGAAGTCATATCAGAGTACATCGGGACCCACCGTCAGGTGGAAGAGATTGTTAAAGCAACAAAAACCGTTCTTCTCCAAAAACCCGATTCCACAAAAGCACAGTCGATTTCACCTCTTGTCACACCTCAGGAAGAAAATAAAGTTGAGGCGGTGAAGGTTCCTGCAACCCTTGGCCAAAATGCAGATAAAGTTGTAGAAAATGGTGTGAATTTGGATGAAGATGAATGGTCTGTTGTTCAAGTAACCGCGCTGATTCAAGCCCTAAAAACATTCCCCAAGGAAGCTAACCAGAGATGGGACCGGGTCGCGGCTGCTGTTCCAGGAAAAACGGTTAACCAGTGCAAAAAGCAGTTTACTTTGCTGAAGGACAAATTTAAAACCAAGAAAAAGTAATCCTCTGAATCTTCAGGCACTACAATTTTGACTTACTGAAGGGAAAACATTTATTATTACAAGGCAAATGAGGTATCAAGTATCAACTAGAATCATTCATTCATTTTCAATATTCTTTTCTTGAGATGCAAATGAGTATTTTTTTGGAACTGTGAGGCTTACAAGCAGGTTACTTTTATATTATTATTATTATTATCATATATTATTGCTTATTTAGACGGTTATTTAACGTATGTGACAATTTTTTTTCTAATGTTGTATGCAACTTTGCATTGGTTGAAATTGTTTGGATTTAGTTTTATTTTTGGTTAATTAAAAAAAGATCACATTGCCGTTTGATTGATACTTCATTGTCGTTTCATCACTGATATGATAATTGCATTATTCAAAATGAACATTTTGTAACATAAATCACAGTAATTTGGTTGTGAATTTAGTTTTTTGAAAAGATTTCAATGTATTTTAACAACTGGAGCAGCTGAATAAGTGACAACTGATACACTAAACTGGCCGGGTTAGATTGGTCAGTTGCACCAATCGGTTTTAACAGTTTGATTTTGATGGTTATGGAGATGGTTCATGATGATAGAGCTACGTATACACACTCGCCTACTCCAAAGTAACTCAAATAACAATCAATTATTTAAAAAAAGCTTGTGTTTTTGATTAAAACACATGATTTATTTGTGTTAAACCATAAGAACTTACTGAAATCTTTTGATCAACTCTTGTAAAAAAACAAAACTGATGTATTAATCTGATTAAAATTTAATAAATAATCAAATTATCAATTCGGAAGAAATGCAAAAAACAGTAAGTCCTCGGTTGGGAAAAACCACCCTGTGAACAAAAGAATTATACTGTACAAAAACCCAACAATAAACTTGACGGCTTCATCCTCCCTCTTTCATCCAACCTTATTTTGCACCAATTAATTCAAACAACTTCCACACTTTCAGCAACAACCAGCAATCGACACAAACGAGTCCCCGGAGGGAGAAGATCGGAGATGACAGCCACCATCCTCACCGGATTTGTGGCTGGAATTCGGTTTCTGAGCATAAAATACCAAGTAAATCTGTGATGCTCTCACCACTTCATCATCGACTTCGGTGATCCATGCATCATCACACTTGTACCATTGCTCATTCAACCTCAAATACGTCATATAATGCCCCGATTCAAGCATACCCGAGTGAGTAATCACCGCGAAAACCTCAAAATTGGTCGAACACTCAGCTTCATCACCTTCAAATGCAAAGATTCTGTTCCCAAATCTTTTTCTCACAATTGATGATGAAACATAAGGTGTCATGTCCAAAGAAAACGGGAATTGCAAATGTCGGTCGATCTTTCGTGATGCTTTTCTCACTAACGAGTGTTCGAACCGCTTCACGTGTAGACATAACACCAACGGGAGTCTTTTAATCGACATTTGCTTCACGGATTCGTGTCGTTCTTGACAGTTTTGACAGTATAATTTCTGGTCAGACCCCAATTTTTCTGGTCTTGTAAAGAGGTCCAAGCAGCTGGTGAGAGTGGATACCCCCAAGTCGGTTGACTTTTGGGGTTTGTTAGGTGAGATATGGTCAACGTTTGTGTTGAAATCAAGAGATATATCAACACAAGGATCATAGGTTGTGGAAGTGTAACCGCAAGTTGTGCAAGTAACATCTGATCTTAATAAGCCCGAAAAAGCTCTATGAACTACACAATGGCACTCTCCGTTATCTGTGTAAGCACAAAACGCTTTTCGTTTAACATAATTTTGACACAAATTTGATCCTCCAAAAACCCAAAATTTGTCATCTTTCTGTTGGAAAGACTGCTCGGTTTTGCTAGCACCATGAAAGAATTTGAATACATAAATACGACCGTATAATGCATCAAAATTACCTTTATTTGTGTTTCTTGTTTTCCCTTCTTTCTCATGAATCCGATCGAGTACAGACATAAAGAATTCATGAGCATCTTGCTGTTCATAACAAGCAAGATTTTCTGAAAGCCGCCACCAACTGCAACAAGAAACATGGACACAATTCTTTAATATATTAACAGATATAATCAGCATCAAAGCGAGGATCCAAACACCCTCAGTATCCGAGTACTACAATCACCAAATATGATACCCAAGTATGAACTATGAAGTATGTGTTCCCTCCAAAAAAAACTGGAAAATAGGGCGTACGTGTTGACTACTTGACTTTATGGTCAAACAAGCAACTTTTAGAAAGACAAGGGATTCAAACTCAGAAACTCAAGATTATCTTCACTCGGACAAATAAAAGAATGCGTAAAACAGTTGATTTACAGATTCAGAAGCGATTATGCAAGTGAAATATCAGACAAAACTTCATATCTATAAACAAACAAACGTACCCACTAAAATCCCTCTCATAGAAAAAGCTACGGGTCTAGGGAGGGTGAGACGTGGGCAAACATTTCATATCCATATTAACTTCAATTAATAAAGTACTCCAATCAAAACAATATAGTCATATTGTTGTCTCATATTAGTAATAGAAAGTCATATAAAGCTAATCCATTTGATCTCAAATATCAAATCACCTCTTGTTGACTTTTGAGGACTGAAGGAACATCACAATTCTTTCAAGGGACCTATACAAGCAAACACATCCAAACCCAATACTTGACACTTTGTATCAGATCTATAATATATTACTTACAAACATTACCACTGTATCTTATGAGATCATGCAAGTATGGACATGTGATCAAAAACAACAATTACATAGCAAATTCAATAAAATGGCAAAGACCTGTATAGAAACTGAGCTGGACTGTAAGGCGCCCTATCACCCGAAAACACCGCAGAGAAGATAACATCAATGTCACAAGACAAACAAAACCGATCCGAAGAATTCTTCCGGCAAGAATCCCTGTCATGCCTACCACTAAGAAAATAATTCCTAACAGGAGGAGCATGAAGCAATGCTTGCAAAACAGAATTCATAAAACAAGTGTTCCCCAAATTGTTCAACCCTCTCAACCCCACCGGAAAACAAGATTTGGACAACCTCCTCCCATGATCCCACTCCCCACCACCACTACCACCAACCCTTTTCAGATTCTTGAAATCAGAACTCAACCCACCATCAAAACCCAATCTTTTCCTCTTATTATTAATAGATCTAATCCCTTTAAGATTCTCATTTCCTAACCCTACAATCTTTTCCAACATCACAGCTCTATCAAAATCAGGATCATACACCTGATCATCACAGGCAAAACAATAAAGCTCAGATCTTTGAATATCAACTGCAATTTCATGACCAATCTGAGTTTTGGTATGCAAAAGGGCATGATTTGATTCAGATGATAAAGAACAAGACATTGATGAACAGATCAAACAGATGTATAATCTACCTTCATACCGACAACAAAAACTGCATCTGGGTATCTCAGATTTTGATTTTCCCACAAGGGTTTTCCCATAGGGGCTTGATTTCACCCACTTTTGGATCAAATTGAACCCTTTCAAACCATACCTTTGCTTGTAATCGGAAAGGTGGTTGCAGGGATTTAGGGCTGTTGACATTTTGGGGGGAAATTAAACAAAAAAATTAAAACTTGATCGACCACAAAATTTTAATTTGGGTTTCAAGAAAGTTGAAAAAAATTGGATCTTGATGAAGGTGAAGATGAATTTGGGGATTTGGATAGAGTTTGAATGAATCAAGCAAAGGAATGAAGATAGAAAGGGGGCAGAGGGAAAGGGTGGAGGCGCTTTTTAGCAGGGAGTGGAGAAGAAGACCGACTAAATGCTGTGTGTTCTACTTTCTTCTCGTTAATTACGCGCATTAAGATGGGCCGTTGGATGTTGATCACTTGATCGTATGAGTGAGCTTATTTGAGATTTGATCCTGGCCATTGATGTGAAATTATTGTGCGGTGGTGTGTGTGGACCTCATCTAGAAGTTGCGTGGGAGTTTTATATTGGTGGTCGTCCCACTCAATTCTCCCTTGTTTTCATTAACTAGGCTAGACTCAAACGCTTACGACTTCATCAGCTATTCGGTATGTATATGTCCCACATCATGCCTTCATCTGATTTAGACGAGCGGCCCTGTAGAGAACACCACACCGCCCTTGGCAGTCGTGATGGTGGTGATGGCGCCACAATGACTTCTCTACACAACCGGCTCCTCTCTTTCTCTCTAATGTATTAAAAGTTAAAAAAAGGTTGAAGGATGAACATTTAGCCATTTACGTGATTGAAAGATGAAGGAAGGTGATGATGTAGCGGAAAAAGTGACACATAATGGTGAAAGATGAGTATAATAGATGGTCTTAAAAATTATACATAATTCTTGTAGAATATCATAAATTTTAGGGTCGGCTCTACCTTATTAAAGAATAACATTGTGTTTTAGGCCTTAACATTTTGAGGGTCCACAAACATTCTTATAAAAATTAGGGTTAACCATCGTTGATTCATATCTTATGTCTGTTTCTGTTTGTTCTAGTAACCATGGGTTTCAATAGATACGAAAAACTAGTCTAGAGTCTCATCAATACTTCTTGATCTACAACGTTGGTAACCTTAGGGAATTTACAATTATTGAATTTGCTGAGATAGATGAAAGATGTTAGTTTTTTTCTAACTATTAAACTGTATCCGGATGATTCACGCTTATAGATTTTGAGGAATAATAGGATGCGTATGATGACAGTCGTCAAGTCAATCAAAAACTCAATTAACATATATAGCTAGGGTAAGTAGGGTATCATATCCACGAGGAACATGTGATTAGTATTACACATTCGTTTGATTGTGTAGAGTAGAACAAGAAGATTTGATTGTTAAACAACTTGAATTGTATAAGCTAGAACAAATTAATTGAGTAAATTCAAGTAATTAAAAATATGGTCACACCAAGGTTCAGATTTAGGCATTTAATAAACAATCTGACTTGATCATACAGTCATTACTACATAGGCATAACTTATTTTATCAAATGTGCACATAGGATAATCAATGTACGCTTAATCAAACAACAATTCTTTTAAATATTCTAGACCGAATAATTTATGTTGTATGATGTGGTACTTATCAATTATCAATTCACTATCCAACGCTATCTATCAAAACACATTGTTCTCTAATGATGTAAACCAAATAACAGAAGCAATGTTATGAAATGTTCAAAATAGCAAACCATTCAACATAAAAACATGACAAACACGTGAATTCACTAAAAGTATTGAGTACTCAAACATCTCAAAGCAAATTCATATCAAATGTACTTACAATTCAGATTGAATGTCAAATGAAATCAAATCCCACACCTAGATGCAACCATGAAGAGATCTAACTACTCATGATGATGGATTTCGATGATGAAATGTGAATTTAGGGATCAAGTGGCATGATTTGGATGATAAAAACACTTTGTCACTAAATCTTTCTCATCCTCCTCCGCTCATTGGCTATCCCATATGATGAATGATCATTTTTCCATGAATTTGGGATAAAAACTCATCCAAAAACCATCTAAAACCGCATAAGGTCATGGCTTGAGCGTAGGGCTACTTTGGCTCCTTAGTCCATTTTTCTAGTTTTTTAAAATCCTGTTACCATACGTCCACAAATACGCACAGATGCAACAGTAGAGTGGGCGTACCCATACGTCCACGGGAGCAGGGCTACACTGGTGCTCAATCTTACCTTGTGTTTGATCCTCATGCACATGCCAAACTCCCACAACTTGATATATCTGTGCTACAAACCTACACAAACGAAATATGTACAAAGTAGCAATATTCCATGCACATGATATGTTAAAGGCGTGACAAGTGGTTTATGGTATTATATTTGTGTTCAAGTGTTTATATTAAAACTATATAATGCAATTATTAATACTTTTGAAATCGATAAACATATATAAGGGAGGATAGTGCCCTTCCCCAGCACCGCCGGGAAGCGCAATCCATGTGGACAAAGTGCAGGTTTTGAGAAAGTGGTAATCGGAATCAAATCGGGAAGCACATACCGAATTGGATTAAGTTTTGTGAAGAGCCATTGGGAAAATTGGGATGGAATGGGCAGGGAGAGCGGAACACCATTCCTCCCCCATACGAGACAAGATGTTAGAGAGGGAAAATCAGGATGCCCCGCTATGACACCGACGACACTAACAGGAAAATACATATTACTAAAATAATGATCAAATAATATAGGGGCCATCACAAAGGTCACAAGAATTATATAGCCTTTTTAAATAATGTTGATTATGACTTAAATATGATTAATTAATGGTCCCAAATCGCCATTAAAAAAAAAATAGAAAAAAGATAAGATGTTTTGTGAAATGGTTACATAAAACTAACCAATCAGATAATCAGAATTTAATATGCATTTGTCTAAAGATTAAGCTTAGTATTAAACTGCTAAGCTTTATTCTCCTTGTTATTAATTAACCATGTAAAATGAATAGTAAATTATGTGAAATTACAAAGTTCTCCTTCATTTGAGATTAATTACAAGAATATCATCTTTCATTGTAAAAGAGAAAATAGAGATGATTGCAAAATGGTAATTATTATCAACTTCATCCGCAATTTATAAGTAGTAAAAGAAAATAATCAGTTTTTTTATTTAGCCCCTCAGCTTTAATAAGTTTAATATCTGGTCCTCAACTTTAATAAACCTTCTTCTCAACTTTAAGCTGTTTTTTTTACATTACGGCTTATGTTTCGACGTCGCCGTAACGCGGGGTGGTTCGAGTTACTATACGTGTCGACGCCTTCGCAACGCGGGGCGGTAGAGTTAATCTACGTTTTGACGCCGCGGTGAAACACACCACTTTTAAAAAACAAAACTTTAACGCGCGGAAGTCTTAACCCAGGAATTTTTTTTTTTTTTACCATCTCGCGTAGCGCGAGAAAACAAGCTTCCTCTCTCGCGATACGCGAGGGAGTCAAAAATTCAGAAAGTTTCTCATGTTTCAGCAGGTTTTCATACTTAGCCATTTTTCCAACTTTTTCCAAAATACAAGACAACAATTTTGCCCAACACATGAGTTTTAACCAAAAACCCCTTCAACAACATGATCACAACCCAAAAACATGTTTTGTTTATCAAATTACAATCAAAAAGGGGAAAATTCCACCAAATCATCAAAACATGAAAATATGCATACGAGGATCCGCCAACGCCTTGGACTTGACTTTGACTACCTCGGAGCTTTTCCTACATTCACCACACATATCACCATTAGTAATGAAGATAAATTCATAACAAACAAGTAAATTCCTACTTGTTTCACCCATTCACCCATTTGACCCGTTTCCACTCAAATTGTCATTTAGGCTACATATTCTTGCACCCTTACTACAAGTTTCAATTATGATCAACACATGATCCATTTCCATTATGGCACAAAGGCCATAACTCCTTTTCATTTATGATCAACACATGATCCATTTCCAATATGGCACAAGGCCATATCTCCGTTTCATTTATGATCAACACATGATCCATTTCCAATATGGCACAAGGCCATATCTCCGTTTCATTTATGATCAACACATGATCCATTACCATTATAGGTTAACACTATAACTACATTCATTCATTGCACATACTAAATCATTCACAATTTATCATATCACAAGTATGCACACAATCACATAACACATAATCCATAAAATTCACCATTTATCATCAATACTAAGTAAGTGCATATGCACTTACCTTTTGGGTTAGACGACTCCGCTCCGCCTTCTAAACTCACAATTTGATTGCCTAAACATACACACCTATTTTAGTAATCTAATCATTCATTCAAAACACATACAATTGAGTTTACCACCCAAATTTCCATTTTCAACCCAAATTGACCCGTTTGGGTTATTTCCATATCCAAACACCCCCTTTAATCAAGAACTCATCTCAACCACTAGAATTCTCTTTCTAATACCTTGACACTAATTTTTATCAAACTAGTTTCTTTAAGTTAATTTGGGGTTTGTTTAAGTGTCTAACACCTCTATAACACTTAATCATCATCAATTTATCAATTTTTTTATCAAAACCCCAAAACCCCCAATTTCCTCCATATGAACCCTAACTTTCAAAAATCAAAATCAAAGGGTTCCATGGTGTTGTTCACCTTCCTACACCTTTAGTTTAGCTAGATTATCAATAATCTAACACCATTTTACCACATGCAACCATAATTTCGGGTTTTCAACAAAACCCAACAAGAACACCATAAATGGTGGATCAAAGAGGAAGAAATCACTTACTTGATGTTAGAAAGGTGATGTGTGAGCCAACACCTTCAAGTTACAAGCGTCAAACACACGAATTTTGGCTTCAACCCGATTTCTCCTCTCTTCCTCTTCTCTTGAACGACCCAACTCCAAAATGAAGTCAATTTTGACTTCTAAAGGTCAAATATGGCAAATTTGCCATGTTTCACCTTTAGCCCCTCTACTTTCAATCTTTTCCATTTCCTTCCATAACTAGTTAAAACTAGTATATCCCCGTTACTAACTTGAAACCCGTTTGTTTCAACTTATTTCTAAAATATTATTTTCACCATAATATTTATTAGAATTATTTATTTATTTATAACGAGACCCGGATTTTGGTTCGTTACACGCGGTGACGCGGGGTGGTTCGAGTTACTGTACGTTTCGAATCCGCCGCAACGCGGGGCGGTTCGAGTTGTTGTACGTTTCGACGCCAGCGCAACGCGAGGCGGGTAAATCCCCTAGTTTAATTTAATGTAGCATTCATTTTTATTTCTGACCTGAGATTTATTTAACCTATTACAACTTACACTAAATATTTCTATTCAACAATGAAATACCTATCTTTAAATCATAAAATTTATAAAAATTAGAGTCAAGTGTTAGCTCAGTTTGGTTATGGGTAAAATCCAAACCAAACAATGTTTTGGTTATTAGATTTTCAAAATGGATAATTTTTTTTTTCTTGCAGATGTTTTAGTTGTTTTGGTTACAAAAAAAAAAACTCATAACCGAACCGTCAACGGACCACATGACCTAGTCAAAGACTATTGTGGCTAACACTCCTGGTCTCTGTCCATGACCGAGCCGACTTAACCAGCCCTTTGGTTTCAAGGCAATTTTTCATATCTCTAGCCCCCTCCCCAAGTGAAAACAAAACACAAATTCTAGCATCACAAATTTCAATTTGTTGAAACTTACATTATAAGATAAACAGAGTGGCTAACAAGCAATGGATTACACACCTAGAAAACATTCCCATTTGGTTACAACTTACAAAAGAAGGTTTCCTTGTTTCCCAAGAAACATTGATCAAAATAGACGCATCGCTGCAGCTTCAAGAAATCATTTCGAATACAAGCATGGGTGACATGCTAATCATTTGATCTGGTCAATGATGTCAGATATGACAGCATCCATGTCCAACGCCTTCATTGGTGCAAACGGTCGTTTCATATCCTGTACATAACAAACAAGGTAATCTTAGATCCATGTTGCAGCAACTGTCTGCTATACATTCACAAGTTTAAGATATTAACAGAGTTATAATCAAGATCTTGGGATGCAAATAACTGTTTAATGAGCAAGTATTAAAACAGGAAAAAATGCCACTTTTGCCAAACTTTCATAAATTTATATAATTAAAACTGTTATATTATGAATATGATTATGGAAACAGTATTATTAATCTTAATAACTGTATAAAGCGATTTAAGAGGTGTGCGAGACAACTTTCAACCCCTGTGCCCAATTCCTCCTTTAGCTAAAACATTTTGATTTGACCCATTTGATATAAAACACGACCCAAATCAACCCATTCATTAGTAATGGGTAAAAATTGCCATGTGCATTGATTTATGTTAGATGCTGAAAGGGGACTTTTTTTTTCATAGATGACGAAATATTGTCAAACAAATGCCTATAACATATGAATTACACCTATATAGAACCACCATGATACTAAAGTTCAAAAGGGAACTAAAAAGAAGATGAATTTTGAAGAATAATATTTGTGTGGATAAGTAAACTGCACTCTACTTTGTGATTGTCCAAAATGAAGAACATCGGTTGGTCAACTGTCGATAGAGACGAGAGAAAAGAAGAATAACATTTGTTGTATGTGTGACTTGTTCATTTAAAAAAAAATCAATTTGAAGAAAGCAACAGCTTAGATGTGGTGATGAGATTACCAGAAGACTGATAAACTTCTTGCCACCTTCTTCGCGCACCTCAAAGCATCCCCTTCTTGGCTACAATAAAAAGAAACCAAGTACTTTGGTTTATTAGTTATTAGCAGGAAAAATATTATGTATTTATGTAATTTTTACAAATAACATGTAAACAAAAAGGTGTAAAATATAGAATAATAATAAAAACAATTCTGTAAAACAAGAAAAAGGCAACAGGTTCTGCTGACTCAAGGCATAACAGAATGAATGTGAATAATTTCACAGAAAAATAAAATGGGTTTAATGAAAAACAAACCATGTATTATTAAGAATACCTTTTCTGGGTTGACTAGCACATTAATGTCAGATACAGCACTCTCCAAATCATTCTTCACCTTAACAGCCCTTATTTTAAATTGCTTGCACTGTGTGCTGAAATATAATTATACAAGGACAATATAAGACGGATTTAAACGATACAAGTATGTGTTTCAAATTTCAAAATATCACTAAAGCCTTTTGGCTAGCAGGGTGTTGGATATATAGCATTGAAAGCATGTATTTTCAAATTATTTCTATGTACTGGTGCATATCATTTTGAACAACTTTCTAAAGAAACCAATATCTAGAACTACAAAGGTTTTGTCTTAAACATATAGCTATATCAGCATGCCCATACTTAACTTGTGGATTAAAACCTTAATATTAATTCATATGTAACTGTTCTAGACGATTAGCAGTGCTTGCAAAGTGTTTGATAACCAATTTCTTTTATGAACTATTGAGGTCACACACGCGTGTTCTTTCAAGGTGCTAAAAAAGATTGAGTTATCTTGTGTTGTGTCTTGACCATACTATCCTACATGCCTTACATAGTAAGATCTTTTTGCTTATTTTGATTTTGAGTAAAATAATTAAACATGAGGAATATTCAATCGCCCTTGGTTTTAGAAAGCGCGTCTGGACGCGTCCTGGTACTTTTGTGTAGGCAAGGTGAGAGATGTACAAAAGGCACAGGTGAGGCGTGCTTTTCATGCGAAAAATTAGCATAAGGCGCAATGGGGCTGGATTTGTGCATTTAAAAATATTGTACAACAGGCTTTTTAGGTTGTACATATAGGTTATATTTAGATATTAAACCATAAAATTTGGGTAAATAACGCTAGAAACCTACAAGAAATATATTAAAATTTTATATAATAAATGTATCTTGTCAAAGATTTGTTAAATTGAAAGCAAGACTGAATTTCATGTTTTAATTCGTCTAATCTCATTTTATTACCAAGATTTCTATTTTATTTCTCTGAAATCATGAAAACAGCAGTTACAGTACACACAAATCACTATAACCTAGCTAGAAGAACCATTAGGATCTTACAAAATATTTTTTATTCATAAAAAAACAAAAACACTAAGAAATTAAAATAATGTCATTGATTCTGGACAAGAAACAAAAACCAAAGGAAAGATAGAGAAGCATACCAGTGCTCAATCACGACTGTCTTGGAGCCATTTCCACCCTCAGACGGCGGCGGCGGCGGTGCTTCTGTTGTTTTAGATTTTGACTCCGGCTTCTCTTTGGAGCTGAGCTTAGCCTTTTTGGTCTTCGGTGCCGGCTGAGCCACCGGCTTCGTGGTCAGCTGGGTGGTTTGGCGCGTGGAGCTTCGAGTGACTCTCGTTGTCTTGTGATTCTCGGAAGCGGTCTCTGGCTGGTGAGGTGAGGGAAGAGTGAAAAGGTATCAGCTTTTGTTTTCCCGCGTGTTTTTTTTTACTCTGTGCTTTTCAATCCTCTATCTTGGTGGTGGCTGTGGCTGACTGCTTTCTTGTTTAGGGTAAAAGGAATTGAAATAAAAAAAAATAGAAATACAATATTTTATTTTTTGAAAGGCCAAATACAATATGAAGAGTAAAATCTCGGTTTTATTCCTTGTGGTTTGGTCAAAATATTGGTTTTATTTTTTATGATTTGGTCAAAATAATACTTTTAGTGCTTTAGTTTTAATTTGGATTTTTTGGTCTATCAATTCTAATTTAACTTTTTTTATTTCATTAATTTTAATTTCTTCTCAATTAAATTCAGACCTCTAACAATGTTAAAAGTCTATTTGTAGTGAACTAACAAAAATACCCTTACTTAAAAAAACAATAAAAGTAGTGAGAATTAAACATAAGCAACGCCTCTGGTTATGTTTATTGGAGAAGACGATTAAACTGTTACAAGATTCCAATAGAGACAAGAGATGCTGGTTATGTTTATTTATCACTACTTTTACTTTTATTAGGTAAGGGTATTTTGGTCAATTCAATGTAAGTTAACAGTTAACTTTTAACGGCGTTAAATGCTTGGACTTAATTAAGAAGAAATTGAAACTAATGGACTGAAAAAACCAAATTAAAACTAATAGACTAAAAACGTTATTTTGACCAAACTATAAGGACTAAAACCGAAATTTAGTCTTTATTGAATTTGTTTTTGAGATATTTAATAGACCTGTTTGTGCTAATAGGTGGGAGGCCAAGATAAAAGAGAAATTATGAAAATGAATAAGTTATTTCAATCCTTAGCTAAGGGATGTACTTCACATCTTTATACCTCTTCACACTTCCACGTTAGTGGCACATCAGATTCCACAGTCTTGTCTCATCCTCTATATATACCCTTGTATATTGTTCATTGAGAAACACAGGATATACAAACCTTTAGTTACAATTTGCGCATTTGGAGGTTTGGTGAATCAATATTTTAAATGTGATTAAAAAGTAGGAATGTGATCACAAGGTTATAGTGAATCTAATGCTAAGGTGTTTAATTTGAGCATGAAATGGGTTGCATTAATAAGAGTCTTTGACTAGTGAATCAAATCATGTACGTTGGTTACAACAATGTTTATTAATGAATTCATCTATGTGATAAGGTGTTTGATGTGGAATAATAAAGTTATATTATGATTGATTAGATGGCCGCTAATAGGTATGTTTATTGGAGTATTTACATTGATGTGGTTGTGAAAAAGTATAGTAAGTTAGTGAGACCAAACTGTATTTGATGAGGGTTAAGTGCCATTGTTGTAATGTGTTGTGAAAGTGTTGAAAGTCTATTCACTAAGGAACTTAGTGGAAATCATAACATTTCCGGCATGGTGTATTTGTGGAAATTTTAATCGTTGGAAATATGGAATGGTGATTATTAGTGAGTTAAATTTTGTGGAGGAATCGGTCATTAATCTTGATCGTAAGGTTAAGAAATCTTTTAATAAAACGTTTAATCACATTACTAAGCTTTGAAACCACTGGGAGAGAATCTGACGCCACATGTGTATTGGTAGATGGATATTTGAGGTGTTACCACTACCCTTTGTGTGGTTTAGTTTCGAGAACGAAACCTTAAGCCTTGAGTCAAGATATGAGTGAGGAACTAAAATATTTAAGTAGAAAGGATGAGATGAGTTGGTGACTAAACTAGCAATATGTATGTTTCCTCATTTCAAGTCTCAAGAGTGATGTTTGTGTGTGTTGTCTTGAAGAAACGAGAAAAGGAAAGAAGAATCAAAGAGGGAAAAGATGTTTTTAGTAAAATTTATAGTTAGAATCAAGTCTTGACATTTCATACAATTAACTTCAAGTAAAGAAAAGTCAAGGGTAAGTTCAGCCATGGCTATAGTGAGATTGTTTGTTGGGTTTTACCTCTAATGGTGAGATTGATTGAATCTAATGACTTCTAAGATGTAATTTAGCTTAGATTCATTTCATATTATTGTTAGGAAGTGATTAGAACCTAAACAAATTAACAAAGATGCAAAATCATGAAATTAGATTTTGAGTTCTTGATGGATTAGGGCTCAAATGGCGATTCCTTGATTTTGTTGGTGTTTTATCACATTCCTTGGATTATAATCACTACACCTAATGTGTTTAACATGTTTAGAAGGTTTAATTTGGTTTCTGACCAAGAAATTTGGGTGTATGAATGTTTTATGGTTCAAAATTGAGGTGAAAATTAGGCTAGATTAATAGGTTGCTGCTGTGTTTGTAAAAATCATATAAAATCGACCGTGTACCCGATTGAGATGTTCCTTTCTTGTTGGAAAAATTCTTGAGTCTACTTTTTATTGATTTTAACATCATAAGCAAATAAGGGCAGTACAGGGGTCAAAATCATTGTACATAAGGTATAAAAGACTGAAATTTTAAATATTGATGTTAGCCCAATGCCTTGTACCCATAGCCAAAACCATCGAAGTAAATGCCCTAACTCCCTAATACACCCACGTTCGCACTTCGCACACCTGCTAGATCATGTTTCTAATATAAAATACGGACACTTTTTAGTTTTGACTTTTGATTTGACTGTTAATATTATGTGTATGTGTATATAAGTTTATGCATGATATAAAAGCTACCGATATCCCACCGCGAGAACCGATATCTCAAATATCGGTCCTTGACCGATAACCGATATTTTTCCGCATTAACTGCTTAGGATGATAATAAAAAGAAAATATGTAAGTTTCTCTTCAAACGTGTCAACGAGTCAATGATTGAGACAAATGACTCAAAATCAACCATAATGTTCTAAAGAGTTGATGAATGAGTCTTAACAACCTTTATAGGTGTGGTAGAGGTTGGTAAAGGGTATAATTAGTTGAAATGACCCTCATGTTGTGAAATGAGTTTTATGTCAAAAACTTACATATTTGACATTGGTCTTTTGACTTCAGGAAATCAACAAATTGGAGTAGGAAATCAAGTAATTCAAGATCACGCGAGCAAGGTGAGTAATCACAGAACTCAAATACTGTGTGTTATATATGAACTGTTTAATGAGTTGTATCATATATGTGAACTTGTTGATATGATTGCAGATAGGGTAAAGTCTCATTTGGGACCAAGGATTCACAATGGTGGTTATGATCTTTGATTCGCAAAGCCGCAAAGGGGTTTGTGATTCATTGAGCGAAACATGTTTCACCATAGGTATGCAATTCATGAAATTGAATTACATATGAGAATGTGATTCATGGATCACTAAGGTGCATGATGATTCTGGAATTCACATGAATAACCAACAGATAAGAACATAAAAATGAAGGCACACAACTCTTATTCAAACCAAATGATTCAGACTCGTTACATCATCTTTAGATTAGATTATGACATTATTACACACATCAACTAGGGTTCCATTCCTACACAATGATTGCATATGAAAATTCACTTCTTTTACTTAGAATTACAGGTTTTAAAATCACGATTCACCATTAAAATCAACAGTGTTAAGATCTGATAACCCTAAGACAAATAAATCCACAAACAATCAAGTGCATAGGAAATCAGTTATCGAATTAAGCAGACAGAGAACCAACAATTGGATACTTAGCTTCGAATTTACGTTCCCAATCAGCAAGAACACTTAGCTCCTTCTCGGTGAGTCCGTCAAGCGATCCGATAACATCTTCATCGTTCTTGCTCATTTTGGCTAGGGCTCTGCTTGCATCTTTACCGGCGAATAAAGCATAGGAGCCGCCGGGACCGTAGAAGGACTTTCCGGTGCTCACGTCAAAAATACGACTCCTCACGCCGATGTATATCGGTTTTGATGGATCTGTACCGTCGTATTGCTTCAGCTGATCTAGTGTTAGCTCCATTGGACGTTAAGATATTCAGTTTTTTTTGAGAATTTTTGTTTATCCCCTTTTTCCAGTCGGTATTGTTTTAGGGTTCTATTCTATTTTAGATAAAAAGTGGATGCGTTATGGACTTATGGTTAGTGTTTTTCAGGTTTTTTTATTTTTTTTTAAAGGAAGCCATCTTTTTCTACTATAAATATATATTAGTATATTACCATGTTAAATAAGTATGAAAATAAATTTCACCATTCATTTTAATGTTTACGAGGTTAGAAACCCTATGTATTACACGAGTTGAATAAATATACTATTATATTTAATAATAAATATTTACATATTATATATTTATAACATATTACATATTTTATGATACAAATTTTAGAGATGTCATATAGTTAATTTTTAAAAATGTTTTATAAAAAGAATGAAATTAATGTTCAATTTCTAGCAATGTTTTATGAATAAATCTATATTTTTTAGATAAAAAAATATTTTATAAAAATAATTATATAAATTATTATTATTTAATAGAAGAGAGAGACAGAAAACAAAAAAAAAACAAAAAAAATTAAATAAATTTTGAGCATTTAATAGGAGAGAGAAGCGGGGAAATTTGTGTCACAAAAACTTTATTTATTATAGAGTATAGATATATCATTCTGAAATTAATAAATTTGACACCACTTAATTTACTAATACTATTACTTAAGTTACTAATTCTAACAGAAAATTTTTATATCTCAACAAACTTCTATCAATAATTCTCTCAGGAAACTTCCATCAACAATTCTCTCAAATTTTAGAAATGTCGGTGAATATTATAATTTATAGTCAAAGAAAATGAGAGTTTGTAAATTGTATCGCTGAGTTGAGACGTGCTGTACTTTTACTGATGTCACTTATCATGGATTAAAAAAGTTTGTTTTAAAAATGCGTGCTTTTCAAAACCTTATATATCTTACAAAATGTCTACTTACTTCAATCCAAGTGATATATTGGATGATAATGATATACTTTCTTTCTAAATGTTGTTCTTAGTAATCCACATGAATTGTTTACATTGTTTGTTACTCAAACATCTAGTGTCGGTAGTAGTTCTGTTCAAGAATTAATAACTCAATGATATTTTCGACAAAATATTCTTAGCATGTGAGAATAAAAGAAGTCTTGGCATGTAACCAATTGGACAATCTACGCCCACATATCATCTTGTGATTGGACTCTTTTTATAAGAATAAAACAAGTATCACGTCAGCACAAGATAATGCCATTCTTGTGTCACGTTACATTTGATCAATCGATAATTAAAAAAAGTTACATTTGATAAACGATAATTAAAAAGAAAAGAAGTAAAAGTTAATAGCCATTTTGTAATTCTAAGGGTCATTTTTGTGATTTTCCCTTACGATACATATCCATGTTTTCATTTTAATTAATGTCCTTGTATTTTATACCCTTATATGGTATTTAATATTCCTATTATTCACTTATAATTGTTTAAACATGTAGATTAATTCATTAATTTTTTAAATAATCACGTGAGTATAAAATTAAAATAAAAAGTTTTTACATAGAATATTAATATATATTTTCTCATATTTAAACATAAACACGAATTTTTATAAACTAAAATAATGTAGCATTATCAGAAAGTGATTAAATTTTGCAAGTGTGAATTTTTTTTAACAAAATGATAATTTTGATACACAATCCTATATATAAGAGCATTCTCAGTCCGTTCTTTATATTCCATATCCTTATAATTACACTAAAAGACACTACTTTTTCTACCTTTTATCTCTACTTTTCTCTCTCCTTATCCTTATCCTTATAATTATACTAAAAATCATTACTTTTATCCTTATATTTACAAAAACCTTATATCTTTTCTCTCTACTCCACTTTACATCACTCCATAAAATATACAAAACCCACTCACATAATTATAAAGAACGGGTTGTGAATGCTCTAACTATTACAAATAAAATTGTAATAGAAGTAGAAGGTCCATCCCCCATGGTTTACAAGCACAGATGACAGACCACACACACACACACACATATATATATATATAGAGAGAGAGAGAGAGACTTTGCAATATCAAATATTTTGGAATATCTAAAATGAGATTTCAGGATGAGTCATCAAGTATCATGAACAATAGCAGAGAATAACATCCTGTTAATATCCCCTGAATCTGAATCTTCATGACCCTCATCTCCTGCAATATGTTAATGTATAAAATTCATCTTGGCATCACAAAATGTTTCATTATTAGTAATGAAAGAATTAAGCAATACCGAGAAATTACCTGTTTTAGATCTTACTTGCAGGGCCCATTCATCGATAACCTGTTTGTAGCATACAAACATGAGAATGTCAATAAAAACCCTTTTGTTTAAAATGATTTTCCATGTCAGAACACGAACAATTTAAGATACTTAGCATGAAAGACTGAAGGAACAAGAAATGTAGCAAGAATATAACTCCCATATACCAACCACACATAAGCTTAACAGTTGGGAAGATTTTAAGTAGGTCCATCCATAAATTAAATAAATAAAATGAAAACCTTTTTTCCAGGTTTACTTTACGCGTTATCATGAAAATCATATGTTTTTATTAGCAAGTTTTAGAATAAATCTACCTAAAACCTTGCCATCACTGTTTTGCAGCCAGTCATGGGATATCTTGCCATTATTAATTTAGGTCGTTTACTGGCAAATAGTGCAAAATCTATAAGCACCACTTGGAAAACACAACCAAGAAAACTTGAAACACATAACAGCCTTCTTATTTTAGACCTTTTTGCAACTATTTTGCATCTCGTTGTTGTCTTGTGCGATTGAAATGTAAATCTATGCCTTTAAATAAAGAAAACTAAGCATCACCTCATTGAAGTTTGTATAAGCAGGATCATCAGAATCATTGGTGACAGGGATCCCCATGGAAGTTTGCAACCTTTGCAATGATGCTCTGTTCCCAACTACAGTTGTCCTAGCTTTATCAATCAAATCCTACATCACAATTAACAAAAGAAATGTTCTATTTTCAATTGCTTGCAGCAAACAAATTTGAAACTGCATGTTTAATAAAGTGAAGTGTAAACAACTAATCCATTATTCACATTTAAAAAAAGTTCAATTAACTATATATCATACATTCATGCATGCAACATATCCTTTACACTTTCAAAGACAGTAAATTGATAACACAGCATTTTAGTCTGGCCAGCAAAATTTCAGAATCAATATCAATTACTATTAATACAACTAATTAATTCAAAGACAGTAAATTGGTAACAGAAATTTTAATTGAGACTGTAGAGACTATTAAGTTAGTGTTTCAATCCAACTACCACGCGTGCTCTCGCCTCTTCAACTGACACAACTTACAACAAAAACAAAACGGTTTTTTAGAAGAACAATACTTTAAAAAAAAATTATTACCTCAACATGATAGCAAGCCACTTTGCATGAATTTAGATTATGTTTTTTGTGCAAAATCAACTAATGAGACTGACAAGCCATATAGAACAGCAACACTCCAGGAGGTATAGGCTGATACTTGATAGACCAAGTATAATAACACCTAAACTCTAAACTGTTAAATAGTTTGCATCTTATGAATGTTCACTTTGCAATGATAGTTAAAAAAGGATCCTCAAATTATCAGGTCACTCCTATATCCATATGTTCACATTGACAAAGCAACATCTCTCACCATATAATAATCAAGAAAGGGGTAGATTTCAAATATCCAATGTCTACTAAACCCTAATGAGAACTAACAATGTACTAATAAGTGCCCTTAAACACAAAAGCCCTATTCATCAATAACTTTATGCTTCCAATCCTTAATTCTAATTGCATAGTAACTAGTAACCAATGGTACTTACAAAATTCATTTTATAAGCTCAAGCAGTGAATTGATTACTTAACGATAATTGAATTAAATTAGGTTTTTATTTAACCTGCTTAGCGGAGAGTAATTCGCGGCATTGCTCTTTCAGATATGGTAATTCGTCTTGGATCTTCTTTATCCTAGCCACAAGCTTCATCGGATTGGCCTGAAAGGTTAAAAAACGAAACCGATTCAAAAAAATTACTAAATCATCGAAAAGGAAGAACGAACGAGCAAAAGCGAATCACGTTATCAGGATAGATTTTCCGGAACTCCTTGTCTAGGCGGTTTTGGACTACAATTAGGTCGTTGTTGGCCTTGGTTAACAGGTTTACCAGACCATCCACGGCGTGGTGGTGGTGGTGGTCGTCGTGGAGACTCATTTCCGCCGCTGCGTGAGCGGGATGTTGGCGATCTTTCAAGGGTTTTGAAAGCAAGCAAGATGTGAAATTTAATTTTATTTATTAATTAACACTTTATAGGTTTTAACACTTAATAAATTTTAATGAAATTAACTAGTTTATGAAATATAACACATACATTTTATCCCCTATTTTAACATCTATACAGGTTTCTATAAACTTATCTAAATGCGACAAAAAATTAAAACGAAGTATCATAATACCTATTTTTTGGGCCTTTTTGAGCTCACGTGGAGGATAGTGTGAGTTTGCTGAGAAACGTCCAAAAATGAATCATGAGAGACTAGGAGAGGGGCGTTTTGGAGCCATTTTTTAATGCAGAAAGGGGTGTGTCTTGTGTATTTCCTGTTTATAGGATTTCAACATATGGTATCAATTTATACAAGTCCCAAATTAATCTACCTCTAAAGGAGATGAATCAGTCTTTTGTGTACTGGATGAAGAAGCCATATGAGTGATCTTGATAAAAAGTCTATTGCCCTCAATTGGGATTGATGATTTCTTCTTTGGTGTTAGGATTTTCTCCAGAGAGATAATCAATCGTATGTTTTTGTTAGAATTCAGGGCAAAGACTCATAAATTAATTTAACCATCACTATTTACATCTAGGCCTCTCAAGGTATTAACTTTCATTCAATTAGATACCTTAAATACAGGACTACACACATTTAGTCCATATAAATGTCAAATGGTCAAAAGGCCACATAAATATTTCTAACATTTCATGCTCAAATATATATCTCGGTCGCAAACTATCATTTTTAAAAGCACCGGTGCAAAATGAGAATACTTAGAGCATTCACATCAGCTCCCCAATCTCTACCGTCATCTCTAAATTATAAAGGAAATATGAAAAATCATATAATTTTATGCTCACATCAGCCTCCAACCTCTATAGCTCTATATTTTTACAAGAAATTATAACCACCCTTTATATTTAGGGTCATCATTCACCCCATCTTCATCCTCTATATATTATTTTATACTTTTGTAAGTGTGTGAGTGGAAGAAAGAGAAAAAATAATAATAAATAAATAAAAAAATATTATTTAATTGAAATAATGAATATATATGGGGAGTCTGATGTGGAAGCGCTTTTTGAAAAGTGGGATATAAATTTAAGAAATGATAATTTTTAGTTAAATTATAGAGATAATGTGAATACTTTTATTCACAGATAAACATTTCCTCAATTCTTTTTTACAAGCACACAACAATTTTCACATTTTCTACAATCTTTAACATTGATTCTTGAAACAAAACTGACCACATTTCATACTTTCTACAATCTCCTATGAGTTCTTATAAAATTGGTTGTGTTCATAGCCACAACCGTCGCGCACGCGTAGGCCCCGCCCACGGACACTGCGGTTGCCAACAAGAAAAGAGCCCTCCACTGCCTCCCGTTGAACAAAATCGCAAGAGTCACCGATAAAGCCGCCACCACAGACAACCTATTCTTCCATGCCTCAAAAGCTTTCACCACCTTCCTACAATCTTTACAATGAACCACATGCCTGAAATACCTGTTAGCAAGATTTGGTGCATATTTGATCCCTATTCCACCCTTTGCAGGTAAGGAAGCAACAATACTTGCAACAAAACCAGCAGGGGCATGCTCAACCACTGCAGGCTCGACTGGCATTGAAATTGTCGAATGCCCGAAATGGTAAGGCATCCCGTGACCCACTTTATCCATCCATTTTCTGTACTCAGCGACCCATGTGTCCGATGATCTTAAGTTTATATAAAGTTCTTTTGTGGGTACCTTTTCTTTCATCAAAACCTCGTTTTGAGACGATAAAAATCCCATATCTTGTTCGAATACCTTCCCTGCGTTTTGATGGAAATACCATTCCGGGAATATGTTTGCTAAAGGTGATCTTTTTGTGCTCCCGAATCGAACAATAAGCATAGACTTTCCTTGACCGGTTGGTCTACATAGGAAAAGGCCGGAAAAGTAATTTGTCACACCATCTTTGTCCACAATCTCACGGTTGTTTTGTAGATTACACGGTGCCTCGAATCTTAAAAAGTTTGGTGTGGAATTGTCGGCTTCCCGGCCCCACCAACCTGCGAACCCACGATTGGTTCTTTCTGTGACTTTGAAAAGCAGCGGCTGGGCATCTTCCCGTTTGGCACTCCAATCTGTTCTGTCATGTGAGATCGGTACATGAGCAGGGTCCATTAGGTTTTCAAGAAGAATCGAGTGATCATAAGGAAGCTCGTGAATGGTTGAAATATCTTTAAAACCAGGTCGGGCGAAGTTTTCAAACCATGGGATTTGGCTAGGGATTGGTGGGGTTTTATGTGACATCCATATCCATATAACACCTTGTGAGTCTTTGACCTCATATGTTTTGGTGCAGGCGGATCGCGGTATTTTTGCATCGGCAGGAAGCTGTATGCATTGTATGGTGAATTAATGACACATGAACATAACATGCCACAATAGATTAAATCTATGTCATAAATTAAAAACTAACCTGAGGTATCTTGACACATTTGCCCTCACCTTCAAACTGCCAGCCATGGTACAAACATTCCAGTCTTCCATCAACAATCTGACCCTCAGAAAGCTTTGCTAACCTGAATAGAAACATATATGTAGCATCCAAATTATAACACAATGATTTTGGTTTTTGTCAAAGCAAGACCATGTGGCCCTTCAGGGGTGGCAATCATGGCGGGTTAGCGGATTGACGGGTTTCAGGTAGGCCGATTGACGAGTTGAAGTGGTGAATCTAAACACGACTCATATATTTATTCGTGTCAAAGACATCATCTTAACCATGACACACTTAAAATCGCGTAACCCAAACACGACCAGTGTAACCCATATATCTAAACAAGTCAAACAGGTTGAAATGTATGTGTTAAAGGCATGGTTGTAAAAATCGCTAGGCGCTAGTCGGGCGGTGGGGTGGGGCCTAGGCGGGATTAATCAGGGCCTAGGCGGGATTAATCGGATTGGAATTTTTATATGTAATTTTCAGTTTTTTATATATATACACACATTTTTATATGTAATTTTCAAAATTTTTAGAAATTACAAGAACTAAACTGAAAATCGCCGGAAATTTGCCAGAAAGACGCCGGAACCCTACCGGAATATCACCGGAAAAACGGGAAGTGGCCGATTTTTGGCCGACTAGGTCCGCCTAGGCCCGATTTTGACCCAATTTTTCGTCCGATTTGGCCAAAAATAATCGTCGACCCGCCGCCTAGCGACTAATCGGCGCCTAGGCGCGATTTTTACAACACTGGTTAAAGGGGTCGTAAATAATGGGTTGGCGGGTTAACCTTGTAAACAAACTTTTTTAGTCTAATTTTAAACGGTTGACAGGTCGACCCGTTTAACTAACAGGTTAAACATGTCAATTTGAACATATTAAACATATTGGTAATTTCACTATACCCTTTTATAACTAGATATGATGCAGCAAGTAGGAACTGCTTAATTGCATAATCAACACCTAATAATCATATAATTGAAAGTTGATGAGCCCAATATCAACCCTGATAATGCCAATAAAACTACATCTGGTCAAAATTAGCACAAATTTCTTCAACAAGAAGGATCAATAAACAACAAATCTGGATATGATCATACTAAAACCTTAACAGATCAGATATAATTCGAGTTCAATTTATCAAATTACCTGTGAGGGCATCGATCCTCATAACAATGAAGCTCTCCTTTTCCATCACGAAACAGAACTACTTGTTTATCAAAAACTGTCAAACCCAAAGGCGCATCGTCCGGTACATCCTTTGCTAAATACAGCGGGTACCATTCCTCCGTCCAATCGTAACCCACCACGTTAACTCTCCCTCTCTCTTCGTCAACAAGAACATCTTCTTTTCCGTCACCGGAGATGTCTGGAGCAGCCACTGCAGCACACTTCACTGCCCGGTTTATTGGGTTTCTGAAAACAGTTGGTTTTGGGGTCTGCAAGAGGGTGATTGATGGGGTTTTCGTGTTGTGGAAGATAAATGGGTGGTGGAGTGAGAGAGCCATTTGTGTGCCGATTGAGAAGGAGAATGATCGGGAAACAGTTTAAGGAGATGAAGAAGGAAAGTAGCTTGTTGTGTTGGAACTCCATTTTTGGCCACACATTATGGAGGGAGGGCTACCAAAGCAAATATCACTTTCCTTTTTTTTTTCAAATAAATTTGTTGATGAAAGATAATGAATGTGTACTTCATATTAGGATACCAATCGGACCAGTATTATAATTCTAATATCGTACGTGATTGTAAAACTGTGTTTCATACTTGGTCCGATACCAGTTGAATATCGTACATACTTGCAGGCATTGGGTATACTTGTTAGTTTGTTAAAATTTCCAAACATATTCCCATTCTCTTACCGGTGTGATTTTTATATAACTTTATGTTTTTAACAACGACAAAAACGTTTCAAATATCTATAATATGTAAAATTCATAATGATATAAATATCAATAACTTCATATTTCATATCATACAAAATATAAACAAATTAATCAAATACATATCCCAAAAGAGGATTTTTTTTCTTCAAATAATTAAACTATTAGAACAAAACATTACTAGACAAGAGTCGGAGAAAATTTAAATCAAAATTTTTCAGGCTTATGGTTAATGGGTATACGGTTTTGAACAATCAGGTCAGGTATCACCTAATACCATACTCGTACCCTAACCCACATTTTTTTTATCAATCTCATATCTAGTTCTATACCCAAATGCCTGTCCCATCGTGTTTTGGATATATATTCCTGTTGGGTTTAGACTTTTTTTTTTGTCATCCCTAATAAATATCAACCTCCTCCTCAAAATGTTACCATGAATGATTCAAATAATATACTATCAAGGTTTTGATCTAAAGGGGCTTTGTCCCGGCGATACCCCCGGTGACTTTCAAATGAAAGATTGTCGGTTCGAATTCGGGCTACAAAAAAAAGGGTATGTGAACAAGTCAAGGGGTTTACCCAGTTGGGAGTTCCTCCTAGGGTGAGCTGCCCTGGATGTTCTAAGTGTTGCCCCGAAAAAACCAAAATATCCTAGAATATATATAGATGGTCGTTAAAAAAAAGGTTTTGTTCACCAGTTCGGTTTGTATATGTTGGGCCGCCTGTGATTGAATCGTTTGGTTACGTTGATAACTGGATTGAACCAACGATCCAGGTAAGATTGCACGTATCTGGGGTTTCTTGACGGAGATGGATCATATCTTACAAGACTTGCCAGATATAGAATAGGGTTGTTCACGAGTCGAGCCGCGCTATGGCCAGCTCAAGCTTAGCTCGAGTTTTATACAAGTCAGCTCGGCTCAGCTCGAAATAATCAACCAAGCTGAAATTTTAAGATTGAAAAGAAACAAGCAAAACACCATATCACATTGAACTTGTGGTACGTGATGGAGCTCCCCGAACTTTAAGTTCCCCTGCCATTTTTGACACCGATCAAAGAAGCTACTCTAGTGCTTTTCTCATAGATTTAGTTAAAACTATATAAAAAAAATTATCATGCAACTAATTAAATTTAAAACATTTTATAAGTATCTTGTATCTGTTCAAAACGAGGATACGCATTCGCAAATAAACATCTGTTCAAGCATGTTACATTGTTGTTTACACATTCTTTTAGCCGCAAACTCACGGTACACATCAATATCTTGCCGCTAAGCGGTTGTTTACATAGTTACTAAACCTTAAACCTAAGCTGGTCCAAATAGCAATAGAGTGCTGAGAATCTCAACCAATGTTGTTTTGAAAACTGAACCAGACATTAAACCGGTCGTCCTATCATTCCGGGATCGATAACAATGTAAACCACGGGTCAATAGAAGTCACGATTAATTTTTAATGCAATCGCTAGCATCACGAATCACCCTAAAATCGAGATAAAATTTTCAAACAACACGGTCAATTTCACAA
This sequence comes from Smallanthus sonchifolius, assembly GCA_023525975.1. Lineage (NCBI taxonomy): Eukaryota > Viridiplantae > Streptophyta > Magnoliopsida > Asterales > Asteraceae > Smallanthus > Smallanthus sonchifolius. The sequence goes on along the minus strand of CM042041.1, from coordinate 59,739,540 downwards.
GCAAAAAGTCTCGTAACCAAAACTGCAAGTTCATACAAAGCCTTGACTAAAAATGAAAAACCAATAACAATAGAACCCAGAAATGAAACTCAACCCAAATAATGAACCAAAACGCGAACCAGGTCCAGCGAGAGATCATGTTTAAAGGTCTTGTACGCTCAAACCTGCATCATACACAATCAATAAGAAGTTAAGAACCAACTCAACAAGTAAACAAAAAGATAATTAAAGCATACAAACAAACCTGGGGGAAGAGATTGCTTCAACTTGTTAGCCTTCTCAGCATCAAACACACACAAAGTGTAAAGGTACTTTGAGCACCGAACCTTGAACTTAACAACATCCTTGCTCCTCTTGATCTTCACTGATCGAGCATCCTTCCTTCTTGCAGTAAGAAGGAAATCCTTGATCTCGTGAATTTGCTTAGGCTGGTTAATTTCAGTTAAAAATTAGGTCAAACTTACACATAACAAGGCTCAATTCACATCAAATCCAACCTAAAAACAAACTAATTGTTGACATGAACCTAATGCGCATAGATTAAAGCTCAAATTCGAGATTTTAGATTCAACAGGTTCTTCATCGAATCATCAAAAGCAGTAAGAACACATATAACCTTTACATTCAGATCCAATAATCGATTTAAGTGTTCGAATGCTGATGAGCTAGGAAAACGGAACAATCGAATCGTGCCGATAAGATAGAATACAGCAATAATCTTCAAACTGCTAAGAAAAATGAAAGAGAGCTTACCATTTTGGATCGAGAGACGACGGCAGAGGAGCTGAGGAGGTTGAAACCCTAATGCGGGAAGGAAAAGAAGCTAACGGGTTTATTATAAACCTTAGTTACCGATCTGGGTCTTGGTTAACCTAATGTTTTTGGATTGGGCCTTTGCGATTGGGCCCATCATCTTTATAACGTATCATATGACACATAGGAAGCTTCAATAAGTTGAAAAATCTCCAACTTTTTGTTTAGTAAAAGTATTTCTTGTGCGTTATATCTAGTTATAATTTCATGTTTCTTTTCTTTTAATAACTCTAAATAGGATTTTTCTGGTTATGTTTGTATTTTTTTAGTTCGAAATTACATGTAACACGATTACATTTACATATAATTTCATGTTTCTAGTTTGGATTAGCTCATGTTAGAATATGTAGCCCATTTGTAATCTCTTAAAACGTATCAGGTTTCTAGTTTGGATTAGCTCATGTTAAAACATTACGGAAGGATACACAAAGCAGACAGACCATGGGTCTGGATGCCGGAAGGGAAAGGAAAGTGGCCGGTTAATAGGCCACGAATGATTGGAGTATGATGCTATTTCTGCCATGAAATCGGACACATCGTTGAAATATGTCCAAGTAAATATGTCAATCTCAAGTCCTCACCAACTAATATTGATTACACCATGAATGGCATCAACGAGGGAAACTGGAACCTTATATGGTACGCTAATCCAAACGTCAAGTACCATATGTCCGGCAATCGGAATGTGTTCCAAGTTTTCAAACGGAATTTTGGCATCAAAGCAAACAAGGATGCAAAGGATTTCGTCTCTATTCTCTGTGTGGGGGAAGTAAAAATACTAGTCAGATGAAGATGGAAGCCCATATCATGTGTAAGCTACGTACCAAAGCAGGATAAAAACATCATTAGTCTCAAACAACTCCTATACCAAGGTATAAAGACTTATGTTGAGGGGGGTCGTTGTACTTTGAGGAAAATGTTTGAAGCAAGATCGTAATGAGAGGAGAGAATCCTATTATTGATCATGTTCAATTCAAAATAGAACCACAAAAACCAGTTAGGAATGAGGAAGGTACCATCAACTTTATAAAACAGAAATCGACACTGGTTCGCTATTTAGAACTTATAGAAAAGGACCCAAGTCAATCGCATGATGTATGTAGAGACCTTGTGTACGATCAAGAGTACCTAGCAATCCACGAAATCCACGTTTGGTTTCATGAGCGTTGTACAAAAGTTGTATGTCGTTGGTAGTCGGTCTACGTAAATATTCTTTTCCATGCAACTGAACAACACATTCGCAAAAGTATCGTAGACTTTCACGTGAAATTCTTCCGGACATATTCAAGTACTCATTAGGAACGTGCTACTTAATGTATTATATATGTGGCCTTCTAGAATGACGTAAAACTCTTTTTCCATGTAGCATCCAAAGGTGTTTGAAAATATTCAAAGTTTCTATCCTTTTCACCAACTATTTGTAGGAATAGTTCTCTTTGTATCCGAAATCTTATCGTTGAACACCTCATCACCAAAATTTGGATTCTCAGATAAGTAATCTTTCACTAGGCGATCATGTGCACCTTCACGATATCTTTTTACATGATCGCCTAGTGAAAGACTACATTAACGGTAATATTATTGTTTACATGCGTATGGGCTCAGGAAATTTGCGGTACCGAAAGTAACGAGTCATTGTTTCTGCCGGTCCCGTATCACCCAACCCCTCTTCACGAAACGACTTTCCACCCTTACAGTATCTGTGAGAAACTGGAGACTAGCTATTAGAGACGCCCTAATTCAAGTTGAACTAATCCGATGAATCAGGTTGAAGTAATAATTTACGATCCATATTGTGGTACAAAATTTAAAAAAAAATTGTTTGTAGATAGAAAAATAAGAGTATGGAATTGGTTTTTTGAGTGTAAAAGAAATAAATGGAGATGAGTTTATTTTGGGTGAAATTGGTATTTATAGTTTTTAAATTAATTTTTTAGTCAAACATCCTCAATGCCATTGTACAATGGCTACTCATTCACGGGTTCTTATACCCGAATCCACTACCCGCAAGGGGTAACTGTATGCATTGCGGCGGTGTACCCGCACTGCCCGATCCTCGTACCCGCATGGTGCCCTTTGTACCCTTTGTAGCTTAATTCAATGACAAAAGTTGAACAGTTAAACTTGTGAGGCCGAAAATACTACACATAAAAAATCAAATTTTAGTTGATTTGTGGAACAAATTTTAGTTGATTTGTGGAACAAATTTAGGTTTTTGGTCTGGATTAGTAGGAGCCCAAATGTTATAACTAATATAAAATAAACCTAATGGGCCGAATTCAATACTTTTATGAGGGGCCCAAACACTATAACTAATTTTTTTTTGGATTTGTGAAACAAATTTGTTTTTTTATCTGGATTAAGAGATGCCCAAACAGTATAAAATATGAAATAAACCTATTGAACCGAAATCAAAACTTTTAAGAAAAAAACAGGTGGCCCCCTCTAACCTTTATTAAGTTCCTCTCCTAACTTTTTTTTTGAACGACAACTTTAATCACTGACGGAACACTGACTCACCGATTATCTCCGCCCCGAACTTAATTGAATCTTACGTGAAGATATCATAATTATGCAATAACACTCCTGAATAAAACAATTAACCAGATCCTATGTATGTTAAGTATATGTGGAAGGGAAGGAAATTTAATGGCATTTATGAGTGTTGCTGACTTTTAGACTTAAAAACAGGATTCTTCCTTCTTTTACGTTGAAATGCATGTTCACGTTCTCTTTTCTTGAGCCACCAATCACCCACCATCTTTTTTTTTAACGGAAAATGTTACCCCTACTCTACTTTTACACCAACAATCCTATATTACAACACTGCTCATGTTTGAACCTGAGACCCCCTCTCTAAAAGACATATGCCTCTACCAAGTGGGTTAGCCCCACATTGACAATCACCCACCATCTCATAACAAATTTACCACCGTTAAAAGCGTTTACTTTGTAGAGGTAATGTGTTCTCGTTTACTAGTACTTTTACAGTATAGATGTTAGTCAATCATAAAAAAATGATGATATTAATTAAGAGAATATATATGCTGAAAAAGAAGTTTAAAATTTCTTTGATTTTTCTTATAAGTGTTTCAAATAAACTTTATAACTAAAATATAATCAGATTTCCATCGTGTCTTTAATAATTTAAATTTTAATTTTTTGTCTCACATGCATCGTAAGGAGGGATGATCCACCGCGTAACACACGTAACTTTTTAATGTGTTATATATGTATATGACATTCAAGTAATATTATATACTTTAGGACAAGGCACGCTTATAAAAATTTTTGTGAGCAAGTGACAACGTAAGCTCCAAAAGAAAATAATATTTTCAGTACAAGCTTAAACCGGTGGGATGTTATTGGTGTTTGGTACACTCGACCCATTATTTCTTTTAGTACAAGCGAAGATGGAGGAGAAAAAAGGAAATAAAATCCGTATGCCACCACCTCAAACCTTTCTGTCGACTTACAGTGCCACACCTGACGCCATCACCATCTGCTAGCCCACAACGAATATTTCTAGGTATTGGTGGTTTACAAAAATTAATATATTTTTAAAACAACTTTTATATGTAAGTGATCCACTAGTTGAAATAGCAGATGTGTGTGATGTAGAAAGAAAGTACTATCACATCTGTTAGTCAAACTAGCGGATCCCTCTTACCACCTCACATGAAGACAATCCTTGTTGTTATTCATCGTCCTATTCAGTGTTGCACTATTCACATTTGTTAATTGAAGCAGCAAATCATCTAGAAACAAAAAAATGGTTTAAAAAATTACCTATAAACATGCTAACTTTTGTAAACCACCTATACCTAGAAAAAATTCAATCCACCTCCACCTTATGAGGGCCGTCTCCTCGCCCTTGTGGTCCTTGCATGTAGTAATCACCATCGCCCATCTGGATATTTTACGGTTCAATTTTGATTATTTTTATTATTTCCTTCAAGTATATATATGTTGTGGTATAATTTTGATTATTTCTTGGTGTTTAATTGGTTTATCTATTCATTTAATCAATGTTTTTGGATCCGGATCGAACATCGAATCGGACGTCTTATTGATTCGCTGGTTGGATCGGTTAGATTGGATTTGTGAACCGGATAACGTGATAATTTAGTTAAATTATTTAACTAAATCATAATATGTTAGTTGTTACTTTCGATTAAGTGTTAAATATTAATAGTTATTGATTTGAATTTGTATCGACTTCACTAACTAATACATCGACAATATGTGATGATTTTGCATTTGTTTTGTAAAAAAGAAAAAAATGGCCTAACAAGTGATACTTAACATAACAATGTTTCTAACTAATAATGCAATGTCTTTTTCACAATACTAAAATGGTAGTAAATTAACAATTATAGAATATCTTCCCGTGTTTATACACGGGGTGAAAAATATCAATACATAATTTTTTTAAATCTTTATTTATATAATTTATGGATTAGGTTCAGGTAAAAAGGATTTTAATTGTAAGAAGGGTGAGAAGGATTTAGGGTCATTAGATCAAATTGTAGAAAAGATTTAATGGTTGAGATTAAATTGTAAGAGAAAAAATTGTTGAAAGGGTATTTTAGTCTTGACCACTTTTGTTGACTTTTATCAAGTCCCCCCCTCATTTTTAAAGGTTCATAACTTTTACATACGACATTATTTTTTCAAAAAAATTACACCATAAAAACGATCGTTTTTTTATCTTTAAAACGAGTATAGTGTCGTTATAAACAAAAACGAATTATTTTTTACGTTTTCCAGCTCATTATTTAATTAGTCAGGTCAATGTGTAATACAAGTTCATTGTGTAATACAAGTTCAATGTGTAATACAACTTCATTGTGTAATACCACGTCTGGTCATTGTGTAATACAAGTTCATTGTGTTATATGTATTTATCATTGTGTTTTACGTTTTTCAACTCATTTTGTAGTTAGTCAGGTCATTGTGTAATACAAGTTCATCGTGTAATACAAGTTCATTGTGTAATACCACGTCTGGTCATTGTGTAATACAAGTTCATTGTGTAATTAGTCAAGTCATTGTGTAATAAAAGTTCATTGTGTAATACAAGTTCATTATGTAATACAAGTTCATTGTGTAATACAAGTTCATTGTGTAATACAAGTTCATTGTGTAATACCACGTCTAGTCATTGTGTAATACAAGTTCATTGTGTAATATGTATTTATCATTATGTTTTACGTTTTCCAGCTCATTGTGTAGTTAGTCAGGTCATTGTGTAATACAAGTTCATCGTGTAATACAAATTCATTGTGTAATACCACGTCTGGTCATTGTGTAATACAAGTTCATTGTGTAATTAGTTAGGTCATTGTGTAATTAGTCAGGTCACTGTGTAATACAAGTTCATTGTGTTATACAAGTTCAATGTGTAATACAAGTTCATTGTGTTATATGTATTTATCATTGTGTTTTACGTTTTCCAGCTCATTGTGTAGTTAGTCAGGTCATTGTGTATTACAAGTTCGTTGTGTAATACCACGTCTGGTCATTGTGTAATACAAGTTCATTGTGTAATTAGTCAAGTCATTGTGTAATACAAGTTCATTGTGTAATTAGTCAGGTCATTGTGTAATACAAGTTCATTATGTTATACAAGTTCAATGTGTAATACAAGTTCATTGTGTTATATGTATTTATCATTGTGTTTTACGTTTTCCAGCTCATTGTGTAGTTAGTCAGGTCATTGTGTAATACAAGTTTATCGTGTAATACAAGTTCATTGTGTAATAAAAGTTCATTGTGTAATACCATATATGGTCATTGTGTAATACAAGTTCATTGTGTAATTAGTCAAGTCATTGTGTAATACAAGTTCATTGTGTAATTAGTCAGGTCATTGTGTAACACAAGTTTATTGTGTAATACAAGTTCATTGTGTCAAATATTTTTCATCATTATGTTATATGTTTTCATCATTGTGTTTTATGTTTTCCAGCTCATTGTGTAATTCACTCATTATTGTGTAATTCGCTCAAATATGTCAGGTAATTGTGTAATATGCTCATTGTGTAATATCAGTTCATTGTGTAATATCAGTTCATTATGTAATATTAGGTCTGATCATTGTGTAATATCAGACATTGTATTACACTTAGACCTGGTGTATTACACATTGACCTGGAGTATTACACATTGACCTGGTATATTACACATTGACCATTATGCCCTCCCTTTAAAAACAATAAAATGACACATGTCAAGCTTAAAATCCTTCTTACCCTTCTTATTTTTAAAACCCTTTTTACTATAACCTAACCCTATAATTTATAGATGTAAAAATATATTACATATACTAAGGATAGAAAACAAATTCAAAATATGTAAAAATTAATATATAATTGGGTTTCAAAAATACGTTAATTATATTTAATATAATTTGACTTTCATTTAGTATTTGATTGATTAAAATTTAAAATTTCTTATAATAAGGGATAATTTAAAATAAATATGTTTTATTAGTATAATTAGTATTTTTTAAATATATATTATTATTAAACTATGAAAGTGCATTAAATAAGAGAGAGATGCGGGAAAAAATGGTGAGAATATGGAGGCGACACGTGTCATGAAAAAACCTTTATTTATTATATATAGGTTAGAATCCCGTGTATTACACGAGATTGTATATTAAAAAAGATAAACCTTATAAATTTTTAAATACGTCATAACTTGTTAGACTATTATTATCTTCTCGAGATATATCAAGTGGAAATGTGTGTGTATATAACAAATTAATATTTTTCTTTAATTAGTTATATTTTGATTTCTTATTATATATTCTTATTTAATATAATTGGTATTATTTTTTAATAGTATATTTATAATATCATTATTAGTTAATAAGATAGATGCACATTTATTAGGAGAGAGAGGCGGAAAAATTAATATGAGAATGCATGAGGAAGTGACAAGTGTCTACCTTAAACCTTTATTTATTAGTATAGACTAGCTTAGACCTCGTGTATTATACACGGGGTGAAAAATATCATACATAAAATAATAAAATCTTTATATGTATTTTTTAGAAGTGTATAAATGTATTACATATACTTAAGATAAAAAATAAAATTCAAAATATGTAAAAATTAATATATAATTGAGTTTTGAAAATACGTTAATTATTATTTAATATAATTTGACTTTCAATTACTGCTTGATTGAAAATAAAAGTTAAATAATTAGATTTCAAAGTTTTTTATAATAAAAAATAATTCAAATAAACATGTTTTATTAATATAATTAGTATTTGTTTTTTAAATATATTATTACTATTAAAAGATGAAAATGTATTTAATAGGAGAGAGAGACGGAAAAAAATAATAAGAGTGAATATGGAGGCGACATGTAACATGAAAAACCTGTATTTATTAGATAGTATAGATTATAGATTTATCAAGTTAATTCCAATGACTCAACGTCTCAATCGACCTCTAGAAATAAATTAAAATCCATATATAATGAACATTCAAAACAAAAATACCATGATACCTATTGAAATAAGAAGTGTCACCCAACTAATCATTTAAAGGAACAATTCCAATTGGGTATTTAAAAGACTGATGGATTGGCACGTTTCAACATTGAATAGGTTATTTTCAAACCAAATCTGTACGAAATCGTGACCCAAGGATCGAAGTAAATGTATATATTTCTAATAATTGTTTAATCTTAAAATTTAAAATAATGCTTATATCATGGATGAACATTTATGACGACTACATGCTCAACAACTTAATATTTGTTTCTGAAACTCATATCTTGATCCCATTTCGATTTTTGATGTGATCTAGAAATTTAAACACCGCATACTTTTCAAACCTTTCCCACAAAATAAGACGTTATGTAAAGGCCTGCATGAACACAAGATCCAAGAAACTCCAAATTTCAGCATTTTAGATGATTCCAAAGTCAATTAAATTGCAAATTCAAGATTCTTCATCCGTCAACATGTGCAGTTTCTCGTTACAAGAAACTATCATACTTTGATCACCAATCCAATCCAATCCAATCCAATCATCTCCACACCAGAAATGGCTACACAATCATCTGCAAACAGTCAAAACAAGAAAAAAAACAACAAAGGAAAAGTGAAATGGAGCAATCTGTATACATTTTCATGTTTCCGACCACCACCCCGGCTGGCCGAAGTCGGCCAGCCGGGGTTTATCAGAGTCGTTTTCTGTAACGACCCTGGAAAACACAGAACAAAACCGTATAAGTACTGCAGCAACGACGTCACCACAACAAAATACAACGTGATTACATTTCTCCCAAAATCGCTCTTCGAGCAGTTTCGTAGAGTCGCAAATTTGTATTTCTTGTTGGTGGCAGTTTTATCGGTTACATCGTTGGCTCCGTTTTCCCCTTTGAGCTTGATTGCTCCGTTGGTTTTTGTAGTGGGGATCAGTATGCTGAAAGAAGGTGTTGAAGATTGGCATCGGTTTATACAGGATTTAGAGGTGAATTCGAGGAAGGTTAAGGTTCATATCGGGGATGGAAAGTTTGTTGATCGACCGTGGAAGGTGCTTCGGGTTGGAGATGTTGTGAAGGTGAACAAAAATGACTATTTCCCCTGTGATCTTTTGCTGTTATCTTCTAGTTATGAAGATGGTGTTTGTTACGTTGAGACGATGAATTTAGACGGCGAAACAAATCTCAAAATCAAGCGTTGTTTGGAATGCACTTTGCGGTTTGATGAAGATATCAAGTTTAGTAAGTTGAAGGCGGTTGTGAAATGCGAAGATCCGAATTCGAGTTTATACACTTTTGTTGGAAATTTGGAGTTTGGTGATGAAGATGAGTTGAACTCTTCTTATTCTTTGTTTCCTTTGTCTAATTCTCAGTTTCTGCTTCGCGATTCGAAGCTGCGAAACACTGATTATGTTTATGGAGTTGTGGTGTTTACAGGACGAGACACGAAAGTGGTTCGAAACTCGATGAAATCGCCGTCTAAACGTAGCAGGATTGAGAGGAAGATGGATTATGTGATATATGTTCTGTTTTTCATGTTGCTTTTGATATCTTTAATCGCATCGGTTGGTTCTGTTCAGTATACAGATCAAGAGCAGACTGTTGAACAATGGTGGTACCTTCAGTTGATGTATGATACAGATGCGTCTTTTGATCCACGTAAACCGTTTGTTTCGGGGTTCCTTCAGTTCTTGAGGGCGCTTATATTGTATGGTTACTTGATTCCAATCTCTCTTTATGTATCCATTGAAGTAGTCAAGTTCTTACAAGCTATGCTTATAAATAATGACCAGCAACTGTTTGATGAAATGTCTGGGAAGTCAGTTGAAGCCCGGACTTCGAATTTGAACGAGGAGCTCGGTCAGGTTGAGATGATCTTGACTGACAAAACCGGGACTTTGACATGTAATCAGATGGAGTTCAGGAAATGCTCGATCGAAGGGATATCTTACGGGGGTGATGTAAACGAGATTGTTCGTGCTGCTTCTCAAAGAATGAATATTGATATCGAGAGCTACCGTTTCAATCTAGATGGTGATGAGTCTGTTTCTACCCCTCGTGATAGCGTGGAGATGGTCGAGATTTCGTCTGATCAAATTAATGAGTCAAAGAACAGTATCTTGGATGGTGAACATGATGTGAAGAATCTTGGTGCTACTGGTATAAAAGGGTTTAATTTTAGAGATAAAAGATTGATGAACAAGATGTGGGTCCATGGTTCAAATGTATGGGATATGATGATGTTTTTCAGAGTCATGGCTTTATGTCACACAGGCATACCAGTTGAAAATGAAGAACAATCAGGCAGCCATAAACTCAAATATGAAGCAGAGTCCCCTGAAGAAGTGACCTTTTTGATTGCTGCACAAGAGTTTGGATTTCAATTTTGCAGAAGAACTCAGTCTTCAATGTTTGTTAAAGAGATCGATCCTTCCGCTTCGGAGGTTGAAAGGTAGGTGCTTTGGAACTTAGTCTTCAATGCAGGTTGGGTAGCGGGTAAAAATGGGTTCAAATTGAAACGGGCCGGTTTGATCAACAAGCTGTTTTTTGTTCATTTTCTTTTTTTCTTTATACTTTTATAAAAAGTTATTTGTTAACAAAAAACAATATAAATGCTATAATAGTCTCAATATTTGCATAAAACTGATTTAGGTGGTTGCATTTTAGCTAAAATTTTGTTTGGCCCGTTTAAGATAAACACAACCTAAATTGACTCGTTCATGATTAAGTGGGTTGAAACTGACACCTCTAGTTTCTACGGTTAAATTTCAGGGAATACAAGCTATTGAATTTGTTAGAATTTAGTAGCTCTAGGAAAAGGATGTCGGTGATAATACGCGATGAATTTGGTCAAATTTTCCTATTCTGTAAAGGTGCTGATAAGTAAGTCTCTTTGATTATCTGTTTGTGGTTAGATCTTCAATTCATTGAGCTCAAACAGTAACACTTTTTTGTAATATAAACTGGATTATTTTGCAGTATTATATTTGATAGGCTAGGTGATGGTGGTAGGACATACCAACATGCTACAACTTTGCACCTTGCAAACTATGCAGAAGATGGATTAAGAACAATGGTGTTTGCCTATAAAAAGATTAAAGATTCTGAGTATGAAGAATGGAGTTCATCGTTCTCCAAAGCTAAGGCCATAATCGGTCCTGAAAGAGAAGAATTGCTAGAAAATGTATCTGAAAACATTGAGAAAGATTTGGTGTTGTTAGGTGCTGTAGCTGTTGATGACAAGTTACAAGATGGGGTAAACTCTTAGTTTTACTCTTTTTCATCTTTGTAAAAATAGTGTTATCTTCCCAAGGTGTCAAACACATTGAATCAGTAATTTTTAGTAAGTGTCAAAACGGACCGGGGCTGGTCGGTTGACCAGTCAACATTTTCTGTTTCTTATCTAGAAGCTATATTATTAGAATATTAATCTAATTTTTTGATTAAAACGATTTAAGATGGTGTACGCATTTAAATATGTTGCTGTCATTTTTCCCATTTGGCCTGTTTCATTTTTAAGTAAGTTTTCCGAATATGCGTTTTACCTATTAGAAATCAACTAGAATCATCAATTATGAAGTTATCTCAAATCATCCTATTTATATATTTATGGGTCAAAGTTTTAGCTGAGATGTTGAATATATTTATGGGTCGAAATTGTCATCTCTATCTCTTCCAAACATCAATATCAGGTTACAGAATGCATAGATAAACTTGCACAAGCAGGGCTCAGGATATGGCTCCTCACCGGGGACAAAAAGGAGACTGCTGTCAATATCGGGTGAGGATTTTTATAAATCAACTGGAATCATAAACTATGAAGTTCCACAAATTTCTCACCTTTTTTGCTTTTTTGGTCAGATTTGCTTGTAGTTTGCTTAGGCATGATATGCATATGTTTCATCTGAGTTTAAGCCGAGATGTTGAATCTAAAAACCAATTAAAGGTGAATATCATGCACTTGTTTTAATTCAGTTTACTTGATTTGCAATTTGAGTTAGAGGCAATGAGTCAACATTTTGTAGCTTTTCAGGCTATGAAAGATGACATATTAAATCAAATTAAGGCTTCTTATCAAGTAACAACAAATGAAAACACCAAAGAGGATCCTTTTGCTCTTGTGGTGGATGGAAAAGCTCTTGAAATTGCTTTGACGAACGACATAAAAGACGATTTTTTGCAGCTGGCAGTTAATTGTGCCTCTGTTATATGTTGTCGCGTCTCACCAAAACAGAAAGCATTGGTATGCTAGATTTATCTTGGTTCATAGCCAAAAAAATGAATTAGAAACAAAGTCACATGACATTTAACTTTGTGTTTTATGTGAAAACTTAGATTACGCGATTAGTGAAGAAATATACAGGAAAAATGACACTGGCAATTGGAGATGGAGCTAATGATGTTGGCATGATTCAAGAAGCTGATATTGGGATTGGGATTAGTGGCATGGAAGGAATGCAGGTATGATCACTTAGAGCCTTTGAATCATCCCCTAAATCATACCGATTTATCAAACAAATCTGTTAATGCTTGTTTCAACTTTGACACAATATGTTTACTCATGCAGGCGGTTATGGCAAGTGACTTCTCAATGCCTCAATTTAGATTCTTGGAACGGTTACTTATAGTACACGGGCACTGGTGTTACAAGAGAATCTCAAAAATGGTCTTTACTGAACTTTAGATTATTTTGGATACACAAGTGTATGATTACTTACATTTTATTGTTTCTTGCTGCAGATTCTCTATTTTGTATACAAAAATATCGTGTTCGGCCTTACCTTATTCTACTATGAACTATACTCCAGATTCTCAGGGGATGTCTTATATGATGGGTGGTATATGGTTATGTTCAACCTCTTTCTAACATCCCTTCCTGTCATATCGTTAGGCGTCCTTGAGCAAGATGTATCTTCAGATATTTGCCTTCAGGTATACTTTTACAACTACTCATTATGCTCTGATACCATGATAGAAGACATTATGGCTTAATCCCATGGGCTACTTCTCATTAAGAAATCATATTTCTAATTGCATATATAACACTTAACTACCCTCTAGAATACAATAATGACAATTTACAATAACTAATAACTAGTCTATTAGTTCTAACTTTACTTTGTTCCTTAATTCACAGTTTCCAGCTCTGTATCAACAAGGACAAAAGGGTATTTTCTTTAGTTGGAAACAAATCATCGGGTGGATGGGAAATGGTATACTTACATCGTTAGTCATATCCATCTTAAATGTCTACATTCTTTCTCCCTCGGCATTCAGAAAAGGAGGACAAGTAGTAGACATTGCACATTTAGGAGTTACCACATACACCACCATTGTGTGGACAGTTAACTGTCAAATCGTGCTAATCATAACTCATTTCACTTGGATCCAACATATCTTCATTTGGGGAAGCATCTTTAGTTGGTACATTTTCTTACTCTTTTATGGCGCACTTCCATACTCAAAACGAGAATACAAACTCCTTGTAGAAGCTGTGGGTCCCGCACCCATGTACTGGATCGTTGTATTATTAGTTGTAGTTATATCTCTTCTTCCATACTTCATATACATGGTCATCCAGAGGTCGTTTTATCCAATGGATGACCTTGTAATTCAGGAAATGAAGCACGGAAGGAAAGTTGTTGTAGATGATGAGATGTGGTTGAGAGAGAAGAAAAGCTCAAGGAAGGCAACCCATATCGGGGTTTCAGCTAGAGTTGATGCAAAAATCCTTTATTTAAAGGATCAATTACACAAGAAAAGAATGTTTATCATTAAGTCGACTACGAATAGTCCTATTAGGCGATCAATAACCATTAACACATTAGAAAATAGAGATTAATATATAATCACACCAATGTGGATTGTTGCACAAGGTGATTCATAATACACACTTGTTTCTCAATTGTTCAAAGGCATTATATGATCATATAGAGTAACTTCATTGTTCATTCATGATTAACATGTGATGATGGAATCCAAGTTAATTGGTTTTAATCTGCTGCATTGATCTTAGGCTTTCATGGTTACTGTTGGCAGTAATTGTCAGAAGTGAGAAAACAATCATATAATAATGTGTGTATTATATGTATTTATGTTGAATCAAACTTATTTTCTTGTTCATAGCTGGGCCTTTAAAGTCCAACATCTTTATATTACTAGCCCAATCTATCTAGTTGGGCCTAAAGTTGTCTAGTCCAACATTTCTAAAATGATTAATGAGCCCAAGCTAGGTGAGTATTATATAAAAAGGTTAATTCTTTTCCAAGCTTCAACATTTTTAGCCCAAATATATAAGAAAAGATACTCCGGCAATATTAGTTAGGCTATTAGCTATCAAGAAACCATGTCATGAAGATGCATAGAACATAAGCAGAATTTGTATTGGAATTGAATCATCCAAAATAATATTAATCACAGTGTACAATCATATACAATAACTCCAATCACTTGATCAAGTCTCGAGTGTACTAGTTATTTTGATAATTTAGTTTTTATTTTTTAGTTTGATTAGTTACTAGGTTAGAATCCCGTGTAATACACGAGTAATTTGAATATAATGTTATATATTTAGAATTAAAAATTGTATTTCTTTAAAACTTGTTATTACACGGATTGAATAAACTCGTTTACTATGCGTGTTGAATAAAATGTAATATGTTAACACGTAAACTCCTCAAAATATGTTTTTCAAAAATGCACTTTGACGTGACAATTATAAATTACGTTAAGTTAATTTATAAAACATTTTTGAACTGGGTATTAATCTTTTTTATGTAATTGATAAATGTTAATTTATATTAACTTTATTTGGTTAATAAGTATCCATAAATAGATTTATATTAAATACTTAAAAAAATGTATTAGTTTAATATCATCATTAAATAGGAGAGAGGCGAAAAAACATACAACCAAAACCTTTATTTATTATATAATATAGATTTTGACCAAATTTAATATGGTTATATTTCATTTAAGCCTATGGTAACCTAACTTAATCTTTCGGTTACTAAAATCACTAAAGGCTTATTTCTAACTTTTTTTTGAACGACACATGTTACTCTTACCCTATTTACATCAATAATTCTAAATTACTCAATTGCCCAGGTTTAAACCTCAGATCTCCCCTCTAAGTGGCATGTGCCTCTACTAAGTGGGTTAGCCCCACATTAGCTGATTTGTAATTGATGTGATAAGATAATAAACTTTAGAGTAAACTGCCATTTTCGTCCCTGTGGTTTGGTCAAAATTGCCACTTTCATCCAATAGTTTGTTTTTTTGTATCTGGGTCCTCATGGTTTTAAAATATTGCCATTTTCATCCTCGTGGTTTTAAAATATTGCCACTTTCATCCAGTCAGCTAACACCGTCCGTTTTTCTCAGTTAAATGAGGGGTATTTCAGTCCTTTTACTTATTTGTTTTATTTTTTCATCTTTTTTACTCTCACTTTTTAATCATCCCCAATTTAACCTCTAATTTAATCATCCACCTGCTGGCCTTCTTCCTCTTTTCCTGACCAGTTTCCGACGAGCACCACTGGAACACCTCCGTCGCTTGTTTCTATGATTAAAAAGTAAGAGTAAAAAAGATGAAGTAATAAAACAAATATGTAAAAGGACTGAAATACCCCTCATTTAATTGAGAAAAACAGACGGTGTTAGCTGACTGGATGAAAGTGGCAATATTTTAAAACCACGAGGATGAAAATGGCAATATTTTAAAACCACGAGGACCCAGATACAAAAAAACAAACTATTGGATGAAAGTGGCAATTTTGACCAAACCACAGGGACGAAAATGGCAGTTCACTCTAAACTTTATTTAGTTTGGGTTTTATCTAGACGTTTGCTAGACTACAAGGATTCATGAAACATGTATTCTGAACTTGGAGTGCTTCCTATAAGTTTTAAATTTTTTTCTCGCATGTGTAAACATTCTCTAGCAAGAAGAATTAAAACCTACGTTATGATGACATACAATCGAGCTTGAAATATTATACAAGTAACAAAACTTTTCCCAATTGAACCTTATTAATTAATTACAAATCATGAATTCAAAATCAAGTCAAGATCCCAAATTTGTAATTGCAGGTATTCCATGCGCAAGCAGAAGAGTGGGAGAGGACCATCCTACAAAACGAGTATTATATGGTACAATAATAATTTAAGTTTCCCACTAATTTAGCACAGTATTCGTAAAAGGTCACGTTTAATGGAATTCAATTAAGTAATATATTATAAGATTTAAGTAAATCTATGTTGAGTATAGCTAATGATATATTTATTCTAACTAGTATTATACCCGGCGCGTTGAGGCGCAGTAAACCGTCAAAATTAAAGCTCTGAAAACTTTATACAATCAAATAAAAAAATTTAACATCAACGTTTTCAATTCCAAGGTTTACACATATTACTGTAGTTTCAATATTGACGAACTGCAAAGATCTTGTGAGGGTAACTTTTTAAATCAACGTTTTCAATTCCAGGGTTTACACATATTACTGTAGTTTCAATATTGACGAACTGCAAAGATCTTGTGAGGGTAACTTTTTAAATCATATTTGTATATAAATTGTTTAGGAAAAGGGGGAGTAAAGTTTCTTTGCTAAAAACATTATTACGTGAAACTATATTTTTGTGTGTTAGAACATACATAATCAGGTTAGTGAATTGTTCTATTTAATATCTTTACTTATATTATAATCTATATTCGTTTTCTGTTAGTTTATCAATCCTCTCATGATATATCGTATAATACTTATGTTAGTTTTGTTATTCGTAGCATCGGTGTGGTCTATCTACGCCTTACATATCTCAATTAAATAATAACAAATACCCCAAATAAGAAAATATGAGTCATAAATATAGTAACTTAAATTGATTATTAAATGTTATTCGAAATTATAGGGTATTTTTATTTAAGTGCTGCAGTTGATACGTGTTTAGATAACCACCAGAAAATGCAGTTTCTTACTAAATCCAGGTTATCACAATATCATTTTTACTGGTTAAAACATTTAAATACATTCAATGCATTAATGTTTAATAATCTTTTTTACCTCAGACGGTCAATTTGAATGCACCGAATTTTTTCACTTGTGTAGATGCACTTTGAAGATAATTTATGCATTGTTTTGTATTATATGTTTAAGGGTCTATTGTTTTTTTATTTATTTTCATTTTTATCGGGTAGCTACTAAATCTGGGCTGAGTATAACATTCGGTAACTGTTCTGATTCTTCATTCATATTTAATTTTGTGTTTTTAAATTTGAAGTGGTCAATATTTAAGCCCGGCTCATTCACTAACCTAACTACATTGGGGTTAACGGTGAGCTTTTAAAATTTGACAAATTAACTAATTAATATGTCATTCTTATATATTTTTTAAAGTGTTCAAATATGTGATATTAACGGAACTGTTTTAAAATGATAATCTATCGTTAGTTATTAATTTTATGAGATGTGTTGTTTATTAAATAAATATAACTTTATGTACGAACTTTTACAAAAAAAAATTGTTATGCTGATTATACGGAGACTTAAAAACTAAGAGTACGGTTACTTTGTGTATTTGAAAAATGGTCAAAGTAGTCGGATATTATATCATTGAATTTAAGATTTTTATTTTATCGGCGTTTGTCGGATTTTAGAATTTTTCGAGATTGTCGTGAAGATACCATCTGTTAATATAGAGGAAACGAAAACGGAGATGTTGATATGTAGTCACATAACATGTTAATTTTTTTAATTAAACTATAGCAATATCATACTCAATTTAAAGAGAATAAAATGCTCGTTTTATGGGGTAACGTTTTATAAAAAGTATTAAGGTATGAAAAAGTTATGGCCGTTTAAAAATCGTGGATGGTAGTTATTTTAAAAGTGTAATTATTGTTTAAATAACCAAAAGTTGAGGGGGGTAAAGATGTAAGTATTATTTAAATGACATATTTACCCCTAGAAAGTAGTTACCAAATGCATCAATTGTTGTACCTTGAGCAATTATACTTGTACTATTTAAAATTTAAGATGTCCTTGTTTGGTGTATTATAATATACTATAGATATAGATATAGGGATCATGTAAAAGGCATGGTATAAGCTTAGAGGAGTGATCATGAAAAAACTACATAATTATGTAAAAACCGAGAATACCATTAAGAGTCAATCAAATAATTTCTAAATTTTCTATTTTTTTAATTTATTTCTAAAGGTACAAATATAATATTACACATTTAACCAAAAAAATATTTTACGTATTGAGTTTTACGTATACTTAATTGCAATTTTTTTGTTTTCTGTTTTCGTATATGTAACATTATGTGTTACCTATACGTAATTTAATACTTAAAATGATTTTTTGGTAAAAATATGTAATATTACATAGATACGTTTATAAATAAAATAAAATAATTATTATTATATAATTTGTTAAAATTGATTTCCTTAGTGGTTTTCTCGGTTTTCATATAACTATGTGGTTTTCTCATGAACCTTCCCCTATAAACCTATTCCTAATCCTATATGCAATGTAACAACATATTATTTCATGTGTTTTTTTAAAGGCGAGGTTTTATAAATAAATGGCTTCCAAGAGGTTAGAACAAACGAAACAACTACAAGATGATGGATAAGTTAGATAAGTCACGTTACAAGACCACTCAAACCTATTAAAATGGGAAAAATACGAAAATGGACATTTGACTAGGAATATTATCAAAAAATGCACACTCATATTTAGCCTACTATTTCATGGACATTGGCCATGACAGCCGGCTAAAGACGGCTAAGCTATCCGGCTAAAATTTCCGTCATAATATTCCATTTGTCAGAGTACAAACCAATAATATTTGGCGACACGTTGCAGCTTAGCCGTCTAATAGACGGCTATAACCGTCTAAATAAACAGTTTTAGCCGTCTAATGCATTTAGCCATCTAAATAAACAGTTATAGCCTTTCTATTAGACGGCTTAGCCTCCGAAAACATTTTTTGAAAATTTTTGGAGGCTTAGCCATCTAATAGACGGCTATAGCTGTTTATTTAGACGGCTAAGCCTGCCACATGTCACATGCTTATTGACTCGTACTCTGACAAATGGAATGTTGACACGGAAATTTTAGTCGACTAGCTTAGCCGTCTGTCATGACCAATGTCCATGAAACAGTAGGCTAAATATGGATGTCCATTTTTAAGTATTTTCTTGGTAAAATGTCCATTTTCGTATTTTTCCCTATTAAAATTGACATGCCTACTCATATTCGTAATCCATAAAAGAAAAAGAATTGAAGCTTGCTATCCGCAGAGTTCAAGACATGCTACCTGAGTGGATTACTATGTGATGAGATGTAAATGGAAAGATAGACTAAGAGCGAAAGAAATGGAGAAATGATGAGAATGTAGAATTCAAAGGTGTTAGGGTCATGTGAAAGTGGTTATTAGCATGTTCAATGTAAGTTAACTCACAGTTTAAGTTACGGATTTTGGAGAAGTTGCATATGGAGATTGGAGGAATTCGATAGCTTCCTTTTTTATTCTTCATTGATGTAGAAACGCTCGTAAGATCTAGGAACGCTTGCAAAAACATGAATAGGAAGCTAGAACTCTCCTAGAGACTCATTCCAAAGTCTTTATATTTCCAGTTTATTAAGGTGAATACGTTATCTATTTTAAAACATGTGTCAAACATTTACGTTTATGAAAATGGCCAAACAAGTGTTAAAGGAATAATGCATAACGTTCATCTACGTACAAAACATTCACGCCATAGGTATACATAAATTTGCAAAGGATACATGAGTCGGGTGAAAGTCCCAGTCTGTGGCTAGTACTTCCCTTTATAACAATTGCGGAGGCGTAGTCCTGTCCATTGTTAATAAGACATACTATTAGTTTATACAGCGGTGCATACAGTCAGGACATGAGGGTCTGCTGGATGTGTGGATTGAACATATAAATTATGATTGTGAATTTAATAACTGTTTGTGCTAAATGATTTTACTGTCAAGATAATTATATTCACAGGTGTTCGCGTTAACGTTTCATTTTCAAAATGTTTTCAGGTAATCAATAAAATGTAAGGGAATGGATTACGGGCACACCTGATTTGGTCCATAACACTACAACAGTATCACCCTATCCCGACGATTTTTTTGACCCTATAGCGACGACTTGTCGTCGGGATAGCTTATACCGACGACATGTCGTCGGTATTGCCTCGTACCAATAGCCAAAATTGTCGTCGGTATAGGTGTTGCCACTATAGGTCATCATATACCGACTACTTGTCGTCGGTATAGGTCATCATATACCGACGACTTGTCGTCGGTATAGGGTCTATTTAAATAATTCAAAAAGAAAACCTATACCGACGACATGTCGTCGGTATAGAGTAAAGCCCTGTACGGACGACTTGTCGTCGGCATAGGGTCAACCTATCCCGACGATGTCGTCGGTATAGAGTTGAAGACTAGCTACACGTTGATCAACGTCTTGCCAATGTGGTTGTGGAGGGGGAATACCGAACACATCCAGTGTGGGATTACTCACCACACGACCAACACCTCGGATATGGCCACGCCGATGACCCAATACACGCTCCATGCATGCAAACTCATCAACAGTGGATGAGTCACCACTAGACTCAGCAGATGATCTTGTATACTCCTCTTGGATTCAGTCCTGCATTAAACAATGTAATAAACAATCACTTGACTATTTTACTAAAATTCAACAGCATAACTGCTGTAAAATGGATAACCAACCTTTTAAACTATAAGTCATAGACGACCCAAATTCACAAATTCCATTCAACCAACTCTAATAACAACAAATACTAATAATATTAGCAAACATATTCAACAATTGGCCTCGAGTTGGATGTTCTAAGTCTATTAAAGTGTGTTTGGGTCATTTTGACCCGTTTAAAGTTATAGTTGGATGTTCCAAGCATTTTAAAGTGTGTTTGGGTCATTTTGAACCGTTTAAAGTCAAACTTGGATGTTTTAACAACAAAATCATTTCACTTACATAATCTGTTGATGCTAACTAATTGGCCCGGCCCAGCCCGTCCCTTCTTTATAATGGGTCGATCTGAACACATCAATAGGGCCGGTCCCCTGTGAAAAACAAAAAAAATATCACTAAGAATTAATAAGCATGTTTGTATAATAATAACTACTGTATTTCATACCTCCACGTGTCGGCGTTGGGTGTATGATTTGCTGCCATGGAAACTTGGGTAGCGTTGTTGTGCTCGGTTTTGTTTGTTCTTCTCCGAGCGGTTTCTATAGCTCGCATCTAAAAACAGCTGATTAATCAAAATATCCCAAGTTCCTTGATCAACATCTTCTGGTGGATTATTCCTCGCCGCCTCCATATCATCATATCCCCCAACCTCTAAGGAGATGACACGGATAAAATCAGAGGCGTTCGGACCCACGAACTTGTACCCACCGCCATGAAGTTCAACATCAATATAAAGACGCTTCCTCCTGTTTTGCTCAAATTTCTTATATAATTTGAGGTTTTTGACTTTAGAACGCCTTTTTTGTGAGGCACTACCTACATTGACACATGAAAGTTAGGCAATTATAAAGACATCCATTAAACACTAACAAGTAACTTACCAGATCCATCCGCACAACCCGAGTTCAGGTTATACGGACCCCCAAATCCATCGTCTTCACCATCACCACCATGTGATTGCGCCGTAGTTGCCATTATTCCTACAACAAAAATAATTAGTAAGCACAAATAATTAATAATTAACAAAGACAAATAGTACATTTTTAACATACATTCAATCAGAATCATCACTATAATAACGTGTGTCAACAACATCATCATCTTCTTCATCTTCGTCATTTATTTCATCTTCCTCATCTGAATCGTATGCATCTTCTTCGTCTTCTACATCATCATTAATAAAACTTTCATCGAGATCAATCGGGGCAACATTACTTGGGTCACCACCCTCATTTAAAGTTGTACGCATGGGCAAGTAGCCTAAGTCGACAACCAAGTTACCAAAAAATGATTGAGTTACTCGTGTAATAGATTGACTGTCTGCATGAGGAATTGGAGTTTGGTCACCACCTTCGCATCCGGTGTCGACAACCAAAGTATAATCATTTGATTGAGTGTCGTGCCATATATTTAACTCATTAACAACACTAGGATGATCCCAAAGCTTCCGATGGTGAACGTCTTCAACAACCCTCCATTGGCCAGTGGTTCGAGAAGGATCTCGAAGATAGAACACTTGTTTAGCCTGTGTGGCTAATATATATTGGACATCATCATACCATTCTTTGCCAACATACCATTCACGGCCGATGTCAATTATAATAGTATTGTTTTGCTTAATTAATCTTTTACTTCTCGTGTCGAACCATTTACAACGGAATAGTACAACCGAGTAACCATCAATGCAATTCAATTCTATGATATCCTCTAGTTGACCATAAAATGGAGTATCGTCTTCTCCTATTGTAACCACACCACTGTTCTGAGTAGTGCGTCGGGAATCACGATTTTGTACCACAAATCTAACACCATTGACTATGCAAGCAGTGTAAGAATATGCGTACAAGGGACCATGTGCCAATGCCCTTAATTCTTTATTATCGGGTGTAGAAGATGAAGATGAAAATACATTTGCTTCATATTTTAACCATGAAGAAAAATCGGTTTGCATATTACGTTCAGGAAATTTTGATTCAAATTCAATGATAGATGGACAAAATAAAATTAAAATTAGTAGAATTAAATAAAAATATAATAATAGTTTATCACTGGTAGATGGTCAAAACAACTTACGATTTGTAGTCTTTGATTTCATCGCAGTTGTTCAACACAAACCATTTTAATGATTTGTTGGCATGTTCAGACGCTATGATTTTCTTTTTCTCACTCGGAGCTTTGGCAACCACCGTAGGAGGTGTGATGTACATGCACTCATTTCAAGAGGGTGCAACACTTCTCAGTTTGGGCCTAATCTTTATCCTATATACCATGTTCGTATGGTGGCGCGATGTTCTACGTGAATCCACGTTGGAAGGACATCATACCAAAGTCGTACAATTAGGACCTCGATATGGGTTTATTCTGTTTATCGTTTCGGAGGTTATGTTCCTTTTTGCTCTTTTTCGGGCTTCTTCTCATTCTTCTTTGGCACGACATTGTGAAGAAAACACTTGAAACTGCCTTTTGGGAATGCCAACATATGCATTTCTATCTGGTCGGTTAAATTTGGTCTGCATACCGTCCAGATACATATAGCAGAATGTCAAGGCTTCATCTGCAACATATGCTTTGAGCTTTTTCATGTATCTTTTAAAAGGATACATCCATCTCATATACACAGGGCCACCAAAAATAGCTTCTTCAGGTAAATGAAGAATGAGATGAACCATTATGTCAAAAAATGCTGGAGAAAATATCATTTCCAAATTGCATAATATCTTAACCACTTCCTCATTTGCTTCATACATGTCTTTCACATCTACTGATCGTGCATAAATTTTTTGAAAGAATGTGCAAACGTCAGTGATTGTTGTTGAAACATTTTTGTGCAGACCCGATCGTACCCCTATTGGCAGCAATCGTTGCATTAGGATGTGATAATCATGGGACTTTAACCCAATTATATTTGAATCATTGTGAATTACCTTATTTTTGAAATTCAATCCAAATCCATCGGGCAGTCTCACTCCTCAAATAAACTGACAAAAGCATTCTCGATCACTGGGTGTGAAAGAGTAAGGAGCTTGTGGTTGGTACAACTTGTTATTTTTTTGTGTTAGTCATAGGTTATGCCGAATACCCATATTTTCCAAGTATTTGCGGGCTTTGTGTGTGTCTTTTGATTTATCGTTCATCAACAAAGTACCCAATAAACTCTCACACACATTTTTCTCCACGTGTATAACATTAAGATTGTGTTTTAATAGAAGAGAAGACCAATAATCCAGCTCAAAGAAGATACTTCGTTTAGTCCAATTCAACTCTGATGCAAGGCGTTTTCTTTTTACCCTCCATGCATTGGATGTTTCCCCGGGACACGATCTGTGAGACTTTTTAGTTGTTCTAATATTTGAGCATTACTCAATCTTCGGGGACGATGTCTTGTCTCTTTCTTTCCATCAAACGACAGATCGTTCCTCCACTTATGCTTTTTTGGCAAGAATCTTCTGTGTCCAACAAAAGCTATCTTATTCGTTATAGCACACGAATGTGTGTCAGTGTTACACGTAGGGCATGCTTTATAACCTTGACCACTCCATCCAGACAAGCTACTACGAGCAGTATAATCGTTGATAGTCCATAACAGTGCGGCATGCATCTTAAATATAGTTTTGGTTGATGCATCTCTCACCTGGACTCCTTCAGCCCACAACATTTTCAACTCATCAATCAAAGGCCTTAAGAAAACATCAATGTCTTTACTAGGAGATTTAGGCTCGGGAATTAGCAAGGTTAACATGAAAGAAGACTCTTTCATACATAACCACGGTGGTGTATTATATGTTGTTAACACTATCGGCCACATACTGTAAGTCTGACTAATGTTACCGAACGGATTAAAACCATCGACAACCAAACCTAAGCGGACATTCCTTAGTTCTTTAGCAAAATCCG
Source organism: Smallanthus sonchifolius (assembly GCA_023525975.1). NCBI lineage: Eukaryota > Viridiplantae > Streptophyta > Magnoliopsida > Asterales > Asteraceae > Smallanthus > Smallanthus sonchifolius. The sequence goes on along the minus strand of CM042041.1, from coordinate 59,714,580 downwards.
GATATCTCTCATCAAATTCTTGCCATTCCTTCCCATCAACCGGATGTCGCATCATACCATCCGTTGAACGTCCAGTATTATGCCATATCATATCTTTTGCCGTTAATCTTGAACTATACCTTCGTCGAAGCCGTGAAGTTAAAGGAAAGTAGCGCAACACTTTCTGTGGTACTTTCTTCCCCTATGTGTTTTTGTCAACCCATCTGCTCTCATTACAAACCGGACAGTTTTGCATTAATTCATTCTCCTTCCAAAATAGTGCACAATCATTAATGCAAGCATGGATAGACTGATATCCTAACCCAATTTTACTCAGTTTCTTCTTAGCTTCATAGTGTGACGCTGGAACGTCATTTTCCTTCGGCAATGCAATTTGTAGAAACTCTAACAGTTGGTCAAACGAACTATTCGTCCATTTGTTGATAACTTTGATATGCATCAATTTGGCTATGAAGTTTAGGGAAGACATTTGACTACAACCGGGGTATAAATCCTTATTTAGCTCCTCAAACAACACATCAAACTCTGGATCTAAACCAGTTCCATCTATATTATCCTCGTTTGTATTTTGCTCTGCCATCACATCATCTATGGCATCAAACATCTCATTATTTGTTGTTGTAATTATTGGAGGAGTTGGTGTTGTTCTTGGGGCAAAAAGTGATGCTATCTCCGCCGCACGAGGATGCTGTTCACCATGATAAATCCAATTGTGATATGATTGTAGAAACCCACGGTCGTGTATGTGGCCATATATCGTGTTCAAATCCCGTCGACACGCATTACAACAACGTCTACACGGGCAAAACGCTCTACCTCGACCGTCGACATGGTCCTTGGCCGTCTCTATAAAGTTGCGAAGATCGCTTAAGAATGCCGGAGAATTCCGATTTCCCAGTGTAACCCAGCTTTTATCAATTGCCATATCTAGTGTCATAAGCATACACATATACGTGCATGTAATAAATGATATAAATGAATGTATATGATTTGATCGGTACTCTAAGGCGGTGAATCCTAACCCACTTTTTGAATATTCTATCTCATATGTATACATTTTATCGAGTTGACTGTTTAAGAAAAAATCAGCAGCATTTCCCCTTAACTCCCCAAATATGCAGATGAACCGCAAACTCGAAGGAGAAAGGAGAAATAGCTACCAATTTTATCTTAAATGTCAACCCGTTAAAATGTATACATATCCTAAATGAGATAGAATATTCAAAAAGCAGTCCCAAAGGGGACAATCCAAAATTGATCTCTATTAGATAAATTTTGGACGGATATATTTTAAAGGGTTATCCTAAATAAACATATTAGTGTACACAAAGACGTACATAAATGACATTAGGGGTGTAAGCCTTTTTCTTATTTATTTTATAAAATTATAAAATATATTTTTTTTAATATATAAGTAATAGTATTTATAAAATTATGATAAACGACCCGTTTACACCATAAATGAAATAAATAATTAACTACACAAAAAATTAAATAAAGTTACATATACATACAAACATATATACATACTTACACACTTATATATATATACATACACAATTATATAGATACAAATCATAAAAAAATAGATACACACAATTATATACATAAACATACAAACATATATATATACATACACACAATTATATACATAAACATACATAAAAAAAGAAATATACCTACAAACATACATACATCCGTTGAACATAAACAAACATACATACAAAAATACATATATAAGCATATGAATAAATACACTCTTATATACATACACATCACAATTACATACATACATAAATAAAACACATACATACATATACATACAAACTAAACATTCAAACTAATCATCATAAACACAAATTACACACATACATACACATACATACAAACTAAACATTCAAACTAATCATCATAAACACAAATTACACACATACATACACATACATACAAACTAAGCATTCAAACTAATCATCATAAACACAAATTACACACACACATACAAATACATACAAACTAAACATTCAAACTAATCATCATAAACACAAATTACACACATACATACACATACATACAAACTAAATATTCAAACTAATCATCATAAACACAAATTACACATACATACAAACACTAATTTACATAAACTAAATTATATAAAATAATCACACATCTAAACCAAATGACATAAACTAATCATAATTTAATAATTCCATCATACATACAAATATACATACTCATACATACAAACATACATACATAACACATACATACATTAGGGGTGTAAGCCTTTTTCATCATAAAATTACATAAATAAATATGTATCAATGCCCTAATTTCATCATAAAATTACATAAATATTTATAAAATCATACATCTAAACCGTATATACATACATACAAATAAACACAAACATATACATACAAACATACATCTAAACCTAATTTGTAGAAAAATTACCAACCAAGTTTGCAAATTAGTTTCAAATAGCTTGAAACCCTCCAAAAATGGTTAAAGCTTTAAACACCTAACAAAAATCAAAGAAATTAAGCCAAAAACCCAAAAATGATGATTTTCTTGTCAAGATTGAAACATAGATGTTAACTCATCTCAAAACCCGAGAGATTGGTGAAGATTGCTCCGCAAAATACCAAAAAATCATGAAATCGCCGGAGAGAGAGATGGAGTGATTTGGGTTTTTTTTGTGGAAATGGGAAGTAGAAAGATGTTTCATGGGTTAATTCGCGCTGAGACCTATACCGACGACATGTCGTCGGTATAGGCTAGCATGTCGGCGTTGTAGGTTGCCTGTACCGACGACATGTCATCGGTATAGGCTTCGTAGGGTTTTGACCAGTCAATAAAGTAAAAATCCTATGCCGACGACATGTCGTCAGTATAGGGCATACCAGAATTTTTTTAATTTTAAAAAAAAATTTGACCGACGAAAAATTATTATATTAAAAAAAACAAAAAGAAAATCAAAATTACCGGTTTTCCCCAATAATTCATTGGGCACCATGTTTTCCCTCCATCTGGCTCAACCCATGTCGTCGGTATATGGTCTCCTCTCTCAAATTTTGGGATTAGCCTATCCCGACGACATGTCGTCGGTATAGGGTGACCTATCCCGACGACAAGTGTCGTCGGTATAGGCGGCGTCGGCACAGGGTGAATTCCTTGTAGTATGACTTGAAAATATACAAATATATTACATGTTGGATTTTCAAGCCTAATGCATAGGAAATCCCAAACGATAAAAAGGGAATATGGCTAAGGAACTGATCAATCTTGGACAGTACTATTTCTTGGTGACTTTTGAACTTGTCTATGGACAAGTATTGCGTTTGATTTTAAACAATGTTTGTAATCAATATGAAATATGTGTTTAATTCTCGAGTTTATAAATACAAGACTTTTGTTTTCTAACTAATCGTAGGGCTTTTAATACAAGACTTGTCTATGGACACGATTAACCCATTAACTCTTAATATGTCGGGCTGGCAATAGATCTAGCAAATATGGTAAGAAGTCACATATATAAGAAACTGAGGCTCATTCACAGTTTTTGACAAAAAATGGCGTTATGATAAACCCTGCATGCAGTTCTATGATTCTACTAGGAAAACCAATTTCATAATTAACAACTGAGGCACATTCAAGTAAAAGCCGATCCCTTACTACACTTCCAAATACCATATATATAGACAGAGAACAAAAAAAAAATGAAAGCAAAGATTAACCATTGCCACTCGCTAACACTTCAAAATGATTGTCTATGAATCGTCAAGAAGCTCCTTTAAATCTCTATAACATCAAGATACACACCACACCAATTAATGCAAAATGAAAGCAGAATAATTTGCATTGTGATGATATTAACAAAATATTTCAAATTGAAAAACAAGACTAAAAATTAAAAGGCAAAAAGATTCATGACATAATATATTTCTAACGATAAATTAACTTCCTAAAGAAACAAGAAAAATGACGCATCTAACAAAAATTAAAAGCCAGCACTAAGGGTGGGTATATATTGTTAGGCTAATCTTGTCATAACCAATTTCTTGAAGATGAAGGAAGTATGTTTTGCAAGTTTTTAGGTTTAGTATTGGTATGAGTCTAGGAAAGTTATTTTATTTAGTTATTATTTTGGTTTATCTTTAGAGTTTTTAGTAGGATTAGGATAGGATTATTTATATATGGTTGTAATTGCAATAGTTAATGGTGATATACAGCAAGTTACGTTTTCCTTTGTTCCAAAAGTATAGCTGTGATCTATTTTTGTTCTTGGGTTACGGTTTGGATATTTAACTTTGGGTTGGTTTGTTTTAAAGTAATATCAATACCTTGATATATATATATCCCTGTGAAGGAGCCAAGTGAGGGGATGTGGCATCATCACTTAAGGAAAACACCGCCCCCTCCAAGTGAGGGGCATGAGGAAGGGATTCCCGTGAGATATTTCATGGATGGGTCAATGCAAGTGAGGGAGTGAGGTGGGTAGGTGATTGAGTGTACGATGCAAGTGAGGTATATGTGAATAGCACTCCCTCTCCAAGTGACTACAATAACGTCAAATAGTCAATAACTACAAATAGTCAAGTAGTTAGTGACTTGAAGATAAGAAGTAGCTAGGTAACTATAATTCAAGAAACAAAACTAGTATTTTCAGATTATTTCTTCAATATTATGAACGTATGTTGTCCAAATATGCTTCCCAAAAACAAAAGAGCTCTACAAAACTTGACGTTAAAGAATCATTGGCAGAACACTAAAAAAGTAGACAAAAAAATATATAATCATTTATGACATAAATCCAACTCAAAATTTCATATTAAAACTTTACCAGAAAAATAGTCTTTGCCGTAACCATTTGGATCCAAATTAAAAAACAAGAAATCTAGTCAAGATTGCAATTTGTTGCACGTATGTCATGCCCAAGAGACAAATTAAAAATTAAAAGGAGGTAAAGAGACAAAGAAGAGGACCATTCTATATACATAACTTGTAATGGTCCTCCAAAATGTCCATTTTCCATGGATTTAGCACAGTAAACCATAAAAGTTCAAGTTTTAAAATTGTCCTTAACACTATATAAGCTATATATATTTTATAATACTTAAGTAAATAATTATTTTCATCTTTGTTTGAATTGGATATAATAGTTATCAAACAGTAAAGATGGATCACAAAGACTAACAAACTAAGTAGTACACAAAAGAGATATGTGGGATATGAGAGGAATAAGCTGACAGATAGATCATGAGCACACAAAGCAATCATATAACTCACTTTGATACAATTTTCCTTTGTGTGCTCACTCTCTTCTGTCAGCCAACTCTATCACCACCACAAGTACCTTACGGAGATGGTTTTTTGATCAGATCTGAGAAACATGATGCCCAGGAACATGAAAAGTGGTGAGTAATCAGTGCTCTCTCCAGCATACGGGGAAACAAGACGTGTAGTTGACAAGATCTGAATAGAACAGTACCAGTGGTCACAGATGATTGTGTAGAGAGAGAGAGAGATGCATCTTATGCGTTTGTTAGGGTTTGGGAAAGAATATGATGAGACTGTATTAGCGAATGGTATTTAAGTGGCTTTTGGAATTGGTGGGACGTTGTTTTAACTGTTTAATAAATAATATGTTGCTACCTCTTCACATTACTCTTGGTCAACTTTTACACCTCCCACAACATGTTAGGAATGTATTGCTAAAGTAAACATAATAGTTAACAAAAAAAAATGTTAAGCACGGGTGCCGCCTATCAACATTAAAGTTGTTCACTACAAACTTATGCGTTCGGAAGGAACTTTATTATCAACAGGAACTAACATGGAAGTGAGTAGTGGTGATCAACAAGTATGTGAATGCTTAATGTTGATGGCATGTTATGTTACAAGTCAAATAAGTAGAGGGGGTCTTGTAAATGTAGCATAGTTTGATCGAGGTTGCCATTGTAAGTTGTAATAATCGTTTACTTAAAAGATGGGAAGAACGGAATGAGGGCATCGATTAATTTGAGAGTTTATCTCCTTGTAGGGATTTTAAACTTATGTTCTGGTGTAACTATAAGTAAACCTTGTATGGTGCTTCTATGTATTTTGTGGTTTGACATATAATATCTTTGCTGAATAGAAAGTTTAAACGAGGACCTTTTCCTCAAATAATACGAAATCATGTTTCCAAATCCAAAGTTTGGGTGTTACAGTGGAGCAACTCTCGATTGGAGAATCAGGTACATGACGTAGACCGGATTAGTTAATATATACTTGAACCTCTATATAAATTCAATTTTATCTTCCTAACCTTTAAACTCTTTATATCATTGTTTGTTTAAGTTATTTAAGTTTTAACAAATGTTAATCCATACAAGTTAATTTTTAATTAAGCAAATTTTAAGAAAACCTATTTCCCCTCCCTCTCTAGTTTTCTATAGTTTTCTAGGTGATTAGGGATCTCAAAGATTGTGATGTTGGCTTTTGTGAACATTGCATAACATGTAAGGCACATACGATTTGATTTAACAAGGGAAGTCATAGCAGAAAGGGAATGTCGAACTATGTGCATTCGGATTTGCGGGAGCATACTAGAACACCTTCTCTAGGTGGAGTTATGTACTTTATTTCTCTCACTAATGACTACTCAAGGGTGGTTTAGGTTTATGTGTTGAAGCATAAGGATGAAGGTTTTAATAAGTTCAAAAATGGAAGGTTTTGGTCGAAACTCAAACAGAAAGAAATGTGAAAAAACTTATGACTAATAATGGTCTAAAGTTGTGTAGTGGCAAGTTTAACCAGTTTTGCAAGAGTCAATGAGTTTCTAGGCATTTGACAGTTGTGGATACTCCATATCAAAATTGTTTGGTTGAAAGGATGAACAAAACATTATTGAACAAGGTAAGGTTCATATTATCTAGTTCAAGGTTGCCAAAGATGTTCTGGGCTAAGGTTTCCTCTATAGTGACGTACTTGGTTAATAGGTATCCATCATCAGGAGTGGGGAAGAAGACACCAATGAAGTTATGGTCCGGGAAAGTAGCAGACTATGGTAATTTGAGGGTGTTTTGAGCATTGGCTTATGCTTGTGTTTACTAAGGGAAACTTGAACCAAGGGAACAAAAGTGTATATTTCTCGGATATCCTGGAAGGGTCAAAGGCTATAGTCTTTGGAGATTAGATGATTTAAATTCTAATGTCATTACTAGTATAGAAGTTTCATATACTCTCTAGAGGGTCAAGCAAGGAATCAACACAAACAAGTGTTCAAGTAGGTGATACGATAGATATACCATATGCTAATATAGTTGGTAGTCTCATCTGTCTAATGGTGTGTACCAGGACAGATAAAGGCTATGATGCTAGTGTGGTGAACAGATTTCTGGTAAATCGAGGGAAACTGCATTTGGGAAGTTATGAAATGGATTCTTAGGTACTTAAATGGTACATACTAGGATATTGGCTGGAATTTGGTAATGGTCACGATGAAGAAAGTATGATTCTTGGTTATGTAGATGTTGATTTTGTAAAGGATCTTGATAAAAGGAGATCTATTACTGTTTGTGCATTTACAGTTTTGGGAAATGTAATCAGTTGGAAAACGTCATTACAACATGTGGTTGCTTTATCTAGAACTGAAGCTGAGTATACAGTTTTGATTTATCTAGAACTGAAGCTGGGTATAGCTGAAAGAAGCTATATGGTTAAAGGGCTTTGTTTCTAAACTTGGGGTCAAGATTAAGGATATTATGGTTTTGTGTGATAACCAGAATGCAATACATCTATCAAAGGTGTCATGAGAGGACCAAACATATCAATGTAAGGTTACATTTCATCAGAGATGTCGCAAACTCTAAGAAGGTGAACATTGACAAGATTAATATTGATGACAATGTTGTTGATATGTTGATAAAGGCATTACCAGGTCCAAAGTTTCTATAGTGTTTGAACGTGTTGCACATTTGCTGAGTTAGTTGAGTTTGACTTTACACTAAGGTGGAGATTGTTGGAACGTAGTACTAAAGTCAACATAAGTCAATGGGTTTAAGTTCAGGGGTTACTACTCATGTATTAGTAGTAATGTTCTATCGGTAGTAAATATGTTTGATTTCGATAGTAATGGGTGAATATGTGAATATTGATGGTATGAAGTTGAGGTTTCCATTAATTAAAAATGAGCCTTGATCCATAAATATCTATAGATTTGACAAAGGGTGAATAGGTGTAGTTCGTTATCTTGTTATTTCATCACAAATCAAGCATGCATCTAGTTGAGTCTAAATCAACACCCCGAGCGTCAAGGCTTGATCAAGTTGGAAGCCTCCCCAAATTGACCCTCCATGAACAAAATTGAATAAGTTCTCTTAATATGTAAGATCAATTCCATAAATTGTGAACATAGTTTTGTCGACTCTTTAGAGCTTTTAGATGAGATCATGCCAGACGATAAACTTTAATATTTTATTCTCTAGCTTGTGTTGTAACACTTGTTTAGCTTGTAACTCAGTGTGTTGTTTTTTCGTTTCTATAGTGTGCTAGTTTCTTGCTAGTCTGCCAGTTTCTTGCTAGCATGCATATGATTTTTTAAACTCACTTTGAATTCTTTCAAAGAAATATGATACATGCTAGGGCTTCAAATCAAGGATACATTTGTGTTGTTCTTACACAAAGAACTAGCATTGTTCTAGACTATGATCAACTAATGCAATCTCAAAAGTTACACAAAGAACTATCAAACCAATGCCACTATAAAGATATCATTGAAGGTGTGAAATACAATATTAGGAATATTATGATGAAGCCCTAAGGTACACTACAAGGAAATGACCCTGTGCCGACTTTGTCTATACCGACGACATGTCGTCGGTATAGGTCAAAACCAAAATTTTGAATGGGACACCCTATAGCGATGACATGTCGTCGTTGTCGTCGCTATAGGGTTGAGGCATATTGGAGGGAAAGCTTACGCCCAAGGAATTTTTTGGGAAAACCTATAGCGACGACTTGTTGCTATAGGTTAATTTTGATTTTCTTTTTGTTTTTTTTTATTTAATAAATTTCGGTCGGTCAAATTTTTTTTTTAAATTAAAAAAAATTCTGTAAAACCCTATGGCGAGTCAGAATAGGGTTTTTACCTTTATTGACTGGTCAACATCCAACGAACCCTATACCGACGACATGTCGTCGGCATAGGTTACCTGTGCCGACGACATGTCGTCGCCATAGGGTGCAACGCGAACAAATAGGGAAAACAGACGGCAGACTTTTATTTCCACCCAAAATCCTCCAAAACTCCCCTAAATTGTTCTCTCCGACGATTTCACGGTTTTTGGGAGCAAATTTTACAAAAAATCTCGGGATTTAAGGTGAGGTAACATTCGGATTTCATATTTTAGCTACTTGTTTAAGATTTTGAAGTTTTGTTTGTTTATTTTGGTTAGGTTTTGGAGGAATTTCACCATTTCTTGGATTTCTAGCTTTGTGAAGGTAAATACTCGTTTTAATTACTAATTTGTGATGAAATTTGGTTTAGATCTAAGATTTTTATGATTTTGTATGTATGTGTTATGTATGTGTATGTATGTATGTTTGTATGTATGAGTATGTATATTTGTATGTATGATGGAATTATTAAGTTATGATTAGTTTAGGTTATTTGGTTTAGAAGTGTGATTATTTTATATAATTTAGTTTATGTAAATTAATGTTTGTATGTATGTGTATGTATGTGTGTAATTTCTGTTTATGATGATTAGTTTGAATGTTTAGTTTGTATGTATGTGTATGTATGTGTGTAATTTGTGTTTATGATGATCACTTTGGATGATTAGTTTGTATGTATGTGTGTAATTTGTGTTTATGATGATTAGTTAATATGAATGTATGTTTGTAATTATGTAATTGGACCATTTATTTATGTATGTATGTTTGTATGTATATGTTTGTAATTATGTAATTGGGCTTTTATTTATGTATGTATGTAATTGTGATGTGTAGGTATATAAGAGGGTATTTATTCATATGCTTATGTATGTTTGTATGTATGTGTAACTTTATTTAATTTTGTTACAAGTTCGGAACTCGTTGCGGTTGACGAGAGGAAGAACGTCGTATGCATAATCAACAAATGCTTGAAATGCAACGACAAATGGATGAAAAACGTCGAATGTGGGATCGCCGAACTAGCAGCGGTGATAATTAGTTTGGAGTTGTTGAGCCTTTGTCTTTGTTGTTGGTGTTTGTCTTCGAACAAGTTTATGTTTTGATGTTTGATTTGTCGGACAAGTTTGTGTGTCGAACAATTTGGATGTTTGGTTTATGTTTCGGATATTAGTTTTTATCAGATTTGAATGGTTTATATTTAATGATTTGCAGGTTTTTGTTTTTAGATATTTAATATTTCTGGATAAAATATTAAAAATTATAAAATATAAAAAAAACATAAAAGACCTATACCGACGACATGTCGTCGCTATAGGCCTTTTTACAAAATTATTAAAAAAACAAAAACCCTATACCGACGACATGTCGTCGGTACAGGGTTAGACTCTATACTAACGACATGTCGTCGGGTTAAAATTTCTTTTTGGATTATTTAATTAGACCCTATAGCGACGACATGTCGTCGGTATAAGCTGACCTATATCGACGACACCTATACCGAAGACAATATTTGGCTATTGGTACGAAGCAATCCCGACGACATCTATACCGACGACAAGTCGTCGCTATAAGCTATCCCGACGACAAGTCGTCGCTATAAGCTATCCTGACGACAAGTCGTCGCTATAGGGTAAAAAAATCGTCGCTATAGGTTAATATTGTTGTAGTAGCAATGTTTATAAACCATAGTAAAAAAAAGGTCACAGTTACTAAAAAGATAGAGATATCATACATGTACAATAAGATTCAACAGTTTGGTTATATAACCATGTAATCATGGATACGGTGAAATTATCAAATATTTGTAGAAATGTGTCTTCACATGGTGGAAACCTTCTATGACCTACAACACGTACACCTTCAATTTGTCAGTGTAGTTTGGAACTATAGGAACGTGATGAGTTTTAATTACCGAGGACCACAAGTGACACATGAGGAGATGAGGCTAAACTACTTTAATTTGTCTGGATATCCAAACTCACCCAAATATGTAATTTTGCTCCTTTTGCTGATCTAGCTTCTTGTTAGGCGCTAATACAAATTGCCTTTAAAGAAAAAGTACTCTAGAGTAACATATAATGATTTGATTCAGACCAATTCCTTTGTGAATGACAAAGTTATAAAAGAACTTAATCGGAGTTAAATCCAAAACATTAATTAGATCATCATGTATACCTCAAAAAAAAACACGGCGTGATCCTATTTGGCATCTATGTGGCACCATCATGTGAGGGAACACCACCCCCTTGATTTTTTCACGACGTGATTAAGCATTTTTTAGTCCATGCCGTGATTTTTTTCACTGGAGTTCTCTTTTGTTTGTCAAACAACTTTTGAGGTGGCATGTGGTGATTGGGTGGTGAGATTTATCACATGAGGGAACACCACCCCCTTGATTTTTTCACTTGAATGATGAGAGTATCAATTGAAGAATCACGGTAGGTATACCTGATGATCTTAAGGAGAACTTTTCCACCCAAAAGATGAAAATTAAAGTATATATACGATCACACACTATATATGCTGCATGATTGTCAAACAATACATATACTTGAAGAATGAAGATCATCAAGATGGTAAATCATAGTAGACAAAATTTGTGGTAAGAAGTCGTATATGTAAGACTGATACACATTTACAGTTTTTTTATTGAAAATGAAGGACTCCAATTGACTCCGCTATCTCCACGAGCGGACTCTGAATCTGCTATCTCTACGAACGGACTCAAATGTCCTTTTCTTAGAATCTACAGTCTCAAATAGCGGACTCCTTTAATTATTTTCAAAACAATTCCATACATACACCGGAAATTACCGTTTCAATTCATCAAAATACACTATTTTACCAAAAAATTCTAGCTAGATAACTAACATTCAAAAAACGAAACTTGAGTTTTCAGATTTTTCTTCAATAAAATGAAAGTATATTATGCTAAACATGCTTCCCAAAAAAAATATCGAGCTCTACTCAAACTTGATGTTAAAGTAAAACAGAACACTAAAAAAATGTAGGTACAAAAATATATAACCATTTATGCCATAATCCAACTCACATTTTCATGTTAGATCAACTTTACTAAAAACTAGATCTCTGCGAGATGATATCCTAACCATTTAGATCGAAACTAAAAACATAGTCAAAATTGCAACTTCTTGCTCATATTCCATTCGCCCATGCCCAAGAGACAATTAAAAATTAAAAGGAGGTAAAGAGAGAAAGAAGTGGACCATCATATCCTAAATATTTGAAATGGTCATGTCCATTTTTCATGGATTTAGCACACTAAACCATAAAAAAGTCAAGTTTTAAAATTGCCCTTAATCCTAAGAAAGTAATACTTGAATGTTAAAGTCAAGAAAGATGATCACAGGGGTAAACAAAGTAGTACAGAAAAGAGAGAGGTGGGATATATTAAGCTGACAGATAGATCATGAGCACACAAAACAATCATATAACTCATATTGATACAAATTGCCTTTGTGTGCTCACTCTCTTCTGTCAGCCAATTAACTCTATCTCCACCAAAAGTACCTTACGCTGATGGTTTTTTTTATCAGATCTGAGAAACATGATGCCCAGGAACGAGAAAATACAGGGCCAAATCATGAACGTACGCTGATTTTAGCGTCTCTCAGCTGATCACTGTGGGATCTGGTTAATAAGTGGTGAGTAATCACCAGCATGCGGGGAAACTAGATGTGTACTTGACAAGATCTGAATAGAACAGTACAAGTGGTTACCAGATGAAAGATGCATTTTGAGAGAACATGTTTTGTTAGGGTTTGGCAAGGAATATGATAAGACTATATTGGCGAATAGTATTTTAGTGACTTTTTGTTTTTCTTTTGGTGATAACATTGGTTTAATAAATAAGCTAGAGGTGTAAACGAGCCGAGCCCGACCCTGACACTAATCGAGCTCGGCTCGTTGGATTATCCTGAAGCTCGGTTCAAGCCTATAGATTTTGGATCGAGCTCGGTTCGTGGAGTGAAAATAAAGCTCGAGATCGGCTCGGTTTCATTCAAGACGATTAAACGAGCTCGAGCTCGTTTATAGGAAGCCTTAAACGAGTCAAAACTCGAGTCGAGGGGTTAAATTGAATAATGTATTAAATATATATGAAAATAATATATATTTTACTAGGCTCGTTAAAGCTCGCGAGCCTAGACGATCTTAGAAGGCAAAGCTCGAGCTCGGGCTCATTAAGGCTCGACTCGTTCTAGATTTTTACCGATCCGATCTCGAGTAGCTCTCGTGCCGGCTTAATTTGTTTACACCACTAGGGCTAGCTCACTTGATATATAGAGGCTCTTGTCTCTTAGATTTGAGGTTTTGGGTTCAAACTCATGTATGGGGTGGATAAATTGATGTAATTTAGGAATATGAGTGGGGTGTATTTGCCGTTCAAAAATAAAATAAAATAAAAAATAACGTGGCAATGTCTAACATTGTAGTTCAATTTTATACCTAGCTTCCACACTTCTAGAGTATAAGATATAAATGAAACCAACTTATAACTCCAACGACTATTCGTATAACATGTTAAACTATGAGTTAAACGGTTAAAGTATATTAGAACATCTCCAACGGGCCCGTCAACCCAAACATGCCGACGTGAAAGAGAGAGAAAAGGTGAGTTGCCGTTCAACCACACCAATTTGTTATGGTGTATATGAACCAGATGTCTGGTGTATCATTCCATTTTTTAAAAAGTTTTGAATTGACAAATTCACATCCATTATCTGAGTAGAGAATTTGAATTTGATGTTTGAACTGAGTTTGTGTTAAAAAATTAAATCTTTTTTCTCAAAATGCTAATCCATTTTATTATCCTTGATTTCTTTGTATGTTTGGGTCTGTGTTTTGCTGTCTCCTCTCCTTTTGTGGGTTGGCCCGCGTTCAAGGATTTTTTTTGGCGTGGAATGTCAGTCACATTCAAGAAAGGGTTTTTCATATTCAAGAAAGGGATCTATCCTCCCAAAAAAAGTTGCGCTGCTTCATGTCGTTGCTGCTGTTAGGGTTTTCGATGATCCCTCTGATTGATTGCTTGGTTCCCATGTTTGCGGGGCTCGATCCGCTACTTATGTCTCAGCTCTCTCTCTTTACAATTGGTGTGTATTATTTCTTACGATTAGGGTTTCAAAACCTATATCTGTTCATCTTATTTTTCTTTGTATTAGTGTTGATTAAAGAAATAAAACCGTAATTTCATGTTTTTTTGATAGTTTGGACCATGTTGTAGAGGATGAGAGGATTGAAAGTATATTGTTGTATTACAATACACGCTCCTATTTATACAAGTTTAAGATAATCTAAAAAGGCCTAATTGCAAACAAATTGATTAGATTGATTACAAATTGATTCTCTTGATTTTCCTTGATGAACACAGCTGTGAATATAGTTGTGGTACTTCTTCAACTATAAAGAAGGATTAATATGTATACCGAACACCGATTTCCATGAATTTAAAACTTTCACATCCATCATTTTGAACACTCTATCTAGAATATGCTCAAGAAAACTGTACAATCTTAATGAGGTTTAGTTACATTTTTTAAAATAAAAATTAAAGAAATAGCAAGAAGAACTAAAATGTATAGTTTTTCCGCATCCAACTAAAGTTTTCATGATGAAATACTATACAAATAACCCAATGCGACCCCCCACCCAAATGAACTTACTCATGGGGATTCAAATCAAGAATTTAAAATCTAGTCAAGATCCCAAATTTTGTAATTGCAGGTATTCCATGCGCAAGCAGAAGAGTGGGAGAGGACCATCCTACAAAACGAGTATTATATGGTACAATAATAATTTAAGTTTCCCACTAATTAATTTAGCACAGTATTTGTAAAAGGTCACGTTTAATGGAATTCAATCAAGTAATATATTATAAGATTTAAGTAAATTTATGTTCCTTTTTATTGAGTTTGTATTGATCATGACATTTACATCTAAATTCAAAACACGATACCATATTGAAACACTAAACAAACTCTACGTTACTCTAGACCAATCTGAAGCCCCTAAATCCTGATCGTAGAATTCACAAGAACAAAACCGTAATAAAATTTGATTAATTTTAAAACTCGAAACACCAAATATGGTTTACAAAATCCCTGTTTAAACTAAACAAATCCTAAATCTATACTATATAATAAATAAAGGTTTCTCAATGTCACGTGTCGCCTTCATATTCATCCTTATAAAATTTTTCCCGCCTCTCTCATAATAAATACATTTCCATATTTCAATAATAATATATTTTTAAACAAATTATTATTTATACTAATAAAACACATTTATTTTTAATTATCTCATATTATAAGAACGTTTGAAATGTAATTACCTAGCTTATGTTTTCAATCAAATAGTAAATAAAAGTTAAATTACATTTAATAGTATTTTATGTACTTTTTAAACTCAAAAAAATACTAATTTTTACATATTTTGTTATTTTGTTTTCTATTGTTAGTATATGTAATACATTTTTTCACTTATAAGATACATATATACAAATTTAAGAATTTTATATACTCATATTTTTTCACCATGTGTAGTACACAGGTTCTAAGCTAGTTATATAATAAATAAACGTTTTCTAGTACCACGTGTCGCATCCATATTCATTCTCACCATTTTTTTTTTCGCGTCTCTCTCTTATTTAATGCACTTTCTTTTAATAATAATATATATTTACAGTAAATAGTAATTATACTAATAAAACACAATTATTTTAAATTATCTGTTATTATAAGAAACTTTAAAATTTAATTATGTAACTTTTTTCAATCAAATAATAAATAAAAGTCAAATTATATAAAATAGTAATTAACGTATTTTTGAAACTCAATTATATATTAATTTTTACATATTTTGAGTTTGTTTCTATCCTTAGTATATGTAATATATTTTTACACATGTAAAATATACAAATAAAGATTTAAAAAATTTATATATTGATATTTTTGACCCCGTGTATAAACACGGGATCTAAACTAGTCTATTATAACTCAAATTAAATTAAATAAAACCTGATAAACCTAAAAAAAATAAATGTAATTAACCTATTTAATTATCTCTTTTCTTTTGCATCTTTGTGCTTGACGGTTCGTTCCATGAATCTTCTTGCACATGAGGATAGCATAGCCATCTGCCATTTCAATCCCATATCATCCGGATCATCTTGTTACATATCTTCAAGAGAGAATGTTGCAGCTTTTAAATTACCGACAAGAGCCTGATAACTATTGACAAACATTCCGAACAAAGCAATGTGTTCAGCTGGCATTTAGGATGCTACATTGCTTAGAGATTGATTGGGAGCAATTGTTGTTGGAGAACTTGGTGTAGGTGTGCTTTCAGGAATAGCTTTGCTTGAGCTTCCTGAAACGGCTGTTGTCAGAATAGAAACATTGGAAAGATTGGAACCGGATCCAGAGCTAGAAAATCCACATTGATTCATCTCCCTCTTGATATCCATCTCAAAAGCTAAGAGGGTGTTAATAAGGTCGCTTAAGGTAGAATCGTCAGTCTCGAACTGCTTTTTAATCATCATATAATGAAAGCTCCATTCTTGTGGTGGAGAATCCAACAGTTTCTTAATCCGTGCGCGGTTGGACAGAATCACTCTAGTCTTCTTCAAATGACTAGACACGATTAGAAAATGAGAGATGTGATCGGACAGACTTTCGCCTTTCACACTCCTGACGGTGCGATATTGCTTCTGAGACAAATCCATCTTGTTCTCCTTCATCTCTGCGTTGCCTTCATACATCTAACATAACGCCTCCCACAAAGATTAAGTAGTGTGATACTCCTTAAAGATTGAGTAGTGTGATACTCCTCATTCGGTCGGACCATATGTTCCCGTAATCATTGGTGTGTGAGGACCATTTAGAAGAGAGTTCCGCCGATTATAATATTGATAGAGATAGAACGACTTCATGCAGTTTTTCTGGTTAGGGAAGTCTACCGGTCCTTGAAGCTTAGCAGGACGATTTATGGATCTTGAGTTAGATAAATATAAAAAATCAATGAGTGTCGCCAAAATGCAAAGTGTTGTAGGAAGAAAAGTCGCCCAAACAAGAGACTGTCGTTGGATGAAAATACGAGTGTCAGGGGAAGAGTCGTCTGATCAAGGAACAGTGTCACTAGACAAGTTTTGTCTGAAATAAAAAAAGTCGCCAACTTACGTTGACTAAAGAGAATGTAACCGAATAAGACTGTCGCTAGCAAGAATGTTGCTAAATACAAAAAAAACTCAAAGACACAGGATCAACAAGAACAAGTGTCGCCACAAGATCCTGCAAGTAACCCATTTTCCAAGTTTTCTTCAAAAATCACACTCTTGCAAATAATTTCAAAATATACTGGAAGTCTGAACCGACATGAAGTTTACTCCACTAATTCTAAACAGAAACGAATCAGATAACACACGAATCCATCAACAAACACTCCAAATTTGATGAAAAAGCATGAAAAATATAAAACCCCAAAAAAAACTCACCAAAAACCTAGAATTCAAGAGCTGAAAGGCTCTATTACCATATTGTAGGTCCAGAACAGACTAGCTCTAACATAAGTGATTTCCAGACCAAACCAGATCCACAAAGCACCTATTAATCAGGTGATTTGAGTACCAAAAGTGAGTAAAAGGTAGAAAATGAAGAGCACGAGAATAAAACCACAAAATCCTTTAGATTCAAAGCCCAAAGTATGATTACAAGAAGCTCCTGACTATTACAATGAAAACTCTAATTCTCTTAAAGAAAACACACTAAAAGGTGTAACAAAGTCGACAGCTAACCCTAATTACGTTGATTTGGGCCCTATTAATAGGCAACCCGATTAGTGTCGCCACGATCCTCGACAGTGTCACCATGCTCAGATTATTTTACTCAAAATAGGTAAATTGGTTTTTAATAATCTAAACTATGACTCATTGGCTGATAATAATCCAAACTAACAGTTTGGCCGATGATAATCTCAACTTTCACTTTTGTTGTCAATGACGGTCTAGCAGCATAATTATCATAGATTTATACTTATTTTTGCTCAAAACTATGATTTTAAATGAAATGGAGAAACATACAAGCGAAATCGAGTGTAAATATATGATGATTATGCTACTACAACTGCCATTGAAAACAAAAGTGAAAGTTGATATTATCAACAGCCAAACTGTTAGTTTGAATTATTATTAGCCAATGAGTAATAGTTTGAATTATTAAAAACCAATTTGCCCTCAAATTAAAGATAAAAAATGTTTAATTTATTATTGTATTTTTTTGAAAAAATAATAACATATGAAAATGTTATTAAGGTTTAAAAATTGATGGAGTTTTTTAGTTTTCTCATAAAAATAAGTTTTCTCATGAACTCAATCATATATGTATATATTTATTTATAATAGTGAACAATCATTTAAAAAAACATCCTAGTACATTAAAAGAATATTGACAAGAATCAAGGAACATCATGTATACTATCTACTTAATTAGGAACAACTTCAAATCTTACTTCTTACTTATCTAATAAATGAAAATCTCAAATGACACGTGTCATTCATTGAGGGTATAAATAACTTTGTTTTCCCGCCTAAACTACCACACCACAAAAATTGGTCAAAGATTATGCATTTAAAGAATATAATAATCAATTAAAATAAAGAAAACATAATTTTTTTATTATATTTTTTATTAATTTTTTTTCAATAAACAAAACTAAATGATAAAATTGGGAATTAATGATG
This sequence comes from Smallanthus sonchifolius, assembly GCA_023525975.1. Taxonomy (NCBI): domain Eukaryota; kingdom Viridiplantae; phylum Streptophyta; class Magnoliopsida; order Asterales; family Asteraceae; genus Smallanthus; species Smallanthus sonchifolius. Next base: position 59,695,664 of record CM042041.1, on the reverse strand, counting down.
TCGAATTTAAGTCAACATTTTACGTTTTTGAAGGGGAAGCTCTTAGCTTATAATCTTAATATTTTATATATTTAATAAACTTTTTAATATATTTTGTAAATCTATCCATTCTAATAAATAAAAATAAAATTGGACACGTGTCACTATGTTGTACAATCTCACAATTATTTTTTCGCATCTCTATTTTATTAAATACGTTTTCTCTCTTATTAACTACGCTACTATTTTTTCAAAATTTTCCATATGAAGTATTAAGCAGATAAGGAAATTAGATAGTAAATTTGAATAATTACATTAATCATAAAGATCAATTACCAATCACAACTATAATTATAGATATCATTTAAAATAATTAAAATTTTAATTTGTTATAATTTCGTTTTTTTTAAATATTTTAATTATTTTTGGTAAGCCAACTATATCTGATAATTTTTTTTAACTTGATCAATTCTCTTGTCTATAGCTTCAAATCAAGGAAGATTTTACTTAAATTACTGATTTTTTTTTATTTCATCTTATATTTAAATTAGAATAGGTTATATCAAACTATATTTAAGAAATTGGCTAAATATATTACAAAAACTAGTTTAGATCCCGTGTATACACACGGGTGAAAAATATCAATAAATAAAAATTTTAAATCTTTATGTGTATAGTTTACACGTATAAAAATGTATCATATACTAAGGATAGAAAAACAAAACTCAAAATATGTAAAAAAAACTAATATATAATTGGGTTTCAAAAATAAATTAAATACTATTTAATGTAATTTATTTTTCATTTATTATTTGATTGAAAATAAAAGTTAAATAATTAAATTTTCAAAGTTTCATAAGTGATAATTTAAAATAATTGTGTTTTATTAGTATAATTAATATTTTGTTTAAATATATATTGTTGTTAAAAATAAGAGGTGTATTTAATAAGAGAGAGGCGGGAAAAAATTGATGAAAATGAATATGGTGGCGACACGTGACATGAAAAAACCTTTATTTATTATATAGTATAGATTTCTAATTATGCTCATTTTCTTATTCTCTAATTTGTAAAATTGAAGTTGTATCAAGTATTATGAATTAAGTTAAAAAAATATATACATATTTATGAATTGTTGTTAAAAACATATTTATGAATAGTCCTGTAAAACGAACCGAACGAACACGAACATCGATGTGTTCGTGTTCGTTTATTTAATTTTAACCGAATACGAACACATAATCGAACACATTTTTTTGTTCATGTTCGTTTATTAAGAAAATTGAATTGTCCGTGTTCGTTCATTAAAAAGCTAAACGAACGTAAACGAACACAAATAAACATAAAACGAACAAATATAAAAAACACAAACAAATATAAATTAACATTAATGAGAACAATGAACAAGTCTAATACTTAATAATTCATCCAAAACACTAAATTAGTGGTTCAAATGTATATAATTTATCCAAAAACAAATGAACACAAACAAACGAACATAAATGAACGTTAATAAACGAACATAAATGGACATATATTAACGAACATAAATGAACGAACACGACATGCGTTCATGTTCGTTCGCTTAATTAAACGAAAAAAAATTTTGTTTGTATTCGTTCGTTTATTAAATGGACGAACATAAATGAACTTTCTGTCGAACATTTAATGAACGTTCGTTTCATTTACAGGCCTATTTATAAATCATATTGTTTCAATATGCAACACGTGTAATACACGGGATTCAACCTAGTTATTTAATAAATAGATAATAACAAGATGGAACCCACAAATAACATACTTATTATCTATGTACAAAGTCACACAAAGATATTTGTTTGATTGTTCAGATAAACATAATAATAAACACCAAAATCACTACTAGAAAACTAACTGCAACTAACGGCTCACCATTGGGGTTGGTGGTAGGAAAATCCTCTAGAAATATCAACGATTGAGAATGTCATGGGTTCAAGTCTCACTTTCACAGAAACTAAAAAAATTACCTTTAAAAAAATAAAAATAAATAAAAAAATTCATGGCGGGCTTCCATCGATCATGGGACCCCACCAAGGGTTAATTGAGGGGTACGTCCGTCACTGCTCTGTTTTGTAGTGAATATTGTTTTAAGTTCAGCCATAAGATCTTAAACGTATTGTTACACCAACAAGAAATATATTGGACATGTATAAGATATAAGCCTCGCTTTACAAAATGAACTTCATCAGTAAACTTATTGAACTGGCGGGCCGTACAAATTTCGACTTTGATGATCTTTAAGATCGCGTACCGGATCTGCTTGCTGGACTACACAAACATTTAGGGGCTGTTTGTCGAGTGCTGAAACATTAAGAGGTATGAATGGGTCAACATTATTTTTCAGCTGAACCATTAAGAGGTAAAATGACTCATTAAGATGTGAGTTTTTAGCGAAACAAACACCTCTTACATCTGAACGATTCAAATGTAACTTCTTAATGAAATCATTAAGAGGCTACCAAACAGCCCCTTACTCGGTTAAAGGGATTTGACTTTTAATTGAAAACAACCTACGCTGTGTGTGGAAGGACAATACTTAAGATGGAACCATTTTAAAACCAGTACACACCTTAGTGATTCGGGGCGTGATTGCCCTCCTACTGACGTGACGGGGTGTTTTCTTCATTTGTTATAGTGAAACCATTAAACATAGTCTTATGCCACTCAAAAACAATTAGGATAACATGATGCTCTTTTCACATAAATAGCTTGAGTTTGAGTAGACTCAAACTTCAAATCCAAACTGATAGTACTCTTCAGTAACCACGGTATCTGAAATCTAACCACAAGGCTATAATTGATGAGCAATCTCATGGAACAACAAATATCAAAAGTTATGTAGTTGAGAATAAATTTAATTTCTAGAAACTGTCCGGCTAGAAACTCACTAAAAGGTACTCAACAGCAAAATATAGCGTGCCTAGTAGTAGGTATATATAATGGTATATCTTACTCCAAATTCTGCAAAATGAAAAAGAAAAATAAATTTAGCCAAGCCTAATTGAAGCCACTCTTCATAGTCAGCAGATGAAACTGAATTATATATGTACTTGGCAAAAAGTTAATATTCTATAATTGAGAAAAGTATAGTTATTTTGTTCTTTAGACTCTCTAAAACCTAACGGTGTAAAATATTTACTTTCTACAATATAACCATGCAAAAATGACGTTTGCTATACACACGCTTGCTAAAAGATTAATCTAATCACACACCATTTTCAAACGGCCATTTGAGGTTGCATCAAACGTACATTTGAAGGTTAGGCTTGCGTCATAGCCCCTATTTTTGAACGGCCGTTTGAGGTTTTCGTCGATTGGCCATTTGAGTTTGGGGGTGGCATCGGACCCTATAAAAATAAAAATCAGCTTATAGTGTCTCAAGTTGAACCTTTCATATGCGGCTTTGAGCTGTTTGTTGATTTCCTTTTAGAGAAAGGCACCACAAATAAATAAAAGAATACACTAGCAATAATTTTAGAATCACCAACTTGGCTCAAAGATTACTCTTCAATGCTTGGTTCCTTAAAAAGAATAGTTGTACCACATTAATCATCATATTAAGAGAAGTAGGAGATAAATGTCACATGTAGTGGTGGAATTTTTTGGTTTCATGGGTGATTTTGTTGTTTCAAATGGTTTCTAGTATGTTGATCACTTTCATCATGGTATTTAGGTGCCCCGTTGGTGGTATCAGCGGATGTGGCTTGAAATCCGCTCATGGCATAAGCAGTTTTTGACATCCGCTAGTGACAGAAGCGGATCTTGACATCCGCTCGTGGCAGGAACAAATCTTCACTACCTTATTATCCTTCCATCTTTACTTTGAGATCCGCTGGCGGATGTTGCTTTTCAGGTGAACAGTAGCGCAATCAGTCCTTGTACGAGCCCTATTACCATGTTACCACCAGCGGATCTTAAAGTGACAAACGAAGGGGATAACGACAATCGTCCCTGTCACTAACGGATGTCAATATCTGTTCCTGTCACTCGAGTCGTCCTTGTCACCACGAGCGGATATCAAGCCACATCTGCTGGTACCACCAACAGATCACCTAAATACCATAATGAAACTGAAACATACCTAGAAACCATTTGAAACAACAAAAATCACCTATAAAACAAACAAAAAAATCTGTAGTGATGCAATCATGAAAAATAAAGTGAAGAAAAAGAAGAAAGAAATTGTTGAAAGAAGAAAGAACAGCAAGATCAAACACATGTGATACTCTCACAAAAACCAAAATAAGTGTGACATGAAGCTAATGGATGTCATGTCAAAATAAAGCATATTTCAGTGGAGTCAATAACATGACCTAAAGTCAGTTAGGTTAAAAATTACAGAAACATACCCTGATTTCGGTTTGAATTCTTACAAATTTTGATTCAACAGTTAGTAATCGATCTGCAATTAAAGAAATCAAAGAAACAGGCAAATGAAAAGGAATATGAAATGCCATAATCTAACTGGGTTTCTAGAATGAAAACACACACTAGAAAACAAAGGATTTCCCAAGTTATACCCCAAAAGCATGAAAGATCCAAATTAAGAACAAAAAATACAGTCAAACCCCATATTTTGTTTGCTGCAATTTGCATGCGCAAAAAAAATTAAAAATAGTGAGGACCATCCTAACATAAAGTGTAATTGTCACATAAACTAATGTCAGTTTTCCGTTGATTAAGCACAGTGAACCATGAAAAGACACGCTTTCATCATAGTAATTCAAACCCTATCCCTAATTAACTAATACAAATATATTTAATGTCTCATGACTAAAATATTATTCTTCTCAATTGGGATTTATCAAATTCGAAATAATAATAATACTATGATTTCTTAAAAAAAAGAAAAAAGCCATCTCATTCTCATCAATGCAAATAGACACATAGACAATACTGTACTCCCCAATCTAACCAAGATCAATTAAGTGCACATAGATTTAAAGACAACATATCCGGTATGTGAGAGAAACATAAAACAAGTGCACAAATAGAGTAATTAACAAGTAAAGAAGAAGCTGACAGATAGATCATGAGCACCCAAAAGAATCATACAACACAAATTTGTACAATTTGCCTTTGTGTGCTCACTCTCTTCTGTCAGCTTTACCTCTATCACCTCCTCCAACAAACCCTAAAACAAAAAGAAGTGTATTTTGAGTCAGATCTGTGAACATGCACTAACATATCCCCAAAAAGAAACATTTAGGTCTTCTTTCAGTACTAAAAAAAACAACATCTAGGAATTTTTTGGTGACTATTTTGGTGGTGTTGATGAGTGATTCTTGAGAGAGAAAAACATGTCTCGGTGAATGGAATCTTGTGAACCGACGACTGCCACATGATATAAGATGGTGTCTGACAGAGGGTGGCGGTCAGGGTTGGAGATTGGGTGTGACTTTACAATTTACATTTATGGATTCAACAGTTTTCCTGCTGGATTTCTTATCGCTTTGCTTTTGAAATTTTGGAGGCACAATAAATTAATAAATATTATCTCTTTTATATATACTAGTTTACTTCCCGTGTCTACACACGGCGTAAAAATTGAAAAATATTAATATATAAATCTTTTAAATATTTATGTATATATTTTACATGTGTAAAAATATATTAAATATACTAAGGATAGAAACAAACCCAAAATATATAAAAATTAATATATAATTGGGTTTCAAAAATACGTTAAATACTATTTAATGTAATTTGACTTTAATTTCCTATTTGATTGAAATAAAAGTTACATAATTAGATTTCAAAGTTACTTATAATAAGAGATAATTTAAAATAAATGTGTTTTATTATTATAATTAATATTTTCTTTAAATATATATTTTTATTAAAAAATAGAAGTGCATTAAATAGGAGAGAGAGGCGGGAAACAAATAATGAGAATGAATATGGAGGCGACATGTGTCACTAAAAAACCTTTATTTATTATATAGTATAGATATATACTAGGTTAAAACCCATGTATTATATGGGTTAAATTAAGACAACTTGTTATAAAGAGTAGTTTCAATTAAGATTTGTATGTTGGATGTTATTGGTGAAATAATTATTTTTTAAAATATTTTATAAAAATAATGAAAGAAAAATGTTCAATTTATAAAAATATTTTATGAACAGTCATATTTTTTAAATAAAAAAATGTTTTAAAAAAATAATTATAAAAATCATTATTATTTAATAGGTGAGAGAGACGGGAAACAAAAAAACTGTTTTAAAGAAATTTATATAATTAATAGGAGAGAGATGCGGAAAAAAAATACTGAGGTGAATATGAAAGTGACAAGTGTCACTCCAAAACATTTATTTGGGAGTGAATTGGTCTATTATGTTGGGCTTTGAAGCAACCCGGTCTAAATATGTCTTTGTTCAATTAATATTTTATCTTATCTTTTTTTTTAACGGCAACGCTAGATATTCTAGGATAATTGAGTTTTTCCAGGGCAACACGTAGAATATCTAGGGCAGCCCACCACAGGAGGACCCCCCAACTGGGTAAACCCCCTGACCTGGCCACAGACCCCTTTTTTGTCGTTGCCAGGATTCGAACCTAAGATCTCCACTATGGGAAGTCTTGGGGCTAATATTGCACCAGAATTGAGGGTTATTTAACTGGGCAGATTAGTTTTTATTATTATTATTATTTTCTAAAATAACATCAAATGATTCATATGAAACACTTGGAAGGGTTGCAAGATAACAGCATAAATGATACATTGGCATAAGTGAGATAACATGCGAAATAAACATTAAAAAAAAAAAAAAAAAACCTCCTGTCTCCGTGGAACTTCATTCTTGAAAGAGAATATGCTTGCCGGCATTGAGAACTTAATTGGAACCAAAAGATGAATGCGAGAAGGATTGTATTTGAATACATAAACGTGATGTTTTTGCTTCTAGGATTGAGCTGTCAAGACCAGTGCGATCAACAATAATTTATATGAGTATAATAATATATAAGAGATAATAATGATTACAAAATAAACCTAAACTAAACAAAACTTCTAGTTATAATAAAGTCTTTTCTACATATGTTGTATCTAATCCAAACTAAGTCATGTTTACATAGTTAATATGTTGTATCTATTCCTAACTAATATATAGAAAATTATACCCCCATGGTCGGATTGACCAATAAATTTCTATTCTCTTTTAACTAATTAAAAATGGATTAGTCATCTTCGTCGCCTGGTTCATCGGAAGAAAACGAGGTGATAATTGAACAAATTTGTTAACTAGCCGAAGAAGCCAAGGGTTCAGAACGGGTAACACGACGAGTTATGATTGAGCGCGACCTGGAGGCTACTAGTGAATGTCTATTATGTGATTACTTTTCTAAGCATCCCATGTATTATGAAAATAAGCTTCGAATCCGTTTTCATATGAGATGATAACTTTACATATATATGGTGATTTAGAAAGAGAGTATGATTATTTTCAACAAAGGGAAGACGCAAGACATAAACTTGGATTTACTGCTTTACAAAAATGCACGTGAGCAATTCGATAACTAGCGTACAGTACTTCGCACGATTCATGGGATAAATATTTGAAAATGTCTGAAAAAACCGCACAAGATACTCTTAATATTTTTGTGAAGGTAATAATAATATTATAGTTATTATTATTAATAATATTATTATTTACTTATTATAAGTTTTTAGGTGTGATTAATCTCTACGGCAAGAGATATTTAAGGAGAACGACCCTTTACTGGCATTCAACAAATATATGAGGAGCATAAATTCGTACATGGCTTTCCCGGGATGTTTGGTAGCATCGATTGCACACACTGGGAATAGGCAAATTGTTTGACTGATTGGCGAGGTCAACACCAGCGCGGTGACCATACACACTGAACCATAATGCTTGAAGTCATGGCGTCATATGATCTTTGGATTTGGTATGCATTCTTTGGTGTTGCGAGAGCAAACAACGATATCAATGTTTTGGATCAATCGCCTATATTCGGTTCTTCCTTCATCAATGATGTCAAGTACGATCAAGGGTATTATCTTGTTGATTGTATATATCTAGAGTACGTCATATTTGTCAAAGCATATACTAGCATAGTTGGTGAGAAAAAAGAACTTTTCAAAAAAAACTAAAGAATCGACATGGAAGGATATCTAACGTGCATTTGGAGTTCTAAAAAATGGGTTATGATGTGATCCAAAGAAAAAAAATAAGAAATGTTATGTACACTTGTATAATATTACATAACATGGTATTGAAAGACAAGGAGCTAACTATTTGTCCAAACTATGATGATAACCCACAAACGCCACCGACACAACTAAGGGAAACACATCTAAGCCTACATGGAGATATGGCGGAGCAAATTTGGAGGAATCGTACAAGTGACGATTATTTTTGTAGTTTAATATATTTGTTCTTTTTATGTAAATAAAGTTGTATTTTTGTTGTCTTTATTTTAAATAAATAATACTTGTATTTTAGTTCATAGTTAAAAATTAAATGTTGTGCGTTAAACCATTGCATAACTTAGTGATTGTTCATGTACTGATGTGATAGTAACGTGACAGGAAGTGAATCATTGAGCGTGAAACCCTACAGATGGACTTAGAGCGAAAAACAATGTAAAATTGGGTACAAGAGGAGCATACAATATTGAAAAAAAAGTTAGAGAATACTACTAATATCTTAAACCATTAGAAAACTGTGTAGCAGCACCAAAAGACGAGGACCAAAGCTACAAATTCGACGGCATAAGCTATGATTATAGCACTAAGAGAAAAATAAATAAAAGATGTAGGAGGAGAGAGACAAGATAGTGACAACCAACTAAGGTGGTGGTGGTGGTGGTAGCTGAGAAAGTGAAAGGCAAGAACTATAAGTTGGGTTATTATTCTCGCATTCATCTTTCGGTCTTCACTCAATTATGGGTGTGCTTTGCGATGAAGATCAAGAATCTATAAACCATACATTACTACACATGGTTTACTATAACCCAACTAGAAAAGCTATTATAACCCAAAATACAACTGGGCTATATTCCAGAGACTATGATAAGAAAGGTAATATAATCTAACGGTCCTTTAACTAATATAAGACGGCATTCGACACTTTGCTTTGTATATAACCCGGTTATTAAAATGAAATATGGTACTAATATTACTTACTTTACATTTGAAAGTGGGTTATACACCCATGTCTACAGTAACGTATTTCTATTGGCCAAAAAGGACGGTTGTTCTTATCGATTGGGTGGGTTTAATTTTCTTTTATTTTTTGCTTTACCCGGTTTTTGTTTGGCATAGGTAGTTATTAGCATCAAACGTAGAAGTAATTACATCCGGTCTTAGTTATTAGTTAACCATCATGATATCATGAATTAAACCGAAAGTACGGAGAAATAATGATGATGTAACAATAACTATAATTAGTGTATATATGTCTATATAATGTCATAACCATACCACAGGGCATTTCCCAAGATCGATCATCTCTCACTCATATTTCGATCACTCAGTAGTATCATACGTGAATTATATGAAAAGTAATAACCAACAAACTAACTCGCATTCCATTGATGGATTACGAATCGACACATGTTTCTGACTTACAGACTCGATTATATACAACTTGAACCGGCACCAATGAATAACCGTCGCATGAAATGTTCACGTCATTTCTAACTTATGACCTGGACTAATACACCTGTTTGTTGGCCTACGGCCCAAACAAACATATACACAATTTTTTGTTTAATGACCCAACTTAATCTAAAGTCTCGACCCATTTAATTAAAAAGACCCAACAAGTTCTAAACTTTTTAATTGTTTTATGTATTAGAGATTTAGAGGTTCCAACAAACTCCCCCCTAAGACATAAACACAATTCAATCTTCACTTTATAAATCTTCAGCATCCTTGTCCAAAATGTTGACAAGGTCTTCATCACTTTCATTGTCTTCATCTTGATCTCCATCGCCATCATATGCAGTGTACGTATCAGCTTCTGGTTCATTCTCCAAGCCATCTCTAACTTCTTCTGATTCATCATCGTATTCTTCTATTCTTGGTTCTGTTACTGAGTCTTCTACATCACGTAAGACATAAGTTCTTTATTCCTACAAAATCCTCACTAGGACCACATAAAGGAGGGTAAATTCGATTAGCACTTATTTTCCTCTTCTTCCACTTGCATTGCAGCCTCCTTCATTAACATTCCCATATTCCTTCACACTTTCACAACCTCAGCTTGCATCATTCTTTCCTCATTTTCTGTTGCTTCTTGCTTCAAATGCACATTTTACCAGAGAACTTGTTTAGAAAAAATGACAAGTCGATGCTCAAAAGTTCGGTTGCATTAAAATTTCTAGAGTTAATAGTAAAAAATATATAACATAACTTAAGTATAATAAAGATTTTAAGGTTGAAAATTTTATAAAAACTTTTTTTTATTTTATGTTAACTACTTATTTTTTACTCCTCTTGTGTCCTTCCTACATTTTTAATAGTAATTTAACTTGCTATTAGTTACAGTTATATTTTATAAGTCACAAACTACACTACTAGAAAACTGAAAATTTTCCCACAAAAATTCCGACAAAACACCGACGAGAGAAGTTTCCGATAACTTAGTGACGACTTTCAAACGACTAATTAATCCAAAAAACCTCACATATTATAAATTTTGTTTGTCGCTAACTATAAGCCGTTTACGACAACTATTCCATTTTATTATAAATAAATAAAATTTATCAATTTAATAAAAGTAAAAAAAATGGTTAGTCGGAAATTTGTCGGAAATGTCTGAAGTTTCAGACGATTTTCTCACAAATAGTGAAATTGTAACTTCAATTCTTTATCAAAATTATTAATAAACATAATTTATTAATTTAATAAAAAAATTAATATGAATTTTAAGTGTTGTCGGAATTTTGTCGGAAGTATTTATGGTTTCCGACTATTTTCCAACAAAATTAAACTTATTTTTTATGATATTGATTAAAATTATTTGTAAACACATTTATCAGTTTCTTTCGTTTCGGTAGACACATCGGTATTAATTTCCCGCCCTTCTTCCCTTTTTTTCCTTTTTTTCTTTCGAGGGTTTCTTATGAAAAAAAGAAAGGGCAAATGACAGATTGGGGGGGTTTATGCAAAAGGAAAGGAACTCGTGTAGGCAAATCACACCTTTCGTCAATTTGTCTTCTTTGCACCTATGAAGCGATTCTATGTCATCTGCAGCAACCACAATCAGGGAAAACGGTAGCAGCACCTAGGAGCTTTCGTCTTCTTCACACCTGCAAAGGTGACAACATTGATCTCTAGGCTAATACGATTTCCGTTAGGGTTTTTTTCTTCATATTTCAGGTTTTGATTTCTATTTACGGAATATTTCTTTTCTCGTGTTAATTTTTTTGATTTCTTTGCTAAATCACAAGTTTCTGATCTCATCAACCTCGTTGATGTTTGTTGACCACTAATTTGATTAAACTTTGTTGATTGTGAACTGAATTTGACGGAGTATTGACACAAATATCATGTATGAATAAGAACACGATTTTTCTAGGGTTATAATTCATTGATTTTGTGATGAATAGAAAACTGAAATTGGATTCTATCAAATGTTTAACTTATGCACACAAGGTGCTCGATGAAATGCTTGCCCTCGAACTGTTGTGGTATGTACTTTATTTTGCTATTAATCTGTATTGCAAAATGGTATTTCCCTTATGTATGATGTATGTACTTTATTTTGTTAGATGTTTTGTTCTTTGAAGTTTTGTAGAAAATTAACCCTACCCAGGCATGTTCTGATTTTGTCAAACCACCTTTGGAGCATCAGAATATTAGAATTTGAGTTTTTGCAAAATGGTATTTCCCGTATGCATGATGTATGTACTAGTGTTATGTTCATCCTTCCAAATAAATGTATTTTCATTGTAGGTAACTGGCGTATTCTATTATGATCTCTGAATTAAGAAGAAGTAAAGGCAGAGGTATGCTCTTATATTGTAAATTCTAAAAGTTATGCTACGTTTGTGTTGTATTCCGATATCTGGAGTCATATATTCTATAATTTTTCTCTTTATTGTCATCTAGATTTTAAAACATTCTTGTTTGTTTCATTGACTTCACATTCATTTTTGCCACATTTTCATTGTTCGTTAACGCACCAAGACATGTGTTCAAGTTCAGAAAGTTCTTTTTTCTTTCTTTATGTTTATTCTTGCTTTATGAACTCAAAACCTTCTTAACAACCACTCTTGTTTTCTTTTCTGTAGATATTAATGTGAATTCTGTGTTTAATATTGTTCCTACTGTTTATTATGTATAACATCAAAATTAGATCACCAGTGCCGAACTTATCTACATTAATATTGTCATGATGGCTTTAACCATGTGTCGGTGTATGTCATGCTTTTAAGAAATGTAAGATGGGGAAACAATGTGAGTACTTTGTTAAGTGAACTCTGTCTCGCTAAATGTTATATCTAATAACAAGTTAACAACCTTTCTCCACTGTTCAGTTAACAACCTTTCTCCACCATTCAGTTTTAAAGGCTTCTCAACATTCGTAATTGAACTGCTCCTTTGTGTTCTAACTTGTGGAGTGATTGAGTGATAGTAGCATATTGTTATTTGCAACATTTAATCATTGGAGTGATAGTAACATATTGTTATTTACAGCTTTTAATCATTGAAATAACAGAAGTCATGGTGTCAGTCAGGCGGTCTCTAGAATGTTTAAGATAGTATCTGACTGGAGGATGAATCTTATATTAGTAACCACATTTATCTCTACTATCCCTTTAAAAACAATAATATAAAATAAAAACCTGAAGACAATTGCTATCAACAAACCACTTTCAGGAGAAGAAAGATCAAGTTTCAATGCTTTTTTACATGCAATGTTTACTTGTGTAATTGTCTTGCAACTTCTTGTTGAATATGATGGCCATATGTGTGATCTTTATGTTGAATACTTGATGTTTATCACTTGTTGCATTGGAACAGGGGAAACCTAATCCTCTCACTCTTGCCAACATATGATCTAAAGAGATCTAAAGCCGGGAGAAAGAACCATCAGAATGATCTATCCCGTCATACAAGCGGGTCTATGGTTTTTGATGAACATCGTATCCGCCTGGTAAGCTAATCATATTTATAATTTTAGTAACTGTTTGTATATTTGACACTTATCAATGTTTTATATTTGATATAATGGAAGTGTGTGTTTTGGATTTGAGAGGGCCTCTCTTGTGGTCATTCGCTGCCCTCCGTATGAAACAGTTTAGCTTCTGTAGGGCCCATTTAATCTAATCGTTTACATAGATCGCTTGAATTACTTCTTCCTGTCCGAACTCCTTACTTAAAGAACTAACCGAAAACTCACCTGCTTCCGATCCTTGCCAAACCCATTTGTCATTTTACTCAGAAATAGTCACCTGTTTGGTCAGATCAGTGCATTGCTGTCACACCCCAACCGACGGCGGAAACGTCGGGGCAGGACATGTAGACTGTTCATGAGCACAAGGTCGACTAGATTGCAATATATTAAACATCAACTTTCATTTCAAACAAACACAACCATAATTCAAACGAGTACATAAATTAAAACATATAAAAATCCTTATTTAAAATTAACTAGGTTCAAACTTACATGTAGCAATTTCTTGATCACACTCACACGTTAGTACCTGAAACATGAACAAAATAAGGTCAACTAAAAAGTTGGTGAGCATACACAGGTTTGTACATAGATAGTATATGAATTGAATAACAAATCCTTTACAAATCATGATAAATAAGGCATTTATGGGGAGCAACTATTGTGTAACTAAAGTACAATCAAACCTTTGTAACTAGCATGCAAATTGTGTTGTCGGTAACAATCACCCCAATCTGGGTGGGTTTGTCAGACTCAATAGAACTATCATTGTTTACCGTCGGCTTGTATAGTTAATGATTGCACAAACATTGCACATAAACAGTTGACACACCTAGTACTCAAACATAAAGCTCAAATTGCACACATGAATGTAAAGCGGATTTGTGTTTGTGTTGTTTGTAAAAATGTAAAAACAATTGTGTAATATGGTTCATGTTTCACCCCAAAAAGCGTAAAAATGTAAAGAGGGGCTATGTAATACTCACTTGATTCAATGTATAGCTAGCACGCGAAAATGAATAATAAGATTGATCCTTGCAATTCATCACGTTAACCTAGTGTGCAAAGCATATGGATTTCCAATCACTATCGTATAAAATAGAATTGGTCTAAGTGTAGGATGGAATTGGACGTGTGTACGACGAGTTGTGTTTGTGGATTTGTATTTAAAACGGGTGTTGTATAAATTAAAAGATTTAAAATAAATAGTTTAAAAAATGATTGAAATAAATGTTGATTTGGAATAACTAAATAAATTAATTAATTATTTATTTAGTTAGAAAATAGTGTGGAAATTATATTTAAATATAAATTAAATAAATAATTTTCACGTTACTTATTTATTTAGAGAATGTGTAAAGTAATATTTATGTATAAAAATATACATTTAAAATATACATTTATTATAAAAATGAGTTTTTGTTTATTTCTAAAATAAAGTTATCAACTTTATAAATTTAGGTTTCAAAAAAGAGATATTTTATAAAGTAACTATTTTTATTTGGAAATTTATTTACTTGAAATAAATAAATAAAGATTTAAACTTTGTTTTTTTATAAAAATAATTAGCATACAATTTTTAAACAAAGAAATTTGAAATAAATTGAGTTTATGTCGAAAATTGGAGATTCCAGTTACATTCTGTTCTAAATGTTTCAAGGTTTATAAAAATAATTTTTTTATAAATTTTCGAGTTGTAAAAGTCGCTCAAAAAAAATAAAAGCAGGCCACCCGGCTCGAACCCGGGTGGTTCCTGTGTTTGTTCTTGTGGTTTACCGCCGGACCAGTAGTGCTAATCGTGTAAGATTCCCGGTCCGGCAGCTAATAACACGGAGAGGAGGAAGACCGGATTCAGGCGATCAGGGCCTGCGCAAAAATGCATCCGGCCGCTGCGGCTTGTGGGTTTCGAACCCACGCCACCTGGTTCGGCGGCGCAGTGACTTACCGGCCAGACCAGGTGGTTTTGCTGGTTAATAAGGGATTCCATAAATCTAAATACGAGGAAAAAAAAACGTGATCAAATCCCCAAATCAAATCGTAAAACCGAACAAGAACCCTAGATTCAATTGGGTTTGATACGTTTTGTTACTACGAGTTGATAAGGGGCTCTTGCTCGGAGTTAAAAAGCGAGTCGATCGATGTAACACTTACTTGATGAGATTGGGCAACGAGTGCAGTCGGCTACGATTTTAGGCTCGATGTTCTTGATGATCGACTCGGCTCCAGACGTGTAATGAGGTGCGAATGGCGTTTCAGGGAGTTCGTATGTGATTATGAGGATGCGTATGAATGATTAAATTTGATAGTTATTATCTCAATCTCTCAATTTGATTTTTAAAATTGAACCGAGAAAGTCGCGATGGTAGTTAGGCATAATTCGACGGATTGAAGTTGGATTGGGTCTTGATACATGTCCAGGTACACTCGCGATCGACTGGAGCTCAATTTCGGGAATTCAATTTGGTTTAAACCCTCTTGATTTTGATAAATTTTATCTCGTTTGACTCCCAAAAAGTCAATTGTATCAACATTCGGATTGATATGAACTTTGGGTCTGGATAGGATCAATTTGTTGTTTATGCATGAGATGGAAACCCACGGGACTCAATTGGACTCGTTCCCGGGCTTGAATTGCACGAATTCGGCCCTGTTTGACTTTTGAAAGTCAAACGGGTCAATTTTGAGTTCTTGGGCTGTTTGACCTTGAGAAGTCAAAATTGGATTAAATTTTCTTGATTTGTGGTTACTTTGAGTCGGGTTCCAAGATAGTTTATAAAAAAAATTTATAAAAATTTTGGTTATTTTTACTCATTTTATAAAAATGAATTGTGTATAAATATATCATTGCGGAACATATGCACAAAATCGAAACGTGTTATTATTGAAAACGAAAATGAATACAATGCTCGGAAAAATAGAGGATGTTACAGTCTCCCCTTGTTATGGAAATTTCGTCCCGAAATTTAACTAGCTGAGGCGACTGAACCATCAAAGAGGTGTGGGTATTTGAGCTTCATTTGGTCTTCACGTTCCCAAGTAAACTCAGATCCACGCTTAGATTCCCAACGAACTTTTACAATAGGGATACGACTTCGCCTGAGTCTCTTGGTCTCAGTATCTATGATCTCCACTGGTCTCTCAACGAAGTGCATCGTTTCGTCAATGCGCACATCGTCAAGGGGTATATGGAGATTCTTATCAGCAAGGCATTTCTTTAGGTTGGACACATGAAATGTAGAATGTATGTTGGCAAGTGATGGAGGTAACTCGAGTTTGTAAGCCACTTTCCCAATCCTTTCAAGGATCTTGAATGGACCCACGTAACGAGGTGCTAGTTTGCCTTTCTTTCCAAAACGGATCACACCCTTCCATGGGGACACCTTTAGAAGAACAAGATCACCGACTTGGAATTCCAAGGGTTTTCGACGTTTGTCGGCATAACTCTTTTCCCGACTCCTCGCTACTCGGATGTTGTCACGGATTTGAAGGATCTTATCGGATGTTTCTTGAATTAGTTCGGGACCGGTGATTTGTGCTTCACCAATCTCGTTCCAACATATAGGAGAACGACATTTACGACCATAGAGAGCTTCAAATGGAGCCATATTGATACTTGTGTGATAGCTATTGTTGTAAGAGAACTCGATTAGGGATAGGTGTGAATCCCAATTTCCACCAAAATCAATTACACAAGCCCTAAGCATATCCTCAAGAGTTTGGATTGTTCGCTCGGTCTGACCATCAGTTTGGGGGTGGTAAGCCGTGCTCAAATCCAATCGGGTGCCAAGAGCAGTTTGGAGAGATTGCCAGAAACGGGAGGTAAAACGAGCATCTCTATCGGAAATTATGTTCAGTGGTATACCGTGACGACTCACAATTTCTTTAATGTAAATTCGGGCCAGTTTCTCAACCCGATAATCTTCTCGGATAGGCAAGAAGTGAGCAGATTTGATGAGACGGTCAATGATCACCCAGATGCTATCAAAACCACTTGAAGTGCGAGGGAGTTTGGTAATAAAATCCATAGCTAAATTCTCCCATTTCCACACCGAGATTTCCGGCTGTTCAAGTAAACCGGATGGACGTTGGTGCTCGGCTTTGACTTTGGAGCAAGTTAGACATTTTGCAACATAGATAGCAATGTCTTTCTTCATACCGGGCCACCAATATTGATGGCGAAGGTCTTGGTACATTTTATCCGCACCGGGATGAATAGAATAACGAGTCTTGTGAGTCTCGTTCATGAGAAATGTACGGAGATCATCACGATCAGGAATCCAAATACGGTTCAAGTAGTAAAGTAAGCCATTGGGTTTAGATTCAAGCTGGAGTTCAACACCACACGACATTTCATCATACATGTTACCTTCGGTGACCGAGATGTGTTGAGCTTCTAGGATGCGGCTTTGAATGTCAGTTTGGATTCGGACACAATGGAGTATGACATGGTCCTTACGACTCAAAGCGTCGGCTACAACATTCGCTTTGCCAGGATGGTAACGAATCTCGCAGTCATAGTCGTTAAGGAGTTCAACCCAACGTCGTTGTCTCATATTGAGTTCTCTTTGGTTGAAGATGTGCTGGAGACTTTTGTGGTCGGTGAACACCACACATTTCGTTCCATAGAGGTAATGTCTCCAAATCTTCAATGCGAAGACGACCGCACCCAACTCGAGATCGTGCGTCGTATAATTTTTCTCATGAATCTTAAGTTGCCATGATGCATAAGCGATCACTTTGCCTCGTTGCATGAGGACACAACCGAGACCCTGGTTGGAGGCATCACAATAGACAACGAAATCGTCATTCCCTTCAGGGAGGGTCAATATAGGAGCATTGCATAACTTTTGCTTGAGAGTTTGGAAAGCTTCTTCTTGTTTTGGTCCCCATTCATAAGGTTTTCCCTTGTGAGTCAAAGCGGTGAGGGGAACAGCAATCTTCGAGAAATTCGAAATGAAACGACGATAATATCCCGTAAGACCAAGAAAAGAACGAACTTCAGTAGGGGTCTTAGGAACATTCCAATTCTTAACGGCTTCGATTTTTGCAGGGTCAACATGAATTCCCTTTTCGTTAACGATATGGCCCAGAAATTGAACCTCCTTTAGCCAAAACTCACATTTGGAGAACTTGGCATATAGTTGCTCTTTCTTCAAGAGATCCAAAACCAATCTAAGATGTTGCTCATGATCGGCTTTTGTCTTGGAATAGATTAAGAAATCTACAATAAAGACGATCACAAATTTGTCGAGATATGGTTTGCACACCCGATTCATGAGGTCCATAAAGACCGCGGGTGCATTGGTTAGCCCAAAAGGCATGACCATAAACTCGTAGTCACCATATCTTGTTCGGAAGGCTGTCTTCGGTATATCTTCCTCTTGCACACGGAGTTGGTGATAACCAGATCGAAGATCAATCTTTGAGAAGCAAGTAGAGCCTTGAAGTTGGTCAAAGAGATCATCAATTCTAGGCAAAGGATAACGGTTCTTGATGGTGAGCTTGTTGAGCTCGCGGTAGTCAATACACATGCGGAATGATCCATCCTTCTTCTTGACAAATAAGACGGGTGCACCCCACGGTGAATGACTTGGACGAATGAAACCCTTGTCAGAGAGCTCTTGGAGTTGACTTGCAAGCTCTTGCATTTCAGAAGGTGCAAGACGGTATGGAGCTCTAGCCACGGGGTTAGCTCCAGGTACAAGGTCAATGCGAAATTCCACTTGTCGAACGGGTGGAAGACCAGATAAGTCTTCGGGGAATACTTCGGGAAATTCTCGGATAATGGGGATGTCTTCAACATTCTTCTCCTTGACATCCTTTTGGACAATATGGGCTAAGAAGGCTACGTACTTCTTTCGTAAGTACTTTTGGGCAGTTGTGCACGACATTAACTGGAGTCCTTTACAAGGCTTTTCACCAAAGACTCTTAGTGTTTCTCCCGACGGAAGGGGTATTCGGATACACTTCTAGAAACAGATGACTTCGGCATGGTAAGATGAGAGCCAATCCATGCCTATGATGATGTCAAAACTCCCTAGTGGCATTGGCACGAGGTTGATTGGGAATGTATGATCATTAAGTTCTAGAGAGCAGTCATTGATAATGGAGTCAATCGTAAGGGAGTCACCATTTGCTACTTCGACGGTGAAGGTTTTCTCTAATTTGGATCGGGTTTTTGCAAGTAAGGGTTCAAAGTTAAATGACACAAAACACTTATATGCACCGGTATCAAATAAAATGGAGGCATATTGATTATTTATAAGGAACGTACCGTTAACCACATCATCGCTGGCCTGAGCTTCATTGGCGTTTATGTTGAAAGCACGCCCACGAGCTCCGCCCTAATTAGCATTTATGAACTTCGTGCACTGATTGCGGAAGTGATTCGGATTGCTACATTCATAGCAAGCACACCCATTTGCAATGGCGGGAACACCTTGATTTGCCACTTGCTGGTTAGTACGGGCTGGAGGGTTGACTTGACCTGTAAGTGCCTTGGCTCTACAAACATTTACCGTGTGGCCATACTTCCCGCAGTGGGTGCAAAGGCGGCAGGGAATGCTTTGGAGGTGGTGATAGTTGCAGGTAGCACAGAGTGGGTAGATCCCAACATATGGCTTCTTGGCTGGTGCTTGAGCCATGGGAGCAACTTGGTTCACTGGGATAGCAGGAGTGACCACAGCATAGTTCTTAGATTTCCTTTTCTTATTATTGTGGTAGGGTTCAGCTTTAGTTTCTTTAACAGGTGCAGAGGTTGTTATGGTGTCAGCAGTTTTCTTGGTGCCCTTTCTAGTCAGCGTTCCTGCTTTTACATGGTTGTCGGTCAAAGTAGCAGATAACCGGATAGCATCTTCAAGTGTTGCGGGATTTCTCCCTAAGACAGTATCCTGAATCTGCCTAGGCAATCCACCAATGTACTTCTCAATGCAGCGAGATAAAGGTGTGACCATGTGGGGCACAAGGAGACTCAACTCATGGAACCGAGTTGTATAAGCCAGACTCTCACCACGGTCTTGAGCAAGATCCCAAAACTCAGATTCAAGTTTCTTCATCTCATTCCGAGGACAGAACTCCTCGGTCATTAGTCTCTTAACCTCATCCCATGGTAAGGCCATTGCTGCCTCTACGCCCCTATTCCTTCTTTCCCCATTCCACCACGTGAGTGCCCGTTTTTGAAAGACACTTGTGGCATGACGAACACGGAGGTTATCGGGACAGTCACTATTCAGGAAGGTGCCCTCAATACTTTCAAACCATTGCAGTAGTCCTGTGGCTCCCTCGTTACCATAGAACTTGAGAGGATTACACGAGTTGAAGTGTTTGAAGGTGCATTGTGGTGGGTTGGCACCACCACCACCATTAGTTCCAGGGTTACCATGTGCGGCTCCATTAGCTTGAGTGAGTTGAGTTACTAGTTGAGCAAGGATAGCAGCGATATCGGTGTTGTTGTTGACCACGGGAGCACGACGGGGAGGCATTCTACAGATTTTCACAAGACAAGAAAAGATGTGAGAATTTATGAAATTTGATTGGATTTAAAGAGGATAAGATAATAAATAAGATAGTTGATCACAGTTTGGATTGTACTCAAATGGTGACATAATCACTCGAATACTATGACACATTAAGGTTAACTTAAACTCATATAACTTTCAAGGAGACGTACTTTAGCCTATAAGTAAACACTCATCCCGAGAATTCCCAGGAAAGCATACGGGTCCCTCGGTTGATTGGGATTTATACGAAATGCTTTCCTAGACAGAAAACCCAGAATACAGGTGTCACCCTTCCAGATTGCACGTGTCCTTTAAAAATTAACAAAGTCTAAAAACCTTAACGAGAAAGAAAATAGATTTTTTTATAGATTTTAGATCCATGACGTTTCCACATGCTACGATGGTAGTGAAGCAGGTTATGAGGCTTAGGGTATGGGTAGGGATATTATTTATTTAGTTTATTGTTTAAGTATAGTATAATATGTTATGGATTTTTAACAAGTAAAAGCAGCAAATAATATAATAATTAAAATAAGCACGTAACACATAGCATGTAGCACATAACACATAATCATGAAGCATGGCATGAATGGGTATCCTAAAGTTATAGTCTAGGTCAAAGGTGTCTAATAACCTAATTCCCTATAACCAAGGCTCTGATACCAATCTGTCACACCCCAACCGACGGCGGAAACGTCAGGGCAGGACATGTAGACTGTTCATGAGCACAAGGTCGACTAGATTGCAATATATTAAACATCAACTTTCATTTCAAACAAACACAACCATAATTCAAACGAGTACATAAATTAAAACATATAAAAATCCTTATTTAAAATTAACTAGGTTCAAACTTACATGTAGCAATTTCTTGATCACACTCACACGTTAGTACCTGAAACATGAACAAAATAAGGTCAACTAAAAAGTTGGTGAGCATACACAGGTTTGTACATAGATAGTATATGAATTGAATAACAAATCCTTTACAAATCATGATAAATAAGGCATTTATGGGGAGCAACTATTGTGTAACTAAAGTACAATCAAACCTTTGTAACTAGCATGCAAATTGTGTTGTCGGTAACAATCACCCCAATCTGGGTGGGTTTGTCAGACTCAATAGAACTATCATTGTTTACCGTCGGCTTGTATAGTTAATGATTGCACAAACATTGCACATAAACAGTTGACACACCTAGTACTCAAACATAAAGCTCAAATTGCACACATGAATGTAAAGCGGATTTGTGTTTGTGTTGTTTGTAAAAATGTAAAAACAATTGTGTAATATGGTTCATGTTTCACCCCAAAAAGCGTAAAAATGTAAAGAGGGGCTATGTAATACTCACTTGATTCAATGTATAGCTAGCACGCGAAAATGAATAATAAGATTGATCCTTGCAATTCACCACGTTAACCTAGTGTGCAAAGCATATGGATTTCCAATCACTATCGTATAAAATAGAATTGGTCTAAGTGTAGGATGGAATTGGACGTGTGTACGACGAGTTGTGTTTGTGGATTTGTATTTAAAACGGGTGTTGTATAAATTAAAAGATTTAAAATAAATAGTTTAAAAAATGATTGAAATAAATGTTGATTTGGAATAACTAAATAAATTAATTAATTATTTATTTAGTTAGAAAATAGTGTGGAAATTATATTTAAATATAAATTAAATAAATAATTTTCACGTTACTTATTTATTTAGAGAATGTGTAAAGTAATATTTATGTATAAAAATATACATTTAAAATATACATTTATTATAAAAATGAGTTTTTGTTTATTTCTAAAATAAAGTTATCAACTTTATAAATTTAGGTTTCAAAAAAGAGATATTTTATAAAGTAACTATTTTTATTTGGAAATTTATTTACTTGAAATAAATAAATAAAGATTTAAACTTTGTTTTTTTATAAAAATAATTAGCATACAATTTTTAAACAAAGAAATTTGAAATAAATTGAGTTTATGTCGAAAATTGGAGATTCCAGTTACATTCTGTTCTAAATGTTTCAAGGTTTATAAAAATAATTTTTTTATAAATTTTCGAGTTGTAAAAGTCGCTCAAAAAAAATAAAAGCAGGCCACCCGGCTCGAACCCGGGTGGTTCCTGTGTTTGTTCTTGTGGTTTACCGCCGGACCAGTAGTGCTAATCGTGTAAGATCCCCGGTCCGGCAGCTAATAACACGGAGAAGAGGAAGACCGGATTCAGGCGATCAGGGCCTGCGCAAAAATGCATCCGGCCGCTGCGGCTTGTGGGTTTCGAACCCACGCCACCTGGTTCGGCGGCGCAGTGACTTACCGGCCGGACCAGGTGGTTTCACTGGTTAATAAGGGATTCCATAAATCTAAATACGAGGAAAAAAAAACGTGATCAAATCCCCAAATCAAATCGTAAAACCGAACAAGAACCCTAGATTCAATTGGGTTTGATACGTTTTGTTACTACGAGTTGATAAGGGGCTCTTGCTCGGAGTTAAAAAGCGAGTCGATCGATGTAACACTTACTTGATGAGATTGGGCAACGAGTGCAGTCGGCTACGATTTTGGGCTCGATGTTCTTGATGATCGACTCGGCTCCAGACGTGTAATGAGGTGCGAATGGCGTTTCAGGGAGTTCGTATGTGATTATGAGGATGCGTATGAATGATTAAATTTGATAGTTATTATCTCAATCTCTCAATTTGATTTTTAAAATTGAACCGAGAAAGTCGCGATGGTAGTTAGGCATAATTCGACGGATTGAAGTTGGATTGGGTCTTGATACATGTCCAGGTACACTCGCGATCGACTGGAGCTCAATTTCGGGAATTCAATTTGGTTTAAACCCTCTTGATTTTGATAAATTTTATCTCGCTTGACTCCCAAAAAGTCAATTGTATCAACATTCGGATTGATATGAACTTTGGGTCTGGATAGGATCAATTTGTTGTTTATGCATGAGATGGAAACCCACGGGACTCAATTGGACTCGTTCCCGGGCTTGAATTGCACGAATTCGGCCCTGTTTGACTTTTGAAAGTCAAACGGGTCAATTTTGAGTTCTTGGGCTGTTTGACCTTGAGAAGTCAAAATTGGATTAAATTTTCTTGATTTGTGGTTACTTTGAGTCGGGTTCCAAGATAGTTTATAAAAAAAAAAATTATAAAAATTTTGGTTATTTTTACTCATTTTATAAAAATGAATTGTGTATAAATATATCATTGCGGAACATATGCACAAAATCGAAACGTGTTATTATTGAAAACGAAAATGAATACAATGCTCGGAAAAATAGAGGATGTTACAATTGCCATTTTTTTTGGTTATTTTGGTTTAGTTTTAAATGATATCATGAAATTTGCATAATATGTTTTAACAAATTATAGGTTAAAGATGTTCAAGCCCAATTAGAACAAGAAAGGGAAGCCCGACAAAACTTGAAAATCGCTTGCAACAAATGGAAAGATGCACAGAAAAAGAGTGGGCCGAACGTGAGAAACTACAAAAACAAATGGAAGAAATTATGAAAAAAATTGCCGATTAGTTGTTACACGAGTCTCTTATTTCGGTGTGTTAAAGTCGTTTAAGATTTATATCACCAATTAACTTGACTGTTTTGGTGTCATAAGATTCTTATTTTGGTTATTTTTTAAGGATTTGGAGATTTAGCATTGAATAATAACCTAGAAGGTAATTGTGATTCTTATTTTGCTATCAAATTTTTAAAACTCAGATTCTAACATTTTGATTTTGTTTTGGGTAAAATAAAAGATTTTTTTTAAATGATTTGTAGGAAAAAATGTGGGAAATGTATAATTAATTAGTATTACTATTTTTATTTTTATTATTAAGAAACAAAAAAATATATTAAAAAACAATTTTGTGGCAAAACTTGTCGCTAAGTTGTCGGAAATTGTGTTGTCGGTATTTTATCACAAATAGCGACAAACCATCTTTGTCTGTATTTTGTCGGAAAGTTTGTGGGAAATTCGTCGGAAAAATATTTTCTACGAGGTTTTTTCCGACAAAGGGCTTTTGTCGGTATTTTGTCGCTAAACGGCTTTTCTGACAAACTTTCTAAGAATTCTTTGTGTCAGAAACAATTCACTTTTTTAGTAGTGTCATCCTTCTAAAATATCAAAAAACAAATTAAGAGACTTTAGTTTTCATCATAACAAGTTTAATTTCCAAGTGACAATCTGGGTAGGATTGTTCATTCTTGCACTCTTCTTTTTTAACTGTGGAACCCCCACCAATGCCCTAGGCAGAAGACACTTGTTGCAATCTTGATTTGGAAAGCAAGTGTTTTTCTAAATGATTTGTCAACACCACAATTTGCAAGAACAATTGAAAAACACCGAGAATTTGCAAACCACCAAGTTTTTTAAAAGAAAAAAAAAAGGCAAGTAACATAAACCAGCCTAATACCCTACTATAGAAACAAAAGATAACAGATTCTACCAAGCAATTTAACCCCCCCCCCCCCCCCTAACTACTACCAAAATCTATCATTTTTTAAACTACTATATAGCACCACCTGGTAGAAGATCCATCCCACCACTTAATTCATCTTCTTTTTCCTGCTTCCACTCTTTGACCCAATCTTTGGATCCTTTTCATTTTCTGGTTCTTCAGCAGCATCACCTGCTTCAGTCTCTCTCACATTACCATCAGAAGATTTAGTTTTCTTGTTACTGCCTTTTCGACCCCTGGAGTACACAATCTTTTTTGGTTTTTCTTCTTTCTCATTTTTCTTCGTTTCTTCATCTTCTTTTGACTCGACTTCTTTGACTTCCTCTGAGGTGACTTTGATTTCACCCTTGGAGCCATCAGCTCTGTTTAAGGATATCAAAATTATCAAGTTAAGAGAAACATTGTTGTATGTATACATAATCGAAAAGAAAAGGTTAAGAATAGGTAACGCATACATTTCTGGAAGAACATCAGTATTCTGAACTTCAACAGCAATCGGAGTAGAAAATTCTTTCAGAATTTCCCATTTCTCATTCTTTAAATTCAGTATCTCTTCTTCGTTATCCAGATACAGAACCTGTTTATCATATCCGCATTATATAAGTTGATTGTTACGATTGGCAAAAGGTAGCTTAAAACTTGCATATAGTAAGTATTAAGAAAACCTTATGCTTCTTTTTTGCAGAATCAAAGGAGTCAACAACACCTTCATAGTACCTACAAGCAAGGATGTAATATCAGCAATATTGCATGAAATAAACTTTACATTTTGTTAAAAGAGGCGCTTACATTTTATCATCTGGCCACCATATTTTGACTTTCTCACCAACCAAACTACCATCATACTTTACAGTCCCTGTTACCTGTGAAATGATAATAATAGTCATAATAAACCAACCATTAGATGTTGATCCAAGAATACTGACTAAAAATCAACCTATGAGGAACGAGTTAAGCATATTTACTTTCTTTTTAGTAACAGATCGTTTCCTTTTTGAACCAGTCGAAAGGGCTCCCTTCGCCTTGCCCTTCCCTTTAGTAACCTTTTTTAGCGCCGACTTTAGAGAAACGTCCATACCCTAAGAATTAAAAAGGTAAATAATCTTAGTTAATGTTCTCATCACTTGAAGTACAAAAAGAAAAAATACATATAGTAAAAATCTTACGTCGTCATCTTCGGATAAAGATTTTGTTTGATCTTTCTCTTGAACAGTTTTACCACTTTCCTGCTTCTTGCCATCTTTGTTCTTTAATGGCGTTTTGACCACAAAAGAACTGCTCTTTTTAGCTCTTTTGGCAGACAGCACAAGTGGTATGTTGTCTGAATCAGTTTCCTCCTCATCTTTATTTTCAGACAAGTTAAGTGCCTTATGGTCTGAATCAGTTTTCTCTTCTTTATTTTCAGGCAGCTTAAGTGGTGTGCTGTCTGAATCAGTTTCCTCATCTTTGTCTGCAATATCTTCACTAGGCTTAGTTATCATCTTACTTTTCTGCCTCTTTCTACCAGACTGTTTCAGTGGTTTAGCATCTGAATCAGTTTCAGGCAGCTTAAGTGGTGTGTTGTCTGAATCAGTTTCCTCATCTTTGTCTGTATTATCTTCACTAGGCTTAGTTATCATCTTACTTTTCTGCCTCTTTCTACCAGACTGTTTCAGTGGTTTAGCATCTGAATCAGTTTCAGGCAGCTTAAGTGGTGTGTTGTCTGAATCAGTTTCCTCATCTTTGTCTGTATTATCTTCACTAGGCTTAGTTATCATCTTACTTTTCTGCCTCTTTCTACCAGACTGTTTCAGTGGTTTAGCATCTGAATCAGTTTCATTACCTTTCTTAAGGGATCTCTTTGCAGGTTTTATCTCTGAATCCCTTGCCTCCACCACTTTCTTATCATCCTGCTTTGACTTCTTCGACTCTGATGCTTTCTTACCAGATAGCTTAGGCTTCTTAGCCGCTGAACCTCCTCCACCAACCTTTTTGCGTGACCTTTTGACCGGCTTGGGCCCTGAATCACCGGTTTCTACCTTCTTACCTAAATTCTTCAGTGGTTCAACATCTGAACCAGTAGTGACCGAAGGTTTATTCTCCTCTGCCTTTGGTGTCTTCTTTCTCACTCTTTTGGGTGACCTCATCTCAGGGTCACTTGTAGCTTCAATTACTTTGGTCAACACAGCAGCCGTTGATGGCGGATCAGTTTGACTCGAGCTCTTTTTCTTTGACCGGATCCCTTTCGTAATTTTAATCTTACTTTGGGATTCTTCTTGTTGGCTGCCACTTTTAGATGGAGCATTTGCCACCTCACTTTCTAACGGTTTTTGAACAGAAACTAAAGTTTCAGGGCTTTTTTCAGCACTATTCTCACCATGAACAGTTTCAGAAACAATAGGTTTAGCTGATTTTGTTGTTGTATCAGGATTCGATTCCACATTTCCTGAATTTTCAGTACCTGAATCTTTGGTATCTAACTTGCTGGTCAAATTAGAGCTGGGATGGTCAACAGCTCCCTCTACCTTCTGCTGGTCATCTACATCTTTGTTCTCAGTTACCATTTCTCCATTGTTGATAACCTGATAGAGAAATGTTTTTAATCTTATTAACTATGATTTAGTAAAGCATATTGATAACAAACGATCAAAAATGTCAAATATGAAATTTCATACCTGAGCTGCATCATTTAATGATACGATTGCCGCCGACGTGGCATCGACAACCTGTATAATATAGAAAACAAGTGAATATGCTATACATAAAATCATGAAAAATAGGAAAAAGGGGATTTTTTTCGAAATTATACCTTTGGCTGCACTGACGCACTCTCATCATTATGCTCAACAAAATCGGTTGTCCCTTCACATATTGAAGTCAACACTGGACTGTAGTCCACTAACAAATCGCCCAAAATGGCCACTGCTTTATTAAGGTAAGGCCGAAGCTTATCTGCAGACTTTCTGATTACTGCTTCTCCTAATTTTCTCGCCACCGGTAAAACACCCTACATAGAGGAATGTAGTTTATTACAAAACAATTAGGTTTAGTTACATGATATAATTAATCTCATACCTCGCTGTTGTTTTTAATGCTTGCTAATAGTGGCTTGAGCATTTCAGGTGAAATGTCTTCACTTTCT
Organism: Smallanthus sonchifolius; assembly: GCA_023525975.1. NCBI lineage: Eukaryota > Viridiplantae > Streptophyta > Magnoliopsida > Asterales > Asteraceae > Smallanthus > Smallanthus sonchifolius. The sequence continues at coordinate 59,667,410 of CM042041.1, read as the reverse complement.
TCCAAAACAAGTTCCATAATGTTCGTCATTAATGAAAATACGGTACCGAGATGATGGTCCCTGAAAATGAAAAGGAAGCAACACGTTGTAGACTTATAGCAACAGATACAAAAGGAGAAAGAAAATATGCATTTTACTCTACAAAAAATATCATACCTTACTGAATTCAGAAAGTGCTCAAACAATTTCACAATCAAATCATCACATTCAAGATCAAGCATAATAACACATGACCTAACTTTGGAAACAGTTTCAAGAATTGAGACCCTCTTGGCATAAGATCGGCTTGATTCATCTGATAGATCCTCAAGAGAAGAAACAATACACTGGAAAACACGCTGTGGATATAAAATAAAATTACAAATAACACAAACATATTAAATGGATATAATGAGGGAAAGATATTATGATTTATGAAATAGTCTAAAGTTTGACATGTTGTACCTTCATTACTTCATCACTATATGGAGCATCGGGTGCTGTAATTCTTTTAATCTCACAGAGGCAGGACGCTACAGAAACTTTCACATCCATACTCGAATGTTCTAAAAGATTCCCATTAACCAAGGCCTTCATGGGTGGTTTATATGCTTCTTGCATAAGCTCATTCGGTGATTGGTCCACCATTGAAAGAAGTTTCTCTAATTGCTGAAGTGAAAAATTATATAATAACCAATCAGATTGACAAAATTCAAGTTCTAAAATGTGATTAAGGACCATTAACTCCCAAAAACCCTAACCATTGTCTACATCATTCATCTTCTTTATGCTTGAATTTGCAAGTAACCATCGAGTGTTTAATCTAAAATCATGTATTACGATTTACGACTCCACTATTAGATTTGCAAACTTACCTAAAACAGATTGGTGTATCACGATTTGCAGATCACAAGGTTAGGTTTAAATCTAGTAATATAGATAAGCATTCGTTAGTCTTTAAAATACTCCTTTAACATTTTATCAAATACCACCGGTCGCATTAGCTTTCTTAATCACAGCTATCGTGTTATTATCAATTTTCACATACAGCTCACTAATTTCAATATGTTTATGTTTAACTGTATAGATAATCAGGGGTGACTCGACTATACAAAAAACTAAGCGATTGCTTAGGGCGCCCGTATTGCAAACTTACCTAAAACAGATTGGTGTATCACGATTTGCAGATCACAGGGTTAGGTTTAAATCTAGTAATATAGATAAGAATTCATTAGTCTTTAAAATACTCCTTTAACATTTTATCAAATACCACTGTCTCATTAGATTTCTTAATCACAGCTATCGCGTTATCATCAATTTTCACATATACCTCACTGATTTCAATACGTTTATGTTTAACTGATAGATAATCAGGGGTGGCTCGACTATACAAAAAACTAAGCGGCAATTTTTAGGATTTAACTTCGTTTAATTTTAGGTTTTGATTTTGACAAGGAGAACAAAAAATCAGTATATCTAGTTTTCTTTTTTCTAAAACTTACTCCAACTTTAATATGTGTGATGGTGTGACTTTAAGAAATTGTTTACAAAAAACGTGCATCATCATATTCCCATGTGTTAGGATGCTAAGAAAAAAAGTTGTATTTTTTTATGAAAATGTCCACGGTTTTACAATTCGCTTTGGGCCCCAAAATAGGTTGAGCCGACCCTAAAGATAATGCATATCCTAATTTACAGACATGTCACCACCCTTCTAGTTCTGGAACTATACCTCTCATGGTTGGAAAAATCGCTAAGCGCTAGGCGGGCAGTGGGGTGGGGCCTAGGACTAGGCGGGATTAATCGGGGCCCAGGCGGGATTAATCGGATTGGAATTTTTATATGTAGTTTTCAGTTTTTTATATATATACACACATAATTATATGTAATTTTTATAAAAATGTTCATTTTTAATTATTTATACACATATTTGGCTGGAATTTGAAGGGTCTGGCTGGAAAATCCAAGGTTTTCGCCGAAATTTGGCCGAAAATTTCAGGTTTTCGCCGGAATCTGGCCGCCTAGGACCGCCTAGACCCGATTCCGATTAATGGTCCGCCTAGCTCAAAATTGGAAGTTAAATGGCCGCCTAGCGCCTAGGGGACGCCTAGGCCCGATTTTTACAACACTGATACCTCTACAAAAACTAGAAGAATGCACCTAAAAGCATAGTTGTCAAAGGTGCTAGGCGCACTCAAGGCGCATAGGCCTCGCCTGGGGCCTAGGCTCAAGGCGCAAAAAAAGCGAGGGTCTGATAAAAAAAAAACGCATTTAAATGAAAGGAATCTATACTTAAAAATAATAATATTCTTCAAATAAAATAAAGAAAAGCTATTATACAACATTTAATATCATCTAATTAGTACCAAAATTTATAAAATAGTCAAGATTCAAATGTAATTCCAAAACTTGAATAACAAAATGTTCAAAGTAAAGTACCAAAATCTTCTTCAGGTTCACAAGGCGCTCGCCTTAAAATCAAAGCGCATTTATCGCTCCTCGCCTTAAATTTGCCCCTAGGCGCACAAGGCGCTCGCTTTTGATAACTATGCCTAAAAGTTCTAAAAAGATTAGAGCTTAACTTCCTAGATAATGTAAACCTTAAGTCCTTAACCAACACCATAGGCATACAATTCATTTCAATTCAGAGCATTATGGCAGATAAATTATCACCCACATATTGTTCAATTCATAATTCTATACAATCAAATAAGTAGCAAAAACTTCAAGAACCAGGATCAGCATAATCATGCAAATTTCAGATAACATGTGATCTCAAACCACCATGTAGTATCCAAACCTAAGCAGTTAATGCAGTAAAATATCAGATATCGGTCAAGGACCGATATTCGAAATATCGGTTATCGCGGTGAGATATCGGTGGGATATCAGTAACCATAAATTTATATAAAAGTTATATATTAATCATCAGGTTCAATAGTCATAGACTAGAAACATAAAATTTATGTATAAATTTATAAATATAACATTACTTTTATGCTTTTTATGTATAAATTTATAAGTTTGAGGACCAAATAAAAACTAGTAAAATTGTAGAGGGGTTAAAAGTTAAAAATCCAAACTTAATAAACCCGAAATCCCTCTACCCCGTTCATTGCGCCGTTCCCCCTCTGCTCCACCATTCCCCCTCTGCCTCGGAGCCTCCAATCTCACGCACACCAGCTCCAAAATCAGATCGATTGGGTTCGAAATCGTGGATTGCTGGGTTGATTTCCCACAATGGAGACACATGTGGTTCGATTATGCTTCGAAATAAGGTAAGAACTCGTTCTACTTGCTCGATTTGGTCCAAACCGAGAATATCGGTAATTCGACCGATATAATGAACTCATGTTATCGGAAATATATCGGTAAATATCGCCGATAATATCGGCTCCGATATTCCAACCGATATTTAGTCCAACCTCCGATATCCCGATATCCGAGATATCGGTGTTATCGACTGCATAGATCCAAACAAGTTATATAAGTAGCAAACAAACAACATGCAAGATTGAACAGAACAATTACATTTCTAAAACAACACAACCACCCCTCTAGAAGTAAACGGCATAAATAATTATTAATCAGTTAAAAATAGAGGGCTTACATCAAGAATATGCAGAAGTTCATCAATGGAAGGCAGTTGGTTAGAAAGCAGCCTCCCTGCCTCCTTAAGCTGTTGTCTGAGTTCAAGCTCAACGTCTGCCGTTACCATTTTCAAACTATTCCACTCTAAGTAGTCTGATCGACCTCAATCTACTCGTACCAACTTAAACCCTAACATAATTCACCACAAGCACAAAAGAAGTTAACACCACAGGACAAGCAGTAAGAAAAGCTTGAATTTCACTTCAGGAAGCTTTAAAACCCTTAGTATTTTAGCAAGATCTTACATGAAACAAAGAAAGCGGTTGAATTTCTACAGAAAGGAACTAAAACATCGGTTGATTCATGGCAACTGAGACTGAAAAATTTGGGAAATTAGGTTTTTTTTTTGTGGACATTTTAAGAGGGGGAATTGGGGGATTCTGAGGGGAACAAGTGGTGCTCACTATGCTGTTTACAAGGGCTATTTATACTGGGAAAAGAATCAGGCCCTTTTTTGCAATTTGCAAAAGTTGGATTTTTGAATTTTTTTTTTTTTCTTTCTTTCTTTTTTTAATCTTTAAATCTATGGTTTCACACAATTACCTTTTGAAGCAAGATTTGCTGATAATTTATTGTATACAAATAATTATTATTTATTAAATTACTTATAGTCTAACGGTATTACGGTGTGTACTAAAGATGTTTCTTCACAAATGATTAAGGGTTTTAATCAGATAGACATTGGTATACATTAAGAGTAGGTTTAGAAAGCGTGTTAGTTAATCGTTTTCTAGAAACGGTTATTATTTAAAAAAAACATAACGCTTGTATAACGTTAGATTAGTGTTAACATAACACTTGTATAACGTTAGATTAGTGTTAACATAACATTAAACTTTTTTATATTATAATTGAGTATATGTTAGATATTGATTTAAAAAAAACTAACATTATCATTCCTATGCATTTTCGTAAAAGAATTTGTAAATAAAAATTTTTAATTTTTGAATATTAAATATTTATATATCATATTACATATTTTTATATCATATCATATTATATTTGATTACTTTTATAATATGATAGGGATGGACAATGAATATAAAATGACAATGAAAAAATATTTGCATTTATTATTTTGTTTAATAATTTAAAAAAATAAATATATTTGTTACGAATGTGTAAGCATTAATTAACAAAATCTTGTTACTAATATTAGAAAAAACAAGAAATAGATTAATATTTTTCTCTTTTAGTAAAATTAAATAAATAAATGAAATAAAAAAAACCCTTCTAAAACGGGTACTAATTGCTATTTTGGGAATTCACTAATTCTCAAGTGTGAACACCAAGGTACGATTCGGATTTTGGTAAATTCAAAATCGTCCGTCAAATGGCCAATGATATTAACTACTAGGCTTTGGTCTAGTGGTTACAGGCGATGAAGACTCAACCTGCCCTTCGAGTCCGAGCCAACCCGGGTTTTAGTCCGGAGTGCGTTACGCTAGCGGGTTTGGCCCGTGTAGCGGCGCAACTGTTGTCAAGTGGCAGCAAGCTCCATGGTTTCCCGGTGATAGCCTTAGCCTCTCGTTCTGAACCCGCGGGCCCGGTTCAGACAACGTAGTGGTCAGGTTGAGAGGTAGGATCTCTGATTTGGAGATGTAACCAACACTTAAAAATGAAAGTTACCTATCAAAAAAAAATGGACAATGATATTGGGTAGTTTTGACCCTTTAGTTAGTCATCTCTAACACTTTACCCCCTTTGTTTTCACCTAATTACTTAAAATCCTTCCAATATAAATACCTTAACAATGAAGCTTTAGTTTGTTGGGAGTAATTTTTCTAAACTTTGCATGGAATCATTGTTCTTAGTTTGCTTAAATATGTAATCTAAATATGCCACATGTAAGTAATCACATAAGCGACTCCGAATATTATACAGCACTCACACAATAAAGTACGGGCTCAAAAAAAGTATTAAAGATAAAAAGATGTAATTGATTATATAAAATAAATAACACTACCGTCATAGTATCGTGATAAAATTTGCCGGCTAATAGCACCTGACTATCAACTTAAAATAATATTATAAAAGTCGTTAATAGTTGAGAATAAGATATAGATCCGAGATAACTAGTTTGGTTAGTAATGTAGATTTTAAATGCTTTATCGGTTTCCATTTTTGTCTTCATCGATCTAGCGGTTAAAGCATATATATATATATGTAGTAGGAAGTTCTCTTCATATTCTTGTTCACTTCCTTTCACTTTTTACGCCAACTCCGATTTCATTCACTGACATAAGCCCTAATGTCGGTGCGGGTATGACTCGTGAATATTATGACATTTAAAAAATGTGAGATTCGGTTGTTGAGGTACATTAGTGAAGGTGGAGACTTATAAGCAACTTCAAATACTATACATGACTCACAAAACAAAGTATGGGCGCTTTGATATAATAAAACTAGTATTAAGGATAAAAAGATGTAATCGATTATAGCAAATGAGTAACACCACCGTCATAGTATTGAGATAAAATTTGGTGACTAATATCATCCGACTATCAACTTAAAATAATATTATAAAAAGTTGTTAATAGTTGAGAGTAAGATATAGATTCGAGGTGATTAGTTTGGTTAGTAATGCAGATTTTAAATGTTTTATCAGTTTCCATTTTTGTCTCCATCGATCTAGCGATTAAGGCATATCCGTAGGAGGAAGTTTTTTTCATTTCCTTGTTCATTTCCTTTCACTTTTTACGCCAACTCCGATTTCATTAACTGACATAAGCCCTAACGTCGGTGCGGGTATGATATGATATTTTAACAATATCGGTGGTTGACGTACATTAGTGAAGGTGGAGACTTATAGGTAAAGTTTAATTGAAGAGTAGGTTGAGTAATCGTTTGGATAAGTAGCTATTATATAGATAAATATGATACATAATTGTCATATAGCGACACCCCTTAAACAACGTTGTATGCAAATGGTGTTTTCCTGTTGTATTTTACGACAAAGAATAATACATCAAATCAGGAAATAATTATCGGCAATAGTTGGATTAATGATGAATGAGCATAAGTGTGCATACCGTGTATCGTAAATGTCTTAATCTTTTGTAAGGTGAATTTGCTTTCATTGACTATCTAACACTAAATATATACAAAGATAGATATTGGAACATAATACGAACACAAATATTTTATCGTATCCTTAGTGTTGATCAGTATTTTGGTGATGCGTATGCGTATATAAAGGTATCTCTATACCACGTATCAACAATATATGACAGTTGATATTAACGGATCTCTAGTTAAGGCATATTAACAAAATCTAATGATGACTGTAATGTGGTTTATATACCATAAACGACAAGTTGATTATTTTCAAAGTGATGTTAAATGTATATGTAACTTAATAATAAATTCATCGAAGCTTGTTTCAGCTTTTGTAAGCATTGATCGGTAGCATACGTGAGAAGATTGAAGGGATAACCCCTAAGCCCACTCTCGACAGTAAGGAATGCATTAAATATGGAAGATTAAGACAGAAGAAGATCTCCAACCAGAACTCCATGATCGGAAAAAGAAAGGAATATTCCTTTACCCACAAGGTCAGGGTCGTTGGCCGGCCTGCAGGTGACCACTGAAGCTACCAGTAAATTCACCAACTACTTTACTATTGCATTTACTTTCGTCCTTAAGTTCCTTCCTAGAGTAAATTCTTATCCCACGGCGGATGTTAGTCGCAGAGACACCCTCCAGGTCCCCTGCGACAAGAATAACAGTTGTCTGTTTTGTGGGATTTGTTGGAGAAAAGTCACAATAATAATGAAAGTCAAATAAGGTCTGAAGAATAAGGCTAACTACTGATGGTTAATGGGTGATAACTATTGATGGTTTCTAATCAGTAGTTTTGGAGTTCAGGGACTGATACTTATTTTCTTATAAGTTCAGGGGTCATTTGTGACAAGTTTGCCAAAACTTTCAATAAGTTGTTATATCAGATTTAAGGCTCATTAGATAGTTGGATTAATTCGCTTTCAATTCAATTTCCTTTCAATTCAATTTCCTTTCAATTCGTTTGTATTAGTTCTTGATCATTCAATATAATCGTTGAGAATTGGTGATCGATTGTTTCTATTTTCACGGTGTTTTATATCAATTGGTATCAGAGACAGGTTGGCTCGATTGAGTGAAATAGGTCGATTAATTCCGCTGAAGATTGATTACAATGGTGTCGACGAAGTTTGAATTAGAGAAGTTTGATGGTAGGAATGATTTTAGTCTGTGGAGGGTGAAGATGAGAGCTGTGTTGGTGCATCAGGGGATTAGTGATGCGTTGTTGGGTGAAGGCAACATGCCTGCTGGGTTGACAGAGAAGGAGAAGAAAGATACGTTGGAAAAGGCTCATAGTGCGATAATCTTGAGTCTTGGTGATCGTGTTCTCCGGGAAGTGTCAAAGGAAACGATGGCAGCAGGGGTTTGGACAAAGCTAGAGTCTCTATACATGACTAAATCTTTGGCCAACCGTCTGTATTTGAAGAAAAGGTTGTATACTTTTCAGATGAATACAAACAAATCATTGGAAGATCACACAGATGAATTTAACAAACTTATCTTGGATCTTGAAAATATTGAAGTTGAATTGGATGAAGAGGATCAGGCAATAATATTTCTCACATCATTGCCATCTTCGTATGAGCATTTTGTGGATACCCTCATGTATGGTAGAGAAACTCTAACCATGGAGGAAGTATTGGCGGCCTTAAACTCGAAAGAGTTGAAGAAGAGGTCAGATGTGAAAGAAGAAGGTGGAGATGGGTTGTTTGTGAGGGGAAGGCCTGAACAGAGAAACACTGGTTTCAAGAACAAGAATAGATCCAAGTCAAAGTTCAAAAGAAGGTGTTTCTTGTGTAATTCTGAGAAACATTTAAAGAAAGATTGCCCAAAATTGAAGAAGAGAAAAACTGAGTCCAATGTTAGTTTTAAGGGTCATTCGAGTCATGTGGCTCAAGATGAATTGTCAGAAGGTTATGAGAGTTCTGATGTTCTGTGTGTTACAAGCACAGATGATAAAGAGTAGCCGGTGATGGATTCTGGTTGTTCGTTTCATATGATTCCTGTCAAAGAATACTTTAAGAACATTAAGATGGAAAATCTGGGTTCTGTAAAGTTAGGTGATGATAGACCATGCAATGTGGTTGGGATAGGAACAATAACTGTGAAAATGAACAATGGGCAAGAAGTGGACATCAAGAATGTGAGGTATGTTCCAAATCTGAAAAAAAGTCTTTTGTCTCTTAGAACATTTGAGAAGGAAGGGTGTCATGTAAGCCTAAGAGATGGGAAAGCAAAAGTGATTAGAGGGTCCATGGTGATGTTGTCAGGAACAAGAAGTAGGAACAATACTTACTTGTTGAATGGAAAAATTATGATGACCAATATAGTTTCAGTAGCTCTTGAAGAAGGTAATTCTACTGCACTTTTATGGCACAAAAGACTTGGTCACATTAGTAGTCACGGACTTGTTGAACTCAATAAACAACAAGTCATTGATGAGTTAAATAATAGTGACTATGATATAAGTTTTTGTGAAAGCTGTGTAATGGGAAAACATAAAAGGGTAAAGTTCTCTAGAGGGAGGCATATAACCAGGGACATATTAGATTATGTGCATTCTGATTTGTGGGGTCCTGCTAAGAATGAGTCTTTGGGGGGTGCTAGATATTATATGTCCATAGTTGATGATTACTCAAGAAGAGTATGGATATATATAATTAAGCACAAGAATGAAGCCTTTGGTAAATTCCAAGAGTGGAAAGTTTTGGTTGAAAATCAAACTGGAAAGAAAATAAAGAAACTGAGAACTGATAATGGACTGGAGTTCTGTAGTAATGAATTTAATCAATTTTGTAAGGCTCATGGTATAGACAGACACTTGACTATTCCTGGTACACCTCAACAGAATGGTTTGGTTGAAAGAATGAATAGAACCATTTGTGAAAGGCTAAGGTGTATGTTAGATAATGCTGGTATGCCAAAGAAATTTTGGGCAGAGGCTGCAACTACTGCAGTGTGTTTGATAAATAGATCCCCATCATCAGCATTGTCTATGAAAACACCCATGGAGGTGTGGACAGGGGAGAAACAAGATTATAGTGATCTCAAGGCATTTGGGTCACTGGCTTATGCTCATATAAGTCAGGGAAAAATCAATCCAAGGGCCATAAAGTGTGTGGTTCTGGGAAATATTGATGGAGTGAAGGGTTATAGATTGTGGAGGATGGATGGAAAAAGTCCAAGGGTATTCAATAGTAGAAGTGTAAAGTTCAAGGAAGACATTATGTACAAAGACTTAATAGGTGGAAATTTGAATAATGAAGACTTTGATGAAGTCAAGGGAGTTCAGATTGAGGTGGAGCCTATTGAAGATGTGCAGGGAGAAGTCCAAGGTGAGGGTACTTCTAAAAACAATAATAGCCCAGGTCCAAGTATTGCAAAAGATAGAACAAGAAGACAGATCAAAGCACCTTTAAGGTATAGAGATCATGAAGATAATATTTCAGCTGTGGCCTTTATGGCAGCTGAGTTTGAAAGCATTTATGAACCACTTACCTATGAGGAAGCTACAAGTTCGAGTCATAAGGAAGAATGGTGTGCAGCCATGAATGAAGAAATGGAATCACTGTATAAGAATGACACTTGGGAATTGACAGATAAGCCTCATGATAAGAAGTTGGTATCTTGCAAGTGGATCTATAAACTAAAAGAAGGAATGAAAGAAGGTGAAGGTTCAAGGTTTAAAGCAAGATTGGTGGCGAAGGGATTCACACAGAAGGCTGGTGTTGATTACAATGAGATCTTTTCTCCTGTAGTCAAACACACTTCTATTAGAATCATTCTATCATTGGTTACAACATTAGATCTGGAGTTAGAACAAATGGATGTGAAAACTGCTTTTTTACATGGGAATTTGGATGAGCAGATTTACATGTCACAACCAAAGGGGTATGAAGTCAAAGGCCAAGAAGATAAAGCTTGTCTGTTGAAGAGGTCATTGTATGGGCTCAAACAGTCTCCTAGACAGTGGTATAGGAGGTTTGATGAGTACATAGTGGGCAGTGGATTCAAAAGAAGTGCTTATGATAGCTGTGCGTATCATAGGGAGTATGACAGGGGTAAATTTGTCTATTTGCTTATGTATGTGGATGATATGCTAATAGCCTGTGAAGATAAAAGTCAAATTGAAGAAACCAAGAAGTTGCTGATGAAAGAGTTTGATATGAAGGATTTGGGGGAAGCCAAAAAGATTTTGGGGATGGAAATTCACAGGAACAGGGCTGAAAAGGTATTAACTCTATCTCAATCTTCTTATATTGAGAAAGTGTTGGAAAGCTATGGAATGGGAGATTGTAAGCCTATTACAACTCCTTTAGCTGCTCATTTTATTTTGTCAAAGAAAGATAGTCCTAAGTGTGATGAAGAAAAGGGGTATATGAGCAAGATTCCATATGCTAATACTGTTGGCAGTTTGATGTATATCATGGTTTGTACAAGACCTGATATTGCATATGACGTTAGTGTTGTGAGTAGATACATGGCAAATCCTGGTAAGAATCATTGGGCAGCTGTTAAATGGATTCTTAGGTACTTGGCTAGTACAAGAAAGCTTGGTTTGAGGTTTGAAGACAAAACCAAGGAGAAGGGTAAAATGGTCAGAGGTTATGTTGATTCTGACTATGCCAAGGACAAAGATAATGGTAGGTCCATAACTGGTTATGCATTTTCTGTGTTGGGAAATGTGGTCAGTTGGAAGTCTCAGTTGCAGCATGTTGTTGCACTATCCACAACTGAGGCTGAATTCATTGCTTTAACAGAAGGGGTAAAAGAGTCTTTGTGGTTAAAGGGAATTGTTGCTGATCTGGGTATAACATTGGATGGTGTGGAGGTGAACTGTGATAATGCAGGGGCTGTTCAGTTGTCAAAGAACAGTGTTTTTCACGAAAGGACCAAACACATCAATGTGAAGATGTTTTGGATTAGAGTTATAATAGCTTCTAAGGAAGTGGAGGTCAATTGGGTAGGAACAGATGTTAATCCTGCTGATGTGATGACCAAGGCTCTTCCTGGTCCAAAGTTTATGTTTTGTGTTGATGCATTAAACTTGAGATGAGCTGGATTGTGACTTAGGTGGAGATTGTTGGAGAAAAGTCACAATAATAATGAAAGTCAAATAAGGTCTGAAGAATAAGGCTAACTAATGATGGTTAATGGGTGATAACTACTGATGTTTTCTAATCAGTAGTTTGGGAGTTCAGGGACTGATACTTATTTTCTTATAAGTTCAAGGGTCATTTGTGACAAGTTTGCCAAAACTTTCAATAAGTTGTTATATCAGATTTAAGGCTCATTAGATAGTTGGATTAATTCGCTTTCGCTTTCAATTCGTTTGTATTAGTTCTTGATCATTCAATATAATCGTTGAGAATTGGTGATCGATTGTTTCTATTTTCACGGTGTTTTATATCAGGATTGATTCCCAACTATTCGAGATCATTATCCTTTTGGTCATATCATGACTTTATTTTTTGGATTGTTCCTTTCGGTTGCTGAAAAAAGTTGAATACGCAGCTATGTTAAATTTTTTTTCTTGATATTCAAGTATAAAATTTGTTGAAAATGGAATTGTATTCAAAATAAAGTGTTTTTTTGGTATCATAAGGCCGAAAAAGAAGCACCGAAACGGATACATGACCGATCATCATCACGAACCGCCGATACCGACCGAAGAAAATGGTACCATGTCGTTATTATTGGAACTGGTACTGGTATTTGTTTTTATGGTTTTTGATCGATTTAAAACACGGGTTGATAGCCTTTTGGGCATGCCACGACTTTATTTTTTAGGTTTTCTCTTTTGTTTGTTATAACGAGCACCGATACCGACCGGATTCTCACGCGTAGCGCAGGGGAATCCCACTAGTTTTACACTAAAATAAACCAAACTAACTAACTTTTTTTTAATAGCAATATGGGGGCCCTCCTAATAATTTACACCAATCTGTCACACGCGGGGCTCGATTCCTTTACCTTAAGGGGAGTTTCATCACTTAACTCAAAATGTCATTGAACCTAACTCCCACCATACTAACCTAACTAACTACTGAATGTATTTTATTTAACAGCGTAGAACTTTGGTTGTTTATATAATTTTGATGGACTTTTTTTTTCTCTATTTGTCAAGGGTTGATCTATCGATCTTTTGTTTCTCCCATTAATTTGTTGGTCGGACCGTTCTCTCTTTTTGTAAAAAGACTTATTTCATGTTTGGATGATTGATTTTTGAGTTTGTTTTATGTTACGTATAGATAGTTAATGTTTAAAGTTCTTTTTTTTTTCAATTTTCTCCGAGTTTCTTATTTTTCTAATTTTCTAAAATACTTATGACGTCATCCGGTTTAAGGTTGGGCCGACTAATAAATCCGTTTTAACAACAATTCTAGATATTTTAGGATAAATACATCACAACTGTTGTGACACAACATGCACATTTCTAGAATAAAAATACATCACAATCTTGAATTTAAACCATCAACTTTTTTACTATGAGAACATCGTTAACCACCGGGATGTTCCTTGACATTAAACAAATAAATAGTTTTATGAGCAATCCATACTGCTAAGGTGATTTGGGATCGGTTAACAAAGATGGATTGGCTAAGTAAGATATTGGGCTACTAAGCCCATTTGTTTTATTATTTCGGCCCATTTTTTAACCCAGTTTAGTCAGACTAGCTTTAATGGTTCATAATTTCATTAATCGTAATCTATATCTATACTATATAATAAAGGAAAATCATGGGTGACACGTGTTACTCTCTGGTTATTCCTCACATTTATTTTTCCGTCTATCTCTCCTATTTAATACTAATTTCGCTGTTTCTCTATCCTATTAAATAGTAATATCAACTTATTTTATTTATATTAATAAATAAAATTTATAAAAACGTGTCACTTTCTGATTTTTATCTTATTAATTTTTTTCCGTCTCTCTCTCTCATATTGAATAATGATATTAAAAGAATTTATTTTTAGATTTTTAATATAAATCTAATTACAGATACTTATTATTTATTTATAAATAGTTCAACCGATGTAATATACTGGTTTATTCAATGCACGGGTTTTTTAAAATATAAAATTTGTATTACTAAGTATATAATATTTTATTTATTTAACCCGTGTAATACACGGGATATAACCTAGTATGTTAATGTATCCACATACATATTTATTTTTTATTCAGTTACAATTTCTGTTAAAATAGAAAAATATAGATCGAATGTTTAATCGGTGGTTTAATACTTCATTAACTCATCCAAATTTAAATATAAACGCAAGCCAAATTTAATTTATATATATCGATTTTCAAGTTTGGGCTTTCTTTTATAGTTTAACTAGAAAAGTTAATGATGGGTTGAAATATTTTCTTTTATAATTTACTAGGCTATGTACATGTATATTACACGGGTTGTAAAAATTAAATTCATACAAATCAACTGTAGATACATTTCAATAAGTTGTAATGCATTCATAAATAAGTCATTTCAACTAAATTAACAAACATACAAGCCGTCAATACAGTATGGGTAAGACATGTTAAAACACGGTGTTCCTAATACGGGTAGGGCGCAACTTACCTGTGTCTTAAAATATAAACGTAAAAAAAATAAAAATCCATCTACCTTGGCATGCTCACAAATAACTAGTTTTATTCCCGCCCGATGGTCTGGAACATTAACTGATTAACATAATAATATGGTAAAACTGACTTTCTTTGAATTATAAAAGAATGCAGAAAATAAATTCAAACAATCAGTTAGTTTCTAAATTAATGGTTATTATGAAGTATAATTAAAAAATATTGTAAATCCTAAATATATTATCATGGAAAAATATATGCATACTAAAAAGCCATTTTGGAGCTGCCTATATCAAATCTGGCAAAAATCCAAAGACAATATCATACCATCTTAAACAAACCATAACATTCTCACAATAAAAACCAAGTTTTATGCTTTAAAGCAACTAAGAACATAAACTTCAACTAAATCAGCAGAACATCAGCTCCAACAGTGCTCTTGGAGCCTGAAAGCACAAACTCTAGTTGCTCAATTCCTCAAACTCGCACCAGCTAAACAAAGGCTACAAATTTTAAAGTACATAGTAGAAGAAAGAAAACAGTAGTACCAGTCTGCGGCTTTGATGTCCTGAAAGCAATTTCAGACTTCGTTATTTTAAGGTGTTTCTAGTTGAGAATTGTTCGTCTATGTTTACCATTAACGGCTTAAATTTAAAAATATAGTTTAAACGGAATCAGGTTACTAACACGTAATTAATATATGTAATTCTTCCAAAATCATTTTAATAAAAAAGATATTTTACAACTGAAGTAATATAATTTTTAATCATAATTGATACGCTAACTATTTAAAAAAAATTAAATAAAAAGTGTTTCGGGTCAGGTTTCTTTTCTTTTTTTGGGTCTCCTTTTCTAGACACCACCCCCATTTTATTTGTACACCAGTCTTAATAGGGGTCGTATTACCCTTTTCCGCCCAATACCGGCCTTATGATAGAGACATGATACGGGCCGTATTGCATTTTTCGCCTACAATACGACCTGTATGGATCTCTCGACGTGGCTAATGTGACAAGTCTGGAACGCTGTCAGTTCGATAAAGCACAAATGCATAATACGACTGGTACGACGTGATAGATGCAGTTGTGTCTGAAGTGAGGGTGATGTACCGATACGATGACCTATTTTTTCTTTCTTTTTTAGCTGTTACCCAACCCTGTACGACTTGCCCAATTACCACCTTTGGACAGAGGCAGGGAGGTGGTTGGAGTGTGCGGTAGTCAAAAATTAGAGTAGGTTTGGCCCCTCTTATCCTTGTCATGCATGGTATTGGGTGATTAATGATGAAGTTTACCTGAAGAGAAAGGAACTCAAGTAAATTTTACATAATCAGCTGTAGGACACCAAGCACAAAGATAAAAGCCGGAACAAATCTTATTCAACATTCTTTGTTCCTCAGGGCGAAGGGATTTTTCACCAGGGGAAAGATCCCTGTGGCACCATGTAACAATGATAATTGTGGCTCCCGGAGCAGCCACCCGAGCCAACTAACTAACAAACTGGTAAATTCAAAAATGAAAATTATGTCACCTGATGAATTTGAACTCAAAAGGAATTTAAAAGATCTGTAAAAGGAAACAAAACCTTAAGTTTGTCAGGCATGTGTTCTCCACTCTCCATTGACCAAACCAGATCAAACTTTCCATCTTGAAATGGTTGGTCTAAAGCATCTACAACTTGAAAGGAAACCTGCTAACCACTCATGGTTAGTTCAAGAATTATATGTTCATAATAACCATGAAAAACCAGTTAACTTTGTGAATTTTTTTTTAATTCGAACATGTGTGCAGATTTTTAGAGATAGCCTGACTCAATTATACAAAATTGATGCAAAAGAAGTTCAAAGAGAACGATACGGTTTGCAAAGACACCTCTACAGACCACAAATTTAGGATGACAAAAAATGTCATCTCTTTCTAAAATGTAAACGGATTGAGCTAGGTTCAATTAGTTTTTCCATGATGATTATATAGTTGTAGGTGTATTTTATGACCTCATAACAGTTTACAAGACATTGATATTTGTTTAGTTTCTCCTATTGACCTTATACACCTAAAAGACGCTCAAGTTATGCAACAATCTTTCCCTTAAAAACATCCCAATCCAACTAACTCACACATCAAAGATTTGCCTCAAAAATCTCAAGTCACGGTACCTTATCGGCCAATCTTTGGGCAGCAGCTTGGGCCTGATCCCTCTCAGCTTGCACAGGGCTGAGGGTGATTCCATGGCATTCGGCTCCGTATTTTCTTGCTATATACCTGGAGCTACCTCCTATGCCACACCCAACATCAACTATGCTTCTAGGCTTCTTTACTGGATCATCTGCAATAAGATTCGTACAGGATGAAGGGCAAAAAATGGCAGTTTCAGTTAACAGTACAATTTGCATATATCACCTGTGATAATTGAATTTTGAAAAAGCAAAACCCTAATTTATGGTTATGAATCTTATAAGAGTAGTTAATAAAGAATACATAATCGGTAAACTATGATTCATAAACTAATGTAGCATTATCGAATCCAATAGCAAATAAGTTGATTCATTAAAGATGATTGTGGAATATAAAATTGAAAAGTCGCAAAGATAGTACTCAAAAACCTCCGTTCCGAGGAACTGACTGATTATCGATTTAACTTGTATCTCCGGTGAAGTAATGAAACGCAAAGAGAGTGAAGAAAAATTAGGATGAAATTGAAGTACCAGGAAGAGAGGCGAAAAGTAGGGCTTGTTCAATCATACGGATCTGAGCAGAGCGGTGGTCAGAGAGTTGTATCTATTTGGAACAGAGGAAGCCATTTGGTTTTGGTTTTAAGGGTTTCTATTTGTAACGGAAGGGAGAATTCACGAGCGGAATTGTAACACCTCACGAGTGTAACACCTCACGAGCGGAATTGTAACACCTTAATTGGAAAACAAATTAATAAAACATATAAATGCACGCGAAAGCTTTTATCCAACAAAAAAAAAATTTAACTTTCTCGCGTACCGCGAGATTCTGGAAAACTCCCCTCGCGTACCGCGAGAGAAGCCTCCCTGGCTCTTGCGTACCGCGGGGAACCTGAGTAAACAGAAAGTTTACTCAGTTTGCCCAGTTCCAACACTTAGCCAATTTCCCACTATTTTTCAATTCAACTTGACACTAAACTTTTCCTACACTTGGGTTTTGGTTTCAAAACATATATACCATATATACAAACACCAAAACATAGATCATGTGTCAAATTACACAACATTTACGGATTTTCCTTTAAATCCCAACAACACCCAAAATGCATACGAGAACCCTCCATCCCTTGGACTTGACTTAGACCAACATCGGAGCTTTCCCTACATAACCACACATATAAATCACCGTTAGTAATGACGACAAACATATTCAACAAGTATTTACACTTGTTTTGACCCATTTGATCCGTTTGCACCCATTTGGTCAATTAAGTTCTTAGCACTTGCATTTCCACTACAAGTCTCATTCTTTTCCTATTACATTCATATACCACCACCCATTCACCCATTTGAAGTATCCACACTTCTAATTAGGTTCACAACCTCTTGGAGCGAGTACCACAACTCGTCTTACCTGCACTTAGAGTATTTGATTCCAAATCCACCCTATGAAGTATTCCACACTTCTTGTTGGGTTTACTACCTCTTGGTGCGAGTACCACAACTCGTGTTACCCGTACTTGGATTATTTAACACCAAGTTCACCTATTGAAGTATTCCTCACTTCAATCCACCATTTCACCAAAACATATTTCATTTGGTTTGACTATATACCACATAAGTCATTTATGCCACATTTACCACATACACATAATAGTATGACTATTTACCACATAAGTCATTTACTCCACATTCACATAATAGTATGACTATTTACCACATAGGTCATTTACTCCACATTCACCACATTCACAAAATAGCATGACTATCTACCACATAAGTCAATTACTCCACATTCACATAATAATTTGACTATTTACCATATAAGTCAATTTAATACAATTCCACACATACTACATTCAAGCAATAACCATTCACATTCACTTCAACTTATAGTATGCATACATATCACATACACCACACATTTATCAACATTTCTAAGTAAGTGCAAAGGCACTTACCTTTAGAGTTGGAAGATCCCGTGCCTCCTCCTCGGTTCACAATTTGATTACCTAAACATATACACCTAGTTTAGTAATCTAACATTCATCACCAACACAATATAATTGAGTCCACAACTCAATTTTCATTTCCAACCCAAACTGACCCGTTTGAGTTATCCCCATAACCAAACACCCATTTTCAATACAAACTCACCTACTTGAGTTTTCTTTCCAATACCTTGACACTAATTTCTCATTCAATAACTTTTATTAGGTCAATTTGGTGTTTGTTCAAGTGTCTAATACCACCTAAACACTTAATAATCACTAATTCCACATTCTAGCATCGTGATCCAAACACCCCCAATTTTCACCATATGAACCATAACTTTTCAAAATCAAAATCAAAAGGTTCTAGGATGTTAATCACCTCTCTTTACCTTTAGATTAGCTAGATTATCCACAATCTATCACCCATTTACCACATGCATATAATTATTTTGGATTTCTACAAAACCCATCAACTAACACATTCATAGTGAAATCAAATGAAAGATTATCGGTTACTTGATGTTAGGAGAGTGATGTGCAAGCCAAAACTCTCACAAATCAAGCTTCAAATGCACGATTTGCTTTAATTTCAATTTCTCCATTTTTCTCCTCTTGGAATGAACGACCCTTCACCAACAAAATGGTGAATTTTGACTTCAATAAGTCAAATATGGCAGATTTGTCATATTTACATGTTTAGCCCCTCAACTTTCATTTCACCCACCTCATTTCAAACTTGTTAAAAACTAACATAACCCCATTACTAACTTGAAACCCACTTGTTTCAACTTAATTCATAAATATTATTTTCACCATAATATTTATTAAAATATTTATTTATTTGAAAACGAAACCCGGATTTTGGTTCGTTACAGGAAGTGTGATTTTGAGGGTTTCAATTTGGAAAATTTGATTTAGGGTTTTGCCTTGAAGAAGATGGTGAAACAGGTTAATCGAGTCGTGAAGAAGCGGAGGCTTGTGGCAGAAGGTTGATCGTGAATAAGATGGTGGTGGCGGAGGCTTGCTACCTGGAGGTAGCGTCCGATCGTCGGGAATTGAGGAAGGGAAGGGGAGTAGGGAAGGGGAGTGGTGAAGTTACATAACATGTGATCAGAGGATTAATCCTCTATAACTACGTCCACGGGAACAGAGTAGCAGTTATAATTAACACGATCATGATTAATCCTAAAATGATCCTACGACTCACGAGATTAGAGGAGCAGTTTCTCTATTCACGGTCAATAATAAGAGGAAATATGAAAGAAAATTGATAGTTAATGAACATTTTCTTAAACTCTAGCAATGTATCATTGATGAAAAGTCTAGCAACGTTGTTAGAATTGAAAACATATGGACAACGTGAAAAAAATAGAAAGTAACAAATTATAAATTATTCATATTGTATGAAAGACAAAAAACAGAAAACAGGAAACAACCTATAATAAAAATAGAACATAATTATTCTACCGTGAAAAAACTTGACTTTGACAAAATAAAGAATGATAACGATTTTGTTATCATTTGGATTGTTTGAAATATAAACAAACATCTGCTCAAGATATTATCCCACAAAGTAATATAAACCTGACGACTTCTAACAAACTATTAAGCATTAACGTATAATTATGATTAAAATTAAAGTTAAAAGGAACTTGTATTAAGAAAAAAAGAAGTAATTGAAAATGATATAAAAAAAGTGAATTGTATAAGTATTTATAAATTATGTAAATTGTACTCTTATGAAAAATATTTGAATTAATCATTTAAAAAAAGAAATAATTTAAAATTAGTAAACAATATTATACTAAAAATGTCAACTATAATTAATTAATTTAATAATTAATAAAAAAAAGTTATTGTTTTAGGCGGACGAGTTATGATGAGGTTTAACCACAATACGACACGTGTCCCCCTAACATTTTCTTTTATTAGTATAGATACGTCATTATATAATATTAAATGCTTAACTTAAAAAAAATCGTATATTTTGTTACAAATATAAATTTGTATATATGTTTTTTATCCATTTAACTATTTTGTAGTTTTCTAGCGTTTATAAATATAAAAATTACACATAATTTTATATTCTTTTATTATTACAATAAATTCAACTTCTGCTTTATACACTTGTCAATCTCAATTCAGCCGCACAATGTTAATTTGCCGAAATACGATGAAAAGAAAGGTTTAAATAAATAAATGTTTGTAACGTGAGAAATGTATGAAGTAATTTCGACATTGATTAATTAGGGATGCCACGTCAATAGAAAGGAAACGAGTTAAATTTGTAAGAGGGATAAAATTAGAATCGTCTATCATTGTTGATTTTTTTTAAGTTCTCATTATTTTTAAGCATATATATATTTTTATATGATATTATTTTGGAACAGTACAATCGTACAACATTTTTGTGATGAAACCATCGTATAAATTTTTTTTTTCTATAGTAAATTATACAAAGTCTCGGTTCATTCACGAACCAAACTGATACCTAACGGACAACATTGATACCGTTATCGGTATTATTGGAATTCATGTTGCTATTTTTTATTGTTTTTATCGATGTAAAAAACATGTTGTTTTTTTAATTTAACTTTTTATTTATAACTTCCTCACACCGGTTTCTATTTTTATGGTTTTTTTTGCGACACTTTCATTCGGTTTTATCTTTTTGTTAAACGGTTTTTCTACATTTTTTATTTATACAACGTGAAGATATCGTCTCTAGATATTTTTTATCAACGTTTTTGTAAGTCCCTATACCCGAGAGGCCTCATACGTTGGATTTACTTATAAAGAAATAGTTCTTAAACTTGAATATCAAATAACGTAGCAGAAAATTTCGTTCAACATAACATAAACATATCCATAAATTTAAAACATAAACATTGTCTCATAATAGTCATAAGACAAACATAATTAGATGCCAGACTTCATGATCAACCGGGTAACTCATGCTCACTTGGCAAGCATCCGTGTCAAACCCTTACATACGCTTAACCTAGATGTGCATACTAAAAGTCAGCTACATTGGTGATCGAGTTCTAGCTTTTACATAAAACATTATCTTCAAGTTATTTTCCAAAACATAACATTCAAACTTCATTAATGAAAGCGTATGTAAACATGCAATAACATAATGGGGGGTGGGGGTAGGGGGACATAAGTCAACAAATACATCAAATATGCGCCTTCTTGTAACCATCAATTCCATTCATTACATACTGGTGGTGTAACCTAAGACTCGTTACCTCTAGGTCACATATACACACTAGGTCTCCTTAGGCTCGTTACCTCTAGAAATACCAAACACACTAAGGGCCACGTTCACCGTATGAATGACCGTCGTCATTCTCTGTCACGAAGAACCAGTCGTACAACAGTTAACCAGCCACAAAGGCCCATATAATAGGTATTTCCCATATATAAAATATTTAATTTTGATTCCCGAAGGAACCATAGCAGATTCGTTCATTTTGTGACTTTCATAAAACCTCTAATTCTTTTACATCAAACTTCACTTAAAGCATTCATACGTTTATTAAATAACATTTCATTCGTAAACACTTCGTAAACTTCTTTGGCAAAACATTTCGTAAACACATTACAAAAATTCACTTTTAACACATCCTTTCATAAAACGTCGTTTCGTTATGTATGCACATCAACCCAAAACATCATTAAAACATTTAAAAGAGGGTTCTAGAACTCACCTCATAAACTAGCTCAAACGTACCATCTCAAATCAACTGGTGACGCTTGAAATCTAAATTGATAGTCAAACACATCTTCTAAACTTATTCTGGTCTGAGTGAAACTCACTATTGAAACCCGAACTATGTTCTTGTTCATTTTATAGCTTCAAGCGAAACCATCATTAGTGTCACTTATCAAACCCCATCGAAACTAAGGTTGTAAGCGAAACTATGACTCAGGTGAATCTATTCAACTTTGCTTTTTTTAAGCCTGAGCGAAACTATTCAGTTTCGCTTTATATGGCTAATTTCGCATGCATTGTCACCTTCACAAAAATTAGGGTTTTCTGCATGTGTTAAGGTGGCTTGCTCGTTTTACGTCAAGTTTCAAAATTTTTACATTAAAACTTTCACTTAGCTTGTACAAGGTTAGATTTAAGACCTATACGCCTTTTAATACATAAAAATTGCACCTTTTTATGCAAAACTCAAAACCCACCATAACCCAAACCAAAAACTGAGTTTCAAGGTTGGATATTACCTCTATCAGTGGCTTGTTTCGATGGTGAAGCCCTTCTCCTCGTTTCCTTGCTACTTGTTCCTCCCAGTCATGAAACCCGAACCCTTTCCTCTTGATTTTTTTCTCTACTTTCTCACTCTAGGATCTTAAGATAGAAGATGGGAATGAGGGGAGATGTGGCCTGTGGGTGGCTAGGGCTTTTAGTCCCCTCCCGGGCTCCCCATCTTAAAATTTTGGCCCACGACTCATTCACAACGAGTCCATTTCCTTTTTTAATTTCGTTGTGACCCGCCCTCTTTTATTATTTCCGAGATGCTACAATTTTTAGTCCCCATCTTAAAATTTCGGCCCACGACTCATTCACAACGAGTCCATTTCCTTTTTTAATTTCGTTGTGACCCGCTCTCTTTTATTATTTCCGAGATGCTACAATTTTTATGTTTAAAACCGAGCCAACTTAATGGCTATCACACCGCAAAGCTAAGGGCTAACACAAGGGGCAAATTTACGTAGTGCTGAGGGGGTCACCAAAACCCCCGAGTTTTGAAATTGTAGTAGAAAGGTATATGAAAAAACTAAGGTGAACCCCCTAAAAATATAGGGTGAACCCAAGAGAGGAAGAAAATGGCTATAAGGAGAGGAAGAAATGAAGACAAAGACAGAAAAATAAAATAGAAGTTCTCTGGCCGGCGACCTATCTTCTTTTCTGCTGTGAAAGTTGAATTTCCAAGTAGAAGAGAAAGAATGGGAGAGATGATAAATCTATATTGATTAAATGAAAAAAAGCAATGTTTTCATGACCGGACCGGACGTCGAACCGGTCTCCTTACCGGTCCACTGGTCGAACCGGTCGGACCGGATTTAAGAACCGGACGATTTCATAAATAATAAATCAATCCAAATAATCTGTTGAACTTAATACATCTTATTCCAATTCAATATCCATATTTATTTAATACAAATTAATTCATTCTCTTATTAATTTTCTTTGTTGTTTACAATAATAAATGAGTATTTAGTGGGTATTATGGACTAGTTTGATGACATGTTGGTCCAGCAGTGGAGAGGATTAAAGAGCTAAAGCCCAGCAGTGCATTGGATTGAAGCTAATGCCCATTCATTTGTTCTACTAATGTGCCGGCCTCTTTTCGTACTTGGTATTAGGGTTTAGGTATAAAAGCAAGAGAGGTGTTTGATTCTTTTATTCATAACCTCCGCACACTCTCTCATTTTCCTCTTGGCTGCATATTGTCTTCTTCATTATATTCAGTGAGATTTAGGGTTATTCTTAATGCTGTTGAACCAAATAGATAGTAGAGTGTGAGATCTTAAGATCGTTGTACTAGGTAGAATGGAACTAATTTTATTATACATGAAAAATATTAGTAATTAGTTTTTCATATTTGAGCCAAATAATAAAAACTATATCTTCAGAAATGAAAATAATAATATTATAATTAGTTTTCAGATTTGATAGGCAGCAAAATATAGATTTTAAGAATACAATGTTGGTTAAATTTCGTTAGGTTTTAATATGTTGTTATTTTTATTCCCGGGTCCTGGTTATTTCACACTAATCAAGGTTAAACGTTATTTATTTATTTATTTGTTTATGTGGTATAACTACTATCTATACGGTATAATTTCAGCTCCTCACAAAATATTGAAGCATTATATAAATTCTCCTATATTATTGACGCCGGATGATAAACTGCTTCAATGAATCCTGTCAGCCGTTCGATCAAGACTGGATTAATCCCGTCCGTCTTAATTCAAACCGCTATTTAGCAGTTTCTCCCCCTGATCACGTGAGCCTTCCAATCACCAGAATGATGAATCCTGATCGTGTATATAAACGGTTACGAAAAGGTTTTCATTTGAAAAATCGTGGGGCGTATTTGATGGGAGGGGAGTTCCACAAGCAGCCTATTTAAATGATATGAAGCCTGCATATTGTTATAAACACGCAAGTCAGTCGACGGTGATAATTTAAATCAAGTACGCTTGCTAATTTGTATTCTTTATTTGTAACTAAAGCTGACGATTTGTAAATTATGTTTCCTTTTTATGTAAGATGAAGCATAGCCATCAAGTGGGAAAGAGCAGATGTTGAGAAGAAGAAAAGACGAAGCCTATTTTATGTAAGATTAAAATATAGTACCTGTCCCCAAGAAAGACGATGTTTCGACGCCATTGTTGAACAAACGCCGAAGAAGACGATGAACAAACTTCGACCCACCTTCTGATCCATCCTCCAATCCAGTCTTAGGCCCATAACTCTTTAACAAGTCCATGAACAAACGCCGAAGAAGACGATGTGGATGAATCATCGGAGGATATTTTCACTCGCACTAAAAGTCGTACCTTTTTGTTGGTGAGTCATCGATGCTTCTTTTCAACACATCCATGGGAAGGGGATGTAACCATTGTTGTTGATATCAACCATTAAATCCCCTTTTGGTGTGTGTAATGGGAGAATGGATGTGAAATCTCACATATTAATTTAGACTTTAGAGTGTGGAGAGATAGAGTAATTTACACTGATGTGTTGTAAAAACGCAGGCTTAGCTGTCAGGAGATAATGGTTTTGATCTTTACACATCATGATTCCCCCAACACATATTCTCTCTCTTCGTTGGTTCTTACTTTCAAATATCACAATTTATAAAAAAAAATGCTATATGGATGAAAAAAAATTGAGAAATGATTTTATAATCTAATATGAAATTGAAATTGTTAATATCCGTTATCAAACTATTAATCTACTTATTTTTTCTATATGTTTTAAATTTAAAAATTACTTAATTTGCAAATTCCAAAATATTTAAGCTAATGTGGTTAAAATTAACAGTGTATCTATTATATATTTAAGATGATATACTTCAATAATATCATATATATGAAAATTTATATATTGATGTTTTAACAAAATTTCTGTATAGCAAGATTGTTAAGTATTTGATTAGTAATTTTTGAAAAAAGAAACATCGAAATTTGTAAAAAAAACATTGTATGTTTTGGATTAAAAAAAAAACTTCAATATATTTGTCATTATAAAAAAACATGTTATAACCATAACATATTAAAAAGTCTAAATTTGAATTTAAAAGATATCTTGATGTTTATCACTGAAGGAAAAAGGATTTAAGAGCATGGGGTATACCGGTGTGATTGTGGTGTAGTGTGATAATAAAGTGCACGCCACGTCACTATCCTCATTATCACACCACCCATCACTTGGCAAGGGGTATAACCGTGTAACTGTGATAGTGTGATAATTAAATGTTTTTTTTTAATTTAAATATACCAAAAAAATTAACTCTATTTCACTTTAACCACCCCCACCCATCTGTATGTTCATCCAATCCACCCCCAACCCCCCCAATTGATTGTCTTCCCCGTCGATCTCGTCGGAACCACCTCAACCTACACTCCTCCTCCTCCTACAATTAGCCATATCAAGGAACCAAACTACCACAAAAACAACGATCGCTCTTGTCTTCTAATCACCGTATCCAAGCAACCCCCAATATAATCGAAACACATCCGACGACAACAAACGGCCGGCGACGACGGTAAAAATTGTTTTTCTTAGCAAAACTAAACAAATCGATTAAGAGGTACTACTAGATCTCCACTTTTCTTCCCTTCCATCCTCATCTTCTCAGTTTGATACAATTCCTACTGCGCTTGGTACAACCACCCAAACCAAAAACAAGACTAAACTCATCAAACCCATTACTGCAAATTCCACAAAAATCCATAAATTTCAAGAAAAGCCCTCATGTTCTCCCGTGAAAAAAAGCACGCGAATGGTTCACGGCGTGAAAAAAATTTTGAGGGGGCGGTGTGGTGTGTGGTTCACGGCGTGATTAGGTAGTCCACGTAGGATCACGCCTTAGATCACACGGGTATACCGAATGGCCTAAGCGTCTACCATGTTATTATTGGCTATAACCGGTAACATGTGAGATGCCATCTCCTTATTATACTTGATGACAATAGGATAAGTAGAATAACCCACAAACCTACAAAAGATTTTAATATTACACGTTAGAGCATTATCATTAGCATATTTATCTCTTTTTAATAATTTATTAAATATAATTTTTTTTAAAATTTGTTTTAAACTTCTACGTCTCATTCTCTATATTTATCTCTATCTCACTCACAAACGGTTATTTTATTATTTTTTCTCTTTTTTAAACACTCATAAAAAATATAGAGATTATTAAAACGAATCTCTATATTTAGATAATCTTTATTTATTAAACTCTAACATTAAAGATAAAGATGAAAATATAGATCATGATAGGGGTCTAAAATATAAAAAATCTATAAATAATAGAGATGAATAAAAAGATAGAGAACCTCACACATCTCATTTTACACTTCATTCCCCATCCTCATCCATATAATTTACCTAAAACACTTTATTTTCTAAATTTATCTTTTATTTTTTTTAAAAACCTCACATATCTCATTTCACATGTTTATTTCTATTCAATTAGGGTAATGAATATTTTGTTTTTACAGTGAATATTTTGAAGCATATAACATTATTAATATTATACATTTTTTTTGTTTTTACAGTGAATATTTTGAAGTTTACGTATTCCAATTCAATCGTGTATGAACTAAAAATGTCAGAGGCCACTGATATTAAATTAGTGGGTCGATCTTACAGTCCGTGTTCGTGTTAAATTTGGATTTTTATATATATGCTCTTTTATTTCATTTGGACACTTTATAGAATTTGACGTTAGTGTTTCTATTTTTAGGTTTTATCGTTAAATGTTTTTTTTCGTTTACAAATGAGTTATGTTGCTATTATTAAAAAATCCTACAACATGATAATCTCATGTTCATACCATAGCTTCATTAAATCCATTAATGTTATAACCATTTTTTACACACAAAATATACCCGTCCGGTTATTTGCGTAAAGTATGTATTAATGATTTTGAACGTATAAAAGTCTGTCATTTGTACTTCATCTTTGTATTTGGGTTGATCAGGTACTTTGTTTTTGGGATATCAAGGTTAACCGTATTAGAAATACTTGATATAAAAGACAGACGAGCAACCCAAATACAAATATGAAGTACAAATGAAAGACCTTTATACATTCAAATCACTAGGTTATAATCCCGTGTATTACACGGGTTGAATAAATATAATATTATATATTAAGTAATAAAAAATTTATTTTCTAAAAACTCGTGTTTTATACGGGTTGAACAAACCCGTGGAATACAGTATAATCTGTTAACACATACACTCGTCAAAATATGTAGGAGATTTATATTAGTATTTCTTTAAAAATATATTATTATTAAAAGATATAATTGTATTTATTAGGAGAGAGAGACGGGAAAAAATGATGAGAATGAATGTGGAGGTGATATGTGGCATTTAAAATCTTTATTTATTATTTAGTATGGATATGGTTATGGATTCATGAAAACCGTTTTATAAAAAGAATTATAGAAATTATTATTTAAGAGGAAAGAAATGCGTGAAACAAAAAACTATAAAAAATAATTAAAAAAATTTGTATAATTAATAGTAAAGAGAGATGGGGGAAAAAAATTTGACAATGTATGAGAAAGTGACAAGTAGCAAATCAAAACCTTTATTTATTATATAGTATAGATTAATACATACATCTTATCTGATTTTGTTTACAATTCAAAGAAAAACATCTATTCCATATTAATAAAAAAATATGTTAAAACGCCCCGTCCACCGGACGGGTATAAAACTAATTTAAATAGAACGTTCATCGGATCCAAAGAGGATAGATTATTGTTGGGGCCGGTGCGGGCGACCTAGGTCCCTTCGCACGTGCACATAACCAACACAATTTTGGAGTATTCTAACCCTCCCAAAACACCAAAACAATAGTCAATTAAGACCACTATTCGTTGAGTGTGATTTTCAAAAAATTAGTTGTTTTTTCTAAACCTTTTACTTGGGGATTTTCTTTTATCTTCATTTATGGGGTTTTCCTATGATAGTGAAGTCATTTTCTTAGAGTTGTCAAATTCGATTTTTTAGATAGAAATTCAATAAAGTGTAGATTGAATTTGTTGTTAACAAAAAGGGATTTAAATTTAGGAAAAAATAAAAAAAATGGACACTTGACCACGAATATTATCAAAAATGAACATCAATATTTAGCCTACTGTTTCATGGACATTGGTCATGACAGATGGCTAAAGACGGCTAAGCTAGCCTGCTAAAATTTTCGTGCCAAAATTCCATTTGTCAGAGTACGAACCAATAATATGGCGACACGTGGCAGCTTAGCCGTCTAATGCATTTAGCCGGCTATAGCCGTCTATTAGACGACTTAGCATCCGAAAACATTTTTTGAAAAATTTCGGAGGCTTAGACGTCTAATATACGGCTATAGCCGGCTAAATGCATTAGACGGCTAAGTCTGCCACATGTCACAAGCTTATTGGCTCGTACTCTGACAAATTGAATGTTGGCATGGAAATTTTAGCCGGCTAGCTTAGCCGTCTTTAGCCATCTGTCATGACCAATGTCCATGAAACAATAGGCTAAATATGGATGTCCATTTTTAAGTATTTTATTAGTCAAATGTTCATTTTCTTATTTTTCCCTTAAATTTAATCCCTGGTCAATGTAGTAAGTTCAATTCAGGGACGTCTCTACAATATAAGCAACTATAGCAATCGATTTACGCCCCAAATTATAAAGGCCCTAAAAATTAACAAAAAAAAACCTAACTTAATCTATATTTTAAGATAAAAATATATGTGTTGTTTTTTGTGTTTTTAGAGAAAAATGAGAAAAGATAATAAATTATTGAGGGTTTATTTATGGTGTATGTTATAGTAATTAAAATTCAGCCTATACATTATTATTATTATTATACGTTTTGACACTCTATATTTATATTTTAAAAACTTTTATATATTTAGAAAACTTTAAAAAGAGATTAAATTTCAAAGTTCGTTTTAAAGCTCAAAATATATTGAGCCGCCCCTGGTTCAATTTACATAAAAAATA
Organism: Smallanthus sonchifolius; assembly: GCA_023525975.1. Classification (NCBI taxonomy): domain Eukaryota; kingdom Viridiplantae; phylum Streptophyta; class Magnoliopsida; order Asterales; family Asteraceae; genus Smallanthus; species Smallanthus sonchifolius. The sequence continues at coordinate 59,637,715 of CM042041.1, read as the reverse complement.
ATTTGGGGTTATGTTCGTCATTGAATTCGATGTTACTAGAGAAGAATTCACTTTGAAATGCCAACTCAGTTATAGTTCAGGGTAGATTATGTAAATGTGTAACTATATATTTTTTTATTGAAATTAAATACGACTTTATTAAACCTTTGCTCCTTCGGGAGCAACCCTATTGTTATATGTTAGTTATTCGTGTCTTTTCCTATGGATTAAAACCGAATGAACGTATTTACCGTAATTGAGACAATCGATATATCTGATGGGTTTGAAGATATATCTTTTGTGGTTTTCTTCAAATGCCTTATTACTTATTTATTGTTACCTCATCGCCTCTCACAATTTTCAAAATATGGTTAATACATGCATCTACGAGAACAATAAAATTTTACTACAAGAGTGGTAGCAAAAACGAAAGCCAAAATAGCTCAAGAAATCAGAAATTTAGCTTATATCATTTATTAATAATACAAAGTAAAACCCACATTTGAACAGGTTTTGATTATGCAAATCGTATCCTTTTGGTTATTTGCCTATTTGTAAAACCAGTAGATACCTTTCTTCTGTCCATTAACTTCATCCGGTTCGATAAAAATACAATCCTTTGTCTCTCTCCAGACCGCTTCAAGAATAGGTGTATCATCGTATTTGTAGTAATCACCCAAGATCGGCTTCACGGCTTCCCGAGCCTCGAAAGTATGGTAATGCGGGATCGTGGGGAAAAGATGGTGAACGGTGTGAGTTCGAGTAACGTCATGGAAAGCATGGTTCAAGAATCCAAAGTTTCTGTCGACCGTGGCTAGAGCACCTCGAAGCCAGTCCCACTCGGTCGAATCGTAGTGAGGGATGGAGGGGTGAGTGTGGTGAAGATACGTGAGTAGGATGAAGAAACCACTCATGAAAAGGATGGGCATTCCATAGATGTTAATCACCCATTGTGTGCCCATGATGACGGCCGCACGATAAACAGCGTAACAAGTGGCGAAAACGCCAAGATCCGTGAGGAAAATCTGAAACCGCTCGCTGTCGTTGAAGATAGGACTGTACGGGTAAAAGTGGCTCGTGATTCCCTTCTCGTATTTCCTACCGTAAAGGTTGAACACGAAGTACAAGGGGAAGCCGAGGACGATCTTGAACACGAACACGATAAATGCTCCGGTCGGGTTGTTTAGAATCTCGGAATAGAGTTTATCAGCCTTGCGTTTGGGGATCCAAACCTCGTCGTACTCGATGGAGTTGGTGTTGGCATGGTGGGTGCGGTGGCTGTATTTGAATCCGAAGTACGGAGTGAGGATTAAAGAGTGGACGATGAACCCGATGGTGTCGTTGAGCCATGGATACTCGCTGAACCCGTGATGACCGCATTCGTGACCGATGACCCACAAACCCATAAGATAAGCACCTTGGAAGAACCAATAAATAGGCCATGCGACATAGGCTAAGGGTTTAGGAAGCATGGGTATGAAAGTATCTGCTAGATAATATAAGGCTCCAATGATGATAAAATCACGGAAAACTGCTGCGAGTGATCGTATAAGAGAACGTTTGAAACAGTGTGGCGGTATGGCTTTCTTGAGATCACTAAGCTCGAATGGAGGCTTGGAAACCGGAACACGTTTGTGGGCGAGAGGTTTGTCGTCCGTGGGAGTGGGAGTAGTAACATTCATTCGTCCGCCAGCGCCCATGGTTTCGACCTGCTTAATACCAAATATGATTTTATCAGTTTACATTCATAACGTACTATATAGTTAGGATATGTGATAAAGGCAAATAATATAGCTAGATATGCATACCTTTAATTAAGATCAAGTTTTTAGCTTGTGTCTTGTGTAGTGTTAACTGTCTTCAAATTGGAGAATTTGTGTTGCTATTTATAGTTGCATTTTCAACTTTGGCTGCTGCAATTAAACTCATTTTGCTAAAATAAAAAATTGATTAACTACTCGTTTAAACTGGAACACGAATATTGACTTATGTAATTAAGAGAATTACGAAAACAATATATTTTATTCTTAATGTCAGTCTCCTTTTCTTATAATTCTTTTTTATTTCTGCGTGTACTATTTAATTAGTATTTTCCACATTGAATAATGTAGGCTAAAACTTATTATACAGTATGATAGAATCAAACTCATAGTCGCTAAAACTAAAAGGAGTAATAATTTAATGGAAGTTAGTGCAAATAGTCGTTTTAAAAAATTGCCACAAGGATACAAAAACCTAGTAGGTTCAGCAGACAAACCACAAAGATCTGCATGCGACAAAATCAGTCAAATATATCATAAATCAACAGTTATATACTGTGCCCCCATAAACACACAATTATCACGAAAACGAAAACATTAACCTAAAAATATTGTGATTATTTAATAAAATTAAAAAAAGAGAGGAACGAAAATATCAGAAGTCATGTGTAAAATATAAAATATATTTTAAACCTTACGGTTAATATTTTAGACATGTTTAACAAATCTAATGATTATTTATGGGCCAAAACCAAAATCACGTACTTAACTACCCCCATCATAGAAAATAATTACATGTTAGATGCTGCTATACAAACAACATGTATTGGCGACGGCTAATTCAGTAAGTAACTACGTACGTTTCCGACGAACTTTCGTCGGTAAAAGTTCGTCGGAGAAATGGTGGGTATTCCAATTTGCAATAGATTACCGCTATTAGAAAATTGGACTGTCACCGATGGACGTTTCCGTCGAAAATCTGTCGGTGATAGCCATTACCCGCGGGTGTTCGTCGGTGATGCTCTGACAACAAGTACTCGTGGGTAATCCGTTTTCTGACAGAATACCATAAGTAATCTTGTGACAAATAAATTATATTACAATAATCCCACATCTCCATGCATTAATGTAGACAATCAATATTATTTAATTACACATTCTCTGATCCAAATGATAGATTACATTGTAATATTTCTTAATCTCACATATAGATTATATTACAATATATTCTACATGTGTACACATGCGTGGACACGCCAGATCACGGTAGGAATGAGCTTTTGGTACCCAATACCGGTACCGGTACCGAAAAATCAAAACGGGTATCGGGACTTGATTTTCTCTGATTTCAGTATCGGTACAAACGGGTACCGGTACCTGTACTTTACCGAAAAGTACCCTTTTAGTCCCGAAAATATTTAGGGTCCATTTTATGGGAATTTGTTATTTTGTAATACCATAATTTAATAATATCTATCACCTTTTAACTAAATAACTATCTTTTTTTTTCAAAACATCCCTTTATAAAATCGTTCATTTTGTTCAATGTTTTTTAACATCGGTTGCTTTTTTAACCATTCTTTTCAAAACAATTCGGGTTTTTTAAACATCATTTTTCAAAACCGTTTTTTTTTCTATACATCTTTGTTTAAAACCATTCGTTTTGTCTAAACGTTTTTTTTAAACCGTTCAATTTGTCTAAACGTCTTTTTTTTTAAATCGTTCTTTTTTTTTTCTAAACGTCTTTTTTAAAACCGTTCGTTTTGTCGAAACGTCTTTTTTAAAAGCGTTCATTTTTTCTAAACATCTTTTAAAACCGCTCGTTTCTTAAAATGACGGATTTATTAAAAAGAAATTAAAAAAAATTAACGTTTTGAAAAAAAAAATTTAGACATTGAACAAAAGGAAATGTACGTTTTTTTTTTCCAGATAAATTTTTTTTAAACACTAAACAAAAAAAAACTATTTAAAATTGCTTTGGTGGAATGAAAACAGTTCACATTTTTTTTAAATGACGTTTGAAAAAATGTTTTTTTTTTCAAAACGCTCATATTTTTTAATTCCTTTTTTAAATAACCGTCATTTTAAATAGGTCGACTCATGAACTCGATAAAACGAGCGGCTATAAAAATATATTTAACAAAACGAATGGTATTAAAACCAATAATTTATGAATATTTGTATTCGGGTACCAAACAGGTACCGAGTACCGAAATACAAGTACCGTACCGGTACCGATTTTATATTTTCGGTACCGGTATCGGTACCCGTTTTTCAACAAAATTCGGGACCGGTATTTTCGGTACCGGTACCGGTTCAGTACGGGTACGGTACCGATCTCATCCCTAGATCACGGACATCAAATCTTAATAATCACCTTTACATGCGTGGACACGCCAGATCACGGTCTTGTTTTACATTCCCTAATCTCCCTAGGTCATGATTTACCATGCATCAATATACAGGTAAGCCACATAGAAAGACGAAGATTCCAAGACCACCTTTATTAAGTCTTCATTATCCAAGGTCACTTACAATGTGAGCCCATGAGACCCTATTGCTGGCTTGGGGTAATAACCTCGACATTTGCGCCCATGAAAGATACGAGCCACACTCTGTATTCTGAGCCCACCAATTCCCACCTAATATGCTATGCTCACGCCAGACTAGACACACACAATGAAGTATTTAAATCCCAATACCATCAATTCCAGTTGCATCACTAACAACGATCTTCAACTCATTGACGTAACCTCGGGAGATAATATACATACGACACCCAAACAAAGATCTTCCCTACATGGAAATACCAAGACATTGCAGTTTAAAGATTTTAGAGACAAGACGGGTACAATGTAAGCTATTTGCAGTAAAATTTCATTGTTGTGTGTTTTGCTATTCTTAGAAACACTATATATATAGGTAAAATTTCCAATGGAAATCCGTCAGAAAGCTCCACCAAAAAAATTGGGGATCATTTTCTGAAAAAGCCTGTTTGATCATGGGAAATAGTTTTTTTTTTTGGATGGTTCTGATGGATTTCCTTCGAAAAGCAATATCGGATAACTCACTGCGAATCAAACTTGAAAAACTACTTTGACCGGAAATCTATCACCAACGGATACTTGTGGTTGTTGGTAATTTTTTGACGGATTACCGACGGGCTTTACTTTTTTTAATATATAAAATAGTAAAAGTTATTTTGCAATGACATCCTCGGAGTTCTGTCAGAAAGTTCCCGATGGCTTTTTCCTTCGGAAATAATCTGTTGGTGAAAAACATGTTTTTCTCGTAGTCATAAGAATGTAAAACAGAAGCTCACATGTTTAACACTTAGGGGGTGTGTTTGGGATTACTTATTTACCATACTTATTGATTTATTAACTTATATACATTAATAAGGAGTTTCAGGAGCTAACTTACTTACCCTACTTATGTCATTTTCAAGAAATAAGGGGAGCTTACTTATAAGTTATAACTTATTAACTTACTAGTTTAGAACATGTGTACTACACAGGGTGAAAAAATATCAATATATAAAATTCTTAAATCATTATTTATATATCTTATAGGTGAAAAAAATGTATTACATATAATAATAACAATAGAAAACAAAATAAAAAAATATGTAAAAGTTCATATATAATTTAGTTTTAAAAAAACATTAAATATACTATTTAATGTAATTTGATTTTTATTTATTATTTGATTGAAAAAATATAAGCTAGATAATTACATTTTAAAGTTTCTTATAATATGAGATAGTTTAAAATAAATGTGTTTATTAGTATAATTAATAATTTGTTTAAAAATATATTATTATTGAAAATATGGAAGTGTATTAATTAGGAGAGAGGCGGGAAAAAATTTATAAGAATGAATATGGAGATGACACGTGACATTGAAAAACATTTATTTATTATATAGTATAGATTAGTATTTTCTTTAAATATGTATTTTTATTAAAAGATAGAAGTGCATTAAATATGATAGAGAAGCGGAAAAAAAATAGTGAGAATGAATATGGAGGCGACACATGACACTAAAAAACCTTCATCTATACTATACTAGGTTAAAATCCCGTGTATTACACGGGTTGAATAAATATAATATTATGTATTAAGTAATAAAAAATTATTTTTTAAAAACTCGTGTTTTACACGGGTTGAATAAACCCGTGAAATACAATATAATATGTTGACACATACTCGTCAAAATATGTCATGAGATTTATTAATATAAAGATTAGTGTTTTCTTCAAAAATATATTATTATTATTAAAAGATTGAGGTGTATTTAATAAGAGAGAGGCGGGAAAAAAATTATAAGAATAAATATGGAGGCGACACGTGGCATGAAAAATCTTTATTTATTATATAGTATAGATATAATACATTTGAGGAGGACAAATATATCTTTTAACACTTTTTAATAAAATTTACTTACACACTTTTTTAAGCATAAAATACAATCCTTAATGAATTAAAAAAATTGAAAATTAAAGTTATTCATAGAGTAACTACCATCTCCCCTCGTAATTTTAAACGTCCATAACTTTTTCATACGTTAATATTTTTTTTTTAAATTACACAATAAAAACGAGCATTTTATTCTCTTTAATTTGAGTATGGTATCTCTATAGTTTTTTTGCTGATTAAAAAAATGTTACGTGTTACATGTTAGTTTAGGGCTAAGCATTGGGTTCAAACCGGGCCGAACCGGACCGGAACCGCGAACCGTTTGAATGGAAATATGTTAACCGAAGACCGAACCGTATATAAACGGTTCGGACCGTACCAGAACCGTATTAAACGGGTCAGAACAGTTTAATTCCTGGACCGAACCGATTAAGATAAAGTTCACTTTCATTATACCAAATTATGTTACATGTAAAATAAAGTTACTATCCAACTCTACAAAACAAAAAACAAACCCAAAATAATCCACAAACGGTTCTAACGGGTCCGAACCGGAACCGTCGGGTTATTAACCGAACTGAACTGCGAACCGTTTATTGACCATATGAAAAACCGGGAACCGGACATGTTTAGTATTTCGCGGGTCGGTTCCGGTTCCAATTGGTCCGGTTCTACGGTTCTAACGGGTTCGAACCGCGAACTGCTCACCCCTACTCTATATATATATATTGGAACACTGGTAAACATCGATGCGATACAACCATGGTTCAATCCAACCGATAAACATTGATACGAAACTTAAAAAAAAATTAAAGAATAAGTGACAAATGAAAAATAAATAAATAAAATCGGTGGGCAGATTTAGACCGCCTACCTGTATTTTTATACGATTAGATGAAATTGCATCGGTAGACACCTGTTTATAGATTAATCCAGATATTTACAACAATGTTAATAAATAATTTGATATGTCGAACTTATATTTATATTAACGTGTCTTAATCTGAATTGTTATTAGTGTATTAGTGAGTACTTTTGTTAAAAAAAATAAATATGTTCAAAATAATTATATGGTTATACACAGTCTTATTAGTTATGTTTTTCATAATTATTGTAAGTTTAGCTATATATTATATTTTTGTGATCCGGATATTCGTCAATTATTATGATATATAATATAACAAAATATTAAATTATTTATATATTATAAAAGTTATAAAAAACCATTAATAACTTGTTTAAAAATTGCTTTGGAAAAACTATTTAAGTATCCGATATTAATAAAATAAAAACAATAAGACATAATAATGTAACATAAATTGATGACCGGGTGTGTTCCCTCTTCTTTAATGTCACTATCTCAGGTGCTGTGCAAGATAAGATAAATGGGACAATTAATCATTTTACTCCCACATAACGTAATTTACTCAAACAATAATAAAAATAATAAATTAAAAAATAACCCAACGTTAGTTTGAACCACTATGTGCACATCGCTAAAACCACCAACCTAAGTGATGTGTTTCCCGTCGCATCACGCCGCCCCCCACTAGATAGTAGGCACAAAATAGTAATTACTTTAAAACAAAGTCCACATAATAATGTAACAGAATTAACATTATTTTTTCAGTCCCCCAAACCTGCTCCATTCGTTGAAGCAATCAAAGAGAACCAGATTCAATAAACTCATCATACAGTATATGTAGCAGTTAAAGAGGAAGAGACAAAAGAAACCGTCTTAAAATTAATATATCTATATTGTATATATATAATATTGTTGGTTTTTTATCAAACACGTGTAACACACTTAACATTATTTCTCGAGTTTAGCGCGTCGTAACGCGCGCAGACTTTTCACTTGTTTATTATATAGTATAGATATAAGTTATAACTCAACAAGTAGATTTGAAAAAAAAATCCCAAACACCCCTTTAATGTAGTAGTCATTACTTATATCATTTAGCTCGTGACATCATAGGGTTGTGGTCAGAGATCTCCTTAACATGTGTACCTAACCTAACTACCTGAAGTTTGTCTATTTATCTTGTACAACAACATACATGGTAGAACTATACATTGTACCCAATACACACGTGGTGATTAATTTTAGAAATGTAATTACACGTACATGCAACAACTACCAACGAAACACTGGCCAGTTTTTTTCAAATTATTTTTATAGTTTTTCTATACTCTTGAGAAAACGTGTAATTATCAGTTTGCTTACAATAATTACATTTGTAAGTATAAAAAAATCATACAAATTTTAATGCTTAAAGTTAAATTAAATTACAATAATTACATTTGAAGTTTCTTACGATATATTGAAAACGATTGTTAATTTAGAAAATCTATCTGCAATCATGTGAGCCCTTTAAACTACATTTGTTATCAAGCTAAATACATATGTTATATTGAATTATGTTTAGTAGTTCACTTCGTGCATTTTTAACTGCCGTGATGCACACGCGATCATTTTTCCTCGCTGCAAGAGCACACATCCCAATCTTTGACTCGGGGCATCAGAATACACCACTAGGTCTTCATTGCCTTAAGGAAAGGCCAAGACTGGAGCTTGTGTCAACCTTTTCTTTAAAGCGTTCGTTTGGATTGGACCCGATTTGTATTTCACTTCTTTTCGGGTCAACTGTGTTAGAGGCGAAGTTATTTTCATGAAATCTTGAATGAATCTCCGATAATAGCTTGCTAATACCAGAAAACTCCGTATCTCGGTTGGCGTCTTCGGGAAATTCCATTCCTTAACTGTAATAATCTTTGCAAGATCAACCATAATACTGTTCATACTAATTACATTGCTAAGGAAATGAATTTTCCTAAGACAGAACATGCATTTATTGAACTTTGCATATAATCTTTCTTTCTTCAAAAATTCGAACACTTCTCTAAGGTGATAGGCATGATCACCTTCGTTATTCGAGAAGATGAGGATATCATCTATGAATACTATTATCGACCGGTACAACATTGGACGACATACCCTATTCATCAAATCCATAAATTCCGTAGGCGCATTGGTTAATCCAAATCACATTACGAGGAACTCATAGTGCCCATATCGCATACGACAAGTAGTTTTCGGTACATCTTTCTCCCTTACTTTCAGTTCATGGTACCCCGACCTAAGATCGATCTTTAAGAACCAACTTGCGCCTTGCAATTGGTAATAAATATCATCTATCCTTGGTAACGGGTACTTATTATTTACCATACGTTTGTTCAGCTCTCTATAATCAACGCACATTCGCATACTGCCATCTTTCTTTTCACGAACAACATCGGAGCACCCCCAGGTGAAATGCTTGGTCTGATTAAGCCTTTATCGAGAAGCTCTCCCAACTGGGTCATCAACTCTTTCATCTCAAATGGAGCTAATTGGTAGGGTGCCTTGGCGACGGGCTGGACTCTTAGCATCAAATCAATCTGGAACTCTATCTCCCGATCGGGTGACACTCGAGGCAAGTCCTCAGGCAACACCTCTAGAAAGTTACACACCATAGGTACGTCATTCAATATATAATTCTGTAATTTCTTTTGTCATCAATAGCATATGTCAGGTAAGTCTCGCAACCGCACATCATAAATCTTTCATCTTTGGTCTTCGAAATGACGTTCGGCGCAACGGGGTATCTTTATCCCCATAAACCGTGATTAGACTACCAACCCTCGGAGATACTGGAGTGAAAGTGAGAACATAAGATAATGTACTTTATAACCAAGCAACCCCGTACAACTAAGGATTATGACACCATCTGAGTGATTGTCAACCACTTCACGAATATATATTAAAGGATGCTATTTTTAATATTATTTAATAATCAACTTTCTTTTCGCCAATAAAATTGTCACTAACGGCCAAAAACGTGGTTGTTTGGTTGACAACTTTGACCATACCATTCCTCAAGTGATATAGTAGTATTCCGGAAAACATTATAAATCCATATTTCAAAATTGATATATAATCTTATATTTAATTCGAGAAAACAGTACATAGAATTTAGCAATTCAAGTTAATAGGACGTGAAATATATTTTTTATAAATTGTCTTAAGTCACTTGTTAAGAAAAAATTATAATACAAACTGATAATCTTAATTTTATTTTATTTCTTTTACTCTTGTTTTAGTGTTTTACACATTTTAACGTAATACATTTTAACAAGATGTGAATAGTTCTAATTCATTATTGGTGGGTTTTGAAGGTTATGTCACATGTCGTCCTGTGATTGGTCAATTTGTTTTTTGATTTCCCACAAATGTTTAATTGTATTTAACACTTTTATGACGGAATTTGACAACAAGGCCTTCGTAGTCCCAGTGGTAGGCGTGCTTTCTATTTATGCAACACACCCGGGTTCGAAACTTTCGCCGGATAACTTTTTGTTTTCCATTTTTTCTTTCCGTTTGTTATTTTATCCCAGTTTTTTAGTTTTTTTCATTTGCTTAATGATTAGTTTTTTTTTTCTGTTTTTTTCATTTGCTTAATGTTTTGTTGGCCCTTTTTTTAGTTTCCCTTTATTATTTTTTTATCAGTGTTTTAAAATATACAAGCGTAAAAAAAATCAGATTTTTTTTCATTTGCTTTTGTTATTTTTTTTTCATTTGCTTAATGTATTTTGTACTTTTTTTTTCAAAACAACATTTTTTTCATTTGTTTACATTTAAAATATGTTAAGATTGTAAATTTAGATACATGTTTAAAGTGTAAATTTAGATACAGAATACTTGGTTGTTACATGAGTCGAGCTTCTAAATATTACACTTTAAACTTTTTTGTTACTCTCAATATAAAACACATTTTAACATTTTTGAACTTGTTATCGTTTATATTTTGATTTGAGACTGCGAACCAGCCGCAGCGCGCGGGCATCAAATGCTAGTTAACTACACTAGTACAACATCATTAATTAATATCAAATAGAATAATAATTAATATGTTTTAGATTATCCCTAACAAAATTTAATATTAAAAGTGGACTAAAAGAAAACGTTGCCAATTATTCACGTGCTTTTCTATTCTGTGTAGTCAAACCAAAGAACCAGCCAAAGTTGAAACTCCAAACTATAAATACACATCATCTCTTCACTCTTAACCATCACCCCAAACCATCAGTTTACTTTCTTTCATATAAAGCTAGCTAGATTGAAACCATGGGTGCCGGTGGTCGTATGAATGTCGCCACCACGGAGGAGAAACCACTCGCCCACAAACGTGTTCCAGTCTCTAAACCGCCATTCGAGCTTAGCGATCTAAAGAAAGCCATACCGCCACACTGTTTCAAGCGTTCTCTCGTACGCTCTTTCGCAGCCCTTTTCCGTGATTTTATAATCATCGGGGCCTTATATTATCTAGCAGATACTTTCATACCCATGCTTCCTAAAACCTTAGCCTATGTCGCATGGCCTGTTTATTGGTTCTTCCAAGGTGCTTATCTTATGGGTTTGTGGGTCATCGGCCACGAATGCGGTCATCACGGGTTTAGCGAGTATCCATGGCTCAACGACACCATCGGGTTCATCGTCCACTCTTTAATCCTCACTCCGTACTTCGGATTCAAATACAGCCACCGCACCCACCATGCCAACACCAACTCCATCGAGTACGACGAGGTTTGGATCCCCAAACGCAAGGCTGATAAACTCTATTCCGAGATTCTAAACAACCCGACCGGAGCATTTATCGTGTTCGTGTTCAAGATCGTCCTCGGCTTCCCCTTGTACTTCGTGTTCAACCTTTACGGTAGGAAATACGAGAAGGGGATCACGAGCCACTTTTACCCGTACAGTCCTATCTTCAACGACAGCGAGCGGTTTCAGATTTTCCTCACGGATCTTGGCGTTTTCGCCACTTGTTACGCTGTTTATCGCGCGGCCGTCATCATGGGCACACAATGGGTGATTAACATCTATGGAATGCCCATCCTTTTCATGAGTGGTTTCTTCATCCTACTCACGTATCTTCACCACACTCACCCATCCATCCCTCACTACGATTCGACCGAGTGGGACTGGCTTCGAGGTGCTCTAGCCACGGTCGACAGAAACTTTGGATTCTTGAACCATGCTTTCCATGACGTTACTCGAACTCACACCGTTCACCATCTTTTCCCCACGATCCCGCATTACCATACTTTCGAGGCTCGGGAAGCCGTGAAGCCGATCTTGGGTGATTACTACAAATACGATGATACACCTATTCTTGAAGCGGTCTGGAGAGAGACAAAGGATTGTATTTTTATCGAACCGGATGAAGTTAACGGACAGAAGAAAGGTATCTACTGGTTTTACAAATAGACAAGTGATCATGTTCCCAAAACATCCATATAGCTAGGGTTACATCCATAAACAAACCCTTGTTCAAATTAATTTGCTTTCTCAATTATTAATTGGTATAATATGTTTCATTGTATAATAAATGATGCGTTTCATATAAGTGAACAATATCTTTTTTAGTCCTCCTCCTGATGAACCTTGTTATTTGTATTGCAAGAGTTACTTGTCTAGTGAAGATAAATAAAGCCACCATCAAATTTTGTTAACTAACCTCTAGCTAGCTTGAGGATGTATTTGCTTGTTTGTTCCAACGTTTTTGTCGGAATTATTAATAAAATAATTCTTAGCTATTAAAAAGATATTTAAAAAATAAAGACTCAAAAGACGGTCAAAAGTGGACTGACATGTCGCTCTTTTTCGAGGAAACGACGACTCTCTTATGAAAGAACAAAAGAAAAAAAAAAGGAAATATACGAAAATGGACATTTGATAAAAAAAAACAAATGGACATTCAAATTTAGCTTCCTAATTTATGGACATTACTCTTGTGAGCCGGTAAAGCTAGTCTGCTCATATTTTCGTGTCAACATTCCTTTTTACAGTATACGAACCAACCGGATTGCGACACGTGACCCGCTAAGCCTTAAAAAAGCGGAGGCTAAGCCGTCTAATAAGCTTGCTAGAGCCGTCTAGCGTTTAGCCGGCAAACTAAAAAAACTTAGCCGACAAAAGTAAATGCATCAACCCGAGAACTTGAAGGACGCTCGGAATTGATTGGCATGCATCAACCCGAGAACTGAATGGGCTAGTCAGGCCAATAGATCTATTTACGTACTCCCGTGGCTTCCCCGAAGTTAATGGTTGTGTAGTTTTAGAAATAAGAGAGACTTTGTAGTAAAAATGACATTTGTAACATGTATAAATCAGTTTAATGTTACTAGAATTAGAAGTTTGTTATTGAATGCAAAGTATAGTTTTGACTCAAGACTTGGTTTCAGTTTTAATATAAGAGCATGTTTTCCACCCCAAAATAGAAAGCAAAAAGGGGCTATGAACTCACGTTGCAGCAGGTGGGTAGATCTTGATTGCTGAAGTAACTTGTTTTAGGAAAAGCCCTTAAGAATTCCCTAAGTAAGTTTGAGTTTGTGTTAGTTTATAGAATTATGGAAAGATGAGGGGTTATTTTGTAAATAGAGGAAAATAGTTGTCGTATACTAGAGTGGTTATCGTACTAGAGTAGTACCTCCAACAGCAAAGTTCCCACGAAAGAGTTGGTCGGATCAGAACCCCGTCTTTCCTAGCCAGAACCTTACTATTTGTCAGATAGCTACATACCAGTTTGAAGTTTACTCTTGTTGTACACTTTAACCGAGTTTAGGATGTGTCCGGTAAGTTTGGGAAAAGATAAGGACTAATGTGAAAACGTGCATTTAATAAGGATTGAAATTGATAAATGGAATACTAGAGGGTTTTATTAGGAATTAAAGAGTTAAAATATAAACATATTTCTAAAAGTAAAAATAAGTTAAGAAAGATATATTTTGTTAACAAAACGTTTGAATAAGTTTTAAAGGGTTTATAAAATATATTTTATAACTCTTGCGTTTTACATAAGAATGTTAAATCTTTAAATAACGCTTAATAATATATAATTTCTCGTTTAAATAACATTATTAATTTTAAGTAAAAACATCGCTTTAAACGACTTTTCATAAAATCTTTACAAAAATGAAAAGTATGCAAAATCCCTTTATGTTGAGAAAATACATCATTTATTCTTGATATGTTTTAAAAGAATACTTTTTATTTATTTTATTTTATATATATACATATATATATATATATATATATTATACACAATAATATGGTAAATTGGAAAAGAATTTGGTTTAATCTCATATATGTGTCTAGAAACATATTAATCTATATATATATATATATATATCTCGGTGTGTGTCAGTGTTAAAATATTAAAACAAAAGAAAGATAAAAAAAAGAAAAAGGGTCCATGGGTTTTGAACCCATGATCTTTGATTTGTTAGGAAATGCTTTAACCACCAAGACTAGGTCGATAAAAACAAAATATTTAACTATTAAAAACCAACTATTTCTTCTTCATTACTCAAGTCGTGAACCAGACTTCACCAACATCAAACCCTAAATCAATTTTGAACCAGAAACAATTAGGAGGAGAATGCGATTAGAGGGAAAACGAGTACCTGGAGTTGAAAGCCACACGGATTAGAGCGAATTCGTCAAAGATTTGCGTCGGGAGAGTGTGCTTGAGTCGATCGGGAATAGGAGGAGAAAAGGGACGAATTTTTGTGGTGCAATCGACTGAGAATAGAGGTAATATTTATAGGGATGATTAGCTCCACCGTAAACGCGAGTTCGGTTGGAATTAGAACGAGAATCGTGGGTTTTTGAAACTTGGGTTATCTAGTCGCGGGTTTTCAAATTTGATCTCAAAGGATCGAATTAGCTAACCATTCTCACGAATTTCTCGTTCCTCTTGATGGATAATGATTAGAAACGAGTTTAGAGGGTTTAAACATCCCGAATTTGGTGGATTTTTGGTTGACTTGGATGCGATTTTGACTTTTAAAAGTCAAAATTGCTCTTGTTGCTTCCAGGGTTCAAAGAAGATAAAAAGGAGGGTTCAAATAGGGGGTTCAAATGTTTTTGAGGGGTTTAACACAAAATAAGGGTTCAAAGCCTTTTTATTACAATTCTTTTTGATAATTAATCAATTAAATTCAATTTAAACATTTAAATTTTATAACTTTCACATTTTTATAAATAGAAATGGGAATTGAATTGATATATTAACTAAAATGAGGCAAAACGAACTCGTACATTATGCCGAAGTAGAATTACACGAAATAAAAATCATACTATTTTTTAGAGATGTCACAGTCTCCCCTAGTTAGAAGAATTTCGTCCCGAAATTCCACTAGTAGAGTCTGTGCTAGCATGAAAAAGGTGAGGGTACTTGAGCTTCATCTGGTCTTCACGTTCCCAGGTGAACTCATGACCTCGCTTAGAGTTCCATCTGACTTTAACGACCGGAATGCGACTTTGCCTTAGCCTTTTGACATCACGATCCATGATTTCAACTGGTTTTTCAACAAAGCGTAACTTGTCGTCAATCTGAATCTCATCCAAGGGGATAGGTAAAGGGTCATCGGCTAAGCACTTCTTAAGATTAGACACATGGAAAGTGTCATGGATACCGCTGAGTCCTTGAGGTAGTCGAAGTTTGTAGGCAACTGGACCAATCCTTTCCAGGATCTCGAATGGCGCAACATACCTAGGTGCAAGTTTACCCTTCTTCCCGAAACGGACAACTCCTTTCCAGGGGGAAACTTTAAGTAAGACTCTGTCACCGATTTGAAACTCGAGGGGCTTTCTTCGATTATCAGTGTAACTTTTCTGACGATCTCGGGCGGCCTTGAGTCTCTCTTGAATCTTGAACACTTTGTCTGAGGTTTCTTGAATGAGCTCGGGACCAGTTATCTGATTATCACCAATTTCAGTCCAACACACAGGTGATCGGCATTTCCTTCCGTACAAGGCTTCGAAAGGTGCACACTTGATGCTAGTGTGATAACTATTATTGTACGAGAACTCAATGAGAGGTAAGTGTGTGTCCCAGTTTCCACCAAAGTCGATTACACAAGCTCTTAGCAAGTCCTCTAGGGTTTGTATGGTCCTTTCGCTTTGGCCATCGGTTTGAGGGTGATAAGCCGTGCTAAGATCCACACGCGTCCCTAAGGATTTCTGTAGGGATTTCCAGAATCTGGATGTGAAGCGACTATCACGGTCAGAAATGATGGATACGGGTACACCATGACGAGTAATAACTTCGTTCATGTAGAGCTTGGCTAGTTTTTCCATTTTGTAGTCCTCACGGATAGGGAGGAAATGAGCAGACTTAGTCAAACGATCGACTATGACCCAGATTGAGTCGTGTCCGCTAGAGGTTCTAGGGAGTTTGGTGATGAAATCCATGGAAATTTGCTCCCATTTCCATTGAGGGATTTCAGGTTGCTGGAGTAATCCTGAGGGTTTCTGGTGCTCAGCTTTGACTTTCAGACAAATAAGACACTTCCCAACGTACAGAGCTATGTCTTTCTTCATTCCGGGCCACCAATAAAAATCTCGAAGGTCTTGGTACATTTTATCGGAACCAGGATGAACTGAGTAGTGGGACTTGTGGGCTTCATCCAAAATGAGTCCTCTAAGGTTATTAAAACTGGGAATCCATATTCGGTCCATAAAGTAGAGAACTTCATCGGACTTGGGCTCTAATTGATTTTCAGATATGCTTGCGAGTTCAGTCTTCAAATCAGTCCTGACAAGAGCTTGTCTTTGGGCTTGAAGGATTTGGGCTTGAAGGCTAGTTTGAACAATCATTCCCAATGCACGAATGCGTGAGGGTTTGATTCTTTCCTTCCGGCTGAGTGCGTCTGCTACTACATTTGCTTTACCAGGGTGGTAACGGATCTCGCAATCATAGTCACTCAGTAGTTCAACCCAACGTCTTTGTCTTATGTTGAGTTCCTTCTGGTCAAAGATATGCTGTAGGCTCTTGTGATCTGTATAAATAACACACTTGGTACCGTACAAGTAGTGTCTCCAAATTTTTAGAGCAAATACCACAACACCTAACTCAAGATCATGAGTGGTGTAGTTCTTTTCATGCACCTTGAGCTGTCTAGACGCATAGGCAATGACTTTATCTCGTTGCATGAGTACGCAACCGAGACCTTGGTTGGAAGCGTCGCAATATACGACAAAGTCGTCGTTGCCATCGGGAAGGGTTAGGATAGGTGCATTGCATAACTTCTCTTTGAGCAACTGGAACGCGTCTTCTTGTTTCTGTTCCCAAATGAAAGGTTTGTTTTTCTGAGTCAAGGAAGTGAGTGGCAGAGCAATTCTCGAGAAATTCGAGATGAACCTTCGATAGTACCCTGCTAAACCCAGAAAAGAACGGATCTCTGAAGGGGTTTTAGGTAAATTCCAGTTCTTGACTGCTTCAATCTTGGATGGGTCGACATGTATACCCTTGTCGTTGATAACATGACCCAGGAATTGAACTTCTCTTAGCCAGAATTCACATTTAGAGAATTTAGCATAGAGTTGTTCCTTTTTTAGAAGTTCTAGGATAAGTTTTAGGTGTTTCTCGTGATCTGCTTTGGTTCGTGAATAGATCAAGATGTCATCAATGAAGACAATGACAAATTGGTCTAGGTAAGGCCTACAGACACGATTCATGAGGTCCATGAATACTGCGGGTGCGTTTGTTAACCCAAAGGGCATGACCACAAACTCGTAGTGTCCATAGCGGGTTCGGAAAGCGGTTTTAGGGATGTCTTCTTCTAGAACTCTGAGTTGGTGATATCCAGATCGGAGATCAATATTTGAAAAGCAAGTGGCTCCTTGTAGTTGGTCAAACAGATCATCAATTCTTGGAAGTGGATACCGATTCCTGACGGTCAGTTTGTTCAACTCTCTATAGTCGATACACATGCGAAACGAACCATCTTTCTTCTTGACAAACAGGATTGGAGCTCCCCAGGGTGAGAAGCTTGGTCGAATAAATCCTTTGTCGAGAAGTTCTTGTAGCTGGCTGGATAGTTCCTTCATCTCAGATGGGGCTAAACGGTAGGGTGATTTGGCAATAGGGGTTGCTCCGGGTACAAGGTCAATCCGGAACTCAACTTGTCGGATCGGAGGTAATCCGGGCAAATCATCAGCGAACACTTCTGGGTAGTCTTTGATAATGGGAACATCTTGTATCTTCTTTCCCTCAGATTTCTTCTCGACTATATGAGCTAAGAAAGCCACAGTATCATGCTTTTTAAGATAGTTACGAGCCTTCATACATGAAACAATCTTCAGGTTTTTACCGGGTTTCTCTCCATGAATGTTTAGAGTATCACCAGATGCTAGAGGGATACGAACCACTTTGTCGGCACAAATGATTTCAGCATGATTGTTGGATAGCCAGTCCATTCCAACAACTACGTCGAAGCTGCCGAGTTCCATGGGGATAAGATCAATAGGGAAGGAGTGATCTTCGAGTGTTAGTGAACAACCTCGGACAACAGTATGAGCACGAATCAGTTTACCGTTAGCTAACTCAATAGTATAAGCAGAATCTAGCTTAGTAGGTCTCAAATTAAGCATGGGCTCGAAATCAGTGGAGACAAAACTTTTGTCCGCACCGGTATCGAACAAAATAGAAGCAAAATGATTGTCTAAGAGAAATGTACCCGTGACGACGGCTGGATCTTGACGAGCTTCAGGTGCTCCAATAACGAAAGCTCGACCATTTGCCGCTGGAGTGTTGTTGTTATTGCCTCGGTTCAACCTAGGACAACGGTCTCTAAAGTGATCCAGACCACCACACTCGTAACAAGCCCTGGCAGTGTTGTTCCCAGGGGCAACGGTTGCCACAACAGCATTGTTGGCATTAGCTGCGGCAGGAGACTCTTTGCAGAAACGGTTCGTGTGGCCAAGTTTGCCGCATTTGTTGCATTTGCGACACTCACCATGGTGGTGAAATGGGCATCGGGGGCACTTGGGTAGGTTACCGGTGTAGGGCTTCCGGGCAGTGGACTGAGGGGTTGGAGCAACTGCATTCACTGGTATAGCAGGAGTTGCCATAGCAAAGTTCTTAGCTGTCTTTTGCTTCTTAGCTGGTCTCTTACTATAGTCCTCCTTAGCTTTCTTTGATCCTTTTCTTGATAGCATCCCTGACTTGACCAGATCATCAGTTAAAGAGGCAGACAGAAGAATTGCAGCCTCGAGAGTAGCAGGAGAAGCTGACATAGTGTGGCCTCTAACTTGAGGGACCAATCCTCCAATATAACGGTCTATCATGCGACTCAGGGGAGTTACCATGTGTGGCACGAGAGTGCATAACTCATGGAACCGAGTAGTGTATTCCATGTGTTCACCTCCATCCATAACATGGTTCCAGAATTCAACTTCAATCTTTTGGAGTTCATTCTTCGGGCAGAACTCAGAGATCATTAACTCCTTAAAGTCATTCCAAGGCATAGCCAGAGCAGGCTCCCTTCCTCTAGTTCTCACCTGGGCGTTCCACCAAGTAAGGGCTCTTTTCTGGAAGGCACTGGAATCATATTTGACCTTTAGATTTTCGAGGCAATCACACATGTTAAGGGTGGACTCCATCTTTTCAAACCACTGAAGCAGACCAGTGGCAGTTTCACTGTCGAAGAACTCAACAGGCTTGCAGGCTAGAAAAGTCTTGTAGGAGGCATTGTTGATGTTGCCACCTGTAGTCCCAGCATTGCGGAGTGCTTCACTCACTTGAGTGACCATACCGGGTAAGACATTAGCAAGTTGGTTGGTGATGATGGTAGCAATTTCATTAACTTGAGTGGTGTCACGTCGAGGAGGCATTCTAGCGAAGATCAAAATGAATGGCAATGTTAGATATGACAAGATAAGATGACAAATGATAGATAGAATTATAAAGCAACTAAAGATAGAATTTCATTCATAATTAAATAGTTCCAAATTACAAACGAGGAAAGATAGATACATAATCTCTATAACCTGGCTCTGATACCAATCTGTCACACCCCCGCCAAGGCGGAAACACGAGGGGCGACGAAATTGAATCATTACACATGGAATAAAGAAAGTACTAAGGAATTTATTGAAAAACCGATAGTCATTACATCAAGTTTAATTCAAAAAAAGCAATTAACCAAATAGTTTCATTTTCAATTTAAGTCTATGCTAGGTCCACTAAGCCTTATCCTTGAATCCTAGCGTGAGCACGACAGCAAACTAGTTTCCATTACCTGAAAAACATGCTAAAATAGGTCAACTAAAAAGTTGGTGAGAACATAGGATTTGATAGATATAATACAATAGGTAACCAGAAACAATCATAAACAAGTTTCAAATTCCAAGTAATTTAAACTATCATACATGAGTTCACAACCAACCCTAGTGATCGATAGCTCTCCCGCCCAACACCTTGTCAGGGTGTTAGACTATAGTATAAGTGTCAAGAATGCAGTTTCTGAACACCCAGCTCCTTCCAAGTTGATCAGAATCCACAACTTGAAGGACGCTCGGAATTGATTGGCATGCATCAACCCGAGAACTGAATGGACTAGTCAGGCCAATAGATCTATTTACGTACTCCCGTGGCTTCCCCGAAGTTAATGGTTGTGTAGTTTTAGAAATAAGAGAGACTTTGTAGTAAAAATGACATTTGCAACATGTATAAATCAGTTTAATGTTACTAGAATTAGAAGTTTGTTATTGAATGCAAAGTATAGTTTTGACTCAAGACTTGGTTTCAGTTTTGATATAAGAGCATGTTTTCCACCCCAAAATAGAAAGCAAAAAGGGGCTATGAACTCACGTTGCAGCAGGTGGGTAGATCTTGATTACTGAAGTAACTTGCTTTAGGAAAAGCCCTTAAGAATTCCCTAAGTAAGTTTGAGTTTGAGTTAGTTTATAGAATTATGGAAAGATGAGGGGTTATTTTGTAAATAGAGGAAAATAGTTGTCGTATACTAGAGTGGTTATCGTACTAGAGTAGTACCTCCAACAGCAAAGTTCCCAGGAAAGAGTTGGCCGGATCAGAACCCCGTCTTTCCTAGCCAGAACCTTACTATTTGTCAGATAGCTACATACCAGTTTGAAGTTTACTCTTGTTGTACACTTTAACCGAGTTTAGGATGTGTCCGGTAAGTTTGGGAAAAGATAAGGACTAATGTGAAAACGTGCATTTAATAAGGATTGAAATTGATAAATGGAATACTAGAGGGTTTTATTAGGAATTAAAGAGTTAAAATATAAACATATTTCTAAAAGTAAAAATAAGTTAAGAAAGATATATTTTGTTAACAAAACGTTTGAATAAGTTTTAAAGGGTTTATAAAATATATTTTATAACTCTTGCGTTTTACATAAGAATGTTAAATCTTTAAATAACGCTTAATAATATATAATTTCTCGTTTAAATAACATTATTAATTTTAAGTAAAAACATCGCTTTAAACGACTTTTCATAAAATCTTTATAAAAATGAAAAGTATGCAAAATCCCTTTATGTTGAGAAAATACATCATTTATTCTTGATATGTTTTAAAAGAATACTTTTTATTTATTTTATTTTATATATATATACATATATATATATATATATATATATATATATATATTATACACAATAATATGGTAAATTGGAAAAGAATTTGGTTTAATCTCATATATGTGTCTAGAAACATATTAATCTATATATATATATATATATATATATATATATATATATATATATATCTCGGTGTGTGTCAGTGTTAAAATATTAAAACAAAAGAAAGATAAAAAAAAGAAAAAGGGTCCATGGGTTTTGAACCCATGATCTTTGATTTGTTAGGAAATGCTTTAACCACCAAGACTAGGTCGATAATTGATCACCAATTGAAAAATAAAATATTTAACTATTAAAAACCAACTATTTCTTCTTCATTACTCAAGTCGTGAACCAGACTTCACCAACATCAAACCCTAAATCAATTTTGAACTAGAAACAATTAGGAGGAGAATGCGATTAGAGGGAAAACGAGTACCTGGAGTTGAAAGCCACACGGATTAGAGCGAATTCGTCAAAGATTTGCGTCGGGAGAGTGTGCTTGAGTCGATCGGGAATAAGAGGAGAAAAGGGACGAATTTTTGTGGTGCAATCGACTGAGAATAGAGGTAATATTTATAGGGATGATTAGCTCCACCGTAAACGCGAGTTCGGTTGGAATTAGAACGAGAATCGTGGGTTTTTGAAACTTGGGTTATCTAGTCGCGGGTTTTCAAATTTGATCTCAAAGGATCGAATTAGCTAACCATTCTCACGAATTTCTCGTTCCTCTTGATGGATAATGATTAGAAACGAGTTTAGAGGGTTTAAACATCCCGAATTTGGTGGATTTTTGGTTGACTTGGATGCGATTTTGACTTTTAAAAGTCAAAATTGCTCTTTTTGCTTCCAGGGTTCAAAGAAGATAAAAAGGAGGGTTCAAATAGGGGGTTCAAATGTTTTTGAGGGGGTTTAACACAAAATAAGGGTTCAAAGCCTTTTTATTACAATTCTTTTTGATAATTAATCAATTAAATTCAATTTAAACATTTAAATTTTATAACTTTCACATTTTTATAAATAGAAATGGGAATTGAATTGATATATTAACTAAAATGAGGCAAAACGAACTCGTACATTATGCCGAAGTAGAATTACACGAAATAAAAATCATACTGTTTTTTAGAGATGTCACCTAAGATTTCGATCAGAACATTTCGGTCGAAAAGTGTCTCGAACATCTAAGATTTCGATGAGAACATTTCGGTCGAAAAGGGGTTTTGGTCAAGGAGTTTTCGAGCAAAAGAATATGAGAATAAAGAACTTTTTCAAGTGATTAGTTTCCGGTTGAAATTGATTTCGACTGTAATAGATTTGGGACATGGAGTTTTCGAGCAAATGATTTGATACTAATGTGTCTAGTTCACCTAACTCTAAGAATAGAAATGTTAAGTGTCGGTTAAATTCATAAGCTTATCTCATATGACTTGATTATACAGATTGTGTGTGACCTTAACTGACGCTCCTAAACCAGCTAAGTGTATTCAGAAATCACCCGTCAGGTGAGTTCTATGTGCCCCCTTCTATGTTATGTGCAAATCATTTTAAATGTTTTGGGGCTGAAGTGTATACACTAAATGAATAAATGCTATGAATGCCAATGTGATCATACGTGATATACAAATATATATATGAAAATGAATTATGAACAAAGAATGAAACGTATGTTTACAAAGAATAAATGAAAGAATGGCATAACGTAAATGAATGAAATCTTGCTTTATAATTATATATATTGCATGTTATGAATGTCTGTATACGTTATGGACGGAAACGAAGCTAACGGCTACTACGGTAGACGGACGACCACTTGACTATTATGCAGTCAGAAAGGAAAGTCTAGAAAGATAGATTAAATAATGGCCACTACGGTGGATTAAGTCCCTAAATCGATGCACGTCTGTATAATTAGTTTAAGTGGGAAACGGATGCCTTAGGGCAGACGGACGAATATGACGGACTACGACGGTAGGACGGTTAATACGGCCGGCCGAAGGTTGGCCGGACGGTTTTAAGGCAGACGGTTTCTAGGACCGGACGAGTAAAAGGGCTACGACGGTAGCTTAAGGGCGTATGTCTTTGTGACGTACGCAGTAAAAGAAGGGTTGATCACCCTTATGTGTATGACCAATGAATGTCAAGGAAAGTAAAGGTGAATGCATATCTATGTAATCACATATGAATGATGAAAGAAAAGTAAAAGTTATGAATACGTAATTATGTACTCACATATGAATGATGAAAGAAAAGTAAAAATTATGAATACGTAATTATGTACTCGTGTATGAATGATAAATGAAGACAAAAGATGTGTAAAGGTGTATTTATATATATATATATATATACTTATCAAGAAATAATGTTTATGCCTGATTGATTTAAACTAGAACTCACCAGCTTTAGCTGATTTTTAGTATACATTTCAGGTAAACAGATGAAGGGTCGTACGAAGGCGTGAGGGCTGCCCGGCATGAGACTGACATCCCACTTTATTTTATGCTTAGGCAATGGTTAATGTTTTAAATATTAAGACTTCCGCTGATATGTACTCAAATGTTGAATGTTTTCGTTATGTTTGAATGTTCTAAATTTAAAGTTCAATATTGATGACTTTGTTTATGAGTAAATCCAACAAGTGAGGTTACCAGAAATCGGGGCCTTACAGTTATTATCAATAGCAATTAAAAAAATTATTTATTTACATACTCTCCCACAAATATCAAAGAGCCTAATTGAAAAATGAAATCCAATTCTTGAAGAATATCAGCTTCTTTTCTGTTAAAATAGCAATTAAGAAATGAATCCCTTTATAACCCACATTAGTATTCATCCATAGGCAACTCATCCCTCGTTCGGAAGTGATACATTCGTTTCAATTCGGATTTTTCGATAAACCCCAATCACTCAATGTAGCCGGAGGTGATTTCGATGACATATGTGAACGAAGAGGGATTTTACATGTGTGTCGAGAGTGCCAACTTTTGGTAACACTTTTTAAGTTTGCCGACTAAACCTTAAAATATTGTTTTTTAAGAACGTGGTTTTTTATGGGTAAGCATTTACTTTTGTCGGCTAAGTTTTTTTAGTTTGTCGGCTAGGTCTTTTTAGTTTGTCGGCTAGGTCTTTTTAGTTTGTCGCCTAAGCCTTTTAAGTTTGCCGGCTAAACACTAGACGACTATAACAAGCTTATTAGACGGCTTAGCCGGTCACGTGTTGCAATCTGGTTGGTTCGTACACTGTAAAAAAGAATGTTGGTACGGAAATATTAGCCTGCTTTAGCCGGCTCACAAGAGTAATCTCCATGAATTAGAAGGCTAAATTTGAATATCCATTTTTAATAACTTTTCTAGTTAAATGTTTATTTTCGTATTTTTCCCAGAAAAAGTGGTTGTTATAATATCCCTATCACGATAATGATATTGTCCCTTTTATCTCTTATTGATCAATAATTTTGTTTATGGCAAACACATGAGAATATTTTAAGTGATCATCTACTCTATTAGTAATTTCGTCCCTTACAAGCTTAACGACAAAGTTAAGTTTAGAGATCCTGTGTCAATTACATCAAAACGTAATACAATATACTTTTGTTTAACCAAGCATATGTTATGTTTACAACTAATGTACTTTCTTTTAACCTAATATCTCTAATGTTTATGATTGACAGGAGATTTGTTTATTATATTAAAATAATACTTAGAGAAAATTAAAAATCATGCGTTGCAAATTGTCACCATCGTTGTTCCTTACAATCTCCACCAATTTCTTGTTTTTGATGTAAGTTTCTGGTTTTCATTTTCTGTGAATTATCGGAATTTGGGTTTTCGTTGTCCAACGATTTTTCATGTCTGGGGATGGAGGTTTCGGGTTTCTGGTGATAGTCAATTTTGTAAGCTTCTGATAATTTGGTTAAAATCCCGTGTATTACACGGGTTGAATAAATAAAATGTTATATACTAAGTAATAAAAATTTTATATTTTAAAAAAGTCTGTGTAATACACGGGTTGAGTAAACCAATATATTACATCGGTTGAATAGAATATAATGTAATTTGTTAACAAACACACTCGTCGGAATATTTTTTTAAACGTAATTTGTCATGACAATTATAAGGTATTTTAAGTTAGTTTTTAAAACATTTTTTTTAACTGAGTATTACTTTTTTTATTTAATTGATAAATGTTAATTCATATTAAGTTCATTTAATTGTTGATATAATAACTATTTATAATTAAATAATAACTATCCGTAATTATATTTATATTAAAAATCTAAAAATAAATTATTTTAATATCATTATTTAATAAGAGAGAGTGACGAGAAAAAAAATGATACAAATGAACTAGAAAGTGACATGTATCCATATAATTTTATTCATTAATATAAAGATTATTATTTAATATTAGAGAGAAAACTTAAAATTTAATATTTAATAGAAGAGAGAGGCGTGAAAATAAAGTTGAGGAGTAACTATAGAGTGACACGTGTCCTACATTATTTTCCTTTATTATATAGTACTATGTTAGAATCCCGTGTATTACACGAGATTGTATATTAAAAAAAACTTATAAATTTGTAAATACGTCATAACTTGTCAGAGTATTATGACCGTCTCGAGATATATCAAGTGGAAATGTGTGTATATAACAAATTAGTATTTTTCTTTAATTAGTTATATTTTGATTTCCTATATATATATATTCTTATTTAATATAATTATTTTTTTTAGTAATATATTTATAATATCATTATTATTTAATAAGATAGATGCGCATTTATTAGGAGAGAGAGGCGGGAAAATCAACGTAAGAAGACACGAGAAAGTGAAAAGTGTCAATTTTAAATCTTTATTTATTAGTATAGATACGTAATACTCGGAAATTTCCAAAAGAAAATAAATAAATAAAGAACATAAATAAAATTTAATAAATGTAAACTCTTATTTAATAGAAACAAATGCAATAATAATGGATGGAAACTCAGGCACCGACTCGTTTTGCAACCAAGATCCAATTGGATATTTACCCATGTTAGACTTCTCACTCTTTAACCTGATCGCCGACTTTCTTCTTGATGGATACGTTTGTTTTTCAAATCCCCTTATCACTTGCAACGAACTCACGATGGAATCGGGATGCGGTTTGATGGGTCATTTAATACTCCCTCAAGCCCTTCAAATTGCTTACGATACCATCACCATTCTGCTTTCATCTCCCTGCCTTCGTTCTGAATATCTCTGCGTTTTGGTTCGAGCTGTTACCGGCGACTGGGATCTGCCCACGAAGCACCACTATCTGCCGTCGGTCTCCCGTTGTGAAACGTTTAAGACTATCGGGAGCACGGAAGCAACTGGTAGCAGGGCATCAGTTTGACTAGCCGACCCGCTACAAGTCCTTGATCAGTTTCGTTTTCGTAAGGACCAGGTAAATATTGAATCAACCTATTTCCTCTTTGAATCATGCCTCCGTAAACTTGTAATCATTTTGTGACCTTCACAGCCTCGCCACGTTTCCGAACATTACCGCTGCGATTTCCGCTTTTGATTCGTTTTAATTAAATCCTTGAGGTAAGAACTCCGATCCTAAACTATTTACTTCTATTCGTTGTGCTTAAAGTACTCGGTATGACTTTCATGTTAATTGGCGGTTCCGGCGACCAAACACAAGCAACTTGAAATTTAATTTATGGAAGATAATGATACGCGAGGGTTTTAAATGTTAAAATTTCTGATCGTTTTGCTCTACTTGTAAATCTAAATTTTCTATCCACACATATATAATATATACGTGAGGTATAATCCTTGTAATCAGAGAGAGATATATATATACAATGGAATGGAAAAATGGGAATTTAGATGTGAAAATATGAATTGCTTAATATGATGTGTGTGTACAGGTGTGTCATGTATATCTTAATACTAGTTTTATACTTGCGCGCGTTGCAGCAGGCTAAACCGTCAAAATTATCGTTCTGAGAACTTTATACAATCAAATAAATAAAATTAACATCGACGTTCTCAATTCCAGGGTTTACACATGTTACTGTATGTTCAATGTTGGCGAATTGCAAAGATCTTGTAAGGGTTATCTTTATAAATCATATTTATATACAAATTGTTTAGGAAAAAAAGAAGTAATTTTTCTTTCTTAAAAGCATTATTATGTGAAATTATTTTTCTGTGTAGTAGAACATACACAATTAGGTTAGTGAATTATTCAATTTAATATCTTTACTTATATTATAATCTAAACCCGTTTTCTGTTAGTTTATCAATCATCTCGTGATATATTGTATAATACTCTTGTAAGTTTTGTTATTCGTAACATCAGTGTGGTCTATCTATGCCTTACATATCTCAATTAAATAATAACAAATACCTCAAATAAGAAAATATCAATCATAAAAACATAGTAACTTAAATTGATTATTAACTAATATTCGAAACTAAAGGGTTTAATTTTTATTTAAGTGTTGTAGTTGATACGTGTATATCAGAAATGGAAGAATAACCACTAGAAAATGCAGTTTCTCACTAAATTCAGGTTAGCACAATTTTATTTTTACTGGTTAAAACATTTAAATATATTCAGTGCATTAATGTTTATTATTTTTGTTACCTCAAATGGTCGATATAAAGACACTGAATTTTTTTCACATGCATAGATGCACGTTGAAGACAATTTATGCAGTGTTTTGTATCATATTTTTAAGGGTCTATTATTTTTTTTTTGCTTATTTCCGTTTTTTATTAGTTATTAAATCTGAGTTGAGTATAACTTTCCGTAACTGTTCTGATCCTTCATTCAGTTTTTTTGTTACATTTGAAGTGGTCAAATATTTAAGCCCCACTCATCCACTAACCTAACTACATTGAGAGTTAATGTCGGGCTTTTAAAAGTTGACAAATTAACCAATTAACATGACATTCTTATTTTATTTTTAAAGTGTTTAAATTTGTGATTCTAACATAATTGTTTTAAAATGACAATTCATCATTATTTACTAATTTTATGAGATGAGTTGTTTATTAAGTAAATATAACTTTATGTACGTCTTTTACAAAATCTTTTTGTTAGTGGCGGGTGCTGATTATACGTAGACATAAAAACTGAGTATGATTGCTTTGCTATGCGTGTATTTGAAAAGCGGTCAAAGTAGGTTTTTATATATAAATTGAAGATTTTTATGTAAGGGGCGTTTGACGGATTTTATAATTTTTGGGATTGTCGCGATACGATAGAGGAAAACAAAAACGGAAGTGTTGATATGTAATCACGTAACATGTTAATTTTTTTATTAAAAAAAAACTATAGCAATATCATACTCAAACTAAAGAGAATAAAATGCTCGTTTTTATGGTGTAACTTTTTATAAAAAATATTAAGGTATGAAAAAGTTATGGCCGTTTAAAAATCATGGAGGGTAGTTAGTTTAAAAGTTTAATTATTGCTTAAATAAAAAAAATTGAGTAAAGTTAAGGGGGCAAAGGTGTAAGTATTGTTTGAAAGACATATTTACCTCTAAAAATTAGTTAACACATGCATCAATTGTTTTACCTTAAACAACTATAATATAGTATAGATGTGTGTGTGCGCGCAGGTGTATATGTGTTTGTACAGAGTAAATAAGTTTTAGAAATATAATTTGAATGAATACGTATAGGTAAAGGCGATGACAGATTATTTATAAGTTTGTCGTTAAATAATAATAACACCAAACTTTCACCAACACATGTTTATTAACAGTTAAGTAACTTGAAAGTTCGTCGCGGGAAAACGAAAAAGTAAACAATTCTTGAAGCTTCGTAAACCTGATTCGAAACAATTAAATTGTAGGCTCTCGTGCGACTTGAGGTCGACTTATACTTTGTTTGCTTTTGCTTTCTGGCTAAGGTACATATTCTGACCACTCTCTTTTGTTGCATGTTTTCGTCGTTTCCCTTTTTCCTACACTTCGTCATTCGGACTTAGGTGTATCAGTTACTCGTTCGGTTGGTTGACTAACAACCATATTGTGCTTTGGAAATTGTATCATGCAATACACTTTTAAGTCTGTACTCATTATTGCATGTTCCATAGATTACATTCAGTTCAGACGTATGCATTTATGTTTAGTTATTTGTTCGGTAGTTATACTACCCCTCAGACTTAATACTCTGTTACCAAAGCATATCAGACACATCATTTGGGCGTCAATGATGTGACTTTTTGTGACGGTGTGTAATAAAAGGTTCACGGCGTCTCCAGTTACACGTTTAGTACTCAGGGAGTACATTGGCCATATTATATGGGATGCAGATGGATCGATCCAAGTTCAGTTATCAGGGGGATGGACTAATGTGTGTTATGCCACACACACCATCTCATTTGGTGCATAGCCTAGCTACCATTCAGTTTCAGTTTTGGCTCTGGGTACTTCCTATATTACACGACTTATTTTGTTGGCTTACATAACGTGTAGATTTAGTTCAGTATTTCAGTTATCAGTATTATATATTCAGCATCAGATATCAGTAATATATATGTTCAATATCAGATTTCACTATCAGTTATGCCTTTGTATCGCTTCCGCTTTGTATAGTAGTTTCATTGCTATAGATCCGTCAATTTGCTAGTATTAGTTCTACCAGTTTTGTTAGAATTAGTTCGATGGATTTAGTCTTTTTGATTTGGAAGTAAATCTATACTATATAATAAATAAAGTTTTTTACATGCCACGTGTCGTCTTTATATTCGTTTTCATCATTTTTTTCTCGTCTCTCTTTCCTATTAAATACACATCTATATTTTAATAATAATATATATCTTTAACAAAAATATTAATTATGCTAATAAAACACATTTATTTTGCATTATCTCTTATTATAAGAAATTTTAAAATATAATTATGTAACCCAATTATATATTAATTTTACATATTTTGAATTTTGTTTTCTATCCTTCGTATGTATAATATATTTTACATTTTACACATGTAAAATAAATATATAAAAAGTTAAGAATTTTATGTATTGAAATAGGATTCTAAGCTAGTGATTCTATAATTTGTTAGTGGTCATATAACATTCCATTAGAAAGTTTGAAATTCCATATAACATTCCATGATTAGCGAAAAAGAATGTGGTGGTTGGAGGTGGTGTTTTGGTAATCATATAACATTTCATTAGAAATTTTGAAATTCCATCCATATAGGTGAGGAAAATATAATACACACTTATCAGTTTTATCTATGTTACCATACGACCTTAAAACTTATAAACAAAATTAGTAGACTCACTTGCTTTAAGTTTACACCATCACGTGTGTAGCATCGAATGCGGACAGGTAGTGGCGAAGCTTAACGCAGGGGGACCAAAATGGACATTTGACTAGTCAAAGTTGTAAAATAGACAATGTTTTTCAGCCTTCTTGAGCATGGTCATTTAGGCTATTAGCCGGCTGAAGAAGGCTAGTTCAGCCGGCTTAGATTTCTGTGTCAAGTCAGTTTTTTTTTAGAATTTCAACCAACTAAGAAGTGAGACGTGAAGGTGAATATTCCCAAGGCGGCTAAAGTCCACTTCCAAGCAGGCTTAATCAGCGAACTTTTTTTTACATGGCTCAGTCGGCTTGGTTCGAGATGGCTTCCTTGTTGGCTTGTTTAATTCGGCTAGGCTTGGCTTAGCCGGCTCCGAAGGTATTATTACACTTGATATCCGGCTGAAGTAGTCTTACTAGCCTACTTCGAGTTTTATAAATATAAATCTTCTCATTTCAACCTTCATTTTCACTTTTCAATTTTCAAATTTTGATTTAAGTACTTAGAAACCGATATCACGTGGCCGCATGGTAAAGCAGAAAGTTGTCATTGTCGACAACTACACGTTCGATTAAGCAAAACCACAAAACCTCTCCGTGACGGGGATGCAACTTCAAATTTGTAACCGTCTATACCATGCAATGTCCATGTCACACATTTTGATATTCTTTGTGCAATCTTATCTTCCGCCCAAACGGTAAGATCATGTGTATTTTTAGCTGTAAGTAAAAAAAATAAATTAGAAACATTAGCATTATATATTAGCCTGCTATATCTGATAACTTAGTCTACAATATGTTATTACTTAGCCTGTTATACAAAAATTAGAAACATTAACATTATATATTAGCCTACTATATCTGATAACTTAGCATATAATATGTTATTACTTAGTCTGCTATACAAAAATTAGAAACATTAGCATTATATATTAGTCTGCTATATCTGATAACTTTGCCTACAATATGTTATTACTTAGCCTGCTATAATATAAACTTATTTACCTGCTTGGTGTCGCCTGTTGAAATACCATTGTTGGACCGACTCACGAAAGAATTCGATTAGTTTGATAATAGGCATCCGTCGAGCATAACGTGATAACGCGTTAATAGACTCATCACTATTTGATGCCATAATGCCATAACGTTGACCAACAAAATGTGCTTGTGCCCATTTATGCAAACCAACACCTAGTAACGTATCGCTTCATCCAAAGAAACTAGAATTGTAAGAGAACTTAAGAAAAAATGGAGAAAATTGGAAAACTAACTTAAATAAGTGAGAGAAAACTCAAAGCAGGCTAACTAGTCCACTTCAGCCGGCTAAGTAGTGTAATAACACCTTCGACGCTGGCTAAGCCAAGCTGGGGAAGCCATCTCGAACCAAGCCGGCTGAGCCATATAAAAAAAAAAGTTCGCCGACTAAGCCTGCTTGGAAGTGGGCTTTAGCCGATTTGGGAATATGCATCTCTACGTGTCAATTCCTGGTTGGTTGAAATTCTGAAAAAAGTTGACTTGGCGTGGAAATCCAAGCCGGCTGAACTACGGCTAATAGCCTAAATGACTATGTCTAAGAAGGCTGAAAAACCTTGTCCATTTTTGTAACTTTAACTAGTCAAATGTCCATTTTGATAATTTTCCCTTTTTTTCCTATGAGGGGGCCGGAACTCTAAAATTTTCGACCGAATACATATAAATTAATATTATTGAGCAAAAATCGACTGAATATTTATAAATTCATACTACCGGACGAAAAATGGAGGAAGGGACGGCCCCCCGGACCCTAAGAAGCTTCGCTATGCGGACAGGTGCTGGTTGTTGGATAGGGAAGTCCACATCGGTGGCTCCACTGTTTTATATGATTCAAAGATGGTTTAAAATTGTATTATACAATCCAACTAAACACCTTCTGTCATTATCCAAAACTACTTTTATTTAGTTTTCCTTTAGTTCTTTACTTTTTTTTTATATTTAAGGAAAACTAATCGAAGTCATTCAAATTTTTTTTATTTCTTTAAAGTCGCTCAATTCTCATTAGGAGCTAAAATTTTGTATAATTTTTCTATAAATATTAATATTTTTTTTTTCAAATTAAGTGGTACAAAAAAGCGTATATAAATTATGGTTACCATTTAAGTCCCGTTTGGTTCGTAAAATTTACTGGAATTGTAATTGAAAACTTTCTATCAAAAATCAGGTTTGCTAATAATGGAATTGGAATTAATTCCTTTCAATTCCACAATCTAAGGAATTCAAGAATCCTTTATGTTACTAATGGAATTTTAAACATTCCATTGAAATGTTTGAAGATTACTAAAAAGCCATTCACCCTTTCTTCTCCAAAATCATCTCTCACTATAATTCGAAATCGAAAAACAAAATACGCTGGAAGAATTTGTTAACATTCTAGAAATTGACGATAAAAAACGAGAAGCTGGAAGAAATTGTTAACATTCTACAAATTGACGATAAAAAACGAGAACATATTCACTAGAACAAAAAGCCCATAAAGCAGGATTTGAGACCCACAGCTCTTGATTTAAGAATATGTTTCAACTATTTTCTGTCAATTTCTTCGTCATACTCGACTTCTAATATCAATACCAGATTAATTCCAATATTATAATCAAATTAATTCCAAAACCAGAACTACAAATTAACGAAGAAGAAGAAGAAGAAAATGGTGCTATAAACCAATTCAATAAAATCTAAAACACGTTTGCTTAAAATCGGAACTTCATTGGACTAGCAGCGGTAATTCAGTTCGATGAAGTACTTTTCCTTGCTGGTGAAGGGGTGAAACGATGACGGTGTAGATTTCGATGAAGTTCCACACATTTTTTATCTTCGTTTTGTTCAATCTTTGGTTTGCTGATTATATAGTGAGGAATTGAGATGGGAAATAGGGGATTAGACATAGGTTAAAGATATTTGAAAAACTGAAAGCTGTGACACGCAATGGTAGGGGAGTAGGGCAATTTTGTCATTTCATATGTTTTACATTTTAATTCCATTAACTTTTTTACAAACCAGTAAAATTTCAATGGAATTAATTCCAATTTACTCAAATTCTAGAAACATTCCAAGTTCATAAGAAATATTATACGAATCAAACGGCCGTTAGTGATTATGTTTTTTTTCAAAATAACTTTAATCAGGTGTTAAAATGAATAAAATAAATTCATCAAATAATAACTAAGTTTATAATTATTCAATTTAAATCAAATTGTCTAACTTAATTTTAAAAAAAAAAATTATAAAAATAATCTATAATAAAAGTAATTATGGTTGTCATATGGCACAATTCTAGCTCTACTGAACCTTATTTTCTCGTATCTATTTTTTATTAAATAATGATTATAAATAACAATTGTATTAAAAGTAATATATTTTTAGATGTTTAATATAAATATAGTAAGAGAGAGAAGCGAGAAAAAGTTTTATGAAAATTAATATATAGACGACACGTGACATGAAAAAACTTTTATTTTAATATATATATATATATATATGATTAACAGCTCATCATAATTGTGTAGCACTAATAACATAATTTTTTTTTTAATTTACTACATATAAGCTATATTTTCTTTTGAAACATGCGTACGTGAAATTTTGTTCTGAAAGTTGATAATTCCTAAATCCTTATTCAATAAGAAAGTGAGAACCATAAACGACATGTTGATTAATATCTCATTAAATTTCATATTCGAACACTCTTATAACGAGGAGTGTTCAACTACAAAGTCCTTTTTACCTAAAAGTGTAGAAAATAATATGAAGTCGACACGTGGCAGAGGATGAAATATTGACTTAATGGCATTTTAGTACACTAAAGGTATTTTAGTTATAGTAATGCCAAAATCATGGGTTCATTTATTTTTTGTATATACCAGAACATACATTGTGCTTTAACATTTTTCTAAATAAAATACAAATGTCGTTCACTGTCGATTACTTTAATTACTGTTTTATAATTGTGTTGTGCTATTTTAATTACTAACTGTGATGCTTAAATTACTTTAATTTTTTTACTTTGTTTTTTTTGTCTACCAGATAGTGTATTGTTTATAAGTTATTTTGTGATTTGTATATGTTGAAATATATTTGGTGGTTTATCATTTTTTTTTCTATATAAATACCAACGTTTTTTTCTGCTAGTGTCCGTTGGTGAAATTTAACCCATATAGTATTGTTAGGTAAAAATGTACTGTTTTCGAAGTCTACTGTGCTGTTTTAATTACTAACAATTTCTCTTCCCTTTATTGTTTGCCTAGTAGATGTTGTTTTTTATACAAATGATGGTCACAAAATTTTAAGTTGTATTGATGTTGGTATTAAACCGTACTGTCTATTAGTTAACTTATATGCTCTTTTTTTAGTTAAGTGTTTTGATTGTCATGTTTTTAACGATATTTTTATTAGGTTTGTTGTTTGTACTGTTTATTTATTTCACTTAAGCTTACGTGCCTCGTTTTATTTCGAACCAGCTAACACGCATTGTTTTAATGTTGCTTGGTTAAATACATTGTGATGTTTGTTCAGTGGGTTAACAAAGAACAACTGATCCCAACTTATCCTAATTAAGAACTTTTCATGATTATAGGATCTTACCATAACACATGCATTAAGTAAATCAGTACATCCAATATTGGACTGTACTGTTATCTTTTCAAAATAACCACATGTAGTAATAAAAATTATGAAAATCTAGTACTGATAATTTTCAAAACATTGACCTAACTTTCAAAACATTCAACACATTTAACCGGTACATATGTGTTGATCACGTATTTTATAAACAATGTTGGCATTCAATACAGTATTTTTCCCTAAACAATATTTTTCACAAATGTACTGGATGGAGAATATTAACTTAGTATCGTTACAACCATGATTTGAAATCAGTATTAAAGTTTGAAGGTGATATAGATATCAGAAGAGAGAAAGAGGAAAATGTATTCTTGATTGGCGAAATTTGTGGGATAACCAATACTTTAATTCTTTTAATCAATTCAAAAAGTCTAGATTATCCTTGGTAATAAATGCAAATTAACATCAAACTTCTAAATAGATCTCGGCCTTTAATCAAAGATATGGACGGTGGAGATTATTTCCTAGACTTTTTAGAGAATAGGGACTTTGTAGGAGAACCCTCCTCCTCTTATTAAAGTGTCATTTTCGTCCCGTGGTTTGGTCATTTTAGCCATTTCCATCAAAAAAGTTTTTTTTTAACTTTTTCGTCCATGAGCTTTCAAAATCTATCCATTTTCATCCAATTGACTAACCCCGTTAAATTATTACCGTTAAACCAGGGGAATTTTTGTCTTTTCAAAACTCCTTTTTTTTCTCATTTATTATTTCTTCTTCCCCAGAAATTACAGTCTCTTGATAAGAATTTCGGCTACAATAAGAATTCTGCAACGACGTATATTCACCCAAACACTCCAAAAACCAACACCTATTTAGGGTTTTGAAAAAGGGTGGGGAGGGGAAGAAGGAAATAATAAAAGAGAATAAAAAATGAATTTTGAAAAGACGAAAATGTCCCCGATTTAACGGGGTTAGTCAGTTGGATGAAAATGGATAGATTTTGAAAAGTCAGAGACGAAAAAACTAAAAAAAAATTTGAATAAAAATGACCAAAATGGTCAAAGCAGAGTAACGAAAATGACACTTAGTCTAATTTCTATCACATAACTTTGATAAAATTAGAAGGAATGGGAAAAGAGGCCCATAATTTTACAGGCCTTTACGATAGCCGTACCCGACCCGAGTACCCGGTATCTGGGAGACTGGGCCTCTTGGTGTCTTTGCAACATTTTTTAATAATTATTCACGTGTTTCTTCATAACATAGAAACATAAAATATTCTTGTTATATAAATTATAAACTAAATTTAAAATACAACGTTAGAGAACAGTAATTTTAATATATTTTTATTTATTTTTTATTTTTAACCCTCATACTATATAGAATATACGTTATTAACCCGTCTACTTTTCTAATAACTTCGCTTCTTTGTTATAACTTTCGTTATTTATCTTTTTATTAAAAATGGAAAACATGTCTTTCTTTAGTTTTTTTGTCAGTGTTCCAATATAAATTTTGTTAAAAACGGAGTTGTATTAAAAAAGCGAGTATTTTTTTCCGTATGCTATATCGACTGTACATAGTTTTTAGCCTCGCAAATGAGCCGAACCAAAATCGACAATGTCCCCGCCGTGTTGCAAGTGAAATCGTTTTTGCCCCTTATAGTATATATAATATACGCTTTTAACCCGTTTAGTTTTATATTAATTTCGTTTTCCTGTGCTAACTTTCGTTCGTTTAATTCTTATTAAACAGAATGCGCGGTTATCTTTGTTTTTTTTCAACGTTCATGTATACCTTTTTATAAAAAACGGAGATGTTAAAATTCGAGGTTTTTTTTATCGTGAGCTATAACAAGTCTGTGGTTCCAAGGGCGAACCATAGAAGAGGCCAGGGGTGGCCCTAGCCCCACCCGTTTTTTCCGCTTATAGATTTTTATACGTATTGAGCCGCCCCCCTGATTTTTTATCTCTAAAAATTTCAGTTCAATACTCTATTCAAATTGATTCGATAAGTTATCGGTACGAAATTTTAAAAAATAAAAGTTTATGCATTTAAAAAATAAAAGTGTAAGTTTAGGGGGGGGGGGGGGGAGGGATGAAAAGTTCAAATCATTCACCCCAAAATTGAAATCCCCCTCCTCCGCCTTTTGTCATTCAAATCAGTCCCACTTCCCCCAAAATTGAAATCTCCTTCACGAGTTCACTCCTTCACCGCTTTAGTGCCTCTCGTCGCCGTTGCCCGCTCGCCACCAATTCACTCCTTCACACACCCAATTCTTGGTAAGGTACTAACTTAGAATTGTTACTTATGGATTATGATTAACTGATTTGATAATTTGATTTATGAATTATGATTTATGGAGTGTTTGGATGAAAAAAACTGTTTATGCTTAATTGCTTATCATAGGGTGAAATTGTGTTTAAATTAGCAAATCTCAAACACCCATAAATTGTGTTTTCTTGGTCATTATTGTCCTAATTGAGGTTTCTTAATGTTTTATTTTTTTTAAATTTTTTATTTTTTAGGTGTTTAAAATTCGAGTTAATTCCATGTGCTCTGATATGGGTGGCTTCTTTCTCAAGGTTGACTTTTGATTAAAGATTATGAATCTTTATGCTCTTTTTTATGAATTCTTAAGGTGCCATTTAGTTTGGTTTTATGATCTTATTTGCATGATGAATTGAATTGGGTAGGTAAGTTTTTAGGAAACGTAAGTAATTTTAAATTTTGGCCGTGTTGGTCTCTATTCATATAACCCGAAACATAGCGATGGAAAAAAAAACTTGTTTGACCCGACCCGACCCGAATTGACCTGAACATGTAACCTGAAACATAGTGATAGAAAAAAAATTTGGGTCTCGTGACTTTCGGCCCCCGCTACTTATTTTTTTAAACTCCGCCATTGTGTGGTTCGACATAAGTTTTATTCCCGCCAAATGAGTCGACCCCTATAATGATCCGACTCTTTAAAAAAAAATATAGTTAAGATTTATTAGAAGATATTGTTTTGCTAATTAGAAAAAAACAAAACTCTCACGTGCAATCCTCCGAGAAAGAAGCGATAGAATTCGGAGCGGGGTGGGTGTTTCTAGAACTTTATACTTCCTCTCCAAGTTACCAACTTCCAAATTCCTAGGTTCTTAAATCTCACAAATCCAATTGAGAATAATTTACATTGTTGCAGTCATGATTCAAAGAATTACCGCCTCCTCCGCCACCGTCAGGCTCGTTCGATCCGCTCTTCTTCCTGCCGTTGATGGCTCTCAATCTCGATTTCGTTTCTCCACTATCACTCGCGCAACCGAAGTTCTACCTTCCTCCACCATTGCTACCACTAGGCCGAACAACCGTCATGGAAGTTTTATCCGATACAACAGGATTTCTTTCTGCAGTCGTAGCGGTTATTCCACTGCGTCTCTGGTAAAACTAACTTCAGCCTATATTAGTTGTAGAATTACTGGAAGGGAAGTTTTATGTGGTCTAAAAGAACACTTGCAATATAAAAAAACAGCACCCATTATTAGGGGTATTCACGGTTTGGTTTAAAACCGTGAAACCGTCTAAACCGGTCATTTGTTTGGTTTGGTGATTGGTTTTTTTATGTTACTTTCGGTCGGTCGAACACATTTTACATGTTTATGAAGTTCATATCTTTAGATACCAAATTTTATGACTTTGCATGCTCATTTTACCATTTACAACATGTACATTTAGTTTTATAGTTAATTTAGACTACAAGCATCTCAAGCCATAACTGATTCATATAAATCACTTCACGTTTTGTCATCTGAATAATATAGACTTTTACTTTTATAGTTAATGTATGTGATAGCTTTTACATTTCGTCTAAACCCGTGAAACCAAACCGTTAGTAATGGTTCGGTTTGCGATGATCAAAAACCTTTACTAACGGTTTTGCTCACGGTTTGACCTAAAAACCGTCAAAACCGGACCGTGAACACCTCTACCCATTATGTCTCGGACGAAAGTTTCATCCCAGACAAAACTTTCGTCTGACACATTATGAGGAATATTGTTAATTTGATGTTAAAATTATTAGTTCAATCCTGACGATTAAACTGAGATGGC
This sequence comes from Smallanthus sonchifolius, assembly GCA_023525975.1. NCBI lineage: Eukaryota > Viridiplantae > Streptophyta > Magnoliopsida > Asterales > Asteraceae > Smallanthus > Smallanthus sonchifolius. The sequence continues at coordinate 59,598,103 of CM042041.1, read as the reverse complement.
ATGGGAGGGAATTGTTGATGCTGCACAAAGTAACAAACAACAAATTGTAGAATCTGAGCATTTGATGAAAGCCCTTTTGGAGCCAAAAGACGGGCTAGCGACACAGATACTAACAGAGGCTGGGTTAAACAATGCATCGGTTTTACAAGTTACAGATAACTTTATAGCTCAACATACAAAGGTATAATTGTCACTCTTATGATGTTATTGTGAGTTTTTTTAGCCCATGATAATTTATATGTCTTTTGGCAGGTCAGTGATGATAGTGATCATTGGTTAGGGTCAAGTCTAAGTTCTTTATTGGAAAATGCAAGGAAGTTTAAAAAACAAATGGAAGATGACTTGATATCTGTAGAACATATTTTATTAGCATTATCTTCAGATACAAGATTTGGAAAGCAGTTGTTTAGAGATTTGAACCTAAGTGAGGAATCATTAAAGGATGCTGTTCAAGCTGTTTGTGGAAGTCAGAAAGTAACTGATCAATGTATGAACATTATATATATATATATATATATATATATATATATATATATATATATATATATATTTCTGGTTCAAAGATTAATACTTTTTTCCTTTACTGATCTTATGATGATCATAATATCTCTGTTATTTTACAGACACTGAATGGATATATGAGGCACTTGAAGAATATGGTGATGACTTGGATCTTATCGAACTCACTCGTGATGTCATAGAAAATGTTTTCGTAGTTGGTAATGATGATGGAAAGGATGCTAGCCACGGAGAAAAAGAACTTGAAGACACATGTGAAGATACAAAATGTGAAGAAGAATTTGAAGACACATACGAAGATACAAAATGTGAAGAAGAATTTGAAGACACGTATGAAGATACAAAAAGCAAAAAAGAATTTGAAGATACATATGAAGATATAGAAAGCGAGGAAGAACATAAAGGCACAAATGAAGATACGGAAAGCAAAGATGATACCGGTTTTTTCTTCTAAAGACTAGCGTTTTTTGTAAGCGAAGATGAGCCAATTTTGACTAGGTACGTGTTTTTTTCACGTATTTATAATATATTGTAATTTTGTTTTTGTACTGATTTATGGTGTAATTTTGTAACAGATGTGAAACAGTATGTTGCTTCAAAGTCGGTGAAACAGTATGTTGCTTCAAAGTCGGGTAGAGTGCCATACAATTTATATCTTGGTGAAGTACTTAAATTAATTGTAATGCTAGTTTGGGTTACGAATCGATCATGCGAATAAGTTAGGATAATTAGATAAATGGGTTGATGCCGTACAAAAAAAGGATAGATGGGTTGATGTTGTATTTATTACTATAACTATTTAAAACACGTCATGGAAATGTTTGATTTATAGTCGTTATTTTGTTGAAATTTCCATAAACGAGCTATTCCTTTTATTCTTTTTGTTAATATGTAGGATTGGGTTGGCTATTACGTTACGGGACATACGCTAAAGTTGAGCCCAACACAAGTTCGTCATGAGATATTTTTAATCACTGTAGTTTTCTAATTTAATTTTAAATTTTAGAATTTATTTTTAATTCCAAAATTTATAATTTGTTTTTAATTTAGAATTTAGAATATATTTTTAAATTTTAGAATTTATTTTTAATTCCAGAATTTATAATTTGTTTTTACATTCCAGGAAATAAGAATATATCAAATTTTGTTTTTCTTATAAAAAATAAACTTACCGAGAGGCATCACATCCTTAGAAATGAGATTATCCGCGGCTATATTTACAACGGATTTTCACTGACAGATTCTCATCAATAACCACCTTTACCGACGGTGTTTCAACCAAAACAACCATATGTGATACTCATCTATTTTGTAGTAGTTAGATGGTTTGAACTATATGACGTGCTCATGTTATTCTCTGATGTCTTTTTGAAAATGTTAGTTGTATAAGATGATAGGAGAGATTTCCTCGGATATAATAGTTTAAAAATATAAGTTGTATAATGATGATGGGAGAGATTTCCTCGGATATGATAGCATAAATGATGACATGATGATATGTCAGGACACAACATCATGGTGCATTTTTATTTCGTGTTATGTGGTTGTAAGAAACAGTAATCCACCATGTCAATTAGGAGTGGTTGTAACCTTCGAATTGAGAATATTTTATATTATAAAGTAATAATACCTTCTTACTTATATTGTGTTGTGTTGACATTATGTTTAATCCAATTACTGGAAAGATTGCATTGAAATGTCATAAAATTTTAAACTAGGGGCTAAAACTATAAATGTTAAATTCTTATATTTAAAGTTTTAACAAAATGGACTAGAGGGTCTTATCTTAATTTTATGCAAACCTCAATATCTCTGGCTTTATCTATTAGGACCTTTAAGTCCTTTTGCATGAGAAAAACAAAGATATACAAAATTGTGTGTGAACCGAACTATCAAACGAAAGAGGACAAAATAAAGTTGATTAGTGTTGATGAAATAGAAGCGCACCTTCAAACTCACCTTCAAATTAAGGCCCTCCGTAGTAGTTAGTAGTGGGGTGTCATTGTCCAACGTGACACCCCTATCACACCACACCCCCACTCCCGAACGTGGTGGTGATCACAAGTAATGGGCGAGATAAAGTTGTTTTTTTATAATTTTGACCACAAACCACAACGGTACGTCTGATAATATTTTTTTTCACTATCATTAACTCACTACACACCTTTAGAATAAGTGTAATGGGCGTGGAACACGTGGGCGTGATCCACCTGGCCCGTGAATGGGCGTGGAACACCGCCGGGGGGGGGGGGGGTGAGAGTTGAATCACGGGCGTTGTCGGGAGACTAGTGGTTACCAACGGCTACAAACTTAAATAAAAATATATTTTACATTTTTTTAAATTAACCTTTAAATAATGCCTCAACCTCAAAACATTTCACATAATTTTCATCTTCTACTCTTAATTTCTCTCTACTCATTATATATATATTTCTTTTGAAAATGGATATTTCATCATGTTCATCGGATTCATTGGAAGAAGATGAGGCAATTATTGACACGATACGTTTGAGGACGTAAACTGAAATTTAAATATAAAGAAAATTTTTGATATTATCATAGTTTAAGAACATAAAATGAAATTTGATAGATACCTAAATGTTATTATTTGGAAGAGAACACGTAAAACCAAGAATTATATGATGGTGTTCTATTCTGATGGTAGTCACTGGGCTAAGAACCATTATATTTGGGACTGGACCGCTGAACCAGAGCTACAAGCAGAACTATTTGAGGTTGGCTGAAATTTTTTGATGGGCCTGATTCATGGATCTCCTCAACTAATGCTCCCTAACTTCATTTTCAGTACATATGATCTTTGGGCTAGAGTTTAGTGCAAAAGGAAAACATTTTCCATTAACATTAACAATTAAAAAAAAAAAAAACTTTAAATGACAATGGCTTAAGAATATTAGAGTTTCATATATTTTTATTTTGGTCACATATTTTTGTTCTTTTTATAATGGTGCCTAAAATATTTTTATTTTGGTTTTTTTGACCATAAAACTTTTTTGTTCTTTTTTAAAAATAGTAGGGAACTTCAACTCTTGTTTTTTTAACCACAAAACTTTTTTTTATAGATTTGCACACACTTCACCTTTTTTGTTTTTTTTACATAAAACTTTTTTTATAGATTTGCACAACTTTAATTTTTGACTTTTTTCTTTTAACACAAAAGTTTTGTTTTTTTATAGATTTGCCACAACTTTATATTTTGACTCAAAGTTTTATTTTTTTACAGAATTTGCTATAAAACTCCAATAGAGTAAAGGTTTTTTATAAAGTTATAACAAAAGTTCGTTGAGTATTTTTTTATAATAGTTTTCTTTCATTAACTTTTTTTAAACGGGATACAGGTTGGAAAGCAGTTTGGCCCCAATCTGGATTAGTGTCTCGTTGGTGTATTACTCATGGTTGGTTTTGTGTCTCCAACCGGGTTCACAAATCCGGTTTTGACTTCGTCCGACCCAACCCGAACAGGTTTTAAAACCAATCTGATTTAACCCAAAAACCGGCTTATTACATATCTAATATAAAGAAGGTATAAGAAAAGAGCCCCACAATTAGAGGTGCACAAACAAACCGGATCCGGATCCGAAAGATAATCCGAAACCGGATCCGACCCTAACCGGATAAAAAAGAACCGGACCGGATTTTTTAGGATCCGCCGGATCCAGAACCGGTTCCAAGGATTTATGCGGACCGGATAAAAATCGGACAAAATTGAACCGGACAAAATCGGACAAAAAAATCCGGATCTAATCGGATAAAACCGGATAAAATCGGATATTTAGTCGGATCCGGTTCAAAATAGGTTCCAAATCTCATACCCCAAAACCGGATCCGATCCGGAACCGGTTCCACCGGATCCGGTCATTTACAACGTTTGACTTATCCGATCCGGATCCGGTTAAAAAAAACCCGATTTGTGCATCTCTACCCACAATGTTGTGTCTTTTCAACGTGAAAAAAAAGAGAAAAATATCAAAATGGACATAGTTTTCTAAAAAATATCAAAATGGACATTTAGCGAAACTAAGCCGGCTAAGCCTCTACTTTTTGTCGGCTAAACATTTGAATTTAGCCGGCGCGTTTTTAATTTCATTTCGGTATTTTTTTGGAAAAAAAAAGCTGGCCACGCACGCCTCACGTGCAATCCTCCGAGAAGAACCGAGAGAATTCGGAGCAGATGTTTCTAGAACTTTTAATCCTCTTCTCCAAGTTTCCAACTTCCAGATTCCCTGTTCTCAAATCTCACAAATTGATTCGTTTTCATCTTCACCAAACAACAATAATCCAATTGGGAAGAATTGTACATGGCTGCAGTCGTGATTCGAAGGACCGCCTCCTCCGTCACCGTCAGGCTCACTCGATCCGCTCTTCTTTCCGCCATTGATGGCTCTCAATCTCGATTTCGTTTCTCCACTATAGCTCGCGCAACGGAAATTCTATCTTCCTTCACCAATGCTACTACTAGGCCGGGAATTTCTGCGAACGATATTCCCTTCGTCTTTCATGGAGGTTGTATCAGATACAACAGGATTTCTTTCAACAGTCCTCGCCGTTATTCAACTGTTACCGATTCATCTCTGGTAAAACTAACTTGATGTTATTTTAGTTGTAAAATTTTTGGAGTTAATTTCCTCCTCCGTCCCTAATTCGTAACTTTATATTTTGTAGTGTCTAAATTGTTTAAAATTTATTGCTTGTATTGGAACTTGGAAGGGATTTCATACTGCAATTATTGTAAACTGTTTTTTTAATCAGAATAATTGTAAGTATTATTAGTGATGATGGGTTAGGGTTCTACTGTTAGTGGTTCTGATCAGCATGACCTTTTAGAAAAGGTGAAATCTTACAAGTAGAAAAGATTATTGATTGATTCAAAACTGAACACTGTTGTAGCTTGATAGGGCCTTGGTGTTAAAAAGTGCGCCTAGGTGCAGGCCCGGTTGCTTTTGTGTAGCCAAGGCGCAAGTTGTACAAGTATATAAAAGCAAAAAGCGTAGGTGAGGCGCGCGCCTCATGTACGAAAAGCGCAGTTGTGCGTAAGGATGTTGTACAAGAGGCCAGGTTGTACATGTAGGTCAGTCATATATAAAGTTTTTATAGCTAAGTTTGGGTTGGGATGCTAAAAACCTAAAAGATATATAAACAAATTATATAAGCACCTTGCGCTTCGTGTACGAAAAGCGTTGCGATTTTGCGCTTTGAGCCTCGGTTATAGACCCCGTCACCTCTTTTGCACTTCTTGCTTTCTAAAACCAAGGATAGGGGTTGTCTAGAAGAACACTTGCAATACAAAAAATAGTATCCATTATGATAAATATGGATATTTTGTCCTTTTTAAATGTTTATTGATATGCGGATATACCATTGGTTTGCATGTCTGATGCAGTCTTCTTACACCATTGTAATGTTTTATTGTTAAAATTACTAGTTCAATCCTAAGGAATACACTGAGATGGCATGGGAAGGAATTGTTGGTGCTACAGAGGCCGCACACCGTAACAAACAACAAATTGTAGAATCTGAGCATTTGATGAAAGCCCTTTTGGAGCAAAAAGACGGGTTAGCAAGACGAATACTAACAAAGGCTGGGTTAGACAACACATCGGTTTTACAAGCTACAGATAACTTTATAGCTCAACAGCCAAAGGTATTATTGTTACTATGCTGTTAGTGTGAATTTTGAGTACTTCACATTATAATTTGTCTCTCTTTCTGCAGGTCAGTGACCCCAGTAATCCTCGATTAGGGTCAAACCTGAATACTTTATTGGAAAATGCAAGAAAGTTCAAAAAACAAATGGGAGATGACTTTGTTTCTGTAGAACATCTTGTATTAGCATTTCCTTCAGATACAAGATTTGGAAAGAAGTTGTTCACAGATTTGAACCTAAGTGAGAAATCATTAAAGGATGCCGTTCAAGCTGTTCGTGGAAGTCAGAAAGTAACTGATCAAAGTATGAACATTATATTTCTGGTTCAAAGATTAATACTTTTTTCCTTTACCAAACTTGTGATCATAATATCTCAATTATTGTAGACCCTGAAGGGAAATATGAGGCGCTTGAAAAATATGGTAGTGACTTGACTGAGCTTGCTAGAAGGGGTAAACTTGATCCGGTGATAGGCCGAGATGATGAAATCAGGCGGTGTATCCAGATATTATCCAGAAGAACAAAAAATAACCCTGTTATTATTGGTGAGCCTGGTGTTGGAAAAACTGCAATTGCTGAAGGGTATGTTATTGTTCTTGAATTTTGCATATACATGTATTCGTGCACAGTAATTATAAATTTTGGAATTTTATGTTGGCTATTTTAGTGTAATTGGATTAACTAGTTGACCAAAGTAATCATATTAAATATTAAACAAGTCGGGAGGTGCGGAGTGCACACTTGTTTGAATTTTTTTGATTGCCTAATTAATACTTGGAGGCGAAGCCCCTAAGTAACGGGGGTCCGGGGGCAGTGCCCCTGGAAGCAGGGTCCAAGGGGCAGAGCCTCTGGCTGGGATCGAGCTTTATAAAAAATGCATTAGAAAATTAATTTTATATAATTTATTATATAAAATCGGTGTTGAAATTTGGGCGGATTTTTAATTAAATTCAAAAATTCGAATTTGAATTATGAGATAACTTTGATCCCATAAATTCAATTTGGTCATATGTTTTTCTTTCTGGTTCATCAAAAATTCTGTCAAGATTCATACTTGATTCTTGTCTCATAGATTCTGAGTTTTATCCGATCAAAGAATTTGAGGAACCACCAAATTGTTTTTGATCTGAAAGTATTCTATACGACTCTCAGATCATCCTCGGTTATTTTGAACTTCTACAACAATTTATTTATCATGCAGATTAGCTCAAAGAATTATACGTGGAGATGTCCCTGAACCTCTCAAGAATCGTAAGGTTATAACTTATAACCACTCCGTTTTCTAATTGATGATTTGGTTAATAAATTAGCATTGTTGCCAAAATCACAATTTTGTGTTGATAATTTGAGCAGCTGATCTCTCTGGATATGGGTTCATTGCTTGCTGGTGCTAAATTCAGAGGAGATTTCGAGGAACGGCTTAAAGCTGTTCTGAAGGAGGTCACAGCTTCTAATGGGCAAATTGTTCTATTCATTGATGAAATTCACACTGTAGTTGGTGCAGGTAAACAATCTTACCTTTTCTTTTGTACTATTATCATTTTTCTCCTAATTTAAGATTTAAGATAGAGTGATGGTTATTTGTGATACAGGAGCTACTGGTGGAGCAATGGATGCTGGAAATTTATTAAAACCGATGTTGGGTAGAGGTGAGCTTCGATGTATTGGAGCAACAACATTGAACGAATACCGAAAATACATCGAAAAAGACCCAGCTCTCGAACGTAGATTTCAACAAGTATTTTGTGATCAACCATCTGTTGAAGACACGATTTCCATTCTTCGTGGATTGCGTGAACGGTATGAACTGCATCATGGGGTCAAAATATCTGATGGTGCTCTAGTTTCTGCTGCTGTTCTTGCAGATCGATACATAACAGAACGGTTTTTACCAGACAAAGGTTAGAACTTAGAACAGTATTAATGTTCAAGTTTTTTAATTTAGAATTTTGTTCTTTTTTTATTGATGTTGGTTCATGATTGCAGCAATTGATCTAGTGGATGAATCTGCTGCAAAACTAAAAATGGAGATTACTTCTAAGCCCACTGAGTTAGATGAAATAGATCGAGCTGTGTTGAAGCTCGAGATGGAGAGATTATCTCTCAAAAATGACACTGATAAAGCATCAAAAGAAAGGTTGACTAAACTTGAAAAAGATTTAGAATCTTTGAAAGAGAAACAAAAAGAGTTCAATGAACAATGGGAGCGTGAAAAATCACTGATAACCCGCATACGGTCAATTAAGGAGGAGGTAATTAACAATTAACATCAGTTCTCTCTGTTATTATATTATTGTATTTGATCTTTTTAAGTCATGGAAGTTTTCTTTCAAAAGATTGATAGGGTAAACCAAGAAATGGAAGCTGCTGAACGTGATTATGATCTTAACCGTGCTGCTGAGCTCAAATATGGAACATTAATGACTCTTCAACGTCAGCTGGAAGAAGCTGAGAGAAATCTTTCTGATTACCAACATTCCGGGAAATCTTTGCTTCGTGAGGAAGTCACCGATATCGACATTGCTGAAATTGTAAGCAAATGGACGGGAATACCCTTATCAAATCTTCAACAATCAGAGAGAGATAAACTCGTGTCACTAGAACACGTTCTCCATAAACGAGTTATTGGTCAAGATATGGCGGTCAAATCTGTGGCTGATGCAATACGACGGTCAAGAGCCGGTCTCTCTGATCCAAACAAACCAATAGCAAGTTTCATGTTTATGGGTCCTACCGGCGTTGGTAAAACTGAACTTGCAAAAGCTTTAGCAAGTTACCTCTTCAACACAGAAAACGCTCTTGTGAGAATTGATATGAGTGAATATATGGAAAAACACGCGGTCTCGCGATTAGTCGGTGCACCACCTGGCTATGTCGGCTATGAAGAAGGTGGTCAACTTACTGAAACAGTTCGCCGAAGGCCATACTCAGTCGTTCTTTTTGATGAAATTGAGAAAGCACACCATGATGTTTTCAACATTCTGCTACAGTTATTAGATGATGGACGAATAACGGATTCCCAAGGAAGAACAGTTAGTTTTACAAATTCAGTTGTTATAATGACATCTAATATCGGGTCCCATTATATACTGGAAACCCTTCAAAGCACACATGGCAGCAAGGATGCAGTTTATGATTTAATGAAAAAACAGGTTGTTGACTTAGCCAGACAAACTTTTAGACCCGAGTTCATGAATCGGATTGATGAGTATATCGTTTTCCAACCACTTGATTCCACAGAAATCAGAAATATTGTTGAAATCCAGGTGCAAATCCTCAATTTTTAGACATTAATTGTTTGATCCCATTGGTCGCGTATACAAGAACGTGATTGCTTAACATGATTATTTGTTGTATTGCAGTTGAACCGTGTGAAAGATAGACTTAAACAGAAGAAAATCGATCTTCGTTACACTAAAGAAGCTATTGATATGCTCGGGAAGCTAGGGTTTGACCCGAACTTTGGAGCACGACCCGTGAAAAGAGTGATACAGCAATTGGTTGAGAATGAGATTTCAATGGGGATCCTGCGAGGAGATTTTAATGAAGATGATACTATAATTGTTGACACGTCAGCATCCGTAAAGGATGGTGTTCAAATCAAGAAACTCGAGAGGCAGTCGGGTGTGGAGGACATGGTTGCAAATAATTGAGTAAGCCATGTGAGTTGTTCATAGATGGTTCTGGTAGTGCATAGTAGTTATGTTCAGGTGCACTTTTGATCATTTATTGTTTTTGTTGCTGAAAACATAACTGCTAGATTGCTACTAGTTACTACTTCTAAGCAAGTTGAGTAGCAATTAGCTTTAGGGGTCTTAGATTTCTCTCCTACTGAGACAATAATACTTGTCAGCTTTCTTTTTGAAAATATTTATAAAAAGTAACATGAGACAGAGTGGGAGTTGTGTTTTTGCTTATTTCTTGTGTTAATTGAGTGATGTATGGAGAGTATGGAGGTGGCAGGTATGGTTGGTTTTTCTGGTCATGTTTTCTGATATAATTCTATTGTTTTTTTTAAGAAATGATTAGAGCTTTTATATATCAACACAAAATATGGATTTTTTTTTGTTTTTTTCTCATTTATTTGACATGTGTGTTATTATTTGACAAAAATACGATTTTAGTCCCTGTGTTTGGACTAGAAAAATCAAATTTAAACTTTTGGACTAAAATGGTTATTTTGGTCAAAACTTAGGGACTAAAATCATGTTTAACTCTACATTTTATTTTGATACATGGGAGAGGTAACATAACTTGGAACAATTAATTGATAAGGAAATGAGTTGAGGTTAAGACTTAGTACCCTAACTACCGTGCACAAAACCGGATTTTCGATCAAAGCAGATTGGTTTTAAAACCTCTTCGGATCGAGCCAAAGAAGGTTAAAACCAAATCAGTCCAAACTGATTTTATAAGGGGAAAAATTCGGTTCAGTTTGAAACCGGTTTTACTCCAGTTTGGTTCGGTTTTAACTGGTTTGGATCAAAATGGGACCGGTTTGACCTAAATCTGTTTCGATATTGTTTTGGGATGGGATCAAATACCGTATCAGATCCCAATCCGATTCAGAGTGTGCACCTCTACACTAGACGGTCTCTGGAAGTGTGTTTTTCAGTTTTACATACCGGTTTGAGTTGATCATATCAAACAGTTCATCTCTGTATTTTCAGTTTTATGTACATACTGATATAAATTGCTCGATTGTATTTTCATTTGATGTACATTTGATATCTTTATCCTTTGTGTGTGTTATTGGTGTAAAATATTTTTTTGAACATCAACTTTTATTATCAAAGGGCAAGCCAGAGGCTAGCGTGATACAAGTGAGAAAATAAAAACACATACAGACCAAGATAAAACCAAGTCTAAACACACCAAAGCGGAAAAATTAATTTTGAAGGAGCACCAATATTGTCATTTCAAGGAATTTAATTTTGCCCTATTTTTAATCCAAATGTATCCATGAAGCTTGATTTCTTCAATGATGTTTACTGTAGAAATCGAATGGTTTTTAAATAACGTTTTGTTTCTAGCTTTTCATATAGCCCAATAAGATAGCAAAACAATGGATTGAACGACCCGTTCTTTTTTTAGAGTTCGTGTGAATAAACGTGCAAAGATTAAAACATAAGGAAAATCTAACCACTACTGTCCACTAAGTCTTGACCGCTACTTAGAAATAAACGTGCAAAGATTAAAACTAAACAAATGGAAAACGTGCAAAAACGAAAATGTAAACTGATCGAAACTTTGACCGCTTCAAGAGTCAACAAATTCTCATGCATCATACTCCTTAGGTTGGTGTTGCCACGTGATCAACCCGTTGATTAAAATTTTCAGTTCATGATTTAAGGGAAAAATAACATTTTTCATGTTTAACAAATAATGTGAAAATATAAGATCTATATCGCAATGTCATCCAACCAAACCATTTTGAAATACATTGAAACATCAAAAGAGCATTTAAAAAATAAAAACTTATATTATTTGCCTTGTGTTGTGACTTGTGGTAGTATCCCTATGCAGAAACAATGGAAAAGTTGTTAGCCATCAAAGTGTAGGGGTTCACCAAATACATTGTGTTTGTTTACTTCTTCCAGTTTTGTTTCTTGTTTAGTGGACAGATGGAAGGAAGTAAACTTTTTCTCTGTCAATAGCAATATTAAAAACTTTATCCATCATGGTAATATTTTATAACAACTATTCAATAATGAAATTGTTTATTTGAATAAAAAAATATTTATATATGTAGTAATTAATTTCAAGATTTTATAAAAGGTTTCAAAAATAATTGTTAAAATTACTCTTCAAAAAATCCACAAAGTTTAAATATTTATGTTATGTGTAGACACTATACCCTACACAATACCTATACATGTGTAGGCTATATAAATAAACGAAATTTGTTAATATTTCTTTTTTGAATTTCAAAAAGAGATAAAATAAAAAATGTGTTTCTATCATTTCTTTTTAGTTTAAAATTTTGTAAAATTAAAAAAATAAATGATTTACTTTGTTTTGCGTGTTGTCACAATATTTAACCTTCTAAATTGAACATATATATATATATATATATATATTCAAAAATAAAATAAAAATAAAATTTGGACACGTGTCACTTTTTGGTATAACATTACATTTATTTTCCTGTCTCTCTCTTTTATTATGTACGCTTCTCTCTTATTAACTACGTCGCTCTCTCTTCAAAATTTTTCTATATGAAACATGAAGCGGATAAGGAAATTATAGGGAAAATTTAAATAATAATATTAATCATAAAGATCAATTATCAATCACAACTATAATTATAAATATCATTTAAAATAATATTTTTTTTTTCAATTTAGTTTTCTTTATTAAAATTTATATTTTACACATTTTTGGTAAACCTATTATATTTGCTAAAAATCTGTTTAAATTTGGCCAATTCTCTTACATATACCTTCAATCATGGCAGATTTTATTTAAATTAATGATTTTTTATTTATTTATTTCATCTTACATTTAAAATAGAATAGGCTTTATTATACTACATTTAAGAAATGTTTGAATATATTGCAAATAATTCTAATGATACTCATGTGTTTTATTCTCCAATTTACAAAATAAAAGTTGTATCAGGGTTTATGAATTAAGTTAAAAAAAAACGTATATACATATTTATGAATTATATCATTTTCAATGTATAACCCGTGTAATACACGGGATTCTAACCTAGTATATATACACACACATAAGCATGTATGAGCGGATGAGAAGTGGATTTTTCATATTATGCGAAGTAAATCTCATCTCGACCCTTTACCAGTGCAATCAATGGATAGAGCCAGTGACAAATTCGTGATTAACTCGGAAAAAAGGGACAAAAAAAGCCACAACTTTTCGTCTAGTCCCATCACTTTTTGAAACGCATATAACTTCAATATATTTCGTTATTTAAAAAAAATTATACGATAATTAAACTTCAACATCGTATTCTCTTTAACTTAAATATAATATTGTCATATTTATATATATATACACACATACAACAACAATTTATTTAAATAAAATATTGTACCTTGCGTGCGTATAACTTAGCGCAATTAGATATAAATGTGTGTGTTATTATATATATTATTGTGCGTAATTATATACATAATTTTGTGTTATTATATATAAATTTGTTACGTTATTATATACATAACCGTGTGATTATAAATATGTGATGTGTAATTACATACCTGATACCACATCATACATTTTTTCCTTCGCACAAGAACCACATCCAACATATTTTCTGATTAGTTACTAACTTTTTTTTGGTGGAAAAGAGTGTTGTATCAGTGTATCATTGGTACAAAACTACATATAGAGAGATCAACTAAACTCAATAATGTCACAGGATTGATGTTTATTTGGGTATTTTTTCCGGTGAGGACCAGGTGCTTTTTCGGCGGACCAGTGAGGTGGTTGGACGGTGGGGTGGTAGGTGGCAGCGATGAGGGTGCGATGGTGGTATGTTGGCAGTGGTGGATCTAGGAATTTTTTCCAAGGGGTTCACTGTTTTTAGATGCCCCAATTTCATAGGGCCTAAACCACTACGCTTACTGTGAAACCTTGTAAGGGGGTTCACCGTAGGGTATTTTAGGGGGTTCACCCCAGTTTTTTTACCTACCGTTACACTAAAATTTCAAAACTCGGGGGGTTCCTGTGCACCCCCCGGCTTCACTTAGGTCCGCCCCTGTATGTTGGTAAGCTTTTAGGGTTAGGGTATGAGTTTGGTATGAGGGAGATGAACCATTTTAATTTTTTTTAATTTAAGGGTATTTTAGACATTTTACATGCACTTAACAGCCAAACTTAACGTTCATCCAATTCAGGGGCCAAATGTGTTACAATTGTGCAAACTATTGGGTCAAATTTGTAGTTTCTCATTCCCATGAGCCAAAAGTGAAATATGTGTAAACCATAAGGGTCATCCTTGTAATTAATTCTAAATGAAATTATGTTGAGTAAAACTATTATTTTATTCGTTATTAGGTTAAAGCTCATGCTTTACATGAGTTGAATAAATACAACTTGTTGTAAAACAATATTTTATATGAAAATTTATATGTTTGATGTTGTTAGTCATGTATGAAATAAGAAATAATTGAAATTTTCTTATAATTTAGTAAACTTTAATAAAATATTAGAATATATGTTAGATATTTAATTATTTAACATCATCATTATTTAATAGGAGAGAAAAACGAAAAGCAAAAATCTAGATTTCATCAGAAGTCGACACATATAAAGTTTAGTTATTCATTTATTATAATATAGGTTAGAAGCCCTGTATATTATACAAGATAAATAAATGCAGTGTTATATATACTTAGTAATAAAGATCTAATATTACATATTTTTGACATATTACATAATTTTTAATACAAATTTTAGAAATATTATATAGTTATTTTTTTAAAATATTTTATAAAAAGAATGAAAGAAATGTTTAAATTATAAAAATGTTTTATGAACAAAACTATTTTTTAATTAAAAAATGTTTTATAAAAATAGTTATAAAAATTATTATTATTTAATAGGAGAAAAATGCTGGAAATAAAAATTATATCTTTTTATAGAAACTTATATCATTAAATAGGATAGAGAAGTGAAAAAAATGTTAAGAATGAACATAGAAATGACATGTCAAACTTTAAAACCTTTATTTATTATTAGAGTAAACTGCCATTTTCGTCCCTGTGGTTTGGTCAAAATTGCCACTTTCATCCAATAGTTTGTTTTTTTGTATCTGGGTCCTCATGGTTTTAAAATATTGCCATTTTCATCCTCGTGGTTTTAAAATATTGCCACTTTCATCCAGTCAGCTAACACCGTCCGTTTTTCTCAGTTAAATGAGGGGTATTTCAGTCCTTTTACTTATTTGTTTTATTTTCTCATCTTTTTTACTCTCACTTTTTAATCATCCCCAATTTAACCTCTAATTTAATCATCCACCTGCTGGCCTTCTTCCTCTTTTCCTGACCAGTTTCCGACGAGCACCACTGGAACACCTCCGTCGCTTGTTTCTATGATTAAAAAGTTAGAGTAAAAAAGATGAAGAAATAAAACAAATATGTAAAAGGACTGAAATACCCCTCATTTAATTGAGAAAAACGGACGGTGTTAGCTGACTGGATGAAAGTGACAATATTTTAAAACCACGAGGATGAAAATGGCAATATTTTAAAACCACGAGGACCCAGATACAAAAAAACAAACTATTGGATGAAAGTAACAATTTTAACCAAACCACAGGGACGAAAATGACAGTTTACTCTTATTATTATGTATAGATGTTGATAAAAAGTAAAACCCGAACTACTTTATAAAAATGAAACATCCCAATCATCTTGCTGGAGGTTTCTCATTCCCTTTCTCTCTCTTTTAAGCTTCAATCTACAGTCTCTATCTTCTTCTGCAAACTTCACCTTTTACACTTTACTTGTCTACTCATACATACTAGCTCTGAATCCCACGCACTACCATGTGATCTGCTAACCTCATATCAAATTATTCAATAATCTTCATAAATCATAACGACAATGTAGCTCTGATTTCAATGAATTAAGCAACAGATCGTCGGAGAAAATGGAGAACCTACAACAAAACGATCACGGCGATGGAAGTTTCAAGCTCTGGTCATCATGCCACCGGAAAATTATTGCCACAATGAGATGCAGCGGCGGAATGTCTCGCCACCGGAAGACTGCCAAGTCGCCGGTGGCAGAAGGTATTAAGACTGCTGTACCGGAATGCAGATCTGGTAAGCTTGTGAAGATAATGAAGATGCCGGAATCGTCACCGCAGGGAAAGAGCGTGATGTTGAAAGAGGCGGTGAGACGATTGCAAGGCGGAGGAGACGGCGAAGTGTTACGAGGAGCGGAGGAAGTGAGGGAGTTAGCGAAGGGAGATTCAGAAGCGAGAACGAATTTTGGATTGCTCGGAGCGATTCCGCCGCTTGTGGCGATGCTTGATTCCGGCGATCTCGATTCTCAAATCTCTGCTCTCTACGCTCTTCTCAATCTCGGAATCGGAAATGACCTGTAAACACCTCTCTCTCTCTCACACACACAAATTTCACAATCAGTTATTCAGTTAGGGTTTAGATCTTGTTTTGAATGCATGTTAAACGTAACCGTTTCTGTTTCTTCTTCTGTTATGATGTTGATTTCAGGAATAAATCCGCTATTGTTGAAGCAGGAGCAGTGCACAAGATGCTTGATCTAATTGAATCTCAATCCGACGGTTCACCTGACTCGGATTTAACAGCAGCTGTTACGGCAAATTTTCTCGGATTAAGCGCGCTTGATTCAAACAAATCGATCATCGGATCATCAGGAGCGGTCTCATTCTTGATCAAAACCCTAACAAGCCTGATCGAGGCGAACACCAATTCACAAGTGATTCAGGATTCTTTAAGGGCGCTTTACAATCTATCCATCTTGCCGACGAATGTTTTGGCCATGATCGAAGTCAATGGTTTTGTACCGTTTATGTTGACCACAATCGGAGGAGATAGTGAAATAAGTGATAGAATCCTTTTGATTCTGACTAATATTGTGTCGACCCCTGAGGGTCGATGCGCAATTAGTAATGTCTGTGAGGCATTTACAATCTTGGTGGATGTTTTAAGTTGGATGGATTCGCCTAATTGTCAGGAAAAGGTGACGTACATTCTAATGGTGATGGCTTACAAGTCAAATGGAGATCACCAAGCCATGATCGAGGCGGGGATCATGTCCTCGCTACTCGAGTTAACTCTTTTAGGTAGCACTTTAGCACAGAAAAGATCGTCTAGGATTCTAGAAATCCTGAGGATCAATAAAGGGAAGCAGGTTTCAAAAAACATTGGAGGAGGTGCAGGGGCGACTATATCAGCGCCTCTTTGTGGTTCCAATGATGAAACTGAATCAACGGACTCATCCAGTGGCTTTTCAAATACCAATGCGGTAAAGCATTTGGTACAACAAAGCTTGCAAAACAATATGAGAAAGATAGTGAAAAGGGCAAATTTACAGCAAGAGTTTGTGTCATCAGCGCATTTGAAGTCGTCGGTTGCTTTATATTCATCCTCAAAAAGCTTACCGTTTTGAGACGAGTTTGACGGTGAACTCGAAGGTTATTTTATAATAATTGTATGATTAGGCCTTCGTTAGGGTATGATGTTTTATTTTGTATTGCTTTTTAAGGAATTGCTAGAAGGACCAATGTTTTTGAAAGATACATGTGCATAGTAGAAATAGATGTTCTTTGAAAACCTTTGATATCTTATGCAAATTGCAAAAAAAACCATCTTGGACCATGACCAAGAAATTAGAGATCGAACCAAAATATGCTTTTGGTTTGAAGTAGTTTGGTTCTTATTCACTAATCCAAATTCTTTACTTTTTTTCAAATTAATGTTTTAGGACAACAACTGCGTTTAACAAGTATTTATAAATTTTGCCGAAGCTGACAAAGAATGAATTAGGACAACTGCGTTTAAGAAGTGTTTAAAAATTTTAAGATACAAAAATAGTTAAGTTAATGAGTAATAATATATATAATTAATATCGATACGAATCTTTCTTATAATATGAGTTTTGTTTTGTTTGTTTATAATTTCTTATCTTGGAATTTTCAACTAAGAATGTGGATCTTGATTCTGCTTCAGACACCCACGCCCTTTTAAATTGTATTAATATATTTCATTCAGAGTATTTGACCTCGTATCACTTTTTTTAATGACCAATGACAAAACATAAAAAAATATATATATAAATATGATGGTAAATATTAACCATGGGATTAAACCATCATATTTATCAAAAAAGATCTTTATTAATTAATTAAGATATTAAATTTAATTAAGATGATTACAATGCAAAGATAAAGGGGTAAATTATAAAATGAGAGGTGGTTAGATGTAATATCTGAAAAGAAGTTTGTTTGGTACAAGTGGTTAAACAATTGGCGCCAAAACCCAAGATATGGGAAACAAAGCATTGATTGCCATATCCTCAACCCCCCCCCCCCCCCCCAAACTCCAATAATAATCTATACTCTTACATACTCTTACATTATACTAAGATAGATATACAAGTGCTTCTGTGCTTATGCGATTCATAGAAAGAAAACAAAGTGAAACCCGCAATAGAATCAGTACAAAATCTTTTATAAAATAATTGAAGGCATGTATAAATGGGATCTATACAGGTATACCAAAGCCCGATATGAATATTATGTATGTCTCTTATGTTCTATCTTTTCGAGCCCGAGACAAGAAACAAACAAGATAGCAACGACGTCTAATGGAAAACTTGAGGTGATGCATAGTACTCGCTTTCTTTGAAAACGGGCCTTAAATCTTCTTTGCACATAAAATCTGAAGGAAAAGAAACAAGATGCCCTCTCACACCCTCTAATCTAGCCATTGGATCAATACTCTTGTTACTTCCATTTTGATATGATTCCAACTTCTTTGGAGCTATTCCTAGGTCAATTGTTGTCTGTCCTAATTTTCCTTTCAATTCACCCATGCATTGCCTCAAAGATGCTCTGTGAGTTATTTTTTCAAAGTATATGAAAATAATTTTGAAAAACAGAATAAAAAAGGAAAATGAAATGTTGTACCTGGAATGTATAAAATCATTAGGGATGCAGGAGAAGACATCTTGGTAGATCATGGTATTGTTCTGTCAATAGCAAAGTGTAAGCATGAAATTAAATTTTATTCATTTCAATCTCATGTGAATTTGCATGACTAACTCCATAAAGTAGAGGTGACAAAACCGTTGGGCTGGGCTGGGTTGGGTAACGGGTCAAGAATAGTTTATTTTTTGGTACAAACATTTAAACATTTTAAATTCTTTGTTTATATAAATAACTAATGTCTAATATGATTACAAAAGGTATATTATTTTAATAATCACCAACTGTTTGAATAAAATAACTTAGGAGGTTATAAACATTAGCATACACTTTCAGGCGACTTTCAACCCGTTTGACCAAAATAACCATTTTTACTATAAAGTCTTGAAATCTAATGAATAGTCAATTTTTACCTTCGCAGTTTCCATCCATACGTCTTTGTAGGTAGAATCGATCACAGGGTCAGCTATTTTAGTAATCTAGAAACACAAAACATAATCATAAGATCGTTTTACTAGAATATGAATTAATATTATAGTAAAATAAGAACAACCTCACTACTATGAAGACCAAGGTGTTCAGACCATAGCGAAAGCCGAAGACTCAATGCAAATTTTCCAGCTTTATATGGGGTGCCTCCCATATAAGATTCAACAAATTCTTTATCTTCAATAAGTACTCCAATCTGCACAAATAATATTACAACCAAATTAAAATTAATTTAAATCAAACAAAATGATAGTGGCTAAAAGAATGCTATAATTACCTCAGAATCGCGTAAGCCCAGTAAACTCCTGTCATTAATATTAGCTGATCCCACAAGGGCTGTTTTATCATCTATGATCATAATCTTGCTATGCACATATACCTGCAGTAGCATACCACCTATAAATATACCTAAAACTTTAGTAAATAATAAAAGAAATATGGGTTTAAAAAGATACCGGGCTGGAGGCCAGAAGCCCGTCATCAGAAATTCTACCATAAGCCCGAAGACCATAAAAAGATATGTAGTCATGAACTTTGTGCCCTATACGATCCGAAAGATTATGCAATATAGAATTGGGCCCTCTTGATATTGTTCTATACTGCCAATGCATAATAGCTCTTACAGATGCTGCACCGCCATCATCTAGTCCACCCTGGAATCCAGGTAATAAAGGTATAACAATGATAACCCTAAAACACTGATTTTCATTATACGCCAGTATAATACGTTTGTACAAAGATTCCAACACGCGATTTCGTATGATCTCATCTCCAGAAAGACCTGAGATGAAAAATTGGTTCTGGGTACAAAAGAGAAAAGTCAATAACGCGTCTACAAAAGTCAAACTATTAAAAAGATGTAACAAGTTCCATAATTTATGAGTTCATGGCCTACCTCAATGTAGACCAAGTGTTCTGCTTTCTCAATAAGGGCACAATAAGCATTGTGAATGCTTTCTTCAACTTGACTTGTTCCAGCTGACCATAGGCTCACACTCCTTATAACCTATATAGAATTATAATTATCAAACTCAAGAAAACATTAATACAGGGCGTTCATTTCAGTACCAGCAATATGTTGAGAACTGTGAGATCTGCATACTGCACTTGTACGTCATGCTTTGAATGTGATACATAAGTGATAAGACGGTTATGTAACCGCCCCACTTTCTCTCTCCCACTACTTTGATTATCTTCTAAACACCATGTACAAATGTATTATGTGATTCTCGCAGTTCTCTAACATATTACTGGTTTTGAAATGAACATACCCCGACACCAATAATATGCAAATATTAATGTACAAAAGTTGGGGATCTAATTAAAGTTAACCTGGCAGCGACATGTAACACGAGGGCCAACCTGTCCTGTTTCATCTGATGAAACAACTAGGTTACCTCGTTCCTGAGTCTCCCACCATTCTCTGTCACATGGCTTCATGGTTGGGAGCACAGTTGTTACAGTGGACCTCCCTTGCTCATCAACAAACCCTCTCATTGGCATGTCAGAAGCTAAAGGTTCAAATTTTGACTTTCTGAAAGAAAATGGAGCCCGAGGTGGCCTGCTGGACTGACCATGAGCATTGTGGGCATTACCCAGCCCATTAGGTTTTGGATGTCCACTAGAAGTTTCTAGCCCATCGGCTTCTTGAGGGATTAACAATGGGATGTCTTGAAAAGCAGAGAAAGAAGGTAAAGAATCCTGTCTGTTAATTGCTTGTGGTACATCCATGTTTTCAGTTTTTCCATCTTCTTCATTACTGTTACCCATGTAATGTGGGATAACCATGTGTTGATGAGGCATAAGTAATGGAATAGTTTGTTCATTGAGAGCTTTACTTCTCTAAAACAATAACATTTATAGCAAAAATCAGGTCATGAGTATAAAAATAATAATTTTTGACCTTAAATGCTACTTTAATGAAAGAAAAAGAACAAACCTTGGCATAATTCCAACGCTGAACAAAATGTCGAGCAATATCACGGCATGGTGGGCCCCACAATGCACAATGAACATCATGCCATGGCATACGAGGATACTTTTCACGGTTCAACTCATCTTTTAGAGTATCTTCCCATGAATTAGGTTCTGACTCCCTGTAAAGTTATGCTATTATACCATAGTTTCTTAACGGGCTCATATCCGAATAGCAAAGATGTAATTACCTAGGGTTATAATAATCTTTTCCGGGCCATATCATAGGTGGGTGATCGCCCACTTTGTGCTCATATGAGTCATAACGACCAAAGCAAAGATCTAGCCCACCAATAAAGCAAACCTCATAATCAACAATGACCAATTTCTCATGATGGGACCTATATGTTTTTTTACCATAAGTAGAAAAATAAGTTTTAAACATCAGCACGAACAAGAACATCTGAACATGAAATGTAGAACGCTTACCATAGATAGACACCACTAGAAAAATGGTCTGGATGGCGTAGAACTCTGATGTTCTCATGAAGTGCAGCTAGCTTTTTCTTACTATAAAAGCTGTTAATTTTGAGGGCAAGAGCAAGCTCTTTGTACATCAGAATATAAATCTGCATTAAACAAAGGCCAACTACCATTAAAAAAAATTTGACTTGTAACTTTATATGTCATTTTTCTGATGTGCCTGGATCAATTAAAAACGCTGATGTGGCATCCTACCTGAACCCCTTGCTTGGCTTTTGCCTCCAGTAAATTATCAAGGCGAGAAGACGCACTGGCATGAAAAGGTCGTCGCAAATAAAGATCCGGGCACAACCACCACCCACACATAAATATCTGCATGAACCCATTAAAAGTCTTTTGAACTGATTAATGGTAATTAGTAACTGGTAATTAACTTTGACTAAAAACCTCTGATTTGGCTTCCTCAATTGCTAAAGCAATTGCATCAAAAGCTGCACGACCATCAACGAACCACTGAGCCTGACTATCATCATCAATCAGACCCCGGGGTGGTGCAAATGACCCAAACCGGTGAGGGTGGCACCAGCCCTCTGGTGGCCGAAGCCCGACTTCATTAATTGCAGAAACCCATGTTCTTGCTTTAGCTTTAGTTCTACTTCTTATCATTATTCTTCGGTTTCCACTTGATACCTAATGTCATTTTGTTTAATAAGGATAACTGGATAGGTATCACCATACTAGTTTATGATATAAGTTTGTATTACACTTGCCTCAAATGAATGACGTAACGGGTTACGATCATTTATTTCATTTGCTAATGACACTCGGCCTTCTCCAGTCCCGTGTGGCGAAGGTAGAACATCAAATACAATAATATCTAATGGCTCCTTGTCAAATGGATCTTTTAGCAGGGCTAAAAATCCAGGTTTCAGAACAGCCCAAACCTGCAAACAAGAAAAACCATATCAACCGCCACATCAGCTAACCAGAGACATGTCAGCATAAGAGCAGTGTTACCTGCTGCCAGTTGTCATTACAGCAATTGAACCAATGACAAACAGAACATAGTCTACTGTCATCATGTCTTGGGATTTTTGTTAAATGTTTCACAAATACGTATTCTTCTTTATGTTTAGACCCGTATTCTGGACAAAATGATAACTTAGAAGCCTCCATAAACCTGCAAACCTGTAAAGAACCATTTTCATGTGCATTAGTAACAAGATTAAAACTTTTTCATTGACTCTGGTCAAATAGTATTAGGCTGAGCTGCGCTATTTTTGAAGATTCAAGAGTATCCAACAGCTTTGTATGAAGAATATTTGTATTTTCATTTGCATAAATGTCATAGTTTTGGTGTGAAGTATATTCTCAAATGGGCTAAACTGGGTCCATTTTGAGATAGTAGTGTATGGATATTCTTTTTGGGTCAGTTATGGTCTAGAAAGAACTTAGGTATTGGGCCAGATTATAGATCCAATTTGTATAGGGCTCGATGTAGATGCTATTGGGCCGGGTTTTCTAGCCCATTTTGTTTGGCCCAATAATTAGGAGGTCGCTTGGGTTCTAGTCTTGTCTTGTGGAAATGCCTATGGAAGCACTAGACACCTAAAATTTCGTATTCGTTTATTCATTCCATTAAGCCGATGCTCACATTTCAGGTAGAATTTTACCTCTCTAGAATTTGCAATATCCAGATTGCCAAGAAAATGATTCAAGTACCCCTGCATTGCTGTCTTGGCGCGGTCTGACATGGAATGTTGCCTGCCAAGTGGCGGCCTAATCATCGGCAGTGCTGCTCTCGAGGGAACATCTCTGAACAAAAAACCACCTGTAAGAACTATAATCATTACAGCAAGAAAGGATGCAATCTTGAAAAATCAAGATATTCAACAATCACCTGTTTCTAACACTGTCATCGTTGTTGTGCATGGGTGAGACATCATCATCAGGCTCATCGTCGTCGTCATCATGCACAACCGCTGCATGATCCATGATTCCTATGTTATGAAGCCATTCTTTGACCTTCAAAACCATAACCACCAATAAGTTAAATTAACTATAAACTTTTTTTTTTAATTTGAAAAAAGGACAGTGCCTTGGTAAACTTTTATTCAAACTAACCTGTTCTTGTTTTTCATGAATTTCTTCGATAATCGCGCGCTTTTTCAAAGCAAAGTGTAGATAAAATACATGTGAAGCCTTCTTCACTAGTTGCCACTTGAACTGCCATCATTATACACATAATTGGACAATTAAAAAACAATTACAATTCCTATACATATCAATTAATTCAAATCTACCATGCATTAAGATATAATATAATATAAATAAAATAAGACCTGTTTGTATTGGAAGTCAATAGTGTAGGAAAGAAGCACGGGGCTGATAATATCATCGGCATCATGACGTGACACTTGGACAATTGTAGCCTTTGGCAGCTCATCGAAAATACGGCTAGCCTCCGGCAGGTTGTGAAGCGAGAAGAACGACGACGATGGCGGCTCCGATTGCATTTGCACGTAACGAGGGCCACCTCCCCCGTCACGCATTAATTGCTCCGATGCCATTGTGTCACGCGATTCCGATCAAAGCAATGGCATGATTGTAATTGTATAAGAGATTACGAGCACTCATCGATTTGTATGCGTTGGTCCAGATCGAACATTTGGTTATGGAAAAGAGATCGAGAAGTGGTAGGTGGAAACTATGGAAAGTGATTCTGATCGTGTTCCCGTTCCGGACCGGAGCACTTTCTACGTTGGTGTCATGGTATGGAGTGGATTTTGGATGAGTCCCGATCTTTGCGTCTGGTGTGGTCTAGTCGGGTCGGGTTGAAGCGATTGCTTTGTTGGGTGACATCGAACCGGCTTGTTTGCACGAGGTGCCCCAGGCCGGACCTACCAACAATTGTTTTTTTTTCAACTCGACGCGTGTTGGCAAAATGGTCGGTATTTTTTAGTAGGTACGAAGTAAAGGTTGGTTCCATTCTAGCGTCCTGGGGCGTGAGGGGTTTTAAGGGGGAAGGATGCATGATATGTGTGTTATGTATATATTTGTGTGTGGATAGTGAAACCATTATGTAACTTAGTGATTTGGTTTAGTGACTGCCCCAATGTTGACGTGATGAGCGTGAATATGAAACTACTACGGATGACCTAATAAAGTTTAAACGGTACAAAACATAAAACATCAATTTTTTAAACGGAAGTCAACCTGACCATCGAAGTCTTAACTTGTTCAGTTTTTTTTATCGTCCGATTTTTCTTCTCACACTGGTGTGCTTAAAAACTTAAATTTAGTCGCTTGGTAGTGTCACAACTTTACTAATTGAGTTAGCACTATTTGAAATTAGTATTATTCAAATTCAGAAAAAGAGAATCCCAATTTGAATTTCTTGATCATTTCTTAAAATATTTCATTTTAGTATCTCATTTGAATGTCAATGAGTCTCAGATCAACTGGTTTGGAAAGAGTCATTCCCATGACATTCTAATATTCATACGTTCGATTCTCACTTGATGTAATACGCTCAGATGTGCCAGAAGTTTTACAACCGTGGGTTTTCCTGAAATGGGTCACTAACGATGTCTATGTTCACGGATGTGGGTGCCTTTTGCCGATAGATTTACCTGGATAACAGAACTTATAGTATTCATTGATCGTTCGAAACAAAAAGTATCTCATTTATTTATTTATTTATTTTTGCCTTTCAAAACAAAATTTTTTTGAATGGTCGTAGCTTCACCGAACCAATTTTGACTTGCGACTTAACTCTATCCTCACGCCACCGCTTGGTATATTTTGTCCCCAATTACGATTTCTCCTCCACCTCCCGTTCCGATCGATCAATATAATCATCCTGCCACCCTTAAATCGCTAAAAATCAATGGAGATTTCGTTGATTTTTGACACCCTGACAACAATCGCCACCAAATACGGCCATGGATTAGGATTAGGCGTTTCCAATTTCGTGACGGATCGCCACTATTCATCACACGATCAACCACTCCAGATCTACGCCCTAAATTCCCCGATCGATGCCATAGCTCCACCTACCATTAAACCTAGAACCGCACCTAAGAAACTTGCTAGGAAGCGTTCTCGCGTTGTTAAAAGAAGCTGGAAAACCTATGGCGATGACGCCTTTCCCGGTGAAGACGAAGGCAGCTTCTTCGACGGTGGCGATGGTCCTTTTGGAGGCGGAGGCAGCGGCGGAGACGGTGGTGGTAGTTTTGATCGATTTAATTGGGACGAATCGTTGCCGGCTTCGGATCCGGCTTTTGATTTTGTATATGAAGTGCTTTGCTGGACCGTTCTTTCGAATTGCTTGCACTTCGCATTCAAGAAGGTGATCAGGATTTTGGCTGATGGAGTTTCTGATGCTGAGAGGGAGAAGGTGGCACTGAGGTTTACTCCAGTCTGCTAATGTGGTAATTTTAGTTTCACTCTGAATGAATAACCCAATGTCAATTATGTATATAATTTGGTTCTTAATGTTTGGAATCTAGGTTGAATGTTTCTTTGTCATTGTATATAATAAATCTTTATTTTCATACTAGTTATGTTAGCTTGATCCTGATTAGTGTCTACACTATAAAAAAAGATAGCATACTGGCATTAGGTTTATGACTTATGTATGCTGTTGCTACAGATTCCAGGGGTGTGTGGAACTGTTCTAGCCCAATTTTGTTCTACTGGGGTCACTTTTTTTGGTGTCCAAAATTTTTGATTCGGGTCGGGATTTTATCACTAAAGTTCCTACAACTAAAATCACTAAAGTTTCACAACTAATTTCAGTTAAGAATCAAGTTCCACTGTTTATAGTTTAGCTTCTTAAGTTTGAATTTATGTTAATGTAATCATGTATCAGTGACTTTGTAGGTAATCTGTTCTTTACAAGGTCGAATGTAGCATTATTACAACAACCACCTTACCTAAAATTCTATTAATGGTAAAGTCATTGGAACCGGAGAGGGTGGGATGTAGACAAATATACTTCTATCTTAAAGGATAGAGAGACTGCTTCCAGTGAGACCCGTAACTTCAGAGAACCTGTCTAGGCATGAAAAGTATATAAGAAATATGTGAGGTAACATTAGCCAACAACAAAGATCTAATGATATAGTAATAGTAAGCTATCAATAACAGTGAATGGCGAAACCGTGTAGATTGTGTAAATGGAAAATAATACAAATAACATCATATGTACACTAAGTCAGGAAGAAAGTAACATGCATAGGTCTTCATCAGTCTAGATAGAATAGAACTGCCCCTAAGGTAAATCTAAGACTAATCTGTAAACCCCCTTCCCTTAAAAGTCCTTACCCTAATTTTATGCCTCCAAGAAGTCTTATCGTTGACCATGTCCTCTGAGGGGTGCAAATCCTACTTAATCCACTCGTCCCAACTCAGGTTGGGTCCTCTACAGTGAGGTTTCCACTAACTTAACCGGCTCCGTCATCCTTCTCTTCACATGCCCAAACAATTTCAGTCTCCCATCCCTTATCTTATCTGATATACTAGTAATCCCTAATCTTTTCCAAACAACTCATTTCTTATGTGGTCGAGCCCTATGTGGCCACACATCCACCTCAACATCCGCATCTCTACAACCTTTATCTTACGCGTCGGGTCTATTTGGTGGCCCAACAATCTGTTATATATAACATAGCCAGCTTAACTGCAATCTTATAGAAGTTTCCCTTTAATTTATTTGGAAATGTGGCTGCTCTCCACCAACATCATCCTGCTTGGACGCAGTGAGCTACGTCGCTATTTATGTCCCCATCTCCTTGAACAAACGTTCCTAAATATTTAATCGTTGTTACCCGTGGGACCACTTGACAATATTTAATCGTTGTTACCCATCGGACCACTTGACCTTCGATGGTGATCGGGACGTCCTCATCTACGGTTATACCACTGAAGTCACAAAAGAGGTACTCGGTCTTAGAACATCTAATCCTTAAAATTTTGCTCTCTAAAGTTGTTCGCCACTCTAACTTTCCATTCAAACTCTGTTTACTCCCCGCTACTACCACAATATCGTCAGCAAAGAGAATGCACCATGTGACAGTCTCTTGAATCGACTTTGATAACTCGTCCAAGACTACCGCAAAAAGAAATGGGCTCAATGCGGACCCTTGATGGAAGCCTATCCCCACAAGGAAGGAGTCAGTATTCCTCACATGCACACGAACGCTTGTTTTGGTCCTCTCATACATATCCTTATATATTTCTTGATAGGGGACCCGTCTGGCCTGAAGAGTATCCAAAATCAGTCGATGTAGAATGTAGCATTATTGTAAGATCAAATGTAGCATACTCTCTTGTCTCTTCATCTTTCCAATGAGAAAAAAGCATTCATCTTTCCAATCAGAAAAGGCAGACAACCTGAAATCTCCACAACAATGATTACTTGGACAAATGTTTTCTACTTTAACCCTTTCAACCTAGATCACTTACTGATTGATTCAGGTTAAAAATATTGTCAAATTGTGGTGAGAACTTCTTAACCTAAACTAATCCGTGTATGGAAAGTTGCATGTGACAATATTATCTGGTGGAATTGTAATAAGCAAATTTTAGTAAACCTGAATGCGCTCCCTTCGCAATGTGTTTCATCTTTTTTATATAAAATTTTGAATGTTATCAGCAACGTCCAGGTTTCGCTTTTCTTATATAAAGTTACACATGTTAACGTCTCCTTCAACGCGCAAGTTCACGGCAACGGTCTCGGCGTTAGTTTTTTTTCGCGGCTATACCGCCTACACGCCCCGCCGCAACGCGGGTGTCATAACACTAGTTCAATATTGATTATGCAAAGCCACTATGGTGTTCTAGAGCATCGCAGACCACAACAGTTTTGTAAGATTCTTTTACTGTTTGTAAGATTATTTTAGAGCACAATGGGTTGACCAAATTAATTTTGGTTCAAATTCATTTACAATTAACATTTATTAAACTATAAAACAAAACCTAGCAGAAGTAAAAAAAAAAAGAAAAAGAATTAGGTTAACACACCAACAAACATAAGACAAAATGGTACATATCTAGAGTGAAATTTTACAAGAATGAAAACCATAAAAACCCGGATCCAGACTTATGGCTTATGGAGTTATGGGATCTAGTTGATTGAGCATCTTACATTTAAAAAACGGGCTAATATGGTTAGATGGGCTTACCAAGCCCTGATCCAGACTTACGTGGGCCTTTGTTATACCCATGGGCCATGGCCCCTGCTAGATGGCGTTAGAAGTTAGATTAAGCATGTTAAAAAATGAATCTGAACTTAAACCCTAATTTAAACCCAAACAGACCGTAAATTACAACAATAACCAAAAGCTTAATATATTTACAATAACATCCAAAAGAAGCCAATGGTCTTTACTGGAGAAATTTTACAAAATTGAATATAAAGATTTTCTTTCATTGCTTGTTTGTTCATTACAATCTTGAATTCACGAACCCCACCTTATAGGAACATTACAAAGAAACCAAATTAACATTCACAATGAATGTTCTATTAAAAAGAAGAGAAACCAAAAGCCATAGCATCTCTAATATGCCTCCTCAAGCTAAACGATACTAGGATAGTGACGTAAAGCTTGGACCAGAAAATATCAAACCGCATGGAAGACGACCCTTTGGTCAGAATGTCTGCGATCTGACTGGCGGTAGGAACATAACGAACTCTGAGACTCTGAGCTAGCACCATATCTCGTATGAAATGCAAGTCGATATCAAGATGTTTCATACGTTGATGAAACATGAGATTGACTGCTAAATATGTAGCACAAATATTGTCACACCAAATATAGGTGGACAAGTGAGGGGTATTTGTAGATCATATAGTATAGAAGTGATCCAACGAAGCTTAGTGACAGTGTGAGAAAGAACATGATACTTCGCCTCGGTACTAGAATGAGCAACTATGTGTTGTTTCTTGGAACTTCAACCGGTGAAATTAGGTCCTAGAAACACACAATAACCTATGGTGGATCGGCGATCATCCGGACAACCAGCCAAATCTGCATCTACATAAGCATGAACAATCATAGTAGAGGGTCTGTGAATAGTCAATCCATATGATATAGTACCCTTGAGGTAACGAAGAATACGCTTTACTGCAACCCAGTGACGACCAATAGGTGTCTGAAGGAACTAAGAGACTTTACTCACCGCATATGCAGCCTCTGGACGAGTCAAGACAAGGTACTATAAAGCCCCAACTGTGTTGCGATATAATAATGGATCCTCTAAGGGCACACCAGAATATCCGGAAAGTTGTCGTCCAAGAGAGACAGAAGTATATAATGGTCGACACTCACTAAGACTCGTACGATGTAGCAGATCTCATAAATACCTTTATTGCAAAAGATGAAGAGTATCATCTGAGAATGTAGCCTGAATGCCCAAAAAATAGCTCAACGTGCCTAAATCTTTGAACGCAAACTGAGGATGTAAGCATCTAATCAAATCGCCCACAAATGATGATGAACTCCTAGTGGTAGTGATATCATCAACATATATAAGCACATAGCAAATAGTAGAATCCCTCCGGTAAATAATCACAGAGGTATCAGAGGAACATTGAGTAAAGCCAAATGTGAAGAGAGTTGTAGATAACTTAGAAAACCAAGCTCTCGGTGCCAGTTTGAGGCCGTAGAGGGCCTTTTGAAGGCATACATGATGTGGTCGAGATGAATCAACAAAATCAGGAGGTTGTGTCATATACGCAAAAGGCCTTTTGTAGACGTCCCCTGTCGAATATCCCATCCTTGAGAAAAGGCAACTGATAAAATCAACCAGATAGTGGTTGGTTTGTGTAATCAATACCCTTTGTCTAATGAAAACCATTAGCAACAAGTAGTGCCTTATATGACTAACAGAACCATCATGTTTTCGCTTTATTCTGTAAACCCACTTACATCCAACAATATTAGCTTGAGAAGGAGCAGACACCAATACCGAAGTCCGATTAGAGTGTTGGGCATCAATCTTTGTACGCATAGCATCCCAACATATCGACCAACAGTGTGCTTTAAGAAAGTTGGTGGGAGTGGATGAGACATGGAGAAGAACATACAAGCTATACAAGAAAATCTTTATATTCAATTTTGTATAATTTCCGCATGGTATCAAAGCTGTAGTCACTCTCGATTCACCAAATCAAAGACTAGAGATTTTGCATACATGTATCAGAGATCAAAGTCTTCTTATTTCACATACTTGTAGCTGCAAATATACATCCGTAGCAGAGATCAAACGGGTTTGGAGTATTCCTTGCGGTTACTTTGTGAAGAATTCTGCAAGTCTAAGAAAGGATTGACACAAATTGTTGGAACTAGTTTTAGGTCATCGCATATAAAACAGTCCGAAAACGTAAGAATTCTTTGTAGATTTTCGTCCGAATCTTTTTCGTTCAAAAACGTTTTCGGATGAAATACATTTCGACCGAATATTATTTTGGACGAATCCATACTTTGTCTTCTTAGTATAAATAGTTGTATAATTTGAGCTTTGTGAAGAGGGAGTTCATTTGCAATATCAATAAACACTTGAGTTTTACACCTTAACTATGTGTTTCTGATCTGATCTCGTTTGTTAATTATTGTATTGTGTATTGAATCTGCTACGAATAACCAGTTTCACACAAATCAATAGAGCCACGATAAAATCAGAAATCAACAAAGTCAACAAAATCCATAACATCTCTAATATTTACAAACTAAAGCATGCAATATTTTCGTTATGTATAAAATAAAAAGGAAAACCCTACTTAAATCTTCATGATCTCTATCACTCCGTTAGTGGTCTGTTTGGGCGAGCAATGGAGTACGAGGCCAATTAGTGGCAATGGCGATGGTGGCCGAAGAGATGGCGGTGGAGGAGATGGTGATTAAAGGAGGAAGTGGCAGTGAGATTAAGGTCTTCGAATCCATAGTTGTCACCTTGGTCGGCAACGACACGGATTGAGGGTTTTAAATGGGTCGTGTTCAAGGATTGACGGGTCGAACCCGACACAAACCCGAACACGACACAAACTAGAAAATTATGACAACCACATGAAACAGAACATGGCATGCACATGCGTGTGTTGCCACAAACACGAACCGTTTAACCTGATTTTTTTATTGCATATTAATACTCTAAATTACAAATTTATAACAAAAAAAAGTACAAACGTATATAAAAGAATTAGTTTGAACGATTAAACTCAATGCTTATTTATCTTTTAAATTTTAACATAAAATACATAGTGGGTTTAAGTGGGCGAAATGAAATATATATGAATCTTTGTTAGTAATTAGTAAATTATGAAACTTTGTTATTATTTGATGAATTATTTTTCTTCAATGATACTTAATAATAATATTTATAATCCTATAATAATAATAATAATTAAAATCTTATAATAATAATAATAATGACAGTAATAATCCCCTAATAGTAATAGTAATAACGATAATAATAACAATTCAAAAACAGAAAACAAAATATTAGCAAAAATTAAATAAAAGCGAATTTATTTTTAAAAGGATGATTTGATTAGTAATATTGATAATAATAATAATAATAATAAGAGACAAAATCAGGAAAAAAAATTGGTTAGTAAAAGTTACATAAAAGTGAATTTATTTTTAAAAGGATGATTTGATGCGTTTTTTTTAAAGGGTACATATAACATCACCTAAAAAAGAATGAAGTTTCCTTGTCATCTACTCAGTCATGTTGTCGTAACAAGATTTCACATATTGTTTGTTAGCCTCTTTTAATATATATAACGAGCAAGCTGAGTTGAGTGAACATTAACTTTGGCTCGAGCTCATAATAATACGAGTCTAGGCTTGTTTCTCAATCTTCAATCCAATCTAGACATTGGACTTGTATTCAGTTCTATGAACTAAAGTTGAATTACGAGCGAGTTTTTACCGAGTTAACTACAAACAAGCGCCAATGAGTCCTAGATCAACTGGTTTAGGAGGAGGCACCCCCATGGCCTTCCAATTTTGATGTCATGGGTTCGAGTCTCACTTGATGCAAAATATTATCAGGTGGGCTAGGGGTTTTACCACAGTGGGCGTTTAGGTGGTGGGTTGGCCGGGTCACCAGTGATGTCTGCGTTCGCGGGCGTGGGTTGCCTTTCGTCATTGGGTTTACCCGGGTGACCGGACATATAGTATTCGTTGGCCGTTAAAAAAAACTACACACAAGCTGTTAACAACGATATCTTTCAAACAACCCTAAAATATACCTTTTTAGATTCCAATGTATCTTTGCTACAATCCGAGCTGGACATTGGGATTGTTTTCAGTTTTATCAACTAAAGTTGAATTACGAGCGAGTTTTTACCAAATTAATTACATACAAAATATTAAAAATGATATCTTTTAAACAACCCTAAAATATACCTTTTTAGATTCAATGTATTTTTGTTACAAAATAAGGCATGAAACTATTGTATTTTCTATTGAAAGCCAAGTTGTTTGAAAATGTCCCATGGATCACCAAATATTTCAATTACGTCCTTTTTTTCTGTACGACTCTTGGTCAACGCAAAATTGGTCAACCTTACGAAAATTTGGTCAACCCTACTCTCTAATAAGTAATAACCCTTGGGTCTGATACAACCAAGCAAACCGATTAGGAATATTTAAAGGGTCATGTTCTTATTATAAATAACAAAAATTTAAAAATTATAAATAACAAATAATAAAGATTTAAAAATTATATTTTAATATAAGATATAATTAAAATATTCTTATTATTGAGTAATTTTTAATAAAGTATTAATTTTTTTTGGATATTTAACCTATACTCTAATAATTAAATATTTTAGTGGAACACTTGTCACTCTTCTGTGTATTCTTAGTTTTTTTTTCCTGTATCTATCTCCTATTAATTATGCAAAAAAATTTAGTTGTTTTTATATTTTTTTTCTATCTCGCCTCTCTCTCCTATAAAATTATAATGGTTTTTATAAATTTTTTGTAAAATGTTTTTTGTTTAAAAAATATATTTGCTCATAAAACATTTTTATAAATTGAATATATCTTTCATTTTTTATAAAACATTTACAAAATAACTATATAACGTTTCTATAATTTGTATTAAAAAAACTATGTAAATATGTCATAAATATATAATATGTAAATAGGGGAGAGATCAAGAGAAAACCACAAAGTTAGGCGAAAACTGAGAAAACCACATCATTTCAGACAAATTTTTTATTTACGTATACGTATCCAAAAACAAATTTTTTTGTTTTATGTTTACGTATACGTAACACTATGTGTAAAAATGTTTTTTGGTAAAAAATTTTAATATTACATTGATACTCTTATAAATAAATAAAAATAAAATAAAACAAAAAATAAACATTATTATATGATTGGGTAAAATTGATTTTTTTTGTGGTTTTCTCGGTTTTCGCATAACTTGTGGTTTTCTCTGGAAACCCCCCTTATGTAAATATTTATTAATAAATATATAACATTGAATTTATTCAACCTGTGTAATTCACCGACTTTGTAACTTAGTTATTTATTATGAGAGAGAGAGGCGGAAAACAAAATTCTACACTTCATCCGAAGTCGACACATGATTGATAAAGTTATTCATTTATTATAATAATGATTTTAGTACTCTAAAATTATAAATTTACAACCACAAATACAAATATGTATAAAACAATTATTTTTAAATTATAAAACCTAATATTAGTTTTTTACCTTTTAAATATTGATATAAAATGCTCAATCGCAACATAAAATCCTCAAACATAACATAAAACACAATTTTTTGAATAAAATAAAAATAACCGGCCAACTCGTAAACCTGCCAGGTTGACTGAACCCAACCCATTTAGTTAAATTTTGCGGGTTTGATCCAAAGCTGACCAACCCATTTAAACTAAACTCAAATCCATAAATTTCGTCCATGTCAATTAGAAAAACTCACCCCTACATTTCTAGTTTCCGCATGGCAATTCTCTTCGATTCCTCAACTCATGCAACTCTTGGTGACAACAAAAAAAGAACATTGATTATATGGTCTTTTTGGGTTGGATCATTATAAGGGTATTGGGGTACAACCCTAAGTAACCTAATGACTCTGTTTAATGAGGGAATGATACCACAATTTTACTCAAATTCAACCCTAAGTATTCTAAGTGGTGGGACACTATCCTAAATATCCTAAGCCTTTTTTTCATTTTTTAAATATACACTTTATTAAAACTAACTAAAAAAATACAATAAATAAATAAAAACTTGTTTATCTTTATCTTTTTTTATTCCAATAGCTCTTTCAAAATGTCCTCCTACTGCTTCTTCCTCGTTGTGTATTGTGCAACGGTTCGGCTAAATTACCTTTTCTTGATGACTCCTCTGATTTCTTTGCTTTTCGTATTGGTCTTGTCGGGGTTGCGTCTTCGTTAAGGTCGGGTGCCCAATTACTGAAGGGGTCTCCATTTGAGTAGTTGCAAGAATCCGAAGACTTTCTTTTATAGTCTGAGTAAACCGAAATCTCCTCACCTATCAACGACACTTTGTTCTATTTATCATGAAACCGAGCAATCTCCCAACACTCAATTTGGCCAAAATGTTTTTTTGTGTTTATTTTGGTAGCCCTTCAACGTTTTCTTCATTACATCAACGTCAGCGGCTCCATTCGCAAGTAGACGATCCTACATAGTTATAATAAATAAAAAAGAGTGTATTTTTGTGTAGAAATATAGTAGAAAGAGTGTAAGTTTTTTGTGTAAAATATTATCGGAAGAACATGTATTTATAAAGGTAAAATGTTTTTTTTAAACCCTCAACGGCTATAATGCCTTTTACCAACGGCTAAATCATTTAATCAAAACACGGGTACTAGTAGCCGATTGAACTACCCACAAGGGGTATCCGATAACCATGCAACGGTGTACCTAATATATGCTTGGTACTCGCATGGCTACCCGAGCCCCTTCTTCCCTAAGTGGTCTGATTGTTAGTGACAAATGAGGTAATCAATTAATAATATCTGCACAATTGTCATTTTAAAAGGATAAATAACTGCATATATACATTTCTCGTACAGTCTAGGAATTAGAGAAGGTGCATGAACGAAAACTGCAGGGGGGCCATCTTCGATCAATCTATAGCCAAAATGGTGGGGTTGGTCAATATTATATTTGTACGATAATATTCTAAGATTTATTTTGGTCATAGATTGTGATTACATACAATGTATATATATTATATATGCTTCACATCGTCTATATTCTATTGCAATTAGCAACCACACAAATTCTTATGGCCAGTCTTAATCAGACTCCATCCTAAAGTTGCAACTTGGTAAAATGATTTTACTTTTAATAATTAAATTAACGAAATAATGTAACATTGTATCTATTTTTAAATTATGAGATATGATCTTATGGTTTAATTAACTCAAATAAAAGTAGATATTTGTTGATAATGTGATTATTTCATATATTACTTTGATATGAACTTAACTAAAAAACTTTAACATTATAAAATAATTGTTTAATATAAAAGTGATGACACGTAGACGGTATTGGTAGTCACACTCAGACTCGCTAAAAGTTGTAAGTATGACCCGTTTTCTAATTATTAGTTAATCATTGTCATTAATTACTTTTTATATTTATATATCTATTTTTAAACTCATACTTATTTTCAAAAAATATAAAACATAAACAAAACATTATTACATTATTATTAATATTATTGTTTTTAAACATAATTAAATTATAATAAAAAACATAATAAAAGAACCAAGAAATTTCCTAAAATTAGTTTATGTCGTATTTGTCTTTAATTTCTTGTTTCATCTTCTTGGTGTTTCCACGAACCCGTCCCATCAAACGTGCGATGTTA
Source organism: Smallanthus sonchifolius (assembly GCA_023525975.1). Lineage (NCBI taxonomy): Eukaryota > Viridiplantae > Streptophyta > Magnoliopsida > Asterales > Asteraceae > Smallanthus > Smallanthus sonchifolius. The sequence goes on along the minus strand of CM042041.1, from coordinate 59,561,485 downwards.
CTAAAAAGCATTTTCATGTCTGAGTTCCTTTGTTTTTCTCTCCTCGGCCTAATATTTTCCAATGTTAGGTCGTTAAACCGGTGTATCCTCTCCAATACACTTTTCAAAGTTTGTTTGTAGAGGATGTTGTCCATTTCCCTTTGTTGTTCCTCCTTGGGGGTGCATCGATTCCTTGTGAGCTTCAAGCTCGTCACCCATGTTGTTGACGACTGAGGTTAATGTGACTATGGCCATCCTAACTAGGTTGTTGATTGTATTCGTTGTCGTATATTGTTTTTGTTCGTATTGATGATTTTCCCATCGTCGACACATTCAACCACTTCAAACAATTTTTCAAAACCTCCCAAGCTTTTACAAGAGTAAACGCCGCACCTATCTCATTTTTTATATTCCTCACATGAATCACTTAAAATATTTGTGTCACTTGCACCACTACGTCGATTGTTGTATTTGTTGTTATAGATCTTGTTAAACTTTCCAACCTTTAGGCGAACGTCCCTCCATTTGGACATTATCATGTCGGGTGCATGATATTCTACCCGAGGCATTGTCATATGAAAATTTTCACGAACCCGTTTCCAAAAATCGGAGGATGTTTAATTGGTTCCTATAACAAATAAAAAGATAAACATTACTAAAAAGTAAAAAAACAATAACTAATGAAAAACAAACATTACTAAAAAAATAAAAAGAAAACAATAACTAATGAGAAGTAAAAGTAAACATTATCAATGTTTGAGTCCTCGGACACGTCGACCCAAGCACGAACCCATGCTAATTCTTCATCCGGGATCCATTTCTCACAGTGGGTTCGGATGTTGTAGATTGTTTCTTTTTGTGTTTAGGTTTTTAGGTTGCAGTTGTGTTTCAACAACAAAACCGAGATCAGGTTATGTTTCGGGACGAAATCAGGTGTGGTGAAGACTGTTTCCAATTGTCAAAAGTGAACATCGGTTGGGTTGGTTCCATTTGGGGGCGGTAACAAACATTAGGGTTGAAAGGGTTTTGGTTGAATTCGTTGGTGTCACGTCGTTTGCGTTAAATTGTGGAGGGTTTTGAAAGTCACCACATACTAATACATTTTCCTTTCTTTAATTTCAAAAAGAAGAATGATTTTGGGTTTATAAATACACTCCGTATAAGGTATGTGCATTTGATTTTGACAAGACAATTTTTTTTAAAGACGACTTTGTTAGACCCCTAATTTCTTTAAGAGCAGCTTTGGTGTTCCTGTGAATTGTGGATGTCTTTTCCAATGGGTTGTAACCGCAGCGGACTCGAACACGGGACCTACCTAAGAGGAAACACACAACTGGGAAAACCCCCTGAATCAACGTGAAACAATTTGTATAAAGCGAGACTTGAACTCATGACCTTCCATTTAGAAAATCATAAGGCTACCACTCCATTAAAAGGCTTTTGTTTTTGACGAGACACTTCCGTTTATTATTCTTCCCCAATCATGATGATTGAGGATTTGAGGTCATGACACGATAGTTATATTCCATGATGGACGAGTAAATAATTTTTTTTAACGGCCAACACATAGATAATTGTCTAGGTACTCCGTACGGGGTGACCCATTGGCAAAAGGCCACCGCCAGCTTGCTCAACCCAGCCATACGAAGCCCGTAAGCGCCCCAAGTTATCTTCAGTTCCGGGGAAAACCCACCCGCCTGAAAGCCCACTGGTGGTAAAACTCGGACGCCCTCGGGATCTAACCGGAGATCACAAAGATCCCGGTCTTCCTTCATTGAGCCACCATGCCCCTCCCAAAGTGATGTCTGTGGGGATAGAACCTGGGTCTCTTTTAGAGAATCTAGGCTTCCTACCACTACACCACATTGGAAGTTGCTTGGACGAGTAAATAATAATTTATGTTCAGGAAAAAATCAAATTTCTTTTTTTTAAATTATTAATAAGATGAACTTATTTTTTATTGTTAATATATATTATTTTAAAAAAAATTAGTATGTAAAGGTGTTGAATTTTGTTCCAAAAATTGATCTTATAAAAAACTATAAAAGATTTCAGGGATTTTTTATTTATAGGTTTTTTTTGTTGAATAAATTTGTTTAATGGTTTTCCATCAGCCAAGAGCCTCATAAGTGAACGTGTGAGCATCAAACTTAACCGCTTGATCCTCGCGGCGCTCACTTTTGTTGATCACATCAATCATTCTTGTGATCCAATGGAAAGTGACAATTGTATCCTTTCTGCCATTCAGTTGAGGTGGATGACAACCTTTGAACGACTTATATGAGCCCCTACACGTCGGCTCAGTCTCATAATCACTATCAATCTAGTAGGTCTTCTTTCCACTACCATGGGCCTTAGCCCCAGAGTTATCTCTTCTCATAAATTCATCCAGCTCTCTCATCGCTTCCCTCAGTGCCTTAGTTAGAGCTGCAGGTAGAGTGGCTTGTAACACAAGGGCCACTTCATCTGCAATGGTCGCCCTAACCTCGGGCTCCAAAGTCGGGCGTTCATTTTGCTCCGACTCTTCATGAGTCCCACTATATTCCCACTCATGTTTCTCATTCTCCAGGTTCTTCGTCTCCGGATGAGAGTCCTCGACCCCTTCAGTGTGCCTCTAATTGACAAGTGGCCGGCCTTGGTGACCGCCTCGACTTCCACCACGACTACCTCCACGACGTCCAACCATCTAAAGTTCTTGTGACAGTAAGGAATGTCAATATTGTTATGCTAGGCAACATTCAGAACTCTACGTGAAATGTAAATTATTAATGACAATGGCATGTTGTTATTAATGATTTACTTTACTTTTCGGGTTCCAATCATTTCCCACTAAGACATCGACACTCAGGCATATATCCTATGTTTAAGGCAAGATTCTATCTATAACTTGTGGCATCGGGTTACTTGTGCTAACATCCTTTCATTGGTCCCATTCTCAGTTTAAGTTCAGACGTTAGGGATGTCTGAATCTCTCAAACTAATGTTCTGATACTAACTTGTAAGATCATATTCTCAGGAGACCTCATGTATTGGATTTACTCATCAACACATAGTTCAAAAACTAAAATAACATTAAACTTGCAGCGAAAATTCGTTCAAACGTTTAATCCTAAAATAAAAGAACATGGTTTAACTAATGAAATAAAACACCCTAAGGATGTCTGTCTTCTAGTCGAGTAAGCCCTTCGAGTCCCTAACCTCCTAAACAACTAAACTTGCTTATTCAAATACCTGAAATACACACTAAAAGGTCAGCTACGCTGAGTAAGTCTTTATCACATACTTTACGATACCTAATTAAAGTTGAATTTAGTTAATTAAATGTGTAATTTGTTTATGTAATTGTAAGATTGTAAACTACTAGACTTGGTCACTTGGTTATTGATTTTAATTATAGTATGATACCTTATTCACTTTAATTTGTTTATGTGATTCGACCCGATCCGAAATATTTGACTTCGGGTTATTATAAACCCGAGTATCGAAAAAATGATACCACAAGAAAATTTTTCTGGCTCCGCCACTGGCCACATGCCACAATTTTGTGAATCCAAAATTCTTTTTTCTCATTTATTTTTTCTTCATCGGTTACTATTTATTATTTTCTTACTAACATTTTAATATTTCCTTTATTAATACCTAAATTTTAATTATTAGTTAACATTTCTTTATATCTCATTAATATTCATTACTAACTATATCCTTAAATGTCATTGGGGTTCTGTTCTTGTATTTATGGAGTTTTTCATATAGTAGTTTCTTCTTAAGGAGGTCCCAGGTTCGAGTCCACTACGGTTACAACCCATAAAGAAATAAATGCATGACTCACGGGAGCACCTATACTACTCATGAAAGAAGTAGAGATTTAAGAAAGTCACCTTAAAAAACTATTTCTCTAAATAATATAAAATTATATTTATTTTATCTGTTTTTCAATTGGAAATTTTTATGGCTCATTTAGTCAATTGATAATCTTGGCAAACTGGTAACTATGATTGGTAATTATTATGAAATGCTATGACATACAAATATACAAAGCGATAATAAAAAGTCAAATACCATATGCTTATGAACACATATTCTATAACTTTAAAACAAAAAGAAAAACAAAACATAACAAAATACGCACACGAACGCGCAAACAATCTGAAAAATATACATATGTCGTGTGTGCCACCGGCAACACAACTTATTTTCAAATTCATAAACTTACTCGCTGGGTTCACTCCGTTAAATGATGACGGGGAAGTCATCCATCATCCAAAGACGAGTGGAGTCGACACCAAACTCGCCAAACTGAGTTGACTCATGCTCGAGTCCTAAAAATGTCTCGAGGTTTGATATTTGTTCCTTGAACTCATAATCATCAGCCACATCGTTTGTGTTGTAAGATTGGTTTTGCAACGGATCATAATTCATCAATGCTTGTGGCGGTAGTGGGTCGGTAACGGTTGACTGAGATGACTCAGTAGGGGTCTCTACAATCGGTTTTTTGGCCGGAGGTGATTGAAAGTTGAGCTTAGCCTTATTACCTCGGATACGCTTGGCTGCTTCATCATAGGCTCGAGCCGCTTCTTCAGCCGTCTTGAATGTGCCGAGCCAGACTCGAACACCCTTATGTGGGTCTCGGATCTCGGCTGCCCATTTGCCCCATGGCCGCTGCCTGATCCCTCTGAACCTGTTCTTTCTCGGTTTATTTTTCTCGCTCGGTTTCTGTGTCTTTTCACCTGACAGATATCAAATTGTTTATTTTTTTTAACGGCAATTTGGATCACTGATGTGCCATTGACCCACCTGATAAACTCCACCACCCTCAGGAGAAAACCCATAATATGTGAGAAAACTCCTGACCCAACCTGGATCCCCTTTTTGTCACAGGTGAGACTTTAGTCAAAGACCGCCTAATTTTAGTGAAATCTTGGGTATAAATCTTTGCAACTAGACTAAGCTAGTGGTTGTATCAAATTGTTTAATTAGTTAGTTTTTAAATTAAAAACATTTAACTAATATGTATATGCATATATAAATCAAAATTATTTCTTTTTTATTTTTTCATTCTTTTATATTTTGTTTATCGGATCAATTATTAGTGAAAATTATGATAATAGATAAGTTGACTAAAAAAATTTGATAAAATAGGCATTGACTTTTAAGTGGGCTGTGGAGGTGTAGGATTATCAGCATCTGGGCTATGAAAGTGCTGGATTATGGATGTGTTGGATGTGAAGGTGCCGGATTTATGTAGTGTGGGTTATGGAGGAGCTTGGTGGGCATTGACTTTTTAGTAGGCTATGAAGGTGTCGGATTTATGGAGTGTAGGCTCTGAATATGCCGAATTATGGGTGTATGGGCTATAAAGTTGTCGGATTATAGGGGTGTGGGTTATAAAGAAGAAAAAATCAATTATTATATTTATTATATCATATTATAAACTTTTAATTAATACCTTCCTAAAACAACCCGTTGAACCAAACCATTTTTATTAGAATCCTTTTGACATGGATCCGGTCCGACCCAAACCCGTGACAAATAATATTGGAAAGAGATCGAATATTAGAAATAGTGAGGGAGACGGGGGAACATAGAATCGAAAGGACATAAAAAAAAGATCTGACAGAAACAAAAAGTACCAAAAAAAGTGATGGATTTTCAATATCTTTTTCTTTAGGTTTGGGTAGTTGAAGCATTATTTTCTTTTTATTTTTTGAGTTTTAATTTATATTTTTTTAACCACGGACTAATTTTTTTAAATAATTAATAATTTATAAAATAAAACTAAAATAAATAAACACACATATTCAGATTTTCTTTGAGAATTTAATATCTTCTATATTTTTAATTAATTATGATATAGTTCATTTTTTTCAAAACAATAGTTATTACGTGTGTGTATGTGGTCATACTTGTTCAAAGTATGATAAAATTGATACCTTTGTTGGTGAACCTTTTGGAGTTTGAGGTTATTTTGTCCTTGGTAGCAACTTTAGTGGCGGAACGTTGGGTTTGTGCTTTGAAGTCCCAGCCGAAGAGATCCGAGGTGTCGAACTCGGACCAGATATCGTCGGCCGTCAACTTCCGGCCGAGCTTGAAGGCAGGATCAACGTCGGAGATGACGGCTCCACCACACATTTTTGGTGTTGCTAGAGAGAAATGGGAAATGTAAGAGGCTTGATGAAGTTGTTCATTTATAGTGGAACCAAAGCAGAAAAGGACAAGCAAAACCTCACTGTTCAATTTACATGCTTTATTTAAATATTATATACTAGTGTTAGAACCCGTGTATTACACGGGGTTATAAATAAAAGAAATGTAAAACAAAATACAAATTGAGACTCAAAAAATGATAAATACAATTCATAAATCAGTAAATACTTTTTTGTATACAACGTTAGATTTTTGTTTGAATTTTTTCCATTCTTGTCTAAGGCTAAAATTTTTAGCCCGTCTCTGCTTTTAACTCTTGAAATTGCAATATATAATTGACAATGAGTGAAAACCGGTTGCCTAAAAAATAATCCAACCCTTGAGAGAATAACTTGATATTCATACTTATAGAGTATTGAAATCTATATCACATTTAAATAAATTTTTAATGATATTTTTTTAAATTTAACACAATTTCAAAATTTGAAATCTTTACCAAACTTGGGTAAATAAAAAAATTGAGTTTTTTATAAACTTTAACACGATTTGAAACTTTACTTTTTAAAATCGTTTCCAAAAATTGAATAATTAAGCAAGGTTGTCTTTTTTTTACATGGAATTTAATAAAATTGTAGGTTTTTTATATTTAATCTGTGTATTACACGGATTTGAATAATAAAAACCATCTAATTAAAATTGAAACTTCCTAAAGATGACAAAATTCCAACCGAGTTACCTAACAACAGTGCCATTGTAAACTCATTTGAAACAGGAAGCATAAATCTTGAAGAATTTGGCAATGGTTTTGTGTCAATCAAAAGCAAAAAAGAAAACCATGAAAAGTCAAAGCAAGTCAACGGTGTAGATAACAATATCTATACTAAAATACATCTTCAGGTACATCCTCAGGGTTATCAAAGACAACATCCAGTTGATAAACTTTAGTAATCTCCATTAATGAACCATCTGGAAGCCTGAAAGATGACATTCTTCATTATAAACTTCACTTGTTATTGTAACCAAGTTGAAAATAAGTTAATATCTTATACCCGAGATTCATCAAATTTGCCCTGCGTAGACTCATTTCAAATATGTTTAAGGCCTACATTGAAAGATCAAAACAGAAAAAATTAAAGGTTAAATTATGGGCTATTTTAATATTAATATAGAAGTTCCACTATAAGTAGAGGTGACAAGAGGGGCAGGTCAGCATGTCGAATAGAATTTGTGTGACTTTCAACCCGTTCGACCCATTTGACTTGTTTTCTAAGTTTTCTTTGCCCATTTGAGAGATAAAACAGCCCATCAAAGGCTGTAGCAGTGTTGTAAAATCGCTAGGCGCTCGGCCGTGTTGTAAAATCGCTAGGCGCTCGGCTAAGGAGGAATTTTGACCTAGTCGGTCCAAAAATCGCTAGACGGTCCAAATCGCGCCTAGGCGGGCCTAAGCGGCCATATTCCGGCGAACATTCCGGCGAAAACCTGAAATTTCCGGCCAAATTCCGATGAAAACCTGAAATTTCCGGCCAAATTCAGGCGAAAACCTTTGGTGTGGTTTAAAAATGAACATTTTTATAAAAATTACATATAAAAATGTATGTATATATATAAAAAACTGAAAATTACATATAAAAATTACAATCCGATTAATCCCGCCTAGGCCCTGATTAATCTCGCCTAGGCCGCGATTTTTACAACACTAGGCTGTAGGGGGTGAAATTGCCACTTTAACTATGAGTTTACTACTTTACTTACATGTACCCATGTTCCAACAAGAATTTCAGCACCAACAGCATCTAAAGATTTTGCAATAGCCCAACAATATCCATTGCCATCAACAACACCAGCAATAATTGTCCTTTTACCTTAACATTTTAATTAACAAGTAAAGGCTTAATGAGATACTTAATTTTAAAATAGATCTTAACAGTTAATCATACATAAAAACCACAATTTTGAAGGAAAAAAAAACAACTCGATATACATACGTGCTTGGATCATCTAAAGCACCAGATGGAGTACTCAAATGAAAACCTCCCCCTAAATAACATGGAATATTAACATTTGATTTAGGAAGTATGCATTAATACACTACACTACTTCCAACCTGTTAACTTTTAGCTAATCTTTTAATTCGACACACATTTGAGATAAAACACAACCCAAGTATCCATATGATTAGCAAACGGGTCGAAATTGCAACATCTAGTTATGACCATATATCATAATATAAGACACAATACCTGGTTATATTTGGCCAATCGCTGCTTGGATGGATTTACACCCCATCGTGCAACTTTTGAGTCAAAAGCTGCTCGGATGAACTCAGTTATTGTACCTATCTGATTAACCTGAAATAATTTAAATAAGAGGCATCATTAAGCAATACAAATTAACTTCATGGAGGATATTTATAAGCTGTTGAAGGGTATATCATATTAATTACTATCAATATCAGAATTATAAAAAGCATAAAACATAAACATTTGTGATAAAATGTGTAATTCTTGTACTTGCCTTTAATATTAGAGCATTATGCCTTTTTCTGAATACCTTCTGCAATTTAGATATGTGACCCATTAACCCATAAAGTTATATTCCTCACAAGGATATTATAGTTATTTCCCCTTTTTATTGACCGCGAATAGAGAAACTGTTTCTCTAATCCCGTAAGCCGTAGGATCATTTCAGGATTAATCATGACCGTGTTAATTATAACCGCTACTCTCATCATGTGTGCCGTAGCTGCAGAGGATTAATCATCCCTACCGTAGGATCAGGTTTAGGGAGTTGCTTCTTTATCATCCAATATCACACGGATCGTCTCTCCCTATCACACGGATTGACCTCTCCCTCCCACCACGTCTAGGTAACCGTCATCCCCTTCCCCACTCCCCTTCCTCTCACATACGTCCGCCCCAAATCTATTCACCTAACCTAATCCATCCTCCCGTTTCCTTTCTTCCGACACATATATCCTCACCACTATCGGAGGTTAGATTTATGAAACACAACCAAAATGTTCTCCATAAAAAAGTGATCAGGATTTCTGAAATTCAGAAACACCTAGACATCAATTCAGTTCAGACTTACGTAATCAACAGTGCGAAGGTTGAGTTCCTGAACAAACGACTGCGGCAAAAGGTGTTATAAACACCTGTGAAGTTTGTGATCGTAGCCTTCTGGATTACTTCCGATTCCGGTCACTTGGATGCAAGGTAAGTTCAAGGATCATGATGATAAATTCCGATTTTGGTACTAAATTACACGAAACAATAGTTGATTTTGTGATTCTTATCAGCGCAGATTGCTGGAACGTCGGAGTATTTTGTGAGGATTTCGTCGGAGAAGGACTTGATGACGGCGGTTTGGGATTCAGAGGATTCTTACAGCAGTAACAGTCGTAATTCCTTGGCCAACCTCGCTGTTGGAGTCAGTCTTTAGCCCGGTGTTGTTCAGGAAACTTTTTCTGCTTTGCCTCGTATGATATGAGCTCAATTTGTGATTTTATGGTTATTGTGTTTACAGTTTGGTCATTTCAAGGTTTAAGTATTTAAGAAGCAGTATTAAAAGAGTTTTGGTTACATTAGGTTAAATTGAAGAAAAGAAGACATCAGGAGCTTTCAAATAGAAATTTGTCTTATAAGATTTGGTAAGCAATTACATCCAAAAGCTCCAATGATTATGATATTTTCAAGTCATGAAAAGATAAGAAGATGGGTATATGATTGTTTAACAGATTTAGCCCAGAAGGAGGAGTTCATCAGGAACCATCTTCAATTTGGAAATGTGCAATTTCAACCTAAAAACTCTATGTTCATAAGGTTTCTAAGCAAACTAAGGCATCAAAGATCTAAATCAAATGAGCTTGTGAATATATTTGGTTAAAATCATAAAAAGGGCTTTGAAGATTATTATCTACCACAAGGGATATCATTCAACAGTAGCCACCATATTTCATAGTTTAGTAAGCATATTCATCTCATGATTTCATTGTTGATATGGATTTTAAGTAAATGAAATTATTTAAGGTTTGAATATGAAAATATTATGCATATAATTGATTGAATTTATTATTATGCATATAATAGATTAAAAATATTATGCATTTTTCATAGTTTGGTAAGCATATTCGTCTCGTGAATTCATTGTTGATATAGATTTTAAGTAAATGAAATTATTTAAGGTTTGAATCTGAAATTAATATGCATATAATAGGTTAAATTAAATGAGCAGAAGAATTTAAAGGAATTGGATCATCTACGGCATTTATCTTCATATCTTGGTAAGCTTAGTTTCAAGAATTTTTTCTATAGCACGAAAGGTTAAATTGGAGAGGTTATAATGATACTAAGGTGTTGTATTATGGATTTAGGTAACTAAATCGGTTCTTCATTTTGCATTTGTAGAATTTAGTGATGAGGGTATTTGAATTTAACCTTTAATATTGTGTAAATATTAATAAATTTTGGTTCTTTAGTGATGTTTTATCTTCTTTAATCTGCTTGCTGAAGGTGCAAGAAAAGCATCGACTCTTGGTGGAACTATGCTCGGGTACTATCCTGTTAGGATTCTGCCTTCAAAAACCGTGATTGCGCCAGTAAATCCAACCTTTTTACCCTAGGTAACACTATTTTTGCTTTTGAACTGTGAAGATTTTAACTTTCGTTGACCTCGGTAAGCTTCGAAATGTACATGTGTGCTTAGAGGTGGCAATATCTCCCCCATTAACTTATGAATGGGCCGAGATTTGATATTTGGGTTGTGTTTTATTTCAAAATAAAAAATTCGCAAAAGGGAGAACATGTCAAGTGGGTCAAACGGGTTGCAAGTACATGTTAATCTTTTTATTTAAGTTTCTTTCAATTAAATGTGTTTGATATCGTTTGGAAATGGCTATGTTTGGAACTAAGGAATTTTACTTTTCACACCAAGAGATAGGAAATACCCAAACGGGTCAAGACCAAAACGTATCACAGGAAACATGTATTGGAAAGTAACCGGATCTGATGAACCCATTAAGTCAAAATCTGACCGGAATATAACAGTTAGGACCAAGAAAGCTTTGGTTTTTTACGCGGGAAAAGGGCTTAAGGGAATTAAGACAAACTGGATCATGCATGAATAAAGACTTACAATTTATAAAGTGAGTTTAATATTTTTGTTTATCCATAATTGAGCCGAAGTTTTAATTTGATTTAATAATTGTTTACCTTTTGGATAGAAACCATTGAAATTGAAATGGTTATGTTTTATTAAGAAGAATGATCCCAAGGAGATTATCATCATACCACCAGAAGATAATAACATTCATCACCTTTATCCTGCGTCACTACATAAAGAGAATACTTGTAGTAACAACAGTCATGGACATTTTAATATGGGACTTTGCTGATTTCTTAATATGCTAGCGTGTGCGTTAAGTTTATCTGTTTACTTATGTGTAATGTAGCTATCAAGAAAGACCATAAATATGGGAGAGCTCGATCCCCTGTATTTCGGTCTGTATTTTTTAAACAAGATGGAGAGAAGCAGTATGAGATTGATCTTACCCTATTAATTTTTTATTCCTGATACGTTTGTTAATTTCGAGTGAGTTAGTAACTTTTTTTATGGAGAACATTTTGAAGTTTAAGTATAAAACAAATGTTCCCTCAAAATCTTATATCGTTCGAACATCATCGGGACTATATACAACAATGTTCTTAGCTTGAAATCAAAAAACATATTCAATAAAAAAACCTAGTTTTTTTTATATTTAATCCGTGTATTACACGGATTTGAGTAGTTAATACATGGCAGTGTTTAAATAACATGTATAAAATTAAAATTGAATTCAAATCTTCCTAATATGATTCAATGATATACAACATCTAATCCATAAACTAACATTATGTCAAAGATTAGGTCAAAATCCAATAAAACCCAAATTCTAAACATAGTCTTTAAAAGTTTGAACATTAAATTTGAAAACATAGACATTTCAGGATAACCGACCTACGACCAAAACTTCAATTGAACATAAAATTTGAAAACAGATTCAATGAATCGATATCCATGATATAACGGGCAGAGGTGTTAAAACCATAAAAATAAATAATCATTGCGACGAATACCTGATAAGATGGTCTGAGGTGTTCCAAATCTTATATCGTATGTGTCTCCAATCAAATATGAATGATATCGTACTGCATAATTGAAAAAAAAGACGATGAATAGGGGAAACATAGATCTTCAAAAGTAAATAATAATCGGTGAGGTTAAAGCTAAGATTCGAACATATACTTTGAAAGAATCAAAGTGAAACTGAAATAATAGATGAAGAGTACAGATTACATATCGATAACTGATTTTGATTATGAAGGTCGGTTGTTGAAGATGAAAGAGAGGTCTGTTGCTTTGATCGGCGATTAGGGTTTTTTGGTGTGCTTGAAGTGAACGGTTGAAAGGTTAAAACGGGTTTACAAGGGTTTTTTATGTTTGTAATACGGGTGTTAATTTGACCCGCGTAACGACCCGCGTGTTGACGTTTAAGCTAATTTTGGTTTTGGAGAGAAAAAATGATGAGGTGAAATGTGGTGGTAACATGTGATATTAAATTTTTACTTGTTTATTATATATGATAGATTAAAGTTGCACAATCATGTTTGTTTTAAAATAAACTCATTGTTGGTTAATAAAAGGCAATGGATATTCACAAAATAGCAACGTTGTACGAGTGTTATTAAATAGTTATGTGTTTTTAAGGTCTAAACCAACGATTGATCGCATATGGATGACCCTCTATACCATATGTAGGTACACGATTTATGTTCATCATGTGCTATGCTTTATTACAAAAAACATCATTCTTCTTGAAATATTTTGTTGTCCATTCCTATGGACTATTGATTTGTTAGTCCTAATCTCTTTAAGGGTGTAAGGGACACTATCCTAACAGTTTGAAGTACTATAAGAAAATACTCAATGAATGAATGATATTTTATTTTTTTTACCTAAATCTAACCTCAAGTAATCAAGGTTGAGTGTATTATTACAAAATAAACTTTAAACTTCAACTAGCTCTCGAATATATAAAAAACAGTATAAAGAAATATAATAATTGTAAAATGATAAAGTTAAATAGCTTAATAAAAATTAATACATTATAAAAATATAAAAAAAATCTATTTTTATAAAATAAATAAGTTGCTTAATTATATAATGAAATTTTAAAGAAACCTTTAAAATAAAAGTGAGAAAAGTATATTACTTATTAAAACAAACGAAAATAAATAAATAAAACATATATCTTTATAAAATAAATAAGTTGGTTAATTAATTAATAAAATTTATAAAATAAAAGTGATAAAAAGAATAAATGAAGAATAAAAGAAAAAAAAAAGAAAAAATAAATTAGTAAACTTTATATTACAAAAATTGTCCTTTAGAGCTAAAAGACAATAATGCTTTTGACTTAACAGAAACATTTAACTCTAGTTAGTCAAAATGACGAGAAAATAAGAGAAGTATTCAAATAAAGGACAGTGAGTGAAAGTAAAAGTTTTAAAATACCCATTCTATAATTTTGAAAAACATAAAGAACAAAAACTGTAATTTAGTATTAATTTTATGGTATTTAGGGGTATTTCGGTCATTTTACTCTACTTAACAAAAATAGTTAACCGACCATCCAACTCAGGGACCAAAATGTTACATTTATGCATTGTTTGAGATTGTCTGTGTAGTTGCTCAAAGTTATGGACCAAATCCAAAATTAGGACATACCACATGGATCATCAATGTACATAACTCTTTTCCATGTATGTGTGATAGGAAGTAAAGGAAATGCAAGCCTTAATTCACGAAACATGCTTTTTTTGTTTCTAATATATTCACGCAAATCTCGTGGAGGCTTTAGTTTAATTTTGTATTAATATTTGTTGTAGATTGTAGTCTTGTGTTTAAGTTATGAATATATTTTACTTGAAAGAGTTTGACATGAAGAACCTTCGCCTGATTACTCTTCTTGTTCTTCTTCTAGTTAGTATGGCTAAAGGTAAACAATTTAACCACCTTATTTGTTATATGAATACATACATACATACATACATATATATATATATATATATATAGAATGGTTTAAATACAAAGTGTTTTTAACGTAAGAAGTATTTTGAAGCGTTGATGGAGGAAATCAATGCTTAAGATCAAATGCGCTTGTTTTAAGCGTGAAAAGATTTCGAAAAGAGTAAAATTATAATTACCTACCTTTGTTGACTTTTTACAAGTTCCCCTATTTTTTTTAAAACAAGCATAACGTTTTTATACGACATCATTTTTTTTTTAAATTACATTATAAAATCGAGCATTTTATTATCTTTAATTTAAGTATACTTTTGCTATACTTTTATTAAAAAAAATGATTTTTTTAAAAGATTGATTGATGTGCGTATACCATGCGTGATTACGTGATTATGGTCATGTGTATAACATGCGTGATTACGTGATTATGGTCATGATTATATCATGCGTGATTACATGATTAGGTGATTATGGTCACGATTATAACATGCGTGATTACGTTATTATAAATCATTAACCAAAAAACACCATGAACCAAAAAAACACCATGTCAAACTGGCATCTAGGTGTAAAACACCATGAACCAAAAAACTCTTTGTTGAAAAACACCATGACTAGAAAAACTCAATGTTGAAAAACACCAGGTTAAAAACACCATAGATGTGTGTTGTTTGAAACTGGGAGTTTTTATGGTGTTTTATGTTTATTGTGTTGAAATTTTAAGCTAACGTGTAAAACATCATAGATGTGTGTTGTTTGAAATTGAGAGTTTTTATGGTGTTTTATGGAGTTTTATGTTCATAGTGTTGAAATTTTAAGCTAACGTGTAAAACACCATAACAGATGAAAAACGACATAAACATAAACACGTCAAAACAACATGATTAAAAAAACAAAAAAATACCATGTTGAAATTTGTCATTGTGAAAACGCCATGACAAAAAAAAACTGAAACCCCATAATCAAATTGGGATCTAGGTGTAAAACACCATGACCCAAAAAACTCTTTGTGGAAAAACACCATTACTAGAAAAACTTAATGTTGAAAAACACCCAGTTGAAAACATCATATATGTGTGTTGTTTGAAATTGGGAGTTTTATGTCTATGGTGTTGAAATTTTAAGCTAACGTATAAGACACCATAACAGAAGCAAAACGCCATAAACATAAACATGTCAAAACAACATGATTAAAAAAAATCAAAAAATAGCATGTTGAAATTTGTCATTGTGAAAACGCTATGACAAAAAAAACTAAAACGCCATATTCAAATTGGCATCTAGGTGTAAAACACCATGACCCAAAAAACTCTTTGTTGAAAAACACCATGACTAGAAAAAATCAATGTTGAAAAACACCCAGTTGAAAACACCATAGATGTGTGTTGTTTGAAATTGGGAGTTTTTATGGTGTTTTATAGAGTTTTATGTTTATGGTGTTGAAATTTTAAGCTAACGTGTAAAACACCATAACAGAAGTTAAAAACACCATAGATGTGTGTTGTTTGAAATTGGGAGTTTTTATGGTGTTTTATAGAGTTTTATATTTATGGTGTTGAAATTTTTAGCTAACGTATAAAACACTATAACAGAAGTATAACGCACATCAAAACAACATAATTAAAAAAACCAAAAAATACCATGTTGAAATTTGTTATTGTGAAAACGCCATGACAAAAAAAAATTAAAACAACATATTCAATTTGGCATCTAGGTGTAAAACACCATGACCCAAAAAACTCTTTGTTGAAAAACACCATGACTAGAAAAACTCAATGTTGAAAAACAAACAGTTGAAAACACCATAGATGTGTGTTGTTTGAAATTGAGAGTTTTTATGATGTTTTATTGAGTTTTATGTTTATGGTGTTGAAATTTTAAGCTAACGTGTAAAACACCATAACAGAAGCAAAACGCCATAAAAATAAACACGTCAAAACAACATGATTTAAAAAAACCAAAAAATACCATGTTGAAATTTGTCATTGTGAGAACGCCATGACAAAAAAAATTAAAACGTCATATTCAAATTGGCTTCTAGGTGTAAAACACCATGACCCAAAAAACTTTTTTTTGTAAAACACCATAACTAGAAAAACTCAATGTTAAAAAACACACAGTTGAAAACACCATAGATGTCTGTTGTTTGAAATTAAGAATTTTTATGGTATTTTATGGAGTTTTATGTTTATGGTGTTGAAATTTTAAGCTAACGTGTAAAACACCATAACAGAAGCAAAACGCCATAAAAATAAACACGTCAAAACAACATGATTTAAAAAAACCAAAAAATACCATGTTGAAATTTGTCATTGTGAGAACGCCATGACAAAAAAAATTAAAACGTCATATTCAAATTGGCTTCTAAGTGTAAAACACCATGACCCAAAAAACTTTTTTTTGTAAAACACCATAACTAGAAAAACTCAATGTTGAAAAACACACAGTTGAAAACACCATAGATGTCTGTTGTTTGAAATTAAGAATTTTTATGGTATTTTATGGAGTTTTATGTTTATGGTGTTGAAATTTTAAGCTAACGTGTAAAACACCATAACAGAAGCAAAATGTCATAAACATAAACATTTCAAAACAACATGATTAAAATAACCAAAAAATAACATGTTGAAATTTGTTATTGTGAAAACGTCATGACAAAAAAAAACTAAAACGTTATATTCAAATTGGCATCTAGGTGTAAAACACCATGACCCAAAAAAGCAAAAACGCCATAAACATAAACACGTCAAAACACCATGACCAAAAAAGCAAAAAAAAAAAAAAGAACATGTTGAAATTTGTCTTTTGTGAAAACGTCATTACCAAAAAAGCTAAAATGCCATGTTCAAATTGGTCCCCATGTGAAAAATACCATGACTAGAAAAACTCAATGTTAAAAAACACCATGACTATAAAAACTCAATGTTAAAAAACACTCGGTTAAAAACACCATAGATGTAAAACACTATGTTGAAAAAAAACTTACTTTAATTCGAACACAGCCTTAACCAAGTTTATGTTTTATGGTGTTGAAATTTTAAGCTAAAAGTCTAAAACACCATGACTGAAGCAAAACGCCATAAACATAAACACGTCAAAACAGCATGACCAAAAAGCAAAAAAAAAAAAACCATGTTGAAATTTTCCATTGTGAAAACATTATGACCAAAAAAAATAAAACGCCATGTTTAAATTGGCCCCCAGGTGTAAAACACTATGACCTTTAAAACTCTATGTTGAAAAAAGCATGACTAGAAAAAAATCAATGTTAAAAATATTTAGTTGAAAACACCATAGATGTAAAACACCATGTTGAAAAAAACACACTTTAATGTAATTTAAACAAAAAACGATTTAAAATATATATATATATATATATATATATAGCAATACCATATTTGTTGGAAAGATAAAAAAATGCTCGATTTTATGGTGAAATTTAAAAAAAAATAATGACGTATAAAAAAGCTATGAATGTTTTAAAAAAGTGGGGAAAATGGCATGTGACTTGCATGTGCAAGCTTTGGGGTTGAATCTTCCTATTCTACCACTCCTGGTGGTTTTCAAGTTCCAGCTATTTACCAAAATGTTACCGCATTAATCTCCAACACAAATGACCATGATCTAAAGGCACAGATTCCTTCCTAGACTTTGTAGGGTTTTATCCATTTCTAGCCTAACCTCTACCTATATATATATATATAAAAAGTGTAGAAAAGAAACCCTCTTTAGATGAAAAAACCCACTATACTCTTTGAAAAAAAATTTGAAAAATTGATTATTTATATAAAAAAGGCTCGGTCGCAAAAAAAAACTAAAAAAGCGCTGAATAAAAATAAAAATAACAAAAATCATCGTTTTTTTTTCTTACGTATGCATACGTCAGCAATTACATATGTAAAAAACGTTAGATTTTACAAAAAAATTAAAAAAACCACTCGACGCTTTTTTTTATTTTTTTTTCACCAAAAGTGATTAAATTGAATGTAAAATCCATTTCAAAAATAAAAAAAAAGTTTTCTTTTTTTACATATGTAAAACAAGGTTTAGTGGGTTTCTTCATTTAAAGTGGGTTTGCATTATAAACATACTATATATATATATATATATATATATATATATATATATATATAGTGAGGATCAATTGTAAACTCGTAAACCAAAAACCAAATTCTGACCACACATTTATTTTCATCTTATTTTAATACATTCTTCAAAAGTCAAATACTCAATTAACTATAATAAATATGTGACCAGAATTTAGTTTTTTGGTTTACACATTTAAACTTGGTTTACATTTGATCCTTTTTCATATATATATATTGTAAACTTGTAAACCAAAAACCAAATTCTAACCACACATTTATTTTCATTTTATTTTAATACATTCCCTAAAAGTCAAACACTCAATTAACTATAATAAATATGTGGTCAGAATTTGGTTTTTTGGTTTACACATTTAAACTTTGTTTACATTTGATATTTTTTTTATATATATATATATATATATATATATGATACTAGTTCTTTGTTTGTTTACAGGAAGCAGAAGTGTTATCAATGAGACAAAACAACTAACAAGACAAATTAGTGGCGATATTCATGCAAAGGCGTATTGTTGCTATGAAGGTGATGGTGTCAAATGTTATGATTCGGCTCAAGAATGTAAGAAGAAGTGCAAATCTCCTTGTGAAAGCTTGGGCTAGGTTGACGAGATTGCTAACAACAATAAAAAGAATAAAGCAAAACAAATTGTTGTTTGTCTCTTTGTGTTATATTATCTTTATTGCAATAGCATTTCTCCTTTAGTGTTAATCATGTTGGGTTAATCAGTTGAAGCGTAGAAACTGATGAGCCCAAACACGAATCAAATATTTATTCGTGTCACCGTATCAATCATAACGGAGAAACAACTTAGTGAAAATTGATATATTATTAAGTACCAAATCCAATCAACCTCCCTTTTGTATGGAAATTTGATCGGTATTGTTAAATCTTAAAATTTAAAATTGACACTCTAGGAATGATATTAAAGGATAAATAAACATGTAAATTAAAATTGGGAAAATTCTTGAACTTAAATGAAATTGTAAATTATAAAAGTTTGGTGGTCAATTTATAATGACTTAAAATTATACTATAGCTTTAAAAAAACAACACAAAAAAGAAAAAAAATTAAAAGAATGAAAGTTGAGGCTACTTTGTAAATTATAAAAGTTTGGTGATCAATTTATAATGACTTAAAACTATACTATAGCTAAGACCTTGTTCTTTAAAGCTTTTTGGTAATGGTAATAAACTTAGTGAATGTTGTAACATATCTAATTCTTGTTGAATGATTATATAAATTTAATGAAATAATACATAGTTAAGTATGCGTAGACTAAGTGTTGAAACTTTTATAAAGTTATTCAATGGTGTAAGAATATTATTGAAATGGAAGAATTAAGCTATGTTGGAATGTTTAACATTTATATAAATACTTGTTTAATTAGTGGAAGTATTGAAATGGAAGAATTAACCTATGGTGTGGAAATGAATATATCATGTTACTAGGGGGAATTTTTGCATTTTATTAATAGTTAAATAAATATAACACTGTGTTCACAATCAAATTTTGACATAGACATTTTATTGCATTCATCCGACTCGGTTCCACTCAAAACTCTCATTCCAATCACCTTTAGAGGAGGTCGAGTGGTTTGATTTTGCACAAGAAGTAAAATCACCAGAATCAGAAGGATTGGCATAATCACTAATAAACGCTTTTGGAAGAAACTATGTTGGAACGTGAGGTTCCGACATTCTGGAATACCTCCCAGTTTTTTAATACGAAGGGGGAACGACTTGATATCCAATTCCTATGCTAGCCTTTTGATGCAACCAAGCATCAATAATACCACTAACAAATTTTTTGATCAATGTTCATACTATCAACCATGAATTTATATTTTTCAAAAATATTAAGTTGTTATCTGACTGGTTGGTATTGTTTTTGGTGGTCACTTGTGCTCATAGAACATCAGTTTCCAGAGATAAATCACTAATTTTTATTTTTTTCTATATTGTTTTTCAGAAACTAGTAATTGATCATAAATTGGTTTCAAGTGATTTGTTCTATCAATCAGTATTTGATTGTAGAACCTGTATCTGGAAACTTCATCAATGCAAGATTGTTTTGAACATAATTTGTATTTTACCTCAGGTGGAATGGTTGTGATATTCTTCACAGGCTCATTGATGATGTCATCCACGAGAGCCTTGTTTGCTGCAGTTTCTTCAATCTGTGCTCCCCAATCTTAACCACCTCTACTTTGAGTGACTAATGTTGTTGAAGTAGTTGGATTCACATCAACTTTCTTTCCATTGTCATTCTTCTTCCCAGCATAGCATCGAGCAATCTTGATATCAAACCCAATATTCTTCACCATCTTGAACTTCTCTCGCCCTGTCCTCTTGAAGAACCTTTTAGCCCTAAGACTCACCATGGCCATTTTCCATTGAATATCCATCACTTCTAAGTCATCAGGATTTATCTACTTCAGATCACTAGGTTAAAAACTAGTAGGTGTCAAATTGTCTGATACAAGAGCTTCATAGCTTGCCATAAAAGCTGTCATTATGGGTAAGTGTTCCTTAGGAATCAAACTTTAACATTTGCCGGAGGAGTAATAAAGCCTGTCAGAGAAGGTGGTACACTTGTCTGAATGTAAGCCATCTGTGGACTGCCTTGAGTACAACTTGATGAGTATTGGTCTGATGAAACTTGACGAGTTAGCAGTGCACAATTTCCTGATTTGATTGGTAGGAGTGATAGCTCCTTTCTTGATGTCCAACTCAAGACTCAAGCAAAGCAAACAAATTTTGTAGAGATATCTAAGACAACTTCTCTTTTCTTTTGACGATGACACTGTAGACATTCCATTCAGGAGGCAAGGAGCTAGCAAGCTTCTTATTGATATCATATGTGAGGTATTCAGTACCCATAACCTTTAACCTTGAGATAATACTTGAGAAACGACTGACAGATTCAGATATATTGCTTTAGATCATCTAGGATATATGGATGCAAAAGTAATATGGTTTCATTTTGGCAAAAAGGCTAAAAGAAAAGTGTGGGGGAAGTTTGCTTAAATAGCTAAGAAACTTGAGAACGGAAAACCTGTCTGGTATGAGTATGTAAGGTAGCACAATTGGTCGTACTACCTTTTATACTCCCCATGGTCGATCAATCCATGCCATCGACTATGCTCCTTTTGTCCCATTTTCTTTTATCTAGCAAATGAATATGTTTCACTGAGTCAAAAATCTGATTTTGACCATATCTTTGGAGCTTAAGCATTGAGCGATTAGGTGCTTTTGATGTGTTTCTGTCTTAACTAAGGAGGTGTAAGGCCCCAAACCCGGGAGGCCTCACTTGTTGGATTTACTCATTCACACACAGTTCTTAAACTTGATTATCAAATAATGCAGCGGAAAATACTTCAATAAAACATAATCATTACATTGTTTAACAACGGAAGCGTAACATATTCTATTACATAAACATATCATAATCTAATCATAACGGGATGCCAGTCTTCATGATCCAGCGGGTAACTCTTCTCGCTTGCCAAGCATCACCGTCCATCATCCATACCTGCCTTAACCTGAATGTGCATACTAAAAAGTCAGCTACGCTGGTGAGTTCTAGCATTTCATAAAAACTTTAACCTCAGCATTTGCCAAAAACATATCATTCATTCATTTAATAAAACATGTAATAATTTAACATCTTTAAAAAAAGGTTTCGTACCCATATCATCATCAACATCAACATCATTATCATAAACACCGTTGAACGGATCGTTCGTTAAAACTTTTAACATTCATTTAAGTCATTCATTATCGTTATCTAATTCTGTATCTTACTTTACGCGTCACAGTGTCCCCGAAGGAACCTTTGGTGTTGTGGAAACCGCTACGTATCGCCGTCATTGCCACAACCATACACTACGTGGGGTCAACCGTTACGTATCGCCGTCATTGCCCAACCATTCATTACGTGGGGTCAACCGTTACGTATCGCCGTCATTGCCCAACACGCATCTTTCCTTTGGAAATCAACCGTTACGTATCGCCGTCATTGATTTCCTTTACCCTTTTCACTTAGGATGATCGTCATCACCCGAGTAACTGTCATTACTCCCTTACCAGTTGTACAACACCAAAACCATCGACAGGCCACCAAGACACTGCCCTGTTGTTCTTATGGTAACTATGGCTCGTTGTCTATAATCTACCACAAGGCTGGGAATCATATCCCCAGACTTCATTCGTCAATTCCATTCATTCGACATATTAGATTTGTAATGACTTCTTTAAACCTTTACCTCTTTCCCTTTTCATTAAACATTTCCTCATTTAAACCGTTCATAAACATTCGTAAACCTTTTTGGCAAAAACACTTTATAACCTTTCCTTTCGTAAACATCGTTTCGTTAAAACATCATTTCGTTAAACATCATTTCGTTAAACATCATTTCGTAAGTATGCACACCAGCCCAAAAACATTAACAAAACATTTAAAAGAGGGCTCTAGAACTCACCCGATAAGCAGTTTCTGAAATACTCTTAGTTGGCTACGGAGCGTCACTAATGTCACTCACGATCTGTTATAATAAAGCCATACTTGTAAGGTAGTGCTCCTAGATGACACTTGACATCCCTATGCTTAAACCTAGTAGTTTCGATAAATTTGCTTATATCGAAACTTGATAGTTTCGATAGGTTGTTTATGTCGAAACTTGATAGTTTCGATGGGTCTGCACATATCGAAACTAGGTAGTAGTTTCGATGGGGTCTACACATATCGAAACTATGTAGTTTCGATGGGGTCTGCACATATCGAAACTATGTAGTTTCGATGGGGTCTACACATAACAAAACTATGTAGTTTCGATGGGTCTGCACATATCAAAACTATGTAGTTTCGATGGGGTCTACACATATCGAAACTAGTAGTTTCGATGGACCTGCACATATCGAAACTAGTAGTTTCGATGGACCTGCACATATCGAAACTAGTAGTTTCGATGGGCCTGCACAGATTGTCTTCCCAAAAATCTGAAGCTTTTGCATGCGAGTCTGATCGAGTCAGTATCTCAACTTTTCTTAGATCAAAACGTTCGGTTTTCATTCTAGATGCTATACCTAAGCTCATTTTCAAGTTCCATCCGCAAAATCGTTGCCTTCTTAGCCAAAACCCGAAAATCCCAAAAACGAACAAAACTCAGATTTAGGCAAGATCCTTACCTGTATCGAGATTCTGATCCTGAGGTTCTTCTCACGAGCTTAGCAGTAACGTGCTCCCTCAATTCCGGGATGATCCGTCAACTTTCTCTCTCTAGACCCGAGCTCTCCTTTCTCTCTCTAGAAGTTGCGTGAGTGGGGAATGAGCAGAGAAGAGGGCTGCCCTGCCTCTTATACAGCTGAGCTTCCCTCGGCCTATTGAAGCCAAGCCCAAGCCCGCTCCCTTTTGTTTAAATATTCCGACTAAATCGCCAGTCTCGCTATATTTATTCGTTTTATTATTTTTGGGATGTTACAAGTCTACCCCCCTTACAATAGATTTCGTCCCCGAAACCTATCATAAGTCAAATAGTTGAGGGTACGACTCCTTCATTTCTGTCTCCATTTCCCAAGTGGCTTCCGATCCCTTTCGATGTTTCCATTGGACTTTAACCAATTAGATTACTTTATTACGTAAACGTCTCTCCTTTCGATCTAGGATGGCCACGGGTTCTTCGATGTAGTTAAGGCTATTGTCTACCTCGATGTCAGTAAGTGGTACGTGAGCCGATCCACCAAACACTTTCGCAAGTGTGATACATGGAAAGTAGGATGAATTCCACTTAACTCATCAGGCAACTCTAACCGATAAGCGACTTCTCCAACCCGTGCCATTATCCTGAACGGTCCGACAAACCTCGGACTTAACTTTCCTCTCTTCCTGAATCGTATGATTCCCTTCCAGGGTGACACTTTCAACATTACTCTGTCCCCAACATCAAACTCAATAGGCCTTCGCCGTTTATCCGCGTAGGATTTTTGACGATCTTGTGCGGCCTTCATTCGTGCTTTGACTTGATCAAACCTTTCCGACGTTTCCCTTATTACTTACAGACTCCCTAATTCCTTCTGTCCAATCTCGCCCCAACAAACCGGGGTTCTGCATCTTCTCCCATACAACATTTCGTAAGGCGGCATGCCTATCGTCGTGTGATAACTATTGTTGTAAGAGAATTCGGCTAATGGCAGATGACTGTCCCAACTGCCGCCAAAATCGATAATACAAGCACGAAGCATATCCTCCAATGTTTGAATGGTCCTTTCGGACTGACCATCCGTTTGTGGGTGGTATGCCGTACTGATATTAAGTCTCGTGCCCATCGCCTCGGGAAATCTTTTCTAGAACCTCGATGTGAATCGCGTGTCCCGGTCGGATACTATCGTCAAAGGCATCCCATGCCGTGCTACTACTTCGTTAATAAATACTTCCGCTAACCTTTCCGATGAGAACGTCTCGGGAATAGGTAGGAAATGAGCACTCTTTGTTAATCGGTCCACAACTACCCAGATGGGGTCATGACCTTTAGCTGTGCGAGGTAGCTTGGTTATGAAGTCCTTGGTAATGTGTTCCCACTTCCATTCTGGTATATCAAGCGGTTGAATCTTTCCATGCGGTTTCTGGTGCTCGGCCTTTACTTGTGAGCAAGTCAAGCACTTGCTTACATACTTTGTCACTTCGTGTTTCATTCCGGCCCACCAGTATTCCTTCCTCAGATCTTGGTACATCTTATTGGTACCGGGATGGATAGAGTAACGAGACTTATGAGCCTCATCCAAGATTTTGGTCCTAAGTTCGCCACCCATAGGTATCCATATCCGTCCAAAACGTGTCCTAACACCAAGGGTGTTATACTCCAACTTGTCCTGTTGGCCAACCATCCTTTCCTTCTTTATGTTTTCTTCTTTAAGTGCCTCATCTTGAGCCTTTACAATTTCCCTCATCACATCCGATGTCACCACCAACTGGCAAGCTTTCACTCTAATAGGAGTAGGCACATCCTTTCGGCTTAGAGCGTCAACCACCACGTTTGCCTTTCCAGGATGGTATATTATGTCACAGTCATAGTCTTTCAATAGTTCCAACCATCGCCTCTGCCTCATATTAAGTTCCTTCTGTTCGAAGAAGTACTTCAAACTTTTGTGGTCGGAGTAAATAGTGAACTTCACCCCGTAAAGGTAGTGCCTCCAAATTTTCAATGCGAATACGACAGCAGCAAGTTCCAAATCATGAGTCGGATAATTAGCTTCGTGAATCTTCAACTGCCGCGACGCATACGCGATCACTCTCTCGCGCTGCATCAACACGCATCCCAATCCCTGACCCGAAGCGTCAGAGTATACCACTAGGTCTTCATTGCCCTCGGGAAGGGCCAAGACTGGAGCTTGGGTTAGCCTCTTCTTCAATTCCTTAAATGCCTCATCTTGGATCGAACCCCATTCATACTTTACCTCCTTCCGAGTCAACTTTGTCAACGGCGAAGCTATTTTCGAGAAGTCCTAGATGAATCTCCGATAGTAGCCCGCCAATCCCAAGAAACTGCGGATTTCAGTTGGCGTCTTAGGAATATTCCATTCCTTTACCGTCACTATCTTTGCTGGGTCAACCATAATGCCGTTCGGGTTAATGACGTGACCTAGGAATTGGACTTCCCTAAGCCAGAATGCGCATTTGGAGAACTTAGCATACAACTTTTCCTTCTTCAGAGCTTCCAATATGTGACACCCAGCATTTCAGGTCAATATCCACATTTCATAAACGCACATTCATAATTATTATTTCCTGATATTTATTTTGACTAAGTAAAGTCAAGAAGTCTAGCAAAGGAGTTTATTCCAAGTCTAGTAAATCTTAAAGAATTACTAGAAAAAGTAAGCAGAATAACCCGACTAAATACGAACGTAAATGGTTAAATAAAATAACCAGAAAAATATACATATATATATATATATGTTACACAAAGTTTACGTGAACTATAATTTATAGTTATGACTAAATCATATAACATACGAAAAAGTAAAATAATGGACTTTTCGAAGACGTTACTATGTAGCGTCACTTTTAGGTATTCATACCTACAAATAATCACCTCAACGAATTATACAAAACAAGATTTCAATAATTTCTTCATCGAGCCATAAACCGGTTAAAATTATAATACCGTGAAGAATCTAAACCGAATTAAATTACCATTTGGAACCCAAAT
This sequence comes from Smallanthus sonchifolius, assembly GCA_023525975.1. Taxonomy (NCBI): domain Eukaryota; kingdom Viridiplantae; phylum Streptophyta; class Magnoliopsida; order Asterales; family Asteraceae; genus Smallanthus; species Smallanthus sonchifolius. The sequence goes on along the minus strand of CM042041.1, from coordinate 59,534,987 downwards.
TGATACTAATACTATTAATAAATTAATACTTAAAATTGGTTATCATTAACCCCAAACCACTTCCTTGACTTTCTCGGCCGAGATTCAGGGGAGCCATTCTCCCACTTGCTAATTCACTCAAATTCAGATAAAAACCATACCTCCTCAGTCTAAATCTCACAATCCTTTTCATACTTCTCACTTTCTTACGACAAATTGCCCATTTCTCTTCAAGATCGAATTCAAGTTTTAAAGCGAAATCCACCATAATACGGTGTATAAGGAGAAATTCAAGTGTTCTTGAAGAAAGCTTAGTAAAAGAAATCAAGACTATCTTCTCTGTTTATCTCAGAAATCACCATTCTCTGTTTGAGGTAAAAACTCAATATTATTCATTTCATTTTCTTTCAAAACCGTAGCTGAACATATAAATTGTTCAAACGCAAGTAAGATAACAAGAAAAGTGTGTCAAATTCAAGATTAAAACATAAAAATATACAGGACGAATTCTGTCAATCAAAGTGCAGTAATCGAAACTAGGTAGTTTCGATACCTGTTGTTCAATCGAAACTAGGAGTTTCGATACCTGTTGAGTCGAAACTGGGAGTTTCGATACCAGTTGTTCAATCGAAACTAGGAGTTTCGATACCAGTTGTTCAATCGAAACTAGGATTTTCGATATCTATTTACTCAATCGAAACTAGGAGTTTCGATACCTGTGTACAATCGAAACTAGGTAGTTTCGATACTATTCTTGCCAATCGAAACTAGGTAGTTTCGATACCTGTTTTGCTCAGTCGAAACTGGGAAGTTTCGACATCTGTTCTGTTTAATCGAAACTAAGAAAGTTTCGATACCTGTTCATCAGCCCTTGGGGCAGTAACTCAGAACTATTTTTATAACGAAACAAGTGTTGGGAAAAACTAAAAAGATAATTTAAACAAAAGCAATCAGATCTGCTAAGTCGGGTGAACAATTTGCGTTTAAGACGGGTAGTCTTAACGTGTATGCTATCCTTGTGTAATTAGGATACGGATAGGCGAGTCTGCTGATTATTCAAATATTTGCTAGCATTCATACTGTCGAGGTGAGTTTCACTAATCCCCTTTTTTCTAAGTTTTGAAATGATTTGGGGTGGAAACATATTTGTAAAGAATTTTCGTATGTAAATGAATGAAACTAATGATCTGACCGTATGTATGTATTGAGGGAACAATAAAGCGCTTAAAGTCCTCGTAATAAAATTAGTAACCATTAGCTATGGATTTAGCCCGGGATTATATGAATAGTACTATTGGGGGTGACGCCTCCGGTCATGGTTAGTCGCGCTAACCAGGGGTCAAAATGGCCGAATGACCGCATATTGTCTTACTCGCAGAAAGGCGAGGGGAGGCACAGAATGTTGGGGTTTGGTTACGGTCTCGTACATTACATGCTATTTTGTATTCCTTGCAAGCTTACAAATGGGGTCAATAGATCGGATTAGTAATCATATTCATTGGTAATACATGCAAAAAGAGTTCTGATCCGGGTAAAGTGATCAGGTTTTAAACAAAAGAGTTCTGATCAGGGTAAAGTGATCAGGTTTTAAAGTAAAGAGTTCTGATCCGGGTAAAGTGATCAGGTTTTAAACAAAAGAGTTCTGATCAGGCTAAAGTGATCAGGTTTAAACAAAAGAGTTCTGATCAGGTTAAAGTGATCAGGTTTAACAAGGAGTTTTGATCGGAAAATGATCAGATTTAAACATTGGGTTTGTGATAACTCTTTATAATAACTTGTGAACTCACCAACCTCGTGTTGACGTTTTTAAGTATGTTTTCAGGAAATTGAACGTGGCCATCAGGTTAGCAATGTAGGATACATGCATGCACGTGGATACGGCTTTTTGGGAGGATTTCTCTTGTATAACTCATGGTCTTGAGTCATATTTGCGAAATCTTAAACTTTTGTAAACTCAATTTGATACTTTGTGATGTAAATATTTTAAACTCGATTATGTATCCAATTACATGTATGTGTTTGCGATAATCATATGCTTTGGAAACCGGTGAACGTCGTGCCTCGCGTTTCCGCCTTGGCGGGGTGTGACACAATACTTCCTTCAAGTGACAAGCGTGATCACCCTCATTCTTGGAGTAGTTGAGGATATCATCGATGAACACGATCACCGATCGATCCAGCATTGGTCGACAAACTCTATTCATCAAATCCATGAACGCTGCAGGGGATAAATCGGGGTCCGCCCTGGCTTGTTCTTGCGTTAGTGCGTACGCACGAGTCTTTGCTCGGGGCCTCTCTTCTTTCCTTTCCGGGCCTTTCCCTTTTCCCGGTTTCATCCATTCTCGGTTTCGGGCATTCCCTACTCAGATGACCGGCATCCCCACAATTATAGCACTTGAAGTGTTGTGGGCATTCACGGGAGTAGTGCCCGGTCTTGCCACACTTAAAGCACAAGTTAGATCCCAATCTGCATTCACCTACATGCTCCCTTCCACACTTCTTACAAACCGTCGGCTCGTTCACCCGAGCCCTCTTGTCACGAGTCCCAAACATCCTTCCACCAGTTCGCTTATTCAAGAAGCTCGGTCTCTTCTTCGGTTCCTTAATGGCGGCGACATTCAGCGCCAGATCATCAAATACCACGCCGCTCAGTTCTACTACCGAATCATAGGTCGTAGGGGCGTTTGCCTTAACATAGGTGCGGACCTGGTCCGGCAACCCTTGAATGTAGCAGGAAATTTTTATTTCCTCCGTCGTAACAAGATGTGGCACCAGACGTGCCAGTTCATTGAATCGGGTTGTGTACTGCCGGTGCGTCATGCTCCCAGCCTTCAAACCCAGAAATTCCCTCTCTACCTTCTCAATCTCGTTCCTTGGACAAAAGTTCTTGATTACCAGAGTTTTCAAGTCATTCCACATCATCGAGTCAACAACCTCATCCCCCTTAGCTTGACGTACACCTTCCCACCAGTGGGATGCTTCCTCTCTCAAGGAGTTAGCAGCAAACTTCACTACTTGATTTGCTCGACACTCGCTCAGACGGATGGCGGCTTCCATACGTATCACCCAATCAAAAGTAGCCACCGCGTCATTCTTCCCAGTCAGGACCGGCGGGTCACATGCCTTAAATGACTTATAGTCGCACCCGCGAGCAGGCGGTGCGTTGTCGGTCTCATTGTTCTGGGCACCAGTTGCCGCACTAGATCTGCCTTCCCCACTAACTTTCTTTAATGCTTCAGCCAACAGACTTGGCAGAGAATTCTTCATCAACTCGGAGAACTCTCGAGCTATGGCTGCTCTCACTTCTGGTTCAAAAGTGAAAGGTTGTTCTGCAACTTGTGTCTCCTCAGTTCCATGCACACTAACCGCCGGTTCAGTGTGAACACTTCCTTCTTCACTATTCTCTTGGCGCGCAGGGATCCTGCCACGCCCACCATTTCGACCGCCGGTACGACCACCGGTACGGCCACCACGCCTTCTGTTTCCTCTTCTCGCCATCTCGTTCTATAAGACAAGAAATCCAATGTCATCACGCTAGTTAACAAATAAAATTCAATAAGTACTGTAAGATGTTAATATACACTGGCCATCTGCAATTAACCATTACACTACCTTTCGATTTCTATTTGACCACCTTTGTGATTCCATCAGAACACAAGTCCTTTCCTAACCCTTTCTAAGGCATACTACATACACATACTCTACTTTTCATACCTGATGCTGTGACTCGAGTTACCCGTACTGGCATCCGCTTTCGGTCCCATTCAAATTTTAAGTTCAGACACTGGGAGTGTCCGAATCTCTCAAACTATTGCTCTGATACCAACTTGTAAGGCCCCAAACCCGGGAGGCCTCACTTGTTGGATTTACTCATTCACAAACAGTTCTTAAACTTGATTATCAAATAATGCAGCGGAAAATACTTCAATAAAACATAATCATTACATTGTTTCACAACGGAAGCGTAACATATTCTATTACATAAACATATCATAATCTAATCATAACGGGATGCCAGTCTTCATGATCCACCGGGTAACTCTTCTCGCTTGCCAAGCATCACCGTCCATCATCCATACCTGCCTTAACCTGAATGTGCATACTAAAAAGTCAGCTACGCTGGTGAGTTCTAGCATTTTATAAAAACTTTAACATCAGCATTTGCCAAAAACATATCATTCATTCATTTAATAAAACCTTTCACAAAAGCATGTAATAATTTAACATCTTTAAAAAAAGGTTTCGTACCCATATCATCATCAACATCATTATCATAAACACCGTTGAACGGATCGTTCGTTAAAACTTTTAACATTCATTTAAGTCATTCATTATCGTTATCTAATTCTGTATCTTACTTTACGCGTCACAGTGTCCCTGAAGGAACCTTTGGTGTTGTGGGCAATCGCTACGTATCGCCGTCATTGCCACAACCATACACTACGTGGGGTCAACCGTTACGTATCGTCGTCATTGCCCAACCATTCATTATGTGGGGTCAACCGTTACGTATCGCCGTCATTGCCCAACACGCATCTTTCCTTTGGAAATCAACCGTTACGTATCGCCGTCATTGATTTCCTTTACCCTTTTCACTTAGGATGATCGTCATCACCGGAGTAACCGTCGTTACTCCCTTACCAGTTGTACAACATCAAAACCATCGACAGGCCACCAAGACACTGCCCTGTTGTTCTTATGGTAACTATGGCTCGCTGTCCATAATCTACCACAAGGCTGGGAATCATATCCCTAGACTTCATTCGTCAATTCCATTCATTCGACATATTAGATTTGTAATGACTTCTTTAAACCTTTACCTCTTTCCCTTTTCATTAAACATTTCCTCATTTAGACCGTTCATAAACATTCGTAAACCTTTTTGGCAAAAACACTTCATAACCTTTCCTTTCGTAAACATCGTTTCGTTAAAACATCATTTCGTTAAACATCATTTCGTTAAACATCATTTCGTAAGTATGCACACCAGCCCAAAAACATTAACAAAACATTTAAAAGAGGGCTCTAGAACTCACCCGATAAGCAGTTTCTGAAATACTCTTAGCTGGCTACGGAGCGTCACTAATGTCACTCACGATCTGTTATAATAAAGCCATACTTGTAAGGTAGTGCTCCTAGATGACACTTGACATCCCTATGCTTAAACCTAGTAGTTTCGATAAATTTGCTTATATCGAAACTTGATAGTTTCGATAGGTTGTTTATGTCGAAACTTGATAGTTTCGATGGGTCTGCACATATCGAAACTAGGTAGTAGTTTCGATGGGGTCTACACATATCGAAACTATGTAGTTTCGATGGGTCTGCACATATCGAAACTATGTAGTTTCGATGGGGTCTACACATATCGAAACTATGTAGTTTCGATGGGTCTGCACATATCGAAACTATGTAGTTTCGATGGGGTCTACACATATCGAAACTAGTAGTTTTGATGGACCTGCACATATCGAAACCAGTAGTTTCGATGGGCCTGCACAGATTGTCTTCCCAAAAATCTGAAGCTTTTGCATGCGAGTCTGATCGAGTCAGTATCTCAACTTTTCTTAGATCAAAACGTTCGGTTTTCATTCTAGATGCTATACCTAAGCTCATTTTCAAGTTCCATCCGCAAAATCGTTGCCTTCTTAGCCAAAACCCAAAAATCCCAAAAACGAACAAAAACTCAGATTTAGGCAAGATCCTTACCTGTATCGAGATTCTGATCCGGAGGTTCTTCTCACGAGCTTAGCAGTAACGTGCTCTCTCAATTCCGGGATGATCCGTCAACTTTCTCTTTCTAGACCCGAGCTCTCCTTTCTCTCTCTAGAAGTTGCGTGAGTGGGGAATGAGCAGAGAAGAGGGCTGCCCTGCCTCTTATATAACTGGGCTTCCCTCGGCCCATTGAAGCCAAGCACAAGCCCGCTCCCTTTTGTTTAAATATTCCGACTAAATCGCCGGTCTGCTATATTTATTCGTTTTATTATTTTTGGGATGTTACTGGAGGTGAGCAACCAATCTATACTATATAATAAATAAAGGTTTCTTAATGCCACGTGTCGCCTCCATATTAATATTCATCATTTTTCCCGCCTTTCTCTCTTATTTAATGCATTTATATCTTTTACTAATAATATATATTTAAAGAAAAATACTAAATATACTAAAATAAATATTTATTTTAAATTATCTCTTATTATAAGAAACTTTGAAATTTAATTATGTAACTTCAATTTCCAAACCAAACCAAACCAAACGTACCCAGTATAATCCCACACATAGCTAACGCTATTAGTAGGGTCTGGGGAGGGTGTGATGAGGGCAAACCTTACCCCTATCCCAAGGGATAGAGAGGCTGCTCCCGTTTAGATCCCCGGCTCCATGGGAAAGAAAAAGATAAAAATATAAATAAAATTAATGAGTAATAAAGTAAAATAAATCTAACAGTAATCTAACAATTTCCAATCAATAGTAAATGAAATTCAAATTATATTAAATAATAATTAATGTATTTTTAAAACCCAATTATATATTAGTTTTTATATATTTTGAATTTGTTTTCTATCTTAAGTATATGTAATATATTTTTACAGTTGTAAAATATATAGACAAAGATTTAAAAAATTTATTTATTGATATTTTTCACCCGTGTGTAGACACGGAATCTAAACTAATCTATACTTTATAATAAATAAAGGTTTCTCAATGCCACGTGTCGTCTCCATATTCATTCTCATAAAAATTTTCCCGCCTCTCTCTCATAATAAATTCATTTCCATAATTTCAATAATAATATTTTTAAACAAATTATTAATCTTATCTTACTACTCTAATAAATAAAAATATCTACAGGACACATGTCACTCTCTGGTTACTCCTCATCTTTATTTTTCCCGCGTCTCTCTCTTATTAAATATTATATTTTCAATTTCTCTCTCGTATTAAATAATAATCTTTATATTAATAAATTTAATTACGAATAGTTATTATTTAATTATAAATATTTATTATATCATCAATCAAATGAACTTAATATGAACTAGCATTTATCAGTTAAATTAAAAAATTAATACTCGGTTAAAACAATGTTTTAAAAACTAACTTAAGATACCTTATAATTGCCACGACAAATTACATATTTTGACAAATGTGTTTGTTAACAAATTACATTTTATTTTATTCAACCGATGTAATATACTGGTTTATTCAACCCGTGTATTACACAAGTTTTAAAAAATATAAAATTTTTATTACTAAATATATAACATTTTATTTATTTAACCCGTGTAATACACGAGAATTTAACCTAGTGGTTAATATAGCTAGCATATTTCCTTGTATAAAACTTTGACTTTTGTCTCAACTCTCTTTGGAGGAATCATTCTTTAAGTGTGTAGACATCTTCTTTGTCTTGGTTTTAAATTTAAATCCACTCCTCTTTTTAACAAATTCCCTATATTTGTTTGACTCAGAGCATTCCTAATAGCTTTCCCATCCCTATCTTCATAATTACATTAAAATCACTATCTTTTTTCTCTCCTTCTCAATTAAATAATACTTTTTTATACCTTTATCATTACCTTTTCTCTCTCCTTCTCAATTAAATAATACTTTTATCATCACCTTTTCTCTCTCCTTCACTCACAACCACTTCAAAAAATATTAAAAAAATTATGCAGGTGAACAGTGTTTTCCCCAAATATACAAAAAATTTATCCTTTTTCTCTCTCCTCCACTCACAACCACTTTAAACCACCATATAAAATATGGGAAACCCACTCACAAATATATGCAGAACCTACTGTGAATGCTCTCAACTGTCCATAAAACTTATTTTATAAAGGTTTTTAGGTTTTATGAATACTTAGGTCACGTAATTATATATTTCGAGGTTAATATTATTCTCCATTGCTTGTTTTGAGTACATTGATGTAGATAATTTATCATTTTTCCTTGCTTAAACACGCCATCTACATATTGGACCCGTAGCGTTGTTGTTGAACTAACAAAAACGTTTAGATTGCGTATAAGTTAGGGGTGTTAAAAAAATCCGAATCTAAAATCGAACCCGAATTATCCGAATCCAAAAAACAAAATTAACTCAAAAATAGCTTTAAACCATCAAACTGTTAAACGTCAAATTAGCCGGTCTAGCTAACCTAACCAAACCGTTTAGTTCTTGGAGTTTCCAAGAAGTGTAATTAGCAAATCAGCTCTTATGTTTTCTTCGGGTGTGTTTAGGATTACTTATCTAACCCTCAAAGTCTTTTTTGTCAAAAAGGGCTTATTGAATTATTACTTATTGAAAAAGAGTTTTTAAAAAAGTGTTTGGATTAACTTATGTGATGGAGAAAATCAATAAGTCAATAAGTTGTTTTTTAAAAATTGTTTGGGTTAACTTATTCATGTATAATGACAAAAAATATCAAAAGTCATAAGGATATATGAAAAGTAGGGGGTGGTTACTTCTCCAAAACAACTTATTATACATTTTTAAAAAGTTATTTTTAAAACTTCTTTTACTCTAACCTAAAAAAATTATAACTTATTGAGTTATTAGAAAAGGTAATAAGTCAATAAGTAAGTTTGAAAAATAATGCTAAACTAGGGATGGCAATGGGTCGGGTTTAGATAATCCCAACCCAATACCCGGTTATAAAATCTTGTCCCATACCCGGCCCAAAACCCGTCGGGTATCAGGTATACCCGTTAGTTTCTAAAGAATACCATACTCGAGCTAAACCCGTCGGGTATTTATCGGGCATACATAAAAATTATAACTAAAATAAAAAAAGAAAGAAACAAAATCATGTTGGGTATATACATTTAAAATAAATACGGTATATACACTTAAAATAAATACAATATATATACGTAGAATAAATAAAAAAGAAAGAAAAACTATATCGGGTAAACGGGTATACGTTATCGGGGCGGATAAACAAATATATCACCATATTCCATACGTGTCTCAAACCCGTGAAAAATTTCAAAAGTAATTCCAAACCCGGTCCCATACCCGATTACCCGACACTATCGCCGTTCCAAATATTTCAGTTTCAATTTTAGGATCGGGTTTGGGTTTCATTACGACCCCGATCCCAATCCCAAGCGCCCCCATAATCAAAACACACGACCAAAAAAACCCTTTTTGAAAAACCAAATTCAAGCCTAAAGAGGTTCAGATTGCTTCTAACAAAATCACACATTTACTTCTTCTAAATCACAGGTCGTGATTAGGGCCAGTAAAGTACAATGGCTATTTATATTGAAAAAATTTCATCACAATACATTGGAAGCATTCGGTGAGTTTCTCCCTGTATGGTTGTTGTCGATAATGGTGTTTTATAAAAGCATAACAAATCATATTCTGGTTCTCTAATTATATGTGAACACATTTTTCAATCACTAACAGTTACGGGTTCTAGGGTTTCATGTTTTTGTAGATTTGTTGGATTCAAAGAGTGCATCACAATGCTTTGGGTAAGTTAAGTTTCCCAGCAGTAAGTATGATTCTTATTGATAATGATGTTTAATAAAATAATATATTTGTTAATTTCAGTTTCTATCATCTTTCCATTCAATGTCTACACAAGATTCATATTTAGGAATTTTTTTTTTGTTTTTTCAAATTTCTCTGATATCTGGAACAAACTTTTCAGTTAGACTCAACCTTGATCCATATGAAAATCTTCCATGGGGTTGAATACTGAGGATTCACTATTAGGGTCTATAAAGAAGGAAATCATGTTTATGTGACTTTGTTGTGTACACGAACTTAAATCTCAGGAAAATATAGTCAAATATACCACAATTATGTTAAATTAGGTAAAAATTCTGAGTTCTATATGAAAATCTTCCACTGATAAGAATTCAAATTGGAATTTTAGAAAGACATATATTATTCATATGGGGCGGATGGATACTTAATAATTTATGAACATAGTTGTCAATAGCGCTGGTAGCTGGCGCTATAGCGCGCTACCTAGCGAATCGGCAGGTGACTGCTATTTCCATATAGCGACTACATAGCGAGCAAATAGCGTTTTTTTGTTTTTTTAATATAAATTAGCGCTAGGGTGTTTTTTAATATAGTGATAATGTATTTTAGCTATTTTGGTGGTGTGAATGTTTTTTTGTTGATTATAATTGCACAAATAGTTGACTAATTGTATTCTAAAACTTTCTACTAGTGTATCGCTAAACGTTAAATAGCGCCCGCTATTCGCTATGTAGCGTATAGGTGGCTTGTCGCTATTTATCGCTATTCGCTATTGACAACTATGTTTATGAATGATAGAATTGTATCCTTGTTGCTGAAGCATATTTGTAACATGCAAGTGTTCTTGATCTTGAATCAAATAGATTGCAAGTTGAGCATCTTTACAGTTACATCTTTTATGTTCTACTAGATTGATTTGTTTCCTTGTCTACAAACAGTATAGGCTAGTAGTTACCAGTTTGAAATGTTACATGGGTTTTTTTTTAATTACTTTTTTCGCAATCTTCAAATGAATGTAGTTACTAACACAAAGGAAATGATTCTTGTGAATTTTGTAGTTAAGAAATGACTCGGTTGGTGCTCTGAAGATAGAGGTGAACTATCCTTTTGGGGAGGAGTGCGGGCCTTAGAGCAACTGGTAAGGTTGCTGCTTTGTGATCTTGAGGTCATGGGTTGAAGCCGTGGGAAACAACCTCATGCACAAAGTGTAGGCTAAGGCTGTGTACATCAGATCGCGAAGCGATCAGGACCCTGTACAAATGCGGGAGCTAAGTCAAGCACCGGGTACGCCCAGGAGGTAATAATTATATGCAAACAATTTTAAGATACACAGAGATACTAGATCTATACTTTTTGTAGAAATCGTATTGAGATACTCTAGTTGGATTCTTGAATCGTTTTTATAAAGTAACTTCTTTATAGAAATAGCAAATATGTTGCAGTTGTTTATCTTGACTAGACACATTTTGAAGTCTAAATTGTCTCATTTAATACCCTCAAAGTTTCGATCCAACTTCAAGTCGCGGCCCAAATTAGAATTTGCGTAAGACCCAAAGTTATCTGGCCCAGTGTATATCGTCTGAGGGTTTCTCATTTGTATATTTTGTTGGCCGCCGCTCGTGCTAGATTTTGAAAGTTTGTCTAGGATTTGGCTGGAGTGCTTCTGCATTTCTTGTACTCTTTAACAATCTATTTGAGGTAAGATCTATCTGTTATGCCTTTCATTTCTTTGTATATCTCATAAAAAAGATGCTTATTGTTACTTATGAAAAATTTGCCAGCTTTAATATAATGTCTGGTGTCTATGGTGCTCGTTAAGAGATCTGATCTGGTTTTATCATTGTTAAGTGTGTCATTCTTGTGTAAATTTGGCACTCTTGCAAATCTTTTCACAACTCTTTTATGGTATATGTATGTATGACCATCCATGATGCCTACTATATCTTCACAAGCAGTAAAATCTTGTTCTATTTATTGTGTTGGTTTATATATCTACCTTAATTGCTATCATCTTTACGTGCTATATCAACTTATATAGATTCTCATTGCTGTTATGACACCTGGCAGTTTTATTGCATTCAATTTTGACGATCTAAAGGAAATAGAATAAGTGGGTTGTCCCTCTCGATCCCTAGTAAAGCTAAAAATTCCCTCCAATGGTTTTTGCATAAGAAACTTTGGTGGCATTTGGTTTTTAATGATGAATAATGATGGTTATGGGTTTGATAACAGGCTGAAATGGGAATGGATATGCGTTTCTAAATTGAACCTTCTAGGTAGGTATGCCGGATTCCCAGTTTTACGGGTATCAAACTCATACCCTCAAACCAAATACCTCAATAGCTAACTTAATATTCGTATTGTTGGACTAATCGTGTTTGTTCACATGTGAAAAGATCGAAACTTGGTGTGCAAGTCTGGTTAATTTCGAATAGGTCAGTTGGGTATTTGAGTCTATCAATGTTTCCGATGGGTCATAATTAGTTAAGAGTTATTTTTGGGTTTATTTGTTTATGTTTATCTAGTGGGTCAAGATAATTATAGGTTAGATTGGTTTTATTTATTATATAGGAATTTGAGTTTGTTTAGGAATGGGTCTCGTGGGTTATTTAAACGGTTGATGGTTGTAATTTTTATTATTCTAGTTCTATTTTTCAATAAAAGTGTTGATCAATTGTTTTTGATCACTCCGAGTTTTTCTTATTCATCTCTTCTTAATTCTTTGGTGTTCATGGGTACACGTGTTACCTAGGATTAAACCCCCCGAATTGAAAACACTAAAACGCCCTTTATTATTAAAACCATAGGTTTGTACCTAGAGTAAACCTGCAAGGGTCTAGGTCCATGAGTGGGCCTGAAATGGATACTTACTAGCTGATGCTTTTGTGTTACAGTATGTTGTTGGGTCGTGGAGGCTGCGATCACAGGGCAGCCGACGCTAGGTGCATCCATTAAGGAAGCCGACCCTAATTGGGTTCCTTAGCCCCCAAGTTGCCAGCAATTAGGAAAGTTTGCTAATTGGGAAGAAGTCTAACCCGAATCTTCTCCTATAAATAATAGAATTATAATTGTAATTTTCTCAACACCTCATAAATAAAAACGACTCGCTAGTGCAGCCGATGTAGGTCAGTTTTGACCGAACCACGTAAAATACCGTGTCGTCTTCTTATTCTTCTTTTCTGTTTATATTGCGATTTGTGTGTTTGCTGTTTTGCGAAACTGATTCTAGCCACAATTCATTGCCGTTTGCTGCTGTTTCCGCACAGGTCAAACAGCAGCTGCTGTTTGGTTAGAGGCTGATTAAGTTCAACTGGATCAGTTTTTTGACCAGGAGATAGGTTTGACCAGATTCAGTCGGGTTTGACCAGAAAAGGGTTTGCCAATGTTGGGCAGTTGATAATCTTCAATTCACTCGTGCAACTAAATAAAGGAGTTCTAAATGTAATTAGTACCCTTCTTCTCACAAATAAAATGACAATTCACTTTACAAAAGAGAAACACCATCTTGATATTGCCTGCTCAAGTGCCCAGTATAATTACCTTTTTGTGGTGCCCATTATTAATCAACCAACTATATCGACATCTCTCTTGGATGACTTGATATTCTCCCTTGGGTAATATTTGCTCTATTAGAGTGTTGCAACACTTTAGAATGAAATGTTGCAACAAGTACATTAGTTGTAAATGTCATGCATAATTAAACAAGCAACTCAGAGAAAATAGGAACATCTTAAAACGATTATTATATTACATGGCAGTTGTAGTAACCAGATTGGGAAGATAACATGCAAGAGTTTACAGTTGATGGTGTAGTAATAAGATTAGGTAGATAACAAAATTGGGTGAAACATGATCTAGCCAGTCCCTTAGACTGTGGGTCTTCATAGGAGTTCTTTTCCCATTCAGTGCTCAGCTAGGGTGTTCTGCAACAAAAGCTACCACCCACCCTAATCCACCTCGTATTTTTTCATACATGTAAAAAAAAGGGGCATACCGGGTGCTTGACTTAGCTCCCGCATTTGTGCAGGAGGCTGTTTCCACGGCTCAAGGTCACAAAGCAACAACCTTACCAGTTGCTCCAAGGCCCACCCTCTTCTTTTTTCATACATGTACATATTCCATATACATAAGGACTCTCACATGCATATGACATACATATGTACACATATTAAATACACCATACACACTTAAAGATATAAGCATTCATATAAATGCTAACATACATACATATTCTTGTCATTATACGTACAGATATCAGTCTATACATAGGCATACACGTACGCATATGCATATGCGCCTACACATACACACACATGCACCTGCACATAACCTATGATAATTGCATGTGCCTATACACCTAACACACACTTATACACATTGATTTCTCGGTTCACTATTAAAAAGAACTAACACACACACTTTTGCAGATAGCTTATGACTGTTACATGTGCATATACACCTAACACAAACACGCACACTTATACATGTTGATTTTTCAGTTCACTATTATATAAGAATTTTTGATGTAAAATATTTAGTTATCAATGCACACACACACAGATACATATATATATATATATATATATATATATATATATATATGCGTGAACTTACAGAATTAATAAAATGTTCAACTACTTCTTTTATGTAAAAAAATACAATTGTCAGTAGCACTCACACTTAGTTGCTATCATCTTAACATGCTGTATCAAGTATCAACTTAAAGAGTTTCACATGGCTGTTAGAACACTTGACACTTTTGAGAGGTAGGCTGGCACTCCCAAACCCTAAAAAAGCATAATGTATTAGTGCTTAGTTTTCTTGCTTAGTCATCAGTGTATCTCAACCTTGAAATGTATTACTATTATGTACTTTACTTTGTATTCAAACAACGAATCCGGACATAAATGAACTGAGCACAGGAACAAACCTAAATTGTTCTTAGTTGTTGCTACCCATCCACATTACGATTCTTGAGGAAACAAAGGCATTAACCCTCAAGGGGTGGTGCAGTGGTAAGCGCCTAACTCCCCTCTTGAAGGCCACCTACCCAGTCCAAACTGCGATTTACCTGATCGTGTTGGTTAGCAGGGTTGCGTGAGTTTTTTGGTAACCGGTTCTCATGGTTACAATCAAAAAGAGAAAAAGAAACAAGGCATTGTTTTTAAGGTGAACAAGATCTAAGATATAAGGAGCACCATAAAGGATTTATCTCAATTTGTAGAAGTTTTTACTCTAGAACACAATTTATGTTTATGCACCTCAAATGTGTATATGACTACATAATATCACCTAATTTGCATTATGTCTTTGTTGTACACTAAGTCAATCATTCTTGCTTCATGTGGGGTTGTCTCGATCGGTATGCTGTTTGGGTGTATGCTACAGTTATGTACTTGTATATATTAATGCATCTTTTGTGTCTGATTCTGTATGTTATGATATATATTATTTCTACTAGCACCAACATAATAACAAGATCCATAGAGAAATAAAATAAAATCTCAATCCTTTTTAAGTTATTGAAGGCACTTCCCTCCCCTTCATATGTCTAATAGGGCTGTAGGGGTTGTGCATAGCCTCTTTGTCATCAATCATGATCATCACTTGAGAAATCTAAGCAAGTACACAAAAAGCATATTATTGTGGTTAACGCACCAGTTAATCATCTTTTAGTTCATAAATTTTGAAGAAAATGTGAAATATATGGTAGCGGTTGTTCACAATATGCTGGTTGATGGCTCCAGGAGTTCGTTGGAAGTCATGGAAGCAAGGGAAGAACGCCGTCCTGTTAAGTATTTCAAACCCCCTTTAACTCAGGTATCCTCACACTTTCTTTTTACTCATAATATTAATCAAAACAAAAAAAAATCAAATAATTAATTATCATGTATTTTTTGCAGGATGAAAGACTAGAGAAGAGAGAGAAGAGGAAGCAATGTAATAGAGAGTCGGCTAGAAGGTCACGATTGCGCAAGCAGGTAATGCATACTTCTTCATTTTAATTAATTAATATATTTAATTTTTTTTTTTTTTCTGTTTCTTATGTATTCTTGTCATATATGTTATAGGTTGAGTTTGAAGAACTCCAGGCAAGTGTAGAGACACTAACAAATGAGAATAACTTGCTTAGAGATGAGCTGAATAGGATTTCTGGTGAATGTGAGAAGCTTGCATATGCAAATTTTTCATTGAAGGTATATATTAATTTAATAATAAATTAATAATATATCCCATGTTAATTTTGACTTTTGATTTTGAGAATTTGTTGTTTTCTTCAACTAGGGTGAATTAAGCAAGCATCTTGGATCTGAGAAACTCCTGGGTGATGATGATTATCATCTTTCTCTGGCCAGTGGAGGTAATAATTGAAAACATGTCCTGTTTTGTTACTAATTTATGATGCATAAAACCCTGTTTGAATGCTGCTGGTTTTAAAACTTTATACTATTGGAAAGAACTTGAAGAATTGTTAGCTTGTTTTTGGTGAAGGGTTTATCCTTCAATTGTGGCAACATCAGCGCGTTTACTCATGAATGGGTTTAAATTCTTTTTTAGCTGAAAGGGGAATTGTGTACCCACAATCAGAGTATTTGATGCATTCAACATTCTAAATCAGTCGATTTTCTTCTTACTTATAACCAGCACATTAATTATTTATACATCTTTTTTTATATGAAATGGAAGTGTCTGTGGGTTGTTCGCAACCTGACCCGGCCCATATGGCTTTTTTCGAATTCCACATGGCTTTGCATCCCTCAACCTCTTTCCTCGAAGTTTTAAGTAGCTAGTGGTGGAAGTTGAACAATTAAATCTAGGGGGGGGGGGGGGGGGCGAAAATATTACACATAAAAAGCCAAAATTTTTTACACCAAATAAAAACCATAAATAAAAAAAACAAGTTCTTACACATCGGTCTGGATTATGAGGGGCCCAAACACTATAACTAATATGAAATAAACCTAGTGGGCCGCCATGGTTTCTGCATAAAACTATACAAATTCCTTTGGTTATCAACCCATGTTAGTGATTTTAGTGTCATCTAGCTATTTTATGTAATTAAGTTTACTTATTGATCAAATTAGAAGTCATAATGACATCAAACAAATTGGTAAATGTGGAGTGCATACTTGTTTGATGATCTTATGACTTATAGTGCTAAAGACACCTTGTTGTATCATCCAAGTCCCCCCATCAACTCCAGAACATCTACAGAACCTTCAATTGGTTTCTACACCTTTTCTGACCTACTTAAAATCTCCATTTCCTCTTTAAAAACATGCAAACTCTCCTCATCGGTCCTAGACATCGAATCTTCAAATTCCTGGCTCAAAAATGATATCCTAATATTCAGTTTAGCCTCCACAACATCAAGTTCTGAAACAATTCTCCATTGGGTAGCATCTTCAAGTTCACCACCTTTACATTTCATGTTGTAGACCTGACTGGTATCTATCCAATTTAATTGTTTCTTCCTTTATGTTAAACCCACAATTCAAATATTTTCACCAAATTTAACCTGATGGTCTAACCAGAGACTGAAATGCACCCACGATCCCTTAAACTTAAACTGTATTTTCCAGCCCTGATTCTTCTTGATATGCATCTGTAACTACCAGCACCAGCACACACATGGAACTGGTATATTCTTCATTATCTCCTCATCAATTTCGACCTTCCTATCTGGACTTATGGCATCATCCTCATGTTGAGTATTTCCAAGTGTATCAATACAATCGAACTAGCGTGGGTCGGTTGGGTGTGGAGCGCTAACAGCACTAGGCCGCACCAGTTCTTGGTTTCAGCCTATGACTTTGTGTATAAATCATAAAAGAGAAATTGAAAATATATTTTTTTTTCCAATTAATGAAATTGTACTACTTTACGTAAATGTGTTGGTTTATGGTAAAACAACACAAATAACTATGCTGTTTTATCATAAAACAACACCAAACATAACAACTAATTGTGCTGTTTTACTATAAAACAGCACTAAAACAACACGGTTAATTGTGTGACTTGCTCTTCTTAGCTAACCGAACACAAATAAAACCAGCATAACAAAACTAGTATATCAAATCAGCACAAAACAAAGAACACAATTGGAATTGGCAGGTTATAATCCTAAAAGTAGCACAAACATAACCCACAACAAGCAAAAACAGCACAGGTAGGCCATCACAAAGATGAACAAAACCCATCACAACAAAACTAAGCTTTTAAGATTGTATTATATATAAAAACATTTACAAATTAGATTTTGCGTTCTAGCCCAAGTTTCATAGCCTTCACATGGAGTTTTTTTTTAATTCACTTTCTTGTATTTTATGGTACATTATTTTCCTTACAACAATAGTTACCGGAAGACGCAAAGATAAGGTGCATTCTTGTTTTTATTTTGCGGAAGATCAAAACTTAATTACTTACATTCTTCTTTTATGAGGATAATTTTTTATAATTTTTTTAAACCCCTCGTATATACACTTTATTATCATATATATATAGAGTTAGGTTATAGTAAAAAGGGTTTTAAAAATAAGAAGGGTAAGAAGGATTCTAAGCTTGACATGTGTCATTTCATTGTTTTTAAAGGGAAGGCATAATGGTCAATGTGTAATATATCAGGTCAATGTGTAATACACCAGGTCAATGTGTAATACAAGGTCTGATATTACACAATGATCAGACTTGATATTACACAATGAGGTGATATTACATAATGAGCATATTACACAATGACCTGACATATTTGAGCGAATTACACAATGAGCTAGAAAACGTAAAACACAATGATGAAAACATATAACACAATGATGAAAAATATTTGACACAATGAACTTGTATTACAAAATGAACTTGTATTACACAATGAACTTGTATTACACAATGACCTGACTAATTACACACTGACCTGACTAATTACACACTGAACTTGTATTACACAATGACTTGACTAATTACACAATGAACTTGTATTACACAATGACCAGACGTGGTATTACATAATGAACTCGTATTACACAATAAACTTGTATTACACAATGAACTTGTATTACACAATGAACTTGTATTACACGATGAACTTGTATTACACAATGACCTGATTAACTACACAATGAGTTGGAAAACGTAAAACACAATGATAAATACATATAACACAATGAACTTGTATTACACATTGAACTTGTATAACACAATGAACTTGTATTACACAATGACTTGACTAATTACACAATGAGATTGTATTACACAATGACCAGATATTACACAATGACCAGACGTGTTATTACACAATAAACTTGTATTACACGATGAACTTGTATTACACAATGACCTGACTAACTACATAATGAGATGGAAAACGTAAAACACAATGATAAATACATATAACACAATGAACTTGTATTACACATTGAACTTGTATAACACAATGAACTTGTATTACACAATGAACTTGTATTACACAATGACTTAACTAATTACATAATGAACTTGTATTACACAATGACTTAACTAATTACACAATGAACTTGTATTACACGATGAACTTGTATTACACGATGAACTTGTAATACACGATGAACTTGTAATACACAATGACCTGACTAACTACATAATGAGCTGAAAAACGTAAAACACAATGATAAATACATATAAAACAATGAACTTGTATTTCACATTGAACTTGTATAACACAATGAACTTGTATTACACAGTGACCTGACTAATTACACAATGACCTGACTAATTGCACAATGACCTGACTAATTGCACAATGAACTTGTATTACACAATGACCAGACATGATATTACACAATGAACTTGTATTACATAATGAACTTGTATTACACGATCAACTTGTATTACACAATGACCTGACTAACTACACAATGAGCTGGAAAACGTAAAGCAGAATGATAAATACATATAACACAATGAACTTGTATTACACAATGACCAGACGTGGTATTATACAATGAACTTGTATTACACAATGAATTTGTATTACACATTGAACTTGTATTACACAATAAACTTGTATTACACATTGACCTGACTAATTATATAATGAGCTGAAAAACGTAAAAAAAAATTCATTTTTGTTTATAACGACACTATATTCGTTTTAAAGATTAAAAAACGCTCGTTTTTATGGTGTAATTTTTTTGAAAAAATAATGTCTATGTAAAAGTTATGATCGTTTAAAAATGAGGGGGGGGGGGGGGGAGGGGGAACTTGATAAAAAGTCAACAAAAGTGGCCAAGACTAAAATACCCTTCCAACAACTTTTTCTTCTACAATTTAATCTCAACCATTAAATCTTTTTCTATAATTTAATATAATGGCCTTAAATCCTTCTCACCCTTCTTACAATTAAAATCCTTTTTACCTGAAACTAATCATATATATATATATATATATGTGAGGGTTACAGAGAAAACCACATAGTTAGGCGAAAACCGAGAAAACCACTAAAAAAACCAATTTTAACCACTAATATAATAATATTTAATTTTTGTTTTATTTTATTTTTATTTTTTTATAAGGGTATCAATGTAATATTACACATTTTTATCAAAAAAATCATTTAAATATTGACTAACGTATACGTAACCTATAGTGTTACCTATACGTAAACAGAAAACAAAAAAATTGCGGTTACGTATACGTAACTCATAATATTACACATTGTTTTAGTGATTTTCTTGGTTTTCGCCTATCTTTGTGGTTTTCTCTTGATCCTTCCCATATATATATATATATATATATATATAAAGTGAGGTTCAAATGCTAACCAATATTTATGTGATAACCATGATAATCCTCTCAAACATTGTGTTACGTATATGTAACAATTATCATTATGTTAATGTTACATATACATAAACACTATGTGTCACGTGTATATAATATTATTTGGGACGTATACGTAAGACTTATCATTTTCATATTTACGTTCAAAATATTTATTCAAGATAATTAAATACTATTTTAACAATTAAAAGAAAAAATGATTTATAAATTATGTGATTGTTTTATAGGGGTTAGCACGATTATCACATAAAAAGTTGGTTAGCATAACCCTTCCATATATATATATATATATATATATATATATTTGAAACTATACTTAAACAAATGAAGTGTAAAACATTTTATTGATTTTAGTAAAAATAAAATGTGTGTATCATTTAAATAGCATAAAAAAATTATGGTATTTTCTTTTAAATAATATAAAGAAGTTATGCATACTTTTTATAAATGATGTCGTTAGAAATCGTGTATCCATTTAAAAGTTTAAAGTTATGTTTTTATATATTAAGCATTATCTAAAGATCGTGTTTTCTATTTTAGAACACGAGAATTATAAAATATATTTTATAAATCCTTAAAACTTGTTCAAATGTTTTATTTTTAAAACTATATATTTCTTAATTTCTTTTTAACTTTTAGAATTATATTTTATTATAACTCTTAGATTCCTATTAAAACCCTCTAATATTTAACTAATTTATTTTCAATCCTTGTTAAATGCACATTTTCACTTTAGTCCTTATACTTTCCCAAACTTACCAGACACGTCCTAAACTCGGTTAAAGTATACAAATATAGTAATTTTCAAACTGATATGTAGTTATCTGAAAAACAGTAAGGTTCTGGCTAGGAAAGACGGAGTTCTGATCCGGCCAACTCTTTCCTGGTAACTTTTCTGTTGGAGGTACTACTCTTGAATGATAACCACTTTTGTATACAACAACCACTTTCAATTAATTACAATAACAACTCCTCTACTATTCTAAACTTGTTTCTAATTAACTTAACAAACTTACTTAGAGAATTCTTAAGTCATTCAATCCAAGTTACATCAAGTACAAGTTCAACCATTTCATTTGCAAGGTGAGTTCATAGCCCCTCTTTTACTTTCTACTTTGGGTTGGATAACATGCTCATATACCAAAAATGGAAGTCATATTCTAGAGTCAAAACTATTCTTTTGCGGTCAATAACATACTTTCTAATTCTAGTAAAACTAAACTGGTTTATACATGTTGCTCTTATAATCATTTATCTTATTATTAAATGATCAAATGTTTATTATTAACCTATGTCTAGTAATTAGTTGATGGGCCTAATTACTCTTAATGGGCCGTTAATGGGTTTCCCCTTGGGTGTACATATATAAGGAGAGATAATTAGAGGGAATTGACTAATGAATGAATAAATTACTACCAACACCTAAATTCTTCGCTCTCTCTACCATAACCGTGAGTCTCAAGAACTCACCTTAACCATCCTAACCGTACACCCTAAACAGGAACCCGATTTTCCTAGCAGATCATGACGTCTTCCTTCTCTACGGTTAGCTTATCAGGTATGATTTATATTATTGTTTTCCAATATCATGTTACAAGAATTGATGAACATGTGGTATCAGAGCAGATGTTGATAAATCAGTTCTTGTTTCTTTCCCTTATCTGGAATTAGAATAGGAGAACAAAAGTTCTGCTAAAATCCATAATAAAATCGTTTTTACTGACTTCACGGTTTTCTGTTTTAGTAAATAATATCACGTTTTTTGATTTCATAAAATTCGAGATCCATTAATATTTTCGAAATCTGTTAAATATTAATGTTCAAGATTTCGATTCCAGTCCTTAATATGATATTATTAACTGTTCTTCGTGTTCATCCTTAATTTTGATGAAATCCCCTTAATTTGGGATGAATAATGAATTTGATTATGTTTCCTAAAATTGTGTAACTTTATCTCCAAGTTTTCACATTAAAATATTAATTTTATTATTTTAAATTATGAAACTTGGATATACTTAACACCTAAGATATTTTTGAAATCTAAAAGATAATCAAAATCCCTTAAATATCGCATCTGTCTTATCAGGTTCATCTTTCACGATTTTAGACCTTCACGTTTTTGTTTTACGGGTCTTAGCCTTCACGATTTGTGTTTACGGGTCATGATTCACGGTTTAGACTTCACATTTGGTTTACGGGTCTTAAGTTCACGGGTAATAGTTCACAGTTCAAGTTTACGGGTTTTACAGTTCACGGTTTACCTTCCGAAGCCGTGAACCTTATAAAAGCCGTAAACCTTTGATGAACCGTGAACCCTTACCTGAACCGTGAACCTCTACTAAACCGTAAACCCTTATCTGAACCGTGAACCTCTTCTGAACCGTGAAGATTCCCATGAGCCGTGAAGCCTTATAGAACCGTGAACCCTTATACAACCGTGAACCCTTACTGCATCGTGAACCTTCACTTTAGCCGTGAACCTAGCCTTATACGCGCTAACAGGGGGCTTACTATAAATAAATGCTTTAGTTTTGTTAAACCTTAAATTAAATATTTTTCAAAACTTTAAAACTTACTTGAATAACACCTAATGCTTCATTTCTCCCCAAAGGTGATGTGATGCATGTGTATACTTATTCAAGCTTAAATAATCATCATAACTTAGTGCTTATCATGATATTAAATTAGAAAACATGATTAACTTAAATAACACCTAAAGTTTCACTTCTGTCCAAAGGTGATGTGTCACGCTCGTAAAGTTATTTAACTCTAATTAAGCACTAGTTCGCCTAAAATACATGAATGTTTCTACTTCTGCCCAAAGGTGATGTGTTACATTTATGTTTCGCGAACCTAATTATGTGCATTCTAAACAAATGTCTCACTTCTGCCCAAAGGTGATGTGTTACATTCTTATTGCACATACTCACTATTAAATTGTTCCTAATGCTAAACAAATGTTTCACTTCTGCCCAAAGGTTATGTGTTACAATGTTTAAGTAGAACCTAATTAATCTATTAGTTTGGTGTTATAATAGATTTTATCACATCTTCGTAAAATAATTATTCTTAAGTAGAATCTTATTTAATTTTATTATTCTGTCTGCCTTAGATTATTACCCCATAGACTACTCTAAGTTCTTCTTTAGCTATTTATACCTTATTTTCACTCTAGTTTCTAAGATAAGTTTTGCTTAATTAAGAGTTTCCTTAAATATTTGCTCTTATTAAATCTTGATTTTCTCTTAAGACATGACATTTCTGCTGCTCTTTCTGATAAAAGTACTACAGAAGAAAACTAGAGCATAAGAAATAGGATAAGTCAATCACAATGTATCTTATGGTAATCAAGAACTCATGTTCATGATTGCTATCAGGGGAGCTATTATAGATTCTGATTTTCCTAAGACTAATCTATTCTATGTGGAAATAAAAGAATCAAAATAATTCCTAAATACGCATACAAACTTTCTAAATTCTAAATAAAAAAGGTTAAGTGGCATACGTGAACACATCATAATATACACTGACATGACCCATAAAACTAAGGGTTTATGCATGGAAATCAGTGAAAAGTTTTTCAGTGCGTACATAATAATTTTTTTTTCACTAGTACGATTAGTTGCCTTAAAATCAAATATAACACTCAGAAGTACCAAAGGAAAATGAGTGTATTGATAGCAACGTACGTATAGGAAAAGAAACGCCTTAAATTGGAGAACCGGATGTGATTCACCTCACTACCATTAAACCTAAAAAGAGGATAGTTCTAAGGTCCGGAAACAAAATACAAGCACTACTTTCAGCTCTAAGTACTCCAAGGAGAATTCTCACTGCAAAACTATGTTATTATACTGGGTATAAGCAATGAGACCATCCATAAGCCAAGGGACTAGCTGGCTAAGATAAAGTAGTCACTAATTAATGATTTTTTGAGTCCGCTAATATTAATATTCCAATCAACACATGATGAGTTAAGTCTAGTTCTATACGTTTCCTTACCAGAATTTAACTAATAAGATGAGAAGTTAGTGGTGGATTTAAATGTTAAGGCTACATAGAACCATGAAATAATTGTCTTTGTATTAGGCTTTATGATACCCTACATATTCTGAAGAATACTCAGAATTTAGTATCAATAATAAAGCTACACTTTGACAATTATGAGGTTTGCGTGGCCAAAACAAAATCACCATTAAGTTCAACTCTCATATTATTGGTTATCATTATCTGGATAGAAGCCTTTATAACATAGAACTAGCTTATACAATAAACTTTCACAACTTTTGTTATCATGAAAATGAAAATTTAACAAAAGATAAATGAGACCTATGCACCTCATCCATTAAGACCAAAATTTTATGAGAAATCATAACCATGTCAATGCAGGATGAATTGTTACCAAGCTTCATTATCAGTGACTTTAAATTATGTGTTAAACGCCCTAAATATCAAATGGCTAAGGGAATAAATGAGGGTCCACCAGATGTCATACCAAATGGAATATTCAGACATAATTCATTTATCATTTAGAAGAATATTTAATTGTATCTAATCTGTTTCTTACGACCCAAAACTTTAAAAATATCAATTCATATACACTTGATAGAATTCCTTCTAAATTTGTTTCTAAAATTTCTTATGAAATTTTGGATGATAAGGAAATCAAGTCTAAAATATATGAAAGGTTCCCACATCACCCGCATCATTGAAACTTGTCATGTGTAGTTTCTAGAGACATCAAAGATCAGTGGGGGCACCAGGTGTCCTAATTATAGCTTGTAAAAGTTGCAAGAGGTGGGGGAGTAACATCTTGATCTTACCTCAAATTACACCTCTTGCACACGACACTGCTCCATCACATCTTGTCTCCTTAGAATATAATACTACTCCTCACAAAGTCTCATAAATGCTACTATGTGGGCAGACCTAGATTTCTTACCAAAACTAAAGTAATCCTCAACAAGAGAAACTAACATAAACATCATTAAGTTGTTTCTCTATTAGAATGTATTGGTCTTCAAAAGTTTGATACACTGTTGACCCTAAGCATGCTGAATTACTTATAATTTCTAAGCTAAGTGGGAGCAGTAAAAGTCCTTATCATGACTTGCCAGGAGTACAACAGACGGGGGGAGAGACTCGTTAAATTTAACTCCGCATACACCTTTTGTACACCATACCGCATCAACTCCTACATACTTAGAAACTAATGTTGCTCCTAATATACCTGAAATGAAAGCACCTAACCAAGAGCTACTCTATAAACTTGAAACTCCTAATAAACCCAATAATTAACTTAGGATGTCATCTAGGTCCAAAAGGCCTACTAACTTTGATGATTATGTATCCTACCTGACTGAATTTAAAATGGATGTTGGAAAGTTTACCGATCCCACTTCTTCTAATTAAGCCATTAGCATCAATCAATATTCTAAATGGAATAAAGTTATTATTAGCAAGTCTGACTCCATAAATTAGAATACATTTGGGATTTGGTTGAATTACCTAAAGGGTGTTCATAACTAAACTAAATCCAAATGGAAACGCACAATTGATTGCTAAAGGTTATACCCAAGAAGGAATAAATTATCAAAGAACCTTCTTACCTATTTTACAAAAGGTTTCTTTGAGGATCATTACTGTTCTAGTAGCTTACAACTACATTAGATGGACATTAAATCAACTTTCCCTAACATTGACCTACATGTTCATAAAATAACCTGCAAGTTCTAAATTGAAGGTTAAGAATACTTATTTTGTAAGTTAATGAAATCTATATATGGGTTGATTGAATTCATATTGCAACTCTCTTCATCAAGAACTAAGTGAATTTGTACACCTACCTCAAAATGAGTGGGAGTAACTAATGTAAACTTGTCCTTATATAGATGACATTCTTTTGACAAGTATATGTTACATGAGTCAAAGCATTGATCACTCATATTTTGACATGATGGATCTCAGAGATAATTCTTATGTCATAAGTATTAAAATACACCGAGATAGATCCAATGGGACATTAGTTTCGTCCCATAAGCTTTACACTAAGTGGATACTTACACGTGTAACATTTAAATTGTTCTCTTTTAGAGGCTAATGGGATAATTGAAAACTTATTTCCTTATGTTTCATTATTTAGAAGCCTCATGAAGGTTAAAGTCTATACTCGTTTAGATATTGCTCACATTGCTGAACACTAGACTAGTCTAGATTATTGTGAAGCATCTAATGAAATATTACAATATCTATAAGAACGAGAGACTATAAGTTAAAGAAGAAGTGAGAACTTAAAACAGTTGACTACTATTATTCTAACTTTGTTGTATTCAAAGGTAACAAAATGTAAATTTGTGGGTTTATCCTTATGTCAGTAGACAGATCTATCTAGTGGAGGAGTCATAAGGAACTGTTAACAACAATCTAAGTTTAAATGACATAATTGTCACTAAATGTTGTTGAAAAATTATCAGTGGACTCATAATTTAGTAACTCCACATAAATATCATATCGAAGACTCATTGTGATAAGTCAACTACTCTTATTTCTCGAACAGTAACAGTTCGAGCGGAGCTGCATTAATGTTCGATACGAAATTATTGTTCACTTATGAATTATGAACAAGTTGAGGAAACTAAATTTTTGTATCGAATACATTCATGATATGCTTATGGATCCATATAACTGAAGGTCTACAACCCATAAGTCTTATGTAAGCGCTTATAATTAAGACGGGTTACTAATGACCATACGTAATTGCATATCGTACTATGAATGATTAATTATTAATGAAATTTGCTCACTTATTTGAATTTGTTTGTCTCTAAATACGTTTATGCATGTCTAAAGACGTATAGACAAGTAACTATACAAATCAACGTTAAAGGGCTTATTTGTAATATTGATTCTAAGTTTACTTAAGTTTTAAATTGAGATTGTAGTATGATTAATGAGGGTCTTGAGTTAAATACTGATTCAATGACTGTATTTCTCTGCTACAGTTTTGGTTTAAAACTAAAATGAGTATTAAATCTGCGCAGACTTACTAATGCTCATAATAAATGATCACTCAGCCAAGTGGGAGAATGTAAGACATAATTTATTATGTGGCTCTTATAATCATTTATCTTATTATTAAATGATCAAATGTTTATTACTAACCTATGGCTAGTAATTAGTTGATGGGCCTAATTACTCTTAATGGACCATTAATGGGTTTCCCCTTGAGTGTACATATATAAAGAGAGATAATTAGAGGGAATTGACTAATGAATGGATCAATTACTACCAACACCTAAATTCGTCCCTCTCTCTACCATAACCGTGAGTCTCAAGAACTCACCTTAGCCATCCTAACCATACACCTTAAACGGGAACCCGATCTTCCTAGCAGATCATGACGTCTTCTCTCTCTGGGGTTAGCTTATCAGGAATGATTTATATTATTGTTTTCCATTATCAAGTTATAAGAACTGATCAACATGGCACATTCACATAAAACCAACTTGTGGCAAGTGATGGAATCCAAGATATTAGATACATAATTACATATACATATAGCTAGAGCTACTAAAAAAAGAAACCTTTACGAGCAGGCTTCCTTTTATAATTTCCCACAAACGAAGTTCCACCGAACATCTTAGCAGCCTTGTCACAGTTTATCACTTTCTCAGTCATCGTAGGAGCTACTGGGGCACCATAGAGTTGTTGTAGAACCACATAAGGATAAGCATCAACTATTGGGACATCAAACTTATGTATCTGACTCACATTCTGCTTATTCACATTCTGCTTGAACATATGATCATCTATGATATCAAACGCTTCTTTCCCGATCTTAGCAAGCACGTCAGGCGTGTTCCTGGAATTATAATAAGGCATTTCGGGGTGAAGTATGCAAGATGAAAGTATATATAGAAATGAAGATGTAGTTAGTTTTGGTCTTGTGTTTGCTTTGGGGTGTATGCAACAGACCTCATGCATGCCTTTATAAAGGATTTGAATGCTTACTAAGAAATTCCTTGTATTCAATTCTTAGCAAATTAATTTAATATTCTTTTTTTCCTTTTTTACCGGGACTTATTCTTTTATTTAATTGTCCATGGAATAATCTTTTTTTCCCTATTCCGTTTAAATTACGCAACAGTTGCAGAATTTTTTCAGGTCCATCCTTTTCAAGTTTGGGGATTCTTAACCAGTTGTTACTTGTACATCTATATCCATGTAGATAATTAAATATGTATAATCCAAATGTATTTTATTTACTTCTACTACGTACATAAAGTATTTTGCTTTTAAACAACACATAAATTTTATTAAACGTAACGCCCCAACACCATTAGGATTCATATGTCAATTATATGGATATCAGAAGATAAAACGTAATTATACAAGTGCTTAAATTGTTAACGGATAATAAAATTGGATGTTTTTTTTAAAACAACCTAATTTGGAAGGCTTCATTTTTTGGGTATATATGAGGGTTTCCAACAATTTTAAGTTCTCAAAATCAGATCGTGTTATTTAACGAATACAATAAAGAATTTCAAATCATAGTCATGTTATGCCAAGGTATGTGCTTTCTAGAGCAGCAAACAGAGACCACCAGTAGATGCTTTGCACGAATATTCAACGGGATTTCAGATAACAAGAATCATATCCCTGTGTTCCGTTTGATTTTTCCATAAATGTTTTGATAATCTATAGCTATACTATATAATAAATAAAGTTTTACCGGGACAATTATCAGTCACACATGTATCCTTAACATTTTTTTACAACCTCTCTCTTATTAATTATCTAAATTTCTTTAATTTTATAATTTATGTTTTTCGCCCCTCTCTCCTGCTAAATAATAATGTTTTCTATAATTACTTTTGTAAAACGTTTTTTATTAAAAAAATAGGTTTGTGTAAAAAACATTTTTATAATTTGAACATTTTTTCATTCTTTATATAAAACATTTTAAAAAAATAACTATACAACATTTTTAGAATTTACAAATATTAGAAGTGATATTTATTCAATCCATTTAATACATAAGTTTTAACCTCGTAAAATAATAATCATAATAAAGATAGTTGACTTTAACTATATAAATAAGTAATACTAACTATTATGATTGTAATTATCATTATTTAGGGTTTAGAAAATTTGGGATGTTACAATATTATCCGTGTACAATTTTTTTTGTTAATTAAAATTATCATATATATAATCTTTAAACTAATAAATGATTACAAAACTTGCCACGTCAACCCTCCTACTAAGTTTCCCGCCCATGAGCTCTCCTAACCCACTTGATAAAAACGCGGATTTTTCTTGACCCGTACCCGATTGAAATTCTGAAACCCCCTCGCAGTTCAAACCCTAATCAATGGAATCAAACTTCTGCTATCCCTAACTCACCCAAGGATCGTATCAATCTAAGCTAGCGTCGATCGATCTTGCTTCGCTTCGTCGGTTGGAATCTCAACTCTCATCTATACTCTTTACATGCCTTCAACAAACTCGCGACGTTCGTTCCTATCTTCGCCAAATCAATCTCTTCTGCAAATTTGGTTTGAAAACGGGTTAGTTGTTTGATTCTTTGCATTTGAAAAATTCAATTTCTCTTTCTTCAGCTAATCTTTCATCCACATTTGGTTTGATATTTTGGGTTTAAAAACCCTAATTTTTGAAACCATCTGCATCTCCTAATGATGATGATGATGAAGCTGCATCTCCTGCTAGCGATTTTGGGTTAGTGTTTCCTGATTAAGATGAAGATTTCGCGATTTTGGGCAAGTGTTTCCTACACAGATCCATGTGTGTGTGTATTTTTTTTGCTTTTCTGACGTCACATGAAGCAAAAGCATCAATGTGTGTGTGTTTCAATTTCAAGGCTTATCTACAAATCGTTAGCAAATCAGTTCTCCAAATTTTGTACTAGACCTGATTCCTAATCCTGCAAAGCGATTGTACTAATGAAACTTGCATGAGGTACTTGAAGGTACCCCATTTCATCTTCCCCATTGAACTGATACAGTTTACATCAAACATTCCATGACTTTTTGTTCCAGACAGTGTACAATTGGACTTGCAGGTGATGTCACAATTGAGATCGGAGAAATATCGTTTCATCTCTACAAGGTGCTCATTAATCTAAATTCATTTGAATTCAGCAGAGTTAAAATATAATCTATACAATATAGTTACTAATTTACTCTGATTTAGGCCTATTAATAATCATTGAGTTTCAATGCACGTTTGCATACTTTTGTTAATTATGATTCAAGTTTCAACTTAGAGTATGTGGTATACTCTCACTTGACACTCTCAAGTGAGAGTAACTTTTCTGTCACGTGGGCCACGTAAGCTTGGTAGGTTCCTCACTTGGGTCTCCCTTGGCAAAGGGAAATACCCAAGTGAGTGAAATACCACATATTTAACCATGGAGGACCCACTCACACCCACAATGGGGGACCCACCCAACACTTCCCTTTCTCCCGTGAAGCCACTCACGGATCCTCCCTCACTCCCCCTTCACGCGAGAGGGGGGGCGGTGTTCCATATCCCTTCACGCCGTGAGAATGCTCACTTGGGGGTACCCGTGAGGGTATACCCCTTACCCTTAGAAGTAACTAATGCAACTTTGTATACTTTTGTTGGAACAATGGAGCTCCAAGAACAACAAAATTGAAGGTAGGGAGTATGTTTCCATCATTGATGAATTTATAGAGGACACTGTCAAATTCCAAGAATATATTTTTCATCTTGCTACATCAGGTACACATTTAATGTCAATTTTCACATCCGTATGTGTTGTCTATTTGAATAACGAGAGCCATTTAAATGTCCTTTATTGAGATTAATTAAAGAGTTGCTAGATGATGATTAGAGTTGATTCAAATAGGAAGTTACTGCTGGAAGAATGGGTCATTAGAGTCTGGGTCAGTTATAAGTTTTAAGAATAAATGTAGTATGTTACATGTCATTTACGTTCCTGTTAATTCTATGTTTTCAGTTACTTTGCCTATCATTGTATTGGCTATCTAAATCCTTGTATTGTGATGAATAAAATTGACCTGTAAAAAAGTTTATCTGCTACCATTCTTAAACCAACATCCTTAGAAGTAAGGTAATCCAAAAAATAAGATGAAAAGTGCTTCCATGGAACATTGTGATATTTAATCTTTATCTTAAATTTAATTCAAGACCCCTTCTTTTAATGTCAAACTCAAAATTCAAAATTCGTATGGATTTATTACCGTTTTAGACGATTTGTTTTCACTTTTCGAATCTATAAATAAAATTTCAAGTATATCCATTTTTATTTCCCATGACATACAAAAAATCCGTATGAATTTTGATGTTTAAAAGTATTTCATTTGACTTCAAAAGTCAAAGTATGCATATTTTATGTGCGAAATTCGATTTGTTAAATTTCCCATTATGGCTTATTTGTAGGTTGTATCAACCAATATCATGACTGTGTTGAATATAAAATGGTTCCTTTGTGTTTAAAAAAGCGCCGTGAGGCGCTGCCTTAAGCGCGAGGCGCTGGGCAAAACGCCTCAAATGGGTGAGGCGCCCGTGATACATGAAGCGCCCCAAGGCGCCGCCTCAAGCCTGAAGCGCGAGGCGAGGCGAGGCGCCGCTTCATGTATTTTCACTGTTTTGTTATGAATTTGAGTTCCAATTGCAGTTCCTCTTTACTTAAATAAGTTTTTTAAGTTGTTTTTCTTGCAAGTTTTGTGAAAATTACTCAAAGGAGAAGTTTTTAGACTGAAACAACATTTAGTGGGAGGTTTTAAGAATGTTACTAAATTTTTTATTACTTTTTTTAGCTTAGCGCCTCGCATACGTGAAGCCCTCGCCTCGCGCTTGAGGCGTGGCGCCTCGGATTTTGGGACCGAAACGCTTCGCCTCGCCTCGCCTCGCGCTTTTTTAAACCAAAAATCCTTACTTGCCAAGCTCATGAAGATCGGCTTTACACCGGCTATAGATCAGCTGTGGAATCTACAAGTCAAGAGGATGCTTTGGTATCTTACACCTTAAACCTCATTTTCTCCAAATTCATATCTTACAGATAGATTTAAAATACATGTTAATCATTATTATTTATTAGAGGATATAAAAAGCACTATTTGTTATTGTTTATTTGGGTTTGGTAATCTTCCCAGAAATGCAAATGAAGCTACTTCAAAGTTCAAGTCATTGATTTTGGACCATGTCTTATTGAATTCAATCTCAGAGATATATTATTATCTGGTTGACCACTCACGTAAAAATTAATGTTGGTATAAAATATAAACCTAAACCCATGACCTCCTCAAACCTTGGTGTTTTTAAAAGATTTTCCTCTACCACTAGACAACCAACCCCAATGGTTAAAATATTGAGGGAATTACCTTGACTTTTTTGGATGTTACATATTTAAATATTTGTAAATCGTAATTCTATTTATAGATTTGTAAATTATAATTATAACAGTTATCATTTATTATTATTACATTTAATATGTAACTATTTATTGTAAGAAGTATTTAAAGATTTCTTTATTGTATCGTTCTTAGTACTGAAACCCCGTGTAATACACGGGTCTATAACCTAGTTAGTAATAATCAACAACGGAAGAACATGAACTACTAATTCAAATTTCAAAACTAAAAATTACAAATGAAACATACAAAATTCAAATAATTCGTTTCTTGAATATTCAATCTACTCGGATATTCGTGACTAATAATGAAAGTTCGAATGTTCAAAAGTTAATATCAAATGTTTGGATTTCCTAACAGGGGTTCAAGTTTATTTGGAGGTATGTAAGACCTTGAGGCTGAATGCTTCAAAATATTCTAAGTATGAATGCTGTTGATGTACACGTTTTGTTACAGATAGTCAAGTTCTGTTGCTGATAACCATTTTGTTACGGATAGAACAAGTTTATTGCTGATGAAGAAACTGCTACTTATAGAAAAAGTTTGCTACTGATAGTACAATATTGTTGAGGATACACCAAGTTTATTATGGATGATCTGCTGCTAATGATTATTTTTTCTACTGATAATACTATCTGAATGTGTCTTGTGATTGGTGTAGTTAGTGTGCACACCAATAGCACATATAGACATTGTTTCATCATAAGCTTATTAGAACATCTACAACCTTTTGCATCAGTTTTTGTCTTGTATTTTGTAACCAATAGTAGTGTAGTTTCATGTTTAGCAATGTAACTTAAGATCAACGATCTGTGTTGTATCTACACTCTAGAATCAATGGTCTACATTGATTCTAGGGAAGCCCATTCCATTAATTATAAAACTTTTACATTTAAAGAAAGAAAATACAAAACATTACAATTTGTTAAATAAAAACTCTTGATCTTTATTCACTCGAGTCTCTCTTGACTTTACTCGGTGAGACAACAACTATTCAGTATGCAATGACTTAAAAAATATCTATCATACAATATATACATACACATTCGATGAGTCACATAATGATAGTTCACATTCGATGAGTCACATAACACATTCAATAGTTCGATGTGTACGAATCGTCATATTCAATAGTTCAATGCTTTCGGAGGGTCCGTATTCAATATTTCACTGCTTTCTAGGGTTTATATTTCAATGCTTTCAAGGGTCCATATTCAATAGTTCAAATCATCATAAATGATATATCTATGTATTTTATATATCTATAATACACATTTTGACAAGTAAGCATAAAATAACAAATTGCAAGTAGCTTCGACCGTAGTCGAATTACAAGCAATAATGCCTGCAAAATTAGCAAAGCTGAGTGGTTGAACAATAGGAATAACACCCTGAACCCTAGAATTCTGTTGAAAAAGTTGCAGCAAAGTATTGTACTGCTCTATAGAGATACTAGAAGGTGAACCAGAGACAGAAGCAGTTGCAATAGAATCAGAAGCATCGTTTGCAACAACCTTGGGTTTAGTAAATTTGAAATATTTGGGAAATCTAATGAGACGATAGCATTTACTAACATCATGACCCGTCCTTTTGTAGTGAGTACAAACAATACCCTTCTGAGGACCAGAACACTTTGTTACTTGCACAGTGACATTCATAAAAGCATTTTGGGGA
The DNA here is from genome assembly GCA_023525975.1 of Smallanthus sonchifolius. NCBI lineage: Eukaryota > Viridiplantae > Streptophyta > Magnoliopsida > Asterales > Asteraceae > Smallanthus > Smallanthus sonchifolius. Next base: position 59,500,595 of record CM042041.1, on the reverse strand, counting down.
ATAAACTTAGTATATTAATGACGCTCCCACTGTTTCTCATCTTGAATGAGAAAACTACAGGCTTGGTTTATGGAAATCGAGAACAAATATGAAAGATTCCAACCGTAGGAATGATCATAAACACAAAAGAAATGTTTTGAGCGGAGCAAAACATCAAAAGATTCCCAATCGACTCAAGAAAAAGCAAGAATCTCCATGAAAATAAAGAAAAATGAAATATGAATGCGGAACAAAGACAGAAATGAAGAAGAAATCAAAGAACCGAACAAACATGCTCTGATATCATGTTATGATAATGACAGTGAAAACTGAAACGAAAGAGAAAATTGGGGGAAAACTTAAAAGATTTGATTGATAACTCAATAATGATTACAAAACAACTACTTATATACAATCAAAGAAAATAACAAAATTAACCAGGCGAACACTTACAAAACAAGCGAACTTATGATAAGTTTGTCAAAAAAATTAGAGCCAAATTTTCACAATAAGCGGACTAAGCTTGTTAACTGCCATACTAAAAGCCCAATAGATGAATTCAACCCAAATCAAACAACTAAACTTTGATATCTTAAATGGGTTAAACCAAATAAAAAAAAGTTGTGAGTTAATAAAGTTGGGCTAAACTTTAAAAAAGGTTTATTGGGTTTTAAAACTTTTAACTTTTTAAAAAAAAATCTATATATATATAAAATATAAAAAAAACTTTTAGAATATAGTTTATTTTAAACCATCACTTATATTGGGTTTATGTCTCGTATCCGATCCTAACCGCAGAAAATTTCCGGCTGCCAGAGGCCCTACGCCGTCGCTGGAGACCTCACAACCTCACCTTTCTTCGCCGATCCTTACTCAAGTGCTTCGTTTTGGACGACACTTCCCACACCATTTCCATAATCGGCCGCTTGTGAGTCAACAACAACTTTGACCGCCCCGAAATTCCTAGTCATGGGTAGGCCTATAAACGAACCGAACGAACATGAACATCGATGTGTTCGTTTTCGTTTATTTATATTTAACCGAACACGAACACATAATTGAACACATTTTTTTGTTCATGTTAATTCTTTAAGAAAATGGAAATGTTCGTGTCCGTTCATGTTCGTTCGTTCGTTAAAAGCTAAACGAACGTAAACGAACAAACATAAAACGAACACAAACGAACAAACCTAAAAAACACAAACGAACATAAATTAACATTAATGAACACACATGAACAAGTCTAATACTTAATAATTCATCCAAAAACACATATAAATTAGTGGTTCAAATGTACATGATTCATCCAAAAACAAATGAACGCAAACAAACGAACATAAATGAACGTTAATAAACGAATATAAATGAACATATATTAACAAACATAAACAAACATTCACGAATATAAATGAACGAACACGACATGTGTTCATGTTTCGTTCGTTTAATTAAACGAACAAAAAAAATTTGTTCATGTTCGTTTGTTTATTAAATGAACGAACATAAACGAACTTCCCGTCAAACAGTTCACGAACGTTCGGTTCATTTACTGGCCTAGTCACGGTCCACGGTCACCGACGAAACTCCAGAATATTTTTTTAATTTATGTTTAGTTTAAAAACGCCACGGATCCTGAGGTGTCCAAGTGTGCGGCGAATTCACACACACTAATTTGCCATGTTCATTAAAGGGACGTTGAAAATTCAATATTCATTTCGATAACTTTGATTTTTCCATATGTTTAGTTTCAAAATTTTTCCTAATTTCTTTGGTAGTTTGGACTAATAGTAAACACATTCGGATCATTTACAAATTAGGGAGTGAGAGTGAGATAAGGGTTAAAAGAGAGAGGGAGAATACATATGTTCTACATGTATTAACTAAAAACTAACTTCTTTTACAAAACCAAACTAACTGTATACACTAATAAATTTATTTTTAATTTGATAAATTATAATGTAAGACAAATCCATAATATAGTTCTTTGAAACCAATATGAATTATTAATGTAAGAAATCAGTTTTATTTATGCAAAATACACGCTCTTTATGTCAAACAAAATTTACATCCTTTATAGTTCTTTTAGCTAGGAAAGAAAATATAAGTATTAAGGATAAAAAGCAAATATACATGGAATACAAGAATATATATGGAATCAAAAAATATATAGTGGAAATAAAGCAGATAAAGCCATGTACTTTAGTTATTTATAAAATTATATATAAATCATAATTGATGTACTTCGATGCACATATAAAAATAGTTCAGACTTTAAAAATCCATTATCAGATCTTTGGGTATCTAATTATTAAGTCTGTGAATCTCTTGGATGTGTTTGATTAATAAACAAAATCATTAAAAGATATTTTCATTTATTCTTCGAATCTTTTAAAGTAATCATGAACTATTCCATTCATATTTGGAGATGCCCTGCTTCAATTCATGATGGATTTGTAAAAGCACAACAACGAAGTCGTATGGTAGATTCGATCTATCCGCAACAACTTTGGTCATCAGAAGCTTTGTGAGGGCCCGGCCCTACCTGATTTTTCGCTCAGTAGTGCTAATTTTTACTTATTCGGCCGATTTTTCGCCCAATAGTGTTAATTTATACGTATTCAACAAAAAAATTTATAGTTCCGACCCCCTGATAGGAAAAAAAATCCCTCCTCCAGCGTTTTTCTTCAAGCTTCGCCACTTGGTCATCAGTAGGAGACTTTGTCTGTCCGTTGTAGCATAACTTGAATTGCGACTTTAATACTCTATTCTCGATCCATTACTCCTTCTTGAATATCATTAAACTAATTTATCTTGAATCAAAGCCTCTAAATATTCACATATTCAGTTTTTATCTTGAATTCTAACCAGATTCCTTGGTCTCCAATCTTCAACTTTAAATGTTACGGCTAATAATACCCTTTTAAGATATTCAATCATCAATACTTACTCTTAATTTGATTTGAAAGTTTAGTTAACTCTTTGTAAACGGCTTAATTCTTTTGCAAAACACTGTGAATTCTAATCATCTTAAAAAAACAAATATATTCATCAATCGAATTTCAGTGCTCCTACTCCCTGGAGTCCTCTTTGTATCAGGAGTATCAGTATGAAAATTATATGTTACTGGTCCATCTACTTCTATATCGCCCCTCTTTTCGCTTTATTTATCATTATCATTGATATCGCGACAATAAGAAATTAGTTACAAATTACAACAAAGAGTGGGATCAGGCAAGAAAGAGAGCACCATAATTTATTTAAATACAACCATCAAGTAGGATATATATATATTAACTAACAGACTGTGACTGTTTTCAACAATCTTTGCACATCCACATAAAACCAATTATTGGCAAGGGATGGGTTCCAAAGTACACACCAAACATAGAAATAAACAAGAGAAGCATATAGACTATCTGATACAGTAGCTAGCTTGAACTATTAATAAAAGAAACCCTTACGGGCGGGCTTCCTTTTAGGGTAGTCGACAAGCAGAGTCCCACCATACATGTTGGCCGCCTGGTAGCAATCTATCACCATGTCTGTCTTTTTGGTTGGTGGAACAAAATAAGCCTGTTGGGGTTTGTAGTGACAGGGAAATCCTTGTGGTGGGGTTCTGCTTGAGAAGTTATCATCCAGGAGAGCAAATGCTTCAGCTCCAATTGCAGCAATATCAGTTTTTTGTTTTGGATAATATGACATTATTTTATAATGAGATGATTTAATTACAAGAAAAGAAAGAAGTAGTTGTTTTTATGTTGTATTTTGCTATGGTGTGTATATTAGAGATGATATGCCCCACATATATAGCAATCAAAAAGCAACTGCTCAATAATAATGGTATATTTTTTTTCTTTTAGGCATATATTCTTATTCTTTTTCGTTTAATGGAAACTAATACTGTTGTTATGTGTTGAATAATATGATTACTTATTCCTTTCAGATTAAGAAAAGCAATCAGCTAGTATACCTATATCTACAAGTTCTAAAGGAGATTTCAAAACTGGCATGCATTTTAAGACCGTTTTAATAATAATGGTATTTTTTTTTATACATATATTCTTATCAATAGTTTTTGGACGGGTCGGGTATATCATATGATCTGTAACTGGTTATCTGTAAAAATGCTTAGATAACCTACACTTTCACCAATAAATTGGTAAAGATCTATTATTCTCTTGGTTGCGTGTTTGATCGAAATAGAATTTTGAAAAGATATTTATTCTTTCCAATCTCATAATTTAATCATAATTCCTTCCCCATTCAAAGTTGAAGATACCCTTCAATCATTTACAAATCGGTGACGAGGTCCTCCTGACGCATTGATGTTAAACGTCATGCTCTAGAAAACCAAGAACATCATGATCAACCTATTTTTGGAGTTGGGAGTCTCTCTGTAAACATACTTTCTATCATTTGGGATAGAAGTATTGTTTGTCTATATCCCACCCTTCCTAGACCATACCAATAATTTTGTTGTTGATGAGATTTTGCTGGTTTTCAGCTCTCTTGAAATTCATCATTTTAGTTTTGGAAGGACTTTTCGTTTATCCTGTTTAGAGATCTCTATTGTCATGGTGTTTTAGGCTTCTTCTTTGTGATGTTTAGAAGCATCCCCTCTGCAAGTTCTAATTAAGAATAGGTTCAAAAGAATTTGAACAAGTCCACATAAGTTTATAACGATAACAAGCTAGGTTATGTTTCATGCTTATACGATACAAAAAGGTTTATAAAATTCCATTGAATTTATTATAAATTTGATATTAATTTTATCTATTAATTAATCTTAAAAAAAGTTTGTGGATAGTAGATATAAATTTATAAATAAACAGTTTATGGGATGAAGATTTTTCTCAAAACCACAATTATTGAGAGAAATCAAGGTCGTTTTGTACACGTGTCAGATAGATGTTGGTCCACGTACACAAGCGTTAACAAACAGAACGGTGAAATTTGGGGAATTTGACTTCTCAAATTTTTTATTTTGGGATTTTCCCTTAAAGTTTGGTTATGTATTTATGTAAGTGATGAGAGGTGGGCATGACACTCACATGAAACACCACGCTGCCTTGACGTGAGAACCAACCGGTGAGTGAGCACATGGACATAGGCCACACAAAAAGCATTCAAATTTTCGACTCTATTTTACCGTTTTTCAACGGTTGAAAACAAAAATAAAGAAGAAAATTAATAATTTTTGGTATATTTTATACTAAATTAATATATTTTGAATAATTTATGATGATAGGAATTGTTGAGACGGAAAGATGATATGGCAATCCATCTTTCTTGGCCTTATATGATTCAACCGGTTTGGTATTTGGTGCTAATTATCAATTGGGGAGTTGGGATATCTTCACTGGTACTAGGTTTTTTACTTTCAACCTGTAATTTGTTTTTTTATTGATTCTTTTTTATTCCATGTGTAGATTGTTTAGTGTTTTGGCAACATACCCATCTTAATTCTATGCAAGAAATTTTGTTTTTAAATCCTCAAATTGAGTATATTAGCTGACAAAGCCAGTTAATGTTGTAAATCTGGGTTCAGATGGGTTGGATCATGGTTCATTGTCTAGCAATTCAACGTGCCGGGTTTTGAGTTGAATCTGAACTGATGAATTTGCCAACATCTGCATCGCAACCTGTAGTTATGTTACCATTTAGTTTTTGTTACATATAAATTAGTATTATAATAAGGATGAGTTGATTTGGGTTGTGTTTTTTCGTATCAAATAATCATTTTATTTTTATTTTTTATCAAAGTACATTATTTCATTTTGTTGCGGGGAAGCCGGCTTAATCCATAGTGACTATTATGTTTGTCTCAGAATCGTTCATTTGTCATCATGCGTAAAAATTGTCCTAAAAATGGTCCATAAGGACCATAACCACATAACTAATGTTTCTAATATATCGATGCTATATGTTAACTCATCTTAGTAACTCAGGTTTATGCTCTCACGAGAGAAAGAGATGCACTATGTAGAGAGCAAAATAAAGGAAATGACTCCACTCTTTTAAAAGAAAAAAAAAGAGATAATCACTCCTTTTATGACATAAGATAAAGGGTTGTATCATTGGTGTGAGCCACAAATTGAAATCAGGGTTCAAGAGCATTCTATTTGTTTTATGAATCTAAATTTGTTTCGATTTTTTAGGGAAAGATAATTTTTTCATCCGACCCATTTGAGACTAAAAGTAACCCAAAAGGGTCGAAACTATTACACATTTTAACAAGATATCCTGAAAAGACTTGTGGTATGTTTTATTATTTTTTATTTATATGTAACATTTAATATCAGTCATTAATAATTTTTTTACATATTTTAATTATATACTTTTTTATTTTCCACCCGTGTAGTACACGGGTAACTAACCTAATTATATATAGATCATAATCGATGCACATATAAAAATAGTTCAGATTTTAAAGATCCGTTATCAGATCTTTGGATATCTAATTATTAAGTCTGTGAATCTCTTGGATGTGTATTTGATTGATAAACAAAATCATTGAAAGATATTTTCATTTATTCTCCCAATCTTATAAAGTAATCATGAGCTATTCCATTCATATTTGGAGATGCCCTTCAATTCATGATGGATTTGTTTAAACATAATAATCATCGATGTAAGCTTGCTTGAGTTCTTAGAACATATATACTAATATACATTCGGTAAGTAAGGCTCAGGGAAAACAAGATGAATGACTGTACACGAATGGTGATGTGTAAAATTAAATTGATACAAAGGACTGACTGATGATGAAACAATGTCATTGTGATATTGGTGTGCGTACTTATGCACCAATCACAATATAAGATAGTACTATGAGTAGTTAAGGTGTTCATCAGCCGCAGTTCATCAGTAGGATACATCCTACTTTGTCTGTCTGTAGTAGTATCACTGTTAGCAACAGTTTTTTCTCTCCATAGCAAACACTATTAGGAAACATGTATATTTTCTACAAAAGTTTTTGACAAGTTACCAATAAAAGAAATTTCCCACAAGTTAACGACAAAACAAAAACAAAAAAGTGACCATAAGATTTCCTACAATTTTCTGACAAATTTAAAATAAGTTAACTTATTTATTTAATATAATCGTCGGAATATTGTCGTAAATTACAGACGAAAGGCTTTTGTCGGTAATTCGTTGGAAAATTAGTCGGGACTTTGTCAGAAAAAACATTTCCTACAAGGGTTTTTCCAACAAACACTTTTTGTTAGAAACTTGTCGCTAACGGCCAATTCCATCAAATTTCACACAAAATCTGATGTCGCAAATATTTCAGTTTTTTGGTAGCGAAACTTGTCATCTGTAGCAAAAAGTGTTCTATCAACAACATCTATACTTACACAATTTTGAAGCAGTCGGCCTCAAACACCATAAAAAATGACTAGTTTCATGATTTTCTGGTTATATTAAGACCGATAAGTATTCAAGATCTTACAACACCATAAAACTTGTCGCTAACGGCCAATTCCTTCTTGAATAATATCGTTAAACTTTATCTTGAATCAAAGCCCCTAAAAATTAACATATTCAATTTTTATCAACAATTCTAACCAGATTCCTTGGTCTCCAAGCTTGAACTTTAAACGTTACTACTAATAATACCTTTCAAGATATTCAACCATCACTCTTAATTTGATTTGAAACTTTGGTTAACTCTTTGTAATTGACTTAATTCTTTGCAAAACATTGTGAATTCTAATCATCCTAAAAAATATAATTCAAAAATTCGTCAATCGAATTTCAGTGCTCGTCTTTCTTGATGGCTGATGCTCTTAAGTGTACCTTTGTTCCTGGAGTTCTCTTTGTACGAGGAGTATCGGTATGAAAATTATATGTTACTGGTCCATGTACTTCTATATCGCCCCTCTTTTCGCTTTATTTATCATTATCATTGATATCGCGACAAGAAGAAATTAGTTACAGATTACAACATAGAGTGGGATAAGACAAGAAAGAGAGCACCATAATTTATGTAAATACAACCATCAAGTAGGATATATATATTAACAGACTGTGACTGTTTTCAACAATCTTTGCACATCCGCATAAAACCAATTATTGGCAAGGGATGGGTTCCAAAGTACACGCCAAACATAGAAATAAACAAAAGAAGCATGTAGTAGAGTACTATATGATATAGTAGCTAGCTTGAACTACTAATAAAAGAAACCCTTACGGGCGGGCTTCCTATTAGGGTAATCGACGGTAGTAATCTATCACCATGTCTGTCTTTTTGGTTGGTACTTGTTGCACAAAATAAGTCTATTGGGGTTTGTAGTGACATGGAAATACTTGTGGTGGGGTTCTGCTTGGTCGCGCAGTTGCCATTGGTGACGGAGCCTTCAAGTTGCGCCGTCCACCTGAGAAGTTATCATCCAGGAGAGCAAATGCTTCAGCTCCAATTGCAGCAATATCAGTTTTTTGTTTTGGATAATATGACATTATTTTATAATGAGCTGATTTAATTACAAGAAAAGAAAGAAGTAGTTGTTTTTATGTTGTATTTTGCTATGGTGTGTATATTAGAGATGATATGCCCCTCATATATGCTCAATAATAATGGTATATTTTTTTTTCTTTTAGGCATATATTCTTATTCTTTTTCGTTTAATGGAAACTAATACTGTTGTTATGTAACATTTCCGATTTTTTTTGCATTTACAACTCAATGTAACACGTTCAAACTCGTTCTAATGCAATACTTTGGGTTATTCGAACTTATATATGTATATTTAGGCATGCATAGGTGATCACACACGTATATACATCATACAAATACATACATGTAACTATACATGTAAAAGGATTGAGTTTTAAAAGTCAGAATTAAACCCAAGTCTTCAAAAAAAAAATCGACCTGTTTGACTTTCAAAAGTCAAACAAGGCCGAATCCTTTTAATCCAAGCCATGATACGGATCCAATCGAATCCAGTGGGTTTCCATCTCGGTTACAGTCCTAAATTGGCCCAATCCGAACCTTTTCAACAAACCAATTCGTTCAATCCAGAGGTGAATTCAAATTTGAAAGGATTTGACTCGGATTAGTCAAACCCGTATCAATCTCCACTCAATTCGAAGAATTAACGCGTGGTAATCCCGAAATTTACTCCTCAATCCATATTCGCATGTACCTAGACTTTATCAGGACTCAATTCGATCCCAAATCACTGAATTATCATGTGATTAACCATCCACATCGTTTGCGGTCAAAATTGAATTCAAATCAAACGATTTCGATAGAATTAATCAAATTAAAACCCCCTCTCATCTTCACACACCTCACAACAAACTTCCGGAACACTCAATTGGTACTCAATACACTTCCCGTCGTCAATCGAGACTCAAGAGCACCGAATCTGAAACCGTAGCCGACCTCCTTCAATTCTGCACCAAATCACGTAAGCTTTATGTCTTTCGAATCGTTTTCGAATGCTCTCCAATAGCCCTATACCTATTGGAAAAGACAGAATCAAACGAACAAAAAAAATTGAACCTAGGGTTCATGTTTTATCTAACGCCCACTTCAATTTGGGGCTTTGATTCAGTTAGTATACTAATAAATTTCGAATCTTTATACGATCAGCGAAACCATCTAGCCCAGCCGGTAAGCCACTGCACCGCTAGGCTAGATGGCGCGGGTTCGTCCTTTTTGCGCGTTTCCCTTTAATCAGAACCGGCCCCCTTGTAACCTATTCATAAAGCTTAATTGAAGTGGGTTATAAACACTAGTGAACCACTGGTCCAGTGGTTCACACCTTGGACTCCCTCCGGATAGCCCAGGGTTCGAGTCCCAGAGGCTGTAATTGTTCTGTTTAATTTTTTTAAAGCCGTTTTAAACACCAAAAAATTTTATAAAAATTATTTTATAAAAACTCTCAATATTTTGAACAGAATTCAACTAGATTTATAATTTTTTTTTTGCATAAAATCTCTTTTTTTTATATATAAATCTAATTCTTAATTTCTCAATTTAAATTTTATTATTGTTTTAAATAAGTTATCCATTTAAATGTATAAATTTTGGTGACAAAATTTTATAAATACTTTATAAGGTTTTATAAAACTTAAGTTATAAGTTTAAAATTAATAAAACTATATGTAGTTATATATGCTTAAATAATACATGTAAATTTTTAACTAAATTTTTTTTTAGCATATTCATTTCAAACGATAAATAAATAAATAAATTTATTTACTATTCTAATAAATTACATTTACAAAGTCACTTAGAATTTAAATTATATTTAAGGTTTATTTTATGAACCAATATTTTTAAATAAATAAATAAAGTAAAAAAATTATTTATTTAATTTATAAATTTTTCCACACTATTTTTCTAACTAATTGTCAATTATTTGAATTATTTAATTATTCAAATCCAAACCCCAATTAAAATATTTTAAAACTATTCAATTCAAATCTTTCATTTTTATACAAAACCAATTCAAGAACCAACCACAGTTTCCTACACTCCGGTACATACAACCACTATTTGTACACACACTTGATTAAATCTGAGAGTTAGACCTAGAATATCGTACACATTATTAATTTGATATATATTACACACTAGGTTAAACGTGGTGCGTTACAAGAATCGTTTTACTACCTAGTCTTGCGTTCTAGCAACACTCTTGATCCATGTGAGTATTACATAGCCCCTCTTTACATTTTTACGCTTTTTGGGGTGAAACATGAACCATATTACACAATTGTTTTTACATTTTTACAAACAACACAAACACAAATCCGCTTTACATTCATGTGTGCAATTTGAGCTTTATGTTTGAGTACTAGGTGTGTCAACTGTTTATGTGCAATGTTTGTGCAATCATTAACTATACAAGCCGACGGTAAACAATGATAGTTCTATTGAGTCTGACAAACCCACCCAGATTGGGGTGATTGTTACCGACAACACAATTTGCATGCTAGTTACAAAGGTTTGATTGTACTTTAGTTACACAATAGTTGCTCCCCATAAATGCCTTATTTATCATGATTTGTAAAGGATTTGTTATTCAATTCATATACTATCTATGTACAAACCTGTGTATGCTCACCAACTTTTTAGTTGACCTTATTTTGTTCATGTTTCAGGTACTAACGTGTGAGTGTGATCAAGAAATTGCTACATTTAAGTTTGGACCTAGTTAATTTTAAATAAGGATTTTTATGTGTTTCAATTTATGTACTCGTTTGAATTTTGGTTGTGTTTGCTTGAAATGAAAGTTGATGTTTAATATATTGCAATCTAGTCGACCTTGTGCTCATGAACAGTCTACATGTCCCGCCTCGACGTTTCCGCCGTCGGTTGGGGTGTGACAGATTGGTATCAGAGCCTTGGTTATAGGGAATTAGGTTATTAGACACCTTTGACCTAGACTATAACTTTAGGATACCCATTCATGCCATGCTTTATGATTATGTGTTATGTGCTACATGCTATGTGTTACGTGCTTATTTTAATTATTATATTATTTGCTGCTTTTACTCGTTAAAATCCATAATATATTATACTATACTTAAATAATAAACTAAATAAATAATATCCCTACCCATACCCAAAGCCTCATAACCTCTTTATCTGTTTCTCTGTCATCATCTTCATAACATGCGGAAACTTCAAGGAGCTAAATCTATAAAAATATTTTTTTTTCTTTCTCGTTAAGGTTTTTAAACTTTGTTAATTTTTAAAGGACATGTGCAATCCGGAAGGGTGACACCTGTATTCTGGGTTTTCTGTCTAGGAAAGCATTTCGTATAAATCCCAATCAACCGAGGGACCCGTATGCTTTCCTGGGAATTCTCGGGATGAGTGTTTACTTATAGGCTAAAGTACGTCTCCTTGAAAGTTATATGAGTTTAAGTTAACCTTAATGTGTCATAGTATTCGAGTGATTATGTCACCATTTGAGTACAATCCAAACTGTGATCAACTATCTTATTTATTATCTTATCCTCTTTAAATCCAATCTAATTTCATAAATTCTCACATCTTTTCTTATCTTGTGAAAATCTGTAGAATGCCTCCCCGTCGTGCTCCCGTGGTCAACAACAACACCGATATCGCTGCTATCCTTGCTCAACTAGTAACTCAACTCACTCAAGCTAATGGAGTCGCACATGGTAACCCTGGAACTAATGGTGGTGGTGGTGCCAACCTACCACAATGCACCTTCAAACACTTCAACTCGTGTAATCCTCTCAAGTTCTATGGTAACGAGGGAGCCACAGGACTACTGCAATGGTTTGAAAGTATTGAGGGCACCTTCCTGAATAGTGACTGTCCCGATAACCTCCGTGTTCGTCATGCCACAAGTGTCTTTCAAAAACGGGCACTCACGTGGTGGAATGGGGAAAGAAGGAATAGGGGCGTAGAGGCAGCAATGGCCTTACCATGGGATGAGGTTAAGAGACTAATGACCAAGGAGTTCTGTCCTCGGAATGAGATGAAGAAACTTGAATATGAGTTTTGGGATCTTGCTCAAGACAGTGGTGAGAGTCTGGCTTATACAACTCGGTTCCATGAGTTGAGTCTCCTTGTGCCCCACATGGTCACACCTTTATCTCGCTGCATTGAGAAGTACATTGGTGGATTGCCTAGGCAGATTCAGGATACTGTCTTAGGGAGAAACCCCGCAACACTTGAAGATGCTATCCGGTTATCTGCTACTTTGACCGACAACCATGTAAAAGCAGGAACGCTGACTAGAAAGGGCACCAAGAAAACTGCTGACACCATAACAACCTCTGCACCTGTTAAAGAAACTAAAGCTGAACCCTACCACAATAATAAGAAAAGGAAAGCTAAGAACTATGCTGTGGTCACTCCTGCTATCCTAGTGAACCAAGTTGCTCCCATGGCTCAAGCACCAGCCAAAAAGCCATATGTTGGGATCTACCCACTCTGTGCTACCTGCAACTATCACCACCTCCAAAGCATTCCCTGCCGCCTTTGCACCCACTGCGGGAAGTATGGCCACACGGTAAATGTTTGTAGAGCCAAGGCACTTACAGGTCAAGTCAACCCTCCAGCCCGAACTAACCAGCAAGTGGCAAATCAAGGTGTTCCCGCCATTGCAAATGGGTGTGCTTGCTATGAATGTGGCAATCCGAATCACTTCCGCAATCAGTGCCCGAAGTTCATAAATGCTAATCAGGGCGGAGCTCGTGGGCGTGCTTTCAACATAAACGCCAATGAAGCTCAGGCCAGCGATGATGTGGTTAACGGTACGTTCCTTATAAATAATCAATATGCCTCCATTTTATTTGATACCGGTGCAGATAAGAGTTTTGTGTCATTTAACTTTGAACCCTTACTTGCAAAAACCCGATCCAAATTAGAGAAAACCTTCACCGTCGAAGTAGCAAATGGTGACTCCCTTACGATTGACTCCATTATCAATGACTGCTCTCTAGAACTTAATGATCATACATTCCTAATCAACCTCGTGCCAATGCCACTAGGGAGTTTTGACATCATCATAGGCATGGATTGGCTCTCATCTTACCATGCCGAAGTCATCTGTTTCGAGAAGTGTATCCGAATACCCCTTCCGTCGGGAGAAACACTAAGAGTCTTTGGTGAAAAGCCTTGTAAAGGACTCCAGTTAATGTCGTGCACAACTGCCCAAAAGTACTTACGAAAGAAGTACGTAGCCTTCTTAGCCCATATTGTCCAAAAGGATGTCAAGGAGAAGAATGTTGAAGACATCCCCATTATCCGAGAATTTCCCGAAATATTCCCCGAAGACTTATCTGGTCTTCCACCCGTTCGACAAGTGGAATTTCGCATTGACCTTGTACCTGGAGCTAACCCCGTGGCTAGAGCTCCATACCGTCTTGCACCTTCTGAAATGCAAGAGCTTGCAAGTCAACTCCAAGAGCTCTCCGACAAGGGTTTCATTCGTCCAAGTCATTCACCGTGGGGTGCACCCGTCTTATTTGTCAAGAAGAAGGATGGATCATTCCGCATGTGTATTGACTACCGCGAGCTCAACAAGCTCACCATCAAGAACCGTTATCCTTTGCCTAGAATTGATGATCTCTTTGACCAACTTCAAGGCTCTACTTGCTTCTCAAAGATTGATCTTCGATCTGGTTATCACCAACTCCGTGTGCAAGAGGAAGATATACCGAAGACAACCTTTCGAACAAGATATGGTCACTACGAGTTTATGGTCATGCCTTTTGGGCTAACCAATGCACCCGCGGTCTTTATGGACCTCATGAATCGGGTGTGCAAACCATATCTCGACAAATTTGTGATCGTCTTTATTGACGATATCTTAATCTATTCCAAGACAAAAGCCGATCATGAGCAACATCTTAGATTGGTTTTGGATCTCTTGAAGAAAGAGCAACTATATGCCAAGTTCTCCAAATGTGAGTTTTGGCTAAAGGAGGTTCAATTTCTGGGCCATATCGTTAACGAAAGGGGAATTCATGTTGACCCTGCTAAAATCGAAGCCGTTAAGAATTGGAATGTTCCTAAGACCCCTACTGAAGTTCGTTCTTTTCTTGGTCTTGCGGGATATTATCGTCGTTTCATTTCGAATTTCTCGAAGATTGCTGTTCCCCTCACCGCTTTGACTCACAAGGGTAAACCTTATGAATGGGGACCAAAACAAGAAGAAGCTTTCCAAACTCTCAAGCAAAAGTTATGCAATGCTCCTATATTGACCCTCCCTGAAGGGAATGACGATTTCGTTGTCTATTGTGATGCCTCCAACCAGGGTCTTGGTTGTGTTCTCATGCAACGAGGCAAGGTGATCGCTTATGCATCAAGGCAACTTAAGATCCATGAGAAGAATTATACGACGCACGATCTCGAGTTGGGTGCGGTCGTATTCGCATTAAAGATTTGGAGATATTACCTTTATGGCACCAAATGTGTGGTGTTCACCGACCACAAGAGTCTCCAGCATATCTTCAACCAAAAAGAACTCAATATGAGGCAAAGACGTTGGGTTGAACTCCTTAACGACTATAACTGCGAGATTCGTTACCACCCCGGCAAAGCAAATGTTGTAGCTGACGCTTTGAGTCGTAAGGACCATGTAATGCTTCATTGTGTCCGAATTCAAACCGACATTCAGAATCGTATCCTAGAAGCTCAACACGTCTCAGTCACCGAGGGTAACATGTACGAAGAAATGTCGTGTGGTGTTGAACTCCAGCTTGAATCTAAACCCAATGGCTTGCTTTATTATTTGAACCGTATTTGGGTTCCCGATCGCGATGATCTCCGTGCATTTCTCATGAACGAGGCTCACAAGACTCGTTATTCTATTCATCCTGGTGCGGATAAAATGTACCAAGACCTTCGCCCACAATATTGGTGGCCCGGTATGAAGAAAGACATTGTTCTCTATGTTGCCAAATGCCTAACTTGCTCCAAAATCAAAGCCGAACACCAACGTCCTTCCGGTTTGCTTGAACACCCGAAAATTCCCGTGTGGAAATGGGAAAATCTAGCTATGGACTTCATTACTAAACTCCCTCGCACCTCAAGTGGTTATGATAGTATTTGGGTGATCATTGACCACCTCACCAAATCTGCTCACTTCTTGCCTATCCGTGAAGACTATCGGGTTGAGAAACTGGCCCGAATTTACATTGACGAAATTGTGAGTCGACATGGTGTTCCACTAAACATAATTTCCGATAGAGATGCTCGTTTTACCTCCCGTTTCTGGCAGTCTCTCCAAACTGCTCTTGGCACACGATTGGATTTGAGCACGGCTTACCATCCCCAAACTGATGGTCAGACCGAGCGTACAATCCAAACTCTTGAAGACATGCTTAGAGCATGTGTAATTGATTTTGGTGGCAATTGGGATTCACATCTATCTCTAATTGAGTTCTCTTACAACAACAGCTACCACTCAAGTATCAATATGGCTCCATTCGAAGCTCTTTATGGTCGCAAGTGTCGTTCTCCTATCTGCTGGAACGAGATTGGTGAAGCACAAATCACCGGTCCCGAGCTAATCCAAGAAACATCCGATAAGATTCTTCAAATCCGTGACAACATTCGAGTAGCGAGGAGTCGGCAAAAGAGTTATGCCGACAAACGTCGAAAACCCTTGGAATTCCAAGTCGGTGACCTTGTTCTTCTAAAGGTATCTCCATGGAAGGGTGTAATCCGTTTTGGAAGGAAAGGTAAGTTAGCACCTCGCTATGTGGGTCCATTCAAGATCCTTGAAAGGATTGGGAAAGTGGCTTACAAACTTGAATTACCTCCATCACTCGGCAATGTGCATCCTACATTTCATGTGTCCAACCTAAAGAAGTGTCTTGCTGACGAAAATCTCCATATACCTCTTGACGATGTGCGCATTGACGAAACGATGCACTTCGTTGAGAGACCGGTAGAGATCATGGATCGTGAGATCAAGCAACTCAAGCGAAGCCGTATCCCTATTGCCAAAGTTCGTTGGGAATCTAAACGTGGACCCGAGTTTACTTGGGAACGAGAGGATCAAATGAAGCTTAAGTATCCACACCTCTTTTCTGATTCAGTAGCCTCAACTAGTTGAATTTCGGGACGAAATTCCCTTAACATGGGGATACTGTAACATTTCCGATTTTTTTTGCATTTACAACTCAATGTAACACGTTCAAACTCGTTCTAATGCAATACTTTGGGTTATTCGAACTTATATATGTATATTTAGGCATGCATAGGTGATCACACACGTATATACATCATACAAATACATACATGTAACTATACATGTAAAAGGATTGACTTTTAAAAGTCAGAATTAAACCCAAGTCTCCAAAAAAAAAATCGACCTGTTTGACTTTCAAAAGTCAAACAAGGCCGAATCCTTTTAATCCAAGCCATGATATGGATCCAATCGAATCCAGTGGGTTTCCATCTCGGTTACAGTCCTAAATCGGCCCAATCCGAACCTTTTCAACAAACCAATTCGTTCAATCCAGAGGTGAATTCAAATTTGAAAGGATTTGACTCGGATTAGTCAAACCCGTATCAATCTCCACTCAATTCGAAGAATTAACGCGTGGTAATCCCGAAATTTACTCCTCAATCCATATTCGCATGTACCTAGACTTTATCAGGACTCAATTCGATCCCGAATCACTGAATTATCATGTGATTAACCATCCGCATCGTTTGCGGTCAAAATTGAATTCAAATCAAACGATTTCGATAGAATTAATCAAATTAAAACCCCCTCTCATCTTCACACACCTCACAACAAACTTCCGGAACACTCAATTGGTACTCAATACACTTCTCGTCGTCAATCGAGACTCAAGAGCACCGAATCTGAAGCCGTAGCCGACCTCCTTCAATTCTGCACCAAATCACGTAAGCTTTATGTCTTTCGAATCGTTTTCGAATGCTCTCCAATAGCCCTATACCTATTGGAAAAGACAGAATCAAACGAACAAAAAAAATTGAACCTAGGGTTCATGTTTTATCTAACGCCCACTTCAATTTGGGGCTTTGATTCAGTTAGTATACTAATAAATTTCGAATCTTTATACGATCAGCGAAACCATCTAGCCCAGCCGGTAAGCCACTGCACTGCTAGGCTAGATGGCGCGGGTTCGAAACCCACACGCAGCGAGTCCTTTTTGCGCGTTTCCCTTTAATCAGAACCTGCCCCCTTGTAACCTATTCATAAAGCTTAATCGAAGTGGGTTATAAACACTAATGAACCACTGGTTCAGTGGTTCACACCTTGGACTCCCTCCGGATAGCCCTGGGTTCGAGTCCCAGAGGCTGTAATTGTTCTGTTTAATTTTTTTAAAGCCGTTTTAAACACCAAAAAATTTTATAAAAATTATTTTATAAAAACTCTCAATATTTTGAACAGAATTCAACTAGATTTATAATTTTTTTTGCATAAAATCTCTTTTTTTATATATAAATCTAATTCTTAATTTCTCAATTTAAATTTTATTATTGTTTTAAATAAGTTATCCATTTAAATGTATAAATTTTGGTGACAAAATTTTATAAATACTTTATAAGGTTTTATAAAACTTAAGTTATAAGTTTAAAATTAATAAAACTATATGTATTTATATATGCTTAAATAATACATGTAAATTTTTAACTAAAATTTTTTTTAGCATATTCATTTCAAACGATAAATAAATAAATAAATTTATTTACTATTCTAATAAATTACATTTACAAAGTCACTTAGAATTTAAATTATATTTAAGGTTTATTTTATGAACCAATATTTTTAAATAAATAAATAAAGTAAAAAAATTATTTATTTAATTTATAAATTTTTCCACACTATTTTTCTAACTAATTGTCAATTATTTGAATTATTTAATTATTCAAACCCAAACCCCAATTAAAATATTTTAAAACTATTCAATTCAAATCTTTCATTTTTATACAAAACCAATTCAAGAACCAACCACAGTTTCCTACACTCCGGAACATACAACCACTATTTGTACACACACTTGATTAAATCCGAGAGTTAGACCTAGAATATCGTACACATTATTAATTTGATATATATTACACACTAGGTTAAACGTGGTGCGTTACAAGAATCGTTTTACTACCTAGTCTTGCGTTCTAGCAACACTCTTGATCCATGTGAGTATTACATAGCCCCTCTTTACATTTTTACGCTTTTTGGGGTGAAACATGAACCATATTACACAATTGTTTTTACATTTTTACAAGCAACACAAACACAAATCCGCTTTACATTCATGTGTGCAATTTGAGCTTTATGTTTGAGTACTAGGTGTGTCAACTGTTTATGTGCAATGTTTGTGCAATCATTAACTATACAAGCCAACGGTAAACAATGATAGTTCTATTGAGTCTGACAAACCCACCCAGATTGGGGTGATTGTTACCGACAACACAATTTGCATGCTAGTTACAAAGGTTTGATTGTACTTTAGTTACACAATAGTTGCTCCCCATAAATGCCTTATTTATCATGATTTGTAAAGGATTTGTTATTCAATTCATATACTATCTATGTACAAACCTGTGTATGCTCACCAACTTTTTAGTTGACCTTATTTTGTTCATGTTTCAGGTACTAACGTGTGAGTGTGATCAAAAAATTGCTACATTTAAGTTTGGACCTAGTTAATTTTAAATACGGATTTTTATGTGTTTCAATTTATGTACTTGTTTGAATTTTGGTTGTGTTTGTTTGAAATGAAAGTTGATGTTTAATATATTGCAATCTAGTCGACCTTGTGCTCATGAATAGTCTACATGTCCCGCCTCGACGTTTCCGCCGTCGGTTGGGGTGTGACATGTTATGTGTTGAATAATATGATTACTTATTCCTTTCAGATTAAGAAAAGCAATCAGCTAGTAACATACCTATATCTACAAGTTCTAAAGGAGATTTCAAAACTGGCATGCATTTTAAGACCGTTTTAATAATAATGGTATTTTTTTTTATACATATATTCTTATCAATAGTTTTTGGACGGGTCGGGTATATCATATGATCTGTAACTGGTTATCTGTAAAAATGCTTAGATAACCTACACTTGCACCAATAAATTGGTAAAGATCTATTATTCTCTTGGTTGCGTGTTTGATCGAAATAGAATTTTGAAAAGATATTTATTCTTTCCAATCTCATAATTTAATCATAATTCCTTCCCCATTCAAAGTTGAAGATACCCTTCAATAATTTGCAAATCGGTGACGAGGTCCTCCTGACGCACTGATGTTAAACGTCATGCTCTAGAAAACCAAGAACATCATGATCAGCCTATTTTTGGAGTTGGGTGTCTCTCTGTAAACATACTCTTTATCATTTGGGATAGATGTATTGTTTGTCTATATCCCACCATTCCTAGACCATACCAATAATTTTGTTGTTGATGAGATTTTGCTGGTTTTCAGCTCTCTTGAAATTCATCATTTTAGTTTTGGAAGGACTTTTCGTTTATCCTGTTTAGAGATCTCTATTGTCATGGTGTTTTAGGCTTCTTCTTTGTGATGTTTAGAAGGATCCCCTCTGCAAGTTCTAATTAAGAATAGGTTCAAAAGAATTTGAACAAGTCCACATAAGTTTATAACGATAACAAGCTAGGCTATGTTTCATGCTTATACGATACAAAAAGGCTTATAAAATTTCCATTGAATTTATTATAAATTTGATATTAATTTTATCTATTAATTAATCTTAAAAAAAGTTCGTGGATAGTAGATATAAATTTATAAATAAACAGTTTATGGGATGAAGATTTTTCTCAAAACCACAATTATTGAGAGAAATCAAGGTCGTTTTGTACACGTGTCAGATAGATGTTGGTCCACGTATACAAGAGTTAACAAACAGAATGGTGAAATTTGGGGAATTTAATTTCTCAAATTTTTTATTTTGGGATTTTCCCTTAAAGTTTGGTTATGTATTTATGTAAGTGATGAGAGGTGGGCATGACACTCACATGAAACACCACGCTGCCTTGACGTGAGACCCAACCAGTGAGTGAGCACATGGGCATAAGCCACACAAAAAGCATTCAAATTTTCGACTCTATTTTACCGTTTTTCAACGGTTGAAAACAAAAATAAAGAAGAAAATTAATAATTTTTGGTATATTTTATACTAAATTAATATATTTTGAATAATTTATGATGATAGGAATTGTTGAAAAGATATTTATTCTTTCCAATCTCATAATTTAATCATAATTCCTTCCCCATTCAAAGTTGAAGATACCCTTCAATCATTTACAAATCGGTGACGAGGTCCGCATTGATGTTAAACGTCATGCTCTAGAAAACCAAGAACATTATGATTAACCTATTTTTGGAGTTGGGAGTCTCTCTATAAACATAGTGTCTATCATTTGGGATAAAAGTATTGTTTGTTAATATCCCATTTTTCTTAGACCCTACCAATAATTTTGCTGTTAATGAGATTTTGTTGGTTTTTAGCTCTCTTGAAATTCATCATTTTAGTTTTGGAAGGACTTTTCGTTTATCCTTTTTAGAGATCTCTATTGTGCATGGTGTTTTAGGCTTCTTCTTTATGATGTTTAGAAGCATCCCCTCTGCAAATTCTAAGAAGAGGTTCAAATGAATTTGAACAAAGTCCACATTATTTTATAACTATAACAAGCTAGGTTATGGGGGGTGTTTGGGATTATTTCCAAAAGTTATTTTTGTTAAAAGGACTTACTAACTTATTACTTTTTGAAATGAGTTTTAAAAAAAAGTGTTTGGATTAACTTATGTGGTGGGAAAAATCAATAAGTCAATAAATTGTTTTTTTTTTAAATATTTGGGTTGACTTTTTAATGGAAAATGACCAAAAATGGTTATATCAGGAAAATTACCTCCTAAAAGTAATAAGGATAAATGAAAAGTTAAAAATTATAACTTCTCAAAAACAACTTATTATCCCTTTTTCTAAAAGTTATTTTGAAAAGTCTTTTTACCATATACAAACACACTTATAACTTATTGACTTATTATAAAAAATAATAAGTCAATAAGTAGGTTTAATAAGTAATCCCAAACACCCCCTATGTTTCATTATTATACGATACAAAAAGGTTTATAAAATTTCCATTAAATTTATTAATACAAATTTGATATTAATTTTATCTATTAATTAATCTTAAAAAAATTTCGTGGATAGTAAATATAAATTTATAAATAAACAGTTTATGGGATGAAGATCTTTATCAAAACCACAATTATTGTGAGAAATCAAGGTTGTTTTGTACACATGTCAGATAGATGTTGGTCCACGTACACAAGCTTTAACAAACAAAATGGTGAAATTTGGGGAATTTGACTTCTCAAATGTTTATTTTGGGATTTTTCCTTAAAGTTTGGTTATGTATTTATGTAAGTGATGAGAGGTGGGCCTGACCCTCACATGAAACACCACGCCGCCTTGACGTGAGACCCAACCAGTGAGTGAGCACATGGACGTAAGCCACACAAAAAGCATTCAAATTTTCGACTCTATTTTACCGTTCTTCAACGGTTGAAAACAAAAATAAAGAAGAAAATTAAAAATCACTTATATATAAGTATAAGCATGAACTTTATTTTTTACACAACAAACCTCTCCACTCTCTCATTCTCTACAAACAAAATCAACCCATCCAAACGATCCCAACCCTAATGTTTCCCAACTCGATTCCTTGCAAGTGTATTACCCGCAATTCAATCATCTCTTTTTTCTCCGTCCAAATTGTTATTTGTCGGTTGGAATCAATACCTTCTCAACAAACCTCTCCACTCTCTCGTTCGCCACGATTAATACTAATTGTATTGAAAAAAAAAATAAAATCATTTGGTCTCACTCTCACCGAGTGTAACCACTTGAGTGATTGAGTGAGCACGTGAAATTGAAGGGTGATGACGTGGTGTTGAGGTGGCAGTGAGTGCCTAATAAGAAAAGAGTAAAGTGAGGCTGATTAAGGACTTGTAAATTACATACCGCATAATAATTTGTTTTCTGTGCTCTCTTTTAAACACCATGAACAACCTCTTTCTATTGTTAACTTTAGGCTTTAGGCTTTAGCCTTGCCTTTTAAAAAATAAGTCTTTTGGGACCTATTTGTTTATATCTGGTTTTAATTCGAAAGTCTAATATATCATTTCATCTTGCGCGCCTTATCTGAGAAAGTAATAAAATCAAAATAAAGAGATCTCTCAGCGACAAAAACAACACGATCAAGTTAATACAACCACTAGTAATATTATCACACGGTAGTTGGTTTCAACAATCTTGGCACATCCACGTAAAACCAACTTGAGGGAAGGGATGGATCCAAGATCGAAATTAGATACATAATTACGTATACATATATCTAGAATGTACTACTAAAAAAAGAAACCTTTACGAGCAGGCTTCCTTTTATGATACTCCACAAACAAAGTCCCACCATACATCTTAGCAGCCTCGTCACACTTTATCACTCTCTCAGTCATCATAGCAGCTACTGGAGCATCATACACCGGTTGCCGAACCACATAAGCCTGTTGGGGTTGATACTGGTGATAGTGAAACACCTGCTGCTTGGAGGACTGATTCCCACGGGGGAAAATATCTTCTATGGTATCAAACGCTTCTTTCCCGATTTTAGCAAGCCCGTCAGTCGTGTTCTTGGAATTAGGTGCCATTTAGGAGTGAAGTATGCAAGATGAAAGTATAGAAATGAAGTTGTAGTTAGATTTGGTCTTGTGTTTGCTTTGGGGTGTAATTAAGCAAGAGACCGGCCACTTGCCTTTATATAGGATTGAATGCTTAATGCAACTAGCAAGAAATTACCGGTATTCTTTGAAACTTTAATATTCTTTCTTCCTTTTTGACCGGGAATTATTCTTTTGTTTGGACGTGGAATAATCTTTTTCGACTATTCCTTTTGGATTACAATAGTTGCATAATTGCTTCAGTTCCTTCCTTTTCAAGTTTGGTGATTTTTAATTGTATCTATTAACAATCTTTTGTGCATATTTACATAAATAATTGAATGTGTGTATAATCTAACTTTTTGTATAACTTGTTAAAACTTGCTTCTACTTCATAAAGTGTGAGTATCACACCAAGAGATTAACCACCAAACGATTTCAAACGATTACAAACGAAATTGAAAGTGAATTACAAGAATTGAGAGAAATAAGAACATCTAATTGAATACAGAAGATTACGAATTGAAGCTAACAAGAACCCTAGCCCCAAATGGTTTAAACCATTCTCAACAAACTAAGTTTCAGATTGACAACTATGGCCCCTCAAGTTTCAAGTTAACTACATTAACCCTCCAACTTTAGACTTTATGACTTGAATGACCAAAACATCTGTTGACTTGAGCTGACTTTATTAAGACTTACTCATAACATAAAGTATTTTGTTTTGAACAACATATCAATTTTATTAAACATCTAGCAAGAGGCTAGGAACAAGACAACCTTCTAACAATGGTCTAAGATGGGCATCTACAATGATGAACTAACCTTACCGATGAAACTGAAGATTAAGACTTGCTTCTATGTAAAACGCTTGAGGTTGCAAATTCTCCAAATAGCCAAACTGATTCAAACAGGACAGTTTGAAAATATTTTAACAGTAGTGAATTGAACAGGGCTTTCTTTGCTATATTCAGATAAATTTCAAAACAATGTCTACATTATTAAGTTTAATAAAAAGATATCTCGCTAGAATTACTAGGGGCTTTTTTCACAAATGGATCTAGACCAGGAGCATGGAACAAGAAAGTGAGTGATTGATTTAATTTCTGATTGTCAAAATGAACAAAGAACCGAGTGCAAGTCAATATTCTCGATGTCTAGATTTTCCTTTGTCGTCAGCATATCACGTAAGACCAGAATGTTCACTTTTTTGTGGATCAATTTTAACCATCCATGAAATCAGACTTAAGATTTAAATGTCCCTGCTTTGATTCCATTATTGACTATCAATGAAATCACCTAGTTCTTTCATCTCTGTGAATTTCCACCCCTAATCTTGTGTTCCCGAGTTTAATAAAGGAACGAAAAGAAGAGAAAGAGAATGAATGAGAGAAAAGAAAGGGAGGGGAAGGGAATTAAGGAGAGAAAAGAAAGTGAAGTGAATGGAAAGATATAATGTAATTTCGTGTTCTAGAGTTAGAAGGAAAAGAAAATGAATAAGAAATTTTGTGTTTCATTTCTTTTCTTTCCACTTTCTTCTGATTTGAAAGGAAAGTTAGGAGGAAAGATTATATTTTCTTCTTTTCTTTGCATTTCCTTTCATTAAAAAACTCAGGAACACAAACTTTTTAATTTACTTTTCACTTCCTTACATTAAAAAACTCAGGAACACAAATCTTTTCTATAGTTTCCTTCCACTTCCTTTCTCTTCCCTCACATGCAAGATACGTGACTAGACCGGTAAAACTTAATGGTCGTTAGGCCAAAGGACGTAACGTGCAAGCTTTTTCAAACATAAAGAATGTTTTCTGTAATTTCCTTAGTTAAATGACGTATACTGAAATTTGGGTGATACTTAAAGGGCATAATTTGTAATTTACTCTAGTAAGTACTTATCATAAATTTAAATAGTTGATTTAATATTAAAATTTTGGTTATGAATGTATGTAAGTATAATAAGAAAAGAGTAAAGTGAGTTTGATTAAGGACTTGTAAAGTCCATACCACATAAAGATTGGTTTTCTGTCTTTTACACACTATGAAAAACCTTTTTCTAATGTTAACTTTATGCTTTAGCCATGTCTTTTAATATATAAACACCCTTTGGCACCTTTGTTCATATTTTTTGGTTTCAATTATGAAGTCTAATATATTCATTTCATCTTGCCTTATCTGCGAAAGTAATAAAATCAAAACAAAGAGAGCTCTCAACGATCAGCGACAAAAGAGATACATATATTGCTAGCTAAAACTATAGAACCCTTTACGAGCAGACTTCCTTTTATGATGTTCCACAAACAACGTCCCACCGTACATCTTAGCAGCCTGGTCACAATTTATCACTCTCAGTCATCATAGCAACTACTGGAACATCATACAACGGTTGCCGAACCACATAAGCCTGTTGGGGTTGGTACTGATGATAGTGAAACACCTGCTGCTTGGAGATTGATGCCCACAACGGAAATTATCATCTATGGCATCAAACGTTTCTTTCCCAATCTTAGCAAGCCGGTACAATCGTGTTCTTGGAATTACGTGCCATTCGGGGTGAAGTATGCAAGATGAAGGTATAAAAGTGAAGTTGTTGTTAGCTTTGGTCTTGAGTTTGCTTTGGGGTTTATGCAAGAGACCTCGTGCCTTTATTTAGGATTGTATACTTAATGCAACTACTAAGAAATTACCGGTATTCTTAGGGTGCGTTTGTTTCATGGAATGTTTTTGAAGAAATTTGAATTCGTCAAAAAAATTAGGATCTTAAGAAATTGGATTTGGAATTGTAATTTGTTTAAAAGATTTAGAATTTAAAGGATTTGGAATAGATTTAAAAGAATTTGAATTCCAAAACAATTACATTTGGTTGGGGGTTGTCGGCGGCAGCGGTCGTCGGGCGTGGCAGTGTTTGGGGGCGAGGGACGGCGGTGGGTGGCGACGGTTGGCGGGGGGGGGGGGGGGGGTCGGCAGAGGCGGAAGGGGACAATGAGTGGCGGTCAGGGGATGGTTAGTGTGGCGGCGGCGATGGTCGGGGTCGGCGGTCGGCAAGGGCGGTGTTGGAGGTTGCGGATGCGATAACGGTGAGTGGTCGGAGAATCCATTTTCTTTTGTTGAGTTCCTTTACAATTTGAAAGGAATTTAAAATTTTTTATTTGAAGAAATTTGAGGGGATTAATTCCAATTCCAACAAGTTCAACAAACTAAACGCATTGACAATGGAATTCAGATTCCAATTTTATTGAATTCTTGCGATCCAAACGCTCCCTTACAAACACTAATATTCTTTCTTTCTTTTTTACCAGGACCTATTCTTTTTATTGGGCGTAGAATAATCTTTTTCGACTATTCCTTTTGGAATACAACAGTTACAGAATTGCTTCATTTCCTTCCTTTTCAAGTTTGGTAAATTTGAATTGTATCTATTAATAATCTTTTGTACATCCATATACATAAATAAACAAATAAATATGTAATTGTTAAAATTTCCTTCTACTTCATAAATTTGAACAACAGGTCAATTTTATTAAACATCTAGCAAGAGGCTAGGAACAAGAAAACCTTACAACAATGGTCTAAGCAGGCAGCTTCAAAATATTTTAACATGAGTGAATTGAAGAGGGATTTCTTTTCTATATTCAAATAAATTTCAAACCAAAGTCTACATTATTAAGTCGAATAACGAAATCTCGCCAGAATTACGAGGGGTTTTTTTTCACAAATGGAACTAGACCAGGAGCATGGAACTAGCAAGTGAGTGATTGATTCACCTTCTGATTGACAAAATGAACAAAGAACCGATTGCAAGTCAATATTCCTGTTGTTTAAAAAACTGAAATTTGAGAATAACTGAAAGATAGAACGTGGAATTTTGTGAATCTTTTCTGAGATTATGCAATTTGACTTATACAATTCTCCGGCTTTGGACTTCTAATCCTCAATTCTTTCGATTTTTCACACTCTAATCTTCAACTTTGGATGAAAAATAAATTGTTTTCTTCCTTCTTTTCTTTTCTGCCCTCAAACATCAAAAAAGCAAAACTAGTTCTTGTGTTCCTTTTCTGTGCAAACAGCAACCAAAAGAAAAATACAAAATGCCTTCTCTGTCTCCGGCATGAAATAAAACAGGAACAAACAACACTGATTTTCCCATCCCGATATTTGGACTACAATTCTCCTTTAACCAATATAGCACTTTGGATCGACTGAACAAGAACAACAAAAGATTTTTCTGGGTTCGATATACGTACAAACACAAACCTTTTCAAACCCGCTTCTTCCTGTCCGATTAAAATTTTTCCTGCGAATAGCAATCTAGAACACATACAGTTTTTTTTCCCAATAATTCCTCTGTTTCTACAGGGACTGAAACGAAAATCGACTTATAATTGCTTCTTCTGTTCGTTCTTCTCTTCGTGATTCTCTAGTTCTGAATCAATATTTCTAGAAATGGATTTGTACCAAAAACGATTTTATACAAAATCGATTTTAATTTCTACTGAATGGATTTTGATTTCTATTGAATCGATTTGATGATGACGATCGTGGCTCCAAAACGAATACGAATTTCTTGAATGCGATTGAGCCCTAGGCTCTGATACTAATTGTAGCCCAAGATCGGATTGACAAAACAATTGAATTGACACAAACTTGAAATTGAATTAAGGACTGACGGTTACACTTGATTACAGGGACAATTGTCTATATTTGTAATCCTAAAACTAAAAGATGCATCGCTTCATCCAACCGATACGCATATGTACTTTAACAGTTTTAACCTTCTAGACTTGACACTTTTGATCCTAGACCTATTTACATTAGCACACATGACTTTAAACATAACTTTAATTAAATAAAATACAACTTTAGCCTGTTAAATTTCAAACTTGGGTTAAACAATTAAACTAACACAAACCAACTGAGGTTGAAGCGTGCCTATATACAAACTAGCCAGGACACTGTCCATAGAAACTAGACAGATTCCGTTATCATCCTGATTACATATGCTACGTATACATAAAACCATAGATAAACTAACAAGGCATTACGACTAACAAAATATATAGCATTGCAGTTAGGTTGACCCATAATCGGGCCACCTCAAGATGTTGCAGCTTGGTAAAAACCAACCACCCCTGTTGTTTCAGAAACTGGAAGGGTCAGTTGATGAATTGTGGAGTATTGTGGCCGATGCCTGTAACGGCATAGAGGTTGTTGCTGACAATAAGGCTTATTTCCCTTTGACCCAATGCGTTCATCCACCATCATCGAACAGTCCAAGGATCCTACCATAGCAAGATTAGTCTTTGATGACATCAAGTACTATGACTCTACGAGTTACGATGGATGTTTGTTACTTGTTCTAAGATGCATGAAGTTAGTTTGAGATCAGATGCCTTTTATAGAGATCAACATAATAAATTTCACCTTTCCTATTAAATAATTATTTTATATAAGAAAGAGTATAAAAGAATCTAATGATTTATGATCAGAAATGCCACCCAAAAGGGATTTGAATCAATTCTGTTCGGATAAGTAGATGGAAATCTGTAACAGATATCCTGCGATTAACCTTTATATATTCTTTAAACAAGAATATTATACTTACATTTTACAAGACTCAAGCGATAAAACTTCAGCTTCAATCAACAGCCAATTCCTTCGGAATCAGTTCCTTCAACCTCCAAAAGTTGCACGATAGAGCCTCTATCCAGATTGGAACCCAATTAACTTTTGTTCCTAATATCTTTTTACAGAATTATTGTATAATATCTCCCATGGAGATAAAAGAAGCAGAGGCAATAACCCACTAAAGACGTTTTTCTCTGGAATTAGTTGGAGGCAACCGTTCTCTTATTTCCTCCTTTGCTTTTTCATGCACTCTTTTAACTCAACAACTTTAGTTAGCTATTACCATTATGCAACAAAAATTGCAAACAACCTAAATTGTGGTCACTTTTATAGGATGGATATATGAATTCAGATTAACATACATCACTAAACTTAGGATTAGTTTTAATAATACAATTTAAATACCAACTTTTTTGATTAATTTGAACATTCTTCCTCCTAATTTTGATTTGTCCTTTCATGTCTTCATAATAATGTGAGATCTTCTTCATAAATGAGTTGGGAGTCGTACTCTTTTCTTTCTCCTAACATTTGATACATTCATTTGCAAAGTGACCAATGTCATTCATAGCACCTTAATTTATTCTTGTTTCCGTTTCCTTTACACATCCTTCTTCTTTCTTGTGAATTAACTTGTTGATCTTGCTTTATGTCTTGCTAGTCAGAAAGATTTCTGAATTTTTTGCTATTGCTTCTAACTGGTTATCCATATTATTGCTCTTACTGTTGATCAAAAGATCAAATACTTGCTTGCTTGGTCGAAGTTGATCTTTGACTTGTTATTTGAACCATAATGGGTTCTACTTGCTTGCTTTCTTTGACCAATGTTTGGTCTTTGGCTTGCTATTTGAACAAAAATTTAAATTCGATTGTTTCTTGTAAACCGATGATCAAAGATGATGCTCCTGCTTTCGGTTTAATGATATCAAGCAATTGAAAGATTCAATTTTTCTTTGACTTTGATTGTGAATTTTGATTTCAAAGATGTTGAAGGTTGCGATTCAAAAAAACAGGGGGTCGGCACTTGCTGTTGATTTCGATTTCCTATTCTAGTGTCAATGTTCGATGGTTTAACTTCTTCTTTGGTGGGGTTCGAATACACTTTCTGGATTTGATCACAAGTACGTTTTATCGGAAATTTGAGGAATGGATTAATTATTTCTCTAACGAAAAACAAGGATGAAAATTTCGATTTTAATTGTTTATCGTGATTCTTCACCGGCTTTCGATTTTGAAACCAATTATACGATGGATATATGAACTAGATTAGAATTTTGATTTTTCGAGTTGTATTTGAATACGAAGCATCACTGCTTTGCCCAGTACATAAAAATTTACAAAGCTTGGCAACTTTAGAAACAGGGCCGGTCCCGAGAATCTACAAGAGGTTCTGGGCCCTGGACATGTAAAAAAAAAGTGGGCCAATATAATATAATCATCATATTATATAAAAAAACCTTAATACGACAATAATAGTTATAACAATAATTACTAAAACAAAAATAGTGTACCAAAATGATCGAGATTACTTACTTATGCGAATCGTGAGGCTCTCCTAGCGTTTTTGGAAGCAAAGCTCTCGATCAAGTCTTCATAATTCATAGTCTCTAATATATCACTTTCAATAGATATCATCGCTAAACCGTTAAGTCTTTCTTAGGACATTGTCGATCTTAAGTAGGACTTCAACAACTTTAACTTTGAAAACCTTCTCTCCGCTGAAGCCACCGTTACCGGAATACTTAACAACACTCTATATGCAATTAATGATCGACATCTTCCTCAACAACATTAGCTTCATCTACATTAGCATTAGCTTCATCTTCCTCAACATTAGAATTTTGTGGTTGTTTTTTAAAGAACTTACGTATAGCCCCTTCTTGAGACTTTCTTTTTTCTTCCTCTAATTTCCTCCTTTTACATTTTTCATATCCAAATAAATACTTGGTTTTAGGAGGCATATTTCTAAAAAAAATAATAAAGTTATAATCAAGTCAAAATCATAATAATAAAGGTATAATCAAGTTAAATCAAATTTATGCAACCACAAAGTAGGAACAACTAAAACATAGATTATATAAGCTATTAAGCAAATTGTAAATCAAATAAAAAGCTTAGTTTCAAGATCAAAATTTATTACCTGGTTATAAACTGAAGACTAAACAGAAACTAGCAAATATGATTCTAAGTCCTGAATCTAATTCAAGATCAAAATTTATTATCTGGGCCGCCCCTGTTCGAGACTTCTGATTTGAAACGAAACAACAAGATTGCAATTGTGATTTACATATTGAAGTCGATTCTAAGTCCCAATTCCGAACACGATTCTAAGTCCCAATTTCGAAATCTGATTTGAAATAATAAGTATGAAATACTGAAACTAGAACAACAATGTCAATGATCAAACTTTGATTCGAAGTTTGAAGAAAACGAAACTCAAGAACATCAATGATCAAACTCTGAACATGATTGCAATTGTGATTTACAGATTGAAGTCGTGATTCATGAAGAACAAGAAATTGATGAAGAAGAAGGAAGCTAACCCGTAGTTTTATGTTCACGTGTAAGGCCCTAATGGCTCCCCAATTCCAGAATTCAAATCGTCGATTCCTCTCCCCCTTGATCGCCTTGTCTACCGCCCTAATCCCATGAATCACGCACGCTCCTAATCTACGGTTCCCTAATTCTGCTTTAGATTGTGTTATTCTTTTTCATTCAGGCCCAACTATAGTATTAGACAAAAGCCCATTTTTTCTTTTTTAATTTGGAGGCCCTATAAGATGAGAGGCCCTAGCATGGGCTACAACACCTAATGGGCCGTCCCTGATAAAAAAATATATATATAATATATATAAAAAAATTTAAAAATTACGGGCCCCTCGGAATACCGGGCCCCTCGGAATACCGGGCCCTGGACGGTCACCCTCCCCGCCCCCCCTTGGGCCGCCCCTGTTTAGAAAGTGTCACATTCGAACAAATGCCAAGACTTTTAACACACTTTTCTTCTAAAAGTTGCACAATCAAATTTTGCAGATGTCAATTTGTAGTCGATTCTTATTCGTCTTGTTTCCTTGATAATTCATTAACAATCTATGTATGATAGTGAGTAGTTAAGGATTTACAACTGTCTAGACTCTATATCTACATCTACTACATGGAGAGGTTTCTCATGAAGCACCAAAATTTGGTTTTCTAAAATCCCTTTATTAGGTGAAACTTTAGGATTATCCCTATCAGAGTTAATATTATATATGAGTTCCTTTTATATGAGTTAATATTATATCTTAGGTTGTTCACGTTGTTTGTTTGGAACGAACTAACTCCCGCCTCAAAAGAGAGGGAGTCCAAGGCTATCTAATAAGTCATTATTAATCATAAAGCTACCCCGAGATTAACAACTCTAACTCGCTAGTGAGCCTAATTGACCCGAGTTAAGTTGATGTTGTCAACATCATTAACCTTAATTGACAATCGATGACCATAATTTGACTGTAGTTAACTATGAGTAACCCTAATTAATCATCCATGACCATAATCAACCATCGTGTACTCTGGTTGTCCAGTAATAACCCTAATGGACTATGATTCACCGTCATTTGATTCACTACAAGAAAACATGCATATTTCCTACAAAAGTTTTCGACAAAAGAAATTTCCCACAAGTTTGTGACAACTTTTCGCCAAAACACAAACAAAAAGTAACTATACGATTTCCTATAATTTACCGACACACTTATTAAATAAGTTAACTTATTTATTTACTATAACCGTCGGAAATTACCGACGAAAGACTTTAGTCGCTAATTCATCAGAAAATTAGTCGGGACTTTGTCGGAAAATACATTTCCTACGGTTTTTTTTTCAACAAACACTTTTTGTCGAAAACTTGTCGCTAACGGCCAATTATGACAAATTTCCCACAAAACTATTGTCGCAAATTTTTTAATTTTTTAGTAGTGAGATTTCGTGGGAAATTTGTTAGAATTAGTCGTTAGCGACAAGTTTCCGACAAAAAAATGTTTGTTGGAAAAAACCCCGTAGGAAATGTTTTTTCCAACAAAGTCCCGACTAATTTTCCGACGAATTAGTGACAAAAGCCTTTCATCGGTAATTTCAGACAATATTCCGACGATTATAGTAAATAAATAAGTTAACTTATTTAATAAATTTGTCGGAAAATTGTAGGAAACCGTATAGTTACTTCTTTGTTATTGTTTTGTTAAAAATTTGTCGCTAACTTGTGAAAAATTCCTTTTGTTGGTAACTTGTCGGAAACTTTTGTAGGAAATATGCATGTTTTATAGTATTATGTTTGACCACCAATTATTATTATCATTATTATGATTATTCTTTAAATATTTATTTTATTAAAAACTTTGATTATTAATTAGTATGTTAGCTGGTTTATTACGGTATATATTAATTTTGACATTTTATATAGAACTAGTTATTATTTAATTTGTAAAAAAAACCATTTTTATTATATATTACTAATGTATTAACAAAATTAAAATTTTGCGTCGAAAATGCGTCGCAACTTTCCGACACATTTGCGACGCAATTTATATTATTATTTTTATGAATGTATTAACAAAATTAAAATTTTGCGACGCAACTTATATTATCCTTTTTATTAATGTATTAACCAACATAAAATATAAAGTTAAAATTTTGCGTCGGAAATGCGTCGCAAATTTCTGACACATTTGCGATGCAAGTTTTATTATTATTTTTATTAATGTATTAACAAAACTAGGTTATAGACCCGTGTATTACACGGTGTTGTATAATAGAAAAATGAAAATACAACGTGTAAAAAAATTTACAATAATGTGTATAAAAAGAACAACATGAAATGGCATTGCATAACACTTTATATCCTTTCCGAGTCCCGACTATGGTTATTCATTGTTTATGTTACAATGGCTAAAAAATATAAAACTTCGAAATCGCATTGAATTCTCATGCCATTTCTACGAAATTATTTTTACAGAAGTCAAAAAAACCCGAACCGCCATTTATTCCTTTAATAAATAATTAAAGTGTTGGTTCTACTTACACATTTAGATATCTAAAAAAGTAATTGGGAGATTGTGTGTTAAAAATAGACTCAGGACGATTTTCAATTCATTTGGCTAGTGGGAACCATTTGATTGATTCCCATTTTAGTTAAATATATTAATTTGACCCGTAAAACACAACACAAACCTGTCAATTCACAAGTGATGAGTCAAATGTGGGGTTGAACTAATCTTACTCATGTTCAAGTATCGTCTCTAGGATTTACCATCTTTAATGGCTTGAACACGTGGAAATCTTGTTTTCTTAGTGATTCCATGAAATCAGAATTCCACCTCAGTTCATCTCCTTCTGGTCAGATGTCAAATGACTACACAGTACACACAAAGCAAAAACTTGTTTCAGGCAACAACATACTCACAGATATTGAGCCCTGCATATACAAACCAAACATTTATTTCATTTGACTCTATGAATATATTAAAAAGTTAAATTTAGAAAAATTATTATTATACCTTATTCCCAAGATAACCCATTAATCCTCGCCAACACAAGACACTTTTATGTTTCTAGCATGTTCCCTCAATTCACTCCTAACCCACACAGTAAGAAAAACACCAACCATCTCCAACCTAGTGATTTAAAAAAAATCTGTAACCAACAATCGACGATTAAAAAACCCTAATAAAAACCAATCAGAAAAAGAAGAATACGATTAATAAATTGAGGATCTTGAACTAATCCAATCAGAAAAACATTCTGTCACGATTAAAATCACCTTAACATCCAATTTAGGGAAGAACTAAACCAATCACAAAATCATTCAATCCTGATTGATTAACATGTAATCAGACTACAATAATGAATCTACAGAGTGAATCTTACCCAATTGCATAAACACTTACCCAATTGACTGCATAAAATCTTACCCAAATGACTGCATAAAATCTTACCCAAATGACTCAACTGACTGCATAAAAACAAAGTAAAACCTATATAAAAACTTACCCAATTGACAATAAATACTGTCTCAATTAACTGCATAAAAAAACAGAAAAAACTACATAAATGGTTACCCAATTGGCTGCATAAAAACTTACCTAAATGACTTAATAAAAACACATACCAAACACGACTACAGAATTTATCAGAAAACAAAATCTTTGAAGAACATAGCAGTAGCCCCAAGTTCAAATGCGCACTAAAAGACAGATAAACAAATTAATATAATGCACCAAGTTCAAATGCACCCTAAAAGTATAACTAATTAATATAACTAAGTCTTATTCATTTTCTTTGATGTATGAACTAAATGCCTCATAGTTTAGATTTTATTTCCAATAAATAGACCCAGACTTTGAAGTTTTGACATGGCAAGGGTCTTGGTAACTACGACTACTGTCACTATACGAAAAAACAAGTCACCGGAAGAAAAGAGAATGACTTCATATATAAAAGCATCTGTTGTTACTTGTTGATAAATAGTGAAAGAAGACCTGTGTGATTAAACATGATAGTAGATACAGAAATGCATATCACATATGCAAATTAACATGATATGCGTTTGTATCGCAAATTTAATAAGACACATAACATGAATTAAAAACGTCCAAGATCAAATCAAGAGCATAATCATAATAGGGAACTTGACTGCTCAAACACAGAGGTTAACGTCATCTTGGATGTAATTTTCATCTACTTCACAGAAAAATTCATACGTAACAATAATCAATAACAAAGGAATTGAAAAATACCAGAGCCAAGTGTATCAACCAGTAACGCTAAAAAACAGATAAACAAATTAATGTAATGCACCAAGTTCAAATGCACCCTAAAAGTATAACTGAAAGACAATGCACCAAGTTCAAATGCACCCTAAAAGTATCCCCAAATTCAAATGCACCCTTAAAGCATCCCCAAATTAAAATGCACCCTAAGAAAGACAGATTGCGATTGGACAAAAAGGATGAAATAATAAATCATCAAAGATAGATTGTTTTATGCGACTGGACAAAAACAAACGAAGATTTAAACATCTACAGTCAGAATCAAAACAACTGGTTAATCGGGGGCAATAAATAAGAAAACCTAAACAGTTGAAAATCAAATCTAATCGAACTTAACTGAAATGTTAGCAATTTAGGGGAATGAAACACAATTACGATTTGAAATCACATACCTATTGGAATCGAAGGAAGAGGAAGTCGGCATATGAAGAAGAAAGTGTGAAGAGGAAGCCGACTATTAGAGAGAGGTAGGAGGCTGAATAGGTTTTAGGTTTAGGAATGAAAACAAAAGTCGGGTATCAGGGATTTTGTTAGATCCGGGAACCACTGGTTGTCGGGTTTTGACCCGCGAATTTTGTTAAATGGGTAAGGAGGTGTTTAGGCGGGAAAAATTGTGTGAGGGTTAATGAGGTGATGACACGTGTCCCTCAAAAACCTTTATTTATTAGTATGTATAGATTCTAACACATTTGCTTATGACCTTGTATAAACAGAACCGGCCCTTTGGTTTCCTGCTTCTCCTTTCTGCCTTTTGTTTCTAATCAAACGAACCACTATAGCCCACACCTGCACTTTGGTTTTGTCTTCCTTTTGTCTTTGATGAATCAGACAACAATCTTTTATCTTCAATGGATTAGATGACCAAACAACCTGAATAGAACAGTCATTTGATTCTAGCCTTAACAGCATACAATTAGTGGGAAGTACATCACTTTGATGTAAAATATGTATTATTACATGGTGAATTAAAGGAATAGGTGTATGTATCACTAACCAGAAGGTTTTGTGAATCTAGAAAATAAAGGGAAAGTTTACAAACTTTCAAAAGCCTTATATGAATTAAAGCAACCCCCACTTGCAAGGAATGTGATATTAAATATCACCTTGAAATTTCTCGAAGTCAAGAAATGAACATTAGAACACAAGAACCAATAAATTTTCATTTCTACTAATTGGTGTCTATGTATATGATTTAACCAGAAGGTTTTGTGAATCTAGAAAATAAAGAGAAAGTTTAAAAACTTTCAAAAGCCTTTTATGAATTAAAGCAAGCCCCGATAACGTATACCCGTTTACCAGATTATATACCCGACATGGTTTTCTTTCTTTTTTATTTATTATATGTATGTATATATATATATATATAGGGGAGGTTCCGGAGAAAACTACATGGTTAGGCGAAAACCACTAAAAAACCAATTTTAACCAATCATATGATAATATTTATTTTTTGTTTTATTTTATTTTTATTTATTTATAAGATTATCAATGTAATATTAAACATTTTTACTAAAAAATCATTTAAATATTGTCTTACGTATACGTAACCCATAGTGTTACGTATACGTAAACAGAAAACACAAAAATTGCGGTTACGTATACGTAGTCCATAGTATTACACATTGTTTTAAGGTTTTCTTGGTTTTCGCCTAACTTTCTAGTTTTCTCTTGATCCTTCCTCTATATATATTTATATATATGGGCATGTTCTTTTGATAACCAACCATATGTTGAGACCCGTGAGAACCGCACAAAACCTGTACATATCGCTTTAGTGGAAAAAGTAAAATTCAACAACAATGTTTTATTTATCTCTTCTCACTCTTAGTTTGAGTTTATCTCTTCTCTCCTGAATTTTTTTTAAGAAAAATATAAAAATATGCATATACGCATTCATTTGTGCATATAGTGTGAGTGCATATATGCATTTAAAAAAAGACTATAAATTCGAGGTCTTTTAAAATTAAACCATAAACATATTGAAATGTACACGAGTTCTAGTCAATTTATATTATAAATAGAGCAAGAGTTAATGCGGTTCTCACAGTTTTTAATATATTGTTGGTTCTCAAAAGAACATACCCTTATATATATAATTTACTTTAGGTATATATATCGTATTTATTTTAAATGTATATATCCGGCATGATTTTATTTCTTTTTATTTATTTTAGTTACAATTTTTATGTATATCCGATAGATACCCGACAGGTTTAGGTTGAGTATACCCCAATGGGTATGTTTTAGAAACTAAGGGATTTACCCGAAACCCGTGGGTACACCCGATACCCGACGGGTAATTACCTGATAGAAACCCGACGGGTTTTGGGCCAGGTATGTGACAAGATTTTATAACCGGGTATGGGGTTAGGATTGCCTAAACCCGTCCCAAACCATTGCCATCCCTACTCAATAGTCACTAGTGCCCCGAAGAAAGAAACTAAAAACTTCAAAGCACAAATGGAAGAAGAGATTGAGTCGAGTGACTTAGGATTACTAGCCTACTATCTTGGGGTAGAGGTCACACAAATAGGGGGGTTAAATCTCCATAAATAGTCATGCTATGAAAATAAAATTCTTAACAAAGCAAGAATGCTAGACTGTAATGAAACTAAACGCCCAATGGATCCCATACTGAAGTTGACAAAGACAAGGAGGAAACTTTGTTCATACAACTAACTATAGAAGCATAATTGGTTATTTAAGATATCTCTCACATAAGACCTATTTAAGCAGTGGCGGATCTAGGAAAAAAATCCAGGGGTATCTAAAATTTCGTTCAGGGGTATCTGGATACATAAAACGGTAAAAAAAAAAAAATTTCCCGCTGCGCGTCGAAAATTCCCACTACGCGTCGAAAGTTGAGGGGTACCGACAGGTACCCCTGCCCTGTATGTAAATCCGCCCCTGTATTTAAGTTTCTCTGTTGGATTATTAAGCTGTTTTATGCCAGAGCTAAGAGAACATCACTTAAAAGCAATCAAACACATATTTTGTTATGTCAAAGGAATGAAGAACTTTGAAATTGCGTATCAAAAGAATGACGGATGCAAGCTACTTGGATGTAGTGATAGCAATTATGTTGTCAGCACTGAAGAAGGAAAAGAAACATGAATTGTATTCTACTTCGAAAATCCACCTATCAGTTAGTGCACACAAAAGCAACTGTAGCACTATTATCTTATGAATCCGAATTCATAGCAACCACTGCGGCAGCCTGTCAAACACTATGGTTGAAAAGACTACTCAGTGAAATAACAGGTTGGAAAGAAGAAAATGTAACTATCATAGTCGATAACAAATCAGCTATAGAGTTAATGAAGAATCTAGCCTTTTACGGTGGAAGCAAACATATAGATATGCGTTATCACGTCATCAAAGAATGTGTTGAAAAGAAACAGATCATACTAGAACACATCAGTGGAGAATTCCAACTTGTTGATATCCGAACAAAAGTCCTACCGATGATAATATTCATAATCATGAGGGAACTTCTGGGAGTCAAGAATTACTACAAGACGATCGAGATTAAAGGGGATGATTGTTAGTTTAATCCTTATCAGTTAATAAAATTTAGGGTTAAATTATATAAATATTATTAGTAAAAGGTTAATTGTATAATTATTGTAAATAGCTTTTAGCGAACCGTCGGCGTCACTTCAAGCGCCGATCTCCAGCACCAAATAGGGAGAGACAATCAGTTTGTATCATTCAAATTTACATAAACAAATAGAAATATGTTTCCATATATTCATTGTTTATACAAAGTTAAATCAAAGAAAACATACGAATCTGGGCATCAAGTGCAAAACTATATATAAAAGTAAAATATTCTCAAGAATATTAAAAAAAGATCATATATATTTCTTTGTAAGTTTCTATTTAGCAATTGGGAATCAGAATAAATTACAGATGAAAGATCATATGCTTACAATATGGTCTTTCATGTTCTTTTATGAGTGGCATTTTGATAATGTGAATGCTATTCAAGTCTTTTGTATAAGTAGTTTTCTATATGTTCTACAAACATCATTTAGTGACGGACTTTAGTGACACATAGAAACAAATCACTACTATATCTAGGAATTTAGGGATATTTTTTAGGTAAGAGTAGCAAAAAGTCTTAATTTCAACTCATGTTTTCTAAAAACAATGTAGGTAAAAGTGATTAGTTTTGGGTGTTAATTACTAACACTTTCTAAGAAGAAAATATATCACAAATAGTCCAAAATTCATCCACACACTTTTTGTGTCACTATAAATAATCTTATAGGTAGCCCTGGACAATTTTACGACTGCGCTATTTCACATATTTTTAGTTTCATGACATTTTTTGTTGCACCAAAACGACATAAGTAGTGATTCAAGACTCACTGCTAAGAAGGTAAATGTATTTTGAGAGTTCCAAATTAAGAAAAAAAAAATATTTCTTACATCTCTCCAATAATAGTTTGAAGGTTCAAGGATTTAAGAGAATCTATTGTGTCCTAGCGAACTAAAAGCATCTTGGGGCCACGAGACCCGAGTTCAAAGAGTTATTCTTTTGAGTCCACACACAGAAAAGGTGAGTAATTTCCGTCCCTATAGTGTGTTACTATTGTTGTACTGATCCGAACAACATAACTTGGATGTAAGCGCAGATAATGAAGGAAGGAAGGAAGAAAGAATCCCGCTTATGGTATTCCATCTGACAACATAAAAATAACTCAATTCTTTGAAAAAGAAATTTTCCGTATCCGCATACATAAAAGTGTGTAGAATTAAGAGGGACTAATTGCTTGAATCTCCACACCTTTAAGTAAGAACATTTGTTAGACCTCAAACTTTTTCAAATCAATCTAGTTTTTAAGTGTGGATCTTTAATTTCTGTTATCCACATCAAGTCAAAACATTTTAAGCAACTATAAACAATTTGAGCAAACCCACTTGGAAAAATTAACATACTATTGTTTAATTGCATGCTTGATCAATCCATCCATCAAGGCAAAGACATCTATTCTATAAAAAAACACCATAACCACTGTATGAACCACTTCATATAAGGCCACTAGAACATTTATAAGCTAATCTTAGTTACTAAATTGACTATATATAACCACCAGATGAACTACTTCATACATACATCACAAACACTAGAATTTTTTTTAACAGCAACAACAATGAGGATTACTCATATAACCGCTAGCGGAAAACTAGCAAAAAACCCCAATCACAAACACCAGATAACAAAACTATATTAGTTGAGTCCGATTTTTATCTCTTTCTAGGAAGGAAGTAATTGATGGATCAAACCTAGCTTCCCACCACCACAGAACGGCATGTGGCCTTGCAACAATTTCCACTGGACTCTTTCGGTGTCACCATATGAACAATAGGATGTTGAGGAACGTACTGATAGTGACAAGATTGTTGCGGGATGGTGGAAAAATACCTTCCTTTTTCGCCTACCATTCGTTCATTTTTTGTGCCAACCTTAACAAGAAGTGTCCAGGGTGCCATTTCTAGTTTTGCAAATAATGTACCTGAAGATGACAGTTACAAAAAGAAGTGAATTTGTTCTTGGTTGTTGTGTATAAAACCTTGAGAACCAGAACATTTATATAAGG
Source organism: Smallanthus sonchifolius (assembly GCA_023525975.1). Taxonomy (NCBI): domain Eukaryota; kingdom Viridiplantae; phylum Streptophyta; class Magnoliopsida; order Asterales; family Asteraceae; genus Smallanthus; species Smallanthus sonchifolius. Next base: position 59,459,418 of record CM042041.1, on the reverse strand, counting down.
AAAAAGGATTAGAACAGTAAACCATCTTCATACTTTAGTAAATGATATGATACATCTTTTCAAGTGGTGATGATTCCTTTTAGATAAGACCATGGACTGAATATGGAGTATAATTGCACTGTGAGTTGAATAGTGATCTTAAGATAAAGAGTTATCTTAAAGTTAATTGAGGGTATTATTGTCAAATTAGTATGGAAAAGGTCACAGCATCTAACATCTCAAAGATTTATAGAATTCATATATCCCTCCTAGAGTGTTCAAATTATTAGTACTTCCTCGTATGTCATGAGATGTGATAGCACTACGCCACTTTGAACTATCATCGCGTATGAATAAATGGCATCAGAGGCATCTCCGAGATTTCAAATGTATATCGCGACTACAGAGAAATACCCATAGAATATAAACTTATAATTAAAAAATTTTGAATTGGGTTTAAAAACCATTGTGTTTAAATTAAATTTGGGCCGAAATAAATTTGAATTTTAATGGGTTTAAACTTTATAGTTTTTTTATAAAATATAATTATATATACATACATATATATATATATATAAATTTTAAAAATTTTATGCCGCTCGAAAACCATCAAAATTACATGCCCCGCGCGACGGCACATGCGCACATGCCACTGAGCCACCTCTGAGTAGCATATATTATATAGGGAAAACATCACAAAATACTAATCAAGTTTCAAAAGTATTCCAATTAGGTCACTCACCATAGTATACCCTAGTGTGTATACCATGTAAAATGCGTATTGAGTGACCTAATTGGAACAATTTTGAAACTTGATTACTATTCTAGAAAGTTACCCGTATTATATATCCTCTGTAATTTGAGTGTTTTCCGTCTTGCTTATTTAACCTTAAAGCTTATGGGCTTTACATTGCTGATTGGTAAGAGACGAATGCAAAACGATTATGCTGTTTAACGGGCCTAACCTAATCGTTTCTCAAGACTCAAATGATTAATCGTTTTGCATTCCAATTGATGGGCGGCCCAAACAAAACTATATAATATGACCTACTTGTTATAGAACTCATTTCCTTTTCATAAATACTGGCGACAACAATAAAATCAATGTACACATCATAAATTAATTATGGAGTGTGTCTTGTGGCTTGTTAATTATGTGAGAGCTTTCTTTACAAAACGCTTTTTTGATCAATAGTCATTGAATAAGAAACTAAATTGACAAATCATCAACATATTATTTTACAAAATTAAATATAATAATAATTGCTCACATGGTTTATCTATATTTTCTCCGAAATAGGAAAATATAAGAGAGAATAAACATTTTCAATAATTTACAGCAAAATAAACAAACAAACATAATAATAATAATAACAACAATAATAAGTTTAAAAAATATGAACAAGTGATAAAAAGTATTAAATTTTGCACCATATATGTACACACACAGGGGATAGGTCGTTTGAGAACTCATAAATATTACGAGAACTTACGAAAAAATCAATCAAAACCATTTTTATTACTACATTTATTATTTGTATACAACATAAAAAATAAATTTATATATGTAAAATCACATGTATTCGTATATTAAAAAAAATGTACACATTTTGTATAATTTTTTTTATAAATAACCTAGAGATGAGAGATGAATTAGTTGGAGACTTAAATAACTTTTTATGTTGTATTTTTAATAATAAAGAGAGTAAAAACAAAAAAAAATGATTTTGCTTGTTTTTTATATGAGTTCTCGTTGTTCTCAAGTATTTTTGAGTTGTCAAAAGATCCTTCTCATATGTATATAGAATGATTTTCTGCAGAACACTAAATATTACGATAACATATAGAAAGAAATGATTCCTTCATTTTTCAATCTTATTTTTGAATAAAATATGCGAAAATGGTAGAAATAAAATGTTTATTCATCACTCACGAAATGTATAAAAATAACAAATTTCATTTATGAGATGTGTGTGCTTGATTTGTAAAGTTTTACGTACTTGTTGATATCTTGAATTACTTGGACAATCAGGTAGATACCGATTTCATGTTTCAAGTATCCCAAATTGTTAGTACATGTGACTTGCCTTTAAGCTCGAGTTTATGCTTGGGTAAGTTTGTCCCTTACGCTAAAGTTTATGTTTTAGAATAACTTTGCCTTATGCATTGGGTATGGGATTGTTTATCAGTTTACTTTTATCGACTCTCAAATGTTAGTAGTATATCAAGATAAATGTTTAATATTTTTTGAATCATGTCAGTTTATGAACTCACCAACATTAAGTTAACTCATTTTATTTTTGGGTACATATCTTAAGTGATCGTTAAATGTTAACACATGAAGATTAGTAGCTTATGGCATTCTCGAATTGTAGATTTAGAGATCAACCGAATGAATATTTGAAGACTCGTGTGTAAGACTCCAACCCGGGCGTCCTCCGGTTGGTTCTCATAAATGGTTGTTTTCAACTAAAACGCATTTATTACAATTCAAACTACAGCGGAAGTCTTTCTAAAAACATTTATAACCATTTAATGATATTAGGTTTACCTTACGAATGCCTGCACATCGATCCGAGTAACGCCGCTTCCAAGCCAAGATACGTCAATACACCGCTTACCTGCAAACAATCTAACATACACACAAAGTCAGCTACGCTGAGTGAGTTCTAATAGTTTAATTTAGACAAAAACCATAACGTCATATTCTTTAGTTTATTCCACTCAGAACCCTCCGGTTCTTATAAAATAGTTTTACGATTCTTTAACGAATAGTTAACCCTATGATATCCCACGACATCCCATACTCGTTCATCACCCGGGACTCAGCCCGTACTACCAATAATAATAATCTTACCATTACGTCGACATAGACTCATCATACTATACTAATAACTCGTACCAAGAACAAGTATTAACCCGACTCTTAATTAACACAACATACCCTAGACATTAACACACCCGGCCTTAACCAAGGCGCTCACAATTAACTGATACGACACTTAAACACATCACGTCATAAATCATGACTCAACGGTCAGTCTAACTCTACGTATCACATTACTATCATCAACATATCACATTAACACTATTTCACACACCATAAGTATAACTACTTACTAGCATGCAAATTAACACATATGTACGCATGCAAACACATACCTTATCATTGCACCCTCGTCAGGGTTACCCTCATCAGGGTGTTCAACACACCCCGAGCTCATCATTAACCTGTTAAATAAATGTCACCTTTGGTGACTTCCAGAAGGTCCTCATCCTTCACAATCCCGTTTGCCTTGCCATAACGAAAACGAGGCAAACCCGACACATAAATATAAACACATAATATCACGCATCATATACAAGACTCATCAACTACACATGGACCTCACACACGACACTAAAACAACATATCCCGCATGCAATCATAACCATTTAACTTTAAGCCCGACTCTCCCTGACCAACCCTTAACACGTCACACATTAATAACCAATCTCTCTACCACACACATTTCTATGAACACACCATAAACCCTACGACTCTTAAATAAGCATTTTATACTCAAAGCATATTGGGTTAGAACTCGAAACCCTTAACACGATTAATTATATTAACACCACGTGAACGTATGTACGTTAGCCCCAAAACAGTAAAACGTTTAAAAGAGGGGGATTAGAAACTCACTGGTTATGCCGAATATGAGTCCTTGCTGCGCAACTCGTCTAATCACGTCCGAAACCCAAACCTGTCGAACGTATAATCACCTGATTAGTTACGTCCTAATCGTACGTCGAATGATGCATGACAATATAATTAAACTATCATGCTCAGTCTCACTCCTCGTTGGTCCGAGTCCCCAAACCCTTTATCCCTACAGGTACTCGTATCGGGTTGTCCTCGACCCGTTCAAAAGCTGAACACACGAGCTGGGTCTCATGCATGCATGCACGCCATGCAACCCAAACCGGTTCCACCTCACCCCTGGCTCGTCCATGCACCCTCACGCACCACCAGGCACCCTTATGCACGTCACCATCTCCTTCGTCTTCCTCAGCCCAACACCGCAACAGTGCCACCACCAACAAAAACGACAACCGGCTCCTCGTCTCGCCGCTACTGCCGTCGTGTCCACCCTACCAGCCTCCACGGCAACCACCGTAGTCGGCCTCCCCAGCTCAGCCGTGAACCACCATCAAGGCCACACTCACTCCCTTGTCGTCCTCTAGCCGGCATACCGCCTACGGCCACCCCCAGCCTTTGTCATGAACCCCACAGCTTGTCGCACCACCATCCAGCGCCCCCCTTCACCTTGTCCCGCGCCACCATCACGGGCCACCTGAAACCCCTCGCAGCTGTCACACCCCCAAAATCCACTAACGGAGTTCTACCGTTAGGAGACTGAAAAACTGGAATCTCAGTCATTAGTTACATCAAACGACACTATATGAGACTTAAAAAGTCATAACATAAATATTCAGAGTTAAATGCGGAAACGTAAACATTAGAATGAAATCAAAAGCAATTACACGCAACAAGCGTCAATTAATGTAAATAAGTAAAACTGTTTAAAGTGTTTGAAATGAATGATATGACAGTAGGACTCCATGCATGTCCTAAGTGTGCAATCTGTGTCAAAGCGATCTAAGAAACAAGTAAGAAAAAGTGTCAACACGAGGTTGGTGAGTTCAAAGGTTTGTATGTAAATAACCTGTTTGAGTGTTGCTGGATCCACATACGTAAGTCACACCTATTGCTAGCTAGACAGTACAAGTTACTCTAAGCGTTCACAACCGAAGCTGGCTGTTTATGTTTGAGATGCCTTTCGCCATTGCTAACATCAACAATGGAAAATGTTTAGGACAATTTACACCCGTTAGACCTCCAATCAAATTAGCGCGACTAACCCGGGTGGGGTTTGTCAAACCCAGTAGTACTACTCAAGTTTCCTCGCTATACTCCATATATTAACGGTCCGAGTGTGTAAGGACTTTACATGTTATGTTTGCACTTAGATACACAAGTGGTAATGAAATACTATGTGATCCATGTTCGTATGTATGTCTCTCCCTGGCTGGGAGACAAGTAACAGATGACTGTTCGTATGCATGTTTCTCCCTAATGGGAAAACAAGTAAAATGATGTTTGTTTGTACGCATGTTTCTCCCCAACGGGAAAACAAGTAAAATGATATTCGTTTGTATGCATGTTCCTCTCCAACGGGAAAACAAGTAAAATACTGTTTGTGTGTATGCATGTTTCTCCCCAACGGGAAAACAAGTAAAATAATGTTTGTGAGTATGCATGTTTCTCCTCAACGGGAAAACAATTAAAATAATGTTTGTGAGTATGCATGTTTCTCCCCCAACAGGAAAACAAGTAAAATAGGGCCGTGAAACTCACCTGAGTCTGAGTAGAGCGTTGTAAATAACACCGCTAAAGGATGCAACAGAGCCACAAGAATTTGCCTGTGAGCAGTCTATGAATTCCCTAGAATTACAAGTACAATAGTTAGGGACACAATGGGATTTGTGACGACGATATGGAAAATTTGAACATCCTAAAGTATACTTAGGATTAAAGAGTAGGCGAACGTGTCCACGGGAATAAGGGTTTATTAATATATTTATTAAGATAAATATGTTTCGTGCCGAACGTCTCTAATACGAATAAAAATAAATTCGTGCGTTTGTATCATTTAATAATGATCTAAGAAAATAACATAACATATATATTATTTTTGAACTCGTAGGAAATATACGACAATCATTTACGTGATAAAATAATAAATATATTATTTTCTATTCGAGATGATAAACGTGAGTAAATATTATAAATAATTATATTATTAATTTGTTTGAGACGTTACACGAGATTAATAACCGAGGCGAAATAATATAAAAGTATATATTATTTAATAATATGAGTCACGGGTTGAAAATAATATAAACATATTATTTTATTCGAAATCGTGGTTTGAAAATAATATAAATATATTATTTTAAAAAAATGGAAATAGTATTAATTATGAATCATAAAACCAAACCCGAGCCTACGGGTGGTTTCCGGAGCTAAAACACGTTAATATATTATTATAATAATAGTGGAGTGATTTTTATATTAAAACTATTAATTAAAAACAGTTTTAAAAAGAAATGGGTGTGGAGAGACTCGAACCCGGGTCTCTCCCACACATACACAAAGCTTTAACCAGTCCTGCCCGCTAGGGTATCGCAACAGAACCCGGTTCCATATGTTTTTATTATACAAGCCCCTGTGATATCCTCCCCATATGCATAATTGATCGAATCTCATCCCAATTCTACCAAATCTGGCCAAGATTGAACACAAGCGTATATGGGTTTTGAGAATCGAGTATTGACGAGTATGTGTAAGAGTTTAATTTGAAAATCATCGAGTCTAGGGTCGTTAAATTTACAGAACTAAATGCCGAATAGATCAAGAGCACCAGATTGAATTAACAAAATCTGATATTAGATGTTGTTGGAATCATGGTGCTTTTACAGATCAAGGAATTGGGAATCTATCTCAGTGGTTTAATTGAATTGAAATCGAGTGTAGATTAGAGTTTGATTAAACTAGATTCGCGGTGAACCCTAGACATCGGATCGTGTTAAATCTGATAATGGAAGCCCTAATTATGATCAGTGTTGTAAAAATCGCGCCTAGGCGGCGCCTAGGCGCCGATTAATCGCTACGCGCTCGGCTAAGGAGGAATTTTGGGCCTAGGCGGTCCTAGGCGGCCTAGGCGGTCCTAGGCAGTCCTAGGCGGTCCTAGGCGGACCTAGGCGGCCAGATTCCGGCGAACATTCCGGCGAAAACCTGAAATTTCCGGCGAAAACCTGAACTTTCCGGCCAAATTCCGGTGAAAACCTTTGGTGTGGTTTAAAAATGAACATTTTTATGAAAATTACATATAAAAATGTGTGTATATATATAAAAATGACCATTTTTATAAAAATTACATGTAAAAATGTGTGTATATATATAAAAAACTGAAATTTACATATAAAAATTCCAATCCGATTAATCCCGCCTAGGCCCCGATTAATCCCGCCTAGGCCTAGGCCCCACCCCACCGCCCGACTAGCGCCTAGCGATTTTTACAACACTGATTATGATAGGGCTTTTGATTAACAGGTTAACACGAATCTAAAGATGGAATCAATTACCAGAATAGCTGACGGATTGATGGAGTTCGATTAAACCACAGCCGTGGTCCGATGAGTTGGTCTCCTGCGTCTCCGGCTACCTCTCCGCCCAAGGTTGAATACGCAAAAGCTTCAATGGGATTCGCTTGAGGTGTACAGAGTGTTTGTACGCGAGGTTGATACAAGAACTTGTCGAATTCGATGGATAACCAATGATGGTCCGCGGTTATAACTTAATTAGTCATAAATTGGTTTAACTCGTGCATAATGATGATGTTAAAAGCTTCAATGATGTCGTTAATGATAATAGTCGTGCAAAGAGATTACAATTCGATTAGATACCGGCTGTGAACTTTGAATTTGGATCAAAGACCGTGAGTTTGACTTTCAAAAGTCAACAGAAATTGAAAATTGGCTAATTACAAGTTTAGTCCCTCTAGTTTCATGCTTTAGAGTTTGGAACTTGGCAGAAAAGACCCTTGTGGTTTGAATTGAGTTATACCACGGTTAGTTGACTTATATAGTCAACAGAAACTTGAATTTTGGATTTTAACTTTACAAAGTCAATTAGGATTGAGTTTGGGCTGATTACACAATTAGTCCTTGTAGTTTGAGTTTGGATAATGACAGAATTAGTCCCTAAGGTTTGCATTAGGTTAACTAGGTTAATATTTAATTGGATTTGGTTAACAGAGTTAACCTAAAAAGTCCGGGCTATCACATCATCCCCTAGTTGAAAGAATTTTAGTCCCGAAAATTAAAAAAAAAATAAAAAATTTTGAGGTGTCACATCATCCCCTAGTTGAAAGAATTTTCGTCCCGAAAATTTGAATAGTACCTTAAGAGTTTGACGTGGATTACTTGAACAAATGAGGATACTTGTGCATCATCTGATCCTCGCGTTCCCATGTGAATTCCGGTCAGCGTTTCAAGTTCCAACGAACTCTGACGATAGGGGTTTTACTGTGTTTAAGAGTTTTGACTTCCCTATCCATGATTTCTACCGGTTCTTTGACAAAACGCAGTTGTTCATCGATGATCGGTTCCTCAAGAGGAACAACGAGTGACTCGTCTGCTAGACATTTCTTCAAGTTCGAAACATGAAAGACATCGTGTACACCACTCAGTCCTTCAAGTAGGTCCAGTTGATACGTTACTGGACCAATTCTCTTCACTATCTTGAACGGTCTAATATAACGAGGGTTTAGCTTGCCTTGTTTATCAAAACGGATTACACCTTTCCAAGGTGAGAGTTTTAATAGGATCATGCCGCCTACTTGAAATTAAAGCGGTTTCCGACGCTTATTGGCATAGCTCTTTTGACGATCACGAGCTGCCGCCATACGGTTTCTAATTTGAACGATCTTTGTAGAAGTTTCGAGTACAAGTTCAGGACCCGTAAGTTGGCTATCCCTAACTTCAGCCCAACAGATAGGTGATCGGCACTTTCGCCCATATAATGCCTCAAACGATGTTGCCTTGATGTTAGTGTGATGACTATTATTGTAGTGGAACTCCACTAAAGGCAAGTGAGTTTCCCAACTGTTTTCGAAATCAATCACACAAGCTCGTAGCACGTCCTCTAGGGTTTGAATAGTACGCTCAGTTTGACCATCGGTTTGTGGATGATATGTTGTACTCATGTCTAGATGTGTGCCTAGGGCTTTTTGTAGTGATTGTCAGAACCTAGGGGTGAATCGAGCGTCTCGATCCGAAATGATAGAGATTGGCACTCTGTGCCGAGAGACTACTTCCTTCAAGTATAAACGAGTGAGTTTTTCCATCGTATCGGTCTCTTTGATTGCAAGGAAGTATGTAGATTTTGTCAAGCGATCTACGATCACCCAGATGGTGTCGCATCCGCTAGGATTTTTGGGTAGTTTGGTTATGAAGTCCATAGAAATTTGTTCTCATTTCCACATCGGGATTTCCGGTTGTTGAAGTAGACCAGAAGGCTTTTGGTATTCCACCTTGACCTTTGAGCAGGTCGGGCACTTGCTCACATAGGTGGCTATATCGGCTTTCATCTTCGGCCACCATTATAGCACCTTTAGGTCATGGTACATCTTGTCGGAACCTGGATGAATAGATTATCGGGATTTGTGAGCTTCATCCATAACCAGTTCCCTTAAGTTTCCATACGCTGGAACCTATTTTGGGTTTGGTTTCCTTTCTGTTTAGGGCATCGTCTACTACATTAGCCTTGCCAGGATGGTACTTGATTGCACAATCATAGTCAGCCAAGAGTTCTATCCAACGACGTTGTCGCATGTTCAACTCTTTCTTTCAAATATGTGCTGAAAACTCTTGTGATCGGTGTAAATAGTGCACTTGGTACCGTACAAGTAATGTCTCCAGATCTTTAGTGTAAATACCATGGCTCCCAACTCTAAATCATGAGTCATGTAGTTTTTCTCGTGGATTTTTAGTTGACGAGAAGCGTATGCGAACACTTTCTCGCGTTGCATCAGTACACAACCAAGACCTTGAATGGATGCATCACAATATACCACAAAATCATCCGTTCCCTCTGGAAGAGATAGGATTTGGTGCACTGTAGAGATAGGGTTTACCCTTTTGAGTTAAGGCTATGAGAGGTTGAGCGATCTTAGAGAATCCCTCAATGAAACGACAGTAATAGCCAGCCAGTCCCAAAAATTGTCACACCTCGGTTGGAGTTGTCCGTGCCGCCCAATTCTTGATGGTTTCCATCTTGGATGGGTCGACCTGTATTCCTTTCTTGTAAACCACATGTGCTAGGAATTGCACTTTGCGAATCCAGAATTCGCACTTGGAGAATTTTGCATATAATTGCTTTTGCTGTAGAATTTTTTAAAAAAATCAAACGAAGATGCTCCTCATGTTCTTCATTGTTCTTGGAATAGATGAGGATGTCGTCAATAAAAACAATGACGAACTGATGGAGATAGGGTTTACACACACGGTTCATAAGATCCATGAACACCGCGGTGCGTTCGTCAATCCAAATGGCATTACCATAAACTCGTAATGGCCGTACCTTGTCCTGAATGCAGTCCTTGAGATGTCTTCTTCTCAGACTCTCAACTGATGATAATCGGACCTAAGATCTATCTTGGAATAGAAGCTTAATCCTTGTAATTGATCAAACAGATCATCAATGCGAGGTAAAGGATAACGGTTCTTGATCGTCACTTTTTTTAACTCATGATAGTCAATGCATATGAGGAAAGTCTCGTCTTTCTTCTAGCCGAATAGGATCGGAGCTCCCCATGGCGATGGGCTAGGTCGGATGAAACCTTTATCCAACAACTCTTGCAGTTGTGTAGATAGTTCTTGTAGCTCACTAAGTTCAAGCCTTTACGGTGCCCGAGCAACAGGCGCTGATCCGGGTGCTAGATTGACCTGAATTTTGTCTTGACGATGAGGCGGAAGACCAGGCAAGTCTTCGGGAAGTACTTCTGGATAATCACAAACGATCGAAATGTCATCAATCTTCTTCCCCTCAGATGGCTACTCGGCGACGAGAGCCAGACTGGCAGTATGACCTTTACGCAAGTACTTCTGCGCTCTCATGAAGGATATGATGCCTATGACTGCACCACTCCTTTTGCCTTGGGCAGAAAGCGTTTCTCCATTCGGGAGAGGAAGGCGAACAATTTTATCAGGACAGATAATCTCGGCTTGGTTCTTAGATAACCAATTCATACTGACAATTACATCGAAACTACTGAGTGTGACTGGCATGAGGTCAATGTCAAGCTTATGGAATTTATCGTTGGAGTGTAAGGAATAACATGTTAGTTTAGAAAGAATTCCTAAAATTCTGAGTACATAAATGGAGTCGGTGGGTTTACTAGGAGTGTTCTTCTAGAGTTTCAATCGAGGTGGTTTCCTTGATCAAGTTTGAACGAGGGTCTTAAGTTCACTAAGACTCTTACATGAGTGAAATAAAATGATGGATTTCATTAATGGTAGTTCAGTGTGTCCGTAAGCACCTTCAACATGATAGTCGCGTCTATCAACAGTTAAACAGGTTTAACGATACCAACTAGTCGTCGAGTGGGTTACGAGAATTTCTACTGTCAATGGAAATATAAGTATGTAGATCACAAATTAGGACCATTTATCCACACACTAGGTTTTACCAGGACTTACATGCACCTCAAATTACTATTACGTGTGCACCCGTAACGATAATTTGCTTTGCATGCTCACCCTAGCTTTCCCTGTCCTGTGTCAAAATGTCCCTCAATTTGTATTGCCGAGTACAGAGTGTTGTCAGATATGATAAGTCATCGAGAGGCTTAGTCATCAACCATAAGTTGATCAACTATAATTTATATCAGGATGAGTAGTCAGGAATCGTTTGATCCGAGTATTCACTCGAGTTGAAACACAATACGAGAGTCCAATCCAGTGGATTGTAGATGGGAACATGTACATGAAACAATCATGCACATGAAATACAACTTCGAGAAGTGAAACTAATTCATGGATACGAGTTACAGGAAGCAGCAAAGTAGCCGTCCTTTCAACTGAGTCAGAATAGGGTTTGAATATGCGTTCTCAACATTGTGGTCAATCTATTCTCAACAGAATATTGACCAAGGAAGCGAGCCCATGGCTCGAAAATGTGATAACATCTATGTGTCAATGGGTTCTGCAATAATGCGTGCAACGGTCTGCCTTCACTCGACGTATTGTTGCTAGTGGGTACAGTAGGGACTCGCCTCCGATGATCCCAACTCCCAAAGAGACATGTGCTAGCTGAGTGTCTTCCATACCATGGACCTGAGAAAGCCCACCATACCCAACGGGTGATGGTGATGTAAGTGACTCCTTCTAAGGCTCCGTCTCGCTGCCCTAGGACGGGAGTGGTTGTTGTTCTGGTGACTCCCCGAGTGTCGCCATCGGGAATGATGATATAGTGAGAAAGACGTGTTCCTCGTCAGAAGAGGGTGATATGGATGTTGTAATCATGCCTGCAATGCAATGTATGTATGGATACCATGTGTATCATGTATGATTATCTATGTCGTGTAACTAATGCATGTGTGCGGTTATAGTCTAGTATGCAATCCTAGTTCTCTATAACCAATGGCTCTGATACCAATCTGTCACACCCCCAAAATCCACTAACGAAGTTCTACCGTTAGGAGTGTGACAAACCAGAATCTCAGTCATTAGTTACATCAAACGACACTATATAAGACTTAAAAAGTCATAACATAAATATTCAGAGTTAAATGCGGAAGCCTAAACTTTAGAATGAAATCAAAAGTAATTATACGCAACAATCGTCAATTAATGTAAATAAGTAAAACTGTTTAAAGTGTTTGAAATGAATGATATGACAGTAGGACTCCATGCATGTCCTAAGTGTGCAATCTGTGCCAAAGTGACCTGAGAAACAAGTAAGAAAAAGTGTCAACACGAGGTTGGTGAGTTCACAGGTTTGTATGTAAATAAACTGTTTGAGTGTTGCTGGATCCACATACGTAAGTCACACCTATTGCTAGCTAGACAATGTACAAGTTACTCTAAGCGTTCGCAACCGAAGCTTACTGTTTATGTTTGAGATGCCTTCCGCCATTGCTAACATCAACAATGGCAAATGTTTAGGACAATTTACACCCGTTAGACCTCCAATCAAGTTAGCGCGACTAACCCGGGTGGGTTTGTCAAACCAGTAGTACTACTCAACTTTCCTCGCTATACTCCATATATTAACGGTCCGAGTGTGTAAGGACTTTGCATGTTATGTTTGCACTTAGGTACACAAGTGGTAATTAAATATTATGTGATCCATGTCCGTGTGTATGTCTCTCCCTAGCTGGGAGACAAGTAACGGATGCCTGTTCGTATGCATGTTTCTCCCCAACGGGAAAACAAGTAAAATGATGTTTGTTTGTACACATGTTTCTCCCCAACAGGAAAACAAGTAAAATGATATTCATTTGTATGCATGTTCCTCCCCAACGGGAAAACAAGTAAAATACTGTTTGTGTGTATGCATGTTTCTCCCCAACGGGAAAATAAGTAAAATAATGTTTGTGAGTATGCATGTTTCTCCTCAACGGGAAAACAATTAAAATAATATTTATGAGTATGCATGTTTCTCCCCCAACAGGAAAACAAGTAAAATGGGGCCGTGAAACTCACCTGAGTCTGAGTAGAGCGTAGTAAATAACACCGCTAAAGGATGCAACAGAGCCACAAGAATTTGCCTGTGAACATTCTATGAATTCCCTAGAATTACAAGTACAATAGTTAGGGACACAATGGGATTTGTGACGACGATACGGAAGATTTGAACGTCATTAAGCATACTTAGGATTAAAGAGTAGGCGAACGTGTCCACGGGAATAAGGGTTTCTTAATATATTTATTAAGATAAATATGTTTCGTTTCGAACGTCTCTAATACGAATAAAAATAAATTCGTGCGTTTGTATCATTTAATAATGATCTAAGAAAATAACATAATATATATATTATTTTTGAACTCGCGGGAAATATACGATAATCATTTACGTGATAAAATAATAAATATATTATCTTCTATTCGAGATTATAAACGTGATTAAATATTATAAATAATTATATTATTAATTTGTTTGAGACGTTACACGAGATTAATAACCGAGGCGAAATAATATAAAAATATATATTATTTATAAATATATTATTTAAAAAAAAGGAAATAGTATTGGTTATGAATCATAAAACCAAACCCGAGCCTACGGGTGGTTTCTAGAGCTAAAACACATTAATATATTATTATAATAATAGTGGGATGATTTTTATATTAAAACTATTAATTAAAAACAGTTTTAAAAAGAAATGGGTGTGAAATGGGTGTGGAGAGACTCAAACCCGGGTCTCTCCCACACATACACAGCTTTAACCAGTCCCGCCCGCTAGGGTATCGCAACAGAACCCGGTTCCATATGTTTTTATTATACAAGCCCCTGTGATATCCTCCCCATATGCATAATTGATCGAATCTCATCCCAATTCTACCAAATCTGGCCAAGATTGAACACAAGCGTATATGGGTTTTGAGAATCGAGTATTGGCGAGTATGTGTAAGAGTTTAATTTGAAAATCATCGAGTCTAGGGTCGTTAAATTTACAGAACTAAATGCCGAAACCCTACATCAAGAGCACCAGATTGAATTGACAAAATCTGATATTAGATGTTGTTGGAATCATGGGGCTTTTACAGATCAAGGAATTGGGAATCTATCTCAATGGTTTAATTGAATTGAAATCGAGTGTAGATTAGAGTTTGATTAAACTAGATTCGTGGTGAACCCTAGACTTCAGATCGTGTTAAATCTGATAATGGAAGCCCAAATTATGATAGGGCTTTTGATTAACAGGTTAACACGAATCTAAAGATGGAATCAATTACCAGAATAGCTGACGGATTGATGGAGTTCGATTAAACCATAGCCGTGGTCCGACGAGTTGGTCTCCTGCGTCTCCGGCTACCTCTCTGCCCAAGGTTGAATGCGTAAAAGCTTCAATGAGATTCGTTTGAGGTGTACAGAGTGTTTGTACGCGAGGTTGATACAAGAACTTGTCGAATTCGATGGATAACCAATGATGGTCAACGGTTATAACTTAATTAGTCATAAATTGGTTTAACTCGTGCATAATGATGATGTTAAAAGCTTCAATGATGTCGTTAATGATAATAGTCGTGCAAAGCGATTACAATTCGATTAGATATCGGCTGTGAACTTTGAATTTGGATCAAAGACCGCGAGTTTGACTTTCAAAAATCAACAGAAATCGAAAATTGGCTAATTACAAGTTTAGTCCCTCTAGTTTCATGCTTTAGAGTTTGGAACTTGGCAGAAAAGACCCTTGTTGTTTGAATTGAGATATACCACGGTTAGTTGACTTATATAGTCAACATAAACTTGAATTTTGGATTTTGACTTTACAAAGTCAATTAGGATTGAGTTTGGGCTGATTACACAATTAGTCCTTGTAGTTTGAGTTTGGATAATGACAGAATTAGTCCCTGAGGTTTGCATTAGGTTAACTAGGTTAATATTTAACTGGATTTGGTTAACATAGTTAACCTAAAAAGTTCGGGCTGTCGCAGCAGCCACCACCGTGAACCCAGCAGCTGTGACCAACATCGGCCACCACCCTTTCCCCATAACAGGATACGTAAACTAAGAACAAGAATGTGACAATTAGAGAATGGTAATTACCTCACATTATACGGGACTCCTACTCGCTGGTCTTATGCCGCCCAACGCCGTCGGTTCGCTGCTGACGTGCGATGTCATCGACCACCGCCATCCTTACCTACGCGCCACCGAGCCAAACATCAGCCCGCCGACTTCGTCTTCGTCCCTACCATCATCCTCAGCTTATGCGTAGTGAAATACCCTTGCTTGTCGCCACCACGGATCCGTCGCTATACCACCGCCCGGAACCACCGTCGTGCTTCCTTGCGGCTTCGCTTGGCTGCCGTCGCATTCCTCTAGACCAATTATGGTCTAGGGTTTGCATAAGTGTGGTATTTGAACCTTTGAGGTTTTACGTTCTAGTCATCGGGTTTTCGTTTCGCACACTTAGGTCTTAAACGACTCTCTTCCAACGACTATCCGTCTATTTTCGGAAGTTAACTGCAAATTTAACAACCAACCTAACATCCTTTCTTATTATACTAAGAGTCGGGTCATCCGGTAGCCCGAACCTTCTCGGTTTAGATTTCTGGGATGTTACATCGTGACCAACAAATGTTTTGTTGTTTTGTTTTGAAACTCTGGGATATATAGTTTAATTATATCAAACTTAAGCTCCTGGACTTTGTACTTTTATCTGTTATAGAAACAAAAAAATTGTTTAAAGTTTCTGTTGTACATGTATTTATGTATCAATCAGTCAGGTATAACCCATGCCTAGTCGGGGCGTGACAAAAGAACACACATTAATTTCCAACACTTCTTTACACAATGTATATTCATCCATTTTATTTGATATTGATTTGCATATGAATTTATATGCTTGATTAACATTGATTCATATGTAACACAAGTGTTGGTTCACATGTGAACACTTTTTGAGAGATTTTATCAAACCCGTAGGATGCATCAATATATGAAGGTTTTGTAACATCAAATTAACGGCTTGTAATAATAGTATGTTGTGGTTTTACTCGAGTTTTTTCAAGCTAATTCCGAGCGAATTACAAACCTAGAGCAATTTTAACAGCCATGGTTCCTCGTTTAAACTGAAGCAGTCTAGTTTAAACCGAGTCATGGATGGTTTTGCATTGCTAGCCACTTCTGAGTTTCTGTTTAATATATTTTACTTCTTAGCTGCTAAAAGATATGGATTAAAAAGATCCTATATCTAGAGTAGTTAAAGGTGGTGACTACAAACAGTGGCGCTAATGAAGAGCCTTAATCAAATATATTATCATAAATTCATCAATACCTATTGATTTTCAAAGACATTGTTTTTGTTCATCACGCTTCCAGATATAAATCAACAAAAAGGTAGTATTCCTTTATTTAAACATGAAAGACTTATCTATATGGCTTCAATCCCAAAGATTTGGTCTTGGATATTGTTTGTGAAAAGCGATCAAGAGATTAGAGGCATTTAATTTGCCGTTATGCAAAACTAGACAATGCCTCTACTGGTCTCACTACTAGAAAACATGAATATTTTCTATAAAAGTTTTCGGAAACTTCTCACAAGTTAGCGACAACTTTCCGACAAAACAAAAACAAAAACAAAAAAAGTAACCATAAGATTTTCTACAATTTTCCAACAAATATATTACATAAGTTAACTTGTTTATTTAATATAATAATCGGAATATTGTCGAAAATTACTGACAAACGACATTTGTCGCTAATTCGTCGGAAAATTAGTCAGGACTTTGTCGCTAACGGCCAATTCCAACAAATTTCTCACGAAATCTGCTCTCACTAGACTGAAATTCTCTTTACTGTTTGCGTTTTGTTCTTGGACATTTTTTCATTCCTTTCATTATTTCCTTTCCGCTGGAACATATTCTAACAAGACATATAATGTTCTAAAGGTTTTAAGATTTTCTATAAGAGATCTGATTTTATAATTTCCTTGCCACAGGTGGCCAACCATATATAAAAGCAAAAGATTCATAAGCATATTAAAAGAGACCATGTCATGATGCTATATTAATTTACTTGTAATTAAGTTCCTATTCACAATTGGGAATCAGCCGTAGGGCTGAAGCAGCAGTGAATACTGAACAGGGGAGCAGGTCAGCAGTGAACACTGGACGATGAGCGAACGAGGAGAGGAGCCGACGAACTGACAAAGAAGAGCACTAGAGGCTAGACCGACAATCTTGAAAGGTAATATTTTTTTCTCATACTTTATTCTTGTATTGAATGTAGGTTGCGAATACTAGGGTTTTGAATGGTGAAATTGGGTATTACTAATGTTTTAAATCTTAATTGTATCTTTTGGGGTGATTATTGTTCAACAATTCTAAATTAGGGTTTATAATGGTAAAATTGGGGAAGATGCTTAGATGCTAGTTTAATTGTTAGTTAAAAATTTATTGTTCACACACTTTCTCTTTTAAGTCTTTCATATTTGTTTAATTGTTAGTTAAAAAATATTTAGTTTTTTTTATATGTAAGAACGGTAGTTTGTTAGATATTTAAAGTTTATATTGTTTGACCCGGCCCGAACCGAATCGCCGATCCGAAAATATAAGCCGAAACATAGCGATGGGGAAAAAAATTTAGGACTCCGCCTCAGCCCCCCGAGCTTGTCTTCAAGCTTCGTCACTGTTGATAGTGACACATACGCATCACTATTCAAGTCTTTTGAATAAGTTCTTCTTTTATATCTAGGCTTTTATGGATATTTTTTAGGTGATTAGCAAAAGGTCTAAATGTTACATATATGTAAGTAAAAGCTATTAGTTTTGGGTGCTAGCACTTTTTAATTGAGAAGAAAAAGTTGACACAAAATGGTCTAAAACTTATTCTCACACTTTTTGTGTCACTATAAATATTTAGTGATAGACACATCTACACACACTTTCTTATATGTAGCTGGTAGCATCATGACTTTTAGCGACTCATATTTGTTGGCTATATTATTGTAATTGGATTGACTTTGTGTGACCAAAGTTAATATTAAACAAATCATGAGCTGTGGAGTGCACGTTTGTTTAAGTTTATAATGATTTTTAAGTATTTAGGAACCCCATTCGTTCTTATTAGGGGCAAAACCCCTAAGGAATGGGGGTTCTAAGGGGCAACGCCCCCTTGGCGGGGGTCTGAGGGCAGCGCCTTCGAAAGCAGGGTCTAAGGGGCATAGCCTCTGGCTGGGATCGAGATGGCCTAATATTAAATTATTTTGACAAATATTGTTTCATTAAAAATTCATTAGAAATGTTAATTTTCGAACTTTTGCATTGAAACTTTGGTAGCAAATGGACGAAATATTTTATCAGAATTTAAATTTGAAGAGTAACCGTTGAGAGTTGTTTTTTGCCTCAAGTTTGAATATGAAACTTGTTTTTTTGTTACAGTCATGTAATTCATGAATTCATACAGATTTACATACTCTTCTTCTAAAAGTTCTTCGGAGTTTTATCCGATTAAGAAATTCGAGTAAACTATTGAATCATTTCAATCTTAAACTGATTCACCACTCTCATATATCCAGTTTTTGATACCCGATTAATTTCTACAATATTTGACTTTTAGTGACATAGTTTTTACTTCAATTCCATGACATTTTTTTTATTGCGTCAAAACGAGAATTTCTTTTTGTAGTGATGCAAGAGACGCTGCTAAGAAGGTAAATGTATTTCGGGTGTTCCAAATAAAATATAAAAAAATATCATACATATATCCCTCGAATACTAGTTAGAGGTTTTGAGGATTTAAGAGAATCTTTGGTCCTAGTAAAAGCATCTTGGGGCCACGAAACAAGATTTCAAAGAGTTATTCTTGACGACATATATAGGATCCGAACACCACAACTTGTTAGGGCAGATAGCGAAGGAAATAAGAAAGAATCCCGCTTGTAGTATTCCATCTTACACTACAACGGAATAACTCAATTCTTTGGGGAAAAAAATTGGGCATATCCGCACACTCAAAAGTGTGTAGAATTAAGAGCAACAATTTAAATATAAATCTTCACACTTCAAATATGGAAACCATATAAAAACTATTCACTTAAAAGTGTGAACAGCCAACGAGCCCCAGATCAATTGGTTTAGGAGGAGCCACTCTCATGGCCTTTCAATGTGGAGGTTATGAGTTCAAGTATCACTTGGTGCAATATGCTCAGGTGGGCCGGGGGTTTAACCACAGTGGGCGTTCTTCGATTGGTGGGTTTCCCCTGGAATAGTGAGCGAGGCGGGTTACCAGCGTTGTGTGCGTTCGTGAGCGTGAGTGGCCATTCGCCAATGGGTTTACCCGGGTGGCCGGGCTTATAGTATTCGTATCGTTCAAAAAACAATGTGGACAATCATTGCTTGAATCTCCACACTTTTAAGTATGAACATTTGTTAGATCTCAAACTTTATCAAATCTATGTAGTTTTAAGTGTTGATATTTCTGTTATCCAAATCAAGTCAAAACCTTTTACACAAGTATCAACAAATTAACATGAATCTTGATCTCCCTTGTAATGGCAGTTAACATATCAATGTTCTATGTTTAGTTGCATGCTTGACCAATCCATCAAGGCAAATAAATCTATTATATGCGCAGAGAGAAAGTTCAACCGTGTGTAGAATTAGTTAAAAACACCATAACCACCATATATAAACTACTTCATATAAGGCGAGTACAACATTTAGAAACTACGCTTACTTTAGTTACTAAACCAACTACATATAACCACCACATGAACTACTTCAATTCATACCAGACATCACAAATACTAGATATCAAGTCCTACTTCTCTTTCTTTCGATCTTGGAAGAAACTTTATGGATCAAATCTAGCTTCCCACCACCACAGAACAGCATATGGCCTTGCAACAATCTGCACTAGACTCTTTCGGTGCCACCAGATGAACAATAGGATGTTGAGGAACGAATTGATAAAGGCAAGACTGTTGCGGGGTGGTAGAAGAAGAACTTCCTTTTTTGCCTACCAATCGTTCATTTTCCGTGCTTGAAGCTTCAATACCAACCTTAACAAGAAGTGTGTGAGGTGCCATTTCTAGTGCTGCAAATAAGGTAGAGTAATAATAGTTGATGGCAAATACAAAATGAAGTGAATATGTTCTTGGTTGTAGGTGCATAAAACTTTTGAGAACGTGAAAATTTATACAAGGGAAAAAGGGTTAAAACAGTAAATTAACCAACTTCATACCTCAATAAATGATGCATCTTTTCAAGTGGAGATGATTCCGTTTAGATAAGTCAGTGGATTGAATATGGAGTATATTTGCAGTTTGAGTTAGACTGAGATCATATATGTAGGAATATTACACTTCTGTAACTTA
This sequence comes from Smallanthus sonchifolius, assembly GCA_023525975.1. NCBI lineage: Eukaryota > Viridiplantae > Streptophyta > Magnoliopsida > Asterales > Asteraceae > Smallanthus > Smallanthus sonchifolius. The sequence goes on along the minus strand of CM042041.1, from coordinate 59,438,782 downwards.
AAAGAGATATCTTAAAGTTAATAACCGTATTAGGACTTTGATATGGAGCGGATCCAAGAGCTAGCTGGCTCATGCTTTGACCGAACGTAAAAAGTGGTCGGGCTAGAAATGACCGAACGTAAAAAGTGCATAACTGGAGCTACGGGGTCCATAAATAATGGACGGAAACGTCTCAACGGACCGGGTCTAGTAACAAACGGTCATAGAGAGTAATTGGAGCTACGGGGTCCATAATTATAGGTTGGCGCTTTGACGAAAAGAGACTAAGTTGTCACCCAAAAAAATGCAGCACCCAGAAAAATGGACAGACGTGAGTACGTCCGGACACCTGCCCCCGTCAGCGGCCGACTAGGTCGTGAGGGACTGAGACGATGAAACAGTGATTCGTATACCATAGTCATTGGTGGCCTTAATATACCTAAGTATCTGTTTCATGAAAGCAAAATGGGGCTCTCGTGGGCTATGCATGAAAAGACAAACTTGTTGCACAACTTATGATATGTTTGAGCGGGTGAATGTGAGGCACTGAAGTGCACCCGCAAGACTATGGTATACTGTACCATCTAGAAGAAACTCGCCATCAGAAGCACTGAGCTCAGAGGATGTGTCAATAAGTGTAGTACATAGTTTGCATGATGTCATGGAGGCACGATGAAGAATGTCTCGAGCATATTGTGATTGAGACAAAATAGACCATTTTTATCCCTCGTCACCGTAAAACCCAAGAAATGAAGCGGGCATGTAACCACATTAAATGGTGTAGTGATTGTACCGTAGAAGTTATTAAAATATCTCAGCTTTTTTTTCTATGAGCATATTTGAAGAGAATTTGTTTTACTTTCATTCAATCTAAAAAAAAGGAACATGTTCTCTTACTTTGATGAAACGCTACTAAAGCAACACGTAATAACTAACGATCGAAAGGTGCGGATCAGAGAAAACATTACAAAATAGTGACTTTGCGACCAAAGTCAAAATATTCGGTGCGTGCGTCAGAGTTAGTTGCAAATGAAGGCCATTTCATTTTGGAGGTCGCAGAATCATATCTAACAGTTTAAAAGGAATAAATTTTGGTTGCGATGTAATAAAAATCAAAGGAACAAAATTAAAACCAAATTCGAGTTGCAAAAGGTTAAAGAAAAATAAATCGAAATTAAAAATTCCATTAACCAAAACTAATAATAAACTAGTAGAAGCAAATCAGTTCGATTTTGCGATCGCTTTTTTCAGTTGCAAATCGGTCGCAAAATGTTACGACTGCTTAGTTTCGGTCGCAAATTTTACGACCGCTTAGTTTCGGTCGCAATTCAATCATCAACGTAGGTCAAATCTGATGAATCTAATGTTTGACATGACATATTGATTTTGCTTGTTAGTATGTATCTGGTGTGTAACAGCCCAAGCAAACCGTATCAAGATATTGTCCACTTTGCCCCCGATGGGTTGCTCATCTAGAAACTCACGGTTTTGTGACATGGTGAGTACTAAGCGTGCTTTGGGTTCTTACACTTGTAACGGTATGAAAAAAACGTGAAAATCGAACCGTATCCGTAGCCGAACAAAACCGAACCAAATTATGAATTCGGTTTTTGGTTTGATTACTAACCGTATCCGAATTGCAAATCTGGTTTTCGGTTCGGTTATTGGATATACCTTTTTTTTAGTTCGGTCAGACATATTTCCAACACGATTCAGTTTATTCGGTTGAATTTTTTTTATTCGGATATAATTTGAATTTGAAATGCATATCTGGGTGACAAAACAGTCATAAAACAATTAAAATTTATCACCCTAGCTACCACCTCCCGGTCCCACCGACACCCACGCCACAATCGCCACCCCCCTATGGTGACAGCAGTGGGGGCGACCGCGGTGGCGGGGATGGTCGGTGGTGATCGACGACCGCGGTTGCGGAAGCAGGGTTTGCAACATCGGAGGCAATGATGGCAATGGCGGCGTTGATGATGACGAAAACGATGGTTGGGTGGTCAGTGGCGACGTCATGATTGGTGGCAGGGGTGGCGGCAACAACGATGAGTGGTTAAAGATTCTAATTCATTTTGTTGTATTCCTTCGTAATTTGGAAGGATTGTTGAAATCCTTTACTTAGAAGGAATTTGAGTGAATTCATTCCTACTCATTTTTCAACCAAACACATTAAGAATGAAAAATATATTTCATTTCTAACAAAACTAAATTTCAATTTTGAATGCTAGGAACCAAACACACTCTTAATAATATTAGAGTCACAGGAATATCATGAGAATGGTAGCATTCCCAACCCAATCCTCGTTTACTATCCCATACTTCAATTTTAACAAAATCTCCTAAAAAATTACTCCAACCCATTTCTCATCCTCATATCTTAACCCCATATTCTTTGAGGAAAGTAAACTAATGTCCCATATTTGAGAACTCATACTTAATCCCCATATTTATTATTTTATATTTTTTGTGAGTGGATGTGAGTGAGAAAGATAAAAAATAATTAAAAAAAAAATAAGAAGTATTATTTAATTGAATTGAGATAGATATGAGAGATTTTTAGAAAATTATAGGTAAATTTAGAAAATGATATTTTTTTACTTAAATTATGAGGATGAGGAAAGGGAACCGGCTGTGAATGCTCTTATAATACTTTTGTGAGTGGAAGAGAAAGAAAGAATAGTAAAAGTTGATTAAAATAGTATTACTTAATCGAATAGAGATAAGGAATCGAATGTGAAGGGTTTTTGAATTTTAAACTGATAATGTAAATGTGTTTTTTAGTTAAATTATAAGGATATATATATATAGATAAGAACTCGAATATGAATATTGTTAATTATTTTACAATATTGAATGTAAAAATGGTTCACATGGTTTATCTATTTAAAATAAAAATAAGAAAATATAACAGAAAATAAAGCTTTTCAATTACACCAAACTAAACAGACATAATAAATGATTGTTAAGGGTCATTTTCATAATATTAGTTGTTAATACTTAATAGTTTACCCTACAAATATGTTTAATTACTTTCTCGAATAGAATTTTCATAATGTTAATTGTTAATATTTTACCCTATAAATATGTTTAATTACTGACTCAACGTGAATCCTTAGTGAAGATCCACCTCCACAATGAAGAAGTGACAAACACTTGGTTTAGCCCCTTCATACATGATACATATCCCTAATAACCTCTATATATGTCTTAGGAGCCCCTCTACCCTGAATACTATCCCAAATCACTCGACATGGCACGTTGTCGTAAGCCTTTTCAAGCTCAATAAACACCATATGCAGATCTTGTTTCTTCTCAATGTACTTTTCCATTAATCTCCTTAGAATGTGTATCACATCCGTAATAGACTGTCTTGGCATGAAACCAAATTGGTTAACCATAACCTGAGTTTCCGTCTAAATCTAGTCTCAATAACCCTCTCTCAAACTTCATAGCGTGACTTAGAAGCTTGATCCCTCCTTTGTGCAACACTAAACGTTCCTTTGTTCTTGTAGAGAAGAACTAAGATACTACTCCATTGATCTGACATCTTTCGATTGTAAATTATTTTCAAATTAACCCGTTTTAACCCGAACCCGTTCTAATCTACTACCAATCCGCTAGTTTTTTTTTCTTTTTTTAGTAATTTGAGTTTGGTTGTTCTTTTCTAAATATAGTAGTATACTATCTCCTCTAACTTTATCCATCTGGGCCCGTGGTGGGCGGCTTTCTTTATCTTAAGAAAGACGATCAAAAAAGACGTAAGCATATACGCAGCATTTGATATTCCCGAAGCACAATCGCAGTTTGTTATAGTAATCAGAGGAAATTTGGGGTTTTTTCTCATCGGAGCAATATCTATAATGGCTAGTCGTATGGGTGAGCTTGTGGGAGAAGTGAATTCAGCACATCAATTCGACACCGATGCCTTGTTTCGTTACTGTTCTAAACATGTTGAAGGTTTCCCTGTTTCTTCATCCAGGTTTTCCGTTTCTCAGGTCAAATTTTCTCTTGCTGACCTAATTTTGTGATGCTCCTCAAGTATGATTGTTAATTCACGTTATTTGAATTTGATCCTAGTTTTTATCGAATAGAATCGATGGCTTACTTTCTCTTTACTGACCTAATTTTGTGGATTCGAATAAGAAGGTGTAGGGGCTAGGTTTGAATCAATTGTAATTAGTGTAGGTTTGGATAGAGGATTAGGTTACTAATTAACACTGTTAAAATTTCATCAGAAGTTGATTAATGTTTGAAATTCATTATTCTGAGTGTTTTCTTACCTGCTGCTGGTTGTTGATCAGTTTGGGCATGGTCAATCGAACCCGACATATCTTATAGAATTACAGTCAGGGCATCTAGTGAAGAGGTATGTTATGAGAAAGAAACCCCCTGGGAAACTTCTCCAATCCGCTCATGCTGTCGAGAGAGAGTTTCAGGTAATTATACGGCTATATGTTCGTGTTTGCATGTTTAATTTTACACGGTACGCGATTTATCTTGGACAGTCTTATCGGTATTCCAGCACCAATACGGGCTGTATTACTTTTTTTCACCTAGTGACTACAATACGGGCCGTACGGGTGTTTTTTTCACTCATACGGGCTTTATGATAGTTACAATATGGGCGGTATTACATTTTTTCTGACCGACCAGAAGCGACTGGTGATGACGTCATCTGGTGTATCTATGAAAGATCCCTTCATCTTACACTTGAACTTTTTAATATGATAGGTGCTTCATGCATTGAGTACTCATACACTTGTTCTTGTCCCCAAAGTATTCTGTTTATGTATTGATTCGAGTGTAATTGGAACTCCGTTCTACATTATGGAGTTTTTGGAGGGGCGGATATTCCTAGACCCTATGCTACCGGTATGAACCATGGTCTCTGGTCCATTTTCAAATCTTTAAGTGCATCATTCTTGATTAGATATTTATCTGTTTTTTTTATATTAGGGTGTAGCGCCTGATAGGAGGAGGGCTTTGTACCATGCAACTGCCAATGCTTTAGCTTCTCTTCATTCTGCTGACATAGATGCAGTTGGTTTGGGAGGCTATGGGCGACGAAACAACTACTGTCAACGACAGGTATGTTGACTTTAACTCATGAAGTTTTGACCCTTTTACGGTAAAAATGGATTGTGCATTTTAGTGGCATCATAGATTATGGTTTTTTGTGAAAATATTATGAAATGCATCAGGTCGAAAGGTGGGCGAATCAATATATTGCTTCTACCGGTGAAGGAAAATCTGAAAGGAATCCTAAAATGTTAAAGTTGATTAGTTGGTTGCGTGAAAATATTCCTTCTGAAGATTCTTCCGGAACCACAACGGGTCTTGTTCATGGAGATTTTCGGATGGATAATTTAGTTTTTCATCCTTTTGAGGTTTGTATTTAAATCTTTGTTTGTATGTACTCAAGTTCATTATAATTTTTGTTAATATTTTAATAATATTTAGAAACTTGTGAAATGCAGGATAGAGTGATTGGTATTCTCGATTGGGAGTTATCAACTCTTGGAAATCAGATGTGTGATGTTGCATATTGCTGTATGGTAAACTAGTCTCCTGATACACCTTTTTATTTTACTAATCACACATTGTAAAGTCAAAAGTAAATCACCTTTTTTTGTTTTTCTTTCTGCTAGTTGTATATTGCTGATTTTGCACATGGTAAAGTGAAGCATAATAACGGTTTTGAAATTACCAAAATCCCTGAAGGAGTTCCTTCTTTAGAAGAATATCTAACTGACTATTGCTCTGCTGCTGTAAGTTCACGGCAGATAATGTTAATTACTGAGTTTAATACACATAATGTATCATTAATTGTAACAATATTTAATTTTTTTTCTTTTTTTTTTTGCATTATAGGGGAAATCATGGCCTGTTGCTGGTTGGAAGTTCTATGTTGCATTTTCACTTTTTCGTGGTGCATCAATCTTAGCAGGTGTCCACAGTAGATATATCATGGTATGATGGAGTTATAATTTTGTATTTATGTACTTGAAATGACTTGAAAAAAGGTCATAAATTGCTTTCAAATTTTAGGGTAACGCATCAGGTGGAACGCGTGCTCAAGATGCAGGGGAAAAAGCCAATGATCTTATACAAATTGCTTGGTCTTATATACAAAGGGAAACTGTTCTGTCACAAAATCCTCCATCCGGTACCTTTATTTCCTTTAATTAAATATACAAGTGAATTTTCACACCTTAATGGACCTTTTTTTTTTAATTTCCAGTTACAAGAGGAAAAGATTATGTTTATGGTATTGCAAATGACAAGAAAGATCAGGAGCTGGAAAGTGGAGGGAGATTTGTTCCTAATAAAAAAGTTAAAGATTTAAGAGATAAACTGATTAAATTTGTTGAGGAGCGTGTATATCCAATGGAGCAAGAGTTCAGTAAGCTTGCTCAATCTTCCATGCGCTGGACGGTTCATCCACAAGAGGAAAAGTTGAAAGAAATTGCAAAGAAAGAAGGCCTATGGAATCTTTTTATACCTGTAAGTATATATTTGCTAAATGAAAGTGGTTAACGTTTGATTAGTGCATGTTTAATATACATTAATTATTGTTTTATTATTTGGTGTGTAGCTTGATAGTGCTGCAAGGGCAAGAGAAATTCTTTTTGAAGGGAGAGATGATGATGTCATTGGAACCGGATTTCCTAACCAGTTGGGTGCTGGACTCTCGAATCTTGAATATGGATACCTTTGTGAGATCATGGGTCGTTCTGTGTGGGCTCCACAGGTGTTCAACTGTGGGGCACCTGATACTGGAAATATGGAGGTAAAAAGTTCAAAACTTTGTGAAGAAGTGAAAGTAAAGACAATAATTATAGTAGTCATATGTCTTTATATGCCCAAGATCAGTAAAAATATATTATTAGAGCCAATTCATTTAGTCCATTTCTCATTTTTGATTTCATGGACCCATTTCCATGATATGAGGATAAATGAGGAACCCATGATATTTTTTGTATTTTTTATTTTTAGGTGTTATTGCGGTATGGCAACAAAGAACAACTTCAAGAATGGCTTATTCCATTGCTAAGTGGAACGATTCGGTCTGGATTTGCAATGACAGAACCTCAAGTTGCATCTTCTGATGCAACTAATATAGAGTGTTCTATAAAAAGGTATTCTATTAAGAAACAATGAGGTATTGAAATTATAATATGATGAGAGTTTTGTCAAAATTATAATATAATGAAGTTGAATAACATGTACAGAGAAGGTGATACATATGTTATAAACGGAAAGAAATGGTGGACAAGTGGAGCGATGGATCCTAGATGCAAACTCCTTATACTTATGGTTAGTTCCATGAAAAGAGGCGAGATTTGATTTTCTTAGGTCAAATATTGTACTGCTGAGTTGACTTTATTTGACCACATGATAATGCAGGGGAAAACCGATTTCAATGCACCAATTCATAAGCAGCAATCCATGATTCTTGTAGATATCAATACTCCTGGTGTGAAAATATTAAGACCTCTTACTGTATTTGGGTTTGATGATGCACCTCATGGGCACGCAGAGGTTTCCTTTGAAAATGTTCGTGTTCCAGCTAAGAATATACTCTTGGGGGAGGGTCGTGGCTTTGAGATTGCACAGGTACCAGATCACCCTTTAAGCAGATTGATTAACTTGTTGATGAAGTAAACCTGTTCTATATTTGCAGGGTAGGCTGGGTCCAGGGAGGTTGCATCATTGCATGAGATTAATAGGTGCAGCAGAACGTGGGATGCAATTAATGGTTCAGAGGGCTCTTCAAAGAAGAACATTTGGGAAATTAATAGCTCAACATGGCTCCTTTGTTTCTGATTTAGCCAAGGTAATTATGTAAATACTATTTTTTTTCCTTTTTGGGTCCGTTTTTTGCTTCATTTACAAGTTGAAAATATTTCAATGCAGTGTCTAATAGAATTAGAGAAAACTAGACTATTAGTGTTTGAAGCTGCAGACCAACTTGATCGGTTTGGAAACAAGAAAGCTCGTGGGGCCCTTGCAATGGCCAAGGTAAACTTTATGATTGACCATTAATACGAGATACTCATACAAGTTTATAAATTGATTAAATTTGGACGAAAGTTATGTAATTCATATGATGATGATTGAAGTGTAGTTATATTAATTGATAAATCGTTTTCTACGAGTATGTAATTGAAGATGGTGAGCAAGGACAGTGGCATGTTTATGTATTCTGCCTTAGAAGTTGGTAAATAGATTTTGAAAAACAAACTGATTAGACCTGAATAAATATATCTTTGCATGTTGAGCTTCTTTCTGCTTAACATTTAAATAAAAACGAAAAAGCAGAAAGCAGAAGCTAATAATCTAGCAATTAGAGCTTGAGAGGTGTACGGCAGAGCGGGTTGGATAACGGTCAAAGTGACGAAACAGGCTAGTTCAGGTTTGGTTGAGCTGCAAATGGCTTTTGTCCATTTTTAAAAATGATTTATGCATTAATCATGATATTAAAAACAATGTTAATAAAATGAGTTAGGAGGTTCAGCCTGTTTGATCCATTCTGCTTTTAGCTAAACAAGGATTCGACATTTTGACCTATTTGTGATTCATGTTTTATATTATTTGAGACAGGTTGCAGCTCCAAACATGGCGATGATGGTGCTAGACACAGCAATGCAAGTGCATGGTGCAGCTGGGGTATCTGGGGACACTGTTTTGGCTCATCTTTTTGCTACAGCTAGGACTCTCAGAATTGCAGATGGCCCAGATGAAGTTCATTTAGGCACAATTGCCAAATTAGAATTAAGAAGAGCTAAACTTTGAAGTATCATGTAAGTTACTACTCCTTTTCCATTGTGCCCAGGATAATAAATTGTTGTTCTATAATATAAAGAAACTGGAGAGAATGAGTATATCAATCTACTGTTGTTATTGCGAAAAATATCATGTATTTATAAATTTACATGTTTAGTCTTTTATATTAAAATAATAAAATGTTCTTCTGTACTTCCATTTTGTGGTGATTTTATGTTTGCTCACAGCTCAAGTGGTGATCATTCATTTGTTTTTTACAGTAATTTTCAAAAATTTAGTAATCAACACATTGACTATTTTTGTAAAAATTGAAAAATTGCTTTCACGATCAACCCAACCTAGTCTAACACGTTTCAACATGTCCCAGATATGACCCATTTCAAAAGATGCAACCCGTAATGCCTTGCTTCTGGTACATGTGTTGCAAGTTCATTCCACAAGTTCTTTAGGTTTTAAACATTTTTGGACCTTATACATATGATCAATTTCTCATTTCCATGTACAAATTGATAGTGTGAGATTGCAGGATTTCTTTTGTGCTCCTGTTGGTACCACTATGGCACTTGGTTTTCAATATGCACTGGAATTAGAAGAGTGATTTCAACCCGACACCACTCATTCGACGAGCCAATTTAATTCGAAAGTTTCACTGATGCATTTCGGCCACTTTTTCAAGTTAATTGAAACATTATTTGCACATTGTTGAAGTTCCAATAATGCCTTAAACTGAGCATTGTGTCCAAAAAAATATGCAAAACTGAGTTTTGCACAAGAATAGTTTTGATGGCATAGTGGCATGCTGATTTAAATGAGAGATTGGTGTGTATGCCGAGCTCTAAACTCTTTTTTACTTGAAAAGAAAAAAGAGCTCAAGCTCAACTTGTGAGTAACTCTAAGCTTGAGTAGTCTCTATAGATCTCATTCCTTATCTTGTCTAACCTCGTGTAGCCACATATCCACCTCAACATCTTCATCTCAGTTGTCTTTAAATTCCGCGCTTGAGTCTTCTTGATTGGACAACAATCGGTTCCGTACAACATAGCTGGTCGAACTGCCACCCTATAGAATTTCCTTTTTAGTTTCTCTAGAAAACTTTTATCACACAAGACACCTATGACTGCTCTCCACTTGCACCATCTTGCCTGACACCTTTGACTGCTCTCCACTTGCACCACCTTGCCTGAACGCAGAGTGATGTGATGTAGTGTATTTGGTTTGGTTGTCGAACTGCCACCCTATAGAAATTCATCTTGAGTTGTAGTTAATCAAAAAATATATATATGAGCAAATACCATAAAATTAGCAACATACTTTATGTTTTTTCTTATAAAAGTCGCTTAATAACTTTTGGCACGTTAGTCCCTCCATATGTTAAGTTTAACAAATATGTGACATAACTTATAATAGTTTATTTATCGAATATCTTTTGGCACACATGTGAAACATAATATGCTTATATGCACAATCTGTGTTAAAAATATACATTTAAGCAAATTATGTGGACATTTTGTTTTCTTTTGTGATGTGGTTATTGATCTTTTTTTAATTTTTGGATCCTTTGTAATTATAAGTATACATAGTAATAAAAATTTATATTTTTAAAAACTGCTATATTACACTGTTTTAATAAAATATAATATTATCTGTTAATAAATACACTCGTCAAAATATGTCTTTAAAAATATACTTTAATGTGACCATATATAAATTATGTTAAGTTAATTGTTAAACCATGTTTTTCAACTAGGTATTAATTTTATTTTATTTTTTTGTAATTGATAAATGTTAATTCATATTAAATTTATTTGGTTAATGATATAATAACGATACATAATTAAATAATAATAAGTATACATAATTCAAATTTATATTAAATATTTAAAAATACATTGTTTTAATAACATTATTTAATAGAAGAGAGAAACGAGAAAAACATGTCTATGATATACTAGAAAGTGACATATGTCCCTCTATGATTATTATTTATTAGTATAAAGATTTTTTAACAAACTACAAGACAAAAAAAACTCAATTGTAATAAAAAATAATATTTGTTTTGCTAATAGTCATACAATTTTTAATCAAGAAAAAATTAATAATAATAAAACACACAGAAATTAATAATAATAAAACACACAGAAGTCATTACTTTCTGAATTCTGATCAATATAAGGTGGTTGGAGTACTTTGCAACATACATCTGATCATAAATAAACATTGGATCTTTCAATACAAACCAAGATTTGAAAGTGATTGTGTTAAACTTTTATTCATGGTCATTGCAAAAATACAATGATTGTATATTTTTTCTTTGAAGTTTTAATGAAATTATGTTGTCTGAATATGTTAACTCAATTATAGGGATAAAATTGATATGATCAATACTACTTCAAAATATAATATTCGCTTCTATAACGCGATTACCTTGTGGTTTGACCTAAAGACTTGTTACATTACATAAACCATTTTTTCATCAATACTTATTAATAACATAACTGAAACACCAACATTTAAAACTAATTTATGGTTTGACAAACCTGATAATGTAAGTACATTTAGAAAAATCGAGAGATTATAAACTTTCATCAAAATAATCATCAAAATGCTCTTACTAACGGATACTATTTGTACTTGAATGCGAAAAATCTCGCTAAAGTTTTAATATTAAATATCCCATTTAAAAATAATAAAAAGATACAAATAAAATTTAAATTTCAACAATATATCAAACAGAAAAATCTCTTGTTTTTTAATTCTTGACTTTTTAAAAATATTAACTTTTGATGATAGTTTTAAAAAAAATATGAGCAAGTGCTAATAATGATAAAAATATTTATTTATGTAACTTTAAAAAAAAGGTTAAATATGTGAAAATATTAAATAGATGATATAAATGTGTTTTTGAGATGAAAAAGTTATGAGATTGAATATGTTGATGTCAGTGGTAAAACCATTTAGTTTTATTATTATAAGAGAGGCGTTTCAAAAATTCAATTTTAGTTGTCTTTACATATTTTTTATTCTTTAACGACAATTACCAATAAATGCTAAAAAGATACACATTCAATGTGAGTTTCTTAATACATTTAATGAATTATTCAGTCTTCCACTAAGTCACAAACTATATCAAAGAAGACTTTGAATAAATTTACATATATAACGAATACAAGATATATGATCGATGTAATATGATATGGATTTAAATAATTTCTCATTGCAACGATTTATATAATATATTTTTTATATATATAATAGCAATGAGTTGTTGTCTATGTATAATTTTTTTGCTAATTAGTATCACCAAGTAGATAACATGTTGTGGTGGCGCATCAATGATCTATACAAACGAATTTGGTGCATGTTAAATTAGTGTTGATATAGTCTTCAACTTGTTTATATTCAAGGTTGTCCGGGTGCTAATGAATATGATGGCTAAACAAGGTAATTTTTACTTTTTTTTTTCTTGTTTCTATAGTTTCTTTTTGTTTACTGTCGTTTCTATGGTTTCTTTGTGCGCATGTAACTTTAGAGTGATATAAAAAGGTGTACAATGACTAACCAAATGCGTGTATTAAAAATTTTAACTACAATAATAACCGTACATAATAAAAATCTCGTCATAGCAAAACTATTGGAAGGATCTGAGGAAGATAGGATGTAGGCAAACCATACCTTTAGCCTCTAGAAAGACCGCTTCAAAAACCTTAACTGGACATGACAAGTATATTAAAAGTTTAAAACAAAATTTAAATACTTGCTGATTAATTCTATAAAAAAAAAATATTACTTATTATGCTTATAAATTATTCTTAACATATGTGTACTAAGTATTTTTAAATTTTACTTTAGTTTTATTTAGTAATTTTAAACATTTGGAAAGTAATCTTTTATTAAAGTATATATATTAAATCCAATATCGTATTTTTTTGGTAAAGTATTAATTAATTATTAATATCACCTTGCTAGAAAATTAGTATTATTTGTACTTGTTGCTCTTTTATATGTTATTATTGATTACTTAAACATTTTTTGGTAAAGAATATCTCATCACTTGTTTTCTTTACTCGGGAAGAGAGTTTAGAGGTGTAATTTGAAGTAGCCTATAATTATTGTTGACTTTTTTTTTTAATTCTCTCATTTTTTTTAAACATGAATAATCTTTTTATAGGATATTAATCTAGCACTTAATTCTTTTAGGTTTGACTATAGTGTTGCTATACTTTTATTATAAAAAAAATCGAATTAAAAAAAATGTCGATATGCATGCGTATAACGTGCGAGATTATAAAATAGATTGCATAATTATCATCGTGTGTATTATAAAACAAGTTGCATTATTATTAATATAAGTTGCGTTATTATCATACGGTTGTATAATTCTGTATGCGTGATTATTTAACTTTGTACGTAATTATAACGCGGACAGATTTACCCCTCGCCCTAGGACACAAGTCGCGTCCTGATGGCTTCGTATGCTTCATATGATTTTATTGTTTTTTTTTTTGTATTTTATGTAAGTAGGAAAATAAATACAACAAAAATGGACGTACAGAAGAAGGTCACCTTGTTCCGAATTGTCATCGTCTTATTTTCGATAGCGGTTATCGGTGTTAAAACAAAGCCGATGACAACGAGCAACAAAGCTGTGGAGTCACTTTGCAAACACACCGATTACAAGCAATCATGTTTTAAGAGTCTTGCAAATGTAAACAACACGGATGACCCTAAGAAGCTCATGAAGGTGGCTTTTAAATCCGCGATAAAAGAACTTCAGATCGCCTTGGATAGTTCATACACGTTACGAGAACTCGCTAAAGATCCAAGAACATATATAGCATTAGCTCAATGCCAAGAGGCTCTCAATATCTCCATTGATGATCTCAAAAGATCATTGAAAAAGCTTGATCATTTTGATGTTGGAAATATGGAGGAATATGTTGGTGATCTCAAGATATGGCTCAGTGGTTCGTTAACGTATCAAGAGACGTGTCGTGAAGGGTTCGAGAACACGAGAGGTGAAGTGGGCGAGAAGATGAAGAGGTTATTGAGTTTGGGTTGGGAGCTCACGAGTAACGGGCTTGCGATGGTTAATGGTGGTGGAGAGTTTCTTGGGGAGGTAGATAAGGGCCCGGATAGTGATGCGTGGTGGGCTAGAGGTGAGAGGCGGGTGCTTCTTGATGTTGATTCGAAACTATGGAAGCATAAATTGGTTATTGTGGCTCAGGATGGGTCGGGCTCGTTTAGGACCATCATGGATGCGGTTAGGACGGTGCCTAAAAGGAACAAGCGACCCATTCTTATATACATCAAGCAAGGTGTTTACAAGGAGTATGTTGAAATTCCGCGACATGTTAAGAATATTGTCTTCGTGGGCCAAGGCCCGACGAAAACCAGGATCACCGGAAGCACAAGTTACGATGACGGAGTTCCCACTTACAAGACAGCTACCGTTGGTAAGTCAGTTAGTTAGTTAGTTGCATCAAGATAAACCAGAGAATGTATTTGTATATTGATCGGGGTTACAGGGAGTCTCTCTATATATATAGAGAACAGTATTACAGTTGACTGCCATCTAATCTAATATATGTTAATTACAATAATGTTTTAGTATGATTCAAAGTTATTTCATTTTGTTAAAGAAATTTGATGTTTTTTTATTTACAGCGGTAAATGGAGATCGATTCTTTGCGAGGGACATAGGATTCGAGAACACCGCGGGGCCCGAAAAGCATCAGGCGGTGGCCCTGCGTGTCTCGGGTGACATGGCCATTTTTCACAACTGTGCCATTGACGGATACCAAGACACTCTTTACGCCCACTCATACCGCCAGTTTTATCGACACTGCAACATCACAGGAACCATCGACTTCGTGTTTGGTGACGCGGCGGCCATCTTCCAAAACTGTAAGATGATTGTGAAGAAACCACTTGATAATCAAGAGTGCATGGTGACAGCCCAAGGGCGGAAGGACCGAAACTCCAAAGGGGCCCTAATCCTGGAAGGGTGCATCATCACGGCTGAGCCAGAATTCTTAGACGCGAACCCAATGCCTAAATCGTACCTTGGGCGGCCGTGGAAAGTGTTCTCAAGAACCATAATCATGCAGTCGTTTATCGACAAGAACATAGACCCTGAAGGGTGGTCACCTTGGGCTGGAACATTTGCTCTAGACACATGTTATTATGGTGAGTTTAAGAACATTGGACCAGGGGCTAACACATCACAAAGGGTAAGATGGAAAGGTATCAAGAAGATAAACCTAGAAGAGGCTGCTAGTTACACCCCTGGGGAATACATTCAAGGAGATTTATGGATCAAGACAACTGGTGTTCCTTATGATCCTGGACTCATAATTGATACCTGATTTTTGTAAAAATCAGTTCCAGTGGTTAGTTTTGAACTTGTAAGTGCAAAGTTATAACATTCGACAATGGTGGTGGCTGCCAATCAATTCAACTTTTTTTATTCTTGTACTTTTAGAAATTGCATTTTTAGTTTAGTTTTTACTTTTTATCAAGGATTATTTTGTATTTTCTTTTTCATTAGTAGCTTGATTCTTTTATTCTCTATCTGGGCTTTAGTATGGCCAGCCCGTTGTGCTTGTTCAATTTCAAAAAACAAAAATAATTGGGCCATACACGGCCCAGTTTATCGGATTTCATTGCATTCCCCAAAATTTGACTCAACAGGAAACTGGAGTTTTCGTACGGCTGGCAAAACACGCCAGAGACTAACACGTGTCAAACATGAATACGACTCGTTTAACTACTTTACATCTCATGTCTATAAATCTTTTATGTATTAAGAAAGAGAAATGATGGAGTCTAACATTCTAATTTAATTATTTTTAAGTGTATAAGTATTACATAGTGTACTTTTTATTAAACAGGTTTAATCATATTTTAAACATGTCAAGAATTGTCAGCTCGTCCCTTAGGTATACCCCAAATATCACTTTACGTCCCTCCTACTTTAAAATTGTTATTTACGTCATCTTAGTTTCTATTTTCACCACTTTTCATCCTTCCAACAAACGGACGTTCTTTTAGAAGCTCCCACTTTAAAACCCACTCAAGGTTCATCTTTTTTCCGACGTGGGACAAGCTCAATTTTCACAACTTTTAAGTTTTAACCACACAACTTGGAGCATCAATGTCTCATTAATCTTAACTTCGTTTTGGACACGGTTTATTTCGTTATGATCGTCTCACATAGTAGAACACATACGTACTAAATAATCATTATATTAGTAACATATACAAGTAATTATTTGTGTCCAAAGCAAGTGAAAAAACACATTTTCACTAAATTTTCCAACACAACAGAAATATTAAACTGGTTAAAGGCGGGACGCATGGTGAACTTGTTTACTATACCAGTGACAACCCATTTCATATTCGTCCTCGTAGCAATGAAAAGGGAGTATAGAAGTACATCTTAAGTCCTCCATTAAGACGGCAAAGGCTCAACTAATAAGAGGAAAAGAGAACCATGGGTTAGCCACTGGTTCACCATCATCATCTCAAAATTATGTAAAGCTAGGAAATGTTGTTGGAATGGAAGTAGGTGCACCCCAGAAGGCAAGAGGAGATGCCGGTCAAGACTGGTGACATGACTACTTGACTAGTACTGTAGTAGGTAACTATGTGAATTGTATTGATTCTGTTTGATATTGTGTACCGTCAAACAGTTAGACTTGTAACACATTTTTTTTATTTTAAATTTCTTTTTTTTTCCCTCTTGTAAACATATTTAGATAAAATAGAAAGTAACTATTTTTCTTTGTGTGTTATATATTTTTTTTTCATGTCAAAGAAAAATCACATCTGTGATTAGAGGTGATTTTGTGTAGTGCCAACAGTTAGGTTTATAAAAAAAATGTTTTTTAGTTAGTTCAAATTTCTTTTTTTTTTCTCTAGCAACATGTATAATCAATGTAGCTTATTGAAACAAACAAGCAAGGATTTATGTATATATTTTTTTGATAAAAAATGATTGTATGTATTTCCAAACTCATGAAATTTATTATATATATGGTGATAGGAACAAGTGAATACAACATAAAAAATATATTACTATTATTATATAGTTTCTAGTCATATATATTCAATACAATAAGTATCTATAATCAACTAATCAAGACAGTTCGTTGAATACACAAAATCATGTATTAGCAACTTCGCTTTCAACCCTTCTGGCCTTATTGAAATGGACAAACGGTTACCCTTAAATCCTTAACTGAGATTCAAATGTCATATTCTTCCCCTTCTCTCTATATATCGACGTTACACATGCATAGATATGTATAACAATGCTTAAATGTATGTTTGTTAGTGTGTGTGCGTGTGAGAAAGAATCTTTGAGACGCAAATTTGAAATCAGAATCCAAAGGACAGAAGAATTACGAGGTGGACGTTAAATTAAGTGCGGGATGTGTCGTTGTGTTTATGGCCAAGAGCATTTAATGGATGTGTTTAAAATATTGGCACATGTTGGACCACTTAGATGGGGGCCCTTTTCCCCCCTACCCCAATAGATATAAGGACACTCCTCTAAAATTTATGATTTTTTTATAACATGAGGCTATGTACGGCGGTTTAGTGAATGAGAACAAAAACTTTGTTTACGTAGGCATCGCACAAGAAATGAATATGATCATATTCACATTTATACTCACTGAGGTGTGTAGTGATTTATTAAGTGTGAGCATTTTTTTATATTAATTGCTTAAACATTAATTTATTTATTTTTAAACAAATTTTTATTTAAAAAATGATACTACTTATAAAAAATCATAATAACACTAATTATATACAATATTAAAATAAAACTATTGAGAATAGTTAAATTTCATAGTTTTATAGTTTAGCCACTAAAGTTTTACGATTTTTAAGTTTTTTTTTTTACATTTTCATTTTTAACCCTTATAATATATATAATATACATTTTTAGTCCGTTTTATTTTCTATTAGTTTCGTTTTCAAAATACCGTCTTATGGTTTTCGACGACCTAAACTGATAATTTATGTAATTTATTTTTTTTCATTTTTTATTATTTAGTTTTATGTTTCCTTTCGTTTAAATTTTATTAATGATGGGCCCAACAACGTTTTCTATGATGACTTTCATTCGTTAGGTTTTTTAAATAACGGGATGCGCTGCTTTCTTAAAAAAAAACTGTCAACGTTCTGGTTTAATTTTTATTGAAGATGAAGTTGTATTCAAATTCGAGTGTTTTTTGGTATCGTACGCTATATCGAGTCTGCGATTCGATACAAGGTTTAGCCATGTAAACGAGTCAAACCAATAACGACCAGACTCCCGCCGCGAAGCACGGAGAGTAAAAACTAGTTTTAAGCATTACAAGATGATATTAAAAACATAATAATACTTAAATTATTACATGCAATATTTCTCCTTAATATATTTTTTTCATATTCTCGTAATATTCACGTTCCTCCCCCATCGAATGGTCTGTTTATAAAATACAGTTTCACATTCACGCCTTTTTGTCTTGCATTCCATTGTTGGATCTTTATTTCAGTTAAATAATTAAATTTGATCATCTTCTCTAGTATATAATCCAAAGTTGTTTGTAGTCGGTCTCTGTAGATGTCATTGCCCGTTTACCTTTGTTGTTTCTTTCGGGAGGGCGAATTGGTTCCCCGTTAAGGTCAAACTCATTGTTGTTCTTCCAATTATTGATATCCTTCAAAACCGTATTTCCACCTGAAAAGCCAATCACCTATCTTTTGGTGGGCGTATAAATTTAATTAAATTCGCTTTAAATTCCTTCTTACTTTATTATTTTCTGTTGTATAGGGCCCCTATATAGGTGATTGAAGCATTGGAGAGTATGCGAAGAGATTTTCTTTGGGGGCACATCGGATAAGACTAAAATTAATTCGGTTGCATGGCAATATGTGGTGGCTCCTAAATCCCAAGGCGGTTTAGGTCTCGGCTCGCTCCGGGATGCTAATTTTTCCATGTTAGTTAAATGGTGGTGGAGTTTCAAAACTAAAAACACAGGGGCTCTGGAGGAAAGACATTTAGGATATTCACTTTAACTCAAGATCTTGGAGCTTCATTCCGACTAAGGTTTCTAATCCTGGTCAATGCAAGCAAATTTTAAGATCTCGAGCGACCTTTTACAATTTGGAATCGATTTAAACAAGCTGATCAAAGGGGTGTTGGGTGGCGGTTTAGACATTCTATTTTGGTTAGATAGTTGGCTTGAAATTGAGGCATTATAATCTAGGTTTCCTAATCTATTCATGCTCGAAGGTTCCAAGTTATGTTTTGTTAGTGATCGGTTTAATTACCATAATGGGTCGGTCCATTGGTTCCTGATTTGGAAACGTCCCTCGATGTCTCTAAATCCTTCACGGTTAGAAGTTTAAAAAGGTAGATCTAATCGTATTGTGGTGAGACTTTAGAATTTACTTATTTTTGGAACAACTGGGTTCCTTTAAAAGTAGTTTTCTAGCTTGGCGTGCGTAGATGGATTGGCTGCCGACTACTTATTCTTGGCGACCATGAGGGTTTTCTTACATTCCTCCTTGTGCCCTTTCTATGACGACTATTCTGAAACTGTAGGATATATCTTTGTCTCTTGTCATTTTGTTCAATCTGCTTGGAAATACATTTTAGGTGGTGTATGCTTCCTTCGTATGCTTTTTGGGTTACTAGCTTATTGGAATTGCACAAGTATTATCGTGGTTCGAAGAAGTGGCGGAAAGCTCTTCACTTGGTGATATTAACTACAGTTTGGTGTATGTGGAGGGCTCGTAACGATAAGATATTCAATCAAATGCCGATTTCTCGTGAGAAGACCCTAGAAGAAATAAAAAAAAATTGTGCTTTTCTTTGTATGAAATCTCGTTCGAACTCCGCTTCCCTAACTTTGGAGCAATGGAGCTTGTTTAGCTTGTTATGAATTAGTTTTAATTGACTGTTTTTATGTTTCATTGGCCGTTAGAAATAAGTAAATAAATAAAAAATCCATTGAAGATATAAAATGTTGAGCATTTAGGCTACCCGTGAAAGGGGTAGCTTGTAGGCAAATATGTAGGTGGTGGTGCAGTGAGTCCAGACGTGAGGGCCATTTATTTCGTTCACGACACCCGAACACGCATCCCCGCATTTAAATCCTCCACTCCCAATACCCCATCTCATATTTAATCACTTTATTTTGTATTAAAAAAATATATATTCGTAGTTGTAGCAGTTCAAAAATATATATATATAAAATAGTAGTTATAAAGTCTAATATTAAACGAGTTCTTATTAGGGCTGACAATTTTAAACACGTATACGAATACACAACACGAACCTACACGATCTTAACAGGTATCGTGTATGACCTTATCGTGTTTCGTGTCCTAAACAGGTAGACACGAATCTACCTGTTAATTTTCGTGTCTAAACAAGTAAAATACTTGTTTACCTGTTAAGTACCTGTTAGTACCTATTAAGATTTTTTTTAAATAAAAATATTAAAATATGATATTATACCTAGTAAAATACTTGTTAAATACTTGTTAGTACCTAGTAAAATACATGTTAGTACCTGTTAAGACTTGTTTCACTAAACAGGTTTTTAAACATGTGTTTCTAAACAGATCTTATCGTGTCTTATCGTGTTAAGCAGGTATAAAAATGTTCGTGTTCGTGTTTGAGAAAAAGTACACGATAAGTTATCGTGTCGTGTATACATATTTCGTGTCTTATCGTGTACGTGTATACACGATATGCCAGCCCTAGTTCTTATAGAAAGATCAATAATAATACACATATATTAATGTGTTGACTAGTATATATATTTAGTACTTTTTTTTAAAGGATATACGTAGTACTTAATTTCAAATACTAATATAAGTACTACTTAATTTCAAATACTAATTGAAACGGATGCTATAATAAGTTAAGAGTTCATGTGTATTTTATTGATGGTAAATGAATACAAATAAAATGGACCGAAACAGTGAATCATAGAACGACAAGAATTGATTTGATTATAAAATGTAACAATTAGAATAGAGACAACCGTAAAAACAAAAAAAAAGTATGTTATTCTTTAACAAAAGATAAATGAATTTTGAAAGAAATATTGTTTTTACACGGATTTAAATACTTTTATTAGGGTGAAAACGAACTTTTTTCTAACGGCGAGCATTGAATGTTGTGATGTCGCACAATCCGTCACATGGGAGAGACTCGTTCAACCCCGGTTAATATGTTGTCTTAACCGGGTTCACTTGGTGTTAGAGTCGGAGAGCATCCAAGGAAAAATCTCACCCAATACGGCCCCTTTCGGGCTTGAGGGAGAGCCGAGGCTCGAACCCTGGATCGGCGTAGGTAAAACCCAGGTGTATCAGCCTAAGCTATGCCATTTACATACCGCAGAAACTAATGTGGATAGCAGGGATTGAACGTGGGTCATTAGGAATATCATGTCTCTCCCTTATCACTACACCACCTGCTGATTGATAAGGTAAAAACAAACTTCATAAATATTTCTTTTTCTCAATTTATGAGAGTTTCTAAAAAGGTAAAAAGCCTACTAAGTTTAGTTAAGTTAGAAAACAATCATTTTCACAACACTCAACTACTCATTAATTGAAAATTATCTTTAATTAACTCTTGAAAATTTCAAAACTTTATTATTTTTCTCTCAAAGGGTTATGTTCATCATAAAATTTTAATCCATACTTCAAATTCACTTATTTTCTTTCTAATACTACGATTACTTTCAAACACCTTTTTACAAAAGTATATATATTATTTATATATATGCGAGATGAACCCCACCGATCCATCCGCTCTTCCATTCGGATTTCCGGACACCAAGAAAGGAATGTTCAAGTAGACTACTCCAGTGGTGTCATCTCCTCTCTCGTCATCGGGATGTGCCACATAGGCATCCATCGTGATGCATAAGAGATACCCTAATATCATAAAAACAAAAATACTTTATTTTTTTACCAATAATAAAACCACTTATCATAAATTATGATTCATAATTTTAACATATTAAAGTCATAAAAAAGCATGAAAAATTCTCTAAAATTAACTTTTTTTCATTAAAGTTTCTACATTTATCTACGCTACATGTACTTGTGAAACATAAAGAGTTAATTCTTAAAGTAGTTAAAATTTGATAAAGTAAAATTTTTTTATCTTTTAAACCTTTTCTGTATAATCTTATATTTTTAATACATTTTCCCCCACTTTTTTTTCTGGTTAACAACTCCCCTCTATTTATCCCATTCTTCATTCATTCATTCATTCATTCATCCTCCCCTCAAACCTACCATTTGTACTTCCTTCTCACTCACTACCAGTGAGATTGTGAAATCATGACCATCAAATCCCCCATTTTCACCATCCAAGAACCTCAACATTTCAGCGACTACGGCTTCGACCCTCAAATCGACTATTTCCAGGTCTCTTAATTTCTTCACCAATTTTCATTTTCACTCCACAATCAACAACTATATCATAACATCTCAATTCCACTTGTGCAGGTGTTGGAAGAAGCAAGAATGCACAAACGTGAATCTTCTTCCTCCAGATCCGCCATTGACATCCTGCATTTCAAGCTCCAAAAACCCATCTCCAAAGACGACAACAGCAAGAAGATAAAGAAGAACCGTAAACGGTGGTGGAAGAACGCCCTCCATTTCTTCAAACGCAAACGCACTTCTTCCTCCGATTGCGTGGGAGTTCGTGCGCTGTCTGGGCCGCTGTATTTGGCGGAGAGTAGAAGCGGGTCTTCCACCCCTTACCACCGTAGCTCCACCAGCAGGCCGTCGTCGGGACCACTAGCACGGAAAGGTGATCTGGATATACCGTACATTAGTCTCACTGAACTAAACATGGAGCAAACTCAGAGGATCTCAGCCTCCCCCGTGCCCATTTACTTGGTCACTTGATTTTCTTTTTTACGCATTAATTAAATGAAATGATGAAAGTAAAGTAGAGATTGGTGGGAAAATATGTGTTCCTTTTTTGTGTGGATATTAATCTTTTCGCAGAGGTTCACTTTATTGTTATATGTATTGACTACAGTTATGTTGACCAGTTTCTTAATTTCTTGGGAATCGTGATCCGTTGGTGGGATGTAAACGAAATCAACGTTAAGTGGACTATTTAACGAAAGGTTTGTTTATGTTTGTTTCTTTAATAAATATATGAACGAATAAATTTTGTTTGATTAGTTAAATGAACCAAGACCATTATGTTTGATTGTTACTAGTTTTATAGTACCTTTTGGAATTTTTACCATTAAAATTTATTTATTATAGAGTAAACTGACATTTTTATCCATGTGGTTTGGGCAGTTTTGTCACATTCATTTAAAATGTTTATTTTTCTTCTATGCATATTCGTGTTTTCTAAAACTTGTCATTTCATCCAATTTGTTGACCCCGTCCATTTTTCAACATTAAACGAGGGGTATATTTGTTTATTTTATTCATTTTAAACCCTTAATTATTCTTATCGTTTAACGTTAAAAAAAGACATAAATATCACTCATTTAAGGTTAATAAATGGACAAGGTTGACCAATTATATGAAAATGGCAAGTTCGCAAAGCACGATGATATGCAAGAGAAAAATAAACCTTTTTTTTATGAAAAGGGGCAAAAGTGACGAAACCACATGGACAAAAATGGCAGTTTACTCCTTATTATATGTTTGTTTGTGTTCTTTTATGTTCATTGTATTCGTTTATGTTTATTTGTGTTCGTCTATAATGTTAACAAACTAACAAGAACACAAAATTTCATTCAGTTATGTGTTTGTGAACCGTTCGTTTGTCCGATAAAAACTTAACAAACAAACATAAACGTCTCATTTGATTTGTTTACAGCCCTACCCATTGGTATTAACAATTTGTATTTTGTACAAACTTGAATGTATTATCAGTAATTCATGGGCAGAATTGATGGTGTGGACATTTAGGATTTCTTCGTACCCTTACAAGAAACATGCTCAAAACAAAATTGAGGGGCCGTTTACTGTGCAAATCGGCAGGTTGTGGTTGTGGGTTTCGTTAGTAATTGCCATGTCCCATATAAAATTCTAGATTTAAAATTTCGTCTAATTTGTATTTAATTTCACGTGTCTCATCTTCGAGTGTGTAACATACTAAATTCAAATGTAATAGTTAGAAATAAGTAAATTGTGACATCATTGGGGGAAATTCTCTAAAAACATCATGGTTTGAGAAGATCATGGGTTCAAATCTCACTTTCAACAGAAATAAAAAAATAAAAAAATAAAAATAAATTGTGACAACATTTGAAAGCAAGGATAGGTTCACCACAACCGATGCGAAACCACCCACACCGTTGCAGCCATCACCACTCTGCCTCTGTCACCTCCTCGGTCCACTGTTGCCACCATGCTCCATTGTTGGCTCTAGCCGCAATAAAAATATATACAGCGGTTGAACCTATTTTGATATTACTTTTTTTTTTCAAAAATGACTTGCTTCAAGTTTCAGCTCAAGCCTATTTTTATCATAACATGTTTTGACCTCAATCAAATTAATAATTTTTTAAACTCATTTCTATGATCTATCATCATCGTTTTAACTCACTACCTGATCCGATACAAAAGCTTCATCATGTTTATATAAGACTTAGGTGGATGTTTAGTTTACATTCACCATGGGCTTAGTAACATGATAAGGGGAATGACTATCATGAGGATATTCCTAAACCAACTATTTAGGTAAGGTAGGTGTGAAGGATTTCCAATTTGAAAAGTACTGTACCAGCAACTAACCTCATTCTTTTAAATCAATATCCTTAACCAAAAATAAAAACTAATAAACCCCTACCCTCAAATTTGAAACACCTTGATGATACAAAGAATGTAGTATGAAAGAAATGTAGCATCCGAATTTCTAATAAAGGGTGTTTCTATATATAAATCAAAATGAAATAAAGTCAAAGGATTAGAAGGATAAAGTTTAAAAGAGTGGAGAATAGCCCCTTAGTAACCACCTTATTACCTTTCCCACCAGCACATACTCTAGATAGAGAGAGAGAGAGAGATAGGTAGGGAGGGAGGGAGGGAGGGGGGAGAGGGAGAGGGAGAGAGAGAGTCTTCAATCCTTCACTGCCATTCTTTCCTTGCTGTGATCAACGGGACAAGGAAAGGAGAAGAAGAAACTAGCACGTTGAGGTAAGGATCGAACTTGTTACTCTCGTTTTAGTTTGAAAACGGGTTTTTAGGAAAAAAGAGGGTTTTATCTGACTCGATTTTGGATGAGAAAAAACCCTAATTTGCATGTTAAGTCACATTTTAGTTTGAATCCATAGCCTTAACATGCAAATTAGGGTTTTTCTCTTAAGGATGAACTGAGTAAGCGCACAGAGTACTCGACTTGTGTAAACATGCGTGAACTTGGTGTACTCGCAGGTGGTACTCTAGGCGAATACTGGGAGTTTCAAAGTCACGATTTACACTTTGGCTATTCATTTTTAATCATTTTAGAGGGTATTTTAATCATATCAGAACAAAGTTATTTTAGTTACTTGTCTTTAAGGGTATTTTAGTTATTTCAGAACAAAGTTAACTATTAAATCTAATAACATTAACCATATGAACTAAAACTGAGTCAAAAATGAAAATTTAGAGTGTAAATCGAGACTTTAAAATATAAAAGACTCAAATGATTAAAATAAATAAACATAGGGAATTCAAATATTAATTTACTCTAATAAATAATTTCTATTTTCACTTTGACTTTATCAGATCATCATATAGCAATAATATATGATAACACTTGTTATTCACTGTAGCAAAGTAAGTGCATATATCTGCCACTATAATTACAAAGCAAGTGACTTTTTATCAACCAAACTTTGTCTTTGTCACTAATGACGTAAGAGAGAATATCTCTGATGATTAAACAACTGACCCACATGAAAAAGACCTCTTCTAAGACAAACCAACAAAACGACAATGCAATAACTAAGAAGCATCTATACAAGAATCAAGTCCTGAAGAATTCGACGAAGAATGTGTTGACTTGGTAAGAGAGACAAAAGGAGGAGTAGCCATCTGTGGAGAAAAGGGTAAACCTCTTACTTGAATAAGGAATGGACAAGAACCTGAAGATAGGAAAGATCTCTGAAGAGTTTCCTCTTCTAGAGGAGTCACGAGACCAAATAGGAGACCGGACAACTGGTTAAGTGCACTATAAATACAACTCCAAGGTTTTATCCAAAGACACACCAGGCTTCAACATACTACACAACTTTATCCTCTTCTATTTGGCCTCTCCTTTTGAAATCAATTACTTCTCTTGTAATCTTTTGCAATACTCTCTTGTATTCGTCTTATAAATTATATCACTTAACCTTGGAACTCCCTAAGATAAGTGAGACATTACATTAATAAATCACATTTATTCCTATCGTATTATCGTTGTAGCAACAATCACGGAGTTTACACATTATATATATTTACTTTAAGAAGATTAACAAATTAGGGTGCACTAGAGTAGATATGTTGTTATTTAATCTTTTGGTTACACGGAATACCTTTTATGCAATAAAAACTAATACTGATATAAATTATTAATATTTATTTTTAGTAATATACAAGTTATGGGTAAAATAGCTAATTAGAACATAAAGGTTTAAGGTTTGAGAAGGTAACAAACTCAAGTCTTACTCTCACGTATTTATAGAAATTTACCTTTTAAAATAATAATTTATAGTGAAGGTCTTGAGTTCAAATACTGGTAACAGTAAAAAAAGGGTCTGTGCTCAGATCAGGGGGTTTATCCAGTTGAGGGTTCCTCCTGTGGTGGGCTGCCATAGATGTTCTAGGTGTTGCCGCAAAAAAACTCAATTATCCTACAATATCTAGCGTTGCCGTTCAAAAAATAATAATAATAATTTATAAACTAAAAAATAGAAAAGAAAATAAAAGTGATAACCGACAACCAGAACCGATGCTAATCTGAACAAACACCACATGTTATCTTAGATTCCCGTGCTGGTCAAATATTGTTAGTTTGGTTTTGTCCTACTTCATTAATTTTGGCAGCGTACTTCATTCTTTAAATTGTTGATTTAGTTTTTTTCTTTTTATAAATTCCATACTAGTTAGGGTATGGGGTATATCATCACGGGTATCTCACATGAGAATGCTCATGGCGTGAGCAAGGTTGGAACACCGCCCCTTCTGGCGTGACGCTAGCGAACTTACTAAGTTCGCTTATTTAGTATAGGGTAGAGGTGCACAAAAGAACCGGAACTGGAACCGGAACCGATCCGATGGATTATCCGAAACCGGATCCGGCTAAAACCGGTTTTTTTAGAACCGGTCCGGATATTTTGAGAACCGCCGGTTCCGGGACCGGTTCTGGGTTTTTTGACGGACCGGATAAAAATCGAATATTTTGGAACCGGTTTTTTTCGGACATTTTGGAACCGGTTCTAGCTGTTGGGGTTAAAAAACCCGGCTATATAGCCGTTTTATGCCCGTTTTTTTTGTTTTTTTTTGTTTTTAAGGATTGAAATTTAGTATAAATAGGTATTGGGTGTATGGGTTAGTTCACCACAACATTCTAGCTCTCAAAACTCAAAAACGCTCTCAAAACGCTCACTTTAAGCAAAAAAAAACGCTCTCATGGCTTCCGCTTCCGCAAGCACTTAAAATTCGGTTGGTGGTTCTACTAGCGATGTTACGGTTGTGTCAATACTTCCTTGCTCCCGAAACCAAGAAATATGGGCTTATTTCGATTTATGCGAAATGTCGAACGGTTTGCAAAAGGCTCGTTGCAAACGTTGTGGTAGACTTTTGGGTGCGGCGGGAAATAGCAGTTTGAGGAAACATATTGCTAGTCACGCAAGACACACTCAAGAAGGTGAAGATCAAACTCAAATTGGTAGGGATGGAGGAGTTTGGCAATACAATGTCGAGAGGGTTCGTGAGAGAATGACACATTTCATCATTCAAGAAGACTTGCCTTTTGATCATTTTGATAATCCGCGCTTGACGAGGATGATACAAGAGACGCTTCAACCGAGTTACACAAATGTAAGTCGTTCTACTTTGAGAAGAGATTGTTTAAAAATGTGGAAAAGAGATAAAAAAGAATTAATTTTAGGTTTTGAAAATTTAAATACCGGCATTAACTTAACAACGGATGTTTGGTCCGCTCCACATGGTTTACCCGAATCGTACCTTTGCGTTACCACACATTGGGTTCAACCGGAGTCGTGGCAAATGATGAAGCGTACGATTGCGTTTGATTATTTTGGATATCCACGTACCGGTGAAAACTTATTTTATATTTTAGACTCGGTAATTCAAACTTATAAAATTCAACCAAAAATATTTTCAATATCTTTTGATAACGCTTCAAATAACACAAACGCGGTCGAAAAATTAAAAATAAAATATGAACCGCCTTATAACGGTGTTTTTTTTCATAGTCGATGTGTTGCACACATCATTAACTTGGTTGTGCAAGACGGTCTAAACGTCCAAGAAATAAGAGACGTAAAAGAAAATTTTAAAGTGATGTTACGTG
Organism: Smallanthus sonchifolius; assembly: GCA_023525975.1. Taxonomy (NCBI): domain Eukaryota; kingdom Viridiplantae; phylum Streptophyta; class Magnoliopsida; order Asterales; family Asteraceae; genus Smallanthus; species Smallanthus sonchifolius. Next base: position 59,410,443 of record CM042041.1, on the reverse strand, counting down.
AAGTTTTTAGCACAAGCAAAAAAAGATATATAAACTATAGAAACTTGTGCCAACAAACGGATTCCATCTTTTTAGGTCCGAATTGGGACGTACCTACTAGATGGAACTCGACTTGGAAAATGTTTGAATCGTCCTTAAGGCAAAGAATTACTTTAAAAATTTTCCATGATGAACTTGTACAAAAGAAACGTTGTTTACAAAAATTTGATAATATAAGTTGGGATATGATCGAGAAACTAACTAATTTGCTTGAGGTTTTTAAAAATGCAACTACATGTTTACCGGGAGTTTATTATCCCACGTCTTCGCTAATACTTCAACAATTATACTTAATATGTAATAAATTAAAAGAGTTTGAATATCACGGCCCTATTTTTGAAAAAATGGTAAAACCTATGAAAGCTAAATTTAAAAAATATTTTACAGAAATGTCGGCCGTTGTTACATGTTCGCCCGCCTTAAACCCAACGATTAATGTAACCGGTGTTGAAACATTAATTGGATCAATATCGGATGATTTAAATATGTTCGAGGAAGACCCAAATTTTGAATCAAATGCAATAAGGGATTTCAATTCGGCTTTTAATAATATGTTTGATTATTATTTACGCAAACATGGTGGAAGTGGTGATCCATCAAACATACGTGAATCAATGGGTTCGGGTTCAACTTCTAGTAGTTCAAGGAACCCGATGCTAAATTTATTTAACACTTTAAGAAACGAAAATACTAAACGAGCTCGTGGAACCACACCAAGTAGCGAGCTTGGGAGATATCAAGCAACCGACTTTATTTCTACTCTAAGATCCGAAGAGTTTGAAAACTTTGATATCTTGAGTTGGTGGCAATGAAGGGAATCCCAATATCCCGTTCTAGCCGCAATGGCCCGTGACCTACTAATCGTCCAAGCTTCCACGGTAGCTTCGGAATCCGCTTTTTCTCTTAGTGGCAGAGTTTTATCTATTCGAAGAACGAGGCTTACACCGGAATCTATGGAGATGTGTATTTGCTTGAAGGACCATTTGGATGCCGCCGAACGTGTACAACATGTTGCAAAACTAGAAGGCGAGCTTGACGTTGAACAAGAAATACATGAATTCGAAGTAGAACATGGGGCGACGACTCCACTTTCGGACGAAGAACAAGCTTACGATGATGCCCAACGTATCTCAAGCGAAGAAGAATGAAAACCGATGTTACAAAGACTACGACGAAGAATATTGAAAACATAATAAATAATTAATGCTTTGTGATTCAATTATGTTTTTTGTATTTTTTTTGTACGAACTATTGTTAAATAACTTAAAAAAATCTACAAAATAAATAAAACATGTATTTTATAGTGTATCTTTGTTAATTTTTAATTATTTTTTTTTCCGGAACCGGTGGAACCGGTTTTTTTTATCCGGTCCGGTCCCAATAGGTTCCAAGTCTCCACACCCGGAACCGGATCCGATCCGAAACCAGTTCTAATGGATCCGGTTCTTGACCAACGTTGACGGAACCGGTCCGGATCCGAACCAGATCCGGTTCCGAAAAAAACCGGTTTGTGCACCTCTAGTATAGGGGCGAACTTATTAAGTTCGCCATGTTCAGTAGTTTGTTAGCTTTTATTCTTTTGTCTATAAATATATTCTTTGTAACATTATTCAAGTTATCAATAAAATCATTTCAGTTTTACCCCCAATCATTCTCTCTCATTTTCTTTTCTCGATTTTCATTTTCGCTTGTTTTAGCGATCTCGTTTATCATTCTCGCTTGTTTTAGCGATCATTCTCGATATCATAACACATGAAGGGGGCGTGAGCAAATTCTCGTGAGTGCCTTCACGCGGGTGAGGGGAAAAATTATAGGTGTTGGGTGGGTCCCTCATTGTGGGTGTGAGTGTTTGATGGGTCCCTTAGAAAAAAAAAATATGTGGTATTTCACTCATTTGAGTATTTCTCTTGTCAAATGAGACCCAAGTAAGAAACATATCACGCGGATTTGTAATGTAATCAAGAAAATATATCTTAATTTCGCTACTTATACACACGAGGGGTTGTATTTGTTTTACTTCACCGGACATAATTTTGTTCTCATTTTCTAGTTATGACTAGAGGTGCACAAAAAAACTGGTTTGGAAATCCAAACCGGTTCGGAACCGGAAACCGAACCGTCCAAGAACCGGTTTTTTGTGAACCGGTTTCAAACCGGCAGGAACCGCCGGTTTACAACCGGTTGAAGACATTTTCGCGACGAACGGTTTAAGACCGGTTTTTTGTGAACCGGTTTGACGAACCGGTTTGGTAAAGTGGTTTAACGGTCACAAAATCGAACTAGCCGTTGGAAAACGGCTATATAGCCGTTAGAACCAATTTTTGACCCTTTTTTCACCCATTTTAACCCCCAAACACATTATAAATAGGTAGTGGGTGTTTTGGTTAAATCACACTTCTCAAACCCGCTCTCTACACTCTCGTTTGTAAAAAAAAACGCTCGAAAACGCTCTAAAACAAGATAGGAGACAAGATAGGAGTTCGCTTGAAGACGAAATTGAAGTTGAAGAATTCATACACGAATCTGAGGTCAACCAAGGATTGGCGAGCCCACTTACAAATAAAGAACTCGCCGAAGATGATAGACTACGAGAATCCACTAGTAACTCCGAGAATGACGGCGAAAATTAAACAAAAACACTCCAAAAAATAAAAATATATTTTTCTTTTTCTCGTATTGTAATGTTTAATTTGTAATGTTTTATGATTTTCGAACTCTTAAAAAATGAATAAACGTTGAACTTTATGTTTTTATTTGTTAAATATTTATTTTTTAATTTAATTTATTAATTTTTTTATAAAAAAAACCGGTTTAAACCGGTTCACCAACCCGAACCGGTCCAGAACCGAACTGAACCGGTTCAACAGGTTCGAGATTTTATATATGATAAACCGGTTTAACCCGAACCGGTTTTAGTCAAAACCGGTTTAACAATTGCGTTGACCAAACCAGTTCAGGCCGGTTTGAAACCGGTTCGGTTCAAAAACCCGGTTTGTGCACCTCTAGTTATGACGAAATGGAATGGAATGCTATATGATACAAAAATAAGCCCAACAATATTTGGGCTTTTAAAAAATCATCTTTAAACTTCTTCCAACCGATTTTGGAGCTAGAGACGTATCAAGTAACTTTGGCTTGTAATTCATTTAAAACTTTTGAATAAAATTTCGAATAAAATCAACTCAAGCTAACTTTGCTTGAGCCAACTGGCTAGTATAAATGTATGATTTTTTTTAGCTCTCGTGTTTGAGCAGGCCTGGGGAGGGGTCGGATCGATTCGGATCTGATGTACGTTGTCTAACCTTAACTTTGTGTAGAAGGCTCTTTCCACGACTCGAACCCATAACCTCAAGATCACAAAACAACAAAGTTACCGGTTGCTCCAACCTTACAATTACAATTGTAATTTAGGTTTTGCCCTAATTAACTTGCAAGTCATGCCTAACCACGATACACTATACAATCTTTATACGCTATACTTAACGGCCAGTAAGCATGGTTTAACAACAATCTTTATAAAGTATACTTAACGGCCATTAACTTTACTCGAAGGTTTAGCAACTATGGTTTTTTTTCTAATTTTAGAATTAAAAAAGTCCAACTTGACCTATACATTAATAGAAAGATGTAACCTTATTTAATACATGTTCGAGTTTTGGGTGAAAAATGAGTTTTTTTTTACTAAGTTGCAAAAATAAGTTTTTGCTAATTTTAGACAGAAATCAATATATGTAACTGAGATTAATAATTTTTTTTTCTGGATTTGTGTTCTATTACGTGAGACCTTCGCTAGGAAACAAACCGCATCCAAAACAGAGCTAAAATGAATGAGATACCGCTTCTCAAAATTAGGTATTTAGAGCTGAAAGAATTCTACTTTTATTTAGTAGAAAAGTGAAGAAACTTGTCCCACATATGTGGGATGAGAAACCATTAAGTGAGTTATAAGGTAGAACACTCCATTAGGATTGTTATCTAATAAAGAATGACAATTACAGGTGTGATGGGCGTAAAGTAGTGTTTTGATTACGCACTTCGCTCGCAACCACGCGAGCCGTGGTCCGAGTTTAGCACCCGGGCACATGGCCAGATGGTGTGGCGTGGCATCCGGCCTCAGCGACCAACCTCTCCAGCGTGCGCGAATGGTGTTCGGATTTCGCGTGGCAACACGTTGTTGTCTGGGTCGTCCAGGCATAGTGTCTGTATCCTGCTAGCTTCCACGTGGCAGCCCGGGTGCGCGGCCTTGCGTTCTAGAGGGGTGGATCTGTTTGTATATGTGTGTTTTGGCGGGTGGATTTCTGTCCGGATATGCGTGCGGTGGTGTTCGGATTTCGCGTGGCAACACGTTGTTGTCTGGGTCGTCCAGGCATAGTGTCTGTATCCTGCTAGCTTCCACGTGGCAGCCCGGGTGCGCGGCCTTGCGTTCTAGAGGGATGGATCTGTTCGTATATGTGTGTTTTGGCGGGTGGATTTCTGTCCGGATATGCGTGCGGTGGTGTTCGGATTTCGCGTGGCAACACGTTGTTGTCTGGGTCGTCCAGGCATATTGTCTGTATCATGCTAGCTTCCACGTGGCAGCCCGGGTGCGCGGCCTTGCGTTCTAGAGGGGTGGATCTGTTCGTATATGTGTGTTTTGGAGGGTGGATTTCTGTCCGGATATGCGTGCGGGTTCACGTCCCACTGCAGCAACAGTCTGTAGCCGATGAACAATTTTTTGTTGACCAGCTCTTCAGAGTTAAAAATTTGACAGTTTCGAATCAGAATTCAAGAACCAAATAAAGAGTATTAAAGACATTTAATTCTCTTTATTTTCGTTATTAATTTCTTTCAGCGGTTGTAAATCTTTTCCTGTATAAATAATAACTCATGTTTGGCATTTCAACATACTTAATCAACATCAAACAAAACAACAACTTGCAAGAAAACTCTGTACTTTTACTCTCTTTATTTTCAAGGTATTATTTCAGGGTTAGAGTCCTCCCCGACGGTACACGCATCGTCGGCCCTTGTACCCTGAGAAACATTCAAGTTCTTTTGGGAGACTTGGAATTTGTTTTAAGGGACCCGTGTTAAACACGAAGTCTCGGTCACAAAATCTGTTTTCATTTATTGTATTTGTACTTTTTTTATTTCAATTGTAAAAGTATTATAATTTACTGTTTTATTTACCTCTTGTACTATAATTGAAATTTATATAAGTGAGTATTTTTATTTTGACGAACGATTCCTATCATACATGGGTTGGTATTTGGTATATTTGTTGGATTTACGTATATGTGTGATGTGTCGATCTATTATTTTTTCTTAGTACAAAGTATTAATTTTACACATTTGTAGCATAAAAAATAAAAATTATTACAAGATTAAAACAAGATGGAGTACACACATGAAGGAGTACACAGAACCAAATGTATCTTGCTTGTTGCTTTGTTAGGGGATCCGGTATACTCGATCAAACCACGACGTGATCCTATGTGGCATAGGAATCACGGCGTGATTAGCAAACCAACACCGCCCCCTCATCGAATTTATCACGCCGTGATTATTGGGCGTGATATATTTCACGCGAGCAAATCGATCATTTCAAGAAAATCATACCGTTGAACTGGTTTGTGTTGGAATTCGATGATTTCATAACCCATACAGGTGGACGGAAGGATGTCCCGGAGAGATGTAATCGGCCGACGAAGATGATGATGATGATGATGATGAAGTTGTTGATGATGATGTGGTGGCTGTGGTGTAGGATGAGGAAGAGGTGTGTTGGTGTCGGAGCCGGCGGCGGGTTCGGCGGCGGCGGCGTCCATCGGAGATAGGCAGACGGAAGGAAGGAGGGTGTGATTTTGTGGGTGGAAGGCAGATGAGATATTCTTGAAATGATCGATTTGGGGTGGGTTATATGAGATATTTTTTTTATTATTATGTTTTATTTTATTTAAATAAAAATTAAAAAATAAACATTAAATTATCACACCATCACAATCACATGGGTATACCCCTTGCCTAGTGATGGGTGATGTGATTTTCCAGAATCTGACGTGGCGTCACGTGGCATGCACTTTATTATCACATCACACCATAATCACATGGGTATACCCCGTGCTCTTAAAGTTAAACGTAACACCTTCATTTATGACTTAAAAGTAAAAGGAATACATGATAGATAAAAAGAATCGGGAAAAGCCTCACCTTTAAACCAAAATAATAATAATAATAATAATAATAAGAATAGATGAATTTTGGCATATTGTGTTTATCCTCAAGCAAGTGATGTGGGTTTAAATTCCATAAAACAAGTAATAGATGAATTTTATGAATAGATTTTTTAACGATCTTATGTTAGTCATGTAAAAAATAATTTCTTTATTTGAAGAGCAATAACATTACAGTTGTAATTATTTAAACACACATCACTTTATAAAAAAGAAACATCATATGACTAGATCACTAGATCATTGATTCAAAATAATTAAGTTCAATTCTTTAAACGGCGTCAATCTTTTTCCAAATGAGTCTCGGCGTTTAATGGTAGATTAGGAGTGTGCATATGGGTTGGAACCGACTGTAGGAACCGTGAGGAATAAAATTAAATACCCGTGAACCGTAACTCTTACACATGGGTCGGTCACGGTTCTTATCAGTCGTGGGTAACGGGTACGGTCTTGAAGTACCGTGAAACTTTAGGCTTCAAATGAATCAAATCAAATGAAACTTTGGGCTTCAAATTTGATGAATATAACATGTAGGGTGGGTGGAAGTAGGATTGGCATTGCCCAACTTATAACAAAAAAGTTTGATGAATAAAACACTAATGTAGTGATTATATAAAGTTCCATATCCACTCATTTTGTAGTAAAATATAAAAAGAGATGCTAGACAACTTGTAATATCAATTTATTCTAATTCACATAGATCAGTTTTGATACTACTAAAGCATTCAAGTTCAACCTAGCAACTAAATCCATATTTTCTTTAACAAAAATACTAGCAAACTCATCCAAGTAAAACAAGACGAACCCGATTCTTGACTTAGCTCCCGATGATTCGGGTTGGTTCTCGGATACGAAGTCGGTCTCTGGTCAGGTCGGCATAGTAGGTAGGTAGTATTATGTTTGCTAGTTCCACACACCAAACGAAAATTGCGGTGGTGTAAATATGGAGTGCGGTTCATAGGTGACATGTGGCAGAGACCGCTTTGGATTCATTAAATGATTGAATAAATTATTTATAAAAATTTAACTTTTTTACAGTTTGAAAACGATCGTTTTTTTTACCGTTGGAGCAGATGCCCACCGTGCGTGGACCACCACACCTAGTGGCACGGTGTTTATAAGAGGTGCTCTTAACGGTGTTTGAATAGTATATATGAAGGTTTCTTGGTATATTTGTCCATAAACTTTTGCAATTATATAGATTATATGTATGTATATATAAGTACAATGTATAGAGACAGACAGAAACAGAATCTGTAAACGTGTTCCGGTAGATTGGCATCATATCTTTACATATCGTCCTCATCTTACAACCTCACCAGCAACACCTGACACCACATGATAATCCATATATCATCATATAACTATATTACATGGGAAATTTTCTCACACGATTCTTCAGAAACTCAAAAATGGATACGATCGAACACAAGATGGTTGCGGTGAACTGCATAAATATGCACGTAGCAGAGCTTGGTAAAGGCCCCACCATTCTCCTCATCCACGGCTTCCCGGAGCTCTGGTACACGTGGTGCCACCAGATCATCTACCTTGCCTCTCACGGCTACCGTGCTGTGGCCCCTGACCTCCGTGGCTACGGTGACACCACCGGTGTTTCCACCTCTGACCCCACCAAGTTCACCTCCCTTCATGTGGTTGGGGACCTGGTGGTGCTCATAGACGCAGTGGCGGCCCCAGGGGAGGAGAAGGTGTTTGTGGTGGGACATGACTGGGGTGCGGTTATGGCATGGGCTTTGTGTTTACCGGCCTGATAAAGTTAAAGGTTTGGTGAATTTGAGTGTTCCTTTCGGTCCAAGAAATCCCAAATTTAAGCATGTTGATGGACTTCTTGCTCTTTATGGAAACGATTACTACATCATCAGATTTCAGGTTCTTTCTCTTTCATTCTGTCGTAACGTGGAAACTAGCTAAGCCGCCCTTGAATTACTTAAGGTCGGTTTGTCAAAAATTTGAATCGAACCGAGTTTAAACAAGCTCAAACGTAAAATAAAGTTTGGTTAGTACCAAAACCGACCTTCTTGTTTACCAAGCTTTGAGCCGGCTCAACCTATTATTTATATAATTTTTATTTTATATATTAAATATATGTTAATATAATAATTAAAGTAGTTACAAATACCAAATAAGATTCCCTTGAAGCATTTGGTACACAAGGCTGAGTCATGACGGCGTCGCGTCAGTGTTTACTCAGCAATTTTTTTTTTTACAAATTTGTACTTTAGTTCATGATTCCATGTAAACTAATTAACTTTTTTTTCTTATATTTTTATTAATTTATATTATTACCCTAAATTTTAATTAAATTATCATAGAACCCTTACTTTAATAATTATATATATATATATAATATATATATATATATATATATATATATATATATATATATATATATATATATAGAGGATGGATCAAGAGAAAACCACAAAGTTAGGCGAAAACCAAGAAAATCACATCATTTTAGGCAATTTTTTTATTTACGTATACGTATCTAAAAACAATTTTTTTGATTTACGTATACGTAACCACAATTTTTTTGTTTTATGTTTACGTATACGTAACACTATGTGTAAAAATGTTTTTTGGTAAAAATGTTTAATATTACATTGATACTCTTATAAATAAATAAAAATAAACTAAAATAAAAACTATTATATGATTGGGTAAAATTGGTTTTTTTAGTGGTTTTCTCGGTTTTTGCTTAACTTGTGGTTTTCTCTGGAACCTTCCCCTATATATATATATATATATATATATATATATATATATATATTTTTCACTCTTTTCTTAGCTTTTTTTGGATTTTCTTTTTTCTTCGTGTTTTTACTTTTAAGTTTTTTTATTTTTTTATAGACTTTTTTTTTTATTATAGGTGGCTTTTACAAACCACTCTTGGTTTCTGGTTTTGAAGTTTTCATGGTTTCTAGGTGCGGATGTGAACAGTGGATGGGTAATCCACTAGTTGAACTAGCAGATGTGAACGTTAAAATGTGAATAAAACAAAATTAATAAAGTTAATGTTCACTTGTCCTATTCGTTTTCACTGTTCACATCTTAACTAGGGATCATCTAAAAATCATTAAACCTTTAAAACCCACCAAAAAACCATGTTTGATCTTCAAAATTGCATATTTCTAAAACCTTTTCTACCATAAGCCACCGCTCGCAACCATCTATCGGTTATATGTCCCAGGAACCCGGAGAAATTGAAGGTGAATTCGCGGTATGGGGTACAGAAAGAGTTCTAAATGATTTCTTCAGTTATCGAAAACCCGGGGCACTTTGTCTACCCAAGGGTATCGGATTTGGAACCTCACCTAATGATCCTCTAATCTTGCCCTCATGGCTTCTAAAGAAGATCTTGCATACTACACTAGCAAATTCGAGAAAACGGGATTCACCGGAGGTTTAAACTACTATCGAGCCTTAAACATGTAAGTTAGTTAACAGTTTGCTGCAAACTGTTTGCAATAGTTAATGTAGTAAGAAATGGGTGATTAAGAAACAATATTTTGATTTTACAGAAACTGGGAATTAACTGCACCATGGACCGGAGCGAAAGTGAAAGTTCCGGTTAAGTTCATCGTGGGTGATCTCGATCTGACGTACAACACGATGGGTGCTAAAGATTATATAGAAAAAGGCGGGTTCAAGAAAGATGTGCCTCTTTTAGAAGATGTAATCATACTTAAAGGTGTATGCCATTTTCTTCATTAAGAAAAACCTGATGAAATCAACCAATATATCCACCAGTTCATTAAACAGTTTAGTACTGATCCATGAGGATTTAATTTGTCTTAGTTTATGCCTATAGCTGTTGCTACTACTCTTTTGGGAACTTCATGCAACTGATCAAAGACTGCATCGACTATGTAAATGTATGATTGCCAATACTTAATTTGATGATGTGTATCAAATAAGAAAAAAAAACAGGTGTTAAGTGGTTATTTTCTCGGATGTGATACCGTTGTGAGAGGTTAATTACCCCTATTGCCATGAGGCATGAGTTACGCCCCCTATGGTCGCACATCCACTTTGGGCACGTTGGAAAATTTGGGTGAAAACATGTGGTTTTCATTAAGTTACTAAAATGATTTTTTGTCAACTTTAGACAGAAATAAATATACGCAAACGACGTATTTTTTGCGTACTTTTTTCTGGTTTGTGTTCTATGTTGTGAGGACTTCGCAAAGCACAAAACCACGTCCGTTAAGATGAATGAGATATCAATACTCGAAGCTGAGTGTTTAGGATTGTGTAAAACTGCGAAAATCATCTTTATCTTAAAAAGCGTGGATCACCGCATCAAAGTTCCGTCAACATCAATTGACCGTCTCCTCCAACTGCCTCCAACAACCACCACCGTCAACTGACCGTCTCCTCCAACCGCCACCAAAACTTTCCCATCTCCCGTCCAAACGTGTTTCACACCCTTTATAATCCTCAGCGCCACCCCCACACATTACTATATCAAAGCAATCAACGAGAGCGACGGTCCGTTTCAAGCGGCACAAACATAAAATTACATGATTTTTCATGTTTTCTTATAGTTTAAAAATGAGGGTAGAGATGAAGAAGCTGATAAGAATGTTTCTAATTTCTATATATTAAAAAACGAAATCTAAAATTCCAATATAAGGATCGTCGTAATTTAACACGTTTAAAATATTGCATTATTTATAATAATATATAATCGTGATTCTAGATCGCGTATGACAGATAATCATATACTGCGCCGCTTAATCATTCATATCAAACCGACACAGCAGCCACTTGGCGTAAACAGGCCACCTCCACAGTCTTCGCACATAACAATATACATGTCGAGGCGGCTAAATCTTATCACACCAATTTCACATTCTCTCATCTCCTAAATCATTTACTCTTCCTACTTTTATAAAAAAATTAAAGTCTGATTGATTGTTTCGATCAGAAATCAAAGGAAGCTAGATGGAGGGGACAGAACACAAAACAATACGTACAAATGGGCTCAACATCCACATAGCACAAAAGGGTGAATAGTCCTCCTCATCCACGGCTTACCGGAGCTCTGGTACTCCTGGCGCCACCAGATTCTGTTTTTAGCGGACCATGGTTACCGAGCGGTGGCTCCAGACCTTCGCGGCTTCGGTGACACAACAGGTGCACCCATCAACGACCCCACCAAGTTCACCATCCACCATCTGGTGGGGGACACGATTGGAGTTATTGATGCCATCACCAAGGAATTAGGTGAGAAGGTGTTTGTTGTGGGCCATGACTGGGGTGCGATCATTGCGTGGCACCTGTGCCTGTTTAGGCCCGACAGGGTGAAGGGTTTGGTGAATATGAGCGTGCCGTTTATTCCCTGGACCCCGGATGGGGACATAGTCACGATGCTAAGAAGTGCGTTTGGTGAGGATCACTACATGACCAGGTTTCAGGTAGATCTTACTTTTCTTTTCATACAAACTAAACATATTTTAGACATAAGAACCTACATGTTTTTAGATAACACGAATTGGATTATAATAATTTAAGATATATACTTTTGTTACCGTCCAGTAACATAATCATAAGAGAATTACACTCGAGATTTTCCCTTGATTTCCCTTGAATGTTTCTCTATTTCGTAAAGCAAGCGTAAATCTATAGTGATTATGTTATCGAGACTGCCCTTAACAATAACATTGAAAGTTATGACCGTCACTGGTCAAATTGGCAGTACGGATTATCATCGACGATGATAGTTTGGATTATTAAAATTAAAAAATTTGCTTTTATATAACTCAATGCCAGTAATCCATAAACTTATTTAATATTTAATTATTTATAAATGATTTACTTTACTTTATTTTTTTGATATAAATTAGATGGTTATATAGAGAAGACTCAAATATAATCATTTTTTTTTATGTGATAACCGTGATAATTAATCTCTAACATTCACATAACCATGTGACAACTTTGTGACATGTTGGATTTAATCTTTTGTTTGTTAAACTTGGAGTGCAAGTGTTTGATTGGTGAATGGGTCATGGATTTGTAGTAAAGTATTTGAGTCTGATTATAATTTTTTTTAACGGCAAATTTCTTTATTTAGCGGGACTTGAATCCATGACCATTAGGAATTTTAGGTTTTTAAGAGGCTTTGCCTTTACCATTGGACCACCACCCTAATGACAAATCTAATTATAATTGATTTAAATAAGTTAGTTTTAGTTGGTTATTTATTGTTTGGTATTTATGCAGCAGGTTAGTTTATGTGTAACAGCCAAGCAAACTCTGTCAAGGTATTGTGCTCTTTGTCCCCGATAGGTTGCTCATCCAGGAACTCATTGTTTTGTTTTCACCCGACGAGTTGTCTGCTCAGGCAAAACGCGTCTTTATAGAGCAGGTATCCATCCACTTATAAGAAAGGTTTCGTCCTCCCCTCAACCGATATGGGTCTTACATTATGATTATATCCGGTAAGAGTTCGAGTTGGTTTAGGTTTGGTTGCATTTTGTCGGTCAAAAGCAAGTCAATAATGGAGATTACATAATCGAAGGATATCCGGGTTTCAACGCTTCGTCTACAAATACCAGCACAATCGATTTTACACACAAATAAAATGTGTTTATTGACTTAATTAGATCATAGGATTATAATTGCCCATTACAAAGCAAATCAACAAGGTTCTAGAACTTCTGGAGGAAGTCAAAGATGTGTTTGTTGACCTCATCAGGGACTTCTTGAGTGATGAAGTGAGCTGCACCTTCAATCACCACAACTTCCTCCAACAGAGGCACATATTTATGAAATCCACCATTGTGTATGTATTCTTTAGCATGTTGGATATTATACACCAAATCCAAGTCCCCAACAACAAACTTCACTGGTACATTTACTTTAGCATTTGTCCAAGGTGCTTCTAGTTCCCAGTCTCTGCAGGTAAAAGATTTAGATTTCAATTCGACTATGCATATTAGACAATTAAACAGTGTTTATATTATTAGTATAATAGGAGGATTAGAGTGTAAATATTTCTCCTATATATGTCACATATTGTAACCCTGTTTATTCACAATCAATAATACAATCATTACCAAGTTTATCTTGGTATCAGAGCCAACCCTAAAACTGCTGCCACAAGGCAGTCTTCTCCCTGCCATTGCTGATCAAGAATTCTGCCCTCTTCTCTTTTTTTTTTTCCGATTCTGCTTCTATTACCAATGGTCTGTTTGGTTATGTTGATGGTACGGTTTTTAGTCCACCACAGTTCATTCCTGCGCCTACAACATCAAAAGAAAAAGAAAGTTCTGCCACCACAGTGCCGGCTCCTTGCCTCAACCCTGATTATACAACTTGGGTTTTCAATGATGCTCATGTTCGTATGTTGATAATGTCTACCATCTCTGAAGCTTCGTTTCAGCATGTTCAGGGTTCTACATCGCGTGATCTATGGCTCTCTCTTGAGCGTGCTTATGCCCCTCACACCTCTTCCAGGGAATATACACTAAAAACTCAATTGTTGAAGATTGAGATGAAGTGTGACGAGTCTGCTTCTACATACTTGAATAGGGCTCAGGAATACTCGAATTCTCTTGCCAATATAGGTGAACCAATGAAGGAGAAGGATGTTATTCTGTTGGCTGTTGCAGGTCTTCGTGAAGAATACAACACTCTCAAGTCCACTTTTCTTACTTGTCCTCCTACACAGTTTTCAGACCTCTATAGCTTGCTTGCTGATCATGATTATTTGTTGAAGAAACCAACGCCTGAAGTTGTCCCAGCTCAGACTTTTGCTGCTGTCAACAGTCGTACAGGAGTTGCCTCCTCTCCTGTTTTACCAGATCAGATTGCTACATTACAACAGGTGCTGTCCCAGTTTGGTCTCCAGGACCACTTCTAATTCGCAAGCCTTTTATGCTAACAGAGGTAGTAACAGGGGCGGTAGAGGCTATCGTCCTTCAAACAGAGGAAGAGGAAACTACAACAATTCTACCAACAGACATCAGAATGGAGGAGGTAATCGTAATCAGTTCTCTTGGGCATCTAATCAAAACACTGTTTTTGGCACATGTAACAGGTGTGGTATTGGTCACATTCTATCACAATGCCCAAACCGTGACCCGTCTACATACAGGAGACCACCACCATCAGCAAACTATGTTGATCATCGCTCACAAGCATCGACCTCATGGCTTCCAGATACGGGGTCCAATAGCCACGTTGCCTTTGATCGTTCAGGGCTTGAACATTCAGAACCATACTATGGCGACGACAGTCTCCATGTTGGCAATGGTAAAGGTTTACCCATTCTTCATATTTGCTCTTCAAAACTTTATTCTCCATCTAAAACATTTTCTTTGTCAAATATTCTTCATGTTCCTCAAATCAAACGTAACTTACTTTCCGTATAACGATTATGTCATGATAACAAAGTTTATTTTGAATTTCACTCTACCTTTTTTGCTGTGAAGGACAAGTCTACACACACTACCCTCCTCACGGGTCCAAGTAATAATGGTCTCTACTCCATCAATCTGCCAAGCATGCAACCTCTTCCTAAAGTTGCCTTCTCAGCTGTTCGTGCTTCCGCTCAAACCTGGCATCAAAGACTTGTGCATCCTCATCACCAGCTTTTAAATTCTATGTTACCTAAATATAATTTACCGTTATCAAATAAATGTTCTAGTTCGGATTGTGACTCTTGTTTCATTAGAAAATCATCCAAACTACATTTGCATTCTTCTGATTATAAGAGTTCAAATTTTTTAGATCTTGTATTTTGTGATGTTTGGGGACCAGTTACTTTGTTTGACGGGCACAATTATTTCTTGCTATGTGTTGACCATTATTCTAGTTTTATGTGGATTTTCCCTTTAAAACTAAAATCTGACGTTTTCTCCACATTAACACATTTTATCGCTATGGCTGAACGTCAGTTTAAAACCACACTTAAATCTGTTCAGACTGATTGGGGTGGAGAATTCAGAAACCTATCTCCATTTTTCTCCTCACGAGGTATTATCCATCGGCTCTCCTGTCCCCATACAAGTGAACAAAACGGTACGGTGGAACGACGACACAGACATGTTGTTGAAACCGGGCTTACTCTTCTTACCCAATCTCATGTTCCACAAAGGTTTTGGCATTTTGCGTTTGATACAGCTGTTTACCTGATAAATAGAATGGCTTCTCGTACTAACAACACCTCCCCTTTCGAACATATTTTCCAAACTAAACCCGATTTCTCCTTTTTACGTGTTTTTGGGTGCCGGTGCTATCCACACCTCCGTCCATACATGTAACACACCACTTTCAATAACAAAAGTTTAACGCGCGGAAGACTAAATCCCAGAAATTTTTTTTTTTTTTTTTTTTTTTTTTTTTTTTTTTTTTTTTTTTTAAAACTCCTCGCGTACCGCGAGACAAACTAGCCACCTCCCTCGCGTACCGCGAGGGAGTCTCAGAAACGCAAACCCGGAAACCCGATCTCTCGCGTACCGCGAGAGAATCCTCTAAGGGCTCTCGCGTACCGCGAGGGACTCAAAACTCAGAGAGTTTCAGTTTCCTGCAGGTTTTCATACTTAACCATTTTTCCAACTTTTTCACACCCAACAACACCAAAACTCTCCCAACACCTGGGTTTTGACCAAAGACATACATATCACATATATTAACATAAACAACATTGTTTGTGAACCAAAATACACGTCAAAAACGGTTTTCAAACAAAAACCCAATGATCACCATAACGCATACGAGAATCCTCTTTTGCCAATGGACTTGACCTTGACCTACTTCGGAGCTTTCCCTACATATCCACATTAACATAACACCATTAGTATTGAGATGACCAAAACAACAAGTATATATTCTTGTTTTCACCACTTTCACCCATTTGACCCATTTGACCCATTTGCACACATTTGGTCAATTAAGGTTTCATTCCCTTGCAATTCTCTAACATATTATCATAGAAATATGTTATACATAACATCAAGTATTCACAACTTGATTTCACACCTTTCACCCATTTTTGACCCTTTGACCCGTTTGCATACGATAAGTCAATTAAGGGTTTCATTATCACATTTTCATTTCCATTATGGCACGTAGGCCATAACTTCATATCCATTTAGGATACGAGATCATAATTCCATAACCGTTCTATCCATTATGGTACTTAGACCATAACTCCATTTCCATTCTATCCATTATGGTTCATAGACCATAACTCCATATCCATTCTATCCATTATGGTACTTAGACCATAACTCCATATTCACATATCCATTATAGTACACATACTATAACTACATACATTCTAACATTTACACACTTCCATCTACATTCATACCACATATCAAATTATGCAACCATATACATCATATATACAACATTGCATACAAATACCATATCATCAAAACTAAGTAAGTGCTAAAGCACTTACCTTTCGGGTTAGAAGGTCCCGCACCGGCTTCTAGCTTTGCAACTTGATTACCTAAACACATTCACCTAGTTTAGTAATCTAACATACACCAAAATCACATTACAATTGGGTTCACAACTAAATTCCCATTTCCAACCCAAATTGACCCGTTTGGGTTATACTCATAACCAAACACCCTCTTTCACCACAAACTCACCTACTTGAGTTTCATTATCTTAACCTTAACACTAATCTTTCTTTCAAAAATTATTATTAAGTTAATTTGGTGTTTGTTCAAGTGTCTAACATCTTAAAAACACTTAATCTTCATTAATTCATCATTTTAGCATCATGATCCAAACACCCCAATTTCCACCATATGAACCCTAACTTCTCATAATCAAAATCAAAGGGTTCTAGGATGTTAATCATCATTCTTTAACTTTAGTTTAGCTAGATTATCAATAATCTAACACCATTTCATCACATGCATACATAATTTCGGATTTCACCCAAAACCCACCAAGAACACATTCATGGTGAAATCAAGAGGAAGAGAATCACTTACTTGATGTTATGAAGGTGTTGTGTGAGCCAAAACCTTCACAAAACAAGCCTCAATTCCGCGATTTAGCTCCAAAACCGAAATTCTCTTCTTCTCCTCTTCTCTTGAACGACTAACACCTCAAAAATGAGTTAATTTTGACTTTAACTAGTCAAATGGCAGATTTTGCCATATTACAACTTTAGTCCCTCAACTTTCCACTTCACCCATTTCATTCTAAAGTTAGTCAAAACTAACATAGCCCCATTACAAACTTGAAACCCACTTGTTTCAACTTATTTCTAAAATATTATTTTCACCATAATATTAATTAGAAATATTTATTTATTTATAACGAGACCCGGATTTTGGTTCGTTACAAATCTCCTCCCCTTATTTGGGTTTCGTCCCCGAAACCCGACTTCACATAAAAAGGTTCGGATAATATTTGAGCATTTCCTCCTCGGTTTCCCAAGTCATTTCCGCCCCCCTTCTATGTTTCCACCTCACCAAAATTTGGCTAATCTCTTTATTGCGTAAACGCTTCACTTTTCTATCCAAGATTGCCACCGGTTCTTCCACATAATTCAACTTTTCGTCCAACTCAATATCATCCAATGGAACAAAAGTAGATTCATCCGCCAAACACTTTCGCAAATGAGACACATGAAATGTGTTATGAAGTCTACTTAGTCCCTCCGGTAGTTCCAAACGATAAGCTACCGCACCCACTTTTGCTATCACTTTAAACGGTCCGATGAAACGAGGACTTAACTTCCCCCGTTTTCTAAACCGTATCACACCTTTCCAAGGAGAGACTTTCAAAAGTACAAAGTCCCCCACTTGAAACTCAATCGCCCGCTTCCTATTATCCGCATAGGACTTTTGGCGATCTTGAGCCGCCTTCAAGCGTGCTCTAATTTGGTCAATACTATCATTAGTTTCCAAGACCACCTCTTTACTACCTAGTTCCCGTTGACCGATTTCACCCCAACACACGGGTGTTCGACACTTTCTCCCGTACAATGCCTCAAAAGGCGGCATACCAATACTAGAATGATAACTATTGTTATACGAAAATTCCGCCAACGGTAAATGGTCATCCCAACTACCACCAAAATCTAAAGCACACGCTCGCAACATATCTTCGAGCGTTTGAATCGTTCGCTCGCTTTGACCATCCGTTTGTGGATGATAAGCAGTGCTAAGATTCAATCTAGTCCCCATATCCTCATGGAATTTCTTCCAAAATCGAGAAGTAAATCTCGTATCACGATCCGATATAATCGACACCGGCACACCATGACGTGACACAATTTCCTTCACATACATTTCCGCCAATCTATCCGAAGAGTATGTTTCCTTTATAGGTAGGAAATGTGCACTCTTCGTCAACCGATCCACTACTACCCATATCGCATCATAACCCTTTCGAGTCTTTGGTAGTTTAGTGATCAAATCCATAGCTATATTCTCCCATTTCCAAAGCGGTATTTCAAGCGGTTGGAGCTTTCCATACGGCTTTTGGTGTTCCGCCTTCACCCTTAAGCATGTGAGACACCTCTCAACATACTTAACAACATCACGCCTCATACCCGGCCACCAAAAATGACACCTCAAATCGTAAAACATCTTTGTGGCCCCCGGATGGATAGAATATTTGGATTTATGCGCCTCATCTAAAATAGTTGTCAAAATACTTGACAACCTAGGAATCCAAATCCTACCAAAGCATGTCTTCAAGCCCATGCTATTTTCACCAAGTTTATCAACATAAGCAACCATCCGCTCTTTCTTCAAGTCACCACCAAGTGCTAACACTTGAGCCTCCCGGATTTCATCAATTAGGGATGATGAAATTGTCATCTTGAATGACTTCACCTTGATAGGTGCATGACTTGACTTCCTACTAAGCGCATCCGCCACAACATTCGCTTTACCCGGATGATAAAGTATGTCACAATCATAATCCTTGACCAATTCAAGCCACCGCCTTTGCCTCATGTTGAGGTCCTTTTGGTCAAAGAAGTACTTGAGACTTTTGTGATCCGTGTAGATCGTACACTTAACCCCATACAAATAATGCCTCCAAATCTTGAGTGCGAAAACCACGGCCGCAAGCTCTAGATCATGGGTAGGGTAATTCACCTCGTGAACCTTCAATTGCCTAGACGCGTAGGCAATTACTTTCCCCCTTTGCATCAAAACACACCCCAACCCCGAATGCGAGGCATCCGAATACACAACAAAATCTTCGGTCCCGTCTGGCAAGGATAAAACAGGTGCCTTTGTCAACTTTTCTTTCAAGAGTTGAAAGGCAGATTCTTGCTCGGAACCCCAAACAAACTTAGTCTCTTTACGGGTCAACTTCGTCATCGGTAAGGCAATCCGAGAGAAGTTTTCAATAAACCGCCGGTAATAACCCGCCAACCCCAAGAAACTTCTAATCTCTGAAGGCGTCTTCGGTGGAAACCAATCTTTAACCGCCACTATCTTGGATGGGTCGACAGTAATCCCTTTATCATTAATCACATGACCCAAGAATTGAATTTCGCGTAACCAAAAGGCACACTTGGAGAATTTAGCATAAAGTTTCTCCTTTTGCAAGACTTCGAGAATTTCACGCAAATGGCAAGCGTGATCACCTTCGCTCCTTGAATAGATGAGAAGATCGTCGATGAAAACAATGACCGAGCGGTCGAGGAACGGTCTACACACCCGGTTCATAAGATCCATGAAAACCGCGGGTGCGTTGGTTAAGCCGAAAGGCATAACTGTAAATTCATAGTGACCGTAACGAGTGCGAAAAGCGGTTTTAGGAATGTCATCTTCTTTCACTTTCAGTTGATGGTACCCGGATTTCAAATCAATCTTAGAGAACCACGACGCCCCTTGTAATTGATCGAAAAGATCATCAATCCTAGGTAAAGGGTACCTATTCTTCACCGTCAACTTATTCAACTCCCGATAATCCATACACATCCTCATGCTCCCATCCTTCTTTTTAACGAAGAGAATGGGCGCACCCCAAGGTGAGACACTTGGGCGTATGAAACCTTTATCAAGCAATTCTTGTAATTGCTCCATCAACTCTTTCATTTCTGGCGGTGCCAATCTATAAGGCGCTTTAGCTACCGGTTTAGCACCCGGCATCAAGTCGATCCCAAACTCAATATCCCTATCAGGCGGAACCCCCGGTAACTCGTCAGGAAACACATCCGCAAACTGATTCACGACCGGCACGTCGTGAATCTCCTTTACCTTTCCATCCACATCCGTAACACATGCCATGAACGCCTTGCACCCACGCGCCATGTACTTGGTTGCCTTCACAAAGGAGCACAACCTCACCTTACCTTTCTTATCACCTTCAATGTAGATGGACTCTCCCGACGGGGAATCAAGTTGGATCGCCTTTGGTCCACATAATATACTCGCCTTATTCTTTGACAACCAATCCATCCCCACAATAACATCAAAATCCCCCATAGACATAGGAATTAAATCAATATGGAACGTTTCACCCCCCGCCTTTAATTTGCAATTCCTATAAACATCAAACACTAGGAAGCTCTTATCGTTTGCCGCCTCAATTTCTAAGGGTTCGTCTAACTTGCTACTTATAAAAGAAGAATGCTTAACAAATTTCAAAGACACAAACGAACGACTAGCCCCCGAATCGAAAAGAACTAGTGCAGGTAAAGAGTTAATCCTGAATGTACCTGACACCACCTCCGAGTTGTTCTTTGCTTCCTCCGCAGATATGTGGAAGGCTCTACCCTTAGGCCTGGGTATCTCAACTTTTCTTTCGCTTCCACCTTGCTTCAAATCCGGGCAATCCGCCCTAAGGTGTCCTGGCTTGTAACAATTATAGCATATACGAATCTGGCTTGGACACTGATTTGCCATATGCCCCGGCTTCCCACACTTGTAGCAATTTGACGTTCCCTTCTTACAATCCCCATAGTGCTCCTTCCCACAAACTTTGCATCCTCGAGAAGAGAACTTGGTAAAAGGCTTCTTACTAGGGCTCCCGCCCTTTATCTTGCTCACCACTTGATCCACAATTTCCCTTTTCCTTTTCTCTCCCCTAGCCTCTTGCCTCTTCAACTCCACTTCCCTTTCCCGACACCTGTTTATTAAATCCACAAGTGTGGTGAAAGAAGATGGAGATATGCTATCTCTGAATTCCACAGTCAACATAGCATAAAATCTGTCAATCTTCGCCTTCTCGGTCGACACCACGTCCGGACAGAACTTGGCGCGATCAAAGAAAGCTCCAGCCAATTCATCTATTGACTCATTCTTTTGCCTCATGAGGAGAAACTCCTCAGTCATTCTATCAACTGCGGCTTGCGGGCAATGATACTTCAGAAAAGCCGCCTTAAACTCCTCCCAAGACATGGAGGTCACACCCAAATCACCTCTCTCCTTGCGGAGATTCAACAACCACTCCTTTGCCCTTCCAGTCAACAAAGGCACACTGAACATCACCCTATCCTCGGGCTTACATTTAGTAGTCTCAAAATTAGACTCCATATCCACAATCCACCTGTGGCTCAGAATCGGGTCCACCTGCCCATTATACTCCTTGGGCTTGATCACCATAAACTCTTTCAGAGTACAACCTTGAGGTTCCTTTTCTTTCTCCTTCAAGATCTCCTCGAGAGAGAGTTTAATAGTCCCCCTCATCTCTTCCATCAACAGATTTGTGGCTTGCTCAAAGGCCTTGGCCACCTCCTCTTTTATCAACTCTTGAATCCGTGGATCCAACGGTTCATTACTTGCATCTTCTGCCATCTCTAAGCTGAGAAATGAACCACAAACACCTTAATACCCTTTCACTTTCAATACCCTAGGTATCCATTACACATTCACTATTATATGCATTAAGTATATATATATACCTACCTATATACATACATACATATATAACCACCTTCACCTAATCCTTGCAAATGTTCATTGTTATATGGTTATCATAAAGTCTCTTGCACATTTCATCTTATTAAACATATTGGCCAGACATGTTTAATAGTACGCCATGCCCAATTGTAATTACCATCTCCATATAACAAGTCACAAAACAAGTTTCGGCACACATAACACCTTAACAACATTCATCATACATATATACATACACCATATATATATATATTATCATTTTATCAAATCATTACTAACCTTTCATTTCAGCAAGCTCCGAGTCTTAGTCAAGTCCTACTTGGATTCTCGTATCATCCCCCCATATCAAGAGCATCCGGTTTGAGTTTAGTGTCTCGCACACCAAATCCCTCAAACCATTGCTCTGATACCAAGTTGTAACACACCACTTTCAATAACAAAAGTTTAACGCGCGGAAGACTAAATCCCAGAATTTTTTTTTTTTTTTTTTTTTTTTTTTTTTTTTTTTTTTTTTTTTTAAAACTCCTCGCGTACCGCGAGACAAACTAGCCACCTCCCTCGCGTACCGCGAGGGAGTCTCAGAAACGCAAACCCGGAAACCCGATCTCTCGCGTACCGCGAGAGAATCCTCTAAGGGCTCTCGCGTACCGCGAGGGACTCAAAACTCAGAGAGTTTCAGTTTCCTGCAGGTTTTCATACTTAACCATTTTTCCAACTTTTTCACACCCAACAACACCAAAACTCTCCCAACACCTGGGTTTTGACCAAAGACATACATATCACATATATTAACATAAACAACATTGTTTGTGAACCAAAATACACGTCAAAAACGGTTTTCAAACAAAAACCCAATGATCACCATAACGCATACGAGAATCCTCTTTTGCCAATGGACTTGACCTTGACCTACTTCGGAGCTTTCCCTACATATCCACATTAACATAACACCATTAGTATTGAGATGACCAAAACAACAAGTATATATTCTTGTTTTCACCACTTTCACCCATTTGACCCATTTGACCCATTTGCACACATTTGGTCAATTAAGGTTTCATTCCCTTGCAATTCTCTAACATATTATCATAGAAATATGTTATACATAACATCAAGTATTCACAACTTGATTTCACACCTTTCACCCATTTTTGACCCTTTGACCCGTTTGCATACGATAAGTCAATTAAGGGTTTCATTATCACATTTTCATTTCCATTATGGCACGTAGGCCATAACTTCATATCCATTTAGGATACGAGATCATAATTCCATAACCGTTCTATCCATTATGGTACTTAGACCATAACTCCATTTCCATTCTATCCATTATGGTTCATAGACCATAACTCCATATCCATTCTATCCATTATGGTACTTAGACCATAACTCCATATTCACATATCCATTATAGTACACATACTATAACTACATACATTCTAACATTTACACACTTCCATCTACATTCATACCACATATCAAATTATGCAACCATATACATCATATATACAACATTGCATACAAATACCATATCATCAAAACTAAGTAAGTGCTAAAGCACTTACCTTTCGGGTTAGAAGGTCCCGCACCGGCTTCTAGCTTTGCAACTTGATTACCTAAACACATTCACCTAGTTTAGTAATCTAACATACACCAAAATCACATTACAATTGGGTTCACAACTAAATTCCCATTTCCAACCCAAATTGACCCGTTTGGGTTATACTCATAACCAAACACCCTCTTTCACCACAAACTCACCTACTTGAGTTTCATTATCTTAACCTTAACACTAATCTTTCTTTCAAAAATTATTATTAAGTTAATTTGGTGTTTGTTCAAGTGTCTAACATCTTAAAAACACTTAATCTTCATTAATTCATCATTTTAGCATCATGATCCAAACACCCCAATTTCCACCATATGAACCCTAACTTCTCATAATCAAAATCAAAGGGTTCTAGGATGTTAATCATCATTCTTTAACTTTAGTTTAGCTAGATTATCAATAATCTAACACCATTTCATCACATGCATACATAATTTCGGATTTCACCCAAAACCCACCAAGAACACATTCATGGTGAAATCAAGAGGAAGAGAATCACTTACTTGATGTTATGAAGGTGTTGTGTGAGCCAAAACCTTCACAAAACAAGCCTCAATTCCGCGATTTAGCTCCAAAACCGAAATTCTCTTCTTCTCCTCTTCTCTTGAACGACTAACACCTCAAAAATGAGTTAATTTTGACTTTAACTAGTCAAATGGCAGATTTTGCCATATTACAACTTTAGTCCCTCAACTTTCCACTTCACCCATTTCATTCTAAAGTTAGTCAAAACTAACATAGCCCCATTACAAACTTGAAACCCACTTGTTTCAACTTATTTCTAAAATATTATTTTCACCATAATATTAATTAGAAATATTTATTTATTTATAACGAGACCCGGATTTTGGTTCGTTACAAATCTCCTCCCCTTATTTGGGTTTCGTCCCCGAAACCCGACTTCACATAAAAAGGTTCGGATAATATTTGAGCATTTCCTCCTCGGTTTCCCAAGTCATTTCCGCCCCCCTTCTATGTTTCCACCTCACCAAAATTTGGCTAATCTCTTTATTGCGTAAACGCTTCACTTTTCTATCCAAGATTGCCACCGGTTCTTCCACATAATTCAACTTTTCGTCCAACTCAATATCATCCAATGGAACAAAAGTAGATTCATCCGCCAAACACTTTCGCAAATGAGACACATGAAATGTGTTATGAAGTCTACTTAGTCCCTCCGGTAGTTCCAAACGATAAGCTACCGCACCCACTTTTGCTATCACTTTAAACGGTCCGATGAAACGAGGACTTAACTTCCCCCGTTTTCTAAACCGTATCACACCTTTCCAAGGAGAGACTTTCAAAAGTACAAAGTCCCCCACTTGAAACTCAATCGCCCGCTTCCTATTATCCGCATAGGACTTTTGGCGATCTTGAGCCGCCTTCAAGCGTGCTCTAATTTGGTCAATACTATCATTAGTTTCCAAGACCACCTCTTTACTACCTAGTTCCCGTTGACCGATTTCACCCCAACACACGGGTGTTCGACACTTTCTCCCGTACAATGCCTCAAAAGGCGGCATACCAATACTAGAATGATAACTATTGTTATACGAAAATTCCGCCAACGGTAAATGGTCATCCCAACTACCACCAAAATCTAAAGCACACGCTCGCAACATATCTTCGAGCGTTTGAATCGTTCGCTCGCTTTGACCATCCGTTTGTGGATGATAAGCAGTGCTAAGATTCAATCTAGTCCCCATATCCTCATGGAATTTCTTCCAAAATCGAGAAGTAAATCTCGTATCACGATCCGATATAATCGACACCGGCACACCATGACGTGACACAATTTCCTTCACATACATTTCCGCCAATCTATCCGAAGAGTATGTTTCCTTTATAGGTAGGAAATGTGCACTCTTCGTCAACCGATCCACTACTACCCATATCGCATCATAACCCTTTCGAGTCTTTGGTAGTTTAGTGATCAAATCCATAGCTATATTCTCCCATTTCCAAAGCGGTATTTCAAGCGGTTGGAGCTTTCCATACGGCTTTTGGTGTTCCGCCTTCACCCTTAAGCATGTGAGACACCTCTCAACATACTTAACAACATCACGCCTCATACCCGGCCACCAAAAATGACACCTCAAATCGTAAAACATCTTTGTGGCCCCCGGATGGATAGAATATTTGGATTTATGCGCCTCATCTAAAATAGTTGTCAAAATACTTGACAACCTAGGAATCCAAATCCTACCAAAGCATGTCTTCAAGCCCATGCTATTTTCACCAAGTTTATCAACATAAGCAACCATCCGCTCTTTCTTCAAGTCACCACCAAGTGCTAACACTTGAGCCTCCCGGATTTCATCAATTAGGGATGATGAAATTGTCATCTTGAATGACTTCACCTTGATAGGTGCATGACTTGACTTCCTACTAAGCGCATCCGCCACAACATTCGCTTTACCCGGATGATAAAGTATGTCACAATCATAATCCTTGACCAATTCAAGCCACCGCCTTTGCCTCATGTTGAGGTCCTTTTGGTCAAAGAAGTACTTGAGACTTTTGTGATCCGTGTAGATCGTACACTTAACCCCATACAAATAATGCCTCCAAATCTTGAGTGCGAAAACCACGGCCGCAAGCTCTAGATCATGGGTAGGGTAATTCACCTCGTGAACCTTCAATTGCCTAGACGCGTAGGCAATTACTTTCCCCCTTTGCATCAAAACACACCCCAACCCCGAATGCGAGGCATCCGAATACACAACAAAATCTTCGGTCCCGTCTGGCAAGGATAAAACAGGTGCCTTTGTCAACTTTTCTTTCAAGAGTTGAAAGGCAGATTCTTGCTCGGAACCCCAAACAAACTTAGTCTCTTTACGGGTCAACTTCGTCATCGGTAAGGCAATCCGAGAGAAGTTTTCAATAAACCGCCGGTAATAACCCGCCAACCCCAAGAAACTTCTAATCTCTGAAGGCGTCTTCGGTGGAAACCAATCTTTAACCGCCACTATCTTGGATGGGTCGACAGTAATCCCTTTATCATTAATCACATGACCCAAGAATTGAATTTCGCGTAACCAAAAGGCACACTTGGAGAATTTAGCATAAAGTTTCTCCTTTTGCAAGACTTCGAGAATTTCACGCAAATGGCAAGCGTGATCACCTTCGCTCCTTGAATAGATGAGAAGATCGTCGATGAAAACAATGACCGAGCGGTCGAGGAACGGTCTACACACCCGGTTCATAAGATCCATGAAAACCGCGGGTGCGTTGGTTAAGCCGAAAGGCATAACTGTAAATTCATAGTGACCGTAACGAGTGCGAAAAGCGGTTTTAGGAATGTCATCTTCTTTCACTTTCAGTTGATGGTACCCGGATTTCAAATCAATCTTAGAGAACCACGACGCCCCTTGTAATTGATCGAAAAGATCATCAATCCTAGGTAAAGGGTACCTATTCTTCACCGTCAACTTATTCAACTCCCGATAATCCATACACATCCTCATGCTCCCATCCTTCTTTTTAACGAAGAGAATGGGCGCACCCCAAGGTGAGACACTTGGGCGTATGAAACCTTTATCAAGCAATTCTTGTAATTGCTCCATCAACTCTTTCATTTCTGGCGGTGCCAATCTATAAGGCGCTTTAGCTACCGGTTTAGCACCCGGCATCAAGTCGATCCCAAACTCAATCTCCCTATCAGGCGGAACCCCCGGTAACTCGTCAGGAAACACATCCGCAAACTGATTCACGACCGGCACGTCGTGAATCTCCTTTACCTTTCCATCCACATCCGTAACACATGCCATGAACGCCTTGCACCCACGCGCCATGTACTTGGTTGCCTTCACAAAGGAGCACAACCTCACCTTACCTTTCTTATCACCTTCAATGTAGATGGACTCTCCCGACGGGGAATCAAGTTGGATCGCCTTTGGTCCACATAATATACTCGCCTTATTCTTTGACAACCAATCCATCCCCACAATAACATCAAAATCCCCCATAGACATAGGAATTAAATCAATATGGAACGTTTCACCCCCCGCCTTTAATTTGCAATTCCTATAAACATCAAACACTAGGAAGCTCTTATCGTTTGCCGCCTCAATTTCTAAGGGTTCGTCTAACTTGCTACTTATAAAAGAAGAATGCTTAACAAATTTCAAAGACACAAACGAACGACTAGCCCCCGAATCGAAAAGAACTAGTGCAGGTAAAGAGTTAATCCTGAATGTACCTGACACCACCTCCGAGTTGTTCTTTGCTTCCTCCGCAGATATGTGGAAGGCTCTACCCTTAGGCCTGGGTATCTCAACTTTTCTTTCGCTTCCACCTTGCTTCAAATCCGGGCAATCCGCCCTAAGGTGTCCTGGCTTGTAACAATTATAGCATATACGAATCTGGCTTGGACACTGATTTGCCATATGCCCCGGCTTCCCACACTTGTAGCAATTTGACGTTCCCTTCTTACAATCCCCATAGTGCTCCTTCCCACAAACTTTGCATCCTCGAGAAGAGAACTTGGTAAAAGGCTTCTTACTAGGGCTCCCGCCCTTTATCTTGCTCACCACTTGATCCACAATTTCCCTTTTCCTTTTCTCTCCCCTAGCCTCTTGCCTCTTCAACTCCACTTCCCTTTCCCGACACCTGTTTATTAAATCCACAAGTGTGGTGAAAGAAGATGGAGATATGCTATCTCTGAATTCCACAGTCAACATAGCATAAAATCTGTCAATCTTCGCCTTCTCGGTCGACACCACGTCCGGACAGAACTTGGCGCGATCAAAGAAAGCTCCAGCCAATTCATCTATTGACTCATTCTTTTGCCTCATGAGGAGAAACTCCTCAGTCATTCTATCAACTGCGGCTTGCGGGCAATGATACTTCAGAAAAGCCGCCTTAAACTCCTCCCAAGACATGGAGGTCACACCCAAATCACCTCTCTCCTTGCGGAGATTCAACAACCACTCCTTTGCCCTTCCAGTCAACAAAGGCACACTGAACATCACCCTATCCTCGGGCTTACATTTAGTAGTCTCAAAATTAGACTCCATATCCACAATCCACCTGTGGCTCAGAATCGGGTCCACCTGCCCATTATACTCCTTGGGCTTGATCACCATAAACTCTTTCAGAGTACAACCTTGAGGTTCCTTTTCTTTCTCCTTCAAGATCTCCTCGAGAGAGAGTTTAATAGTCCCCCTCATCTCTTCCATCAACAGATTTGTGGCTTGCTCAAAGGCCTTGGCCACCTCCTCTTTTATCAACTCTTGAATCCGTGGATCCAACGGTTCATTACTTGCATCTTCTGCCATCTCTAAGCTGAGAAATGAACCACAAACACCTTAATACCCTTTCACTTTCAATACCCTAGGTATCCATTACACATTCACTATTATATGCATTAAGTATATATATATACCTACCTATATACATACATACATATATAACCACCTTCACCTAATCCTTGCAAATGTTCATTGTTATATGGTTATCATAAAGTCTCTTGCACATTTCATCTTATTAAACATATTGGCCAGACATGTTTAATAGTACGCCATGCCCAATTGTAATTACCATCTCCATATAACAAGTCACAAAACAAGTTTCGGCACACATAACACCTTAACAACATTCATCATACATATATACATACACCATATATATATATATTATCATTTTATCAAATCATTACTAACCTTTCATTTCAGCAAGCTCCGAGTCTTAGTCAAGTCCTACTTGGATTCTCGTATCATCCCCCCATATCAAGAGCATCCGGTTTGAGTTTAGTGTCTCGCACACCAAATCCCTCAAACCATTGCTCTGATACCAAGTTGTAACACACCACTTTCAATAACAAAAGTTTAACGCGCGGAAGACTAAATCCCAGAAATTTTTTTTTTTTTTTTTTTTTTTTTTTTTTTTTTTTTTTTAAAACTCCTCGCGTACCGCGAGACAAACTAGCCACCTCCCTCGCGTACCGCGAGGGAGTCTCAGAAACGCAAACCCGGAAACCCGATCTCTCGCGTACCGCGAGGGACTCAAAACTCAGAGAGTTTCAGTTTCCTGCAGGTTTTCATACTTAACCATTTTTCCAACTTTTTCACACCCAACAACACCAAAACTCTCCCAACACCTGGGTTTTGACCAAAGACATACATATCACATATATTAACATAAACAACATTGTTTGTGAACCAAAATACACGTCAAAAACGGTTTTCAAACAAAAACCCAATGATCACCATAACGCATACGAGAATCCTCTTTTGCCAATGGACTTGACCTTGACCTACTTCGGAGCTTTCCCTACATATCCACATTAACATAACACCATTAGTATTGAGATGACCAAAACAACAAGTATATATTCTTGTTTTCACCACTTTCACCCATTTGACCCATTTGACCCATTTGCACACATTTGGTCAATTAAGGTTTCATTCCCTTGCAATTCTCTAACATATTATCATAGAAATATGTTATACATAACATCAAGTATTCACAACTTGATTTCACACCTTTCACCCATTTTTGACCCTTTGACCCGTTTGCATACGATAAGTCAATTAAGGGTTTCATTATCACATTTTCATTTCCATTATGGCACGTAGGCCATAACTTCATATCCATTTAGGATACGAGATCATAATTCCATAACCGTTCTATCCATTATGGTACTTAGACCATAACTCCATTTCCATTCTATCCATTATGGTTCATAGACCATAACTCCATATCCATTCTATCCATTATGGTACTTAGACCATAACTCCATATTCACATATCCATTATAGTACACATACTATAACTACATACATTCTAACATTTACACACTTCCATCTACATTCATACCACATATCAAATTATGCAACCATATACATCATATATACAACATTGCATACAAATACCATATCATCAA
The DNA here is from genome assembly GCA_023525975.1 of Smallanthus sonchifolius. NCBI lineage: Eukaryota > Viridiplantae > Streptophyta > Magnoliopsida > Asterales > Asteraceae > Smallanthus > Smallanthus sonchifolius. Next base: position 59,379,831 of record CM042041.1, on the reverse strand, counting down.
AACTAAGTAAGTGCTAAAGCACTTACCTTTCGGGTTAGAAGGTCCCGCACCGGCTTCTAGCTTTGCAACTTGATTACCTAAACACATTCACCTAGTTTAGTAATCTAACATACACCAAAATCACATTACAATTGGGTTCACAACTAAATTCCCATTTCCAACCCAAATTGACCCGTTTGGGTTATACTCATAACCAAACACCCTCTTTCACCACAAACTCACCTACTTGAGTTTCATTATCTTAACCTTAACACTAATCTTTCTTTCAAAAATTATTATTAAGTTAATTTGGTGTTTGTTCAAGTGTCTAACATCTTAAAAACACTTAATCTTCATTAATTCATCATTTTAGCATCATGATCCAAACACCCCAATTTCCACCATATGAACCCTAACTTCTCATAATCAAAATCAAAGGGTTCTAGGATGTTAATCATCATTCTTTAACTTTAGTTTAGCTAGATTATCAATAATCTAACACCATTTCATCACATGCATACATAATTTCGGATTTCACCCAAAACCCACCAAGAACACATTCATGGTGAAATCAAGAGGAAGAGAATCACTTACTTGATGTTATGAAGGTGTTGTGTGAGCCAAAACCTTCACAAAACAAGCCTCAATTCCGCGATTTAGCTCCAAAACCGAAATTCTCTTCTTCTCCTCTTCTCTTGAACGACTAACACCTCAAAAATGAGTTAATTTTGACTTTAACTAGTCAAATGGCAGATTTTGCCATATTACAACTTTAGTCCCTCAACTTTCCACTTCACCCATTTCATTCTAAAGTTAGTCAAAACTAACATAGCCCCATTACAAACTTGAAACCCACTTGTTTCAACTTATTTCTAAAATATTATTTTCACCATAATATTAATTAGAAATATTTATTTATTTATAACGAGACCCGGATTTTGGTTCGTTACAATACAATAAACACAAAATGGACTTCCGCTCATCTCCATGCGTGTTTTTAGGCTACAGCACCTCTCATCACGGTTATAGGTGTCTTGATCCCATGTCTGATCGCATCTATGTTGCTAGACATGTCCGATTTGTTGAGTCATCCTTTCCTTTCGCACCTACCACGAGTGTCCCACATGTACCCACACATGACCCGTATGTCTCCTCATATCCTAATCCTGTTCCGTCCCTCTCTGTTCCTCAACCACCTGCACCTAACCTTCCGAAACCTCCAATTATCCACACTTATAAACGCAAATCTCAAACTCATCCCACTGATACCTCAACATCCCACACCGAAACCCCTCCTTTTCCTGACACACCTCCGGTACGGCTGCCACCTACCTCCCCTACAGCCTCTTCTCCATCATCTCCGCAACCCCCTTCCCCTTCGATCCCCAATTCTCATGTTCCTTCTAACGAGGCTGCACCACCCCCTTCCCGCCAACGTCCACCCAACCTTCGGCCTCACCCTAAACAATCCACACCGTTTGATCCTTCTGCCTTTCACACAACACTCCCCTCTTAAGAATCTGAACCACCAACCTTTACTATTGCCAATACTATACCGGAATGGAGACAAGCCATGCGTGAAGAATATTCAGCCCTTATGAAAAATGGCACTTGGTCGTTGGTTCCCCAAGTCCCGAACGCTAATGTAGTCGATTGTAAGTGGGTATATAAACTTAAACGTGATCAAACAGGGGCTGTTAAGCGCTACAAGGCGCGACTGGTTGCAAAAGGGTTTAATCAACAACCGGGTATTGATTATCATGAGACATTTAGTCCGGTTGTGAAAGCCACCACTATTCGAGTTGTCTTATCTCTAGCCGTCACACAACGATGGCCTTTACGTCAGCTTGACGTACAGAATGCTTTCTTACATGGGGATTTACAGGAAACATTTTATCTTAGGCAGCCACCTGGTTTTATAGATCAAACTAAACCGGATCATGTGTGTCGTCTACACAAATCTCTATATGGCCTGAAGCAAGCGCCTAGAGCTTGGTTTAATAGACTGTCTGGTGCTCTTACAGCTCTTAGTTTCCAGGGGTCTCGGACTGATCCGTCATTGTTTGTTTATTCTTCCCGAGGCACCTTATTGTACATGCTTGTTTATGTTGATGACATCATATTGACAGGAAATAATCAACATGCTATTGATCAGGTCGTGTCCAAGCTTAGCAACACTTTTGCTGTATGCGACATGGGGCCATTATCTTATTTTTTGGGTGTTGAAATCTATTATAAAGGAGGTGATCTTATTTTGTCTCAGAAGAAATACATCCATGAGGTTATTGCACGTGCAGGCCTGTCTTCCTCTAAGTCTGTCCCCTCACCTATCACAACCACAGCAAACCGTCATTTCGGTGACAGTCCGCCACTTGATAATCCTGTCAAATACAGACAGATCGTTGGGGCTCTACAGTACGTTACGCTGTCCCGTCCAGATATTACCTATGTTGTCAATAAAGTGTGCCAGTTTATGCACTCCCCTACAGAAAACCACTGGTCTGCGGTAAAAAGGATCCTACGTTATTTGCAGGGCACTGTCTCCTATGGTTTACAGATACAACGAGACTCGGAAACTAGGCTTCATGCATATACAGATGCCACTTTTAACACCATTACAGCTTACTCTGATGCAGATTGGGCTAGGTGCCCGGATGACCGTCGATCCACCGGGGGATATGCGATATATCTTGGATCTAATCTGGTTTCATGGTCTGCTCGCAAGCAACGAACTGTCTCTAGGCCATCCACAGAGTCTGAATATAAGGCTTTAGCAGATACAGTGGTTGAGTTAACTTGACTCCAAGATCTACTGGTTGAACTTCGGGTTTCCCTTAAAACAGCTCCCACGCTATGGTGTGACAATTTGGGAGCCACATACTTGTCAGCAAATCCAGTCTTCCATGCTCGAACCAAACACGTAGAAGTTGATTTTCATTTTGTTCGTGAAAAGGTAGCACAAGGCAAGCTTTCCGTGAAATTTATCTCCACAGATGATCAGATCGCAGACGTGTTTACATAGCCGCTATCATCTCAACGCTTCATGCTGCTACGGTCCAAGCTAAGGCTTGCACCCCGGCCTTAGCTTGCGGGGGAATATTAGACAATTAAACAGTGTTTATATTATTAGTATAATAGGAGGATTAGAGTGTAAATATTTCTCTTATATATGTCACATATTGTAACCCTGTTTATTCACAATCAATAATACAATCATTACCAAGTTTATCTATGCAGACACCAGATGCTATGTGGGCTGTATGAGTTGTGTTTTTCTCTTACATTAGCAGTATGATAGAAACCTATACAAGCCATATTGCTTTCTGACTCACACAAAAGCGACTAATGTAACAGCGTTATACACCACTAACAGATGTATGTTATACGGGCCGTGTAAACTTTTTTTCGTCATCTATACAAAGCCAGTATGATGACATCACCAGGTGTAGATATAACATGACTAAAATATAATACTATATGTTATTAACATCATAGAGCTAACAGATGTATGTTATACGGGCAGTGTAACCTTTTTTTCGTCATCTATACAGCCCGTATGATGACGTCACCTGGTGAACGAGAATATAATACCATCTGTTATAAACATCATAGAGCTACAAGGTAACTTACAGATCAAAACAACGGTAGTAGTTAACTCCTCCGGTGAAGCCGGTTTGCTCGAACTTTTCGGCGTAATAGTCGATATCGTCTTCGGTTAACCAAGACGGCAAGATGACCGGAGTCTTATACTTATCTCCAAATGGGTCATCTTTAGGGAAATAAAAAGGATCAGGATCACGGTATGTCAAGAATTTCTTAAGCACTTGCTTAGTTCCAATATTTGCAAATACAGATTCAATTTCTCCAGCCTCCTATAAAAGTTTTTTTTTTAATTTGATTAATTTCTTGTTTATTATAGGAAATTAAATAATTAATTGAAGAACAATCAATGAACAATGTCACCTGAAATCTGCAAATATAGTGATCATCTCCATACATGGCGCGAAAACTCTCAACAACTTTCCGTTGAGGGTTTCTCGGAGAAAAGTGAACGCTCAAGTTGACCAAAGCTTTGACTTTATCAGGTCGAAATAAACAGAGCTTCCAAGCGATGATGGCACCCCAGTCATGCCCAACAACAAACACCTTATCTGCACCAATTGCGTCGATGAGTGCCACCAGATCACCGACAACGTGAAGTGTAGTGAACTTGGTAGGGTCGTGTAGAGGTGCGCCGGTGGTGTCTCCGTAGCCGCGGAGGTCAGGGGCGACGGCGCGGTAACCGTGGGCGGCGAGGAAGAGGATCTGGTGGCGCCAGGAGTACCAGAGCTCCGGGAAACCGTGAAGTAGCAGTACAATTGGGCCTTCACCCATCTCTGCAATGTGCATGTTGATTCCGTTAACGGGAATCATCTTGTGATTTATCCCTTCCATCTTCTTCTTCTCTCAAGATTTGGGAACTGGTGTTTTGGCCTTGTATAAATGTGAGCAAGACGTGTAAAAAGAGTTCACCCAATATATACGATCTCTTGATTCTTTTTAACAACTTTTTTGTATGTAAAAAAAATCAAAATATGCTTTTTTTTTTCCTCTTAAAAGTGACTTAACAAATTTTGTAACGTAAATATATAAAAATTTGTTGATAACTATTTGCTCTAACGTATAAAGACAGCAAATTTTAAAAAATCGACCGATAAATTCATTCTATAAAGAGATGATTTGTAATCAAATTAAATCCATTTTGTAAAAAAATACCTATAAAATCATTAAAACTCAAACAATAAAATCGTTTTGCAATTGAATCGATTGTTTTGCTCCTGCTTATGTTGGTCGGTTTCATTTGTTTTGATTCTACCGATTCATTTGTTAGGATTAATAGTTGTTGAGTGATTTTTATATGAAAAATAAGAAAGGATATTGATTTTTTTATCTGTAAAATTTCGTTGAAAGACTTTTGTGAGAGAGAAAAAAAGTATATTGGTTTCTTATGCGTAAAAAATTATTAAAAGACTTGTAAAAAATATTTTTTATAGTATTTGTATAAAAAGAAAAGCCATTTAATAGTTCCCCATTTAAGTTGAATACTTAAATGTTTGCATCATTTTGTATAAATCTGTTATCTGTCACTATAATGGTCACCATACAGAATTTTGTCCACATACGACATGTTCAATAATAGAATTCCCTGAAGTACACGTTTTTATTTATTTATTTATGAACAGCTAACACCTAGATTTCTATGATAAATATATGCATCACAACCTATACCCTGCGTGATTTAAACCCTTAACTATTTGATTATGAGACACACCACTTAACCTCCGGGATGTTTCCTTAAGACCCATGAAGCACACAGTTTCAGTTACTTTCTCTTTACTACTCGCGACGGGATGAAATGAATTCTTCATAAAAACGCGTTAACAGACAACACTTTATTCACCAAATTGCCATTATTCATAAGTTACTGGGAACAACAGTTAAACGTCTCTTAAATTATCCTATAAATTCGTCACAAGCATATGATCCCTAACAGCTTGTGAGAAATATTCATTTTCATGACATGATTTCAAGCTTATAGGTAACATAATTAGTGACGGGTCATCTCATATGCAGCAAAAGCAACTCCGGTTTTTCGATGTATGCCTTCCATTCTTTGCAGAAAACTGCAACATTTGCTCCATCCAGAATTCTATGATCAGCTGCTATGTTTACCTAAATTTAATTCAATTTAAACAAGTTAATTTGGTTAAAAACCGTATAACTTTTTATGATGATTTAGTTTCATTTTATTAAAAATTACCGTCATAATAGAGACGGGATAAACAGTTCCATCGTCCCCAAAATGAGCAACTTTCTGAATTTTTCCAAGGGCTATAATGGCAACTTCAGGAACATTAATGAGAGGCGAACCAAACTTCCCACCAAACGACCCGATATTGCTCAAAGTTATGGTCCCGCCAGCTATATCTGCAGGGGGGAGCTTGTTTGCCATTGCTAACTTTTGTAGGCGCGATAATTCCTTAGTTATCTACATAAATATTTACAAATATTATATCAAACGATCGCCCTATGTGCACTAAAATAATGACAGATTAATTACTGACCACCAATATAGAAAGAGATTGAACATTTTTAATGTTTGGTACTACTAGTCCAGATGGTGTAGCCATGGCAATTCCAATGTTGTGAGATCCTATAATGATTAACAAATATTATGAGAACGAAAATTGGTGAAGGGAACCTTCGAGGGGTGGTGCAGTGGCAGAGGTCTCGAGTTAGAATACTATTTCCACTGGTTTCCTGCCTTAACCCCTTGAAGGCCACATAGTATTACCTGATCCCATCGGTTAGCTTGGTATCACTGGGCCCGTGAATTTTCCCTAACGGGTTCTCATGTTTACCAAAAAATAGATTGGTGAGAGCCCGCTACGGGGAGATTTACTAAAATACCAGTAATAAAGTATATGGACCTTTTAGTGTGACTTCATAAGTATCCAAATTGAAGGTGCTGTTGACTAATGGATGTGTAGTCAACGCCATGGAAAGTGATTTTATTAAAACGGGGAGGAACGTAAATTTAATATCTGGATCGGAATTTTCTTTCTGGAAAGCTGATTTAAGCTCTATAAGCGAATCACATTTTACTTCTTCCACAAAGTGAAAATGAGGTACACTAGAAGCTGCAATCATTGATTTAACCATGGCGCGTTGATAAGCCCTGCAAATACATATATTAATCTCATTATCATTAATTCACTCAAATTTTCATGAAGTTATTAGAAATACCTTAAGGTGAGTATCTTATCCTGATAAAGTGACTCGGCCATCTCGTGAAGTTTTTCTTCGGGTCCCATCATGGGTTCGATAGAACCGGGATTTAATAATGCTGGTTTATCTTCAATAATTCCTTTTTCTAAAGCATATTTGAGAACATCTTCTTTTGATATTCTTCCATGTGTACCGGTCCCAGTGACATCACTAATATCAATACTATGCTCTTTCGCAAGGCTTCTAACAGCAGGGGTGCATAAAACTTCACCTTTTCTACTCTTTTTAGCCTCTGGCTTGTGGTCACCATCAGAATCCGATGAATCAGAACCTAGTGATGACTCAGCAGCACCATCTCCAGCTGATGAATCATCAACTGTTAAACTCAATAGAGTTTCACCAACCTGGGATCATCCAGAATGTCACATTATTAAAGACCAAAAACAAAATAATTAACAATAAAGTTAGTAACAAAATTACCTTTATAATGTCACCAGGAACACGTAGAACTTTAGTAACTTTCCCGTTATACCGACTTGTTATTTCTATCGTTGCTTTATCACTTTGAACTTCACAAAGGCGCTGATATTCTTCAACTTGGTCTCCCTAACACGATAATTTTATTTGGGATAAACTCAACTTAATTATGTAATCAAAGGAAGACGCATTTACTGTAGACGTCTAAACGACTCACCTCTTGAACAAACCACTTGAGCAGTTCACATTCTGCAATACCTTCACCGGTTTGCGCTAAAGGTATGTCAACAATGCCATTGACTGATTGACTTTCCAGTTGAGCATCAGTTGAAAAGTAGTTCCCCTTGATACTATACAGATTGTTCAACTACACAGTAATATCACATAAAACAAATTTACCACAATTTTCTTATGAATATGAATAGATCTATGTAGACTTCAGATACTGAAACTGACTTGTTTGACCAGAAAAGGAAACAGAATTTCTAGGTCTAAAGTATACATTTCTGAAATAAGATTCATAACAAATTTCATATCATCAAATTAAACATTTTTATAAATTAAGAGAAGCCAATGCATGCACAGAACTTAGATCGAAAACATGTAACTAATGCTTTAATCAATTAAACATTAATCTGTTAACTAATTCAAAATTGGTGAAGAAATTCAAAATTACTAACCTTGTAAGAGCAGTCAAACTTTGACTTTGAAGAAATTGGAGCTACGCTAGGCTTTAGCTCAGTCACCACCGTCGTTGAAGGCGGCGAAGTTATGTAACACAAGCAACTCCGGCCGGCGGTCCAAGACCTTCCTCGAAGAATCCGGCGAGATAACAGCATCTTGTGGATGATCTGATTCGATCGAATTGGAAAAATGGCCAAAATTTTTATTAGTATAAATAAATCGGGATGTAAACAGTTCCGTAGACAGAAGGAGGTAAATCATAAAATATGAAGTTTAATCTGTACGAATCGCTTCATATGAAGATGAAAGGATGACGATTCTGACTCATGGTTTCGTCATATTAACAACTCAGAGATAGTCAAAGAGCTCATACTTACCAAACTCCTTCTATCACTTGTTTAATGACACGATACAATCATAGTCAAGATAAGCATGACTTCTTTTCTAAATAAATTTGAACATTTAGTTATTAAATGAGTAAAATACAAAAATAGTCAAAAAAAGAAAAAAATTAATCAGGAATATCTTATTTTGAGGCTTAGGGTTTAAACATGGGTGGTAAAGTCTTTGATTTTTACTATTGATAATTGGCAATCATTTTTCTTATATGTCTACACTTTAATAACTCATTCACAATAGAAAGGATAAAAAAACATTTAAAAAAAATGTTTTAAACATATTCTTGTTGTCTTCTTATTTCCTTTTAACCGACTCTAGGTGCTCTCATTGTTGGGGCACTACATTAGTAAGGTTTGTTCTTTTTTACACCGACGATTATTGTTGGCATGGCGTTCACAATACCTTTAGCGATTATTAGATCATTTTCTTCCTTCAAGTTCCATTGTTTGAAAATGTCTCGATCTGAGTATTCTGGTTTGAGCTTAATCCTCATGAGCTTTGAAGGCCGCCTTCTTCTTACTTTGATTTCGAGTATTTCTTGATGGTTCTTCTTCATTGGCACCACAAGGAGGGTGAGTGTTTTCCTTCGGCGTGAACTAGTTAGGGGAAGTGAAAACTTACTCAGTCTAGATCTCGAAGTTCCAACACAATTATTACCAAGAACTCTCTTGGTTAAACGAAAGTGTATAAGAAGGAATATAGAAATAGTGCAATAAATCAAAGGTTATACACGACGAAGGCCTACCACCTCATCCCTAATTAGTGCTTAATCAATCCTTCCTTCTAACCATTTCATCTTATTCCATTATTCATGCCTCCTAATAAGGTCAATAGTTTAGCATCTAAGTCTGTGAAACAGATGACAATCCAGAACACCATATGTAATTGTAAATCCTTAATAACGGTAGATACTTATGATTAACTATTTACCTTACACATGTATTCTAGCTATCGTCCATCACGTGCTTAGTGGTACAAGTATTGTCCTTTCTTAGTCTGGCAATTGGCTATCCAACAAACTTGACTTCCTAGTCAAATCCATGAATCTTAGTTAAAGTCTAGATGATATCTACTAGCATCTGCATCTCTCATATTGGCTCTGACCTTTCACATCTCGCCCAAGGCTGGATAAAATGTGATTGATTGATACACAAACAAAGCAGCAGAAACATAAAACTTTACTAAATTCAAACACTTAGATTACAATACAATGCTTGATAATCCAAATCCCTAAACATCAAAAGTACAAGTCTTCATCCACAACTTCAAATCTTATACTTAACGGTCGGAATTTACTAGCTACCTTCAACCCACTATCTATCCAAGCTAACTAACGTACACCTGCGATATGTGCTTAAAATATTTTTGGCTTTGTTTACACTAATGAGTTTATGAAAACAATAACAATTCAAATCATTCTTTCAACCACTGTTTTGAAATACATAATGCTAGTAAATCATGCACATACAAACTCTAATGTTCATCAAATAACATTCATGAAGTATAATCTGAGAGTATAAACTCAAACACCACAAACTTTGAATCATCATAAACAAGTTTATCTGTATAATATTAGAAAATTAGGATATCCACCGTTCTAAAAAAACAATATACATAATTAGAAAAGAAAGCTAAATATGTAAACAATATATATATATATATATATATATGTCTATCTATATACATATATGCATTATGCAAGTAGATGCATTGTTGTGGATACTTGTGTCAAAGCCAGTGATGGAACAAAAATAAGAGATGCATGATAACATGGATTTGTGTCTAATGTATACAAAACCAATGTATAAAATGTAAATTAAATTAAATGTAGATGTAGATAAAAAAAAATAATATAGGCAAATTATCGCAACCTGATTAAAACACAAATTGAAGTGTTGGTGAGAAAACAATAACAAACTAGTACATAAAAAATTGTATGTGCAACTAGATGCATAAACAAGTAAATGAATAAACGATCATAGCATTGACAAACGAGTAAATGACTATAGCATCGCGGAGCAGGTAAAGAAAAGAATTCGATCAGAAACACTGTCCTACGTGGCATTGCATCGTCGGAAAAAAACTTCGGTAATGAGATCGTGATCATAATTGCCAATTCTAGGTTAATTTCGTACTGGTTGTTGGATTTAGTGAATTAGATCTAGTCATATGGGTTGAAAATTGAAATCCCTAGCATACTAGTGATTGATGAACATTTGGCAAATTAGGGAATGAAATGTGTGCTTCTGTTTGTGATTTGTAGGATGCTTTAACATTTGATTGGAATACTAATATTCTGTTTCGTACCGTCTATTATTCAAGCTGATTAGGTTTACTAATTACTATGTGAATTTGTGTAGATTTAAGGATAAAGATGAGGATGAAATTGGTCATAAACAAAAATTGTTGATAATTGCCAAGATTCTCATAGGATTGCTGACACCGATTATTATGTACAATCTTTCTCAAGATTCTCATATCAATCGTTGTCAAGATTCTCAAAAGTATGCACTTTATATCGGTGTCTGTATGCAATTGTATATTTCACAATTGACGGAATCATATAAACATAGGTGCAAAAATGTTGATGTTTATCGATTAACTTGAAGACATAACTCATAAGGCATCATTAGTTTAATATGAAAGTCTTTGTGGTGTCTGTCTGCAATTGTATAGTTATGTATTTCATGACTCAAATAGAATCACATGAACATAGGTGCACAAATGTGGATGCTTATTGATTAACTTGAAGGCATAAGGCATCAATAGTTTAATATGAGAATCTTTGCGGTGTCTGTATGTAATTGTATAGATATGTATTTCACAACTCACATAGAATCACATAAACACGGGTTAAAAATGTGGATGTTTATTGATTAACTTGAAGACACAAGGCATCATTAGTTTAATATGAGAATCTTCGTCAAGATTCTCATAATAATCGATGTCTGTCTGCAATTGTATAGATATGAATTTCACAACTGACATATAGGTGCAAAAATGTGGATGTTCTTGGATTTTGAAGACATAAGGCAGTGTTAGTTTATGCAGAAATTTGTTAGTGATGGTCTGTGGACAACTACTTTTCCTAGTCAAAGTAACATTGTCTTTGCCTGACGTATTACATATAGCATACACAATCAACATGGCAATTTCTTGTAATTTCAAATATGATCTTGCTTAGCTAGAAGTTACCCTTAATCCTCTGTGGTAGGAGTTGACCCGATAGCTTGTCAAATATAAATATCTTCTGCTGCATATTTTTTTTTTATACTCACTTGACGGATGCTTGCTAGAGGAAAAGTTTAAGTTGTTTGATGATGTGTTTTATTAGTTTGTATCTAAATATCTTTAAATAATCTGATTGAGATGAAAGTTAGTGTTTGTATGTGCAGGTTCTTATGTGACTCATGAGACAAACCACTTTGTCTACTTCTACGTGGATTCAAAAGCAGTGTTGCTGTTCAAATCTGGTTGACCATGCTAAGAAGCAAATATCATGCCAATACTGTCATCTTTGTAAATTTGATAGTTTGAATTTAGCAGCAGGCTTATAATCATGAATGCTTTTAAGAGTTCTAATTGTTGTTTTCCTGATTAGTTTTCTTTCTGATTAATACCTAAACTTCGTCATACCAAAATAAATAATGTTTGTAGGGATGGCAAAACGAATGTGTTAGACAGGTTGGGTAACAAGTCAAAACTCCCAACTTTGATTGATTTTTAATCTTTTAGATAATTAATGTATTAACATAATAGAACTATTTATTAAAAGAATAATGGTCACCACCACATTGCAATTTAACATCCTAGCAATGTTTTAAATACCGGTTGAACCGGGTTTCGGTCACTAGCCTGGTAAGTTTGAACCCTGTAAATTGAAAAAAACGGTTTGTAAGTTGTACCACCGGTATTACCGGGTTATACCGTTGTACCGGTTTTAAGTTTGAACTTTAAAACAAAAAAATTGTTCGGTTCCTTTTAAAAAAAATTAACGACCCAGTTTAGAAAAAAAATTTGTGTAACGATCATCTTTCTGCTTACGGTTAAATAAATGTTTAGTTACTTAAGGCCCATTTTAGAAAGAAAAAATATTGCAGACTTTTAAAAAAAAATTGTTGGAAATTAAGTATTTTTGGATTATTTTTTATTATGGATTAACTTTAGATTATTTTTTGATTATGGATTAACTTTAGATTATTTTTTGTTATGGAATTATGTACTTTTAGATTATTTTTTGAGTTGAAGTTGTATTTTTATGGAATTATAGGGCTAACTAGTCAAACTGATTGAACCGTCCGGTACAACCTGGTACAACTGGTGTACCATTTATGAGCCCAACCCGGTAAGTTTTAAAAACCGATTTTTAAAACAGTGCGTCTCAGTCTACATGGTCAGTTGTAATGAGACACTAATCCAACAAAACGTTTGCATTGACTTCTTGACAAACACAATTATCCTCCACATGCATCAACAACCGATTCTTGTCTAGCATTACCTACTTTGGGTGCTTTGTCATTCATAGTCATCCATCTTTTGTCCATTTTTTTCCATCATACAAGCAACCTTGTTAACACATTATAATTACTCTTTTTAATTGACGGCGAATGATTTCTAGAAACTACCCTGATGATCTGAGCCGTTGGAAGTAAGTAGGAAAGATCTCAACCGTGTTAATTCAAACCGCCAGGTTGCGGTTGTGTGGTCCCAAATCATGATAGCCGTTTGATCAGAAGACTGCTTAATCCTGACCGTGTACTATTAAAAACTTACAAAGCACCGTGTCACACCAGATTGCACCCCCTTGCTTCTGATTATTTTGATACCTTCTCTTTACATACGCTCCCGTCCTCCCCACGTCGCCGACGGTTTTGAAGAAGCAAACTCCGATATTAATTCTTGCACGTCCCTCATCTTTCATTATAATCACTCACACCTCTCGGTTATGTGAGAGAATAAGAGAGAAAGCTCTCTAGATCGTGTAATAGCCATCACCGCCAAGCTTAGTCGGAGACCTTCTTTCGGTTGACGAAGACATCTGTTTGGTTTGTAATAGTATATGACGTTCTTGCAGACTTCAATTCCGCGAAAACTCTCAAGAATGGGGTTTCTCAGGCACGCAATCATGGAGCCACCACTTCCTTCTACAGAAAATCCTCTCTTGGTCATGGAGTACCTTCGACCGCTGCAGGCCGTCTTCTCCAATTGTCAAGGGTTAGTCATCTAAATCAGTTCAGGTAAACAAAGAATCAGGTTCCATTCACTCGAAAGTCTTAATTTACTGCTATTTTGTTATTAGGAATATGCAATTGATGCTTTTATTTTACGAAATCACACAGAAGCATTATGTTCTTGTGATCAATTTCAAACATTTTTGTAGTCATATGTGTTCGTGGGCTGTAATCTTTGCCTCATGGAAAGTTAGTGTTGATAATGTTAACTCTTACTGATCATGAATATAACTGTTTTTCATATATTATTAAAATCATATTTCTGTGTAATATGTTCTAATGAAAATAATCTTCTGCAGGTGTAGACTGTTTTGTGGATGCAAATCATGGCTTCAAGTTCTGAAATAGGGCTTGCAACAGCCTTGAATACCCTTACTGCAATTTGAATACACAACTAGCATTTTGTAAACGGTATCATTGTGAATTTCAATAATTAGATGCTTTAGAAAAACTGGTGTTGAGTGTTTGGGTTAAGTTTATTAGGATTATCTTTTGATTATTTTAGATCCAATAAACAAATTTTGAAAAACAAGTAATAGGTTGCGTTGGGAAAATTGATTATCACGATGTATGCAAATTACTTACACCCAAACGTCTCATTATCAAGTATCCGAAACCGCCTTTGGTTTGGTACTCTTCTTCTCATGGGTTTAGGGTACAACTATTGTAGATATGACTTCATGATTGAATATCTTTTACCATAAATATTATAATGCAATTTAACCTTCTTAACAGGTAACAAGATTTCAAATTTGGGCAGGTTGACTACAGTGGATATGGACAGTCGTCTGGTAAGGTACAATTGTCTGAAATGAAAATGTCCTCGATTTCAAGATTAATTTTGCTATATTACATATGCTTGATTATCTATATAGTCAAGTGAGCATAATACATATGCTGACATAGAAGCTGCATACAGATGCCTTAAAGTGACTTATGGTGTGAAAGAAGATGTCATATTATATGGGTAATTCGTTGGTACTGGACCTACTCTAGATTTGGCATCCCTTTTATCAAGATTACATGCCGGTTTGTCCTTCACAGCCAAATTCTATCAGAGCTTAGAGTCATGTATCCTGTCAAACGAACGTATTGGTTTGATATTTATAAGGAGTTTTACTTTAAAATTAAGTGGCTTCAAGATTTACATGTGCAATGTTTGAAAACCCTCAAGCTAATATAGAAGCCATTTATGGGACACAAGTCTGTGAAACGAACATATTGGTTTAATATTTATATGGCAAGCTGTCACTTTACGCTTATGTTTGATGTTTTAGGGATGTTCTTATTACTGCTGCAAATATGTTATTTTTGCCTTTGATGATTAGGTTTTTACTTATATGGTTCTAAAATGTTGAGCATTTTCGGTGTACAAGTCTTGCCTAAGATTCTTATAGGTAACAATTTCCCACTTCATACACGTGCTTTATGTTTTAGTTATAAATGGGCCGATTTAAGTTACGTTTAACTATAATGGTTCGTTGGGACAAATCAAAATTTTAGTTAAATACGTTGAAATTTGAAAGTTTCCCAAAGTGTATTAATATATTCAGCTTTCACAATTGTTTTTTTTACTATAAGATATGATATGGGTTTTGTATTTGTATATATCACATATTAAGTTTCAATTCACTTACTTATAAGATATCAATCTATTAGTAATTACATGTTCTATAGGGGGGCCATTTTTAGTGCTCGCACAGGGCACCCGAAATCTCGGAGACGGCCCTGATTGCTTGTGATGTAAGTAAAGGCCAACAGGTGGATCCTTTTCGCAAACCACAACATGGAATGTGGGGCATCGTGAAGAGTTACTACTTCATTCAACAAGTCAGCTAGGTTCGAACTGAGAATTTAACTCTCGTGAGTACAATGCAATTATGGCAAATGGGGCTGCTCTGTTTTCTTCTAATAGCAACGTTTTCACTAATGCACACTTTTGTTTAAATTGTAGAATTATTAAGCTTACCTACAGTCACACATCATAAATTATTATTGTTATTTGCAGCTGATCTGGGACTGTTTTTGGCCCAGAACTGAGCTGCAAATCAGATACGAAATTAATATGTTTTAGATCTTTTGGATTAAGAAAGTTATTATTACTTATTATCTTAAGGTGGTTGAGACACTGTTTTAAGTTTTGCAGACCAACGCTTTTTATCTTCGTACATGTATATATCCTTTTGAATCCCATTTACTATCTATACTATATAATAAATAAAGGTTTTCTATACCACATGTTGCTTCCACATTCATCCTTGTTATTTTTTTCTCGCTTCTCTCTCCTTTTAATTATATCACTATCCAAAAATAATAATATATTTTTAAAGAAAATACTAATCTTTATATTAATAAATCTTCTGACATATTTAGACGAGTGTATATATTAACAGATTATATTTTATTTCACGGGTTTATTCAACCTGTGTAAAACACGAGTTTTTAAAAAATATTTTTTATGCTGAATATATAATATTATATTTATTTAACTCGTGTAATACACGAGATTTTAAGCTAGTTATCTTATATAAGAGGTTCCATATGTATGATATTGACACCCAATTTCATGGACTAGAAGAAAAGGTATATTAAATGATTCTATATTCTAATAATGTATTGCAAAAGTAGTTGATGGTTTAGTTGGGTTGTATTTTAGGTTTCTCTGCAACCTTCTTGCTAGCGAGAACATTTTTTTTCTAATAAATAATATTGTTAAAAAGAAACTAATTTTGTTTAGCATGCAAAGAAATATGTTTAAGACATTATGCAATTAAACTACCCAACCACCGGACGAGTATAAAACTAGTTATAATTACTGCTAATAGAAAGTTGGAAGAACAGTAGTTTACAAGTTGTTAAATAAAGAACAATGAAAAGAGAAAGTATAAGTGCTTAATGCATTTTATTTTGAGCAGTTATTTTTTTATTTTTATTATTTTAATAATATATATTATTTTTAAACATATTTTGTTTTTCTACTATAACTTTTTAGATATAATGTTATCGTAAATTTCTAATATACCGATGCGATGTGGTTATTTTTATCTACGTTTCAACATAAACTTTATTCAAAACCAAGTTGGATTGAATATAATATAATTTTACTTTTTTTATTTCTAAATCCGCTTTCGTATTCCTTAACATTTATTTTCACAACAACGTAACTTTTTCTTAAATTATGAATATGCTAGTGGAAGTTGCGATCCTAAAATGAATTAGAATAAGAATTGTCCATATTTAAAGCGCAATGAAAGCACAAGTGCTTAACAAAATGAAATTTTGTAGCTCGCAACTTTGTGTTTTGTCAAAAAAACATGGATCTAACTTGTATAGATAATAAACACAACCAATAATACTGAACAAACAATCTGAATACAACAAATATGAGAAATACTAATGAACAAGACTCTAACACCTAGACCAAATCACCAACGTTATAATCTGAAAGAATCTAACCAAATTACATACTAGATACAGCCGAGAATCTAACCAAATTACAGACTAGATACAGCTGAGAATCATCATTGTGATGTAACCCTAAAACAAGAACTCGGGGATACAAGTACGAGAGAAAGAAACGAACAAACGCATGTATAATGACTTCAGCCTAAAAACACACATTTCTTTCTATTTATAATATCGGACTATTCATGATCCAGGTTAGACCTTCATGCTCCAGGCTGGACCTTGTTAATTTTAAATATTTGATTCTCATTCAAAGTGAAATGAATTACAAACTTAGATATAAATACAAGAAAAGAGGAGGCGAAACTAACTAACAATTTCGCCTAATGAACAATAAACGAAACTACAACCTAAAAGGCGAAACTAATACCAACACCCTCACCCCATTGTGGCTGAAGGGTTTGATAGTTATGTTCACATAAGTTTGAGGGGAGTTTTTGGAGTATTTAGAATTAAAGGGGTTAGTATGGAAATTTGGTTTTGAATTGCAATGTGAGTCAAGGCCGTAACTTGCTGGTTGGATAATAAGACTTGGATGGCAAATTTAAAGTTTAGATAAGTTTGAGTTTAAACTCTTGTTTTAGTCCTTCTGGTTTGGGTAAATTCTTTATTTTAGTCCATTAATTTTAATTTCTTTTTTTAGTCACTATGGTTTCATTTTTATTTCAATTAAAGTCATACCTCTAACATCGTTTATTTTTTTTTTTAAACTTTTATATGAAAAGACAAAAATACCCTTGTTTTAAATACAAGGACCGTTTATGTAATTAATCAAATTCTGATCTCCTCTCTCTCTATCTACTTTCTCTCTCCATAAGAGCTCTGCCACCACTGAATGGCAGCAACCTCCCGATCTCCACCATCGCCACCACAGCTCCGCCATCACCAAATAAACACCATCAGAGATGGAGAAAGATAGATCGAGAGGGATGGAGTGGTGCACCATCATAAGGTTCAGGTGAAGATCTCGTTGACCAGGTCCGTTCACACACCATAAAATCGAGGGAGTCGGTGGTTGAAGGTAGGGTGAAAGGGGTGGGAGTTCCCGCCGCACCTTCTCTCTTCGTCTCTACCTCGGTCCTCGTATCAGTGTCAAGAAATTCTAGTGAAGGAAAGATTCAGACGAGAAATACAGTGATCTTAAGGAGATCTTAATGAGCAGGTATTAGAGAAAAGTATCAGACAAATGTCGAGCTTATAATTTCTCTGATTGTTCCGATCAATAGTTCTCTACCATGGTTTCCATGATTGAGGGGTGAAAGCTCCACTGGAATGATTTTGCTGTAATAATGAAAATATGGAATGAAAATATTATTCTGCTATTTATTCTTACCATTTTAGAGTTACCCATTTTAGAGTTACCCATGGAATCATTTGATTCTTTCTAGGATCATCATCATTTTCACATTGTTGTTGTTTTTCCATTATTCCATCAGTATGCTCTTCATCTTCGTGATAGTATATTGCTCTTATCACTTTTCTATTTTAAAATCAAATAATCAGAACAAAAATAAGACTAATAACCAAAATTATCCATCGGAGATGTTGGCCGGAAAAAAGAAGTTGCCGGAGATGGTGGCGTTCTTAATGCCCGCAGAGAGAGAGAGAGAGTGAGTGCAGAGAGAGTGGTAGTGGTGGCGGTGGTTAGGTTAGAGAGAGAGTATTTTAATTTATATAAACAGTCCTAGAATTTGGGTAATTACATAAATGGTCCTTGTGTTAAAACAAGGTATTTTTGTCTTTTTCACAAAAAAGTTAATAGAAAAAACAAACGTTGTTAGAGGTGTGGCTTTAATTGAAACAAAAATAAAACCACAGTGACTAAAAAAGAGAAATTAAAACTAATGGACTAAAATAGAGAATTTACCCAAACCACAGAGACTAAAAGAGGAGTTTACTCTAAAGTTAATTAGATAAGTTGTTAGATTTATTTTTTTTAGCCACTTTGGTAAGGAGGCCTGGGCTCTCCAAAGGAGACCCATGTTCAATCCCCACAGACTTTACTTTGGGGGTGACGAGCCCACGTCGATGATTGGGGAATGCAAGGTCAATGGTTTGAGCATAAAGCGATCGTGGGGCAGAGATAGCAGTTCGAACCCCACACCTTGACCTTGGTTAAGAACCGTGAGCCGATTGCCCCCTGCGATATTCTTGGGCGTGGGTATCGCAGGCCGGTTAGCGAGGCCGGAAAACTTGTTTTTTTGTTAGATTTATTTTTAATAGTTGATAGTTATCTAGAAGGTAGAGATAATATTTAAAGTGTTTTGAGTCTTAGTAGGTTTAGTCAATGTTGGTGTCTTATTTAAAGGGTCATGCATCATATGGAATGAGAGTAACAAAATTGCAAGTTACGATTATTGTTCCTGTTTCCAAATCAAATTTGTGAATTTTCTCTTTTGGTTACAGCTTGGGTGTTTGCTTGGGGGGTTGAGTTTGTTTGAATGTGATTACAATACCAACAGCGGCAAGTTGGAGGTGCTTCAGCTCCAACTTAAGAATCTAATCAGAAACTAAAAAACGAAAAACTTGAAAACTATCAATCTTGATCTTGAATCCATAACTGAAACGTGATCTCTGAAGCCACAAATAGGACTGCGAAAAAAAAGATTGAACATGAATTGGAAAACTCGTAATCTTGAAAGAAAAGAGCATAAATGGAACATAAAACAAGGAAACTGAGCAATTGATTTTTATTTTTATTTTTGAAAACAGAGACAAGAAGTTGATTATAGTGATTGATGCGAAGTGAACACAAATCACAGAAATAGATGCGGATCAGAGGAGGAAAATGATTTAACAAAGCAACAACAACGAAATCGAGTACATCAACACCGATTGAAAGTAAAACAGAGAATGAAAAGAGGAGGATGAGTTCAATTTCAGAAATGAAATCGAAGAGATTCTGAATGATATCGATGAAGGTGAAATTCGATTCCAATACTAGAATTGAATGATGAATCAATCGCAAATACGAGAGAAGTGATAAAACGATCACAAATTTGATTGTAATCGAGTGGAACAAAAATATGGATCGAAAAGCATAACTCTCTCATGCCATGTTAATTTTCAATATTTGATTCTCGTCTAAAGTAAATGAATTACAAACTGAGATATAAATACAAGAAAAGAGAAGGCGAAACTAACTAACCACCTAATGAAACTAATACCACAAGCTGCTTCAAGCCCAATCCATATAATCTTGGTCCATCAACAACAAAACTCAATCTTCGGTCCACTCAGAATATATGCAAAAATAATAAATTGAATTAGAAAATGTTTTAACATGTTTATAGTCATAACTTTTAAATTTAACTTAGTGTTTCTTCTAAACAAGATGTTTCCATGATTTCTTTATAAAGATGGTTTTCACTTTTTTTTAACCTTTTTATGCTAATAATCTTTTTACAAAATCATGTTTTGAATTTTATAGATTATGTTCACTACTAATCAGTCTTCATTGATTCAACAATCTTTCTCAATAAGGTCAAATAAAAAAATATGAGCAAATAATATTCTGCATATAGGAAACAATCAAACAACTTAGATTTGTTGTTACATTAAACATTAACACAAGAATGTTTAGCATCTAATCAATTTTAATTAGAGAGTGGTAAACACCTGCAGAGGAGAGGCCCTCTTTAGACCTAAAGGTTGCAACAAAGCCAAAAGGCTCACGGCCCACCAAAAACGGTTATGACAATTGACAACTTATCAATGGCCAGATGTATCTCCACCAATGGAGCAAAGGACATTCTTGTGTGACTCCGTTGTGAGACCCACTGGTCCCTACATGGTGGATACGAAAAGCATATGATCTCATCAGGTATAAATAGCGGATGAAATCACCATTAACTACAAGTATGACCTAATTCCCTCACTCTCTCCTCCCTTTAACCATTTTACTTTATCCCGAGAACTTATTCTCACGCCAGAGAGCCGACACAGGAGTTACCCCTCCCTATGACGCCCTAACGAGTTTGTTAGTGTGCAGGTTTCCATTGGAGAAGAAGATATCAAACATAGGATATTTGTTGGGTATTTTGTAGTCAAGTTGTCGGTTTGTAGACCTGTACTGGTGCTTGAATTTACAACACCCTATAAATATATGTGTCTATTATTTTAAATGTGATACATGACGAGAACCGGCTTTTACGTTGCGTACAAATAGTTATTATAATTCTTAGCATTCACACTTTAAATTCATTATTAAGGGTGACAATCTTAACCCAACATTTTAAAAATGGGTTTTTCTGGGTAAAAATCAATTGAATATGGGTTAATATGCGTGACCTCAAATTAGTCAAAGGGTTAATTTGGGTCCCCTTAAATGAGTCAACGAGTCAATTTGTATCACTTCAAATATTCAATGGGTTAATTTGGGCCACCTTAAATTAGTCAACTAAAATTTTGTTAACTTTTAAATAGCGCATATGGGTGCCCCCAAACTTTATCATCTCACCCCACCCGCCAACACCCCCCCTCCCTCGTCGCCTCGCCGCCCCCCACCACCCCCGTTAGGGGTGAGCAGAAAACCGAATTAACCGAACCTGAACCGAATTAACCGACAAAACCAAAAAAAACCGAACAAAAAATAACCGAAACCGACATTTTCGGTTCGGTTATTCATTTACCCATAACCGAACCGAATCGAATGACATCAATTTGTAATATTTTTATAATATCACCCATGCTCCTATAACATTCTTAATTCTCATAAACTTAATAATTCTATATTTCGATTGACTTTTAATGCAACTATCTTCTTTTATGTATAGGTGTATGTAGTTATTTTAAATTAAACAAAAAACTTACATAGTCGATATTTTGGTGTCTTATTTATTTATTTAGTATTTTCAATATGTCTTTACCATTCCAAGTGTTAATTTACTTGAGATTAAAGAGAAAAGTATGAAAAAAAGGTTTGGGGTATCCCACATTGGATGAAATAGAAATATAGTCAAGGGAGGTATGCTATAAATAAAGAAGGGATGACACCTGATTATAATAAATAAAGCTTTGAAGTCTTTTTTTTTTGACTTTTAACATTAGTATTTCATGTTTTTTTAAGTTTTCTTTTGATTAATAAATGTTATTTTAGGCTTGGTTTGCATTAGTTAGCCTAATAGGTGGTTAACCGAACCGAATGCACTTAATCAACCGATTAACCGAACCGATTGGTTATTAAATTTCATTAACCGAAAGTTTCGGTTTCGGTTTTGGTTAGAGAATCGAACCGAACCGTGCACACCCCTAACCCCCGTCATCCACCGCCCCGCCAGCGCCGCACCCCACCACCCCCACATCGTCGCCACCCACCACCGCGGCAAACCCACCCAGTTTGCGAGTCATATTCATTATACATTATGTATTGAATAGTTTAACTTTTACATGTAGCCACAAAACCTACGAATCAAAAGGTTTTTGTCGGTAGTTGATCGAATTTTCAAATCAATAAATGCTTGATGTGATCATCCTTCGTGGTTCTTAATCAATCCACTTACACATATCTAAAATCTGGCATTTATTTATATTTTTATAAGGGAAAAAATGTGAAGCCGATAAAAAAACCATAAAAGTACCCAAAAAATTATAATTTTAGTATCTATAAAAATAGTCACAATTTACGAGGTGTAACATACTTTTTTCCAATAAAATTTGTTTATCGGGCTTCTATTCACATATAAACATATTTTTGCTTGATCTTTAAAGAATCTCATAGGCCAAAAAAATGCTTCACAACCATTTTGTTTTTGCTTGGGTCCGATTAAAATCTTATTAAAATTATTCTGACATGATCGAGTTAGATCTAAGACGAGTTTTTTAATTTTTTGAAAACAAGTCGTTAATAAACAAAGTGATGTGGCAAAAGCGTCCATAAAGAAATATGTGATGATGAAAAACGAACAAGCATCGCTACTAATTAATAATCTATTTTAAATAATAATTTTGATGTTGCTTATTTAAATTGATAGTATGATTATAATATTTCATATTTTTAAGTTGTTAAAAAAAGTAGAATTGTCAAACACTCACCGGGTCATAATACCTAAGAATTCGGGTGTCCTTTGCGACTAGAAAAAAAATATAATTTATATCTATACTATATAGTAAATAAAGGTTTTTGATGGCACGTGTCGCCTTCATATTCATTCTCATCATTTTTTTTCGCCTCTCTCTCTTATTAAATACATCTCTATTTTTTAATAATAATATATTAAAAAAAGCTAATAATTATACTATTAAACACATTTTTTTTTTAATTTTTACGTATTATAAGAAATTTTAAAATCTAATTATATAACTTTTATGTTCAATCAAACAGTAAATGAAAGTCAAATTACATAATACAGTAATTAACGTGTTTTCAAAACCCAATTATATATTATTTTTTACATATTTTGAATTTTATTTTCTATTCTTAGTTTATGTAATACATTTTTACATTTATAAATATAACATAAAAATTTAAGATGTGTATTGATAGTTTTCACCTCGTGTGTAGCACACGGGATCTAAGCTAGTGTTATATATATAAAAGAAATATCTATACTATATAATAAATAAAGGTTTTAGAGAGACACTTGTCATTCTCTTATGGATCCTTAAACTTTTTTTCTCACCTCTTTCTCCTATTAATTATACAAATTTTCTTAATTTTTTGTATAGTTTTTTGTTTCTGTTTCTCACTCCTATTAAATGATAATTATTTCTATAATTATTTTTATAAAATATTTTTTATTAAAAAAAGGTTTGTTCATAAATTTTTTTTATAAATTGAACATTTCTTTCATTCTTTTTATAAAACATTTTTAAAAAATAACTATATAACGTTTCTATAATTTGTATTAAAAAATTATGTAATGTCATAAATATGTAATATATAAATCTTTATTGCTAAGTATATAACATTATATATATTCAACCCGTGTAATTCACAGGGCTTCTAACCTAGTTTCACTAATAATAACAATAAGCAAACCAAAATTATTTTAGCAAAATAATCGGGTTTTTTTAGTTCGGTCAATGGAAGTCCTGATAGAGTGGTTGTTGATTATTGATCGAAACCCCTGACGACGTCTCCTTAAATTTTATTTTCCTGTCGCTAGTTTTTTTTAATTAGGTTTAAAAATACTTAATTTTTTAATTGGGTTAAATGAGTTTACAATTTTACACAGGTTAAAAGGGTTTATATGAATTAAAACTAAATAAGATGTTGGGTTAGTATTTAGAAAAAGTTTATTGGGTTTTAAACTTTATATGTTTTTTTTGTTTTAAAATAAATTTAATTTTGATCACCGGAATAGCTTGTTTGGAGTTAAAAGACAAATTTGCCCTCATATACAAGACACACGACTAGACTTAACAGTAAAATATTTACGGTCGTTAGGTCAAAGGACGTAACGTGCGAACTTTTTCAGACATAAATGACGTTTTCTGTAATTTCTTTGGTTAAAGAACGTATACTGAAATTTGAGTAATACTTAAAAGACGTAATTTGTAATTATCTCCTAAAACCAGCCGAGCCGGTAACGATCATTCTCACGTCGTGTAACGCGAGTGAATAAAACTAGTTTTTATTATGTGTAAATGAGAAATCAAATATTATTTTGTAAAAAAAGGTTAATTTATATATTACCGCTATTTTTTGATTTTACAAAATTATTATATTATTATAAGAAAAGCCAAAAAAAAGATAAATTAATTAAACAAAATATATATGATAGGTAGATTTATATAACATTAAATCAAATATGATCGGTACAAGTACTATCAAATTATCAATAACATGAATACAGGATATAACAACTTAACAACAAACTTAGTGGCATGTCAAACAAATTTGATGGTGCACATCATCTCTCTAAAAAAGAATTAGTGATTTTATCAATAATATTGTAATATCCAGGATTTCCCGACCGTTTAATAAGAATTTATTTAATAAATATACGTCTTTTATACTTGAAACCCATATACATATACAAGTAACAATAAATTCCTAAATATATATATATATATATATATATATAAAAGAATCATTTAAATATACATAAAACATTTTTGAAACTTTATAAGTTTATAATTATTATAAAAATAATAATAATAATCAATAAATAAATGAAGTCTAAAAACTATGAAAATTATTTTATAAAAAAAATCTGAAAACAATAAAACCTATAAAATTGTGAAAGGATTTTATAAAATAAAACTTATATAATTGTTTTATAAAGTCAAGGGACCAAACTGCCATTTAGTGAAACTTACTTAAAACTTAAAACCATGTTTTAAGATAAAATAATACTAGCTGGAAACTACAGGGACTAAAGTTGTAACTCGGCCAAACTCCCAACCCAGAAACTGACCCCGAGTTCGATTCCCCTCATCGACCGGTTTCCACCCTCTTTTTTCCAAAAACCGCGTAATCGGCCAGATTCGATGAACCTCGAACTCCGACTCCCGCATGCGACCCTTGCCCGATGCCATTCAATGCTCAATTCCAACGGCATCATCGCGTGGGTTCGAATTCGGCATTAACTTCCTTCAACCGTAAACTCCCTAACCAATTGAGCATTTAACACCAAATTGGCTATAAATTCGGATATGAACTCGTAGACGACAGCATCCTCAAGCTCCCTGAACTTGAAATCCTTCAAACCTGTACCTGCATTTCCGATTCAAATTCGCGACAGCCGAACGTGAAACTCGAACCCGATCTCCCTCATTACGGCATCGTTTCAGGTAATTCTTATGGCCAAGGCTTTCGTTTTCATGTGAGGATCAAAAGCCCCATGTTTAAACGCATAAACAGATGGTGATTCGATTCGTATTTGAGCGATTTCATTCTAGGGTTCATGAGGATTTGGGGCACGATTTGAACTTGTCTTTTTAAATTTCCTTTCCTGTATAAACCATCAGCAAACCCGTAGCCGGGATGGTTAGTGTATGCGTGTATGTCTCGACCCGGTCAGTGACCCGGGTTCGAGCCGGTTTATACCCTTTTCTTTTTAAAACCAGTTCCAAACAGATTTTTCGTTTTTAATAATTTTTATAAATTTCCTGATACTTTTATAAACTTAGATTTGATTTTTATTCACACTTTAATATTCCAGAACAATTTTATTTAATTAAAATGTTGTTAAAACTTATAGTATTTAATCATTTGAAAATAGTCTCAAACATCTAAAAATACTTGTAAACTTTTATAAAACTTGTATTTATACGGAAACTATTTATTTAAAAACAATAAACTCAATTTATTATTTACTAAAAGAATTCTTTCGTCCTAACATTTAAAATTTAAACACTTAAACGGTTAGAAAATTTTATATACTTTTGTAAACTCAAAAAGATTTATAAAATGTATATAAACAGAAACTTGAAGTTAATAAATTTATAAACTTGTGCATCTTATATACATTTAAAACAAGAGAAATAAATATGTGTATTTATTTTCCTAAGTGCTTATAAACTAGTAGGCTTTGTGAAATATAAGCTTTATAATAAATTCTATTTAAACATATTTGTTAATCTTAAAACTTCAAAACTTATAAATATTTTAAACATTATTTATTTACAAGTTAAATTGTAAAATAGATATTTAACATCTAAATACTTTAATAGATGATTAAACAAAATGATTATTCTTATAAGATAACTATTTTGTTCTTAATAAATATGTATGTTTTGAGTGACTATTATTAAACGGTAACCATTAATGGCACTTTAAATAATTATTTATCCTTATTAATTATTCATCCTTTTATTGAGCTTTGCCTATTCTTTAAATAAATCTTTAATAATTATTATTCTTTAAAATAATTATTATTAGTCTTTAATAATTATTTAGTATTACACTTATCTATTGTTACAACCTTATTTAAAAACGCTTAGAAAACTATTTTGATTATTTATACCTAACTTGTGTAACTAATCATTATGAACCTTTTAAATGATTATTGTAAATTCATAATCATTTTACACTACAACTATCTAAGATTTGATATATAAGTCAGGAGTTATTCATTTCAAAATCCTTGTTTTAAATTTTGAATGAAACTTCATAAGCACAATCATTCCCGTCTCCTATTGGAACCCTAGTCGAATCTTGAAATCTTAGATCTTTTGCCTTAGACTTTTACTTAAATCTTTAGACTTGCATACTTAGGCTTATTGTGAGGATATACTCCCTCAAAGTCTTGCAAATACTTATCCGTGTCGGATACTCTTCATCAATCCATGTGAGTATACTTAGCCCCTTTTTTCCTTTTATGCTTTTGGGGTGAAACATGTTCACAATTCTTAAACTTATACAATTCTTGTACAACTATGACTACGTGTTTATTCTTATGTTAAACTTGATACTTGTATGCTTAGATTAAACTTAAAACTAGCATATTCATTAACTTTGATCAAGCCTATGGTAACAATGATAGATCTATTGCATTTGACCAATCCACCTTGATTGATTGACCCTTCGGGGGGAGCCCTTGGTGATTGTTACTAAACCAAACTTTCAAACCTGCGGGTTATGCCTAAACATGGTTGGAGGATTGAATGTGCACAATGTCTAACATGCTTGTTTTCTCATACTTACATTATAGAATGCACAAATCATAGTGAATTGTAGTACTTTTCAAATACTTGTTAAACTGTGTCAAAACCTTTGTATCTCACCAACTATTTTGTAGTTGACAGATTCTTTCACATGTTTCAGGTTTACATCATGAGACTTATTCGTGATCACATAGGATGCTTTGGACCTAGACTACTTAAATTAAATGTTGTATTCGTATTATTCTTCCTTGTATTGAATCTTAAATTATTCATTAATGAAATATTGAAACTTTAATAGTCAACCTTGTGCTATTGAACAACCGCGTCCGCCCCGACATATAATCCGCCGTCGGTTGGGGTGTGATAGATTGGTATCAGAGCCTTGGTTATAGGGAATTAGGTTATTAGACACATGACCTAGACTATAACTTAGGAGACCCAAACATGAGTTATCTCATGTCCCTTACTAGGAAAATTCTCTCCTCATTCTAATCTTAATTCTTATACGTGAACGCTTGGAGATTCTACGTTTCTACTTACCTACGTGCTACAAGAGGCTACTACATCGAGGACACGTTCTTAGGCTTTAAGTCTAATCCACCACTAAACTCTCGTCAATAATATTTAAGTTCTAGATAATGTGTGAGAACTTGTGCGGACCGGAAGGGTGGATACCTGTATTCTGGGAAATTCTGTCAAGGAAAGCATTTCGTATAAATCTAAATCAACTGTTGGACCCGTATGCTTTCCTGGGAATTCTTGGGATGAGTATCCACTTATAGGAATGCACGACTTCTCTAAACATTAGTGAGCTCAAATTTCTCTTGATATGTCAAAATACTCACTTAGTGATATGCGCTAAATGAGTGCCATCTCAAATACTTTACGCTTCATAAATTCATGATTCAAAAAACTTTCCTCTATAACCTTTATTCTATGATTCTTAAGTCCCGTCTTGTCACATGACAGCATGCTTACTCGTCATGACCTGAAGGAGTTACCTTCAAGGAGAAATTCTTACGGGATTATACTTAAAAACTACATACATAAACTTATATTTATAGATACTACCTAATAAACTTCGTGATCGTTGTAATACAACCCTTAAGACTATGTATTACTCTACAAATTCTCCTATAAACTTCATTATTTTATGAACATAACACTTAAGGGGAAACCCTTGTGTTTTCATCTTATTTTCATCACTCAACCAAACTACTCTAGATAACTCACTCAAACTTTTGCTACACTTTTATACATCTCAAAGTGTTCATACATCCTTAAACTTTATGAACCTTGTAATACCAGCACATTTAAAACCATGTATTATCCTACAAGTCCTTTCTACAAACTTCATTATTTTATAAACTTGGCACATAAGGGGAAACCCTTGTGTCTCATTTCATTTTTTCGTCACTCAAGCAAACTTCATTTTATGACTAGCTCAAAAACTTTGTTACACTTTTAATCTCAAAACCTTCATACGTCCTTAAAACTTACACATCACCGTTTCTTGTAAACAAAACTTAACGTCTTTTAAACCAAAAGTACATTAACAAAGTGATTTGTAACCTGATCGCTTTCCCGCAAGGGAAGAAGCCTACTATAAAACAAACAAGCTCCATGTTTAAGACTCTAAACCCATAATGAACCTCGACATAGTACCATAAACCCAAACATCAGTGACAACAACTGAAAGAAGTTGTAGGCCCATGAGAAAGTTCTGGCTATGGAAATAGGGTACATAAGTGAGTCCTCGTGACCAACCCTTTCTTTCGGGAATCTTCCTCGTTAGCCCATCAACTTCCAATTAAAACTATTTTTGAAAATATTACTGTGATAACTCAGTATTATGTATAAAAACTTTTGAATATATTTGATCAACTTACTTACAAACTTTCTTTCTATTCTCCCTCTTGCTAGGTAATGGACTCCCACTCACACTCTTCACCAGTGTATCGTCCAAGAGGAGAGTCCGACCGCGAAGAGAGTAGCGAGTCACCGGTGTACCAGCCAAGCCCCTACCCTAATGCTAGGGCAAGATCTGAACTCAACACCAACTGGACCAGAAACCCTAGGACATCACCACCGAGGAATCCTTATCAAGCTCCTCACCTTCACCACCGGTTCTCATCGCCACCAAGGGACCCGTATCTAGCACCTACCCCTACCCTAAGGGCTAGGCATACCGGAGTACCTGCCGTGGCAATGGGAATCTCGGTGTCTAACATTCCTAGGTTTCTGGAAACCGAAGAATTTATGAGGAGGGAGATAGAGCATAGGGCACGGCACGACCTGTTAAACCAAAGGATCAACAACCTGGCCGATCAAATCTGGATCCAGGAAGAAAAGATCGTAACTTTGGAAGAAGACAGAGAAATCCTCGAGGACCGTATCGATGCCACTAGAGCAGAGGCTAGGTTTGCCATCCGAGTGACTCTAGCAGTCCTTGTGGTGGTACTAATATGTTTCTTAGTGGAGAGCTACCTAAGGCGCGCATGAAGCCTCTATTTCTCTTAAATTTTAAAGTTTGTCTTATGTAAGGGCTAGAAGCCCAAATTTTTGAAACATCTAATGGAAGTTATTTTGAAATTTCATATTGTTACCACTTGTAAATTTGACACCTCTTTCATCATTACAAACTTAACACTTCTACCCATACACTTTCGTCAAGAGTAGCTCACGTTAGTACTAGAGATAATTAACAACGTGGTATTAAACTATAAAAACCCTAAGTGACACGTATACTTGAAGAATAAACCTTCTGATTCGTAAGCACCCTTTTAAAACAACACGACTTACGAACCACTGCCGTAATCAACTATGATCATTACCCATTATATAGACTTAACACTTCTAAACTTGACCAACTTTTCGTTTGACAATCATACATACCTTTTTATAAGTCTTACTTATACTATTTATTAATGTCCAACCCGTCGCTTATAAACATCTTAATTACACTCTATATAAAAGAAAACTATACCTACTGTTATGAAACGGCATAAAATCATTTATAAACACACTATCATAAACCTTATTGAAACTTTTCCTGTTACCCTACGCTTAGGGACTTTCCTCATTCAACTCTTATCACATAAAAGACTTACTATAAATCCTAACGGGGACTAAAAGCTTAAATACACGTTTCTAAAACATTAAACTTCGTATACTCAACTATGAGACCAGAAAACTTTTGAGTCATGTAAAACTTGTACAAATACTCAAACCCGTATCCTTAAAACTAAACATGATCAATAAAGGATCATGTAAAGCTTAATATTGAAACTTATGATCAACTGACTTATCCTACTTTCAAACTCATACTTGGATTCTTAGTCTTAAAACTCATACTTGGATTCTTAGTCTTGAAACTCATACTTGGATTCTTAGTTTTGAAACTCTAAATCTTGTCACATTCTTTCTCCTTAATCATTGAAAGACGTTTCTCTCTGAGGGACTCGTTAATCAATGATCACTCCTATGTAGAAACTTTAGTCGTGTGTTAAACGAATTATTATACTCTCCCTTGATCCACACACAAAAAGAAGGACCTATGCGGACTATGTGACGATTTAAATGCTTGCGGGTGCACACGTAAGTATGAAAATCAACGTATGGGAAAACATAGTAAACTCTGTCGTGTGCTATGATCTAAGACTTATCGTAAAAGGGTAGCCACGGAACTTAGATACCGTAGTAAATCCTTAGACGTACGAGTCTACAAACTCAAATCATTAAACTATCATCAAATCCATCCTGAGTGATACATCTCACTTTAAATCTTGGATAGAACTTTCAACAGTTATTCTCTCCAATGCTTTTGAAAACGAATCTTCATCTATCTGAATAAAACTATATACTTCTTAGGGAAACCCATGGCAACCATATACTTTGAAAACTTATAAACTCAAGCGAAAGTCTTACTCCTATAGATATTTCCCCTTGGGAAATCTAAACGTAACTCAGGGTCACTTGGGAACATAGGGTACTTTTCTCGTCATCCTTGTACGTATCGTAAACTTAACTAAATCCTTCTACCTTAATTTCGGGACAAAATTTCCTAAAGTAGGGGAGACTGTAATATCCAGAATTTCCCGACCCGTTTAATAAAAATTTATTTAATAAATATACGTCTTTTATACTTGAAACCCATATACATATACAAGTAACAATAAATTCCTAAATATATATATATATATATATAAAAGAATCATTTAAACATACATAAAACATTTTTGAAACTTTATAAGTTTATAATTATTATAAAAATAATAATAATAATCAATAAATAAATGAAGTCTAAAAACTATGGAAATTATTTTATAAAAAAAATCTGAAAACAATAAAACCTATAAAATTGTGAAAGGATTTTATAAAATAAAACTTATATAATTGTTTTATAAAGTCAAGGGACCAAACTGCCATTTAGTGAAACTTACTTCAAACTTAAAACCATGTTTTAAGATAAAATAATACTAGCTGGAAACTGCAGGGACTAAAGTTGTAACTCGGCCAAACTCCCAACCCAGAAACTGACCCCGAGTTCGATTCCCCTCATCGACCGGTTTCCACCCTCTTTTTCCAAAAACCGCGTAATCGGCCAGATTCGATGAACCTCGAACTCCGACTCCCGCATGCGACCCTTGCCCGATGCCATTCAATGCTCAATTCCAACGGCATCATCGCGTGGGTTCGAATTCGGCATTAACTTCCTTCAACCGTAAACTCCCTAACCAATTGAGCATTTAACACCAAATTGGCTATAAATTCGGATATGAACTCGTAGACGACAGCATCCTCAAGCTCCCTGAACTCGAAATCCTTCAAACCTGTACCTGCATTTCCGATTCAAATTCGCGACAGCCGAACGTGAAACTCGAACCCGATCTCCCTCATTACGGCATCGTTTCAGGTAATTCTTATGGCCAAGGCTTTCGTTTTCATGTGAGGATCAAAAGCCATCTGTTTTAACGCATAAACAGAGGGTGATTCGATTCGTATTTGAGCGATTTCATTCTAGGGTTCATGAGGATTTGGGGCACGATTTGAACTTGTCTTTTTAAATTTCCTTTCCTGTATAAACCATCAGCGAACCCGTAGCCGGGATGGTTAGTGTATGCGTGTATGTCTCGACCCGGTCAGTGACCCGGGTTCGAGCCGGTTTATACCCTTTTCTTTTTAAAACCAGTTCCAAACAGATTTTTCATTTTTAATAATTTTTATAAATTTCCTGATACTTTTATAAACTTAGATTTGATTTTTATTCATACTTTAATATTCCAGAACAATTTTATTTAATTAAAATGTTGTTAAAACTTATAGTATTTAATCATTTGAAAATAGTCTCAAACATCTAAAAATACTTGTAAACTTTTATAAAACTTGAATTTATACGAAAACTATTTATTTAAAAACAATAAACTCAATTTATTATTTACTAAAAGAATTCTTTCGTCCTAACATTTAAAATTTAAACACTTAAACGGTTAGAAAATTTTATATACTTTTGTAAACTCAAAAAGATTTATAAAATGTATATAAACAGAAACTTGAAGTTAATAAATTTATAAACTTGTGCATCTTATATACATTTAAAACAAGAGAAATAAATATGTGTATTTATTTTTCTAAGTGCTTATAAACTAGTAGGCTTTGTGAAATATAAGCTTTATAATAAATTCTATTTAAACATATTTGTTAATCTTAAAACTTCAAAACTCATAAATATTTTAAACATTATTTATTTACAAGTTAAATTATAAAATAGATATTTAACATCTAAATACTTTAATAGATGATTAACCAAAATGATTATTCTTATAAGATAATTATTTTGTTCTTAATAAATATGTATGTTTTGAGTGACTATTATTAAACGGTAACCATTAATGGCACTTTAAATAATTATTTATCCTTATTAATTATTCATCCTTTTATTGAGCTTTGCCTATTCTTTAAATAAATCTTTAATAATTATTATTCTTTAAAATAATTATTATTCTTTAAAATAATTATTATTAGTCTTTAATAATTATTTAGTATTACACTTATCTATTGTTACAACCTCATTTAAAAACGCTTAGAAAACTATTTTGATTATTTATACCTAACTTGTGTAACTAATCATTGTGAACCTTTTAAACGATTATTGTAAATTCATAATCATTTTACACTACAACTATCTAAGATTTGATATATAAGTCAGGAGTCATTCATTTCAAAATCCTTGTTTTAAATTTTGAATGAAACTTCATAAGCACAATCATTCCCCGTCTCCCATTGGAACCCTAGTCGAATCTTGAAATCCTAGATCTTTTGCTTTAGACTTTTACTTAAATCTTTAGACTTGCATACTTAGACTTATTGTGAGGATATACTCCCTCAAAGTCTTGCAAATACTTATCCGTGTCGGATACTCTTCATCAATCCATGTGAGTATACTTAGCCCCTTTTTCCCTTTTATGCTTTTGGGGTGAAACATGTTCACAATTCTTAAACTTATACAATTCTTGTACAACTATGACTACGTGTTTATTCTTATGTTAAACTTGAGACTTGTATGCTTAGATTAAACTTAAAACTAGCATATTTATTAACTTTGATCAAGCCTATGGTAACAATGATAGATCTATTGCATTTGACCAATCCACCTTGATTGATTGACCCTTCGGGGGTAGCCCTTGGTGATTGTTACTAAACCAAACTTTTAAACCTACGGGTTATGCCTAAACATGGTTGGAGGATTGAATGTGCACAATGTCTAACATGCTTGTTTTCTCATACTTACATTATAGAATGCACAAATCATAGTGAATTGTAGTACTTTTCAAATACTTGTTAAACTGTGTCAAAACCTTTGTATCTCACCAACTATTTTGTAGTTGACAGATTCTTTCACATGTTTCAGGTTTACATCATGAGACTTATTCGTGATCACATAGGATGCTTTGGACCTAGACTACTTAAATTAAATGTTGTATTCGTATTATTCTTCCTTGTATTGAATCTTAAATTATTCATTAATGAAATATTGAAACTTTAATAGTCAACCTTGTGCTATTGAACAACCGCGTCCGCCCCGACATATAATCCGCCGTCGGTTGGGGTGTGACAAATATATATTACCTCTTTTTTTTTCCTCAAAAATATATACATACAACACAAAAAGTGCTTTGCACGCCGGTAAATAGTAAGGATCCAATATTCTCAACATGAGCCATATCGATATCATGTCAATCCTCATCAGTGGTGAATTTAGAAAAAAAATTCAGAGGTATCATGAGTATCAAAAATTTCGTTCAGGGATATCGGGAAACATAAAAACAGTAAAAAATATCCACTACACTTCGAAAGTTGAGGGTAGATCCGCCCATGACCCCCATCATATTAATTAAGCAGATAAAACGGTTGTTTTTAAAAGTATCAATTTACTTCATATCAAATTTGCTTATGAACAAAATGGGTGAGGATTAGAGTGTTTAGAAAACATTAAAGCTGAACAAACTGTTCAAATCAAAGCAAGTCAACCGGTTTGTCTAGTTCGATATTCACACTGTTTGGTTCACGGTTTGGTATTGACTGTTTGAGTGTTTAACACTGGTGGCGGTGGGATGGAGGCGGAAATGACGACGAGATGTTCGCAGCGGTGATGTTGTGCTAGCAGTGACGGGTGGTGTTGTTGGTGTCGGAAGATGGTGTTGTTGTTGGTGGTGTCGGTGATAGTGGGCGGTGGTGGAAATATACATTTATAAAAATCACCGTAAACACTGTCAAAATATATATAGAGCCTGGCTAACGTCTAATGGTTTTTGCCTACCTAAAAACATTGTCATGTGCCTAGGAAGACATATTCATCATCTCATCTCTTTCATTTTACACATATTATAAATACCTCAAATATATATACTTAAAATAAAAAATAAAAAAAATCATGGCAGTGAAATTGGGTTGGTGGGAACAGTTAGATTTGGGAATATATACTAAAAAAAGGGTATATAATAAGGTAAACGGGTGTATTTTATCGGGTAATCAGGTCAGGTAAACGGGTATATCATCAAATCCTATATCCGTCCCATACCCGCAAAAAATTTCAAAAGTAATCCCATACCTGATTACCAGACCATATACTCGTCCCAGATTTTTCGGGTTTTCGCATTGTGTTCGGGTTTCATTGCCATCCCTAACAAGGAGTAGGTGATGGCGTGACGACAAACAATGATCATAGGTGGTGGTAATTCATTTTCACTCGTTTTAAATTACCAAATTTTATAAAAATAACCTTTGTTGACTCATAATATAATATTAGACTCGATTGGCTCTTTATATAATTTTTGAGTTAGAGAACACAAATGAACTCAAACACGAAATTCTTTTTACTTATATTAATTTCTTGAAAAATTAGTTATGACTGCCCCTTAATTTTAATCGATATTAAAAACTTTAATTTTTTGCGTTGCCCCTTAAAATTATCTTCAGTTTGTCTATTCATAATACGTATTCGTATTTATAATTAACAACAATCTAACTAATTGCAAGAATCATGAAATCGGCATTAGTTGTATTCCTTATTACGTATGTAAAGTTCTAACAAACTTCACATCTTCACGGAAAACTTTACATTTTGACAAAAGTCCATTCAACCGACAAGCTAAATGAATTATACCATAACTTAAAAGGGGAAATCACCAATCTACATACATTTGTCTTTCAACTTGTTGGCTTAAAAATCTTGAAAAGGTATAATAGGTCCATGAAAATAATCAAACAAATCAATACACGTGTCCGCCGACTAGGATTTAGCCGCGGCTTTTGGCCGTTGATTAGGGTTTAGCCCCCACTTTTTAACCGCCGGCTAGAACCCGTTGGCTTAACAAACTTGTTAAGTTTAACAACTTCTGCAACAAACACTACAACAACCGTAAAAGTGGTAATAACGACCAAGATATTTATTTAGAAGTTTGTGATGAGTACAAGCCGCAGTGGGTACGGCTTTTAATTCTTATAAAGCATGAGAGATTGTGAGAAAATCTCCGAAGTGGCGCAAAGTCACATTGATGAGCCAATCGTCTAAACGTACAAAAAAGTAACCGCCAGACGATTTTACGCTAGGTATATTTCACACATTAGTCTAAATGATACCGATGACGAGATTGAAACACCGGAAGAATTGGTTCGTCCGTCCGGAAGAAACAACAAAGGTAAACATGCAGCTTCTTCGTCCGTCTCGGACGACCGGTTTGATAAAATAGACGCGAAGCTTGAGAATATACTCGGTTTTAGAAAGAATAAACAACAAGATCTCCAATTTCTTACTATGAACGTAGACCGGGTGACCGGAAATGCTCGTAAACTCACGGAGTGGCGACGAAAAAAAATATACGAAAGAAACAACTTAACCGAGGAGGATGATGAGTGGTTTGTGTTTTACTTTTATGAATGTAGTTTTTTTTAAATGTATTTTATTTTATTTATTTATTTAAATAATCATTTTTTTATTTTATAATTTTGATTTTTATTAATGAAAAAAATTATATTTAGTTAATTATTACAAAATAGATGTGGGGCGTGAAACCATTTATTAGCTTGGTGATTCTGTCAAGTGATTATCACTGTGCTGTTGTGACAGCAACGTTGCAGGGCATGAAATCACTACGGATAATCTTAGTTGTTTAGACATGATCAAATAGATATTTGTAGTTGATTTATAATAATTAGAGTTGAATTCATCGAGTAATTGTGAAATTGGTCACTAGGTCAATTGATTGTTAATTATGCCAAATAAGTACATTAATAATTCGAATTCAGTTAACTTCTGGATAAGACTTTCCTAAACTGAGCTACACTAAAATTATACGTCTTATAGATAAACATGTGTTGAATTTCCACAAAATTTTCAATTTTGTGCAAGTAACCTTTTGTAGTTCTAGTACGTAAATGTTATATGAAGTATGGTGTATTTTGGTATAATAAGATCATTATTGAAAATTGTAAATATCACTTGTTTGTCACTGTCAATAATTCTCTCACAATAAGTTTAAATTGTGTTTTATAGTGTATATATAATGCAAGTAGCTAGTTAACAATGACATACCTAGCAAAATTTTTACTTTTAACTTTGTAATAACATGGTTGGTTTTATTGGTTGAATATAATATATTAAAATTGCTTAGTGAATACACTTGAAAAGTTGAATGGTTCGAGAACAAAACTAGTGAATTTTGGGAAAAAAAAATTTAGTTGTGGTTGAATTGTGTAGGTCACACGACTATATATATCTAATTTATATAGTCGAGGCCCATGCTGTAGTGGACCCAAATTATATATATATATTTCCCATTAGGATGAATAGTGATTTTTTTTTTTTTCATTTTTCTTATAAAAGTTTTTTTTTTATTTATTTTTTTTCATTTTTCTTACAAAAGTTTTTTTTTTATAAACTGGCCACTAAAGTTTAAAACAAGCTTTAATTTTTTTTTTCTTTACTCAAAACTCTGTTTTTTTATAGATTTGCCACATAAGTTCAATAAACTTTCGTTCGTTAACTTTTTTCAAAATACGGGTGCGCAGTTGTTTTTTTGTTAACGTTCTGACATAAATTTGTTTTAAAATGGAGTTGTATTCAAAATCGATTTTTTTTATCGTTGCCTGTATCGAGTGCCGTTACCGTTGTGGTACCATGATGAACCGAACATATTATGGGCGAACAATATCATTGTCGATATTGGTATTATCGATTCGCCTCCCATGGGGATGAATAGTAGTTTTTTTTTTTAATTTAATTTTTCTTACAAAAGTTTTTTTTTATAAACTGGCCACTAAAGTTCAAAACAGGCTTTAATTTTTTTTTCTTTACTCAAAACTCTGTTTTTTTATAGATTTGCCACATAAGTTCAATAAACTTTCGTTCGTTAACTTTTTTCAAAATACGGGTGCGCAGTTGTTTTTTTTGTCAACGTTCTGACATAAATTTGTTTTAAAACGGAGTTGTATTCAAAATCGATTTTTTTTTATCGTTGCCTGTATCGAGGGCCATTACCATTGTGGTACCATGATGAACCGAACATATTATGGGCGAACAACATCATTGTCGATATTGGTATTATCGATTCGCCTTATGGTTTTCAACGAACCGAACCGGTAATTTTTTTAATTTGTTTTCCCCTTTTTTATTATTTAGTTTTATGTTTCATTTCTATTAACATTATTTTTACCGTTGTGTCTATGCTTTTGTTTAAATTTTATTAACGATGGGCCACACAACGTTATCTATGATAACTTTCGTTCGTTATGTTTTTTTAAATAACGGAATGCGCCGTTTTCTTAATAATTTCTTTTGTTAACGTTCTGGTTTAAATTTTATTGGAGACAAAGTTGTATTCAATTTCGAGTTTTTTTGGGTATCGTACGTTATAACGAGTTTGCGATTCCACGCAAACGAGCCAAACCAATAACGACCAGACTCCCGCCGCGAAGCGCGGGGGGTAAAAACTAGTTGTAACAATAGATCATTAAAGTGTCACATAGTTGCACCCTTTGAATGCATTTGGTACCGGTACTCATTTTTACGTAAATTTAGTAATAGTATTTTCGGTACCGATACCATATAGAAATAAACATTTTGTAATGAATACCCGTATCTTACCGATAAATTTGGTACCGGTACATACTTTTCTATAAATTCGGTACCGGTCACATCCCTATAAATGACTCATATAAATGTTTATATACTATTGTACATAACTGTTATTTATATATAGGTAATTTTGGCTTTAAGATTGTTGACAATGAAGTTTGTGGTATATATAATTATGCATACACACAATTTTTTTTACGAATAAGGCCCAATCAGCTTTAGGTTTTCAAAAACCTTTAGTCGACTTTAGTTGAAATGGTTAGAAAATTTGAATTATTAAAAACCAAGAGTTAATATAATTATAACCGAGTTTGTAGATATCTTAATTTTTTTTTTAATAGCAAAGGCCTGGACACCCGGTATTACCCCGGCAAACAGATCACCCATTCGCCCGAAAAACAGAAGCGTGGTGACCCAACCCCACAAGGAAACCCACAACTGTAAAAATTCCCTAGCTCAACTTGGGACATTTTGTTAGAGTTTTGGGTGGAAAATGAGTTTTTGGTGAAAAATGAGTTTTTTTCACTAAGTTACAAAACGATTTTTTTGCCAAGTTTGGACATAAATAAATATATGTAACTGATGTTAATATTCTTGATTCTTTCCGGGTTTGTGTTCTCTTACGTGAGACCTTTGTTAGGAAATAAACCACGTCTAAAACGGATCTAAGATGAATTAGATATCAATGCTTAAAATTGAGTATTTAGAGTTGTTAAAATTCAGTTTTTCTTGAGTAGAAAAGTAGGGAAAACTTGTCAAACCTTTAAGTGGTTATAAGGAGTAACACCCATATATAATTGTTACCTTATAAGGAATGACATTCAGTGTCAGTCAGGAGGGTGCAGAGCACCCAACGTGCCCGCGCTTGAGATTGGGACGTGAGCGATTGGCGTAATGTGGCGCTTTGATGCCGCACTTTACACTTCGCCCACTTGAGAGTTGTCTTAGTATTTTTGACCGCATACTAGTGGCCTGTGTGGGTTAAGTACGCGGATGAGGTGGCACAACATACCTCAGTGCCCGGTATCCACGACGTACGCAGACGGTGTCTGTAATCCAGGTGTGCGGATGGTGTCTGTAACCCAGGTACTCACGTAATCCGCAACGTACGCAGGTGGTGTCCTGGCAGCCTATGCGGGTCGTTCAGACGGAGTGTCGGGGTAGACATGGCATCGCGGGTGACGTCTAAAGCCCGGGTACATGACGGGTCCATTTCAAAGCGTCGGAAGTGCGTTCCTGGTGTGTGAAACCCGGTCCGTGTGTCCGCGTCAGACTATACGCACACGACCTGGTGGGTGGATCCCGATCAACGTGTATGTATGCAATGTAACGTGTCCGTCTATACGCGCAGACAATTGTTCTCACTGCATCAGCAGTCTGTAACTGTAGAACAATTTATTTTTACCAACTCTTCAGACTTAAATATTTGACAGTTACGTATCATAATTCAAAAACCAAACAATGAGTATTGAAGACGTTTAATTCTCTTTATTTTCGTTTATAATTTTGATCAACTATTACGATTCTTAATTTTAGTATAAATCAAGACTTGCTAGACATTTCAACACCCTGAATCAACACTAAAAATAACAACAATATTTGCAAGAATTCATAAGTGTTACTTCTTCTCAATGTATCTTGCTGTTAAAAAAAATGTATTCTTTCAGCTTTAGAGTCATCCTTGTATGTACACACAATTTCGACGTTGTACCATGGGAAACTTTCCAGTTCTCTTGCGAGACTCGAAATTTGTTTTAATGGACCCGTATTAAACACGAAGCCTCAATCACAAATTTTGTATACATTTTTCTCTTTTGTACTCTTTTTATTTCTATTCTAAAAGTAGTGTAATTTCCTGCTTTAAATTTACGCTGTGTTCCCGAGTTTACTAAATGGGGGAAAAGAAAAGAAATGATTCATTCACTTTCTTTTTTCTTCTTTTTCTTTCTCTTCAAATCTTTCCAAATTAGAAGGATGCAAATAAGCCTTATTTTTCTTTCATTTTCTTTCTTAAAAAAAAAAAAACTATGGAACACACTTTCATTGTTTTTCTTTCTTTCTCCCCTTTAAAGAAAACTCTGGAACAAGGGTATACTTTTCATTCTTTTCTTTTCCTTTCCCTCTTTAAATGAGACTCGGGAATATAGCTTTAAGAAAGAAAGTTTTAAAAGAAAGTTTTAACCGTATGAGAGTAATCAGTTAACCCTTGTTCCCTTCCTATTTCTCGACTGAAAGAGAGAGAGAGAGAAACCGATCAACAACTCTCTTGTACCGTATGGGTCGTTGGTAAACTAACAGTCATTAAATAGAAACTCCGAACCCATAAAGATCAGGAAAGAGCCACAAGAAAGAGAAAAAAAACCCCAAAAACACACACACTGGGGGTGTCTTTTTTCAAGAAAGATACATACATACACACAGAGATAGATATATATACATATATAGAGAGAGAGAGAGAAGGAGACTGTGTGAGGAGGAGAAAAGAAACCCTCAAATAGCATTTGTTCATACTTGACTCAAAAAGTTTGTTTTTTTTCTTCTTCTTTTTGGGGTTTGAGTATATATTGTTTATAGATTAAAAATAATTGTATATTTATGGAGATGTCACAGTCCGATCCGGTTACAGGGCTCGAAGGTGAGAACACTTACACTTGCATTCTCACATTTCAATTTCGATTCATATGTTAATTTGGGTTTTTGATTGTTGTTGGTTAATGCAGAGCCTATGTGGCAGTTAGGGTTGGGAGGTGGGTCGGAATCGTACCCTCAACGGCCGGATGAGCCTGATTGTATTTATTATTTGAGAACAGGGTTCTGTGGCTACGGTTCTCGCTGTCGGTTCAACCATCCTCCTGATCGTGCTTCGGTAAATTAATATTCCCAAATTTTACATCTTTTATTAATGAAATTCGTTCTTGTTATTTGATGGATCTGAATGCCAATTGTGTATGATAAATCACATTTTACCTTTTCATGTATAATCAAATGGGTTTGTTAAAATTAAGGTTGTTTTGTTGAAATTAAGGTTGTTTTGTTAGAATTGAGGTTGTTTTGTTGTGTTTTCCCAGGTTGTTGGAGCATTGAGGTCTGGTGGAGAGTACCCGGAGCGAATTGGGGAACCTGTGTGTCAGGTATTTGATTGAATTAGTTACTAGTTATAGTTCATGTTATAAGATCCAATCTTGGTTGTTGCTTGTTGTTATGAAATGCTGATGTTTCATGCTGGAAAGATTGGGATTTAAATTTAATGCTTGGAATTTTGTCTTTTTATGTAACTATAGATTTGTCGTTTGATGATATATGCAAATCTTGCATTGATTTATGAGTAACTGTTTTGTTGTTAGTATTATATGCGAACAGGAATGTGTAAATTTGGTGCTTCTTGCAAGTATCATCATCCAAGACATGGAGTCGGGTCATCGAGCACAGTGCCACTAAATGTATCTGGATACCCTC
The DNA here is from genome assembly GCA_023525975.1 of Smallanthus sonchifolius. NCBI lineage: Eukaryota > Viridiplantae > Streptophyta > Magnoliopsida > Asterales > Asteraceae > Smallanthus > Smallanthus sonchifolius. Next base: position 59,337,186 of record CM042041.1, on the reverse strand, counting down.
TCCGTCCTGTGAGTTCCTTGTCTTTATTGAGGTGGCAAGATTGGCGGGTTGGGTAATGGGTTGATGCAACTGGGAAACACTTATTTTATCCAAGTTTTTATGCTCTCTAGCGGGATGTGATAAACATGATTATATATTGTTATTTAAAGAAAAGAAAGGGAAAATTTTGCACAATAGTAACCAAGTTTTCCAAGTGAAGTTTTTTTGTACCTCTAAAGTCACTTATAGGTGTGTCAATTATGTGAAATTTTTTATACGTGTTAATTTTTTTTAAAACTAAGTGACTTAAGTGGAACATATATGAATCCTAGTTACTATTTAGTGATTATTTCTTTTTAAATTAAGTTGAAGTAGGTGCTAGTTTTGATTCACTAAATAATAACCAAGTTTCATAATTTAGTTTATGTCAAATTGAAAAAATATAATCACTAAATAGCAATCAACGACAACAACCATTTAAGTCATATATCAATCAAGATTCATATATGATCCATTTAGGTCACTTAATTTAAAAAAAAGTTTAACAATTATAGATTTTTTTACAAGATTGGAACACCTAATGGAAGTTGAGGGACTTTAATAGAACGCTTGAGAAACTTGGTTACTATTTTGTACTTGGTTACCCCATAAAAAATGTACTTTTCTTTGATAAAGATTAAAGATTAGTATGAGGTTATTGTGCATCTGAATACACTCTGGACGACTTTACCCTTGTTTGACTCGTTCGATCCAGTTGACCTGTTAGAGATAAAATATAACCCAAATTGACCCATTTATATTCACACGTGTTGAATTTGCCACATCTAGTTGCTTCTATTTGATTAATCTTCCTTCAAATCGCACCTTGTAACCCAATGTAAAATCATTGTCCTCACAGGGTGAAAAAGAGTGTTCATACTATGTCAAAACAGGGCAGTGTAAGTTCGGGGTTACCTGTAAATTTCATCATCCCCAGCCTACCACCATCATTCTGCCGCCGCCACCACCACAGGCACCGCTACCTGAATCTTTTCCTTCTGCTTTATACCCATCTCCAGTTGCCTCTCCCCAATCATATGGAGTATTTGCAAGACCGTCTCTTCTTCCAGGCTCATATTTTCCCGGGCCTTATAGTCCACTTCTACTTCCACCAGGAATGGTCCCATTTCCAGGCTGGAATCCTTATCAGGTAATACAAATCTTTTTTTTATGAACTAAATTTCAATTTTTTATATAATTGCTAAATTGTTTTGATTTTAGGCTCCTGTAAGTCCAGCAGCCTCTCCTAACACTGTTGGAGCGGGCCCGTTTTATGCAGTAGCTCCTCATTTGTCTCCTCCTGTTCCTCCCTACACCGGATCTTACCTTTCTATGCCATCTTCTTCTAGTAAAAAAGAACATTTACTTCCTGAAAGACCCGGTGAACCTGAATGCCAGCATTACTTGAAAACTGGGGATTGTAAATTTGGTTCTTCGTGTAGATACCATCATCCACCAGAGTGGAATGTACCAAATACAAACTTTGTACTAAGCCCAATGGGCCTTCCCCTCCGCCCGGTAAGCATCTCTACACATCCCTGTTCTAATCTTTCTTAATGCTCTCGTTTAAGTTTACTGTTTGTTTCTCCTTGGTGCAGTGAAATTAGGGGTGGCAAGATGGGTGGGTTTGGGAGTTAATACATAACGTTTTCAAGTATTGGTTAAAATGGGCTGGGTTGGATTAGGTTGGCCCATTAATACTTTTTAATCCAATTCGTATAAATATTGAACACATAAATTATGATTATAAAAATAATATTAATATTCAATAATAATCCAAATATTTGAATAGAATAATTTAGGAGATTGCATGCACTAAAAATGCACTTGGGCGACTTTTAACCTATTGGGTTCGTTTGACCCATTTGACATGTTCCGCTTTTAGTTATGTTTTTTGGTTTCGCCCAAATTGACCCAGAAGCTGAAATTAAAGGTAGAAAATAAATAAACTGTATATCAAGTGAAGTGGATGTACATCAACATAACCAATGAATGTCAGTTTTATTTTCTAACGGCACTTATTGAATGTTAAAGAATCTATTTCATGAAATCAAAAGTTTTTGCATGGTTATTGTGGGTGAGAGTTCATTGCTCAATTTGGGAGGCTATTTATTATTTTCCAAAATTTATGTAGTTGTCTGTAGACATCTTAAATAAATTGGAATTTTAGGATTTATACTGGCCTTTCCTTGATAATATTTTGTTTCTGAAACCTAATGTTCAAGTTCATGTATCCTACATTTCAGGGTGCACCTCTTTGTACACATTATAGTCAAAAAGGGGTGTGTAAGTTTGGTCCAGCATGCAAATTTGATCACCCGATGGGCGTGTTAAGTTACAGTCCATCTGCATCTTCACTAGCTGACATGCCAGTTGCACCATATCCAGTTGGCTTATCTGTTGCCACCCTGGCGCCGTCATCTTCTTCATCTGACCTGAGGCACGACCTTGTTTCTGCAGCCAACATAGATGGTGTCTCCACCAGTATGCCAAGCGGCTCAGCTGGTTCAAGTTTGTCCCAAAGCTTGCCGGTTTCTGATTCAACTGGCGGCACTAGCACTAGTGCTAGCGCCACCCATGGTCATTCCACATAGCAAGTGGTACCGGTTCGCTACAATCACATTTTATGAACCTAACATGCCATCTTTTTTTTTTGGTTTTTGTGGCTAAGTCCTTTTGTTAGGACTCTATGTTCACATATTTACATGGCCTCTATTTTCACCTTTTAATAAGCCAAAAATGCCTAGGATAAACCGCGTATAGCTCCCCACTCGTCCCTCTCTTTCCTAGAATTAGCTTCTGAATTAAAAAAAAAGACAAATGGAAAGCCGCCACGTGTGTGTGCGCGTATTTCTTTTTGTGTTTGTTTATGTTGTGGTTCCTAGTACACAGTAAAAGTGTTGATACCATCCCTGTTTTTGATATGGGGGTGGTGTCTGTGGGGAATGGAATGGATTTGGATCCAGTTTAGAGAATAATATAGTGATGCTGGTGCATGCTATAATCAAAAAGTGATGGATATGATATGATATGAGATGTAAGGATGATTTGAATAATTTTGTCTACCATATACACCAAAACAATGAATATCACAACCTTGGATTTTATCTCTCTCCTTTTATTATTTCCTTTTTATTTCTTTCACTTTCTGCTTTAAATTCTCAAATTATATATTTTATTGTTATTTTATACCGGTGTACAAGTGTTTACATGATTAATGTTTATGTGATTTTCGTAATTCTGTACTAAAACGAACTATCATTCGGCACCTAATTCAAGTAGAATAAGGTAACAAAGACAACCACCAATATGATGCTGAAATCATAATGTTCTTAAACAGTTGAAACCGATTAAATTGCCTAAACCGAAGATAATAGGTTAGTTTGAGTTTCATGCGGTTTGATTCATGGTTTTCATAAACAATCCTTGTTATTTTTCTTTTTCAATTTGACACAAACTTGAACTATTTTAGAAAAGTTTGCACGGAAAAAAACAAAAGAAAACCGGTTCAAGTTACCCAAACCAAACGGTTTTGAATGGTCCGGCCAACCCAACCACGGTCGCTTTGATCCGGACCATGAACATACCTGCCTGAAATGGTTGCAAAACAGAAAGTTAAAAACGCCTTCATTTCAAAGAAACACAACTAACATGATGAATCACATTACAAAACAATTTGATTGTGTAGTCTCTAAAGATCCTTTAATAAAGTACCAAATGTTTGGGTACCAAAAACCTGTCTAGATTGTAGAACAATTGCTGTGTAAAAAAAAACCCTCATTCTGGTATCTAGTTCACCTGATGACATTCAGAATATTAGATCACCTTTTGTTTTTTATTTTTCTTATTCTTTTTGTTCTTTTTCTTCTTTTTAATCGGCTTCACTTTAGTTTCTTCGTCATCTTCAATCGTATCCTGCCACATTTAAAGTCGTTTAAAGGCGGACATTGACAATAAACAATAAAATGTGTATCAATGGAGTGGATGATCAAGGCACCTCAGAGTCATTAAATGAGTTTACATGCTGAATCTTCCTTTCTGAACTTGAAGCATTGCCTGCATACATTTTGCATTTTAACAATAATATACCACAAAACAAGACTTAATTCAACAATTATGTTTTCTGGCATGCAAATGACAACTGTTTTTCTTAATAAAATGTGTCTGCAGCTTGTCAACATGGTAAACAAGATTTTACTCAGGCACCTTGCAAAACCCACATTAAGCAACATTTGTTCTAAGGATGCAAAATATCATCTTAATAAGAGGAACAAAGATCATGAAGCTGTTAATGAAATCCAACATTAGGTATAAATATTTGTAGCACATGCATGCTCCAAATATTTTTGTAGAGGACAAGATTACTTTGATATGTTCCATCTTTATCATATCCAAAAAGACCTTTATATAATTACTTTCAGTAGTAAGTTTTTGTTATAAATTGGCCCACGGGTAATCGAAGGCACTAGGCGCACTCAAAGCACAAAGAATGAGCCTTGGGCCTAGGCACACAACGCTTAAAAAGCTAGGGCTTTCTTTTAAGCAAGGCACATAGTATAAGCATGCTATTTTTAGGGGTTAGACTGGTTCTAGACCATTTTTGGATATTTCAACTTTCAAACCAGTTTTAGTTGTTTCAGACCGGTTTTTGGCAGAATTTGCGCCTATGCGCCTTTGACTACATAGGGCCTACCTAGATGTCTACGAGTCAGAAACATACTCAATAACCCTCAAATTTTAAAGTTAAAGACAAAATGTTCAATCTCAACTTCATACGGATGGAAAAGACCAGGCTGATTTTTAAAAATAAATGAAATTACAATCTATACCAAAGATGATATTTCAAAGTAACACATCACAGCAGATAAATACCACATGAATATAAACAACACATAATAATATTTAGAAATTGATCCTAAAGAGCATCAACTCCGATTCACATAACATAAAACATAGAAGGTGAAATGAGGATGAAGATGATTACTTACTTGCTCTAACAGTCTCTTTAGCATTTTTAACAGCCAATTCCACAAGTTTAGGATTAATAGAAGATAAGCCAGTAGGTTCCTGCAATTTCCGTTCCAGAAACTTGGCTAAGGCAGCAGCTTTGTTAGTCTTCAATGGTCCTCCAGGGTGAGCCAATCTGCAATTACATCAATAATCCAATCCAGTTATTGTCCGATTTCGCAACGACATAAAAAGTAGAAATGATAAACGATAGATGAAGTTAACCTAGGTTGAGATCGGGAGGCGGTGGGGGCGGCTGACGGAAGAGGTGCAAATTTGCTTCCACGGAGAGCCTTCCGTTCATCTTCGGTCAGTCCATCCATTGCTAACACCTTGTTGCAATACGATTGTTTGATATACAGGAGCGATTTTGGTCTAAAAGTGTGTGATTTTGAGGTTTTGTAAGCGATGGAAGGTGAAGGTTTTCGATATCATTGTCCCTCGGCTCCAATTTGGGGGATTTTGGAATTCGACAGACTCCGGTTGCTGGTAATAAATTTTGGTAATGCCCGTTTTACCCCTCCACGTTTTATTTTATACCTTTTTTTAATAACTATTTAATACTTGCTTTGATAATTTTTAAATATATACATTAGTAATTATTATTTAATATTTTTTTCATTTAACCATAATAAAACACGAGTTTCTAACTAAGTATATCTAAAAGTATAGTAATTTTTTTTAATAATATATATTACAATAAATATATTTATCGTATGATAAAAATAAGTAAATAATATATTATGTTATATATAAATTTATAGTTATAAATATATAAAAGTAGTTATATGCATACAAGTGCAACATTAATAAAATATTAAATGAGTAGAGACAGGGCCGAGCTTGAGCTAGAAGAATTACTCACCAGTCGAGTTCAAACTTTAAATATAGAGTTCGAAATGAGACGATTTCGAGCTCTATAAAGTCAAACGAGTCAAGCTTGAGCTTTGAATATAATATAGAGTTTAAAACGAGTCTAGCTCGAAATTTGTAAGTTAAAGAAGCCCAAGCTCACCTCTGCATGACTTTTTGGCTTGTTTACACACTTGGTTAATTTTTAAGGTAATTTTTTAGAGAAAAGTAGTTTATTATATTAAACTAGGTTAGATCCCGTGTAATACACACGGGTGAAAATATCAATACGTAAATTTCTTAAATTTTATTTATGTATTTTACTGGTATAAAAATATATTACCATACATATATTAAGGATAGAAAACAAAATTCAAAATATGTAAAAAATAATATATAATTGAGTTTCGAAAATACGTCAATTACTATTTAATGTAATTTGACTTTCATTTACTATTTGATTGAAAATAAAAATTACATAATTAGGTTTCAAAGTTTTTTATAATAAATGATAATTTAAAATAAATATATTTTATTAGTATAATTATTAATTTATTAAAAAATATGGGTGCATTTAATAAGAGAGAGAGGCAGGAAAAGAATGATGAAATTGAATATGGTGACGACACGTGGCATACAAAAACCTTTATTTATCTATACTATATAATAAATAAGGTTTTTTAGTGTCACGTGTCGCCTCCATATTCATTCTCACTATTTTTTCCCGCCTCTCTCTCTTATTTAATGCACTTCTATCTTTAAATAATAATATATATTTAAAGAAAATATTAATTATACTAATAAAACACATTTATTTTAAATTAACACTTCTTATAAGAAAATTTAAAATTTAATTATATAACTTTTATTTCAATTAAATAGTAATTAAAAGTCAAATTACATTAAATACTAATTAACGTATTTTCGAAACCTAATTTTATATTAATTTTTACATATTTTGAGTTTGTTTATATCCGTAGTATATGTAACATATTTTTACACATGTAAAATATATACATACAAATTTAAAATTTTTAAATATTGATATTTTTTAACCTGTGTGTAGACACGGGATCTAAACTAGTTATATAGTATAGATTTGATAATATAAGAAACTATTTTTTTTTAATTCAAAAGGTTGTATACGAGGGAAAATTAACGTGAAAATAAGAATGACATTACAGTCAACCGGTTCTATTTACGTGACAGTTCACGCATGAGTCGTGTTACCGTACTTTATCAAATATTTTTATAAAACTTATGAGTATAGAATTTTTTTTTTTGATTCACTGTATAAAAAGTAATCGATTATAAAATGCTTTTCGAAGGGTTTTATAATTACATTCTCAATATTTTATGAAATCAAGCATGAGGTCTTATGTCTTGGCAAAACGTATCGCATGATGTTAAATATGTTAAATGACACGACACGTTTAATACGATTCATATGAAGCTGAACACAACAAGTTATTTCTTAAGTACTATCACAAACATGTCTGATAAGCTGAACATTCGTCGTTTAAAAGTATCATTTTCCTATGTCTTGGCAACATATCACATTGTTAAACATGTCGAAGACGACATAAACAGGTCGACACAACGAATGACATGTCGAAGACGACATAAACGAGTCAACACAACGAATGACATGTCGAACTCGATTAAAGGTAACAGGTTCAATAACACGAATGACTTTTGTTGCCCTCTTAACCTATTTAACACGATAAGTTAAAACGTGTTATTCGTGTCATAAATGTGTTTAAACAGGTTGAACGCACTTAAACACGTTTTAATTATGTCACTAACATTTTGACCTGTTACGACCCAAACCTATTTTCCCTTAACACTAACCCATTTATCTTCGTATCGAGTCTAATGATTTAACATGTTGTGTCCTAACTTGCCAGCTCTAATTTTTATCTAGTTACACTATTTTTTTAAACTCAAATAACTCTTATTGTATTATATATATACTTCATTATTTTTTTAAAATGTATACCATAAAATTGAGTATGTTTTCTCTATACTTTGTATATAATAATTTTCTTTTGAAAACATTGAGAAACAGATGTATACAATGATGTGTCTAATTGTAACGCCTTCCTGGTACATGGTGCTTTTAAGAATTGATTCATCAAATGTCTTTATATTATATAATGATTGTTGAATTAGGGTTACATGAGTGTGGTATATATAGACCATAATATTACGTTCTTAACCCTAGATTATTATCTATTACCTTTGGTCTAATATTTCTCTACAAACTAGGCACGGGAGTGATTTAGGTTGAAAAGTAAAAACAAGAAACTTAAAAGATAAAAGGTCTTCATCGTCTCGCGTTCTCCCGCATGCTGTTTAGCCACCTCTCCCCTTCGGTTAAACTTTCTGCCATCACCGAGTTTCGCCCGCCGCCAAAGTTTTGCCTATGAAACTAACCCGTTCGCCTGCAACAAGTTTAGGGTTTTGTTCCCCTGCTCTTTCTTCTTCCCTGTGTGAGATCCTGGTGTTGCAACCCTTGCAAAAAAATAAAATAAACTGAAAGCATTGTAGCTTTTGCGTTGGTTGAGCTCTTAGCTCTAATACCAAACTGATTCACCAAATGTCTTTGTATTATATAGTGATTGTTGAATTAGTGTTACATGAGTACGTGGTGTATATATATACCACAATATTACATTCTTAACCCTAGACTATGATCTTTGTGGATCTTAAGCCATGTAACAGTGTGTCAGTGTGATCGTAGTGTGAATTAGCAGGCATATTTTTATGTTTTTTTAGCGACGTATTTACCTCGATCTCCTTATGATTCATGAATCTTCACACGGAGTCAATAGCTTAAAGGACAAATTTTATGATGAAATTCAACTATTCAATGATAATGAAAAAAATACAAAGGGAGATGAAACGGATTAAAAACGTATATTATACAAAGTACAAGGGTAAAAAAAAAATAAAAAAATGTTTACTATTCCTACCATTACTTTTAGTTTGTTTTTCAATATGAGGTTAATTATTCGCTTCCAAAGATGAATAGTGGCTCACACACGGTCCGAAAATGAGTGCCTCAATCGACTAAAGCAAAAAAGATATATTTCATCAATCAAGAATATATTAAGATGATCATACTAACCTTAATTAGTCCAATAAACCGAAACCAATGGTACAGCTTTTAATGCAAATTATACAATCACGATTCACACAAACAAAACAAAAAATACACAAAAGACAAACGTCGACTTTAGCACTTGACCACTGCTGCTAGCTGGCTACACCTTCAAAAAAGCTTTCAAAAACCAGCTCTTCTAATTATGCCACAACAACTGTAAATTTAATGGGGTTAAGTTGCTGACTTCAATTCTTGTGGTGGTAAGCTTCAAAACACCTCCATACGTGCATGAATGCAAATTTATTTATCAATCTTTATATGTGTGTATATAAGCTTGCATTGATAGATACAATGCATATATGAAATACGTAATTCTTTTTGTTTTTGAGTAGATGGGATCAGTTACCTACGGATCCCAGAGGGAAACGTCAGGTATCTCATCCCATCCACTCGTATGATCGAAGTTAGAATCGTCGGGAAAGTTCATTCTTGGGTTGCTATTAAATTCCATCCATGTTTCTTGGGGATCAAGTGGTGAGTCATTGATAGCCTGGATCTGGCTAGCCGTGAGCCCAATATTCGTGGGCACAAAATGAGCCGAGCTCGAGCCTGAGGTCATATTGTTTTCGGGTGTGGAGGGTTTAAGGAGTAATGTTGCCGCGTGTGCCGCGAGGCGTATGTCTTCAGCACTAGAGCTAGCCGGGCGGGGTAGATTGGTTGCCATTTGTGGAAAGTTAAGGCGGGCGAGGTCTCCCCGACAATAAAACGACGCTGCATCATATGCAACCGCGGCCATTTCAGGTGTGTCAAAACTCCCAAGCCAAATGCGGGTTTTGGTCAAGGGTTCACGTATTTCCGACACCCATTTGCCCCATCTCCGCTTGCGAACTCCGCGGTAAACCGAAGAAGTCCCACCACCAGTGGAATGAGTGGTACTCATGGTTAGGAAGCTAATGCATAGAGGAGGATATGATATGCAATCCAACTGTCTATTTATACATGTTGATCCAACAGTTACTCTTTCCATGATTAAACTGTTTGATTTTTCTTAACATACTATTTAGTAAAAATATCTAAATATAACATTGTGAAATTGGCACCATTAAGCTAAAAAGTCAAAAACCATTATACAGGGGTCTGTTTGTTATTTAACCATATTATTGGGGGGATATATCCAAGTAGGTTCCAAACATATTTATAATGCTTGCATCAACATAATAATCATTTTTAAGGACTGGTTGTGACCAATGAGGGTGTGCCACGTTTTCATGATAACAATGTGTGTAGGCTTTTCTAGTATATGCACTTGTGGTTAGATAGCACTTCGTAATTTGGATAACAGCGAGATGTGATGTTGGTGAAAGGCTTCATGTTGATAACGCGGTTTCCCTACCAAAAGTGTAATTTTGTGTATATGTACTCATATATGTGTATGTATATGTGCATGTATAATTGTACATGTACATGTATATGCATGCAGTCAAATGGACACATTGATAACTTATAAATACTTGGAACAAACCCCACCGTTGAACTTTTTATTTTATTTTTAATTTTGGGTGGGAGAGGGGGAGCTGGTGTGCATAGCTTTTAACAAAAAGGTTAAGCTTCCAAACATATAAAAGTAATCATATGAAATGATGTAATCACTATTAACTTTTGTTCAAATGTGTGGCTAAAAATGTATATAATTACGATGAAAATCTTTTTTTAAATAATGTAACTTCTGGAATTTGTAAGGTTAAAAGTAAAATTCAAAAGTTTTATGATGAATGTAGGAGCTTTTGTTAGGGTGAAAGGGGGGGGGTTGCCGAGTACCTAGGGTACACCGTCTCTTATAAATCGAGTTGGTCGGGTTATGGAAATTGAGTAAAATTACTCGGACGTGGGGGATAGAGAGAGAGCCGTTGGAGAGAGAGAGAGAGAGCTGTTTGGGATTTTTTTATTTAAATTTTTTTTCTATATATACCCATACTTTACAAACATAATTTTCATCTCATTTATATATCTCTCATCTATATTTTTACACTTCTCAAAAAATGGAAGTGTCATAAAAAAATCAACAAAGTCTGAAAAATTTAGGTCAAAAGTTCAATCTTAACCGTCACCCGAACGAACCCAAGCCGCTCCCCGACGAACCCAACCACCTCCTCAACGACCACAACCACCTGCTCAACCAATTCCAAGCTATTTCCCGCAAGCTCAGTATTACTACCCCCAAAGTTCAACCTATCCAAATATACTATCTCAAGATATGGATCCAAATTATTTATCTCAATTTTCGATTGATATGGATCCAAATTTTTTATCTCAATTTTCCTACCAATACCAAAACCAACCGTATCGTGATCCAAACGAGATCATTCGTTCGGAATCCGAAGACGAAGGAGAAGACGAGGATGTTGAAGAAGAAACGGAAAATGAGGATGTTGATGCCGAGTACCTAGGGGTACACCGTCTCTTACAAATCGAGTTGGCCGGGTTAGGAAAATCGAGTAAAATTACTCGGACGTGGGGGATAGAGAGAGAGCCGTTGGGGAGAGAGAGAGAGAGCCGTTGGAGGAGAGAGAGAGCCGTTTGAGATTTTTTTATTTAAAAAAAATTCTTATATATACCCATACTTTACAAACATAATTTTCATCTCATTTATATATCTCTCATCTATATTTTTACACTTCTCAAAAAATGGAAGTGTCATAAAAAAAATCAACAAAGCCTAGAAAATTTAGGCCAAAAATTCAATCTCAACCGCCACCCGAACGAACCCAAGCCGCTCCCCGACGAACCCAACCACCTCCTCAATGACCACAGCCACCTGCTCAACCAATTCCAAGCTATTTCTCGCAAGCTCAGTATTACTACCCCCAAAGTTCAACCTATCCAAATATACTATCTCAAGATGTGGATCCAAATTATTTATCTCAATTTTCAATTGATATGGATCCAAATTTTTTATCTCAATTTTCCTACCAATACCAAAACCAACCGTATCGTGATCCAAACGAGATCATTCGTTCGGAATCCGAAGACGAAGGAGAAGACGAGGCTGTTGAAGAAGAAACGGAAAATGAGGATGTTGATGAGCAAGAAGAAGAAGAAGTTGTTGTCGAAGATGTTGGCGCCAAGCCGAAAAGACAACACAAAAGCCGGTTACCACCAAAGAAATGGTCTGAAGAAGAAGAACGTGCCGTGGTCAAAGCTTATATTCATAAGACCCAAAATAAAATAAAAGGAAATCAACAAAGAAGGGATTCGTTTTGGAAGAAAGTTTTAGCGCATTTACCTCTTTATATGGTAAAAATGATCGAACCGTTGATCAAGTGTCTTGGAAATGGAAGGATCTTAATAAAAAATGACCGCCTTTAACGGTTGTTACCAACAAATGGTAAGAGTTATTTTCAAATTATATATATATTTTTAATTTTCTAAACTAACGTTTCAAATTATATATATATATATATATATATATATATATATATATATATATATTTGTATTTATAGAAACAAAGAAGGTCGAGTGGTACAAGTGATTTGGACCTTGTTGAAGCGGTTTTAATCCATTACAAGAAAGTGTACAAAAAGACATTCACCAACTTAAAATGTTGGGAGGTTGTACGCAACAATGCTAAATATGAACCCATAACATTGATGAGTGGGGATTTAGAAGGAAGTCAATCCTCAGAAAGAACAAAAACTTTCGAGTCAAGAACCCCAAGTGACCCGGAGGGTTTTACAAACCTCTTTCCTGGCATAAACATGAACGCCGAACCGTAAGACGACACGACACCGACAAGGCCAAAACGTCCGGGGAAGAAATCGACACAAAGTTCATCTAGCAAGGGAAATTTGGTAGACATAGTCCAAGAATACAAGACTATGAAAGCGTTGGAGATTGAAAAAAAAAAAAAAGTATTCGAGATAAGATAGCGGAAGCAAAATTAAAAAGAGAACAAACGACGATTGAGTTGATGATTGTAAAATGAGTAGAGTGTTTCCAATGAAATCTGAGTAAATGAGTAGTTTTGAGTTGACAGAATTCTATTAAGCAGTTTTGATGAGTAAATGGGTAAATGGGTAAGGTGCCCCTTTCACCCTTAGAAAGAACGATAACAAAAGTTGTGTGATTGAGTAACCGTCATTTAATAAGATTTTGTTTATGAAAACCAGGTATACGTTAATGTTTTGTGTCTTTTTAGAGTGTTTGTTATGAACACAACTAGAAAACAGGGACTTTATCGACATATATTTTCGTTAGAAAACCATCTATCATATTCATCACTGATGAGAATTTGTTGGTGCTGCTCCATCGGCTAAATGCCCGTGGATAATACGTTTTTAAGTGGAATTTCGTCGGTGATTATAGATGGAACACCGACAACAATGTTACCGAAGGATTACCGACACGTTTTCTCCGCCCATAGTTTTACTCGTTATCGATGGATTGCCAACGTGGTTTCTCCAGCCGTAGTTTCACTCTCTACCGAAGGATTACTGATGGAACATTGAAATATTATCGACGGATTTCCCACATATAATACATCGGTAATTGTATTTTTAATAAAATAAATAAATTATATATTTTTTTAATTCATGGAAATACAAATATACCTATTTTGTGAAATTTAATAACAAATTAAATTTATATGTTCTGAAATTTAAAATAAACAAATAAATCGTAAATAAATAAAAAATTATCTATAGTAAAGTTAAATAAAATATTTGCTTTTTTACAAATATAAAAGATAAACTAGCTACACGGGATAATCAAGACAAGTTTCATGCGATGACGGGTCTTCGGGTTGTTTATGTGCTTGAACTAGTTCGGCACCAATTGTTGTACGGCTTCCTCGAGTGATGCAATCCGATCTGGACATGCATCCTCGAATCTCGTCAATCTACACACGTTAAACAAATTAATTATCATTAAAAAATATTATTTATTTATTTATAAATACAAGAAATTCTTATTAATTAGTATATAATTATTATGCATACCTCTTCCTACGAAGGAGGGACGTAAGATCTCCCAGTGTTGGGAGCCCCGACCTCACCCGTAAGGATATAATGGGGATCGGTGATGGTCCCGACCTCATAGATACGACCATTCTTCCGACCTCTCGCACTCTGCTCTCATAGGCTGATGTCGTCAACCTGTGTCATGCCCGCAGACGACCCGACTCACCATGCCTGCCTTCTTCTCCTAGTTTCTGATATTTTTCCTATGGTTTGAGGATACAAAATAAAAGTGTTAGTTTATAAAAAAAAACATGAAGGGCCATCGATGTTACCAAAACATGAACAATTAGGGTCAACCTTGTAATTTCTCGAAAGTAAGGGCCAACCTTGTAATATGAGTTTACCATAGGGACCATTTGTGTAATTAACTCAAGTTATTATTTTCAAGTGAACCGGATCGTGGAGATAAAAAGAGAATGAGGGTGGGGGTTGGGTGACGAAGCTTAGACGGATCAGTCAATAACAAAGCCATTTGAAATTAAAGTGATGAAGCTTCACTTAAGGTTAGGGATTTGAGCCTCGTATACAACGGGTTGATGTAAATTAATTATGGTTTAGATTAAGATGAGTATAATAGTTTTTTTTATGATAGATTCTTTAAAACCTGTGGGAATAATACTTAAATCTATAACCTATTTAAACCTTAATGTTTTAAAAGTATTTTACTCTATGAACCCTAGTGACCGAAGTAGGATAGTTTGGGTAACATTTGGTCAGTTAAAAAATAAAAAAACAAAAAAGTGAAAAATGAAAATCCTGGCCAAAATTTCGAAACAAATCCCCAAGTGCTCTTCTGATATCAATGTTACCCAAGACTCAAACTACTTCAAGATTCGAGCCGATTTATGGGTCTTCGTCCTCACTTCCTTGAGGTAATCAAGTTGTAAGAAAGAATCTGATAGATTTCATAATATTTCGCAGTTTTTATCTTGTTTTATGAACCCTAATTTCATATCACTCGAGTTCGTTTATACCTATTTGGGTGTTTCTTGTTTTTACTATGCTATTTCTAGGTTTCCATATCAAATAGTTTTTGCAGTTATAGTTTCTTCATATATTGTTGCAGAGACTGTATCTTCATCATATTTTGCATTCCACTTCAAAATCTCCAAACAAATCCTGATAAGGGGAAATCACACCCTACTGTGAGCCCAACTTGTTTAAATTTAAAGTTTAAACACACATGTGTATTCTGACCCGTTACCTCATCCGGCCCGACGTGTACCAAAGACTAAAATGACCCATTTTGACACGTACCCGTTTTATCAGAATCTCTTCTAATCCAAACCAAAACGATAATTTCTAAAATATCCGTTCTGACCTGTTATCCAGCCCGGCCCGGCCTGACCCCGCCCAGTCCACTTACACAACTTGTTAAACACCTAAAAAAAAGAAAACAGAAATGACATGCAATGATAGAACTCTATAACCTCGGCCCAACAATAATTTAAATTCCAAATTGTAGTAGAAACAATAATTTAATCACACCTTAAATCATATTATGAAGGTGATAAACAAACTATAATCATGTGTAAAACAAGATACAACATTGATATGCCCAACATTTGTTAAAAATCTCTTGACCGTTATTATTATTTACGTTGATGGTGTTCTTGCTGCTGTAAGTTGATTAGCTTCGAGTACGCCCCATGTTCATTCTCAACAAGACTCGATTGAGTCCCTTTCTCCACAATTTTACCATTTTGAATCACCGAGATCTCATCCGCATTCTTAATGGTTGATAGCCGGTGTGCAACAATCACACTGGTTCGGTTTTTCATCAACCGGTCCAAAGCGTGTTGAACCACACGTTCTGACTCCACATCGAGTGCACTCGTGGCTTCATCTAATAGAAGAATAGCCGGATTTTTTAACACGGCTCGTGCTATAGCCACCCTTTGTTTTTGTCCACCGGAAAGTTGAATCCCTCTCTCACCGACTTTTGTTGAGTAGCCTTCCGGGAGGGCACTTATGAATGTGTGTGCGTTTGCTAGTTTAGCCGCTTCGATCACTTCGGCTTCTGAAGCTCCCTCTTTCCCGTAAAGTATGTTTTCGAAAATTGATGTTGCAAAAAGAGCGGGCTCTTGCTGGACTAGCCCGATGTGGTTTCGAATAGACTTTAGCCTCAGTTTCTTAATGTCCTTTCCTGAGACAGTTATACACATTAGGTAACAGATCAAAACAGGTTTATTCGACTCAAACATGTTTTTTTTATGTTATCTTCAAAATTTGTTGTATTATGATTAGGGAAATACTATTACAAATTAATTATAAAAATATTGAATAAAATGATTTTATAAGGCTGTATGCATTAAAAACAGACTTTATACAGAAAGAGGCTTACCATCAATCATGACTTTCCCGGAGGTTGGATCATAGAACCGAAGAATTAACGAGAGAACCGAGCTCTTTCCCGAGCCACTTTGTCCCACAAGTGCCATGCTCTTTCCAGCCCGAACCTTCAAATCAAAATCCCTAAAAATCAAGATGTTGGGTCTTGAAGGGTAGCTAAAAGTGACACCTTTCAGCTCGATGGTCCCCTCGACTCGAGTTATATCCTCTCCAACATCAGTCACAACTTGTGTTCTCCTATCAAGAACCTCAAAAACCGAAGCAACCATCTGGTTCCCCTTCAACAAATCCGGTGCCATTGCAAGCGTTTCACCCATGGCTAATGCAGTCACAATCAAAATCATAAATGATTTCATGACCGATTTGAACCCGGATAACCCCCTTTCCATCAACACAGAGCCATACCATAATGCAAGACCGTAAGACGAGAAGATGAAAAACTGAGAGACACCGTAGAATAATCCTGCAATCTGCCCGCGATTAAACGACTGTTTAGAAGGTCCAACGAGCTCTCGAGAGTAAAGATCAAGCACTTTATTCTCAGAACAAAATGCTGCAACTGTTCTTATGTTACTCACAGCCTCACCAGCAAGCATATTAGCTTTAAGGTAAGCTTTGCTCAAGTCACCACCATATCCTTTCATGAACATTTTCTGACAGAAAAAGAAACATGATCATAAAACAGAAAAAAAGTTTAAATGAAAATGTGTGATATCACTACTAGAAAACTGCTGGATTTCTGACAACATTTTTGGTTGGAAAGTCGTCGAAAACAAATGGTTCCGACCATTTTCCAACAAAAATACTATTCGTCACAAAATGGCTGGAAAAACTGTTTGTTGGAAGAAAGAGATGAAACCTCGCTTATGTGACCGCTGATGATCAACGGGTACATGGCCATCACGATGAGCGTAAGCCTCCAGTTCAATATGAAGGCAATGATAAACGAAGTGCCAATTAAGCCCAGATTCTGTATAAGAATTGTTGTTCGATCAACAACTACGGTTCTGAGTAAAGTTGCATCGCTTTCTAAACGGGAAGCTAGCATCGAGCTTGTGTTGTTCATGTCGTCGAACCAACCAATCTCATTTCTTAAAATAGCTGCAAAAGTTAAAGATTATAAATCTTGAATTATTGATGTAGTGATGTGAATGTAATTGTTTTTGTTTTTGGGTTTTACCTGAAAACATCTTTTGACGAACACGGAGAGTGAGCCTTTCTGCCATAATCCCGAAGCATAGATGAGTGATGGCGTAAACAGTAATACTGACACCAGCACCAAAGCAGAAGAGAAGAGCAATCTTTTTGACCTCATGCTGTGTTGTTTCCCAATCCATGTAATAAGCCACAAGGGCTTGGCTGATCCCAAGGGCAAAAAGAGGCATACATGACCCACAGATGAGGGCGCCTATGGTCCCGGTTAACCCGTAAACCCAGTCGGGACGAATCATCGAGTATAATCTTTTAGAGGAAACGTGTGGTGGCTTGGTGTATTCAACACCATCGACACCAAGCTTGCCCACGGATTCTCGATCTGAATGAAAACTAGCTCCGATGCTCCTCGTGGTTGTCCGCGATAGTTCACGAGAATATTTAAGGCTATATGGCAAGATCCAAAAGGAAGAAAAAAGTTAGTATTCCATCAACTTAATTGGATCATAATGATCAAAAGGTTAGGGTAACAGCAAACCTGGAAGGTCTCCCCATGGAAGCAACACGAGACGGGGCGCGATGTAAGGAAGCCACTTCTTGAAGTTGAATGAGTGATGAATAAGCACTATCGGGCCGGGCCATGAGTTCGTCATGGCTCCCGGTTTCCACTATCTTTCCACCTTGAACTACAGCTATTATGTCTGCATTTCTAATGGTGGAAAGACGGTGGGCAACAACAACAGTTGTCCGTCCCACCATCACACGATCGAGCGCCTCTTGCACACTCTTTTCAGATTCCGTGTCAAGAGCGCTCGTGGCTTCATCTAACAATAAAATCGATGGGTTTTTCACAATCGCGCGTGAAATAGCAATCCGTTGCTTTTGTCCACCTGATAACTGTATTCCTCGTTCGCCTACTTGCGTCTCAAATCGTTCAGGAAGATTGTTGATAAAAGTGATTGCCTCGGATAACTTTGCGGCATGTGTGATCTCATCGTAAGTAGCCGAATCCTTCCCGTACAATATATTCTCTCTTATAGTAGTGGCGAAAAGAGCTGGTTCTTGATTCACTAGCCCAATCTGGTCCCTGAGCCATTTAATGTCCAGCTCACGTATATCGATCGAGTCTAACAGGATCTGGCCCGATAGTGGCTCGTAGAACCGTTCTATCAATGATATAACCGTGCTCTTTCCTGAACCACTACCACCAACAAGTGCCACAATCTTTCCAGAAGGTATATCAAGACGGAGTTTGTCAAAGATCATCACATCTGGTCTTGAAGGATAACTAAACCGCACATCATTAAACCGGATGTGACCGTCCAATTTGGGCAGCGTCCGACCCGTTTTCGCACTCGTTTTAGTCACCGTTGTCCTCTCTATCATTTCGAAAATGGGGTAAGACGCTGCCTTTGCACGGATGAATGCACTGATGTCTGGTGCAGCCTGCCCAAGTGACCTACATCCACAAAACAACAACAAAAATCCTTTCAACACGAACCCAATTTTCGTCTGTTGTAAAATTTGCCAGGGTACTGTCCACTTTCTTAACAATTTTTTTAAAAAAAAAACTAGTCTTTTATTCAACCCGTCTGGCCCACCCATCTAGGGATCTGGTATTGTCCCCTTTCTCAAAAAAAAAAATGATTTGTTATTCAACCCGTCCGGCCCGCCCATCTAGGGATCTGGGTAATGTCCCCTTTCTCAAAAAAATGGTATGTTATTCAACCCAACCCGTCTGGTCCGTCCATCTAGGGATATGTGGAGGTGGACTTACAGGCCAGCGATGACAACATTGAGCATGGTGGTGAACGAGTCCCCTCCATTAGCGATGTTTTTGTGAACCACGATGCTAGTGTACCAGACGAGCAAGGACCAAGAGAGGAACAGAACGAAATGCAATGTGCCGAGACCTAAGCCTTTGGCTAGACCAGCTTTCCTGCCGTACTTGTATGTATTCGATAGGGCTGCAATGTATGAATTCACTGCCCTTTCTTCTCCAGAAAATGCTTGCACTGTTCTTACATTTCCTATCACCTGCAAATCAATCATTGAATCTTATGTTTTAGTTATTTTTACTTTATTATTAAACTCTATAACTGAATAAAGCTAATTTAACTCGTATTTAGAACAACAAAATAAAAATAAAAGATTACAACTTAAAACGAAAATAAATTAAGCCGACCATAGTAAAATATGAACGAAAGTGTGTGTAATTCCCATGTTTATTTTATTTTATAATTTTAATTAGAGTGTCAATTTTTATTTTCAAAAAATTGATAGCGTTAGTTGAAAATTTATCAACTTTTTGTCATAGAGTAGCAAATATTTTTAAAAAATTGCTAAGATGACACATTAAATACAAGGTGGTTGATAATTGGTATGTACGAATTTGTCTTGTTTATCAAAGAGAGTAAAAGAGAAATTAAAGAGACCTCTTCAGCAATTTCACCAGCTTTGACGTATGATTTTCGGACCCTCGCGATGAGGCCAGTGGCGATGTAAGCGTAGACACCACCCGCGATCGCAATAGCAGGTACAATTGACAAAGTCACCAAACTTATCTGCCAAACTCTAACGAACCCTATGATGAATCCTGATAGAAATCTGCTGATGTAGTGCATGAAGTTCCCCACCTGCACCCAACCGTTCCAACATTATTATCTTTCTTTCTTTTAATTTTAAAATAATATAACAATAATAAAAATACATACATTATATTAACAATACAAAAGATATACATGCCGCTAGTAAACTTTTTTTTTTATCATGTAGTTTATTTATAAAAGTTGTTTACACTTGTATAACTAATTGCATCTAGAGGCATATCAAAGACTTTAGATGTATTAAATTATAGACAGATTAGGATTTTAATAATCCAAACTTTCAATTTGGTCGATAACAATCTGAACTTTAACTTTTTTTTTTGTCAATAGCAGTCTCAGTAACATAATCATCATAAATTTACGTTCTATTTACACTTGTTTTGGTTCAAAATGATGATTTTAAGCGAACCGATGAAACGTACAAGTGAAATCGAGTGAAAATCAAGCGTAAATGGAGTGTAATTTTATGATGTTATGTTACTAAGACCAAACTGATGGTATGAATTATTATCAGTTAATAAATCATAGTTTGGATTATTAAAATCCATTCAACTACTTCTGTTGAATCGTTACGTACCTAATAAATAAGTAACTGGTTGTATTAAGTGTCACAATTACATTAGTCCAAGATTCTTTTATCACTTATTTTTTCTTCATTACTAACTACTTAATATTTTCTTACTAACTATTTAATATTTTTTTATTCAACCCGTGTATAATATAAGTTTTTAACCTAGTTTATAATGCTAAATACTTTAAAACAATATCAAGAAAGAACTATAATTAAGTGATTGAAAGTGAAACGAAAAGAGTAATATAAATATTAAATTGATTCAAATTAAGTAAATATAAATACAGACTTAATAACCAATGAATTTTACATGTTTCCCAATCAAAAATTAAATATTGTTTTACAATCTAATAAAAGTGGGTTAAAAACAAAAAGAAAACACAATTGTCAAAAAGGATACTGAGGTAAGTGATAGAACACCATAATTGCGGTGCATGGGCAATTAGAGCAGTGGGTGCAACTACAGCCTGCCCAACAAGATTACAAACTCATTAACTACAAACCGCCCCCCAATAAATGTGGCATTTATAAATCACCCCCAAAATTCAGTTGCATGTAGTTAAGACCGCATTTCTCTCCTCGTTTTTTTTTAAAATTTTATTTTATTCTCTATTCTTTTAAATAAATACTTTTTTAATAAAACATATCAGCCTACTTTTATTATCAAACAAACGTCAAAAATGTTAATTAAAAACGGATGGGCACACAATGGAAATTTGGGATGCATTAAAAGTCATAATAATTTATTTGACAAAAAAAAGGTCAAATCTTGACTGTATTTGTCAAACAAAACAAATATCAATTTTTAATTAAATATTGAATTTACTTTAACGGTAATAAAAGTAGTAAACTTTGTAGGAAATTATAGAAAACATGGTTACCTGATTTACACTTGATGAAATTTATTTTGTTTTCATGTTTTGGGAGTAAAAAGTCTGTGATGAATGAAGTTGACGTTTTGGTATTTTTGTGAATGTAATAATCCTACATTAATATGAAGATTTAATGATAGCAAAATAATCGTTGAAATTAATTTGTGCACCTACTTCCTAACACATTTATTTTTAAGGCCAAAGTCCCTTTCTCTCGGTTTAGCTGGGGAACTTAAAAAAACAACTTTATTTATTTATGTATACAAATATGTGTATATAAGTGTATGTATTTAACTATAGATAAAATAGATATTAATAGATTATTCGGCTCTATAACAATAAACAGGGTGGCGCGGGGGGGGGGGGGGGGTTGGGGTCTAGTGGTAAAAGGAGAGTGGTTATGTGTTCAAACCTTGTCCAAAACAATATAAAAAAATATCTGCCGTTCATAAAAACAATATAACAGTAAACAGCATTAAAATTGAAAAGTTTTAAATTTTGTAATATTTTATTATTGTGTAATTTTATAACAGTTTTTAAATCTGATATAAATTAAATCAATTAATAATTGAGTAGCCTCCAAAATTATTTATTATTTGAACGTGTTTAATGAAAAATTTTAAATATTTCAATGATTTATATAATACATCTTGTAAAAAAAGCTTTCAACCAGTTGTATGCATTAAATTCTAAGAAAACATAAGCTTATTATACATCATATATGAATAAATTATAAACTACTTTTTTTTTTCTCGAATCAATTATTCGATGTTGATATAATCTTTAGAGTAAATTACACAAATCGTCATTTATGTTTATACCATTTTTCATCGTATGTCCCTTAGCCAAAAAATGTCAGAGATCATCTTTTACGTTTACAAATCTTGCACACTACGTCCTTTGCCCCTAACTCAGTTAAATTTTTTCGTTAAGTATGGTCATGTGCAAGGCATATAAGGGTACTTTGGTCTTTTTATTCATTTATATAAAAAAAAACTTATCCTAAAAAACACTCTCTCACAACACACTCTCTCTTGTTCAAGACAGCCACCACCACCACCACCACCATCGTGGTACACCATCTCAATCCCTAGTTCAAGACAGCCACCACCACCACTGTAGCCGCAGCCGCCAACGCCGTCACAGGCGGATTTTAAGCAGTCTTCGAGTGATGTGCAAAAATCTAGGGTTAGGAGGCTGAGATCGAAGAATACAAAGGGGCAAAAACCGCCTCAAGTTTGCTTCCAATCTTCTCCTCTATTGTTTCTCTAATTCCTTCCGAATCGATTCCAATTTCGGTGTAAACTATAAAAAAAATAGTTCAAATCGGATAAATCGCTTTGATTTGATGAATTGAAGAAACTGAGCGGTGGAATTAGGGTTTAATAGTTCAGGAACAAATCGACTATCGGATGAAATCGGTTTGATTTGATGAATTGGGGGAAATTTAGGGGTGGAATTAGGGTGTAATGGTTCAGGAACGAAATAACGATTGGATCTAATGAGAGGTGGTGTTGGGCTAAATTTGCTTTGGAGAGGTGGTGTACCAGCGGTGGTGATCACGAAGATGGTGGTGGTTTCAGATTATGGTCGGATGGTGGTTACGAAGATGATGGTGGTTCTCGTGGTTGCCGGAGGTTGGGGTGGTGGTGCTCGTGGTTGCCGGAGGTTGGGGTGGTGGTGGACGGATGGTGGTGGGGGTTGGCTGCTGGCGGTGGTGATGGGGGTTGGCTGCTGACGGTGGTGGTGGAGAAAATGTTGAGAGAGAGAAAATGAAGAGAGTAAGGGGAGAGAGAGAGAGTGGGTTTTATATTACTTTTTTTGTTCTTTTATATAAATGAGTAAAAAGACTAAATTACCCTCATGTGCTTTGCACATGAGCATACTTAACGAAAAAATTTAACTGTGTTAGGGGTAAGGACGTGACATGCAAGATTTGTAAACGTAAATGATGATCTCTTTCAATTTTTAGGCTACAGGACAATATCTGAAAAAGAGTATAAATATAAATGACGATTTCTGTAATTTACTCTAATCTTTATATATGTGTGTGAAAAATCTCTTGAAAACTTATAAATACTTGAGAACCGTACCGGGAGAACTAGTGTAAAAAATAATCAAAACTATTTTTCTTTTTTTACTACCCTTATAAATACAACATAAAAAATGATTTATCTTTCTATTTAATTTATCTCTCATCTTTAAATTATTTAAAAAAAAATTTGTACACAAGTGTAAACAGTAAAAGCTTACACATGTGTACATTTTTTTAATATAAGAATACATGTAATATATATATATATATATATATATATATATATATATATATATATATATATATATATATATATATATATATATATATATATATACTAGTTTAGATCCCGTGTTTACACACGGGGTGAAACACATCAACATATAAATTTTTTAAATCTTTATATATATATTTTACATATTTAAAAATATATTACATATATACTAATGATAGATACAAACTCAAAATATATAAAAATTAATATATAATTGGGTTTCAGAAATATAATTTAACTTTCATTACTATTTGATTGAAATAAAAGTTACATAAATAAATTTAAAAGTTTCTTATAATAAGGGATAATTAAAAATAAATGTGTTTTATTAGTATAATTATAATTTTATTTAAAAATTATTATTATTAAAATATGAAAATGCATTAAATAAGAGAGAGAGGCGGGAAAAAAATGGTGAGAATGAATATGGAGGCGACACATGGCAATAGAAAACCTTTATTTATTATATAGTATAGATATATATATATATAATTATTTTTTATGTTGTATTCTAATAACAAAGGTAGTAAAAAAAATATTAATTTTGATTGGTTTTCAACAAGTTTTTGCAATATTTATGAGTTCTCAAATGATGCATCCTCAATATTTATACATTAATTTTAATGGGTATTTTCTCAAAAAAATCATATTAAACATATAACGAAATATTGTTTTTTTAGAACTAATACAAATAAATAAAATCAGTTAGATGTTACCTTCTCAGAAATAGCATCTTGAACAACAATAATATCACTAGTAATTGCAGAAATGACTTCTCCTGTTGAAGCTTCAGTGTCAAAAAGACTTATGTCTTGGCTTAACATTGATTTCAAATACGCCATCCTCATCTTTGCTGCTTGCCTTTCCCCAGTATGCATCCAACAAGCCACCTCTATATGTACAAATTTCTTAATCATATTAATTATTATGTTCTAATAATTAATTGATATAATTACATCTTAATTATCAATTTAAAATTATTAACTATAAAGGATAGTTAAAACATCTATCTTTGTTATGAGTTTTAATTATAAGAAGAATTTTCTTCATCAATCAAGAATTTTAACTACAGATACTAATTTTTTTTCAAATTCCCAAGTTAAAATTGTAATTATTTTAATACCCAAAATTAAAAACAAAATTTATGAAAATACCATGGAATAATTTGATTGCGGAATAAGGATTATCTAATCCCAATACTTGTCAGTTTGATCAAATTCCACAAATATAATAAAAAACAATTAAAAAACTTACCAATCCAAGAAGAAAAGAGTATCACCACACTAAGATACACAAAATCCAACGAATACTGCCAAAGAATAAAGAAAAAAATATATAAACATTTTCCACTTTTAAAAAATTTCAAAACAATAAAAATTTGTGAATTTTTTTTCAATTTTCCCAAACCATAAAAAAGAATAAATAAACAAATAAATAATTTTAACATTACCTTTGCAACTTTATGAGAGGCTTCTTTGGGGAAAAGATATGCTAGTCCGATGATGTTAATCAACTTGCCGAAAAAAATAAAGAAAACCGGCACCGATGCACCATGAACACATGCTCCTACGGACCCAAGAAACATAAGAAAGCAATCATACGAATCAGCAAATGAAAACAGTTTTAGCATCGGAACTCTTTTGGGTTGCGGTTTTTTGTCATCTTTAGTGGCGCCACCACCGCCGTCGACGGAGAGTGAACCCGGGTTGCTCATTTTTGGTTAGAAGAAGTGGGAGAAAGTGAAGAGGGTTAATGAAGGCCAACGGTGGGGCTAGAATAGATAGAAGAAATTAGTTCGGTTGTTTAAGGCCATTTAATGCAAAGCAAAAGTAAAACCAGCCAGAGTGTGTTGACTCATGACATCGCCGTATTTATGGGCATATTTTGTAGAGAAAATATAGGTTATAAAGTAAGTTATTTAATGCATAAAAATATATAATATAATTTTTTTTATATTTAAATATAAAATTTTATCTTCATATTAATAGCTCAGATAAGCAAACATTCATTGCATGGATTTTACATTTTAGTCAATTATATTTAAATTAGAATATTAATATATTGTGAATTTATATATTATATTTTATGTGTATATTGTAATAACTAGCTTAAAATTTGTGTCTACACAGGGTGAAAACTATCAACATATAAAATTACTAAATCTTTATGTATATATTTTAAAGGTGTAAAAATGTATTACATATATTAAGTATATAAAAATAAAATTCAAAATATGTAAAATTTTAATGTAATTGGGTTTCGAAAATACGTAAATTACTATTTAATGTAATTTGATTTTCATTTACTATTTGATTGAAAATAAAAATTACATAATTAGATATGAAAGTTTTTTATAATAAAAGATAATTTAAAATAAGTGTGTTTTATTAGTATCACTAGTTTAGATCCCGTGTCTACATACGGGGTGAACAATATCAATATTTAAAATTTTTAAATCTTTATGTATATATTTTACATGTGTAAAAATATATTACATATACTACGGATATAAACAAACTCAAAATATGTAAAAATTAATATATAATTGGGTTTCGAAAATACATTAATTACTATTTAATGTAATTTGACTTTCAATTAATATTTGATTGAAATAAAAGTTACATAATTAAATTTTAAAGTTTCTTATCAGAATGGATAATTTAAAATAAATATTTTTATTAGTGTAATTAATATTTTCTGTAAATATATATTATTATTTAAAGATAGAAGTGCATTAAATAAGAGAGAGAGACGAGAAAAAAATGATGAGAATGAATATGGAGGTGACAAGTGGCACTAAAAACCTTTATTTATTATATAGTATAGATTATGTATTATTATTAAAAATAGAAGTGTATTTAATAGAAGAGAGAGAGACGTGAAAATGATGAGAATGAATATGGAGGTGACACGTGCCATCAAAAAATCTTTATTTATTATATAGTATAGATATAGATGTAAGATATAAATCAATAATATTTACTGGAAATGGGGACTATATTCGTATACTGTCATTTTTAAGTAACAAAGCTTGTTTGGAGTGATTTGATTCTTAATATGTTGCTCATTTATTTGGAAATGGTTTAACAAACGTGTGATCAAAGTGTTCGTCTCTCAAACCAACACATGAACTATGACATCACTCACACATACTTAATGTGTGAAACATGAAAAGTATTTCGTTTGATTCATTTAGAAAGGTGTTAATTATGAGTTTTGTTGAGTTTGATATGTTGCAACCTATAATTGTGTAACGGAACTATATTATCCTAAACAAGTGAAATAATAGTGTATGCATGGATATGTTGCAACATATACTTACGTAACGGAACTATTTGTAACGAACCAAAATTCGGGTCTCGTTATAAATAAATAAATATTTCTAATTAATATTATGGTGAAAATAATATTTTAGAAATAAGTTGAAACAAGTGGGTTTCAAGTTTGTAATGGGGCTATGTTAGTTTTGACTAACTTTAGAATGAAATGGGTGAAGTGGAAAGTTGAGGGACTAAAGTTGTAATATGGCAAAATCTGCCATTTGACTAGTTAAAGTCAAAATTAACTCATTTTTGAGGTGTTAGTCGTTCAAGAGAAGAGGAGAAGAAGAGAATTTCGGTTTTGGAGCTAAATCGCGGAATTGAGGCTTGTTTTGTGAAGGTTTTGGCTCACACAACACCTTCATAACATCAAGTAAGTGATTCTCTTCCTCTTGATTTCACCATGAATGTGTTCTTGGTGGGTTTTGGGTGAAATCCGAAATTATGTATGCATGTGATGAAATGGTGTTAGATTATTGATAATCTAGCTAAACTAAAGTTAAAGAATGATGATTAACATCCTAGAACCCTTTGATTTTGATTATGAGAAGTTAGGGTTCATATGGTGGAAATTGGGGGTGTTTGGATCATGATGCTAAAATGATGAATTAATGAAGATTAAGTGTTTTTTAAGATGTTAGACACTTGAACAAACACCAAATTAACTTAATAATAATTTTTGAAAGAAAAATTAGTGTTAAGATTAAGATAATGAAACTCAAGTGGGTGAGTTTGTGGTGAAAGAGGGTGTTTGGTTATGAGGATAACCCAAACGGGTCAATTTGGGTTGGAAATGGGGAAATTGAGTTGTGGACTCAATTGTAATAGAATTTTGATGTATGTTAGATTACTAAACTAGGTGAATGTGTTTAGGTAATCTAATTGCAAAGCTAGAAGGTGGTGCGGGATCCTCTAACTCAAAAGGTAAGTGCTTTGCACTTACTTAGTAATGATAGGTGGTGGTGATGTTCATATTTGAATTTCATGTTGGTTATTCAAATATCTTATATGTGTTTATTGGTATGTGGATGAAATTAGTTATTTAACCTATATGGTGTGAAAATTTACTTGTGTGGTAAAAGTCAAGTTTTGTATGCATAATGTAGTTGGCTATGTGGTATATGGTCAAACTAAAATGTAGAATATGTTGAATTGGTGTAAATGACTATGTGGTATATAGTTAAGCAAAAATGTGGTATGTGATAAAGTAGAGTAAATGACTCGTGTGGTGTAAAGTCAACTAAATGTGGTAAATTGAAGAAAGTGACTTATGTGGTATATAAGTCAACCATTGTGGAATAATGGTGAAGTCGGTGTAAATTGACTTATGCGGAATATAAGTCTAACCATTGTGGAATAATGGTGAGATTGGTGTAATTGACTTATGTGGTATATAAGTCAAGCCATTGAGGAAAAATGGTGAATGTGGTGTAAGTGACTTATGTGGTATATAAGTCTAGTGTAAGGGGCCTTATTTGACCAAATGGGTGCAAATGGGTCAAATGGGTCAAATGGGTGAAAAGGGTGAAAGCAAGTTGTAAATACTTGTTTGTTATGTTTATATCATTACTAATGGTGTTATGTCAATGTGGTGATGTAGGGAAAGCTCCGAGGTAGGTCAAGGTCAAGTCCAAAGCGCGAAGGGATCTCGTATACATTTTTGGTGGTTTTAAGGATTTGGGGAAATTACTTGTAATTTGGTGATTTGATCCTTAAACTGTAAATTTGATATTTGAAAACTTAGTTTGGATGTTTGGGGTCAAAACCCAAGTGTTGGAAATTTTTGGATGTCAAGTGATTTGATAAAAGTTGGAAAAAATGGCAAGGTTTTGAAACCTGCAGCTGAAGGGAAACTCACTGGAAATTTGGTCCCTCGCGGTACGCGAAGAACCTGGGAGGATTCTCTCGCGGTACGCGAGAGACAAAATCTCCGGTTTTGCCTTTCTGAGTCCCCTCGCGGTACGCGAGAACTTGCAGGGAAGTCTCTCGCGGTACGCGAGAGACCTGGGTTTCCGGGTAAGTATTTTGGGACTCCCTCGCGGTACGCGAGGGAGGTGGCCCGTGTGCCTCGCGGTACGCGGGGGTTTTAAAAAAAAAAAAAAAAAAAAAAAATCTTGGGAAATGCTTCCGCTTGTTTAAACGTTTAATTGTCGGTGTTTTAAAAGTGGTGTGTTACAACTTGGTATCAGAGCAATGGTTTGAGGGATTTGGTGTGGTGGCACCAAACTCAAACCGGATGCTCTTGATATGGGGGAAAATGATACGAGAATCCATGAAGGACTTGACTAAGACTCGGAGCTTGCGGAAATGAAAGGTTAGTAATGATTTGATAAAATGATAATATATATATATGGTGTATGTATATATGTATGATGAATGTTGTTAAGGTGTTATGTGTGCCGAAACTTGTTTTGTGACTTGTTATATGGAGATGGTAATTACAATTGGGCATGGCGTACTATTAAACATGTCTGGCCAATATGTTTAATAAGACGAAATGTGCAAGAGACTTTATGATAACCATATAACAATGAACATTTGCAAGGATTAGGTGAAGGTGGTTATATGTGTGTGTATGTATGTATGTATGTATATGGATGATTAGATGGGGGTAATACATATACACATAGATAAGATATAGTGCCTTAACGAGTGGGTAGATTAAAGACCTATAAGTAGGTAGAACATCTACAACTTAGTTAAAAATTTGTCGGGGAGACTAAGGGGCACTTGTGTAAGTAAAAGAAATGGTGGATGAAAGTCATCTTAAGGACTCAAGTATGTTAAAGCCTAGTAGTGTATCACCTCGTGGGTGGTGAGGAACATGGAATAGGTTGGGAGAAAAAGAATGCATCAATCTAGCGGAGAATGGCTAGAGCTTTCTATCATGTTGTATCAATCTTCCTTCAAGGAAGATAGGGCTCTTTGAGGTGATCCTTGGGAGGAACAGTGTGAAGCCTAGAGAGCGGGAAGAACTTCGGTTGGTGAACCGAAGTGGAAGGAAAACCTTGTTTTCACAAGAGGGTTCGTGGTGTGCGAACCAAAGGAGTTAAAGGGTGAGAGTTAATAGCTGATTAATTAACGATGAATCACTATGATGGTCTTGTCTTTTGAAGCAATCCATTGTGATTGGTAGAGGGCGTATTACGCACGATGAGTCGACTCCGGGACATGGCGGAGGATTGGTAAATTAATCTTCGTGAGGAGAAAGGCATAAGGGCGTGAAGGCACATGCATCGAGGGAATTCATGAGATGACGTTGAATTACCATCGATTACAAGCCGTGGTGGGTGGCATAGTGGAAGAGTTCCTTCATGTGCAGTGGACAGCAGAGGTGATCAATAAGATTTCGGGCAAGTGTTTTATGACTGGTCGAAGTCGCTCGAATCTTGGAATCATCGAAGAAATGTAGATAGATCGGGTTTCTCGATGCTATCTGTTGACGTTATAAAGGGGATCCTTGCGTATAGGGTACAACTCAGGTGGAGTCAATTATTAAATGCGCAAAGAAAGGTTGAACATAGGAGATAAGTGGAAAACGAAGAGTAAATGAGAAGTGGCTTCGTGAAAGCCGAAACATTCTAGCTGAGCTAGAAACCCTTTATGGGAAGAAATGTCGGACATTGCTATATGTCCGGAGGATAACACAAATGGTGAGAAAATTTGAAATTTGCTTAGGCCTATGGGTCACGCATTTCTAATCACCATAGTCGTGACTGAAGCTTTTCGATCATTGTGTTTGATGAAAGGCTAAGCAGATCGGTGGATTCGGGCGATCATCATTAAGGGTGTCATAATGTTGATGTTTACATGTTTTAATAACATGAGGTTGTGGATGAAACGATCACATGGATTTTGATCCGATGATTGTAAAAGAGGTGTTGGGTTACTTAGTAACCATATCATTGCCTAGTATGATAAAGGGGTGACGTGTTAATCTGTTCTCATTAGAGACAGTGAAACACGAGGTATACGAACTGGTGTATATACATGGCTTGTGCCATTGTCATCAACCGGGGATATAAAAGGGATACTTAGCATTCCAGTTGAGAAAGAGGATTTGATAAGGGTCATTGAACCTGTGTGCTTTGTTCTAAAGCACATAAACTTTTCGGTGAAAAAGGAAAATGGAAGAGTGTGTATTGCCACTGTCAGTCGGTGGTAGGATAAAACTGATTAAAGGTCTCGCGGTATGTGGACTTTTTGGTCAAGGGGTAAATGTTAAAATGTACATTGTACGCAATCGGTGTTTAAAAGCGAAGTTTTTGAACTTCAAAGGTGGATTCGGTGATTGAGATCCTTAAATCTCAAAGGATGACTTATGATTAAGTCAATGGAGATACTTAGGGTGTTTGGGTCACGGATAGGGATCTTCCTTCCAATGTTGTAAAAGAGGATTCAAGTAAGGAAGTTGTGGTATCCTTACTTGAGGAGGTCGCATGCTTTATCGGTTAAGAATGGGTGAGTTGAAGACTCGAGCTTCAAAGGGTGTTATGTATGGGCATTGGGATCCTCGAACCCCAAGAGGTATGAATTTGAGACCTTGAGTCTCAATTGGTTGATTGGTAAGGAAGTTTTGAAATTTCCATGTAAGAGGTGGGTGACGTGGGATTAGAACTTGGATTTCTTTAGTTGTCAAAAGTGTTGACTACTCGTATAAAGTGGTTCAAAAATCCAAATATCCTATGGTTAGGAGTGTTGAAATTCAAGTGGAAACTTGACGTTATAAAAGTTTTCCTTTGAAATGAGTGGACTCCATAATACATTTTTACGTGACCATACATGAAAGCATTAGGAGGATAGAACTGTTGTTATTTCATATGGTGAAGATGAGATAAATGATAAACGTTTCATCTAAATGAATCAGTGACTATCTTAGATAGTGGGCGAACTAATTGGCGCAAAAGTAGACAAACTGCATATCGTTGTCAAAGGAACCATTAAAGTGAAGTCGTTCATGATGACAATTTCATCGTCTCTTATTGACGAAATTTGAGAGTCTCAAGTGTTAGCACTTGGTGGTGACTTGAAGAAAGAGCGGATGGTTGCTTATGTTGATAAACTTGGTGAAAATAGCATGGGCTTGAAGACATGCTTTGGTAGGATTTGGATTCCTAGGTTGTCAGGTATTTTGACAACTATTTTAGATGAGGCGCATAAATCCAAATATCCTATCCATCCGGGGGCCACAAAGATGTTTTATGATTTGAGGTGTCATTTTTGGTGGCCGGGTATGAGGCGTGATGTTGTTAAGTATGTTGAGAGGTGTCTCACATGCTTAAGGGTGAAGGCGGAACACCAAAAGCCGTATGGAAAGCTCCAACCGCTTGAAATACCGCTTTGGAAATGGGAGAATATAGCTATGGATTTGATCACTAAACTACCAAAGACTCGAAAGGGTTATGATGCGATATGGGTAGTAGTGGATCGGTTGACGAAGAGTGCACATTTCCTACCTATAAAGGAAACATACTCTTCGGATAGATTGGCGGAAATGTATGTGAAGGAAATTGTGTCACGTCATGGTGTGCCGGTGTCGATTATATCGGATCGTGATACGAGATTTACTTCTCGATTTTGGAAGAAATTCCATGAGGATATGGGGACTAGATTGAATCTTAGCACTGCTTATTATCCACAAACGGATGGTCAAAGCGAGCGAACGATTCAAACGCTCGAAGATATGTTGCGAGCGTGTGCTTTAGATTTTGGTGGTAGTTGGGATGACCATTTACCGTTGGCGGAATTTTCCTACAACAATAGTTACCATTCTAGTATTGGTATGCCGCCTTTTGAGGCATTGTACGGGAGGAAATGTCGATCACCCGTGTGTTGGGGTGAGATTGGTCAACGGGAACTTGGTAGTAAAAAGGTGGTCGAGGAAACTAATGATAGTATCGACCAAATTAGAGCACGCTTGAAAGCGGCTCAAGATCGCCAAAAGTCCTATGCGGATAATAGGAAGCGAGCGATTGAGTTTCAAGTGGGGGACTTTGTGCTTCTGAAAGTCTCTCCTTGGAAAGGGGTGATACGGTTTAGGAAACGGGGGAAGTTAAATCCACGTTTCATCGGACCGTTTAAAGTGATAGCAAAAGTGGGTGCGGTAGCTTATCGTTTGGAACTACCGGAGGGACTAAGTAGACTTCATAACACATTTCATGTGTCTCATTTGCGAAAGTGTTTGGCGGATGAATCTACTTTTGTTCCATTGGATGATATTGAGTTGGACGAAAAGTTGAATTATGTGGAAGAACCGGTGGCAATCTTGAATAGAAAAGTGAAGCGTTTACGCAATAAAGAGATTAGCCAAATTTTGGTGAGGTGGAAACATAGAAGGGGAGCGGAAATGACTTGGGAAACCGAGGAGGAAATGCTCAAATATTATCCGAACCTTTTTATGTGAAGTCGGGTTTCGGGGACGAAACCCAAATAAGGGGAGGAGATTTGTAACGAACCAAAATCCGGGTCTCGTTATAAATAAATAAATATTTCTAATTAATATTATGGTGAAAATAATATTTTAGAAATAAGTTGAAACAAGTGGGTTTCAAGTTTGTAATGGGGCTATGTTAGTTTTGACTAACTTTAGAATGAAATGGGTGAAGTGGAAAGTTGAGGGACTAAAGTTGTAATATGGCAAAATCTGCCATTTGACTAGTTAAAGTCAAAATTAACTCATTTTTGAGGTGTTAGTCGTTCAAGAGAAGAGGAGAAGAAGAGAATTTCGGTTTTGGAGCTAAATCGCGGAATTGAGGCTTGTTTTGTGAAGGTTTTGGCTCACACAACACCTTCATAACATCAAGTAAGTGATTCTCTTCCTCTTGATTTCACCATGAATGTGTTCTTGGTGGGTTTTGGGTGAAATCCGAAATTATGTATGCATGTGATGAAATGGTGTTAGATTATTGATAATCTAGCTAAACTAAAGTTAAAGAATGATGATTAACATCCTAGAACCCTTTGATTTTGATTATGAGAAGTTAGGGTTCATATGGTGGAAATTGGGGGTGTTTGGATCATGACGCTAAAATGATGAATTAATGAAGATTAAGTGTTTTTTAAGATGTTAGACACTTGAACAAACACCAAATTAACTTAATAATAATTTTTGAAAGAAAAATTAGTGTTAAGATTAAGATAATGAAACTCAAGTGGGTGAGTTTGTGGTGAAAGAGGGTGTTTGGTTATGAGGATAACCCAAACGGGTCAATTTGGGTTGGAAATGGGGAAATTGAGTTGTGGACTCAATTGTAATAGAATTTTGATGTATGTTAGATTACTAAACTAGGTGAATGTGTTTAGGTAATCTAATTGCAAAGCTAGAAGGTGGTGCGGGATCCTCTAACTCAAAAGGTAAGTGCTTTGCACTTACTTAGTAATGATAGGTGGTGGTGATGTTCATATTTGAATTTCATGTTGGTTATTCAAATATCTTATATGTGTTTATTGGTATGTGGATGAAATTAGTTATTTAACCTATATGGTGTGAAAATTTACTTGTGTGGTAAAAGTCAAGTTTTGTATGCATAATGTAGTTGGCTATGTGGTATATGGTCAAACTAAAATGTAGAATATGTTGAATTGGTGTAAATGACTATGTGGTATATAGTTAAGCAAAAATGTGGTATGTGATAAAGTAGAGTAAATGACTCGTGTGGTGTAAAGTCAACTAAATGTGGTAAATTGAAGAAAGTGACTTATGTGGTATATAAGTCAACCATTGTGGAATAATGGTGAAGTCGGTGTAAATTGACTTATGCGGAATATAAGTCTAACCATTGTGGAATAATGGTGAGATTGGTGTAATTGACTTATGTGGTATATAAGTCAAGCCATTGAGGAAAAATGGTGAATGTGGTGTAAGTGACTTATGTGGTATATAAGTCTAGTGTAAGGGGCCTTATTTGACCAAATGGGTGCAAATGGGTCAAATGGGTCAAATGGGTGAAAAGGGTGAAAGCAAGTTGTAAATACTTGTTTGTTATGTTTATATCATTACTAATGGTGTTATGTCAATGTGGTGATGTAGGGAAAGCTCCGAGGTAGGTCAAGGTCAAGTCCAAAGCGCGAAGGGATCTCGTATGCATTTTTGGTGGTTTTAAGGATTTGGGGAAATTACTTGTAATTTGGTGATTTGATCCTTAAACTGTAAATTTGATATTTGAAAACTTAGTTTGGATGTTTGGGGTCAAAACCCAAGTGTTGGAAATTTTTGGATGTCAAGTGATTTGATAAAAGTTGGAAAAAATGGCAAGGTTTTGAAACCTGCAGCTGAAGGGAAACTCACTGGAAATTTGGTCCCTCGCGGTACGCGAAGAACCTGGGAGGATTCTCTCGCGGTACGCGAGAGACAAAATCTCCGGTTTTGCCTTTCTGAGTCCCCTCGCGGTACGCGAGAACTTGCAGGGAAGTCTCTCGCGGTACGCGAGAGACCTGGGTTTCCGGGTAAGTATTTTGGGACTCCCTCGCGGTACGCGAGGGAGGTGGCCCGTGTGCCTCGCGGTACGCGGGGGTTTTAAAAAAAAAAAAAAAAAAAAAAAATCTTGGGAAATGCTTCCGCTTGTTTAAACGTTTAATTGTCGGTGTTTTAAAAGTGGTGTGTTACACTATTCCTCCCAAATAAGTGAAATAATATTGTATGCATTTGTAATGGTACTCATTCCATCAAATTCATGGTTCTTTTCCTGAAAAATTGTAGACCTTTTTATTTATCAATTAAATATCTAGCCAATGTTAGAAGAAATGTATATATGCTACTATACGTCCGGCTATTTATACGGTCATTATCAGGATGTTTTGAACCGTAGCCAAGCAATCGACCCTTTTACCATATTATTCTCACCTATTTTGTTTAACTCGTGTATTTAGAAAATAACACTATAAATACCATGTAAAGGTATTAATTACATACATATGTAATAAGATATTACATTTATTACATATATGTAATAAATATATATTACATACATGTTATAATGTATTAATATATGTAATCTCATTACATATATGCGTAACAAACTATTTTAATGAAGAGACAACAGTGGTTAGGCTAAACAAGTTGGTAATATACGACCCAAATTATAACTAATAAACAGATATAACCACAAAACAAGCAACAATTAAAAACTAAACAAATTTGTAAGAACATTACAGATTATTAATATGCTAATTACTAACTAATGCATAAAAAATAACCTAATTTACGATTTAGAAAACCTTGTAAAAATGAAAACAAAAAGAGTATAACTAACAATATAACCTAATCTAGATATAATCAACATTTGCATCAAATCAAGAATGTAAATTAAATCTCAAATTGTTACCCATACCCCAAGTAGTTCATAACCGAAAAACGATAGGCAAGATACAAAGATTATGCAAGATTCAACATACTAATTTCTATTGTTTCTAAATTCAAATATTATCAACAAGATCTAGATCTGTAACTCGACCAAACCAAAAAAAAATCAAACAATAAT
The DNA here is from genome assembly GCA_023525975.1 of Smallanthus sonchifolius. NCBI lineage: Eukaryota > Viridiplantae > Streptophyta > Magnoliopsida > Asterales > Asteraceae > Smallanthus > Smallanthus sonchifolius. Next base: position 59,300,526 of record CM042041.1, on the reverse strand, counting down.
AAACCAAGAAAAACATCACCTGTGACGACCACAAAATAGTTATCATCTTCTTCATCTAAACCTTCATAACCATCCGTTGTATGCTACTTCGTTCAAAAACCCTAGCAATTGTTTCATTTGGTTCTTCATCTTTCTTATTGTGCACCATGAAATCATGAGCATATATAAAGAACATGATGAAATTGACAACAAATCCTCATATATGACATCAATTGTAACTTTTTTTTATCTGGTCAACTTCAAGCTAGACTTATGTTTTTGATTTTGATTGACTTCAACTTTTTTTTATCTTCATCGCAACTTCTTCATCCTAGTTTAATCTGATTGCAACTTCTTCATTTGAGTTTGATTTGATCGTATTTTATTTATCTTTGACCTTTAATTTTTTTTTCATAAACACCAATATTATCTTTTAGAACAGCTTATTTACACACGCTCTAACTTTATTTCTCAATTTACATATTTGTTGATACACACCACTTTTAAAACACCGACAATTAAACGTTTAAACAAGCGGAAGCATTTCCCAAGATTTTTTTTTTTTTTTTTAAAACCCCCGCGTACCGCGAGGCACACGGGCCACCTCCCTCGCGTACCGCGAGGGAGTCCCAAAATACTTACCCGGAAACCCAGGTCTCTCGCGTACCGCGAGAGACTTCCCTGCAAGTTCTCGCGTACCGCGAGGGGACTCAGAAAGGCAAAACCGGAGATTTTGTCTCTCGCGTACCGCGAGAGAATCCTCCCAGGTTCTTCGCGTACCGCGAGGGACCAAATTTCCAGTGAGTTTCCCTTCAGCTGCAGGTTTCAAAACCTTGCCATTTTTTCCAACTTTTATCAAATCACTTGACATCCAAAAATTTCCAACACTTGGGTTTTGACCCCAAACATCCAAACTAAGTTTTCAAATATCAAATTTACAGTTTAAGGATCAAATCACCAAATTACAAGTAATTTCCCCAAATCCTTAAAACCACCAAAAATGCATACGAGATCCCTTCGCGCTTTGGACTTGACCTTGACCTACCTCGGAGCTTTCCCTACATCACCACATTGACATAACACCATTAGTAATGATATAAACATAACAAACAAGTATTTACAACTTGCTTTCACCCTTTTCACCCATTTGACCCATTTGACCCATTTGCACCCATTTGGTCAAATAAGGCCCCTTACACTAGACTTATATACCACATAAGTCACTTACACCACATTCACCATTTTTCCTCAATGGCTTGACTTATATACCACATAAGTCAATTACACCAATCTCACCATTATTCCACAATGGTTAGACTTATATTCCGCATAAGTCAATTTACACCGACTTCACCATTATTCCACAATGGTTGACTTATATACCACATAAGTCACTTTCTTCAATTTACCACATTTAGTTGACTTTACACCACACGAGTCATTTACTCTACTTTATCACATACCACATTTTTGCTTAACTATATACCACATAGTCATTTACACCAATTCAACATATTCTACATTTTAGTTTGACCATATACCACATAGCCAACTACATTATGCATACAAAACTTGACTTTTACCACACAAGTAAATTTTCACACCATATAGGTTAAATAACTAATTTCATCCACATACCAATAAACACATATAAGATATTTGAATAACCAACATGAAATTCAAATATGAACATCACCACCACCTATCATTACTAAGTAAGTGCAAAGCACTTACCTTTTGAGTTAGAGGATCCCGCACCACCTTCTAGCTTTGCAATTAGATTACCTAAACACATTCACCTAGTTTAGTAATCTAACATACATCAAAATTCTATTACAATTGAGTCCACAACTCAATTTCCCCATTTCCAACCCAAATTGACCCGTTTGGGTTATCCTCATAACCAAACACCCTCTTTCACCACAAACTCACCCACTTGAGTTTCATTATCTTAATCTTAACACTAATTTTTCTTTCAAAAATTATTATTAAGTTAATTTGGTGTTTGTTCAAGTGTCTAACATCTTAAAAAACACTTAATCTTCATTAATTCATCATTTTAGCATCATGATCCAAACACCCCCAATTTCCACCATATGAACCCTAACTTCTCATAATCAAAATCAAAGGGTTCTAGGATGTTAATCATCATTCTTTAACTTTAGTTTAGCTAGATTATCAATAATCTAACACCATTTCATCACATGCATACATAATTTCGGATTTCACCCAAAACCCACCAAGAACACATTCATGGTGAAATCAAGAGGAAGAGAATCACTTACTTGATGTTATGAAGGTGTTGTGTGAGCCAAAACCTTCACAAAACAAGCCTCAATTCCGCGATTTAGCTCCAAAACCGAAATTCTCTTCTTCTCCTCTTCTCTTGAACGACTAACACCTCAAAAATGAGTTAATTTTGACTTTAACTAGTCAAATGGCAGATTTTGCCATATTACAACTTTAGTCCCTCAACTTTCCACTTCACCCATTTCATTCTAAAGTTAGTCAAAACTAACATAGCCCCATTACAAACTTGAAACCCACTTGTTTCGACTTATTTCTAAAATATTATTTTCACCATAATATTAATTAGAAATATTTATTTATTTATAACGAGACCCGGATTTTGGTTCGTTACAAATCTCCTCCCCTTATTTGGGTTTCGTCCCCGAAACCCGACTTCACATAAAAAGGTTCGGATAATATTTGAGCATTTCCTCCTCGGTTTCCCAAGTCATTTCCGCTCCCCTTCTATGTTTCCACCTCACCAAAATTTGGCTAATCTCTTTATTACGTAAACGCTTCACTTTTCTATTCAAGATTGCCACCGGTTCTTCCACATAATTCAACTTTTCGTCCAACTCAATATCATCCAATGGAACAAAAGTAGATTCATCCGCCAAACACTTTCGCAAATGAGACACATGAAATGTGTTATGAAGTCTACTTAGTCCCTCCGGTAGTTCCAAACGATAAGCTACCGCACCCACTTTTGCTATCACTTTAAACGGTCCGATGAAACGTGGATTTAACTTCCCCCGTTTCCTAAACCGTATCACCCCTTTCCAAGGAGAGACTTTCAGAAGCACAAAGTCCCCCACTTGAAACTCAATCGCTCGCTTCCTATTATCCGCATAGGACTTTTGGCGATCTTGAGCCGCTTTCAAGCGTGCTCTAATTTGGTCGATACTATCATTAGTTTCCTCGACCACCTTTTTACTACCAAGTTCCCGTTGACCAATCTCACCCCAACACACGGGTGATCGACATTTCCTCCCGTACAATGCCTCAAAAGGCGGCATACCAATACTAGAATGGTAACTATTGTTGTAGGAAAATTCCGCCAACGGTAAATGGTCATCCCAACTACCACCAAAATCTAAAGCACACGCTCGCAACATATCTTCGAGCGTTTGAATCGTTCGCTCGCTTTGACCATCCGTTTGTGGATGATAAGCAGTGCTAAGATTCAATCTAGTCCCCATATCCTCATGGAGTTTCTTCCAAAATCGAGAAGTAAATCTCGTATCACGATCCGATATAATCGACACCGGCACACCATGACGTGACACAATTTCCTTCACATACATTTCCGCCAATCTATCCGAAGAGTATGTTTCCTTTATAGGTAGGAAATGTGCACTCTTCGTCAACCGATCCACTACTACCCATATCGCATCATAACCCTTTCGAGTCTTTGGTAGTTTAGTGATCAAATCCATAGCTATATTCTCCCATTTCCAAAGCGGTATTTCAAGCGGTTGGAGCTTTCCATACGGCTTTTGGTGTTCCGCCTTCACCCTTAAGCATGTGAGACACCTCTCAACATACTTAACAACATCACGCCTCATACCCGGCCACCAAAAATGACACCTCAAATCATAAAACATCTTTGTGGCCCCCGGATGGATAGGATATTTGGATTTATGCGCCTCATCTAAAATAGTTGTCAAAATACCTGACAACCTAGGAATCCAAATCCTACCAAAGCATGTCTTCAAGCCCATGCTATTTTCACCAAGTTTATCAACATAAGCAACCATCCGCTCTTTCTTCAAGTCACCACCAAGTGCTAACACTTGAGACTCTCAAATTTCGTCAATAAGAGACGATGAAATTGTCATCATGAACGACTTCACTTTAATGGTTCCTTTGACAACGATATGCAGTTTGTCTACTTTTGCGCCAATTAGTTCGCCCACTATCTAAGATAGTCACTGATTCATTTAGATGAAACGTTTATCATTTATCTCATCTTCACCATATGAAATAACAACAGTTCTATCCTCCTAATGCTTTCATGTATGGTCACGTAAAAATGTATTATGGAGTCCACTCATTTCAAAGGAAAACTTTTATAACGTCAAGTTTCCACTTGAATTTCAACACTCCTAACCATAGGATATTTGGATTTTTGAACCACTTTATACGAGTAGTCAACACTTTTGACAACTAAAGAAATCCAAGTTCTAATCCCACGTCACCCACCTCTTACATGGAAATTTCAAAACTTCCTTACCAATCAACCAATTGAGACTCAAGGTCTCAAATTCATACCTCTTGGGGTTCGAGGATCCCAATGCCCATACATAACACCCTTTGAAGCTCGAGTCTTCAACTCACCCATTCTTAACCGATAAAGCATGCGACCTCCTCAAGTAAGGATACCACAACTTCCTTACTTGAATCCTCTTTTACAACATTGGAAGGAAGATCCCTATCCGTGACCCAAACACCCTAAGTATCTCCATTGACTTAATCATAAGTCATCCTTTGAGATTTAAGGATCTCAATCACCGAATCCACCTTTGAAGTTCAAAAACTTCGCTTTTAAACACCGATTGCGTACAATGTACATTTTAACATTTACCCCTTGACCAAAAAGTCCACATACCGCGAGACCTTTAATCAGTTTTATCCTACCACCGACTGACAGTGGCAATACACACTCTTCCATTTTCCTTTTTCACCGAAAAGTTTATGTGCTTTAGAACAAAGCACACAGGTTCAATGACCCTTATCAAATCCTCTTTCTCAACTGGAATGCTAAGTATCCCTTTTATATCCCCGGTTGATGACAATGGCACAAGCCATGTATATACACCAGTTCGTATACCTCGTGTTTCACTGTCTCTAATGAGAACAGATTAACACGTCACCCCTTTATCATACTAGGCAATGATATGGTTACTAAGTAACCCAACACCTCTTTTACAATCATCGGATCAAAATCCATGTGATCGTTTCATCCACAACCTCATGTTATTAAAACATGTAAACATCAACATTATGACACCCTTAATGATGATCGCCCGAATCCACCGATCTGCTTAGCCTTTCATCAAACACAATGATCGAAAAGCTTCAGTCACGACTATGGTGATTAGAAATGCGTGACCCATAGGCCTAAGCAAATTTCAAATTTTCTCACCATTTGTGTTATCCTCCGGACATATAGCAATGTCCGACATTTCTTCCCATAAAGGGTTTCTAGCTCAGCTAGAATGTTTCGGCTTTCACGAAGCCACTTCTCATTTACTCTTCGTTTTCCACTTATCTCCTATGTTCAACCTTTCTTTGCGCATTTAATAATTGACTCCACCTGAGTTGTACCCTATACGCAAGGATCCCCTTTATAACGTCAACAGATAGCATCGAGAAACCCGATCTATCTACATTTCTTCGATGATTCCAAGATTCGAGCGACTTCGACCAGTCATAAAACACTTGCCCGAAATCTTATTGATCACCTCTGCTGTCCACTGCACATGAAGGAACTCTTCCACTATGCCACCCACCACGGCTTGTAATCGATGGTAATTCAACGTCATCTCATGAATTCCCTCGATGCATGTGCCTTCACGCCCTTATGCCTTTCTCCTCACGAAGATTAATTTACCAATCCTCCGCCATGTCCCGGAGTCGACTCATCGTGCGTAATACGCCCTCTACCAATCACAATGGATTGCTTCAAAAGACAAGACCATCATAGTGATTCATCGTTAATTAATCAGCTATTAACTCTCACCCTTTAACTCCTTTGGTTCGCACACCACGAACCCTCTTGTGAAAACAAGGTTTTCCTTCCACTTCGGTTCACCAACCGAAGTTCTTCCCGCTCTCTAGGCTTCACACTGTTCCTCCCAAGGATCACCTCAAAGAGCCCTATCTTCCTTGAAGGAAGATTGATACAACATGATAGAAAGCTCTAGCCATTCTCCGCTAGATTGATGCATTCTTTTTCTCCCAACCTATTCCATGTTCCTCACCACCCATGTAAGGCCCCCTTCCCGAAAGGCCTCACTTATTGGATTTACTCATCAACACATAGAACTTAATCATAAGACATTCATTAACACAGCGGAAACGATTTAAAACTTCAACATGCGCAGCGGAAATACATAACATGTCTAAACATAACTTGTCAACATACAAACTGAAACTTGTCTGAATCAACTAAACAATAACATAGACAGGATGCCAGACTCTGGTCTTCGGGTAACTCTTCTCGCCAAGCCAAGCATCCACTTCCATCTACTGCCACCTACACTTAACTGATGTGCATACTAAAAATCAGCAACGCTGAGTGAGTTCTAACGTTTACTTTAAATCAATTTTACAAAAGATTTACTAAAACACATATACTGCCAATAAGGCTAAACTTAACACACTTTACTTTTCAAACATATATACTGCCATTAAGGCTAAACTTAACACACTTTACTTTTCAAACATATATACTGCCATTAAGGCTAAACTTAACACACTTTACTTTTCAAACAGTTTAAAACGTATAATAAACCGTCAATTCCTCTTTACTGTACTGCCCTCATGGCTTACATCCATGAACCGACAAGTACCTGGTCAATGCCCCCATGATCAACGACCATGAACCGACAATACCGCTTATCCGTCAATTCCTTGTCACTACTGTACCGCCCCCATGGATTCATCCATGAACCGACGAGTACCTGGTCAATGCCCCCATGGCTCACTATCCATGAACCGACAATACCCTGGTCAATGCCCCCATGGCTCACTATCCATGAACCGACAATACCGCTTAACAGGGAGGTTGCGTGGACCTCCCGAGCAACCGCCGTCACTCATCCCAATTGTACAACTGTTAACGAACCACAAAGGTTCTTACTAATGGGTGGAACCCATATCTGACATCTTGTACAAGTAACATCTGTCCCAAGGACCTTTACAAACTGGTACTCATTCCCGAAGGAAAGCTGTTCACTTTACTTTTCATAAATCTTTCTGTAAATCTTGTTCATAACTTAACTTATATCATGCCTTTGTTTATGTATATAACAATATAGTAAACGCTTGCCAAATGATATATCTTTGCTTTTACTGAAACATAGCTTATCATAAAATACATCTTTCTTTCTGAAACATAGCTTATCATAAAATACATCTTACTTTCTGAAACATAGCTTATCATATATATCATGCCTTTGTTTATGTATATGAAAATATAGTAAACGCTTGCCAAATGATATATCTTACTTTACTGAAAACATACTAGCACATATATCATGCCTTTGTTTATGTATATAAAAATATAGTAAACGCTTGCAAAATGATATATCTTACTTTACTGAAACATACTTTTGCCTCTTTTAAACCTTTCACTAAAACATAGCTTTTCTCCTCAGTTTATAATATATAAAATATAATAAACACTTTACACTAAGTATGCACACCACCCCTAAAGAAGGCAAAAAGGGGATTAGAACTCACCTGGTATCTTAGCGGGGATGTCCTACTGGAATCTCACACAATCTGAACAATCATAACAATTCGTCACATATCAGACTCATCGAAACTACCTAGTTTCGATACTGGTAGACCTATCGAAACTCCCTAGTTTCGATACATGCAACCCTATCGAAACTTCCTAGTTTCGGTACATGCTGACCACTCGAAACTTCCTAGTTTCGATACACGTTGACCTATCGAAACTACCTAGTTTCGATACACGTTGACCTATCGAAACTACCTAGTTTCGATACACGTCCCTGACTCGAAACTACTTAGTTTCGATGCTTGCCCCTGACTCGAAACTACTTAGTTTCGATACCCTTCAGCTCAGTCATCTTCCCCACAAAACCCTAACTTTGCATGCAGATCCGACCTCGTCAAGATCCAAACTTTTTACGTTGAAAACTTGTGTTTTCTAACCGAGAGTCTAGATCTATACTTTGTTTTCCATTTTTAAACGTAAAAATCTAACATTTACCCGATTTTATCTCAAAACCCAACTCATACCAAAAACTCAGATCTGGAACAAATGGTTACCTGAAATCGCTTCCCTTTCGGTGATAAACACTCACGAGACTCTTGCTGATGCTCCTTGAAGCTTACTCCGAAAACCGGGACTTTCTCTCTCTAGGCTCTCTCTCGCTTTCTCTCTCTAGAATTCCGAAAATGGTGTTGCAAATGAGGGTTGTGGCTGGTCTTGAGACTTATAAGGGTCCAAACCCTTGCCCTTTTTCGGCCCATACACTCCGGCCCAAGCCCTCTACCCCCTTTTTTATTAAGTTTTAATTTCTCGTGAATTCTTTCGCACTCTAAAACTCGGGATGTTACAACCCACGAGGTGATACACTACTAGGCTTTAACATACTTGAGTCCTTAAGATGACTTTCATCCACCATTTCTTTTACTTACACAAGTGCCCCTTAGTCTCCCCGACAAATTTTTAACTAAGTTGTAGATGTTCTACCTACTTATAGGTCTTTAATCTACCCACTCGTTAAGGCACTATATCTTATCTATGTGTATATGTATTACCCCCATCTAATCATCCATATACATACATACATACATACACACACATATAACCACCTTCACCTAATCCTTGCAAATGTTCATTGTTATATGGTTATCATAAAGTCTCTTGCACATTTCGTCTTATTAAACATATTGGCCAGACATGTTTAATAGTACGCCATGCCCAATTGTAATTACCATCTCCATATAACAAGTCACAAAACAAGTTTCGGCACACATAACACCTTAACAACATTCATCATACATATATACATACACCATATATATATATTATCATTTTATCAAATCATTACTAACCTTTCATTTCCGCAAGCTCCGAGTCTTAGTCAAGTCCTTCATGGATTCTCGTATCATTTTCCCCCATATCAAGAGCATCCGGTTTGAGTTTGGTGCCACCACACCAAATCCCTCAAACCATTGCTCTGATACCAAGTTGATACACACCACTTTTAAAACACCGACAATTAAACGTTTAAACAAGCGGAAGCATTTCCCAAGATTTTTTTTTTTTTTTTTTTTTTTTAAAACCCCCGCGTACCGCGAGGCACACGGGCCACCTCCCTCGCGTACCGCGAGGGAGTCCCAAAATACTTACCCGGAAACCCAGGTCTCTCGCGTACCGCGAGAGACTTCCCTGCAAGTTCTCGCGTACCGCGAGGGGACTCAGAAAGGCAAAACCGGAGATTTTGTCTCTCGCGTACCGCGAGAGAATCCTCCCAGGTTCTTCGCGTACCGCGAGGGACCAAATTTCCAGTGAGTTTCCCTTCAGCTGCAGGTTTCAAAACCTTGCCATTTTTTCCAACTTTTATCAAATCACTTGACATCCAAAAATTTCCAACACTTGGGTTTTGACCCCAAACATCCAAACTAAGTTTTCAAATATCAAATTTACAGTTTAAGGATCAAATCACCAAATTACAAGTAATTTCCCCAAATCCTTAAAACCACCAAAAATGCATACGAGATCCCTTCGCGCTTTGGACTTGACCTTGACCTACCTCGGAGCTTTCCCTACATCACCACATTGACATAACACCATTAGTAATGATATAAACATAACAAACAAGTATTTACAACTTGCTTTCACCCTTTTCACCCATTTGACCCATTTGACCCATTTGCACCCATTTGGTCAAATAAGGCCCCTTACACTAGACTTATATACCACATAAGTCACTTACACCACATTCACCATTTTTCCTCAATGGCTTGACTTATATACCACATAAGTCAATTACACCAATCTCACCATTATTCCACAATGGTTAGACTTATATTCCGCATAAGTCAATTTACACCGACTTCACCATTATTCCACAATGGTTGACTTATATACCACATAAGTCACTTTCTTCAATTTACCACATTTAGTTGACTTTACACCACACGAGTCATTTACTCTACTTTATCACATACCACATTTTTGCTTAACTATATACCACATAGTCATTTACACCAATTCAACATATTCTACATTTTAGTTTGACCATATACCACATAGCCAACTACATTATGCATACAAAACTTGACTTTTACCACACAAGTAAATTTTCACACCATATAGGTTAAATAACTAATTTCATCCACATACCAATAAACACATATAAGATATTTGAATAACCAACATGAAATTCAAATATGAACATCACCACCACCTATCATTACTAAGTAAGTGCAAAGCACTTACCTTTTGAGTTAGAGGATCCCGCACCACCTTCTAGCTTTGCAATTAGATTACCTAAACACATTCACCTAGTTTAGTAATCTAACATACATCAAAATTCTATTACAATTGAGTCCACAACTCAATTTCCCCATTTCCAACCCAAATTGACCCGTTTGGGTTATCCTCATAACCAAACACCCTCTTTCACCACAAACTCACCCACTTGAGTTTCATTATCTTAATCTTAACACTAATTTTTCTTTCAAAAATTATTATTAAGTTAATTTGGTGTTTGTTCAAGTGTCTAACATCTTAAAAAACACTTAATCTTCATTAATTCATCATTTTAGCATCATGATCCAAACACCCCCAATTTCCACCATATGAACCCTAACTTCTCATAATCAAAATCAAAGGGTTCTAGGATGTTAATCATCATTCTTTAACTTTAGTTTAGCTAGATTATCAATAATCTAACACCATTTCATCACATGCATACATAATTTCGGATTTCACCCAAAACCCACCAAGAACACATTCATGGTGAAATCAAGAGGAAGAGAATCACTTACTTGATGTTATGAAGGTGTTGTGTGAGCCAAAACCTTCACAAAACAAGCCTCAATTCCGCGATTTAGCTCCAAAACCGAAATTCTCTTCTTCTCCTCTTCTCTTGAACGACTAACACCTCAAAAATGAGTTAATTTTGACTTTAACTAGTCAAATGGCAGATTTTGCCATATTACAACTTTAGTCCCTCAACTTTCCACTTCACCCATTTCATTCTAAAGTTAGTCAAAACTAACATAGCCCCATTACAAACTTGAAACCCACTTGTTTCGACTTATTTCTAAAATATTATTTTCACCATAATATTAATTAGAAATATTTATTTATTTATAACGAGACCCGGATTTTGGTTCGTTACATTTGTTCATTATAATACTTAAACTCTCAATCACTTAGGGAGAGACACATTCTCCACAAATCTTAATATTACTAGACCAAAGACTCTTTGGTGAACAAAACCCTTATATATGTAGCAAAGACATAAATATTTGTACAATAACCTATATCTTTTAATATATGACCTTATGTAGCAAGGAGTTTTGTTGGATCGATTATTTTTGTGGTGTGGTGGACGGTTTGGAAGCTGAGGAATAATGGGGTATTTTTGAAGAATCGGATCAAAATATCGTTTCTTTTTGATGAAGTGATGAATTTTTTTTTTGTGCAGGTATGGTAGTATGATTAGTAAATGTAAAATTAGTAATTACAAAAACCTTTAAGCTTTATGTAATGTTGGTATTTTTGGCCACCTAATGGTCTAGAAACACCTAAAAGGTTTGGAGGTCACGAGTTCAAGATAAAAAGAAATTCGTCTTTCTAAAAAAAAAATTTGGCCACCTAATATATTGCTAGTCAATTTTTTATATATAAATTATAGCGGCGGTTAAAAAAGAGTTAAAATCAACGAGATTAAAATAATTTTAAAACTGTAACTTTCTAATTTTAAACTATTTCTAAATAATATATTTAATTTAAAAATATAAAGCATAAGTTATGTATAAAACACACACTTATCATTTGATACCAAAGGTAGCCATTTGTTTCAACTTAATTAGTTTTTTTTAACGGCATAGCTCAACTGACACGTCTTATCAGGGGAGGCTCGTACATCCGTCTATCCGAACATCCCTCAAGGAATTCGAAGTCTACAGAGGGTGTTCTTAGTTTTTATGAAGTGCATCTTGCAAGATTCGAACTCATGACATCTACAAAGAGAAAATCCTTTGGGAAAACCACTTTGACCACCAAGGCAGAACCTTGATTACATTATACTTAATTAGTAGGTTTAGAAAGTTTCTTAACCGTTCTAAAATAATATACCTTTCTTAGGGTGAAGGGGACACAACCCTGACAAAAAACCTACCATCACAAAACCAACCAATTAGGTTATATCACCTTATTTTTACCATTTTACTATCCTAATACCCTAAAGTGAGGTGGGCACAACCCTAATACCCTCATTTTTTTTCTTTTTTTAAAATAAAACTAAAATATAAAACACATTTTATTATTCAATAAAATAAAAATAACAAGAAATAAAAAAAATTACATAGAATAAAGATAAAATAACATAAAGTCAATCTAATCTTCGTCTATAACTGGATCATCCAAATGCGTCGTTCTATCAACATGTTGCACAAGATCAAATCTTAGTCTAAAATGTGCACTCGCATCGTGCAACTCCAGAAGGACATTATCGTCTATAACTGGATTGGTCGGAGGATCCCTACTGTAGACCGGTGATATTGCATTTTCGTTATCTTTTATGATCTTATTGTGGATTAACATGCACGCATAAACCACATTCTTAATCTTTTCCGGCTTACGAGAGCGGGCAGGTCGCCTAAGTATACCCCATTTAGCTTTTAAAACACCGAAAACCCACTCGACGTCTTTTCTTGCCGACTTTTGCACCCTTTTAAACTTCTTTTCTTTTGAATCGGTTGGATAGGCGAACGATTTCATAAACGTAGACCAAGTAAGGAATATACCATCGGTAAGACAGTATCCACGTTTGTATTCTCGCCCGTTGACATGAAATGGATATTTAGGCGCGGTTCCAAGTTGCTCGTAGGTAAATAATAGAGATTGTTGGAGAACATTGATGTCGTTGTTTGAGCCCGGCGGACCACAGAACGCATGCCAAAACCACAAATCATTAGAAGACACCGCTTCGAGCATGATCGTAGGGTATTGGTGATCACCTCTCATATATTGTCCACGTAGCCTGGTCAGACACATTCTCCAAATTTTTTCAGTATGAAAAATATTGTATAGTTGTATGGTATTTATAATGGTAAAAAAAAAGTTTTTTTTTTATATTTAACTAGCTTTAGATCCCGTGTATTACACACGGAGTGATAAATATCATACATAAAATTCTAAAATCTTTATATACATTTTTTACAGGTGTAAAAATGTATTACATATATTAAGGATAAAAAAAATTCAAAATATGTAAAAATTAATATATAATTATGTTTTGAAAATACGTTAATTACTATTTAATATAATTTGACTTTCTTTACTACTTGACTGAAAATAAAAGTTAAATAATTAGATTTCAAATTTTTTTATGATAAAAGATAATTTAAATAAATGTGTTTTATTAGTATAATTAGTATTTTTTTTAAATATATTATTACTATTAAAATATGGAAATGTATTTAATAGGAGAGAGAGGCGGGAAAAAATGATAAGGGTGAATATGGAGGTAACATGTGACATAAAAAACTTTTATTTATTAGATAACTAGTTTAGATCTCGTGTCTACACTCGGGGTGAAATATATTTTAAATCTTTATGTATATATTTTACATGTGTAAATATTCATTACATATAATAAAATATGTAAAAATTAGTATATAATTGGGTTTCGAAAATACGTTAATTACTATTTTTTAATATAATTTGACTTTTATTTACTATTTGATTGAAGATAAAAGTTATATAATTAAATTTTAAAGTTTCTTATGATAAAAGATAATTTAAAATAAATGTGTTTTATTATTATAATTAATATTTTTTTCTTTAAATATATATTATTATTAAAAGATAGAAGTGCATTAAATAGGAGAGAGAGGCGAGAAAAAAATAATTAGAATAAATATGGAGGCGACACGTGGCATGCAAAAACCTTTATTTATTATATAGTATAGATATAGATGCCCCCAACATCATTATAGCCGTTATCCTCATCAAACTCAACAATTACATTCGGATACATATACCCGCAAAAGCCACCAAATTCATCCGGGTACTAGGTCGGCGACGGTGTACCCACGGGTACCCGCTTACCTGCAGCCCTTTACTGAGTACGCCCCCTTCACCCCCATCTTTTATATCATCGAAAACATAAATTTTAAATATCATCCCCTTCTCTTCTTAACAATCAACAAGCATGCATCGAGAGAACTTGTAACTTGTGTATAAAGACTTATCATTTTGACTTTCGTAAGTATTTAAATACGCCAAACAAAAAAAGTTATTTATACTATTAAAATAGTAATTAGAGACGAATACCACTTCTTATGCAAGATATTTTATTTCATCACGTGAATTTAAATTAGAATATAAATTATAAATTATATTTTTTTATAAACTTAAAACTTTCATTTGTTCATTCATATGTAGTTTAAATTTGCATGCAACGCACGTGTTGAGGAAGTTGCAAAGATGATATTTTATAGTACTAATTATATGATAAACCCAAAAAATGTTCAAAATTCAAACACCATAGTGGTGTAATATAATTCATAGGTCCAAATAAACATTTGAGAAATACAGAACTAGACCTTTAAGCCCATTTGCAAGATCAAGTTCTCAAGTGATCTTACCATCCTAACTTCGATACTATGGTCCTACCATGAGTCAACTCTAGGGTTAATATTGAAGTTGTAGGAAATTCGGGGTGTTCATGTATGTTTGAAAACTCTGATAATCATGAAAGATTGCTTTTAGATTAAATTATTTTCGTAAAATACACGAATATTCAATCGGATAAATTTATTTGAAAACGTAGTTGTATTAAAAAAACGAGTTTTTTTGCTTTGTTTTCATAGCCTATATCTAGTGCCGTTACCGTTATGATATTGTGAGGAAACTAAACTATTATGAGCAAATTATGCAACATGACACTCACCGCGAATCACGGATATTCAACTAGTTGTTATTATTATTATAGGAACAATCTTCAACATCATTTTCAAAGATCCGATCATACATAAAAAGTAAAAAAAAAAATAAAACCTTTGTGCACCGTAAATTTACTATACCTTAATTAATAAACATCTATAATATTTGAGCCCACATAGTAATCGATCCTACCATTAGAAAAGACAATTCATTTTCTTCTTGATTTTTTTTATTGTTTTTATGTCAACCACCACCGAATTTTATCAATTTAATGAATTCGTTGGGTGTATTCTATGAAACTGACATTCAAATACACACACGAATAATAATAATAATAATAATAATAATAATAATAATAATAATAATAATAAAAACACTGCTCCGCAAAATCAAGGCAACCACAAACAACAAACAACTACATAATCACAAATTTACACCAATCACTCCAAAAAATCGACTTAATTTTCGACCTACTTTTAAGCCACAAATACCCAATCGATTTAACTTCGCTAAAAATATCTTCAATCTTTGCCTTGCTGTTCTTGAATCTATGCTCATTCCTGGCTTTCCATTTACTCCAGCACGTAATCAAAACAATACCGTGAAACACTTCCTTTTCCACCTCCTTCAACACACAAAAATTATGAAGCTCCAAGAGATCTCTAAATGAGAAAGAGAAAATATTCATAACACGGCACCATCTGCTCACCTTTTGCCAAACGACAGTGGCAACAATGCAGGAAAAAAATAGATGATCAGTCGACTCGTCACCAGCCCCGCATAACGCACAAGCAGCTACACCAACCTCCACATTCCTTCTCCTAAGGGCCGCAATAGTAGGGATTCTGTCCATCTGTGCACGCCAAGCGAAGATATTACATTTAGCCGGGATTCACTTGCACCATTTCATGACATACAAATTGCTCAAAGTAGATAGAGTACCAAGAAAAAAGAAGAGGTTATATGTGTAAGAATGAAAAAAAAAACTCAAATCTAATGGGAATACTTGAAACGTGCATGATAGGTAATGAAACAGAATATTCGGGTATGTGACTGATAAATAAAATTTAGCGAGTACGGGTATGGTTTTAGGCGATACTCGACCCGATTATCCAAAATCATATACCGGTTTACCTGAACTATCCAAAAAAAATAAAATTTTACTTTTCATTAATCCT
This sequence comes from Smallanthus sonchifolius, assembly GCA_023525975.1. Taxonomy (NCBI): domain Eukaryota; kingdom Viridiplantae; phylum Streptophyta; class Magnoliopsida; order Asterales; family Asteraceae; genus Smallanthus; species Smallanthus sonchifolius. The sequence goes on along the minus strand of CM042041.1, from coordinate 59,284,191 downwards.
TATAGATTATTGCTTTATTTTAGTTGCTTAATTGTGTAAAAATTAAACTTTTCTTTTAGAATATATATTTGATGATATTATTTATATTTTGTATGTTATGAAATATAAACTATACGCACTTATTTTTTTGGAAGTTATATCATAACAAAATTTACATATTATAGATATTTTAAAGAAATTTTGGTGATGTTATGTATATAAATTATCATATTTTAACTTGTTATAATTGTTAAAAACATAAAATTATATAAAAATAATGATGTAAGAAAAAGAAATGTACTTGAAAATCCAAACTGTTTTTTTACAAACTAATGTGTATACATGATAACCGACTAACAAAAACCCGATAAAAATTAAGTTGGGTATGTGACGTGGTTTTATAATCAGGTATGAGACTAAGACTCCCAATATGCGTTCCAAACGAGTTAGATAGATTTGCATAATGCGTGTCTCATCCCTAGATACGTGTACTAATTCATAAACCTTTTTAGGTAGATTTGTTTAATTTTTCGAATGAGTTTTTATCAAAACTAATTTTTCCAATACGCGTCCCAAACGAGTTAGATAGATTTGCATAATGCCTGTTCCCATTTAATTTCCCATAGGATTAATAGGCCAAAGATTGCTATTTTAAAGTTTCTGGGCCTAAGCCTAACTGTGTTGCATATGGAGGTTGGGCCTTATTTTTGGACAGTTGGGCCTTATATTTGGAATTGTAAGGCCCACCTGATTGAGTTTGTTACTTGCTGACAGGCTCCTTTGATTCTCTCCTTGTATCTCGCTGACTCTTGTTTGGCCCAATATGAAGGCCCGGCTTGTGGGTTATGGTCTAGAAGGGAACGTCTTTTGTTATAGGTGTATTTGCGTATGTGGTGGATTTATTTCGTGTAATGATTTTTACGACCATTCGCCTTTTTTGGGTAGGGTTTGTATTTTTGTTGATCTTCAAAACAAGCATGTCAACGGAAAATGTTGTTACCTTTTTTTTAAGGCGAACATTGAATGTTATGGCGTCGCACCCCTGTCATATAAGAGTGTCTCGTCCAACTCAAACCAATATGTTGTCTTAATCGAGCCACTTGGCGTTAGAGTTTGAGAGTTTCCAAGGAAACATTCCACCCAATACGGCCCCTTCCGGGTTTGAGAAGGTTCAACTACAAAAAACGACTAAGATTGATTTACATGTTAATTAATGACTAGAGTGGTAAAATAGAAATTTTACCCTTTTGTTGACTTAGCATTTCCATTGAATAATAGTTCTACCATCATTTTGAAACTAATATGACTTTTTTTAAACCTTATTACTTAAAAAAAAATTACACAATAAAATCGAACATTTTTTTATCTTTAATTTGAGTATAGTATTGTTATATTTTTTATTTTAAAAAATGATGTTTTTTAGAAAAAATATATAATAATGCTCAAAATTTGTGCTGGTTACCATTATCAGCACAGTTATATAATATAATAGTACAGTTGTAAATGTTAAACCAACACAGGTTATGATCATATAACTGTGTTGTTTTGTATGCGCATAATTGTTGCAAATACCCTCGGTCATGAAATCAGTATTATATACGTGGCGTACTCTTCTTACTTCATATTATTTTTAGACAAAAATCACTTTGTAGTGGAACCTTCCTGTTACCTCGTGCTTAGAAAGTCAATTAAGTGGAAAGTCTAATATGTTGTGTAATGCTTGATAATTCCAATATGGTTATTTTATGTAATTTTCAATTTTTCATACATCAAACAATGTATGTTATAGCATTAACGAAAATAAGTAGTTTTCATATCTTGAACAATGTATTATTTTCATTTAACTTTAATTGTTTAATCATTATTTTTTGTATTGTAATTCCCAGCGCCTTACTAATATTTCCCATTTGGGTGTTAAACGTATTTACGTGTTATTAGTAAGTTTTTTTAACATTAATTACACCTCCTTTTCTTTATTTTATCACAACAAAATTATATTACGTGAGCCGACACGCAGATGTTGTTTTGTGTATGAAAAAATAGGTCAATTTTTCATACCCGTTTAGTCTTGCGTCTATGAAATTCAAATTCTAAAGATTTTAAACTGTTCCGACAATTTACGCAGCCACCGTCACGCACCCGGTGATAACGCTGCTGTTCCACTCCTTGGTTCGTTTTGTTCGGCTTTGAGGTAATAAGCTTCGATTCCATGTTTCAGTTATAAGCACTTTTACGGCGATTAAACATATAAAAAAAACTAGTAATAAAACAAAATCATGAAATTGACGGGTCTTGTAATTTGATGCTTGAAAACGTAATGTGTGTGTGTTTTGTGATTATATACAAATGTGTGCGTGCATGAGCTAGGTTTGTGTGTGCAGGTGTATTAGTATTATTATGTATGTATTAATGTATGTGTGCAGGTGTGTGTGTGTGTTAGGATTATGTATATGCTAATAGATAGATGTGTGTGCTGTGTTGTGGGTTTTAAATCCATCACAATGTGTTTTTGGAGAAAAAATTTAAAAGGTTATTTAATTTGCATGAACAAATTAATGCATTCACATGTGGGTGATACATATATAAAAGTATTATGACGAGAACTGATTAATACTAAGCATTTTAAACGTTTCCATCGCCGGAACATCAATTAACCATCAAGGAAGAAAACTTAATTTAAAGTCAGCAGACCTGACCGAGGTAATTAAAATGTAGGTTCCCATTCTTGTTGAAAGCGACTTGATCTGTTTCGTTTTACTTTTGCTTTGTTGTACGGATTCTGACCCTTATCTTTTGTAGCATGGTTACTCTTCGTTTCCCGATCTCTGCTTTGTGTTTCATCCGTATTCGCTATTGACTTACTCGTCGTTAATTCTATGATACTATTGTTATAAGTACTGAATCGAACTATTGGCATTGATATGCATGCGTTAGGCTTAACTTTCTTGAACTCATTATCGCATGTTCCTGATATGATTGCTTGTTGTTTGAAATATTGATTTGACTGCAAGTTTCATTTGACCTCAATACCCGAGCATATCCGCCTATGGGGACATAGGGCGTCATGTTGGCACTAATGACGTGCATCATCCGTGGCGGTGCGATTAGCCCACGGCGTCTCCATATTGTTGTGATTAGTGATTTTTGATAGGAGGCGTATGGATCGACCCTAGGATATTTACTGTTACTGTTATTAGCAGATGGCTAGGTGTATGTGCCCACACTCCCATCTCACATTATTGTACATTAAGGCTGCATCCAATGTACTTACTGGTTATTGTTTACTGTTACTGTTACTGGCTCAATAGGTATTTCCATATGATATGACTTATTCCCGATTTGTATCAATATTGTTTCGCTAAACCGTTGCACTACTTTGATTCATTGTTACCGTTCACTGTTACCGCTATTGTTCTTTCCGTCACTGAGCAACTTTTGGCTCAGCCGTGTTCTTTTTGTGTGTTTTCTTTGTTTACTTGACAGGTACTCAAGGGGATCATGGGAATGTGTGAAGAGCGTGAATCAACAGATTAGAGTGTGAATGTTTGAGAAAACTTATGAGACTTAGTATTACTTATTTTGAACATTTATTATTTCTTTTGAACCGTTGTAAGGATTTAGACTTCCGTTAAGTATTTTAATTATATCATTATTATTGTTTCTGATCAATGTATGTGTGACACGTCAGCCCTACCAGGTTGGGGTGTTACAATAGGTGAGTTAAAATTGATACATGACTATTTTGTAAATTAACTTCTGATTATAAACATAATTAGTTCTTGACTTGACTTGACTATAGATTTATTTCACATTTTCACATGTTGAAAAATAAGTTTTGTGATTTTATCTTAGACAATTATAGATCTAAAACACAAATCTAAGAACCCCTAAAGTCATCTTTTAACACGTGAACAATTCTGTCTTTTAACAATCGTGTCGGTGGATTTTATTCGGCCTATAATTTTTTTTATGAGAATGTGCTTTTTTTGTTTGTTTTATAATTGTGAAAGTCGTCAAAACGGTCAATTCACTAATCATGAATATCCAAATAACCATTTGACCAAGTTTTACCTAAAAGAACTTTTGAAAATGCGAGATTCTTTTTTCTCGATCGTAAATCATCTTTACAGTTTTCAAATATCAATTTAAACACAACACAACACATATCTTATGTTTTATTTTAATTATTTTTCCTTGCCTTTTCACTTCTCCAACGTTTTAATGCAACCCTTTTCGCAATTATGTTTTCTTTCCTTGATTTTCGGACTTTTTCCATCACGGGATCTGTATTCGTAAGGCGTACTTTTACCACGATGATGCTCGACATTTTTTACTTTTGGATGGTGGATTCAGTTGAGGTAATAAAACGTAGTTTGAAGCAAAAAGAGGATCTAAAAATGCTATAAAATGAATCTAAAAAGTAAAAAATGATAATAATAAATTCACTAAAAAACATGATTCCCCCTTATAAATTTTCTGTGTTATATGATTTATGTTTTTGATATGAACTTGCAATAATTTGCGGTTAGTGTAACATAACTAAATCTACTGGTTACCGTAGACATGTCCACGGATTGGCTCAATGTCCGGGCTAATTAGCCTAGGTAGGTTCGACATTACTTCAACTCATTATATCTAATGTAGCCACAATACCATACCTCACATACGAGATCGAACCGCCTATATTTCTCTCTACCCTATGTTTACTTACAACATCATATACATATTACATATATATGCACATACACAAGATATCTAGAAACCCTCCCTTTCACTCTACGGATTTGGGTGAAATGGTTGGAATGATCATAATGGTGGGTAGGGGGTAACCCTTCCCTTCTTCCTTACAATTTCGGCACAAGCCCAACACCATATCAGCCCACCATCTTTCATGTTTATTTTTCTTGGCCCAAAAAGAACTTGTTGGGATTTTACGGATGTTACATTGAATAATTTACTTAGAAGGTTTAACTGTGGAAATAGTCTTCTGTATAAAGTGTAAGGCTGCGTACATCAAATCACGAACTGGTCCAACCCCTCTCTGGCATCTGCACAAATGCGGGAGCTAAATCAAGCACCGAGCACACCCTTTCCCTTAGAAGGTTACATAACTTACGTTGATAAAAACTCCACTCTGGGAAACTTTCGCCGGTTCAACCCATTGAATTCATTTTTTGTATTACTTTACTAGGTTAAAATTTTGTTTATTACACGGGTTGAATAAATTAAGTAATTAAAAAATTAGTTTTTAAAAACTCATGTTTTACACGGGTTTGAATAAACCCGTGAAATAAAATATAATCTATTAACATATACACTAATCAGAATATGTCAGGAGATTTATAAATATAATGATTAGTATTTTCTTTAATAATATATTATTATTTAAAAAAATAGATGTGTATTTAATAAGAGAGAGAGACGGAAAAAAAAATAATGAGAATAAATATGGAGGCGACACATGTCATAAAAAAACTTTTATTTATTATATAACTAGGTTAGAATCCCGTGTATTACACGAGATTGTATATTAAAAAATTATAAAACTTATAAATTTATAAATACGTCCTAACTTGTCAAAATATTATGATAGTCTCGAGATATATCAAGTGGAAATGTGTGTGTATATAACAAATTAGTATTTTTCTTTAATTAGTTATATTTTGAATTCTTATTATATATTCTTATTTAATATAATTATTATTCTTCTTTAATAATATATTTATAATATTATTATTATTTAATAAGATAGTGGTGCATTTATTAGGAGAGAGAGGCGGGAAAACCAATTTGAGAAGTCATGAGGGAGTGACATGTGGCACCCCCAAACCTTTATTTATTAGTATGTATATAGATATAGATATAGATATAGATATTTACTCTCAAAAGTCTTAATCTTACATCTTGAATAACCATTTCCGTCCAAAAAAAAATCCTAATCTTGATTTTTATTTTCTTTTAGTTTCTTACCCAAACAGTCAAAAAAATTTCAAGGTTTTAGAAATAATATAGCTTTCATTTTATATATGTTAATTACCATCCGTTTGCAGATTGAAGAAAAAGACTTATTTAAATTCATATTTTCGTACTTGATTTCCAAAAAACAAACTTTATTTGTTCTTTTTAACTCACCAATTAATATTTGTTTTGTCACTACTCACAGTCCTCCGTAGATTGACTACCAATGTCATTATGTACAATGTTGCCGCATTTTTAGAACATCATGATGGACTTGAGCTTAAAAGTTGAAGTACATTATTTGCACATTAGGGTTCCAATTTCATAAATATGATTAGAAAGTATTATCATTTAACTGTTTTATGTTACCTCTTACCTTAGGTATTATTACTGTTTTATGATAAAAGCAAAGTTAGATGATAAAATCACCTAACCAGTTTCTTAGAAATTGGAAATGTTTGCATACAAATGGGTGGTCTGTGATCTCATCTATCATGTTGTACAAAAGTTGGGTCTAGACACCACAAGCCCATAGATTTGAACAAGTTTATTTTATTTACTAAAGTACAACTGGTTTTGCCTTGGGTTGCCATTTGTTATCTAGTGATGTCAAGTTTATGAAACTGGTCAGTTGTGATCTATGTTTTGAGATGGTAGAAATGATGAAGGTGAAAGAAATTTTAATGTGAATGATTGGTACGGATTGGATAATAGGTAAAGAGGAGAGAGAGATGGTGCTTGTTGTCACATGTATTTTACTGGCAGCGGGAGGTGTCAGACAGGTTGGACCATGGTCCAAGTGAGACCACCACCCATCTTCACCCTTTCACGAGTCATCTACACCACAATTTCACTGTTCATAGTCCCACTGAGTCTATCCTTTGTTTCCTCTATTTTATCACACAAAGAGATGCTTTTTAGTTTTATGCACACATTTCTTATATATTTCTTGATAATCCAGACTTTCACTGATTAAGACATGACTCATGATAAACATTGAAAACTGTATGTAAATGAGCCCATATTAATTGGTTTGTAAGAACCCCCATGATATTCGAGTAGGTCATGAGTTCGAGAGTCATTTGATCTTGAACCTTTGGGCAGGGGGTCAGGATTGTTTTTTCCTACCAAGGGTGCCGGAACTATAAAATTTTCGGCTGAATATGTATAAATTAACATTACTGATCGAAAAATCAGCCGAATACGTATATATTAACACTTATGAGCGAAAAATCAGAAGGGGGGAGAGGGCGCCCTAACTATATTCTGCCCCTGCACTTGATGCAATATGCTCAAGTGGACTAGGGGTTTTACCACAGTGGCCTTTCGGGTGATGGGTTGAGCGGGCCGGGTCACCAGCGCTGTGTGCGTTTGTGGCCATGGGTGGCCTTTCGCTAATGGGTTTACACGGGTAACCGAGCTTATAGTATTCGTTAGCCGTTTAAAAAAAGATAAACATTTATACTCATTACGCAAAATTAATTATGAGAAGATCACGTAAGAAGCCATTTTTCAGGATGTTTTACATCTTTAGTTATGCTTAGAGTATTTACGTCTATAGCCGTAACATATGTTAAATCATGGTCATGTGTCTACTTTGACTTATGTAAGAGACGTGCTTTTCACATTATTTATTAAGGATTTATCTTTTTAAATTACATGTGAGGTATGGGTGGTGTTTGATCGACAACTTGAGGCTGTGGTATGACTGGTTCATGTATGAATGTGATGTGAGGTGGGGTAGGGCTTTAGAAACCTCCCTTTTATATAATAATAATAATAATAATAATAATAATAATAATAATAATAATAATAATCAAAGACCAAGGGTGAAAGTGTGAAACCGTGAAAACGTTTAATGAAGAGTTTGTCTATACATTTAAGGTAAATACCGAATAACTATTTGTGTAAATTGTGTAAGGATTATTAGTGTAATTTTAATGTAATTTTACACAATAAATATAACCATTTAGTTTAAATAATATCCATATGTAAGGCCTCGAATCCTGGATGATCTCACGTGTTCGATTTACTTTTTAATAACTAATTTTCATATCATTAGAAGCGGAAACATTGTTCAGTACACATAATCCATAAAACGTCATTAAACATAGTATATAAAGTAAACATAGAAACAAGATGTCAGTCTTGAGTCAAGTAGCCATCATAGTCCTAGTCCAGTACATCCAAGAGCATTATCATTAACCCGAAGGGCATACTAAAAGTCAGCTAACGATGGTGGGTTGTAGTTTAAGCAATCAGGTAATTCATCATTATATAACATATCATCATACTGAGTCATAGCTCATTTAATAGTCATAGCTCCTAATCATACGTCATATGGAGTCGTAGCTCCCAGTTATACATTATACCGAGTCGTAGCTCGTAAAAATTCATCATATTGAGTCGTAGCTCATAAACATGTAACACATGACTTAAACTTAACACATAAGGGTAAGCTTCTCGTTTCGTACCAGTGTCATATAGACAACCGTATTTCGTACCTACTACATTATGCACCTGTAGCATCGTAAAAGCACCTACCAACTACACATATTAGCCGTAAATCATACCGATATGCATAAGTAGTCGTACGTATTACCGTCTACCGAAGTGTAACACTCGGAATTTCAAACCAATTTAATCTTTTAAAACATAAGTGGGAGCAATCCCATTTTATAATTTCGAGAGCAAGTTCAAGTTTCTCCCAAAACATAAGTTTAAAACATCTTTACATTTGTTACAATTCACAAAATGCAAGTTTTAATTAACGATAACTTCAAAAGACCGAACATGAGAATCCAAATCCGGAAGTGCATGACCCGAGCTTATACCGGAGCTTTACCTACACCCAAAACACCAAAATACATAATTAGTAATGATAAGTAACCTTAGGGACCTCCCACATATCCCTACATCGAATATTAGCCAAAACCTCGAAAACCCAAAAATCCAGCGTCTACCAGAAAGATTTGGGCGTATCATACGCTCCGGGCGTATGATAGGCCCCCTGCAGGTCAAACACGCCCAAAACATCATTTTTTAACTCGTTAACTCGTTTGGTTCACTTCCGAATTGTTCCTCTAGATATGTAGACCTTATATGGACTACATTATGATACTAATACCCTCCAAATTAGAACCATCCTCAAGAACACTAAGTATTACAAACAACAATTAATCATGGCATTTGATTATCATTCCAAACAAGTAAACAAAGTTCTAGACCTCAAGACACTGATGTGAGGCTCATGACTCCAACACCAACTATGAAGTACTAGGTCTCATTCCACCATTGTGAGACTCGTGACTTCAATCACCATATGAGAAATACTAGGTCTCAATACACCATTGTGAGACTCGTGATTTCTAACACCAATTAAGAAATGCAAGGTCTCAATCACATCATTGTGAGACTCATGATTTCTAACACCAATTAGGAATGCTAGGTCTTAATCACACCATTGTAAGACTCTTGATTTCTAACACCAATTAGGAGATTCTAAAATTTCATTACTACCACATTGTACAACATGTATCAAATGAACACCAATTAGACACACCAAGTTTTACACCGTTCTTTTTAATGCTAACACCCATACCATATATAGTTCACCTTTCAATACTAGACATCAATTAAACAAATAACCAGCGCGGATGCGCTTATCACGTGTTAAGCTGAAAACGAACAATAAGTATGTTCTTTTTCCATATGTTACAAGACTGTTTAAGTTTCACCATCAAATAAAGTTAATGGTGTATTAACTCAAACCTTTCAGGTCGCTGTTTTCGTGTATAAATACAAGTGGTAGGTACAGTGTTCAGATACACGAAAATAATAAAGTTTCATATGTTTCAGAACCTTCACAAGGAATTTCCTTTTGTTTGGATCTTTTTACTCTCGTTTATGGTGATTGGTAAACATGTTATACCTTGAGAGACAAACAGCTTCATCTGGGAGACCGAAATCTGTTTTAATGGACATCTGTTTAACAGAAATTCTCAGCCACGACATCGTTTCTCTCTTCTCATTTTTCTTCTTTTATGTAATTTTACTTTCTGTTATTTCAAGTTTCCACATTGTAATTCTATCATCGAGAAATAAAAGAGTTTTATTTATTTATTTGAACAGTGTTCCCACATGTATATCATAAAATTCTTCGCGTGTAGTGTGTGATAAAACTATCAAAGATTGTCATCTAGTTACATGTAAATAAAGGGTGTATTAAACAAGACACATATCAACATCACTCGGCTCATAATTTATAGCTACTTTCAAGCGTAGATTATGTTGGTTTCAAAAAACTTGAATCAAATAATGATGATGGTACGATACAAATGTTGACCGGGAAGAATATTTATAGAAAGAGTACTACTTGTGCACCAACATAGTAACCCCAATATTTGAAAGGAAGGCTACAAAAGTAAGCTATATAAATATGATGATTGATAACCAGGTTGCCAACTTGAGAAAAACAAGACCTTTTACAGGTGTGGGTCAAAGAATCTATAGTGCAATTATGGGTGTTCAGTGTAAATTCCATCCTCATACCAGAGTCTTTAATGTAGATTGCATCAAAACTAAATACCAGTAGCAATTAATGAGAAACCCTCAAATCATTCTTCTCATCATTGCCCTATTTAATTGCATCCTCATTGTTTTTTTTTAACCCTCAACAAACAAAGAATTGTCTAGATACTCCGTACGGGGTGACCCATTGGTTAAAAGGCCACCGCCAGCTGGCACAACCCAGCCGTACGGAGCCCTTAAGCGCCCCAAGTTATCTCTAGTTCCAGGGAAAACCCACCCGCCCGAAAGCTCACTGGTGGGAAAACCCGGACGCCCTCGGGATCGAACCGGAGATCACAAATATCCCGGTCTTCCTTCATTGAGCCACCATGCCCCGTCCCAAAGTGATGTTAGTGGGGATAGAACCTGGGGTCTTTTTTAGAGAATTCAGGCTTCCTATTACTACACCACATTGAAAGTTGATGCATCCTCATCATTGCATGTCTTTCAACTTCCATTTGTTTTGCATTTATGACCTGTAAGTTTTTTTAGGTAAGATTACCTATATCCACAACCACTAGCTTAGCCTAGTTGCAAAGGTTTATACCAAGACTTTTTTAATATGGAGAGCTCTTGGGTTCAAGTCTCACTTGTGACAAAATAAAAAAAGGTCCAAGTTGGGCAGCGGGTTTTCTCACCTATGGTGGGTTTCCTCCTGATGGGGAGGAGATGGTCGGGTGGGCCAGTGGCCCGTCAGTGATCCAAATTGCCGTTAAAAAAAAAGATTATACCAATAATCCTAAACTACACTATTGTCCAGGTTTGAACATGAGATCTCCCCTCTAAGAGGCACATTAGGGGAAAAAAAAGATTACCTATATCCTTATATTTTCAACCCTAATTACATATATACCTAACCCAACAATTAAATTACAAATATCCCCCTCTTTTATAAAATTAGCCTTTTAACCTTACAAAAAAATGACTATTCTTATTATATTGATCTCAACACTAACCTTCTGATTCCCGCTTTCGATCGATTCCATCATATAACGTCATTTCTGATCGATTCCATCATCCAGTTGGGTATATTTGTAATTTGTAACATCCCAAAAATAATAAAACGAATAAATATAGCGAGACCGGTGATTTAGTCGGAATATTTAAACAAAAGGGAGCGGGCTTGGGCTCGGCTTCAATGGGCCGAGGGAAGCCCAGGTATATAAGAGGCAGGGCAGCCCTCTTCTCTGCTCATTCCCCCACTCACGCAACGTCTAGAGAGAGAAAGTTGACGAATCATCTCGGAATTTAGAGAGCACGTTACTGCTAAGCTCGTGAGAAGAACCTCCGGATCAGAATCTCGATACAGGTAATGATCTTGCCTAAATCTGAGTTTTTGTTCGTTTTTGGGATTTTCGGGTCTTGGCTAAAAAGGTAACGATTTTGCGGATGGAACTTGAAAATGAGCTTAGGTATAACATCTAGAATGAAAACCGAACGTTTTGATCTAAGAAAAATTGAGATACTGACTCGATCAGACTCACATGCAAAACTTCGGATTTTTGGGAAGACGATATGTGCAGACCCATCGAAACTACTTAGTTTCGATATGTGCAGACCCCATCGAAACTACCTAGTTTCGATATGTGCAGACCCATCGAAACTACCTAGTTTCGATATGTGCAGACCCATCGAAACTACCCAGTTTCGATATATGCATACCCATCGAAACTAACATAGTTTCGATATGAGCCCACGATACGAAGTTAAGATTACACCTAAGTTACTTATCGAAACTACCAAGTTTTGACATAAACAACCTATCGAAACTATCAAGTTTCGATATAAGCAAATCCATCGAAACTATTAGGTTTAAGCATAGGGATGTCTAGTGTCATCTAGGAGCACTACCTTACAAGTATGGCTTTATTATAACAGATCGTGAGTGACATTAGTGACGCTCAGTAGCCAGCTAAGAGTATTTCAGAAACTGCTTATCAGGTGAGTTCTAGAGCCCTCTTTTAAATGTTTTATTAAATGTTTTGGGCTGGTGTGCATACTTACGAAATGATGTTTTAATGAGACGATGTTTACGAAAGGAAAGGTTATGAAGTGTTTTTGCCAAAAAGGTTTACGAATGTTTATGAACGGTCTAAATGAGGAAATGTTTAATGAAAAGAGAAAGAGGTAAAGGTTTAAAGAAGTCATTACAAATCTAATCTGTCGAATGAATGGAATTGACGAATGAAGTCTGGGAATGTGATTCCCAGCCTTGTGGTAGATTATGGACAGCGAGCCATAGTTACCATAAGAACAACAGGGCAGTGTCTTGGTGGCCTGTCGATGGTTTTGATGTTGTACAACTGGTAAGGGAGTAACGACGGTTACTCGGGTGATGACGATCATCCTAAGTGAATAAGGTAAGGGAAATCAATGACGGCGATACGTAACAGTTGATTCCCAAAGGAAAGATGCGTGTTGGGCAATGACGGCGATACGTAACGGTTGACCCCACGTAGTGAATGGTTGGGCAATGACGGCGATACGTAACGGTTGACCCCATGTAGTGAATGGTTGGGCAATGACGACGATACGTAACGGTTGACCCCACGTAGTGTATGGTTGTGGCAATGACGGCGATACGTAGCGGTTGCCCACAACACCAAAGGTTCCTTCGGAGACACTGTGACGCGTAAAGTAAGATACAGAATTAGATAACGATAATGTATGACTTAAATGAATGTTAAAAGTTTTAACGAGCGATCCGTTCAACGGTGTTTATGATAATGATGTTGATGATGATATGGGTACGAAACCTTTTTAAAGATGTTAGATTATTACATGCTTTTGTGAAAGGTTTTACTAAATAAATGAATGATATGTTTTTGGCAAATGTTGATGTTAAAGTTTTTATGAAATGCTAGAACTCACCAGCGTAGCTGACTTTTTAGTGTGCACATTCAGGTTAAGGCAGGTTATGAGGATGGACTGTGATGCTTGGCTAGCGAGAGGAGTTACCCGGCTGACTATGAAGACTTGCATCCTGTTATGTTTTAGCTATGATGTATTTACGTTTTAAACAATGTTTACGCTTCCGCATGTATGAACAATGATGACGTTATGTTTGAATGAAATTTTCCGCTGCGTTATTTGATATTCATGTTTAATAACTGTTTGTGAATGAGTAAATCCAACAAGTGGGGCCTCCTAGGTTTGGGGCCTTACATAATTATGTGGGAGAAATACGTAAATAAAACTTTGAGCTAAGTATATATGTAATTAATGAAGTTTTTAGGAGAATATATGTAATTCACCTAATTTTAAATTACACCAAGCCAAAATTGGCATACACCAAATACATACATTAAAATCCTCCACCATATTCTCAACTGATCTTCTCTCCTTAGAAAATACTCATTTTTATGACCCGTAAGTATAACTACTTTTTAGTAGGATAGTATAATTAACACGGGTATGGAACAACATTGCCAGATTTGATTTAAAATTATAAATTGAAGGGAAGCAGCTTCATAATCTAATAAAAGTAAAAATTGGAAATGGGGAGAGCATCCGCTTTTGGTTGGATCCTTGGGTGACAAAAGAACCGTTAAAAGATGTTTTCCCAATGTTTTTCTAATTAGAGCGAAAAAAGAATTGCACGATTGTTGAGTGTGTCTCATTTGTATCCCTGGTTACATCCTGGAAAAGGAGATGGAGGAAGCAGTCTCAATCAAGAGTGGAGCTAGATGAGTGATCAAAATGTTCTCTTATGATTGGCTGATGGTTCTATTAAGTAATCAAGATAAATGGGAATGCATGGGTCACAATGCTAAGGAGTTCTCGGTGAAAGATGTTAAATCATTAATTGTCGAAAGCCCGGCTACATGTAGCAACAATGTCATGGATTAGTGCAAATGGGTCCCCCTCAAAGTAATCTTCGGCTGGAGGGCTGAACTAGATCGCAACCCTTCTCTTGTTGCTTTGGATAAGTGCAATGTCCAAACTGTTTTAATCTTTTGTCCACTATGTGGGAACTCGCAAGAATCGGCCAACTATCTCTTTACCTCATGCTATATTGCTTTGGTGGTGTGGCAACATATTAGTATATGGTGCAAGGTCAACCCGATTTATGCTTTCTCGGTTCGGGACCTCGTAGAGCTTCACAAGACGGTTTTTCTCGGATAAGATATACAAAGAAGTCTTTAAGGTATATTATGTATTATGTAAAGCATTACAGATGTAGGGTTTCCTCCAATATTTAATTTACAATTTATCAGTATGATTTTGCAAAAAGTAAAAATAAGATTTACAAAAATAACGGATATAAAAAATTTTGGGAATCTGCAAAAAGAAAACAACTTATCATAAAGAGGGGTTGCTTTTTATCAGAGCTTGGGTTTGTGTTGTTTTTATGCGTACTTGTATAGAAAATCTTGGTCCCCCACATCTAGATTCTATCCATCACACAACACAAAACACACAGATGAAACGAGATACTAGCTACAATGGTAAAATAATAAATACCTATTTATTGAATGCTTTTGTGCTTATATTCTTTTAAAATTGACTACAGAACAAGAGTGTACATCGTGCCGTTTTACAGGTTATTCGAATTTAAGGAATGCGGATTCGATTTGAACTCGGATTTAAGTAATGCGGATTCTTATTCTAATACTTAAACCCGATTATATTTATATTAAGTAAGTCAGTTCCAATTTTTAATTGAACATTTCATTAAAAATAAAAAAGTACCTCTAACTTTTGCTTAGAATTTTATTAATAAAAAATATCCTTAAGAACTCAATCGAATTAGTGGGTTCATTATTCGAATCAAACTTGATTGATTCGAAATTCGATTCGAATCGAATTTGAATATCTGTTTATTCGATTCGAATAAGGATTTTGAATTTCAAATTGGATTCGAATAATTCATATTAACTATATACATAAAAGCTTGAAGGTTGAAGATTTGAAACTCATATGATAACTTTTTTTTATGTTAAAAAAAAACTATATACATAAAAAAAAAATTAATCATATGAATTTCAAATCTTTAACCTTCAACCTTTTTAAATATTGGACTATTTAGTTTTTATAAGTTTTAAGACAATTCATATTTAAAACGACATTGACTAGCCTTTTAAATAACTCATTAGTTTTTATATTTAATTATTGTATCTAATGTTTTGTATGAATATATTACCTTATAGAATATCGAAAACATTATATTTTTGTAAGAGAAATTGGTTTTTGACATACATATAAATGTAGAAAAGAATCACCCAAGCTACTTATCCTTTACCATTTCTAAATGAATCTCAAAGTGGTTAAAAATTCCAAGAATCGTATTTGATTACAATACAAGAAGTTACTCATCTGTTTTGGTGAAAGCTAAAAAAACCTTACATTATCAATAATTAATAACTTCAAAGTTTTTTAAATTTAACAAATCTATCTCCATAATAGATATTGCAAGATAATAGTAATATTAATTTTGTTAATTCGTGAAAGGTTATTAGTTATTGATTCTTGTAAAATTGTTTTATATTAAAAACAATTGTACATAATGATGATATAAAACGATTTGAAAAGCTAAAAATAAGTTTTTATTTTTAAATGTTAAATACAATATAAAAATCAGAAACATAGGGATATGATACACGTGAGATGGGTTAAAGGTGTTGTGCTTTTCAACATCACAAAATTGAGACCAACAGAAAAAACAAAACTTCACCGATTAGCCCATCCTTCAATTATTATCCACAGGTTTGACTTTCTTTAGATTTATCTTTTTCACCTTTAATTAAGATCCTCAAATAAATATTTACGACACCGAAGGGATTTCATCTTTTTTTTTTTAAACGCAATTTGGATCACCGACGGACCATTGGTCCACCCGATTATCTTCACTTTATTAGAAGGAAACTCATCATAGGTGAGAAAACCCTCTGGCCCAACTTGAACCCCTCATTTTTATTTTTGTTACAAGTGAGAATTGAACCCAAGATCTCTCCATTTTAAAAAAAGTTTTGATATACACCTTTATCACTAGGCTAAACTAGTGATTATCAAATGGATTTCATCTATATAAAATACAGACAACATTATGTCAATTATTCTCTTTTAAAATGAACACCCAGATTTAGGATATAGTTAATAAATAACACCTAGATAATTCAGATAATATTTGTCACCTTTAAAACTCAAACTCATAACCTTTAATTAAGGTGAAATTATCACTCTAACTTCTAATTATTTAACACCACACCTAACCCCAACCCCATCCCGTATTGTGTCACATACTTTATAGCTTTGAAGGCCAACTTGCACCATCTCCCATTCAAGGCCAATAAAAACGTTAAGTTTATAATTTTATATCATATTGAATTTTTACTAATTCTTCAAGTAGTTTCTTAATACGGCTTCATCTTTGTTAACAAATAATATATCTTTATATTTCCACATTATTATCATGTTTAGTTTTATTTTTTCATAATCAATTTCTTTTATGTTAAATTAAACTATTTATAGAAATTTAATTAACTTATTATAAAAAATAAGTACTTTATTAGTGAAATAATATATATAATTAAAGTATTGCATAAGAGGAGACCGATGATAATGGAAATTTTTCTTGATGAGACAAGGAGACTGGGAATGGTGGAAAGACGGAAGATGAGTAGCGGGTCTAGGAATTTCCACTAGGGGGTGTCAAAAAGTGGGTCGGGTCGCGAATGAGTCGGGTCAAGTAAAACAAGAAACTATACAAGTGTTATTACCGCATGATTAATAAAGTTCATTTAGCTTTAATAATCATTTTAATTTAGTTATCCAAATAAGTAATAAAATTAACTTTGACAAATAAACTAAATAAAAAAATAATTTTCTCAACTAAATATTTAATCAATGTTTTATGTAAAAAAAAATCAAAATAATGGAAAAATCTAACAGTTTTTCATAAGTTCAATTGAATGAAGTCAAAACAGGGTTTTGACATTTTATTTTGTTTTGTGAGTGTGTTTGTCGTTAATTTTGTTTTACAGTGTGCCCCCATTCCCAATTTTGTTTTATAGTGTGCCCCTTTCCTCTTTCGAAACTAGCTTAAATTGGTTTTTACAAACAAAATTTTGAAAGTGTTAATAGAGGGTTGGCTGGTTTACGGGGTGCCTGTCCACCCCCTCCCAATAAGTTGTATCCGCCCTTGTCAAGGATATACCATCAGTCACGAGAGACACTAGTTGCCCAACACATATAGCTGGTGGTAGATGTGTGCATGAATAATAAGCTGACTAAAATCATTCATAGCAGCATCTTTATCTTTATATGTATAATTTAATAAATATCATTTTTTTTAAATTTATTTTTAAATTTGGTTTAACCTCTCAATCTCATTTTCTATCTCTATATCTAACTTTTTTTCAAAATTATCTTCACTAAACCACACATGGAAATCACATGTTTGTAATTGTCATTAAGAAATATGATTCTCATGAAGTTAAGAACTACTAGGATTTGTATGTCAGTTTAAAAACATTTTCAACGATTTATAAAAAAAAGGAAAAAAAACCTATTTCCACTATGGTCAAATTGCAAGTAGCATGAAAGAAAACAACCATAAAGCGTTTCAACGAAAACTAACCTTGTGGAATCGGGATTGAATTGTATAGTCTAGCATAGTACTATATATGTTGCACTATTATCACTCATATAATAATATTATAAATAGATCCGTGTGAACAAACACAAAAGCCTAAAGTTGCCACACATTAGATAAGAGCGAGAGAGAGTATAATGGCTTTAGAAACACTTTCTTCCAATGAACTCCTCAACTTCATAATCTATGACACCATCTCTGCAACCCCTTTTCCCTGCAATGACTCATCTGAAACCAGCACCTTCTTCTTCCACCTCCAAAATCAAAACTCTAACTCTAACCCTAATCTTTTATCTCAACAACTTTCAGGAACAACTTCCATGGAGATTATGAGTCCTAATTCTTCCCTAACAGCAACCACTGCGAAGATGACTATGGCGGTGCAAGCTTACTGCAGTGGCAATACGACAGAAAATAATTACAGTAATAAAGACAAGAGTCAGAATTTAGGAGTACAAAAGAAGAAGAGGAGGAGGAGACCTAGGGTTTGCAAGAACAAAGAAGAAGCTGAAACTCAAAGAATGACTCACATTGCCGTTGAGAGAAATCGTCGGAAACAGATGAATGAGCATCTCGCCGTCATGCGGTCACTAATGCCGGAATCTTACGTCCAAAGGGTACGTCTGTTTCTTTTTATTATTTTAATTACATCTAGATCCAAATTCTGTATTAATTATAGGGTTAATTTTGGATGTTCATCAATCATAATTGTTTAAATTTAGAGATTTTGTTTTTTCAAAATAAATTTGTAACTAATACAAACAAAAAAAAATATTTCGGATATTTGGAGATTTGGAATTCAATAATTAAGAACCAATTTAATTTCTAAAGAATATAGTTATATCTTGAATTACTAAATTTTAATTTTTTTCATTCTTATCTACAAAAGACTATCTTGAAAAACTTGGTTTTCAGTTCTCTTTTTGGTTTAATAAAATGTGCAAGATGTTGTATTTGTAGGTTTTTAGTTGATAGAAAATGAAATGCCCCAAGAATTGTTTTGTACTATTTCATAAAGATTATATATAGAATTATATTTCAAAAATTTTATGATTCAAATTGGCTAAAACTTTAGCTTAAAGTAGCTTGTGCTTGAGTTAGATATGCAAATATGAATGATATTTGTTAAACCTTAAACTCTCTCTCTCTCTCTCATGGTACATTGGTACACAATCTTGAAACACTGTAATTAACAGTGATTGATCTCTATAAAAGCATTCTCTTCTTTTTATAGATCCCTTTTCTTGTCAATTTGTCGGATGCAATGAACAACAATAACATGCCAAAGTGTTACAGTTTCATATGGTTGACTTATTTATTTACACCTATATTAATAATTTCATTAGCAAAAACACTTAATTTTTTTTACTTAATGTATATAACAGTTGTGTTAATTATTATTCCCAGGGTGACCAAGCTTCCATAGTTGGTGGTGCTATAGAATTTGTGAAGGAGCTTGAACATCTCTTGCAGTCTCTTGAAGCTAAAAAAATCATCTTGACTCAACAACAAGAAGAAGAAGAAGATGGTGGAGATGATAGAAATTTAACAAAGTTATCATCATCAACAACTGACCCTCCATTTTCACAGTTTTTTTCTTACCCACAATACACTTGCTCCCAAATTCCCAACAAGTACACTTCAAAAAGCAAGGCAGCCATTGCCGACATCGAGGTTAACTTGATCGAAACGCATGCTAATATTCGGATCCTATCGCAAAAACGGCTCACTCAGCTCTCGAAAATGGTGGCTTGTTTTCAAACACTCGAATTGTATGTACTCCACCTCAATGTCACCACCTTGGACCCTTTGGTTCTCTACTCCATCAGTGTTAAGGTATTTGAATTAAATAGTATTTACAACTATGTATTATCTAATTTACAATGATCACCAAATTTCTTTTCAATGTATATAATATTGTTCAGGCAAAAATGTGGAGATGAAAATGACTAAACATTGGATGACTTCTCAATGCAAAAATCCAGCTTTTTATATACTACAAGTACTTTCTAGTTTTATCATATATTGTACACAATTCTTTTTCTAGAATAATAAAACTTAATTAATTTCATCATTGATGAGGGTCTAACAAGTTTTTATTTTCTTTCAAATTTAGACTTATTGTCCAATAGTTTACCAAGAAGACATTAATATGTAAAACATGATTTTGGTAGAGAAAAATAACAAGGTACAATGGAAACTGGGAGGGTATTTTTGGAAATTCCACCAGGTGTGACCTAATTCCGTTAACGTTTTGGAAATGATGGGTAGAAAAGGATGTTTGTTTCCTAGTTTAGTTTGTTTGTCTCCTAAATAAAATTTAGGAATTATTTAACGTATATAAAATATTGATGAAAAAATTACAGGTGGAAGAAGGATGCAGACTCAACTCAGCAGACGAGATAGCAGGTGCAGTCCACCATATGCTCAGAATAATTGAGGAGGAAGCTACCCTATGTTTTGATTCTACAAATTAGAATTATATAGCTCTTTGTGTGTTTACCATTTTACCCCTTTGGGATTATGTAAAATCACCATAATGCCACTCTCTCTTGGTGCACAGTAGAATTTGCTCTTACTTCCATTTATAACATTAGTTTTCTAGTTGAGTTAGATGTTTCAAAGATTAACTGAGTTGAATGGTGAACTATTTATGTTATCAACATGTATAAAATAATTATTAAATTGTATTTGACCATGGAGGTAATGTAAGTGCACACACAATGTATAATCATTTTAGCAAGAGTTGTGATATATATATTAGAATAAATTTTGGTTGTATAGATCACCTCACATGGTTAAACGATAAAAAAAATATAGTTTGTAAGAATAAGTGAAAAATAATTCTGAAATATTAAATAAAGATTTAAAAAGTTATTGTATTTTATGGTTTGCAGATCACTTTGAAAACACATGTACATCAATTAAAAGTCAATGAAAGAAGACGGAGAGAAAGACAAATAATAAACCATAAATTCCCTTTAATTGAAAAAATATATATATTGGTTTATATATGTATGGATATCTTCAAATTTGCTTTCTCGACACATGCAATGCCAAAACATTGGGGAATCGAAAACTGATAAGGAGTTGTTACTTGTACTTCAGTGTCACGCATGCAAATATTCATGTTTTGGTCTTCAGAAGCTGGATGTAAGACAAACAGCATTGGATGAACAAAACATATGTGGCATAAGTTGTTAGTTAATTGCTCGTAAAATGTACAAGTCATAAGTTCGAATTTTGCACTTAAAGAATTACCAATGATACATCATTCATCATCCCTTATTTAATTTACTCTTTATGAGCTTTAACATGATTTAAAACTTTTACCCTAACTTTTCACATCAAGAGAAAAATGTTCCATCCTTGAACTACATATGCAAAGAAAGAATTTGAAGCATAACCCTTTTATTGATTATAGGAAATGGTTCCATCCGGCGATTGATAAATCAATGGATGACTGATTAGCACATTAGGATGAAGATGGTTGATCTCGCGACTCATGTATGATTATATAATATTTCATATCATAAAGAGTGAGAATTAAAAAAAAACTCAAAAAAAATGTATTGGCGAATAATGCTTTCTCTAAATTGAATAATTGGAAATTAGTTCCGTTTACTAGACATAGAAATTACAATTGAATGAAAAAGCAAACCACTAATTAATGATCATAATAAAATATCAATAACTACCTCAATATTCAAATTAGAGAAATAATAATGACTTACAAATAAACTTAAAAGATAAATGATAATCAAATAATAATAACTATAATCTATACTATATAATAAATAAAGGTTGACACTTTCTGAAAACCCTTTCTCAATAGGGGTAATTTATTTTGTTTGTTCTTTTATTTTATTCTGGATATATTTGACGTCGTATCGACCTAGGATGTCCTGACGACGTGTCTTCGGGATAGGGTTAAAGAAAGTCCTAGTTATTTAAATAATTATTTATTTTTAATCAAAAAATTGCTCTTAGGACGAACCATGTCGTCGGCATTACCTATCCCGACAACATTTGTGGCAACGACATTATACAGTTTTAGCGTCGAGGTAATAGCGACGAACCCATGATCTCCCGACGGTATGTCATCTGCATTGCATATCCCGACGACATATTGCTTCCTGTCATCGTTAAAGATCCGTCGTATGAGACGAACTTTGTTGTAGTGAGTGATATAAATTAATGCAGTTACAAATTTACAACTTTTTCAAAGAATAATTCTAAAGTAAAATAACCTGCAGAATCAAAATGCAACTGTTTTTAACCTAAAGAGTACACAAAAGCGACTGTATTGTCCATTATATATGAATGTATAGGTGTACGAATTTGGTCCTTAAATTGCAAAGGCATGTGCCTTTAAATTGACATATCAACACCATGTCACCATCGTCTTCTGATAGCTGCTTCTTTACAACTCACTTGAAATGCATATATAATCTGTCAAGTGGATAAAAGGTTGCTCTACAATTTTTAGATTGTAAGTTAGATCTTATTGGGTATTTGAATTAATTAGCAGTTGTAAACGAAAGAATTTAAATGATACTATAACGAGTTTGATGTTTACTCAAAGGCACGATCTGAATGTATTCCTAGTAATGTTAAACAAAGTTAAGAATTGGAGAGTGTTAATCTTGTCGTTTTTACACACGTTCTTCTTCATAACAGAAACAAGATCAATGGAGAATTGATATAGAACAAGAATTGAGAGTAGAATAAAAAATGGTATTTTTTTGAAAATCAAAGCGGTAATTGGTATATGTTGACTGAATATTTTGGTAAATGGTAAAACCGTAGGTGCTTTTTTGCAATCATTAGGTAATTACGGTTTCAGTGATAATCATTAGGTTTTAGACATTTAATTTTAGGTTCTTTAATAATTTAAACTAAAACCGTTATTGGTAATTACGGTTTCAGTTACTTTTTTGCAAGATTTACACGTCAGTCGAGGCAATCCACTGAAACCGTTACTGGCACCTACAGTTTTACCATTTATCAAAATGTTCAGTCAACGTATACCAATTACCACTTTGATTTTCAAAAAAATACCATTTTAAGAAGAAAAAAAATCGTTGAAATAAACTAAGTTTTGCGATTGATATGATCAAGGATACAAAACCTGACTAACTTTGTTCAACACATTTACAGACTTCTTATAGGATATGAAATGAAGCAAGATAAGAGTGGTTATTGTTGGTGACGTTTCATGGAAAACTGCTTGCTGCTGCTGTTTCAAGAAAACTGCTGCCGTTTCATACACTACGTGACCTACAAACTTAACAATATAACTTGGCCTTATCCTAAAGTTTTCTAGCCCAATAAGATTAACTAGATAAGTAAATTGTTTGACCCAATCCCCCTCGTTTTTTTTTTAAATAGTGTTTATGGACAATTTTAATGGAAAATAGTGTTGTATTGTATATATTTTGGTTTTTTGTTGTTATGTGATTCCCATTCCCGGAACCATCCTATGTGACATCCAACTCATCTAGTTCCGTGAATGACATTCCCGGAAGTAATTGTTATGTGAATGGGGATCCCGGAACTTCATAAGTACGTGAATGGCATTCCCGAATGTCCTCGAGGAGGACAAAGTCATCAAGGTCTTCATAGTCTTCCAAACCAAGATCTTCATCACCGAGACTTTTTGTTAAATCAGGGAATTAGTAGATGGGTCGGGTCAGCGACCCACACTTTTTTTAACGGATTAGGGGGCTTATGGGCGGAAAAATGAGTGTACGGGTGAAGGGGGTGATGACACATGACAAAATTTGTAATCATTTATTAGGTTAAAAATGTTAGTAACGTACAAATACTTTACATGTATATATGCACACACGTTTGTTGTGAATTATATTTTTAGTTGTTATAATTACTTCATATATCACAATGGCTTATTGTATGATGGCACACATATTGTTTGTTGAGATTAATTACCGACTCTAGCAAGCCGGCTAGGAGTTGGGACGACCCATTCACATGGAGGTGTTTGAGTTGGGATGGCTAAGGTTGCTTGGAGTGCAAGGCAAGCAATGATATTAATTAATTAGTGAATAGTTATCTAAGTATCCTATATAAATTATAATAGGAATTGAAGTTTGTTAGATTATTATTATTATGTAATTAATTAATAAGAATCGCACTTATAGTCTAATGAGGATAGATTAGTTTTATATATACCGTGTAGGGTATCATGGATTGTAATAAAGTAACTTTTGTAAATCGAGTTAGGGTTTGCTACTTGTAATCAAGTTTTAGAGAAAGATTTCTTGATATTAATAAACATGTTTCGGAGTTAACCAAATAAACGTGTGTTTACCGATTCGAGACTTGATTGTTAGGGTTGTACCATTTGATGTACGAAGTAATTGATGATATATAATTAAATACATAAGAGACGATTTGAACTTTGATTAAAGTTGCAACTCTTTCGTGTAATAGGACAAAATTGAATCTTATTAGCTTGTAGATAATTGATAAATAAAAAATAAAAATATAAACTTTTGGTGGTCAAACTTATAAAAAGCGTTAAGAGAGTCACCAGTGGTGCATGCGAAGGGAGGCTGTTGATGAACATGTGGGGGGGAGACATTTGATAGACGTGCATAAGAGTTGGCGAACAGGGGAAGTGTTGAAGCTTGTGCACACGTAGTAAGATGGTAACTAGTGTCTAAAGTGTCGCATCTGGAAATTCTTTTTATGAAGGTCAGAGATTTTTTGGGGTCGATTGTCAGTAATTAAATATTATTTTTTTTGGCCCGAGTCGGGTCGAGTCACACAATAAAACGATCAAAACTAACAAAATTATAAACGAACAATAATAATACAATGTTTGTAATTAACAATACATAATTCAAAAGCGATATATCTATAATTGTTCTCTACGGGTTTTCATTTTTTAAAATGAACCATTATATCATCTATAGGAAAGTTCTAAGCAACTATTTTTCAATATAACAAACACAACTATCAACTCTTTTTTCAATAGTTAATCAGGTTTAAAATATTTAAATAGGTATTGGATTTATTTATGAGTTATGTCTTATTTGAGTCTATTTTGTTTAAAGGTGATCGTGTTAAACTATTAAAGGTTTGGTTTAAAAGTTTTATAATAAATGAGTTATGGGTCAAGGGTTGAGTTCATAAGAAAACTCCTATTCGTAAGAAACTCGCGAAAACCGACCCAAACGAACTCCAATTGAATCATTTCGGCGGCTTTAGAACCGGCTCGTCAAACTTGATCTAAACCCTAAAGCTAAACACAAAAATCTAAACCCTAAAAGCTAAACCATACCCCCCCAAAAACCTAACACCCCCGCCCCCTGCCCCCCAAAAACCTAAACTCCACCCCCCAAAAACCTAAAACCCCGACCCCACCCCCAAAAATCTAAACCCTGAGCCGGTTCCAAAACATCCAAAATGAGTTCATTCGGAGTTCGTTTTGATCGGTTTTCTCGAGTTTTCTCATTATCCTTCCCCTATGGGTCCCAACATATTTTTTTATCATAGCTAATGATGATAGGTGGAGGTGGTGGCGGAGGATACGAGAATGTCGACGACGGTGGAAGCGCATTGCTGCTTATGGTGTTGACGACGACGGTGGCAATGATGATGTCCGTGGTGAAGTAATTTGAGTAGACTCATTTGAACCCATTTTAAGTAGGTAAATTCAAGCTTACTAAAACTAACCCTCGAGTAAATTACGCTTTTAGTCTATGTGGTTTTGGTTGTTTAACCCTTTTCAGTCCAAAAATCAATCTTTTGACATATCAAGTCATGAGGTTGGCAATTTTGTAACCATTTCAGTCTCTGATACTATAGGTGTGCATTAAACAGGTTGGCCCATGAAAGCTCGTAGGACCAGCTCGTTAAACCTGAGCCCAGTCCGTGATGTGTGTATTCGGTCCTATCTTTCATAGCTTAATGGTTTCGGTCTCGGTCCAGGCAAAGCCCGCAGTTTTTTAAAAAAGCCCATACATATAGAACAATTACAATATGTATTTACTACTTATAATAAATAAATAAAAAGCCTAATAAAATATTGTAAATACGGTAGCTTAACAAGCAACGATTGCAGGTCCTTTAGTTTGTTTGTGTCTGGTTCGCTCGGTTCATCATCTTCTTTGAACTAGGTACAATAATATAAGTTAACATTATCGAGAAAGAAAATTAACCTTAACAACACATTTTTTGTCAACAAGAAGATTTGGTGTCTTCAGATCCTGTTGCACGATAATTGGATGAAGCGTAATACCGGATAAAAAGCCTACCACATCAAGAGGCATACGCATTCACCTCTTTTCATCAACTTGAACATTAGAACGATGCAACAATTTAAATAAGCTACCCCTGCATAAAACAAACAGCTAAATATAAGATTTTGATCAAATTCAACATAAAAGGATTTGATGTTATTGGAAAGAATTGGATCCAAATTTTTATAGATGTTCAATTAAACGAGCTTGAATGCTATAGCCCGAGACCGCCAGGACCGACCCATCTACAAATGGTAGAGTTCTCATTCCCCAATTTACCCTTTTAATCCGGTCAAAACCCAATCCTCATCCCTACTCCCTGTTACCCCCACACTTTTTCTTGCTTTAGGGACTTTCTGTGAGCCTCCAACTGGGCCCCACACAACTTAGGCAAATTTTTAAATATTTATTTATTTTTGAACTTGTCTGTATTTGAGCTTCCCCCTCCCTGCATTGATATTCATCGTCATTATGTCATATACTTTATATTTATTATTGACTAATTACGTTTATTTAGTTGTTGAAATTTATTGAAAAATTGTGAACTTTAAAAACAAATATTTATATCAGTTTTGGCCAATTTCTACAATTTCAGAATGTTTGTCGAGACCGAAAGTTACAAGTTTTAGTAACCTCACAGCAGCGAGCGGGTAGGATTGGACGCCCGGGTTCGATCCCGCCTCCCCCCGTTATTGCTTTTATTTCACTTTCTTCTGTGTATAATTTTTTTACTTATTATTTTTTTCTTTACTTTTTTTTTACCTTTTTTAGTAGTTCCTTTTTATTGTTTTTTCCTTTTTTTTCATTCTAATATTATCAACGTCCCGTTATAACGCGTGAATTTATGTCAAGGTTTCAACGTTGATCTTTTGCACGGTTTTAGCGTCTTCCGTCGCAGCGTTGGTTAACATTCTATAGTTTTTGTACAAAGACCGAGGACTTCGAACTCGAAGTGTTGTAACTTCTTGCAATGCCCAGCAAACTATTATAATGTGCAAGAGTTTTATATTCTTTTGGGCCACATTTACATACCGATGTAATATTGGGCTACATTTAATAATGCCATATTTGATTGGGTGAGTTTAATAATAAGCAAATAAAATTAAGAGTTAATTGCATAAATGGTCCTTGTGGTGTTATCAAATTGCATGTTTGACCTCATGTTTTAAAAATTGCATATCAATTATGTTTATTTAAGCTCATACTTAAATACTAAAGGTATAAAATTATATATTTTGGATGTATTAGTTATTTATTTTTATAGTTTTAAGTTCTGATTAGTTTTAACATATTTACCCGGAAAAATCATCATTATTTGACCCATTTTAACCGTCCATTTTAGTACAATAGATTGGAAAACAGAGTTTGTGTAAATTTAGTAGTACAAAGGATTGAGAATTAAAGTTCGTTTAAATCCAACCCGAGAAATCTACTACCTTTTTTTTATTTTCTTACGAAGATGCTATAATTCAATTTAAAATAATCATTTTCATTGTTATATTATACTTAGGCATAAAGGTAATTTCGTATGGGAATGAAAGACCTATGTTTCTAAAACCGAACCGGTTGCTCTAGACAGGGGCGGACCTATATAGCCCGGAGGGGGTTCACGGGAACCCCGGGGTTCACTGGAACCCCCGAGTTTCGAAATTTATATAGAACGGTATGTAAAAACACTGAGGTGAACCCCTTAAAAAACATAGAGTGAACCCCCTGAAAAAATTTTTTGGATCCGCCACTGGCTCTAGAGGTTCACTGGTCGGACCGGTCGGACCGGATTAAAGAACCGGATAACATTAATATATTATAAATAAATTTAAAAATAAAAGTATAAAACATATAAAATAAAACTTTGATTTTTTTAATGGAAAACTAAACTTTATAAAGTTTAAAATTAAAAACCAGTCACAATAGTGTTCCTGACTTCTTGCCATTGAAAGATTTAACCTAATAGTCTACTCAAGTACAAGCTGATTTAATAGTCTACTCTAGTACGTCTAGCCAAATTGAAATAACTAGTCATCGACTCCTCAAACCCCTCATTTTTAAATTTCAACACACAATTTCACTCCTCTTTCACTTTCTTCTCCGGCAATAGTGAACATGTCTGATCCCGACACTCCGACGACAACCATAAACTCCGGCGAGAACCTCTTTGATGTTCGTTCAGATCTAAACATTTGACGGGAATCGTTTCTTCCTTTCGTTCAGATCTAAACTATCATCTCGGATATTTCTTCTTTATTTTCAAAAATAGCCACCGGTCCAACCGCCATCAATATACCGGTTTCCGGTTCGACCACCGGTTCCCGGCCCGACCGGACGGGTCACTGTAGGACCGTTTCAACACACTAAACCGGATAGCTTAGACCACCGGTTCCCGATCCGACCGGCCGATCTGGTCCGGGTTTGAAAACATTGTGAAATACCCACACTTAAAAGAAACAAAAAATAAGAAAGTTGACGGAATAAGATTCTTAACTTAAACACAAGAGATTTGCAATTTAACAAAATTGATCCTTCAAGTTTGGAAATCTTTCAATCAAGGATAAAAACCCTAAGTAGGCACACTAGAAACTTTTAAGTTATTTCCTTTCCATCCTCTAATGAACAAGTATCTCCCACTAGAAAATGATCTTTTCAACATATCACGGCTAACATCACCAAAATTGAAGTATGAATTATCTCCATTCAGAAATCTTTTTGAAGATCCAACATCGTATTCGTATAGACATTGTTCTAACTTCAAAGTTTGTTTCGATGAACCAACACCGTCCCCAATTTGCAATTCTTTCAATTCCATATCATCGTATTGATGAACAAACAAGATATCAGCTACCGATGCTCGGCTTTGGTACAGATTACCCATAGATACAGATCTTCTGACCTCTCGTTCACCTTCCTCTTCTCTTATGTCAATTATAGCATCTCGTCCTTCTAGATCACTAGGAACCCTCCTTGACACAAGCACATCGGGTCGAGGAGGAGGTGGTGGTGGTGGCGGAGGAGGAGGCGAAATATGGGACATAACATTGACACAACTTACATTAGCTCTACACAAAGGACAATTTGAGTGATTTGTAAGCCAATTGTCAATGCAACAAACATGAAAGGCATGACTACATTCGGGCAAAAGTCTAAGCTTCTCATCCTCTTGAAATTCTCCTAAACAAACCGGGCAATCCGTACCAGAAACCAAGCCATCTCCTTTCTTGTACTTGCAAACCCTAATCGAATTGATCATAACCTCATCCAAACCCTTACCCGGAACATGCCATGGCCCGAGATTCAAAGGGTCTTCTTCCATATTAAAGTCATTTTCACTCATTTCCAAATCTGGAAGTTCTTGATTTTGCACCCCTCTCCGCCTTAAAGATTGAGACGAATCATTATTTACAATACACAATCTTGAGATTATAACATAGTAACTAATCAAAAGACACGCACTACCTAAAACACCAATGATTGTGATCACTAGAGGGGAGAGGGCGGCACCACCAACTGAATCGTCCTCAGAAAGCCCTACAGGTGGTGGAGGAGAAGGAAGACCAACGTAGTTACACCATTGGGGACAATATATATTGCATATCTTTTGTGAACAATCTTGATTGCTCATATAAGGCACCCATGTTGTTGGACTGTCCACAGACCCCATAATTCACAAACTTGGAAGCAACAAATTAATACTTGTATAACAAGGAAACCTTAAGAGAACACCATGCAAAAGAAGAAGCTCAACCAAAACAACATTTAGAATGGATGGAGTCTCCCTTCAATTCCACCATTTAAAATGAGAAGAAATAGATTAGAAAATTAATGAAAAAAAGGAACTTAGTTGGAAAGTGGCTTAAAGCAAAGAATGTGCTTTTGATGTGGGGATATATGGAGTGACTTTTTCCCTTCAAGTTAATTCTCTTTTCCTTTTGTTTGCTTTCCTTTTGTTGTTGTTATCCTTGTGTTTAAATTTCTATTATTTTCATGCAAAATATTGTCTCTTGATTAAAGTTGGTGTTTCTGTGACTGCATGCTTGGTCTGTAGCTATCGGAGTAATATAAAGCATTTTATCAAGGAAAAATCCTAAAAATGTCCTTATTATTGAAGTTTTTCACATAATGTTCCTTTGACCTTAAATTTCCGAGAATGTGCTCATCAACTCCGTCGGATCCGACTGTATAACATGGTCGTCCGGTCCTACGATGTTCTCAGCCAACTAAGCCTGTCATGTGTCCCAAAAAGGTTGGAATCGCCGGTATGTTTATATATACTGGCAGATCCAAGGGTATTTTGTTTTACAAAATTGTTAGAGGTAATATATTATTTTATATAAAACCATTACTTTTATCAAACAATATTTTATTTTAATTTATTTTACAAATTTGTTGAGGTCATTTTTTTTACTTGAACGTCGTTGGATCCGACGGGATAACACCGTTGGACGACGCTAAAACACCGTCGGGTTTTTTTTTCAAATATACGGGCGAATCCGACTCCTTTGAGAGACGTGACGGCATGTAATTGGTTCTAAACACCGTCGCCGGACCATGTTATACCATCGGATCCAATGATATTCAAGGGGACGTTCTCAGAATAATTTATTTCAGAAGACAGTCTAAGGTTAAATGTATTATATATTATAAATAGTTTATTACATAATAACTATAAACACATGTTTTAAACTTAATACGTTTAAGATCAAAAGAATAATTTATTTTCTACATTATTATTGTAATTTGTTTTAAAAAGGAATGATGATTAATAGTTTACTGTAATTCTTTATTATCTTAATTATCACTACTAGTAAAATCAACTTTTTTCGATGCAACCTTTTGTCGGAAGTATGTCGGAAACGGGTACTTTCGACACATTTATGATAAAAAGTATTGTCGGAAAAAACCTTGTAGGAAACTATTTTAGATAAATATTTATCAATTTGTTACAACTTGGGCATCATGTACGTATCCTTGCCTGCGTTTCTGCAAGATATTGTTTCCATAACTCAAACATGTGATTTTTCATGTCACATGGCAGCAAAGTTACCATTGCTCTAAGGCTCGACCCGATGTATGTATCTGTGTATGTATTTATGCGTGCATGTATATTGTGGTTTACTTGTTTCTCTAATTTTTTTTCATTACTTCATTGACATTTTAAAGCCTACACCTAGTTTGAAGTTAATATATACATCTAGCCTAGTTTAGGAATCTCTTTTTGAAGATTTGAAACTATTGATCAAAAACCATTTGACAAATCAATGTTTAATATTTCAAAAAGAAATTATTTTTCATATTAAGAGAAAAATAATAAGAAAAAACTTTACCATCGTTAGTAAACGCAAAGGGTGACGTATCATGATAATTTTGCATCTTATAGATGTCTTGTGTGTGAAGCAGTTATGAAAAAAAATCGGTTTTTATTATAATTTATGTTATACAAAATCAAAAACAATTATCATATTAATAGGGTTGAGTTCGAAAAAGGAAACGGCATAAAGGAAGAATAGAATATGAGTGTGGCATAATTATGAGAGGGTAATGTTTAATATTAGAGAAGATTAGATAGTTTAAGCAAGTAGATCTATGTAATGATGTTATTGTGTGGTTCCAACATATCATGTGCTAACAAGCATATATTCTCATTTCAAAAAGTAAATAAATTTATCGACAAATATACCATCGTTTATATCATGATTCAATCCATTATTATACATATAAAAAACAAAACTTAATAAGAAAGAACTTAAATTAATGTCTATAGTTTTTTACATTACTCTACTTTTAATAATATCATTTTAATGATATTTAATACATAAATTATTTTAATTTATTGTTGGACTAACTAACACCCCTATCCAAATTTTGCTCATTTTAATCCAAACTAAAACAACTAAACATATGTAGTATTTAGGTTTATTATTTTAAACCATCAATATGCTAGAAAGTCACTCTCACTAGAACACATATTCTATGCAAAGACATGTTAATCAACATTAGTGTGGAGGGGGCACCATTCCCACAAAGTAAGGTATCAATCGGTACCTAGCGGGAACACCGTCGCATACCCGTCGATACCAAGCCATTTCTTCACGTGAGTTGTTCTTGAGGCTATTTTTCCCGTGGGTTACCCAAGACAAAACCATTTCTTTCGGGTCATTTCTATGGATCATCTCCTAAAACGAAGCCCGGTGCACCACATGCCCAAACCTTAGCCCAATTTTGGGTTAATAAACTAAATTAATTACACTATTAGGTTAGAATCCCGTGTACTATACGGGTTAAATAAATATAATGTTATATACTTAGTAATAAAAAATTTATGTTTTTTAAACCCGTGTACTACACGTGTTGAATAAAATATAATATAATATATTAACACATACACTCGTCAAAATGAAACAATATAACTATGTAAATATATGATTAAACGTTTTCTATTTGAATCCTATTTGCCTATAAAGTTGTTTTTAGTTTGTAAATTCATAAAAGTATGATTAAGCAAATTAATTGACAATAAACACAATTTTAAATTAAAAATGTGTAGATAAAAATTGAAACAAATAATTAATTTAGTTGTCTAAAATATTGAAATTGATAATTAATAGGAGAGAGAGGTGAGAAAAAAATTTAAGAATGAATATTGGAATGACAAGTGTCCACAAAAACCCTTTATTTATTATATAGTATAGATTTAATCGTGCTTTGAAAGATTATAAAATTTATATATTACAAGATTTAATCAGACTATTAAGTTATAAAATGATAATCTTCTTAAATTAGTTTTACATTAAGCTTGTGAGAAATCTAATCAAATTGAATTTTATTACTAATGTATGTTAAAATTATATAAAAAAAATATTTATTAACTATTAATAAAATTGACCGGGAAAGTTCAGGAAAGAAATATGAGTGACACACCCCTCCAATGAAGTCTAATGAAGTCCATGAAAGAAATGATATGAAACAGTGTGATTGGTTGTTTGCTAGAGATGTTTAGGGAACAAGGAGGAGTGCCCCTCTCACCTTATATATAATTTTCTTGAAAAATAAATCAAAGAATATAAAATAGCTATGGTACTATGGTAGATATACTTTATTTATAAAAAAGAAGATGATCTATATGCATACCAACTTTTAATATATGGTTTCCCCCGTGCGTTGTGCCGGGAATACCGCATATGTAAAGCGCGTTGCTGGCACCACATGCTAGTCGGTAAGATATCCAATCTTGACATGCACATCAAAAAGTTTATTTTACCTAGTCACTATATATATATATATATATATATATATATAGTTTTTAATGATATATTAACAAGAGAAAAGAAAATATGTATAAAATTAATTAAAAATATTAAAATAATTCAAAGTAAAAAAATGATATTAATAAAAATATGAAGTAAATCTTTAATGAGTTGTACTTTTAATATAATATAAGTGTTACAATCTTATGTGTGTATGAAGTGATATGTAGATATAGAAATCACTCAATCAGTTTTGAAGAAAATAAAATAAAATAAAATAAAGGATCGTTTGGTTGTGGTTTGTTGTCGTCAAAGAAGAAACAGGGAGTCAAAAAGATAAAAGAAATGTTTGATGGAAATTGACTTGGTCAACGGGTCATATCTATAAAATTAAATTTAGTGGATTACAACACGTGAATGATTCAAAACTTGTATCATTTGTTTCATATGTGTTGATTTCATTCCTTTCAACTCTAACATCATGTATGAGTTTTAATATTTAAACCGATTACGTAAAGAAAATGTTTGTAATATTTAACATCACGGAAACGCAGAAGACATAAATATATCTTATTTAACGTTAAAAATGTATGAGGTTAACAAGTTGGATAAGTTTTAAAAAACATAACAGGTATATGGAAATGGCATTTTATACCTTTTTTTTTATATTATGATCTTAGATTTATGGACTTGGGAAGGCTGTGGCCCAATGATCTCAAATGGGCTTTTTAGATTTCTGATAAGCCCACGCTTCTAATTCTCATTAGTATTCAGTTTTTAAAACTTAAAAGTTAAACCGATTTAGTTCTCCATGACTCCATGTCCATACATTAAATTACAAGCCCATCAAGTAAACTCAAAGTATCCTTTCACATCATATGTAAACCACTAAGGGTAATATCGTAATTTTATCTCATCTTGACATAACACCAATTTTCAAACATAATCAAGGAATTTCTTCCTTTTTTTCAAAAGTGAAAGTGATGTGATATAAATTGTGCCAAAAGCTAAATACTTTCCCTACAAAAACAACTTCCTATAAAAATAAAACTAGTAGCTTTCATATATCAAAGGTAGGAACAAAAATAAGTTGTGTTCCAAATCTTTTCAATCCTTACCACCCTCCCAAAAAATGGCAATGAGCAACAATGTCATTGGAGCCATCAACTTTGTTGCCATGTTGCTCTCGATCCCAATCATCGGAGCTGGGATCTGGCTAGCAACTGAGGCAGACAACGCATGTGTCCAAATCCTGCAATGGCCCGTTATAATTTTAGGCATTTTGATCTTGGTTGTAGCCATAGCCGGATTCATTGGGGGGTTTTGGCGAGTCACGTGGCTCCTTGTGTTCTATCTCATTGCCATGCTTGTACTCATCATCTTGCTCGCGTGTTTGGTGGTTTTTGTGTATGTGGTGACGGCTAGGGGCTCGGGCCATCCTGAGCCGAGTCGGTCTTACTTGGAATACCGGCTCGATGATTATTCGGGATTTCTAAAACGAAGAGTTAGAAGCCATTATAAATGGGATAAAATTAAAACTTGTTTAAGTTCTACTAGTGTTTGTGCTGAGTTAAACCAAACCTATCGCATGGCTCAAGATTTCTTCAATGCACATCTTTCTCCACTACAGGTTTTATGCCAACTCAATGCTATTTTTGTTATTTTTAAATCGCCACTAAAAAATTTACATTTCTATTATAACACGTTTTAAGTTATAAAATTTATTTGCCTAGCTTCTAGCACTATTATTAGAAAACTAATCATAGTATCGCGGCAAATGTTTTAATGACTATTATTGCTTAGTAAACAACTAAATTAGGACAGTTTTGAACGTTCTTTTAAGATTTAAAAAATATTTTATGTTGGATAAAACTTGTTTTTTTTTATAAAATATATATCTGTAGTTTAGGTAAAAAACTGAATAAAATTGTACAGTATATATTTATATATTATAGATTACTAAAGAAAA
Organism: Smallanthus sonchifolius; assembly: GCA_023525975.1. Classification (NCBI taxonomy): domain Eukaryota; kingdom Viridiplantae; phylum Streptophyta; class Magnoliopsida; order Asterales; family Asteraceae; genus Smallanthus; species Smallanthus sonchifolius. The sequence continues at coordinate 59,248,617 of CM042041.1, read as the reverse complement.
ACCGAACCTGGTTACTACATTTTCTAAAAACTAAAAAAAAAATACAATATTTTTATATATTTTTTTAAATACAATACTTCAAAAAAAAAAAGTTCAAAAGTGATGCATGAGATACGAGAATAATTGAAACACGGTTTTCCTAAGAATCATATGAGCTAAAACTCGAGGAAGAGTGAAAGAAAATATTCTAACATAATTAACTTAGCTTTGTTGTAGATCTTAATTAATTACCCTAAATATATTCTTATTTACTTTAATTAATTTTGTTTTCATTCTTTTTAATAATAGTCAGGATGTTGCAAGCCCCCGACACGGTGTGGTTATACTTTTGTGAACCCGACATATTGGATAAGTCCCATAAACAATGCTGCTGATATGGATTGCCTTAACTGGAGCAACGACCAGACGTCGCTTTGTTACGCTTGTGATTCATGCAAAGCCGGGTTGCTCGAGAATTTAGAGAAGGAATGGAAGAGAGCAAATATTATTTTGATGATAACCCTTGTGCTTTTGATATGTGTTTACTTAATCGGGTGTTTTGCTTTTAGGAATGCAAAAACCGAAGATCTCTTTCGAAAGTATAAGCAAGGTTACACGTGACTTATCGATCAAGGCAAGAGGGTTTGAATTAATGAAACTTGTCGAACAAGGTACGAAGGTTATGCCTTACTTGCGGATTAGGATATGTGTATTTTGTATTTTATTTTTAAGTATGTTTCAATGGAATTTGTTTAATTAGTGATTGTTTATGTTATAATAGAACAAAATAGTTAAGTGTTTTAATTAATTCATGGATGGATGCATCGAGTTAATTAAGCGACTTGATCGAGGGTGAAAAGAAAGGAATAAAAGGGGAACAAGAAAGTATAAAGCAACGTCATTTGAGGAGGTCGCCGAAAGTAGAAACTATATATAATTACAATTATAATTCGTTAATAAGAAATAAGAACATAGAATATCATTATTGTATTTTTAGAGATGGTTTTTATAATATAATTTGTTCTTATTTATGGTAATTAGAAGTTTTCTGATTTATAAAAAAAGGCCGGTAACTATCAAACATGAGTGAAAATATTTTAAAGGAAAACATCAGACAATAGTAATCAAGTTTCAAAAATGTTTCAATTAGTTCACTGATCATAGTATTCCCGAGATAGTATAACGTGTAAAATGCGTATTCAATGACATAATTAGAACACTTTTAAAAACTTGGTTACTATTTTACAAAGTATCACAATATTTTAATTATTCAAGTGAGTTGTTTAATCAATACAATTACAAAGAGAATTTATATCAACTACTATTTTATGACATTTACTCTAAAAATATATCTCACTTTACCTAAGCTGTGAAGTTTTTGGTTTTCAACTTTATTTAAATTTTCTTATAAAAGAAATTAAACGAAAATGAATCCCATATTTAAACATTTACGTATGTTAAAACTGTAAGAAAGTGGATCATTTTTAACAAAACCTTATCATAACATTTAATAACGAAACTCTCGTGGTCGATGAAAAACAAACTAGTACAATATTGTGTACAATTACAAATGAAAGGAAAAGAGTATAAAATACAAATTTTATATAAAACCAACTTGATTCGAACCGGTGTCTTCAACGGGTATTCCAACAACACTTTTTGAAACATTCTTGACTCGAGTCTTGTACATGTTGAGTCTCCAATTTTATCCTTCACTGTAACAATGAGCAAACTAATCATTGACGGTTTTGGTTAAGACACGTATTCAATACACTTCTCTTAAAATAAATTTCGCACATCCTCTTAGACAAATGTATATGTCTCCCGAGGTACAACAAACGGAACATTATATACTAACAGAGATAGCTCACACGCCTGAAGAATCACTAGGTTAACATGGCGTTTCATGTTATAGAAAAGTAGAAAATGAACATGGGTGAAAAAGATTTAGAGAGTATTCACTCTAATTTTTCTACAATGTTTTTGTTTTAGTTTAGTTATATTTTTTAGTGCTCACAAGAATAAACTCCCATGTTCATTTTATAATTACACAAAGTTGAAACCAAAATGTCCAATATTCTTGTAAAAAACATTATTAATAGACAAAAATAATTTGCATAAAATAGATTTAGTTGGTTGATTCAAAAATTTCATTTTCATTCTTGACATGAGTTGAAACAGGTCAACGTTTGTAACCAACAAGCAGTCAATCTGCACTACCTGACTCGCGGCACCGTAATAACAGCGGTACCGAACTAGGGCGATAGTAAGTACGCAAGTCATCAGCTTCCTCGGTAGCAACCAGATGATGACGTCATCGGCATCAAACCGGACCATTAGGTTAGCTCGGTACCAACTGAAGCCAAACCTCGGATAGACACCAGCTCAGTAGCAATTCCGAATGTCGGTAGGGACAGCTCGGTGACCACCACACACAAACCTTCAAATCTGCACTACCTGGCCCACAGCTCGGTAGTAACCGCGGTACCAAACCTAAGCGCAACAAGTACACAGGCGTCACACGAACCTTTAAAAATACAAAGGTAGCTCATAGCGACACGAGTGTGCAAGGGGCGCCATCAAAACGGCCATCGCGACGACGCGAGTTGGGCCTATGCTTTGCACCCTTAACATCCCCACCCGTCTTTCCTTACTTTTAAGGAAACTATAAATAATGAATTCTTCTCCTTACATACCACTCAAAGTCTCATATTTTCACCTATGTGGGACAAGATCAATGCATTTCCAAACTTTCACAGCTTTGTTTATTCTAAACACTCAACTACAAGCATCAATATCTCATTTATCTTAGATTTATTTTGGACACGGTCTAGTTCGTTATGAAGCGAAGCTCGCACGTGTAGAACACAAACAAACCCAAAAAAAGATAATTATATTATTCTCAATTAAATATAACTATTTTGTGTCCAAAATGATTGAAAAAACATTTTTTTCACTAATTTTTCAAATAAAAACTATATACAAATCAAACATATAATAATTTTCATAAATTGTCTAGCACGAATTTCATTTTTGCATGTATTGAGATTTAGCGTTTTGATTTGTACATTTTTAGATCCAGTGTTTACATTTTAAGTTTAAAGATGTTATGTTTCAACAGTTTAAAATCAACTCCATTTAAGTCATGCTCAAACTCGACCTACTCAAGTTGAGTTTGAGTATTAAAATTTTCAACTTGTAGAGAGGGGCGGCTCAATCATTTTGATGGTCTAAAGCGAACTAAAAATTTGAGGCCTCTTTCCACGTTTATAGGTTCGTCTATATCTAGAGATTCATGTACATCTATAGGTGCATTATCTTTTAGGTTGTTACGAATTTTAGTAAATAACCTTTTTGTGGTTAATCAAACAATTAAGCAAAGAATCCGGTTGAATTGTACTTGGGAATTGTGACAGTATAAAAGTAGAAGTATAAATGCAGAAAACCTGAGTTTCTAATTCTAACTACCGAATAGAATTGCTTTACTAGTTCAACTTATCTAGCTTATAAATGAAAATCCAAATCTATCTTATAAATAAAAATCCAAGTTTCCAACTTCCAAATATGTACAAAAAAAAAATAAAAAATGAGGCCCGTATCATTTGGTGGCCTAAAGATAGTGTTTTACTTACTTTATCCAAAGGACGCCCCTCCTTGTAGAGCTCACAAACCTTAAAGACATCATGCTACATATTTTACATTTTCACACGTTATGCGCTAGTGCATGATCATCAAGTCTATCCAAGTGGAGCTTAAATTTAACGATTAATCATAACTAGTAAATTTACTCGTCGCGCGTTGTGGCGGAGTTGAAACGTACACTAACTCGAGTTTATATACCGTCGAGTGAAAACATATTATATTTGACCCGACTCGTTTATGTATAAAATTTACGTTAAAACATAGATCATACGGAAACGTAACCCGACTCCTTTCTGAACAAAATTTACATCGAAACGTAGGCCAACGAAAGCGTACATAAAAATAAGCACGAAAACGTATTATATTTGACCCAACTCGAAAGATTACATTGAAACGTAGACGAATTCGATTTTATACATACACGTGTATAAAAATAAGCACGTAAGAAAATGGGCATTAAAAAAAGGATTGTTGAAACATACATAATCATATTCTCGTAGATCATAGTTTTTTTTTCACGCGATACACGGTTGGAGTTCGGTAGTTATCGGTTCGTATCGTTTGCCGAGATAAAACTAACGTCGAAAAAACTGAAATATCTGCTGGAGAAAAAAAAAATCTTGAAAAGAAAAGAGAAATAAATAAATAGGTAAAAAAGACAAAAGAGATATAAAAAAGAAAGGTAAAAAAGACAACCCAAATTTTATTTTATTTTTGTTGATGGAGGGTTTTGAACCTATGACCTAGAATAAAGACACGCTCCACAAATCAACCATCTCATCTGGCCACATGTTTTATGAAGAATAATTTGCAAATGAAATACATAACACATATCATGAAGTGTGGTGGTGGCCAATTCTCATTGTCACCGTCCTTACAAATTGTGTTAGTAAGGAATAATCGAGTTCAGCATAAAATAAATATGGATAATCGAGTCAACCTCGAGCTTAAAAATAAAGCCACATTTATAGTTTCATTCATGTTTTCACACACTAGTTTTAATTTGTTTAAACTCAACTTTGCAAATTTACATATTGGTTGTGTTGAAATTTGATTCAATCAGTCCATGCACAATCATAGGCCAATATTGTCAAAAATCATAGTTGGGCCAGACAAGCTGTTAAAGTTAATCTGTTTACATAATGAGCCCTGTTTTGTAAGTTAAAATCATAGTTGGGCCACAAACCATTTTGCTTTGGTTTTAACTTTATAAAAAATATCGATAAAAACAATCTTATTCACTCCTAAAAGTATACAACGAAGTTTTAATTTTGCCAATAATTGAGGATACTTGAGAGTTAAGAAACCCCATATGGGAAAGTCCATGTGGACATGTTTACCCTTTTCGATACATTGAGTAGTAAAATATAGGATTATTGGTGTAATATAGAGTAGGGGTAACGTTTGCCGTTCAAAAAAAAGTATGAAAATATAGGCCCAAATGCGTTAAAAGGGCTCTTAGCCCTTAGGTAAGCCGGTTGTCGGGACTTTTTTTTTTGACAAATTTAGCTGAGTTAAGAAAAGGAAATATAAAAAGAAGTTTTTTGTGATTTATTAATCGAATTTATATCTCTCTAATAGGTTTAATCAAGAATCGTACAACGGATTAAACATAGTGTATATATTAGTAACTGCTTGTGTATAATCAGAAGTATTGGAAGAGAGAAACATGAACTGTTATATAACTGATTGTTTATCACTTTCAAAACAATAAGTACAAATGTATTATGCGGTTCTCAATTAGTTCTCAACATATTTTTGTTTCTGAAATGAACATCCCTGGGTTTAATTAGACAATAGTTTTGTTTTAACGTTCGTTCAGTAAAATCTATGTTCGTAAACAATGTGTAAAGAAATTATAGTGTTTTTTTTACCTACCAAATTTCTTTTTCATTTTGTTTTTTTTTCTTTATAATTTGCATTCCAAGAAATAGTCTTATAGGCGACGACTACTTTTCTCTTTATATTCAAATTGTGTTCATTGATAGATAGTCAATCTGAATATAAAGAGAAAAGTAGTTATCGCTTATAAATATTTGACTATCTATCATGATTGGATTTATAAATATTTGTTAATTGATAGATAGTCAAATTTAATTAACTTTATAAAATAAATTAAATCTTTTTTTAATATAATCAATAATACTATGTTAAAAAGTTTTAGAGAAAAGGAACAATTTAGGACGCAAAATATTCAACAATAATAGTTATAGCATGATGGAACAAAAGCTAATAGCACGTTATGTTATTTGTTATATGATCTAGGTCTACCTGAAACTCGATTTAGTTGGCCTGAATAGTTAAAAAACTAATAAGATTATCGCAGTGTGGTTAGATTTTCAAGCGGTTTTGCAAAATTACACAAAACCGCTTGACACTGATCATACGACACACGAATAACAAGTCAACTTTTCATCATATGTCACAACCAAAGAAAGCAAGAAAAGATTGGAATAGCAGACAAAAGAGGTGTGATTTTTGAATCATCGAAAATGTCAAAAACAAGTCTAGAAGAATGAAAGTTTTACATCGGGGCCCCTCCAAGTTGTGGCTCCACGTCCCATTATTTTGGTTCCATGCTTAAAAGCAATATTATCCACACGTACCCATCAATTTCTATCCAAGTGGAATGGGTATTGGATTTGCATCAACCCACACTTTTTATTTTTAATCTTTTTAGTGGGAAGATTTGAGTGGTGTGATTATTTTTTAATTATAATTTTGGAATAAAAATCATGGGTTCTATGGAAAAATTGAAATCTTGATGTTGAACCATGTTTAATAAATATTATTGTTCAAATGTACTTTAATTGTATGTTATGAAAGTTATTTATAAAAATAAACACCATATGCCACTAGTTTAAGAGGCGAACAACAAATAAAATTAGTTATCAACACAAGATTCAACAAAATAACATAAAAATAAACGTCTTTTGTCATTGTGAAAAATTCAAACAACATATTCACCTTAAGAACCCCATTATTTCTCCTAAAAGAAGTATAAGATAAAACAAATCAATTTGGTCAAATTAATAAAATAGTTAAATTGAGTTAAATACTTAAATATAAAAGTAATTGAACATAAAATAAGTAAAAAAACAAATCAAATGGGTCAAAGTGATTAAATTATAAAAAAAAATGAGAAAATAAAAATGATTGATGATTCACTTTTAGATATAAATCATCTCTTCCATCTTATGTAATGGAAATGGAGTAGCTACCTTTTACATTGATTTGGCTAAACATGAAGAAAGTAATATTTTCATATTTTAATGGTCAATGATGACATCAGCAAGGGTTGGTCAAAATCAAACAACTCCGATAGTTATTACGGGCAGTTGGGCAAGCAAAACCGGCCAAGACATATTTTATTCTAGTCTTTAAATAAAGGAGTAGGTAATGTTGGTAAGCAGACTTATGAGTTATGAAATTTTGTTGTAGATAACCTGTTGGTTTAAATATGTCATAAATCATTATGTTTGGCATAATATTAATTTAATTACTAATAGCATTATATTTATTTTCTAATTACACCATTTGTCAGGCTTAAGTTATCATAAAATGAGAAGTCTATAAATAAACCCAAATCATTAATGACATGAAAATAAATAAAAATAGTTTTTAATTAAAATAAAAAATATAAAAAAAAAAATTTACGTATCAACTTCAAAAATAATTGAGAAGTATTTTTTCTTAAATGCCACATCAGCATTTAGAACACGTGTGGCTAGCATTGGGTCAATCAAATATGTTCTTTCAAAGACTTTTATGTTTTGAAATACTTCAAAGTGAATTTCATTTTAATATAATTTCCACTTTGAAAACATGATACTATTTTATATGGATCAAAATATGAAACGGTCTAGTGAAGGATGAAAACACATATGCATTGGAATAAAAGTGTAGCGAACAAGAAAAAATGCAACGACCCAAAAACTACTTTATAAAATTATGTTTATTTTATGGAACAACCTAAACTTTGTCCGTTTGGCATGGAACTACCCATCATTAAACACAAAATGAGATCATACGGCCTTGTGTGTTGATCAAAATTGAAGTAATTGGTATTTTGTTGGATCTTAGCTACTGCATTTGTGCAGGGATTGAGGAGGGACCGTATCGCTTCATGATCTGATGTATGTAGTCTTATCTTACAATTTGTGCATGTTTCCTATTACTCGAACCCATGTCCTTAAGGTCACAAAACAATAATCTTATCAGTAGCTTCAATTTTAGTTATTGCATTACACGAGTAATTAAAGCATAATAAACAATTCTTTCTCGTAAATTGAATTGACATTTGAACACAAATTCTGCTTAATGCAAGTTTCAAGTGTAAAACTATGACAAAACTGGTAAGTGCCATTTTCAAAATAAAAAATCAAATGGTTTATGCTAGGTGGACCCGTTGAACCAGTCAAGCCATAAGAAAGGTTCGGTTTGATTAGTTAAAAGATTTCTTTTCTATGTTAACTTTCAACGATTAAAATAAGAAAGTAATATTATAACAAAACCATTAATTCATTTCATAACGAAGAGTGAAAGAGTTGCACTTGTGGTAGCTCAAACACTTAAATGTAAAAATACATTTTTCATTATTAACTCATTATATAACACTAAATTGCTTTTAAGGAAAAAACAAAAGCAAACTTAAACCATTTGATTATTTATGAATGTTTCATATTTTTTTAAAATTTTTACCTCTTACATACAAATAATTAGACATCTTTTGTTTACCACACAACCAAGTTAATGTTTACCTTATGATATTAACATACCATAATCACGAATAATTAACTATAGAATCAAAAATGTTTTCTCACGTCTTGTTGTTATTCCATGAATAAATTTGTTCCGGAATCTCCATAAAACCGACCACGTTATCAACACAATGGCATCAACAAAATCTTTCTTGCTTCTAGATAGAGGCATCGCTTCCAACCAACTGATCAGATCAATTGGACGTTTAGAACTTGGTAAGTCAACATGCGCCACCTAGCAATAGCATCCAAGACCTAATAGCCACCTCACACTCACCAAACAAATGCACCATCGATTCGACATTTTTATCCCAGGCCATATATACCGAAGAAGGAATATCAATACCTTTTGTTTACCAAATTTAAATGAGTAGATAACCGATCTTAAATAACTCTCCACACTAAAATATTAACCTTCTGTGGGACAAATCGGTTCCATCTAGTAGGCGACATACCATACGGGAACAACAATCAATCTATGTAGTTTCAACCGACTTCATGGAGAATTCCTCTTCACCATCCAGATCCCAAACCCACTTGTCACTACACCCGGACAAATGCATGTTTTGTAACTAGAGAGAAAGATCCATCAATGGTTGAATCTCAATCCCCTCCCCCGCCCCCCCCCCCCCCCCCCCCAAGATCACTACGCCACGACCAAGACCAAGACCAATCCCCATTAATTCTTTGATCTTTAACCTAACAATCTAGTGGTCTCGAGATTATATAACCTCAGGAATCTTAAAGAAAGAGGAACATCCACAACCCAACAGTCATGCCAAAAATTAGGGGATGTTTGGCAAAATCTGAACCATTAAGTGCAGAACCGTTAAGAGGTCTGAATTGTTCAGCAAGGTTGCAAAGCTGAACCATTAAAAGATAAAATGAACTATTAAGAGGTGGACTTTTAGTTAAACAAACACCCTTACCTCTTAATAGTTCAGAGGTAAACCTCTTAACGGAATCATTAAGAGCCTACCAAACAGCCCCTTAGTTAAGTCCTCATTACCAACTCTTTTCCCCAGTGAAGACGAGAGAATAATATCTTTATCATTAACTTCAGCACACAATTTAACAATTATAGGCCAAAGGCATTTCCTCTGAGAACAATAAAATAGCACGAGAGTATCAAGAATATTATTTACCTATACTATATAAAAAAGAGAGACAAGTAGTATACAGCAAGAGAACCCTGAACATAAGAAATAACATCACCAATTGAGAGCATCTTAGTTTTCTATTTTGACAGTCGCCTTCCACCCCTGAGCCCGAGCCATATTAGAGACAACCGGAACACCCAAATACATAAAAGTGTAACTTTACAACTTTACATCCCAGGAAAGAAGCAAAAGTCTCTACTTCTTTAAAATTCACTCCAACTATAAATAAACTAGATTTATGTAAATTTATTTTTAACCCTGAAGTCAAATAAAAACATTTAAGGATTCTAAATAAATTTTAATGTTACCTCAAATCATTTCCCAAAAATAATCACACCATCCGCATAAAACAAATAAGACACCCGAATATCCTCTTTTCCAGTAGTATCATCACGGAAAAAACCAACAATCTTAACCTAGTCAACTTCTCTTGACGGTTTCAACGTCTGATTACCAATTTATATTAGCTTAAATTTGTTATTTTTTTTTATTCAGGTCTTGTAAATTTTATCTAACAACATAGATATAAAATCCAAAAATAATAAAAAAAATCGTTAATGAATTCGATTGATGCCGACTCTTTTCATAATTTATATATCGTGTCGTGTCCTTAGCCTAATCTCGATGTGGATGTGTTGTAAAGAAAAATATTGATGTTCTACTCAAGATAAAATGTGTTCATAAAAAGGTATGACATATAACTATTTCCTTTTCTAATAACATTCAATTTATAAGCATTAGCTCACACATTTCATATTACATTTTATATAAAAAAAAATGTCAAATTTTAGAATTGAAAATGATAATGCTATTTTCTATATAAGAGATATTATAAAACGAATTATATTATATTATAAATATGGTATTTTAATTGAAAACAAAATGAACATGTACGTTTTTCAAATATACATTGAAATGATCATTTTTCTTGGAGAATAGAACTATTCTATGTATTTAATTGAACTTAAATCTTAAATCATTACAATACAAATTAATACTGGATTATCTTTTGTAAATAGATGGAATCTTTTTAATTATTATATCATAAGTTGCAAATAAATGGAATCCTTTTCATTATATCAGCGTCAAAACCTAACATGATTTAATGACAAGACATGGGTACTATTGTTTTTCTTATTATCGTATATAATATGATAAATATATCCTAGCTAATGCACCAAAAAGGATACAACTAATTCTATGAAAAATGTCTAACCTATCATAAAATTGTTTGTTTCTCACTGTTAAAGATAAAAAAGAGAGAAAACTGTTCATTAATAGAATATATAAAATAAAATTTGATTTTTTTTCTATTCTTTACATTTTAAATATATGCATTCTAACACCTTCTCGGTGTTTGAAGGTTGTTTGAAGGTCGCCCGGCCTCCACATCCGCTGCACCTTCATCTCTGTCCTCTTAAGCGGATTTTGCCTCTCTCTTCTCTCTCTATCATATAAATGGCTCGTGGATGTAGGGATGAGCATTTGGTACCGGATACCGAGTATTGGTACCGTACCGATAGATTCAGTATAATATTTGATACCCACTACTCCAGAAATTCGGTATCAGTACCGATACGGTATCAATCTAATCCCTACGTATGCTCCCTTCCCACGGATGGTTTTCTCTAGAAAAGGCCCTCCCACAGGCTTCCTCCACATCAGCCAAGGGCGTCCAAGTATTCAAAACGAAATCTAAATGTTAAAATCATTTTGTGTTGTTAGGGCTTAAAAAAGGATGATACATTCTGCAAAATATAATTAAACAACTTATTAATAAAAACAATCATCTTGTATAAGATATGTATTAATTATATAAGGTACTAGGTTAAAACCCATGTATATTACATGGGTTGAATAAAAACAACTTATAGTTTCTATGAATGTTTGTATGTTAGATGTTATTGATGAAATTATTATTTTTTAAAACTATTTTATAAAAAGAAATGAAAAAATTTTCAATGTATAAAAATAGTTTTTGAACATGCACATTTTTTTTAAATAAAAAACTTTTTATAAAAATCATTATTATTTAATAGGAGAGAGATGCGGGAAACAAAAAAATTTAACGAAACTTATGTAATTAATAGGAGAGAGAGGCGGGAAAAAATGTTAAGGGTGAATATAGGAGTAACAAGTGTCACTCCAAAACATTTATTTATTATATAGTATAGATATAGATATAGATGTATTGATTCATATATGGCCGAGTCAAATAAAAACATTAGATGATAAACTTAATTGGTGTTTTGACATACTAACATTGGTGATAATCAAGTAAGAAGTTCGAACAATTGGTGTAAACCAAGAACCGTTTGAACCGAACTAGGCTCGACTAAAACAAACCGATCGGCTAAAACGGTTCTGTCTTCACTCAATATAAATATTAATTTCAGTTTTGTGCTGTGTCCATTCCTAGAAGAGAAGTGACAAAGATAGTCGTTAGCTAGGTAGGTAAACAAACCATCGGTCACCATATGTGGCTCATGAAGCTACTTGAATAACCTACGATGGTGCATAACTATTTATTTAATATCATAACAATCTAAAATAAATTGCGTAATGAGTTTGCCTGTTTGACATGCAAAAATAATGCGTATTTTTAATATGTAAGATAACGTTATTGAAGTCAATACTAATAATACTAATCCACCGTGTGATATCACCTTTAATAAGTAAAATAAAGCATTACTCATGGCTATGTCATACACTACACTTTCAAAGGTGACTCGTTGTCTTTACCAAAGTTCACATAAAACTTTATGTAATTAGAATATTTTTCTTACATCAAATTTAGTTTCACTCTGGTTAATTTATACACTAAACACTTGCACTAAATCTTTAAAAACTAATTACTTTATATTTGCATTATAATCTATTTTATATAAATTGTTTTACTTATTTACTGAATTAAATTAGTAGCTTTAATAAACGTAAACTGGTAATTAATATTAATAAAATTAAATTAAATATATTCACGCCTATGATTACATATCTGCTTACAATGGCAGATGTAGAATTTTTCTTCATTAGGGACCAAAATTGGTCAATCTAGATAGTATCACGTCATAACGGGTCAATGGGTCGGGTCATAACGGGTTAGATAAAAATTAAACTAATTTCTGGAAACATGACATGACTTTATGTAATAACATACGAAATCAACACCATGTTAATATATATATTTAATAGAACATAAGTTTTGCGGTGTCAAAGCGTCAAACCTCATGTGTCACAACGTAAGCATGCAAATTTATTCGCTGACAAAGTTTTCAAATCTTTCAAGCACTATTCGTATACAACTAATTATGTAAAATGTGAGTAATGATAACAACACACACGTTAGGATTCTGGAATGATGATTTCAAGACCTAACTATAACACTACAAATTTCTTTGAAACACCAACTGATAATAATTATTATTATATTATGGGAAAATTAAATATTTAACATTTTTATCTGAAATATACATTAAATATTACATATATAAACAAATGTAAATTTGAAAACTGTAATTAAGTTATTTTATAGTTCAATGGATGTTTTAATGGAAATTGACGTTGATATACAGTTACGTTTAGTTCTTAATGTTTAAAGAGTGATTTTATTGAATTTTTTAAAACGGTTTAACCAGCTTATCTTACTTGTGTCTAAATGTCAAGAAGAAATTTCAATTTAATTTGGATTGAGTTTGATAGTTAAGAGGGCACTTAGGGAAATCAAGAGTAGTTCATATATTTTGCTATCAAAATTAACATTGATTATATGATTTTCACGGGTGCCTCTGCCCCGTCACCCTAATGTCCATCCTTCCTTGTGTAGGTAGAGCACCTTCAACACAATGGTCAAACACTAACAAACGTGCATGGTGAGACCCCCCCCCCCCCTCCCCGCAAACCCTTCTCACCAAACAAGTTTAATTATTTATTTTTGTAAGAAAACAGATGTTTGAAAAAGAGTGTACTATCTAAGTAAAAAATTGATGTTTTTGAAAGATAAACAAAAATCTAATATGACAGCTGAATTATTACGTTTATTGACGTTTATGATGTTTAGTGTTGGATATGTAGTTACTTTGTTAACGATGTAATTGATCATAAAACGTATTACAACTTTAAATGCAAAATTAAAAAAAAGAGATTTTATATCCCAACTTTAATCATTTTAAAGAACTCAATAAATTATATATTCTATTTGTATAAGAAAAAAAAACTTGAATAAAAAATGTGATGAAGGAATAAATGGTCAATAGATTATCCCCAAGAACACGCACAACAAGGAGAACATATGGATGAGATCGAACGGTTGAGAATGATTAAGACCGCGACTAAGATACGAAGAAGTCGATGAATCACCACATCAAACAAGACACATCACTTTTCTTCAACCAATCAAAACCAGCCACCCCTCCCCACTTGACACCACCCCCATTCTTTCCCACCATTCCCATCACCTGGCCCCCCACAACTTTCTTTTTGTAGCAACACCTGTACCCCACGCATCAACACCTGTACATTCACTCTCCTTTCTCTTTCCTTTTAGCCGCCACTAGTTTTTCTTTTACTTTTTTTATCAACACACAGATCATAAATTCACTTAAACTGGTACAACTAATGAACTAATTAAGTGGTAAGGAAGAGACCTACACAGATTTGGATCCTACCCTCATTAGTTTCTGTGACACACAAAAAAGGCATACCTTTTAGATGGATGTATCGGTGTTTTATCCATTTTGATCTAGGGTTCGAACCTCAGCTTTCCCTTAAGCCCGGAAGAGGCCATATTGGATGCGATTTTTCATTGGATGCTCTCCAACTCTGACGTCAAGTGGTCCCAGTTAAGACAACATATTGACCGGAGTTGGACGAGGCTCTCGCATATGACGGGAGAGTGTGACGTCACAACATTATATATTCGCCGTTCAAAAAAAAACTTATACCGGTTAAAACGAATTCGATGAACATGTTTGCCTTAATAGAACCGGTACATTTTAGAAAAACCGTTTAAACCGTTGCATTTTACAATGGATGTCATACAATCACGTTATAAACACAACTATAAATTTACTATTGTCACAAAAAAGCATAATAATTACATTCTCGACAATAAAACCAAACTATTCAAACATTTGGAAGCTTTATTTTGATTTCCTACATACAAAACTATATCAACTTAACTTGTAGTAAAACATATTCCACATTGTTTTATTTCTTATATTCCCATTTTGACCCTCCGGTTTCAACACTAATACCATTCGTACTAACTATAAGGTGCTTCTTTGTACAAACATAATCGTAAATTCACTCGCACAGGCCTTCGTAAAAGCACTAGTGCAAGGAAATTAGCGACAGGGTGCAAACGGGGGGCTATTGGGTAAATAGGTAAAAGTATAGGGGGGTTGACTGACTGGTTTAGTATTCTATCACTAGTCCACCCATTGGGGCTCTATGAGGTATGCCCTTTCTCCTCTTCGCCGTCCTGAAGCCGATGGCCGTCGGCGGCGGCGTTGACGGAGTGAAACTGAGAACACGGCCGTTCGTATGAGTATTTCGGTAACGCCCATGGTTGCTGCTGCTGTACGAATCCTCCGAATCGGAGACCGCCATCATTAAATGTTTCTTCTCCGGCGAAATCTTCCTTTTCCGGTCGAAATTCTTCGACGTTCCGACAATCTGCACCGATCAATAAATCAATTAATGGCGCTGCACGCGTAATTAGAAAAAACAAATCCTAATTTAAAGAATTAAATGAGATTTACCTTGCAACCAAGTGAGCAGAATCGGAAGGAATCTAGAAGGCTCCGTTCACATACTTCGCAGGTGTTGGTTACACCTTTGCCGGGCCTGGGCTGTGGGCGCTCGTTCAGGAAAACAACCTTCGCGCTGTTGATAATGTAAGTCTGGACTGAACTGATGTCTAGATATTTCTGAATCTCGGAAACTCTAATCACGTCGTGATATGATGACCTCCGTATCTGCAAATTCATTAACTTTTTAATTTTCTAAATAAAGTCAAAATTGGCGACAACCCTGATGGGTAACATTGGGAATGTAAAATTCAATCGTCAGGATCGTCAAATTCAAAATCGGCCGGCGCCAGATGCAAAAAAAAGTCGATATCGGTTAACAAAAAGCTGCTTAGATGAACTTATTGGAATCATCGAAAAGTTTTTTCAGATTCAAATTCAAATTGGTAAAAATGGTCAAAGCCGAGATTATAAAAAAGTCAAAATCGGTAAATATGAAGGAAAAGGGGGAATATATACCTGAATGTTGCGATGATCTTTGTGGTGATTGAGACAGAGAGAACAAAGAGGGCCGTTGATGCAATCCAAGCAGTACATGTTGCATTCCGACTTGTGCGAATCCGCGTGTAACTTGCATTGACCAAAGAAGCTTTCTTGAAGCATTGGTTTCAACCATGGCGGCCACTTTTGTTCTTCTTCATCAGGTCCTCCGGCACCCTGCATTATTATCACACATTAAAACCAACACACAAATCAAAGTCAAAATTAACACCATTAAAACCAGATATTCGCATACACTCACCATAATCCGACGGTTCTTGGGTTTGATTTCACGGACGACGGTGGTTTCTTGGTTATCGATCGCCAGTTTGACAAATTGAAAAGAGTAGCACCGGTGGTATAGAGAGAGAGTGTGTGTGAAATTTAGAGAGAGAAAGTGGGGAGAATTAGAGGCGGCGAAGAAATGAAAGGGTACTTGTAGGAGAAATTTGTGTGTGTGTGTGTGTGTGTGTTTGGGGGTGGGAGTGGGGGTGGGGGTGGGGGTGGGGGTGGGGTTGGGTTGTTCTTATCCGCACACACAATAAATGTAAATCAGCGAAACGAGGCTAACTCCGAACCCGAACCTAGTGAACAACGGGTGAAAGGAACCCGACATCTTTTCTTTTTCTTTTAGGTGACATGTGTTTTAATGTATTCATTTTATATTTTTATTTTTTTTAAACTGACGTGTTATTTTTGTTGGTGTGTGCATTAAGTTCTTATATTTTTTTATTTTAAATTTTTATATTAGCCTATGTTATCATGATTTTACTTTTTTTTTTGAATGATTTAATGTATTCCGATTTTGACCCCTCGGAACCATCATTTACATGTTGTAAGATCTTCATGTAACAAAGAATAAAATTCTGGTAGTGTATTGCATCATTTTTTTAATACATGAATGATTCGAAATTTTGGATTCTAACTATTATTGGGATGTTGCTAATTATAGAAGTTAACGGGTTTGGCCTTTTGAGTTCTAGCCGGTCATTGTTTTAGCTCGTTATCCTTTCCTATATAGGAGAGGACAACATTTCAAAGCTACGGGGTTCTCTTTTTTTCTTGTAACTACTAAACATTGATATAGAACTAGTATTTCAATGTTTTATCAATCCATATCATACCTAACTAATAGACGTGGTTCAACTTTATGTCTAAATAAGAATTACTATTTAAGTCGATGCATATCCGTCCCACACAAAAAAAGGTTTTTTAGTGTCACACCCCCAAAATCCACTAACGGGGTTTTACCGTTAGGAACGTGACATAACAGGATCTCAGTCATTAGTTACTTCGAACGACTCTATATGAGTTTAAGAAAAACCACTAGTATTACTCATAGTCACGATGCAACACTAGTAATGAAAATATTGTTTTAAATGTAAGACTGCGGAAGCGAAAAGTTAAATGAAAAGCATGCGCCAAAACAGTTGCGCCAAAAATAAACAATGCGACAATAAATAAAATAAACAGTTCTTGAGTTTGCAAAATGATAGACTTCGTATGCATGCATGCCTTAACCGGTGCTTGTACCTTATTGACCTGAGAAAACATGCTAAAACGTGTCAACACTAGGTTGGTGAGTTCACAGGTTTCAATGTTTGTAAAGTTTACTAGATAATACCATTTACAATTATATCATAGGTAGCTAACCTAGTACATGTTACTAAAGCGTTTCGACACCGAAGCTGACTGTTTGTATGTTTGAATTGCCTCCTACCATGACTATCGTAATCAATGGTAAATGTTTAGGTCAATGTTACACCCGTTCGACTTCCCGTCGTGTTAGCGCGACTAACGCGAGTGGGGCTTGTCAATGCCCAGTAGTACTACTCAAGATTACCTCGCTAACCCATATACTAACGGTTCGATAAGTAAGGACTTTCACGATATGTTTGCGCTTAGTACACAAGTGATATAAAAGAAATGAATAATCTAAATGTTCGTACCCATGTTTTCTCCCCCAAGTTTAAAACGTAAGAAAAGGGGCCGTGAAACTCACCTTAAAGTGCATGCAAGACTGCAAGTGTTGTACCGGTGGCCCGCTAAAGGCTACCTAACATGTATAAGTCTATAAGTGTATGTTCGTGCTGGCTCATATAAACCCTTAGTATCCAAACAATCCAAATTGTTTATAAGTTTTGAAAAGATTAACATGTTTGACTAGTTTGTCCAAGTTTGACTTTTGTTGACCATGTTGACCCGACGACCCGTTGGTGATTCAATTATCAAATTAGTATTTGTTTATGTTCACATGTAGGTTGAATATGTCACCCTAAGCAATAGCCACCATATATATGTATATATATATATATATATTTATATCATGTACAAGAACTAGTTCAACTAGAATAACAAAGCGTTTTGGTGAGCGGTGGTATCTTACTTAATGTTTTAGAGTCAAGATAAAAGCTTTAAGTGTCATAACCACTAATTAACAACCAATTAGTGTTATTTAAGATGTTTTAAGGCTTTCGTGTGAGTTACAAGTCAACTCTAGATGAACATGTTGCAAAAATTGATGATTTGTCAAGTTATTGGAATCTAAGTTTTTACGGTCAGATTTAAGGTTGTGATTATGAATTCTATTTGCCAACCAAACGAATGAAATAAAATCTGAAAATATTTGCACAGCAACTTCAACATCTCTTGGTGTTTATATATTTTTCCCTAAATTTTAAAGTAACTCTAAAGTTTTCAAATAAAATATTTGGGATCAAAGGTAACATAATCTTACTGTTCAGAGTTATCAAATGTCAAAAATTGCTAAAAATCGACTATTCAGGCTACGCATGCAAGACCAATTGGAAAATCTCGCAGACACATAAAATATTCACTAGAAGAAAGAATGAAGTCAAAAGCTTTAAAATTGGGTGAGTTATGCCCTCGGGAATCAGACTGAAAATCTGCCATCCGAAAACATATTCGACCTTCAGTTTTATTTTCCACTTTTGGTTGATCAAAACTTTTTAGAAAAATATGAGATCGGTTGGGTTTGAAAGTGGACTCCTTGAAATTAACTCTAGACTCAAGAAACAAGCCAATTGGATCTGTTACTATCTAGATGTGATACTTACACAAACGGGTTAGGGTTTTCATCAACAACAAATCTATGCAAACATCATGTATGATCATAATAAACAATTAATTATCAAAGTTTGCATCTTTATTGAATGGATTCTTGTTTGGATGAAAACTAGGGTTTATCAAAACCATATGTTCGAAAATTATATAAATATACATAAGAAAAATCTTTACTTGATCCAATAGAAACGAAGATCCATACTTAGATTGCTTGAATACTCGAACAATTGCAAAACGGAAAATATTTTGATGGTGGTTTGGTGTTGAGATGGTTGCGACGGCTCCAAGGGGTTTGGGGGGTTGGGATTTTCGAAATTTGTGAGTAAATGGGAGATTAGGGTTTATAATTCCCTTAAATACCCACTCCATGGGCCCCATTATGGATTAAAACTAATTTAGGAGGCCTTTTGGACTAATTTAAATGGGTTTAAAATTTATTTAATTAATCTAACTAAATAAAATAGTTTTCTAATAAATATTTTTATAAAATCTCTTTATAAAAATTACTAAAGCAGTATAAGTCACAACGATACGCGTAAACGTACGCGATTTCACGAAAGTCTACAATTTACGCATAAAATCACATAACACGTAAAAACACATAATTTATATCAATTATAAATTATTTATTGCTCGAAATGTTATTTTTAATTATCACCAACGTTCGGGGACAGACTCGTGCGACTCGGTAATTCTCCGAATTACTGTTACGTGAGTGTTTGTGCAATAACCGACACATTTAATTAACCCTAATTAAACGTAATGTATGCATGACTAACTAAGATAACTGAGTTGGTATAAATAAGTGTTTGAGATAACGATGTTTGCGTTAACGGAGTTAACCTGAAAATGTCGAATGTCACATTTAGTCACCTGGATCGATAAGTGCTATAGTCTATATTTAGGTGGTGCATTAGCTAAGAGAGAGAGAATCGGAGAAAATCCCCTTGTGTGTCGAAAGGTTACCCTATCTTGTATATGAAAATAGGCGGGGTCGAAAACTAGGTAAGAATATAAATGTATGTGTATATATCAAAAATGAAGTTTAACTCGTGTTTTACACGTATTGAACAAAATAAATATTAAATTGTTAATGATGAAAATTTTAAAATTAGAGCAAACTACAAATTACGTTATTTAAATATTACCTAATTTTCGGTATATGTCTTTTAACTAAGTAAATTACAGAAAACGTCTTTTGTGTTTAAAAACCTTGCACGTTACGTCATTTAGCCTAACGGCCGTTAAGTTAAGTCACGTGCAAGGCACATGTGGCTATTTTGGTCTTTTTACCGTAAAATGACAATTTCTGAAAACCTCCATTCATAGAAACAAATTACAAGAATATTCATTTTATGTATGAAAGTCTCAAAATACCCTCATGTGCATGGCACATGAGCAGACTTAACGGTAGAATTTAACGATCGTTAGGCCAAAGGACGTAACATGCAAAAAAATTTAAACATAAAGGACGTTTTCTGTAATTTTTTAGTTAAATGGTGTATACTAAAATTTAGGTAATACTTAAAGAACGTAATTTGTAATTTGCTCTAAAATTATAAAGAAAATATTAAATAGTCAGTAATAAAGAAAAAAAAGAAAAAATAATCTTGAGTTTATAAAATTGTGATACATGACGTAACCAGTTACTTATTTACTAAGTATTAATATGTACATAAATGTTTTTGAACATATTGTGTGTGCACTGCGTTTAAAATATTGATTCACTTAAGAATGTATTTGATAAATATAAAAAAAAATGTGTAAGGTTATAATATAAACCCACTTGAGTTGAAAAAACATGTGAAAACCTTATCAAAAATTAAAATGCTATTTTTATGGTAGATTCTATATATAATTTCATGATTTTTTTTTAAAACGCCGAGAAATTTAAAAAATATATATAAATAATTTACATACGTAAGACGCTGAATTTACACTAATAACAAGATTTTTTTTTTTAATTTTTCATGATTTAAAAAAAAATGTTCGGCACTTTTTTGTTTTTTTTTAATGACGAAAATGGGTATAAAAGTTTAAAGTTACACCACATACTCCAATCTGTCCAAATAAACGTCTCTCTATTTTTAATCCAAAGGAATCTAAACATGATTTCCTCCACGGCATTACTAGGACAGATGGGTGCACTATTAAAGTAGTGCAAAGGCATATCTTCAATCCAGTTAAGCCAAAAGATATATTTATTTCATTTTCAACTCTACCTTTAATTAATTCACTCAAATTAATAGAGAAGTTAGCAAGCTCCCTGTCAAGAGAGCAAATGTTTTTCCACGTACCCGAGAGGCTGGAAATAAGAGGCATGGGAAAGCATGATCTTTGATTGAATTGGATATAACTCGAAACCAAAGACTTTCGGACTCTCTCTTGGGCCTCCGCCAACATTTATAAAGGAGTGATAAATTAGACGCTCTTAATGAACCAATGCACCCCCCCCCCCCCTCTTCACTTTAGGAGCCAAAGTCCTATTCCAAGCAATCCAATAGATTTTCGAGTTCAAATTAAGACTGTCCTAATGAAACCTTCTTTTAATTCTTTCAAGGCTCTCGATAAACACTCTTAATTCTTTCGAGTTCTTTTATAGTGGTGTTTCTCTTCAAATGACCGAGGGTTTTAGTGTCATTGTGAACATAGGTGTAGATTTAGGAGTAGTATTAGTGGGTATGTGAGTTAGAAACACATGCACCAAAACAATGAAAATCTAGGAAAACGTTATATTCTTCTAATCACTAAAACATTACTTGGACATCACAATGTTACAATACACACTTGATGGGTCATCAACAATATCTATTTGAGCATAATATTTTAAAGAAAATAGATTGTAAGGTTTTGATTAAAGAGTTACAATACAAAAATACTACAATAATCATTTATAAGTAACAGTTTATTGTTATATGTATTTTTAATATATTTTTGAGAAGTATTTACACTTTTTATTTAAGTCTTCATTTGTAGGGTGGTATTTTTAATAATTAGACGATTTTAAACAAGAATTGAGGAATGAAGTGGATATAAAACCAACTTTTTGACCAAAAATGTAATCATGTTTCTGGTTTTCTAGTTAAATAGGCTCATGTTGGATCTCTTTCAACTCGTGTATATATAATGGTTAGACTATACACTTTAATCATAGGCATAGAATATAGGTTTGACAGAATGATTTCATTTGAATTTCGATATTGGAGAAATAAGTTGTGATAATTATTAAAGTGTTCCAATAATTATGCATAATTCTTATTTGTACTTAAAATATGTGTTTTAGACTTTTAGCTTTAATTTTTTTATCTCAATAAAATGGAGTGGTGAGTTGGGTCGTTCCTACGATGAGTTGTTAGTTACAAATGGTGAGGTGGCTTTGGGTTAAGGGAGGTTCATTACGGAAATATAAAATTGAACTATATGTTCGAGGTAATATAAAATTGAAAGAATTCAGAAAAAAATTAAAACGTTTCTACTTTTATATAAAAAAAAATTGAAAATAATATTAGCGGATCTTTGTGGCGTTAAGGGAGGTTCATTAGGGAACCACAAAAAATAGGGAATCGAGAAACCATATGTTTCACATATGAAAAACTCATTTTCACATTAGAGAAACACATTTTTACGTAATTTTTTCGAAGCTTTATATAAATATATGAAGAAACCATCCAAACAAAAAAATAGTTTCTACAATTTTTTTATCATTTGTTTATCTTTTTTTTAATTTTTCTTATAACGACTTATAAATATGTATATTGCAAAAAGTCCAAATAAAATTACATAAAATTGAGTTTTTATTAAAAAAAAATCGTATGTAAAACACATGGTTCTTCAATTTTCTAGTTTTTGTGATTCCCCAAATAACCTTCCCCTTGTGACGTTTATTCTCCATATGCTTATATTTTTTAATTGAATTCTTTTGAGTTAAAGTCACCTTTGAACATTTTTATAATGGTAAATTATTAATCTCGTTGGAATCTTTTATTATAATATATAACATATTATTTTACTTCAATATTTTGATTTTTTTTCTTTTGCGATAATTATTTTTAAAGACAAAACTACCCTACTTACACTTGAAATTTTATACAGAATAATTCACTCAATGTTTGGATTTGAACTCGTGACCTTCTATAAGAGATAAGAGTCTTTACTAAATAGGCTAATCCCACATTAACTCATAAATTAGAAAAGAAAAAAACTATCTATAACGTGTTCCTAGTCTTGACAAGCTTTAATGCAGGTGCTAGGAAAACCCTACCCAACATTACTCATTTGACGATCAATAGATATGGTTAAATACTTAATAGAATTTATGATATTGTTTAAGACGGCAACGTTTTCATATCTTGTCACAAATGAGAGAGATTTCAAACCGATCACATATTATGATTTTAACGGGACATTTTTATATAAACCCAACTAAAACTAAAAATATCATATCCATCGTTACAAACATTTAATAGTATCATATATACTAATTCCATTAAAAAAAATTTAATAAATGATTATTTTACCCTTATTTTCTCTAAAACGTTAAACCTTCATATTTACCCATTTTTAGTTTCGAAGTTTGATATTTATTCTTTTTTAACTTTAAAATTTTATATTTACCCATTAGTCTCAAAATATTATCTTTAATTTTCTCCTTTTTTTAGTAATTTTATCAATTTTATTTTATAGCATTTATACATCATATATAGCAATTTTCTTTTATAACTTTCTCGCAATCATTCTTTCTGAATGAGTTTTGGATAATAACGATGATCGTCATCATGAACAGGAGAACAAGTGATATTTTACATATGAGATAAAACTAAAAAGTTGGGTCATAAATTCATATAATGTATGCTATTTTTAGTTTTGGTTGGACATATATGTTATTTACAAGTGTTTGTAATGGTATATAAGGAATTACTTCATTTTTTATTATATAAATAAAAATAAAAAATATATTTTCATATTTAATCTATACTGTATAATAAATAAAGGTTTTTCAATATCACGTGTCACCTCTATATTCATTCTCGTCATTTTTTCTCGCTTCTCTCTTTTATTAAATCACTTTCATCTTTTAATAATAATATATATTTATAGAAAATATTAATTATACTAATAAAACACACTTGTTTTAAATATTCTTTTATTATAAGAAAATTTTGAAATCTAATTATGTAACTTTTATTTTCAATCAAATAATAAATGAAAATCAAATTACATTAAATAACACTTAACGTATTTTCGAAACCCAATTATATATTATTTTTTACATATTTTGAATTTTGTTTTCTATCCTTATATTATACATTTTTACACCTGTAAAATATACATATAAAGATTTAAGAAAATTTTATGTATTGATATTTTTCACCACGTGTGTAGTACATGGGATCTAAGCTGGTTATTATATATATGGTTGTTTAACGCAATTGCATTTGTTTTTTAGCTTGCTTTGTCAAAAGGTTCCTTAAATTAGGAAGTTATTTAGGTCGCACACTTTATTTGTTGAAACATACCCAAAAATAAGGACTTGTAGACCATATATTTAAAAATAGGAGGAATCCAAATGTTTTGGTTGAAACATTAGGGGAGTAGGGGAAATATTTCATGTTAAGTCTTAATTGCAATTATCTAATGTTTCCATAGTGTAAATTACCTTTATGTCCTTTAGAAATGGCGTAGAAAATTCAACAAGGTCAACTAATAGGTTATTGGAAAAGTCAATTATTGGTACTTTGCAACAAGTGGACACCAAACCTGTTCTTGTCTTGGAAGACGACTTATTGGAACCGAAAGAGCTTTCACCATACTTGGAAATTGTATGAAAATTCACCCCCAATGGTATGCATCTTTCTTTTAAACCACCTCATATTTGCATAAAATGTTGTTGCTTTTATCTTTGTTGAAATATGACAGAGATTAAACCTAACAATTCAAACTATCGCGAGAAAAAAATTTGTACCACCCAGCGTATGATATGTCGAACAACGTATCATACGTCCATCTGAACCCTCTCTAGCGTATTTGGCGATGTAAGTAGTGCTATATCTTTGTGGTGGAGTATCAAAGCCTTAGGTTTCTATCTTGGATTTTTGTCCGTCAACGTAAAAAGATTTACAAAAATACGGATGTCCAGGAGCGGATCTAAGTCATTGGTAATGGATGAGACAGGCACCATGAATGCTTATTTTTGTCATCATTTATTGTTTTCATTAACCTAACTCTTTTTAATCTAATCGATGTATTTTTACTCCATTAACGATAATTCCTGGATTCACACACATACATATAGGAGCTAGTTATTGTGTAAAGAGCTAAAAGCATACAAATCCACCAAGACGTTAAACGTGTCTTTGGGGCGAGGGGTAAATACGTTTGCAACCTATTTTATAATTACGCACGTTGATAACTACAAAACTTTATGTATTACACAATTGTGTTTATACTTATGCAAACTATTTTATAATTGCACAAGTTATGTTATAATTACACATGATGATAACTACGTATGTTATACGCATAACACATCGACAATTTTTTTCCTTAACTTATAGCAAGATTATATTTTTTTAACGGCAAATTTGGATCACTGACGGATCACTTGAGTATATCATCGTGCCACCAGTGATACCACCCGATCATATTCCAACACCAAGTCACCAATTCAGAAGAAAACCAATTTTTCTGAGAAAATCCCATTGTAAGATTCGAACCTAGGACCTTATGGTCACGAAACCTTATCCCACTACCAAGATACCACTGAACCGTATAGCAAGATTTGTACTGAGTTCAAGTCTCACCCTTCTTGGGTTGCTTGGGAAAAGATGTTGGCGCCTAGAGACCAAGGTGGCTGGGGCATTGGTAGCATTAGGGCGTTGAATTTAGCTCTAATCTCAAAATGGTTGTAGAGGTTGAAAATGGATCAGAAGGCTTTTTGGGTGAATCTAATCACATGTATACACTGTAACAGCAGGTATGAAGACGACTTTCCGGTAAAAAAATCCATATTTGGTACGTGGAAAAGCATTATTAAGGTTTGTAATGATCTTAAAGCATGGGATTTAGACCTGACAAGTTTGCTCAAGTGCTTTTTCGGAAATGGGATGTCTACACTATTTTTTTTTTTTGGGGGGGGGGCTCTTGGTTGAATGAAGGTAGATTAAAAGACTTATGTCCCAACCTATTCAAACTTGAAAAGTATAAGAGGTATATGGTTGTTGATAGATTACTTAAAGTGGGAGAGGCTACTGAGCCCAAATGGGCATGGTCGAGAACTCCTTCCACTGATGCTGAATTACTGGAGTTGCAATTCTATTTAGAATCCAACAAAAAGTTTGTGTTGAATGAGAACATGGATCTCCGGAGTTGGAAGGGGGATGTTTCTGGCCAGTTCTCAGTGAAAGCATCGAAGGCTTTGATTGAAAAGAAGTTGCTTCTAAACGATATTGTGTTATTTAAATGGTCAAAGTGGCTGCCGGAAAAGATTAACTTTTTCGGGTGGAGGGCGGGTCTTGATCGAATACCTTCTAAGGCTGCCTTGGCCAAAAGAAATATTCCTATTCCAACCACAATTTGTGACAAATGTGGGGTTTCCTTAGAATCAGTAGACCATCTCCTGATCTCCTGCAGTCTCGCGATGGCAGTTTGGAACAAGGTGGCGGGTTGGTGTAAAATGGCTATTACATCGGGCTCCTCGGTGAAGGAGAGATTAAGGTTTAAACAATTAGTTAACGGAAGTAAGGCTTACAAGAAGTTGGGTCTATGCATTATCTTGGTTACTATTTGGTCACTTTGAAAGGCTAGAAATGATCGAATTTTCAATCAAATTAACAAGGAGCCGGAGAAAATCTTGGAGGAGATCATAGCTTGTTCGTTCGTGTGGTTAAAAAATAGAGCGAAATTGATTTCAGTTGATTGGAAGGGTTGATGTAGTTTGAGCTTTACCTGTAATGCTTTATCTTTATACTATTTTCTAGCATCTTGCTAGTTTTTTTCGTTGATTAATAATATGCTTTGCCGTTAAAAAAAAAGACGATTAAATAAAAATTTACCTTCCAAAAAAAACTTCTTATATAGGATGTTGGAAAGTGATGTTCCGTCTATCTTGTTCTTTGTGTTTTTTTTTTAATTCCAATCAATGCTGCTTTAAAAAAATGTGATGTGCTGATATAGTTGGAAATTTAACAAGTACATAGGTGGTGGTTGTAGGTGGGACTTGTTGACTAATTTGTCAAATAAACCCATCAAAAAGAAATCAGATTTTGGAAAGACCTGTGGATTGGTTCGGCGCCTCTTTCCGTGGCTTTCCCTAGCCTATTTGCCATGGAAAGATCTAAAGATGCGACGGTGGCTGACAGATTGGTCAACTTGGATGGGGCGGTTCAACCGTGCTGGAATTGGACCCGATCTATCCTTAATCCTTCCGAAAGAGAAGACCTGGACAGATGTGAAAATGCCTTGCGTCAGTGTGTTCTGTCGGGAGAGGAAGATTCGTGGCAATGGATGCCGGACTCTAGTGGCAACTTCTCGGTTAAATCTGTTCGGGCTATGTTTTATGATCAAGTGCAGGCAAACGGGTCAGAAGTTTTTAAGTGGTCAAACTGGCTCCCCCTTAAAGTTAACATCTTTGGTTGGAGGGCGATGCTTGACCGTTTGCCAACTAGGGATGCTTTGAGTAGAAGAAACGTGTTTATCATTAATGATTTATGTCCGATTTGTTTAGACGGAGTGGAAAGTATTGACCATCTGTTCACGGCATGTAGAGTGGCGCATGAGGTATGGTCCACAATTTCGAGTTGGTGTAAGTGCCCCCAGGTTCTTGCTTTTTCGTTTAAAGACATTTTAGCTTTTCATGAATTATTGGAGGGTTCAGCGACTTACTCCAAAGTCATGCAATCCATTATGCTTCTGTCTTGCTGGGCAATCTGGAAGGCTAGAAACAATGTTGTTTTTAGGGGGAAGAAAGTGGTGGCTCACAATATCGTGGAGGAGGTAAAAGTTTTGGGTTACCTTTGGATCAAGCATAGAGCTCGAGATTTAGATATTAAGGAGGTTCAATGGAAAAATTTTGAATTTATGTAATTTCCTTTTCTTGTTGTTTACGCTTTCTAGCGGCTTGCTAGTGCTCTTGTGATATGATATTAGCCTTTCAAAAAAAAAAAAAAAAAGAGAGATTTAGTCTACAAATTCAACCACGACATTCAATGCTATGAGGAAAGTTAAATGAAACTTTTGACACTCGGGTTATAAGTAATAACATTACTTTTTTTTTAAGTCACAAATGTGTATAATTAAAACTTTATTAAAACAGAGAGGTATTGAGTTCAAGTATCACTTGTGATAAAAAAAAAAGTGTCAAGTTGGGCCAAAGGATTTTGTCACCTATGGGTTTCCTCCTGTGAGGTTGAAGATGATCGGGTGTGTCAGTAAACCCATCAGTGATCCAAGTTGCCGTTCAAAAAAAAATAACATTAGTTTTAAAATTAATGATGTAACAAGTCACAAACCTTTTAGACAAAGTACATTCATATGATATATAAATAATTAAGGTTCTTTATAGATAAGTAAAAGTAAATAATTAAAACAAACATAATTCAATTAGAGCATCCGGAACTAGAGATGCATAAGTCAGGTTTTGGTTCAGACCTGGATCCTGGTAAGAACCGAGTATTTGGGCCATTCGAGTACAACTGAACCGGGTACGAACCGGACTCAACTTTAGAGATTAATAACCCTGCCCGAATAGAACTAACTGGAACCGGACAAACAGTTTTTATTGTTATTTTTTTAATATTTGGAATTTGTAGACGTTTATTCCTAACACAAAACAAAATGATATATTTTATTTATTTTAAATAGTAATAAAAAAAGAAACATTCATTATAATTTTATAGACATTTATTCCTATACTCCTATTGCGAACAAATTGCTTCATCATGTGTGCTTTCTTAATCAAATATGCCGGAGAATAGTCATTTTCCACCTCTTCGCCGTGTACTCTTCCTTCAAGTACTATTTCGTCTTCGAGGTTTGTCTTGTGTTGAATACGATCGGCCGCGTCCAAATGACCCTTTAAACAAATGCACATATCTACTGACTGCGGGGTTAGTCTTGTCATTCGTAACGATAAAACCCTGCCACTAAGAGAAAAAACAGATTTCGAAGCTACCATAGAGGCTTGGACGGTTAGAAAATCACGAGCCATGACAACAAAAATATGAAATTGAGATTCCTTTCCTTTCCACCAAGCCAAAAGATCAGGTTTGCTAGCTTCTTTTTCGGGCACAATCGATATGAAATCTGATCTAGTATACCTCGCAAGCTCGCATGATGGGGCATTACCCCTTTGTCGTTTAGCCATCTCAGTTCGGACAGAATTTAATAATGCCCAAACTGGGTCCACAGACGAGCCATTGCTTGGAACTCGATGGTCCAACACTCGTTGTGAAGTTTACATTGGATCCATATTTAATTAAATAAAAATCATACATGAATTTTAATTTAATTTGAAATTTATTATTTGTATAATTTGCCCAATTAGGGTCATCTTCGTGCATTTGTAAATTATTACTTATTGCGTGTATCAATACTTCACCAGTAACATTCAAAACCGGGTTTAAAGCGACAACACAAGTAAAAATGACTGGTAGTTCTTTAAAATATTTTTAATTTTTTTCTTTCATTGGTTATATAATTTGTTGAAACATACGGTTTATATTTTCAATTATTTTTATAGTTTCAGAAATTAAATATAACTCAGAAAGCACCGGCCCCTCCTACTTTTAAAGCGGCCCCGGCCTCTTTTACTTTTTTCTTAAAAATATTGATTTCTGCTCAGTAGATTTATTTCATATTAGTTATATTGTTTGGGTCTCTCCCAATCCAGATCAAAGCTCAAATATGTTCTACAAATCCAAAAAAAAAATTTGGGTTTTTTTCAACTTTTTTGCTCAGAAGTATTGATTTCGGCTCACTGGTTTATTTATATTAGTTATAGTGTTTGAGCCCTCCTAATTCAGACCAAAAATGCAAATATGTTTCATGAATCCACTAAAAATTTTGATTTCAACTAATTTAACTGTTCAAGTTCCACCATTAAAGATAAACTTCATACCTATTACCTTCTATACATACATACATACACACATACATTATTAGTTTTTTTATTATTATAATTATATTTTATTTATTGATTGGAATATGTTGGTTTGATAGTTCAGGATAAGATTACTTCGTCATCTCTTGTATACTCGCACACAATCACACGTGCACTACATATTTATAATTTTGTGTTAATTTATTATTATTATTATTATTATTATTATTATTATTATTATTATTTAATACTCGTTTAGATGGCTCAAATCTCAAATAGTATTTTTTTCTCTACACGTATAAAACATTTGAAATATAAGTTTCATATTTTTATTTTTAACTATAAAACGGATCCAACATTGATGAAGCTTGGTTTAATTTAATTTTAAGTTATGAAAATGATGTGTTTGTATTTCTTGGTTAATTTTGTTTATAATATTTTTTTATAAGACGTGAGTATTTAATTTTCAATCAAAAGTGTCTTAAATCTTGTGAGTGTTCTAAGCAATAAAAGTTGTTTAATTTTTAATTCAAAATTGCATGTCTTTATACAAGTCTTTGATACTATATTAATATAGGTTAGTAAAATATTTAAACTTTGGTTGGTTGGGATTTAGGTATTCAAACAAAGTTGGATGAGTCTTAGTTAGACCTTGTGTTTTATGTCGGTATCTCTTCTATTCTCCTATATTGTCTTGTGTAGGACTTTTAGCTGGAGTCATAGAGTTCGAGGGTTGAGGTGGAAGAAATATTTATTAAAAAGATATTTATCGTCAAAATGTCTTTACCCCGATCTTGCGGTGATCAACATGTCTTGTCATTCTAGCTTTCCAATATACTGAGGGTTATTGTAACCCTAGTTGGGAGCACTTCCACTTTATCAATAAAGAAATATAAATAAGTTAATTAGTTGCTCTTAATGAATGTTTTTGCGGGGGTTGTTACATTCCAACTTTTCAATAAGTCATGTGGCTTTGTAACCAGACCAGAAGCCAAGTAAACTGGATAATCTTAGTCTGAATAATGACTTAAGGAAGAGACTAACATTTGCGAGAGCCTATTAGCATTCCAAACGGTCTTATAACAGTAACCCGACCAATGACATGTTCACCTCGGTTTTAATTAACCACACCAGTATTCATAATCAGTTATTATAATTAAACCAAGCGGATTAAAACTTGAGTGATACCATGTTTAGAATTATAGTTTTTTGCAATACTATTTATCTTTTATTTCCTTCTCATTTCTTAGTTTAAACACAATCCACCCACCTTATGTAGTTTGGTCAGACAATAATAAGAGTTGATTATTGAGAGTCATTGTGTGCGTTCGTTCGATACTTGATTTTTGCCTAAACTATATTACACTACGATATGTGTCCTTGCTTATTGTATGTAGTTAGTTAAAGTAATAATATTTTATAAATTTAAAACATAGATGTTAAAATAAACCCTGAAATTAATCCAACAAAATATCACCAAATAGATTTTATGCTCAAAACCACATGTATACACTTTATTTAACAACTTTTGTTGTCATAATGTCCATTAAATACCAACTTACATTTTATTACTTTGAATTTAAATTGTGCCCTTGTGTATATTTACCGCTACTTTGAAGCATACATTTCAGATTAGGGTTGGATTATCATGTAATATTTATTTGTGTAAGTTCAACGGTGTCATGAGCTTTCCGCTGAGCATTTGTGACGCGAAAATCTCGGACGGACTCCACGTAAGCCATACGCGGAACCTGCCCTCAAAAAACCACTTTCTCTCTCCACCAAAGACATGGACGAGCACGCTCTTCTTTCTCTCCCCTCTCACTAATTCCGGTTTCTTCTTCCACGGACGATTTATGGCCGCGGATCAAACGCCAATACTCCATCTCTCTACTCACCCTCTCTCTTCTACGCCCGGCTATCTTCTATTTTGGAGTTCTTAAGGTCCACGGACCTATTATAGATGATATCAGTTATTACCAAAAATCAAATAATTAACCAAATGTCACTATCATTCCATATCCCTATTTCTAAACCTGTTTTTTTAACTTTTTGTAAGCATTATAATAATTAGTCATACATAAATATCTGAAACATATATCAATCCCAACCGTCAAACTATATCCACATCCGCCAAGGATAAGAGAGCCGCCACATCCGTGGGCCAATTGGTTGAATTGGACCGGTAGTGGCTGAATGTGCCGGCCTGCCGGGATGCTTCTCGTGCAAACGATCTTATATATTCTTTTAACTTTATTTAAATTTTATTTTACAAGTAAAAGTGCTTTATTTACATTAGCAATATAATTTAAAAGTTTTTATATTATGCTTGTAACTATATTTTTAAGTAATTTATAATAGAAACTATAACATATAGGTCTTAACTCTTACGGTATTATTATGCATTTGGTGATAGACCTATCATTTTTGTTACGGGTTCTTCAAAAATATTCGATAACTCAGTGTCACTCGAATGTCGAATACATAAATAACACATAAAAACGAATGTTATATACTATAAGACATTGGTCGGTGTCTACTAATGCATATAGGATATAAATATCATATTATTAAAATAATAATATACTTTAAAGGTAGAATTACATATATCCTTATATTTATTTTTATCATTTTTCCCCCTCTCTCTTATTAAATACATTTCTATCTTTGAAAAAAAATACAAATTATACTAATAAATCACATTTATTTTAATTATGTAACTTTTATTTTTAATAAAATAGTAAATAAAAACCAAATTACATTAAATAATAGTTAATGTATTTTCGAAACCCAATTATATAATAGTTTTTATATATTTTGCATTTTTTTTACATCCTTACTATATGTAATTCATTTTTACACCTGTAATTTATATACATAAAAATTTAAAAGTTTATGTATTGTATTACACAGGTTCTAAGACACTATATCTTTATACTCATCTTTTTCTTATATATTCAATTGATACATGAAATTACATGTTTTCGTTAAAAACGAGTTGAAATTAAGAAATGGAACTAAGTTATTTAAATAACTTATAAAATTGTTCATGTACCCTAAAAATTATAGGCGGTGGCTCGCCAGGAAGTTAAATTTGGAGGTCCAGGCCCATTTAAAAACACTAAAGTATTATCATTGGGCAGATTTGGGCCTCAAGAAGTTGAATTGTTTTTTGAAGAGTTATATAATTACAAATCAACTTAGGGCATTGAATTTGATCACATAAATAATTATAACTAGTTAATTCCACCCGTGCCCTGTCATGGGTAGCTCACGTAGCGACGAAGTATTAAAATTTGTAAAGCTTGACTTTGAAAACTTGTATACTGGTATTGACCATGTGAAAAAGTTCACGTCGAAACGCTGATAAAATTAAGCATGTTAAAACGGTATGCCTGCATTTTTATAGAACATTATATTTTAAAGTTGCAAAAGGAACACAAAAAATAAAACTTTGAAGCAGGTTCGACAGATTGTATGTTCGTGCTTCAATGGCTTGTAGATTTGATAAAACTAGGCTTTTAATGAAAAGGTAAAACAAGAGTATGTTTAGAGGGTGTATGACAATTAAAAGAAACAAAAAAATTGGTCCAAATTAGTAGGCATCACAAAAAGTATATATTAAAATGACTTAAATATATATATATATATATATATATATATATATATATATATATATATATATATATATATATATATATATGGACATGTTCAATTGAGAACCATCATTTTGTCGAGAACCAAAAGAACCATGTATTTTTACACAAATATAAGGTTGCATATATGCATTTGTGCATATATAAAGTAAGGATGCATGTATGCATTTGTGTAAAAATGTATGGTTCTTTTAGTTCTTGCCAAAATGATGGTTCTCAATTGAACATGTCCCTATATATATATATATAAGGATGTATGTTGATGTGTATTTTAATAAATGGTATAATAAATTCTTTATGAAAAAGTAATATAATGCATTATTTGAAGATGACTAAAAATAGAAAAATTAAAAAGATAAAAGAGAATATGTGTTCTCGTGGTGGTAATACGGAACAATGACAGCCATCCCAATAATGTGAACGTGATTTGTATCCACGTTGACTTTCAAGTATTGCAAAGAGAATAACATAGAATTAAAAAAATATATGTATAATTTGAGCTTGGTTTTAATAGAGTTGGTAATGTAGATTTTAATTGAAGTGTCCCACTAGTTAGACGTTTTTAATAAAATCACATTTTATATACATTTTGTAAACATATAGTTTTAAGTTTATGTCCAAGATTTTATTTGGTAAATAACTAAAACTTTAAACCATTATAAAGAAGTTAGTTTTTTTCTCTAAATATTTTACAAATAAAAATCCGAAACACCAAGTATGCATATTTTTTGAAACATTGAATGTTGTGACGTCGCACCATCCCGTCACATGGGAGAGCCTCGTCCAACTCCGGCCAATATGTTGTCTTAACTGGGCCCACTTGGCATCAGAGTTGGAGAGCATCCAAGGAAAACTCTCACCCAATACGGCCCCTTCCGGGCTTGAGGGAGAGCCGAGGCTCGAACCCTGAATCGGCGTGGGTAAAACCCTAGTGCATCAGCCTAAGAACTAGGCCTCATTTGCATGCCTCAGAAATTAATGGTGGTGGTAAGGATTGAACCCGGGTCCCTTGAATTTAATGAAATTGTAATATGGATTCTATTTATTAATTTGTTTGGTTGAGAAATGAATTAGAATTGTATAAGTAATTAATTCACCCAAATTGTGAAGGCATTCAATCAAAGGAATTGGAATCCCCACCTCGATAGTGGGGGGTGGTGGCGGCCAGGGGAAAGGATAGACGGAGGTGGGGCAGCAAGGTTGCAACAATTGGTATGTGATTACCGTAGTAATAGATTCCAATTTATTTATCTTTGTGTTCTCACCTAAGTGCATTAAAATTCAATATCTTTAACAAATTCTCACTTTCTTTAAGTTCTAAATCTTTATAGCAAGAATTAATTCGAAATCCAGTTTTCTTTAAATTCCAATTTAATTTGACAAATTCTAATTCCTTCATAAAAATTTAACAAACCAACGCAACTATTTTCAAACTCCTAAATAAAAACGTGAGAATAATACTCAAATATAGAAATTAAAATCATATTCGTAGATCTTAATATTTCATATTCAACATTACACACCTAACTATCTTCTTAATAACCAAACTGCATTTGCTAGTCTCGACATAAACAAGTGGTATATATTTAAAACGTGCGTAAATTTACTGTTAAAAAAAGCTACGTTCATAATTGAACCGCACGTGTCACAAAATCTAGTTATAAATAGAACAAAACGGCATAAAAAGGACAAACGTCAAACTTCTTTCATTGATGTTTCTATCTATGGCCACATAATTGGGCCAGATCTAGGCCCATGGATCATCCAATTACTTGCATTCGGACTTATTTTATCTCATTGAATTTCATGAACAAAAGAAATTGAGGACTAATAATGATAATGTGATTAAAAAAAGGGAAAAATATCAAAATGGATATTTTGTCCATCTAAAAAAACTCGGAGGCTAAGCCTTTTGAATTCAAATGCTTAGCCGGCAAAACCTAAAGGCTTAGCCGGCTTTAGCCGGCTTCGAACATACTAAATGTTCATTTTTGATATTTTTAAGAGAACTATGTCCATTTTAGTATCCCCAGAATTTATGACGCTCGAAATGGATAACGGTTTGAAGGTTTTGCAATAAACTAATCAAGAATTTTTGCAAGAAAGAAGGTATAGTCAGACACGACACATTACTAATAAATATTGTAACTTAAGGTTAAACCCATTAGAGTTGCTATCTTGTATTTAGACACAAAATATACAAATCATTATGTTAAAGTCACCTTGGTTCTATACTTTTTCTTTTTCTTGTTCTCTTAATTTCTTCACCAGAACACTCCCTCTCTAGTTTCTACTCTCTGCAATACTCACTTTCGTTCTCTTAAATTATTAGATAAATTTAAATTATTGATTTTAAATTTTCAACGACTGGCTTTATAACGGCTAGTTTTCTAACTATTAGTTTTGTAATGAGAAATTTCTCAATATAAATACAAGTTTTTATTTCATATTCACCAAAAGAACAAACTTTCACCTTCTGTTCTCACACGAAATATAAGTTCCAGAGATGATGAAATTCTGCAAACTCCGTCTCCACCTCAACTTCCCTTTGACTCCTTTTTTTATGTTGCTGCTGATATGCAATTGACCATGAAGTAGTATGAATGTCTAATGGCTTCCAAAACATGTATTTGGAATTAAAGCAACATATACCGAAGAAGGGTCTAGTTCCAGACGTTTGGAGGGGAAGCGCAAAGAAATACACAAGGGTTGTGAATATGCAGACAGTTGACTTTGGAGCGATTAATTTGCTCCATATTCGGTGTACCCGAATAGCTATCTTAGACAACGGTTCCAAATGCATCCTCGACTTTTCAATCAAATTGTCTACAATTTGAAAAACAATTATCCTTTCTTCACACAACAAGTGGATGCGGTGGGTTATCTCCCATCCAATTAACAAATGTATCAACCAAAATATTACAAATTTTTAAAGAAATCTTTTAAATTTTAATTCAAATTTTCAAATCCAATTTTAATTTCAAAACATTACATGAATCAAAGAAGGCTGGTGTTACATAGTTTTCCTTTAAAGAGCAAAAGGAATTGACGGATGAGAATATTTAGTAAATTTCCTTTTCTTTAATAGTTTTCTAAATTTTTGAAAGATTCCAAAAGAAAAGGAAAAGAAACTTTATGATTTTATTTCAATAATCAAACTCATAACCCAACTAAAATCTTTATTATATAATAAATAAATATTTTGATGGGACACTTGTCACTCTCTCATTCATTCTCAACTTTTTTTTCCGCCTCTCTCTTCTATAAATTACACAAATTTTTGTAATTGTGTTTATAATCTTTTGTTTACCGCCTCTCTCTCTTATTAAATAATAATAATTTTCTATAATTCTTTTTAAAAAACGTTTTTCATAAATATGTAATATGTACATCTTTATTACTAACATTGCATTTATTCAACCCATACACCGGGTTTCTAACGTTTAATATGAATTAACATTTATCAGTTACATAAAAAAAATAATAATAATCAGCTAAAAAATGATTTAAAAATTAACTTAACAGAATCTATAACTGTCACGTAATATTTTATTCAACCCGTGTAATACACGGGTTTTTAAAGACATAATTTTTTTATTACTAAGTATATAACATTACATTTATTCAACCCGTGTAATACACGAGATTCCAACCTATTACTATATAATAAATAAAGGTTTTTCATGCCACGTGTCGCCTCCATATTTATTTTTACAATTTTTTCCCGTCTCTCTCTCTTATTAAATACAGCTCTATTTTTTAATAAGATATATTTTTAAAGAAAATACTAATTATACTAATAATACACATTTATTTTAAATTATCCCTTATTATAAGAAACTTTAAAATCTAATTATTTAACTTTTATTTTAAATCAAATAGTAAATGAAAGTAAAATTACATTAAATAATAATTAATGTATTTTCGAAACCCAATTATATATATTAACTAGTTTAGATCCCGTGTATACACACGGGGTGAAAAATATCAATAAATAAAATTTTTAAATCTTTATATGTCTATTTTACAGGTGTAAAAATATATCATTTACTAAGTATATAAAACAAAAACTCAAAATATGTAAAAACTAATATATAATTGGTTTTTGAAAATATATCAAAGTTTTATATGGACTTATTTAAAGTAATCTGTTTTATTAGTATAATTAATACTTTCTTTAAATATATATTATTGTTAAAAGATAGATGTGCAATTAATAAGAGAGAGAGGCGGGAAAAAAATGATGAAAATGAATGTGGAGACGACACGTGGCATGAAAAAAACCTTTATTTATTATATAGTATAGATATAGATTTACTAAGTATAGAAAACAAAAACTCAAAATATGTAAAAACTAATATATAATTGGTTTTCAAAAATACATCAAAGTTTTATAAGGACTTATTTAAAGTAATCTGTTTTATTAGTATAATTAGTACTTTCTTTAAATATATATTATTGTTAAAAGATAGAGATGCATTTAATAAGAGAGAGAGGCGGGGAAAAAATGATGAAAATGAATGTGGAGACGTCACGTGGTATGGAAAAACCTTTATTTATTATATAGTATAGATTTTTAATATTTTGAATTTTGTTTTCTATTCTTAGTATATATTTAATACATTTTTACACCTGTAAAATATATACATAAAGATTTAATAATTTTATATATTGATATTTTTTGTCATCCTGTGTGTAGACACGGGTTCTAAGCTAGTATATTATATAATAAGGGTGATTTTATAACTTTCGTTTGTCTTCTCTTCTAATAAAAAAAAAGCAAATGAAAATGATTTTCATTTATTGTACTTTTCAATTGAGAACATATCAATTGAATCAGTATAGTTATTTGGTATTCAAATTAGGTTTAATTTCTATAAAAATATGATTGTATATTGTGGGTCAGAATTTGGATAAATTATTTTCACTTGCTAATAAAGTATTAAATTTACTTTTTGCATTTGAATTGTTCAAGTTTTTTCCACTACGACCTATTAACCATAAAATTTTCAAATTTGTAGTCTTGACAAGAAAAAGGGAACTAGAAAGAAGACCAGATCCTCAAATCTTTCGTCACATCATCAAACCTCAAAATGTGTTCGGACTCTTGTTATTTATTTTGAGTTGTTTACAAATAAATATATGTAATACCTTATAAGCATCTATTTTATTGGTAAATATAATTATTATATTATATATAAACCAAATGTTACATTGAGAGTTCATGGGTTTTGACGATAAAAACATTATTCTTCAAAAATGTTTGATAAATTAGTAAAACTTAATTGTCATATACGTAAATAACATATATAAATAAGTATGAGATACTTTATAACATATAAAAAATTGATCATTGTAGTTGAAAGATGAGACCAACAACATAAAATACCTTGTATTTTTGTTACGTTGGGTGCACATTTTTATTAAAATATCATGTGATCATTTTTTCTTTTTGAACATAAAAATCATTTCATTTGTTACTGCATGTTAGACCAATTCAACACTTGAATTAAAAATTGTTTGTGAATATCATTTTCAATAGAATTTATGTGTTTGTCATTTTCAAAACTAAATAAATAATATTGTGTAAAGTAGGAGAGTCCAAGGGTCTTTTGAAATGTTGTTGTCAAAGAAAACGGTAGAATAATAAATACTCTTGATAAATGATAGATAAATAATAAATGTGAAAATTCTTCCACATGTATGATCCGGATATATACTTTTGTTTCATATATCGTACTAGCTTTAACCCCGTGTGTTACACGGGATGAAACGTTAAAATTATATTGATAAATATCTTAACAACTCTTTCATCAAAATAATCATCAAGATGTTCTGATTGATGGATATTATTTGTACTTGTATGCAAAAAATCTCGCTAAACTTTTAATATTAAATCACTCATTAAAAAAATAATAAAAAGATACAAAAAAATAAAAAAAAATCAACAATATATCGTCTTTTAAATTCAAATTTTAAAAATTTTACTCCTTAATATTTCAACACAATTAAATTTAAAATTCCAAAATTAAATATGAAAAAATTAAAACTAATAAATTCTAATTGAAACTTATAAACATGTTTTTTGAAAAAAATTCCCATCATTTAAAATAAATTTCCTTTAAATTATAATACACTTTTAAAATTAAATATTTGCAAGTTTCTTAATTTTTTTAAAAACTAAGTATTAAATTTTATAAATCAAAATAAAAAGTTTATATATAAATATCAAACTTAATTAAAAGACTACTAAATAAATATTAGTAAACATATATTTATTTAAAATACAAACGTAGAATTTTTAAATTTTATATGTAAAATTTAAAAAAAATCTTGTTTTTTGATGATAAAATTATTAAAAATTGTTTTTTTTTAATAATAAAACTTTAAAAACTCATTTTTTTTTCTAAATCTTCTGTTTTTAATTCTTGATTTTCTTTTAAAATATTAACTTTTGACGAATTTTTAAAAAATGTAAGACAGTGATAATAATGATAAATTGATTTGGTAAAATTTTTATTTATGTAATTTTTCAAAAAAAAAAACTTAAATATGAAAGTTTTAAATGTAAGATATAAATGTGGTTTTGAGAGGGAAAAAACTTGTGAAATTAAATGTGGTGATGCGAATTGACAAAACCATTTAGTTTATTATTAGAAGAAGGATTCGCATCACTGTAATCATATGTGGTTTGTACCCAGTGGCGAAGCTTGAAGAAAACCCCCGGGGGGGTCGGGATTTTTTTTCCTATCATGGGGGTGCCAGAACTATAAAATTTTCACCCGAATACATATAAATTAACACTATTGAGCGAAAAATCGACCGAATACGTATAAATTAACACTAGTGAGCGAAAAATCGGCCCCAACAAAGATTCGCCCATGTTTGTACCCCAAATGTATGTTAAGTACCGAAGTAACATCATATTTTCCATTATTCAAAACTTAGAATTCTAAGTCTTACTTAGCATACTTAATGTGTTAGGTCACGCTTAATACAACTCATACAAAAGACTATCAGTGGTTTTTAGTATTGTGGTTTTTAGTATTGTAATATAAAAAGATATGCAACTTTGTTATTAAATAGATGTTGGTTTATGCAAATTAAAGTTTTTTATTATACCAGTCTCCACCCTGCCCCACCATTACCTACAAAGTTGTCGTCAATTCTAAGTAAATGTTGTATAAAAGAGTGACAAGTGTCTCATCAAAACCTTTATTTATTATATAGTATAGATTATAAAGGTAGATTGTAATATTGACAGCATTTTTTCACAATCATATTTCACACGTTTTATGTTTATGAATTTCAAATAAATGGAACATTTACTATCCGTCTATCCTTGATAAAAAATGAATCGATAATTGAACTCAAACAACCATTTTTTGAAGTTTTCCAACGTGTCACTCATAACCTTCATTGTCGACATTTTGCCTAAGGGTCTCATGTTGCTTGTAGTTGGGCATACATACATACAAGCGTTGTTTAAATGAGAACCACTTAAATTAAAGAACTCCATTTTAAAATGAAAAATCAAATATAGGTCATCAGATTTGTAAAAATAACAAGTCACGTGGTAACATCTTTGTAATCAAGCAAAATATAAAGTGCTGAAAAAGACATAAAAAACCATACGTTGATATGCTAAAAAAGACATAAAAAACCATACATTAATAATATAGTAAATATGTACATTATTAATAATGTACATTATTAATAATTTAGTATACAAATTAGTGAATACCCTATGTGATAATGTGATATTGAAGATTATTTGATTTTTTTTAAATTTATATTTAAACTGAGTCATCACAAGTTCGTATAATTCTCTTTATATAATTTAACCTACCATGAAATATGAGCCTTATTCACTAGTTCCCATTTATAGAACGTGATAGAACTGAACAAAGTATTGTCACCATAAATTAATAATAAAATGATTAATACAATATCTAATGAACAGAGAATTCACTTTTACATAAAAATAATCCATTTCTTTTCCTGTTTAGTTTTTTTTAGAGAAAATACTCAAATGGGAAACAGCCGATATTTTTAAAATTATTGATTCCCCTCACTTCTTGGATCTTTTAACGTTTTTAAATTAAATTTATCAATGTTAATAAACTTTTAGTACCTTTTGGTTTATAATTGTAAGAGCATTCACATCAGGTTTTCTATATTTATTTTAATGAGTTAGCTATATTTTAAGGGTAGTTTAAAATGGTTGTGAATGGGTAGAGAGGAAAACTATAAATTTTCTGTAAATTTGGAGAAAATATTGTTCACATGTATAATTTTTTTAATATTTTTTTAAAGTGATTGTGAGTGGATGAGAGAAAAAATAATAATAATAAAGGTATGAAAAGTATTATTTAATTTAAAATGAGAGAGAAAAGTTGATGATTTTAATGTAATTATAGGGATGATGATAGAGATGTTACTGTGAATGCTAAGAACCTTCACATCCGTTTCCCTATACACATCCCCATAATTACATTAAGCTAGCGTTTGGTATGGAGGAATGGGAGGTGGAATGGAATCGACGATTACAAGTGAATAAAAAAAGTGGTGTTTGGTTGGACGATGGAATTGAATCACCAATTCCATAAGGAATGTATTCTCTCTAAATCATTCAAATTCATTTCATCCACCCCCTTTGTTTTTTTTTTTCATTCCATCTGTTTTTCACACTTCATCACCACCATTCCCTCGTGGTAACCAAACAAGACAATGGAATGGAATGGTCCATTTCATTCCTTTGCCCATTTCATTACATCGTTGATTCCATTCACTCGCTCATTCCATTACCCCATACCAAACAGACCTTAAAATCACTACCTTTTGACTTTTCTTTTTCAATTAAATAATACTTTTTATACCTTTATCATTACATTTTCTCTCTCCTTCACTCACAACCACTTTAAAAAAATATTAAAAATTTATGCGGGTGAACAGTGTTTCCCCTAAATATACAAAAAATTTATAAATTTTCTATCTCCTCTACTCACAACCACTTTAAACCACATCTTAAGATATAAGAGACTCACTCACATAAATATGAAGGACCTGCTGTGAATGCTCTAAGACGTTAGAAAAGCAAACATTTTCATTTAATCCCATATCTAGGTGGGGTTCGAGTACTGGGGGTGAATTTGGTTTGAGTATTGGGGGTGATAAATTCCTGATTATTTAAGTGTGATCCATTTTATCGTAGATAATTTATGTGAGTGTTAATAAAAAAAATTTTAAAAAAAATAATCCCATGTATTCCTTTATTCTTTCCCAGCCCCAAACTTTCCTCAAGTTTCAACACGCACTCCATAATTGACTAGTAACAAAGAACAAGTAAATTACAAGATGGCCCTCCAACGATCCTTCAACCTTCCTTTTCCACCCATGTATTTTCGGTTGTAAAAGAATTGAACATTTATTAAACTGTCCGTCTGAGAATTTTGTTTCTATAATAAATGAACTTATACGAACAATATTTTTATTTTTTTAATTATATATTAATGAATTTTACATGTGCCTCATTAGTAAACATTAGATGTATTCTCATTTGTTCCAAATAATCATAGTAACGTGTAATCGAACAAACACGAATAAATTACATAAAAATAAATATTACGTATGATTAACTTTTAAACAACCTATAGTTTAATCATTTTATATTCATTCATATTCTTTTACCACCTTAAACTAAGCATTGAAGGGCAAATTGTATAAGATACATGATGTTAATTTGATGATAATTTACTAATTTGAAGATAATGTGTTTTAAGTTCATTTATTTATGTTGTTTTGTATATAATGATTTCATCATAAAAGAAAACCACAAATAGACCAAACGTTGATGTTAGTAACAGGTATGTAATGAAATGGTGCAAGTGGGTATCTTCGAAAGTTAATATTTTTGCGTGGCGGGCCGAACTGGTGAAAATTCCTACTGCTGTTGCATTACGGAACATGAATAATAATATTGAAGATGTAACGTGCCCTTTATGTGAGTTCAGAGAGGAATCTGTTGATCATCTCTTCACTTCGTGTTTAGTGTGGCAGTTTGTTAGTCCGTGGTGCCGGATTCAAAATTTGTTTGCCTTTTCCTTCAGAGATCTCTTGGAGAATCATAATTATGTGGGTATGTCGACTTCGGAAAAAGATGTGCTGCACGGGATCATCATGATCGGCTACTGGAGTTTGTGGCGTGCTAGGAATGG
The DNA here is from genome assembly GCA_023525975.1 of Smallanthus sonchifolius. Taxonomy (NCBI): domain Eukaryota; kingdom Viridiplantae; phylum Streptophyta; class Magnoliopsida; order Asterales; family Asteraceae; genus Smallanthus; species Smallanthus sonchifolius. The sequence goes on along the minus strand of CM042041.1, from coordinate 59,204,737 downwards.
TTTCAAATTTAACAAGGAGATACAGGTAGAAGACATCGTTAGTGAGATAAAGTCGGTAGGAGTCTTGTGGTTTAAAAGTAGATCCAAGGTGAAGAACATCTCTTGGGTCAACTAGTGTAAATTTGTAATTATGTAATATGGGTTCTTGTTTTGATTGCTGCCCCGGTTTGGGGTTGACGGTTTTTTTATGAAGTTAGCCTTTAAAAAAAATTAATTTGTTATTTATATTCATATATTTATTATTTATAACTCATATACAATATTTTTAGAGTAAATTACAGAAATCGTCCTTTATATTTATCTCGTTTTCCACTGTATGTCTTTTAGCTTAAAAAATATCAGAGATCATCCTTTATGTTTAAAATTCTTACACGTCATGTCCTTTAGCCTAAACGACGTTAACTTTTAACGTTAAATCTGGTCATGTGGAGGGTAACATGGTCATTTCATTGTTTTAGGGACTATTTGTGTATTTAACTAAGACACTTGGGTTTAAAACAAACCCCTCTCATCTCTCTCTTTTCAAACGCTCCCCAAAACACACCTGATCTCACCGACCAAGAGTTGCACCTAAAATCAGAGGCAAAAATCTTCATCGAACACACCTGCACTCACCACTGCCGTCGAACACGCCTGAACTCACTGGATTTGCAGAAGATTTTCGGGCAAGAGTGAAGGTTTTTGCCTTTGATTTCGATCTGAACTCACCGGATTTGCAGAAGATTTAGGGATGGCGTGGTTGGTGGTGTAGTGGTGATCTATGGTTAAGGTGAGAGGGGAGGGGCTGGAGTGTGGCGATGGTGGTCGATTAAGGAAACTAGTGTTTCATGGTGGTAGTTGCAGGTGAGGAATCAAGGGTTTCGATTAAGAGAACTAGGGTCGATTAAGGTTTCTTCATTTCTACGAGTAGTAAGTGAAATCTTGAAGGCACCACTGGAAAAGTCCCTAATCAGATCTCCCGATCAAATCAGCTAGAAATTAGCTAGGTCACCGGAACCCTAGCTCGATGGGTACTATGGCGGCGGTGGTCAGCTGGTGGTGATGCTTAGATCAGAGGATGGGAGTGGTGCGGTGGTTGACTGGTGGTTGGCGACGGTGGTGCTATGGCGCTGGTTGACTGATGGTCGGCTAGTGGTGGTGGTTGACTGGAGGTTGGCGATGGTGGTGCTATGGCGGTAGTGGGCAGAGAGAGATGAATGTAATTTACTCTTTTTCTTTAGATATATATTTGTTAGTAAAAAAACCAAAAGACCCTTATGTGCAAAGCAAATGAGTAGGGTCGGAGATGTCCATAGGCGAGAGGGGCGACCGTCCAGGGCCCGCTCTCCTGGAGGGCCCAAAATTTTTAATTTTATATATATATTGTATATATAATTTTTTTAAAACTATTACAGTATGTCATTTTAAAACTATAATTTTGTTATGTTTATTGCTATAAATATTTTTGTTTTAATAAAGTTTTTTTTATCTAAATTTTTTTTCGTTTGGTACCCATTTTTCTAACTCGCCCCGGGCCCCTAAATCCTCAGCTCCGGCCCTGTACATGAATGGAGTTAACTGAAAAACTTAACGTTCGTTTGGTTAAAGGTGCAAACCACAACAATTTTTAACATAAAGGATGATCTCTTATATTTTTTTGACTAAAGAACATACAGTGAAAAATGATATAAACATAAAAAACGATTTCTGTAATTTACTCATATTTTCAATGTTTTTAAACCCGGACCGGCCGGTCGGACCGGGAACCGTGACCTTCACCGGTCCGGTTACATGCTCTGAGACCGTTTGCTGGTTGAACCGGGCGGTCCAAGTGATTCAGCGGTCGAACCGCGAACTGGTGGTCGAACCGGGTAGTTTAATTTTTTTATTTTTTTATTTTTTTTCTTATTTATCCTATAGTCATTCTACTTACTTCTATTTATAATTTTAACCCAATTTGCTCTTTCCTTTTAACTTATACGCTGCCACATGTCCTCCAAAACCCTAAACAAAATTAAAATTGAAGATTCAAAAGAATTAAAATTCCTACATACCTACAACCCTCGTCCTTGACTCAAAATTGTTTAAATGGTTGTATATGTAGTATTTGGAATTTTTTATATTTTTCTATATATTTTTATGAATATTTATATTATTTATTGCGTCATCCGGTTTTTGAATCCGGTACGACCGGTCCGACCGGTAAACCTTTAAGACGCCCAGTTCATTGTCCGGTTCGGTTCTGAAAACATTGCATATTGTTATGTTTATTAATACCCTTTAGACTCATATCATTTAACTATAGTTTATTTAACCCAACCCTCGTTGGATCCATCCGTCTTCCTTTTAAACACCCCACCAACTAACATATGGGCTAATTCCAGGAGAGAGAAAATTCTAGAGAGAGAAAAACCGAAATCCGTTACAGATTCAACAGAATCACACACAGTCATTTTTTAAGAACACGATCATGGCGTTTTACGTCCATGAAGAAGACGTCTGGAAATGTCCAAAACATCCATTGAAACGCCGGAGGACCGGTATCTGTCCTACATGCCTCCGTGAACGCCTTATTACACTCTGTCCGGAATGTGCCAGTACTCGTCCGTGCTCATGTGGTCCAGCTCCGGCCGATTCCACGTCAACTTCTTCGTCATCTTCCTCTTCGTTTTCCGTGTTCCAGTTCTCCCGTGGCGGTAGCCGCCGCGACGGTTTTCCGCCGTCCGCCGCCGCAGGAGAAGTAGGCCGCGTGTCGAATCTCATCGAAAGAAAGCCGGTTTTTCGGAAATCGAGATCTCTAGCGATTCCGTTCCTCCGATCGAGATCGAAGTACGCCGGCGGTAGCTTCGATCGAGAGTTTGTTGAAGCAGACAATAAGCCTCTGCCACTTGTCAGCCGGAGCAAAATTAATTTCTGGTCAGTTTTTAAGATCAGTAAAACTAAAAAATGCGATTTACACGACGACGAATCAAATAAGAGCGATATTTCTGGAGCAACGGAAGATTATTCAAGGATGATGAGATCCAGATCAGTAGCTGTTGGCGCCGGTGACAGCTTCAGTCCGGCAACCACTAAACGTCGGGGATGGTATTTTCCGAGTCCGATGAAGGCGTTCCGTCAATCGAAAACGTCCAAATTACAAACACATGAACGGTCGCCGATGCATAGAGGTTCAGTTTCCGGCGTGCAAATTGCAACCACTTAATATTAACGTTTATTTTAACATTTATTTAGGGTATATGAAAAATAAAATGATTGTGGAATGTAACAATTCCATATTTTCAATAACATATTGTATTTGTTTTAGATTTTTAATGAAACTATGGATGGGAATGCAATAATGTTAGTTTTTATTTTGGTTGCTTAAAAATAAATAAATCGGGTTGTTACTTACTGTTTAAAAAGTAGTACGATTGTGTAACGTGGTTGTTTCTTATTGTTTGTTTTCTTGGATCGAATCTTTGCACATTTTTATTGAATATAATGAATTATTTATTGATTGGAAAGTTTATTTGATCTACGATAAAATTAAGTTTTAGTTTTTGTTTGTTTTTTTTTTAATGGCATTTAGTTTTTGTTTGTTAGTTGTGATTTCCAAATAATTATGAGAACTTTGTAATATTAACTTTTTTTTATGACAAATCTGCCATATAGAATAATTTAATTCATTTATGAATTTTAATTCAGAACCTTCGACTTAGGCTATGGGGAGTGCCCCCGTAAAACCCTGCGTGGTGGTGAGGTAGCAGCGTGGATGGCGTGGAACACCACGCCCCCTTGTCGTGGTCCATGAGCGTGGAAGCCCCTAGTAAAGATCTCCCCAACCTGAAATATTAATTGTAGCCGTTGGGAGTTTAAAAAAAATTATATTTTATACTATAAGTATATTGTCTTTTTAATTTATTAATTTCTTTTTATTAATTATTAAAACAAATTAATATTAAATTAAATTAGAAAAAGAAAAGGACATGACGATGTGAAAATGTGGAATCATTTCACTCAAATGTAAAAAGATGCGAAGAATCTGTGAAATATGATCTATGCCGACGTAAAAGGATGTGGAGGTGTGAAAATTTATGTGTACTCCTTTTAACCTTAGAAGGTAAAAACCTCTCCCAAATAAACTAGTGTATCTTAACTTTAAATATTAACTATATGTGAATATGTATATACTCAATAGTTGTTTTTCAATTAATAATAAATATTATATGTTAATATCTATATACTATATATGTGTCTAATATTTTAAAGATTTTTAATAAAAAAATGTTGGAAACTGGAGATGGAGTAAAAAATAACGTGTGCTTATTTTGACTATGATTAGTATTTATTTAATGGAGAATAAAAACATGGTTTTTTTTTTTTTTTTGAACGGCGACTTTCAATATGAGTGGCAGTCGCATCTTCGACAAGTCGGAGACCCTGTCACTCCTCCAACCTGACCACTACGTTGTCTAAACCGGGACCGCGGGTTCAGAGCGAGAGGCTAGGCATTCACCGGGAAACCATGGAGCCTGCTGCCACTTGACAGCCGTTGCGCCGCTACACGGGCCAAGACCCGCTAACGTAACGCACTCCGGACTAAAACCCGGATTAACTCGGGATCAAACCTGCATAAGCAATTTCGTCCTTGATCGCCTTTAACCACTGGACCAAGCCAGTGGTATAAAAACATGGTTTGTTAGGATAGTAGTATTAAAAGTATGACATATAGGATCTAGGAATAATCTAGACTTGTATAGAGGTGGCTAATGCTAAAAGGCTATAACTAACTCCTACTTATTACAACTTATATTAATCTTGATAAATTGATAAAATAATAAGTGTATGATGATAACGCTTCATACATTAGATATTAAAGTGATTTGGTTTTTTTTCTGGCTTTTGTATAAATGTGAAAAACTTTTGTATAAATGTGAAAACTAAATCTAAGCACTAGATATATTCCCTTAATAAACTAATCAATATAAAACAAATGTTCAAATCAATTTTATGTGTTGGTTGGAGAAATTCACCACAAAATTTACGATATTTCTAATGTTTTGACTTTTAATACATTCCATAAAAGTTTGCCTAACATTTTCTTCCAACTAAACATTAAATGAAATCTATACAATATAGTAACACAACATATATAAAGCAACCAAATAGGTAAAAGCATTATGAAATATTTGTTATAATAACACAATAATCTATTATTGAAATGGAAGTAATGATACCTAGACTATATGGGTCGATAATCTCTTTTAGGTACATGATAAAATAAGATTTAATTGAAAAAAAGAAACTTTGAGTTAAACCCGTAAGTTAAACTCCATAATTGAACATTGTATGATAAATTGTCATAGGTATATGTGAATTGCAAGTAACTAGACATATATTGTTAGGTGTTATATATATCATTGAGGATATAGAACTATTTGGGGTGTACCACATAGCAGGACAAATAATTCATGGCTCAATATGGTTTGCTTTTTGGCCTTTTACCCACGCACCCGAGTAAAATGTTTCATTTAAAACCGAACTCGAATACCCTATAAAAAAATCTAAATAAAAAAAAACTCAGAAGTTGTGAAACTGAAACAAAATCGAATCACGTATCTTAGATATGATAAGCTAGAAATGAAAGTATAATGAAATCAAAACTTTACCTTAAGTGAAATCGAAGATTTAGTTAGTTTGTGAGTTGTGAATATGAGAAGACTATGCTAAAAACGCATATGCTTTTTGTTGTGTTAGATGATTAATTAAGGTTAAGTTGTATTTTACTTGACTAATGAATATAAAAATAGAAAAAAAGAAGATAAATAATTAAAATTGTTTTCTGACAATGAAAGAGACGCTTCATTGTTTTGTAAGGTTGACAAGTGAAAGGAACACGAAAAACGATGGGAGTAGAAAACAGGATGGTTGGGGCCCGCAAAGAACATGTACACCGGCCGCCGTGTAGGGACATCACGTGATCTCATGCCACAGACCGCACACACGTGAACACGTCGTCTACCCCTTCGAATGTTTATATCCTCACAACAAACGATGGGATAAAAAGTAGGATAAAGGCTTACTCTTTACAATGAAGTAAATAGTGTAATTTTGTTTTTTTATTGATAAGTTGTCTTTAATTATGCTTTTATTTGTTGTTGCTTTAATGTCTTACTGAGAAGTCTATTATTTATAAAAATCCGTTTGTCATTTGAAAAAAAGTAAATTTGTATTTATTAAACTTTTGATATTACTTTTAAAAAATAATATCAATGTTGATTTAGCTTTAACGCTTTAGGTTCATTATACATTTAAATCATTTTAGGTTTTTAGTTAAACACCCTTTGGGTGTGTAATTGTAATGATTGTGTAAAATATTAGGATTACAAGATATGGTTATATACTATAACCATATTTAAATAATCTACCTTCTATATATCACTATTAACATTATGATCTAATATTCCCCCGCAAGCTAAGGGTAGGTAACTACCTGCAACTTGAAACGTAAGAACACAAATTTTTGAGTTGGCAGCGGCTTTGTAAATATGTCTGCAATCTGATCATCTCTGGATATAAACTGAACATTGAATTTTCCTTGAGCCACTTTTTCACGAAACATGCTTTGTCTGCTAAATCTTTATATTTTGACTCTGTAGATTACCTGGAAACAATTTTCTTTTGCGTGCGGTCTAGGATATGAGGTTAGAACCCAAACTGATAGCAAATCCCCCGTGGAACGACGATCATCTGGGCACCCGACCCAATCAAAATCAGAGAAGGCTTGAATACGAGAGGTTCCCTACCGGTAAACATCATTTAGGCTTGAAGGTTGAAACCAGACCGGTGACGGTCTAACGGATCAGTAAGCTAAAAATCTATACCTAATACTTTTATAAAACTTAATATCACATTATTATTCTATTTATTTAGCAATATGACTAGTACAAATATCTAATTAATTATTAATATCGAGTAATACTTTATTTACAAATAAAGTTTTTAGTTCTCTGCTCTCCCTATCAGTATATGTATATCAATTTCACTAAAAAATAACATAAAAACAAAAGGTTAAAGAGTAGAACCCTACGAATGAATACATAAAAATGTTTTCTAATTTAAAGAGTTCTGATTTTATTTCCCAATAGAATGGAAATATGTCCCTTTTCATTGCCTTTCAGAAAATAAGTTAAAAATCTAAAAGCAAAAACATAACTTTAATTGTTCTAGAATATGTTTGAAGTGGAAGTTCAAATAAGAAAACTGCTACTTTCATGATTTTCTCTTATTTGTTTGGATTTTTGCTAACTTAAGTGAATTTTGATTCAATCATAATAACTTTTAGTTAGCTGAATAGTCTTGTCAAGATCAATTCTTCAAATGCTTGATGTTTTCAACAAGAATAATTTAAAAATTCATGATAAATAAATAAACAAGAATGAAAAAAAATTTAGCAGTTTTAACAGAATTAACTTATTCACAACGTAGACAAGAAAAAGATGTGACAAGTTAATTGCTTTCACTTGCTCAATCTGCACACTCAGATATTCCAAACACCTCTTCATCTGTGTAGTCGGTCTCCTACATAATGTGATGTAGCATATGTGTCTTTCTGAAGGCTCAGATTCTTATGACATGTCACGCTTTAAAATAATCTTTTAACAAGTTTTAAGGTGAGATTCTTTAGATTCATACACTCGGAGAAAAGATCAATGCACTTCTCACTAGTATAAAATCTAACACAATCAAGATGCAATGTTATTAAAGCTAAGAGCTCTGACGTTGATGTATTGAATCGAATCCCAAAAGATCCCCTCAAAGTGAGATTTTGGATCTAAAGACAGATACCTAGAGTTCAATCTCAGAGCATCTGAGTGTCAGTTATTGGATATTACACTTATATGCATGCTCCAGAAATATTTTGACATATAGCGAGTCAAACCGACCACAAGTAAGTTTGATTGAAGACACTCCAATTAGATTATTGTGGTTAGATAAAACATCCCTAACAAATTTCAATCCGTAAATGCGAAAATCATTAGATGAGAAATTGAAACGGGGCATTGAAGTCCAGATGTACCTCCATCTAGATGACAAAACACTCGTCTTAATAGCATCTTTAATCCGACTGAATGACAAAATTTTGTGGATAAGATAATCCAGCAAAATGCTTAGTCTAACGATACAACCCAAATGCTAGAACTCATCACAAAAGATTAAATGGGGTATTGAAGTCCATCTTAATAGCATCTTTAATCCGAATGAATGACAAAATTTTGTGGATAAGATGATCCAGCAAAACGCGTAGTCTAATGTTACAACCCAAATGGTATAACTCACCCCAAAAGACTAGCCTGATGGGAAAGGAAGCCATTTGAGTTATAAACCCCACATTTGTTGCCCATACAACCGATGTGGGACAAGTCTCATACCTTGCAATGGTTTCGGTTCATAACAATCGCCTTCAACATCCATTATATTATTATCATGCCCAGAATCCATTTTAGAACCATCAACATGCATTCTCTTTTGGGTTTAAAAGCTGAGGAAGATAGATAGTTATAAGCTAAGGAAGACAGATAGTTATAAGGTTTGATAATCCGACGATTTAGCGACGTTTTGACAATCTTAGCCGTCAAATAAACCCAAACAATAGCAAAATGGCCTTAAAATGACACAATTTCATTCAATTGGTTTAAAATTAGCTCTTCAATGTTTGTGACAAAATGGCCTGAAAAAATTGTTGGAATAACAGCAGTCCAATCACAACAGCATACCAATAACTACAGTCGCTCACTCTCGACAAACCTAGCCACTGAATCTTAAAAAGGCCAACATCTGACCCATGATTATCAACATATAGCTAGAGCCAATAATACAGTAAATTGGGTGTAAAACACAACTAGTTGCTTTGTAAGAACATATTAATCAAAAGTAATGGCCAACACTATATTCATATAGAACTTATTAACAACAACGGACAAAACTAAAATCATGACATTAATATGCAAAAATCCTTATGCTGATCAACTCCTCTTGTGCAATAAACTTCAGCCAATGCAGCTCATATAATGCAAATTACGGCGCATGTGATACCTAATAACAGCATTGACAGTTGCACAAACACACCAAAGCAAACACGAATCTTAAATAACTTGCCTTTCTTCAAATGATCGGCAAACATAAGACTGAAGTAATTGATGAGAAATATGACAGTAGCTATTTTAGAGCTCATTGGGTATTTTTCATATAGATTTGAATGAAGAAAGCCAATGAAAGCAATTACAGCAATCCCCCCTGCTTGATGAGCGGTATCCAGTAATACCTTGTAAAATATGTTTTCTTCATTTTGAAGAATCATGTTCTGTAAATAAAAATAAAAAATCATAAGTAATTAGCAATACTTGTAGAAATAGTTGATTAACAATTTAAAACACATAGAAAATTGAAGAAATCAATGATTATTTAACCTCATATACCTCTCTGTTGCGTACTTGCATTATCAATTCAGCTTCAGATTTTGGTTTCATAGCAGATTCATCTGTTTGATAGTTAACATAATGTCATCACATATACATAAAATAAATACATTATTTCTGTTAATCAGCAGCTAGTTTTCTCTGAGACATTTACTCAAACACATATGATGCATAATTATCTACAACAAAATATATAGATTCCACAATAATATTCATCTGATGATAGGAAAAGATGAAGGATACTCAACATAATGTTAATCAGCAGCTACTTTTCTCTCAGACATTTCCTCAAACACATAAGAAGCATAATTATCAACAACAAGATATATAGATTCCACAATAGTATTGTTTAAGCAACACATATGAATACTGTTTAGATCAAAAGTAGAAAGATCTCGCAAATGCATAACAAAGACATCTAGCACATATATGATGATTGATCAACATAGCAGCAGATCTGTCTCCAAATGATCACAATATTAACGACTATTACTTAAACAACAACCAATTATGAGATAGATTTTCTCAAATACACGCAGATCATAATTTCACAATAAATCCTCTTAAAATATCACTAAAACACATGATTTACGTTTAGATCTTGAAGAACTATCTCTTACCAGAAGTGTTCTTGTAGCGGATGCCAGTAGCAGAATCTCCATTTGCATCTTGAGCCATTAGATCGAGGATGAGAACTGATCGATGTGTTGTACTGAAGATTTTTACGGCTTTAAATGAAAAGAAGGTGAGCGGGAAAATCTGTTAGAGAATTTTTACATTTCAGACCCTGTGGAAATTAGTTTTCGTGTACTTAGTCCCTGAGGGTTGCACTATAGACACTCTTGGAATAAACCTTTAATTATTGAGTAACTACAGTTCACGCCCTCTAAGTTTGACAAATATGACAAGCAGTCATAACTTGCATCCTGACTTTGACTAACTTGTTTGACTTAATGTTTGACTTTGTTTGACTTTACCAAATAACAAGAAGAATGAACGCATAAAAATTATGATCCTAGGATCTAACCGGTAATATGACGCAAAAAATGCAACTTACTCTTAAATTTATTTTAGTAAATGTGGTAATAGTTTATATTTACTTTTAGTAGTCGGTAAAAGTATATGATGTTGATTGTTGAATATCTTCATATCATGGTCTAAATGCTAAAGCCCATCACTTGTTTATTTTGGTTAGTTTTCATAATGGGCCAACTGCTAAAGCCCATCTCTTGTTTATTTTGGTTAGTGCACAAACCCGGTTTTTTTTTTCCAAACCGGTTTATTTTGGTCAAACTTGGTCAACACCTGGTTGAGATCCAAATCGGTTTGGAGGATGGAAGGATTCAACCCTATGTGGTGAGGTTTGGGTAGGCCTGGAACTGGGTTGAGGCCTAACCTAACCAGGTCGCGTTCAAACCGGGTTTTTTAATTACTTAATAAAATTCAAATAAAATAAAATAAATTCAAGTTTGTATTAATTATTTAAAAAACTAAAAAACAAATTGAAATATGCTACACATAAAAATATACAAAGTCGGTGATAATCGTAATGAAAAAATAAACTTCGATATTTTTTTAACGTTAAAAACCAGTTTGAAACCGGATTCACATCCCAAACCGCCGTCAAATTTATTTTTTTACTGAAGAGAACATTTTTTGATTATATAGATCTTTCATGTCAAATTTATTTTTTTGGGTTTTAACCTATGGTCAAGAACCATGGTTATAAAATTACCTCCTAGATCGTAAATGACTAATGGCTTAAAACTTAAATTTAATGATTTTAATGACAGAATTTTAATTCAACTATAATGGCTTTTATTTTTAAATTATTTGTTTAATCTTCTAAAAATCCTTATTGAGGATTTAAGAATCATACAATTAGTCAATTATGAACTTAGCCTGAATTCATAAATAAATACTTATAGTAAATCATAACACAAAACAATTAAAGAGAATATTATCTTTTTGCAAATCCGAATTCTTAAATAAATAAACCAAAATCAGCCCCTTTAGGCCTGCACAAGGTAGACTAGAAAAAGATGCCACAAGTCATTGCTTTCACTTGCTCCATCTGCAGACTCAAGTACTTCAAACAGCTATTCAGCCCTCCCTTAAAGAACATGTTTTATAACACAAAAACAAAAGGTTAATTTTATAATTTAAAACACCAGACGCGTGACGGATAAGAATAGATTATGATGGTGTAAATGTAAATCAGTAAATACCTTGTGTGGGATCAAGGAAGCACTTGGAGAACTATTTAGAAAATAGTCTTTGAATTCATTAGACAAAGGGGAAGGATATCGCAACCTGCTCTTGTACCCAAATCCCGGGTAAATCTTTAAACTCTTTAATTGAGCAAATGGAGAAGGTGATAATGAGATTAGTTTCATGGATGAGGAAAGAATCTGCAAAAGAAAATCACATATAAAAATTAGAAAACAAGAAGAGTTGATAAGAAATATTTATACAAATATACCTCAACCAATTCCAAGTTAAGTGTAAGAAATTTGACACAATGCAGGTGTTGAAGCAGACCAAATATTTTACTAGTATCTTCCATACAAGGAATATCAATACAGAGATGCAACTTCTCCAAAGAATGCAAAGTGTCATTAGAGAAATGAAGATGTTTAAAGAATTTCCATGAGCAGTCTGTAATAGTTAAATTAGAAAGATAAGGATGACAGATACGAAAACCCTCTAATCCGCTCACTCGGCAACAATTTAACGTGAGATTCTTGAGATCCACACACTTGGAGAAAAGATTAATGCACTTATCATCGGTATAAAACGTGACATTATCAAGATACAATGTTGTTAAAACCAAGAGGTCGCACGTTGATCCAGGCGTATTGCATTGTATCCCAAATCCCCTTAAAGTGAGATGTTTCAGAGACTCGGAACTAAAGACAGAGACGGGGAATTTAATATTTTCTCTACGAAAGCTTTCCAGTGTCAGTTGTTGGACGTTATTACAGAGTGCATATTTGAGAACTATTTTGACAATTATCGATGGAATACGAGCACAGGTAAGTTTGATTGAAGACAGTCCCATTCGATAATTGTGGCGACCGAAAACACCCATAATGAATTGGGTGGGGTTGAGTGAAGTATGGATATCCTGACATGAGAAATTGAGATAGGGCATTGAAGTCCAGATGTACCTCCATCTCGATGACAAAGCACTCGTCTTAATAGCGTCTTTAATCCCAATAAAAGACAGAATTTTGTGGATAAGATCATCTGGCATGCTGCTTATTCGATCATCTTCTTCTGCATAACAAAAAATTGGGAAAATATATTTGACACAAGATAAAAGATTCACCTCCATTACAGTATAACTGCTATGATCATCTGATTGCAACCGCCGGTCTAATAAGTTTTATGGTGTATTTTAAAAGATGGTGGCATCTTCGATTAGGAAAAAATTTAGCAACATCTTCAATATGTTTGTTGCAGAGAAATAAAAGGAAAGTTTTATATTCGTAAGGCAAATCCGTGACTCGGGTCACAAAATATTATTAATGGTATTGCAATTTTTTATATTTATCTATTAATAAGGATAACTGTTACTTTTTGATTATTTTCAAATATTACGATTGCTTTATTAGTTATAACTATTCTCTTGTTGTGAAAGTGAAACATATCTTTTTTATTTATTTTTAATTTACAGATTTTTTTTTATTATTTTCATAGTAATTCATTGCAAAATAAATTATTAGAGTCAATGGGTTTTTTAAAATATCACAATCAAATACTTCATTTATCAAATCTTTATTATAATAAATGAATAACTTTATCTGTCAAGTGTTAACTTACGTGTTAACTTTTGGTGAAGTGTAGATTTTAGTTTCTCGTGTATAAAGTCAATAATAAAATCTTTCTATTACTTTGTATGAAGTAGAATTTTGCATCTACATGTAAAGAGAATAGTTCTTTTTGACAATATTAGCCTCTACTGCAACATCTATACTATATAATAAATAAAGATTTTTCCATGTCACGTGTCGACTCTACATTCATTCTCATTATTTTTTTCTCGCCTCTCTCTCTTATTAAATGCACCTCCTATTTTTAACAATAATATATATTTAAAGAAAATATTAATTATATTAATAAAACACATTTATTTTAAATTATCCCTTATGAAACATTGAAAATCTAATTATGTAACTTTTATTTTCAATCAAATTACAATAAATAATACTTAATTTATTTTCGAAACCCAATTATATATTAGTTTTTACATATTGAGTTTTGTTTTCTATCCTTATTATATGATACATTTTAACCCGTGTTTATACACGGGATCTAAAGATTTAAAAAATTAATTGATATTTTTCACACGTGTGTATACACGTGATCTAAACTAGTATAACAACAAAACAAACTATTACACCAACCGCTTATGATAACTTTCTTTACAACATAAAATACAAACACAATGCATTAAGAGAAGACCTTTAAAGAGTTCAACTTTGTCCCGTATAATGGTGAGATTATAATTGAAAGACGAGAATGACAAATACGTGTCAAAATGAGATGTTTCAGAGACTTTGAACTAAAGAGAGACCAGCAATTTAATGTTATATGTATTAAAGTATATACCATAAAGAATGCTTAGTTCAGTGTTCTTTTGACAATTACCAAGTCAAATGAACCATAACTAATGTTATTGAAAAAAACATCTACAACAAATTTGGAGGGCATGAATGAAGTATATCCTCAGTTGAGATATACCTCTATATAGAAACAGAATCTTGTGGATAAGATCTGTTATACTGCTTAATCTATCAACTTCAGCATTCATTCTATTATTATCATGCCAAGAATTCATTCTCACTAAACCATCATCTTGCATTCTTTAAAAGCTAGAATATACCATTAATTTAGACCTTCAACGTTTTAACCTAAACCCGTTCTGTTTTGACAATCTTAGCCGTCTAACGTCCTTAAAATGGCACAATATCATTCAAATGGTTTAAATTTAGCCCTTCAATGTTTGTGACAAAATGGCCTGAAAAAATTGTTGGAATAACAACAGTCCAATCGGCAGTCACAATAGCATACCAATAACTACAGCCGCTCACTCCGAATAAACCTAGCCACTGAAACTTAGAAAGGCCAACATCTGACCCATTAATATCAACATATAGCTAGAGCCATCAATACAGTAAATTGGGTGTAAATTCACAACTAGGTGCTTTATAAGAACATATTAATCAAAAGTAAAGGCCAACACTATATTCATATAGAACTTATTAACAGCAATGGATAAACTAAAATCCTGGAAAATGTAAAAGGTTCAAACATGAGTTTAATGATGCAGCTCATGACAATATGCAAAAATCCTTATGCTCATCAATTCCTCTAGCTTGTGCAATAAACTTCAGCCAATGCAGCTCATATAATGCCTATCGCAGCTGCAGCTGCAGTTACAGTGGATGCGATACCTAATAACAAGATTGACACTTGCACAAGCACACCAAAACAAACAAGAATCTTGAAAAACTTGCCTTTCTTCAGAAACCCGGCGAGAGAGAGAATGTAGTTACTGATGATAAACATGGGAATAGTCAATTTAGAGCTCACTGGGTATTTTTCAGATGGATCTAAACTAAGTGATACAACGAAAACCAATAAAAGCATCTCCCATGTTTGGTGTTTAGTGGCATCTAGTAATTTCTTGTAAAATACATTTTCTTCATTTTGAAGAAACATATCCTGTAAATTGAAAAAAAATTCTTAAGTAACAACCAATACTTATGCAAATTGTGGAAGTCGTTGATTAACAATTTGAAACGCATAGCAAATTGAAGAAATCAATGATTATTTAATATCATATATATACCTCTCTGTTATGTATCCCTTTGACTTGCATTGTCAATTCAGCTTCAGATTTTGGTTCCATAGTAGATTCATCTGTTGACAGGAAAAGATGGAGGATAGTTAACATAATGCCATCACATACACATAAAATACACATTATTTCAGTTAATCGATCAGCAGCTAGTTTTCTCTCAGACATTTCCTCAAACACATGTGATGCATAATTATCAACAACAAGATATGTAAATTCCACAATAATATTAATCTGATGACAGGAAAAGATGAAGGATAATCAACATAATGTTAATCAGCAGCTAGTTTTCTCTTAGACATTTACTCAAACACGTATGATGCATAATTATCAACAACAAGATATATAGATCACAATAATATTCTATTAAACAATACATACGAATACTGTTTAGATCAAAACTAGAAAGATCTCGCAAATGCATACATAACAAATACATCTAGCACATATATGATGATGAATCAACAATGAATCTACTCATCTAGCAATAACATAACAGTAGATCTGTCTCCAAACACACTGGTGACCAAAAACATTGTAAACAATTCACAATAGAATCGATTATTCAGTAAACACCAACTAATTCTCTGAGAGATTTTCTCAAATACACGTAGATATACAAAAAATCACAAAAACAATGATGTTCTTTTAACAAATCATGAATAACAAATAGATTCTAATGCAGATCTGCGTTTAGAAACGACAAGTGTGATTCTTAGGTAATCAGCAACAAATGCTTTCAAACAACAACAGTTGAGTGAGATCGAAGAATCTAATTGCTGAAAATAATCTCTTACCGAAAGCATTCGTGTTGCAGGTGTTATTAGCAAGAACTTCGTTCGGATTTTGAGGCATCTTCAGAACAGTTGAAAGAAATTTCAGTAGGAGTGCGATGGATTGTGGAGACGGTTATACGGATCCGTATGTAAACCAAATTAACAAGGCGGGAAAATTTCTTGATGAATATTTTATACTCGTGGCCCTTAAAAAAGTAGTTTACATGCAATTAGTCCCTGTGGTTTTCATTCTTAAACTCTTAAAAACCAACGTCGGTGCCAATCTCAAGCCACCGACTAATTACCCTTTTACTTTGCGTAATTTACCAATGTTTTCAGAACCGGACCGGACGTCGAACCGGTCTCCTTACCGGTCCACTGGTCGGACCGGTCCGACCGGTCGGACCGGATTTAAGAACCGGACGACGTCATAAATATTATAAAAATATATCAGTCTAAATAGCCATTAATCCTTTAAAAAACCACCAACAAGTCAATTCCAATAATTTTAAACCAACAATTACCTACGAAATACGAAGCCAAGAGACTTAAAAAAGATTAAAAAAAAAAAAAATAGTCAAGCGGTTCAACCGGTCCGACCACCCGGTTTCCGGTCCGACCGCCGGTTCAACCGGTCCGACCACCGGTTCGCTACAGAAACGGTTCAACACATGTAACCGGACCGGTCAGACCACCGGTTCCCGGTCCGACCGGCCGGTCCGGTCCGGGTTTCAAAACATTGTAATTTACACAACAAAAATTAAGAGTCAACGATGCATTATTTCTATTGGAAGCAAATAGAATAGTGTGTGTGAGTAGGCTCTCTATTTTCTTTAGGGATAGGCTAAAGCCTCGCCACCTCCTCTTGATGTGACTAAAAAAATAAATTTAGTAGGTTTTTTTATTATTTATAAAAAAACTTATTTTATAAATTAGTTTTTTAATTTAAAAACATTTTTGAATTATTTTATAAAAACATTTTCTTTAAAAATTATAACTTTTTTTCAACGTTTTTTTTGCGCTTAGTCACGTTATTCACCGCCTCAACTGTTTAAGATCCGCTTCCCGTCGCAGAGCGCGGTGTGCTAATGTCACCGTATTTAACGACGTTAATGTCACAGACGCAACACGTGTAGCGAGATTCACAAACGCGCGGACTTAACTATGTTAACCACGTTAATTTAACTGTACGATCCCGCCGCAACGAGCGGGTCATAATTTCTCGTTATATACAATTCGTTGACATGGAGCAGAGATAACGATATTTAAAGAGTTAAAAAGAGTTACAACACTAATTAACTATTAACTAATTTAATATACATAAAAAATGAAACAAGTTATGAAGAATAGATTTGTTAACTTTTATTACTTCTTATTAGTTAAATAAATTTAAAGACCATATATACCAAGAGCGTTCCATGTTTTAATACTTTATTTTAAACTAGGTTAAAATCACTTGTATTAAACGGTTTGAATAAATAAAATATTATATACTTAGTAATAAAAAATTTATATTTTAAAAACCCGTGTAATAAACGGGTTGAATAAAACGGTATATTACATCGGTTGAACTATTTATAATTAAATAATAAGTATTCGTAATTATATTTATATTAAAAATCTAAAAATAAATTCTTTTAATATCATTATTTAATACGAGAAAGAGAGTCATGAAGAAAATGATACAAATGAACCAGAAATGGACACGTGTGCAAATTTTTTTATTAATATAAAGATTAATATTTGATATTATTATTTAATAAGAAAGAGAAACAGAAAAAATTAATATTTAATAGGAGAGAGACGGGAAAATAATAATAAGGAGTAACCAGAGAGTAACACGTGTCCTTCATAATTTTCCTTTATTATATAGTATAAATAGATGTAACTTGATTTTTTTTAAATTTATATCAAAATATTGACTGAAAAGAAATAAATAAAATAGTGTATTAAACTTTTTTTAAAATTTAACAAACATAAATTATTAAAGAAAAATCAAATTAAATAAATTAATAACAATGAAAAATAATATTAAATTAATTAAATTGAATCAAGACTTATGGGAAGCATTCGGGAAGCCTCACTCGCACATTCTTTAAATCCATACCAATTGTCCTTTTAGCAATGACAATGAGATGAGTTTGGAAATCTCATTCTCATACTCCATTATAAAATTCTGTCACATACCTAACCTAGTACCCTTCGGGTAATTAACATTAGGTATAGAGTATACCAGTTAGTTTGTTAAAAAATACATGTTGATATTTTCAAGCACATTTCTTTTTTTAATTATTTTAATTTTTATTCAATTTTATGTTTATAACAACTACAAAAATTGAAAATATGATAAATTACATACATATTAACATCACCTTTAAAAAAAATTATTAACTGATTCTTGTGCATGGGATCAACTGATTCTTCACAAAGTGGTTTGTCACTAAATGATATGCAAATTGATAAATCATGAAAGCGCAGAAATCATCACTGTAAAGATTTGACATTTCAGTTGTGTTGATTAGGTCACCAAAAAAGTTCCATCAACTTGTAACAGTCACATTTTAATAGAAATGCATCTCCAAAAGTAAAGTGCACGAAACGCAATAATTCAATTTTGATTGTTTAAACAATGGACAATCACACCAAACCTATTGGTAACCAAGACGCGTGTGATAATCCGGTGTATATAAACACGCCTCAGGGCGCCTTCCCCTGTAAAGCGCCAAACACCTTGCCTTGCCACCTCTGAAGCGCTGCCACAGCCGCCTTTGGTGCCACACGCCTCACACTAAGGCTAGCTTTTTTAAACCAAGGTCCATCTCTTGATGTGATGTTGCATTTGTGTCTCTGGCTCTTAGGATCCTACAGTTTTCCATAATTTATCATATAATTAAATTCTAAAGTATATGTATATTAATTTCACTACAAAATCAAACATAAAAACAAGAGGTGAAAGAGCATGCAAAGCTTGTTGCCCGTTTACCTGTCACTTTATTATAATCGTGCTTCAATGATTTAAAAAAGTGTTTTTCATTTAAAAAATAAAAAATATAACAACCAAATGAGCATGTCCTTTTAATTTTCTTTCAGAAACCTAAGTTGAAGATCTGAAACAGAAAACAGAAGTTTGTTGTAATATAAGTTGAAACCTCAACTTCTTTCAAGTCAATCAGTCAAAGCATGTTTGTTTCCTTTCAGTAGGAATTTAACCTGATCAACCAAAACTATTAAGCCTAATACTTAATAATGTTCTTTACAACATATAACACCTGCATCATGCATGACAGATAAGAACATATTGGCGTAAATATGTACCTTGCGCGGGATCAATGTGAAGGAAGCACTGGGAGAACCATCTAGAAAATAGTTTTTGATTTCGGTAGACAAAGAACGTTGTCGTTCGCCGTAGAACTCATACACATATAGTGGATAAATCTTTAGACTCTTTAAATTCACAAATGGAGAAGGTGGGCGTGGGATTAGTTCTTCAATAGATGAAGAAAGAAGCTGGAGAAAGATTTAAAAAAGAAAACCATATAATCTTAAAATACAGTTACATTTTATAAATAGGGGTAACTTTGTAGAATCGTAACAAGTTTCAAAAGCGTTCCAATTAGGTCACTCAATACGCATTTTACACGGTATACACCCTCGGTTATATTACGATGGGTGACCTAATTGGAACACTTTTAAAACTTGGTTACTATTCTGTGGTGTTTTCCCTTATAAATATAAAGATAAGTATGTTGCATACAAATATACCTCAACCAGTTCCAAGTTAAGTGTAAGAAATTTGACACCATATAGGTGTTGAAGCATTCCAAACATTTTACTAGCATCTGTCACATCAGGACACAAAATAGATAGATCAAACTTCTCCAAAGAATGCAAAGTGTCTGTTGAGAATCGAAAAGGATAGTCATCTTTAAAGAACTCCCCTTTGCGGTCTATAATCGTAAGATTACAAAGACGAGGATGGCAAACACGAAAACCATGTATTCCTCTCATTGTGCACTCATTTAGGGTCAGATTCTTTAGATTCACACACTTGGAGAAAAGATCAATGCACTTATCAGAATGGCCGGTATAAATTGTGAGATTATAAAGATGCAATGTTGTTAAAGCTGAGAGTTCCCATGGCATATTATATGGTATCCAAATAGATCCTTTCAAAGTGAGATGTTTCAGAGAGTTGGAACTAAAGACATTGATCGGGAACATAATGCCAAACCGACCACATGTAAGTTTGAGTGAAGACAGTCCAATTAGTTCATTGCGGTGACCGAAAGCATCCCTAACGAATCGGGAGGGTTCGAGTGAAGTATGGATATCGTCACATGAGAAATTGAGATACGGCATTGAAGTCCAGATGTACCTCCATCAAGATGACAACGCACTCGTCTTAATAGCTTCTTTAATCCCAATGAAAGACAGGATTTTGTGGATAAGATCATCTGGCAAGCTGCTTAGTCGATCATCTTCTACGTAACCACAAACTGGGAAAATATTTTTGAGACAAGATAAGAGATACAGCCCCCCCACCCCCATTACGGTATAATGCTATGATACCTTGACTATCTGATTACGTACGGTGGTGGTTTGATATGATGGCCGCCGGTCTTTTGAATTTTAGGGTTTTGGTGATTAGGTTTAGGTGTATTTTAATTAAAAGGTGATAGCATCTTCGGTTAGGAAAGGATTTGGCAAGATCTTCACTTGTTTTGTTGCAGATAAACAAAAGGAAAAGGCAAACCCGTGAGTCGGGTCATGACAGGGGCGGTTCAAACATTTTAGTGGTCCAAAACAAAGTAAAAATATGGGGCCCCTATACATAATCTTGAACAAAAAAATTTAGCTTAAAAAATTCCTAAAATTTATTCAAATTATGGGAACTTTAATATATGAAAATTGGGATGAGTAATTTTTGGGAGAAAAAAATAAAAGTACGTTAATTTTTTATGGGTTGAGAGACTATTTATAGATTAACTAAAATTAATTGTTTAATTTTTAAATGATTAAAAAGCTTACTCAAGTAACTTATTGACATTTTTACAAGTCAAATTTAATATCAAGTTTGCAAACAAAAATCAGAAATGGAATTTGGATATTTAAGCATACGAGAATAAATTAAAACACATAATGATGGTATATCCATCTAAGCACTTTTTTTATTTTTTGTTTAAAAAAACAGAGTAAATTACAAAGATTGTCTTTTATTTATACTATAAAGTACACATGAGGTTATAATGGTCTTTTTACACATTAAAGGACAATTTAGGTAATTTTTAAAACATTCCCTCCATCCCCTTCTTCTTTCTCAAACCTTCCCCATTTGGTTTCTTTTGCCGGAAGAACTCCCGGAGTAGTGCCGGAACCTGAAGAAGAATAGTAAACCGATTTTGGTGTTGGAGTGTATTGGATACATTTGAGAATTTGAAATAAGTTGACTTTCTTTGTTGGCTGCGAAAGTTCAAACCAAGGCAAGAAAGGATTTTTTTTGCTATCAGTGTTTGTTGGAATCAATGACCACACAAAAACAAAAGGATATTTGGCAAGGTTAGGGGGAGAGCCTGACAAGGGACATCAATCGTCGACTTCTGCTATTTCGATTTTGATTTTTTCCTTACCTTCAATTTCTGGTTGCTTCGACTAAGTTTAATTTCTGGTTGCTTTGATTTCGATTTCTTCAATTTCTGGTTACTTCTCGTCATATCGATTTCGTCAATGTGCTTAATTATTTGAATCACTTGATTACTTGAGAACTTAAAATGTTTTTGGTTAATTTGTGAATCTTTGTTAGATTTATATTCGTATTGTTGTGTACATTTTTCTTGGATGGTTGCTTTTTAGCAAGATTAAGCGAAAGGCCGTCTTTAAGTGTATGTTTGCTTGGAGGGTTTCTTTTTAAGATGCCTACCGGTGGCTTTGCATAGGGGTTTCTAGTTCTGAAACAAGGGTTTTTGGTGATTCATTTTATTGTTTCTTGTAGTTGAATAAACCTCATAGTACAATTAGGTATAATGCAGAAAGGTTGTTTGAACTCTAAGAGACGAAGGTGGATATAACACGTCAGTTTTTCAGGGGAGAGGATGAAGACGGTGGCGGCGATATTAGGGTTCTGACACTACTTCGGGAACCCGTTCTTCCGGCAAAAGAAACCAAAGGGGGAAGGTTTGGGGAAGAAGAAGGGGATGAGAGAATGTTTTAGAAATTACATAAGTTGTTCGTTAATGGGTAAAAAGACAATTATACCCTCATTTGCAAGACACATGTCAAAGCTTAACTGAAAAACTTAACACCAGTTAGTGTAAAGGACATACCAAACCAAACCAAACGTACCCAGTATAATCCCACACATAGCTAGCGCTATTAGTAGGGTCTGGGGAGGGTGTGATGAGGGCAAACCTTACCCCTATCCCAAGGGATAGAGAGGCTGCTCCCGTTTAGACCCCCGGCTCCATGGGAAAGAAAAAGATAAAAATATAAATAAAATTAATGAGTAATAAAGTAAAATAAATCTAACAGTAATCTAACAATTAGCAGTGTATGACTAGAGTATATTAGTCACAAGAAACATAACACACCTACAAGAAACAAGACATACGCAAAATCTTTGCTAACCAACTCTACTCTCCCACACAACGGGTCACTCATCCTAAAACCCTAATACGACGTCTCCATGAAATCCTATCATTGATCATGTCCTCTGAGAGGTGTAAATCTAACAAATCAAGCCTAATCCTCTCATCCCACGTTAATTTCGGTCTCCCCCTACTCCTTTTCCCCTCTACAACGAGAGTTTCCACCGTTCTCACTGGATCTGTGCTCTGTCTCCTCTTGACATGTCCAAACCATCTCAATCTTCCTTCTCTTATCTTATCTTATCTGAGATACATGTGACTCCCAATCTCTTCCGAACAACTTCATTTCTTATTCGGTCCTTTCTTGTGTGTCCACACATCCACCTCAACATCCTCATCTCAGCTACATCCATTTTTCGAGCTTGTGTAAAGGACATAAGGTGTATAAAAGTATGTAAGAAAATGATATGTAGTGTACTTATTGAAGTCAAAGAACACAGAGTGTAATTTATAGTATAGATAAAGGACAATCTGTGTAATTTACTCAAAAAAAAAAAGACATGCCACGGTGATCAAAACAACAGGATATAGATTTTGTAAAAAGAAATATACATAATGGGATTCGATCCCATGTCTTAGGGACTAGAACTGGAGAAACTAACCAGTAGACTAAACTCAATTATGTTTGATAATGTCAAAGTGTAATAAATATACAAATACTTTTTAAAATATGATGCCCCACGTATTTTGGGGCCCAAAGCTAGGGTTTAAATATTTACTTAGTTGGGCCGGCCCTGGGTCATGGTCACCGATCAGTAGAGGTGTTTATAGGTTCGGTTTATTCGGTTTTGATTTTGTTTTAACCTTTATCTGTTAATTGAACCGAACCAAATTGGGAAATTTTCTAACCGAACCAAATTCAACCGAATTCAAAAGGAAAGTATATCGAATAAACCAAATAAATCGAATTCAACCGAATAAACCAAACCGAATTAGAAATATGTCTAACCAAACAAACCGAAGTAAAAAAAAGATATATCCGTTTACTGAATTCACAATTCGGTTCGGTTTTTTTCGGTTACGAATACGATTCGGATTTCGGTTTTCAGTTTTTTCCCACACCCCTAGGTCACAGGTCGGGTCGCGGCCTGACTCGGTTCTCTTCCCTTGTTTTCTTTTTTCCTTTATGTTTTTTGTTTCTTCTTAAATTATTGAATGAAAATTTATTTGTTATTAGTTAACCCCTTTTAATTCAACCGAATAAACTAAACCGAATTAGAAATTGGTCGGGTCGCGGCCTGGCTCGGTTCTCTTCCCATGTTTTCTTTTTTCCTTTATGTTTTTTGTTTCTTCTTAAATTATTGAATGAAAATTTATTTGTTATTAGTTAACCCCTTTTAATTCAACCGAATAAACCAAACCGAATTAGAAATAGGTCGGGTCGCGGCCTGACTTGGTTCTCTTCCCTTGTTTTCTTTTTTCCTTTATGTTTTTTTGTTTCTTCTTAAATTATTGAATGAAAATTTATTTGTTATTAGTTAACCCCTTTTAATTTCTCATGAAATAGTATAATTGGTACTTTTATTTTCAAATATTACATTTGAATCAGAAGTTATATCACTATGTTATAAAAAATAGTAGAGATGGTGGAATATCAAATTATCTTACTAAAAAATCAACTCGTTGGAGTGCATCATTAAAGGTGATCATGCGGATGAAGCCGTAAGAGTTGAACCCGTTATGGAATGGGATAGGTTGAAGATTATTCGAAGATTTAAACATATTTAATTTCTTAATTATCAGGTTTTTTATTAATAGTTATCGTATCTTTTATATGTTTGGTTTGTTCATGTTTATCTCTAAGATTGTTAGTTTAAGGGAGTTTTTTTTTAATAAAGGATGTTGCCATAATATACAATTACTACTAGTTTGCTTTGTGTTTTAGTACGCGAAAGCCATCTTTTTTACAAAATTGCTCCCTTGTATCTCTTAAAAGACAAGATGAGTAATAGGAGATTTTGGGGAGGGCGGATAAAAGTGAGGGATTTTTAGGGATCGTATAGGAATGGTCGTTGTTGGAGCTTTGATTTTCTAACTTGTACTTCGTGTAGGTGGCCTTTAGTCGTAGATGTAGGTGTTATCTACTCTCTAAGCATGACTTTAGACTTAGGTGTACCTTTAGTTTTTAGTCTTTAGGTGTGCCTTTAATCTTACATGTGTTTTAGTTTAGGTGTGTAAGGTGTGCTTATTCTAGGTATGTTTTAGTAAGATATAAGGTTTGTCACCATATCATCCTCCCAGTCTCCCAGACCCTACTATATTAGTGGGATTTTATTGGATAATGTTCGTTAATTTTATAAACATAAATGTAAGCTTTTGAATATGGTCTACATTTAGGTTTTATTAAAACATCAAAAAGAAAGTTATTAAAATGAATTAAGGAAACTTTTAAAAAGTTGGAGTGTTGCGTATGAAAAGGAAAACTATCACTGCAAAAAAAGTCGTCTGATACGACGAACCTTTAGCGACAACTTAAAGTCATTGACATAGGGTCAGCATTACCGGCAAAATGTCATCGGTATAGACTCGTTCCTAAAATTTGTTAATTTCGACCTTTTCTTGATGACATGTTGTTGGTATACGTTAGGCAGCAATGGTGAAAAATAACTCGCCCTTTAGGTTGGCAATCATGACGACATGTTATCAGTACGGGGGTACCTTTTCTATTTTTCCTTTTCTTTTAATCTTGCAAGGCACATAACCTGACTTAATGGAAAAAATTAAAACTCGTTAGTCCAAATGATGAAACGTGGAAGCTTTTTTAAACATAAATGCCATATATGTTGTAACTTACTTAATTTAAGGACGTATATTGGAATTTGGTCAATATTTAAAGGATGTAAAATGTAATTTTCCCTTTGTTTTTTAATTTATTTTATTTTATTAATAGCATGGGTATTTTTGTATTTTCACTAAAAACTTAACATAAAAAATAGATGAGATTATAGAGGGGTAGTTAATATGGACAATTGACAAACCACACAAACTCAAAAAGTAAAATTGAAACTATTTAATTTAAAATGTTATTTTAAACAAATCAAAAACACTAAAACTGAAACTTACTCTTAATTTTATTTTTGAGATAAAAATAAATACATTCCTCTTGGGTTTGCCGTAAACATGAACTCTCTCATTCCCATATTAGAAAATAATGATTTTTGTAACTTCCTTTTAAAACTTGCTGGATGTCTGAGATGAATATGTTACGGTAGTCTAAGTTACTAGTTATAAATATAAAATTAATATATATTTAAGACGTATTAAATTATGGTTGAAAAATATTTACATGAATTTAAAATATGTAACGTTTTTTTGGTATCATATAAAATGTTTTTTGAATGAATTTCATAAGAAAAATGAAAATAAATAGTAGGTAGTCTCATGTAACAAACAAGATAATGGTTCGAGAAGCCATAACCACGAACCATACATTCTTCACTTCCAGACCGATCTCATCTCTTTCGGCAACATTTCCGACCAAACCTTCAAAATCAATCACGATGTCACACAACCCAAACAAAACCTTAATCTTCACTTACGGCACTCTCAAACGAGGTTTTGCTAATCATCCATTAATGGAGGACTTAATATCCCACAACGACGCCGTTTTCATCGGCTCTTACGTCACCGATCTTCAGCTCCCACTCGTTAAAGGTCCTTACGGCGTCCCTTTCCTGCTCAACCTCCCCGGGTCGGGTCGTCACCGGGTCAGAGGCGAGCTCTATTCCGTATCTGATTCTGGTATCGGACGACTGGATGAGCTGGAAGGTATTGCCTGTGGCCATTACGAGAGGCTTCCGATCACCTTGAGATCGGAAGATAACGGGATGACGGAGGCGGAGGCGTATTACGGTCACCGGAGTTTTGCGGAGGAGATGTGGCGGAAGAATGGGGAGGCAGGGTTTGATGCTTATACTGAGGAGTTAGCGAAAGGTTATGTGAGGAGGGATTTGAGGCCAAAAGATTTGAGTTTTCGCGATGCGATTAGGTTGTTTTGTGTCCAGGAGGTTTGATTTGATGTATTTTTTCAAGAAAATCTATGAATTATCATTAAAAAAGAAAAAAAAAGATAGAAACGTTGGAGGGTGGGCGCCAAGGCTTCGGCCTCAGGACCCCTTCTAATGATCTATTTTGATGTTGAGAGATTTGAGTCGGGTTTAAGGGACACGAAGAGCAACTATGTGTTGTCACCAAGAGCATCACTGACTCGGGTAAATCTTGATATTTTTCCAACATAACACGTTTTTTTCCAAACATGTTTCATCTTTGTCATCTTTAAACTCGTAATTTCTCAAAGTAAGAACTAAATCTATAACCATCTTTGTAATTTAATCTAATTTTAGTTTTATTAAGTATTGTTATTAAGTTGCTTTAGTTTATTTTTAAAAATCAAGTAAGACCCATATTTATTGTGTTTCACAGTGGGCTTCAGCCCATCTTTCTTGTTTATTTGTGCTTTTGTGGTGTTAAACCATCACGTCACATTGACCCATCTTTCTGTTTTAATTAATAAAATTAGTAATAGAAACTGAGAGAAGTTTATAGTGAAGCTTTACTATATTGCAAGTCAATAATAGAAATTGCGTATTTGCGTTTTGATATATTCATTAAACTATGTTAAAATCCCCTGTATTACACGGGTTGAAAAAATAAAATATTATATATACTTAGTAAAAAAATTATATTTTTAAAAACCCACGCAATACACGGGTTGAATAAACCGGTATATTATATCGGTTGAACGATTTATAATTAAATAATAAGTATCTGTAATTAGATTTATATTAAAAATCCAAAATAATTTTTTTAATATCATTCAATATGAGAGAGAAAGGCGGAAAAAAATTGATACAAATGTACCAGAAATTGACACGTGTTCATAGAATTTTATTTATTAATATAAAGATTATTATTTGATATTATTATTTAATAAGAAAGAGAAACAGAAAAAATAATATTAAATATGAGAGAAAGGTGAGAAAATAAATATGAGGAGTAACCAGAGAGTGACACGTGTCCCTAATGATTTTCCTTTATTATATAGTATAGATATCATTTACTTATATGAATTTCATGTTTCTCATGAAAAGATTCTACTTGCGTATCAATAACAATTTCTTCGATGTAACAAATCATCTTCAAAGCCCTCATTCTTAACTATTTTCTAGAAAAAAAGAATAAGACCTTTTAACAAACTTTCAACGAATTATTGAATGCCTATGAATTGTAGGTAAGTTCCATTCTCATTTCAAAAGTAAATTACTATTTGATTCTCTTATTTTTGTCAGTTTTAACTATTTGTGTTCTTGCTTTTTTTGTTTATCGCTTTGTGGCCTGACTTTTGTTTTTTTAAATGACCGAAATACCCTCAGGGACTCAAACGTTTTATAAAAATAATTATTGAAATCATTATTATTTAGGAGAGGGAGAGAGACGGGAAATAAAATTTAAATAAAATAAATAAAGAAATTTGTATGATTAATAGGAAAGAAATACGAGAAAAAATGTTGAACATGCACATTAGAGTGACATGTATCCCACCAAACTTTTATTTATTATATGGTATAAAATTCGATCTCAAAACCATTATTATTTGTTTTCTAAAGATAATTAACCAAGAGAAATCAAATATTGACTTCATTAATACAGTTTTTAAAAATCTTATTTTATTTATACTTTTAAAGGGAAAAAAGATAAGAAATTCTGTATAAATAAAACAGAGCCAATATCCGAATAGGAGTGAAGACTGAAGAGAGAAGATAACAGCCACTAAGCTTATGAAATTTGCCATTAAAATAGATTTCATGAAGTTTAACTTGAAAACGAGAATCAAGTATTACAGAGTTTCTAAATTAACTGATGATCCTACAATAACGAGTGAACTACAAAAGAAGTTCAACATTAAACAGGTTATTGCTTATTATTTTTTATTATTATATATTAATATTAATATTATTATATCTTTTTTAAATTTAACATATTGTTTTCTACTTAAAACATAGCCTACTAATTCAGAGTCTTTAAATCTAACCTCCCAATATTTTGATGCTTATGATACCCTTCATTTAAAGTTTTGAATATCTTCTAGTTAGTTATTACTTATGGTATTTTTTTTATATAATAATTTTTTAATTGTGTAAACTATTGTGCCTATTTTAAGGATGTTACTTCAATGACCAGTGATAATTCAACACTTATAATCGAGCTTGAGAAGAGTACATGCAAAAGTTTGATGATGAATGAAAAACAACTCTTTCGTAAGATCTACACATTGTGAATTGAAACGCAGCCTTGAATACGTTTATGAGATTGATGAAAGCACAAGTTTATCAGCAACAAAAATACACGTGAATCCCATATCAGTTGGCACGTTACATGGCAAGGAGAAAATTTTAACTCCTAAATTGATAAAGATGGAGTCAAACTTTTAATAGATAAAGATGAAAAACTTAGCAAGCAAACAACAAATGTTATATACAAAGAAATATTTGTAGATTTGTAATTGACAATGTAACGTTCTTTTTATGTTGTGCACAAGTGCGTTTTATAAGATTTTATATCAATCATTAATAAGTTTTTTTTACATATTTTACGTGTTTGAGTTTTGATTTTTCACCCATGTAAAACACGGGTCATTAACCTAGTATATATATATATATATATATATATATATATATATATATATATATAAAACGTCGGCATGTGAGGCTATATTATGGAAGCAAAAAAGTAATCCTTGGTTTCACATTGGTTTTGTAATTTGTATGATTGCGGTGGTGCATGTCTTAAGGTTTGTGCTTTGTAATAATGGTCACTAACTTCTTTGATTTGTCATACGGAATCTATTTCTTTTTTCACACTTACATTTCAAAATCGATCAACCGCGTTTTAAAATAATCATTATATATCCATTTGTGAGTGGAGAAAATTGAATTTTTTGCTAACTTATACGCATGTCTATTGGTGGTTATATTATACGTACCGTTGACATGACAATGATATTTTCGTTCCTAAAACATTTAATTGAAATTATTATATTCAAGAGATATATACAATATTAATCAAACAATTTTTAAATATTATTATAAATGATAAGATAGTTGAAAAATGTCCTTTTGAGTGGATTCTTAATCCGTACCTCATTGTGTGTTTTTAGGTATTGTTTGATATATATGAATTTAATGGAATTGAATGAGTCATTACTTTGAAATAAAACAAAGCATGTTTAGGTTCACACAGGAATGAAATGAATTATTACATAAGGAATGTGGTTCTTCCCTCTCTAATAATTTTCATTATTTGAGGGATGTGTAGTTTTTTTCATTCTTTTAAGGAATGAAATTATTTTGTTTAATTAATAGCCGAACTATGACCCGACCCAAGGACCGACACATGACCTGTCTCGTACCCCAAACCATGGATTGACCATGACCCTACCCTTGACTCGATCTGTGACATGACCCATGCCCAGACCCATGATCTGAACCATGACCTGCCCCATGGCCTGAACCATGCCCAAACCATTCCTCGGACCAGCACTTGTGACTAGAGGTGCTCAAAAGAACCGGAACCGAATCCGATCCGATGGATTATCCGAAACCGGATCCTTCTGGAACCGGTTTTTTTCGGACCGGACCGGATTTTGTGAGAACCGGCGGATCCAGAACCGGTTCTGGTTTTTTTTTTGTGGTTCTACTAGCGATGTCACGGTAGTGTCAATACTTCCTTGCTCCCGAAACCAAGAGATATGGGCTTATTTCGATTTATGCGAAATGACGAATGGTTCGCAAAAGGCTCGTTACAAACGTTGTGGTAGAATTTTGGGTGCGGCGGGAAATAGCACTTTGAGGAAACATATTGCTAGTCACGCAAAACACACTCAAGGTGAAGATCAAACTCAAATTGGTAGGGATGGAGGAGTTTGGCAATACAATGTCGAGAGGGTTCGTGAGAGAATGACACATTTCGTCATTCAAGAAGGATTGCCTTTTGATCACTTTGATAATCCGCGCTTGACGAGGATGATACAAGAGACGCTTCAACCGAGTTACACAAATGTAAGTCGTTCTACTTTGAGAAGAGATT
This sequence comes from Smallanthus sonchifolius, assembly GCA_023525975.1. NCBI lineage: Eukaryota > Viridiplantae > Streptophyta > Magnoliopsida > Asterales > Asteraceae > Smallanthus > Smallanthus sonchifolius. Next base: position 59,173,929 of record CM042041.1, on the reverse strand, counting down.
GTTTAAAAATGTGGAAAAGAGCTAAAAAAGAATTAATTTTAGGTTTTGAAAATTTAAATACCGGCATTAACTTAACAACGGACGTTTGGTCCGCTCCACATGGTTTACCCGAATCGTACCTTTGCGTTACCGCACATTGGGTTCAACCGGAGTCGTGGCAAATGATGAAGCGTACGATTGCGTTTGATTATTTTGGATATCCACATACCGGTGAAAACTTATTTTATATTTTAGACTCGGTCATTCAAACTTATAAAATTCAACCAAAAATATTTGCAATATCTTTTGATAACGCTTCAAATAACACAAACGCGGTGGAAAAATTAAAAATAAAATATGAACCGTCTTGTAACGGTGTTTTCTTTCATAGTCGATGTGTTGCACACATCATTAACTTGGTTGTGCAAGACGGTCTAAACGTCCAAGAAATAAGAGACGTAAAAGAAAATTTTAAAGTGATGTTACGTGAAGTTTTTAGCACAAGCAAAAAAAGATATATAAACTATAGAAACTTGTGCCAACAAACGGATTCCATCTTTTTAGGTCCGAATTGGGACGTACCTACTAGATGGAACTCGACATGGAAAATGTTTGAATCGGCCTTAAGGCAAAGAGTTACTTTAAAACATTTCCATGATGAACTTGTACAAAAGAAACGTTGTTCACAAAAATTTGATAATTTAAGTTGGGATATGATCGAGAAACTAACTAATTTGCTTGAGGTTTTTAAAAATGCAACTACATGTTTATCGGGAGTTTATTATCCCACGTCTTCGCTAATACTTCAACAATTATACTTAATATGTAATAAATTAAAAGAGTTTGAATATCACGGCCCTATTTTTGAAAAAATGGTAAAACCTATGAAAGCTAAATTTAAAAAATATTTTTCGGAAATGCCGGCCGTTGTTACATGTTCGGCTGCCTTAAACCCAACGATTAATGTAACCGGTGTTGAAACATTAATTGGATCAATATCGGATGATTTAAATATGTTCGAGGAAGACCCAAATTTTGAATCAAAGGCAATAAGGGATTTCAATTCGGCTTTTAATAATATGTTTGATTATTATTTACGCAAATATGGTGGACGTGGTGATCCATCAAACATACGTGAATCAATGGGTTCGGGTTCAAGTTCTAGTAGTTCAAGGAACCCGATGCTAAATTTATTTAACACTTTAAAAAACGAAAATACTAAACGAGCTCCTGGAACCACACCAAGTAGCGAGCTTGGGAGATATCAAGCAACCGACTTTATTTCAACTCTAAGATCCGAAGAGTTTGAAAACTTTGATATCTTGAGTTGGTGGCAAGGAAGGGAATCCCAATATCCCGTTCTAGCCGCAATGACCCGTGACCTACTAACCGTCCAAGCTTCTACGGTAGCTTCGGAATCTGCTTTTTCTCTTAGTGGCAGGGTTTTATCTATTCGAAGAACGAGGCTTACACCGGAATCTATGGAGATGTGTATTTGCTTGAAGGACCATTTGGATGCCGCCGAACGTGTACAACATGTTGCAAAACTAGAAGGCGAGCTTGACATTGAACAAGAAATACATGAATTCGAAGTAGAACAAGGGGCGGCGAATCCACTTTCGGACGAAGAACAAGCTTATGATGAAGCCCAACGTATCTCAAGCGAAGAAGAATGAAAACCGATGTTATGAAGACTACGACGAAGAAGATTGAAAACATAATAAATAATATATATTTTGTGATTCAATTATGTTTTTTGTATTTATTTTTTACGAACTATTGTTAAATCACTTTAAAAAAAGCTACAAAATAAATAAAACATATATTTTATAGTGTATCTTTGTTAATTTTTTTAAATTTTAACCGGTTTTTTTTGTCCGGTCCGGTTCCATAAATCCGGTCCGGTCCCAATAGGTTCCAAGTCTCCACTCTCTTAACCGGATCCGATCCGGAACCGGTTCCATTGGATCCGGTTGTTGACCATCGTTGACGGAACCGGTCCGGATCCGGTTCCGGAAAAAAACCGGTTTTTGCACCTCTACTTGTGACATGAGCCGACCCATGACTCAACCTATACCCTGAACCATGACCCGAACCATGACATGTCCCATGACCCGACCCATAGTATAAATTTATTAATTACAAATATTTTCATGGCTACCAAACAACACGAAATAATGATTTATTTGATTCTCATATGGTAACCAAACATGACAAGGTAATGGTAATGGTCCATTTATTTCCCTTGTCTATTTTATTCACTTGTCCATTTCATTACTTTGTTCATTCATTACCTCATACCAAACAGACCCTTAGTCTTTATACAAATTAAATCACCATTTGCTCCATTTTATGAAGGATGTCTAAGAGCGAGCAACGGGGTTTCAAGGATGAACATGATGGGTGAGGTGATGTCCTTACACAAAGTATGAATGAAGGGTTTTTTTTGAGTTCTCAAGGATGTCTAAAAACATAAGAGGTGGTCCCACTACTTATAAGCAATTTTAAGTAATATAATTTTAGATAAAGTGCATGAATATATATAAGGAAAAATGATTGCATAAGTTTATTATTTATAGTTAGAAAGTTATTTAACATGAATTGCTAGCTAGTGATAATTACCAAGTTTTGTATTTAGCTTCACATTATATTTGCTCAATGGAAGTCTTTTAGTGACGTAGGAAGATTTCAACAAATCTACCCATGAATGGTATATCCTCATGACACTAAGATGAAACCATTAATTTAATTAAACCATTTATAAAAGCAATCTCAAGTGACCTAATTCAAGCATTTAATCGTTTATTAAAGAGTGAAATAAACAATTAATGTGCATAAAATGGGTTGTGTAGGATATCCATACACACGTATATTATATATGTCATCGTCATCAAATAAGAACTTAAAATTTTGTAAATAACAGTAAAATTATTTAGTTTTTTTATTCAATTTATTTAAGTTCGTAAATATATATTTTCATAAGTTCATAATTATATATTTTCATTAAATTGTCGATAAAAGTTAAAAACCAATCTCCATTGAAGAAATTCAACATGTTCAAATTTACGACGTATGCGTGTTACATTTGGGATGAGACTTGGACGTATAGCGGTATAGGTTCATCTACATGTGTAGATATTCACATTTAAAAGAACACATAAATTTATGCGTTTGTCCACTTTGACTAGTCGGGCGTTAAAAGGCTAAGGTGAACAACTCAATCACGCCCGGACACTGCACTCCTGGGAGTGAAAGGGTGTGACCAGAGTCATGGGTAGATGAACCTATACCGCTATACGTCCAAGTCTTTTAATATTTGTGTGGTGAGGTTCAAAACCTTTGCATCAGCTCACCCATCATGATGCAAAGGTTTTGATTTCAACAAACATGATGGGTGAGCTGATGCAAAGGTTTTGATTTTTAATTTTATTTTTTTTTACAATCATGATGCTACCCATTATCTTCTCTTTTTTAATTGAACCTCACCACACAAACACCAACACCCCTTAATGTGATAGCAAACATTTTCTATGTGATACCATTTTTTCATCGCTATCACTAACCCACTATGGATGTTCTTATGTTCATTGAGTTAGAGCATTCACATTAGGTTTTCTTTCCCCATCCCTATAATTTAACTAAATATCATTATTCCCTAAATTTATCTATCATTTTTAGAAGTCTCCACATCTCATTTCCCATCTCTATATTTTCTTTTTTTATTATTTCTTTTTCTTTCTTTCATTTACAATCTTAACTAACAATTATTTTGTCTTATTATCTTTTTATTTTAAAATAGATTGTAATACATTTTTATAGAACGAGTCCGGGTCAGAATGGTTATATTTGGAAATGGTCATTTTGGTTGGGGTTAGGAAAGATCGGTTTAAAAACAGTAAAATCTAAAGGTTAAGCATCCAAATGTAGTGAATCTAAAGATTGTAATGTTCATAGACTTGTAAAGATTTAAAAAAATCGCTTTTGATAGATCGTAACCACCGGCATATATTCACCTTGCATTCAGTGTGATCACAAACATCGCTTTCGATATATATCACCTGTCTTTAACAATTAATTTTGAGTAATCATTCAGATAAAATTTAAATTATAAAAAAAATTCTCTTTAACAATTGCATTTGAGTAATCATTTAAATGATATGAAAGTGCGAATTTACTTCACTTGTAAGGTGTTCCTTGTGACTCAGGTTTGAATCCTGCCCTCCCCATTAGTTTCTACGGCATGCAAATGAGGCCTAGTTCCTACGCTGATGCACCAGGGTTTACCCACGCCGATCCAGGATCCAAGCCTCGGCTCTCCCTCAAGCCCATTAGGGGCCGTATTGGGTGAGATTTTTCCTTGGATGCTCTCCAACTCTGACGCTAAGTGGGCCCGGTTAAGACAGCATATTGGTTGGAGTTAGACGAGACTCTTCCATGTGATAGGGGTGCGACGTCACAAAATTCAATGTTCGCCATTCAAAAAAAATAAAAATAAAAAAGGAATACAATCATTTAAATTTTAAGTTAATAACTATAAATTTTAAGAAATATATATATAATAAGTAGTTAAAAAGTTAGAAACGTAGTTATAACGTTTTATAAAATAAAATGAGAATTTAAAATTTTAAATTTAAAAAGTTTTAGGTTATGAATAGTGAATCCTTAAATTGGATATTCACTTTAGTTTTCCCTCAAAATATGGATAAGGTACGGGGATAGAGAATAGGATGGAATGGTGGTTTTAGGTGATTTTCTTTAAATTTGATGAGAATGGGAATGAGGAATGAGTCTAGAAATGCTTTTGAAAACTTAACTAGGGACGTTTGATTCGCAGAATATTTTAAAAGAACTAAAATTAATTCCATTCAAAATTATTTGATTGATAAAATTATAAAAAGGAATTGAAATGTTAAAAATCAGAGTTACAAAAATATACCTAATGTACCATCTTCTCTTCAACACCCTAGCCCGTTTCTTCAACCTGACAACAAGAATCGCTTGACAACCATCTTCATCGTTTTCCAATCGATCGATTGGACTAAAACCATGATAGAGACGGAACAAGTGCCAATGAAACGACTGATTTTAGTAACCAGAACCATCTTCATCTTTTTCTAATCACGATGATGCTAATCGATCGATCCAGATCAAATAGGTACCAATGATAGAGATGGAAATCGAATCCGGGCATCAGCCTTGTACACACCAAGTTTCTTTGAAGGTCCAATAAAAAAAACACGTTCCCTGTTACTATTCACGCAAGTTTCTTTTTAATCTATATTATAATTTTAAACACATATATACACACACAAAATGGGTAAGTTTCAAATTCAAGTTATCTCTCAAGTAACAAATCAGACAAAGAAGTGATTTTAATAATTAATTATACTTAGTTTTTAGAATGATCATCAAATTGTGCGAAACAGCTAAAGGCACATTACAGTAAATCGTTTTCTGTAGTTGTGACATGGACCACTATGGAGCTTTTCTATTTGCAGAAGGTTTGAAGTTGATCCATGAAACCACCCTACCCAATGCCTATATATATGCATGCAAATTACAAACAACTCATTAATTTAATTCACCATGGCTCTTCACAAACTTTCAACTCTGGTTTTCTTGTTTTTATTAGGTTTGGGCATAAGTGCAGCAACTAGAGCTCTCTTGACTGTTCATGGTGGTACAGAAGGAGCCGGTGGTGGTGGCGGTGGTCATGGTGGTGGAGGAGGCGGTGGTTATGGGGCTGGGGGAGAACATGGTGCAGGGTACGGTGGTGGAGCTGGTGAAGGTAGTGGTGCAGGGTACGGTGGTGGGGCTGCTGGAGGAGGAGGAGGAGGCGGTGGCGGTAGTGGAGGAGGTGGTGGTAGTGGGGGCGGAGGAGGAGCGCATGGTGGTGGTTATGGTGCTGGAGAAGGAGCTGGAGAAGGAGGCGGTGCTGGATATGGTGGTGCTGGAGGATCAGGCGGTGGAGGTGGAGGCGGACATGGTGGTGGCGGCGGTGGTGGAGCTGGAGCTGGTGGTGCCGGAGGAAGTGGATATGGTAGTGGAGGTGGTGCGGGTGCTGGTGGGGGTGCCGGAGGGTCATATGGCGGACACGCAGGAGGAGGAGGTGGTGGTGGTGGTTCAGGAGGCGGAGGCGGTGGTGGCGCCGGTGGTGGTGCAGGGGGGTATGGAGGTGGTAGTGGGAGTGGTGAAGGTGGTGGCTATGGTGGCTATATCCCTTGAAAAAGTGTGTGCAAAATGGACCAATTAAGGCTTATAATGATTTGATGATAAATAAGTTTGGAACAAAAACATGAAAGGTTCATAGTATTTTAAAAAATTATATGCATTTAAGGGTTGCATCTATCAATTTGTAATCTTATTACAAGTGTTTATGAATTCGAATGTGTGTTTCTATTAATAAGTTTATATCATTCTCACGTAAGTTGCATCGGATATAGAGTAATTTCAACCATATCTACGTCTTATGTCACTACAACAATTTTTGTCTGATATGTCAGACCTGTCCCGACGAGATATATTACTATCGTTAGATGAAAGTATATATGAAACTAAAAATGATACATACAATAAATCAACTCAAATGTATTAGATTACATTTTACACCTAAACAGAAAATTTAAGTGTATAGTTTTATTTCTATTATATAAAGTTTCAATAATACTCTTTATAATTTATAAGCTTTACAAATTAAACCTCAACGACTTTTTTATATAATTACTTGTTATATTATACTATACGCTTTACCATACTATGATATTGTTACAAAATAAGTTATATTGTTGTGCAATAAAATCAAGTAAAATTTCACAAATCCTAAAAGTGGATGACAAAATTGTAAATTCTAATACCTTAACAAAAAATATTTTTAAAGAATAATGTTGCACCAAATGGTACACTTAAATTATTATTATAATATATAACACTTAAATGGTACACAAAGTTTTGAAGTAAAGTACAGAAATCCTATCAACACATGTTTACAAAAGTAAAACTTAGCTACACAAGATAAAAATTACATAATCTAACAAGTTATAATACTCACCCACCCCCTTGAGATGAGCAATCTAGCTAGCTCCTTTGGACTACAACGTCGACTTGTTCTTTTAAAATTGCACTTCAGGTCGTGCTTCATAATATCAAGTTTGATCATAAATACATTCGGCTCACGGTCACAATTCAAAACTCACACTTTATTATATAAGAACTTTCAAACCATGGTTTAAGATATATGCATGTAGGATGACAATAGATCACATATGAAGCGTGTGAGTTAGCGCAGTGCGTGTGGTGGAAGTGTCAGCGCGGCAAGGGTGCCACATCAACAAGGAGGGTGGCAAGCTTGGTGTCGTGTCATCAATCTTACCATAATGATGTGAGGGATACCAGAGAGCGGAAAGGATGGTGACGTGGCAGTGCGGTTTCGGCAGTACCCCCCCCCCCCCTCCATCGGCAAGGTTGTGGTATGGAGGGGTCCCGCACCAATCCTGCAACTACACCCACCGGCCCTAAATCGAGTTATTCTTTCTCCATCCCTATCCATATCCATATCATTATTCTATTTCACCCCAACCCAAAACACTTAAATCGGTATCAACTAGCTTAGAACCCGTGTGTTATACACGGGTTGAAAAATATCAATACATAAACTTTTTAAATATTTATGTATATATTTTACATGTGTAAAAATGTATTATATATACTAAAGATATAAAACAAAATTCAAAATATATAAAAATTGATATATATTAGAGTATAATTTAAAATAAATTTATTTTATTAGTATAATTATATTTTCTTTAAAAATATATTATTATAAAAAGATAGAGTTGTATTTAATAAGAGGGAGACGTGAAAAAAAATGATGAGAATGATTATGAAGGTGACACGTGATATATAAAAAAACCTTTATTTATTATATAGGATAGATTTTATACAAAAAATCATAAAAATATTAACTTTAAAATAAAATAAAAAACTAGTTTGTTATAAATACAAATATCTTGGCTTAGGAATGAAGTAGAATTGCATCGTTCAATGGTTAAATAGATGGACAGTCAGTTTTTCTTTCTCTTCTTACTTTCTTAGGGTTCATACATAGTGGTGAACAATTTCTTTTACGCCATATAGATGAAATAAAGCCAAAGACATAATAGTCCAACGGCATCTTGGTGGTGGGATAAGGCTCAGTGAACATTCCTGGGTTTGAATCTCACAAGGGGTTTTCCCAGAAAAATTGGTTTTCCTCTTGAATTGATAACTTGGTGTTGGAATATGATCGTGTGGTACCACTGATGGCACGATGATACTCCAGTGGTCCGTCAGTAATCCAAATTAGTCGTTAAAAAAAAGGATAAAATAAAAAGTGAGTATTTTAATTGAAGTTGGGCAATACATCGAATCAAAAGTGATGTGATCGATCATGTTTCCGTGTCTTACCCATGTAATCAGACCAATGTATTTGGTTCACCATGTTGATGTGATCGATCTCCCACATGCCATCCCTTTTTTTCATACTCTAGTGGAGCACCCGTCATGCATGATCAAATAAATATGTTTGTTCTACACAAATGGCCTCCTTTTCTTTTTTTGAACTGCGAATATTGAATGTTGTGACGTCACACCCCCCGTCACATGGGAGAGCCTAGTCCAACTCCGGCCAATATGTTGTCTTAACCGGGCCCACTTGGCGTCAGAGTTGGAGAGCATCGAAGGAAAAATCCCACCCAATACGGCCCCTTCCGGGCTTAAGGGAGAGCCGAGGCTCGAACCCTGGATCGGCGTGGGTAAACTCTGGTGCATTAGCCTAAGAACTAGGCCTTATTTGCATGCCTCAAAAATTAATGGTGGTGACAGGGATTGAACCCAGGTCCGTCGAAACTTCAGGCCTCACCTCAACCACTACACCACATCCTCCTTTTCTACTTCCCCATTTCACATTTGTCAGACATTCAAATACTACTGGTCCACGTGTATTTGTACTCCAAATCGGTCACTAGTATTGTCGGATTGCAGGTCAAATGTACATGTAAATATATGCTAAACTTCATGTATGAACTTCATTTACATATATGTAAATCTTCAATCATTTATTTACATAGATGTTTACACATATGTAAATAAAAAATATACGTTCACACACATGATTCAAATCTAGATTTGCACATACATGTGCATAGATGGTGGTTAAACATTTGTATGTAGCAAAAACATAAATGTTTACACGTATGCATATTCTACTATTCCAAAACTAAATAGGTTTTTCGTCCTAGACGTATACATTTTCACTCGACTCTTGCTTTTACTTTAATTTTTGCAGTATTTCCAAAGCAATACAAACCACCTCAAATGGCACATACCGATTAATTTGGTAGATGTCATTATTGTTTTGAACCATATATATGTCATTATTGTTTCGTGGGTCAATCTTGGCAAAAGCAACAAAAAAATGGCTTAGGTTCATCTGGAAATCGAAGATCTAGTTTCTGTTCATTGCTCTCCTCTATGCAAGTTTTTCGTCGCTTGAAAAAATAAAAAATATTCATTTTATACTCATACTAAAACTTCATATTTAATTTTTTTTATTTAAACATAATTATGACAGTTTTATGAGTCAAATAAAACATTCATTTTGATTCATAACATATTAATGTAAATTTAAACAAAATTATGAGTCATAATCAAAACCTTAATATAATTCATAAAAAATTAAAAGTCAAAAACAAAACATCCATATGATTCATAATAAAGATTTGTTAGCATTAAACAAGAAAATGCAACAAATTCCTTCACCCAAATTTATAATATTCATTCTAACCACTCGAAGCATCAATATCTATTTATCTTATCTATATTTTGAGTACGGGTAATAGAACACAAACCATAAATAATTCATTATATAACATATATATAAATATAATTATTTGTGTTCAAAAGATAGTGAAAATATTCATTTTTCCAACATGATTACCATTTCCGAGTGTTTATTCAAGATCGGGGCAGACAAATGAGCAAAACTTTTATGTTGATTGTGTTTATGTAAGGTATAATGAGTGGGTTGGGCTAGATGATTAATAATACATTAGCTACATTGGTTGGGCTTAAAACGGTACACTTTAAAAAATGATGAAATGTAATCATGTCAGTCAAACTAGGTTGGGTTACTTTGGGTTTTAAAACAATTTTTCTACTTAACAATTTGTAAATTTAAAACAAAATACTAAAACTAAACTATTTGGTATGTTTTTGACCATTATTTATAGTTCATGTTTATAACTATTCATGGTTTAAAATCAATTTATGTTGTTTCTGGTCATAGTTCAAAATCAAATAAGATTAACACAGGTTAATTTTGGCTAATTGGGTTGGTACAAGGCACCTGGGTGGACCATTTTTGGTCCTGTGTTCATTACTAATTCACAAAAATAATCTGCAGTTAACATCTATAATATACCAAGTATCCGGCTATCACTACAAAAACGGCTTCAAAAATCCTAATTTAAACACACACTGGCCACAACATACCTTTAGGGAAATTCAAATAGCTATATTAATTACCGGGTAATTGAACTGTTATGATGCTTAAAACAGCCGGTTGCTTGATTTGCCATAATTCTTTTGTGAAGATGATGCAGTGTTCTTGATTTTCTTAACTGATTTTTCACCATCTGTTAACATGGCAGAAAGTAACAACTTCCCCCTTGAACCTGGCATCTTCTTACATATTCTCATCGCTTCACGTTTTGCAGAATCCTCAACTTCATTCGTTCTTTGCCTCTTGCATGATACTTTCTCCACAAGTTTCAATTGCTCAGGCTTCGCAGCAAAAACCACACCTGTATAACCATCGATTAATCGTGTTAATTTTAATCATAATACCAAATTTACACCATTAAAATTATAGTTAAATCACCTGAATACTCATCATCAGAAAAATCAAGTTCGGGAGATATTGGCGGGGTTGATGGAGAAAATACTTGATCAATATCAAATTTGGTTTTAGAATCACTTGTGGGAATGCTACCTCTATTCTTCTCAACTTCAATTGTGTGGTTAGAACCATATTCTTTAAGGGACAATGGGGAACTTTCTTTCATTGTATTGCTAATCGGTGTAAGTGGTGCCACATCATCAGATTGAGGAAGATGGTTTGGCGGGTCCACGTTCTCCAGGACTGATTTAGGTGAAGTGTTTGATAAGTTTGTATTAAATGATGGTTTAAATGTTTCAAAAAAGTTTGAAAACCAAGGTGTGCCTTGTTTTGCATAGAACAGAATGTATGCTTCCTCTGAAAGCACACAAGCTTCTGAAACACAAGTAACCTATCATAATGCAAAAGAAATTGAAGTCAAATCTCAATTAACATATTTTAAGACAGATATTATAACTACTGTATTATAAATTATTACCTTTCTGTCATCAAACTTGTACCATTTATCAGGTGCAGAACGAATGTAACAATAATAATGACCCGAGCTAGATGTAAAGCCAGCATGTACGACAACTGCGTATAGTTCATATTTGAAATCCACCTGAAAACAAAAAATGGTGGCAACTGGTAAGTAAATATATATAAAAAACCTCATATATATCTAAGGATGGAACGCACGTTATTACTCTGACTGCCAGATGTGTATGGCTGCAAATCCAACTCTAGAGGAAATTCCACTTGCTTGTCTATTTTTTCCACATAAGATCCATCATTCTTGAATCTTTTTAAATGGAAAGCACAAATAGGAGGAATTTGATCCAGCATAAGCTGTTTCTCAACAGATACTTTTTGTTTACAATGGTCACATGTAAACTTCATTTCTTCATCTTCAATGTGTTCAACTTTTGTAAATGACTCAAGGGCAGTTGAAAGACTATTTGCATCTTCGATTTCCAAGCTTAGGTCTACTGATGGCTCGTATGTATCAGATATGTGATTGCAGTTGCAACACCTTAACTGGATTCATATATTAACAAAAAAACAAATAAGGATAAATAATATGCTAATATCCTGAAATGTGGGAATATAATAAGGATTGAATTCTTACTTTGCTAATAACACGACCGCCGAACACTTGCTTGACTAAATTGTAACTTTGTGAAGGAAGAGCAACATCTTTTATTTTTAAATTAGTTAAACAGCTTTCAAGTCTATCTAGAAAGCATTGCAAGAATTCATGAGCATCTTCTTGTTGATATCTTAGGAACGATGATGAAAAATCTAATAGCAGTTAGGTCAAGGATTACACAAGAACAAATGTAACCAATTAATGCAGGGTTCAAGGCAAAAAAGTTAACAACTGTAATTTGCAAGTAAATCAAAGGATACAACTCAAATTGTCAACAAATTTCCACGGGGAAACACTTTTGCCATTTGATGATAATGAAAGTTCAATGTGTTCCCGCAAGGCACAGATCAAACAGAAACGTTCATTGCTACCTGCAAACCCAAAATTTATTATCATACACTTTGCATAGCTCCCAATTATATTACAACATTCATAAGCAGTCAGTGTTAAATTTAAAGGAAACCCCATCTTTGGTTTTAAAATGCATGTGGCACTCCAATGCGTTTTGATCCCGTAAACCAATGTGTGAAGAGCACGCATCACATATGAGAAGCATTCTTTATTAAAAAAATACTAAAAGTTTATTATTTGTAGAAAACATTTCAATTTGTTAACTTTTGAACACTAAAATATAAGATAATCTCATCATCTCTAGTGAGATTAGTTCAATCAGAATTGGAAATCTCATCACCGCATCATGTGAGGTGCACATTTTAAAACCAAGATCCCATCTACATGATTGTTACTTGAAAAACAAACTGAAATAAAAAAGTAATGAGGATTTAAAACTTACAATCACAAGGCGTTGGATGCGGGTACGAATAGAGACCCTGAACCAGTAGCACAGAGTGAGTGAAGCACTGCATAACTGCATTGAAAAAGCAAGTGTTCCCCAAGTTTTCAAGCCCTGCACCCTGTAAGTTCAAATATTTTATAATCCAGTTTTATAACTGCAGATTCACACAGAAAACACACACCCCAAAACAACTAGTAGCAACAAATAATATAGAAGCGTAATAATTATTGCTTAAATTGTCAAAAACTCCTTCAAAATAATGAATCGGAACCAAAAAAAAACTAAAGCATACCACCATAGACGGCGTCTCGTAGACATCTTCGATCCAACTCGAAGAACTTGACGCGACTGCCGGCAGCGGTTTGTAAACCTCCGGTCGACTTTGATTACTCGAAATCCACGCGTTAGTCTCGTCATCAATATCACAACCACTATTATCCACAGGACTCGATGGCTCAGAGAGAGAATTCACTTCAACACCCGACGGAGACAGCAGCAATTCGTCGGAATCTTCGTTAACTTCGTTTAACTTGAAATCAACCGGTTTTTCCTCCGACTCTTGCGCTAAACTATCAAACAACATATGTGCAGTAGCATGAGTATCCACTTTCGAACCTCGATAGCTCAAACTTTGACCTAGGGTTTGTGTAAGCAAAGGCGAATTTTGGGGGCAAGACATGGATGAAGTGATTGAGAGTGACGGCGGGGGCAGGATCTCTGCGGAATCAGTTATCGGAGAAGAAATTAAGTGGAGTGGATGAGCGACGGTGCGAATTAGGGTTTTTGATAGGGGTGAAGGACGGAAATTGGGGGAAATATGAAATTTCTAGGGTTTGAATTTGGTGGATCGAAACAGAGGGAAAATTTTGGTGGTGACTATAAATTATTGGGAAATGATGGTAGTAGTTGGAATGAATTTCAACGCGGTTTTGAGAATTTAAAATGGGAGGGAAAAGAAAACCGCCATTTTCATGGATTTCATTTCACCAATCACCAAAGGTTGTTAGAAGAGAGAGAGGGTGGTCACGACGACTCACGTATAAACACAAGTATTTATGACGGATTATTTCCTACTTCATATTATATTATAACCAAACATTTATGATTTTCCATATTAGTCACTTACTTTCCTTTAATTAAATTACAAAAGTATTTGCGACGGATCAATAATTAAATGCAAGTCAAAGAGGTTGTGGTGTAGTGGTTGATGTGATGTCTGAAATCCCAAGGGACCCGGGTTCAATCCCTGTCACCACCATTAATTTCTGAGGCATGCAAATGAGACATAGTTCTTAAACTGATGCACCAGGGTTTTACCCACGCCGATCCAGGGTTCGAGCCTCGGCTCTCTCTCAAGCCCGAAAGGAGCCGTATTGGGTGAGATTTTTCTTTGGAAGCTCTCCAACTCTGACGTCAAGTGGGCCCGGTTAAGACAACATATTAGCCGGAGTTGGACGAGGCTCTCCCATGTGACGGGGGGTGCGACGTCACAACATTCAACGTTCGCCGTTCAAAAAATAATAATAATAATAATTAAATGCAAGGATGATAGTTTTGTTAATCTATTGATTAATAATAATAAAAAAATAGGTTTTTAAATTTATTTAATTATCGGCTTTACCATATAAACTACTAGGTTAGAATCTCGTGTATACGGGTTGAATAAATGTAATATTATATACTTAGTAATAAAAAGTTATGTTTTTAAAACTCGTGTAATATACGGGTTAAATAAACTCGTGTATTATACGGGTTAAATAAAATATAATGTTATATATTAACAGATATACACGTCAAAATTGAACAATGTAAATTTATTATATACTATATAATAAATAAAGGTTTTTCATATCACGTGTAGTCTCCATATCCATTTTCATAATTTTTTTCTCGCAACTCTCTTTTATTAAATATACATATATATTTTAATAATAATATATTTTTTTTAAATATACTAATCTATACTATAAAATAAATAAAGGTTTTTTAGTGCCACATGTCGCCTCCATATTCATTCTCACCATTTTTTTTCCGCTTCTCTCTCTTATTTAATGCACTTCTATTTTTAATAATAATATATATTTAAAGAAAAATATTAATTATACTAATAAAACATATTTATTTTAAATTAACTTTTATTATAAGAAACTTTAAAATTTAATTATTTAACTTTTATTTTAATCAAATAGTAAATGAAAGTCAAATTACATTAAATAATAATTAACGTATTTTCAAAAACACAATTATATATTAATTTTTATATATTTTGAGATTTTTTCTATCCTTAGTATATATAATATACTTTTACACATGTAAAATATATACACAAAGATTTAAAAAATTTATATATTGATATTTTTCAGTTTTCACACCGTGTGTAGACACGGGATCTAAACTAGTTATGCTAATAAAACACGTTTATTTAAAATTATCTCTAATTATAAGAAACTTTGAAATCTAATTATGTAACTTTTATTTTTAATTAAATAGTAATGAAATCAAATTAAATTAAATAGAATTAACGTAACCCAAATTTATATTAATTTTTACATATTTTGAGTTTTGTGTTTATATCCTTTACTATATATGTAATAAATTTTTACACCTATAAAATCTATATATATAAAGATTTAATAATTTTTTATATTGATATTTTTATTCCCATGTGTAATACAAATAATTAATTTAGCTGCCTAAAATAATAAATTTGATTATCAATAGAAGATATACGGAAAAATGAGAATCACGAAGCCTAAAAATATTAAACCGCTTTTCAAATCCTTCACGTGTTAAGGTTTTGTTTCCAAAAACTTCATATTAAAGAATTGTATAGCTTTTTTCCTTCTTTTCAAAAATTAAGTAGACGTACTTCTCTCACAAGTGGAGCTTTCTATTTTGTATATATGTTTGCAACTTTGTATAATCTAATCAATACATTTTACAATTTTTTATATTATAAAATTTTAAGACAATGAATAAAAATATAATCAATAATGCATGTAGACATAATTGTTCGTTAGTTTAATCAATCAAAACCATAATTGTATTTTCTATTAAAAGTTAAATATTCCATTCACGAAACAATGTTTTTATAAATGATTAATGGAAAGGCATATGTAAATACATAAACGGGACAAGGAGATTGTGGGGTCTAAGGGCAAGGGGTATACTCCTTCATCACCTTGTCATGACTTTGCCCATAATTTTGCCGACTGTCCGCCACGTCAGCAGTCAGAAAAGTGATGGTGTGCAAAGGAAATACTCATCTCCATCACTTTGCCACATTATCAACATTTTTTTTTAACTCTAAAATTACCATTGATTTAAAAACAAATTACAACCTAAAAATAAATAAACTTAAAACTAAAAAAAATTACAAACTTAAAAAAAACTTAAAACTAAAAAAACAACTAATCGCTCAACTCGAGTACATCCTCAATTTCCTTTTGTTTAAGCTCGATATATTTTTTAGCCTTCGGTCCGAGCTTACTCGTATCCATGATAAGGATCTTCAAATCCGCTTTCTCTTTTTCGACCAAATTAAATTTACGAATCTCATCGACCAAATCTCGCCCTATGACGGTTTGCTCGTCAAGCGATGACCCCGTTGTTTTTCCTTTTGCCTTTGCCTTCGCTTGATTTTTCCCGATCAGGCGAGGTATTTCTTCCTCGTCTGCGGGTGCGTCATCGTTGAGATCATAAAAAGGACCTATTGTGTCCGACATCTCCGGCCCCGGGCTATCCGACATGTCGGTCGAGCTTCTTTTTCGTGAAGATACATAACTCTCCGAGTTGTACAATTTTTGCCACTTTGGGCTTTTGACTAGTAAACTCCATTGGGATAAAGGCGGTTTCCCGCCTTCAATTATATCGTATTGTGTCAACGCGTCCGCCATAACCTCTTTGTCACCCGCACCGCTACGCTTGGTACGGGTACATTGATCAAAAATTTATTGAACTTTTTAACCTTTCGGTTAATATGTGTAAACTTGGAGCTAAGTTGATCGAGGGTTAGGTATACACCTTTACCCATTTGTTGAAAAAACGTTTCTCTGATACGAACCCATAATGCTTCTCCAGTTTGGTCGGTGCCTACATATAAAAAATAATTAATATTTTGTTTTATTTACAAATATAATTTTTAAAAAAATTAAAAAAATATAATTACCAATAATAGGGTTCTCGGACGTTTCGACCCAACTCTTAACCAACGTGTCCGTCTCGTTGTCACTCCATTTATGCAAATCTTTGGACGGTTCCTTTGACGCGGCTTCTTTACCCTTCTTCTTGCGAGCACGTTGCTTTGGCTTGTTTGATGGCTTGGTTGGTTGTTGGATTTCAGGTACAAAGTCGGGAATCGTCTGAGAATCCACTAGAAAATCAAAGTCAGACATGAGTGGAGTAGACGGGGGTGTCATCGGTTGGGGGATGTAACCCGTGTTGGGAGATTGGAATTGATTTTGAAAAAACGGTTGTGGCGGGTAAAATTGTTGGTTTGGCATTTGTGGCGTTTGTGGTGGGAATTGCGGTTGGTTTTGACCCGACAACAAGTTTTGGTATTGGGCGAATTATTGGAAGAAGGCTCGTTGTTGGTCGGGATTCATTTTGGATGCAAGTTTGTATTTGTTTGTGTGTTTTAAGAGTGATTTTTAAGGTTAAAAGTTGTGGTATTTATAACGTAAAAATAAGGGGTAAAAAAACATATTTTGGGAATATTACCGTTAAACGATAATATTTTGGAGATCAAACGGCTACTTTTTGGAGATAAAAGGCGTCACTTTTTCGACGCGCCTCGGTCACGCCGACCAAGAGGGCGGTGTGTCTTATGGTCACGGCGTGACTTATGCCCTCCACGTCACCCACGGCGTGAGATTACCGGGCATACCGGATACCCTAATGATGTTCCAGCTTTTTTCTTAAAGTATATATTTTTTATATTTTTTTATAAAATTGTCAAACAGTTATTTTCCTACGTGTATATATACAACTTTATCATTAAAAAAAAATCGTTTTTTTACCCTGTTTCTATCACGTTGTCATGCACGTTTCTCTAGATACCACTGAGACTTACGATCTACAGTTGAAGATGTACGGTTTTGGTTCATCACCATCTGCACTAATTTTTCTGGCGATCACAGGCAAGAATATTGTTCATCATATCCGGGTACAAAAGATCAAACGCTCTCTGTTTTTAAATTCAATAGCAGTACATGTATTAGTTTCTTCTTTCATACTTACTTCATAGCGAGATTTAGAACACAATACATAAACAAATCGGTTACTACCGATTTTATTTAGGATTTTCTGAAGAATAAAATCAAATACGAAATCAAAAGAAACAAATTTATTTCCCCCTTGCGGTTACTCCGTTCTCAAACGAAAGAAAAAAAAAAACAAAATCAATCAATCACCTTTAATCGATATTAGCCGCCGACAAACGTTAAGAAGAATCTGCGACGCAACGCCGCTGTTAGCCGCATGAACAAATTGCTGACGAGAACCAGAGAATCGGTAGTTGTTCCGAGAGACGAGAAACAGATCAGAAGTTATGGATTACCGTATCGGCTGGGAAAACCGCTGCTTTAGACGATCCGGTGATTTCTAATTTGGTGTAAATGACACCATTCAGGGGTCGGAAAACTTTAAACTAGAACCCTAATTCATAAATGCCTCTCAAACTGTCAAAAGAAAAATCCAATTACTGTCCCGATACCCATTTTCGGTTTTGCTAACCCAGCCCATTGTTTTGTAAATTAGTGGCCCATAAATATATTTTTTGGTTTTCGATAAGTAACAGAGAGGTTTGAGGTAGAGGTGGGCAAAAAAACCGGTTTGGAAATCCAATCCGGTTTCAAACCGAAACCCGACCCGACTTCAAACCGGTTTAGTGAGAACCGGTTTCAAACTGGTTTGAACCGGCGGTTCTGAACCGGTTTACTTATACATACGATTTACCGGTTTAGGAACGTTTTTTTTTTAACCGGTTTGAGGAACCGGTTTGCCAAACCGGTTTAACGGTAACTTTCGAAAACTAACCGTTGGGATAACGGCTATATCTATTCGAAGCAAACGGGCTAGAGGGTCCACCCCGAGTAGCGAACTCGGAAGGTATACGGGAACAAACTTTTTATCATTTATGAGTCCGGATGTTTTTGAGGACTTTGATATTTTGGCTTGGTGGAAAGGAAACGAATCTACTTTTCCGGTCCTTTCCGCCATGGCCCGTGATTTACTAACCGTCCAAGCTTCCACGGTAGCTTCGGAATCCGTTTTTTCTCTTAGTGACAGGGTTTTATCTATTCGAAGAACTAGACTCACTCCCGCGGCAATGGAAATGTGCATTTGCTTGAAAGACCATTTGGATGCGGTAGATAGGAGACAAGATAGGAGTTCGCTTGAAGACGAAATTGAAGTTGAAGAATTCATACACGAATCTGAGGTCAACCAAGGATTGGCGAGCCCACTTACAAATGAAGAACTCGCCGAAGATGATAGACTACAAGGATCCACTAGTAACTCCGAGAATGACGGCGAAAATTAAACAAAAATCTCCAAAAAAAAAAATATTTTTTTCTTTTTGTCGAATTGTAATGTTTAATTTTGTAATGTTTTGTGATTTCCGAACTCCTACAATATGAATAAACGTTGAACTTTATGTTTTTATTTGTTAAATATTTATTTTTTAATTTTTTTTTTTTAATAAATCCGGTTTAAACCGGTTCACCAACCCGAACCGGTCCAGAACCGAACTGAACCGGTTCAACAGGTTCGAGATTTTATATTAAATAAACCGGTTTAACCCGAACCGGTTTAGTCAAAACCGGTTTAAGGTTTGGTCAACGCAAACCGGTCCGGGCCGGTTTGGAACCGGTTCGGTTCAAAAAACCCGGTTTGTGCACCTCTTGTTTGAGGGATTATTACTCCATTACTGCATCTACTAACATTAGAATATATTTTAATATTGTGCAAAATTTTCAATCCATAATTATCATGAGTTTTAAAATACCTTCTCAATTTTATAAAAAACGGTCTTATAGTGTAGAACCTGTAGTTCTAAACAACAAGAACCAGAAGTTCTTCTAGCGTATATAATATTATATATACAGGCTCGTTTTAATACCTCAATCTTTCATTTGTCGATACAATGTCAAACTTGTCAAAATTAGAATTTGTTGCACTTGACATCTCGGGTAATAGCTACCTCATGCGGACTCTTGGTACTAAATTCATTTAACAGAAAAGAGTCTGAACGAGATGATCAGTGATGATAATCAAACCTCCTTTCAAGCCAAAGCCAAAGCTATGATCTTTCTCCGTCGTCATCTTCACAAACACTCAATTAGGGAATACCTTACTGTTGAGGACCCTCTTGAAATAAAAAAATAAAGAAATCATCCAGGAACAATTTGACCACCAGAAGTTGGTCTTACTCCCAAAAAACTCGCTACAAGTGGTTACATCTGAGGCTACAAGACTCTAAAATTGTTAGCAAGTACAACTCTACTATCTTCCACATCACCTCTGAATTGAAATTATGCGAAAAAAATATTTATTTAATAACCGGAGAAGATGTGCTTGAAAATACTTTTTCAACGTTCCATACCTCAAATTTGCTCCTGTCACAGCAATATAGGGAATGAAAATTTGTTAAATACTCTAAACTGATATCATATCTTCTGGTCGCTGAGCAAAATAACAAGCTCCTACTACAATATCAAACGCGACTTGTCGTTGCTAGCCCAATCCTAGAAGCGAATGCGACAACTTATCAAAGCGGGCGTGGGAGAGGGAGAAGTCGCGACTCCAGTAGAGGTCGTGGACGTGGACAGAGCAATGCCCGGCATCGGGAGTCTTAAAAACTTAAATCCAATAGTGGAGAATCAAGTCAACTGAATACGAGGCGACCTTCTAACTAGCGGGAACCAAAGTTATATGTGTTATAGATGTGGGATGACAAATCACTCGTCCGTTGAAGCTTATCAAAACAAGATGAAAGATAAAGGAAAAAGTTGAGACAAGATTGAGAATGCACCTACCTTCTTATCTCCTACCCCATTATCAGGCACTCATTTAGATACATGTTATTTCATTGAGAATGTTCGTGATGTCTAAAGTAATATTAATCTTATTTCATGAAGAAACATGTTTACTAGCTCCAGCAGAGCTATTATTAGTGATGAATGTCTAGTTGATAACGTTAGTACAAACACTATTCTCAAACATAAGAAATTTTTCTCTGAGTTGTCTCTAGTAGAGACACTTGTTGGTACTATCTCTGGTGTCAATAACCTTGTTGAAGGCTCTGGCAGAGCACATATAATCTTATCTTCGGGTACCACACTAATTCTCAATAATACATCATACTCTAGTAAATCACCACAAACTTTACTTCGTTTCAAAGATATTCGACAAAATGGTTACCACCTCAGAACAATTTCTGAAAATAATGCTAAATACCTTGAACTTACCTCAAACAAAAATGGACAGGAGACCATTATCGAAAAACTACAAACTCTATCATCTGGATTATATTGTACTAATATCAATCATATTAATTCATACATTTTTAGTAACTAGAAGTTATTAGATACAGACAAATTCAGCTTATGACATGACCAAATAAGTCACCGAGGTAGCATCGTGATGAGGTTATTGATCAAAATGTGTCAACAAGCACCCTCTCAACAATTTAATTTTTTTGCTACCAACATGTGTAGTGAATTCTCAGCAAATCAATCTTTAAGCTCTCTTAATACAAACTCCTATAAAGAATCCCTCTTATATTTGATAAGAATTCAAGAGGATATATGCAGGAAAGTTAATCCCCATGTGGACCATTTTAAGTATTTTACAATTTTAAGAGATACATCTTTATATGGTTATGTGTGAGTCTTTTAACTACCTTATATGTAGCATTTGCCCGCTTATTGTATGTCTATCGGGATAAATGTTGAACATCCAAAAGCTCATGTTCACATATAAAAATGGTTTAATTGAATAATTAAGTAAATGATTAAAGTTAATCACTAGATCGCTCCTGAAAAGATATAAATTATTATGTGAGGGCATGTTATTCTGCATATCACCACACTAATCATCTTAAAACCAACTCCTAATCAAATTCTCCCCTATACAACTAGTCTCCGGAAGAGAACAAGTGTGTCCAACATGAAAATATTTGGTTATGTGATATATGTATCAATACCGTCATAACGTACCACAATGGGACATGTTTACAACATCGTATGTTGACTATCATCTTAATGAAACAATATTCTCAGTCTTAGGGGGAGAATAAATAAGGAAAGACTCGTAATACATGAAAACAGAATCATCGAATGCATCATCATCACCCCTGAAGTGGTTAATATAAGTCTGAAGTCTAATATGTCATACTTTTGCAAAGAATAACAAATGAACTATCTGATGCATATCCACACACACAAACAGAGTGACAAAGTCACATATACCAGCATAAACTTCACCTGCTCAAACTGAAGTAATCATTGAAAGATTACCATACACATAAAACATGGGAAATAAATCGGTTCCAAACATAAAACCCACGAGAATAAAAAGAGCAGAATAAGGCAGTTGGTTTAACCCTATAAGTGGTTATACACAAAACCCTAGAAGAGGTTATAGATAAAATCCCAGAAGAGATTAACGAAATCGCAGAACGAAACGATAAAACCCTAGAAGAGGTAAATGTCTCAGAAGAGAATAATATGATTCCAGAAGAAAATTACAATGCCCAAAAGAGGAAAATGGAGATCCAGAATAAACTCATGTACCAAACAAATATGAGATCTCAATTAAATTATGTACAACGTAGTACAGTATGGAACCAAAAATGAAACACGTGTTTGAAATATTTGCATATGCTATAGCAATAGATATAATCAATGAAAAAGATTACGTACATAAAACTCTGTAAGAGTACATACACAAAGTTGACTGCCTATAGTGGCAAGACGGCTAAAAGGCTGAATTAAATTTACATGACAAGTGAAACGTTTTCAAACATGTAGTCCAAACACCCATAGACGTCAAACCAGTAGGTTATAAAAGGGTGTCTTTATATAAAAAGAAATGAAAATTATGAGATCATGCGATGTAGGCACGACTTGTAACATTAAGGTTTTTCCCAAATCAAGAAGACGATTGTGAGGAAATGTGTTCCCCTGTAGTGGATGCGATAACCTCTAGATTTTTAGTCGGCCTCGCAATCTCAAAAGGACTTTAGAAAACTTATGGATGTTGTTACTGCATACTTGTGGGAAAAACTTGAAAGTGACAACTACATGGAAATTCCAAAAGGGTAGAAATGTTTGAAGCATTATAATTAGTACCTCGAGATGTGTGTTATAAATCTCATGAGATTTTTATATAGTATTGAGAAATATGGTCATATGTGGCACAATCGACTCAGTGAATATCTCGAAAAAGAATGACACAAAGCTGATGTAATCAACCCATGTGTCTTTATAAAAAGATCACATTCAAAATTCACCATAATAGCAGTTTATGTTGATGATATAAACATCATTGGATTTCCTGAAGAGATAGAGAAAGCTGCTAAATTTTTAAAGAGTGAATTTGAAGAGCTTAGTATGACAAAATTATGTCTTGGTCTTCAATTTGTGTATTTGTGCAATGGCACATTTATCTATCAATCAAACTGCATCCAGAAGATGTTAGTACTTGGTCCATTTAGCATCCCTATGGTTGTCCGATCGCTAGATCCACATAAGGATCCTTACCAACCTCAAGAAAAGGGCGAAGAAGTACTTGGTCCAGAATTACCGTACTTAAACGCGTTCGATGCCCTTATGTATCTTGCAAATAACACTAGACCTGATATTGCATTCTTTGTACATGTACTAGCAAGATATGGTTCGAATCCAACACGTAGACATTGGAATGGAATAAAACATATATTCTAGTATATTTACGGGACAAAAGACTTAGGTATTTTCTACCTGAAAAATGAAAAGTCACAGCTTGTTGGGTATGCTGATGTTGGATATCTATCAGATCCACATAAAGCACATTCTCAAACAGGTTATGTATTCACATATGGTGGCACATCAATTTCTTGGAAGTCTACAAAGCAAACACTTACAACAACGTCATCAAACCATGCCGAGTTAATAGCACTATATGATACCGGTCGAGAATGTGTGTGGTTTAGATCTATGATTAATCACATACAAGAAGCATGTGGATTAGAACAGATCAAGAAGGACCCAACAATTATCTATGAAGACAATGCTGCTTGTATTGCTCAGATTATAGAAGGCTACATCAAATGTGACAGAACTAAACATATTTCACCAAAGTTTTTCTCAACATATGACTTACAGAAAGAAGGGGAAATTGATATTAAGCAGATCAAGTCAAGTAACAATCTAGCTGACTTGTTCACAAAATCTTTACCAAGAAGCAGTTTTGAGCAGCTATCACAGAGGATCGAACTACGTAGATTAAAAGATGTTAGTTAAATTGAAGGGGGGGCATTATACACGCTATACTCTTTTTTCCTTGACTAAGTTTTGTCCCTCTGGGTTTTCTTAGTAAGTTTTTAACGAGGTAGCATAACTGGTCCAGTAACATCAGTTTTATATTTAGGTCCCGAAGTACCAATTTAACACAGTCCTGAAGTATGTTGTTAATAGTGTATAATGAATATAAATTTATATATATGAGGGGGAGTGTTGTAAATCAGATATATTACTAACCATTTCTCTCTCCCATTAGAAACTGTTTGATAGTTATTTTCCTACATGTATATATACAACTTTACCATTGAATAAAGATTGTTCAGGCTGTTTTCTATCAAAAATAAACATAATACCGCTTCCTCTTTTATGTATCCTTGTATTTTAAATTTGACTATTAGACACAATTGTAATAGTGGTATTGTTAGAGGTAGTCTTTTGTAAATATGGGGTTAGTATTTTACCTCTTTCCTTGTACAAACCTAATACAATTAGATGCAATACAATTATACATTTTCATTTTCTCTATCACACACTTAAGAGGTTTATCTTGGTCTCAGAGCCAAGAACTTTATTTTTATGAAAACAATTGTCACCATCATATACATCTCTGAAAATCGGTCACAATGATCACCGGTTAGAGCCTTCCTTCTCCTTCTTGGAGCTCGTTTTTCTCTGATTGGAACAAGTTCTCGTTGTTGCAGTTCTCAGCCGCCAGGTTTCCTCCCTAGTTCTCGGTGCTTGAAGATCTCGGTGTTGAAGTACTCGGCCATAATTACTTAAGGTTCTCGTTTTTTAAAGTATAAGCATTTTTCAAAAGTTCTCGTTGTTGCAAAACAGTTATAGGCCCAACTTGAACGAAATTGACTTTGACTTATAGCATTTCTCCTTCTCTTAGCTGAAGGCTTATCCATGAATCCGGACTTGGAGAACTTGAGGGCACAGGATTCAATCCAGGCACAGGTTCTCCTTATGGCTATCTTGTTGCGAACGAAAGACCGGATCTCTATTCTTCCAGCAATCTTCTTTTGATAGAGAAAAAAGAAAGAAGAGAAAGAACTCCACAATTCAATTGGAAGTTCTCGGCCGAATCATAAGTGTTGTATGCATACAAAAAGTTCTCGGCAAAATCACAAGTGTTGTACGCATACAAAATGTTCTCTCGGCCACCATTAAAGTTTACGGCCCAAAATTCAAGTGGAAGTTCTAGGCCCAAATTACAAAACAAGTTCCAGACCCAATTTAAAGTTTACAAAAAAAAAAATAGTTCTAAAAAATGGAAATATGACAACCGTTAGGGTGAGGGGGCACTCATGCCATGAAGCCCTTTGAAGCCCCACACCCTCTAACGAGAGTGTGACACTTCACTTGAAGCCCCATGAAGACCTACGAAGCCACGTTGGTGGCGGCACCCAAGCCCCTTGAAGCAACAAACAAAAAAAATTAATTAAAAATTTTAAAAAAACACAAGTTAATTAACTAATTCATTAAATTCATAAAAATAAAATAAACTAAAGTTATAAAATAAAAAATAACTAAAAATACAAAAAATAAAAATAACTAAATAAAAATAAAAGTTGTTATAACATTTTGTATGCTCAAATGTTAATATATGATATTTTTAAGTTAATTTAAAATTTTAGTCTTATCAAATAAAAAATTAAATAACTTTAAAAAAATATATAAAACATTCTTTTAAAATATAAGACTCAAATGTTTCTTTCTAATCACAAATAAATGGATTTTTCATGGGGATGAAGACCACGTGGACCAGCTCACAATTCTTTAAGTTCTACGCTCCAATGCAGTATTCCCAAACCGCTTGAAGCCGCATTATGAAGTTGTGGGGGTGACGGCGGTGATGCCGTGCGAAGCCGTTCAAACCTCGCGTCACCGTAGCGGGTGCCCCCTCCACCCTTACTTCCCTTTCATATGTTGAAAGGGCCTCTCACAATTCACACATGTTTACATTTACCCCGTCTCATCTCCAACAAAATGCAAAACACGACCTTGAAATTTAAGAATTGATAGTGATGGATCAAAACGAGGGCTATGGCGGTGGAGATCCGAACGAGCAGTTCCATCGGAACGAAACGGAACAAAGCTATCTCCGCTCGCCAATGAAGGTTTCCTAAGGGAAGAACGAGACTTTCAGCCTTTTGGTTGACATTACTAGTCACGGGATTAGTGGAGTTTCGTCGACTTTTGACATCGGAAGAACGAGATTTTCAGGCTTTTTGACACCGTCACACTAGGATCCTTTTGGGAGATTGATGTTATTTAAATCAGGCTCAACTACCCACCAGAGCCGGATTTGACCATGGGCAAGAAGGGTGACCGCCCAAGGCCCGTTTTACGAGGGGCCCAAATTTTTAAAATTTTTATATGTAAAATGGTAGGAGATCTGCACGATTCGTCGGTTAACTATACAGTATGTCATTCTAAAACTATAATTTTGTTATGTTTATTGCTATAAATTTTTTTTGCCTTAATAATGAAATTTTTTTATTTAGAACTTTTACCATTTGAGGGGCCCATTTTTCTAGCTCGCCCCGGGCCCCTCAATCCTCAGCTCCGGCCCTGCTACCCGCCAATTCGGATCGAGCCCCCAACCCATGAGGAAACCAAAACTAATAAAAACTTTCTAAAAGAAGTCTTAAAACTATCATTACACCAGATAACCAACGGTTGGTTCTAATACAAGATTGCCAAGCATATTTTTACGGAATCAATATACAAGCGTAAATAGTGACGTCAGGCCGTCACAATCATACTATGTGTTTTTAATTCTGTATCGTGTGAACCCAAACGTCCCACCCAACCGCGTACATTGAATCCATCCATTCCATTTGACCAATTTTGAAGAAGCCCAAGTACGAACTACGTATCACTGCCTCGCATTAAATGATTAGTTATCAATTATTAATAATTGGTTAACCGAGTAATAATCATTATTGTTGTTACTTACGATTATTAATCATTACTTATTATTTACCAAAGTATTAATTGCTATATCGAAGAGGGGTCTCGAAGATTTTCTATCCTGGTATAGACGTGTAGTAGTGTCTTTTCTTATTAGAGAGCGTTGCGTAGATTTAGGAATAAGATCAGATAAACGTGTGTTTTTACGGTTCTAAAATAGTTATATTATATTTTATCCGGGATAAATTTTATTTGGCCTATTCATTCTTTTGAACCATACCACGTGCAAAGTTATTTTTGTGTGGTCCCAAAAAATGTTTTTAGTTTCTAGAATTATTTTTTTATCGATAATTTAATACACTAGCTTTTAACGGTCAATAGAGAGAAAAAGAGAGAAAGTTAGGAGAGTAAACGTGTACACGTAGATGTAGGTAGGTGTATATGTATTTATATTCCATAGTGTACCTTAAGAGTGTTTATTGTATACTTATATTTTTAGCGAAGAATTCATTGTTGTGTCGATAGAGGGTTACTACTAGCAAGCATGAAATACGACTTGTGATGTCTCCTACCGTATAACTTCACTAGTGTTGTCGCGTGATATTTAATGCTTTTGGTTGACACTGTTGAAGAAGTCTTACATTTTATCAGATGGCATGATACGTTCTTTTCGGGTAAAAATGTATTACGTGGCCTAGCTACCCAAATTTAGCATTTTGACGATTGACAAGAATTAAATTTAAAAATAGAAAACATAAGGAACGTCAAGTTGAATTTAAAAAGTTGTACGAGTACAAACTAAAAGTTGTGAGCTATAAAATAATATTGTTGTGTCTGAATCTTAAAAAATTAAATGAGAAAAAACAAATAATAATTAAACAACCTAAGCAATTAAGGTAATTATAAGGTCCCAAACTAATAAAAAAACCAGCTTACATCAAAACCATATATTATTATTAAAACCAAAACATGTCTTTAGATGGATTTCACTTGGTGTTTGTTTGCTAAGGTTTTGTTTACTTGAAGATTACTACGGCTATGTGAATCAGTGTATATACTCGTATCATGTTTAGATATTTTGATAAATTGTGTCATGATAACATTTTAATAAGTTGAGGGACTGTCTCTTAAACACCCAATTCCGATAACTTGTTTTTCCGGCAAGTTTTATCTCCGGCCTGAAACTCATTTGAAGAACGAGTCCGATGGTGGTGAGTCTGCCGGCTCAGGCATTCGTCGCAGCCCTAGAGCAAGTCAAGCAAAAACATGAGAATAGAATCCATCAGTAGCCTTAAACACTGTTTAGATAGATGACACCAATTCCAACGGTGGTGAGTCTGCGGGCTCAGGCGAGGGCGGCGGTGGGGAAGGAAGGAGATGCATTTGTCTGGTGGGGAAGGAGATGTATTTAGGTTTAAACACAAATAGTCCCTGTGGATTTTAATTTTTGTTTTTAAAAGAAAGGGTGGTTTCTGTTAGTGTCAGGGGCCATCTTTGTAACAATCGTGCAAACTATTGGTCTGAACTTGTAGTTTCCTATTCCTAGGAGCCAAAAGTGAAATCCGTGTAAACCACAAGGGCCATCCGTGTAACTAATTCTTTTTTTATACTATAAAATCGTGCAATTTTTTTTTATCTTCTAATTTGAGTATGGTATTGATTTAAAAAATGGTCTTTAAGTTTATTAGGCCTTGTTTGGTAGCCTCTTAATAGTCATTAAGAGGCTACCTCTTAATGTTTCAAAGACTCTTAATGGTTAAGAGGTAACTTTAAGTCTATATGGTTAAGAGGTAACATCTTAATGGTAAGTCATCACAAGTTATATGGCCTCTTACCTCTTAACAATTAAGAGGCTTTGAACCATTAAGAGGTAGCCTTTTAATGACGTTCAGAAGCTACCAAACAGCCCCTGAATTAGGTGCAATTTTCCAAATTGTGTTCAATTTCAACATGGTATTAAGTTATTTCAAAATGATGTTTTATCGTTTTAATGGTGTTTATTTCTGTCCAAGTGTTTTAATTTGTTTTCAAATGGTGTTTTAAGTATCACAAAATGGTGCTTTATTTATGCTCATAGATGCATTTACCCTTACCTCTTAAAATACGTGACGTTTTCTTATGACTTCCTACACCTTTTATGCAAAATCTAATTTTTAACATAACCCCACACACATACATTCACATACACATATATATATATAAGCATATTTGTTCTTAACTATTAATTAAATATCTTAAGTTATATCACTACTTGTTAATAAGTATTTTTATCAAGTGTGTTAATTGCGTCAGGTTGACATGTTAATTGGTAGAATCGTTGAACTTGAACACGCCCTGTTTTACTTTTGTCAATTAAATCAATACTAACGTGTACACACTTGAATTTGTGTAATCGAACACGACCCATTTAACTGATTTTTGTCTTAATGAGTCAAACGGGTTGGCGTGTTGTCAAGTTTTAAACGGGTCGTAATCAAGTTGTAAACATATTGGAGGCTTGTAATAAATGGGTTGGGGATCATCAACCTCTTTAATGAATTTGGTTAAATAGTTCCATGTGAACACAACCTTTTAATTAAACAGATTATCTTAATACGACATGTTTATTAATCAAGTTAGACATGAAAACCTAAAAACTGACTATGTTCTTGTCGTGTTGGAAATCGCAAACCCCACTTAAAAACAAGCTCAAAGCTTTGAACTTTGAATCCAAAAATGAGAGATGAAGTCATTAGAGCAGACGAGATCACGTTAGTTACTATGATATAACTTCTCATCAAAGAGTCTAATCGGTTGTCGGTACAAAGAAATCTGAAAGTATTATTCTTTAGTACAAAGTTATTGCCAAGATCTTGACTAATAGGCTCTTTGGAGTGTCTTGTCAATGGTTAGTGAGGTGCAATCCACATACATAAAAGGAGACACACATATTTGACGGGTTTCTTAAGATAAATGAATTAACTAAAAATCTAACGTGAGCCAAGACTCAATTAGTTGGATATTTATTGGTGTCACGTATTAGCTATTGGATCTTAATCTCAACCCCTAATCTACATAACTAACATACACACATATATAATCAATGTTTTAAAAACCGGTTTTAAATTGTATCGGATTAGACTCAGAAATGGTTTAACCAGTTGTATCGGGTTGTACCGGGTTGACTAGTAAATATATAATTTCATAAAAATATAACTCTAACTCAAAAAATAATCCAAAAATACATGATTTTATAATAAAAATTAATCCATAATCAAAAGATAACCCAAAACACTCAAATTTTCAATTATATTTTTTAAATAAAAGTGCATAATTATTTTATGTCATTGGAGTGTTAAATGTATTAATTTCATGACTGCTTAAAAGATAAAAATTCACCATCATCGTCATCCTCATCAACAAGAGCATAATTATTTTCGTTTCTACAATATTAAATAAGATGTTTTATCGCTTAAATGTTTTTTAATGGCAAACAGAAGGATGATGGTTAAACATAGTTTTTACATGGGCCGCTATTTTCTGAAAAGGAGCATATCAATTGATTTTTTTCTAAACTGGGTTGTAGGTAAGGTAATTGATCAACAAGCCTTCTATTTGTGACTTAGTGTGTATCCCGACAATTTTTATTTTTTTTTAAGTTTAAACATAAAATTTACTTGTAACTAAAGCCGGTACAATGATATAACCCGGTAATACCGACAGTTCAATTAACATACCGGTTTTCCAATTTACCGGGCTAGTGGCCGAGACCCGGTTTAACTGGTATTACCGGCCAGTTTAAACCGGTTTTTAAAACATTGTATATAATAGAGAGACTTCAATACAAACCAACTTTAAGTAAAAATTTACGTTTTAACTATGATACATAAGGTGATTATGTAACCGTTTACCTTATTTTCTTTCTAATTATCATTATATCTCTCGATCACTACATACAAATATATTTTACAGTTCTCTAGATTCTCTACTAAGATTTGGATTGCATGTGTCTATGTATATATGGTTCCTGTAAGAAGTAACGTGTGTAATGGCCCATAGCCGTTGATATGACTTTATATTCAGATAAAAAAAGGGATATTTACCAAAATAGCCATTTGATCATGATGATTTACCAAAATAGCCATTGACTTTTTTTTTTTACAAAAATAGCCAACCAATCAGGTAATGCCATTTGTCAAAAAGGCGAAAATTTGTATTTTTCGCTAAAAAACATCTGATTTTTCGCCAAAAAAAAATCAGAATATTTCAAATTTTCGCCATTTTGAAAAATGGCGAAAAAATATGGGATATTTTCGCCGTTTATTATTAAATTATAATATACTTTTTAATATTAAAATATTATTATTTTTTTTAATATTTATTTTTTTTCAATTATTATTTTTTTCAATTTTTGTAAAATAATAAAATATAATTTTAATTTAAAAAACGAATTTAAATAAAATATTATTTAAACAAATATTTATACCTCTTTCTACCATTCCTTCATTTTTTCATCACTTATCTAACAAACTTCATCAAATATTTATACCCCTCTCTACCATTGATTTTTTCTCCACTTATCTAACAAACTTCATCAAATATTTATATCCCTCTCTACCATTCATTTCTTTCACATTCCATCTACTTAAACATTTTCTTCACTTATCCACTTTATAAAATTCATCCTTTTATCCATCAACTTACAACTTATTTTTAAGTAATGTCTTGTAATATTATTTTATGTACCGGTGGAAAATGGGACTTTTTTAACGGTGTTGAGGAGTATGTTCCTTTAAAAAATGCTTGCGACGTGTTTTTTGTGTTCCTAGTAATATTAGTTACGTGGGTTTGAAAAATCTTATTTGTGAAAAATGTGGTTTTAGCAATGAAATTCGTTTTTCTTATAAAATGTCTACTTACACACATCCAATTGATCTATTGGATGATCATGATGTTTTATTTTCGCAAAAAATGGTCAAATTTTCGCCAAAAGTGGTTAAATTTTCGCCACTTTTTCGAATTTTTCGCCATTTTTTCGAAATTTTCGCCATTTTTCTAAAATTTTCGCCATTTTTCAATAAATTCCAAAAATTTCGCCGTTTTTCAAAATTTTCTCCACATCTAATCGCCATTCGGACCACAAAATTAAAAAAAAAAAAAAAATGGCGAAAATTTGTGGCGAAAAAATATGGCAAAATTTCGCCAAAATGGCTATTTTGGTAAATAAAAAAGTCAATGGCTATTTTGGTAAAGCATCATGGTCAAATGGCTATTTTGATGAATATCCCTAAAAAAAAATATGCTGACAATTTTGTGAATAATGTGAACAAAAAAATAAGCTATCTTTCTTATGGAAAAGTTTTCGTGTTAATATCTTTCTAACGTCTGACATCGAAATAAAAATATAGAAGGACTATTTTACTATCTCAATTTTTATACTAAAACTTAAAATTTTTAAATTTACCCTTTTAATTAGTTTTTTTACTTTTTTTTTCTTTCAATTTTTACTCTTTTTTTTTCAGTTAGTTTTTTTAGCCTTTTTTTATCAATTTGTATATTTTTTTTTTCCAAGAATCATCAAAATGTACAAAATAAGTGCCAAAGTTTTGATGTTGGGCATTGGAATCGCAAAACATTCGAAACTATATAAACTTGATAACTTGAATCAACCAACATGTTTGGATGTTAGAATCACAAAAAAACACGCACATGTTGGAATCAATCGACTTGGATCAGAAGGTCATATCGACGGAATCAACCGACTTGGAACCAATCGTTGTCCTGGGATCGATGGAATCGAAATCGCCGATCGTCGGTTAGGAAACAATCACTGGTTGAATCGCCATTTAGGTTTGAATCAGAATGTCGTATCGTTGTCTTCGAGAATCAGAAAAGTCCTTTTTTCTTGTAAGTTTAAAATGTTATTTTGTCGTAATATATAATTTTATAAAATAGGGGGATATATTTAATTTAATTTTTGGGTTAAATATATATGTAATTAGCTTTTAAAATAAGGGGATACATGTAATTTGCCATTAAAAATAACGTGATATACGTAATTTAAGTTTTTAGTTGGGTATATATGTAATCAGGTTTAAAATAAGGGAATATACGTGTAGGACAACCATTCACATAAATAAAATTAAAACATACTTTTTATGACAGAATAATAGGATTACAATAAAATGATAAAAAAAATTACAAAACTGAATGAATACAGAAATAAGGAAAGGAAAAACGAAACAGAAAGAAACTAAAAAATCGAGTAGAGGCTGAGAATTTCTGTTAAACAGAGGTCCCTTAAAACAGATTTCGGGCCACCCAGGTGAACCCGTCTGTCTCCCAGGGTACAGCAGCCGAAGCAGAAAGTACTGTCGGGATTAGCATACCCGACACTATACCTGAAATAAGAGCGCGAAGCTTGGAGAATGCTGAAAATTCTTCTGGAACAGAGTCTGTGTGCATATGCGATTTGTTTGTAGTAGCAAACCAGGAACCCAAGTCTTGATTACATATGCTAGAGACTTTGCAACTGATGGCTTTTCATAAGTCTGCAACTAATGCTACTAATAACTCTGGAAGTTAAGTCTGCAAGTAATGCAATCATAACTCTGGAAGTTCAGACTTTGCAACTAATGAATTCGAACAGTCTCCTGGAGAGGCTTGAACCAGACCCGAACCTGCGAGCCACCAGTAAAAATACTAGGGCGGCTCTCAAGCGGCGATGCGAAGTGCCAAGTGCGTCATCAAAGCGCGTTGTACCCTTGCAACTACCACTGTGTGTCTTGGTGTACAAGAATAATCTTGTGTGAACCTTCGCACTTATAAGTCAAGCGATAGTTTCTCATTCCTCTGATGTGGGATAAGCTCAATTCCCAAGACATGTTTAAATTCCAATGTCTCAACATTTAATACACACAACTTTGAGCATCGATATCGCATTCATCTTAGCTCTATTTTGGACACGATTCGGTTCGTTGTGATCCTGTCACGTAATGTAATTCGAACATAATAAATAATAATTATATTTGTAACAAATACAAATTAATTATTTAAGTCCAAAATATGTGAAAACATATTTTCACATAAAAATTTCCAACAATATGTAATTTCCCCTTTAAAATAATGGGATTTACGTAAATTAAGTTTTGAGTTGGGTATATATGTAATCAGATTTAAAATAAAGGAATATATGTAATTCCGCCTCTATATAAACCAATGGCGGCACATTTTGTTGAAAAATAAATTAAAAAAAAACCTTATTTTTAAACTTTAAATTTTCATTCCTTTATATTTCTGTATTTGTTTGTGTTTAATATTATAACCTTTATAGATCATTTTCCAACATTTAACTAATAGTTTTAGTGGTTTTAATTCAACGGGTCGCAGCTCGCAAACGTGAGTTATGGTTTTGTTTGATTGATCCCTTAAAGAGTGGATGATGATTAAAAGTATTTAATAGAAAGTAATTAATATTATAAACAATCCAATAATTAAATAAATATATCACGCTTAACTCGTGTCTTACTAATTTATTAATCATGTCATTCGAGAATAAAATATTTTTACTGCTCTCGTAAACCCAACACCTGCTATATTCCTCTTATATTTCTTTTCTAAAATCTTTATTAAAAAGTTAATGTCCTTTTAACTTTAAATATTGTATATTATTTCAGTCCATTTTTTCCACCTAAAAATAATAAAATAACTATAAATTATTTCATTGTACAACACTTCACTCGCTTGAAACTTGAAAGTCAACAAAGTCCAGAAGTTTTATCGGGAACTTTGAATGAATATTAACTAGGGGTTGTAAACTTGGTTATACGTCGGTTTTATTTTATTCTCTTTCATAATCATAATAGCTTGGTCTAATTAACTATTTTTCAGTTAATCATCAATTATTAGTCGGTTTTAGTTAGTTTTGATTAATTAATCATTTTTGTTCCGTAATCACTAATCACATATTTATTAAATATATCACTTAAAAAAAACCTACATGTAGTGAATGTCACTCAAAATCTATTTTTATCACAGAAATAGATTATTTTTTAATAATCACATGATATTATGTTAGTAATATTACGTAAATTACGTAAAACACATGACATTATGTTAGTAATATAATTATTTTTTTAGTCATAAATTCATAATTAATGCACAAAATAGTAACCAAGTTTAAAAGGTAGTAAACTGTCATTTTCGTCCATTTGGTTTGATCAAAATTGTCACTTTCATTCAATAGTTTGATTTCTTACATCTGGCTCCTTGTGGTTTTAAAATATTATCATTTTTGTCCAGTCACTTAACACCGTGCTTTTATCAGTTAAATGAGGAGTAAATCAGTCTTTTTACATCTATTTTTTTTCTCCAGTTTTTTAATGCCATTTAAATCTCCTCCCTCCCCATTAAACCCTAATCCTTCTCATTTAAATCAAACTTTACACTTGATCTTTGGATAATAACTAAGACACTTCGTCCAAAAACCTTTTTAGATTGAAATCCTTCTTGGTCGAAATCCATATATAGTTAAAGTATATGATTTATTGAATTGTAATTTATTCTAATCTTTAAATACAAACAATAAGATTATATTTTACGAAATAATAAAAACTTAATGAATGAAAATACTTAAATAAAAAACAATAATACTGATTGGTTTAAAATAAAATCAATTTTTTTAATAAAACGAAGGGGGAAGAGCTCGTTGTTGTGGTGATGGCATGGATGCCAAACCATGGACCATAAAGGTCAGGTGGTGTTCACGATGTGGTCTAGAGCCACATCGACAATGGCGTGGTCCACAGGCTAACAGGACAAGGGTCACACCTCTCATCACGATTGTGCGGCACAATGTAGAGTTGACGTAAAAACTGATGTAAGTTCTCTCACGCCTCCACACATGAAGGACTACACATACCCTTTTACCCGTGTTTGGGATTACTTATTTAGCCTACTTGTTGACTAATAAGGTGTTTGGGTAAACCAACTTATTTACCCTACGTATTCCACTTTCAAGAAGTAAGGGAGGACTTACTTATGTCTTATTAACTTATATAAGTTAAAAATTAATAAGTTATAAGTTTTTTTTTGAACGGCAACGCTAGATATTCTAGGATAATTGAGTTTCCCCGGGGCAACATTTAGAACATTTAGGGCAGCCCACCACAGGAGGAACCCCCCAACTGGGTAAACCCCCTGACCTGCCCACATACATTTTTTTTTCTGTTGACAATATTCGAACCCAAAACCTCCACTATAAGAAGTATTAAGGCTATCATTGCATCAAATGACTAATAATAATATGTTATAAGTAATAAATAGATTTAAAAAGTAATCCCAAACACCCTCTACATGCTTTTTTAACCAAAATCAACATTAATATCAGATCCCATGTTCATCATTACAATCATTGAGCAGGAAATCAATTAACCTCCAAATCCATACAAAATCCTTCCCTTTTACAGTGAGACATTTTTACCGTGTTTAGGAAATACCAATCATGTCCTTTGTATCGGGTAAAAGATGCAAAAAACGTGTGGATAAATCGGACACTTCATTTTGCGTTCTGAGAAACCACATCATCCCTTCCTCACACGCTTCTGCCCACTAAAATACACCCAATCCCTCATTAGCCCTAGTATCCTTTTTCACACGTTTCACACACTCCTCCCTCCGCCGCCGCTACCTACCACCACCGATCTTTTCAATTTTCTTCCTGTTTATGGAATTACTGATTATCGTCTAAACAACATGAATCACTGGACTCCCGACGACAACACCTCCATGATGGATGCTTTCATCACCTCTGACATGACATCCATTTGGCCTAATTCTACTAACACGGCGGCGACGACGACGACAGTCCCGCTGACGTCATCCTCTGCTTCCACCTCTATCGTTAACGACTTTAATCAAGATACGTTACAGCAACGACTCCAGGGTTTGATTGACACGGCGCGAGAGCCATGGACTTACGCTATCTTCTGGCAATCTTCCGTCGTTGATTATTCCGGTCCTCCGGTGTTAGGTTGGGGGGACGGGTACTACAAGGGGGAGATGAACAAGGCGAAACCGGCGCCGTCTGCGACTTCTATGGCTGAGCAGCAGTACCGGAAAAAGGTGCTCCGGGAGCTTAATTCGATGATTTCCGGCACTCAGGCGCCGGAAAATGACGTTGTGGATGAGGAAGTTACTGATACGGAGTGGTTTTTTCTTATCTCTATGACGCAATCGTTTGCCTGCGGAAGCGGGCTTCCTGGTCAGGCGGCGTTTACGAATCAACCGGTGTGGGTTGCCGGATGTGAACGGCTGATGACGTCACACTGCGAGAGAGCTCGGCAAGGGCAAGGGTTTGGGTTACAGACGATTGTTTGTATTCCTTCCGCCGATGGAGTGATTGAGTTAGGTTCAACGGAGCTGATTTTTCAGAACTCAGATGTGATGAAGAAAGTTAGGGTTTCGTTTGATTTCAATAGCGGTGGGGATATGACGCAAATCAACACGGATCAGACTGCCGGAGATGACACTGATCCGTCGTCGATTTGGCTCACAGATCCGGTTGTTTCCTCTTCTGTGACTACCGGCGTGACGCCGGTTAAGGATTCCGTTGATGTAATCGGCTCTCAAACCACAAGTGTCATCCCGCCAATCGATTCACACGTTCCGAAACAACTCCCGTTTGAAAGCCCTAATTCGTTACCTGAAAACCCTAGATCTGGTGATAACCCTAGTCAACGGATTTTCGG
This sequence comes from Smallanthus sonchifolius, assembly GCA_023525975.1. Classification (NCBI taxonomy): domain Eukaryota; kingdom Viridiplantae; phylum Streptophyta; class Magnoliopsida; order Asterales; family Asteraceae; genus Smallanthus; species Smallanthus sonchifolius. The sequence goes on along the minus strand of CM042041.1, from coordinate 59,135,942 downwards.
GAGCAGAGAGTTGAATTTCTCCGAATTCAGATCGTTAGACGTGGCAACCAGTGGCAAAAACGGGAATTCGTCGTACAACAAGGCGGAATCCGGCAAAATTCTGAATTTTGGCGAGAGTAAAAGGAACGGTGCTCCGTTCTCCGGTCAATCTCACTTCGTCGGAGCAGAGGAGAACAGCAATAGTAACAGTAATCATAAGAAGAAGAGATCCCCGGCTTCGTGTGGCAGCAACGAAGACGGGATGCTCTCTTTCGTCTCCCACGTGGTTCCATCGTCTAATACGGTGAAGCCTGTGGGTGCGGCATCAACCGCAGTGGACTCCGACCACTCGGATCTCGACGCGTCGGTGATCCGAGAAGTGGAAAGCATTAGAGTGGTGGAACCGGAGAAAAAACCGCGAAAACGAGGGCGTAAACCGGCCAACGGCCGAGAAGAGCCGTTGAATCATGTCGAAGCCGAGAGACAAAGGAGAGAAAAACTAAACCAGCGATTCTATGCGCTGCGCGCCGTAGTCCCAAACGTCTCGAAAATGGACAAAGCCTCCCTCCTAGGCGACGCGATCCTATACATCAACGAGCTGAAATCAAAACTCGAAAACTCGGAATGTGACAAAGAAAAGTTAAGAAACCAACTTGACGCGTTTAAGAAAGACTCCCGCCAATCGTCTTCATCGGTCATCACCTTGGCGGACGACTTGAAAACCACCACCACCATGAACGCCCTCCTTCCTAGGGCGGATTTAGACGTAGACGTGAAGGTCATTGGTTGGGACGCGATGATTAGGATCCAATGTAACAAAAAGAACCACCCTGCCGCGCAGCTAATGAGTGCATTGATGGAGCTCGATTTAGAAGTGAACCACGCAAGCGTGTCGGTGGTGAACGAGTTGATGATCCAACAAGCCACCGTGAAAATGGGCGGTCGGTTGTACAGTCAAGACGAGCTCCGGTCCGCCTTAACCAACAGATTTTCAGTTCCATGATGAATTTGTTTGGGTTAATGAGTGAAGCTTTTGCAGGTTTTTAATGTAACATAGTAGTCGTATTAGTGTACTTGTGTTAATTCCTGTATGTTGTTAGCGTAACGAGTGAATCTGTTAAAATAAAACGAGAGCTATAAAGTTTAAACTGCTCTCATGTAATCAAATATTGTTTATGCTACTCTCCGACATGTTTTCATGTTTTGTGAACCTAAGGAAACACTTTGTGCCTAAAAATGCGCATTATCCACTTGCCTCAATTTACAAAAGATATCATGTGGGGTGGTCGGTAACAAACTTACAAATGTTTCTTATTTCTTTTTAGAATTAATTACACGGATGGCCCTGTGTTTACACACATTTTACTTTTAGCCCCTAGGAATAAAAAACTACATGTTTGGACCAATAGTTTGCACGTTTGTAACATAAATGGCCCCTGAAGTGAATGACCGTTAAGCTTATCCATTAAATGAATGTAAAATGTCTAAAATACCCCTTACATTAAAAAAAATTAACAAAGAGTGGGCCCCACCATCCACCCACTTCATCTTCTTCAATCCACACACCTGCAAATCATTTCCAAAAAAACCCTAATTATATATTAGGGTTAAAACACAAGAATTATTTTCAAAAACCCTCTCTAATGGAACATGACACTAGAGACAAATCAATATCGAAGATGCGACGAACACCATTGAAAGAGGGATCGGAACTGCAGATCCGACATCCATTAGAGCAAGAGCCGGTGCTGCTAAATAATCCATGTATACTCGAGCAACGGCGACGGTAGAGGAGATGAGGAGAACACGGAGAGACGATTGACAACCCAATTCAATCGTGGGATCTGCTTAAACTCACCAAATATCTCCAAACCCACCAGTACACCACCTAACTACTCGTCGGAACCCTCCAACTTTCGACGAAACTCGTCATCCATCTCTCCGGCCAATCGATATGGCTAAACTGTCCACCATCCTCCCAATCTGGAAACTTCATCGCCCACGGCTCCCTCCCATGTCAGATGGCAAAATCCGGTGTTTAGAAAACGAAATCCTCCACTGCTTGTGATATCCACCAACAAAACCCAATCACCGGAGAAACCAATTTCGGAGATCTCGCGGAGGATGTAGTCGTCGTTGATGGTATCGGTCCAATGACAACCGTTGACCGATTTTTGTTTTCGTGCTCATCGGAATCTTTACTTACCGGCATGGTGGCCGGAGAAAAAGTTGTGTTGGGTCTCGGAAGGTAAAAAATTGCATCCAACCCTTTGCAGATATGGAGTTAGAGAAGATGGGTAGGGTAGGGTGGGGTGGGGTGAGGTGGGGTGTGTTGGGTATTTATATTTAATATATAAATGGTATATCAGTCATTTTAAAAGATTTAACCCCAAAAGTTAACTGAAATCCACTTCAGGGGCCATTTATGTTACAAACTAACAAACTATTGGTCCAAACATGTAGTTTTTGATTCCTAGAAGCTAAAAGTGAAATCTATGTAAACCACATGAGCCATACGTGTAATTAATTCTTCTTTTTATAAATAAAAAGTATAAATTATGCATTCACGTATCAAGTGAATCTGCAACACAAAATTGAAAATAGATAAGAAGAGATGATGTACGTACCTTTTTATTAAATAAAAATAAATAAATAAATAATTGGAATTTTGTAGGCGCATTTAATACACGTGCTGAGATAAAGAATGGTGTGAGTCGAGAGAAGGGCCGGCCCTGATATAAAACAAAAGTGTGACTGCCAAAACAGAGAACCACGTTTGATTTTTGGGCACCACTAGTTAAATAACATGATTAATCTATTTTGTTTTATTTTATTTTAAAGTGTCAAATTGAAATTTTGAAATACAAATTGTTATCCGATAAAAAATCATACTGATAATTTAATCAGTTACGATCATAATTTTTACTTTTATTATCAGTAGTAATCATAGTAGCATAATCATTAAAAATTTACACTCGGTTTTGTTTGTATATTTCTTTATTTCGTTTAAAATCATTATTTTGAGCAAAAAAATAAATGTAAATCGAGTGTAACTCTTTGATGATTATGCTATTGGTATTGTAATTAGCACAAAAGTGAATTTATGATTGTGACTGGTTAAATTGCCAGTATGGATTATTATCGACCAATATATCATAGTTTTGATTATTAAAAACCAATTATCTTTTTAAATTTAATAAATTTAAGTGGAATTGCTCAGTGAGAGATGAAGTAGGGTTATTGGTTAAAATGGCGAGACAGGTTATTGATCAACTTTTGCTCCCGATTGGTGATCATTCAATGAGGTGGAATAGGTTTGTGCCAAGGAAAGTTAATATAGGTGGATGTTAATTGATCGTATTACATCAAGGGTTAATTTGGTGGATAAAGGGATTGATGTTCCTTCTTTGCTATGTCTATTGCGTGAAAATGAACCGGATGATTTTATTAATGTGTTTGGTCCTTGTGTGAACTTTATGGGATCAAGTTGTTAAAGGGTTAGAGGTGGGTTGTCTGGGTCAACGCTCTCCCACAAAGCTCATTTATTGGTTGGATTATTGCGCTTTAAAGTTATTGGAAAAGAAGCTATTGTGTCGTCCGGTTGGTCGGCACTATGGCGTCATCAGGACGAAAAAACTTGATTCAATAGTTAATTATTTGTTTTTATAGTTAGTAAATAGGAATAGTTTTTCCTTTTATTTTTCTTGACTAGTTTCTTAATAGTTGTGGTTTTTGTATATACCCTATAGTTGTTATTAAAAAAAATTAATATACTTTGTAATTATATTTTTTACTTTACTTTTTTGTTATCTCAATTTCTTGATTAAATTAAACCTCTCAACAATTTCAAAAGTAATTAGATTGTTATGTTCATCAAAAGTGGGGTCGACCACTAACTTTGCAAATGCATGTATCCATTATCAAACTGGTTCAATGTTTAAGTAATTATTTAAAAATTATTATTCAACCATCTTGATTAGAGCTATTATTTTTAGTTATATCATAAATATATCAAAACCCAAAGTGATATGCTAGAACATTAACTTCGTATCATAACCATAAAAACCTGGAGCAAAACGATTGTGTTATATTTAATTAAGGACATTTTTTTTAATCTTAGTTTGTTAACGAGATACTTATTTTATTGTTAAGTCTATTACAATCGACACTTGATATATTCAACTTAAAGTTACTGAAATTAAGAATCGTACTTATGTATATAGGAGATGTTCAAATAAAAAGTGATTTTTCGCTAACAAACGACAAAAACCTTAAGAAACAATATCAAACAAACTCCGATTGAGCTCATTTTAGCGTCGTTTGAACCGTCTCGTCGAACTCTACCATCTTAGCTTTTAGGGTTGAAATTTATGGTTTTAGCCTTAGAGTTTAGGTTTTTTTGGTTGGGGGGTGGAGGTGGAGGGGGGTTTAGGTTTAATTATTGAACTTTATATCAGTCTGGCTGGTGGGCTGATAGATGTTAAAATGTTAAATGTTAATGCCTCCAAAGCCTAAGTGAGAATTACTTTTTTTCCCTATTTTCTAGGCCCGTCTCATAATGGGTAGGCTTGGGCCCATATATGATGATCCGACATACAAAATATAATTCAGAATTGACATTACATATTAAGATATATAACAAAGTTTATAATCAAAGAACAAAAATCTTATAGTGTCACATAAATATATACACAACAATGTCACATAGACTAGAAATAATTATGATACAAGATGAGATAACAGTTTCACCTAATCACATACCGTTATTTGTTAATTATTTTGTCATTTTCAGACAGTATTCATTATTTGTTTTAATTCCTCCAAACTCCAATCCCTTCTCATCCCACAACTTCTCATTAACTGCGGTTTACAACCATCATCCTTTCGTTTAAAGCTCCTATCTTTATTCATTATTCCATTCGAAGGCATGGCAACTATCCCGCTTTTACTGCCTTTTAACTTTTTTGACAGTCCGTGAACAAGTTTCGGGCGTTTAACATCCTCACCTGTGATTGGCCTAGAGCGGGACCCTTGTTCAACCCCACATCCGTCTGTGAAGTCGTTATACGATATTGTTCTTGGCATGTTATGACAACCTAGACAGATTAGATACATGGTTACAAGGTTTCATGAATGAATTGATAGGAAATCTTGTTGGGTGTTTGGAAGGTATGAGATGAGAATATGGGAATGGAGGGAAAAGATGTACTGTTATGTACATTTTTTGGTTAAAGATTGTTGGTGGTACATGGTGTTAGATGATGGAAATATATAAAAAAAAATGTGAAGGAAATAATGAGAGAGGGGTGAGTTCTCAACTCTATGAATCCACAATGACATTTCTAAATAGGGGCTCAATTCTTTCCATCAAATTTTGGTTTGATATACTTAAATTATGCTACACCACATGTAATATTAGCAATTATAATTATTTTTTATGGTTGTGTTAATCCAAGTCTAGGTGACTACATCCTTAGCAACATGTATGTTTAGGTTAATTATTAAAAGTGCTACATAATACTAATGATAACAAAGATAATTCAAGGAATAAGGTTTACATACGGAATGGCATATAATAATTAATTTTTCATTTACGAAACACTTTTTTTTGGACAACAGTTTTTACACTTAAATATCATCTAGGGACATCATACCACTAGATCATGGGTATGAAACATTTAGTTGGTTATCGTATATGTCTTTAGTTTATAAGGTTGATATAATTAAAAAAAATTACAAAGTTGAAAGGTTCAAATACTTTGAATAGTTTTTTGATGAAGTAAGAGAATGTTTGCCAATGTACCGTTAAATTTAGCTAAGAATAATCACAAACACAAGGTTTGAAAATCGAAATATAATTAGTTCATGTATTATAATTTGTTGGCCCAGATTCGATAAACGCAAACACATAGAATCAGATATAATACCTAACATGGTTTATTGATAATCTTAAACTTGAGACACAATTTTGTGTGTCACAAAATAAACCATCCCTAGACCTATATTTATACTCATCAATAGGGGTGTTTAAAGTCGGATATCCTAATTTCGGATAATTCTGATTTGGTTTTGGATTCGGATTTTTTTCAACACCCCTACTCATCAATACTAATTCTAACATACTTTAAACTCATTTAAATAATAAAATAAATCCTATTCTTACTCTACCATGATTAAACTCTAATTGAAAAAATCTAAGGGGGTGTTTGGGATTACCTTTGAAAACTCCTTATTAACTTTTATAAAAAGTTAATAAGGAGTTTTGAAAAGTAAGAACTTACTTCTTGAAACCTCCTTTTTCCCTTCTATTTTTCTATCACCTTTTAGTTTACCTAAACAAACTTTTAACTTATTAACTTTTTAAAAAAGTTAATAAGTTAATAAAAAGCTCAAAAAGTAATCCCAAACATGCCCTAAATAACTATCAATTCCTTCTTGTATCCTAATCCAATTTGTTCAGTTTGTAACAAATTCTTGGAAAGCACTGATCATGTGTTCAGAGCTTGTGCGGTTGCTTCTAAGATTTGGGGTCTTATTGAGGTGAGGCGTGGCTTGGCCTCCCTTTGCCTCGCCTCCCTTTGCCGCCTTCAAGAAGACCAGTCGATGTGATAGAAGGGTTGGATCTGTTGAAAGTTGCAACAAGACAAGAAAGATTTGATTGGATCTATAACATTTGTTACTTGGCGGGCGATTTTGAGATACAAGAATGACTTGCTATTAAATAAGAATCTAGTCAATAGACGTGCGTTATTTGATGAGATTGTCCAATTTTCTTTTCTTTGGTATAATAGTAGGAATCGGACGTACAAAATTCCCAGGATCGAGTGGCTTAAAAACATGTTATTGTACATGTAATCTGATTTTTGCACTAGCTCTTTGCTCGTGTCTTTTATAAAATTCCGCCATAGTTAAATAACAAACATTAGCTTAATATTATTGAATAACTTTCGACTTTCACATATATTTTAAAACAATACGTGTATTATAGTTTTGTACAGCTGAAAATACTTCTGTTTAATATTTATTGTTTTTTTATTAGTTTTGGCATTTATAAGATTACGTCTAAACAATTTACTTATAACTTTAACCTTACAAATCGGACATCACATCATCGAAAAATGTATTGTTAACATTATATAAGTATACGTATGAGTTTGAGTAACATATGACAAGGAAACCGAATTCGAATAGGAAAATGTCATAAAATATGTCATGTTATAAATTATTAAATTCTATTCATAATCTTTTGATTCATAGAAACACTATAAAACATGACATATTATTTATCTCTGTATTTCTCTTTTCGGTAAATTACTAATTCACACAAACACATAATTATATTCTCTTAAGGATGAAAAATGTTAAATTTAGAAAAGTTTTGAATTAGTTAAATGTATTTTATATTTTAAATTTTAAATAGACAAACCAAAATGGCCTATTAGCTCAGTTGGTTAGAGCGTCGTGCTAATAACGCGAAGGTCGCAGGTTCGAGACCTGCATGGGCCAATTTGTTTTTACAATTTTCCCTAATAATTTTTTTCTACACTTTCATCCTCCCATTGTTTAAATAATATAGTAGCTTGTATGCAGCATTCATTAATCTGTACAATTTATATGTATGTAGGTAAACTTTTTTCCTTTGTATACGAAATATATGCATTTTGAAAGAAACTAGATTTGATTTAATATAAAGTAGAACATTAGCCACCTTAAAATTTCGATTTAGCATACACATAAGTAAATATACATGTTAACAACTACCTTATCAATTACTAAGCGCAAAAACACTTACCTTATATGTTGAATATCCAATTATTGCCTTTGATGATCCCGATTGATCTTTAACCTTATCGATCTGACCACCTAAACAAATTCACAACTATTGTTTAGCAACTTTAGAGATCCCACCTAACTCATCAATTATGATAACACCCACCTAATTGACTTATTGATTTACACGCTTACTTAACCTGGTTAAGTCAACTTTAACCAAGCTTTTAAATCCCCAATAATAACATCCAACCTATTTGGGTAAAATTCACCTTCACCGACAACACCAAATTCTTAGATCACCAAACTGGTTATGGATTTTCAGTAGGTTTTGTGTTTATGAACACCCTAAACACTTACCAACCCCTAATTTACCATTTAAACATCATCAATTCAAAAACCCAAATCACCTTAAGAACCTCTAATTTTACATCATTAAATTAGGTGTTAAAATCAAGAATTTCTACCACCTCTAACTTTAGTTGAGCTAGATTGCTACTTTTAACCAAGAATTACCCATAAAAAAACCTCCAATTTATGGAAATTAGGGTTCCTCACTCGAAACTCACCAAGAACACAACAATGGAGGTTCAAGGGATCAAAAGGTTACTTACTTAATGATTAGAAGGAGATGAATCCACCAAAACCAACTGATCATCCACGCCAAAACACACACAATTGTGTGTTTTTAGCGTGACCCCCTCCCCATTAATTAAATCATATTTAATTAAATTATAGAACAGTTCCTGACCTTTCTATTTTGACCCTTTTACCTACAAAGTCATTAATTCATCCTTTAAGATTTACACCCCCATTTTAGTTTTAATCCAATTTCACCTTCATAATATTTTTTTTTTGACAAAATAATATTATATTTTGGGTTTTTTTTGGTTTGTTAGCACATAGTATCTTTGGTGTATTGAACTCACAAAAGTTATCATATGGATTGAAACTACTCATTCAAATAAATAAATACTTCAGATGTTACCTTTTAAAAATGTTTACTAAATTCTTGGATTTGCATATCTAGTATAATGTTGAAACAATCATACTCATAATTTCAACAATATGTGATGTTTGTCATTTTTCTTGGCCTTTTGGGTCAATGTAATAGTTATTGGTGTTTACCAGTTCAAGATAGTTTTTTTTTCAAAAAGAGAGTCGCATCATCAAAAAATGAATCAAAAATCTCTAATATAAACTTCTCGAGCTGTGACATGGTCAATTTAACCCATGAGATTGCATTTTAAAAATCTTGTTCTTTCCTTTAAAGACATTGGAACAATATGTTTGTGACCTTCAAAATATGCATCATCAAGTGTGGGTAAACTCAAACTCATATTTTCATATTACACTTAGTCTACTCGTTTGATTTTTGCTAGCAATAATGTTACCCGTATCTTCAACATGTTCAAGCACTTAATTACAAATGATATAGTGTTATATGATCTTAGGGTAGCTACGACGGATTTTGGTAGGCTAATTTTCTTCTCGTCCAATGAAACAGTGATCGTCTGTTCAAAATAGCGATCAGGGGGTGGAGGTCCACAAAGCCGATTATGGTTAATTGAAGTGAGGGAATGAGTGGGATGACATGGCAATGAGCATGAGCCCATTACATATATCCTTACTAGATTTAAACCCGTACTACTATTATAGAAACAATCACTAATGCCGCTAAAACACCAAGTCACACACACACACACACACACACACACATATATATATATATATATTAAAAAGCAAAAGTAGAGTAATAGGCATAAGGTCTTACAATTTTCACTCCTAAAGGTACAAGACCATGAAACAGTCTAGCCCTTAACAATTTGTTTTGTATATAAGAAACTATGATAGAATCCCGTGTATTACACGAGTTAAATAAATATACTTTATATACTTATTAATAAAAAAATTCTTTAAAAAACCGTGCATTACATGGGTTGAATAAAATATAATGTAATCTATTAACAAACACACTCGTCAAAATATGTCTTAAAATATATATAATTTAACGGGACGGTTATAAATTATGTTTAGCTAAATTTTTAAAACAATTTTTTTAACTGTGTATTAATTTTTTTTATGTAATTGATAAATGTTAATTAAAATTAAATTTATTTGGTTAATCTTACTACTCTAATAAATGAAAATCTTTTCATGACACGTGTCACTCTTTGCTTACTCATCATCTTTGTTTTCCCGCCTCTCTCTCATATTAAATATTAGATTTTCTATTTTATCTCTCCTATTAAATAATAATCTTTATATTAATAAATCTAATTATGAATACTTATTATTTAATTATAAATAATCAATCAAATGAACTTAATATGAATTAACATTTATCAATTAAATTAAAAAATTAATAATCAGTTGGAAAAAAATATTTTAAAAACTAACTTAACAGACCTTATAACTGTCACGACAAATTAATTTTTTTTAAAACATATTTTGACAAATGTGTTTGTTAACAAATTATATTATATTTTATTCAACCGATGTAATATACTGGTTTATTCAACCCGTGTATTACACGGGTTTTTAAAAATATAAAATTTTTATTGCTAAATATATAACATTTTATTTATTTAACCCGTGTTATACACGAGATTTTAACCTAGTGATATAATAAGTATCGATAATTAAATAATAAATATCCATAATTAGATTTATATTAATATTTAAAAGTATATATTGTTTTAATGTAATTATTTAATAGGAGAGAGAGGCGAGAAAAATTACTAATGATACACCAAAAATTGACACGTGTCCCCCAAAAACCTTTATTTATTAGCATAGATAGAAAATAGATTTATGAAAAACGTTGTATAAAAAGAATTATATAAATCATTATAATTTAATAGGAGAGAGATGTGGAATGCAAAAAATTATAAAAACAATTAAAGAAATATGTATAATTAATAGGAGAGAGAGAGAGAGAGGGGGAAAAAATTAAGGATATATAGGAGAGTGACAAGTGTCTCACCAAAACCTTTATTTATTATAGAGTATAGATATACAACTGGCTTGTAAACAAATATGCGGCCAGAGGAGCTGGTTTGCACTCTGTTACCCTATCCGCACAACTCAGGTTTGAAATCTGGCAGGTTCACCCCCCTCCATCGTCTTGCTGATGTAATCTTTATACATATTTTTTAAAAGTTTGTTGTTTTCCTTCTTTTTTTCTTAACCTTTTTTCAGCATTTTTTGATCTATGTTACTGTCTAGCTTCTCTTATCTTTATATAAAGTTTCAAGAACGTTAAATTTTTTTCGAGCTTTAACATGTCGGTTTTAACGCTAAGAGTTAAAACGCCACAAGGAAAAAAAATTATAATCTTTTTAAGGTCTAAAATAAACTCAATGACGCCGCAACGCACGGGTCAATGTACTTATTTCTACCTATGTTTCAGTACGATCATAACGGAATCGTCATAACACGCCACCCACCGTAACGAGCATGGTGTTATTCTTGTTATTATTAATATTAAAAATCCAAAAGAAAAGAAAAGCGAACATACGCCCTTAGCCCATGTCGGTTGGTCCATCATTTCATACCCGTTTATCTGCAAACCCCCCAATTAGCCGCTCTGTTACGTTCTTCATCCTCCAATGGATTGAACCCTTTCTCACTCACTCGTAAGTCAATTCCCTTCTTTCCATTAAACCTGCTTCATCTTCTACCCAAATCATTGCAACCACTAGGTGCGTTTTCTCCTTTCCTTGATTATTGTTTGCCTTTAATTGATATATTCACCTGCTAGACTTTGTGTTTTGAATTTGGGGACAAAAAATTAGGGTTTCATCGATCAGTCGGCTCTGTTCATTCCTTAATTGATATGAATACCTAGCTATACTCTTCAATTTTGTGTTTTGAAATATCTAGGGTTTCAAACAGAAATGGATAATTCAAATTACCCTAGAAACAGGCACAGTGACTATTTGGGGGTGAACAAAATTGGTAAGAATATTAGAAAAACTCCATTACTGCAATCAGATTTTGTTGATCCTACCAGACCAGTATCTCAACCACAGGTTTACAACATCAACAAGAATGATTTTAGAAACATTGTTCAACAGCTTACTGGTTCACCTTCACATCACTCTCAAGAACCACTTCCACTTCCTAGACCTCCGGTTAATAAGTCCCCGAGCATGAGGCTGCAAAGAATCCGCCCACCACCGTTATCACCTATCAATATAAACAGACCCCGTATCCCCGTTCAGGCTCCTTTGAATCATAATAATCAATTTGGTCAACCACCTCAACAAACCGTGGTCCCACAGCCAAACACTGCTGAGTCTCCTATATCTGCGTACATGCGTTACCTTCAGCATTCCATCAATGATCCAGGGAATCCGCAGACTCAGTCAGCTGGATTGCTTCCTAACCCGCATGTACCACCTCCTAGAACGAACGGGCCACCGCCTCTTTTACCATCACCAAATTCCCAGTTTTTTCTGCCATCGCCTTCTAGTTACTTGAATCTTTCATCACCTCGATCACCTTACCCGCTGCTTTCACCTGGGTATCAATATCCTCCACCACTGACACCAAACTTCCCGTTTTCACCTGGAATCTTGGGTCCTGAACCTCAGCCGCTACGTTCTCCTGGCATCAGTTTCCCGTTATCTCCAGGGTTTTTCCCTGTTTTGAGTCCAAGATGGAGGGACTAGATGGCTAACAATGCAATGTGGAAATGTAAGGTACATAAACTGTATAATAGTTGTTTGAAAATGTTTTTGCTTTCCTACTGTTTTTGTTGTTTATGAAGTTTTTAAGCATGTTTAGAATACACGTTGGATAGCGTTTTTTCGATACGATATTATAGTAAAGTTCATGAACATATCTTGTTGTATCTACAGTCTTGATTGTTGAACCTGACCTTGAATTTGATGTTGTTGGGCAGTTGGAACACCTTTTATTTTGGATTATTATAGATATTGTGGTCAGATACAACTTTAATTAGAACATTATGTTATATTGAAGTATTTTTTTGTTTTGTTTTAATAATTCATAAGTTGATTTCTAATGACACTCCTGCAGCTAGATTTATGGCTAAGGATGTTGTTTGTTTGCATTGTTTAGCCTAGGTGGTTGCTTATCTTCCTTGTTTTGTTTGTTTATTTCATGTTTGTAATGCTTATTTCTTTAATTTCAAGTATTTCATTTGGTATTAATTCCCAACAAAGAGGTTAATTTTTTTAGAATGGCAACTCACACCCGTCTAATCTACTCAATAGTCCATAGCGGGACTCGAACCCTCGACCTCTAAGGGAGGGGCCACCATTTAAGTTTTAACATACCAAGATTGTAATATCCCACGTCGGTTGAGGGGTAGAACGAAACCTTCCTTATAAGGGGTGAATACCTTCTCTACCAAGACGCGTTTTGCCTGGGCGAGCAACTCGTCGGGTGAAAACAAAACCGTGAATTCCTGGATGGGCAACCCATCGGTGGCAAAGCGGACAATATCTTGGTACGGTTTGCTTGAGCTGTTAGAAATGGTATAAGAGCCACTCCCGTTCTGTTCTGATACCAAAATTGTAATTTTTTTTTTCAAATTAATGTAATGATTTTATCATTTATGGATTGATGTATTGAATTCTGATTACTGTTATAGTGACACGTCAGTCCTAGATCGGGTTGGGGTGTTACAGTAATGGTATCAGAGCAAGAGGCCGGATTGGTGTGCCAGCGAGGACGCTGGGCTCCGTAAGGGGGGTGGATTGTAATATCCCACATCGGTTGAGGGGGAGAACGAAACCTTCCTTATAAGGGGTGGATACCTTCTCTATCAAGACGTGTTTTGCCCGGCGAGCAACTCGTCGGGTGAAAACAAAACCGTGAGTTTCTGGATGGGCAACCCATTGGGGGCAAAACGAACAATATCTTGGTACAGTTTGCTTGGGCTGTAAGAAATGGTATCAGAGCCACTCCCGTTCTGTTCTGATACCAAAATTGTAAAGTTTTTTTTTTTCAAATTAATGTAATGATTTTATCATTTATGGATTGACGTATTGAATTCTGATTACTGTTATAGTGACACGTCAGCCTTTGATCTGGTTGGGGTGTTACAGTAATGGTATCAGAGCCAGGGGCCGGATTGGTGTGCCTGCGAGGACGTTGGGCTCCGTAAGGGGGGTGAATTGTAATATCCCACATCGGTTGAGGGGGAGAACGAAACCTTTCTTATAAGGGGTGGATACCTTCTCTACCAAAACGCGTTTTGTCTGGGCGAGGAACTCGTTGGGCGAAAACAAAACTGTGAGTTCCTAGATAGGCAACCCATCGCGGACAAATCGGACAATATCTTGGTACGGTTTGTTTAGGCCGTTACAAAGATACCATTTGGCAAATTCCCTTTTGTACAAATTGGTTAAATGGTTATATGTTGTCAATCAAACTGTTCATTCTGCATATTAAACTAAACAAATTTTATTTATTTTTTATTAGCACAGACAAACTCAACCAGAGTTGCCAGAAAAAGTCTAGCTTGAGTATTATTATTGTCTTATTTAGTAGATTTAGGTCTGCCTAAATGGCTGAATGGGTCAAATTAGGTATGAAGATAAACCTGGCTAATTAGAAAGCTAATTGATAAAATATATTATAAACTAATGTATTAATAAAATATAATGTGGTCGGTTAAAAGATACACCCATCAAAATATGTGATTAAAAATGTATTTTGACGTAATAATTATATATCTTGTTAAGTTAATTTTTAAAATATTTTTTTAACTTAATATTAATTTTTTATATAATTAATAAATATTAATTTATATTAAACTTGTTTGGTTAATGATATAATAACTATTAATAATCCATAACTAAATAATAAGTATCAACAATTAGATTTATATTAAATATTTAAAAATAAATTTTTTATTATCTTTATTTAATAGGAGAGAAGTGAGAATAACATATGAAAAATTAATAAAAAAATGACACATGTCCCGTAAAATTTTTATTTATTAGTCTAATATAAAGACGAAACGTCCAAACTAGGTATGTTACATAGTTGAAACATAACATCATTCATAGTTCTTAAACTAGAGTTATTCATAACTATTACATCGGAAATCTTAAATATTCAATAATCTATAAAAATAAAACATTCAACAATTCATTGTTCATTTAACAAGAATACAAGATTTCAAAGTTATCAACCTTTCGGTCCATGCATACCAAGCCCTCACGGCTCCTCTCTTTCTATACCTTCTACATTTCAAAGTTATCAACCTTCGGTCCATGCATACCAAGCCCTCACGGCTCCTCTATTTCTATACCTTCTACATAAACCTTTCTTATGTTACTTTTAACAAAACATTTTATTATCATTTTAATTCATAAAGTGGATATCCTTTCATACTCTTTTCTATATTAAAAATGAAAAGGTGTCCCCCACCAAAGCTAAATGGTAACGGGAGACGGAGTACAATCCATCCAATCAAAATACACGGAAAGATATTCTTAAATTCGATTTCATTAGTTATGTTATGTTCACTTAACTTTTCCATTTTTAATTTGGTTTTATAACATAAGAAGAAATAAATAACACACAAAAAATAGCTTTTACAACCACTAGCCTAGCCTAGTGACAAAGGTGTATACTAAGAGTTCTTTAAAATAGAAAGGTCTTGGTTTCAAGTACCACTTGTGACAAAATAAAAAAAAATGGTCCAAGTTGGACCAAAAGGTTTTCTCAACTATGATGGGTTTCCTCCTGATGGGGCGGAGATGATCGGGTGAACCAGTAGTCTGTCAGTGATCCAAATTGCCGTTCAAAAAAAAGAAAAGAAAAATAGCTTTCATTTGAAATTTTGGTCATTGTTTGATTTTAGGAGAAATTCCAAGAGTAAAAGTGGAAATTAATATCATCCCTCCATTAGAGGATGGAGAGGGATGTATGACAATAATGTACAACTAATTATTAGGCATTGACTCATAGAAAACCATTCAAAATTTAATTAAGCAAACGAATATTTTGATCGGCCATGATTATCATATGGGTCATGCTCATACTCCATGTCACATTCATCCCCACATCATATTATTCCCCACTCTCACAACTACTCTCCATAAAATTATATATGAATTGTCCTCCATCATTCTACAAATTGTAAAAGTGGTCCTTGTCATACCATCATGCCCCATGCTATGCCTATCTAAACAACCCAAGAATTCGGTCTCATTGAACCCTCTTTATTTCTCTCCTTGTTCCATCCTTTTGAGTTTCACAAAATTACCAATATACTAACAAAATTCGGTCTCAATGAAAGTCATTTTTAACATAATAATCAAACTTTTTCAACTAATATTTTAGGATTTTGACTTTTAAGTTTACATGTTTGATAAATATCAATAATCTGCATCTCAATTATCCTAATTTACTTAGAGTGGATATGTCACATTAGTTGACGATGCACGATAAAAAATAGGCCTTTTACACGTTGGTTGTTTCCTGATATAACTAGTTTTCTTTTTCTTTATTGGAGAGCTGTGAAAATAGAATTCCATCGAGGGTAGAGTTGGCTAAAAAGGGGGTTTCAGTGGATTTGGCTTGTGTAAACTCCGACTCCTTGTCGAAACCTCGGACCATGTATTGATCTGTTGTAGTTCTTTGATCGTGGTTTGGTCAAGGGTAAATTAGCAGTTCAAGGTCCCTGTAGTTCAAGAAATACTTGAAGCGCCGAGGATCACTATGCATCAGGTAGCATTCAAGAAGATTATATATGGGGACTTTATGGTTTTATAAAAGGCAAGAATGAGAAACATTTTAATAGAAGATCACAAAGTTTGGAGGAGATTGTCGAGACGATAAAGACAAATATGTTTCTTTGGCTCAAGCATAGCGCGAAGATGCAACAATTAAAATGGAATGTTTGATGTGATTTAATTACTAATTGTGTTATAAGCGTGTTCCTCTAGCATCCTGTTAGTTGTTTTAATATACTTCGTCGTTAAAAAAAACTAATCCAGATGTTTAAACCAAATTTAGCTACAACGAAAGTCAGAAGATGGAGGGTCCAAACTGAAAATATAGGTGACATCATCGTGTCACTCTCCTCATTTTTCTTGTAGCATCTCAGTTCAACTTTGCCAAATCCAGAACGAATTGAAAGGCTATTATTTATGTACCATCATTATTGTATTTTCTCTAAATAGTTAAATCCGTGGGAGGCGTCTTGGGTAAATTTTGGGCCCCAAATTTCAGTTATTACAGTTAATAACTATTATTTTTTTACCAGAAAAGATCCGGACACCGGGATAATCCTGACAAACGGATCAACCTTTCGCCTGAATAACAGAAGTGTGGTGACCCGACCCCACACCATCCAGGAGAAAACTCATAACTAGAAAATTCTCTGGCTCAACCTGGAAAATTTTGTACCAAGCGAGAGTTGAACCCATGGCTTTTGTTTTAAGAAGTTATGGAGCTATCACTCAACTAGAATGTTCGGTATTAATTATATATAGTACTAACAAATACCAAACAGAAAATTATTATGTAGTGAGGTGTATGATGAGATTTTTTATTTATTTATTAAGTTTTATTTTTTTTCTAATAACTTTCATCTGTTAAGTTAAAAGAAAAAATTAACACACTACTGTGTAAAAAAAATATTCTTTCAACATTCTAGTATAAGTTTTATTTGAAAGAAACCTGGTATTTTTTCTGTAGCGTGCCGGTACCATGACTGACGAAACTACGACTGAAAGCATTGACACCGTTATCGGTATTATCAAAACTGGTAACGGTTTTCTTTTCTTTTTATTTACGCTCGAAGTAACATAAATATAGAAAATAGCACATTCACCAAATATTTTTTTTATAAATATAGAAAAGAGCACATTCACCATATATTTTTTTTTTGAAAAAAAAAACAATTGGGCCTTCACGGATAAGGCTATAGGAATCTGGGTCACTTTTTATTATAAATTAATAATAAAATAATATTAACGATACTCTCGTTAATCATGGGAAATAAACAGTACATTGCCGTATACAAAACCGAATGAAAAAAGATATAAAATACAATTTATATGTGCCAAATTAATTCAACCGATGTCATTAGCGGGTACTCCAACGAACGTCTTCTTGAATATTCTTGACCCGAGTCTTCACCACGTTGAGTCTTCAACTATGCTCATTGACTGCAACAATTAACACACTAAAAATGTTGACGGTTTTGGTTGAGGATTCGTGTTCAACACGGGTCACTTAAAACAGATTCTGCGCCTTCTCTCAGACAAACGCGTCTGTCTCCCAGGGTACAACAACCAGAATAATACGTGTACTGCCGGAGATGTCCACGCACCCGAGGTATTACCGGGTAAATTAAGTATTTAGAAAATGTAAGAAAAAGATGAAGAATGAGATGGTGGAAGAATTAGAGAGAGAACTCATCTCTCAATTGTATTAAACTTGTTGACATCAATAGTTCTCTAATGTTTCTCTCAACTCTCATGTTGTAGTTTTTACTACAATTTTTCTTCTTTTATAAAATGAACCAACATGTTCATTGTATATCTAAGAGTTCTAATTAAAAATGGCTTTACTCCCCATTAATAATAATAAACACAACTTATTTAGAAGAGAGATCAAAAGCCTTTATAATTATGACATGAGTTAAATCAATTGTTACATTTTTACACAAAATATGTAACAAATTCTCATTAGAGACACCAAGTTTCAAAATTTTCAATCCAACCACTTAACTTGACGATCGAAATAACATTCATCAAAGTTAGTGAAAAACCCATTTTCACTAAATTTCCAACAAAGGTAACCCGATTTATGCTTTCTCGGTCCGGGATCTCGTAGATCTTCACGACACGGTCTTCACGGATAAGGCATATAAAGAAGTCTTCAAAGGCTTCATCCTCATCACGTGTTGGTGTATATGGAAGGAAAGAAACGGAGCTCTGTTTATCATAAACTATCTAAGATGGAAGACATAATTGAGAGCATAAAAACTTTATGATTCCTATGGTTTTAAAATCGCTCAAGCATTTAAAATCATAAGAAAAAAACTATATTAGATTCAATCTAGTGTAATTATATAATAAACTTCGTTATTTAATGGTCGGAGACTTCCTCTGTTTCTAATAAAATTCAGCCTTTAAAAAAAAATAAAATATTTTTATTTGTTTTGAAATTCACCAAATACTCTATTGGCCAAAATGCCTATTGGACAGTGGCAGCCAGCCATTGAATACAAAGGGTGCTTTTGTAACTTCCATACAAATTTTTTAATTCCATAAAAAAGAGACAAAGTGTGGGCGGCTTATTTTTTGGGGTGGGGGTTTCGAAATGAATTAATTGGCTGCATCACCTTAAATTGAGATTCTTGATGGCGGCGGCGCCGTCATGTGCCATGGCTTCAGTGACTGCCGCCAGTTTTTGCAGATTCAACTTAACCACCGTGTCGGCAAAAAGTATTGTATCCTCCTCCGTATTTCCCTCCGGTATATCAACAACGTACGATTCCAGAACCACCGTTATCGGACGGGAATCTTCCGGCGTGACGACTTCATGTACGGTAGTGACAGCGTGGTAATTCCTCAACCGGTGCTCACCGCCTATGATCGTGAACCCCATCACGTGCTTCTCATCATCCAACAAGTCTAGCCGCTCCGTGCTGGTGGTCGCCGGCAAGCCTGATATGACGGTGACGTCACGCGTGCACCCCACCGCCATTGTGAATCCTTCACTGACGGCGCAGCTTTTGATGAAGTGTTTGTAGGTCTGGGGCTTGTCGAACCGGCGGACGACGGACCAGACGACGTCGGCCGGCGCGTGGATGCATTGGGCGAGTAGGGAGGAGCATTGGGATGAAGTGAGATGGTAGGTGTGGAAGTCGGTTACAAAACGTTTCAATTGGTTGGATTCGTCCTCGGATAAACCTGGTGGGGCCGAGAGGTGGTGGGCGGTGGTTGTTAGGGTGGTTTGGGGTTGTTCCGGTGCGGTGGAGGTGTCGCTTTTGTTGTCCATTTTGTTGATCCTAATGAAGGTTTTGAGAGAGGGAAATGGATAAGGACTAGATTTGTTTAGTTTATAAAAGATGGAGGTAGCGTGGGTGTGTAGTAGGAAAACACAATTTTCTTTTAATAATCCACGTTGCGTTCTACTTTATATTTACTTACATAAACAAATCTAATACGGCTCGTATTATATCATAGGGTTCGTATTTCTTTTTAGTTAAACGACAAAAGCTGTCACACCTGACAACAATCAATCATGTCCATATACAAGTTATATAGTACATTACAGACACATGTTATACGGGTCGTAATGTTTGACACGAATCCCTTGACGTTGTTACACACGGGTCGTATATGTTAATTCATTTCACCGTTCAATTTTCTCTAATCATTTTGATAGTCTATTAAGAAAAATAGCTTGAGATGTCATTGTGGGTCATCAACTATCTATTCTGTAAAGCTTGTAACTATTATGTCGGTGAAGCTTCTAACTGTTTCAGGAGTGATAACGGTAGTCGGTCCTCTCCTAACTATAACGACGGTGATGACGACGACGAATCTCCTAACTGTCAACCTTATATAGTGATGGTAATTAGTGCCGGTCCCGAGGATTCGAATGCCCTACACGAGCTTAAAAAAAGGCCCATAACGAAATATATAATTTTATAAACTATTTTTTAACGACAATTAACGTTATAGCATAGAAATAACAAATTAAGGCTAAACCATTAAGTCATTAATTAACAATTCTATATAAAAAAATTAGGGCTGTGGAGAAGTCGATCAGCAGGTTCAGGGACTTGTTGGTTGGTTTGGCCCAGCAGCATAGCTATTAATTTTTTTTAAGCCCAAGTCATAGAAAAGTCCCAAGTCATAAAAAAAGGCCCAATTTTTTTAACCTCAAGTTACATAAAAGACTCAAGTCACAAAATTACTTTTTAAAAAATGCCCAATTTTTTTTAAAGCCTAGAAAATTTTATATATGTAAAATATTTTTTGGGCCCCTCGAGATGTTAGGCCCACTACGGGTGAGTTGCCCGCAGGCCATTAGGCCGGCCCTGATGGTAATGAGACGTGTTTAGGAAAGGTCTCGTGAGGTGTTCACTTTATATGTTGTGAGCTTTATTTATTGTTAGCTTTACATAGTATTACCGGATACATATCGTTGTTTTAGGAGTTCACGTCTCGTGAGAAGTTAGTGGATTGGGCTTCTAGCTTTTCAAATAAAGAAATGGGAGAATATAAACATTGGTGGTCAGTATTCATAACTCTACCACACCACAAATTTACGAGTATAATTACGAACGCCTTTATTGGAAACTGATTCATAATCATCAAAGTAATTTTTCTAGTGATCATATTCTTTGTTTTTTTTGTCTTTTGTTATGTATGATTTTATCATTTTATATATTTTTTTTCAGAGTAATTTTGTACCTAAATTAGAACTAACTGGAGGGTCATCATTTGATATTAAAGGGTTGTTTGGGTTCGTGGTGTGTTTGTAGATTTATAGATATGAGAATGATTTGTATAAAACAAATTAAGGTTTGTGTGGTATTCGTATAGGTTAGTTTTTTTAAATATAGCCATCTGCAGAGGTCAAAAATAATTTTTTATTTTTTTTATGTTTCCTGTGGTCAAGTCTCCCCCTCTCACGCGTGCTCACGGCCTCATTGCTTACACAACACTCATGCATGGGCGCGTGATGCTCACATTACACTCACCATGTAGAATATAACCTAACATAACATTTAAAAATTAAAATTCTAGAATTGGTGGCAAAATTCATATAAGTTATAAATATTGTTATTACTTAATAATATAAATGAGATTTATGAAACAAAAATAATAAAAGCCTTAATCGTCTATGGCCTTATGGCTAATGACATTGATGATTACAAATATAAATATTGAATCATAATACTTGTAATTCGAACATGGTTGCGAAAAATAGAGAACTAAATTAATGTGTTTTATGCAAGTTTTTTTAAAGGAAACAGGATCACAAAAAATACCATTAAATATGCAAAATTGGACAAGTCAAATATTCGAATAAACCAAACACTAGCAACCTAATATCTTTAGATGTGGCCAACTCTGAGCTTTCTTCTTCCTCGTTTGCTTCTGCTTCTTTTCCAACGTTTCAGGCTCATTCTGTTCATATATATATATATAAATTTTAGGCCTACAAACGTACCCAACGTTCAGTGAACCGTTTGGCGAAAAGGACGTTTAATAAATGAACGAATAAACATAAACACATGTCTAGTTCGTTCATATACGTTCGTTTATATTCATTCACTTATTTCGTTTGTTTACGTTCGTTTAAAGATTTATTTAAATTTATTTATTACTAATATTAATTTAAAATCAAATGATTTTCATATTTTAAAATCCTTAACCCAAAATAAAAATTATTTTGATATCTTTGTTTGTTTTTCAAATGTTGGATATAAAAATGATGATATTTTAAACTTTAATTAAGATATTAAAATTTACTTTTAATTAGTGTTTGTTTACATTCGTGAACCGTTCGTTTAGAATGATATTGAACGTACATAAACGAACACGAACACGTTTATTTTCTTATTGAACGAACACGAACAAGAAATACGTTCGTTTAAGGGTCCGTGTCTATTCACTCATTCGATTAAAGTTAAACGAACGAACAAGAACATGCCTTGTTCGTGTCCATTCGGTTCATTTACAAGCCTATATACTTTATCAAAGACCAATAACAAGCTTTTCATAGTTTTACCTGTAATTCACCACCACTACTGATGGGGAGGATGTCTGAAGAAGATGCAAGCTTGCATTTGGACTTAGGATTGTTGAAAACCGGGTACGAAGAAACCGGCAACTCTCGTGCCCCAGAAAGTGTCGATGCTGTGGCGGAAGTGCGTGATGCTTGTCGAGTTTCAATCTCTAACGAAAGCTGAAGACAGGTTCATCTTTGATTAACTAAACAATGTCGCGAAATACCATAAACCATGCAAACTGTACCAAACATGTTAACTAAAAGATACCTGAATAAGACGGTCTTCGAGGGACTCGATCCGACCTAGCAAATAACTTTTGTTCTTGGCCTCCACGACGGTTGTCTTCAAAGGTACACACTCGTTCTTTCGACCAAATGAAAAAATATACCTCCATCTTGATATATTCGGGTTCCTTGTGATATGCTTCATCTACATATATGTAATTAACATGTTTCGGTTAATACTCTAAACTGACAAACAAAACATTAAATAAACGAGTCAAACTTGAGCTTACAAAAGATTCCATACGGTCCGGTTTTGAAAGAAGAGGCAGTGAGCTGGTGTGAGTTTGTAACTGATCATCCATTTTAACCATGTTTACAGTCTTGTATGACTGTTCTACATGTATGTGTATATCTATATATAGACATACATGCACGTGTGCCTTTTGGAACGGTTAAAAGTGACCCCTTTTTTCTCTGTTGACTGAACTAAAGGTATGGAGTTTTTAGGGCAAAGTCTGTTACTCCGTCAAAAGAATGAATCAAAGATTTATAAAAAATAAAAAATAAAAAAGGAAATAAAAGGTCAAACCATATTTTGGATGCTGGAAATTGATAATAATAAAAAGGTGAGTTTGGCGGTTACATAACTGGAAATGAAGCAAAACACATGAACCATAAAGAAAACTATTTCAATGCATTAAAAAGTAATTAAATTGTTGGGTACAATGAATGTTAAAAATCATGAGTCCACCATATCTAGCCTAAGCTAGACTTTGTGATTTCATATGCTAAAAAGCAAGCAGCATTAGCCGGGACACTTCGAGCCATTGCGGGTCCAAACCCTTTGTACAAACCACCAACGCCTTCGGCTTTAAGAATCTTTTTGAAAGCATCGATTGATCCGGAATACTTGGGGTTCTTATAATCATCAATCTGGATCACACTCTTGACCACATCAGTTGGGTAAACAGAAATCCAAAATGCACCACCGGCTAACCCACCTGCCAACATCAATGAGCCACGGCCTAACCCAGAAGTGTCGGTCCCACCAGCCATGTACTGTTTTAGGGCTTCATATACACCAAACATTGTGGCGTTTCCAGGTACTTCTCGAGCCAATGTGGGAAATAAACCTTTGTAGAGACCTCTAACTCCACCTTCTGACCTCAGGACCTGCCTAGCCACATCCATTGGACCACCGTACTTCACTGCTGCTGTGACGGCTGCAGCGCCTTCTGCCACTGCAGCTGTAGCAGCACCGGCTTCTGCAACTGCAGATGTCGCTGCACCTGCACCTGCACCTGCACCTGCACCTGCGCCTTGGGCCTGAAGTCTAGATTTCAAGAAACAAGTTGCAGTCAAGTTAAAATTTTGACCTTTTAAGGTCAAACTTATATTTCAGTACCTAAAAGACTTTTAAGTAGGGCTGGCATATCGTGTATACACGTACACGATAAGACACGAACACGATAAGACACGAACACGAAATATGTATACACGAACACGACACGATAACTTATCGTGTACTTTTTCTCAAACACGAACACGAACCTGTTTATACCTGCTTAACACGATAAGACACGATAAGACATGTTTAGAAACACATGTTTAAAAACTTGTTTAGTGAAACAAGTCTTAACATGTACTAACATGTATTTTACTAGGTATAATATCATATTTTAATATTTTTTATTAAAAATAAATCTTAACAGGTACTAACAGGTACTTAACAGGTAAACAAGTATTTTACCTGTTTAGACACGAAAATTAACAGGTAGATTCGTGTCTACCTGTTTAGGACACGAAACACGATAAGGCCATACACGATACCTGTTAAGATCGTGTAGGTTCGTGTCGTGTATTCGTGTACGTGTCTAAATTGCCAGCCCTACTTTTAAGGCTGGAACGGTGAACCGGACCGGATTTCCATTGTTATAATTTCTTTTTTTATTTTTTTTTCTTTCAAAATCGCATTTTCTAATTAATTTAGTATCCCAAGTTCCATATTTTATTTTAGTGTTCATATGTCATTACAATTGCAAATTCACATCAATTTTCATAAATCCGGTCTGACTAGTGGACCGGTAAGGAGGCCGGTTCGATGTCCGATCCGGTTTTGAAAACATTGCTAAAGTATAATAACTGATCACATATGATATGAGGACCTAAAAAACTCATATTGGACCATTGGGGGAACTTTGTTGCAGTTAAAAGAAAAGCACCAACCTGCATTTGATTAACTCGGTTGGGGTAGCCAAGAAGGAAACTGCGACTCCAGCACCGGCTCCAGCAACGAACTGCTGGTTCACAGTCAAGGGTGCACCAGGGGCAGACCTCAAAAGGGTCTCCATTTGACCCCTGACTGTGAACAAAAGAGCATTGAAGGCCGCCACGGTGGCAAGTGGGGCCCCCATACCTTTGTATAAGCCACCTGCACCTTCAGCTGCCAATGTCTTTTTAACAGCGTCTATCGCACCCGAGTATTTGGGAGTTTGACCCGGTAGTGGAGCAGGCTGGCTTTGGAGTTTGACCTTGATGGTATCAAAAGGGTGTCCAACCACCAATTGTGCCACCCCTCCTACTGTTCCAGCAGCTAAGTCCTTTGCTACATCACCCATCTGCAAATTCATGTTACAAACACATATATATCTTGTTCAAGGCCAAAATTGACAAGAATTCTGTTTCAAGTTATGATTTCAGAAATTCAAAACTTCTATTGCGATTAACCTTTTGTCCAGGTTCAATTTATTCATCACAAATTTTTATTGTGATCAAGATTTTGTCCTAGTTCAATGTATTTAGTCAACTAGTTCAAACTTGGTCCATACAACCTCAAGGGATTAAACATTATCTCTTAGGACTACATAAGAACATATGCTATCTTGAACGGCACCTAATCTACTCCTGTTAACTTTTTTTTTTAACTGCAACACCTAGATATTCTAGGATAATTGGGTTTCCCTGGAGCAACACCTAGAACATCCGGGGCAGCCCACCCCCGGAGGAAACCCCAACTGGGCAAACCCCTTACCGGGTCACAGACCCTTTTTTGTTGTGGCCTGGATTCGAACCCAAGACCTCCGCTACGGGAAGTCTTGGGGCTACCATTGCACCAAATGGCCAATGGTTAACTAAACCCACCAAACCTCCACACTGCAAGATTCAAACATTCAACGGTTGGTGAGGGGAACGCATCATTTACCACCAGGATGTCCATGAGGAACGTTGGATAAGTAAAAACTAATCCAAGCTAAAAACTACTAACCAAACATCAAGTTCATCTTTTGATCAATACCAAATTCATTTCTTTAACAATAAAAATCATACCTTTGCAGAATCTTGATATATCCGCTGGAGATTGATCAAAGACAAACCTCAGTCTCGAAGTATCCGACCTAAAATAACAAAAAGAAAAACCAAAACAACATTACTCCTTAAAAACAGAAACAGAATAAAATGTTTATGGGTATTCCCCTTTTGGATTCAATCGCCATTAAAGACACTAAAAGCACAAACAAAAAGAAAGATACCAAATGGGTACAAGTTATTAGTGAGTTCCCATTAGCACCCAGTATATGAATCTTTAAAAAAATAGAATCTTTTTCAAAGAATCTGCAAGGTTGTTAGTTAGGTAAAGAAAGGGGGCAAAAGGGTTTGTGTGAAATTGAAATCTTGAAGATCTGAGAGCCACAAAGATAGGGAGAGATAGGATTGCGTATGGTGTGAGTTGGACCTCCATTGAACACACACATATAATGATATAAGAAGGGAGATTAGATGTGAACCTGTGACTCTGAGAGTGAGAGGATACCACAGAAGAATTGAGGACAAGATTCACCGATCAATCTCCAACTCAACAAAATACTAAATTTTAGCGAAATTGTTGGTGAGAGATGGCTGTCGAAAAGCAAACAGACACCATAATATTCGTCAGATTGTGGCAAACTTTGGAAAGTGGAATCGTCATTCATTACCAAAAAATTCCCGATGCAAAATTACAAGATTCTCCGTAAATTTATGCCGTTATAAATTTGTTATTGTTAATGTAGATTACCTTAAATAAAAATAATAATAAAAATTTATTTTTTAAAAATAATATATTATATTAGTTGAATAAAATATAATAGAATCTGTTAACACATACACTCGTCAAAATATATTTTTTTAAAATGTACTTGGACATCACAGTTATGAATTTTGTTAAATTAATTTTTAAAACATTTTTTTTTCAATTGAGTGTTAATT
Source organism: Smallanthus sonchifolius (assembly GCA_023525975.1). Lineage (NCBI taxonomy): Eukaryota > Viridiplantae > Streptophyta > Magnoliopsida > Asterales > Asteraceae > Smallanthus > Smallanthus sonchifolius. The sequence goes on along the minus strand of CM042041.1, from coordinate 59,108,975 downwards.
TTTTTATTTAATTGATAAATGTTAATTTATATTAAATTAGTTTGGTTAAGTATCCATAATTAAAATTATATTAAATATTGACAAATATATTTTTTAATATCATTATTTAATAGGAGAATGAGTCGAAAAAAAATGACAAGGATGCAGAAAGTGACACGTGTCCCTATAGGATAACTAGCAGGACACGTGTTATTTTCTGGTATCTCATATTATTTTTCATTTCTCCTATTAAATGAGAAGACGCATGTCTTTTGTCTCCTCACCCTTATTTTCTCGTTTTTCTCATATTAAATAAAAATGATATTAAAACAATATATTTTTAAATAGTTAATATAATTTAATAATGGATAATTATTATATCACTAACTATATAAATTTAATATGAAAATAATTATGATAATCCCACATTTTAATAATGGATAGGATTATTGGATTTTAATAATCCCATATTTTACCAATTGGCCAATAATAATCCCAACTGAGAATATTCTTACCACCGGTCCCTACTTTCAAACTATTTTTTACATTGGACCCCCGTTAAAAAAACTTAACTCCGTTAGTTTATATAACGTGGACATCTGCAAACCGCCGGAAAGTCTAGTCAAGCTTGTAGTGGTCTTGTGGTAGTTTTTGAAATTGGCTCTGGTGGTGTTTACCTGGTCTCGTGGGTCCGGAAAGTTCAAACAGAGAAAACAGTGGTGTTTAACGAGACTAGTTAAACACCACCAAAGCCCATTTCAAAAGCCAACACGAGACCACTGCTAGCTTGGCTCGGCTTTCAGGCGGTTTGCAAATGTCCACGTCATATAAACTCTAACGGCGTTAAATTTTTTTTTGACGGGGGGTCCGATGTAAAAAAATAGTTTGAAAGTATGGACCGATGGTAACAATATTCTCAGTTGGGATTATTATTGGCCAATTGGTAAAAGGTGTGATTATTAAAATCGAATAATCCATTTTTAAATAGTTAATATAATTTAATAATGGATAGTTATCATATCACTAACTATATAAATTTAATATGAAAATAATTATGTATAATTATAATTTATGATGTTACTTATCAATTTCAAAAAATAAATTTGTATGGTGGCTCATTGGTAGAGGAAAAATCCTCTAAAAACACCAAAATTTAAGAAGGTCATGGGTTTAAGTCTCACTCTCAACATGAATTAAGAAATTTACATTTAAAAAAAAATCATGGATAATTATTATGTCACGAAGACTGTTTTTTATATTTCAACAAACTCTATATACAACTAAGTTAATAATCCATTTCAATTTTATCTATAAAAAAATTAATTGAAAATTTGGTTCATCATTAATTAAATTGTTAAACTATTTTATAATTTCTAAATCATCATTACTAATTACTATTTTTTTATTCAGTTCGTGTAAGAAAGATGTTTTCTAACATAGTAGTTAGTATAATAAAGATATAGAGGGATAAAAAACATATTTTGCCTAAAGAGCCCACCAGAACCATTGTCGTTGTTGTCGTTGCTGTTACCGCCGGAGCCTTCATCGAAAAACCATAAACATGGGAGAACTTCTAGTCATTACCGACTGATAAGAAAGCCGACGTCCTTAGGTTTCACATGCTGCATTCTTACTTTTGTCTCTTTTGTTTTTTTGGTTGTGTTGGATTTTCAAAATCTTAGTCTTTTGTATGTTAATTGTTATCTAAACTTAAATTATACATAGTTTGGAGTTGCACTTTACATTTTAGTTACAGATCAAGGTTACATATGTAGCACCTCAAAAGTTTCATAAAACAATTAAAGGATTTAACCTGTCATAATTCAAAGTTGAAGGTTCATTGACCTTTAAGTATTTTTTAGTACTACGAGAATACACCTCGTCGCGAAGCACTGAGAACCTGCTAATTATTATTCTTTATGAAATAATGATAAAAATAAATAGATAATAAATGTTATTTATAAAAGTTACAAATGTATATATATATATATATAAATATATAAATAAAATAATTAAATCTTCAAATAAATAACAGATGAGTCGAGTTTGAGCCAAGCTTGAGCTTAAAAACTATTTACGAGCGCATTAAACTCGAGCTATAGAAATAAAGTTCTAATTAAACAAATCAAACTCTAGCTATTTTTAAACTAACAAGTAAAGTTCAAGTTTAGATAAGGTCATCTCGTTTACACCTTACACCCTTACCACTCATCTTCATCTTTATATTAAGATAAGTTTGTGTTTATTTGAAACAAGTAAATTATTGAAAGACGAACATTGGCCACACACAATTTCATTGGAAGAAAACAAAATAGAGACACATATACGAATACGACAAACATCACTGATTCATAATGCTCTCTCAAATTTACACGAAACAAACTTCAACATTTTAGGTGTTATGTCATTGTTTTGCTTTTAGATTCTGGTATAAACATTATATTTTAAGGATATCAAAGCCATGAGTTTATATAAAACTCTTCTAACATATCAAATCTACTTTTTCAAAAACGAACACCACTAATATGAAGTTGTGGGAGTAGAATTTGAGTCTTTCACAACTATATTATTCGACATTACAAGTGTTCTTTTTTTTATTTCATAAAGAAGATGTTGGAAATAACAACTCAATCATACTCAATTCTCTAAATGAAATACAAACTTATATTTGTTGATTATTCTGCTGGTATTTGTACATATCGGAAATGTTCGAGGGCCAATTATGGACAAATGCATTCTTGAAAGCAGCTGCACCGGATGTTAGGAACTTGAGGGACTGTATGGAAGCTACTTCAAAGTACAAAGCTTAAGCCGTAAAGCTGAGAATATAAAAACTGAAGTTTTCTCTCATATCAATTTTAATTTAGACGTTTTCCTATTTATTAGGGTTTCTCTCAACAAAGCATAATCTCTCTGTTGATCATCTTGATGGTATATTCCTATTGCGATCATGAGTTCTTCTTGTTCATAAGTCAGGGTGTTTAGTTCAAAGTTGTTGATTGTTGTTCATTGTTAGTTTAGACAGTATTTGTAGTCTGGATTATCTTTTATTGTAACCGGTGTTTATTCTTGAAAGATTTCATAAACAAATTGTGAATTTCAGAAGTTAATTTAGACAAAAAGGTTTATATATAGTAACGCGTTTGATATAAAACTAATTTTAAGTAGCGAATCGTGAGAAACATATAATTATACGTAGCGTTGTCCAAATATATTAGGAAAACAAGAGGCGGTTATTTGGTTATATAAATGTTTTAGATGTCATTGTTAAAGCAATATATACATACGTTTATATGGTTTTTAGAGTTATTTATCTAAAATTAATTATGTATCAAAGGATGATAATATATACATTTGTCTATGTGTAGGGGGCGTAAAATATTTAAGGTAACTCATTTAACAAATGAGTTTAAGCGAAGTCTTCACATACCGAGTTTGTGCGAGCCTACAATGCTAAGGTATATATATTGATTATTTAACATGTTTATAGACTTTTATGTATATTTTTAAATAAATATATATTTTTAATAAACAAATAAAACAAACATACTTAGTAAAAACACACTCACAGAAGAGTCGGGGAGAGTGAGATGACGACACATATTACCTCTATCTTAAAATAAAGAGGTTGATTCCAAAAATATCGACTCAATAAAAACCTCAATTTTTAGATCATAATATATAGAGAGAGAATTCCTACAACTAAAGTAACTAGGGCATAGAGAGTAAATTTCTACAACTAAAGTATGAAACAAAAGTTAATAGAAGAGTTATGCATCAAAACCGCATATACAAGAAAAAACCAAGTTTGAAAGAAAAGTTAATAGAAGTAAAAGGTAAAAAAGTACTAAGTCATAGAGCGAGAATTCCTACAACTAAAGTAACTAGGGCTAGAAGCCGGTCTTAAGCCTAAAAGACACTTAGAAATAAAGCGCCACCCATAGGTCCAAAGTACGTAAAAATAAAGGCACATTTAAGATTACAGTAACTTAGCTTAAATGCCCACCTAAGATTAAAGACACCTAGAACTAAGGGTACCCCTAAGAAATACCAACTCTTTATACTCTCCTAAAAATCTCGAGCCCTTATGCGACGTGTCAAAGAACTCCTGTCACTGATCATGTCCTCAGAGAGGTACAAGTCATTTCTAAATAGCTCTTCCTAAGTCAGCTTCGGTCTTCTTCTTCTTCTCTTCCCCTCCACAATAGGAGTTTCCATTCCCACTGGTGTCGTCATCTGTCTCCTCCACACATGCCCGAACCATCTCAATCTCCCCTCCCTTGTTTTATCTGAAACGTGTGCAACCCCTAATCTATCCCTAAAAACTTCATTCATTCTGATCCAACTTTATGTGCCCACACATCCACCTTAAGATTCTCTTCTCTGCTACTTCCATCTTTCTCGCTTGTATCTTCTTGATTGACCAACAATCTGTGCCATACATCGCTAAAAAAGTGAACACATCATTCATTATAAGAGATAAAAGAGTAAAGTGTAGTTTTCGTCCCTTAGGTTTGAACAAAACATCAGGTTTCGTCCACCTGTAACACATTTGATCCCCAACGTTTGATGTTTTAACACTTTACGTCCCTAATCCTTAACTTCGTTAACTTTTATGTTAGTTTTTGTGTGAAATTACTAATATACCCCCTTCCCTTCTTCAAACATCAGACCACCCATCAAAATCAGTAATTTCACACAAAAAAACTAAAAAAAGTTAACGAAGTTAAAGGACAAAAAAAGCAAACCGATTAAACAGAACCAAATGTGTCGCAGAACGTGATCTTATATATTTTAGTAACAAAAAGTAGCATTGTCTCCGGGTGTCAAATGGTCATTGGCTCTCCACTTCTCAATCGGACGGATACAAACCTGGTGGACCACGTAGACCCATAAGTTTATCACGCCTCTATTCCCAACCGTCGATCTGTTGATCATCATACCAGATTTTATTCAACTCCGTTGACTCTTATCCCTCCTCTTTCTCTCCGCCCACACCATACAAAAACCCCCAAATCATTTGCTCACCAAATTAACCTTTGCAAATAGTATGATTCATTCAACCTTGTTTTGATCTAAACCTGTGAAAACGTCATCGTTTTATGGAGATTCCTGTGACGTTGAAAACGACGGCATCTTTTGCTTGCTGCTGTAGCAGAGCTGTTGACGTTAGGTTGCCAAATAAGTGGAGATACGTTGGGAGAAAAAGGGTGGTGAGTGTGAGAGCTTCGGTGCAGCTAGGCGGCGGTGATGGCGGAGAGAGGAAGAGTGGCGGTGGTTTCAGGAGCTCCGGCATGGAGGTGATTACATTACATAATAAAAGCTTCTCCGATGCAGAGTTGCCTGCTTGGGATAATATCGGTGCTGTTGTTAGACTCGCATATGGAATTGGTTGGTCTTTTTCCCTTTTTTTTATTTTTACTTTATTATTAGTACTGAATTTTATTTATTTTTAAGATAAAATTGTACAGTTTTATCAATTTCTAGATGTTAACTAAACTTAATGAAACTAATATAAATGATACAGTTATGGAATTATTAATATACTCTTTTTTAAATGTTTTTGTTGTGTATGTAGCTAAAAAAGTAGTTTATCATTTATACCATTTTTAAACAGAAAAGTTGTGTGTACCAAGTTTATACTCATTGTAAAATTCTTAACGTTTTGTTTAAAATTTTTGATTTTTTTTTGTTTAGGAGTGTACAAAATAACTGAATAACCGATCATTCTCTCTCATTTTCTTTCTTTCGATTTTCATTTTCGCTTGTTTTAGCGATCTTGTTTATCATTCTCGTTTGTTTTAGCGATCATTCTCGATATCATAACAATAAATAATACGCTATATGTTGGGAAAAAAATTGTCATAATTTTTTATAATTAACATATTACAAATCCACTAAAAAAATTGGGGTTTTCCCACTTTTTGCTCAAAAAATATTAATTTCGGCCCACTAGTTTTATTTCATATTTGTTATAGTGTTTGGTTCTTTCTAATCCGGACCAAAAGCCCAAATCTGTTCCACAAGTACACTAAAAATTTGGTTATTTCATGTGTAATATTTTCGACCCTGATTTAACCGTTCAAAGTGTCCAATGATTCTGATTTCTGAAATCAATAATATGACAGGCATATATGGAACGATGGCCTTAACAGGGAACTTCATATGCTCAGCAGCAGGAATCGATGGAACCGGAGGCTATTCCCCATCATTAGAGGCCATCGTAGCCGGAATCGGATACTCAGTTCCTCCAATCATGGCCCTTCTATTTATTCTAGATGTACGATCCTTGTTCTTTTAAAATTCTTGAACACAAAAGTTTGTGTTTTTATTCTTCTAAACTTGTACAGGATGAAGTTGTTAAGGTTTCACCACACGCCCGCGCAATTAGGGATGTAGAAGATGAGGAATTACGAAGCTTTTTCTATGGAATGTCTCCATTGCAGGTAAAATATTCAATTTGTGAGTTTCTTTTTTTATTTTAATTTTGATTTTATATACCAATCTTGTTGCAGTTTATACTTATAGTTGCTGCGAGTTCTGTTGGCGAGGAGCTTTTCTACCGAGCTGCTGTTCAGGTGAGTTGAGTAAAAATAGAGGAAATTAGAGGATACGTATAGCACAACCCTTTTATAAATTACATAAAAAACGTTTTTATAAAACAAACTATAAATATTTTTATAAAATATATTAAAAAAGTTTTAAAAAATAAAAAGAAACGTTTTTTTAAATAAAGAAAAACATGTTACATTTTAAAAAATGTTTTTTTATTCAACTAAAGAACAAAATACACACAAAAATAACAAAATGTGAGGTTTTGAATATGTGACAACTAAAGGGGTGGAGTACGTATAACACAACCCTTAACAAATTCAAGCCGTCTTTTTGCATTAAGAAATTCATTGTATGCATAGCACAACCCTTATCAAATTTATGTGTGAAATTTATTTATTTTCCTTTGATATTATACAGGGATCGTTATCGGAGGTTTTTCTAAGGGGCAACGAGTTAGTAACGAATGCTCGTGGAATGGCTTCATTGGTACAACCACTTTAACCGATAAAAAAATCACGAAAGTAGCAATTTTTCTAAGTGTGTGATACCTCATGTGAGAATAATTTCACACATATAACTATGAGATACCCTAGTTTTTAGTCGCGTGTCTAATTTTACTCGCATATCTACTTTTACTAGCGTAAACCACAAATATTTTCATTCAATGCGTTAATAATAATTACCTGAATCTAAACATACACTAATCCATACATGATACTCTCTCATGTATCACATCATTTTAAGTCATTATTGATGGGAAAAAGTCTGATACACGAGTAAAAGTAGATACACGACATGGGAAAATTTCACCAAATAGTAATCAAGTTTATCAAGTGATCTATTTAAATATCTCAAAGTTTTTTTGTCCCTTTAAAGTCACTCAACTTTCACCAAGTGTTCCAATCCTATGTAATATTTTTATAAATGTTTAATTTTTTTAAAACTGAATGAGGCAAATGAAATTAGTTACCAATAAGTGAATTTTTTATTCAATTAACTTAAAATATGAGGTAACAGTGAAGAAATAAAAGTTCATCAAATGATTAACAAGTTTAAAAATTGTTATATTTAAGTTGAATTAGAAAAAAATAATTGCTAAATAGTGAACAAGATTCATATATCTCATTCAATATTCAAAAATTTAAACATTTATAAAAATATTACATAGGATTGTAACACCTGCTGAAAGTTGAGTGACTTTAGAGAGACAAAAAAACTTTGAGGTATTTAAATGGAACACTTGAGAAACTTGGTTACTATTGTGTAAAGTTATCCCTACACGACATTGGCTAAGTGAGTGATTTGTTTTGACTTACTTTACAGTTATAACACACTTATGAAAATGATTATTTTTGTGATTTTCTTTTATCCTATGTTCAAATATCTCTGTTGTATGTTAGAAACGTTTATAATAATAATAATAATAATAGTAATAGTAATAAAAACGGGCCTGGGGCTTTTTTGAGTAACATGACACTCGGGTTGTTTATCTTGTAGGCTGGTGTGCTGCCACCGTTTGTACCGTTTGCCCAGGCGTTTGCAGCTGTGATCACAGCAGCTCTCACAGGTTCACTCTATTATGTTGCTGCATCTCCAAAAGGTTTGATGATTTTTTTTTTGATAAAAAGTGAAAATTACATGAACAGACAATTTGATCAAAAGAGATTTTTTTGTTTGTTTGTTGATGTTTCCTTTCAGATCCTACTTACATTGTGGCACCAGTTTTGCGGTCTCAATCTGGTCGTGAAGAAATGAAGAAGCTTTTTGGAGCCTGGTATGAGAGGAGGCAAATGAAAAAGATATATTCTCCATTACTTGAAGGACTTGTAGCTCTTTATCTTGGATTCGAATGGAACCAGGTAATAGTTAATGCTAAACTTTCAAATCTGGCTATAATATGTTTATTATCATTTGATGATGATTGATATGAATGTGACAGACAAATAACATTCTAGCGCCCATTATAACACATGCGATATACTCTGCAACGATACTAGGACATGGGCTTTGGAAGATCCATGATCACCGACGAAGACTCCAGCAGAGAATCCGGAAGCTAGAACTTGAAGACAAGAGCTCAAGGAAATAGGACGGTAGAAGCTTTTTTTATTTTTTTTTGGGATGAAGGAAATCTGTATATTCACAGCAGAGGTTGATTGGATACATAATAAGATTGTACAAGCAAGGAAACATTTTTTTTCAACAGTACAATAAAAGTAAACATAGAAGGGTCAAAGAAGTGTTGGTGCACATTGTCTAAACAAGGGTCATAGAACCTCGCTAACGGTGGAGGCCATGGATCGTTATTCCGCCTCGGCGGAAGAACGGGAGACGACAGACTGTTTCTTTGTCTTCCGAGAGATATGGGCTCCACCTAAAAGAAGCAAGTAACCGGTTCAAGATTTACGTGTGTATGGGCATCCAAGCCAATCCGAGTCACAATATGCTGTGAGTTTGCACCCTCCATCTCATGGGAGAAGAGCTCCTTTCCAAGGAGTGGCTTTGAGATATCGTAAGACACGATGAGCCGCGTCCAAGTGGGGTTGTCTCGGGTTAGATACAAATTGGCTTAGTATGTTAACCGAGTAGGCAATGTCAGGGCGAGTTGCTTGTAGTTAAAGGGTTTGTCTAGGTTTTCTTTTGTGCCTTGTATTTTCACTATCTTCAAGAATGTCTAGAACATACTTTCGTTGACTCAATACAAGACATTCCGAGGTTCTAGCAACTTCAATACCAAGAAAGTATTTGAGGTCTCCAAGGTCTTTGATGCTAAAGCGTTTGTCAAGGTTGTCTTTTGTGTCTTGTATTTTGCCTCCATCATTGCCTACTTTCACAACATCATCGACATAGATGAGAGTCGCCACAAAAGTTTTTCCATGTCGATATATTAAGAGGGAGTGGTCGGCCTTTGATTGTATGTATCCGAGACCAAGGAGGGCATTGGTAAATTTGTGGTACCAATTTCGTGAGGCTTGTTTGAGCCCATAATGTGATTTTCTTAGCCGACAAAGTCTTGTTTCTCCCTCTTTAGTGAAGCCTTAAGGAATTTTCACGTACACCTCTTCGTTTAAATGGTGTAGAAAGGCGTTGTTCACGTCGAGTTGGTGTATGAACCAATTTTGTTTGACCGCCACGGCTAAAATGGTTCTAACCGTGACAAGCTTTGCGACCAGCGCGAACGTGTCATGGTAGTCAATGCCCTTCATTTGTGTAAACCCCTTTGCGACGAGTCACACTTTTTTATCTTTCAACATCCCCATTCGATTTGTAGTTCACTTTGTACACCCATTTGGAATCAATAGCACGTTTTCCCTCTGGTAATTTTTTAAGGGTTCACGTGTCATTTTCTTCTAGAGCGCGAACTTCCTTTTTCATAGCCTCTTTCCATTTCTCATTTCGATAGCATGATGAAAGAATTTTTGCTCATCGATCGAGTCGATAGCCGCTAAAAAGGCTTTGTGTGTGTTAGAAATTTTTTTGTATGAAACGAAATTAGTTAAGGGTTGTACCGTTAAGGACTCTTGACTTGGTGTGGTTTGACCATGGTCTACCAAAGGGGGGAGATGAACAATGAAATCTTCGAATCGATTTGGTTGTGTCTTGACTCGTTTGGCACGAGTGGATTGATCTTGGTTTTCAACAGATGGTTCTGTGGCGTTGATTGGGCTTTTGTCCTATTTGCACAAAACGGTTTTTTAACCCGAACCGGTTCAAAACCGAACCGAACCGGTTTGGTCAACAAAAAGTCAAAACCGGTTTGAGTTCAAACCGGACCGGTTTGAGATGGTCCGTTGACCGGGTTTGACCGGTTTAAAAAATGGTTTGAAACCCGGTTTGACCGGTTTAAAAAACGGTTTGAAACCAGTTTTTAATCGGTTCGGTTCGGGTTAAACCGGTTTAAATGTATAGGTTTCAAACCGGTTTTAAATCGGCGGTTTGAACCAGTTTGAAACCGGTTTGGTATAAACCGGTTCACGACCGGTTCGGTTTTCGGTTTGAAACCGGTTTGGTTTTTCAAACCGGTTTTTTTGTGCATCTATTGGAGCTTGGACCTTGATCAAACTCAAAAGTTTCACGCGATGGGTCTAGCTCTTCACTGGATGGGCTTTGTTTAGGCCCAGCTGAATTATTTGGAGTGGATGAACTTGGATGGTCAGGTCCACTACTTTGTGGGCTCTCCTCTTCATAGGATCAAACAAATTATCTTCTCCTTGGCCATTATTTAATTTTGTCAAAGGGAAATTGCTTTCATGAAATTTGACATTTCTTGAGACTATAGAAATTATCTTCTCCTTGGCCTATAAATGACTTTACTGCTTTTATATGAACCATTTAGCGTTTGGGTAATCGATATTTTTAATGTTTAATATGATAGTCTGTTTAGGAATTGTATTATGATCCATTACGAAGTGTTTTTGAATATTGATTTATGATGTTTTAATTTCCATATGATATTTATCGCAGTTTATTAAAAGTTACAGGTTTTGTTAATTTACATGTTTACGAGACTGAGAGTTCATAAGCTTTACGAGATTACATGTTAACAAGTTTGCGAGTTTTCGAGTTACTTACTAGCATTATGTTCGAGTTTACATGTTTTGCTCTATGGAGTGTCTATATGTTGCTCTTCAGAGTGCCTGTTATGTTGCCCCAAAGAGTGTTTGTTATGTTTTGTTCTACGTAGTGCCTGGTATGTTTTAATCTACTGAATATATGTTTACATGTGATCTTGCTCTAGAAAACACTTCAAAAATGATTTTAAGATATGAAAGTATTGCTTTTGAGTAAGACTTGTTCTACTTAATTTCTGGACCTACTCTCTCATCTGTTTGCAAAACAACTTCTCCATATCCATATCTTGGTCCACATATAAAACTGTTGCTAAATACTTGTCATTTCATATCTACAATAGTAAAAGAGAGAAAGTGATAAGAGTCCCAAAATGATATAATTCTTAGCACTAGGTTCTTGTTATTATTTGTTTTTTAAGAGTTTCCTACTATCCACTTTCCTAGTATATCTATACCCACAATGGTAGATGCCATCCTCCAAACCAAACGCTCATCAGATTTCTACTCATCATTCAAAAACCTAACTGTTCTTAATTAAGCTACTGTTCAGCAAAAAAAAATAAACTAGGATTGGACTAATGAATAAACGTTCTTTCAAGTTTCAATGAATAATCAGTTTATAGTTTTGGAAATCTAGGATTTCAAAACATGAAAATTTTGATTTTGAGTTCACCTGAACGCAGTGGCGGATCCAAGAATTTTTTCCAGTGGGTTCACTGTTTTTAGCTGCTTCAATTTCATAGGACCGGACATAAAAAAATTTCATGTCGGTTCGACGGTTCGGGTCGGGTAAGATTTAGAGGTTCACCGGTCGGAGATAAAAAAATGAGCTAACTTGAAACATAAGCATATATCAAAATAACTAAAGTTTAAACTCTTAAAGTAGTAAAAACAATTTTTTAGAACCGGATCGGAAAATGAATGGACGGCTCAGAAGTTCACTGGTCGGACCGAATTCAAGAACCGGATAAGATAATAAATAATTTAATAACTTAAAAATATTTAAAAAAAATACTATAACAAATTTATAAGTCAAAAAATGGTATACCGAATTTAAAAACAAACAATTATCCCGTCGGAATTACACAATGTTTTTAAAACCGGACCGGGTAGTGAATGGGACGTCTTAGAGGTTCACTGGTTGGACCGGTCCGACCATATTCAAAAACCGGATGACGTAATAAATAATTTAACAATTAAAATAAAGAAAAGCTGTAAATTAACACATAAAATAACACTATAATTAATTTAGAAATATAATAAATAAAAATATTTATGTAATAAGATTTTTTATAAAAATATACGTCATTTTAGATTATTAAAATAGTTAAGAGTAATCTCTATTACTATGTTTAATTTAATATAAAATATTGTATACAGAGATACTGAAAACTCATTAATTATTATAAAATACTTTGTGTGAGTTCTCATGTCTGAAAAGTGAAAATGGTATTAAATTCAAGCTCTCATCTTTTTAACTCAATTACATTTTCATATTATACCACCATAGCCACCAACTTACAGAGCACAACTGAATTGAGCTCCGCCACTAGCCGGCTCCAGATCCATCTCCACCTCTCAACTTTCAAATCTACCTCTCATCTTCTTCGTCGATGGAGATAGGGGTTCACCCTATGTTTTATTTAGGGGTTCCCCCGGTTTTTTTATATAGCATTCTATTGTAATTTCTAAACTCGGGGGTTCCGGTGAACCCCCTCCGGCCTACCTAAATCCTCCCCTGCCTGAACGCCCATTTTGTTAGATCTTTTGGGTAATTTATAGAACAGATGAAAATGTTAGGATTAACATAATAATATATTAATTTATGCCTATATTGTAATGGAGGGACCAGGAGAAATGGACAAAATTGTTCATAGCTCTGAGATATGGTGGTAACTATCATACATATATCATATCATTAATGAAATAAAAGCCAAGGTGTGGGGAACACATCAATAGGTGGGGACCAAGGTAAGTACTTGAAACATGCAGTCCATATATACGTTTAAATGTTTTTTCTTGGAAATAGTGTCATGCGTGAAACAAGTTGTAACTGCCCGCCTTGGTTTATCAATTTTGTAATTTTGGTTGTACTTCTAGCTACCTATAGTTTCTTCCCATGAAATTTCACCTTTCAAAATAAATACTTGACCAAATAAGTTTTAGAAGAAAAAACTGACCCTTAAAATAACATTTTCCACATGTTGTTTTTGCTTGGCACATGTTAGCCTCACAAATCATAATTATTTAACCCAAGTTTGAAAGTTAATGGGTCAAGATTGTAATTAGCGTAAAGTATAGCTTGAGTCATTTATGTAAATGTTTAGAAGTGAAGAGGTCTTTATGTATAGAACATGTATTTAAATTAGGGATGCGACGTTTGGGATGGAATGCATTGTGTTCTTCCTCTGTGTATATGTACACATGTAAAGAACAAGCCAAGGTTTCAATCGATCCTTGCATATTATCAATTCAAAGTTTATCAATGGTTCTTGATCAATTCCTGAGCAAGAATTGGTATCAGAGCCAAAAGGTTCAAGAACTATCAATTCACTTTTGAATCCCTCCATGTTTTTCATCTCTGTTCGTTTGAACGTCTGCATCAAATCTATTTTATTTTTGAGTTGGCGAAATCAAGAGACACGTTTTTCTTTTCCTGTTCAATCCTGGAAATCTCAAACCGTAACAACCTACACTTTGCAAATCCATAACAGACAAAGGATTGCCCTGTTTTGTTCAGTAGTGTGGGATTAAATTGTCAAATTGTAACAACCTACACTACACTTTAAACCGCTTTAAACTTGGACGGCCGTTTACAAGTGATGTGGGATTAGATTGTTAGGCGTGTATGTATAGCCTGCACCTTTCTTATTAATTAGGTACAGTAGTTGTTATGTCGAGTCAAAGTCAACTTTAATAATGTCCAGGGACTGTTATGTCATTAACTGATAGTTGCTAGTTTAGGGGGGCTAAATGTCATTCTTGAAAGATAGTTTGTTAATCTTTTTGATTAGCTGTTAGTTAGTAAAAGGGGGAAGAAGCTCATTTCAGTTCATTCGTGTAATTCGTTTTTATATTCTTGTAGTAGGTTAGAATCGCGTGTATTACATGGATTGTATATTGAAAACGATATAACTTATAAATTTGTAAATACGTCATAACTTATCAGACTATTATGATCGTCTAACTTGTCAGACTATTATTATCGTCTCGAGATATATCAAATAGAAATGTGTGTATATAACAAATTAGTATTTTTCTTTAATTAGTTATATTTTGATTTCCTATTATATATATTCTTATTTAATGTAGTTAGTATTTTTTTTAATAATATATTTATAATATCATTATTATTTAATAAGATACCTGTGTATTTATTAGGAGAGAGAGCTGAGAAAACTAATGTGAGAAAGCATGAGTAAATGACAAGTGTCCAACTTAAATATTTATTTTTTAGTATAGATTCAAGTTCCTATTAGAGATAATAAGATCAATAATCGTTGATGTTTTCATGTGTGATTCAATTTCTTGTTCTTGATTTCGATATATTTAGATTTTAATTTAAAAAATATATTTTAGTTAAAAAAAAACGGATATTCGTTTCACTATCCGAAATTTTCAGATATCTGAGTTTTCGGATATTCGACTTTGAACAGTACTACGTATGATGAAGGTAGTTTGGTCCCCTCTTCCTGTACTACCCCCTATCTTGGTTTTTTGCATTATTGAGGTCTATATACATGATTGTTACCACCATGTCTTAAAGCTTTGAACAAGTTTGTCCAATTTCCTCTGGTCCCCTCCATATACAACCTAGCTAATTATAATAGGGTGATGTTATTTGGACAATCTTGAAAAGTATTTGGACAACCCCTATACGGGTCGTATAGCCCAATACTACCCGTATAGGGTTTTGTCAGCATTAAATGCACACCTTATTCGACGCCGTATAGTTCTATACGGGCCGTATAGGTACGATGTACGATGCACTAACCAATGATTGACTGGTAAGTAATGAACCCTATACGACGTATAGGGCACCAGGATTTCCAAATAAAATGAAGGAATGTCCAAATAGCCACTCCCTTATAATAATATATGTACGTAGTCTTAAACTAACTCTGTCACTGTACATTGATGAAGTAATGACTAAAAGATCTAAGGTTCATGTGAACTTAAAATCAACACTTTTAGGTTTTGAAACCCTAAAGTTGTAAACCCTTAAATTGATAATACCAAAATGAAGCAATAGTAGTAGTATATTGCAATTATAAGGAATGTCAAATCATATGGGAAGGGTCACGGGAAAACCACATAGCTAGGCGAAAACCGAGAAAACTGCCAAGAGCCAATCAAATAATTTATATATATTTTATTTTTTTAATTTATTTCTAAGTGTACTAATATAATATTACACAATTTAACAAAAAATCACTTTACACGTTGTGTTTTACGTATATGTAACTGTAATTTTTTTGTTTTATGTTTACGTATATGAAAACAAATACTTAAAATGGTTTTTTGGTAAAAATATGTAATATTACATTGATAGTATAATAAAATAAAATAAAAAATAATAATTATTATAGACTAAATTACAGAAAACAACCTTTAGGTATATATCAAATTACACCCGCAGACCTTAATCTTCACTAATTACACTGGACTATCTATATAGTTTGTTTTAAGTTATAACCTTTACACTAACCGACGTTAGATTTTTCAGATAAATGACATGTAAATGACTAATTTACCCTTTATTTTTACTAAATAATAAATAAAGGTTTTAGTGGGACACTTTTTACTATCATGTTCACCCCTCAACATTTTTTTCCCGCTTCCCTCTCCTATTAATTATACAAATTTCTTTCCATTTTTAATTTTTTTTTGTTTCCCATTTCTCTCTCCTATTAAATAGTTATGAAATCTATAATTATTTTTATACAACGTTTTTTATTTAGAAAATATGTTTGTTCATAAAATATTTTTATAAATTGAACATTTATTTCATTCCTTTTATAAAATATTAAAAAAAACTATTTCACCAATAACATCCAACAAACAAATATTCATAGAAATTACTGGTTTACAACAAGTTGTCTTTATTCAACTCATGTAATACGTGAGTTTTAACCTAGTATATATATATATATATATGTGTGTGTGTGTGTGTGTGTGTGTGTATATATATATATATATTACTCTCTCAAGCTCTGTAACAATTAAAAGCCACACCACCACAATCACCAACCTACGACCGGGATTAACAAATTAACCGCCACCCGCTCGCCTCTTCACCGATAAGTTTCTAGTCTCTCTTCCTACCCTCGTCTCCTCTTACTCTCTCTCTAACTCTCCTTTCCATCGTCTACACAGACACATACCATCGCCCTCCCACTATCGGCCGACCGAAACAACCAAACCCCCTTTGCCTCCCTCTCCGTTCTCCGACCTTCCCCTCTGCTCAACACATCCAACTCTAATTTGGTTTTATTTAAATCGATTTCATTTTGGATTGGGATTTTGCCCACCGATTGTAAGCTATACTTCGGTCGAAGCTTACAAACGATTTGGGTTATTGGCCGGTTGTAAGCTTCTGTATTTCGGTCGAAGCTTCTATGTTTTTGGATTTGGATTTTTGCCCACCAATTGGGTTATTGGTCATTTTGGATTTGGACTGCCGGCCAAACACCCGTCGGTTTCTTTTTTGGATTTGAATTTTGCCAATTGAATGTAAGCTTTTTGAAGTATGAGAATTTGATTCGTAGGTTTTGAGTTTTTGTTTAGGAAGAAGGCATAATGGATGGGGCCCACAATGTTTTGGAATTTATTTTAATTGTTTATTTTATAATAGTAAGGGTAATTTGACCGTTTATAAAAACTAACTGAAAAATCTAACCTCTGTTAGTCTAAATGTTATAATTTGATACAAACCATTTACATAAAGGATGTCTAGCGTAATTAGTGAAGATAAAGGTCTGCGGGTGTAATTTAGTATATACTTAAATGTTGCTTTCTGTAATTTAGTCATTATTATATGATTGGTTAAAATTGGTTTTCTTAGTGATTTTCTCAGTTTTTATCTAACTATATGGTTTTTCTCATGACCCTCCCCCTCACAACATAATTCATAAGTCTTAAGGGTTGCATCACTTATTTTCTTTTACTTCTGTGGATATGAATCCAGACACACTAGGTAATTACAATAATATTCTGGCGCCAAAATATGGATATTGAAACTTTGTTTACAAAGTGATTATAAGAAAGGGTCATGAAATTAAGAAGCACAAGTCTTATTCCATTGCCTGCATGGGCTCGAAAATCATGGCTGGTAATTACTTTCTCCCTATATTATTTCTCTTGGTGCAGTAACAATTACGACCTTTCTTAGGTGTAGTGCCAAAAGCATAAATGGATTGTTGTGTATATGCAAGTGCACGGGGGACCTGGCAATAATATCGTTGTGGTGTACTAGAGAAAGTGTTTTAGGTTTGTACTTGTTATCTTCTTTCCATCTCGACGATCGAAATTTCTTTCCTATTAATACATCTGCAAAACTAGTCAATTCAGTCGAGTTTTGTTGAATTATAATTTCTAAATTCATGTAAAGTTATGTTTAACATTTATTATGTAAATATGTAAATGCTAAGGGTCCTAGTGTGCTAGAAACCAAACCTAGTAACCGTCATATGAAGGGGTACGATGGTTCAGGTTTAGGGTTAAAAATACCTAATGTCAAAGTCTGTAAACATACGATCATTCATTCATAATCAAGTTATAGTTTGGTTTATCATTGTGTTCTTGGACGATCTTGGGCAATAGTGGCATCAGAGCCAAAGGCTCGGAGTCAATCAAGTGTTCTCAGTTAGTCGAAATTGAAAATCGAAATCGTTCTAGTTTAGAGAGATCAAAAACCTGTTCAATAGGAAGAAGCCACTCACGAGAAGAAGTTGTTTGTTCCTGTGTTTTTAGTCCGAAACATCGAAGACGCTAAAAACATGTGGTCTTGGATCAACGTGTGATCAACCAACTTTACTACGGAAACTTCTAAGTTTTGTACCAAAGAGCTTCATTCAAATCGTTGCGATAACTGAAGATTGAAAGCTTTTGAGGAAAGGACCAATCTAATGAATAAAGGCCTAGCGAACAGTCAAGACAAAACTCTTTACACGCCATGACAACAAGTCAGGTAATGGAAGATGTTTTGGAAACCGGTGGACAAGGAAGATTTAATTCATCACGAGACAATTGGCGTGACAGGAAGTTTAGACAAGAAAAGGGAGAAGGAAATATCTCGTATAATAATTCAAGGAACATGGATGAAGATGATCATGATAGGAGGAAGAGTTATCCTAAAGATCAGAACTATTTCAAAAGGACATGAGAGAAGTGGAGTGTTATAACAACCATGAGTTTGGACATTACGTCTCGCAGGGCAATAAAGCAAAACAAGCACAAGAGGAGTTAAAATTGGTATAAGAGGACGGGGAACCGACTCTCTTGATGGCAATTACCGTAGAAAAGGAGAATCATGAAGAACCAAAATGAAGATAATTAGTCACTGAAAAGAATCAAGTTCTAGAAGAAAAAAGCCTGAAAGATCTAATATCAGAAACAAAGAGTGACATGAAGAGAGAATTAGAGTGTTGGAAGTTAGATATGCTTCATGATTTTGAAGTGAAGAAAGAAGAACTCGAGACTAAGTTGAGAAATAAAGAAATACAGTTTGACAGGTAATGCATGAAAGGGAAAAATCATTTGTAGATAAGATACAGAGAGAAATGGTAAAAGTAAAATCCTTGAGGGATATTACAGAAAGTAAAATGGAGGAATTGAAACAAAAAAAAGCATAGCTAGAAAAGCAAAAAGACGAAGTTCTTGCAAATCAACAGTATGGGGTATATGTGCAAGAAGAAAAAAGGGAAGAAAGGGATGTGAAACTATATCATCTGTAACATCCCAAAAAAATAAATAAAACGACAGTTATAATAACGGAATAAACGAACGAGGCATGGCGGGTCGGGTCGGATGGGTCAGCTGGCTATAAATAGCCTATGCCACCCTTTTTCTCTCATTTGCAACTTTTAGAGAGAGAAACCGTAGAGAGAGAAAGTTGGCGGATCGACCCGAGACTTCAGCAAAGTGTTACTCCATAACTCGTGAGAAGAACCTCCGGATCAGAAACTCGATTCAGGTAACGATCCGACCTAAATCTGAGTTTTAGTTCGTTTTTGGGTTTTTCGGGTTTTGGGTGAAAAGGTAAGGTTTGAACGGATGAAACTGAAAGATAATCATGGATTTGAGTTCCTTAATGGAAAACGAACGTTTTGAATGCAACAGGTTCGGGATCTTGACATGATCAGACCCAAATGCGAAAGTTAGGGTTTTTCGCGAAGAACAGGTCGTGCGCACTTGCTAAGTGCGCACGGAGCAGGTCCTGCGCACTTGCTAAGTGCGCAGGAGGCAGGGTCTGCGCACTTGCTAAGTGCGCAGGCAGCAGGGTCTGCGCACTTGCTAAGTGCGCAGACATCACAACTGATTAAGTGAAGTCAGTATGTTAGAATGGTTAAACCGTTAGAGTCGGGATTGGTCTGATGTGTATTTAACTAATCAATTCAGATCGGAAGTGACGTTGTTGGACCTTTGATGAGTGGTTGATTGTCACGTTTTAATTGTATATAATCAAGTGTATTTAACCCTAATCATGTGTATTAAATAATGAATTGAACAAGCATATTAAACTAAATAAATAAGACAAAATAAAGATAACGAAATAAATTAAAGGATATGAAATTAATTAAAATAACTTTAGTTTATGGTTCCACTATTGTATGTTGGTTGTATTTTACAAGTTGAATTATTATGTTGATTTCCATTTGAATGTACAGAGGACAACAATTTTGAGCACCCAAGACTTTGGAAATAATTTAAGAGTTCATAAGAATGGAGCAAAGAGGATCACGTAATACACTACACTGCATCAACAAAAAGAAAAAAAATTGAAATCATATTACTCCATGTGGGCTAGCAATTTATTTGGAGCATCAAAATGGGCCAGAGGTGATGTACCAAAAGCCCAAGTGAACAAAAGAAAAGGGTTCGCACGTCTGGAATTTTTGGGGAGAGCCCTGGGAGGGCTGTTCACGCAAGCAATACAGGGGGACAAGAATTTTTAGACGACAATTAGAGGTGCCTTTTGGCACAGCTTTCGAGGAGGGCAACGCTTCTTCCTTTGGTACGCAACCTATTATGAGCGGCTAAAATCATTTGTGGCTTCCTCCGGACGGACGGTTTATATAGGTTTCATGTTTTGATTAAGTTGTTTATGTTTTTGGATCTTGTTAGTTTTTGACACAAACTTGATGGATTGATGTATTAGTTAATTTAAACAGTATTTGAGTGCTTTGAGTTTGCTTGATTTTTGATCTTGTTCGGTTGATGACAAAACCTAGTAGCAGGGTTAAGTGACTAAAGGGGATAAATTTGGCACTTATAAATTAGGTAGTTGAATTATATTGGTTTATGACAAAAACTGGTTGTATAGGTTTGCTGACAACAACCTGTCTTCATCTACTATTTTAACTAATTTTCCAAAACTATGTCTATGTGGTGTCCAATTGAACAACTGAGTTTTATGTGAAACCTAGAACCTGAAGTTTGGAGGAGGTTGCATTTTTATTTGATCTGTGTTTTCATTCTAATTATCAAACTAAGCAATTCACTAACCACTGATTCCTCGTGGATACGATACTCTTCTTACCCTTACTAGTTAAGTGTTTAAAGATTGTTTTTGACCGACCTAACGACATCGATCAAAATGGCGCCGTTGCCGGGGAATTGGTGCGCTTAGTTCTATTGCTTTAGTTTATTGTCTTTAGTTGATTTTAATTCTTATCAAACACTCAAAAAGATTTTCTTTACTTCTGTTTTTATTTTTTGTTTATTTTGTTTATTTCTTTGTTCAGAGCTGCTCGGTTGTGCTACGTGTGCAGGTTGACATGGACAGTAATTATTATGGTGACCAAGACTACTATGAACCATGCAACAACTGTGGCATCACTGGCCACTGGGCACAAGATTGCCCAAGATACAATCAATATGGTGGTGGTCCTGAGTACCCAAACTATCAGGACGATTACAACCAAGACTACCACCCAAGCAGGCCACCTGATCAAGACAACTACCATTCTGAACTGGATGCCATCCAGTCAAACATGAAGGAGATGGCCAAGATGATACAAGCAGTGGTGCAGCAACAGGAGAGCCAGGACAAAGCTCATCAAGCTTTGGTAGATCTAGTTGCCAACCTAACTGGGATTGTCGGATCACTCATCAAGGAAGTAGGTAAGCCTCGCTGTTCACATCAGTCCTCCTGTTCTGAAACCACAACCAGTGCACACCTCAATGATGTAAGTTTCCATTCTTCATTTGAATATCCTGCTCGTGAACAGACTCCACCACCGGTTGTAGAAAGAGTGGTGGAGCATTGTGAATCTGAGTCCGACCCTAATCAGGATTTTATTTCACAGAATAATTTGAAAACTGAAAATGTGAATAAACCTGTAAAAATCCCGTTTCCAGATGCTCTAATCAAACCGTTTTTAAAAGAAAAAGATCCAACACAGGATGAACGATGGGAAAAGTTTGAGAAGCGTAAAATTAACTCGTTATTTTTAAATACGCTTAAACAAGATCCTGATAATGTTGAATGTCTAAAAGGTTTGAGTACCCGAAAACGACGGCACAAATGTCCCGAGCAAGTAAAATTGAGTGTCAGTGTGAATGCCGTGTTTACGGGTACCCTTCCCCCGAAACTCCAAGATCCAGGGGCACCTATTATTTCAATTCAAATAGGTGAAATTACATTAAATAGAGCATTACTGGATCTTGGAGCATCTGTGAGCATAATTCCTGGGAGTCTGTATGATCAGCATGAATTTGGTCCATTACAGAGAGTTAACACCATCGTGGTGTTGGCTGATCAGACTCCCGCACATTCTCGGGGGATTGTAAAGGATGTGATTGTGAAAGTAGGAGAGTTTTATTACCCAGTGGATTTCTTGGTGTTGGATTGTGTGAAGAACACAGAACCAACTATCATTTTGGGTAGACCGTTCTTGGCCACTGCTCAGGCAGATATTAACTGTGCTGAGGGAATGATAAGGATGAGGTTTGGGGCTCAGAAAATGAGTCTTAAAATATTTCCAAACTTGCCAAACCCGAAAGCTAACAAGTGTGGATCACCTGAAAAGGTGAATCACACAGGCGAGAATGCTTGTTTTGTGAATGACAGGTTAGCTGAGCAGAAGGATGGTGAAACGCCAGACAGTGGAAGAACTAAACGGGTCAGAAAGAGAAGGCGAAAAGGGAAGAAACCGCGAGTTCATGATGTAGATTAAGAACTCTTTTCTTTGTTTATGAAGGCTTGGAGAAAATTTGATGATGAGAGGAACTTGAGTGCGGGGAAGGAGGACTGCAAGCATCCCACCCGACCACCATGACCTAAGTAAGGTACACTGCGTCTGGCTGAGGACGTTAAACTTAGCACTCTTAGGAGGTAGCCTAAGGTATGTTTTACATTCATGTCTAGTTAAATGAACTTTGCGGGTATGTTCAATAGAAACCCTCACGAGACTCAACTCGTCCACTCGGGCTACCGAGGGGTTTAAAAGGCTTGATGCATATGCTAAATGCATTCGTGATTCCTACGAAAGTGAGTTAGGACTTTTTATTTATTTATTTTTTGTGTTTTTGTGTGCGAGCCGGCCAAGTGTGGGGAAGTTTCATGGGTTTTCAAGTCAGTTTGATGCTCTTAGGTTGGTTCGAGTTTAACTTTGCAGGTTTAGATTGATCCTCCCGTACTCAATCTCCATTCGGGTGGTGATGTTCGAGATTCGTATTCATGTAAAAGGCAACCCAATAGCAGATTTTGAATACGATCGCGAAAGAAATGCTATACGATCATGTGAGGTTGGATTGAAGACAGTTACAGTTCGAAACCAGCTAAGTCCTTTCCAATTCTCTGTATAGTTTTGTTTATTTATTTATTTATTTTTATATATTTGCATAATCTCTCATCCTACATTGAGGACAATGTAGTGTTTAAGTGTGGGGAGGGGAGACCGAGTCTGTATTTTGAGTCATAAAAAAAAAAAATTTCAAAAATGTCATTGAATTAGAATTTTTGCAAATAAATGGAAAATGATAGATAGAATTGAAAACTGCTTGTGAATTGAAATAAAAAAAAATAAAGAATAGAAAGTGCGTCTGATTTGTAATGTTTTGGTAGGCCCAACCGACTTAAGAGCTTAAACATCCTGATAATGTATCTAGGTTTAAATGAATAATTAATTCAGAATATCTTGTGGGTTCTCATCTTAGGGGTGTCGGTAAGGTCGAAACTGTCAACATAGGGTGATAGGTACCTTTATAAACAAAAATTTATAAGTTTTTAAAATTATTTGTCACACCGCTTTATTTTTATGAAAATAATTTCGAAAGTTGGTGGCTCCCGCATTCCATAATCCATCTTGCATGAGCTTAATTAAATTAATTGAAAGCTTGAGTTTCGCCTACGTGTTTCCCTTCGGGATGGTGACTTGAAGGATACACCCCTATTCCGAAGCTTATGAATTTCATTGCTTAAGAACTGCAGCCTACGTGTCATATATCGTGTTCCAGCGTGATTGAAACACCACTAGGTTAGGTTCGTTCATAAAATAATAATAAACGCTAAAAACATGCACCCATCGATCCATAATTCCATAATTTTCAAAAACATATAAATTGGTGTTTATAATGGTGGGAAATCTATATGGTTTAACCCGGGCCTAATCATGACCTTGAGATTGAATTAGGCTAAGTCGTAGCTTTCTGAGTATGAGACCCATAGATAGACCGTTGGCTTGGTAATAGATAGAATAATAGATCACATAATCAGGTGCTCGAGGTTCGGTGGTTGGGTTTAGTCGGATAGAAATATCAATTGTTACAGTTAGCGCGTGATTATATTTGAAATGATTAAATGAATGAGAGTGTGAAAAGCAGGTTCCCAATTATGATTCCATTGCAAATATTTTTCGGGACGAAAAAAAGATAAGTGTGGGGATGTGATAAGTGGTTGATTGTCACGTTTTAATTGTATATAATCAAGTGTATTTAACCCTAATCATGTGTATTAAATAATGAATTGAACAAGCATATTAAACTAAATAAATAAGACAAAATAAAGATAACGAAATAAATTAAAGGATATGAAATTAATTAAAATAACTTTAGTTTATGGTTCCATTATTGTATGTTGGTTGTATTTTACAAGTTGAATTATTATGTTGATTTCGATTTGAATGTACAGAGGAGAACAATTTTGAGCACCCAAGACTTTGGAAATAATTTAAGAGTTCATAAGAATGGAGCAAAGAGGATCACGTGATACACTGCACTGCATCAACAAAAAGAAAAAAAATTGAAATCATATTACTCCATGTGGGCTAGCAATTTATTTGGAGCATCAAAATGGGCCAGAGGTGATGTACCAAAAGCCCAAGTGAACAAAAGAAAAGGGTTCGCACGTCTGGAATTTTTGGGGAGAGCCCTGGGGGGGCTGTTCACGCAAGCAATACAGGGGGACAAGAATTTTTAGACGACAATTAGAGGTGCCTTTTGGCACAGCTTTCGAGGAGGGCAACGCTTCTTCCTTTGGTACGCAACCTATTATGAGCGGCTAAAATCATTTGTGGCTTCCTCCGGACGGACGGTTTATATAGGTTTCATGTTTTGATTAAGTTGTTTATGTTTTTGGATCTTGTTAGTTTTTGACACAAACTTGATGGATTAATGTATTAGTTAATTTAAACAGTATTTGAGTGCTTTGAGTTTGCTTGATTTTTGATCTTGTTCGGTTGATGACAAAACCTAGTAGCAGGGTTAGGTGACTAAAGGGGATAAATTTGGCACTTATAAATTGGGTAGTTGAATTATATTGGTTTATGACAAAAACTGGTTGTATAGGTTTGCTGACAACAACCTGTCTTCATCTACTATTTTAACTGATTTTCCAACACTATGTCTATGTGGTGTCCAATTGAACAACTGAGTTTTATGTGAAACCTAGAACCTGAAGTTTGGAGGAGGTTGCATTTTTATTTGATCTGTGTTTTCATTCTAATTATCAAACTAAGCAATTCACTAACCACTGATTCCTCGTGGATACGATACTCTTCTTACCCTTACTAGTTAAGTGTTTAAAGATTGTTTTTGATTGACCTAACGACATCGATCAACCTTCGTTTAGGACAACCCATATTAGCGTATCAGGTGAGTTCTAGAGCCCTCTTTTAAATGTTTTGTTAATGTTTTTGGGCTGGTGTGCATACTTACGAAATGATGTTTAACGAAATGATGTTTTAACGAAACGATGTTTACGAAAGGAAAGGTTTTGAAGTGTTTTTGCCAAAAAGGGTTACGAATGCTTTATGAACGGTCTAAATGAGGAAATGTTTAATGAGAAGAGAAAGAGGTAAAGGTTTTAAAGAAGTCATTACAAATCTAATCTGTCGAATGAATGGAATTGACGAATGAAGTCTGGAAATGAGATTCCCAGCCTTGTGGTAGATTATGGACAGCGAGCCATAGTTGCCACAAGAACAACAGGGGCAGTGTCTCTGTGGCATGTCAATGGTTATGATGTTATACAACTGGTAAGGGAGTAACGACGGTTACTCAGGGGTTAACGTGAAGGTTAAATTATGATCCGACGGTGTCATGGCCGTGAGCCATGGCCGTCGATGGAAGTTGTCGGTTTATGGACATGAGAGCCATAAGGGCAACTGAATGAGTATTGTCGGTCCTCGCGCAGTTAGCCTTGGGGGCAATACCAAAAGGGAATTGACGGAATGTATGGTATTGTCGGTCTTCGTGCAGTTAAGCCTTAGGGGCAATATCATACTAAATGACGGAACGAAGGGTAACACATATTTAGATAATAATGTAAGACTTAAATGAATTCTAAAAGTTTTAATGAATGATCCGTTTAACGGTGTTTATGATTATGATGTTGATGATGATATGGGTACGAAACCTTTTTAAAGATGTTAGATTATTACATGCTTTTGTGAAAGGTTTTACTAAATGAATGATACATTTTTGGCAAATGTTGATGTTAAAGTTTTTATGAAATGCTAGAACTCACCAGCGTAGCTGACTTTTTAGTATGCACATTCAGGTTAAGGCAGGTATGGACGATGGACGGTGATGCTTGGCAAGCGAGAAGAGTTACCCGGTCGATCATGAAGACTGACATCCCGTTATGAGTTGTTTATGTATTTTGACAATGTACGCTTCCGCATGTATGAACAAGTTTTTAGTTATGTTGAATGAATGATTCCGCTGCGTTATTTGATATTCATGTTTAAGAACTGTTTGTGAATGAGTAAATCCAACGAGTGAGGCCTCCCGGGTTTGGGGCCTTACATCATCCAAGGTTATATACTCTGCAAAAAGCAAGAATGACAAAAGTGTTACAGCAAGTTAGAAGAAAAGGAAACAAATATAGTTCGTGATTTTCCAGTCAAAGCGAAAAAAGATGGTGCAAAGGTTATAGATGGTGTTATTCAAAGAAGGTGTTAAGACATGAAGGAATTTATGTATGTTCAAGACAAATATTATGCTACAATTCACAAAGGAAAAGATCAAGGAACCAAAAAGGAAATAGGCAGGAAGTCGAAGTTCAAAAAATTAGGATCTAGTACAACATGTTCGTGTTAAAGATGATGAAGCAAAGGCTGGTGACCAAAACAAGGAAAAAGGTCAATGCAAGTAAAGAAGATCCAAATGAAGTTAAAGACTTCATTCTCTTGGAGAATGAAGATGTTAAAACATAAAGATGTTGAAAGCAGGATTAAGAAACTAGGGGGGATATTGCATTATAATTCCTTAATCTATGTGGGTCAAAGTTAATTCCCTAAATGTCAGGGGTCCTAGTGTGTTAGAAGTCAAACCTAGTAAGAGCGATATCCAAGGGGTACGATGGTTCAAGTTTAGGGTTATAAATATCCAATGTCAAAGTCTGAAAACATATGATCATTCATTCATAATCTAGTTATAGTTTGGTTTATCATTGTGTTCTTGGAGGATCTTGAGCAATAGCGTTAAGCTGGACTAGAGATATGCATGACTCGCTCCATAGTTCTAGGTTTGGGATGTAGATTCTAGTTCAACTTGAGGAAGATTCAAGTAGCTTGAAAGACTTGAATATTTTGTATAAAAGTAATTTTAGATTATCACCACAAGAAAAAAGAAGGAATTAGAAAACCATTTTCAGCCACACATTTTGTGTGAAAAAAAAACTTGCGCTGGAGCCTATGACCTCAGCCTTACATGTATGTAGCTTATACCGTTGTTCTGCAAATCTTAATTTTGATATATTTCAAGGGTATAAGCTCCACGCATATAAGGCAGAGGGATAAATGTTAATTTGAGGGATAAATGTTGTGATAGTACATTGAGTCTTCAAATTAATCGATTGGTCTCTCCAGAAAGTAGAAGCGGCAACGACGGTAGCCCGAGCTAGAAAGTCCAATGAGCGGTTGTTGTTTAATAGCATTTGTTTTAATATGAAATATTTTTGGAGCGGTTATGATGAAACCACCTCTAAAAATAATTCCATTTTTTGATACGCTATCTTTTGAGGCGACTATAAACCGACTCTAAAAACAATATTCTCCGCCTCTAAAAACTATTTTTTTACAAGGGTCTGTTTGATATGGGGTAATGGAATGAATGAGGTAATGGAATGGACACATGAATGAAATGAACCATTTCATTGTCTTGTTTGGTTACCATGAGGGAATGAAATAAATCATTACTTTATGTTGTTTGGTATGCTAGAAAAGACGAAGGAATAAAATCGATGGTGAGTGGCGGTGGTGGTGGTGGGTGGCGGTATTGGGTGGTGGTGGGTGACAGTGGGTGATGGCGGCGGTGGTGGGTGGGGGTGACGGTGGTAGGAAGTGGTGGTGAGTGGTGGAGGAGGCGACATTGGTGGTGACGGTGGCGGTGGTGGGAGGTGGCGGAGGCGGTGGGAGGTGGGGGTGGGGGTGGGTGGTGGAGGTGGTGTGCTTGTGGGTGGCAGTGGTGGTGGCGGCGAGAGATTGCGGTGGGTGGTGGTGGCGGTGGTGGGAAGTGGTGGTGGGTGGTAGGAGGGTGTGGTGATGATGAAGGGTGAAAGATGGGATGAAATGAAAAAAAAAACAAGAGGGTGGATGAAATGAATTTGAGGAATTTAGAGGGAATAACATTTTTTGTGGAATGGATGATTCCATTGCATTGTCCAACCAAACACTATTTTTTTCATTCCCACGTAATTGTCCATTCCATTTCACCTTCCATTTTTACATATCAAACGCTACCCTAGTGTTTGAGTCTTGATATCATATAGAAAGTATAGTTTATTTACTCCTACATGTATTTTAATATATAAGAAAGAACTGAAAAAGAAAAAAATAAGATGCCACTTGTGCTATCCTTTTCATGTACCTGCATGTATGATAGCGCCAAGCATTTACTAGAAATCAGAATCAAGATTTTGCCTAATCGTTCCAAGAACTTTTCTTTGAACTTCGCGTTTAACAATCGTAGTTTCACAATCATATGTAGGCTGTCATATACCAAGAGAAAAGTATCATAAATTAATGGTGTTATTTCCGAAATAAATTCTTAGTTGTTTCTTCTTGTTCAATTGCCAAGCATATTAACATCTAAACAATTATTAATGAGGATGGAAGATTAATTATTGAAAAAGAAATGGGCTATAACCTTGGGTTTTGCTCTAGATCGTTAATTATATCCCTAAAATTAGGGGTGTTCAAAAATATCCGAATCCGAAACCGAATCCGAATTATCCGAAAATCCGAATCCGAAATATCCGAAAATTCGGATATCCGAATTTTCGGATATCCGAAAATCGGATATCCGAATTTTCGGATTCGGATATTGATTTTACAAACTTTCGGATATTTCGGATATCCGATATCCGAAATATATTTTCTGATTATTTTTATTATTTTTATTATTTAAATAAAACCCTAATATGACCTAATGCCCGCCCCCTTTTTGCACTTTCATTTCTTCTGATTCATTCATCGATCTCAGCCTCCTCTCCTCTCCTCGAGTCCTCAGCCGCCATCGAGCATCGACATCGACATCGCCATCCACCTCCTCAGTCGCCGCCTCTTCCGCCATCGGTCTCTTCCGCCGCCTCTTCCGCCATCGGACTCTTCCGCCGCCTCTTCCGCCATCGATCGGTTCAATTTGAAACAAGGTAATCCTCACGGTATGCACCTCTAGCGATTTATGTCCAGATTTTTTTCCGAATTTCTTAGATTTGCAGATTATTTATGCACCTCTAGCGATTTATGTCCAGATTTTTTCGATTGTTGTATTGTTGTATGTCCAGCTTTTTATACAATTCAATTTACCACTAAGAGTAGCCTGAAATAAAGGAAAGAGTTAAATGGCTTAAGCATATGCTAGTGCTTATAAAAAGCAGGTAGCCATTAGCATAGGATGAATAAAAATATAATAATTTGTTTGTGATTAGGCTGCTGAAGGTGCAAGAATTGCTGGAGCTTCAAGGATCATTGGGGTTGATCTTAATGCCAATAGATTTGAGCTTGGTAATTAAGTTGCAACAAATCTAAATAACTTGTAGCTTAAATGCGAATAACAAAATCAGATTTAATTAATGATGGGTTGTTTTCTTTTTTAACTTACAACAAAGAAGTTTGGGGTTACGGAGTTTGTGAACCCAAAAGATTACAAGAAACCAGTGTAAGAAGTGATTGCAGAGATGACCAATGGAGGAGTTGACAGGAGTGTTGAATACACCGGTCATGTTGATGCTATGATCTCTGCTTTTGAATGTGTTCATGATGTATGAATTTACTTTTATGCCCATCATATCCATGCTTTATTTATATATTTTTTAATAATACTTTTTTGTTGAATTTTGGTGCAGGGTTGGGATGTTGCTGTTCTTGTGGGTGTTCCACATAAAGATATTGTGTTCAAAACAAGTCCTTTGAATTTCTTGAATGAAAGGACTTTGAAGGGAACCTTCTTCGAAAACTATAAACCGAGGTCTGATATTCCTTCTGTGGTCGAAAAGTATATGAACAAGGTAACACATATGTTCAAAGTCGAATTATTTATAAAACAATGTAACGAAAGCTTAATCGATTTTTGGTTGATTTGTTGCAGGAACTTGAGTTGGAGAAGTTCATAACACATGAAGTGCCATTTTCTGAGATCAATAAGGCCTTTGATTTGATGCTTAAAGGTGAAGGTCTTCGTTGCATCATTCGCATGGACACTTAAAGATTTGTTAAGTATGTGTTCGCTTAAAAGATTGAATGATTGACATGGGAAAATTTTGATGAAAGATTCAAGAAGGAAGCAATGTTGTTTTGAACATTCTTGTTTTGGATTGTGTTTTGAACTTGTTTATTTACCTTTGCATTTGTTTGGATTGTTATTTTTTTAGTTTGAAACTTTGTATTTGTTGGGATTTTAACAGGTTTATTTTTAAAAATTCAAACAAAACTCTGCCAATTTTTTTTTTCCAGATTTCGGATATCCGGTTCACTATCCGAACGGATATCCGAAATTTCGGATACGGATTCGGATATTGAAATCCAGAATCCGAAATTTTCGGATATCCGAAATTCGGATATCCAAAATTTCGGATATCCGGTTTTGAACACCCCTACCTAAAATCGCTGTTGGAATAAAGTCATCATTGTTGAGAAAAAAATAAAAAAAAACTAAAAGCAATTAAGAAAAAGTAGTTATATAATAAGACTGGACAAACTCTTAAGAAAAGAATAAGTGTTATTCATATAATCCATTTTAGCAAACAAAATATGTGTGTCCATGTTAATGGCATAGCTGGCCACAGGCATTGTTTAATTCCATTATTAATAACCGGAAAACAATGGCAAACAGCATATCATATGATCTTGGTTTATAGACCTGTAAATGAATCGAACGTTCATGAACTGTTTAGCGGGAGGTTCGTTTATGTTCGTTCATTTAATAAATGAACGAACACGAACAATTTTTTTTGTTCGTTTAACTAAACGAACAAACATGAACATATCATGTTCGTTCATTTATGTTCGTTAACGTTCGTTTATGTTCGTTCATATATGTTCATTTATGTTCGTTTATTAACGGTCGTTTATGTTCATTTATTTGTGTTAATTTGTTTTTGGATGAATCATGTACATTTGAACCACTAATTTACATGTGTTTTTTGATGAATTATTAAGTATTAGACTTGTTCATGTATGTTCAATAATGTTCATTTATGTTTGTTCATTTGTGTTCGTTAAGTTTTTTAACAAACGAATATGAACGAACACGAACATTTTCATTTTCCTAATGAACGAACATAAACAAAAAAATGTGTTCGTGTTCGGTTAAAATTGAATAAATGAATACGAACACGAACACGCCGATGTTCGTGTTTGTTCGATTCGTTTACAGGCGTATTGGTTTAGGATCATTGCTAGTTGTTCGTGACAAGCATTTTTATTGGATTACAATTAATTCTATTAAGTTCTTGTATCTCTCACACGCAAACACATATAAGACGAGGTTAATTGCACAACAGTAGTTCATGAGATAGCGGTCTAGTGGCATGGTTTTTGTTCCCATAAAAGTGGTTTGAGTTCAAATCTTTGCAAGGGCAATGTTAGAAAGACTAAATTACAAATTCTGCCATTTATGTTTTCCAAAATTATAGAATGAGTTATTAAAATCTTTTACTTTCACTCACTGTCATTTATTTGAAAAGTTCTCTCATTTCTTGTCTTTTTGACTATAACTAGAGTTAAATATTTCGTTTAAGTTAAGGACATTATTGTTTTTTAGCCCTAAAGGACAATTCTTGTAATGTAAAGTTTACTTTGTTTTTTTTATTCTTCATTTATTCTTTTTATCACTTTTATTTTATAGATTTTATTTATTTTTTTTTCAATTAATTAACCAACTTATTTATTTTATAAAGATATATATTTTTTATTTAATTTATTTATTTTTGTTTGTTTAAATAAGTAATATACTTTTCTCACGTTTATTTTAATAATTTCTTTAAAATTTTATTAATTAACTAAGTAACTTATTTGTTTTATAAAAATATTTTTTTATATTTTTATAATTTATTTATTTTCGTTTTTATTAAGCTATTTAATGTTATCATTTTACAAATATTATTTTTTTTATACTATTTATTATATATTAGAGAGTTAGTAGGAGTTTAATGTTTATTAATTAATAAAGTTTTAAATAAAATCTATAAAATAAAAGTGATAAAAAGAATAAATGAAGAAAACAAGAAAAAGAAAGAAAAAAATAAATAAAGTAAATTTAACATTACAATAACTGTCATTGAGTGCTAAAAGATAATAATGCCCTTTACTTAATAGAAATATTTAACTTTAGTTAGTCAAAAGGACACGAAATGAGAGAACTTTTCAAATAAAGGACAGTGAGGGAAAGTAAAAGTTTTAAAGGACCCATTGCATATTTTTGAAAAACATAAAAGAAAAAAGTTGTAATTTAGGTGAAAAAATTTGTTGTTCAAAAAAAAAATTGCACAACACTAAATTATTACGAGAATAAAAAACAAGCTTAACTCAATTGATTTTTTTTAATTAATGATTTATATATTTTAAGATTTTATACTTTTTACATATAAATGACTATGTTTATGTACATAAAATATTATCAAACACATATACTCATATGTTATTTAACTAGGCTATATACCAATATATTACATGGGGTTTTTTAATAGAAAAATAAAAGTAAAATAATATGTAAGAAATTTAAAATAATATGTAAAACAAGAAATAAAATTCTTTTGTTTCCTTAATTAAGTAATAATTAGAATTCAAATTTTGTATTATCTTGTTTGAAAAATAAAAACATTAACATAATTAAATATCAAAATTTAATTAAAATAAAGAAAATTAGAAAATTTTGTTGAGAAAAAAAATATGATGATGACACGTGACATTTTTTGGAATCATTTATTAAAATAAGAATATTTAACTGATTACCAACAAATGACCAATTAATACATGTGCAGCTTATATAAGGAAAAGTTACTGAATAAACCACATTATGTGAAAAATCCTGAAAACCACCAAGGGCAAATCATATAACTTATAAAATTTTTATTTATTTCTAAGAGTATAGAGAAACATTGTTAACTTTCATCAGCTTGATTCCAATGGCTCTATACAATTTGTGAGTGAGACTTACTTTTTAGATGAATAGATGAAACAAAAATTCATCTTACTTTTTTGTTTTATTAGTTATAACTCTGCTTTATATATTTTACACTAGTTTAGATCCGGTGTATAGGGTGAAAAATATTTAAAAATATCAATAAATAAAATTTTTAAATCTTTATGTGTATATTTTACATGTGTAAAAATATATCATATACTAAGGATAAAAAACAAAACTCAAAATATGCAAAAAGTAATATATAATTGAGTTTCAAAAATAAATTAAATACTATTTAATGTAATTTGTTTTTCATTTATTATTTGATTGAAAATAAAAGTTAAATATTTAGATTTTCAAAGTTTCATAAGGGATAATTTAAAATAAATGTGTTTTATTAGTATAATTAATATTTTCTTTAAATATATATTGTTCTTAAAAATAGGAGGTGCATTTAATAAGAGAGAGAAGCGGGAAAAAAATGATAAGAATGAATGTGGAGGCGACATGTGGCATGAAAAACCTTTATTTATTATATAGTTAGATACTTCCATTTTAATTTTGTTCTCATTTAGACACCCATCAAATAGTAAAATACAATCCGAAAATATAAGAAAGAAATCTGCACTTATATAGGGAAGGAGCTCAGTATTACAAGTACAAATAGTGTAGCTAGACCATAAATATACCAAATAAGAGCTACTTTTCAGTTTCACAGACCAAATACATCCTTTCTCAAGGTTTAATTGACCACAGCGATATTATTGTAAAGTGCTCCATGTTCACCTTCATAAATATACAGTTCTGGTTTTGGCAGTATACCTAGGAAGGGTCGTTTTAGTTACTGCAAGAGAGGGGTAGTCATTATCCATGGCTTTAGGGCCCATGCAATGGAATAAGACTTGTGCTTCTCTCTTGACCCTACTTTCTAATCTCTCTGCAAAACCACTTCTTACTATCCATATCTTGGTCGATTTGTATCACTGATGTCTTACTGCATCAAAAAGAGAGAAGAAAGAAAGTGATACACTCGCACACAAAAATAAATTATAGTTTTTATTTTCCAAACTAGTGTTAGTGGGCAAGTTATTTACCAAATTGGCGTCGAGAAACTATTTATCAAAATTGCGTTTTTAATTTATTTATTTGAAGTTTATCTTTTATTTTTAGGACAATTTCAAATATATACCCTTACAAACTAGAAAAATATCATATATCTACATAAATCAAACTAAAAATATCATATATCATTGTAGAAATTTAAAAATATCATATATATACCTACTTTATTAAAAATAATTTTAAAAATAACCATTTTACCTTAAAATTTCATGTCTATTTTTAATTTTAAACTTTTAGATATACCCAATTTTAACTTTAAAATCTATACTATATAATAAATAAATGTTTTTTAGTGTCACGTGTCACCTCAATATTCATTCTCACAATTTTTTTTCCGTCTCTCTCTTATTTAATGCACTTACATCTTTTAATAATAATATATTTTTAAATAAAATACTAATTATACTAATAAAACACATTTATTTTTAATTATTCGTTATTATAAGAAAACTTTGAAATTTAATTATGTAACTTTTATTTCAATCAAATAGTATTGAAAGTTAAATTATATTTTTGAAACCCAAGTATATATTAATTTTTACATATTTTGAGTTTGTTTCTATACTTAGTATATGTAATATATTTGTACACATGTAAAATATATATATAAAGATTTAAAAATTTTATATATTGATTTTTTTCACCCCGTGTGTAGACACGGGATCTAAACTAGTTTTATATATACCCATAAACAATATTTTTTCAAAAAATTTCTCGATGGCCCAAAATGTTGAACGATTATGATTCAATCAGCGTTGATAGCCTTGGTTGAGTACGACCAGTTCTCATCCAATCGGCGGCAGAGAGGGAGTTTGATTCAGTCGGCGAAATGGAGTGGCCGAGGTCGTTAGCATTGATTTCACAGGTCGATGGCTTACCTAAACGTCGGTTTGCAATCGTTTTGTGACCGAATAATTTTATGTTTTAAATTTATTTATTTTCATAAATTTGATACAGGTCTGCGACCGAAGTTTATAATATAAATTTATATAACTATTTTTTTAAAATTTTGCGACCTTGTTGCGACATCTAAACGGTCGCAAAATTTGCGACCATTTTACCATTGTTTCTGTTTTAGTCGCTAATTTTACGATGGTTCGGATTCTGTCACCAAATAGTCGTAAATTTTTGACCATTTTCCGGTCACAGATGCCCTGTTTTCTAGTATGGCCATAGAGAAGGACGTTTCATAATTTTCTAGTAGTGGCCGTAGAGAAGGAAGGCGTGAAACGCGTCCTCGGGAGAGGAGACGGTTTACAAAAAAAACCTTTATTAGTTTATTAAATAAAAGATTAGTAAAAAATAAATAAAAAAGCACCATTAATTGGTAACAATTTCCCACCAACACTGGTTTGAAAAAAAAAGCTCAATGAATTCTCAGCTCCAAGAGTTTTTTACCAAACCAATTATGGACTTTGAGGGTTTTTACTAACAATTATATGAGGTTGGTCCGTGCACTCCATTGTTATTTGGATTTGCGTGTGAACAGTGGGATGCAAGATATTGTTTGTTATATATCATAAAGTTTAATGGCATTCATTAGTGGTTATATCTGAGAAGAACTTCCTTATTGTTGTGATGTTCAGACTACTAATTGTGAAGATATATAACCATGTACTGATCAAGTTTTTCCATGATCGTAAACAGATTAAAAGCTGGAATTTTCTTTTGTTGGACTGTTTTATGGCTTTGCTTAGGGCATCTATATAGTCTATACATTTCCGGGATTCTTTAGGGTTAATGCACTTTATTTAACAGCCAGATAAAACATGTGTATGTACTATTTAACGAAGAAAAAGGGTGACAATCCTCATCAACTCAAATGGAAGGACTTTGTAGGGGTAACTTTATACAATAGTAATCAAGTTTTTTGTCTGTTTCATTTTAGTCACTTAATTTTTTTTGTCTCATTTTAGTCACTCAAATTTTCTTATCTGTTCCATTTTGGTCACTAAAACTTATATTTTTGTCTCATTTTAGTCACTCAAGTTTCACACGTTTTTCCAATTTTGTGAAATTACCATGTTACGAGTTACTTTGTTTTGTATTTCATTCTATGGACATGGTGATGAAATCCAAAAAGAGTAAACCAACGTTTTCTCTATATTCATAAAACAAAATAAAAATAAAGTAACATGTTAATCTCGTAATTTTGCAATATTAGAACAACATGTGAAACTTGAGTGACTAAAATGAGACAAAAAAAGTTTGAGTAACTAAAATGGAACAGAACTTGAGTGACTAAAATGAGACTAAAAAGTTTAAGTGACTTAAATGGAACAAATGAGAAACTTGATTACTATTCTGTGAAGTTTTCCCTATACGGTAATTATAGTAACTATTAGTTCTAAACGACTCAAGTTATAGTTCCCGGATACTAGTTCGTGGGCCCTCGTGTAAGTTTTAAACTTATAAGTTCTAAACGACTCAAATCGGAGGACTTTCAATGCTAAACAAAAGAGTATCATCAACAAATGATTCAGTCAATAAAACAAGTTACCAATGAAATTTTGTCGATAAAACCTCATTGGAGAAATTAATGTGGGTAATCCAATCAGCGACAAATTGCCGCTGGAGTTATCCACGAAGTTTCCTAATAGATCACTAACAAATCAAATGACCGACAGAACACCAATACTTTTGGTCTGATTGCCCAGCTTGACATTTATCAGCGTATTGCCACTAGATTCGTACCAAGAGATCACCGAGGGGCTTTTTTTATTAACGGTTCACAGACGAATTATTTTATAAATTACTCACGGACTCATTATTGTAAGTCCACATTGATTGAGGGGAAGAACGAAGCCTTCCTATAAGGGGGGTGGATACCTTCTATACCAAGACGCGTTTTGCCTAGGCGAGCAACTCGTCGAGTGAAAACAAAACCGTGAGTTTCTGGATGGGAAGCCCATCGGGGGCAAAACGTATAATATTTTGGCATGGTTTTTTTGGGATGTTACAAATAGTATCAGAGCCACTCCTGCGCCAGGTATTTTGGCATGGTTTTTTTGGGGTGGCTCTGATACTATTTGGGATGTTACAAATAGTATCAGAGCCACTCCTGAGATGGTGGGGCAAACCTCATCGAGGATGGTGAGTCTTTGGGATGTCCACAAGGACAACTTAGGCAAATCCTACATCCCTGATCGGGATGGTGGGACAAAGATTGGGATTGTAACGATACAGAGAAGATTAGCATGGCCCATTGTAATACCCTAGGCAAATCACACATCGGCCGTGGCCAGAAGAGATTTTTGGTTCATAGGACACGGCCCGCCTCAAATATCAACAACATGTTTTGGGCGCATTGGCTGTGGATAAGAGGATAACTCCACAGTTAAGCGTGCTCGGATGGGAGTAATCCAGGGATGGGTGACCCGTAGGAAGTTTTCACCATGGCAACAAAAAAAAATAGGTGAGCTCCTAGTGGACAATATTGGTGGCATGAGGGGTCAGATGTTTCAAATGGTATAAGAGCCGGGGGCCGAGCCGGGGTGCCAGCGAGGACGCTGGGCTCCCTAAAGGGGGGGGGGGGTGGGGGTGGGGGTGGGTGGGGTGTAGATGTAAGTCCCAAATCAGTTAAGGGGGAGAACAAAGCCTTCATTATAATCGGATGGATACCTTCTATACCAACTTGGGTTTAATTGAGATTTGGCAACACACTTACGTATGATATATATCAAATATCTCGATTTGCTTGAGTGGCATTATGAGGTTATGAAGAACAAAATGCATGTTGAAGAGGAAGATAGCATACAAAAGGAGGAAGCCAAGACATTGGAAGCAAGTGGTGGAAGGTTCAAGAAAATAAGGATCAATGCCATAAGGGACTTTCCGCCCTGTTGCGGACCAAATGCAGGAAATAACTTTGATGGTTGTGTGCTAGTGGAATATGAAGATGATATGGATAAAGATGTTTCATCCGAAGGAGAAGACAACAATTGAAGAACCAAGATTCAAAGATCAAAAGCTTAGAAGGGAGATAGTTTTCTTCCTTGATTCTTCCCTTGCTCTGATACCACTATAGAATCCCAGGGATCATGATTCAACCTACATTTATGACATAGAAATCAATAACATGAACTGAACGAATTTTGAATTGAAGGATCAACTAACTTATTCTTGAACCTATGTCATTGGTATTTCAATCATCTCAAAGGTCAAGTCTATCATCTATAGTAGTTACCAGCTGACTAAATTGATCCACAAAGGTGCCAGGATGTGACTACAAAAACCAGATATTTGATGTCTGTGGAAGAGGCAAAATATACGTGACATATTCAGAAACATTAGTATCGCTAACAACTTAGCAACTTCTTGTGGCTCAAAACCAGTCTTGCATTTGGAGATCAAAAGGTTATTTATTTTAGGAGAAAAAGAAAGGAGAATTAAGAATTCACAAAGTATTATTAAACAATGGAAATAAATAATTCATGACCGGATATAATGATATATACCAGATGATGACTAGCTCCATTACTATAAGCTAATCATTTTATTAATTTTAAAATATTCCCTTCTTATAAGATCCATCTCCCTATTTCTTTTAGTATACAAAATCCACTGATAATCCCAAACAACAGAAAAATTAAAGGAACCCTTTTTCAATGAAAAGTAAAAAAAGCAGGAAGCTTCCAAACAAACACAGGAAAAATCACAATGTTTCAAGAAGCTGATGAGCTGCATCCTAGACGAAGCTCGAGATCGATACCTTCGACTGCCAAATCCGTCTTCTTTAGGGTGTTGTCATGAAGACCAACTCTTTGGTTGCTTTTATGATCTATTGATGTTGATGCTCCAATAATCTTGCTAGAATTATTGAGAGAATAATTGAGGCTATGAGGAGCCACAGATGAAGGTTTGAAAATAGCATTTGGTTTAGCTAAGGAAAAGAGAAGACAAAGACCAGCATCTGCAGCCACAAGTTCTTCAGATGGAATCAATGAATTAGGGTTTTTGAAGTTATTAGGTTGTGGTTGGTGGAGGCGAGCCCTGTCACGGCGGTGGACATTCATGTGACCACCAAGAGCCTGAGCTGACCGGAATTCTCTTCTGCAAAATGTGCAAGTGTAGGAGCGCGGCGGCCAAGTGGTTCCCATGGCATTTCCGGTGTCTTCTGCGAAGGCTTTCACCTCCCAGGATTCATCTTCATCTTGAGAGTCTACCGCCGTCGAATTAGCGTTCCACATCCACAAGAATATGCCGATGATAGAGGTGGATCTAGCTAGGGTTAATTGGGGAATGTTGACAAAAAGGTAAGATCAACAACCCATGTATAGTGGTAAACATACATTAATGGTGGAGAATGTTTGGATATGGAAATTTGAAGAAATGCTATTTATTTAAAAACTAGCAAATTAAAGGAAATTCTGGCCTACATAATCGGTGTCATTTTTCTTGTATATCTTTTATAACATTCTGTTAGTTAAATATCATTTTCCTACATCGACTTCAACGTTCAAAATACATACATAAATAATTAATTTCTTGATTATCCATTTATCACTTTTTTGTCTAGACGATTGATTTCAAGTTTAAACATGGATATTTAGTCCTATAATTAATCAAAGTTACATTACAAGTATTTAATCGGGTAAAGTTGTTCTTTGGTGTAAGATATGGTAGTGAACATAATTAAAGAGGAGGGGACCAGTGTCTTCTTACGATAAGAACTTAAAACCTGCAGGTTCTATATACGTCTCTTAGCTGTATCTCTACCTACAAATGTTTTTTTTAGGAATCGGTTATTTTCGATATTAGGCTAAGGGAGGTGGGAGTGGCACCCTCCCATTTTAAACTACCATCTCAGATTCACCAATGAGAATATGTTACCTCATTTTGACAAACTACCCTCCCAAACTACCATTTATAGTGGGGGGTGGTACCCGCTAACCATACCCTTTTCTCCCCTCTTCCCCCCTTTCTTTCAGCGGTTTTGGAACCCGCTAATCATACCCGTGTGCTACCCGCATCTTTACCCGTCGGGAGTGGGAGTGGTACTACCCGCTCTTGAACCCGTTGGGCACTCCCACCCCCTAAGGGTTGACCTCTATGTTTCTCAACACTTTGTATCACGTCAGCGCCACATCACACCCCATTTCACTTCACCCCCTCCACTCCAACGAGGAAAATACTCTGGTCCCTGTTTCCCAACTTTTTTTAAAATAAAATAATAATTTTTTGTTTTTAGAAATATTGATATAACTAAAATTAAAAAACAAATCATTTAACATTACATTAATTTAAAAAAACATAACTAAAAATTACATTTATAAATCGAAAATGCGATCCGCTAAATCCAACTTAAGATTTCGATGAATTTCTACGTCACAAATCTGTTGATTGATTATTGTTTGTTGTGCATCGTCAACTTCTTATTGTTCAACATCGGTTTTTACGATTGTACAAATTGCCTTACCTTAATCTTCCGGTATCATATTATGTAATAGACACTCTTGCCCAGATATTGAAGAACACACCAACTATTGAATGTATAACACAATTTTGATTGTAATCGAGATTCTATAACTTGAATGTGAATGTACGATTGTGATACAAGACTTAATTTGACCTTTGCAATCTACTTATAGTTAACCCTTGTAACTGTCATTTGTAGCCGCCATGATGAAGAGTTGCGAGAACTCTATGGGATCCATTCCTCTTCCATGATTTCAAGCGAAGTGCCCTTAATTAGTGGTTATCAAGTTTGGTTTCTATCAATCTAACCCCTACACTTTACATACATGTAAATATAAACTAAAACATAGTTGACTTATTAACACTATGACTCCTAGACTTTATCTACAAGTAACGTACGAGATTAACTCTACAGATACAACCATACATCACATTTTTTTAGCTTTTTGGTGTCCAAACTCATGCCGGTTTAGCTAATGTATGCCATTTTTTTAAGCACACAAAATGTTCGTTTGATGTCCTTTCTCGCTCCTGCTTGAGCTTTTGTAAAATTTATATGTTTTTCACAGATTAGAGTCGAAACTGATTTTACAAACACAACGTACTGATCAAGGTAAATTACATCGGCATGATAGGGTGTGGGTATAACATCCCTTTAAAAAATAGAACTGTTCGAAATTTGAAAAACATGTTTAAGCGAGAAATTTAGAGAAATAGAGAACATACTACACTAGAGGCCGGGGGTGATAGGGTAATAGAAAAACAATGTTATAGTCATTCTCGAAAGTACAATCTTAAAATAGAAAACTTAGTCATATATATTTCATAAAAAAATTCTCATGAAAAAAATAGTTGAAGACGTTTCATGTTTTCCATAAAAGAATCTCTAAATCCTGCGTATATTTCAATCACTTTTGAATACAATATCTACAAATGAAAAAATAAACAAATATTACTAGTTTTCCCCGGTTAAAGATATAGTATGCCAAAAAATAAATGATTGCATCAGAATTTGGTAGCAAAATCAATCACTCACAATTGTCAATTGTCTTGCTTTCAGTCTTTCACCACCGTGGGGTTTGTGTCGTTGCAAATGTTGATAGTTGGTCCACAAAATGGTTCCTTTCTAGCATTCAATCCAACCCTCTTGCATTAAGACTATTAAAAACCCTATCTTTGCAATTATACATCTTACCTTTAAATCAAATATATCTCGTGGCCCAACTGATAAATAATTTTCTGAGTCCTCTTAATAAGTATAGTATTTTCTTTTTATTTATGCACAAATTTAACTATTTGTACCACATTTATTTATAAGACACTAGGTTAAAAACGCATGTATTACATGGGTTGAATATATTATTTGTATGTTTGATGTAAATCAACAGTTTTCATGAACATTTGTATGTTTGATATTATTGATGAAATAATTATTTTTAAAAAATGTTTTATAAAAAGGATGAAATAAATGTTCAATTTATAAAAATATTTTATGAATAAACATATTTTCTTTTAGATAAAAACCGTTTTATAAAAATAATTATATAAATCATTATTATTTAATAGGAGAGAGAGAGAGATTTGAAACAATTTTTTTTTAAATTAAAGAATTTTGTATAATTAATAAGAGAGAGAGGTGAGAAAAAAATCTTGAGGGTAAATATGAGAGTGACAAGTTTCCCACTAAAACCTTTATCTATACTATATAATAAATAAAGGTTTTTATGTGCCACGTGTCGTCTCCATATTTATTCTCATCATTTTTCCCCGCCTCTCTCTCCTATTAAATACACTTCTATATTTTAATAATAATATATCTTTAAAGAAAATACTAATTATACTAATAAAACACATTTATTTTAAATTATCCCTTATTATAAGAAACTTTGAAATATAATTATGTAACTTTTATTTTGAATCAAATAGTAACGAAAGTCAGATTGCATTAAATAGTAATTAACTTATTTTCGAAACCCAATTATATATTAATTTTACATATTTTGAATTTTGTTTTCTATCATTCGTATATGTAATATATTTTTACACATGTAAAAAATATATATAAAAAATTAAGAATTTTATGTATTGATATTTTTCACTCCATGTGTAGACACGGGGTTCTAAGCTAGTTTATTATATAGTATAGATATAGATTTTTTTTGAAAACAAATTTCGTAATTTCTATAGGAATGGGACTTGAACCCATGACTTCTTCAAATTTTAGTATTTTTAAAGGATTTTTTGTAACACCCTTAATTGAACACCAATTATTAAAACATTAAACACACGTGGAAGCATTTATCCCAAGCTTTTTTTTTACCCTTCGCGTACCACGAAGATCCAGGGTAACCCTTTCGCGTACCGCGAGGGAACCCCAGAAAAGCTTGTCGGGGAGAAAGGTTCTTCGCATGGCGTGAAGAACTCCCTTTCAATCTTCTCGTGGCGCGAGGCCCATCAGTAAACAGAAAGTTTGGTTTTTCTGTCCAGTTCCATACTTAACCAATTTTCCAACATTTTTCAAACCAACATGACACCAAACATTTTCCCAACACTTGGGTTTTAATTCAAAACATTCTCACATCCATTTCACACATCAAAACACCAAATCTTGATTCAAATTACATCCCTTTCGAGGATTTCAGTTTACATCCCAAAAACGTCATTTTTACATACGAGAATCTGCCGACGCCTCGGACTCGACTTTGATTACATCGAAGCTTTTCCTACATAACCATATAAACATATCACCATTAGTAATAAAGATAAACATATCAAACAAGTAATTACAACTTGTTTTCACCCATTTGATCTGTTTGCACCCAATTTGTCATTAGGCTACAAATAACTTGCATTTCACCTTACAAGTTCCATTCTTTTCATTTGTCAATCATAATTAACATATTTTCATTTCCATTATGGCACGTAGGCCATAACCTCATTTCCATTATGATACTTAGATCATAACCTCATATCCCATTTCCATTATGGTACTTAGACCATAACCTCATTTCCATTAAGATACTTAGATCATAACTTCATTTCCATTATGGTATATAAACCATAACCCCATTTCCATTATGATACTTAGATCATAACCTCATTTCCATTATGGTATTTAAACCATAACCTCATTTACACATATCCATTATAGTATTACGGCTATAACTACATTCATATATTTACACATATCCATTATAGTATTACAACTATAACTACATTAATTCATTTACACATACTAGTTCATATACATTCATACACATTCATTTCAACAACATAGTATGCACACATAACACATGTACCACCCTTTATCATCAATACTAAGTAAGTGGAAAGACACTTACCTTTCGGATTAGAAGATCCCACACCACCGTCTCGGTTCACAATTTGATTATCTAAACACATTCACCTAATTTAGTAATCTAATCATACATCAAAATCATATTATAATTGGGTTCACAACCCAATTTCCCATTCCCAACCCAAACTGACCCGTTTGGGTTATTCCCATATCCAAACACTCTCTTTTCATCCAAACTCACCTACTTGAGTTTCATTTTCAATTCCTTGACACTAATTTCTCATTCAATATTTTTCATTAGGTTAATTTGGTGTTCATTCAAGTGTCTAATATCATATAAACACTTAACCATTCATTAATTCAACATCCTATCATCATAATCCAAACACCCCCAAATTTCTCCATATGAACCCTAACTTCTCATAATCAAAATCAAAGGGTTCTTGAAA
This sequence comes from Smallanthus sonchifolius, assembly GCA_023525975.1. NCBI lineage: Eukaryota > Viridiplantae > Streptophyta > Magnoliopsida > Asterales > Asteraceae > Smallanthus > Smallanthus sonchifolius. The sequence goes on along the minus strand of CM042041.1, from coordinate 59,064,291 downwards.
GACCCCAACCCGAGCATCTTACAGTTGGTTCTCAAAACGGGTCATTCTTATTTAAAACATTTATTGTTACTCGAAATACATCGGAAGTCTTTCTAAGAACATTTATTGCTATTTAATGATATTCGGTTTACCTCACGAATGCCTGCACACCGATCCGAGTAACACCACCTCCAAGCCAAGATACGTCAACGCTACGCTTACCTGTAAAATAATCTAACGTACACACAAAGTCAGCTATGCTGAGTGAGTTCTAATAGTTTAATTTAAACAAAAACCATCACGTCATATTCTTTAGTTTATTCCACTCAGAACCCTCCGGTCCTTATAAAATAGTTTTACGAATCTTTAACGAATAGTTAACCCTATGATATCCCATGGCATCCCATTCCCGCTCATCACCCGGGACTCAGCCCGTACTACCAATAATAATAATACTAATAACCATACAATCACATCGACATAGACTCAACATACTATGCTAACAACTCATACCCAAGAATACGCATTAACTCGACTCTGGGTTAACACAACCAACCCTATACATTAACACATCCGACCTTAACCAAGGCTCTCACAGTTAACTAACATGACTCTAATACACGTCACATCACAAGTCCTGACTCACGGTCAGTCTAAGTCTACATGTCACATTACTATCATCATCACATCACATTAACACTATCTCACACACAATAAATATAACTCATTACTAGCATGCAAATTAACACATATGTATGTATGCAAACACATACCTTATCACTGCACCCTCGTTAGGGTTACCCTCGTCAGGGCGTTCAACACACCCCGAGCTCATCGTTAACATGTTAAATAAATGTCACCTTTGGTGACTTCCCGAAGGACCTCATCCTTCACAATCCCGTTTGACGTGCCATAATGACAACGAGGCAAACCCGACACATAAATATAAACACATAAAATCACACATCATATACAAGACTCATTAACTACACATGCACCTCATACATGACACTATAACAACATATCCCACATGCAATCATAACTATTTAACTTTAAGCCCGACTCTCCCTGACCAACCCTTAACACGTCACACATTAATAACCCATCTCTCTAGCTCACACATTTCTATGAACACACCATAAACCCTACGACTCCTAAATAAGCATTTTATACTCAAAGCATATTGGGTTGGAACCCACAACCCTTAATACGATTAATTATATTAACGTCACGTGAATGTATGTACGTTAGCCCCAAAACAGTAAAACGTTTAAAAGAGGGGGATTAGAAACTCAATGATTTGACGATCCTTACAAGAACTGCAACGCTTCCTTGTACGAACCCGAACCTGTTAACGTGCTATCACAAAGTCAGTGTACATTCTAATCATGTGTCGTTTCTATTTAAATATAAACGACTCCGCTTAATCCGAGTTATCCTGAACCCGTTTATAACTCGCATGCATGCATGTTTACATGACATGCAACGTGTTAGTCTCGTGGGTCACGAGTACCCGAGCCGAGAACCCCCCATGCACGTCTAAAACCCCTCATGTGCATCCTAAGATCACGAAAACCATTTTGGGTGCAATCCCATCACCTTTTTTGTGCACCGCCGTGAACCACCACGTTACCCGCTGCCATGCACTACCTCTAATCACCACCATAGGCGAGCCCTTGCTACCGAGCACCACCGAAGCCACCCTGTCGTTCTCCGCCCCTACCGGATATCCCTAGCCAGCTTCCTCCTTCTACCCTTCTCTACTACGCACCATCGCGCGTCTCACTCGCAGCCACCCCTTGGCAAAGTGCCACCCGGTCGGCCACTGGTGTCCCACCGCGCTCCACCTGGCATGCACCTTCATACACATCACCAACACCTTTGTATTCTTCGTCGGACTCCAAATCCTCACCACCCGCCATCACTCGCATCACCAGCACCATATCGCTGTCGGGTTGCCGCACTTTGCACCGCCTTCCATACGCTTGCCACCGCAGCCTCACAGTGGTACCACGGTGGTCGCCGCCCTGCTCCGCCCGTAGCCACCCTCATCTCTGTCTCTCCTCTTACGGTGGTACAACACCACCCCTTCTCTCGTCACCTCCTCCTGCTCTCATGGCTACTACCATAGTCGGCCACCTAATCACTCGTCTCTTCCATCGCACTCCACAATAGTGACCACAAAACCATACCCGGGTTCTCCTGCATTAACCAGAAACATGAATCAAAAGAACAAGAACAAAGGTTTACCTTACGTGTACGTGTGCTCGTCCCTACTTAACGCTGCCGCAAACCCGACGTGTGATTTCAACCGTGCTCCTCCTCTCTTCCCTGCGGATTCTCTCTCTCTCGGCTTCATTCTGCCGTCGCGCAAGACCCAACCAAAATGGCTTAGGGTTTCTCACTCATTGAATATATATTTCCTAAAGTTACACTCGGGTCCCTTTGGTTCTATCTCGGGCGTGTCAAGTCTCGAGTCGAGGTTATAATAATTAACCGTCTCGAGTCGAGGTTATAATATTAACCGTGTCCTTTAAGGTCGTAAAAAATATGCCTTGTATACGACCAATCTTGACCTTTATTATTTTAAGGGGAATCCGGGTCGTCCACTACCCCGAACCACTCGCTTATGGATTTTTGGGATGTTACAGTTCTAGGATGTTAATCACCATTATTTACATTTAGTTTAGCTAGATTATCAAAAATCTAACACACCAATTAACCACATGCATTCAATTTTTTTGGATTTCTACAAAACCCATCTACTAGCTCATAAATGGTGAAATCAAATGATGATTAACACTTACTTGATGCTAAAAGGATGATGTGCAACCCAACACCTTCACAAATTCAAGCTCAAATGCATGATTTTGGCTTCAATTTCTTTTTCTCCCTTGCAATGAACGACCCAACACCAACAATGAACTCAATTTTGACTTTCACTAGTCAATATGACAGATTTTGCCATTTTACACTTTTAGCCTCTCAAAATTTTATTTCACCCATTTCATTCCAAAACTAGTATAACCTCATTACTAACTTGAAACCCACTTGTTTCAACATATTTCTAAAATATTATTTTCACCATAATATTTATTAGAATATTTATTTATTTAAAAACGAACCCCAGATTTTGGTTCGTTACATTTTTCTCTATCACTGGACCATCAACCCCAATGGTACATTTATAAGATATATAACATGATGTTATTGCTTGGGATACAATTCAAAATTATGTCTTCAAACTAAGGGGGTATACTCTGTAAGAAGCTCTTGAGCCGTGAGCTTCAGTTTCGTGACTCCACTCATGTTCATGAGTTTGAAAAGTTAAATCACTTCAACTTTAAACAACCACTCACATCATGCCACATATGCAGTTGAATTTTTAAATTTTTTATAATAATATTTTATTTAACAATTAATTTGATTTCTCTCAAATAACCTGTATTCGTTAATTTAAAAAAAACACAGTCTTGTTTATATATTTTTCTGAACATCCAAATTTAATAACCCGCCTTCTTCAAATTTTAGTATTTTTAGATGATTTTTCTCTATCAATGGACCATCAACCCCAATGGTACATTTATAAGATATATACCATGATGTTATTGCTTGGGATACAAAGTGTTTCAAACTACGGGGTAATACTCCGTAAGAAGCTCTTGAGCTGTGAGCTTCAGTTTCGTGACTCCACTCACGTTCATGAGTTTGAAAAGTTAAATGACTTCAACTTTAAACAACCACTCACATCATGCCACATGCACTTGATTTTTTTATAATAATATTTTATTTAACAATTAATTTGATTTCTCTCAAATAACCTGTATTCGTTAATTTAAAAAAAAACACAGTCTTGTTTATTTACTTTTCTGAACATCCAAATTTAATAACCTGCCTTCTTCAAATTTTAGTATTTTTAGAGGATTTTTCTCTATCATTGAACCATCTACCCCAATGGTACATTTATAAGATGTATACCATGTTTTTATTACTTGGGATATAAAGTGTTTCAAAATTATGTCTTCAAACTAGGGGGTATACTACATAAGAAGCTTTTGAGTCGTGAGCTTCAGTTTCGTGACTCCACTCACGTTCATGAGTTTGAAAAGTTAAATGACTTCAACTTTAAACAACCACTCACATCATGTCACATATGCACTTGAATTTTTTTAATTTTTTATAATAATATTTTATTTAACAATTAATTTGATTTCTCTCAAATAAACTGTATTCGTTAATTAAAAAAAACACAGTCTTGTTTATTTATTTTTCTGAACATCCAAATTTTAATGAAAAATGGGTTGTCTTAAAAAAATGATTTTTGGTCTCATTAGTGGTTTTTGATACGTGTTTGATCTTGTAAACGATTTATTATTTTTTTAATTAATTAAGTTAATTTTCTGAAACTAATTAATAGAAATTAAAAAAAAAACTACTCACACTCACTAACCAGACCGCTCCCAAATGAGTGGGGAGTGAGTGAGTGAGGTGGCCTTTACGTGGCACTCGCTTTTGCTCACAATCACTAACCATACTTAATGCCCTAAGGTTACTCGATTAGACTTGAAATATTTTTACCAACGTAAAATTTAATTAAGCTCAAACTCGTTATGTATAGCTAAAGGCAACTTGTAACAAAACGGGGTGACATATTGCTTTTAGAAAAAAAAATCATTACAAATTCAAAACTCTGTGTCCATTGAAATGTAAGGGTAAACGTCTACTGTTGTTTCAATTAAACGGCTCAGATTCTAGATTAAATTCCTATACATACCGTATCACAATCGATGGCGATGGTGACGAATTACCCTTTATTGGCATCGCAACCACCTTAACATATGCATGTATATATTTGATTGTAGAAAGCTCTTCATATGACGATCTACAAAGGAGGCAACTGGTAGGAATGGCAAACGAACCTGAACACAACAGGAAAACTAGAAACCTTATTCGTTGTGGATATTTAGGTATGAGACATGGTATGAGAAGTTTTGAAATTTTTCTCGGGTATGAAACTTGTAGTATTAGGTGATACCCGGCCAGATTATCCGAAACTGTAACATCCTAAAATCCTAATTTTTATGTTTATGAAGAAATAGAAGAAATAAAGATTTGGGAGGACTAAAAATGTAAATAACACACAAGAGGGTCGATCCATCTCCTTTATAAACCAAGCCGCCACCCTGATCCCTTTTCCCATCCTTGTTGCGCAAACTACACCTAGAGAGAGAGGGGGTTTGGGGTAGAGAGAAGAAGGAAGGGAGAAAACGGATTTCACACCTTTTTGCTTGCTTCATTTCTATAGAGAATCAACAAGGGAAGAATGTGTAAGAGACATACGGTTTCAAGGTAAGAATCTGTTTAAGTCTTCCATTTTCTCATAAAAGTGGGGTTTTTTAGCTTAAGATGGTTTTAATCCAATAGATGACATTTTTAAGTATATATTAACACCAATGTCGTAGATCTGGTCTGCTGGGCACTAAACGTAAGGTTTGATCGTATAAAGTTTGAATCTTGATGTCATAACAGACCAAATCCGAATTCATGCAAAACTTAGGGTTTTGAAAGTACAAGAACAAGGTTCACGCACAAGTACTCGTGAGTGATCTTTGAAGTTCACGCGTGAATAAAGTTTACGAATACTAGGAGTACACGTACAAAAAACATGTGTGCATACTCTTAGAACACGCACATAGGAGATTAGTGCAGACTTAGGGTATAAGCAAACATACCCTATACGAATACTAGGATTCCCGCAAGTGGATTAGGATGCGAGAAAGTTCTCGCAGGAGGAATTATGAATGAGTACTTAATTGCATGAACTTATCTTTTTGCCAAAGTTCACTTAAATTGTACTTGTATAGATTTGACATAGTTGATAGAGGCTGTAGCTAAACCAGAATACAACCTTGATAGTCAAGATACCACACATGAGTTTCCATTGACCAGAACGGACAAAACTATGAGGGGTTGACCAAACCAGGGAGATTATTGTGTGAAGTATATGGTTGTCTACATAAATAGTGGTTGGTTTAAGAACATCGCGTCTACCAAACCACTAGGAGACCAAGTACGCATCATAACAGAGTGTTCAAAGCTAACAAATACCTATTCGACAATATTCAATAGTTGAAATTGTATTTTGATATTGAGTGAGTATGGGTCGATCTCCATTCATGTGGGTGATTGTTGGAGTTTTAGGTGAAAATGAGTTTTTTCACTAAGTTACAAAATGCGTTTTTGCCAACTTTGGACAGAAATAAATATATGTAACGGATGTTAATATTCTTATTTCTTTTTGGGTTTGTGTTCTCTTACGTGAGACCTCTGCTCGGAAATAAACCGTGTCCAAAACAGAGATAAGATGAATAAGATGTCAATGCTCAAACTTGAGTATCTAGAGATGTGAAAATTCAGCTTTTCTTAAATAAAAAGGTAAGAAAACTTATCCCACATAGAAGAGATGATAAACCTTTGAGTGAGTATATTCTATGTTTTTGGTTGTACCATGATCAATATGTTATTTGTTCCCGCCACATAGACATTACCTTTTGCGTTATATCAATATATAAAAATAGGGAGAAGTTCATTACAGAACACTAAATAACAGCGAGAACAAAAAGAACAAACTTAAATTGTTTAATTTCTTGATCTATGATTTATATTTTTAAAATTTTGTACTTCATACATATAAATATGCATGTTTATATACAGAAAAACCCATTAAACAATTTTTTGAATATGTTTTTATACATTTGAAAGTTTACCTACACATGTTTAGATTATGTGTAGGTAAAATAACCTATACATCCTACACAAGAATTACACATGTGTAGGTTGTTTAAATAAACGAAATTTGTTCAAATTTTTTTATAAATTTTTTGAGAGATGAATAAACATTGCATTTCTATCAATTTCAAAACTTTTTAAGATTGAAAAAATGAAGGATTCTTTTTGTTCCCCATCTTCTCGCAATATTTAGTGTTCTGAATTGAACATTCCTCTATAGAAATAATGGTTGTAAACCTAAATGTTGTATCTTTTAATTTATTTATAATGTATAATTGATCCATCCCTTTGAATGTCCTCATTTTCCATTATAAAAACCACCATTATAAAAACCAAGACCAACAAGTAGGCACTTAGACAGCCGTACTTAAGGTCTCATTTAGACTTCAAAAAGCCTAGGTTAGGCGATGAAGTAAAACTCTTTTCATACATTAATTTGGCCTTTAAATCAAATTATAGAAAGGTTAAAGTACACGGATTTTGCAACTGAATCTGCGTTGTTCCAAAACTTTATAATATGTTCTTTCTTATGCCTCTTACTCGTTCTTATAGTACCTTATTAATCAAATTTCTCCATCCCAGAAAACATGTATACAAATATATATTGAATCATGCCTATATCACTTTCTTTTTCATTTTCCGGATCTTGTATGTATGAATGACTCGATCATATAAACAATATTCTACTAGATAGTAACTACTTTTTTCAACAATTTATGAGCTTTAGCAGTAAAATAAAATATATTCAATTCAAGAATTAAGTAGAAAACTGAGAGAATATTTCAAGAGATTATTGGAACTCTTAGGATCTAAACTTTTAGTTCTAGTAATAAAGGACCACACCCTTTTTTTAATTTATTAAAAACTATAAATACTAATTAATACTATTATATATACATCATTATCGTTTAATTTAATTATTGTATATAGTAATAGCAACAGAAATACATTCCAGATAATAGTCGACAGATATCTCAATGAAATGACTTTGCACATGAAAATGACACTCCATCCTTGTGAACATTCTTATGATACTTTCTATTTACCTCGAAATCATCCCTATCATTATTCATGTCAATTTAAAATGTATTTCAATTTTTAAAGTGTACACTATTAGAAAAATGTACTTTCACCTACAAATATATACCAATGGATTTGTTCTGTTGGAGAATTGTCGACGGATCACCGACGGAATCCGTGAAAATCCAGTTTTATAGTTATTTTCATTGTATGATGATTTGTGAGAACTTTGATATGAAAATAAACTGTCATAGCTTAATATTAACTAGATTAAAAATAAGAAGAATTATGTATAACGAGATACAATGAGTTAAATATAAGAGAAGAAACCCTAATATATTCTAATCATTAATAACCACAATATATAAGATGCTAGGTTAGAACCTGTGTACTACACAGGGTGAAAAAATATCAATATATAAAACTCTTAAATCTTTATATACGTATCTTATAGGTGGAAAAATGTATTACATATACTAACAATAAAAAATAAAATAAAAAAATATAAAAATTAATATATAATTGAGTTTAAAAAATACATAAAATACTATTACATGTAATTTGACTTTCATTTATTATTTGATTAAAAACATAAGCTAGGTGATTACACTTCAAAGTTTCTTATAATATGAGATAATTTAAAATAAATGTGTTTTATTAGTATAATTAATAATTTGTTTTAAAATATATTATTACTTAATTATGAAAGTGTATTTATTATGAGAGAGAGGCGAAATTTTTTTTATAAAGATGGATATGGAGATGACACGTGTCATTAAGAAAACATTTATTTATTATATAGTATGGATATTATAACATAATAATATCTATGTTTTTGGGAATGTTATATCTTTTAAAAAAAATTCTTTCAATTTATTCTCAAGTTACATACACTAATCATCATAAACATAGAAAAAAGACTTAGCTTTCCATATTTATTTAGTTGATTGAGATGTGTAAATATAGGAGGAAACATTCTCTTCCTTCTTAATTGTATGATCACGAACAAATCAAAAAATAAAACTCCTTCACATGAAAAACAAAAGGATTAAAGCTTGGGAACAAAACAAGAAAGAAACACACACATTCACCCACAAAAAAACACACTATGTATGTGTTTCAAAACCCAAAGAGCTGCATCCTAGACGAAGCTCTAGATCGATACCTTTGATTGCTGAATCCGTCTTTCTCTTTTTTCTGTCAATACTAACTCTTTCGGTGCTTTTACAGTTCACTGACGTGGACGCTTCGGTGTAGCTAGAATTTGACGGAGAAGAGTTGAAGCTACGAGGAGCCACAGCTGCCGGAAATTCATTGTCGTTATTGGGATGAGGCGAAATTGAAAGAAGGGTAGAGGGACTACCTTTGACATTATTTAAAGATGAAGGGTCAAAAATTGCATTAGGTTTTGGTAAAGAGTAGAGAAGGCATAGGCCACCATTTGCAACAAGTTCTTGAGTTGGAATCAAGAGTGTGGAAGATATATTAGGGTTTACCAAGTTAGGCTGAGCGTGGTGGAGACGTGCCCTATCACGGCGGTGGACATTCATATGGCCACCAAGAGCTTGTGCTGATCGGAATTCTCTCTTGCAAAATGTGCAAGTGTAGGACCGTGGTGGCCATGTGGTTCCCATCACATTTCTTGTGTCTTCTGCAAAGGCTTTCACCTCCCATGAATCGTCTTCCTCTTGAGGTTTTGCCGCCACTGAATTAGAATTCCACATCCACAAGAGGCTGACCGACCACGGTGGTGGTGGTGGAGATAGGGTTGATTACTTAGTTTATAGTGGTTGATGGAAAATGCAAGATTAGACGGCTCCGTTTATGGTAGAAACAAACTACTTAATGGGATGGAGAATGTTTGGAGATGAAAATGTGGAGAAATTAAAAAAGGTTAAATAGGAAATGGAATTAATGAATTATTAAAAAAATAATAATTTGGAGATGAAACAAAATCCTATAAGCATCCAGCGCATCAACAACGTCAAGTGTTATTTTCATTTTAAATTTTAAATTTTGTTTTTCATCTTCTTCATTGTCCTTAACGCTATTCAGTTATTCTTTTTTGTCAATCGGTAGAAGTAAAATCTTTTTAAACACCAAGGTTTTAGAAAGTAAATCCCACTCCAACAAAATTAAACAAATTTGCCTTTAAAAAAATTAAAGAAAAAAAAAGTTATTCTTTCTTACCTAAGAAGAATATTAAATGGAAAAAGGAGATAAACTACATATAGGTAGCAAAAGTCGCTAGGCGTTCCCTATTAGGAATTGGGAGTAATCGGGAAGTATTCGGTCTAGGCGGAGAGTACTCGAGGAGTACTCGGCGATTACTCGGCCTCAGAGACCTTGTTTTACAACATATTTAATAATATATATTTTTAATAGAGTGCAAGAAAAACAAACCAATTTTTTTTGTGGCACGTACACTTAATCACTCCTAAGGAGAAAAGGATACCCAAAGACATACAAATCGACCTTAGGTGTAGTTTATACGATGAAACTCGTCAGGGAAAGCGCCATGAGGTGGCAAAGAGGAAATGTGAAAGAGAATAGGAATAAGTCTGAATCTATGAGAAAGAATTACCATTTAGGTAAGTTGGTTCTATTTGTAACCTAATCATTGTAATTCCGTCTCAATATTTTTTTTGAAAGGCAGATTTCATATAAACATAGACGCCTGAGAAAACCTGGGACGCCCGAACGGAGAACAACAGACTAAATATTAACTACTAGTGACGTGTCTGATACGTATGTCTCTAAAAGTCATGCACATCTTCAATGTGATATCCAAATTCAGACGGTTATTTATTTTTTATTTTTTTAGAACAAAAACTCACACACCCATGATCTAATTTACTGCTAATTCTACTCCACGGTCCACAATGGGACTCGAACTCTCGACCTCTAGGGGAAAGGGCAGTCCCAATTCTGTTGGGTTAACTTCATCAACCAAATATCACACCTAACAATTTTCATAATGAAAAAGCTAGCTAAACTACTAATAAAACAACACATCCTTTGAGCTATCCTTTTCTTGTACTTGCATGTTTGTTCGTGTGTATCTATGTAATATATCGCCCAAAATTTACTAGGAACTTAAATTGCATCTTGTCTAATAGTTCCAAGAATTTTTCTTTGAATTCTGCGTCTAACAAACGTAGTTTCATACTTAGATGTAGACAGTAATCAACCAGAAAAGAGTTATTTCCAAATAAATTCCTAGTTTTGTTATTTTCCTCCTGGTTAGACTGCCGGCACATAACATCCACCATTTTACATCGAAATAATTCGTAGACTAATGGAGTCAGCTGTCTCCACTAGTGATGAGAAAATGATGGGCTGTCCCCTTAATCTTGGTTTTCAATTTAGATCAAACTTATTATTTAATTATCTTTGGAAATTTCACTAACAATTTAAAATCCAAATTCAACATCATATAAAATAAATTCCTGTTCACCGTTCCAGACTATATACTTGTGTTGACAAGTAAATCACTGGTGGTCAGATTGAGTATTAATTGCTTAATTATTGTTAGTAAAAATGCTACAAATGAAGAACAATATTATCACATGAACACAAAGAAGTTGGTTGGTTCAGTCGACTGCTGTGATTGGGCTAAGTCTGGTGGCATGAAGTAGATATCTGTTATTCAACATTCGGCTGATTCCAAGTGTGTTAAACTCACGACTATGTGTAACCATAAACCCTATTTACAATTTGGTCGAATCCACGTAGCTAAAATTTCAAATATATAAAATGCCGGCTCTATGCCCCTGGAATAAAATCGTTCATCCTTGACACTGGAATAAAATCTTATATATCCCTTTGAATTTAGTTATTTTGGATTGTACGTTTCCTTTTATAGTTTTTCTTTTTTCCATTTACAACACCTCTTCTTTCTAACACCCGTTAGGGTTGGGACGGGATCATCTTCTTTTAAATATATTTTAAAATGTGTTAAGAAAAGAAAACCCTAACCGCTTTTTTCTCTATACATGTTTGTCATATATCATGGTATCAGAGAAAAAGGATATGGCTGAGGAGCTTACTACTTTTTATCAGACACATACATGGGATTTTGTTCCACCCCACCTGTTAAGTATACAATTACTTGTTGTCGGGTATATAAGTGTAACGTCCCGGGTTTTACCGAGTAAACGGATCTTAATGTACATGTGTATGATTTGTATGTAGAAGACGGACTTATGACGGAAAACTTGACCAGTGTAGTACATTATCGTTATAAAAAATAATTAGGCGGGGGTTTATACATATTATTGAGACTAGAGGGTGTGTTTTATAAAAAAATTACGAGACGGGCCGAGCCCGAGGAGTCGGTATCGCGCAAGGGCCGAAGCTCGACCCAAGGGTGACAAACCCTTTAGGTTTGCGGCAGGGGGGCCCATTTTGGTTCTTTGCGACTACCGAGAAGGGGAAAAGGGAGAAAAGAGAGGACGGTGTCGGCGATGGTAGTCTCGGGAACCGGTCGTGGAGGTTGGTCGTAGCGGCAGACGACGGAGACACGGGTGGCAGCGGTGTTCCAATGAAACAAAGGGAATCAAGGTATTTTCGCGATCTCCTAATCATAATTACATGTTTTGTATCTCGGATACTCGCTGTAATCGCTTATCATTCTAGGGATTATGCAAAGGTTGATGTTTCACGATGAAATCAAGTAAGAACAGAAATCCGGTGAGGATTTCCGACCACTGTTCGGTTTTCCGGTGGCGGTGCCGGCGGTGGCATGCGGCGGCGAGCGTAGCAGGTGAAAGGGTGGATATATCATTTGTCCAATTCCGAGTTCGTTTAATAGGGTTTAGAGCAGCGTGAAGTTAGACACGTAAAACACGTGAATCCGACCACTGTTTCGCTTTTCGGCGACGGAGGCGGCGGATTCTGGCGACGGCGACTGGAGGGTCTGAAAGGATTCGCCTAAAACGTAGTTCATTTGGGTCGGTTTTAAGCTACTCGTATTTTGACGAGCAAAACCGAACGAGATGAAAGACAAATTCGCGTCCTAGCAGCAGAAGTTGCGGCGACGGCCGACATCAATAATTTTCTGAGGTCGGGCATGTTGAGACGACTGCGTGGATAGGTGGTTTGCGCGAAACGGAGCTTGTATGGTCAAGATATGAGCAAAACAAGTTTTCCTCTCGCGTGATGCTGAACAGTTTCGTACAAACCCGCTTAGAACGGCTTGTACGCAAAGATATGACCCCATAGGACTTTATATTCATTGTTGGGGAGTATTTTGGGATATGGGAAAAATATCGGGAACGAATTTCGGGAACGTTTTTCGGTAACATTAATTTAAGGATTTTTGTACGCGAGCGAGCGCGTCGGTTGCACGGTTTGGGACGACTTAGATCGAGCTTGTACCTACTGGTCCAGATTAGATGCGTTAGTGTTATTATGGTAATAGGATTGATCTGGGTAGTTCATTTGACGACATGTTCGCATTGGACTACGAGTTTACGGGTATGCGACTTCGGAAGGAAAGCTTTGCAACCGGTGAGTTTCTAATTCCCCCTCTTTTAAACGTTTTACTGTTTTTGAGCTATTGTACACACATTCACGTGGTATTAATGTAATTAATCATGTTAAGGGTCACGGGTTCTAAACTAATGTGCTTTGAGCATAAAATGCTTAATTGAGAGTCGTAGAGTTTATGGCGTGTTCCTAGAAATGTGTGAGTCATAGAGACGAGATATTAATGTGCGTCATGTTAAGGGTTAGACCGGGAGAGTCGGGCTTAAAGTTAAATGGTCATGATTGTATGTGGTATATGTTGTGTTAGGGTCGTGTGTAAGGTGCAGGTGTAGTTGTAGTTAATGAGTCATGTACATGATGTGTGTTATGATATGGTTATATTTGTGTTGTATGTTTAGTATCATTGTCCTTATGACATGACGAGTATTGTGTTTGTATCGTTGTCATCACGACACGACAAACGGGATAGTGGAGGACGAGGTCCTTCGGGAAGTCACCAATGGTGACATTTATCTAACAACATAATGATGACCTGTGGGAGTGTTAATGCCCTGGCGAGGGTAACCCTGACGAGGGTACGGTGATAAGGTATGTGTTTGCATGCGTATATAAATATGTGTTAATCTACATGCTAGGAATGAGTTGCATTTATTGTGTATGAGATATTGTTAATATGACGTGTTGAATGTGACGTGTAGAGTTAGACTGACCGTTGAGTCAGGACTTGTGATATGACGTGTATAAGGGTTATGTCTGTTAATTGTGAGAGCCTTGGTTAAGGCCGGATGTGCTAATGTCTAGGGTAAGTTGTGTTAACCCAGAGTCGAGTTAATGTGTATTCTTGGAGATGAGTTGCTAGCATAGTATGTTGAGTCAATGATGTTGTGATTGTAAGGTAATTATTATCTATATTGGTAGTACGGGTTGAGTCTCGGGTGGTAAACGGTTATGGGATGTCATGGGATGATAAGGGTTTGGTTATTAGTTAATAAAGTGTAATAATATTTTATAAAGACCGGAGGGTCCTGAGTGAATTAAACTAATAATCATGACGTGGTGGTTTTTATTTAAATTAAACTATTAGAGCTCACTCAGCGTAGCTGAATTTGTGTGTACGTTAGATTATCGTGCAGGTGAGATAGGGTTGACGTATCTTGGCTTGGTAGCGGTGTTACTCGGATAGGTGTGCAGGCATTCGTAATGTAAACTTTATAACATTAATTGGTAATAAATGAGTTTTGAAAGACTTCCGATGTAGTTTGAATTGAAATAAATGCATTTTTAATGAAAATGGCCCGTTATGAGAACCAACTGTAGGATGCCCGAGTTGGGTCTTACAATAAGACTAAAACAAAGTCTAATGTGTACGTAGGGTGATAGAAGTTCAAACTTATAGCAATAGGGTACTCGAAAAAGTATGGCATGGATTATAAGGAGACTTTTGCCCCAATGGTGAAAATGACGACAGTTCATACTCTCACTGTAGTTGCATCCATTCGTCAGTGGATGATTTTTCAAATAGATGTCAAGAACTTTTTTCTGAATGGTGATCTTCATGAAGATGTTTACATGAAACCTTTTACGGGTATTACCCACCCTCCGTGAAGTATGTTGGCTTTAGAAAGCACTATATGGTCTCAAACATGCCCCTCGTGCTTGGTTTGAGAAATTTTCTACATTTGTTACTTTTCTTGGATTTCTTCCAATTTATCATGATTCAGCAATGTTTGTCAGATGTATGAGCACACTACATATTCTTTTGTCCTTATATGTAGTTGATATGGTTATTGTAGGTGGTGATTATGATTATACTCAGTCATTGAAGTGCGATTTGGCTCACTGGTTTGCCATGAAAGATTTAGGCTTGCTACGCTATTTTTTGGGTATTGAGGTGGCTCAGCCTAAAAAGAATACCTCCTTTCTCATACAAAATATATATATGATTTGTATCAGCGGGCACGACTTTCTTACAACAGTATTGTAGACACTCCTCTTGAAACCAATGCATGGTATTCTCATACGGATAGCGTTTCTTTATCAGATGTGAGCCTATACCGTACTATTGTGGGTAATTTGGTTTATCTTATAGTTATTTGCCCGGATATAACTCATATTATTCATATTGTTAGCAATTTTTTTAAGGGGAGATGTTCTTCGTATTCTGAAATATATTTGTGGCACTTAGTCTCAGAGCCTCGTGTTCCCTTCGGCGCCTTCTCTAGATTTGTGTGCTTATATGATGTTGATTGGGATAGCGGTCCTAATGGTCGTAAATCCACCATTGTTTTTTGTGTTTTCATTGTAGATTCAATAAAAAGGAAATTTTGAGTCGAGTTTCGCTCTAAATTCCCTCCCAAAAGAAAAAAAAAGAGTATTATTATCTTCTATTGAATGGAACTCCTAATAATATAAACTATCGTTATAAAATTTACTGTTTTTCTTTTCAAAAACTGAATAAAGCAAACCAAGTAAACCGAACCAACAGAAAACTTAACATATGAACACCCCTAAAGAAATATTTCGTCATAATTTTATTCTAAATCTTTATCTTGCAGATGTAAAGACTCCATATTAAGTCATACATAGAGATTTACTAGATTTCATATCTAGTCATTTTCATACTTGCTGCAAATGCGTAAACAAATCTATCAAAAAAATTGTATTTGGCTTGAATCTATTCGAGTCGTGTTAATCTGTGAGGATGTTTGCCATCAAAAAGAAACTTATTTTCTTACGAGGGTTAACTTTGGGCCATAAGTTTTTTATTTTGGGTATAATTCTCACAGACTGGCCAAATTTATTCATGGGCCTAAGAAGGTTATACGTTTTTCCTTAAGTCGTAACACAAGTACAGGCCCATTGAATAACAACTTATCTGAACACAAATATCAAGCTTGTTTCTATTTTTCTCTAAATAAGCCACACCCAAAGCTTGATTTCACTTGATTCATGTCTCTCTATGTAAACCAGATAATTTTTTTTTTCCTTTTATGAAGTATAAGCCTGATCCGAAAATGCCTCAGATAGGGATCGAACATCGATCATCCAAATAGTGATGTTTTAGACCATGTCAAATACGGGGAGAGATATCAGAGTCAGGTTTTCCCTAACTATACTTTATGTGTGTTGCGCGCTTATAGTATGCAAGCATGGATATGGTGCTCCCAAGTGTAAATCATAAATGAGGGTGTAATTTTATCTATGCAAAAATATCGTATAAAAATGTAACTTTTTAGTATTTTTTTACAGCACATATTATGTCCCCATAATAATTTAAAATAAAATAATTCTATTGCATATGATAATGACCATAGACAAATGAAAATGTAAGCACCTTTTGGTCGTACAAAAAGTGGGTAAGATGAATTAAAGGCCATCTCTTTTGACATAACTTTGTGCAAATGGACTTGAACCAAAAGTAGTGTGATTATAGTTATCAAAGGAATTAAAGTTATTCTAATCTAAATCAAGATTTGGTTTGAGGTTTAATTTACTTGATATTTTTCACTCTTAATTTGAAAATTGTTGACTAATAAAAATAAGAAATTATATAGAACCATATATAGTGCAACTCAACATTATTAATCTATACATACTAATAAATAAAGGTTTTAAGAGAGACACTTGTCACCTTCTCATATTAGTTTTCTCGTCTCTCTCTCATAATAAATACACATGTATATTATTAAATAATAATTATATTATAAATATATTATTAAAAAAATACTAATTATATTAAATAAGACTATATATATAATAGAAAATCAAAATATAACTAATTAAAAAAAATACTAATTTGTTATATACACATATTTTCACTTGATGTATCTCGAGACGACCATAATAGTCTAACAAGTTAAACGATCATAAATAGTTTGACAAGTTAGGACGTATTTACAAATTTATAAGTTATAACGTTTTCAATATACAACTCGTGTAATACACGGGATTCTAATCTAGTTAGATTTATAAATGATGGTGGAAAACTTATTGGTATAATGTGTGTGTGAGAGAGAAAGAGAGTAAACATGGTTGATAATACGACAATATAAGTCATAATCAAGGCACATGGGCCGCTCATTAGCATATTGTTTAATTAGACCCCATCAATATTCGTAGCTTTTGCTTTTGTTTAATTTAATGTTCAAATTCTAATTACTTTATTGGTTTTAACTTTTTAAGTTCCTCAACTTAGCTTTAAGTTAGATCAGGTGTTATCTGACTCCATCCATTAATTATTTCAACTTGATTTATTTCTTTTAATGTGTTATAAATTACAAGTGTTAAATGAAAACGCTCTTATAATTTTCGTCGTTCGAGTGGTGATTCAATGGAAGTATCAAGGATTTTAGATTAGTAAATAAAAACATGATTAAGTTCAACACATGTGCGCAGATGAGAATAATAGAAACATGATTAAGGATTTTAAATAATGTTTTGTTGTTCTTTAAAGTTTATCTGATAAATATAAACAACATGTATAAACAGACAAGATGAATGCGATGTTATAATATGCAGTTGACATAAATGGCCGGTTCAACATCCATAGACTTTTATATATTATTAATACTAGTTTAGATCCCGTGTATATACACGGGTGAAAAATATCAATAAATAAATTTTTTAAATTTTTATGTGTATATTTTACACGTGTAAAAATGTATCATATACTAAGGATAAAAACAAAACTCAAAATATGCAAAAACTAATATATAATTGAGTTTTGAAAATAAAAGTTAAATAATTAGATTTTCAAAGTTTAATAAAGGATAATTTAAAATAAATGTGTTTTATTAGTATAATTAATATTTTCTTTAAATATATATTGTTGTTAAAAATATGAGGTGCATTTAATAAGAGAGAGAGGCGGAAAAAAAATGATGAAAGTGAATGTGAAGATGACACGTGGCATGGAAAAACCTTTATTTATTATATACTATAGATTTTACATATAGAAGAAATATAGAGATATTAATTATAGCTTTTCCTATAATAAAATGAATTAATTAATAGCAATAATAATATACTATGTTTACTAGTTTGTGGATAGGGGATTACCATAAGTTTTGTTAAATCATATAAGATGCTCATATGATTAAATGGTTACTATAAAAGGGTTCATCCTAGGTTGTAAAAGAAAGAAATATCAATCGACAAATAATAAAATACTGTTTATTAACTAAAAACTTATTTAAGAACACAATCATTTACGCTACAACCAACATCCAAATTGAAGTAATATTTTATAATTCTATTTTTATAGAAAATATATAGGGAGTAATAAAATAGATAAACGACTTTACTGCTTATAGATATTTCATGTTCTTTTTCTAGTAAAATATAGACAGTTAGATCCTTAACAAAATGATTTTTTATTCACAAATAAAAAACATGTTATCGTTTCACATATTTAATTGTTTAAGTGAAAAGGCCAACATTTCTAGAATTATATAGAGTTGCGTGTTTTTGATTTTCATGATCAAATAATCCAGATTTAGCAGCAGTACTATAACTATTAAATTCAAGATTTCCCTTTCATATTGTACTAACTAGCTTAGACCCCGTGTAATACACACGGGTGAAAAATATCAATACATAAATTTCTTAAATTTTATTTATGTATTTTACATTTGTAAAAATGTATTACTGTATATTAAGGATATAAAACAAAATTCAAAATATGTAAAAAATAATATATAATTGGGTTTCAAAAATACGTCAATTACTATTTAATATAATTTGACTTTCATTTACTATTTGATTGAAAATAAAAATTACATAATTAGATTTCAAAGTTTTTTTTATAATAAAGGATAATTTAAAAATAAATGTGTTTTATTAGTATATTATTAATTTATTAAAAGATATGGATGCATTTAATAAGAGAGAGAGGCGGGAAAATAATGATGAAATTGAATATGGTGACGACACGTAGCATACAAAACCTTTCTTTATTATATAGTATAGATAAGAACATTCATTTTTGGCATATACTATGTATATATAGGCACGTTAATTTCATAATTAAGAAAATGTTGAAAACTAGAGAACTGCATAATACACTTCTACATACTGCATAAAAGATAATCAAAATAGTTGTAAAGAAAAAGTGGAGCGGTTACATAACGGTCTTATGTATCACATTCTAAGCAATTAATATTATTTAGAGTAAATTACAAATTGTGTCCTTTAACTATTATTCAAATTACAAGTTATGTCCTTTGGCTTCATTAATTACACTCCATGTCCTTTTTTTGAAACCTTTGCACACTTTATGTCCTTTTTACTAACCCCCATCCAATTCATCCGTTAAGTCTTGGCATGTGCCCCTCACATGAGGGGCATTTTCGTCTTTTTAACCCCTGCTTTAATGTCAGACCACATTTCCCTCTCAAATACTCAATCGACGATCAATTACACTCACGCTTCCAACAAAAAAAAAACCCTAATTCACCTCTGGAGAAGATAAGCGACTGGCGATGGTGTTCTGCACCTGTGGAAAACAAGCGATTATTAGAACTTCATGAACTTCAAGAAATCTTGGTCGTCGGTTTTACGGGTGTCCAGAACTGGTAATGTTCAAAAAAAAATTTGTTATTTCTACTTCATCTACGCTGAATGTGTTCAATGGTGAATCAGGGATCAAAATGTCGTTTCATATGATGGTTTGATCCTGAGATGTGCTAAAGATCAGTTGAAATCATACCAGGACTGTTAAGATCAAAGAATGAAGTTGAAATTAAACTCAAAGAAAGTGTAGCAGAGTCAAAGAAATTGAAGAAGAAGCTCATCATGAGCTGGATATGCTTTTTTGTTGTATTAATAGCAATTTTAATACACTAAGAATATTAGGGTTTTGTTATGTATTTTCTGCATTTCCTAATGTAATTTATTTTGGTTATGGAAATTGGAATGAATGTTGGTATTACTGAATGTTGGTATTACTGAATTGGAATTAAGACAGAGAGTATGGCGTGGAAATTAGAATTTTTTGGAATGCAATGGTATTACAATGGAAATTGGAATTTTGGTCATTCACAAATTTGTGATTTAACAAAGCAGTGGAAATTAACAAATGCAGTGAGTTTTTAAACAAAGTTAAGTGAGTTTTTGGTATGCATGACAGCAAATGCAGTGAGTTTTTAACAAATGAAGTGAGTTTTTGGTTCTTATGAAAGCAAATGCAATGGTCATTAACATATGACACCAAATGCAGCCCTGACTATATGCAGTGGTCAGTGAGTTTTGTTAATGACCAGCTTTGGTTCATATGACACTAAATGCAATTTTGCTATTACCAAATTACAGTAAATGCACAAATGGTTCATATTAAATGATCTACCTGTATAGAAACTAAATAAATGCCATAGCATAAAAAATAACAAATGAAACTAAATGTCATGGCATAAAAAATAAATGCAGGTCAAACCAAAATGTAGGTTAAATCCCTGCAGTGATTTAAAACCAAAATGCAGGTCAAACCAAAATGCATTAACAAATGCAGTTTAAAACCAGCCCATATGCAGTTTATCTAACAAATGCAGTTTACCTAACAAATGCAGTCAAACTAAAATACAGGTCAAACCAAAATACATTCCAAAAGACAGATCATTCAAATTACAAAACAACCAAAGAGACAGATCATTCAAATTACAAAACTACCAAAAGACAGATCATCCAAATGACATTAAACACCAACATTAGACAACTTAAACTTGTTCTTGGCCCTTGCAAGTCCTGCTGTTGTGTCCCTTCTTCTTACACTTCACACAAGTGACTGTTGTACCCTTCTTTGATAACCTCCCACCTCTGATGGCATCATCCAATTCAAATGCAGACTTCTTCCTTACCTTCTTGGGCCTACCCACAGGCTTATGATGAGTTGGTGGTGTTATGATTGTTGGGACTAGGGACTTTGGCCACAAAGATCTACCATTTATTGGGTATACCTTGAAATTGTATACCTCTTTCCACCTCTCCAATCTGTAAATTGGATCCACAAAGTTCTCTGGAATGCCAACTTGCTTACCAGAATTAGCCTTGTTCCAAATTGCAGCCACTGCATGTTTGCAAGGCATCCCTGTGATCTCCCATCTCCTGCATACACATATCTTCCTATTCAAATCAACTACACACTGTTCACCCTTTGGGCCACTAACCTGATAATGCTCTTCACCATTCCACTATACAGTATACTTGGTATCCTCCTTCTTAATGCTTTCAAACATCTTGGTAGCAGTTGGTGTTAGCAGTCCATCACTTCTATCAATGACTCTTAGCACATTAACAATCCTTCTCATGAGATACTCTCTGATAAACTCCAATACTGTAATTATTGGCTTGTCTCTTCCATCTAATATCTTGGCATTCATAACTTCACACATGTTGTTTAGTAAAACATCTGAATGAGCCATGCCTGTGAATAGATCAAAGGTTAAAATATAGCATACACATTGACAAACACAATACAGTCAAATTACTTGCACTTGGAAACTTACTTGAAAAGTGTGACCTTGACCAATGTTTTGGTGGGATTTTAGATAACCACAATTGTGCTTCACTGTTAAATCTTTTTAGCTCATCCATTAAAATTTCAAAGTCAGAAACAGTGGTTGATGTGGACAACTTCCAAAGCATGTCCTTGTATGCCTTTCCTCTGAAATGATGCTTCATATTCTCATGAATATGTCTCAGACAGTACCTATATTCAGCACATGGGAATACTTTTGCCAAAGCAGGAATTATTCTCTGTTAATACAACAAAAATACAGCAGGTATTAAACAATGTCTCAGTGCAGTTTTTAAGCAAAAACACAGCAGGTGTTAACAGGAATTACTCCCTGTTAATACAACAAAAATACAACAGTTTTAAAACAATGTTTAGCATGTATTAAACAATGTTCAGCAGGTATAAGACACTTACCTTTCGCCTGTCACTTATGAAGGTAAAATTTGAGTTAGCATCCAATTCCAGATCATCACCAAGACAGTTGAGAAACCAAGTCCAAGAACTCAAATTCTCATCTTCTACAATTGCATAGGATAGAGGATAGATACCATTGTTGGGGTCGATGCCAACTGCAGTAAGAATCTGACCAGGGAAAGGACCCTTCATGAAAGCTCCATCTAGACCTAATAAATCTCTCCCAATTTTTTTAAACCCTTGTTTTAAAGACCCTAAACATACATATATCCTCTTAAATCTTCTGGTGTTAGAACTTGGATCTGTAGATGGTTCAACCTCTATTTTCACTGTTGTACCAGGGTTTGTGTTCCACAATTCACGAACATAGTCCCTTAGAATACCATACTGTGAGTTGTAATCTCCATGAAGTTGTGTTAGTGCTTTGGTCTTTGCCCTAAAAGCTTTCATTCTTGATACCTCAACTTCAAGCTTCCTCTGAAACTGATCTTGAACAGCCTTGGTAGGGATAGTTGGATTTTCTTCAATTTGTTCCATTAGTTGCTTACACAAAAAAGAAGAAGTGCAATGTTTGATGGATCTACTTTGTAGGCATTTATGCTCATCAACCAATGTCTTGACCATCCATGTTTCAGAGTCCTTTTCTCTAGATAATAAAAGTACCCAAGGGCATTGATGCTTTTCAGGGTTTGCCTTTTTGCCTCTCCCACCAACATTTTTGTCCACTTGCACTTTGTCTTTACTCCCACTACTAGAACCAACTTGTTTCACCTTTGATCCTTTACCTTTTACACCTTGTTTCACTTGTTGTCCTTTGTCTTTAGCCTGGCTTTGAACTTGAGTGTGTACCCCACTTTCACCAATAAAAAAATTTGGCATATCTCCCCAACACACTGCTCTAACCCTCTTAAGATCATCCTTTACAATCCTAAGTTGCCTTCTTGTTTCCACAACATGTGTTTTAATCAGTTCCTTGGCCTCATGCTTGCTTCCAAAAAGTTGACCAATGTAGAAATTGCTACTGTTTTCATTTGCATTCCTTAAATACCTAAGCATGTTTTTCCTAACAGTAGACTCATTCACATCAGAATCAAACCCACTATCCAATATTTCATTATTCAACACCTCTTGCTCTATTTCCTCATCAGCGTCATTGGATTGGTTATTAATGTTCTCAACATCAAGGTCAATGTTCATCCTAAAATCCCTCATGTCAACCTCAACATCATCTATACAATTGTCACCACCTTCAAAATCACTGTCACCTTCTTCATTCACATCCTCATTATCTTCATGGACCTCATCATTATATTCATGGACTTCCTCATTATCTTCATGGACTTCCTCATCCTCACCCAATCCCTCATTAACTTTTTCATTATCACCCATAATATCATCTTGAATGTTTGCATTCTTACCTAAGTTATCATCAACCCCAAAGAAAATCTCAAATCTATCATCATCTAATAAATCCATGAAAGTTAGGTCTTCATGTGTCTCACCCATGACATCATGTTCAATGCTTGCATTCTTAATGACTGCTTCTTCTTGATGACAATTCCCACTAGACTCTGCTATATCATTAACTGTTTCATGGTATCCTAACAGTAACTTACTTGAACTCTTCTTGTTAACCACATTGTTCTCTACCACATCATCACTTACTTCTTCAATCCTCCATTTGGAAGGGGAGCAGAAATATGTATGCACAGTTGTAGTATCAAACTCAGTGTATACATTAATTAGCTTATGATCAGTAATGTATTTTGAAAAGGCCAAGACATCTGAATCACTACCTAAAGCTTGAAGTCCAAAATCTAAATTTGTGTTAGCTACTAGATAGTGGTAATACCTTATTATTTTCATTGGATAACCTAACATCGTCATCACAAAATCCAACTCATGCACAGAGAACCTTTCAATATCAAGCAAATCAAGATAATCTACCTTGCCTTCCACATACATACGGTCTGGAAATCTAGTAAACCTACCCCCATGATGCAACTTAATGGAAAATAGATGAGGGTGTTCACGAATGCAAAATCCTTCTGCATTTTAAGAAGATTACATATCATTCAAAATTTGTATGTTTTAATCACATAAAAATCAGCAATGAACCGAAACAAATGTGAAGATAGCTTACCGTAAAATGCATCCACTTCAGCTTGATCAAGATGTTGTCGAATGAAGAACCCACCTGCCATCGCCAGTCGCTTGTCTTCTTCAGAGGTGAATTAGGGTTTTTTTTTGGAAGCGTGAGTGTAATTGATCGTCGATTGAGTATTTGAGAGGGAAATGTGGTCTGACATTAAAGCAGGGGTTAAAAAGACGAAAATGCCCCTCTTGTGAGGGGCACATGCCAAGACTTAACGGATGAATTGGATGGGGGTTAGTAAAAAGGACATAAAGTGTGCAAAGGTTTCAAAAAAAGGACATGAAGTGTAATTAATGAAGCCAAAGGACATAACTTGTAATTTGAATAATAGTTAAAGGACACAATTTGTAATTTACTCTATAATTTATATAAACAAATTATGTTATTTTCGTAGTTATCAACATATTTATGGTTCTGAAATAAACGCCTATATACTTGTGTTTTTGTATGCCCGTGTGGGTGATAGGCACACACTGGTTTGTATCAATTTTATAATTAGACATGTTAAAATAGATAATTGCTTGTGGTCATCATGGCTCATTTCTTATTCTAAAATACAGTTTTGAAGTTTTATTGCATTGATGACATCTAACCACTAGACTACTTTGATGTTTTATTAAAACATCATCAAAGCCCCTATATATATACATGAACTTTTATAAAGATTTGGGGCGTTCATATAAGGTCCGAAGACAAAGTTTACTATATAGAAATGTGATGTTGTCATCGAGATTATCAATAAGATATTCTTATTTATTTTAATGGAAGAAAATGACAAGGAAACTAGAACAGGGTAATGGTAGAGTAAAGTCTCTAGGAACATCAAAGCTTTAAAAAGTTTATGGGTTCAAGTCTCACTTCCACATAAATTAAAAAAAATTTGTCTTTCAAAAAAAACTAGAACAGGGTAATAGTGGGAACACGCATAATTACATAGATCACGAGGTGAAGGGGCGTGTGTATTATAGATAGGATTTAACAAGAAAATCCCTATTCTAATAAAAAATTAAATCTTTTGCCATTTGTCATCATCATATTTATCATCACAACTTTTTTTTCCACTAAAATCACATTTAAATCCAATATTCAATTTTTTCATATTTTGCTTAAGTTTTTCAAAAATTTTCATAAATGAACATTTTACCAAATTAATTCATCATTATTACCATTAACTCAAATTTATTTTTAAATTATCATCAAAAAAAATATCAAGAATTAAAAAATTGAAGATTTAAAAATACTACTTTTGTATTTGAATAAATATGTGTTAAAATAAAGTTTACTAATATTTAATTAGTAGTTTTTAATTAAGTTTAATATTTATAAATAAATTTTTATTTTGATTTTAAAATTTTAGTAGTTAGTTTTTAATTAAAATTAAGAAATTTATGAATATTTATTATTAAAAGTGTATTATATTTTAAACTTAATTTTTTATTAAACGAAGAGATTGTTTTTTTTCAAAAAAATATGTTTCGCTTTAATTCTAGTTTATTGATTTTAATTTTTTTTCATATTTAATTTTGTAATTTTAAATTTAAATTGTGTCGATATACAAAGGAGTGTGATTTTTAAATTTTGGAGTTTATATTTTTTTAATTTAAAAGACGATATTTTGTTGAAACTTAAATTTTATTTTATTTTAAATGAGAGATTAAATAATAAAGGTTTAGAGAGATTTTCCGTATAAAATACGAGATTTTAAAAAAAGTAACTTAAGTTTGATACGTAAATTTAGTTATAACTTAAACATTTGTAAATATGTTACAACATCAAGATTAAAGTTTATACAAAAAGGTTGATAGAGTTCAGTTAACTAATAAAATGGAGAAACAACGTATGCAAGAAAATCATTGACCAATTTAATTATCTTCGATTTCTTTGACTCACTAGTGGCTTCAATCAGGTTCGCACCGTTTATGCCCTATTTTTCAAACAGTTTTGGTTATTTTGTGGTTTCAGTAATTAAGGAAAATAAACTCTATTCTTTATTGCATTTAGTGTGTGTTAAACATTGAAAAGTTATCAATATTATGTCAAATGTTGTATACAATGAATTATTTTCAAATTTGTAAATCATAATTGTAAGGTTTCATTTTACATGTAATTTAATGTATTGTAAAAATACGTCACTTATGAAATGTATTTTCATGTATTTTGTTATGTTTTGATTACGATCATCCATATAATTTTAACATTTAACAAAATAAAAAAGTACCAATACAATATCAAATTTGTATAAAAAGAGGTGTTAAGATAGTTATCAATATAATGTAAACGTTTTACTCCATCTAACACATGGGATTAAAGCTAGTAAACAAATAAAAACATAAATTATTGTGTGAGAACGTTGAGGATAAATTTGAACCTTTAAATAATTTAAAT
The DNA here is from genome assembly GCA_023525975.1 of Smallanthus sonchifolius. Classification (NCBI taxonomy): domain Eukaryota; kingdom Viridiplantae; phylum Streptophyta; class Magnoliopsida; order Asterales; family Asteraceae; genus Smallanthus; species Smallanthus sonchifolius. The sequence continues at coordinate 59,037,550 of CM042041.1, read as the reverse complement.
TAATGGTTTAAAATAATTTAATGGCAATGTTGTAAGTTGATACATTAATAGGGTTTTCAAAATTAAAGGGTTATTAGAATGAGAGTAAGGGAGTTTGACATTCCATTTTGAGAAGTATTTCCATATTATTTAGTTTTTTATTTAGACTACTTATATTTTTGAAGTTTTTAATTAGTAAGTTTTTATTACCTTTTATCAAGTTTGAATCTGCTTGTAACATATATAAAAAAATATTACAATTTTTTAATGATATTATCTATCTATTTACCGACAAAAAATCATGTGAAGATAATGAGTTTATAACATCAGTTCGATTACCTTAAATAGAGTAACACCTTTAAGTGTGTAAATTGTATTGATTATCGTGTCATTAGGTTTATAGGAGGTGTTATATACGATAATCATATTTACTTAATGCTACCTTCTAATATAACTAATTATAACATAATCTAATATTCCTCGCGGAAGCTAAGGGGAGCGACCTGTAGCTTGAAGTGTAAGATTATGAATCTTTGAGTCGGCAGCGACTTTGTGAAGATGTATGCATTTTAATCATCTGACGATATAAAATGTACAATGAGTTTTCCTTGAGCCATTTTTACACGAAAAAAATGAAAATCAATTTCAACATGTTTTATTCGAGCATGAAAGACTGGATTGGCTGCAAGATAGGTTGCACCGAGATTATCACACGACATAGTGTGAGTAGATTTTTTTGTCTATCCCAATTAGTTCTCGAAGAAGAACTTCTAACAAGGTTAGTTCTGCAACTGTATCTGCTCGAGCTTTGTATTCTGAATCAGTGGATGACATGGAAATGGTTTTCGGTTTCGTGTGATCCAGGAGATAAGGTTGAAGCCCAAGTAGATAGCAAATCCCTCAGTGGACAGATGGCTATCCGGGTATCCAACCCAATTAGCATCTGAGAAGGCTTGAAAAGGAGATAGCCCTTGCTAGTGAACATCAATAAAGACAAGGCTTGGAGAGTGGAACTAGAATTGTGATGAATTAGTAAGCTTTGACTGATGGTGGCTTTTAGATACCTGAGAATTTGTTTAACCACATATCAATGAATGTAGGAAGGTGCATGCATGTACTGACAGATCACCAAAGGCAATGTTCAACTTGGAGAGATGGACATACTGAAGTGCACCAATAATTTTGGTGATACCTAACTTGTTCAGAAAATAGTGGACTGTCTCCTACAGATATATAACAAGTTGGAGAAGAGACTGCTTTGAATCTGAAAGGCTATCTCGTTGAAGAACCTCGGAGAAATACTTTCTTTGAGATAGCAGAATCTCACGGCCTAGTTGTACAAATTCAACACCTAGAAAATAGTCAAGATCGCTTACATCTTCGAGAGCAAATGCATGTCTGAGCTTTTGATGAGTGTATCAACAACTTTGATATTCTTGCCAGTAACGATAATGTCATCAACATAAACCAGAATGTACATAATTGTGTGCCCAGATTTGCATGTAAATAAAGAGGGTCCGTTTTGAATCCCTTAAAGCCGTGTTTGTGAAGAGCTTGGGACAGACGACGAAACCATGCTCATGGGGCATGTTTAAGACCATATAAGGATTGGTGAAGTAACAAGGATGATCCGGATGATTAGGATCGACAAAGCCCTATGGATGCCAAAGGTATACCGTCTCCTTAATGTCACTATGTAATAATGTATTATGAACATCCAGTTGACCAAGTGACCATTGTTTTGTAACATTTAGAGATAGAACCACTCTCATGCTTTTAGATTTGACAAATGGACTAAAGGTTTCTTGAAAGTCAAGCCCCAGTTGTTGCTGAAAACCCTTTGCCACAAGGTGAGCTTTGTAACGAGTCGTCGCTCCATTTTCGTCCTTCTTTAAAATCTACACTCACTTGCAAGCAATGACATTTGTGTTTGGAGTAACATGTACTAGAGACCAAGTGTCATTTTTAACAAGAGCGTAAACTTTTTTGGCCATGGTTTGACGCCACTCTGGATGTTGGTTTGCAATTATAAAGGATCGGAAGTAGGCTCAGGAATAGACGTAGAAGAAGCAGAGACATGATTAGCCAAAGGACTATAAGGAGCACGAGGTTGATATTTTAACATAGATTTGAAGAATGAGGACGAGGAGGTGGAGCACGTGTTCAAAAGGTGAAATACGAAAAGAAGTTCGAGAGCACATACGATTGATAAGATAAACAGTTGTGTCAAAGGAAAAATGCCAGAAGCGCTGAGGGACTAAAGAATGGGCCTGAAGTGTAAGGTCTTCTTCGTGTTTGTTTGGTTCATTTGCATTGCTACTGAAGATTATACAAAAGTTGATTATTTTATATCCTTAAAATCAACCCTTTAATTCATCTTGTTTGTACATACGTGCTAATTACTTTTATGGCACGTAATTTTAATCATATTATATTTTATGTTCATAATTTAGCAGTCAATATTCTGTTAGTATTTATGTTTTTTTAATTGTATGTTTTGGATCTCTTGAGTTGATACTATACTACTATGGCTTGAATTTATGGGAGTACATATGAAACATATAGGGTGTCTGGGATTACTTATTAAAAACAACACTTTTGACTTTTTTTTGTCAAAGTAAGAAGGATTTACTTTTTAAAAATAACTTTTTTATCATTTAAAACTAACTTTTTTACTATTTATCTAAATGGACTTTTAAGGTAATAATTTAATAAAAAGTTTAAAAAGTAAATCCAAACACTCCCACAATATGGACAGAAGATCTTCCAAAACTCAAATTGTTTCAGTGCAAAGATTTTCTAAAGAATCGTGTCTTAAATTATGATGTGATGGAGGGAAGGTAGTGAGTAATGCCATTGTCCAAATAAGTTCATTAATTACCCAAATCCCAAAATATTAAGTCTTTAGTCTTTACTTTTGGGTGATGTTACTTGGACAACCCTGAAAAATAGTTGGACAATCTCTATACGGGTCGTATAGCTCAATACTATCCGTATAGAGTTTCATTAGCATTAAATGCACACCTTATATGACCTCATATAACTTTATACGAGCCGTATATGTACGATATACGATATACTAACCAATGATTGACTGGTAATTAATTATTGTTTGAATTATTATTTGAATACCTTTTAGATTGATTGGTTTCAAGTATATTATTTTTATAATGAGGTTTTTTAGAGTCGTTATCAAATTTAATGATTTGCTTACTAATTTGATTGATTTCAAGTATATGGATTTTTTAATTTTATTTTCTTTGACTATGTATCAAATCAAATCTCGAATATTTTAAACAAGCGGGTAATATTAATCCCCTAAGCAAAATGATTAATTTATATTATCGTCATTATAGATAAGCATATTTTAAAGGTTTATAAACGATTTTCACTAAAAGGTAATTCCTTCATCCAAAAATGAATGTTATTATATAATTGACCTATTTATCAGGTTAAAGTGGTTATGTGACATTTTTTTTCTTTGTTTTAAATTCTATATATTAGAAACATAACCTTATTACTATAATTTTTTAATAATAAAAAATTAAAAACCTATCAAAATTTTTAAAAATTCATGTTCCCAAACATACTTTTCTAAAAATAAAAAATTATAAACTTACTATTCGATTACTAAAATTTACTTTTTTCAAAATCCAATTCATATTCATAAACCAAAAATAAAAATCCAATTCATAACTTACTGATCCAAAAGTTCCAAAACTTTACTTTTCAAACCTACTGTTAGGGTGGTGGGGGTGCTCACGGCTTGCCTCTGCGGCACCGTGTGGCTCCCACGGTAACATCACCGCCACCACCACTACGACATAGTACAACTATGGTTTGTGGCTTCCTAGCGTCGTGGTTTTGTGTCAAAAATCCGACCGTTATTTTTTATCGTAGGAGCCCAACGGCTGTTTTTACAATTCTATTAAAAAAACACTATAAATACAAACATTTAACAAACAATTTTCACACAACCAAAATTATAACGCACAATATGATTATAAAAGATAATAGAAACACCATTTCTCCAGTGCACATTCGGGATCCTCCAACCAATCCAGTAGTTGTTGAAATTATCATTTTAGACTTAGATTTGATGTTGTGAAACACGTTGCAATAAATTTGGACATCACGGTTTCAGACGACGACGAGTAGTTTATTATTTTAAAATTTTCGGTTATTTATGTATTTTTATTTTTAGTTTATTTTATTATGAATGAAATGATATAGTTAATTAAATTGTGTACTGCCCCCACCTTCGAACCTTCTTCTGGCTTCAAATGACCTGTCACTGTGTCACTGGTGGGTGTGTGGCTTGGTGTGGCTCCATAGCTTGGGTGCCCCCTTCACTCTTATATTTTAAATTTTTCAGTAGGTTTTTAATTTTTATTTTTAATTAAAATTGTTAGAAATCATGTATGTTTCTTATATATAAAATTTAAAAGAAAGAAAAATTAAAATAAGCCACATCACGTTACTTATTAAACATGTCAATTATATAGAATTAGCCGAAGGGGGGAGGGGGGGACTTTATAGAAATGTAACCACTTTTTAAACTGCTCCAGTTAAGTCACTTCAATTTTTTTTGTCGCGATTTAGTCAATCAACTTTCAGATAACCTGCTAATCATATATTTTTTACCTATTTAACATGTTTCCATGCTGCCGTGACATTTTTTTTTAAATATGCTAGCGTGGAATTATTTTTAAACATCATGTGAGTCGTAAGTGTATGAATAAATAAGAAAGGTTTTTTTTTAAATTTTAAAATAAAAATATATAATAATTTCACGCTAGCATATTTAAAAAAAAAACAAAAAATAAATGTAACGTCTACATGTTAAATGCTACGTTAGCATGGAAACCTGTTAAAAAGATAAAAAGTATCTGATTAGCAGCTTACGTGAAAGTTAAGTGACTAAATCGGGACAAAAAATAGTTTGAGTGATTTAATTATAACAGTTTGAAAAGTTGGTTACATTTATATGAAATTTTCTAATACAGACATCTTAATTCTTATAGAATAATTACAATTTAAGTTTCGTAAATTTGCAAACTCGAGGATCGCTAAAGGTGTCCAAACTGTTAAAATTATGTTTCTTAATATGTTGATTAGCATGAGGATTCAAATTATTCTGAATCTATACCTATAAAATAAGAAATTGTTTGCGACATGAGTCACAATTATGTGAGTAGAAGATTCTTTTTTTTTCTTTATTACTAACTATTTAATTTATATTTATTAATTCATAATTTTTCGTTACTATTTAATATTTCATTTATAATTTTGAATCTTCAATGCTAACTATTTAATATTTTCTTTAGTAAACCTGTGTAAATACGAATTTCTAACCTATTGTATATTAAATTATAATAGAATCAAGTCAAACCAAAATTATTCAAAATATATGCGTTATTTATTTTATAAAAGTTGATTTATACATTAATTAAAATTACTTTAAATAGACAACATCAAACAATACATTGAGCATATGTGATGGAGGATATTTGCCGTTTTTGAGCCCATGTGGTGTTCTGGGTGTATTTGGGTGTCCCGTCCGTGTATAAGAATAAGGTCGAATGTCTTATGTGAGATGAGGAGAAGAGAGGGAAAAATGTGTTTTTTCAGATATTTTTAACTGTGAGAAGGATAATTTGAATAGGTGACTACGTTTTTTTTAAACATTAATTGGAGAAGGATAATTTGAATAGGTGACGACGTTTTTTCAAACACATTAATCGGAGATGCTCACTAAGCAGCATATATAAACCTGTTAATATAAAATTTTAAAAATAACCTTAATGGTACAAAAATCAGCTAGCATCTTTTATCCATAAAAAATAATAATAATAATAATAATAGGAAGAAAAAATAAAAGTATAATATACTCCATAAAGGACATATGAACCTCACATCATATCTAGGCCATGTATGACAGAGGAGGGGTATGGTGCCCTAAATTTCTGGGGGTTTTTCTTCTACTGAAGGGGACATAGACCCTGATTTCTTCCGGGTTAAGCAATCAACTATAACATCTTAACATATCAACCTCCATCGTTTCCAAAAAGCAAAAAAAGGTTTATTTTTGTTGACTTTTTGTCTTTTTCCTTGAATATCATACCCGGCGTTAAAAAAATATTATGATCTTTCTCTATTTTTTTTTATACTCGAACTGTGACGTCGCACTCATATGGAATCATATGGAAGAGTCTCGTCTAACTCATATCTTAACTGAACCCATTTGGCATCAGAGTTGGAGAGTTTTCAAGGAAAAACCCCACCCAATACGGCTCCTTCTGGGCTTGAGGAAGAGCCGGTGCTCGAACCCTGGATCGACGTGGGTAAAACCCTGGTGCATCAGCCTAAGAGTTAGGCCTCATTTGTGATGCCGAGGAAATTAATGGTGATGGCAAGGATCGAACCCCGGTCTCTTGGGACTTCATGGCTTACCTCAACCACTACACCACAACCTCTTTGGCTAATATTTTTCTAATTTTTATAGCGAGTCACCGGTAGTGCACTTAAATAATGACACCTATTATTTATCCTTATTCGAATGATGCAGGTTTAAGTCTCAAAAAGTGGACAAAAGCTAGATTTTAGTTGGGTGTGTTCGTTGTTAAAAAATATATATATAATCTTTCCATTTTACAAAGGAATAACAAAATCGTATTTTCAGACTTATAATTGTCGTAAAAATCATAAGTTTTACTCTTATTCAAAAAGAGTATTTACTTTATATAGTTAAACAAAATGTGAAAATATAAGTTACAAAAATTACCATCATATATTTATATCTTTTACGAGTAATGTACACGATTGGTCCCTGTGGTTTATCAAAATATTGGATTTGGTCCTTAGCTTTCTAAAAGTACATGGATGGACTATGGGTGCATTTTGTAACGCATTTAGTCCCCAAACTTTGCCAAAGGTACATGTATGGCCCATGTGGTTTGCACTTTGTAACGCATTTAGTCTCTTACTTGGACCTTCTAAAACTTTTAGATTTGTTGGTTGGGGACTAAATGCGTTACAAAGTGCAAACCACAGGGACCATCCATGTACTTTTGAAAAACTAAGGATCAAATCCAAAATTTTGATAAACCACATGGACCATCCGTGTACTTTACTCTATCTTTTACCCTTTTAAGTCAAAATGTAGTCCCTTGCTTGAGATAGGTATGACAAAGTGCGTTCTCCATTATGCACAGGTGTTCAAATTAGCGGTTTTTACATTTGGTTAGGGTGGTTTTATAGAAAACTTTGGAACAGCTAACGACGTTATAGGGGCACAGCCGTGTTAAATCAGAAAAACCGTAAAACCAACAAACTATCTAAATTGAAGCGTTAACTGAACGGTTTGGATCTCTAACCATCAAAACTGTTCAACTTGTTTCAGTTTAGATAGTATCGATCAATTTTAATAGTTTATAAACATTTCTAACCATTTAGTTGAATGTTCTTTGTTACTTGTTGAGGGCTAGGTTAGCTTGACAAGAAACAACTTTTACGGTTAATTAGGTTCTTTTGGTTAAATAAAATCAAATAAGAAGGAATTGAATAGAAAATAAAAAACTGATAAATAATAACTGGTTTATATAATTGAATCGTTTTTTTTTAAATTGTATTATGCGTGTATACATTTTTATGCTCTCTTCAATTAAAACATTGTTTAACAAACACTATTAGATTTTTATTTATATATTAAAAAGCCTCAAAACTTTAAAGAAGCTAGATTATAATATTTTATTATAATATTTTACCATTGGGGTTGGTGGCTTAATGATAGAGGAAAATCCTCTAAAAACACTAAGGTTTAGAGAGGTTATGGGTTCAAATCTCACTCCCAACAGGAATTAAGAAATTTATCTTTCGAAAAAAAACTAGATTATAATATTTTATTCACTTTTAGTTGCTAAAATTGCTGTTAAAGTTTTAGTTGCTTTTGGGATGTAAACAAGAAATTTTAGTAAAGTTTTCCATTTGTTTTAGATTAAGAAATAAAATTGTTATTTGTTTAGATTCCATTTTTTTTATTGCATCCATGATGAAATGGGAAGAAAGCTAGGAAAAGAAAAGTACCGCCTGGCCTGTATGAAAATCAATGTGGGAGTTATTCCTCTGGAGTCTAGAGTCAAGACTCAAGAAGAGTACATCTTTGAACGGCACAAGAAGAGTATGAGGACTAACATAATTGCTTTCGAATCCATGAAAAACTGGGTAAACAGTTTTAGGTTAGCTTATTAAGTTCTCTATACCACGGTTTTTTTGGGCAATCGTAATCAATCCAAACTTTATTTTCTTATTTATTTAATTTATTTTTATTTCTAACATTTTAATTTTTGTATTTTTACAGCATATAGAAGCTTGGGTCGATAGAATTGTGCGGATTAGAAGTGATATCAAGACAATGAAATTAAATCAATATTGGACTGAGAATTTTCCTACCACTCTCTATCGTCACTTAATTTATTTGTTCCTTACAAAATGCACGGTACACTTCTGAGCTTTGTTGGTCAATATTTATTAATAGAGGAAATCAGGTCATTCAGATAAACAATTTACGTTAATGACTACGGAAAAATACATTCAAATCCACCAATGTTACTTACATGAAAATTAAGTTGTTTTAGCTTGTATGATATTGAAACATTTAACTTTGAATAAACTGTTAAATTTAGGAGATTTTTGGGAGGGTGTTATATCAACGGTTAATTCATGGCAAAAAAAAATTATATATGTCGTTGTTTACCGACACCTACCGACACTTAGACTGTAATTGTAACCGTAGTTATATTTAGTATTTTATTATTGCAACGTCTTATTTTTATATTTTTTTCAAATTATGAAGTTAAATGTTTTATAGTTCTACTTTGTTCATATATTTGTACAAACTAAACTTCATTAGAAAAAATTAAAGGATTACAAGAAAATTAAAATAAAAAACTAAACTTCATTACAATAAAAAGTAAAGGATTACAAGAAAATTAAAATAAAAAAACTAAGCTTCGTTACAAGAAAAATTAAAAGATTACAAGAAAACTAAAATAAAGAAACTAATTAAGGACTCCAATGGACGTCTTCCTCAGTTTCATCGTTTTCGAGTGGACCAAAAGTAGGACTCCAAACACAATCTTTTTTTGTGAGATCATTAATAGCATCTTAATCTTCAACAAAGTCATATATGTCGTTAACGTGAGGGTTTTCTGATTCTTGAACAACATAGCTTTCTTGTTTTCTGGTTCTCCAACCACACGGTTTTCAGGTACATAATCCGAGGAAGATTGGGAATGTTTTTCATTTAAAATTTGAGCCAAATATACAAAATATTATCCTGTTTATATATAAAACCTAATTAAAAAAAATTAATTTTATTAAAAATTTTGGAAGGCTCATCAATGAAGCAAAGCCGGCTAGAATCCAAGCCGTCCCCACAAACACGTCGGCTAAGCCGTCAAGGGCCGACTATTTAACCGTGAGTCTGGGCCGTCTAATTAGTCTCATAGGTAAGCTATTTAGCTTCACATGACAAATTTTTATTGGACAAGATCTGTGGTGTACACTGATTTTTAGGACGGCTAATTTAGCCGGCGGTTTAGAGAACGTCTATAATTTTATGCTAAAAATAAAATTCTATTAAAAAAAATGGATGTCTATTATAGTTTTAAAATATATATGTATCTTTAAAATAAAACATTTTCTAGGCTATGCATTAGACCTATGCTTACAAGTTTGAAGACTTTTCAATTAAGTTGATACAGTTGAAGTTCTAAATTGTTACAAAAAATTAAAATAATTTGTATTACCTTAAATATAATTAATTAAACTAATGGAAAATAATAAACCACTTGGAGTTGGTTGAAATTGAAAGTAGGGAATGGAAAAAAGATGGCGCGTGAATGAGAGTGGGGGTAGGTGTTTAAGGGCTCGAAGAACAAACTTAAAGGAACGCGCAGACGGAGAAGATAAAACCTCGTGGCCGACAGCCATACGTCTCACTTTACTCTAACACGCACTTTCAATCATCTTTCACCCAATCACACTATTACTTCCCACGTGACGACACGTGACATCTTCTCTTATCTACCGTCAAACACTGGATTTGTTTCCAACAAAACCTTTTTTTTTTAACGGCAAAAAGTTATTCCAACAAAACCTTGGTGTTGCAAGTTATTACAAAAGACGCCACTCAACAATGCATGTGACCATTTTGTCCGGACCGCAAAACTTGATTAGACCGAACAAGAATCGGCTATTTGGCTTGAGTCTTAGTTTGATATCACAGGAACCAGTTCTTGATTCCGGTATTAGTTCTTATTGTTTTCAAAAGGTGGTTCTTAGCTCGATATTGTCTGGTGTGGAATCGAATTGTGTCAATAAGTATTCATTCACTACAAGAAAAAGACCATGTGCCGACGCCGCCTATACCGACGACAATTGTCGTCGGCATAGGTCACCCTGTACCGACGACATGTCGTTGGTATAGGTTAAAACAAAAATTTTGACAGTGACACCCTATACCGACGACATTTCGTCGGTACAAGGTTGAGCCAGATTGGGGGAAAAAATGGCGTCCAATGAATTATTGGGAAAACCTATACCGACGACATGTCGTTGGTATAGGGTTATTTTGATTTTATTTTTGTTTTTTTAATATAATAATGTTTTCGTCGGTCAAAATTTTTTTTTTTGTTAAATTAAAAAAATTATAAAATGGCCTATACCGACGACATGTCGTCGGTATAGGCTTTTTTACTTTAATTACTAGTCAAAACCCTACGAAGTCTACACCGACGACATGTCGTCGGTATAGGGGACCTATTGCGCCGACCGTCGAGCCTATACCATAGGTCTCAGCGCGAATTAACCCAGGAAACAGCTTTCTGCTTCTCATTTCGACCAAAAAAAGGTCAAACGCCTCCATCTCTCTCTCCGGCGATTTCACGTTTTTTTGGGTATTTTGTGGAGCAATATTCACCTATCTCTTCGGTTTTGAGGTGAGTTAACATCTATTGTTTAACCTTAACAAGAAAATCAACATTTTGGTGTTTTTTTGCTTAATTTCTTTGGTTTTTGTTAGGTGTTTGAAGATTTAACCATTTTTGAAGGATTTCAAGCTTAGATGAAGCTAATTTGCAAACTTGGTTAGTAATTTTTCTACAAATTTGGTTTAGATGTATGTTTTTCTACAAATTAGGTTTAGATGTATATATGTTTGTGTTTATTTGTATGTATGTATATATGGTTTAGATGTATGATTTTATAAATATTTATGTAATTTTATGATGAAATTATGTTTAGATGTGAAATTAGGTTTAGATGAAATTTGAGAATTTGAGCATTTATAGAAGAATTTGGGCATTTATATATGTATGTTTGTATATAATATGTATGTATATATGTGTATGTGTGTTTGTATGTATTTGTATTATGTTTATGTATGGAATTGTGTTTATGTATGTAATTTGGGAATTTCGGTATTTGTTTATGTATGTTTGTAAAGGCTATGTTTGTATATACATGTATGTGTGTTTGTATGTATTTGTATTATGTTTATGTTTATGTTTATGTATGGAATTGTGTTTATGTATGTAATTTGGGAATTTGGGTATTTTGTTTATGTATGTTTGTAAAGACTATGTATGTATATACATGTATGTATGTAATTTTATGTATGTAATTGTGTTTGTATATGTAATTTTAGAATTTGGACATTTATTTATGTGTGTTTGTATATAATATGTATGTATATTTGTATGTATGTTCGTATGTATGATTATGTAGTTGTATGATTTGTATGTATATAATTGTGTATGTATTTATGTAATTGTGAATGTATGAATATATCTTTATATGTATATGTAACTTTATTTAATTTTGTTGCAAGTTCGAAACTCATTGCGGTTGGAGAGGTGTGAATAACATCTTATTTGTGTTTCATTGACTTTTTTTAAGGTACGCATCCCGATTTTTATACCTTTATGTACGTCTCATGTTGTGTACACTAGTATGTTTATTTAGGATAACACTTTAGAATATACCCGTCCGAAATTTATCTGATAGAGATAAATTTTGGATTTTCCCATTTGGGACTGCTTTTTGAATATTCTATCTTATTTAGGATATGTATATATTTTAACGAGTTGACATTTAAGAAAAAATTGGTAGATATTTCTCCTTACTCCTTCGAGTTTGCGGTTTATCTGCATACTTGGGGAGTTAAGGTGAAATGCTGCTGATTTTTTCTTAAATAGTCAACTCGTTAAAATGTATACATGAGATAAAATATTCAAAAAATGGGTTAGGATCCACCGCCTTAGAGTACCGATCAAATAACATACATTCGTGTATATCATTTATTACATGCAAGTATATGTGTATGCTTATAACACAATAGATATGACACTAGATATGGCAATTGATAAAAGCTGGGTTACACTAGGAAATCGGAATTCTCCGGCTTTCTTAAGCGGTCTTCGCAGCTTTATAGAGACGGCCAAGAACTATGTCGACGGTCGAGGTAGAGCGTTTTGCCCGTGTAGACGTTGTAATGTGTGTCGACAGGATTTGAACACGATATATGGCCACATACATGACCGTGGGTTTCTACAATCATATCAGAATTGGATTTATCATGGTGAACAACATCCTCGTGTGGCGGAGATAGCATCACTTTTTGCCCCAAGAACAACACCAACTCCTCCAATAACTACAACAACAAATAATGAGATGTTTGATGACATAGATGATGTGATGGCTGAGCAAAATACAAACGAGGATAATATAGATGAAGATGGAACTGGTTTAGACCCAGAGTTTGATGCTTTGTTTGAGGAGCTAAATAAGGAGTTATACCCCGGTTGTAGTCAAATGTCTTCCCTAAACTTCATAGCCAAATTGATGCATATCAAAGTTATCAACAAATGGACGAATAGTTCGTTTGACCAACTGTTAGAGCTTCTACAAATTGCAATGCCGAAGGAAAATCACGTTTTAGGGTCACACTATGAAGCTAAGAAGACACTGCGTAAGATTGGGTTAGGATATCAGTCTATCTATACTTGCATTAATGATTGTGAACTGTTTTGGAAGGAGAATGAATCAATGCAAAACTGTCCGGTTTGTAATGAGAGTAGATGGGTTGATAAAAACACAAAGGGGAAGAAAGTACCACATAAAGTGTTGTGCTACTTTCCTTTAACTTCACGGCTTCGACGAAGGTATAGTTCAAGATTAACGGAAAAAGAAATGATCTGGCATAATATTGGACGCTCAACGGATGGTATGATGCGACATCTGGTTGATGGGAAGGCATGGCAAGATTTTGATGAGAGATATCCGGATTTTGCTAAAGAACCAAGGAATGTCCGCTTAGGTTTAGCTGCCGATGGTTTTAATCCGTTCGGTAACATGAGTCAGACTTACAGTATGTAGCCGGTAGTGTTATCAACATATAATACACCACCGTGGTTATGTATGAAAGAGTCTTCTTTCATGTTAACCTTGCTAATTCCCGGGCCTAAATCACCTAGTAAGGACATTGATGTATACTTAAGGCCGTTGGTTGATGAGTTGAAAATGTTGTGGGCTGAAGGAGTCCAGGTGAGAGATGCATCAACCAAAACTGTATTTAGGATGCATGCTGCACCGTTATGGACTATCAACGATTATCTTGCCCGTAGTAGCTTGTCTGGATGGAGTGGTCAAGGTTATAAAGCATGCCTTACGTGTAACGTTGACACACCTTCGTGCGCTATAAAGAATAAGATAGCTTTTGTTGGACACAGAAGATTCTTGCCTAGAAAGCATAAATGGAGGAACGATCTGTCGTTTGATGACAAGAAAGAGACAAAACATCCTCCCCGACGATAGACTAATGCTCAAATATTAGAACAACTAAAAAATCTCCCAGATCGTGTTCCGGGAAAACATCCAATGTATGGAGGGGTAAAAAGAAAGCGCCTAACATTAGAGTTGAATTGGACTAAACGAAGTATCTTCTTTGAGCTCGATTATTGGTCTTCTCTGCTTTTAAAACACAATCTTGATGTTATGCACGTGGAGAAAAATGTGTGTGAGAGTTTATTGGGTACTTTGTTGATGAACGATAAATCAAAAGACACACACAAAGCCCATAAAGACTTGGAAAATATGGGTATTCGACATAACCTATGGCTAACACAAAAAAAAAACAAGTTGTACCAACCACAAGCTCTTTACTCTTTCACACCCAGTGATCGAGAACGCTTTTGTCAGTTTATTCGAGGAGTGAGACTGCCTGATGGATTTGGATCGAATTTCAAAAATAAGGTACTTCCCAATAATTCAAATATAATTGGGTTAAAGTCCCATGATTATCATATCCTCATGCAACGATTTCTGCCAATAGGGGTACGATCGGGTCTGCACAAAAATGTTTCAACAACAATCAATGACGTTTGCACATTCTTTCAAAAAATTTATGCACGATCAGTAGATGTGAAAGACATGTATGAAGCAAATGAGGAAGTGGTTAAGATATTATGCAATTTGGAAATGATATATCCTCCAGCATTTTTTGACATAATGGTTCATCTCATTCTTCTTTTACCTGAATAAGCTATTCTTGGTGGCCCTGTGTATATGAGATGGATGTATCCTTTTGAAAGATACATGAAAAAGCTCAAAGCATATGTTAGAAACAAAGCCAAACCTGAAGGCTCAATTGCGAAGGGATATGTTGCAGATGAAGCCTTGACATTCTGCTCTATGTATCTGGACGGTATGCAGACCAAATTTAACCGACCAGATAGAAATGCAGATGCTGGCATTCCCAAAAGGAAGTTTCAAGTGTTTTCTTCACAATGTCGACCAATATCGAAAAAGAAAATCAAGGCGCTCTCTAAACATGCCAACAAATCATTACAATGGTTTATGTTGAACAACTGCGATGAAATCAAAGCCTACAAATCGTAAGTGTTTTTGTCCATCTACCCGTGATAAACTATTATTATATTTTCATTTAGTTCTACTAATTTAAGTTTTGTTTTGTCCATGTACCAGTGAATTTGAATCTAAATTTCCTGAACGCAATATGCAAACCGATTTTTCTTCATGGTTAAAATATGAAGCAAATGTATTTTCATCTTCATCTTCTACACCCGATAACAAAGAATTAAGGGCATTGACACATGGTCCCTTGTACGCAGTTTCTTACACTGCTTGCATAGTCAATGGTGTTAGATTTGTGGTACAAAATCGTGATTCTTGACGCACTACTCAGAACAGTGGTGTGGTTACAATAGGAGAAAACGATACTCCATTTTATGGTCAACTAGAAGAGATCATAGAATTGAACTAAATAGATGGTTACTCGGTTGTACTATTCCGTTGTAAATGGTTCGACACGAGAGGTAAAAGATTAATTAAGCAAAACAACACTACTATAATTGACATTGGCCGTGATTAGTATGTTGGCAAAGAATGGTATGATGATGTCCAATATATATTAGCCACACAGGCTAAACAAGTGTTCTATCTTCGAGATCCTTCTCGAACCACTGGCCAATGGAGGGTTGTTGAGGACGTTCACCATCGGAAGCTTTGGGATCATCCTAATGTTGTTAATGAGATAGATATATTGCACGACACTCAATCAAATGATTATACTTTGGTTGTCGACATCGGATGCGAAGGTGGTGAATCAAGTCACGTAGGTGGTGACCAAACTCCAATTCTCCATGTTGATAGTCAATCTATAACACGGGAAACTCAATCATTTTTTGGTAACTTGGTTGTCGACTTACGCTACTTGCCTATGTGTACAACTTTAAATGAGGGTGGTGACCCAAGTCATGTTGCCTCGATTGATCTCGATGAAAGTTTTATTAATGATGATGAAGAAGATGCATACAATTCAAATGATGAAGACGAACTAAATGACAACGATGAAGAAGATGATGATGTTGTTGACACACGTTATTTTAGTGATGATTCTGATTGAATGTATGTTAAAAATATACTATTGTCTTTGTTAATTAATAATTATTTGTGCTTACTAATAAATTTTGTTGTAGGAAAAATGGCAACAATGGCGCAATCACACGGTGGAGATGGTGGAGACGTATCACTTCGACTCGGGTTGTGCGACTGGATCTGGTGGTAAGTTACTTATTATTGTTTAATAGATGTCTTTATAATTTCCTAACTTTTGAATGTCATGTGTCAATGTAGGTAGTTCCTCCAAAAAAAGACGATCTAAAGGCAAAAACCTAAAATTCTATAAGAAATTTGAGCAAAATGGTAGGAAGCCTCTTCCCATTGATGTAGAACTTCATGGTGGGGGGGTACAAGTTTGTGGGTCCCAACGCTTCGAATTTTATCCCTGCTATCTTGTTGGAGATTATGTAAGTCAAATGATTTTGTTGTTAGACTTACTAGACTTAGAACATCCAACTGTAACTTAAAACGGGTCAAAATGACCCAAACACACTTTAAGAGACTTAAATATCTAGCTTTATATTAAAACGGGTCAAAATGACCCAAACACACTTTGATAAACTTAGAACATCCAGCTGTAACTTTAAATGGGTCAAAATGACTCAAACACACTTTAATAGACTTAGAACATCTAACTTGAGCGCCCAATTGTTGAATATTTTTGCTGATATTATTAGTATTTCTTGTTATTAGCGTTGGTTGATTGGAATTTGTGAATTTGGGTCGTTTATAACTTATAGTTTAACAGGTTGGTTATCCATTTTACAGCAGTTATGCTGTCGAATTTTAGTAAAATAGTCAAGTGATTGTTTATTACATTGTTTAATGCAGGACCGAATCCAAGATGAGTATGCAAGATCCTCTGCTGAGTCTGGTGGTGACTCGTCTGCTGTCGATGAGTTTGCATGCATGGAGCGTGCATTGGGTCATCGGCGTAGCCATATCAGGGGTGTCGGTCGTGTGGTGAGTAATCCCACACCGGATTTGTTCAGTACCCCCTCCACAACCACACTGGCAAGAAGTGGATGAGCGTGTAACTCAACTTCAACAACAAGTCCAAGATCAACAACAACGCGAAGCCCAACGAGATGAAGAACGTCGTGTGCATATTCAACAAATGCTTGAAATGCAACGACAAATGGATGAAATGCGTCGAATGTGGGAACGCCGAACTAGCAGCGACGATAATTAGCTTGAAGTTGTTGCGCCTTTGCCTTGGTTGTCGGTGTTATTGTTGAATGTTTGAACAATTTTTATGTTTGTGTGTCGGACAACTTTATGTTTGAATATTTGATTTGTGTGTCAAACAGATTTTTGTATCGAACAATATGTTTCGGATTTCAATTTTTGAATGATTTGAATTATCTGATTTGCAACTTTTGGTAATTAGAAATTAAATATTTCTGGAAAATTTTGAAAATTTAATAAAAATAAAAAAATACAGAAAAACCTATACCGACGACATGTCGTCGGCATAGGTATTTTTCAAATTTAATTAAAAAATTGAAAATAGGTATACTAGGGATGACAATGGGTCGGGTTCGGGCTGTGTATCTGTAATCCCAAACCCATTCCCGGTTGTAAAATCGTGTCTCATACCCGACCCATTACTCATCGGGTTTGTGTAAGGTAATTACCTATCGGTAATCAGGCATACCCGCGGGTATCGGGTATACCCGTTAGTATCGAGTATCCGACATACTCGCGGGTATCGGCCAATATCCGTCGGGTATGTGTCGTGTAGAATTTCTTTGACTCTAGTTTTATATTTTTCAAAACATATTAAATATGAATAAAATACATACATTAATATTATCAAATACATATTTCAAAAGAAAATTTAATTTCCCATACCCGTCGGGTTTCGCGTATACCTATCACAAATGTTTCGTATTACAGGTATACCCGTCGAGTTTGAGTTTTTTTGTCATACCTAACATATCGACTACATTACATTTCTATATCTTAAAAACAAATTAAACTACATTTCTACATATTAAAGAGTAAGACAAAAAAAATGTTAAGGACACGTATGCCAATTCCTAGACGTGTCACCTACCATGTGTATGCACCAGCTTAGTTTCACTTGAAAAATAAGAGCCGAAAAGAAACTCATGACAATGATGTGCACATCTTCTTAACTAGTTGGTATTCTGCACTAGCACACAAGAGGAATCCAAAACCACCTTTAGCGGATTTTAATTTTAAGATCACACATTCCAACAACCAAGAACACTACACATAGGAGGATTAAACCATCTCTTTGTACGGACCCTCTCCCATCCCAAGAGTTGGGTCGATTCCTAGTTAAAGGACCCTATTCAAATTCCGAGATCATCAATTTCCACAAACCCGCTAACACCATTAGCTAGGATGATGTATTCAACATTAGATTGTCATACTCTGATTCCATGACCCCCTTTTATATAGGATTGAAAGAGGTTGACACTTTGTTATCCAAGTCGATCTCCACGTACACTAAAAGATAAGGAATCCAAAAAAACAGTAATAACAATAAAAGACTGAGTCAGTGGTGTTATACGGTCTTCGGGAAGTGGGTTCAACCACACTCCTGTTTCCATGAAAGCAAAGTTTTCCATGTTGCCGATTGATGGTGCGGTAATGGTCGGAGAGGGAGGCAACAAAAGAGAGCCTAAAAAAGAAGAACAGACACTGCCAATTGCAAAGTATTTATTATTGGTGTTCTATCATCTATGGTCATTAAAATAGTGTATATATTTAATAAACAAAGTTAGTTTATAGAAAGTTACTTTAGTAACATGTATAGTTTTAATACATGATCATATTACTTTACCTAATTGGTGGTTACAAGCTGTTACGATAAAGAATCCCATTCCAATGGCCATTAACCTCCCTAATCCCCACTAATTCCACGCCCGCACAATTATTATACTTATCATAAGCCTCTAATATTTAATTGAAATATAGCAAATAATAGTTTAATAAGATAACTCATTAGTTTATTTGTAAAGATATAATAAATAATTAATATTACCTAAAAATTATCAGTTATAACTAAGCATTACTACGTTTCAGAATAGTTATTATATTAACACTTTATCGGTTTCAAAATAAATACTCATCCTAACTCCAGTTTATATAATTTAATTAACGTACTTCAAGCTAATTAATATTAAAGTGTTTTGCATGTTTAACATAATGTTTCTCTCAACTTGTACTTAATTACTTTATATAAATGCCCAATATGATCATTAGTTATCCATAATTAATTATTTCTTTAACTTTGAAAATTATTGAATCACAGCATTATGAGACGAACATGTTAATTTAAAGAGCATATATCTATTATCCCAATCCATATATGGAACCAAAACTACTGAACTCAGAACATATATATAGCTAGTAGCCTAGTAATATATAGTGAATAACTAATATCGAAATGTGTTCATGGAATTTTGCTTAGTATAGATGAGTGCCTTGAGCATTAATTAACTAATAATATAGTTATTAATAAACTAATTAAATGATACGAGTTGAATCAACTACTATTCATCTAACAAAAACGATCGAATTTACAAAACCGCTTGTTCGCAAAACTCAGACAAAATGACATTGAACTAAGAAACATCATTCTGCAACAATGCAACTATTTTTGCATATGTAGATTGTAAGGTCGATTGAACTGAACACTTCCTTTAGGTGGAGTTTGTTGATGCCAGGTTACCTTGAAATGTATAGAGTTTCTGGAAGGGATATTTTGAATAAGTAATACCAACCAAATAGTAACTTCCCAATGTATAATCGTTTATTGATTATTAATCAAAGAATTGTCATTTGTTTGACAGAATCAAACACGCAATTGAAGCAAAGAAATTAAATGAGTCTGATTACATGTTTAGTCCTAACATAACAATCTAAAATGAACTTAAATCGCAAGTTCGATTACATATTCTAGTGAAACATTTAAGCACGGTGAATCAAAACCCTCACCTTATCTCTTTCACAGTGTTGAGTATATATAGAGATATTGAAAAAACATGAGAGTAGGTAGGCCTCTTGAACCAAAGGGCTTCCGGCTAGCCTAGTGGTATCAAGGTATAATGTGTACAGAGTGGTGTTCCTCCTAAGTGGTTGAAGATTTCTAGTCTCATGGTGGACAATATGTGAAGATTTAGGATTAGTATTACTGGGTGTGTAGCCGTTCTAAAAAGGTTAAATAAAAAACGCAGGCCTCTTGAATGCACAAGGTCTGCTTACAAGCATGCAAGTAAGCCTTGTCGGTAAGTGTTGATCTCATGTGTGATATAATGAGCAGAGTTTGATTAAAAATAGGTTTCGATATGAAACGTCTAACATATATAATTTCTTTAATGTTTATAACTCTTTATAAATAAAACTAAAGATCTACGGTTTGAGGGGACAAATTACACAAACAAATGAAATGATGTACGCAGACATAGAACATACTCAATTTTCTATTTTATATTATATCATTTGTTTTTCTAAGAACTAATCGCTCAAGAAAATATGTAAAAACTTGATCAGGAATTGCGAAGGTTTAGCATTAAATAGTCTATCCGACGATAGCGACCCTTCAAATGGAATCACTTGATTGGTTGTCCTTATGTATTGCTAAGCTAATTACGGGTAAACACGTGTGTTAGTATTCTTTTCTACTTTTAGCACGTCCCAAAGTTGTATGCTTATGTGATTCATTGATTTGAAATTTCACAATGTGTTGAGGAATTTGTTCTATATTATCTCAGCATACTATTTTCATGTACAAACTACTCAAATGTAATTTTTTATCTCTTAATTTACCTATAGAATGACTATCGTTGATACATTTTCTTCTAGAATAAATGTCATTGAACAATAAACGTAGAGTAATTTGGAAGATTCAACCTTGTCTTGGAAAACAGACTTTAGGATCTTTAATTTGAATTTTATGTAGAGGGCAATCGATATCACACACACACACAAACACGAGTATTTTGTTGGGGGACTCTCCCAACGACGGCTTTTTTCTCTATTAATAAACTCAAGAACTTATGATTACAATTATAGGACTCAAAGTAATCTATTTATACTAATCTAATAACTTGATAACCAAGCTATGTTTTCTATTCTTATTCAATAAGGAACCAAACGTAAATACTATTTGTATTACTCTACCGACTCAACAGAAGAAAGTAAGCGGACTTCACACTTTAATAATTGGGCTGGCCCATCTTTGCTGTCAACAAGGATTAGCCCATCATTCACCCCCCTAAGCCTTGTTCGTTCCTCCCAAATATTTTATTCCGATTAAGTTTCTCATCTCTTCAAACTTGATACGAGGTAATGCTTTCGTTAAGATGTCCGCCTTCTGTTTATCTCCACTCACATGTTTCACGTGAACTTCTCCTCTCTCGATACATTCACGTATGAAGTGAAACCGTGTGTTTATGTGTTTGCTACGGCCATGAAACACCGGGTTTTTCATAAGTGTTATAGCCGACTTATTGTCTACCCGAAGTTCTACTATTTTCTCTTCACAACCCATCAGCTCACTAAGTAGTCCCCTTAGCCATAAGGCTTGGCATGCGGTGCTCGCGGCTGCCATAAACTCGGATTCACAAGACGAGAGTGCAACGGTTTTCTGCTTTTGTGAATTCCATGAGATAAGTGAGTTACCAAAGTAGAATGCCATTCCAGCTGTGCTTTTTCCATCTGTTTGATCGTTGGCATGACTACTATCACAAAACCCAATCAACTTAAAATCACCATCTTGCTCGTATTGTAACCCGTGATCGATTGTTCCTCGAATATATCTTAGAATTTGTTTCACAAGTTGCATATGACTTTTCTTCGGTTCTTGCATAAACCTACTCATTACTCCCACCAAGTAACTTAGATCCGGTCTTGTATGTGTTAGGTATCGAAGGCTACCTATGATCCGTCGGTAATGGGTTGGATTTACAACTTCACCTCCTTCGTCTTTTTCTATTTGCATCCGGGCTTCCATAGGGTAACGTGTTGCATTACAATCATCCATCTTTGCCTCCTTTAATATTTTCTTTGCATAAGCGCTTTGTTTTAATGAGATTTTTCCTCCTTCTTGTGAGACCTCTATTCCCAAATAATATGCCAACAGTCCGAGATCTTGCATATCAAACTCAAATTGCATTTGTTCTTTGAACTTTTCTATTTCTTCTTTACTTCCACCCGTTACAATGAGATCGTCGACATACACCCCTACTATTAAGTAGTTCCCTTTTTCATTTCTTTTATAAACAGCTTGTTCTCTTGGACATTTTGAAAAACCAAGACGTTTTAGAGTTTCGTCTAGTTTCTCGTTCCAATCCCGTGGTGCTTGTCGAAGCCCATATAATGCTTTGTGTAACTTGTACGCTAAGTGTTCCTTACCGGGTACCATAAATCCTTCCGGTTGTTTCACAAAAACTGTTTCTTTTAAATCCCCGTTAAAAAATGCTGATTTAACGTCGAGATGAAATACTAACCAATTTTGCTTGGCTGCTAAAGCCAAGATTAGTCGGATCGTTTCAAGTCTTGCAACCGGAGCGAAAACTTCTTCAAAATCCACCCCCGCTTGTTGTATGTACCCTTTCGCTACCAAACGAGCTTTGTGTTTGGTTATATTACCATCTGCATCCCGTTTTATCTTGAAGACCCATTTTAAACCGATTGCTTTGCAATCTGTTGGTAATTGACATAATTCCTAGGTTCCATTTTCTTCAATGGAGATCAGCTCCTTTCTCATTGCCTCATGCCACTCGGTTGAGTTTTTTGCTTCGTAGTAATTTGTGGGCTCATCATCTACTAACAGCAGCTTATCCTCATGTTAGTGCAAAGTCTTCGAGGTAACGCGGTCTGCATTTTTCTCTGTTTGAACGTCGAACTGGTTCAGTTTGTGTGTCTTCGTAATCAGGAGCTTCGTTCTCTGGCATGTCTGTTTGGGTCTCCTGTTCAGGCGGGTTCCTGTCATCTTCTGTGTTACTGGTTTGATGCTGCTCGATAGGGGGCTGAGTTGCATCCCCTTCACTGGTTGAACCTATTTTAGTGTTTTCTACCTCTGATGGTAATGCATCAATTTGGACCATGAATTGGGTCCATTCAGGTCCATATCCAACATCAAGTTGTTGTGTGACATGGCTCCATTTATACTTTGTATTCTCTTGGAATTTAACATCACGGCTCACGTAGATCCTCTTTTGACTAGGATCAAACAGACGAAAGGCTTTTGTGCCAGGTTCGGACCCGAGGTAGACAACTTCTTTACTCAGGTCGTCTAACTTTCTCATATTCACCGGTGGCAGCTTCATATAACATGAGCAACCAAAGACACGCAGGTGTGCAATGTTTGGTTTATATCCTTTTAAAGCTTCATAAGGGGTCACAGTTTTGAGAGTTTTTGTGGGAACCCGGTTCATGATGTAGACGGAATGTCGCACTGCCTCTCCTCAAAAGTTTTGAGGCACATTCATAGCTTTCATCATGCTTCTTGTGCTGTTAAGTACCGTCCTATTGCGTCTCTCGACAACCCCGTTTTGTTGTGGGGAATATGGTGTCGTAAAGAATCGCTTGATTCCGGTCTCATCACAATACTTGGTAAATAGGTGGTTTAAAAATTCGCCACCCCTATCACTTCCAAGTGCTTTTAGTTTTAAGGATGTCTCTAGTTCAACTTCTTGTTTAAACTTCTTGAATACCTCCAATGCATCATGTTTGTTCTTGAGGGTATACACCCATGTGAACCTTGTATAATCTTCTACTAGCAACATGAAGTAACGGTTCCCACCCAAAGTTGGTGGAGATATTGGGCCACACAAGTCGGTATGTACAATTTCAAAAGGTTTAAACGTACGTTGCATGGATTGTTTTGGGAACGGTTCTCTTGTATGCTTTCCCAACATGCAGGCGTCACAAACATGATTACCATTCAATGTTTTTAAGTTTCCATGCACCATACCATGTGTTTTCATGCTGCCAATAGTTTTAAAGCTTAGATGACCAAGTCTAGCATGCCAAAGCCATGCTTGATCATCTATGGAGGTGAGTAAACATACCGGATTTCCTGATTTCAAAGCGATTTTGTATAGACGGTTAGAGCTCCTAGTGACTTTCATGAGTAATCGGTCGTCGTCTTCATACAACCATAATTGATCGTCTTCCATCCAAACTTTACAGCCACTTTCGGTTAACTGCCCTAGACTTAATATGTTGCTTCTTAAGTCGGGTATATAATAGACGTCATTCATAACACGATGTTCCCCGGTTTTACATTCAAAAACAATTGAACCTTTGCCTTTAATACTTACTTTCGACCCATCACCAAACCTTACCAAGCCGTTTATATTGTAATCAATTTCTGAGAAGTGATTTTCTTGACCCGTCATATGGTTGGAAGCTCCGTTATCCAAATACCAAGTTGACCCGTCTTGAATATCTTTTGCATACATAGATGGGTTGACTTTTTCTTCATTTAGAAGGATTTTTCCTTCATCCAACTCTACTACAGCCATCATCAGAGTTAGGCCTTTACTCTTAGCTTCATTTAGGTTTGCTTCTCCTTCAGGTGGTTTAGTACATTCCCATGCGTAATGGCCAAGGGTGTTGCAATTGTAACACCGGACGTCACGCTTATCTCTACCACCCCGTTGGTTATCCCGATATTGGTCGTTGTTTTCTCTGTTTTGGTAAGAGTTACGGGCCTTGCTTGTTTGTTGATAACGACCCCGACCTCTTCCAAAAATACGTCCTCTTCCTCGACCTCTTTCGCGACTATCCATGCTTCGTCCCTTTCCCTGTGAACGGCTTGAATCAGTGTTCTTTCTTCCACCTGAGTCACTCTTGGTAAACATGAGTTTACTTTCCCTCTCTACTTGACTTTCCTGCCCTTTTATTCTTTCTTCAAAGGCCTTAAGGTGTCCAATGCAGTCTTCAAACGTTAGAGTATTCAGGTCAGCCACCTGCTCGATTGTTGCCACTATTGCAATGAAACGAGGTGGTACCGAGTCAAGGAGTTTCTTTACGATCTTCGAGTCATCTATACTTTCTCCTAGGCTGTTGAACTTGGTGACAAACTCGGATAATTTGCCTGCAAAATATTCAACTGTCTCATTATCCTTCATTTTTATATTTTCAAGCTCTCGGTTTAACGTTTGTAACCGTGCTTGTTGTACCCGGTCTGCACCCAAAAATCTTACTCGGAGTGTTTCCCAAATTTCTCTAGAGCTTCGAGTTCTAGCCACTTGTATGAGAATATTTTCGGGAAGGGATTGGTAAATCATTTCTCTTGCAATCTTGTTCTTTTTCTCGTCTACGGCATCACCCGTCACTGGATCGATCGTTTCCCATAATCCTTGTGCGTCAAGGATCGCTTCCATCATGACCGTCCACGTGTTGTAGTTTGTATTCGTTAATTTTGGACATATTGACGATGAACTACTGGACTCTCTCTGTTGAACAACTATCTGATTTGCTGGATTACCACCCACTACTCCATCAGCCATGTTTGATCAGATCTGTTACTCACAGGTCCCTTTGTTTCGGGTTTCAACAGCGGTCACAGGTCTGCACCTTTGCAGCCCCTGTGTCTTCCGTCTTCTAGGATGGTTATACGCCCCACCCTTAATTTGTTGAAACCTTAGAGCGCAATCGACCTACGCTCTGATACCAATTGTAGAGGGCAATCGATATCACACAAACACGAGTATTTTGTTGGGGGGACTCTCCCAACGACGGCTTTTTTCTCTATTAATAAACTCAAGAACTTATGATTACAATTATAGGACTCAAAGTAATCTATTTATACTAATCTAATAACTTGATAACCAAGCTATGTTTTCTATTCTTATTCAATAAGGAACCAAACGTAAATACTATTTGTATTACTCTACCGACTCAACAGAAGAAAGTAAGCGGACTTCACACTTTAATAATTGGGCTGGCCCATCTTTGCTGTCAACAAGGATTAGCCCATCATTCACCCCCCTAAGCCTTGTTCGTTCCTCCCAAATATTTTATTCCGATTAAGTTTCTCATCTCTTCAAACTTGATACGAGGTAATGCTTTCGTTAAGATGTCCGCCTTCTGTTTATCTCCACTCACATGTTTCACGTGAACTTCTCCTCTCTCGATACATTCACGTATGAAGTGAAACCGTGTGTTTATGTGTTTGCTACGGCCATGAAACACCGGGTTTTTCATAAGTGTTATAGCCGACTTATTGTCTACCCGAAGTTCTACTATTTTCTCTTCACAACCCATCAGCTCACTAAGTAGTCCCCTTAGCCATAAGGCTTGGCATGCGGTGCTCGCGGCTGCCATAAACTCGGATTCACAAGACGAGAGTGCAACGGTTTTCTGCTTTTGTGAATTCCATGAGATAAGTGAGTTACCAAAGTAGAATGCCATTCCAGCTGTGCTTTTTCCATCCGTTTGATCGTTGGCATGACTACTATCACAAAACCCAATCAACTTAAAATCACCATCTTGCTCGTATTGTAACCCGTGATCGATTGTTCCTCGAATATATCTTAGAATTTGTTTCACAAGTTGCATATGACTTTTCTTCGGTTCTTGCATAAACCTACTCATTACTCCCACCAAGTAACTTAGATCCGGTCTTGTATGTGTTAGGTATCGAAGGCTACCTATGATCCGTCGGTAATGGGTTGGATTTACAACTTCACCTCCTTCGTCTTTTTCTATTTGCATCCGGGCTTCCATAGGGTAACGTGTTGCATTACAATCATCCATCTTTGCCTCCTTTAATATTTTCTTTGCATAAGCGCTTTGTTTTAATGAGATTTTTCCTCCTTCTTGTGAGACCTCTATTCCCAAATAATATGCCAACAGTCCGAGATCTTGCATATCAAACTCAAATTGCATTTGTTCTTTGAACTTTTCTATTTCTTCTTTACTTCCACCCGTTACAATGAGATCGTCGACATACACCCCTACTATTAAGTAGTTCCCTTTTTCATTTCTTTTATAAACAGCTTGTTCTCTTGGACATTTTGAAAAACCAAGACGTTTTAGAGTTTCGTCTAGTTTCTCGTTCCAATCCCGTGGTGCTTGTCGAAGCCCATATAATGCTTTGTGTAACTTGTACGCTAAGTGTTCCTTACCGGGTACCATAAATCCTTCCGGTTGTTTCACAAAAACTGTTTCTTTTAAATCCCCGTTAAAAAATGCTGATTTAACGTCGAGATGAAATACTAACCAATTTTGCTTGGCTGCTAAAGCCAAGATTAGTCGGATCGTTTCAAGTCTTGCAACCGGAGCGAAAACTTCTTCAAAATCCACCCCCGCTTGTTGTATGTACCCTTTCGCTACCAAACGAGCTTTGTGTTTGGTTATATTACCATCTGCATCCCGTTTTATCTTGAAGACCCATTTTAAACCGATTGCTTTGCAATCTGTTGGTAATTGACATAATTCCTAGGTTCCATTTTCTTCAATGGAGATCAGCTCCTTTCTCATTGCCTCATGCCACTCGGTTGAGTTTTTTGCTTCGTAGTAATTTGTGGGCTCATCATCTACTAACAGCAGCTTATCCTCATGTTAGTGCAAAGTCTTCGAGGTAACGCGGTCTGCATTTTTCTCTGTTTGAACGTCGAACTGGTTCAGTTTGTGTGTCTTCGTAATCAGGAGCTTCGTTCTCTGGCATGTCTGTTTGGGTCTCCTGTTCAGGCGGGTTCCTGTCATCTTCTGTGTTACTGGTTTGATGCTGCTCGATAGGGGGCTGAGTTGCATCCCCTTCACTGGTTGAACCTATTTTAGTGTTTTCTACCTCTGATGGTAATGCATCAATTTGGACCATGAATTGGGTCCATTCAGGTCCATATCCAACATCAAGTTGTTGTGTGACATGGCTCCATTTATACTTTGTATTCTCTTGGAATTTAACATCACGGCTCACGTAGATCCTCTTTTGACTAGGATCAAACAGACGAAAGGCTTTTGTGCCAGGTTCGGACCCGAGGTAGACAACTTCTTTACTCAGGTCGTCTAACTTTCTCATATTCACCGGTGGCAGCTTCATATAACATGAGCAACCAAAGACACGCAGGTGTGCAATGTTTGGTTTATATCCTTTTAAAGCTTCATAAGGGGTCACAGTTTTGAGAGTTTTTGTGGGAACCCGGTTCATGATGTAGACGGAATGTCGCACTGCCTCTCCTCAAAAGTTTTGAGGCACATTCATAGCTTTCATCATGCTTCTTGTGCTGTTAAGTACCGTCCTATTGCGTCTCTCGACAACCCCGTTTTGTTGTGGGGAATATGGTGTCGTAAAGAATCGCTTGATTCCGGTCTCATCACAATACTTGGTAAATAGGTGGTTTAAAAATTCGCCACCCCTATCACTTCCAAGTGCTTTTAGTTTTAAGGATGTCTCTAGTTCAACTTCTTGTTTAAACTTCTTGAATACCTCCAATGCATCATGTTTGTTCTTGAGGGTATACACCCATGTGAACCTTGTATAATCTTCTACTAGCAACATGAAGTAACGGTTCCCACCCAAAGTTGGTGGAGATATTGGGCCACACAAGTCGGTATGTACAATTTCAAAAGGTTTAAACGTACGTTGCATGGATTGTTTTGGGAACGGTTCTCTTGTATGCTTTCCCAACATGCAGGCGTCACAAACATGATTACCATTCAATGTTTTTAAGTTTCCATGCACCATACCATGTGTTTTCATGCTGCCAATAGTTTTAAAGCTTAGATGACCAAGTCTAGCATGCCAAAGCCATGCTTGATCATCTATGGAGGTGAGTAAACATACCGGATTTCCTGATTTCAAAGCGATTTTGTATAGACGGTTAGAGCTCCTAGTGACTTTCATGAGTAATCGGTCGTCGTCTTCATACAACCATAATTGATCGTCTTCCATCCAAACTTTACAGCCACTTTCGGTTAACTGCCCTAGACTTAATATGTTGCTTCTTAAGTCGGGTATATAATAGACGTCATTCATAACACGATGTTCCCCGGTTTTACATTCAAAAACAATTGAACCTTTGCCTTTAATACTTACTTTCGACCCATCACCAAACCTTACCAAGCCGTTTATATTGTAATCAATTTCTGAGAAGTGATTTTCTTGACCCGTCATATGGTTGGAAGCTCCGTTATCCAAATACCAAGTTGACCCGTCTTGAATATCTTTTGCATACATAGATGGGTTGACTTTTTCTTCATTTAGAAGGATTTTTCCTTCATCCAACTCTACTACAGCCATCATCAGAGTTAGGCCTTTACTCTTAGCTTCATTTAGGTTTGCTTCTCCTTCAGGTGGTTTAGTACATTCCCATGCGTAATGGCCAAGGGTGTTGCAATTGTAACACCGGACGTCACGCTTATCTCTACCACCCCGTTGGTTATCCCGATATTGGTCGTTGTTTTCTCTGTTTTGGTAAGAGTTACGGGCCTTGCTTGTTTGTTGATAACGACCCCGACCTCTTCCAAAAATACGTCCTCTTCCTCGACCTCTTTCGCGACTATCCATGCTTCGTCCCTTTCCCTGTGAACGGCTTGAATCAGTGTTCTTTCTTCCACCTGAGTCACTCTTGGTAAACATGAGTTTACTTTCCCTCTCTACTTGACTTTCCTGCCCTTTTATTCTTTCTTCAAAGGCCTTAAGGTGTCCAATGCAGTCTTCAAACGTTAGAGTATTCAGGTCAGCCACCTGCTCGATTGTTGCCACTATTGCAATGAAACGAGGTGGTACCGAGTCAAGGAGTTTCTTTACGATCTTCGAGTCATCTATACTTTCTCCTAGGCTGTTGAACTTGGTGACAAACTCGGATAATTTGCCTGCAAAATATTCAACTGTCTCATTATCCTTCATTTTTATATTTTCAAGCTCTCGGTTTAACGTTTGTAACCGTGCTTGTTGTACCCGGTCTGCACCCAAAAATCTTACTCGGAGTGTTTCCCAAATTTCTCTAGAGCTTCGAGTTCTAGCCACTTGTATGAGAATATTTTCGGGAAGGGATTGGTAAATCATTTCTCTTGCAATCTTGTTCTTTTTCTCGTCTACGGCATCACCCGTCACTGGATCGATCGTTTCCCATAATCCTTGTGCGTCAAGGATCGCTTCCATCATGACCGTCCACGTGTTGTAGTTTGTATTCGTTAATTTTGGACATATTGACGATGAACTACTGGACTCTCTCTGTTGAACAACTATCTGATTTGCTGGATTACCACCCACTACTCCATCAGCCATGTTTGATCAGATCTGTTACTCACAGGTCCCTTTGTTTCGGGTTTCAACAGCGGTCACAGGTCTGCACCTTTGCAGCCCCTGTGTCTTCCGTCTTCTAGGATGGTTATACGCCCCACCCTTAATTTGTTGAAACCTTAGAGCGCAATCGACCTACGCTCTGATACCAATTGTAGAGGGCAATCGATATCACACAAACACGAGTATTTTGTTGGGGGGACTCTCCCAACGACGGCTTTTTTCTCTATTAATAAACTCAAGAACTTATGATTACAATTATAGGACTCAAAGTAATCTATTTATACTAATCTAATAACTTGATAACCAAGCTATGTTTCCTATTCTTATTCAACAAGGAACCAAACATAAATTCTATTTTTATTACTCTACCGACTCAACATAAGAAAGTAAGCGGACTTCACACTTTAATAATTGGGCTGGCCCATCTTTGCTGTCAACAAGGGTTAGCCCATCATTTTAAATCTTCAAATCACTAAGGTCATTGATGTATCTCACAATCCCTAATCCTTCCATACTTTCGATAATACTTAGCTCTCGCATTTGGCTTCACGATCTGATGTACGCAGTTTTACCCTATACTTTGTCTTGTAAAAGACTATTTTCACGGCTCGAACACAAAGTAGAAACTTATATTGCTGATAGTTTAGAATCTTATATACATCAACATTTAAACCATCTTTCAATCTCCTCTTTGAATTAATTAAAGTGTTTATGTGATAATCAATTTAAAAACAAAGTGTAACAATATAAATGGTGTGCTAAGTTATTTTAAAATATGGAAAAGAATTGATGAATAAGTTTGTCAACTCAAGAAAAATTTACTCAGAATTAATATAAAGTCAAGACTAAGAAAGATATAATTAACACATAAAACACATATAGTGGTTCGGGTTACTTTCACACACACATGTTTTTTTTATAATTAATTCATGATGTTAATCGGTAATATTGACTTTCTCTAAGATGATCTTTTTAATTAATCTCTCTTTTACAAATCATATTTTTAAAGTTCATAGAATAAATAATTAACCACTATTAAACACATACATGTTTGCTTTGCAAAGCATTATTATTAATTTAATAGTACAAGTGTTGTTTTTTTTTATGCCTATTTGAATTAAATTTTAGGTATGACTGCGTTCCTCGTTAACCTCTCTCCCTCCCCCTTTCCCTGTACTCATATATCCTTTGTTTTCTAATCTAGGGTTCAACTTCCAGAGCTTTGTTTTTCTATAATTTTCCCACTATTAAAAAAACCGTACTTTTATATATATTTTCTTGCTTTCATTTTTTTATAATTTTCTTGTTTTCTGTTGCTTGATGTTTGTATAATCATATTATTCATGGCTGGTTTAGATTTAGGTACTGCTTCTCGTTACATCCATCATCAACATCAGCATCAGCTCCACCTTTCCGACCTGCAACTCCACACCACTCAACCGGAAAACCACCACCTCTTCTCCGACGGCACCGCCCTCCACAACCACCACCAGAATCAAGAAGAGGATGACCACCAGGGTACTGGGCATGAACTGGTCTCCCCCAACTCCGGCGGTGGTGGTGGTGGTGGTTCAGGTGACATCGTCGGCCGGCGACCTAGAGGCCGTCCAGCCGGATCCAAAAACAAACCCAAACCTCCAGTCATCATCACCAGAGAAAGCGCCAACACACTTCGAGCTCATATTTTGGAAATCGGAAACGGGTGTGATATCTTTGACTGCATAGCAACTTACGCAAGACGACGGCAGCGAGGGATCTCTATACTTTCCGGTAGCGGTATTGTGACCAATGTCAGCCTCCGGCAGCCAGCCGCCGCGGGGTCGGTGGTGGCTCTTCATGGACGGTTTGAGATCTTGTCTCTTTCCGGATCTTTCTTGCCTCCGCCGGCACCACCAGGAGCCACCAGCTTGACTATATTTTTGGCTGGTGGACAAGGGCAAGTAGTTGGTGGGAACGTGATCGGAGAGTTGACCGCCGCTGGGCCGGTCATCGTCATCGCTTCCTCGTTCACTAATGTCGCCTATGAGAGACTCCCGTTGGAAGAAGAGGAAGCGGAAGGCGGCGGTGGGATGCAGATGCAACCACCGGCGGGTGGTGGTGGGATAAATAGCAACCACCCGTTTCCTGACCCGTCTTCTGGACTGCCGTTCTTTAACCTGCCGTTAAGTATGCCTCCAAATGTTCAGTTGCCGGTGGATCACTACAAGAATCCGGCGGACTATCCACGGACAAGTAACAACAATCCATTCTAATAACATGGATGTTTGGATCGGGTTAGTTAATTAGCTTCTTTTGGATCATAAACAATGTTCACCAAAAATCATTGTATCATCAAACTACTACTTTGTTATCTTGTTGCTATCTTTGGAGTTTTCTTGATATCTTGGGTGTTTTTGTAACTTAATCTGTTGTATGGAAATATTAGTTTTTTATGAATTTGTGTTCCCTCTCTCTCTCTTCAAGGCATTATATATATTCAAGATTTGGGATTTTGAGTAATGTGTCATATATTGCTGATTATAATGACACTAAATGTTGATGTTTCCTGAGAATCAAGCATCAATGATGGAACTTAAGTTTTGAGGTTACTTGGATGTTTTGTTTCTGTTACATTGTTTTCAGTAAGAAGAGTAAATATAGCAACAAGTAAAAGAATTAAACTTATTTAAAAACTAAAATATGTTATTGATTCCTCACAAACTTAAGTTTTCCATTGTTGTTAACTATACAAGGAAATAAATAAAAAAAAACTCATGTGATAAACATTAATCTCTAGCTAGTTCTAATTATTATTTAAGATTTATAGAAAAATAATTATATTTCAGAAACATGAAGCTATAGTTGTGCTTCTTGGCTGGTATCACTTTTACAGGCATACCTGCTAACAGTGGCGGATACAGAAAATTTTTATAGGAGGGGCAGAATATGGGTGGGTAAAAAAGGAACGGAGGAAAAAATGAAATGACGATAAAATAATATAGTTCATAAAATATTTAAACGCAATATAAAAATACTTCAATTACAATTGTCCTCTATGTGTTTTCATCTTTCGAAAACGCTCGATTACAATCTTTCATTAGTAGCATTGAGAAGTTCATTGGCCTATTAAAACCGGCTATTATTTTGAACCGGACGGTGGGGCATTAGCCCACCCTTTTCTTAACTTGCATCCGCCCTTGCCTGCTAATGCTTTCAATTGCTCTAATGAATGTGTGTTGTCCTTCTTAGTATCGGTTGCAAATTAAGATGTAGTTAAGCAGTTGAAGTTATTAAAACTTATTGCGTCTTTTAGTTAGAGTACAATTGTTGTACTTATTTAGAATATATATATATATATATAGTTCATCATTTCTTATCCTAATTAATATGATATTTTGCCATGATTATTAAATTTTCTGTTTAAGTTTGATGTACTGCCCACCTGGCCACCTCCCTCATTTATTTTTTTTAATGTTTTTTTTTTTGGTCTGAAACTCATGCCAAATTGTCTAACCAAGTCTCTCTGTCTCAAACACACACACAAATTGACAAAAACAAGCATAATCTAGCATTTGATTTCAGCTATGGCATGAAGGAATAGCTTCCATGCAGTGAATGTTGGAGGGCTCCAAGTGCAGCCCTAACAAAATGTCAGGTTATATTCAAAATGTTGTTTGAATCTCCATTTAACTTTGTTTCCATGACAAACTTTATGCGGGTTTTAGACTAATTAACTAATATTCCTCCATGAGAGTAACATGAGTAAAAGTTTAATAACTAAAACCAATGATGTATATGTTTATTTATGGACTAGGTACTTGATTATGTTGTACATAACCCTCAAACGGACAAAACTGCCGTTTGAAAAGTATGAGGGTTATGACGTAAGCCCTAAGCTTCAAAACTGTCGTTTGAAGAGTATGAGGGCTATGACGTAAGCCCTAACCTTCAAACGGCCGTTTAAAGGTAAGTGCTAAACATAAGCCCTAAATGGACTATGACGCAAGCCCTAACCTGCAAACGACCGTTGTCTAATGTTCAATACATAAGGTTTAGTTAGCTACGATATATATTAAATGTAGCCATTATTGTGCCATTGAAGTTTCAAATTTGGAAGTTAAATGTCATAAAATCATGAGGGTTTGCTTGATCGATATTACAAAACTTAATTTCCACGTTCTTCCTTTGTACATTTTTTGAATAAATCTATGAGTTTATCTTTTAGTAAGTTAAGGTTTCAGGCAAAACATATATATCGTTATTCTTGCTAGAAAAAAGTTGTGTATTTTTATGTGATTATAAGATTTAGTTCATATATATTCATTCTTATATTCTATCAGTTTGTAACTCCTATACATGTATATAGTTAAACTGGATGCTCCACGGTTTTTAATCTTTAACAAAAGGGAAAACTTGTATGGCTAATTAAAATGGCGGAAAGTGAATCCCACTCCATGATTTCCTCGTAAAAGTGATTTGAAATTCTTCAATTTACATGACTACCCTTATGTGTTATGGGTATGCCACATACACGGCAAAGATGGTGAGGTGGACAAGCACAACACCCCCCCTCCTCGCGGCGGCGCAACTTATGCAATTGTGCCGGGGATATTCACCGCACACGAGACTCCCTTCACCACACAATTTTTAACCTTTAACCCATATAAGAGTTGTTCATCGGTCAGAAATTTAAAAGAATCATATTTATCTTCTATATAAATACAACTTTAACAATTAACATTTTCATACAACAATCTTCAATATCTCTCTTTTTTTTCATTGTAAAAAGTTGTGAAGATAGATTCATCATCATCATCCAGCGAAGCCAATTCAATTTCCATCTAAAAATTTTCTAGATGAAGAAATTGATGACCAACAAAAGAGTTAATATTCATGAATTACGTAACCGAGAAACGTATGACAACCTTCGTATATATTTGGTCGAACATGTTACTAAGACTATATAATAATTTTTTTTGTATTAATCTTATGTTTGTATTTGTTTATTATGTAAAAGAATATTAATTAATATTAATTTTATCTTTGGATTTTATTTTTTGTTTTGTAAGTAATTGTTTTAAAATTAATAAATATTATTTGTATTAAAAAATTATATGTTAAACTAAATATTAAGAAAAGAACAAAAAGAATTAAAAAAATAAAGTAAAAGGTGACCTTAACACATGATGTTACATTAGTAGATCTAATCTGTCATTTCACTCTAAAA
Source organism: Smallanthus sonchifolius (assembly GCA_023525975.1). Taxonomy (NCBI): domain Eukaryota; kingdom Viridiplantae; phylum Streptophyta; class Magnoliopsida; order Asterales; family Asteraceae; genus Smallanthus; species Smallanthus sonchifolius. The sequence continues at coordinate 59,002,142 of CM042041.1, read as the reverse complement.
AATGGACACAAAAATTAACCGTGGAAAATACCATATTGTCAGAGTCGTTTCAAGCGATATGAAGATAAACTATAGCTAATTCTATTCTTTATGGAACAAATCTTCGGGTTCAAGTTCTTTATTCCCCACTATGTTTAATGTTACAATGACGTACTATAAGTGGATTTGCATCCGTTGATCGAGTATATCTTTGAAATAACAAGCAAGTTCCCATGGTTAGCGTTGCTTTAGATTCCTTAAACAACATAAACAAGCATCTACGTGGGTTACGGTCATCTTTAGTTAGCTTAAAGTTAATTTGTGGTGCACCACCACTCTTGTTCTTATTAAGAAACTAGGTTAAAATCCTGTGTATTACACGGGTTACATAAATATAATATTATATTTTAAGTAATAAAAATTTTATTTTCTAAAAACTCGTGTTTTACATTGGTTGAATAAACTCGTGGAATACAATATAATTTATTAACACATACACTCATCAAAATATGTCAGAAGATTTATTAATATAAATATTAGTATTTTCTTTAAAAATATATTATTATTATTGTTATTAAAAGATAGAGTTGTATTTAATAAGAGAGAGAAGTGAGAATAAAATGATGAGATAGAATATGAAGACGACACGTAACATGAAAAACATTTATTTATTGTATAGTATAGAGAGAGATTTTGATGTGTTTTGATGATTATAACCTGCTTTTAAGGTTATCAAGAATAAGTTTGGATGAAGTTATATATCTAGTTTAAGCCTCGAGAAAAAGTAAAAGTGGCTTCTTTGTATTTTTTTCTCTTTACAATTTTTTTTCCTTTTCTTGTATTTTATTAAGTATTGCTTGATTGTATTAAACTATTCAAAAGCCATAGCTCAATCCGGCAATGAAGTGTCATTTGCAAGAGAGGTTAGGAGAACAAGATTCTTTGAATTAAAGGAGTGGTTGGTGCAAAGCTACCAACTCATTTTCGGATATAAATAACCTTCTCATATTCTTTTACTTTTAGATAATTAGGGTTTGACTTCAATTCATGACGATCATTCGTTCAAGCCGAAAGCCTTGTAAACGAGACAAACGAGAGCGCGCGCACTTTGGTACGAGGTGATAGGTACACTTGCGTCGTTGATAATCACTATTTAATTAGACACGTAAACGTAGACATGTCTAAAAAATTAAGAAATCATAGTCTAATACCAAATGTTGCGAAACGGTTGTCAATTTTTAGGAATCTTATCAGAGTCCATGTTTTATTAATTATTTCTTAATAACTTAAATAATATACTCTAGGTACATCGTTGACACGGCATGAAAATGATTGATAAACAAATTACAAACGACAAATCAAAAAACAAGGATAGATGTTACAGAATTAAATTTTTATTGGACATTAAAGACGTTATGTTATAAAGTTCCCATCGTTTTTAATTAGCTTTTGCAATCCTTGACGAATGTAGTTATTTTGACTATAATCTTGATATATTTGGTTGTCTGTTTAAGACAAGCTTCATTGTTACTAAATACCAGAATCACGAAAAAAGATAAAAGGTGAGTTTATTACTTGACGACAAAAATTCCATTAAAAAATGTTTAAGGAGCAAATACCACATAATGGAAAAGTAAACACCATTCAAAACAGCCACGGTGATCTACGCTATTATCCAGTCATGTTAATTTATCCTGTGAGGTATCAGAGCATGTGGTATACCACCGTACACGTGAGTGGCTCACGTGAGGGCTGGCATGAGGGAGTGTGCGTGAGATATTTCACGGGAGAAAAGGAGAGTGAGAAGTTAGGTGACAATATAGGTGACTCGGTGTGATGCAAGTGAGCAACATGAACATCACCCCCCTCTCCAAGTGAGGGGCGTGAGTGAGCTGCCAATGCCATACTCACCATAAGGTATACCGCATATCCTTACTTTTTAGTTAAACATCTTAACAAAGAATTACCACTTTTCATAACAAAGAGAAACAATATATATAATTATTATACATGTAGAGGAAGAATCAAGAGAAAACAAAAAATTTAGACGAAAACCAAGAAAACCACGAAAACAATGTGTAATACTATAGGTTACGTTACGTATACGTAACCGTAATTTTTTGTTTTCTATTTACGTATACGTAACACTATGGGTTACGTATACGTAAGCCAATATTTAAATTATTTTTTGGTAAAAATGTGTAATATTACATTGATACTCTTATAAAAAAAATAAAAAGAAAATAAAATAAAAAATAAGTATTATTATAACATTGGTTAAAATTGGTTTTTTTAGTGGTTTTATCGGTTTTCGTCTAACTATTTGGTTTTCTCTGGAACCCTCCCCTGTATATGTATCCTCCTAAATATATGACTACAAATCAACTAATTATATAATTAGTGTAACTTGACATGAGTCCATGATAATATAAAGTACACCACCTTTTAGATTTTATGGATTCACACCAAGTGATATTAGAACAATTTACAAATGCATTTTCCATAGGAATATCATTTCTCATATGGCAAATCTTGAGACACGTGTCTATTTTAATCAGGGCAATTAGTGCTAAGGAAAGAATTATACATGTTCATAACCCCTCCTAATGAGTTTTGTGAATGTTTTAGAACCAACAATCAATTCAAAAGCCACAACAGAACATGAAGAATAACATGAACAAAACCATCTACAAGAAATGCACAGAAGTTAAACTTGGATATATGTGATTATACTATGGGGGAAAAGGGTCAATTCTACTCATCAGTATGGCTACAAATATTATAATGCTATGTAACAGTAAGCGGGGAGATACGATACATTATACTTCTTGTACAAATAAAAATACGATACATGTAACAGTTGTACGAATGGTGTGCGTCCACATAAATGTAAGTGATTTTAGCGTCAATAATGTCATTTTTGTATAGTTAGATTTACTTAAGACCAAATAAAAAATTTGATATACATTGATACGAGTTAAAAGGTGTGGAGTGCATACTCCATCAACACTATTCTAATTTCGGGCATTATCGAACCTCTACGGTTTTTAGGGGCACCATGGGGGGTTCCAAAGGGGCCTTTGCGGATCCAAGTGGCAGCGCCCTACACTGGATCCACGGGGCAGAGTTAGTAGCTTTAGATTTGTCTAATTGGTGAAACTTGCTTAGACCATGATGACTGAGACCAGTAGCAACTGATCTTCAGTGGAAACTAAGACAAGTAGCAACTGGTTTTTAGTGAAAACCGAGACTGGAGGCAACTTTGGTATGTATCAAGGAAACGATTATGTGAAATCTAGTCACATAGCGAATGTGACATCACAAGACACAAATATGTGGGCTTTGGTCTCATAGTCGTGTAAATGTTGTAATCTATCGGACAATGCACTTTGTTTTAACACCTTAAACATGGAAATCAATTTATATATATGATATGAACAAAGTATTATTTATCCAAAAAAAATATTTAAACTTTATGTGCATACACACATCTAACATCCTAAAGATAATGAAACATAATTAACGGGTCTCGTGAATAAAGAAATAAAAAAAATCGAGGGGCGAGTGGTACGAGACGCGAAAGAAAAGAAAAAGGGAAGGGGTTGAGCCTTCAAAGCCAATCCGCCCCCTTCACCTCATTTCATCCTTTTTGCTCAAAGAATTATATATATATATATATATATATATATATATATATATAGGGGATGGTTCTAGAGAAAACCACAAATTAGGCGAAAACCACTAAAAAACCAATTTTAGTCAATCATATAATAATTTTTATTTTTTATTTTATTTTTATTTATTTATAAGAGTATCAATGTAATATTAAACATTTTTACCAAAAAACATTTTTACACATAGTGTTACGTATACGTAAACATAAAACAAAAAAATTAAGGTTACGTATACGTAAATCAAAAAATTTGCTTTTAGATACGTATACGTAAATAAAAAAATTGACTAAAATGATGCAGTTTTCTAGGTTTTCGCCTAACTTTGTGGTTTTCTCTTGATCCATATATATATATATATATATATATATATATATATATATATATATATATATATATATATATATATATATATATAGTGTGTGTGTGTGATTTCGCTAAAAAGTGAAAAAAGTATAAAAAGTGTTTTAAAACGCTCATAACCGGCTCATACGAAATCCGATTTTACTCATTTCAGCGGCGTTGGAACCGTCTCGTCGAACTCTACAATCTTAGCTTGTAGGGTTTAGATTTTAGGGTTTAGTTTTTGCCTTAGGGTTTAGCCTTAGAGGTTTAGCCTTAGGGTTTACCTTTTAGTATTTAGGCCTTTTAGCTTGTAGGGTTTAGATTTTTGAGGGTAGGTGGGTTTTAGGTTTTTGGGAGGTTGGGTTGAAGGTTTAGGCTTTTGGGGGTGGTGGTCGGGTTTTTAGACGAACTTTTTAGCTTTTTATGGTTTTTTTTTTGTTAGTATTTAGGTTTTAGGGGGTGAGGGTAGGGGGTTTTAGGTTTTTAGGGGTGGGGTAGGGTGGGGGTTAGGTTTTGAGGGGGTTGGGGTTGGGGTGGGGGATTTTAGGCTTTTAGGGGGTGGTGGTGAGGTTTTTAAAATACTTTTTACACTTTTTAAACTTCTTAGAATATCCCTTATATATATATATATATATATATATATATATATATATATATATATATATATATATATATATATATACTATATTATAATATACAACACAAAGACATCTTAAAATGTAAGTAGTACAAGTATTATTGCTTAAGATACAACAATATATGCATGTGTTAATTACTTTTTAGGGGTAAATGTGTCTTTTAAACAATACTTACACCTTTGTCCCCTCAACTTTAATTAACTTTTTTTTATTTAAGCAATAATTATACTTTTAAACCAACTACCCTCCACGATTTTTAAACGACCATAACTTTTTCATACCTTAATACTTTTTATAAAAAGTTACACCATAAAAACGAGCATTTTATTCTCTTTAATTTGAGTATGGTATTGCTATAGTTTTTTTCAATAAAATAAATTAATATTTTACGTCATTACATATCAACACCTCCATTTTTGGGATTGGGATGATAATGAGTCGGGGTTTGGGACGGGTTTAGGTAATCCTAACCCCATACCCGGTTATAAAATCTTGTCTCATACTCGGCCCAAAACCCGCCGGGTATCGGGTAAACCCGTTAGTTTCTAAAAAAATACCCGTTAGGTATACTTGACCTAAACCCGTCAGGTATCTATCGGGTATACATAAAAGTTGTAACTGAAATTAAAAAAAATAATAAAATAGTGTCGGGTATATACATTTAAAATAAATATGGTATACATATACTTAAAATAAATACTATGTGGGGTATATAATCAGGTAAACGGGTATACCTTATTGGGTAATGTGGGGGTGGGGGGTAAACAGGTATATCACCATATCACATACCAGTCCAAAACCAGCGAAAAATTTCAAAAGTAATCCCAAACTCGGTCACATACCCGATTATCCGACCTCATACCCGTCTCAAATGTTTCGTGTTTCGGGTTTTCCCATCGGATTCGGGTTTCATTGTCATACCTAACTATCCAATATATCACGAGATGTTTGATAAATTAACAGAAAACGAGTTTATATTATAGTATAAGTAAAGATATTAACTTGAACAATTCACTAACCTGATTGTGTATGTTCTAGCACAGAGAAATATAATTTCACGTAATAATATTTTTAGGAAAGAAAAATTTTACTTCCTTTTTTCCTAAACAATTTGTATATAAACATTGTTTATAAAGATAACCCTCACAAGATCTTTCGTAACGCGCGCGTGTATACAACTAGTATATATATATATATATATATATATATATATATATATAGGGTTGGGTTCAAATGCTAACCACATTTTTAGGTGATAAACATTAAAACCACAATCCAACCAATCAAAAAATTTAAGGATTTAACTTCTTTCATAAATAAAAAAGGGTAATTTAGTAATCTTTCACATTATTATTTTTGGTAATTATATTATTTGAAAATAAAATCCCTCACTTCTCTCATTTTTTGTATTATTATAATATTTATCTTCCTCTTAAATATCTCACTGAAAGAAAAAATCAAAGCCTATCATGACCGTCTCTATCTCTAGCCGTTCATCCTTTGGTCGCCCTTTTCACTTTAATATTCGGAGTTTTTGGTCTACTTCTTTATCTAATCCCTTTTTTAAACGTAACGATCTTGAAATCTGGTGTTAAAAATCATCAATATAAGTGTTTGGGCGATCTATGATTGGACCGCTATTGTTTTTTTAGTCATGTCGGTTATGGAATCCACATATCCAATCGGTTCTTGGAGGAGTGTGAAAATATTGTTTAGGGTAATTTACCTCTTTTTTTTTGCTGATTTACCAATCGGTGGACTGAATTGTATGATAAAGTTTGCTGATTTACCACTTTCTTTTTTTCTAAAATATAAAATATACCATTTTGAAAAAATTCATATTATTTCCCCTGATCGATAAAGTTTGCAATCAAAAGTGTATGCTTTGTCATGTGTACATATGTATTTTGCATCCTTCATAAGAACTTGTCGATTATCATATGTGCATATGTGGCCATTCTCATATTATTTCTCCTGTGTTGATAAAGATGATCATCATCAATTTGGTACGTATATGTAACACATATGGTACATATACGTAACACAGTTTGTACGTATATGTAATGTAGTTGGTACGTATGTGTAACCCTTCAATAAATTAGAATCGAGTGACGTGTCCTACCAAATCAATTTTGTACGTATCTGTAACATATGTTTTATACATGTAACACGTGTTATATATATGTAACCAACTAATTAATGTGTTACATCTATTTAGTAAACGTGGCCTTCATGTTCATCTGTATATTCTTATGCTTTTCAAATTTATTTGTTTTTTTTTTATAAAAGTTATGGTATTTTTGTGATTATTTAGCATATGAAATTTAACTAATTAATTGATTTTGATGAGAGAGAAAGAGGTAGAAAATAGAGTGTGAGAAAAATTAGAAAACTAATTAACTGATTTGCAAATTAAATTCTTATTGCACCCTTTTGCAATTAATTTAAATCAAATTAAATTTAGATAATTATAAATGTGCCACTAAATTATATCAACCATTGATCAAACAAGATCAACGGTGGAGATATGGTTTAATGGTTATCTTATAAAACTTGGTTATCATTTGAACATCACCTTATATATATATATATATATATTAGGCGAAGATTCAAATAAAAAGTAGTTTTTCGCTAAAAAATGTAAGAAATGACCAAAACGCTAAGAAATGATATCAAACGAACTCCGATTGAGCTCATTTTAGCGGCGTTGGAACCGTCTCGTCGAACTCTACCATCTTAGATTTTAGGGTTTAGATTTTTTGTTTGAATTTTAGGGTTTTAACTTTATGGTTTAGCCTTAGGGTTTAGCTTTTAGGGTTTAGATTTTATGGTTTAGGTTTTTTTAGGGGGGTGGGGTGGGGGGTTTAGGTTTTTGGGGTTGGGTGGGGGTGGGTTTAGGTTTTTTTTTGGGGGGGGGGGGGGGTGGGGTGGGGTGGGGGGTTTAGGTTTTTGGGGGTGCGGATGGAGGGGGGTTAGGTTTTCGGGTCCGTATTAGAGTTCGATGAGACGGTTCTAAGCTCAATCGGAGTTCGTTTGACCCACTTCTTAGCGTTTATTAGCGAAAAACCACTTATTAGTGAAAACTTTCCATATATATATATATATATATATATATAGAGAGAGAGAGAGAGAGTCAGTTTTGGACCAAGATTGCTCCAATCTCGTTCTCCATCACTTGCTTGAGGATTCTTTAGGAAAAAGAGCTAATCTGAGGTAAGATTCGATCCAAATCTGAGTTTTTAGTTTTTATGGTTTTTCAAACAAAAGATCGGGTTTTTACGTATTAAATGTAAAACAAACCTTAGATCTAGCATCACGAGTGAAAAACCCATGTTTTAGACGTAGAAAGTTGAGAGTTTGACGAGTTCGGACCTTGGCCGCCATCTTCATGCATAAACCCTAAGTTTCTGCTAGAAAAGAGGACCAAGCGAGACTAGATGGGAAGCGAATGTAACTGGTTTCGCTGAGTTCTCAGACAACGAAATTAACCTAGTTTCGATGACACTATAGAAGCAAAACTGATCTAGTTTCGGTTAGATCAAGGAAACGAAACTAACCTAGTTTCGCTGAGACATAGGAAACGAAACTAATATATAGTTTCGCTTAAGTTTCTAAAAAAGCGATACAGCCTAGTTTCGTTGAAGTGATAGAAGGTATAGAGCTAATGATTTTTTTTGATGTTTGTTGATTCTGCATTTGCATTCATAATTTGGTATCAAAGCCCTGTTGGCTTGATCTCAAAAGAAGGTTCTATTGAATATTGAAGTAGGGCCTCGACAGCTAATTGGATCTCAAGAAGACTAGGATTAAATTTTGATAAAATCCTCTACTGCTCAAAACTTCAATGGTTGATATAAAAAGACTAGGATTAAACAAAGATTAGAAGTATTCAATCCTATGTTTCTTCCCTCCAGAATTCAACCAAAATATGACCTAGCTTCGGTTGGAATAAATCATAAACTGATCAATTTTGCTCTCTCCATAATTTGGTGGTGAAACATGAAAAAACAAGTAAACAAACTCAGTAAAATCCCACTCATGACAGATGCTATTTGTAGGATTTGGGTGATGAAACATGACCGCCACCGAAATATACAAGTTACAGTAGTTACCAAAGATGTGTGGAAAAATATAGGGAATTGGCTACATATGTAGCTAAGATACCCAATGAAGTTCGTTTGGTGAAGATGGTACCTTATTGGTGATTGTCATTTTTATAACGGCCAATTCACACACTAATTATTCACTAATCTCTTAAATCTATATCGAGACTTGAACCCTTCAAGGGACAACTTCTATTTCTGATCCAAAAATGAACACCTTCATTTTGATATTCTCCATAACCTTTTCAACCGATTTTGACCCGTTTATGAAGTGTGCCATCTACTTTATAGCATGCAAATTTCACTTGATGGCCCTTCAGATTTATAAGCCCATCTAATCAACCAACCCAGCCCATTTGGACCAAAAATGCTACCAAATAGAAGCCTGAAAAACTAGAGAATGAAAGTGGACCACCGGTCCTTCAAACAAACCAGTAAAAGACTAAAAACAAGAATAACCCCAGATCGATTCTAGAAGTACATATAATCTTGATTCCTAAATTTAAAGTTCACAGAGATACTTTACTAACAGATAGAACATTATCTTATGCTAATCAACTAACCATGTTCAATCACTGATTCAAGAAAACTAATCCACAAAAAGTAAAAAATGAAAAATGAAAAACTTTGAAAATAAAAAAGATTGTTTTCAAGCATAATGCATGTTAGCATATGAATGGATCTGTATACTCAATGCTACAAGCACCATCATCATCACCACCTCACCATCATCATCCTCATGATGTCAGATTTATTGTAGAGAAATTTAGTATTTGTTGTCAATTGGGGAGCATGTTCATGGTGGAGCCAGCCCAGCCCAGCCCATGTTTGAATACATGGGAAGATTTTGCATGTGCTGTGGCAGCGGCGCCTGCTGCTGGTGGTGTTGATGTTGCTGTTGCTGGTGGTGTTGGGTAGCATTGTTGTAGGAACCAGAGATCCTATGAAGAGGGCTGCTCCCACTTTCATCAGATGATTCACTTGATGGCACTTCAGATGGAGGACTTGCACCAGGAACTGCCCCTCCACCACCACCAAAACTCAACATGTTTGGTGGTGCAACTGGTGATGGCCCAACACTAGATTTTGATTTCTTCGCATCAGCAATGAAGCTTCCAACAATAACCTGATACATAAACCATTGTTAATATACACTATTCCCATATAATACTTACACATGCATAGTGTCTATGGGTATGAGAGAGGGAGGGAGAGAGAGAGAGAGAGAGAGGAACCTGTATGGGTGATGCCGCCACCAACATCCCAGCAACACCGCCACCCAAAACTCGGCCATCCGAACCAGCTAGAGAAACACTTAATCCACTAGGTTTGCTGTTACCATCACTTTCTGAGTGTACAAAGGAACCTGATAATGATATTATCTCAAATCTGCCCTGAAAGTCACATCATGAAATGAAACAGAGATATTTAGAAATATGTGGTATATTAACTACAAATGGGGTGATTTGAGTTATGTTTTTATCTCTAACTGATCAAATGGTTAAGCTAAAATAGTTAACTAATGGGTCAAACAGGTTGAAATTAACCTGAAACGAATACAAATGTATGGAACTACCTAAATTGCTTTATTAAAAGAAAAAAAAAGTAGTGAGATTATTATTGTGATAAGAAGGCATATAAAAAATTCACTAGTAATAAATTGAGAACAGTTAATGGTTAATGTTCTTGGTATGATCATGCATGAGCCAACTGTTGATTGCAGTAAACAATTAACAATATTACAATTTAGAATGAGCTTAAAAAAGCAAATGACTCGTGATCCACTTTTTGAGGTATTTACTTTCAAAACAAGATTTTTGATAATTAAATTTCTAATTAGGACTCCTTGGGACAAAAAAAAAATCAAAAACTGAACTTTCTTGGGGGCAAGGGGAACACAAAAAACAAAAGACATGCATGTTAACTTTCGCACTTGTGTTGTTCCTTCCATCCCAAGAAATTAGAGACAATTTTTAACTGATTCTTAAAAATGAAGAGTAATTTAGAACTTCCAAATTTATCTTACTGTTATAATTTTGAAACAGGGCGCTTTTTCAGGAAAAAGAAGAGAAAGCTAAACTGGACTGGTTTGGATGGAGGGGTATAGTTGTAATATAAAATTATAAAACATAAAGAATCAATTACATAAGAGTTTTCACATAAAGCAGTTAAATGCTCTGGGCTGGTTACTTTTAATTTGTATACATTCTAAAATTAAAATAAAAGTCTTAATGTCACTAGACAGGAATTTTTGTTTTGAAACTATCGTATATCTGAAAAAGTTAATGAAATGTTTTTGTTTTCCAAAATTAATGTTATGTTTTTGTTTTCCGAAACTAATGTTAGTAACGCCACTATGACAGAACTTTTTTTGAAATTATTGTATATTTGAAAAAGATGATGAAACATTTTTTTCAAAGCTAATGAAACCGAGATTACTAACCCCATATTTAAATCATCTAAAAAATCCAAATTCGGTATTGAAAAGTGAGGGTTCAAGTTTGGTCGGATAACCGTGTCAGAAGGTAATTCCAGGGTCAGCAACCCCGGATTCATATTTGCCTTCCCCCGTTCACAATTATAAAATCACAATTTATTTCTCTTTTCATTTTCTCAGTTTTCATATTTTATATAAATTAGTTTTCCTCTAATAATATGTGTAGGTGATTCTGAAATTTATATACAACTTGTATATTAAGGAAAAACTAAGTTATATATAAATGAAAAATGTAAAAGAAGAAAAAAGTAAATTGTATTTTTAAATTGTGAGCAAAACAAAGGCAACTATGAATCTAAGGTTGCTGACCCGCTCTTTTCAACACCGATCAAACTTGAAACCACTCTTTCCAACACTGAATTTGGATCGTTCAGATGATTTAAATCCATGGTTAGTAATCCAGGTTACATTAGTTTTGAAAACGAAAAAATACAATAATTTCAATAATATTTTCCAAATGTACAATAGTTTTAGGAAAAACTCCACTAAACAGTACCCAAGTTTCACCCACCTAGGTACTCACACCTTTTTGTAGAGAATGAACCATCAATGATGTGAAAATTGTATTTACATGGTAACACCATCTCTAGTGTATGCACCAAAATGGTGTACATTTTGGTGTATAAATCTCCTACCAAGACCACAAATTTGCCGTGACAGGATTCATCAAACCAAATTTTCCCAAGTCCTGTATTTACCAAATAACTAACTTAAAAAGTAAAAGTAAAATAAAATCATAAAAAAAGCATATTGTTAAAACAATCTCATTGAGAGCTTTGAAATGAGCATCACCTTAAATATGTTTTCTAAGGTTATTTTATTAGCTATTTGTAAATGTTATTAATTAGTGAATACATTAATTCTTTAAATAATCAAGTAAATATAAAACTAAAGTGTAAATTTGAATTACATAGCTTAAAGACATTGATGTAAGAAGCCAAGGGATACATTGGAGAAGACATAATTTTTGGTGCAAGAAATGTATTCTTTTAACACCAAAATGGTGTAAACGTTTGGTGCATAAATTGGAGCTAGATGAAACTTAAAGCTTGAATCGTTATACCTCTTTTTGTGTTTGAGTGACCTAGGTGAAACTTGGTTACTATTTAAGTACAAAGTGACATCAACACAAACAAAAACCACTAATTTGAACAAAAACAAAAAAAAATAATTGTAACACCTTAATAATTGTAAGTTTAACAGCATACTCATTCACAAAAACTTAAACTGTAACATCTTAGTAGTTGTAAGTTTAACAGGAGAGGGATAAAAGGGTAAACCTCATAAGTTACAGTACCACCAGACGTTGCCGGCTGGCGAAGTGTCACATTGCTGATGGCACCATTGGCAGATAAAATACAAACTGTACGAGGTCCTTGTTGTGAAAATGACATCATTGTTGTGGCTACATCCTGTTAAAATAATTAATACAAATCAAGAAATTTTGAGTATGTTCCAACTTCCATATAGAAGATATAATACGATAACTGAGTTGATCAAAACAAGTAATATGATTACAACAAAATATGAGTCCATACATTGCCAAAATAGGTGAGCATAATTTTTACTTGGAAACAAAACCAATAACATCCATAGTTCATTATAGATACATAAAGGCACTACAGTTATTTTGAAGCTAACATCTAAATTTCTTATAAAAAGGTAAATCTATCTAAGCAAGACCACACAGCATTGTTATAAAGCCATAGATATTAAAAAAGAAGTAATGTTGGTCTAATACACTAAAACAAAACTAGGTGGTCAAACCTAGCATACCACTGAGCTGATGCTAGAGGAGATTTACAGACAAGCAAGAATTATGTCCATACATAAAATCACATATAGTTCTTCAATTAAGAACTGATATTGGTCTAATACACTAAAAAAATTAGGTGGTCAAACCTTGCTGCCCACAAAGCCGATGCTAGAGGAGATTTACAGACAAGAAAGAATTAAGGTCATACATAAATATCACATAAAGGGTCTTCAATTTATACTATCTATACAGTATGTGCATACATCCAACATTGCATTAAACACGCACCATCAAAACAATGGAAATATAAAATATCAGAAAACATAAAAGTGGTCAAATGAGCAACACTTCTAACAAATACCTCTTCTGTGTCATGAGAATTGCAGCAATTGATACTGCATGCACACTAACGAAAGCGACTGGTATTAATTAAATACAACTTTCAAAATATAATTGTTTAATAGATGCACAACAAATCATAAAAAACTAGTTAGAAATGTTTAATTTAGTTCATAGTTTTTACATAAATACTTTTGCCACAATAATCACATAGAAATATATATCTTTGAGCTTAAAGTGTGCACAAAGGCAGTCACTTTTCAGAACTCCCATGTATAAACTTTCAAAACAAAACTTATAGATGCAAGATAGGTCTGTGAAACCAGATAACCAATATATCAACCGAGTCACAAGCCTCATAATCATCAACATCACCTAATATAACAATCTTTCTTTCAAGAGAAACATTGATCAAAATTTCAAACCAAGATTGTTAATTTCAAAAAACTAAATGAAATCAAACAGATCATTACCTCTCCTGCTTTAACAATAATGATATGAGGCGTAAACCCAACTCCAGGTAAACCTATCCATCACATAAAACACTATGAATATGAAACTCAACAAATGCATAAAATTAAATAACACTAATAAAGAAATATATATATATACCCAAAGCATCCAATTGCTTCTTCCCGGAACCCGGTGGCCGTCCTCTGTGTTTCTTAGCAGATGAATCCATATTCGGAGTCCCACCGCTGCCGTCATTAGAAGACTCCAAATTTCCACCACCGGCAGCAGCAGCAGCATTAGGAACAGCATTGACCGGAGCAGGAGTCAAACCTAGCGCAATGTTGTCATCAGACGACGGCGAATACTTCCTCGGCCGCCCCCTTTTCTTCTTCGCCGGCTCAACGCCGTATCCACCGGCCCTAAACCCGCCGGACGGCGACGATCCGTCACCGTACTGGTCGGAAGATCTAAACGGAAATCGTTGCTGCATCGACATAGGGTTTATCATGTTCTCATTTTTATTGCTGCCGACGTCAGCATCGTTGGATATGTGGTGGTTGTGGTGGGTGGAGTAGGAGTTGGGTGGCATCATCATGCCCGGCGGCGGCTGGTGGTGGTGGTGATGAGGTTGGTGGTGTTGTAGCGATTCCCGTGAATCCATTAAAATTGGTGAAATGCAAGATCTTGTGGCGGTGGCAATGAATTTTGAGAATCTAGATGAGATGAAATGAAATGAATTGAATCGAATTGAATCGAAGAGATTGGGAGGCGATTAAAGGGGTTTAAAGAAAGAGGAGAATTAGGGTTTTAAAGATGAAAATTTAGGGCATTTAATGAGTGCATCTACTACTTGTGCTTGAGTTGAGATACGTTTGAAAGAGCATGTCTTTTCCACAACTACTTTGAAGCTTCTTTCTTGGTTCTTATCTACACCCCAACTCCACAAACTCAAATTATCTTCGTTAAAACTTCAAACTTAAAAGTAATATATCATCATCATCATCATCGTATTTACGCTTGATTTACACGCGATTCTCATTCAATTTCACTTATATGTTTCTCCATTTCATTTAAAATCGTCATTTTGAGCGAATATAAGTGAACCGAGTGTAAATCTATGATGATTATGTTACTGGAACTGTCATTGACAACAAAAGTGAAAGTTGAGATTATCACTAGCAAAACTGTTAGTTTGAATTATTATTAGTCGATGAGTCATAATTTGAATTATTAAAAACCAATTTGCCTAAACTAAAATATAATATAATGATGATTAAATGTGTTTAGTGAATATATATAATTAACAACCATTTCTTAACAAATATTGTTAATATTTCATGTATAGAATCAACTAATGGGTTACGCGCGTATTGTGATGGTTCGATGTTGAAATAAGATTAATATCAAAACGTAGATAAAATTAAGCGCGTCAAAATGGTATATTTGAAATTTTACTAAGCATTACATTTGAAAAGAACAAAATATGTTACATCGATTGAAAACCATAAAAACTCATATCAATACGGGTACCAACGTTGTTCGGTCAGTGTCGGTCCGGTTTGTTTCGTTATTGATACGGTACCAGTAATCGGTATAGTTTACGACACAAAAAATACAATATTCTGAACAAAACTCAATTCGTTACGAAACAAGTACTTGGTGTAATTTACGATACAAAATAAAATTATTCATAACGGTTTCATTACAAACAAAAGTTGTCTGATGTAACCCAAAAAATAAAGTCGTGTAACACAAAAAGTAATGTCGTGTTTTACATCGATTCAAAACCATAAAAACGAATACCAATAATGGTTCTGGTAATACTGATAATGACGTTGTTCAGTCGGTATCGGTTCCGTTCGTCACGATACTAATACGGCATCGGTACTCGATATAGCATACAATACCAAAAAAGGACCTTATTTCGAACACAACCTGTTAAAATCAAAAAGAATTTTAGAACATCGAGAGAAAAAATTAACACATTTACGTACTCAAGTTTTTCTTTAAACTGTTACAAACGCATATTATCAAAGAAAAAACAAATTTGTAAAAAAAAATTAAATGGGTTTGATGCTATTAACAGGTTCAGTCCCGCCTTAACAATATAGATCCCTGATGTTACATTTCTTAACACTTTTAGTCCAATTTCGTTAACTGCTTGTTAAAGGACTAAAATACCATGAACTTCAAAAACCCTAGCTCTTGTTTGAAGTTCCACCACTCCACCACCACCATACTCAAATGAAGAAACGCACAAGTACATCAAATTCCTCCAAGCACAAATCGCCGTTCTCAATCCATGCCGGTTTCATCCACCTCCTCGAAATTCGAGCTCCTCGTCAATACTCAAAAGAGTGTTGTTAAACTAAAAAGAACAGTCTATGATAATGGTGGCTCATTCTTTAGTGGTTTTGTTAATGAGTGACTTATGAATGTGAGAAATGACACCACCTCCAACAATGGTACCTTAGATGAGAGTATCATCGAGCTCCTCGTCACCACGAATGGCAAGTTGCAAGTGTCTCTGAGTGATCCTTTTCACTTTCAGATCTTTGCTGCTGCCAAGTCGAGCACCTCAGCAGTTAAGTACTCCAGAATTGCTGTTGGGTAGACTGCAGCTATGGCACCAACCCGCCCGTGGGCTGAGGTTCTTGTTTTGAGGTGGCGGTGGATTCTGCCCACTGGAAACTGGAAATTGAATTCATAAAATAAAAATAAAAAGGTTAACATTAGTGGTCCACACATCCAAATCGGTGGTTAACATTTCAGATCTGAAAAACCCTAGGTATGGAGGATTGGAACTGCAAACAAGAAGTAGGGTTTCTTAAAGTTAAGAAAGAAAGAGGGTATTTTAGTCATTTAATAAAAACTAACTGAAAAACTTAACGAAGTTAACGAAATTAGACTAAAAATGTTAAGAAATGTAACACCAGGGACCCATACTGTTAAGGGAGGACTGAGCATGTTAATAGCATCAAACCTTAGGGACAAAAACTACAGTTTACTCAAATAAGAATAATTACATACACAACTTTTGCTATGAGATGACATTGTAGACGTGTTGTTTTTGTAATTTTCGTAAAATATATAATGTACAATTTATTCTTATTTATTAAAAGTATACATGAGCAAGACATCACTAAAATGTTGGTTATCATTATGTAAAAATGTTGCAAATCATAAGTAATCGGGCAAATTATGTTTATAGTTTTGGTTAATTTTATATGAACTTTAGTAATATCGGGTTAGTGTTACCGAGCTAAGAACATACATTAAGTATTATGATGTAATTATTAATCATTAGAAAGTTTGAGATGATTATATCTAAAGTATACTATTTGGCAGATGTTATTAACTTTTAACGGTGACTTTTAGAGCTACTAGGAGGTGTACTCTCAACTCTTATTCAATCTTTGGTTGTCGTCGTCATTGTTGTTTCATCACCCACATGGCACAAAGGTCTTTGACATTTATCTTTGATTTTTCAATTTTTCAGCTTGTAGGAAGTTTATTTCTTGTTATAGTTCAACTACATCCTTTAAGATTTTAAAATAAGTGTTCTTCACAACACCGAAACTTATACTTCCATTATTAGGAGTCATTGGATCTTGCATCATAAATCCCACATCTTTTGCAATCTTGAGTGCTACAAAGTGTACTTAGTTATTCAAGGCTTCTCCTAGATACATGGTCTTTGATAAGATGTTTAGTCAAAAGACGATTCCTTCGCATCCTTAGCCAAACATCCATTAGCTACAAGCTACCAACCTCATCTTGCGATTACCGACCACCTAACATGTGTGCCCAAATATAAGAAAAGGGGTCAAATTAATGTTGCTGAGTTATAAACAGACACGGTTCGAAACCCAATTAAAACCACCATCTTGAATAGATTATATCAAAGTTAGATAACAAGCATACCAATCATGCAATATTACAATCACTTATCCTACGTAAAACAGATGATAAACCATACTACCGAAGATGAATAGTAAACAACCCATATAATATTGCCAAAGATGAACGGTTAAACAACTAGACCATGCTATCGAAGATGAACAAAACTTTCCAAGATGAACAGTTAAACAACTAGACCATACTACCGAATAATAGACTACCCCTAATTGAAGGCAGTTCACCATACAATAGGAATTGCTAAAAGGCCTAAAGCTACACTTTTATCTAACATATCGATAGTCAACTCAAGACATTCACGTGCATAAACAATTACCGTTTAAACCGGCACACATCTCGTTTTCAAAATGCTTAGAGTAACTCACCTTAGCCAAGCGTTATAACCACATGCCAAATTATTCGGCTCTATCTTGCAACACACGGACCTAATTAAACAAGCAATCCTCACTTTAGGTTCCAAAACACCAAATTCTTAGCCAGTTATACTAAACCTACTAACTCAAACTAGAACATGAACACTTTAGATTTGGAAATTAAACAAGTTTTGGATTCTGATCATTAGGCATGGTCGTGCATTCCAAGCGGCATGCCCGTGTTGATCTGAGTTACCGGCCTTTCCTCTCAAAACCCTGGCACCAACCAACCCTGTCACGGAAACATGGATATGCACGACCGATCATTTATGGAGGCACGGTCATGCATCCCCTTCAAACAGACTAGAATCCACTGTTAAACATGTTGTTCCAACATCTGATCGATTCTTGCAAAAAGAGAAGCTATGAATATGATTTCAAACATATGTAACTCATTACTTTGCATGACCAAGATAAGACTTAGAATCTGAGATGTGAGAATCATTAAGAGTAATGGAACAAATAGAGTTGATGATTATAATGTTAAACAATCTCCATGTTATGGAAAAATCCCCAATAAGTACTACAAGAATTCCCGTGTTGATCTGAGTTACCGGCCTTTCCTCTCAAAACCCTGGCACCAACCAACCCTGTCACGGAAACATGGATATGCACGACCGATCATTTATGGGGCACGGTCATGCATCCCCTTCAAACAGACTAGAATCCACTGTTAAACATGTTGTTCCAACATCTGATCGATTCTTGCAAAAAGAGAAGCTATGAATATGATTTCAAACATATGTAACTCATTACTTTGCATGACCAAGATAAGACTTAGAATCTGAGATGTGAGAATCATTAAGAGTAATGGAACAAATAGAGTTGATGATTATAATGTTAAACAATCTCCATGTTATGGAAAAATCCCCAATAAGTACTACAAGAATTCCCCTATAAGTTGATGATTATCCTTACCAACAATGATATTTGAAGTCAACCAATTGAAAGGCCTGCTACTGCCTTGATTTCGATTTAAGCATCAGGAATCACCAAGAATTGAGCATGCAAGGGGTTGGGAGTTTGCAAGGAGAGTAGAAGGTGATCTTGTTGAACAAGAGAGTGTTTTAGGAGTTTACACTTTGAAATCAAGATAGCTGCGCAATAGTGGATTATTCGAATCATGTGGAAAAATGGTGTTTCGACACGTCAAAACGCACTAATAGATTGTTGAACCGGTATGATGCGCGACTATGCATATCCAAAATGCACAGGCGTGCATACCCCAAAACGCACGGGTGTGCACAGACTAGAGTGTTACATCATCCTCTGCTCAAGATATCATCACATGTCCTCGTGATCCCTGTAACACTCATGTCAACACTACATTCAAACTTTCACACGTTACTTATCATGTACCTGATTCTACTATCCATTATCGTTTTGCTAGTTACCTGTAATACTTGACGTTTGCACATTCAGATACTCCCTACATTGTTCAATATGTTCGTCTTTCATGCACGAATCGATCCTCACAAGCTTCATTTTCATGCTCTGAAGTATACATTTCAATATATTTATGATACCAATTGTTCAGGGTCTCATTACGCTTCCTTTGTCATTCGACTAGTTGCATGTACCCATACAAACTGGGTTGGTTATTCCAATACCCATTAGTACCTCATGGATCTTGTTTATTTCTTGGTGATAATCCGGTGTCATTGTCCTCAAAACAACAAAATCCGACTTGTTAAAGCTAAATATTTTGCTGCTAAATTTAAACTAAAAAATCAGAATTATTTTGAAATGAAAGTATAATTCATTTAAGTTTAGTCAAAAGTGAGTTGTTCTACTTATACAACAGCCACAGAGTAGTACAAAAGGGGGCCTGACCTACTTTTCCTCATTGAAAACTTAAGCTTGAACTAAATACTTGTGTCCAAATAAACGTGCAAGTGTTTGTAGGTAGAGGCAGGCCAGATTGGTTGACTATAAAATTAAAATACTTATTTCATTTTTAGAAAAAAAAAACTTTAATATACTATATTTTTGGGCCAATGAGGTAAATTAAAAGTAAAACTAATGACTAAATTATATTCATATAAAAACAATATTTCCTGATTCTGCAAGTTTTGTGAAACATAACCACTTCAAATTCTCCAGGATATCAATCATGAAGTCTGATCAAAGAACATGTCTTTATAAAACAAACAAAAAAATTTAAATCCAATCCTTTCTATAAACGTTAATACAGCACACAACTTCAAGAAACGTCTCTAAACATGGTATAATCTAGCATCTGATCACATATGCGCTTTAGTAATATACCTGACCCACTCGACCATGTTGTAGCCACTCTTCTCCCATACCTGTAAAAAAAATTCACCATTAAAGAATTAAAAAAAAAAGATTAGTTAGGTTGCTGCAGTGAGAACACAAGGGTTGATTTAGGTAAAAAAATGTATGGGTTCATTTGGATCTACTAATTATACTAGTCAATTTGGGTAAATTCAAATTATAGAACGGGTCAGTTTGAGTCTACTAAAATTATATAACGGGTCAGTTTTACTAAAATGTACCTTGAGAAACCTGACTCTTAATCCAGATGCTGTAAACATAGGAACCTACAAAAAAAATCAAAAATACAAGAATGAAACCATTTATTACTTTGGAATTTCAAATTACTCGGCATGAAGAGAAAAACTGTTTTTTAGATGATTTTTTTAATGATAAAAAGTTATCACCTGAAACTCCATTTGTATAGGTGGCCTAGTCCAAGACTTCTTTTCTACAATAGTTGAAATCAACTCCACTTCTGCACTCAAAGTTGATTCTGCTTGTCCAGGGAATTTTCGTATCCTGAAAATTTATTATAATAACAAAATGTTAAAAATCACCACCTAATTAAAACGAGATGCATAAAAAAAGTTTAAAAGAAAAAAAACACAATGGTTAGATACTCACTTCCACATCAAACAGTCCATAGAAGCATTGTACTTTGCTCGCCCAGATGTCACTTGAACACTTGTTTTTGCTGTCTGTTTGGGTACCGTCACCTTAATCACAACTCCAAGTGCAAACATTTTTGCACCAAAAACGCTCTTTACCTGAAAGCCAGTAAGGTTTGAATATAATATAACTACAGTAAGTTAGCTCATAATTTAGTTGTTTTACTATGGGTGATAATTTCGACCAGTTGTTAATGGGTTGACTCGGGTCACATTTTATATCTAGCAAGTTAAATGGGTCGAAAGTAGTCCAAAGAAAATTATTTTGATGCATAAAACATTCTAATTCTTTTTATTTAGAAAATTAGAATAGCGTGAAATGATATAATATTGTAATCATATCTGACAAGTTTATTATTTATTAAAAAAATAAAACTTAGGTCCAAAAGTGTTTCTGGTCAACCCATTTTGACCCATTACCCATCCCCCCGCTTATTTTGCCATCTCTGTTGTTTACAAACCTTCACATTAACTTCCATGCGTGTCCTGCCCAATTCTTTGATGGTGGGCAATACCCGGAATGGAAGATTTACACCCTCAGTGATACGATATCTGATGCAAAAATTACTAACATGAATGTTACAATATACTGGATAGAATAAAAAATTTAATACCAAAAAAATAGTGAGTTTACTTCATTGGTTCAAATTCACCATCTGGTGGCACAAAGCTGACGGTTTTTTCTGAGTTAAATCTCGTCAAATTTACACACTGATGGAAGGTAACATCATCCAGCTCAATAGATTTCCCACTGCATTAAACGGTAAGTTAAAAATTTTAATTAAACTGGAACAAACATCAAACATGTAAAATTAACATATATGAAACCAGAAACTTACCTCTTAGTAGGGCACGACTTAATTTCAGCTTCTTTTTCCAGTTCAATTTTGTCATTTAATCCCAGTTTCAAATCAGGCATACCAGAAAGGAAACACTTCATAAGAATCTTGCCCGTTACATCACAACGTATTACGCCACCTATTCACAATTTGGCATTAATATTATTTCAGGGAATGAAAATATTAAACATGTTCACATGTGAAACACGTTTACATTGTACCTTTTGAAGACATAAGAAGATTAACACTTTCCACAATATCCAAAAATACTTCATTCTTTTTATAAGCAAGACCTTCCCTGTGCCACCCAACCACACCGGTTACTTGTAAAGTAGCATTTGGGACAGGTTTATCTGTAGGCTGTTTAAACTCATCGAAAAACAAGCTACATATAAGAAAATATTTAATTTCTATCAAAACACAACAAACTATTCTAGATATGAAAAAAAATCCTAGAGACGGATGAAAAGGATAACAAGTGACAACTAACCTTGGATGAGAATGGTGAGCGTACACCTTCTTGAGTAATGTAAAGCTTTAATATTTCTGGTGAAAGATTTTGTGGATAACCGAAATCCATAATTTCTGCAAATAAAACAAGATATATATCAGACTGAAGCACGAAATAAAATAAAATAAAATGGTGCGAGTAAAGCAACTTTTACCATCTTGTAACTCATATATCAAAACAAAGTTGTTGCGGATGGTATCTTCATCAAAAGCACCGCCAAAATATGATTTAAATAAATTAACCGCCTGCATGAGAAGAAAATCGGTTAACAAACTTTAGTCTAAGGAGTTATAAAAGAGTCTAACTTTTGCTCTACTATTTTCTTGATGAATTAAGAGGTTAAAAAGGTACTAAATACTACATTCACAAGTCTTAATCTTTCTTTTCCTAAGCAAATACCAACACAATAGATCCTTGAAAAAACAAAATTACATCGACAACAAACTTGAAGGCACATGCTACATTGGCGTTACTGCTGACAACAATGACAATGTAGACATTGCTAATTCTCATATAGAAAAAAGAGCAACCACCAATCTGGCGAACAGGACATGTGCCTAGTTCCTTTGTTTGCATTATGTGCAGTCTAAAGGCATCAACCATATTTCCCCTAAAAGATGTAACAATAAATAACAAACAGAAAACAAGATAAATGAGCATATTTATATGTCTGCATTTGCAAAACCAAAAAGTATGACCTTGTAATACAATTACTCAATCAGATTCACATATGATTTATTGAAAAAACAAATCTCACAAAATAATGTATATAACATGAGTACAATTAAAGATAAAACTATGATACAAACAAACGTACAAATTATAATACCACCCATAGCAGAGCTATTGCTAGGGTTTGTGGAGTGTGTGATGGGAGCAAACCTTACCTCTATTGAACCCGCGAAGACCCCCGACTCCACAAATATAGCTTAAGTATAGTATAAAGAACAGCTAAGAGAATTAGAGCAAACAACCATACAAGAGTACTAATACTGAAAGTTCTAAACTACCTTTCACATACAGTGATGAGGCTGGAAAAAGAGCAGACAAGCATACAGAAGCTACAGATAAAAGAGCAAATAGACAGGTAAAAAGAAGTAGTACCCATATGCAAATACCTATACACTCCTCTAAAGGTATATACTCCCGGACAACACTAAGGCAAAGCTAAGGCTAAAGGCATAAAAGTATAGGAAAACAAAGGCCCCAAGACAAATCTACGACAGATATATGCACTCCCCAAAAAGTCCATAGCCCTAATACGACGTACCCAAGAAACCCTATCCCTAATCATGTCCTCGGAGAGTTGCTAGTCTAGCAAATCCTGCCTAATCCGCTCATCCCATGTTAGTTTGGGTCTGCCTCTGCTTCTCCTCCCCTTGACAGCGAGAGTTTCCACTGTTCCCACTGGGGCTACATGCTCAAACCATGTCACCCCCAATTTCTCCCAAAAAACTTCATTTCATATTCGGTCCATCCCTGTGTGCCACACATCCACCTCATCATCCTCATATTTGCTACCTCCAGCTTTCGTGCTTGTGTCTTCTTGATGGCTCAGCAATCGGTTCTATATAACATAGTCAATCGAATTGCAACCCTATAGAATTTCCCATTTAAACTTGTTGAGAACCTCTTGTCACACAATACTCTTGTGGCCGACCTCCACTTGCACCAACCCGCTTGAACGCGTTGGGCAATATCACTATCTATGTCCTTGACACTTTGGACAAACTATCCTAAATACTTGAACTTGGTTTCAATACTGATTTGGATGTCCTCGTTTGCACCACTGAAGTTACAACAAAAGTACTCGGTTTTAGAGCGACTTATCTTTAAACCTTTTCGATTTAAGGCTACTCGCCACTCCTCTAGCCTCTCATTCAGCCTCGCTTTACTCTCCGCTACTAACACCATATCATCAGCGAAAAGCATACACCACGGGATTGCCACCTAGATCGACTTATCATTAAAGATAAAACTATGATGCCAAATCAAATAAATCTATATGCAACTTTCATCTTCCTCCCAATTAGATGCTTACCTTACAAGTTACAAACAAGAAATGTAAACCCCATCTTAATCGTTTGTAAAACTAAAATGTGAACCAAAAGCACACAAGTTATCAATCATCAAACTAAAGGCATCATAACTATTGTTCTTCAAGACTTATGGGAGAAAATCATTATCTAGCATACATAACACGAATCCATATATGTAAGCAGAACAGAGAGAAAGAGAGAACTGACCCAACGTCATCGCGATAAATACGATTAATGAGGACATCGCCGCGAAGATTTAAGAAGTATATAGCGGAAGCAGACACCGGCATCTCTAAAGCCGCCGGTGCACTGAACAATTGGATCGGAGAAGAAGATCAGAGCAGAGCAGAGCAGAGCTAGAATCTTTTTATGGAATTGGGATTTCAGATTTCTTGTAAAAGTTTCTTCGATTGCAGCTGCTCGAGAGTAGTAAACGGACGAATTGGGGGCGGTCTCCGTTGAACAGATACACGCTGGTCATAATTTAGTCGAAGATGGGACTTTTTTATGGTTTTTTTTAACAACAATATTTTAATTCCTAAATACTACTTAAATCTATATTCAAGAAATTTAAACAGATACCACTTTTTCGGAGAACGATCACCAAAATGTTAGTATGTCTAAGTAATGACATTTGACAACATTGATATCAGGTATGATTCAAAGCGTTACACAACGAGTCACGAACGGAGCGTTTAAGGGGTTAAACGGTCCGACGCAAAAGGTCATTTATGTTTAATTATTTAGGAAATAATTAAATACAAGTTATAAAAGGGTTAAGGGTGGAAGGGTTGGAGCTCGGGTTCCATCATGCTCACGGCAACATCGTCGTCGCCGCTGTATGCTAGGATCAAACCGACAAAAGTCGGTTTCTGTTTCGGGTGAGCCGTGATCGAGAAGGGAGACCGAAAGAGTTCGGGTCTCAGGTGTTTCATGATTACCAGAGCAATTGGATTCGTTGTTTCGGAGTTTCTCAGTTATTCAACTCTGAAAGGTATAACTCTAACATGATCTATGGGCTATTTTATTTCTGTTTGGTTTTGCATATGGATTCCTAGTGGGTGGATCAAAGCTCTGGTTTGGTCTAGTTCGTATGCCGCTTCTGTTGTTATGTTTATTTTACGTACGAAACATGACAATAGTATCAGAGGCGCTTTTGCAAACAAATAAAACAATTATTTTTAATTGCAATAAGGTTTTATTTTGTCAAAATTTTTGTTTTGACAAAATATTGCATCATTTTCGTTTTTTCTGTTGTGTTGTTTATTGTAAATCAAGCTCTAAGCGGGTGGTTGTGTTTAATTTGGTTTATTATATTATCTTGTCTTTGGTTGTTTTAGAAGCACATTGTAATAGATTAGGTTTTGTAAATTATAAATTAATCAAGTCAAGACAAGATTCGAAGATTAAGAAACCAAGACAACCAAGAATTAAAGATAGAGATCTTGAAGCAAGTTTGAACATTCAAGACCAAGAGTTGTGTTTTGGAATTTTCGTCTCTTTTGACCTGTTTGGTTGTGTTAAATGGATCTAGCAAAACCAAACACTTTAGTAGCTTAGTAGCTTGATTTATATGTCATTAATTTATTGACATTTTTTTATGAAAACAATCAAAACGTTTTAAAAGAGTCTAAAACAAAACAATTAAAAAGCGATACAATAATATTGAGATTTTGATTATCTCGTAAAAGGTTTATTAAAATAAAAGGGTTATTTTTAAATGTTAAACCGGAGTTTTTGAATATATATATATATATAGGGATGAGTTCACTAGAAAACTCATTTTCATGAGAAAACCCAAAAACTCCTACTGCATATGTGTAGTACACCTAAAAACCCAACCCACCCTCAAAAACCTAACCCCCCACCCAAAAACCTAAACCCACCCCACCCACCCCCCAAAAACCTAAACTAAACCAAAAAGCCTAACCCACCCCCATTAACCTAACCCCCCCACCCCCACCACCTCACCCAAAAACCTAACCCCACCCCACCCACCCCCAAAAACCTATTCCCCCCACCCACCCCCCACCCCGCCCCACCCCTCCAAAAAACCTAAACTAAACACAAAAAACTAAGTCCAAAAACTAAACCCACTACTTTTCGAGTTTTTTTTTTTTGAACGAGGACGACATGGGAAACAAGTGCTCTGAGGCAGTTTTTTAATTTTTGATTTATTTTTTGAGTTATGATATTTTTATTATTTTTTTACCTTAAATAAGTAGTTTTTTTGTTTTCTCATGAACATTGATTTTTCTTATGATCCTTCCCCTATATATATATATATATAGGGGAATGATCATAATAAAACTCAATATATAGGGGAAAGATCATAAGAAAACTCAATGTTCATGAGAAAACAAAAAACTACTTATTTAAGGTAAAAAAAATAATAAAAAAATAATAACTCAAAAAATAAATCAAAAATTAAAAAACTGTTTAGGAGCCCTTGTTCCCCACGTCGTCCTGGTTAAAAAAAACTCTAAAAGTAGTGGGTTTAGCTTTTGGGTTTAGTTTAGCTTTTAGGTTAGGTTTTTGGAGGGGTGGGACGGGGTGGGGGTTTAGGTTTTTGGGGGTGGGTAGGGGGAATAGGTTTTTAGGGGTGGGTGAGGGGGTAGGTAGGGTGGGGTTAGGTTTTTGGGTGGGGTGGAGGGGTTAGGTTTATGGCGTGGGTTAGGCTTTTTGGTTTAGTTTGGGTTTTTAGAGAGGTGGGGTGGAGGGTTTAGGTTTTTGGGGGGTGGGTGGGGGGTTTAGGTTTTTGGGTGGGGGTAGGGTGGGGGGTTTAGGTTTTTTGGGGGGGGTGGGGGGTTAGGTTTTTGAGGGTGGGTTTGGGTTTCTGTGTACTACACATATGAAGTAGGAGTTTTTTGGTTTTCTCATGAAAATGAGTTTTCTAGTGAACTCACCCCTATATATATATATATATATATATATATATATATATATATATCTATACATATTAATAAAACAAGGTTTTCTTTAGCCACGTGTCACTCATCTAGCCCACTTTCATTGTCTTTTTCCCGCCTAAATGCGATCGGGTCAACACGCAGGTATGGACGAGTAAAATTATGACCCATAATGAGAATCGGATTTACCACATTCTATTCCAATCTAGGGTTTCATTGTTTCTAACATATCGCCGCTTCACCATCTTCCTCATCTTCTAGGGTTCAATGACTAGATCGACGCCATCGACGCCGCTTCACCATCGTCCTCATCTTCTATGGTTCCATGACTAGATCGATCATCTCCTCCACCGTCTCCTTACATCCTTCGTCTTTTATCTTCGATTAATTCGTCCAGGTAACCCGATTAATGGATTATTTCGTCTTTTATGTTCGTTTTTTTGTTTACATCCTTTGATCTTATGAAACAGGAACTAATTTTAGTTTCTTATTGATTTATGTCTAGATCGATCATCTCCTCCAACATTTCCTTACATCCTTCGTTATTTATCTTCAATTAATTCCTCCAGGTAACCATAATAAAACATTAGTTCGTCTTTTATGTTCCAATTTTTTATACATCCTTCGATTTTCTGTTAACAGGATGTAATTTCAGTTAATTATCGAAAAATAAAGCATAATTTCAGTAATATCTAGAGGGGGGACTACATAGTCCTTTGCTAATCCGGCGATACACGCGTTGTTACACATAGGGGGTAAAACTTAGTCACCTTATTTTTTACGGATGGTATTTGAGATCAAAAGACAAATAGTAGTTGAACTCACAAGAAAAATACAGCATAATTTCAGTAAATGTGTTAGTTTTTAAAGAAGAACTGCTCTTCGATTAAAAACATATACAGTTTTAGTTTTTGAAATTTCACTTTCTGATAACAGGATCTAACATGATTTTTTGTTTACACCACAACAGATTTCTTTAAAAATATTGTTTAAGTTCATATTCTGTTAGGGTTTTGTTTATCTGTATTCCCATGTTTGTTTAAAGTTTTGTATATTAACATTCAATTCAACTTTGTATATTAACATTCAACTTTGATACAGATGACAATGCAAACTGCTTTGGACTCTAAACATGATGATGCAATGACTTCAGATCCTAATGTTTTGGTTATTTGCGAAGAGGTAAAACTATTTAAAATTTAGGCAAAAACTTTGAATTTGATTTATCTGATTATCATATTTTCATCGTTAAGCTAATTTAACAATAAGATATACTACTTCTTAAATCAGATAAACCTTGATGTTTTTTGTTATTTTCTATTCGGCAAGAACAACTCGATGAGGAGTGGTCCGACGGTGGGTTCCGGTAGTGTGGTCTCTCACTTCGATAAGGTAATCCTCGTATAATCTTTGTGCGTTTATTTTCTATTTGGCATGTGTTGTATGAGAACCCGATAGAGGGTTTCGGTTGGTGTGCTTCGGTGGTGGCAAGGCGTGCGATGGTGAGGACCGGATGTTTTTGATGTCCGTTATAATCTACTGTTTGTGTATGGTTAGAATGATAATTGATTATTTTAAAATTGAGTCTCGTGTTACTGTAATGAATATTCAAAACAATTTCGTATTTAGATTACAGCATGCGAAATGGTTTGCCCATTTGAGTACTAAGATAATTGCATGTTAATGTTCTGGCTGATTTTGAATATGTGTTTTTTTTTGCGAAATCTGAAACAACAAAATTTATACGAATCTCAAAGAGCAAAAATTAAATAATAATATTCCTATCATTATCTGATTTGTAATGTCTTTAAATATTAAATATGATGTTTTTTGATGATCCAATACACTTTTGTATTACTTTTAATCCTAATAGTTTGTATCTTTATGTACTTCTTCTGTACTTAAACAAGCTGCAAGCATTAGTTTTATATCCACTGTATTCTTGAGCGGCATGAAACTACTTTTTTAACTTAAAGTAATCACATTGCTTAGTTCATGACACATGTTTTGGTTGTTGGTGAAAATTTTCTTTAAGGTCACATAGAAGCAAAGAATGCCCTTGGCAAGTGATTGTGTTGAAGGGTCCATCCAGGTATAAAATGTCATATCCTAAAAGTAAACTTTGAACAAAAGTTTCTTTGTCATGATGACTTAATACATTGATTTGTTTGATAATGTGGTTGTTATGGAGCTATAGTTCTATGTTTAATTGTTCAATAGTTATTTCTATTTGATGTAGAATAGTGGGTCTAACCTTATAAAATGTGATGTTAATATTTGATTAAAATTGTATGGATAAAGAATGTTGCTTTTTATTGGTTGGTGTCTAATTGTTTATGCCTTATGTTATATAATTTTGATCTTCTTGCTAGTGTTTTTAATCTATTAAACCTGTCATATTGAAAACTGTATTTAAATTGTTTGTGTTATCAATTGAATCTGCCATATTGATTGTTTATGCTTTTGCATTCGATAATACGTGCTTTTTTCGTTATTTTAATTTACTAGCTTGTAAGAATGAACAACTTTGAATGCTTAATCAGAAATATAGTTGGTGAATTGCGGCTTTTGATAGCAACTATGAAGGGGAGAAACTCTGAGCTTGGAGATAACCCGGAAAGCTTCCAACATTCAACAACTATTATTGTGATGTCTGAACCCTACAATAGACACCACATCTTTGTTGTGGACTATTATGCACGCATTTCTTTATTTAAATTTATGTAGCCATAATTTCTCATTGGATTATAATTTTTGTGTTTGGTATAGGATTACATGAGACGGCTAAGATGATAGCAGACAAGACAAATAGAACACATTTTCTCCTGGTCAGGTATCATAGCAGTCCTATACATTTTTTTTTGTTTAAACTTTAGCCAAGAAAGCTAGAAAAAACAGCTTGAACCCTGCTGATAGTGAGGTCTAAATGGTTTACACATTTTGGTTAAACTATTTTTTGGTATATTGAATCCCCTCAGTTTGTTTTAATTCGTCTTGTCAGATTGTTTCAAGTTATTCCCGTTTCAGGTTAGCGAATTCAAGTTCACATTTTATATGTCTGTCACAATGACTTCTGATCATCATGTTATCGATGTTATGTGTTCCTCATACTAGAAGTAGATTTAGCTTAGTAGGTTGGGTAACGGGCCAAAAATTAATGGATAAGTTTCTGTAAAAAATAAATAGGTTAGTACCATAAATTTTTTTTTTCTTGAAAAAAGTCTCTCAACTTGTTTTTGGTATATTAAATCCTCTCGACATAAAAAATTCATGAAAGAGTCACTAAACTATTTTTTTTTTGTATATTAAAGTCTCTACTACGTTTTTTAAATAATGACATGTTAACTTTGAAATTGGTCAAAATTTGACAAAGTGTCGTTCAACAGTTTTGTAGAAAGAGTTTATACCATCTTATTTATTTTTCTGGGATTTTTTCATAAAAGTAACAAAAAAAATATATATTAGTTTCTAACTTTCTATGTGGTACTAACCTTAAATATTTACTTATTTATCTTTATATGCGATCAATGTCAAGTGACAATTATGATATGGCAATTGACAAGTGTACCGTTTCAGTATTAATCTAACGTTTTAAATAAAATCCATTTTGGCCGACCCATTTCACATTTAATAATTTGGTTGAAAAGTATATAAGATGATGAGATGCTAACAACTTGCATGTGGGTGCTATTCGTGCATAATGGCTAAAAGCATACAAATTGTTAGATGGGGAGATATTAAAACCTGTTGATTATGAGGTCTGAATGGTTTCCACCTTTTGGTTAAACTACTTGCATCGTCTTCAAGCATGATTCCATAATTCAGACTCTCTTTTTTTGTTATAGGGAAGTGCATTCACTGATTCAAATCTAGGGGTCTTTAGGATCAAGCAGTTCTATGCCATGCCATCATAAATCCACCTAGGCTAGCATTCTAGGAGTTGGATATGGTGAGTAGATATTGTAACCTGATTCTAAAGCATCTCGGGCCACAAGAGGCTACACTATTAGGTTTTCCATGATGGTTTGTCAAGCAGTTAACTTGACAGTTGTGCATTTAACATTTTATGATTAATTAATGTTCAGTACCTTATGTTTGTAAATATCACAGGGTGAATGCCAACAACTCATATGTGAGATTCCAAGAGAAATTACTGAAGCTGGAAAATAGTGTATTATTGATGTAATTAAGGCCAATCAAACATGTCATTTTATTCTTCTAAATGCTTTCTTATACAGTGTTTAATGATTTTTTTGTTTTGTTTTAGAATCTGTATTTTTCACAAACGACTATAACACTCTTAAGTATTAAATGCTATTAGTCAGAGATTTAATTGTCTATAAGTACACACTTGCATTGATTTGTTTTTGCAGGAGCAGTTGATTCGTGATGACAACTTGTACTGTTAGCATCCCTTAGTGATTAATTGGAGTATACACGTTGATTCGTTATGTCGTCGCAGTACGTTCAATGGTTGTTTTATAAGTTACGTATTTACGTTGTCTGATAAAACGTACGAAAATTACTTTTGATCAACCTGTGTAATACAGTTGTATGTGGCGATACCAAGTGTAAATAGTAGAGACTGAGTAAAATTACTAATGTTGGATAGAGATACTAAAGTTACTAATAAAACATCAAATGTTGTATATAAGGAAACTAGCTTAGACCCCGTGTAATACACACGGGGTGAAAAATATCAATACATAAATTTCTCAAATTTTATTTATGTATTTTACATGTGTAAAAATGTATTACTATACATATATTAAGGATAAAAACAAAATTCAAAATATGTAAAAAATAATATATAATTGGGTTTCGAAAATACGTCAATTACTATTTAATGTAATTTGACTTTCATTTACTATTTGATTGAAAATAAAAATTACATAATTAGGTTTCAAAGTTTTTTATAATAAATGATAATTTAAAATAAATGAATGATGAGATTGAATATGATGACGACACGTGGCATACAAAAACCTTTATTTATTATATAATATAAATATTCAGAGATTTATGAAAAAATATTTAGTTTTGTAAATGTTATTGTAATGTCATTTTTTCCCTATTCAAATTAAAATTTTATTTTATTTATGAAATTGTCTTAAACAATTATGAAAGATATATATGTTTGTTTTCATCAACCTTGTAGTACACGGGTACTAACCTAGTATATATATATATATTACAATTCTATTTCGCAAGCTGATATTCGCAAGCTGTCGTGATCACCATTTTGTTAGTAGTCAATGCACCAGTAGTAGCAACCACTCGAGTTTTGCATGAAAAAGAACATGTTATACGACATATAATCATGCCATTGTTGTTACATGCTGTTACTCTTTCTTATATTTTTTCTATTTCATGTTTTTTTGAAAATTCACATGATTCTCTCTGGTCTCCTATCTTTTTGTCATCATGCTTATCCATTGTGGTCTCAAAAGTCATTTTCTTCCTTGTACGATCTTTCATTAAATACCACAAATCTTCAAAGATGTGAATTTGGGAACTTCGTAACTTGCTTACTTGTCACACATAACTAGAAAGTGACATAACTAACCGTTTTCATCGGATTTAGTGTCACCTTTTACGTGTTAAAAGCTCTGACAATAATTTAATAACAGGAAGAAAAAGGATAAACGGAACACATGATTCTTCTTTCATCTTTTTTTCCCTCAATGCTTATCCTATATAGTCTTGAGTCGTTTTCTATCCAAGATTAAACCACTTGAACCACAAATTGACAGTTTTGAATATTGTTATTAAAACTTAAAAGTCAAGAAAACCCACAAAACTTCCTTCTTGCCGTGTTATCTATGGCATCAAACCAAACATGAATCAAGTATCAACGTTAACATTAAAGACCAAAAGAAATCTTGTCATTATCCAAAAAACCAAATACCAACTTACAAGTTACAACCATAAGTTTCCTTGCATAATCAATATTTCTCGTATCCAAAACTCGCGTGCCAAAACCTAGGCTTATTCTTTAATCACTATAACATTATATATAAAAGAAAGGCAAATAGATTTTAGTAATCCAAAACTATGACATGTTCGCCTATAATGATCCATGCCTGCAATTTGACCATGACACTTCAACTTTCACTTTGGTCGCCAAGAGCAATCTCAACAGCATAATCATCAGAGATTTATAGTCGATTTTACTTGTAAGTTTCCTTGTTTCGTTCACAATCATCATTATGAGCGAAAACACGTGGAAATCTTTGATGGTTATGCCAGTAGGATTGTCCTTGACAACGAAAGTAAAAGATAGGAATGTCATCGATTAAATTACCAGTATGGATTATTATCAGCAACGAGTAATAGTTTGGATGATCAAAATCCAATTTGCCAAAAAAAATATTATTATTAAAAGTCTCAAGCAAGAGGAAATTCATAACTCTATACATTGTACATTTAGTGACCATGGATTTGAATTCATATATGTCTTTCTTAACACAACTTTTAGGTGTTGAACTTCTGTTCTGCAGCACTTGTAGATGCCTGTGCATCAAGAAACATATATTAAATTATCGTAAACAAATTACTAATCGTTAGATTAACATAAATAGAA
The DNA here is from genome assembly GCA_023525975.1 of Smallanthus sonchifolius. Lineage (NCBI taxonomy): Eukaryota > Viridiplantae > Streptophyta > Magnoliopsida > Asterales > Asteraceae > Smallanthus > Smallanthus sonchifolius. Next base: position 58,968,201 of record CM042041.1, on the reverse strand, counting down.
GAAATTAAGGTTTTGTGCTAACCCCAATAGAGGTAATAAATTGGCAAACTGCACACTTCACAGAAGGAGCTCCATACTGGTACATCAAAAGCATCCTGCAGTTTCCACAATTCATATGTGCAACCTGATTTGCTGTCAAAAAAGTTCACAACTTTTATGTTTTAACAAGTTTAATCAAATGATTATGAAAATAATTTGGAGTTGGGTTACCTTCTATGGCTAAACTAATGGTATGACAGCATGAACATTGTACACTTGCCGCGCCTCGGATGTACATGAGTAATGTGTGACACCCTCCACAAACCAGTTGTGCCATTTCTGTGCCTGAAATCAAAAACCCATATCAGAAAACATTCAATCAACCATTTTGGTTGCCTTTAAAATGATAAATTTGATATGAAAACTTGTAAAATTGTGATTTACCAGGTGGAGGAACAGCTGTGACGGCACTGCAAACTGCACAGCACACTGAAGTTGCTCCAACAGGATAAAGTAAAAGATTTCTACATCCTGAACACACTAGCTGGCTTTGATAACCTGTATCACCATAGTTTTATGATGTCTTTTAGTCTCAGAGAAAAATAAATCTAAAAGAATAAATAAATAAAAAATAAAAAAAACAGAGTACTCTGTTTTTTTCTTCCTGCATTATGGGATTGATTTATAAAGTAGATATTTACCAAATTCACACATCATCATGTTATATCAATCATAAATCAAGAAAAATATTTGGGTTTTTTCCCCATATTTCAAATCTTGTTTCTTTGATTATCCTTTTTTTTTACTAAAACTACCAAAAAAAAGGTGTAAAAACTAAGATAAAGAAACTGGATTTAAACAAGAATCAATGATACCATTTTCAGGGGTAGTAAATGGCACAGGAGGGGATGGATATGGAGCTAGAGGAACTGGCATTGTAAATCTGAGGAAAAATGTCTACTTTCTTTAATTCCAAGATTTCAAAAAATATTTACAAAGTTTGAAGCTTGTATTACAAGTTGTTCCCTTCCACTCTCATCATGATGTACCTGATAAAATCAAGAAAAAAAACAGGAAAATTTTCCATTAACAATGAAGCAATTTTGGTACATAGATGATGTTATTGTTGGCATCATTCTATGTCATGACTCATGAACTAGTTGGGAGTGGGGCAAACACACACCTTTGCTGGTTTTTGCAGATGTGAGTGAGAAGGAGAGAGAGATGAGTTGGAAAAAGATGATGATGATAATAAAAAGAAAAGGTGTAGGTTGGTGTTTAAGACGGTGTCAATGTAATTATGGTCTTAATTATTGTTGTTTTTTCATAGGAAATCCATCATGGTTTTATATCAATGAGTCCGCACACTGAATTGTGTGTAAAACCGGTTTTATGTTTGCCCTACTATCATTTAAGTTGTTAGGTCCCACACAAAGTATCTTGTGTGTATTTTCTTAAAATGTTTATCTTAATTATCTAATTATTTATAATAATATCTATACCTGGGTATGGCTTTGGAGCTGGAGGAATTTAACTGGAGGAACAAAAAAGAAGCTAAACTTAGGGCTGATGAGGTAAGAGACTTGGAAGAAATAATAAACTCATATAGCTTTGGAGTTGGAGAAGATTGCTGGGTATGGCAAGGGGATACAAGTGGTGAATTTACAACAAGCTCTTGCAGAAAATGGATAGAAGACAAGTTTCTTCCAAGCACAACTGTGGACATGCAATGGAGCAAATACATTCCATTAAATGTTCGTTGTTTCATTTGGAGGCTTGCTCAGTATCGGCTTCCAATGGCGGCTGCCCTCGGCTGCCGTGGAGTCCCCATTCAATCTACGGCATGCGCACTTTGTTTGCTAGAAACGGAGACGGAGGATCACACTTTTATTAGATGCCCGGTGGCTTCGGAGGTTCTTAGGAGGATTGAATGGTGGTCCCAAATCAATCTGTCTTCATACTCGAAGGTATCGGATCTGCTTGGGGGTATTAAAAAGATATCGGGTTCAAAGGAGAAAGGTATCATTGGGTGTGTGATTGGCTATTGTACTATGTGGACAATTTGGAAAACAAGAAACGAATGGATCTTTTCAAAGTCTAAACAATCGATTGATAACATGATTGAGGACATCAAAATTATGAGCTTCAAATGGAAGGATTTAAGGGGGATCAAAAAGGGTAGTAGCTGGGAAGAGTGGGTGACAAACCCTCTTCAAGGTATTGGTTAAAAATAGACATCTAAAACTTTTGTATTTGGTGGTATCTCTGGTCTTTTACAATTGGGCGTGTACTTTTGTAACTGGGGTATTGCTAGTCCCCCGCTAGCTTTCTTTGAGTAAATTTCTCATTGTTGCCGTTCAAAAAAAAAATCTATACCTATAACACATAGTACATCCCCACCCAATTTTCTTTATATTCTTTTTCTCTGTAGATGAATGATAGAACATGTGCAAGCTCATTTTATAATCCAAAACCATCTCCAATATAACGCGCATGGAGTGAATTGGAAGAGAGAGGAGGGCCGTCTGTAAACGTGGCAAGGAGAAAGGGCAGCGAGCATCCGTGGGAGAGAAGGCCCGGTTTGTGAGAGGGAGAGGAGGGGGAAAGGGGAGATGCACGTGAAGAAGGTGAGAGAAACGAGGGGAGAGGCCAGTCAAATGAGTGGTGCCGACATGGAGACACTCATACTTTGCTCATGTGGCGATTTTTGATGTTCTAGGATACTTTTAAAATGATTCATGATGATAATCTAAGATGGTATTATAAAATGTAGAATGTACTTGTATTAGAGATTACAATATAATGACGAGATTGATTGTAATCCTTTGGTACAATACATTGATTATGAAAAAGTCACCACGTTCAAGCATTACAGTACTTGAGAAAAGAAAAAATATCACAAACAACATGCTCGTTGAAATATCCCAATGAAATCTTACATATTAGAAGCTTATCGTCATCTCTAGGGACATCGACCCCCTTAGTTCATATACATCTTATTTCAATATGAAGAACAAAGGAACGAGGCTGATAACATAGAGGGGATATGAAATAGAGGGTGATCGATGTATGAAGAATTTGTTGATAATGAAGATGAAATAAATTGAAAAGCATGTTATTCGAAGGAATCAAAGCTAATGATTGTGAAGATAAAGTTGATCATGAAACATAGTCGAAAAAGATGAAGCTGATCAATAAACATACACGAAAACAAAAGAACATCTGCGAGAAACCAAAGATATAAGGGAAAAAAATAACATTTTGGCTCACTGTTTAGTAATAACGTAGATCTATGTCAAAAAAAAAATGATGACAAAGAGGATCCTAGATAACTTTTTGAGGAACTAGATTAAGTTCTCAAAATCAAAATCAATGGATAAACATTCATAAGTCTTGTGACATATCGACTCAACCTATTAATATATAGAATAAACTTTTTTTATAGCATTAGCATATTTAAAAAATGATTTTAATATGTTACATATAATTATAAATTTGTTTCAAACTTGCTATATTTTTATAACTTTTTAGGTCACTATCTAATAATAACATAGAACAAGAAAATATGATATAAGTGATGCTAGAAAATAGTTTGAGGGAGACTAAATCCTCAAATTTGAAATCAAGGGGATAAACATTGACCAAATCAAAGTTGGACATCTGTGTTATATGTCCGACTCACGTTATTTATACATAGACTAGTAGTTTTATAGCCTTACTATATTTTATAAATAATAATTTTAATATATTATACTATTAAACATGATAGGTTGGTATGAACAGTGTCTCCCGGCACGTGACACTGTCAAGTGACTATTTTTTACTTTCATTATTTTCCTTCTTTATATACAGTGATGGGTCCAGGATTTTTTGTTAGCGGGAGTAAAAAATGACTTTATGACTAGTCAAAACGTGTCAGATAATAATAATTTTGTCAAATAAAATATGTAAAGTTAACCGCAATCTAAAACGATAAGTTGATGCATGTATAATGAGCAAACCAACTAAAACAATAACAATAAAAAGTAATTCAATTTACTAACATTTTAGCCTACCATGACGAATGCCAGACAGAGAGAAAAAAAGTAAAACTAATATGAGATTGTGCCAAGAAACAATAAACATCATCTATTCGCGTATTTTGAAGGCTTTGAAGAACCTAAAATTTGGTTTGCGAATTGAAGAACTTAAAAGTAGAGTTTATATTCCGAATAATCCTAGAAATTTGATTTACCAATTGGAGTTTTGATTTACCAATTGGAGTTTTGATTTACTGATTTCCTATTTTCGGTTCTTTTTCTTGTTTTTGTTAGAATAAATAAAAACTTAAGGGGGCTAATGTGGCTTCTTAGGGTGCCTGCGTAACTTGGAAGAAGTGTGAAACCTTTAAATTGGGTTTAAATCCGCTTCGACCAGTGAAACTCTGAGCCGTCCGGTTTACTCTTTGACCCGGATCTGAAAAATTGCTTTTACTACTTTAAGAGTTTAATATTTAGTTATTTTGATATATGCTTATGTTTAAAGTTAACTCATTTTTTTTATCTCCGACCGGTCCGACCAGTGAACCTCTGACCCTTACCCGAACCGAACCGAAATTTTTTATGTCCAATCCTATAAAATTGAAGCAGCTAAAAACAACGAACCTCTAGAAAAAATCCTAAATCCGACGATCATACGCATCAACAAAACTTTTAGTTAACAAATATTATTTTTAGAAGGTCGTCGTAAAATAGTAACTCCACGCACGTGAGAAACGTTCTGGGCCATCCAACAACTAAGATTTGCCCACGTCACCCCAAAAGATTAAAATTTTATTAATTGAGTATCTATAAATGGGAAAAAAAATAAACAGTGCACGGTCCCTACCTTAAGTGGAGGTTATGGATTTGAATCTTGTAAGATGCACTTCATAAAAGAAGGAACATCCTCTGCAGATTCGAATTCCTTGGGGGTTGTATGGGTAAACTGATGTACGAGCCTCCCCTGATAAAACGTGCCAGTTGAGCCCACGCCTTTCAAAAAAAAATTGAAAACTGAAGGTCTACTTTCCTGCACCACAAACCATATTCGTTAGGTACAAGAGTTAATGATTTAAACTACCTCCTTTAAAATGGTTATAAATTTATCAATAGTTTGGCCCGCATAAAAACGTCGGGGATAATCGAGACCTTTTTTTAATATCGCAATCTAACTTGAACTGTCTTAAAACTGATTATATTAGAGTATTAGGTTAAAATCCCGTGTAGTACACGGTTTGATAAAATATAATATTATATATTTAGTAATAAAAATTTTGTATTTTAATAAACCCGTGTATTACACGGATTGATAAAATATAACGCTATATACTTAGTAAATAAAATGTTTATATCTTTAAAAACTCGTATATTACACGCTTTGAATACATTAATTTTTATTTAATATAATTTGACTTACATCACTATTTAGTTAAAAACAAAAGTTACATAACTAAATTTTAAAGTTTCTTTATATAAGAGATAATTTAAAATAAATGTGTTTTATTAGTATAACTAATATTTTTCCTTAAATATAAATCATTATTAAAAAAAATAGATGTATTTAATAAGAGAGAGAGGCGGTAATTTTTTTTAATTTTTTATTACAATAGGGATTATTATAACTATGTAAATATTTATTAATTATATACTTAAGCATTTAAATAATTATAAATAATTAACATACAATATTTTAGCTTCATTTCATTTCTGTAAAAATCCACAGTTTCAATTTCAGTTTGTGGTTTGATTTAAACCGTAAAACCTTAACTGTTATTTCCTGTTTCCGGTTGTTCCGACCAACCTGACGGGTTTGCTGTGAAGATATTTAAAACGGTAGTTAACGATTTGTCTCTAAAATTTTACATTTTTAATTATTACACTATTTAAAATGGATGACAATAAATAGTAAACCCAACCATGGTGTGCTACCACGTGAAAGCTTTTTATTTATGTATGTATCTTTGTGTATATATATGAAATTGATTGAGAGCAAGAGTGAGCGTTAACGCAGTTGGTTCGCGTGTCACACTCACACGTAGGTGGCGCTGGTTCGGGCCCAACCCCCACCCCTCGCGTGCGGCTAGTTTTTCCATTTTCCAAAGTGCCTCATTTATTTATCTAGAAGAAAAGGAAGCTTCAATGCTCATTGCTCATTTTAGGAACAGGGGGTGGTGATATTCTAGCCTTGGATGTATCAGCTGGTCAATTAAAGTGGAGGGTTAGTGATTGCCATCCAAGATGTTACACATATTCAAGGTCTGAAAGCTAAAATCTTGAATCAATTTAGGAATCTTTCTGATGACCGATTTGCACTATGATCCGTTAATTGTTAAGGCTTTGCACCTCTAGATATGTTTAAATAATAATGGGTGTGGCTAGATGTTCTGAGTAAGAGATAACTTAGGGGAGGTGAGAATTTAATATTTTATTAAATGATTATTGCTATTTTGCAGGGATTACCAGGTTCATGATAATGGAGTTGATGAAATCGATTTCATAGCAAATGAAATATATGTTTGGATTTTGTGATGGATGATGTGTAGGAAGGTGGTGGTGGATATGAAGTTGTTGATGATTATGATATGGTTAGTTTAATTTCATTGCTTTTTCTTACCATGTTGTTGATGATTATTTATTATCGTTACTTACACTCCGATTGATTCAAATTTTGAAGATCAGTTGAGAGTAATGACGGGCAAGATGAGTGTTATGGAGAGTATTTTATCACATGTTAAATTTGGAAAGCATGCTCACCTTCAGTATGTGTTTATGATAAACGTGTGATTATGATTTTTATTGCAATAAATTACTTGAATTCGCTCAATATATTCATGTTGAGCGGATTACTTTTCAACTTCAAAATTTATGTAGATGTTAATTAAGTTTATAGGCTAGAATGATTCCTTGTGTAATTTTATGTTTTAGTGAAAGGTGTAATCAATTTGCAGGTGTCCAAAGTGTGTTGAATTGACGCTTCGTCGTGAAGGTGCTTCTTTCTGGTATGTTGTTGTTCTAGACTATTTAATTTTGTTACGGGTGTTTTAACTTACTTTGAGTACCAAAAATTTTTTAGTTATCAGCATATCTTTTAATTATTACTCTAAATAGTCCTCATGATTGTTTCAAGTCATCTTAGAGTTCCCATAATTCAGTTCATTCGGAGTTCCCTAGCAGTTGGTTCTCTCCTGCTCCTGGCATAACTTTAGGACGGTTCCCAGTTGTTTAGAGAATGTGTGTGTTTTATTGCCTTTGCCTTTTGTTATTTTTATTGCGTCCACAAACATCTTCAATGACCTAAACTACCCATTTATAAGTAAATGGACCGAATGACCCAATTATGGTTTATATAATTTTAATACTTCAAACTCGTGTAATACACGGGTCCCTAACCTAGTTTGTTATATACATATACAAGCGGAAGCAGATGTAGAACAGAAATGAGCGCTGACTCAGGTGGTTAGTGCGCCACACCCACATGCGCACACACACGGCGCATGTTTGAGGACCCCCTGCTGGTTTTTCCCTTTTGCAATTATTATTATTTTTCTATTTTTTTTTCATTTCCTTATTATTTAGCTAAAAATACAATTATAGTTTTTGAAATGTTAAATTAACTTGATTAATCACCTATTATTTTTATAAAAAAATTACAATTTTAGTTTTTAAATTATCTATATCTTTATAGTTAACTTTTGAAATGTATATTTTTCTCTCTTATAAACTATTTCACTTACTCTCCCTTCCCCGCTTTTGATACCTACAATGACTCGAGCTATGGTCACATTTGAGCTGAAAACAATACGTGTGGCGAAAGGTATATGGTCACACTTTTTTTGTGTGATCATATCCCAAATTTGACGCGGTGTTTTTTTCTCCCTGTGCACGTTTGTGGGTGAATTTGTGGGTGTTTTGAGTGTGATTCTTTTGTGTGTGTTTTTAGTGATATTTTGTTATGTTGAGCTTTGTATTTTTTTGGTGATTAGGTGTGATTCTTTGAGTGTTTTTAATTATTAGGTGATTCTTTGCGAGTTTTGAGTGATTGGGTGTGATTCTTTGTGTGTTTTGAGTGATTTTTAGTTTAGTTGAGCTTTGTTTTTTTGGTTCTGCTGTTACCATAGACAGTAGAAAGTCTTGTTGCTATCTTGAGATTGTGTCCGGAGACAAGTGTGCATGCAGGAATAAGAGAAGGGGTTTTAGTTTGCGTTTGCCTTCTTGGAATGTAGGAATTCTTAGTAGTAAATTGTTGTAGTTGGTAGATGTGCTTAGAAGGCGTAAGGTTCATGTGGCTTGCCTTCAGTAGACTAGGTGGAAGGGACAAAAGTGGGCGAGTAAAATAAGTCTAAGTTGTGGTATTCAAGATCAGATGGTGTAAGCAATGGGGTGGGTTTTCTGGTTGCTAAAGAACTTCATACTAATGTGGTGGAGGTGAGAAGGTGTAATGCTAGGATTATGTTGATGAGACTCGTGCTTGGTGAGGATGTAGTGGCGGTGGTTAGTGCGTTATGCAACACAAGTGGGGGCTAGGGGACCTTGAGAAGAGGGAGTTCTGGGAATGCCTAGAAGAGGTTGTGGGGTCCATTCCAAGGTATGAAACAATTTGTATCGAAGGTGATTAAGGCCACGTTGGCAGGGAGAGCAATGGTTTCTCGTCGTTGCATGGGGGGTTTTGGATATGGTGAGCGAAATGAGAGTGGAAGGGACCTTCTTAACTTCACTCCGACCCATCACCTGGGTATTATAAACTCGTTTTCAAAAGAGAGATTCACAGTTGATCACTTATAGTAGTGAGGCGTAATACTCAAATTGACTTTTGTTGATGACCAGAGAAGATCGTAGTCAATGGCGGAATTGCAAAGTTTTACCATGGGAGATAATAGTGCCTTAGCATCGACTATTGGTGGCAGATATTAAAATGAGAAAAAGTTGGTTGAGGGGAACAAGAAAACAAAACCTAGGATCCGATGGGGTGTTTAAAGGAAGAAAAGATGACATGTTTAGTGATAAGGTTCTATTGGTGGATCTGTTTGACTAGTCGGGGACGTAAACCGGGTGTCAGATGCTATGGCGACCACTGTTTCACAAGTCGCAAAAGAGACTCTTAGGATGACAATGGGAAAGGATTGGGCACACAAGGAGTCCTAGTGCTAGTATGAGGAGGTGCAAGGCAAGATAAGAGAAAAAAGAGCGTTTTAGAGAGTTTCTGAGATGTGTTGATGAGGAGGATAAAGCAAGATTGAAGGAGAGTGTATCCACCTTTTTTCGCTTCCATCCTGTGTGAGACAAATATAGAAGCATATAAGAGTTTGGTTTTTGTCTAGTCACTTGTAATTAACTGACCACTAGATAAATTATTGGTTTTATTAAGTCGGTTAAAACACACACAAAAAAAAACAGTGACAGTCAGATGAAAACATGAAGGTCCAAATGTAGTAAAAAACAATAACATAATAATATAAATATAAGCTGACACTTTTTAAGTTTGGGACCAAGCACATGTGAACCAGACCCCAAAAACATGATCCGAGACATGATTTTACATTAAACCAAACTTCTATCACAATCTAGTCATTATACTATTCTAACTGTCTAACACGTAATAATCTCTACTCACCAAATTGCCTTTTGAAATGTCAAAATGACTTTAATAAGATCAATATTTTATGCTTAATGTCTCAGATATCATGTTAATTAATTCGGAAGTTGTAAAGGAGTGTTTTTGGAATTTTGTATAGGATATTAGAGGTGCACAAACCGGATTTTTTCGGGATCCGAACCGGATCCGTCAAACTTGGTCAACAACCGGACACCTTGGAACCGGTTCTGGATCGGATCCGGTTAAGGGAATTGAGAGTTGGAACCTATTGGGACCGGACCGGATATATGGAACCGGACCGGACAAAAAAAAACTGGTTCCACCGGATTTAAAATTTTTTTTTTTTTTAAATTAACAAAGATACACTGTAAAATACATGTTTTATTTATTTTTTATATTTTTTTAAGTGATTTAACAATAGTTTGTACAAAAAACATAATTAAATCACAAAATATATATTATTTATTATGACTCGTTATTCGTCGTCTACTCGTCTTAGTCTTCGTAACATCGGTTTTCAATCTTTTTCGCTTGAGATATGTTGGACTTCATCATAAGCTTGTTCTTCGTCAGAAAGTGGATTTTTCGCCCCTTGTTCTACTTCGAATTCGTGTTTTTCTTGTTTAATGTCAAGCTCGCCTTCTAGTTTTGCAACATGTTGTACACATTCGGCGGCATCGAAATGGTCCTTCAAGCAAATACACATCTCCATTGATTCCGGTGTAAGCCTCGTTTTTCGAATAGATAAAACCCTGCCACTAAGAGAAAAAGCAGATTCCGAAGCTACCGTGGAAGCTTGGACGGTTAGTAGGTCACGGGCCATTGCGGCTAGAACGGGATATTGGGATTCCCTTCCTTGCCACCAACTCAAGATATCAAAGTTTTCAAACTCTTCGGATCTTAGAGTTGAAATAAAATCGGTTGCATGATATCTCTCAGGCTCGCTACTTGGTGTGCTTCCACGAGCTCGTTTAGTATTTTCGTTTCTTAAAGTGTTAAATAAATTTAGAATCGGGTTCCTTGAACTACTAGAACTTGAACCCGAAGCCATTGATTCACGTATGTTTGTTGGATCACCACTTCCACCATATTTGCGTAAATAATAATCAAACATATTATTAAAAGCCGAATTGAAGTCCCTTATTGCATTTGATTCAAAATTTGGCTCTTCCTCGAACATATTTAAATCGTCCGATATTGATCCAATTAATGTTTCAACACCGGTTACATTAATCATTGGTTTAAGGCGGCCGAACATGTAACAACGGCCGGCATTTCTGAAAAATATTTTTTAAATTTAGTTTTCATAGGTGTTACCATTTTTCTCAAAAATAGTGCCGTGAAATTCAAACTCTTTTAATTTATTACATATTAAGTATAATTGTTGAAGTATTAGCGAAGACGTGGGATAATAAACTCCCGATAAACATGTAGTTGCATTTTTAAAAACCCCAAGCAAATTAGTTAGTTTCTCGATCATATCCCAACTTATATTATCAAATTTTTGTGAACAACGTTTCTTTTGTACAAGTTCATCATGGAATTGTTTTAAAGTAACTCTTTGCCTTAAGTCCGATTCAAACATTTTCCATGTCGAGTTCCATCTAGTAGGTACGTCCCAATTTGGACCTAAAAAGATGGAATCCGTTTGTTGGCACAAGTTTCTATAGTTTATATATCTTTTTCTTTTGCTTGTGCTAAAAACTTCCCGTAACATCACTTTAAAATTTTCTTTCACTTCTCTTATTTCTTCGACGTTTAGACCGTTTTGCACAACCAAGTTAATGATGTGTGCAACACATCGACTATGAAAGAAAACACCGTTACAAGGCGGTTCATATTTTATTTTTAATTTTTCCACCGCGTTTGTTTTATTTGAAGCGTTATCAAAAGATATTGAAAATATTTTTTGTTGAATTTTATAAGTTTGAATTACCGAGTCTAAAATATAAAATAAGTTTTCACCGGTATGTGGATATCCAAAATAATCAAACGCAATCGTACGCTTCATCATTTGCCACGACTCGAGTTGAACCCAATGTGTGGTAACGCAAAGGTACGATTCGGGTAAACCATGTGGAGCGGGCCAAACGTCCGTTGTTAAGTTAATGCCGGTATTTAAATTTTCAAAACCTAAAATTAATTCTTTTTTGGCTCTTTTCCACATTTTTAAACAATCTCTTCTCAAAGTAGAACGACTTACATTTGTGTAACTCGGTTGAAGCGTCTCTTGTATCATCTTCGCAAGCGCGGATTATCAAACTGATCAAAAGGCAATCCTTCTTGAATGATGAAATGTGTCATTCTCTCACGAACCCTCTCGACATTGTATTGCCAAACTCCTCCATCTCTACCAATTTGAGTGTGATCTTCACCTTGAGTGTGTTTTGCGTGACTACCAATTTGTTTCCTCAAACTGCTATTTCCCGCAGCACCCAAAATTTTACCACAACGTTTGCAACGAGCCTTTTGTGAACCGTTCGACATTTCGCATAAATCGAAATAAGCCCATATCTTTTGGTTTCGGGAGCAAAGAAGTACTCTCACCACCGTGGCATCGCTAGTGGAACCACCAACCGAATTTTGAGTGCTTGCGGAAGCGGAATCCATGAGAACGTTTTTTTTTGCGTATAAGTTGGCTTTTTTTGCATTTTGAGAGCGTTTTTGAGTTTTGAGAGCTAGAATGTTGTTGTGAACTAACCCATACCTCCAATACTTATTTATACTTAGTTTCAAGCCTCAAACACAAAAAAAATACAAAAAACGGCCATATAACGGCTATATAGCCTTTTTTTTTTGCCCCAACGGCTAGAACCGGTTCTAACCGGTTCCAAAATGTCCGATTTTTATCCGGTTCGTAAAAAACCCACTAACCGGTTCTGGATCCGCCGGTTCTGAAAATGTCCAGACCGGTTCTAGCCGGATCTGGTTTCGGATAATCCTTTGTGCACCTCTATAGGATATGCCTAAGCATGAAATATGAATACCCTCATACAGTAAAATTAATCAAGTCTACTTAGATAAATATAAACTACTTACGTTGGGTGTTAAAAAAAAGGTAAAGTGGGTCATGTTTGTTACTTTTAAGTGTATCTATGCTTATATGTGAGGTAAAAAGTTTGATAGGTTTATACATTCCAAAATGTTTATGGTCATACACGAACATAGCGTATATGTTTGAAAAAATATCATACAGTTGCAGAAATAAAAATATGACTGAAATAGAAACTGACATATAAATACAATTAAAATGCTAAAATGATTACTTTTGGATTTTTAATTTTTTACTACTGGTCATGTTCTTGAATATATGCAAATCTAACAAATCATGTCAAATATGTTCATCCCATGCTAGTTTGGGTCTCCCATGCTTCTCCTCCCTTCCACTTGGAGGGTTTCCATGCTTCATACGGAGGTCGTCATTTGTCTCCTCTTCTCGTACCCAAACCATCCCAGTCTCTCCTCTCTGAACTTATCTGAATTGTATGCCACCCCTAAACTAACCCTAAAACACACATTCTTTATCCGGTTCAACCTTGTGTGCCTACACATCCACCTCAGTATCCTCTCTCCACTAGACTTGACGTATGAGTTTGCGAAATTAGCGGAGGAAAATGGAAAAGATGAGAAGTGGTGGCCAAAAAGTAGAAAATGCATGAATGGGAAAGAGCATGGCATGGTCCATAGACCACATCACAGATTAGGGATAGAAACGACACAAGATAATTAAAACAGTTTTATTTTGTTTCCTTTTCATATTCTTTTACAATTTATTTATATGAATACTAGGTTAAAATCACGTGTATTACACAGGTTAAATAAATAAAATGTTATATATTTAGTAATAAAAATTTTATATTTTTAAAAACCCGTGTAATACACGGGTTGAATAAACCAATATATTACATCGGTTGAATAAAATATAATGTAATTTGTTAACAAACACATTTGTCAAAATATGTTTTTAAAAAATGTAAGGTCTGTTAAGTTAGTTTTTAAAATATTTTTTTCAACTGAGTATTAATTTTTTAATTTAATTGATAAATGTTAGTTAATATTAAGTTCATTTGATTGATAATATAATAACTATTTATAATTAAATAATAAGTATTTGTAATTATATTTATTAATATAAATATTATTATTTAATATGAGAGAAAAATAAAAAAAATTTAATATTTAATAAGAGAGAGAGGCGGAAAAATAAAGAAGAAAAGTAATCAGAGAATGACACATGTCGTAAATAGATTTTCATTTATTACATTACTAAGATTTTTGTAATGAAACAGACATACACAATACTTTCGTTCTGGGTCTCATCCAATGACTCAGACCATTGTCTATTAGAATTGACCAGTGGTTCTCATGAAACATACCACACACTAACAAAAGATCTTCTCTTTATATGTCTAATTTTATGATAGATATACGTTTTCTACATCAACCATACACACTAATTTTATGATAGATACACGCAAAAATAAAAAAGTACCTTTTTATTTCGTCTTTCCGAAAAATATATATATTTATATATATTTTATTTTTTTGGATTTGTCGATAAATCCATCGATAATCCGCTCGTAAATTATTTTTTTAGGTCGTGGGATCCGTCTGGAATTATCGACGGAGTGATACTGATCGGTGTCGAATGGACCGGTCAAAGAAAAAGAATTAGTGTTTCCTAATCACCTTAAACTATTTAGGGTAAGAAGGGTGTCGAACCACGAAGAGTTTGTGGTTGGCGCTTAACTTCAATCGACAAAGTGATTTATAAAGTTGCAATGGGTCTTTCTGACCAAACACAAGAAATGATTGAGGTGAAATTAACAAATTCAACAAAAAAGGATTATCAAGTAACAATTACGATCACTAGTAATCAAGTAACAAACAAACGATTTAGATTGTAACAATAATTAAAAAGGAATCACGCCCGGGTTTCAAGTTCACAAGTAATTAAGGATTATCAAACCAAGATATAAGTTCAAGCAATCAAATGGTTCTACAAATCAAATTGACCAAATCTAACCAAGAACATCAACATTCATACATTATAGGCAAATCGGGTAAGACAAGATTCACAAATTAAATCGAGACAAATGTATGCAATATAGAATTAGACTAATCATTAGATTCAACACAAATCAAAGATCATAGCAATTATCATCTAACGAGGTCAATGGTGCAAAAAATTATCGACTCCTGCGAGTTCATAACCATACTAAACACAAAGATTCGAGTACTTCAAACCAAACGATTACAAGAATTGTTTCTCAAAGCTAGCACATGATAAAACCCTAAAAAGTTACAAACAATCTACCCGGGAATGATTACCGGTGGATTAGCCGCTCATGGTTGTGGAAATCATCTTCGATTCTTCAATTTCTCGATATCAATCTTCAATGGGATGTTAGAATCGTGTTTCTTAGCCTCCAAGCACTCCCAAATCGCCCAAGAACTGCTGTGTAAAAGATGATTTTGAATTTGGAGAAGAAACCCCTAATTAAACACTGAAAATCAATAGTTTTCATGAAAATCCGCGTCTGAAACATAACCGGCGTAAGCTTACGTCGATGTGAAAAAGTTCTGGCGTAAGCTTACGCCCTTGCTGAAAAAACCACTGCTTGAAAAAGTGACCAGCGTAGGCTTACGCCACCTACAGAAATCTTCCAATTCTTTCATCTTTGATCCCGTTTTCTCGTGCAGTTTTCTCCTTCTCGCGTATTTCTTGCATAATGCTTCAAAAGCATCTTTTAAGCTCATATCACCTGTGCTTGCCCAACCACACAAAGTCTTTGCATTCCAAATAATAATTCAAGTAATTATGCAATATTAACCATAAAAATATGCAAAACTTTAGCCGCTCATCACATTCTCACACTTGAATTTTTGCTTGCCCTCAAGCAAACTCTTTTGCATCAAATCCACATCAAATTGCCTCATTTAAATGTAAGCTAAGGTCCAAGGTCATACGAAATTATTAAGAATTACACTCTCAATAGATTTGCAATCCAACAAACAAGTGATGAGTTTTCAACACAAGGAAACACTTGGATGGGCTTAACTCATTTCCGGTTATGATTTTGCATGCAACATACCACTCACAATCAATCACTCCACTCGGTTTCATATCTGCGCTAGCGATGATATGCTAGTGTTTCTCACTCAAAACCAAACAATGAATCACATTATCATAAGCTTGCATATTGATCACATCTCCACCTACTAACACAACTATAATGCATAAATCAAAAGTTATTTTAAGGGTTGTAATGTAGGCTAAGGTTACGGGAATGGATAGGGATTTTTAAAGTGACTAAAGATGAGTAGAATTCAAGTAATGAAATTACAAATCAACTCTAAAACTTTTAAATATCTACTATAGGTATAAATGATCTATCAACACTAAAGTTCTTATTTCTTCAAACTATCAAATGGTATCAAATGAAACTTGGGTTAAAATTGACCCAATAACATCTTTTATTGTAATTCAAATAATACTCAAACCTTTGGACAAATGTTGACCCAATACTATTTTTGTAGTTCTTTTTCATTCATTCTTTTCCCTCTCTTTTTATTTTTTTTTAATTTTTTTTTCATTTTTTTAACTACAACTAAAACCACAAAATTTATCTATCATAAACTCTAACTTAATTGAATTCCAACTCAAGGGTTTAAAAAGAAAATGTTAAAAAGGTGAGGGGTCTAATGTTGTGGGTTTTGTCAAAAGAAAATGTATAGGCTCAAAGTGGGCATCTAGTGGATATTAACGGGTAAGGATATAAAATGGCTAAAAATAAAAAAAAGTTTCTCCTAATGCCTTTATCATTTTTGTGCAACTAATTGGTTCAAGATCTCAACATGACCTTTGGTTGTTATCACTCCAACTCCAAGTCTCCTCTCTTGTAAACTCCACATCAAAAAAATCTCCTTTCTCGTTAGGATGCTGGACATGGTCGGGTGGCATCTTTGCATCTTTCAACTTCTCAGTTTCCTTCTCGATTGCCTTCGGCTCGCCTTTCTCATTAAACCTGTCAAACATAATACCCTTCTTTTTGGTGTCACTATCATTTGCCTTGACACGAGGATGACACACGTTAGTAGTAACTGATTTTAAACATTTATTTTCAATCGAATATGTAAATAAATTTGAAAAAATATTTATGTTCAACTTACGATTCCCAAAGGTCATGTCAACAGTGTCATTTCGACAATTGATTTGCGCATTTATGGTTGCCAAAAACAGTCATGAAGCTTTAGCCTTCAAAAAATATACATGAAGCTTTTACACCTTCAAAAGCATCCTTTAAACTCATATCACATGTGCTTACACAACCACACAAAGTCTTTGCATTCCAAATAATAATTCAAGTAACTATGCAATATTAACCATAAAAATGTGCAAAACTTTAGGCGCTCATCAGATACTCAATTTTTCTAGCAGTGTTAGCAATAAACGACACACGAGATTATTTAAACAAAATTTGTTATTTTCATATTCTTTTATGGTTTATTTATATGAATATTTTTTTAATGAAACAGAAGTAGACAGTACTTATGTTCTGGTTCTCATCCAATGGCTTAGGCCCATTAATGATACGTCTATTAGGATTGATCTCGTGTGGTCCTCATAAAACTTAACACAAACTTACAAAATATATCTTCTCCTATATGTCTAATTTTATGATAGATACACGCATTAATGTTTACGTTTACTACATCAAGTATACATACTGGTTTGACCGTCTAAGTGCTCGCGGCGCTTTGACGTGTGGACCTTCTAACGAGTTGCTGATGTTTGCTGCTTCTATCTGATTCAGCGGGATGAATCACGCAACTCCGAACATAAAGAATCTCCTCCTTTACGCCGTTGCTCAAGTCACCCCATAAATCAAAGTACTTTTGCTATTTAATAAATAAAAGTTTTTTCATGTCACGTGTCTAGTGGCGAAACTTGAAGAAAAACGTAGGGGGTAGGATTTTTTTTCTTACCAGGGGGTCGGAACTATAATTTTTTTGATCGAATACGTATAAATTAACACTAATAAAAATTATACTAATAAAACACATTTATTTTAAATTATCTTTTATTATAAAAATTTTGAAATCTAATTATTTAACTTTTATTTTCAATCAAATAGTAAATGAAAGTCAAATTACATTAAATAGTAATTAACGTATTTTCGAAACTCAATTATATATTATTTTTACATATTTTGACTTTTGTTTTTTGTTCTTAGTATATGTAATATATTTTTACACTAATAAAATATATACATAAAGATTTAAAAATTTTATATATTAATATTTTTTATCTCGTGTGTATTAGACGAGGTTCTAAGCTAGTGAAATATAAAATAAAATCACTTCATGCGAAAATATAAGGTCACTTTAATTTTATTTTGGATTTTCCCTAGCTTATTTTAATTTTAGTATCATCCCATGAAGTATATTCTTAAGAGGATTCTGGAATAATCCCTTAACTATTTGGTCCTCATGGTTTGATCAAACACCCAAACTAACCCATGAAGATTAATTTTGTCTCGTTTTATCATAATTCTAAGAACTAGCATGAAAGATCATAATGGGTAATGTATGGGGTATGTTTTGATGATTTAGTCTATACGTGATTGTAAAACTGTGTCGTATATGTCACATACCAATTACTCATTGTCTATCAAATTTATGGTTTCTAACGGTATTAGATATACCCATTTATGATCTTATGAAAGTTATTCGTCGGAATTCGCACTACTCGAAACTTGATCTTAAAATCATCTCAAAAACCAACTTGATTTTTACGAGTACACGGTTCCTTTAGATGTCGTACCCATACCCGTTTGTTGATTTTTATGAAACTCGTAACTCGTACCATTCATTGCTTAAACGAGTAATCACGGATCAGATACAGTTTCTTTTACGGGTATTCAGTTCTCAACCCGTTTCTTGCTCGCCCCTAAGGGGGAGTGAGGGGATGGGCTGGTGGTGTAGGTTTAGTGGGTCACACACATATATATGTATATATATTATTTATTATATATAGAGGAAGTATAGAATGTGAACTCACTTTAGTTGAGAAAACCCATAAAAACTCTATATAACAACCTTTATTGATAGTTTTGTTACATCATTTCAACACTTATTATAAAAAAAAAGTAAAAAAATTCATCGACTAGTTTTTTTTACACGTAACAACACAAAAAATGGAGATTTTTTTTTCCAATTTTTACATATTTAAAAAAAATAGAAATTCGGCGCTTTTTTTAGTAAATTACAGAAATCGTCCTTTATGTTTATACCTTTTTTCAGATATTGTCATTTAGCAAAAAATTGTCAGAGATCATCCTTTATGTTTACAAATCTTGCACGTTTCGTCATTTGGCTCTAACTAGTTTAATGTTCTCAGTTAAGTCTGGTCATGTGCAATGCACATGAGGGTAGTTTTGTAATTTTACTCATTTAATTAAAAAATATGTTAATTAAAATATCTATAAACCCACTCTCTCTCTCAACACACTTTCTCCTCTCTCTGACCTTAGTAAATGGATTGTATACTTACCTTAGTATATTAAATGCATGATCAAAAGTGCTCATGTGATGGTTGGGATCTATTCCACATCACCAAGTTAAACAAAATTTCAAGCGTCTACTATCTTAAAAAAGGGAAGCCTAAGCTAAGTTCACTATCGTGGGTTTAATGCTTAGCCAATCAAACTTAGATAAAACTTTAAAGTTTTGAATCCAAAATTAAAGATGGTTGGGATCAATTCGTCAACTTGATATCAACCGAATCATATTGATTTTAGTGAGAGTGTAAGACTGTAAAATACTAAACCCAAAAGTAATGTGGTGGTATTTCACACCTGCCGCGAAGCGTGGACTTCCCTAATTTTTTATCTATACTATCTATACTACCTTATAATTCATATTAGGGGGGCAAAAGGGTATTTTTACCCAATTTTAAGACACCGTCTTAAATACCATTTGTTAAACACAATATACAAGTACATCAAAGCCCAATCCTTTAAATCTAAACCAATTGTTTTTTTTTTAAATTTTTTAGCTTTGTCCCACATTGGTGGTTTACCCAACCTAATCCTAACAAACCACTATAAATAGAGAAACCTCCTTATTTGAGAAAGTTGAACCATGTGTTCCATGCTCCTTTTGGATAGGTTGGTAAACAATGAATATTTCTTTTAGTGCAAATACTAGGATACTTAACCGAGTTTCGAAGCTTGCTTGAAAAAAGCTTGGCTTGAAATCGTTATGTTTGTAAACTTGCTAACTTAGATCAGCTTGGTTTGTAAACAAGCTGAGCCCGAGCTAGACTTGGCTCGGCTCGTGAACTTGTAAGCTAGGTTTGAAGCTTATACTAACAATAATAATACATAAATATAATCAGTGTTTAAGGCAGGTCGGGTTAGATTGCGCTCTCTCGAAGAGAGCATCGGTGACACCCGCCGCTTTGCGCGGGCCAACCCACTGGTTATTAATGAAATTGATGTTTTTTAATTTTACATTTATTTATCAACAAATTCTTTGTTTTTCATTTTTATAAGAAAAATTATTAAAAAATAACTATTAATTTGTATTTAAAAAATAAATATGACTTAACAGTGTGAAAATGTGAAACCACGCCCCTCTGATGTGAATAAATATGGAAAATGATGTGTCGTTAATGTGACAGTGTGGAGGGGTGTGGCAAGCAAACGAACGAACATGAGGATCTTAAAGTGTTGATGTTGAAACCGACCCCCTTTTTTTGTGATGAGCTTGAAGATGTCCTAGTCCTACAAGTGAAGATTCGAGATCGTCTCAGGAAAAAATGAAAGTTCTTTGTTTTTCAAATATTTATGTAATGTTTTTAATTATTTAAATAAATAACTATTAATTTGTAATTAAAAAATAAATATGACGTGACAATATGAAAATATAACTATTAATTTGTAATTAAAAAATAAATATGACGTGACAATATGAAAATATGAAATCAAGCCCCTTATATATGAAGAAATATGAAAAATAATGTGTTGTTAACGTGACAATGAAAAAGTGTGGAATATAACCCATACTAATTATTGATCGATACGATCAAAAGAGAATTGAAAAAGACAATCTTAACCCTCTCAATATTATCATGACATGTGTACTATAAACCCACGTAAGAAATGATTAGTATTGAGTGCGGTCCTAATCTCTTGTTTTTAATCATTGAACACAAATACAACTATACAAGGGGACATATGTCGTTTGAGTTTTTAAAGGTTTTTATGTAAAAATCCATTAACTGCTAAATTAGACTTAAAAACGAAATAAAAGATTTATTAAGCATTGGACACACTTACTTCTAATCAATTTTTATATATAATAATGGTTACAGATTTAAGATTTAATAAAAACAAGATCGAAACAATTAAATTTATAAGAAAACCTAAAATGGACAAAATCAGATTGAATATAGAGATTGATTTATATGTTGACTATAGACATATCACACCAAAAGTCCTTAATCAATTAGACAAATGAAAGGACTTGTTGATAAAACTGCTTTCACTAAAATTTAAAAAATATTAAATGATAAGACAAGTAAGAGCAACGGGTATGGACGTGAAGGGGTGTGGAAGACGTGAGACACCATCCCCTTCACATATGAAAGGGGTGTGAAAACTCACCCTGTGAGAGTTTCACGGACACGAAAATGAAAATCTCACACACACAACACACAACACACACCACTCAATTAAATTTTATAAAAATAATTAATTTTCGCACCACTCACACGGGTATATCCCTTGTCATGTGAAAATTGTCAGGGATGAGGTGTCGTCCACGTGACATACACTTTTTTTTACATGAGTCTTACTCACGCCCGACATACCGGATGACCAAACTAATGGTTATTCAAGGGGCTCTGAATCTAATTTGGAATTGATTTTTTCTTTCTTTTTTAAATAGAACACTAAAGAGATGATAAATGTTTTAAACATTTGTTTCGTGACTAGGAACATTTTCTAACTTTCGAAACTCTTATCTCGAATTACAAATGCACCTAACAAGGACTGTGAGATTGACAAACACTTTGCTACGTGTTTATATATATCTTATACTAGGTTAGAAACTTATGTTCTACACGAGTTTAATAATAAAATATTAAATAGTTAGTAATGAATATTTAGGGAAAAAAAATATTAAACTATTAAGAATGAAATATTAAATATAAGTAATAAAGAAAAAGTAAGCGGAAAAAAGAATCGTGTGCTTATAGAATTATAAGACGTGGCGTAACCAATTACTTATTTATTAAATATAGATTTTACACTCATCTAGTTGTAAAACTTATAAAAAAAATTAAAATATTCTTTAATATTTATTTATTTGTCATAGCATAATATGGGAAAGTTTTCGACTTATGCTTGTTCGCTCTTATCTGAATTAGCAAAAAAATATGAATTTTGGTTATTCGAGTCTGGATTTGATTTAATCTTCCGGTTATTGTTATGTAAATAAAATTAAGATATTATATTATACGTTTTTTAAGTATTTAACAAATTTCAGTTTACGTTCTTAAACTAAACTAAGGTCTGACACAAATTTATGCATAAAACGAGAGATAAAATCATGTGAAAATGTGTATAATTTAGTGTAAATGACGAAACGTGCAAAAAAAAATTAAACATAAAGGATAGTTTTTGATATTATATTAGTTTAAGGACATAATCTAAAAATTGATATTATACATAAATGACGAAAAGTGTAATTTACCTTTTTTTAATTAAAGATGATTTCGTCATCACGTGAGGGGTACATGGTTGCATCTAACGTCAAAAATAAACGTTCGTTAGTGGAAATGATGAAAACTGTTAACAAATTTAAATATTTATGTAATCTTCTTAATTTAAGTATGTAAACTGAAATTTGATAAATAAATAAAAGACATAAAATGTAATTTACTCTAAAATTAAAATTAGGTATAAGCTTGGAAGAAAATGGAGAGAGAGACATGTCGTTTCTATTTAGACAAAACCACATGTTTCTTTCTCTACCATTTATAAATATGAAAAGAGGGATAAATTATTAACTTAACCGAGTTGATTTAGTTTGTAATTAGACTAGAAACCGAGCTCACATTCAACTCGACCCACCTCATGGCTTAGCTAGTTACTCATTTTTTATGTTTTAATCTATACTATATCATAAATAAAAGTTTTTCTATGTTATGTGTCGCCTTTATACTCATTTTCATCATTTTTTTCCCGTCTCTCTCTCTTATTAAATGCATATCTATTTTTTTTAATAATAATATATTTTTAAAGAAAATCTTAATTATACTAATAAAACACATTTATTTTAAATTATCCCTTATTATAAGAAATTTTAAAATTTAATTATGTAACTTTTATTTCTAATCAAATAGTAAATGAAAGTCAAATTACATTAAATATAATTAACGTATTTTTGAAACCCAATTATGTATTAATTTTTTTATATTTTGAATTTTGTTTTCTATCCTTAATATATTTAATACATTTTTACACATGTAAAATATATACATAAAGATTTATACTGATATTTTTTACCCCGTGTGTAGACACGGGTTCTAAACCAGTGAATTTATATATATATATATTTATATAAGTCTTAAATAACACGTTAATAGTAATATCTATCTATATAATTTTTAAAAAACATATTACCAACTACCAATGTAAAATATCAACAATGAAAATTTTATTCAAGCAACTCCTGTGTCCGGCTCGAAAGTTTCTACAAGCCAAATAGCTTGAGCTAAATCAAGATGCAAGTTTTCATTAGAGGTGCACAAAACCGGATTTTTGGCCAAATCAGATCAGTTATAAAACTTGTTCGGATTAAGTCAAATGAAGTTAAAACCGGTTCAAATTAGAAATGTCTTATAAGTGGAAAAAACTAGTTGAGTTTGAAACTGGTTTTGAATCAATCGGTTCAGTTTTAGCCGGTTTCGCTAGATATGCTCTCAAAGAGATTTCAAACTAGCGGATTTCCGCTCCCTCCGGTTTTACCCAAGCTGATTTCTGAATCGGTTCCGGATCTGGTTCGATTGTGCACCTCTAGTTTTCATGAAACTAATTATGGGATGTTACAATATGATCCATTGATACCTTGTAAGGCATGGATTTGGCCCATACTCATTCGGACTCCAAACACATGTTCCAATTTGTTGTCGTTCAGCAGGTCTTCTCAAATTTGAAGCACTCAAGAATCAAAAGCCCAAATTTGATCTGTAAGTTATCTGAAATACTACTTTAAATCTACATGTATCACATTTTTTCAATTGTATATTATTGTTGATCGAAAATTCCAAATGTACCGTTGCGACGTGCTTATTTTTATCTTCGTTTCGATGTGAGTTTCGTTCAAAACGGAGTTGTGCGTGATAATATACAAGCCTGCGAAGCGTAGGCAAACAAGTTGTCAAAGCTTTCGTATTTTTACATTTTTTTTTGTTTCTCTTATGACTTTTGTAACATTCCAATTTGGCGATATGGCGTGCCTATTTTAGTTTTTATTTTAACCACTACATTTTTTATCTATGTTCCGTTATGATTTTTTTTTTCAAAACAAACTTGGGTCAAGTGTAATATGTTTTTAGCTTTTGTTAATAGCGTACCGTTCCTTTAAATTCTCAATATATCGTTGCAACGTGTTTATTTTTAACTATGTTTTGATAACGTGATTTCTTTAGTCAACGTGAATTTCTTTTTTACGGTTTCATTTTTTTAGTATAAAGTTCTGAATATAACCAACGCCCCTCGCCATAACGTGTGGATTTACGTTACGGTTTCGTCTTTTGGTGTGTATAAAGCTTCTGATATTATCAACGTACCCGCTGCAACATTCTATATTATGTTAATTGAAACAATATACAAATTAATATTATTTCACTGTGTAAGATTATCATTCTGTTCATAATGAGTCATTTGATTCTTCTTCAGTCCTTATAGGGTACTTATATAAATTTCTACTGCATAAATATTTAGTATGCAACAACAAAATGTTAACCATAAAAAGTTATGGAGTGAAAGGAGTTCCATGATGATCTTATTTGATAGTCTAATTAAGTCGAGGGAGATCACACTAGCTTCATATAGTGTTGATTCGAGTGACATAACACTATCCTGATATGGTGTTAAGTTGAGAGTTCATATACACTATTTTGACATAGTATATACTTGTGAGAGTTCACTATTTTAACACAATGAGAAGTGTAAAGACCACTATCTTGACATGGTGAGTTGAAGAAGGTGATTACTACCTCTGACTAGTAAGACGTTGTACAAAACGATCACCACCTTTGATTAGTGAGACGTTTGTATACCGCTGATCTCTTCCGTTTAAGGGAGACAACTAGTTGAGCAAACTCTTGATTGGATAATCGAGAGAGGACGTATAGTGATTTGTTAAAATCCTTTTGAACCTCTATAAATCGGTTGTGTATCTCTTTCCTTAAACTCTTTATATACTTGTTTATTTATTTATTTTCTACAAACAACAAGTGATCTTCAATTTTATACTTGGTTTTTAAACAACAAATTAAACAAGAAATGAAAAAAAAAATAGTCAACCTCTCTAGTTCTCTATGGTATGTTGGATTCTTATAAAATAGTATGTGGTTATAATATAGGTGCGAGTTATGTAGAACTCGAATATACCCGGGAGTCATCAAAACTCAAAATGTAATACCTTAGGTTAAAGCTAGTAAATAACAAATAAGTTGACTCTTATTTGATTTCTCATAGATACGGTTGAGGATGATGTCGACCATTTTTTTTGTGCAGCTTCCCGGCTAATGTTTGTAGCTAGCTTCAAAACTAGAGTAGCCTCCTTTTCTCTATTCCTCTTAACATGTTAAACCTCTTGTTCGTTTTGAAGGAGTCTTCGGGGTCGAGGAAAAGGAACATGCTTAAGATGGCGCTTTATTGTGCTACTATTTGGTTAATTTGTGGTGAACTCAGGACTCGTTACTTTTGAGGGAGTCTCGATCTCAATTAAAAACTGTGGAAGACATTATGCTTCAAACGTTTAACTGGATTAATAATAAATCTAAGTTGGATAAGTTATCTTTGTCTAAATGATGTTGCTCGGCTTCTTAATTTTGTAACTTGTAATTTCTTTTGTAATGTAATTTTAGCGTCATACTAGTATTTTAATACTATTACCACCGTTCTAAAAAAATTAAACACATAAAAATAAGGGTATTAGTATATGTATTTTTTTTTTTAATTTAAAAAAAAAATTAGATTACTAAAAGAAAAAAAATAAACATAAAATTTAGACTAAATTACAGAAAACAACCTTTAAGTATATACCAAATTACATCCACAGACCTTTATCTTCACTAATTACGCTAGACACCCTTTATCTGTATGGTTTGTATCAAGTTATAACCTTTAAACTAACCAACGTTAGATTTTTCAGTTAAATAACATGTAAATGACTAGTTTACCCTTCATTCTTATATTAACAAATATATATATGTAAATGACTAGTTTACCCTTCACTCTTTGTAACAAGTAAAAGCCACACCACCATAGTCACCAACCGACGACCGGGATTAACAAATTAACCGCTACTCGCCCGCCCCTTCACCTCTTCACCGATAAATTTCTAGCCTCTCTTCCTACCCTCGTCTCCTCTCTCTCTCTCTCGTTTATAAAAACTAACTGAAAAATCTAACATCGGTTAGTCTAAAGGTTATAACATGATACAAACTATTTAGATAAAGGGTGTCTAGCATAATTAGTAAAGATAAATGTATGTTAGTGTAATTTAATATATACTTAAAGGTTGATTTCTGTAATTTAGTCTAAAATTAATATAAGAACGAAATAAAAAATTGGGAGGGATTTGAATCATACTCAAATAAATAAGTCCCGATCTCCCGCCCCTCTGCCCTCTCTCACAACTTCCCATGCCCCTGTTTCGTTTAGGAACTCCGGTGAAACCCGAATACTCCGACCAGCCTTAAATGCCACAAGAAATCAATAGCAAGCTACATAGAACCTCTCACCACCATCTAGCCTCTGTTTCCGTCGTCTCAAGCCTCCACGCCAACTCGTCATATTTTCCGGCGACTCTTCTCTCGACCCCTCTGCTTGCTATTCAGGTATCATCGTGAACATAAATCTTGTTTAACTTATATTGTTTGTTTAAGAAAAAGTTCAAGAAAAAAAAATGAAAGGAGCGGTGTTGTGGTTAGGTTGGGTTGAGTAACGGGTCAAAATTGGTTTGGTAACAGATGAGTTATGACTAAAATGAGTTCGGGTCAAAACAAGTCTTTAAAAAAATGTATCAATTTGCTTTGGATCAGAATGAGTTTTAACCAAAAAGTGACTCGTGGTTGAAATAAGATGTCATAGAAAAGAAAAGTACCAAAATCTGGTACCCGTTTGAACCCATTTTAAATTTACATAATTTTAGGCGAAACATCTTGGCCCAAATTGTTTTAAGATGTTACCCATTTCAACATGTTTTACGTTATGGTGTTACCCAATCCAACCCAAAATACAAATTTTTTTTACCCAAACCAACACGTTTTCCCTACTTTGGGTCAAAATTGCCAGATATAGGCGCTACTGTTTATCATATAACTTGGTTAAAACTCATGTGTTACATGTGTTGAATAAATATAACTTGTTATAAAACAGTATTTTGTATTAAGATTTATATGTTTGGTGTTAATAGTTATTTGTGAAATAAGAAATAATTTAATTTTTTTTTATGATTTAGTAATTATTAATAAAATATTAGATTATATGTTAGATGTTTCATTATTTAACATCATCATTATTTAATTGGAGAGAAAAACGAAAAACAAAAATCTAGATTTCAACAGAAGTCGACAGGTAGCAAGTATGGTTATTCATTTATCATAATATAAGTTAGAAACCCCGTATATTATACAGGGTGAATAAATGCAGTGTTATATAT
This sequence comes from Smallanthus sonchifolius, assembly GCA_023525975.1. Lineage (NCBI taxonomy): Eukaryota > Viridiplantae > Streptophyta > Magnoliopsida > Asterales > Asteraceae > Smallanthus > Smallanthus sonchifolius. The sequence continues at coordinate 58,940,643 of CM042041.1, read as the reverse complement.
ATTTAGTAATAAAAATATAATATTACATATTTTTGACATATTACATAATTTTTTAATACAAATTTTAGAAGCGTCATATAGTTATTTTTTTAAAAATATTTTATAAAAAGAATGAAAGAAATGTTCAAACTATAAAATGTTTTATGAATAAAACTATTTTTTTTAATTAAAAAATATTTTATAAAAATAGTTATAAAAATCATTACTATTTAATAGGAGAGAGAGGTGGGAAACACAAATTATAAATTTTTTATATTAAAACTTGTATCATTAAATAGGAGATAGAGTTGGAGAAAAAAATATTAAAGATGAATATGGGAATGACATGTGACACCTAAAACCTTTATTTATTAGTATGTATAGATATTTTGTTAAACTAACTTAATTTGAATGTTAAACATGATTAAACTCATATTATTATGGATTTTATCAAATATCTATGTTCTGTTTTACCTAATCTAGTAATATTTTCTATTGATTGTACAAATACTTCGTAAAAGTTTAACTTTGCAAAGAATGTAAAAAGGGCATATTTATAAATATATATAAATCTTCCTTGGAAACTAAAGAATTTGTTAAGATAATTCATGTTTATAAATTTATATTAGTTAACAGTGATGGTCATAAATTAAAAATTAAAAATATGAGTTTCAAAAACTTTAAAAGATAATTTATAACCGAGGTATGATCTGTCACTTGAAAACTTTAGGCAATTTATATTTATATTAATGAAAAAATAAAACAAGTCAACAAAGTTGGTCAAAAAAGTGTTATTGGTATTTGCTGTACACGTTTATGTTACATACATTGATGGGGTCGACATGGCAATTTCACAATTGATTGGCGACAAAACATGTGACATCGCTTTTGGTTATTAAATAAATTCGTGTTTTTAAAATAAAAAAAATTATACTAGATTGTTCTTAAAAAAAACTAGAAACGTTGTCCCGCGCTTTGCGGCGGGATGCGTAACTTAAACGGTTGAGACGGTGAAACTAACGTATGAAGAATAAAAAAGGAAAAAAAATAATAAACAATAGATAGAAAAAGGTATTAAAAAGAAAGTAATCAAAACTAAAAAAAATAAGAATTATAAAAAGAAAAAAAAAGTTGTTTGCAGGTTTCGAACATGTAACTTACACAACGAAAGTGTTTAACAATCAAATTTATAACCACTCCACAAAACTAAGTTTTGATGTTTTTAAAGAAGGAATGAAACTCGAGATTAAACATCATGTGAAAAAAATCATGCAAGACGACGCGCGATGCGACACGTTTGCGAAAATCATTACGCGTAACGCGGCGGTGATACTACTGTGGTTAAGTACATACAAAAACGTATGAAGTTGTGACTGCTAGATTCTGGATATCAAAATATAGATGAAAAATAGTATTATGTCTCATACGTTACAGAGTAAAAAGCACTTAACATTGAAATGATATATTTGTTAAAGTAGTTAATAACAAAGAAATAAAAGAATTTTTATAAACAAAACAAAAAAGTAATTTTAAAGAAAAAAGTTAAAAAAAAAGTAAAGGAAAAAAATTAAAGAAAAATTATCCACGCTTTTACTTTTCTAAACAAGTATATCAATATATGTATGTAAGAATCAAAATGATACATATTATAGATAAAAGATGGTCATAAATAGTTACTTGATGCATTTGAGAAGTATTATTATTGCACCAACTACAAGTTCAAAAGTATGAATGGTTATACATTTGAGGGTTTATGCAATATAATCATACAACTATGACAAAATGAGCAATGTTAATATTGGTTATAGATTGTTGTAAATGTTACCCAACCTTATACAAAGGTTGAAATTACGATACCTTAGAAACACTTAATGCAAATCGATTATACCATTGTTCAACCTCTTATGAAACTATATATAATGGAACTTTTTATTATGTTGGAACTAGGATACCTAAAGCATGAACTATACTGGTTGAAGTATTATAATGGAACTTATTATTATGTTCAAACGTAAAATCTAGTTCCAACATAATAATAAGTTCCATTATAATAATAAGTTCCATTATATATAATGGAATCGTCTCAGCGGCATTGAAACCATCTCGTCGAACTCTACCATCTTAGCTTTTAGAGTTTAAATTTACGTTTGAACATAATAATAAGTTCCATTATAATACTTCAACCAATATATTTCATGCTTTAGGTATCCTAGTTCCAACGTAATAATAAGTTCCATTATATATAGTTTCATAAGAGGTTGAACAATGGTATAATCGATTTACATTAAGGGTTTCTAAGGTGTCTTAGTTTCAACCTTATAAGGTTGGGTAACATTTACAACAATCTATAATCAATATTAACATCGCTCATTTTGTCATAGTTGTATGATTATATTGCATAAACCCTCAAATGTATAACCATTCATACTTTTGAACTTGTAGCTGGTGCAATAATAATACTTCTCAAATGCATCAAGTAACTATCTATGACCATCTTCTATCTATAATATGTATCATTTTGATTCTTACATATATATACTGATATACTTGTTTAGAAAAGTAAAAGCGTGGATAATTTTTCTTTAATTTTTTCCAGCCGTGTTCGAACCAAACTGAACTTTAACTTAGTAAGATAAACAATACTAAAACGTATTTGATTATAACGAGTTCAAACTACAAGTCAATAAGATAACAAACAAACGTACTTAGTAAAAATCTCAGTCGTAACAAAAAAACTATTTGTAAGCTCCGGTGAGGGTCTTTCCTCTGTTCCGGAAGGCAGAGGGGCCACCCTTCTTAAGACCTCTAGCTCCAAAAAATCTATTGGTAATTAAAGACTAGCAGAAAAACTATTGATAAGTCAATAAGATAACAAACAAAACCCGAGAAAGTGGCAACACTCTTAACTAAAAAATCTGAGTAAATTTCGTTTTGCGTCCCGGTGGTTTGGTTAAATAATCGCTTTGAATCCAAAGGTTTTAATTGGACTTTTTGAGTCATTGTGGTTTCAATTTCGTTTCAATTAAAGCCCGACCACTAATCCTGTTAGGATAATTCTGTTAATTTTATCACTAAAATACCCTTATTAATAAACAAAAACAAAAAAAATTAAAAATATATATATAAACCAAAAGCATAATCCCAAACAAACACACCATCTCCACACCACCACCACGTCTCTGCACCGGCGACCACCACCACGTCTCTGCACCAGCGACCACCACCACGTCTCTGCACCGGCGACCACACCGATCGTCTTCTCCGGCCAATTACATATATCTAACCTAACTCCTCCCACTAGGTGGACCACTATCGCTGCCTTCATCTTCACTTAAACACCTTCGTGACCCTCCCCTTGAACTGCAGTAACCACCACCACCACAAGTTAAGACCTGAAAATCCTAATTAACACCGGAGAGAGGAAGATGAGACATAGAGATTAGAGAGGGGAAGATGTGAAACCTGGGTTTGGTCCCCCTTTGCACCGATTTGAAAACCTAATCGAGACTAGAGAGAGGAAGATGAACAAATCTGCACATGACAGAGCGAGGGAGAGAGCTTGATCTGAACTCGATCCCACAATTGACTCGTTTTTCCAACATCATTGTCTTTGTTGTGAACAGATCAACGGAGAGGGGCGGCGACGGCTGTTGGGGACGGCTGAGAGGGGCGGCGACCGCTGTTGGGGACGTGATTGAAATTCGCCGGAGAGGGGCAGCGACGGCTGTTGGGGACGGCTGAGAGGGGCGGCGACGGCTGTTGCGGATGTGATTGAAAGTCGCCGGAGAGGGGTGGCGACGACTGTTGGGGACGAAGCGGTGGCCAGAAGGTTGGTGGGTGTTTGGGTGTTTACGTGTGCAGTCAGAGAAGAAAGGGGGGTTTTATTTTGTTTCAGGGGTATTTTCGTCTTTTTAAAAAAACTTAACTGAAAAATTGGATGGCGTTAGAGAGTAAGAGTTGATTGAGACAATTGACAAACCACGAGAACTCAAAAAGTTCAATTGAAACCTTTGGATTCAAAGCGATTATTTGATCAAACCACAGGGACGCAAAACGAAATTTACTCAAAAAATATACATGCCAAGACCGCCATAAAGCGAAACACTAAGGCTAAGACAACCAACATTGTATAGAATTAAAACTAAATCCCCACGGGTAAAAAAAACCTAAAACGTAATTGATTCTAGCGTAGTTTAAACTGGACTAAACTACAACTTAGTAAGATCAAACAATCCTAAAACATAACTGATTGTAGTGAGTTTGAACTAAACTAAACTACAACTTAGTAAGATTAAATATAACTGGTTCGAATCGAAGTGAACTCTTATTCTCAGAAGTGTGAAGGATGTAGGAAATGGGAAGTAGCAAATGAATGAAATTCACAGCTGTATTTTGTTCATAGTGTTTGGTTAACCAAAAAACAACCAACACAAAGTTGTTCTTTACAATCAAAACTTTTAAACATCATCATCTTTTTATCATGAGATGTTGAAGGAATGAAGGGTATTTGAAATAAAACTTATCGTTTCTTGATATATTGTATTTCTCATGATATTGTCATATAGTGTAACATGGCTCAATGTGATTCAAGGGCTTTATTTATTTAGCCATTAATGCATTAAATTATCTTACATTACATAAGCATAACTCTTGTGACAAATAAACATTGTGTACATTCATTATAGACTTAATTTATATTTGAAACTAATAACTTTTTAAAGAACGGTTCTTAATTTTTTTTAAATAAATACACTACAACCTATTACCTATAATCTGTGACGGAACTAGAACTTTTCAACTTTCGTAATTTGCTAGCGTACATCAGCTACTTTAACCTTCGAGGCCTCGGTGTTTGAAATCGTTAAAAAATTGCTTCATTTTCAACACTCGTAAAAGCAACCTTCTCGACATAACACATCAATGAATTCGTGAAAAAGATATCACATATCTTTTTGCGTATCTCATTATTTGTTAAACTTCATCTTGCGATAATTCAACTTTTTTTTGGTTTTTTTAATTATTACTTTAAATGTACTTAACGGATTTGATAAAATCGTGCTACTTGGTTATGTTTTTTTTTTAATATTAAAAAAAAAATGATTCTACATATAATAATAAAATAAATTATGGCAAACTAAACTAGTATATCAAATTAAATAATCTAACTAATGTAAAATTGTTAAGTAAAACGAAAAAGAAAATTCATATGCTATTAATTTATTAAGTAAATAACAATTAATAAAAAGCCAAAAATTATTAAACTTATTAAACTATTAAATTCACCACCTCATCTTGAAAATTGAGAGTGAAAGCGTGAGAAGAGGTGTTGCTAGTGTTCTCCAATAGCTGTAATCATTTTATTCATTAATTATGTAAAATGAATAGGAAATTACATAAAATTACAAAGTTGCTCTTTATTTGAGATTAATTACAAGAATGTCATCTTTCTTGTAAAAGAGAAAATAAGGATGATGGTAAAATGACAATTATTATCAACTTTATCCCTAGTTTATAAGTAGTAAAAGACAATAAACAGTTTTTTTATTTAGCCCCCTCAGCTTTAACAAGTTTAATATTTGGTCCCTCAACTTTAATAAACTTTTTTCTGTAACTCAATTACATTACGACCTACGTTTCGACGCCGCCGTAACGCGGGGTGGTTCGAGTTACTATACGATTCGACGCCGTCGCAACGCGGGGCGGTAGAGTTAGTCTACGTCGCCGTGACGCGGGGTGGTTCGAGTTACTGTATATTTCGAATTCGCCGCAACGCGGGGCAGTTCGAGTTGCTGTACGTTTCGACGCCACCGCAACGCGAGGCGGGTAAATCCCCTAGTTAGGTTAAAGAGGATAAAATATAATAAAATAATATTTACGCTTTTAAAATAAATTAAGGTTGATTTTGTTTAAATAAAAAGGCCCAGAAGCATGATTTAAATACGTTAAGGTCACACTTTTCTCACTTTGTTCTTTCTTCTGCGTACTCTCCCGTTCTCTCAGTGGCTGAATAGCTTCGTCGGACCGCCGTAGCGCCACCACCATCCGCCACCCATGATCAGAATATCTTTGAAATTACCCTTCTTTTTTAACTTTAAATACTTTGTTAGAGAAAATCAAAAGGGTCAAACTATTATTTTCTTTTTGTTTAGAGTACTTCGGTATATGATACATTTCGCCGGCCGGAGGGTCAAAGGACCCTCTGGACCCCCTTCAAATCCGCCGATTCCTATAGGCCCTATAACTTATAAAATACGAATCATCAATACTACTAAAACAATTTTCGTTTTATAAAAGATTAGTACATACGAACTTTTTTTATATATTGTAATTTTATTCAAATAGTTTACAAATCCATCATTACATATGATTTAGAAACTTTTAAAAACTATAAACTTATTTTTTTTAGAACGGCATGTCGGTTAGGATGACGCTAACCCCTCCTAGCCAGAGTTCAAGTCCTGCCAATTTTGAAACATTTATATGTTAGTCGTTCTCTCATTAAGCAATCATTAACATATAAACAAATTATATAAATTTGTAAAGTTGGTATATTTCTTGCAAAGGTTTCATCTATTGTTGTGACTGATCACATTTCTTAAATAAGCAATAATTGACCTTTTATACTTTTATACAAAAATATCATACATCTGTCTTCCACATAACACACCTATAAATTTAACAAAATATCATATATGGTCTCATATATATGCTGCTTGTAATATACACTTTGTCAACATCATATAGTTTTTGTTGAAGGAATCTTGATGTAAGCATCTGGATCCATCATCCATCACTCGTCATCCGTCGATCGATCGATGCAACTGTGTATGAGAATTACAGACACGATGATGACCGATTTTACCAAGAAAACACAAATTTCTATGGAGAAGATGAAGAGATTTCCGGGTTACATATGTCAAAAAACCTGGAAAGTAGGTCGAGATGATCCGAGAAGATTGATCCACGCGGTTAAAGTCGGGTTAGCTTTGACATTAGTGTCTTTGTTATACTTGATGGAGCCGTTGTTCAAAGGGGTCGGACAAAACGCTATTTGGGCGGTCATGACTGTCGTCGTTGTCCTTGAATTCACCGCGGGTACATTCTATATAAATATTTGTTACCTATCTGTAGCTTTTTATTTTATCCGCCCTCTATATACATATATACTTATAATACAGTACTTTCTTAGGGGCGACGATATGCAAAGGTTTAAATAGAGGATTCGGGACGTTGTTAGCGGCAGTGCTAGCGTTTTTATTCGAGTTTATAGCTCGAGAATACGGGAAGGTTTTTCGATCTGTGTTCATTGGAGCTTCGGTTTTTCTAATTGGTAACAAAAATAAATAAAACAATTTCCAATATTTATATAAATTTAAGCACATATCGAAAGTTTTATTTCATTTTTTCAGGTGCATTAACTACATTTTTGAGATTTTTCCCAAAAATAAAAAAGAATTATGATTACGGTGTACTAATCTTCCTCTTGACATTTAACTTGATCACGGTATCAAGTTATCGTGTCGATGATATCCTGAAACTAGCGCGAGGGCGCATGTACACCATCGCGATCGGCTCTGGTGTTTGTATCCTCATGAGTCTGTTCATCTTCCCTAATTGGTCTGGAGAAGATCTTCATAATTCAACTGTTTCCAAAATTGAAGGTCTAGCAAAATCAATAGAAGGTATGTATATATGTTTGACGATATATTAATTATGACATATTTTGCATTTAAGAGGCAAATTAATTAATTACTTAAGTTATATTTGATTAATTATATTTTTAAACACAATGCAGCTTGTGTCAACAAATACTTCACCGATGAAGAATCAGATATGGAAATATGCAACATTACAGATGATCCTATTTACAAGAATTATAAAGCGGTTTTAGACTCGAAATCAACCGATGAAACCCTTGTAAGTTTATTTCATTATTTTATTAAAACAGTATTGAAACTTGGTTATTATTGTATTATTTTTTTATCATATATGATTCGTATGAGCAGGCGCTTCATGCTAGTTGGGAGCCGAGACACTCGATGCATTGTCACAAGTTCCCGTGTCAACAATATGTGAAACTAGGAGGCGTTCTTCGTCACTTTGGATACGGGGTAGTCGCTCTTCATGGAAGTTTACAAACCGAAATTCGGGTACGTTTTTTTTTATAATATGTGACGGATATAGTATATTTGTGACACTTTATGAGTTGATATTGTGATATTTTTAGTTGCAACTTGCTTAATAACTTATTGTTTGTAGAGATGTGATTATAGAATGTTCATGAGGGAAGATTCTTTTGGGAATATGTATTAATATACACGAGATTTTAATAATTAGGTCCAGATCATACTATAACTTATCAGATCTTTAATCAAATTTTCACATATAATATTCTGCAAATCCATCTAGTAAAAAAAAATTAGAATGAAAAGAAAATATCTATATATTGTAAAAGCATTCGATAAAATTTATTATATTTCACAATTTAATTATTATCAATATATTTTATTTATTTTATAGAGAGTTAATTGCACAAAGGGTTCATGTGATTTGATGAAACTGCATGCTTGGTCCTCAGGTTTTAAAAATTACAAACCAAACGTTTGTGATTTGGTTACTCCTTTAGCACCTGATGTTAATAACAGTTAACTTTAATGGAAAATTAGCTAATGTGCCATCCACTTGACTTACGATTGCAAACTTAACCCTAAAATGAGTAAAAATATGTAAAAAAAAATTAGTAATTTTGACGACTTTTACTGATTTTAACCAATGTTGTAAAACAAGGTCTCTGAGGCCGAGTAATCGCTACAAGGTAGGTTGCCGAGGCCAAGTACTCCCCGGGTACTCTCCGCCTAGGCCGAGTACTCCCGACTCCGACTAGGGAGTGCCTAGCGACTTTTGCGACATTGATTTTAACTCAATCGTAAGTCACGTGGATGACACATTAGCTATATTTATGTTAAAAATTAACTTTTATTAACGTTAGGAGCTACAGGCGCAACCTGGTCACAAACGTTTGAGCTAATTTGTAATTTTTTAAACCCGTAGGCCAAACATGCAGTTTGATCAAACCACAAGGACCACTTGTGCAATTAACTCTTTTGTAGATTGTAAAACAATATTTAAAAGCTAAAAGTAACAGAGATATCACAACATCAACACAAAGATGTATAGTGGGTCGAGTGTATCTTATTAATGCACACGACACACACTTCTTAATTCTTCATTTCAGAGTGTAATAAACTAGAGGGGGGGGGGTATGTCACTTTTATACTTATAACAATTTTTTAAATAACTGATAAAATATGAAGATTTGTAAGAACTTTGTAGATTAAAGAACAACAATAAATAAAGAGTTTAAAGTAGCTGACATCATCAGTCATCACATAAATATAACGATATATAGTGGTTCATGTGGATGTTAACTAATATGTGTTACGTCCAGTCTTAAAGTTCATCATCCTACAAGTCATCTAGCTAAGATGACATGGATCACCAAGACATACATTTACTAATTTAGTTTTGGTACTGATGACCACAACTTCTTACTAATATAGTTTTGGTATTGGTAACATATTTTGCTACAATTTTTGCAGACTCCAAGATCAGTTAGAATGTTTTTCAAAGATCCTTGCACTCATCTTGCTTCAGAAGTAACAACAGCTTTAATGGAACTCGCCAGTAGCATAAGAAACCGGCGACACTGCTCGACAGAAACCCTCACCGAAAATCTACAACAAGCACTGCAAGACCTCAACACCGCTTTAAAGTCACAACCACGACTCTTCCTTGGGCCAAACAGCCCTAACAACACTTCCAAAATGCTAGCCTTAGTTGCCGCAACAGCACGTCAAAAACTAGAACACCACCCGTCGAACCTGAAACCAGACTCCCCGACCGCGTTTGACCGAAAGTCAAAGGGCGGGACCGAGGCTGAGAAGCGGGTTTTGAGGCCCACATTAAGCAAGCTTACAATCACGAGTCTTGAGTTCTCGGAAGCGCTTCCGTTTGCTGCTTTTGTAGCTTTGTTAGTAGAGTTGGTGGCCAGGCTTGATCTTGTGATTGAAGAAGTTGAAGAACTGGGGAGGGTGGCTTGTTTCAAAGAGGTTAAAAATGGCGATGAAGTGATTGTGGATGTGGGAAAGAGAACGAGAACTGAGATCAATCTTCCTAATGCTGCTGGAGCTGAGTGATTTGGAACTTGGAAGGTTTAGATATAAGAATCTTTGAAACCACAAAATCAGTTTTTAGTGGTTTCATTTTATAAACGTGACATATATAATAGATATATTGTCGTACCTTTTTTTTAAAAGAGAGTTTTGTTCCATGTTAAGATTAGTTGAATTAATAGATAGTTAAATATCAATAACATGAAATTCAACATGCAGTTTAATTGACATAGTTGATGATACAACTTTTTTATAACGGTTAATTTCTTTTCTACTGTGGGATTTGAATCTATCTCCAAACGCAGGTGTTTCAAGAGGCTGTGTCTTTATCTTTGTCACTTGGCCACCAACCCCGGCGATAATGATGCAGAAAAAAACAATTTCAATAATAACATATAGAACGGCAGCATCATGATAAATAAAACATCTTTTCAATTTTACATATTTCATTTACATTTCAAGGACCATCATTGTTGCTTGTGAGTAAATAGTAAGGACCAAATGTTTAATAAAACATACCTAAGGACCATATAGACGCAAAAGGATACCAATGACAAGATATGACACTACCTATGCCACGGTGAACCAGTTCATTACGACTACCACCCACCCAATAAGTTTCGAAGATATTTTGTAGCTACGTTGATTCTGAGAGGTCACCCTTAGTTGCTCCTTCTTTCAAACAGAACTTTACGCCTTCCGAAAGTATTTGATTTTTTAGAAAAAGGAAATGATTGCTCCAATGTTTTAAGTTCAAAGGTAAACATCTTAGGCAAGTGTTGAACCATTAAGTGTTAAATCATTACGTTGTCTGAATGGTTCAGTATTGTTTTTCAGTTGAATCATTAAGAGGTAAAATGAACCATTAAGAGGTACAAACATCCCTTACATCTGAACGATTCAGAGATAGAGGTACAAACACCCCTTACATCTGAACGATTCAGAGATAGCCTCTTAACTAAGTAGCCCCTTAATAATATGAGCAGTGAGGACTCTGCTCACAAACATTTCAAAATAAAGCCTTCTAGAAAGAAAAATATAGGGCCCTACCGGGTTCGAACACCTCTTGATCTGCAGTCAAATGCTCTACCACTGAGCTAAGGACCCGCTTTTTATATCTAATCCGGATATTGTTCTATTGTTTTATAAATCTAGGCTGAGTTATTTTATTTTATTTATAAACAACCTATCAAAAAAAATAGAGCCATTTGTTTTACTTTTTTTTTTATAAACAACCATTCATTTATTTATTATCTTTAATAATGAACATGGTCACTATGCTTCACTTTAACCATCCCATTATCATTATTTGATATATAATTTTCTATATTTAATCATTATTGTAAAATATCTTATCTATTTATTTGATAATTAATTATTTATATAAAAGGTGTACTAAATCAGTGTGAATGTTCAATGTGTGGTGCCAATGGTATATAAAAGAAAAAAAATCCAATTTGTGAGGATAAGATATAAATGAGTGGATGAAAGATAGTGGTATTAGGCTCAAGTTTTTTGAACATTTGAAGTTGTTTTTGGGCATGGCTTCTTGCATATCAAATTCATGTGTGTGCCTCTTTGGTTGGAACATAGGCAAAAACAAAACCTCTGATAAACCTCAACCTAATTACCATAATCTTGATCTTCCTTTTCCTTCTTCTCTACTCACCAAAACTTTCCTCAATGGTACTCTCTCTCCATCTCTCTCTCATCATTTTTTTTTGTTACAAATTATGAAATCCTACATAAATACGTTGTGGGGTTGTAACAGTACATCTGTACTGTATAACCTCACAAAGTACCTAAGCGTTAGAAGTTGTTTAGAATAATACGACAAAAAGAACACTTAGTGGAACAAAATAAAAATTAACTCTAGTGAAACATTTAGGAAATTTGGTTACTATTGTACGTGTGAAGTTTTCCCTGATAAAAAATATCATAGTTTGGGAATATGGTTGAGTTTTGTATGATCTTAAACAGGGAAGGAACTAAAATGCTGCTACAAGGCCACCTTAGATGGATTTAGCGCGACTTCATTTCATGAATGTAGCGATTTCAAAGGCCCGTGTGTGATAATCGGCTACACCAACAACTCATTCAAGTTTGGAGCATTCAATCCCGAAGGATATAGAAGCACGGATGATTACTACGACTCGTTTGATGCATTCTTGTTTTATTGGGCCGATGAAGAGAAACACGAGCCCATTGTGTTGCCTAAAGTAGGAGGCAGTGGTGCTGCCCTTTTTGATTATGCTCGAGGTGGGCCCCAATTTGGGGCTGATGGGCTCCTGATCGGGCCACCACTCGCACCCGTCATGGGTGGCTTTGCAGGGCCCGATACGCACTCGGGTGTTGGAGATCTAAGTCAAGCAAAGTCAAGATTGGGATTGTCTTATGCCAAAAGGGCAGATGGAAAAGAGTCTGTGTTTGGAGATGAGTCCAAAGCTACTCTTGAAGAAGTGCTAGTTTTCTGTAATCCTCAAATTGCAAGCTTATACTAAAAGTAGTCTAAAAGGATGTGCTTCTAGAAACTGTATAAGGTTATACTTCTGCTTTATCAAATTGTACTTTATTTTTGTAAATTCTTTAGCCCCTAATCACCAAGATTTGTTTAGTGAAGGTATTTTGGGGTGCCAAAGTGCAATACTAAGATCTATTTGTTATTCTTGATGAACTAAATATTGTTTTGGTTTCAATGATGCATTTAAAACAAACACCTTGAATGCATTCTTGAAATGGAAAAAGAACGAAACACAATAGAGTTTGTTGTTTACGTATGGGGTCAAGTAAGCACAGTAAAATATATATCTTGCGATGGGAGTTGGGTGACCCGTATGCATAGTTAGAGAGGTGGTGATGAATTGTGTGAAGCCTATCAGCCTGAAGCCTTGTGATATGGATGAAATGGCAGCCTTGCTATTAGGGGATTAAAACGTGGGATTGGTATTTGGATAGTAAATTATCTCTAATTTTAATCATTGATTCTTAAATCTTTTTAAATTTATTAAGTGACAAAAATAAGCTTAATGGAGTTGGGTCACCTGATTTAGTTGTGGTTTATGTGCCACAATGGTGTAAATTTGAGGTATGTTTCTAGTGAAGGGAGAATGAGTGATAAAGATTCAAGAAAGTTGCCGCTTTCGAATCCTAGGGTTTTGGTGGTGGAGATTGGAATGCTTGACGAATATGTGGGTGGTGATGGGGATTTGAGTTATTGGACAAATTCAGTTATGGAAGTTGTGATTGGGGAAGAAGCTAAAGTTAGTCATTCTTATATTCAAATTGGTGTACTTCACATGTGCATTGTGGCTCATTCACTTGGTCAAGCTGTTTTTGATGGCAACATAAAAGTCAACAGGTGATCACATTCTTTAAACATCACTCCAATTTCCATGTTAGTCGATTAATATGAAAAAGCATAGTGCTAGTTAGTATCCTTGTGTTCTTTTTCTAGAATTACATATGGAAGTATGCAGGCATAATAAGTGAACCATTGATTATATAAAACTTGTTTACTTCATTACATGCTAATTGAAGTTAAATAACTCCGTTTAGGTTAAACGATCTTCTCTTTTGGAGTGACTAATTTTCTTGACCCATCATGCTTGGCCATATGTTGCTAAATGATTATGTTTGGTAAAATGGGCGGGTTGGGCTGACCTACAAAAGCTTTTTTGTTCTTTTTTTGAATTTTATTAGTTAAATAACACGATATTATTTTGATAAATAATTTGATTTTACTTTTAGCAAGTGATTTAGAAGGTTTTATGCATTTGAATAAATATCTTTTTCACCCATTTCTTTTTTAGTTAAATCTTTTTAGCTTAATCCATTTGACGTATTAGAATAACCCGGGCAAAATTGTACCCTCAACGAGTAAGCATTATCCGTGCAGCAGTTCTTCTGTCAAAGTAGATAATTGTTATTGTGTTGTAATATATTACAGTATCACTTGTACATAATTGTTCAATATTAGCAGATTTGCACAACAGACAGATGCAGGGCAACTAACAAGGAGCCTAATTCTTGAACCGCGTGCAACGGTTAAAGTGAAACCAAATTTACAGATAATTGCAGATGATGTAAAGTGTTCTCATGGAGCTGCAATATGTGATTTGGAAAAGGACCAATTGTTTTATCTTCAGGCAAGAGGTATTGATCTCAAAACCGCTAGAAAAGCCCTGTTTCGTTTGGGGCTGAGATTATTGACCAGTTTCAATCCAATGATCTCAGAAAGAAAGTGGAACTTCATGTAAAGAAGTTACTTGATCTTGATATATATGTAGAAAAGTCAATGTAAAATTTGAATTTGAAAAGAGATTTGTAATCAAAAGTGGAATTTGATTATATTATGAGTGGATTCACATCAGCATCAACCGTTTGTATATGGGTCTTCAAATTTGTACTCTATTAACATTCTTTATTTTGATTTATCAAAACATAAGTTTTTAAAATTAATTAGAAGTCAATAATTCTTACCGTACTGGCTTGTATTTCTTTTCAAGAACAATGGTTTGTTCACCCAAGAATTAATGCTTGATTCAAATACCTATTGTAACAAGAATGTTATTGACTTCACTATTTATATAATAGAAGGTACAATATTGATCCATTTATAGGCTAAACACAACTCATATATTTATTCACGTCAAATACATTAACCATAATCCAAACATATACTTAGAATCTTGTAACAAGAATATGACCAGTATAACTCATTTATCTTAGTTAAACTGGTTGTAATCAAGTTGTAAACCGATCATAAGAGTGTAGAGGGGTTGTAAATGAGTTAAAATAAATGTGTTGGTAGGTCAACCTGTTTAGTTAAACGGGTTAGAAATATCAATCCAAAATGTCTGTTTAATTAAACCAGTTAAACAAACCAACCTGAACTTGACTTGTTTATTAAGTGGATTAGATAGAACAACCCAAAACGTGATTATTTTTGTTTCTGGTTCACCGCTAATTCAGACATACATAATTTCTTTAAAAAAAAAACTGACAAAATATACAGATCAACACATACAAAAATAACCATTATTTTGAACCGTTACACGCTCATTTTGTCGCATCTGATCAAAGGTTTTCACAAAGTAAAAAGGTGATTGTACTATATAATAAGCTATATTCCAGAGTCATTAAAGATGAATGCACTTTTCACCTCTATCATAATGATCCATTGGCTGCAAACATGGTCCCTTTTAGGAAAGCTACAAGCTTGTTCAAGAAAGTTGAGACTATTATTACAACCTACAATGGCCAAATCTAGCTTCTTGAGTGGTTCATACTTCAATTTGCAGAGAATCTCAAAGTCTTAACTTTGAATCCAAACTTGAATTTTGTCTACATGCAAATGATTTACCATGCAAATTGCAAACATTATTTTAAGAGTCTTTTGAAAAATTTAAAAAACCAAATAAATCTTGTGGCTAAATCTTTTTTACTTTCAAGAAAAAAGAAATTCAAACAAGGCAGCTGCAGGTATTAACTATTAAGATTGTAGGTTGAAACTTTTTACAGCCCATGAAAGACAACTTGTGGGGAAATTACCTAAAATACCCTTAATCCTTCAAAATTTGAAGATGATCTATAGATTTTGTTTACACAGACATGGTAGGGCCAGCTGTTAATGATGGTCTCCAAGACACTTGATGTTGGTTAGTAGACTTTTATTGATTAATGTCTCTATCTTCCTCCAGCAGCCCAATTAAAAGATTGAATTTTATTAACTAATTCCACTTCATGAAGGAAAATATTTCAACAAAAGCAGTTTAAAGATTGCATACCAGTAGTTCTTCCTTAAGCATTTCCACTGGCGGCTGGATTAACGCGCGGAAAATGAGATGAATTTGATTTTCAAGACAGGATATTCTCATATGAATGTGTTTACATTACACAACTTGATTAAAACAGAGATAATACAACAGTTGGTCTTCTTTAGAAAGTGAGAAAACGTGTTCGATGGTTATATTATTTTTCTTGCTGTTGAAAATAACCAGTGGTGACTTTGAAAATATAAAGAACCATATAATCATCCATCTAGGAAGCTAATTAGGGCCTACTGTGATTATTAGCACAAGTGGGAACATGAGCATGGTGATATATATATACTTGAATTGAATGTATCAACTTTTAGTGGTAAACCACCTAACTGACCTCATTGTTTTACTTCTATTCCAAGCAACCTTTTTTGTTTTCAAGTTTATTATTTTTTTGGCTTAAAACCCACTATCAACAACACACAGAAAAACATCCATGTTGGAAGTAGTCAAAGTCAAAATCGTGTAACCGGTAAAGATTACAACTTCTTGATATTTGATGTAAAAAACATGAATAATACATATGCCTAACTGTTTAAATCAAGGTTTTAGTGCACACAATAATGTAGTCATGTAAATGACATGCATATATTTGAAAACAACCACCACTATATATGATTGAAACTGAAATTGAAAATGAAAATTCAGAGAGGTTCCTTCATATCATCATCATCATCATCAATTCATCATCATCAGAAAAAGTAAAATAGTAAAATATTCAAGAAAATTCATCAAAGGGTTTCCATGTAGGTTCCTTATCTAAGCAGGTTAACAAATTCTTCATTCAACACTAAATGTCAAAACCATAGAAAATATTACCAACCACAAGCTCAATTTGTTCACTATAAATACTACCAACCTTATGTTAACAGCTTCCATACAAAAACAAATTCGATCATTTCTCTCCTTTAGTTATCTTCCATTAATCAAATGGCATTCGCACTCCACGTTGTGTTTATAGTTTCTGCATTAATCTTTTCCCTCCTAATTCCAGCACAAGGTGACACTCCTAGCGGCCCTTTCATCCATTCTCGCGCAGCATACTACCCAGATTCGGATGAAAAAGGATCAGAAAGTGAGAACCAATACATATACAAACATGCATACGTTAGGATCATATATCGTTATATGTAACTTCTGCTAATGATATATTTCTTCATGATTCATTGATGATGTAGCAGCTGGGAGATGTGGATATGGTTCATTTGGAGCAACAATTAACTATGGGGATGTAGCAGCCGCGTCTGATCTTTATCGAGATGGTGTAGGCTGTGGTGCTTGCTATCAGGTAATTATAAACATATACTAATATCTAAAATAATTCTGTTTATATATAACCAAAAATTACTATAGTAGTTTCCTTATTTTAAATAAATAATCAGGTGAGGTGCACAAACGCTAAAGAATGCTCGGATGAAGGAGTGACAGTTGTTATAACTGACCAAGGATCCAGTGACCGTACAGATTTCATTATGAGCAAGAAAGCCTTTCGTAAAATGGTCCAGAATACATATGCAGCGTCGTATCTACTATCACAAGGAATTGTGGATATTGAATACAGAAGGTAAGATTCAATCTTTTAAATTATTTTGTGTTACTATCATAATAAAGTAAAAAAAATACAAAAAGGACTACTTCAGAAATTTAATAATTAATCTCCATCATCCCCTCCACAGGGTTTCATGCAGCTACCCAAACAATAACATATCAATAAAGATTGATGAGAGCAGTGATTACCCATATTACCTAGCTTTTGTCATATGGTATCAACAAGGCCAAAAGGATATCACTGCAGTGCAACTATGTGAGGTAAGTCCCTCGTGAAACATAAAAAAAATACGAACAAATTTCGTTTATTTATATAACTTACACATCTGTAAGAACTGTGTAGGTTATATGAACGGATAGAATTTTAAATATACACATTTGTATGTAAGAACTAAGAAGTATAAAATTTTGAAAGTATGACCCATTAAACAAAAAGTTAAACTATCTTATTCTTACTGTAGTTTAATGTTGTTTTGTTATGTTTCATATGCAGACCAACAATTTCAACTGCAAGTTATTGGACAGAAGCTATGGATCCGTGTTTACAACAACATCACCACCTAGTGGACCGTTGTCTCTAAGAATGCTATTTAGTGGTGAAGATGGAGATGAAAAATGGGTTGTTCCAGTTAATTCGATACCTGAAATCTGGAAGAAGGGGGATGTATATGATACAGGTGTACAAGTAGAAGAATAACCGGTTAACCAAGCGTCGATCTGTAGGGAATTTTTTTTTCACTAATACGCGTAAAAGACACGAATAAAAGCAGACAGGAATTGTCTTTAGATTATTATTTAAGGTCAGTATAAGTTGGTTAAGGTTGTATCAAAATTCGTTATTGTTTTGTTTCCTTTGTAAGAATTGAAGAAGATATAGTAAAAGTGTGTCAATTTATTTAAGCTGGTGTTAATTGGTTGCTAAATGAAATAAAATAACTTTCAAAGGGAAATGATTGCTGGAAATAAGTGCTGGATTGGATAAAATCATTTGTGGATATAAATAAGTTAAGGCAAAAGCCATGATATGATGTGATTGTCATGCTTCTCAAAATGCTATTTCCATAAACTGTGGAGTGGGATATCTTTTATAACTATTTTCAGTTAAAAATTTTAAAAATGATCAGTTTTTTCAAACATGTGATGACTGTCATGAACTAGAGCCACACCACTAATTAGCAAGTAAAATCAATTAAAATGTTAGTCGAGTTGATAGACATCCGAAGACCTGACAACACTCACTGTTTATGATAGTGTTATATAATGGGGACTACTAACCCGGGAAATGCTAATCGCACTTGGTCATATACGCATCGTATAGGGCAATACGATGCGTATAGCCCTTCACAAATTCCCGTGCCCGACATTCTCTTACAACCTGTCATTCAAACCCCGTATACGCATCGTATAGGTAAATACGATGCAGTTTATGATACGAGATTCCTTCTGCCACTAAACCCATCACATCGTACCTTATACGCATCGTATTGGGCTATACGATGCGTATAGGGCCCAAATTTTGTGTATTTAACAATGCAGAATTCTCATTCGAACCGAACGAACGTATGCTTTCCAAAAAAAAACTATAAACATGTCTTGGTGGTGGGATGGTAACTACGGTTTTCAGGTATATTTTAACGAGTCGGTGGAAAACAACCCGCAAAGTTCTGGCGTTCAAGAGGTGAACCGAGAGGAGGTCTCGTCCGACGTTTATTCTCATCAACGGGTAAGGCTTCCGGATTTGAACGAGCCACTGAGCAATCCCGAGTTCGTATACGGTGAACCGTCTTACCTTACACAGCCCACGAACGACTACGTATACGGTGAAGTCTCATACCCGACACAACAAACCGACGACTACGTATACGGTGAAGTCTCATACCCGACACAACAAACCGACGACTACGTATACGGTGAAGTCTCATACCCGACACAACAAACCGACGACTTCCTGTCCGAAGACGAGGAACAAAACCATCAAAACGTGTCGTATAAAACTGACCAGAATTTTCAGTCTCGTGAACAGTTGGTGGATTGGGCGGTCAAGATAGGACGTGAGAATGGTTACGTCCTTGTCACCCGACGATCGAGGAGAAAAGGCGACGATCCGACGGAACCGTTTATCAAGGTGTGGCTTGTGTGTGACCGTCACGGCGAACGTGCGTCTACTGCCACGGTTAGACGTGCCGGTAGCAAGAAAATAGGTTGTCCCTTTAAATTAGAAGGAGAGTACCAAGAAAATACTGGTGATTGGAAATTAACGGTGAAGGATGACAGTCATAACCACGATCCTAGTCAACATCTTGAGGCGCACTCCTTTGCGAGGAGACTGTCTCAGTCGGAACAACTTTTGGTGGTGAAGTTGTATTCGCAAAACATGTTGCCACGAAACATTCTGGCAACTATAAGGGAACAAAACCCAGAGAGTAGTTGCATTAAAAAGGACATTTATAATGCGATACAAAAGATAAAAAACGAAACGAGAGTCGGTGAAACTCCAATGCAGATTCTGGAAAACCTGCTTTCTTCTAAAAAATACGTCTACTATACTCGGGAAGATCCTGCCACAAATATTGTGGAGGAGATATTCTTTGTTCATCCGAAATCGTTTGAGATGTGGCGTGCGTTCCCGCACGTGTTGATAATCGACGCGACTTACAAAACAAACATGTATAGACTTCCATTTGTCCAAGTGGTCGGTGTGACCTCCACACACCAGTCGTTTTGCGTCGCATATGCATTTATATCAAAAGAACGAGAGGAAAACTTCGTCTGGGTGCTACTGCAAATAAAAGCAATGTTGCAAAAGTGTATGGAGCCGCGTGTGATAGTAACAGACAGGGACAAAGCTCTTATGAACGCATGTGATAAAATATTTCCGGATTGTTCGAAGAACCTATGTCGGTGGCACATACACGAGAATATCGCAAAACATTGCAGGGCATCATTTACAGACGAAGACTGGGCAAATAAAGAAAAGTTTGTATCCGCCTGGTCCAACAAAAACCTCAATTTTGGTCAACAAACAACGAACCAAGTCGAGAGCCAGCATTCGCTTTTAAAGAGTTATCTTAGAAATGCTAACAGCTTCCTAGATAGACTTGTTGGGTTTGTTGATGAAATTGTAACTGATCAATATTATCAATTACAGTTTGCGTTTGGAACAAGCCTCATAAGAAAAATGGATAGCCACATAGCTATTTATTTGTTTGATAACCTGCACGGTAAGGTTTCACATAAAGCTCTAAATTTGTTAGAAAACGAGTGGTACAAGTTATCACATATACGGAAACAAAATGCAACGTGTGGTTGCCAACTTTTCAGTAGTTGTGGGTTGCCGTGTGCTTGTCGTCTGGCAAGTATCGAAGCTACATGTAAACTGTTTTTACTTTGGAATTTGTGAATGTTTAATTTTCAAAATTTTCTGACTATTTCGTTTTAATACAGGTGACAGAATCCCGCTAGATGCGTTGGACGTCTTCTGGAGGAAACTTGATTTAAAGCCGTCGTTTGTCGATGATGAAATTGTAGACGTGGATAAAGTACTTGGTCAAGTGAGAAACAAAATTATTTCAGAACCTGATCAGGTCAAAAGAAGTATGCTGTCGAGAATCGCAGGAGTGGTCTTTCCGAGCAAAAGTAACAAGAAAGCGCATGTGGTACAAGAAGATACTCGCGGTCGTCTAACTTTGAAAAAGCAACAACAAAGGAAACAGGATGTCGCGAGAAACAACTCATTCACAGGATCCCAACAAAGCAAATGTGACCCTACGAGACACAGCTCGTACATTGCGTCACAAGACTCGATACAAGCGAGTTCGGTCATTCAACACTGTCGTCCAACGAAGGGTAAAGGAAAGCAACCACAAGATGATAACGCCTATCTTGGTTTTCCATTGATTATGGGGAAAGATATAGTTAACAATATAAATTGTTTTAAGAATTCGATACCGTCTGTCTTTCATCCGTACATTTCACATATACAGGATGTAAATCCCGACGGTAACTGTGGTTTTCGATCGGTAGCTTTAGGCTTAGGGTTAAATGAAAACCGGTGGCTTTTTATCAGAAAACAACTTCTACAGGAGATGGACAATAAAGAGGAATGGTGGAGAACTGTTTTTGACAGAGTCGCCTTTCAAGAGTATGATATGCTACGTCACACAATAGATTGGCAGGATATGAAAGCCGCACCAGTTAGTCGTTGGATGTCGATGCCATACACAGGACTCCTAATTGCTCAAAGATTTGGGGTGATTGTTCATCTTTTAAGCATCGCCGGTAATCAAACATTTTTTCCATTGTGGTTTGTCCAAACGTTCACGCTCAACATCAAACTGTATCATTAGTTCACGTCAACAGGGCTCATTTCATCCACGTCAAGTTAGACGGAGATTTTCCGATTCCCACGCCGAATGCACTTTGGAATTTGCACCGAAATGATGATGCAGCAAAATGGGAAAATATATACAGTGATCGTATTGAACGATTTAAGAATATAATGGCTACTAATGGATCTACATTTCCACAATACTTCACGACTCGCGGATGATGCTTTATTAGTTTTTTATTAGTTTTAAGTATAGGGTCAATTTAATTATTTTAAATTTTAATTATTTGTAATTTTAATTATTTTAAATTAATTTTAAGTTAATTATAATTAATATTTTATTATTTTTTGATTAAATTTAATTAAATATAACTAATTTTAATTTAATATTCTATACGCCGCGTATAGGGCCATACGTGTTGTATAGACTAGAACAAGATATTTTAAAGGTTATACGCCACGTATAGGTCAATACGTGGCGGCGTATAGCCACTTGATATACCAGGAAAACGCAGCGTACAGAACCAAACGACCCAAAACAAACAAACACACACCCATACGCATCCGGCAAAAAAGCTCGTTGATTAGGATTGTCGTCTCAAAAAAACTTCGAAAAGGTACGTCTCTACACCCACGATCATTAATGTTAGGTTTATATTGAATATTAGCGGGTAAAACTGGGTAGATTAGCGATTTTTAGGTTTGAACTTAAGAACTATACGCCACGTATAGGGCCATACGTGGCGTATAGTTCGTCTTAGGAAGACGATGAAGCCATACGCCACGTATAAGTCTATACGCTGCGTATGGCTAGGATTACCCGGTCACTTGCCTGCGTATGGCCTGGTTTGGGTCGCGTATGGCTTGGTTTACCCGGCAACTCGCCCGCGTATGGCTTAATTGGCCTGCGTATGGCTTATTTTGCCCGGCAATCGCTTATACGCCACGTATAAGCCTATACGTGGCGTATAGGTTTTTAAAAAATTAATAATTATTATTATTATTTATTATTTAATATTTAAAATAAAAAAAAATTAAATATTATTATTATTTATTATTTAAAATTTAAACAATATATTATTATTATTTATTATTTCAATTAAAATCAATATATTATTATTATTTATTATTTAAATTTAAACGATATATTATTATTATTTATTATTTAAATTAAAAAATTAAAAACAATTAATTATTATCAGATATGGCGGATCATGATGATGATATTGAGATGGATCAGCTAGACGATCTTGCGCACTACCCTTTTCTGGATTTTCCGCCTGATACGGAGGCTTATTCCCGTTGCCAGAAGCTTCGGGAGGTGCAGATGGGTCCAGGTACGGCGGTGGATTGGGCCCTCCTCGAGGAGGTGCAAGAGGTCGAGCGAGCTAGGGCCATCATCGGTCAGGACACGCCATGGTCGCGTCTTTTTGACCTTTCTTTTGAGGAGACATACCGAGAACTGGTCGTCGAGTTTCTTTCGACGTTCATCTACTCAGAGACTGGGCTGCAGCCTCTACCCGGGGAGGCGCCGGATATTGATCCGGATCGTATTTCTTTTTCTATTTTTGGGGTCGTTTGCCATCAGACCCTCCGTCAGTGGGCCGTCATGACGGGCTTATACTACGAGCCTGAGACGGTCACGCCGCTTTTCACCGAGGCGGTGACGGAGGTGGACAAGGAGGAACTCCTTGTTTTTTGGGGCTTGATTTCATATAGTCCTTAGTTGGGTACCAAGGGGAGGGTCTCGGGTATTAGAGACCCTTTGTATAGATATCTGCACCGGCTTATTTCGACGTCGATCGCACCGCGTCTGAAAAGCCGTGAGTGGTGCACTGATAGAGATCTTTTCTTCCTTTTCTGCCTGCTTACTGGGAGGCGGTGCGACCTGTCCACGAGCATGGCGCTTTATTTTGCTTCTGCCAATATGCGACAGAAGCGCGGACTTTTATATGGCGGTGCTTTCATCACGCATATCATGCAGTCGGTCATACCATTTGACGACCATGAGCCTGCGATGTTACCGCCCATTCCCCCTGTCCGATTAGACCGTCGCACGGCGAGCGGCATGCGCATCACGCACCGATTCCCGCAGGGCCTTCGGTTCGTGAGGGCCGTCTAGGACCAGGTTTGGGTCCTGGTGCCGTTGCCGCAGATGCCTGGACAGGGGGACCCGCCTATGCCTCAACCGCTACTGGGTGTGGCGATTGAGGACGAGCCGCCACACGTCGAGCAGGTTCACGAGCATCCGCCACAGCATCCCCGACACGTACGTCGGTCTGTTAGGCTGGATAGGGCTACCCAGGCATTGCTTGATGGCCTTGTTGCCGACTCACGGCGACAGGGTCGTCAACTCGATCGCATGGAGGACCTGATGATGTGGGCGGTTGGACAGTTCGTGAATCAGTCACGAGCCGCCGGCATCGAGCCACCCCCACTACCACCGCCACGTCATTATCCGGACGACCCCGTTCATGGTGAGGGCGGGGCGGGTCAGGGTGACGCCGGAGCCGGTCAGGGTGACGGTGGAGCCGGTTAGGTTTAGTTCTTTTATTTGTATTTTGTTTCTTTCGTTGTTATGTATGACTAGGATCGTGGTTATGACTGTCATCCTTCACCGTTAATTTCCAATCACCAGTATTTTCTTGGTACTCTCCTTCTAATTTAAAGGGACAACCTATTTTCTTGCTACCGGCACGTCTAACCGTGGCAGCAGACGCACGTTCGCCGTGACGGTCACACACAAGCCACACCTTGATAAACGGTTCCGTCGGATCGTCGCCTTTTCTCCTCGATCGTCGGGTGACAAGGACGTAATCATTCTCACGTCCTATCCTGACCGCCCAATCCACCAACTATTCACGAGACTGAAAATTCTTGTCAGTTTTATACGACACGTTTTGATGGTTTTGTTCCTCGTCTTCGGACACGAAGTCGTCGGTTTGTTGTGTCGGGTATGAGACTTCACCGTATACGTAGTCGTCGGTTTGTTGTGTCGGGTATGAGACTTCACCGTATACGTAGTCGTTCGTGGGCTGTGTAAGGTAAGACGGTTCACCGTATACGAACTCGGGATTGCTCAGTGGCTCGTTCAAATCCGGAAGCCTTACCCGTTGATGAGAATAAACGTCGGACAAGACCTCCTCCCGGTTCACCTCTTGAACGCCAGAACTTTGCGGGTTGTTTTCGACCGACTCGTTAGAATATACCTGAAAACCATAGTTACCATCCCACCACCAAGACATGTTTATAGTTTTTTTTTTTTGGAAAGCATACGTTCGTTCGGTTCGAATGAGAATTCTGCATTGTTAAATACACAAAATTTGGGCCCTATACGCATCGAATAGCCCAATACGATGTGTTTAAGGTACGATGTGATGGGTTTAGTGGCAGAAGGAATCTCGTATCCTAAACTGCATCGTATTGACCTATACGATGCGTATACGAGGTTTGAATGACAGGTTGTAAGAGAATATCGGGCACGGGAATTTGTGAAGGGCTATACGCATCGTATTACCCTATACGATGCGTATATGACCAAGTGCGATTAGCATTTCCCGTGTGTGGTTAATAGTCCCATATCTAAAGCTTTAAATTGAACACAACATGGATTTATTGTACTTTCTGTATTAAAGTATTAAATCAACTATTTAAGATCTCCCGTCATGGATTTGTTGTACTTTCTATAGTCCAGAGTGTCCGAGTCGTGAACTGATAGAAGTGCCTCTTCAACAATCAATCCCGCATTTTAATTAGGGGTGACAATTATTAACACAACATGAAAATAATTTGGTTTTGGGTTGACTATTTTAACACGTTTTAAAAAACATGTCATGTTTGGGTTATCCCGTTTAATAAACGGGTCGTGTTCGGGTTGACTCATTTAAAAGCAGGTTGACCTGTTAACCCGTTTAAGTTGTTAGGAACAAAGTGGCGCAGCGGAATCAACACACACACATGCACAAACGATAATCATGCGGTACAGAAAAATAAACGACACAAGAATTTTACGTGGTTCGGTCCCAGTGGGGGACCTACATCCACGGGCTGCAACTAGGTTATTTCATTAAGCTCAAGGGCACACAGATTACAATTACAACATAGAGTATTTATAGATTAAAACTAGGGTTCCTAACTTGTTCTCCAAGTTAGGCCCAAACCGTATAGATAGGCCCATTAGGGCCGGCTAACCTTAGTTAGGGCCGGCCGCCTCTAAACGAGACTACACACCTAACAATCTCCCACTTGGAGGCTCGAGCAATCCTCAATCCACCATCCAAGCAGACCCTATACCAGTAACTCCAGTAATCTTCAATAACAGAAATCCTCCAAGCCTCCAGTTCTAAGAACAAGCTAACACTTCACTATTAGAAGTTTCCAAGCCTCCAGCTCCCAAGAACAAGCTAAGATTTCAAATAACAGAAGTCCTCCAAACCTTCAGTTCCCATAAACAAGCTAAGAATTCAATCCAATCCTCCTAGTTGCAGCAGCCCACTCCTCAATTACCAGAAGGGCCCGTTGAAGCTCCCCCTAGCTCCAACCCAGCAGTCATCACTGACCCAGCCATGGCAAAACCCGCCATTGACTCATCCTCAATCTCAACCGGCACCTACTCACTCGAACTACCGACTCCAGAGACTTCCAGAGGAAACACCACTCTCCAAAACCTGCAAGTACCATGGAGAGATTTTCCCATTCGGAATTCCGGTCTTCAAAACCCAACGGTGTTTAGAACTGTACCCAGAACACGTCCCATGCTCCCACTGTTCCCAAAACCCCTGACCTGGTTTAAACCTCCGAATGCACTCAGCTGACATCCCCGTGGCTCCAAGATTCACACTTGCAAAATGAATCCACTTAGCTCTACCCGATGCAGCGAGTCAAGACTTTAATACTCGGAAGTTGGTTCCCTTCTTCCAGCGATACATAATCATGTATCTTCCCAAAGTCTTCAAACAATAGATTCACCAATGCTTCATAGAAGTGAGTAATGAAGCATACCAGAATCTTGAACCCAAGAGTCTCCACTGCCATCACTGAGTCCCAATGCATCAACCCAGACACATTCTCAGAAGCAGAATTTACTATCTTTGACATCGACTCTAAAAGAATGTCACATACCTCCATGCAGCTCCACCAAGTCAACTATGCTCAGCTCCCACTGTCCCTGTTATCCCAACCCATGCCAAATGTCGTACCACTGATCACCACCGAACAAGAAACCGCTTCACAGTTCTAGACCAGCTAACCGGCAAACGGTTATAACAACAGCAGAGCTTTCATGAAAGCAAACGGTACCAAGGATTCTGTGATCGTACACCCGATCATCTAACCCTAACCGAAAAAATCTTTCAACCGAGCAAATATCACATGACTTCCCTTTTTTCACTTATGTCATCACCAGCACACCCGCTGGTTCCATTTTCTCCCGGTTTATCCATCGTTAGTACCACATCCAAGTTCACTTGACAAACCAACCAACCGAAATCCAAACCGCCAAACCTTTCGATAACAACTATCCTGTCTCCAGCCATAACAATAGCACACAGAAAATATATCGAAATAGTGAAACAAACACAGTAATGTCACGGGCCTGAACTTGACAGTTGTTCTACCAAACACTGTCAATAAACTGATCTGCTCCTGCAATAAACCTCGCAGACAAATCTAAACTCGAATACTGAATTTCACATAACCCGGTTCCCAAATAGTTGATAATAAACAGTCAAACAGAACTAAACAAAACTCTAACCTTTACCCGACGAATCCAAGAGCTTTATAACCAAACCCTAATCGGCGGCTTCAAAGAGTTTAACCCGGTACCCGAAACAATCAAACCGTTAACCCGCAACACAAACCCGAAACACCCGACCCGACGCTTCACCTGCAAACCCGAGTGAAACCAGCAACTCCAAGAGATCTACAACAGAAACTCTAATTGCAAAATCACTCCAAATCAGTCCCGAACAGCCCTGTTTTCTCCCAAAACAGCCCCGTTTTCCTCCAAAACAGCCCTGTTTTCTTTCCCCTTTTGCGCAACCTAGGATTTGAAAAAACCCTAATTCCGGCTGCCCAAAAAACAAGAAACCAGGCTGCGAATCAGCCCTGGAACAGCAGCAGAAAAAAGAAAAAAAAAAAAAATTTCGAAAACACTGTTCATGCGAAAAAACACTGTTCATGTCGGAAAACACTGTTCACTCCGGAAACACTGTTCACGACGGCGACGGTACTGTAGCGGCGG
The DNA here is from genome assembly GCA_023525975.1 of Smallanthus sonchifolius. Lineage (NCBI taxonomy): Eukaryota > Viridiplantae > Streptophyta > Magnoliopsida > Asterales > Asteraceae > Smallanthus > Smallanthus sonchifolius. The sequence continues at coordinate 58,912,557 of CM042041.1, read as the reverse complement.
CGACGGTACTGTAGCAGCAGATCTGAATCAACCATCGATCAGCCTCTACCTTTTTTTCTCGATCGAAAACCGTGCAGACCGTGTGTAAACAACGAGCCAAAGCTCTGATACCACTTGTTAGGAACAAAGTGGCGCAGCGGAATCAACACACACACATGCACAAACGATAATCATGCGGTACAGAAAAATAAACGACACAAGAATTTTACGTGGTTCGGTCCCAGTGGGGGACCTACATCCACGGGCTGCAACTAGGTTATTTCATTAAGCTCAAGGGCACACAGATTACAATTACAACATAGAGTATTTATAGATTAAAACTAGGGTTCCTAACTTGTTCTCCAAGTTAGGCCCAAACCGTATAGATAGACCCATTAGGGCCGGCTAACCCTAGTTAGGGCCGGCCGCCTCTAAACGAGACTACACACCTAACATAAGTTTCAAAACTACTTTTTTTATAAACAAATGTTCAATAAAAGTTTTGTATTTAGTGTTATCATAAAAAAAACTAATTTATACAAAAGCTTATCATTTTTTCTTTTCAAGAGATTACCATCGATTACTTTTTTGTTTACCATAAATGAATTAGATTCATAGTTTATGATTTTGATTTGTCGCACTCATACTCATTAAGATGTTAATTTGTTTGACTCATTTAGATAAACAGGTTAATCAGGTCTGGTTCATGTTGACCTGAATTTATGTGTTTTCAGGTTAGGATTGAAATTTTTATAACGAAAAAGAATATAAGTCATGTTCAAGTTGCATCCCGACAGAATTTAACACCTGTAATTTTAAAACTAATTATCTGTTTATTTATCGTAGTCTACTAACGTTAGTTCCAACTTTACTTGAAAAAAGGAAGTTTTGAACTAGAACACCAAACCAAAATCCGTTTTTTTAACATCCATTTGCATAATAATTAAATAAATGCCATTTGGATAGAAAGAAACCAAATAAAGCCCATTTGGTTCAGATGCTCACAAATTCAAAAATAAAGATCACAAATGGAAGATGAGAAAAGAAGCAGAGTCATCAGCTGTTCAACATAACAAAAGGCTACTCATTTACCAAATCTAAACTCACAAACAAAATGGCATATTAATCCAACCTGGCTTCTGCCTACATGTTTATGACATTTCTCTGAATCTAGCAAGAGCTTTCTTCTGAATCAAGGTTCGGTAGCTATCACCTGCTTGCACCTCAAGGCTCGGGTCCAACTTCTTCGGTTGACTCCCCAGTCCAGCTCTCTTTTCTGTTGCCTGTGCCTGCACCGGCTCCACCATCCCACTTCCATCCTTTCCCAATCCCTGTTCATTAAATCGCAAAAACAAAACAAAAAACGATCCCCCCTTTCAATGTCAGAAGCTGTTGCATTTTAACACATCATTATGCATTCTTTCTGCCACCTGCTCCATCTTTTTCTAGATTCAACAAACAGTGTGTGGCCCAACCCGATCCGACCCACACTAAAAAACTAGTTAGTTTAACCTGTTTTCCCAAACCCTAACACCCAACCTGCCCATTTGACCAGCTTTAATTGTATGTAAATGGGATGCAAAAGCTTTGTCCGTGTGCTAAAATGTATCATATTAAACATTAAACAAGTTTAAAAAAATTACCAAGCCTTCTTGCCAACCCATGTTGCGAAGCATTCTGTTACCAACATTGGTCTCGTCAATAGCCTTCTCAGCTGTAATTACATCATAGCTCTGAACACTGCTATTATCCTCTCCACCGCCACGTCCTCCAACACCAGGTGGAAAAGGCATAGAATCCATTCCACCCCTTTTTGAAGCTAATTCTCGATCTTACCAGTTCAAACATTTTAAACAAACAATATCCAGACAAAGTCAATACATAAAGGTTAACAATATTGAAATAGTCAACGGCCCATGAAGGCTCTTGGGGGTTTTACATCTCCATTTTTAATTTACTTTTTATAGGAAAGGAAAACAGTTGAGGGGCACTTACTTGGATCCCCGGCCCCAAGATCAGATAAATCATCCCCAAATGATGAACCATACAAACTCCTCCTTTCAGCAGCTCGATCCCTATAAGTAGTATGAGCCTGTTCTTTAACTGCTGACTGTACAGGCAACTCAGAAAATCGTCTTTTACCACTCACAGTAGATGCTGGTGATGTGTAAGAACCTAAAGCAGATGCATCTGTCCTAAATGGGACTGAAGAATTTTGTGCTTCTGTAACCGTTGACGATCCCGTAGACACATTTGTAGATGATGATGTCACATATGTGGACCCTCTTATTACACCTCTTAATGTCCCTCCAGATATGTTAGCTGCAGGCCTGGGAATCTCCGGGGCATCTAAGCTGGCTGATGTGTTCACAGAAACTGGTGGGGCTGAGTTGTCTATTACTATTTTGCCCTTTGTTGATGGTCCAACAGGATTAGGTTTTTCTTCTATTATGACAGATGGTGGATTGCCATCAAGAGCCACCCGTGGTGCCTGACTTTCATGACTCCTTTGCTTCCACATGGACAATACATTACTCATTTTTTTCTTGTTTGCCAAAATACTGCTTTTTGAAGCAAGTCTTATTTCTCTCATTTTTTCTTTCTCTTTTTTCTCTGCGGCTAGGGCGGCGGCAGCAGCAGCCTGGACAGCATCTGGTAATGAAGTGGTCTTGTCACTTGATGTTATCGTGGCGGCTGGTGCCGATATAACTACTTTTCTGGTATTAGAACCGTCAGATGACTTAGCAGGTTCGTTTTCTTTTCCAGATGCTTTATCATTTTGATCATTACATGGGACGTACTGTTGACTTTGGTGATCGTAAGAATACCAAATTCCATTATTTCCATCATAGTACAGACCTGTACATGAGTAACAAAATACAAACGTTAAACAATGTGTCAATATTGTAACAAGAAAAAGCATTATTAGAAAACAAATAAAAGGGACCTGTATTTCCATCATAATAGAACCCAGAAGCAGAATCATAGTAATAACCAGATGCTTCATCCCAAACAAAACCAGATTGTGGGGCTGAGGCGTCCTTCTGATCTCCATTAGGTTGTTTCTCATCTGGATTATACTCTTTCGGGGCCCATCCAACAGCATCATACTACATGAATAAAATTAACGGTAATAAGAAAAAAACAAAAAAAATCAATCAGCCCTGTATTCTAAAATATTACCTGCTGAGAAAATGCTGCAGCCTCAATTGCTGCAGCAGCAAGGCTGCTAGAGTGAGAAGAAGATGCACCAGAGCCTGGCCCAAGGATGCTTTTTGCATATGCTACTCGTAAAATTTGACCATTTTTTTCAAGTGCAGTCCCATTTGTTGCCTCAAGGGTTTTGGTGGCATCATCAACCTAAAAAAGATGCTTTTTATGCATAATTTTATTGAATAAAAGGAAGGGGTGTTTAGCTACTGGAATAGAAACTTACGGAATGAAAATGTACAAATGCAAATCCCCTTGAAACATGAGTAAATTTGTCTCTGACAAGTCTAAGATCCTGTAAATGCATTATTAGCAAACAGTGAAACATTTTATATACTAAATCAACAACCAATTGTACCTTAATTGGAGCATGTTTAGAAAATTCATAGCGAAGCATTTCCTCGTCAGCATTTTCATCCAATCCTCTTACAACCAAAACATGGGTGGGGCCTGAAAGTACAGTTGGAAAAAATAATTAAAAAACTGCTTCATATGTACCTTAGGGATGGTACTTTGAATAGTAAAGAAACTAACCTATCTCTCCTTTCTTACCAAATGAACTATGATTTGATGACGCCATGTCAGCAGGAGGAGCGTCATCTGTCCTAGGTTCGTTACACTGATCAAAACAGCCAAAAAAAGGATTGAATTAATACTAATCGTCTCAAATAAATATAAAGCATACTTTAGGTAAAAAGATCACCTGAAAACAAGATGTTCTCCTTGCAAAATTAACACAGCCACATATTGTGCACATCCAATCAAAAAGAAGTGCTGTGCTTCTGTGGTTTATATGACCCGCCCTCAATGAACCATCTGACCCAAAAGAAGGTCCACCAGCTGCTCCAGCTGGCTTACTGTTGTAATAAAAACATAAGGTAAGAAACTCTGATAGCTTTTATACATAAATACATTATTAGATTAATTAAGATTGTACCTGTACTCAAAAAATAGCTTCCTACCATCAACAACAAAACCCTCATCTCCAACCTTATCCATCATCGCACGTGCAGATCCCTGATTTGCAACAATACAATAAATTCCATACACAACACTTACATACCAAAATTAGACAGAAAAAAGGATTGAAAAGAAGGCAATACCGTGCTAGGGAAATCTATAAACGCAAATCCACGAGAAATGCCAGAATTTCGCTCCTTGATAACACGAACATGGCGAAGAGGTCCCCATTCAGCCTAATTAATGATTATATAAGAAGCTAAATGATAAACAAATAAATATAAACATATTGTAAAGAGATGGGTGAGAAAAAAGTACAAGAATTTGATGTAGATCTTCTTCGGTTGTCTTTTGGGACAAACCCTTTACAACAACAGTAGCAGATGGAGCCTACAAAATTGACGATCAACAGTCATCTAACTAAAACCTAACATCTTTAAAATATCAGATTTAAAATCTAACACATACTGCTGAATAATATTCATGATGACGTTTTTTATCATGATCTCTTCTTCTATCTGACCTGTCATACCAATCATCATCATAACTGTCCTCTCTATAACTTCTCCCACGACTACGACTTCTTGGAGATCTAGACCTAACACGGTCATCATGTCCATGTGACCGAGACCGGGACCGCTCATGCCTTTTGTATGGACTCAGGTCCCGTTTTCTATCACGCGAGTCACGTCTTCGCCAACCGCCCTCTCGCCTACCACCACCTCTGTCATAATCAGAATCATAACTGTGCCTTCCATTATCATAGTCTCTCTCACGGCTATCTTCCCTGTTTTGTGAAGCACGTGACCTATAGTCATAATCATCATATGCATAATCATCACGATCCCTTCCACCATATCTCTGAGGCCTCTCATATCCACCATCATCATAGTAATCACCCTCACGATACGGATATTCGTCCTCATAAACTCGTCTTCTTGTTTGAGGCCAACCTCCGACAGCTGGTGGTGGCAATACATCCCGTGGGAAGGCATTTCTTGAATAGATATCATCTCTTGGTAAACGTTCATCTAAATACCTCCTATCATCGTATGGATCACCCGTCCTGCAAATTGAATAAAATCCAGATGCAAAAACGAGAAAAAAAAAACAGTGATATAACAGATCATGAAAATTATGTATGTTAGAAATAAAGTTTTAGTGGTAGAATCAAGTGTAACTCACCGAAAATTTGGATCATGGACTGCAGGATACCGATCAAGGGCCTGTGGATTCAAGAAATTAACGTGTGTCAGCAAGTTTATAAGGATGGAAGTAGAAGGCAAATCGATTCCATATCCTCACTGTCCCATGGCTTTATCTCACAGTCACAAAAATCCCTAATTTCTTTGTATTTGTATATGATCCCATATATGTGACTAAAAGAGAAACCACAATTACGCTGTTATTTTCCCATCCATGCTGAGGACCATAGCGACCCGGATCCATTTTGGAATGACCCGTCAACGTTTACCCCTGCAAAGCTCTTGATGATCGCTTACTGTATAAACCTTTTTTTCCTGTAATGGATGCACAAACAGATAGTCATGCTATAGCAAACTGAGAAACAATAGCCAGTTTAGCCTCCCATGTTACTCGACTTGTCAAAATGTAATCTCTTCCCAGAAACATCCATCTTTAATTTCTTGTAACATAGAAATTAAGGTTCTTGAAGAAGAAACCAGTAGAAAATCGATATACAAACTTATTTGTGATATACAATAGAGCGAGATCATACAGATATAACTTTCAATTACACATAACCCCTTCTGTACAAGGATTTCCACAGCACGAAACTATAACAAGTACCCTAAATTCAATGATGGTATTCGCAAATAACAGCCCACATTTAAATATGGGTCACCAATAGCTACTCATAAAGAACATATTACCTCCAGTAAAACGGAACAAATAGGTAACTACGATTTTAGTGGTATTCTAGAAATATCTTGAATGTGTAATTGGAAAGTGAAACCAAGACAAGTTTGCTGTTACCGATCAGTAGATTCCCAAAACATGAAATTCAACTTAAGATTAATATCAAAAGAAAAACAATAACCGATAATTCACAAACCCGCAGCTCAAACTAGACTAATGCGTCTTTAGATACAAGACCTATAAGATTTACCTTAACAAAAAAAGAAAGCAAAGATGGGTCTCTAGCCTAACCCTGGCTGCAAAAATACTAAAAAGAAAGAGTACACGACACACTTCACATACACCACTAACCATAACCATGTAATAAATTTCAACGACCCATACATTCACCAGGTTTGAATTTTTCTGACCCTCCTTTATTGTCCCAGCCCACCTTAACACACATCTAACGCCGTGTTCCTTAAATGCAAGTTCTATGAACAACTAAAGGATATGTTTTTGCACTAATCAAAGGACAACCACCATAAAATGGTCAACTTTTTTACCCCAAAGCTCCATATGATGATATGAACAACAATTACCCCTGACATCACAATAACCCTAACATCACAATAACCCTAACATTTCACAATGCAATTAGATCAACTACAATGATAGCATATATGTAAAATATTCCTTTGGAAACAAGTAAGTCCATGACTCAATTTTTTTTTTCTATTTTTAAGTTTTGGATTCAAAGTTTACGTTTGATAAATCACAACAGAAATAAAATAAAACAGAATCAAAAGGACTATTGAGTAGCGATCAACAGAGCAATCTAGTCCATGCCAATAGGTACCTTGCTACACCTGGTAAATTCCTGTTCCACTTAAAAACAACATCAAAAATTACACACACAAATCCCCTAATTGTAAACATCCGTAAGCCCTAAATACTCAAATATTCTATTATAAATCAATAAAAACAACAAAAACTTACGAGTATTAGGCTGGAAACGCAATCGGATCTCCCGATTCAGGTGGATATCTTCGATTTAACAACACCGCGTCAGGCGAATAGCTTCGAAGGCGTGGTTTAGCAGATAGACGATTACGAAGACTGTAGAATCGAACAATTGCGTAAATCAGAGATTCAAGAGTGAAATAGAAGATTAAAAAGATGCTATTTGTGACCTAACAAGGCGATCTTGAATAGATCTGTAGTTGTTTATATGGAGAATGAATGTTGAAACGAAGAAACCAGATAATTAGGTTTCTTGGATTATATATTTTGGGTAGTTACATATATGGCCCTTGTACGTTTTACTTTGTGAAAAATGGCCACTTTGATTTTATAAATGAAAACTGCATGCGCAATGTCACGGGAAAAACGTATGTTACAAGACAAGGTTTACCTTCCTTATACTAGACGTTTATCACTATTTAATTCGTAAAAACCAAGTATCAATGCTAGACGCGATGTGAAACTTTTGATACTAGACCTTTATCAATTTTAATTGGTAAGAACCAACTATCGATCTAGACGCGATGTGAAACTTTTGATACTAGACCTTTATCAATATTTAATCAAATAATTAAGAGATATTGAGGATTATTGATTGGAAAAAAAGCTATAATAATCAAACGAACAATCAAGGGAGAATAAATATCATCTAGACGTCAAATCCTCTTAACTCATGTATGATAGCTTAGAAAGATTATGAATAGGGTTGTAAACGAACCAAACGTTTAGCGAACAGTTCGTGAACCGTTCGGCGGGAAGTTCGTTTACTTTCGTTCGTTTAATAAATGAACAAACATGAACAAGGAATTCCGTTCGATTTACTAAATGAACGAACATGAACAGAGGTCTCGTTCGTTCAATTGTGTTCATGAACATTCGGTAATATGTTCGTGAACGTTGGTTCGTTTATTTTCATGTTTGTTCATGTGTCGTTTGTTTAAGTTGTTCATTAAAGATTTTTGTATATTTTTATTTTATTTTATCTAAACTTTTTATATTCTTTAGTTTTTATTTTATTTTTTACCCTAACAATTAACTAATTAAAGTAAGTTTAATATAACTACAAAAAAACTTGATATTAAAATGATCTTATTAAATGTTCATTTCGAAAGACATGAGGGTTGACATCAAAAGTCCCAAACTAGCCTTCGTTCGTGAACCGTTCATGAACAAATCTATTTCGTTAATGAACGAACACGAACATGAAATTTTGTTCGGTTAGTGTTCGTGAACCGTTCATGAACAAGTTAAATACTTAACAAACGAACACGAACAAGGCTTTGTTCGGTTCGTTTACAACCCTAATTACGAAAGATGTTCTTAAAAAAAGCTAGGCTCTCGCTAGAGTTACCTAGACGAGCATATATCTAAAGCTCCAGAACGTAATGTTGGACACCCTAGGACCTACTACAATGAAGAACCAACAAACCCTAAATTGAAGTGCTAAAATGAAAGACTACCCCGCTAGAGGCTTGAAATCCTATGATAGAAGGAATGCTAATGCTATAGACTCAAATAAATTTAGACCTTTAATAGGCTTTAATCTATATATGGTAGTGGATTACATTTAACTAATACTTAATAAGAAGTGTCGGTGGCAACACTTCAACCCCCCTCAAGTTTAATAAACTAGCAAAACTTACCCCCAACTTTATAAAATATCACTTTAACCCCCCTTAGGTTTATAAAGTTTCGAATTTACCCGTGTAGTATATATAATTTGATTTTTCCTCAATAACTCTCGGTCGTTAATTATTATTTTTTTCTACTGATGATAACGTGATCGTACCGTGAAGAATGAGACCGACATCGACTGAAAAATATTGGTATCGTTATATAACTGTCTTTTATCTATCTTTCGATCTCCCCAAATGAGTCGCCGTAACTTTAACAACGTTTCTTTTTGTGTTTAGTCACATTAATGCCACCGCCTCAACCGTTTAAGGTCCGTCTCCTGCCGCGTAACGCGGGGCTTATTTTCTAGTTGTTCAAAACCCAAATAAATTTAGAGTTAGTGGCTATGTAGGTATAAAGACAACTTATACGTAAAAGAAAAAAATGAGTCTTTAATTAATAGTATGTAAAAATTATAGAGAAAATTTTTATGACTCATATAAAAGTAGTTAGTTTAGTTCAAGTGGGTCAATACTGAAGTACATAGCATGAGATCTTTTAATGTTTGATTACCTTTAAAGACATTCAAATTATAATAACTAAACATATTTAGTAAAAGATAATATATATTTTTATTGATTTTGAAAAAACAAAAAGAGTTAGTTGAAAACTTGAAATCACTTTTAAAGAATTAATTTTGATTGTAACTTTTTGAAGAAAAAATGTTTAAATTCTTTACATCTTTTTTAAAGAATTAGTCAGGTCAATTAGTTTCAACTTTCATGATCTTTCCATCATCTTCCATTGCCTTTTTAAGAGCCTTGAGTCTTTTTAAAACTCATTGACTTGTGTAGGCTTCTTTTAATTTCCAACATGAATGGTTACTATTATGCATTTAATATGATAATTATGTTTAACTACTTCTATCAACATAATAATAATCTTTTAAAGTTTCCACCTTCATTGTCATGATAAATTTTTTAGCACATAATTTTTTCTAGCTAAGATATTTTTTAAACTTATCTGTCTCTTAAATGATTGTATTTGTAAAGATGACTTTTAAAGGGTTATAACAATAAAATTCTGAAAGACATATGTTATTCATAACAGCTTATTTTTAACATTACTATCTATAAAAATATGAAAGCTTCTTTTTCTGATGCTTAATTATTCAGGAAGATCAAGACCTGCTTTGCATCAGTTAACCATATGATTCATTCAATATCTATATACACTGTATTCCACCTTTTGCTCCAAAGGTGGCCATTTCTTTTCTTTTATTGTCTTTTAAAATTTTGCAAAAAAAAAAAAAAAAAAACATCTCTTTTCTATAAAAAGAAAGCTGACAAAAAATTAAAAATCATCATTCTAATCCTATAAAAAATCAAGATCAGGAATGTATTAACTCAAGCTTATGCAGGTCCAATAGTTCCAGCTCAGCTTCATCTAAAATGATCACTGGATGCACTGCAGCACTTGTCAAATTTAGCGCTCTTCGTAGCTTTCTTGGGTCAAAAACTTCAACCTTAATTGCAAACACTGAACTAACTGGCCTATGATCAGACATCCTTATCTCCGCTCGATTGTAACAAAGTTGTTCTATGCCTTTTCCCAACCATAATATACGGTCACACCTGCATGTTCCAGTTTATTTATTTAGTGCGTGAACTTGTTGTAGAGACTGACTTTGACTTTTAAGGTCAAAAAGACTCATTTGAAACAGTAATTCTATGAATCTTGTGACAAATGACAAATCTTGATCCCGAATTCCACTTTGTAGAATTTGTTATAAATCTAGTGTGGTTATGCAAAATTTCATAAATTCTTAATATTTCATATCAAAGTTTGTAAGTTTGAAAAATAATAAGTTTGACTTCAAAAGTCAAAGAAAGTTAAATACATCAATTTACTATTACTTGGGAGTTGGGACACCTGATATCTGCATCTTGATATAGACACATTTTGACTTTTGAGGTCAAACATATTACTTTCAAACAAAATCTGTAAGAAATGTTGTGATAAATTTTAATCCCAACAACCTTCCCTTTATCACATATGTTGTATACTTCAAGAATATAATAAAAAGATTCTCAACATTTCAATCTCCAGATTAACATGTGAATTTAAAAAGCACCTCCTTTGACCTCAAAAGTCAAACCTTGCTTTTTTATAAATAAAAGTATATAGCAGTGGAAGTACTTACCATGCTGGTGCTCTCCTCTTCTCCCCTTCTTTTGGATTTTCACCTGCATATCGATCTGAATTGAATTCATACTTGTACGTCGGTGGAAAATCGATAACACCCTCTTTCCATCCATCAAAAACATGCCCCCTTCTCAATTCTTTACAAAGCTACAACACGTAAAACACACTACTTAGCTACATAAATATTCCAACCCGTTTATTTAAAATAGGTCTACAAGTAGGAAAACGGGTCAAACAGATCAAAGTCACCCAATGGTCAAAACAACCTGACATGGTCCATATCAGTACCTGATCACTATAGAGCAGTTGGTCCCACTGCTTCATGGAAACGAGTTTTCTAACTTCTTCATCCTGCTTATTGATACGATAATTCAAGTCGCCAAACCAGAATATCTGACTGTTTGAAGAAACAAGAAAGCATTACAAAAATGACAGTAAAAGGTAGCAAAAACTATGAACAGATTGATAAAATCATAGTTATTTCCAAGAACTACTTACTCATGACACGGGATTGTCTGAGGTTGATCAGGATCTAAAACAGTTGAGAAACGAGTACGTTTTAAGATCTCAGATACATTTGAATTTCGTCTCTCTTCATCCCCAACCTTGTGTCCAGAAGTCAAATGAGAACAAACAAAGCATAACCTTGTTTGATAAAGAGACATGCTTATGGATACCGAACCCTGTAACATAAAATACTTATCAGTTTTGAGTTTTTGAATGAACCCATGGTCAAAAATCTTGGGTGGTCAGATTATTAATGAGTCAAAACAGGTACTTGTTTTGATATGGCTCGGGTTGGGTCGACCCAAAACACTTTTGTCCAATTGTAGTGTGTCAAACATGAATACAAGGATTATTCACTTCCAAAAGTTAAAGATTTTGAATAAAATGATTTTTAGAGGATATTCAACTTGTTTTACTGTTTTCGTTTAAACTATTCCATTTTACATGCTTGACTCATTAAAGATAAACATAACATGAATCGACCCATTTGTACCTAAACGGGTCACACTTGCCACCTCGTAGTGAATTGAATTGTTTAACTATATGACCCAGGGGCGGATCTACGTGGAGCCCAGGGGTACCTTCAGGTACCCCTCAACTTTCGACGCGTAGTGGGAATTTTCGACGCGCAGCGGATTTTTTTTTTTTTTTTTACCGTTTTATGTATCCAGATACCCCTGAACGAAATTTTAGATACCCCTGGATTTTTTTCCTAGATCCGCCACTGATATGACCCGAGACGGAGCCTAATTACCTTATTACCCATGTATCCCATAAGCCCGACCCCAACTGGGGAAACTTTTAAGTTGTTAATATGTCTTCTCAGCCTTTTCCGAACCCAAACTGAAATGTATATGCCCACCATCTGCTTACTAACAATTCTTACATACCTGATATTATTTCTCAAAAAAGTTGACAATTTTGCATCTTGCAAAATAAACAGAACAAAAAAAATATAAACTTTACCTATGACTTAATTTTTCTTGACCATCCAAATAAGCCGACTCCTCGTCCTCCATTTCTGTTGGATCTTCAAAAAAATCATCTTCTTCTTCCAACACTTGTTCTGACACATCATCAAGAGAGTCAACCATGTCGGTCCGTTCTTGGTGCTCGGCCCAGAGCAAACCCAAGTCACCTGAGCTATGGTGCACCCGTTTTAACCCGCCACCAACATCTAGTGGGGCCAACCAATCAGAACTTACTCTTGCAGTGCTTAAACTTAATACCCTTCTTAGCTTTGCACCAGAAGAAAGAACTTTTGGTGTCATATCCAAGGCTTTTTCAGGCCAATTTAATATATTAATCACTTTTGTTTCTGGAACACTTATCTTGTTGAGGCCCAAATCACCATTGTTGTTCAATATTGGAGAAGTTGGAGCACTGTAGCTTTTATGTATGGCCACTTGTTCTGGTGATTTGTTCAAAGCTTTTCGAATTATCGATTCCCATTTTAATATCGGCCTTCGAGTTTCAGCACCCAAAACATTCCCAGCACTTAGAGGAACAACTTCCTGAAAACTGTAAAAGTAACTCTTGATTCAAAAGAAGGTACTTTAAATAATTAAGTCAAACCAGTTGCTTGCAAGATTCACAGTTGTTTTTCCAAAAAAAAAGAACTTTTTTTTTCTATTTTTAAGAACGAGTTATAGACTTTTAAAATCGTAGTAACTGAATTTGTCTAGCTCAAAGAATCTGTACTAGTTCAGATTTCTGAAGTTGAAATCTTATATGTTTGACCTCAAAAGTCAAACTCTTACCCAAGAATGTAAATATCAGCTGGTTGATTCATACAAAGCCACTCATCTATCTCAAGATCTTCATCAGGGATCCTTCCAGCTACATTCCATGTGCCAATTGTCATCCTGAAATAAAAATAAATAAATAAACAATTTATAACACATTTAGATTACAAAAAAAAAGCCAGAAAAAAACTATTTCTGATATTCTAGAGCCAAACCTCACATCTTTTGTTTTAATATAATGAACACGCATTGTCTCCGATTTCCCCCTCTTATGTTTAATCAACCCTTTTGCAGGCATCCCTAAATTTACAAAATTATCACATAATTATACGAAAATTCCATCAAAACGAACCGAAAGGAAAAAAGTTGCGACACAAAAAAAAGATGAAAAGAAAAAAGAAATATCACCATCTGAGTTATGAGTTGTACATGAAGACATGTTTCTCTGTGTTCTACGAGCATAATTCTTATCAAAGTGCATTCTTCCTTCTTTAAGAGAGCAAACTGTGAGAAAATTGAAAAACAAGAATGATGAGAAAAAAACAGAAAAGGTGTTAAAAAATTCAAACTCTTTTTTGAATTTTGAGGTTTTTTAATGTAATTTGCATACCATCATCTTCACTTTCAGCCTCTGTATCAACTTCATCTTCACTAAAATCATTGCTTTTTGGCTGAATGTTTAACCATTTCTTCATCACAATTGATGGCCAAAATGCCTAAAAACAAACACAACCACCTAAAGTTCATAACTTTTGGCCATTTTTCGCCTTGGGACGTAATAAAGATGACTCAAAACGTACCTCAGACCGCTTTCCTCTTCGGGTTTTCATCTTCTAAAATATAAAGAAAGCCAATTCTTTTTCTGTTGTAGATTTTGCAAGCACTCAGAAAAGAGTGTGTATGTATATATATATATAGGGAATCAATTCCTTTATAATTTTAGGAAGGCTCACCGTTGGTTCTAACACATCTTTCTCCCTTCATTTTTAATCCAATGGCTACAAGAGCCTGCTAGGCATGCACAAGTTGGCCTCCTGTTGTATGATATCAAATATCATGGCAATTTCATAAAGACCATAATAGCCCTCAATAACATCCAAGTTGTTGAATCAGGTAGTTTTTTATTTGAAGATTGGATTAAATAAAATGGTGCATTAATTTATATCTTAAAGATTGTAGTGTTTTTTCTTGCTTTTGAGTCCTCTTCTAGAAATGATTCTCATTTGTCATAAGAAGACAAATAAAATGGTTCAAAAATTCAATAATTATATGTGGTGAAGCTAAGTAGACAGGACATAGAACTTATGGTCAAATTTTACAAACACTCATAACCTCAAGTAGAATGAAAAGTCAAATCTGACCTCTCAACTAGGCCACACCTAATCTTTTCTGAAAAAAAATCAAAAAATTAAAGTTATAATCTTGTTGAATACAGATATGAAAGCAGCACACAGAGACACAAGTCTTGTTAAAACTGAAAAAAATAAAAATAAAAAACCAGGCATCACTTTCACTACAACTAATTTATAGTAGAATTGTATGATTGATTGAACACACTTCCTTTTAACTTTCAACAAGTGTGTATTAGTAATTAGGCCACTTAAATCTTTGACTTTTTTAATAGTTTTATAATTGGACTTTGACCTGCATAAAAAGCATGTAGATTGTTAACTGTCCAAGAAAATTATCAACTTGGATGATTACCAAACCAAACCAAACCAAACGTACCCAGTATAATCCCACACATAGCTAACGCTATTAGTAGGGTCTGGGGAGGGTGTGATGAGGGCAAACCTTACCCCTATCCCAAGGGATAGAGAGGCTGCTCCCGTTTAGACCCCCGGCTCCATGGGAAAGAAAAAGATAAAAATATAAATAAAATTAATGAGTAATAAAGTAAAATAAATCTAACAGTAATCTAACAATTAGCAGTGTATGACTAGAGTATATTAGTCACAAGAAACACAACACACCTACAAGAAACAAGACATACGCAAAAACTTTGCTAAACAACTCTACTCTCCCACACAACGGGTCACTCATCCTAAAACCCTAATACGACGTCTCCATGAAATCCTATCATTGATCATGTCCTCTGAGAGGTGTAAATCTAGCAAATCAAGCCTAATCCTCTCATCCCACGTTAATTTCGGTCTCCCCCTGCTCCTTTTCCCCTCTACAACGAGAGTTTCCACCGTTCTCACTGGATCTGTGCTCTGTCTCCTCTTGACATGTCCAAACCATCTCAATATTCCTTCTCTTATCTTATCTGAGATACATGTGACTCCCAATCTCTTCCGAACAACTTCATTTCTTATTCGGTCCTTTCTTGTGTGTCCACACATCCACCTCAACATCCTCATCTCAGCTACATCCATTTTTCGAGCTTGTGTCTTCTTGATGGCCCAACAATCGGTTCCATATAGCATCGCTGGGCGAACTGCTACCCTATAAAATTTACCCTTTAACCCTATTGGGAACCTCTTGTCGCACAAAACACCTGAGGCCGCTCTCCATTTACACCAACCAGCCTGCACCCGATGGACTACATCATTGTCGATGTCCCCGTTACTCTGGATGACAGATCCTAGATACTTGAACTTCAGTGTCTTAGGGACAACCCCACCTTCAATAGAAATCTGGGTCTCCTCTTCGACGTTTGCACCACTAAAGTTGCAGTGAAGGTACTCGGTTTTAGATCGGCTTATCTTCAAACCTTTGTGCTCTAAGACTGTTCTCCATTCCTCTAGTCTGTTGTTCAATGTCTCTTTACTTTCTGCAATCAACACGATATCATCAGCAAAAAGCATGCACCATGGAATTGCATTTTGAATCGACTTTGACAACTCATCCAAAACTACTGCAAAGAGAAAGGGGCTTAGTGCCGACCCCTGGTGAACTCCCACTTCCACCGGAAAAAAGTCTGTATCCCCCACGGGTGCTCGGACGCATGTCTTAGCCTCATGATACATATCCCTAATTGCCTCAATATATTTACTAGGGATCCCTCTTCCCTCCAGACTTTCCCAGATCAATCTTCTAGGCACACTATCGTACGCCTTTTCAAGATCGATGAACACCATATGTAAATCATGTTTCTTCTCTCTGTACTTTTCCATTAATCTTCTTAAAATGTGTATCGCCTCCGTAGTGGACCGGCCTGGCATGAACCCAAATTGGTTTGCTGTAACCTGGGTTTGTCGTCTAATCCTTGTATCTATAACTCTTTCCCATAATTTCATTGTATGACATAGGAGCTTAATCCCCCTGTAGTTAGCACAACATTGAGCATCTCCTTTGTTTTTATATAGGGGTACTAAGACACTACGCCTCCACTGATCTGGCATCTTCCCGGTTTTGAAGATATTGTTGAACAGTCTTGTCAACCACTGAACGCCTTCCTCACCCATACACTTCCACGCTTCAATGGGTATGTTGTCTGGACCGACTGCCTTAGCTCTTCCCATCTTATTAAGAGCACTCCTCACTTCTTCCTGTGTGATATTTCGACAATAACAATTATTTCGTTGACTGGATTGAGTATTGGGATTCTCCGTTATGGCTAGACTTGGTCTACAACTGTTGAAAAGGGTGTAGAAATGGTTTTGCCATCTCAGCTTGATGTCTCGTCCCTTTACCAAAACTCTTCCATCATCTTCCTTGATAAACTTCACGACTCCAAGATCTTGTCTCCTACGCTCCCTATTTTTGGCAATCTTAAACATATGATGCTCCCCTTCCTTGGTGTCTAGTTTTCTATACATCGTTTCATAGGCAAAATTCTTTGCCTCACTCACTGCCTTTTTAGCTTCCCTCTTTGCCTGTCTATAGTTCTCCCGTAGTGTCATTATCTCCTCTCCATTACTGCACTGCAACATCTCTTTAAAGCGTTGTTGCTTGTCCTTTATCTTGCTCCGCACCTCCTCATTCCACCACCAAGACTCCTGATATCCTCTTGTTGCTCCCAATGTGACTCCGAGGGTTTCCTTTGCTGCCTGCGTAACAGTGGTTGCCATAGCTACCCACATCTGGTTTGTGTCGCCATCCTTAGTATTTGTGTTCATCGCCATGACTTTATCTTTAAACAACTTGGATGATTAAATTACTATATTTCAGTCGGTACTTATTGGTACAAGATTAACAAAACACCGACTAAATCTTGATTATGGTCCCCAATTGAAGCTTATGTCAGATCATTAGTCACCTAGCTACATAAAATGTTAAAAAAAATCTAATCAATTAGCATAAAAATGCATCTGATGCAGACAAAATTAGATATTAATAAAATAATTTATGCACCCCACTTGCGGTAGTTAGGCAAAAAAGAAAACGCCTAAATTCATACAACATGTTATGTATCATCATAGCAATCTTTAGCCAATTGGGTGTTTAT
This sequence comes from Smallanthus sonchifolius, assembly GCA_023525975.1. Lineage (NCBI taxonomy): Eukaryota > Viridiplantae > Streptophyta > Magnoliopsida > Asterales > Asteraceae > Smallanthus > Smallanthus sonchifolius. The sequence continues at coordinate 58,895,064 of CM042041.1, read as the reverse complement.
AAAGATACCAAATTTCACAGCTGTATGATGTTTGGCAGGACGGTGTGATCACCCAGAAACACATAAAACGATCCTTGAATTATAAAAAGCTAAAGGACCCATAACGAACCGTTTCAAGAAAGTTATTGAGGAGCACTATATGTGGAGGTTAAAGACTGGCTAAAAAGGGGTTTTTGTTAAAACCGTTTTCTTCAAATAAAAAATAGTTTTTTTACTGAAACCGCGTAAACCCTTTAGTTTTTCTTTTCTAACGTAATTTCTTGATTTTCTATGATAAATAAATCATAACCTGATAAATAATTTCTTAACCACCAGATGTACCTAAAAGACTAAAAACCCTTTAGTTAATCTATATTTATACTATATAATAAATAAATATTTTTTAATGTCACGTGTCACCTCCATATTAATTTTCATCATTTTTTTTCGTTTCTCTCTCTTGTTAAATACACTTATATCTTTTAATAATAATATATTTTTAAAAATTATACTAATAATACATATTTTTTTAAATTATACTTTATTATAAGAAATTTTGAAATCTAATTATGTAACTTTTATTAACATAGAGATTTAAGAATTTTATAACTGTAAAATATATACATAAAGATTTAAGAATTTTATGTATTGATATTTTTCACCACGTGTGTACACACGAGTCTAAGCTAGTTAATAATATATTGGAGTTGAAATTGAAAATATTTTTTTTATTGTATAAATTAGAGGGTTCTATTGGGTTTCTTGAGATTCTAGTTATAGTACCTTATTGGAGGTGATTGGGAACTGAATTCTGGCGATAAATACATAATTCAAATCAAAATCAAAATCAAAATCAAAATCAAAAGGTACATGTGATAAGAACATACAAAGGTGGGTGGGACAAAGGGTTGTTCCTTTTTTTTTCAATGAAGAGCATTATAAGAATAAGACGAATATGCTCATCTTCTACAGTGGTTTGATAGCGACATGGAGGGAGTGGAGGTGGGTAGTTTTGTTTGTGTTCACCCAAGTCATCGTTTCGGAAGATTAATCATGTTCAGTGACGGATCTAAGAATTTTGTTGGGGTACGGGTCGGGTCAAAACAAGTACGGTGAAAATTGGTAATAACACGAAAAGTTCAACAAGTTTGTTTTAAACCACAAATTACTCGAATCCAGTGATGCATAGAACCATAGATCGAGTAACAAACACATGAAATTAGGTAGAGCAAACTAATGGAAAATAAAAGTAAAGAATACCACCGATCTTCTTGTGCTTAAATCATTCTAAGTTGAGAACATTTAGAGGTTGTTCTCACTTTAATAATTTAGCGATCGATGTTATCAATATAATGCAACATTGGTCTACTGCATTTTTTTTGTAATACATGTTTTCCCTATAGAGTCACGTGTTTAGGAGAATTATGTAAATAATCACTTTAGTAGGTTTTTATACATTGTCAAAATAAGTTGGTACAAACACTTAATAAAGTGTTTGAGCAGGGTCTTCTCCCTCTAATTCATGTTTCTTTTAGTAAAACACGCAATGCATTCATGTTATGTGATGCTACCAATGTTGTATAGTTTGTGTCTCATAACCGAACATTAAATGAACCGATACATCTATAGTTTGTGTGTTTCATCCAACAAGTCATTAACTTGTTTGAGATGATTTCAGGAGTTTGAGCTCCATCTCACCTTGTTTCTTCTTTTTGTTTAAACGGCGAACAAAACATAATATATAAATAGGATACTAGTAAGAACCAACCCCATTAATTACAACCACCGATACATAAAAAGGAAAAAACCCCACCTTGTTTCTAATATTACTTTTATAAATTATTCACTCATAATGTCATGAATTGTGTTTAGGTTATCGTGGTCATGACTTTGAATTTAGTTATCGTGGTCTTCTTGAGCATCATGATGATGATGATAAATTTGAGGTTGTGTTTTCTGTGACTTGATGTGTGCTTTCAAAATTTGGTTATATGTTTAATAAATCGACACTTACCGTTGGCCATCTGGTGCAATGGTAGCCCCAAGACTTCCCATAGTGGAGGTTTTGGGTTTGAATCCTGACCACAACAAAAAAAGGGTCTGTGGCCAAGTCAGGGGTATACCCAGTTGGGGGTTCCTCCTGTGATGGACTACCCTGGATGTTCTAGGTGTTGCTTCGAAAAAACCCAATTATCCTAGAATATCTAGGTGTTGATGTTAAAAAAAATCGACACTTTTTGTTCGAATCTTTAGTTTTACAAAGCTCTTAATATGCTAAATATGAAAAAATAAAATAAAAATATTTATTAATATATCATACTCAATTAGGGGTGACTAACTTTTTGGCGGGATTAAACAAATTTTAAAACTGGGTATTATTAGTGTTTCTGGTCGTAACAACTATTAACTTGATTAATTGAACCATAACAGATGGTTAACCGACCATCGGTTAATGGTTACGGAAATGATTTTTCATTAACCGACCAATCGGTTATAATTACGATGAAGGGCTAAAACCCACACATAACCGATTTTACACACCCTTAAATTATACGTGACTAAAATTATTTATTTTACATCATTATATGGACGGGGATGACGTTTATGACATAGAAAATGTAATTCATGTGAGACGTAGACACATATTTTATAGGTTTGCAGGTTTATATAATAACTAAAAATTCACGTATTAAATACTAGGTTAAAATCTCGTGTATTACACGGGTTAAATAAATAAAATGTTGTATATTTAGTAATAAAAATTTTATATTTTTAAAAACCCGTGTAATACACGGGTTGAATAAACCAGTATATTACATCGGTTGAATAAACTATAATGTAATTTGTTAACAAACACATTTGTCAAAATATGTTTTAAAAAAATGTAATTTGTCGTGACAGTTACAAGGTCTGTTAAGTTAGTTTTTAAAACATTTTTTTTCAACTGAGTATTAATTTTTTAATTTAATTAATAAATGTTAGTTCATATTAAGTTCATTTGATTGATGATATAATAACTATTTATAATTAAATAATAAGTATTCGTAATTAGATTTATTAATATAAAGATTATTATTTAATAGGAGAGAGAAATAGAAAATCTAATATTTAATAGAAAAAAGAGGTGAAAAAATAAAGATGATGAGTAACCAGAGAGTGACACGTGTCCTGAAAAGATTTTCATTTATTAGAGTAGTTAGATTTATTTAATTCACGTATTAAATATTTAGTTTTGCCTTTCAAAAAAAATATTTATTTCTTTTTTACATTATTATAAGGCTCACGTGTTACATGGTAATTTTAAGATCTTTTTTTCTTTTTAGGGACGGGGATGACGTTTACGTGACATTTTCGTAAATTCATTCATCCGTAAACAAAAGAATGGAAAGTAGTAAATTGGTGGACCCCATTTCAGTCAACTTGAAATTACAGCAAGGATGATTTCTTAGGGCGACGGTTAAATTTTTTTTTTTGTAAGAATTATATGAGAATGGAGATAAAATTAGGGGCGTTAATTTCTGACACGACTTGAAGCCGTATAAAAAAATATTTTATGTCGGCTGATATGATTCGTGTAAAAAATAGGTCAACCTGAACATGATCTGTTTAATAAGTGGGTTCATCATCTATCGTCTTGTAAAGGGAGTCTAGACAACCCGTAGGATTAGCCATGTATTACATAAAAAAAATATACTTATCTATACCATATATAATACATTTGAGGAGGACACATATGTCTTTTAACACTTTTTAAAAAATTTACTTACACATTTTTTTAAGCATAAGGTATAACCCTCTAATGCTTTAAAAAAACTGAAAACGAAAGTTATTCATAGGGTAACTACCATCTCCCCTCATAATTTTAAACGTGCATAACTTTTTCATACATTAATATTTTTTTTAAAAAATACACCATAAAAACGATCATTTTATTCTCTTTAATTTAATCATGTTAGGATAAAAAATTACACCATAAAAACGATCATTTTTTTAAAAAACTACCATCTCCCCTCATAATTTTAAACGTCCCGACTTAACCAAATCATTGATCATGTTAGGATTGAGTCCATCCCAAGTTCTAAGATAAAAAAATATCAATATTAGGATTTATCCACATTATCTTCCTTAACATTAGCTTCATCTACATTAGCATTAACATCATCTTCATCCACGTTAACATTAACATCATCTTCCTCAACATTAGCTTCTTCCACATTAGCATTTACATCATCTTCCTCAACTTTAGAACTTTGTGATTATTTTTTAAAGAACTTACGTATAACCCTTTTTTGAGAATTTCTTTTATATTCCTCTACTTTCCTCGTACATTTTTCAAAATTGGATAGGTAGTTATATTTAGGAGGCATATTTCTAAATAAAAAAAAACATATAAACCCAAAGGTCAAAAACTCGTATACAGATCAAAAACTCATAAACAGAAAAACTCATATTAGTCATATACGGCCAAAAACTTATATACAACCAAAAACTCAAATAGGGGCGGCCCAAAGGGTGTAATACAGCCAAAAAATCTCAAAATCCTCAATTCCTCATATCCAGCCAAACTTGATTTAATGATTTTCCGTTAAAAAAGCTAGTGATATACATCGATCTGTATGTTTTCCTTTTCCAATTTATATCTAGGTTTTCATATATTTGATTTGTTGATGATTCATGAACAACTGAAGCAAATAGCAGCATAACATTAATATCATACATACCTCGAACTCGATTCCATTCCCGATCATCTAGTGGCTAATCACTGATCCTTTGATTCCAAATTCCCGATCCTCCCTCTCAGCTTCTTGCGGTCTGCCGGTCTTCTACGTTAGACTATGCGTAATGGGCAGGGGCGTGATCCCACCTCACCCTCATCTGGACACTTTAATTTACGAATATTTACTCGTGTCATAGACATCAACAACCCTCATCTGGACACTTAAATTTGTGTCATGTTCGTGTCGTGTTTTGGATCGACTTGTTTAGTTTTAATTTACGAATTTAAGTAATACTTAGTGACTTGATAACAATTTAACCGACCAAGTTCAACTTTTTTTTATTGTAATTGTTTTTTTAATCGCATTCCTAACTAACAAATATGGATTTATATATTTAACTTACGATTAAAGAGAGGAATGAAAACTATTTGAGAAAGAAAAAGTGAGAGTGAGAGCGGAACAAAGCTGTCAAAAATGAAGAGCGAATAAAAAGTTCTAAGGGAAAAAATTAATTTCAGTTAATAGTAAGAGGGGAAATTAAAAATAAAAGCATTAAATGTTAAATTGTAGGACTTCTTAAATAACTACCTTTAAAATCTAGATATGAATTTTTTTCAAACACTAAATTCAAATGAGTTAACGGGTTAACTCTTTCATTAAACGAGTTGTTTTCGATTAACTCATCTATTAAACGGTTTATGTTCAGTTTGAACTGTATAATAAACGGGCTATAATAACTAATTTAAAATCTGATTACTTTCGTGTCGTGTCAAAATGTCCTCCCGTAATATCAATTTTATATAAACGTAATCCCTCTAAATAATCTAAGGTCTCAAAACAACTTTCTAAAAAGTGAAAACTAACTAAAAAGGTTAAAAGGCAAAATACATTTTTCTAAATCCAAACTTTTTATAGGAAATTGGTTAATTTTTATTAAAACAAAATAACGATACTCACGTTATACAAAGGAAATACACGAGTATAAAATCGTATACAAAAGCAGATAAAAATAAATACAAAATTTGTACACTTCTAACCGTAGTCTTCCACAAGTTCGAGTCTTCGACTACAAAATGAACGAACTAATCTTTACCGGTGGTTGAGGATTGTGTTCAACACGGGTCCTTTAAAACATATTTCGCGCATACTTTAATACGAACGCATCTGTCTCACATGGTACAACAACCGGAACAGTATGTGTACTGCTAGAGATGTCCACGCGCCCAAGATATCATTAGGTAAACTATGTGTTTAGAAATTGTAGAAAATAATAAAGTTGGTGAAGAATTAGAGAATTCTCATCTCTAAATTATATGGAATTAGTTGACAAAAATTTTCTTTAGTTTTTCCTCTTTGTTTGTTTCTTGAAAAAAAGAATCATAAGGCTCATAATATATTCAAACTAAAGACTCTATTTTTAATCTTTTATTAACCACAATTAAACTATTTTAATATGGCATAACTCTATATTTTAATTTGTAGTAATCACAAAAAAGAGTTTAATATGGATTTATAAGACTATTTGATTCAAAATAAAAGTTACATAATTATATTTTAAAGTTTCTTATAATAAAGGATAATTTATAATAAATGTGTTTTATTAGTATAATTAGTATTTTATTTAAATATATATTATTATTAAAATATACAAATGTATTTAATAAGAGAGAGCAGCGGAGAAAAAAAGGATGAGAATGAATATGGTGACGACATGTGACATGTAAAAACCTTTATTTATTATATAGTATAGATTTGTTAGCATTCTATAAAACAATATGCAACCAATTTCTACCATAACCATCTAAGTTTCACATTTTCAATTCCAACCACTTAACTTCGAGCATTAATATTTTATTTATCTTAACTTCGTTTTGGAGACAGTTTGGTTCGTTGTGAAGCTCTCACGCCATAGAGCCCAAACCCATAAAATAATAATGATATTTATCGCACTTACATATAATTATTTGTGTTCAAAGTTAGGAAAAACTTATTTTCCCAATTGTGAAAAATCTTTTTCATAATTTTCTAACAATCCCCCACGTGAATGGATATCGATCAAAACACACAAAATACCCAATGCAACCTCGAAGTTGAGTCTTGTATAAGATAGGTATGTTACCATTTGAACATTCCCTTGTGAAGCATACTTAATTTACTAGATGTCAGTAGAACTTGATGTCTTTGAATTGATGGCTATTAGTATAAACAACAATATACATTCACACAATACTTTCCCTAGCCTGGCACATCTCCTCATTATTGTGTCCATTATGGTCCTAGAACACTAGACTGATTCTATGAAAGCGCTAGAAATTGTGCACCCCACAATTTAATTCGAAGTAACCCCAATTCTCTATCACATAAGTGATTTATCATTCATTTTATAACCCCCCTCCCCCTCCCTCCACACACACTAGAACAAAATGGTGGGCTCGCTTCGGTACTTGGCATTCACACGACATGTTGTTTCCTTTGTAGTGAACCGATTATCACAGTCCATGCATTCTCCTACTAAGAAACACTAGCAGGCATTGAAACATGTTATCCAGTATCTAAAGGGTACCATACATCATGTGCTTTTTCTCTCTCGTGGATCACCCATGTGTCTCTCAGCATGTAACATCCCAAAAATCCGTAAACTAATGGTTCGGGTTAATAGACGACCCGAATAGATAATTATTGTAATATCAAGCGGGGTTAATCAGAGGAGGCGCATTTAACTACCGTAATAGACGCAGTTAGCCGTCTAACGAAGGTTCGAGTTCATTACGTGCATTATGGAACTAGAGGGACCCGGATGTAACACCTAAAGGTTTTAAATACCTTGCTAAGGAAAAACCCTAGGCCATTTGGCCTAGGTACGTGCGTCGGCAGCAAGAAAGAGCCGAGAGAAGGTGGCTCGGCGAGGAGGGAGGCCAGTGACGGTCGGATACGCGACGTTTTCGAGCAAGGACTCCACTCGTGTCGAAGGTAATACTCGTTGTGTTTTGTTTACTCGTTTCTTTTCCTGTGTACTTGAGATACCCGATTAGGGTTTAGTGTTAGCATATGATGGTCGGGGAAGATGGCGGGAATGGTGGTGATCGGCTGTTTTGGACGTCATAGGTGAAGCAAAGGGCGGCGACTACTCGGTGTAGGTGAGTGATGGTGATGGTCGGAGGGAGGCAGCCGTAGGTGGTGGACAATGACGAGGGTGATGGTGGGTATGACGAAAAACGTCGACAAGAGGAGTGGTGACCGGCCGATGTAGAGGTCGGTTACCGAAAAGAGAAAAAGAAAGAAGGAAGGTGGCGGGCTGTGGAGGAGCGACAAAGAGGTGACGGTGGTTGATGTGGCGGCCGTGGCAGCGGCGCGGCAGCCGGCGATGGCAGTGGCGATGCAGCCACGGTGATGGTGGAGCTCGGTGGTGCGCTGTGGGGACGTGAGGCGGAGAGAGACGGGGACGGTAGGGTTAACACCATCATGGTGGTGGTACATGGTAGTGTTGCGAGGTAGTGGTGGTGCACGGTGGTGAACAAGGATGAGGATGGGAACGGTTGCACCCGATTAGGGTTTTGACGAGCTTAAGACTTGCATGGTGCGGTTTAGACGTGCATGGGGAGCTCGGCTCGTGTACGCGTGACCAACGAGACAAGGCGTTGCATGGTACGTGAACGTGCATGTGTGTGAGTCCTAAACGGGCTCAGGATGAACCGGATTGGGCGGAGACGTGGATTAGATTCATTGGGTGGACAAAGGGACGAGCAGACAAGATAAGTGCCGGGATCATTTATATATTTACGTAAGTAGCGTATGTTTAGGACGTGTTTTGATCATATGATCATATGTGTGACAAGTTTGGATTTCAAGCGCCAACGGACGAGTTACAGAGAAAGGACTTAGACTCCGCATAACTAGTGAGTTTCTAATCCCCCTCTTTTAAACGTTTTACTGTTTTGGGGCTATCGTACACGCATTCACGAGGTATTAATACAATTAATCTTGTTAAGGGTCACGGGTTATAAACCAATATGATTTGAGTATAAATTGCTTAATTGAAAGTCGTAGGTTTTATGGCGTGTTCATAGAAATGTGTGAGTTATAGAGACGAGGAATTATTGTGCGACATGTTAAGGGTTGGACAGGGAGAGTCGGGCTTAAAGTCTAAAGGGTTATAATTGCACGTGGGATATGTTGTGTTAGTGTCATGTGCAAGGTGTAGGTGTAGTTAAGGAGTCCTGCATACGATGTGTGTTATTAAATGTTCATATTTGTGTTATGTGCTTGTGTCATTGTCCACGGGACACGACGGGTGTTGTGTTTGCATCTTGGTCTTTATGACATGGCAAACGGGATCGTGGAGGACGGGCTTCTTCGGGAAGTCACCAGGGATGACATTTATTTAACAGGTTAATGATGAGCTCGGGGTGTGTTGATGCCCTGACGAGGTTGCAGTGACGAGGTATGTGTTTACATGCGTACATATATGTGTTAATTTGCATGCTAGTGATCAGTCGTATTTATTGTGTATGAGATTGTGTTAATGTGACGTGTTGAATGTGGCGTGTAGAGTTAGACTGACCGTTGAGTCATGATTTATGATGTGACATATATAAGAGTCGTGTTAGTTATTTGTGAGAGCCTTGGTTAAGGCCGGGTGTGTTAATGACTATGGTAGGTTGTGTTAACCTAGAGTTGAGTTAAGGTGTGTTCTTAGATACAAGTCGTTGACATAGTATGTTGAGTCTATGTTGTTGTGATTGTAAGGTTGTTATTATTTATATTGGTAGTACGGGTTGAGTCTCGGGTGATAAACGGTTATGGGATGCCGTGTGATTACAAGGGATTAGTCATTCGTTAATAAAGCGTAATTATATTTTATAAGGATCGGAGGGTCCTGAGTGAATTAAACTGAAGAACTTGGTGTGATGGTTTTTATTTAAACTAAACTATTAGAACTCACTCAGCGTAGCTAACTTTGTGTGTACGTTAGATTGTTTGTAGGTAAGCAGTTATGGACGCATCTTGGCTTGGAAGCGGCGTTACTCGGATCGGTGTGTAGGCATCCGTAAGGTAAACCTAATAACTTTAAATGGTTATAAATGTTTTAAAAATACTCCCGCTGTAGTTCGATTTGAAATAAATGTGTTTTTAATGAAAACGACCCGTTATGAGAACCAACTGTAGGGTTGGGGTCTTACACATAATTTGCTGACTCTGATTGGGGTGGGAAGAATGATGCCAGTTGGTCCACCTCTACTTACCTTGTATATCTGGGTTCTAACATCATCTCCTTGCGATTCTCTCGTCAGAAGTTTGTTTCCCGTTCTTCAGTGGAGGCCGAGTATAAAGCCCTAGCTAACGCGACGACTGAATCATATTGGGTTCAAAATCTATTACTGGAACTGGGTGTTAAAATCTTACGACCTCCACAACTATATTGTGACTCGTTTTTCTTTAGTTGAATCAAAACACTTCCTTTTTCATTGGTTAGATATTGACGGACGATTGAGTATCATGAGTTATTACGTCATTGGATCGATACTTAGTTCTTACCAATACTATATTGCGTATACGATATGTATTAGTTTGGTTTTTGGTAGTTTCCATTTTATAAATTTAAAGCTTGAGCAACTGATATATCCAAGATTGTTTTAGTTTAGTACATAATTCTTGTATATCATATAAAATAAATTCGATTAGTTTCCTTGCATTCCCGCTAAATCTTAACGTATTGTTTGGTATGCATGAATGTTTGACGGAATGGAACGGGTAACTGCACTGGGATGAAAATATATGTTTGGTAATCGCATAAGAATGGAATGGACCATTACATAAGGAATGGACCATTACATAAGGAATGTAATACTTTCCTTTATAAACATACTCATTCTTTGGGGGCGGGGTGTTTTCTCTCATTCCTTCAAGGAAATGAATGATTTTGTTTAATTAATGACTTTACCCATGACGCGACCCATTACCTGACCCATACCTCGACCTATGACTCGAACCATGGCCCTACCCTTGTCGTGACCATGACCCGACCCATAGCCCGAACCATGCCCCGTTCCATGCCCCGAACCATGCCTCGTCCCATGACCCGAACCATGACACGTCCAATGACTCGAACCATGACACGTCCACAGTTTATTAGTTAAAAATATTTTAGTTTTCATAAAATATTATATTGTCTACCAAATAGCACGAAGTAATGATTTATTTTATTCATATAGGATAACCAAACAAGTCAATACAATGATAATGATCCATTCCATTAACTCGTCCATTTATTCCATTATTCATTCTATTATCTTATACTAAACATACCCTAAAAGTTAATGGATGCACTACTTAAACATTATAAAGTATTTGAAATCACTAAAATAATACATTTAAAGTGTTCTCAAAACACGGGTATTACACTATGCAAGTGATATTATACTTTTGAAAGTAAGAATGAGGGATAAGCTTTCTAGAAAATTTGACAAATTCTATTTTTGGTTCTTTAACAATCTTTTTCTTTTATTACCGTCATGCCTTCATTTTAACCTCCTAAACATTCCAAAAATAAAAATCGTACAACTTCGTCGCTAAACATGGGAAAAGTTTTATAATCTTTCACCGTTTAATAAGACCTATGTGTTTATGATTTATCACGTTGGTTACACATGTTTTTGTACAATTTGGCACCATGAGGTTTAATTCCTTCACGTCTTAATTCTTCTTTAATCTAATTTGAATAGTCGTTTGGTTGGTTCCCTTTCACATGTTTTCTTTAAAGTTGATTGATATGAAATTAACCATCACATGTACTAGAAGCCGTCGCTAAGTTTGCAAGTAAACCTTAAATAGTTGTCACGGCAGCTATGTCAATCAGCGGTTGATGACCAGTCGTCCATCACACAATGGGACTATTTTTGTAACCAATATATACACATGGGAGACTTCAATTAAAAACCAAAAGTATTTTGTATGTACTGTTGATTGAAACTAGTTTCGTGATTAAGATTGAGACGGTGACAATACAATAAATAATATCAGGTTAAAAGTGGTTGCAGGAGTTAAAAAAATTGACGCAAATGTTGAATTTTTAAACTTAAATCTATTTATATCAATAACTTATATAACTTTTATATATTTTATTATTTAAAAAAATATACCATAAAATTTTAAAAAATCATTTTTTTTAAACAACGGAAATATATTATGTTAAGTTTGACATGTTAAATGCTCTTTTTAATGGTTTTCTCATTATAATGATGGGTCCAAACCATTCGAACGAAGCATCTAACACCATTTGCATGTAATAATTTAGCGAACGTTTACCCTAAAATCCAGGTGTTGTATTCCGGATATTTGATACGCTTTACAAGCAAAATCACTGTAAGCAAATTTCACTCAGTTTGAACATATAAATTTAGTGTTTGTGCATAGATTATAACTTCTACCAACACCATCTGACTGAAATGTTAGATGCGAAAAAGATTGCATAAATAATTGTGGACTAAATAAAATTAATGCAAAAAAGACATCTTATGTAAATTGAATAACAAGTGCCACTTTGTCTTTTCTTTCTTTTTTTCTATGGTACCATCAATCAACTATCAAACTTCCTGTTCCAAAAAAGAAAAGAAATATCAACCCCACATAGAAGTTACACACTTGGTAATATTACATAGTCAGTCACTCACTTTAACACCATACTATGTTTTGTACCAATGTTTTCAGAAGTTTACCGCACACTGAACCGTCGTTCTTACCGTTTCACTGATCGAACTAGATTTAACAATTGAATGACGTCATATACAATAGATAAATGAAAACCATTTATACATTTATTTTAAAATAGAATATGAAAATAATTTATGTTTTGGCGTAGATTTACAATTTTAATAAGTTTTAAAGACTTATATAAATAAAACATGTATTCTAGAATATTAAATTAATTAGAAAATAAGATTTCGAAAGAAAAAAAAAGATTGAAATCCGGTACAACCGTTTCAAACAAAAACAACCCAAATAGGCACAACAGGACTGGGCCACGTGACCGGCAGGGCCATCCACAATAATCATTTATGTTTTCTATTTATTATCACACACAAAGACACAAATCTAGCAACCACCATTTTTCTTGTTGTGACATGATGAAACCACGACTTGCCTCGTCTGTTGGATGTGTGTTTGGGTCATTTGGGTTGTACATGAACTCTAATGTATGAAGCCAGTATGGGTCAATTTGGGTTGTATTATACTCATAGATAGTAAAACGACGTTTTTTATTAAATAATAAAAAGAAAACGATAAACCTTTTATACGTGCACCCCAAGCATCTTTTCTATTGGACCGCTATCAAGGGCTCCAGTAACGGTAACACCGAACATCAGTGGTTGTAACTGGTTGTCTAGCAATCAAAGGTTGTCTTGGTGTCATGGCCCATTTATGTACTCATCGTCACTATCATACTCTCCTGGTGCATTTGCAGCAGGTACCATTAAAGTTGACAAAAATATCAGACCCTGAATGAGTAAGCATTATTGAATCAAACTGTGCTGCTTATCTGTAATATAAGTGCAACCCATGTGAATAATCATGAAAAATGTTTTTGTTTGGATAATAAAATCAGATGATGCATATGATGTAAAATGTTGAAAATGAAAGCAGACCGGGACGGCCCTTAGGGGGAGCGGGGAGGGCGACCGTCCGGGGCCCGGTAAGGGGCCCGTAGTTTTAAAAATAATTATATATATATTTTTTATATATATATTTTTATAAAAGGTCAGCTTGTATTATCCATTTATACTATTAACCTACTTAGAATATAAAAAATGACTCACTGCTTGTATTATCTATTTATCCTAGTAATCCACTTAGAAATTAAAAAAACCCACTAGATTTTCAAACTTATTAAAATTTAACAAAATAATCGTTATGTATGATTCGTTAATCGTTATTTGTTTGTTGTAGATTTTTGTTATGTCATTATGAGTTTATATTATGGGCCCTGATTTTTTTACATGCATTTCCGGGCCCAAAACGTTTTGAGGATTCTCAGGACCGACCCTGAAAGCAGAACATCCCCTTCAACCAAAAATTTGTTGGATATTTTATGTAATTGGATTAACTAGTTTGATCAATACATATATACTATATAATAAATAAAGGTTTCTTACTGCCACGTGTCGCCTCCATATTCAATCTTATAAATTTTTCCCGCCTCTCTCTTAATAAATACACTTCCATATTTGCAATTATAAATTATACTAATAAAACACATTTGTTTTAAATTATCTCATATATATTATAAGAAATTTTGAAATGTAATTACATAGCTTATTATTTAATTTCAATCAAATAATAAATGAAAGTCAAATTACATTGAATAATATTTAATGTATTTTTGAAACTCAACTATATATTAATATTTACATATTTTTTTTATTTTGTTTTCTATTGTTAGTATATGTATATATTTTTTCGCCTATAAGATATATTTATAAAGATTTAAGAATTTTACATATTGATATTTTTTCACCATATGTATTACACAGGTTCTAAACTAGTATCATTATAAATATCAAATAAGTAAGGAGGTGTGAAGTGCACGCTTATCAATGGAGATGAAAGCAGAACATCCCTCTTCAACCCGAAAATTATTTTGACACTTATTGCTTTATAAAAAATGTATTAGAAAATTATTTTCTAATAATTTATTATATAACTTCGTGTCACATTTGGGTGGATTTTTCGAATTTAAATATGATCATACGTTTTTTTCTCTCTGGTTCAGATATTCATCACAATTTCTCCATATTCGTGTTCTAGTTAATCTCTAAATTGTATCCAATCAATTCATTTGAGCGAACCAATAAATAGATTTGATCTGAAAGTGTTTCACGCATTTCAGAGAGTCTGTCCAAGTATCAATCCGGATTTCTGCAAATTATACAACAGAATTTGACCTAATTTTTGTTTTGTGTTAAATTTTTATTTAATTATGTTAACTTAACTGCTTATGTAATTGAGTGTATTTAAAAGATGAAAACACGAGGTAATATTGTTGTTATTTTGAGATTGAATTGACAGACATTAGTTATTGTTTTGCTTGATTCAATGATGCATTCTACATGATGATATTCTTAAACTTTTATTTTATGTTGAGAAAGAAATTGCAATTTCATGTCAATGTATTTTGTTCCATAGATTAGATAAAATAGTAAACAACTTGACATGGAAATTGTGAATGAGGCATCAGTTCTCCAAGGTGATAAAGCATCATGGAAACATATTCAGATGCAAATTACCCATTTGTTAAATGAGATTCATCATCTGCCTCATACCAACACATTAATTTCATTACACAAATATCGGAAAACAAAAATGATTTATGAAATTTAAATCGAACACAGAAACATGTGTCTTTGAAAATATCTTAATATAACAAAGTATCCTTGCAAAATAGCCTTCGAAAATATCTTAACATAACAAAGGAATCTGAAACTTCATTTTCGACATCGAAACCGAAATCATGGGTTGATTTCTCAACGAAGAAGACGGTCGGGAGATGAGTGTATAACTACACATATATATATAGATAGTTGTCGTTAAACCCTAATAATCAGAGCCCCTAACCGGACTGTTGGGCTGACGGCCCATATAGGGGAGAATGTAACCAGGTTAATTAACTACTTTCGTTTCGTAACTACGAATTATATTCTTTTAGTAAAAAAACCTCGAACTATGTTAGTAAACTGATAATTAATATATTAGTTATCTACAAATTTATTTGAAAATGGATAAAAAACATCTATACATATATTTGTGAATCTATATTTTATGCATTCTTAACCATAACTGACTGGGGAAAATCATTTATCTTTTGTGCATATATCTTATGCATAGGGTTGTATCGGTTTGGTTCGGTTAACGTTCAGTTATGGGACACCCTTAACCATAACCATAACCGCTTGATAGGTTAATCAAAGAACCTTAACCATAACCGTCGGTTAATTTCGGTTATCGGCTAATTCGGTTCGGTTCGGTTATCGGTTAATTTATATTTTGTGCATATATCTTATGCATAGGGTTGTATCGGTTTGTATCGGTTAACGTTCAGTTATGGGACACCCTTAACCATAACCGCTTGATAGGTTAATCAAAGAACCTTAACCATAATTGTCGGTTAATTTCGGTTATCAGTTAATTTGGTTCGGTTCGGTTCGGTGGGGGTTCGGTTATCGGTAAATTTTGGTTAACGGTTAATGTTTGCTCACCTCTCGCTCTAATGGTCTAATGGATTAGAATTATAACAACCTTTTACATTACTAGATTAAAATTTTTCAGTTGATTCGTGTTCCTTTCCAATTCACTATGCAAGACGGGGATCTAAAATATTAAGCAAAATGCATGCCATAATATTTTAACTTACAACTACAAATATGATCCATAGTGATAACCGAATTAAGTGTTTAAAGAGTATAAAATATGATTAGACTACTTCACGGTAGTTAGTTACAAAAGTCTGTTAATTTTTTTTTAACTCCAACACCTAGATATTTTAGGATAATTGAGTTTTCTCGGGGCAACACCTAAAACATCTAGGGCAGCCCACCACAGGAGAAACCTCCTGACTGGGTAAACCCCATGACCTGACCACAGACCCTTGTTATGTTGTGGCTAAGATTCGAACCCAATAGCTACCATTGCACCAAATGACCAACGGTAAAAAAAAAGTCTGTTGAATGGTGAGTAATTAGTTGATTAGTAGTTGTATGAAGAAGTAGTTAGGGGTTTTGTATCAATTTGTAACTTATAATCACATTTTAATTTTTAACATTACAATATGCTCTCTACTCTCTAATTAGGTTTAGTTTAGATTTTCGTTTATAAAAAGTTTACATCAACCAAACTTTTAGTTAACCAATTTGATTTTAACTGATAACTGACTCACTCTTAACTTAAACCAACGACTTGTTAAACCAATTAAACGACAACTTCGGTTGCGATTTATGGTTATAGTTTAACCTGTCAGTAGTGCAGTGTACCAAAAAAAAAACCAAAGGTAGGAGGCACTCATCAACAGGTTCCACCATTTTGCTCTTTTTCACCAGTTTTGTCAACCGGTTTAACCGCTCAGATGGTTAAAAAAACAAACTCAAACCCAAACCCAAACCCAAACCCAAGTTTCTCATTTTATGGTAGAAATACCATATTGTTTTATCAAATAAAATTGCGTATCAAGGTTATTTTGGTAAATAAAAAAATTACAAAAAAATATAAAAATCTGATGCTTCTATAAAAACATGCTAAAATGTTGCAATTATCATAATCAGTTAAAAGCATACCCACTGCAAACAGTATCTAAACCTACACCAACATAATAATGACTCACATAACCAACCAGCCATCAGATAGCAAAAAAAAAAACACACACCTTACACTTGAATGCAAAACCGCATAAACGTTATTATATAAGAATAACCATTTCCATAAATATGCAGCCAAACTGACCGACCCAATCATAAGCATCCATGTTACAGAATGACCGCTTAACATGAAAGCCATCTTATTTTAAAAAGAAAAATCAATTCCGGCTATAATTTTGTTAGTCTCTACGTTTTCGTAAAACTCATGCAAAAATGCTACTTACAGAGCTATCACCATGAACACGCCAAATGGTCTCGCCCAAAAGATTTGCCACCGAAAGAACAGTTAGCTGTGGGAAGTAATGTTGTTCCTTTAATGGGATTGTGTTTGTAACAATCACTTCTTGGAAAATACCACTTGACAACCTCTCAATTGCAGGGGGGCTGTAATAATAAATACTCATAAATATTGTTTATTTAATAAAAAAAGTTTCAAACAATAATACATCATCATATAGCTCACCTGAATACACCATGAGTGCAACATGCATACACTTCCCTAGCTCCCTCTTCATGTAGTAGAGCTGCACCTTTAGATATAGTTCCTGAAAAACAACACACAATATAAGAAAACTGTTGTACAAAGTAATAGTTGACTATTTGACTACTTATTTTATAAATGACTCACCAGCAGTGTCAATCATATCATCCAACATCACCGCAACCTTTCCTTTGACATCACCAATCAGATTCATTACCTAATATTACATGTGGATTAAACAAAATTTATAAAAATATGCATAGATAATTAGATAAACTGATGAAGATTCGGTAGTCAGAAAGTGTAACTACCTCAGCTACATTATGTCCATGTCGCCTTTTGTCAACAATTGCCAAAGGTGCATCAGATAACTTTTTGGCAAACACACGTGCTCTAGCAACGCCACCAACATCAGGCGACACAACTACCAAATCATTTGACGAAATTGACTTGCTGGCAAGGTAATCAAGGATAACAGGCTTGTGGAACAAAGTGAAACAGATCATTATCAGTAACAAAGTTAACAACTTTCCAAACATAATCAAGATGTTGAACTTGAACTAATTACCTGACAGTACACATGGTCCACTGGAATATCAAAATAACCCATTGATTGCCCAGAGTGAAGATCACAAGCAAGAACACGATCTGCACCTGCTTGTGTTATGAGGTTTGCTACTAGTTTTGCAGCTATTGACTCACGCCCTTGAGTTTGAATCAACGAAAAACATGTTATTAGAACACGCACAGGCATACTATATAATATATTCAAGCAAATTTGATATCACCTTTCTATCTGCTCTAGCATAACCAAAGTAAGGGATGACAGCCGTGATGTTTTTGGCGGATGCTCTTCTGCAAGCATCAATTGTTACCAAAAGCTCCATGAGATTTTCATTAGCAGGAGGGCTGGTGGGCTGCACAAGATACACATCACACCCGCGCACACTTTCTTGCAGCTGAACGTAAATTTCACCATCTGCAAACCTTTTTATGTCAATCATTCCAAGATCAAGGCCCATGTACCTCGCGATTTCCTAAAATGCAATAAAAACACGAAGAAATTGGAGACACATTTTTAAAAATTTAGCCAAATTAGGATGACAAACATTTCAAATTCAAGGGTGGATTTTGAATTCAGATGCATTCTAATTTGAAATTGTAGAATACCTGAGAAAGTTCAGAATTTGCAGTGCCGGAGAAGATCTTAAGCTTTCCATTAACAACAGTATGATTCAGGCGCCCAGCTTGCGTGAAGTTGGGCAGCATCTTATCATTAATAATTGGTACCAATGGTTTCTCATTCAGTGATTTGCTAATCTCACACCTCTAAAATAAAGAAACAAAATCATGAAATAATAACCACTTTTCTCTCCCTTTTTACTTATGACAGCAACTCATTTAATCATTAAATTTATAGTTTATACAGCCTATATCACCTCTATTTTTCTTACAAAGAATAAGTGGACCTTAAACTTAAAGTGTATAGATACAAAGGGGGGAAATCAAAATGCTGTATTCAATTGATAATTAGAAAGACAAAGAATGAACTTACAATGGTGTTAGAAGATGCAGGGATACGGGTGGGGTTGTAAATGAAACGGCGGCTGAAAGAGCGCCGATGAAACAGTGTCGACGAAGAAGAAGAAGAAGAAGTGGAGCATGACGAGGGAGATGGCAGCACTAGAGACGCCATCGATGCTGCGTGCAAATGAGGTTAGGGTTCTTTTTGTTGAAATGCAACTTGTATATTTTTTTTTTCGAAAGGCGAAATGCAACTTTACTTTCTTCTTGTTTCTGTATCTGGTTGTGGTCTATTATATGTAGGTATCAGTGGACCAGTGGTCAATGATTGGGTGGTCAACAGTCAAGTTTTACAAAGTTAAAATCAAAAGTGCATATGGTTTACTTCCTGGTTTATTTCGTAAGCTTTATTAAATTGATATTAATTACGTTTTTAATTCTTTTCTTGATTATTAAACTAGGTTATAAACCCATGTATTATACGGGTTAAATAAATGCAATTACATATTACATATTTATGATATATTACATAGTTTTTAATATAAATTTTAGAAACGTCATATAGTTACTTTTTTAAAATGTTTTTATAAAAAGAATGCAAAAATATTTAATTTCTAAAAATGTTTTATTAACAAACTTATATTTTTTTAAATAAAAAACATTTTATAAAAAGAAATTATATAAATCATTATTATTTAATAGGAGAGAGACGAAAAATAAAAAATTATTAAAAAATAATTAAGAAAAAATTGTGCAATTAATATTAAGGCTGACAATTTTTGACATGGATATGTCAACACGACACGACACGTAATTAACATGTCCCGTGTTTGACCTTAACATGTTTCGTGTCTTAAACAGGTCGACACGTTAGGGGCATGTTAAATTCGTGTCTTAACAAGTTAAAGACATGTTAACCTGTTAAGACCCGTTAGAGACTTGTTAACACTTAACATCCTATTTGCATCTATATTCTAGGCCGGTTCCATTAATTAATTTCACTTTTATGGGTTTTTGTTTTAAAAATGTTTTGGATTCATTATGGTAATGGGTGTTATTATTGGACTTTTTAAAATTTTATTAAGTTTTGGTATTTTTTTCTTTTATTACATATGTTATATTTATTCTCTTTTTAAACAGGTTTCTAAACAGGTCACTTAACAAGATGGCCTGTTTCTAAACAAGTCGTGTTCGTGTTTAGAAAAAATGACACGATAACTAATCGTGTCATGTTCGTGTTAAACACAATAGGTCATCATGTCTTATGTGTCGTGTCTGACATGTTATACCACTCCTAATTAATATAAGAGGGACAAAAAAATTTATCAAACCAAAACCTTTATTTATTATATATTATAGATATAGATATTATTAACCCGTATAATATACGTACATTGAATTGAATTGAATTGAATTGTTATTGTTATTGTTATCTATACTCCTTTATAAAGCATATTAGGGGGAGATTTTTAAGACGCCGGACATTAATGTTTTTTAAGACGCCTGAGCTCTTCACCGCCGGACATTAAGCTTTTCCCTTTACCAGACTCTTCATCTTCATAACACCCAAACGGTTCATCAAGCACTCTCTCCCTTTCTCTTCCTCTTCCGCCGTTTCTTCCTGATTACGAACTACAATTCGATTTCTACAATTCCTGTATCTTCCTCTTCTGCGTCGTTCTCTCCCTCTCTCTCTCAAAAACCGGACACTCATAACCCTAATTTGATCTGTTTTTATTTCGCTTTGTATGTATTTGGTTTCTTTGTTTGTTTCTTCTAAAACTTCTTTTACCAGGTGTGCTAGGGCTAAAACTGTTCTTACTGCTTCTCGGTGTTGTAGTTAATCGGTAAGGATGTTGTATTGCGTTTCCTAATTTGTTACTTTTGCAATTTCTCTGTTACTCTTTAGAAGATTAAGATTGTGTTTTTGAGCTTTAAATTAATTTGCCTCAATTTTGGTTAGTTTGTGCAGGTGCAGATTCCAACATGAGCTTTAAATATGGTTAGTTTCTGCTTGTTCATAATTTGGCCTCTATTTTTGTTCTTATATTCTTTACATATGCATTGGAATTCAATTTGTGCATGTGCAGATTTCAAACATGGCAAAACAATTTTTGTAAGAGCATTCTCATTTGAGTTTGACCCGTTCATATGTGTAGCAAAGACACCTTTGTGTTACTTCGTACTTGGTTTTAGCTCTCTCAAATACACATGTTCATGTTGAAATCTATGTGCAAGTTTTCTAATTAGAACTGTGTAGGTTTTCTATTCATGTTTTTCTAATTAATAATCTCACTTCATCTTTCAAGACACAATAATCGGAAGGAATTTTCATAATTTTTTATGTTGACAATCTTGCATTTACATAGGCTACTTTATTATAGAAAATTAGTTGATTGTTAACTGACTTCACTTTGGCAGGAGCCAGAGGATTTTATCAACAAAGCTTCATTCTTGGTTAGCAATAGTCAACATGAAGTATTGAATTTACGGTATAAGCTTTCAAAATTCTTGTCAAAATACGTTTCTGATCTATGTTACGACTAAGGTATTAAGGGTGGGTGTTTTCTCTCTAGAGTTTCAGAGGATGGTGTTTGATAACTTAATTATCAGGTAATTTTGTAATCTGTTGAATTTACTTTAGTTGATCAATCTGTTATATCCACAAAAAAC
The DNA here is from genome assembly GCA_023525975.1 of Smallanthus sonchifolius. NCBI lineage: Eukaryota > Viridiplantae > Streptophyta > Magnoliopsida > Asterales > Asteraceae > Smallanthus > Smallanthus sonchifolius. The sequence goes on along the minus strand of CM042041.1, from coordinate 58,873,288 downwards.
GGGATTTCTGATTCGATGTTCTAACTGTGTGTGTGTTATTACAAATTTTTATGGTTCCAATGGTTAGCACTTGAAAACTTTTTCGATCGCAGTGTTTAGTTAGATCGGCTTGGATTTGAGAGGAATGATGTTCAGAGTGGTGAAGATGGTGAGGTGACCTTCAGGAGGGTCACCGTTCATTCCATGTGTCCACCACACAGCTCTTGAGGTAAGTTTTTTTCCAAGTTTTATTATAATAAAACTAAGATTAAATATTGATTCATTTATTAATGTTAATGTCACAAATGTCAGATCTTAGAAGTTCAACTGCCAGGTCAGAAATTGGTAAATGCAGCTGCATTTTTGTTTGAGAGATCCAAAGCCAAAGAGTTGTGGTTGCAGAAGCAAGTTTTCAAAATCTCATAGTCTGTTTTTAGGTTTTCTTTCTCTTTATTCCTAACTTCCTTTATTATAAGTTATTAAATTTATTTTATAGGCATCATCAATAGAAAATTGATTTAAAGATTGCTTAAAACCTCATCTTTTCATGGTAATTCTTCCCTTTTTTTATTTAATTTTGAAATGATATTGAGTGAGTTTGTGACTCAATGTTCATATGATTTTACAGTTCAAACATTTAAATATAGAAGTAAATCTTTAGCATTTGTGGGATTTCATGAGGATGATGAAATTAAGACAAATCAACCTTCTGTGTCACCAAATATTAATTCATGGGTTTACTTTTTTTAGTATATTTTAGATGGTATAATGTTGATTTAGTGTTGTTACTGTGAGTTAGACATTGTACAACTTCCACTTTGCGAAGTACAAGTGACTATAGCATTGTTACCTTTGCTTTTGCTAATTATAATTTTGGGTTTTTAATTTAGATTTTCCTTACTTTTTTTTAATTTATTTGACCAAAGCTTGAGTCTTTTTAGTTCTGTTACATAAGTGTTATGTTTTTTTACAGGACTATATTCCTACAGTTTTGACAATTTCAATGCTAATGTTGATGTGGATGGAAACATTGTTAACTTGGGCTATGGGATACTGCTTGTAATTTCATAAAAATCCAATCTTTATAGTCTTTCATGAGTTTATTTAACAATATTTTTTTCTGGGTAATTATTGTTAGTTGATTTCTGGGACATGACCCAGTGCAGTAGTTTGTGATCTTATATGATTTTTTTATTTAATAAATTATACACATTCAAGTGTTAGTGGAAAGTATCATTTCTTTAAAAGTTGAACTCTAGCCCATATGAGAGGTAAATCAGGCTTATCCATGGAGTGGTATCCGGCCTTTGGCTACTGAGCCAAGGACAAAAAATGCAGTGAGTATTTCAAGAGATCATGTTGTGTGTGAAGATTTTCCTGGTTTGGTGATTTTCTGCTTTTTAAACTTCTGTTGCAACTTAATTCTTATTTTTTTTTTCCAGATTTTATTTCTGTTTCTTCCTATACGAATTGACTCATGATTGTTTGTTATTTTGACCTGTCATAGAGTGATTGATTTAATTTAATTTAAAAAACTCATCTGCTTACCATTATGATTTACTGTTGCTTGGATTTATGGTATTCCCTCACTTTGATTTGTGGTCTGGTTGGAATCCCCCCCCCCCCACTCAAACGGTGTACTACCACAATCATCCATGTATACCAGGAGTCTTGCAATTCTAGAGAGGCAGGTTAGGATGCAATTGAAAATAACTTTCTCAAAAGTCTTATTTTCTAATTAATAAAATGTTATGATTCATTGCTTTCAGTTAATGCGGAAGACGATGGTTAATTGTGCAAAGGAAGGCATGAAGATGGAAGTAAGTAAATAAAAAATTTATGGAAAGATGCATGTTGCTTTTGTTGATATGGATCCTCATACAACAATATGTTATGTTTTCAATACTATTGCAAGTGAACCAAGGTAAGCTCAAAATATCATTGATATATATTTCTTCTTATTTTCATATTAAATTTGCAGACTAAAAATTATTTAATCAAAAAGTTTACTTTTACATCATAATAGATTTTAAGTGTGTATTGTAGTACTTAGTAACAGGGTTACATCATAAGTTAACATTTGTTATCATAAAAGTCACAGAACATTCACTTCCTCGACTCCTTGAATTAGTTTATTACTTCACTTCCTTATACTTTCTTCATGATTTGAGTACATGTTTTCCACTCCTTGAACTAAATCGCAGAAAACGCAGGTAGGAGTTGAGCTTCATTGCCTATTTTTCAGGGTAATGGTTAGAATTGTATGTATTAAGCTCATAATAATGAGTGTTGATATTAAAAATGATAGATATGATTACTTGGAAATAGGAGGCTTGTATTTTGTTATAGTTAGAAAACAGATTGCAATTTCATTTGGAAATCATGGTTGATAATTGTTACTTATGTAGATGTGGCAATTATGACCCGTTTATTTATAATGGGTCGATTTGGATTATATTCTATCCCGAATGTGTCATATAGGAATTTGAAACTTGGTGATGTCATGGAGGAAGGAAGGAAGTTGCTTAACGGATCTTGCATTTCTCGGTTTTCAGTTTTGATGGGTTAGCATTTTGATTGATTTTGGTTTTGCATGTTGTGTGTTCTTGGCATATAAAATAATTTGGTCCTATGAAGCAGTTAATTGTTGTTTTAGTTGTGGAGGTGATGGAAAGCTTCAAATGCATGCAACTTGTTGTTGTACTTGATCTAACACATGCACTATTTTGGTTGGAATAGTTCGTATTCCAAATGTATGTATACAAAATACCCACCGCAACGAGTACTGTGTTGCAAATTGGCGTCGCCGCAACACTAAAACCTGATACTACCAACAGTACTGTCGTCATAGCATCACCAACATTTAGAATTCAGGAAAGTGAAACACTAAAACCTAATAATACCAACACTATTGTCGCATATTTCAAGCCCACCGAAAAAACCCCTAAGTTTACGCTCCGGCGCAACACGCGGGCTCCCACTAGTATTGGAATAAATAAACTACCTTTTCAAGAATATATCGTCAATTAAAAGTAGAACTTTCATAAATATACATCGATTCTCAAGAATATTTATTATTATCACTATTATTATATATATCACCTTGAATAGTGTTCAACTAAAATCGTTGGATACACCACACGTCTTGTTAACGGAAACGCACCACCGAAGATCACCGTTGAGTTTGAAAACACATAGTTAAAAAACTAACAAAACGCATCGGATTTTTTTTTTAAATATAGCAATATCATACTTCAAATTTAAGACAAAAATACTCAATTTTATTATATATTTAAAGAAAATAATGACGTATAAAAAGTTATTAACCTGTAAAAAAATGGTGAAATCGAAATTTTTTTTAACAAATGATGGTTATAGCCCCTTCTGCCTTACCTGTATAAAAATTTCTTCGGATCTCATCTCAGCCATTGATGATGCATATCGTTTGTTGCAAAACATGGATATTTTATTGGGAAGCTTGATTTCTATTCCATGACAAGTGTGTTGGATCTCCGAGAGGCCTCCCGTCGCAATAAACGATATGCCAAAGAAATCATTTTTTCCGCCAAACCAATTGGTTTTGGAAGAGCAACCAACTTTTTGTTCTGTATCACCACCATGATCGTCTTGTTCGCCTCTAAATCCGTGTTTGTCTTCCCGTAAAGCTTCCTAAAACTAAGCTATGAGGCGGTTTTCATCCATACGATAAGATCCTCTTGCTCGCTCAAAATAAAAACACACGAAAATCAAGATGTTTATAAGGGTTTATACGTTAAAACTTTATGCACTTTAATATACCAGGCCGAGGAGTTTTTTCGTGCAAAATAAGAAAGTAAGTTATTTTTTTATGGTATTTACGTTAGGTTGAGATTAAAGAATATGTAGTTACTGGTTTTGTATCATCTAATCCACCACCACCGATCAACCCTCCCTTTTGAAAGTTTTTCAGGTACATGATTGACCCGAATTTGTATTTTTTATCGCTTTCCCACGCGATATCTTTTTTATCGATATCGATAACTTTGTTTCCTTTGAAGAATTTGTATGTATCGTTGAACAAACTCCACACGACCAAACCACATGGAACTATAGGCTTGGTCATCGTTCCCGCTTATGTGGTCTTGAGGTTTGCAATCATCGGTTTAGGGGGTGTTTGGGATTACTTTTGAAAACTCCTTATTAACTTTTACAAAAAGTTAAAAGTAGTTTTGAAAATTAAGTAGGAGTTACTTCTTGAAAACTCCTTATTCCCTTCTATTTTTTCATCTCCTTTTGATTTACTCAAACAAACTTGTAACTTATTAACTTTTTAAAAAAGTTAATAAGTTAGGAGCTCAAAAAGTAATCCCAAACATGCCCTTAATCCGCCTCATCAGGGTCTCGTAATTGTTTGTCACTTCTACTTTTCACATATCTAAAAACAAAAACAACAAATCCGATCAATACAAATATATAAAAACAAAAAAAGAAATTTAAGGATCCAATGCACACCTTGATGACATACGACGATGGTTCTGGTAGAAGTTTTCGAGTTGAAAATAACTAAAAATAGGGGCGGTCATTTTCCAAGGCACTTTCAGTGTTCGGACACAAGTTTTGTTTCCACTTCTGCTCTGAATATATAAATCCGGGTTGGTGCTATAAGAGTCGGGAAGACATTCATCCGGTCTATGATTTCTACAACGTGCTCGATGCCCACAGACATAAAAGACTTGCAGGGTGAATGTAACATTCGGCCTCTTGTACCAACAATATTGTTCGCTTTGCCCCCTAAGAGCTCACGGATTTGTTTTTGGTTGACCGGGTGAAAACTTCCCAGGGGGTCACCCATCCCTGGATTACTCCCACCCGAGCATGTCTAAACCAGCTTAAAACATGTCTAAAACCCCTAAAATGACATGTTTATATTGCGCAATTGCTTAAAAAAGTCTAGCTTTTTAAGCGCCTTATGCCAAGGCCCAAGGTTCACCTTTGCATCTTGAGTGCGCCTTGCCGCCTTCGAGCCTTTGACTAACTAAATGTAATCAACTTATACAATTTTACTAGCAATCCACAAGTCAAGAATCCATCAATAGGCATGAAAAACAATATAAATTTCAAACTTCAATGCTTCATATACAATATAAAGTAGTTAACTTAACAGACAGTAAACACCAAACTGCCAGTAACACCTCAATTGCCATTCTATATACAATCAAACACATATTTCAAACCTCATTGTGAAGATGCAGCCATGATAGCTCTCTGCAACTCACTCTCCACATCAATCGAACCACCATTCTTCTTTGTTTCCCTCTGCATATTCCCCTCAACCCCGCCACCGTTCTTCATCTTCCACTGCTCAAACCCATCTGACTTTTCAACCACCGGCGGCACACCCCTCTTCCCACCACCACCACCACCACCACCACCATTGTACCCATTGTGATGCCTTAAAGGCTGCTGCGACGTGATTTACTCCAATGCGCGTCTCATCTCTCTATTTTCAGTCTGCAGGTCATTCAATTCCCTGCTCATCCAAGAATACATACCCTTTAACATCTCAAACTCGCTGGAATCGCCGCCATCGATCCCCTTAATCTTTTGTTTCCCTTTCTCTTCATTCACATCATCAATTCTCTCAATTTTAATCTTGTTCACTCTCAGATACGGCAATTGCTTCTCGTAATCCGACGGGATGTTCACGCCCCACCGTAAATTCACCTTCACCCGTTTAGTCATCGGCAGTTCGGTGTCGGCTGCCATCATAATCCCGGACAAGATTGAGTCTTTTGTGGCTGATTCCACAGTCAATTCTTTCCAATTGATTGGTCGATCCAACGGTACAAATCCGTACGAATTCTCACCGCCGTCAGCACCCCCGCCGTTGAGGTTCTTACTAGGGTTGGGAACAGAGGAGGGTACGGATTTACGAAGAGAGAATGACCCTAATCGGGGTGTGAATTTGATAGAGAAAGTAGGGTTAGGGTTTTGAGGGGAAAAAGAGAAATTGGCGGAGATTATTAGAGGGGAATTATTGGGGGAGCCTGAAAGACTAATCCCTGATTTGAGAGTGAGGGTGAGAGGTGCGGTGGCAGCTGCTACGGCGGTGGAAGGGGTGGTGGTGGTGGGGGTGTTGTAGGCGAGTTTGAGTGAGGGGCCGGAGGGGAAGTGGGTGCGCAGGGAGAGGGAGAGCTTGTCGGAAGTGGCGGCGGCGGGGTGGTGGTGGGTGGCGGAGAAGCCGGAGAGGAAAGGGAGGCCGAAGACGGTGATGGGGATTTTGGCTTTGAAGAGGATTGGGTTTTGATTTTGTTGTTGATCTTCGAGTTTCAGAGAGAGCTTCATGATTGGTAGATAAAAACTGAAAGATTAACACCTTTCCAGCCGGAATTTGACGCTTTTTGGTTGATCGGATAAAAGAAGCAGGGGCTCCGCTTGAGCTTGAAGCTGGACTTTGTTGCCTCGTATTGAGCCCGTCGTCTGAACGTGACTCGGAAATTATAAAATCTTACTATTCTAAATGTTTGATCTCAGATGTCATCTTCTTAGGCTCTCTCAATCATATTTTTCCGCTCAAAATATTTTACTTTTATTTTTCACACTAATAAATAATTTTGAAGTTATTAAGGTAATGATTTATAAAAATACATTTACTAATTATGTTAATGTATTTTAAGTTAAACTTTTTAAAAAGTCAAAATATTTTAAAGTTAATGAATATTATTTTTAAACCAAATTAAATGTAACTTTTAACTCATATAGGAAAATTTAAAATCCTTATATATAATTTAGTTATAAATAATTTAGTTGAAAAAATAAATAATGTTAATTTAATTTTGTTATTGTGATATTTTTTAATCCGATTTTAAAAACCTATTATAAACTCATGTTAAATTGTAATAAATCTTATATTATCAATTTTTTATACGGGTTAAACAAATACAATGTTATATACTTAGTAATAAAAATTACACATTACATATTTTTGACATTTTATGTGGTTTTTAATACAAATTCTAGAAACGTCATATATTTATTTATTTTTTTAAAAAATTATAAAAAGAATAAAAGAAATGTTCAATTTAAAAAAATATTTTATGAACAAACCTTTTTTTTAATAAAAAAGGTTTTAAATTTTTTTTTTATAAAAATCATTATCTATACTCTATGCTATCTGATAAATAAAGGTTTTAAAGCAACATTTGTTACTTTTTTATTTATTCTCAATTTTTTTTTCTGCATCTCTCTCTCCTATTAATTATATAATTTTTTTATTGTATCTTAAATTAGAAAATGGTATATCAAACTATATTTAAGAAATATCTAAATATATTGTATATAGTTCTAATGATACTCATGTTCTGATTCTCCAGTTTGCAAATAAAAGTTATATCAAGGTTTATAAATTAAGTTCGAAAAAAACGTATATACAATATATTTAGATATTTCTAAACCTGTGGGCGTGTAACCTAGTTATTTACTAAAAAAATTAATTTATGAACAAGTATTATTTTATTAGTATTAAAAGATTATATCGTATTTAATATACAACCCGTGGGCGTGTAACCTAGTTATTTACTAAAAAAATTAATGTTTTGAAAAATTAAGAAAACAATTATACATACAGCTAATGCCACGTCGTAGTTCTAGTTACTTATGAGACGTATCAGAGAGAAGATGGGATGCATGCCTACTTTAGTGTTTGTTTTAAGAAGGTTGAGTCTTTTTACCATCTTAATGACACTACTTTCATATTTGTATTACGATGTTTATAACATAAAAGCTACAATAATATGTTGACATATAAGTCAATTATATCTTTATAAATCGTTGTGTTCGTCTCGCTCTTGCTATTATCTTAACAAATGGGTAGAGATGGTGACACGACTATTATAAAGACAATTCATATTGATGAAATTTTAGATTAATTTATTATAAAAGCTATCGACTTATTACTTATAAAATGTAGCAACTGACTAATTGCTTCAACTCAAAAGTTTAGTAGACTTGATTAATTTTCCAGAACTAGTTTTGATAGTTCCGGCTTTATGAATCTCGTCGCCGACGGTTACGACGAACATAGTTACTTCATTGCTAGTGACGTTCGAATTTGAAGGTTCTGGACCGATGTAGACGAAAACCAGGGCCAGAGGTGCAAGATGTGCACAAGGTCGAGTGATGTGTGCGAATCCTCTTCCAGAAACGCCATTAATCCAGTTATCTTCAATGAGTGAGTCCAGACTCTATAACATTTGCCCTAAATCAAGTTATCTTTTCAATGTGAAGTGATGATGTAACATGAATTTTGAATTATAGTTAGTAGTAATAATGTTTTGCCATAGGAGACCATTTAAACACTGTATCATGACATCTTGTATAGATTCACCTTGTTTAATTAGGATTATTTGACATGTGTTATAATGCCTTTTTAGTTTAGGAAGAACATAGTGAAATAGAGCCCGCGCGTATGCATAAATATGTTACAAAATACATAAAGAAACTCACAAATGACAGAACACATGTTAAATTAGTGGCTTGTTATACAACAAGAATGAACCACCACTGAAACTAAGATCATGAATCCCAAATCAACTAAACTCAGCATCTTGTCCCAATCTTGAATTCCCATACCAAATTAGATGAAAATGATGAATACGGGAACTAGGGCCGTTTCTTTTTTACAGAAGAATAAAACCATTTACAGACTGTTTTCGCCTTCATTAACCCCATCCCATTTCTTATTTATATATAATTTGGATCATTCAACTTAACCATCTTTCCGTTTCATTTACATTTTCAGACTTCACTGTCATCGCTCTCGTCACTGTTCTTCCCCTTAAGCTTAATACTTTTGTACCATTTAGCAAACACTATGTAGACTAACAGATCTACCGATGTTAATCCAGCTAGTAGGAAGAAAAACCTGTCTAGATGACCGCGATTCAGATTTCCAGGAATCCAACCTGGCATGTCATCTTCTGTTGATATCTTCATAACTATCGTCACAATAAAGCTACTAACGTAATTCCCAAGTGAAATTGATGTCATGCAAAGCGCGCTTCCAAAGCTCTTTAACGCATCAGGTGCTTGTGCGTTGAAAAACTCTAGTTGACCTACATACATGAACACTTCAGAGGCCCCAACAAATACATATTGAGGTACTTGCCAAAATATGCTTAACGAGCTCGATGCATCACAATGAGGGCAATCTTGATCGGCGTATCTTAGTCTGTAACATTCCACAATGCCAGCTGAAACCATTGATAGTATTGCGATTATGAGCCCGATTCCCATTCTTTGAAGCTCGGTCAACCCTTTTGAGTCTTTTTTCTTGAACATTAGTACAAGTGGACCGATAACTCTTCGGTAAAGGAAAATGAAGAGTGCAACGCTTAAAATGTCGAAACTAGACATGCTAGATGCAGGGATTTGGAAGCCTGAAATTGTACTTTTCATGGCTGCACCTTGCTCAACAAATAGAGATGCCATTTGTGTAAATACAACTGAGTAGATTATTGTGCATAGCCAAATGGGAAGCAATCTTAGTATGCATTTCACTTCTTCAACTTGTGAAACAGGACATAAACTCCATGGGTTATGAGTCCCCTGTTTCGGGTCATTGAAATCCCTTGAGGTAATGAATGCTGCTTTATCTAGAAACCTGCAACACATACACTAATATTAGCTAAAATGTAAGTACAAGTGGCAATTTTGACCTGTTAACTTAGTTTGTGAGTAAATAATAGCTAAAAGGGGAACGGGTCAGATGGGTCGAACTTTTCAAATAGTTTGAAAGTGGTCCAAATTGTATATTTAGTCTAAACAACTTCTTAACTTCAATGCTTTTAGATTATTATTGTAATAATATTGTTTTTTAATCATAATTAGCACATTAATTATTTATAAAATAATTTCAAGAAATGAACACAAAAGTGTTTCGGGGTCAAAGCACCCCTACCCTTTTTGACCCGTTTTGTTGTTTTCTAATCATAATTAATTTTGAATTAGAATAACTACATTCAAAATATCATTCTTACTTGAATTCATGTGTATGAAGTATCTTCCTTCCAGTACTTAAAGAACTGTCTTTTTCATCTTCAAACAAACACTCTTCACCCTGTGGCAGCTTAACCCTCCACTTTTTAGATGCAGCCACAAACACTTGACAAAATCTGTTTAACGGGTTCCCGCTTGGCTTAAAGTGTCTATACCTTACTGTCCCACCAAGAAACAGGGCTAGTCCCACAAACGCCGACCCGGTTGATAGCCAAAACCCAAGGGTCCACATTCCTTCATCCTCAAAATAGCTCAAGAATGTGTTGGAAAAGAGTGAACCAAGGTTAAGTGCTAGATAAAAATAGCTAAAAAAGGCCACCTTTGAGTGACTCTCTTTAACATCTTCTTCATCAAATTGATCGGCTCCAAGCGTTGCAATATTCGGTTGGTAACCCCCGTACCCCAAAGCAATCATGTATATCGAGATATAAAACAACCCGATTTCCCAATTTGAGTGGGTCCCGCATATTGTCGTCCGGTCACCACATCCTTTAGGGGTGATCAAGAACATGCTTGATGCCACTGATAGTCCTCCTAACCCCTGTCATTAGATTCAAGTTTAGTAATTTACTCTTTTACCCTTCAGTGATTGTCTACTAATGTAAGTAAAAAACTTACCAACACAAAGATTGCTTGAAAGATGGCACACGTTTTGTATCGACCCCAATACGAGTCACTGAGAAACGCCCCAACGAGTGAGAAGATGTAAACGGTTCCGGTCCATTTGCTAACATTGTTTACAGCCTCAGCATTGCCTTGTTGTAAAACCCTAGTTAGATACAACACTAGGTTCACCCCAACTCCAAAAAAAGCTAAAGTTACCAGTCCTTGATTCACTGTTAAAAGGCAAACAGAACAAAGATTGTTAATTTCTGTTACTAAATTATTGGTTTGATTACATAGTACTGAACCTAAATGTTTGTTTCATATGTTACATTCAGGAGTTGTCCGTTTGACTTTATTCAATGTCAATGGTCTGTCTAATCATGTATTTATGATTGATCAATAATGTACTATTCTGGTACAAGGGTAGTTTGGAGAATTTGCTGCAAAGTTTTGTAATTACTCAAAAGGACAATCTTTAAATTAAATGTTATTGAAAATGAAATATAGCAAGACGTGGTCATCTTTGTTATGTGAATCAATCTCATTTCCTGTTTTATGGCTAATATGTATTCATTGAATTATGGCAACTTTTTGGGCTGGCCACCCTCAAAGAACATAGTTCCTCCTAAATATCAATCATTTTTAGTAGGCAAATTTCTATATCTAATCTATTTATTTATAATAATAATAATAATAATAATAATAATGTACGCATGTTTGCAAAGGCAGAACTAGATGGCGATACGAGCTCCGTTGACCCTGTGACGAGCTTAATTTTATATTAAAAGAGGTATCTAACGTTATTGTTTTCTTACAATTACATCTAATTTATCATTAATAGAGTATTTGAGGTAAATATGAAAAAAGAAACTATTGTATCCTCTGTTGATTAATGTAACGTTTCTATCGTTTTCAAAGTAGATACTTGATCTAAAACCTTACTCGTAGCACATGACAATAGGTGACAAATTTCATCATGGTGTCTTGTAGACAACTATAACCAAATCTATCTTTTTATCGTTTATTTCACGGAAAAAAAAACCTACTTTTTTTGGACAACAAAGATTTTATTGATCATCAAATTCTAACAAGAAGCTAGACGGAAAAATAACACTAAAACGTCACAAACAAAAACTAAATATATATATATATATATATAATTATAATAGCAACATAATAATTTGAATATGTTAAAACCCATAGAAACATGTTTGATTGTTTTGGTGAATTATAGTTGTTATTATGGGTCATGCACTATTTCACAAGGAAGTGACAATTTTCAAACTCACGTACTAGAGTTTGGTCATATGTCATTTCATGAAATTGTACACCAAAATAGCAAAGAGTTATTTATGTATATGCATAAATATTTGTTTTCTACGGTTAATAAATGAAAAGAAATTACCATAATTGAAATTATTACATAAAATTTAAAGGAAATCATTTGATAATTGAGTAAAACAATAATTATACCAGACAAAAGATATAATAATTTTAAAAGAAATCAATTTTTTCACTGTCGTTTTACCGGTCTACTAGCCGGAGCCGGAACAGTTTAAAAACATGAAACTACCTTATTTTTTATGTAGATTTTTTATTGGTGACAAAATATGGAGGTTTATGAGAAAATGAAGTAGTAAATAAGATTTGAAAAGGAGAAAATAAACAAAGTTTAATATTCGGTTTGGTTAAAATTCGATCTGGTTCACCGGTCTGATTGGTTCAAATAAAATAGACTTAACTAGACTGATTATGTCCTTCTAGATGTATGTATCTTTCTCATTCCCCGCTGTCCTTGGTATCAAATATCTAGTCCGACCAATCGGCCCGGTTTTAAAAAGACCGATAAAAATATATAGGCCATGTTTCAATTTATTCGGGACCTCGGGAGCTGGTGAAAGACCTCGTGAGTTGGAATGATGAGCGTACAAAGTGTTGGCAACCATGCCACGTTGCCTGCCTAATCAGCTTGCGTCATGCAAAGGATTCACCCATCGCGTGTCGGGCACGTCTCAATTTTTTCATGCTTTTCCCGACCCATCTATACACATGACATGCCCACTATCCCATCCTATTTCTATTATTTATCCCGTAAAACTAGTTAAACTATATAAAAAACAAATAAATTTATTAAAAAAATCACACATGTTTCATCACCTTGATATACATTATTTTAAAGTTTATCCGTTACAAGTGAAAAACGATATAGATAATCTTAAGTAGATAACAACGAAAACATTTGTATATAATGTTGATTAGATATAACATAAAGTGAAAACACTTGTATATTATGCGGTTATCTAATCACATGATGTATCAAAGTTAAAATAATATGTATAATTTTTTTATGTGATTTTTACGGTTCTCTAATTAAAATTGATTATATGTTAAAATACCTATATATATGGTGTGTTCTTTTAAGTTGATATAAATGTAAACATGCACAAGTATGTTGTTTTTAACTTTAAAAAACCATGTCATACTGATAACACATTATTGACAAGTTGTATTTTCTTTTTTTCTTTTTTTAAATAACATACGGTATATCACATTTCACAACTTACATATCACACACAAATCTTGTACACTTTTTAATTCTATAGTTTTCATTTATAATTTTTTGTGGTACATATGTTTCATGAATAAACTCTTGCACAATATTTTTTTTTGTACCGGACATAACAATTTTATATTGGATATTTATAAGAACCATTTGCAAAGATTTAATTTATTATCTAACAAAATTCATTATGTACTTTAAACAATATCATGTGGTTGGAACTATTAACAAAGCTAAAAGTTTTTGTCTGCAAATGCAAACCTCAAATCAAGTGCAAGTTGTAAATACATTTCACTACTATGTAGATTTATCACTTAACACCCATTCTTGATATATGATGAGGGCAGAATAAGGGGAGTGTCAAGAGGGTTCATTGACCCAATCACTAGAATTTATCTAGTTTTTATACATTAAAGATGAATTTTTTATAGAAAAACTAAACTAGACCCTTTAGTTGTAATCGATATAAAAGATAAACTTATGATTACCATCCGACTAAAATGTTCTGGTTGTTTATAATTTCTTTTCATCTATAATATATAGTAGTTCTAGTTTGATATATAGTAATTAAAATGTTTGATGATCAATCAAATACTTAAAATATTTTTTTACGTCAAATATTTAAAATATTGTTTTTATGGATAAAAAATCTAAAAATCACATATAGTCATTAATTATTTAATTAAATCTCATCATAAAAATATGTGCTTAAAAAAGAAGAAATGTTGGGGGAGGTCTAGTGACAAAGTTGTATACCAAGACTTCACTAAAATGGGAGAGGTCTTGGGTTCAAGTAACACTTGTGACAAAAATTAAAAGAGGATCCAAGTTAGACAAGGGGGTAGGTTTTCTCCTGTGAGAATGGAGATGATCGGATGGGTAGTGGCCCGTCACTGATCCAAATTGACGTTAAAAAAAAAGAAACTTTGGATAGCTACGAAATTCTGTGTCACTGTCAAGATTCTTTGCACGCAATTCTTTATAATTTTTATGCCATTAATGATTTAATAATTGCAAGTTTCTCATAAAAAATAGTTAAATAAAAATACACCCACAAACAGTGCTATCAAGTTTTTAAGATAGAAAAAGACTCCACCATTCCAAATTTTCAAAAAATTAATCTTCATCGTCATTATATTAAATTATATAATATCTATGTATATATATATTTATTATAAAAAAGAAAAAAATATATATGAACTTATTATGTCTTGAAGACATTTCATATAAAAACTATCATATATAGTCTTTGTAAATCTGATAGCAAGTACTGTTGGCAAAGCAAGAGATATTGCAAGCGATTGATGCAAGCATTGTTAAGGTTAAACACAAGAATATGTTACAAAACTGGCCATTTGTAACTAACAAAACAATCATAAATAAGTGGCTAAAGGCCTTTTCTGATCCTTATACTACAATCATCTTGAAACGGTGGGTAATTTTGTGACCTTTTTCTACGTCGCAAAGTTTCAGTCGCAAATTAATGGTAGAGGCATATGTCTCTTAGAAAGAAGGTCACAAGTTTAAACCTGAACAACTAAATAGTTTTATAATTGTTGGCGTAAAATAAAGTATATGAGTAATATTTGCCGTTCAAAAAATATATATCTAGTTTTATACTAGTGTGTTAGTACGACCCAAAGTGCATAATATTAATTATTGATCACTAATCTCATTATTTCTTTAAACTTACATATCATAACTAAAAACCTTTCAGTTAAATCTCATACTTACACTACTAGAAAACTGGATATTACTGTATTACTGACCGTCTTTTCAGTCATAAATGGCTATTTGAAACTGATCGATTGACGATTGAAAATAGAAAATGCGGTGACAAAAACCTTTGTGACGAATTTAGCAACAGTTTTCTTATAAAAAAAAACAGAATTTATGGATGTGTATACACACATGGATAGACATAGACCTTGTCATATTCTACGTACAGTTAAATATTTATACATATATTATATTATATGTATATTTATAGATGTATCTACGAATGAAGATAAGTGAGGTATGATATCAAGTTTTTATTGCTTTTTACTAAATTATTTTTTGGCTTTTAGCAAATAAATAAATAAATAAATAATATATAAAAAAGTAGGTTACCGAGGATGATAGTTCCAGCTGTCCATCGACCCGTTTTTGCTTTGAGAGCTGGTCGGCCATGGAAATCAACAGTTCCATCCATGGTTTCTTCTTCACCATTAACACACCTCACCTGCCATATATAATAAATAAGTTCTGTTCAATATTCGATCATGTAAATTAATATATAAACTCAATCTGCTTAAAAAACAATGCTCAATTAGATTCATCTAATTTGTTTGTTGAAAATCTGATTCATTATGGCTCATGATTCTTGAATGAATACGGAATTCACAAATGTTGCAAACCAAAACCATTTTCAGATCAACAAGCATGCATGATCGAGATCAAACAAGTTTAAGGTTGAAATGTTGGCAATGAAAACCGATGAAGATGATCACAGTTTTTATGAAACATGTTTCATGTGACAGTATGTTGTTGAGAGATGAATCTAGCACCTTGTTGGATATGTTGAAAGACTCCATCTTAATTTAGATGAAGTTAGAGAGAGAGAGAGAGAGATTTGGAGATTGTTGCTGATTGAAGAGGCTTCCGTTCTGTGAGAGATGATGGACAAAACATGAGTAGAATAGGGAGGTGGTCTTATAGACATGCTTTTACTACATTCGACGGTCCAGATCAATCCGATCAAAACTTTTTCAAATTTTATCAACCACATATTATTAATATATATATATTTATTGTGTTTTCAAAATCAATTAAAAGATTGTAACAACTTCTTCTTCTATTTTTAGTATTTTTTGTTTTTCCTGTACATGACTCCGGTCGACGTTGCAAACGATCGATGTCTAAATCCCCGACTCAACTTAGCTAGAAAGCCTATTAAAACTAATTAAACTAGATTGCTTAATTACAAATTTTAATTAATTTCAATACCTGTGAACGGCTAAAGGATTAAAGAAATTTGCATTAAAAATACATAAAAAAGTGATTGTTACACCGTAGCTTTACTTTGCGTACAAACTTATTTCATGATTATTTTACAAAACGATACAATCGTACAATAATCATTATTAAAGTAAATGAATGATTTTAAATACAAAATATAAATGTCAAAACTGAAAAAACAATTGCAACGTTGTTTTCAATTGTAGTCGCACTAAAAATACCTAAATAAATGGGCCCTTTTTCACAAATCACTTTCTTTTTCGCTTTCTAATTTGGGTGCTTTTCCCCATTGATGATACAATCTTTTTTATCGTTTTTTCTTCGGCTCTATAATTAAACAATAAGCATCGTCTGTCTAACTTTTGAAATTATCAGCAGATATTTATAAAAAAAAATTGGTAGCCATTCAGATAGTATCATTCAATTAAATGCGTATGTATTTAGATAAAATTATACAAAATAAATATCTTAAGATACCATTTAAATACATGCAATTAATATTGCTATGAAATCTGGCAATGAGATTTAATTTCTACATTAACAATATTTCTTAGCCACAACTAAAAACTTGTAAAAACATTGTTAACAAAGTTCTCAACAAATACAAAGAATATTATAGTCGATATATATGTGCATGTGTGTGTGTGTTAAAGTCCAAATTAATTCTTTTATGGGGATGATTAATAACAAAGTGAAGTAATCAAAGATTAATGGGTTTTGATTGATGGTTCTAGTTTGGTGAGTTGTGCGCAAGTAATTAAGGCTCATGTTCTCGGGGTCTTCAAGAACAAGTTTAAAGAAAATAACTCTAAACATCGAACCATCTCTTGCTTCTACTTCAAGACCCTTAATTTCTTGAGAAGAACTGAAGAAGCTTGGTTCCTTGACTAACCTTTTTCTTTGATGAAATCAAGGAGGTGATTTAGGCTCCCTCCTAACCCTAAAGTCACGTCAGTGTCATATTAGATTTTTTCATTATTTGTCAATCCTTTCCTAAAAAGGAAGAATTCCATCTTTCTTCATCCCTAAATTATTTTTAATTAAATTAATTAATTTATAGTTTACAATATATAATTAATTAAAAACTAATATAAACCTTTAATACTGATTTAAAACACAATATTTCATTAACATAAAATAAAAATTACAAAATCAAATGAAAAACACAAAAAAACACTATTTCATTAACAATTAGCCATCAAGGCGGGATATGTAGGTGTTTGCGGTATGTTTGACGAGATCCCATCGAATTGAAGGCTATCGTGGGTTTCTTGGCAACACAATTCCTTAAAACTAATGTGTACAATCAATGCTACCTAGCATTCCTAGAAATCCATGTCGGCTTTCATGTTCGGCGTACAAACATTGTATGTCATGAGAAGTCGGTCCATACAAATATTCTTTTCCATACGACTGAATAACACCTTGACAAACGTGTTGAAGACTTTCACAAGAAGTTTTTTTCGGCATATTCAAGTACTCGTCTAGCGGGTCTGGAACATTACCATATGCTAGTTGACGTATTGTTGATGTGCACTTTTGTAATGACGTGAAACTCATTTTCGACCTAGAATCCCACGTTTGAAAATATTCGAAGGTGGCCTCCATATCATCAATATTTTTTTAGAATATTGTCTTCGCATCTAAAACCTTGTTCTAAACGTCTCAGCCCCGTATACTGGATTCTCAGAGAAGTAATCTGCAATGAGACGGTCATATGCGGCTTCACAATCTGTGCGTACCTAAGTTCTTGATCTAGCAATATCTTGATAATTTAACAATTGTTGAACACTTTTAACAATCAAAGAAAATTTATCCACTCTCATTTCTTAAATTACATCATTTTATGAATCTTCGAAAAATGATAATGATGAACTAGAAAGTAAGAAATAAGGGAGAGACATGGTTTAATTTTAAGGGAGAAAGAATAAAGATAAGTTGAAATTAAATATTTAAGATGGTTTAAATGGGGTTCAAAATTCAAATCAATTTTTTCGAAAACTAGTCGTCACAACGACATTATGACCGTTGGAGGGTCGAGAGCAATCGACATACTCAGGTCGGTTGGAAGGCCTTTTCTCGATACCGATAGGGACGAACTGGTGTTCCCGGTTGTACCTGATGAGGAGTTGATCTAGGAGTTTTCGGACTCCCACCTCGACCAACCAGACAGGGGGAAACATGACAGAAATGGCCCAAACTTGAAATAGGCATAACTTGGGCTACGTTTAGGGTTACGGGGCCCATAACAAGTGGACGGAAAGGTCTCGACAAGACGGATCATATGAAAGATGCTTACAACAGTTTGGCCCATCTGTCTGACTCGAATTCTATTATTAAGGGACCTGATTTCACCGATCAATGATTTTCCTCAATTTTCTCCATTTTCAACACTTTCCTTTTTACACATAGAATTTGATTATATATCATTTGAAGTTTTGAAGCACACCCTATATATATTTGTGTCCAAATTTAGTGAAAAATCATTATTTCACTAACTTTTCCAACATAACATCTAGTGCTTTAGTTAATGTGACATCCGGCATTTTCATGTTAACTCCGTTAACTCAAACCTCGTTAGTTCAAACATTTTTCGTTACAAACTCAGTTATCTTAGTTAGTCACACGTACATTGCATTTAATTAGGATTAATTAAATGTGTCAGTTAGTTCACACACATCGGATCGCACTCGAGTCTAACCCGGAACGTTGGTGATTAATCGAAATTAACATTATGAACATTTAATAATTTATATTTAATATAAATTATGAAACTTATGTGATTTTATGTGATTTCGTGAATTATGTGAATACTATCGTTTTCGTACGTGTTTATCGTGTGTAAATCGTATTTAGTATTTTTATAAAAGATAGTAGTTTTATAAAAAAAAAATTGAATGTTTTAATTATTAATTAAGTTAGTAATTAATTAATTAGAGCCTATGGGCTTTAATTAAGCTAGAAGCCTATCTTAAAACCCATTAACTATTAGATAAGGATAAGTTTTTTTTTTAAAAAGAGATAAACCCTAACCCCCACCCCATTATCATCGCGACCTCACCCCACTCACCCTCAAGTCGACCGAAGCAAGAACACCCCAAAGCACCATCGATTCGATCTCCGATCTCGCAATTGAACGCGTATTTGGACTCCTCTCGACATTCCAAACGTTTCTACGTAAGTCGTTTCGTTAAATTCCGTCACTTTTTGATCCCTAAATTTTATATCAAACCCTAGTTCATCCAAACATGAAATTTTATAATAAAAATGTTAACTTTGTTATTGTTTTGCATGTATTTGTTGATTTTATGGTTATTTGCAAAACCCTAGATCCGTGTGGTTAGTAACTTGTTAAAAATTGAATATTTTTTATTATGCGAAGGATAGGAATCGCATGCTAGACGTGGATTATGATTTGTATAGTTGTAATTATATTAGTTGAAAGATTTAGAATCGATTTGATGTGTTAATTTTGGGATTTGAGCGTGTAATGGACAAGTTACTAAAAAAGGAAACTTTTTAGGTTTTCTAACTTGCATGCTAGACATGGTGAGGATGATGTGATGATGGTTATGAGCTAGTTGATACATGGTTAGATGAATTGTGAAATCAGATTTTGAATGCATAACCCGGTTTTACAAACTTTTCAAATAAGGAAACTTTAATTGTTAAAAATGGTTAACACTTGTTATTTATACATGCTTGATATGGTTGATGATTGGTACATGATAGATAGGACATAATAACCTGTTGTAACGTGTTAAGTGCTTGAAATCACGCATGCTAGTCATAGGTTACTAAAGATGGAAACTTTATTTGGAATTGTGATATACATGTTAAGTTCTATGCAATGGTTATGTGATAGTAGTCTTACAAGCATATTAACAATGATGATTTCACGAGACACAAATCCCAAACATACTTTCTATTTATAGAAACCTGCTATTTATAGAAACCTGCTATTTTTGGAAACCTGCTATTTTTGGAAACTTTCTATTTTCCGAAATCATGCTTGTTTGATTAGAACAATTAGGATTTGTTGCTAAGTGTTACAACATGATCATTTGTGTATAATATAGAAGTATTATACTGAACAAACGTTAAATCATTAATCGGGTCACCAACGGGTCGTCGGGTCAAACCTGGTCAAACTTAGTCAAACATGAGTCAAACTTGTAAACTCTTTTCAAACACTTAAACAATGGGATTGTTTGGATACTTAGGGTTTGTATCAACTTGCACGAACATACACTTATAAACCGGTGTTTATAGGTGGCAGTTAGTCGTCAAGCATTTTAGATTCGCTTTCTTTCGCACATACTCTAAGGTGAGATTCACGACCCCTTTTTCTTACGTTTTAAACTTGGGGGAGAAAACATGGGTACGAACATTTAGATCTTACGTTTCTTTTATATCACTTGTGTACTAAGCGCAAACATATCACGAAAGTCCTTACTTATCGAACCGTTAGTATATGGGTTAGCGAGGAAATCTTGAGTAGTACTACTGGGCACTGACAAGCCCCACCCGCGTTAGTCGCGCTAACACGACAGGTAGTCGAACGGGTGTAACATTTACCTAAACATTTACCATTGATTGTGATAGTCATGGTGGAAGGCAGTTCAAACATACAGACAGTCAGCTTCGGTGTCGAAACGCTTTAGTAACATGTACTAGGTTAGCTACCTATGATATAATTGAATACGGTATTATCTAGTAAGCTTTACAAACATATAAACCTGTGAACTCACCAACCTAGTGTTGACACGTTTTAGCATGTTTTCTCAGGTAATTAAGGTACAAGTACGAGCTAAGGCATGCATGCATACGAAGTCTATCATTTGCAAACTCAAGAATTATTTATTTTAATTATCTTTGAATTGTTTATTTTGGCGCAACTGTTTTGGCGCATGTTTTTCATTTAACTTTTCGTTTCCGCAAGTCTTACATTAAATCAGTATTTTCATTACTATTGTTGCATCGTGACTATGAGCAATACTAGTGGTTTTTATTAAACTCATATAGAGTCGTTCAACGTAACTAATGACTGAGATCCTGTTATGTCACGCTCCTAAACGGTAAAACTCCGTTAGTGGATTTTGGGGGTGTGACAGATTGGTATCAGAGCCATTGGTTATAGAGAACTAGGAAATGCATACTAGACTATAACCACGTACATGCATTAGTTACACAGCACTTACACTCATACATGACACTCACTTATCCCGTTACAGGAAATGTCGACCCCACCCAATTCACTAGCATCCTCAGTCGTTCAGGAGCACGATGTTCCTACCGTACCTTTGCCGGAGTCGAGGAGACGTCGACTCAACCCGATCAACACCACAATAGGGCATGATGAGCCTATTCATGTGCGTGTCAGAGGCAACACGCAGGACTGGGATTGGTATCCCGATAGGATCAGGAACTGGATCCGCGAGGAGGAAGTCCCACCTCCGCTCTCTACTGACATTGCTTCTTCTTCATCATCTTCTGTACGAGCTTTGCCACCGTTGCAGTACCCCTATGAGCAGGTGATAGCTGCCTTTGTGGCTAGGATGGACCGGGAGATCCGGAACATGAGAGATGCAGCGGGAGAGATTACTAGGATACTTCAGCGAGAGATGGTGATAAATCAGAGGATCACCAAACTGACTGTAGATTTAGCAGCAACTGATATAGCTCATGAGAATTTGGCAGATGGATGTGTGGACATGGAGGACCGGCTGAACACTGCAGAGTGGAACCTAGATATACTCCACACTAGGATTGAGCAGGTTGATGCACGACTTGCAACAGTTGAGGCAGTAGGAGTTGCACCAGAGGATGTACCAGAGGATGCACCTGCAGGAGATCAGGATGAGGACGATGATGCAGCATCCGATGTTACATCAGTTGGCAGTGACATTTGATCATCTATCTTCATTACTTATTTACGTCTTTTCTTTTGAACCTAGATGGGCAGGGTTGTTCCCATCCAACAGATGTTTCTATAATTTTGATGTTTGGTTGAATTTAGTTGTAATCGTTACAATTTATTTTATCAAGTATTACTATTATTGAAATGTTAGATGTTGTGGTTTGAATTTCTTTATTTACTTGCACTTGTATGATGATAAAATGCGATGTATTTTTCTCATCATTGTATGTTGTGAATGTAAAGATAATGTCTGGAAGAAGAAATGGACGTGGTGGACGCACCGGAGGACGCGGTGGTCGAGGAAACATTAGCATGACTGCGGCCGAGCTTGCGGCACTCATAAATGAGCATGTGGCTGAAGCAGTAGCAGCTAGTCAAGCCACTGCTAATGCTGGAGGTAAAGCAGAAATTTTTCCGGCTCTAGTGAGTCATCATTCATTCTAAACTCAAATTCGAATATAGTATTCTTAAAGCGCATTCTTGTTTACAATTCAGGTCAGCATAACCACCAGCAGGTTTGCACATTCAAAGCATTCATGGATTGCAAGCCTCATTCCTTCAGTGGAGCCGAAGGGGCTGTTGGCTTACTCCGCTGGATGGAGAAATCTGAATCTGAATTCGCGATGTGTAACTGCCCGCCGCACAACCAGGTGAAGTATGCATCTGGCACTCTTGAGGGTCCGGCCCTTACTTGGTGGAACTCACAGGTACAAATGTTAACTCTGGAAATGACAAATGCTTTGCCATGGGATGAATTCAAGGCTATGATGCGGGAGGAGTATTGTCCCCGCGATGAAGTACAGAAACTGGAGGGAGAGTTCTGGAACCTCAAGATGGAGGGATCCGAAATTGAAGCTTACACCACTCGTTCGCATGAACTGGCGAACTTGTGTCCGCAAATGGTAACACCTTCTTACAAGAGAATTGAGAAATTCATCGATGGTTTGGTCCCACAAATTCAGAGCATGGTGACATCCTCTAATCCGACTACGATCCAGCAAGCAATCAGGTTGGCTCACAGGCTAACCGATCAGGCAGTAGCTCAGGGCACCCTACCACCTAGAGGTACACTGTCAAAGACTGCTGACAACAAGAGGAAGTTTGACAGTTCATTCCCCAAAACCTTCCAGTCAAACCCACCTTCTCAGCAACAGCAACAGCAACACCCTAAGTTCGAACCGTCAAAGAACAACAATCAGTCTAACTCTTCTCAGCAGAATCAGGGTTCTTATAATGGCAAGTATCCGAAGTGCAATAAATGTAACTTTCACCATCATGGGGCATGTGACCGGTACCGTTGCCAGCGGTGTGGAAAGATGGGCCATTCGGCCAAAGATTGTAGAGTGGACCTACAGAACAAACAGGCACCACCTGGAAACGCACCCAAAGGTTGTTTTGAGTGTGGTAAGGAATGGCATTTAAAGAAGGATTGTCCGCAGTTGAGGAGAAACGGAAACGGGAATGGGAATGGCAACAATCATCAGGGTGGTAATGGGAATGGTAATAACCACCAGGGTGGAAACGGTAATAACAACGGAAATGGTGCAAAGGGCCGAGCATTTGTGATTGGATCGGGAGAAGCTCGGAATGATCGGAACGTGGTGAACGGTATGTTTCTCTTAAACGATCATTATGCTTCTGTACTTTTTGATACTGGCGCCGATAGAAGTTTCATATCTAGAGAACTTAGTGGTCAGTTAGAAATAAACCCAACTTTATTAGAACACCATTATACCGTAGAGATAGCAGACGGTAAAGTAATCGAGGCAACCCACATTCTCATGGAATGTCAGTTAGAACTTTCTGGTCACAAAATGGACATCGATCTCATGCCAGTTACACTTGGCAGTTTTGACATAATTGTGGGCATGGATTGGTTGTCTAAAAACCAAGCCGAGATCATCTGTAGTGAGAAGATCGTTCGTGTACCCATTCCTAGTGGAGAAATCCTATCTGTTCAGGGTGAAAGAAGTGGTGCAGCCATGGGCATCATATCTTTCATGAAGGCCCAGAAGTGTCTGCGAAAGGGTCATACCGCGATACTGGCCCTTGTTGCTGACACGTCCACCGAGGAGAAAAGGTTAGAAGATATCCCTATCGTTCGCGAATTCCCAGAAGTATTCCCTGAAGACCTACCTGGTCTTCCACCTCATCGTCAGGTCGAATTTCAGATTGACCTAACACCCGGAGCAGCGCCTATTGCTCGGGCACCCTATAGACTGGCACCAAGCGAGTTGCAAGAGCTATCCACTCAACTGCAAGAGTTGTTGGATAAAGGTTTCATCCGACCGAGCTCATCGCCATGGGGAGCTCCAGTCCTATTTGTCAAAAATAAAGATGGAACTTTCCGAATGTGCATTGATTACTGAGAGTTGAACAAAGTAACAGTCAAGAACCGCTACCCCCTACCCCACATTGATGATTTATTCGACCAACTTCAAGGGTCAAGTTTCTACTCAAAAATCGACTTAAGATATGGATATCATCAACTGAGAGTTCGAGATGAAGATATATCCAAGACTGCATTCAGAACCCGGTATGGCCATTTCGAGTTTTTGGTCATGCCATTTGGATTAACTAACGCACCCGCGGTGTTCATGGACCTCATGAACCGTGTGTGTAAACCCTATCTGGACCAATTCGTCATTGTTTTTATTGACGATATCCTCATATATTCTAAGAGTCAGGAAGAGCATGAGGAGCATCTGCGTTTGATCCTTGAACTACTGAAACAGGAGCAGCTGTATGCGAAGTTTTCCAAATGCGATTTTTGGATTCGCGAGTTTCAATTTTTAGGACATGTGATCAATGAGAAGAGAATACATGTCGATCCAGCCAAAGTGGAAGCTATTAAAAATTGGGCAGCACCAACAACTCCAACCGAAGTTTGGCAATTCCTAGGATTGGCCGGATACTACCGTCGTTTTATCGAGGGATTTTCAAAGATTGCCCAACCCCTCACCTCCTTAACCCAAAAAGATAAACCCTATAATTGGGGCGAGACTCAAGAATCAGCATTCCAGCTACTGAAGCAGAAGCTATGTAGCGCACCCATCCTGTCTCTACCAGAGGGAACGGATGACTTCGTGGTGTATTGCGATGCCTCCATCCAAGGTCTCGGTTGTGTGTTGATGCAACGTGACAAGGTTATCGCATACGCTTCTCGACAGTTAAAAATCCACGAAAAGAATTACACGACTCATGATTTGGAGTCAGGAGCCATGGTGTTTGCACTCAAGATATGGAGACATTACTTGTACGGTACCAAGTGCACCATCTACACCGATCACAAGAGTCTTCAGCATATTTTTGAGCAGAAAGAGTTGAACATGCGTCAACGTCGTTGGATCGAGTTATTAAACGATTATGATTGTGCAATCAAGTACCATCCGGGCAAAGCTAATGTGGTAGCCGATGCCTTAAGCAGAAAAGAAACCAAACCCCGACGAGTTAGAGCCTTACAACTCACTATCCATACAGGATTACCCGAACAAATCCGTAATGCCCAACTTGAAGCCTTAAAAGAGGATAACTTATCACTTGAATCCACTCGTGGTATGGAGAAACAACTTGAGGTTAAGTCAGATGGTATTCGTTATTTCGCGGAACGAATATGGATACCAGTATATGGAAACCTAAGAGATCTAGTCATGGATGAAGCTCACAAATCCCGATATTCTATCCATCCGGGATCCGACAAGATGTATCACGATCTCAAGGTTTTGTATTGGTAGCCGAACATGAAAGCCGACATAGCCACCTACGTGAGCAAGTGTCTGACTTGTTCCAAGGTCAAGGTGGAGTACCAAAAGCTATCCGGATTACTTCAACAACCGGAAATACCAATGTGGAAATGGGAGCAGATTTCCATGGATTTCATAACCAAATTACCCCGAACCCCTACTGGATGTGACACAATCTGGGTGATAGTGGATCGTCTAACAAAATCAGCTCATTTCCTTGCTATCAAATAGACTGATAAAATGGAAAAGTTAACTCGTCTCTACCTTAAAGAAGTAGTATCTCGTCATGGAGTGCCAATCTCCATCATTTTCGATAGAGATGCCCGATTCACCTCACGTTTCTGGCAATCGTTACAGAAAGCTCTAGGCACGCGCCTGGATATGAGCACAGCGTACCATCCTCAAACAGATGGCCAGAGTGAGCGTACCATTCAAACCCTAGAAGACATGCTACGAGCTTGTGTGATCGATTTCGGAAACAGTTGGGAGACTCACTTGCCTTTAGTGGAATTCTCTTACAATAATAGCTATCATACGAGCATCAAAGCAGCACCGTTCGAGGCTTTGTATGGGAGAAAGTGTCGATCACCACTTTGTTAGGCTGAAGTTGGAGATAGCCAACTTACGGGTCCTGAACTTGTGCATGAAACCTCAGAGAAAATAATGCAAATCAGAAACCGTATGGCGGCAGCTCGTGACCGTCAAAAGAGTTATGCAGACAAACGTAGAAAACCGCTAGAATTCCAAGTGGGCGACAAAGTGTTATTAAAGGTTTCACCTTGGAAAGGTGCGATTCGTTTCGGGAAACGAGGAAAGTTAAACCCGCGTTGAACCTACCTGATACACTTAATGGAGTACACAACGTATTTCATGTCTAAAACCTAAAGAAGTGCCTATCAGATGAGACACTTGTAGTTCCACTCGAGGAGTTGGAAATTGATGAACAGCTACGTTTCATTGAGGAACCCGTTGAGATCATGGACCGAGAGGTCAAGACTCTCAAGCGCAGTAAGATACCTATTGTCAGAGTTCGATGGAACTCGAAGTGTGGACCGGAGTTCATGTGGAAACGCGAGGATCAGATGATGAAAAAGTATCCTCACTTGTTCAAACATTCAACGGCAAACACGGAAGGTACTAACTAAATTTCGAGAGGAAATTTCTTTCAACAAGGGGATGATGTGACAAACCTAAACTTTTTGTTTCAGACGTTACGGACTTCGTTTAATTTTCTGGACGAAAATTCTTTCAACAATGGGATGATGTGACATCCGGCATTTTCAGGTTAACTCCGTTAACTCAAACCTCGTTAGTTCAAACACTTTTCGTTACAAACTCAGTTATCTTAGTTAGTCACACGTACATTGCATTTAATTAGGATTAATTAAATGTGTCAGTTAGTTCACACACATCGGATCGCACTCGAGTCTAACCCGGAATGTTGGTGATTAATCGAAATTAACATTATGAACATTTAATAATTTATATTTAATATAAATTATGAAATTATGTGATTTTATGTGATTTCGTGAATTATGTGAATACTATCGTTTTCGTACGTGTTTATCGTGTGTAAATCGTATTTAGTATTTTTATAAAAGTTAGTAGTTTTATAAAAATAAAGATTGAATGTTTTAATTATTAATTAAGTTAGTAATTAATTAGAGCCTATGGGCTTTAATTAAGCTAGAAGTCCATCTTAAAACCCATTAACTATTAGATAAGGATAAGTTTTTTTTTTTTTTAAAAAGAGATAAACCCTAACCCTCACCCCACTATCGTCGCGACCTCACCCCACTCACCCTCAAGTCGACCGAAGCAAGAACACCCCAAAGCACCATCGATTCGATCTCCGATCTCGCAATTGAACGCGTATTTGGACTCCTCTCGACATTCCTAACGTTTCTACGTAAGTCGTTTCATTAAATTCCGTCACTTTTTGATCCCTAAATTTTAGATCAAACCCTAGTTCATCCAAACATGAAATTTTATAATAAAAATGTTAACTTTGTTATTGTTTTGCATGTATTTGTTGATTTTATGGGTATTTGCAAAACCCTAGATCCGTGTGGTTAGTAACTTGTTAAAAATTGAATATTTTTTATTATGTGAAGGATAGGAATCGCATGCTAGACGTGGATTATGATTTGTATAGTTGTAATTATATTAGTTGAAAGATTTAGAATCGATTTGATGTGTTAATTTTGGGATTTGAGCGTGTAATGGACAAGTTACTAAAAAAGGAAACTTTTTAGGTTTTCTAACTTGCATGCTAGACATGGTGAGGATGATGTGATGATGGTTATGAGCTAGTTGATACATGGTTAGATGAATTGTGAAATCAGATTTTGAATGCATAACCCGGTTTTACAAACTTTCCAAATAAGGAAACTTTAATTGTTAAAAATGGTTAACACTTGTTATTTATACATGCTTGATATGGTTGATGATTGGTACATGATAGATAGGACATAATAACCTGTTGTAACGTGTTAGGTGCTTGAAATCACGCATGCTAGTCATAGGTTACTAAAGATGGAAACTTTATTTGGAATTGTGATATACATGTTAAGTTCTATGCAATGGTTATGTGATAGTAGTCTTACAAGCATATTAACAATGATGATTTCACGAGACACAAATCCCGAACATACTTTCTATTTATAGAAACCTGCTATTTATAGAAACCTGCTATTTTTGGAAACTTTCTATTTTTGGAAACCATGCTTGTTTGATTAGAACAATTAGGATTTGTTGCTAAGTGTTACAGCATGATCATTTGTGTATAATATAGAAGTATTATACTGAACAAACGTTAAATCATTAATCGGGTCACCAACGGGTCGTCGGGTCAAACTTGGTCAAACTTAGTCAAACCTAGTCAAACTTGGTCAAACATGAGTCAAACTTGTAAACTCTTTTCAAACACTTAAACAATGGGATTGTTTGGATACTTAGGGTTTGTATCAACTTGCACGAACATACACTTATAAATCGGTGTTTATAGGTGGCAGTTAGTCGTCAAGCATTTTAGATTCGCTTTCTTTCGCACATACTCTAAGGTGAGTTTCACGGCCCCTTTTTCTTACGTTTTAAACTTGGGGGAGAAAACATGGGTACGAACATTTAGATCTTACGTTTCTTTTATATCACTTGTGTACTAAGCGCACACATATCACGAAAGTCCTTACTTATCGAACCGTTAGTATATGGGTTAGCGAGGAAATCTTGAGTAGTACTACTGGGCAATGACAAGCCCCACCCGCGTTATTCGCGCTAACACGACAGGTAGTCGAACGGGTGTAACATTTACCTAAACATTTACCATTGATTGTGATAGTCATGGTGGAAGGCAGTTCAAACATACAGACAGTCAGCTTCGGTGTCGAAACGCTTTAGTAACATGTACTAGGTTAGCTACCTATGATATAATTGAATACGGTATTATCTAGTAAGATTTACAAACATATAAACCTGTGAACTCACCAACCTAGTGTTGACACGTTTTAGCATGTTTTCTCAGGTAATTAAGGTACAAGTACGAGCTAAGGCATGCATGCATACGAAGTCTATCATTTGCAAACTCAAGAATTATTTATTTTAATTATCTTTAAATTGTTTATTTTGGCGCAACTGTTTTGGCGCATGTTTTTCATTTAACTTTTCGCTTCCGCAAGTCTTACATTAAATCAGTATTTTCATTACTAGTGTTGCATCGTGACTATGAGCAATACTAGTTGTTTTTATTAAACTCATATAGAGTCGTTCAACGTAACTAATGACTGAGATCCTGTTATGTCACGCTCCTAAACGGTAAAACTCCGTTAGTGGATTTTTGGGGTGTGACAGTTAACACATGCATCAAGTCCATTGATTTTGCAACAATATCATTATGTCAATGACAAACAAGGTTACATTTTAGAAGTACAAGCATATAATATTGTTTAGCTTGTGTTTGATCAACTTTCCTAAATTTGTCACTAAAACTTCACATAATTAAATATTACCTTCTTAGTACGCACCTCCACCAAGTATACTTTCAACCGAGGAAAAGGGCAAACACATCCATAAATCCAACAAACCTACTTTTGTAATGCTTATGGCTTCTGAAATATAGATAGATTGAAAGAGATCTTACTAGTTAAATAATCTTACCATACAAAAAATATGATTTACCTAATTTAGTATCCCACTTTCTTTTTATTATTATTTTTATTTTTCGTTTTATTTTATTAGAAAGCAAAGTTTATTAATTAAAAAGTTTACAACTGGAGACCAAGAATAGTGTTACCAATAGTTGATAGTGAAAAAGTGGAATTAAGGAAACAAAACCACGCAACTACTCATATTCACCCAAGGTGTCTTTTTGTGAGTGCTATGACCACGACATTGATCAAGACCATGTTGCATTTACTAAGGTAATATGTTCAGTCGATCATCGAACTACCTAGCTAGATAGGCTATAGTACTTTGTTATAATTTTCCTTCATATATATTTATTGTTTCTTATTTTATTTAACATATATGAATTATTCGGTACGATTGTTGTTCACGTGGGTATAAGAATACGCGAGATTTTCACTCAGAAGCTCAACTCTAAGTTTAAGCAAATCTTAATCTCAGTTTAGCAAAAGAACTAATACACTACAAGAAAACTAGGCATTAGCGACGACATCATTAGCGGCGACGCTCAGAAATGTCGCCGCTATTGATGGTGACCCGTGTCTGCAACATCTGACGGTTACCAAGATTTTAATCGAGCGGCCAATGTTTTTTTAGCATTAACGGCGACGTTATTAGCGGCGAATATCGCCGCTATTGCTCTATAGCGGGAATAACCCCCATCAGTCCCTGCTTTCCCTCCATTCTCACCCTCTCTCTCTCACTTATCCCAGCTGACGATCTCCGACCGCCCCTCCCGGCTCCGACCGCCCCTCCCGGCTCCGCCCGCCCCTCCCTGCTCCGACCGGTACTTTAGGTAACATTACCAACTTAAAATCTCATTATATATATGACCTGTGTGTATATGTATGTATATATGTTTAATTAGCTTTGCTCTTTTAGGTTATGAAAAGTGATGCTCTATGTTTATTTCTCGTTTGAATTCTGGTCTATGCTATGTAAATGCTGTAATTTATCTTAGATAATGGTGTTGGTTTGACTAGTTATTATAATAAAGGTTTAATACTTTACAAGATTAGGGTTCTAGACTTCTAGGAATGTAATTTGTTGGTGCGATTGTAGTTTAATAATTCGATCTGGCTGATGTTTGAATTGCCTTCACCCTTCCAGAACATAATCTAGCTATACTGATCTTTTGTTTTTTGGATTTCTGTAATGCTTTGCTGTTGGTTTTTTAATCTATAAACTACTCTTTGTTACTTTGTGGTCACCAATTAGTGTCTCTCTGCACTAAAAAATTGCTATCAAATTGTGTTTCAGCACCTGCAACGGGTGCCTATGAATTAGGTTTATTTTAGACTAGATATTTACAGCAAGAATTACTTTCGTAAAAGGTTTTCTATGTATTATGTTTACCTTTATCTTTGCACAATATTGTGAAGGGAAGATATGAGTTAACTAATCACAGTTCATGATAATTATATATATTTATCTATTGGTATGCGTGTATGTATGTATGTGTGTGTATATGTATGTATATATGTTTATGTATTATGTATCTATTGGTATGTGTGTATGTATGTTTGTGTGTGTATATGTATGTATATATGTTTATGTATTATGTATCTATTGGTATGTGTGTATGTATGTATGTGTATATGTATCTTATAAATTTTCAGCTTAATTTTTGTTTGGTATTTACTACTGTACGTCATGGCCGATGTGAAGAGCCATGGAGGAGATGGCGCTGGCCAGGATCCGCCGTCTCCCGACGGCTTTGGTGCCGGGCATGGCCATTATGAGGAGGATGGTAAGTATTATTATAACTTATTTATTTACTAAATTCATTCATTTATTATAAAAATCGTGACTAATATTTTTTAATTATAATTGCAACGGCAGCGGGCCCACGACGGAATACTCGAGGGATGGCAAAAAACCTTCGCCTTCGCGCCAAAGTAGAAAAGAACAAGGGGCCTTTATCTATGACCTTTGATACGCAAGCTACATTTACCCCAGTTGGTATTGATATTGATTTATTCACTCGTGAAGTGGGGTTATATATGTGGCGGAACATCGCGTTTGATCGATTTTCTTGGAATGAAGTTTTAGATGCCGAGAAGAATGCGATGTACCAACATCTTTCGGTAAATGATTTATTTTAGTTCTTTTATATTTTATTTTATTATTTTACTTGACTAACTTCTCTTGTTTAATTTATAGAAATCATTCGATCTTAATCGGATTCATGAGAGCACCGACCGTACAAAGTTAAAGTTGGGCATTCATTCGATCTATCAAAAGCGATACAGAGATCGCAAATTCAATGCATCAAATCAATTTAAAAAGGTTGAAGGGTTTGATGATGTCCCGAGAGTGTTGGTCAACGTCCCAAAGGGGATGCACCCGGATAATTGGCAGAGAGCTATTGAACATTTTTGTTCGGATAAACATAAAAAACGTTCAAAAGTTAACCAACTCAATCATAAACAGCAAGTATGCGTAAACCGTGGAGGAACGTCGACATATAGTAGTTCTTGTTATAAAAAAATAATGCTATATATTATATATATATACATGTATTATTTGTATTATATATAGTAGTTATTGTTATAAAATAATTAATATTTAGTGTTAAACAGGCTCAGAGTCGACTAGAATCGTACCGTGCTGCTCATACACGTAAAGATGGGACGGTTGACAGCGAAGCAGAGCAACTAATTGTAAGTATTTATTTAAAGTATAATTTTCAATATGTATTTGTATGTGTATTAAATCATCTTTGTGAAATTAAAAACAGTCCCAATTAGAGATGGAGATAGAGTCCCAAACTCAAACAAATCAAGGGACTTCTTCATCTATACTGAACGAAGTCGATGCATTTGAAAAGGTCCTAGGTACTTGGCGCGGATGGATTAAAGGGATTGGGTTTAAACCTTCATCATCTCAAACGCCGGATTCTTCTGAGCAGTCGCAAGTGCAGCCTACACTCCCCTACACACAGGTAAAATGAATCATTTGACCCGTTTAGACTTGAAAGTTCTATGTATGTAGACATATATGTGTAAAATGAATCATTTGACCCGTTTAGACTAGAAACTTGTATGTATGTAGACATATATATGTAAAATGAACCATTTGACCCGTTTAGACTTGAAAGTTCTATGTATGTAGACATATATATGTAAAATGAACCATTTGACCCGTTTAGACTAGAAACTTGTATGTATGTAGACATATATATGTAAAATGAACCATTTGACCCGTTTATACTAGAAACTTGTATGTATGTAGACATATATATGTAAAATGAACCATTTGACCCGTTTAGACTAGAAACTTGTATGTATGTAGACATATATATGTAAAATGAATCATTTGACCCGTTTAGCCTTGAAAGTTCTATGTATGTAGACATATATATGTAAAATGAACCATTTGACCCGTTTAGACTCGAAACTTGTATGTATGTAGACATATATGTGTAAAATGAATCATTTGACCCGTTTAGCCTTTAAAGTTCTATGTATGTAGACATATATATGTAAAATGAATCATTTGACCCGTTTAGACTTGAAAGTTCTATGTATGTAGACATATATGTGTAAAATGAATCATTTGACCCGTTTAGACTGGAAACTTGTATGTATGTAGACATATATATGTAAAATGAACCATTTGACCCGTTTAGACTAGAAACTTGTATGTATGTAGACATATATATGTAAAATGAACCATTTGACCCGTTTAGACTAGAAACTTGTATGTATGTAGACATATATATGTAAAATGAACCATTTGACCCGTTTAGACTAGAAACTTGTATGCATGTATATATATATGTGTAAAATGAATTGTTTTTGACTTGAAACTTTTAATTGTAGGAACTAAGTAACATGTTGTTCGACGACCCGACTTTTAGAGATAAACTTAACAAATTTAATCTTTCACAAATGGGACAAAGTAGCTTGGGCGAAGACGAGGGCGACGACGACGGCAACGACGATATGGATGAAGATTAATTGTTTAGTTTTGATGTTGTATTAACATTCGAAATAACTTAAATGGGTCAAAAACCTTTACATTATGTTTTAACTTTATATATTAGGAATTTTATGGTTATGTTCTTGTTATATTCGGCAAAAAAATGCAGGTTTTGTAAATGTTTGTTTTAGGAAAACTGGAAATAATGAAAATGCAGAAAAAACTTCAAAAACAGCAGGGGTATTAGTGGCGACGGTATTAGCGGCGACATAAGTCGCCGCTAATGGTTTGTATATTAGCGGCGACAAATAGTATTAGCGGCGACATATGTAGTATTAGCGGCGACAGTCGCCGCTAATACTAATAGCGGCGACATTTTTGGGTATTAGCGACGACATTTGTCGCCACTATTGACCCGAATTTTTGTATTGATACCTATCATTATTTATAAAGTATAAAGAAAACTTAATTAAATCATATCTTTTAGATATGATAATTAAAGATTAGGGTTTATTGGAATATCTTTACCATAATTACTAGACATGTTTTTATTAAATTTCTTTTTGTAGCTATTATTATTTTATAACTAGTTAATCAATAATACAAAAAACCTCACTTTTAATTATTCTAGACTGTTGAGCCACACTCTCCACAAGTTAAAATTAAACCATCCCCATTGCCAATTTTGACAAACTTTAATAAAAAAAAAGCAAATTACATCATTTAAGTATTACTTGAATATCAGTATACGTCATTTAGAAAATTACAGAAAACGTTATTTATGTTTAAAAAACCTAGAGAAATTATATTTTCTTTTCTCACTCTGATGCACCAAGAGCCAAGCCCGGTCGTACTAGTTTGCGCGCACACATAACACAAGATTGAACACGTTGGTTGTAGCTGGCAGGGGTTCACTTTCAAATATATTTAATCAATTAAACAGTGATTACTAAGTGCACTTATCTACAGCAACTTTAGAAACCAAATCCCATTATAAGAAAGTGAAAGATTGATCGAACAATTGTATGTGCATTCATAAAGCTAATTAAAATATTCTCATGGCTAATGAAAACTGCAACAAGATTTAATCTTGAAAGCTGCAATTTTCATGGAATCATGTCATAATCTTTACTTCTTTAGCAAAGTTGGAAGCAAAAGTATAAGCTATCGCGTGTGATATTTGCCAACAATCAAAAACACTTTATTTGAACATATATACGTATAATTTTGGTGAGCAAATGAAGTTCTTGCATTAGCAACACTAGTCACCTTTTTTGTTAGTTTAAAAGATAAATAAAGGCCTAATCTTACTAGTCAGATGCCACCAATTCCTGTCACATTCCATAAACATCAATATCACAATGTAGGCCAAATTAATACTATATGACCATTTTTCTAAACAATCATTGGTGGGTACCTGCTAAAATTAGGTCATTTTTTTAGAAAATTGAACAGAACCATTTTTGTCGCCTATGGATCTAGCTTATTAGAATTGATGATATGTTCATATGAAGGGATAGTAAAAAGTGAATCCAATAAACAACTTCTGATGGTGCTTTCCTTTCATGATGTGATACCAAAACCTCTGGAAATCAAAAAGAAGGGTAAGAAAGCAGAAAATTTTGAACATTTTGAGTCCTAATCCTATCTTTTTTTTTGTTGTTGTTTTTGTCGATGCATTGGTGAAAGGAATATAACATCTGACATTTTATACCAATATTGTCTATTTTAAATATGAGCAACTCACGTATTTGTTTATGGTTGTCTAAGTGGAAACTTTCCAAGAGGTTACCATCATGGCATACTCAAGCACACACTCAAGCACACTTAACTGTGGATTTCTCCTCTTATACACAGTCAATACACATAAAAGCGTTGGTGATATTTGAGTTACGGCATTTCTTATGTGCAGTATGTATACAGAGCATAATTATGATGTGAGATTTGCTTAAGATGTCATGTGTTTTATTATGTATAGCTAAAAGTGATAAAAAAATTTTCATATATATGATCAATAAACTAATTAATGTAGCGAAGTTTTCGAAGAAACGTAAATGAAAGGACTTGTTTCGTTCTATCGGTATCTAGTTGGTCCGTTAACCAAGTAATGTGAGTTTAAGTCTTATTTGAACCACTAATTTATCGACATTATTAGACCAATAGCTACTTGACAAGGAATATACGATTCTTGACCGATTCAATTTGTTGAACTGATAAGATATATAAATAAAAATACAGTTCATAGAAAAGTTAGAATCAAAAGAAAATGGTATGATCCAATGGAAATTAAGTGAAGTTTGATTGTTAATTAAGGAAGTTGGAATTGAAAGAGAAAAAAGAAAAGATATGATTATTTATAATTATTTGTTTTATAAGTTGATATAAATATTAAAATGGATATTTACTGTTATATGAATTTAGAAAACGAAATAGAATCAGAGAAGATGAGTCCACTGTAAACTATATTTTTTCACGTATAACATTTACAAACTAACAATTACAAACAATGACGCTTTCACATATTTTACTATTCATTAAACAGTAAAATCTTTATATATTTATACACATGAACATGGGAGGTAAACGATTATTATTTATATTTAGTTTTGGGATTTAACTTTTAAATACCGGTTGTCGAGACCCAGTGTTACAAATTTTAACCCCATGTGGGTTACTCTTTCTTTTAATTACTTAATTATTTTATTCTTTATATTTTGTTTTAAGCTTTAACTTTTAAATACGGTTTGTCGAGACCAGGCGTTACAAATTTTACTCCCCGCAAAGTTACAATAACATTAATTTTTTTCATGATTTAACGTGCCACATCACTCACAGATTTAATACCCGTTTATTTTCAAATATATAAATATTTTGTTATAGATTCAAGTACTAAAAACTTCCAAACTAGCACACCCTAATTAGGATTTGCTAGAGTAGTAGAGTAATAAAACTTTAACAAAAATTACCATAACACCCCTACAAAATCCAAGTCGGTAGATTTATGGTGGATAGCAAAAAGAAAAAAAAAGATTTGATCATTACATTCATGATTATGAGATTTCAGGTGTCATCCACCATGAACCTAATCTTGATTTATAATCCTAAACCAATTATTTATCCCAAAATTGATTTACATATAGTAACTTTACATAATAGTAATTAAATTTTAAAAATATTTTAATTAGATTACTCAATATGCGTATTCTGTGGTATTTAAAGACTTTAAAAGATTATATTAAAAATTACGATATTTAAACATAAGTTTCTTTTTCATGTCTATACTATATAATAAATAAAGGTTTCTCAATGCCACGTGTCGTCTTCATATTCATTCTTATAAAAAAATTTTCGCATCTCTCTCTTAATAAATACACTTCCATATTTTCAATAATAATATATTTTTAAATAAATTATTAGTTATACTAATAAAACATTTTTTTTAAACTATCTCATATTATAAGAAACTTTGAAATGTAATTACCTATCTTATGTTTTACATTGAAACTCAATTACGATGTTTTATTGATTTTACGTATTTTTGAAACTCAATTATATATTAATTTTTACATATTTTTTTATTTTATTTTCTATTATTAGTATATGTAATACATTTTTTCACCTATAAGATATATATATAAAGATTTAAGAATTTTATGTATTGATATTTTTTCACCCTGTGTACTACACAAGTTTCTAAACTAGTTTATAATAATTCATGATTTTAAACGTTGTTTTGAAAAGATTCGATCTAGCCCTAGCAAACCTATTATATTTCACTTAGAACATTGTTTATTTATGTCCACAAACATCCTTTTCAAGAGTATCCCTACCGTCCAAGTGTATTTAGTAATTAAGGACTTGTGCCTTTTAAACGAGTTGGAATTAAATGTATAGGATAATATAGTTTTTGAGCCAAGTATATATACATGGTGGCAAATCTTTTATATGGTTTTCTTACGTAACAACAGTAGATAAACTTGTTGGAATCGAGTTTGACAAGATGAGACATCTTTTCAAAAGTTAGGCCATGCTCTCTCCATGTGTCCCGTCTTTCATTAAACAACACGAACGAATACCCCACGAACAACATTAATGGACGTTTTATCCTGTCGTTGGGACTTTGTCGTCAAGTTTAAAGTTCAAAATTAGAAACTAGGCCGTGTTGTTAGTGAGTTATAATTTTTTAGGTTTGGGGCTCTTCTTTGTTAGCATATACAAGAAACCTTCATTTGTTCATAATTAATTGAAGTCTCCATCTTCATTGGGTTGATAGGATTGAATCAAACATAATTTTGATTTCCTTTAAGTAAATTGCATGATAAATGATGTATATTTTAGTTAAACTTTATTTGATGATTCATACTTCACAATTAACATTTTATAGGTCAACTCAATTATTAGATTGTGGATCATACTTTTAATTACATTTATGGTTTATAGTACTTTATGTTAGACTACCAAGTGCATATCAAACGAAGAACACTCAAGAATTGAACAACTTGTTCGACTCTATATTTCTGAATGAATAAAAACGAAACATTACAATGCCTTATATAGGCTAATGACTTTACCTTCAAGCTAAAGCTATCCTAAACAAACTCAAATTCAAACTCCTAATTGTACGTAAACCAATCTGCATTCTAATCTAAACACATTAAACTAATAGATGCAATTTTACTTAAACACCCCTTGACTATAAGTGATCTCCTCCTTCCTCCCCTCGAGATCAAACCGTACCACCCTTTAGCTAATATTGATTACTCGCAATACTCCCTCTCAATGTTAGCTATCTTCATGTTCATATCTTTGCAGAATCCAGCTATCTTTATACTTGATAGACTCTTGGTGAACACATCCGCTACTTGTTGTTGAGTATCAATATACTTCAAGTCTATCTCTCCCTCTAGCACCTTCTCTCTTATAAAATGGTAGTAAACCTCAATGTGCTTTGACCTTGCGTGAAACATTGGATTATTTGCCAAGTGAATCGAAGAGATATTATCACAGTATAGCATTACTTTTTCTTCAATATCTTGCTTCAGTTCTTTGATTAACAACTTGAGCCATACCATCTCTTGGGCTGCCATTGCAGCTGATCTATACTCAGCTTCGGTAGTCGATAGTGACACCGTAGGCTGCCTTTTACTACACCAAACAACTGCTCCTTGTCCCAACATAAAGACATACCCGGTTGTAGACCTCCTTGTATCAAGATCTCCGGCGTAATCTGCATCGCAGTACCCAACAAGTTCAAGCTTCTTTCCTGTATTGAACTTGATACCATATCCGAGAGTAGCCTTCACATATTGCAGCAGTCTTCGTATTGCATCCAAGTGAGGCTTTCTTGGCCTTTGCATGTAACGACTAAGAACCCCAACCATGAATGCTATATCAGGTCTGGTTAGTGTCAGGTAAATAAGACTCCCAACAATCTGTCGATACATAGTAGGGTCTTCTAGCTCTCTCCCTCTGTCGCTGCACAACTTAACTGTGGTATCTCCTCGAGTACTTGCCGGTTTACAGTCTAACATGCCAAATTTTGTTAGCATGTCAATACTATACTTCTATTGATGTAAGGTAATGGCTTCTTCTTTGTATCCCAATTCTAAGCCCAAGAAATGGCTTAACTTCCCAAGATCCTTCATGTGAAATCTTACACATAAATTTTCTTTTAGTTGGCTAATACCTTCTTTATCATCCCCAGTTATTATCAAATCGTCCACATAGACCAATACCACCACCACTTTGTTTTCAACAGCTTTTGTAAATAAGCTTGCATCTGACTTTGACATCTCAAAGTCATTATATTGAAGGAATTCACCCATCTTTCCAAACCAAGCTCTTAGAGATTGTTTCAATCCATAGATAGCTTTTCTAAGCTTACACACATGGGTTGGATACGTACTGCTTACAAACCCTTGTGGCTGTTCCATATGGATTGTATGTTCTAAGTCTCCGTACAAGAATGCGTTGCTCACATCCATTTGATGCATCATCCACTGTTTACTTGCAGCTATGGCTATCACTACCCGGACTGTGGTTAGCTTTGCTGCTGGGCTAAAGGTGTCTTCGTAGTCCACTCCAGGTTGTTGAGAGAATCCACGGGCTACCAGTCGAGCCTTATACCTATCAATTGTTCCATCGGCCTTTCTTTTTAGTTTAAATACCCACATACACGTGACTGGTGTAGTGTCGGCTGGTTTAGGAACTAAGGTCCATGTCTCATTACGCTGCATAGCCCTTATTTCTTCTTGCATGGCTGTGA
Organism: Smallanthus sonchifolius; assembly: GCA_023525975.1. Lineage (NCBI taxonomy): Eukaryota > Viridiplantae > Streptophyta > Magnoliopsida > Asterales > Asteraceae > Smallanthus > Smallanthus sonchifolius. Next base: position 58,833,074 of record CM042041.1, on the reverse strand, counting down.
CCCATTCCCGTTTCAAACTTGCATGTTCAAAGTTTTCAGGCTCGTATTCTTCTGGTTCGGTTGTTGCTAAGTTAACCATATACTTTGGGTTTGGTTTTCTAGCCCGATTTGATCTTCTTGGTTCTGTGGTTGAGCTATTGCCTCTAGTCTCATGTACACCTGATTGCCATGGCAGTCTTTGGGAGCTACCTAGTTCAGGTTGTGGGCTTTCTGGTTCAATTTGTTCCTCCACTAATTCCTCTCCATCTGCAAGGCTCAGATGTATAGTGGTTGTTTCTAACTTTTCTTTCAACTCTTCGGTGTCAGGTAAGTTTTCTTTTTCGTTTGACCACCAGGAGGAGTTTTCATCAAATACGACGTTTCTGGAGACATAGCATTTGTTCGTTATTGGGTCACAACATCTCCATACCTTACGTTATGGATCATACCCCGTGAAGATACATCGAATAGCTTTCTTTTCCATCTTGTGTCTTAAATGGTTTGGTACAAACACATAGCACACACATCCGAAAACTTTAAAATGACTTACATTTGGTTTTATCCCCAACATTTTTTCAATTGGTGTCATATAGTCTTGAGACTTTTGAGGTAACATGTTTATCACGTAAGCAGCTGTCATCATTCCTTCTGCCCAGTACCTACCTGGTACACTCTTCCCGTGTAATATACTTCTACATATTTCTGCAAGGTGACGATTTTTCCTCTCTGAAACACCATTTTATTGGGGCGTGTTCGGGCAGGTCAATTGTCTTCTTATCTTCTTTTCCTTCAAGTAACCATCAAAGACATTGGACATGTACTCACCACCATTATCTGATCGTAAGCACACAATGGGTCGGTTTGTCATACGTTCAGCTTCTGTTTTGAAGGCTTTAAACTTTTCAAAGACCTCTAACTTCTCCTTCATGAAGTCCACCCATAGGTATCTTGAGAAGTCGTCTATGAAGGTTACCATATACTTCTTTCCCTGGATTGATTCATGTTTTACTGGTCCAAAAACATCTGAATGAACCAGTTCTAATGGTACCTTACTTCGGTGTTGAGAAATCTCGAAGGGGAGTTGATGTGCCTTGCCATATTGGCACCGGCACATATAACATCTTTGCTTACTTCAAAATTGGGCAGCCCTTGTACTAGTTTCTTTTTCATCATTACTTCAAGCCGATCATATCCAACATGGCTTAGACGTGCATGCCACAAGTCTACGTTTTCGTTCTGTTTTGCCTTATCGACATATGCCGACTCGGCCGATAAAACGTAAACTGTGTCATTACGTTTTCCTTGAAGTATGGGTACGGAGGGGGTTTCAAATCTTTCAAAGATTTTCACATCACTCGGACCAAACAGAACATACTTACCGGTTGAGGTGACTTGGGGTACGGAAAACAAATTCTTCTTCATCCCTGGTACGTGAAACACATCGTTCATGGCAAATGGCTTCTGTCCTCGTTCTGCTGGGAACCGTATTTCTCCAACATTTTCTATTTGATGCTTTGAGTCATCCGCTATTACCACGACGTGATTACCGGTGTACTTTCTTAGGTTGTGGAGTCTCTCTTTTTCTCCGGTCATGTGATTCGAACATCTTGAATCAATGATCCAATCACCTAAGTTATTCTTCTTTGGTTCGGTGGTAGCAGTCAAGGCAAATTCTTCTAGGACCTGGGCTACGTTTGCCTCACAATCCCATGGTTCCTCTTCTTTGGTTGTTGCTGAGTTGCCTTCAGCTTTTGGTTGCCTGCAATCTTTCGCCATGTGGCCTCGCCACCCACAATTGTAACATTTGAATGGAAATCTTCGTTTGGTAAATTGCTTTGGTTTTCTGTCTTCGTCAGTTTCTGTTTGCTGATTCTTGCCTTTCTTATCGGCATCATACTTCTTTCCTTTATCTTGAGTTTTGTACCGATTTTTCCATGGTTTCACTTGGTTCCTGGACTTACTCTTTTCAACATAGAGTGCCTTTTCTTCTTCGTTCTTGATTGAAACGCCGGCTAATTGTTTTGCTAGAGCCTCTTGACCTGCTAACAAGTTTTCGAATTCAGTGATGTTGGGTTGGGTTGCCCAACCTTGAATGGATATTATGAAACTCCTGTACTCAGGTTTTAGGCCATGAATAATTATTCTTTTCATCCGTTCTTCATCAATTCTTGACTGTGTGTCAAGATCACCTATCTCCCTGCACAGGTTCTTGATTCTCCGAAAGTATTGAGATATTGTTAATTCGCCTTGTGAAGCCGACATTAACTCACTCTCTAGCATCTGGAGTCGTGCATCATTCTTCTTTGAGAATAGTGATTCGAGTGTATCCCACGCAGGTTTGGGATACTCGACATCTTGGAGATGATCAAGGATATCTTCTTCCACCATTGTTTTGATAATGAACATGGCTCTTCCCGCTTTGACTTGCCACTTCCCGATAGCTCCGTTTATATCGTTAGTGGGTTGCCGGGTTTCATTGCCATTCGTAATCTGCCATAAGTCTTGACCTTGAAGGTAAGACTTAATGCAGGTCACCCATATCTTGTAATTTGTGTGATTTAGCTTCTTGATTCCTCCGACTACTTGAAATTCTGCCATCTTCTTTAGGGTTAGTTCCTTCTTGCTTCGATCGGGTATCTTGACTTATCTTCGACCGGATTCTTTTTTGGGAACCTCCGAACAGATGGGTGGACAACTTCGTATGAGCCTAAGATCGTCTTATGGGCTCTGATACCACTTTGTTAGACTACCAAGTGCATATCAAACGAAGAACACTCAAGAATTGAACAACTTGTTCAACTCTATATTTCTGAATGAATAAAAATGAAACATTACAATGCTTTATATAGGCTAATGACTTTACCTTCAAGCTAAAGCTATCCTAAACAAACTCAAATTCAAACTCCTAATTGGACGTAAACCAATCTGCATTCTAATCTAAACACATTAAACTAATAAATGCAATTTTACTTAAACACCCCTTGACTATAAGTGATCTCCTCCTTCCTCTCCTCGAGATCAAACCGTACCACCCTTTAGCTAATATTGATTACTCGCAATACTTTATACTTCCATTTATTATATTTCTTATGGAACAAGTTGAAGGGGATGCATCAAATACTTATTGCATCAAATACACTTATTTCAAAATAAATATTTATGTACTTGAAGTAAAGCTCGGTGAAACTATTCATAAGATAAGACTTTTTTTTTGTCTTTGTAAAAATTGTTGAATTTAATAGGCGTGGTTGTTAAATATTGACACCCTCCTTGTTTGGTCACTAGTGGTTATTCTTCACTATAGGTGATCATGTTTCGTCTTTGTTTACAAAACCTTCAATTCCCCCTTAGGTAAATTAAATAAACTGCTATAACAAATAAAACTTTAAAACCTTACCAAATCAATTGTTTGTATGCAAGTGATTTTATGAGGATGGCGTAAATATGTCCCGAGCAAACCAAAATACTTACGAGCTAAGAAAATGGACTCTCGGACTCTGAACCGATGACGGCCTAAAAAGAAAATATGGAGGATTGAGAACCATGCATGGAACAAGTTGAGCAACTTGTTGCTGGCTATCATTTAGAATGTTTGAGTGTTGTAAATTGAAACATCAAGATCAATAAAGGGTAAGAATTGAATCGTGGCCAGGATTTGAATTGAAGAAACTTGGATGGCCAAAATGTCATAGGTCTCATGATGAAAGCAAATGCATATATTTGGGTCGGCCACCTTATTGCCTAAATGTTAATTATATATGGTTCAAAAACCAAAACACAAAAACATCAAAATTTGGGTTCATCCTAAATAGAGGTTTCTTGTTGTACACATTTCATTCATTTCATGCAGTGTGGCGGGTGATATAACAAGTTTAAATGGATACCTAGTTAAATATAGAACTATATTTCTTATTTTCATTATCTTGACCGGTCATGAATAAATTAAAGATGATCGATTCGATTATTTTAATAAGTTAGATTAAACAAATTAAACAACTTTAGGCCAACAAAAAATTAGGACCTTGTTTTTTGTTGGTGTCTAGCCCGTATACTTTTTCTTATTATGTGGCCCGGTAGGATGAGCACACGTCTCTCAGAATACAAGTCGTTCTTGTGAGCGTCCAGTGTTGTCAGAAACACGAATCGAACACTATTTTACTTCAAATTAGTTTATTCAATCAAAAGAACATCAATACAACTACAAATCTGAATCGTGACGATTACAACAGTACAGACCAATATAAGCAAGATTATCAATGAGATAACCTGCACACAAGAAACCCCATCAAGGAACCAAGAGATAAGAGGCGTACATCAGACGCACACACGAAAAAGGGAAAAATGAGAGAGCTTTTGTGTCTATTTCCTAATTCCACCAGACAATATATATACAAATAACCTTAGGAAATATGAGGCCATCTAGCCCAGCCTTCTAGCCCATCCTTTCTAAGCCATCTAACCCAGCTTTCTATGCTCACAGCAACAGTTAGTCTTAGTCAAGCCCACAAGCACATGAATCCCAGTTGCAATCTACATGGAAAAAAAAAAAGAATAAATGTCACATCAACATTTATACACAAAATATACATAGTAGTGATATTAAATTGAAATAGATATATATTTCAATTAGGGTTCCATAAAATGCATGCAACCTTTTGTTTCCCAATGGAGTACTTCGGCCATTTGATTTCTATTAGCCATTCAATATCATACCACACATTACTTAGCATACAATATAGACTAGTAAGCATACAACATACCTCAAGGTTATGTTTTCTTTGCTTTTTTTTATTTTGTTGTTGGGTGCCTCGATTTGATTTCGTTCTTTTTGCATGAATCTCTGGATTTCGTAATTGCCCGTGTAGCTTTCTGAATCGTGTGATAACTTTAAGATTAAAGTATTTTGTCGGTATAAGAAATTTTCAATTAGACAAGATATAAAGTGTTTTTCAAGAACGAGATGTAATTTTCAGGAAAAATGAAGTGTAAAAATTTGTTGTTGAAAAAGACCAACTAAATTCCTTTATACAGACCGAGATCGAACAGTCACAATGAATCGTTGCATCTTTTCATGAACGGGCATGACATTTGACAGTTATAATCGTCTGTAACTGCTACATTTAAATGGGTAGGAACTTCAGTTGAATACACCATCAGTAGTAAGTAAAGTACTACCGACCAATAGTAACATAGTTACTATCTACCCGTATAATATCTTAATTGCTACTGAAGTACATAGTTTTAAATAAGTATTAAAAACTTAAAAAAAACATCTAGCTTGAATTATTTTGAGGGCAAGTTAAATAAAATATCAAACTATTTTTATTTAAATTTTAGATTATTTATTTTCATGCAAAATAACTACTTATATTTCTTTCATATTGTTCTTTCTGATTATTGGATGCTTAAAACATTAAAATTAAATCGATTGCTCATATTTAACAAGGGTGATGTTATATATGCACCATCAATACGACTAATATGGAACTATACAGGTCGTATATCCCAAAAGTCAAGCTAACAGTGACCCGACATGTCAAATCAGTCACATATGGTCACCAACACGGTCGTATTGTGTCCAAAAATACCTTATATGACCATATTGTGTCCCGTATTATGTCCAAAATTGCCCAATATGGTCGTATTATGTCTCGTATAACCTTATACGACTGGACCGGGAACCGGCGGTCGGACCGGGAATATGCTGTTGAACCGGTTCAGCTATGAAAATTCTTTTGTTTTTTTTCTTATTTAATTTGTACTTATCTGTTAGTTTACCCACTGTCGCTCTGAGCCCTGAAGTCTATCCTTCTTGCCCTGCTCTGAGCCTCTGAGTGCTCTCCATTGTTGCCCTGATTCACCATCCTTGTTCATAAACCAGGTTAGCAATTACAGGCCTGATTCATCATTCATATGTTTTAACTGACGCGGTGGTGGAATTAGGTGGAGAATGGGAATCGTTGTTTGTCCATTTTACTTTAAAGAAGTATGAAGTTGGTGATAAAATCTAAGCCATAAGGTGGAAGAAAAAGAGTAAATATAGAGAGGTGGATAATGACGGTTGGTGAATTATGATTGTAAATGATGAGGGGTGCAGTGGTCTTTAATGTTGGTCAGATCAATTCTAGTTTAAAGGATTGTTGAATGGTTAGAGCATGGGGTATACCCATGTGATTATGGTGTGATGTGATAATAAAGTGCACGCCACGTGGCGTCACGTCAGATTCTGGAAAATCACATCACCCATCATATGGCAAGGGGTATACCCATGTGATTGTGGTGGTGTGATAATTTAATGTTTATTTTTTAATTTTTATTTAAATAAAATAAAACATAATAAATAATATTCAATAATAATAAAAAAATTACATTAATAATTAAAAAAAATTACATTAATAATAAAAAAATAACATTACTAATGATTTGATTTTTCGTAAACATACTCAATCAAGTCCGCCTTTAGTGCGTTATGAATTTCTCGATTGCGTATTTCTTGACGGTTTACTCGCTTTTGATCTTCATCAATTTCTTCGTACGTAACCTCCTCCTCATTTGGGTTGTATTGACAAATTGTCGCTCCTTGATCCTCTAAAATCATATTATGCAAAATCACACAAGCATACATAATGTTCCGGATTTTGATTTGAGACCAAGATCGAGCCGGCCTTTCTATTATATGCCACTTATTCTTCAATAGACCGAACGCTCGTTCAATATCTTTTCTTGCCGCCTCGTGCGCCTTTTTATAATTATTACGTTTAATACCTTCCGGGCACGTAAGAGACTTGACAATTGTTGCATATTCCGGATATATTCCATCGGCTAGATAATATCCTCGCTTGTAATGCGATCCTCTAAGATCAAACGATGAGTCTGGTGCGGTTTCGTTAATCACATCGTCGAATATAGGCGATTGATTAAGAACATTAATGTCATTGTTCGCACCGGCAACGCCAAAGAATGCGACCTCTTGCATCAACACGTTGACGGAACCAAGGCACGTCTATCTCGAGATCAGTATTAATTCTTAAAAATAATCTCCGAGACATTCGAAACCGTGTATTAAATTGCTCCTCCCCGTATAAACAACCTTCGTCAAAGTAATCTTTGAGTAATAGTGTGTTAGCCGCTCGGTCACGGTTGAGACGTTCGCTTCGTTTTAATGGTCTTGAGGACGATTCCGCCTCTTGCCACCACCTAACCGCCGCCGATGCCATAGCTCCGAACGCCATTACCCGGGCTTCCTCGCTTGATGATGAAGACATTTTAGAAAATTGAATAGAAGAATAGAAAATTAGAAGATTATTGAGTAGAAGAGTGAATATTATAGAGTAAAATTGATTTATTTATAGTGAGTAATAATAAAAATTATTATTTATTTAAATTAAATATATTACAACGGTAATATATGTTACCGTTCAACGGTCATTGAAGACAAAGAATTGTCATTTCTCACGTGAAATATATCACGCCTACACATCACGGCGTGATGTTTAAAACAAGGGGGCGGTGTAGCTTGGTGAATCACGCCGTGATTCGGGTGACACGTTGGATCACGCGGTGATATACCCGGGTATACCGGTCGACCTTAACAAATATGGATATATAATAATAATAATAATAATAATTAGAGTTTCTTAATTATTTAAATTTTTTTATTTATTTTTCAGTATTTTAGATTTTTTTTTGTAATATTTATAACGTTGTCCGGTTTTTTAAATCCGGTCGGACCGGTCCGACCAATGGACCGGTAAGGAGACCGGTTCGACATTCGGTCCGGTTCTGAAAACATTGATTATTGATTTATTTGATTGTATTTTATTATATTTAAATAAAAAATTACATGATTATTAGGAGAGTCAAATACGCAAGTCAAAAGGTTTTCAAAGTTACACGTTGGAAAAAAGGTGTTTGGGTAGAAAAGATTCAGACGGAACGGAAGAATCTCTCCTTCCTACCGACCAAAATTATTAATCCTATACGCTCCCTCGCCCCTGTTTTCACCCAAACCAATCACGGACCGACGGAGGCGGAGATCGACGCCGTTGGTTCACCGATTATCACCATAACTAAAGGTACCTCTTCTTCTTCTTTTTATGCATCATCTGCGTATTCGTTTAATTGTTTTGCACAATCATTTGTTTGCAAACTTTCTTTTTTATTTCGTTTCGGTTTCAGCATTGTTTTTTTATTACTTCAATTATTTTATTTGTTCATTTGATAATCTTGTTGGATTAGCCATTGTATTTGTGTTTAAGACAAAACACCATAGGGTTAGGAAAATGTTCAATTCAAATCCAAATTTTATGTTGAATTCATGAATTGGTAGTTAGAATCAAGGTCTTCATATATCCGTACGAGTCATCGAACCCGACCGTCTTATCGGTCACACCGGTTTCAAAAAATCAGATAACATCATAATTAATCTAAATATTAAAAATATATAAATAACTTAAAACAAACTATAAATGTGTTTTATCTTTTAAGATTTTGGAAGAAGAAATACGGTAAATAAAATTTTATTTGGAAATTCGCTCTAACTATCTGCCGGTTCAATGAGTATGACCCATAACCAGCTGGTTAAAATAGTGACGGTTTAAAAGTACTTGACCAGGTTATGTAGCTGATTTCTGGTTTGATGGATTCGTCCTTGTGGTTAGAATTGATTCTAAAAGTCAAATTAAACGCATTATGTCGTTGGTTTCTTGACTTTCTTCATTTTATGATAGATTAATGGTAAATAAATTACTAAAATGTTTTAATATTTTTGGACTATCTACTAGGAAAAAACACACGTTATATGGATTATAGACCAGGGTCCGAGAATGTTTCACTAGAGAACGTGAGGGAATATCTGATCGCCATCTCTTATTGCCAGCCTGGACATCAAGTTTTGAACTATGAAAACGACGACGACAACAACGTTGTAGTTGTGTCTGCTGAGACTAAAGCCATCGATGAAATAAGATCCAAACTAATGTCTATTGCTTCTTGTGTTCCATCCATGGCTATGGTGAGGTTTAAGGTTTCCATCATTTGAACACGTGTGTGTTAATATTGTGCCTTTGTTATGCATTCATTATATAAATATGAAACATTGTGTAAAACAAACTTGTACTTCATGGTGTTCTTCACTTTTTTCTTGCATTATAATAACACCAACAAAAAGAAACAATATTATTATTAGAGTAAACTGTAATTTGCGTTCATGTAGTTTACCCCAATCACATTGCGTCCTTACGTTTGAAATTTTAACCATTGAGTCTCTGTGGTTTCAATTTTTCTCCAATTGAAAACCCTGAGGCTAAAGGCATTCTCATTATTATACTTTGAGGTTTTACTTTAAACAACGGTATAATAAACAGAATAAGATCGAACATGGTGTACTATGATTTATAGATAAATCAACCTTGGAATAATATGATTTATTTAAAACGACTGAGATTTCAGTTAGGAGAAAGAAACGAAAAAAATCACAAGACATCATGTATGTTCATGTTTAGTGAGCAGCATCTTCTTCTTCACAGAACTTCGTGTATTGTGTTGCACCCATTAACGATTCCAACTCCGATGGGTTGCTCGGCTTCACCTTAATCATCCATCCATCTTCATACGGGCTCGAATTGATCTTTAACATTCATCAAGTTTATTTGTTAGTCATATACATTTTTAAAGTCAAACAAGTTGTTTTTAAACTTGTCTTTCTAAAAATATCAACAAGAAAAATGTCCTCAAACCCAATGTTTTCATAACAAGACCAGATATTATATTTCTCGGATTATATTTAAGAACAGGATGACGTCATAAGTAATGTAAAAAATCTATATATATAAAAACACTTTAACAATATTTAAATTCTCGGTGTAGATGCTACGTAGCCGGTGTTCAGAGACTATATGTTCTATTGCGGATTTGCAATTTTAAAAACTTAAATAAATAAAATATGGAACCTAAATGAATTACTAAACGAGATTTTAAATGATAAAAAAATTTAGGGTAAAGTGTCATTTTTGTCATTGTGTTTTGACCATTTTAGCCACTTTCATCAAAAAAAACTTTTTGTTTAGTTTTTTCGTCCTGACTTTTCAAAATTTAGTCATTTTCACCTGCTTGACTAACTCCATCTACATTTTAAACTAATGTCTTACACAACAATATTGTATTTGAGTACCATTTTTTATATGATTGTTGTGTTTATTTTAAAAAATTAAACTTAGATTGTATTGACTACTTATTACATAATTGTTGTGTTTATTTTAAGAAATAAGTCGGCTATTAACGTTCAAATAGCCGGCTAAAATCGAGACAAGCAGGAAAAAAAAACACGCCGTCTAAATAGAAGATGAATGGGAGCTAGTTACCAATCCTGGAGTCTGGGACAACTTGGAGTTCACCTCCACGATCTCTCCAGAGATCGGGGAGTTGACATCACTGGTAGCTTTCACACTTTCAACTGCTCCAAAACCGGTGGCTTTGGTCACTGTACCACCTGCTTCTGGCAACTCCACAAACACCACCTCCCCAAGATGGTCCTGCATGTTTTTTTTTTTAAATTAAAACCAACACTTTTGGGAAGTATAATTAAAATATTAAAAAAAAAAAAAGAACCTGAGCATGGTCAGTAATACCAATAGTAGCAACTGGGCCTTCATGCTTCACCCATTCATGTGAATTTGCATACTTCAACCCATCCAAAACTGCAAGTTCACATTTTGTCTAAATTTTGACAAATTTCAAGAAGATGGAAGGGTAGAAATGTAAATTATTACCTGAAGAGAAGCATCTTGAAAGAGGGGAGAAATGAGGTCTGGTAGCAGAGGATAGCCTTAGAGCATTGGCTGTGGAAGAAGCCCAGATTCTAAGAGCCATTTAGTCTGCAAGTGTGTGTGTGTGTGTTAGGGTGGAGAAGAAGCACATATGATAGGGATAGAGCAGTAGTGTTTTTAGAAGGTTTTTGTTATCTTTAGATGAATGGTGGGCGTTGAAGGCCTAATCCTGTCAACTGTTTTCATGGGCTACTTGCTTTTCTATTTCTTTCAATTTTTCCCTTACTATTGGATATTGGATACATACCCCTATCTAGAGGTGCACAAATCTGTTTTTTCTACCCGAACCGGTTTAAATCGACCCGAACCGGTTTGGTCAACGCTTGGTCAAAACCGGTTTGCCCATAAACCGGTTCGGTTTAACCCGGTTTGGAGGCAAGGAAATCCCTAACCTATTAAACCGGTTAGGGTCGGGTTGTACCCGGTTTGTGTGTTAAACCGGTTTATATTAAAAAAAATCATTAAAATTCCATATATTTAATAAAAAATCAAAAAAATATAACAAATATATAAACATAAAGTTCTACGTTTATTGATATTCGAAAAGTTCGAAAATTACAAAACATTACAAGATAAAATTATAAAGTGGGAAAACATTACAAATGACAATATATTTTTTTATTTTTTTGAATATTGATTGATTATTCTTGTGCGTTGTCTTCGTAAATGGAGCTTCGTAGCCTTACATCTTCGTTAGTTCTTCATCGGTAACTAGTTCGGATATTCCAAGATCAACCTCGTTGTTGTGTATGATTTCTTCGGCTTGAATTTCGTCTTCAAGAGAAGTTTGGTCTTGTATCCTATCCATCGCATCCAAATGGTCATTCAAGCAAATGCACATTTCCATCGCCAGGGGGGTGAGTCTAGTCCTTCGTATCGATAAGACCCTGCCACTAAAAGAAAACGCATATTCCGAAACTACCGTGAAAGCTTGGACGGTTAGTACATCACGAGCCATGGCGAAAAGAATCGGAAACGAAGCTTCGTTTTTTTTCCACCAAGCCAAAATATCAGACTCCTCAAAAACGGTAGGAGGCATAAACGCTAAAAAGTTTGTGCCAATATACCTTCCAAGTTCGCTACTCGGGGTGTTACTTCGAGCCCGTTTACTAAATTCATTTAACATTTCGTTATATAAATTTAAATTAACATCTATCGAGCTACCACTTGATGATGTACCCATTGTATCATGTGCAATCGGAGTTGTACCATATTTATGTAAATAAATATCAAATAAATCTTGTAAACATTTGTTAAAATATGTTTTTGTGACTCGTGCAAAATGGATGTCTTCACTATCCAAATTCAAAGCGTAAGTAATTCTATCAATCAATGTTTCAACCCCGAAAACATTTATGGTAGGGTTTAACGCGGCGGCACAAGTTATAACGGGAGACATTTCTTTAAAATATTTTACTAATTTTTCTTTCATCGGTTCTATCATTTTTGTAAAAAGAGTGTTTTTATTTTCAAGTTCATACAACTTGTTAGCTATTAAATATATTTGTTTTAGAGTTAATGGACTTGTGGGATAATAAATACCGGATAAAAAAGTGATGGCGGTTTTGAAAACTTCAAGCAGTTCGGTTACGTCTTTTAAAATCTCCCAACTCGTAGACGAAAACTTTAGAATTTTACGACGAGGTTTTGAGGAAAGCATTTCATGAAATATTTCTAAAGTTTCTCTTTGTCGTAAAGCGCTATGAAACATATTATAAGTCGAGTTTCATCTTGTCTCGACGTCCCAATTCGGACCTAAGCAAAGATTATTCGTTTCACGACAAAATCTAATATAATCATGGTATCTTTTTTTGTTACCAAAAATATCTTTAAGCATTACTCGAAAAACATTTGTTAAGTTTGAAACATCTTCAATTGCAAGCCCGGCTTGCACCACCAAGTTAATGATGTGTACAACACATCGACTATGGAAAAAAAACGTTGTTGCAAACCGGTTTATATTTCATTTTTAGTTTTTGAACCGCATTTGTATTATTAGATGCATTATCAAAAGACATTGAAAAAAGTTTATTTTGTAATTTAAATTCGGTTATAACACCATCTAATATATAAAATAAGTTTTCGTCGATGTGTGGATATTCAAACAAGTCAAACGCGATTGTACGCTTCATCATTTGCCACGTATTGGGATCAACCCAATGCGCGGTAACGCAAAGGTACGAATCGGGTATACTATGTGGAGCCGACCAAACATCGGTGGTTAAGTTTACACCGGTTTCCAAATTTTCAAATCCCAAAATTAATTTTTTTTTGCTTTTTTCCACATTTTTATACAATCTTGTCTAAAGGTTGTGCGACTTACTTGATAATAACGTTGTTGGAGTGTCTCTTGAATCATTCTTTTCAGGCGTGGATTGTCAAAATGGTTGAACGGCAATCCTTCTTGGATCACTAACTTCGCCATTCGATCTCGAACAATATTTGGATCAAAGTTCCAAATTCCTACTTCAGGTGTCATCGAGGCTTGACCTTCACTTAGATTTCTCTTTAAGGACGGACAAGATTTTTCCATATGAGATCTCAAACTAGTGTTTGAATCTTTCCCCAAAAACGCACCACACATCTTGCAACGAGCACGTTCCTTCCCGTTTGACAACAAACATAGATCGTAATTGCACTAAATTGTCGGATTTCTCGTTGTTGCTAAAATTTCCACAACGGTAACTTCGTTTGAGGAACCACCAACACTTGCCATGCTTTTTTTAGAGTTTAGAACTTTAGAGAGCTTTTTTTGAGAGTTTAAAGTGCGGTTTTAGAGATTAGAGAGTGTAGAGAGAGGTGTGAACACCCCCACCTATTTATAGTGAATTATCGGTGAAAAAAGCCCAAAAAAGGTCAAATCCGACCCTAACGGCTATAAAGCCGTTTTATAACGGCTAGTTTGTGCACCAGCGATCGAACCGGTTTACACAAACCAGTCGTTAACCCGGTAGCCTCCGAAATGCTATAAACCGGTTTGTATCCGGCGGTTTATGCGATACCCGAACCGGTTTTCCCCAACCCGGTTTGCCGGTTTAGACCGGGTAAAAAAAACCCGTTTTTTTGTGCACCCCTACCCCTATCTATCTATAACTAATAGTTATATAATGTTATTTAGATAGTTAATATATAATCTTTTTATTTTATATTTTATGCACTTACGGTATAGTATATGTTTATGTATTCTTTTTCTCTCAACAATTCTTGTGGTTTGATTCAAGGGTCCGGTTCAGACGGTTTGTGTCTAATGGTTCCATGAAACACATCAGTTCTCCAATACAGGTGATGGTTCAAAGTGTCATGGTCTTTCAATTAGTAATTAGACGCAACAAAACGTTATAAGCAGTGTTTTGGAAACCGGACGGTAATCGAACCGGTCGTCTTATTGGTTAACTGGTCAGACCGGTCGGACTGAACTTAAAAACCGATAAAATTAAAAATAATATAAATATTAAAGTTATAAAAAAAAGATAGGTCCCTATACTAACTATTAGCCTAGTTCTGTTAGCCCGTGATCCGATTGTCTCATTACTAACTATTAGCCCAACTTCTTGTTAGCCCATCTTAAAAGTTGGATAAAAACATTGGTTAGACATCATCAAATTATAGTGCTAGGATAGTGAAATTAGGTACGTGTCCAAAAATAATGACCTGATCTGGTTTTTTTTAAGGTCTACTTTCTTAAATCCCTACTTTTTTTAGAAGCAGGTCGGATGTTTACTGTGAGACATGTATATCTTTTAATATGGGTTATAATTGCATTGACTCAAACCCGAGACCTCCTCAAGAAGAAACCATTATATGAAAAACTCCTTGATCATGTATCTAGACATGTTCAATACATATTGCTTAATCTGTCAACATTTAATTTAGGGGCATTTACATATATCCCATTTCGAAGTTATTTTATTACACATTTACCCAATCCTAAAATTTAATTACATATTTTTCCTTCCTAAAACTTACATATTACATATTTATCCAATTCATTTAAAATAACTTATTTTAGTACCATTTTACCCTTAATTAACCATTTAAAGTTTAATTTACATATATCCCCTTCCTAAATATTTGTGATGGGCAATTAAGTAATTTTAAGTTAATTAGACAAATATGTAATTAAAGTTAGGGATTGGGGATACATGTAATTTAGAAGTTTAATAGGGAAAAATATGTAAAAAATAAATAAATTAAAAAAAACCCTTCAATTTATAACTAATATGTAGATAAAGTTTACCACCAAGTTATATTCTAGTGACATTGGTGATTGTCCTCCTCAAATGTGGTGTGGGTTCGAATCACTGTAAATATAGGTTGATTATGTAGTATTTAGAAGCAAATAAATTGGTGTTCAAAAGAAATAAATTACCTTCCATATCGAACTTCTCTGAGCACTTATAATGTTATACCGATGGAATTCCTATACATTAGTAATCTTCGATAGCAAGGACCGTTTCACTTGTCTAGATGGCCACATCTAAACTTGTACTTATATGCAATACCAAAATAAGTCGGGTAGTGCCCGTGATGGACTTGTCTTTCCATCTAAGTACTTGACTTGAAGACAGCTAGCTAATTTCATTCAATAAAGAGGATTTGTAGCAAAAGAACAAGCTTTTTACCCCTTCTAGCGAGTCATTAGCATCTAGGAGTTCTAGCGACTGACTTGCCCGCATATCTTGCCTTAAAGGTTCTAATGCTCTAACTAGGGTATCTCGTAGAAAAAAAGTCAACTAGAAGGTAAAATCCACCTAGTCAAAATCGATAAATGAAATTCTTCTATGCGCTTTCTCGCAAACAAGCCAAGCAGTCCCTAGCGAGCTATCCTTCATGAACTCGAAGAAGTGCAACAAGACCATTATTGAACTGCAATTGCCTCTCTTTCAATGTTCAGAAGTTACTTTGTATCCATTTCTAATGCAATATCTTCAATCAGATATGCACGAGTATAGGAATAAGTCAGCTAGTTGTCATCCGCTCTGTCCCAATCCCCGGTAAAAGATTGAGTCTGAACTCACCTAAACTGGCGTAGAAGGGAAAATCTACCTAGTCAAAACTCTTGTTTAGGAGCCCCTTAATTCAAGCTTCCTCTCCTTCACCCTTTGACTTCAGGGTGCTTCACTGACTCACCTTCACTCATATCATAGGGTTGTGTTCGGTATGATCTTTAGCCTTTCTTAGTAAGATCCTGAGAACTGAAATGCCTAAAGACGGTGCTCAAGTAAAAAATGTGATCTTCTATGGCGGGAATTTTATATGCTAATTGCCTCAAATCCCTCTCGTTTGTTAATAAGGGAGAGGTTGGGAGATAGCTCTGAGCCATTTGGTTGCTTGCATGTAACTTGACTTCCTCGTACTCCTTCTCCTAGAAAGGAACTTCTTTCATTCCTCAACAACTAGGTCTTTGTCAAGCCACTCGACTGAAAGGAGAGGTGCGGCTAGAAGGTCATTTCTCTTTACTCATGAAACACCCTACTTTTTACTACATTAATTTATCAGAGTTTATTGCGGAAAACGGTCCCAGATTTTTCAAAACCTTGTCACTATAATGAAAAATGTATATTTTATTATAATATTATTTTTACATAAAATATTACATCATGTAACATAGGAATTCTTCAACTCCGATCAGTCACGTCCTCAGGAAGCCTCATTCCATATGCTCTTATCCTATAGTGTTTGGAAAACGTTTTTGGATTAGCTTACGCTAAGTAAGTACACTGCATCATTCATTTTATTACGACCTTTAGGTTTTTATTGTTCAACTTTTATGGGGCTCTCGAGCCCACGTGACCATCTCCGGACGTACCTCCGGCCACGCTTTTCGTATATTTTATGGGTGTGTTAACCCCCTCGCAACCATCATAGACCGTATCTCCGGTCCGAGTTTTCATTTGAGACCCGCCCCGTAGGCTGGACATCTCATTTCATTCATTCATTTCTTTCTTATTGAAACCCGCCCCGTAGGCTGGACGTCTCCTTTTCTTTCATTTATTGAGACCCGCCCCGTAGGCTGGACATCTCATTACATTGGGACCTTAAGTATCACAGACTCACAGCCTCCCAATGTATTCCAAACCAGTCCTCACCTTAAAACTTCCTAATGGTTTCCCCATAATGCACTAAAGAGGTTTATATATAGGAAGTACCAGCGGCGTATCCACCACCCCTTTAACGCTTCATGAGTATTCCGTTATTCCATTTTAAGACTTAGACTCGTTTCCATCACATATTCATATTTACACATATGACATGATCGTCTATCATGCATTCACATATTCCCATTTAACACACATTGCATATTCGCACATATAATATGATTTCTTGTCATACTTTCATCCTCGCTCTAATTCCTTATAAAGGTTTCTCCATGTTACGTTAAAGAGGTTTATATATAGGAAGTACAAGCGGCGTATCCACAACCCCTTTAACGTCCCATGAATACTCTGTTACTTAGAATTAAGCTTTCCTATCTAATTATCATTTAACAGCATGATCTCTTCATGCTCTTATCTTACTCTTGCTCTAATCCCTTACAAAGGTTTCGTCATGTTATGTTAAAGAGGTTTATATATAGGAAGTACCAGCGGCGTATCCACCACCCCTTTAACATCTCTTGAATACTCCTTTGCTTAAGATTAAGTGTTCATCATTTATTTAACAGCATGACTTCCTCATTCTTTTATCTCATTCTTGTTCTAATTCCTCGTAAAGGCGTCTATACGATGTATTAAAGAGGTTTATATATAGGAAGTATCAGCGGCGTATCCACCACCCCTTTAACACATCACAGATATTCTTTTATTTAGAATTAAGTCTTCCCTCATTCATATTTATCATATATTGTAAACTAGGG
The DNA here is from genome assembly GCA_023525975.1 of Smallanthus sonchifolius. Classification (NCBI taxonomy): domain Eukaryota; kingdom Viridiplantae; phylum Streptophyta; class Magnoliopsida; order Asterales; family Asteraceae; genus Smallanthus; species Smallanthus sonchifolius. Next base: position 58,815,413 of record CM042041.1, on the reverse strand, counting down.
TGATTATCCTTCCAGAGTAGTACCTCCAACAGAGATGTTCCAAGGAAAGAGTGACGGATCTAGGAGAGATTTAGACACCACTCTTTCCTTAGACAGAACATTCCGTTTGTTAGATAACTACATACCGGTCTGAAGTTCTCCCGTACGTTTACTATATTCTTATTACTTTTATTTAGTCTATACCCCTAAACATTCATAATGGTTTCACCACGAAGTACCAAGAGGTTTATATATAGGAAGTACCAGCGGCGTATCCACCACCCCTTGGATACGTCGTGACTCTCGTTTAGTGTTTAGACTAATTCGTCATTGCCTTGTACCTTAGTTCCACACATAATCACATAATTCATATAAATATTTATCTAAGGTACGGGTCCAGTGTACTTACGATAGTCTCGGGTCGTTTCCTACGCTCGTTCCTCGCTTAAACGTCTCTCCGGATCCGACCCGCACTCATAGCGGACCGCTCTCGCACTTAAACGCGCCTCACCGGGTCTTCAAACTCTCCTCAGATCGTATGTGTGTGTTATAGTGTTTGTGTGTGTTGTTTGTGTTGAATTAACGACTCTAACATCTATTTATAGGTTGTTTGGGGTCCATGTCGGACTGACATGTCATCCCAAGTCGGTCCGACTTCGGTTGAAGTCGGTAACACGCGTCAAAACCTCTATTTTTGCTTCTGCAGCACATATCGAACTGACGTCTAATCCATGTTGGTCCGACGTCTAGATGTCGGACCGACGTGTAAACCATATCGGTTCGACATGGGTGCTGACCCATCAAAACACCTGTCAAAGCCTCTCGAATTGCTTCAGCAATACATGTAGTACCGTTTTGCTTAGGATATCGGTCCAACATACTTTATTTTCATATTCTCCTCATCGAAACACCACATTTTCATATATTATGGCTCTCGTAACTCTTTTTCTAGCTCGAGATATGTTTACGCGAAGTTTTGGGCTATTTCCGGGCGAATAGTCTTCCAGTTTCGAACCCGGTTGGGTTCTTTGGCCATGTTTCTCAACCGACACGTGTCTCATCTTATATTTAGGAGTTTTGGGATGTTACAACTCTAAAGCCTATGAAAGCGGGTAGGTGTCACGACCTATAATGAAGATCGGAAAAGCCTTTCTTTTAGGCGCTTCCTCTCCTTTCAATCTAGCTAGGCTGAAGACTTTCTCTTTCTAGCCAAGCAAGCCCCCAAAGGCACGTGTCGTTGGCTAAGTCCTCACTTCGGATGAGTCTTGCGAGTCGCCTTGAAAGAGAATTATGTTGAATCTAGCATGAAATCAGTTTCAGACTAGACCCCTTCTGTTTTAGATAGAGCCTATTGTTGATTTACTTTAGGTCGTCTCACCACCTTAAACTTTCTTTTTCTTATTCTATATATAAATTCCATGTCTTTTTCTATTGTTATTTGGTCCAACCTCACTTAGCTTCTTTGTAAAAAAAATATGAATCAATACTATACTTATTTCTCAAGATTCCAACACATATACTTATTTTGATATAAACTAGAAATTTGTGGCGAAAAACAGACCTTAAACGGTTGATATGGTGACATTAAAGAGCTACATAAAAAGAAATGTGATTAAATAAATGGTGTCCCGTGCTCCGCGGCGGGAAACTTACCTAAAACAGTTGGCACGATGACATTAACGTGGCTACACACAAAAAGAAACGTGATTAAATAAATTTTGCCACATGCTCCGCGACTGGAGGCGAACCTTGAACGGTTGAAGCGGTGACATTAATGTGGTTAATCACAAAAAGAAACATAGTTAAATACATAAAAAAATGTATAAGGTTACGAAAACTCAATTGTGGAGATCGAAATAAATAAAAGAAAGTTAGAAAACGGTGATTATGTTTTTCAGTCGGTGTCGGTCTCTTCTTCACGGTACCTACACGTCACCGCAGTCGATATAACTCATGATAGCTAAAAAGTATTTTGTTTTGAACACGGCTCCGTTTTTAACAAAATTTATAGCGGGACGTCAAGAAAAAAAAACTAAACAAACAAACGGAAATTATTAAAGAAAAATCAAATAATATAATACTAAATGGGTAAACTTGATGAAATTTTAAAATTTGAGGGGGTCAAAATGATATTTTACAAATTTGAAAGGTTATTTTTAATATTTCACAAATTTTAAGGAGTGATTTTGTCACTTGCCATTTATAACCGACACTTCATTTTAATTCTATTGATAATGATAATTGGTTGTTACCATCCTTTAAAATTGAGATGTACTAGAAATTATAACCCGCGCGTTGCGGCGGGTTCGTACAGTGATATTAATGTGGTTAACTACATAATTAAGTCTGCGCGTTTGTGAATCTCGCTACACGTGTTGCGGCTGTGACACTAACGTCGTTAAATACGGTGACTTTAGCACCCCGCGCTCTGCGATAGGAAGCGAACCTTAAACAATTGAGGCAGTGACTAACGTGATTAAACACAAAAAAACTTATTAAGTACATAAAAAATGTATGAAGTTACGACGACTTGATTAGCCAAATAAAAAGAAATGTTAAAAAAACAAAGAAAAAAACCAAAAAAGTTTATGGACCAACAGATAGGTGATACGTGGTGTGGCGTTGCGTTGGGAAAAACACATAATTTTTATATTTTACAAACTTCACGGGGAGTTGTGGTAAGACACATGTAAATGAGTAAAACAAAATTTATACCGGGCTGCAAAGAAAAAAATATTAAACAAAATGAGTAAAACAAAATTTATACCGCGACGCAAAGAAAAAAATATTTAACACAAAAACAAATAATTTATTTGTAGAGGTATATTTAGGTTTTTAGAAAGTTGAGGATTATTATTTGAAAATATGAAATTTAAAAAAAAACAATTGTTTTGATTGGGCGCCGACGTTGATGTTTGAGTGTTTATGAATGTGTTTGACACTATGAAGGATGGTAACAACTATTTTCGGTCATTATTTTGGACACGTACCTTCTTACAATATCCTAGCTAGCATCAAAGGGCATGTAGACTAGTGATATCAAGGTGCTGAAATGATGTCTCTTCCAGTTTCAAACAGTTAAGGATTCAAGTCTCATTATATGTAAATGATGTAGATATAGGAATATGTTTAGTGGGTGTGTGAGTTTGCCGTCAAAAAAATATACGTCTTCATAGCACTATAACTTGATGATGTCTCTTGATTTGATAAAGATCGTTATTCAAACCGAAATCCTCATCTTGATTGGAATTTAGTACAAATAATATAAAAGCATTTTTAATATGTACAAATTATAAAAACTAAAAGGATTTAGTCGATGAAAATGGAAATTTACTAGGGAGTTAAATACGGTTTTAGTCCTTGTGGTTTGACCAAAATAAACAGTTTAGTCCAAAAGTTTAAATTTGACTTTTTTAGTCCAATGTTTTATTTTGTCTCAATTAAAGTCCAGCCCACTAAACCCGTTAAATAATTCTGTTAAATGTTGTTGTTGTTGTTGTTTATTTAACAGGGTTAGTGGGCTGGACTTTAATTGAGACAAAAATAAAACTATTGAACTAAAATGGTTAAATTTAAACTTTTGAACTAAAATTGTTATTTTGATCAAACCAGAGGGACTAAAACCCGTATTTAACTCTTTACTAAAAGAAAAGGAAGAGAATTTGATAAAAGCGGAAGACTAGGGATGAGATCGGTACCGAACCGGTACCGGTACCGAAAGTACCGATACCAATTTAGCGAAAATTGGGTACCGATACCGACTTTTACCGATACCGAAATCGATAAAAAACTAGTACCGGTACCGAATTGGCTCGATCGGTACGGTATCGGTTCGGTACGGGTATTCAGGGAAAAAATCTCATCCTACGGAAGACCACCAGCCTGACTTGGTGACCGACCCGAACTCATCACCCATCGGACTTTCGAACAACGTTGCTGGTGTGACTGGGGTCCCCACCAAATCCTTATCTCCGCAACTAACTTAACATACTCACATACTCTTTGCCTCATAGGATGTTAGTTAAAGTTAATGAATTACAAGCAGTTTATTAATTTTAGAATATGTTTCAATATAAATTTTAATTTTATTGTTTGTTAGCTAAGTAACGTACAAATAAATTTGTATTATTAATTCCCAACAAATATAACCAAAATAAATTATTCTTAAACATAATTAATAAATAGTAAAGCAGTTAATCATTAAATATTTTAAAAGTTTTAAAATAAACGTAAATTTGAATAAACTCATTATTAAATAAGGAGGCATATTACACTTGTGACGTTTTTAAAATTAATGCATGAGTCGTTAAAATAATACGAGAATATGAGTAGTTAGGAAATTTGACTACGGATACAATATACAAACATATACATAGTTTTTTTTCTTTTTGAACAGCAATTTGGATCACTAACGGGCCACTGACCCACCCCGATCATCTCCACCCTTGACTCAACCTGGACCTCCCATTTTTTTTGTCACAAGTGGGACTTGAACCCAAAAACTCTTCATTTTAAAGAAATCTTATTATACACCTTTGTCACTAAGCTAAGCCAGTAATTATACAAACAAATACATAGTGCAATAGTGAATTAACACTTGGGCCATAATCGTTGGGCTATACACGGAGCAGTCCTTAAGATTTGGACTACTTTTAGCCCATTTATATATGTATTTGATAATAAAAGTCATTTTTCTAAAAAAGTACATATATTATAGATAAGTATCGAAACTTTAATATAGCAAGATTGAATTTAGGATCTTTTTCGTATTTTTTTTAACATGTCCAATGGCTTTTGTAATGATAAAATTAAACTCTCATGAAAAAATAAAAAATATATTAGTTTTTTATTACGTTAACCCAATAGGCCAATATTATCAACTTTAAAAAAATGTGAACACTTGCAAATAAACATTACAAACTTTCATTTATAAGCATCACATTTTCTCTCTCACGTGTCATGTATTTGGTTCACACATGTTTATAAACCAAATGTCACTCTTTCAAATTATTAAATAAGTTGATGTCATGCGAGTATCAGATACTTATGTAACACATAAAAATAAGTATGAGATCATATAACATATAAACTTTTTATTGTTTTTACGTGATACTAGCTTATGAGTTGTGATTACTAAGTTAAAAAAAGCCCTTCTCATTTAATTGGTCAAGGGAACAAGGGGAATCCACGTGTCTTTGCACGATTATCTACGACACTTTGTAAACTTAATCTTGGAATTAGTCAACACTTGATGTTCATTACCAATTCATGCCTTATTTACTACATAAAGGATCACTAAATCTTATTCAAATGGTTGGTTGTGTCTCCAAATTGTAGATGGGTTCCTCTTCCCATGTTCCTCGTGACCATCGTTATTAATATACGTACGGACACATCAATCCTAGTGATGCCAAAGTAAATTAAATTATGGTTCCTTTTTCATTATTATGCACTTTCTTTCTTTCATTACAGTCGATGATTAAATAAATTACGTAATCCACTTGTCTACATATAATGTCATATAAGTTCCACTTTAAAAACGGTTGACAATCGGAGTTCGTTTGACCTACTTCTTAGCGTTTCTTAGCGAAAAATCACTTCTTAATGGAACCTTCCCCTACCGATTGAGATAATTCCAGCGGCGTTGATATTGTCTCATCGAACCCTAACCCGGACCCAAAAACCTAAACTCTCCCTCCAACCCCACCCCGAAAAGCCTAAAACCACCACCCTCACCCAAAAAAAAACCTAAACCATAAAATCTAAACCCTGAAAACTAAACCATAAGGCTAAACCCCTAAAATTCAAACGTAAAGTCTAAACCTTAAAAGCTAAACCCTAAAATCTAAGATGGTAGAGTTCGACGAGACGGTTCGAACGCCCCTGAAATGAGCTCAATCATCGTTCGTTTGATATCGTTTCTTAGCGTTTTTGTCATTTATTAAATTTTTAGTGAAATACTACTTCTTATTATTTAAACCTCTCCCTATATATAATACATCATATATTTGGGATGTTACAATTTCCCTAAATCATTCTTTCATAATCACAAAAATTTTCATTGAAAATTATTATAGTCAATAATGAATCTTTTCACGATAGTCAATCATCAAATATTAACACACTAACATGATGTGTACACAACAATATCATTTTTCCTTGTTTGTATTCAATTTTGAGTTGTCGATCTAAATGTGAATAGATCGTCTTAATAACAAAAGAATAAAAGAAAGAACTTCAAAGGAAATTAAGAAAAGAAAAAAAAAAGATTATTATATAGATATATGTTTGACTGAATGTAAACCATTTAAGTTTTAGATGGAAATTATTGTGTTCTAGGTGTGAACTCTTCTTCATAGTCATCATTAGAGTGTCACCATTCTTCATCTACTCTAAATCCAATTTTCTTTATATATACACTTGTAAACGAGTCTTCATCATTTAAATGTCTTCAACAGTTCATGTGTGAACTTAATCTTATACATACTTGATAGGAAATGGTTCGGGTTGAACCCGGTTTGGAGTGGGGAAAATGCAACCAGTTAGGAACCATTGAAACCGATTTGGTTTGTTCTTTTTTAATAATTTAAGAAAAATAAATTCCATTACCTTCACAATCAATGTCCGATTGATATATGTATCTTCGACGATAAGTTCAAATACAAGTCATAATTAATGTTTGATTGAGGTTAGAAGTTGGGACATATATTTTAACTTAAGCCGATTTGAAAATCAACTAACCATTTGCACATCATTATCCGACTGATGTGTATATCATATCATCAAATCAACGATAAGTTCTAATATAGGTCATAATCAATACCCAGTTGGAGCAGTTGTGACTTATATTTGAACTTAAGTCGATTTGAAAATCCATAAGTAGTGTTTTTGAGATTTGAGATAATAAAAAGTGTTTTTTAGAGATGTAATTAAACAAACACATTCAATACCTTTATATACTAACGTAAAGGGTAATATCGTAAAAAAAACATGAAAACCGGTCATATGATCGTTATCCAACATTCACTCAACAACTAGTTTTTTTAAACTTTATAAATCGGTTCATAAACCAGTTTCAGTTCCAAACTTATTCATGTCCAAAATCATCAAACCGATGTCAAACTGACAAGTTGGGTCGGGTTCAAGCCAAACCGGTTTATATATACGAACCGGTTTTGATTCCCAAACCGTTTTATTTCTTCTTTTTTGTTTTCATCTCTACTTTGAAACACGAGACATCGCACGATAATATTTGCTCATCAATTATACCCACACATCAATTACTATGTTTTGAATAAACTCTCGTCCCATCCCATCAAACACCACCTCCACCACCTTAAACCGACCTCGGAAAACAACAGTACCTCAATCGGTCCCACGACCAATCAACTAATGCTTTATTTAAATAAATTACCACCACCGAGTTAATTTCCTTTTCCCTGACTTGTCAACCCAACCCAACCCAACTTCCTTCCTTCCTGTTGACTTTGACCATCAATAAAAGACAACATTTCATCAGAAACTGACATTACCAAATTTTACACCCTATACCGACTTCTTTGAATTCAGTACCCGCACACATATATATATATCGTTTTTATTGGCTAACTTCTAGCTCGTGATGGTACCGGCAAAATATCCTTCGTCAGAATTCGAACCTATGACCTCCACGTGAAAAAACCGTTAAACACCGGACTAGAAGCCTAATGACAGTATTACTTTACCTCTTCTGAAATTCATATGTAAATCACTAGATCTTCATCAATCATCATCATGGATCAAGGTGTTTCCAACGGTGGATTGAATGATTGAATTAGGTAATATGAATAAATTGCTCTTTTTTAATTAATTATTATATGTAACATATACTTTTCTAAAACAATAATGGGAGAATTTTAAAATATTTATAACAATTTGCGGTTTTGATAATTAAATAACCTTTTAAATGAACAATATATTTTTTCTCCAAAAGGCAGTGTACAAGATTTAGTCGTGGGTTATCATAAAATTTATCATTAGCTCGTGATTTTTCAAACGAGTACAATTATCCTACTAAATTAATTTTCAAGATAGTATACTTATTTTTGTCCATATGTTTTAGTTATTTTAGCATTAAAAATTTAACTTTTCTTCGATGTATCATTGTGGTTTACAAAATTTCTCATTTTCATACACACAGTTAACTTTATTCATATATTAACGTTACATGAAAGGTAATTGTGTCTTTTCATAGATTTATGTATTTTAACAATTATTTTAAACCCATTAATTATTTCCCTCATCCCCTTTTAAATCGTAATAACTCTAATTCATCAATTACGGTCGTCCCAATGACTGAATTACATCACGAATGATGATCGTAATTGATGAATTAAGGTTTTTACGGTTTAAAAGAGGGATGGAGTGGGGGATATTTAAGGGTGATGCGGAAACATTTAAATTTCAAGTATTTAGGAGATATATTTGAAATTTGAATTTCAAATATTTTATTTAATATTTATCTTGTTTTTTAAATATTTCGTTTCCTATTTAAATTATGATTCACCACCTATAATAGGGATTTAAGGTTATTGTTTAGGGGTACTTGTTTTTTATTAAATATTGTAATCGAAACCTTTGAGGCTTAAGATAGCCGACTTTCGGCTAGAACCATTCGGTTCCAAGCCTTTGAATAAATCATGTGTTTTTGAGTCATTTGAGTGCATATCAATCCGCATCAAAGGGTCTACAAAATTGATAAAAATACAGAAATATATAAAAACCCAATTACCCCTCATTTAACGTTAAAATATATATGAAATTAATTGATTGGATGAAAATGACAAGTTTTGTAAATCACGAAGATACATAAGAGAAAATAACTAACAAAAATGACTAACCCACAGTGACGAAATGACAGTTTATTCATTTCAAAATGAATTTTCAGTATTCTTCTCACTATATATTACGAGAATATGCATAACAAAAATATCATTCATTTTTCCAATCTTAAAATTTTAAAGAAATGAAAGAAATTGATATAAATGTAATGTTTATTGTTTCTTCCTTGTCTCTGCTAAGATTCAAAAAAAAATATTATATATATATATATATAGCCTAGACATACGTATGTAGCGGTAAAAAACATATAAATAAATTATTTGGTGGTTTTTTATATACATAATCTATATGTAAGAAGTAAAAAATTATAAAAATATGAATCACTGATTAAAAAAACTTAATAACCTAGATTTGTTTGGTTGTTCTTGTAAGGTTGTTAGATATTTTAATCACATAGAAGCAATTCTAGAGATAGATATGAGACAAATTATGTATACTTTATACAAAAACAAAATATGTGATTATTAAATTTGATAATTTTGACAAGACCGGCCCGTATATATCTACCAAATGTATGTTGTAGGCTCGATCTAAAACGTTGGTTTCTTTATAAACAATGTGACATTCTGTAATTTGTAAGTTTCCAAATCACAATAAGTTATAAAAGGCGCAATTAATTGATCGGATATTGTATTGTGTAGTAGTAATCATGCACAAGCAAAACCATAAGAAGAAAGAAGACAAAAGCGGATTCTCTTTTAACCTTTTAGGAGCACCGAGGGATTTTTTGTTTAGATCAATACCAACTCCTCAAAGAAAAGGAAAGCATGTCTTAACCCTCTAGAAGGAGAAAATAAAATTACATAAATTTAAATGGAATATAAGTTTAGTTGTACCTTTCTTTATAAAAAACTGTTTGATATTTTTTAAATGGCTAAAATACTAATTTTTTTAATAATTAAAAGACATTGGAAGATGTTGTCATATATGAGATTGTGCATCAAAGAAAGGATACCCACCATGGGACCAAAGCAAAGAAAAATTGCATGATACCATTCCTAGCACTCTCTTTCACATTCTAGTGTTCTTTAATCTTTTGTTTGGTGGTTTCTCTTTAATTCTTGCCACCCTCATTGATTAAAGCAAATACCCTTCATGTTTGAGGATTAATTACCACCACCACTACCACCAACCTTTAACTTTCTTGGTATATATTCCCATACATAGTTGAAAATTTAGGTTTCATCATTCAATATTTAATATTCATGTGGTGAAAACTGTTAGACACGTTTTATTCTTTTTTTTACCAGTTTCTAGTTCTTGTAATGGTTTTATCCCCAAGAAAAGTTAAATTAAAACATCAATGAGATCATAATTATATGATTGAAAAGATATATATATGTATATATATATATATATATATATATGTATATTCATTAAATGCCTAACCTATTTTATGTAAAGAACTTTAAGAGCGGCAGGATATATTTGTGGGCAGTATTTTAAGTGTAATACATAAAACAATTATGTAACCGTATAACTTATTATCTTTGTCTTTCATTTTTAATCCGTAAAGCAATATACACAAGTGCATTACCCGTTTCTAGTAGTTTTATACTTAAATTTGGTTTTGTATTGAACGTGTCTTTATGTGTGGGTGTGTTTGTGTGAGGGGGGCTTCATTAGAAAAAAGCCACAAATAACTAGAGAAAAAAAAATAACTCTTTTGAGTCATTTGATCACTTCGATGATGATTATGGATCGGATGAGAAAGAGGACCGTTATAATTCATGAAAAGAAATAAATAGATAACATGGATCGGACGAAAAATATTCCCTTGCTCTTTAATTATTTGTGATTTTCTAATGAATATGTTTTTATGTATGTGACCTACAACATATATTGGACGGTTGTGAATAGAAAATAACACGCTATTCAATCTAAAGTTAAAAGTAGTTCAACAGAATATTGTCCATGTTATAAGGCATGGGGTTTCGTGTGTGTATATAAATTTTATGCCTATAAATGTGACTATCATATAGCTAGGCAAAAACATATACACCATTGATCAACCATCTCATCTGAAATTGGTCTAGAAACGATATGATTAAACAAAATTATTGTCATGTCTATTTCGATATTTTTAACAAGTATCTATAAGATTGAAGCAGTTTCATAAGAAAAAAGAACCATGATCAACTAAAATGTAAGCAAATCATTCCAAATTATTATATTTTTACAAAATATATCCAAGGTAACAAGAGTTTCTATACTTTCTTTAAACAAAAGGCTTTTCTATATACACACATACATACATATATGGAATGATTCACTCAATTGACTGCACAAATTTTGAGCGCGTTTATCACAATGTAGTCCAATGTGTAACTTCACGCAAGATCTGTATAATCAATTGTACGTATCATTTATCATATATGTATGTAAAGAGACGTCAATACTCAGTCAATACTCAATATAGGTTTTATATAGTATAGTAATGGTATAATCCATATACCAAATAATGCTCAAACATAAAGATATAAGTGTTACTTTCTCTAGTCCTTTGTCATCACTTACGACCACCCAACCAAATGATGGTCCGTTTGGGTTGTCATCAAGATTTCGTAAATGCATTACGATAATTAGATACCAAAACAAGTCATATATTTAGCGGTTCATGGAGATTGCCACTTGCTAAGGGCACTAGACGTCTAGACCTAATTTTTGTTCTACCCTTTCTCTTAGAAGTGTCATTGAGATTTTGACATGTAATGTAAGAGATTAGGTATCTAATGCACTTATAAAGTCGGTCCAAATTAAAGTGTATCATGAAAATTCATGAAGTTACTTAATCAAAATATAATTAAGTTACTTAATCAAAATATATTGAAGTTATAACTTATTACAAACTCTATTTCGTTTTCAAAACTAAAATTTAATTAGATAGTAAAATTCATAATATATTAATAACTCTCTCACAAACTCAAACTCATGACAAACAACCGTTCTTAGATCGGATTCACGTCAAGTGGCGCCAACAATCTGAGTCATCGCCGCTTTTGCGGGAGTTTGGCTGTTTGGGGCGTTGAGGGCCTTAAACAGGGCGCGATGGGGCTAAATCCCACAAGGCAGAGGGGCCTTGGCGTTCAACTTTTCTCCAACGTGACTCTGATGTGATGGTGAATTATTTGGTGTAAATTAGAAGTAAAATATTCAATGGTTGGGTGGAGTCGTCATGATGAAGAAGGCCACATCCGGAGTGTAACATCTCTGAATTTTTCGACCCTATTTTAATTTATCTTACTTAATAAAATAACAACACTATATTAAATCCTATACGTATTCAAACCTATGCCTCATTAATTGTTAACTGAACGTATTTTAATTCAAAGTTTTAGAACTTATAATCACGTGGTAACACCTCCTAGAGTTAACTCAGTTAGTAATCCCGTTAGGTTTCTGTTAAATCCTAACCAAGCTAATTCTGTCAAACCTGAAGTTGCAAGGACTGATTTTATAAATAACCAAAAACCCTAATAGGCACGGTCGAGCCTCGTTCTGGCACGGTCGCGCCAAGTGCCTTGGCACGGTCGCGCCCCTTGCTTTGGAACAGTCGCGCCCGGTGCCTTGGCACGGTCGCGCCTCGTATAGGCACGCTCGCGCCTCGCGTCAGTTGAAATGTAAATGCAGTTTTAAACGCATAATCGTTTGAATTCCGTAACCGTTCTACACGTCTCAACTATTAACGACCATTATTGAGGTCTTAAACACCCGCATTATCTCGAATTAAACTTCATTATGGGTATTCATTTCAAAACCGCCGACCTCGTTATCATACCACTTGAATCCGATCATTTAGAATTGTTTCTGCGCAAACAAACTACTCCCACACCTCGTACGAACCTCTGTCAAGCTCTTGCGTATCCCCTTTTGTCCGGAGACGAAGTCGGAGTCGCCGGAATTCAAGCCGGAACACATCACAGTCGAGCACTATCAATCTGTCATGTATACTGGTAATTGAAACCTCCTACACTTTCGTTTCAGTCTATAGATCAAAAGCCCCAACCTGATTTGGGCTTATAATAGCTAATTAAACACAAACCTGAATCTATGTTTCATTCAAAAATGGTTTAATCGAATCTGGTTCTTGACATGTTTTAAATACAATCAATCTATACCAATAGACTCGTAATAATCTAATGGATGAAAGCCCTATGATTTCCAACATTAACATTATAAGAATTAGTCAAGTCGTTCCTGTTTTGGAACAGACACGGTCGCGCTAACCATTTAGCGCGGTCGTGCTTCATGAGACACGGTCGTGCCAATACCAACGCGGTCGTGCCTCACACACTCAGACCCGGTCGTGCCCCTTGGCTAGACTTGGTCATGCCTCAGAACCCTAGACACGGTCGTGTCTGGCCCAGACACGGTCGTGCCTAGTGAACAGCTTAGTTGTGTCTTCTGTTTGATCAACACGGTCGTGCCCTGACTAGCACGGCCGTGGTCCTAGCACGATCGTGCCTTGTCCCAAGCACGGTCGTGTGTGTGAGAAAATCTTGGCAGAATACTAAAAATTTATATTTTAAAATCAATAAGCATTCCAAATGAATTTTTAAATAAAAATAATTGATTTTATAAAGATTTATATTAACCTTATTTAAAGAGATCAAATTCCTATTCTAAAATAAATAGAAGTTATTTATTTAGACCTACAAAATTGAATTTATACTTATTATTAAACCCTACACTTAGATATTATTTATACAACCCATTTACACATATTTATAAAAATAGATTAACAAAAGTTATTTACTAAATTATTTATTTAATCTATATTTAAACAAAGATTGTTTATTTAGGTTATACTTAACAAAACTTAACGCCTACAAACTCCAACCCTTTGAACACACATTCAATTCAATCCTAGACTTAGACATAGACTATTATGCACAATATTAATTCAATACATATTACACTCTAGGTTAACGTTGTGCATTACAAGGATCTCGTTACTATCTAGTCTCTCGTGTTAGCTACGCCTTTTGAATCAGGTGAGTATTACATAGCTCATTTTACTCTTTTACATTTTTGGGGTGGAACATGAACACTATACAAACTATTGCTTACATTTACACAAACTACACAAATACAAATCCTCTTTACATTCATGTGTGCAATTTGAGCTTTATGCATGAGTGCTAGGTGTGCTAAATTTTGTGTGAAATTTATGTGCAATCATTAACTATTCAAGCCGACAGTAAACAATGATAGATCTATTGAGTCTGACAAACCCACCCAGATTGGGGTGATTGTTACCGACAACACAATTTGCATGCTAGTTACAAAGGTTTGATTGTACTTTGGTTACACAATGGCTACTCTCCATAAATGCCTTATTTTATCATGTTATGTAAGGATTTGTTTATTCACAATCTATACGCTATCTATCTACAAACCTGTGTATGCTCACCAACTTTTTAGTTGACCTTATTTTATTCATGTTTCAGGTGTTATCACATGAGTTCGATCAAGACATGATACACATAGGCTCTGGACTTAGTTAATTTTAATTCAAAAACAATTTGTATTTCATTTATTTACTTTGGAATTGATTCATGTTTGTTTGAATGGAAATAGATTTAATATATTACAATTTAGTCGACCTTGAGCTCATGAACAGTCTACATGTCCCGCCCTGACGTTTCCGCCGTCGGTTGGGGTGTGACACGGAGGTATTTTCAGGGTTATGTTATGATGAAGAAGGCCACATCTGGAGGTATTTTCAGGGGTATACAACTACCAAACAATGGTCCGATTGTCTCGCATCTATTTTATGCAGACGATGTGGTGTTCGTCGGGGAAGGAGATAAGGAGAATTTAAGAAATCTGAATAGGATCATCGGATGCTTCCACCTCATGTCAGGCATAAAGGTGAGTTACTCCAAAAGAAATTTATTTGGGGGGGTGTGGATGAGCATCACTTGAGCGAGGTAGCAAATGTGTTGAGGTGCAGGACAGGGTCTTTCCCGTTTAATTACTTGGGAATGATGGTTGGGGCAAACATGAATCGGGTGGCTCAATGGAAGCCGGTGATAGACAAGTTCAATACACGGTTGTCCAAATGGAAAGCAAGGTGTATGTCATTTGCGGGGCGAGTGACAATGGCTAAGTCCGTTCTCGGGAATTTACCGTCTTATTATATGTCATTATATAAAATGCCAATGAAGATTCTCAATACGCTAGAGGGGATCCGAAGAAAGTTTTTGTGGGGTGGGGCATCAAACAATCAAAATAAGATTAGATGGGTGGCCTAGGAGGGGATGGTGGCATCCAAAGAGAGAGGCGGTCTGGGAATTGGGTGTTTAAAACAGATTAATATGGCAATGTTATTGAAATGGTGGTGGAGACTCCGATCAAAGAAAGAGCAATTATGGGCACAAGTGATTTTATCACTGCATGGAAGAAAGTGGGGGCTGGAGGTAGTTCGGGGGGGTAATTGAATAACCGGGGTTTGGAAAAATATAGTAAAAATCGATAAAGAATTGCAAAAAGCCGGGGTATGCGCGACAGATAGTTTAAGAGTAAATGTGGGGAAAGGGGACAAAACCCGGTTTTGGTACGATGTTTGGTTAACAAATTTTCCTTTAATGGAACTGTTTCCAAATGTTTACAAGCTTGCAGAAGTTAAACAAGGGCTAGTAATGCACTACTATAAATGGAGTGGACAAGTCAGGGTATGGGATTGGAAATGGACTAGTTTACCTCAAGAGCAAGGAATAAAAGCAGAGGCGGAGGAATTGATTAATCTGCTTAGAACATTTCACCTAGAGGAGCATGAGGACTCTTGGATGTGGAAGAAAGATAGGGAGGTGGAATTCTCAGTGAAAGCGATTAGAGACGACCCAGACAAGGCGGAGAATTTAAACCATGAAAGCCTAATAATGAGATGGTGTAACTGGGTTGTCCCCAAAGCAAATACATTCGCATGGAGAGCAGTATATGGGAGAATTCCTACCAAAGATCAACTACTCAAAAGGGGAATCAATACCGGAGATATCAGGTGCCCACTTTGCGGGATTGAAGACGAGTCTGCGGACCACACGTTGGTGTCTTGCCTAGTCACAAAATCAATTTGGTGGGCAATCGGGAGATGGGTTGGACTGCAGAGCTTGTCAACGCATACCTCGGTCAAGGAATTGCTCGAACAAACCAATGATTTGCCAGTCCCAAAAAGTAGAAAAAAAAGCCCTGTTTGGAATCATTTTCACGACTATGTGGCTGTTGTGGGTACACCGAAATAATAAAATATTCAAGGGGAGTTACTTTTCAGGGACAAAGATCGTGGAGAAAGTGCACGAGGTAACCCTCCTCAACTTACGTTTGAGAGCCAAGATAGTAGATGTAAGGTTAGAAACTTGGGTTTTGTATGGTTTAAAAGTTTTGATGGAGTAACTTTTTTTTTTGAATTAAAAATTACAGGTGACGTCACCGAGCTGGAAACATGGAGTGGGCTCGGGATCGAACCCGGGTCGAT
Organism: Smallanthus sonchifolius; assembly: GCA_023525975.1. Lineage (NCBI taxonomy): Eukaryota > Viridiplantae > Streptophyta > Magnoliopsida > Asterales > Asteraceae > Smallanthus > Smallanthus sonchifolius. The sequence continues at coordinate 58,799,077 of CM042041.1, read as the reverse complement.
TGAAAGAACATAAAGCGCGCGGACCGTCGGGCTGGCATCCTTTTGATGGAGTAACTTGATGTAAGTATTAGTTTCCCCAATGGTGTGGTGAATGAAATGTTTGCTTCTTTGTTAAAAAAATAGATTTTGTATTAAAAAAAATTACGATAAATAGTATGGAATAAATTTAAGAAAAATGCATTGAAGACTCCGCCCAATATGTTTTGAACAGGGCAACCGGCACCTTCTTCGTCTTCTCTTATCGTGCGTTTTAGTGTGTGCATTTATTATCCCCTCTCTCTATTTCACCTTCTCTCCACACACTTTCACTCATAACACACACCAAACCAGGCACATCAATGGCGAGTCAAGCTCAATGTCCTTCCAATATCTTTCTTCTCAACAGGTTTGATCCCTCTTAATCTAATCTAATTCTGAGATCGGATTGAAACAGAGCCACTTTTCATGCAGAACGTCCCTACCTCAAGCCACTAATGTTCTTGATCATCAACCCCTAAATCAAAGGAAAAGGGGAAGAGAAGACGATATGAATCATCAGTTCATATCTACAGGTCTCCAGTTGGCTTTTAATGACCAGCATCAACCCTATGGTTTTGTATCACACGATTTATTCAATTTAATTAATCAACAAGGAGATGAAATCGAGCGTTATCTTCAAGCACAAGTAAGAACACATTTGTCGATTTTAAATTGTCTATTGTTTTTACTTTTTTGGTATATTTGAAGCTTGAATTTTTTTATATTTTTTCTGTAGGGAGATGAGTTTAGGCGTAAGTTAGCAGAGAAGAGGCAACGGCACTATTCTGCGCTGATCGGGGCGGCGAAGGAGTTGGCGTCTCGGATGATAACAGAAAAAGAAATTGTGGCGGATAGAGCGGCTCGGCGCAACGCCGAGCTGGAGGCTCGGGCTACGCAGCTAAGTGCGGAGGCGCAGATTTGGCAGGCGAAGGCGAGGGCGCAGGAGGCGGTGGCGGTGGCGTTGCAAGCGCAGCTGCAGCAAACGATTGTTACTGTTGGAAGAGGGTGTGTGTCGCAGGGAGAGGAGGTGGCGGCTAGAGATGTGGAGGACGCCGAGTCGTCGTACGTTGACCCTGAACGAGTCGTCGTGGGGCGTGGACCCGGTTGCAAGGCGTGTGAAAAACGGGTCGCCTCGGTGGTGTTGTTGCCGTGTCGGCATCTATGCGTCTGTAGTGGGTGTGACGACGTCGTTCAGGCTTGCCCGTTATGTCTTTCGTTCAGAAGCTCTAGTATTGAAGTTTACTTGTCATGAAGGGTCCCCGAAGAGAAAATATGTGGGGGTAAACTAAAATGGGAAGAAAAAAAGAATTTGAAAATATGAGAAAAATATATATTTATAAATCGCTGAAGAAGATCTAAATATTATTAAAAATAATTCAATTGGCTTTTTTATATTTTTACCAAATTTTATTATTTTTTATTCTGCAATTACTCTTTGACCCGATCTTCTATTTGAAAGTATATATTTGCTTTGTAAATGATTTTTTTCTAAATTGAATTTAAATCTTTGTGGTTTATAGTTTGTCTTGATGAATTATATTATGTTTAACAAGTTAGTATTTTGTTTATACATTAGATGAAATCAAGGATTATAATTTTTTATAGAACTAATAAGTCACTTGACGACAACCCCTTTAATTCGTTTGTCATAATATTTAAAACGCAAAGCAAAAGCATCTCACATGAAAGTATAAAGGATTTTTTTTTATAAGTGCCAAAGTTTTGATATTTAATATTGGAATCAAAAACTTTGATATCATATAAACTCGATAACTTGAATCCCTCAACCTGTTTGGATGTTGGAAACGCAAAAAGAAAACGCATCTGTTAGAATCAGCCGACTGAGATCAAAAGGTAGTATCGCTCGAATCAACCAACTTGGAATCAACTATTGTATTAATATTGCTGGAATCGAAATCGACGATCGATGGTTAAGAAACAATCGCCAGTTAGGTTTGAATCAGACTATTATATTCATGAAAATAGCATACAGTAATAAGCTAGATAAAGATTATTATATTCATGTAAATTGTAAAATATTAACATACACACAATATCTTTGTATGAATCGTGCAAATCAATAAATTTGGCAGTCTTTTTTATTTTGTCGTTATTACAAAGGTATTCGAATTAGATAGTACAATAAAGGAGATGTTGTCATGAAATCTATAGAACATTTTATGTAAAAGACATAACACTTGGGTAGATGGGGATAACAATTATGAATCATAGATTGATTAACATCGAAATGAAGGTCATGGTGGTCATAAATATCGACTGTTAAATAGGCCAACGAACCCATATGTTATATATTTTGTCTGTCACATGGTTTTAAAACTAAACATTTTGCCGCAAACACAATACTAAAATTATGAAATGTTGATTCATGTGTAACCAATAACCATAAAGATTTCTGATTTCGACATAGACAAGAGCGTATAAAAAAAATATATTTCCTTAATTAATCATCTTATTTTGTGAAACCAAATCATCGTAATCATGAAAACAATCTATACTACCTATTAAACAAATAAATTTGGATGACACTTGTCACATTTCTAGGTCTTATCATTCTCATTTCCGGCCTCTCTCACCTATTAATAATCAACTTTATTATTTTAAACAACTAAATTAATTATTTGTTTCAATTTTTATCTACATATTTTATAACTCAAAATTGTGTTTATCATTAAATAATTTGTTCAATCATATTTTTATGAATTCTATAAACTGAAAACATTTTTATAGCCAACTATGATTCAAATAAAAAACTTTTAATCATATATTTACATATTCACTTTGTTTCATTTTTACGAGTGTATGTGTTAATATATTACATTATATTTTATTCAACCCGTGTATTACACGGGTTTTAAAACATAAACTTTTTCTTATTATGTACTAGCTTAGACCCCATGTAATACACACGGGTAAAAAATATTAATACATAAATTTCTTAAATTTTATTTATGTATTTTACAAGTGTAAAAATGTATTGTTATACATATACTAAGGATATAAAACAAAATTCAAAATATGTAAAAAATAATATATAATTGGGTTTCGGAAATACGTCAATTACTATTTAATGCAATTTGATTTTCATTTACTATTTGATTAAAAATAAAAATTACATAATCAGATTTCAGAATTTTTTTATAATAAAGGATAATTTAAAATAAATGTGTTTTATTAGTATAATTAGTAATTTATTAAAAGATATGGTGCATTTAATAAGAGAGAGAGACGGGAAAACAATGATAAGATTGAATATGGTGGTGACACGTGACATACAAAAACCTTTATTTATTATATAGTATAGATGTAATACTACATTTATTCAATCCGTGTAATACACGAAATTATAACCTAGTATAAATATAATGTAGTTAGAAACATACGATTATCAAATATCAGGATGTTGATTTCCCGATCTCCATAGTCTTCCATTTTCCTTTTTATGAATTATATAATTGTCTAAAAAAATTGCTAAATATTAAACAAATTTCGAGGAGTTAGTAATTTGTATGGGTAGATTCGGGTAGGTCATGGGCTAAAACCGAGTCTTTAACCGAAGTTTTTGGTGTGTCATCGGTTAACCATCGGCTTTGGACTTTGATGGATTCAAGCTAATTTTAATCGATAAATCGAACTATATCTTGTAACAAATAAAATATTAGCGATCTATATAATATGAAAGGGAGAATAAGCAACCTTAGAAAGCCTCAAAAGACCTAAGAGTGCGACACATGTCAAATAGGAAAAGAGTATAAACGTCAAAAAAAGGGAAGCATGCACATGCGAATCGCATGCAACTTCCCCCTATTTTTTAAAAACGTCGGTAACTTTTGTATACATCATTAATTTTTTTTAAACTACATGATTATATTTTTTTATCATTAATATGTTTTTTTTTAAATAATTTTTTTAGTTATTGAATTGGACGTTTGTACATGGCGTTTTATAATTTTTGTACATGCGCTTTAGCACCGTGATAAAATTAAACGACTCGGTTGTAAACACAATGACAAAATAAACCCCTAGTTGAATTTGGAGCCAAAAGTGTAAAACACTATCACAAATATATAAATCACCATTTACATAAAAGGTAAACCGATGTATACAAAAGTACAAAACACCCGATTCAAGCTTAACTTAAATGCACAACAGTAAAACACAATGAAACACTGTTGAATTTCGACGCCAAGAGTGTAAGAGACCATAACCAATCGAAAATGCCATATACAAAAAAGTTAAAACATGTACAAAGCGCCCAGTTCAAAGCTTTTAAAAAAAAGACATGTTTTTATTTTTATTATATAGCAAAACCATATCCGTATTAAAGATTAAAAAAACTCTCGATCTAATGGTGTCATTTAAAAAAAATAATGATGTATAAAAATGTACAAACCTTTTAAAGAAATGGGGGAAATGACGTGTGAGTTGCATGTGCATGCTTATTTATGATTACTATTCTACCATTCATCTCTTTTAAATACCATCATTGTGACGTGGCACGAACTCATCCATCCATTTTACAAACCAAAGGCCCAGATTTCTTCTTAGTTTTTCTTAGCCTTTCCATTTTTCTAGTCTAACCTCATACTATAAACACATATGTATATATATATATATACATATATTTTTACTAATAAATAAAAATTAGATGGGAACACATCATTTTCTGATGCATATTCAGTATGTTTTTTCCACTCAGCCCTGACAATTTGTATAGTTTCACTAGTTTTATAGGTAATAAAACAAAATTTTGAAAGAGAGAACGTTTGTTTGATGCAATGTGGCATATTCTAAAATATCCCATGCATTAAAACTGGTTATAAAAGATCACAAGTGGTCCCACGAGTGTAAGAAATTAGATATACACGGAATCTGTCGAGCACATTTTTATTGTTTGTCCTTTTGCTTAGTCGGCGTGGGACTTCATTTCCGGTTGGTGCAAAATCACAAATGTGTATGCTTTTGGAATTCGAGACCTCTTGGATGTGCACAAATCTACCCACAGGTCCAAGAAGTGGCGAAAAACTATCTATTGGGTCATCCTTACGCTGTTTGGTGCATTTGGAAGTCCTAGAATTATTCAATTTTCAATCATCGGTATACTTCTCTCTTTGTGATTACCGAATAAATAAAGGTCATCTGGTTTCTTTGGATCAAGGCTCGTGCTAGGATATGATCTGCAGTTTGACTTTTCCTTGTAATAAATTGGTGGTAGCTTTGTTGTTATTTTTTCTCATTTTGTCTTGATGGTTGGGATTGGTGGGTCTAGCTGTTGGTAATTCTGTATTTGTATATTATTTACTAGGTTAGAATCTCGTGTATTTCACGGTTTGAATAAATGTAATGTTATATACTTAACTACGTTAGAATCCCGTGTATTACACGGTTTGAATAAATGTAATATTATATACTTAATAAAAAAATTTATGTCTTTAAAAACCGTCTATTACACCTCTCTATCGTAAGTACATTAATCGGTGTCTTCAATTAGTTAATCTTGTTTGATATACCTTTTTTTTCTTTTAGTCTACGCCTATAGGTAGCATAAAATAAAATCTTTCAACCCTTATGAGAAATATTTTCTATAAGTAAATGATTCATATTCATAAAATGTTTAAATGACAAAAATCAATTGAATTAATGAATTTTTATATTTTGAGCTAAATGGCAATGAATAAACGTATTCAATGACGTGATTTTAAGAAGGTATAAGGAATTAAATCTTTTATAGTTACCAAAAATAATCTAGAAAATGGCAACAAAAAAAAGAGAACATTTTCAAGTATGAGAAATTATTTATTTATGTGAAACATGTATGGGGCGGGAAAAAACTTGTGAGGTTGAAGGAGAGAGTGACATGTGTCAAAGATTGTAATCATTTATTAGGTTAAGGATAAGAAAAAAATTATGTTTTTAAAACTTGTGTATTACACTCGTTTAATAAAATATAATTTAATCTATTAATATATATACTCGTTAAAATGGAACAATGTGAATATGTAAACATATGATTACAAGTTTTTTTATTTGAATCCTAGCTGTTTATAAAATTGTTTTCAGTTTATATAATTAATAAAAATTTATGAACAAATTAATAGATAATAAACACAATTTTAAATTAAAAAATGTGTAGATAAATTTTGAAAACAAAAATTAATTTAGTTGACTAAAATAATAGAGTTGATTATTAATAGGAGAGACAGCCAGGAAAATAAGAATAAAAATGTCTAGAAATATGACAAGTGTCATCGTATTTTACTTGTTTATTAAATAGTATAGATATAGATTTGCTGGCGGTTAAAAAAAAGGGCACAAAACTCTCAATTTATACTTTTAACCCCTAATTTTATCTTTATGACATCTAGTCAAATTTTTACAGTATTAAAAACGAATGAATGCTTATGCGTCACTAACATAATTTTGTTATTATAATACAGAATAAAGTAGTCTAGTTATAGTACACATAATTTGGGATGTTAAAACATATAAAGTATTATATTTTATTCATTGTTAATCATGTTATTCCAAAACGTTTAAATTCGTCAGGTGTACACAACAATTATCCATACCCTATGAGATCCATGAGTCTCGCTACACCATGATGGGTTATGATTTGATATTATTTGTAACAATTAAAAGTTTAAGTCATGGTCTAACTCGATAACTTCATAATCAAATTAAAAATAGGATGAAAGGTATTGATAATTCATAACTTTGTACTTGTAAACCATGGTAGACAAGTAACACTCGCCACACTGACAACTTACGCCTCTCATACGGTTTTGCAACACCCTAAATCCCCAAGCTAGGAAGAATCAATGTAATACATGATCAACGACGACTCCAAGATTTTTCGGAGGAGGGGGACAAAAATTGGTGGGTGGAAAACGAGTCTAGCATAAACAAGTAAGTAGAATAGAAACAATAAATGGCATGAAATAGTTAATAAATATGGTCTCACATTGCTCTTTGTGTTTACAAGTACACTAGGTTGGAAACCCCGTGTATTACACGGCTTGAATAAATACAGTGAATAAATGTTATGTTATATAATTAATAATAAATATTTACATATTACATAGTTTTTAATACAAATTTTAAAACCGTCATATAGTTACTTTTTTAAAATATTTTATAAGAAGAATGAAATAAATGTTCAATTCTAAAATATTTTATGAACAAACATGTGTTTTTTAAATAAAAAAACGTTTATGAAAAAAATTGTAGAAATCATTATCTATACTATATAACAAATAAAAGTTTCTTAATGCTAAGTGTCGACTTCACGTTCATTCTTATAACTTTTTTTTCGCTTCTCTTTCTTACTAAATACACCTCTATCTTTCCAATAATAATAATAATAATATATTTTTAAACAAATTATTAATTATACTAATAAAACACCTTTATTTTAAATTATCTCATATTATAAGAAACTTTGAAATCTAATTACCTAACTTATGTTTTCATTCAAAGAGTAAATGAAAGTCAAATTATCTTTGAATAATAATTAATTTATTTTCAAAACTTAATTATGCGTTAACTTTTACATATTTTTAGATTTTATTTTGTATTATTAGTAAATGTAATTACATTTTTCACCTATAAGATGTATATAAGGATTTAAAATTTTTATATATTAAATGTTTTTCACTCTGTGTAGTACACATGTTCAAAGCTAGTTATTTAATAGGAGAGAGGCGGAAAACAAAGAATTGTTAAAAAACAATTAAAGAAAACTTGTGCAATTAATAGGAGAGATAAGGGGAAAAATATGTTTCATCAAAACCTTTATTTATTATAGAGTATAGATATAGATTGTAAGTGATTATATGAATGTTTGATATTTTTTTTGTTTGCATGATTTATTATTTAATTCAAGAATAAGTAACATCGAAAACTAAGAGTTCTAATTGTACCAAGTAATTGGAGAAAGAAGAAACATTATAATTAATTAATTATCCTAGAAGTTTGAAACAATAAACATCATAATTCCAAGCAATCTTAGAAGTTAGAAACATGTAACCAGAAACAACTCAAAACAAATAAATTGATTAGAGCAGAAAGCTAGAAAGTTACACCACACATCAAAGACATGTAAAATCCATCTTTCATTCTTTATGCGTATCTCGCTTGAATAATACACTTTATTTTTCAATAACTTTTTCATACCTCATAACAGATGATAATTAACGTAAACATTTTAATTTAATTATAACAAATAAATAATTTGAATAAACATTTCAAATATATAATTAGATCACATGAAATACGCAGATGAAACTTTTAATATAAAGACACCAACTTGTGAAAAACACTAATTCAAACATAGTTGTTTGTATAGGGACATGTTCAATTGATAACCATAATTTTAGCGAGAATCAAAAGAACCATGCATTTTATACAAATGCATACATGCATGTTTACTTTATATATGCACAAATGCATACATGCATCCTTATATATGTGTAGAAATGTATGGTTCTTTTGGTTCTTACCAAAATTATGGTTCTTAATTGAACATGTCCATGTTTGTATAATTGAACAATAACACATGAAAACAAGATTATTAATATGGGTTTTTTAATGAGTGTCAATTAAGCCAAAAAAAACAACATAGTTGCTCATCATTTTATTTTTTAGTTTTTCGTTACCAATAAACCGTATATGAGCATTACAATAATAGTAATGATGCAACAGTTTTGTATAGGAAACAACAAACCAATCATGCACTGATACTAGAATTTGAAAAATCTCTCAACCAGTTTATTTGAGGCTAAATGACCAAAGATTTCACAATCAGTAGTTTAATTAAAACAATATCATTTTATCAAACATTATTAGTTTACAACTACTCGAGATGTAAAAATAAAAAAGATAAAAATTATTACTAGCAACGAACAACAAGAGACCCCCTTTCAATTGTTTTGCCAAATTCATTCCTTTATAATTATCAAAATCTCTAAAAAATGTCATAAAATAAAAGGAGGAAGGTAGTGGCGGTCTTGACTCATGGAGAGAAGAGGCAACAAAGCCTTTAAAGGAGAAGATGAACTAACCACACTAGGGGTAGTGCGTAGGGCAAAAATTGTTTCTTCAGCCCTTGATTTTGACTTTTTATCATTCTTATTAGCGGGGACAGTATGCATCGTCTACATCCCGCTCCTCCCGTGAATATCACCCGACCTTAAAGCCCATGGGATGGTGTTCCCACCCATCCCGCTGCTTTATGCCGCGTTGCTCATTTCCTTCTATGTTGTACATTCAAATCAGGATGACTTGATGACTATGCCGCAATGGGGTGTACTTTGTGGGGTAGTGTTCCCTCTAGTACCTAACTACCACCTCAACCCCGTCCCATGGCTTATTGCATCCATTCCATTCAAAATGAATTCCTTCCTTTATAATTCTCAAATTTGCTCAAACATAACATAAAATCAAAGGAGAAAGGCAGTGACGGTCTTGATTCTTGGATAAAAAGGACGACAAGGCCCTAAAGGAGAAGACGAGAAAGGGCACTAGCCACTATAGGGTTGGGGCATAGGGCAAAATTGTTCCTTCCTTGACTTTTACTTTTTTTATCATGCGTATCACGCTTGAAAACTATTCACCGTGGACTAACTAAAAACAAGTACACGTCGGGCTGCCTCGCCCCCTCACTTCAAACTAAATCCCCTCTAATCATGATGGAAGATAGTTGTACTCATACTTTAGTTTTGCATTAAAGCTTTTTTTATTACGAGACAATATAATAAACTCCTCTAATTAAACACATGATGTACTCCTCAACATAACACTCTGGATCCTTCATCCATGCCACAAGAGTCGGTGAGTCAGTCTCATCACTAGTAGAATATAACCCAACTACCATAAAAAATTCAAAATCATAGCCTATTGTCACAAAGTGATTTTTCAGACTCACGTGCGACACTTAGATTGGTTTCAAGTAAGACTTAGTGACTTGATGTAGTGGTGATTTGCAGTGGAAGCCTTGTTAGAGCCTTGTGATTCAGGTGACTTTGAAAAGGAAACTTTAGATTGCAAAGCACACAAGATGGTTTTGTATTGATTAGAAAGTAGTACAAGTGATTTTGTAATACAACGAAGTTGGGTGCATACAAACGAGACCCTTTTACCTATTTATACTAGTTAAAGGACGATTCTAGAGACTTCTTTATCTAGTATTTTCTATGTAAGTCTACTAGCCATGTTCTAGAGAATTCCATGATAATATCTAGTGTTTCATGATTCTTGTCGACAAGTCTAGAAGGTTCCATCCAGCAAGCTTTGGGGCTGATTTGTACCAACCCTTTCTAGACCCTTCCAAACACTTGATTGCTGATCTAGAGTGTTCCAATCAAGGTTCGTTGGACAAGAATTTGAGAGGCTGAGTTCCGGGCAGCCCTAAATGCTTCCGAATTGTTTCGGAAATATCCGAAACACAAGTTTTATGATCTGAATTTAGACGGAACGTAACGCTATCATATATCAACCTAAAATCATGGTCAAATATAACATCAACCACACTGAAGCCGTTCACTTAGCACATGACGACTCCACCCAACCCTTGAAAATACTTGATAGTCGACCTTCACGTGAACCTTGATATTTTTATTTCATTTCTGATTTCTGGCATCCTTGATCCTCCCGTTCAATTTCCAAACGTGGGCCAGCTGTGGCACGTTCTCGTTCCGTTGGAGGCGTCAATTCAGACGTGTCTCTCATCGCTACCGCGAAACCCTCTCTTTATCGACTCCATACTTCACTTGCACCGAACGAATCCCTCATGTTCATTTCCCCCAAATTTCTATCCTGTCTATTCCGTTACCAGGATATTCAATATTCATAATCATAATTAAAGTCCAAATCGTTCTCTAATATGTTGGAGGATCAAGTAGCGTATCTGTTGCAGAGGTATCTCGGCAACTATGTTCGCGGCCTCAGTAAAGAAGCTCTCAGTATCAGCGTCTGGCAGGGTATAATTATCGTTATATCTTTAACTTTATTGTGTTTATGCTTTTCCGAATTGATCATCTCACTGGCAGACTTTTAGAAGCTTCATCTTGTTGTCGGATTTGTGCAAATTTACTGTGTGTATTGTGTGCTTAGGGTTTTTAGGGTTTGTGTGCTCGACTTCAAGGTTGATAGTGTTTGTGTTTTGTGAAAGAGTAATGCTACTAGTTTCTGAAGTTAATTTGATGGTGTCGTTAGTTGCAGTGGTGTATATACCGATTAGGGCATAACATGGGAATAGGAATGAACGTTCCCGTGTGGCAGTTGATTAGAGATACTGGTTGGTTTTGGCTACTTGAGATGGCTTCTGGCTTGCACTTTCAGGTGGTATGCTATCCTTGTGGCAGGGGAAGTAGGGGTGAATTTGAGGGTGAGCCAGTGAGTGATAAGTGAACTGATAATGGCGTGTTAGTTTAGTGATTTTGTGCAATTCAAACACCAACTTCGTGTGATGTGAATGCCATTAACCGCTGAGAGCGTGTGCTATTCCTTTTCAATTCCTTGAGTTAACTTTAAGAAAAACTATTGTAGATTTTTAAAGCATTTAAACCTTGATTAACTTTGTCCTAGGATAGTAGCCTCGAGGTAGGTGGATTTGTTACTCACCTGGCATTCTGTAATTTGCACATTGGTAATGGGATTAAATGTGTGAGATGAATGTGTTGTAACGTGGTAGTTCATGATGTGTTGGTGCATTAGAGTTGCTTGCTAACCTTATTAATGTCTGTGGTAAATATTTTTGTTATATATGCTGGTCCCATGCTATATATCCGGTGAAGATCGTTGTATCTGAAGTCAGCGAGATATGGAACTTATGTTAGCTATCTTGTTGGTATACATATGAACTTGGTTTTAAAAAGCGAGAAGTGCACTAGGCTACAAGGTCTAAAACCGAGAAGCAAAGCGCACTGCTTTTCGTACGCGAGGCGCTAGGTGCTTATATAGTTTTATTTTTTCATTTCTTATAGTTTTTAGCACCCCTAACTAAAGTTTAGCTACAAATATGCTTTATATATGATTTAATTACTGGTACAACACCCTGATGCACAAAAAGTTGCCATGTACATGAGGCATGCGTTTCACCTGCGCCTTAAGCCGTTTTTTGGTGCACCTTTTACTCCTCAACTGCGTCGTTTGTACATAGGCGGCCTTACCTACACAAAAGCAATGGGACCTGCGCTCGAGGCACGCTTTTTTAAAACCAAGCATATGAAGTCTCCAAATTTCATGTTTGAGTTCTCCATGTTATTTTTTTTTCCTCATATCGTGTTTAAAATTTGGTTGTTTGTAACAGGTAATGTAGAATTAACAAATATGCAGCTGAAGCCGGAGGCACTCAACGCGCTAAAGTTGCCTGTAAAGGTTAAGGCAGGGTTTCTTGGATCAGTGAAACTCAAGGTGGGGGATGATAAGTCTTCTCATTATCATGTAGATAATTGCAATTTTTTTTGGTTTATGTGCATTCTTTTGTACGACTTCTCTTCCTTAAGTTCATCAGTAACTTATGACGTGGTTTTTTTTCCACGGGTGGGTTGGGGGGGTTGTTATATGGTTTAGGTATAAGGAGCTAAATGAATACCTGGAAGATTGACCGAAAGCATACAATTGAGGGGACTTAAATACAATTATATGAGTTGGACCTCCTAAAACTATTTTCTTCAAGATAAACCAAGAAGTATATTGTATATCATAGTTGTCAAAGGTGCTAGGTCCACTCAAGGCGCATAGGCCTCGCCTCGGGCCTAGGTACAAAAAAAGCAAAGGCCTGAGAAAAAAAAGCGCACATAAATGAAAGGAATCTATGCTTAAAAATAATACTATTCTTCCAATAAAATAAAAAAAAGCTATTATATAATTAGTACTAAAAGTTCTAAAATAGTCAAGATTCAAATGTAATTCCAAAACTTGAATAACAAAATGTTCAAAGTAAAGTACCAAAATCTTCTTCAGCTTCACAAGGCGCTCGCCTTAAAATCAAAGCACATATAGTCAAGATACACTTGTATTACTTGTATTTAATTTACTTAAACCGATAGTTTCTCCACACATGTGCCCATCCAAGTGATGTATAATTTTCAGGTTTCCCAATGATAATTCGTAATGTAGCTGTCGTCTACTGGTTCAACAATACACATGTGTTGTTAGGAATCAGAGTCGGTAGCGCAGCGGACACAACACACAAACACACTTAAACGAAAAGAAGAAAGCAATAAACGACACAAGAATTTATAGTGGTTCGGTCAAGGTGACCTACATCCACTTGCTGCAACTAGGGTTTACTTTTATTGATAGGTGCTACAAGAAATTACAATTACAATTACAAGACTGAGTATTTATAAACCAAGATTAGGGCTGGTTAATAAGGCAATTACTAAACAATAGGAATTAGGGCCGGCTGCCCCTCTTCCCTCTATTCCAGCCGTAACAGGCTAAGTAGCCAGGCCCAAACCTGGCCCAGCCCGATCCAGCCCAAAAGCCTTTATAACCCAACAATCTCCCACTTGAAGGCTTTGCCCATACAAAACATCCAAGCAAACTCAGCACCAGTAACTCCAGTAATCTCTATAAACAAGTCCTCCAAGCCTAAGCTAAGACTCCATGTCAAACCCTCTTAGTTGCAGCGGCCCTTATCATCAGTTACCTGAAAGGCCCGTTGAAGCTCCACCGAGCTTCAACCCAATACCAGTCATACCAGACCCAGCCGTGATTATCTCCATCACCGACCCATCTTCTGTCTCAACCGACTTGCACGTTCCGCCGGCTCCAGAGATACACCGAAGACCATCATCACTCTCCAAATTCAGCAAACAATCCTCAGGAGAGACTTTCTCATTCGGAATCTTGGTTTTCAAAACCCAACGGACTCTTGGAACTGTACCCGGAACACGTCCCGTGCTCCCACTGTTCCCAAGCCCCTTGACTGGTTTCACCCTCCGAACACATTCAACTGACATCTCAGTAGCTCTAGGCTTCACGTTTGCAAAGTGAACCCTCTTAGTGCGAGATTCAGTGAACCGGATTTTATTACTCTGAACCGGGACGGTCACACATCCCTCAGCAGGTACCTCAACTAAATACAGTGATCCTCGTTTTTCTCCCCGAGCAATAACGAGATTTCCATCTAACACTTTCCACTTTCCACCGCCAAACTTGACATCCAGTCCCTGTTCATCCAATTGACTAACAGAAATAAGATTCATCATCAGATGCAGTTCCTAATGGAGTCTTCAGATTAACATCTCCCATGCCCGTAACCTTTAAGGTTTCACCATTTCCTAGTCTTACCTGTCCAAAATCACCTTCTTTTAGATTCACCATTGATTCACTGCTGTGCATAGCATGAATCGATGCTCCTGAATCCATGACCCAAGAGCCCACACTGCTTTCCACACTACAAACCAGTACATCATCATAACAGACGACCTCAGTAGTGTTCACTTCAGCAGACTTTTCCTTTTTGGCCTTTGGACACTGACTCTTAAAATGCCCAACTTCTTTGCAGCCCCAACATGTGACGGTCTTAGGAGTTCTGGATGCACTCCTACCCCTGCTCCCACTTTCCCTGTTATTTCCTCTTCCCCTGCTTACACTTAACAATTCAGAAGAAGATGAGCTACCTTGCTTCCTGCGTCTTCCGTCTTCTCCAAGAATCAAATCTCTCATCCCTTCAAATGTAAAACCACTGGGCCCTGTAGAATTGGTAATAGCAGTTACCGTTCCAGACCAGCTATTCGGCAGTGAAGATAACAGCGCCAGACCTTGAGTTTCATCATCAAAATTGATTCCCACAGAACTCAATCTGGACAAAAGTGAATTTAAATTGTTGATATGTTCTGTCACAACGTCTCCTTCCTTCATCATAGTCAAGAAAAATTCTCTCAACAAGAACATTTTATTTGCCCCCGACGGTTTCTCATACATGTTTGACAGAGCTGTTATCATGCCACGAGCCGTGGTTTCCTTCATGATGTTGAACGCGACACTCCTCGTCAAAGACAATGTAATAGCCGCCTTGGCCTTCTTGTCCTTCGAATCCCAAACATCTTGACTAATATTATCAGTTTTTTCTTCCAATACCACATCCAAGTCCCTTTGACTCAACAGAGCTACAATTTGCATCTTCCACCATGCAAAGTCTGTCCCGTCGAACTTCTCAATCTGTACCTTCCCGTCCTCAGCCATCACAATAGCAAACAGAAAACAGATAAACGAACTTGAACACGAAAAAAAAACTTAACCCGTCGACTCAAGGGTTAGAACCCTAATCGGCGATCAACTTGGCAGCAACCCAATTCAACAGCGACCAGAAAACCAGCCACCACAGTCCTGGCGACCAACAGTTTGGCCGGCGGCTACCTCAAAACCCTAATCGAACCCGCTCTACACTTCCTCCCTTCCTGCGACAGTGATTAGCAGCCAAAACAGGCTCCAATCAGCCCTGTTACAGCCGAACAGAAGCAGAACAGAAACGGAACAGCAGCAACAGTCAGCGGCTAGATGTCCAGCGACAAAAAACAGCCGCAAAAAATCGAAACAGCAGCCCTTGCGGCTTCGAACCAGAACTCAGCAGATTGGTTCAGCACCAATCGCAATTCTGACAGCCTCTCGGATCGTTTTTCCGTGCGAAAACCGTGTGTAACAACGAGCCTTGGCTCTGATACCAGTTGTTAGGAATCAGAGTCGGTAGCGCAGCGGACACAACACACAAACACACTTAAACGAAAAGAAGAAAGCAATAAACGACACAAGGATTTATAGTGGTTCGATCAAGGTGACCTACATCCACTTGCTGCAACTAGGGTTTACTTTTATTGATAGGTGCTACAAGAAATTACAATTACAAGACTGAGTATTTATAAATCAAGATTAGGGCTGGTTAATAAGGCAATTACTAAACAATAGGAATAGCTGCCCCTCTTCCCTCTATTCCAGCCGTAACAGGCTAAGTAGCCCAGGCCCAAACCTGGCCCAGCCCGATCCAGCCCAAAAGCCTTCATAACCCAACATGTATTTGATATCAATATAAAAATCTTTATGTATGCTATTGCCTGTAAAATTTTAAGTTCCTTCATATATTTATGTATATCAGGTTCCTTGGAGCAAGATTGGTCAAGAACCGGTTTTGGTATACCTAGATCGTATATATTTATTAGCTGAACCCGAGACACAAGTTGATGGTTATAGTGAGGATGCTGTTCAAAAAACTAAGAAGTCCCGAATACATGTAAGATGTGGCACACTGTTCTATGATGTCTGACTGATGATCCTCCAAATAACCATTTATCTTGAAACAGGACATGGAAATGAAGATGCTAGAGAGTAGAAGGATACTGACCACCGAAATGGTATGTGCCCAGAATTCAAACCTCAATTGTTTTACATGTAGACATGATTAGGATGATACTTTTTAGCAAGTCTGCATACACTTATTCTTGTTTGATGAGGAATATAAGATGATTTATGGAATTCTTTTCTTCAGTTTTGACCCCATCACGGTTTTGGTGTCTTTATCTAATTGTTCTGCTTGGGCATGCTCTTAGTACAAGCAGCTTACACGCCTTTTTTACTTATATGATACCCTGTAGTTCTTCCTCTTTTATAGAAGATCCAGTAATAAACAGATGTCACCTTCTTTGCTACTTGAAAGTTGAAACAGTTGAAACAATATATTATCTGTTCTAATAAGAAGTTTTATCATGTTACTATGATGCATGCCAACTTCCCATTCAAATGAATAACATACTGTTTTATTGTCTAAGAATAAATCATGGCTGGGGTCCTTCATCAACACAATAATTGGAAACTTAAAGCTCTCAATATCAAGTATTCATATCAGATATGAGGACCTTGAAAGGTACTTAATTTTAAATTATCTTCGTGGCCTTGTTACTTGTGTCTCCAGCTAATTCCTATTGTATTTCAGCAATCCCGGCCATCCATTTGCAGCTGGTGTTACCTTGGAGAAACTTTCAGCTTCAACAGTTGATGATAGTGGGAAGGAGGCTTTCGTCACTGGTGGTGCATTAGAGCAACTACATAAGGTCTTCTTTTTGGATACAAGCTTTGATATGCATGACTTATCATATTTGCAGCCCCAAACATTTGCGATGTTATTTGGATTAGTTCACTAAGTTTGAGTTGATGTAATTACTTTGTGTTTAATACCTGGGAACAATGTTTCTGGGATTGTTAACTAAAGAATCAAGGGTTTGTATGGAAACTTGTCATATTATTTTTGGTCTTGTTAGCTTTTCTGAAGAGACATGTTAAAATCATAGTTTCCTTTGTTTATAGTTGAGAGAATCATTAGATACTATCCATATTACCACTCTGCATGCGTTACCTATACATATACGCTCGCATATGATCTGTTTTGTGGTATTGAGAGGTGGTGTGTCGCATGCGGGGAGAGAGTGAAGGTGTAACTAGAGTTAAGGACAGTTCTCATTTGATTTCTGTAAATTTCCTAGTTGAATTTACGTGTGAATTTTACTGAGAGATTGGATAATGTATTTGCTGAATAGGCTAGAACTAGCACACTCTCATCTCACATGAAATCGTCTCTTTTGATTAAAGTTGGATCTACTGGTCAATAGAGCTGTAACTAGAGTTAACCTAGGCTCAAGGATTGAAGAAATATTTCTTTATGGTTGGTAATCTGTGCCTATGTTTGGTGATTTTCTTCTTATTCTTTCTTGCTCTCTCATTCAACATTGGTCAAACTTGTATGCAAGAGCTGTCAGAGTTAAGTCGGCTCTTGTGTAGGGATGCTTTAATTTGGTTCTTATATTATATGTTCTTTCTAAGTGGACCCATCCTGCCATCAGGCACCTACTTATTTTGCTGTCTAGTTATTTCCAGTCTGTAGAACTTGAAAGGCTGGCTGTTTATCTGGACGCTGATATTAGTCCGTGGCATATTACAAAACCATGGGAGGATTTGCAACCTTCTGAATGGGATCAGGTATGATTCATATATGTTAACTAGTCTAATTTAACCTTTTAGCTTTCAGTCGCCATGTCATTGTACTGAAATCCACTTCAGGTCTTCAGTTTTGGCACAAAGGATGGAAAGCCAGCCAGTAGTCTTGTTCAGAAGCACACATACGTTCTGCAACCTGTGACTGGAAACGCCACCTATTTAAAGCAGCGCTCAAATTCATCTAATAGAGAGCAACCTTTACAGAAAGCGGCAGTGAGCTTGGATGACGTGACAATTTGTTTGTCAAAGGTTAATAAATTTGTATTTTTATTTGTTCTCATTGCAACTCCGATGATATTAATTATGTTGTTTTAATTAGCATTTCTTTCAAAATTTTGCAGAGTGGTTACAGGGATTTGCTGAAGTTAGCTGACAACTTCTCTTCATTTAATCAACGATTGAAATATGCTCATTTTCGGCCCCTTGTTCCTGTGAGATCTGATCCTAGATCATGGTGGAAGTACGCCTACAGAGTTGTATCAGACCAGATGAAGAAGGCAAGGTATTCACTTCTTCCTATTGTATTTCATCTTCTCATTATTTAGTTTCATAGTGTGTTATATGAGCGCCTTTAGAAGCCTCCCGAATCAAGTTTTATTCATTTGAATTGAATTTTCTGCCTATCCACAGTGGTTTGAGATTAAGGCTTAAGTAAGTTGGCTTGAATTATTTGTAAGATGGTAAAATAGTTGTCAGGCTGTTAAGGTGGTATTGGCAGCACATATGTAAAGTTATAGATGCTATCTGCTTAAACAGTTTGCATAATGCATATCCTTTTTAAATCTTATTTTGGTTTACCTGTTTTTCTTTTGTTTGTAAATTTGATGGTCAGATGATCTTATATTACATGGTTCTCTTTTGAAGATAAGGCATGGATTAGGAGGTGAAGTTTAATTTGTTAGTAAATTGCAGTAACCACGTCAGCTATTGTTCTCTCTCTTATAGTTACTAAAAGAACGTTATATTTCTAGCGAATGAGTTTACCAATCATTGCGCTTCTAGTTTGAGATCAAGTTAACCATTTTACTTGTTTAAAATGTAAATAGGACACTGAAGTTGCGAGAGTAGTAGTTTTACCCATCATACTTGTAGTTTTGTTTCCGCGTCCCCTTTCTACATTGTGTAAAGTTCAGTCTGGCATCCTTTAGTGTTCATTTTGCATTGTAGCAAAGCATAATAGTTAGTGTCGTACGTAGTTACAAGTACAAATTGTCTAATATGAATTTTTTGTCTGCTTATTTGCTTTGATTGAGGGTGTTTAGGGATGTTTCTCTCATTATTCATGAATGAAATAAGCACTGCATATACAAAGCACTTTCTAGTAGCATGCATATCGTAAGTCATAACCAGTCGCAATTATCCAATCTGCACAATTTTGAAAGTTTGAGAGTACACTGAACTAACTCTGAGACTATTTAGAGATTCATGAATGAAATAAGCACTGCATATACAAAGCACTTTCTAGTAGCATGCATATCGTCAGTCATAACCAGTCGCAGTTATCCAATCTGCACAATTTTGAAAGTTTGAGAGTACACTGAACTAACTCTGAGACTATTTAGAGATTATGAAGTGTTAATTTAACCGCATAAACAAAGTAAATTTCATACTAACATTAGTTTTCTCAGGCCGGTTCGGTCCTTATCGGGGTTTCTCTGTTCAACCGTAGGACCATCCTCGATATCAGAGCTGGTGTTACTTCCTTCTTCAGTTTTCTTACTTATCTCCTTGATTTAGCTTTAGTTGTGTGCCTAAATCTTTTTCTTAGGTTGGAGCCAGATGTACCTGCCGCTTCCAACCCATCAAAACCAAAGCCCCCCAATTTCATTACTCAAACCAAAAAAACTTGAAACATATACAAAGTAACTTGTGAAAAATCAAAGCAAAATCAACTCGTGCCACTGTGGTGAATGGAGGTGTGTAGAGGAACCATTTTAGCCGTGGGTTTTGACATCTGAATAAGGACTTAGATTTGGAAGAGAAATTAAGAAAGAAGGGTAAAATTGTCTTTAATTAAAAAGTTATTAAAATAGGGTATATTTGATATTGTAAAGGTTGGTCAGATGTATATGATATTAAGGATGTTTGTAGGGGTAAATATGAAATTCTCCCTTAAGTTAACCTGGGTTACTTTGGTGGATTTGCATTTGTCCCAATGACATATTTCATAAGAAACTTCAACTCTTTCCTATATATTTTTTTATTGGGAGTCACTTGATATCATCCCAGCTCTGTCAATGTCGCTCGAGTCTCTTTGTCTTCTTACTCCTTTCTTTACAGATGTGTTTGTTTGTACAGTGTGTATTTGTGTTATTCCTTAATAGTTGATTATTAATATAACCATATTACCAATTAACACAGAAGTGGTAACTGCAACAATGTTTTCCTTTCATTGGGAGAGGCAGCTGTTGTAGGCTGTAGCTTGAAGGGTTTCAGATTATTTTAAACGCATGGGAATTTTCCATTATATAATGCTATGTCTGCTTGCAGTGGCAAAATGTCTTGGGAGCAGGTCCTGAAGTATGCAACCTTGCGTAAAAAATACATATCTTTGTATGCTTCACTGCTAAAATCTGACCCTGGTCGAGAAACCATTGATGATGATAAAGACATAGAGGAATTAGACCGTGAACTTGATATTGAACTCATTGTTCAATGGAGGTATAATTCTATCTTGAGATTTTAATTATGCTTCATTTAGAACTTTCACAATATGATCTGTTAGTGAAGTTGGCCAGGGTGTTGAACCATATAAAAATACTTCTATTTTACCACACAAACTTATGTTATTTAGGGCTAGCGAATTTGTAAATGTCAAATACTGAGACTTGTTTTCAGAATCTAATGAAAACTACTAAATAGTCTGAAATAATTGGCATGTCACTTCCATGTCTATGACCCTTGTGATCAGTTCACCAACCTTTAAAAATTAGAGGGCACTAGTCTTTTAAGTGCGTGGGATTTGAAAAAACTTGAAGTTGAAAGTAGCCAACAGTAAAGAAGTAAAAGAATTGTTGTTTAGAAACTTTTTTTTTACCTTTTATTTTGTGCATGATAACTGGTGGAACGGAATTGTCCAACTATCTTGGCCTTTCCTTAGTGCTCTTATTTGTGGTTGTTAACATCATATAATAATTAATTTATGAAGTTGTAGTGGGTCCTATCCTCACAGATTTGCATTCTGAGTGAAGTTTACATGAACAGGATGCTGGCACATAAGTTCTTGGAGAAGTCCGTGCAGTCTGATATTTACTTGAAGAAACAGAATACAAAGAAATCATGGTGGTCATTTGGATGGTAACACCTTCACCCTTTTTTCTTGTCAAACAGTGTTTACTTGATGAACCTTGCTAACTTAGCGATTCCATTGTGTGACTTCAGGAGCAGTGATTCTGTTGAAGGTGGAAATCAACCTGGGCACTTCACTGATGAAGATTGGAAACAATTGAATGAAATCATTGGATACAAGGAAGGTGATACCAATGAACAGTTGCTGATTAAAGATGACCGCGAGGATGTTGTTCATACCTTACTAGAGGTTCACATGAAACATAATGCTTCAAGACTTGCTGACGCACATGAGTTTGTTGCTGAATTATCATGCGAGAATCTTGATTGTTTAATGAAGTTTTACAAAGATGCGAAAGTTTTTGATATGAAATTGGGATCTTATCGTTTGTCATCACCTGATGGTCTCCTTGCTGAGGTTTGGTTTTTTTCGTTTCATTCTCTTCTGTTATCACAAGTAAATTGGTAAATGAGTGTCGCATACACACCTTAGAGTTATCATTTAAATATTTGAGTTCTGATCATTTAATGTAGAGTGCTACATCCTATGATTCGTTAGTTGGGGTCTTTCGCTATAAACCCTTTGATGCTAAAGTGGACTGGAGTATGGCTGCTAAGGCTTCTCCATGTTATGTCACAGTAAGTTCTTTTTAGTATTCTTTATATTTTGTAATCTTTAAGAAAAAGAGATTTTCAGCTGATGAGATGTCTTTGCGTTTGGTCAGTATCTGAAGAACTCCGTCGATCAAATTGTTAACTTTTTTGAAAGCAATGCTGCTGTGAGCCAGAAGATAGCCTTGGAAACTGCCGCTGCTGTGCAGGTTTTGTTTCGTAGACATTCTTCTCACTATCTATGTTCTCTGTGTGTGTTTGCATTTACACAGATTTTTTTTTTAAAATCATGCTGAAACTGGTTCATTTCATAAGCTTATTGTCTTAGGCAAGTTATCATTGAAACATCTTATGGAGAAAAGACGATGAATATCATTCCATAGTCATAATGCGCACATGAGAGAATAATGCCTCTAATAATGCATCTTTAGAAGCTAGGGAAGAAAATCAACTACCTGTGAAATGCTATTCTTAATGTGCTTCTAGGGACAGTGGGAGCAGAAACGTCTGACTGATCATCTATACTTAATTTTTTCCTGCCCTTATCATCTATATTGACAAATTTAACCAACTTGTTTCAGTGATTATCTATATTTAAAAACTTGGCTTAGACATGGCATGTAATTCCATCTCCCTCCCTCACCTGTTCCCCATCTGCACATACACTGCTCTTATGAAGTTATGATGAGGTTTACTACATAAACAAGATACTTACTTTTTCTTAGAATGAGATTTGTATACAAAACGTGCTTCCTTGTTTGGTTTGTGGTGACATGTTTCTGATTCGTTGTGACATGTTTGTTCATGAGTTTCTAGGGTTTATATTCATGAGACATTTTTTTTGGAACGACTCACTTAGCCTTCCAAAATATCTGTGTTGTGTAAGGTGAAAATTTTGTTATCCTTTGTGCTACTGTTCTGTAAGAGCATGTGGTATACTCTCAAGTGAGTGAGGCAACTCACGCCCCTCACTTGGAGAAGGGGTGGTGTTCATCTTGCTCACATGCATCACACCCAATCACCTAATGCCACCTCACTCCCTCACCTTGCACTCTCTTCTCCCATGAAATTTCTCACGCACACCCCTCCTTCACGCCCTTCATTTGGAGAGGGGGTGGTGTTTTGTAGTCGTGAGTGTGCCACATAGGCTCACGTGAGCCACTCACAGTGATATATCACTCACCCTAAGTCAAATAGTCAATAAATGGTGGACCATAAGCAGAAACTGTTTTGATATCAAAGGCTTACCTTCACATGGGTTATCTTACTTGTTGCATAGCTTATTGGTGCTTGTATTAATGCCGCTATTAATGGTGTGGTCAATCCATTATGCATCCCTGACTTCCACATTATTTGTTTAGCTGACGATTGATGAGGTTAAGCGCTCTGCACAACAGCAAGTAAACAGGGCCCTGAAGGATCATGCCAGGTGTGTAGCTTTCTTCATGCGGTGACAATAAATGTTGCCAGTATAATTGCTTGCAGTTATTTACATGATGCGGTGACAATAAATGTGCCTAGGTTGAAAATTCATTTAGATTTTTTTCCATGTATCCGTTTGTATACGTTTTGCCTCCCTTACCAATTTCATCATTAAAGTGCGTAATCTTATGTCCATCTCTCTCTCTCTCTCTTTCTAGCCATCTACATGTACATTATTTTTTGTGGAATGTATAGTAACTGTTGCACCATTATGTTATGACAGACATAAGAGGCTATAATTGTCATTGTGAGGAGAGCTGTTGCATTGTTCCATTTATATACTGAAAGTTTCCAACACACATCCTTTTAGTTTGTTTAGTACTGGATGTTTTTGGTTTTTTTTAGCTTCAACTTTATATTGTGACCTTCTTTGGTAATTGCTGTATTTATTATACTTTGGGGCTGATCTGTGGATAAATCATTTTTTGCAAAACTCTACACAACTCATCCTTTTAGTTTGTTTAGTACTATATGTTTTTGTTTTTTTAGCTTCAACTTTATATTGTGACCTTCTTTGGTAGTTGATGTAGTTATCATACTTTGGGGCTAATCTGTGGATAAATCATTTTTTTTGCAAAACCCTACACAATCCTCATCTATTTTGGAAAGAGCAATCCATTTGAAACTCAAAAATTAAAATGCACTCTTGAGAGGAGATGGCGCTTTTTGTTATTGATTTTGTGTTGACGATTGATGTGGGTATATCACTATGGAGTCTCTGGTTACTCCTTACTCGTATGCTTTTTTTCATACATGATTTGTGTTTGTACTTTGTACACATTCAATTTTCCATAGAAAGTTCATATATGCAAAGAATGATTCAGTTAGATAACCAAGAATGCCACACTTGAATTAACTTGATGCTAGGTTCTTCTTGGACTTGGATATAGCAGCTCCTAAGATCACTATTCCAACTGAGTTTTCCCCGGACAGTTTACATTCCACGAAACTCTTGCTTGACCTGGGAAACTTGATAATTCGTACTCAGGTTAGTGGATTTTTTATTATTAGCTTTAACATCATTAGAGTGCTAACTTCTGCAAAAATTTAATCCAACATTGACAGGATGATAATGATGATGTTTCTAGATATGAAAAGGATATTTATCTCCAATTCGATGTGGTTTTAAGTGATGTATCTGCGTTTTTCGTTGACGGAGACTATCACTGGAGTCAACATTCTCTGAAAGCCCCTGTCCGGTCTTCACAGTCCAGTATCATTAGTTATTTGCCTGTTATTGATAAATGTGGTGTGACTTTAAAGCTTCAACAGGTATATTATTTGCAAATTTGTTTCAAGTTCGAAGCGTTCATTATTTGTTAATTCATACCACTTGATTTCTCCATTTAGATCCGATCAGAGGACCCCTCTTTCCCCACAATAAGATTGGCTGTGCGGCTTCCTTTTTTAGGGTTTCACTTTTCCCCAGCACGTTATCATCGATTGATGCAAATTGCAAAGATCTTTCAGGGAGAGGAAAATGACACTGAAGAACTTATCCACCCTTGGGATCAAGCTGATTTTGAGGGGTGGTTATCTGTTCTTAATTGGAAGGTTGTCATGTGTGACTCAAGAACTTGTCGTGCTTTCACCAAATCAGCATCATGATTTCAATTTTATTTAAAACTATAGTACTTTTTAAAACTAATGAATTTTTTGTTGTATTTTTTTTTTAAAGTGTAGTAACCGCGGTTGCGACTAAGGTTTTAACAAAATTTTGACAAGAGAACTGAACAAAAAAATTGTGTATGCTTAGATTTATATTAAATATGACAAATTTTTATAGAAAAACTAAATTATATCTTAAACGAAAATTGAAAAAAGGAAAAGAGAAAACAAAACTTTCCTATTTCGACTTGTGTGAGTTGGGAGGAGAGAGAACCCAAACCTTGATTACAACACTTTTTAAACTGCATAAGTTTTAAAAGTTGTTCTAAAAAGTACCCTAGTTTTAAAAAAAAGTTCCACAATTTCTCGAACTTGTGCAATTTATGTAATTTTTGATATTTTGCATAGGGTGTTGGAAATAGGGAAGCTGTTTGGCAGAGGAGATATTTTTGTTTGGTGGGGCCTTTTCTCTATGTGCTTGAAGCGCCTGGCTCTAGATCATACATGCAATCTTTCAGGTGCAAATATTTTTAACTTTCAGATGTTTCATATTTCTATGTCTATACTTGGGATTTTATGTGTTATTCATTCGTAATCAGTTCTAAATGTATAGATAATTCTAGAAAGTTAGTTATCTCGTCCTTTATTTCAGGCTACTCTTAGTGGTAAATTGAATTGTATAAAAAGAAACTGTTCCACTAAGCAGAGGAATAGTGGATTTAGGTAAATGGCACACCGCTATGAGGGCAATCATCTCACACAAGTAATATTTTACTTTTACCTAACCTGTCATGGGACAAGCAACTGTAGAAGTTATTGCTCATCGCCACTTCAATGCAAGGGCATAGTATCACATTTATAAGAATATGCACTTCTATAAGTCTTTCACCTTCTAGAAGAATAAGAATAGATACCAGAATGCAGACATCATGTTATGGAACTATACTTGTCATAACCTATGTTGTCAAAGGCGCACTAGGTGCTCAGGCGAGGCACAGTGCCGGAAAAACGCCTCGTGTCAGTCCAAGCGTTCTTCCGGTGAGACTCCGGACAAAAACGGTTTTCCGGCAACATTCCGGCCAGATTCCGGAATTATTTTTCCTTTCAAATTATTTTTGTAGCTAGTAATGAACCATGTATGTTAGAATTTCTTTTACACTGATTATTTTAAATAGTTTTAAACTTTTTTTGATGTTAGTTAGATGATTTTAATCGCTAATTATATTAGTTATATAAATATATTTAGAAAGTAATATTAATTTTATATACCTACTAAATATATTTCTTATTTTTAAATTATTGCACCTTTCTTGATTCGGGCGTGCGCTTTTTTTGCCCCTTGCGCCTAGTCTCCGGGCAAGGCCTATGCGCCTTGAATGTGCCTTGCACATTCGACAACATAGGTCATAACAAGTTAACAACGAATCATGGTAGTAGCCAACTGTCAGGATGTCATGTCCACATGGCACCCAGCATGTCTTCTGTACAGCGGCAAGTCGTTCACTGTTTGTCTTTCTATGTATGTACAAAATTACTTCTAATCCATCATTTTAGTATTGATTTTGATGTTAAAGTTTATTTTAAATGTGTAACAGAATTGGAAAACAATATTTCTGATTCACCTTGCGTTCTGTATTGCTTCAGTGCTAGGAGACAGATTTCCAAGCTGGGTTTGCTGATGTTGAATTTTTTCTGTTATTTGTAGCTTGCTTGGAAAACAAGTATATGCCATCCCACCTGATGTTATTGGCGATGTGGAAAATGTGTTGGCTGTCTGTCGTACAGAACGTGCCACCAGCAAGGTTGTTTAGTTAGTTCTAGTATGGAACTTTTTGGTTGACCAAAATAAAATTGTTACCTTTGTTATTGGTTCAATGGGCTCAATTGCAGATTTTTGTATGTAGATTGTAGAAGATGCAAATGCCCTGATATTACGATGTGAATCAGATGAATCAAGGAAAAACTGGAAAAGCTTGTTGCAGGGAGCTATATACCGGGCATCGGTAACTACTTTTGGCCCATTTTTACTTGGTAGCTATTTGTGTGACAGTGATGTCATTTGCGTTGAACTATAAGCTATTTTGTGCTGTATTTGTGTTTGGACGATAATATCATCTTGCGAACAGAAACCTTGCACACACATTATGAAATTGTGCATTCAGATGTCTGTATAGATCTGTTGGTATTGTTTACTTTCCATATATTTGAATATGCTTGTATGTTTTTAAGGGATCCTTTCAACTGCTTTCAATCAGGGTTCTGCTCCTATCACTGGTCTATCAGAAACTTCATCAGAGTCAGATGATTCAGAAGTAGAAGAGGTTTACAAGCTTGACATGAAGGATATTTCAAAGGCAGAGAAACTGTTTATAACTGGTGTTTTAGATGAGCTGAAACTGTGCTTTAACTATAGCACTCAGGTAAAAATGGCCTCTTTATTAAGTAGTTTGTTGGACTTGCATTGGCACTAGTAAAGCTGACATTTCTTTTAATTTCATTTTGTTTCCCTTAGACTGATAAGAATTTTATAAAAGTTCTTCTGGCTGAGGAAATTCGTTTGTTTGAACTGCGCGCAATAGGTGGCCGGGTAAGTTTTGATTTTAACCTTTTTTACTTGTCATATTTTATTTCAATTCTCATTTTGTGTGATGTTTCTGAGCAGATTGAGCTTTCAATCAGAGCAAATGACATGTTCATTGGAACTGTTCTGAAAGCTTTGGAGGTAGAAGATTTAGTATCATGCAAGGGCGTGAATCAACCTTGTTACTTGGCAAGATCATTTATTCGTCAAGCCGATGCTCCTGTGTTTCGTACTATTGAAAATCAAAGTGAAGCAGACGATCAGTTTTATGAGGCATCAGATAGCCTAAATGATCCTGTTGATAGTCCAGGGCGTGAATTTGAGTACTCAAGTTCTTTACCATCAGAAAGAGCAATTTTGAAGACCCCAAGTTTTAGCCGGATTGAGGGTTTGTTACCTGACGATGCTAGGCAAGTCGGGGAAAATAACTTTGAAGTTATTGATACGTTAGATAGTTTTGTGAAAGCTCAAATAGTTTTCATTGATTCGAACTCTGTTTTCTATGACAACATTGATAAACGTGTGAGTTCCTTTCCCTACTTTGTTGGATTTTTTTTCATGAGATATTCTTGGAACTGAAATCGTCCTTGTTTTCTTAATTCAGGTGATGGTTACTCTAGCAACCTTGTCATTCTATTGTAGAAGGCCTATTATTGTAGCAATTATGGAGTTTGTTGGTGCTATAAATGCTGAGGAGGACAATTGTGAATCTTTTAGTGACAATTCTTCAACAGCCATTGTGAATGATTGTTCTAGGGAGATTGAAGTTGTTGGCCAGTCATCTATTGTTGATGAATCAAAAGTCAAAGGTCTGTTGGGCAAGGGGAGGTCCAGAATTGTGTTCTTTTTGACACTGAATATGGCTCGTGCTCAAATCTTATTGATGAAAGAAGATGGGACTAAGCTTGCGACTATGTCTCAAGATAATTTCCTAACCGATATAAAGGTTTATATGAGTTCTTTCCAGTATCTCCGTGATATACAAAAAGGTATAGTTATGGAATAGTCTCATTTGTGCTATATGATATGCTTTCTTTTTCTTTTTTCAGGTCTTCCCATCTTCTTTTAGCATAAAGGCATCCCTTGGAAACCTGAAAATAAGCGATGACAGCCTTAACAGAGGCCATATGTATTTTTGGGCTTGTGATATGAGAAATCCAGGTGGTAGTTCATTTGTGGAGGTAATCTAATTCATTTTCTTAATGTTATTTATCTTCGAAGATTGGCTTTTGTTCATGTTTGTAATACATGCATGAGATAGTACTGTACTCCCTGCAATGTTTTAGAGGTATGCTGATGTTAGGAACAACGTGGCGCAACGGAATCAACACACACACATGCACAAACGATAATCACGCGGTACAGAAAAATAAACGACACAAGAATTTTACGTGGTTCGGTCCCAGTAGGGGACCTACGTTCACGGGCTGCAACTAGGTTATTTCATTAAGCTCTAGGCACACAGATTACAGTTACAACATAGGGTATTTATAGATTAAAACTAGGGTTCCTAACTTGTTCTCCAAGTTAGGCCCAAACCGTAGAGATAGGCCCATTAGGGCCGGCTAACCCTACTTAGGGCTGGCCGCCTCTAAACGAGACTCCACATCTAACAATCTCCCACTTGGAGGCTCGAGCAATCCTCAATCCACCATCCAAGCAGACCCTATACCATTAACTCCAGTAATCTTCAATAACAGAAATCCTCCAAGCCTCCAGTTCTAAGAACAAGCTAACACTTCACTATTAGAAGTTTCCAAGCCTCTAGCTTCCAAGAACAAGCTAAGATTTCAAATAACAAAAGTCCTCCAAGCCTTCAGTTCCCATAAACAAGCTAAGACTTCAATCCAATCCTCCTAGTTGCAGCAGCCAACTCCTCAATTACCAGAAGAGCCCGTTGAAGCTCCTCCGAGCTCCAACCCAGCAGTCATCACTGACCCAACCATGGCAAAACCCGCCATTGACTCATCCTCAATCTCAACCGGCACCTACTCACTCGAACTACCGACTCCAGAGACTTCCAGAGGAAACACCACTCTCCAAAACCTGCAAGTACCATAGAGAGATTTTCCCATTCGGAATTCCGGTCCCAACGGTGTTTTGAACTGTACCAAGAACACGCCCCATGCTCCCACTATTCCCAAAACCCCTGACCTGGTTTAAACCTCCGAATGCACTCAGCTAACATCTCCGTGGCTCTAGGATTCACACTTACAAAATGAATCCACTTAGCTCTACCCGATGCAGCGAGCCAAGACTTTAATACTCGGAAGTTGGTTCCCTTCTTCTAGCGATACATAAACCTGTATCTTCCCAAAGTCTTCAAACAATAGATTCACCAATGCTTCACAGAAGTGAGTAATGAAGCATACCAGAATCTTGAACCCAAGAGTCTCCACTGCCTTCACTGAGTCCCAGTGCATCAACCCAGACACATTCTCAGAAGCAGAATTTACTATCTTTGACATCGACTCTAAAGAATGTCCCACATACCTCCATGCAGCTCCACCAAGTCATCTATGCCCAGCTCCCACTGTCCCTGTTATCCTAACCCATGCCAAATGTCGTACCACTGATCACCACCGAACAAGAAACAACTTCACAGTTCTAGACCAGCTAACCGGCAAACAGTTATAACAGCAGCAGAGCTTTCATGAAAGCAAACGGTACCAAGGATTCCGTGATCGTACACCCGATCAGCTAACCCTAACCGAAAAATCTTTCAACCGAGCAATATCACCTGACTTCACTTTTTTTTTTTCACTTA
Organism: Smallanthus sonchifolius; assembly: GCA_023525975.1. Taxonomy (NCBI): domain Eukaryota; kingdom Viridiplantae; phylum Streptophyta; class Magnoliopsida; order Asterales; family Asteraceae; genus Smallanthus; species Smallanthus sonchifolius. Next base: position 58,768,709 of record CM042041.1, on the reverse strand, counting down.
TGTCGTCACCAGCACACCCGTTGGTTCCATTTTCTCCAGGTTTATCCAACACCAGTACCCCATTCTAGTTCCATTTTGACAAACCCATCAACCAAAATACATAACCGTCAAACCTTCGATTACACCCATCCCGTCTTCAGCTATAACAATAGCAAACAGGAAACAAATCGAAACAGTGAAACAAACACAACACTTGCACGGGCTTGAACTTGACAGATGTTCTACAGAACATGTCAAATGACCGATTTGCTCCTGCAATAAATCTCGCAGACAAATCTAAACCTGAATACTGAATTTCACATAACCCGGTTCCCAAACAGGTGATAATAAACAGTCAACAGAAACTAACCAAATCTCTAACCTTTACCTGACAAATCCAAGAGTTTTATAACCAAACCCTAATCGGTGGTTTCAAAGAGATTAACCCGATACTATAAACAAAACCATTTATACCTGCGATATCATAACCCGAGACACCTGACCCGACGCTTCACCTGCAAACCCGAGTGAAACCAGCAACTCCAAGAGATCCAAAACAGAAACTCTAATTGCAAAATCACTCCAAAAACAGCCCCGAAACAGCCCTGTTTTCCTCCAAAACAACCCGGTTTTCTTTCCCCTTTTGCGCAACCTAAACCCTAATTCCAGCGGCCCAAAAACAAGAAACCAGGCTGCAAATCAGCCCTGGAACAGCAGCAGCAGAAAAAAACGTGGCGCAGCGGAATCAACACACACATGCACAAACGATAATCACGCGGTACAGAAAAATAAACGACACAAGAATTTTACGTGGTTCGGTCCCAGTAGGGGACCTACGTCCACGGGCTGCAACTAGGTTATTTCATTAAGCTCTAGGCACACAGATAACAGTTACAACATAGGGTATTTATAGATTAAAACCAGGGTTCCTAACTTGTTCTCCAAGTTAGGCCCAAACCGTAGAGATAGGCCCATTAGGGCCGGCTAACCCTACTTAGGGCCGGCCGCCTCTAAACGAGACTCCACATCTAACAGCTGAGAGATGTTTTGGAACAATGCTTATAGACAATTAAATGATCTATTTGCTATTTTTTTTTTCATCTTCCCACAAACACAACATCTCAGAGCTGACAGTTTTCTTTTTTTTTTGTTGAAATTTTCAGTTGGTTTTTAGTTCGTTCAGCACTGATGATGAGGACTATGCTGGGTATGATTTTAGTCTTATTGGACAGCTTTCTGAAGTACGGTTGGTGTACTTGAATCGCTTTATTCAGGAGGTAAGTCTTCTGTTATTGTTACATCTGCTCTCTTTTTGTCATTGCTTTGGTTAATATTGTGTTGCTTTTAGATTATAAGTTACTTCATGGGCCTTGTTCCTACCAACTCAGTGGATGTTGTAAAAGTGAAAGATCAAGTAACAGATTCAGAGAAGTGGGTTAAGACCAGTGAAATTGAAGGTTCACCTGCAGTGAAGTTGGACCTTTCATTGAGGAAGCCTATAATTTTAATGCCTCGCAGAACTGACTCCCTGGAGTAAGATTTACAATAGTCTATTTTATCAACCATCTTTTTTGCCTTGGCCTGTGGGAGTTGTCTATAAATTCATTGGTCTTACTGGTTAAATCACATATATATTGTCTTTGTTTTACTGTTGCAGTTATCTGAAGCTAGATATTGTTCATATTACTGTCCAGAACACGTTCCAATGGTTTGGGGGTACTAAAAAAGAGATGCCTGCTGTTCACTTGGATATAATGACAATTAAGGTGAGACCTTTCTTCTGATGATATGACTTTAGGTTTAGTACTACGAAAGTAAATCTGGTATATGCACTGTTGTACATTTGTCTCAGTTGGGAAGTTTTAAGTGTCATCATTGTAGCTACTTGTTCTCCATAACAAAGAGTTCTGCTGAATTTGGGTCGGAAGCTGAGTGATTTATAATGTTTCCCTAATAAGAGTTTTTCTTTGGGTAGGTTGAGGACATAAACTTAAATGTTGGCACCGGATCAGAATTGGGTGAAAGCATAATTCACGATGTGAAGGGGGTCTCCATTATTATTAATAGGTCACTTCGTGATTTGTTACATCAAATTCCAAGTACAGAAGTTGCAATCAAGGTATTGACAGTTTAACTGTTGTGATATGGTTGAAGACTTCAGTTTTTAATTTTATTTGACGTGCGTTTTACTGCTGATTCAGATAGATGTACTGAAAGCTGCCCTCTCCAATAAAGAGTATCATATCATTTCAGAATGTGCGTTGTCCAACTTCTCCGAGATCCCAAATGCCATTCCCCCCTTAAACAATGCCGTGTCAGATTCTGCTGATGTCATGAGTTCTTTAGTTCATCAAGGTTCAGAAGCTCATGAATACAAAGCTCAAAATGAACAAGCTTGGATTTCTTTGAAGGTGTCTGTTATGGTTAGTCTCGTTGAAATGTCCCTCCATTATGGCATGGCCAGGGATGCATCTCTTGCCACACTGCAGGTACTCCATGAAAATTTGTATTTTCTATATGGCTCCTTTATATTTGTTTGTTGCATTTTCCTTGAAGTTTGTGGAATGTCTTCCAATTTTCTTGGAGGCTGTGACACCCTTATTTTTGTAAACCCTTTTTATAATAGTATTTGTTTGGTTTTGAATATTTCACAAAATGCTTCCAAAAATTTTCAAAAATAATATATGTAGCAGGGGACTTTTTAGAAGATTTACGTTCACAACACAACTAGTTCAAAGTAGTAAGTTACCAATCAAAAGTGGGGTGGTCCAAAAAGAAGCTTGATATGCAAATAAATACAAAGTTGAGCTTTAACATCTAATTTGATCTGTCGTGAGGCTTTTTACTCCAATTTCTTGGGTGCATTACCTAAAAGTATACAACATAAACACGTTAGCAAAGCTAAATGAAAACATGGAAGGTAAAGCTTGGAAACCAAACTCAAAACGTTTCGAGGACGAGACATTTTGAACTAGACTGCAGGACCCAACTATGTGAAATGTGATTGCATAACCATGCGACTTTCTCTGAAATTTGGGTTTTCTTCGTCTTAGTAAATACACGACTAGAGATAGCCATGTTACTTTCTGTAATTGTTTAGGTTTCTTAAGCAATCACACGGCTATGTAAAATCCATTTACACAACTGCGTGTTTTTGACATAGCAATGTAATTTGATTTTACACAACCATGTTTTTTACCTAATATCATTTTTTTCTTCCAAATGACAAGTTTGTTCACAAACTCACCGTAAGTATTCATCAAGAACATTTAAATGTGTTATTCATCCTGTTTCTAACCACACAACTTTTTACAAATTCTAAGCTTAAGTTTTGGTAATCGGAATTGTGCATTAGTCAAACATAATGTTATTACAATACACAAACCAATATGAACATATTATTAGAATTGTTGTTCTCAATGGTGAATTAGTGAGATCATAGTCCTTGATGAAAATCTTGCAGTTCATGATTTCCAAATATAAAATGTGAAAATCGTGGTCTTCGAATATAAGTTTGAGGTTCAAAACCTCAATTGTAAAGATCATACGAGTTCATGAGTTGCTAAATTCATTTCGTTGGAGCACACCCTCAGTTTCCGAAGCATGCTTCAAATATAAGTGTGAGGTTTATTGACATGGAGTGTGAAAGCTTGTTAGAATAAATTAGGGTTAGGCCTGTTAGCTTTACCACATTAGCATTAGGGTTTTGTATCATGTCTATATATACGAGTGGATTGAAACATACTATATTATCTCAATAATATATCTCCTTTACGTTCTTTTTGTGCTTGTGTTGCAAGTCTCGCCTATGTTCCTATTCTAAGATTGCAGGTAGCCTCTCTTGGTTGACATAAGGAAATGATTGATTAAATGACAGCATTACACTCCGCTAAGACTTGGGAGCTATTTCAATTAATCTACCGAGAAAACTAAAGTCGGATGCCGCTAGATTTTTACTCTAAAAGTGGGCCAAATGGTAAACTTAACTTGATCGCCTTAAGGCGTGCCGGGTTGCTAAAGGATATACTCAAATTTTTGGCTTTGAATGCTGCTATTTCTATCGTTGCTAAAATGGCCCATATACGCATTTTATTATCTATGGAAACTAATTGTAATTGGTCCCTCAAGTGAGAAATTGGTATAAACACGTACGTAAATTGGCTAACTCACAAAACGTTTATTGCTATCAAGAAAACTCGTCAAAAACTTGATTTCAATTAACAAACCCTGACTTGGTTTATATAGGCTAACCTAGACTCGTTAGACTACAATTTTAATTGTATATTCAGTATTAAAATATTAACAACCTAAACCTACTCGAATAGGAAGCTTGATTCTAAATTATAGGATATAACCAACTTGTTATAATCCAACTCAAACACCTTAACTCCACCGCCTTGTGGCCTGTGGGTTAAAAGATTAACTGCTAGTAGTCCTTGGTTTAAAAAAGCGCGAGGCGAGGCGAAGCGTTTCGGTCCCAAAATCCGAGGCGCCACGCCTCAAGCGCGAGGCGAGGGCTTCACGTATGCGAGGCGCTAAGCTAAAAAAAGTAATAAAAAATTTAGTAACATTCTTAAAACCTCCCACTAAATGTTATTTCAGTCTAAAAACTCCTCCTTTGAGTAATTTTCACAAAAAACAACTTAAAAAACTGATTTAAGTAAAGAGGAACTGCAATTGGAACTCAAATTCATAACAAAACAGTGAAAAAAACGTGAAAAATAAATGAAGCGGCGCCTCGCCTCGCCTCGCGCTTCAAGCGCCTCGGAGCGCTTCATGTATCTCGGGCGCCTCACCCATTTGAGGCGCTTTGCCCTGCGCCTTGGGCGCCTCGCGCTTAAGGCAGCGCCTCACGGCGCTTTTTTAAACACAACAGTAGTCCCCTCATCAAATTATATTAAAAATGACTTCATGGTGATAAAGAAATATACATGGAGCAACCTCCTAGGTTTGTTGCTCAAGGGAGTCGAGATTAGTTTGCAAACTTCAGAAGTCTCTTTGTGACCTTAAGTAGTCTAGGACATGGATTGGTCGTGATAAAAGAATTTGAGATGACACGTAGTGAAGTAAACCATTGAGTTTTCTGCTGGCATTTGGGGTCAAATTGCATCTGCAACATGTGAGCTTGTATGAGTCAAACAACTTCTCGAAGAATTAAAATTTTGCAAGATCTCAATAAATCTCATTTTATACTCCAGAGGGGATGAAGCACATTGAAATTATTTTCATTTATTGTATTCCATGAGAGGACAAGGCATATTGTACTCCATGATGGGATCATTGTGACGGAGTATGTGAATTCTAATGAGCGAACATGTTTACAAAATCTCTTGGAGGTCCTCAGGTTGAATATAATGTAACAAGCTAGGAACATTTGATATATGCGATCCAGATTTGAGGTCGTGCTCTTCGGTTGCACATACATTTGTGCTTATTAGGTTGTCCATAAAGCTTTTTAGGTAGTAAGTAAAGCTTTTTAGGTTGAACATAAAGGTTTTTTCTTTCATTATATTATTCTTTTAGTGTTTAAGGATTAACAAAATTAGCAAATATCATCTATAATTAGTTTATAATTATTGTATGAATACCGGGCACCTCGCGTACATGAAGCTCACGCCTAGGTTTTTGAGACCAAATCCGCCTCGGAGCGCCTCGCGCCTTTTAAAATCAAGTTCATCTCCTCCTTTGAACTCTTAAAATTTATACTCTGTTTCTCATATTTTGGCCCAGACCGACCTAAAGATCTTGCTAAAATATCCATAGATTTAAACTTTGTCTACATGGCAAACCAAGTCTCTCCAATGCCACTTAGTTGAACTTTAAGCATGCAAGTTCATTATTTACAGTTTTAACCCTGATTTTGACGTTTTTTTTGACATTTTGGTCTAATTAATGTATTTAAAATTGAATTTATATCAACACAATTTAAATGGGAATTTCTCGTTTTTTTCAAAATAATACATTCCCATCATCATATACATCGAAAATTTGGATGTTACATAGTTTGAAGAATGCATTCCAACTTTCTTGGAGTTTAAGGAACATCTTTCAATCTTTTTAGTTGGTTCTTTCTTTGACTCTAGTGTTCTTTGTCTCAGGTCAGTGGCTTATGGATACTTTACAAAGCTAATACAGCGGGAGAAGGTCTTCTCTCGGCTACTCTAAAGGGTTTCATTGTGAATGATGACCGTGAGGGGACAGAAGAAGAGCTTAGGCTTGCTGTTAGACAACCCAAGAATATTCGGCATAGACCACATTATGAACTTGTCAACGAGGACAACCAAAATGTTAAGGCAGATGTAAAATATGATGAGATATTAGGAGTTCCAACAATGCTAATTTTTGATGCTAAATTTAGTCATTATACAACGTCATTATGCTTATGTATCCAGAGGCCACAATTGCTTGTTGCACTTGACTTCCTAATGGCGGTTGCTGAGTTTTTTGTACCTACAGTACGTGACATGCTGTCAAACGACGAAGATGAAAAATCATCATATGTTGTAGATGCGCTTGATCTAGACAAGTCAACTTTTAGTCAAAGTGATGAGATCTTCATACTCTCTCCTCAGAGGCCTTTGGTGGTGGAATGTGAAAATTTTGACCATTATACTTACGATGGTAGAGGTGGAACTTTGTTATTACAAGACAGAGAGGAAAAAATGATCTCATCTACAAGCCTAGAAACTATAATTTATATTGGCAGTGGAAAACATTTGCAATTTAAAAATGTCACTATAAAGGTGTGTTTTTTTTCTTATGTGTTGGATGCTTGGTTGAACTGTTTCTCTTTTTTTGTTCGTTTGAACTTATGACTTTTTTTTGTTGATGCAGAATGGACAATATTTGGATTTGTGTGTTTCACTAGGATCTGGTAGCAGTTACTCTGTTTCAGAAGATGATAATGTTTTTTTGGAAGAGATGGAGGGAAGTGCATCACCAAATGCTCAAGAAGAAACTAGTAAGAACTTACCTTCTCCAGGCAATACAATGAGCAGACCGACAGAAACATCCATCGAGTTGCAGGTGAACATACTTTCAGGAATATGCAATATTTGAACAGGGTTAGCTTGATAATTTAGTTATTTTATTGTTACTAAACCTGTGGCTATAAACTATTTTTAATCTAGAACATGGGATTATAGAATCCTAACCTCTGAGCATTTCTGGCGATAGCATTATTTTTTTTCCTTTCATGATTGGCGCATTTCTCGTGATATCATTGTTTTTTTAGCTCAATCACTCTTATGAGTCAAACATTAGGTCTCATTTGATAAATCTAAGTTGATATAAGAATAGTAATTTCACAGGGAATAACATGAATTTATGTCAATATATTTTAAGTTTTGTTTTTCGATGGTTTCCGATTTACTAACTAAATTGAGACATTGATGTGTTTTTCTTGGATGATATCAATAATAGTTGCTTCATTGTCATAGTACATTACTGTAAACCCTACTGAGGAAACCCCTAAAGGTACATGTAAATATGACAGTAAATTTTAGGTCTAATCACATATATACGCTTGGTTCTAAAGAGAACTTCAAATTTATTTCACCTTTTAAAACATTGAAAGGTATTCAGTTAATCAAGTGGTTAACAAGACAAGACGAGTGGTAAAAGGTCATCACAGATTTGATGGATATCACAATGGATCAGCTTTGCTTGAGTAGTTTGTAGTGTAATTTTGCAGTAAACAACACCTAAAAAAATAAAACGTGCTTCATGTAAGCATATCCATAAGGCTTTTTAGTTCATTCGAAAGTTACTTTCTTATACATTGTTACCGTGAAGGGTTCTAGAGCCTATACTCCTAACTAATTCTGTGCAAAAAGAAAAAAAAACTCTACACGATAAAAATGATCTAGCACAGCGTTTCAACAGTCTTGTTAAGGGCTGAGTCCAGCATTACCTGTAGCGAGGCATATGCTGTAGTTCCGGAACAAATTCATTATGATGCACATCGTTAGAAAAATTTTCAGCCTTGTTCTTATACCAGTTATTCCCTTATAATTAACAAAGTCTAGGGATTGAACTTGCTTAAAGTAATGATAATGATATGTATTCATTCAGATCCTATTATGTTATGTTTACATCATGTGGTGCAAAAATTAATTTTTTTTCCTTGTACAGTTTTTTCTTTAACATCTTAATGCTTCTAAGCTAAATAGTCTTAGATCGTTTTTGTGCCTTCAGCGTTTGTAATTCCTGAGACAGGCTATTAGTGGTAGGACGAACCAAGTGCCATAGTACTAAAGCAATTCCATTGTTCTTTTAGCACTGTTGGAGTATACTTCCCAATTTAGAGTTCATTGTCTTTATTTTATGAATCGTTGTTGTGTTTGATTTTATATATCTGTTTCAATGTCGCTATATTCACTTGTTCTGATCATTAGTTTGTACATCATAATATTTTTGTTTCCAAGTTTTCAGAAACACTTATGATGACCCTGTTCATGATGCTATTGACAGTAGGGCTGCTTCTGTTACAAGTCAATTTGCCCTTTTGTTTATCTGTCTTATTTGTTTGCTCATCTGTTCTTATGTTATTATATTACTTTGCAGGTTATAAGCCCTGAGCTTACTTTCTATAATTCATCAAAATATGTAGGGGAGTCTCCTCTCTTCTCCAACAAGTTTTTGCATGCAAGATTGGATGCCTTCTGCAGGTCTCTCTTTCTCACCTTTGTGAATATCACTGATTACATTTCATGGGCCGCCTTAATTTTGTTTTGTTCTTTTCCTCTCTAAGCCAGTGTTTCATATTAGTTTCCACATATACTAGTGGCTCGTTTTATGAAGGTTCTCCTATTATTGATTTTCATAATCTTAGTTATTCATTGCTCATTTGAATATCACACATTTTTTCTTTTCATTTTTTGTGTGTTAGCGTGAATGTGGTGGGAGGAATGATGGAAAGAGAAGCAATATTTTTTTGATAATTCTGAAAAGAGAAGTAGATTATTTATTTTTGTTGGGTGAGGAATCATGCATATTTTGAGAGAGAGAAATGATATTTTATTTTCAGAATTTGGAGCGTATCATGTTTATGAACTGTTGCATGGATGTTTTGACATCACTTTAAGATTTAGTTTCTTTTGTTCAACAATTATTGTGAAGAATCCTTTCATGTCTATCTGCTGTCTGTAGGATCGTGCTAAAGGGTGATACTGTGGAAATGAGTGCGAATGCTCTCGGTTTAACTATGGAGAGCAATGGGATCAGAATTCTAGAGCCTTTTGATACTTCTGTCAAGTTCTCAAATGCTTCTGGGAAGACAAATATTCATGTTGCAGTTTCAGATATATTCATGAATTTTTCCTTCAGCACATTACGATTATTCTTAGCAGTTGAAGAGGATGTATTGAAGTTTTTAAGAATGACATCTAGAAAAATGACGGTTGCCTGCTCCGAGTTTGACAAGCTTGGCACATTTGAAAGTAGGTTGATGCTCGAGAAGTTTAACTTTTTATTTAAACTGATGTTTTGTGTTCCACAAGAAAAATAAATGCTTTAGTCATTTCAGTTGTATTTAAAGTTGTGCTTTTGTGAGCATGCTGATTATTTTACCTTTCTCTATTGATGGTGATTCCTTTGAAAATCTGATATGACTGTATTCCAGATGCCCACAGCAACCAAACATACACATTCTGGAGACCTCATGCTCCACCAGGCTTTGCCATTCTCGGTGACTACCTGACACCAATGTTGGTGAATCTTTTGAAATCTTGGGGTTTTACGTTTACAATTATTATTTTTTTCATCATCATCATTTGCCTCTTCGTTACAGTGACAAGCCACCAACAAAGGGAGTCCTTGCTGTGAATACCCGCTATGTAAAAATCAAGAAACCTGAGACCTTCAAATTAGTTTGGCCTCCTTCTGATTCTCAAGGTGTCAGTCTCCTTGAGTTTGTACCAAGTATTGATGGGGCAGAGAGCTGCTCCATTTGGTTTCCTGTGGCACCAAAAGGATATGTTGCCTTGGGTTGTGTGGTTTCTCCTGGAAGGACGCTGCCTTCTTCGTCTTCTGTTTTCTGCTTACACACTTCTTTTCTATCTCCATGTGCACTAAGGGACTGTATCACGATCAGCTCTGGTGATACGTATGCAACCTTTTCTAACTTTTAGCTCTTGCCTAACATGCCTACTTAGCTCTTTGAGTGCTTTGTTAACATTTTACATATATTGCAGAAAATCGCCCGACCTGGCATTCTGGCGTGTGGATAATTCTCTCGGTACTTTCCTTCCAGCAGATCCTGGGACTTTGAATGTGATCGGTAGAGCCTATGAATTGCGTCATATACTTTTTGGATTCCATGGAGCATCTTCAAAATCACTGAAGGGTTCGGACATTCAGGCACATCCTTCTGATGGTGATAATGTTCAACCAGAGCGTTCATCAGCTGCAAATTCTGGCAGGCGATTTCAGGCTGTTGCTAGTTTTCGTTTGATATGGTGGAATCAAGGTTCAAAATCAAGAAAGAAACTATCCATATGGCGTCCTATTATTCCTCAGGGAATGGTATATTTTGGAGATATTGCTGTTAGCGGGTATGTCATACTCGGTTTTTGGTTATTTCATTATTTGGGTCAGCATTCTAGTACTTTCTCTTTCTACATTGAATATTAATAAACGCTTTTCATTCCTTCTGTTTTTGCCTTTTTTGATACTGCATTTTGATTCTTACAGCTATGAGCCTCCAAACACATGCATAGTTCTTCCTGATGACGATGAGCCTTTTAAAGCTCCTATCGGTTTTCAACTTGTGGGGCAAATAAAGAAACATAGAGGAGCCGAAAGTATAGGTTTTTGGCTGCCTCAGGCTCCACCTGGCTTTGTATGTTTGGGTTGTGTAGCCTTTAAGGGGACACCAAAGCAATCTGATTTTGATTCTTTGAGATGCATGCGCAGTGATATGGTCACTGGGGACGATTTTTTGGAGGAGAGTATATGGGATACTTCTGATGTACGGTTCACCAGAGAATCATTTAGTATATGGGGGGTTGGTAATGAGCTTGGAACCTTCATGGTGAGAAGTGGGTTCAAGAAACCTCCCAAAAGGTTTGCTGCAAAGCTTGTGGATTCTGACACACCAACTAGTTCAGATGACACAGTTGTTGATGCAGAAATTAGAACATTTTCTGCTGCACTTTTTGATGACTATGGTGGCATGGTATGCATTTTATTTTTCATTGCTGAAAGTTCGTTCTTGAAAACCTTAAACATGTTACTACTTTTCATATTATCTGACAGTTTTTAGCTCATACGATTCTGCACATTGCTAGCTAGCATTTGACCAAGCGCTGTTTCATATGTTTGGAATTGCAGATGACACCATTGTTCAATGTATCTTTGAGCAGTGTAGGGTTTAGTCTGCATAGAAGGCCTGATTACTTGAACTCCACTGTTAACTTCTCATTGGCAGCCAGATCATATAATGATAAACTTGAAGCTTGGGAGCCTCTCGTTGAACCAGTTGACGCTGTCGTAAGGTTATTTCCTTTTCCTGGATCATGCTAATTTTGTGTGTTGAGTTTCCATCAGTCTCTAAAGTGATGATGCAGAGCAGACAGTCTTCCTTATGACCTAGGAGGTCATTTGGGATTTTTCAATTCAAACCTGCATTTTCAACAAATAGTAGAAACCAAATAGGCTTTGGTAACAGGTAGCTTCTTTTTGAAATGGGTTTAAAATAAAATTGGCAAACTTGACGTCTATGGCTAAAGGCACCTTTTAGCTTTTCAAAAATGGCTTACACTTGAATCATTTTATTTAAATAAGTTAGATTATTTTTTTTTACAAGAATAGTTTTTAAAATCATAATTTATCATTTTAAAACGAAAAAATAAATGTTGAAGAAGTGTTGGCTGGTCAACTTGACCTGTGAGCTAAAAGTACCTCTTTTAAACTGTTACCAACCCTCCCCCAACCCACCCATTTTGCCACATCTTGAATATGCACTGTAATTGGATTAGAAAATGCAACTATTGTAGGGTTTGCTACTACTATAATAGCTACTTGGGGCAGAGTTTTTCCATTTCTGGGACACGGAGACTTTGACCCCGCTCTGATTACATGTATCGGAGCTTAGTTCTGGAGTACCCTATGAGTACTCTATTTGTGTAGGGTACGGTACCTTATTGAGTACCGCCATTGCAGCCTTCAGTACCACCCACCTGCTGCTCTATTAAGGAATCCTATTTCGAGTGACATTTGTATCTCACCGGCCACCACCGTCGTGTTTGGGTACCTCCCATTAGCGCACATAGCAAACGCGTCGCCAATCCCCGCCACCACCATCGTGGTGGCTGAACAACCTGATCTGTGCTCGTGGACCGCCAAACTGCCACCGTTTTTCACTTTTGTTTGGTTACAATGTGCAGGTATCAGAATGATGTCAACGCCCCAAGTGCTGCTTCTCAGTTACGACTGACATCTACGAGGAATCTTAACCTTAATATAACAGTATCTAATGCTAATATGCTTATTCAAGCTTATGCTAGCTGGAATAATCTTAGCCAAGTTCACGAACCCTCTACTGTCAGGGTAATTTTCTTGTTCCCTTACTAGTTAATTTATTCTCCTTATGTGGTCTAGTAGTCCTGGATTATTGACTCTTCTCTTTATATCTTCTCTTTACTAGGAGGCAATATCTCCATCTGGTGGAACACCTATCATTGATGTTCATCACAGAAAAAATTATTTTGTTATCCCTCAAAATAAACTTGGGCAGGATATCTATGTTAGAGCTACTGAAATGGGGGGACTTCCACATGTAATCAAGATGCCATCCGGAGAGAAGAAGCCTTTAAAAGTACCAGTTTCTAAGAACATGTTGGATTCCCACTTGAAAGGAAATCTATTCAAGAAACTCCGATCAATGGTGACAGTAATCATTTCACAGGCACAGGTTTGTTCCTTTGTTAATCTTGATTAATTCTTTTTCAATCAAGGTACCGGATCCTTTCATTAGCCAGCCTGACATAGTGACATGAGCTGCCAGGCTTCATTAACAAAGCATTATCCTTATTCCTTCCATTTCCGTACACGTGAAACTAGTTGTGAAAGGTGTTTATAAGCACTGAAAAGTTAAAGAGTAAATAGAGTATATATGTGGGCCATTGGCCATAAATTAGAATAATACGAATGCAAAGGTAGTTTTCAAACCAAGATAAAGATGCATACTGCATAGTGCATACACATCTCTAGATCAACAGTGGATATGAATTTGCGTGGACCACAAAATTTAATTAACTTTCCCCTATTATACATACGTCCGCAAAGTCAGTAGCATAGTTATCAATGATTCAAATCATCTAAGTGGACCACACTCTTGTTTAATTCAACATTTGACAAGCGCACCTACAAAACATAGAACTATGACCAAAAGCCTTTTTATAGCGACTTCAGAAGTTCATACCAACATATGAATCAATCATTGTATTGATTCCCCACCCCCCAAATACTGTGTTATGAGCCTCTAGTGAGTTGCATAACATTCTGCCTGTGAACGAACATGTTATTTATAAAATAATACAAACTATGCCAATGAGACCCAAGTGAATGCACATGAGGACTTATCTTTTTGTTTGTTTGAAGAGATATATTAACCAATTTCAATTCTTTTTCTCTTCTTGCATGGTAGCATCTACTCTACCTGGAATATCAATGAACTGTATAAAGTTTCATAACGTATATTCAAGTCAAGGTTCATGTAGCATACTTGTATAGCAAAATATTCAATTTATTTTCCTCCAACGTGAACTGGTCATGGTCTGTGTGCATTTAGGGAATTGTTCAAGTGAGTTGGATTATTATTATGTGTCCATGATGATCTTGCATGTTTTTTCTTTGCAGTTTTCTAGAGTAGAAGGACTGGGTTCTCGTCAATATGGTATTGCTGTCTGTCTAACCCCAGGCCAGAGCTTGTCTAATGGCATGCTTCTTGGTCGACAAAGTGCACGCACCTCTGGTGCCAGCTCAGATAGTGAAGAATCCTCTAATCTTGAACTGGTTACGTGGAATGAAATTTTCTTCTTCAAAGCAGATCCAGAGGTAAGTAATTGACCCAATAGACACTGTTGACCAACTAATCTTTTCACTGATCACTGTGGATCTTACACTAAAGCAGTTATCGGTCTCTGGCTACTAAACACAATCTAAGACCCTAGATAATGGTTTTTGATTCTAATCAACATCTGTTATAATATCCATCTTCCCCTGTATTAGGCTTCTAAATTTGTATCTTAAAAACTGGGTTTTTTTGTTTCTTATTGCACTTCTGATTCTCGCAGCGGTATACCAAAACTGCCATTTTTTCATCTCTGTTCTGGGTTCAGCACCATATCTTATACCAGTATACACAGATGATCAAGATTCTATGTGTGCAATCAAATTAGCATAAAAGTCTTTCAAATGACTGTTCACTTTTTTATGCAGGATGACTATATGCTGGAATTTGTAGCAACTGACATGGGGAAAGGTAATATATTTAACTAAGTGTTGCGCCTGTTTTGGTTTAAAGTCTATATATTAGTCTCGAGCATATGAAATGATGCACATCTGTCGCTACTTATCTGCTCCCTGCATTCTTTCAGTAGTATTAGTAACATCTTACTGTAGCTCTATTGCACACATCTGGTGTCACACCCCAACCGACGGCGGAAACGTCGGGGCGGGACATGTAGACTGTTCATGAGCACATGGTTGACTAAAATTTAATATATTAAAAATGTTACCTTTCCATTCACAATTTCAAATACAATAGTACGAGAATATTTGAATTACACAACATATCCATTTGTTTCAATTAACTAGGTCCACAACCTAAGTGTAGCAACTTGATCAAGTTAAACTTTTGTACCTGAAACATGATAAAAAAACGGGGTCAACTAAAAAGTTGGTGAGCATACATAGGGTTTTGACTCTAAATAGTATCAAAGTGTTGTGTGTAAACAAATCCATACAAGTCATGATTAACTAGGCATTTATGGGGAGTTACTATTGTGTAACCAAGTAGTACAATCAAACCTTTGTAACTAGCATGCAAAATTGTGTTGTCGGTAACAATCACCCCAATCTGGGTGGGTTTGTCAGACTCAATAGATCTATCATTGTTAACCGTCGGCTTGATTAGTTAATGATTGTACATGTAATTGCACATAAGTAGTTAACACACCTAGCACTCAAACATAAAGCTCAAATTGCACACAAATTGTAAAGTGGATTTGTATTGTGTAGTTTATGTAAATCATTGTAAGTTGTGATCATGTTTCACCCCAAAATGTAAAAACAATGAAAAAGGGGCTATGTAAAACTCACCTGTATTCAAGATGTAGCTAGCACAAGACACTAGGTAGCAAAGTGATCCTTGTAACTTACAACGTTAACCTAGAGTGTAAGGTATATGAATCTATATTAATAACATGCACAATGGTCTAGGGTCAAGTCTAGGATTGAATCGGCTGTGTGTGACAAGTGTTGGAGTGGTAAGTATTAACGGTTCGTACTTGAATGAGGTGTTTTATAAAATGAGAAATTTAAATAAATAGTTCTAAAATAATTAAACTAGGTTTTGAGTTTGAATAACTAATTAAATTAAATAATAATTATTTAATAATTTAGTTATAAAATTCGTCGTGTGATTCATCTTATTTAAATAAATAATTTATTTATTCATTTATAAAGACATGTAATAATATTTATTTATAAAGGTGTGTAAAAAGTAAAATAAATTTTACCTTTGTAATAAATAACTTTTATTTATTTATTTTCCCTTTTTTTTAAAAAAAAAAATAAGTATTGGTTGTTTTAAATAAAGTTAATATTTTTTAACTTTTATAAAATTAATTGTTTTTATTTAGAAATTAATTTAAATATTTAAAGTTTTGATTTAAAAGTTTAATTTACAATTTAAAACTTTAATTCGGATTAAATCGGAATTTATATTGAAATTTAATGATTATGCTTTTATTCTGTTATAAATGTTTCAAGGTTTATAAAAATATTTTTTATAAAATTTTTGGAGTTTTAGAAACTGTATTAAAAATACAGGAAGTTCCCGGGACTCGAACCCGGGTTGATTCTGGGAAGCAAAAGCACACACACCACTAGACCAATGGTCTGGTTGTGTTAATGGTTCGGTGCCTTGGATGTTAGGCGAAGACTGAAAGGGGCCGGGTTCGGGTATCAACAAAAGACTAATAAAATACGGGTGTGGGTTTAGAACCCGCGACCACCCGTGTACGGGTCGTGCGTCTTAACCGGAGGAACTGGGCGGATGTTTTGACGGAATACCCATCCGCTAAACCTTTAATAACCAAACCCAAACCATCGATCTATCATCATCATCCCAACCTAAAAACCCGATTCCTTATTCAAATCCTTAATCGATCCTTGGTTGTTTAATTAACTAAAAGAGTTTAGGGTTTTTGATAAGCAAAGGATTACGAATTCCATTTTGTAATTTAATTGGAGTTTCGAGTTCGTTTGATGTTTGTTTAACTGATTCAAGAACATGAAACCCTAGATTGTTCTTGAGCAAAAACAGATTGAATTCGATTGTAATAGGGTTTGGAATCATGGGGCTTTCGATTAGGAGACCAAAACGAGTTTAATGACATAAAGATTACCTGGGATGATGGTGTATGGAGAACGAACAGCTAATGATCCAAACTCGGTGTTCTTCGATCATGTCAGCGCTTCAGCGGTGGAATGCAGGAGTCGAGGGAGGTTAGGAAGTTTGAAATAGGGTTTACGAAGGTGCGAGGGTAGCTTAATCGGATTGAATTTTTTTCGTAACAACCCGATTTAGTTGCTTTGACTGGAGCCAACTGTCAACGTGATTTGCGCATGGATTCATTTGATTAAGGGCGAATTGGGTCACGAATTCGGTTTGTATACATGCAATAAACGACTGAGCATGATTTGCGGCCCTAACCATGATCAAATTTCCGATTTGAAAGTAAATTGGGTTTGGTTTGACTTTAAGGAGTCAAACTATTTGAGTTTCAAATTTGGCCGCGACATTGATTGAATTGGGTGTTAATCTGGGTCTAGGATCTTGAGCAAGTCCAATTCAGTCGGGTCTAATCGAGCTAAGGATCCAATTTCGCAAGAATTTGGTTGGTTTGACTTTGAAAAGTCAACTTGAGTAAAAATTTGGTCAAAATGGTTCAAATTGGAATTAAAGAGGGATTTAATTTGAGGGTTCAAGACCACTTTAAAATTATAAAATATTTGGCTTTATTTATAAAACTTATGACATCATAATTGTTTGATTAGTTACATATTTTTATAAAGAAATGTATTCTACATTTCATGAAAATCTTAATTTGTTAAATAGTTTAACAAAATATATATTTATTTACATATTCATTTAAAATAAATACATA
This sequence comes from Smallanthus sonchifolius, assembly GCA_023525975.1. NCBI lineage: Eukaryota > Viridiplantae > Streptophyta > Magnoliopsida > Asterales > Asteraceae > Smallanthus > Smallanthus sonchifolius. Next base: position 58,751,334 of record CM042041.1, on the reverse strand, counting down.
TATACATTTAGAAGGTGTAAACACGTTCAGCTAAAAATTAACGAGACATATGTTTGAACAAGTACATGATTTGATGTAGTGTTGTTATTGTAAAAATAGACTAAAATAGAACAGGAAAGTCAGGGATGTTACATCTGGTTCACTTCATTGTGCAGATTTGAGAAAATAAGTCACTAATGGTTAACGAATTCAAATCGCACATGAAGATGTTGCCTAGACTGCTCATTTTCTGTTTGTCTAACAGTAATGCTTTTCCAGTTACTACTTAACATAATAATGTAATTTAGAACCCCGCTATTAATTATACTTGGTACATCTATGGAGAACTATTGTATAATCATTTCATTTCCAGATTTATGTTTGTTGAATGGTGTATCGATATTCAATTACGGTGTTATGAATCAGGATTTTACTTAATAAGTGTTGCAGAGAGGATGTTTTTATTGACTTGTGAATTACGTGAAGGGCACACATGTTCTGATTAACGCCTCTATGCTTACCTTTATTTTTCTTATAGGTGTTCCTGTTGGATACTTTTCTTCTTCTTTGAAAGATTTACATGAAACCCTAGATGATTCTACAGAAAATGGTTTTAAGTGGCTTGAGTTGTCACCGGCCGACTCCAGTGTGAGATTCTTGGAACAATTTTTTCTAGTACATCTGTCCATATTTTGATTAAATAGTTCTAGTTAAGTCTCTATGTTTATTCTTTTTATTGCAGAAAACAACTGAAGTAAACATATCCAAAACCACTCGTGGAAGAATAAAGTGTGCTGTGTTTCTTTCACCACGATCAGGAGCATTAAACACGGGGAAAGGCTTGATTGGGGAAAGAAATTCTGGTTATATACAAATTAGCCCTACAAGAGAAGGCCCCTGGACCACAGTGAAGCTAAATTATATTGCACATGCTGCATGCTGGCCATTAGGCAATGCTGTCGTTGCAAGTGAAGTCATTGTGGAGGATGGCAATAGATATGTGAATATCAGGTCTTTGGTTTCAGTTTCTAATAACACGGATATAGTACTTGAATTGTGCCTCCATCTTGATGCTTCTAATGAGATCTTGGATACAATAGATGATGCAAGAAATAATTCTCCAACCAATGAATTAAAGACGGATGAATTTTTTGAAACTGAAAAATATGACCGTGCTGTTGGCTGGGTTGGTACTTCTGTTCAATCTAGTCATGATACCCGGGATGTAATGGATGCTGACCAGGTTAGTCTGTATTTCAGAGTTATCATATGTTCCATTTGCAAGTTCATATGTACCGAGGGATGACCTCTTTATGACGACTAAATGTGGAGGTGGGCTGGTCGATTGAAACAGGTAAAAAAAACCCAGTGTCTATGAACCTGTCCGACTTGTTACCCTTTTAGCTTATCTTTTTATGTCACTCACTTGACCTGTTTGAGATTAAACACAACCAAAATTGCCAACTTTTAAGTAAACGGGTCGATATTTCCAGTTTTCCACCTATATTGATTAATGACGAGTAATCTGATCTTTTAGGTGTTTTTATGATCTCTTTCAATCCAGATTATATATACTCGGCTCTCCAATGGAATAATTTGATAAGCTACAGTCTAAAAAAACCATTTCGACTATGTTCGAGTTTATTTTGAACTTTTTTCTAGTGCCAAGTATGTGAATGATATATTGTGAATACTATTATCTGATGACTAAGATCTAGTGCTTGCCAAAGTCTGGTGGCATGAACGTTTGGCATTTTCATTGAAAACTAAATGCTGTAAAGAACTTGCATTGAAAAGTCATTTGTTCTTTCTTCCGTTATCAAAATATTTCCATCACGTGCACAGGATTCTTTCGGTGTAGTTCTTCCAACAGGATGGAAATGGGTTGACGATTGGCGTTTGGATACAAATTCTGTTAATACAGCTGATGGATGGGCGTATGCTCCAGATCTCCAAAGTTTAGATTGGCCTAAATCATATAGTGGTTCTGAAAACCATGCAAGGGTAAGAAGATGGAACAGGAAAAGGAAATCAAATGATGTACAGGAACAAATCTTCATTGGAGAACTGAAGCCTGGTGAAAGTCTTCCACTTCCACTATTTGGACTTGTCAATTCCGGATTGTATGTTCTTCAGTTGAGGCCTTCTATTCTAAATGATCACAAGGACTATTCATGGAGCTCTGTTATGGATAGGCATGTCTTGTCAGAAGATGTTGATATCCCCAAACAAACTTCTGGTATAAATGTCTCAAGTATGAATGAATCTGAAGAACTTATATACTGCTCTGAGATAAGTGGCACATCATCAAATAGGTTGCATGGAATGTGGTTTTCTTTGGCAATTCAAGCATCTGAGATCTTAAAGGACAGTTCTTCTGACCCTATTCAGGATTGGAATATTGTGGTGAAATCCCCTCTAACTATTACCAATTATCTTCCTCTGGCATCTGAATTTTCAGTTCTTGAGATGCAAACCACTGGTCATTTTCTTGCATGCTCTAGAGGTGTATTTACTCCAGGAGAAACTGTGAACATCATGAATGCTGACATTAGGAACCCTTTGTACTTTTCACTGCTACCACAACATGGGTGGCTGCCAATACATGTGAGATGTTACATTTTTTTTCAACTGACTTGATTTTATTGTTGTTGAACTTTCCTTGCTATGTTTTCTTTTATAGGAGGCTGTGCTTATATCTCATCCTTCTATTGATCCAGCAAAAACATTAGGTTTAAGAAGTTCAGTTTCTGGGAGGTCTGAACTTGTTCTTCTAACTTTTTGTGGCATGTTTTTTTTTCATTCTTTTGTCTCCTCATTTGCCTTTGTTGTTGGTATATGCAGGGTTGTTCATGTAGTTCTTGAGCAGAACTTTGATATTGAAAGGCCTTTGGCATCCAAGATTCTAAGAATCTATTCTCCGTATTGGTTGACAGTTGCGAGATGCCCGCCACTTGCATTTAGGCTTGTAGATATTTCCTCGAAAAAAGTAAAACCAAAAGTGTCACTCCCTTTCAAGTCAAAAAAGATTAATGATGTGATCCTAGAGGAGATTACCGAGGAGGAATTTCATGATGGCTATACTATTGCTTCAGCTCTGAATTTCAAATTGTTGGGCATGTCGGCTTCTATTAGTGACAATGGAAGTGATCATTTTGGGGATGTTAAAGATCTTTCTGCACTTGGTGACATGGTATTAATATATATTCTCCACTTGGCAGTGGTTTGCTTTTCTTCTATCAGTTTTCATTCAGTACTTTTCTCCCTTCCTTTTAGGATGGTTCGTTGGGCATATCTGCATATGATGCTTCCAAGAACTGCATGCTTCTCTTTGTATCTTCTAAACCAACTTCCTATCAATCTGTTCCAACAAAGGTTATTGACAGCCTTTGAAAGTTGAACTTATTTATCTTCAATTTTGTCCAGAACTTACTTTTCATTGTCCTCCTTTAGGTAATCACTGTGCGTCCATATATGACGTTTACTAATAGGCTCGGTCAAGATATATATGTGAAGCTAAGCAGTGAAGATCCGCCAAAATTGTTGAAACCATCTGATGTACGAGTCTCCTTTGTTTATCGTGAGACCGAAGAACCTAGTAAACTGCAGGTGCATACTAAATGAATGCATAAGTGCATACTAAATCCAAATGATTCCTCATTTTTCAAATCTCATTGAATCTTTTTCTAATAATATTCTCTATACATATCGATTTTTTTGGTAGATCCGAGTTGAAGGCACAGAATGGTCATTTCCTGTTCAAATAGAGAGGGAGGACACCATATTTGTTGTTTTGAATAGCGAAGATGGTACTCAAAGTATTATAAGGACCGAAATTCGAGGCTATGAGGAGGGATCGCGTTTCATTGTTGTATTTCGTCGTGGACCAAAAGATGGCCCCATTAGGTACCACAAGTATAACTTTATATATTTATTAACAATAAGAATAGTTCAGGGTGCCATATGTATTTCCATACTTCATCCTTATTTGTGAAAAAATGTCTTAACAGGATTGAAAACCGAACAACTAACAAAGTAGTTAGAATTCGCCAGTCTGGTTTCAATGACGATGCATGGATCCAATTAGAGCCTCGTGCGAGTACCAAATTTTCGTGGCTCAACCCATATGGTGAGAAGTTTATAGATGCTGAGGCACACAGTGATAATCAGGTTTCAATATGTAAACTGAATATGGATAAGTCAGGAGTTTGTTTAGAATGTGGTGAAGGAACAAGGTTACTCTTTCATGTTGTAGAAATGGGTAATATCAAGGTTGCTAGGTTTGTGGATGACAAGTCAGCAGGATCAAGTTCAGATGGAGTTCGTAGATCTTTGGCATCTTTTGAAAATTGGAGGAGTGCCAACATGGCAACCACAGAACAGGAGAATGCAGCTCCTTTGGAGCTCATAGTTGAATTGGGAGTTGTTGGTGTTTCTCTTGTGGACCAAAGACCAAAAGAGCTCTCTTACCTTTACCTAGAAAGGGTTTTTGTATCCTATTCAACCGGCTATGATAGTGGGACCACAAGCAGGTTAGTGTTTCTTATTACAGTTTAATCTACATTTTCATCCCTGATGACTATATTCTCAAATTTATTTCTGTTTGGTGACAAATATATTGACAAGTTATGCTGTCTGGTCTGAAAATTGCAGGTTCAAGCTTATACTAGGGCATTTGCAGCTTGACAATCAACTTCCGTTGACATTAATGCCTGTACTTTTGGCACCTGAAGAAGCATCTGATACGAACCACCCTGTTTTTAAAATGAATATTACAATAAGCAATGAGAACGCTGATGGTATCCAGGTCTACCCATATGTCTTTATACGGGTAATGCGCTTCTTGGTGTCTTCAAACTTCCCTGTTTGTGGAAGCTATTTCAATGCATAATATATTTGGTGTTAATATTATAGGTAACTGACAAAATATGGAGATTAAACATTCATGAACCGATAATCTGGGCATCGGTTGAGTTCTTCAGGAATCTTCAACTTGATCGCATCCCCCAAAGTTCAAGTGTGGCGCAAGTTGATCCGGAGATACGTGTCAAGTAATAATCTATTTCAGTTTTTATCCCTCTTTTTCAACTCTCCTGTAGTTACTATATTAAGTTTATTGGTTGAGTGATCATTATGTTACACATTATGCAGTACTTCAAAATTGTGGCTATTTGATGTATAACTCTTGTGTGTTTTTTATGGGAAGAAATCTCGTCCAAGTGAACCTTTTAAATTTAGTTTGTTGAAAATGCTTAGTGAACAATGGCAGATTAATTTAGCAAACCAAATGGTAACACAGTATTTTTTTTCTTCCCTTTTTACAGTCTGATAGATGTTTCAGAAGTTCGACTAAAGCTATCTTTGGAGACCGCGCCGGCTCAAAGACCTCATGGAGTTCTAGGTGTATGGAGTCCCATACTATCAGCAGTTGGGAATGCATTTAAACTTCAGGTTAGTTAGTTTAACTGTACCAGATTGAACTACTCTATATTCTAGTGGCATTATTTTATGGGGCATTTACATATTTCCCCCTGCTAAGATCGTTTATTACATATTTCCCCAACTTAAAAAGTCAATTACATATTTCCCTTCCTAACACACAAGTCAAAAAATCAATTACATATTTCCCCTTTCTAAAACATATACAAAAGGGGAAATATGTAATTAATTTTAAGGGTTGGGTAAATATGTAACTAATAGTCTTAGTAAGGGGATATATGTAAAAATTCCTTGTTTTATTGGGCAAATTGCAAATGATAGTAACCTACATTTTGTTCAATTTCCATTTTTTTTTCTAAATTTACCTTTCAATGCAAAATAGCAATTTACCGTTTCTTCTATTACAGGCATCCGGTTAGCCGTAGGTTGCTATTTTTGGTAATTGGTTGCTTTAATTGGAAGAAAATCAGAAATCAGAAGTAGATTGATATTTTTTTGAAAAAAACAAGTAAATCGCACAAATCGGGAATTTAACAATAATAGGTTCATATTGAATGCTATTTGCAACTTTTTTACCTAGCAAAGTCCCCTCTGATGCTATATGCTTTCTTCGGCCAGGAATTGAGTTATTTCCACGAACATCTTAGATCAAATTTATTTGACTTTGCTTTCTATAAAATAACATGAATACTACCATGCTACCAGCAGTCATTCATAAAAATGTATTTTGTCTCCAGATCCACCTGAGAAAAGTAATGCACAAAGACAGATATATGAGAAAAAGCTCAGTTGTTCCTGCCATTGGTAACCGTATTTGGAGAGATCTTATCCATAATCCATTGCATTTAATTCTTTCTGTGGATGTGTTGGGTATGACAAGCTCCACGTTGGCTTCTTTAAGTAAAGGATTTGCTGAGCTTTCGACAGATGGACAGTTTATGCAACTGCGCTCCAAGCAGGTTTGTTTTTTTCGTTTATATTTCTGAATATTTTTCTCGTCCTCATGGTGGAAATTATATTATTGCTAAATAATAACTTATGGGCCCAGGTATGGTCAAGAAGGATAACTGGGGTAGGGGATGGATTTTTACAAGGGACAGAAGCTCTTGCACAAGGTGTTGCTTTTGGGGTGTCTGGTGTATTGAGGAAACCTGTTGAAAGTGCCAGACAGAATGGACTTCTTGGGCTTGCTCATGGGCTTGGGCGGGCCTGTCTCGGATTTGTGGTACAACCAGTTAGCGGTGCACTGGATTTCTTCTCATTGACTGTAGACGGAATTGGTGCAAGTTTTTCCAGGTGCTTAGAGGTTATAAACAACAATACAATCATACAAAGGATTAGAAATCCACGGGCCATTCGTGCAGACAATGTCCTTAGAGAGTATTCTGAGACAGAGGCAATTGGGCAGGTATTATAACCGTATAGTTTAAATGTTTATTGTTAGAGCACATAATATTTTTTTCTTAAAGGTTGCACTTCTCTGATTAAACGTCATTCTAACTGCTCTGTCAATGACACTGCTGAATACAAAAACAATAACGATCACTGAACTAACTGTTCTCTCAATGACTTTATGAGTTTAATTCACAGAACTTGCTTTTATAGGAATTTCCTGGTCATTCTTTTGTGCTTGATAACTGCATTAATCTTCCTGAAGAAGTTATATTTTTTGTTCTAAAGAACAGCTCATTTTGCTCTTTTCCCCTACTAGATTCTTCATCTTTTACCTTTTTAATAGTAATTTCAAAATGGAAATAACATTTACTTCTAGTTAACTTGATACATAATCATAAATTATTACTTCCCTCCCACAAGGTAGTATTGTTATAGGCAATTACGTTTATCTCCTATCGACATTATTCATTTAAAAATAGAAATTTGTGTGCTCGAAAAGTAAGTATTTGATGGAATAAGTTATGACTTCTATTTCAACCCTATTGAGTCCTAGTCATGTCTCACCCCTTTCATGAAATTGGAAATGGCTTCATTTCTTTTAACAAATTCAGATGGTGCTTGTATATTTCCATAAAAAATTAATATTATTTCTTTAATTTTTTCAGATGATACTGTACCTTGCGGAAGCTAGTCGTCGGTTTGGATGCACCGACATTTTCAAGGAGCCATCAAAGTTTGCATGGTCTGATCTTTATGAAGACCATTTCATCGTCCCATATCACAGAATTGTTTTGGTAACTAGCAAACGAGTCATGTTGCTTCAGGTACTTGCAACTCATCTAATTTCAATTGCTTGTTTTGCATATCTAAAATGCAATAAAATTTGTATTCTGTCTTGGACAGTGTCTGGCTCCTGAAAAGATGGATAAAAAACCATGTAAAATCATGTGGGACGTGCCATGGGATGATCTCATGGCACTTGAATTAGCAAAAGCTGGTAATCCAAAACCTTCTCATTTAATCCTCCACCTGACTAAATTCAAAAAGGCAGATAGCTTTGTTAGAGTCATCAAATGTAGCACTGAAGAAGAATCTCAGGGAATTGAGCCCCAAGCTGTTAGGATATGTTTGGCAGTGTGTAAAATGTGGAGGGCCTATCAGTCTAGCTTGAAAAGATTAACCTTGAAGGTAAATGAATATCACACGTGGCAATTTCAGCCTATTTATAAGAGACCAGTCCAATTCAGGTTGTATTTGTTTGATAACGGGTCAAACAGGTTAAATATAAGAAAATAGCTAAAAATAAACCTGCCAAACGGGTATTTAAGTTCTAACATCCTAATTTGTTTTATTTAAAAAATATACTATTATTAATTTGAATAACATAGTTTTTCATTCGTATTTATTACATTAATATTTTGCCAAAGTAAAAAAGATGGAAAAAAAGTTGTTGGCTTGTCGGCCAAGAGGACCTGTTTTGACTGCACATAATTCATATGTTTTGACTTGTTATGCAACCTGTTCGATTTGCCACTAGGGGTATAAATGAGACGAGTCCGAGCTCGGCTATGATTGAACTTGGGTTGTTTAAGTGCTGCTTTGCTTGGGCTCGTTTATTATTTGCTTATTATTTAATTATTCTTTTTGTATATATAATTATTTTTATATGTTAGTTACAAGTATAATTTTGTATAAAATATAATATATATTGTTTAGTTTTTCTGTCATACATACATATACATATATATAGTGTTTATTATGTAATTATATATTTTCTTATATTTTGTAAATACTACTTTATTTATATAAGTAACAGGATCGTTTAGGCTCGCGTTGCTAACAAAGTTCATTGTAGGAAGTTCGGGCTCGAGCTTGTTCACTAATTGAGCTCAAGTTTAGGCTTGAGCTCATTTATGTTTGGCTCGATACGAATTTTTAGCTAGCAGGTCTTGAGTAGCTAACGTGCGGCTCAGCTCGTTCACACCTCTGTTTGCCACCTCTAGTGAATATACTTACCTCGGTTCACTTTTAACTCCATTTAGCATTCTTAATTCTAGTATAATATAAGTGTAGCCCCATGCTGGCCTTCATCTCCAGGTCCCTTCTAGTCAGAAACATGTGTCTTTTGCGTGGAATGAGACTGATTGGAGAAACTCGCGTAACCAAAACAAATCCATCATAAAGTCGAGAGATTTCTTGTCCCCTAGGTCTACTTCTGATAAGGGAAGTTTTATTAAACATGCTATTAACTTTTCAAAAGTCTGGACAAGTGAACAAGAATTGAAAGGGCGTCACACATTATCCAAAAAAAATGTAACCTCTCAACTGTAGCCTTGATAGCATTCTTCTCAGTATGTTTGCCAAGGTGCCACATTGATCACTCTTTCCTGGTTTGCTCTGTCAGGTTGTTGAAGACAGCATGATCTGCAGTATCTGGCGTCCAATCTGCCCAGACGGGTATCTTTTAAATCTTATCGTTCTTAGAATATCTTTTTGCTGTTGACATCAATTTTTTTGATTTATGTCCACACACGAGATTATTTAAACATATTGTTTCAAATTGAAAAACAAATACATCTTTAGTACTGCAGAGATATTTGTCCATGTTGTCAAAATAATCTGCAGATATAAGTGATGTTTTCATTTGTACAATAAGAAGGTTGAAATTCCAGAAGCTGCTTTTGGCGGGACAAAACTTTTGTTCCTTTGACCAACAAACTTTTTCTAAATCATAGGTATTAGACTAAGTGATATAGTATAGGGACTAGACTTGTAATATGGTGTTCTATATAAACACCTCTTTATGTAAACCCTAAACACACAATCACATTCTAATACAATCATATTACAAGGTTTAACTATAGGATTCCCATGAGTTATTAATGGTTTTGAAGTTTCAGCATATCTTTATTAAGATTCTGGTATATAAATTAATCACATAATTTCATCTTCCAGTTATATATCAGTTGGTGATATAGCGCGCATTGGAACCCATCCTCCAAATGTTGCTGCAGTGTATCAGAACACAGATAGGCTCTTTGCACTTCCAGTGGGATACGATTTGGTAGGAATTGCAACAGCAAATGGGATTCTATTTTAGATTCTGTTAATTAAACATTACACTTTTTTCAATCACATACTAACATCACATGTTTGGATGCAGGTTTGGAGAAACTGTGCTGATGATTACAGCAGCCCAGTTTCAATTTGGAGACCACGCCCTCCAGAGGGTTATGTTTCTGGTGGCTGTGTGGCTATATCAGGGTTTATTGAGCCAGAACCAGATGTTGTGTACTGCATGGCTGAATCAATTGCTGAAGAAACCACATTTGAAGAACAACAGATCTGGTCTGCACCAGACTCGTACCCATGGACATGTTGCATTTATCAAGTACGAAGTCCCGCTCTTCATTTTGTAGCCTTACGCCAGCCCAAAGAAGAAGCAGCTTGGAAGCCTATGAGAGTTGTTGATCGCTCATCAGAAGCTTCGACATCATCATCATTAGCTCCTTGATGTCAGTTTCACTGTTTTATGTTAATATAAAATCTGTTACTTCCTAAAAGCATGTACAAAAACTTTTGGCCCTGTTTCTGCAGTTTAGGGTTTTTGTTTTTGGGGCAAGTTTTTTCTAATAAAGGCGATAATATTTAAAAAAAGGAGGATAATATAGGGCACAAGGCTGCAACTGATGTGTAGATCTTGGTTTTAACATGTGAAATGTGTGATGCAATTTCCAGCAAGTTTTTGGTACATTTATAGGACAATTTGTCTGCTCCATAAGCATTAAAAAGTTAAAACCATTTTTCTCATTTAAATGGGCAATTCACACAATTTTGTTCCTGGCTAATTAAAGACTAGAAAAGGTTGAATTGTTATGTGTTGGGTTTTTGAGGCAACTGGTTTACACAAACCAATCTATTTGACCTAAATACCCTTTTATCTTGTATAGGTCAAACAAATATTTATGATAAAGTAAAACCAAGGTCCTAGTAGAGCTTCAACGAGTTTTTAAAATATATAATGAGCCAACTTTGAGCTTAAAATATATAATGAGCCAACTTTTACAAGTGTTTGACTCGAGTATTTTAAGGGCTTTTGCATTCTTAAAAATAGAGCATAAGTTCAGCTTTTTAAGAATGCAAACTGGTTCAACTTTTTAAGAATGCAAAAGCTCTACTGTATGAGTCCGGCTCAAGTTCAACTTTTTAAGCCTTCAGATGGGCGGGGGCCGGCCTCCCACTCTCTTATCTTATGCAGCATTTATCAGCTTATCTGGGTTGGGTGGATCGTGCAATAAGCCTCTCTCGACCCTCGTTTTATCATACGTCTTTATGAAAGCCTCTCGCCTTTCGAGATCCGGTCCATTATCAACTCAGTCAGATCTTCTTGTTTGCCCGCTTTGATTAGGCTTCCTTTAACGGATTTGATCGGCATTTCGCGGCTGCAGTACTGCTGAATTCGACCTTTTATCAGGGTAGCGTAGTAAGGTTAGAGGCGCAACTAGAAGAGTTGGCCCTCTTTCGATTTTTTGATCAATTTGATTACAGTCTCCGAAGTCCTTCTTGATCGATGGTCCCGTGAGTCCGGTTCAAGTTCAACATAAAATAGCTGGGTCTACATCCCTGTAAAGCCTATGTGTAAGTTATGGATGCCCATTGTATATTATTTCTCTTTTGATATATTACTATACACTTTAGTCTATATAAGTGTTGTAATATTATGAATCTACTTATTTTGTATGTAAAACCAGTTCAGCAGCACATAAATCATTGTTTACCCATTGGCGACATGACCAATAAATATGATAATTAAACATATGCCTTGTCAAAGCATCGACCCCATTGCCACTATCATACACTGATTCTGCACAATTTTTATTTTCAGAAAAACTAAGGTTCATATTCAAATCCCAATCCAAATCTTATGCTTTCCAAAAAAAGTAATCTTGTCGTTCATCAGTGAAAGCGATTATTCGGGGTACAAATATCTACACGGAGATATTTCTATTCCGAGTTTTTCCTCTACTTTTTTCTTCAAATATTTAAAAAATACTTGAGATTGAGGAAACATGATGTTTAGAGGTTGCTCGAATAAAGTTTGCCCAAGCGGCTTGTTTGGAAGTTGACCGAACGGCTTCCACCTGAAAAAAGTAGTTTGGATCATTTGGATTCATAGTAATTTTTTTGTGTGAAAATGTAGGAAGAAAATGTAATTTTTTGTGTGAAATGATATAAAAATTTGTATTTATAGTAAAACTTAGAAAAAAAAAAGTTATTTAAATGCATTGGACCGTTGAACACTCAAAAAAATGGCAATGGATGGCTCGCTCACGCTGCTCATGCGTCACTTACGATAGTAGGGTGTTTTCGTGAGCGTGATTAGCTCACGACGAGACACCCCCATGGACCATACTTGTCGCCCTAAGAAGTTTTCTATTCATAAATACAAATATGCACACGTTGTCTCTATTAATATACGAGTTTATTGTAAGATCTGTTTAAAATGACATCATTCTTTAGGTAGGTAGGTTAGTTTTTTTTTTTATTTCATGACTAAATTATAAGTTGTAATAATTTGATGTATGCAATCATATTAATTAATATGTATACATAAATATACATGCTTCATCCTAACTAGTATATTCTATATTATACAGACATTTTTGTTGCCATCAAAAGATGAGTATATGTTTAATCGACTTTTATTTAATTTATTTTGATTAAACTCATAACCAAAAGCTATATATATATATATATATATATATATATATATATATATACTAGGTTATAATCCCGTGTATTACACGAGATTGTATATTAAAAAAGATAAAACTTATAAATTTGTAATACGTCTTAACTTGTCAGACTATTATGATCGTTTCGAGATATATAAAATGGAAATGTGTGTGTATATAACAAATTAATATTTTTCTTTAATTAGTTATATTTTGATTTTCTATTATTTATTCTTATTTAATATAATTAGTATTTTTTTAATAATATATTTATAATACATTATTATTTAATAAGATGGATGTGCATTTATTAGAAGAATGATGCGAGAAAATTAATGTAAGGAAACACGAGAAAGCGACAAGTGTTCACCTTAAACCTTTATTTATTAGTATAGATATATATATTTTTTTATCATAAAATCCTAATTCCTTCTGGGTTTTTTTTCCACAAAAAGCAAGTGCGTTGCATTGTATAAATTGTGTCACAATTGTAGTTAGAAATTTTATGACACGATAAAAAGTTGTATGGAACAGAGAGTGTTTACGTCTCCTTCTTTAGATACCACAAGTTCAAAAGGGCAAAGTCACAAATGTAGGTGCCAATTTAGGGGGCCATTTTTAATTTAAAATATTTTGGGAGTATTTAACAAAAAAATACATTTTTGAGAAAAAAATTGCTGTCCTTGTCACAAAAGTATTTTTTTATTTTTATGAAGTAATTATCCTTGGTTTAAATTAATTAATTTCTCGACAATAATATTGGGTTCTAAGAACATGAGGTATATCCATGTGATTGTGGTGTGGGGTGATAATAAGGTGCACGCCACGTGCCGGCACGTCACTACCCTCATTATCACACCACCCATCACTTGGCAAGGGGTATGCCCGTGTGATTGTGGTGGTGTGATAATTAAATGTAATTTTTTTTAATTTTCATTTAAATAATAAAACATAATAAAAAATTAAACCTAAACAATAACCCCAATTGCAGTTACTCTCACATCAAAAAGTAACCACGGTTAACTTGAATCCTCATTTAATCTCCAATTCGTCCTCCCTCCCTCACTACCCTAATTCATTTTTGCTAAGTCTGCCGCCATCCTCTTCAAATTGGTACTACACTTCGTTGATTTTGAAATACATGTGTACACTAATTAACAGTTTATTAATTTTTATAGATACAAAGCTTCCTCATGTTCTTCGTGAAAAAAAATCATGCGAATGATTCACGACGTGAAAAAAATTTCGAGGGGGCGGGGTGGTGTGTGGTTCACGGCGTGATCGGGAAGTCCACCTTGGATCACATGGGTATACCAGATGGCCTAAGATATCTACTTATATCCTCCTAGTCGAGAAAGATTTTACTAAAAATGATAAATGAGTTTATCTTCTAAAAATTAAGGTAAATATTATAAAAAATCAACATACTTTCTGTTTTTTTTTCATAAAAGTCCCTCAACAATTTTTTGCATATAAAAAATCAACATACTCTCTCTTTTTTGTCACAAAATTCACTTAACAAATTTTTATACATAAAAACCAACATACTTTTTTTTTTTCACAAAAGTCACTTGACAACTATTTATCCTATCAAATGAATCGGCAGAAGCAAGACAAAGGAAATCGACCTATAATTCATTCTATAAAAAGATTACCTGTAATCAAATTAATCCATTTTGTAAAAATACCAATAAAATCTGTAAAAACACATAAACAATCAAATAAATTTTGCAGTCGAATTTCTTGCTTTTCTCTTGCTTCTGTCGGTCGATTTCCTTTGCTTTACTTCTACGGATTCATTTGCTAGAATAAATAGTTGTCGAGAGACTTTTGTAATACAACAAGAAAGTATGTTGGTTTTTATGTGCAAAAATTTGTTGAACGACTCATGTAAAAAAATATATATGTTGGTTTTTTATGTGCAAAAAAATGTTAAAAAACTTTAATGAGAAAAACCATAAAATATATTGGTTTTTTATAGCATTTGCCCTAAAAATTACAATATTTATACTTTAAATCACAAAAGTTAAGAGATTTTCTTTAAGTGCAAATTTATTTTTTATTGCCATGGTTACAATTATATTCGTTTTGATAAATTATGGTATATTATTTTGTAGGGTTAGGTTATAGTAAAAAAAGTTTTAAAAATAAGAAGGATTCTAAACTTGACATGTGTCCTTTTATTGTTTTTAAAGGGAGGGCATAATAGTCATTTTGTATTACACAATGAACTTGTATTATACAATGATCAGACGTGGTATTACACAATGAACTTGTATTACACAATAAACTGACTAATTACACAACGACCTGACTAATTACACAATGAACTTGTATTACACAATGAACTGACTAATTACACAATGAACTTGTATTACAAAATGACCTGACTAATTATACAATGACCAAATATTACACAATGACCAGACGTGGTGTTACACAATGACCTGACTAATTACACAATAAACTTGTATTACACAATGACCTGACTAATTACACAATGAGTTGGAAAACGTAAAACACAATGTTAAATACATATAGCACAATCAACTTGTATTACACAATGAGCTGGAAAACGTAAATTTTTTTTCGTTTTTGTTTATAACGACATTATACTCGTTTTAAAGATTAAAAAACGCTCGTTTTTATTATAATATCCGGGATTTTTCCTATATATATATTTCTCTAATCCTTACACGTATTATAAATTCAAGTCTTGAAACTTAGTAAAAAAAATAATCTTTTTTTTTTTCAACATTAATTCGTTGGATATATATATATATATATATATATATTCGGGGTATATATTTATACATATATATATAGACATAGGTCTTATATAAATATATATATATATATACATGTATGTTAAATTTTTAACTTTATAAAAGTTCACAATTAACATTATTATAAATAATAAACTTATTCTTATCTTAAGACTTATAAACTAATATTGAATAATAAAATAATTTATACACTTATTTGTAAATACTCAAACTTCTAAACTCTAAATCTTATTAATTATTTTATAAAAGTATAAAATAATAAAACTTATCAGACTTATTTGGTTTTATAAAAATAAAACATAATTTGTTTATAAAGCCCGAGGACTAAAACTGCAAATTTCTGAACTTGTTTTAAACTTAAATTCAAGTTTTTACGTGAAATGATAAAGGTTGGAAACTTCAGGGACCTGTTTTGCAATAAGACCAAACTTCCGAAACTCAGAACCAATCATGGGTTCGAGTCCCGCATCGGCCGATTTTTAACCCATGTCGTCGATTTCGCATTTTCCTGTCCACATTCAGTGAACATCGTTTCCCGGTCGCGCATGCGACCCAACCCCGAGGATATTCAATGCATGATTTCGAGTCTCGCGCACCGCATGAGTCGGAATTGAACCCGTCGGCTCAACCCCCATTCTCCCAACCAACTCGACATTAATTCGAAAAATCGATTATAAATACGGGTAGGGGAGCATCAACAACACCACACCACAACCTCTCATACCCTCAATTTCTCAAATTGACACCTACATTGCTCGATTCTTCATCTCGGCAGCCGACGCTCACCTTCAACCCGTTCTCACTCGTTTCAACATCGTTTAAGGTAATTCTTGTGACCATCTTACTCGCATTCGTGTATAGATCAAAAGCCCTCTGTTTAATTTCATTAACAGAGGGCAAATCGAATCGAATTTGGGACTTGAAATTCTAGGGTTCATACGGATTTAGGGGATCGTTCGGGATTGTGTTTATCTTTTATTTATTCGGGTTATAACACCAGCGAGGCCCGTAGCCAGGTGGTTAGTCGGGTGTGTGTGTTTGGTGACCCGGGGCGGCGCTGGTTCGATCCGGCCAGCCCAGTTTTTTTATGTTTTATTTTTTTATGCTTTTTCAATCAGTTTTAAATACTTTAATTATTTTTATAAAATCTGTTAAAATTTTATAAACTTGAAAATGGTTTTCAGTTACATTTTTATTTTCCAGAACCAATTTAATTAATTAAACTTAACTAAAAGTTATAACAATTAAATCTTTAAAAATAGTTTTAAATACTTAAAAACTATGAAAGTGTTTTTTTTACTTTTATAAAACTTATGATTTCACAGAAACTAATTATTTAAAATAAACTCATATTATTAAAAGAATTCTTTATCCTAATCATTAATTTAAATTTATAAACTTATAAAACTAAATGGAAATTTTAACATTTTAAACTTGTAAAATACTTTAAGAAGCCTTATTTAAAATATTTACAAACTTATAAATTATTTATAAGTTAAACGTTATAAAAAGTCATATTTAACATATTTGTTAAAACTTATAATTCCACACCTTTACCTAAACTTATAACCACGTTTTAAAAACGTCTTACAAGATAGTTTGTGAAACAAATACCTAATAAACCTTAAATGCTTTATATAGATTATTCAATAAAGTAAGTATTCATTATTATCTTAATAATTGTTTATTTTTTTAAATAATTATTATAAACGCTTAGTAGTTATTTATTAATTAAATAATTATTCTTAGTCATTATTTATTTAATAATTACTATGAATCCTTAATAAATATTCGTTCTTTAAAACAATTATTATTAAACTTTGATAATTATTTATTCTTTCATTTATTAGGTACAACATTATTCATAAGATACTTAAAAAACTATTTGGATTATTATTACCTAACTAGAGTAATTATAAGACTTCTAAATAATTATTTTAATTAATGATTATTCTAATCTACAAATATATGAAACTTTGATATTCAAGTCTTGTGACATTCATTCAAAACATTTATTATAAACTTGGGTTAAACTTGATTTAAACTTTATAAACACAATCAATCCCATCTCCCATTGGAACCCTAGTCAAATCCTGAAATCTTAGAATTCTTGTCCTAGTCTTATAAGATCATACTTGAAACTTTAGACTTATATTCTTAGGCTTATTGTGAGGATATTCTCCCGCTCCAATTCTTGCAAACTCTTGTCGAATACTCTTCATCCAAATCCAAGTGAGTATACTTAGCCCCTTTTTTCCTTTCTATACTTTTGGGGTGAAACATGTTCAAAAACTTTACACTTATACAATTCTTATACAACTATGACTAAATGCTTATTCTTATGTTAAACTTGAGACTTGTATGCTTAGATTAAACTTAAAACTAGCACATTCATTAACTTTGATCAAGCCTATAGTAACAATGATAGATCTATTGTATTTGACCAATCCACCTTGATTGATTGACCCATTCGGGGGGGAGCCCTTGGTGATTGTTACTGAATTAAACTTTAAACTTGAGACTTATAAGGGTAACCTGCGGGTTATGCCTAAACTTGGTTGGAGGGTTGAAGTGCACAATGTTTAAGATACTTGTTCTCATACTTACATTATAGAATGCATAAATCATAGTGAATTGTAATTCTTTTCAAATACTTGTTAAACTGTGTCAAAACCTTTGTATCTCACCAACTATTTTGTAGTTGACAAATTCTTTCACATGTTTCAGGTACTATAATACGAGACTTTATTGTGATCACATAGGATGCTTAGACCTAGAATGCTTAATCAATTAGACTTGTATTCTTGCTATGTATTTGATTTATTCTTTGTATTGGAACCTTGAAGTTATTTAATAAAACTATTTAAACTTTAATAGTCAACCTTGTGCTATTGAACAACCGCGTCCGCCCCGACGTATAATCCGCCGTCGGTTGGGGTGTGACATTTATGGTGTAATTTTTTTGAAAAAATAATGTCGTATGTAAAAGTTATGAACATTTAAAAATGAGGGGGGACTTGATAAAAAGTCAACAAAAGTGGCAAGTCTAAAATACCCCTTCAACAACTTTTTCTCTTACAATTTAATTTCAACCATTAAATATTTTCTACAATTTAATCTAATGACCATAAATCATTATCACCCTTGTTATAATTAGAATATTTTTTATCTGAATCTAATCCTTTTTTTGTATTAGGTTGATTTATGTATGAACAGTAATATCATGTCTATACGTTATACGGATGGTTTTAGATAGAAAAAAATAACAATAAATAAATTATTTTTTATTTATCTTTTTTACAATTCAAAAAAGAAGATAGTAAAAGATTTTGTTTATTCATAGAACCTTCATATATGTGTAAGTAGTGTGGGGGCTATATTACCTACACATGATCTAGAGCTAGATAAACATTTTGAAGTAAAAATACATATGAATAAATTGTTTTAATGGTTTTTTAGGTACATAATATAAACATTTATATGTAAAAAGTAATATATATATATATATATATATAGGAATCATTAATAAATTAATAAAAGTATTACGAGTTGAGAAATGAAATAGTAGTTTAGGGGACTTTGAAGTGCAAATGGCGTTGAAGTTCGTTATTTGATATTTATAAGGAGAAACGGGAAGTGAAAGAATAAAACCTAAGGGGTGACCAATACATGAATGCCATAACTCAACATGGACGGATGTAATAGCAGAAAGTGAATAAGTTCATGTGGTCTAGACGGTAGATGGAGGATCTAGTCAATCAAAGTCCACATAGACATGCCATATTGTGATAATACAGTGGCAATGAGATGATCGACAACTAAATGAGTGATAAATAGAAGGTTTTGGTTAAGTTGGGGACAATGAGTACGCTTTTTTTTATTTTGAAAGTGCATTGTGATAAAGAAAATAAGTATGGTCGATATGAGAGATAATAAGTGCGTCACCCATTGGTGATATCCATACCTGCTCCACCATTCTGCCTTGTTGTAATAACCTTTCTCATAAAATTAGGACTTGGACTTAAAAGGGAAAGGGCGGGTGGATCCATATGACCATAAACTGTAGAACCGAAATGATTAAGGCAAATGTTCCCTTGCGTTTATCACCATTACCGTCATATACGCTGATTTGCTTACCTCCATCATTAACTGCCTCAGTTCATGACGAGTTTGATTGTCTCCATGTTTTGTTTTTATCAGAGTATGCATATCTTTTGTTTGTTACTAGATAGCAACAATTAAGTCACAACTTTTTAACGTACCGGTAGCATAAATTGGCAACGGAAGCATAAACCGGCATTTCCGTTGCCATTCTTGTTTTCATATACTCAATATTTTAAGAACAAAATCAATATTTTTTTTATTTTCTTTGTTATGCTACTATAACATATAATTATGGTGTCATATTAATTGTTCTAACCAACCTTTACACCGACACCCTCATGTATGCATAACCTGTGTAAAAACAATTTTACATCACAGACGACATTTTCCTTATTAGCGACTCTCATTGAACGACTAAACCAACGTAGTCTTCGTAAACCACCAAACATTAGGTCATTTGAATGGAGCAAGTGAAAAGGGTTACAAAAGTTTTTACAAACACGCCTTTAAACTATACACATATGTCAAACGGGACCCCTAAGTTTTGTTGCAATTGAAAGCCACAAATAAAGTCTAGCCTGAAACATGTGGATAGTGGTGCACAAAAAAACCGGTTTTTTTTTTAACCCGGTCCAAACCGGCAAACTGGTTTGTCTTAAACCGGTTTGGGCCAAACCGGTTCGGGTTGCCCAAAAACCGCCGGTTTGAAACCGGTTTAGAGATTTCAGGAGGCGATCGGTTTAGGGACCGGTTCAACCAAACCGGTTTAAAAACCGGTTTAAACCGGTTTTCGAGCTGGGCAAAAACTAGCCGTTGGCCAACGGCTATATGGCCGTTGGGGTCGATTTTGGCCCTTTTTTTGGAGTTTTTTGCACCCTTAAAACACTATAAATAGGTGGGGGGTGTTTAGGGTTGATCACACCTCTCTTTACACTCTCTAATCTCTAAAACCGCTCTTTAACCGCTCAAAAACGCTCTCTAAACTCTCTCTAAACTCAAAAAAAAAAAGCATGGCAAGTTTTGGTGTTGGTGGTTCCTCAAACGAAGTTAACGTTGTGGAAATTCGAGCAACAACGAGAAATCCAGCAATTTGGTGCAATTACGATCTATGTTTGTTGTCAAACGGGAAGGAACGTGCTCGGTGCAAGATGTGTGGTGCGTTTTTGGGGAAAGATTCAAAAATCTTGCCCGTCATTGAAGGGAATTCCTAGTGAAGGTCAAGCCTCGATGACAAGCGAAGGAGGAATTTGAAACTTTGATCCAAATATTGTTCGAGATCGAATGACGAGGTTAGTGATTCAAGAAGGATTGCCGTTCAACCACTTTGACAATCCGCGCTTGACAAGGATGATTCAAGAGACACTCCAACCTCGTTATCACCAAGTAAGTCGCACAACGCTTAGACGAGATTGTATAAAAATGTGGAAAAAAGCAAAAAAAGAATTAATTTTGGGTTTTGAAAATTTGCAAACCGGTGTAAACTTAACCACCGATGTTTGGTCGACTCCACATGGTATACCCGATTCGTACCTTTGCGTTACCGCGCATTGGGTTGATCCCAATACGTGGCAAATGATGAAGCGTACAATCGCTTTTGACTTGTTTGAATATCCACACACCGGCAAAAATTTATTTTATATATTGGATGGTGTTATTAACGAATTTAAATTACAAAATAAACTTTTTTCAATGTCTTTTGATAATCCATCTAATAATACAAATGCGGTTCAAAAACTAAAAATTAAATATAAACCCGTTTGCAACGGCGTTTTTTTCCATAGTCGATGTGTCGCACACATCATTAACTTGGCGGTGCAAGCCGGGCTTGCAATTGAAGAGGTTTCAAACCTAACATATACTTTTCGACAAATGCTTAAGATATTTTTAGTAACAGAAAAAGATACCATGATTATATTAAATTTTGTCGTGATACGAATAATCTTTGCTTAGGCCCGAATTGGGACGTCGAGACAAGATGGAACTCGACTTATATTATGTTTTATAGCGTTTTACGACAAAGAGAAACTTTAGAACTATTTCATGATATGCTTGCCTCAAAACCTCGTCGTAAAATTCAAAAGTTTCCGTCTCCAAATTGGGATATTTTAAAAGACGTAACCGAATTGCTTGAAGTTTTTAAAACCGCCACCACTTTTTTATCCGGTGTTTATTATCCCACAAGTCCATTAACACTAAAACAAATATATTTAATGGCTAACAAGTTGTCTGAGCTTGAAAATAAAAGCGATCTTTTTACAAAAATGATAGAACCGATGAAAGAAAAATTAGTGAAATATTTTAAAGAAATGCCTCCCGTTATAACTTGCGCCGCCGCGTTAAACCCTACCATAAATGTTTACGGGGTTGAAACCTTGATTGATAGAATTACTTACGCTTTGAATTTGGATAGTGAAGATATCCATTTTGCACAAGGCACAAAAACATATTTTAACAAATGTTTACAAGATTTATTTGATGTTTATTTACATAAATATGGTACAACTCCGACTCCACATGATACAATGGGTACATCATCAAGTGGTACCTCGAGAGATGTTAATTTGAATTTATATAACGAAATGTTAAATGAATTTAGTAAACGGGCTCGAGGTACCACCCCGAGTAGCGAACTCGGAAGGTATATTGGCACAAACTTTTTAGCGTTTATGCCTCCTACCGTTTTTGAGGAGTTTGATATTTTGGCATGGTGGAAAACAAACGAAGCTTCGTTTCCGATTCTTTCCGCCATGGCCCGTGATGTACTAACCGTCCAAGCTTCCACGGTAGCTTCGGAATCTGCGTTTTCTTTTAGTGGCAGGGTATTATCGATACGAAGGACTAGACTCACACCCCTAGCGATGGAAATGTGCATTTGCTTGAAGGACCATTTGGATGCGATGGATATGATACAAGACCAAACTTCTCTCGAAGATGAAATTCAAGCCGAAGAAGTCATACACAACAACGAGGTTGATCTTGGAATATCCGAACCCGTCACGGATGAAGAACTAGCCGAAGATGCAAGGCTACGAAGCTCTAGTTCCGAAGACAACGCACAAGAATAATCAATCAACTTTCCAAAAAACAAAACGTTGAACTTAATGTTTTATATTTGTTATATTTTTTGTAATTTTTTACAATTTTATCTTGTCATGTTTTTTAATTTCCGAACTTTCCAAATATTAATAAACGTTGAACTTTATGTTTTAATTTTGTTATATTTTATTATGGATTTTATATTAAAAATATAAAATTTATTTGGTTTTTTTTTTATTTATAAAAACCGGTTTAAACCGGTTTAAAACCTACCCGAACCGGTTTGACCGGTTTACATATTTCCATTACCCAAACCGGTTTAACCCGAACCGGTTTGGGCCCAAACCGGTTTTGACTTTTCGTTGACCAAACCGATTCGGGTCGGGTTGAACCGGTTTGTGTTAAAAAACCGATTTGTGCACCACTACATGTGGATATGAGTTATTTAGAACGAATGAATGGTGTATGGCAGACGACGACTGCCCACCATGTCATGTGAGAATTCATTTTTGAAAAAGTGTCATGTTTTTTCGAAACAAAACAAATGATGTGACCAAAATGTAACAAATTTTGAAAAAATAAAGTAAACTTTCCACGTAATATTCAAATCGTGGCCATTCAAATATCTCTAAATTATTTATTATTAATTCAATTCCAAATATTTATCATATTATCATAAAACTCTATAATCTTTATTATAATAAATAAATAAATTTATTTATCATGTTCTATTGAAATCTATATTTTTATTTACCGTATATCTCTTCTATTAAATAATAATAATTTAAATAATTAAATATATAAAATTAATTCTAATGTTTTATTAAAACTTACTAAATAATAAGAAGATTTCAATTATAATTTATTTCAAAATATAATTTTCTTAGATTTTCATTATTTATTATTTATAATTCTTAAATATTAATTATTTGTTATTTCATCAATAACTGATGACATTTATACAAATTTTTATATAAACGGTTGATTTATAATAAGTTAGATTTATTTAACCTATGTAATGCATAGGTTTTTAATAACCTGGTAATGAAATGAAGTATTAATTTATCATATTATTGTGACTTTTTTTTTTGGTGATTGTAATTTACATAAGACATGCATTAAGAATTATAAATATAAATAAATATATGTGAGCTCGTGTGTATATTATGGTGAAATGTTTTGTGTGGTGTAGATCGAAGATGAAAAGAGGATAAGGTCTAATTTATATCCTCCAACCAAAAACAAAAGTGACAACACAAGTCCACGTAGGAATGACAAGAACATTACCAGCTTGTTAATAAGAAATGTGTAAAAGGATGGAAAAACCATTGAGTTCAGTTCACACTACATATTTCAAATCCTAGATTCATTCAAACTAACTACCTACCTCGTTAATATTTATATCTATAACCGAATTATAACTAATCGATCTTCCTTATTTTATCAAATCCTAGATTTTTCAAATACCCATTATAATCTTAACTATCGGCTAATTAAAGGTACTTAATTAAATTGAGCATGATAATAGTAACACAAATTATATATGTTGCGTTAATATGTGGATCATGTTAATTTGAATAGATAAGGTCACAACCATTTCCAAAATATCCCAAAGATGCCACCGTTCATGCACGTGGAATATTCTAAAACTAGAAAAAAAATATCTTCGAAAGTTTACCATTTAATAATAGGGAAATAATAGGATGATTATTTTCTAAGCGAGGTTACCATACCGTTATCAATGAGGCTCAGATCAAATAGTTGGGAGCAGACATTCACATGGCCTTCTAATGTGGAGGTCATGGGGTTCGAGACTCACTTTGTGCAATATATGTTTAGGTGGGCTAGAGTTTTTTCACAGTGGGCTTTCGGGTGTGGGTTTCCCCTGGAATTGTGGGTGGTCCGGATCACCAGCGCTGTCTGCGTTCACGAGTGTGGATATGCTTTCGCCAATGAGTTTACCCAGGTGGCTGGGCTTATATATAGTATATCCGTTTGTCGTTCAAAAAAAAAATATTACAATACAGTTTCAGGTCTATATGAAATTTAAAGATTGCCATTAATTACATTACGAGGTAGCATTTACCAGTATTATGAAGAACTAAAAGAACCGCATGAAACACTTACAAGTAGTGCATTAATGATTAATTTAGTTGGAAAGAAAAAGATAGTAGAATAGCGGTTGGTTATATAACCGTCTTATGTATTACACTTAAAGTCAAGGATACAAGTGGTGTAGTATGTAGCTAGTTCTCGCCAAAGGTATAATAGTCCAGCGGCATCTTGGTGGTGGTATAAAGCTTGGTGACCATAAGTTTCTAAGTTCGAATCTCACAAGGAGGTTTTCCCATAAAAATTAGGTTTTCTTCTAAATTGATGACTTGTTGTTGGAATATGATCGGGTAGTACCACCAGTGGCGGACCTAGGAATTTTTTTTATGGGTTTTGGAAAATTTTCGGTGTTCAGATGTTTATTAAAAGATAATTTCATTGTCGGGTCGGGTCATTGAAACTTTTTTTTATCAAAAGTCAGGTTATCGAACTTTTTTCGACGTTTAGATGTCGATAATCTAATATTCTAATAAATAATATAACAAATAATCAGATAGTAAAGTGAATTTTAGAGTAAAATTTCAAAAATTTACTTAATTTGTTAAAGAAAAAGTTTAACAAATACCTAAGTTAGGGTTGTTTGATCTTTTGATACAAGATTCGGGAGAGTGGAGGGGCAACCTCTAACACACAACCTGATTCACGCAGACGATAGTGGCATGTGATTTTTAATTAGGTTTGGAGAGGGAGGGCACTTCTCCGTCGATAGTCGCTTGTTTCTGTTTCACTTAATCACGTTCGATGAAGATGGGAAATGTATGATAAGACCGGTTAATTGTTTAGAAGGGATTAGATGGCTTAGAGTAAAATGTTATTTGGTTAAATAGTTAGAGAGGTGGGAGTGGTACCCTCCCAACCAAAGTACCCTCCCAAGTTAGACCAATTAAAAGATGCCAACTCACTCAGCCAAACTACCCTCCAAAGTACCCTCTATGGTGGGAGTGATACCCTCCAACTCTCATTTTTTTAAAATTAAAACAAATTAATAACCAAAATAAAAAATATGAATTAGTTAAGAAAAATAATAAAAATTTAAAAACTAATAACTCAAATTCTATTTTATAATAAATATAATAATAATAATAATAATATATGAATTTGTTAAAAAAAAACTTCTAAATAATTTTAAGTCGAGTAATGTTAAACCGATTTATGACTTTATGTAAATTTTATGGAAATAAAATAAGTGCTTAATTACAAAAGGTAGCTAAGATCTTATATAAATTTAAATTGAGATTAAAATAGATAAAGATATTAATTTAAAATTATATTTGATTCTAAAAGAAATTCTAAAAGAGGATAAACATGTATATATCTTGACCAAGTAAAGAGCATGAAACTGAGCATGCTGCTACCCGCTTGAAAGTTTTCACGGGTTCCAGTACCCGCCAGCACCCGCCAGCACCATTCCAATATACCCGCCCAATCCTACCCGTTTGAAGCCGCTTCGCTTGCGGCGGTGTACCCGCCGTCTACCCGCCTTGAACCCGCTTACTACTCCCAGTTTCTTTAGTGGCCTAGTGAAGTTAATTGTTTATAAAGCTTATTAATGGGTATGCCTAATTAACCAATTAATTTATGATAAGTTTATATTTGTTAATTAGTTTATAATAATTAATACATTTATATTTGTAAAATTTTAAAGTTTCAAATTAAATTCTTTGGGTGTCGTTTTGGTAAAAAAGAAACTTCATGGGGGTCGGCGTCAAAATTTAATGGGGGTCGCTCAGGATTAGATCGTACATATAACAAGCAAAAAAAATCATGGGGGTTGGCTGACCCCCATCCCAACCATGTGGGTACGCCAATGAGTACCACTGGTGACAAGATGATACTCCAGTAGTCCGTCAGTGATCCAAATTAATCGTTAAAAAAACTAGTTCTTGCAGTTTTTAACGTAATCTTTAATCTATAATGAAGACTCGATCTCATGCTAGATCTGAATTAAGGTAACACGTTTTTGGATCACGAGGTGGTATGATTGTCTGACCTTCTCCTCGATCGTTCCCGGAGCTTGCCTATATTGGGATAGCAGCCTTTGGTCTTTGCCTCGGTCCTTGTAAATGATGACAAAAGGCTAGCGTCGAAGTGGTCCATCATGCATATATTATTATTCATATTAATAGGAAAGGAAATAACATAAAAATGTTTAAATTTCAAAGAAGTACACACACTTTTTAGCTTTTTAACATTGATTTTATTTTCAAGTTGTATTTTATTTAATTTACACTTAAATTTATACTTAAACTAAAAGGTTTAAAAAGTAAAAATTACAATAATTTGGTATATAATTTAATTAAAATATGTGTCTTAAATAATAAATTAAAAAGTAAAACTCATAAAATGAAAACAAATAATAAAACTAAATCGCGTTTCTTGAAAATACATACCAACTAAAGTTGATATTTTGTGCACTTTTCTCTACTACAAGGACCCACACATATTGTCTTCTATCCATTTTCATTTTATAAAATACCTTCACAACCTTCATTCATTCCCACATTCATTTTCGTTTCTTTAATTTTCTTCAAAACAAAAATGACTTTAACTCTTCGTTCTTCTACATCTTTTATAAGTTTAAAAGATATCAAGAGAATTAAAACCCTAGAAGATTTCTCCGGCACCGTTAGCTTCGCCCAAATCAAGCCTACACCGCGTCGTTTGAGGGAAAGAAACTCGTTACAAGATGCCCAATCGACACACGAAAAGATCACATCGCCTTTTGATCAAGGGATGTATGAACAAAGAGAAAAGTTTCATGCTTTATCGAGCAGCCAACATGAGGCCGTAAACCACTCAAGGGTTCCTGTCTATGTGATGCTGCCTCTTGATACGGTTACTTTGGGTGGGCACTTGAACAAACCGAAGGCGATGAACGCGAGTTTTATGGCGTTGAAAAGTGCAGGAGTTGAAGGTGTAATGGTTGATGTTTGGTGGGGTTTGGTTGAAAAAGATGGACCATTGAAGTATAATTGGGAAGGGTATGTTGAGCTTGTGAACATGGTGCAAAAACATGGTTTAAAGCTCCAAGCTGTTATGTCTTTTCATCAATGTGGAGGCAATGTTGGTGACTCTTGCAGGTATCAATCAATCCATTAATTAATTTACAACTTTTTTATTTCATTCATATTTTTAATAAATAATAACTTATTATTGAATCATCTTTGTTTAATATCGTTCACAATAATTTGTTGAGTTGTGTAAGAAATAGGTATACAATACGTGAAAGAAAGGTAGTGTTTTAACTTTAAAAACCAAATTATTTTAATTACTAAAATCATAATAATAACATAAATTAGTATGTAATAGTTTATAATTAACATTACAATTAATTTTGTTTTAATTTGAACATTTTAGCATCCCGTTACCACCATGGGTTCTTGAAGAAATCAGCCGAAACCCCAATCTCGTGTACACCGATAGATCGGGCCGGAGAAACCCCGAGTACATCTCCTTAGGTTGCGATTCGTTGCCGGTGCTCCGGGGAAGAACACCCATTCAAGTTTACTCCGATTACATGAGAAATTTCCAACAAAGATTCAAGAATTATTTGGGAAATGTTATTGTGGTACGTAATTATACTTTTGTACCTTTTAATTTTTTCAATATATATAAATTGAATCTTTAAAACATGTTTTAAAGAATATAAAAGGGCATAAAATTATAAAAATTTATTTTAAAATTTCAGGAAATCCAAGTGGGCATGGGTCCTTGTGGGGAGCTGAGGTATCCATCTTATCCAGAAAGTAATGGGACATGGAGGTTTCCAGGAATAGGAGAATTCCAATGTTATGATAAGGTAATTGTGCATCCACTGGTTGTACAGTACAAGTGATTGATGCATGTTGACTTAACCCTAACCTAAATTTCTATTTTTTTTAATGTATAACTCTCACACCCTTTAAATCTATTTTTTAAAAGTATATGAAAGCATCACTGAAGCTGCGGCAGAAGCAAAGGGGAAAAAAGCGGGCCACATGATTCCGGCCAGTACAACCAGTTCCCGGGGGACACCATATTTTTCAAGAGAGACGGTACATGGGATACCGACTACGGCCGTTTCTTCTTGGAATGGTACTCCGGGAAGCTACTCCAACACGGCGACAGAATCATGCGGTCCGCCGACAGCATATTCCGGGGGACCGGAGCAAAACTTTCCGCAAAAGTTGCCGGAATCCACTGGCACTACAAGACTAGGTCACACGCCGCGGAGTTAACCGCCGGATACTATAACACAAGGCATTCCGACGGGTACCTCCCGATTGCGAAAATGTTAGCAAAATACGACGCCGTTTTTAACTTCACGTGCATGGAAATGAGAGACCATGAGCAGCCTCAGCATACAGGGTGCTCACCGGAGGGGTTAGTCTGGCGGTCAAGCAGGCGGTCAAAGCTGCCGGAATTGAGCTGGCCGGAGAAAATGCATTGGAAAGATACGACGATGGAGCTAATCGACAAGTCCAGGAAACGAGTAGATCGGATTCAGGAAACGGGTTGTGTGCATTCACGTTTTTGAGGATGAACAAGCGGTTGTTCGAGGCGGATAACTGGCGGGAGTTGGTGAATTTCGTGAGAAGTATGTCGGAAGGCGGTAGGGTGAGATTGCCGGAGAGTGATACCAGCAGGACGGATCTGTATGTCCGTTTTGTTGATCAGAAGACAAAAAGCTTGAAGGGTGGTAAGGAGGCTGTCTTGGTGTAGATAAATGATGATTAATTAATTATTAATGGGAGTATATATATAGTTTCACAAGACATGAAATTTAGGGTAAGAAAATGAACAGTACGTGATGTTTAAAAGGGTATATAATTATTGTTTTCTTTTTATACATCATGTTACATAAGCTGTGTATTGTTTTGTAATAACTTGCTTTATAATTATATGGAATCCTCCCAAATGTTAATATAGATATTTTTGTATTTACTGAAAAAAAATAAAAAATTTACGAGAGCAGATATTTTCTGAGAAATTTACTAGAATTGAACGTTAGTGACAATAAGTTTTCGAAAAAAATTGTTTGCTGGAAAAACCCTTGTAGAAAATGTATTTTTTGATGAAGTCCCGACTAATTTTTCGACAAATTAGCGATAAAGGTCTTTCGTCAGTAATTTCAGATGACTATAAGTTAACTTATTAAATAAATATATTAATCGAATTAAAAAATATGAAACCTAAGTTTGCGGGAAACTTGTCGGAAGTAAATATATATACCAATTCCGACAATTTATAAAAAAAACTTATTTTTAAAGTATTAAATAAATAAGTTAACTTATCTAATAAATATATTAATCGAACTAAAATATGAAAATTGTTACTTTTTTTGTTTTTGTTTGATCAGAACGTTTTCACTAATTTGTGGTAATTTTCTTTTGTCAGGAACTTTTATAGAAAATATAGTTGTTTTCTAATAGTGATTTTAATATTATGTAACAACTGAATATTTCCGTAAATGTTATATTTGTTTAACTAGGTTAGAATCACGTGTATTACTCTGTTTTGAATAAACATAATATTTCTCTATATTATTGATGGCGAATAAATTAACTACTCCTCTGATCTTGTGAGCCGTAGGATTATTTTAGAATTAAACCTGACCATGTTAATTATAACTGCTGCTTTAATCCCATGTGTTCAGCTGTAGAGGATTATTCCTCATCATTTATTTTTTGAAGCGGTTCTCTCTCTCTCCCCGATCTTCTCCTCCCACATTGCCTGATCTTCCAAATTGAAACCCTCAAATTCTCACTTCCGTTCCAAATTGAAATCCTCAAAACCAAATGGCTTCCTCTCTCTCGTGTGATATCTCCTGTTCAAAAACCATGGCTTTTCTTGATTCTCACTTGTGTTCTGCACCCTAATCTCTCTATTATCGTTCCCCTCCACCATTTCCAAGCCCTAAACCTTCCCCAATATCTAATTCATCATCTTAATTCCAATTAGGGTTTTCTCCCTCACTTCAGGGGTTCACAAATCCGAATCGTCATCCGAGATCGACAATGGAAAAGGGAGTGAGTTCAGCAGCAAAGCAAGCAGAAATATTCAAGCAAGACGGAAATGACTACTTCGAGAAGAACAGTCGCCATCGATGTTTACACCGAGGTATATCTCACCATCGATTTTGCTATAATCCAGATTCATTTCATGATCACCATCTGTTCTATGAAATGCCTTTGTTTTTTAAATTTCCAGTCGATCACCTAGTGCCCTAATGTATTTGAGGTAGGTTGACTTTGATCTCCCCTCGTCAATTTCTAAAGAACCTACCTGGCATTAAAACATTCTTTTTGTTTTCTCAGATACATTTGAACCCTGTAAAAGTGATGAGATACAACCATGTTTTTTAGAGTTTTTTTTTCAAATGAGTGTTAATAAAAAACTTATTTATCAAAATGGGTGATTTGAAAAATAATTACCAAAATGGGTGTTTTTCTAAAAACATTGTTTTCTCACTCCTAATCTTATTGGATAAAAAGATTAGAATTAAATATTACATTTAAAGTAATGTTATTTTAAAGAGTAAAGGAAAATGTTTCTAATAAAATAAAAAAAACCATAAAATTGGATCGCCATATTTTATTAAAAAAAAATAATGTTTTTTTTGTTATTTTATAAACGTTTTATTCAACCTTTTTAAACATTTTTAGTTTTCATAAATATGTTTTTAATTTATTTAAAGATATTATAAACGTTTTTTTTTCTTTTAAAAGTTCTTTATATAATTTAAAGAATATAATAAGGAAAAGCTTTTCTAATAGAAAATAAAAATGCATTATTTAAAAACGTTTTATAAAATATTACGATAAAACAAACTATTTTTTACGAAAGGAATTTATAATCTTTCTGATTGAGAGAATATTATATACATCTATTACTGTAAAGTTTAATATCCTTAATTTCTAAATTTTAGAATGATATCAACTTAACTTTAATTTAGATAATATATCATTCTCTTTTTTTAATCAATTTTTGGTTAAAAAAATGGTTTAGTCATAGTAGTTAAGTATTAGTTTGTTTAGATAAATTAAAATTTAAAAAATCAACAAAACTTACAGATCAAGTGCATTGTTATTTCAATTTAAAAAAAACGTATGAGAAAATAAAAACGTTGCAATTCTAAAAAAACATTTAAAAAAAGTTAAAGAAAACATTTATAAAAGAATTGAAAAACATAACAAAAATATTTTAAAAAATATGATGATCCAACAAATTTTATTTATTTATTAAAAACTTTTTTACTTTAATCTTTTAAATAACATTATTTTAAATTGAAATTGTTTTTAAATAATAAAATTAGGAGTCAAAAAAGAAAGTTTTCAAAAAACATCCATTTTGGTAAATATTTTTCAAATAACCCATTTTGGTAAATAAGTTTTCCACCAACACCATTTTAGAAAAAAACTCTGTTTTTTATACTGTGGTATTTGCAAATACCATGTGAATCATTGATTATTGGGATGCTACTACTCTTCAGTTCCCGAAAACCTGGTATGTTATAGAATATTAAAAGTTCACCCATCATTGTTCTATTTTGCATATTGATGTTTCTTATTTTATGAATTCTACAGGTTAGTTTTAAATTAAAAAAATGATACTGATCTATTTGCCATTGTCAAATTTAAAACTGATGTATCTGCTATAGAGGTAATGAATTGAAAAAGTAATACCTATCATTTAAAATATTTTGTGAATATAAGAATGCTTGATTTTTCTGTTATTGAATTGGTTATTTGTAGGCATTACAGTAGGATGACTCGTTACATGCCACTTATATATACACAGTTGTACACATATGGTTGAATGATAGTGAGTCGAGGTGGCAATATCATGGGTCGGGTTCGATGGGTAACAAGTCAAATGGATTATTTTTTGCACCTGTCAAAGTGGGTTGGGCCGACCCACAAAACTTCTTTTATCAACCTTTGATTTTTCTTAAAATTATATAGGCGTGTGATATAAAAAAACAAAAATTGTATTATTTTCAATAATAATCTAAGTTTTTATATTGAATGATTTAGGAGGTTTTATGTAATATAGATGTTACCCACCTTGCTGAGACTTTTTCTATGAAAACATTTACAAATTTGCAGGTGAAAGGATTACATGTTACATTGAACGGAGATGTCAAGAACCAGTTTGTTGAAGCTAATGTTTCTTTCAATACAGTTTGTAAGGTGTGCATCACTACATCCTATGATCTTGACAACTTCCCATAAATAAGCATTTAAAGAAAATATAGTTCTAATTTAATAGATTTAAGCATTTGCGTTTAAAACTAAAATTTTAGTGCAATAATGTTAGTTGCATTATGTCAAAAATATCATCAGGTAGTTCATGGTCTCACTTTTCAGTAGATCACAAGTTAAATATTTTTATCGTTTTGTATTAAAAGTGTTTGTTATGGAGATGTATTCTAAGATAATTTCTACTTGCATATGCAGTGATTTCGATTACTTGCTTCATATTAGTGTGCATGTTTGCTCTACAACATTACTGCATGCATCGAGTCGGTTACTTTTTTGATCCAGCCGTGTTATTATGGATGATATGCATAAGTCCCTTGGCTTATAGTAATATAATCCGTTGGAATCCGCATGTTTATCAAGCTCTTTCACCATATTACATGTTAGAGTTTCTCAAGAAGACCAAAAAACAAGGATGGATGTCTTTTGAGGAATTTTACTGTATATAACAGGTAAAAAGTTTTAAGTCTTTTTAAACCTTAGTATCAAATTTACACTGTTCATTACAATATAGTCAAATGCACTTACCTTCAACTTTAAAATTGAAACAATTCTTTAAATTCTTGAAATTCTTGTCCAAATACAAGTTCCTAGCAGGTACTAAAGTTAGAAAAAAGATAATTTTCATGGTTTAACTTTTTCAGGGTCAAATTAGGAATTAATGTAGGATTAAAGTTGACCCAAAAAGTCAAAGCAGTTTAATTTCCTAGCAAGTACTAAAGTTAGAAAAAAACTAAATGGTTTAACTTTTTAGGGTCAAATTAGGAAATAATGTAGGATTAAAGTTGACCCTAAAAGTCAAAGCAGTTTAATTGATCAAGTGCACTTGCAGGCTCGGAAGCAATGTTTGCGGATCTTGGCCATTTCTCTTATGCTGCAATCCAAGTACATCTTGTGGAATTTAATACAATAATTTTTACACTTGGTGTATGATATGTACTCATATCTTGAATTTCCCATTTTGCGCTTAAAGATTGCATTCACATTTCTGGTTTATCCCGCACTCATACCTGCTTATATGTGTCAAGCAGCTTACTTATAAAAAACTCACCAAAACGCCGATCAAATAAGCTTTTACGTCTCTGTAGCAGGTCAAATGGCTCGTAAAACATTTTTTGTATCACCGTTATGTTTGTTATTTTCCAGTCATTTAGTAAGCTTTTTAGGATAAACAGTTTGGTTAAGTTTTAATTTTATTATTTTGAAAAACCCGTACTAGGACGTGTATAAAACTAGAGACTGCAATCCAAGGAACCTATAACATGTATTCAGTCCGCAGAAGAGATTAGCAATAACCCTACGTTTAACTGGCCTGAGTTTGTGGGAGGGATTTGCAAAGAGGTTGCAGATGCAGCTTTAACATGGACTCAGTCCCAAGAAGAGTTATGCCTCAAAAGTCAAGGTTAATTATTTAAGTTTCCATGAATTGATTTTTAAAATTATGATTATATTTAGTTTTGTTGATACATGTATGGGAATTGATTGAATTAAAATGGAAGTCCCAAGCTTCTGGTCGTTGTTTATACATAATTAACAAAACAATTAAGCTACAAATTAAAATAAAAAATATTATGAATTATAGGTTTATTTGCTTACAGGATCCATAGATGCATTCCAAGAAGAGATAAAGCTTGGATCATAATTCTTTATACTTTCCATAAAATAGTTATGGATTTTGAGGTGTAATTACCAAAACAATTAAGCTACAACTTAAAATAAAAAATATTATGAATTATAAGTTTATTTGCTTACAGGATCCATAGATGCATTCCAAAAAGAAATAAAGCTTGGATCATAATCCTTTATACTTTACATAAAATAGTTATGGATTTTGAGGTGTAATTTACTGTTTTTTTATTCATTGAGCTGTTGGTTGATACTGCCTTATTGTTGTTTTGGCATCTTGCAACTTGCTCACATAAATTGTCATAACTTTTGGATAATAACATAATTCATTGCTTGAATAGGTTATTTTTGGAGACATATCGGTGATTTTAATTAATTACACAACTCAAAAATATCTGTGAACTATATTTTTGATTTTACAATTTGAAGTTTTAAACAAGTTAAATTAGTTCTTTGTTCTTTGCTTCTTAAAATGTGAAGCATAAACTTTAGGATTTAACAATGCTAATTATATTTAAATATGTTCTATATTCATCGTGTGTGTACATAACGAAGTGTGTATGTATATATGCATGCATGTATACACACACATGTTTGTGTGTATATGTTGCTTGTATTGTGTGAATTTTTGTGCTTTACTTAATATGGAGCTTTGTGTTTTACTTTGCTATATTACTACCCTAAAGTATCCGGCCACCGGACGGGTATAAAACTAGTTATAATTAGTAATAAATCATTTGTCTTTTAAAACATGGCTATTACACTGTTTGAATAAAATATAACATAATCTATTAACACACTCGTGAAAATATATTTTTTTAAATGTACTTTGACATGACAAATAATTTTTTTTAAG
This sequence comes from Smallanthus sonchifolius, assembly GCA_023525975.1. Lineage (NCBI taxonomy): Eukaryota > Viridiplantae > Streptophyta > Magnoliopsida > Asterales > Asteraceae > Smallanthus > Smallanthus sonchifolius. Next base: position 58,716,026 of record CM042041.1, on the reverse strand, counting down.
TTTATTTTTTAAAATATTTTTTTAACTGGGTATTAATTTTTTATTTAAATTGATAAATATTAATTAATATTAAATTCATTTGATTGATAATAATCCAGAATTTGCAATAGAAAAGAAAAAAGGAGGTTTGTGATGATTTTAAAATCTTTTCTACTAGGTAATCTAGTATCCTTATGCATGAAGATAATCAATTCCGTCATTGTGGTCGGACTCTATTATTTAATATCTATCTTTAATTAAATAATAAATATTAAGACTATGTGTAATTGTCACTTAGAAAGGGCTTGACCACATGGCCACGTAGGCGCCATATAGACAGTCACTCTATTATCTTACAAGTCACCTTAATATTAACCATCACTACTTGGCAAAGAGGCTTGATCCCAATTAATTAATTAATTAGCATGAAAAATCATTTTCATTAATTTAACTTAAATACTTCAGTTCAATTTAGCATGAAAAGTCATTTTAATTAATTAAACTTAAATTTCCAATGCTTCAGTTTTTTTTAGTCACCGAAGGCATTGTCACACAACTTGTGTAATGGTGCAAGGGCTTGATGGTGCAAGTATTAAAACCCTAAATACTTCGATGGCCCAACTAACTCAACAAAAGATTCACGTAAACAACTTTTTCTTTCATAGACATACCAATACCAAAAAATTGTGACGCAAGTTAAAAAAAATTAATGGGTTTGCTTGTACGTGTTGGGTTAGTCGGGATTGTTCGCAGGTCATGGCTTCACGGTCAGCAGGTCAAATGGGTCAGCGGGTCAAGTTTTACCTGAATCTGACCTGGTTTCAAGGAAGGGAACATTTGAAGTCTGTTGCTAGAAATAAGGAGTACGAGATGACACTTTTGACCAAAAAGATATAGCTGTGCAACCAAGAATGCATATGATATGACACAAGTGATGACCACATAACCATTTAATTGGAAAACAATACCTAAGCTAAATATGAACCATCCATTGCTGAAAAACATTACTTTGCTTCAATTCCCATACACAAATTAAGTTTCAGACTTGCCAATCACGTCCCTCAAGCCCTCGACAACCTGGCTCATTTTCGGTCGGTCATCAGGGTTTTTGCAGAGGCAACTAAGACCCAGTTTTGCAATGCTTCGAGCAACATCAAGTGAAAACTGGTTGATTAATCGCTTGTCCATAACCATCCAAAAATTCTTGCTATCAGGAGTGAATTCTTTCACCCTTTCTGTAAGCTTCTGTTGCGCTTTAGGCAGGCTTCTGTCTACTGCCCGCCTGCCCGTTAGGATCTCGAACACTACAACTCCAAAACTCCATACGTCGCTTTTTGATCTAAGATCCGTTTCGGTGTATTCTGGAGCAACATATCCATATGTCCCAACAGGCTGAAACATTAGTAAAACCATGTATTATGTTGGAGACATTCATTCTAGAGATGATAAAAAAACCCTAAAATAGATCAAAAACTCGAAATCCAGAACATTCTGGACAAGTATTTATAGGGCCGTTTATGAGATTAGTTGTAAATTTTTCTACCGGTAGCATAATGGAATCAGGGGACTGACTTCCATGCTAACACGAATAGTTAAACTCATACCACCTAAGAAATATGACGGGTATGGTTTGTGTAACACCCGCGTCAAAATTGAATATACTAATATATTATATAATATTAAAAAATATATAATAAATAGTACATTAAAGTTATTACAAACTTGAAATTTGTTAAATTTATAGAATTACAGGAAGTGTACGTTGTTTAAATTGGGTTTCAAATGGACATGAAAGTGCTAATTTTTAACCATATATGATGATAACGTGATAGTGAGATGATGGATAATGAGAAACAGATACCCGATAGTATAGACCAGGTATGAGACATGATTTATAATCAGATACAAAGACCATGATTACCTAAACACATTTTATACACACTGCCCATTGTCAACCCTACTTCACTCTAATGAATATATACCTTTTAGAAAAGTGTACATTTTAACCGGTTATTCAAATAAGTTATGTTTATGTTTATATCTATAAAAACCAAGAAATATATAAAATTATTAGAATTTTTCGCTTATAATATTTGTAGACGTAGTACGTAAATACTATCACACAAAACAAATATTTTGAAACCCGGACCGGCCGGTCGGATCGGGAACCGGAGGCTTGGCCGGTCTGGTTATGTGTGTTGAAACGGTCCTGCAGCGACTCGGTGGTCGGACCGGTTGGGTATTTTTTCTCTTTTTTAAAACTCTTGTATTCGTATTTCGTAACTAATTGTTAGTTTAAGATTATTATAATTGACTTATTGGTGGTTTTTCAAGGATTAATGGTTGTTTGGATTGATTTGTTTTTATAATATTTATGACGTCGCCCGGTTCTTAAATCTGGTCCGACCGGTGTGGACCGATAAGGAGACCGGTTCGACGTCCGGTCCGGTCCTGAAAACATTGCCTAAAACTTGCTTACCTTTGTAGATACATGAGTTTTGTCCCCTTGAGGACCTTCTCTAGCAAGACCAAAGTCCGAAAGCTTGGCGTTAAAGTTCTCATCCAGTAGCACATTTGATGACTTGAAATCACGAAATATGACCTTTTTAAGATCAAACAAAATGTCAAACTGACAGTAATCTCAAAATGGAACATGAAACTTTGATCTCTTGTTATTCAATCATCTAAACAATACCTGGATTTCCATCCCTCGGTGTAGATAATCCAACCCCTCGGCTGCACCGAGAAGTATACGTAGCCTTGTTTTCCATGGGATCGGAGGTAAATTCGTGTTAAAAAGATGGACTTCTAAGCTTTTGTTCGGCATGTATTCATACACCAACAATCTTTGCATCCGTTCACCATCAACTGAGCAATATCCCAAAAGTTTTACAAGGTTAGGATGATCGACCACCCCAAGAAACTGAAGTTCTGTTTGCCATTCTTTATGCCCCTATATATATAAATTCATATCACATATTAAAATTATACCATAAAATAATCAAATTCCCTATGAAAATGAGTGATTTTGTAGGGTTATAAAGTTGATAATGTTTGCCATTCACATCAAGTTTGCATTTTTTTTTCTGATAAGCATCTTGCCATTATCCAGGTAGAAGTCTTCAAGTGAAGGTCGTATAAGAATTTATTTTCCATTCAACTTAACTACTCTACCAACAATAATTTATGGGGCCATACTACAAAAGTATGATAACTCTGAATGAATTTTTTTTTAAATGGTAAATTTTTAAAAAACAAAGTGGTAAATGGTATGGTTGACCCAAAAAAGTTGTAAATGGTAAAACCGTGATTCCTAATCACGGTTTCAGTTCATTTGTGCAAACACCTAATGATTGGGTGTCAGAAATTTGTCAAAGATTACCATAATTGAAACCGTTATTCCCAATCACGGTTTCAGTGTTACCATTTTAACTGAAACCGTGATTCGTAATAACGGTTTCAATTACTTTATTGTAAACCAGTAACTTTATTGCAGACACGTCTATCGATAATACCAATTTGAACTGATGAACTGAAACCGTGATTCCCAATCATTACCACTTTTTTGGGACAACCATATCATTTACCACTTTATTTTTTTAAAATTATACCATTTTAAGAAACATTTCCACATTGAATACCTCTCACAGGAAAACTACCCGGTTGGAAAGTTGACAGATTCCCGGACCTAGGGATGTTCATGGTCCCATTCAGCTGGTTTTGATGAAAACTAGGCCGAACAGCTAACTACGGTTTCAGGAAACAATAAACCTAACCAGATTGGCTAGGTGGGTAGACAGTTTTAGGGGTTACACTGTTTGAACTATTTTTATCCTCTCAAAATCATCCGTTGGTATTAAAAGTTTTAAAATAGTAAAGATGGTTCATGTATATATAATGCATATACAACATATTCTAAAAACGAAAAATATAAAAAAGTTCAAACTCCAAATCCAAGTTCCAACTCGTCAGTTAAACCTTTAAACCGTCAAAATCATGCCGTATAAATCTTAAATCGGTTTGGTTGTTTCGATTCAATCAAATTTAACCATTGACCTAGACCACTCTATTTTCTACTTTTTATATTCAAAGAGTATACTTATTACACGGTGACACCTTTTTCTTGCAGGTCAAAAGTTATCAATTTGATTATTGAAAGGCAAAGTGGTCTATAATTGCCTAACCCTATATTAGGTTTAGTGGCTTATTAGATTAATTATATTACCAATTTGTATTTGTATACTATTTTTATCCAAAATATATTGTATTAAATTATAACGTTGTATCTTCTCCTACAACTAAACCCACCATCCATGTTGCACGATTCAAACCATCACCAGTTTGGTAAAGGGGAATACACCATTTAAAAAAACGAAATTTTTAGAATAATTTAAAAAAATATTAAGTTGAAAAGACGTTGGAATTTAGTTACCTGCATGCTCTCTCTGTTAAGCTTTTTAATGGCAACCACAAGAGGATCCTTTTGACTTTCACAAAGTCTTATTCTTGCTTTATAAACTCTCCCAAATCCACCTTCTCCTATCTTCAAAAGCTTATTGAAATTGGTGGTGGCATCTCTGAGCTCCGAGAATGAAAATTTCTTCAACTTATTTTCTTTTTCTCTATACGTTTCGCGTGTTCTCGTCGGGGAAGAGATTGAGACTGAAGACTTGACCACTAATCTTGCTTCTGATTTCAACTTTCTTGGTGAGTTGTTATCTTTAGCTTCTGGTGAAGATGTTGGTTTCGGATGAAATATGTTAAAACAATATTTCATCATTGAAGGTGTTAACAATTAATCGCGTTTTCGGCGTGTTAAAAAAAACAGCAAAATCTGTGAGAAAGAAGTGTGAAAATGTTGAAGAAATTAGAAGATGATGTACATGTAGATTTGAGGGTGTGGTGGGTGATGGTTGGGTATAAATGAAGGTGGTGGCCGCTGGTGATGATTGGACGATAAAGTCTATTAAATTATGGGAAGCGTGAATTTGACTTTGACGGTTGTATAATTTGGTCAACGGGAATGACACCGTTGTTGCTAATATTTTTTTTATTTTTTTAACGGCGTGGGCTCAACTGACACGTGCTATCAAGGGAGACTCGTGTATCAATCTACCCATATAACCCCTAGGGAATTGAAATCTGCAGAGAGTATTGCTAGTTTTTATGAAGTATATCTTACAAGATTCGAACACATTACCTTCACAAAGAGAAAACCTTTTAGGAAAACTCACTGATCACCAAGGCAGAACATTGATGGCTAATATATTTTTTTAGAGTAAACTCCCGTTTTAGTCCCTATGGTTTACACCAATTCTCTTTTTAGTCACTGTGGTATCACCAAGGCAGAACATTGATGGCTAATATATTTTTTTAGAGTAAACTCCCGTTTTAGTCCCTATGGTTTACACCAATTCTCTTTTTAGTCACTGTGGTTTCATTTTTGTTCTAAATAAAGCCAAATGGACACCGTTTGATTTTCTGTTAAGTTTTTTTATGAAAAGACAAAAATACCCTTATGATCCACCGCAATCCCCATCTTCATAAAAACCCTAAAATAAAAATACCCTCCACCTCCACCTCCACCTCCACCTTCATCTTCACCACCACCACACCCCCACCCCCCACTACCGCCACCCCCCACACCACCAACACCGCCAGAACTCTAGCCGCCGCCGGAAGTACCTCTGTCTCATCTTCCTCATCTCTGCTCTTCGTCGCCGCCGGAACTCTAGCCTTCGGTTCTCTCCTCTTTATTTCCCGAAGATTGCTCCCGCCGACCTCTAGTGCATATAATAACCCTAGCCATGTACACCGCGAATACCACACCAATCTCCCCCAACGGGGATTCAATATTCAACACCTAGATCTGAGTTTCCGAGTAGGCTGAAACCGTCGGACCGTGCTGCTCGTTCAGGTAGCCACGTTCTTCGTTCACGAGAACGTTTTTGTGGGAATCTACTTAACGGTGGTGTTGGACGGCGGCAGTGGCAGTGGCGGTTGCGGTGGTGGAGGGTGGCAATGACAGTGGCGGTTGCGGTGGTGAAGGGTGGCAGTGGTGGAGGGTGTGGTGGTGGCAGTGGCGTTGGTGGTGTGGGGGGTGGCGGTAGTGGGGGTGTAGTTGTGGTGGTGGTGGTTGTTAAGATGAAGGTGGAGGTGGAGGTCATTTTTATTTTAGGATGTTTATGAAGATGGGGATAGTGGTGATGGACCATAAGGGTATCTTTGTCTTTTCATAAAAAAATTTAATAGAAAATTAAACGGTGTTAATCATATGACTTTAATTGGAACAATAATGAAACCACAGTGACTAAAAAAAGAAATTTAAACTATTGGACTAAAATAGGAAATTGGTGCAAACCACATGAACTAAAACGGGAGTTTACTCTTTTATATATATATTCAGCCATTTCTAGAATTGTATTATGCAATAAATTATAAATAGGCAAAAAGAGACCACCTTTGTCTCTATTTGAACAAGAAATGAAAAAGAGACCACCTTTGTAACTTACACGGTTCCGTCCGTGTGTTTTTCGTGTAAATTGTAATAATCTTGTTATGTCATATGAATATATGATGTTTGTTTTTAAATATTATTAATAATTTCTATACGTAAATATTTATGTAATGAATTTAACCATACAACTATATCTTTTTTGGTTGAATCATGGTTTCTATATTAATATTTCATTACTAAATTATGTTTAAAAAAAGGTAGAATTACATATATCATCGTATTTTCAACTCTAATTACATATATACCCAAGCCAAAACTTAAATTACATATATTCCCCTCTTTTATAAAATTAGTATTTTAACCTTACAAGAAATACGACTATTCTTATTTTATTGATCTCAACCCTAACATCTGGATTCCCACTATCGATTGATTCCAACATCTAACTTCGCTTCTGATCGATTTCATCATTTAGTTGGGTATATTTGTATATATGAAAGGGATATACGTAAATAAATTTTTTAGCTGGGTATATATGTAATTAATGAAGTTTTTAGGAGGATATATGTAATTGCCCAAAAAAAATTCATTTAGTTTTTAAAGTATTATAAAAATATTTTTTAAATATGTATTACATCATTTAAAAGTTAATAAATTAAATAAAAATATAACTTAAATAGTTTTGAAACCTTTTAATCATGATGAAAAATAAAGTCACAACTTGATTAATTTGAAAAGAAACAAGTGAGGTCCACACGGTTACACACATCCGTGATTGTACTTTACCTTCAGTCTTCACATTATGTGTACTCTTTATCTTTTTGTAGATTTTCGTTGGTGTTGCTTCCATCATATCTTGGTGCTCCAAAAGATAATCTACGGGGAAGTTACTCCATTGACTCTGAAATTTAAACTAATTAGAGCGTAGAATATTCCTTTTCTGACGGTGACCTCATATATTATTTGTCAAGAAATAAAAGAATGATGTTTGGTTGGAGTCGTAAACTCCGTTTACATTCAATTAGGTGCCATTCATTAGCACCTTTTATGCTCGCCTCTCATATTTTCAAAACAAACAAATAGTCCAAACCTTCTTTTATTTCCATCATCTTATCTAGTGAACATCGAACCATAATCCGTTGAGTCGACCTTGCTACTGCTGATTAAAGGATATAATTTTTTTTATGTTCTTTTTGTGTTAACTTCATCATAGTTTGAATCTTGATTTGACTTTCTGGTTTTGTGATATCTACATGTTTCATTGTGATGGCATTTGGTTAATGGAGTTGAAGATATCAAAAGTACAGAAAATAGGTTTTAAAACTACAAACGTTATATATGTAATATCTAATATAATCATTTTGGCTTTATTCTAGTTCTTAGTTTTTTGCTTAAGAAAATTATGATGAATCTTGATTTCTTAAGACATTCTAGTGTGTTGTTTGGTTCTTATTCATTCTATAAGCATCTAGTTGATAAAGTGAGTTTTATTCTATTAAGACTATTCAATTAAATTTGTGTTTAGATTAATTTGCTTTTAGTTAGATATAATTGTATGTTAGGTATGTTAGCGAACTTATAAGCAAGTTCGCTTGTTTTAATAGTGGCAAACTTACTTTCCTTGTGCTTTTATATAAATAATATTTTTGTAATCATTATTGAATTATCAATCAAATCATTCATTTTACCGTCAATCATTCTCTCTTATTTTCTTAAATATTTATTATGTATAATTTTTAATTCTTCTTTATTTCTTATTTCAACAATAGATGACGATATCCAAGATAAAAATATTTATAAAAAATACTGGTTTATAATAAGTTGAATTTATATAAAAATATAATACACGAGTTTTTAACATAGTATATGATATGATGGTATAGTTTTATTTCGACGTTGAAGTGATTGGGCCGCTTCCGAGATACATGGACAGAAGTTAGCCGTTCAAAACAAAAACAAAAGTGATTGGGCCGATGTTTGGGCTTTTCCTATTTCGTGATTAAGCGGCCCGTGAGTTTGCTATATATATGGAAGGGCAAATCGAAGAGTTTCAGTTCAGGGCAAAAACGAAATCAGAAGTTGTTGAAGAGAAAATCGAATCGTTCATCTCTGAAGATATATTCCCCGTATATCACCGTCAAATCTTGTTCGTTATCACCACCGGCTATCTTCAACGTTTTGCCTTTGAGGTAATCTATTACTGTTAGGGTTTACAAACCCTCTCTATTAGATTCTTAAGTGTTCAGTTAATAGATTGAATCTAGGTATCAAATACAATCTGATTGGTGGTCGTTTATCGTTGATAAGTTTGAATCTTTAATGAATCGTTAGTTTCTGCTCCAAAAAATCATTCTGAGATATTTTCCCCCAATTAATAGCCATGTGGATTGATATCATCTGTATTAGTTATATTTATAGTATCAGGTAGAAACATTCTGTGAGATTTTTATAGGTTCCAGAAGCAACAAGAAAAGATATTAGAACAGTACCATATAACCTGTATTTGGTTCTTATAACTTTAATCAATTAAAAGATATTAGAATTGTATGTATTATTTTGGCTTAGAATGCTTAAGATTTGCTCTTTATTTGATGTCTAGTTGTGGGCGCTCGAATGGGATCCTTGCTAGAAAGTTTAAATAGGTTTCAGAAGCAACAGGAAAAATGCCAGGCAACACTTAAGAGCATTGCTGGCTCTAAAACAAGCAATAAGACAACAACTTCTGCTCCTAGAGTTGCGCCTGCAAGCACATTGGCGAAATCACCTGTTCCTGCAGTTAAATTCTCTAATGACACTGAGAGGTTGCAACATATTAATAATGTAAGGAAGAGCCCTGTAGGAGCTCAAATCAAACGAGTGATTGATCTACTATTTGAGGTACATACTTATCTCTTTTTGTATGTGTTTAATTGGTTATTATCTTTAGTGTTTTGCTAGGGAGTATGTCACTATAGATTGGTTTTTGAGTACTGGATGGATGGAAATATATAGGCAATTTACTGTGTTCTAAAACTAATAGGGAAATAATGTTCAAGCTCATGGAAATAAAGTAGGATGCGGGAATAGTGAGAACTGTACAAAATAATACTCTTTCTTTAGTCAAACTTTAAGTTGCAGTTTCATATATACCTCTAAAAATGTTCAAGTTTCATATTTATCCAACAGAAAGTTTAATATCAAATGTACCCATTCAAAACATTCAAAATTTCATGTTTACCTATTTCATTAACTACAATTTACAATAGGCCTATTATACCCTTCTCACAATCATTACACTTTAAACTTTCATAATCCAAATTCTTACATAAAGGAAGGGTATAGATGTCATAAATTTGTAAATGGGTATGTCTGATGTAATGATTTTTTGTTGAGTAAATATGATATTATTCAAGTTTTAAGGGGTATGTATGACAGCAAGAAGTCACATGTGGTGACAGAGCATGTAATTTGTTTTTCAAGTTACTGAGAATCCTGTTAGTGCAGACAATTATAGTTATGACTTATGAAAATATAAAGTATAAGCATTTACAATTGCAGTCTCATAGTCATTTGTTAAATAACCTAGTTTTGGTGTATTTACAGTCAAGGCAGGCCTTTACAGCTGAGCAAATAAATGAAGCATGTTATGTTGATATCCGAGGCAATAAGGCAGTGTTTGAAAGTTTGGCAAAGAACCCAAAAGTTAATTATGATGGAAAGCGTTTCTCTTATAAGGTAATCTTAATCTTTTTATGGCACCATTTGCTCATCTTTTTGTGAAATAAACTTGTATCTTGGTGATGTGATCTTTTATTTACAGTCGAAGCATAATGTGAGAGACCAGAAAGAACTTCTACGATTAATACGGACATTTGCAGAGGGTATTGCTGTTGCTGATCTTAAAGACGCATACCCAACTGTCATGGAAGATTTACAGGTAAATTGGCAGATTTTTTTTATATAATTCTAGGGCATCGGGTTGAATAAGAAACTGATGATTGCTCAGACCCTGAAAGCTGGTCGTCAGATCTGGCTGCTATCAAATTTCGACTCACAGGAAGACATAGCGTACCCAAACGATCCTAGAGTCCCCATCAAGGTTGATGATGAACTGAAAGAGTTATTCAGGTCAATTGAGTTGCCACGTGACATGCTGGATATTGAGCGGGACCTACAGAAGAACGGGATGAAGCCTGCCACAAACACGGCTAAAAGGAGAGTGATGGCTCAGAATGGTAATATTTTGAACAAACCAAAACAAAAGAAGAAGAAGAAGACTGAGATCAGTAAAAGGACAAAACTCACCAATGCTCATCTTCCTGAGCTCTTCCAGAAGCTTAATGGCTCTTCCTGAGCTCTTCCGGAACCTTAATGGCTAAAACTTTCTTTTAAGTTGTATCCTCTAAAATTGATGGATTAACATCAATGTGTTTGGTCTACGTATCTTCTATCTAATATTGTTAGACAGAGACCTAGTTTGGTCTTCTCGACATTATTGATGCTTGGAAGTTGGAACTAGTTTTGATAAATACTTGGCGCACGTTTGGGCATTGTAAATTCCAAAAACACTTTGATAAACCTAAACTTCAAAAACAAGTAGAAGACGTCTTTTATACCAAGTAGATTGTTTTTTACTTCTTTCACTCTCTTATTTGTACATGTAATGCTTTTATTTATCATTTTGTTTTATTTATATATAATGGAGCAGACATCAAAACTAAAAGCAAACAAATATCAAATCCTTAAATAGCTCAACAATATATGATATGATGGTAATTTTAATTTGATGTTGAAGGGCTTTCTGTGCCCATAAAGCACAACTAAACCATCAAAAACAATGAGGAAATGAGGCAGTGGATACGCTTGTAAGTAATTCGTTTATACTTCTCCAGAAAACCAACCGCTCAGATGACAAGATATTCAAACAGAAATTAATGTTGTTACATGGATTCTCAATCAAAGAACAATGGTACACTTCACTTATACAGTATGACCAGGTAGAATGGCAAAATGTGAAATATATTGTATACAATCTCCCTCCATCCAAAAAGGCGAACTAAAAAGTCCACTTAGAGTATTACCTCAATAAGTCCATTTAGACTGTAAATTTATGATCTTGATTCCGTTAATCTGGGATCCATAGAAGTCTTCGGTTAGCAGGAGGGGCTAATCCAGGAATATCCCGAATGTCTTTGTTATTTGGATGAACAAGCTGCAATTTAGAATCATAACATTAGAAAAAGATTAACGATAAGTCGATGACAAAAGACAATTTTTTTTTCTATATTATTTTCTGTTTTCTTTTGTAGAAGTGTAAATAATTAGAATGGTAGATTCACAGTGCATGGGAAGACGGGATTTAAGTTTGGTTATTTAGTTATTGTAAAAGGATAAAAATGAAGAAACTGAAAGTAGAATGTACCTTCACGATAATTATAGATATAACACCAACCACGATAAGGAAGAGCAAAGCCATAATGCATCGATCAGTTGCAACCTACATAGTGAGTTAAGTGAGCAACTAGAAAGAACAAAAAAAGAAAAAAAAAACAGGGTTGTGAATAGTTTAGAGGTTGACCTGCCTACCAATTTCCTTCACTAATTGAGAAGCCTTCTTGATTGAAAAATGGATTGAATCAAGTTCATTAACGATTCTACTCATTTGTTCTGTCTGAAAATTTTAGTCCGCATGCAAGAAACAGATGATGAATTAATGATTACTCTCCACATGTTTAAGAAACTGAACCATTCAACAAGGTAAGATAGCGTACTTGTGCTTTAAGTGCTGCTGCAGTCTCGGTTCCTACATTTATTGTCTCATGGACAACCTATCAAAAACATGTGAGAATATAAAATTAACAAAGCTATAGACAAAATGTGACATGGATGTTATTGCATTAGTAACACTACTAGTTCTTTATATGTTTATTTTATAGCCCATCAATTTGTTACAAAGTATAGAATTGTTTCCTAAAAGATACTAACCTTTTTTGACCGTTCAATAGCTTGGTCAGTTTCATCCATCATTTGATGACCATTATCCATTAGTTGCTGATTTGTCATAGCTGAAATATAAACATAATCACTTAAATTTTACTCATAAGTGATGAGGTGAGATGTAATAAAACAAATTAAATTGGTACCAGGTTCTTACTTGAGGCTTGTAAGCCATTATCTTCCTCAAATCCTTCAGCTGGCCCACCAAAGAGATCGACACGTTTGTTCTGAATGTTGGTTGCGTATCTGGATCACCCAACAAAAAACACAGATGAATCAACATGGTGTGCAGAAATTAAGGTTATGATTATTTATACATGCTTGAAAAGGTAGAAATTAAAGCAAAAAAAAATGAGAAAAGGCTTTTTCGTGGTCACTTTTAAGAACCGCACATATATGAAATAATTACAGGCCCCTACAAAGATGTGGTTAAGTAATGTGCACATGAATACTTTAGGACTTACTGTTTTTTCAGTGCAACGTATGAATTCAACTCCTTGACCTGGATAAAAGTAGAAATTTTAATCAGATAAAGAACAATGCAATAATGCGTATTGTAGCACAAACAAAATTTGAAACGAGACTGCACCATGGATTGTTTTTTCTCATTCAGTATCTTGCTGGTATCAGGATCAACCGTGTTTAGTTCCTTGACTTCTCTATCAAACTCTTTGATAAGCCTGGAAATAAAAATGTTGTATATTAGAATAACTTATCAAGGAATGTAAGTAATAGAGATGCGAAACTTACCATCCTAAAGAGCATTTATTGGGCAGACCATAAATAGATTTTGTTATTGGTAAAGCTATTTATGTATCAAAATCATGTTTCTAAAAGACCTTAACGGCTTAACTTATACAGTTATGTAACAGAAGAAACAAGATGCTATAAGAAGCAGAGAAACAAGCAGCAAGGATAGAAGTTTGTCTTTCAAAAATTGTATTCACAACAAAAAAAAAGTTAACTTCAGAAAACATATATGACCATATGCAATACTTGATAATGTATGTAACATGTTTGAAATAGTTATTCATGAAACATTAGGAGGTTAATATTGGGGTTGAGAAGAGGGTTAAAGATTCTTGTTCTTGGAAAATGTGGCTACAACTTCATAGGAAATTTAGTATCAAACTAAGTTAATTCTGCTGAATGAGAGAAAACTAACATGAACACAAGTCTAGTGAAATGCACTTCTTACTCATGCACCGCTAAAAACATACAACATGGCCATTTTTTTTATATTTCAACCTCTAATCAGTTTGGCTCTTCATATTTAATGCAATTTGTGATGAAATAACTGCTTTTGGAAGTTCACTTATAAAATGTAATGTCATCATAACTATGCCTTCAAATCATCAAGGCAAAGATAATGTCCCATGTCACAACACTTTGTATGTACTTTGTATGTGAGGACATGTTGAATATTAAGAGTAAACTGAGCATAATATATGATTCAGTTACTCGGTAGAGATTGGAAACCTAAACACAAATAGGATGTTGAGCCAACATACCCAAGGCTTCAATACAAAATTTCTCATTTTTACAGGCATATAACTTCATATTGACATTCGATCAGGTATATAGCATACACCATTTTATACAAGCTACCTACATAAAACAATCTATCCGTAACAATAACTTACGCCAGCAGTTTAAAAAATGATTAATTTTCTAAAAAGTAAGCACGTAGTGCTTTGCTCAAGAAATCTTCCAGTTCTACTTGGCTGCATTGTGGCTGTCCCAACAGGATCTGCCCACTTCTCTTGACAAATTTACAAAATAATAAAAAGTTACCTTTTACATTCCCTCATCTTTCCAGTTAGGTCTTCCAACTGCCTACTCTGCCTGCTTGCATCTTTGATCTTCTCAAACTTTTGAAATCCATTTCTGCCTCAAAATTGAATCACAACATTCACAGTTTAAATTTTTACGTTTAAGATCATAAAAAAGAAAGCTGCATCATTCTGATAAGCAAAAATTCTACTTTGTCAACCTGAACTTAACATATAGGTCAGCATTTAGACTATCCATGTGATATGCATTACAGCATAAATTTCTAAAAACACAAAATAGATGGTTACATAAATGTTACAACTAAGTTTTTTGTCAATTTGGCTTTCCATATATATATATAAAATCTAAGTTTGCATAACTGATCAAATTAAAGAGCAAATCAAGTTTTCTGCAAGCTCAGATGCATCAAATTAAACAGCTGATTTTCTCCCTAAGATCTAGATTCTACTAGTTACCATATGTATCTACATATATACATACATCCACATAAACATGATCCATTTCTGACAATATTACTGTTTTGACAATATTCGAATTAAAAATAACAAAATGCTTACGAGAGTGCTCGAAAAATATCAGCTATCTGTCCGTCAATCTCGCCGAGCTCCTCGCTTATGGCCGAAATCGAAGACGCCATATCTCACCAGCTCCGTCAATAACAGTCACGACTATGCACCTCAATTTCCTTTCTCAATACATCATCAAACACAAAATCACCGCTAGAGTTTCTCGTATCAGATCTTCGTTAAATCACTAAACATCAAACTTCATCAAGTCAGATCCAGAAATTATTGCAACTACGATTAAACAGAACGTGAAATCTCTTCCAAATTGAAACAGATTGAATCAAAATCACCGATTCAAAATTTGAACTTACCGTTTCTTAATGAACTAATCAGATCACAGCAATGCAGGTCGGATACGTCATAGATCCGATCGAAAACTCCAGAGATGAAACAGATGAAGACGGTGAGCAGTTCCGCACGATGTTGAGGTATGAAGACAGGTAACTGTGAGATTTGAATCTCACAGAGAGTGATTTTGTTGTTAATGGAGTAAACTTTGTTGTACAGTGTGCATTAAGTGTTGTACTGGGGGAAATTAAAATCAGAGCCCTAAGTTTCGGCCGTTTAAACCGATGAGTGGGTCCAAGGAACAGGTGTCTCTCATTTATTGGATCGTAGTACGGGCTTGTGGCCTGTTGACACGTTTATGACTTTATGTATAAAACATGGAGTAGCAAACAAAATCTAGATTTTGGTTTGTATTAGTATTAAAGTATCTAACCGTTTATATTAATTACTCTTTTAGTAATATAATGATAACATATGTAAGAAGTGAACATATATAATCAAAAAGGTTCGATTCGAATCAAATTTCGTTTTTTCGAATCCAATTACTAAATGAATTTGTTTTCAAGAACGTAAGAAACGTCAGGACAGCAAACGGCGACGACACTTCGTGCTTGTGATGGTGGGCGATTGTGTGGCGGTGGCAATGATGGTGGCCGGTTTGTGCGGCGACAGTGGTAGAGCCTTGTGATGGCTCTAATACCAAATCATAGAGAACAAGTGTGTTTGTGTAAAGTTTTTGTATATTTTGTTTGAGAATAAGGTTATAAGAGTATGTATACTCCACTATTTAAAAAGCTAAATCTCAATTAATATTTAATTATATTTTGAGTTCCAATATAACTATCTGTTAATTCAACTTGTGATTCATTTTCATTCTCTGTAACCCTGACTCTATTCGAGTGAATTTGGGTAGACTTTTATAGCATTGATTAGTCAATCCAGTAGAGACTATGAATTTAAATTAATAGAGGGTTTAAGACCGTTAGGTTACCTTATTCTGACATATTGTTGTAAGAAAAAAGTCGACATAAGACTATGTAATCGTGACGTGAAAGGGGAGTTGGACACATGGCCTGTGATTGATGCGTGAATGGACGTGTGAGGCGGTGGCATGAGGGGATAACGGGCGTGGGGAAAAAACTAGTTGTTGACTAGTTTAAATAAAACTAAAAATTTACTTTTTTATCTATAAATACCAAATCATTTAACCTTAAAACCACAACATTTTTTTTTATAAAAATACATATAAATCTCTCTCTATCTACAGCCATTTCTCCTCTCCAACCATGAATCTTTGGAACCTAAACAACTCGTTCTTCGCTAGCGTACGTGGTTTCAACGACAACCAAGATAACGACCATAGTAACCTCTTCAATCCAATCTTTTTTATCCCAACGTGCATGTATCTTAATCACCCAACCGCAATTCATGTTTGGTTTCTAGAACCAAAACCAAGCCACAGTCCATACCCTAACACAACCGATACCCGAATCCATACCCAAAACACAACCTACAAAAACCAGACGTTCGCATAAAAAAACAATCAACAACATCAAGTCCTGATTCAACCACACGTAAGCATGAAAAGCGGACCCTAGACGAGGAAGTTGCTTTGGTACAAGCATGGGTGGATGTATCCGAGGACCCTAATACCGATATATTTTATCAACTTTATTTTTTTATTTTGTTTAAAATGTATTTTATTGTTTATATTAATATGTAGTATTTATTATTAATAGGGAATCATCGAACTTCAAAAGATTTTTTGAAACACATTCATGATACAATACATTGGATAGGGGCGAATATCGTAACCCCGACAAGTTATGAGGGAGATGGAGGGACCTTCGTCATAAGATTTATAAGTTTAACACCTACTACAACAAATACGCCAACAACCGTCGTAGTGGTGCAAATGACCTTGGTATTTTTGTAGAAGCATGTTAAGAGTATGAAATGGAAATGGGTGTGTCGTTTACTTACGAGAAGTCATGAAAGATTTTGAAAAAAATGTTCGAAGTGGACACAAGTCACGTTGATGGGGCAATCGTCTAAATGGTCCAAAACGTTAACGTCCGACGAGTATACGTTATTGCAATCTGCCTCGAACATGTGTTCCCAAATTATTCTCAATGACACTGATGCCGAGATTGATATACCAGTTGAACCGATTCATCCGCTGGGGAAAATACTAAAGGTTTTATAAAATTAATGTTTTATTGTTATGTTTCTTTTTTAATTAATTAATGATGAGTTAATGATTAAAAATTGAATGCTAATAGTAAAACCATTACAAACCTTAGTGATTATCAGCTGTTGGCGTGACAGTGGCATGGCAGGGCGGGGCGAAATTACTTTTCAATGATTCCATTATAGACAGCCTAACAACGAATCCTTGGTTATAAACAACGGCCTTGAATTTTAAGAAATTTTAAATTAATTATTTGTGATAATTAAAAAAAATGCATCACTTATAATTAAAAAAAAATCAGCTATAATAATGTTTTTCAAAAACACAATAATTTAAGAAAATCAATATTAGAAAGGGAAAAATAGATATAAAAGTTGGAAGAATATACGTACTCTTAAAATGAATATATTTTATATAAAAGTCATAAGAACAAGCAACAACAAGAAGGATATAGAACAAACAACAATAGTAGCAAATCTCAACAAAAACAGCATAAAAAACAGGTGACAATATCATCAACAACAACAATTTTTAGCAGGGGCAAGCAATAACAACAACAATATAGAACAAGCATCAACAATAACAAATCTCAACAGGAACCCATCGGTTAACCGACCCATAAACAAACCGAAGTCACGTCAAGAACCAAAAATCGGTCGGTTAACATTTTCAAGTAACCGAAACTTTAGGTTTTGATTCGATAAGGGCTTAAAACTTACTGATGAGGGCTTTAAAACTGGACTAAACCAGACGACCTATGCATACCCCCATCCCAACCAGGTAATATATGTTGGACCTGTTGGTTGCCAAAGGATTGGTATCAAATAGACTAAGTCTCCCATCATCCACCCAATTTGTTCACACACACTCTCACACTTGAGATTCTTGTTAATCTTTTTTAATAAAATCAACGTCTTAAATGGATGGGCTTTTTTTCTGGAAAAAACTTTTTAATTCAAGGTTCGAACCACAAACCCAGTTTTGATGGAACCCCAATTGGTGTGACCAAACAAATAAATCATGGGCTGTACAAAATATAAAACAAATTGTTAACTCGTACAAGATCGTCTTGAGCTAAGTCAACCTGGTTTATGATTTGCTTTGAGCTTTGAAGTAATGAAGTGAGAGGTGTGGTTTATCCCACATCGGCTACTTGAAGGAAACAAACGGAGTGCAAGTGACTATATAATGCAAGCATCTACGTCTTCCAAGAGCATGTAGCCATGCAATGAACACAAAGCGAACTATTCTTTCGCCTTTTACTAAAGAATACGGTGAGTTTCTCGTATAAAATGGCATACACTTATTTTTGGAGAGTCTTTTTCTTGAAGGGCTTCAACCAATCTTTTTACAACCAATTTTTTTTAGTTCAATGTTTTAACTTGACTTTGGATATGTTATGGTTGAGCTGCTTTCTAACCTTTTTAAGCTTAAAAATCCTAGGCATTATTGAAGATCTTGAAAACATTGAAAGTGGCATGCTTCCTACATTTTTTAAATGTCTAATGATTTTTATTACTACTACTAACAAAATACGAGTGTATTTTTAAATTACTTTTAGATTTTGCTAGCATTTTAAATCTTTATAAGGATTGCGTTGAGCATCAAATGGAGTTTCAAGTAGGGATGAGATCAGTATCGTACTGAACCGGTACCGGTATCGAAAGTACCGGTCCCGGATTTTGTTAAAAAACGGGTACCGATACCGGTACCGAAAATATAGAATCGGTACCGGTACCGGTACGGTACTTGTATTTCGGTACCCGGTACCAGTTTGGTACCCGAATACATATTTTCATAAATTACTGGTTTTCATAATAAGATAAGAACTAATGTTACCTATGACAATATCATCATCTTTTAAAAAATCGTCTATCTCATCAAAAATTGGTTTTCTTGACTTTCTCACTCAATCGTGAGTACAAATCAAAGCTTCAACAATATTAGATGACAACCTTGTTCTGTAGTCATCTAACTTGTTCTGTAGTCATCTAAGTTACGACCGCTCGTAGTTTTGATCAAACCTATTGTTGGTTCCATACACAAATCATATTTTCTACAATTCTATCAAACAAAAATAATCGATCCAAAAATTTGAGTGGGGTTGGGGATGACTGTTCGTTCAGATTAACGAGTGGGGTTTTGAAAATTGGGAAGGTGATAGATATTGTGAAATTGTGATATTACAAAATAACAAATTCCCATAAAAAGGACCCCTCGTATTTTTGGTATTTTCAGGACTAAAAGGGTACTTTTCGGTAAAGTATAGGTACCGGTACCAACCATTACCGGTACCGAAATCAGAGAAAATCAAGTCCCGGTATTGGTACCCGTTTTAATTTTTCGGTACCAGTACGGTACGGGTACCGGTACAGGTACAAATACTGGGTACCGAAAGCTCATCTCTAGTTTCAACATTATGAAGCATTTGGATAGGAATATGACTTTTCAAGTTTATTATAATACTTCGCTTTCATTTTTGTGTTGATCATGCATGATTGTATGATTTTAGAAAAAGATGATAAACTTTTAGTATAAAATACTTTGTTTAAACAGTCGGTAGCTTATGTCGATGAAGTAACAATATTTAATCATTTTTGTTGTGTCATTATAATACTTTTAATAATTATTTGGCTATGTTAATAACACAACTCCACAATCAGTTAACCATGTCACTAATTCTAGAAATTAGTAAAAAGAAACCGACCCAAACCATTCAAATCGAACTGTTTTGGCCGGTCCGTCTAACCCGACCGGTTAGGTACTTTTTTTCATGGCCTAGAACGTCTCTCAAAATCGGCTGAAACAAAGATATTTGAGATTGAAAGTTTCGAATACAGAAAAAAAACAGTTCAAAATCTATAACGAGGCTAACTCTAAGCTTATAAGAACTAGACTGGAATTTTATTGAAGTTTTCAAACCCTATATAACATGTAAGTGTTATTATATAGAGTTGTTGATCAGTTCTTGTAACTATGTAATGGAAAACAATAATAATAACATACATGTTAAGTTCACCGATGATAGGGAAGACGACATGATCTCTGATCTGGATCGGGTTCCCGTTTAGGTGTACGATTAGGATGGTATTAGGTGAGTTCTTGAGAGCTCATGGTTTAGCAGAGAGAGAGGGACGATTTTATGGTGATGGAATAGATTAAAGATTAGTCTATTTCCTCTAATTAACTCTCTATTTATGTGTATACCCAATGGGAAACCCATTAGTGGCCCATTAAGAGTAATTAGGTCAATCGACTAATTACTAGCCATATGTTATTAAATAAATGAATAATTATATTTGATCATTTATTAATAAGATAAATGATTATAAATAAATGATTATAAGAGCCATATCTTAAATCTCGTCTTACATTCTCTCACTTAGCTGAGTAATCATTTATTATGAGCATTAGTAACTCTGCAGATTTAATACTCATTTTAGTTTTAAACCAAAACTGTAGCAGAGAAATACAGTCATTGAATCGATATCCAACTCAAGACCCCCATTAATCATACTACAATCCCAATTTAAAACTTAAGTAAATTTAGGATCAAATTTATAAATAAGCCCTTTAACGTTGATTTGTATAATCAGTGTCTATATGTCGTTAGGCATGCATAACATATTTAGAGACAAACAAATTCAAATAACTAAGGAAAATTCATTAATAAATGTAAGTAAGTACATTATGCTACTAAATATGGTCTTTAGAAAAACCCACCTTTGAAACATGTTCTTCGAAAACTTTATGTGGGAGACCTTTAGTCATCGGATCCGCAAGCATAACTTTAGTACTTATATACTCAATACAAAGATTATTTTCCTCAACTCGCCCACGTACGAACAAGTACTTGTATCAAGATATAATCCAGCTCCATTCGAACTATTACTGTTCGAGAAACTAACGCCAGCTGAGTTATCACAATAAAGCTTCAATGGTCTAGAAATTGAATTGACATTTTGAGTCCAGTGATCAGATTCTTTAGCAACATTCCATGACTGGTCGCGTTATACACAGCTATGTATTCTTCCATCATAGTGGATGTTGTGGTCAACTGTTGCTTATGACTCTTCCAAGAGATAGGTCCGCCGGTTAACATAAAGATGTACCCTGAAGTGGATTTCTTGTCATCTTTGCACTTAACAAATTCATAATCAGAATAACCAACCACTTCTAAATTATCACTTCTTCTATAAGTCAGTTTATAGTCTTTCGTCCCTTGCAGATATCGAAGTACTTTCTTAGCTGCTTTCCAGTGATCAAGGCCAGGATTAGTCTGATAACGGCCTAGCATTCCATCAATATAAGCGATATTCAGATGAGTACAGACTTGAGCATACATGAGGCTCCCAACTACTGATGCATAAGGTATCATTCTCATTTGCTCCTTTTCAACCTTTGTTTTCGGGCACTGGAAAGAACCGAAAACATCTCCCTTAACTACTGGAGCTACTGACAGAAGGAGAGCGGTGTTGCATATTGTAACGTGTGAGGACCCTTTCGATGTAGGCTTTCTGAGATAATCCCAAAATGCCATTAGATCTATCTCGGTGTATTTCTATGCCTATAACATAAGAAGCCTCTCCGAGATCCTTCATGTCGAAGTTATGCGAGAGTAAACGCTTCGACTCATGCAACATATCTAAACTATTACTTGCCAATAGAATATCATCTACGTATAGGACAAGTATAGTAAAGTTGCTCTCATTCATCTTGAGGTAGGTGCATTGATCCACTTGATTCTTCAGGAAACTTTGTTTCTTTATGACTACATCAAACTTTAGGTACCATTGACGTGATGCCTGTTTCAACCCGTATATGGATTTCTTTAACTTGCAGACTAGATGTTCCTAATCTTCAGGTTGAAAACCTTCAGGCTGTTTCATGAACACGTCTTCATTCAAGTCGCCGTTGAGGAAAGCGGTTTTGACGTCCATCTGATGTAGCTCTAAGTCAAAGTGAGCTACTAGGGCCATCACGATACTTAATGAATCCTTTCGAGAAACAGGAGCAAAGGTCTCTTGATAATCGATTCCTTCTTTCTGAGTGAAACCCTTTGCAACCAATCTCGCTTTGTAGCGTTCAATGTTTCCATTCGGATCTAGCTTAGTTTTCTATACCCATTTACATCCTACGGGTTTAGCACCGTTGGGTAATTCAACTAAATCCCAAACATCATTTTTCTTCATGGAGTCAAGCTCGTCAATCATAGCTTTATTCCATTCAGAAGACTGATCACTGCTAATGGCTTCATGGTAAGAAGTAGGATCTGTAAACTTTCTGGCATCCATTTCAGCTTTAGTCAGGTAGGTAAAAAAATCATCAAAGTTAGTAGGGCTTTTGGACCTAGATGACCTCCTGAGTTGATTATCGGGTTCGGCATTGTCTTCATGTTGGTCGTTTGATGTGTCTTCATTCTCTGGTATAAAAGGAGTAGCATTAAGATCTGAAGGAGGAAGAAGTGGTGCAGTGACGTGCGGTGCAGCGTGGTGTACAAGAGGAGTAATCGGAGTTAAGGTAAGCGACGTATCCCCCCCCCCCCGCGTCATGTACTTCTTCTAAATCTGGATAAGGATTTTCACTGCTTCTACTGACCTTAAAATCCTCAAGGAATTTGGCATGCTTGGTTTCTACAATACGAGTGACGTGAGAAGGACAGTAGAATCTATAACCCTTTGAGTGATCGGGATAACCGATGAAGTAACAAGTGACGGTTTTCATGTCAAGTTTCTTTAATAAGGATTATAGAGTTTAGCTTCGGCAAGGCAGCCCCATACTTTCATATATCTAAGACTCGGTTTCCTTCCTGTCCTGAGTTCATAAGGAGTTTTAGGGACATATTTGGAAGGAACTCTATTGAGTATATGAACAGCTGCTTTTAAGGCCTCAGTCCAGAGGAATGAGGGTAAACCTGAGTTGGCTAACATACTACGTACCATGTTCATTAGGGTCCTATTTCTTCTCTCAGCAACACCGTTCTGCTGAGGAGTACCGGGTATGGTGTACTGGTTCACGATCCCCTGGCCCTTACAAAACTCATAAAATGGACCAGGAGCTTGACCCACATCAGTATGTCTGCCATAATATTCACCTCCTCTATCTGATCTCACAAATTTTATTTGAAGATCAAGTTGTTTTTCAACTTCTGTTTTATAATCTTTAAAAGTTGCAAGTGATTCAGATTTTTCTTTAATAAGATACAAGTACATATAACGAGAATAATCATCAATAAAAGTGATAAATGAAGTATGTCCTGTTATACCAGCAACGGGGTAAGGACCACTAATATTAGTGTGAATGAGTTCTAATAAATTAGAGCTCCTAGTGGCACCTTTCTTATTTGCTGATGTCATTTTACCTTTAAGGCATTTGACATATGTTCCAAAATCATTGAAATCGAGAGATGGTAACACTTCATCCTTCACGAGACGGGATAAGCATTCTCGTGAAATGTGGCCTAAGCGTTGATGCCACAACATAGATGAAGCTTCTAAGTCTCGCTTTCGTTTAGTCTTTGTTGAGGTTTCATTAATATTATATGATAACAAAGACTTGGAAAAATTATCATCTAGTTCTAATCTATAGAGACCATCATCTAGATAACCACGTCCAAACACTTGAGAATTTAACATAATAGAAAGTTTACCATGACCATGAGAACAAACAAAACTGTCAATGTCTAACTTTGGTCCTGATACTAGATTCCGAGTAATCTCAGGAATATATAAGGTATCATAAAGTTTAATACATAAACCAGTTTTCATAATTAATTCTAAGGTTCCCACAGCTTTGACAACTAGTTCTTCTCCATTCCCCATCTTAAGTGTTCTCCGGTTTCTTTCCAGCTTCTGGTTTGTAAGGAATCCCTGTAAAGAGTTGGTTACATGAACCATAGAACCAGAATCAAACCACCATGTATTAGTTAGAACATTTAAATTATAGGACTCAAGTATCATGTAAAGATGATTACCTCTCTTGCTCAACCACTCCTTAAAGTCAGGGCAGTCTTTCTGCCTATGTCCAGCCTTGCGGCAGAACTTGCAGCGAGACTTCCCTTTGAAGTTCTTAGAGCTGGAAGCACCATTTGCATCTTGTTTCTGGACCTTATAAGATTCCTTCTTATGGAAATTGCCCTTCCTCTTCTTTGAATCAGTGGACACGAGATAAGAAAAAGTGCACTAGAAAGCCGTCACTGATTTCCATGTCTAATCCCTTGAGCTTACGGGACATGTCATTCATCATCATGATGTGCTCACGAATACCGCTGATCCCGTCATACTTTGCAGTCACCAGCTTCAGAATTAGATTGTAGCATGCGCCTTAGAAGTTCCCTTGAATTGATCCTCCACATAAGCTAGATAAGTCTTGGCATCTTTAGAATTAGGTATAGCTCGTCTGATGATCAGACTGATTGAGTTCTTCATTAGGACAAGAGCCATGCGGTTACACCTTGACCACTTCTCATACTTGATAATGTCTTGAGCAGTGCTTTTGTCAGTAAGTTCAGCAGGTGCAGGCTTGTCGAGTGCGTGATCGAATTCCATCAAGCCGAGAGACATCATCAGGGAATCTTTCCAAGCAGAGAAGTTCGTTCCATTCAAAGTTTCGATTCCCAAGTTAGGGGCTGCAGTGGATTTTATACGAGAAAGAATAAGATACTAATTGCTAAAGAAGAACTTAGAGTGTCTATGGGGTAACTTAAACTAAGGCAGGCGGAATTAAGGACCATTACATTAATGAAGCTGTGATAAATATCTATTATAATCACCAAAATAATAGATTAATTAGATTCTACTTAAACAATGTAACACATCACCTTTGGGCAGAAGTAAAACAATTGTTTAGTATTAGGAACAATTTTAAGTATGTGCAGTAAGAATGTAACACATCATTTTTGGGCAGAAGTAGAAACATTTGTTTAGTACACACATAATTAGCTTTGCGAAAACTAAATGTGACACATCACCTTTGGGCAGAAGCAGAAACACTTAGTTATATTAGGCAAAGTAGTGCTTAATTAGACTTAAAAAACTTTACAAGCGTGACACATCACCTTTGGGCAGAAGTGAAACTTTAGGTGTTTTTAAGTTTATCATGTTTTTCTAAGTTAATATCATGACAAGCACTAAGTTGTAATGCTCATTTAAGCTTGAATAAGTATACACATGCATCACATCACCTTTGGACAGAAGTGAAGCATTAAGTGTTATTTAAGTAAGTTTTAAAGTTTTGAAAAAACATTTAATTTTAAGGTTTATCAAAAAATAAAACTAAAGCATTTATTTATTGCAAACCCCCTGTTCGCTGGGGGTTGCGGGGGCAGCGCGCCCCGCGAGGAAAAATTTTAGGCACGTGAATGAGGCTAGGTTCACGATTCCTTAAGGGTTCACGGTTCGTTAAGGATTCACGGCTCATGGTAAGGTTCACGGTTCAAGTAAGGGTTCACGGTTCAGCTAAGGTTCACGGTTTCAGTTAATGTTCACGGTTCAGGAAAGGATCACGGTTCAGGAAGGGTTCACGGTTCAACAGAGGTTCATAACTTCAATAAGGTTCACGGTTCCATTTTTATAAAACCGTGAATTGTAGAAAATCGTGAACTTGAACCGTAAACTCAACCATGATCTTTACCCGTGAATGATAAACCGTGAAGCAAAAAACCCGTGAACTTACAATACCCGTAAACACAACCCGTGAATCTTACCCGTGAATTATAACCGTGAAGTCTAAACCGTGAAAGTGATCCTAAGAAAGCAGTGCGAAATTTAAGGGATTTTGATTGTATTTTCAAATTTCGAAAATCTTTTTAAGTTATTAAGTATATCCAAGTTTTTTTATTTAAAATAATAATTAATATTTTAATTCAAACTTGGAGATAAAGTTACAAGATTTTAGGAAACACAATCAAGATCCTAATGTATCCCAAAATAAGGGGATTTCATCAAAATTAAGGATGAACACGAAGAACAGTTTATGAACGGTTCTTCAATAATATCATATTAAGGACTGGAATCGAAATCTTGAACATTAATATTTAACAGATTTCGAAATATTAATGAATCTCGAATTTTATGAGATCAAAAAACGTGATATTTTTAATAAAACAGAAAACCGTGAAGTCAGTAAAAACGATTTTCTTATGTATTTTAGCAGAACTTTTGTTCTCCGATTCTAATTCCAGATAAGGGAAAGAAACAAGAACTGATTTATCAACATCTGCTCTGATACCACATGTTGATCAGTTCTTGTAACTATGTAATGGAAAACAATAATAATAACATACCTGCTAAGTTCACCGATGATAGGGAAGACGACATGATCTCTGATCTGGATCGGGTTTCCGTTTAGGGTGTACGATTAGGATGTTATTAGGTGAGTTCTTTAAAAGTAATTAGGCCCATCGACTAATTACTAGCCATAGGTTATTAAATAAATGAATAATTATATTTGATCATTTAATAATAAGATAAATGATTATAAGAGCCACATCTTAAATCTCGTCTTACAAGAGTTCCATACGATAAAATAAAACCATACGATCAACAAGCTAGTAGTAAAAACCGATCAATATTTATTTCACTTAGCGGTATTAAGGTGTATTTGGGATTTAAGTGTGCAAAATATTGTTTTAATTAAAACTTAAATCTTTGGGTTAAGTTACAACTTAAGTGGTCAAAGTGTCAAACTACCAAAATAAAAGCAAACCTATAATTATAAACTTAGGGGGTGTTTGGATTTACTTTTCAAACAACTTATTAACTTATTATCTTTTTTAAAAAGGTAATAAGTTAAAAGTTTGTTTGGATAATTGATGAAAAAATTAGTTTTAAAAGAATGAAACAGTTGTTTTTAAGAAGTAGGTATTTTTTACTTTTAAAAGAAGTCAAAAGTTGATTCTGATAAGTAATCCCAACCACCCCCTTATATTCCAAATTTTATATTCCAATTTCACAGATGTTTAGATATTTTATTCCTAAATTTCTGCCTGCGTATAAATACCGAAAACGGGTTAGGGTTTGAGATCCTCCTCGCCGTCTAAGCTGCCGCGCTCTGTTTTCTCTGCCGATTTCTCGCTTTTCTCCTCCGATCTTGCAAAATGGTAAGCTCTCTGTGTATTCGAACAAGCAAAGATTAGTTTCTTGTATTCTTGTATTTGAATTTGTATCAATATCTATGGAAATTTGGTATTTGACATGTGTCCAGTGTATTTTTTTTCTTTTGGATTTGTAAGAGTGTTTTTTTAATAGTTTTTAACCAGGATTTTATAATTTTGCTTTGAAGCTGTTTCTGTCACTTTTTGTTTAAAGTATGCAAGTTTATAGTTATACTCATTTAACAATGTCGAAGGTCTGCACTATTTAGAAAATATCACAATCCTGCATCATTTGATCTGACTAATTGAAAACAAATCTAGGCAGAATGTAAATATCTTCTAACAACAAATGCAAACTACTTAACAACAGTAAGCTGAAAATGACACGATACGCCTTCAACCGCCCGAAGAGAACTTTTCATTTTTAAAGAATCTGGTCCTTGATTAGAACATGATGAAATTGTTTTTTCCCACCAGCTACTAATTGATCTTGATTGTGTTAGTTGTTGATGCTTATGGGTAGTCTGGCTTACTTTTTCTCTCAAATTTGAATTGCAGACAAAGAGGACAAAGAAGGCTGGTATCGTTGGAAAGTACGGTAAGCTTCTTGCCTTCTCTTTTAAAAATCATTGCTTTTTACAAAATATTTTCCGTTTGTATTACATAATATTTTAAAATCTGATATCTCAAAGAAAATGTTCAAGAACATATTGAAGTGACTTCTGCCTTATCAAATGCTATTTAGTGCTTTGATATGGACTTATGCCTGACCTAGCTTTATGTACTATAGTTGTATTTTCATTTTTGGCTGATATGCTGAAAATGATTGATGTTTTATACTTTTATACTGTACTCCTATACAAACAGACGTGTAGTAAACGAAAGGTATCAGCGAATACTGTGGTAAAAGATTGACCTTTGGTAAGTTTATGTTGCTAGTGTTTTCTTTTGTTTTCATCTGACAAAGCATAATACTTTCAACATATCTTATGTAATAAACAAAAGATATTGATGTTTATGTAACTTATGCTAGTAGTTTAGTTTCTGCTGTGTGGCTGGTCTAATTTTTGGTTTTGTAATATTTATACTTGATAAATATTGACTAGTGATATTACAAACTTTGTTGTGTGTATTATTGATAGTGGACTATTTGTTTTGTTTTGCAAATCATTTCATTAATAGTTTAATATGAGGCTAAAGATCGAAGTGATATTGGGCGATAGCTTTGATAACTTGAGATCGTCCAACTCATATAAACATATATAATTGAAAATCCATGTATCTTGGCGTCTCGCTTAGATTAGGCATGC
The DNA here is from genome assembly GCA_023525975.1 of Smallanthus sonchifolius. NCBI lineage: Eukaryota > Viridiplantae > Streptophyta > Magnoliopsida > Asterales > Asteraceae > Smallanthus > Smallanthus sonchifolius. Next base: position 58,687,372 of record CM042041.1, on the reverse strand, counting down.
ATCACCTCAATGAACACTGGGACATTTTCTACCTTTTTCAGGTACTCGTTATGGTGCTAGTCTGAGAAAGCAGATCAAGAAAATGGAAGTCAGCCAGCACAGCAAGTTTTTCTGTGAATTCTGTGGCAAGGTAAAGCTTTGTTTTTTCATTCTTGAACTTAATGAGAAAGCCGCTAAAGTATCCTGATTTCTCACTTAGTTTCCTTTGTGTTCTTTGTTTTGAACCATCTGTTACTAAATCATCTTGCACTTCAACAACACAGTATGCAGTGAAGAGAAAGGCTGTTGGGATTTGGGGTTGCAAAGACTGTGGCAAAGTCAAAGCCGGCGGTGCATACACTTTGAAGTAACAGTCCTCTTCCCTCTGTTGCTTTTAGTATATATAAAAATAAAATATTTAACAAAGAAGTGTTGACGAGTCAACTCTTTCAAACCTCTATTGAACAGGATTAAAATGTTACCTGTTCTGACCAACAGTTTTTCACCTCGAGTTATAATCTTCTGTATTTGTATTACAACCCACTTATGTTTTTTTTTCCAACAGTACCGCAAGTGCTGTGACAATGAGGAGCACAATTCGTAGGCTGAGAGAGCAGACCGAGAGTTAAATGTGCATTTGTCTTACTTTAATCTGAAATTGTTAGAATGATAATCATATTTTCATCTCAAAGTTTGTATTTTAATTGTTTATTTGCATTAGTTGAATCAATGAAGAGTTGTGCTTTTTTCTTGGGGAAGTTGATGTTAGATTATATGTTACATAATTGGCTTGTCTTCTATTATTTTCGAACCGTGATGCCTAGACTTGTTAGATTGAATTAAGTCTCCAACTTGATCAATATCATGTAGGGACTAGTCTTGGTTGTGACAAAACATAAATGATACCACTTAAAATGAAATCAGTATTTATGACAATCAACCAATCAAAACTAGATTTCTGATCACTATTCCACATGTCTATACGTCATCCTTGTTCTAGAAATGAACGATCTCTGCATTCCACCCCCAAAGCCGGTATTAACATCAGACGCATGACACCATACGGTATTGTCCCTCGTGTTCCAGTACAAGTCCATCAATCGTGAATCCATTTGTAAGTGTGAACACACTGTCCTTTATGCTTTTAATCATTACTAGTTATAAGTCTAGTTTGAGGCCAGGCCTTAGAGGAACTGATAATGTTGCTGCTTTGTAAACTTGAAGTCATGGGTTCAAGCTGTGGACAATAGTCTTTTGGACAAAGTATAGGGTAATGATGCGTACATCAGATCGCAAAGCGATGCGGCCCCTCCTCGGACCCTGTGCAAATGCGGGAGCTAAGTTAAGTACCGGGTACACCCTTTCTTTTTAGTTATAAGTCTAGTTTACTGTCAACAAACAAACTAAGTCGATCTTTAGTCATCATTTATCAAGGTTTAGATTTATGAAGGTTATCGGGGTCTAGACTTGTAGACGGATTCAGCAATCGGAAGTCTCTCGAACTGAATCAATATCAACAAGATGTCATGACTGGTTAGTCTTGGTTGCAAGTGAAGTTATAAGCCAATACACGTGTGGGTTTAGCTGGTAGGTTCAAATGTTGAAACCTGGTTTTTGATGTGCTCAACCGTGAGGTGAGAAGATGGTCAGGTTTCCCACATCGGTTACTTGAAGGAAACAAAAGGGATGGAAGTCATTATATAAGGCAAGCAGCCATGTCTACAAAAACTATGCAGCCATTCAATTAACACAAAGCGAACTACCCAAGGCTCCAACTAATCTTTTTAAATGAATGTTTTCTCATCTTTAAGTTGGTTGATCATTAACCAAAAGTTTCGGATGAAAAAAAAACAAAACCATTATAATTTATGTGTACTAAGACAAACTTAAAATGAGATCTATGTGCGAATCGCAATCTTCGCATCTCCGCTGAAACCCCCGGGATTCAGTAATCGGAATCTATCAAGCTCAACCAATATACACGTGCGGGTTTTTACTGGTAGGTTCAAATGTTGTTGATTTGGCTCACACAATAAAATATAGATTATAGATTAAACATAGTTGTATGCCCACCCATTGATACGAACCCTATCTCCATTAAATATAATCCAGTTCCGGCCTGAGTCAAATCAATACTATTTTGTAGGAGAAAAGGTCGTGGGTCAGTTTAGTAACCATATGTGGTATTAGGTTAAATAGGTGTTAGTTTATTTGAAGAAGTCGATGTTTTATTAATCAAATTAGGGTTCTAATACCTTGTAATGGAGATCTAATCCTTCTCGAATTGGATTACACTATCGTTAATTTAAAGCTTTTGATTTATGGGTTCTATCACCCATACTCTTCCCTGAAAACAAGATCCAAACAACCTGAGACCACTGGCTGATCATCTGGGGGTCAAAGTTGCAACCTGGTACCTGAGGTGAGAGGAGTGTGAGGTTTCCCACATCGGCTACTTGAAGGTAACAAACGGAGTGCAAGTGATTATATAATGCAAGCAGCTACATGTTCTAAAAGCACGCAGCCATGCAATGAACACAAAGCGAACTATTCTTTCGCCTTTTACTAAAGAATACCGTGCGTTCGTTGTATAAAATGGCATACGCCTATTTTTGGAGGGTCCCTTCTACCCAAGGGCTTCAACAAATCTTTTAAAAAGAATATTTTTCTTATCTATATAAAAGCATCAAATAGTTTTGAACAAGAACAACTAATCGAACTTTATGTAACAATAGAACCTTTTTTAGAAGTATCATGTCTTTTGTAAAGTGGATTGGAAATATCCTGTATTTTTTTCATAAGCGTCATGTTAAGTACATTAATCCTACAATCCAAGTCATATACTAATTCCATTTCCTATAGAAATTAATATAGTAAGAAAGGGAATTATGTATATAATTGTAAAAAATAAAATAAAAAATTGATGTAATATGAAGGTTTATGATCATGTTAAGCTAACATTTGATGCCAATATGATCTTTTTGTGTGTAAAAAACCAAGTACTAAATTATGTCATTTGTAGATTGGAAAGCAACATGTTTGACTTTACAAGGTCAAAATCAGATTAGTCATGCTTGATCTCCAGGACTGCTTAGTGTTTAGTGTTTACTATGAACCTTCTAGCTCCCTTGGCAACTGCTTAAGGACTTCAACGGTTTACATAAAAAAGACCTTGCGTATCTGGGAACCACAACGCTTGTGTCCGATCCGACTCACATGCAGGATCCCATGTGATTTTGATACACAAGTGTGCTAGAGAAGGCTTCTCAGAAGCCATATAAATGCCAGAGACATCATATAGGTGATAGGTTTGACCTACAAGCAGGGCCGCACATGTTAGAACACAATGCAACAAGACCCCGCGTGTTGGACCTGCATATATTTTCAAAAGCAGATTAGAGGAGTGTGTGCCTGTGGGGTGGGGGTTTACCCACATAGGCAACTTGAAGGAAACAAAAGGGATGGAACCCACATAGCCATGTCTTAAAAAAACACGCAGCCATGCAACAAACACAAAGCGAACTATTCTATCGCCTTTTACTAAAGAATTCCGTGTATTCGTTGTATAAAATGGTTGTTTGGCATGATTATAACATGTAAATTAGATGGAAAGTGGTGTTTTCAGATGCAGTTTTTTCAGTTAATATATCCTCCTTTGGAATATTTATACCTGAATGTGTTGAGTAGCATTTAATGACGCACCTTAGTTTTGATTCAATTGTTATTATTTGTAGGCAGCCATCTGAAGACTAGACTAACTTCTCATAAGAAATGGCCCAGCTAGTTTAATTGCATATGAAGATGGAGTTTAATCATGCAAACCTATTATTAATTACAGTTATTTCTGTAAATTAATATAGGAGAAGGAATTATGAAGCTAACATGGTTGAATATACGAGGTCAAAATCAGATTATTTATACTTGATCTCCAGGACTGCTTAATGTTCACTATGAACCTTCTAGCTCTCCTAAAGGTCTTTCAACCGTTTGGATGGAAGTTTTAATTCAGGTAAAATAAAAGTTACAAAATTATATTTTTTCCTAATAAGGAGTAAATGAAAAAAAATTGTAATATGTCAAGCATTCCGACATATCTTGTGTCCGACCCACATGCAGGATCCCATGTGATCTTGATACAAAAGTGTGCTAGAGAAGACTTCTCAAAAGCCAGAGGCATCACACCTACCGGCAGGACCGCAAGTGTGCTAGATTGAGGCATCCCTCGTGTTTCAGTACAAGTCTATCGATCCTGAATCCATTTGTAAGTGTGACAACACCATCCTCTACGCTTCTAATCATCGATGTTTATAAGTCTAGTTGATTGTCAACACACAAACCAAGTCAATTGTTAGCCTTGATTTATGAATTATGATTTACTTGAAGTGACCCAGTGTGGGGTTGGGGTTTATCCCACATCGGCTACTTGAAGAAAACAGAAGGGGTGGAAGACATTATATAAAGCAAGCAACTATGTGTTCAGAAATCCTGCAGCCATGCAATGAACACAAAGTGAACTATTTTTTGCTTTTTACTAAGTAATACCGTGTGTTCGTTGTATAAAATGATACGCTTATTTTTGGAGAGTCCCTTCTACCTTAGGCTCCAACTAATCTTTTTAGTTAAATGTTTTACAACAAAAAACATAATATTAATGTAGAACATATTACACAAAAAATTAATTGTAAATGGAGTACAGCCCTTTTCTCAAAAGATGATGCATCAAAAACACACCCACTGACCCACCAATTTTAGGAAATGGGGTTCATCACTACTACTTGAATTAGAGGTATGGTTGTATGAAGTGATTTGGGCTTGAAGCATTATAATTGTGTTTCAAAATTGTATACCAGGGATTATGAACACTAGTCATGTGACTACACATCCTGTGTCCGACCCACATGCAGGATCCCATGTGATCTTGATACACAAGTGTGCTAGAGAAGACTTGACAAAAGCCATATAAAAGCCAGAGGCATCACATAGGTGGACCCTACAAGCAGGACCGCACGTGTTGGTTAGGACCCACATACTTTTCAAAAGCTGATTAGAAAGCCACAAAGAGATATTAGATACAAACATTAGATTCAGAGAAGCCAAAGCCAATACAACACTATGTTGATTTTTTTTCAAGTGAAAAAGACACAAACATGTACATTTTACATTTGAACAAAAGAGGCAAAGAACATGAAAAAGGCCTCCTAACTCTCATATGAATCTCGGTGGCTATGCAGCAGCATTATGCTGTACCTAGCCCCTTCCTCAAATATCCTTTCGATTTCATGTTACACCAAAAAAGGCACTTTAGTGCCCTATGACTACATAAACCTATTAGTGGTACCAGCAGCACATAATACATTAAAAACATATACTTATTTTGTAGCCAGAAGAAAGAGGGGTACCATTTGCTCCTCAATATCTTAAGCTGATTGCGGTTCCAGGCGGCACCACCAGCCATCATTTACTTCTAGAAAACCATTACGATCAAAACACTAATTTTCTCACAAGAGGAAGATAAACACAAGTGAATCAGACTATGTCAAGTGGTTGATCATCATTGTCACCATGCTGATGCATTCGGTTCTGGACCGCCTTAACGGCCGCCACTCTTGCTGCATTGGCAGCCCGGTTAGCTGCAGCCACGGCTCTTTTCACCCTCTCATCCACATCTGCTGCAACAACTGCTTTCTCAGCTATACGTCTTGCTTCCTGAAAAACAACCACATTAGATTTATAAACAATAAGATGACAATGATAGAGAACATTAAAAAGAAGCCAATGCCAGAAAGAAATAAAAATAAATAAAAGATGTGATAGTTGTTCAATTTACCTGGACTGCTTTAAGGACTTTGGCATGAGAAACCGAAGAAGATGATCCAGAAGAAAATGAATCTCGAGAGGTTGAAACAGTGAGAACCCCATTATCCCAGTGACCCGATTGAGTGTCACCGTTTCTGAAAGTATACATACCAAAACCTTGTCTTCTTCCTTCATGCCAAGCACCCTCATACCTATGCCCGTTTGCAAAACGGTAAACACCAAAACCATGCATTTTGTCTGCAAAATATTCTCCAGCATATGTGTCCCCGTTTCTGCATCGTCATGTAATCACATAAGCTATACATATCAATTATATAACCATGAAAAATGGCAAATAGGTAATATCAGAAACTCTAACCACAGCAACCTCATAAACCTAGACATCCAAAGGCAACATTTCAAAAATCTAACTTTGACAGTAATTGATTCAGCACTAAACACCTAGCCATCACCAAACTGGAACTTGCAAAGTTCTAAATAATGAAACACTGTTCACAAAACACAGATGCACCAACAATCATCATTCTACTTCCACTCACCAAAAAGTACCATAACCAAAAACACACTTATTGAATCTTCAAAACTCAAACTTGTTGCCAAGTAATGACAAAAGAATCTCAAATGAACAAAAATAAACATAAATTTAAACCATAAGTGATCAACTAAACATATTTGTATTTATAGATTCTCACGCACTTGTTGAATCTTTAAAACTCAAATTTTACCTGAAACGATAGTGGCCAAGTCCATGTTTGATACCTCCTTTGAACTCCCCAGAATATCTGCTACCATCTTCACATGTGTGAATCCCACATCCATGACACTGCCCCTTAAACCATTCTCCAGCATACATATCCCCTGTGTAAAATCTATAAACCCCATAACCATGCCTCAATCCCTGCCGATATTGCCCCCGATATCGGCTCCCTTTGGCCCAAGTTTCAACACCATACCCATCATACTTCTGGTCAACCCAATCACCTTCATACCTCCCATTCAAGTTATAATAATAAACCCCACTTCCAGAACACTTCCCCTTATAAAACTCACCCTCATAAACATCCCCATTGCTGTATACCTTCACCAAGAATCCTGAATCTGTGTTCTCCTCAAATCTGGTCTTTGACCCAATTGACCAAACAACTGATGGGCATGTTTTTTTGGATAGATTATCTGATCTATAAAGCTTCAGATTTGGTAAATTCCGGGCAACAAATAACCGGATTGAAGAGAGATTAGTGGTGGTGTGAAGACTGTTAATGTTAAATGAAGATAAAATAACACAACAGAAAGCAATAACAAAGAGTATATAGAGATAAAAAGATCTATAGCTTAAAGAAAAGTAATAAACTGAAGGCAAAAAGAGAATGATTAAAACCCTGAAAGGGACTTTAATCCATAAAAGCTTAACGTGTGTAAACTTCAACAATTTTAGGGCAATTGTTTTAGTAGCCAAAAGTGCTTCTGAAGACGAACAACAAATTAACGACTTTTGATCGGAATTTCTCCGGTGGTGGTTGTACGGATGATGATGGTGGTGGTGGTGATGTGGTGAGGGTTTCAGTTGAGGGCTCATAACCACCGGTCTTTTTTGAGGATTAGAAAGTGTGATTTCCTTGAAATTAGGTCGTTGCTCATTACAATTTCCTGCTGGTAATTGGATTTGAAGATGAGGAATTCGTGATACGTGTTTCGCGTTGAAATTAGGGCTTTCCGGTGACTGAAATCTCGGGGAATTTGAATCGGAAGAGCTTCGTATTTCTCCGATCTGAAGGCCGGTTTTCTTCTGACGCATTGACTGGAAACAAAATCAATGAAACCCTAGAAATTGTTGAATTCCGTTTGGAAATAGTCGATAAAATTGGATTGATCCATGTTTTTGTAGATGAATTTGGGGTTTCAGGTGAGATTTTTTGTCGTCTGGTTTTTTGGAAAAAGGAAGAGGGAAACACAAAAAAGGCTCCAATGGGGGAGCTTTGTAGATATAAATATACGAGGGGTGATTGTGCTGTTTACGAAATTATTGGGTTGTTTTTGTAATTTTTTGATTTTGGGACCACTAGTTGTTTCTTTTAACACCTTTGTGTTTGTGCTATTTACCAATCTCACCGCCTCCCTCAAAAGTCTTTTTTCCCTTTTGTTATTACCTTTTAAAAAAGAGCTAAATATCAGGGATATTTTGGGAATGTAAATAAATATATTTAACCTATCTATTATTAATATAACTAGATTGTTATCTATCCGTGTTCTGCGGCGGGGTCGGCTCATCTTTAATAAAATTTAAATGAAAACGTAAATGTAACGGTAAAAATAATGTTAATAAAAAAAACATAAACTATATGATAATAAAAGGACAAAATAAAATAATAAACAAATTACTATTTCGGGTCGTCGAAAACCATAAAAGCGGGTTCCGATAAGGGTTCCGATAATACCAATACAGACAATGATGTTGTTCGCTCATAATAGGTTCGGCTCGTCACGGTACCACAACGGTAACAACACTCGCTAAATGCAAAAACACAAAAAAAGCTCGACTTTGAATACAATCCGTTTTAAAAAACAATTAAATCGAAACGTTGAAAAAAAAAAACTAAAAACAATTGCGCACTCCATATTTTAAAAAAAAGCTAACAAACGAAAGTTACTAAAGAAAAACGAAATTAATAGAAAAATAAAACAGGGCAAAATCATATATCATATATAGTATAAAGGATAAAACGAAAAATTTAGAAAACAAAACCAAAAATAAAAAATAAAAAGGTGTGAGCTATTTATAAGCTTTAAAACTTCAGTGGTCAAATAATAAGGAAATGAAAGTTTCCTATTCCCGGCACGGCAAATTATTAGTTAATAATTTGTTGATTATAAAAACTTGATAATATCTGATCACAATTCTATATTTTATTTCCAGACATAAATAGAAAAAACAGCATATCTTTACTATACAATAATTCATCTCCAATAATCTAATAAAAAAACAATGTTTTTATAACCGGACCTGACAACAAACTAGTCGAATTAGAGGTCCATTTGTTAGAACGGATTTAAAAACCGGATGAAGTCATAAATAATATAAAAACTAAAGCTAGGTATATGATACAAAATATAAAAAATAGATTGTGTTTTAATGTAAATTTATAATTTTAATGACATATAAAGACTTAAATAAATAAAATATGAAGTTATGAATACTAAATAAAAAAAAGAGATGTTGAAGGAATAGCAATAAAAAATTGGAAAGTCTTGTCCGACTACCTGGTCCGTTCGGTAACCAGCCAGTTTAAAATGATAGCGGTTCAAATAGGCATAATCGGACCGGTTCTATGCCCAGTTCCCCGTCAGACTAATCCGATTATGAAAACATTGCTAAAAGGTAACTCTATAATTTTATACTAAATTAATTCATTTTTATACATTATACGTATTTAATTAAATATTTTACGCACCAAATTAATGAGCAAAATATATTAACTAACTGATTTAAAAAGTTAATTGACTTATGAAAATATTATTTTTATTAAATTATAAACACTACTTTTCACAATTACAATATTACTTCCATAAATAGTTAATTAATGTACTCTCAAGTTTAAAATGGTGTTTTTATATCAACATAAAAAAAATCTTAAAATGTGGTCATAGTTAGTACCGGGTGATGTGTATTAAAGGTGTTTATCCTTAAGTGAAAAAGAGGATTTTATGGTTCTAACTAGTTTAATAATAAACATTGATGTAGATTTAGAAGTAGATTTATATAATGTGTGAATTAGTATTGTGTTAAACAACGGATTAAATAAGTATTTTTTTCAAATATAATTTTAGATTGGGCTAATTTGTTTGATCTATGAATTCTCCTCCTTCAAATTGTGTTAAATAAAATAATAAAAATCTACTGTAGTTACCGACCTATAATTATTAATAATAGTAATAATAATTTGATAATATAATAATAACTTATGCATATTATAATGTTTTTAATATTGGATGGAATTAAAATGCGTGAAGCCACAAACAGGGAAGTATGAAGGTACGCAATACGATGTTCTGGTGATCTTTGTCAGTCGTCTTTCACGTTGTCATTGATGAGTTCATCCATTGTCGCTATTTTAATGACTTCGTTTCAATTTGTTTTAATATTTTTTTATAGGAATTCGACTTAGTATTTTCATAATTTTCTATGATAAATAAACATAATAAATACATTACAAAATGTGTATACGATGATTTATGATAGATCAAGCAAATAGGTTTTACTAAGAGTAAAAATGTCAATGATTTTCAATTCAAATGGTTGAGGTTAGGTATCCAATACTTTATTAAAATAGCAAGATATTGGGTTCAAATCTCACTTGTAATAAAAAAAGGGTTTAAGGTTGGGCAGGAGGTTTTCTCACCTATAATAGGTTTCCTCCTAAGTATGGTGGAAACGATCGTGTGTGTTACTGATCCGTCTGTGATCAAAATTGTTGTTCAAAAAAAAAAACTAAGAGTAAAATTATGTCCATTATCCTATTTTATAGAAAAGAAAAAGAGAAGTAAAAGAGAGACTGACTTCTAGTCTGGTGGTTAGAAAGTTTTCCTGTAAAAGGTTTTTTTTTATGAAGGTAATGTGTTTAAATCCTGACAAAAGTCATTGAGGAGATGAATTTTCATAGTATCCTTCACAAATCTTGATGTTAACTGTTAAAAAAAAGTGGCACAAGAGTGAGAAGCTTAAGCTTTAAGTTATTAATATTAATTATTACTTAGTAGAAGATAAAGTTGGCAATAAAAAATTGACTAGATTAATTGCACCTTACATATCCTTGCTTTACTTGATAGTATATGTGGTTGGATCTAGTAAGATTCGGGATAAAATTTGAAGTTGGATGTTAGATGTCCTTTTGGTCTACTTGTATCGACGGTGCATGTTTAAATCTTATAAAGTAGTTAATATGTGGATTTTAAAAGTAGGATTTAGGAGAGTGTAGGATTTAGGAGAGTGCGTGTTTGTCGTTCAAAAAAAAATTAAAGTTGGATATTTCTAAAATTATTGGGTTAGAAACTTGTGTTTACACGAGTTAAATAAAGAAAATATTAAATAATTAGTAAATAAAGACTTAAGAACTATAAAAAAATATTAAAAAGCAATACATATTTAAGAATTACAAAAAAAATATTACATAGTTAGTAAGACTATTTTAAATAGGTTAAATAGTCTGTAACAAAAAAATATAATCTTAACCTCATATAACTATAACACACGTGTGCAACAGTTATTTATTCATTAGATATAAACTCATATGTGATAATATAGTTATTATCAATGTTTTTAAAACCGGACCGGACCGGACCGGCCGATCGGACCGGGAACCGGGACCTCCACCGGTCCGGTTACATGCTTTGAGACCGTTTGCTGGTTGAACCGGGCGGGTCAGCGGTCGAACCGTGAACCGGTGGTCGAACCGGGTAGTTTAATTTATAAAAAAAAATTACTATTTTTTTATCTTTTTTATCCTATAGTCCTCCTACTTACTTCTATTTACAATTTTAACTCAATTTGGTTATTTCCTTTTAACTTATACGCTGTCACAGGTTCTCCAAAACCCTAATCAAAATTAAAATTGAAGATTCAAAAGAATTAAAATTCATACAGACCTACAACCCTCGTCCTTGACTCAAAATTGTTTAAATGGTTGTATATGTAGTATTTGGAATTTTTATATTTTTCTATATATTTTTATGAATATTTATATTATTTATTGCGTCATCCGGTTCTTGAATCCGGTCCGACCAGTAAACCTCTAAGACGTCCGGTTCGTTGTCCGGTCCGGTTCTGAAAACATTGGTTATTATCATATAAATAATATAAATAGAAATAAATAAAATTAAATCTGAATTAAATGATTGTTTTCTTTAAATTGTTTTTTCTTTTATATTTTTGGTTTTTATTTTTGCTATATCACTTCCATCTTCAATACACCATGATAGTTTTATCATTAAAAATAGCCGGTAATGCCAAATCAACTTTTTAATATCATTCATTCTAAGACTATATTATTATGTTCACGCTTTACTATGATACATTGATACATTAACCGTTACATTAGGATGAAGGTATACCGGATGTAATAGCAAATTGAGGGGTGTACCTCCTTAAGACATGAGAGAGGTGTGAAAAGGTAGGCGTGAGCAGTGGCGGAGCTTGAAAAATACGTAGTGGGTGCTGAAAATCATTAGACCTAAATTTTTTTTCCTATCGCTATATTTCGGGTTACATGTTCGGGTTGACGATTCAATTCGGGTCGGGTCTCTAAATATCTAATTATCTATGGTTGCTCGGTGGCGATCGACGAGGGCACAAGAAGCGGCGAGGGCGCCAGGCAGAGGGGGATTTCAGATTTGGGTGTGTTTGAGGGAAGCAGGCATGGTCGACGAAAAGGAAAGGGGGCTAAGAATTTTAGGGTGATTTATTTGAAATTTTCATTTGCCCCCCTAAACTTACACTTATATTTTTTAAATGCATAAACTTTTTTTTTTAATTTCGTACTGATAACTTATCGAATCAATTTGAACAGAGCATTGAACTGAAATTTTTAGGGATAAAAAATCAGAGGGGCCCAAGAAATTTCCAGCATAAAAACATGTGGGGGGGGGGGCTCAATACGTATAAAAATTTTCGAACAAAAACGCAAAAAGTTGCACTACTAAAGGAAAAAATGGCGCTGGCCCCTTATATCCTTAGCCCTTGGGCGTGAGAATTCTCAAGACGTGAAAAAGGGGATTTTGTAAATAAAATATGTTTATATTTAATTAATAAATTTTATATAAATAAAATAAACAAATAATTAATTTTCATATCATTCTCATTCACATGGGTATACCCCTTACCATGTGACAATTGTATGAAAATCTCACATGATGATGTGACGCCCACGTGACGTCACGTGCACTTTATTTTCATATGGGTTGACTCACATTGAGTATGCTCTCCTTAGGATCACATCATCATTATCACTCTATCTTTTACATGTGTAATATCTATGTTGCACTTTAACCTTTTATTTATGTAGAATTACATAAATCTCTCTATTTTCAACCATAATTACATATATACTCAACCAAAAACTTAAATTACATATATCCCCCTCTTTTATAAAATTAGTCTTTTAACCTTAAAAAAAATACGAATATTCTTGTTCCATTGATTCCAACACTAATCTTTCGATTCCCGCTTCCGATCGATTCCAACATCCAACGTCACTTCTGATGGATTCTGTAACACCTGCCACAAAAATGTCCAAGATTTGACAAAAGGTAAACCATAGGGACGATAAGTGTAATTATCTTAAAGTCTAATGAAAAATGTGGAAATTAAGTAGATAGCGGATCGCTATCAGATTCCCTAACGGTCCGCTATAAGGCAGGCTTGGGTGGCAGACCGCCATTGCCTAGATAACGGTCCGCTAGCCGTAACTCAGCCGCAATTTCCTGAGCTGACACGTGTCCTGTGACTCAGCACCGTGTCGGACCGCTATGACCTCCACAACGGTCCACTAGCCGCAAAACTAGGTTCGGTCCAATCATATTGAGACGTGTAGGGCTGACGTATGGAAGGGCTGTAGCGATATTGAGACGTGTAGGGCTGACGTATGGAAGGGCTGTAGCGGATCGCTACACCCGAGCATAACGGTCCGCTACGGAGCTGATTTCACCCCTATAAATAGTTGAACGATTTCGATCATTTTCTCACAACTCAAATCGTCCATTACTTCCAAAACTCGTCCCAGAGCTTCCGTAGACAATCCCCGACGATCCCGGTTCGATTCCCGCTCCTCGTAGTGCTCGGTTTAAGAAGAAACACTCGTATAAAGGTCGAAACGCTAGAGAAACGAGACCAGGAAGCTAGCTTATAAGCTTTGACTTTAGATGCTCATTTCCGACAAAAAGGTGAATACATTATCTCTTTCAAAACTTGTGTCAAACATTTTATTTACGAAAATGGCCAAATAAAGGTTAATGAAGTAACGCCCAACGTTCTTCTACGAACAAGCATTCAGGCCATAGGTATACGTAAAACTTGCAAGGGATACACGGGTCTCGGGTGAAATTCTCGGATTGCGGCTGATGCTTCCCTTTATAATAAATGAGGAACATGGAGTTCCCGTTATTATAAAGACATACTGGCAGTGTATATTGTGGTGCGATTGAACAGGACGGGCCTGTTGAGTGTGTAGATTGAACATGAAGTTGTGATTATGAAATTAATACTTGTTTGTGCCAAAATGATGTTATGTCAAGATATTGTATTCACCAGCGTTCGCGCTGACGTTTTATATTCAAAATGTTTTCCAGGTAATGATTAAAATATGATGAGAAGGGTATGCGGACAGACATAAGATCTGACCCAGTAAAGGATGAAATGCACGTAGGATTCTCAGGCCTCGTGTAAAGGGAAATCCAAAAGAAAGGAGATAGGACCAGGGAACTGATCAACCCTGTGTTGGAACTATTTCTAGTGGCTCATCATGTATTTGATTTCAAACTTGTTTTGTAATCAAATGATTTCAACCCTATGCTACTAATGTGTACGCTTATTATTGTTTAGAAATTAATTAATAGGTGTATTAAATTATTAATCGTTTAACTTCTTTTTTTTAAGTTAATTACATAAAAGGTCCTGCGGTAAGGCCTAATTGTGGATTGGGCCTTCACCTTTGAAAAAGTATGAATTAGACCCAATAGTATGACAGCAGGTAACAAAAAACATTACTACCATTTGGTATGCTAAGTGTTAGTCTTTATGTTTAGTATGGTTTAGTGTCATGGTATGTGTTTAGTATGCAATGCTTTTGAACATTATAACTTTAGATGCCATGTTTTTTAACAATTGTATTTAGATGCCACAAATGGTAAGTAAAAATTACACTTAACATAATGCAATGGTTATGATCAGATGCAGGTTATATGTTTAACCAACTGTTTTTAAACACTTTAACCACTTGCACTCAAGTGTTTTGATGCAATGGTTTATTTAGATACAAATTGTATTAGAACTCGTGCATTTCATATGATGAAGATTATTTACTTGTACTCAAAATAATGCAATGGTTACAATCACTTGCACTAAACATAATACATTAGTAATGTTTTTGATGTCACAAATGGTAGCAATGTTTTTTAACACTTGTAGATCATATCAACAAATGCAAATTACATTAGAACTGTTTTGATGTCACAAATGATAGCAACGTTTTTTTTAACACTTGGGGTCAACTGTTTTGATTGCACTTGACTTAGTCCACTGTTTTGATGCAATTGGTTGCCCTTTCCATTAGACGATATGCATTTCATTACATTCAAAAACCAACAGTTGACTTTCATCAAAATTGAACAAATGTAAGACAAAATTGAAGAACATATCCGTTTCATTATAATTCTAAGCACGTTCACACCTAAATTAACATTTACAACTTAACAGGCCAATTGGTAATTAGGTACATGACAAGGAGAAACTGAATAAAACCTAGCAAAAACACTTCAATCTCCTAACTTCATTAGCTTTTGTCCTGTCTAATTCCTCATTATCGTTTAATAGGAGAGATAAGAGAGAAAATAAGGGTGATGACACACTAAATAGTGACACATGTCCCTCATTTAATAGGAGAGAGATGCGACAAAATAACGGTGATGACACACTATATATAATGACTAGTGTCGTCATAGTTATTTATTTATTATAATAAAGATGTGTAACACTAGTTATTGATAATTCAATTTATTTTATATTTGGACTAATAAGTTAAAAAAAAACTATCGGTAAGAAGTAAGAACCAAACCACTACGTATGAGTGACAACACCCTGCGGCCCACAATAACGTATAATTATTTTTTTCCAACTCAATCGTCATTCTGAAATATAAATTAATTCATATTTTACATCATGCCATTAAATTTTGATTCAACAGGATTTATTTATTTATTCTTTTTGCAAATAACGTGTTATATAGGTTTGAGTGGTTTTATTAAGAAGTTATAAAAAAAATTCAAAGTGGTAATGGTTTAATTTGATGTTTTTACATGACTCGTTTTATACCTAATATATATTTTTGACCTCACACACAAAAAAATATTTATGGATCAATCATCATATATTTGATGACATTAAATGTTATTAGTTATCATTGTTTGTTAAGTTACAATATCCTCAAAGTACTGTTTCACTCAATTTATGTGATGATAAACTTTTTGATACGTTTAAACTTAATGTAATTGAAATCTGAATTTAATTTTATCATGTATATGATATAGAATTCAAGGGAAAGCATGTTTAGAAATTCGTTTTATAAGCCAAGCTAGGATTTTTTTTAACGGTCAACTCACACACTTTTAATATACTGCTAAATCTACACTAATGTCAACCATGAAACTGTCAACCATGAAACTAGAACTCTAAGCCATATGAGTAACACCTTACTACACACCAGGGCCGACTTTAAAAATCCTCGAAACGTTTTGGGCCTATGACAAGTAATAAAAAAGCAGGGCTCAATAAAATTTTTTATATGTAATGGGTTTAAATATATACATTTTTCTGTCTTTTTTGGTTTTGGTTTAATAGTTTAAACAATTTTGGGTTAATGTGAGACAACCTTTTAAAGAGAGAAAAAAAATATGACACATGAAAAATAAATAGTGTTGTTGACAAGATTTGAACACATGATTTTTACATTTTCTTTGAATGGTATTTCCAATTACACTAAGAAAACTTTGATGTACATAAAATTGATGTATAAACTAAATATATTTATTTAAAACATTTACAATTTTTTTTAAAAACTTCGAACCTCTCAAAATATCGGGTCTGGAGCCGTGGCCTACGTCCCTCCCTTTGGGCCGGTCCTACTACACACTATGATACCGTTAGACTACACCATTTTATAGGTGATATAGGTGATTTTTTTTCAAAAAGTTTCGGCGAATGAAATGCTTAAATTCAAAAACTCATTAAGGGGAATCAATTATTATAATATATTTCTTATTTATAATAAGTCGGTATCAAGAAGTTCCCTTTTTATGAGGGTTGGAATCTAAAAAGCAAATTCCAATTTGACATCCTGTGATCCGTGGTTCGCATCATAGAAAATAATCCAAGAGTGGTTGATAATCATTTAATTAAGACATGTTGAATAAATTATTTTAAAAATTCACTGAATATCTTTTAGGATAATATATAAATATTAAACGCCATGAATATTTTTAAAATATGGAAGTTTGATGAAAACAAATAAATCTATAATTTAAATACTTACTGTATTGTATTTTATATATTTAGAACTTGTACATTTTTTTATAAGTTAAGTGTCATATTAAACATTTAGATGCCACTAAATATTAAGATTAAGTGTACACAGTCTAAAAGATTTCTCAAAATATTAAGAAAGATATTTGATGCAGGCGGTTTTATTATTTATATTTTGAATGATTTAAAAAATAAGGTTATCTTGCTTTTGACTAAATCTTACACGACTCCCAAGGTTGAATGTTACAAAATCCATCGTTAATTATAAGGCTTGATTTGAGTCCGACAAGAAAAACTATTTTTAATTGTAATTATCAACTTAGATATTCCCGGTTATTAATATTTAATATAAAAAAGTATATTAATCAGTATTTTTTATTTTTCGTTTCTTGGCCAATACTACTCTATGAAGTTTGATGGAATATTTGACGGCTACATCTGGATGATTTAAGAGTTGTGATTTTATTTTTAAAATTAAAAAAATTCAGATCAAGAAAAACTCAGATTTTTGAGACAAAAATTAAATAATCTAAATTATAGAGATCTTTGATGAAACAGAGAAAAAACGTTATGACCAAAAGCGAGGAATTCGAATCTTTTCAAGATCAGGGTGTTATAACTAGAATTTAAAATTCTTTATTTAAAATTGTGCTAATTTGATAATATATATTTTATACAGTGAAAATTTAAATTTTATTGAATTTTTAAGATAGCAACAATTGTCAAATTAATAACTTTATGAGATGTTAAATATTTCAATAATCAATGTTGGTAATATAATAAAATATTATTAATATAATCCTTTGTAATAATATTTTTTTTACAGAGAGAAGTGTTGAGAAAAAAACCCAGAGAAAGGTTATTTTAGTAAATAGGTATACATTTAAAAAAAATATGAGATACAGTACACACAGAGACACAGAGTAAAGTGGGTAATCCTGGGTCTTTACCTATCAACAACTATTTCTTCCGATAAAAGACGTATTATATTTGAGTTCTATTGTGCTACAAAAGTCATATTCTTTTAGTAAAATTGGTCGCTACATGCATTATATTCTCAAACATTCAGTTATTATATTATATAGAAATCAACAAAAAAAAAATATGTATAAAATAACCAAATATAATCGTCAAGAGATATTATCGATATTTAACTTTAATTGGTGCGACAATTGATTCGTGTATGATATATAGAGGATTAGGTTCAGATAAAAAGAATTTTAATTGTAAGAAATGTGAGAAAGATTTAGGGCCATTAGATTAAATTGTAGAAAATATTTAATGGTTGAGATTAAATTATAGGAGAAAAAGTTGTTAGAGGGTTATTTTAGTCTTGGTCACTTTTGTTGACTTTTTTATCAAGTTCCCCCCTTATTTTTAAACGTTCATAACTTTTACATACGACATTATTTTTTCAAAAAAATTACACCATAAAAACGAGCGTTTTTTTATCTTTAAAACGAGTATAGTATCGTTATAAACAAAAACGAATTTTTTTACGTTTTTAAGCTCATTGTGTAATTAGTCAGGTCAATGTGTAATACAAATTCATTGTGTAATACAAGTTCAATGTGTAATACAAGTTTATTGTGTAATACAAGTTCATTGTGTAATATCACGTCTGGTCATTGTGTTATATGTATTTATCATTGTGTTTTACGTTTTCCAGCTTATTGTGTAGTTAGTCAGGTCATTGTGTAATACAAGTTCATCGTGTAATATAAGTTCATTGTGTAATACAAGTTCATTGTGTAATACCACGTCTGGTCATTGTGTAATACAAGTTCATTGTGTAATTAGTCAGGTCACTGTGTAATACAAGTTCATTGTGTAATACAAGTTTATTGTGTTATACAAGTTCAATGTGTAATACAAGTTCAATGTGTAATACAAGTTCATTGTGTTATATGTATTTATCATTGTGTTTTACGTTTTTCAGCTCATTGTGTAGTTAGTTAGGTCATTGTGTATTACAAGTTTATCGTGTAATACAAGTTCATTGTGTAATACAAGTTCATTGAGTAATACCACGTCTGGTCATTGTGTAATATCTGGTCATTGTGTAATACAAGTTCATTGTGTAATTAGTCAAGTTATTGTGTAATACAAGTTCATTGTGTAATACAAGTTCATTGTGTTATACAAGTTCAATGTGTAATACAAGTTCATTGTGTTATATGTATTTATCATTGTGTTTTACGTTTTTCAGCTCATTGTGTAGTTAGTCAGGTCATTGTGTAATACAAGTTCATCGTGTAATACAAGTTCATCGTGTAATACAAGTTCATTGTGTAATACCACGTCTGGTCATTGTATAATACAAGTTCATTGTGTAATACAAGTTTATTGTGTAATTAGTCAAGTCATTGTGTAATACAAGTTCATTGTGTAATTAGTCAGGTCATTGTGTAATACAAGTTCATTGTGTCAAATATTTTTCATCATTATGTTATATGTTTTCATCATTGTGTTTTACGTTTTCCAGCTCATTGTGTAATTCACTCATTATTGTGTAATCCGTTCAAATATGTCATGTCATTGTGTAATATGCTCATTGTGTAATATCAGGTCTGATCATTGTGTAATATCATATCTTGTATTACACATTGACCTGGTATATATTACACATTGACCAGGTATATTACACATTGACCATTATGCCCTCCCTTTAAAAACAATAAAATGACACATGTCAAGCTTAGAATCCTTCTTACTCTTCTTATTTTTAAAACCCTTTTTACTATAACCTAATCCGATATATAGAATGTAATTCATATAGGATACACGCATGAATATTAGTTAGAAATAACTCCTTTAAACAAACGAAAGTAGATACACAACTATCGTGTAGCGTATCCTATGACTATATGTGTAAATTAAAAACATGTAATTCATCTCCAACATGGCTGTAGATGCATGACACTATAAAAATGGTTAGTTTTATGTTTTTTTAATTAAAAACAACGAATAGCTAACATACCTTTTTAAATGTTTATTTATAAGAAAACAAATGTTGTACGTCTTGCAATTTAATTGAAAGTTTACATAGAGAGGAGGGTGATGTTTTGGGTATAAGTCAATGACATAAGCTAATAATGATGAGAATATGCAAATTGCAAGCTAACTTTGGGCAGCTTTAATCTTGGCATTTTTTTTAACAGCTTATATATAAATAAAAATCATTAGTACGATTACTGTTTTGTTTTAAATAGGGTTGATCACGAGCCCAACTAGGCGAGCTCATGCTTGGCTCAAAGTCTAACAAAGCTAGCTCGACTTGGCTCAAATTTTAAATCTAGCTGAATTTAGAGCTCGGGCTGGGCACGTTTATAACCGAGCAAATTCAGCTCGGCTCGTTTTGTCTCGGATTCAAGTACTAATTAGACTTGTTTATCATTTTCAATTCGGATTCAAGCAACGTAGTTGAGTGAGATACCAAAATTCTCAATTTTATAAAAAAGAACTTTCTCATTTAAGTGATGTGGAATAAGTAAAATCACAAATGCAACGAAGAGGGAAAATAAGTGAGCAAAAAAAAAACAAATATGCCAAATCTCAAACACACAAACTTGCTTGTGGCATGAAGAGGGTCTTACCAACTATTATATTAGTCCTTTTGTGTTTAGATTCAATATATAGTAATTAAATATTAAATAATTTTTTATATATTTAAAACGAGAAAAAAACCTTTTTGGAGTCCTAAATTTTGGATCCCGTGTGATCACTCACCTGACACACCCTTAGGGTCGGCTCTGTATAAACTGACTTTGATCAAATATCCAAAGTATTTAACTAATAGTTATTGAAAGTATATTTTTAATTCTATTTGTATCAATTAAATTAATGAAAAGACTAGAAAAAAAAAACTAAAAAAGTGGTCACCCTCGAATTTGGATTTTTTGATGAGAAACACCGGGGTCCAAATGAGTGAATGACATGAATATTACAAAGCAAGTACAACCCCCTTTACCTCTCATTACCACATCAAGTAATTTCATATGAAATTTATCAAAGAATTTATAATTACGTTTCAAGACAGGTAATTTACATGTAGCATGATTAAAATATTAGAAAATAACAACTAACTTTATGTTAATGTGTTATTGGGTTTTATCCTTAAAAAATACTATACTTTTACTTACTTCACGTTAAAACTATTAAAGCGTTTACACTTACCGGAAATGAGTGAATGTCATAAAATCAATGTAATATGTTATCTTACACGAACACGTCTATCAATCTAATTTTGAAATACTAAAGTTTTTAAACTTACTTAAAATGCATGTATTCATGAAATCGACATTAAATATGAACTACCACCAAAATCATTATATATGTGAAGGCTATGTGGTATTTTTTTATTTTTTATTTTTGTTGACATGGTGCCTTGTTCACTATTTCTTTGCATACAACATTAGTTTTTTTTCCTCCATTTACACATACCATATTATATGATTAAAAAAAAACAATCCATAATCATCTTCTTAATTTGGTGACAGTCGCTAAAGCACATGGACTAGTGTCATTGATGATTGCTTTTTATAAATTTGGTATGAGTTCAAATTTATGCAATTACAGATTAATCTTGTGACATTTAGAAATAAAAAGTTGTTAAAAAGGTAATGGTTGCTAAAGTGTAAAAAGATAAAAAATGAAAAATAAATTTTAAAGGAACGGTACATCTTTTTTATGGACTAAATAAACTTCAAATAATTAAGACTGATAAAGTTCCTTTTAAGAGGATAACTAAATGTTATTGGTTTGATGAGTTTTCAGTTTAATACTTTTTAGAGATATATAACCATTTTTCATACTAATCTTCATTTTACGGTTTGGTTTTATGAATTCAATTGACGTCATTTTACAAATGCTATTATAAAGTAAATAAAAGATATAAAAATAAAGTAAATATATGAAATAAAGAAAATATATTTTAAGGTAAAACAAACATCGCTTAGGAACTTTATCAACCTAAAAGATCATATATATAGATCTAAACGCTTTTACTCGAAAGTATGGATTTTGTAACGAATTATCGAATATATTAAAACAGAAAAATAGGATTTTGTGTATTTGTTGATAGGCATAACTGAAAACGATATGAAGGTAATATATTGTGCCAAGTATTTGCTCTCATCTTATTATTTGGACTCACATACTTCCTTGTCAAATTTGCTAACGTTTTATTTCAATGTCATGTTGAAAGTGAAGTTTAATCAAAATAGTCATTATTATTATTATTATTATTACTATTATTATTATTATTATTATTATTTGTAACGAACCAAAATCCGGGTTTCGTTTTCAAATAAATAATAAAATATTATGGTGAAAATAATATTTTAGAAATAAGTTGAAACAAGTGGGTTTCAAGTTAGTAATGTGGTTATACTAGTTTTGGAATGAAATAGGTGAAATGAAAGTTGAGGGGGCCAAAAGTATAACATGGAAAATCTGCCATTTTGATTAGCAAAAGTCAAAATTAAACTCATTTGTGTGTTTGGGGTCGTTCATCTCAAGAGAGAAACGGAGAAAAGTGACGTTGGAGCAAAATCGTGCATTTTGAGCTTGAATTGGTGAAGGTTTTGGCTTGCACATCATCCTTCTAACATCAAGTAAGTGTAATCTTTCATTGATTTCACCTTTGAATATGTTAGTAGGTGGGTTTAGTAGAAATCCAAAAATTATGTATGCATGTGATAAATTGGTGTTAGATTGTGGATAATCTAGCTAAAATAAAGGTAAAGGGTGGTGATTAACATCCTAGAACCCTTTGATTTTGATTTTGAAAAGTTAGGGTTCATATGGTGGAAATTAAGGGTGTTTGGATCATGATGCTAGATTGTTGAATTAGTGATGATTAAGTGTTTAGGTGGTATTAGACACTTGAACAAACACCAAATTGACCTAATAAAAGTTATTGAATGAGAAATTAGTGTCAAGGTATTGGAAAGAAAACTCAAATAGGTGAGTTTGTATTGAAAGGGGGTGTTTGGTTATGGGGATAACCCAAAAGGGTCAATTTGGGTTGGAAATGAAAATTGAGTTGTGGACTCAATTATATTGTGTTGGTGATGAATGATAGATTACTAAACTAGGTGTATATGTTTAGGTAATCAAATTGTGAACCGAGAAGGAGGCACGGGATCTTCCAACTCTAAAGGTGCCTTTGCACTTACTTAGTAATGTTGATGAATGTGTGGTGTATGTAATATGTATGCATACAATAAATTTAAATAAAGGTTTATGCCTATTGCTTGAATGTGGTATGTGTGGAATTGTACTAATTTGACTTTAGTGGTAGAAGGTCAAACTAATAGGTTGGAATTGGTGTAATTAGACTATGTGGTTAATAGTCAAAACTTGATTGTACAATGGGGTAAATAAGTGTAATTGACTTAAGTGGTAAATAGTCATGCTATTATGTGAATGTGGAGTAATTGACTTGTGTGGTAAATAGTCGAATTAAAATGTGAATGTGGTAAATGTGGTGTATATGACTTATGTGGAATATGGTCAAACAAAATGAGATAATTTGGTGGATTGAAGTGTGGAATACTTCAATAGGTGAACTTGATGTCAAATAATCCAACTACGGGTAAGACGAGTTGTGGTACTCGCACCAAGAGGTAGTAAACCCAATAAGAAGTGTGGAATACTTCAAAGGGTAGACTTGGAGTCAAATACTCCAAGTGCGGGTAAGACGAGTTGTGGTACTCGCACCAAGAGGTCATGAACCTAATTAGAAGTGTGGAATACTTCAAATGGGTGAATGGGTGGTGGTAAATGAATGTAATATGAAAATAATGAGACTTGTAGTGGAAATGCAAGTGTTAAGAACCTTAATTGACCAAATGGGTGCAAACGGGTCAAATGGGTGAAAGGGGTGGAAAACAAGTGTAGATACTTGTTGAATGTATTTATCGTCATTACTAACGGTGATTTATATATGTGGTTATGTAGGGAAAGCTCCGATGTAAGTCAAAGTCAAGTTCGAGATGTGGAAGGATTCTCGTATGCAAATTTTGATGATTTTGGGGATTTTAAGGAAAATCCTTCTAAAGTGATGTAAAAGACACTTGAAATATGATTTTTGGTGTATATAAATGTGGTATGAAAGTACTTGGTTAAAACCCAAGTGTTGAGAATTTTTGGGTGTCATGTTGAATGAAAAATTATTGAAAAATGGCTAAGTATGAAACTGGGCAAACTGAGTAAACTTTCTGTTTACTCAGGTCCCTCGCGGTAATGGCAAAATTTAACAGCAAAGACACGGTCTCGGTGGCAAAATTCTGAGCTCCCTCGCGGTACGCGAGGGGAGGGGCAAAAAGTCTCGCGGTACGCGAGGGTTATAAAAAGAAATTATGGGACAAAAAGCTTACGTGTGCGTTTAATGTATTTAATAATTGTGGGTGTTACATCATTATTATTATTATTATTATTATTATTATTATTATTTAACAGCAAAGACACGATCACCCGGGATCACCCTGGTAAACAGACCACCATTCTGTCCGATGAACGGAGTGTGGTTACCTGGCCCACCAATCCAAGAGGAAACCCACATAGGAAACTCGTCCAAAAGCAAAACTAAAACCGACGACCTCCCATATAGAAAAGTCACCGGGTACCGCTAACAAAATGCCCCTTTGATTAAATAGTCATTATTTATACATGCAAAATAAGTTTTTTCTTTGTTTTTATTTCTTTTATTGAGAGCGAAATGGAAGCAAATTTTGGTAATGATTATTACACTTTCACATGTTTTAATGTTACATTTTTAGGAAAAATACAAAGAATCATACATATTTTGAAATTATTTAGGATTTTAGTGTGTTATTATGTATATGATTTATAACGGTTAAAGATACTATATTTTGATAATTAGTATAACAGGTTGTGAAATAGGATTTGAAACTTAGCCTTTGAATCACACTTTAAACAAAGAATATGTATTAATCCATTGAATCAGATAAAGTTATAGAATTTAATCATATTTAATATATGTTTAACCTTGAGAGTTCATAAAAAAAACAGCGACATATCTTCTTATTTTACATACAAAATTCCCTCTGTCTAATTTATGTATAATAAAGTTTTTGAAATTGTTTAAGGTATACAAACTTGTGAAATTAGTATTCAAAATGTCTCGTTAGCTATTAAATTGATCAAACTTTAATAAAGTAATTTTGAGTGTACAAAAAGTTGTCATGGATATATTGTTTGAAAATATAAAATGATATAGTTTGTATTTAGAGCGCTCAAAATTTGACAAGATACTGTTTCACTTTAAAAAAAAAGTCTACATGACATTACATGTCAATAAAAGATAGCTTACGTCGCCTCAACATATGTAATGGTTACGCTAGCAACTAAGGCCGTATGTAATGGGCTTGACATGGTGACACTCCTAGCACGTCTTGCACACTGCCCCCCTAGGCGTGATAGGGGGCATGAATGCCCTCCCTGTGAAAGCCTCATGGGGCGTGACTACATTTGTCACACTCTTCCACACCCAACTAGCCATTACCCACTTAAATAAAAAAAAATTACTCCAAAAACACTTATCACTATCACTAATCCATTACACCATTTTAATTTGATAACAACACTTTTTACGTGGCGCATGCGTGGCAGCACTTTTTCATGACTATCACTAAACCATTACGGATGATCTAATATTTATTGTTGATTTCACATATACGTGTATTTAAACAAGTTTATAAAAATATAATATATCATAAATTTATTGAGGGACTTGCTTTATATAGATTATAAAAAGATATATATCAATCCTAACTTTATAATTAAACTATTAGACGATATGTTATGTTCGTACGACGGTGATGATGTGGAATTACGGGAGATGGAGGGGAGAAAGAGGAGGAATGAACATTGGCTCGAAGCTATGTGTGTTGTGAGATTGCGGATGAACAGTAGATCATGCTCTCGTTTTTTGTTTGCACGGGTGGTACGAGAGCAGGTTTCGAGTTGGTGCAACACCCCTTTGGCTACTAGAAACTCAGTGATAGAAGTGCTTCAAGTTTTCAATTCCCTCATCTTGGCAAAACCGATGAAGAAGTTAAAAAGAGCAGTTATCGTGGTGACGTTATGATCCATTACAAGATTTTTAACAACAAAAAATGCAACATTAGCAATTAAACAGTCAGAAAATTAAAATAAACTAGTATATTTGGATTAAAAATGTGTCAAATTTTTTTAATTTAGATTGGTCCATGTGGGATGATCTTGTATTGCAACTTGAAGATGACTAAAAAGTACACTAGTAACTTATGTATTTGGTGTTATTCTAGCAACTTGATAGGTTATTTTTTTTAATTTCATAAAAAAAATATACCATTTGATATCTTCTTATCATTAAAACAATCTAGTTCGACTTATATTCCTTACATACTAAAGTAACTTATGATGTGCACATGTGTATGTATGTGTGTATGCATGTATATTTACGCATATACTTACACTAAAGTAACTTATGATGTGCACATGTGTATGTATGTGTGTATGCATGTATATTTACGCATATACTTACACATGTATACACGTAATTACTCAGTGTTGAAGAAATTGTATGTGTCGAAAGAATGTTTGCATCTTTGATTAAAATAGCATAATTAATATAATTTGTTACTAAAAATTTGTGTGAACTTATTTACTTGTTTATTTATTATGTTTGATTGTTGGGGCGGACAATGAGACAGGAAAGGCGATAAATGGATAAGCACATAAATAAGGAGTAAGCCACCCAATTTGAAGTAAGATGTGGATCCTTTGCTACTTCAAATATATTATCTTTTTCTTTTGATTTAATATACAAGGGACCTTGCTTCCAAGCATAATCTTATCTTTTTCTTCTTCATGTCATTTTACTTAACCAAAAATTTAGATATATTTAGTGGGTGTTTGGGATTGAAGTGATTATGAGTTATTGACTTTTTTTTAAAAAGTTAATAAGTTAAATAACTGTTTGACAAATATAAAATCATTTTTTATTTTAGTTTTTTGATAAGGGTAAAAAATTGTTATCCAAAAGCCATAAAAACCTGGCTTTTTAAAATTCATTTGACTTTTGAGAATCAAATTATCAATCTACCCCACCCTTTTACCCTAAATATCAAATAATCATAACCTAATAATAACTACTCCCCAATCGTCGATTCCATCCAGCGCTTTAAATATAAAAAAATGTCATTTTTGGTCATTTTACATGAACAAGTTAAGCCAAACACTTTTTAAAAAATGACTTATTGATTTTTCTCACCACAAAAGCTAATCCCAAACACTTTTTTAAAAAAAAAATTAGAAAAATCATAAGTCAATAAACACTTTTAACAAAAAAACAATTTTAAAATTAAATAAACAATCCTAAACACCCTCTTAATCCTGTGTTTATTTTGCATATTAGATAACCAATGTTTTTTTAAAATATATCGGTCATATCAAACTAAAATGACTTTATAATTAGTATTATATAGTATTTAAATTTTTTATTACTACAGATGGTATACTAGTCATTTTTTTTATAAATCAACTGTAATTTTTTCAAATTTTTAGATTGAGCACAAAACTTTTTCGTTTTAAAGTTTGGTAACAAAGTTTTTTTCTTTTTAGTTTTGAATAATTTTCATATAACCCCCCTTAACTTTAACTAAACTTAGAATACACATTTATCAACTTATTATTTTTAAATTTTTGATCACAAAACTTTTGTTATGTGAAGTTTGGACACAAAGTTTTTTTCCCCTCTCAACTTTAATTAAACTTACAATACGAGAATATTTTTAACCATTCTTATCATACGTTTCGACATTATTTTTAATCAAAACACAAACGTATAAGTCATCAAACTATTTTACTGTTTTGTTGTTTTATATTAAGTGATGCACTTTATCCTTCTCGTTTTATAAATTACGGATATACCGTTATGACATTCTTTTATTATTTACGTCGCGACATAAATTTTAAGCTGAGTGTTACAGATTTCTCGCAGCATCAACACATTGGCCGCAAACGTGTTTTCGTCTACTAGTTATATAAAATTTATTTAATGTTTTTTATATTTAAAAGAATAAAATAAGTATAAATTAAGAGATTTTCTTAAGTAGAAAGTATTTAATTTAGCTACCTATACATACAAAATCAACATCTTTTTATATTAGTTGGTAAATAGTATAAAAGTTCTTAAGTTTAAATCTCATTTTTTTATAAATAAGAAATTGATTACGTTACGTGTAATAATTATATGAGCTTATAGTAATATAGCCCACGAGCTAGAATTCGGGCTCACGGTTTGAATCATCCCCTTTGTCCATCCAAGACGTGAAATTTCTTAAAACTTTATAACTTAACTATTAGAACTATATCTTTAATATTGGCTTTAGTTGTGTAAACTGGAGATTAATATGACAGTAATGTTGTATTAAATTATTAATAAGCCGCTAAAATGCAATTAGTTTTATTGACAAACAGGAAACATAACAAATAATTTTTGTGAATATTGATAAACTACTAAATGATTATAAAAGTTGTCTAGTGTCCATTTTTATCAACCGAGTTATTTTTTGATATTCATAAAACAAAAAAAAAAACTGTTGTTCAGAGAAATTTAATTATCTAGTGAAATGACAGATCATTCTTTGATTGAATTAAAAGCATTTGACTTCTACACCAATTTTTGCATTTGATTAGTGTGTAAAAAATGGCATCTTTCATGCCGAAATTTAGAAAAATATGTTTTGTTTCAAATAAAAATGAACCATATAAAAAAAATATTATTATTTTAGAAGTTTCGTCACTAGAATTACTAAAAACGTTAACAAAGGTACAAAAAGATTCGTACCTCTTTTTACACATTTATTATTTTATTTATTTATATAAAAGTAGAATCCCGCTTTCTTAAGGATTTACATCATCTATCTTATTTAAAAGGTAACGCATTGTGAACAGTTTCACAACGTGTGATTAATTTTTTTTTCTTTTTTGGAAAAGGCACTTTTTATTTGATGTGTTGTTAAATACAATTTTGATCGCTTTAAGCAAGCGCCGGTTGCGAAGATTGAGGCGCTGGTCTCCCCTCCCCATGGTCCCAGGTTCAAATCCTTGGGTGACCCCTACCCCTTTTTTGGCGGTTTTTCTTTTCCCATGTTATTTAATGATTTTTTTTTAAAATTGTTTTACGTTTAATTAAGATCACGTTAGGTTTAGTTTATTTTTTTTTATTGATAACTTATTTTTTCAAGCACACACTTTGATATTTTATGCATTAGAATTCTCACACATGCGTGTCGATATTTGCAGTTGCGGAGTTCCCGCCACAGCAAGAGAGTTGACAATTAAAAATTTAAAATATAAGTCCAATAAAAAACGAAATTGTTTATTTAATTTTTTTTTTAAAGAAACCAAAGTAACTAGTGCAACGCGCGGGTTTAATCCACTTTTATTTATTTTAGAATCAAGTAATCTATATATAAATTATATTATAGTAATGTATGTGGGCTAGAACTGGGCTCATAGTTTGAATCATGTCATCAAATTGGACAACTAGATATGCCTATATGTAACTAATGAAAGATTTTAAGGTATGGAATTTCCTAAAACTTTATAACGTAAAAAAAAATTAAAGACTATTAGAATTAAATCTTTAATATCAACTTTAATTGGTAAACTGGACTACTGGAGGATATGTTGTGATATGAATGATGTATTAAATTGTTAATAATTCGCTAAAAATGCAATTAATTGTAAAAAAGAAACATAGCAAATGATTTTGTGTACAAAAAGTTCGACATTGATAAAATATTAAATGATTATAAAAGTTGTCTAGTGTTCAATTTTAAATTTTGAGTTGAGTTGTTTTTGAATATTCATATAACAAAAAGAACTATTATTTAGAGAAATGTAATTATCTAGTAAAATGACAGATCATACTTTGATTAAATTAAAAGCATTTGACTTCTACACAAATGTTTGCATTTGATTTATAATGTACAAAAAAAAGACATTTGTCACCAAAATTTAGAAAAAAAATGTTTTTTTTTTTCAAATAAAGACGAAAAGAATTGCATCTTTTTTATACATTTTTGTTCTTTTAAAAGTAGAATCCTGATTTCTTAAAGAATTGACATTTTATTGATTATATAACCAAGTAATTCATATATATTTACAACAAATATTTATTCAACAATCCATTTAATCATGCTACTCTAATTGATCTTACTACTTCCATCCTACAACATCATCAGTTGGTAGAAGTGCACAAACTGGATTTTTAGCCAAACCAATTCGGTTTCAAAACCGGTTTCTTTATATTACATGACTGGTTTTTCTCAAACCAGTTTCTTTATACGGTTTCAAACCGAATTTAATGCATATAATCTCAAACCGATATAAGACAGGCGGATCAGACTAGATTCAAACCGGTTCGCTATCAGTTTCTATTGAATTAACCAGTGGACCTAAACCCACTAACCCGTGTACAACATATTTAACCCAATTACAACTTTATTAATATACTTGGTTTAATTTACAAAATAAAAAACATAATCCCGAAACGACGTTTTCCAGCATTGAAAAATCAAACCAATCATAACCGAAACGAACTTTCATAAGCCCGAAATTTCTTTAAACACAAAAAGGTTAAAACAAAAAATGAATCATCAAAACAATCACATTACAAATGAGTACCTGCCTGAATCTGGATCATGAAATGATTTAGCATGAACAACAAATACATGACTTGTGGTTCTTCAACAAGTCAGAGTTCCATGCATTTTAGAAGGACCTAAGTTACAAAATCAGTACAAATACAAAGAAAATGAAAACAAGCAGCAAAACACACTTACACAATCTTTACATAACTTTTTTCTTCTAATTAGATGTTTTAATCATGAAGGATCCTAAGGTTGTGATGTGATTTCTTGTCAGGCCTTTGATCTTAGGTTATGTATCTCTGACTAATTTTTGTATCTTGAGAATGTTACTAGCAAAAACGGGCCAAAGACGGAGCCCAATAGCACACAGCCTGGAGAAACCAGCCAAAAGCACATCTTTGGATCCGGGCCTCGAAGTCACGGCTTGTGGACCTTGAAGCCGAAGACTTTAGGTATGTAATTTTGTGTTGTTTTTGGTGGTTTGAGGTGTCCGTAAGTCATCAGGAACAAGTGAGGAAATGTTGACCCAAAATAGGCTCCATCGAGGTCTAGATGGCGTTAAAGAAATACAGAAAATTATAGGTGTTTCTTCTGTTCCAAGAAAGATGTCCACTTCACATTTTGAAAGTTGTTTCAAATTCAATAAACTTAACATGTATTTTAATAAAAAGGGTAAACTGCAGGACAATGTAAGTTGCTATCTGCAACAAACATACCTTTTTAGCTACTTAATAAACTTACCATTTGTTACCAGAACCGGCAATCGGTAACCATTTAATGCAAACATGCTTATCATTTTCTTACCATTTAAGGCAACAAATTGCATGCTTTGCTTTAAATGGTTATAAAAAGTATGTTGAATATCCAGGTAAAAAGTGAATAGTACATTGCATTTTGTTAAAAACCTGTAATTTATGATCCAATAGCAAAAGTACCCTTTTAAAATTGCAGATGAATAAATAGATAAATTTCAAGTTTTATATTTCCAAAAGGAACACATTGTAAAACTTTTTGAAGACAAATGTTCTCATTGTGTACTTATTCATGCCGCTTTTTTTTTTTTAAATTAAATTTCTTTCTACAATTCCAACATTACAATGTAAATAACTTACCACACAAAAGTCAAATATGGGAATATTTAACTCCGAGATTTAGCTATAAATGCATTCTAATGCTACTAGTGATAGATTGTAAGAAAAAAGGATACCATCTTGAAACCTGGACTGTGGATGTGGAGTGTAGATATCTTCACATTTTGGACAAAATATTTTTACACTGCTTTGTCGAGAAATGTCTGATTGACCAACAGGAAGACAGGGTTGACCACAGCAGTACACTCTTGGGCATCTACCAAATTCTGCATTCTTGTATTTCTCGAGCTTTAAAAGAGATCATTTGATCCAATTGTTAATTTTCGCAAAAGTATTAAATTATTATCTGAGATTAACAAATAAATTCTTACCATGGCACCCAATCCTTTGGTTGTTAAGATATATCGTACATGAATAAGACCATAAAGCATCTCTGCTGCTGATTCAAATATCTCGTTTTGTTCTTCTGAAAACGTATCACCTGATGAAAGTGGTGTGAGTTTTAATCCTAATGTGGTTCATATGTGAAAGTTCGGGGGTGAAAATCGTAAAGAGTCTAAAGATAGATTTATTTCATTTAGTATGTTTATTGTTTTTATGAATTAGTTTCTATTTAAGGTATTGAGTGTTTTTTTTAGCTGTGAATGGGCTGTCATTCCAGCTGTGATTGGGCTGTGATTTCTTAGTAATTTAGGTTAGGATTAGTATAAAAGAGGGTCATTGTTAAAGTTTAAAAGTGTGGTTTTGATTTAATAAAATACAGAAAAGAGTCGGGGCTGTCTTCCCCAAAAAGTCACTGTGTTTTTGAGCTTTCTGATTCTGTTTTGATCTGATTGTGCCCAACAAGTGGAAAGGTGTGCTAATCATGATCTTAGCATATAACTTTTCAATACACACATGAAAACATGATGAAAGTATGAACCAAACCAACAATTTATGGTCATCAACAGAATTATATGATCAAATGCTTAAGGTGGGAACAAATAGTAATAGAATAAAAATTTTAACTTTTATGAGTGACATTAAAAACATCAGAAGCGAGACATGGTAGTTTCTCCTCAACATGATAGAATATTTAATATCATCCCAAAATAATAGCTCCAAATCCAATTTGTAGCCTTAATCAAAATTAATAGCATTTGATTACTACATGAATGATTGGCAAATGCTAAACACGTGCTTTATGTGTGTTCGTGTGATCATGTATGCATGTGGGTTTGTAGATTTACCAACATAGAGAACCACTGGACCAAAATTAATCACATCAATATCTTGAAATGGTAACGAACAGGCACAGAGATAAATTTCTAGTAGAATACTAATAAATGAAAGTGTCACGAACTTTTGAAGAAGCCCAAGATCGGAATTGTAGCATTTTCTCCCCAATGAAGGGATTGAAAGAAAATTTGATGACTTTCACTTAATGACTAACAAAAACATTGCTCAGACAGACTATTCAGTATTCCCGAGTTTATATGTTATAAGAGATAAGAGATTACTAGTACCTAGTTTACATAAGATCAACATCAATACAACTCGGTTTTGACCTAAAACCAAGGAGAGTAGTTTGGTTTTTGGCCCTTACAAGCCATTTGGTTCATTTTTAGGCCGTTTGGTTTCTAGGTTTTATAACGTTCCATTTTTATTTTTTAGGTATCAGGTTTCCTAACTGGATTCCACTCTCTTTTTGGATTTTAGGTTTTGGATTCTAACCAGCCTAGTTTTTGACCTGACTCATTACTAAATAGTTCAACATAAGAAAACAATATTTAACAGTTCTCATTCTTCAAATCTATGATTTCCAAAATAAGTACATTATTGGTACCAAAACATTTTAAAAATAAACAAGATTCATCAACATAAAGAAATAAAATAAACCAATTAGAAACAGGTAACTATTAACCCAAAGGCCGAAACAACATAATTTAGTAAAATTGGTTCACTTCTGTTATTATTAAACCAAACATAAATGGTTTTTCCAAAATCCATAAATCAGACCGTCAATTTTCCTAAAACAATTTCGTTTTTCATATGTTCTCCTAAAATGTTTACTTGTTTAGGACAACTTGCTGTTGTGAATGTGTTTCTTATTGATATCTTACGTGAAGTCAAGCACCAAGTACGCCCTTTTTATTGATATCTTATGTGAACATTCTACCCAGGTTATTAATTTTTTTATGGTCAAAGGGCTGATGGTGCTTAATTCTTACTTCCCCTCGTCCCCAAACGTAAGAAAAGGGTCAAGCAGAAAGTCAATATATTAGGGTGTCAGAGGAATACATGATAATTTCCTTACACAACAAGCAACCTATAGAACAAGTCAAGAACTTGAAAACTGGATGATGATAAAACTAATACCTAACAACAAAAACCACAAGAACACTAATTTAATAAGCAGAAGGCCCAATCTTTCATAGTTAACCAACAATTGACAGATGAACAGTGTTCAAACAATATAAGCGTCCATGGTATAATTAAAAGATACTTAAGTTTAGGTAGTTACTGTTAACACAGACCAAAAGAAAAGGGTTTAGCATGAGAGGATTCAAAATTGGAAATCACAGATGTATGCTTTTGTATCAAACAAACATACCCAATAAATCTCATTCATAGCAAAGCTATTGATAGGGTCTGGGGGGGTGGGTGAGGGTAAACCTTTCCTCTATCCTAGGGAATAGAGAGGTTGCTCCCAGAAACCACTTTTGCAATGAACAAACAGTAGTATAGATAGCATACAATGAAGCTAAGGGTATCGACATGTAGGAACAAGCTAAAGCAAAAAAAAGTGCCGGAACAAACGCAAACACAAATGTTTGAACAAGCAAGCTAAGCTAAGGCAAACAAAAGTGTAGAAGCTAAGCTAAGGCACACAAAAGTGTAGAAGCTAAGCTAAGGCAAACAAAAGTGTAGAAGCTAAGCTAAGCTAAGGCAAACAAAAGTGTGGAAACAAGCTAAGGCAAACAAAAGTGTAGAAGCTAAGCTAAGCTAAACTAAAGCAAAAAAAAGTGTGGAAACAAGCTAAGGCAAACAAAAGTGTATCTCCCACCGGCGCACGAACGCTTGTTTTAGCCCCTTCATACATATCCTTAATTGCCTCTATATATCTCTAGAGAACCCCTCTTCCCTCAAGACTATCCCAAATCGTTCGGCGTGGCACGCTGTTGTAAGCCTTTTCAAGGTCAATAAACAGTGTATGCAAATCCTGCTTCTCCCTATACTTTTCCATTAATCTCGTTAGACTGCAACATGGGTTTCCGGCCTAAATTCTAGTCTCAAAACAGTTAATAATTTACAAAAGAGAACCGGAGTAAGCATTACAGATGCAAAATTGGAAATCAAAGATACATGCTTTTGCATTTGTAAAAAGCTTCCATATGAATCAAAGAACAAAAAGAGCTTACCATTACCACGAGAAGATTCAACATCCAGGATCAAATCAAGAGCATAATCATAATAGGGAACTTGGGTGCTCAAACCACAGAGATTAAAATCATCTTGTATGTAATTCTCATCAACTTCACAGAGAAACTCATTCCCATGCAGATTGCAAAACCATGATATCCAAGATGTCTCCTCTTCATCAGACCCACTAACATCCGATTCCTCACTATCTGTTTCAGATTCACACCCAACCCTCATCTTTCTTAGTTACACAAATCTAATCAATAATCTCATACTCTAAATTTTTTTTTTAAAAAATAATACCTTTGGAGAGTTTCTTGTTGGGGTAAGAAATCTTGGAGTTTCCAGGCGACGAACGATCTTTATGATTATGATTATTGTTGAATCCTCCTCTGGAGCTTGAAGATGGGTCAATTTTAGGCTTGGATCCTCCTCCACCCCTCTCCATGTGCATCCAATTGGGAAACCAAACCCTAGGGTTTTCAGTGATTGGAGAGGGTATTATTAATAAAATGATTGTCGTTTTGGGGTTCGAGTGGAACAAATGTGTGTTGTGAGAAAGGGATAGACCGGTGAAGTTTGGGGGAATATATATATATATATATAATATTGGATCGGCGGGACAAGTTTCGGGATTAATCATGTGCTATCAAATCAAACCGCATGGTGTTGATTTCATGTAGAGAGTGATAGTATAGTGGCTTTCTTAACAAGAATATTCGTGACTATCTATTTACTATTTATACAACAACATCTAACTATTAAATGTGTAATGAGTTTTACACATAAAAAATAGTCACTTTCGAATGTACATTGACTCGGGCCCTATATGATATATTATACGGATATTAAGTACTAGCCCTACTATGTATATTCGTACTCTGTAGCTATTTATGATATATTATACGGATATTAAGTAGATGGTTATCGAATCCCAGTATTTAGCGATTATCATAGTTCATTAGTGTTGCTAATCATGATATTATAAAACTTACAAGAAATGACTTATCAATTGTTTTACATCATTTATACTCTTTATTCACACAGTATTTAATAATTATCATAGTTCAAACTGTTATTCTTGCTTAATCATAAGACTCTACTTGCTTTATTTTAAAAAAGTTGTAACTAAAAGTCATAAATGGACACTAAATGTAGAGAGATTATAATACTCAATTATTTTCCTATAAATTTTATATCCAATGATTCATACTAGTCATTAAAAATGAGTCTAGCCGTATATATTATGATTAGGGGTGCAAGTAGGCCATGCTAAGCTCGACTTTAGCTCCAAAGTAATTTATGAGCTCAAGTTAAGCTTAAACTCGATCTATATATTATTTATTTATATTCATAAATGAGTATAAATATATTTATAATTTTACTTCTATTTGTTATTTAATTGTTTTTGTTATAATCATATTAAGCTAGGTGTATGAACTTGTATTCGAGCACATTTATTAAATGAACTATAATTTAGTTTCAAGACTCGTTTAAGCTCGGGTATGAAACTCAGCTCGAGTTACAACCCTAATAAGATCGATTATATCCAGCTTAGTATAAAATACTTTCAAAAAACTTTTCTGTTGGAAAAGAACTCCATTTTATTTTTATTTTCTTTTGCCTGGTATAGGCATGCCATAAACCTCCTCCACCAACACATTTATGAGTTCTAAGTGACAAGAATAGCAGTAGCTAAGAAGAATTATGCCAAAAGCCCTCTTTTTCTCATGTTGCAGTCTCCTCAACTTGAGAATTAAAAACAAAGCTTGGAAAACTGGTTGTGATATCCCTGCATACATTTTACAAACATTTTTAGTCAATTTTCATATCATAAGAAGTTCCATTATATCTTCATGAATGTGATTAACTAGGTTCTTCACAGATATCACAAGATAACCATTTGCAGTTATGCATATATCATAGATTACATACCTTAAATAAGGAAGGGTCATTATCTTCAACAATGAAGGGTTTTTGGTAACAAAAGACCGCCATTCTGATTTGTCTATCTTTCCATCCTGGTCTCCATCCGCCTCTGAAAACGTCTGCTTACAGAATACGAAAAATGTAAAATTCACACCGTATTCTTTTTTGCTACTTCTACACATTTTCACTACCAGTGAAACAAACTCACATTGTCCAATATCGTCTCAAGGTTCTCGTCAGCTAGATTTATCTCAGACTCGTGTAAAAGTTCTATCAACATTTGTTTAACCTACAAAAAATGGGGATTATGAAAAACGACTGCAATTAAATTGCAAAACAGTGACATAAATTAAAAAACAAAGCTCTTCAACAAGTTTTGAAGTTTCTAAAATAGGTCAGACATCACATCAAGATGCTAGAATTTGGTTGTTAGGGTGGAAAATCAGAATTGGCATACCTCTCGGCGCTCAATGAATCCTGTTTCATCCAAATCATAAAGCTTGAACGAAACTAAAACACGAGTGAAGTTATAAGATCATTAATCAAATTGCTTTGGAGTTCCAATCTAGACAAAGAATCATCCAACTTACAATTAATTTTGTCTTCTAAGGGGAGCTTTAGGGTGAAACACGTCGAGTGATCTAACAAAGTCACCAAAATCGATTACCCCTTTATGCTTAACGTCAAAAAGAGCAAAGATCTGCACATCAAACTTTTGAAGGGTTTGATTTCACATCACAATTGATATTTACCTTATAATTTGAGCCATGAAAAGATAACGATACATTTACTCAATATGGTACATAATGACGTTAATCTTCTTTATTCGATCTTTATTCTTAATTTTATAACATGGTAAGTAATGATGTTTAGTGTGGAGTATATTCATCTGAAGTTACATATAAACTCAGTTGCTTTTTCTTTGCAAGGACTATATAAATATAAATATTTGTTATGTGGTTCTATTATATTACTTAAATATGGATGTAGTACAATTAAATATAAATAGTTCCAACTTTGTACGTATGTATGTGTGTATGCATGGATGCATGTATGTATATGTATACTTGTAGTTGTCTGTGTGTGGTTTTTAAAACACAAAGTTTTAACCTATAATGGTTCATCTGCTTAATAAAATCTGTTTGACTAACTAAGCCCCAGTACTAGCACCCATGAGAAGGCACATAATAACTCAAATCACTCCTTTAGGTTAGCAATATATTCAAAATTCTCATGGAAAAACAGAAAACCAGTAACTTGCTCCACAGACTTGAAGGTAAAAATGGAGGAACATCCTACCCTGTTTGCAAACAGATTCTGCTTCCTTCCATTCTTGAACAAAGCTAGTAGGAATTCTTCCTGCATATATAGAGAACATGCAAATATTTAGATAAATTGTCATCGACACAGATGTAGATTACATGCAATACTCAGATATTTTCTTGAACTGAAAGTAATTTATTTTTTAAATACTAAAAAAATCTACACAACCATATTGTTCCTATGTCGAGATGAATCGATGAACCAGGTAAACGCAATGCTGTTAATGGAATGCAAGAGAACTATGACGGTATGACAAAATATACGTTACAGTTGAACAAAAAGCATCATCGGTGAATAATATACAACATACTAACAAGGATAGATTCATTAAAGAATCTCAACTAGAAATGATGATATAACTACCTTGGTAATTAGCCCGTCATCTAATATAGAACTGCTTATGCTCTTGAATAGCTCAAATAGTGCTTCAACTTCACTGACACTGACTGCAGAAACAAAGTTAATTACAAATGAAAACAAACAATCTATTTTATTTAGAAAGAACAATGACATAATTAGGGTTCCAAATTACAAGCTGTCTGAGAAGCAAGTTTCCACGGGTCTTCAGATGAAAGAACCTGATTCCCCATGGAAGAATAACAACATCCCATTGAGACGAGAGGTGATGCAGCAGGATTACAAGAATTCACTACTGTTCATTATCAAAATCATCTCAACCTATACAGAATAGCGATAAAAACCAAATAATCAGCCAAACATAAAACGTTACCTGCATCATAATAGTTAAAATAAAAGATCAAATTCACACAAATTTCTACTGCTAGCAACACAATTCATTGAAAAATTTCTCTTCAACTAAATAAACTGTCACAATTATATCTTACAAAATTTCAATCAATTGAGAAGATACTTCAGATCATCATTAGTTATGTTTTAGGTTAAAATCGTTCGAACGCAAAATTGACATAAAACGAAGAAACTAGATCACAAAATTGGTACTGACAATAATAATACAGCAGAAAAATTTTCTTAAATTCAATTGAAAGGATCGGTTTCCTAAATCGACCGGCTCGTGATGATCAAAGCCTACACGAATTCAGTGTAGCACTAAATGAATCGGTAGAAGAGTAAATCATGTAACATTATAAAAAGAAAAATTGATAGCGAATACAGAGATTGCATACCGGCGGGGGGACGAAAGAAGCCTCCCTATCGGAGAGATGCAGTTTCCGTGGACGCCGGAAACCGGGAAGGGAGATTATTGCGGAGACTCGTATAATGTGTAGTGTTCGGAATTCTGACGACGCCCTGAAATAATGGCTCGTCTTTTGTCTCAACATCAGAAATATATATAGCTTCTTCAGCAACGTGATTATCACGTGACTTTTCAATCGCTTGTAACAATGTTACTTACATAAACACTCAAAAGTGTTTATAAATTTTTTTAA
Source organism: Smallanthus sonchifolius (assembly GCA_023525975.1). Taxonomy (NCBI): domain Eukaryota; kingdom Viridiplantae; phylum Streptophyta; class Magnoliopsida; order Asterales; family Asteraceae; genus Smallanthus; species Smallanthus sonchifolius. The sequence continues at coordinate 58,647,468 of CM042041.1, read as the reverse complement.
CAATTTAGGGATGAGATTGATACTCATACCAACTGAACCGGTACCGTATCGTAAATTACTAAAATCAAAATCGAGCTCATTTCTAAACTGAATACCCCACCGATGATGGCTAGTCAGTACGGTATAGGTACGCTACCCGCAAATTACCGAAAGTACCAATACCAAATACCAAAATCATAGAAAAACATATACAGGTACAGTTACCGTTGGTGTTCAATCAGGACTGATATGATATAGTGTGGTAGTAAAAACAAATATAGGTACAGTTACCGTTGGTGTTCAATCAAGACTGATATAATATGGTAGTGGTACGGTACTGGTAAGACGTATCAAAATAAACTTGGATAACATACTAAAACATAATAATAATATTATTATTATGCGTTAACATGGGTCGGTTTTATGTGACTTGCATACAGTGGTGGATACAGAAATTTTTTGTAGGAGGGGCAGAATACGGGTGAGTAAAAAAGGAACGGATGAAAAAAATGAAATGATAATAAAATAATATAGTTCATCAAATATTTAAACACAATATAAAAATATCTAGATTACAATTGTCCTCTACGTGTTTACATCTTTCAGAAACGTTCGATTACATCTTTATTAGTAACTTTGTTAGCTCCATCACTATCAAATATCAACTTTTTAATAAAAAAAATATTAGTTTTGGTTTATTTTATAAGCCCAACTCCCATCATCATCCCAACAATACTAATTCCTTCTTCATCCACTCTCTAGCCCTGCAACAACCACCGCTAGACGCCACCGTTCGTCGGAATTTCTTTTACCAATCAAGTCGTTTCTTTCTCTTCTTTTCTGTATAACTACTTTAACATAGGAATTTTAAGGGGTCAAACTACGAAAAAATCGCTACAGCACATACCATTATCAATAGAAGCTTGATCGGCCGGAGGGTCACGTGGTTCCGCCCTTGTCGGACGGTGGGCATAAGCCCACCCTATTTAGTACTTGCATCCGCCTCTGCTTGCATATATTTCTTCTCGAACTTTTAGTTTTCTATATAAATTTGTGTGATAATTATAAGTCTTTATTTTTATAAAATCCTTATGCTTTTCTTAAAAAAAATATATTTAAGTATCTTAACTGAGAATCAAAGATACATATTTAAGTTATAAGGATGATTGCCAATGGACGGGCGCTAACAACAGTGTGCTTTTGGTAAGATCTATTCAGGTTTGGACTAATGGGTCAGCAATAGGTTCCACTTTTGGGTGGAGCAAATGGATCCCGAAGGCGAACGTTTTCGGTTGGAGAGCGCAAGTGGAGAGAATACCCACCATTGTTGCATTGGAGAAAAGAAGAATCAACTCGGACATATTTTCAGTTTCATTGAAGACATCAAATCGCTTGGATTTTTGTAGGCTAATAATAGATCCAATCTTGTTAGAAGAGTAACATGCAGTTCAGCCCACGTGCTACTCTAGGCTGGAACATATCACAATTTTGTTAGTTATTTTGAGATGTTACACATCTATTTGTTGATGTAACGGTCTACCAAATTCATGATGTTCCACACGAAATGTAGGTTATGTATCAACATGTTAAAGTTATGTATCATTACATAGATCATAGAATCTTTCTTAGCCTTTTTCCCAATGCTTTCTTAGCCTGCTATGGTCTTTAACTCTTTTAAGTTTCAAAAGGTTTGAGTGTCAAGATTGTTTGGTGAATTATTCTGATATGAAGGCAATGGTGATTATCTCCCATAGAAGTGATATGGGTTCAAATCCCTACAAGTGTAGAGAGGTGCACAACCAGGTTTTTTTATAAGACCAGTTCAGGTTTGGTCAACAAAAGTCAAAATCAATTTAAGTTCAAACTAGTTCTTGAGGGGGTTTAACCAATTTAAAACCGGTTCTTGATGTAAAAAAATAATAATTGGTCACCCTGTGCAGGTTTAGGAGGTAAAATTTATTGTTAAAAAAAAGTCTTTCAAAAAGAAACAAGTGTGTAAAAAAAGGTCAACCGAACTTCAAGATTTTGAGCTTTCTTCTCGGAGCAAACTTTATGGCTCTCACGGAAGGTTTTGACTGTTAATTTCATTCTCTTTTCAGATTGATGAACATGTTCAAAGAGATCTGAACATTTTGTACAAAATTCACACTGCTGAGTTAACCCTCTTGCCCTATTGATTTGCACTAGAAGGTTTTATAAACCCCGATCTAAATACGTCGTTTTGAAATGTACCATGTTTGTGTAGTTTGAATTTGTCTAGACTCTGGAAATTCATATGATCATATATTGAACAAGCTTATGCATAAAATTAAGAGTCAAAAAGCATAACCAAAGCTTCAAATGTGCATAAATCCTCGAAACACATTACTACAAAATTCCACATCAAATTTAAAAAACTCATCACTAACATCCAAAACAGAACCAAGATTTCTTGTCTACGATTAAGAAACGCAAGGAGCTATATAACTCTTATTTCAGGCACCAATTACCTCAGTTGATTCTGGCACTGTTTCCTCTGCAGGTCTCTCCATCTTAACACCTACATCTTCTGAATAATCACCATGAACCTGTACATATAAAAAAAGGGTTGTATTAGAAAAACAATGTCAAGACACTTTCACAAAGTTACTTATGAGATTAATGATAATAACTTACCTCCATTAATTTGCCAATGTCAAACTTTGGTGCCTTCAAGATCTTAACCTTGCGAATGAAGACATTCTGTAGAGGGTAGATGCTAGATGTAGCTTTCTCAATCTCTCTCCCAATCGACTCGGGAATGAACTTCTGAACTAGCTCTTTTAGGTCGCAAGATTGTGCTTGAGTTACCATAATCTCCCTCATTTTGCGACGAATCTAAAAAATCAAATCTTTAGCAACACAATTTGTAAAGTAAAACTATCAAGAACGTGGATTTAGATTAAAAATGTAACTTTTGAATATTTACCTGTCGAATCTGACTAGATTGTGCATAGCAAGTCCTTTTCACCTGGTTAGCACGCTTCTTGGTAAAGCCAATGCAGAACATTCTTAAAGTGTAGCTGTCAGTTGTTTTCACATCAACATGGGCCTCAATCAAAGACTGCCATTTCTTCACAAGGGATCGCAACTTGTCGGTAGTGAAGTCCATGCCCTAAAAAACACAAAAGGTTATAAAAGAGTTTGCAGAAGTAATCATAAGTTAAAGAAAAAACAATGTATTCTTATATTGTATCATATACCCAAAAATTGGTCAAGACATTCTTTCCTTGAACATCCTCGGCTCTCAAACGGATTTTTCTGTAGGCATGATCTTCATCGTTTTGAAGGTCAGCTAAAGATACCTCAAACACACGATGCTTGAGACCCTCTGAAGCAATCTGACAAAAATATATCATACATAAAAATCTTTGAAATATATATAAAAAATATGGTTTAAAGTTCCAAGAGAAATATTGTTCTAAATTGATGTTTAACTCCTTTTAAGGTCCAAATCTGTTCAAACCATGCATTGTTTGTATGTTGTTTGAAATATGAATTCCTATAAGTGCATTTTATCAAGTAATCATAAAACCATGTTGGAACTTTCTCCTGTTAAAATCCAATCTGTATGTTTTTTTTTAAATTCACCACAAACTATTACATTTTGTCCCGTTCAAATATAGCAATAAAGTTCACAAGCGTACATTCAACTGGATAGAACCGAAATCAAATTCACTAGTCTATGTTCAACTCATTGGAATCATAATCAAATTTATAAGTCATTACATGCAAATTGATGGGGACTGTGATCACTAAGTCTGCAATAATAGTCCTCCAAACTTGAAGTTTAAACTTGCTATATCTTATAACATTATCAACACCTACTAATTCTATCCATAGCATTCCTTTTGATTTTCAATGTAGCTATTATTTTTATTTAAAAACAGAATTAATGTGTTTATTACTAAATGATAATAAAAAAAATCACATCTTAAATACAAATGAGGAATAACAATCACCTTGGTACCCTGAGTACGTGTAACTAGGGTTTTGCCAACATTTCTAGTGCTGAACAGAGATGGCGCTTTGATATCATACCAATCCTTCTTCGAAAACGGATCAGCTCTGTTTAACATACATTTTTTTTCCAGAAATTAGAATCACAAAACTATAAAAACATAACAAATCGAAAGGAAATTAATAGAATTAGTAAACAGTTGAGAAGAGAAACGAACGCTTTCTTCTTTCCACCCTTCTTCCCCTTGGAAATCCTCTTGTTCTTTCTGCAAAATTTACAGATTGAAAAATAAATTAAATGAACGCGTAATCCATCGTTGAGTGCACAGAGAAAGTTAGTGTATGAGGAGTGAGAGAGTACCCGACCGCCATTGTTGGATCGTAAGTGTCGAGTGAAGGATGTGAAGAACGGGTGAGATTTAAGGCTGCGGAGCAGATCGATTCAAACCCTACTGCTTGATCCACTCAGAAACCCTAGGGCGATTTATATGGTGTTAATGCATGTTTCATTTTTGCCCCTTGTTGTTTCGGGGTGTTTCACTAAAAATGACGGACTTTTTACCTAACGAAAATTTTACCATCATCCTTTAATAGTTAACTTTTATTTAGACCAATAAAGATGCATTTAAATTTACAATGACTCATATAGTTATTCATTCATGTTAAAGATGTTATCCTTAATGTAGGCCCACTTAAATTCATGTAATAAACATGGGCCTTTAACCCATGGCTGGCTCAACTTTTTTTGAGACCTAAAATGAAGTTTAAACTTGGGCCCTTTTCTGACTTTCGTTTTGATGAAATTACCGTTGATCATCTGGTGCAATAGTAGCCCCAAAACTTTCCATAGTAGAGGTCTTGGGTTCGAATCCTGGTCACAACAAAAAAAAGGGCTTGTGGCCAGGTCAGGGTTTTATCCAATTGGGGGTTCCTCCTGTGGTGGGCTGCCCTAGATACTCTAGGTGTTGCCCCGGAGAAACCAAATTATCCTAAAATATCTAGGTGTTGTCGTTCAAAAAAAAAAAACTTGCCATCCCTAACCTTAAAGCATACTATAATATGATTATGATTTTAATTCTTCATATCGTAGTAATCCTTTTGAAATGGCACATCCAAAGCAACCCCTAATATATATATATATATATATATATATATATATATATATATATATATATATATAATACACAATACTGTCTCAAGTCTAATTTTAAGGCCAAAAAATATCTCATTAACTGGTTAATTTCAAGATAGGTAATGTTATACAAACTCTATCTAACACAAGTGCAATATACAAAATTCCTACAATAGCCTAGTGGAAGGAATTGCAACAAAATATCAAGTATGAGAGCATAATCTTCCAACATGTTAGATTGATGAAAAAAATGTTTCTACATTTAAAAGAAAATTTTTAGCTGACCTGATTTGATGAATGGTTGAACTCAACTTCCCATTGAAGTAGGATTAAGTCCACCAAGTAGCTATTCTGATATAGGTACACCTTCATTCACCAAAATCATAACATAATGACAATAGAAAAATCAACATAACAAGCAACAAATGGTTATAATCTAAAAAAGTTACCTACATGACGACCACATCCTACCATTTAACATCAACTTCCCTTTCATCAAGTGTCAAAACTTCGTCATTTTAAATTAGTGATAGATAAAGTTAATGCAGGTTATAGATATAATGTTATAATCTCACTAATATCATAAATTGTAATGGTAACTTAAGAGACCAAGAACAATCGTGGAGAACTAAAAGGATAATACACTACAATAATCAAGCCAAATTGTGGTTCAATTTTCAGAAGAAATGTGTGCTTTATTAAATTACAGAAAAATCACTTGAAAGTTCAATGTAGTGTAGAAAGAAAAATAACAAATAATTGATAGAATTACATCTCAAACAAGAATGAACATTTACAAGGATGCTATCCATGTATTCAAGAGGCACTAGCCGCTTTGCCAAGGGAGTAGAGGTAGGGAAAACATGAGCCATGACATACAGAGATGGAGATATGAAGTAAACGTAGAAGATGATGAGCATGTAGATAGCATAAAGTGCAATTTCGAGAGCAACAACCATATATCTCACCTTCTAAACCATTTTCTTCCTCTCATTTCTAGCAACTACTAGTTGCTTTCCGGGTTTCACCTCCAGGATTCGTCGCCCTTCCAACTATCTTGGATATTAATACATCAACTGAGGGCCCTTTCAAAGCGGAGGCCTAAAGCTCTTGCTTTACCTGGGCATATCGTAGAGTCGTCTGTGCTTTAACCCCTTTATTGAAAAAGAAACAAACAGACCGACAGGCTGTAATAAAGTTGTAAACATGTTAAAAGAGTTGACATGTTATAAAAAAATTAGGTTAAATGGGTCGTAAGTGAGTGGCATGCTTAATTAAATGGGGTTAATGTGACAATTTATTTATTTAAACGGGTTAATATTTTTTTTGTTGAACATCAAACTCACTAATTTTACTCCTAGATTACACCGCTTTTGCCCACAATGGTACATGAACCCTCACCGCTTAGCAGGAAATTCCACCAACATCTTGGATACCATCGGGGGTAGAAGCCCTTTATTTAAAGGGTTTAAATAGTATGCATTTATCAACTTATTATTGTTTAAAAAAAATAATCACCAAACTTTTGTTCTCTGAAGTTTCTACTTCTAGTAATAATTGTTTTTTTAATGACGACACACTCATCTACTCTTACTCATTAACTATATTTGGCTAAACGTGTGGGTCTAGTCGGGCAGGGTAACATGTCAAGACGAACTCGAGTTAAAATAACATAATGTTTTTAAGCTCAGCAAGATCAACATCATAAACGAATAACTTTAATCAAATAATTACAAACATTCAAACAAACCCAACTAGAGATGTGCAAACCACTATTGCTTCCATATTCTAATTGGTATGTGAAACTAAAATCATGTTGTTATACATCCATCTTTAACCATTATGAAACCTCTATCACCCAAATTAATGCCATTAAGACCCTAAAAAAGACAAATATAAAAATTCAAAATATTAAGAAAGCAAAAGATTGGCGAGGTTAGGCCCAATAGCAAAGCCATTTGTGGTTAAAATGGTGAAGCCTCCTTGAGATCAAGAGTTTGAGCCCCGTCTATGATAGACTGGTGTAGTTATTAGAAGTAATTTAGCTGACTCCATAATGAAAATATTGTTGTTAAAAAAAAGCAAAAGATAATTCAATGTGGCTAATTCGAGGATGTTGAAAGCCATATGCTTATACTTTATTTTCCTACTCAATAATAGATTACCAAATGTGTAACATCCCGAAAATTTGTTAACAAATGAATCGGGTTAATAAGTGAACCGAACCTCATTCAAATGGTAAAGACTATGTGGTGTCATGTAAAAGCTCGGAGTATCGAAGTTGGAGGACCCAGTTAGACAGGTTGCATAAGCTCGAGACGGAAGCGTGTTAAACGAATTTAAAAGGACCTGGGATGAAACATTAGGAGGTTTAAAGGCAATGGTTTCACAAACCCTAGGCCATTCGGACAAGGGGAGCATGCGACGACGTCCAAGAGAGGCCGTAAAGGGGATTCCGACGGCGAGGTGGTCAGGTGAGAGGAACGAAGGTGGTGACGCACGGGTTTTACCGGGGAACTTCCATTAAACACTGAGGTAATACTCATTCATCCTTTATCGCATTTGTTTATTTATTTGATGAGAAAACCGATTAGGGCTTCGGGTTTCATACCCACTACCGGCGATGTATTGATGATGATAATGGTGTCGGCTGAAGTGGTGGTCCTAGGGTAGCGAGAGGTAGCAGCGACGGGAAAGAGGTGTGTGATGGCGGCCGAAGAGGAGAAGTAGGCGGTGTTGTGCGGTGGTGACGTCAGAGAAGAAGGAGGAGCAAGGTGGGAGCCACGGGTGTGGTGTTCGACGGGGTGACGGACCCGGCACGCCCTAGGCAGGGGAAGCTTGGGAAGGCTGTGGTTGTGCAGTGAAGAACCGGCGGAGGTCGGTGGGGGCTGTGGTCACGCGACAGCAGCGGCTGGCGGTGGCCGGTGCTGGCTGTGGTGGTTCCTACGGTGGCGCAACAAGAAGGAAGAGGGTGGCGAGTTGGTTAGGCACGACGGATGATAACGATGGCCGATGAGGACGCGATGGCTCAGTGATGGTGGTGCACGACTGATTAGAGGCATGGCGGGACGAGGAGGACAATGGCAGTGCGCGGCGAGGACGACGAAACCCGTGGAGGTACTTGGATGGTATCGGGTTTGCATGTAGATGGTTATAGTGTTGAGAACGTTGCATGGCAAAGTTTGGGTGTGCATGGGAGTCTTGGCTAGTGTGCGGGTGGCTTATGAAACTAAGGTTTACGTGGCACGTGAACGTTCGTGCATACGGGTTCCTTGCGGAGTTCATGGTAACGCGGTTTAAGCAAGCACGAGGACTAGGGTTTTGGCTTGGTGAAGGGGATGGTGCAGAAGGGACGAGTATCGGAATTGTTTATGTTTTATGTGTACCCAACATATGTATAGGATATGTTTTGATCATGTGATCATACGTGTGACAGGTTTGAGTTTCGAGCGTGAACAGCCGAGTTACAGAGTAAGGACGCAGACTCGACATAACTGGTGAGTTTCTAATCCCCATCTTTTAAACGTTTTACTATTTTGGGGCTATCGTACATACATTCACGTGGCGTTAATATAATTAATCATGTTAAGGGTTTCGGGTTCTAACCCGACATGCTTTGAGTCTAAAATGAGTATTAAGAGTCGTAGGGACAGTGGTGTGCTAAAGGCGGATCGGGGAAAGTCGGGCTTTAAGTTAAATGCCCATGATTTTATGTGTGAGTCAATGATATGGTTTGTTAGTGCGTGATGTGTTAAGGGCCGAACGGGAACGATTGTGCCCGGTAGTAAAGGCTAATGAATTTATGATATTAAATGCGATGTTCTAGGGTTATGTATGAGGTGTGTGTAATTAATGAGCCATATGTATACGATGTGATATTACATGTTTATATTTATGTGTCGGGTTTGCCTCGTTGTCCATGTGACATGGCAAACGGGATCGTGAAGGACGAGGTCCTTCGGGAAGTCACCAAAGGTGACAGTTAGTTGACAGGTTAATGAAGAGCTCGGCGTGTGTTGATCACCCTGACGAGGGTGCAACGATGAGATATGTGTTTGCATGCGTATATATAAGTGTTAATGTGCATGCTAATGATGATTTATATTTATTATGTACGAGTTTGTGTTATTGCGACGTGTTGAATTGTGACGTGTAGAGTTAGACTGACCGTTGAGTCAGGACTTGTGACGTGACGTGTATAAGAGTCGTGTCAGTTATTTGTGAGAGCCTTGGTTAAGGCCGAATGTGTTAGTGTTCTAGGGCATGTTGTGTTAACCCAGAGTCGGGTCAAGGTGTACTCTTAGATACGAGTTGTTAGCATAGTATGTAGAGTCTATGCTGCTGTGATGGTAAGGTAAGGTCGTTATTACGTATGTTAGAAGTACGGGTGGAGTCTTGGGTAATAAACAGTTACGGGGTGTCATGGGGTGACACAGGATTGGTCCTTCATTAATAAAAGGGTAATCACATTTTACAAGGACCGGAAGGTCCGAATAAATTAAACCAAAGAACTTGGTGTTGTGGTTTTTCTCTAATTTAAACTATTAGAACTCACTCAGCGTAGCTGACTTTGTGTGTACGTTAATTTGTTTGCAGGCAAGCGGCTATTGACGTATCTTGGTTTGGAAGCGACGTTACTCGGATTGGTGTGCATGCATTCGTAAGATAAACCTAAGGACAATAAATGGTCATAAATGTTTTTTAGAAAGACTTCCGCTGTAGTTTTAATTACAATAAATGTGTTTTTAATGAAAACGACCAACCAACTGTAAGATGGTCAGGTTAGGGTCTTACAAAATGATTTGTGAGTGCATTAATACATATAATATAAATAAATAAGTAAAGAACCGACTCCAAACATAAACCTTGAGTTCTACGATAACTAACACATATAATATGCAACATAATTCACATTTATCTCAAATTTCTTTAGTCAGTGTATATGAAAATGAAAAGTAAATAAAGAACCAACTAAATCTTACAGCAGCTAAAAATTTCAACATAATTCAAAGTAATAATAAAAAAAACAATACACATTTCTTAAGCATATGGCTCCTGCTCATCGCCTTATCTCTAATGGTTATCGAGAAGGTAAACGACTGAAGATAAATTAACTACTCAAACAACAAATGACGGACTAGAAATTGAAAAGTAGGGAACTCTTCGGTTTCACCATTTCAAGCTTTGTGGGGAAACATGAAATCGTTTTAGCTTCACCTAGGCGGGAATTGAAATTCAAGGGCAAGAACGGCCATGGAGCAGGCTTCTAGAAGTGTTTGAGTGTGTATATTTATAAGTTACAATTAGAGGGCCTAGAAAAGTGGGGTCATAACTTCTAAAGCCCTAGATTTATTTTTCTTAGTCTTGAGGCATCCATGAATTTTAACCCTTATCTTCTCTAAAATCTTACCACTTGAGTATCAATCACAGTAATAATTGTAATTTGTAACACATTAATTTTAGAGTATTTTTAGTCGTTGCTTATTTATCACAATATTTAAAAAACCTGAAATTAAAAATAAAAGTAAAAATCAAAGCCAGACCATAAATGTCAACACTCCAATTAAAACCCCATTCATCTAACACATCTAAAGTCCAAATAATAAATTTTATTAATCATCATTAAATCTTTTTAATATATCTTACGATAAAACTACCAAGCATTTTCATTATTATTTTATTAAAATCACTTTTATATATATATATATATATATATATATATATATATATATATATATATATATATATATATATTATCTAACTATAAAAACACTTAGTTCAATAATATCTAGTTGTTTGTAAATCTTTTATAATTGTTTAAATTAAATAATATGAGAAACAATTTAAAGTAACACAAAATACACTCTTCCTAACAAAATCTATACGCGATGAAGCCGCTAAGACAAACAAAATGTGTAGGAAAAACTAAATCCTCCAGTCAAAGGTAGGGCATATCTTTACACCCTCTTAAAAAGTTCTTAACCTTTATCTGACGTCTCCAATACCTCATATCTCCGATCATATCCTCACAGAGGTATAAGTCCATCAAATCTTACATGACCCGATTATTCATGTCAGTTTGAGTCCGTCCCCACTTCTCCGTCCCTCCATTGTGAGGGTTTTGACGGTTCTTACCGTCGTCGACACGTCGTCATCTGTCTTCTCTCCACAATCCACACAACTAAACCATCTCAATTCTCCATTCGTTATTATTTTAACTTTATAAAATATAATATTTTCGATATAAAAATTACTTTCTCCACATGCACAACTAAATGTCATTAGGGCAGCTTCATTGACCAATAAGGCAATAATTGTGTTAGGTTCTCCATTCCCATTTTCCATCACTGCGACAAAATTTCAAGAAACCGCCACCATTCTTTCCCAAAATATTAATTATCATTTTCGTATCAGAATCCTCCATGTCTCTGCACACTCACCAACTTTCATAAATTTATTTAAATGTATTTATGTAGCCATATGAGTTCTACAAATTGCTTGGTCAAATCGTCATCATCCCCCTCCAAAGTTTGACAATAAACCCAAATCAATTGAAATCCTTTCTGGGTTTTGTTCCTCAGAGATCAAACCCTAATGGGTCGGAGGCAGATCGACTCTGAACCAACGCGTTGGGTCTCACTGATCCTCCTGTTGATGGGTGTATTCTCTTGCTCGCTTGTGTATATGTTCATGTCTGTGATTTTGAGACCCAATCAAGACAACAAATTTTCACCCATTTCGGAAGCTGAATCTCTTGTACAAACTGATGGTGGGTGTTGTAGAGGGATTGATCAGTTTGAATTGTGGGGTGCTGCTGTGAAATGGGGTTCGGAGTTTAAGTTCAATTCGTCAATTGAGTGTTGTGATGCTTGTAAGGCGATGTGCAGTGGTAAAGGTGGGCCTTGTTTGTGTGATTCTTGGGTGTTTTGTGGCGATCCTGAGGCTTGTGGGTCAAAATTTGGTGAGGTGAGTTGCAAGTTTGACTTTTTCAGAATTTAGATTATTGCGTGATTAGATTGTTATCCTGACATTGTGTTAGAGATTAGTTGAATCTGGTTAAGTGGTTATTGTTTTGCCATAACATTTGTGTTGATTCATATTTTGTGTAAAGTCAAAAGGTTTGATATTTAGGTTTCTTTAAGAACTTTTAGTTGATCATAATTGCTGTTCTGTTTTATCTTTAACCAACTGCAAATCTTGTAATTGTACTTTATATCAGAATTTAAAAATCAGGCTAGCAACAACCATAGACTTATGTTTCTTGATAAACCACTATAGATCAAGTTCAGGCTTTTAGTTTCTTCCAACTGAGATTGTGTGTGAGATTATCATTTATCACCCATAAAGACATCTTGGTTTTAAAATGCACGCATCAGGAGCGCATAATGTGATGATGCGGTGATGATATCGCTTCGCTGCAGTTGATTCGATGCGATTCCATGATGCGCTATGATGTGTGATGAGGTCTGATGCGACGCATCATGCAATTGACCAGTATTTGAACAAATTAGACTAGCGATTGCAATGGGTTTTTGAAATCTTATTAAACGAATCCGACCATCAATTAGACAAATCTGACCATTGATTAAGTAATGGATTTTTTATTATTTGAACAAATTAGACAATCGACTGAACGAATCTGACTAGTGAAGATAAAAGTGTCTTATATTTTAGTGTTTAAAAGTTATCATCTATAAATAAACTGTGATGATAAAAGTGTCTTATTCATGTGGTTGTCATTTACTTGATTTGAAGAAAACTGTGATGAGACCCACAAAGGCGAATGATGTAAACAATTAGCATCCGAATGAATGTGTTAATACTTGCATTATATTTGAAAGTGATTGTTACATTTTCTTGGCACAGTGCTGGTTGAAGAAACAAAAAGATCCTCTGGCGCCTGATAGGCAACAAGCAGGTGACAACACAATTTGGACTTCTGGCCTTATTTTTGGAAAGGGCGAGGTAATCTAACATGTTGATTGTTAACACAAACTTGTAGTAAACTTCAGCAACACTATCATTCTATTAGTAGTTACTTTGCATTTGAGCACTGATTTTTCATGGATTCTTTTGGCACACGACATAAGAAATCTGGATTTTTTCTTTCTTTTGGAGGTCAAGTTTTTTGAGTTTTCATAGAAAGCGATAAAAGATTTTTCACTGCTTGATGGCCATAATATTTCCACCTGCAGACTTTATCTTATGTTCAATGTGGTCATCAGTTTTATGCTAAAATTTGAAGAATGCAAATCAATACTGAGTTGTAATTTGAAAAGCAGACAGTTTGACCTCTGAGTGAAAACAGTCTTTGTTATATTCTTGTACAGTTACAGTATATTTAAGCACATGTTTTCCATGGTTTCTTTTGGTAAAATACAGAAGAATTCTGGATTTTTGACTTCTGATGTCAAACTTTTGAGTTCTCAAATCTGAAATAGATAAAGATTAATCTTAACTTTGATGACAAAAATATATCAATGTGTAGCATTATTTTAAGTTCAACCTGTTTATCACTTTCCTGGCGAAAATTTAAAACCCCGAATCAATATTGGAGTTGGAAAGCAGTCCGTTTGACCATAAGTCAGATTTCATCTGATATCTTCTTACTGCTGATATACTATATACAAGAGATAAAATTGAATTAATTTACTCGATTCCATAAAGATTTTCAACTTTAGCTTTTGATTTGCACTCACATGCATCTTAAGGTTGCATTTGATTATCTGTGTATCTTGGTAGATTAAGTTCGTGTGAGAAACAAAACGTGCTGACTTTATTCTTTTTCATTCCCTCTTTGCAGGGCATTGTGAAATTGAAAACCCAACACGGAACTCTTCACATAAAAGTAAGTGGAAAACTGTAAAAACCTTACAAATTTTGCATCTTGTATGCTGTTGATAGCTTTGACTTTTAAGGTCAAACTTTGTACTTCTTAAATTCAAATTTATATGAATTTTATGATGATCTTAACTCCAACGTTCTGGATTATAAGATACAGAAATATAATTCAGTTCTTCATTTTTTACCTTTATAGAAAACTCACGAGAAACCCATCAATTTTATGAATTCAAATATTTGTACACTTGACTAGTTGACTTATATTGAGTGATACTCTAAAAATGAATGGTAAATGGAACCCTTTGTTCTATAACCTATTGTTACATATTTTCATTTTCTTTTTTCTTTATATTATTCTAAAAACGCATGCTTTCATGCAGCTTCTCCCTGAATGTGCCCCGCATTCGGTCATGTACATTCTTGAGTTGTTGACCATGCGTCATTGCGTGGGCTGCCAGTTTTATCGAGCGGAAGGCCATGGTCAATCCTGGGATTCAAAAGGAAATCACTTAAAATCTGTAAGACTTCTCTAAGCCTCTTTCAAAGTTATATATTACATTTTTGACCCAAAAAGTCAATATTTTTAGTTGTTTGTTTTCTTTCTAATAATGGCAAACATCAACTGTGATCTATATATCTTTTCCAGGCTTCTTTTGGACCTCCATTTGCATTGGTGCAAGGAACACTTGAAGCTGAAGGAGTTGCATTTAAAAAGATACCAACTGAAGAATGTCCAATCATCCAAAGGGGATCGGTTGCATGGATCGATTCGGGCCCGGAGTTCTTTATCAGCCTAGCGAATCACGAAGAGTGGAAAAACGCGTACACAGTTTTTGGATATGTTCTTCCTGAAGACATGGAAATTGCAGAGAAAATTGCTACACTTCCGACGATCCCAGATGTTTGGAACAACATTAACGTGTCGGTTTTAGAAAAACCGGTGTCGTTTTCGTTTAGTAGGGTTAACAAGGGTCCAAAGTAGACTCTTTCTGGTACAAGTTTTATCATTTTGACACTGATTTTATATTTTCATGGCTTCGCTTTCTTGCTTAGTCTAGAGCCTTGTTTAAAAGAGAGAACATTTATATATCTTTTTTTATGGATAGAAAGCTACCATTTAAATTTAGTAGTTACAATTTATGTCAATTGGGTTTAACTTTATAAGGGAAATTCTAGACGGCAGTAGTTAGACCGGCTTTGTACCTTTGTTATATGAAACCGATAATTTTGGTCAATCAAGATGACACAAGCGTGAAAGTTGGAGATAGAGGTGCACAAACCGGGTTTTTGAACTGAACCAGTTCCAAACCGGCCCGAACCGGTTTGGTCAACGTAAACGTTAAACCGGTTTTGACTAAAACCGGTTCGGGTTAAACCGGTTTATAACATATAAAATCCCGAACCCATTGAACCGGTTCAGTTCGGTTCTGGACCGGTTCGGGTTGGTGAACCGGTTTTTTTTAAAATATTTTTAATAAAATAAATTTAAAAATAAATATTTAACAAATAAAAACATAAAGTTCAACGTTTATTCATATTGTAGGAGTTCGAAAATCACAAAACATTACAAAATTAAACAAGATAATTCTAAAATACGAAAAAATGAAAAATATATTTTTATTTTTTGGAGTTTTTTTTGTTTAATCTTCGCCGTCATTCTCGGAGTTACTAGTGGATCCTCGTAGTCTATCATCTTCGGCGAGTTCTTCATTTGTAAGTGGGCTCGCCAATCCTTGGTTGACTTCGGATTCGTGTATGAATTCTTCAACTTCAATTTCGTCTTCAAGCGAACTTCTATCTTGTCTCCTATCTACCGCATCCAAATGGTCTTTCAAGCAAATGCACATTTCCATTGCCGCGAGAGTGAGTCTAGTTCTTCGGATAGATAAAACCCTGCCACTAAGAGAAAAAAACGGATTCCGAAGCTACCGTGGAAGCTTGAAAGGTTAGTAAATCACGGGCCATGGCGGAAAGGACCGGAAAAGTAGATTCGTTTCCTTTCCACCAAGCCAAAATATCAAAGTCCTCAAAAACATCCGTATTCATAAATGATAAAAAGTTTGTTCCGGTATAACTTCCGAGTTCGCTACTCGGGGTGGACCCTCTAGCCCGTTTACTAAATTTATTTCTCATTTCGTTATACAAATTTAAGTTCACATTCCTCGAGCTACTACTTAATGCGCCCGCGCCCATCGTATCATGTGGGGTTTGTGTTGTACCATATTTATGTAAATAAATATTAAACAAATCTTGCAAACATTTGTTAAAATAAGTTTTTGTTACGGTTGAAAAATGAATATCTTCGGAATTCAAATCCAAATCGTAAGTTATTTTATCAATCAAGGTTTCAACACCGTAAACATTAATTGTAGGGTTTAACGCGGCGACACAAGTTATAACCGGAGGCATTTCTTTAAAATATTTAACAATTTTTTCTTTCATCGGTTTTATCATTTTCGTAAAAAGGGTATTTTTATTTTCAAGTTCAGCTAATTTGTGACACATTAGAAATATTTGTTTAAGAGCCAAGGGACTTGTGGGGTAATAAACCCTGGATAAAAAAGTGGTGGCGGTTTTGAAAACTTCGAGCAATTCGATTATATTTTCAAGAATGTCCCAACTCGTAGACGGAAATTTTTGAATTTTACGACGCGGTTTTGAGGAAAACAAATCATGAAAAATTTCTAAAGTTCCTCTTTGACGTATAGCACTATGAAACATTTTATGAGTTGAATTCCATCTTGTTGGGAGGTCCCAATTATGTCCTAAGCAAATCAAACCCGTATCGTCACAAAATCTAATATATTCATGGTATCTTTTTTTGCTACTACTAAAACCGTCTTTAAACATGACTCGAAATGCATTACTTAATTCAATAACGGGTTCAACCGCAAGCCCGTCTTGCACGGCTAAGTTGATGTGTGCAATACATCGACTATGGAAAAAAGCGCCGTTGCAAATCGATTTATATTTTAATATTAATTTTTGAACAACATTTGTATTATTTGAGGCATTATCAAAAGATATTGAAAATAATTTATTTTGTAATTTAAAATCGGTTATCACACCATCTAAAATATGAAATAAATTTTTACCCGTGTGCGGATATTCAAACATATCAAACGCGATTGTGCGTTTCATCATTTGCCACGTATTGGGATCAACCCAATGAGCGGTAACGCAAATATATGAGTCGGGAATACCATGTGGAGCCGACCAAACGCCGGTGTTTAAGTTCACACCGGTTTCCAATTTTTTAAAACTTAAAATTAATTCTTTTTTTGCTTTTTTCCACATTTTTAGACAATCATGTCTAAGAGTACTACGACTTACTTGATGATAACATGGTTGATGGGCTACTTGAATCATCCTCGTCACGAGCGGGTTGTCGAAGTGGTTGAACGGCAAACCTCTTTGAATAACTAATTTCGCAATTCTATCTCGAACAATATTTGGATCGAAGTTCCAAATTCCACCCTCGCTTGTCATAGATGCTTGACCCTCACCCGGAATTTTCTTCAAACTCGGGCAAGATTTTTCCATATGAGTTCTTAGAGTAGAGTTTGAATCCTTTTAAAAAAAACCCACCACAATTTTTTGCAACGAGCACGTTCCATCCCGTTAGACATCTCACATAGATCGTAGTTTGACCAAATTGCGGGGTTCCTCGTTGTTGGTATGATTTTCACAACGCTAACTTCGGAAGAGGAAACACCAAAACTTGAATCGGCCATAGCGTTTTTTTGAGCGTTTTTTATAAACGAGAGTGTAGAGAGCGGGTTTGAGAAGTGTGATTTAACCAAAACACCCACTACCTATTTATAATGTGTTTGAGGGTTAAAATGGGTGAAAAAAAAGACAAAATAACGGCTCCTAACGGCTAAATAGCCGTTTTCCCAACGACTAGTTTTCTTATTTGACCGTTAAACCGGTTCTCAAAAAACCGGTCCTAAACCGCTCATTCGCAGGAAACAGTGAACCGGTTCAAAATCGGCGGTTCACACCAGTTTGAAATTGGTTTAGTCT
The DNA here is from genome assembly GCA_023525975.1 of Smallanthus sonchifolius. Lineage (NCBI taxonomy): Eukaryota > Viridiplantae > Streptophyta > Magnoliopsida > Asterales > Asteraceae > Smallanthus > Smallanthus sonchifolius. Next base: position 58,629,512 of record CM042041.1, on the reverse strand, counting down.
CGAGTCGGGTTTCGATTTTTTTGTTCACCTCTAGTTGGAGGTAGGAGAAATGATGATACTGAGGTGGATGTTTGGTCATACAAGGTTGGACTGAATTACGAATGAAGTTATTAGGGTTAGATTAAGGGTAACACGCATTTCGGATAAGATAAGGGAAAGGAGATTGAGATGGTTTGGTCATGTTCGAAGGAGACAGATGACGACACCTCTAAGGAGTGTGGAAAAACTAGGGGGGGGGGGGGGGAGGAGAAGAAGAAGAAGACCAAGACTAACATGGGATGAACAAATTAGGTAATATTTGTTAGAGTTATACCTCTCTGAGGACATGATCAGTGATATGAGTTTTTAGAGAAACATGATAAAAGTTAGGGATTTTTAGGGGTCTGTATAGATTTAGTATTAGCTGGGACTTCATTTAGGTTGCCTTTAATCGTAGGTGTCGGAGAAAGTTAGCTACTTTCTAGGTTTGCCTTTACTCTTAAAGTGTGTTGTTAGTCTTAGGTGGCCTTTAGTTTTTAGGTGTGCTGCTGGTCATATGTATGTCTTTAGTCTTAACTACTTTAATCTTAAGGTTTTTATGACCGCATGTTCTTTTATCTTCTGCTAGTCATAGATTATTTCATGTTACATGTTTTTCTTCCTAGTCATAGTGTGTATTTTTTTTAAAAAAAAAGAAAATGAACTTCTGCTAAAGGATAATTTAAAATAAATGTGTTTTATTATTATAATTTGTGGTTTCTTTAAAAATATATTATTACTAAAAGATACGTGTATTTAATAACAAAGAGAAGCGTGAAAAAAATGATTAGAATGAATATGGAGTTGACACGTGACATACAAAATTTTTATTATTTATTATAGTATAGATTTAAATAAAAAAATAAATAAAATTATAATTAAATAAAAAACAGTAAATAAATAATCATATATTTGGAATTTAAAGCGTGCGAGACCCGATACTTTAATCAAGATACTTAAAACGATATGCTTATTTGAACCCTTCAAGTATACTCTATCATGAGATCTGCTTGCTTATTTGCACCCTTCATATACTTTATGATGAGATCTGCTTATTTGAACCCCTCCCAAGAAAGTGAACTGGTTCCTACCTAGCTGCCCAATATGCCAAAAAAAGAAAACTCTGGCCTTATATAAACCAAACCTTATTTGAATCTTATCAACCTTTTATTTTGTCTGGTTAACTCTATCAAAAAAAGAAAAATGAGGCATCTCATTGAACCTAGATACATTCTTGCACCTCTTATGAACCTTTTCCTTTCATATTCCCTTCCTTTAAGGTTCGATGAAAACGAAATCAATCTCTTGTTCGTGTTTGTTATTGCCATCATCTCGTTGCTCTTCCTTCTCGTATAAAGATCTCATTCTCTGTTAGCATCTATGGCGATGATAACGGTCAACTTCTCAAGGGTTTCTCTATGTTGTTACCGTTATTACTTACAGTTAAACCTTGTAATATGATTGTATTAGAATATGATTGTATGATTAGGGTTTACATAAAGATGTGTTTATATAGAACACCATATTACAAGTCTAGTCCCTATACTATATCACTTAGTCTAATATTCCCCCGCAAACTAAGCTCGGGAGAGATTTATGTTGAAAATATAAAAACATAAAACTAAAAAGATAGTTCGTCTTCTCCTTCTCCACCATGCTTTCGCCCGTCACACATTTTTTTTTCTCAAAGGCCCAATCGAAACTACATTAGGAAAACCCTAATCTTCTTCCAGTCATCACCACTTCGTCGTTCGCCGGAGTTCTTCAACAACTATGGGTTTGTTCCCCCTTTTATTTTTGTTTTTTACTCCTTTATTGTAGATCTCTATTTTTTTTATGCAACCCTCGAATAAACGGAACTGAAAGCGCTTTCGCGAGGCGCACGTCGCCGGAAAAACGACCACTGTTGTATAGTGGCGGCGACGGGGAGGAGTTAGGGTTTAGGGCGGCGACGGTGGTGTTTGTGGTGGCGGATAGGGTACCGCCGATGTGGCGGCTAGGGTACCGCCGCTGTGGCGGCTAGGGTTCCGCCGCTATGGAGGCGGCAGTGGTGGTTGACGGCGGCAGTGGGAGTGGATAGAGAAGACTAAGCACGGTTGTTTGGTGGTGGGGGATCTGGTTATTGAACGATAAAAAAAAAGCTTGTAAAGAAAAGAGAAATGTGGCGGGGCGGCTGCCGTTTTCAGGTGGTTGTAACCTAGCTCTGATACCAAGTTAAACCTTGTAATATGATTGTATTAGAATGTGATTGTATGATTAGGGTTTACATAAAGAGGTGTTTATATAGAACACCATATTACAAGTCTAGTCCCTATACTATATCACTTAGTCTAATACTTACTAATCTTACTGGTTATTAAGGTATTGACGGGTTCTATGAATTTTCTGGTAGCAAGTCCTTATGATTAAAAAAAGATGGGTTTCGGTCTCTATCTTCATTGTCTTATTTGTTACTCGTGTTTTCGGTTGTGTAATAATATATGGTTGTAGCAAAATCGTTTATATGAAATGTGAAACAAAAGTACTACTCTCAATCTACATGCTACACTATAGTTACATCGAGTATAAAACAACGTTTGGATCTTTTAAGGCGCCATCACATTTTTTCTTTTTGAACAATAATTTGGATCACTGATGGGCCACTGGCCCACCCGATCATCTCCACCACCTTCATAAAGAAACCCACATTATTATAAGTTTATAACCAACAATAATAAAATAAAATGTTTACACTAAAAGAAGTCAACGATTAAGTGCTAAGCACAGAGAATAACATCCATTCATATTCATTAGATAATGCACTTTTAACAGTGAAAAAATACTTAAAATTTATGCAATTTAAGACGATACATGTTAGTCGTTTACTCAAAATTGCAACTTATATATTAGAAATTTTTTAATCAACTTTATATTGACTTTTGAATTTTAATTATTAAAACATATCACAACCATCAATGAAATAAGTTCTAAGAGCATCCCAATAAGTTGAAAACACCCTCAAACACCTCACTCTCTCTTTCCTCTAACCTTCCTCTCTCCCCTACTCCTAACTCACAACACCCCTTTTCATGTCAAATTCACCAAGGTTGAGGCTAAACATGCTTCCTAAAACGTACCCTTTTATATTATATCGAGTAAAATATGAGAAATGATGTGACTGATTTAGTAGGGTGAATGAACGTTTAGTAAAAACAACGAGGGTGGGGTACACTTAGCACAACCCACTCTCTCGTCTTTGTAGAAAAAAACAAATAATAAAACACTTTTAATTTCAAATTATAATACAAGAAGCAAATAATGTAGTAAAAATATAAGTACTTTTACAACTGAACTAAAAGAAAGTATAAAAATGAGATGAAGAAGATGATTGTGGCTGAGGATTCGTGTTCAATATGGTTCTTTCAAAACAAATTTCGAGTCTCCCAAGAGAACTTGTTTGTTTCCCACAGTACAACAACTAAAACAATGTGTAGTGCCGGGAGGACTTTAGCACCCAAAAGTTTACCTTGAATCGAAGAGAGAAGAAGAAACAATAAACTTGCTGAAAATATTTTATGTGTGTTTGTTGTGTAAATTGATGTATCTTCAACTAAGGGGCACCTTACTATTTGTTTCCCAAGGTATAACAACTGAAACAATGTGTAATGTCGGGAGGACTTTAGCACCCAAAAGTGTACCTTGAATCGAAAAGAGAAGAACAAACAATTAACTTTCTAAAAATATTTATGTGTGTTTGTTGTGTAAATTGATTTATCTTCAACTAAGGAGCACCTTAGTATTTATAGTGAAACAACTTAAAACGACTCAAACAAGAATTAAATTGGATTAAACGTGTTCAATGCATTTTAATGTGTTTAATTCACCAAAACGTAACTGTTGCTTTGTTTCAGAGTAGTGAAAGCATGCATCAGTAGCAAACTTGGCCCATCGGTAGCAACTTTGACGAGGAGCAACAAAAAAGGTCTTCAACATCAATTTTTTACAGCTTTCACATAATCAAAAACACAACTTTAAGCATTAATATCTCATTGATCTTAGCTCTGTTTTGAACGCGGTTTGGTTCTTTGCGAAGCTCTCACATATCCAAACCCAGAAAAAATTAGAACATTAACATCAGTTACATATATTTATTTCTGTCTAAAGTCGACAAAAAAAATCATTTTTCCAACTTGATGAAAACCTAATTTTAAATTTTGGTGAGTCGCAAATTTTACCTATCAATATTAAGTTCGTTTTGAATATATAATTTTTATACATTGCAAGCTTTTATTTTTGAAGATGTGGGCAAAAGTTGATCACAATAAAAAAGCATTTTACACAATAAAAAAGCATTTTACACCATTTCAACAAAATATTTTACGTATTATATATTTGAGATAGCAATCAAAGCATTCTTATATTCTAGTATCAAGTGCATAAAAAAGATGTTTTATTTTGCATCACACTTAAAAAGTAAACTAGTTCCACATAAATCACATTCAACCTACCACCATACTCTCTCATAGCGAGTTATCACCAACATTCATAGAACTTAATATCGACACGTAGTCTAAAATACACGTCCCCTTCAAAAGAATCGGTCATAATAGTCGCGATACCACGATGCATGAAAAAGTCTCCGGTCCCACCAACCACCGTTATATCCCTACTTTTAACCATAATCGGGTCAGCCCCAATGAAATTTATGGTTCCTTTGTGTTGTCCACTGTTAAACACAAACGAGAACCCTAGCCATGCGGTGAATGTGTTCTTGGTGTCATAGAAATACATTCCTTGAGCCCGACCCACCGGAGATGAATGAAAATTATTGTCTAAAGTGATAGGATCATCAAAAACCGCTATGTTCCCAAAATGAAACTTATCTGCTAAAATTGTACGGTTTCCCCATTGGGGTGCACCTACAATAGCAGAAGTCGCATTATTAGCATTTTTACCATTGTAAATCACGTCATGAAAATAGAACACTAAGTTTTTACATGGATAGTGTTGTCTTTTCACACCCGGATAGGCTGATGACACCAAGAAGAAGAGGAAGATCAAAGAGATAACAAAAGAGGTCTGTGATTTCATTTGAAGTTAGGGTTTTGAAATTAAAGAGGGATGTGCAAGAAGAGATGTTGTGAGTTTTGGTTTCATCACTTATCCGTTTATATAGGGCATTTGGTGGATAACCCATGTGGAACAACCTTAATTTAAAATGAAATATATGCTTTATAAACCTTAATTTAAAATGGAATTAAGGAAAACATGATGTATAATAATTACCATCACGTGATTAAAGTAAGATAACAATATATGATCCCATATAATAAGCCTTTTGGTTCACAATATGTCTCTCTTGGAAGCTATGTTCGCCTGAATATGTATGTTTATGTTCGACATCAATTACTAATCGAGTTCACAAAAATCAACAACATCCATCATACTTAATAAAGTCTCATCAATGGTAAAACCATTGGTAAGGTCTGTAGAGGGTGTGATGTAGACAAACCATACATATATCTCAAAGGATAGAGAACTGCTTCAAGGGAGACCCCCAACTTTAAAAACCTGTATGGGCATAAAAAGTATATAAGAAACCTTTGAGGAAAACAAACAACTAAATAACAAAGATCTAATAATATAGTAAAGGTAAGCTACCAATAACAGTGAACTGTGAGATCGTGTACGTGATGAAACAGTGTAGCTGTGTAGGTGATGAAAAAGGTAAAATAAGCAGATAACATCATAAATACAGTACACTAGGAAGTAGGTAACATGCATAGGTCATCAATTTATCATAAGTCTAGACAGAGTTAGGGCCGTAAGAAAAGGTAAGACCAAGCTACACCCCCTGCCACCTCCAAAAGTCCTTAATCCTAATTCTAAGCTTCCATGAAGTCCTATCCACTATGTCCTCTAAGAAGTGCAACTCTTACATACCCTATCCTAATATGTTCACCCCAACTCAGTTTGGGTCCACCTCCACCTCTCATTCCCTTTACCATGAGGGTTTTTCACAAAAATCGATTTCTTGAAATGATAGGGTCTACCTCCGCCCCTCATTCCCTCTACCGTGAGGGTTTTCACAAAAAACCAATTTCTTGAAATAATATAAATATTTAATAAATTATGATATAATTAATTGTATCTAAAACCAATCATTTCATATTTAACAAGACAAAAGAAGTTACATCGAAAATTCACATGTGGAAATTGGAAAAGTGGAAGATACCCAACTTAAATTATTACATGAGCAAGTTGTTAAAAGATCAATATTTAAGATTTAAGGACATCAAGTTGAATCGTAATTTATTGGATCAAGCAAGGCAAAAATCAATTTCATGTGTTATTGTTCTTACAATCATGACATCCCCACTATATATTATCTTTTATACATCGTTTTGGAATGTAACACCTTTAATTTGGATTCATACTTATCCAAGTGTTATTAATTATTGTATTAGTCTTTCATTTTAATTCCTGTAAATAAATTAGTCGTTTTTAGTTTAGCCAACCTCTGTGACCTACCTCTTTACTACTTTCCCATAAAATTAAACTAAAAATACCCATTTTTAACGTAGCTTAACATGTGACCTTCAAAGGTTTAAAGTGAAAAAAATGGTAAAAAATTGATTCGAATCTAAGACCTCTAGAGAGATAAAACTATATCATCTTAAAGCTTAAAAGACACATTTTTAGTCTAAATTTAAGTTGGTTAATTTTGAATAGTATATTATTACAAAAAAATATATATTTGAGACGCATCTAAATTTGACGTTTCTGTTAAAACCACTCAACTATTTTACAGAACCTCCAGACTTTGTAAATGTTCAACAAACAGATGTCAAATATAACCTTACAGTTTTTAAAATATAAAAAACACACTTTGTTGGTTTTTTATTTTATAAAAATATCGAACGATCATTTAGCATATTTTTTTAATTTGTTTTTTCCTTTTTTTTATTATTTAGCTTTATGTTTCCTTTCTATTAACATTATTTTTACCGTTGCGTCTACGTTTTCGTTAAATATTTTTTAACGATGGGCCCGACACCGTTTTCTATAATAACTTTCGTTCGTTAGGTTTTTTAAATAACGGAATGCGCTGTTTTTTAAAATTTTTTTGCCAACTTTTTGGTTTAAATTTTATTGAAAACGGAGTTGTATTCAAATTTGAGTGTTTTTTTGGTATCATACACTATAACGAGTCTGCGATTCGATATAAGTTTTATCCACGTAAACGAGCCAAACCAATAACGATCAGTCTCCCGCCACGAAGCGCAGAAGTTAAAATGGTTACTAATGAATGTAAATGTAATGAAAGAATAGGCAAGAGATTGGATTTAAACATTTATGGAGCTAATTATATGGGTGGTTATCTGTGAGATAAAAAAAAATTCATTGTTATAACTAACCTATTTAGTTGGTTTGAATTCCTTTAACTCGTTTATATTATTTAGAGTAAACTGCACTTTGTTCTTGAGGTTTGACCTGATTAACAGGTTCAGTCCCTTCTTGATAGTATGGGTCCCTAATGTTACATTTTTTAACACTTTTAGTCCAATTTTGTTAACTTCGTTAAAATTTTCAGTTAGTTGTTGTTAAATGACTAAAATACCCTTTTTCTTTCTTAACTTTAAAAAAACCTAGCCTCCGAACTTCAAAAACCCTAGCCTTGTTTGAAGTTCCACCACTCCACCACCACCACCACCAAACTCAAATGAAGTGCAGTTCCACCACTTCACCACCACCAAACTCATTTTGACGGGATAACAGAAATCGAGGGGGAGGAAGCAATCCGGCGACGGCGTTCGGGTGGAAACGAAGGAGCAGCAGCTCTGGTTCAGATGGTATGGTGTGACGGAGGACGACTAGGGTTCCTCCACAAACAGAAGATGACGGCGACATGGGTCTCTCCAGCCGCTAGGGTTCCAACGAAGGGGGTGACGGCGCTGGATGTTGACGGAGACTGCTTTGATGTTGACGGAGACTGCTTTGTGTGGTGGTGGTGACGAGACGGAGACGGCGGTGGCGGTTCCCGCTTTTCCGGTGAACTTCCGACAGAACTCGTCTTCTTTCCGGCTAGGTATTCATATCAATTAAGGAATGAACAGAGCCGATTGATGGATGAAACCCTAAATTTTTGTCCCCAATTTCAAAACACAAAGTCTAGCAGGTTGCAATGATTTGGTGTTAAGAGTAACTTTACCGTTTGTCCCTGAAGGTGGTGGTGGTCGTCTGCCGGAAGCGGGGGTGGTGGCGGGTGGTGGGAGTGGAGTGGGAATGAAGAGGGTATTTTGGTCATTTAACTGAAAAACTTAACTAAGTTAACGAAATTAGACTAAAACTGTTAAGAAATATAACCTCAATGATCCATACTGTTAAGGAGGGACTAAATCTATTAATCGGGTCAAACCTCAGGGACGAAAACTAAAGTTTACTCTATTATTTATTTTGTTTTGACTTTTAGAGTTCATTTTTGTCTTATTTATATTTTATTCATTATTGACTATTAAAATAAAATTTTCTCTTTTATAAAGTAAGATTATTCTTAAAATACGTTTTTAGTTTACATATGATACCATAAGCAGGGACGTCTCTGAGATTTCGGGTGTCCCAAACGATTACTAAAAGATGGGCCTTTAAATATAATTTTTTCTTAAAAATCAATGATAATTGTAATAACAATAAACAAAAAAAAAACGTTATTGTAGCTACAAACAAATACAATTATTATTTATTTTTTTATTTAAAAATCCACATTAGCGTTTAAAAGAAAATGAGTATTGTGTATGTGTCTCTCAACAAAATTAAGTTATTGATTTAAGTGAGTATGGTAATAGTTAAATAGTTGATGATGTGTTTATATTTAAATATTTTTTTAGATTTTTATTTATGAGCCTCTCAACAAAATTTTAATCTACTTATTTTGGTTCTAATTTAAATATATATATATATATATACACATAGTTTTTTTTTTAATTTGGGCCTCTCGCGAAAACGGGCCCCAAGCGACCGCCGATGTCAGCTTGGACTCCGAGACACCCCTGACCACAAGTTTCTTATCAAGATTATTTTTGAATCTTAAAAGCCACTAAAGAAAACGTTCTAAGTAAAAACTAAAAAAGATCACTGTGGTAAAAGAAAACTCCATCTTCATACTAAAGGAAACGAGTTCGGAGTTGGAAATCTTCATACTAATAAATAAAAATCTGATATTATACGTGTCACTTTCTGATGAAGTTACACATGTTGCGACGGTCAGAATACCGTGAATAAGTACGTAAAAGAAATGTATAAAGTTGTCATTACTTGATTCTGTAGATCGAAAAAAGATAAATTCTGGCGCGAATATGAGTTAACATTGAACAGACAATTTCGTTAAAAAATTTAGTAACAAAGAAAAAACCAAAATAAAAATAGGAAAAAGTAATTTTATAAACGAATATAGAAAAAGTAAAAAAAAAATAATAAATCTGATTGGTAAAGTAAAGAGTTTAGAAATTTGAGTGGTATAGTTGATTATTTGATTTATGAGTAAACTTGAAACTTTATAAATTTAAAATGTATATATATTTAAAAATTTAAAAAGTTAAATAGTATTATTTGAAATTATAGATAGTTAAAGGGTGTTTGTGAAAGATTGATCAGTGGCTCTGACCAACGACACTTCAAATTTTGTTAGTGTATAATATAATACAATTTAAAAATTGACGACGAAGACACATAAACTGCCATTCATTTTATTTTTCATATACATGTGGTTGATGGGAGTTATGCAAATATCGGTCGATGGTCAAAGCCGCCGGTTCCATTTTTTGGTATATTTAATTAAGTTTTAAATATGGTATCATCGACATGCACACCCAAACAAAAGATTCATATTTACAAATTTCACACCTAACATTTATCTTATTTTCACATATGCTTTTGCAATACTAAGAGATTTTAAAAGACATAATTATTTTTATTGAATTTAATTTAAATAAGTAAATAAGAAGTTGTGTTTTTTAAGTAAGATTTTTATAAACATTAATTTTTAATATTACTTAAATTTTTATACCAACAATAAGGTTTTTTCTTTTTTTAAGACGTTAATTTATTTAAGATTTTGAATATTATTAGCGTTCTTGCAGTAACGTGAGCGTTTACGTAAAAGCTTTGTTTTTTTTATATATAAATTTTTGAAGACATTAATTCATTTAGTAGTTTAACGAGGCGCAACATGTAAAGGTTCTGCTTTTTTCATATACTTTTAACGTGTTACAATATGCGGGTTTTAATATTAGTTTTAAACAAATTCAATTTTATGTTTGTTCTAAATTTAGTCCACTTTATCCGATTGATACATATACGAGTCGGCTAATTCTTAGATCAACAACATTATATATGCACAAGAAGCGTGGTAAAGAATCACACCAGGAGTCTCGATGTGTATTGCCTATACTAATTAACGAGTTTTATAAAAATTACATATAACGGAGAACATGGAATTATGAAAATTAAACTTTTAGACTTATATTATTACAAAGATAACATATAACACTTATATTTGATTTTTCTTGTTTAAGAAGTTTGAAATTCACAACAATACATAAGCCTTTAAAGACTTTAAAGTAATTCATTCTTCATTATGCGATTTGATTACCGATTATTCATAGAATTTTATATGAACACGAATAATGAAATACAATTAAAGGCCTGCAATATGTTAATATTAAGTTCATTTAAAAAATATAATTTTAAATCATTCTTCATTATGCGATTTGATTACCAATTATTCATAGAATTTTATATGAACACGAATAATGAAATACACTTCTCCATTAATTTTTTTTTGTCTATAGTAGAACTATAATAACATGTGACATACTTTTATAATGAGATTATTAAAACAATTTAAGGCCTGCAATATGTTAATATTAAGTTCATTTAAATGTAGTACCGCTTTTTTGTGATTTTAGTGTTATCAAACTATATAGTGTATTTGGGTTTACTTGGTGACCAAATGAGAAGTCATATTAAAACATCAAACACAAGTTGGTAAGTGTGGATTGCACACTTGTTTGATGATCTTATGACTTATGGTGCTCAAGACCTTGTTGTGTCAAGAGGGTTGGCCACTGAACAACGGTGATCCGAGGTCAGCGCCCCTTGTTAGCAAGGTCACAGGGGCGGCAACCTCTGGCTTTATTTTGCATGTTTTGTTATCCATGAAAAACTGAGTTTGGAAATTAAAACTTCTGAAGGATGATACTTCGGACCAGTTTGGTCATGCTGACCAGTTTACTTCTCTAGTAAAAATTACTTTTCCTGAGTAAACTTGCTCTCCTAAGTAAGTTTGCTCACCTGTGTACGTTTGCTCTTCTAAGTGAGTTTTGCCTCTCCGGTGTAGATTGACTCTTCGGAGTAGATTGGCTCTCTGAAATAGATCGACTCTCCTAGGTAGATTACCTTTTTTGAGTAGAATAACTTAGCAATTATGGATTGAAGGTTGTGATAGTTTTCAGCCAATAACCGTTATAACCTTCCAATTCAAATGTTTACCCCTTATAAAATTGCAAATTTGGTCATTGTATGATATACAAAATTCCTAACAGACTTTCAAATATTTATTCTTAAATTTTTTATTATTATCCGATTGGATTCAATGTATACCACGAAAATAATTCAATTTGAAAGTGAACTATCATGATTGTCAGAGAATACAATTCACATCATATACACAAATCTAGAATTCTTACAGAATTTTTGGAAATACAAGCATGCAGCAAAAGTAGGGATGTAAACGAGCCAAGCCGGCTCACGAACTACTCGAGATCGGATCGTTAAAAACTCGAATCGAGTCGAGCTTAAATGAGCTTGAGCCCGAGCCCAAGCCTAAAAAAAGCTTGTTTAATAAACGAGTCCGAACTTTAACTTATCGGGCATGAGCCGGCTCGCGAGCCTATTATTTATATAATTTTTTAATTAATATATATTTATAAAATAATAATTAGTATATATAAAATTATGATAAAAATAACTAAATAATACATATTATGTTATATAATATATTATAATAAAATTTATTAAAAAATAATTATAAATATATATAAACTAATAAATAAATAATAAACGAGCCGAGCCCGAGCTTGAAAAACTACCCACGAGCGAGTTCGAGCTTTAGAAATAGTCCACAGTAAGTTAAATGAGCCGAGTTCGAACCTAGTCGAGCTCGGGCTCGACTCTACTCGTTTACACCCCTACTGTATTGCAAAAATTAACCACGTACAATAACAAATATTTTATATAATTTAAAAAAAAAATACTTATATATTTGAGATAGCATTCTTATGCAGTGGTATCAAATTCATATATAAGATCAAAGGACATGTTTTATTGCAAACTCACACTTCAATACGTAAAACCATTTCCATAGCCGTCACTTTTAGCCTACTATGATACTCTCATGTCTAAGCTCACCAACATTCATAGAACTTAACATGAACACGAAGCCTAAAATACACATCATCTTCATAAGAATCAGTCATAATAGTCGCAATCCCACGATGCATGAAAAAGTCTCCCGTCCCACCAACTACCGATATATCCCTACTTTTTTCCGTGGTCGGGTCAGCCCCAATGAAATTTATGGTTCCTTTATGTTCTGTACTATTAAACACAAATGAAAACCCTAGCCATGCATTGAATATCTTCTTGCTGTCATAGAAATACATCCCTTGAGCTCGACCCACCGGAGTTGAATGAAAATTATTGTCTAAAGTTATAGGATCATCAAAAATCGCAGTATACCCAAAACGAAACGCATCTGCAAAAACTGTAAGGTTACCGTTTCCCCATTGGGGTGCACCTACAATGGCAGAAGTTGCATTAGCAGCATTTTTGCCATTATAAAGCACATCATGAAAATAAAAGACAAAGTCTTTACATGGGTAGTATTGTTTTTTCACACTGTAGGACGGTGACGCTAAAAAGAAGAGAAAGATGAAGAAGATAACAAAAGTGCTCGGTAATTTCATTTGAAATTAGGGTTTGAAATTGAATAGAGATGCGGAAGTAGAGATTTTGTGAGTTTTCATTTCATCACATCGTCTCTTTAAATAGGGCAGTTGATGGATTTCCCAAATGGATTACCTTATAAATTGATATATAACTTTTAGTATTAAATTATGTATTAGTTAAGCACTCTGTCCAATATGTTTGTAAACCTTAATTTAAAATGGAATAGTGGTAATAAATGTATATATATACATTTTGCAACACATGTACAAACACTTGCTTCACTTTCTTTTTTACTTTATAAGGTATAACTTCATAAATCTATAATTATTATTTTTATCTTATAATTTAATAAATACAATGTTTTATAAAATTCTAAAATATACCGTTCTGACATGCTTATTTTTATTTACGTTTCAATATTTTTTTTTTCAAAACTGACTCATGTACAGCATCTCTAAGTAATGGGTACAACTTCACAAAACTACTATTAATTCAAATATTATAATTACCTTTAAACATATTTTTCTTTTATAAATTTTAAAATATAATGTTTTATAAATTTTTGAATACATCGTTACACCATGCTTATTTTTATCTACGTGTCTATATAAATTTTATTCAAAATTGACATGGGTCAAATACGATATACCATTTAAGTTATTTACACAACAACATAATGCTTTTTAAATTCCGAAAATATCGTTGTCCGTGCTTATTTTGACATATGTTTTGATATAAAATATATTTAAAACGAGCTGCCATAACGCACAGGATGTGAATACTTTTTTTTAAAATTCGTTTTCGTGTTTCTTAACGCTCATTTTTACTATGACTTAACTTTTTTCCTTGATTTCCGAAGATAGCGTGGCAACGTTTTATTTTCTATGTTTTGATATTCAAAATCAAGCCGCCTCAGCTTTATACGTTTTTCTTTACGTACTTAAACACGTCAATGTGACCGTTATAACAATTACCATCACGTGATTAAAGTAATACAGTAATATATGGTCATATAAGATATGTCTGTTGCCTACAACAATTATATTTTGTTCACAGAAATCGTTTTCCTATTATTTTCAATAAAATAATATAAACATTTAATAATTTATTTTACAAATTAATTATCTAAAATCAGTCATTGTCATCTTAACAAGGCCAAAGAAGTTACATAGAAAATTCATCAAGTTGAATCATTATGGGACCAATTGCAAGGCAAAAATCTATTTGATGTGTTGTTGATCTTATAGCCATGACCTACCGACTATTATCCTAATTTAAAATCAGACATAAAATATAGCATAACAGGTTTGATAATCAAGGGCACATGGAGTGATATATCCTCATAAAATCAAATAGGTGTTTGGGTATTTCAATTTGGAAAGATATTTTTAGCTTATATTTATAGGCCTAGAAGATAACTTGATCATCAGAATATAATAGGAAATAAATATCAGAGAGATGTTCAAATAAGAAGTTTAATTTGGCTAAGAAGCCTAAGAAGCAATCTCATCCATTCAATTGAATGATTAAGGGTAGAGATTTAAGTGTATGAAAAATAAGGGTGAAAGGATATTTAAGTAATAGCCACTTTTGTTGATTTTTTTCAACTTCCTCCACTTTTTTTAAACGTTCATAACTTTTTCATAGGACATTATTTAAAAAAAACAAATTACACCATAAAATCGAGCGTTTTTTATCTTTAATTTGAGTATAGTATTGCTATATTTTTTTATAAAAACAAAATCGACACTAAATGAAATTGTGCTAATTTACGTAAATGTGCTGGTTTATAGTAAAACAGCACAATTTAGCACATTAAAAATTTGCTGGTTTCTGTTAAAACAGCACACTTTACGTAAATGTATTGGTTTCTTTAACTTTTGCTACTTTTTGTCAATTATTATATGCCTAATTTGGTATCATTCTTTAAAAATAAAAATTTAAAGCATCCATACACCAACAAAACGGTTCAGTGGTAGGCAACAAAAAGCTTATGCATCAAAATTTTGTTTTGTGTTGGTTTGTTTTATGCTGGTTTGATGTACTAGTTTTTGTTGTGCTGGTTTTGTTTGTGCTTTGTTAGCTAAGAAGAGCAAGTTACACAATAACCCTGTTATTTTGGTGTTGTTTTATAGTAAAACAACACAATTAATTGATATGTTTGGTGTTGTTTTATAATAAACCAACACAGTTAATTATGCTGTTTTAAAATATAGCACAGTTAATTGTGCTATTTTACAAGAAACCAGCACTTTTACGTAAAGTAGCACAATTTCATTAAGTGTCGATTTTGTTTTTACAAAAAAAATATAGAAATACTATACTTGAATTAAAGGTAAAAAAAACGCTCGATTTTATGGTGTAATGTTTTTTTAAAAAATAAGGTCGTATGAAAAAGTTATGTACGTTTAAAAAAAGTGAGAGAAGTTGAAAAAAGTCAACAATTGTGTGTTTTTCAAAAATGCCCCTCCACCCTTTAGTTTCCCTACACTTAAATTTCTACCATTGATCATTCAATTGAATGAATGAGATTGCTTCTTAGGCTTCTTAGCCAAATTAGACTTCTTAGGGGAATCATCCCCATAAATATCATATTCTAATGTGTTGATCAATCCTACTTAATATAACATTTCTGACGTTAATACAATATATAATCTAATAATACTACTATAGTCTAATAGGGGTCGTTGATCGGAAGCATCGACATCTCCTCGAGACCACTCGTACGTTGAGGTTTGAAGAAAATCTCTCAATAAAGTTTTGGGAAGAGTGTCTTAACCTATACATTAACCGTCTCCCCTTAGATGTAATTGACAAGAAAACTCCTTTTGAGCTTTTATATGGCCAATAGAATACCATTTCGTAAGGTTTTTTGGTCACAAATGATAACTTTTCTAATGCTCACAAAACTTTTTTTTTATCACATATGATAATGCTCACAAAACTTTTCTTACAGCTATGTGATCGAACGATGAGCTAAAACACTTCTCTCAAACAATTAAAGATGACAAATGGAAGGTAGCCATGAAGAAAGAGATTCGGGCTCTAGAAGAAAATGACACATGAACTGTAGAAGAGTTACTGACCGAAAAGCGTGCCATAGATTCAAAATAGGTCTACAAAATGTCACACCCCAACCGACGGCGGATTATACGTCGGGGCGGACGCGGTTGTTCAATAGCACAATGTTGACTATTAAAGTTTCGATATTTCATTAAATAATAATTTAAGATTCAATACAAGGAACATAACACGAAATACAACGTTTAATTTATAAGTAGTCTAGGTCCTTAGCATCCTATGTCCAAAGCATCTTATGTGATCACAAATAAGCCTCATGATGTAGAACCTGAAACATGTGAAAGAATATGTCAACTACAAAATAGTTGGTGAGATACAAAGGTTTTGACACAGTTTAACAAGTATTTGAAAAGAGTTACAATTCACTACGATATATGCATTCTATAATGTAAGTATGAGAAACAAGTATCTTAAACATTGTGCACTTCAACCCTCCAACCACGTTTAGGCATAACCCGCAGGTTACCCTTATAAGTCTCAAGTTTAAAGTTTAATTCAGTAACAATCACCAAGGGCTCCCCCCCGAAGGGGTCAATCAATCAAGGTGGATTGGTCAAATACAATAGATCTATCATTGTTACTATAGGCTTGATCAAAGTTAATGAATGTGCTAGTTTTAAGTTTAATCTAAGCATACAAGTCTCAAGTTTATCATAAGAATAAGCATCTAGTCATAGTTGTATAAGAATTGTATAAGTTTAAAGTTTTTGGAACATGTTTCACCCCAAAAGTATAGAAAGGAAAAAGGGGCTAAGTATACTCACTTGGATTGGATGAAAGAGTATCCGACAAGGTTAAGTGTTGCAAGACTTTGAGGGAGATTACCCTCACAACAAGCCTAAGAATATAAGTATAAAGTTTAACATATGATCCTATAAGTCTAGGACAAGAATTCTAAGATGCTAACATTAACTAGAACTGTCTAGGGTTCCAAGTAGGAGATGTGAATGGTTGTGTTTACGAAGTTTAAATCAAGGCTTCAAATAAAGATTTGGAATGAATGACACAAGGTTTGGATATCAAAGTTTAATAAGCTTATAGTTTCAGAATAATTATAAATTAACATAATTATTTAGGAAGTTTATATTTATTAATTATACAAGTTAGGAAATAATAATCCAAATAGTTTTCTAAGTGTTTTAGAAGTAAAGTGGTAATAATAGTTAGGGAAGAATTTAGATTAAAGTTTAATGATAATTATTTAGAGAATAAATAATTATTAAAGATTAATAATAAAAACGACGACTATTATTTAAAGAATAATGATTAGGGTTTTGTGATAATCATTTTAAGAATACATAGTTATTTTAGGATAAGCAATTATCTAATTGAAAATGATAGATATAAATCATCTATGATTTATCCAAGTATTTAAGTAATTAGTACTTATTACAAAAAAAGCGTTTTCATAAGTTTAAAAAAATAAAATATAATTATAGTTTAATAAAGTGCCAAATAGCATTTATATAAGTTTTAAAGTTTATAAGTCTATAAAGTTTATTAAAGTGTTTAAATAAGGTTTGCAATTTTATAAGTGTTTAAAGTCCCTATTTTTTTTTATAAACTTTATAAGATTATAAATACTTAAGAATTTAGTAAAGTATAATTATTTCTCTTGTTTTAAATAAATAAATAAATAAGCAAGCCTTTATTAGATATAACTTTTATAAAAAGCACAAGTTTATAAGTATTCCGTTTTCTAAATAATACATAAGTATAAAAGTATTTCTTTTATGGTATTTAAGCATTAAAAATTAATTTTAAAGATTAATCTTTTATAAGTTTTAACTAAGTTTAATTAATTAAAATAGTTCTTATATACAAAAATGTAAATAAAAATCATTTTTAGGTTTATATAAGTATGACAGATTTTATAAAAATTATTAGAAATTTTTAAACTGTTTTAAAAGTCAAAAGAAAATAGAGGCAAAAACCTGGGGCCAGACCGAATCGAACTCGGGTCTGCCCCGGGTCACCATCACACACAAACACTTAACCATCCTGGCTACGGGTTCACTGATGTTATAACTGGAAAATAAAAAGATAACCATTATCCCGAATTGCCCCCAAATTTCTCAAGAACCCTAGAATTTAAGTTCGCCAAATACATGTCGATTTGCCCTCTGTTAATGGATTTAAACAGAGGGCTTTCGATCTATGAGATGAAACGA
The DNA here is from genome assembly GCA_023525975.1 of Smallanthus sonchifolius. Taxonomy (NCBI): domain Eukaryota; kingdom Viridiplantae; phylum Streptophyta; class Magnoliopsida; order Asterales; family Asteraceae; genus Smallanthus; species Smallanthus sonchifolius. Next base: position 58,611,255 of record CM042041.1, on the reverse strand, counting down.
GCACAATTGCCACAAGAATTACCTGAAATGGAGTCGAGACGAGGGAGCTTGGGGTCGTAGTCGGCGGTTCACGGCTTTAAATCGAGGAATGTGGGCAAGATTCTGTGGAATTGGCACTTAAGAGAGGTTTGGTGTGATGATGTTGAGCTATGGGGGTCGGTATTTATAACCATTTTGGCATTGAATGCGCGAACGGTTGGGGAGGTGGAGGTTGAGCCGATCGGAGTAATTTCCGACTCCATGCGCGGCCTCGATCGAAATTAGTCATCAATGTGTCTTGGGGACGGGTCGCATGCGCGAGAGGATGCCCGAGGTTCAATGAATCTGGACGGAAACGCGAATTTGGATAAATCGAGCTCAAAACCGTCGCTTGAGGGACTCGAACTAGCGACTGGTTCTGAAGCTGGGAGTTTGGTTGAATTACAGAACAGGTCCTTGATGTTTCACGAGTTTAACATTTTAGGTTAAAAGTATAGTTTAGTTTTAAAACAAGTTTCAGGATTTGACTGTTTCGGTCCCTGGACTTTTTATAAAAATAAATATGTTTTGTTTTTATAAATCTCTCTAAAGTTTCAAAAGTTTTATTATTTTATAATTTTATAATATAATTCATTAGTTTATAAGTCTCAAGATAAAAATAAGTTTATTATATTATTTATAATAATGATAATTGTAAACTTTATAAAGTTTAAAAAAAATTTAACCTACATGTATTTATATATATATATATTTTTATATAAATCTTATGTCCACATATATATATATATACATACCCCAAATGTATATATTTATCAAACAAATTAAGGTTTATATATAAAAAATATAGATTTTAAACAAGTTTTCAAGATTTAAATTTTTGATACGTGCAAGGATTAGGAAAAAGTATGACGGAAATTCTCGGATATTACACAAAACCAATTACAAGCCTATCAGAGAAGTTGAAAGATACAAAGCCAGACTGGTTGCAAAGGGTTTCACTCAAATGGAAGGAGTCGACTACCATGAAACTTTATCTACAGTTGCAAAGATATCCACAATTCAAACATTGTTGGCCGTAGCAATAAAGAAAGAATGGATCACAACGCCTTCCTACGCGGAGATCTTGATGAAGAAGTATACATGAAAATAAATCAAGGATCTTAATAATTAGACTCTTAACACGTCTAATCATCGTCCATTGGTGAGGTTTCATCCGCTCTAACTACAAGTGGCAATTCCTGACATGACCTAAACCTGACACAAAAAATACAGGTTTTGGGCCAACTAATATGACCCGTTTAAAAAGTGGGTCAACCCGAACACGACCTGCTTAATCCGTGGGTTGACCTGTTAACTCGTTTAAGAATTTTTTAAAAAGTTAGTATATATAATTTAGAGATGAAAAATGTTAATATTTAAAGTTAAGTATTTTGATTTTTATTTTTTCTCTAACTAATAACTTTTAAAGGTGAAACTATTTTTTTCTTTTGAATTATTGCATCAACTTTACACTTTTAACAATTTTATTTTATTAGTTTTAATTACCAATTCTTCAAATTTTCCAATCGTTTCTTTTAATCTCGACCTAAATGTTTAAACCCAAGTTTGTTCAATTAAAGACAAACAAACAAAAACAATAAAATGGGCACAATTTATAAAAATGTTTCATTTGAGTTGGAGTATTAATTGTTTAAATTGTTACTAAGTCGCTAGGTATTACTCTTATTAATTAATGAAAACAAAATGGGTCGACCTGAAACACGACCCCATTTTAAGTGGGTTGACACGACGCAACACGAATAAATATATGGGTTGGGTTAGGGTTGAATAATTCAACCCGTTAGCCCACCAACCCGACACGATTAACACAATAACACCCCAAGCTCTAACTAGATTGAATGTCTTAGTTATTGTTCTTATATATATGTGCTTGATATTTTCATGATTGTACTATGCTATTTATAAATTTGGATATCGGTTTGAAGGTTTGTATATGTTTGAAATCCCATTTTGTTGTACCAAATCCTCTTCCGCAGAATGTTCCATTTAATCCTCCAAGTCCATCATGGGCTTAATTTTAGTTTGTAATTGAATAATCTAAACCCAAATAAATAAATAAGAAATTAGTAGTTGTCGCTTGTCACCCATAATTAAAAAAAAAAGAAATTAAGAGGAGACTGAACCATACACACACATGCAATACAAAAACCAAAAGGCATCTTTACAGTTTAAACAGCTAACCAAAATGAACCAATGTTCACCTCTATTTGTATAATTGTATCCATCTAAAACATCTTTTTTAATATTTTTTTTCTTATTTTTCTAAATAATAACAGAATTTCTCATTAATTAATCATTAATGAAATTTCGTGTCAAGCCTCCCTTTCTCACTCTAGAAACCCCATATAAATATTGGTGTATGAGTCAATATGTTTACCTTCAAACATATAAACATATAGAGAATTATAGGTTAGAGGTAAACAATCCAAAACTCACCCTTAATTGTAATTGAATAATCTAAACCCAAATAAATAAATAAGAAATTAGTAGTTGTCGCTTGTCACCCATAATTAAAAAAAAAGAAATTAAGAGGAGACTGAACCATACACACACATGCAATACAAAACCAAAAGGCATCTTTACAGTTTAAACAGCTAAACATGAAATTAGTAGTTGTCGCTTGTCCCTTGTCACATGAATCCATATTTTATTAATTGCTGAACAACGAATCAGCATGCGTTTTTAAGACACGAAGAAAGTCGAGTTATTTAGCTGTTGCGTCCCAAAAACTCACCCAAGGGGGTTTAGCTTGAGGTAGCATCAGTCGGAGGAAGGAGACCGCGTCCGTATCAGCCTTTCCACCGTACAAGACCAGATCTATCTTCTTAGGCCCGAATTGAACCTGCATCCACATGAAACTCTAGTTAGAGGACCCGAGGGGGATCTCCCCGAGGGCCCTCCGACGCTCAAATCAGCCTTCTCCTCATGTATGATCATAATATAAGTGTATATCTGTATATATTAGTAAGAAGGGGAGAGTGTGTGAGCCAAAGGGGGAGGAAGAACCTGGTGTTGAGAGGAAGGGACACTTCCTTATATAGGGGGTTTTGGTTCTTTAGCCCTTGTCACACCCCGGCCGGTGGCGGATTATATGCCGGGGCTGACGCGGTTGTTCATAAGCACATGATCATCTATTAATAAGTGAAAATATTATTTCATCATAACTAAAGCATTCGTTACAAATAGAAATGAAAACATAACATGACACAAGTTAAATTCAATCTTTAGTAAGGCTAGGTCCATAGTCCTATGTGATCAAGTAGTGTCCTCAAACTGATGCACCTGAAACATGTGAGTAAATGTCAACTACAAGTAGTTGGTGAGTAACATAGGTTTTGACTCCAAACAAAGTTAAGTATGAATTTACAATTCAATATGTTCAAAGCATGTCTAAAGCATATATGTGAAAATACACAAGGTTCCAAGCGTACAATTCAAGCCTGATAATAGAAAACTAGATACGCAATCCCACCGATTGCCATTTAAAAAAAAGAGAGCAAGCGTATACTCCAAGTTATAGTTGATACCTAACAAAACCCGCCAATGTTTTGTGGTAAGTTATAGTTTCGGATTCCCCTATAAATGATCATGTTAGGTACTACCTTAGGCTTGGGGTACAAGTTAATGAATGTACTGACATGAACACATGTAATGATCACCAAGTAGTTTAAGACATAAAACATAAGGATCAAAGCATAAGAACAAAGTTATTGAATTGTGTAAGAAATATAGTTAATGACATGTTTCACCCCAAAAAGTAAAAATAGTAAAAAGGGGCTATGTAAACTCACTTGTAATGCGGCTAATAATGGTATGAATTGTTAGAGATGGATAGGCCTCGTGAGGGTTCCTCACAATCAACCTACACAGATAGATTGTATTCTAGACACAATGAGAATAAACAATTCTACACCTATTCGAGTTTCTAGAGATTTTGGAGTCGGATGTGGGATTTGTATAAGTTTTGTGGAACAAAAATAGATGTTTTATTATGACAGGTTAATGCTAATTATAATTTATTAACAACTCAAATTATTTATGTAGTATTTACAGTAATGATATATATTTGAAAATAATCATTCTAAATTAAATGATCAAATTTAGGAAAAAGGTTTGAATGGTAATACGTTGGATTTATTTATATAATTATCCTTAGGAAAAATTAATAAATAAATTATAGGGTGAAAAAGGTTTAAATAGTTTATTTTATATAAATAAAGTAATTAACTGAACTATTTAAATAATCTCTTTTATTTAAATAAATTATCAAATAGATATTAATTGAAATATAATTGTTAAATGAAATTGATTTATCTAAAATAACTAGAAATTTTAAAGTGTTTTTAAATAATTTTTCCAACAATAATTAATAGGTAAATTATGGAATGAAAAAGGTTATAAACAATTAATAATCTCATTTACTCAAATGATTTATAAAAGAAGTGAGTATAGGTTTTAAATGAAGAAATTGAATTTGTATAATTATTAATTCAAAACAATTAGTTAAGATTTCACATAAACTCTAAAATGTTATAAATAATTATTTTTTTTGTCAAACATAGCTATTTAAAAGTTTAAATGGCTAATAATGTTCAAACAAAAAGATTATAATTTTTTGATAACATTATTATTTTCTAACTAAAACGACATAATTGGATTTGTCTAATTAAATCGTTTTATAAAGTTTATGATATGTTTTTATTAAATAATTAAAACATCATTTTACATTTTCTGTTCTTGTAAAAGTTACTAAATACTCTCAACGATTTATAGAACTAATTTAGGGTTTAGATCATTAGTTTATGGAATAGAAATAACAAAAGAATGGTTTAAAACAGAAAAATAAAACGGGGCGTGGGATTCGAACCCGTGACCAAGGCTGTGGGGGAACAAGTGTTTAACCAAGTGATCTGGGCTTATGCCTTGGTAAGGATTCGAAATGTTTATTGTATTTTTTTTAAAACATAAAGGTTCCAAGCACCTTCTTCCCCAATCATTCAAATCAAAAACCCTAATCTCAATCCATGAAAATTCGTTTCCAATTCATAGGGCTTTTGACATAATAGGTTAAATCGAGTAAATGGAAGGTGTTTTACCTGTAATTCGAACTCGATTAGGTGCTGAAAGTGAGGATTCATTTTCCCCACTGAGTCGCGATCTGAGAGAGAAAGCTGGACGAGAGGAATGGGTTTTCGAGTGAAATTCGTTTGCCATATGATTCAAGGGCCTTGAGGTATGATTGACACATGCGTTACACACTTCTATCGATCGACATTACGTGGTTTGAATGCGATTTAATGGGTTGAATACCCTATAACCGAAAATGGGTTTAAATAGGTTTAAATGGATTTAAATCCTTGTTTATGATCAAATTGAATTGTCTTAATCATATGTAACAATCAAGTAATGTCTACGTAGGATTATCAAGCATCAACAGTCTTGAATCCGTCAGGATTTGAGATTGGATTGGTGTAGGTTGACCTTTGAAAGTAAAAAAAAAGTGGAGGTTCAATTTTTATGGAAAAAGGTTCAATTTGGAAAGATGAGGGTTCTTTGCTTGAGAGAGGGGTTTAAGATCATAGAATTGGTTCTACTATCTTTAATTATAAAACTAATCTTTAACTTTATGAATTTTATAAAACTAAACCTCCTTTTCTTTTATAAATTCTCAAACTGCATAGTTATATATTTAGTATTATTAAAAATGCATATTTATTTATAGATGAATAATTAGGCAAATGTATATATAAAAGGATGTAAATATATCATTTAAGCTTATAAACTCCATTAAATTTGTTATAGTGAAGTATATATGTATATATGCAAATAATTGTGTTATATATGTATAATAATACATGATTGTAACATTGAAATTTTGAATTAATACACGTTAACAAAAAGGTTTATGTGACACCTTGATGAGCAGTACGGGATTTAAATGAATTTATATAAAAAAATGTCGGAAAATCATAGATGTTACACCCCTAGTGGGCCTTTTCCATAGTGGACCTTTAAGATGGGCTTAATTTTGAATATTGGGCCTCAAGACTGGGCCAAGAGGTCCGGGACAGGGGTTACCTCTTCAAGCCCCCTAGTCCGCTGTGCTTATCATCTATGATAAGGATAGTGGACTCAATGATCCTTACCATCGTCTCTGTTGTTCTGGACAAGGGGTACTCCTTTAAGTCCCCCTAGTCCGTTCGACCTTTATAATATTTGAGCGTCGGGTTCCATTTGGCCTTTATGATTGTGCTTTACTGCCTTGTTATGTTGCTAATATCCCAAACATCTTTTTATTGCCATTCTCCCACGAGAATATATGTGGTCCTTTCCCACAAACTAAAAGTCTTTTGTGCCACTTTTTGCCCGAAGGTAAATGATGTTACTATGTCAAAAACTTGTCTCTTAGTACTTTCCTTTCGTCGAGGAGAATGTGAGATATTTAGACGAAAGCTAATCGACATCTTCAATTTTGAGAACGTCTTGAATGTGAACCAATCTATCGGTAAACTACCGACCTTGGTGGTAATGATATTATACTATGCTAGCTTCCCAGTTGAGTAAAAGATATAGAAACCTTCAGGAAGGGGGTTTCTTCCTATTTTAAGAAAGAAATGAATAAATCTGAATGTTTTCGAATGAGCATTTTCTTCCCTTGGCAAGACATCACTAAGTTAAGACCCTTTTTTATCTTCTTGGGAGAATAACAATTGCGGCCCTTCTGAAGGGACATTCTTCATAGCATAATAAATAATCGAGGCCCTTACGGCTATAATAATAATCGAGGTATTTTCGGAGGATCATGCCTCACAGAATAATAACCGAGACCCTTAAAGCCATATGTGCTTCATAGTATAAAAATAATAATTGAGGCCCTTACGGCTATAATAATAATCAAGATGCTTTCGGAGGATCATGTCTCATAGAATAATAACCGAGACCCTTAAAGCCATATGTGCTTTATGGTATAAAAATAATAATCGAGGCCCTTACGGCTATAATGATAATCGAGATGCTTTCGGAGGATCATATCTCATAGAATAATAACCGAGACCCTTAAAGAAGGATGTGCTTCATAGCATGAAAATAATAATCGAGTCCCTTGGAACAGGCTTATGCTTCATGGCATAATGATAATAACAATAATCGAGGCCATTGGAGAAAGCCTATGCTTTATAGCCTGAAAATAATAATCGAGGCCCTCATACAATAATATTCGAGGCCATTTTTTTATCGTTCAGTTTCCATTTCTTATCATCATTTTCCTTTTCATCTTTTATCATCCTTTTCCTTTCCTTACATTTTCTTATCATCCTTTTCCTTTTCATTTTCTCATAAGGACTTTTCATGCTCTTTCATCGGGGAGGTTCTCCGCCAGAGGGGCATCCTCCGTTTCAAACGGATAGCGTTCTGTCTAGTTACCTAATGCGGCAGCCGGAGCCCTCTAACCAGAAGAGGAACATTTAACCTCTTATGCTCTTTACTCGAAAGAGACTTTCTTTTCATCATGTTCCATTTCTCTTGGCCCTGATTAGGGTATTTAGGAGATCCCCATTGGTACGAGGTTCCCTCGGAGGTCCCCCCGTCGAGGGCCTCCTTCCTTTTTTCTCCTGATGAGTGAGTTGTTTATATTTGGTCTTTTTACAGAATAACTTTTCCTTTTAATTACATAGAACCCTTTTCATTATAGGCTAGAGGTCCTTAGCCAGGTGCCTCTTTGCCCTTCACAAAGTGGGATATACCATAATCGGGAGACTTATGAGGCTCTTTCGCGAGACGCCTACACAACTCTATACAAAGTCTTCATGTTTGATAACATCTTGTAGAAGACGAGACTGACGTTTAATAACAAATTGTCCCCGAACTTCAATCTTTGGTTGGGGGAGGGGTTGTTTGGTAATAATACCCATGTTAACCTCCCAGTTCAATATTGCTAAACCATTTTAGCAATATTTAACTTGCACCAGTCGCCAATTCAAATAAGACATTACCATGTTAATTTTCTCTTTTTTTTACACTACACACTAAGCCCCCCTAGGGCATTCTTCCTTGTCCTTATGAGATAAGAGACTTTTCGGGAGTCGCCCCATGTAGTGACTATCACTCGGTATTATGCTAAATATTTGATTTTCTTTGCCCCGTTGCTTTTTAACTGGCCTGCGGTTGGGGCTCCGTTACTGCGGACCATTCCTGACCTGAGTTCCCATCACCAAATTAGAACTTTGTTGGACTACCGGAAACCATGACTTTCAAGGGTGTCTGGACTTTCGAGGCTCCTTAGCAGAGCTGTCTCTTGCTTGCCCCTTAGTTCATTATTGCTAAATCATGTTAGTAATGAATGAAGGCAGATATACCCTATCTCAAATCATGTTTTAAACTATTCATAGTTTTGAACTTTGCCACTAGAGGACGTGCTAAATGGTTTGACCAAATGCGATATATGTTTTATCAACACTTGCCTTTTCATAAATGACAAAATTAAAGTTTTCATCATTTGATTTTTTCTTAATCATGAACTGTTACTATGTGTTTTATTTTCGTTAAACACATATTTCTGAAGATGTTTTTAGGTTTGCACCTTGTGCAATAGTAATTATACCTTTTATGCATCTCAAGGTTATGAAGATGGGATAACATGTGTACCTTGTTCGACGAATTAGTGGTTATAATATCATCATACCCAGGAGTAGTTCAGCAACAATAATGCTTATATAAGTTAGCTGACATGGGGACGCGCTCAATTTCTTCCTTGCTATGACCATGCATTCCATAGGCGGATATCATGGCGCCCCCATTTTGTTGACGTAAGTGTTCAAATACTTCACTTGCTTTGACTACATCCCTATATCTACCATACATGTTAATCAATGAAGTACCTGTAACGTGGATTGTATCTCATGGGATGTGGATCATACTTTATCCTTCAAACTAAAACGTGTATTGCTATCTCCAAACTAAAGGACGGCGGACATGATATAGTCGGGTCGGGACCTAGGCGAACTTCAAAGATTGAGCTCCAAAAGGGGGCGGGTATTATATTAACTCCGCCGACCCATTCTTTAGAGCTCGAACCTTTATTCGATGTGCGTCACCTTTTAGCGTATATTTTTTAGGTTACCTTTCCTTTACTTTATTCCACCTTCCATGATCAGAGTCATGTGTTGACTACTTCGTTGTGCACAAGTAGTGATCCATATTTGCATGACTGATTAATTTTTTTACGGGGTGACCCATCTTTAGGACTCGAAACATTGCCATATCATTAAATTTCTTTCCCGTACATGTAAACGCTGAATCCATGTCACATGCACCTGTTGGGGAAACACTGTTGCTTGGTATTTCTTGTATGAGCTCGAATGCTTGCATAATAAGACCTTGTTTGGTCCAACCTTTACTCAATCATGCTATACATGGATGTAGTTGGTTTCACACCTTTACCCAAATTATCTCTAGAGGGTGGCTCGATCCACATCACGGCAAGGTCCATGGATCAAAGATCAACAAGTGAACTTATCGGGCTAGAACCCCTTGAAAACTGCATCGTTTAGGCTCTTGCATGCCTTTTCAATCATGCCCTGCTGAATTACATGTATTGAACCCTTTGTTGAACCATTTTCCATCACCCCCCGTTGAATTACATTCCCGCCACTCTTAATGATCCCTGTGTATACACCCTTAGCTAATACCTATACCCTAATACAATCCCTCTGTCTTTTAAAAAATATCATGTAAAAACCATGGCCCATGTACATCACGCAAACGTACTTGCAACTTCATTTTTTTTGCTAAGATCGATAACCATGGAATGGCGAAGATATTTTTCCCTATGGCGGGGATGAGGATGATAACCCAGAGATGGTGATTTCCAAGCGGGCATGAACTACGTGTTGGTAAAATCCGGCAGGATAGAACTCGACCGGTATTTTGCCGGGCGATAGGACACGTTCGGCGTCTTGTATAGATAGAGATTAGATGATCTTCGAAGCCCTTTCCTCTTTATGTGGACGCTGTAAATGACACGCGCTCGGATTCTGGTGATGCCCGAAGCTATCGACGCCTCGACGGCGGTCATAATAGTACATTGTGGTTGTTGTTGTCGACGTCTCTTCATCGTTGTTGTTGCTTGCTGACATTGATGTTCATATTTCGGAAAAGTCTGTTGTCAAATATCATAGAGTGGCATCTTCATCGTTGTTGTTGCTTGCTGACATTGATGTTCATTTTTCATAGTGAACCTTTAAGATGGACTTAATTCTGAATATTAGGCCTCAAGATTGGGCCAAGAGGTCCGGGACAGGGTTACCTCTTCATTAGCTATTTGAGATTCACTTGTTAAAAACTCAAATATAATCGGGCTTAAACATATACGAACCTAAAATAAAGCTTATTTAATAAACGAGTTAGATCCAGAGCTTTACCAAGCTTGAAAATTTTTCACGAGTTTAAAAGTGATTATTATTTATCTAAGCATAAAATAACATAACATTCACTACAAAACAAAAGACTTTCACTAGACGGATGATCCGTCTGTGAATGTGGGTCCCACTAGTAATCCATCATTGATACTCCGTTGGCAAAATGATCGTGGGTGTTAGTTTCATCGACGCCCGGATTAAGAAAATAATAAAAAAGTTGCTTTTTACCAATGGATCTTAAACAAATATATTTTTACTACAAAAAACAAATAAAATGAAAAACATATACAAATTTATAAAGTTATTCAAATCTTACAAATCCATAAATATATCATCCAAATCAACGTAAAATTTCTTCTATGAGCTTGAATAGTGCGTTACTCTAAAAACATGATTATCAATGATGGATATTTATCGATGGAGTCTATCGGAAAACTACTAACGGATTACTGACGAATCTGTCAACATCTAGTTTTTTAGTTATTCATTTTAGATTTTGGTAGACCTGTTGGTAAATATCTATCGTTGAAGTAAGGCCAATAATTCTCACGCCAGGCTTTGAAAAGATTCCTGCCTGTTTGTCTAGAAATATTTTCGACGGGATATCCGTCGGAATTTTGCAGATTGGATTTTTGATAAAATTCCAACGAGACTTTCTCAGTGGTTTGTCGATGTGTTCCCTTACCGACGAATAAATCCGTCTAAAATCCGTCAGTAAAACCTTCTATAAATAGCAACAGTCAAGTCTTTCTAAATTTTCCAACAAAAAACAAACGTTAATTGTTAAATTTTTACAAATAGACAAGATGGTAAGCGTCGAGTCCCTCAAGTATAACAAATCGTTGTTTGGGCATGGTCTAGGGGAAGGGTTAATATGACAAATCGTTGTCAGCGGATTTGTTGGAATAGTTGGTCTTAGAAGTTATATACTCTATCATGTGTGCGTATTTAGCCGATAGGACATCAAATTGGGCTAGAAATGTTGGGCTCGGAATGTAGAGCCAGATCCATATATGTCATGAGCACACATATAAAGGTTTTTTATTTGTATGTGTTCCACGTCTGGCCATCAGAACTCGTAGGCTCACATATAAATGTAGTTTATTGTTTTATCTGGTGAACACGTCTAGACATCGGGTTTCGGGGGCACAAAATAGGAGAAGATGAGAAAGCATTGCTCAGGTACCCATGACAAGTCATAGGCACACACATGATCGGGGACGAATTGTGTCACTCTGGATGACAATGGCTCCATTGGTGGCCAAACTAGCCCGAACCAATAGACGACCCTGACACCCTACGACACCCCAAGACCCGATGAATTAGCAATACCCTCCCCTTTAACTAGTTTTCTCTTATATATATATATATATATGTATATATTAAACATATAATTTTTTTTTAATTTTACTATAATAAGATTTTTTATTTAAGGTTTATTTATATGTTTTGGTAAATCTAAATTAATTTTAGAAAACTAGTTATTGTAATATAAAGTATTGTAAAAAAATTTCCCCAATTCTAAATACTAGTTTATATATATCATGTTGCCATGAGTATCAATTTATACAAGTTGAATAAACAAGTATATATGACATCTATACTAATAAATAAAGGTTTAATGTGTACATTTGTCGCTTTCTCGTGTTTCCTCACATTAGTTTTCCCGCCTCTCTCTCCTAATAAATGCATATTCATCTTATTAAATAATAATGTATTATAAATATATTATTAAAAAAATACTAATTATATTAAATAAGAATAAATAATAGGAAATCAAAATATAACTAATTAAAGAAAAATATTAATTTGTTATATACACACACATTTCCATTTTATATATCTTGAAACGATCATAATAGTCTGACAAGTTAAGACGTATTACAAATTTATAAGTTTTATCTTTTTTAATATACAATCTCGTGTAATACACGAGATTATAACCTAGTTAGATTATATACCCATGTATTACGTGAGTTTGCATAATAGAAAAAAAGAAAGTACAATATTGTGTAAAACAAATTAAAACAATGTGTAAAATAAAAAACAAAATTGTTTGTTTATTTAATTAAGTAATAATTAGAATTCAAATTTTATATTATTTTTTTGAGAAATAAAAATATTAACGTAATTAAATTTTAAAATTCAAATTTACTTAAAATAAGAAAATCTGTTGATAGTATAAGCCACATCTGGTCTAGTGAGGGAGAGGTATTGCAAGCCCCTACAATTGTTCGAACTCAGTAGGGTTAGGATGGGTGGAGGAGTGGGAACAGGAAGTGGGATGGGATGGGATGGTTTGGTTTGGTTTGGTTGGGTGATTTGAGAGGGAGTAGGAATGGTAGGTGTGGGAATAGGTAGGGATATGGGAATCCAATCTGTGAGGTTGATAGAAGAGGTGGGGGAAGAATTTATTATTCTTTCAAATGGAAAATCATTTTCTACAAAAATGACATGGCGAGAAGTATATATTTTGAAACTGATTGGGTCAAGAGAGTAGTATGCAATTTGAGTTGGAGAATAACCAACAAAGATGCATGGGGTTGATCTTGGGTGTAGTTTGTTAGGGGAGTAGGGTCTGAGCCATGGATAACATAGACAACTGAAGCTTCATAGTTTGGTATAATTTAGGTGTTTTTGAAACAGTTTGTAAAAAGGTGAGTGATTGTTTAGTGTGGGTGTGGGGAGTCGATTAATGAGATTGGCAGCCGTGGTGAATGCAAATGGCCAGAATGTAGCTGGTAGTTTGGCATGAGAGAGTAATGTGAGGCCAGTTTCGACAATGTGTCGGTGGCGGCGTTCAGCATAGCCGTTGTGTTCCGGGTAGGGCTGGCAATTCCTACCTGTTTAAAACACGATTAAACCTGTTAAGAAAAAGTACACTATGTAATTTTATACATTTTAAAAAATACGTAAAATTAAGAGGCTAAACTCCATCATTTCTCCTTCTTGGTATATAAAAGATACAACTGTCTTATAGACATTAGATATAAAGAAGTTAAACGAGTTGTATTCATATTTGATACTTGTGTTATCCGCGTCACCTATGACCTGTTTAGACATGAATTACCTGTTTTGTCAGCCCTAGTTCCGGGGTGTGGGGTGGTGATGTGAGATGAGATATGCCACAGAGGGCAAGGTGAGGTTGAAGTTTTAAGTATTCACCCTCATTGTCAGAAAATAATTGTTTTATTTTTCTATTGAAGAAATTTTCAACAAGTTTTTGAAATCTAGTGAACGTAGAGAGTGAATCGAATTTTCGTTTTAAAGGATAGAGCCATATGTATTTGGTAAAATGGTTAACAAAAATTATGTAGTATTTGTAATTATCAAATGAGGTGATAGGAGAGCACCATACATCAGAGAATATTAAATCTAGTGGAGCGTGAGAGTTAAGAGATGAGGTAGAAAATGGCAAACGGTGACTTTTATTGATATGACAAGAATTACAATTATCATTAAAATTCGAATGAAAAGAAACAAAAGATGATAAAAGTTTAAAAACTTTGTTGTGGGGATGTCCAAAGCGATGGTGCCAAGTGGTTGAGTCGGTTCTTTGCATGGTGAAAACGGACGGTTGAGATAAAGATGAACGAAGTTCATACATTCCTTTGGTTGCCTTTCCCTGGAGGATTTTGAGTTTGGAGGCTCGGTCCTTAAGAACAAAAGCAGAAGAATAGAATTTTAATGAGAGGTTATTATCATGACATAATTGAGATATGGAAATAATATGTTTAGATATGGATGGTATGCATAAAACATTTTTAAGAATAAGGGGTGTGGTAGGAGTTTTGATAATAAGAGAACCAATGTGAGTGATTTTAAGGCACGAACCATCACCAATGACGAGTTCTTCCGTTCCATCATATGGGGCATGGAGAGATAAGTTGTGTAAGTCACTTGTGACATGATGCGAGGCGCCACTGTCAAAAAGCCAATATGTAGAGTTTCCATTTGTTGTGTTCATCATGTGCACTTGTGCACCTTTGACCTGTGGACCACGGATAAAGTTAGGGACATATATCATTGGATATACCTTTTTGAAGTGGGAGCAGTTTGCAAGGGAATGACCCCTTTGGTGACACCACTGACATTTGCCAAGGTTGGGGAGGGGTAGGAAGCAGCCCTGAAGTTGAGTTGTATGATCTGGAAGAGGGTTGGAACTTTTGTTTGTTTGACCATGGTCTTCCTGTGTTTCTGTTTTGTGCATAAAAAACAGAAGCTGGTTGATGCATGCTATTTGGTGTTGCTTGTTGTAGCAGAGACAATTCATGATTAATAAGTTTCTCATGCAATTCATTGAATGGAATAGTAGAGTCTCTAGCATGGATAGCATCTAGAATGGGTTTATAGGCTGTTTGGTCAATCCCATTTAGGACTACATCAATTACATCTTCATCATCCATCTTTTTGCCTAGTATAGCTAACTCATCAGTGATGGTTTTTATACTCGGTAATTGTTTGTGTAGGTGTTTTGGAGAGTTGTTTGAGACGGTACTTCAACTGTTTGATGTGACCACGGGTTGGGGAGGCGTATGTTTTGGCCAAAATCTGCCACGCTTCATACGACGATGGGGCTCCGGTGATGAGTGGGACAATCTGTGGTGATAAGCTTCCTACTAGTGCTCCAAAGAGTAGTCTATCTTGACGGAACCACAACGATAAATTTTTGTGTGGAACTTCAGAACTATCTTCAGCAACAGTGGATTTAGGCGTTTGATGTGAACCATCTATGAACTTGTACAGATCAAGCCCATACAGTAATGCTTCTACCTGTGTTTTCCAGGCCAGGTAGTTAGAGGAGGTGAGTTTGAGAGTAGCCGGTAGAAAGATGACAGTGAGATCTTTCATCGAGAGGTTAACGATTAGTGGATCAGTTTCTGTCATGTTTTCCGGTGGGGATTGAACAGGTGAGGACGATCGGGAAGTGTGGGTAGAAGATGATTCAGAGCACTGATACCATGAAAAGGTAGAGGGAGAATTTGGAAAAAGACAATTTCTTCTATTCACATGCCAGCTATATGTACAGTAATACAAGAGTAATCGGAGGAGCAAAATAAGCTAACTAGTAATGACCTACTAAAACATATAATTGACATTTAACATATATAAACAAAGGTATTGAAGGAAAGCAAGATCAAGAGAATCACGAGTCCAATTGTGGTGATTCCTTAACACCTACGTGCCTGATCCATGAGATGACGAGATATACAAGACATGACTAAAAGGATATCATGTTTTATCTCTGTGACAATAATATATATACCTCAGCTCATAGTTATAGTGTACTTGTACTTTGAAAATTTAAGATTTTATTTTGAAGAGTTACACTATCCCATCGAAACCGACAAATGTAAACAATTCGTCCCCTGAGTTTATTTGTGTCTATAAACCTAGTCCACAACGGTCCGGTCTGTGTATTTAGATTGTTAATTAACAGACCAGACGGGACTGTCCCGACAAAGTTAAAAGCAATAGCACTTAATGGGACTCGTATTCATGGTCAGTAGTGGCTCCATCTTTTAAAGAAGCCAGAGAATGTATTGACAGATGTGAATGGTACTGCTGGACCACCAACACCGACGCCATGATGTGGAACTCCGGCGAGATCAAAAGGTTCCCAATGGGTCCCATCTCCGGGCACTCGCTTCTTTTCCTCATCGAAGCCACCAGCTCACCTTCCGGCATCCGCCCGACTAAAACCAGGTTGCACCGGCTATGTTCACGAATCCAGTCAATCGCCTCGGTGGCATTCTTAACCACTCTCTCCACGTATTTGTTTGTGTTGGTCTTCAATAACTTCTCCTTGAACTCGGCAATCACATCATCATCCATAGGCGGGTCGTGTATATCGACACTCACTGAACCCGAGCGGGCTACATTGTAGTCCAGACGGAACCGGACCACAACTAGGTTGATCCCCGGGTGCTCAGCCATACGGGCTCCATAAGCCAAAGCCTCGTGGTCATCATGACCGCCAAAGAACAAAACTGTCACAAGTGAGTCTACATTACTCGCGGAAACGTGCGAGTTCCCACCGAACCCACGGTCCACTAAGATGCTAACTGAACATGGTGCGTGCTCCAAAACCTTTCGGTTAACGTGCCTGAAATTATAAAACAGAACTTAACAACACAATTTGATTTCAAACAGAATTTTCTGAACCAGACTGGACCAACCGGTCAGACCAGGAACGAATCCGCTATCCCTTTTGAACCAATTTCATTTAAACTGTCCGGCCACAGTTAGACCGGTGAACCGGGTGAACTGGACAGGGTGGTCGGACTAGATTTCCATTATTTTATAGTTTTATTTTATCTTTTTCTTTCCAAATCTCATTTTCTAATTAATTTAGTATTCCAAGTTTCATATTTTATTTATTTACGTTTTCATATGCCATTAAAATTGCAAATTCACATAGTATTTTTATATATTTAGTTTTTATATTATTTATGACGGTTCTTATATCCGTTCCAACTAGTGGACCGTTAAAGCGGCTGGTTTGCAGTCCAGTCCGGTTCTAAAAACATTGGATGCAAATGAGACCACTTCTAACACACTCACACAAACACACACCTGTATTCAGCACGGGTTGTCTCGAGATGACCATCGAGCCTCAGGTGCTTATGAAACAGGAGGATAATCATGGTTGCCTTCTTAGCCTCGGCTTCGTTACATATATCTTCATGCATGCTCGATACAGCAGAAATGGCGGTTGTGGGTCGGATCGAGACTTTACTGAGCTGCTGAAACGCCTCGAAAGCCACCACGATCTGGTAAGAACCCGCATTGGGATTTCTCTTCCAAAACGGGGACCCGTTTTTCCTAGCCTTGTGAACCATGAGGATAGCCGAAGACCTCTCGGTAAGTTCCATGAGGTGCATCGCATGGACCGTAAGTGTCTCCCTCTTTCCGGTCCCACGTGAGGCTTCAATCAGATTAATCATTGTTGGTAGGTTTTTGATTCCATGGAATGTGAAGAACATACGGAACTGGCCTGTTGAAAAGCCCTTCCTGTAAATCGTTCTGTTTTTGTATTCTGCTTTTGCGGGCCTTTTTGCGGGCTTATATACCGCGATCACTGAAGGCGTCGTGATAAATGTTGTGACAAGAGCCATCAGAACCAATATTGCAAAAGTTTGATCATTTAGCACCTGGATCCAATAGCACGTACATATTATAAGAACAATCATCGATTCATCGGTAAATGCAATAAAATGTAAAAAACATTACATACCCCTCGGTCTTTTCCAATGTTGAGAACGATGAGTTCAACCAAGCCTTTAGTGTTCATCAGGAGCCCGAGAGCAAGAGCCTCGGAGAAAGGAAGATTACACCACAAAGACACCCCAACCGTGCCTGCAATCTTCCCAAAACAAGCCGCACATATGACCAACCCGAGTAAACACCATGATTCCACCCCTTTGATTGAAGCTACATTTGTTTTTAAACCGCTTGACACAAAGTAAAGCGGTAGGAATAGGCCCGAAACAAGATCCTCAACTTTTTCCACCAATGCCCCTGCAAACGGGCCTTCTTTTGGGATGAGAACACCCACCACAAAAGCCCCAAAAAGTGCATGAATTCCGATAGTATCTGTCACGAAACCCGCAGCCAAAACCACCCCCAAAGTGGCACAAACGTAAACTTCGTCCACTGGCTCACCTTCGGGGCACCTCTGAGACATCCACTTGAAAATTGGCGGGATGGCAAACGAACATAAAAATATGAAAGCCGAACCACACAAGAAAACCCAAAGAGCCACAAATGGTGACCGCCCTGTGCCCGAGAGTGCGACGGCTAAGGCAAGTAGGACCCAAGCCGCCACGTCATTGACCGCGGCTGCTGACATGGCCATTTTACCGACATCCGTGGTTAAGAGCTTGAGTTCGGCTAGGATACGGGCCAGAACAGGGAAAGCGGTTATGGACATCGCGACACCCATGAACACAATAAACGGGCCT
This sequence comes from Smallanthus sonchifolius, assembly GCA_023525975.1. NCBI lineage: Eukaryota > Viridiplantae > Streptophyta > Magnoliopsida > Asterales > Asteraceae > Smallanthus > Smallanthus sonchifolius. The sequence goes on along the minus strand of CM042041.1, from coordinate 58,592,837 downwards.
TGACTGACCCCTTTGGAGACGGTTGAACGGAGGATAAAGGAAACACAAATTCCTAAGATAAATGGAAGGGAGATTCCAGCCACAGCTATGGTCAGGGCTTTCTTCCCGGTCCGTCTGAGGGACGTTAAGTCAAGCTCGAGGCCCACCAGAAAGAGAAAGAATAGAAGCCCAAGGTTGGCTAATGTGTCCAAAACCGGTAGGCTCTTTTTAGGGAAAATGGCATGAAGGTAGGTTGTGTTACGGCCCAGAGCTGATGGGCCCAGTAAAACTCCACCCTGGGAAGAAAAATAAATTAATATGGGTGAACCGGTCTCAACTTAAGATGGGTTACCTTTTACTCTTTTAGTAACCCTCAAAATGGGCTTGTGTTGACTTGGCCCATTCTCTATTTTTTAAATAATTAATTTATAAATTATGATAAAGTAATAATATCAATACAATGGAGATCTAACACTTTTAATAAAAAGACATTCAACCAATAATAACTAAATGCTTATAAATAGTTTTTAAAATGTTATTGCTTTTTAGGAATTCAAGATGTATACTGTATCAATATTTAGGGTTCATGGAAATAAAACATATATGCATAATAGTCAATGGTTCAATCTAAAACACAAACCAAGTCAAACCATATAATTGGGCACAAACTCATTAGATTGTTGCATAAACAACAAAATATTCTATAAAAGATAACCGAAGCTTACAATGATTTCAGCAATGACGCGAGGCTGTCTTAACGGCTTCAAAAGGTAGGCAAGAAAGCGAGTGAGCACGAGAACCAAGCATATTTGTATGATTACAAGAGGAAGTGCATAATCAAGTGGATTATTTCCTTGAAACACGCCTTCTGATGTAGCCTTCATAGGAGGCGCGCATGTAGCATTGGAGGCCATTTTGCACTCTCATAAAAGTTTCAATCTTTATCAGATTTCAAGTTTACAGTGAGTAACAGATCCAAGATTTCCAATCATATATACTATAGAATGACAAACTTAGATATTTTTCACACTACAAAAAAAGACTTTTAGGAGGATGTGAATATATTGGGTTCATGGGTCACCACTCTTGTCAGTCTTACCAAATCAAGTTGATTTTGGGAGCAGGACCATATTGGCTGGACCCATATACTTAGTCAACACACTGATCTTATGGTCTATAGCCAAAACTAAATTCTTGGCAAGTAGGGCCATACTGACGGACCAATAGTTCCGCCAGCACTGGTGGAACCAAAGGGGGTTCACTGACCCCATGTCGCAGGAATTCATTGGATTTTTATTATAAAATCTAAAGCTCTTTTGAGAAAAACATAAGTTAGTCGGTAGAGAAGACCCGTCACCAAAAAGTTCTATACCCTCGAGTTTTAGCACAAGATTCATATTGGATCAAGTTTGGAATTTCTTAAAATGTATAAAAAAAACCAGATTTTTATTATAAAATATAAAGCTCTTTTAAGAAAAACATAAGTTTGAGCCCTTAGTTGTAGTCAGTAGAGAATCGAACTGATTATGACCCCTCATTAAAAAGTTCTAGTTTCGCATATACCCTCGAGTTTTAGCACAAGATTCATACTGGATCAAGTTGGGAACTTCTTAAAATTTATAAAAAAAACAAAATTTTAGATTCCCATATGATTTAACTGTTCATATGAATACCCCATGTAAGATTCTACTACATTGAACTGCACATGTAAGATTAACAATAAGACATGCTTCTAAAGCTAAAGATTAAATAAGCACAATAAACTTATGGGATTCGATCCACACGGGGGTTTTGATTTATAATCTTGATTTCTATAGTGTGTTCTTCTGCAACATTGATCAAGATTCTGATGATGATTTGAAAAAAGACAGTTTCTTAAAGGCATGATGAACAAAAAATATTCAAGAAAATTCTACATTTTGAAGTTCCCATTGTGAAATTACCAATTAGTCCTCTTCACCGATGACCGACCCATGTAATTTCTTCCCACAAAATCAAGAAAATAAAAATCTAATCTTGTTTAGGGCAATTATTTTCAACTGATTGATATCATGCAGATGCATACACACAGGCATTGATTAAAGAATCTTGAAAGAAAACACACAGATAAGTGTGAAATCAAGAACAAAGATTACCTGAAATTGAAGATATAATTGCAGGGGTCTTTATTCCATAAGGTGATTGATCTTTTGTTTGTGATTTTTGGAATTGAAAAGCATTCAGCAGAGAATGAGGAGAGTGAGATGACACAAAGAAGCAAGAACAAGAAGTGGGCTTCGTGTTTTAATTTCAGAAAAAATAGGCATCGGGTTTTCCTTTTATTTATTTCAAATAAAGTAACTTCATTACAAATGTTGGGTCAACGAAGATAGAGGATGAGAAAATATTGGTGGTTAATATTGTCCATTTTATTAACTAATAAATGGATTTAAGAAGTAAGATCGTCAAAAAAAATGGATATTTGCTGGTTCATGCTTCTTCTTTTAAAATGCATGATAAAAAAAATTACATATAAAAATAGAAATAAATATAGCATAGTTACTGTGGTGAGGCGTGTTTAATTCACAATTAAATTTTAAATAAAGAATTATAAGAACAATATAAGCAGTTATAGATATTTTATAAAGTTAATCAGGTGTGACTAAAGAGAGATATGTAATTAATAACGAGAATAAAGATCAAATACAATATGAAATTAAGATGTGAAGTGTAAAGTAATTTAGGTCGTTGATCTAGACTAATAAATGGTTAAATTGATAGGGGTGCCATGTGTACATAATATAAGCCAAAGAGGTTGTGGTGTAATGGTTGAGGTAAGGCCTGAAGTCTCAAGGGACCCGGGTTCAATCCCTGTCACCACCATTAATTTCTGAGACATGCAAATGAGGTCTAGTTTTTAGGCTGATGCACCTGGGTTTTACCCATGCCGATCCAGGGTTCGAGCCTCGGCTCTCCCTCAAGCCCGGAAGGGGCCGTATTTGGTAGGATTTTTCCTTGGATCCTCTCCAACTCTGACACCAAGTGGGCCCGGTTAAGACAACATATTGTCCGAAGTTGGACGAGGCTCTCCCATGTGACGGGGGGTGCGACGTCTTCAAAAAAAATGTAACAAACTAAATCGCAGAGAGGGACAAAATTGCAAAAGCTCATCATTGTGTTGCCTTTTTTTTTGAACGGCGAACGTTGAATGTTGTGACGTCGCACCCCCCGACACATGGGAGAGCCTCGTCCAACTCCGACCAATATGTTGTCTTAACCGGGCCCACTTGACGTCGGAGTTGGAGAGCATCCAAGGAAAAATCTCACCCAATACGGCCCCTTCCAGGCTTGAGGGAGAGCCGAGGCTCGAACCCTGGATCGGCGTGGGTAAAACCCTGGTGCATCAGCCTAAGAACTAAGCCTCATTTGCATGCCTCGGAAATTAACGGTGGTGGCAGGGATTGAACCCGGGTCCCTTGGGACTTCAGGTCTCACCTCAACCACTACACCACAACCTCTTTGGCTGTTGCCTTTTATCTAGTTTCATTATTTTTAAAAGATGCTATATATTTTATATACTTTATTATTATTTTTAAAATAAACCGTTAAACCGAGAATCTAATAATATTTTAATTGAGTATGGTATTTCTATATAATTATATAATAATAATTTTTTATATACACTTAGGTACTATGTGTATAACTTTGCGTAATAGTTTATATACGTGACACAATATTTATATATGTAACGTAATATTACGCTTAATATTTACATGTGTAATGTAGTACCTATGTATAATATTTACGTATGTAGCGTAGTATTTATATACGTAGCGTAATATTGCGCGTACGTAATATTTAGAAACGTAACGCAACACTGTGCATAATTATGGGACGAATTTATATTGATGCATATACTTCTCGCCCACGTGTTGCGTTATAGTGGCTTCCTACACTTTGCCCAATAAAATGGCTTTGAACATAACCTTTCTCTTAATAACCGTCTTATGTTTCACATTTAAAACAATAAATAGAAGTGTTTATGTGCGTTATTAGGTTATGTGTAATAGGCGTTGAAGATGTGACAAGGTGAGGGGTGTTAAACACCGCCCCCTCGTTTTTTAGTGGGCCATTACCCTTGCAACAGTGAACCCACCCACGGGCGTTGGGCAAAGGTGATTGACTAATTGATTTTTTATGGCCAATCATAATTCTCCACCTAACCATTAGTTTTTTAATTTTTAATTTTATAATATCGCCTTGACTTTACTTCTGGGGGAGGTCGGTTGTGGATCGGAGATGGAGAGGTCTGTGGTGGAGGTCTTGGAGGTCTGATGGTGCAGACGTCTTTTCCTATTATTTTGAACCAACCTCACCTCACATATCACACCGACCTACCCACTGCGTGGGGGGAGGGGGTTACTTTTTTTTATATTAATTAGAGTTAATTACATAATTAATCACTCAGATATGTAAGTTACATAGATAGTCTTTCATGTGTGAAATGACTTAATTGCTCTTCAATTTAACAGAAAAACTAACGTAAGTTAGTCTTAGTGTCCAATATTGTTATAAAATCGAAACATAATACTCATACTTTCAACTTCAAACCCTTAGTACCTATACCTGTTGTTTTTCATGTACCACAGAGATTATCTGTTTAATTAACTTTACTATTTTTATTAGAGCTAATTAAACACCACGTGGTTTGTGAAAAATATTTCTTATAATTTAATTTATATAATTTTAGAAATAATCACAATTAAGTATGATAATTTATCGATGATATTTTGTTGGAAAAATTAGTGAAAAAATATTTTTTCACTAACTTTGGACACCAATAATTATATGTAAGTGTGATTAATATAGTTATTATATACTGAGTTTGTGTTCTGCTATGTGAGAGCTTTTCCAACGAACCAAACCGTGTCTAAAACAAAGCTAAGATAAGTGAGATATTGATGCTCGAAATTGATTTTTGGAAATACCAAAGTTGTGAAAATTGAAAAAGAAATGGATGGAACTTGTCTCACATAAGAGGTGAGAAGAAAAATTAAGTCATATATAAGGAAGAGCGCTTCTTAGTTATTGTTTCCTTTAAGGCAAACACAAATCGAGACCCTTAAATAGCACCCCTAACTCTCCATCGTGCGTGGCATGGGCGATGAACGTTATGTGGCATTTTGATTTTGTGTATTTGAAGGTTAGTTCAAAGTTACTACATATGACATCATCAGCAGGTCAACTTGGAGTTCATACCGACCCGAGCATTACGCGAGGTTGTTACTGACCTCAACAGTTGTTGCTGCTCGTTAATAACGATGCTAGTGGGTTAGAAGTTACTGCTAAACCTCGCTACTACTCATGGGTTACAACTCATCAGTTAATTCTAGGGGTGTGCAAATAAACGAAAAACAAAAAAAACCAAAAAACCAATGTAACTGAAAAAAAACCGAACCGGATTATGAATTCGGTTTTTGGTTATGTTACTTACCTATCCGAATTGCGAATTTGGTTTTCTTTTTTGTTATCGGATATACCTTTTTTTTAATTCGGTTTATCCAGTTAGACATATTTCCAATACAGTTAGGTTTATTCAGATATACTTCTTTTGCTAGTCGGCTTATTTTATTTGGTTAACAAATAAGGGTTATAAAAATCAAATCCAAATAGACTGAATAAATCGTTAATCGAACTGATAAACACTCCTAGTTAATTACGAGCAATTACGAATCAAGTCATGTTTGAACATGACACCTTCGATTGACTATTTTAATCCATTTTCAATGCAAGTAAATCCTATTTATTAGAAGATTAATGTACAAATCAGTTACTTGACAATAGAAATCACACATATGATCCCTAACTATTCACTTCTTCTCTCTTGCCTCCGCCCCTTCCAACTCTCCCTCCTCCCCTTATGTCACATGTTAGTTTAGGTCATATTTGGCAAGAAAACTTGGTCTCCATCTCATTGCCACCACAACATTTGCTCGGCTAGAAAACCTCGCCGTTGTCTCTATCCCGACAACCTATCTCTTCGCTACCATTGTTGTTGAGTTCAACCACATGTAACACATTAACACTTCCTTGCACCAAAATATGTAACCTATGTCCACGTACAACACCAGTCACAACCCGCCCGTTAAAACCACTTCACCGTCCATGTTTAAACGTGTTACTATTGAGTTAATAGAGACAAGGGCGGATTACATAGGCCCGAGGGGGTTCACCGGAACCCCCCGAGTTTCGAAATTGTAGTAGAAAAATATATAGGAAAACTGGGGTGAACCCTTTAAAAAATATTGGGTGAACCCCTAAACAAAGAAGAACAAGTGGTGTAGTGGTTTAGGCCTTGGTTTGTAAAAAAAGGTCTTGTTTTCGAATCTCTCCCCTTATAGTATTTATTTTTAAATATGTTTAAACTTGTTGCTTTCTTTATCAATCTGCTTCACTTGTTGCCTTCTTTATCAATCAGCTTTCTTAATGATGCCCCCAATTGATGTTTTCTAATTTATCAATCTGCTTCAATCCACTTGGTTATTGCTTCTACAATTTGGTTTCTTCCTCAATTTATTGTTTTAATCGACTTAGTTACAAGCTTCTCTACTTCTGCAATTTGGTTTCTTTTTCAATTTCTTGTTCTTGAAATCAGGTAACAACTTCTTCAATTTATGTTTTGCTGACAAACTGCATGCTTAATTGATTATATTGTGAGCAGGGTATGATCAATTGTGTTTTGCTGATAGTCTTAATTATACATTGTATTCATGGAAACAAATAAAGTGTTTTTTGTTGTATGGTCATGACAAATTAATGATCTAATGTTAAGATTGTTGCAAAGACATAGAACCTAGAACTTGAATGAATTAATTGCTTGAATTAGTTAATTGTATGTGTGGCTTAATTATAAGATGAAACCATAGTGTTTATTGCATATATAGTTTAATTGTTTGAATTAGTTAACTGTATGTGTGTATGTATGTGGTTTAATTATAATATCATATCATAGTGTTTATTCAATAGGCTAATTGCTTGAGTTAGTTAAATGTATGTGTGTGGTTTTATTATAAGATCATATCATGGTGTTTATTGTTCTAGGGGAAGGATATAAATAGACAGTTGGTTTGAAGTTTTGAAAAATTATGAGTTTTGATTGGAGTTATTCTTGGCTGGATTAAAGTTCAATTATCTGTTTTAAAACAAGTTTAATTACCCGGTTTTTAGAATTTATGGATACAATGTAGAATTTAAAGCAAAAAAAGTTTGAGCCGCCCCTGTGTGGGTGGTGGCCGGATTGTTTATATTATTGCTATGAGGTTCTTCTTCATCACTGATTGGTGAAACTCTATGTTTAGCTGCGGTGGTGAATGCCACTATGTGTTAGAGAAAACTCATAGAAAACAACTCTAGTTTTTTTTAATTCATAAATACTATTTTATTTTTTATTATGTATTTTTAATTTCTAATGAAGATGTTTTTTTATTATTGTATCGTATTTTTGTTATGTGATAAACCTTACCCGACCCGAACCATCGAACCGACCTGAAATTTTTTATGTCCGACCATATGAAATTGGAGCATCTAAAAACAGTGAACCCCTTAAAAAAAATTTCTAGACCCGTCACTGAATAGAGAGAACGATATATGAAATTTTTGAAAAGAAAGGATGTTATTTTTGCATATGGATGACTCGTGTAATTTACTCTATTTATTAAGTGTTTTTCGAATAATACTATTACACTCTCTTCATTCGTATGTATCTCAGTATGTGTAGGGCATTAAAATACATTTTTGTCGTGTACTGCATTTTAAAGTTTAATTTAAATCATGCAGTAAAATTTAGATTATTTTATTAAAATTAGTAAAAAATAAAAATTCAACGTTAAAAAGGATTTATTAGCAAATTACACCTTAACATCTACGAAAAAATAGGTGGATATGGTATGTATACAAAATGTAAACCGTTTACATTTAAACACAAGATTTCAGGATGCACAGAGAAAAATCTTGTGTATAATACCGTCCATTATCATGGTTTTTTTCTTATTTAAATGCCAAATTGTTGTGAAGATTTCATCGTTTTTCTATCATTTTAGATACCGAACAAACACCATCTTATCAACATGCATATTTGTTGGCGACCAAAATGCAAGGTATACACATATTCATTATTTTTATACACCTCTCTTTGTTTGTTGACCAAAATCTATGACATTTTTAACGATGAATGCAATATTAATCGTCGTTTAACAATTTCAAAAACACAAACTTGATATGAACAACTTACCTAAGACGATGAAAATTAAGGTTTATAAAAATTGAAGCTTTTTTTTTAAAGACAAATTTCTTAATTTATGTTAAAAATGGGACTTTGAACCCAATGTTACAAAAATTGAAGCTGAAACCCTAGGTTTTTTTTGGGTGGGGTGTGGGTGTGTGTGTGTTATAATCGATGGGTAAAAATCAACGGACAGGATTAACGATTGTGATCCACACACTTGGTTGTTTTAACTTTTTGTCCACCTGGCACCTCTAATCTACGTGGGCACATCCAACCAATCACAGACCGCCATCTTACGCCTCTGCTCGTTCTTCGAAATGCACTCCGCCCCAAATTGAGGCTCATCGGTTTTCTAGCGTACGTTGAAAATGAAATTGATCGTCAACTAAAGCGGATGATTAGAAATTAATAACCTGATCCATGGAATCAGCAAAACCCTAGCTTCAATTTGCGGGATCTGTTGGTTTTCCCCAAAATTGTCTGAAATTGTGGTTTTCTGATGAACGCAGAGAAATCCAGCTGGTATTAAACAAGTTTGGAGACCGATTAACCGCTCAGCACCTCCCCCTCCCCCTGTTCCGGCTGTTCTCACCATGGTATCAGCATTAACCCCCTTTTGAATTTCATTTAATATAAAGTGCAATTGGAGTCTATTTCGTGTTCAATTTGATGTTAACTTGCTTGATTAATCGATTTGTTTTGTTTTGCGTTACGCAATCTTGTTTATTTTTTTTATTTTCGGTAAGAATTTATGGATGTTGATGTTGTTTGACCTAGATTAGTGAGATTTAAGATATACAATTTACAATTGTTTATAGCTATAAGAACTCAAATGTGGAATATTTAGTTGATATTTCATTTAATTTGTTCTGTTTTGAAAGTAATTGCCACCAATTCACCTCATTTTTTCGAACTTTAAGGTAGGAATTGCGTTGTTTTTCGTGTGATTGTTCGTATTATGCATACATTTGAAAACTAGTCGTAGTCGAAAAAAATTAGTAATTCATATGCAGCTAGATCTTATGGTGATGTCAAGTGTTGAATAAGAAGTCTTAAAATAACTGGAAATTTTGGGTTTAAAAATGTAGGCTTTTGGAAATGATGCAATTTTATGAGACCGGTCACACAAACAGTTAGGATGAAAACAGTTAATCAAGCAAATTGTTGAGCCACATGAATGAGGTGTATTCATTTTCTGCAACTATTATTGCGTGTCTAAAATGCCGATTCTAATACTTGTTACTCTCTATAGAAAATAGTCAGTTTATAAAATCTTGAAGACAGTTTATCTGATCTTTGTAAACAGAAGGTTTTTTTTAAGAAATTAAGTTTATCATGTCTCTAAATTTTATAGATTAGTTGGACCTCCAATTGACTTGAGTTTGTTAATCAACTTCCCAACTCTGAGGAAGTTTTCTTGGTTAATCACATTAAAAAGGTAACCAACTTTGTTCCAATTTGTACTAAAAAAAGGCTCAAACGCGTAACACAAGTTATATGTTGTGTTTCAGGACTTTCTAAATTTGCCCGTGGAGGGAGCTTCATGGTCTGATGATGAGCCCGACGTTAACCCAAATGGAATGGGGGTTTTTATTCCGAATTTGGAAATTATCGAGATGGATGATAATCAAGGAGAAAACCCCGTCTCGATTGATATCCTCCCAGATGATATTCATGAAAGAATTCTATCGGGCCTTCCGTTAACAGCAATATTTAAAGCATCTTGTGTGTGTAAAAGGTGGAACCAAATCGTTCACTCAAAGAAATTTACCTTAAAAGATGCTAGTTTCTTATCCGACAAAACATGGTACTTCATGTTCGCGAGCTCAGTCGAGCCCGTGGGTTATCTTTATGACTCGGGTCTGAGAAAATGGTACAACTTTGAGCTCCCATTCATGGTCCACCACACATGGAATATTGCTCCATCTCGTGGTCTTGTATGTTTCATGGATGATGAAACCAGTAAAGCATTGTATATATGTAATCCCATCACGCGTGAATATGAACTTCTCAGGGTTCCACCTAGCATGGGTTTCCCGGTTTATAGCGCATTGGCATTCTCCGTTGACCAGTCAAAGTCAAAATACACCATCTCCATCGTCAGGTCAATGCAAGCTTCTGATGATTTCTTGTTATGGAACGTTTCCATTCACGTTTATAATTCAAAGGAAAAGACATGGTTATCCCCAGTAACAGGAGCTATGCAAGGGTGGAGACCAGGGGACGTAAGCGTAATATGCAATAACGTTTTATACATTTTGGTCTTCTGCACAAGGCGGAATGATATTCAGAACTTTCATGGGTTGATAAGTTACAATCTTGATAACATTGAAGCATCAATTGGTATTTTGAAGGACGAATCAGTAATTACAGCACCATGTGCTCTTACATGTGGGAGACTAATGAATGTTCAAGGAAAGCTCGTGCTTGTTGGGGGTATCGGGAGACCGAACAGACCAGGGCTGATAAAGGGAATCGGCATATGGGTTCTTGACGGGAGGCAGTGGACGGAAATTACCAGAATGCCCCATAAGTTTGTGCAGGGGTTTGGGGAATTGGATGATGTATTTGCTAGCAGTGGGGGTGGTGATCTGATATACATACAAAGTTATGGAGGAACAGCTTTGCTTATATACGATATGAATACGAGACAGTGGTTTTGGTCGCAGAAGTGTTCGATGCATAAGAAGTTTCCTCTTGAAATCTTTTCTGGATTTTGCTTTGAACCCTGGCTGCAGTTCATGTAGCAGTTGAGGTCTGGTTTTATAAGATGTTCTTGTTGCAAATTGAAATGATATTTTGTCAGGATAAGTTTTTTTATTTGGTTATCTGCAATCTTGAATTTTGCATTTGTCTTGTCTTTATACATGTTCTTATGTTTCACCTTGTCTGGTTTTTATGCTATGGAACATTTGCTATCTTTTGTTTTGTTTGATTCATCTTTGGTGGAGACCATGTGTGACTGGACAAGAATCATATGTCACTTGTTTTTAAACAGTACCTAAAAATTTTATTTTTCAATAATATATAGAAAATGATCATATTTATTTTAAAAATGTTTCATAACTTCTCATTTTTCTAGGTTCTTTAAATAGTTTTTGGCTCGAATCTCACTTAAAAATAACTCGATAAATGCTTGCTTGCATCATTTCAAGCCAACTGACTCGTATAAGTTTCAGCTGACGTGAGCTATGTCGCTTGCTTATTTGAATAAAAATCTTTTCTAAAAAGCCACTTTGTAAAAATTTATAAAAGCCCAAGTTAACTCGACTCGACTCAAGTTTTTTTTATAATCGGTTTATTAAAAATGTATATTTTTATAGGAATGAGATAAAATGTGAAGATAATTTACCAAAACAATAACAAGATCTACCATTTACATTCATATCAAATAAGAAAAGTAAGAAAAAATAATTCAACAAAACCAATCATTAAATAACGCAAGAAAAGTAAGAAAAAAAAGATTGATTACACCAAACTTCCCTTTCCCAACGGACAAATGCATCGAGCGGACCCCACACCCCCAAAAACATCCATATTTAAAACCAAAGCTGGTCCCTTCAGCCATGAAAACCGGGGTCCCACACATATGATTCAATTACATCCTACACACACGCTGTGAAGAAGAAGAATTAAAGAAAAGAAAACAGAGTCACAGAAGAAAAAAGAAGCCACCCTTCAAATGATAATAAAAAACAAAAACAAAAAATCAAATGGAAGTCTAGAGAGAGAAAAGTTGGTGAGAGATAAAGTTGGACTTAAAAAAGTCAGATGAAAAAGTGGGGCGAAGAAGGTGGGGAAGAGAAGGAGCCACCACCCAAAAAGCACCAAAATTTGGGGGAAAAGTTGAAGAGAATATCAGGCAAAAGAGGCGGCCAGTTCACCCCTGTTTTACCCTTCCCAGTTCATATTAGCAACGGTGGTGCGCAAGATAGCAACGGCGGTGATCAAGATAAAGACTTGACAGTTTCTTGTTTGCCTGTTGCTGCTTCTGCTAGAAAGCTAGCTGCAACTGTTTGGGAGCTTCATCACTACAACCTCCCTTTTGCTAAAATGCACAACGGTGGTGCAGGAGGTGGGAGCAGGCGGAACCACAGGTATCTGCAGCTCAACCGCCACCACCATCATCACCACCGGCATCATCTTCTTGAAGATAAACCTGATCCTTCCCCTGAACTGGTAACCAACGATATTAATTAGGTTAAAGATTCTTGATGTTTTTTTATTCTTTTTTTAGAAAGTTTTGATTTTTGATACTGTGATGATTTCTTAGTTCCTGTTGATGGATCTGATATGCATATTGATTATTTGATCCATCAATGAGTTTATGGGTTGGGGTGGGGGTCGCTTTTTATGATAATTTCAAGTGTCCTTTACTTATTTAAGATTGTTGTTTGAATCACATTTTAATTATGAATTTTGTCAGTAAGATAGGTCATCAAATTAAGTTGATTCATTTATGAGGTTTTAACATGTGATGAAAAGTTGTAAATGTCGATTTGGCCGATGTATCTCGGATAAGATAAGAGAGGATAGATTGAGATGGTTTGGACAGTGGAGACAGATGATTGCGCCGGTGAGAACCGTGGAAACCTCACAGTAGAGGGTAGGAGGGGTAGAGGCAGACCCTAACTAACATGGGGTGATCGGATTAGGCAGGATTGGATAGAATTGCACCTCTACGAAGATATGATCAGGGATAGGAGTTTTTGTAGACATCGGATTAAGGTCATGGACTATTAGGGGATTGTATAGATCTGTCTTGTCTTTAGCCTCAGCCTTAACCTTAACTTTGCCTTAGGCTTAGCTTTTTCTTATACTTAACTTTGCCTTAACCTTAGCGTCTTGGAATATAGACTTTTTTACCCCCCGGGGGGGGGGGGGGGTATAGGTATGGTCAAGGGGGGTTAATGCTACATTTTTTTCCATGTCTCTTTGCTCTGTTATCTTGTTGATACTATAGTTTATCCTTTACTTTATGCTAGCAGTACTGTGCTTGTATTATTGTTGCTCTGACTCTATACCGTAAGTTATACACATAAAAAAGAAAAAAAAAAGTTTTGGAGTCGGGGCTCTTGCTGAGAGTAGCCGCTCTATTCACTGGGATAGAGGAAAGGTTTGCCTTCATCCCGCCCTCCTGAAATCCTACAAATAGTTCTGTTATGAGTGTGATTTTACTAGGTATGTTTGTTTGTTTGGTTCTTGATCTATGTTTCATCGTGGTAACATCAGTATTAAGATTTCTATAATAAAACCTACAAATTTGGGTTCGATTTGCAATATACATAAGGGCAATAATGTAATTTGGTTATGATGAATGTAGGGAAGTGCTAGTAGTTTAAGAAGACATGTTGCAGCATCACTGATGCAACATCAGCAGGCAATTCAAAGAAACCATAACGCAGTACGCGCAGTCTCACCTGCAAGTTATGGTAGTAGTTCCATGGAGGTACAAAACCATCTTTAATCTAAATACATTTGTTCCTAGATTGGAAATGTGTTGACTGTTAACTTCTTCGGTCAAATGAAAATAAAATCCTTTTTGAATTGGATTTGAAGTATGATGTGTTTGAAAATTGGATAATTTATCACAGGTAGCACCTTATAACCCTGCTGTTACTCCTACAAGTTCTATACATTTGTTCCTAGATTGGAAATGTGTTGACTGTTAACTTCTTCGGTCAAATGAAAATAAAATCCTTTTTGAATTGGATTTGAAGTATGATGTGTTTGAAAATTGGATAATTTATCACAGGTAGCACCTTATAACCCTGCTGTTACTCCTACAAGTTCTATAGAGTTTAAGGGAGGAAATGGTGAGACAAGCTATAGTCTCAAAACGTCAACCGAGCTGCTCAAAGTTTTGAATAGAATCTGGAGCCTCGAGGAGTTACACGCAGCCAATATAACCCTGGTCAGGGATTTGAAACGTGAACTCAACCTGGCCCGTTCAAAGATCAAAGAACTGGCCCATGACCGCCATGAGATGGAACACTTGATGAAGCAGATAACCGAAGATAAACAAGGTCATGCCAATGCTGCTATTCAGTCTGTGAGAGACGAGCTTGAAGATGAGAGGAAGTTAAGAAAACGGTCAGAGACACTTCACCGGAAACTGGCTCGGGAGCTTTACGAGACGAAAACGTCCCTCGTGAATGCTTTAAACGACTTGGAAAAAGAAAGGAGATCGAGGGTACTTTTGGAAGATCTTTGTGATGAGTTTGCTTGGGGGATTAAAAACTATGAACACGAGTTCCATTCTCTGAAGCATATAAATCCCGATAAAGGCAACGGGTCAAACTATAGATCTACCCGAGATGGAATGATTCTTCATATATCCGATTCTTGGCTAGATGAACGAATGCAAACGAAACAAGAAACGACATCAACAAAGAAATCTGTAGTTGAAAAGTTGAGCTCAGAACTCGAGGCTTTTCTTGAAGCGAAACGAAAGGGTATGCAAAAAGCCGGGCCGGGCTCAGGGTCGGTGGTGGGACCCACAGCTCGAAGACGGCATTCTCTCGAGTCCATCCCTATGAATTTGGCTACTAGTGCTCCTCCTGATGATGATGGTGATGATGATGATGATGTCTCTTCTGGTGGTGGTGATTCACCTTGTTTTGAGCTGGATAAACCCGTTGCGCGTGCCAAGGACGATACTGTAAATTCAACAAACAAACCGGACAACGGTAAGAAAAAAGTAGCCCGTGACCCTTCTAGTTTGCAGGTGAAGTTTGAAGAACAAATGGCTCAGGCGATATTGGGTCAGGAACAGGGGAAAATGAAAACCAGAGAAGAAAATCACACGGAAATAACAGAAGAAAATGTCGGTTTAAACTCGAAATATTTGGATAGTTTACTCAAAAACCATCATTTACAAACGGGAACAGAATTTGATGAATCCGCTAATAAACAACTGTGGAAAAGCCATCCCAGCCCGGTTAGAGGATGGACCACAAAGCTACCGACTGAAGATCTCAAGATTTCTGAGTCAACATCAAAAGCCCAGCCCGAGACAAAGGAGCACACTACCTTAAAGTCAAAGCTACTCGAAGCAAGAACAAGGGGACATAGATCGGGCTCTCGTGTAAAAAAGTAACAAGGTCTCGTTCTTAGCTTCACATTTTATGTATTCTGTGTGCATAATCTACATGTTGTTGTACCATGTCTTTCAAGTTTCAATATGTATCTCTTGTATCGGTTTTAACAGGCTTCTAAATTATCAATAAATGCATAATATTCCTTACAAGAACTGTGGAAATAATCAAATAGATTAAGGATTTTGAATGTCGAGTCTTAAGCCATTGTGAAAACATAAGAAACCTCGCCTTTTCTTGGATTAGCTTCGGTTATTGCCAGTGTTCTTTCATCCAAATCAATCACAGCTGTACATAGGGTGTAAAGATTCGGCCCTGAAGATTGGCAATATAAATACAGTTAACACTAGATTATATCATGCGACAGTTTTGACCCATTTACTTTTGGATGGGTCGGTTTGGGCTGTATATATATCGTCAAATTACCATCTTGCCATCCATACGACTAATGTACCTTGCATAAAGATAGGATACTTATGATCACCAGTGTCTCCAAGGAGTGAAAGAAGGTCCTGCTTTGACCTTTTGGGTAGCAAGGCTGCTCTGTTTTGTCTGCTTATGGAGTTTTGATCATGTACCTTCATTGTAAGTTGCAGGAAATTATTTGGTTCTTGTAAAATTCAGTAATATTATTATAGAAAACAGAAATAACTGTCACTCTAACCATCATAACTGTCATGTTACCTGGTCAACTTCAAGATGAAGATACATATTAGCATGAAAGAAAGGGGTTGACCCGACTTCTTGAACTGAAAGTCGTTGACTTGATGCAGTCTCCACATTCAAGATCTTACGTAGGTTTATGTCGATTAGATTATAGCTATGCCCAACTGAAACTAGTGATGAACGGATCCTCTAAACGGTTCAAACGAAAGTCGAAACATCAGAAATAAGTCGAAACATTCTACTGCAAGACCTAAAACTGATGAAAATGAAGAAGAAAGTGATCTAAATCTTACAGTAATCGCATCCTCGAGGCTTGTTGCTTCAAGAAGGTCTCTAGAAATGAAGTTCCGGCCAATCCCACCTGCCACTCTCTCTGATTCGGCTGGTGGCACCGAGTTCAGTGTAAATGCCTGTATCAAATGGTTAATACTTAATAACAGGTCATACTATAGATACATCAGGTGATGTCAGCATACGAGCCATATAGATCATCAAAGCACTAGGTGATGTCATCATACGAGCCGTATAGATAGTAAAAAAGGTTATTTGACCCGTATAACATCTGTCAGTAGTGGTGTACGCCATCACATCAGTCGCTTTTGTGTCAGTCAGAAAGTTATACGGCCCGTAAAGCTTTCTATCATACGGCCTGTATCTCATACGACCCGTATACCATCTGGTGTCTAAATTGCAGGGGGGCTGGTGTCTGCAAATGCATTTTGTAGTGGTGAAAATCATTACAAAAACGCGTTTTGCAATACAGGATTTACAAGTGAGGATCAATACCAGACCATGGTTATTGAAACCAAACGCACAGCTCGGTAGCTCGCCGGCATAGGTGTAAGCCGTGTAAGATAGTCCATTAGACAGTTTTGCTTTAATCAGATACCTGCAATTTCAGTAATGCTCCCAATAATCTACCAAAAGATGAACAAACAACTAAGCACAAACAACTAGCAAAGCATATCGAGCTTACGTATGCCCAACAAGAGCGACATTAGCATCCTCATTATGAACCGCAACAGCCATCGTATCACTAACAACGAGAATATCCGAGCAATCATCAATCGTTTCTTCGTCTTCAACTCTTTCCGGCTTCGAGATGAACGCGAGTATCTCTTTCCGGAAATTCAAAATCATGATCTGTAACAAAAGACTATCAGTTGCATATAATTATTATTACTAGTTTATTGTTAATCCAATTTGCGCACATGAAGAAAAGGGACGGCGGATCCATGAGCGATTCCTCGCATTTCATTCCAGTAGTTTGGGAATTTGGTGGGAGAGAGAATGAAGGAGGGGCTGTGCCTGTGGGGTTTGAGCAAAAGGAAGAAGTTGGCTGTTGAAGACGGAGTCTGAGGAGAGTCAGCTTGTAATGAGATTAGAGAAATGGTTGCCGATGGAGAAACCTAATTGGTACGGATCTTCACAGGGTCCGACTTCGTATATCTCTAATTTCTTTGCAGCTTCCATGGCCGTTTAGCTAACAGAATATGATAGGGTAACTGTAAACAGATAAGCTCATTTTAAACTAAGCCCATTAACCACTAAACGTTTAAACCTATTAATCATTTTAAACATCTATATCTATATCTATATCTATATCTAATATATAAAGGTTTTGATGGACACATGTCACTATCTTATTTATCTTTAATATTTTTTTCTCGCCTCTCTCTCCTATTAATTATACAAGTTTTCTTAATTGTCTTTATAATTTTTTGGTTCCTTTTTTCTTCTATTAAATACTATCTAATATATAAAGGTTTTGATGGACACATGTCACTCTCTTATGTATCCTTAATATTTTTTTCCCGCCTCTCTCTCATATTAATTATACAAGTTTTCTTAATTGTCTTTATAATTTTTTGTTTCCTTTTTTCTTCTATTAAATGATAATGATTTCTATAATTATTTTTATAAAACATTTTTATATAAAAAAATAGTTTTATTCATAAAACATTTTTATAAACTGAACATTTATTTCATTTTTTATAAACATTTTAAAAAAATAACTATATAACGTTTATATCATTTGTATTAAAAAATATATAAGATGTAAGTTTTTTAATAAGTATATAATATTTTATTTATTTAACCCGTGTAATACACGGGGTTTATAATCTAGTTAACTAATAAAGCTAATAATTATTTAACTAACCTACCCATTTTAACGATTAAAAAAGTTAACCTAATAAAAAAATGAAAGAACTACATTCCTATCTATTGTCTTTGTGATTAACTGCCCCCACCATTGGTTTTTCAAACAGATAAAAATCAATTGATGATTCAGTACTATTGCCTCGATTCCTGACGATTAAGTACTACCAATTACTCTATATTTTGGTTTCATCTCCACCGTAAAAACCCTACATTTGATCCCAGCCGTGTTAAATTGGCGGTTTCACTTTCATGGACGGTTCCTCCGACCTTTCCTCCCACGTCGCCTCCCTTCCTCTTCCAAATTGAAACCATCTTCCCCTCTCGAAGCCCCTCTTCTTCATCAGTTCCCCTCATCCCTCCACGCACCACCTATTATTATCGGGTTTTTTTTTCTTGCAAACTGCTATCGCCATCATCATCTCCAAAACCCCCATGAACAAACAGGTCGAAAGCATCAGTTCAACGCAGAGAAAGAACCAAACCATTAGGTTTTGAACCTCTTGAATTTCTCTTACGGTCCTTGAAATTTTGGTATATATTCGAAGCCCTTAAGCATTTGCTCCAATGAATTTTGGGTCTTGGTCTTTTAGGTTTCGAGTAACTCAGGTGTCGGTCTTGTAGCCATTCACCGATTTGAAGTAGTGACTGATTTCGTAATCCTCGATCAATTTAATGAGCTTCACTTATTCCATAATCCTCGATCACTGATTCCATCGTCACCGTCATCTTTGAGTTGTTTTACAGTGAAAAAATTCACCAGATTCATCCCGATTTTGCAGGACACAAGCTACAATTCAGGTATTTTTTTTTGGATTTGATGTGGAATTTAATCAGTGGTAATGAAATTTCTTTTGTTCTTTTCATTTTGGGCCAAATTGACCAACAAAATGATATTTTTTTATTGATTCGCTAACGCACTCTAAGTGTATGACAAAATGCCATACTGAACACTGAAGTTGAATCACTATATGTTGCAATTTTAATTCATATGCATAGAATTTTTTAGATGATTATTGAACTTGTACATCCTTTTTTTTTTTCAATTTAGAGTTTTTGTAGTCTATGTTTGATCTAAACTTGTTATTTGCAAATGTATCATCATTAAGACTTTGTTGGTTGATTGATTGCACACCGCTTGCTATTTATATTTGTGCATTTGCATAAGTTGGAACATATATGCTAAAAATGTCATTTCTTTTGCTTTGATAAATTATAACTTATTAACAACTACTAGTCAATGTATTATAGATTTAGATTTCTTGATCCATCACCATCACAGATGCAGGCATCAAAGGAGCACCTACGCCATATCTGGAGGTAAATATGCTAAACATTTACCAAGTTGCTTATGTTTTTTTTATTAAACCAAATTGTATGAAATTACTTAATTAATTGTAAATTTATATTAAGGATATAATTAACGTTCTGTTGTGTAGTTGCTCCAATATGCTATGCTCACTTGGCAGTTGGAGGCCGGACAGATGGCACGCTACATGGATTTGGATGACAATGGTCTTCACCCAGAATAAGTAATTTGTTCCCAGAATCGGATCTTAAAGTTGTTGGTAAGCTGTTATAAACTGTTTGCAAACCAACTCAACCTAGCCCTTTTCAACCCGTACTAAAACGTCGCCTGACCTACCTCTCTTTCTACCTCTAGTAAATTCATTTGGGATTGTGCAGGGCTTCTCCAAACTTCAACAGACACCCTTGAATATTTTAGGAAGGTAAATTGATTTCACTTACTGACAATCTTGTAATTTTAGTCTTATGAAATTCATTTCTCTTCTTTCATTTAAAGAGGATACACACTAAGATCAGTTGCAGGAACTAACAAGATATATTGAAGTATTGAACATGATATGCATGTAGAACAATAGTAATGTAGCTTTTTTTAGTGTCACTTATTTGAAGAGAAAAGGTTCTTGCTTTATATCTAAGATTTGGTAAATTGTATTATTGATCAAAGTTTTAAAGATTAACGATTTTATTATTTGGTTGTTACTTTTTATGTGTTAATCTTGTGCATGTTTTCTTGCTTGAAGATGGCCCTGTGCATGATGTCTGGAAAAATATTGGAGTACCAGTCATTATTGGGGAGGCTAACAATATACGAAGATTATAATTGATCGACTGGCTAAAGTATGTTTTGAGTTTTTCTAGAAATAATCTATGATGGTATTTAGTTTAAGATGTTTATTTAATAGCTATGTGATCTATTCATTTACTATTTAACATGATCTTTGCAGCTATGATGCCATACTTTGTCAATTCATTTGAAGCAAAAGAGGTAAAATTGAAGTACCCATATGTTATTTCGGCCTAAACCTCATCAAAATTCAAAAACCTTCAATACAGGGGTAAATTTCATGCGTTTAAGGCTCTTATTCAATTTCTCCCTGTTTTTGTTCTCAATCTCAACCCTAATCCCAGGTATGAATCACTTAATGTCCACACAAAGCTGATTTTTATGATTGAAGTTATTATTGAACTTTAGGTTATGCTTGTCTTAAATGATGAAACTTCTTTAATTTTACCTTTTTAGACTGCACCATAAAGTATCAAATTCACGTGGAGGATGACATGGTATTAATCAAGTTGTATCCATTTTAGACGTTGAAATATCGTGAGTCAGGCGGGCTGGGTTACGGGCCAAAATGAGTTTGAGTCAATACATGTAATTTGTACAGACTTTTCGAAAAGGTTTTGGAGGTTTATGCATTAAAATACACTCTAGGCGTCCTTTGACCCGTTTCCTCTAGCAGTTTAGCTCACTTTTACTGATTTGTAAAGTCAGAAAAACAGGTCTGATGCTCTTACTTGAACTTTGACTGTTTGACCAGGTTGGTCTTAAAGGTGAAATTCTAAGAATTCGCTCACTCATGGAAATTCATCTGTTGAGTAGAAGCAAGTTCCCAAATGCCATTAAGTTTGTACATTTTTCCAACCTAATTGTTAAGTATTTTTGATATTTGATGGATAGTCGAACATCTTTATCAAACTATTTGTAAAGTCAAAGGCAAACATCGCAACTTTTATAATGCAGGATGAGGTCGATGGGGCCTAGGAATACAATCAATTTCAATGTGTAATGACATTGTGGTTTAGCTATAAATGCATCTGCTAGAGTGTTGCTCTACTCATCAAAGCCTTATCTCTATACAAATATTAGTTGCACACCTTTTGTGGCAGCAGTTGTTAGCACACATGTTGTTTTAATTATATTCTTAATAGTTTAATTAGATTATTGTTCTGCATAATCATATCTTTTTTATGCAATCTAAGTTGGTCACTTTTTTTAGCAACTTTGTCTTGATATATAATTATATATTTGTGTGTATCAGTAATGTTGAAAGGTCAGTTAAAAAGTATATTAAAATAAAGAGTGATGACATTAAAGCATCCGGCCACTGGACGGGTATAAAATTAGTTAGTATTGCTGCCCTAGTCCTGAGTCCCCCAATCTGATTCCAAACATGTTGTAAATTTAGGTATTTTTTAAAAATTTTTCTCTAACTTTTACTTGAGTGTTGATTAATTGTTGGATTGTTGATTATTTGATTAGATTATTGATTAAACGATTAGGTTATCTGCTTTATTCTTTGTTTATTTCCTGTATTACTAATTATTTGATTTTTTTATAAATATTTTAGCCTACTTCCTTTGACTTTGTTTAATAGGGTTTTTATATTTTTGACTTTATAAAATATATCTGTCGGTTATAAGGTTATTCTCATATGATTTTCAGAAATTATGTCTCCTAAACAACTATTTGGTTGTAAAAACATAAAAAGAAAAAAATAAATGAAGAATTAAGAAAAGTCTCAAACTCTACTATAGATAGGTTTATCCAAAGAAAGCCTTAATGATATTATCAAAATCAAAATGTTGATGATATTGTAACACCTTAGGTAAATCCAACATCGGCCGTGGATAGAAGAGATGTTGAGTTTATAAGTAATAGTCTACTTTAAATATCACCAACGCGTTTTGGGCGCAATAGCTATGGATGAGAGAACTCCACAGTTAAGTATGCTCATGTGGGAGTAGTACCGGAATGGATGACCTCTTAGGAAGTCTCCACCCGGGTAACCAAAAGCAAACATGTAAGCTCCTAGTGGGAAAATAGACAATATTTGTTGGTATGGGAGACCAGATGTTACTAATGGTATCAGAGCCACTCCTGTGCCGTTCGAAATGGTGGAGCAAACCTCATCGAGGATGATGAGGCCCTGAGAGTGTTCAAGGGCACCTTAGGCAAATCATACACATCCCCTGATTGGGATGGATGAACAAACCTCATTGAGGACAATGCGTCCATATAAGGTGAATGTAACACCATAGGTAACTTGCATATCGTCCATGGACATGAGAGATTATCAGTTCACAGTGGGTGAAACAGACAATATTTGTTAGATATATTAATGTTGATGTGGATCATGATGCTAACGTTGATGACGATGATGTTGAAGTTGCTAATGTTGATGATGATTTTGATTTTAATCATGTTGATATATTTAATCCAAGAACTTGGGATACACTTATACCTAACAGGATTTCAGTTTTTGATAGAGAAAGGTCCTAAACGAGATTACACTATTGATAAGGGTCTTAAGAATAAGTTTTCTAGATGGTTTTCTACAACTATGTATACTAAAACTCTATCATAAAAGAAGAAGTGTGACAGAGACTAGTACATTCGAAAAAGTTTCACAAAGTTTTTGTTTTTATTGTAAAATATTTAGAAAAGGGCTTTCGAAAGGTCAATCATGTGACATGTTGACTAAATACTTCAAGAATTTAGAGAAACCAAGTTATCAAAGGCGATTGATGAAGCTTAGGAACTTGTCATTGAAATGAATATTGATTCGGTATTCCCTTAAAAGTGTATGCTTCATAGAAAAACAATTTGATGATAATTCAAGGGAACAATGAGTTTTATTTTCAGTCGAGGAAAATTTTAAAATTAAATTATTTTTTTATATATTTGATGAAGAAAGTACTTCTCTTAAAACAAGATTTAAAAAATATGCATACATTTTATGTTTATTTTGTGAATGTGAGTAATATTTGATCACTTTGTAACATTTAAACAACAAATCAATTTAGCTTTTTTTAACTGTAATTTGGATCACTGACGGGCCACTGGTCCACCCAATCATCTCCACCCCCATAGTAAACCCACCATAAGTGAGAAAACTAGAGGTGAGCAAAAAACGGTTCCGACCCTTAAGAACCACGAACCCGATCCTTAGAATCGTGGGTTAGAACCTTTCTGGCAAAAAGGGTCGGTTCAAGGTTATGAGATTTCAGGTTTTAAAGGGTTCGGGTCGGTTCAGGGTAGAACTGTGGGTAAGAACCTTAGGAACCTTTAGATTTTAAATGAATAAAATAAACCTAGATTTTGTTGGGATTAGAGAATCAATTAACCAAACGAAGTTTAGTCATATAATCATGAAAAAATTGTCGCACTACATCTTCTCTCTTCAACATATAACCAACGCTTCATCTTTTCTGCAAGTAAGAACCGGTCTTCATTTTTATTAAATTTGTGTGTATGTATGCGATTAGTTTCAATATCTCCAATTCTAAATAGAATGGATAACATGGGTGAAAACTGAAAACCTACTTTGTATGTATACGATTACAGTGCAAATAAAAATATATAATGGATAACATGGGCATGACACCTACATGACATTCGATTACTCATTTAACTTTTATACTTGTATGTATGACATGTCATCATTATTCACCACTTAGCTATAAGACCTATTGTATGTATACATTGCAAATGTAAAACCTTACTATATGTATACATTGCAAATATAAAACCTACTGTATTTATACAACATTGTGATATATACTTTTTTTTAAACAGAATGGACGCAAAAAATATTTTGAGTGACGATAATGACGGAACCGTTGATAAAACACAAGCCAAAAAAAGAAAAGTGACACATTAAAGGGTTGGACCCTTTACACCCGACCCTTTAGACCCTTACCCGGACCCTCCTTATAGGGGTCGGTTCCCGGTTCTAGACTTTTCGATTTCTAGGTTCCGGGTCTGGTCGGTCCGGTTCCTAAAGGGTCGGACCCTTAGATTACCCCTAGAGAAAACCCCCTGTCCAAACTTGGATCCCCTTTTTTGTCACAAGTGAGACTTGAACCCAAGAGCTCACCATTTTTGATGAAGTCTTAGGCATACATCTTTGCCACTAGACTAAGCTGGTAGTTATAAATAAATTTTGCTCAAATGAACCTTTTTATAGTTAGTCTCTTTTAACCGTGTTGGTTCCTTATCTCCCGTTTTCAATTAACAAATTTGAATTTATATATTTATCTCTTGGAGGAAGCAGAAAGAGAGAGATTGGAGGATGAGAAACAGAGAATATATAGTTATGAGTAACCGATAAAGTCTTCAACAATAAATAGTTAATGAAGAGTTCAAGAGAGAAAGTTAATTTCACTTCGAAAAAGGAAAATAGTCAATGCAAAAGGAAAAAGCAAAAATTAAAATATCAAACTTTAAACATTAAATCTTTTTAATAAACCTCTTCTAATATCAAAATAAGGAAAATTTTAAGAACCTTTAAACTTAAACATGTTAAAGAGTCAATATGTTTATCGATTGGGTTAGGTTGTGTTCGGGTTAACTTATAGGTTATATTAACTAACTCAAAACTTAATTATTTTCATATCGTGTTTCATGTCAGAAATTACCATTCCATTTTGATTAGGCAAAATTTACCTCAATTCTTTCCATTAATGTGAAATTTCTCCTTTTTAGTTCTACGTGTCATTTTTTTAATTGAATTGGTACTGGATGAAAATTTTGTCATTCCGTACACTTATTCTTTTATTATTTACTTAGATTATAAACCTATCTTTTACACGAGTTGAAGAAAAAAAAATTAAATAGTTATTAAATAATAAAACAGTGATAAAGATTTAGAAATTAATAAAAGAAATATTAAATTATTAGAATTAAAAATATTAAATAGATAATATCGAAAAGAAGTAAGCGGGGATTTTTTTAACTCATAAACTTATAAGCTACTTATTTATTAGATATAGATTTACTCAAAAAAAAAGGTTATAGTGATTAGGTAGGAGATGAATCAAATAAACCAAATGCCTTTTGACTTGTATGCACCCTACTCGAGCCATTGGACCCAACCCCCACCATCCGTTCTATCATGGCTCCATAATTAAATGCTAAATTCACTCTCATATTAAGAGAATAAACCCCAATTTGGGACGACAATCATCTCCGCATTCCATGGGTAAAAAAAAGTCTTTTCTCATGCTTCACTACATCATTTCTCATGATAACTTACACTTATTAAAGATGTCTCTCTTAGACTTTTAAACTCTATATTTTTCTTCCTATTTGTACCCACCTTTTAAGATGCATTTAACTATCCATTCCAAAACAAGAATAGAGAGAAGATGTTATGAAACTACAACTGATCATTAGTGTATAAAAATGATTTATCATTGCATAGTTTGTGTGAAAATGGAAGATATCATACTGCTCATGCTTCTATGTTCATCTTTCTTCTCTTTTATCCAAAGCTCTGATACCAAAGATAACGGTGCTGGTGAACCGCTAGATGTTATTCTCCATGAACATGCTTTCAAAGCTCTATTATCTCAACAACGGTACAAAACAGGCACTGTTTACGCAGTCAAGTTGCCTGCTAATTTATCAGGCATGGATGTCTCCTACATTAGATTCAGAAGCAAAACATTGTGGAGAAAAGGAGCAAACTTCAGCAGTTTTCAAATCCCATCAAGAACTCTGCCAATGCCTTTTGTCAAGAGAATTGTGATCATGTTTCAAGATTTGGGAAACTTGTCATCTCAATTCTACAACAACACAGTTCCGGGGTACTCGCTTGTGTCTTCTGTTGTTGGTTTTAGAGTTTATGATGCGTCAAATCCTACAACCACAAATGCAAGAAAGATTGATTTTAACACAAGTGATAATGCACCCATATCAGTTCATTTTCCAAGCTTGAAGTTTCCTAGAGGGGCTAAGTGTGCTTCTTTTGGCGGCTCAAATGGCGAGTTTTCTCTCAGTGATATGAGTGTTGGACATGTGTGTTATACGAGAAACTATGGTCGGTTCTTCGTTGTTATACCGA
The DNA here is from genome assembly GCA_023525975.1 of Smallanthus sonchifolius. Lineage (NCBI taxonomy): Eukaryota > Viridiplantae > Streptophyta > Magnoliopsida > Asterales > Asteraceae > Smallanthus > Smallanthus sonchifolius. The sequence continues at coordinate 58,566,519 of CM042041.1, read as the reverse complement.
AGAGGAAGAAACGAGGGGGTCGGGTTTGGTGGGGAGTTGGAGGTGGAGTTATGGCGATTAGTTTTGTTGGTATCATGCTTGTGAAGATCATGAAAGTGAAGAGATTAGATGAGATGGAAATGCAAATGGAAGAAGGAAGTATGGATCTTGAAACAGTTTGGATTGGTTACAATAAGATGCCATGTGCAACAATTACAAGGACTCATCCAAATCTTGAAAGTCCAAGTCTTACTACTTGAAAGATCGTTCCTTTTGTAATTTCTTTTTCAGAATTCGGTTTTTGTTATTACTTTTCTCAGGTTTGTGACATTAATTTCCACCATGTGTGCTAACATATATTAGATAGAATATATCAATTAAGGTTTATTGTAATATTGATCATAACTAAAAGATATGCATGGTAATTCTTATTGTATTTATATGAATATGTGATTATTCACGGGTTTTCATTATTTTATATGGTATTATATGATATAAGAGCTAGTCTTAGGTCCTTTTTGTTTGGCGAAAATTCAATAGAATTGAAATTTAAATTATATTTCTTTGCATGTTTAGTTGGTTAATTAAGAGAATGAATTAGAATTGGAATCAATTCCAACTAAATCTTTCAATTGATGGAATTTAAAATCTTTCAACATTCACTACAAGGAAATGGCCCTGTGCCGACGTCGCCTATACCGACGACATTTGTCGTCGGCATAGGTCAACCTGTACCGACGACATGTCGTCGGTATAGGTCAAAACCAAAATTTTGTCAGGTACACCCTATACTGACGACATATCGTCGGTACAGGGTTGAGCCACATGGAGGGAAAAATGGCGCCCAATGAATTATTGGGAAAAACCCTATACCGACGACATTTCGTCGGTATAGGGTTATTTTGAAATTTTTTTGTATTTTTAATATATTAAACATTTCGTCGGTCAAAAATTTTTTTAAATAAAAATAAAAAAAAATTCTAAAATGACCTATACCGACGATATGTCGTCGGTATAGGCTTTTTTACTTTATTGACCAGTCAAAACCCTACAAAGCCTATACCGACGACATGTCGTCGGTATAAGGCACCTATTGCGCCGACTTTTTAGCCTATACCGACGACATGTCGTCGGTATAGGGCTAAGCGCGATTAAACACAGACAGCAGCTTTCTGCTTCCCATTTCCACGAAAAAAAACCCCAAAACTATCTCATCTTCTCTCTTTGGCGATTTCCCGTTTTTGGTGTGTTTTGTGGAGCAATCTTCACTAATCTCTCGGTTTTTAAGGTTAGTTAACTTATATGTTTCAATTTTGACCATAAAATCAAAATTTTTGGGTTTTTTGGTTAATTTCTTTGTTTGTTGTTAGGTGTTTGAAGCTTTGACAATTGTTTGAGGATTTCAAGCTATTCGAAGATATTTGCAAACTTGGTTAGTAATTTTTTTATAAATTATGTTTAGATTATGTTTGTATGTATATTGTTGTGTTTATTTTGTATGTATGTATATATGATTTAGATGTGTGATTTTATAAATATTTATGAAATTAGGTTTAGATGAAATTTGGGAATTTGGATGTATGTTTGTATGTATATTGTTTAGATGAAAATTTGGGATTAAATTAGGTTTAGATGAAAATTTGAGAAATTTGGGCATTTATTATTTGACAACTCCAAGATCAACAACACCGCGAAGCCCAACGAGATGAAGATCAACAACAACGCGAATTCCAACGAGAAGCACAACGAGATGAAGAACGTCGTGTGCATAATCAACAAATGTTTGAAATGCAACGACAAATGGATTTAATGCGTCGAATGTGGGAACGCAGAACTAGCAGCGACGATAATTAGCTTGAAGTTGCTGCGCCTTTGCCTTGGTTGTCGGTGTTATTGTTGAATTTTTGAACAATTTTTATGTTTGTGTGTCGGACAACTTAATGTTTAAATATTTGATTTGTGTGTCGAACAGGTTTCTGTATCGAACAATATGTTTCGGAATTCAATTTTTGAATGGTTTGAATTATCTGATTTGCAGGTTTTGGTAATTAGAAATTAAATATTTCTGGAAAATTTTGAAAATTTAATAAAAATTAAAAAAATACAGAAAATCCTATACCGACGACATGCCGTCGGTATAGGTATTTTTCAAATTTAATTAAAAATAATTGGAAATAGTCTATACCGACGACATGTCGTCGGTATAGGTTGGGTCTATCCCGACGATTTGTCGTCGGTATAGAATTTCTTTTTGAATTATTTAATTAAACCCTATGCCGACGACATGTCGTCGGCATAGGTCTACCTATACCGACGACACCTATACCGACGACATCTTTGACCTATTGGGACGAAGCAATACCGACGACATCTATACCGACGACATGTCGTCGGTATAGCTTCAAAAAAAATCGTCGAGATAGGGTGATATTGTTGTAGTGATTTAAAAGGAAACCCACATGTATGTTTATAATTTACATATTAATCTTAGTAGTTTTTCGTTCCACCTTCATCTATTTTTGAAAGTTATCTGAGTTTTAATCTTTGTTTTATATTTTGTTAATTTTAAGAAATAATTTTGTCTTTTACATTCAAATTGATGAAATTGTATGTAATGTGGATTCACGAAAGGGAGTTCATGACTGATTAGCTTTTCATGAAGCTCATAAAATGAGATTGAATTGTCACGAGCGCACACGACATCAAGTGTACATTTATACTTGGTTTGATCAAGACCAGCAAGGACGGTATCTGTGACATCTTCACCGTCCAGTTTCTTGCCCAAGATATCCAATTCATCAATAATGGTTTTGATTGTCTGCGTATAGTCAGTAATGGTTTGATTATGCTTCTTGCAACACTGTTTGAGTCGATGTTGCATGTGTGACCTCTGGACGGTGAAGCATAAGTGTTTGAATATGATCTTCCATGCTTCCAAGGTTTATTTTGCATTGGTGACCATTGGTATGACTGGTGGTGATAGGCCACCTATAATCTCCCCAAACATGAGTGTAATACCCGAAAACTCGGTTATTATAAATAAATGTAAAATAAACAAGGGTTTAATAATATGTTAGTTAATGAAATTATGTTAATAATCTTGGTTGTGATTATAATAATAATAATAATTGTGTCTTTGACCGAATCAAAGTTTAGAATTTAAATCTTGAAGCTTTGCAGTTCAAGAAAAAAAAGGTAAGTATCTCCGAACAACTTATGCTGCATGCAAGTTTTGAGTTTTCCTCTACTCTTGTGATTGGGAATCTAAAATTGTTTGATATGCTAAATGCTAATTGTTAAATTTGGATATGGTTAGATACATAATATATTATATAGTCATTATTATATAAATATTGAATATGACTTTTCTAACGCACGAAATTATAGAATGTATTATATGACTCATAGAATATATATTACTCACAGTAAATGACTCATATAATGTGACTTATAAAAAGTGTATAATTATTGTTTGAGAGATATATATGTACATATAGATATATCGTTAGGTTTCGTTTGTTGTATAATTGTTATCCCACCTAGTAAAGCCAAGTCACGTGTACATTTTCCGTGTTATGTGCATTAGGTTACAGGGCTATCCGGGAAGACTTGGAGAGAAGGGCGAGAGAATAAAGACCAGTAATTTTTGTTTTAATAAATTGTAATGTTTTGTAATTGTTTTTAAATTAAGGGGGGATTTTATAAAAATATAACCAACTTTTCAAACTGTTTCAATTAAGTCCCTCAAATTAGTTCCACTATTCCAAAATATTAGTCCTTCAAAATTCTAAACAATTGCAAGTAAAAGAGAATTAAGAAAGCAACATCAAAATAAGTATTGTTCTACTAGCTAGCATTCTCCTTGCGGGTGATACTTGTTGAATTGACATTTTTACGTCTACCTTTTGGCCTCGCCTATCTTGGTTGTGGGTCTCTTTTTTCGTTCTTGCAAGACTTGATATTGTGCCCTACTCCTAAACAATTTTGACAGGTAATTTTTCTTCCAAATCCGAAAGTCTTGCATAATGTTCTTTTAAGCTACCTTCAAACTCATTCAGTACCTTCTTTTTGACTCTACCACATTGACCAATACTCACATTACATTGGTATTTTTTTTTATATCTTCATGTATTTCCCTTACACTAATTTCGGGATTTTGAATTATTTGTTTGAAAGAATCATTGATTGGTTGGTTCACAATAACAACATTATCTTCTAAGGGGGTGTTTGGATTTACTTTTCAAACAACTTATTAACTTATTACATTTTTTAAAAAGGTAATAAGTTAAAAGTTTGTTTGGATAATTGGTGAAAAAGTCAAAATTAAAAGAGATGAAAAGTTGTTTGTGAGAAATAGAAAATTGTTACTTTTCCAAAAAGTCATAAGTAAGTTTTAATAAGTAATCCCAAACACCCCCTAAGTTCATCCTTACATATATAAAAAAAAATTATATGTGATTAGAGATGCTTCAATATTAAACAGAAAAAAACCCCACTGTTCCATAAGCAAACCAAAACCATACTATTATATATTTATTTTTATTGTTGTATAATAATGACAAAAAAGGACAAACACACCATCACAAAATTTTGTTGGTGATTCTGATTCAAGGGGTTATCGAACAAAAAAAACAGAGAATAGGTTATCGAACAAAAAAAACCTAGAAGAACGGGTTCGACTGATTCAAGGGGGGCTGGGTTCAAACAAAAAACTAACGACTGACCTGGCTTCTTGTTCGCTCCTTGTTTGCCGATGAAACACTAGGGTTATGGCTTCTTGTTCACCTCCTTTTTTGCCGATGAAACAGTAATGTTATGGATATTTATTTGATTTTGGAATTTGATCAGTTCTTTTTCTTTTCCTATATGAGCATTAAATCTAATATCCACATAATTTTCAATAAAAAAATAATAATAAAAATAATGCCACGTCAGCATATAAACCTGCTAAACAGGTAAAAGTTATCTAATTAGCAGGTTACATGAAAGTTGAGTGACTAAATCAGGACAAAAAAAGTTTGAGTGACTTAATTGAAACAGTTTGAAAAGTTGGTTACATTTCTATGAAGTTTTCCCTTAAATTAATGTAATGCTTTTATCATTTATGGATTGAGATATTAAACTCTGATTACTGTATAAGTGACACGTCAGACCTAACCGGGTTGCGGTGTTACAAGGAGTCTGCCCTGTCGAAACCATGCAGAAAAGTCCTTTTTTGGTGTCACTGTTCCATCTTCTATAGTAGTTGGAGAAAGAGAAGGGTGAGTTTCATCAACTAACTTGTAGATATCAAGTCCTTGCAAGAGTGCTTCAACTTGTGTCGTCCATCCCAAATAGTTGGTACGGTCCATTTGAGATTTGTAGGAAAAGAAACTAGGGTTAAGTTGTTGGAGGCACCATTAACGGCGAGGATTTGAGCATGTGGTATTTCACCGTCAACCATGGTTACTGGAGAATGGATGATTCTAGTTTTAGGGTTTCTAAAGGAGATGGATCAGAAGCTCTGATACCATATAAAGTTTCGTATAAAACTACATTAGTTCATTCAAAAGATATGTATAATAAATAGGGATACAAAATTCAACGAACTAGCTAACTGCAAGCTAATAACCAGCAAAAGATAAATATAAAAATTTAAATTACAATTACAAATCTATATCTATACTACCTAATACATAAAAATCTTACGGGACACATGACATGATTCTAGAACTCATCAACTTGTGTTTTCCCGTCTTTCTCTTATTAAATCTATAAATTTCTTTATTTGTTTTTATATTTTTTTGTTTTATGTCTCCCTCTTATTTTAAATGATAATGATTTATATAATCTTTTTTTTATAAAATAATTATATAACATTTCTATAGTTTGTATCAAAAAACTATGTTATAAATATGTAATAAATCTTTATTATTAAGTATACATTGTATTTATTCAACACATGTAATACACTAAGTTTCTAACCTAGTATATAATAAACTAGTTAGTATTGTTAACAGGAAGGATTAAATCATATAGTAATTTGCGATGGCCGATTCAACCCCACCACAAAAAAACAGAAATACAAATTTGCTCATACAAGTCAAGGAACTAGGAACTTCAATAAATCTTCAATGCCCTATGCTAAATTCCTCAAAATATACTATTTGTGCAATGAGGATACAGTTATTTTTTTGAAGCAAACAGACTATGGGAGGCGATAACTAAACCCGATGTTAAGAAAGACAAGATGGCTACAAATTACTTGTTTCAATTGACACCAAAAGAACAAATCCTTCAAGTCACCAAACATAACACATTTAACAAATAAACATAAATATAAAAATAATTGAAGTTGAGATAGATAAGCAATCATCGATTACATTATAAATTCTTGCATATAGTTCTTAACCACATGAAAAAAATGATGGAAACGCAACACCAAATAAACAAAGACAATAGTGAAGATCAAAGCTTGAGATTTAAATCAAGACCGCTTGTGGATCCATCTTGATCAATATTCTCAGGACGAGCCACACCTATTCGTGCGAAAATATTATTCGCGCTACTCTTTTCATGTTCGGTCCCATGGCCGTTAAGTGCAACAGTTGGGTTGTTACCACTTCCAAAAAAATCATGAGTCCCACTTGTGGCACCTTCCATCTTGAAAGCTGAGGAAGATGATGCTAATACAGGAGAACAAAAACCACCACCATTATTTGTGATGTTTGTTTGAAGACTCTCCAACATCTTTTGCCTATCAAAATATGTTAATCTGTTGGTGAATTGGTCATGATGCCCGGTTGTGGCAAATCGATAATTCAGCGGTGAAGATGACCACGAAGAGGGCCTATCGACGTATGACTCACTTCTAATCCCAAATGATCTATTGGTGCTAAGTGAGGTATTAGTGAAATTAGTGAAAGAAGGGTAGTAAGTATAGTTACCATAACTTGATGGTGGTGGTGGTAGTAGGTGGCCATAAGGCGGAACCTCCATTTGCCGCCTTTTCGCGATTTGCCGCTCTTGTTTATGAGCATTTTGGTGACCACCAAGTGCTTGAGAAGTTGAGAACTCTCTCTTGCAATAGTTGCAAGAGAAAACCCTAGATTTTTCGCGAGTCACCTCCTTCGATGACTCGCTTGCCTGAGATGAAGTTGCAGCCTCCGGATCTGAGGGGTTAAAGAGATTGAGCTCAGTTTTCTTATCTTCCATATTTGATAGTTTGAGATCAAGAAAAACCCTAGAAGACGGTTGGTCCTCTAGGGTTTTGTTCTTCATGCTTTCGCCTTCGGCGGATATGCTGGAAGCCTCAGACCGACACGGCTCCGGTTTATGTGCTTCATCCATCACTAGAACAGATCGATCGACCGATGGAGAGAGCTAGAGAGGACAAAGAAGAAATTGAAATCATAGTTGTTTAAATAAGAGGGAGTTAAATGCATGATATCTGATATAAATGGAAACATTGGGTGGTGCAATAATTGCATGGAGTAAAACTAGCACATAATTAAGCAAATATAATTGTTGATGAATTGATTATATCTCTAGTTTTGAAGGCAACACAATGTTCATCTTAGGACGATCTTAGTCATCTTTCATTGTAGTTTTATTTCTCAAGATAGTTTCATCTTCAATGCAAAATATTTAGAAAGTCATTGAATTATATATTAAGGAGAGATTTCCTCTATAACATATTATTATTCAAGCATACCCATTTAATATAAGAATTCAGTTTTAACACGATAATTTAATTTAACGCATGCCTTATTAATTTCTTGATTTTTTTTAAAAAAAGTCATTTATTTTAGCTTAAATCATGCAATATTTAAAATTTTCAACGAAGTTTCTTTTTGAAAATATTTAGATTAAATAACAAAAAATGGCCTATTTATGACAAGAACATTTGATTTATATAGGATCATTTGTTAAATTATTTAGATTTTAATATTCTATCTTTGGTATATAACAGCAGTAAGTTAACTGTAACATGGTTCAAGTTTGGAAATAGAAATCATATATAAACTACTAGGTTAGATTCTCGTGTACTACATGAGTTGAACAATAAAAATTAAAAAAATTCATATTATAAAAATTTCATAAAACTGAAATTATGTATAAGTAACGACTTTAAGTAATACGTCAACAATATTGAAAATGAAAAAAAAAAATGATGAAAATGCATAAGAGAGTGACAAGTGTCCTATTAAAACCTTTATTTATTATATAGTATAGATATGTATATGTGTTTTAACTTAGGACTGATTACTTTTTTTTGGAAGGTGGCGATTTTACTTGATTTCTAAGTTGGACAATAGACGACTAAACTAGTAATAGTTGTATTGTACATACGTAAATAATTAGTCATAAGCACAAATGTAGGATTTATATATAAGTGACAAACAAATTTTTTATAAACTAGTATCAAATATTATAATGATCGTACTTTTTAGTGTTTATGAAGTTTAGTATGTTTTATGAAAGAACATGAAGATACCCATATTGCATGTGACTTTAGCCCAAACTATTTTTTGGTACGGTATTAAATATTTTTTTATTTATGAGTTTTAGTCCAAAGAAGTTTTAATTTTTATTAGAATAGTTCATACATAAATTATAAAGTTGAAATTGTTTTATTTTTGTCTATGTTTAATTTTTTTTAAGTAGGGAAATGTTTTTATTACAATTTATTAGCAATTATAGCATAAATTAACATTTAATATAAGCTTAATCTTAACTTTTAAAAGGCAGGAGTGCTAAATGGTGTCACATGACTGGAACAATAATGGTTATTACTCGTTTAGCATTAATTAGAATATTTTGGTTGAGTATCATAAGCTGGAATTTTTTCTGAAACGGTGGTGTTTCAGATTATGATTTCATAACTGGTGTTATTTTGTTTTCACTTTCACAAATGGTGTTTCCGTGGTTGCTAACCACGAATTGTCGATTTTGGTGGGTTTTCGTGGTTGGAAACCACGAATTGGTACACATATATGTTCCTAACCACGAATTGATAACACTCTTGAATTCTCAACCATGAATTGATATAAACTTGCATTCCCAACCACGAATTGATATAAACTTGTATTTCCAACCACGAATTGATAACAATCTTCAATTCCCAACCACGAATTGATATAATCATGAATTCTCAACCACGAATTGTGGTTACCATGGTTGAAAACATTGCTTGCTAACCATGAATTGTGGTTCCTAAGGGTTGCTAACCACGAATTGTGGTCCTGAGGGTTGCCAACCACGAATTGTTTCCAACCACGAATTGATTCGAAACAATTCTATATGGTTTTATCATGAGTGAATACTCATAATTAATTCACAATGAATTGCTGGTGCACTCATGATGACGACGCTTATTTGGATATTAACGGAACTAACGGGGGTTCGGGGGCAGCGCCCCCGAGAGAAGCGGGGTCCAAGGGGCAGAACAAATTCTGATGAATTATTTACATAACGTTTTTATTCCGAAATAAAAAATTTCCAAGCTGACCTGGCCAGCCAGGGGCTCTGGCCCTTGGACCCCGCCAGGGGCTGCCGCCCCTTGGACCCCGCTTCTCTCGGGGGCGCTGCCCCCGAACCCCCGTTAGTTCCGTTAATATCCAAATAAGCGTCGACTCTTATTTGTATACTAAACGTAATCTATGGTACACTAAAATACCAACACTCCATGATGTTATCAATTCGTGGTTGGGAATTGAAGATTGTTATCAATTCGTGGTTGAGAATTGAAGATTGTTATCAATTCGTGGTTGGGAATGCAAGTTTATATCAATTCGTGGTTGGGAATTCAAGAGTGTTATCAATTCGTGGTTAGGAACATATATGTGTACCAATTCGTGGTTCCCAACCACGAAAACCCATCAAAATCGACAATTCGTGGTTAGCAACCACGGAAACACCATTTGTGAAAGTGAAAACAAAATAACACCGGTTATGAAATCATAATCTGAAACAACACCGTTTCAGAAAAAAATTCATCATAAGCCGGCATGGATTTATTACTGAAAAAAAATGTTCTTAATTATGTGAATTTTAACTTTTTTTTTTTGAACTTTTGGTTAGAGTTAAATACATTTGACCCTAACTCTAATCACTCACGAGTAACACATGATTCCAGCAGTAGATAACGTCAAGCTTTTTTTGTTAAATTTTAGAGAAATTACCAAAATATCTTTTTTATTAAAAGGCTAATAAAAAATGATGGGTCCATTATTAACGCAAAGTCGCCGGAAAAATAGCACCAAAAATTTAGCATCGGTTTAATCTTCCGTTTTTGCATATGTTAATCTTCAAATGGTGTGACATTTATATTCAAGTTAATTATACAGATAATTCATGTAGTTTGATCAAAGTAACAAAATTAGGTAATAAGTTTGAAAAGTAACAAGTTAAAGCTTGTACTTTCAATTTGAGTTAATAATACATTCGACCCTAACTCTAAGAAATCACACGGATGGTCATCACTGTTCACTCACGAGCAACACAAATGATTGGATAACGTCAAGCTTTTTTGTTAGATTTTAGAGAAATTACCAAAATATCTTTTTATTAAAAAACTAATAAAAAAATGTTGGGTCCGTTATTAACGCAAAAAAATAGCACCAAAAAAATTAGCATCGGTTTAATCTTCCGATTTTGCATACGTTAATCTTCAAATTGTGTGACATTTATATTTGAGTTAATTATACAAATCGTCCATGTAGTTTGGTCAAAGTAACAAAATTAGATACTAAGTCTGAAAAGTAACCAGTTAGGGTTTCCTGCTTTCAATTTTGTAACATTGGGTACTAGGTTAACGATCGTTAAAAAGTAACATAAAACTCAATCACGTGCCTAAAACGTGAGGGTATTTTCGTCATGACGTCATCACGTGTCTCAATTTTCTAGTTTTAAGACAAAATTGCTTTTTTAACTTGTTTTTTATTTTTTTTCTAAGGAGGAAACCAAAACATATGTTTTTTTTGCATATGCGTGAATAATATATACTATATAATAAAGGAAAACTATGAGGGACACGTGTCTCTATCTGGTTACTCTCCATCTCTATTTTCTCGCCTCTTTCTCCTATTAACTATTAGATTTTTTTTGTTTCTCTCTTCTATTAAATAATAATATCAAATAATAATCTTTATATTAATAAATAAAATTTTATGGACACATGTCACTTTCTGGTTCATTTGTATCATTTTTCCCGTCTCTCTATCATATTGAATAATGATATTAAAAGAATTTATTTTTAGTTTTTTAATATAAATCTAATTACGGATAATTATTATTTAATTATAAATAGTTCTACCGATTTAATATACCGGTTTATTCAACATGTGTATTACACGGATTTTTTTTAAAATATAAAATTTTTATTACCAAGTATATAACATTTTATTTATTCAACTCGTGTAATACACGAGATTTTAACGTAGTAATACATGAAAAGAAAATCTATCAAATGCTAAAAGGGCACAAAAATAGTCATTTGGTAAAAACCGGTTTCAACAAAAATAAAGGGCATAAAAGAAAAAGTTGGTGATTTTTAGGGGTTATGAATAAATAGAGGAAAGGCTTAAGGTTTTGATCTATCCTTCTTTCTACTTTACTTAAGACTTTTAATTAGAATTTATGCACTAAATTGAAGTACACTAGAACCTCTATAAATTAATAATGTTGGGATCGGGATATTTTATTAATTTAGCGAGATATTATTATATCGATAAATTAATAAATTATTAATTTAAAAAGTAGGCCTATATTTGTGAGCAACTCTCAAATTAATGCATCGACATTCAAAATTACCATGTCCGTTCACTTTACCTATTTGAATAAAACATAAACAAGGAACTTCAAAATTCCCATGTACGTACATTCACACATTAATGAACTTGTCAAGTTCAATGTACATAGATCTAGATTGATCACTATAAAATGTCTAATGATAATCACATCAACATTTAAAAAATATTCAAGGGTTGCAAAACATCGAGTTATTTTTTCTACCGCCAAACATGACTACAAAAATTCAACCATGTGATGCTGGGATAATTAGAGCCTTTAAAATGTACTACCATAAAAGGTTTTATCGTAAGATTTTGCAAGCGGCAACAACTCTTCACAACTTTTTGTTGCAATACGAGAATACAGTGCCTCAACTCTTAAGTGCAATGGGGAGATTTAAAGATGAACTCAATATAGATTTGAAGTTCACAAAAAAACAAGTGACTATAGATTCATTTTTTACTAGAAAATCCTAGAATTTTGGAATATTTTAGTAATTGTTAATTTATAGTTTCGCTGGGACCAATATATTTACATTAGGATTTCAAAAAAATTATTATCTTATTATTTTATCGATTGGAGTCCAATTTTATACTGGTCCCAAGTTGGGACCGGACAAATTATTAATTTTACCGAGGTTATTAATTTATCGAGTATTAAATTATAGAGGTTCTACTGTAGTTACTTACTTCAATGGAGATTACTTCTTCCAATTTTATGTTTATGAATTGCAACCGTAACTAACCAATTTTCAGGTTTATTAAATAATATGCTTAATCATATTTAGGGGTTTAAATAAACCAAACTAAAGTAGAGGGTTTCTTTGTAGACATACATGGATTTTGGAAGAAAGGGTTAGAATGGGAAGTCCAGGGGCAGTTTATCTAAATTTCGTAAATCTAATTATGGTGGGTGTGGTGGTGGCGACACACTTATGTGTGTAGGTTTACATAATCAAGGGGAAAGAGACGGGAGGAGAGCCATGATCAAATTAAAGATTATGTGAGATTCATTATTTTTTTCAAGCATCCATCAGCTCCTAATCAACAATTAAACCTCTTCTCTTCTCTAAAATCTCCATGTAATGTGTTCTTGATGTGCTTAGGTGATAAACCCTAGTTTCTGTAGTTTAGGGTAACATAGAAGGTTAATTCTTGATTTAAGACTGATAATCTAGCTTATCTAAAGCTAAAGCTTGTATAATTCAACTGCTTGAACAACTAATTTAGAATTATAAGAAATTAAGGTTCTTGAGTTAAATTGGGAGGTTTTCTGATTTTAAGTGTTTAAATGACGTGTTAAAGGTTGGTAAGTGTTTATTGTGTTTATAAGCACAAAATCTAGTAAAATCGCTAGACAACTTGGTAACCTAAGAAATTGAGGATTTGGGTGAAAGATGAATTTTACATTAAGGAGTTAAATGGGTTGAATATTATCTATATTGTTAAATAAGGGAGTTTGAGATTTGGTTAATGTTGTAATAACCATATTTTATGGAAGTATGAACTCAAATGGTCATTAGTTGTGTGATTACTTGTTATGGAAAGTGGGATCACTAGAATTACTAAACAATAGGTGTATATTGTTTAGGTGTTCAGGTTGCTAAAGTTGAAGACCAATCGGGACCATCTATTGATAAAGGTAAGTGTTCTACACTTACTTAGTAATTGATGTTATGTACTTTTAAGGTTTTTCTTGGGTTTAACCCTTAAGTTAAGAGATCTTAGAGAATCTATATAACTTGATTTGTGGGGTGTTTATAATGTAGGAAAAGCCCGGACTTAAGCCTTGGGATGTCAAGAAACTTGATTCGGATTTCTCTCTTCATGTTGACTTTGTTTGTGAACTTTTGACTTAACCTCCAAGTGAGGGCTTTTAAACAATGGTTGCAAATGATATGTAAATTATAATTCTTTTGTCTTCTTTTTCTCTCAGGAAGAAAACATTAACGTCATGTCGGTCTATTGTAAAAAATTTATGATGTTGTTTTGGGAGCAAACTTCCACTTATTTTAATGGTTTAAATTTAGTTCAAATTGCGGATGTTACAACTACTATCCCACCAATCGATATTCCCCTTTCTACGAATTGGTTACTTCAACTTGCAAAATTGATTTAGGATTCTACACACTCTTGAATGATTTCTTTATGATGGATTTAAAAACTCTAATCAATTAATTGCCCTTGTTCCACTAGTTCTTTATTCGTTGTTTCCTCTTATTGATTATAAACACCGTTGTTTTCTCCTTCTCTTTGATCGATTAACCTGATGCTATACTTTTGATTGTAGGTTTCAGAAAAATCAATCCAGACTTTTTTATTTTGAGATTAACAGATTGCTTTCTATTACTCATTGTTACGATACAATTTGGTAATCAAGCAGATACACACAAGATCGATAAGAAAGAGAAGAAGAAACACAGAGAAGAAGATTAAACTCAATTCACTACTATAAAAATAGGCATTTGCTACGGCTAAATCCGTAGCAAATCCATAGCAAACACTTATTTTGCTACGGATTTGATCTATAGCTACAAGTATCGTCGCTAATTTGGTTTGCTATGGATTTTGCTACGGAACATATTTTTGCAGCAGTTTTAGCTACAAAATGAGACATAGCTATTTTAGCTACAGATTTTGCTACGGAAATGTTCACTACGGATTTTCTTTGCTACGGAATTTTGCTACGAATTTTTAGCTACAGAGTTTGCTACATTTTTGCTACCAATTTTACTACGGAATTTTTTTTTTTGCTATGAATGTAGCTACAGATTTGGAAGGCTTTTACTACAGATTTTGCAAGGTTTTTACTACACATTTAGCTACGCAATTTGTTAGGAATTTTTCAAAAAAATTCGTTTTTTAAATTATTTTCCTATTTTTTATTTGTAAACATTATATTCAAATCTCAATAAATATATAAAAAAAACATACCAAAGTTAAATATTCAAACCAAATAAAATAAAATATCAACTTCCAAACAATATAAATCCAAACTATCCAAAAGTATTAAGATAATATTCGAACTATAATGTTTACCAACATAAACCGTATCTTAACTTAATGAAAAGTTTTGTGACAACGATTGTAACCTCTCATTCATTTCAGCATATAACCTTGCATTTTCTTCAATTTTCCCCATCATGGCTTGCTTCTCTACTTTATCTCGTTCCAACTCCACTATTTGTTCATTCAACCGTTGCACCTATAAGTAATAGATTAGCACAATACCCTTAACAACACATTAGTACCAAATATATTACCAATTTTAACAAATTACAAGCAAATATAACTCACTATAAGCTATTACATCAAAATATAAACCATTTATACCCGTATGATACATTCCAAGTAATAAATATAACCCATTAATACTCTTTATCACATAAAACTATATAAATGTTTTTTTAACTAAAAGATAATACAAACCTCTTCACTTCCCCTCAGTGGATATGGACTACCGATACTCGGTATTGATGGTGCACCCGTCATCAGGATATACGGGTCAACGATGTTGCTAGTTCCATACAATCTACGTTTCTTTTCGCCTCCTGTAGTTTGCTTCCAAAAGTCCAAATCAAATTTTGGGTCTGAGTTATCATCCTCTCCATACTTCTAAATAGCATGTTCCTTGTATGTTTTGTGACGGGAACAAAAGAATATTAGTACTTTAACATTATATTATTAAGTAGAAAAAAATACATTTACAACGTAATATGACTTACATAAGCTTCACCTGCCCTTGTGTAAACCCAAGTCACATCATGCTCATGAATGGTCTCTTCCACATCATTTTCTTCTCATGAACCGTCCCCTGCCAACCTGCTACGTCCTACCTTTCTCCGCATGTGTTTGTAACCAAAACTCATCAAAATTAGCACGCCGCTTCAATGCCTTATCCTACAAAGTTCGTATTTATAAGTTAACAATGTCTCATTTAATAGAAGAGATAAAAGACAAAGATATGATTATGATAGAAAATGGTGTTATGGCTGCAAAAGATGCTCTATGAAGCTGCTGAAGATTAAAGTCAACAATAGTCAAAGGCATTTAGATGATAATATTGACTATATGTTGCAGAATGCTAAAATTTGGGATGTAGACAATCAAAAGGGCAAGAACATCAACAATTATAAAAGTCAAAGGTTGGGTCAAAGGACAAAAGTCAAAGATGCAGGCTTGGATGGGCAGAAGTAAAAAAAATATATAATAAGATGGATTTATTGCCTAAATCTTTATATTTAAAATGATATATAAATCCAAGCATTTTATGAATTAAATCCTTATCAATTAAACTAAGTATTTTTTTTGTTTATACTTTACTTAAAAGAGAACAAATTAACATTTATTACCATGATTTTTTCTGACCGTGGCAAAGCTCCTCGAGCCGAGCATGTGCCTTCCAGTTGTTGCTTTCCCTCTATTATTGATGTTTATAGAAGACTTGTCTTTCGATGAGTCGGTATTCCAAGCCTCAAATCTGCCCAAGAATCTTGACTAATCCAGTGTGGCTCAAATGGAAGAATGACACTTAAATCGTTCCAAACATCTATACCTTCTTGGATTGCACGGGTCTTGGCTTTATCCTGAGCCCTCTTCAAAAAATCAGGAAACTTTCCCTTGATGCACTTCAACCAGCAAGAATGAACAAAGGATTTCCACTCATCTTCCCACTGATAGTATTTCTATAGAAAAAAACTTATTAATAATGTATACATTCTTTATTAAGTTACTATATACAAATGTGTCCTAAGTACACACCTGAAAATGCTCAAACATGCGTTTAAAGTGATGAAAAGGAACATATATCCATCCCTGCCACGGACCCGACCACATAGACTTCAAAATGGAACCAATGGTCTGGGAAACTTTGATTTGAATATTAAATTTACAAAATGGAAACAATGCAACACAATCAACATTAGTAATTATTTTGTATTCACATATGAAGAGAATATTAATATATATATATATATATATATATATATATATACTTACTCGTCATTTTCAACCCAAATCCAAATGCAATTTTCGGGTGCAGGTAGTGGGGTTTGGATAGCCGGTCCCCGCCCGACAGCAACGGTCGGCTCTCATTATCGCTAGACTCATGGTGAGAGTCTTGTGAATGTGTAGTTAGTCGTCCACACCGTTGTCTCTACTATCGTGACCGCTACCTCGACCACCACCTCAACCCCTACCATAACTTGTTGAACTGCGTGCCATAACTTCTATAACAAAACAAACCTATTAATACTCACAAGAACAGTTATAAATTAGTAAAAATCATTAAGAACCCTTGGATTATGGGTCATTAAAACTGCAGTAAACAACCCAACCCTCTACCCCCTACTGTTATGTTGTTTGGGTCGTTAAAACCAACCTAACCCTCTACCCTCTGATGTTTTAATCTGTTGTTTGGGTTATTAAAACCAACCCAACTAAATATTTTTTTTAACAACTGTTGTTTGATATATAACTGCAGTAATAAAAGGGGTTATATGGTTATAAAAAGGGTTAAATGCACGGACATATAAGTTTGGAATCAAAATTGTTGAAAACAATAACTATTTGTTTACTTATATTGATTATTGAATGTATAATATATGCCCAATTGTATTAGTGATTTAAAGAATAAAAAATTCAGAAAAACATAAAAGGCTCATATTTGACAGCAAATTTAAGTGAAAGACATTGAAAAATGAGTATGTTAAATAAGTAGTTACCAGATGTTAAAACAAAATCTTCAGTTCCATTATGCAAATACCTCACAGCCTCAGCAACATTCAATTTGCTTACTCAACAAATTTCAAACACCTCAAAACAGTTCATTAACTTAAATAACCCAATACAAAGAAAACTTCAAACACCCTCAAAACAAATCTTTGATCTATTAGAACTAGTAAGGCAAATAGTAAGTAATAAGCAATCACAGACACCTTTTATTCATGACATATATGTAATTACTAATTAAGCACATATTAAACTCCAAGCCCGTCTAAATACTAAAATTCTAAACTCTTAAGTGACCAAAGGCAAAGACTAGAAAGACAGAGTAAGTCGAAGTGTAAATCCGAAGTCGCCTAGAGGCTACTCGCCTAATCAAATTGGCACTTATGTTCCATACGCATTAAAGGAAAAAAAAAAGTAGGAATTAAATCAAACAAAAATAGAACCAACCCACTACCTTTGGGTTAAATTACTTTCTACCTGTACAGATTTGATGGCCAATTCAGAAAAATAAATCCTCTTGAGCCTGACATCCGTAAAGGTTGTTGAACTAGACCGAAAGGGCTGCTGAACGAGGATGAAACGGCTGCTGCACAAAGATGAAGGGGCTGCTCCATTGCGGCGATTGTGCTCAGCCATTCACGGGAATCGATCGATCTAGAGAGAGCACCGATTGGATTTGGGGGTGGGGACGGGGGAGATATCAATTGTGTTTGGAGGGAAACGAAAAATTTTGGATTTTTAGGGGATTTGGTTCTGATTCAGGGCGGAAATTGGTTTTGAGGAGGGAAACTAAAAAAAAAACAGTTACTAAATTAATTAAAAACATATATAAAAAAGTATTCTTAATAAAAATTACAAAACTGAAATTAACAATTGAATGTATGGAAGATTGTATCTTTCTCATTGATATCATAGGTTTATATATACATGATAATTTTATCAATAAGAAACAAACTCTAAATAAAATAGAAAAGAATATTAGAGATATATTTGAATTTATAACAAAAAAGTAATTTTAAAGTTATAATTTATATATTATAGTTAAAAATATAAAAAGTTTTAATAAATAATTTTCATTTAGTTATAATAAAAAATAAATAGTTTTTATTTACCGCTAACAGAGATGTTTCCAGGGAAGAACGACGGGTCTAGGAGAGATTTATACACCACTCTTTCCTTAGACAGAACATTTCGTTTGCCATATAACTACATACCGGTCCGAAGGTCGCCTTCTAGTTACTGTGACGTTGATATCAAAAACTCACAGTGGAAACTAAAGTCATCATCCTTTATTATTTACATCATGTTATCATAAAGGTTACATCATTTCACCATCTGTTTCCAACAGGGAACAAGTCATTCAAGACTTATAGTTTCAGGTATGCCCATCATCTGGATCGTTCATCGTTTCATTCTAGTCCAAGAAATGCCTTATCTAATGACTACATGTGATGCATTTAAAAACATTTGAGAAAATATGTGTCAGCACAAAAGCCGGTGAATTCATAAACTAAAAAAGTTTATTTAAAATAACCCGTCAAAGTATCGTGAACACATTCATGGGGTTCCACCCCCAAAATCATAGACAACTATGGATAATCATCAGTATATATATAACCAAAGACCGTTCCACGGGGTCCTTTCCATCATTCCTTTCCACGAGTCAAATGAAACACAATAAGTGCTTAGAATGCGTTATATATATATACAATCGGTGCAATCGTTTCAAGATACTCAGTATGTTTTTCATCAAATCAACCATAAAGTTTAGTTGCATCACAGTTTAAGAACTCACCTTAGTAGTATCTCTGCTTATCAAATATGTGATATTGCAAATACCTCGGACAAATCTCCTAAATAATAATAACATTACTTAATTACATAATTCTAACTTAATGTTGTATAACTAAAGCTCACTAGTAGGTCGGAACCTTACCTAGACACTATCTACGGCAATTTGGAGTCGAAACGCCGAAAACCGGGCTCTTGCACGCGAACCGGGGCTCGAGATCAGAGAATCAGAGTGTTTGTATGTGTTTTAGAGCGTGTGAAGTGTGAGAATTGGACTGAAGTCGATCATTTATTTATAGGGCAAAATTCATACCCGTTGCGGACCTCTACGCTAGGTGGTGGCAGTCCGCCACCGCCTCCGGTCGCATTTTCAGCTTAGGGACCACGTAACGGACCGTTACTGGTCCCTTAGTGGACCGTTAAGGCCACATGTCCCGTAGCGGACCGTTATGGCGTGGGTGACGGTTCGCCATAGGGTTGGTTACACATTTCATTTCTCACCCGCTAATCAGCTGACACGTGGCGTGTCATCATTACATCCTTGCTCAACACGTAGCGGACCGCTAAGCCTTGGGTAGCGGTCCACTACCCCTTAAAGTTTCATAATTTTCACTTTAAGTCCTTGTACTTTATTTACTTACATATTAACCCTTTAACTTTGAAACTTGACATATTTAATCCTTTGTTTTCTAAGGAATTTTTGAGGTGTTATAGATATGCTACGGGTTTTGCTACCGATATTATTAAAATATTTTTTTAGTATTTATTTTCTCAATTTTGCTATGGATTTGGCTACGTCTTTTCCTAAATAACTTTACTTATTATTTTTTAATATTTATTTGCTACGGATTTTGCTACCGAAATTATTATCATATATTATAATATGTATTTTCTTGATTTCACGATGGATTTTACTATGGATTTCGATTGCGACGGAATACCGTAGCTAAATGGTAGCAAACTGTATTCGTAGCTAATTCGTAGCAAAATTTGCGACCGATTATGTCCGTAGCAAAAATTCATAGCAAATGTCTGTTTTTGTAGTAGTGATTCATCGATATCCATTATGTTCAACAACCGGTGTTTAAGTACAATTCAACAATTACACAAAGGACCCTACACTAACATACAATTACATTTTGGTCCTACTATTTAAACATGTAACAATACCCTCCCCTTCTAAACATCCTTGACCTCAAGGATCAACAAACAACACCCCATTCGTCCACTGCTTTAGGTGCAAGTCACCATTGCAATTCAACCAATTATGCAAATAAATTTGGTTGAACTTTCTAGTGCGAGTGGGTATTCAAACTGTGAACCTGTTCTCCAACAAAACATGCATCTCTATGTGTCATAAGAGTATAAGCAATTCCATCTTTAACATCTATCCGATCCGTTCTTCTATCATGAAGGCCCACAACTTGAAATCCTTATTGTGATAGTTGACTTTTTATATCATCCACTGCTGACCTTTTTGAAGCAAAAACCAATACATCACCCTTATCAATCCGCTTTGGGATAAGAAGAATAAGCTTTTCCAGCAGCTAACTTAGTGTCCCTCCCCCATATAGCAATTGCAATTTCACACCCTGAATTCAATTCCTTATACTCAGGTTTCACACAATGGAATTCTTTAACCATGTGTAGCAATCCACCTTTCGAACTCCTTGCATTAGGTTGCAACCTTGTTTGAACTTCATGCAACTGCAGTTCCATTACCTCTCTTAACTCCAGGTGCATCTTTATATCAAGTTCATCACATACTGGCTCTCTTTTGATTGTCATGTTTAATGCCTCAAAAGTCAAAAGTGTTATTGTTGCCATTCTCAATAACAGGAAAAGAGATTGTAATGATCCTCCATTAAGCCATGAGAATTCAATATTTCTATCAATGTAACAATTGCCCTTCATGATCACAGTGACAAACAATAGTTTGGATTTCCATTTATGCCACATATACCCAACCATTTTTTTCATTGCTGGATTAATTTGCAGCCATGTTCGAGTTTCTTGTAAGTGCAGTTCCATTCCCCACCTTAAAATCAGGTTCATCTTTAGACTAAGTTCATTAAATGGAAATGGCAAAAAAAAACTTTGTATGAACTCTAAGAATTTGGATTTCCATTTATGCCACATGTAAACCTTTGCTCGCCAACTTACTTGATCAAAACATAAGTCAACCTCCTCATTCTGTACATTAATAGGGATCCTTCCACTTCGATCTTCTTTTTGACCAACAATTATGTCATCAGTACCCTCATGAGTCGCAAACCTGTCATTTCTTTGTAAAAAATCAATAAGGGTTGATTCAAGATTCTTGATATTAGCACCATATTTTTTTAGCCCCCTCTTAGTCACATGTGGATGATCTAATGAACCAAATTGAATCTTGATGCTAGACCTCACAATTTTGGCAGGGAAGTTCAATGCAAGATGATTTATAACAAAATCTTTTGGAACTTCCAATTGTATTTGTTTGCCATCTTTACCCAACTTCTTTCCAACATCAACAAGATCCAAACGAACTGAACTTTTGTTAATTTGCTGTTTCATTTTCACTGTTAATATCATATTCATGGCTCCATGCTATGTTTTTATATAAAACATCCTTTTAGTGTGTCTTATTATCCTTGAAAAGATCTCTTGAAACCATATCATCTTGTATAATCTCATGTTCAAACTCGCACAAATTATTCCCTAATGAACACACTTCCTGTTTCTCATTCCAATTTATATCAATTTCTTTCCCACCCCCTCTTGAATCATCACCCAAAACATGTTTTATGTCATTACCAACTTCCTTAGGCATTTCATCAAACATCTGGGGTGCGGTTTTGTTTTTTGTTGATTTGAACGAATAAGATTCTAACCTTTTGAGTATCTCTTTCAATCCTTGTTGAAAATTATCTTGTCTCTTTGCTCCTTCATAAGCCTCTTTGAGTGTTTTTGGTCTCAAGAACTTAACCCAACCCATAATCTCAGGTTTCAGACCATCCACGAATAAACTTGCGGCATAATTCTCATTTAGAATTACTTTAGTAAGGAGAAAATCAAATGTATTACAATAATCTTGAAATGAACCTGTTTGTTGGAAGTTCTTGATTTCTTCCATAGATGATGCGGTATTTAAAACTCCTGTTTCTTGGTTTTTGGTTTTGAACAAGCTAGGAATTTGTTTCCCCAATTCTGGTGATCCCATCCATTCATCAAAACTTCTTAAACCCCTCCAAAGTTCATAACCGGTTGGTGGTTTTGAATAATCTGGTTTGTAGCCACAATAATGACCCCTTCCTTCAAATTGCAAACCCCCATAAGAACACCTATCGGTTCCACAAACATGCACCCTGTTCTTTCTTATCAAACCCCCACACGAACACAAGAACACCATTATTATCGCTGCTATAGAAATTGATTGCTGAAATTCTTCAAAAACACTTGATCGCTATCTTCGATTGTTGCTGTCAAGAACCTGTTGTTGCCCTAATTCGATAGTTGCTGTAGAAACCCATTGTTGCCCTAACCTTAACCCACGGTCGAGAGGAATGATAACTCTGATACCATTGTTACGATACAATTTGGTAATCAAGCAGACACACACAAGATCGATAAGAACATCGATATCCATTATGTTCAACAACCGGTGTTTAAGTACAATTCAACAATTACACAAAGGACCCTACACTAACATACAATTACATTTTGGTCCTACTATTTAAACATGTAACACTCATCAATGCAATCTGATTTCATATTTCAAAAAACTTTCAATTGCTTGAGATCACTACTTATTTTTATTTATTTATTTTTTTTGAACGGCAATTTGAATCACTGACGGGTCACTGGCCCACCGATCATCTCCACACCCACATGAGGAAACCCACCATAGGTGAGAAAACCCCCTGACCTAACTTGGACCCCCCTTTAATTTTTGTCACAAGTGGGACTTGAACCCAAGACCTCCTCATTTTGATCACTACTTATTTCAATTCCAATTTTTGTGATCGAATGCTCCTCCTTGATCGATTGTTTCCTTATCTGTTCCTTTCCTTGATTTCCATTGGCTCTAATACCAATTGTTGGTAAAAAGGGAAACAAACTATGAAATACTGAATTTTGATTACAATTGTTGCAAATTTTTATAGAATTGTCGAAGGGTTCTTATAACCCTAATACAGACCGACACATCGTTTTTTAAATGACTTACCCTACGACAAATCAGTTTCTTTCTTACAAAAGTACATAGTTGACCCTTTGACTTTTACAAATACATATAAGACTCTAAACTTTAACGTTTCTAATATTTTACAATCTAGACTCAATAAAACAAGTTTAGTTTTGACCTTTAATTTTGTTTGTTTAATCTTAACCTTGCTATATATTGATATCTAGCTTTGGGTATATACCACACCACAAAAATTAACTCAATTTTACACATCTGCTAGCGAAATCCAAGTGCTAAAAGTGGGTGGAATGGAATTTGTGAACATGTGCCGAGAAATATAATGTGGTAAATTATATCTAAATCTCCATACTTAATAAAGTGGAGAATCCGGTTTAAAAGTTCACATTTAAAAGCATGGATCAATATATAGCAAGGTTCTATAAACCTATGGGTGTGTTTTGATTTTTCTTTTTCTTTTTTTTTTACCGGCAAACACATAGTCTTTACTTAACACCTAAAATCACCATTATTACACTTCGCAAGAATAACCCACAACCATTTGGTTGGTGAGTTTTTGTTATTTCCTAGTACTTTACAAACTTGAGAATATTTTTATGCGCTTGTAAATGCGACAAAATATCATTAAATTTTAAGTGTTCGCGTAATTAACTATGATTTCATATATTTGTTGTAGTGTAAGTTTGAAAATTAGCTTCTACTTTTGATTTCCAATGATTTCAACCATTGATTAGTTGCTTTCCCAAAGCTCTAGATACCATGAATGATGATTATACTCAAAACACATGAATATACTGACGACAGAAACATAAACAAAAAACAATTGAAAATGAATTAGAGTTCATTAAATCCAAGATGCATTACACACAAACTTACCAAGGAAACGGAAACAAAAACAATTGAAAATGTTAAATAGCATCTTCCTCTATTGTAATTAAAGCTTAAGGTCCAAATCAACTTCCTGATCTCCATTGTGATCATTTGCCTCTATCCCTTTGCCACCTCTGGGCTGGAAAGAAGAAGAAATAAGATCATGGGTCTTGCTACTGAATCCACCTTCAGACCTTATGTTACCTCTCATCATTTGTTTCGTACCAAACGATAACGAACTAGTCCTTAACAACATATCACTTGGTCCCACGCGTCTGCACCGGCAAGGTTTGTGGATCATTGACTCATATCTCACCCCAAGTGCTAACTTACCATGAGGTTTTGCACAATTATCTAGAGGGTGGTTTGGATCTTGAATTGAAGGCATGTGTGGTGTCTTTCTCGAACCAAAGAAAGGTCGTTGAGGAGCGATAAGTGATGGCCGTAAAAAGGTATTAGTAAGTAAATTTGGAGGGCGAAATACTGGCGAGCCTTTGAAGGTGTTTGTGGGCCGGTTTGCCAAAGGATTCGGAGTTGATGACTCTTTGGGGTTAGCCAAATGGCACCTAGGTGATGGCCCTTTCAGAATATTTATGGGGCTAGCCAAAGAGTGCCAAGGTAATGGGCCTTTGAGGGTATTTGTGGAGGTAGCCAAATGGTACAGATGTGGCCCTTTGAGGGTATTTGTGGGCTTAACCAAAGGGGACTGATGGACACAAGTAAATGTGAGGGTATTTTTGGGTTTACATAGTAATGGCTTATGAATAGTACTAGATGCATCCCTCTGCATTGAGGTAGTGTTTCTAGACGACGACTGCCATTTTAGAGCGGTTATCGGGTTAGAGACAAGACAGGTTTGGGTCTTATTTGGAAGTTCGCAACACTGATCAGCCTTGCCGTGATCAGGTATGTCCAGAAGGGACTCCCACTCGCCCCTGTGTATATTTCGATGACCAGCCAAGGCTTGTTGGCATGAAAACTTGCACGCACATGAGGAGCAAAGAAAATCTTTTTCTTCTTTAGTATCATTACCAGATGATGTGCTTGATTTAGAAGGAGCGATATGAGCAGGAGACGCGTCATATTTTCCTTTCACCTTCTTCCACATACACTTTCTTTGAAGAAGGCCTGTGGAATCTTGGGTACAATCTGTCTCATGCATTCTTCCTCCCATAAACTCAGACAGACAGACAAACACACACACATAGATGATTTGTTTAAACAAGGTTACGGTTTCATAAACAACAGCGATGATGCTTATGAAGAAGAGCAAGCAGAATGTGATCCTGGAGACACATTATACAGGGATATATATACAAGCAACCAAAGTAAGCAAAGTTTATGATTTATTAGCAATAACCACACTAACATCACATGTTTTTATCACATGTTTTGGTCAATACAAACGTGACATGATGCCGCATGCCCAAATATTTTACTTTTTACAATTTGTAACGGAAATATGTTAGGACTTTGCTTTGACCGTGTGAATTTCATGTTTAGCTAGGAAGAAAACAAGAAGTGTGATGATGATTTTATTAAAATAATTAATACTTGTAAATAAATTACAATATAGAAAATAAAGATTATGGTGCAGATTGCTGAGGATTAGTCCTAAGAAAATAAAAGAATTTATCCTAAGAGAGCAGGATCTAAAAACTTTGAAATATATGGATGTTGTCATTTTTAGGCTTGAATTAAAACATTCGAGGTTTACCCGTCAATTGTGTTTCTATTTAAAAAAGACTGAGGTTTCTATTTATAGCACCGAGCGTTGCGGCGGGGCAGTACGATGATATTAACGTGTTTAACTGCATAATTAAAGCCCACACGATGCGGCGGGTTTGCCAACCTCGTTACGGTCGTTGCGGCGACGACAATAACGTGACTAAGTACATAAAGAAACGTATAAACTGCACTGACTCAGTCTTGGAGATCGAAAATTAGATAAATTGCGGCGCGAATAAAAGTTAACATTGAAACGACAAATTTGTTAAAGAAGTTAGTAACAAAGTAAAAACAAAAAAAGAGAAAAAACTAACTTTTACCAACGAATATAAAAAAAGTAAAAGAAAAAAGAAACGAAGTTTGAGGGGTAAACTTGAGAGTTTAGAAATTGGAGGGATGGAGTTAAGAATTTTGTGTAGTGGTAAACTTGAAACTTTAAAAACTTTAGGAGTGTACTTAGAAATTTATAAAGTTCAAGGGGCCATATGAAAAGTGAGAAAGTATAGGGACCATTAATGGTTGACTTGAAAAATGTGTCGGTGTCCTTTGATTGTCAATCGACATTGGAATTTAAGGTTCTAATACGTACAGATGGATTAGCGACAGAAGTTCCACCGCAAACATGTCCACATAGACAAACAACTAAAAAGTCTGGACGGAATCCAATCCAAAATCTTATCCTCAAAGTTAGTGATGGAGTACCGATGGACTTTCCATCGGTAGTAAACCCCCCCCGAATACAAAGAAATCATAAGATTATCGAGCTATGTTCCATCGGTGAACACTCGCTATTTGTCAGCAAAACCAATACGGTTACACAGATACAAAAAAGTTAAGGTTTCCTCATAGAATTCGATTTAAAAATCTCTTTCCCATATATGAGGTGGTCAGGAGCATAACATGTGTTACAAGTGTCACACTATCCAGTTACGTCAAAAATCAGCTCTTGACCCATTTTCCATTTTATGGTTATGTAGAAACATTAAAGTCACACGAGCTTGTTTAGTTGTTGTAGGAATTTCTCCTTGTTTTCTTGATTTGCATAACACGTGAACGAATGTGTAAGAACATACTTGATATTAACGTTATGTAACATGTAAGTATATAAGAGTCACATGATTCATCATTTATAAAGTAGCAGAATGACACTCTTCTAAAAGTTAATATTAAGTTACATTTGTGTAACATGTGATTATATAACTCGTAATATTCGCTTCCAATGATAATAAAAAGTATAAATTGAAAATGAAAAAATTATAGAAAGGGGAAGCCAGTCTTATCAGAGCCAGGTTTCGATCCTGGGACCTGTGGGTTATGGGCCCACCACACTTCCGCTGCGCCACTCTGATTTGATGACAATCTTTACGTTAAAATTGTTATAACCAACTACTATTTTGATCGATAGCGTATATATTGGGGCATTCGTATTTTGTTCCGATTTTTCAGACGAAGAAAAAAATACGACTACTGATTTTCAGAGGTGAGAGGATCTTGGAGGTAATTCATCCCCTTTCTCTCTCTCTCTATCTCTTCAATCATCTCTCTAATCCACATATGCGATCGTATTATGTATGCGTAATGATTTTGAATCGAGTATCCGATTGAGTTAGGGTTCGTATTTGCGTAAAAATTTGGGATTTGTTTGTGGTGGTGTTTCAGCGATGGCTTCGAAGCGGATTTTGAAAGAACTCAAGGATCTCCAGAAAGATCCTCCTACCTCTTGCAGCGCAGGTATCGTATACGCATCCATCCTTTAGATCGTGGATTTGTTATTTTGTTCCAAATTATGGCTTTTGATCTATTGATTTTGTGTTTAATTTTGTTTCATTGTGTGTTGAATCATGCTCTATTGGATGTTAATTGTCTTTGATTTTGTTGTTTGGTGCTTAATATTTTGGGGAAAAGATTAATTTTTGGATTTTCTTTATTGTTGTGTGGAAATTGTTGGGAAGATGGTCAGATCTCTAGGTAAAATTAAAAATTGTTTATATACAAGGTGTTGACCTGAGATTGACTCATGAAATGTGCTATCCTGTCAGGATATTTCATGTTAAAATGCATAGCTTTTACACAAGGTTCAGCCTTATGAATCAGCAATCAATTGATCACAACTTACTATAAATTCGCTTATTTGTGAGCATAAATCAGTACTCTTTGTGAAAGTGTGTTTGGGAAGATTTGTGCTATTATAATCACAACTAAGTATAAAGAGGCCATACGTTTTGGAATGTCTGTGATTTTGTTTGATATATGGTTGATGTCGTAGCGATATTTTTTTTTTCCATATAAGGTTTAAGATGGATAGTGAATGTTACCATGTATCGTTGCACCCATCTTCTTTTAAACCTCTATGCATCTTCTACGATGAACGCAATTGGCAGAATAGTTTAGCGCTTGTTCTAATATGGTTTTTAGTATAATAAAATGTTCTCTACAAATTTCTAGCATCAGTACCGAATCTGTTTAAAGTACTATCTTATGAATCAAAGGCACTGTTGGGTTATGAAGGCTTTGGGCCGAATTGGGCCTAGTGGGCCTGGGCCGAGCTGGGCCTTGGGCCACCAGCGGCTGGGCTATTGGACCTCTTGGGGCTGGCCAGATCTGAAGAAGCAAGGGCTGGCGGCTCTTTCTTGGGCTGTTTAGCATTAGCTTGGTGATTAAGTTATTGCCTTAATTAGATAACCCTAATCTAGTCTTATAAATATATTCCTGATGTAATTGTATTCTCTTGAGCACCTAATAAGATTAAACCCTAGTTGCAAAGTGGACGTAGGCCAATTGGGGCTGAACCACTATAATTCTCGTGTCTTCTACTTTTCTGTTTATCGATTGTGTGCGTGTGTGTGTGATTCCGCTGCGTTAACGACTCTTGATACCTAACAGGCACCACTGTCACTATTCTTGTTGTATGGTGTTTTTAAAGTAAATCATTGTATCATATGGTGGCTGTGTGGATTGTGGGTGTGGACAATCTTACTGAACATGTAGTTTTAAATAACTTTCAATTCTTCATTTGGTTTACCTTCTCTGTAAGTGTGATTTTAGGCCCAGTGGCAGAAGACATGTTTCACTGGCAAGCTACAATTATGGGGCCTCCTGACAGCCCTTATTCTGGTGGAGTTTTTCTAGTTACTATACATTTCCCTCCGGATTATCCGTTTAAGCCACCTAAGGTACTCGGTTCCATCATCAAAATCAGATAAATTTCGAAGTTGGTCAACAGAAAATGTACATGATACCCAAGTCTTCCATTGTTTTGAGAATCTGTTAAGGCATAGTCACTATATTTAATATTGTATGGAATCAAAAGTTCACAACTTTGGTTGAATTTTTTTACAGGCATTTTAAAGGTTTAAACTTGATGTCAACATACTTGTTTGCATTTTCTTTCTGTCCTTTTGTAGGTGGCTTTCAGAACAAAGGTTTTCCACCCAAATATCAACAGCAATGGCAGCATCTGTCTTGATATTTTGAAGGAACAATGGAGCCCAGCTCTAACTATTTCTAAGGTTAATATTCTAGTATTTTAATCAAAAAGCCATAATTTTTTCTTTCTAATTAATTTACTTATGTTACTTGATTAGTTACACATGACAGATTTAGACTATGTTTGTCATATATGTGAAAATGTTATTGAATAATGATGATCTGTTTTAATTAGGTTTTGTTGTCGATTTGCTCGTTGTTGACGGATCCCAACCCAGATGACCCGCTTGTGCCCGAGATTGCTCACATGTACAAGACAGATAGGAACAAATATGAGACAACTGCACGAAGCTGGACCCAAAAGTATGCCATGGGTTAGTTACT
Source organism: Smallanthus sonchifolius (assembly GCA_023525975.1). NCBI lineage: Eukaryota > Viridiplantae > Streptophyta > Magnoliopsida > Asterales > Asteraceae > Smallanthus > Smallanthus sonchifolius. Next base: position 58,536,657 of record CM042041.1, on the reverse strand, counting down.
GCTTTTATGAAGAAAAGTATACATGTAATGTATGCAAAATATGTGAGTTATGTTTTCATGTATTGTAATCTGTAAGACAGGGTTTAGAATCAAAAGGCAACAAACATGCCCATCCTTAAAAACACTTTCTATTTGTTTTGTGTTCCTAAACAGTTTAATCTTGTTCTATTTGGATTTATCTTCTTCTTTGCTTCCTTAAATGTGTGCACAATACAACACGAATCTTGAATGTCGTATAATTTAAATTACATTTTAGGCTATATTCGATTATTAGTCATTTTTCATGTATGGGCGCCGAAAGATTGTAAGCAAAACAACATATCGTAAATAACTTTATAATGTTCAATATATCTCTATTTAAACTCATTCTTGACAGAAAGAGGACTTTTAACATCTGAACACAAAAACTTGATCAAAAGGGTACTTTTAACATGTTCTTGACAGAAAGCCAGATCCGAAACAGGCGTTCAAGGATGCAGCCAGTCTGGAAGCATGCGTTTAAGGACTTGTCTAGTCTGTAATTTTCGATGTTACCATCGATGCCGTAAATTCAATTCTCAAATCTATCCATCAGTTGTGATTTGCCATCTTCAGCTTTACAGTAGCAATAAGAGAGTAAGATAAGTAGAAACTATAACTGTTATTTTTATGTCCATTTTGATCATACAATGCCTATTTCAATGCATAGATGATAGAAGTATAGATTAGAACCTCCTAAAATTTTGAAGATAAAAAGAGGGAGTGTAAATAGATCAGCCCAACCCAAACCAGCTTGATTAGACCCGTTCAACCAGAACCCACACAGACGTTTTCCGAGGACTGGTAAAACCAACTTGATTCTACCCGTTTGTATTAATTTTATATCCATAACCGTTCTCTCTCACACACGCAAACATGTATTAGAAGAAAATGTTACCTACATATATCAAAAATCGAATCCAACAAAATTCGTTATTAAAATGAGGTCCAATCTCGAGAATCAAGGAGTATGGTATGGCTCAGTTTGATGAAATGAAAGCTTAATTAGTACTCAAGAGTAATCAACACTAATCAATCCATAAATAAACACGAAACAACTCACCATTGGTATTTAGAAAAACACAAAACCTAACCATCTATTTTTAGCTAGGTTTGGTTATTTTGATTTAGTCATATCCTCTAATTCAGTTTTGGGTCGGTTATTTTGGTTTCATGCTCACCCCGTAAGACTGGTATATGTCATTTGTTTTTTGTTGCAGTCAATTGGTCACACGGTTAGACCAAGACTGACTACAATGGCCAGAATTTCAAATATTGGGCTAATTCCGTATTGGCCCAAACTGTTACATTAGGTTTTTTATCCACTAAACTAGTAAATTCATATTGGCCTGTGTTGATCTTAATGGATTGCATTGCCCAAAGTCCTAAATTGTATTTGATGCAATGTAGCAGGTTGCAATGCAGAATAACTAAAGTTTCAAAATGTTTTGACATCTTAAGATTTATAATAGCGTTTTTTTCTGAAATATCTACAAAAGAAATAATCTAATGAAAGGATCATTAGCAATCACACACTTCAATTTTGTAGTTTTATGTTTAAACATTTATAAAACCGATACAAATTCTCACTTAAAATCATTATATGTACTGTTAGGAACCGCATTTTCCAAATCATGTTCAAAGTTCAGGTATTTAGTTTCACATGCAAGAACCGGTTAGTAAGCGGTTTTTTCATCGGGTTATAACCGGTTTTGACTATTACCTTACTATACTTTTATTATAAAAAAGAGTTGCCTTTAAAAAAAACGCCAATATGATGTACGTATGACGTGCGTAATTATAAACATAGGTTGCATTATTTTTAACATAGATTGCGTTATTATTATATATGTTGTAGAATTTTTATACGTGATTATTTAACTTTGTTCGTAATTATAGCGCAAAAAGATTTACCCTCGCCCAAAGACACTTGTCACGTCCTAGTGAGCTTCATATGATAAAAGTCCTTTATACAATAACCCATTTACACACATAAGAGGTTCCCTACATTATATGAGAAAACTTCAAAAAAATCATTTTTCAAACATTGATCATATACTTGATCAACGACTCACAACAAGTTTTCATGCGGCAACGTATTTGCATATTGCTAGAGGTGTAAACGAGCCGAGATGAGCCAAACACTCGTTTAACTTAAGAGAGCCCGAGCTCAAGACTGGGTCGTCTCTATTTTTAAAGCTCAAGCTCGACTTCTAAGTAATTTTTCAAACTCGAGTTCGGCTTAGCTTCAGGCTCGACTCATCATGATTTATTTAATTTTATTAGTTGTATAACTTTTGTATATATTTAATATTAAAATACTATATATTACATAATATTTATTAGTTAGTTATTTTATCAGAGTATATATACACACAAATATATATATATATATATATATATATATATAATATTTATTATGTAATCATATATTTATTATATTAAATAAAGATTATTTTTTATATTAATAATATGCTCGTTTAAGCTCGCGAGTCTGTACAAACTTAATATATGAAGCTTAGCTAGCTCGAGCTCATTCAAGATTTTAGAAGTTGATCACTAACAACCAGCTCGATTGTTTACGCTCTTACATACCCCCTTGGTCTGAGTTGTGTCGATGATTATTGAAAACATCTATATTTTTATAGAAAAACTGAAAACATCTATATTTTTATAGAAAAATAAGTTTTGAGTTGATATAAACATATTAAAATAAATAAAATTTAAGAATGGAGAATGTATCAACTCTACAGTCAAGATCTAGGGACAAAAGTGGCATGAACCTTGGCTTTTACTATTCAAACTATATATTTAATTTGTTAAATATAGCTTTACTTTCTGCAACAAAGTCTAAAATAATATAAAACCACGTGTAAATCACATTAAAATACAGTAAGCAGATGGTCGTGCACAAGAGTTGGGGAAAAAGGATTTGGACCCATAAAAATCAGGGTACCGTTTAACCTATTAACTAAAGAATTAATTAATTTTATATTTTATTATTAATTAATTCTACTTTAAGAATTTCTTCACACAATTAATGTAAAGTTTATCACTTAGACCAAGGGGTATACCCGATAAAAATTCCACGATATGAAAATGTGGAACACAACGTCCCTATGACAGACGTGATCGATAAATGTGGAGGTATACCTTAGTTTATTTTAAAAGACATTTTTTGAAACATTTTTGCACCATTTCTGAAACATAATTTTGTTCATTTAAAAATAATTGACATCAATATATCGAAAAAGTAGTGGTAAACCTTAGTTTATTTAAGTTTGGGCTACATTCCAAGCGTATGTAAGTGCATTTGTGTTCCCTGAGTGAAATAGTATTTATTGGTTCATTATAATGCTACTTCAACATGAGTCAAACCATTTCAAATACGCTTGGTGTATTTCTTAAGCAATATATCAGAATGTTCTTTTTTTAGAAAGTGGGTGTTAAAATGAAACTTAAAGTTTTTCCAAAAAATCAAGGAAAACGAATATTCAAAGTAAATTAAAAGATAAAAATTACATAAATTTGATTAATTTATGTAATTTTTATCTTTTAATTTACTTTGAATATTCGTTTTCTTTGATTTTTTTGGAAAAACTTTAAGTTTCATTTTATTAAATTTGTAGATTAAATAAGTCAATTATCTTTATTTTAACGGCAACACCTAAATATTTTAGGATAATTGGGTTTTCTCGTGTCAACACCTAGAACATATAGGGCAGCCCACCATAGGAGGAACCCCAACTGGGTAAACCCCCTGGCCTTGCCACATACCCCTTTTTTGCTGTTGCCAGGATTCGAACCCAAGACCTCCAATATGAGAAGTCTTGGAGCTACCATTGCAGCAATTAGCCAACGGTAAATAAGTCAATTATCTAAAATGTAATTTTGAAGTAATCTAGAAAAAAAATGGGGTTTGATATAAGCATCCTTTTATCCATACCTAGTAAAAATCTCACTTATAACAAAACTATTGATGAGTTCTAAGGATAATGAGATGTAGGCAAACCTTACCTCTATGACTCTATCCTAGTGATAGAGAGGCTGCTTCCAGATTGACCATCGTAAAAAAAAACAATACATAACTATTCATAGACAAGCAAACAACTCTAAAAATAATATAGCACATAGAAAGTTATTGACATCAACATCTTCTAATAAATGATAACCGATATTAGCATTCTTCTAATGAATGAATTAAACAATATACTTTAAAGACAACTATCCAAATATGATAGCTGATAAGTGATCAAAATATAATATTTAATAGATGTCTTTATTTTTATACATATTTAGTTATTTATATTGAATTTTATAGAAAAACAAAATTTTATAATATGTTACTTTTCCTTTTTACCACCCTAAAAATGAGTGATTATAATCTTCTAACATCATACTTGTGGATTATGTACAAATTATTTATTTTACCATCCAAAATTTAAATAAAAACATAAAGTTTGTTGACATGAAAACTATAAATGTTATAGTTATTTGTCTATAAATGACTACATTTTTTCTTAAACATTATTTAAGCATAATTGTTGATACGTTTGTACAGTTCATAAAATAAGAGCACGCTGCATAACAATATTAGAAATATTACATTAAATGTTATTATATTTTTTTTAACATTAGTTTCTAAATTTTCTAGTATAAATACATCATAAACTAATTTTCTAAAATAAAATATATTATTGTATCTAATAATTTTAAATATTATCTTTCAATTCAAAACTGAAACTTCCTTAGTAGTTACCATATATAACCAGTGAACACATGTGTGATATGCCACTATAGTTATGATGCTGCTTCGTATTGATATGCCACTATAGTTATGATGCTGCTTCGTATTAGTTGGCATGTGGCGTGTTTTTAATTAAAGTTCAATACAAAACAAAATTTTAAGTTTTACTTAACTTAATATATGTATGAATTGGCAAATGATGATTCTAAAGGGTAGGATGGCAAACGAACTTGAACCTCCTGAATCATTCGGACAAGTAATGAAACGGGTATATGAGTATGTGACGAGGTTAACCTGAAACATTCGTTTATCCGAATCATTCCAGTAAATATTTTGTTTTTATTTTTCTTTGTTCTTGGGTAACGGAATAATTTCTCTCATTGGGTAATAATCTACTAATTCAATAAGTTTTAGTTTTTATATTTCTAATTTTCTTGGGTAACAAAATGATACAAAAGATGACATCATCCTCAACTTCCTTCGGCTTATCACTGGCGGTCTATTCAAGGTTCTAAACTTAGAATAGTACGAAATATATTTAGAAATCCTAATGGGTAATTTTAACAAACTAACGAACATACCACGATACCTTACGGGTAATTACCGACAAATATTGGCTCAGGTATGGGATATAGTTTATAATCGGGTATGAGACTGTGATTACCAATATCCGTCTCATTGCAATCGTACTAAAAGGTAGCGATTAAAGGTTTTGAAAATGAATATGGTGTGGGTCCAAATGAGACAATTACAAAGCAAAATCAAACCATGGGTATAAGAAAACGACCTCAAAGTTTTGGATGTAGAAGGTAACATAGACGACGTCAATGATATGTTGATCAGTTCTTATGACTATATAATAGAAAACAATAATAATAGCATACATGTTAAGTTCACCGATGATAGGGAAGACGACATGATCTCTGATCTTGATCGGGTTCCCGTTTAGGGTGTACGATTATGATGGTATTAGGTGAGTTCTTGAGAGCCCACGGTTATGGAGAGAGAGAGAGACGATTTAGTGGTGATGGAATAGAATGAAGATTAGTCTATTCCCTCTAATTAACTCTCTATTTATATGTACACCCAAGAGGAAACCCATTAGTGGCCCATTAAGAGTAATTATGCCCATCGACTAATTACTAGCCATAGGTTATTAAATAAATAAATAATTATATTTGATCATTTAATAATTAGATAAATGATTATAACAGCCACATATTAAATCTCGTCTTAAATTCTCCCACTTGGTTGAGTAATCATTTATTATGAGCATTAGTAAGTCTGCAGATTTAATACTCATTTTAGCTTTAAACCAAAACTGTAGCAGGGAAATACAGTCATTGAATCGATATCCAACTGAAGACCCCCATTGAATCGATATCCAACTTAAGTAAATTTAGGATCAAATTTATAATTAAGCCCTTTAAACGTTGATTTGTATAATCAGTGTTTATATGTCGTTAGGCATGCATAACATATTTAGAGACAAACAAATTCAAATAACCGAGGAAATTTTATTAATAAACGTAAGTAAGTACATTATGCTACTAAATAAGGTCTTTAGAAAAGTCCATCTTTGAAACATGTTCTTTGAAAACTTTAGGTGGGAGACCTTTAGTCATCGGATCCGCAAGCATAACTTTAGTACTTATATACTCAATACAAAGATTATTTTCCTCAACTCGCTCACATATGAACAAGTACTTTGTATCAAGATATGATCCAGCTCCAGTCGAACTGTTACTGTTCGAGAAACTAACGGCAGCTGAGTTATCACAATAAAGCTTCAATGGTCTAGAAATGGAATTAACTATTTTGAGTCCAGTGATCAGATTCTTTAGCAACATTCCATGACAACTCGCGTTATACACAACTATGTATTCTGCCATCATAGTGGATGTTGTGGTCAACGGTTGCTTATGACTCTTCCAAGAGATAGGTCCGCCGGCTAACATATAGATGTTCCCCGAAGTGGATTTCTTGTCATCTTCAAAATCAGAATCAGAATAACCAACCACTTCTAAATTATCACTTCTTCTATAAGTCAGTTTATAGTCTTTTGTCCCTTGCAGATATCGTAGTACTTTCTTAGCTGCTTTCCAGTGATCAAGGCCAGGATTAGTCTGATAACGGCCTAGCATTCCAGCAATTAAGCGATATCCGGACGAGTACAGACTTGAGCATACATGACACTCCCAACTACTAATGCATAAGGTATCATTCGCATTTGCTCCTTTTCAACATCTGTTTTCGGACATTGGAAAGAACCGAAAACATCTCCCTTAACTACTGGAGCTACAGAAGGAGAGCAGTGTTGCATATTGTAACGTGTGAGGACCCATTCGATGTAGGCTTTCTGAGATAATCCCAAAATGCCCTTAGATCTATCTCGGTGTATTTCGATGCCTATAACATAAGAAGCCTCTCCGAGATCCTTCATGTCGAAGTTATGCGAGAGTAAACGCTTCGACTCATGCAACATATCTAAACTATTACTTGCCAATAGAATGTCATCTACGTAAAGGACAAGTATAGTAAAGTTGCTCCCACTTATCTTGAGGTAGGTGCATTGATCCACTTATTCTTTAGGAAATTTTGTTTCTTCATGACTTCATAAAACTTTAGGTACCATTGACGTGATGCCTGCTTCAACCCGTATATGGATTTCTTCAATTTACAGACTAGATGTTCTTGACCTTCAGGTTGAAAACCTTCAGGCTGTTTCATGAACACGTCTTCGTTCAAGTCGCCGTTGAGGAAAGCGGTTTTGACGTCCATCTGATGTAGCTCTAAGTCAAAGTGAGCTACCAGGGCTATCACGATCCTTAAAGAATCCTTTTGAGAAACATGAGAAAAGGTCTCTTGATAGTCGATTCCTTCTTTCTGAGTGAAATCCTTCGCAACCAATCTTGCTTTATAGCGTTCAATGTTTCCATTCGGATCTAGCTTAGTTTTGTATACCCATTTACATCCTATGGGTTTAGCACCGTTGGGTAATTCAACTAAATCCCAAACATCATTTTTCTTCATGGAGTCAAGCTCGTCAATCATGGCTTTATTCCATTCAGAAGACTGATCACTGCTAATGGCTTCATGATAAGAAGTAGGATCTGTAAACTTTCCGGCATCCATTTCAGCTTCAGTCAGGTAAGTAACAAAATCATCAAAGTTAGTAGGTCTTTTGGACCTAGACGACCTCCCAGGTTGATTATCGGGTTCGACATTGTCTTCATGTCGGTCGTTTGATGTGCCTTCATTCTCTGGTATAAAAGGATTAGCATTAAGATCTGAAGAAGGAGGAAATGGTGCAGTGACATGCGGTGCAGCGTGGTGTACAAGAGGAGTAATCGGAGTTAAGGTAAGCGACGTATCTCCCCCCCCCCCCGCGCGTCTTGTACTTCTTCTAAATCTGGATAAGGATTTTCACTGTTCCCACTGACCTTAAAATCCTCAAGGAATTTGGCATGCTTGGTTTCTACAATACGAGTGACGTGAGATAGATAGTAGAATCTATAACCATTTGAGTGATCGGGATAACCGATGAAGTAACAAGTGACAGTTTTCATGTCAAGTTTCTTTAAGAAAGGATTATAGAGTTTAGCTTCGGCAAGACAACCCCATACTTTCATATATCGAAGACTCGGTTTCCTTCCTGTCTAGAGTTCATAAGGAGTTTTAGGTACAGACTTTTAAGGAACTCTATTGAGTATATGAACGGCTTCTTTTAAGGCCTCGGTCCACAAGAATGAGGGTAAACCTGAATTGGCTAACATACTGCGTACCATGTTCATTAGGGTCCTATTTCTTCTCTCAGCAACACCATTCTATTGAGGAGTACCGGGCATGGTGTACCGGTTCATGATCCCCTAGCTCTTACAAAACTCATAAAATAGACAAGGAGCCCGACCCACATCAGTATGTCTGCCATAATATTCACCTCCTCTATCTGATCTCACAACTTTTATTTGAAGATCAAGTTGTTTTTCAATTTCAGTTTTATAATCTTTAAAAGTCGTAAGTGATTCAGATTTTTCTTTAATAAGATACAAGTACATATAACGAGAATAATCATCAATAAAAGTGATAAATGAAGTATGTCCTGTTATACCAGCAACGGGGTAAGGGCCACTAATATCAGTGTGTATGAGTTCTAATAAATTAGAGCTCCTAGTGGCACCTTTCTTATTTGCTGATGTCATTTTACCTTTAAGGCATTTGACACATGTTCCAAAATCATTGAAATCGAGAGATGGTAACACTTCATCCTTCACGAGACGAGATAAGCGATCTCGTGAAATGTGGCCTAAGCGTTGATGCCACAACATAGATGAAGCTTCTAAGTCTCATTTTCCTTTAGTCTTTGTTAAGTTTTCATTAATATTATATGATAGCAAAGACTTGGAAAAATCATCATCTAGTTCTAATCTATAGAGACCATCATCTAGATAACCACGTCCAAATACTTGAGAATTTAACATAATAGAAAGTTTGCCATGACCATGAGAACAAACAAAATCGTCAATGTCTAACTTTGGTCCTGATACAAGATTCCGAGTAATCTCAGAAATATATAAGGTATCATAAAGTTTAATACATAAACCAGTTTTCATAATTAATTCTAAGGTTCCCACAGCTTTGACAACTAGTTCTTCTCCATTCCCCATCTTAAGTGTTCTTCGGTTTCTTTCCGGCTACTGGATTGTAAGGAATCCCTATAAAGAGTTGGTTACATGAACCATAGAACCAGAATCAAACCACAATGTATTAGTTGGAACATTTAAATTATAGGACTCAAGTATCATGTAAAGATGATTACCTCTCTTGCTCAGCCACTCCTTAAATTCCGGACAGTCTTTCTGCCTATGTCCAGCCTTGCGGCAGAACTTGTAGTGAGACTTCCCTTTGAAGTTCTTAGAGCTGGAAGCACCACTTGCATCTTGTTTCTGGACCTTATAAGATTCCTTCTTATGGAAATTTCCCTTCCTTTTCTTTGAATCAGCAGACATGAGATAAGCAACATCCGGTCTGTCTAGCTTCAGACGTTCTTCTTCCTGGACGCACATTGGAATCAACTCACTCATCGTCCACTTGTCTTTATGTGTGTTGTAGTTGATCTTCAAAGCTTCAAAAGACTTAGGACGAGAGGTCATGATAAAGTGAACTAGAAAACCGTCACTGATTTCCATGTCTAATCCCTTGAGCTTACGGGACATGTCATTCATCATCATGATGTGCTCACGAATACCGCTAATCCCGTCATACTTTGCAGTCACCAGCTTCAAAATTAGAGTACTAGCATGCGCCTTAGAAGTTCCCTTGAATTGATCCTCCACATAAGCTAGATAAGTCTTGGCATCTTTAGAATCAGGTATAGCTCCTCTAATGATCGGACTGATTAAGTTCTTCATTAGGACAAAAGTCATGCGGTTACACCTTGACAAATTCTCATGCTTGATAATGTCTTGAGTAGTGCTTTTCTTAGTAAGATCAACAGGTGCAGGCTTGTCGAGTGCGTGATCGAATTCCATCAAGCCGAGAGACAGCATCAGGGAATCTTTCCAAGTAGAGAAGTTCGTGCCATTCAAAGTTTCGATTCCCAAGTTAGGGGCTGCAGTGGAATTTATACGAGAAAGAATAAGATACTAATTGCTAAAGAAGAACTTAGAGTGTCTATGGGGTAACTTAAACTAAGGTAGGCGGAAATAAGGACCATTATATATTAATGAAGCTGTGATAAATATCTATTATAATCACCAAAATAATAGATTTATTAGGTTATACTTAAACAATGTAACACATCACCTTTGGGCATAAGTGAAACAATTGTTTAGTATTAGGAACAATTTTAATAGTGAGTATGTGCAGTAAGAATGTAACACATCACCTTTGGGCAGAAGTGAAACATTTGTTTAGTACGCACATAATTAGCTTCGCGAAAACTAAGTGTGACACATCACCTTTGGGCAGAAGTAGAAACACTAAGTTATTTTAGGCGAAGTAGTGCTTAATTAGACTTAAATAACTTTACAAGCGTGACACATCACCTTTGGGCAGAAGTGAAACTTTAGGTGTTATTTAAGTTTATCATGTTTTTTCTAAGTTAATATCATGACAAGCACTAAGTTATAATGCTTATTTAAGCTTGAATAAGTATACACATGCATCACATCACCTTTGAGCAGAAGTGAAACATTAGGTGTTATTCAAGTAAGTTTTAAAGTTTTGAAAAACATTTAATTTAAGGTTTAACAAAACTAAAGCATTTATTTATAGTAAGCCCCCTATTTATAGTAAGCCCCCTGTTAGCGCGGAAAATTTTTAGGCACGTATAAGGCTAGGTTCACGGCTAAAGTGAAGGTTCACGATGTAGTAAGGGTTCACGGTTGTATAAGGCTTCATGGTTCTATAAGGCTTCACGGCTCATGGGAATCTTCACGGTTCAGAAGAGGTTTACGGTTCAAGTAAGGGTTCACGGTTCAGTAGAGGTTCACGGTTCAGGTAAGGGTTCACAGTTCATCAAAGGTTTACGACTTTTATAAGGTTCACGGCTCCGGAAGGTAAACCGTGAACTGTAAAACCCGTAAACTTGAATTGTGAACTTAAGACCCGTAAACCAAATGTGAATTCTAATTTTGAATCATGACCCGTAAACACAAACCGTGAAGGTTAAGACCCGTAAACACAAAACCGTGAAGGTCTAAAATCGTGAAAGATGAACCTGATAAGGCAGGTGCGATATTTAAGGGATTTGATTGTATTTTCAAATTTTAAAAATCTTTTTAAGTTATTAAGTATATCTAAGTTTCTTTATTTAAAATAATAATTAATATTTTAATTCGAACTTGGAGATAAAGTTAAAAGATTTTTAAGGAAAAACACAATCGAAATCCTAATATATCCCAAAATAAGGGGATTTTATCAAAATTAAGGATGAACACGAAGAACAGTTTATGAACTGTTCTTCAATAATATCAGATTAAGTACTGGAATCGAAATTTGAAACTTGATTTTTAACAGATTTCGAAAATATTAATGGATCTCGATTTTAGGAGATCATATAAAACGTGATATTAACAAAACCAGAAAACCATGAACTTAGTGAAAAAATGATTTTCTTATGGATTTTAGCAGAACTTTTGTTCTCCGATTCTAATTCCAGTTTAGGGAAATAAACAAGAACCGATTTATCAACATCTGCTCTGATACCACATGTTGATCAGTTCTTGTGACTATATAATGGAAAACAATAATAATAACATACCTGCTAAGTTCACCGATAGGGAAGACGACATGATCTTTGATCTGGATCGGGTTCCCGTTTAGTACGATTAGGATGGTATTAGGTGAGTTCTTGAGAGCCCACGGTTATGGAGAGGGGGAGGGGCGATTTAGTGGTGATGGAATAGAATGAGTTCCATATTTATATGTACACCCAAGGGAAAACACATTAGTGGCCCATTAAGAGTAATTAGGCCATCGACTAATTACTAGCCATAGGTATTAAATAAATAAATAATTATATTTGATCATTTAATAATTAGATAAATGATTATAAGAGCCAAATATTAAATCTCGTCTTACATGATATCCATGCACAAGGCAAGAGCGGATCACCGGGCTTTTTTGGCTCCATCTTTAGAGCATCAGTGCCTTCGCCTCAACTGGCGGGGAAGAAGAGGGGAAATGTGGTGAGGGAGTGGTGTTAACTAAAGAAGTGAAGGTAACCAAAAACAATGAATATGATCGTATAAGAAGCACATACAATCTAAAAAATCCATAAAAATGTAAACGGTAAGGAAACTATGTGATGGCAAATGATGGTGATTGATCTAAGGCAATAGCCATGATGACAAGAGGCACGACGACATAGGGTGACAGGAGATACGATTATGGCTACCGTATGGCGGTGGCAATGTGTCCCTAGTGCACGAAGAGAGGTGGAAAAGGAAAGAAAGACGTCACGCAATGGACGATGGGGAAGAAGTCCAACGAACAATCGAAATTTAGCGGCATAAGGGACAAATAGAGATGTGAAGGGAGATAAAAGAGAAAGGCAAGAACATTACGACTCTAATACCATATGGAATTATGTATTATAAATCGAGTGTATATAGAAATACAATGATGATAAATAAGCAAACTTTTATTACATTTTGAGCAATAGTCACATTCTTCTTTGTTGGTCGAATAGCGCACTTGGTGAGAGATTAAAGTTTAAAACATGTTTTGACATGCTAAACGGATAAAATTTGTGAGAGATAATAATCAAGTCGGCCCATTAACCAGTTAAATTAATCAGGTCGAGCCGTCAATAACTCAATATGTATACAATTGGTTTAACCCATTTATTACAACCCCACACTAACCCGTTTATCACGTTTACAACTTAATTACAACATGTTAACCAATTTTAACTCATTTATATAAATGATTTAAAAGTCATGTTGGGGTTACATGAATCTTTTAAGTGTGGCAAATTGGTAATTAGTTTTAACATCCTAACGGCTGCTTAAGAAAAGGAACCATATTTATGTTGTGTTAAAAAAAATTAAAAGGTTTTGCACGTACACCTATAATAATTAATTAGTTTTAGTAAAATCCTAGTTGCAAAAGATGGGGAGGGCACGTCAGTGTCACGTGGTTAGACGCTCGTGACAGTCACAAGGTGGGTGACCGGCGCCGGTAACGGATTTGCACAGAGAAATCAGTTTGACTCCCTTTTCATCGTCGTTTCTCAAGACAGTTACTAATTATTTTACTTACGACAATTTCTTTTCTAATTATTTATTAACATATGTGAATTACATAATTCAACCTTTTGTGTTTATATAATTAAATTTCTTTATTTATACTGAATCAAATAAAATATTTAAAAAACATGAGTTTGTTATGGAAAATATAATAAATAAATATACTCAAAGAAAACAAAGTCTTGAAATTCTCAAAACCTTGATGGAAGCTATCTTAAGAAGCACCAAACACAAAAATAAAGTTTTGTTTCAATTAAATGATTGATTTTTTCCTATTTAGTGGCTCAAAGTAAACCAGCTTGGGGTTGATGCACTATTTGACTTCAATATCACAAAGTTTTGGAAATTTCAATTTTTTTTTAATTTTTTAATTATAGTAGTTTAAATACATTGGAACAGACAAAGCAACAATCAACGCAATTATGTTAAATATAATTAAAGTACAAAGGAAACCTCCTTGGCATTTGTCGAATCTAGTGTACTTGTTCACTTGTCGATTGTTTTTTGTTTTCTATAACCTTAATTGTTTCATGATTGTGTTCACTTGTTTAGTAACTGATATACTTTTATATATCTTTTATTCTATTTTGTAATAATAAATGAAAATGTTTTATTTTGAAGATGAACAAAAATGCATATGTTGTGATTATATTTTAGCCCATACATAAAAAACCTAGTCCGTATGTAAATATGCGGTTTCATTCTTAATTTATTTAGTAAATGAGGTGAAAACATGTTTTAACTAAAATGGGTTAGTCTAGTGGCAAAGATGTATACACAATACTTCATTGGTTCAAGTCCCACATGTGACAAAAAAGAGGCCCAGGTTGGGTTAGGACGTTTTCTCACTTATGGTGGATTTTCCTCCTGAGGGTGATGGAGACGATCGGGTAAGCCAGTGACCCGTCAGTGATCCAAATTGATGTTCAAAGAAAAACTAAAATGGGTTGAGTCAAAACAGATAGTAATCCATACCATTTTTTTTAAATGTTAATTTGTTTCGTTGAACACATCTTAAAACCAAAATGAACTTTAGGTTGAAAAAGGCAATTCTAAAAAAAATATCAAAATAGGTTTACCTACTATATTTTTTTAAGGCGGCTTAAGGTGACGGGTGGAGGTGGGAGTGGCAGAGGCAGCGACGGTAATGGCAATGGAGAAGGAGGTGGTGGTGGTGACAGTGAGGGAGTCGGCAATAGCAGTGATGTCAGTGGCGGTGTAGCTGGCGTCATGGTGGTGGGGTAGTGGTGTTGGTGCCAGTGACAGTGCTTGCAACCTCGACAGCAGTGGTAATGGCGGAGGCAGAGGGCGACGATGGAGGTGGTAGTTGCAACAGTGGCGGTGGTGGTGTTGGTCACGACAAGTAGGTTGTGGCGACATACAATAGTCCTGGGGGTGTTAGCCTATATTGGTCCGTATTAAATTAATAAAATTTATAAAAGACCCATTTTTTTACTCGTATAACTGTAATACGATTGCTTTATGCAAACAGAAGTTAACACGGTTGCTTTATGCAAACGGAAGTTAATACAATAGCTTTATGCAAACGAAAGTTAATACGGTTACTCACGCAGACGGAAGTTAATACAGTTTTCCACGAGAACGGATGGAGTGAGATTATTATATTTATGTGTTATGTTTTATGTTTAATGTAAAGTCACAAATCTTAATTATATGTATTATGATGATAGTATGTTTCCTTGATTAAACTAGAACTCACTCAGCAAAGCTGACTTTTTAGTACGCACCTCAGATAATAGGTAGACTTACTTTGGACGCTTCTGGGACGTATGGCATGGATGAAGAGGCTACCCTTCCCAAAAACTAACATCCCATAAGTTTTGCTTTAAGACAGTTGTTTTGTATATTCATGAATTGTGACACGGAATTTGATGTTGGATAATGTTTTCCGTTCCAAGTTTAATGAAATTTCAGTTTATGAACTATATTACGAATGAGTAAACCTAACTTATGAAACCCTAGTTGTTCGGGTTTCATAATGGGATAATGATAAAACGTTCAAAACTATCACAAGATGTGAATGCAAATGTAGATCAAATGGCCAATTTGTATTGATATGATAAAATTCGTACAATGAGAATTTGATAGTTACAATTCATATACAAAATAAGGAACTCTAGCTATCTATTTATAGATAAATACAAATTGACTTAATACGTAAACTTCTACCTCATTCTAGAAGCCAGACTGATATAACTAACTAACAAACTTCTCCATAGTTAGTTGTCATCCGGAGTAGTCTTCAGTAGAAGAAACACTACTTCATTCGGAGAGATTGCCTTCTACTACATGCCTACTTCAATCTTCTGTGATTCTCTGATCCGGAGCATATGTAACTAGCTCAGGACCAAGTCTTCCTCCGAAGCAACTCTTTCTCCGTGGTAGAATCTTCATCCGTAGTAGGCCTTTAACAATTCGTCATATAAGATAGTTATCCGGAGCAGACTTCTCTTCCTCCGAAGTAGGACTTAGAGTATTTTGATAACATCAGCCTTATGTCTGACTCTACACAAACTATAGATAAAACAATGACTAAAAACAAACTTAAATATAAAGATAAATCAAAGAATAAACTATAATAGATCATAAACTCAGCTAACATACCCCTCAAGCTGGACGTTCCAAGCAACATGTAGCTTAGTAAATCAAGCACATGAGAACGTTGACGAGAGTATCATCATCTTCATGATTTATTCTTTTGTATTCTCTCCCTTCAAATTATTCTTATGTACTCCACCTTTAAGTTTGGTTTTGGTTTTTTTTTTAAATTCAGGGTCAATTTTTGACTTTTGCAAATCATTGTTACTTTGTTGTTTCGTTTTTAAAATTCAATATCGATGTCTGATTTGTAAAAAAAAATGCAAAGTGATTTGGCCATCACAAGCAATAATACCCTGATACAAGGAAGATTTCAACAATTTTCATATAATTTTAGTGTTTTTTCATATATCGATCAATCATTATTCACCTCTTTAAACATAAAGGTACAAGATAATCTATACTATATAATAAATAAAGGTTTCTTAATGTCACGTGTCGCCTCCATATTTATCCTTATAAAAAATTTTCCGCCTCTCTTTCATAATAAATACACTTCCATATTTCAATAATAATATATTTTTAAATAATTATTAATTATATTAATAAAACACATTTGTTTTAAATTATCTCATATTATAAGAAATTTTGAAATGTAATTACCTAACTTATGTTTTTAATCAAATAATAAATGAAAGTCAAATTACATTGAATAGTATTTTATGTATTTTTTAAACTCAATTATATATTAATTTTTACATATTTTTTTGTTTTGTTTTCTATTGTTAGTATATCTAATAAATTTTTCTACCTATAAGATACATATATAAAGATTTAAGAATTTTATATATTAATATTTTTTCAGCCTGTGTAGTACACAACTTCTAAGCTAGTAAGATAATGAATAAAACACCAATAGACATCCTAATATTCAAATTAAAGATAGACAAATAATTAATAAACTTAAAGATATATGACAAATCAAATAATAATAACTATAATAGATATAAAATTGGCATGCGTATATATGAACATGTTTGGAATGATTCGTCGAAAATAAACGGGTCAAATACTTGTAAATGCAAATCTTGCCTCTAAGTTACAATGGCTCTAATCTAAACATGTAAATGGAAGTCCTTGGTTAAGATGACAAATTCGTAATTGGCCGGACATATATCACTTAACACGCTTTGAATCTACACCCCAAAACAAAGTAGTATATGAGTGACATATATCTAGTCGCTCTCTTTAACTCGATAAACAATATAAAACCAATTATTTGCGCATGTATATAAACGAGAAGACAAAAACAAGTATGTCAAAGGTCACATAACAACTCGCAAATTCTACATTTGTCCCTTATGATTCGCCTGCAAGAATATGTTACTCAAACTTTCATCTACATTATCAAATCTATTCTAGCTTTCTTTGGACCGTTCCCCTCTGGACCAAGACGGTGCCTCAAGAAGACAAAAACCAAGCCCCTCTATAACATACATGTATCTAAATGATATCTACATTCATCTAAACAGAAAATGGTATGAAATAATCCAAATTAAGTAGGAAACAAAACGGCATGTGATTGGACATTTCAAAATTATAAAAGAAAATCATTCCTTTTTCTAAAAGACAAGATTGTTAGCATCATTAACAATTCCCTAATTCAACCCTTTGAATATGAGAGCTTAACTACTGCCTATCATTATTTGACACCTAAGCATAACTTGGTTTTTAGCTTAAAAATGTTTAAACCAACCGTCTATTTGCCTAATAAAACCAAAATTCATTTTTTGGAAGCATATTTTATTAAGAAAAATATTATAACAAGTTGGTATTGGGAACATCTTATATAAACATCGAATTGAAAATACTTTATGAACTTATGTAACAAGCCACTAAATTGTAAGTAAGAAAAACTATTAAAGTATTTCAATCCGAACTGAGTTGGCTCGTAGTTGTAAACGAACCATGTTCAAGTCAAGTTTTCAACTTGGTAAAGCATTTCAAGTCTAGCCAAACTTGCTTGTATATTTTACAGCCAGAACTTGAGCTGACCTTGACTTGACTCGAGCTTATCTCATGAAGAGCGACGGTTTAGTTATTCAAATGAATGTACTTATGCATATCTCTATTATCCTAACATCATTAAGCATGAAAAAGCCTATTAAGGACATATAAGACATGTAGTTTCTTTTACATAGTTATTTCAATCAACCAAACAATAATATCATGCATGTGACAATTTGAATGATTAATAAAGATGATTTCGAATAAGCCTACTTTCAAATCATCAAGATTGTTGGGGTTAATTCTTCCTAGGGCTTAGAGGACAGTGAGTAATTGGGGGGGGGGGGGGGGGGTAGGGGGCACATGCACTTAATCTAAAAACGCGTCTATAATATAGGAATGTTAAAAGGATCATCGATGTTAAAAATTTTACATAATCCAAATACGATTGATTTTTTCATGGGTTGGCATAACACATTCTTTTTAATTTGAAATGTTATATATATATATATATATATATTTTAAATTTTTTGTTACTAGTAGTTTAAATTATAATTAAATTTTCACCCAAAAACATAAATATACATTAAATAGTTATTCTTAAACTATAGATCTTGACATTCGTTTTCTTTTTAAGTTTTAAAATTAGAATTTTCTCAAAAAATTATAAAAACAAACAAGTTAACACGTGAATCATTAGCCTCATTTAGCTAAACTTGTCCGTCAATTTCACTCAAAACTAATCCAGAATATTTAGTATATACCTAAACCCGTGATTTTATATTTGATATATGTCATATTTTTCATATTATGCCCGAAATTCATATATCCCGATTAAAAGATGGGCGATGCAAGTGATTAATGTAACATAATGCAAACTTTAATGCCGAATCTAGAAAGGCAACCCAAAATATTTTTTTCAATAAAATATCATCACACTTTTTGATAGGTAAATGATTAAAATTATATTGTATGAGAAGCGTGGTCCTAATAATTATTGAAAAATGATTAAAACTACCGAGGGTCATTACTGACTTAAACATAATACACCTAATTTTGCTGCTAATAAATAATTGAAATTACCCAATTAAATTGCATTAAAATTAACAAAATAATTAGAAAGGTTAAATAATTAAGTTGTTCGTGGTCCTTAGTCTTTAAGTTTTTTTTTTTTTTTTTGAACAGTAACAATGAGAATTTCTCATAAAATAGCTAGCGGAGAACTAGCAAAACCCCAATACAACGCCCGCCCATAGGCACCAACAAAATGATTCTATAATAGTTTTTAACCTACGCCCGTTGTAGGGTTAGTTACCCATTCCTCCCAGGTACAATGAATTCTCTTCCTTCTTGCTTCCATCCAAGTATAGGCTTGTATTTTTATTTCTTCCACCATTTTTTCCACCACCATTTTTTCCACAGATGATCTAGTATTTGCAAAAAGCCACCGATTTCTTGTTAGCCATATCGTCCAGCATGTGCTGTAACCAATCAAGACCCGAACAGTTTTGACCTTGCTCGAACCTTGAGTAACATTAATACAATTAGCCAGCTCCTTGATAGACAGGTGATACGTAACATTAAGGTTCATCCATTGGGAGATTTTGCGCCACACACCTTTTGCCACCGGACATCTGACAAAGGTATGATCTTCATTCTCCCCTTCGAGTAAGCAGAGGGGGCGGGGCATCTACCAGAAGGGATATCTACACCACGGGCCCTTAGAGCCGTTGCCATTGGCAATCGATGTTGGAGGAGACGCCACATAAAGCAACGAACCGTGAGGGGAATCCATCGAAGCCAATTAACACCGATTTCCGACCCCAACAACAACTTATTATCTAGCCATTTTCTGCATGATTCCGTAGTGAAGTCTCCCGAGGGGTCCCCTTCCCAAACCCATTTATCCGAGCCATCAATGAAACGGTATTCCATAATCATTCCTTCTAAATCTTTTATTTCATCTCCACGTTTTCTTATTTCAGCACCTGTTTTCCATTCCCATTTGAATATAATTTCACCTGATGGCAGCTAACCTATTCTATCAACTATAAGGCATTTTTGGTGTTTGTCAAGAGCATATAGAGCTGGGAACATCCGTTTGAAAGGAAGGTTTCCAAACCAAGCCAGATTCCAGAATGGAGAATTGTTGCCCTCGCCAATGTGCTTTCGGAAAAGATTGTTAAGAGATTCTCCCAATTTTCCCAACTCATTACCAGCTGATAATTGGCGATGTAATGGCGAGCCAATTATCAGCTCTTGATTTGCGATGCAGTTCGTTAGGACCTTCCATTGTTGATTTGTGAATTGCTTTAATGCATTTCACCCAAAGACTCTTCGGATCTTTGAGTGCGTTCCACTTCCATTTCGACAACAGAGCTAAGTTCATTGTTTTAAGACCTCCCACACCAAGCCCTCCCATCCTCCTTGGTTTGATAATGTTTTCCCACGCCACCCAGTGGATTTTTTTTAGTGTTAGTGCCACCCTAAAGGAACCTCCTCCTTAAAGTTTCTAGTTCTTTTATTATCTTGTTAGGTGCCTTGAACATAGATAAGAAGTATATCGGAAGGCCGCCCAAAACCGCTTTCACTAATGTAAGTCTTCTGCCAAAAGATAACGTCTTAGCTTTCCATGAATTGAGTCTTTCTTTGATTTTATTTACCTTAGGCCTCCAATTCTTAGATAATCACATATTAGCCTCAATCGGCATCCCAAGGTGGGTTATAGGGAGGAATTCTTTTCTGCATCCCATAATGTTTGCGAATTCATCACACTCCTGATTAGGCACCCCAACCCCAATCAATTTACTTTTGTGGTAATTTATCTTGAGACCCGACACAAGGTGGAAACATCTAAGAATACGTTTTAGGTTGATTATATTCTCCTTATTCCATTCCCCAACAAAAAAATACGTCATCAGCATACATCGAGTGGGTGACAGTAGGTCACCCATTAGAAAGACAGCATCCCTTAAATAATAAATTATTGAGGTTGGCAATTTAGTCACGGGGTTAAGTATGGTTCAGCCACGACATCATATTTGATTTTAATTTTCTTATAATTAGATGCCGAAATTTCAAATTATTCAAGGATTTAATCATTTAGGCAAGTTTAAATTAAAAAAAAAACTCATATATTTTGTATTTTATAATTAATATAAAAATGGGATTATACGATTATTATTGGTAATGCTCATTTTATCAAAGTAAGTTTTGGTTGAAATAAATTTATTTTAAGTAACAATAAAAAAAAATTAAAAATTTAAAAGGGGGCAGAGGCAATGCATAGAAGAGCGTAACGGCCATTTATAAAAGGCGCCAAAATCAATGTTGCCTCCCACAAGTTACCACGTTGTTCCTGGCTGTAAGTGGCCATGTTAAGCGGGTTAAAAAATTTGAATTATAAACGTAACGTATTAGAAAGAAAAGACGGTGAGAAAGAAAAAAGATAAATTTAAGGCTGTGTAGTAGGAGTGAACCTTAGGGGTGTGAGTGTGGCAACTCACACATTTTAGGCGTGGAATACTGCCTCTTAGGGGTGTGAAGGACAAGGTTGTGATTCCATTCACGGGGTGTGGGGTGTGGGGCGTCGGTGGGGTGATTTCCAACCAATCGGCAAATATCAATAGTTTTTAGTGGATAAAATAAATAAAAAAATTTAATTTGTGAGGATGGTGAAACCGTTACACACTTTAGTGATTTTGTTTGATGATTGTCCTCATACTGACGTCACAATGACGTGGTAAGATGTTTTCACTTTTTAATAAAACTATTACACATAACCTAAATGTTATTATCTTTTTTGTTCAAGTAAAGATAAATATTTTTCTTTTTTCTTTTCAAAGGAGAACTATTAACTATATAATATCTAAAGACATTACATCCACGTTTAAATAAGTGAAAGAAAAAATCTTTGGCTCTTTAAGGTATTTTTATATACTTAAACATTTTTTTTTGAAAAAAAAGTATGATAAAGTTATTGATCATTTCATATGAAAAAGTAATTATCTAATTATGATGGTAATTCAAAGTTCAAACAACCTTATGAAATTTATAGTTATTGGCTGATTTAGATAGTTTTTGTTGTATGATAGGTAGGTTTGAGTCTACTCAAATTATATAATAGGTTAAAATTATCCATCTTAAAATATTTACTAACTAAAAACATGGTTCAATTAGGCTAATACTAGTAAAATTATACTCATAGGAGCGCTATTGACAAGTTGTGGTTAGGCTGGATGAGGGCAAACCTTGCCTTGGGATAGAGAGGCTAAACACATATCATATATATGTTGTATAAAGTTCAAAATTTTAAAATAGTTATCATATCGATCTACACACATAAACAACAATGTTCAAACAAAGTTAAGATATATTTGTTGTTTTAAAGCTGGTTTGGTATGTTCTAGTTCTTTTAACTCAACTTTGTAGCTGTAATTATATTCGAATGTTTGAGGAGATTTCTTATTGTAGATGTTTCTTTCTTTTGGTTTTGATATCAGCCACACTTTAGCAGAGTTATCTTCATCGATGAAGATGACAATTTGCAACAAACTTAATTACTTTTAACGGCTAAACCACACGTCATACATGTTTAGCGAAAACGTGTATACAAGGAGGGTTTTTAGTTATATAGCCCAAAACAAATTTAAATTAATTACTTAATTCATAATCTAGATAAACATATAAGCTATAATGTCAATGATCAACCAAATAAATGTCAATGTGGGACTAGCCCACTTGGTAGAAGCACTTGTCTCTTAGATGGGAGTAAGAGTATAATGGATCTGCCGTTCAAAAAAAAAACCCGAATAAATTTTGAATATTAAGCAAAAAGTACATTGAGGTGGATTACTTTATATAGATAACTAGTTTAAATCCCGTGTATACACACGGGGTGAAAAATATTAATAAATAAAAATTTAAATCTTTATGTTACAGGTGTAAAAATGTATCATATACTAAGGATACAAATCAAAACTTAAAATATGTAAAAACTAATATATAATTGAGTTTTGAAAATACATTAAGTACTATTTAATGTAATTTGATTTTCATTTATTATTTGATTGAAAATAAAAGTTACATAATTAGATTTCAAAGTTTCATAAGGGATAATTTAAAATAAATGTATTTTATTATTACAATTAATATTTTCTTTAAATATATATTATTATTAAAAGATGGAGGTTCATTTAATAAGAGATAGAGACGAAAAAAAAATGTTAAGAATGAATGTGGAAACGACATGTGGTATTGAAAAACCTTTATTTATTATATAATATAGATTTAAATCCTACGTTGGTTGGTATTTTCCTACGTCGAGTCCTCTGAGCTATGCTGACTTTAAGTTTTTGATTTTTTTTTGTATTTAACCCATGGGAGATCATAGGGATCATATATGTCGTTAGTAACTTGATTTGTATGTTGTTTTTTTAACAAATTTCATTCACAAAGTAACCCATCAAACAGGGGGCGCCAACCAAACACAAAAAACAAAAAAATTACATCAAAATAAACTTACACCAATTGGTCCAGCTAATGAACTTCAATTTGGATCTATTTACAATCCATAAAAAACCTAAAGCCTTGATATTTTGGATGATGTCTTCAATTTTAGCCGCTTTCTTGTAAACAAAATTCTCGTTCCTAGCTTTCCAAAGACACCAACAAGTCACCATAATTATACTATGAAACACATCTTTACTAACATTTTCCAATCGCATAAAATAATGAAGATCCAATAAATCTCTAACCGAAAAAGCGAAAATCGGGGGAACGTGGCACCACACCCCGATATGCTGCCACACTGTCGATGCAGCACTACACAAAATCAAAAGATGGTCGATGGATTCCTCCTCAGCCTCACATAGACCACACATTCGGCTATCGGTATTGATATTTCTTTTAGCCAACACTAAAAGGGTAGGAATACAATCGAATTCCGCCCTTCAAGCAAAAATATTACATTTAAGAGGAACCCATTTGCACCATTTCATAATATAACCTTGGTTGTAATCTCTACTTCTAGATAGGCAATCCTTTACCGAGCCAACCAAGAACGTACCTGAGCTGTCACCCAACTACACCCAATTATCCTTTTTTTGTGATCAAGGCGAACCAGAACCAATATGTTCCGAATAGAAGTCCATTCGTTGCTTTCCACACCAATTTGGGGGGCCCTTTTTCAATTCCATTTGTCTTCAAAATTCTGATCCATTGTGTTGAATCTATTACCAACTTTACATTTTTTCTTGATTTGTATGTAGAAAAAGCTTCACAGTAAGTCTTAAGATGTCAAAGACCTCGATTCGGATTTCTCTCTTCATGTCAATTTCGTTTATGAATTTGTTTGAATTAACCTCCATGTGGGGGCTTCTGAAACAATGATTGTAAAATTTAAGTTGTTTATAATACTTTTCACTTATTTTCTTTTGGAAGGAAAAACGTTAACGTTGAGTCGGTTTATTGTAAAAGCTATGATGATTGTTTTGGGATCAAATTTTCGCTTACTTTAATGATTATTAACTTCTTTTTTTGTATTTTTGTCTACTAAATCTCATTTACTAATACATTTAACTATACATATATAATTTTAATTTTATAATATTTATGACCATATCCAGTTTTTAATTCCGACCTAACATGTTTGACTAGTTAAAATGATAAACTCGTAAAACGATCGGTTCGATGTTCTGTCCATTCTAAAAAATCGTTTCTAATATCCATGTGGAATAGATTTTCAAATTCTAGCTTAATTTTTCTCACATAGTCATGTTCCACGTCATTTCAATTTTCACCCAAAAAATTATAAATATTTGCAATACTATCACCACATGTGCTCTCTTAAATATAAATCACCAATTCTCAAATAAAGCAATCTAAAAATATATTATCAAAATTTTGGAATGTTACACAATTTAATATCAACAACTCAATCACATGTCTCACTAACTAGCCTTTTTCAGTTGTTTTTTGCTTTGTCTAATGTCTCCAGCTTGTGTACTTAGCCCTTGCCAACTTTCTACATGACTATCATCTCTCGGATGTGCGTTTATTTTGGATGTGCGTTTATTTTGCAAAGTGTCACTTTTGTTGCCATAGATATAGTGTTCAGGATTAGTTTTGTTTTTTTTAACAACACATGCATTTTCTAGGATAGATACATATATTATATGTGCATCTTGCATGATTTAAAACACAAACTTTTGGTTGTAAGGTAAACCAATCACCACCGGGATGTCTGTTTGAGGATGTTAAGCATAGAGAAGGATACAAACCCTAATACACTCTTATCTACTGTCAATAGGCTTGTTCTAGTAGATTATACAACATGAGTTGCATATCTAGAATATTTACAATTAACGATGTTCATGGTTAAAAAGAGTACCATAAACTTAGTGAGAATCGTTATGTTCTCCTTCTCTATGCCGATAGTTTTTAATTCATTCAGTAAGCTAATGAATTTGTTATAAGGCTTTCACCTTCTTTCATAGTTCATACTGTCTGTTTAGATAAACATTTTTGTTATCCATGACTTTGTTGATACCACATATCTTTTGGCATAGGTTACTTCACGTGTAGATAACCTATGACAAAAGCTCAACCTTTTTTTTTGCTTAAATGTGTTGATTTCGACCCAGTAGTTTTATTTCATATTAGTTATATTGTAATTTAGCCAATGTTTTAAAAACCGGTTTTTAAATTTACCGGATTAGGCTTAGAAATGGTTCAACCGGTTGTATCGGGTGGTTCAAGCGGGTTAACTAGTAAACCTATAATTTCATAAAAATACAACTCTAACTCAAAAAATAATCCAAAAATACATGATTTCATGCTAAAAATTAATCCACAAGTTAATCCATAATCAAAAGATAATCCAAAAGCAATTAATTTTCCAATAAAGTTTTTTTAAATAAAAATGCATAATTGTTTTATGTCATTGGAGTGTAGAGACTTCCAGCAGACACCTTTCCTTAACTCAACAAGAGCATAACTATTTTCGTTTCCTACAATATTAAATAAAAAGTTTTATCGCTTAAATGTTTTTTAACGGCAAGCAAAAGGATGATAGTTAAACATAGTTTTTACATGAGCCATTATTTTCTAAAGAGGAGCATATCAATTGATTTTTTTATAAACTGGGTTGTAGATAAGATAATTGATCAACAAGTCTTTTGTTTCTGACTTTGTGTGTACCCGGCAAACAATTTTTTTTTAAAGTTTAAACATAAAATTTTACTTGTAACTAAAAGCGGTACAACGGTATAACCCGGTATTACCGGTAATATCGACGGTTCAACTAACATACCGGTTTTCCAATTTACTCGGCTCAAACTTACCGGGCTAGTGGCCAAGACCCGGTTCAACCGGTATTACTGGCCGGTTTAAACCGGTTTTTAAAACATTGAATTTAGCCCTCCTAATCCAGACCAAAAGCACAAAGATTTGATTTTTTTGTGTGTAATATTTTCGGTTCACCCCCAATTTAATTGTTCAGGTTCCGTCACTACATGTTCGTCTGTCATTGGCACATACACTGTAAAGTTACTATGCTCCATTTTAAGCTTACGATGCAGGTCTTGTAGTCTCGCACAACCTGTTTTACAAGCAAAACTCACATTTCTTAGTCACAGCAAATTACATATGAAGCCTAACCCATTAGTGTGTACCATAGTCCACTTTGTAAATCTAGTACACAAATGCTCTTTCTAGGAGAATCAAATCCTCAAAAAACCACATTTAGAAAACATTTTGGCCATGAAACTACCGATTGATTCCAAATACATGCAAGTTCACTAGCAAACATCATTAACACATATTAGCCACATTTGACTCAAACACAAAATCAAACATACAACAATACACAAAGTGAGGTCAATGTAACAATTAACATCGGTATCTTTTTATATAATGTAATACTAGCTTAGAACCTGTGTACTACACAGGGTGAAAAAATATTAAAAGATAAAATTTTTAAATCTTTATATACATTTTGTAAGGAAAAAGGTAATTACATACACTAACAATAGAAAACAATAAAATCTAAAAATATGTAAAAGTTAATGTATAATTGAGTTTTAAAAATAAATTAATTAGTATTCAAAATAATTTGATGTTTATTTACTTTTTGAATGAAAACATAAGTTAGGTTATTAGATTTTAAACTTTTTTATAATATAAGATAATTTAAAATAAATGTGTTTTATTAGTATAATTAATAATTTGTTTAAAAATATATTGTTACTATTATTGGAAATATAAAGGTGTGTTTAATAAGAGAGGCGAAAAAAAATTATAAGAATAAATGTGAAGGCGAAACGTGACATTGAGAAACCTTTATTTATTATATAATATATATTTTATAAAGGGCGGTGAAAGTCAACAACAACATTTATAAGGAGAAAATAATCAAACATTAACGGTATTGTGGAAAATTATTATACTTTAACAGAAAATTGGACTCTAAATAATGTACACAATAACTTTTTCTTTACAAAAATAAAAATCATGCAAATATATATTTATATATATATAAATAGAGAATGGATCATTTGATAACTTTTAAATATCTTGAGAACTCCGAGAAAACTTCTATCAATGGTTTATATTTTTTAAATTTTGTATTTTTTATTTATTGTCGTGTATGTTTATGTACATAAAAAACAATCAAACTAATTTTTATATATGTTTTTACATTTTTAATTTTTTATATACACATGTGTAGTTATGTGTAGGTTTTATTACATATATATATATAGGTAAAAGTTTAAAAATATAAAAACATATGTAAAAATTAGCTTGATTATTTTTTATGTACATAAACACAAATGATAATATATAAAAAATACAAAATTCAAAAAATATAAATCATTAATATGAGTTATCAGAGTTCTCAATATATTTAAAGTTCTCATCATAATATTAAATAAATAAATTTATATTATCGAGTAAGACTTTTTGTCCATTAAATCACAAACAAACATGACCTTTTTTAAGCTATGGTCTTTTTGGTATATTTTGAAAATGATAAAAGCAAATCATTAATAAACTTCAAAATCATTAATAATTTCAAATCATATGACAATGACAAACTCAATCATATTGTTTTTCAAAGGGTTTTGTATGCTACTATATAAAAAAGGTGAGTATTAAATTGACAATATATTAAATTACAAGTGTGAAAATAAAACTTTCAAAGCTTAAAGTGCTTTGTAGACCACATTTCTTTTTCTCTACTCTAGTAGTTAGTAATAATTTATTTTTCCTTAATATATTTTCAAAAAATTAGAATTATATAAGATTTAAATACATATTAGTATATTACTTTTATTACTTTTTCATCTAAAACGAAACGCTCAAAACGTAAAATACCTACATAACATCTTTTTTTAATATTAGAAATATTAATTTTAACTTAATTTATCTGTTCATTCATAATCACTAAGAGCTAAAAATAAAATTGATTATAGTCTTCTTAACTTCAAATCTTATTTTACTAGTCTAATAAATGAAAATATTTTCAGGACACGTGTCACTCTTTGTTTACTCCTCATATTTATTTTCACGCCACTCTCTTATATTAAATACTAGGTTAAAATCTCGTGTATTACACGGGTTAAATAAAAAAAACGTTCTATATTTAGTAATAAAAATTTTATATTTTTAAAAACCCGTGTAATACACGGGTTAAATAAACCAGTATATTACAACAATTGAATAAAATATAATATAATTTGTTAACAAACACATTTGTCAAAATATGTGTTTAAAAAATGTAATTTGTCATGACAGTTACAAGGTCTGTTAAGTTAGTTTTAAAATATTTTTTTTCAACTGAGTATTAATTTTTTAATTTAATTGATAAATGTGAGTTCATATTAAGTTCATTTGATTGATGATATAATAAATATTTATAATTAAATAATAAGTATTCGTAATTATATTTATTAATATAAATATTATTATTTAATAGAAAAGAGAAATAGAAAATCTAATATTTAATAGGAGAGAAAAGCGAAAAAATAAAGATGAAAAGACACCAGAGAGTGACACGTGCCCTGAAGAGATTTTTCATTTATTAGAGTAGTAAGATTAGATTTTATATTTCTCTCTTATTAAATAATAATCTTTATATTAATAAATCTAATTATAAATACTTATTATTTAATTATAAATAGTTATTATATTATCAAATTAACTTAATATAAACTAACATTTATTAATTAAATTAAAAAAATTAATACTCGGTAGAAAAAAAATGTTTTAAAAAGTAACTTAACAGACCTTATAACTGTCACGACAAATCACATTTTTTTAAAACATATTTTGACGATTTATATATATTTTAATCCTTACTAGTTAATAAACTTAGTTACTATAAAAAAATTCAATAATGACGATTTATTATGAAAATAGAAAATAGGCGTTAAAAATAAAAATATATATTTGTAGATATTTAGAAAGTGAAAAAGACTTGCGGGTGGCAGGATCCTATAAAAAAGCAAGCAGGGGATACCAATTCCATCTTCACGGCAACTTTCATCCATCATCGTCTTCCCATAAACCCTTCTCTCTCTTTACACTTCACCGGAAAAAAAATTCACACGCCGGAAATCACACGGTCAAAACCAGTCTCTTCTCTTCCAATATATTCCTTGATTCCGTTCCTTTTTCCGGCAAAAAGGAGTTTTTCACCTTTCTTCTCGCTCTAAACCCCCCCCCCCCCTTTATTTATTCTCTCTCTTCTTTTCTTGCAACTTTACTTCCCTTTGAGGTTTTATCGATGTCTCTTTACTCTTCTCTCTCGCACGAGTATTCCGAACCTCTTTAATTTATTCTTCTATCGTGAACGAAGAATCTGCGCCTTTTCATTTCTCGCCGTATAAATTCATCCTTCCCTTTTTTTTCGATGCCACTTTGATCAAAATCTGTTTGATGATGGAGAACCTAGGGGCTTTTTCGTCAATTAAGTTTACTGAGCACAAGACTCACATTACAATGCTCAGCAAGTCTATGTTACCGGCCGGAGAAAAGTCTTCCGGTAGAGTTGTCAGAATATCGGTTACTGATGCGTATGCTACTGATTCTTCTGGTGACGAAGGTGAAGTGTTTTCGGGTAGGAGGAGAGTGAAGAAGTTCGTTAAAGAGGTTACGATTAATTCTTCTTCTGGTGATGGTGTTAACTGTAATGCGAGTGAAACTGGTAAGACGGCGGTTAGTCGGAGGAAGAATGCCGTGGTTAGAGATGACGCTGCGGTGAAGAAACGGTTGAAGGTTAGTTCCGGGAAGAAGTTTCGCGGCGTACGGCAGCGGCCGTGGGGGAAATGGGCGGCGGAGATTAGAGACCCGACCCGGAAGGTCCGACTGTGGCTTGGAACGTACGATACAGCTGAAGAGGCGGCAATGGTGTATGATCACGCGGCTATCCAGTTGCGTGGTCCCCACGCGCTTACAAACTTCACCGTTCCCGTTACAGTTCCGGTTCCACCACCGGAGGATAACAATAACAAACTGTCGTCGGTTGACTCCGGTTACAACTCCGGTGAAGAGTCGCAAACCAACAACAATGTTTCGTCTCCGAAATCCGTTCTCCGGTTCTCCTCATCGTCGACGGACGAGTGCGTCACTGAGTCAACTCAGCACAGTCCTTTGCACGTCGTTGACGGACCTCCGGAAATGACGGAAACGAACACTTCCATCTCCGAGAACTTCTCCGACTTCCGGCCGTTCGACGACCATTTCTCCCCGTCCGATCTCTTCGATTTCCCTAGTTTCGTACCGGATATTTACGACCCGGAGAGCTTTCCGGGTACCATATTCGAAGGCTCCGATCCATCAGAAGTATTTCTCGGGTGGGCCAATGACTTCGGGTTCGGATCCTCGTCTTTGCCCGCGGACGATTGCCTTCAAGACCTGGGCGACATTTGCGGGTCGGATCCTCTCGTGGCCCTTTAATAATAACGGATACGGATCCCTTGCTGATTACTAGTTTATTATTCAGCAACTTTTTGTACGGAAATATTATTTTATTATAGTTTAAATTCCTTTTGGTGTAAAAATATAATATGTGGGAACACGTTATAGTTAAAAGGTAATGCAAGGCACGTGATGGAACACGTGACCGGCAAATGTTAACTACTATGAAATTAGGTGAAGAAATGAGTTGAAATGAATGCTACATGTTTTATCATGCATCTTTTTTGCTACGTCTATTTAATGCTTAGAATTTTGTACCACATTTATTGCATGTTGTACAACACTTCTTTTCTTTCGATGACACTTTAATTTCGAGACAAACAATAAACCTTTAGTATTTACCGGTAATGTTATATCTTTCTAAAAACAAGACACTTATAACTAAAGAAATAGGTATAAAAAAGGAAATCCAAATAACTATTAACCAAATCAAGAAAATAGACAAGAAGATGGATTAAAAAATCGAAGTGAATATTATTTTTCGGTATAAAATACAGTGGTGAAGTCATAACTTTTTTTTAATAACAAGTCCATTAGGTGAACGTGTCAACTACTTCTCGAGCTATTTGAAATATAAACTTGAGAAAGATCAATTTAGACTCGATTTTAAACTAACCCTAATATTAAATATTTGGCCATTTATTTATATTTTTAACCATATGCATATAATTACATAATCATCCATCATTTTAATTTATATTTGGAATAAGTTGAGCTAAGTTTGAAATGATCGAGTTCAAATATAAATAATCGAGTAGGTTTAAGCTAAACTTAAAAGTATCAATTATTATATTATTTATGTAAAAATAAATTTGTAGATAAGTATTAATAATATTGAGTTGAGTCGCATAGATGAGATGATATTGATACATGGTCCGCCCATATTTCGAGATAATTCACAAGACAAGGGTGGTCCTTTGTGTGGTGTTGTTTGTTTGGTTGGTTTCATGATCACAGCAGGAACACCACGACAAACCCAAATCTATTCCTAGTTTCCATCCTCAATTTATCAAATTTACCACCTCCACTATTAATTACTTACATTTTAAGTATGGGAGGTCATTCATTGTTTTTGTATAACCATTTTAAATTACTTCATATACCATATATTACCGCAAGTTAATAAATATCAAATTTACCACCTCTACTATTTTGAATACGATTTTTTTTAACAAAATTTATACCGGAACGTCAAGACAAACGGAAAATATTAAGAAAAAAATCAGATAATCTATACTACAGAGGGTAAACTTGAATCTTTAAAAAACTTAAGGAGGGTTAAAGTGACATTTTACAAAGTTGAGTGGTCATTTTTACCTATTAACAAAGTTTGGGGGTGATTTTGTCGGTGGCAAATGCCACCGACACGTGTTATTAAGTCTATTTATAATGGACGTGACGTCTCTTGTTTAAAACACACGGCTATGTAAGTATGTAACTATGAATACATAGTTGTATAAAGCACTTAATTGAAAATTTAAAATGCAAAACAAACGGTGTTGTAATGTTTGCAATACCAATTATGTCATATTTGGGAATTGAATTCTAAGTCTAAAACCAATTTGAAAGGTATAAACCTAATCAAATTGGTATATTTCAATTTGATCAAGTTTGAATACTAACTATTTGGAGTTGGATTCAAGTATTGATGTACAACTACAATGTATGCATCGAAAGTAATTTTATCTTATAATCTTTTTTGTACAATGTATTTATTAACTATTTGGAGTTGGACATTTTTCATAGAAAAAAAACATTATTTTTCCTAGAATTTTAACACATGAGGATATAATGATCATACAAATTAAAGTTGGAGTGAATTATAGTAAAAAAAATTCAACTATACAGATTTTTTGTTCTTTTTTGTCAATAACAGAAAGTTAAACGAAACTAAATCCAAAATATTGAGAGGCCTTAAATATTGGATTCTAAACAA
Organism: Smallanthus sonchifolius; assembly: GCA_023525975.1. Classification (NCBI taxonomy): domain Eukaryota; kingdom Viridiplantae; phylum Streptophyta; class Magnoliopsida; order Asterales; family Asteraceae; genus Smallanthus; species Smallanthus sonchifolius. The sequence goes on along the minus strand of CM042041.1, from coordinate 58,503,659 downwards.
CAACTTATTTTTTGTATAGTCGAGCCAACTTTGATGATTATGATATCTTATCAACTCAAAATCAGCAATACATATGACATCTTATTTCATTTCATATTTTCAAAATAATTTTCCTTTGTGGATTGGTTTTTTAAAGAAAACTTTTTTTTTCTTATATTAGTTGTTTTATGAATTTTCTTTTTTTTAAATAATAAGGAATAAAAAGTCACATTTTACGAATTGTTGTAACTTTTTATTTTAGATTAAAAATGCACTTTATTTAGGTGATGGGAGATTTTTTTTTTCCAAATGGTAAGATCATAGTCTTGGGTCCCCATAACCATAATCATTAGAAATATATTTGAGTGTCTACATTTAGAAGCAAAAATATAATTGGTAGGGTAGGAGAGTTTCAAATATAGAATTGAATTTAGATTCAAAATTTTGATTTTGACTACTCATATGAATATGTTGATGTCTAGGTGACTATTTGTTTTTGTTTTTGGTGGTACAAATATAACTTTCCTTGATGATTCAATTTCTTTTCTAATTATACTTTTGTATTTTCCTTAATCAACATGTATTCATTAGAGAATACATTATCCATAGAACTATTAAAATACATAATTTATTTACTAATATATATATATATATATATATATATATATATATGGGTTAGGTTATAGTAAAAAAAGTTTTTAAAATAAGAAGGGTAAGAAGGATTCTGGGCTTGACATGTGTCCTTTTATTGTTTTTAAAATGAGGGCATAATGGTCATTGTATAAAACACAATGAACGTGTATTACACAATGACCTGACTAATTACACAATGAACGTGTATTACACAATGACCTGATTAATTACACAATGAACATGTATTACACAATGACCTGACTATTACACAATGACCTGACTATTACACAATGAACTTGTATTACACAACAACCTGACTAATTACACAATGACCAGATGTGGTATTACATAATGAACTTGTATTATACAATGACCTGACTAATTACACAATGAACTTGTATTACACAATGACCTGACTAATTACACAATGAACTTGTATTACACAATGACTAGATATTACACAATGACTTGACGTGATATTACACAATGAACTTGTATTACACAATGACCTGACTAATTACACAATGACCAGATATTACACAATGACCAGACGTGGTATTACACAATGAACTTGTATTACACAATGAACGTGTATTACATAATGACCTGACTAATTACACAATGAACTTGTATTACACAATGACCTGACTAATTACACAATGACCAGACGTGGTATGACACAATGAACTTGTATTACACAATAAATTTGTATTAAACAATGACCTAACTAATTACACAATGAGCTGAAAAGCGTAAAACACAATGATAAATACATATAACACAATGAACTTGTATTACACATTGACCTAACTAATTACACATTGACCTGGAAAACGTAATTTTTTTTTTCGTTTTTGTTTATAACGACACTATACTCGTTTTAAAAATAAAAAACGCTCGTTTTTATGGTGTAATTTTTTTGAAAAAATAATGTCGTATGTAAAAGTTATAAACGTTTAAAAATGAGGGGGAAACTTGATAAAAAGTCAACAAAAATGGCCAATACTAAAATACCGTTCCAACAATTTTTTCTTTTACAATTTAATCTCAACTATTAAATCTTTTCTACAATCTGATCTAATGGCCCTATATCCTTCTCACCCTTCTTAGAATTAGATTCCTTTTAATTTGAACCTAATTCACACACACACACATATATATATTATCCTATGTAAACCACTCTTTTAGAGAAAAAAACCAAAAAACTCAATCTAGGTCTTAATTATTTATGCATTTTTTATATGTGTTTTAAAAACAAACTAGTGGGCACACCTGCCCTCCGCGGCGGGGCGGACCTATTTAAAACAAATGTAAACGAAAACGTAAACAAAACTTTAAAAAACGTTAATAAAAAACAAACCTAAAACTAAAATATAAAAAAGGAGAAAAAATATTAAGTATTAAAACCCGTACGTTGCATCGCGAAAAACGGCGGAAAAAAATTAAGTATCGGAAACTAAATTTAAACATAAAGGCAGACGCTTGCGGCGTGTTAAACCGTGAAAGAAATTGAAAAAGCTTATAAAATAGTTATCTTTAAACGAAATAAATAAAATTATTCAAACTTTCATATAAAAAAAGAAACTGTAACAAACACATTAAAAAAGTTAACAGGAAAAGTAAGTAAAAGAAAGCAAAACCATTAAAAAAAAATAACGACTTAAAAAAGAATTCATAACGACGTTGTACGCAAGTGCCTAGAAAATTTATACACTATCAAACGTTCCACTTCTTGTAAATCGGTTGGTAAAAAAAAGAGAGGAAAAAACGTTTAATGTGTAAATGATAACTTTATTAAATTCAGGGGCTGTAATATAAATTTGTTAAAGGAAAAAAACTTTTTTTTTTAATTTAGGGGTTTAAAAGTAAATCTGCTATAAATTAAGGGTCTAAATGTAATTACAAAAAACAAAAATGATGACCTATTGATGATGTAGCATATGTATTAGTGGTTTGTACTCTATGCATCTTCTGTTCTCGTTTTGGGTTTTGTTAGTATTTGAATGTGTCTTAGATTAAATAGAGGTCAAAAGATCATTACACTTTTTTTCCTTTTTCTTTTTGATTAAATCAGAATTTCAACTCTCTATCCATGGAACAAATTGAAGAACACGCTCTTTACATATGTGTAAAGACCAAATACACAACTGTAAAAATAAAAAAAACACATGTGTAATAATCAAATAAATATGTGTAATAATCAAATAAACATGTGTAAAACTTATACAGACAAATTAGAAGAAAAAAAAATTATACATCCAAAATACACAAATATCATTACAAATCAGAAAAAAAAATTATACATATTTATACAGTGTAAAGAATCGAATACATTTTCTAAAAATCTAACCCCATTTGTAAAATCAAACCAAATGACCCAATATCAAACCCTTTACTTGTGAAATATTGTAGATCTATAGAAATCTTTCTATATCTTGGGTTCTTAGGCTCGTGTTCTTGAAATATGAGTAAAGAGACGTAAAATAACCGTGAATTAGCAAACTGAAATAGAAGAAATGAAGATTTAACCATGTTCAGACATGTGTAAATTTAGTTTACACATGTGTAAAATTCATATATGGGTTATTCAACATGTTCATGTCTTAATCAACAACCAAAAACCATTAACTTCATGGTTAAAATTTTTTCACATAAATCAGATCAATTCAAACAAAATTCATATAAACCAAGTTTACACATGTGTACATCCAATTTAGACATGTGTAAACTTAGTTTCAAAACTAATATAAACGAAAACTAATCTTTCTATTTCCATTTTAAAACGTTACTGTCTCCTGGTATTTTAATATCCATTGAAATTTTAAGATAAAAAAGGAGACGAATCCCTAATTTAGGTTTATCTCAGTGTGATCAAAATTCGGACTGGACCGACCGGGTGAACCGGGAACCGGAGACTTGGGGTGGGTGGCTTAGGTTTTTTGGGTGGGGGGAAGGGAGTTTAGGTTTTCGAGTTTAGTTTTTATCATTTAACTTGTTTTTTCCTCGTTTAAAATGTATGGTTGAGAATGATTCTCTAATTCCTTCTTTTTTTTTAAGGTTTCCTATTGAACCTTCCCTACTATATTATTAGATCTTTTTGTTGTTGCATATTGTATCCTAACATGTGTCTTATATACTTTTCATGTATGTACACGTTTTTTTTAAGTTGGAGGTCTTTTTGAAAGCACACTCTCTATTTTTTAAGAAAGAGGTATGATTTGTTTAAATTCTATCGAATATAGTTGTATATTTTAGAAAAATCATGCATGCGATAATTAAGAGTTATACATTATCATCGTCTTTTTGACAAGGTAACCTGTCCCTTAAATAAATACCTACATTATCATTTTTTTGAAAAAGAAAAGAAAATTTGTTCCTATGTTAAAATACAAAAAAATAAAAATAGGAAATTATATCTGGTATTTAGATGTTGACACTTCCTTTGTCCTTTTATCATTCCATTTACTTTTTACGGTTGAAATTAATTTTCTTGACCAATATATTTGTTTTCTTCCCCGCAAAATAAACATTCTAGTTATTATATTGTCATGCCATTATTATTTACACCAATAACGTGGTGAAAATTCAATAGATTTGTTTTAAATATAAATTTAAATAATTAAATTATTTAATTACAAATATGTGTAGTTTATAAAGCTCTTACCACACTGTTTTGGTTCTAAATTAGTAAACCGCCAGTTTTCAGTTCTACATGAGGACATTAAGCTGAACATTTAATCGATGTTTTATAAATGTGTCGGATATCGAAACCACCCTTACTACAGATTCACTAGTTGGTTCTGAATTTCTTGGTGATTCGTGTATTTGTGATTGTCTGGATTCTCTGATAATCACGTAGGGTTTACTTGCTTAAATTATTTACGTGGTATACACAAAATTCAATCGGATAAGAATTAGAGATTCAAGAATGAATATATGAAAGTCTTTTGGAATTTCGTGTTTTTGATACTAACCAAAACACACACATATATGGGGTAAACATATACACTAGAACGTTATGTTGGTTATTAGCTGAAAACCGTCACAACCGTCAAATCTATAACAACCAAGTCATTATACTCCGGAGATGCAATCTACTTCGGATAAACAATCCATTTTGGGTGAGCAATCTTACTCTGGATGAGCAATCTTACTCAGAAGTAAAATTTAAAATAATAAATAAATCTCTTGTTTTCTTAATAGAAAAATAAAAGAATTAAGTTATTTTTTAAGGAAAAGTGGCTACGCATAAATATAGCATCAACATTTTACAGATTGGTCCCATTATATGAATAAAATGTTTTTGATAAAAAAAATGGAAAGAAGTTAAAAGAGAGTATTTTATTTAGAAAAGTAAAAAAAATTAAATAAATAAAAGCTCGACTGGCACGTCTTATATGGTGGGAAACTCGTACATCAGTCGCACAATTTATATCGCCAGTAGGAGAAAACCCTAGATTCGGGATCAAACTCTTCCACACGGTGGGAAGCTCGTACATCAGTCGCACCATTTATATCACCAGTCCATAAGGAAACTCATCACTGTGGGAAAACCCCCTAGATTCGGGATCGAACTCATGACCTCAAAGAGGTGAAGGTGCAATCCGCTACGACATGTCGTTGGACCAGAAAGCCAACTGCAACGTCTTTCCAGATTAGTTGACGATGCAATTCAACCGCCACTCAACAAAAAACCGGTTGGTCCATGTCGAAATGTCTAGCCAAAACCGAACCGTATTTATGCTGACAAGTCCGATCCGATTATGAAAACATTGGTTTAACATATAATTAGTAGTTATTACGCAATAACTGAAATTATATAACATTAACCAATCAAAAGTACACTTGTAACCATTTGTATTTAGACACATAAACATCATCCCTTAGAGTGTGACCACCATCACCCTCAAACACCATGACCAACACTTTATTATTTTCTATCCCGCCTCTTCCTTTAACTCGTATTCACCGTCCCTTCTATACCACATCGTTACACCTATCATCCTTCACATTGATGCTAAGGGAGGAGCGTGTCATCTAAGGGAAATACGGTGCCGAAGATTTTGGGTGGTACCGAAAGCGGGCAAAGGGGGAAGGGGGGGGGGGGGCATTCACATCAAGGTTTCATCCCGCTTCAGCTTCATCTCCACCTTGGGCCTTATTTATTGTTTCTCCAAATTGGCACCACCATCCTACTTCCGGCATCAAAATCTTCATCTCTCTCTGCCATCTTACCGCCATATTATTATAAACCTTTTAGCATCATATTACTTAATTTAACAAATTATGTAACAAAATTAAAAATAAAAAAGATATTAAGTATTATAAATTAAGAGGGAAATTCTAAAATCTTAAATTCGAACCATAAAATACTACATAGACTAAGATTTACAAAAAAATCGAAGGGTTCTTGTCATATTTTTTTTTTCTTAATTATGGCACAATGTTCTTTATGAAATGTAAACATTTCAGGATGCATTTGGCTTAATCCTTATGAAATGTTCTTTATGTAGCAAATGTCTTGCTTCTCTTTAGCTATTGGGATGCTAGTGTTCGCTTTCATTTGGGCTCGTCTAATTTGACTAAATTTCACACATGTTCGTGTATGAAATGTGTAACATGATCTTTAAAATAAATCATTTAAACGCTTGTCTTTTGACTTCTTAGTTGAATCATGATGTCATTGAAATATTGAATAAAGTCCCTTGCTTTTTTTTCATGTGCCGGTGTGACTTTAAGTTGCCAGCCATTCTCAGTGCACCATAACCTTTTCATTGTATGTAATATTCCAGGACCCTCTACCACAAATTTGTGAACTTTTTACTTTGTAGTCATCGGATACATTTAGGTACCCTTAGTAAGAAGTTTATCGTCTGAAATAGTCCACAACTGTCTTCTAACAGTTGAAGACGACACCATTTTCCCCCAAAATTCTAGAAGCGGCCTTGAGCCGTGGAGACAGATTCATCCACATTGTTGATGTGTGCTGCAAATATGGATGATTGAGTAGTGGAGATGGCTGGATAAATGGGAATTGAGTTCCCGGGGGGTTGGTAAATGGTTGTGAGAATTTTTGAAATTGTGAGAATTCTGGATATTTGAAGTTTGGGCTCAAGTATCCTTGGAATTGTGGTATCGTGGATAACCGAAGTTTGGATGCAAGATTTGATTTAGGTTTGTTTTCTCATCGGGAATGCCTTCGTTTAGCATTTTCTTGAACATGTTTGTGTATGGGTTCATAATTGTAAGAAATGAGAGAAATGAAAGAAAGAAAGAAAGAAAGAAGAAATGATAATGTGGAAAATAAAATAAAAAATATGGTTAAAAGAACCTAACTCGGCCCCACCTCACCCCATCCTTCTCCGCAACCACGATCTCACAAACAAGCCAAGGACATGCCAATGCGGTTGTCTATGATGGATACCACTTGGAAGTCCATAACCTTTCATGAACGCCCCCGTTGGGGATAATCTAAGATAGAACATATTAAACCCGATTAAATTCAAACCCCAATCACTAGGGGTGAGAACGAGGTGATTCGATTTGGTTATGAGCTAAAACCGATTCTATTACCGATGTTTTGGTTTTTAGATCTTCATTACCAATCGATTTCGGTAAACAATTCTATTAATTCGGCTTGTGGAAAAAATTGTCCGGTTAAATCGGTTAACCAGGGTTAATCTCTGCTATGGATGTGCCTAGTTTGAAACTAATTTCAATTAATAAATTCAATTATATCTTAGGTCAAATAAAATGTTAGTAATCCTTTTAATTTATAGAAAAAATAAGCTTCATTAAATAAGTTATTTATAAAAAAGTTATTATAAAGCTTTTTTGACATACAACATTATTTATAAAAATTTAAAAATATAAATATTGGTTTTAATGCCGTTTGCTCAATCAAATCGGTTATTTCAATTTGGTTTTTTGATTATTTTGCTTATGGTTCAGCTAGTAGTGCTCACCCCTAATTCGCACATATAATCCAATACATCGTTACCCCTAAATCTTTAACCTAAATGATGAATTTCTGTTTATGTATATTGAGAAACCCGAACCCTAATGATCAAGATTTATAATTATTGTATAAGAATAGTTTAATTATAATTAATTAAGATTTAAAGCACTTAAATATAATTTGGTGGTTTATCAAAATATAAAGTATTATTTATAGTAGATTTTTAGTCAATTATTTTAAGAGTTGGATTCACAGAATAACTCCAAAAATAACCAAATGCTAATGAGACAAGATATTAGCTTAAGCAAAAAGATTTGCATGCAGAGCAAGTGGGCTATTTCAATCCCACCCTTTTATGCTTTACTTCACAGAAACTGTAGCCAATTACATCATTACAAGTGTCCCCTGGTCTGTGTGTGGCTTTGGGAAGAGTTCCATGGTCCCCTGGTTCACAGGACACCCAACCAGCTCACCCAACCAGGGTGCGGGTCCGGAGCCTGGCGCAGCCTTTCAGACGTTGTATTGGGCCGGCGCCTAGCTGTTTTAGAAACCATTCATGTTGTACTCTAAAATCCTTGTATGTTATCTTCTTTTTTTAATGGCAAACTAACCTATTTTTAAACCTAAAGGCAAAATAGTCCAGCGACATCTTGGTGCTGAGATAAGGCTCAATAACCATAAAGTCATGGGTTTGAATCTCACAATGGAGTTTTCCCAGAAAAATTTGGTTTCCTCCTGAATTGGTGACTTGGTGTTGGAATATGATCGGGTGGTACCACTGGTGGCACGATGATACTCCAGTGGTCCGTCAGTGATCCAAATTTGTCGTTAAAAAAACCTATTTTTAAATACTCCAAATACTTGCACATTGCAGAATTTGATTAATCTTATAGATAAAGGGGAGACATCTTACCATCACACCATGTCCCTAGGTCTGTACCGTAGATATTTTCTTTCTTTGATCTTTAACACCACTTTCTACATCATGAATGTGAGATGAAGTTTTTTGTAAAAAATCATTGAAGTTTATATTTTCTTTCTTATTCAACGATATGTGATGACAATTTATAGATTTATCAGAAGAAGTTGATTATAAAAAGATCTCAAAATAAAATCTTGTTAGTGATCTCGAAATAGGTTGAGCTGTCCTTCAGATAACCATAAACGCCATATTAAAATGTGGACGATAATCATATAAACCTTTTGAATACTTGAGTGAATAATAAGGTTACACATCCAAAAAATATGTTGTTTGGATTAAAAAAAATTGTATATATTTTAAACTACATAGTTATTTTGAAATGAATTATATATTCTTTTTACAAAATCATAAAATTTTAAAAATTAAGTGTAGCTATGATAAAATTCATGTGAATTGCCAATGGATTGTGTTGGGGTTTGGGGGACAAAAGGTGGCATATTAATTTTTTCACATATCTCATCACTGTACGTTATGAGGTAAACCATATTATTATTTTCTTATATATTTTTTAAGAAAAACAGTTGATATAAATTTTTGTAACAGCTGATATTAAACTATAAATAAAGCTAACTTAAAATACTTTTCCTTTTTCACATTTACATATGTACAACTATTCATGCACAAATTTCCTTTCACCAATGTAAAATTTTCATCTTTTGCCAAAAATATTGTAATTTATTTTGAAGTTTAAATTGGTTAAAAAGTCAGGTATTCAGTGTCACGAATATATGAAGGGGAGGCTTAAATGCATTGTCTGCTGCTAAATCTCTGGACCTAAGATTTACTCCACACCATTATTGATAGCCATGGTCGAAACATGCGTTTATTGCGGTATAACTTGTACCCCACGCAATGAACGTTGTACATATGTCTTTATTTACAATAGAAAATAAATCCATTCTAATCAACATTGTTGTTAAAACAGACTAGACCGGTTAGACCAGAAACCATGCCCCTAACCGGTTCAGTTAGTGAGTTGAACTGACGCTGGTCGGTGAATGTTTCAGTCACTAGACTAGTTTTGAGTGTTTTTATTAGGAAAGTATTTTTTTTTTTAGATTATAAAATGCTGCTGAAAATGCCAACTTTTCTTGAAACATGGTAGTGTTTTTGCTCCTTTTGAAATTAGATGACAAAAATACTCTAAAACGTAAATACTAGGTCCAAAATTATGACTATTTTACCCCCATTGCCACAGTCACCATCACACCATCATAACGCCCAACTAGAATCCTTCAGGCATTGGCACTAGACAAAATTCGCTTTTGGACGGTTGTGACCCACCACAGGAATGATAGCATTGGAAAGCAAAACAAATTGCTTCATGTGAGTAAAGCTCTAATACCATCTACAATGTGGTTCATCGACAGAGGTCGAAAAACGTCGCTGGTTTTTGAGGTCTAGATTTGTGAAAAACCGGACCTGTCCATGAATTAGGTTGGGCCAGTGAGATTTTCGCCGGATAAAGCTGACGTGAAAGTTTGTCATCTTTGGTGCGTTGTAGATGCTCTAACGTGATTATATAGGGGTTTTGTGTGATAATTTTTATATATGAAATTGGAGTAGATCACTCTTGTTATACCGTGAGGTTTATGAATCCATTTCTGATATAAATATATAATAGACATTTTTTTAACAACATCTAGATTATCTAGGATATAATAGACAACACTAGATAATCCAGGATAAATCTGTCATCATCAAGACTTGAACACTCAACCTTTGGTTGGGATGAGATTATCAACTACACCCAATAACCCAACCCAGTAAATCGCCGCAGGACTCGAACCCACAGTAGACAGTTAGAACACTAATTTTAATTTCCTATGTACATTCCTTGATCAAAGACTAAAAAGTAATTATTTTGATTTCTTTATTATATTTTTTTAAGAAAATAATCATCCAAAATGTTTACCTAAGTAAGATTCAAACTTGCAATTATTTTAATTTCTTATTGTTTAGTGATTCTTATTTTAACTAATTTTTACATTTTATTAAGCTAGAACTTAAATAAAAACATACAAGTTTTGGTCGTGTTCTCACATTTGATTTTTCATCACACTTCACAAAAACAATCAAGAACCTGCCTTGAATGTTTTATGCTTCAACCAGGGGCGGCCCAATAGTAGAAGTGGGCCGATCTATAGGGCTTGGGGCCATCTAAAACTAGGTCTCCATCTTTTAAAAAAGTTTTTATATATGCATAATCATAGTGGGCTTTTGTTTAATATGGTTTGCTTTAAATTTGGGCCTGAAATATTATGATAGACCCGTCGAAATGTGGAATCATGGATCGGGAAGGGATTATGGCGCGGTAATTTGAGCAACGACAGAAATGAGGAATGAGGATTCGAGGAATATATCTCATGTAAGAATCGGAGCCCGGGATGAAAAGGTAGAAAAAAACTCTTTCTTAGCAAACTCAAAATGTGATGACACACATGAAGTACCATTTATATAAGGATCATTTACATATATCCCCCTCCTAAGTTAATTTATTACATATATACCCAACCCTTAATTTTAATTACATATTTCCTCTTCCTAAAGCCTATATATTAAATATATTACACACACGGAATACCTTTAACCTGCCAACGCCGACAAGTACATTTTCTTTCATCAAGTGAAACCTCACAACGCTTGTCCATGTGTTTAACTTCTGCTCGGTTTTCACCACTTCTACAAACTTCATACTCACCCAAATTCTACATACAAATTAAAAAATATTAAAAAACTTCACCAAAAACATTCAAAAAAATATTTAAAAAACATTACACTAACCTTAGAGATTTTGGTGAGATGTTTAAAAACATTAGGTACTAAGGTACCATTCCATTTTTTAAGAAGCCTCATTTTCTTGTCTAGTTGTACCATAATCTTCTCTCTAATGGAATCAAGTAGGTCAAGTACCGGCTGATAACGCACCTCACCTATCTAAGCATTAAATGCCTCCGAAATATTATTGGTAATATAATCACACTTTGATGTTGTCCCAAACTTGCCACGACACCAAATCCTATTGTGATTCTCTTTAAGATAAGCAAGTGCATCCTTATTTTCTCCACCAATTTCATTTAATAATCGTTCATGCTCGGTTACACGATAGGTCTTTGCAGCATGCCATAAGTGAGAAGTAAAGAATTCACCACGAAAATGTCTCTTGAAGTTATTATATAAGTGCCTAACGCATTCTGTATGCTCAACAGTAGGATACACTTGGGTAATTGCAATGTCTAGACCTTTTTGCATATCTGATGATATAACTAGTCCATTAGGTGTACCGATTACTTTCTTTAGTAACTCAAGAAACCATATCCATGAGTTTTTTTAATTAGTGGCAACCTATCCGAAGGATAATGAGTGGCAACCTCTTCCATCAAATTATCAAAATTGTATATGCATGTGTCAATGTATATGCATTTTTGATAGCCAAAACAATAACGTTTTGTAGATAAATTCTTAGCTAACCAAAAGTAGCCTTTATATCTTAGTTTTATCTTATACTTGGCAAACTCTTGAACAACAACATTCTCAACTGAGTGATTTTCCATATTTTCGTCTTCCATCATGAATGAACCTAATGTGAATAATCGAAGCATGAAGAACTATACAAATTTCGAAATATATATACAAACCAAGCATCAAGAACCTAATGTGAATACAAACACTGATTTCAATCAAAAAAGGTATTTTTTTTCTTTGAACATACATACACTGATTTCAATCAAAAAAGGTATTTTTTTTCTTTGAACATACAAACACTGATTGTTTTTGAACAATCAAGAACAGAATATTTCGAACACAAATTTCTGTCTGCGTACCTGCGTGAACCCTGCGATTAAAACCTGTGTACCCTGCTGCGATTAAAACCTGCCTGAACCCTGCGATTAAAACCTGCGTACCTGCGTGAACCCTGCGATTAAAACCTGCGTACCCTGCTGCGATTAAAACCTGCGTGAACCCTGCAATTAAAACCTGCGTACCTGCGTACCCTGCACGAAACTATGCCTGCCTGCGTGACCTTTGCCAGCGATGCCTACTGCCAGAGTCGTCGGCGATAAGATTGAAATCACAAAACTCGCCGGCGATGCCTGCTGCCAGAGTCGGTGATCGAAGAGGGCTTCCTCCTGCCAAAGTCGTTTGATATTCTGCCAAAGAAGTTTCTGATCGGGGTATACCTCATTAGTTTCTGAACCACAAGCAATGTATCCATCAGCAACAGATAATCCAACAAAATTTTGTAAGATACAAATTTTTATTAAGAATGTAGTAAATGTGGTATGTGAATGTGAACTAAATATTGAAAAATACCTTCTCATTAGTATGACCTTTAAAGGTTAAGATGCAACTGCTGGTTGATAAGGAACCAAAATCGGCTTTATTGAGGTCCCATAGTTTTAGTGTGTTGTCGGTCGATGCAGAGACGAGGGTCCCACAATCCAAGAATTTGACATAACTAACAGCTCTGCCATGGCCAGATAATGTACACATGGGCGTTGAAACGTTTCGAAGATCATAACAATAAGTTCTATAATCAGCAGACCCAAAAGACAGTAAATGGGTGGAATAAGGAGAAAACTGGACACAACAAACATTTGCAGCGGTTTTGATTGTGGCTAAGCTCTTTTTCTGCATATGGAAAGGACAAAACTTTAATTATGTGAGTAACATATCTAGAAAGTTATTAATTACAAGATAAATATCTAAAATATCTAGCAATAAGAAACTAAATTTATAATTTGAGTTTATTTGTAATGATGATAATGGGGAACCTAAATTAGCACGATCAAGGAAAGTATAATAAGAACAAAGGTGACAGAGAAGCCGGAATTTTAAACAAATGGGAAGAATAAGCATACCTCGTTAATGCTCCATAGTTTCACAGAACAATCATCACTACCACTGGCTAATTTTATAGGGTCAACTCGAGAAAAGTCAACAGACCATGCTCTCCTTTCATGCTCAATATGATGGGAAATTGCTTCACCGGTTCCAGCATCCCATATCTAGGCCCATCCATGGAATTATGCAAGAAACGTTAGAAAATAACCAGTTAAGGATCCACATGTAGTACTTTATTTGCCTTCTATATGCACAAAAGGTAATAAAATTTAGAACTTTATCTAATGAGCGTCTGTTCTTCTGATTCGTATATCTAAGCGTCTAAAGTAATTTGCCATTTAATAAGCATTCAATTGTGTGTTACCATTTTTAGGGAAATGTCCAGACATAAAAACCATTGACATCTTGTTAATTAAACCAAAGGAAACAATATGGTGATAACTTTTATCACATAAGGAGTAATTGATGACACATTATGGCAAATACCTCAATCGTCAATTTGCATGAGATATATTTATACGTGCCCTAGTTCATATTAATGCATGAAATTATTAAATATACTAACCTTGACCACACCATCATAGTCTGTTGAAGCTAGATAATTTCTGATATAGCTATTCCAACAAATAGAACTAAGCTTTGATTTGTTTGGCATCTCAACAGCTGGATAATGAATGTCAACAGAATCATTCAATAAAGCATGAAAATCATATACTTTTATCTTTTTTGAGACTCCAGCAGTTGCAAAATAATCCTCATCTCGGTCGAAACCAAGTGAACATACCACATTTCCCATACTACTAAAATCGCCATTCCTTAGAATACCCCGGACTTCAAACCTACTATAACGAGCGTATTTGGACAAACCATTAAAAAAGACCCCAAGGCGATCTAACAGCTTTTTGTCTGCTTCCATCTTTTTTGTCACAGTAATATTTTCCCGGCTTCTTAAAACTTCATGCTCTCCATTGATACCATTGGGGTCAGGATTCCCTATGGTGGCCCTCACCGCAAAGTAAGCGTGTTCAAGATGATTTATACTGTTAATCAACCGTGATCCACTAAGACTAGAAAATTTTAGTTTCCCCCCTAAAATTAGAGGAGTTTCTTGATTTGGAACATTCTCTTCAGATTCATGAAATGTCGATGTATTGTTTGGTCTTCTTGACTCGATCTCTGAGATGTCAGATTCTAAGCATGTAATATCTTCGACTAATTTTGTGGCATTTTTCTGCTTTTGTTCTTTTAGAGATACAAGAAAATCCAACATTAAATCTGATTCAGTATCTTCATGAGAAATGGTTGATGAGAACTGTTTCATAGATGACTGCTGTATTGCTCTCATAGGCTCGGATTGTAAGATGTCCCTGTTAAAAAATATGATTCATGCATGTTAGGTTAGAAGTAAAATAACAATTTTTTAAATCAAAATGAGAGGGCGGGCGTATGCACTAAAATACAATATATACACTTTATTGGTACTAATATAGTAATATCACAACGATTTTGGCGTAACAGGTGAAGTAATATAAAACAGGAGCATGTGACAGTAGTCACATATATGAGAAAAGATTTCAGAGCCAACGAAATTCAAACAATACCTAGTTGTTGCGTAATGACGGTTCAGGATGAAGCAACCAAAGACAAAATCCAGCTTCCTTGGGATTCTCTGACAGGTAACTAGGCGGAAGGATCCTCTGCCGTAAGTCCATCATAGCCATAGCATGGGCTCTAGCAGATTGAAAAGACCCGAATAGCTGAAAATCAAGAAACTACCATATAAGTTGCAAGCAAGCATCTTCCTGTCAGAACACTGTTAAGAAGAAGAATCGGAACCCAGGATGTATAACTATAGATGAAAAAAGGTAGAAAAAACTCGAAATGTAATGACATTTATGAAGTGCCATTTTTTAGCTTGGATTGATATCTCATGTAAGAAATCCAATAAACAAATATGGCAAGTCAGTGACAAGTCAAACAGACAACTTGAATAATATCATGCCTATGTCGTGATGTGGTGCCACATTGACTGATAACTATTTATTTTCTGTCTTTCTAATTGGCTGCGATATGATGAACCCTGGTTTATCCTTATTTCCTGGTCATTTTGTTCTTTTTGATTTACAGTTCATCATTCTTTTCCAGTTGGCACCACGTGCCATACCTACTATGCTATTTCAGTAATGGTTACTTTGTATGCTCTACACCATCTAAGAGGAAAAAACATTGTAGTTTTTCCAACTGACCAATTAGGGCGCAACTGACTAAATTATTCACATAAGTCTCACATAAATTTGGGTTGCTACAAAATTAGCAAGCATACCAGAACATCATCATTAAGAAGTGGAAAGGGAAAAAAGCCACAATGAAACACAATGTGCACCTCAAATAGAAGAACGCCTAGCGAATAGACATTTGAAGCCAACGTGGAGCACCTCTCTCTAGAATCCTCTGGACTGGCATACCACTGTTCTTCTAATGAATCACCGCCAAAGTTAGAAACCATTTGCGATGTAGCAGACAAATGCAGGCTGTTGGACATGCCTTGGATTGTATATGTATTATCTCCTTTAGAAATATTCTCTTCATTAAATCCGTACCCAGAATCTTTGAAACGAGAATTTATTGCAAATTGAGGCCACCTATAGAATGAGTTCCCATTTTCCACATGCTTTCTTCTTTTTGAGCTTTGGCTAGCACCAACAAGGAGATTGTGGTCCAATTCTCTCTTCTTATCCCCATCCTTTTCCAAATTACCTAATTCTTTGCTCCAAATGTTAGGTGAGCCCATGTACAAAACTTGATTTAGTGGCATCAACTTGAAGCATGATGGGCGTAAGGCTAGCAGAGCTTCTCCACGAGCATGAGATGATGTACAAGATCTAAAATCTGATTAAATATATGCATGCTCTTTGATTTGTCTACCTTGTTCTGACCAGATTTCAGCCATTCTCTCAGACTCAATGCTTCATGAACACTAGTAGGGTGACCGGTAATTTCCTTACTTGAATCAGGTGCAGAATTACAATCCATTAAAGGTGCCTTCGGATGATTCCGACCACGAATATGAACAAGAGCATCACCAGCCGGGCCTGGCCCACTGCAAATGACACCCTTCCCCTTCAATGTATTTTTCACGAAATATTGAGAAAACCCTGATTGAGAAAGCATCTTTGTTCGAATCGCACTAGGAGATACCAACGTATTGCATGAAGCAGGTTTTCTGTCTTCACGTCCTGAAAGGTTCATTGTGTCATTTTGAATTTTAATTTGTTGTTGTTTATTCAAATTATGCACTCTGTCTGGGAAGAAAGCGTGCCAAATGTTATGTTGACTATTTGTTTTTTCTTTTGTTCATGAAGCACCTGTCTCCAGGTTGCCACTGCTGTAATTTCTTACTGTTAACTCTTCAACAATTGCCCCTGCATCATCCAAGCAACGACTGCTGGTGCATGCATGTTCCGATGTATCAACCCTACCAACATTATTTCCATCTGAAACATCTGTATACAAGCCTGTTGAGCTCTCCAGAATATTAACATCACCAGGTATAAGCATTTCCTGCATATTTGAGCTTCCATGTTCTATATACAGCCCACTCTCTTTGATCAGGAACGGTTTGCTATCAATAACATTAACCGTAGTCGCTTCGCTATCCACTAATTCATCCATTCCCTCAAAAGAAACTTCATTCAATGGTGATGAGCACTATAGATCTGAAATTCATGACAAATGATATATAATAATCCAAATGCTTGCAATTGATTCAATATTAGTATAATTCACAATCAAAACTCAACTCATGACATAACAGTTTAAACAAAAAGGATAATCAAGTAATCAACAAACAGATATAACACATTTCAAATACAAGAATCAGATTCCATTTTGAGCTTACCGAAAATTTAGGGCTAATACAAGAATCAGAATCAGAATCAGAATCACAAAACCCTAACTGAACTACTGAATTTCAGTTTTCTTAATCACGGTTACTTTTGCAAGATATTCAATCATTAAGGAAATCATCAAACAAGCTAAAACTGTTGTCTGAAAGAAATCAAAAGACATACGACTCTAAATGCATAGAGATAAGATCGAGAAGCAAAATTAACCGATCAAATTGTATACTAATCAATAAGAAGTTAAAATAATAACACTCGACTTAACAAACAGTAACGAATTCAATACCTTCGTTATCTTGAAAGAAGAAATCGAACGAGAATCTATCGATTCAGAGAAAACAAGTCTAAAATTCATCAAAATTTGGAGCCATGGATGATTGAAATCACACCGTTTAGAGTTTTTTCATAATATTCCTTTTACACAAGAACTTTGCAAAGAAATATCCTAATGCGGAGTTTCTAATATTGTAACTTTTTCTCCTATTATTAGTTTTTTTGTAACGGGTGTTGTGGAGGGTATCTACAAAATTTTTGAATACATGACTTCTACATCAAAAAGAAAAAAAAACTTTTACTATTAATTTTTTAAATAGTGAAGACCAACACTGGGTAACCGTTTGATTCTTTTTAAAGCATTCCCAGCAGCTTTTTTATCCTTATCATTATAATTACATCAAAAATTACTATTTTTTTCTTTCTTTTTTTCAATTAAATAATATTTTTTATACCTTTATCATTATCTCTTTGTCTCTCTTCCACTAACAACTACTTTCAAAAAATATTCAAAGTAAACACAAATAAACTTTAAAGGGGTGTCGTAGTGGTAATATTTTGAGTCCCTTTAGTGAATGTCTAGACGAGCATAAAGGGGTATCCATCGTGTCGGGATGGTGGCCTGACGGGTTACGGGTTGGCAAGTTGATGGGTTGAATTATGCAATCCGAACCTGACCCATATGTCTAGCCGTGCAAAAAATTTCAACCCTAACTGGATACTCATAAATTCGGGTCAATCCAAACCTAATCCGTTTTAACCCATTTATTTAAAACAAAATCATAAACTACTAAATCCAAAATCTAATTCATTTTTTGGTAAACCGAAAAATAATTGAGTATTTATCTCTCAAAAGGAAAAACATAAAATTTTTCGTATAAATCAGTTCGTTTATGGTAAATACTAAATATAAAACCAAGTGAACAGTTATTTCTAGAATAAGAAAAAAAAATTAAAACATAAACGGGTTAACAGGTCTGTTTTTAAATGGGTCATCATGAACCCAACCCGTTTATTAAACGGGCCAACCCGAACACAAACCGTTTGTTAAAACAGGTTTAAATAATCATTTCAAAACCTAATTATTTTCGTCTCGTTTTCATGTAGTGTCAATAATGGCGGCCATAAACTACATTTTAAGGTGCGGACAACATTTCTTAATTTTTATAAAAAGGAAAAAAAAGATTAAACGCAGATTGTTAAAGATTGACTTCAAATTTTGTTTAGGGAGATAGTATTTTAGATTGAATTTGTTGGATGGTGACCAGAGAATTTATGTGGCCTTTGAACAACGTACGTAGCCATCGCCAAAAAGAAAGAGTCCAAAAAACCAGGTGGGTCCACACCACCTCCCACAAACCCAAAAAAGGAAATAAATCACAACTTGATCTATAATTGTTTTTCTATTCATACGTCATATACTTTTTTAAAAAGTTATTCCAATCACTCATGCCGCTCTCTGTAACGAACCAAAATCCGGGTCTCGTTATAAATAAATAAATATTTCTAATTAATATTATGGTGAAAATAATATTTTAGAAATAAGTTGAAACAAGTGGGTTTCAAGTTTGTAATGGGGCTATGTTAGTTTTGACTAACTTTAGAATGAAATGGGTGAAGTGGAAAGTTGAGGGACTAAAGTTGTAATATGGCAAAATCTGCCATTTGACTAGTTAAAGTCAAAATTAACTCATTTTTGAGGTGTTAGTCGTTCAAGAGAAGAGGAGAAGAAGAGAATTTCGGTTTTGGAGCTAAATCGCGGAATTGAGGCTTGTTTTGTGAAGGTTTTGGCTCACACAACACCTTCATAACATCAAGTAAGTGATTCTCTTCCTCTTGATTTCACCATGAATGTGTTCTTGGTGGGTTTTGGGTGAAATCCGAAATTATGTATGCATGTGATGAAATGGTGTTAGATTATTGATAATCTAGCTAAACTAAAGTTAAAGAATGATGATTAACATCCTAGAACCCTTTGATTTTGATTATGAGAAGTTAGGGTTCATATGGTGGAAATTGGGGGTGTTTGGATCATGATGCTAAAATGATGAATTAATGAAGATTAAGTGTTTTTAAGATGTTAGACACTTGAACAAACACCAAATTAACTTAATAATAATTTTTGAAAGAAAAATTAGTGTTAAGATTAAGATAATGAAACTCAAGTGGGTGAGTTTGTGGTGAAAGAGGGTGTTTGGTTATGAGGATAACCCAAACGGGTCAATTTGGGTTGGAAATGGGGAAATTGAGTTGTGGACTCAATTGTAATAGAATTTTGATGTATGTTAGATTACTAAACTAGGTGAATGTGTTTAGGTAATCTAATTGCAAAGCTAGAAGGTGGTGCGGGATCCTCTAACTCAAAAGGTAAGTGCTTTGCACTTACTTAGTAATGATAGGTGGTGGTGATGTTCATATTTGAATTTCATGTTGGTTATTCAAATATCTTATATGTGTTTATTGGTATGTGGATGAAATTAGTTATTTAACCTATATGGTGTGAAAATTGACTTGTGTGGTAAAAGTCAAGTTTTGTATGCATAATGTAGTTGGCTATGTGGTATATGGTCAAACTAAAATGTAGAATATGTTGAATTGGTGTAAATGACTATGTGGTATATAGTTAAGCAAAAATGTGGTATGTGATAAAGTAGAGTAAATGACTCGTGTGGTGTAAAGTCAACTAAATGTGGTAAATTGAAGAAAGTGACTTATGTGGTATATAAGTCAACCATTGTGGAATAATGGTGAAGTCGGTGTAAATTGACTTATGCGGAATATAAGTCTAACCATTGTGGAATAATGGTGAGATTGGTGTAATTGACTTATGTGGTATATAAGTCAAGCCATTGTGGAAAAATGGTGAATGTGGTGTAAGTGACTTATGTGGTATATAAGTCTAGTGTAAGGGGCCTTATTTGACCAAATGGGTGCAAATGGGTCAAATGGGTCAAATGGGTGAAAAGGGTGAAAGCAAGTTGTAAATACTTGTTTGTTATGTTTATATCATTACTAATGGTGTTATGTCAATGTGGTGATGTAGGGAAAGCTCCGAGGTAGGTCAAGGTCAAGTCCAAAGCGCGAAGGGATCTCGTATGCATTTTTGGTGGTTTTAAGGATTTGGGGAAATTACTTGTAATTTGGTGATTTGATCCTTAAACTGTAAATTTGATATTTGAAAACTTAGTTTGGATGTTTGGGGTCAAAACCCAAGTGTTGGAAATTTTTGGATGTCAAGTGATTTGATAAAAGTTGGAAAAATGACAAGGTTTTGAAACCTGCAGCTGAAGGGAAACTCACTGGAAATTTGGTCTCTCGCGGTACGCGAAGAACCTGGGAGGATTCTCTCGCGGTACGCGAGAGACAAAATCTCCGGTTTTGCCTTTCTGAGTCCCCTCGCGGTACGCGAGAACTTGCAGGGAAGTCTCTCGCGGTACGCGAGAGACCTGGGTTTCCGGGTAAGTATTTTGGGACTCCCTCGCGGTACGCGAGGGAGGTGGCCCGTGTGCCTCGCGGTACGCGGGGGTTTTAAAAAAAAAAAAAAAAAAAAAAAAAAAAAAATCTTGGGAAATGCTTCCGCTTGTTTAAACGTTTAATTGTCGGTGTTTTAAAAGTGGTGTGTTACAACTTGGTATCAGAGCAATGGTTTGAGGGATTTGGTGTGGTGGCACCAAACTCAAACCGGATGCTCTTAATATGGGGGAAAATGATACGAGAATCCATGAAGGACTTGACTAAGACTCGGAGCTTGCGGAAATGAAAGGTTAGTAATGATTTGATAAAATGATAATATATATATGGTGTATGTGTATATATGTATGATGAATGTTGTTAAGGTGTTATGTGTGCCGAAACTTGTTTTGTGACTTGTTATATGGAGATGGTAATTACAATTGGGCATGGCGTACTATTAAACATGTCTGGCCAATATGTTTAATAAGACGAAATGTGCAAGAGACTTTATGATAACCATATAACAATGAACATTTGCAAGGATTAGGTGAAGGTGGTTATATGTGTGTGTATGTATGTATGTATGTATATGGATGATTAGATGGGGGTAATACATATACACATAGATAAGATATAGTGCCTTAACGAGTGGGTAGATTAAAGACCTATAAGTAGGTAGAACATCTACAACTTAGTTAAAAATTTGTCGGGGAGACTAAGGGGCACTTGTGTAAGTAAAAGAAATGGTGGATGAAAGTCATCTTAAGGACTCAAGTATGTTAAAGCCTAGTAGTGTATCACCTCGTGGGTAGTGAGGAACATGGAATAGGTTGGGAGAAAAAGAATGCATCAATCTAGCGGAGAATGGCTAGAGCTTTCTATCATGTTGTATCAATCTTCCTTCAAGGAAGATAGGGCTCCTTGAGGTGATCCTTGGGAGGAACAGTGTGAAGCCTAGAGAGCGGGAAGAACTTCGGTTGGTGAACCGAAGTGGAAGGAAAACCTTGTTTTCACAAGAGGGTTCGTGGTGTGCGAACCAAAGGAGTTAAAGGGTGAGAGTTAATAGCTGATTAATTAACGATGAATCACTATGATGGTCTTGTCTTTTGAAGCAATCCATTGTGATTGGTAGAGGGCGTATTACGCACGATGAGTCGACTCCGGGACATGGCGGAGGATTGGTAAATTAATCTTCGTGAGGAGAAAGGCATAAGGGCGTGAAGGCACATGCATCGAGGGAATTCATGAGATGACGTTGAATTACCATCGATTACAAGCCATGGTGGGTGGCATAGTGGAAGAGTTCCTTCATGTGCAGTGGACAGCAGAGGTGATCAATAAGATTTCGGGCAAGTGTTTTATGACTGGTCGAAGTCGCTCGAATCTTGGAATCATCGAAGAAATGTAGATAGATCGGGTTTCTCGATGCTATCTGTTGACGTTATAAAGGGGATCCTTGCGTATAGGGTACAACTCAGGTGGAGTCAATTATTAAATGCGCAAAGAAAGGTTGAACATAGGAGATAAGTGGAAAACGAAGAGTAAATGAGAAGTGGCTTCGTGAAAGCCGAAACATTCTAGCTGAGCTAGAAACCCTTTATGGGAAGAAATGTCGGACATTGCTATATGTCCGGAGGATAACACAAATGGTGAGAAAATTTGAAATTTGCTTAGGCCTATGGGTCACGCATTTCTAATCACCATAGTCGTGACTGAAGCTTTTCGATCATTGTGTTTGATGAAAGGCTAAGCAGATCGGTGGATTCGGGCGATCATCATTAAGGGTGTCATAATGTTGATGTTTACATGTTTTAATAACATGAGGTTGTGGATGAAACGATCACATGGATTTTGATCCGATGATTGTAAAAGAGGTGTTGGGTTACTTAGTAACCATATCATTGCCTAGTATGATAAAGGGGTGACGTGTTAATCTGTTCTCATTAGAGACAGTGAAACACGAGGTATACGAACTGGTGTATATACATGGCTTGTGCCATTGTCATCAACCGGGGATATAAAAGGGATACTTAGTATTCCAGTTGAGAAAGAGGATTTGATAAGGGTCATTGAACCTGTGTGCTTTGTTCTAAAGCACATAAACTTTTCGGTGAAAAAGGAAAATGGAAGAGTGTGTATTGCCACTGTCAGTCGGTGGTAGGATAAAACTGATTAAAGGTCTCGCGGTATGTGGACTTTTTGGTCAAGGGGTAGATGTTAAAATGTACATTGTACGCAATCGGTGTTTAAAAGCGAAGTTTTTGAACTTCAAAGGTGGATTCGGTGATTGAGATCCTTAAATCTCAAAGGATGACTTATGAATAAGTCAATGGAGATATTTAGGGTGTTTGGGTCACGGATAGGGATCTTCCTTCCAATGTTGTAAAAGAGGATTCAAGTAAGGAAGTTGTGGTATCCTTACTTGAGGAGGTCGCATGCTTTATCGGTTAAGAATGGGTGAGTTGAAGACTCGAGCTTCAAAGGGTGTTATGTATGGGCATTGGGATCCTCGAACCCCAAGAGGTATGAATTTGAGACCTTGAGTCTCAATTGGTTGATTGGTAAGGAAGTTTTGAAATTTCCATGTAAGAGGTGGGTGACGTGGGATTAGAACTTGGATTTCTTTAGTTGTCAAAAGTGTTGACTACTCGTATAAAGTGGTTCAAAAATCCAAATATCCTATGGTTAGGAGTGTTGAAATTCAAGTGGAAACTTGACGTTATAAAAGTTTTCCTTTGAAATGAGTGGACTCCATAATACATTTTTACGTGACCATACATGAAAGCATTAGGAGGATAGAACTGTTGTTATTTCATATGGTGAAGATGAGATAAATGATAAACGTTTCATCTAAATGAATCAGTGACTATCTTAGATAGTGGGCGAACTAATTGGTGCAAAAGTAGACAAACTGCATATCGTTGTCAAAGGAACCATTAAAGTCGGAGATAACCTTAGGGGAGTAACGAGGGCGTATAGAGTTACTACATTAAAGTGAAGTCGTTCATGATGACAATTTCATCGTCTCTTATTGACGAAATTTGAGAGTCTCAAGTGTTAGCACTTGGTGGTGACTTGAAGAAAGAGCGGATGGTTGCTTATGTTGATAAACTTGGTGAAAATAGCATGGGCTTGAAGACATGCTTTGGTAGGATTTGGATTCCTAGGTTGTCAGGTATTTTGACAACTATTTTAGATGAGGCGCATAAATCCAAATATCCTATCCATCCGGGGGCCACAAAGATGTTTTATGATTTGAGGTGTCATTTTTGGTGGCCGGGTATGAGGCGTGATGTTGTTAAGTATGTTGAGAGGTGTCTCACATGCTTAAGGGTGAAGGCGGAACACCAAAAGCCGTATGGAAAGCTCCAACCGCTTGAAATACCGCTTTGGAAATGGGAGAATATAGCTATGGATTTGATCACTAAACTACCAAAGACTCGAAAGGGTTATGATGCGATATGGGTAGTAGTGGATCGGTTGACGAAGAGTGCACATTTCCTACCTATAAAGGAAACATACTCTTCGGATAGATTGGCGGAAATGTATGTGAAGGAAATTGTGTCACGTCATGGTGTGCCGGTGTCGATTATATCGGATCGTGATACGAGATTTACTTCTCGATTTTGGAAGAAATTCCATGAGGATATGGGGACTAGATTGAATCTTAGCACTGCTTATCATCCACAAACGGATGGTCAAAGCGAGCGAACGATTCAAACGCTCGAAGATATGTTGCGAGCGTGTGCTTTAGATTTTGGTGGTAGTTGGGATGACCATTTACCGTTGGCGGAATTTTCCTACAACAATAGTTACCATTCTAGTATTGGTATGCCGCCTTTTGAGGCATTGTACGGGAGGAAATGTCGATCACCCGTGTGTTGGGGTGAGATTGGTCAACGGGAACTTGGTAGTAAAAAGGTGGTCGAGGAAACTAATGATAGTATCGACCAAATTAGAGCACGCTTGAAAGCGGCTCAAGATCGCCAAAAGTCCTATGCGGATAATAGGAAGCGAGCGATTGAGTTTCAAGTGGGGGACTTTGTGCTTCTGAAAGTCTCTCCTTGGAAAGGGGTGATACGGTTTAGGAAACGGGGGAAGTTAAATCCACGTTTCATCGGACCGTTTAAAGTGATAGCAAAAGTGGGTGCGGTAGCTTATCGTTTGGAACTACCGGAGGGACTAAGTAGACTTCATAACACATTTCATGTGTCTCATTTGCGAAAGTGTTTGGCGGATGAATCTACTTTTGTTCCATTGGATAATATTGAGTTGGACGAAAAGTTGAATTATGTGGAAGAACCGGTGGCAATCTTGGATAGAAAAGTGAAGCGTTTACGCAATAAAGAGATTAGCCAAATTTTGGTGAGGTGGAAACATAGAAGGGGAGCGGAAATGACTTGGGAAACCGAGGAGGAAATGCTCAAATATTATCCGAACCTTTTTATGTGAAGTCGGGTTTCGGGGACGAAACCCAAATAAGGGGAGGAGATTTGTAACGAACCAAAATCCGGGTCTCGTTATAAATAAATAAATATTTCTAATTAATATTATGGTGAAAATAATATTTTAGAAATAAGTTGAAACAAGTGGGTTTCAAGTTTGTAATGGGGCTATGTTAGTTTTGACTAACTTTAGAATGAAATGGGTGAAGTGGAAAGTTGAGGGACTAAAGTTGTAATATGGCAAAATCTGCCATTTGACTAGTTAAAGTCAAAATTAACTCATTTTTGAGGTGTTAGTCGTTCAAGAGAAGAGGAGAAGAAGAGAATTTCGGTTTTGGAGCTAAATCGCGGAATTGAGGCTTGTTTTGTGAAGGTTTTGGCTCACACAACACCTTCATAACATCAAGTAAGTGATTCTCTTCCTCTTGATTTCACCATGAATGTGTTCTTGGTGGGTTTTGGGTGAAATCCGAAATTATGTATGCATGTGATGAAATGGTGTTAGATTATTGATAATCTAGCTAAACTAAAGTTAAAGAATGATGATTAACATCCTAGAACCCTTTGATTTTGATTATGAGAAGTTAGGGTTCATATGGTGGAAATTGGGGGTGTTTGGATCATGATGCTAAAATGATGAATTAATGAAGATTAAGTGTTTTTAAGATGTTAGACACTTGAACAAACACCAAATTAACTTAATAATAATTTTTGAAAGAAAAATTAGTGTTAAGATTAAGATAATGAAACTCAAGTGGGTGAGTTTGTGGTGAAAGAGGGTGTTTGGTTATGAGGATAACCCAAACGGGTCAATTTGGGTTGGAAATGGGGAAATTGAGTTGTGGACTCAATTGTAATAGAATTTTGATGTATGTTAGATTACTAAACTAGGTGAATGTGTTTAGGTAATCTAATTGCAAAGCTAGAAGGTGGTGCGGGATCCTCTAACTCAAAAGGTAAGTGCTTTGCACTTACTTAGTAATGATAGGTGGTGGTGATGTTCATATTTGAATTTCATGTTGGTTATTCAAATATCTTATATGTGTTTATTGGTATGTGGATGAAATTAGTTATTTAACCTATATGGTGTGAAAATTGACTTGTGTGGTAAAAGTCAAGTTTTGTATGCATAATGTAGTTGGCTATGTGGTATATGGTCAAACTAAAATGTAGAATATGTTGAATTGGTGTAAATGACTATGTGGTATATAGTTAAGCAAAAATGTGGTATGTGATAAAGTAGAGTAAATGACTCGTGTGGTGTAAAGTCAACTAAATGTGGTAAATTGAAGAAAGTGACTTATGTGGTATATAAGTCAACCATTGTGGAATAATGGTGAAGTCGGTGTAAATTGACTTATGCGGAATATAAGTCTAACCATTGTGGAATAATGGTGAGATTGGTGTAATTGACTTATGTGGTATATAAGTCAAGCCATTGTGGAAAAATGGTGAATGTGGTGTAAGTGACTTATGTGGTATATAAGTCTAGTGTAAGGGGCCTTATTTGACCAAATGGGTGCAAATGGGTCAAATGGGTCAAATGGGTGAAAAGGGTGAAAGCAAGTTGTAAATACTTGTTTGTTATGTTTATATCATTACTAATGGTGTTATGTCAATGTGGTGATGTAGGGAAAGCTCCGAGGTAGGTCAAGGTCAAGTCCAAAGCGCGAAGGGATCTCGTATGCATTTTTGGTGGTTTTAAGGATTTGGGGAAATTACTTGTAATTTGGTGATTTGATCCTTAAACTGTAAATTTGATATTTGAAAACTTAGTTTGGATGTTTGGGGTCAAAACCCAAGTGTTGGAAATTTTTGGATGTCAAGTGATTTGATAAAAGTTGGAAAAATGACAAGGTTTTGAAACCTGCAGCTGAAGGGAAACTCACTGGAAATTTGGTCTCTCGCGGTACGCGAAGAACCTGGGAGGATTCTCTCGCGGTACGCGAGAGACAAAATCTCCGGTTTTGCCTTTCTGAGTCCCCTCGCGGTACGCGAGAACTTGCAGGGAAGTCTCTCGCGGTACGCGAGAGACCTGGGTTTCCGGGTAAGTATTTTGGGACTCCCTCGCGGTACGCGAGGGAGGTGGCCCGTGTGCCTCGCGGTACGCGGGGGTTTTAAAAAAAAAAAAAAAAAAAAAAAAAAAAAAAAAATCTTGGGAAATGCTTCCGCTTGTTTAAACGTTTAATTGTCGGTGTTTTAAAAGTGGTGTGTTACACTCTCCCACTATTAAAAAAAAACTTATTTAACACATTACGTTATATAGCTTTTATAACAAATAGTATATTTACTTTTATGATGTGTATGTTATGTTAATAAATATATGTTACGTTAGTTTTAAAATTAACATCTGACTTCTTATACCACCTGGATTACCCTCATTCGTGTACACTTAACTTTGAAGTTCTTCTCTCATCCATAGCCAATGCGTCGGTATTTGAGGCTGAGCATTCATTATGAACCAAAAATCTCTCCTGTCCATGACCAATGTGGGATTTGCGTAGGGTATTATTACAATGGGCCATGCAAATCTTCTCTGGGGTAAATTCCTGTGTATCAGTGATATCGATGATCGAGCCTAATGTTGGAGTACGGACAGTTGATGTAGTGACAGACGTGGGTGTGGACATTGATAAGGTACTTGTTGGGGGAAGGAAGACGAAACTTCGGTATCACCTGGAGAGGTCGTCATCGAAAAAAAGTGATTTAAGCTTGGTGAAAAGTAGGGAACGAATGGCGCCAATGAAGAAGTAAATACTAGTGTCGATTGGAAATGCAATAGTATCTACCACTTACGGGGAGTAGCGACCAGGAGAATTCCTGAATACGACCAGAGTTGGTAATGTGATGCCTGCAAAATGAAATCCAACATTGTTAGCCTTGTTACAGGAGGGGGGATTTCCCCTGTAACCAAGCTCCAGCGTAAGAATCAGTGAACTATATCAGAGAACTTCAAAGTTAAGAATCAGTGAACTATATCAGATAACCAGAAGGAGTAAGGGAAAAAATGAGTATTACCTTGCACAAGAAGTTTAATATCGGTATTTATACCCTTTGAATGATATCACACCTTAAAGCGTGATTTTCATGGGGCCCACCTTGTTAGAAGTTTGTTACATCACTAACTGACTGGTGAGAACCTTTTCAGGAATCATCACGTTAGCGTTGATCCTCAGAGCGTTTCTGGACGGACCTTGGAGCGGTCCATGGAGCATATTACGGATGGACCTTGGAGCGGTCCATGGAGCATATTATGGATGGACCTTGGAGCGGTCCATGAAGTATATTAAGGACAGACCTTGGGGGTTAGGCTCTTATCATTCTTGGGCTATTGTACTCCCTATTGCCACAGGGGTTATACCCCATCATTCATGGTCAACACGTGCGTGATTGATGAGGAATTGAGGTTTGTGAAATTAGCGGTACAACAGGTGCTTGAGTTTTTGCCGGTAGGGTTTGTGTTGCTCGGGACGCATATTCAGGTGCATGAGTTAGGGTATAGGATGTATTGAAGGTTGATCTGCTTCAATGGGAGAAAGAGATGAGTAGAGGGTGTGTTTTAGATCAGTTGGGAGTCATTGGGTGTGTCGTCGGTGGTGGCCGGAGGATGGACGGTGGGGGTGGGTCGGGGCAGGGGTTTCAAAAGGGGGGAAATCTAGCAGGTGATTGAAGTTGTAGAGGTATTTCAGTTTTTTTTAAAGTTAAAAGAAAATTTAACGGCGTTATCCATCTGGACTCAAATTGAGTCAACAATGAAAAGTCATAGTGCAAAACGAGGATTTGAAACATAAGGGACTCAACTAGTTAAAATGGACAAACGTCCGGGACTCACTAGTTCTCAAATAGTAACTTACTCTATAACTTAATATTGAATAGATTCAGACCCAAACCGACATGGCATGAGCGAATTAGGCATGATTTACTAGACTTGCACCTTTATGAGAACATGGTTGATGATAGGACTTCGTGGAGGCATAAGATTAAAGTTAAGGACTTTCAAAGAGAGAGGAGGGGCTTCATATTAGCTTGGCTTAGTTTTTTCTAGACATGTAATGATTGTAGGCATGTTACCTTCTTGACTAAATGTACCTATGATGTTACCCGCACTATTTTCACTAGTTACGCTTTTTCACCTCTTTTCTCCTATTAACTTATTATTAAAGTCTTTGTTGTTTGATGTTTAGATTTTATGTGTAGAACTCTTTGGTTCTATTATACTTGTCATGTCTTGTTATGGTTTGAAGAGATGAGGGTCACTCTGGAAGCGGCTTCTCTATCATCTGAGATAGAGGTATGATTTGTCTATATCTCATCCTCTCCAGACCCTTTTAATAGTTGCTAATAATGAGATTTTTACATGGTTTGATTGTTGTTTATTATAACTAAATAAGATATGATGTTAAAATTCCAAATTTTGGTGTATATATGTGCAAATGTTTGAAGAGAGAGAAAAAAGATGTTTGTATTTTGTAAAGACTCATGCAAAGGCATTCATGACTTTTAGTTGCATGCAAAAGCATTTATCATATATATGATTTTTAATTTTTATATATGTTCTACCCGATAACCGATATGGGTCTTTAATATTCGGTTAGATTAGTACCAAAATCGTCAATGTGGGGGTTAGCCTAGTGGTTCACAAAAAAGCCGGTTTTTTTTTCTACCCGGTTTAAACCGGCAAACCGGTTCGGGACAAACCGGTTCGGGTTACACTTAAACCGCCGGTTACAAACCGGTTTAAATTATTTAGGAGGCGACCGGTTTGTGTGAACCGGTTCGGTAAACCGGCTTAAACCGGTTTTCGGGTTGCACAAAAATAGCCGTTAGAAAACGGCTATATAGCCGTTGGGGCTGTAACTAGCCTTTTTTTGGTCCATTTTTCACTCATAAATCATTATAAATAGGTAGGGGGTGTTAAGGGTTGATCACACCTCTCTTTAAACTCTCTAATCTCTAAAACCGCTATTTAAACGCTCTCTAAACTATAAAAAAAACCATGGCAAGTTTTGGTGTTGGTGGTTCCTCAAACGAAGTTACCGTTGTGGAAATTTTAGCAACAACGAGAAATCCGGAAATTTGTTGCAATTACGATATATGTTTGTTGTCAAACGGGAAGGAACGTGCTCGTTGCAAGATGTGTGGTGAGTTTTTGAGGAAAGATTCAAACACTAGTTTGAGATCTCATATGGAAAAATCTTGTCCGTCCTTAAAGAGAAATCCAAGTGAAGGTCAAGCCTCGATGACACCCGAAGGAGGAATTTGGAACTTTGATCCAAATATTGTTCGAGATCGAATGACGAAGTTAGTGATCCAAGAAGGATTGTCGTTCAACCACTTTGACAATCCGCGCTTGACAAGAATGATTCAAGAGACACTCCAACCATGTTATCATCAAGTAAGTCGTACAACCCTTAGACGAGATTGTATAAAAATGTGGAAAAAAGCAAAAAAAAGAATTAACTTTGGGATTTGAAAATTTGGAAATCAGTGTAAACTTAACCACCGATGTTTGGTCGGCATCCAGATTCTTTGATCGATTTAACGATTTCTGTTTCTTTGGTCAATCGATCGATTCAATTACGGCATACATCGATCGATTAAATCATTCTGCTTCTTGGTTTTGGGTTGATCCCAATACGTGGCAAATGATGAATCGTACAATCGCGTTTGACGTGTTTGAATATCCACACACCGGCGAAAACTTATTTTATATATTAGATGGTGTTATAACCGAATTTAAATTATAAAATAAACTTTATTCAATGTCTTTTGATAATGCATCTAATAATACAAATGCGGTTCAAAAACTAAAAATGAAATATTAACCGGTTTGCAACGGCGTGTTTTTCCATAGTCGATGTGTTGCACACATCATTAACTTGGCGGTGCAAGCCGGGCTTGCAATTGAAGAGGTTTCAAACTTAACAAATGCTTTTCGAGTAATGTTTAAAGATATTTTTAGTAACAAAAAAAGATACCATGATTATATTAGATTTTGTCGTGAAACAAATAATATTTGCTTAGGTCCGAATTGGGACGTCGAGACAAGATGAAACTCGACTTATAATATGTTTCATAGCGCTTTACGACAAAGAGAAACTTTAGAAATATTTCATGATTGCTTTCCTCAAAACCTCGTCGTAAAATTCTAAAGTTTTCGTCTACGAGTTGGGACATTTTAAAAGACGTAACAGAATTGCTTGAAGTTTTCAAAACCGCCACCACTTTTTTATCCGGTGTTTATTATCCTACAAGTCTATTAACTCTAAAACAAATATATTTAATAGCTAACAAGTTGTATGAACTTGAAAATAAAAGCACTCTTTTTACAAAAATGATAGAACCGATGAAAGAAAAATTAGTAAAATATTTTAAAGAAATGCCTCCCATTATAACTTGTGCCGCCGCGTTAAACCCTATCATAAATGTGTTCGGGGTTGAAACGTTGATTGATAGAATTACTTACGCTTTGAATTTGGATAGTGAAGACATCCATTTTGCATAAGGCACAAAAACATATTTTAACAAATGTTTACAAGATTTATTTGATGTTTATTTACATAAATATGGTACAACTCCGATTCCACATGATACAATGGGTACATCATCAAGTGTTAGCTCGAGGGATGTTAATTTGAATTTATATAACGAAATGTTAAATGAATTTAGTAAACGGGCTCGAAGTAGCACCCCGAGTAGCGAACTCGGAAGGTATATTGACACAAACTTTTTAGCGTTTATGCCTCCTACCGTTTTTGAGGAGTTTGATATTTTGGCTTGGTGGAAAAAAAAACGAAGCTTCGTTTCCGATTCTTTCCGCCATGGCCCGTGATGTACTAACCGTCCAAGCTTCCACTGTAGCTTTGGAATCTGCTTTTTCTTTTAGTGACAGGGTCTTATCGATACGAATGACTAGACTCACCCCCTGACGATGGAAATGTGCATTTGCTTGAAGGACCATTTGGATGCGATGGATATGATACAAGACCAAACTTCTCTCGAAGACGAAATTCAAGCCGAAGAAATCATACACAACAACGAGGTTGATCTTGTAATATCCAAACCAGTCACCTATGAAGAACTAGTCGAAGATGCAAGGCTACGAAGCTCCAGTTCCGAAGACAACGCACAAGAATAATCAATCAATAATAAAATATTTATATATATATATATATATTGTCATTTGTAATGTTTTCCCACTTTATAATTTTATCTTGTAATGTTTTGTAATTTCCGAACTTTTCGAATATCAATAAACATAGAACTTATGTTTATATATTTGTTATATATATTTTTTTTGATTTTTTATTAAATATATGGAATTTTAATGATTTTTTTTTTATTTTTTTTATATAAACCGGTTTAACATAAAAACCGGGTACAACCCGACCCTAACCGGTTTAATAGATTAGGGATTTCCTTGCCTCCAAACCGGGTTAACCCGAACCGGTTTATGGGCAAACCGGTTTTGACCAAGCGTTGACCAAACCAGTTCGGGTCGGTTTAAACCGGTTCGGGTAGAAAAAACTGATTTGTGCACCTCTAGGTTAGCCCATTTGGTAGAGGCATGTGCCTCTTAGAGGGGAGGTCTCAGGTTCAAACCTGAGCAGTGGTGTAATTTAATTCGAGATAAAACATATTCATATATTGGGGCTTGGGCTATAGATTTTGCTATTTGTATAGCCCATTAGAGAAACCCAAAACCTGAATACTCGTCTTGTTAAAATACGGTTTTTGTTTCGAAACCCAATCCAAAACGAATTCGATTTGGTTCAGTTTTGACTATTTTGAATTAGATTTGTTCGAACTGAACTATTGCATTCATCTATCTGAATCTCTCACACTAATATTATATATAGCATAATTGCACGGCCCTTCCTTTATGGTATGTCAAAAATTTACATTTGGGACTAACTCTTGAGAAATTACCCCTTTGGTCTCAATTGTTTACTCACCCGTCACACTTTGATCCTTGGAATGATGTTAAAATTTCTGTTAAGTTCATGCAAAGCCGCATCAAGTTTATTTACAACCCTAATCTAACATTGGCCATAGCAATATGTGATATAGGATCAACTAATCACATACATTTTTTCAATTCTTGATGTTAATCCTATTATTTTTATTAACTTTTGATGACATTTAATTTTATTTCTTTTATTGATTCAAGATTTACAAACATCAAACTTAACAGTAGCACTGTAGCAGTTAACCAAAAATGACAGGAAGTATGCCCATGACCACACACTTATAAATTGCAATGAAACTTCTTCGTTATCTTGTAGTTTCATTAGATACCAAACAGTGATGAATACCCAAACTTTAAAACCAAATCATCATTAAATTTAAAAGCTTTACAAATTGACTGAATATCCAAATCGATTTAGACATTGACCCCAAACTTTTCTGCAAATTAAAGAAAGACTGTAACTTGCAAATTTGCAAGACTGTTAACAACTCCTAATCAACCCTTCCTACTTTCTAGATACCAGAAAATTGTTCATAAACCAAACTTCACCTATTTGTTAGATATACCTTCATGAAGATGCAAAAACCTCAAAAAACATAATTTAAAACGAAAATCTACAGGGATTGATTGTTAATTGTCTGACTTTTTTTCTTGACTTCTTGAAGCAGGGAAGAAAGGGTCACTTTTGTTTAGGTATATGTCAAAGAGCTGCGATGAGTACTTCTTAGCAAACATTCGACAATAATCAAGATCAGAATTCTTCAACTCTGAAGCTTTTTTCTGTAGCTTGTTCTGCGAATCCCCATCGATAAGCTTACAAGCCAGGTTGAAAATCCTAAAAACATGAAAAGTGCAAATATTATGGCAACATTATAATGACACAAAAAATAATTATGTTTACCAATAAAGAAATGAATATTTGGAAACAAATCCAAGATCATACCTTGATATATCAGATCCATGAACGATGATTTTTTGTCTATGTAGAGCACATACACCATTCATACAAAGTTCATCATCTTTTTCAAATTCTTCCACCATATTGGCCTCGAATTCCCAGATTTATTTATGTTTCTTCATTTTAGCAATAGATGACATGTACCAGTCCTCGACTTGCTCAGGGTCTGAATCCAAATCAGAGGCATAGCCATCCAACTCGATTTTCTTCAAAAATGGAGAGGTTTTTGCTGACTCACCATGATGCTCTCTTTTCATTTCATCTGAACCCCGTCTTCTTTTTGATGTAGAAATAAAACCAAGATCATAACCATCACTATTATACTCTGTCTTAATTTTGTTTGAAACCCGTTTTCCTTTCAAACTTGAGATACACTTGTGATCATCATCATCATCATCATCATCGATATGAATTATCTCTTTTAATTTGGGTTTTGTTTTCTTCAAGGAGTCTTTCTTTTCACAAAACAAATATGGTCTATTGCTTTCTGTGACACATAAAAGTTTACAATAAGACTTCGGACGGTAAGTAAAAGTCTCCCAAATCGGGATACTTTCTATACAATTGTGATATGACCTGAGGAGCGTTTGGTTCGCGGAATGTTTTGAGAATTTGAATTGGAATTTAAAGGATTCTTTCAAAAATCCATAATGTGTTTGGTTGACTCATTTGTTAATGTTATTGGAATGTAAAAAAACCTAAAAGACAAAATTGCCCCTTAAAAATAACAAAATATAAAACAAAAATCCAAACTCAAATATCTTTAGAAAATGCTTAAAGATACAAAGATGGAACGAAAAGCAGCTAAGATTATTACATAATTATAAACATTCATGAGGTTTCCTTTGAAATGTTGAGAGATTCTAAATTCTATCAAGTGAAGCATTTGGTTGGAATTAATTCCAATTTCAAGTCTATCTTAGCCAACCAAACACGCAAAGGAATGGAATTTTAATTTCAATTCTATCGTATTCTTATGAATTCCTGCCATCCAAACACGCCCTAAGTTTTGATATGATATTATCTACACTTGATAATAACATGAATAATCAAGTAGACAATCCAAGATATAAACACATATAAGAAACCAAATGTAAATCAACAAATTGGTATGATTTGAGATAGATTTAGAACAATGTTTATTGGATCATTTCTAAACCTAAAACAGGTA
The DNA here is from genome assembly GCA_023525975.1 of Smallanthus sonchifolius. Classification (NCBI taxonomy): domain Eukaryota; kingdom Viridiplantae; phylum Streptophyta; class Magnoliopsida; order Asterales; family Asteraceae; genus Smallanthus; species Smallanthus sonchifolius. The sequence continues at coordinate 58,468,091 of CM042041.1, read as the reverse complement.
TTTACCTAACTATAGATCGTTAACATGTTCAATTGTGAATAAAACAAAACAATCTAACTAATATTGCTCTATATGTATACATTAAACTAGTTAACAACACCATAGAAATAAAACAGAAAATATATACACAAGTAAGAAATTTATACCAGCAGCACAATCCTTTTGTTCCTTGTTCTCCAAACTGACAGAATAACTCCGAAAACACACCGATTCCTTGGCCAATTTCTCTAAACTCAAGACCTTATGATCAAAATCCAAAAATCGCTTCTCATAAACCCTAAATTTCCTCTCGTACTCATCATTCAGCTTCCTGATCGCATCAATTTCATTTTGTTTCTTCTTCAACTCGTCGTTTAACTTCAGATTCTCCGAAATTAGTAGATCTTTCTCCTGTTGAGCCTTGGTTTTTAGCTTTAAATACTTGTCGTTCATATGCTCTTCTCGTTCGATCAACGTTTTTGCTACGTGTTGGAACTCTTGTGAGAAGAAGGATGATCGGAGCTGAGAAATGAGCTCCTCCACCGTCGGAGATGCAGCTTCCTCGCCCATTCTGCTAAAATTTGAGATGATCAATTGGTTCGTTGAAATGGGGGAAAATGGAACTAGTTTTTCGGAAGAATATGGCAGCAGAAAAACCCCTGAATTCTGAAAGACGCTATCTCGGTAAACCCGTAGCGTATATAATGGAACTTTCACCAAGGCCCCCAACATTATCGACGGTTCAAAAAAGACCCTAATCTAAATGATCAATATGATGTTTTTTAACGGCAATTTGGATCACTTACGGGCCACTGGCCCATCTGATCATCTCCATCTTTTAATGAGGAAACCCATCATAGGTGAGAAAACCCCCTGACCCAACCTGCACCTCCTTTTTTTGTCACATGTGAGACTTGAACCCAAAACCTTCTAATTTTAGTAAAGTCTTAAGTATACACATTTAATAATTAATTATACAACTATACAGTTAAATAAGGGGTGAACAGTTCTAATTTGAGATTAGTTGGTTTAAATAGTGGTGTCACATGTTTTGTGTTGATTGGTTTTTTTCCACAATTTTTTTGTCTGTATTGAGTAATGGAGAAGTTTAAACATAAAAGTGTCTTTTGACCCTGCGAAAAGGCATGCCCCGTGCTCCCTATCCACCCAGATTCAAACTTTGGGGTGCATTTTTCTGTTTTAATTTTTTTGTCATGTGTCTAATAACCTAATTCCCTATAACCAAGGCTCTGATACCAATCTGTCACACCCCAACCGACAGCGGATTATACGTCGGGGCGGACGCGGTTGTTCAAAAACACAAGGTTGACTATTAAAATTTAAATAGTTTCATTAATAATTTTCAAGTTTACAATACAAGAAAAGAAGAGCATAACGAGATACAAGCTTTATTTCATAAGTATTCTAGGTCCAAAGCATCCTAAGTGTTCACAATAAAGTCTCATGCTTATGTACCTGAAACATGTTAAGTAAACTGTCAACTAAAAATAGTTGGTGAGATACGAAGGTTTTTGACACAGTTTAACAAAGTCTTTGAAAAGTTTTACAATTCACTATGTCATGTATTCTATAGTATAAGTGTGAGAACAAACAAGTTTAAACATAGTGCATATCAATCCTCCAACCAAGTTTAGGCATAACCCATGGTTACCCTTAAAAGTTTAAAGTTTGAATTCAGTAACAATCACAATGGGCTTCCCCCGAAGGGTCAATCAATCTAGGTGGATAGGTCAAATACAATAGATCCATCATTGTTACTATATGCTTGATCAAAGTTAATAGATATGCTAGTATTGAGTCTAATTTAAGCATGCAAGTCCCAAACATAATAACATAAGAATAAACATGTAGACATAGTTGTACAAGAATTGTATAAGTGTTGATACATGTTTCACCCCAAGTTTATAAAGAAAGTAAAACGAAAAGTGGCTAAGTATACTCACTTGGATGATGAATAGTGTCCAACAAAGATTAAGTGTAGCAAGACTTTGATGGAGAATATCCTCACAACAAGCCTAAGAACACAAGTCTAAAGTTCTAAGTTTTGATCTTATAAGTCTATGGTAACGAATCTAGGATTCTAAGATTGACTAGGATTCCAAATGGGAGATGAGAATGATTGTGTTTATGAAGTTTAATTCAAATTCTAACTAAAGTTTTAAATGAATAACACAAGACTTAGATATCAAAGTTTAAATAGGTTATAGTATAGAATTTGAAATTATCATTTAAAAAGTTTTACAATGGTTAATTTCACAAGTTAGGTGATAATAGTTTAAGTTCTAAGTATTTTATAATTAAGGTTGTATCAATAGATAAGTGAAAGAATAAATAATTATCAAAGATTAAAAATAATTATTTAAAAAATAAATAATTATTAAGGATTTATAATAATTATTTAATGATTTAATAATGACTCAGAATAAATATTTAAATAAGTAAATAATTATAAAATAATTATTGAGGGTAAATAATAATTTAAAAGAATAATTACTTTATCTAATTAAATAATCAATATAAAGTATTTAAGATTTATTAGGTATTTACTTTACCAATTATCTTGTAATATATAATGTTTAGAATGTGGTTATAAGTTTAAATAAATACTATGTAGTTATAAGTTTATAATAAAATTTCCTGTAAAGTTTATATTTTAAATTATAATTTTTTAAAGTTTATAAGTGTATAAATGCCTTAAATAAGGTATCTTTAAAGTATTTAAATAAGGTCTACAAATTTATAAACATTTCAAGTTTCCATCTAATTTTATAAAAATTATAAGATTATAAATATTTAGGAAATAAATAAAGTAAAATTGTTTCTCTTGTTTTATATAAACTAACAAGTTTCTGTTTATATAATTTATAGGTTTATAAATACTTAGAAAATAAGTTATATTTATTTCCTATTTAAGTTTTATATAAACAAATAAGTTTCTATGATGTATAAGCCTAAGATTTAAAATTTTGGTTCTTATCAAGTTTATAAAAGTAGATTTATTTTAATTAAATAAGTGAGGCTTGAATTAAATAGGTATACACTAAAAATGTAAAAGTTTATAAATTTTTATTTTCAAATTAATATACAAGTTTTATGAATATTTCTGATTTTATAACTTTAATATAAGTTATTTTTGTTTTATTAAAGTTTATATTTATTTTTAAAGCTTAACAACAAATAGATTTATCTATTCCAGAAAAATAACAATTTACATTTCTATTTTTTTTATAACAATGATTCCTGTATAGAATATAAGTTTTATAAAAGTTTAAAAGTATTTTTTATTGTTTTTAAGTTTTTAAAACTAATATTAAGGATTAATTTGTCATAGGATTTAACTAGGTTTAATTAAAAAAATAGTTTCTGGAATTACAAGTAAAATTAAAAATTGATTTTAAGTTTATAAAAGTATGACAGATTTTGTAAAAATGATTAAAGGTATTAAAACTGAATAAAAAGCATTAAAAAAACAAAATATCAAAACTCAGGCCGGCCGGATTCGAACCCGGACCGCTTGAGTTCACGCACAAACGAACAAACTATCCGGCTACGGGCCTCGCTGATGATTCATACAGAAAAGAAAATTTATAAACACAATATCCAATCAGTTCTAATTTCCATATGAACCCTAGATTCAAATCCTCTTAATACGAATTGATTATCCCCTGTTAACACAAATTGATAGAGGGCTAACGATCTACGAATGAAAACGACAAGATTGAGCATTTGAATTACCTAAAATGATATCGGATCGAGGGAGAACGAGTTCGAAACAGATGCGGCTGTCTTCAAGTCCGAATTAAGTAATGTAGGTTCAAATTGACTAAATTGAAGGTTCAGAGGTTTATAGTGTGATGTCGTCTAAGTGTTTCGACGGATATTTATAATCGATTTCGAGTTTTAATGCTCGATTAGGTGTGGGTTAACGGGTGAGTAAAAACGAATTCGAATTACGCGGCGTAAAAGTTGAATTCGGGCATTATGCTTCTTGGGTTTGGGTCGCACGCTCGAAGGGAAGCTCGAGGAGCATTCAATTCAACCGAATCACGCGTTTTCGATAATTAGAGCTCAAAACCGGTCGCTGAGGGGTTCGAACCCGCGACTGGTTTCCAGATCTGGAAGTTTGGGTTTATTGCAAAACAGGCCCCTGATGTTTCAAGTGTTTATTATTTTATGTTTAAACTTAAGTTTTAGTTTAAAGTAAGTTTCAATGAATGACAGTTTTCACACTTATTTATTAATTATGTATGTTTTGTTTTATAAAGATCCCTTTAAAATTTTATAAGTTTTATTATTTTAATTCTATAAAATAATTTCTAAGTTTCAAGATTTTGATATTTATTTATTAATTATATTATTTTCATAATAATAAATATAAACTTATAAAGTTTCAAGAATTTTAACATATTTTATTTATATAAGATACATATATACATATTTTAGTAAGTCTTATGTGTATATATGTATAAGTATAATTGTTATATATAAATATTAAATTAATATTTGCTATTTAAGAAAAATAGTTTTAATATGAATTCATGTTTTAAATCGATAATATGTGCAAAGGTTTTGGAAAAGATGTGTCGGAAAAATCCTGGATATTACAAGGAGTTCTTTTCCACGGCCAGTTTTGCACCAGTCCATCTATTTGACCCTGTAACCGGTCCATGACATAACATTGTTTTTCACTTTCCAACGAAAAAAGAAGGGAAACCTGCTATATAACGGGGAATTTTCACACCAGCAATCAATCCAGAACCGGATCTCATTGCCCCTCCCCACCACCCCTTGTATAATCGTGATGAGATCCATTCCATTCTCTTTGAACAACTTATTGGCGCCATAGACCTGTTTCCAATCACATGACACAGACAACCTAGCTGGAATCCCGCTCCATGCTTTTGAGTTAATGTGTAAATCCCATACCACTTTCCTCCATAGATGCTTCTTCTCTACCTTAAACCTCCACCACCATTTAGCAAGTAGCGTGTGATTCGTGTACGTAAGTGAACCAATACCTAGACCATCTGCCTTTATTGGGGCCATGACTCTCTCCCATGAAACCCAATTTATCTTGTGCTTGTCCTCATTCCCCCCCCCCCCAAAAAAAAAATCCCGCCGCAACCGATCCAAGCTTTTGATAACTTGAACAGGCGCGCGATATAAAGAAAAGTAGTATGTAGGAAGAGAATTCATTACCGACTTGAGGAGCGTTACCCGACCACCAAACGATAATGTCTTTGCTTTCCAATTAGATAGTCTCCGCTTAAAGATGTCGATAATTGGATTCCAATTCCTTACCAAGTTCATGTTTGCGCCCACTTGCAACACAAGAAACTTGAAAGGGAATGAACCGACTTTACACCTCATGACAGCCGCCATCGCCCCAATTTCTTCCCCTGTAACCCCAATCCCATATAGCGAGCTTTTATGTAGATTAACGTTCAATCCGGATACCAGGTAGAAGCACCTTAGAATTCTACCCAAATTCCGAACATTACTCATCGACCATTCCCCCACAAAAACCACATCGCCCGCATAAAGAAGGCGTGACAACTCGGGGCTTTCAAGAGATTTTCGGTAGCCACGAAATAGACCGGCCGTAGTAGCCTTTTTTATAAACCCGGTCAGCGCTTCCATTGCAATGATGAACAAGAATGGGGACAAAGGATCCCCCTGTCGCGCCCCCTATAACATTGGAATTCCGCAGTGGGGGAACCGTTCACCAGGACCGATGCCCTGGACGATGTTAGAATTGCCATTACCCATTGTCTCCATCTAGCCGGAAAGTTCATTTGATCCAAAATCGATTCGATGAAACTCCAACTAATCATATCATAAGCTTTCTCTATATCCACCTTAAGCACCATACATTTACGTTTTGATTTCCACATCTCTGCCACTACTTCATTAAGCATCAACGGGTCGTCTAAAATATTCCTGTTTGTTAGGAATGCGGATTGTTCTTCTGATATCAAACCACCAATAACCTTCTTGATCCTATTTACCCAAACCATTGAAACCACTTTGTTAAGACAACCAATAAGGCTTATCGGTCTAAAATCGTCGAGACCCACCGGATCTTTTACCTTTGGTATGAATGCGATAAACGACGAAGAGCAACCCGGGGAAAACGCAGCTATGGAATAAAACTCGTTAAAGAACTTCACGAAATCCTGCTCTAATGATGACCACCACCTTTTTATATATTTGAAATTAAACCCGTCCGGACCCGGGGATTTATCCACACCACACTCCCATACCGCTTCCTTAATTTCCCCAATCGTGAACGGAGCAACCAGCCCGTCCGCCTCTACAGGCTGTAATTTTTTTAGATTTGGACAATTAAAAGGGGGGCGATTTACCATCGGCTCCATAAACTTATTTGAATAAAACTCAAGAACCTTCTCTTTGATTAAACCTGGACTAGTCACCCACGCACCTTCAACCCACAACCCATTCAGCCTGTTTGAAACCAGATTTGCGTTTACCACCCCATGAAAGAATTTTGAATTTTCATCCCCCTCTACCGCCCATCTAATTCTTGCTTTCTGCTTTAAATCCGTCGTTTTAATTATGTCCGTCTCCAACATATATCTTTTGCAATCGGACCTAATCACCAGCTCCAGGTTTGTAAGGTCACGTGTTTCCGCCGTGATGTCCAAATCTTCCACCACTTTCTGTTAGACTACCAAGTGCATATCAAACGAAGAACACTCAAGAATTGAACAACTTGTTCGACTCTATATTTCTGAATGAATAAAAACGAAACATTACAATGCCTTATATAGGCTAATGACTTTACCTTCAAGCTAAAGCTATCCTAAACAAACTCAAATTCAAACTCCTAATTGTACGTAAACCAATCTGCATTCTAATCTAAACACATTAAACTAACAAATGCAATTTTACTTAAACACCCCTTGACTATAAGTGATCTCCTCCTTCCTCCCCTCGAGATCAAACCGTACCACCCTTTAGCTAATATTGATTACTCGCAATACTCCCTCTCAATGTTAGCTATCTTCATGTTCATATCTTTGCAGAATCCAGCTATCTTTATACTTGATAGACTCTTGGTGAACACATCCGCTACTTGTTGTTGAGTATCAATATACTTCAAGTCTATCTCTCCCTCTAGCACCTTCTCTCTTATAAAATGGTAGTGAACCTCAATGTGCTTTGACCTTGCGTGAAACATTGGATTATTTGCGAAGTGAATCGAAGAGATATTATCACAGTATATCATTACTTTTTCTTCAATATCTTGCTTCAGTTCTTTGATTAACTTGAGCCATACCATCTCTTGGGCTGCCATTGCAGCTGATCTACACTCAGCTTCGGTAGTCGATAGTGACACCGTAAGCTGCCTTTTACTACACCAAACAACTGCTCCTTGTCCCAACATAAAGACATACCCGGTTGTAGACCTCCTTGTATCAAGATCTCCGGCGTAATCTGCATCGCAGTACCCAACAAGTTCAAGCTTCTTTCCTGTATTGAACTTGATACCATATCCGAGAGTAGCCTTCACATATTGCAACAGTCTTCTTATTGCATCCAAGTGAGGCTTTCTTGGCCTTTGCATGTAACGACTAAGAACCCCAACCATGAATGCTATATCAGGTCTGGTTAGTGTCAGGTAAATAAGACTCCCAACAATCTGTTGATCGCGGTGTCAAGGTCAATCAAAAACATTTATAAAAACTACTACTTATCTACCTTAGACTGTAGACAGGGAAGTAGGGTTGTCGAATCCACAGGGAATCAGTAGAAAGTTCAATTGTTTAGATTAATAAATTAGAATAAAAACACACCGATTAAATAAAGATGTAACCTCCTCTAAACTTCAGGTTCTAGGTTTCACATAAAATTCAGTTGTTCAATTGGACACCACATAGACATAGTGTTGGAAAATTAGTTGAAACAGTAATTGAAGACAGATTCTTTGTCAGAAAACCTATACAACTAGTTTCGTCACAAACCAGTATAATTCAATCGCCCAATTTATGAATGCCAAGTTGCCCCCTTTAGTCACCCAACCCTGCTACTAGGTTTTGTCATCAACCGAACAAGATCGTAAAGCAAGTAAACTCAAAGCATAATCATAAACTGTTTAAATCAACTAATACATCAATCTCTCAAGTTATTGTCAGAAACTAACAAGATCCAAACATGAATAAACTGAATCAAATACAACAACCTATACGAACCGTCCGCCTGGAGGAAGCCACAAGTGAATCACCCGCTCATGGTGAGGGAGATCATCTTCAATCTTCAAGTGGGTGTGTGAATCCTCTCAAAATCGCCTAAAAGTGTAGTGTAAGAGATGGATCTCGATTTGGGGAAGAAACCCCCAATAAAACCTAAAAATCGGCTGTTTCCCCGAAGTTCCGCGTCTGAGACGCACCCAGCGTAGGCTTACGCTGGGAGGGCGTAGGCTTACGCCGGGCCTCTGATGCGGCTGTGAAGAAAATGCTCAGGCGTAGGCTTACGCTGATGGGGGCGTAAGCTTACGCTGGGCCTGTATTTTGCCCCGTTTTCTCCGTGTCTCTTCCGACTCTTGCATCTCTCGCCTAATATCTTCCAAACTCATACTTTAAGCGTCCAAAACCTGCACATGCACAGCTACACAAAACCTTTGTATTCCACATATTAATTTGCATAAATATAACATATTGCACCTTTTAATACATGAAACTTTGGCCACTTATCATATCCCCACACTTACTCTTTTGCGTCCCGAAAAAGAATTATGCAATGGAATCATAATTGAAACATGCTCTCATAATCTCATACAATTAAAACATAATCACGCTTTGACTGTAACAATTGGTATTTCTATCCGACTAAACCCAACCACCGATCTATTGAGCCCCCGATTATGTGATCTGCTATCCTATTTATTAACAAGCAACAGTTTCTCTATGGGTCTCACATTCAGGAAGTTACAACTTAGTCTAATCCCATCTCAAAGTCATGTTTAGGCACGGGTTAAACCTTATAGATTTCCCACCACTATAAACACTAATTTACGAGTTTTTGAAAATTATGGGAATATGGATCGATGGATGCATGTTTTTGAGCTTTTTATATTATTTTATGAATGAACCTAACCTAGTGGTGTTTCAATCATGCTGGAACACGATATATGACACGTAGGCTGCAGTTCTTAAGCCATGAAGTACATAAGCTTCGGAGCATGGGTGTATCCTTCAAGTCACCATCCCGAAGGGAAACACGTACTCCTAACTTAGTCATCCAATATTGATCACTTAAGTCCCGCCCATGGGTGTATCCTTCAAGTCACTATCCCAAAGGGAAACACGTAGGCTGAACTCAAGCTCTTAATTTTGTTTAATTAAGCTCATGCAAGATGGATTATGGATTGCGGGCGTCACCAATTTTCGGATTTATTTTCATAAAAAGAAAGTGGTGTGCCAAGTAATTTTAAAAACTTATAAATTTTTGCTTGTAGTGGTACCTATCACCATATGATGACAGTTTCAACCTTGCCGAAGCCCCTAAGATAAGAACCCACAAGACATCCTGAATTGATTGTCAATTAACCCTAGATACAATATCAGGATATTTAAGCTCTTTAGATCGGTTGGGTCTACCAAAACATTACAAATCAAACGCGTTTTCTATTTATTATTGTTTTTAATCACACAAGCATAGTTTCCAATCATATCTATCATTTTCCATTTAGTTACAAAAATTCTGATCCAAGGACATTTTTGAAAATTTTTAAATTTTTATATAATTTTTTTTTTCTATACAAACTCAGTCTCTCATCCCCACACTTAAACTCTACATTGTCCCCAATGTAGGATGAGAGACGATGAAAATAACTATGCAAAAATAAAACTAAATACAGAATAGGAAAGCACGCACACTCACTTGACAACCCATGAAAATTCCCCACACTTGGCCGGCTCACACACAAAACAAAGAAAACAAAGAAATAATTTCCTAACTCACTTTCATAGGAATCACGGATGCATTTAGCATATGCATCAAGCCTTTTAAACCCCTCGGTAGCCCGAGTGGACGAGTTGATTCTCGTGAGGGTTTCTATTGAACACACCCGCAAAGTTCATTTAACTAGACATGAATGTAAAACATACCTTAGGCTACCTCGTAAGAGTGCTAAGTTTAGCGTCCTCAGCCCGACGCAGTGTACCTTGCTTGCATCATGGTGGTCGGGTGGGATGTTTGCAGTCCTCCTTCCCCACACTTAAATTCCTCACATTATCCACTTTTCTCCAAGCCTTCATAAACAGAGAAAAGAGTTCTTGATCTACATCATGAACTCGCGGTTTCTTCCCTTTCCGCTTTCTCTTTCTGACCCTTTTCTTCCCATTGTCTGGAGTCTCACCATTCTTCATCTCAGCTGACCTGTCAAACACAACACAAGCATTCTCGACTGTGTGATTCACCTTTTCAGGTGATCCACATTTGTTAGCTTTCGGGGTTGGCAAGTTTGAAAAAATTTTAAGACTCATTTTCTGAGCCCCAAACCTCATCCTTACCGTTCCCTCAGCACAGTTAATATTTGCCTGAGCAGTGGCCAAGAACGGTCTACCCAAAATAATAGTTGGCTCTGTGTTCTTGACACAATCCAACACCAAGAAATCCACTGGGTAATAAAACTCTCCTACCTTCACAATCACATCCTTTACAATCCCCCGAGGATGTGCGGGAGTCTGATCAGCCAACACCACGGTGGTGTTAACTCTCTGTAATGGACCAAATTCATACTGATCATACAGACTCCCTGGAATTATGCTCACAGATGCTCCAAGATCCAGCAATGCTCTATCCAGTTTAATTTCACCTATAAGTATAGAAATAATAGGTGTCCCTGGATCTTGGAGTTTTGGGGGAAAGATACCCGTAAACACAGCATTCACATTAGCACTTAGCTTTACCTGTTCGGGACATTTGTGCCGTCGTTTACGGGTACTCAAACCTTTCAAGCACTCAACACTATCAGAATTTTCTTTAAGTTCTTTCAAAAATGGTAGATTAATTTTATGATTTTCAAATTTCTCCCATCTTTCATCTTGTGTTGGATCCCGTTCACTTAACACTGGTGGGAACACTGGTGGTAACAAAGCCGAAGGGAATGGAATTTTCAGAGATTTATTCACATTTTTATTTTTCAGATTATTTTGTGAAATTAAATCCTGATTATGATCAGATTCAGACTCACTATACTCCACCACTCTTTCTACTACCAGTGGTGGAGTATGTTCAACATCAGAAATATTAGATGAGGGTTGAAGACTTACATCATTTAGGTGTGCGCTATTTATGGTTTGGGAACTTGAGGACTGATGTGAACAGCGAGGCTTACCTACTTCCTTGATGAGTGACCCGACAATCCCAGATAGGTTGGCAACTAGATCTACCAAAGCTTGATGAGCTTTGTCCTGGCTCTCCTGTTGCTGCACCACTGCTTGTATCACTTTGGACATCTCCTTCATATCTGACCGGATGACATCCAGTTCAGATTGATAGTTGTCTTGTTCAGGTTGCCTGCTTGGGTGGTAGTCTTGGTTGTAATCGTCCTGATAGTTTGGGTACTCAGGACCACCACCATATTGATTGTATCTTGGGCAATCTTGTGCCCAGTGGCCAGTGATGCCACAGTTGTTGCATGGTTCATAGTAGTCTTGGTCACCATAATAATTACTGTCCATGTCAACCTGCACAAATAGCACACCCAAGTAGTTCTGAACGATAAAAATAAAACAAAATAAACAAAAAAATAAAAAATAAAAACAAAAGTAAAGAATATCTTTTTGGGTGTTTGATAGGAAGTTTGATAAGAATTAAAATCAACTAAAGACAATAAACTAAAGCAATAGAACTAAGCGCACCGATTCCCCGGCAACGGCACCATTTTGATCGCGGTGTCAAGGTCAATCAAAAACATTTATAAAAACTACTACTTATCTACCTTAGACTGTAGACAGGGAAGTAGGATTGTCGAATCCACAGGGAATCAGTAGAAAGTTCAATTGTTTAGATTAACAAATTAGAATAAAAACACACCGATTAAATAAAGATGTAACCTCCTCCAAACTTCAGGTTCTAGGTTTCACATAAAATTCAGTTGTTCAATTGGACACCACATAGACATAGTGTTGGAAAATTAGTTGAAACAGTAATTGAAGACAGATTCTTTGTCAGAAAACCTATACAACTAGTTTCGTCACAAACCAGTATAATTCAATCGCCCAATTTATGAATGCCAAGTTACCCCCTTTAGTCACCCAACCCTGCTACTAGGTTTTGTCATCAACCGAACAAGATCGTAAAGCAAGCAAACTCAAAGCATAATCATAAACTGTTTAAATCAACTAATACATCAATCTCTCAAGTTATTGTCAGAAACTAACAAGATCCAAACATGAATAAACTGAATCAAATACAACAACCTATACGAACCGTCCGCCTGGAGGAAGCCACAAGTGAATCACCCGCTCATGGTGAGGGAGATCATCTTCAATCTTCAAGTGGGTGTGTGAATCCTCTCAAAATCGCCTAAAAGTGTAGTGTAAGAGATGGATCTCGATTTGGGGAAGAAACCCCCAATAAAACCTAAAAATCGGCTGTTTCCCCGAAGTTCCGCGTCTGAGACGCACCCAGCGTAGGCTTACGCTGGGAGGGCGTAGGCTTACGCCGGGCCTCTGATGCGGCTGTGAAGAAAATGCTCAGGCGTAGGCTTACGCTGATGGGGGCGTAAGCTTACGCTGGGCCTGTATTTTGCCCCGTTTTCTCCGTGTCTCTTCCGACTCTTGCATCTCTCGCCTAATATCTTCCAAACTCATACTTTAAGCGTCCAAAACCTGCACATGCACAGCTACACAAAACCTTTGTATTCCACATATTAATTTGCATAAATATGTTTTCCTTGAAGTATGGGTACGGAGGGGGTTTCAAATCTTTCAAATATTTTCACATCACTCGGACCAAACAGAACATACTTACCGGTTGAGGTGACTTGGGGTACGGAAAACAAATTCTTCTTCATCCCTGGTACATGAAACACATCGTTCATGGCAAATGGCTTCTGTCCTCGTTGTGCTGGGAACCGTATTTCTCCAATATTTTCTATTTGATGCTTTGAGTCGTCCGCTATTACCACGACGTGATTACCGGTGTACTTTCTTGGGTTGTGGAGTCTCTCTTTTTCTCCGGTCATGTGATTCGAACATCCTGAATCAATGATCCAATCACCTAAGTTATTCTTCTTTGGTTCAGTGGTAGCAGTCAAGGCAAATTCTTCTAGGACATGGGCTACGTTTGCCTCACAATCCCATGGTTCCTCTTCTTTGGTTGTTGCTGAGTTGCCTTCAGCTTTTGGTTGCCTGCAATCTTTCGCCATGTGGCCTCGCCACCCACAATTGTAACATTTGAATGGAAATCTTCGTTTGGTAAATTGCTTTGGTTTTCTGTCTTCGTCAGTTTCTGTTTGCTGATTCTTGCCTTTCTTATCGGTATCATACTTCTTTCCTTTATCTTGAGTTTTGTACCGGTTTTGCCATGGTTTCACTTGGTTCCTGGACTTACTCTTTTCAACATAGAGTGCCTTTTTTTCTTCGTTCTTGATTGAAACGCCGGCTAATTGTTTTGCTAGAGCCTCTTGACCTGCTAACAAGTTTTCGAATTCAGTGATGTTGGGTTGGGTTGCCCAACCTTGAATGGCTATTATGAAACTCCTGTACTCAGGTTTTAGGCCATGAATAATTATTCTTTTCATCCGTTCTTCACCGATTCTTGACTGTGTGTCAAGATCACCTATCTTTCTACACAGGTTCTTGATTCTCCAGAAGTATTGAGATATTGTTAATTCGCCTTGTGAAGCCGACATTAACTCACTCTCTAGCATCTGGAGTCGTGCATCATTCTTCTTTGAGAATAGTGATTCGAGTGTATCCCACGTAGGTTTGGGATACTCGACATCTTGGAGATGATCAAGGATATCTTCTTCCACCGTTGTTTTGATAATGAACATGGCTCTTCCCGCTTTGACTTGCCACTTCCCGATAGCTCCGTTTATATCGTTAGTGGGTTGCCGGGTTTCATTGCCATTCGTAATCTGCCATAAGTCTTGCCCTTGAAGGTAAGACTTAATGCAGGTCACTCATATCTTGTAATTTGTGTGATTTAGCTTCTTGATTCCTCCGACTACTTGAAATTCTGCCATCTTCTTTAGGGTTAGTTCCTTCTTGCTTCGATCAGGTATCTTGACTTATCTTCGACCGGATTCTTTTCTGGGAACCTCCGAACAGATGGGTGGACAACTTCGTATAAGCCTAAGATCGTCTTATGGGCTCTGATACCACTTTTTTAAACTACCAAGTGCATATCAAACGAAGAACACTCAAGAATTGAACAACTTGTTCGACTCTATATTTCTGAATGAATAAAAACGAAACATTACAATGCCTTATATAGGCTAATGACTTTACCTTCAAGCTAAAGTATCCTAAACAAACTCAAATTCAAACTCCTAATTGTACGTAAACCAATCTGCATTCTAATATAAACACATTAAACTAATAAATGCAATTTTACTTAAACACCCCTTGACTATAAGTGATCTCCTCCCTCCCCTCGAGATCAAACCGTACCACCATTTAGCTAATATTGATTACTCGCAATACTTTCTTCATCAAGAGATAATCACCACTCCTTCTGGCCCTGTCTTTTTTTCAGCCACTCCTTAATTTTTACTTTCAACCATCTCAATTTAACCGTTATGTTTACTTGACTAATTAAAAATAATTTATTTACAACATAAACTAAATAAATAAAATTAAATCAATCTCTAAGAACCCAATCTCTAAATTCTAAAATATAAATTTAACTTGAACTTAAAAATCTAGTTCACAATTCGCAGTATATCTATTTAATGAAAACATTGTATAAATTAAATATTAGTAATTACGATAATTTTTTTATTATAAGATCTTTTAGTTTCTTGTAACTTCTATAAGTTTGTGGCATAACGCATCACTACCCTTGGTATACAGGACCGAAGGCGACCATGAGCAAGGTGGGCGACCTTCCAGGGCCTGCTTTCCTGGAGGACCAAAATTTTAAATTATTTTTTATATATTATATATAAATTTGTTTACTCCATTTAGATAAATTTGGTCTTTTGCTTTAAACATGATTTTTTTATTTTAAATTTATATCGTTTAGGGCCCATTTATCAAGCTTGCCCCGGTCTCTAAATCCTCAGCTCCGGCACTATTGGTTTATGATATATACAATTGTAAAATTACATTTTTTGGATTAATTGCTAACATAAGTTACATTAGATAAAGTCCCAAAATAGATTTGTTTTTCAACATGTGTTTCAAATATGTAAGGGTATAATGTTTACGAGAGTGTTTCAGGGAAAAACTACATACTTAGACGAAAATAAAGAAAACCATTAAAAAAATAACTTTAACCAATCATATAATCATATTTATTTTTTATTTTATTTTATTTTTAATTATTTATAAGAGTATCAATATAATATTACACATTTTTATCGAAAAATAATTTAAGTATTGGCTTACGTATTACGTATACATAAACAGAAAATAAAAAAATTACGGTTACGTATATGTAAAATATTTTTTGATAAATTGTGTAATATTATATTAATAGTTTAATACACTATAAATTATTTGATTGGTTTTAATGTGTGTGTTTTTTCAACTTAATGTTTAAACCAGTAAATATTTATGGATATTAAAATTATTTCTATTAGTAAGACATGTATTTGGAAGAATGGAAAAGAAAACTTATTTTGAGAATTGAGTCCCCATTTACCGCGTTCTACCAGTTTTGTTTATCAACCACCTGTCAATCAAATTTCCACAGCGTAATTTCTTTCGCGCATGGATGTTTCGTGTTCTTCTCCCTCCCAATTCCAGGTAATTAGTTGTTTTCTATAATCATCTATTAGGGCACAGTTCATGCGTTGATTTCAATTCTCATTCCTTTCAACTCCGATCATCTATAGTTAATTTCGTATTTACCTGCGTTCTTCGTCGAATTTGTTGAAGAAATCTCAACGCTGAAGGTTTTTGTTGTAAACATATTAGGTTTACAATCGCATGCATATAGTTTGTGCATTTCTACGTGTAAGGCGTGTGTGATACGCCGTGTTTCGTTTATGTGAAAGTTAACAATATTCGATTCATTTCCGGTCATGTTCATAGCCTGAGTTTTGCTGCATAATTAGTTTGCTTACGAGAAATATGAATTATGATCGCCGGAATAACAACTGATTTTAGGTCAAATCTCATTTTTGGCAAATGATGGAAGTATTGGTGGTATAATATGAAATGTTTCAATTTAGAGTTTCTTATAGTTTGAAGATTTAGGTTTTTGTAATTCCAAAAGAGCCTGATATTGAAGTCATTTATTGTGAATTTTTCAGATTTTGATTGAGAGGGGGTGCCCTGGGGGATAGGAATGACTAAATTTAGATGGAAGGAATCGATGAATATGTTTCGGGATCATGTGGATCCAGAAAAAGAGGAACAGCAAAAACGGATCATAATAGGTAACAACTATCTCCTTCCTGTAATTAATAATTAGGTATGATTTGCTTATAGGTAATGATTTGATTAATATTGAAAATTTTGTAGTTTGTGTATGCAGAAACAGATACTAAAGTGGAGAGAATTGTGAAGCTTGTTAAGAGTGTAGATTCTGGTAACAAAGAAGCAAAACAAAGGAAGCGGTCTGAAGTTATTCATCTGATTGACTATTTTTATAAACAGTACCGATCAATGTGTGCTTTATATGAAGATTTGAGGGAAGGTGTAAAGAAAAAATGCAATAATGAAGAAGATAAAGACGACGACGAGTCTACTTCATCTTCATATTCGTTAAGCATGGAATCTTCAGCATATTACTCACAAGGTAGTGGATCAAAAATACCAAATATTGATCAACCAAAAGTGACAACAGATGGTCTAAGTATGAAATCTGAGAATTCTTGTCATTCTTTAGAAGCATTAAGTGTTGAAAGTTCATACAAGGAGGAGGTAGAAAGGGGTAGAACAGTAGAGAATAAACTCCCAAATCTTGAAAACATGACACCCTCAAATATGAAGCTGTTAGAAGACAGAATTACTGCTTTGAAGCACGAGATCGAGACCTTAAACTGTCAAAAGAGTGAACATGAACAAGAATTCAAAGGCGGACATGATGATTTTCATATACGATTGAAGGAAAATTCAGGATTGCAGCTTGAATTTGCATTTAAAGAGAAGGAATGTGAAGTTTTGAAGAAATTAGATGAGTGTGAGAAGTTTTTTAACAGTAAGATTGAGGAATCCATGGGTCGGGTCCAGAATTTGGAAATGGAAGTGGATTCTTTACGGTCTCTGCATAAAAACTTTTCACATGAAAAAGAACAAGAACTGGAGTCTTTAAGAGTTCAGAATCAAGAATCAGAAACCAAGCTCAATAAAAAGACTAAAGAAGCTTCGGATTCCCTTGAAATGTTAGAAAGTTTAACAGAGAAATTAAAGCAAAAGACTGCAAATGAAGAGGGCCTAGTAGAAGAAAGAGATGTATTAAAACAACATGTAAAAGATTTAGAGGTCAAGATTGAAAGTATAAAAGATGAGAATCTTTTGTCAAAATGTGAAAATGAGAATCAAAGAACAAAAATTTCTCAACTGGAGGAAGAACTCCAAAAGAAAGATAGTCAAGTTTCTACCCTCGAATCAGAGATCGAGCGTGTCAAGAGGGATTTATCAGACAAGATGAAATCCCTGGAACAAAAGTTCAAATCGTTAGAGATCGACAAAAGGGAGCTTGAAGCAAAAAATGGAGTTTTAACAGAAACACTTGAGGAAAGAGACATGCATGTGAACAAAGTAAACCAAGCGAATATCAGTTTCCGAACCAATGTTAAGAAAATGGGAGAAATGGTGGATGAATTCAGAAAGAAATCCGAGGATGGTATTCGCATTTTGAGTAGAAGAATCCGTGTGGCAGAGCAACTTCACAATGAAACCCGAGAATGGTACAAAAAGACCCGAGCAAAAAATGAGCAAGACAGAAAAGACAGTGAGTTAGCGTTACATAGCATCAAGATTATGATATCAATGGTGACTGACACATTAAGCGTTTCTGAGACGTTTGGGCTTCGGTTTGCTGAATGTTGTGAAGCTTTCACGAATCGCGTGTCCAAAGTGTCTTGTGAGACGAATTTTGTGAAAGATTGGATTAAAAGAAAGAATGGTGCTTTGGTACAAGTTAAGAATGACTTTGATGAACTTGTAGTTCAATTGGATGATAAAGAAGAGAATATTTTGGGGTCAAGACAAAAAGTATTGAAACTAAAGAGCAAGTTAAGGGATTTGGAGAAGATTGTGAAGGAAAATGAGGAGACCATGATTGTTTTGAAAGAGGAGAAAAGGGAGGCAATTAGACAGTTGTGTGTGTGGATTGATTATCAACGTGGTCGGTCTGACTTTTTTAAGAAGGTGTTTTTTGAGTTGGTTGCTAGATACCGAGGACCAGGTTAACCTCTGAGTTATAGAAAGCCTACTTTCTTACTAGAAATCAAATATCAGCATCATAGTTTCCTTGATGAAAACTAGGAAACTAAAGACCAGATTGGTCTAAGCTTGTTGTTGGAAACCAGACGGCTCAAAATAAGTCGGACTCGGTTTATGATTGTATGTAAAAAAAATTGTTGATTTTATTACATAAAATGAATGAGCATTTGGCAGACACCTAGATCTCCTAGTATGTTGCAATTATCGATATTTTTTTGGTTGATTTTGCTACATGTAATCTTGGTTGGGTTCATGATATTGATAGTACAATTAGCATTCTTTATAGATGGAAACAATAGCGGTGTAAGTTGCTTGCCCATGACCCTTCTAGTTCTAAGTCATTTTATGATTTGAGTTGACCCAAAAGGTGGTCGCCCATGACCGTTGGGCATCTTGCCCAATGGTAAGGTAACCTAGTGTTGGTGTTGAGTTAAAGCTCATAACCTTATAGGTCTTGAATTTGAATCTTGATGTCTGAGTCTTGCTTTCATCAAAGGTTGGACGAGTTAAATCAGGTTTATCCTAATCCTGAATATAAGGTTTAGATTTGCCTTTCTAAAAAAAACTAACTTCTTCACAAATGAGTTTTGTGGGTGTACACGAAAGTCGAAAGCAATCTAGTAAAGAATGAGGAAAAGATATCTAGGATCAAAACTCAAATTCTAAGTTTCATATAGAATCTATTGGAATTAGAATAGAAATTGAAAAACTTTATATCTAAAATTGTGCTTGGATGGGTTTTTAATAGAAATGAAATTCGAAAACACTCCTCTAGTTTCCAAGTGGAGACTGAATCTACCAAAACAACAGTACATCACTAACCATCACCACAACAGAATATCCGTTTAAAGAAAACATAACCATAACCATAACCATAACCATAACCATAATACAGATGAAACAACTCACCAACTCTATGAAATATCCTTATTGGGTGGTGTTGGTGTGACACGACCGTCAAACACCAAAAACCACAGCAGAAAGAGAAAGGTCGGTATGCACCGGGGTCCACTATCAACACTAACAACTTCTAAATCTCCCGGTAACCAAAAGATAACCGAAAGAGAGAAGACGACAAAAAAAATTATGACCTCCATAGTTTATACCTCCTACTTTCTCTTCTGCGCGTGGAAATTAATAATCATTCAACAACATTATTATTATAGTTAGGATGCTTTTCAATCAGATATCCTCATCTCTACCCCAAGTAAATCCTTAACCACCTCGTATGACACAAACGCGATCGCAATTGAAGGAACCACCTGTTTCCACGAATCAGACCTTCATTAGAATATTTCTAAAATTAATAAAATAAAATGAAAAACTGATACCAACCTTGACTGAGTTGGGGACCAAGCCTTTGTACAAGGCTCCAAAACCTTCATAACGGACGGTTTTCCTGAAAGCATCAACCATTCCGGTGTACTCAAGTGCTGATTTGCCATCTGCAGTGACAACTGAAGCTGCATGTTTCCAACCAACCATTTGCATTCTTCTGCGGATGACATCAAGAGGATAAGCAACAGTTTGACCCACGGTTCCAGCTGCAGCCCCACATGCAAGCTTTGTTGTCACACTCAAATCAGTGCCCTCGGCTAGCCCAAATGCTTTTGACTTCACCAACCAATCTTTTAAAGATTCATACACCGCAAAATTAAGACCAACGTATGGTACCTACATACATCAGAAAACAAGACCTTATTAGAGCTCTTTAACTTTTGATGTAGAAGTGGTAAATTTTGTGGGTCGTGTGGGTCAGGTTGACCCGAACCACTTGCTGTAAAAACAATGGGGTGCCAAATAGGACTACAATATGAACTTTTGAAAAGAGAAGTTGATAGTTTTATGTATTGAAACTAGACTCTAGACTTTGGAGCCCATTTAGTTGAACCCCCAACCTTTTGGTTGTGAGGTACACCTCTTATCCACCGGATGTCCCCTTGGGGACACCAAATAGCCACACTTAATTAAAAGAAAACATAACCCATTACTGGGGTATTTTAGACATTTGACTATGTGTCAAATACTTCTACTGATTGTTTTTCTATACATGTCATATACTTTTTTAAAAATTTATTCTTCTATGCATCGTTTTGAAACCCGGACCGGACCGGGAACCGGTGGTCTGGCCGGTCCGGTTACATATGTTGAAAGGCGGTCGGACCGGACAAACAGATGGTCGGACCGGACCAACCGGTTAACTACTTTTTTTATATCTCTTAGCTTCGTATTTCGTAGCTAATTATTAGTTTAAAATTATTGGAATTGACTTGTTGGTGTTTTTTGAAAGGATTAATGGTTGTTTGGATTGATATATTTTTATAATATTTATGACGTTGTCCGGTTCTTAAATCCGATCCTACCGGTTCGACGTCCGGTCCGGTGAGTGTGAGTAACTCAAATCAGATGATGCAATACCAATCCATAATATCCAATTTACATAATTGCAATCATTATAATAACATATTTGAATTGTATAACTTACAACACCAATGACGGAAGGAAGCCACCCTTTATATAATGCACGTGGACCTTCTTCACGCAGTACGGTTCGAAGAGCATGCGCAATTCCTCGATATTGGCTTGGAGATTTATCAGTCTGTAAACATTGAAAGCATTTGTAATAAGTGTGACAGCCTACTAAAAACTTGTAAACCTATCAAAAACATTTAATATCCAGAAATCTTGAAGAATACCTGCACAGTAAGCCGACCTCGAACCAAATCCATCGGGTAGGTAGCTGACATGGCAATTATTCCAGCACAAGCACCAGCTCCAAGGCGTAAGACAGGGGTGAGTTCAGCATCCTCTGAAAATTAGATATAAAAGATTATCATCTTATAGGTTCAATATTCATGTGCGAACTAACACTGGAATTTAATGATGTAAGATATTAGAAAAGATTAAACTGTCATACCATTTCCAGGTTGCTGTCGGTAGAGCCACAAGATTCCCCTGTTTATCACAATGGGTAAGCATGTTGAATCAAAGTCGGTAGATATATATCATAAATGCAGAAAGAAGGAAAAAAAAAGGAAACCAGCCTAATGTGTCAAAATACTGGTCACTTTTCGTGTTACTTGATCTGGCTTTCATTTTTCTATGATTTCAACCTGACTTCTCAAAATTTACATGTAGGTATGCACAACTACATATATAATGTGAGGTTAGATTATATCATCTATTCCTGCTACCAAACAAACGCAAAGAAACTATGCAATAATGCAAAAGGGCACATACTTTGATGCTTCTTCATAGCTAAAGAATTTAACAGCAGAGTTTGGAACAATACGAGCACAATTAGTGCCATTTCCTTTAAACAATCCACGAAAACCCTCTGTTCTCCATATATATTTCAACCCCTGAATGGTACCATTATATTTGATAGCATGAGGATTTTGAACCTGCAATTAAGTAAAATCAAGTACGTTGAGTTTTTCTATATTTTCTCATTGCTTAAGGAGTGAAACTAGGTTATCTCAATTTAGTTATATGTCTATCCAAGCAATAGCCTTTGTTTAGCTTATATCACTCCATTCACTCATTTACATGGATTGATAGGAATATCTATAGAAATGCAATAGACTTCATGTCTTTTCTTTACAATTTTGATTATATTTAATCACTGTTATTGTTAGAAATGGCCTTTGTATTAACAATTTTGTGACAAGTCACAACATGCCTAAAGCCACAAATAGATGAATTCCACCACAATATAAGTTTATGACTTAATAGTCAATGTTTAATCATACTTTAGTAAGATCCATTATCCGGGCATCCGGCCAATTTTGAGATAAAGGTGATTAATTAATTTACTCATCTGTGGAAACAAAAGAAAACATTTAAATAGAAGATCAACCTGGAGCAAAATTTTCAGTCGTTCTAGAGGAGCAACAGCGGTTCTTGATCTGCAAACAAACATAACCAAATAAACAAACAGCTTGTTATAAACCAAGGGGCTAATTGATGGCAGCTGTGAGCATAACCTTTGGGAGGAAAAAGAGTACAACACATAACTGCTTTATGCCAAAACTTATGAAAAAAATTAGAGGCTTTTTTTCTAAAACTTATGATTAGTTTCTTGCACACGACACAAGCTGCTATTATCTATGATGATGTTATTGTGATGCTTTGGTATGGTTGTTAGGCCGAATATAGCTTAAAGTAGAGTAAATCAATAGATATATTGTACAAGAACGCTTTTAAACTTTAAAGGAACTTAGAAAATGAGTTATAACCATAATAACCACATGGCCTGTTCTACCAGACTCTTCTACCATACAAGTAGTAGACTTGTTTACAAACACTAAATCTAATAGCAGGTCAAAATGACACGAAAAAACGAAGGAATTATATACAAACAGCTTTCAAACGACAAAACCAATCTCTTCATTGATAAGTTTCTTCTAGGTAAATCTATTAACCAGAACTAGAATGGCCAGCCACCATAAGAAACTCAAATTGACTTGTAACTCATGCAATCAAAGTTGAACTTGTGCGGATTTTGACCATTTTAGCTCACACTTTCAACATCAGGCCAATAATTTTAGGATTCAGTCACTTTCTAAAAAGAAAAAAAAACTTTCTTCAATAATATCATGTTTCTGTTGATGTATCAAAGTAAACTAACAGAGATCTGTCGAGTGTACGACTGTACGTAATCATTAGGCATTAGCTCAAAGTACACGTATTCGTATAGTGAAATTATTCGAAACAGATCGGAAATCAAATCAAATGAAAGCAACGGCATCGATTAAAATGAAATAAGAGAAATGAAGGAACTAACACTCCACCGGCGACGCCTCCGGCGACGAGAGACTTGCAGATGCTGAGCAAAGCGTGACGGCTAGGAGCCTTAACACCTTCACTAGCGATCTTTGCTTCTTCAGCGAGATTAGCGATCGTAGCGCTGGTCTTCCCTACCATGTCCTCGGACGCCATGTGAACAGCCTAAACCCTAGAAATGGAAAGTAGGAACCCTACCGCAAATAAATAAAGATTCGCCGTCGCAAAGGCCGCCTCCGACGATCTCAGTGGATGTATATAAAAGGAATAAAAATAAATAGAGCGAAATTGAAATGAGAAGAAATACGATTTATTCAATGACGTGAAAGAGTACGCTACGCGCGCGCGTATTGGTTTATTTATAATTGTGGCCTATATTTATCAATCGTCCCAAAAACACTTTTAATTTAACCCCAATAGCCCAAATGCAACACGAAAATCCACTACTTTATATTATATACAAGAGTTTGTAAAATTGGATCCATAATAGAGAGCTTATTTGATGATTTGATTAAAAAAATATATTTATACGTTACTAAGATTGTTACTTATTTGATCTGGTGTTGTTTCATACGATAAACGGATTGATTTTGGATTTTTGATAAATGGAAAGTGAACAAGGTCGTATTTACAATGTTGAATGCTTCTTCGTATGTATTTTTGGTGAGAGGTTTGTATTACATAGTTTGGTATGATGTTAGGCCAGGCTATGTTTTATATTGTGTTGATAGGGCGCTAATAATAGTAGGTCGTGATTAGATTAAGGCGTGAGAGAGGTACTTATTTTCCTGGTGTAGGAGGTTGAAATGAGAATGTTGCTTTGTGATATTGCTTGACCGTTATCATGAGTCACTCTAAAGAAAATGAATAGTAATGGACATAACATGTGTAAAATCACTCGTGTGTGATTGGGCTAAATGTATCTATGAGAGACTTATTTCCACAAGTTCGTGATTAAGGAATGTAAAATAACTTGAGAACAACAGATGATCAAAATTCTAAGTAGAACACCCATGTCTCATTGTTCTTTAATTAATTGTTTTTTTCTGCACGAGCATTGTAGTATATATAAAGTTAGGTTTGCACCCTTTACATGATTAAACAATACAAAAAGAGACACCAATTACAAAAATGTTTTAATTGAGTCAGAGTATTAATTGTTTAAATTGTTAATTAGTTGCTAGGTATTACACATATTTACGAATGAAAAATAACTGGTCGACTTAAAAGACCATATAATTTTAAGTGGGTCAACGCGATACGAATAAATATATGGGTTGGGTTAGGGTTGAAGAATTCAACACGCCAACCCGAAACCCATCAACCCGCCAACCTGAAACCTGACACGACTGACACCACTATATAAAAGCAGTAATTAAAATAAAAAATAAAGAAAGAAAATCATGTTCGGTATATATATTTAAAATAAATTTGATATATAGACTTAAAATAAATACAGTATATATATACTATATAATAATAAAAGTTTCCCAATGCCACATGTCGCCTCCACATTTATTCTTAGAAAAATTTTCCCGCTTCTCTCTCTTATTAAATACATTTTCATATTTTCAATAATAATATATTTTTAAATAAATTATTAATTATATATTAAATTTTACATATTTTTTGATTTTGTTTGCTATTGTTAATATATGTATTACATTTTTCCGTCTATAAAATATATATAAAGATTTAAAATTTTTATGTATTAATATTTTTTCACCTTGTGTATTACACAGGTTCTAAACTAGTACTTAAAATAAATAAAAAGGAAAGAAAACTATGCTGGGTATATAATTGGGTAAACGAGTATATGTTATCGGGTAATCGGGTCGGTAAACGGGTATATCTTTATATCCCATACTTGTCCCATATCCTCGAAAAATTTCAAAATTAATCTCATACTCGATTACCCGTCCCCATACCAGTCCCGAATGTTTCGGGTTTTAGGTTTTCCTATTAGGTTTAGGTTTCATTGCCAGCCGTATCAGAAAAGACGTGATGAGAAAGATTAATCTCTTTGAGGAAGCAAAGGTTGTTTGTAAAGGTGAAATTATATCAAACACGATCTTTTACTCAAATTTTCGTCAATAATAGAGTATTGATTTTTTTTAAAGTTTATTCCTGAGTTTGTTATCCAAAAACGCATACTAGAATCGTGTTTAAATATATAAATTGTTGTTTAATAAAAAACCGAAATGTTTATTATATTTTTTAATATTTGAAGAGAGAATGGTTGTAACTTGTAAAATAATTTTTATTATTTTTCTAAAATTTTGAATTAGCTAATAATTTTGTTTTATTTGTATTACGTGTAAAATTCTATTTAACAAACAACGGTGTAGCTCTTCTATGGATAATCGGATCTCCATTATTGGTTTTGAAATTATCGCCATGTCGCTTTCTTTCTTGTTTTGTATTTTTTTGCCTACCAACTTTTCAACAGTTGTTATCCTAAAATTGCTTATGGAAGAGTACGTGTTCCGCGTGTTTTGCACGGTTTGAATTCGACGTGTTTTACATGGTTTAAATGAAAAAAATATTAAACACTTAATAATAAAAAAATTATAAAAACTATTAAATAGTTTTAAATATTTAGGAGTTAATAAAAAAAATTAAATAGTTAGTAACAAAATATTAAATAGATACCAATGAATAAAAACTAAGCAGGGAAAATTTTTTGGACTAATAAAATTATGACACGTAACACAAGCATTTACCTATTAATTAGGATTAATATTACTATAAAGATGACAGATACTAGAGCTACTCATAACGACATAAGTGCTTTAATAGTTGGTTTTTTTGTCCGTTCTTTCTTCTTTAACTTATATATATGTGTGTAAACCACCGTTAAACTCGGCACAAGAAAGAGAAAGATCTTGAGCAAACTCTAACGTGATAATTAATATATTATTTGTACATAGGGAGATGAAGAGAGAACATTTAAATGTTGTGTTCCATACCCTCTTTTGTACGAGAAGAGAGGTGTTTATAGAGAAAAACTCTTTGAACTAATTGTCATAAATAATATGTATAGACTATGTTATTTGTCGCGACGCCAAACGTGAAGTTGTCAGACATGCCAGAGGTCTGATGTATTACCCAACGGATCCACGCATTAAACGGATGTCCATGTGTACGTGGTTATCGTTCAATGGTTTGCTAAGCCAACATATTCAAAGTGCAAATACAAAACTTTTGCCAGTGTCAACATTTTGAAAAATAACCAAGTGCAAGAGGGTCTACAATTTCATTCTAAACCGATAAAATTAAATACTATAATTTCTTTCTAGTGTCGAGTTACACTATAAAGATGTGATATTTCGTTGCTAATACGGTTCAATAAAACTCCATAAACCTTAAAAAGTAATTATCTTAATGATAATTCAAAGAGTAAAGTGTAATTTGCACCCCTGTGATTAATGTTCGCTAACACTTTACAACCCTGTTTTAAAATAAGTGTAATTTGCACCCCTGTGGTTTGGTTTCTCTTTCTTTGCACCCTTGTCGTTATCTTTTCTAATGAAAAGACAATAATACCCCTGAGCTCACCCCCAATTTACCCTCTTCTTCTTTTGCTTGAAGAAGCTGCGAGGGTGTAGCTGCTCGTCGTCGTTGTCGTCTTCATCATCAAATCCATCATTATCCTGTTCTTCTTCCTCATCTACTTCAGTGTCATCTTATTCATCTCCGGCAGTTATTCCATCTTCTGTAACCTGTACAACAGGTTGTACCAGGTACCCTGTACCAACATCCTCTTCTTCCTGCCATCATTAAACCACGTTTCCAGAGCAACTGAGTTTAGATCTTTAAATTCACAGCAACTAAAAACAGATACATGTCCATCATTATAAAAAAATATAGCAAAACTTACTTCAGTAAAGATAGAAACTTTCTAATTTCAAAGAAAAATCCCAAAACATCAGCAGATGATCCAAGAGAAAAAAAAATATATTAATCCAACAACTAATAATAATTTATTTCCTGATTATAATATGAAAAGTACATGCAATCAATTTTACCATGTCGGACTATACAGATTAACAAAGAAGCACATTAGCATAAAGAAACGGAAGAGAAGGAGTAACGGAAAATTGATACATATATCTAGAGCGCGGCGGCGTTGGAGTCTTGACGGTTGCTCCGTTATGGACCCATTTGGTATTGGGTTAGTCCATGTTTCCTGTTATTGAGACGGTGGCGGCGGCGTTGGAGTCTTGGCGGCGACGGCGGCGGACGAGAGGGGGGAAGGGGGCGGCGGCGGACGGGAAGGGTGAGGGTGAGGGGTGCAAAGTGAGAGAGAAACCAAACCACAGAGGTGCATATTATGTTAGGTTTTGGATGAAATGACTTTAATACCCCTAACGGAGTTAAAAGATTAACGGTTTTTGTAACGGCAGAGGTGCAAAGAGAGAGAGAAACCAAACCACAGGGGTGTAAAATGCACTTCTTTTAAAACAGGGTTGCAAAGTATCAGCGGGCATAAACCACAGGGGTGCAAATTTCACTTTACTCTAATTCAAAATAACAAATTTTGGAATATCTTTTGTCTCATTTAGCATTTTCATATATCGCTCGAGCATGTGTCTCTCTTGGCTCTTACAATTGGAAAACAAAAATGTAAACCTGAAATCCGAAATATTGGAGACATGTATGAGAACGAGTATGAGATCAGTTTTAAGAGTTTCGGCAGGTAAGAGAATATGGTATTAGGTGATACCCGAC
Organism: Smallanthus sonchifolius; assembly: GCA_023525975.1. Classification (NCBI taxonomy): domain Eukaryota; kingdom Viridiplantae; phylum Streptophyta; class Magnoliopsida; order Asterales; family Asteraceae; genus Smallanthus; species Smallanthus sonchifolius. The sequence continues at coordinate 58,439,979 of CM042041.1, read as the reverse complement.
CTGACCCAATTACTCGAAATCCCAACAAAGTTGACTAATTCGACAAAGTTTGTATGGGGTCCCGAGCAAGAATCTGCCTTTCAACTCTTGAAAGAAAAGTTGACTAAGGCGCCTATCTTATCCTTGCCGGACGGGACCAAAGATTTTGTAGTGTATTCGGATGCCTCGCATTCGGGGTCAGGTTGTGTTCTGATGCAAAGGGGGAAAGTGATTGCCTATGCATCTAGGCAATTGAATACTCATGAGGTGAATTACCCTACCCATGATTTAGAGCTTGCGGCCGTGGTTTTCGCGCTCAAGATTTGGAGGCATTATTTGTATGGGGCTAAGTGTACGATCTACACGGATCACAAGAGTCTCAAATACTTCTTTGACCAAAAAGACCTTAACATGAGGCAAAGGCGGTGGCTTAAATTGGTTAAAGATTATGATTGTGAGATACTCTACCATCCGAGTAAAGCAAATGTGGTGGCGGATGCGCTTAGTCGGAAGACGAGCCATACACCTATCAAGGTGAAGTTTAAGATGACAATTTCATCATCTCTTATTGATGAAATCCGGGAGTCATAAGTGTTAGCACTTAGTGGTGATTTGAAAAAGGAGAGGATGGTTGCTTATGTTGATAAGCTTTGGGAAAATAACTCGGGGTTAAAGACATGCTTCGATAGAATTTGGATTCCTAGATTGTCAAGTGTGTTGGCAACTATTTTAGATGAGACGCATAAATCCAAATATTCTATCAATCCGGGGGCCACAAAGATGTTTTATGACCTGAGGTATCATTTTTGGTGGCCGGGTATGAGGCGTGATATAGTTAAGTATGTGGAAAGGTGTCTCACATGCTTAAGAGTGAAGGCGGAGCATCAAAAGCCGTATGAAAAGCTTCAACTGCTTGAAATACCGCTTTGGAAATGGGAGAATGTCACCATGGATTCGATCACTAAACTACCAAAGACTCGAAAAGGTTATGATGCGATATGGGTAGTAGTGGATCGGTTAACAAAGAGTGCACATTTCATTCCAATAAAGGAAACGTATTCTTCAGATAGATTGGCGGAAATCTATGTGAAGGAAATTGTGTCACGTCATGGTGTGCCGGTGTCGATTATATAGGACAATGATACGAGATTTACTTCTCGTTTTTGGAAGAAGTTCCATGAGGATATGGGGACTAGATTGAACTTTAGCACCGCTTATCATCCACAAACAGATGGTCAAAGCGAGCGGACGATTCAAACGCTCGAGGATATGTTGTGGGCGTGTGCTTTGGATTTTGGTGGTAGTTGGGATGACCATCTACCGTTGGCGGAATTTTCATACAACAATAGCTACCATTCTAGTATTAGTATGCCGCCTTTTGAGGCATTGTATGGGAAGAAATGTAGAGCACCCGTGTGTTGGGGTGAAATTGGTCAACGGGAGCTTTATAGCAAAGAGGTGGTCAATGAAGCTATTAGTAGTATTAACCAAATTAGAGCATGCTTGAAGGCGGCTCAAGATCGCCAAAAGTCCTATGCGGATAATAGGAAGCGGGCGATTGAGTTTCAAGTGGGGGACTTTGTGCTTTTGAAAGTCTCTCCTTGGAAATGGGTGATACGGTTTAGGAAACAGAGGAAGTTAAGTCCACATTTCATCGGACCGTTTAAGGTGATAGCAAGGGTGGGTGCGGTAGCCTACCGTTTGGAGCTACCGGAGGGACTACGTAGACTTCATAACACATTCCTTGTGTCACATTTGCGGAAATGTTTAGCGGATGAATCTACTTTTGATCATTTGGATGATATTGAATTGGATGAAAAATTAAATTATGTTGAGGAACCGGTGGTAATCTTGGATAGAAAGGTGAAGAAATTGCGGAATAAAGAGATTAGCCAAGTTTTGGTGAGGTGGAAACATAAGTAGGGAGCAGATATGACTTGGGAAACCGAGGATGAAATGCTCAAATACTATCCTAACCTTTTTATGTGAAGTCGGGTTTTGGGGACGAAACCCAAATAAGGGGAGGTGATTTGTAACGAACCAAAATCCGGGTTTTGTTTTCAAATAAATAAATGTTCTAATAAATATTATAGTGAAAATAATATTTTAGAAATAAGTTGAAACATGTGGGTTTCAAGTCAGTAATGGGGTTATGTTAGTTTATAACTAATTATAGAATGAAATGGGTGAAATGAAAGTTGAGGGGCCAAAGGTGTAACATGGCAAATCTGCCATTTCGACCAAGTGGAAGTCAAGATTGAGCTCATTCTATGAGCTAGGGTCATTCATTCCGAAGAGAGAAAAGGAGAAAATGGGTTTGAAGCTTGGATCAAGCATTTGAAGCTCGATTTGTGAAGGTTTTGGCTCACACATCACTCTCCTAACATCAAGTAAGTGATTCTCTTCCTTTGAATTCACTTTGAATGTGTTAGATGATGGGTTTTGTAGAAATCCAAAAAATTGAGTATGCATGTGGTGAATTAGTGTTAGATTGTGGATAATCTAGATAAACTAAATGTAAAGAGAGGTGATTAACATCTTAGAACCCTTTGATTTTGATTTTGAAAAGTTAGGGTTCATATGATGAAAATTGGGGGTGTTTGTATAATGATGATAGAATGGTGAATTAGTGATGATTAAGTGTTTAGGTGGTAATAGACACTTGAGCAAACACCAAATTGACCTAATAAAAGTTATTGAATGAGAAATTAGTATCAAGGTATTGAAAAGGAAAATCAAGTAGATGAGTTTGTAATGAGAGAGGGTGTTTGGTTATGGGGATAACCCAAACGGGTCAGTTTGGGTTCGGAATGAAAATTGAGTTGTGGACTCAATTGTATTGTGATTTTAATGAATGTTAGATTACTAAACTAGGTGTATATGTTTAGGTAATCAATTTGCAAAGCTAGAAGGTGGTGCGGGATCTTTTAAGTCTAAAGGTAAGTGCCTATGCACTTACTTAGTAATGTAGATAAATGTGTGGTGTATGTGTTATGAATGCATACTATAGTTGATATGAATGATTATGCCCATTGCTTGAATGTAATATGTATGAATTGTATAAATTTGACTTTAGTGGTAGAAGGTCAAACTATATGATAGAAATACGTGTAAATATGCTATGTGGTTAATAGCCAAAATGTAAATGTGCAATGTGGTGTAAAGGGTGAAATTGACTTATGTGGTTAATAGTAAAAATGTAAATGTGCAATATGGTGATAATGGTGTAATTGACTTATGTGGGTAATAGTCAAAATGTAAATGTGCAAATGTGGTGATAATGGTGTAATTGACTTATGTGGTAAATAGTCAAACAAAATCGTGCAATGTGGAGAATTTGGTGAATTTGATATATGTGGAATATAGTTAATCATAATGTGATGTTTTGGTGTAATGGTGGATAGAAGTGTGGAATACTCAAAAGGTGGACTTGGAGTCAAATACTCCAAGTGTGGGTAAGACGAGTGGTGGTACTCGCTCCAAGAGGTTGCAAACCAAAAGAAGTGCTGAATACTTCAAAAGGGTGAAGTTGGAATCAAATATTCCAAGTGTGGGTAAGACGAGTTGTGGTACTCGCACCACGAGGTTGTAAACCCATTAAAAAGTGTGGAATACTTCAAATGGGTGATAACACATGAATGACAAATGAAACTTGTAGTGGAATTGCAAGTGTTATGAACCTTAAATGACCAATTGGGTGTAAATGAGTCAAATGGGTGAATGAGTGGAAACAAGTGTAAATACTTGTTGAATGTGTTTATCGTCATTACTAATGATGATTTATATATGTGGTTATGTAGGTAAAGCTTCTATGTAAGTCCAAGTCAAGTCCGAGGAGTGGAAGGATTCTCGTATGCCAATTGTGGTGTTTTTGGGAGATTATAAGGAAAATCCTTGTAAAGTGGTTTAAACGACACTTGAATTATGTTTTTGGTGAATATATTTGTGGTATATATGTTTTGAAACCAAAACCCAAGTGTAGGAAAATCTAGTGTCAAGTTGAATTGAAAAATGGTGGAAAATTGGCTAAGTGTTGGAACTGGGTAAACTGAGTAAACTTTATGTTTACTCAGGTCCCTCGCGGTACGCGAGAGCGGGGAGAAAGTCTCTCGTGCCACGCGAGAGATCTTTCTGCGGACAGGCTAAAAGTGGATCTCTCGCGGTACGCGAAGATGGGCAGGAGGGTCTTCGCTGTACGCGAAGAACCCTTCCTGCGGACGGTGTAATTGGGAATCCCTCGCTGTACGCGAAGAACCCTTCCTGCGGACGGTGTAATTGGGAATCCCTCGCGGTACGCGAAGGGAGTTCCCAAGTCCTTCGCGGTACGCGAAGATGTAAAAAAAATTCTAGGACAAAAGTTTCCATGTGCGTATAAATGTTTTATTAATTGATTTTCCAATTAAGGGTGTTACAGTATGAAACCAGATACGAGACACGGTTTTATAGTTGAATATGTAACTAAAATTACCAAATACCCTCTCATTTCTATCCCACTTTTTAATTAGGCATGCAAAATAACATATTAACAACTTACAAGCATTATTGGGTTGATTAAAATGGCCTTGAAAATGCCTTAGCACGTGGTAATGGACTCTATGATCCAGATGGCCTTTTAAGCTTTGGGCCTGTTCGGTTGATAAACCCACATAAGTTTAATTGGTGTTGATGGCCCAAAAATCAATAATAATAATTCTAACAAAAGTTAATTTCCTCATTCACCTTTAATAAGATAAAAAAAATTTAATCGATCAAATTTCTCTAGTGATCAAGTCAACAATTAGAGCAAATTATGTGAGTTTATTGACCATTTAAACATGTGTATAGGCTTGTTGAGCATACTATTTGACGGTTTTAAAACCAATTGACATGCTTAACTTTAATTAAAATTAAAATTTTATTCATTTAGTTAATAGTTAAATAAATATGACTCACAACTATCTTAATTTTGCATTTACATTTCATTTTTGCACATGTGATTAATTGTTTAAGTTTTGTTTTTAAAGAATTTATCCACATTTTTATTAAGATAATTATGGTCTCACAACAGTGCAATTGTCGACGGTGATTAAGTTTTTCAAAAACTTTAATTGAAAAAGGATAAAATAGTCATTTCATATTGATTTTCTTTAATGTTTGATGTTGATAAGAACTAAACATGTTAAGATTTGACAAACATTAATAGTTAAACATGTAATTTAAAAAAAATGACCAAAACCTTAAAACGTAACCTACTACTAGTGTAACCATTCTTGTAACTAACTCAAATTTTAAAGAATGGTTTTTCAAATTAAATCTGAACATCCATATATAAACTACTAACCGGAGAGGGTCAAGAAGAATAGAAGATAGGGATAGAAGATATGGTTACTTCATGTTTAGGTCAGGTGGGCCCCGAATGATGTGTATGAAACTATGAATAGACTTTTTGTTTTGTTTTAAACTCGTATTTGATGTCCGCGCACGTTGTCATGGGCACGAATCAAGATACAAGCGATGACACATTCAAAAACTAAAAAAAACCTAGGAAAAAAACAAAAAAGGAGGAGGAAATGTAATAAAACCAATTGCCCCCGTTTTTTTTTTTTTTGGGGGGGGGGAGGGGGGGCGAGGACACAACGCTTTTACCTTCGGGCCAAAAGCCACTTTTGTGTTGAATTCGTGCATCAACTCATTACTACAGAAAAAAAAAATATTAGTCAATCACCAAACGACACTTGGCCAAGCCGCCCAAACCATCCAATGATGATTTTGAACTGTTGACCCTAGTACCCTACTCAAAATGTATATAGTTAGTAATATGTCATACAATTAAAGGTATTTTAACAACAGGATTAGTTTTTTTTTTTTTCATTTTTAAAAAATAGATTGAAAAGATAACAACAATCCACAAGACCATTGGTGTTATACTCTGCAAACTAATTAGTCTAAACATGTAACTTGTTAAAAGTTAATGACCAAAACCGTAATATGACTATATGAGCAAACCATAGTATCAATATAACTGATTCATATATTAATTTATTATTATATAAATTTAAGACTTCAAATCTTAAAGTGACTCAAACAAGAAGTTCTACCTAACTTATTTGCTACCGTAATGTTGGATCACCCCTTGAAAAAGTTAACAATATGAATAAAAAAATAATATCATTGAAACCTTATTATTAGCATGAACATTGAACATGTCTATTCTTATCACCTGTCACACTCATTCGAAATCAGGGGCGGATCTACCCTAGGGGTCAACTTTTACGTGCAGTGCAAATTTTTTTTTACGGTTTTATGTATCCGATTATCCTTTACGTTATCACTCAAATTTTTTTAAAAGCTCAACATTTCATAAAAATTCCAAAATTTTATAAAAAACTAATACTTTATAAAAAAATCCCCACATTTTATTATTATTAAAGGTTTTGAGGTATTAGGTTTTAATAAAATATTTGTGTTTTAATAAACTTTTGTTATAGATCCGCCACTGCTCGAAATGGTAATATATATCTTTTTATAAACCAAAATTCATAATACAAATGTCACAAAAAATATAGATAAATCTGTCACATCTAATTTAAAAACGTAAAACATAAACTAAAAAGATAATAATACTCCGTATCATTCAAGTTTCTAATGCTTTGAGCATAATTTTTCAAAAACATAATATATTTTCAATAAAATATAACTAAACATATATATTTTTTTTTGAAAGACAAACTTCTTTATTCCTATGAGAGTGGGATTTGAACCCATGACCTTCTCAATACTTAGTGTTTCTAGAGGATTTTTCTCTACCAATAGACCACCAATCAATTGGCATATAACTAAACATATGTTTAGAAACAGTACTGCAGTCTCTCTCACTTTGCTTTCGGCTACCAAAGCACTTCCTCCCAATCCTTTAGCTTTTGCTTTATCAAAGCAACTTTCATTTGAACAGAAATACATATTCTAACCCATACGACGTAGTTCCATCCCATTTATATCCTACCACCTCACATCACAATTTGCTTTTACCAACTTTGATCAAATGAAGCAACCGTACACCAGACCATGGGCCCCATTCTGATTCCATTTCCCTCCAAACTTTCTCTTTTCTCGGAACAAGTAATTTATGTTTTATCACCACATCAACACACACTTTTCACCCACTCAATCCAACTCAACGTACTCTTTTGTTCTTTCTTCTTTGCCTTGTTGTATAATTTTAAATCCCATGAGCAAGATTCAATCTTGATTGCATATTTTAATACCCTTTTTTGTTGATTAAAATGGGTTTTGATTTTGAATGACTTTGTCATGTGGGTGTGTTGTAATTTGGTTAGTTTGATGTGGGTCTGTTGGTAAAGACTACAAAGCATTTTGGTTGGAAAGATGGAGGAAGAAGGTTCGACGGTTAGATTAGTTAGGTGCCCTAAATGTGAGAATCTTCTTCCTGAGCTTCCTGGGTATTCTGTTTACCAGTGTGGTGGTTGTGGTGCTGTTCTTCGAGGTATTTCTTTTTATAAATCTTTATTCCATTTGTGTGTTTTGTGATGTTTTTTAGATGCATGTGTCTGGTTTTGACCGTTGATGATCAAACTGGTTAGTGTTTATTGTTGATTTCATTGATTTTGGGGAAATGTTGCTTGTTAGAACACATTTTTGAGATGATATTAATGATGATTTTGAGTTTGGAGTGTACTAGATTTGACTTTTGCAAAGTCAAAGGTGAAATCTATTAGCATATTGATATGATTTAGAGGAAATTTTAGATATGTGTTTATCATTGTGCAAAATTACCCCTTGTTTGACCTTTTGGCTGTTTTGTGTGTTTGTATGTAATTTTGTTTTGATTTTTGTATTATCAATTACATATCATGCATTTGATGATGTGATGCGGGGCGAGAAGTTATGTGAACCGGTGGGAATGCGGAAGAAGGGTGAAAAAACGATCCATAATTTAGAAGATAATCATCATAAAAAACTTTATATTGTCGGTTTAGTTACTTATTTTAATTAAGTCAGTTTTGGTTATGTTTGACCGAAATTAATATTTTTGTTATGTATTCTATTTCATCTAAGAGTCTAGTCAATATTTAGGTTACTTTGACCGACACTTAATGAGTGGGTTACTAGAATCTAATATAAATAAAGGCCTATTGTATTGTTAGGGACAACTTTTGATATCATAATAAAATTTCTCCTATTTTGGATTATAACGTTTGTTAGAACGTATCTAGTACTTTTATTGCTCTCTTTTGTTTGATTATATGATCTATACGCGCTCTTAAAAAGACTATTTCTTCAGAGAAATCTGTATATATGTAATGATGCATGTTACATTTTTGAATGAATATCAGGAAAACAATCTACTCCAGCCAGTGAAAAAAGACCGTTAGAGAAGATTGATAACGAGAATGGTACAAGGGTAGAACCGTCCACGAATGTCAAAGCTAGTTTTGAGTCTAGTTCTCTAATTGATAGAGAAAGTGATGAATGTGAGGTTGGTAGCAGGCAGGGTAGAATCGTCCACGAAAAAGTTCCAAACTTGACCCCTGGTTCTTCATCAAGAAAGGAGAAACGTGGGATTATAACGGATTCTGATCAAAGTAGGAGAAGAAGACTTGATTTCAAATATGGTATGTCAAGTGAATCTCAAGAACTTAGACACCCGTTTGGACCCATTAGGTCTAGGCCTGTTGGATTTCATAGGAATGCTAGCACGATCGAAAAGGGTAGATTTGGAAATTTACCATATTCAAACGAAGTTCCTTCGAGTTCTCACTCGAGTAGTTTTAACAGCTTTGGTGACCACATTACTAACCATAGTGGTTTACATGAGTTCTCAAGGGTTCAAGACTTGGAGAAAGATAGAGTTGAACTTCTTAAGAAACTTGATGATTTGAGAACCCAACTTAGCAGATCATGCAATGTAGCCGAGAACTCGAATGTAAGATTAAACGGTCCATATCCTTGGACACATCAGCCACCACCACCACTGCCACATCAGCCTCCACATCATCATTATCTACCTCCAACATACCATGACCCTTTTCTTGGTTACAATCAACATGACACCCTTCTGCACCGCCCCTCATGTTCTTGTTCACAATGCTGCAACACAAATTGGCAGCTGATCCCCCCAAAGATCCGTCCCTTTTCCTCTTTTACCAGCCGGGAAACCGGCTATCCGTTACCTGAACCTCTGAGTTTTGGTCCATGTCAGCTGCCACGTCATCATGTAGGTTCTCTTGATTTGGGAAATGACAGTTTTGGTACAAGATATCCAAGAAGAAGGGTTATTCTAAGTTATGGAGGTGAATGCATATTGCGAACCATATCAGGTGGGGCCCCCTTTATAAGCTGTTGTAACTGCTTTGAGTTGTTGAAAATTCCTAAAAAGGTTACATTGGTGGAAAATAATAATCACAAGATGATAAAATGTGCAGTTTGTTCTACTTTAATATCATTGAGACTGGAGGATAACAAAATTGTTGCTTCAGCTTCTTCACCTATTATACAACAAAAAGTCAACAAAATAAAGTCAAACAGAAGTCCTCACAGCTCTCTTGATTATGATAAATGTGGTTATAACTTTCAGTTGACAGATACTGAACCAAATCTATCAACCAATGGAGCTGAAAACAGTGAAGAGCAAAGTCCTGACAGTGTAATAGATAAGCCATCTTCAGCTGTTCCAATTTTAGAAAGTCGAAATGATGAGTTGACCAAAAGTCAAAGAACCAATCAGGAAAAGTTGACTGTTGATCAAAATAACAAGCAATCTTTAAAAGATACATTGGTTGCAACTGAGATAGATGTGCCTTTAACTGAGTATTTAAGTTGTGATGTTGCTAGTAAAGAAGACGATCAATTAAAGAACAAGAAAGTGGGGAATGAATCTTTTTTCGCAGGTTTGATAAAAAAGAGGCTTAAAGATTTCTCAAGATCGAGTAGTGGTGTAGAAAAGGGTAGATCGGATGTTTTTCTAAACGGTCAACTTTTGACCGATAGTGCAGTTAAAAAGGCCGAGAAGTTAGCAGGGCCTATTCATCCTGGAGAATACTGGTTAGTATATCATACTTCTATGAAATCTGTGTTTGCTTTGACTTTTATCTTCAAACATGTTCCTTTTTAGAACCAAATTCGATAAGGATTTTATTAATAATTTAACACCATCTCTCTTCCGTTTGGGTTTATATGTTATAAAGTGTATTTGGCCATCATATTTTTCTCTCAACTTTCAAGAAGACATGGAAAAAGTAAACTTAGAAACTGGTGTGTCTGACCTTAAAAGTCAAATTGCAACTCTTTGATTTTGGTTCAAACCTGTTTTTTATGGATTTATTTGAATTGTTGACACCATCATTCTTCTGTATATAATAACATAACATTTACATAATCACATTTTCTCAGATCTTACACAGAAATTTCAATTTTTACACCAAAAAACCAGTCATTTTGACCTTAAAAGTCGAACCATAACTCTACTTGTGCATTAACTACAAGTCTACAATACCCATCATGTTCTCTTCTTGAACCAGGTATGATTCCTTAGCTGGATTTTGGGGTGTGATGAATCAGCCTTGCCTTGGCATTATCCCTGTAAGATCGGTTTTTTCTTGACTTTTTGGGTACAAAGTCATTCCATTTGACCCGTTTGACCAAAAAAGTCAACCCAATTGTTACCATTTTGCAGCCACTTATTGAAGAATTTGACCATCCAATGCCCAAAACATGTGCTGCTGGAAACACTGGAGTTTTTGTTAACAGTAGAGAACTTAACCAAAAAGATTTAGATCTTCTTGCTCGCAGAGGTCTACCAACAACAAAAAACAGATCTTATATCGTTGACATTTCAGGGAAAGTTGTAGATGAAGACACAGGGGAAGAACTAGATCCTCTTGGCAAGCTTGCTCCAACGTAAAGTTTGACTTTTTATCGTTTCCGTTGACTTTTTCTTGAATAAAATTTGGTTTAACATAGTTTTATTGATCATGTGAACAGGGTTGAAAGAGTAAAGCATGGATTTGGCATGAAAGTCCCAAAAGTTGTTACTAAATGAATCAAGCTTTCGGTCTTTTTAGGCGCATATATGATGGTACAAGTGAAGAAATTTTAGTGTGTATGGTTATTATGTTTTTTTACATAAACTTAAGATATAAATTTTACATAAATGTTTATGGCTTGGGCACATTGTAACATCTTTATTTATTTCTTAGATCCATAAATTGAAAAGGCTTGGTGTTGGTAGAGAAAATTAGTTGTGAAAAGGACTTGCAATTTTCATTTAATTTAGGTGTGAATATATTTAATTTATTTACCTACTACATTAAATGGAGCATGGAATTTACTTTATATTTGTTAAATTAAAAATTTTGGACTATTGTGTAATGTTCTACAAATTAAATAAGAAAATTATCTTTCTGAAAACTGGATTTTATTCTCATATTGTTGATTTTAGAGTAATTTTATTTTATGCATGTGAACAAGTTATATTATAAAATAGGATAAAACAATGTGTGTGTGTGTATAAGATGCTGCTGATACAAGAGAGGTTGAGTCCACCAAACGAGAACATTAAGACAAAAAAATAAAAAAATTATCATGCATGGGAAAATAATTTAGTCATATGTGTAATAGTAAATGTATGATTAGACATATTTTTAAACTGGTTTATTTGGTTTATGTATTGCTGATTCTAAAATATCTTAACCAAAACTAAACATACAAAAGTTTCTCTTTAATTAATAACACTTGGTTAATAATGTAAAGCATCATATGCGAAAATCAGATAACATTTATAAAACATGTTCATACAAGAAAATTGAAAAATAAAAATATATCAAAGTTATATGCAGCGATGAGTCGTGAAGGGGATGGCGGTCCCAACTATGACGGGTGAGGAGGTTGATGATGGTAGCAGTGTCGTCGATTATGAAGGTCGATAGTGCTTGGTGGTAGTGGGAACATGCATTGGTGGCGGGGCCGGCCCTGAGGAGGGGTAGGTTGGGCGACCGCCCATTGCACTTCACATGGACCATGAAATTTTTTAAACTTTTTTAATATATATTGAAAAAAATTCTATATATTTTGTTGAATACTTAAACCCATTAACATTTTATTTATTTTATGCCTATTAAACATTAGAACCCAGGTCCAATCAAGCCCATTATTTAAAAATACCCATTAGTAAAAAGCACGAAACAACAATCAACGGGTTAGGGACGATAGAAGGGCCCATTTTTATTTACTCGCCCCGGGCTCACGAATTTTTGGGATTCTCGGGGACAACTCTGATTGGTGGCAGTGATTGATATGTTGATAGCAGTGGTGTGGCGGTGGGGATATTTATGGGCGATGATTGTAGTGAACTAGTGGGTGTGACGATGGTGATGCGACGATAGGGGTGGTGAAGTCGTGGTGGTGGTGATTAAAATACCGCGAAAATAAAATGTAAAACTTTACTCTGTGTTCTCGAGTCCTTTTTAAAGAGGGAAGTGGAAGGAAAACGGAAAAGATTTGTGTCCCTAGGTTTTTAATGAAAGGAAGTGGAAAGAAAAAAATGGGAGATTTTTAAAAATCTTCTCTCTCAACTTTCCTTCCAAATCGAAAAGAAGTGGAAAGAAAATGAAAGGAAACAAATAAAATCTCTAATTTTTGTTCCTTCGCTTCGAACTCTGGAACAAGAAATTACATTATATCTTTCTTTTCGCTCCACTTTCTTTTCTTTCTTTAATTCCTTTATTTTCCTTCCAATCATTTCTTTTCTCTCGTTCGTTCTCCTTCTCGTCTTTTCCTTCCTTTATTAAAATCAGGAACACAACGTTAAAGTATATATCAATGCATTACCAAATGTTAATAACGAGTGGGTTATGCTCGCATGTTGCGGAGGTTCAGTCTTGAATACAATTTACATCGAAACTAGATAAAAATTAGCGTGTTCCAATAATATATTCTGGACTTTATAAACTTGAAATTAAACGTAACATCAAATCCAAGTTGTTACTTTTCTTTTTTGAAATTAAACTTTTTACCCTTAAATACCATTAGATTAAAATATACAATATTTTTAGAGCAGTTCCATCAGTATTCCTATTCTCCATCTCTGTAATTATACTAAAAATCACTACATTTTCTCTCTCATTTTCAATTAAATAATATTTTTTTATACATTTATCATTATCTTTTCTCTCTCCTCCACTCACAACACTTTCAAAAAATATTAAAAAATTTATGCAGGTGAACAATATTTTTCTCAAATATACAAAAATTTTATACATTTTCTCTCTCCTCTACTCACAACCACTTTAAACTACTCCCTAAATATAGAAAACCCCACTCACAAACATATGAAGACACTGCTGTGAATGCTCTTATAGGAGGTAAACACCGTATAACTTGGTCATGAGTTCAAGTTGTTATTTATTGAATCATATAATTATATACTTCCAAGTAGAGGTGTACAAAAAAACCGGGTTTTTTTTCTACCCGGTCCAAACCGGCCGGGCAAACCGGTTCGGGTTAAGCTAAAACCGCCGGTTATGAACCGATTTAAAGCATTCAGGAATCGACCGGGTTGAGGACCGGTTTGTGTGAACTGGTTCGGAAAACCGGTTTTAAAACCGGTTTAAACCGGTTTTGACGCTGAAAAAACTAGTCGTTATTCAACGGCTTTATAGCCGTTAGGGTCGAATTTGACCATTTTTTTTTGCCTTTTTTCACCTATAATTCACTATAAATAGGTTGGGCGTGTTTATGTTTAATCACACCTCTTTCTACACTCTCTAATCTCTAAAACCGCTCTTTAAATGCTCAAAAACGCTCTCTAAGAAAATAACCATGTCAAGTGTTGGTGGTTCCTCAAACGAAATTATCGTTGTGGAAATTCGACCAACAACGAGAAATCCAGCAATTTGGTGCAATTACGATTTATGTTTGTTGTCAAACGGGAAGGAACGTGCTTGGTGCAAGATGTGTGGTGCGTTTTTGGGGAAAGATTCAAACACTAGTTTGAAAACGCATAAAGAAAAATCTTGCCCGTCCTTAAAGGGAATTCCAAGTGAAGGCCAAGCCTCGATGACAAGCGAATGAGGAACTTGGAACTTTGATCCAAATATTGTTCGAGATCAAATGGCGAGGTTAGTGATTCAAGAAGGATTGTCGTTCAACCACTTTGATAATCCGCGCTTGACAAGGATGATTCAAGAGACACTCCAACCACGTTATCATCAAGTAAGTCGCACCACCCTTAGACGAGATTGTATAAAAATGTGGAAAAAAGCAAAAAAAGAATTAATTTTGGGTTTTGAAAATTTGGAAACCGGTGTAAACTTAACCACCGATGTTTGGTCCCGCGCAATGGGTTGATCCCAAAACGTGGCAAATGATGAAGCGTACAATCGCGTTTGACTTGTTTGAATATCCACACACCGGCAAAAATTTATTTTATATATTAGATGGTGTTATAACCGAATTTAAATTACAAAATAAACTTTTTTCAACGTCTTTTGATAATGAATCTAATAATACAAATGCGGTTTGACGTGAGGTCGTAGTCTCACTCAAAAATAAACCAATTACACTAAATAGATAGTGGTAAGTGGATATCGAACACAGGGAGTTTGTGGAAAATGTGCTTACTAAGTAGTTCGGATTTAACTAACTTAAAATAAATTGCAAGAAATGTAAATTCACGATTTTGATTGTTTGGTTTCAAAAACTAGAATTATCTAAATTAATCGCAAATCAAAATATTGTAATTCAGAAATGAGAGAGTTTGTCTTTGTACGCGGAAGCACATTCATATGCTTCATCCCGAATCTCTTCAATTTCACTCAATTGAAGCTTCCGAATCCTACCCGCTTCATCGTAATCCACATTCACCGTTTTAATCGCCCAATGTGCCCGATGAGCTAACTCTATTGGTAAGTGGCACCCTTTCCCATACACTAACTGGTACGGAGTTGTACCAATAGGAGTTTTATAGGCCGTTCGGTAAGCCCACAACGCATCATCCAACTTACTTGATCAATCTTTTCTATCCGTTCGCACCGTTTTCATGAGAATTTCCTTGATACGGTTGGACACTTCAACTTGCCCACTTGTTTGCGGGTGATACGGCGTAGCGATTCGGTGGTTCACGTTGTACCGCCTCAACAACTTCCCGAAGTTAAAATTTTTAAAATGTGAACCGCCATCACTAATTATAACTCTTGGAATCCCAAACCGAGCAAATATGTTGGATTGAACGAACTTACACACAACCGAATGATCGTTGGTTCTTGTAGGAATAGATTCAATCCATTTCGAGACGTAATCCACCGCCACTAAAATGTACAAAAACCCATTCGAACTCGGGAATGGACCCATAAAATCTATGCCCCACACATCAAATATCTCAACTACAAAAATAGGTTGCAAAGGCATCTCATCCCTCTTCGAAATACTTCCCATCTTTTGGCAATTTAGACAATTCCGGGCAAATTCACACACATCCTTGAAAATGGTGGGCCAATAAAACCCACATTGAAGAACTCGATAACCTGTTTTCTGCCCACTGAAATGACCCCCACATGCTGATGAATGTGTATGAGTCAAAACCTGCAACACCTCGGTGTCGGGAATACACCTCCGAATCACTTGATCCGACCCAATCTTGGAAAGGTCCGGTTCATCCCAAATATAATGTTTCACTTGAGCCATAAATCGTTGCCTTCTCTTCTTCTCCCAATGGCTTGGAATGGAACCCGTGGCTAGATAATTCACAAAATGAGCATACCACGGTGCGGTAGACACGGCTAGCAATTGCTCATCAGGAAATCGTTCATTTATTTCCATCGTGTCGTCAACTCCCTCTAACGGAATCCGGGATAAGTGATCCGCCACAACATTTTCACATCCTTTTTTATCCCGAACTTCCAAATCGAACTCTTGTAAAAGCAACACCCAACGAATCAAACGGGGCTTTGCATCTTTCTTCTCCATCAAATATCGGACCGCACTATGATCCGAATACACCACTACCTTGCTCCCCCAAATGTAAGACCGAAACTTATCCAATGCGTACACCACCGCAAGCAATTCCTTTTCCGTAGTTGTATAATTTAACTGTGCCTCAGATAATGTCTTACTCGCATAGTAGATTACCACCGGCTTCTTGTCAACCCTTTGACCAAAAACTGCCCCAATAGTGCTATCACTAGCATCACACATGATCTCGAATGGCTTCGTCCAATCCGGTGGTTGCAAAATAGGAGCTTGCACCAACTGTTCCTTCAAAATATTAAAAGCTTGCAAACACTCATTAGTAAAATCAAATGGAACATCTTTAAGCAACAAATTACATAAAGGTTTAGTGATTACACTAAAACCTTTAATAAATCTTCGATAAAAACCCGCATGTCCCAAAAACGACCTTACCCCTTTAACATTTTTCGGTGGAGGCAAAGTTGAAATTACCTTTATTTTTGCCTTGTCTACCTCCATCCCTCTATTGGAAATCACATGACCCAACACAATACCCTCTTGCACCATGAAATGACTTTTCTCCAAACTTAGCACCAAATTTTTCTCGACACATCTTTTTAAAACTTTTTCCAATTCGTCGAGACAAGATTCAAAAGTTGGGCCAAAAATGGAAAAATCATCCATGAATACTTCAAGTGACTCCCCGACCATGTCCGAGAAAATACTCATCATACAACGTTGAAAAGTGGCCGGGGCATTGCACAATCCGAATGGCATTCGCCGAAAAGCGAAAGTGCCGTATGGACACATGAAGGTGGTTTTGTGTTGGTCATCCGGATGAATAGCAATTTGGTTATACCCCGAATACCTATCCAAAAAACAGTAATATTTTTGACCTGACAATTTTTCAATAATTTGGTCAATGAAGGGTAAAGGGAAAAGGTCTTTAGAAGTGGCGGCATTCAATTTCCGGTAATCAATGCACACGCGCGACCCGGTGACCGGTCGGGTGGCGATTTGTTCACCATTTTCATCTTTAATTACCTGAATACCTGCTTTCTTTGGCACTACCTGCGTAGGACTTACCCAAGCGCTGTCCGAAATAGGATAGATAATTCCCGCATCTAACCATTTGATTACCTCCTTTTTCACCACTTCCCTCAAATTGGGATTCAACCTTCTTTGGGTCTTACGAGTCGGTTTTGCATCATCGGCGGTGATAATCTTGTGCATGACTATGGATGGACTAATCCCTTTCAAGTCGGCAACCGTCCATCCTATAGCCGCCTTGTTCGCCTTCAATACCTTCAATAACCCTTGCTCTTGAGCCACATCCAAATTGGAGGCAATAATGACCGGTAATGTGTCATTATCCCCCAAGAATGCATATTTCAAGTGGCTAGGCAAGTTCTTCAACTCCACTTTCGGTGGACATTCCAGTGACGGCTTCGTATCCGAATTAATCTCCGCCGGTAAACTTTCAATTTGATGGGTCCACGGTGGTCGCCCTTCTCGAACCGCTAAAGCCTCTTGCTTTTTCTCTTCCATCCTCAATGCACATACATGTACCTGTTCAGAAAAATCACAAACACAAGTTTCCAAGACATCTTCCTCGTACTCGTGCGGGTCACACCTGTCAACTAAATCTGCCATAAAACACTCATCACCACCCAAAGAGTTAGAAACGTTAATGAAGACATTTAATCTCATTTTTCTATTTCCAAAGGTCATATCAACTGTACCATATCGACAATCAATAATGGCATGAGCGGTGTTCAAAAATGGTCGACCCAATATGACGTTTTGTTGTTGTCTTGGGTCAACCGATGAGTAGTCCAAAACTAAAAAGTCAACGGGATAGTAAAATTCATCCACTTTCACTATCACATCCCGCACAATCCCTCGGGGCAGCTTGTGAGATAAATTGGCTAAAACAACCGTTGTCTCAACCCGTTTCAATGGACCAAAATCGTATTGGTCATATAAGCCCCCCGGTAAAATACTTACTCCGGCACCAAGATCTAATAACGCCCTCGACATTTGAAAATTTCCAACTTGAATATTAATTAATGGCGTTCCCGGATCTTGGAGCTTAGGAGGAAGATCCCCTTTTAAGACCGCACTTACCCGCTCAGTCAAATTAACCTGTTTAGGTACTTTATGTTGCCTCTTTTGGGTACACAATTCTTTTAAAAATTTTGCGTACGCGGGTACTTGCTTAATTGCCTCAAGTAAAGGAAGATTTACTTTTACTTGTTTGAAGACCTCCCACATCTCCTTTTTTTGAGGGCCCCTTTTGAAATAATATTCTTCTTACCTGGGTCTATTAAAGCTGAAGGAAAAGGGATAGGATTTGACTCCCCCCCATTTTTCTTGTTATTCAAAAGTTCACTTAGACCCGGTTTTCCAAATACTTTTTCAAAAGTTTCACTTTTAGATTTACCCATTTGTCATGATTCGTCATCATCACTTTCCACCCCCGTAATATCCTCAACTACCCCTTCAACCAAATTCGGTGAAGAGTCATTTTTGTATTCTTTACCACTTCTCAAAACACTTACATAATTAATAGGAATATTACGTGAAGAATTATGAGAGGGGTTTACCTTAGTGTCGCTTGGAAGTTGACCCTTATTCTTCTTCAAATCCGCCACTTCGGTTGCAAGTTGACCCATTTGGGTGGTCAAAGATTGAATGGCCTTGTCACGAACTTCGTCTTTTTATAGACGAGCATCATCCAACTGATTTCTTCTTTGCATCTCTTGTTGCATCGTCTTTAACACATCCATAACCTCATTCCCACTTGAATTGGATGGTCCCGGTCCCCCAGTTTGTTGTTGGTATTGTCTTTGATAACCTTGATTACCTTGATTTGCATATGGTTGACGCGGAACAAAGTTTGATTGAGGTGCTCCTTGGAAATGTGGGTTGGATTGATTCGCGGGATTGCCATAACGAAAATTCGGGTGATTTCGCAACCCCGGATGATATGTATTTGAATTCATGTTATAATTTCTACCACCCCCACCTTGGCCTTGACCTTGAATTGCATTGACTTTTTCGAAATTTTCTTGAACCCCCAAAGTGCAATTATCCGCTGAATGGCCTAACTCGTTACAACTTGTGCAAACATCATAAACTTGATTCGGTGTTTGTACTTCTTCATTGTTGGCGGCATAAACTTGGGGTCTCGAAATAGCCGGTCTTGCTTTTCGTGCCGACTGTGCCTTCCTCTTTGATGTTACCGACATTTGTTCCAAAAATGCCCAATCCTCTTGTTCATAATTAGTACCGAATGTACCATTAGTGACCGACATCAAATCCCGCTCGTCCTCCAAATTCAACCCTTCATGAAAAGCATTCAACAACTCCCAAAGTGCAATATCATGAAGAGGACAGTTTTTAATCATCATATTAAATCTCTCAAAAGCCTCATGAAACATCTCACCCGATTGTTGTTGGAAGCTTCGTAATGCCTTTCTTGCATCATTTGTCTTTTGAGCGGTGAAGAACTCTTCCAAAAACCGTTGTTGCATTTCAGCCCAAGTAAAAATTTAGGCGGAAGGCAACGTATAAAACCACCTCTTTGCTTTATCTTCCAATGAAAACTGAAAAAGTACCAACTTGACATCATCGGAAGAAAAACCTTGGCCTCCAATGGTATTGCAAATCGAATCATAGGCCTCTAAATGAAAGTATGGTTCTTCCGTAGCCAATCCCTTATACTTAGGCAAACTTTGTAACGAGTTGGTTCACACCTCAAAGGTTCTCCCGTCGTTATTTTGAGGTATTACCACAGGGGAGGGATTATTTGTGATAACCGGCCTAAAATGAGCTTCAACCCCCCTTACTACCCCTCGATTTTGTCTCCTTGGAACGCCCAACGGTACTTGTGGTGGCAAACCGGCTTGCCTAGGCATTTGTCTTCGAGGTTGAACTTGTCTAGGAATTTGTTGCTGAAATTGTTGTTGAGGTTGAAATTGTTGTTGAGGCACTTGTTGCTCATATTGTTGAACTTGTCAAGGTTGACCTTGTGGAGCTTGCGGTATACCTTGCGGTCTTCGCACAAATCCACTCCCTCCTTGAAATCCCGTTTGATTTCCATTACCCCCAAGGGTATATTCACCTTCATCATCAACCTCATATTCATCTTCATAACCGTCATCAAACCCATCATCTTGCACCTCATAAACGGCATCGTGGGAGGTTGTTGATATTGGAACCTCGATGGTGGTTGTTGTTGTTGAACCGGGGTGGTAAAAGTTATAGGTGGGTCTTGTTGAAATGGGAATGGTTGACTCTGTTGAGAAGATGATTGACCTTGAGTCGGGAAGAAATGACTAAATGGTGGAAAGGTTGATGCAGTTTGGTAGGTCAAAGGATTTGGTGGAAGTGTGCTTTCAGGAACAGTGGTATTTGTGGGTTTGCTCTCACTTGTTATAGATCTTGGTGGGGACGTTTTGCAGAGCTTTTTGGGCGAAAAATTGGAGACTTCTTGTGCTGGAAACATTTTCTAATCATTGGGTTTGTGTTTTGATTCATATGAATATTAACTTTTGTTTGAAGATGATGCATCAAACGATGAGTGGCTAAGTTTTCATATGTTTTCCTCCGGATTGTAAGGTTTATCTTTTGAATGTTTGTTGATGTTTATGTTATTTGTAGGAAAATAATCTAATCATTTTGGTTGTGTTATTGTGGTGTTTATGTGTTTGATTGTAATCGTTGATATTGTTTAACATCGTTTTCTAAACCATCAGTTCTTGGTGCCGATGGCAATCGAGATTTATTGGGAGGAATTCGGGGTTGGATATATTTAATTGATCATCGGGTGACAATCTTGCGTTCTTGTAATCCAAGCACTTGGTCCCTTTTTATCACAATCAAACATATTTTCATGAACTATGTCTATGTAGTTCTTCCTAATTAAACATCAATATTATCATTCATGGAAACCTGAAACCGGGGGAAGACATACTCTCTCATTTCTGAATTACAATCTTTTGATTTGCGATTAATTTAGATAATTCTAGTTTTTGAAACCAAACAATCAAAATCGTGAACTTATATTTCTTGCAATTTAGTTTAAGTTAATTAAATCCAAACTACTTAGTAAGCACATTTTCCACAAACTCCCTGTGTTCGATATCCACTTACCACTATCTATTTAGTGTAATTGGTTTATTTTTGAGTGAGACACCGAACTCACGTCACGGTTCAAAAACTAAAAATTAAATATAAACCGGTTTACAATGGCGTTTTTTTCATAGTCGATGTGTCGCACACATCATTAACTTGGCGGTGCAAGCCGGGGCTTGCATTTGAAGAGGTTTCAAACTTAACATATGCTTTTCGACTAATGCTTAAAGATATTTTTAATAACAAAAAAAGATACCATGATTATATTAGATTTTGTCGTGAAACGAATAATCTTTGCTTAGGTCCGAATTGGGACGTCGAGACAAGATGGAACTCGAGTTATAATATGTTTTATAGCGTTTTACGAGAAAGAGAAACTTTAGAAATATTTCATGAAATGCTTGCCTCAAAACCTCGTCGTAAAATTCTAAAGTTTCCGTCTACGAGTTGGGACATTTTAACATATTTGATAGTGAAGACATCCATTTTGCACAAGGCACAAAAACATATTTTAACAAATATTTACAAGATTTATTTGATGTTTATTTACATAAATATGGTACAACTCCGACTCCACATGATACAATAGGTACATCATCAAGTGGTAGCTCGAGAGATGTTAATTTGAATTTATATAACGAAATGTTAAATGAATTTAGTAAATGCGCTCGAGGTACCACCCCGAGTAGCGAACTAGGAAGGTATATCGGCACAAACTTTTTAGCGTTTATGCCTCCTACCGTTTTTGACTAGTTTGATATTTTGGCTTGGTGGGAAAAAAACGAAGCTTCGTTTCCGATTATTTCCGCCATGCCCCTGATGTACTAACCGTCCAAGCTTCCACAGTAGCTTCGGAATCTGTGTTTTCTTTTAGTGGCAGGGTCTTATCGATACGAAGGACTAGACTCACCCCCTAGCGATGGAAATGTGCATTTGCTTGAAGGACCATTTGGATGCAATAGATAGGATACAAGACCAAACTTCTATCGAAGACGAAATTCAAGCCGAAGAAATCATACACAACAACGAGGTTGATCTTGGAATATCCGAACCAGTCACCGATGAATAACTAGCCGAAGATGCAAGGCTACGAAGCTTCAGTTCCGAAGACAACACAAAAGAATAATCAATCAATATTCCAAAAAATAAAAATATATATTGTCATTTGTAATGTTTTACAATTTTATAATTTTATCTTCTCAAGTTTTTTAATTTCCGAACTTTCCAAATATTAATAAACGTTGCACTTTATGTTTTATATTTGTTATATATTTTTTTTATTAAAAATATCAAATTTATTTGAATTTATTCGATTTTTTTAATTAAAACCGGTTTAACACACAAACCGGTTTCAACCCAACCCTAACCGGTTTAATAGGTTAGTTATTTCATTGCCTCCAAACCGGGTTAACCCGAACCGGTTTAGGGCCAAACCGGTTTTGACTTTCCGTTGACCAAACCGGTTCGGGTCGGGTTCAAACCGGTTCGGGTAAAAAACCGTTTTGTTCACCTCTACTTCCAAGTATTAAATTTGAGTATTGTATTGCTATACAATCTTTAATAAAAACGTTTTATTTAAAACGTTTTCGTTGTACATAAATGTGTAGCGTAATATTTGTATGTAATACGCAACGTAATTACATAGCGTAATTACCTAGCTTATATGCGTGTATGTTTGGTGTAGCATGTATGTTTGGTGTGTTACTTGTATCATATGTCTGCTATATCATTTAGCGTATGTCTTAGCGTGATTATAGCGTAAATTTGTATTTGACACAAATACTCATCTGACCAAAACATGTGTTGCATTATAATGGTTTCGTATGCATCACATGAAAAACCCACTTTATACGTTATCTCGACGATTTCTATACACACATATTAGAGCATCCACAACGGTCGACACCACAAACACCAACAAATGCGTCATATCAGTTGTCGCGTCAAAATTCCGCTCATCCTTAAAAAACACTCATTTTTTTTATTCCAACACTGTATCATTTTTCAAACACTCACTTTCTAATAAAAAAACAGTTAAAAAAGTTTGTGTGAGAGATGATGACCCACCAACTCGTTTGCACGCGTCCAGATTTCCAAACGCAGAAAAGCAAACTATGTGGATGAGAGCGTTAGAGATGCTCTTAGATTTATTTTTGAACAGTTGAACTAAATCATTAGAATCATCATAATATTTTATTATTATCATACGTGCACTTTAGATGTACAAAATACCGTGTATTATATCAAATGTGTAAATAAAGTATATTTCAAATCACGTATTTTTCTATGACCAAAATACTTTTAATATTTCTTAAGTTCATATAATATCATTATCGTGTTTTATATAAAAATGTTGAATGTTATTAAAGTCCTAACCGTATTTTATATAATTATAAATATAGTTTATGTGACCAGAAGTATGAAATATACTTTACATATATATATGTTCAATATTATTGTAAATCTAGACAAAGTGTTGGGGAAAATTTCTGATTCTTATTGATTAATTAAGAAAAAAAATACAACTGAAAAGAACTGTATGTATGTGTACAACGTTCAACCACCTAACTAACTTAACTGACTCCGTTAAATACCAAGTGTGAACCATTCAACTCCATGTGCACTTAGCTTCTACCTCATGTGTACTTGGCTTCTACCTCATGCATATCTGGCTTGAACGTGCGTATCTAGTGGTACACACCAATACTTGATCATGCACACTCATGTCGTGCGTACCTCATGCAAACTAGTGCGTACCTGTGTGGTACGCACCAACACCCCCCTCCCCTCTCAAGAATTAGGTGTATATAACCCCAACATGAAAATCATATCTACATGTTGATGACCAACGAGACTCTTAGTAAATAAATCAACAAGCTGATTTGTAGTACGAGTGTGAGTCAAAAGAATTAAACTATCCTGAAGTTTTCATAGACAAAATGATAATCCAACTCATGTGCTTAGTTTGTTCGTGAAATACTGGATTTTTAGCAATATGAATAACAACTTGACTGCCACATTTGAGGGGAAATAGTAGCGAGACCAAGAATGGGAAACTAAGACAACAAACGAGTTAACCAAGCTAATTCGGTTGTAACTCAGCGAATAGAATGATATTCAGCCTCTGCATAACTAAGAGAAACAGTGGTTTGTTTCTTGGACTTCCAAGAAGTATGACTGTCACCCAAAAAACATAGTACCACTAACATAACACTGTGTTAGGACATGAAGCTCAACCAATGTGACACATGTCAAATTTCAGGATTTTAAAACCTAACTGTTAGGCTAAACTGACTAGACCCAATGAGACCCATCAGAAATCCAAGCCCAATTGAGGCCCAATAAGAATCCAAGACCGTTAGCGACCTATTTTACATAATCCGAATATCATACTAGCCACTCGGTTTTATCTAATGACATGTTACGCGATTCAGAACTTTAAACGTTAAACCGCAAAAGTTACCTGTAAGATTAACGATAGTGGTACGGAGGTTACCGATACGTATCATGATATGAAAAATATTGTAAATACATTTTGTAATACTATTAATAAAATAATAAACCCTAAACTCGGAAGGTGAAATGTTTACAAATAACAAATGTGTTGAAAACACGGTACCAACGCGTACCGGTTCGTACACCTATTGAAGAAAAGATTTCACGATTTAAAATATTTAAATAATATTTTTAATAACGTCTCATAACCCTAAAAATTTTAAGATAATGAATCGGGAATTTTAAACGTGTCAGAGACCTAAGAGAATACACGTACTCGTAAATCAGTATTATTTTTTCTTGAAGCCTCCTCCATTTACCCTAGCTATATAAACCCATTTTAATGGCAGCCTCATTTTAAACCCAACCCATCTAGGGTTTCAAAGATTTTTTCTCTCAAGGCTTAAGGAAGGAAAAGGAGAAGGGGGGGTGTCGGCCGGCCACATCACGGTGGCGGCGGAGGAAGACGGAGGTGGAGGGGCGCCGATGGTGGTTCCGGAGGGTCTGGGCGGTGATCCCGAGTCTCGAACAGCTGCGAAGTAACAGACGGTGGCGGCTGACGCGATTTCGGCGAAGTTCTGGGTGGCGTTCCACCTCTGATGACGGCCTTTGCACTCCAATCGACGCCGATACCGACGAGCCTGGTGGTTTCCGGATCTTCACTTCCCCCGTTTCTCTGTTACCGACCGAAAACGCCACTCCGGCGAACTTCTGTGGTGGCGCTAGGGTTCCTGCGAGGTTAGGTAGTTCCTGGTGAGTTCCTCTCTCATTTTTCTGTCCATTCTCGTTTATCCGGCCAAGATCCTGCAAGATCCACGATTTTCCGGCAGGGTTAGGGTTCCAGCGAATCCAAATCACCCGATCCACACCTACAAGTGTTCCCTCGGTTCAGATCCGTCCTTTCTGAGGTAAATACATTTCGATCTGTTATTAA
Source organism: Smallanthus sonchifolius (assembly GCA_023525975.1). Classification (NCBI taxonomy): domain Eukaryota; kingdom Viridiplantae; phylum Streptophyta; class Magnoliopsida; order Asterales; family Asteraceae; genus Smallanthus; species Smallanthus sonchifolius. Next base: position 58,414,490 of record CM042041.1, on the reverse strand, counting down.
TCCGGCCGACGAGGGTTTAGAACCCCAGTTTTCCGGCGAGTTTCCTTTTTGTTCCTTGTTATTCCGGGTTTTGATCCACATAATTTTAGTACTAGTTTCTCTATTTAAAATCTCTACGAGTTTTACGCCTAGATCGAAAGAGTTTGGTGGCCGGGTTTCATTCCCGTGTATTAATGTGAGCTTTTACAGGTTATGGCGGTTAGATCGGGATAGATAGGCTTGTTTTAAGCTTTCCCGGGGCTCGGTCAAACCCGGTCAACAAAAGTCAACTGTGGTCAACACGGGTCAAAGATTGTAAACAAGTCCACGTATACGAACCCAACGACCGGGAAGGTAAAAGCAAACGCTAAACGATTTACGTTTATTATTACAAAGGTTAAGCGAGTGTGTGCGGTTAAGTACATTGAGCCCTAAACGACTTATTAACGATAAAAATAAATATTAACTTAATGATTAATATTAACGGACCGTAAAACAAGCGTATTTAATATAGAGAAACTCGTTCGAATTAAATATATAATTGTTAATAAATGAGAAAGTGTATTCATAAATTAGTGAATCAATTAAACGAGAATTTTGAACGTGATTAACGAGTGGTACGTACTATTAGTAAATATTATTATGTGAACACGAAAACGATTATATTATAATTGTCGTCTAAAACAGTTTATACGACATAAAAACGATCGAAATAACGTTAGCATCAAGGATTTTATATAACGGTATATTTATATTTTTTGATATGTCGTTGGATAATAATTAAATATAAGACCCGACGTTACTAAACGGAAATCTGACGATTAACATGAGTTAATAAGATTATAGTTTTCATAAATAAAACGTACCATATAATTATATGTAAATATATACATGTTTATAAAGGTTCTCTGGTTATGTAAAACCCCAACGAATATTTAATGACAAATGTTTAGTTGCAAATACAAATGAAAGTATGTAATGTATAATAATATTTTTGACAAATGGATATATGTGCACTTTACATAGCCCGAACGTTTATTTGCAAGATACCATCTTATACAAATATATTTTAAGGTTTAATATATATATATATATTTATATAATTACAAGCGTTCGTTTGAATATATTATGAAATCTCGAAATGGTTTATTTAAAACATAGAGTCGCACATATTCAGTTAAATGTCGCACGAATGGGAATTATTATTATTATTATCATTTGTAAGTACATATAGTTATATATAACTGCGTGCATGACTAACTAATACTTTTAAGCGTGACTATTGGAATGTGTGTGGATTGGGAATCTTTACATCATCTATATACCTAACATTACCTGACATTAAATTGATATCGTATACTGAATCGGTATTATAACTTAGTGAATCAATAGAGATCAACCGCGCACGTGATAACTCGACACGGGTTTAGACTCGCTTTACATTATTAGGGTTAGTCTATAATGCTCATTAAGTACCTACAGGTATCGTATGACTCGGAAATGATATAGACCGGTTACTACTGTATTACGTGGACTTTGGTTTCCCGTTGTTACATGAACGATGTCATTTTTCCTGACCCGTCACCAGGTGAGTTTCACGGCCCCTTTTTACTGTTTTCTATTTTGGGGGAAAAACATGTTAATTTCAAACGATATGATAACTAGAAAACGAGAAACAAGCATCTGATTCCCTTGTGAGCATGAGTTAACACTAAAAGGTCCTCGGTATTTCGAACTATAACCATTAGCTATGGACTTAGCCGTAGATCGATATGAATAGTACTATTCGGGTTGACACCCCCAATCATGGTTAGTCGCGCTAACCCGACCAGCATGGTTAAATGATTGCATATTAGGTCTTGTTGTTTCTCATTGTTTAAAGGTACAATGGGCTGGGGCAAAATTCAAGAATTCGTTAAAGGTTTGGTTATAGGTTTGTGCATCACATAATTCGTTTGTGCTAGCTAGACAATGATGAATCAACCGCTAACTTGTTTTGCTTATCATATGCATAAAGTAAATTTCGAGCAAAGGATTTCGTCAATGGTATACGTACCAATGGATTTGCTAGTCAATTTCGAGAAACGTGTTTTGCCATTGGTATACGTATCAATGGTCTTGACAGTGAATTTCGAGCAAAGGATGTTGTCAATAGTACCCGTACAAACAGTTTTGTCAATCAATTTCGTGCAAATGGTTTTTGCCGAAGGATTTCGTATAAATAGTTTTTGACAAACGATTTCGTAAACATGGTTTTCCAAATTGTATTCATTTAAAACCTGTGAACTCACCAACATTGCGTTGATATTTTTGAGCATGTTTTTCAGGTAATACATAGCTACGGCATGGTTGGAATAGGTTAAACATTTGCATTAAGCCCCTAGAAGATGGAGACGCAGAGTGTTCGACATATTTAGAATCTTTATTTAGCTTCCGCTGTTGTGTAATGCTACCAATTGTTACAACCTTAATTTATTTATTTATTTACTAAGTAAATAATTTGAGGGTGTTACAACCAGGGTCACAATAGGCGACTAAAGCAAAATCAAGTTTAGTATTCAAGGAGAAACCATGTGAAGAAGTACCTTTCACATATATGAGAGTATGTCAAGCGACATCCCATCGGGGGACGTGGGGATCACTCATGAATTGACTAAGAAACTGAACAACAAAAGGTAAATCAGCTCTAGTGCATACTCGCACGTACCTCATTTGCGTACCTGTGTGCTACACACCAACAATTACAAATACTTTTTTATACAAATATACGACACACCACTAAATATTAACTCAATGGTTATTTGTTATATTCTTTATATTCAGTTATGAATACATGGTGCCTTCATGAAATTAAAAGCAACATTTAAGGTTTTAGTTTTTTCTTTTTAGATTATATTTACTATTAACGCAAATTCAGATGTCACTATGAACTTGAGACTATAACGTTAATGGTTCTCCTCTGACCAATACATAGCAAAGCAATCCACTCGTCTCTCACATATTCCTATAAAACAGAAAACACGTTAAAGAAGTGAATAATCCCTGTAAAAACCCTCTGACGTGAAAATCAGTAACGTTTTCAGGAGATAATTGGGGAAGATGAAGTAGTGTGTGTATGGTGTGAGAGCATGAATAACACTACCTTTTTTCCTCTTATATAGGATTTGGATTAGGGTTTCTTCATCATCATTACATGAGAGTTGTAGGGTCCCTAGGAAGGTCACACAAATGTAATTGTGGCCTCCTATTGGTTATTATGACATCTTCTATCCTAGCCTGCCACATGCTCGTAACCGTTTTTATGATCCCCTCTAGACTGGGTCAGCGTCACCACTGATGGGTTGTCGTTGGGTCTTTATTGACTAATTGAGTCTTTCCTCTTCATTTACAAAATAAAAAAATAAGTCTACGAAGTTTTTAACATTTCAGAACATGTTTTCTCAAAAGTGTGTATTTTTAAATGAAAATCCTTTTACAAAACACTTTATTTTTTCTAAGAATCAAAACATGAAACACTTATTGGTAGACATCTAGATTGTGCCGTTCTAAAAAAAATCTAGATTTGTGAAATCTCACCTTAATTACACATCAAATGTCACCACTAGACAAGTAAACGGTCGTACTAATTTATGTTAATTAATAATATTATATATAACTTAAAAAAAAGACAAATTTTTTAATCATGTAAAAATGAGATTTGAATCCATGAAGTCTTTAATCTTTAGTGTTTCAAAAAAAAAATTCTCTTCAATTCGGCCACTAACCCCAATGGGAATAATATACATACATAAAAAAGTCTGAAATCTTTTCGGCCATTTAATTATTAATACAGAAGGAATATTTGCATTGGTTTTAGCAGAGTGGATCAAGATTAAGTCAGAAGCACGTGCTCTCATCATGTCTTTGGTCTGGTGATCAGGGAGTTTTGTTATAAGGCTTTTCTTTTGTGAAGTTCTCAGGTTCAATCCTCACAAGGTACACTTCATAATTTCAGGAACACCCTCTGTGTCAGGACTTGAACTCTGTGCTAGGAGGGGTTAGCGTCATCCTAACCGACATGCCGTTCTAAAAAAAGAAACACGTGCTTTTGTATTTTAATTATTATTAGAAGTATGTCAGTGTTTTTAATTTTTTATTTCTGTTTCGTGTTTTTACAGCTAGTTTTTTCATTTTTGTTATATAACTAATATTGCTATTAAATTATTTACAATAATTTAATAAAAGGTACTCAAACCAAAAAAAAATTAAAAAAAATCAAAGAATCTGTATTTCTAAAAATGAGACGAATACAATTTATTTTGAAATAATAACCAACAGATCTGAAATCGTGATTAAATTACCAAAGTTTATTTAGAATTATTAAATAATACAGCTGGGGTAGTTGTCAGGTCACTAGCTTGTGAGTGGTGAGTGCCATAATTGACGTTAAATCTAAAATACTGATGCTATTTTTTTATTTAATTTTTCTTTATATTGAATTGTCGTATTAGCATAGTATAGTATTATAGCTTAAAACTTTTAAATGAGACTAATAAGTAGGGATGAGGATTTGGTATCGAGTATCGGTATCGATACCGTACCGAACCGGTACTACCATACCAATAGATTCGGTACCCACTTTTTTATAAATTCGGTGCCGGTATTTTGAGTACCGGTACGGTACAGGTACCGAAAAAGATGACCATTTTGTAACGAATACCGGTACCGTACCGATAAATTCGGTACCGGTACCCACTTTTTTATAGATTCGATACCAGTATTTTCGGTACCGATACCGGTACCGATCTCATCCCTACTAATAAGTCACTCTTATGTGGTGAAATCGAGGAAACCTTGGACCATCTTTTTGTGTCATGCCATTTCTCACAAATGGTATGGGATTTCGTTTCCAACTGGTGCAGGTTATCATCCCTCTTCCTCTTTGAAGCAAAAGACCTAGTGAATTATCATCATTATGCTCGAGGCTTGTTGAAATGAAAAAAAAACCATTTATATGGTTATCCAAACTGCTATTTGGTGTCTATGGAGAAATTGGAATACGTTGATTTATGACCGCAAGCCTACTAGCGTTGCAAAAGTTATTGGTGACATAAATGCCCTTAGTTATCTTTGGCTCAAGACCCGCTCCAAAGTTCAAGCTATTACATGATACTAATGGTGTAATTTTGATATAATAAATTTGGGGGTTTAATTTCTTTGATTATTCTCCGGTGATTATATTGCACCATGCTTTGGCTAGCCTGTTGGTATTAAAATTCTTGGTTGGCCTTTTAAAAAAAAGGTTATTGGTAAAAGTGAAACCAAAATGTTATGGATTTAAAGTTTAAACTTTAACCAAGACAAAATAAAATAAAATAAAAATAAAAATAAAAATTTACCATTAAAAAAAAAGTCTTCTCTTTAATCAAAAATATTTTCACACAAGTCCCAATGTCCCATGTATACCTTTCCACCAATATCTTCTTTTTAATCATGTTAGGGATTTAGGAGTGGTAAATAAAAAACTCATGGAACTCTTTTATTTTATCTAATTAATATGTGTCATGTTATTTTTATCCTTTTTAATTTTCTTTAACCTTAAAAGGAGGGTGTGAAACTAATAAGCCTTTGTATTTTTTTATTTTATTAAAAAAATAAAAATGATACATATTAAAAACCTAAAATTTAAAAACAGTAAAAATAAAAAAACGTGAAACATCAAAATGTATATTTATAGGTTAAAAATTAAAAATAATATTTTTTGAAGGAAGATGAATCCATTTTTTTAGAGTATGAATGGGATTGAGAAAAAGTATAAAAAAATATTTGTGTAAAATGTATATTTATAGGTGAAAAATTAAAAACAATATTTTTTGAAGGAGGATGAATCCATTTTTTTAGAGTATGAATGGGATTGAGAGAAAATATAAAAAAATATTTGTGAAAAATTATTTTTTTTATTTAATACCCAACCCACCCCCTAACGTCCCCTCCAAAGACTCAATTTCCTCAAACGGCTACGGGTTCTAACGGGTTATTATACCTGTGCCAACAAGCCCTTGCCGAGCCCTAGACTGTTGCGGCGGTGTAGCCCGTGAAGCCCTAGCAACCCGTGCCTTCACTCCCTCACCCTTACAAACATATTATGAGATCAAATCAAATAAATCTTCAACCAAATGGTTGAGGTGAGTTATCTAAAATTTAACGAGAAGATATTGAGTTCAAATCTCACTTATGATATTAAATAATTTTAAGTTGAACCAGAGGGTTTTCACACTTATAGTGAGTTTCCTCCTAAGAGTGGTGGAGATGATCGGATATTCCAGTGATCCATCAGTGATTCAAAATTGTCGTTAAAAAAAAATAAAGAAAAAATCAATAACCAATAATCATTATGTTAATTAGAAGATCGATGCACACCCATTTAATTACTATAACATCATTTAATACATAAACTATCTTAAACCTTGGAACATTTACAAATTGATTATTTTCATCACCATGTACACTTATAAATGTAAAGAGAACATTACATATCTTATATACGTTTTTTTGTAAAAATTATCTATGAATATCTTTCTATAAGAAAATTGTGTAATGTCAAATCGAGCTTGTCAACTATTTTTTCTTGTGATATCTTTAAAATTGTGTGTTCAGTAATATTTAGAAATGCTAATCATAGGTTAATTTCTTAATTAGTTTTACCACAAATACCTTCCATGTAATTAAAATTGAGTATCTGATATTCTAAATTAGTTTTAAGATACATTTAAGATGAGGTTTCGGGAACATAAATCTTATCACAAGTTCATAAATAGTAATCCCTGATATCAGCAGGAAAACCGTGAACCCGCATTTAATAAATAGTCCAATAACCGACCTAATGTATGAAACAAGATATAAAAAAAAGTGTACCCGGTGCTTGACTTTGCTACCGTATTTGCACAGGCTCCCGGGAGGGGCCGGATCATTTCGTGATCTGATGTACACAGACTTACCTTACATTTAGGAGACTCTTTCAACGGTTTAAAACCCGTAACTTTAATATGGAATAACATAACAAGCAAGATATGAAATATGATTTTAGAATCTTGAATATGGAATAATATGATTAAGAAAACAACAAATAAATAAAGCCCTAATAATCTTTTAACGTATTCATCCCTACTCCCCCCTTTTCTTTTTCATTTTCTCTCAAATAATTACTTCAATGCTCCCAACTGTCGATCAAGAAACCCCATTTCGTCATTTGTCGGTACCCTTTGTCAGATTCTGAAATATTTTATAAATTTGACCTTTCATTCGCGAGGAAAGAAACCTTTATCGATTGGGACTGAAAGGGGAAAAAGATGAAGCAAAATTGGTGGTGGTCAGCTTATTATAAGCAGAATCACTTCGTTTTCAAGTTAGGGATTTCGATTTTGCTCGTGGGCTTTGGATTTAGACTTCTTTTCTCACAATCATCCAATGCGATCCCTAATGTTACTGATGATAACATTATTGACATTTCTACCCCTGTTCTGGAGAACGATGTGAAGCCGATCCCTTTGGATTTTGTTGAATCCCCAAAAGAATTGAATCAATTTCAACCTAAAGGTACTATTTTTAATCTGGGTTCTTTCTCATTTGTCGTTTTTTACCGTCTGTATATATCATGAAATTGAATCAAGATTTGTATTATTTTAACTTGCTGATCTAGGTTAAAATATGTGTTTCAATGTGATTAATTTAGTAAGTTTTTGTTTAATCTGTTGCACATTTGTCTTTATTATTGAAAAATGACAACTTTAAAAGGAGATTGCCCATTGAAATTGGACCCGAACAATCGAACCTTACCTGACCCGAACAAACGAACCGAACTTAACCGATTTTTTTATATCTGGAAATTGGAGCATCTAAAAAAGTGAACCCCGGGTAAAAATTCTTGGATCCACCATTGCTACCTGTCACAAGATTTGATGTTTGTTACTGATTATATTATGCACTGAAACTGAATATATTGCCTTTAACTTTGACTTAGCCTTAGCGTTTGACTTGGAGTATAGACTATTTTAGGAGAGTGTATAGTTACGGTCAGTGTTACGTCTTTTTGTCCTGACGCCACTTTATTGCTAGCGTTACTTTAGGACTATCACTATTAGTAGTGATATATCATTGTTGCTCTGATTCTATGCGTGACATTTTATATTACCTGGATTTCTATACTATACTGTAAACTTTACACGGGAACAACCTCTTTATCCCCTGTGATAGGGGAAAGTTCACCTTCATCTCACCCTCCCCAGACCCTACAAATAGCTTTTCTATGAGTGAGATTTTACTATGTATGTTTATTTGTTTACTGAAACTGAATATATTATGTGTACAATTTTGTGAAGATGATGAATCAGAAAAGTGTGATGTCTATGATGGTGAATGGATACTGAATTCGGGCAGTCCAGCATACACAAATAACACTTGTAGATGGATTGAAAGTCATCAAAATTGTATGGGAAATGGGAGGCCTGACACCGGGTATGTATACTGGAAATGGAGTCCTAAAGCTTGTGAATTACCGCGTTTTGATCCAAAAAAGTTTCTTGAAATGATGAGGGATAAATCATGGGCATTTGTTGGTGATTCGATAACCCGGAATCATCTTCAGTCCTTCATTTGTCTTCTATCTCAGGTAAACTTGCCTACTTATGCATCTTTAGTGTTCTTGTTTCTTTAAAAGGCTTTGAATGACATTTCAAATCATGTTAATTTGATATACATTTTTAAATTATGCAAAATATTTGAATTTTGGATCCTAGGAGTTATGTGTATATTCAAGAATTATAGTGATGTTTCATCATGTTCTGATGCTACTTGGTTGTTTAATGCTACTTAAAGCGTTGGAAACACTTGAGCAACTTCTTTGGATGCTACTTTTGATACATATATGATGGTGTTTTAGATGTTAATTATATGCATTAATGTGTCTTTTTTGATATAAGTGGTTTATACATAATTTATTAGTTTCTTTTAAACATGTGCGCCTTGCGCACAAAAAGCGGTGCACTTTTGCGCTTTGCGCCTCGGTTTTAGACCCTCGCGCGTTTTAAAACTGAGCATGCTTTTTGTCATATAAATCTTGAAACTTTTAATTTTGTTTTATATTTGTTTATTTTATCTTCTTTAGGTAGAAGATGCAGTTGACCTTTTCCATGATAAAGATTACAAGAACAGAAAATGGCATTTTCCTTCCTACAATCTTACGGTTTCGGTTATGTGGTCCCCTTTTCTTGCGAAAGCCGACATTTTTGAAGACATAAATGGTGTTTCATCTTCAGAAATTCAACTCCACGTTGATGTTCTTGACAAAACATGGACCGAACAATTTGACACATGGGATTACATCTTGTTTTCCTCCGGTAAATGGTTCATTAAAACTGCAATCTACTATGAAAACAATACCATTTTAGGCTGCCATGGTTGCGAAGGAAAGAACTACACAGATTATGGTTTCAACTTTGCATACCAAAAAATCTTGAAGAATCTTTTTGAATTCATTATGAATTCGAACCCTAAAAGTATGATCATTTACAGAACTTCAACCCCAGATCACTTTGAAAACGGAACATGGTCTACTGGTGGGAGTTGTGATAGAACGGTTCCTGCTAAAGAAGGTGAATTTGAGTTGGCTGCTGTTAATAGAATTCTTAGAGAGATTGAGTTACCAGAAATTTCAAAAGCCGAAGAACGGGCTTCTGAAAAGGGGATGAAATTGAAGCTTCTTGATGTGACACCCCTTTCATTGCTGAGACCAGACGGGCATCCGGGCCCATATAGACATTTTTACCCTTTTGCGGAAGACAAAAATGCTAAAGTTCAGTATGATTGTTTGCACTGGTGTTTGCCTGGGCCGATTGACAGTTGGAATGATTTCCTGATGGACTTGGTGGTCAATGGCTGATGCAATGGCTTATGAATATATGTTATATGGCCCATGAAAGTATCTGTTGTTTCCACCATTGGTTAGGGTTTAGAAGTCTGATTAGATGTTTGTTTTCAGGGTTGTGATGTGGTGGATTTTTTGTTCATGGGTTTTGGCAAAGAATGATTTAATGGTCATATAGACTTGAGAGACTTGTGCTTTTTTACTAAAGCCCATATATATAATATCAGTTCCATCAAGTATTTGTAAGGTTTGTTTAATTAGTTTTTCAACTTTTCTTCTTCAATTCATGAATGCCACAAATGTTTAATGTAGTATGTATAGTTTGTAATGTTCTGGACGCTCTTTCTGAATCGTGTAATCCCTCCTATCAGATTGAAGTGTTTCGATGGGCACTCGAAATCTCAGTTGGATAATTTAGAATGACCAAGCGTGTGTATGTGTTCTCTATTCTAAAAATGTGCTCGAAATAGACCAAAAATTTTCGTTTTATAGGCTGTGATTGTTTTGTAGGTTGTAAGTAGTAACTTAGTTACTGCTATTGATTGGCTTCTATCAACAGTAATTCGGTTAGTGCTGATGAATTGCTTCTATTAGCAGTAACTCATAGTTGGTCGTTAGCACTAACACCACTTTCTACTGCTTCTATTAGCAGTAACTCATAGTTGGTCGTTAGCACTAACACCACTTTCTACTGCATGCTCAGTTGATATAGACCGCACAGTTGCTACTGATTAGTTCCTAATGATGATCTAATGGATCATGTAAGAAAACACTGCCTCGCCTTATCCTTCAATGAAAACTGAAAGAGATTCAATTTGACCTCCTCTGGTGTGAAACCCTAGCCACCAATAGCATGGGCTCAAAGTCTGTAAGATGACTATATGGCTCTTCAGTCGCCAACCCTCTGAAGAATGGAACGACGTTCAGATATTGTGGCCGGACTTCAAAAGATCTACCCCTCCACCTAAGTGGAACGATGGGTGAGGGATTTTTGGTAACTGATGATTTAAAATGGCTCATAACTCCTTGGACTGGTGTCATGTTGTTCACTCCATAGCCATTATGGTTACCCCATCCACCATTGTAGTTATTGTTGAACGGTGGATAACCATTCCATCCTCCCAGATCTGGATGGTAGTTCTGTTTTGGTGAAAATCCCTTTCCACCACCGTATCCTCCATTGATTAGGAGATAGTAGACCATGATTAACTGGCTCGTTGTTCCAATCTTCGTTATTCCATTCGTCATTGTGACCACGTTTTCTATGGTTACTCCCTCCATTTGAATAGTGGTCTTCATAGTGATAGTGACTACCATGTTTTGGTTCTAGTTGTTATGGAATTAGAAGTTGGGTTGAAAATGTGGTAAGGGGTTGTTCACTTGGAATAGTGGTGGTGGAATTGGTCCTTGGTTTGGATCTTAATTGTTCAGTCAGAGGGTTGTTTCGTTAAGGTGGAATTGAGTTGTTTTGGTTATTTTGATTTGGGTTATTTGGATTCTCCATTGCTATGGATGAGCTACTGCTTGTGTGGTTAGTAACTTGTGAAAGTTTCTGAAGAATCTGTTCACTCTTGCCGTTCTTTCAATCTCTGGATCAAACTAAAGTGATGATGACTTTCCTGAAAACCGCGTATGCATATAACACATGTTTCATGCCCAAATCAACACACCCAACGAAACAAGAAACAAAAGAAGCAAAACGAAGCTTTAAAGAAAACTCATGAGGGCTAGAATTGTGCCACGTGACACCGTAGTCACTCATTTATTAGATAGTATAGATATAGATGTGATGAAAGAAGATGAACATTTTTATCGAGAAATAAATAAGCTCATTCAAAGAATATATTTTTATTCATAAATATATTTATTTATCTGGTTGTACTCTATCATGAACTTTTCATACTGCTCAATTAATTGATTAGAAATCACAAACATTAAAAATACAAGCTCCTTAATATGAAAGATATAGGCGTCAATTATTAAAATACGTGAGTGTCAGCTATGGCTGTAAATGAAATAAACGTTTGGTGAACTCTTAATGAATCGTACGATGGAAAGTTCGTTAATGTTTCTAATGAACGAAGAACACATGACTCGTTCGTTTATATTCGTTCATTTATGTTAGTTTGTTTACGTTCGTTTATTTATTCATTCAAATTTATTTATTACTAATACTAATTTAAAATTTATTTGATTTTCATATTTTAAAACCCTTAAATCTAATATAAAATCAATTTGATACATTTATTTAGTTTTGAAATGTTGGATGTAATGATGATGATATTTTAAATTTTAATTTAGATATTTATGTTTACTTTTAATACATGTTCGTTTATGTTCGTAAACCATTCGTTTAAAATATTAATGAACGAACATCAACGAACACGAATATGTTTATTTTTTAATGAACTAACACGAACAAAAAAAGCCGCTCATTTAAGTGTTCGTTCATTTTTTGAATAAGCCTTCGATCATATTCGTTCGATTCGTTTAAAGGTTGTGTGTCCACAATATATTGAAATAAAATCGAAAAATTACATTTGGACATCAATGCTCATGCTAGCTACTTATTATGTTCTACATGTGTGGGAACCACCCATATGAATGATAATAACCTACTTTTTTCCACATATCATGAATATAAAATATTATTAGACTGTGTCTTCAATCTAAAGGAAAGGACTCCAGATGGACCAGATGATCCGAAGGTATGGCCCAATCTTGATTATAGATATCCCGTATAAGTGTGAATATCTGAAGGGATATGAAAACATTATACGAAGTTTGTAGGTTTGAGTTTAGTATAAACGTGTTTGGATAAGTTTTGGGTTAAAATCCAGGAATATATTTAGCTAAACGGGTTACGATCGGGTCAACCTGATTGGTTTACGAGTTGGCATGTTTAATCATTTTATTTTTTTAATGTGTTTCATGCCATAAACTAAACTATGGTATGTGTCAAAATTTAAAAGTTAAAAAGATAAAGTACATAAGATTTTATAATTAAATATATTTTTAATTTTAGAATTAAAGTTTTAATTTTAAAGTATTAACATGTAAAAAAAAGTCCGGGTTAAATGAACTGTATTCTTGTCGGCGAATATTAACGCCATGTTTGTATTCATGTATCTGACATGACTTTCGTGTTCATGTGATGTTCAAGTTTATGTTGGTTGGCCAACTTTCAAACTCGACTTGTCTAGAACCCTACTAATAAGAAAATGTAGAGTTAATTGCATAAATGACCCTTGTGGTTTGATCAAATTGCACGTTTGCCCCTCAGGTTTTAAAAATTGCAAATTTAGCTCCAACATTTGAGACATGTTGCGCCTTTAGCCTTGATATTTACACCAATTGGTTTTTAACGGAAAGTTAACCCATGTACCATCCACGTGACTTATGATTGCAAACTTAACTCTAAAAATGAGTTAAAATCAGTAAAAAAAATAATTACAAAACTTGTAAAAATTAGCAAGAATTTGTTAAATTCGTAAAAAAATCACTAATTTTTATTAGTTTTTTACTGATATTACTCATTTTTAAGATTAAGTTTGCAATCGTAAGTTACGTGGATGGCACACGGGTTAACTTTCCGTTTAAAAACTAATTAGTGTTAACATCAGGGGGCTAAAGGCGCAACGTGTCTCAAATGTTTGAGCTAAATTTGCAACTTTAAAAACATGGAGGCCCAATTTGATCAAATCATATGAGCCATTTATACAATTAACTCAAAAATGTATAAAGTAATATTATTTATGTGGTTTAACCTTTTGTAGGATGACTTAATTCACATGGCGGAGGGCCTGCGTTTAACAAATCGGGGGTTGGGTGCATCATATCATGCATATTGTGTGCTTTTGGTGTGAGTAAAATTGGGAATGATCGTGTGAATATGTGAGGGGCTTACTGATATATGATGCTTCATTGCTATGAAGTTAGCTACAAGTCACATAAACAATGGTTCTCTAGGTCAAAGGAGCGTTTCCGTATACATAAAACTTTGGGCTAAACTGAATAATGAGGAAGTGTGTTCTCACTCGCGGTCCAGAAGCTTCAGATCTCATTAAAACTTGTCTAAGACTACTTACAACTAGAGGTGAACAAAACGGTTTTTTTTACCCGAACCGGTTTGGTCAACGAAAAGTCAAAACCGGTTTGGCCCTAAACCGGTTCGGGTTAACCCGGTTTGGAGGCAAGGAAATCCCTAACCTATTAAACCGGTTAGGGTTGGGTTGAAACCGGTTTGTCTGTTAAACCGGTTTTAAATAAAAAATCAAATAAATTCAAATAAATTTGATATTTTTAATAAAAAAAATAAAAAAATAACAAATATAAAACATAAAGTGCAACGTTTATTAATATTTGGAAAGTTCGAAAATTAAAAAACATGAGAAGATAAAATTGTAAAACATTACAAATGACAATATATATTTTTATTTTTTGGAATATTAATTGATTATTCTTGTGCGTTGTCTTCGGAACTGGAGCTTTGTAGCCTTGAATCTTCGGCTAGTTCTTCATCGGTGACTGGTTCGGATATTCCAAGATCAACCTCGTTGTTGTGTATGAATTCAAATTAATATATCTCGAGCTACTACTTGATGATGTACCCATTGTATCATGTGGAGTCGGAGTTGTACCATATTTATGTAAATAAACATAAAATAAATCTTGTAAACATTTGTTAAAATATGTTTTTGTGCCTTGTGCAAAATGGATGTCTTCACTATCCAAATTCAAAGCGTAAGTAATTCTATCAATCAACGTTTCAACCCGAAAATATTTATGGTAGGGTTTAACGCGGCGGCACAAGTTATAACGGGAGACATTTCTTTAAAATATTTTACTAATTTTTCTTTCATCGGTTCTATCATATTTGTAAAAAGAGTGCTTTTATTTTCAAGTTCATACAACTTGTTAGCCATTAAATATATTTGTTTTAGAGTTAGTGGACTTGTGGGATAATAAACACCGGATAAAAAAGTGGTGGCGGTTTTGAAAACTTCAAGCAATTCGGTTACGTCTTTTAAAATGTCCCAACTCGTAGACGGAAACTTTAGAATTTTACGACGAGGTTTTGAGGCAAGCATTTCATGAATTAGTTCTAAAGTTTCTCTTTTTCGTAAAGCGCTATAAAACATATTATAAGTCGAGTTCCATCTTGTCTCGACGTCCCAATTCGGACCTAAGCAAAGATTATTCGTTTCACGACAAAATCTAATATAATCATGGTATCTTTTTTTGTTACTAAAAATATCTTTAAGCATTAGTCGAAAAACATATGTTAAGTTTGAAACCTCTTTAATTGCAAGCCCGGCTTGCACCGCCAAGTTAATGATGTGTGCGACACATCGACAATGGAAAAAAAACGCCGTTGCAAACCGGTTTATATTTAATTTTTAGTTTTTGAACCGCATTTGTATTATTAGATGCATTATCAAAAGACATTGAAAAAAGTTTATTTTGTAATTTAAATTCGGTTATAACACCATCTAATATATAAAATAAATTTTCGCCGGTGTGTGGATATTCAAGCAAGTCAAACGCGATTGTACGCTTCATCATTTGTCACGTTTTGGGATCAACCCAATGCGTGGTAACGCAAAGGTACGAATCTGATATGCCATGTGGAGCCGACCAAACATCGGTGGTTAAGTTTACACCGGTTTCCAGATTTTTAAAACCCAAAATTAATTCTTTTTTTGCTTTTTTCCACATTTTTATACAATCTCGTTTAAGGGTGGTGCGACTTACTTGATGATAACGTGGTTGGAGTGTCTCTTGAATCATCCTTGTCAACCGCGGATTGTCAAAGTAGTTGAACGGCAATCCTTCTTGAATCACTAACCTCGCCATTCGATCTCGAACAATATTTGGATCAAAGTTCCAAATTCCTCATTCGTTTGTCATCGAGGCTTGACCTTCACTTGGAATTCCCTTCAAGGACGGGCAAGATTTTTCTTTATGCGTTTTCAAACTAGTGTTTGAATCTTTCCCCAAAAACGCACCACACATCTTGCACCGAGCACGTTCCTTCCCGTTTGACAAAAACATAAATCGTAATTGCACCAAATTGCCGGATTTCTCGTTGTTGGTCGAATTTCCACAACGATAATTTTGTTTGAGGAACCACCAACACTTGACATGGTTATTTTCTTTGAGAGAGTTTAGAGAGCGTTTTTGAGCGTTTAAAGAGCGGTTTTAGAGATTAGAGAGTGTAGAAAGATGTGTGATTAAATCTAAACACCCCCACCTATTTATAGTGAATTATAGGTGAAAAAAGACAAAAAAAACGGTCAAATTCGACCCTAACGGCTAGATTTTTCAGTGAAAAAACCGGTTTTCCGAACCGGTTCACACAAACCGGTCCTCAACCCGGTCGACTTCAGAATGCTTTAAACCGGTTCATAACCGACGGTTTTAGGTTAACCCGAACCCGTTTATCCAAAACCGATTTGCCGGTTTAGACCGGGTAGAAAAAAAAACCGGTTTTTTTGTACACCTCTACTTACAACTAGTTTGAGTTCATTGGGTATAATTTAAATTTTTTTGTTAGTATATATATCTAGCTTGAAGAATTAGCAATTTTAGAGTAATTACCCTTATATTATAAACCATACATTTTGAAATGAGATTCTGAGAGCGTGAACAGTAGTTTCTTCTCATTGGTTTGTTTTGGCGGTCACGTCCACCTCACCTCCTGATTCTGCTTCTCCGTGGTTTTTCTCATGTACCACCTCCTCCTTATTTCTTCACGTTTTCTTCCACCATTCTTCTGCGATCACAGAGAGGGAGATCGGGTGACCGACGATTCCTTTGGATTACCCATCCGCGGCGATAGAAGGGTCAGCTGCTACGATGCTATTCCTCATGCTCTGACGCTTTTCTTCTTTGGCTGCTCGCCTCTTTCTTCGGTCGGACATTCCTGTGGAGCAGGTTCATCGTCTTCTTCTTCAACGGTTCGATCTCTGTTTTCCCTTTCCTTTATCAAGCATGTATCTCTATTAGTGATTAGGGTTTGGTTTGTTGGTTATTGCTTCAGATTAATTAGGGTTTGGTTTTCATTATAATTGGTTGTGACGTGAATTGGCTACCAAAATCGTGAATGACTATTAGTTGTTCTCTCTAATTATAGACAAAACCAAAAACTTCATCACTTCCATCACTTTCAATCTGCAGAATATCTCATTTAAACTCAAAGACTGTAAAGGATTAGATTTTCACCGATCGTTAATACTTCCTTTCCCACAGCAACTAAGAATTACAAGGTAATGTTTGGCTCCTGTCCCATACGGGTTTACTTTATTTCCTTTATCATGTTAATCTGTATCTTCAATTTTCTTCAGCTGTAATTTATCATGTTATTTTGTATCTTCACTTCTTATCCAGACTATATCAGTTGCTCACATTCATTGTTACAAATTTATATTATTTTGTTTACGATTTTAACTGTATCAAAGATTTAGAGTTAAAGAACGAGACGGTCTGTGTAAATCTTCATGTAAAAAATGTCAAAGTTAATACTTCGAAGGAATAAAATAACCCATTACCCATCATAGTCTGTAAGACATTTAATTTTTGGTTAGGTTTAGCATGCCTGAGACTAAATCAGAAGATTATTTTATGGTCATAAAGTTTAAATCCAAGAAAATAACTGTTATAGACAATAATGGGTAGAACAAATTGGTAGGTTAGTGTACAAGATAAAGACTTTTAGGAGAACATGAGTTATATGTATTTTTACCACATTTTTTAAAATTCTCATTTATTATAAAACCTACAATTGAAAATGAACTTTACACACATGTGAATAGTAAGTGAATTCTATTTGTTGATTTGTGCGGTGTTCTCACTTTGACTGATAGGTTATCTTTATCCCTAAATTTTATTCCTTTCTCTTTGCTTCTGTAATCTTCTTTATATCTTTTTCTTAACCTAATTTTCTAGACTTGCCACTTCTTTACCACCTGTGCTTCTTTCGGTACAACATCGATTCTACCAGCTCATAATTTTCTCTCCTACTTTGCTCTATCGTTGTCCTTCCCTGTTTTCCTCCGGCGATCGGTAAGTTCTTTGTTTCGAACTTTCTAATCTTACTGTCCTTTCCTTTTTTTTTGCTGAATTTCATCATCGTTCTTATTTTTTTTCTTTATTCGACTGCCCTCGTGGGGCTGGGGTGGGACTGTGGTGGCTGGAACGGGTGGTGAAAGTGGTGGAGGTGGTATTGTTTGCTGTTTTCGTCGAACCAAGAAGGTGGTTTGTGGTGATGGGAAGGTGAAGGGTGCTTGGTGGTGGTTTTTGCTGATGAGAGAGTCCGATAGAGAGGGTGTTGTTGCTGTTAGTGAGGCTGTCAGGGAGCAAATGTGAAGGCTAAGGGTTTTTTTTAACTGGGAATGTATTCATCATAGGTTAGGTTTAAAAGATATTTGTTGATTGAAACAAGATATCTTCTTAGTAAATCCTTTTAATTTTTCATTTTAATCGTCACTTTGTAATTTTTTTTCTCACTTCTCTTTGTATTGATACTTTCTCTAAATATAGAAAAAGAAACACCATGTTTTTCAAAGTGTTAGACTTTTATGTGTAACCAGTTGGTGTGTATTTTATTTAATATTTTCTTTACTTTGTAAAATTATGTCTTTATTTACTTAATAATTATGATTGTTTATTTATTTATTGTATATGTTAAATTATTATGGTTTTTTGCTCTCTGTCTGTTATTTTTTCTTTGTAAATATTAGTTCTTTTCGTTCCTTTTGCAGGTACATCAGCTGGCTTTTGATTGACGTTTTTACCTCTTTGTATTCTACGATCAAGTTGTTGCAAGTATTATGTCCTTTTATTTACCATCTCTTTATTTTTTGCCTATTTAATTCGTTTCTAGGTAGTGTTTATATGGATAACAAACGTAAGTATGTCCGTAAGAGGCCATTATCTGTGCATTACACAAATCAGTTGGCGCCCTTATCATCTAAACGTATGTCGCTTCTTAATAGTAATGTATGTGCTGCTGCTTTTGACTGTAAAACAACATCCTCTTCTTCTATTCCTACATATTCACTTCCTGTTCATCTGTCCACCTCTGCTGATATCCCTCTCTGTTCTGAACCTGTTTCCATTTATTCGTCTGTGTATTTCGACATTGGTGACTGCAGTTATGTATGCCAATTCTGTGATGCACGTTTTTGGTATAACGAGCGTCTTAAGTCTTTCCCTGTTAGTTTAAGACCAAGATATAACCAATGTTGTAAAGGTGGCCGTGTAAAACTACGTCGTCAGAATGAACCTCTTGCCTATATCAGACATCTTTTCGAAAGAAGTGATTTCCAAACTAATATACGTGCATACAATTCCATGTTTGCTATGACCTCTTTCGGAGCGACTGTGGATAATTCCATAAATTTAAGACCCGGTCCTTACGTTTTCAAAGTAAGCGGTCAAATATCTTATCATATTGGTTCTTTTTGTCCACCTGCTGGTGAACCACCTCGGTTTCTACAAATGTATATATATGATACTGAACATGAGGTTTCAAACAGGCTTCGTTCTTTTGGTGATCATGGCAGCTCTTCCCGAGATGAGGACATTGTTCAATTGTTAATACATACTTTAGATGAATTTAATAACTTGGTCAAGCTTTTTCGTACTGCACGAGATATTTGTTCTTCTACTGACGTTCCCGATTTAGCTATTTGTCTCTATAGTCATGCTGAAGAAAGAAACTATAATGCACCGGCAGCTGGCACAATTGGTGTTATTGTATATGACTCTGACTCGAAATGCGCCGATTTCGACATTGTTATTCACACAAAAAGTAACACTGCACAAAGAGTTAGCAAACTACATGCACACTACATGTCCTTACAGTATCCATTACTGTTTATGTTTGGTGAAGATGGGTGGTGTCCCGAGATTCTTTTAACTGTTGATTGCTCAAATAAACGTAAACAACTTACGATGAACATGTTTTACAGCTACCTCTTGCATGATAGACTGAACATGTATACTCATTTGCTTAGAGGTGGTCGTCTTTTCCAGCAATTTATAGTTGATTCATACATTTGTATCGAGCAAAATAGGCTGGATTACATATTATCACACCAGGACCTTTTCAGGAGTGAATACTTGCAAGGTATTCATGACGCCATTGTGCGTGGTGATTCGAACGGTAATGACATTGGTAAGCGAGTTATTCTTCCTTCATCTTTCACCGGTGGACCACGCTATATGTATAAACACTATCAGGATGCTTTAGCCATTTGTCGGGTCCACGGAAATCCTCAGTATTTTATCACATTCACGTGTAATGTTAAATGGCCTGAGTACGGTAGATACATGACCGCCACACCTTCAATTAAGCTACATGACCGTCCAGATATTATTGCTAGAGTTTTCAAGTTGAAAGTTGACGCCTTCATCAGTTATTTGAGGTCCGGTGATCCTTTTGGAGAAGTAGTTGCAAGTACTTATGAAGGAAGCTGTTTTATGTTTTATTTCTACACTCTATTTTCCTTAAAGCTTTCTTCTCTATTTTTTATTTTCTTATGTTCAGATTTATATACGATAGAGTTTCAGAAAAGAGGTCTTCCTCATTGTCACACACTTTTGTGGGTCAGTTCTATGCACAAAATCAAGAATCCTATCGAGGTTGATGCATACATTTCTGCTCAAATTCCGGATCCTGCATCTGAACCCGTTCTTCATAAAATCGTTACTGACTTTATGTTACATGGCCCCTGTGGTCTTGTAAACCCCACTGCACCTTGTATTGTTAATAACATTTGTACAAAGGGTTTTCCAAAATCTTACGAACATGTAACAAGGTTCGATAAGAATGGGTATGTTCATTATAAAAGATGTGACCGGTTTTTTGTACTTAAAAACTCTGCCACAATGGATGATTCCATGGTTGTTCCTTACAACAACAAACTTTTGCTTCGTTTTTATGCACACATTAATGTTGAGTGTTGTGGATGGAACATGGTCATTAAGTATTTGTTTAAGTACATATCAAAAGGTGCAGACCGTATACGTTTTACGATTGGCAGAAATTCCCAAATGCCTCCTGAAACAAAGCAAATAAATAAGCCTTCCTTTGATGAAATTAAGACATTTGTTGACGGTCGATACATTTGTCCTCATGAGGCAGCATGGAGGATTTTTGACTTTCCTATTCATAACAGGAATCCTTTCGTTCAGCTTTTAGCTCTACATCTAGAAAATATGCAGAATGTAACTTTTAAAGACTCTGAGCGTTTAGAAGATGTGGCTAACAATCCTGCCGTAAAACGAACTACTTTAACAGAATGGTTACGCTCCAACCAAACTCCTGACGGTCAAAGAGGTAGGCACCTTCGTTACGTTGACTATGTTTCAGAGTATAGATGGGATGCTTCAGCAAAGTGTTGGATCCCAAGAACTTTTAATAGAACTACTGCAGTTGGTAGACTAATTTATATTCACCCATCATGCGGTGAAACATTCTTTCTACGTATGTTGCTTGCCTATCAAACTGGTTGTCAGAGTTTCATAGATATACGTACTGTTAAAGGTGAGGTATGTCCCACATATCGTTCTGCATGCGAGAAATTAGGTTTGCTAGGTGACGACGACGAGTGGTCGTATGCACTGATTGAGGCATCATCATGGGCAACCTCAAAAGAGTTACGTTCCCTGTTTGAACATATGTTATTATTCTGTGAAGTATCTGATCCGGTAAGCCTATGGCAAAAACATTGGTGTTTAATGAGTGATGATATCTCAATAAACATTGAAAAGTTAAGCGGTTTTCGTCCTTCTCACATGAATGATAACGACCTTCAACAACATGTGTTGTTTGAGATATAACTCCTCCTTAATGCAACCACAGGCTCCTCATCTTTATGTAATTTCGGCCTACCAATGCCTCAACCTGAATTCATCTCCATTTTAAACAACAGGCTTTTAATGGAAGAAAAAAATTACGACACTGAAAGGCTTGCTGATGAACATGAGGTTCTTAAAAATGCACTCCACAGAGAGCAGTTAGCTATCTATGAGTCCGTCATTCAAGCTGTGGCTCAGAATAGACAGATCTTACTTTTTGTTTACGGTCACGGTGGCACTGGGAAGACATATTTATGGACAACGATTATATGTGCATTACGATCTACATGCAAGGTAGTTTTGGCAGTAGCTGCATCTGGAATAGCATCTTTACTACTCCCTTCTGGGAGAACTGCCCATTCTAGATTTAAAATACCACTAAACTTAACGGATGATTCCGTTTGTCATATTAAAAAAAACACCCAACTTGCTAAACTTCTTGCCGAAACCTGCCTTATTATTTGGGATGAGGCCCCTATGAGTGATAGACGATGTTTTGAATCGTTAGATAAAACCCTTAAGGATATATTAGATAATCCTTCAAAGCCTTTTGGAGGAAAATCGGTTTTGTTAGGCGGTGACTTCAGGCAAACCTTACATGTGAAACCTAAGGCTTCAAAATCAGAGGTAATTGGCTCATCTTTGCCTAAATCATATTTATGGAATAATTTTACAATCCGTACGTTGTCTGAAAACATGCGTCTACATAATCCAAATGTCAATGCCTCTGAAAAAGCAGAAATTGCATGGTTTTCTTCATGGCTACTTGATATTGGTGATGGTAAATCCGGCATCCCTCTCACTGACAATGAGCCTGACACCAAGAAGGTTGAAATTCCTCAACGCTTTCTGTTACCATCCCACCAAGAATCATTACAAAACCTTATTCACTTTATTTATGATGAAGAAACTCTTGCAAATCCAACAATTACAAGATTCTCAAACAAGGCCATTATTTGTCCAAAAAACAAAACAGCAGACTACATCAATAACATAGTTCTTGCTATGTCTGACAAGTCAACACATACTTACTTAAGCTCTGACTCCATCGTCCAACATGCAAATACTCAAATTGATAGAGAGGCGCTTTATCCAATAGAATACGTAAATAATTTATCTTTTAACGGCCTTCCTCCACATTATCTAGACTTAAAGATCGGTGCACCAATTATCTTGCTAAGAAATATTAATCAACCTTGTGGTCTTTGTAATGGTACAAGATTGTTAATAACACGACTACTACCGAAAGTCATAGAGGCATTGGTCATAACTGGAACAGCCATTGGTCACCGTGTGTACATACCACGTATCACCTTTGTAGAAAACGATACAGACTTACCATTTGTTTTTAAAAGAAAACAATTTCCAATAAAACTTTGCTACGCTATGACCATTAACAAAAGTCAAGGACAATCTTTAGGTAAAATAGGAGTCTATTTGTCGGAGCCAGTTTTTAGTCATGGCCAGCTATACGTAGCATTCTCAAGAGCTACCTCCGTTAACGCTCTTAAAGTTCTCATCCTTCCGTATGAAGACGACAACAACACACAGATCCGAAACATTGTTTACTCAAATTTTCTTGCAAAGATCCATTGTACTGATGTATAGTAAATTTCTTCATTTAAATACGTTCACCCATACATATCGAAAAATGTCTACCTATATGCTTTCCAAGATCGATTTACGTTATAACAAAAAATATGTATATTGCATCTGAATGTAAATTCCCTGATTACGAGACTTTTAATATTTTTTTATGTCATATGACAGCAAAATATACATGGCCTGTAGAAGTGTGTCCTTAATTAGAAACG
Source organism: Smallanthus sonchifolius (assembly GCA_023525975.1). Classification (NCBI taxonomy): domain Eukaryota; kingdom Viridiplantae; phylum Streptophyta; class Magnoliopsida; order Asterales; family Asteraceae; genus Smallanthus; species Smallanthus sonchifolius. The sequence goes on along the minus strand of CM042041.1, from coordinate 58,390,931 downwards.
AAGACGGAGCACAGCCCATAGAGGTGCGTGTTATACGAGAATGGCGTTCATTCGCAATTAAAGGCGAACACTGCTATCTGTTTGTGGATAAGGAGGTACATCAAAACATATATGCATAAAATAATTTTCGTTACTTCCTTTATACACACTTACTGATATTATATTTAACAGGGATATGCCATAGAGGCAACTAGCAATGACAGGGATAAATCGTATATCAACTCCAAAATCACCTTACAATCCTGCTACAGAATATCCGGCTATCTCTCTGAAAGACCAAGAAAAAGTCACAATGTTGTCCCTGCCCCAGCCACTGTTAGACTTAAACGAGCCACATCTTTCCTTCCCATAAACGACTGCGGGTTCCCTATGCATTACTTCAACTTCCTACCATTTGAGTCTTTACCAAATCGGCTAAACCTGAACTTCCTTCTCACAGGTCTATGTACTCACATGAACTTTAACACCTTGTACATACTTTTTACATACTATTACACTTATTTATATACAACCTCTAACTTCATACATTATTGCAGATTACATTGGAAGATTTGATGCAGTAACGACAAATAATGCAACACAGTAAAAAAAAAGGTCTTCTCAAGTTTACAATGGAAGATGCAAAGTAAGTTAATTAACACACATACATTATTAATACATGATCACATACAACCACATTTTTTTTTCAGACACGTTATCCTTACCGTTAATCGTTTAATTTTACTTTAAGTGAAAATTATATTGAGGTCGCATTATGGGGTGAAACAACTGTAATGCTAGATATAGAAAAGACCATTCAAGAATCTTTCCCATGTATAATTGCTGTCACTTCAATGAGGGTTACAAAATTTCGTTACATTCAGCTAGAATCAAGTGCACCAACCCACCTGTATGTTAATCCGGATATTGAAGACACACGTAAGCTGGCAGAAAAGTAAAACATTACTATCCTGTTTCATTAGTAAACCATATCAAAACACACAGAAACACATTCTTAAATACATTGTATTTTGCAGATTTAGGAAAAAATACAGAAACATTTCTGACAACGAAAGAAACAAGTTCACTGTTGCACAGCTGTTACAAAAAAATCCAGCAAAAAATTGTGTAAGTTTTTATGCGTCATTATATTCCCTTCACTTAAAGTATCCACTTATAATCTAAAAACGAATTTATAACAACCTATTAAAAACAACCTATTGACTTCACAATTTTTTCTACCTTCTAGTCTACGTATACTATTCGCCAACAATTTCCTTAAACCAGGCTCCTACACCAATTTCAATATACAAACAAATAAATTTTTTACCTAAAATGAAATTACTTCCACAGAGGTATATTTCTTTGTATTAGTCAACCACAAAACCTGAAAAACAATTAACTAACCGTGACAGGAAAGAAAATTCACCTGCCTAGCATCAATTGTTGATTTCATTGAAGGACGTCAATGGTTCTACAAAGGATGCGTTCGCTGTAATAGAAAACTATCTAAAAGGGATATCGATTGGATATGTGGGGATCACCCTGACGAAAAGAAAAAGTACATGTAAGACAAAAACAAATTCCGTAGAAACATGTTTATATAATATAATAGTATGGCAACAATAAAAATTACCTCTTTTAATAGGTATTGCGTTAACGCAATCGTGGCTGACGAAACAGCAACAGCAACAACCACCCTCTTTGATCCAGCCGTTAACTCACTTCTAAAAACTGACTGCTTCACACTGGTCGTTGAAAAACAATACGATGACCCAAAAATTATCCCGGCCCCACTACATGAAGTAAGAGGCATCGTCAAATTATTTCAAATGCAGCTGAATGATCAACTCCCACAAAGGTCAACACAATTTATAATTAACAAACTTCTTGAACCAGTGATTACTGTGGAGGAAATCCCACCAGATATTTCACGCCCTCCCGCACCGCAAGTAACAATCACACAAGATCAGTATACCTAATGATTACATATTTTTTTTTATATATGTAACATTACATTTGAAGGTACATAAGAAGGCATATTTGGGACTAAGATTTTGCATATTTTATGATGATACTTATATAGCAAATTAAATAGCCTAGAAAAAATCATCACACATTTACTTAAAAAAAAATTCTTTAACAGCCACTGATTTTTTACCTGCCCATTTAACTGTCAAAAAAATATTTCCCTTAAACAATTTTTATGTATCCTTTCCTATTTCAATCTGTTTATAAACATACAATTATATTACAGTAGAATATTTAATTTTTGTTCATTTTCTTTTGAAATCCTTTTATTTACATATCCTACTAGGTATTATTTTGTTTACAAAAGCTTAAGGAAACACTTATATATTATGTTTGATTTGTTCTTTTAAAGAACAGCAGCTTATAAATAATTTTTTTTTATTCCTTTTACTATTTAGGTCACCTTTTTTTTTTTTCTCTTTTAACCAAAGAAATCCTACACATAAGAAACACCGCTGAAAAGCAAGCACATACAACAGGAGATAGAAAAGTTTAAACAACAACTAAAATGACTTATACAGCCTTAAACTGCAAATCCTTCATTATGTTTGCTTTCTTTTACAGAAATAGAACTGCAAACCAAAAAAACCATGATCCCAGCCGAACCAGAGCACCTACAACAAACAACAGGTACGTCACTTCTAAAAAGATCAACTACGAAAAGCAAAGACAAACAATTACTTTTTTTTTCTCACTTCTACAATATACTACCACAGGAATAGAAGCAGAAACACCGTCCTTGACTTTCAAGTCAGCAGTACACCAACCACCCACACCAACCAACCTCCCCTCAACAAAAAGAAAACTTCTGATCAGCGACGGTACACGTTCACCTTTCACTTACACTTACCTTATATATACAACCACTAATAATAATTACAACTGCTCTGCTGCAGGTGACTCTCCTATCAAGAAAACACATCCACCAACTTAAACGGAAAGAAACAACGAAACCCACTTTTTGACACCAATGACTATCTGCATCAAACCAACACCCTGTTTAGGTAAATAGCTTTTGGAATGAGGTTTACATAGTCTAAATGTACCACCTTACTATCTTACCCAATGTAAATACCAACCGTATGTATGCTATCAGAATCAAACTTTAATGTCTTTTGGCTTTATGTAAATAACAATATCAATATCTGTAACAAATTTCTGTTCAGTTCAAATTACATCCCCGCAGCATAGCGCGGATAACATCCACTAGTAACATACAATTTGAAAGGAGTGTCTACAGTAACCGGCTATCATTGGTTACTTTGGATGGGTTGACTTTTTTTCCCTCCTTTCATCCATACTAAATACCCGGGTTCTAAACTCTGTATCACCCCAAATCCTCTGATGATTAATCCATTTTTTTATGTTATTTGTTTGTTTTTTTTTCCTTAGGTATTTTTTTTTAGGATTTGTGTCTTTTTTTTTATACTTTACTTTAATGTTTGCTTTTATTAACGTTATTTTTAACATTGCATCTACGTTTCGACGGAGTAGTATTAAAAATCGAGTATTTTTTATCGTGTACTATAGCGAACGACGCTACTGTTGCAGTACCATTACAAACCCAATCACTTTTGAGCGAACAACATCGTTGCCGCCATTTTGCTTTTTATCGTAACGGTTACCGTTGTTCGCTTTTATGATCTTCGACCACCAGAACCGATAACGACCAAACTCGTGACATGAAATGCTTGGGGAAAACGACCCCGCTCTCGCCGCGAAGCGCGAGGTCCAAATACTAGTTGAAAAACAAAGTAAAAGGAACAGTAAACATTTTTTATTATTTTTTTAATTTTTGTTTTGACCCTCGTACTTTGTATAATATACGTTTTTAACCCGTTTCATTTCCCTTTGCATTTTTTTAACCCTCATACTTTGTATAATATATGTTTTTAACCCGTTTCATTTACTTTGTATAATATACGTTTTTACCAGTTTCATTTTTTTAAATGGTATTGGTATTATCGGAAAAACGTGTACGTTTCGATGCAGCGCCGTAACACGGGGCGGTTCGAGTTGTTGTACGTTTCGACTCCGCTGTAACGTAAGGCGAGTAAATCCCCTAGTTGTGTGAAAGAACCAAACTATCAAAGTATATATATATATTGTTATTTTTTATGTGAAAAAGATTTAGGAGTACGCTTTTTAGAAGAGAATTCATTTGAAACTAAATTATACAGAAATGAAATAAAATTACTTACCATGTACCTCAATAAATATTAAAAAAAACCCAAATAAATATTTATTATGGCTAAATTTAATTCCCATATATATGTTCTTTATGAGTACCTAATACTCTTAACGGTCAAAAATTTCAAATTATACCCAATGAACTCAAACTACTATTCAATTCTAATATTTTTGAATTCACAAATATAACCGTTAGCAAGTCCCATAACCCTCACCTTCTCTTTCTATAAAACCCTCATTCGTTAACCACAACTGACTACTATTTGAGCCAACAAAAAACCCTATTTGAATCCCTAAATCAAGCACCCAAATGGCCGATCTTGCAATAGCAGATTTCGTTGCGATTCCGACAAAGAAGAGAACCAGAAAGCCACTGAACCCAAAGACCTGTTCAACCAGTGAATCCAACATTGTTGCCGGAGCAATCTCTCTGCCAGAAAAGCTCCCGGAGATCTCTGCCGGAAAAGAGAACTCCGAGAGTCTTTCTCAACACAAATCTACAAAAATCAAGAAACCATCTAAAGCGAAAAAGCAACCACAACCCGACCCGGAAACATTTTCATTTGAGAAAGAGTTGAAAGAAATGCAAGAGAAGCTTGAAAAGATGACACTTGAGAAGCAACAAGCTGTGGAGCTTTTAAAGTTGAAGACTCAAGAACTTGAGTCACATAACAAAGAGCAAGAAAAAATTAAAATGGAGCTTAAAAAGTTGCAGAAAATGAAAGAATTCAAACCCACTATGGTACTTCACTATCCCTTTTGGTATAATCTTTGTAGGTTTTTAAATTATATGATTTCAATTTCTTCAAATTGTTTGTAAGATTGTGACTTTGTATATCTAGATAACTGATAGAATCTTGATTCTAGGGTTAGTTGATGAAATTAGGGTTAGTGAATCTTGATTTTTGGTTCTAGGTTTTTGGAAACTTGATTATGATTTATCAAAGTTCTTGTTTCTGGGGCTAGGGTTTTCACTAGGGTTTGTAACAGGGGCGGAACCAAGTGAGGGTCAGGAGACTCGGTTACCAGAACTTTTTCATTTTTATATATAAAAATTGAGTTTTATTTTAATAAAACCATGTGTTGGACCTTTTGGTTGTAGTCGGTAGAGAACAGAACTTACAGACCAAGAAGTTCTGTTTCGGACATTGGTTTGTATCTTGAATTGGGAAACATAAACTAGGGTTTTAATCATCTGTTCTCATCTATCTCAGACACTTCCCATTTTGCAATCTTTAAAAGACAAAGATCAAGTGAAGAAGAAGAAGAGTGGCCAAGAAACTAAAAAACCTGCAACTCCTTACATCATGTGGTTCAAGGAGCATTGGACTGAGGCAAGCACCAATCTTTTCTTCAACTTCATCATTTTTTATTTAGCTTAAATAAACTGATAACATTGTGGGATTTTTATGATTTTTTCAGGTCAAGAAAGAAAACCCTGAAGCAGAATTCAGTGAAGTAGCAAAGCATTTTGGGGGCAAAATGGAAGACCTTAACAGCGGAAGAAAAGAAGCCGTATGAGGAGAAATATCAAACAGAGAAGGCGGTTCATTCAAAAATTGTGGGTAATGAGAAAAGAGAAAATGAAGCTATGAAGCTACTGGAAGAAGAACAGAAGCAGAAAATGGCTATGGAGTTGCTGGAACAATATCTACAATTCAAACAAGAATCAGAGAAAGATGGTGATCACAAGAAAAACAAGTAATTGTCAAAATTTTACTGTAATCTTTATAAAATGGGTCATTTTCATTTTTTATGTTACTGATTTTTTTTTTCTGAATACAGGAAGGAGAAAGATCCATTAAAGCCGAAGCGTCCAGAATCTGCATATTTCTTGTTTATGAACGAAAGACGAGCTGCTCTAATCGCTGAGAACAAGAGTGTGGTTGAGGTAATTTGATTTAAAGGATCAAACTAGACAAACCTGAATCTTCTTTCTGTGAAAACTAATGACTTTGGTTCATGTTTTGGTGTTGGCAGATTGCTAAGATCACAGGGGAGGAATGGAAGAACATGACAGAGAAGCAAAAGGCGCGTTATGAAAAAGCGTCAAAGAAAAAGAACGAAAAATATACCCAAGAAATGGAGGTTTACAACCAGAATAAAGAACATGAAGCTGAAATTTCCAAGAAGGAAGAAGATGAGCTTTTGAAAGTCTTAAAGCAGGAAGCTTTACAATTGCTTAAAAAGAAAGAGAAGACCGAAACAATCATTAAGGTTTGTGTTCACAGTTTTATGCTGTTACTGTCTGATTTCCTTAAAGTTTTAAGAACTAGATTAATTTTGTTTTGTTGTTTGTTCATGTAGAAAACAAAGGAAAAGAAGAAGAAGAACAAAAAGATTGATGATCCTAACAAGCCCAAGCGCCCAGCATCTTCTTTCATCCTTTTCAGGTAACTTTTTCTTTGATTCATTTCAAGATTTGAAGCAAATATCAAGTTATTTAAAACCCAATTCACGTTTTAATAATCGTGCTGTTTTACATCAAGCAGCAAAGAAATAAGGAAGGATTTGTTGAAAGAGAAGCCAGGAATTAGCAATGCTCAACTCACTGCTCTAATTTCTGTGAAGTGGAAGGTAAATTCATTTTCTCACCAGTTCGATCAACTAACAATATTTCTGTCATCCTCATTTTCTCACGAGTTCGATTAACCAAATCTCGTGCAGGAATTGAGTGAAGAAGAAAAGCAGAGATGGAATGGAGAGGCTGCAGAAGCCATGGAAGCTTACAAAAAGGAAATGGAAGAGTATAACAAGAAGAATGTAGTGGAGGAGACTCCAAACAATGATGGAAACCAAGACTAATTTGGTTTAGGATGTTCAATTGGTTCTGTTGAACATCTTTTATCCTGTCTTTGTTCAAGTAGTTGATAGTTATGTCTCAAGTTTTAAGTCAGAAATCAGTTTATTTGAATGATAATGAAAAATATTGCTATGAATGAAAAGAATTATTACAATCAAAGCCGTTTGAAATGAATGAGCACGAGATTTGCGCAACCATCATAACTCATAAATATGTAGCAAGACACACACTATAGAAAGACCTCAAATAAAAGTTGTTTTCTACCATCATAACTCGTTAAAATAGGGAAATCTTTTTGTTGGTTGTTATTTGAGAAATTTATAGTGTGAATGTAGCAAGACACACATTCATGATATTCGACTTAAATGCATATGATCGTAGATCATCCTTTTCATGACAGAGATCGACAACAATGGTCTTTTTTTGTTGGTGTTGGATGGTCTATTTTTTCCGACAACTTTAAAATTTTTATCACCAAAAATAATTATTAATCAAATTATATGTAGTTTCAAGAGGAAAAAAAGATTATCATTCAGAGCATGTGATATCAACTAGTATAGTATAAACAATCAAGAAGACGACATAGTGTATATATGGTACCACTCAAGTTGCTTCATCTTCCACCGTCTTAAAGGACTCAATGCCCGTCACGTATATATGGTACCACTCAAGTTTCATTGTGTAAAAAGTTTTTTATAAATGTTTATTTTTTTTAAATTAAGTAAAAAATGAATTATATATTAAAACTAACTACTATTGGAGAGGAGTCGATATTGTGCCTTGTAAGTATTTAATGTTAAAAATTTAGATCCTATTTTTTTCAAATCGCTAATCCTGTTTTGCTCTCTCCTCTCCTTTTTTTTCGTCGAAGTTGAAGCAATAACATTTTGTTCTATCTTTCGACACGATTCTTGAAACTTCTGAACTTTCGACCTCAGATGTATTGGGACCCATTTCACCACCATTGTACTGAAACTTTCTATTTACAGAATGGTGTAATGTCAGTTTTCAGGATGATGAACGAATCGAATCAAGTAGGAAAATACTACTGTAAGGCACTAATAAAAAGAAAATGAAAAACAATGTTATCAGGGGGAAATGGTGGGAATCCAGTTCCAGTTTTAGTGAAATGGGAATCCAATTCCCATTTCAGAAATTGCTATAAATACATTTCCCAGTGTATTCCAATGTGTGTGAGCGATCAATCAAGTAAGGCTACAAGAATAAACTAAACTACAAATGGCTACAGTCCAACGCCACCGGCCAGTTGACCACACCAAAAACACCACTCAATACAGCCATGTCCCAGCCAACACCCAGAACAAATGTAACACTTATGGCTCCCAAAAACCAATTGACCACACCAAACCCACTCAACATGCCCAAAACAAATGTAACAACACCTGTTCCTGCTGCCATCGTAAGGAAAACGAACACTCGTTCACCAACAAAATGAAAGAAATGGCCAATTCGGCTTACAAGAAGGTGGCTGACCAGATGCACCACCATGATCAACACAATAATGGGCATCGGCCCAACTCTGGCCCAAAACCAGTTAGTGCAAAACAGAAAGAACAGAGCATGAGCAACTGCATACCTAGAATCGGTGATCATAAAAAGAGAGACAAGAATTCAAGAAAGAAGGGAAATGACTGTAAATGTAAAGATGGCAGCAGCAGTAGCGACAGTGAGAGTGATAATGATGCTCGTGTGAAAAGTATCTAAGGTGTGGAGAACAGCACTAGCTATGAATATAAATCTATATTAATATATACACTAAATTCAATAAATCACATGTGGTTGTGAAGCTTTACTAAAATTGGAGTGTAAGAACTACTGTTTTTCCTTTGCATGCTATTTTCTAATAAAAGATATTAACTCGTTTCTTCCTGGCTATAAACAGAAAAAATCTATTCTAGTCATATGAGCTACAAATCAAAGACATGGACCACGTTTCATGCAGGATTAAGAGTTAAAAGCAAGATAGATAGTACAATACAACAGAACTAACTTACACAAGTTATATTCTTTGCTAGAGAATTATGGTTATTATGATAACATGATACGAGTTAGAATATACAGAAAATATCACTCATGTAAGCTTACTCGTGGCCCGTCAATCTCCTTTTCACTTGTAATTTGTGAAATAAACAACGCAACAGCTTCAACAGCATGTTCTTCAGCTTCTTCATAAGTCATTCCAGTTAATTCAAGATTCTTCTTTGCAATTTGGAATGAATGATCACCATTTTCAATGACGTGCAAAGCATTTAAAGCTTTTAATTTCTTCCTAACTATTTCCAAAGATTCCAATGGACAGAAACCATCATTGCCACCCTACGCAGATTTAAATAAAATGAAAGAAAAGAGCAGGTTAAGTAAAAACTATGGTAATGCATCAACAAATTTTAAGTAAAGTAAACAAAAGTGAAAGGCTTTTTAAGCTTTTCATTCTTTTACCTGAACAAACATAATTGGAACAGTAAGTTGCAATAAAAGCTCATCTCGAATGACTCCATTTGTTGCCTGCAAAATTATCTATTGTGTCAGATACTCAAATAGCATTTTACATGTGTAATCTAGCAGTTCGACACCTTTTATCTTTTTCTTTAGTGTGTTTACCAAACCAAACAAAAACTCTTGTAGTTAAGCAATTACAGAATTACAAATTGACATTGATGTGCCAACAATTCAGCATTTCGTTCATTTCCACTTTTCATGTCCCATCAAGTATATACTATGCAGTAATAGAAACATGTTAGACAGTTATAAAATAAAATGCAATATTAGAAATGGGTCCTAATAAAAGAATTTTGAAGGCCAACAAAGTAACCAGGCATTGAAAGTCACTAAAGAACCAACATATAGAAGAAACAAAATTCAAACAAACAAATATAAGATAAGCTTAGCAACAAACCTTTAGTGGATATCCCAAGCAAACTACAGCTGAAGCCTCAATATCACTTTCTGCAGCTACCATACAACTAATTCTGCCAAAAACAAAGAGCCTCTTTTTAGTGAGAGTTTTTAGAAGCAGTCCATTGTGAATCGAGACTATTTATCCCTAACGACAGTTTTACAGTGAAACTAATATATAACCATTACCTTGAACCCATGGACTTTCCAGCCAAAATCAAAGGATGTTCAGGGTACTTGGCAGCAACCTTCCTTACAATATCACAGTGAAACCCAACCAGTTTTTCTGGCTTTGGTGCAGCCTTTCTTCTACCATTAATATCTGCCGGAAACCATAACTAGTTACCCTAACACCACACCAGAATTTTATATCAAACACATATATGAACACTCACATGGATAGTTAAAAGTTACAACTTCAACAGCATTTAAAGCATTGGCCAACAAGTTCTTCCATCTGCATAAAACTCAAGCCTGGTGTTCAATAGAAATCTCTTGGTAAGCGAATATGAAAATACGTGCACACGTGTATTTGTCCATCGTGTTTGAAAAACTCTAATTATCATTTCAAAAATGCAAAGTTAAAACAATCGAATCTGATATTCATATATACTAGTTGAAAAAAATAACAAGCATTACTCTAATTATCATTTCAGCATTGCAATCATGTACAGATAGTACATTTATTATGATCAGTGATCTCAACAAGTTCAGGATCCGATTAATTTAGCATAATGCATTTAATCGAGTAAAAATTGGGAAGCTATAAACATAAATTGCGAAAGCAAAAGGTTAAAAAGGAAACCTAATCATCCACTCGGAAGTTGAAGGAGCACCAGCTCCATGAGCAAAGACGACCACAGGCGAATTACGATTAGTACACTTCACCGACAAGCTTTCAGCTCTTTTGATCACCGGAGCATATGGTTGTATAGCTAGTTCGTATTCACTTTCCGGCGTTCGCGAGCGCTTGGAAGCCATTTTTCCTGATCAAAATCAGAGATAAAGCGTAGGTGTAAAGTTGATTGAATTTAACAACTTTCGTGGATTTTTTTTGGGCGAAATACGAAACCCTAGCTTCTTGTTGGCTGATTTTCTGGCGCCAAATGACATCGGCTGGCGCAGCCGATGGAGGGAGTAAAGTTGGGCTTAGAGGCTATATTATTTGGGCTTTTGTAACCCAATCGTAACGGCCAAGGCCAATCAGTTTAAGCCTTTAACTTCAATAACTGAAAACCGTCTTCCCCTCTAAACAGAAAAGCGAAACGGCTTATAACTAAAATGATTAGTTATAAAACTTTAACAACTGAAATATCGGTTATAGATTTAATTGTAACAAATTTTTTTTAAAGTCGAACATAGAATGTTGTGACGTCGCACCCTCCGTCACATTGGAGAGCCTAGTCCAACTCCGGTCAATATGTTGTCTTAACCGGGCTCACTTGGCGTCAGAGTTTGAGAGATTTCAAGGAAAACCCATGTGCATCAGCCCCTTCCGGGCTTGAGGGAGAGTCGAGACTCAAACCCTAGATCGGCGTGGGTAAAACCCATGTGCATCAGCCTAAGAGCTAGGCCTCATTTGCGATGCCACGGAAATTAATTGTGGTGGCAAGGATCGAACCCGGGTCCCTTGGGACTTCGGGGCTTACCTCAACCACTACACCACATCCTCTTTGACTAATTTTAACATATAATCTAATCAAATCATGTTAACCTAATTACAAATAATTTTCATATCACCTTACTTTCTATATATTAACCCTTTTCTAGCCTTCAACAAAAATATAAAGCTTTATTTCTTTTCTTTTTTCCATTAACCATAGCCTTCAACAAAAATATAAAGCTTTATTTCTTTTCTTTTTTCCATTAACCAACGGGGCGATGGAGGATTTTCACTACAAAAAAGTTAATAAAAATAAAGAAGAAAGTTGTCTCACTTTCTTTCACCAATTTGGACCATTCAAGTTATTTTACAATAACTTACGGGGTGTTTGGGATTACTTATCAAAAACTCCTTTTCACTTCTTGCAAAAGTTAAAATTTCTTACTTCTCCAAAACAACTTCTCAACCCTTTTAAAACTAACTTTTTCATCAATTATCCAAACAAACTTTTAACTTATTACCTTTTTAAAAAAGGTAATAAGTTAATAAGTAGTTTGAAATGGAATCCCAAACACCTATAGGCCAAATTGTTCTATTAATCATAATAAAACGAGTCCATATCTTTAGACCATGTGTAGCCCCCTAACGTCCCACACTCTTGGCTCATTGGGCATCCTCACCAGCAACACCTCTTTCTCCCTCACGCCTGTTAAAGCCATAGCATCCCGTCCTTGACACCCGCGTAATGATGTTTAGCGCCACTCATTTGCTGAGGTGTACGTGAGCGTTAACTCACTACACTTAATCTTATAATCAAACAAAACAAATAACAAAACGGCACACACAAAACCATCATGTGAACAAACCCATCTTCATGATGAATACGTAAACATAAGTTCATTCAACTCATCAAACATATCTTATGCTATACAAATGTAGTAGCTATATATATATATATGCCACAAGTCTCTAGGTAGAACTAGATCTTTAAGGAAAATAATACTTCAATCAAAACCAACCACATAATTAAACATTAATATTTCAAGCAAGCTCTTGGTTCTTCTCCACCACCCTTACTTCTTTTGCAGATCTAAGCACATTGGCCTGAAACAACACAAACTCAAACCTAATTAACCATCACACCATGACCTTCAACAGCCAAAAGAGAGAGAGGTTGACCTGAGCATCAGTTATTTGAACAGCAAAAGCATCAACAATGAACAAAGATAAGGTCTTGTTGTAGGTTCCAGTCTCAAGTTTCTTGGCCAACAAGTCATCATGCTTCTTGCTCAAGTACATTTCCACCTGCCTTGCTCCTCTCTTGGTCCTGTAAAACACAAGTTAAACACACATATAGTATACACCATCATGATGATGATGATGATGATGATGATGATGATGATGATGATGATGATGATGAAATTACGAAACTGACCTATCAGATTGAAGGCGTTCATATTCAGGATCGAAGTTCAAGAACACAAAATGCAGATGCTTTTGTGTGTCACCCATTAATTCTTGAGTAGGAAGCTTTGAGTGATAAGATCCATTGGTCATTGTCCTTTATAGTACACCACCAAATCACTTTGACTCTGTCAAACCTTGATGGATCTCAATTTTTCTTTTTAAAACAAGATAACTTTTTTTTTATTATAAATTAATTAGATAATATGTAGGGTTAAAGTTAAGAAAATATGATCATTACATTTTGAAAAGCGCCATATTTTGGCATTTAGTTTTATTCAACTTAATTTCATAACCGAGTCACTATTTATCATCTTAAATAAAAAGATGGATTTTAAGATTGTTACAAAATATAAATATACATCATATTTATAGATGTACTTGACTACATGAGCATCGAGTTCGATGGTCTACTATTGCTCAACATTGGCTTGACGGACGGGGATGGCTCTAACAACTTTCTTTGTTTTACAACATTGTTATAAAAGTTGTGCTTAAAACTAACCGGATATCGCTCCCATGTTTTTTTTTGTAAGACGACTTTTTTTAAACCTTTACTCCCTTCGGAAGCAGCACGCAAGCCCAGGTCTAACTCATCTGTTCTTTTCCTTTGCCATATATATATTTATACAGCTTAAAATTTTACATCTTTATTTTATTGAGTTGTTTAAAGGGTGACCGGAGATAACGAATGGAAATAATGATGGACGAGAGAGAAAAATAGGGGTGACTAATTTGTATTTTATTAGCTTTTTTTTTTTTTTTTTTTTTGAACAGAAAGGTAAAATTATATTTTTGGAATATTCAAAGCTAGAAACCGTCCTATGGAAGAATCACATGTAAGGGGGGTAAAAGTGTAAAGTATTGTGTTAATATTGAAACTGCCCCGAATACATTGAATCGTTGAAGGTTTCATTATACTAAGGATTGACTTGGTCTTTGGAAAAATCCATAATGACGAATATTAATATATTATTATGAAAAAAATATGGGATACTACATGTGATTAGGGCTGTGTATTAAACGGGTTGGCTCGTGAAAGTCCAAAGTATCAACCCATTAACCTGAGGCTCGCTCGTAATGTGTGTAATTGGTCTGGTCTGCGGTCCTATCTTTCATAACTTAACGGTTACGGTCTTGGTCCGGGCTAAGCCCTCAAGTCTTCAAAAAAGCCCGTAAAACTCGTATGTATAGAACATTTAGTAATTATACATATAATAAAAAAACCCAAATAAAATATTGCAAATACGACAGGGAGAGAACTAGCGATTACAGGCCATTCAGTTCGTTTGTATTTGGGTCGCTTGCATAAAAGTCCATTTTTAATAATACTTTCTCAAAATCAAGTTTTAACATTTCAAGAACTTCCAAACTTAAATTAACTTCAATACATGTTTAGCGCTTCAAACAACTTTAAAATAAAGTTATAACAAATCACTATAGTTTTGGTTTAAGTCTTTAACCCACATACACAAAGTCAAATTGTTTTTTAATAATCCAAACTATTACTTTTTGACTATTAATAATCTAAACTAACAGTTTGACTGGTGATAATCTTAACTTTCACTTTTGTTATCTTTTTTTTTAAAGTGAGTGAGTAGTAAAGTGTTTCTAATAAAATATAAATAAATAATTAATTTAAGTAGTTTTGAGATGGCAAAACCATATTAAAAAGTTAAGTAAAAATTTTGTATGAGGTGGATGCCCCTTCACCCTTAAAACTGTAGGTGAATCACAGATGAGGAAAAAGAAAAGTCTAATGGTATTGTTGTTTCTACGTAGGTCCAATGAGAGTACCGTAATTTTGAATTTAATTAAATTGTAAATCAAAAGGAAGAAAAGGATAATATACTTTTTACCTCTTTATGGTACACGTGTCGACCTATTATGGGCATTCCTTCAAGGGTCTTACTATTAATGACCGACACGTGTACATATCGACAAATTAAAGTGGTTGTTAAAAACCCCTAACAAGTTTCCCTGCTGTCTTTACTGATACCAGGGGTGTTCAAAGTCGGAATAGTGGATTTCACTGTCCGAATCCGAAATTTCGGATATCCGAAAATTCGGATACGGATTTGGATAGTGAAACGGATTTCCGAAAATATAAAAAAAATAAAAAAATATATAAAAATAATATTTTTAAATTACAAAAACAATTAAAAACCTTAAAAAACATTAGAAAATATACATATAAAAATATATAAATATAATATATCAGGTTTTGATTCAAATTTTCTTATTTTTAAATAATAAAAACAATTAAAAAATATATATAAATATAATATTTCGGATATTCGGATATCCGAACTATCCGAAATATCCGAAAATCACTATCCGAATCCGAAAATTCGGATATCCGAATTTTCGGATAATTCGGATTCGGATTTTCAGATAATTCGGATTCGGATTTTCGGATAATTCGGGTTCGGTTTCGGATTCAGATTTTTTTGAACACCCCTAATACCCACACGTGAGAGGATCATTTTTACCTTTTCTAGATTTGTTTCATAAATAATTTTTTTTATCTTTTCGTACTCCATCAACCATATTCATCATGTCATGATTCACTAGGGAAGATGAAATCACGAAAACTCAAAAAGTTTAATTGAAACTATTTAACTCAAATCAACTTTTTAAACAAACCACAGTACTAAAAACAAAATGACTCTAAAAGTTAAGACTCGTTTGGCCCAATTAATGAGATGAGTGAATTCTCCTTAACTAAATGGTTAGGGTTCTAACTCCATTATAATTTAGGTGATGTAGATTTAGAGAACAGTTAAGAAAAATAAAGATCATAAAACTGTAACACGTTTAATTAATTATAGTGAACCATCAAATTATTTATATTTTTCTGGTAAAATTAACATGATCAAATAAAAAGTTATACATAATTGAAAGGAACTTATCATGGTGTGTGTAATGTGTATATATTTCAAAATATGTCTATTTTTCTTTTCTTTTAAGAAGTTGGTAAACTACAAGTTTTTTTATCTTATTATTTATTATAATCATTTATTTTTCTCTTTTATAAAAAACGTCGTCTCTCCTTTTGATATTGTGCTCTCACCAATAGGGGCGAAACTTTGCAAGGGGCAGAGGGTGCCCTGATCCTCCCTCCTTATTTTTTTGCTTGGAAATATTGATTTCGGCCATGTAGATTTGATTTGTATTAGTTATATTGTTTAAACCCCTTCTAATCTAGACCAAATACCTAAATCTGTTTCACAAAGTCACTAAAAATTTTGGTTTTCCTCACTTTTTTGCTCAAAAATATTGATTTCGGGCCATTAGATTTATTTCATACTAGTTATAGTGTTTGGCCCCCTCATAATTCAGACCAAAAACCCAAATTGTTCAAGTTCCGTCACTACTCACCAACAACAAAAAGGCTACCATGCATTTGGTGGTATTTTGTGAAGGTAACAACCCTAAATCAATTATATGTATCTACATTCAACTAATTAAGTTATTTCAAGAAAATCTTTGATAGTTTATTCACTCTTCACTCTCGTGTTACTTCGTAAACAATTCAGTTATGCTATTCAACGATAACTCGTAATAGATGAGTTCGAGGTAATTTGCAAGCGTTCCTGATAGAGTTCACGATATGTGCCCTTCCATGTGACGTCCTTGAGCTCATGTTGCGGATGCTATTGACTAATAAACAAATTAATAAAACTATCGGGAACTCATATCCTATAAGGGAATAACATTATTAATTAGTATTTTCTTTTTGAAACCTATACATGACCTAGCGGTATGATGCTTATCTCTTTATAAAAATAATATGAGTTTAAATCTTTGTAAATGTAAAGATTAAATGAAATTTAGATGTAAAAAATTGTTGGCTTCTTTAAACCCCAATATTAACTTTGTATTGGGAAGTACAATAATTTTGTCATGGAAGTCAATAAAATATAGTAGAAAGACTGTTAAAATGATCACGTATATCATATTTTTATTATTACTACTTGCATAAGTATAAAAGTATGTTGTCAATCGTTGGCCGAACTTGAGGTAACCTATGTATACATGCTAAGGCAATGTCTAAAATCTTGAAAACTTGCATAGCATCCTTCCCTTCAACAGGGAACTCAAAAAACCTTATTTTATTACTAAAAAGCCCTTCTTTTGTTTCGAAAATTCTGTGTGTTAAGTTTAAGGCATTTGGTCCTCCAAGCATGTCCAAAAGTATCAATCCAAAGTGGTATATGTCGCTTTTTTGTGACAATACTTTATCATTGATATTTTTAGGTGGTAGCGGCGACGATGGTGATTGTGGCTTATGTTGACTGATATCAGAGATTTCAGTTGCAAGTTGGGTAAAACCGTAATTAGCAAGACGTATACTAAAATCGACACCAATCATGATGTTTGAGGCTTTAAGGTTGCCATGGACATTGATGACCATGTTTTTGTCTTGTGGAGGTTGAGAATGAATGAAAGCAATGGCTTTTGCGGTTTGGAAGATTATATTGAACCTTTGCTTCCAGTTTAGAGGTGTGTGACCATGTTTCCTTGCCCCTGAAAAATCATGGAATTTTGTTACACTTATGGATAATATTTCATCTATAATGCATGTATAAAACTCCCTACACATCATTGTAAATATAAAACAGACTACTACAAAAAGAACCATCATTGACGGACACTCGAGGTTTTTAATCCTCGCCGATCCTTAGTGATTAGAGAAAAAATTAAAAACATTTAAAGTTAAAAATCACAATGTTGGTCAGTAATCGTCAGTAATTAACAACGAACAACAAATTATAAGGAAAAGACTTCGGATAATATTTCATCCCAGATTTTTCAGAGTAGCCATCGGTGAAGGATCTGTCGATGGTACCACCACGGTGATCCACCAGTGTTGGTGATCCGTTGGCATCTGTTGTTAGTAAAACCTTCTCACACCTGGTTTCTGCACAGACCTTCACCGACAAATGCTACTTTCACAGAGAGATTACTGGCAGACATCGCTAAAATAACTTGTTAATGTAATCAAGAAGACTACAAAAAAATCATACCTAGAAGCAAATCATGAAGACTACCCATGGGGTAATAGTCACAAATAACAAACTTGAACCTTATGGAGTAAAGAGAGCCGATTACGGGAACAAGATAGTCACATTGTTGACTAATTGATACTAATCGACCTACACGTCGCCCAAACTCCTTCCTCCCAACACTAACCGCCCTAAACCTTTTCACCACGAAACACCTCCCATCTAGAAAAACCACTTTTTCAGTCATCCCCAATGCACTCTCTCCTAACACACCAACTGATGCCCTCATCACATCTTTCATTGTCCACCGCAACCCACTATCTTCTTTGTCATAACCACCATCACCACAGGTAGTCAACGGCATATCATCCACACATCCAATAAAGATGTCATTGTATTCGGATACAGACAGTGATGTTCTTTGGTTTTCTTCCCCATACCTAACCAAAAACATAAACAAAAATATTTGTTGAAGTGACAGACGGATTGTTAGATAATAGTCATAAATCTGTGGTGATTTTATAGTATTTTGTATAGTATAGGGTTGTATAGTGAATATTATAAATATTATACGCAAGCAATATAGAATCTCTTATCAGAGTTTTTCACAATACTCAAAAGTTAACTAAAGAAAACTGAAAGTATACAAGATTAGCACCTCATGCTGCGTCCAGATTTGGTGTTTAAGGCTATTGACGACATTGTGGACTTGGTTAAAAGAAACTTAGGACGTGGGTGTGAATATGCGACTCTTTCTGTTAACACTTGAGTTTGTTTAATACTTTAGTTGGTTTAAGGTTCGTAAACTACGATGTAATCCCTAGAATCTATCGAATAGAAAATGATGGATTTGTCTATCATCAACTTGCTGTCCAAAGTTAGGCATCTTTGATTGAATTTAATAACCTAACCTTTTTTGATTCTAATAATATACGTTTTTTCAAAATTGAAAATAGTAATTTCGAAAATAGTAATAACGATGTTTGCCTTTTACGAGTAAAACTGAAAGCATTGGTTGATATATGGATACATTGGAGTCGGTGACTAATGATAGAGGAAAATCCTTTTGGAACACTAAGATTTGAGAAGGTAATATGTTCAAATCTCACTCCTACGGGATTAAAGAACTTTGTTTTAAAAAAAAATATGAGAGATCCATATTGTAACAATTAAATATTTTAAAAAAAAAGGATTGGATAATAAAAATAGTTAAGTAGTATCAAGCGGCAATGAATGTCTTCATCCCACCAAATTCCTAACCACTTTGACGACTCACTTGCCATTCTTATGTTTACTATATATTCAAAACTAGTTTATTTGTTTTTATTATAAGCACTTCTACTATTAAAAGAAAAACCAATATTTGAAACAAAAGTTTGACTTGTACTCTTATGTGGTCCATCAAATGTAAAAAGAACAAAAAAATACATTATAAAGTTTGTATGTGAACATTAACACACACAAGTCACAACAGTCTCCCTCGATAACCATGGAAAAAAAGATCTCAGTTCTCTCCATCTTCATGTTTTTGTTATTTGCCGTCTCCTCCCCTAGTCTCTTTTCCGATCCGGTCCCGAGTAACGGTGCATCGAAACCATCTCTAGAATCAGGTTCAAATGTTATTGTTTTCTTGAACAAGAAGCAAAAACTTGACTTGGATGAAACATTTGGTGTTCTCACGATTGATCAAATGGCGAATGTGAATTCAGTCGAATTACTTCCGATCAAGAAAGCTACCCTAAATCCACTGCTCAGTTTGGGCCGACGTCTAGTCAAGATGTTCGAGAAGAAGATCATGGTCCCACAGACCAAGATATTGTATGGAAAGAATGTGATCTATAGTATGGATTTGCAAAGGTTTAACAAGCCGGTTCCTACAAGGTGGGTGGAGTTCAAGCACAACGGTGACATACAAGTTGGGATATTTGG
Source organism: Smallanthus sonchifolius (assembly GCA_023525975.1). Classification (NCBI taxonomy): domain Eukaryota; kingdom Viridiplantae; phylum Streptophyta; class Magnoliopsida; order Asterales; family Asteraceae; genus Smallanthus; species Smallanthus sonchifolius. The sequence continues at coordinate 58,371,007 of CM042041.1, read as the reverse complement.
GTGAATGAATGTTGGAAAATATACAATTCTTATTCCCTCTCCATCTTAAATTTCCAAGAAAGCCAAAACTTTCTTAAGGTTTTTTTATATTTTTCGGTTAAGTCTTGTTTTCCTATACACTAAGCATGTCTTTAAATGTTTGTGTGTATTTATAGTGTTCCGTGTGTTTTTATATAATCATCAAATTTTAATTTATATATATTTTAAGATTTAAGTTGCCACGAGAAAATGAAATGTATCAACTATTTTATCAACTCTGAAAAGTGAAAAGGTTGTTACTAGAAAGAGTTTGCGAACATTTTAGTTGACAATTTGTTGCATTCACTAAAGCTCGATAACTATTTTCTGAAACTCCAACTATAAATTACATGGTTTATCGTTGTCAGTACTAAATCCGGTTGTTTTACCATGTATAATTTTGACTATTTAGATCACAATGTCATTATTATAAAAATGGTATGTCGAACCACAGAAAAGCGTTGTTACAGTTCTTAAACAGGTAAAGAAAATATCGTCATATTTCGTTTTTAAACCACAAATAAATAGAGGAATTATTAGTTTTAATTAAATTGGTTCCGTAAGGAGAGGGCGAAAGGGACCTGTAGGGAAAAGTCTCCCCTATAACTCTTTTTCCATGTTCCCACGATAAATCTAACGGCACACACTTCTCCTCGCCAACAAATATCTACACGTGGACGGTTGTCAAACTCCTACCTTTTTTGGTGTTCATCTTCTTCAATATACACGGCCTCCTTTTTCTTTCAGACTCACACTAACACACAAACGCGGCCTTCGTAACAATGGAGAAAAGGATCGCCGCCTTCACCATCTTCACGTTTCTCTTATTCACCGTATCCACCGCTCGTATCGCGTTAGAATCTGTCACCGGCGCCGATTCAGATGTCGTTATCCCGACCAACAAGCCTGAATCGAAATTAGATGAAACCACCGCTAACGATCGCTCGCCGGAATCTGAACCAACTCAAATCTTTGACGTCAGCACGATTGATCCAACGCCGCGTCTGATATTTTCCAGACCGCATCCGATCCAGCGTCGCTCGTTCGATAGAGCTACTCGGATTCCACTCAGGTTTGTCAAGCGTCATCCATGCCGGAAGTTTAAGAAGGCGTTCATGATCCCGACCACGAGGTCCTACGGAAACGATATGATCTCATCGGACAAAACCGTTAGCGTCGATCTGGAAACAATCGGCGATCCGATTCCGACGAAGTGGCTGGAGTTCAAGCACAAGTACGGTCATCGCCATCGCCACTATCACCATGACAAAGACGAGAAATTCGAGATGAAGTATGAGTTCGATGGGGAGAAGCTGAATAGGATCTCAGGCCACCATAAGGAGAAGAAGAGAGGACTAAAAGGCGGTTTCATGAGGCGCGTTCGCAAGTTTTTGAAGCACACTTTTGGTTGATGAATCTGGTATGTATGATTTGCTGTATTAATATTATGAATCAATAGGAAGTGATATGTATACTATTTATCGTTTAAGCACGTTTGAATCATCATCGTTTGTATCATATTAAGGCTAATAAAACTTAAACATTTGGCATTAATTCATCTATCAATGTCTTGGTTTATCTTTCTATTTCATTATTCCCTAGTCAACGTTCTTGAGATTGGTGGTCAACGTCCCTGAATTGGGCATGAACCACTGTGGATAAGGTCTGAACATGGTGACGGTTTAACCTGTATAGCACCACCACTAACATAAGAGCATTTCCATGGAACATATCTCCGGCTACTAGAGCCATGGAGATTGATATTAGATAGGCAGATATCAGTGAATGGTGAGTTTTTTAAACCGTGTATTAAACCAGCCTGCTGGACCTTTTTGCCCCTCACGTTTGTTATCCTCACCTGGTTTAAAACAGGTAGGGCGTTTGGGTTGTAGTTTTCATCAGGATGGTCGCCAACATCAGCGGCAATCTTGATACCCTTACGAACGTTCACCATGTAAACGTCGGAAATAGTGATGTTTTTGATGATTCCACCACGGCCAATGTTTGTTTTTAAGTGGATTCCAACTCCCATGTTGTATAGAGTTATATGCTCCGCCAGTACGTTGTATACTCCGCCGGATGTTTCACTTCCCACAGCAATTCCGGCGAATGGAGACGATCCGGTGACCCGACGGATTGTAATGTCGGTGCTAGGACGACCGTATTTAATCCCATACTCATCCCATCCGCTTTTTACTGCCACTAGGTCATCACCTGTGGAAATGTAAGAGTCCTCAATGCAAACATGGGAGCTTGAGTCTGCAACAATTGGGAAAAATGAGTAATTTTGAGGTAAATACCAAGTTGAACACTTACTAAAATCATGTTTCCTCAATTGTTGAGGGTTCTAGTCCCAGACATAGTGTAGGTTTAAGAGTATGTTTAGAGTGTGTGTGAGTTATCCGTTCTAAAAAAAACTAAAACCATGTAAGAAGACCAATGTTGCAAAAGGTGTAGGAACTTGGAAGGAAGTAACATTTATAAAAATGACATATTCCTCTGAAAAATAAATATTGTTGTGCAAAACAATAACAAATAAATCCTGCAATTGTGACCCATCACCGCACTAACCGCCATAAAACAAATATAGCGGGTGAATCTATTTTGATACTTTCTTTAAAATGACCTTTTTCAACCCAGTCCCGTTTTGGTACTATTAACGTTTGGCCCTGAACTAACTTTTGATATTTTTTAATAAAACAGTCCGTTTTGACTGAAATCCAGTTTGACTTGAACCCGTTTTGACCCAGCTGACCCGCCCCAAATCGCCCGTTTTCCCAGGCTTTATAGGAAATATGATTAGTGTTCTTAAAGCAGTTTGTAATTCCATAATATTGGATACCTGGATCAATTCCATCTGTGTTTGGAGAGCCAGGTGGAGCCAATATGGTGACATGCCTGATAACAACCTTGCTGTTATCATAAAAACTAATAAAGTTAAAGGATCATGTTGATAGAGTATAATACATCTAAATGAAGTTTTCTTTACAAAGATTGTGGTGTGAAAATACCTGCAGTATACAGGATGAATGTTCCAAAAGGGGGAGTTCTTGAAAATCACATTAGAGATGATGATGCTTCTAGAATCCTTGAACTCGATAAGGTTTGGTCTAGTGAATTGCAAGGTTCTCTGTCTCCATATGTTCCACCAAACCCCACCTTGGCCATCAATTGTCCCATTCTCACCTAACAAAACAGTTAATCCTCATCAGCTCAAAATAATATGCAAATTAGATTGTGTTTGAGTTACCAACATTCCTACACACCAGTAATAATTACATCATGTAGTCCTTCACCATGGATAAAGCTCATATACCTTCCTCCAGGCCGCTCTCGCCCCCTTCCATAAGAAGGCAGAGGAGCAATCAAAGGCCAGTCTGCAGTGTTCTGTAAAATTGCATGTCCAAATAAGTACATTTATAACTATTACAAAATCCTGCAGGGCGCAAGTTACGGTGTATTTATCCTACAAAAAAATCTAGGTGTTGCTGTTGGAAAAAATTATTATTGATATGAAGATGATCCAAGAGATAGCAGCACTCATAATTGTGGACTAACTCGGATTAAGTGGGTAGATCCAAACAGGCTAGAAAAGAGCCAGCTTAAAAAGGGCATAACTTGGACTATGCCTGAGATTGCTAGGCTCATAACAGTTGTTTGTCTTGACTGTAGGACCCAAATTCCATTATCTGGAGCCTAATTTTAGACTCAACCGTTTTTTTCTCTAATTTTATGAGTTGTAATTTATTTCCTTCTCTATGTAAAAACTGTGACACTTTGATTTGAGTAATTTGCGCGCTTGTTTGTTTAGACGGTCAACATTCAATTTCAGTTTTCTAAAATTTGAATCAACCTGATCGCGGGGAATCGATATACCTGTGTGGCTTTGATAACAGCACCTTTAGCCAAATACAGAGTCATACGACTAGTGAGGTTGAAACTCTGCGTTAAATAAACCCCTGGAGGTATGTATAGCAGCGTCCCTCGTCTCCTCCTCAAATGCTTAATCCTGTAAACAGCCTCATTGAAAGCTTTCGTATTCAACGTTCTCCCATCTCCGACTCCACCAAAATCCGTTATCGATATTTTATCGTTCCGGTAAACCATCGGTACAATTCCGGAACACGTAACCACTTCAGCGGCCACCGAACAGCATTTCAGGACGACTAATGCCGCCGTTAGGCCAGCCATCGTTTCCCAAACACATCGACGCCTCATTTCCTGTAATTAGGTTAGAGCGTTTAAATCGGTATCGATAGGTTTTCGTTCTAATTGAAAATTTGATTAATGCAAATCGGTAATAATCGAAAGGAACAGGTATTATAGTTACCTGATTTCAATGATATAAGGAGAAATGCACAAAAAATCAGCAATTAGTTGATAACATTTGTATGATAACAGCAAGAGAATCTGACCATAAGAAATCAAATTTCTTCACGGAAGCAAGATGCTGTGAGGTTTTGCAGATCGGAAACGGTGAAATTTGGTGGTTGTGCAAGCGGAGATGGGAGTGGAGCTTTCAAACAGTTGGTTTCTGACTTTCTGCACAAGCATTTGTCTTCTTCTTTTCGTGTAGAGAGAGAGAGAAAGAGAGATGGACACGTAACTAAATGATGTTCATGCTTTCGGTGTTAAACAGAACGATATCGTTCTGATGTGAACCAGAACGATACATAGATATCATCTACGGTGTTAAACATGTGTTGAAAAATTTATGAAATTCTTGTTGACACACAAACATCTAAATATGGTGAACATTTTATGCCCTATGAACCGACCTGGATCCGTCCGAAACACTCAAAACCGGTTTGGTCCTAGGTCCTAGTTTTTCACCTTATTCGGTTTCAGTCCATCTCAGTCATGTACTTTACTGCTGTTCACCCTAGAAGTGTGCATCTCGTAGGCATATCCGAGGAAACCGATGAACCGACCCGGGCAATCTTGAAACACACAAATCGGTCAAGTCCTCTATCCTTGTGTTTTACCTTATTCGGTTTTAGTCAGTCCGGGTAAGTCAGCCCTTAACCTATAATCACCTATCACTACCTCAAACATTATTCGTTTAATCTAAAAATGTTATATGAATATACCTGAATTGATAAATGTATATTTTTTTTATAAATTTGTGTATATTAATATATTATAAATATAAATAAATGTCTACATGTGTGGATTTTTTTTATAATTTTATGATATACACCTGTGTAAGTAACTAGGAGGGAAAATATATAAATTATTTAATCGGACACGTAAATCTAACATAATTTCTGGTTTTTCTTATAAAAGTCCATCAACAAATTTTTGCACATAAAAAACCAACATATTCTTTATTTTTTCTCACAAAAGTCACTTAACAATTTTTTACACATAAAAAACCAACATACTTTCTTGTTTTTTTCTCACAAAAGTCACTTGACAACTATTTATCCTAGCAAATGAATCGACAGAAGCAAGGCAAAAGATTCATTTGCTCTTGCTTCCGTCGGTCGATTTCCGTTGCTTTACTTTTATGGATTCATTTGCTAAAATAAATAGTTGTCGATGGACTTTTGTGAGAAAAACAAGAAAGTATGTTGGTTTTTTATGTCAAAAATTTGTTGAGGGACTTTTGTGAAAAAAGAGAGAGTATGTTGGTTTTTTATTTGTAAAAATTTGTTGAGGGACTTTTATAAGAAAAATCAGAAAGTATGTTAGTTTTTTATAGCGTTTGCCCTATTTTTAACAATTATATCTATTTTCATTTATTCTTTAATAATAAGTACATAGTTTTGAGGTTATTACGATTTCTTACATTGGATGTGGTTCTCTAAAACATCCCCACTTATCTTTTAACCTTTACGCTTTGTTTCCGAGTTTACTAAACGAAAGAAAAAAAATAAAGGATTCATTTCCTTTCTTTTCCCTTCTTTTCTTTTCCTTTCCTTTCTCTCAAAATCTCTCTAATTTGAAATGATGTAGATAAGCCTTTTTTCCATTCATTTATCTTCATTTTCCTCGTTAAAAAAATCTCTGAAACACCTTTTCTTCTATTTCCTTTCTTTTCTCCTCTTAAAAAAACTCTAGAATAAGAGATTACTTCTCCTTCATTTCTTTTCACTTCTTTTCTCTCCTTAAATGAGACTCGGGAACACATCGTTAAATTTGGCATATCCAACCGATTTAAGTTTTGACATAAACTACTCCTTTAAAGTTTATGGGACGGGTTGATCATAGGCAGACTTGTTCAGTTAAATGTATTTGCAAGTATAAACCGATATTTTTTTAGAAAAAAAAAAACCAAAACACATGAATAAAATACCAAGTCTGTATCGTATAAAAGAATCACATCCTCTAAAGTAATCTAAGAAAAGCTCACGACGGGCCATAACAGTTTGACTTAAATTTCTTTATTTAGGGGTCTTATTCAACTTTCTTTTTTCAATTTTAGTTTTTATATATTTTTGTAGAATGGATAAACCATTGGAGATTAGTAGTCTAGTTTTCATTTCTTTATTTAGACAAGAGTTTAGTACTATTGATAGTTGATTTCAATACTAAACTGGAGAACTAATGCATCTATGATAATGAAGCTCCACTGCACATTCTTATAAAATTGAAATTGCAAATCTTCCTATTCAAGTTATTTATACACACAAAATACCCGGTCTAGCCGTCTTAAAGACAAAGACAACGACTATTAGCGTCAAACATGATGTTCAAAAACAGGAATAGGATTTACAAAACACAATCATACTTTTTGTCCATTTAGGAAGAAAGTCTAATGCAATATGCACAAACATGGGATTTTGACCAGTCTACAACTAACCTCTGCTTCCACTAAAATCACACTCCAGCTATGGGTTCTGTTCTGTCTTGCACAGCCAAACGCTCTGACACATCAGCTAATGACTTAAGGTTGCATTTAATGAGGGCCTCCACAAAGTAGCATGTTTCATCTTTCGTGTTGCCATCTGGCACGTCCACCACGAATGATTCAATCACCAAAGTCCCTGGCCTCCCGTCAATAATCTCCGGATGAAGTGTAATAATTGACGAGTAGTTCTGTATGTTATGAACAAAGAAATGCCAGCGGTTTTATATCAGTGAATGAACAATAATAATAAAAAAATAACAAAGATACTCGATAAGTAAAAAGCACAAAACCACGTTAATTGTATTTGTGTAGTAGACATACCTGAAGCCTGTGGTCACCACCAACTATTTTTATACCCAAGATATGTTCTTCTTCATCAAGAAGTTCTAACCTCTCGGTGCTCGTGGTAGCAGGAAGCCCAGATCGAACGCACACTTCTCTCACACTCCCAATTTCAAGGTCACCTTGCACATAACAATCGCTCACAAAAGGTTTGTATTTTTGTGGTTGATCAAACCTCCTCACCAAAGACCATACCTTAAATAACAAGTACAACATCAGAATATATTTGCGTTATTAATAATCAAATTGTATGTTTTCTTGGTTGATGTGGGACACTGGAACGAGTTAGATTATCTATTTGCCTAAGAATGATAGCTTAAAGATGCAACATAAAGTTTCTAAGTCCAGCACCAAATCATAATCTGGTACCACATCCACATTTAGAAAATATATACACTGCACTGTATCTATCCACACAAGATTTCACAACTGTTTATGATGCTCCCTCTTTTCCAATATGTTGGTCACTTTATGATTCTTATTACTTCAATAATGTAGTATAAAGGTTAGGGATTTTAGGGGTATATAAATTTGGCGTAGCTGGGTCTTCGTGTCTTTCTTTCTACGTGTCGGTGCTAGTTACTTTATAGTTGATTTGTGATCCCTTTTTTTCCTATTTCTTTTCTCTTATACTACTAATATATATTCTATATTACTCTTGATTTTTTTTTTCTAAAAAAAGGGGTGTTTTGAGCGCGATGTCTCATTGGGAACAACACCTCTATTTGTTGAGATAGAAAATTCACAAACCATTTTGTCCACTATGATACTTGAACGCTCAACCTCTTTGAGGTGAGACACCTTTTGTTAACACCTTAGTACCATTGGGCTACAGCCTACAAGTCCTTTGATGCCGGCTAACCTGTTCTATATCTTTTTATTGCAGTAGCTATTGGAAGCATTACTAAATGGCTATTTTTTATATGTCTTGTCTTTTAGACCAGGAGGGGGACCAGACGAGTAACTTTATGTCAAAGATGCACCTCCATAAATATTGTCCTGTGTATCCTACCTCTGGTTCCTAAACAATTTTGGCATATTCTAGCAATTACTAAATTACTTAAATTTTTCCAGTACCCGGAAAGAGCCAGAAATTAATGAATGCATCATTAGTTGTACCATACAAGTGCCTAATGCATTTTCTGTTCAATAGATTTTTGTAACCTAACTCGATTTGCTTCAAAATAACAAACTTAACAACACTAAACAGTCTAAAACAAACAGAAAATATGATCAAATCTGATAAATTTGCCTTTTGTTAGCCTGTTAGGGTTTGTAACGATTTTACTTGAAACAATGAAGAAATCGATATATCTTAGCATCATAAACGCCGATTGAATCCATACACAACTAACGAGTAAACCTAGCAATTAGCTGTTCTTCGTTATCAGTAATTAGATTACGAACTGAAACTACAACATATCCGATTGGAATACTAATCGAATCACACATTCATGCTACTAAAAATTACAGAAAACTTCAGCTCAGATCCACGAAGCAATAACTGATTAAATTATAGATTTGAGATCTTACAAGGTGAACAGGCGCTTTGATGTGTTTCACGAGAGATGAAGTGCACTGGTTGCCTTTAACCTCTTGCTTATGGTGTCTCCTAATGTAGCCGTACTCCGACGAGTCGGTAGCGTCATCGTGTCCGTTGATCACCATCGGTCGGTAATTATGGAGTAACAACCACGGCGAAATGACCGTCGAACAATCCGTCACCAGAATTTGATCGCTGCGATGAATTGAGTATAAAAGGTCCGGTTGATTCGTACATTATTGAGCAAAGCCAAAGAAGGTTTGGATAGTAGAGTTTTTTTTCGATCTATTGTTCTATTTGGATGGAAAGAAACGGTAGTGTGTGCGCGTGGGTACGCAAATACAACGAGTACGATGAATGTTTTCAGAACCGGATCGGATAACGAACCGGACGTCTTAGAGGTTTACTAGTCGGACCGGTCAGACCGTATTCAAGAACTGGATGACGTAATAAATAATATAAATATTCATAAAAATATATAAAAAAATCCAAATACTACATATACAACCATTTAAACAATTTTGAGTCAAGAACGAGGGTTGTAGGTTTGTAGGTCTGTAGGAATTTTAATTCTTTTGAATCTTCAATTTTAATTTTGATTAGGGTTTTGGAGGACATGTGGCAGCGTATAAGTTAAAAGGAAAGAGCCAAATTGGATTAAAATTGTAAATATAAGTAAGTAGAAAGACTATAGAATAAAAAAGATAAAAAAATAGTAAAAAAAAAACTAAACTACCCGGTTCGACCACCGGTTTGCGGTTCGCGGTTCGACCGCTGAATCGCTTGGACCGCCCGGTTCAACCAGCAAACGGTCTCAGAGCATGTAACCGGACCGGTGGAGGTCACGGTCCCCGGTCCGACCGGCCGGTCCGGTCCGGGTTTAAAAACATATAGTATGATAGACAATATACGCGTGTCTTTGGAGTACAAAACTGATAATCTTTTGTAGGTTTGGTCAAAAAAAATTTTGTAATACAATGGTGATGATTTTAATGTAGTTTGGTGTGTAGTAGAAGAGAGATTAGAAAGAAAAAAAGTGAGACCTCTAAAGAGAGATAGAGAGGGTGTGGGAGGGAGGGTGAGTATCGATGGAAAATTAGGAGAAAAAAAGGTATTGAACGCTTTTGCTCCGATAACATAAAAAGTTTGTATATTAATGTGTGTCGTATAGTGAGATACAATACAACAAAAATAAAGAACGAATTCTAATAACTTAAAACTCAAGTGCTTATTTAGAATAACCTGAGACAAACATATCTATATAACTTTGTACATTATAAATTAATCGGCTATGTACATTAAGTGGATGAGAGCCAAAAGGAGTGATGAGTAATGATGACGAAAAGGTGTTGTGCATTTGTTCAAACTTCTAGTGATATAAGAGTAGTTGAAGGCTAGACATGAGGTATGTGCTTGACCCATATGGGATTTTACGTTTAGAAAAAACAGCCTTAAGAAACTAGCCTCTTTTTACCCTAATTAACCTCTATAAATATTTATTTCTTGTAATTCTTAACATTCAACACTTAATTAATAGAAAACTCCATTAGATTTGTTGTAAACATAGTTTGATCACATACATAGATCAAGTGAACCATATAATCACATATTCTTTCTTTTGTCATAACTTTTATTTGTGTTATGTTGTTCTTTTGAACATTTGAACAATCACATATTACTATGCTTGTTTGTTTTAAACATCAGATTCTTAACATGGACTAACCTCAACAATGATTAAAATATCGTAGTTGGAGCAAGTAGATCCACATTGGTGTCTTGTATCATAAGTCTTCACATATTGTAGAGCTCAAAAGTCTTATCCCAATTATGGAAACAAAAATACAAGATAATTTGTGTATGTGGCACATCATTAATGAAATATAGATTCAAGTCCTATCATGTATATGCATTGACCTACTCCTATTGTCATTTTGTTTTAAAGTGAAACGTGTGGAATATGTGTTTGGCTAAAAAATATCTTTAATCTCCATGATAATTAGAGTTGGACTTTACTATTCATATTTATTAGTAGGGTATGTAAAAGTGTGTTTATGATTTGGTGTAGTTAAGGCATGTTAAATTACTAATACTTACATTTCTACTTGACACCGGATGTATTTGTATTGGGCTTAAGTTCAACTATTAAATTCTATAAATTCTCAAGTGAACTTTAACGACTTCTAATACCATGGTTCCCATGACTAAAAGCCATATATCAAGGTATTTCATAAAAAAACTTTCGTTGTCGTAGATATGTTTAATGATCAAGCCACGTTTAGCCTGTTTCAGCTTGAGCTAGAAACTAAACAAGCCAGCCAGCTCAATTCGAAAGTTCTTAAAGAGCTAAAATTTGAACTAGAACTTGGCTTCGATAAAGCTCGTACTAGCTTGTGGCTTAGCTGGGCAACTCATATATTTTTAAAATTTTTAGGATTTTATATTTTATATTTTTATTTTTGGCATAAATGATAGATATAATAATAAAAAAAGGCGGTGGGTTTTTTTTTATATCTATAAAATTTGGGCTCTTAAATGACTTACTTAACTTGAGTGAACCAACGTCATATCAAACTTGATTCAAAATTTACAAATTCAGCTTGGCTCGAAAATTTTATGAGTTGATTTCGAGCAAACTATTTTCGAACATGTTTCAAGCAAGCTTCAAAACACATGCTATTTATCAACCGCTCATAACAATTTACGAGTTTACAACTAACTTAACATGAACAAAAACATGGTTATTTCTTTGTTATCATCTAGTTTAATGAAGGGTTTAGTTGATCATTCTAAGTAATAGAAAGGGTGAGATGAAGAATTTGTGGCTAAAAAAAGAAGCGAACGGTAAGAAATGTGTAAAACTAATAGACGGAGGAGTGAAATTATAGAAATTATGGTTACATAGGAATAATATGAGAAGAAAGTGATTTGATTGGCTAAAAGGAGAAGTTAAAAGCATGGTTGGATTTTTGTGGCAAATACGTTTCATTTGACCCCTTCTCTCTCTCTCTCTTTCCACTTTAAGGTTTTACTTTTTCTTTTTCTTTTTTGTTTTTTTTTACGACGAAAATTGAATGTTGTGATATCGTACCCCCCATCATATGGGAGAGACTCGTCCAACTTCGGTCAATATGTTGTCTTAACCGGGCCCACTTAACGTCAGAGTTGGAGAGCATCCAAGGATACGGCCCCTTCCGGGCTTGAGGGAGAGCCGAGGCTCGAACCCTGGATCGGTGTGGGTAAAACCCTGATGCATCAGTCTAAGAACTAGACCTCATTTGCATGTCTCAGAAATTAATGATAGTGACAGAGATTGAACCCGAGTCCCTTGAGACTTAAGGCCTCACCTCAACAATTACACCGCAACTTATATGGCTTTTCTTTTTCGTTTTTAATTCATGTGTTTCTAGACCTTTTTTTTGTCGGCTTCCTTGGCTTGAGTTTTTGATCCTTGTGCCATTTTGTCTTTTCTCTCATAGATTTTTTACATGGATCGAAATTTACTAAATTCTATGTTCTTTTTTAATCATCTCGTTACGTTTTCCACCAATAAATAACTAGTTTTATACCCGTCCGATGACCGGGTACTTTAATGTCATAATGCCAAAATGTAGACAACCATTTGTGCTCCCATTTTGTATACGCTCGAGCTAGTGCTCCAAGTTCACACTCCATCGGTCCATATTCACTTTCAATCTGTCATATTAACTTTGTTGAAATACAATTTTGCAAATTTTCAATCATCTTGGTGATATAAGTGGCTTTGACTGCCTGAGATAGAATAATTAAACCACCTTGAGTCTCATATAATCTTTCTGATTTCATCATATTCACTATGAGCCTTGTGAATTTTTCCATAGCAGCCTATACATATATAATCATCATCATTACATACTCATTCAAATTCTTATAATATAATTTAAATTTAAATTAAAATATTATCAAAAAAATATCAAAGCCGGACCTTGAAATGACCATTATCTGTTCTAAAACTAATTCCAACCAAACATGAAATCCCCTGAAATTGAGATGACAATTAGAGTATAATTTATTTCTTTATCAGAAATTAAAACATTTATGGAATTTTATAAAGAATTTTACCCAAAGTTCTAAGACCTGGTTCAATTGATTCTATGAAGAATCGCCTGCAGCAACCTTGATGCATTAGGTTTGAGATCTTGTTCCCTACAAGCACAATTGAAATTTAAATGCAATAAATAAAATAAAAGCATAAATAGACAGTGAACATTATGAATTTAGTACAAAGAGGAAACACTTGTAGATCATACATAAAAAAAATGAAAAGTTGTTGCGCGAGGAAATGCATAACAAAGTAACAAACACAGGAACAAAAAACAAAATTCATACTTTTGAAGGCATTTTAACATAAAATCATTTGCATAAGCAGAAAGAGGGTAGTATAGGTGGATGAGCTTTTGTTGTCCCTATATGGAAGATAGCATCAACCTAAAGGAAACATAGATGTTTAGTACATTACTGCTAGAGAAAAAAAATCATAATTGATTAATCCATGATCCATATCGTCTGCTTGAATATGAATCAACCCATTTCTAAAATATATATAATGTAATAAATAATGAGCAGCAACAAAATAAGGAAGTTTATACTACCATGACATCAATTTTGGTGGGCTGAAATGCCATTTCTGACATGAGATCGTAGACCACAAGATTCTCCTCAATACCTTCCATTTTCATTCCAACACCAACCTAAGAGAACACAACATCAGAGTAAAAGCAAGACTTAAATAATTACAGAAAATTATAATTATTCAACATTTTTATTTGATGGACGTAAAAGCAAGAGCTAAAATAAAACAACTTTATTTACCATTGTTGAGTTCTCACTAACTTGGGCTTTAACAGGTCCAAATCCTTCAGACATCTGGGGAAAAGTGAAGAACATGACCTACGTATACTCTTGTCTACGAATGTATTGCTCGTGGTCAACATCACCTACGTACGACATTTAAATACAAACATGAAGAAATGAGGGAATATTCGACATCATGTGTTGCACATATGAATAGTCTGCACCCCCTGTAGTCATCTCTATTATTATCTAAAACAATATAACATCATTAATTCCTAATCATGTCATTGATCCAGTAATATCTTATGGTGAGCAGCAACACTCTAGTTTCTCAATAATAAGGGGCATAAGAACCATCTGCAGCAGTCAAACACAATATAAATTATAATATTCGTTTAAAAGCAAATCCCACAAGCAAAACAATGCTCATTGTATATTTCAAAGAAATGGCCCATCCAACGACCTCAGGGCCCAAATGTTTTCTCATGCTTGAAAAATATATCATTGTACCTCCTTGAAGATCGAGCAACATTTGCTCCCAGACCTAATAAAAGATAGAGTTATTGGCTTCTTCTATGGTAGTTATCTGCAATTTACAAAGGTAAAAAAAGTCTTACAATGTTAATAAGCTATTTATATTTTATAATGACACGCTGCTCTTTTGTTTTTATTGGATATAAACAGTAATACATGTATAAAGGAGACCAAAGAAGGGTTGTAGAACCTGCAATCAAAGAATATGTTAATGAAAACTAAAGAGAATTTCATGAAACTTAACACTCAAGTATATAAAACATACATCACAATTGTCTGAAGAAGGAACAATATATTCAAGTTAAATCAGTTGCAAAAAAGAGACATTTAGCATGACCATGCTTTCCTGTCTTTGAAGTTGAGACTTCCACAACCTCCAAAAAGAATTTATACAGTTAACACATAAAGGAGAGTAACTAGCACTAATTCCTGTTAGAAACACAAACTACAATAACATAATTTGCTTTCATCTTCTAATTCAAAAAGAATATTGCTTTCAAAAAGTTTCTAACATTCTCAAAGAGTCAATATGCAGGTTGTATGGGTCAAAAGAACTCTTTGGTCAACGTTTGACCCTTAAGATCCTCAAAGAATCAACATGCATGTTGTATGGGTCAAAAGAACTCTTTGGTCAATGTTTGACACTTTGACACATTTGCTCCATTTGACCCACTTTATTTTTAGTTACGAGATGGCATGAACAACTGTGCGAGCCGAAATTCCTGTATGTCTTGGATGATGATGGTGTTAACATATTGAATGTCGAGCCCACTCTCTACTATGTTTGTGGAAACTTTTCTCAATCTACAAATCTTGCCATGGTTTTCTCCAACCGTTTCGAATATAGCTGCACAAAAGATAAAAATTAGGTTAACACATAATTCATGTTGCTAGTAATTTCAAGTAACTATGAATGATTAACCCCAAATTCTTTCTCAAATCACATGAATCATACAGAATCTACCGCAAACACATGCATGAATTCATATGCAGAGAACTCACAATCACGAAACACGATGTTATCGACTCTCTACGACAATACAAAGAACTGCGAGATCATCGTAAATAACCAATTCTCCTTCCCGATTTAACTGGTTCCGGAAGAAACGGAAAATAAACTTCGATTAGAACTAAATCAACTGTCATTTGAACAAATCTCATCTGCTACAACCATCAATTTTGTTATGTAGTCATACCTTTTTTTTACTTTTAGTGTTTGCGTCTTTGGCTTGACCCTCCGATCATCGTCTCAGGTTGCTCATTTCTTCGATGTAGAAAGCAAAATTGCAGAGAGAATTGAGGGAGAGTGGGTAGCTGGAATGAGAGAATCGAAACAAAAGGAAGGATTAGAAGTTTGTGTCACGCGTAGGTTACATGCGACGTGGGTACCGATCGCGGAGGAATAGAGGAGGGAACAGGTATCATCTCACGCGGGAATAGTATGGTAACCGACCGAAAAAAGCGTAACCGTCTAGTCAGCCTGATCCGACGATCAGTTTCAAACCCTAACCGTTCAAACATTCGCCGTCAATAATATAGAGAAATTATAGTTTTTTTCTTTTTTTCTTTTTCAGAAAGGCAAACTTTACTAACAAAGGCGGCCCCTAGCAAAATAAAACCAGAGGGCAAACTCAGAGGACAGAAACAAAAAACAAGACAGAAACTCACATGATTATAATGGATTACATAAAATTGAAGCGAACGATTTATGAATAGACCTTTTTTTTTATTTATAGAAATTCAAGGGATTTAATATGTTTAATAATTCTCTATGTGACCTCACCGTTTTGTTTGAGATTGTAACTAGTTCCTAAGTTTTCAAAGGCATGAACAAGCAATCAGAATGATACCATACAGAGCTTCCTTTTTAACATCATCTCGAACTGTGAAAGCGAAGAATTGATAGATTTTACACCAATTGCTAACATGTTTCTAAACTACGGAGACTATATAACACGAAGTAAATAAATTATATGTTGTTTCCATCCTTTCCTCACACAAGGTAGACCAGACAATCTTGACTCAAAATAGGGTAAATAAGTTGGTTTGGGTAAAAAAATTGTATTTTGAGTTGAATTGGGTAATAAAATAACACAAAACATGTTTAAATGGGTAACTTTATTTAACTTTAATTATTAACACTTCTCATCTCTAAATATAAATACTAACTTTTTAAATACCCTTAAACGGGATAACAGGTCAACCCACTTATTAAGCGGGTCGTGTTTGGGTTGACCCATTTTTTTTAAACGGGTCATGTCAGCCGATCCAAAACCTGTTTTTTTTTTCGTGTCGGGTTCGAATCATGTTTCGGGTCGTGTCAGGAATTGACGCCCCTACATTTTCACCTCCTAGGCCAAGGGGCATTTGGTTCAGTTTATAAAGCTCAGATGACCACTAACGAAGCAGTTGGCTTGTTACTGTTAATGTTCATGCAACTGATTCTAAACAAGAGGAGAAAGAGTTCCAAACAGTGCCGGTCTCGAGAATTCTCAAAACGTTTTAAGTCAGGGACATGTAAAAAAATTCGGGCCTCTAATATATAAAGTCAATAATCATATATAAAAAAAATCCAAAATACGACGATAATTCTTTTAACAATAAACAAAAGAAAGTATTGTCCCAAAATAATCTAAAGTTACTTACTTATGCGAATCGTGAAGCTCTCCTAGCGTTTTTGGAAGAAAAGCTCTCGATCAAGTCTTTATAATCCATAGTCTCTAATATCTCATTTTCAATAGATATAATCGCTAATCCGTTAAGTCTTTCTTGGGATATCGTTGATCTTAAGTATGACTTCAACAACTTCAATTTTGAAAAACTCCTCTCCGTCGAAGCCACTATTATAAGAATGGTCAACAAAACTCTATAGACAATCATTGCATTAGGAAAAAAAAAATTTATTGATTTAAACTTCTAAACTATTGAGCCTATATTAGATAATGGGTATTTTATAATTGGGTTAGTGCATTTAGTTTTTTGTTAAGGAGTTGGGCCTTTTAATTTAAAAACACACACACACACACATATATATATATATAAATTTAAATTTTCGGGCCTCAGGGGTTATCGGGCCTGGAGCCGTCGCCCACTTTGTCCCCCCCCCCCACCCCTCTGGGCCGGCCCTGGTTCCAAACAGATGTAGTAATGAATTATATTCATTCATCTCAAGGTTATATGCTTGAGATCGATTACTTTTAGTTAATTGATATTTTATAACTTTTTTCAAAGTTGTTTGTGACCTTTTGTTGTTTATACACGGGATATTTAGATACAGTGAGGAAGGTTCAGAACAGATGATTCCATACATGAATATTTGTTTTCTAAAGTATCATCTATGTAATCTTGAAATTGGAACACCAAGAGTGCCATTGTTACATGATTAATGTCACTTTATTTGAGCTTCTGCCATTGTTAGTTTTGAATTTAAGCTTTACCCTTGTGTATATATATATTTGTAGGTTATGTTATTGGGAAGATTACATCACATGAACCTTGTGAATTTGGTAGGATATCATGCAGAAAAGAGACAACATAAGCAAAGGTTCATCTAACCTTTTCGTAATTAGTAACACATATAACTTTCCTATAACTGGTTTTGTTAAAAAAAAATGAAGTAGACCACATTCGTGTTTCACGAACCATTCCATCATGCCGCTCCCTTTCTATCATACATGAGTTTTAATTGACATTTTCATTTTGAGCAGTATGACAAGCTCTCAAGTTAGTACTTCGCACAATTAGAGTTTTCATTGTTTTGTGGTTTTTTTAGTGTAGTCTGTCAGTTTTCTACTTACAAGTTCAATGAGTTGTATTTTCTATCTTAAACAAACGAGTTGTACTTTTCATACGATGCCTTCTAAGTTTTGTGTTTAAAAACTTAGAATTTAAATTTGCATTTTCTTTCTAAATGGAAAAAGAATAGTACTACTTTTAAGTAATTTAGCAATGATGGATTTTTCAAAGTTTTGTGTTTAAAAATGTTTTTTGTAGTACTAATGTTGTAGACAAATAGAATGAAAATACAGTTTAAATGAAATTACATTGCTATATCCGGCGATCACATGCATCACAAGATAGATTTGTAAGTTATTATGGTTCTATGAAGAACATTGCTTTGGAACAAGAGGAACAAAGGTTAGAACAAATTTTCTTTTCATGGAGTTCCTGTTAAAGCCACAATACTTATGTTTTTAAGGTATTCATTATTTGAGTTTTATTTTTTTTTATCAAAATCAGTGTAAATATTATGTGACCACAAAGATGAACACATTGAAAGCTTTTCTATCAGGCATTATTCTTTAGGTAAAAGGGTCAAATAGAAAATAGATATTCTTTAACTTTCATACTTTTCTCTATCACAAATCTTCTTGTTGTTGAGAAGCCTACATCACTCAAGAAAGATGTCCCTTCAAATGTGAATTTTTGCAGGCCCAAAAACTCGCTAAACGGTTACACAATGATACGGGCTATTAGTAGAAAGCCCATTTGTATGATTATTCAAATGTGATAGCCCAAGATAAAACGAAAAATACTGTAAACTCCAAGACCTCCGGTTCCGGCTATCAAGGAATTTCCAGAAAGGTTATACTC
This sequence comes from Smallanthus sonchifolius, assembly GCA_023525975.1. NCBI lineage: Eukaryota > Viridiplantae > Streptophyta > Magnoliopsida > Asterales > Asteraceae > Smallanthus > Smallanthus sonchifolius. The sequence continues at coordinate 58,352,294 of CM042041.1, read as the reverse complement.
GGGCTGGACCTAGCAAAACAAAAAACACCGTTAGTCTCGTCATAGTGAGGACCCCAGGGGGTGTCGCTGTGACCAGCCTCCGGCGTGAGAATAAATATCAGGTATTGATCGGAGAAAAATGGCTAAAAGAGAGTTTTTTAGAGAGGATGGAACCCTTTTACCTTGTCTTGAATGGTATATTTATACCTCGGTGTGGTTTGTCTCTAGCCTGTAACTGTCTCCTATTCATTGGTTGAGATGTGTAATGCTTAGCCCATTTTTAAGGTTGTTAGTAATGGTCTGCGCATTGTCGGGTCTCAAGCGTTGATTGGTTCGTACTCTGACATGTTGATTCTTGTCTCTCTTTACCGTTTATCTTTTTTGTAGTTTTCCTTTACGCCTAATCCGGGTCTTGTTCAATCCGCCGGGTTCTTTTGGGTTATCCCAATTTCCGGGCGTATGGACCTGGACCTAGGTTGTCACTTCCTGAGGTGCTTACCCGGATTTAGGCCTTTCTGGGATATGTTCGGTTCTCTTTCCGGGTCATATCCCAACAGGCCGGTTGGTGGAAGAGAAATGTGTTGGGCTTAATGATAGATTGAAAGACATTTTCATGTTGTCTTGAGTGAATTAGAAGAATATTATAAGACTTCATAAAAATGATGTTGGCTAACTTGATGTTTCTAAAGATGATTACTTTTATTTGGTGTAGTTTGTTTCCCTTCAAATGGGTGTTTTACTAGAACGTATTTTTGCTTGAAATAAGTTTTCTTTTACATCAAAGCGTGAATACCCTATGTCGCCTTTGTTCCACGCCTACGCAAGTAACGGGATATTCCGTCTGCATTATATGAAATGTTGTACTTTGAAAACAAGAAACGAATCAAGGTTACCATTTTTAGTATCCGGTTTGGACATAAACCGAACCTTATGTTTGAAACCAGGTTGGGATATAGCTGTTAGGAACCGGGTTATGGAAACTGGGTTGTGGAAATGAGTTAGAAACCGGTTTGAGACATTTAAATCTTTTGACCATTATATAGCCGTTAGTGACCATGGTTTTTTATAGTTTTACCCTTTTATCACCCATTTGTTAGTATATATAGGTATTGAATGTGTTAGTTTAATCACAACACTCAAAAACGCTCTCTAATCTCTCAAAACTTGAAAACGTTCACTAATCTCACAAAAAATGCTCTCAAATCTCATGTGATTGAAGTCAACCACAATCTTCCGTTGGTGTTGGATCCTTGTCAAGCAGCTTAACGGTTGTTGCGTTTGTACCTACAACTAGGAGCATGGAGATTTGACAACATTTTAATTTATGTGGAATGTCGAGCGGTCCAAAAAGAGTTCAATACAAGAAATGTGGTGGATCTTTTTAAATAAGCATTTGAATTTATTTATTAAATATACATTTACTTTATATTTTATATTATTTAGATTATAAGTTTATAAAATCTATGAGTTAAAAAAAAGTATAAATAGGCACTGAAGTTTTTTTTTTGTAATTTTCTTAAAAAGTATAAATTTAATTTTAAAACTAAAACCGGTTTACAAGCCGGTTTGAATCCGACCGTCTCATCCCAACCCAAATCAGTTTAGATAGATTTACATATTCCTATCCAAGAACCGGTTCCTAACACGAACAGGTCTGTAAAAAAACTGACTATCTTTGACCCAAACCAAACCAGTTTCGACCCGTACCAGTTTGGGCCCAAAACTGATTTGTGCACCTCTACCCTGCCTAGAAGCCATGATTGTCGAGGACGAGGGGTCTTGATGGTAGACAACGTTTCACTATTCTGAAATGACTCCCACCACCATCACCACCACCGTATTGAAACATATTTTATTGTGTCAAGTCACTTTCAATGTTGAAAGATATTTTATTATGTCATTTTATCAAACACCTAAATGACATGTAAAAATACCAGATAGAAACATATTATAAAATAAGACAATGTGGGATCGGCGCCCATGAGGTGTTGGAAGGCAATACCATGAGATTTGAGTGTAAGTATTTCATAGCGACTTGCGACAGTGTATCATCCGCAACCATAAGAATAGGGAGATCTAACATCTAAAACACTTAAATTAGACTCGTCCATGTGATCATATTACATATATACATTCAAGGCTTTCACCATTATTATTTGGTACATCAATAGGGTCCATAAAAAAAGTAAGAAGGGGCCAACTATAAGTTTATACACATACTCTTCAATTTTAAAATTTTTGGGACCAAAGAGGGATGCAGGAAAATTTAAATTTTTAGTAGAATGGCCTCACTATATCCCATGAAAAATATCATCACATTCTATATGAAGATAACTCATGAAAGGTGTAATGAATGAACAATCTTTTCCAATTCTTGCACCCATTAGGCGGGCAGGCTTCACACATGGACTTGTCTACGAGATTGAAGGCATGTTACATGACGGTTGAAGCATGGTCATGTGTGCCATTCAACTTTCCTTTTCCTCACAAAATAGACCGATCATGTTGAATATGGGTCAAAATGAATTGGGTTGGGTTGATCAATATATACTTTTTTACATCTTTTTTTATTTAATAAATAATTCGATTACTAAATATGATTACAAGAAAATATTATCATAAAAAAATATCTATTTGTTTTAAAAATACATTGTGGTTGACTTTCGGCCCACTATCTTGTGAAAGCTGTGGGCATGTTTTTATCTGTGGAGGCAAAAACTTGTATGGCAGTCACTGGCTTTAAACAACTGGAATTACTTTATGGGCAATTATAAATTCAAATGGATCTTTATGGAAACTATACATGTCTAAAGAGTATTAGGACCGCGATGTCATGTATTATTTTCTGCATATTCAAGAGTGAAATGGGCACACCCGCTACTAAATAGGTTCAGGCTAAGGGCCAATCGGTAACACGTGTATTGTCCCACCTTTTGAATGATGGCTCTTTGTGCACTAGGGTCCTCCTTTGCCTATAAATATAGTAGTAGAACTTTGAAAGATTAAAACAAAAGGTTACACATATGTAAGTTGACTATATGTAACTCACTTTGCTTATGAAGATAACACCGAACAATTTCTGGCCCCTTGAGCAACGATAATTCGTGTATTGTTGATAATTTAAACTAAATTCCATGTTAAAATTATTGTATAATATTAGGGTTTAGGAGTACGCTCTTAAGATCAATGTAGACACGTAAGTGTTAAGAAAGAAAAACCAAGGAGTTTAGGCCCACTAAATTTAAAAGACCTCTTCAATCAGAAATCCTCGCAAAAATCTAATTCTTTAAAGCTTTATTATTATTTTCTTTTTCAACACCAATATTTCTCGATAAATTATAGAAATTTATTACAAAATAGTTATCAAAAAACTTATATCACATAAAACAATAAGAAATTTTCTAAATATTTTTCTTTTATGAAAAAGAATCGAAATTAAAAAAAAATTATTGTCGAAATAGGTTGAATCGTTGCTGATTAAATAAATTAATAAATACTGGTTGCGTCACGTATCATAATTCTAAAAACTCAAGATTTCTTTTTCCGCTTATTTCTTCTTTAATACTACTTATTTAATCATTGGCGGATACAACTTATTGGGAGGGGTGGACAGGCATCCCGTAAGCCAACCAACCTTCCATTAAAACTTTCAAAATTTGTTTGTAAAAACCAATTTAAGTTAATTCTGGAAGGGAAATGACACAATACAAAATAAAATTAAGGGTAAAGGGGCACAATGAGTGACATATTTACAAAAAAAAATATATCAATATCCTGTTTTGCGTTCGTTAATCGTAAATAAGAAAAATTGTTAAACATTTCTATTATTTTGAATTTTCTTACATAAAAAGTTGATTAAATATTTAGTTGAGAAATTAACTTTGCTTATTTAGTTTGTTTCTCAATATTAATTTAATTATTTATTTTATTAACTAATTTAAAATGATTATTAAAATTAAATAGACTTTGTTAATCATGCAGTCGGATCAATCGTATAGTTTCTTGTTTTATTTGATCCGAACCATTTTTTGCTCCCTAACGAAAATTCTCGAATCCGCTATTGTATTAAATTTCTTTTATTAATTGCTAAATATTTATTACTATTTAATATTTACTTTATAATTTCTAAATCTATATTACTAACTATTTAAAAAAAAATTATCTTTATAATTTCTAAATCTATATCACTAACTATTTAAAAAAAATTATTTTTTTTATTCGTCTCGTGTAAAAGATGAGTTTCTATCGACTAAATATGAATCTATAACGATAAATTTCCTTCTAACATGAAATTGTAGTTTACATGAGGACAGACATTTGAGGACCCCCTTGCATAAAATTAGAAAACAGTGCCTAACATTAGTGCATGATAAACCACAATCATCAATTTCGTTAATTCCTGCCTAAATTCGTTTAACCGACGGTAAAAAAAAAGAACTAATAACCTCAATTTGCTAAAACTTCCCAAATTAACTCCGGATCATAAGAAGGCAAACGAGCAAGCAAACACCCTTCAACCTCCACCTCACCAGCCACCGCCCCCGCCGCCACCTTCGACTCACCGGAAACAGAACACCCTGAACTCTCTTCCCTCCAAAACCCATCTTCAGACACACGTGACGTCATCAATCCACTCCCAACACACGAAACCGAAGAACAATCTTCAATTTTCACAACACTTTCACTTTCACACTCTCTCATCTTCTTCTTCTTATTCTTCAATTTACCTTTCTCACTCTTCACCTTTTCAAAAATTGACTGAATCTTGGCATCAACAGCACTCTTCAAAGCATTCAGCCTCTCTGTATCTCCAAACAACCTGAACTGACTCGGTTCCTGCAGATTCGGAAAATTCAGCTTCGCGTATTCGCCTCGTAGCTTATACGCAGCCCGATCATACGCGTAAGCCGCAGCTTCAGCCGTATCGTAAGTCCCCAACCACACCCTCATTCTATTCTGAGGTAATCTGATCTCACCAACCCATTTTCCCCAATGCCTCTGCCTCACTCCCCTGTAAAGCTTTTTCTTACAGGGATTGTTGCAGTAATCTGAAAACCGATAAAACCGATTATCGGGTTTTAAGTTAGAACCCGAAACCCCTGTTTTTGTTATGTTCTGTTCTGAGAATTTCTGGAGCAGGTCTCTCTGTTTTAAATAAACTGAAGAGCCTAATTGCTGATGAACAGAGTTGGAGATTGTTGTTGTTGATGATGATGATGATGATGAAAAGTGGGTGAAGATTGAATCAATTGTGGTTCCACCGTTCCTGGAACTTAAAATAAGATTTGACAGAGAATATCCGATGTTGTTGTGCGGATTGTTTTGTTGCATGATGGGCAATTGGATGAAACAGGGGAAAGTGTGTTGAATGAGTGGTTTTGTGAATGACAGGAAATTTGAAGGTTTGGAATGGAATCTCTCTCCTTATTTGGTTCCTTGGTGGTGTATTTATAGCTGCAGAATGTGAGGGCTTTTGCTATGGTCCCTGTGGTAACAAAAAATATCTGAAAAATCTAATTAAAACAAAAATTAATACATTATAATGATTCATGTATTAATAATGAGATATTAAAATACATTAATAGGAGTTTGACTTTTAAGAATGTTATAAAGTACAATAATGAGTAATTTGTAAAACATTTGACTAAAAAACTATTTTTAAGGGATATTTTGGTGGTTAGATGACGTTATCTTTCCACATATTCAAATCCAGCAAGTTATTGTGTATTTATTATAAAAAATCTAAGGATTTTTATAAAAAAATTTGAATAAAAATATTAACTTTGGAGTTATATATTGTACGTGGTTTTGATATAAACATCATCCGGTTTTTAAATCCGGTTCAACCAGTCCGACCTGCTGATCTCTAGGACGATCAGTTCGTAGTCTAGTCCTGTTCTAAAAACATGATGGGGATTGAAATTTGAAGCTAGCCGGGGCACAAGGCAAATTATCATCGTGGTGGGACCCTCAAGACAAAGAAATCAACCAAACCAACTCTTATTAAGGGTATTATGGGCCTAAAACCGTATCTTTCTAGTCTGATTTTTAAGCTACAGGGTGCCTAGCCCCCCGTAATTATACATTAGATCCGCCTGTGCTTGTATGGTACGAGTTTTGACACTACTTTAAGCTGTTTCAATTTGCGTTCAAAATGTCATTTGAAAGCCTTTACATCATTTACGTATTCGGCTATCCGATTTAACATTTTGCTTTCGTTCATCATATGAAGTTAGGATACGATACCACTGAAATAATTTGAACTCGTGTCCATCTTCAATATGAGTCACATGTCTTAGTTTACATGTGAAAATATATAACTATTCCGTTTGTACTTATCTTTTGATGATTTGATTATAAAGTTATTTGGCCATTATTAGATGTACTAGTTGTTAAAACATTACTATCACATTGAGGTTACACCACGACATCTATATCCATTCTACTCACAGAGCAATCAGTTATTTTTTCACTTTGAATAATGAATATATTTAGTTTTCTTAAAGTTCAATCCAGTTTTTATTTTATTTTATAATATATTAGGTTATAAACTTGTGTATTATACAGGTTAAATAAATGTTTTTTAAATAACATATAATATATTTCTCAAATACGTTTTGTAAAAAATAAAAAAAATCATTACTATTTAATAGCAGAGAGACGGAAAATCAAAATATAGTTTTCACAATAAATTGACACGTGGCATCCAATATTTAATAGGAGATAGACGAAAAAAACCAACTTTTAGATGGTCTACAATGTGACACGTGTCCCGTATATTTTTATTTAATAGATATAGAAGATTTTTTAAAAATAATTAAATTGCTTTATCAAATCTAAATAATTAAAATTGTTGTTGATTTAATCATGACAAGTTAGTGATTTAAGGCTGTTAATGATTTAAGTTTCATGTCATTTCGGATTTAAGTGCCCTTTCTAGAAGAAACGTCCAAGCTGAGGATTTAAGTTTTTGCTTGTGTGATGAGGAGTTGGAATCCTTGGAACATTTTTTACCTTTTGTTTAGTGGCCTCGGTTGTTTGGAATCATATTAGTAGTTGGTGTTAGGTTCCCCCTGTTTATGTGTTCTTGGTTAGAGACCTTTTGGAGCGTTATGGGTCGAGTGGTATTGGTGATCAGGCTAGGGAGGCTTTCTATGGTAACTTGAAGGTGCTTATGGCTAGCTAGGAATGAGAAGATATTCAACAACAAGGTTATTGTTATTGAGGACATCCTCATTAATATTAATTTCCTTGGTTTTCTTTGGTTTTCGAATAGATCTAACCTCAAGTCTGTGATTTGGGACGATTGGTGTGAATTCTCTTTCATGTAAGTTTTGTTCTGTTTTGTTTAGTGTTCCCTGCCCACGGGTTGTGGGTTGTTTCCTAAAAAAGTTTGCGTTTCAAAAAAAAAGTATGATGAGTTTCTACTAAACAATACCTCCAATAAAAAAAGTTACAAACTTCTTAAAAGTTCAAAAATGATGACATGCTACTTTAAAGCGCGTGTGTGAGGGTCGAGGATCCTTAAATGTTCATTGACTAAGGGTACAATAGTCAATGAATGCTACTTTTTATAAATCATTTTAAGTTTTTTGTCCACCCACCTATTGGGATAAGAAAATCCATTTCTTATATATTTTTTATAAGTTTGATCTTTTCAAACACTCAACTTTAAGTATAATATCTTATTCATTTTAGATTTGTTTTAAACACAGTTTGGTTCTTTTGTGAAACTCTCACATAATAAAACACAAACTCAGAAAATAACAACTATATTAATCGTAATTACATATAGCTATTTGTGTCGAAAATTAATGAAAACTCAATTTTCACTAATTTTTCCAATAAAGTCAACATCACCTTTCATTCCATTTCGACAGGATTCAGCAAACCACCCCTACCTCCACTGGAGTAACTGACATCAAAATACTTCTTTCCGGCGACCATGGTAACCTAGATTCAAGCACCAAGTGTTGCAGGATCCTGTGATCTTTGGACTGGATCTATGTTAATTTCAGTTACCGTGATCATCATTTAAGGTACAGATTTTGTACTCTACTTGTGTGATACGGGTTTCTACTCCATATTAAGTTGTTTCAATTTACTTTCGAAATGTAATTTGAAAACCTTTCCATTGTTTAGGTATTTGCCCGTTCGATTTAACATTTTACTTTCATTCATCACATGAAAAATTAGGATACGATATCATTGAAATATTTTGAACTTATCTCTTAGTTAAATTTGATAATAACTATTTCGATTGTAATTATTTTTACATGATTTGATTATAAAGTTATTTGACTTAGATGCACTAGTTGTCAAAATTTTTTGAATGAGATTAGAAGATAGATAAAATTTCAAAATAACCATTGGACTTAGTTCAAATTATTTATTAGTTTTTTTTTGGAACAACAATTTGGATCCTTTACGGGTCACTGTCCAATCCGATCATTTCCGCCACCCTCAAAAGAAAACTCACTATATGTGAAAAAAAAACCTCTGGCCCAACCTGTAACCTTTTTTTTGTCATAAGTGTGACTTGAATACATGACCTCCTTATTTTTTACATGATTTGATTATAAAGTTCTTTTTTTCTAAAGCTGACATTTTATAATGTAAAAGACTCTAAAGTTTATATTTTGGAGCAATTTACAACTTAAATGCTTTATGAACAAACAAATAAACAATTGAAATCCCACACGAGTAGGGTATATGAGGGTTGAAATGAAGACAAACTTTACTTCTATCACAAAGAATAGAGAAGCCTTTAACTTCTTTATATAAAATTTAATTTAAAATTGCATCTTCATAGGGCTTCGGTTCCGTATGAGAATTGTTCTGTTTGCTATGTGTTAGCATGTTTATATATTTGAAAAACTCACGAAAGTAACCATTTAAGTATATTCTTTATACGTTAGTGAACTTGTTAGACATGTTTTGTACCTTTATAGCCATGACATACGAATAAAAGGTAGATACGTGAAACAATTTCACGTACTTTATGTAATTAAAAGGTGTAATTAACATGGAAATTAACTTATAACTATATTCAAAAAAGTTGTTCTCATAGTTTTCTCTTAACATATTTCTCAAGACACGAAATAATTATATGTATTTTATGACAATAGAGTTAAAACTTGTAATTAGCGAGGACACTAACGTATGAATATATTTATTCTCGTAATTTTTATTTATATATTAAGACAGATATATAACTGATTGATCGTCTAATACCTCACATCTATTTGATATTTTTAATAGATTCCATCGATAAATTTCGTTCCAATATAGTGTATTCTTTTACACGAATGTCGTTTTGTAGAAAAGTCTAGATGGTATATTAAATAAGCAAATGATAAATGCAATAATAATGTACCGATATAGACATGACACATGGTATTGGAGCTAGATTCAAACCTAAACCAAACTTTAAACATGGAGTGGAGTTGAAGAGGTTGTTATGTTATGTAAGATAAGATTTTCAAATTTCAACACCCACGTTTATGGTAGTTAGTATCGAATCATACTTCAACTTTCACAAAAATGTCGAGACAAAAGAAATTAAGTACTTTGAAAATCATACCACAAAAAAAAGTTTGAAGATGCTTTGCCATCATATAATACTTTTAAAACTTTTGCACATTTTTTAGTTTAATATTATATATATATTTTAATATTTATATTATTTCTTTTTAAATTATACAACAATTAATTCTTTTTTCGGTCCAAGTATATTAGATTTTTTTAACGGCTAACGCACACCCTTTTAGTGGCAGACCTAGAGTTTTTCTTATGGAGGTTGAAAATTTTTGAGGTCGATTGTTTATCGCCAACTATTAATTTTTTTGATCCGGTTCAGGTCGGGTCGGGTTACATAATACACATACACACATTGTTCACTTATACAAGAATCAAATAATCACTACTAGTATATTACATAATCACAAATCAAAATAGACCAACATATAGGGTTGTTCAAAAGTTAGCAGCTTGCTCGAGAAAAGTTTTCTCGAAATCTGTTCATTTGTAAACGAGCCGAGTCCGAGCCAAGGTAAACTCGGTTTGTAAACTAGACGAGCCGCTACTTAGATTTGTTATTAGGTTAAATTGTTTAAAAATTTTAATTGGTAATGAGTTAACTAAATGTGGGCTTAATGTCTAAATGTGTAATGAGTTAACTAAATGTGAGCTTACTCGTTTAAATACTAAGTTTTTAGTTCAACTGTCCAATTAAGTTATTAGTTTAAACAAGTGTCGGTGTTAAAAATTAATTTTTCTTAAGGTCGGTGTCAAAATTTCTTAAAGGTCGGTCGAGATTATACCGTATATATAACAAATAATTTTTATTTTTATTGGTGTCGACCAACACCGCTAAATAGAGTTGTAGAGATAAGTCCGCCATTGCACCATTCTATACTATCATTAAACTACATTTTACCTAGGTTTAAACTTTAGTCTCTTTGTTGTTATCACTCGCCTACAACTCATGTGACACGAGTATATTAGATATTAATTAAAAAGTACATGTTGATAAGGTACATTAAATTTATAAAGTAGAGTGGTGATGGGCGTATTGAAAAGAAAGAAGAAAGACAAGTTAGACGTCGTCCATTTTCCATGTGAGCCTAAAGTCAAGCTTTACACCTTTTCTCTTCCCATGCTTTCATTTTCAAATTATAAGTTATTATTGAAAAAAAAACATTTAATGAAAATCTAGATGTCACCATGTAATTAGTCATATAATAGATGGATGACTTATGTGTACAACTTAGATCACATATATATGTATTATAGGGTCTACGTGTTAATTAACAATTTTTTAACACAACAATTATATTAATATTAGCACTTCTAACAAGAAGCTAGAGGCAAGATAGCGAAACACTTGCATAGGAAAGTTTACAAAACTAAAATTACACTATGACGGCCATTCTAATCAAGGGATCCTCGTCCTATTTTTTTATCCATAAAAACATTGATTTGAAAATGAAAGGAATCAAATGGCTTAAAATTACTCTAAGTTACTCAAGGATTTAAAAGCTTAAAACCCTAAGGTTTCTTGATAAATAAAATTCAATCTTCAAAAAACTAATCATCCCTAAACGTTCACCAAATATTGTTTATACTAAACCCTAATAACCTTAGAGATAAATATCAATAAACCAAATAAATAAAAGATGAGATAACTATTAAATATCAATCTTCAAAAAACTAATCATCCCTAAACATTCACCAAATATTGTTTATACTAAACCCTAATAACCTTAGAGATAAATATCAATAAACCAAATAAATAAAAGATGAGATGACTATTAATAAAAGACTCGATAATTAAGGAATTAAATAATCTTCAAATCTCCCGATAATCTTCAATCCGGATCACATTAGATCTCCTTCCGGAACGGGTTCAGCTCCTGGGACGTCACCCCCATCGTTCTCTCCGTCTTTGAAAAAGACTAAACCCAAGAGTAATGTGGTGGTATTTCACGTTCGTCGCGAAGTGCAGGCTTCCCTACTTCTTAATATATACTACCTTATAATGCATATTGGGTGAGCAAAAGGGTAATTTTACCCAATTTTAAAACACCATCTTAACTACCACTTGTTAAACACAATATACAAGTATATCAAAGTCTAATGCTTTAAAGCTAAACTAAATGTTTTTTTTACTCTTTAGCTTGTTTCATACTCTTTAGCTTGTTTCACATTAATGGTTTACCCAACTTAATTATACAAACAAACCGGTATAAATAAAGAAAGCCTCCTTACTTGAGAAAATTGAACCTTGTGTTCCATGCTCTTTTTTGCTAGCGTGGGTAAACAATTAATAGTTTTATAGTGCAAAATTTGGATACTTGGCCGAGGTTCGAAGCTTGATTGAAAAAAGCTTGGCTTGAAATTGTTCTGGTTGTAAACTTGCTGATTTCGATCGGCTTGGTTTGTAAACAAGCTGAGTCCGAGCTAGGCTTGGTTCAGCTTTGAGCTAGCTTTAAAGCTTACAATAATAATAATAATAATACCTAAATATAATCAGTGTTTAAGTCATGTCGGGTTAGATTGCGCTCTCAGAAAGAGGCTAGATGACACCCTCCGCACCCACTAGTACTATATAATATATAGAAATGATATTTAAACAAATGTTGGATATTTTCTGTGTGAAAGTCTAATAAACCGCTATTGCAATTTTAGATAAATGTAAAAGGGTGCATAATAGCGATTGAGTGGTGACTCTAACAACCAGCCGAAAATAAAAGCAAGTTTCACACTCTAAGCTTCAAAGCATTTAACAAATAGTTTCCGAAACAAATTATCATTTTTCTTATTTTCTCGCAAGAACTATTTCAGCTTACTTATGGAAGGATGTTGAATGTAACTTGAACTTAGGATAAAAATCAATTATATTAATTATTTTTTTTTATCTTAATATTTATTTGATCGATTCGTTTGTGTTTATATCTTAAATGTAATAAAAATAAGGGTCTCAAAATGCGGGTTTTGGAAGTTTGCTTGAGGTAGCCTTTCACTTCAATGCCTCGTATCCCACACGAAACACATTGTTAAGAAAAGACCATCCGGTCCGCCCCAACGTGAACCACACCAATGTCGATGTGGCTGGTGGACCACGTGGTGAACATCGCGTCGGCCCTCGTGGTCCACGGCTGGCATCCACACCTCACCGCAGCAACAATGTGTTCTCCCTTTCTTGAACGTCGAGTAAAGTAAAAAAAAATTAACCAACAAATTTATATACATAATTATTTATCAAAACCACTATATTTCTAAGCTTAAACATACAACGTATTTATCTCATTCACAATCTTCTACTTTATGAAAAACTTTAAATGACATATCGACGCGACAACATTTTTCGGTTGACGTACCGGAAAACCCTTTCATACCTGAATAGGAAAACCTTACTAGTTTACACACAGGAAACCACCATCTAGTTCATGCACCGAAAAACAACCCGACATAAGATGAATTTGATGAGGATTGGATTTTCAAAGATTATCTTTTTGGTAGCTCGTCCAACGGTCTAGGTGTTTGCATTAGTCGGTTTGGGCCGGTTTCGGTGTAAAACTAATGATTAATTCATCATCACACATTTGGGGCTAAACATTTTGAGCTACAAAAATTATTAGTTTCTTAAAAAATACTGAACATAAAAATAAACAATATAATCTAGAAATTCAAAAAACAAATATAAACCATAACCTACTATTAATGCAAATACGTGTAACACAAATATGTATACATTATTAACATATAACCACACAAAACAATATAATATATATTAAGAAGCGTCCATACACACAATATATAATTAAAGTTAATATGTATATGTTTGGTTCGATTTTTTCGGTTTTTAAAAGATATAAAGCCAAAACTGAACCGTAATTTTCGGTTTTAAAATAATATAAAACCAAAACGCCGGTTTTTAGTTTGGGTCGGGTTTTTTAGGTTCGGTTAATTCGGTTTTTTGCTCAACCCTACAACGATCTGTTCAAAGACGACTCCATAAAAGAAGATACTTGTTGGAGTTCTTAACTTTTAGTTTATGTAATTTGTAAGAAGTTTTTTTCAATATTATTATTCTTATTGTTTTTTTATTTAAGTATTTTTATTCATTATTTAATAAAATAAACCTTATTATTTGTATTTTAAAAAAAAGTGGCGATGATGTGTGGCAGTGGAAACCCTTGGACGCGCCTGATAATAACGTGGTGAGAGGAGAACGATGTGGCGCTAAAACTGCATTAAATGCGCTTGGGGTGCGCCTAATAGGCTAAAGGTTGATGTAGCATAGTAATATTGTTTTTTTTAATAGCGCCATTAATTCGGGTTTTTAAAAGGTATGTGGGCTTAGATGGAAGAGAGACACTAACTTGGAGGAGCGAAGAGGAGAGATGGACTAAGTTCGTACACGTAAACAATGTGTAGGAAAGGAGGGGTGAGATCCGTAGCTTTGGAGAGAGAAAAATGTGTTTTGGGCCGATCGTCGGGTAAGGGTGACGCGAAGGGGTTCTTGACCTCCTTTGTAACAGCCCAAGCAAAGCGTACCAAGATATTGTCTGCTTTGTCCCCGATGGGTTCCCCTTCCAGAAACTCACGGTTTTGTTTTCACCCGACGAGTTGCTCGCCTAGGCAAAACGCGTCTTCATAGAGAAGGTATTCACCCCCTTATAAGGAAGGTTTCGTTCTCCCCCTCAACCGATGTGGGATATTACATCCTTTGTTGCTGATGAGATTTCTGAAAGATTTTTAAAAATGTATAAAAGTTTAAAATTTAACTTTTTATTGAACTTCAACTCTTTTTATGTCTAAATACCATCTAACATTACATTTGTAAAGATTTAAACATACACTACTTTTATTAGAGACAAACATATACCACTAGGTCATGGTTATTCAAAAATTAAATATCAACTAATAATGACAGATTTTAGATGCTTTTCAAAGAGTGAAGGAAAGAGATTTGTAGTGATAAGAAATTAGTTTTTCGAGATTCTTCATTCACCTGAAATATAATTTGAGCAATGCATCTTATGAGCATTCATATCGGGTTTAATATCCACATCTTTATAATTTAGTTAAAAAAACATATTTATCTCTAAGATGTCTTCTTTTTAAAAGACTCCTACATCTCATTCCTCACATGTCTATTTGTTTTTTTATTATCTTTTCCCTTTTTTTATTTATAACCACTCACAGACATACAAGGAATGAATTTGAGAAACAAATTCTGCGTCCCTAAATTTAATCATCATTGTAGGGAATGGAAAGGAGTGCCAAATTATGTGAAAACCATACATTTTTTCCTCAAATTGTAGGGATGAAGATGCTACAGAGAATGAGATGGAAATGCTCTAGCTAAATAACAATAGATTGGTATAAAGTATAAACATATTTGAGTCATGTTATGGTATCAAGATCACATTATTTTATTAACTTTGATCGTTAAATTATTAAAGTTAGAACAACTTCTAGATGTAATCAACGTATCATAATGTAGTTATGTTTGACCTTTAACGAAATGTTTAACAAAAAATGTTGTTAGTGTATGTTTAGAAAAGGGTATTTATGATTGAAAGAAAACATTGCTTAATGCAATTATTATGTTAGTAGTTGTTATACTCCACAACAATATATTATATAGAACGAGACACTAAATATGTGCTTGTTTGGATATTCATCTCTTATTTGATACACGAGTAGCACCATGTGCTTGAAGCAGTTACAATTGTTGATATGAGACAATAGAATCATTTACGATATAGATCACGTAGGTAATAAACATGCACATGACGTATGATGTAAAAAATATAATTCACTTAGGAATAAAAACATGCATATAGTTTTGTACGCGGATGAAAGTAGATACGCAATATGGTTTCATATACCTCATGCATTATAAACGTAATTATTTTCTTCCATGACTATCACATCGACCTTGTATCTTAAAAAGAAGTAAGGTTTTAAGCCTACCAAAATTAAAAAGGCCCTTAAAACAGAAAATTTTGTAAAGCTTAGGATGGAGACCCTTTTTTAAAACGTTTTCGTGGCATTTCAACCAATGTTGGAAAGATTTTATTTGATATCATTTTCTTCTCTCATCATCGTAGATAGAAAATATTAAATATTTTTTTAAAGCTCTTTAAATTTAAGTTTTTATTTTCTTATTCACCGATGTGGTATGTCACTAACTTTTATTAGAAGAAAATGATCGTTAAAAAATTATTAAACGGTTTGTATTGAATAAAACTAGAAGAAATAAATTTCATTTAATTTTCTTTACAGAATATATTCAAAAAACAAAATATCGTTTTAGTACACAATATAATGAACTGTCTCAGTAACTATAAAAGTATAATATATCGTCATTTTTCGTGATTTCTCTTTATGCTATTAGTTCGTTTGCCTATTATAGAATGTAGATGATCCTATGGCTATCTCCTTCACTTGACAACTCACTCTTCATCCACCCCTTCGCATTTATTGAGATTTACACTTCTATCTCCAAGAAAATGATTTTTCAGCAAATATCATTATCAAGATGTGTCCTCGTGGTATGGTGACGGTTTCGTGATGTATTATGTAGAATGCAATAGTTTTGAATTTTAAATTTATGAAATATTAATGATCATTTTTATAAACATTCCCATACAAATTTAAGCATTGGTCTTTACACTTATGAATTAACTGACTTTTAGTTAAATGACTATTTGTCAAAATCACCCCTTAATTACATGCTTGGTAAAAAATTTAAGTTTTTACTTTATATAACTAAGAGAATAATAATTATTATATAAATTTATAATACCAAATCTAAAAAAAAATAAAAATAAAAAGATTACTGGATTCCATTCAAATAAAGTAAGAGGCTGAACGCCTGAAATTGTCACAAGTCCATGAAAATAGTTGGGCTTGCCTTGCCCGGCCCATTATATTTTATTGTTACATTGTTATTGTTTGTTGACTTCTCTAGTCAATACCTCACCCAACCGGACCAATCATTTTCTGCGTCTTCCTGCAAAGATCGTACCAAAGCCCTAAATTGAAGAAGAGTTTGGAACTTTGGATTGTTGGAATTTAATGAAATTAGAATATGAATTCCCGTGCCTTTTAACTCAAAATATTTATTCGACTGGAGTTTATCCGTGTTAAGTTAGTAATGATGTTTGAAAAGATTAGAAGTATAATCAAGATTTAGCTAGTTGTTGTAGGTTTTGTATTTCATATATGTCTAGATATCTATCTAAATCGTGTTGAGACAGGTTTCAGATTGAAATATTTCGTTGATACTTACAGATTTTCAATTGGGTAATTAAAAAGATATTAACAAGAACGAGTGTACAAGTTCTGTTGTAAACTGTTTAGCGAAACTAGATCAAAGATCGTCTTTATGTAAGAGGTGAACCCGAACAACGAATCATTGCAACTCTTCATAAAAAGGTATGACAGTTGGCAGGTAATACTTATATCAATAGAAAAAACCGTCATTAGGAACCCATTCACTAGTAACTAGGTTACCACTGATGGCTTGAACATCAACAACAACTTTAGCCAGTTGTTGCTAATCACCCTTGATTGTTGTTGATCACACTTGCTACCAATGACCAAATTCTATCGACTTGTTAATCACAGGCCTCTCCGACTTCTTTATGTACTTCCGATTTCAAACACAGCAAGTATGGAAACACAGAAATTGAATGTAACATAAACTTTATTTCTAGATGATTGAATCTGTTACATTTGACTCCTATATATACATGTTGATACGTCGCATCAGTTCAACAACAACCGTCTGCAACCGCTTGAACGAATCGGTGTTTATCAAATGACACACTGTTTCTATTCTAACCTATACGTATCTATTTTGGGCCCTTGTACCAGGCTTTTAACTACAGCCCAAAATGCTAATACATATATAAATGTTTTGACCAATTTACTTTGACCCATTACAAATAAAATAAATAACTAAAGATAATTGAAGATTAATTTTGCCAACAGTTAAGTTGCCATTAATATTTGTTCTCATTGATCCTAGTTACATCTAATGAACAGTAACTACTCATTATCGATTCTTTATGATAATTAAACTCAATGCAATTTTTCACCGGTTGGGCAAACTCGAAGCAATTTCCAGCGTATAAGTAACAATGAAATGTTAATGTAATTATTTCACTTCTATTGCTCACATTTTCTTCAAGCGTATAACTAAACCAATAAGCACACTCGTATGAGTTGTATTGTGTTTTTATAACTCAACGCTCTTGGCCTCTTGATTGGTTAACAAGACGATATAACTTAACGATTACTTAATATATTTAATAATACTTGTTTTCTAATTAAAAAAATACAAACAAATTGTACAATGAAACAGCATGGCCATGTTTATTGTTTCATTCCTTTTTAGTTGATTTACTCAATATTTTTTTGTTAAATAATTAATGAATTAAACATTCTTGTTTTTTTCTTAATTGTGTTATTATGATTAGTGTCTAATTAATTCATTGAATTGGACAGTTAATTAGTACGTAGCATTTAATTAATTAACTTGTCTTAATTAACACATGACGTAGCATTTTAATTTGTATTTTTGGGTGTTTTGCATGCATGGTCCAGGAAAGATATGAGGAATAGAGATAGAGCCACGTGAGTAATTAATGAAGAAGAATTGAAGGTGGGTCGTGGCTTCTTCCTATTTGGTGGTGAAGTCACATGCACAACACCACATACTTTGGTTGTTAAGTTGTCAGAGAACGCACGTGCCAACACATGACCTCACAGCACATTTGCAACGTTCGCCGTCGACTACCCCACCTCCATGTTCTTCTTGTTCCCCGCATTCACCGTCGATTTCCGTCGGAGGGAGGGGGGTCGACCATCTCACCCAATTATCCCTCTTTCTTTTACTTAAGTTTTCAGTTATTATGGTTAATTGTTTGAAGGTGTAGTGGTCAAAAACATAAATATAATGAAGTTGGTTAAATTGTATCTTATCATATTCCGATGTGTTGTGACGCTAAACAAAAATATCTTTTTTTTACGAAAAAGACGATGATTTTATAATACGTTTTAGGCTCTTAAAAAGATTGAGTCGACCATCTTGATAGATACAATTAAATGTTTTTTATGTTCTGTATTTGATCAAAGTTGAACCACAATCTTTACATGTTTAATCCATCTAGCTCCTGGTGGTCCAATTGTAGAGGCAAAGCCTCTTAATTAAACACTTCCCACTAAGTAAAGAAATTTGCCGTTAAAAAAAAAAGCACTTTCTGCACTCACAAATTAATAAAGAGTAGTTGCTCTTTGTTGAGGTTCGTACTCGAATATCTTTAATTCCTACTTTTATACACTAACTAGGTTAGAAACCCCGTGTATTACACGGGTTGAATAAAAATAATTTTATGGCTTATTACATAGTTTTTTTAATACAAGTTCTAGAAAACATTATACAATTATTTTTTAAAAATATTTTATAAAAAGAATAAAAAATGTTCAATTTATAAAATGTTTTATGAAGAAACCTATTTTTTTAAATATAATAACGTTTTATAAAAAAAGTTATAGAAAGTCATTATCATTCAATAGGAGAGAGAAACGAAAAACAAAATATTATAAAAATAATTTAACAAATTTGTGTAATTAATAGAAAAGAGAGACAGGAAAAAAAGGTTGTGAATGCATAGAAAAGCGACGAGTGTCTGACTAAAACTTTTATTTATTATATAGTATAAATTTTAAATATCTAAGAATAATAGATGTGTTTTAAAGATGGTTTCTATAACCGGCCGGTTGGGATGGTAATAGGATACACCGTCAATTCTTTCTTACCAAACCAACATTTATATAAATCTTATTTTGAATTTAAAATGTATATATGTTAGTTATATAATTCAAAAATTAATTTTTTTTCTTGAGATGCTCATGCATAACGATAAAAATGAATTTTAGGCCACATCTATACTTTAGTTCTGTCCCTTCTGTTGGGCAGGATGGACAGGATAGCAAAATCTACTTTAAGGCAGAATAATATCTAATGTTAGGTTCTATCTAATAAAATGAACAAGACAACTTACAAATGTTTGATTTTGAGTTTGTAACTTTTGAGTTTGAATCGTATGTAAATATTATTATTATTATTATATTATTTTTATTTTTATTATTATTATTATTTACACTGGTCACTACAAAAGCAAAATGAATTTATTTTTTTTTTGTTAAATTTAACAGGTCTAAAGAGTAGTAATTGTTAGTATTCTTTAATCATGAAAACTGGATTTCTGTGTTCATATTTTGCTCTTTAAGAAAATAGTAATTCAATATCTGATAGGAAGAGATTGGGGTATCCAAAATATATGGCGTTTAATTACAAGATACCATACCACAGATAAGATTACATTTACACCTTTTTAATTCCTTCCACATGTTACCAACTTCTTGCCGATGACAATTTCTTTTTCTTTTTTTATATATTTTTAATTAAAAAAAACCCGTTGTTTAAAAATTAGGTATATAGCCGAGCCAAACCCAAAAAAGAAAAAAAAAAGATCTCGTTGGTTTTTCTGAAGTTCGAGATCAAGCTTGGTTCAAATCAAGCCTATTCTTTTGAATAAAGTTCTGCTCATAAACAAACCTAAGTAAAAATATGTTTTAATTTGTTTTCTAACCTTCAGATTTTACACAAAAAAGTGAACTTTGTGTGCGATAAACGTTGGTCTATGAGATGCTGCTAAAATTTATCATGAATAATATAGCCAAAATGTTATTGAGTTCGAATTTTGCTTTAAGACGATGATTAAATTGGAAATTGTCGCGGATATTACTTTTACATTTGCTTCAATAACTATATAAATGGATGAAATTATAAGTAACGACATTAAATACCTTATATTCATAAAAGTTATACCAACCGAATGGTCAACGCACATCTCTAGTTCCGTCTTGCTTTAAGCTTAAAACCGTAATGACCAACGAGTACCGGATTATGTAAGGTTACCCTCTTTAGAATGGTAAACGAATTCTCACTCTCTCTTGGTGCATTAAAAATGGAGAAACAAAAAATACTTATTTCTCATAAATACAAATACATGTGCAAAGTTTAAATGACGTGTTCGATAATTTTACTAGTATGTCACGAAACAATAACAGCAAGAATAACAAAAGTTCAATATATTAAAGTAACAGTGTGAGTCAAAATCTTAATTTAATATCTTTTATTTTTCAATGTAATATATTTTAAAGGGTGATACTATAGGTACGTCACGCCAATCGTTATACAGGCCGTATATATGACGAAAAAGGGTCATACGACCATATGACCCTTGTCAGTGGTGTGCGTGTTGTCATATCAATCTCTTCTGTGTCAATAGAACACATATCACTCATATTATTTGTAAGAACACCAACTCATACGACCCGTATAAAACATTACGACATGTATGATTAGTCAGTATAACACTCATACGACTCCGTATAACACATCATACGGCCCGTATGATTTGTTAATGTGTGTGATTAGTATGTCGGTTATGTTGATGCAAACGGATGTTTAATTCAAATGGTTCAATAAGCAAATGATTGTATCAAAACGATTCGATAATAATCTTAAAGCTTACAAGTCTTTAACCAAGAATAATCAACTAAACAAAACTACTTCAACACCCTAACTTATACCAGCTACTAATTTATCCAAAATAATAAGAAATATTAAATTTAATCAAATGATCTTCTTCTTGCTTCTCCTCTCTTGTCTTCAATCCGTAACCAACATGCCCAAACTATTTCCCCCACAAGCCTAAAGCTTCTCCCATTAGCCCAACCACACAAACAGATTTATACGTATGCGAATAACCCGCGGGTTCCTAAAGACACGAATACGAATAGACATTCCCATCATACGACCTGACAAAAAATCAAAACCCACACGGTTGGAAATCCATGACCAGTAGACCACTAGTTCATCTGGAACGGACACAACAATTGTCTTGTTGTCGAAGTTTCTTCGTCCCAGATACGATACTTTCCCACCTTCCCAACCAAGGCCTCCATGTAGGTCACACCGACACACACAAACCCAATGAAGAAGATCAGGGTTAATTGGATCACCTCCGAACCACTTGACATACTTAAACCCGACCCATATCGAATGATTATATACAAAATGATGTGTGATTCAAATGACTCAATAAGCGAATGATTATAATCAAACGATTCGATAAGTTCAAAACTTACAAGTCTTTAACCAAGAATAATCAACTAAACAAAACAACTCCAAAACCCTAAGTTTAAAAAAGTTTAAGTTTAGATATTTATACTTTAAATCATTCATATTAAATAGAAAAAGATTGTCCATGAAACTGATTGAATAGTCTTTGAAACTATTAACTATATGCTTTGTTATGTTTTATTTAAAAAATAGAACACTTTATTATATATTTTAATAATATATGGTAATTAATCATTTATATATAGCTTACAAAATGGAATTTGTTTGAAAAAAATTAGCTATCAGAAGGGTTGGCGTGGTTTAGTTTGCCAGCACTACACATACATTGGGGATTCTAGATACATACATATATATATATATATATATATATATATATATATATATATATATATATATGTAAGGGATGGTTCTTCTAAAAACTACTATTTGACTAAAAAGCCTAAGAAGCAATGGAGTAGAGATTTAATTGTGGAAAAAACAAGGGGTGGAGGGGCATTATTAGAAAACCCACAATTGTTAACCTTTTTCAAATCCTTCACTTTTTTTAAACGTACATAACTTTTTCATACGACCTTATTTTTTTAAAAAAATACATCATAAAATCGAGCGTTTTTAACCTTTAATTTGAGTACAGTATTGCTAATTTTTATTTTTATTTTGTAAAAACAAGATCGACACTTAATGAAATTGTGCTACTTTACGTAAATGTGTTGGTTTCTAGTAAAACGGCACAATTAACTATGTTGCGTTGTAAAACAGCACTTTTAACTGTGCTGTTTTATCATAAAATAATACTAAACATAACAATTAATTGTGCTGTTTTACTATAAAACAGCACCAAAATAACACGGTTATTTGTGTGACTTGCTCTTCTTAGCTAACCCAGCACAAACAAAACCAGCACAACAAAACTAAGTTCTTAAGATTGTATATCAAACCAGCACAAAACAAAGAACATAATTGGAAGTGACATGTTATAATCCTAAAACCAGCACAAGCAAAACCAGCACAGGTAGGTCATCACAAAAATAAACAAACATAATCACTTACATTCTTATTTTAAGATGAAAACTTTTATTTCAGATTTATGATTTGTAAAATTACCTATGTTGTTTTTGTTATTGTTTTGTTTTTTATGTTGTATTGATGTGTTGTTGTGCTGATTTTGTTGTTATGCTATTTTCCTATGCTGATTTGTTGTTGTTTTCTAGAAAATAGCATAGATTCTATTATCAGTGTTGTTTTATCAAAAATCAACAAAGATTTTGAATTTTTTTTAAATCATCGTTTTTATATATCAACATTATACTCAAAAAATTAAAGAGAAAAAAATGCTCGATTTTATAGTGTAATTTTTTTTTAAAATAATATTATATAAAAAAGTTATGGAAGTTTAAAAAATAAGAGGGAACTTGCAAAAAGTCAATAAAAATGGATATTTCAAAGATAACCCCCAACCTTATTTTTTTTCCTCATTTAAATCTCATCCCTTATTAGCAAATGGATGACTAAGATTGATTCTTAGCTTCTTAGCCAAATTACACTTTTTATTTGAAAATCTCCCGTATATGTATATGTGTTGTGTGTACACATATATAAGAATTATATTCACAAATTGTGTATAAAAATAAAAGCAACTTGGAAGAAAAAGTTCGTAGTATAACTTCAATTACAAGACCAAATTAATGTTGTTTCAGTTTGCACAACTGGCAGCACAACCAGTACTTTCTTCCAAAACACGCCATTGCTTCTAAGTTTGTACTTTTGGAATCAAATGTTGGACCTAGATTAGTAACACATCTTGTAGCTCTGATCCAAGGAATAGTTTATACTTAAAATATTTAATAATAACTACACAATCAGTCTTATGATTTATACGAATTTCATTTATAGCCTCTAAAAATGAAAAAAATTATAGATTCAGTTCAATAGTTTACACATCTGTAGGGAAGAAGATGAGCTAGTATGGTGGTGGGAAAGAAGAAAGAGGGTGTTTGGGTGGGTTTTTTATTTTTGTTTTTTAAATGACTCCTATCATTTTGTTTTATTTTTTTAAATGTAAGGGGTATTTTAGACATTTACACCCACTTAACAACCAAATTTAACGGCCATCCATTTTGTAAAGCATCTCTGTTACAAGTGTGTAGACTATTAGACTAAACCAATAATTTCTCCTTCCTAAAAGATACAAGTGAAATTTGTATATACAACAGGGCCAGCCCTGAGTGCAAATTTACCGAATGACCAACTATCTGAGACTATGCTTTTGAAAATAAAATAGTAATTCTTACGGACGTAAGTGAGTTTCAAATATTCTGACAATCAATAGGTGGTACTGAGAGAACAATTTCAAGAATCAGATCCAAAGAGCATCAACTTTGCAAGTGTCGGCCATTGTAGAGGTTTAAAAAAGAAAATCACTTGGAAGTTGGTACGATTCCGTTTGTCCAAAGTCGATGGAATTTGTTCATGGTAAAAGACTAATTATAGATTTGTAGGGGTTTGAAATAGAAAAGTAAGAAAGTGAAGGGGGTGGATTGTCTTATATTGCCACAAACTCACAAATTTAACTTTTAGTAAAGTAAAGAGAATTAAGATTTAAGAATGCGCGTGAGGCCCTTCGGTTTTTGTTATTTTCTTGGGGAAACGGTTAATTGCGGTTAGAATAAAGCTTTATAAGTGGTCCACATTTAGACCATTTTCTACTTTAGTCACATCTTCGATATTATTATATTGTAAGTTTATAAAACATTACATTTTTTTATTAAAAGTATATGATTTGTAACAATTAAATTTTTGGTAAGATGCATGTAATATTTAACAAAAATTGTATTAGTGTCGTTATTAGATTATAGTACACGGATGGTCTCTGTGGTTTATCAAAATTTTGGATTTGTTCTCTACCTTTTCAAAAGTACACGGATTGTCCATAGGGTTTACACTTTGTAACGCATTTAGTCCCCAAACTTGCCAAAAGTACATGTATTGTCCCTGTGGTTTGCACTTTGTAAAGCATTTAGTCTCTAACTTGAACCTTCTAAAACCTTCAGATTTGTTGGATTGGACTAAATGTGTTACAAATTACAAACTACAGAGACCATCAATGTAATTTTGAAAAACTAGGGACCAAATTCAAAATTTTGGTAAAACACAAGGACCATCTGTGTAATTTACTCGTCGTTATTAATACAAATATGTATAATGAGAGAATGTGTATTAAAATCATACTCTGACCTAGTGATATAAGCCTTATTTTTAATATAAGTGACTTCACAGTTAATCATACTCTGACTAGATCGAGACTAAACTACTCTCACGTAATTATGCAAATAAACAAACTACTTACTAAATGGTACTGTTTTGGCACTCATATTTTATCTTTTTTGTTTAAGTATGACAGATATACAATATAGTACGGTCTAGTTTTATACCGTTTTATATACTATATAGCAAATTATTTAGAAACATATAGTCTTTTAACAAAAAAGTAAAAGGGAGTAAATGGTAAATATCTATACATATCAATAAATAAAGGTTTTCTTCAGCCACGTGTCAGTAATCTAGACCACTTACATTGTGTTTTTCCCGCCTAAATGCAACCTTTATCGAACGGGTCAACACGCGGGTTAGAACAGGTAATTTTATGACCCATTTTTAATCCGGATCTTATCACATTCGATTCCCACTTAGGGTTTCATTGTTTCAAACATAACGCCGCTTCACCATCGTCCTCATCTTCTAGGGTTCCATGACTAGATCGATCATCTCCTCCACCGTTTCCTTACATCCTTCGTCTTTTATCTTCGATTAATTCGTCCAGGTAACCTGACTAAAGCATTAATTAGTCTTTTATCTTCGATTTTTTGTTTACATCCTTCGATTTTCTGATATCAGGATCTAATTTCAGTTTCTTATCAAAAAATAATGCATAATTTCAGGATATTTTCAATTTCTGATAACAAGATCTAACAGAATTGGTTTTGTTCAAGGTAAGTTTGGGTTTATGATTGGTTTTTTGATCTTTTTTTTATTCTTCATTATGTGATTTTTTAATACGATTGCAATAGCTGAACGCAAACACATGATCTGCTCGAATCATTGCAATGTCTCTTTCATTTGATTTCATCTTCTTCAAGTACAGGTAATGTTCTTGCTTTCATAATTACGTAATTAGGACAATTATTGTGTATTTAGAATTGATATAGTTTCAATTTTGAGTTTGTTGATAAAAATTTGGTATTTGAAACTGACGTATTTAATCATCGATTTAGGGTTAATTACTGTTGATGTATGGTACTACATAAAAACAATATTTAGAATATGCCGATCCTTGTACTCTGTCCCTATAATAATAGATGAAGATACATGTGATGTGATTATGTATGGTGAAAGTATATATATATTCATTTTTTGTACAGAATAAAGAACTAACTAAAAGTTAGGATTTGATGTTTTTGATTTACACACGAGATATGTATTTGTTCGGTTTGTTTCAATCTGTATTTGTTCATTTTATCGTTGGTTTTCAATGTTTATTTATGCTCATATTTTGTTTGGATACAGGGACATGAATTTGCAATACTTCATAGACTGATTAAGGTATTTTAGCACTCTCTTTTGAAAATTTTGAAATGGTTTATGATTGCTCAATGCATCATTTTGTTGATCATGCTCGGAAGGGCTCCATTTCTAATCAGGTTAGATCTCCATTTTTTTTAAAGGGACTGTAATTTTATTAGAAAACTAAATACATTGGTCGGCCATCGGAAAAATACCACAAACCCCAAAATGAAGTCTAACTATAAAGTTAATAAAAAAAAATGGAAGTATTTTTGGACATGTATTAATGATGACCTGGTTGTTTCTTTTACTTATTATATCTTCATTTGGGTTTTATGGATGTTTTTAGAAGTTAGTTTTTTTGTATGTTTTTACTTATTTATAGGTGGTTCCTTCTATGGGTTTGGCCCCAAGTCACAAAGTACAAAGCTTTGGTATCTGCAAACCCACATAGGCAGGAGATTATTCAAGATCTATATCACAAAGGGCGCAAAACATGGAGGCTTAATTAGGTAAGATTTACTGCTTTTATACCTCGAATGGTAACTCGAGTGTAAAAAGAAATAAAAAAAAAAGTATTAGCAAAAAAACAACCGTTAGGAGAATGTAGTTAACGGAGAATGGAACTGACAATAAAAAGTCAACAATTTCAACTCCAAAAAAGCTGCTTAGAGTTGTGACAGTATATGTAAAATTGCAAAACAAATTTGTGTGTCACCGCCGATTCTTAAAACAGAATCACATAAATCAAAGAATGATTCTCCAAAATCGAGGAAAATTGCTAAAAATGATGAAAATTCTGTTGAGGCAATTCAAACTGAAGAATGATCAGCCTAATTTAGGTACAAATTATTTTCGTTCCACTTTGCAATAAACATTTATTTAAGAGTTTCATCGAGTTTTAATCTAATTCGTCATTTTTATTTTTTTTCTGTACACATGAGCATTACCATCTGACTTTGTTACTATTTTGTGTATTCTGCAAGTTTGTAGGGCTTATGCTTTATAAATATTCATGAATTGTTTGTTATGTTTGAATAAGGGTTTAACATGCAAGTTTGACGTGCTACATCGTTTCAAACCAGTATTTGTTTATTTCTAATCTCATATAATGCTGCATTAATATTAAAATCCTAGAGACCTTATTGGTGATATGGGTGGCAAAGGGGTATGGCCGAACGGATGGAACCTGTTTTATGTTTTAAGCTTTTGTTTTGTTTGTACAGATTGCATTAACGAAAGCAACAAGGTCATACATGAAAACTGTGGGTAACCTGAAATTGAATTTATGGTCAGAATGACATGGTTGCTACCATGACAAGTGGCATGAAAGTTGTTGATAAATGGGTTTCAAGTCAATATCGGATTATCAGGTTAGCAATTCTTTACACTTTTAATTTTGTTTTAACCCTAGTAGTGGATATTTATATTTGCTGATTAAATTTGCTTATTTACTGTTTAAATTGGGGATAAAGCTACGCTTAAAGAATGTTTTCAATCAAAGGCTTCATCTTCATATTGGTAAGTTGGTTTCATTCTATTTATAGATTAAATAGGATATCTAAGGTCAAAAACATTCGGTTTCTATATTATAGTTTATTACTTAAAGTTATTGGTTTTACATCATTTCAATCATATGTTGTCACACCCCAACCGACGGCAAATTATACGTCGGGGCGGGCGCGGTTGTTCAATAGCACAAGGTTGACTATTAAAGTTTCAATATTTCATTAATAGATAGATTCAAAGGTTCAATACAAAGGAAATAACAAGTATACAACATTTATTTAATAAGTAGTCTAGGTCCAAAGCGTCCTATGTGATCACAAACAAGTCTCATGATGTAGAACCTGAAACATGTGAAAGAATCTGTCAACTACAAAATAGTTTGTGAGATACAAAGGTTTTGACACAGTTTAACAAGTATTTGGAAAGAATTACAATTCACTATGATATATGCATTCTATAATGTAAGTATGAGAAACAAGTATCTTAAACATTGTGCACTTCAACCCTCCAACCAAGTTTAGGCATAACCCACAGGTTACCCTTATAAGTCTCAAGTTTAAAGTTTAATTCAGTAAGGAAAAAGGGGCTAAGTATACTCACTTGGATTTGGATGAAGAGTATCCGACAAGAGTTTGCAAGAATTGGAGCGGGTGAATATCCTCACAATAAGCCTAAGAATATAAGTCTAAAATTTCAAGTTTACTTCTATAAGTTTAAGGCAAAAGATCTAGGATTTCAAGATTTGACTAGGGTTCCAACGGGAGATGGGATTGATTGTGTTTATGAAGTTTAAATCGAGTTCAACCCAAGTTTATAATAAAGGTTTTGAGTGGATGTCACAAGACTTGAATATCAAAGTTTCATAAGTTTTTAGTTTAGAATAATCATTTAAGATAATTATTTAGAAGTCTTATAATTACTCTAGTTTGGTAATAATAATCCAACTAGTTTCTTAAGTATTCGTAAGTGAAGTTGAAGTAATTGTTAAATAAAAGACCAAATAATTATTAAAGTTTTAACCTTAGTTATTCAAGAAATAAATAATTATTAAAGATTTACAATAATTATTTAAAGAATATATAATGATAATTATTATTTTGAATAATAGTTAAGGTTTAATTATAATCATTTCAAGGATGCATAATTATTAAGGATAGATAATTATTAAAAATATTCATCTAATTGAAAATAATCCATATAATTCATTTACGATTTATTAAAGCATTTAAGTATTAAAATACGTATAGTTAAATAATGTTTAAAATGTTTTCATAAGTTTAAATAAGTGACATATAATGATAAGTTTAATAAAATCTCAAATAGCATTTCTTAATTTATATGAGTTCATAAATTATAAGTCTCTTTTAACTTTAGGATTTATAAAGTTTACAAACATTCTACAAGTAATTAAAGTATATTTATTTTATTTTAAAATAAATAAATACGTAAATTTTTTTATGTTTTATAAAGATAATTGATTTTATAGAAGGTACAAGTTTTCAAATTCGATAAAATATTTCCTATTCAGAATATAAATTTATAAAATTTAAAGGTGGTGTTTATAGTTTTTAAATATTTAATATCAAAGTTTAAATAAGTTTTAACTAAGTTTAAATGAATTAAAATGGTTCGGAAATATAAAAGTGTAAATAAAAATCCAATTCAAGTTTATACAAGTATTAGAATGTTTATGAAAATTATTAAAAGTATTAAAAACTGATTAAAAGGCTAAAAAAGAATAAAAGGGGCGAAAACGGTTTACCCGGCTCGAACTCGGGTCTGGGACCTGGTCGCAAACCATACACACAACACTAACCAATCCGGCTATGGCTCGTTAGTGTATAAACTGAAAAGGAAAAACTCTTAAACAGGATCTCGAATCGACCCCAATCCTTATGAACCCTAGTTTCCAAATACCGAAATACACATCGAATTGCCCTCTGTTAATGGAATTAAACAGAGGGCTTTCGATCTATGAACTGTGGCGAACAAAACGGGCACAAGAATTACCTTAAACGTTGTTGAAACGAGTGAGAACGGGTCGAGCTTCACGAACGGTTGTCGCGAGGATCAATCGGGCAGTGCAGCTTCGAAATAGTGCGATTGATGGTTTAGATAGTTTGGGTGTGTTGTCGTTGAGGTTTAACCATCGATATTTATAGCGGTTTCAAGCATTAAATGCTTGATTAGGTGGGGGTTAACGGTTAAGTAAATGCTGAATTTGAATTCGAATTGCGCGGGTCTCGGACCGTGTCCGAGTATTGATGGCATTGGGGTTGGGTCGCACGCGGGAGGCGAGTTTAGAGGTTCAACGAATCTGGTCGTTTACGCGTTTTTCGCATAAAGGGGGGGTGAAAACCGGTCACTGCGGGTTTCGAACTCGCGACTGCAGTGGGTTTCGGGGGTTTGGGTTCTTGGCAAAACAGGTCCCTGAAGTTTCCCACTCTTATCATTTTATGAGTAAACTTAGATTTAAGTTTAAATTAAGTTTCTAAAATGGCAGTTTTTGTCCCTGAGACTTTTAAAACATATATATATATATATATATATATATATATATATATATATATATATATATATATATATATATATATATATATATATTTAATCTAAATAAGTTTTATTATTTTATAACATAACTACTAAGTTTCATAACTTATTTATTTTAAAATAAGTTTTATAATAATTTTTTTTATAAAATAGTTTTTTTTTCAAGTTTTCTATGTCTTTATAGGATGCATTTATATATATATATATATATATATATATATATATATATATATATATATATATATATCCTAAGTTTAATTGATTTAGACTAGAGTAAGTTTTATCTAAAAATAAGTTGTTTTTGTCTTAATTATGTCCGATCAAATTAATAATTATTGTTTAAGGAAATAGTTTTTAACAAAATTTCAAGTTTTGAACTAACGATACGTTCAAGGGTTTAGGAAAAGATAGATTGGAAAATCCTGGATATTACATATGTTATCTAAAAAAACATTGTACGATTCCTAAACCTTAATTAATATATATTTAATCTAATATTTATTTATTTTTCATTCTACCTGTCTTTCTGTTATGAGTATTTTGGCCACTTCATAGGTATTTAATGTTGACAAATTTCATATACCATGAACATACTTCAACCAATTTAACCTTTTATCCCTTTTAGCTAATTTTTGTTGACCGGTTTGAGATGAAACACAATCAAATCTGCCCATGAGTAAGTAAATGAGTAGAAATTACCACATCTAGATTTAACTTATTTTAGTTTATGTTGCTACAGGAACTAAAGAACCCATGGATCCATGTTCGCCAAGAGGATACATATGATGTGAGGTAGTAGATTACACCAAGAGGGTAAAGTCAAAGAAATATTTACAGATTTGAAAATTATAACTGTATTTAGATATTTGTAAATTGTAATCGTAACGGTTACCATTTTTTATTATTAAATGTAATATATAATTATTTATAATAAGAAGTATTTACAGATTTCTTTATTGCATCTTTTTTAGTACTCAACTCCGTGTAATACACGGGCCTATAACCTAGTATAACAATATAAAGAGCATAGAATAGAATCGATTGGTCAAAGAGTCAGGGTGAAAATGAAGAAAAGCAAAAGATTGTGGGTAAAAATAGTAAATAAATGGGCGGTGGGGAGAATTGTCGGGTTGTCGGCATCAAATTCACGTTTTACAGTTTTTAACTTTCTTTCGAGGATGCTCTTCTTCCACTTCCAGAAAGAGCCTAATGTCGTTTGTCCCGTCGGCCGTCGCCACGTGTCGCAAACGACAAATGTCGCATAACTAGTTAAGTCATTTTTTTGTTTTTAATTAACGTTATTTGTCCTCATATAAACATAAAAAAAAACACTAGTGTATTTGCACGTTACTTTCTGGTAAAATTTTCTTGTCACTATTGTGTCAAGGAGGAATGTCATACGTGGCTTGAATGATATATTATTTTGTGTCAATTATTTTTTTATAATCGACATAAAAAAATTTAAAACTGATCTTTTTTAAACTAATATATGGAATATTTACATTTTTAGTAACGATGTTTGTGTATGATTAGAAAATGTATTAACCTTGTCAATGGTTTATAAAACCAGATAATACTAGCATTCAAGTGACTATCCCTTACTAAAAATGTGATTGTGTTTTTTTTAACGGCAAACATTGAATGTTGTTACGTCACACCCCCCTGTTACATGGGATAACCTCGTCCAACTCCGGTCAATATGTTGTTTTAACCGGGCCCACTTAGCGTCAGAGTTGGAGAGTATCTAAGAAAAAATCCGACCCAATATGGCCCCTTCCGGGTTTGAGGGAGAGCCGAGGCTCGAACCCTGGATCGGCATGTGTAAAACCCAAGTGCATCAGCCTAAGAGTTAGGCCTCATTTGCATTCCTCGGAAAATAATGAGAGAACAGAAATTGAACCTGGGTAACAAAAAACACCAAGTCTCTCCTTTATCACTCCACCACCATCTTATTGGCTTTAACAATCATTGTGTTTAAGAAAGCTTTAACAATCATGTATATCGTCAATATGGAGAGGTGCCCGTTTCAAATGATAATAATGTTGTTTTGTCAACCGCTATTTTAACATTCAAAGTATTAAAATACTTCTTGTTATACAAAGATCCACCAATCAAAACGTGAGACTCCTAAGGTTATGTGTTATGGGTTCGCGCTCATTGTCATGTCAGTCCATTTGGACGTGGAACACCGCTCTAGAGGTGCACAAAAATATCGGTTCCAGAACCAGAACCACATAACCCGACCCGAACCAGTTCTGGTTCCTACCGGTATTGTCAAGAACCGGTTTGGACCAACTAGTACCTGTTGGTTGCTACCCGGTTTGGGGTTTCCTTTGCTCGACCGGTTCCTACCCGGACCCGAATAGAACTGGTTCCTACCCGGTTCTAGCCGTTAAATGAGTTTTTGTTACCGTTTTTAACTGCTATATAAGAGCATTCACAGCAGTTTCCTCGTATGTTTGTGAGTGGGATTCCCTAAATTTTAGAGAGTGAATTAAAATGAGAGAGAAAATGTATAATTTTTTTGTATATTTGGAGAAAACACTGTTCACCTGCATAATTTTTTTAATATTTTTTGAAAGTGTTGTGAGTGGAGGAAATGAAAAGGTAATAATAAATGTCTAAAAATGTATTATTTAATTGAAAATGAGAGAAAGAAAATGTAGTAATTTTTACCGGACCTTACCCTACCCGGTTCCATAAGGTAGGGTTCTTCAACCCAGAATCCGATTCCGGTGATCTTCTCCCTACCCGGCCCAATTTCTATCCGTTTGGAACCTGTTCCGGTTCTTGGGCCCCACCCGGTTGGTGCACATCTAACCGCCCAAAGGGATGTTTTTGGGGCGTGAGGCACCTTCAAACCAATAAAAAGCCGTTAGTTCAGTTAAAAATAAAAAGAAACTAATCTTTAAATTAGTGGTGGATAGTGAAACCATTACATACTTTAATGTTTTGATTAGTGGCTTCACTTATGGCTACGTGACAGTAACATTATTAGGCCTTTTTCACATTTTAGTAAAATTATCACACATAGTCTAATTACCAAGTATTTGTGTGTGTATTTTTTTTTCCTTTAAACTTTTCAATCTGACATTAATGAAAAGAATGACGATTACAATAAAGTGGTAGGTAAACGGGCAACAAGTTGCGCTGCAACCCCCTTTTGAATAGCAAAACCGATCCTACTAAAAACAAAGCTTTAGGTCTTAGGAGCCGAACACAAGTAATTTAAAAGTTTTTTCATCATTGGTAATACTAAAACTCATTTATTATACTAAAAAGAATGTTATCACATATACCTTACATAAAAACAATATTTAACATTTAGGATCCTTCCAAGTAATTCACATGTGCTCTCTCAACCCTCAACCTTCAAACTAAAATCAAAAAAAACAAAAAAACATTTTATTCATAGTTTTTTTATGTAATAGCCCAAGTATGAAACATTAAATGCAAAAACTCGTGTTTTGTTAATGGGGTTGGTGATCAATTAGTAGAGAAAAATCCTTTAGAAATACTAAGGATTAAAGAGGTCATGCATGGGAATAAAGAAAATTTGCCAAATGCAAAAACCAGCATTTATTACCATCTGCCCATTTCTGAGCCTTTGTCACCTTCCCCTTCCCCTTCATCTCCTCCATATATACCATCCCTTTGCAACACCTGTTTCTCCGTCTCCTTCTTCTCTCTCTAAAATTGGTCTATCAGGAATCTAAACTGATAAACCATACCACCATTGCCATTTTCAAGATCCAATTTATATTTTTTCAGAAAAAAAGGAAGTTGGGTTGATTTCTAATGGAGAGACTCTATTCAATTGCAACCACTCTGTTTCTGCTTATTGGGATTGTACCTTTGGCTTTAGCAGGTGTACATGACTACCGCCAAGCTCTCACGAAGAGCATTCTCTTCTTTGAAGCTCAAAGATCTGGTTATCTTCCTGGTAATCAAAGAGTCAAATGGAGAGGCCATTCTGGTCTCAAGGATGGCAAAGTCAATGGGGTAAAATTTTAACTCTTTATTTATTAAAAAAAACATTATTTGGGTATTTATTTAAACTTAAATTTAGATCAAACCCTGAAATTGTTTTGAAAAAAGATGAAATCTTGATGGTTAAGTTTTACTTCCAATGTTTATAACTCCTTTTTTTTATCAAACCCTGAAATTGTTCTGAAAAAGATGAAATCTTGATTGTTAAATTTTACTTTCAATTTTATAACTCTTTTTATTATAAAACATCATTTGGGTATTTATTTAAACTTAAATTTAAATCAAACCCTGAGATTGTTTTGAAAAAAAATGAAATCTTGATGGTTAAATTTTGGTATGAAGGTGGATCTTGTAGGAGGGTACTATGATGCAGGGGACAATGTGAAGTTTGGGCTGCCAATGGCATTTACAGTGACCATGATGTCTTGGAGCATAATAGAATATGGGAAGCAAATGGCTACAAGTGGTGAACTTGGTCATGCCATGGCTGCTGTCAAATGGGGCACTGATTATCTCATAAAAGCACACCCTCAACCCAATGTTCTTTATGGAGAGGTACATACAATCTTGATGTGAATGTAATTGGTTCATGTATTGTTTATGGTGGGGCCCACTTATGTTTTTAGCCCTGCTCTATTGTGCTTAAATATGTTTTTAAACAAAATATGTGATGTTTTTTTTAAGGATGTTGATTGAATGGTGTGGCTTGTTTGTTATAGGTTGGAGATGGTAATACTGACCATTACTGTTGGCAAAGGCCAGAGGATATGACTACTTCAAGAAATGCTTACAGAATTGACCAAAATCACCCTGGCTCAGACCTCGCCGGAGAAACAGCCGCGGCCATGGCCGCCGCCTCCATCGTGTTCCGTCGCTATAACCCTGCTTACTCCAAAGTGCTCCTCACTCATGCATACCAGGTCAGCACTAAAACGTAATTGCAGACTAGTCTTTTTATGTCCATACGGTGCATGTTAGCAAAGATATGCGTATTTTAGCAAACTGGTAAATACAGTTGAGGTTTTTTATTTTTTAAGATAGTGTGTCCCTGCGTCACCTTCTTTAGGCAAAATTAAAATCTCATTAAATAGATCTGAATATCCCAACTGGAGACTTCATTCAGTGCACATAAATGGGCGTATGCATGGCGGTTGAAGTTAGTATAAAGAGTTAGTCTTTTCATGAATTAGCAACAGAGATGAGTGCATTTATAATGCTCATATGATGGAATAGTTATTACTTCCGCTAGTTATCAACTCCTACCATTGGGGTTGGTGCCTCAAACCCCAATGGTAGAGGCAAAGCTTCTAGGAACACCTAATGGTTTGAAGGTTACGAGTTCAAGTCTCACTACTGACAAGATTAAAAGATATTCACCTTTCAAAAAAAAAAGTTATCAACTCCTCTAGAAGTAAAGATTTTTATGTCGATAATTTGTCTTATATAATGGTACAACTACCAATGCATTAAGTACAATCACTTGGGATGTCTCCCCCACAAAAAATGCCAAAAATATAGCATGTACATTTGACAATGCTTTGAGTACAAACGTCTAAAGCTTCATATTGTGAGTTGAAAATAATATTTTTAAATATTTTGTATATCTAATCAGCGATTAGTTTTATTACAATAACTTGTTGCTAATTAATATCTTTAAATTAAATTATTTCAGCATTAAAAACTAAAATCATAACTATTTCTATAAAATAAGACTAGAAATTGAAAATTGTATAGGTTTCCTAAAGTTTGGTATGTCTGCTTGATCTACAAAGTTTTGTTAACGCACATGTTGGATCGCGGAAGTTAGGATATGCATCCACCGTAGAAATTTTAGAGGATCACAGATCTCACCCGTCGATCAAGTCTAGTTGAGTGTCGGTGAACACACATGGCCCATGTCTAGACATTAAATTCCCGGTGTGCCCCTACCACTTTCACTAATTTGCTGTTATCATCTTTTTCAGCTATTCGATTTTGCGGACAAATACAGGGGTAAATACGACAGTAGCATAACCGTTGCCCAGAAGTACTACCGGTCCGTCAGTGGATACGCGGTATGCTATTATACTCTCTTTTGACAATGTTGTTTTACATATCTAAAGGAGGTATGTATCAACAACATTATATAGTCATAAAAAGTTATTTAATTTTTCAATCTTAAAAACTTTAAAGTATACGAAAAGAGTTGAAATGCAATCTTTTTATAAATTAAAAAAATGAGCAAATTTCTTTTATTTTGTAGCATGCGTCAACTATATGTAGTATATATTTAGGGAAAATTCATATAATCGTAACCAAGTTTCTCATTTGTTTAATTTTAGTCACTTAAGTTTTTTTTTCTTATTTTAGTCACTCAAGTTTACAATCTGTTCTATTTTTGTCACTCAAACTAGACTTTAAATCATATATACACTTATTATGGTTATGTTAAACCCAAACTAATGATTCTATGTATCATGTTATTTGTGTGTTTCTTTAGGATGAATTGCTATGGGCAGCTGCTTGGTTGTACAAGGCAACAGGCAATCGGTACTACTTGAATTACCTAGGTAGAAACGGCGACGCCCTCGGCGGCACCGGTTGGTCTATGAATGAGTTCGGTTGGGACGTTAAGTATGCCGGTGTTCAGACCCTTGTCGCTAAGGTCCGTTTTAATTAATTAATGTTTATAAACTAAAATATTGGTCCATTATTTACTGAATTTAATTATATTGGGCAGTTTTTGATGGGAAGAAAAGCCCGTGGGAATGGAGCGGTGTTCGGGAAGTACCAAGAAAAGGCAGAGAACTTCATGTGTGCGTGC
This sequence comes from Smallanthus sonchifolius, assembly GCA_023525975.1. Lineage (NCBI taxonomy): Eukaryota > Viridiplantae > Streptophyta > Magnoliopsida > Asterales > Asteraceae > Smallanthus > Smallanthus sonchifolius. The sequence goes on along the minus strand of CM042041.1, from coordinate 58,315,167 downwards.
CTCGGAAAAAGTAGTCGGAATGTTCAAAAGACTCCCGGAGGGTTAATATTCCGGCAAAGATGGAACAATTTACAGTTTGTCACAAGTGCATCTTTCCTCCTTACCGTTTATTCTGACTACTTGACTTCTGCACAGAGAAACTTACGGTGTTCTTCCGGCACCGTCACCCCATCTCAGCTTCTAGCATTTGCCAAATCTCAGGTACACATAATTAAGGGGTTGTTAGGATTAAAAATAAATTATAAAAGGACCTATCGTAAAACCTAGCTGTCTTACCGGTTCACGGATCGGATCGGTTTAAAAAATGATGACGTTTTAAATAATTTAGAAATTAAACATGTAAATATGGATTTGTAATACTAATAAAATATGAATCCTTAAATAAACAAAATATAGAAGTTTAAAGTAGTAAAAACATCATTAAATTGTATTTTGTAAGAAAAAAAAAACAAAAGAAAATTTTGAAATCTATTCAGACCTGCAGCGTGCAGTTCAAATGAATGTGGTTCAATTATACACAATCGTACCGGTTCCTGGTCCAACTGGTCGGTGCAATTCTGAAAATACTGGTTGGGATTGTTTATTAAAGGATCGGTCCAGTTAACACTACAAAACACCCCCCCTTAATATACATTTTTGCTTAAAAAAGTCAACTATAGCTACTTTAAATTTTCCAAGAAACATGTTTGAATGATGATTTTGGCCAAGAGAGGAAATACGCATGCAGAAAAATGTTAAAAACAACAGGGTAGTAATCAAAATCTAAAACTTTTTGGATTGTTTTTGTTGCTTTTGTAGGTGGATTATATACTTGGAGACAACCCAAGAGCAACAAGTTACATGGTTGGATATGGGAACAACTACCCGCGACAAGTACACCATAGAGGTTCATCAATTGTGTCAATTAAGGTTAATCCTTCATTCGTTAGCTGCAGAGGCGGTTATGCTACATGGTATAGCCGAAAAGCAAGTGACCCAAATCTCCTAACGGGCGCAATTGTTGGCGGGCCTGATGCATATGACAATTTTGCTGACCAGAGAGATAATTTCCAGCAGACTGAGCCTGCTACATATAACAATGCACCCCTTCTTGGAGTATTGGCTAGACTACATGCTGGTCATGGTGGTTATAACCAACTCCTTTCAGGTATATTAATAAATTAATTATCTAATTAATTCCCACTTATTCAACAGTTGTTTTAGTGGTTTCTATCATTTCTTAATCTTGTTTGAATCTTTTTGCAGTTGAAATCCCTCTTATTAAACCTACTGCTGCTCAACCAAAGGCTGAAGTGACTCCATCTTCAGGTAAAATTTTGAGAATAATCTTGTTTTTCTTAAAAAAAACAGAAATTTATGTGTCGCCAAATAAGTCTGACTAATGATTCTATCTATTTAGGTTTGATTGCCATTACACAGAAGACTACAAGTTCATGGGTAGCTAAAGGAAAAACATACTACAGATACTCGGTTACATTGACTAACAAATCAAACAAGATCATTAAGAAAGTTAACATTTCGGTTAAAAAGCTCTACGGGCCTCTATGGGGTCTCACCAAGACTGCACGCGGTTCATACGGGCTCCCAACATGGAGTAGCTCATTACCAGCTGGAAAAAGTATCGAGTTTGTGTACATTCACACTGCTTCTCCTGCTAAGGTGTCAATTTCAAGCTACACGTTGACTTAAAAGGTCAAAGAAGACCGAAAGATGTGTGGAGGTATACAAGAAGTTTTTGAGTGAAGTCCATTTTTTGTGATTTTTCCTCAAGTGGTTATGACTTATGAATAAGGTCTGAAGAATGGAGGAAGAAAGGAGTGAAGAGAGTTTTAAAACAGAAGTGCTCATCCTCTTTCTCCTCCTCCTTCATTAGGTCTTTGAGAGCAGATACAAGAAAATGGCTTACTTCTAAGTTCTAAAATACAAGAGATTAGAAGAATCCTTCTCTTTTTTTTTCATTTTTAGTTTCTACTTCAAAAAAGTTTTGAAGTGTCTTCTTGTTTGTGTGTAAATTTGAACACTTTCTTATTTTGCATATAATTCAAAAAAGGTTTGAAGTACAGCATCTCTTTCCTTTATCAGGGGTTCTACCAATCAATGTCATGATTTTGTTATGCTTTCGAATTATTCTTTGTACACATAAACATGTTGTTATAGTTGTTTATAGTCTGGTTATTGGATAAGGTTTTTAGGGTTCTTCTGTTTCCAGTTCAGTTAACTCTAGAACCGGTCAAACCCAAGACAGACCAGAAAACCGATCTACTTAACTGTTGCAGGATCTCTATCCTGATAACTAGTAACAGTCTTCTGGCAAGTATAAAAAGTTTGTAATCTTTTGACTAGTATAAAAAAAACTAGAAAAAAATCGAAACGATAACGAATCTTCATAACTATCATATTACATGTGAAATGAAAACAATAGAACTATTCCAACAGGCATTATATGGTTTGTCATACACCTAATTTCCTATGCCAAAACGAGGACTCACTCTTCCTCTAACCAGCAAAAACAGTAGATATGATGCCAAAAATGATCAAATGGAATATGATGAAGACATTCTTACATTTATTCAACAGGCAATATAAGTTAGATGCCCATCATGATCATAAGATTAAAAACCATGCACTCACCTCTTCTGGTTCTTCTTTCTTCCTTTGACTTCTTTCTCTAGTCTTTTGATTCTCTGGCTGAGAACCGATACTCGTGTTTCTCTTTGATTTGAAGATTTTTGGTCTACTGAAGTTGGCTTCTTACTTGGAAGTGACAACGAAGATGTACTTTGATTTGCGACTGTTGGGTTTGTTTCTCCTGCTTGTCGTTGTTTATGAGCTTGTGCCGCTGCATAACTTTTCAATGATTCAAAGAACGAGAAAGCTGGTTTTGATCCACTGGCGGGAGATGGCGGTGGAGGTACTATTATTGGTATATTCAACATCTTCTTCACACTGGGTTTTTTAATTACTGAAAGAAAGAAAATTATATGTTAATTGGAGATGTGTGGGCATATAAAGTTCTCAAAATCTATTTAAATTGACACCAAAATACTAGTATAAATAGAAATGCAGACGTGTACATTTACAACAATATTTGCAGAATGAGATATTAATACAGGTAATAAAGAGTATGCAAGAAAAGAGAATTTTAATTGACCAAAAATTACTATATATAGAAATACCCTCATGTAAGTTAACAATGATATTTTCAGTTTCTAAGATCACTTACTTAGTCCATATACAAGGGAGAACAAGTTCGAGGTGATCCAATAACAAAAGAGAGCCTGCACAAGCATGAATTTTTTTTAATGAAAACTATATACATGGAATCCAGACATCTTCTACATATTTTGCTACAATTTTTTTAAATAAATAGAGATAACTCAATTTAACAAACACAAGAAAAATAAATAATTGTAACTCAAAAAACGTCCAAGAAATGGAAATGTTGCAACTTACTAAAGGAAAATTTTGTTTTTTAATTTTTTAACAAATTGTGATGCGTTACCTTTGGGAAAGATGCAGTAAGGGGAACGGTAAGAGCAGCAAAAGCCCTTGAAACATTCTTCATTGTACCAGCAGCAGGATTACCTTCCAAACCTTCTTGCATGTTGAACTGAATAACACAGGTAATTAAGTTTTATGTTAAACTAAATTAGCTTTGTTTTTTAAAGGAAGTTAATGAATATTTACCTCTACGGTTATCCAGAATGAAAAAGCAGTCAAACAAGGAAGTAAATAGAAAGGATCAGCAGTTGTAAGATCGAGGAACCAAGAGGCCCCGCCAGTTTTAAAAGATGGAACCTTTTCCACCATGTTTTGAATCTGCAATGAAATGTGTAAATATTAAAAAACATGATTTAATAACTCAATAATTCCATTTAGTTCTAAAAGACTAGTAATTTTATTAAAAAAGGTAATATCAAATATAATGTGATTACGGATATAACATTTTGTAACTTACAGCAAGAAAAAAGCTGACAAAGACAGGGCCTTGGATGAAGAGACCCTTCAAAGGAGTAAATGTACTAACACCATGCCTGTAGAAATATTACTTTCCAATAATACTAAAACTATTCCAAAAATCAATATAATTTAAGTGTAAAAGCAGCTGATTGCTTCTCACAACAACATAGAAAAGTGCTTACTCCGTGAAGACCCTTTTCATTTTTTCCTGACCTTCAGCAACAGCTGATGGACTCATGCCCTGAAAATGATATTTTAGTATTAACAGAAATAAGTCAGAAGTTCACTTTCTTAAACAGTTAAGCTACCTTCTTTAATTTATAAGAGATCAATTGACAACAACACGATAAACAATGGGTGCCCATAACATAAAGTAAGCCCTTGGCCTTCCTTAGCCTTACATGAATAATTAATTATATCATGACCAATAGTTATATGATAGCATCAAAGATGTGTGATGTCCATACCCTATCTTGCATCTCCTGCTTAATTTCCTCCAATTGTGGTCTCAGAATCTGTGTAAAATATGCAACATGTGAATTAATTGTGCTATTTTTGAACCGACTAATAAATAAAAAGATAGTTCATTTTAGAAGCAATGACAATCAACCACAGAACAAAAAGTATATATAATGAAAACTCATAAAAAATCACTAGTTAATAAAACCAGATATAAGACAAAGTAACAACAATAGTAAATATGTTACTGACTTTCTGCCGAATGTGCATCTAAAAAAGTGTTAATGCGAATATTTAATCAGTAAATGAAGAATAAACAGAGTAGAACTCACAGTTAACTTTGTGGTAGCCTTCAGCTGATTGATCATGATTGGAATTGACAAGGTTCTAATAACAAGAGTTGTTATTACTATGCTTGCCCACCTGACACGACACAAAATATTATTGCACATTGTATATACGTACCCGAAAGAGGATTATAGAAAGTATTGCACATAAATTGATAATGGATTTGTAAGGAAAAGTTCCACCAATAGAATTGTAAACAAACCAAACATCCAGCGAACCGTTCGGCGGGAAGATCGTTTACGTTCGTTAGTTTAATAAATAAACAAACATGAACAAGAAAGTTCATTTGATTAATTAAATGAACGAACATGAACAGAGGTCATCTTCGTTCGATTGTGTTCATGAACATTCGGTAATGACTTCGTGAACATTCGTTCATTAACGTTCGTTTATGTTCATTCATTAAAGATTATTTTATACTTTTTAATTATCAACCCAAGTCCTTGACATTTAAACCTTTGAGACACTTTTTTGTGATAATTATGATTATGATTGTTATGTCAAGTATTTTCGGATAATTATTTCTATGTGCTTAACTTGATTTATGTTTTGGGTGGTTATGTATTATGTTTGGTATTAAGAATGTTGTTTATTATTGATACGAACCTGGGTTAGGGTCGGGGCTGACCAAAGCTGGGCGCCCGGGTCCTGACCCACAATCTCCAGGAGGTTTTGCCAGTTTTGCCATAACCTGCTTTAGTGGGAAGTTTTAATCAGTTAACTGCTTGGTTATGTATATATCCGGCTTCCAGAGGATGCACCTCGTGTATATCCGGCTTCCATTAAACAAATGACCGTCGGATTCGAAGAAAAGTATGGTTAGGTTGGTGTCCCAAAAAAAGTTGCCCTTAAAAAGTTACCATTCCAACAAACAAATGTCTAGCATCTCAATAAAAATCAAACGCACACCCAGTCAAACAAACCGCTACAGACCATACCATCTATTCTATCTTCTTCTTCAGAGTTCAATTAGCTACATCCTGGTGCCACACTGCTGCTACAGTCCACTGGGCTCTCTCTCAAATCTCAATTCCCAATTTCACACAGAATCACAGGTGTGTTCATAATAGTTTAATAAAATGCATTAATACCCCTGATATATATATATATATATATATATTGTTGAACTTCACAGTTCGTGTATTAAGAGTTAAGTGCTGTTCACAGACTTCGATTTTTTTAATATAATACCCCTGTTAATGTTCCCTTGAATCTTGACTTCTGTTTTTCATTTGGTGTTCACCTGAATTTGTGTTCACAGACTTCAAGTTTTAAGTATAATAGATCTGAATCTTGATTTTCAAATCATAATATCGGTTGATTCTTGAACTGCTGTTCAACTAATATACACAAAATATCACAGATTTCTTGAATTACTGTTCATAATATCATTTGATTTCTTATTTTTTAATCATAATATTACAGAGTTGCATGTTGAATCTTGATTTATGTTTTCTGTTGGATTAGTATTAGTCCCCAATTCTGCATTTGCTGTTTTAACCCCCGTTGGTCTGTTCATTGTATATATATGATTAACTGGTTTGCTTTTCACTGAGCTCTGATTATGTTTTCTCTATTCGTATTTATTTTCCGTCAAATTATGTTTTCTGAATTTATGTTCACTATATTGAACTATTAATTTGCTGTTGGATTATGTTTTCTGAATTTATGTTCACTAATTTATTCTGTTTAATCACCTGTTTTCTGTATTAATTTATGTTTTCTACAAATGCTATTGAATTACAGATTTAATGTTGTTTACATCAAATTACACTCTTCAATAATATCAAACGGAAAACCTGATCGCAGTAGCCATAACTGAGTCAAACAAAGTGTAAGGTTTAGGATATTTCTTACCAATTCAGTCCCGTAAAGTTATGGATCCCATCAATGGCATATTGCAAAGCTGCAACTGGTAACCAGGAATCCGCAGCAGCAACAGCAACTTCGCTAACAGCAGGAGCTTGAGTAGACACAGCTTCCATAGTTTTATCAGCCAGCACATCCGCCATATCATACATGTAATCGATCTTTGTTGCTTCATCTGCATCTCCAACCGTAGTGGACATATTTCTAGCTAACATGAATCCACTTGCTGTCATTGGTACGTAAAAATGTTGAGACCATCTTGGATCTCGAAAACTCACACCACCACCGCCACCGGCAAACCCTAGCGAAGTGTTACTGTATGATCTACTTTGGGGAAAAGTCTTCAATTTGTCATCTGAATGTTGATTTTTACGATCTTCGTCGTGATGAAGATAAGAAAATGAAGGGGCGAATCGTTGTTGAGCGAAGAGTCTCGCCTTGGTAGTGAGACTACGCCTGTAAGCCATGGATTGGATTTCCCCTGGATCAAATTCAGATTCAAAATGATATACGAGTAAAATTGAGGAAGCTTAACGAGAATGAAAAAGGGGTTAGGGTTTAATTTGGGAGAAACAGAACGGGCAGGGCCGGGCAGACATAAATAGGTCTGGGCTGCCTACATATCTACCCGAATCCGAGTGTGTGGGCTATTTTTATTTTTATTTTACTATCGTAGTTATTGATGCATGATAATTGATTTTTCACAAAAGCACTATAAAATGTTAATAGAACCATCGTAGTTCTTGATGCATGATAATAGATATTAACGTAGCAAGTTTCATACTCATGAGTAGATCAGTGAATCTACAGGCATGTATATATTTATATTATATGAAGACACATAAATTTACGTAAAGCCCTCTAGACTAGGGGGCTTCAGGGGCAGAGCCCGTTAGATTACTATGTTTAAAAGTAACTTAAAGTATTTTGGATATGCATGATTGATAAAAAGTTGCATAGGAACTAGTTATCTGTAGGAACTAATTATCAATGGTAATTGATCTTCCACATACTTGCAATCAGTAGCAACTTGAGCGATCAACAGTTACTGAGTTATTGTTTATTGAAGCCAATCATTAGCGGTAACTATGTTACTGTTAAAGGAGTTCATACTAACATAGTTTATGATGATGTAACCAAATAAATGTTAATCGTTGCATGTTTGAGTTATGTGGTTTTCTTTTTGTAATAAGTATGGGTTCAAATAATAATTTTTGGTACAAAAAAGTTTGTTAAGTTTGTATAAAATGACCGGTTTACATTTAACTTTTAAAAAAAGTATATGTAAAAGCTCAAATTATAAAAAAAACATCAAAAACATCAACCCCCCCCCCCATCCACCCACCCGCCCGCATGCTTCATCTATCTCTCTCCCCTAGAATCAAGGTCGATGAAATCAAGAACCCCTACAAGAATCTGTAAAGATTAGGGCAACTTGTAGGTCTCAAACAAGGGTTGTTGGAAACAGTGACGGAACTTAAACAGTTAAATTGGAAAGCCGAAAATATTACACATAAAAAAACCAACCTTTTCACCAAATAAATACTATTAACCCTAAAAAAACCAGATTTGGGTTTTTTGTCTGTATTAGGAGTAGCTCAAACACTATAACTAATATGAAATAAATTTAGTGGACCGAAATCAATATTTCTGAGCAACAAAATGGGGGGTTGGGCCCCCTTAACCCCTTAAATGTTCCGACCATGGTCGGGAGGTTGGTGAACTCAAAAATAGGGTTGTCCGAAGGTGCGTGGTGATAAACGAGGGTTGCCAGAAGGTGGGTGGTCTCAAACGAGGACCTCGAATGCCCTGGATGTGATTCCAGCTGCGCAAAATTCTATTACTATAACTACAATCTCTCACACAACTAAATATCTTTTTCAATGTATTTGTTTAATTCAATTTAAATGGTAAATCACTTAAAGACTTAGAATGTATTACCATTACATGAATACAAATATCATAAAATCTTAAATGATGATTATTAAAATTTGATGAAATAATAGCAACTCATAGTCTCATATAAGATAATTATTATAAATGTAGATATATAAATATGATTTATTGAAAGATAACTATATATGTACACACACTGTGTAGACATCAGTAACTAGATTATTATTTCACAAAAAATATAATTGTATTTATAGTTTTTACAAACACTCAACAATCATCATAAAAAGTTTGGCTAACTAAACAATGCTTTAGACCATATAAATAGTCCCAAACACAAACATTGTAGTGCTCTCTCACTTATCTAGTATCTTGTTTTATCTATGCCATAAAATCTTAAATAACTGTTAGTTTTAAACTGAAAATGGTTATTGTTTCTTAACTCTCTAAATTGTTAACAATGAAGGTGTTGAAACAAATGTGACAGAAAAAAGTTTTTATTGTGAACTTCATATGTAAAGACTATCTTGATTACCTTAACTACGATATATAACCATGAGGGCCATCCTAACAATGAATGATACAAACATATATGACGGACCGGTCGGACCAGTGAACCAGTAAGATGACCGGTTCGTTGTCCTGTCCGGTTCTGAAAACATTACATATGACTGATATGCACAAAGACTATTTGTTTGTAGTCTATGAAGAATCCAAGAAACTTGGTAATGAAGATAAGGTGTAACCAAACACACACTTTCCTGGTGAATTCCTACACAATGGGCAACTTGCATTCAACCTAAGCCACTCATCTATACAACCTACATGAAAATAGTGATTACATTCGGGAATCGTCCTTAACACATCTCTAGGTTCATATTTAGAAAGACATATCGGACAAGTGTCGTCGTCTTTAGGTAGTCTACGACTCTCTCCAAGAACTGTCCTCGTGTAAGACTTGATCGTGGACATATCTAATCCTGTTGACGAATGTGGTTGTGGAGAGATTGTGATGGAAAATACATCAATGTTTTGTTGTCGATTTTGATTGTATTCCCTTGCTTTATCAGCAGTGCACCACATAACCGCAACAATACATATTACTATACCAATGGATAGGCTTAATCCATACATCATCTTCCTTTGAATCCCTGTGTATTCACAAATCACCAATCAATCATCAAGCAATTAATTTGTTCACTAAGAACATGTGATTTAGGGTTTGTTAATCCTTTCCTTTTCAACAAAGTCATAATCTTAAGTTAATTTCTAGCATTTGATAATTATCTGATTATTTGGAGGTGAAATTGCCAATTCTATAATATTATTTTCTGATTAAAACAAGTTGCTAAATTAAGCTCATTTTGTTTTAGATTTAATACGAAAAATTAAGCAGCAGCCGGTAAGAAACTTAACGCCGGAAGAACCAAAGCAAGTCGTTTCTCCGTCACTTCCTTTCAGACCACATCTTCTACCTTCAATCTCACAAGATCTACAAAACGGTGTAAACCAGATCAACTCCAATTCCTCCTTAACATCGCCGTACCACCTAATCGGCACCGAGATCACCGCTGACAATTCTCCGGCGTCTCTCCTTCAGGAATCAATCCATTCCGTACAGCAATCACCGAATGATTCAGGTCGCCAAGGCACGGTAACGGCACCGCCGGGAACTTGAAATCGAGATCGGACTTCTGCAAGGAACAATTGTAAAACGTGTAGCTCCTGATGCTGCTGAAATCGAAAGGCGTGCCGGTGAGACTGAAATCACCGATCCGTTTAGGTCGGCAGAACTCAGGATCAATATAGATGATCTGCAGATCATAATGCGGCGTTTTTTTCCGATAGGAGGCAAATTAGCACTTTAATTGAAGAAATATATGTATAAACCTGTTCGCCGTAGGAAATTCTGTTGACGATGTATGATCGGGAGGACGTTAGGTGGAGAATGGTTCGATTTCGTTTGGTACATGAGAGGTCAAAGCCAGGAAATCCGCAGCGGTGCGGCTGTCGGCCGCGGATACGAAAAGGAAATCGTACCTGAGGTCCGGTGGGACTGCAGGATGCCGGACGGCATTCATTGGTACCGGAGATAGATTTGAACAAGAACAAACAGAATAAGAGCCGTACAGTTATCTTCTCCATGTTGTTGAGGAAAATTCATAGTGCTCACAGGCTGTTAGGGGGTGTTTGGGATTACTTATTTACTCTACTTATTAACTTATATAAGTTAATAAGGTGTTTGGGAAAGCTACTTATTTAGCCTACTTATACCATTTTTCAAGAAGTAAGTCCATCCTTACTTATTACTTATAACTTATTAACTTATAGCATAAGTCAATAAGTAGTTTTCAAAGAAAATCCCAAAGTTTTTGAGAAGTTACAAATTGTGACTTATGACTTATGACTTATTACCTTTTTGAATAAGTCATAAGGAGTTTCAAATAAGTAATCCCAAACACAGCCTTAGTCGGTTCAAACAGTTTCTTAATTTTTACCCACCTTAACAAATATTAGTTGCATGAATCGTCCCTTGACTCTTGGTTGAGATACACTTTTTATCCCTCTTACAAAAATGAAAGTCTTGAGTTCTTGTGCATTAGGTTTTATAGTGGTAAATCAGAGTGAATTACTCAAATTGAAGGGCAAACTTTTGATGGTAAACAACATTCACGCAATCGTGGCATTTCCTATGTTTAAAAAAATACAAACCGGTCACTATGTGTGCTGGGAGAGAAGTCTCAATGGGATGTATTTGCAGAGAGAAATAGAGATGACGTTGCTACCAAATGTGTACCCCGACAAAAGCTACTGATAGCATAGAAGTCACATATTGCTTTGAACTTGATTAATAAAATAACTTACCTTTAGTAGATTAGTCATCCAAGAATCAAATATCTGACATTTGGGTTTAGAAATAACAGGTAGGATAACTCCAATATGAATAGGTAGACTACAGCTATCGCAGTTCAATATCTTGATTTCTTGGTGTTGATATTCACTAAAAACTTGATTTTCAATTTATTTTTTGTTGTTTGATGTATTATCATAATAACGATAAGAATAAAAAAAACATAACGATAATAAGAGAGAGATGAGTTAGCGATGTTATCCGTGAGTGTTGGGTGTTAGACAATGGCGGGGTTTTATGATTATAAATTGGGTTACAAACAATGAGAACAAGGGTGTTTATCAGTTCGATTTACGGTTTGTTTGATTTATTCGATTCGGTTTATTCAGTTTTGATTATTTTTTAACCCTTATCCGTTAACCGAACCGAATTAGAAAATTTTCTAACCAAATAAACCGATTTAAAAAGGAAAGTATATCCAAATAAATCGAATAAACAAACCGAATTCGCAATTCAGATACGGTTAATAACCGAAAACTGAATTCACAATTCGGTTCATTTTTCGGTTACGGATACGATTCGGATTTCGATTTTCAGTTTTTTTTCACACCCCTAATTGAGGATGGTTTGTATGTTTTGTAATTCGGTATTGGTATTGGTCTTGAGTGATGGATGATGGGTGCAGTGTAAGTTGCTTATATTTAAAAATGAATATTAAAATAAAATAAATTTGAAATTGAAGCAAAATAACAAGCTCACTGTTTCAAGCTTCTAAGAACAAGTGATTAGTTTATTCGCAAGGTAGCTGGACTTGATTGGTAATAAAATAAAAATCAAAGGATTCAAATAGTTGTTCTTTTATAGTTGAAGAGGGAAAATGCATCTGAACTAATATTTGAGGGGTGAGTTTGTGTAATTCCATTTAAAGATACCAAAAGATTCCCCCCGTTTGGATAATGTTTGGGACTTGGGAGGTACTCGTTGATGCATCATTTTCTGCCTTGTATTTATCTTTTGTTCTATTGGATGGAATAGCAATATTTTTCTACTATTTTCTTCTTCTAAACCAAAATCGTTTATTTACAAATCAATTTAATTTCCTTTTATTTTATTTAAATTTCATAACTAATATTTATAATTTCTTTTTAGCTTTAAAATCTATTTTTTTTCTTTATTTTAAATAATTATTATTTTTTTAATATAGAATCTAGTAATAAACTCTTATTTATAATTAAAAATTCGTGTCGTATTCAAGTCGTGTCATGAATTGACACCCCTAGGCTGCGGCAACGGCAATCATCCACTTCCATGGTCAGTCTGCTGACATTAGTGTTGTTTTTTTATTTTTTACTTGTTTTTTTCCGAATAGTTTGATTAGTTTCATGGTTTAGTTTCTCTCTTTTTTATATAAAATTTCGATTAAGCTAATTTTTCTTGATTTGTAAAACGCCATAATACGAATAAGTTAAATTTTTTCGTTGTTTACCGCGCCGCAACATACATCATAAGTTTTTTAATGGTTTTGTTTTTCTATATAAGATTTTTAGTGTCATCAATGTTTTATATATTCGCCTTTTTAACGTGACGTAACTTGTGAGTTAACGTGCCACAACACGCATGGTTTAATACTAGTGTAATATATTTACTAGCGTAGAAATATACCAAAAAAAAAACATTTTCATGAATCTCCTTTTTTTAAAAGAAAAATAATCCTTGTTTTGCTACTATTTATTCAATTTGTTATCTAATAAGTATTTAGTGAATTACATATTAGTTAGGGTTGGCATAACATGTTAGACACGACATGATAAAACAATAACTAGAAATGCTAGACCCGAACACTACACGATAACTAATCGTGTCATTTTTTTCAGACACCAATGGTTAGAAACAAGTTACACGATATGAACTTTTTGGGGACAATTTAAATATCACATTTTTGGTGAATCAAAAGTTGTCAAAAGTCAATAAAAGTTTTAACTAATACATAATCCTTAAGATAATAATCCTTAACATATTTGAAACAAAAATCTATAAAAGTCTTAATTAATGGTAGAGGCTGGAGAGGACGAGTGAGAGTCGGAGAGGGAGTTAGTCGTGATGGACGATTGACGAGTTCGACAGATTGGAATTGGAAGAATGGAAGCAAGCGGCTAGGGTTGGAAAAATGGAACAAGCGGCTACGGTTGTAATTGTATTGGAAGCAACCGTAAATACTAAATATTTTTTAAAATACTTGAAAATTTAAACATGTTAGTTGTCATGTCTAACAAAATACCCAACTCACTCAAAGAATAAGGTTTGGGGAGCGTTTGATGAGAGCAAACATTACCTCTATTCCATTGGGTAGAGAGGCTACACCCAAAGAGATTCACGACTCGGAAAACATACATGCAATAGACAACAAATATCTAGTATCAAAAACATATATAAGAACAGGACATATAAGTTATTACCATAAGCATCCAGAAAGAGCAGCATATGTAATAGTCCATGAATCTAAAGTTGTGAGACACGCATAAAGCATACGAAAACTACATGTACCAAGAATCAATTAGTCATAACAGATACAAGAATAACAATGCATACAAATATGTATCACAACCATATAGAAAAACCACTATTACATAGAAGTCCCTAATGCTAAAGTAGATAAGACTAAAGGCACTCTTAGACTAGAGGCTTACCTACAACTAAGGGCAAACCTACACTAAAGGCAACCTAAAGGTAGCCTAAGTGAACTAGTAGTTAAGCGACGAATCCTCCCAATGGCGCATCCTATACCCGCCCCTAGAAATCTCTAACCTTTATCCGGCGTCTCCACGAACCCCTATCAGTGATCATGTCACAGAGAGGTGCAAGTCTATCAAATCATGTCGAATCTTCTCATCGCAAGTCGGTTTATGACATGTTAAGACACGATTTTAACCCGCCTTAAACGTGTCGACCCGTTTAAGGCACGAAACCTGTTAAGCTCAAACCTAAACTTGTTTAACTCCGTGTCGTGCGTTTTAGCAGGTCCGTGTCAGAAATTGACAGCCATATAATATTTGTATTCTAATAATTCTTTTAATTACACAATTGCAATCTTAATCGTCAAAAAATAATATCAAAATTAATAGGATTTAATTTTTGACAAATGCAAAAGATGTCATTGTTTGTGATGCCTAAGTTTTGAACGTCTCGTTTTAACTTGAAAGAAATTGATATGACATTATGACACATAGCACATTCAAAGAATTCCAGAAATACTGTTCTTTGACCATGTCTTTGATTCAAATTTGCTAACATCAATCTACAGTCTTGACTAAGTCATATACCGGATAAAGGTGTTTTATTAATAATAATAAAAATTGTTAAGTTATTATAACTTTTTAGGTCGTTTTAGTAAGAACATAGTTAATCTCTTTTATTTTTGCACATATGTATTATCACCAAAAATTTATGGTACAAGAACTTAAGGTGATATGTGAACATAGATACGTGTATGATGGTGTTTGAGTAAGTAATGGTTATACGTTTGAAGATGTTATTATACGACTATATATATCATACTCGAAAAATAAATTTTCTATTATATATATTAAAATAACTTGAAATACTTTTTAATATTTCTAATAAAAAATATATATTCTAGTGATAAATTCAAGACTATAAATCATTTTGATGTTGAAACCATTGTAATACACTAATACTAAACTTGTTAAAAACTTTCAAAATAAATAGAGTCCACTTGAGAGTGATAAGGGTACGTATTAAATACTTCAGCCAGTCAACATTATTCAATTAATTTCTCCGGTCCCATCCATTTAAAAAAATAATAATTCAAAAGTAATAAACCAATCCGGCCCTTGAAGAACCAGTCAACACATATAAATTTGGATAGTATATTCCAACATGCAAGATGAAAAATTAAACCGGTTTACGTGATTGCTTATTTAAATTATTTATTTATTATTAAATTAACCGTTTTTAGTGTTTTGGTGACAAAAGACTTATTGCAATAATTATTTGTTTCTGTTTTTTTTTTAATGCAAGTAATTACAATAATTATTTGATGATTAATTGATTATGTTATGTATATTTTCCACACATAGTAAATATAACAACAAAAAGTTGGATTTCTCAAGTGACTTATTTAACTTATGCGAGCTAAAGAGCCGGATTACCTCGTCTCGTATAAAAAGTTGTACGAGTCAGCTTGACTCGTATCAAAAGTTATACGAGGTTGTTTAAGCGAGCTTCGAGCCACAAACTGTTAGTGAAACGTTGTACCTATGGCTTTGTGACTAAATGTTGTCCCTTACGCATGCAATGATACGTTGTACAACACGAAAATATAAATACTATAACCGACGGTATGCCAACCATCAAAGAACAAATGGATATATAACCGACATGGAGAGTGGAGACAAAAACTTCTCATGTATCATGTGAAGTTTCCTTTCAAAAAAAATGTATCATGTGAAGTTGTGAACCCACATAAAAGTACGCGTAGGTATTATACGAATTGTGGTTTATTTTATATAAAATTGTTAAAATATTGGAAAATAATAAAGTAGATATTTTTATATTAAGCGTATGACATATTTGTCATGTCTTTATTATGCAAATCAAATCATATAATAAGTAGTTGTTGCAATTGAATATTAATTTGAGCAGTAGATGGAGGACACTACATGATGGGACTCCATACCATGATTGTATGTATCGCGTGCATTAACCTTTGTACGTTACATACGAGTGGTATTTTTATTTTATTTTTAAACAACAAATGTTATTTTTACTCTAATTTACATCAATAATTTTAAACTACTTTATTATCCTCTTTAAAAGCTCAGTAAATGTCTCTATCAAATGGCTACTATACCCCCACATTAACACGAATGGTATTTTTGTAACTTGTTTCCCCATAGAATACAAGTTGAAAATAGTGACGTCACATAATGAAGCTAGAATAAGATTCAAAGAAGGTGCCTTGTAAGTACCATCAAATAAATAAATGATAGTACAATCGATGAATACTCCATTATGGATGTCTTAAATATATAATACTACTAACCACTGGCTTTGGTCCGGTGGTTATGGCAATGAAGATTCAACCTGCCCACGCAGGTTCGAATCCGAACCGAACCGGGTTTTAGTCCGGAGTGCGTTACGCTAGCGTGGTTTGGCCCGTGTAGCGGTACAACTGCTGTCAAGTGGCAGCAGGCTCCATGGTTTCCCGATGAAAGCCTAAGCCTCTCGTTCTGAACCCGCGGGCCCGGTTTAGACAACGTAGTGGTCAGGTTGAGGGGTAACGGGTCTCCGATTCGGAGATGCGGCTGCCACTTAAAAATGAAAGTCGCCTTTCAAAAAAAATTTAATATATATATATATATATATATATATATAATACTACTAGCTTAGAACTAGGGGTGTTCATTTTATCCGAAACCCGAATACCGAACCCGACCCAAATTAACCCGAACCCGATTAAGATGGAACCCGAACAACCCGAACCCGTTTAAGATGGAACCCGAACCCGAAGTTAGTATTCGGTTTGGTAATTGGGTTAAAAAAAGGTTAATCGGGTTAACCCGATTAACCCGAATAATAATAAAAAGGTATTTAATTATTAATATTTATTTGTAATCTTAGCTCAGTATACATCTAACCATTTTTAATGCTTATTTTATTTCACTTTTTTTTTTAATTTATGATTGAAAACGTACGAGCGGACATGAATGTGAGAATTTGAAGAGTGAACATTGTTAACGAGTTTGTTGGTTGATACGATTTGTCATTTTTTTTAGTTTATAGGATTGGTTGATACACTTTAGTTTTTTGATTATTTTATTTGGTGTTTTTTAGTTAATATGTGTTTAGTGCATGAGTTTGAATGAAAAATCATATTGAGAAGGTTTTTATTTAACATTTTGTGCTTATTATTTAATAAATATAATGTTAAGTTAAATAATAAAATATGCGTTGCAACTTGTATTTAAAAACCCGAATACCGATTAACCCGACCCCGAATAAACCCGAAACCGAATTACCCGAAACCGATTAACCCGAATCTTATTTGGGTCGGTAAACGGGTAAAATTCTTATAACAAAAAACCCGAATAACCCGAAACCCGATTAAAAAACCCGATGAACACCCCTACTTAGAACCCCGTGTCTACACATGAGAGGAAAATATACATAAAATTCTTATTTTTTTATATATAGTTTTTACATGTGTAAAAATATAATACATATACGAAGGATAGAAAATAAAATATAAAATATGTGAAAATTAACATATAACTGGGTTTCGAAAATACGTTAATTACTATTTAATGCAATTTGACTTTCATTACTATTTGATTCAAAATAAAAGTTATATAATTATATTTTAAAGTTTATAATAAGAGATAATTTAAAATAAATATGTTTTATTAGTATAATTAGTATTTTATTTAAAGATATATTATTAATAATTATCAATTATAGAGGTGCATTTAATAAGAGAGAGGCGGGAAAAAAATGATGAGAATGAATATGGATGCGACACGTGTCATGTAAACCTTTATTTATTATATAGTATAGATTTTTATTTTTTCTACCAAAGTTAAGTACTCGTTATTACATGTTTAACTATTAATACTAGCTTAGAAACTCGTGTATTATACGGGCTGAACAATAAAAATGACACAATTCATAAAATTATAAGTATTATTCATGATTGAAATTACGTTTGAGTAACGACTTTAAATAATAAAGCGATAATATTGAAAATAAAAAAAAATTATAATTTATAAATTTCTATAATTTGAAAGTTAAGGATTTGAATTGATCTTTCCATAATATTAAAAAGTTCTTAATTGTATTTATTGAAAGTTAAGGATTGGAATTAATGATTCCATAATTTAGGTTGACTTAGTTTAGGCAAGAAAAACTTAGTTAACATCATAGAAAAAAAAAACACGTGTCATCCTGAGATAGTGATTTATTATATAAAGGATTAGAATTTAAATTTTATATCATCTTTTTTGAAAAAAAAAACATTAACATAATTAATTTTCAAAATTCAAACTTTCTTAAAATAGGAAAAATTAGAAGATTTTGATGAGAAAAAATATAATGATAACATGTGGCATTCTTTGAAATCATTTATTAGAATAAGGATTATAATTATATAAGGAGAATAAAAAGGTAATTTTAAGAGTTTAAGTGATTACAGCTTTTAAAACATATTCGACTTTTAAACCAACTTCACCCCACGATTTTTAAACGGTCATAACCTTTTCATATGTTAATACGTTATAAAAAAATTACAACATAAAAATGAATGTTTTATTATATTTAATTTGAGTATGGTATTGGTATAGTTTTTTTTATTTTAAAAAATTAACATGGTCCGTGATTACTAGTGTATGTGTTCCCCGTCGATTCGCACGGGCACCTCTTTACTATTTTTAGTTAATTTACATCAAAAGCTAACTCAGATTACTTAATTAAATGCAAACTACTTTTTTCATAATTTAATCTTCTCTTCACATCAAAATTTCTTTCGCTCACAATGTTTCTGTTGGCGAACTTAAGTTCGCCTGTTTAAATAGGGGCGAACTTAATAAGTTCGCTCAGCTCAGTTTTGTTTAGTTAGCTAGCTTTTCTTTCATTGTATATAAATAGTTTTTTATAATCATTATTCAAGTTATCAATCAAATAATTACAGTTTTACCCCAATCATTCTCTCTCATTTTCTTTCTCTCATTTATCATTCATGTTTCTAGCGATCATTCTCGATATCATAACGGTTTCTCATAGCACACATATTCTTGCTTGTATGAAGGTGATTAAAGCTTTTTTTTAAGTCCATAAAACATTATGAACTAAAGGAGTTTTAACATGAGGATTAAAATTAGGGAAAATAGTTTTCAGTATTTGAATAAAATATCATAGTTTTTATATAAACTAACAAAAACTAAGGGGCTGTTTGGTAACTTCTGAACCAGTAAGAGGTCTGAATGGGTAAGAGACTCTGAATCAGTTAAGTGCTGAACCATTAATGTTGTTTGGTTGGGCCTCTGAACGACTGTGTAGAATGACTAATTTAAGATGACCAAACTATTTAATCCTAATCTTTACAACCAACATAGAAACAAATTAACTAAAAACATATTTCCACATCTAGCTCATGTAGTAAAAAAAAAGGGGAAGCTTAGACACTAAATTAACTAAAGCTAATTCCCAGCAACAAATCAATCTGTTTATCTCAAATTAGTAGCTTAAGATACACCATAACCCAAAAAAGTTGCAATATTTGATCTTACATTATTGATGTGTGCCTTTACAATCAAAATTAATTTAACAAAGATGACAAAAATGAGAACTAATTGTAGCTAGCTTTTTTCTACAAAGGTTATGGCATATAGGACTGTAAAAGGTAATCTAACAGTCTAACATAATAATGCACAATAGACACAGGACTTGCAGGTTAAATCCCAACATTAGTGATACTTTTCAAACAATTAGCACAAAGCTATTTTGCAAAAAACTGTAAAAGCTATCTTTTGTGGTTTGAAGTGATTGTAGTTCTGATTATTTAGTGTCAAAATACTTTATTTTGCAAAAATCTGCTATGTGAAGTTCAGATTAACAAAAAAACCAACATCTTGCTAATTAATTGCTACATGTGAATACAAAATCTGAACAAAAAACCAACATCTTGCTAATTAATCTTTACAACCAACACATAAACATATTAACAAAAAACCAAGTAGTTCTAGGGTTCAAGTACAAAATCAAAAATCAGAGAACGTACCTAGGCCAGAGAGGAGAAGTGGCGGCAGGCGGAGGGCTGGTGGTGAGGGAGAAAGATGAACAAAGCAGTAGCAGTGGCGGAGGGTTTGCGCAGGTGGTGTGGAGTCGTGCGCAGGTGGTGTCGGTCAGAGGGGGTGCGCAGCCGAAGGTGGAAGGTAGCAGGTGAAGGAGGCGGAGGAGGCGGAGGGAGCAGCAGAGAGGTCGCTGGAGAAGATGGGCAAAAGGGGAGAAATTAGGAGGGTTTTTCATTCAGCGATGTTTTTGTGTTGAATGGTTAAGAGGTGGACTGAATGGTTAAGAGGTTTTTTTTTTATGAAACAAACAATACACACCTCTGACCGATTCAGAGGTGAGCTCTTAATGAGCTCATTCAGAAGGTACCAAACAGGGCCCAAGTACTTTTTCACTTTTCAAAGCGTGTGACTACTGTATTTGCTTTTATTCTTTTATATATATTAAAGTATTAATATAAAGTTTTTGAAGTTTACTTTCCAGACAACATATGCATGAATTTATGAATATTAATATTATTTATTATCACCTATAAATAACCATATGCCCCCAAGTCCCCACTCTTCACATGCATTAGTTGAAAGGTTCTAACAACTCCCCAATTTTCTGCCTAGATCCCTTTGTCTTTTGTCATCTTAAAACCATAAATTGAGTGTTCTTCAAACAACCAAAGAGAAGATCAAGGGCTTAAATTGTTCTCCAATTTCTTGCACAACAAGTAATGGGAAACTATATGGAAACATGCATTCAAAGAAACCCTGCAGAAGAAGAAACCTTACAACACCATGAGCAGCAAGAGAAACAAGAAGCTGGGAAAGCAAGTGATACTTTATGCAAAGAAAGTAGTTCAATGAAGGTAAAATTGGTATTAACAAAAGATGAGCTACAGTGGCTGCTACTGCAATTAAAGAAAGATGAAGGGAGAAAATTGGAACAAGTGTTGCAGGAGATTGAAAAAAGTAGATCAACAGGGGAAAGTGTTGCAAAGTGGAAACCTAGTTTAGAGAGCATCATGGAGAGTCCTGAGATTCAACATCACATGGATAGATCAGCATGATGACTTCAAAATTACCGTTTTACCCTTCTTCAATCACATCTTGTTTTCTCATGCTAATTTCCTTTGGTGATGCCCAGATTTGTAATTATGTCTTCTTTTTTTGGGCTTTTTTTTATTAAAGCATCAGTCTTTATTAGCTGCAATTTGTCTTCCTTTTTGTATGATGTGTTTGGATTTTAATGAATCAATTTTGAATTTCTTCTTTGTTTGTTTTTTATTTATGAAGTTGTTGAACTTGTGCACTTTAAAATATATATTTTTTTGTCTTTCTTTTTCAAACTATGTCAAGAATAATTTTTTTAATCATTTCTATGCTAAGAACCCCTTTTTTTTTATTTGATATCCGGCTTCGTGTGTATCAGTGTGTGTATATACACATACATACATACATATTGGCGGGTACTCCTTGGCAGAATGATTATGGATAGGCCTACGGTAACCACATATCATCATAATTAGGGATAAGGCACAATTAGGGATAAGGCGAAAAACCGAATCATAACAGAAACAATCAATACAGTTGACAAACTAATGGTTAGATTATGGTTTCTAATAACTTCTTTGTGGTTTGATTATATTTATACGCGTATAATTAATTGAACTAAATCGACATTGAAACTGACCTTTATATATATATTTTTTTTATAACTAAAATGTAATATGTAGGAAAAGTTTTTTATAAATAACATACTAGTTGTCCTTCGTAAATTTAAATGATTGCTTATATTATTATTATTAATATATACAAAACACAACTTCGATTATGCCACCGTTACACTTGCCGGCAACCACATACAACCGTTAAATGCCGTCTACTTTCTGTTACGATCCTGTTAAGGTGCCTGAAAACGCTAACGCCTCCAGAAAACCACCAAAGAGTCGTGTCCCTTCTCTAATAACCGCATCATAACCGTCACCGATACCATACCTATAAAGGGGGCCGACGAGACGAATGGAAGCGGAAGATCAATGACTTCATTTGATGTTTCCGATCTAACCAAGAGTCAAGTCCGCTGATGATGATGAAGGGTCGACGGTGTTTATTGGCGGCGTAGGGTCCGCCTCCCATTTCTTCTTCTGCCTTCTTCTTCATCAACGATCATCGATGCTCTTCAGATCTGACCAAAGAGAAAGAGAAAGGATGTCTACCGTGACTCCCCACCGGTAACAAGGCTGATCTATGCCTTTGAAACTTACCGGCAGCGGTCTGATATTCACATCCAAAATCGAAAATCTGAGAAGAAAAATTACGCAAGCGCTTGAACGGAGATGATGCCTTTGTGTTTGAAAATCGAAACATAACCAGCTGAGCAAGATCTAGACGTAATAAAATCGAAACATAACCAGCTGAGCAAGATGAAAGAAATTCGTGTAGATAGAATGACAGGGAACGTGGTTTTCATGCGTACATGGTTTTGATTTGTAATCCTAGATGGTTTTGAAAGTTAATTTCAATTTTCACTATAATTTTTATACCACAACACAAAAATGGATTTATTATTATTATTATTATTAAAAAAATATCTTTGTTATTATTTAAAATTAAAAAAAATACAGGAGTCACATGTATAAAGTGTGTAATTAAATTACAACAGGCATTCTCCGGACTTTAGAATTTTAAGCTACACTAATTTTATACATAATTCATCAAAAACTATATCTTAATTCGAATTTTAAAAGTTGGTATTTTTTCTAATCATAATACGACATGAAGTTTTAGAAGGTTTTTAAAAATTATGTTTTGAAAATTAATGTTTCATTATTTAAAATTCACCCCCTAATTGTTTGTTTTTAAACTTTCTAAATAAACAAGCATGTGTTGTTTGTGTGCTATGAACTTTAAAACTAAGTTATATACTTTTCTATAATGTATCATGACTTGCATTTTTTTCTCTAATTTAATTTAAGCCGTCATTTGTATGCTAACAAAAAAAGTGTGCAGCAGCCTGCTCCTTCATCAACAATTCAAGTCGGCCTACTTGCTCATACGACAATGTTGTTGACACTCCCGCCGCAACGCGAGTGCTTGTTCCTTCATCTAACAATTCAAGTCGGCCTACTAGCTTTTTTATAACCGAATTAATCAAACAGTTAATAATCGAAACCAAACTATTATGAAAATATAAAAAACTTGAAATTGTTATAAATGCAGACATTTAGGCTCAACTCAATGTTTATGGCCTTTAGGATTTGTATGTCTATGTATAAATATGATGTATCTGGTGGGATGTTTCGATTAGATTAACAAAATCAGTTTCCCCGCTCTCTCAATTTGTCTCTGTTTTTATCAGAATCATTGATTATAAGTTTATTTTTAACCCATAACTAAACTGCATCATCCACAACACACCCCTCCATAACAGAATTATTCATTTACATTATCTTCAAAACTGATAAAAGTTTAGTACTCTTTAAGTCTTAAAGTCTTAATACATAATCTATCAATCGGACTATCGGATGTCCTCTAGTCCGCCCATGATATGACGCCCAATATTTGGCCCAAAATTTAAAAATCGATAATTACAGATAAAATCGTATGTTGGGCCGGAAATTGAATTGGAGATGGTAGACGTTGTCACGTATTAAGACATTAACGTGGTTAATCACGAAAAGTAAAATACAAAACGTAGATAGAAAATAAGTACGTTTCAACGCAACATTTGAAACTTAAAAATCATAACTTTCTAAAAGTTATAACCCAACCAAACAACTACCGAACCACTGGGCTAATGCCCCTTCACATTAAGAATTCCGCTTAAAATGTGTGTATATAAAGAACTAAAATTAAAACACATAATAAAAAGAAACCAGGGACTATCACATGGCAGCCCCTCATCTATGTATAATGGCGAGCAAGATTAGACATTGTTGGTAGATAAAAAAAAATATAGGAAATCGACACTGTGCATGTTCAAACACAACCTTCTAGCAACATAAACAAGGAACTAACCACCAGATCAAGGGTGTTAGTTTGTGTTAAATCACAGCAACTAACTTTTTATACTTCGAAAATATAAAGTGTCACTTGATTTTTAATTGTAAAAAATATAAAATTACATATAAAAATACTTTTTTTACCAGTATCATGTGACACTATAACAGTAGTACTAACAAGTTATGTCGACGGTCTACCCATGCTTGGAGTCGAGGAAGATTTATGATCGACAAGGCCGGCTTAGAGGGTGGTGCCGCGGCACGGGGGCATGTTTACGAGTGGGGCATAAATTTTTTAAAAAAATTTATATATATATTATAAAAAAAAATAACTTATAAATTCTATAAAATTTAGGGACAATTTTTTTTAATTGAAATCCAACCCAATAATACCCAATTTAATAGTTATACCCAACCCAATAATACCAGATGACCCAATCTTTATACATTTATCCGATGACCCATCCCAATTACACAACCCAATTACACAAAACGTAATTACCTGATGCGTGCGATGAAGGCCGGACAGACGGACACGAAGGGACGCTACGACTCCCTACCAGGGCGCTGCTCGGATCGGACTGGACGACGACAACGCTGTTGTGCTGTTGTTGCTGTTCAATCGAGGTCGGACCGCTGAGGAGAAGAAGGCCGGACGAGGCAGGCAGCAGTGGCCCTCGATTTTGTAGAAGCAACCCCTGTTACAGGTTTGAATTTCGATTTCTTGATTTTGAATTTTTTATGAATGCCTGAGACCTTAGTATTCATACATAATTAGTTTTGTTGTGAATTATGGATTTGTTGCTAGGTTTTTTATTTGAATTTTATTGCCGTATTATTGAATTTTTTGTATATATGTGCATATTGAGGGGGAATTGGGGCATTTTTTTTATGTAAAGCCGGGTACTTAATTTATTGGGGACGACCCTGATGATCGAAAAATAACAACTCAAATCATTTCGATAATGTTATCCAAATATGTTTCAAGTGTCACTGCGACAACGTTTCTTTTAACGGCTTAAAATTTAGCTTGTTTCTCGTACGAATGACGCCTTGTAATCCATATAACCACAACCACCACCCGAACAGGATCAAAACTGATCGGAAGTTAAATATAACAAGCTCGGTGAATTAAGCTATTTAATTTCGTTCCGCAAACCAAACGACCCGTTACAACTTCTCAAATATATAATTCATAAAACTCTACACATGATAGAAACACACATTATTTGTACATACTTCGTTCCATAAAGTTAAAGAAAAAAAAAACAGTTCAAGAACTATTTTCCACCAGATCTTCAAGCACAACCGACCGAGGGCTGACCATCGGCGGCCCCTTCTCCCGGCGTTCGAGCTCATCCAGCTTGAACGTAATCAACCGATCCCAATTCCCACCTTCAAACAACACCCCAGCCTTCCCATCAGTAATCCTCTGCACAATCCCACAATACATATGATAAGGACTGTTCGGATTCTTCACAATCGCAATCATCCCCGGCATCAACAACGGCAATTCCGGCGCTTTTGGCTTACGTGCCAACCCCTGATTGAACCCAGCCGTCGTTGACGATGAAGACGACGGTGGCGGTTTTTTAGGAGGTGGGTTTTTCTGGATGAAATCTTTAAGCCCCTTTTCGCCACCGGGGAATCCACCGGTTAATCCTAACAACTCCTTTTCGAATCCGTCTTCTGGTACGGTGAATGTGACGGGATCTTCTTGATTGGTGGATGGTGATGGTGGTGGTGGTGATTTCTCCGGTGGTGGTTTTTTGAGTTCCTGTTGAAGGCCTTCTTCTCCGTTGCATAAGCCTCTGCCTCCCAAGATTTCGTAAATATTGAATTTTGCAGATGGGGTTATGATTTGATGTCGGAAAGAAGATGGTGATTTGTGAAGGGAGATGGGGAATTGGGTGTGGGTGAGAAAGTGGGATTTGTGGAGTTGAAGAGTTGGGAGATTGAAGGAGTTAGCCATTGGAGATGGTCCGAGTATTGAGAAACAGAGAGTGAGTTGAAAGAAGCGAAGCGTGAAATCTATTCAATGGCTGGTAGCCACAAGTTGTGAATTGTTGATTGCTAACATCTATCTCTTTATTTACACGTGGATTTTAATTATAAACAATGTTTATTTCTTCCTCAATAAATAAGTAAACAACAACATAGTCTAATGTAATATCCTAGGGGAGATAAAAATAATTAATATGCTAATGTTTATATTTTTTGGTTGATGAAAACATTATGACCTCGAACCCTCGTCATAAGTCTCGTACAACTCTAGCCAATATGTTATCTTAACCGCGCCCACTTACCGTCAAAGTTGGAGAGCTTTCAAGGAAAAACCCCACCCAATACGGCCCATTCCGGACTTGAGGGAGAGTCGAGGCTCAAAACCTGGATCGGCGTTGGTAAAACCCAGATGCATCAGCCTAAGATCTAGGCCTAATTTGCATGCCGCATAAATTAATGGTGGTGGCAGAGATCGAACCCGGGTCCCATGAGACTTCGGGCCTTAGCTTAACCACTATACCACAACCTCCTTTGCTACTAGGGTTTATATATTAATAAAAAAATAGTATAAAGTATAAACACTTGGTAAGTGATTACTGTAGGTATTGTTGGCCATAATTTTCTCATTTGAGAAAACATATATAACAACACTCTTATGTTACGAAAAAAGTTACTAACTTAGTTAGGTCGTAATATCATATAACATCATATGAGAGTGTTTGATTATCAACAACATATTTAATGTAATGTTATTAGAAAATTAACATGGTAAAATCTTGAGATGTGATAAGGTGTTTCAAATAATCACCAAACATGTCCAAAAAATTAAACTATGGAATAATATAAAAAAAATGATAGAGAAAGAATGATAGATGCATCACTAAGTCGAATCGATCGTAAATGATAGATAATCTCAAAAAAGTTTAAAAGTTAAACAAAACGAGAACATAATACGCTCAACACATGGATCGACAGTCATTTGACCACGTCAACAACTAAATTGATTTAAAATAATCAAGCAACTAAAGAACCGTTTTCGACAGACTGTTCGATCATGAGATTAGTAGCATACATGGACAAATAGAACAAGTTGAACTATGATCTCTCAAGTAAACATCAAACCACATTGTCGGGATATACATAAATTTAAAGAAAAGTGATGTGTGTGATATTACTTAAAAACACATGTTAAAGGTTTTTAAAGAAGTCTTTTACGATACAAGCCGAAGTTTAATAAAGTAACTTAAGGGTTATAAAAGACGGTTTTGATAAATAAATTACTTATGTTTGAATAAAATATGTAAAATTGAGAATGATCGTTGGAACAAGTTTAAAAAAACCGAATAAAAATATAGTTCTTATAAGAAATTATATACTTGGAGATCTTTTGTAAAAAAAAATAAATTATGTACCATCTTACACACTAAAATTCAAGATCTTACGTCATTTGTAAGTGATCTCTAGATCTTTAATCACATTTCATATTAAATGAGAGATCACAAATTAGCAAGAGAGTAAGTGTTATTACTATTGTGTAATTTGTTAATAGTGATGCATTTGAATATATACTTTCACGACCTTCAACTTACAAACTCGTTCAAGCACTACACATTTTTTAGTTAAGCTCGTTAAATTTAACCGACTTTACGTGTTATGATCAGAACATAAACCTAAATCGACCAAGTTATAGGTAGAGAGGTCCAAATCATTACGTTTTGTTATAGACATTTTACTAGTTATTAAAATTGTTGCTAATAAGCACACAACAAACGAATCAAAATTGTAGTATTTTTCTACTTTGCTGATAAGTTATCAACACGATAAATTTGTAACACGATAAATTTGTAATCTTTGTCTGCTTTGCTGACAACTCATCTACCTAATATAAACTCTTTAACATATTCGGTTGCACATTCGAAACTTCTGATTACCGATAAATCTTTTGAAATTGATATGATTAGGATTCATAGATGATTACCATAATCATGAACTTATAGAAAGGGTATTTTCGTCCCTTCAAGGCTAATTATCGAGTTTACCTCAAATACCACTTGTAAATTGCAATATAACAAAACGCCCCCTTCTCTCTAAAACTTCCAGATTCCAATCGCATTGTTCATCCTTCGCCCCCTCTGTATCTCTCCGTCGATTTTTTTTTCCAGATCGGATTCAATTGGATTCGTCGCCGACAGTCCGGATTCAGCACTTCATATTCCGGTTATTAGGGTTTTGAACTGGCGAAGACGGAAACACCTACGTCGATTTCGCTTAGGAAGTTAGGGTTTTGAAATTCCAATTTTGGAGGCGTTGTTGTAAGCGGTTTCTACATTCAGTTATTATGCCGAGAAGTTCGAGAAGCAAATCGCACAAGCAGAGCAAGCATAGTTCGAAGGAGGCGGCGGCTGCGAGGGAGTACTCCGGTTCCGACGAGGATGTGAAAATGAAGGATAGGAGTAGTAATTGTGGTAAGGAAGATGCAGTTCCGGTTAGGATATCCAAGGATTCTTCAGTTTCTGGAGAAAGAGTGAAGCATATTAAGGATCTGTCTAATACTCACGGGAATGGGGATGTGTTAGAGGAGTATACGACTTCTTCGAAACGGCGAGAAGAGAAGAGTCATGGTGGTAGTGATAGGTGGAATGGTGGAAATAGTGATGATAAAGGATTGCTGGTAAACGTAGAGAGTAAGGAGTCATTGAAGTCGAAGGATTTTTCAAAAGTTAGTGAATCGAAGAGCAAAAGTAGTAGGAGGCATGATGTGGACAGCGTGGAGAAGGATGAAAGTAAAAGCGGCAGTGGGAATAGAGGCGAAAAGAGAAAACCGGAGAAAGAATCTGCGCGAAAAGAGAGTAGTCAGTATAAAGAACATAAGGAATCAAAGGATAAGGATCGTGGCTCTGACAGGGGAAGGAAAGTTCACCATGATAAGCCTGGGGCCGAGACATCATCGAAGCAAGTTGAAAATCAAACGAGCAAAAGTGGAAAAGAAAACACTGGTAAGATATGTTATTTTGGTATATTTGTGAACTAGTCCATACATAGTAGGAAATTGCTTTTGCTGAAAACTCCTGATTTGAATGACTATGTGCATATCATATAACATATCTGTAAATTGCATATCATAATGTTGCATTGCATATCAAACTTATAAAAGGGTGCAGTACAATACTACCATCACTATGTGCATATCATACGGTTGCATTGCATATCTGTAAATTGCTTTTGCTGAAAACTTCTGATTTAAATGATCAAAGCTGCTATAGTGCTATCCAATTGTATGTGATGCTTGACTGCTGATTATCCGACCTGCAAACGTGATTTAGTCACTGGTAGTTCTATGTGCAGTAAAACAGGGAAAAGTGGACAATAATATTATACCATCATTTAGTGGTTCTACATTGTTGTGTTGTAACTTTGGTGCCCAACCGTGTACAACGGATGTTAAGATTATTAGTGGGGCATTAAAGCCACATGACTTCTGATTTTTGTCAAAATTGCACAATTATTGTTTCAAATTCATGAATGCTGCACCATCCTTTGGATATGATGGTCGTCAGTCTTTCCCATCTTTTCGAGTCATATAACTCATAAGCAACGTCAGAAACATTTACTAACTCATTGTCTGTACATGTTTATCACATTTTGACTTTCCTATTAACATGCTAGAGTTTAATTTTATGCGTTCAATATAGTTTGGCTTAATCTATAATTTTTAGGTTTTAAGCGGTCTTATGATACCTCCACCGTTACATTTACACACTGCCTAGTTTTATCATTTATCTATGTATCACCAGCTGAAAGCTTATACCATGCTGATTCTATGCCTTTTGTTTGACTAAAGTAACACGAATAATTGCTCAACATTAAACAAGCTGGGTAACTCTACAGTAATAGAGGAACATTTTTCTGCCATCACATGCTTTCAAATCTAATACTATATCTTCATACATATCTTTGTTCGGTGTTCCTTTTTTATGGCTCCCTAATTTCAGCCTCCATGGCACCCAATCGTTTGCCTTAACTCTTAACAAGATCAGTAAACATCATATACAAATCCTTTTTTGTATTCCTTAATACTCTCCATGTAGTTACTAGTATATCTCTAAGATGATATGGTAGATGTATCACTTTGATGTAGATTTAAGGGTGTGTATACATACTAAAAATTTCAACAAAGTACCAAGAGTTTTTGTTCAGGGAGAACAGTTTTTGGGGATACTCTTCAAAAGCCATTCTCCAGACTGGAAATTTCATGGTCTGTCTCATCACTCATGAAAACTGTCATACATGATTCTTAGATAATCTTACATCATAGAGTTGTAGTTATATCTTAACAAGAATTCTGTTATGATTTATTATGGAGCTTCATCCATATGGTCTTCTAGAACAAGCCTATTTTTGTAAGAGAGTACTATGTCAAGTGGGTGTTATAGTTTTGCCGGTGTACAAACACAGTTTTTCTGTCAACTAACCGATATCTGATAATCAGCTGATGCCTGATGGCGTATATGCTATTGGGATATCAAAGATGAGTAAAGTTACCAACTATTTGATCTCTTACTGTTTTTTTTTCATCTTCTACCAGAATGGCCAATAGAAGAAGAGCTAAGAAACCCTGAGTTAGAAAAAGAGCTCGAGAAGAGGATGAGAAGAAGAGGAGAAGCCTCCGGTGAGAAAGACAAATATCATGATGACATAAAAGAAACTGACGATAGACGATTGTCTACAAGAAATGATCGTTCTAAAGATGAAAGGCATAAAAATGAAGAATATGGAGACATCAGAGAAACCCGACAAAAGGATGAAAAACACCGGGAAGACAATGAACGTGATAGGAAAAGCCGGGATGTTAAACACCGAGGTGAAAGTGATAGATATAACAAACACAGGGACGATAAATACGATAAACACCGTGAAGATAAGTATAGTGAAGATGGTAGTAGAGAAACCAAGTATAAAGATGATAGATATATTGAAATCGGCGATAAAGATGAAAGAAGTAGGGACGGGAAACGCAAGCAAGATGATGATAGAGACTATAGACATAAGGAAGAGAAGAGAGCACGGGACTCCAAGTACGGAGATGTACCCGAAGCCAAACGTTTGAGGGATGATAATGTGGGTACCGATTTGTATCATAAGAAGACAAGTAATCGTGATGGAAGCCCAGTTCATGATGATCGTGTAGCTAGATATAAAGATGACAAAGATAGGAGAAGAGGTAATGAGAAAGATGAATCTAGTGATTATAGATCTCGTAGTAGTATGAAAGAACAACGATCTGAATTAGAAAAGAGATCAAGTGCTAAAGACGACTTGGTTTCCGAACGGGGAAGACTTGGTTCTCGTCATACTGATGTGGAAAATACCACCAGTCATAGTCGTCGTAGGAGTTCCCCTAGCGGGAGCTCTTATCCAACAAGAGACCATCATCGGTAGGTTTTATTATCTTTTTCTAAAAAAATTATTCCCGACTTCTGTATCATAAAGAATATGCAACATTTTTCAGGGTTTCAAAGCAAGAAGAAACCAAGTACCGGGATTATGCTTATGAAGATCAAGCTCGACATAATGTTCATTCGAGCAGAGATTACAGTTCTGCGCCTGCACAATCAGATAAGAAAGTGACCTCAAAGGATGATAGTTACATGGGTGGTGATTTAGTCGTTGAAAAACGTGCTAGGCTTGAATCCCGTTCTTCCCTGCAAGTCGATAAATCTCCATCGTCAAGTAACGAACGCAAGAATTTGATTAATACTGATGCTAGAAAAAATCCTGATTTTGAAGAATCAGGCCCAGGCCCGCGTAGCGGTGGTTCTAAAGATACTTTCAAAGATGGTAAAGGAAGTCGGGAATTGGTGAACGAGGCACACATGAATAACGAGTTTTCACAAATTGATAATGATAATTTATCGGTTTCGTCACCGTACTCTCGAAATTCTCATTTTTCTGGTAATTCAAAGTCTCTTTTTCCACCTCCATCTCCATCTACATTTAGAACAGGATCTGATAGCCCGTTTTTTGGTTCTACAGAAGATGAGAGAAGTAAGTCAAACAATCGGAACCGGAGAATGGTTGACCCAAACATGAATAGAGGTCAAAGTCAAATTCAAAGTCAAGGTAATTGGAAAAACGTCCCGAATTGGCCTCCACCAATGGCAGCTGGTGGTTACATTCCATTCCAGCATGTTCCACCACCCATGTTTCATCCACTTATGCAGCAGTTCCCAATATTTGATAGACCACCAATGAAACTTAATCCTGGTTTACCTTATCATGCTCCTGACCATGTTAGACCTCTTGGTTGGAGGAACCAAATGGACGAATCGGTCCCACCTCCTTTGCACGGATGGGATACAAATAATTCTGTATTTGGTGATGAAGCTCACTTATACGGTAGGCTCGATTGGGACCGTAGATCCCAGTTGAGTAATCAAGGGTGGGACCAAAGTGGTGAGATGTGGAAGGGTCAAAATGCTGGATCAAGCATGGAGGTGCAATTAGGTCAACAGAAAGACGAGTATTCTGGCAGACCAAATGATGATAACTTGTCCGTGCCGACGGGTCAGCCTGATGAGAGTGATCCGAACCAACTCGATATACAGCCTGAGACCTTAAATCTTGATAAAAACGGCCCTGAAGCTCAGAAACTAACTGGAAGCCCTAAAATCTTTGAGGTTGTTAAGGAGGACAATAATGCTATTATCACCCAAGCTTATCTTTCTAGGCTTGATGTATCTAAAGATCTTACTCAACCTGAGCTGTATGATCAGTGTACAAGCATGATCGATTTGGATCAGGAAGATTTTAGTCAACCTGTTGAATTTGACTGCAAGATTTTATATTTAGAGGTAAAGATGATGTTTTCCGAATACATGCTGCAATATTTTCTTTTTTCCACTTAAATGCATCTGCTTATTGCTTAATTCTTTTCTTTCATATGTAACAGGAGGGTACAGAAGCCAATGTTACCAATAGTGCTTCACTATTTGATGCCATAAATGATTCTGTTTTTCAGGTTCGTTTCTTTCAGTATCAACTTCTTTAAATGTTTTATAGAGGTGGC
The DNA here is from genome assembly GCA_023525975.1 of Smallanthus sonchifolius. Taxonomy (NCBI): domain Eukaryota; kingdom Viridiplantae; phylum Streptophyta; class Magnoliopsida; order Asterales; family Asteraceae; genus Smallanthus; species Smallanthus sonchifolius. Next base: position 58,281,924 of record CM042041.1, on the reverse strand, counting down.
AATATGAACGGGTTGGATAGTGGGGTCCATAAGGGTTATCATTTAGTATGGGTCTGAATCAGGTTGACCCGCAAACACTTCTTTGCCCATTCTTTAAAATACTTTAAAGTATGCAAAGAATATTATTACAACGGTGTTATAGATTTTTGAATAAAACCACTTTTAAGAGGTTTTTTACATTACAAATATACTTTTGGCGACTTTCAACCCATTAACCCATTCCTGGTATAGTTATTTTTAAGTTTTTATTTGACCAAAGCCGACCTCATAAATTAACAGGTTGAAATTCCCCCCTCTAATGTTCTGTTGGGTACATCAAAAAGCACGAGTCAAATACTAATATAATGAATGCTATGACATTTTATTAGTGTGGTGTTTTTGAGTTAATTTTGTTTATGTGCTTTTCAGAAAGCAATGTTTCTGTACAAGAAGCAAAAAGAAGAGTTTCATTCAATAAATGCTGCTAAAGGTGGTCCAGAAGCTGATGGCAAACCGGCAGAGGAGGTCACTGCTGAAGACACAGTTATGGATGTTGATAAAGAAATTGATGAACCAGCAAATAAACCCGTAGAGGAGGTCACTGCTGAGGACACAGTTATGGAGGTTAATAAAGAAAATGATGAATCACCAAATAAACCTGAGGAACCGATGGATATGGAGGTGGATCATGCTGTTGTAAAGCAAGAGGAAGTACCCGAGTCAACTGTGGCTGAAGTCAAAGAGAGTCTTGCACCATCTGCTTCTGGTGGCTTATTACCTTGTAAGATTGAAGATGCAACCAATGACTACAAGAATGGTGGTGGTGATTCATCGGTGTTATCTGATGTGTCAACTGCTGAGGTGGCAGTGATGCCAACAGAGTCAAATGAGTCTGGGTCAGTAAATCTAAATCGGATACATCCCCATTCTCCTGAAAGTACACATTGAGACAATTTTTTTATATTTGTGCTTTCGAAATGCCATCCCGGGCCTCCTTTTTTCTAGCTTATTATCCTTGCTCTTTGATTAATAAAACTTCTCTGGTTCTATTATTTTGCTTGTGTAGTCTCGTTATTTTTCTTTTCAGGTAACACGCCCCGAGTTTAAACATCTTTATTGACCAATCTTGCATTGCAGCAGCACTGACTAGGGCTCTATTGGGAGCCATTCTCCAGTCATTATTGGTGACATCTTATTGGGTGAGTACTACAATCAAATATGCTTGGGGTTGATAACTTGAAAATTATCTTCTATACTTAATAAATAAGTAACTAGTTACGTTACATGTTACAATTCGGTGAGCTCAAAACTATTTTTCTAGCTTATTTTTAATTCTTTTAATATTTTCTAAATCTTCGTCACCAACAATTTAATCTCTCTAAGATTCTTTTTCCTTTTTATAATTTTTAAATCTTTATTAATAACTATTGAATATTTCATTTATTCAACCCGTGTAATATAGTAAATTAATAATTAACTCTTTTTTTTTCATAAATCCTGGTTGGTTCAGTTGCAGACTGATCAGACAGACTGGTTAAAAATCTACTGTAGGAAACTGAACCGATGGTATTTGGTTAGGTCCGGTGTTGTTTAGTAATGATTTGGGTTTTTAGTTTTGTCGGTTCGGTCCGAGTTTTGTAAGGGTGAAGGGGCACCCAACTCATCAAAAAAATTATTCACCAAACTGTTTAATAGAATTTTGCCATCTCAAAACTATTCAAACTACTCATTTACTCAAGTTTCATTGGAAACACTTACTTAAAATACTTACCCACTTAAAAAAACATTTAAATAGAAAAAAATGTGTGTGGTAAGTGGTGGGGTCTACTAGAGAGAGTGGGATTCATCCGAGTAAAAACACTCGGACATTCTACTTGATTTAATGGGGGCGGTGTTCCTTTTTTACTTGGCTCACATCTCTCCTACTCGGCCCAAGCGATGCCCCCTTCACACTAAGCCCCTAACTGGACCACAAAGCAATGGTACTGAAAAAGATAGCTACTTATGGCCTATGGGAGATGGTAAATGTTTTTGGTCAATGCTCCGTCACATGCGTTTCAGCGTTTGTACCAATTATATTTTACTTCATGTCTCTCATTAGATAATAAAAGCACTATAAATGTTTGATTTTATAATCTATTATATATTAAATACAATTCAATTTAGACAAATGAACAATACTAGGAATACAAATCGAATTTTTGTATGCAACAATAATTGATATTTAATAATAGTTTGGAAATGTTTTGAGAAAATAAGTAGTTGCAAAATTAGAACTTAAAGAGGGGGATAATTACCGTGTTGAGAGTGGAAAACGATGGTTTTTAAACTTCTTGATGAATTTTAAGCTATAAACATTACAAGAAACGGTACCAAGGACAAACTTTTATGATCAAGATAGCATAATATATAAACATGAAAGTCATATCACTTGTATATATGCAAGCTATAAACCAGTGTTGTAAAAATCGCGCCTAGGCGCCGATTAGTCGCTAGGCGGCTCGTTAACGACTAATTTTGGTCTAGTCGGTCCAAAAATCGCTAGGCGGTCCAAATCGCGCCTAGGCGGGCCTAGGCGGCCAGATTCCGGCGAAAACCTGAAATTTCCGGTGAAAACCTTAAATATCCGGCCAAATTCCGGTGAAAACCTTTGGTGTGGTTTAAAAATGAACATTTTTATAAAAATTATATATAAAAATGTGTATAAAAAACTGAAAATTACATATAAAAATTCCAATCCGATTAATCTCGCCTAGGCCCCGATTAATCCCGCCTACGCCTAGGCCCTACCTCATCGCCCGACTAGCGCCTAGCGATTTTTACAACCAGCAAAGGTGTGTGTATATATATGTAGTCTTGAGTAATTATGGTGTTGAAACAAGAAATCATATACACGGGGCAGAACGATATGATCTGTACAAACAAACTGTTAGTCTCGTCATATTAAGATAAATTTTTTTTTTCTAAACAAGTTTTGAGTATAGTAAAAAGTGAAAAAAAAAAATAGAGTGAGCAGAGATGATAACATATGCTTGATATGTTAGATGAGACGTGTACTTGTAAGTTGTCCTTGATTTGGACTGTAGCGTGAGGTGGCGCTCTCGATCGTGTTTGTGAAAGTAGCATGTCGTCTGTCAGGGCTTGTTATTGGCTTAGAGCTTTTGCTCTTGGATGTGCCGTTATGTTTGCACGCTCCGGAACTTGCGCTACAAAGGGAAGCTAGTTTGCACGATGAAGATAATATCATATTTACCCTTACAAACAGGGTAAATATCGTATATAATCAACAAAAACTAAAAATATCATATTTATACCCGTTCAATAAGAAAAATCTTAAAAAGTATATTAAAAAATCTTAAAATCCTAAAAATTACGGATAAATGTTCAGCAGCATAAATTATGGATAAAAAATCAGCAGCATAGCTGTATTAAAAATAAAAACTCTAATTAAAATCCATTTTTAAATGTACATAATTTTTTTTTTGAAACAGCGAACATTTAAATGTATATAAATCATAAACACGGGCTTTGAAAGCTGATTGAGGAGGTGACACAGCTATCATATCTCTCATATATTCCATAAAGCCCTTAAAATATACCAAGTTCTGCAATAAGAACCTTATATTTATATCTTGTTAATATTTTTTACCCAAAATAATTATAAACAAGCAAATTTGTTTTTACATTATAAACAATGAAAACAAAACCTTCGCACTCCGAACACCCCCATAATTTCGTCAAAAAGACAAATTAATGAATTATAATAATTACACATTTTTTTAGTAAAATTGATCTCCATCGGCAATTTGGCATCAAGGTAACCTACTTTACCAGCACTGCCATCTCCTTCGATTTGATTGCCTGAATCAGAATCTTGAACTTGTAAGTTGTCTCTATCGATTATGCGATTCAGTTACTTTTCTATGCTAGTTTTTTGTTCCTCGTGATTTTATTGAAATTTAATCCAATTTCCCCAAGTATATGCTTCGCGATGGACATGATCATCGTCATGTGAAGTTCCCCCTTTCTTCCTGTGTAGTTTAAATTGTTGACGATGAACAAAATTGTTATTAGATTGCTACGATTCGTAGTTCATAGCTGATCCTAGCTAGTTAGGGTTTATGTTTGTTAAATTGTGATGTATTTGCGCAGGTCTCGTTCATGCTTCCAAGTCCCTCTGCTTGTGATTATTCCTTTTTTTTTTGTGATTTTGTAGCTTTGACAATAAAGTTATTGTATATTTGATCTGTTCTTAAATGCTTTGGAGATTGAGATTCATCTTCATTTGTCTTCACTGAAACCTCCAAAATGGAAATTATTAGTGGCTAAATCTGATGATACTCCTGTTAATCTGAAAATGTGACATGCCTTATTTGAATTCTTTGGAAGATAGATTAAACTCTTTAGTTATTTATTTATGAAAGACTAGATTTACATGAGTTTCAACTTCTGAATGAATCTCATCTTGTTCAGATCGTTGTTTACTTAACTGGAATCAAGCCATGGGTGATGGTCCTAGAGGAGTAGAAATTATCCCAGATTATTTTCAGGCTTCATCTTCTGGTGAGGAGACCCCTCAAACTAGTAGTTCATCGATTTCATGTACCAATAATGAATTTGAGGTATCATTCATGGCACGTATATACCTTATACATCGATCATATTCCTTTTAGAAATGATATTAATTGTAGATTTGATTTCATTCAAGTTTGTTTGATATGCATTAGCATAGTTCCAGCAGCCGTTTATGGGCTAGAAGAAGATTCAAAACTGCTGCATCCATTTTGAACTTGCTCAGTCCACGGAAGCTATCATGGGTGAACGACACAAATGGGCAAGAAAAGGTCTATTGATACATGACCCTTCAACTGTCTTTAATATATTAATTTCACTTTTTTTTAAGATTATTTCGTCTTGTATTTATCAGGTTGTATTATCTGCTACAGAAGTAAAATCCCTTCAGTCAGAACTTGCTGATTTAGAGGAAAGAGAAGCTCATCTGAGAGCTAAGTAAGGAAAATCGACACTTCTAATTTAATAACATCAATGTGTCTTCAAATTAAAGTTATATTTGTGCATTTGATCTGTTACTTGCAGGTTGGAACATACTGATGAGATTCTGCGTTCTTGCCATCTTTCAGGCTACCTATACATGAGAACTGTATTTTCCATGACGGGTTTCCTGTGTTTTTAGTATCAAGTCAATAGTCACAGTCTGTTAACTGACGGTTTTTAAAAATGCTATTTTATAGAGATGGGAAACATTACCTGGAGAACCACTTCCTCTTGATGACACAGAAGTTGATGATTGGCTTCCACGTTTTGTTGTTCTCCATGGACCATGCATCTATTTGTATTTTCTGTGCACAGGTAATACCTAGATTCCATTCGTTTACACCATTTTATATCATTTTACACGTACATATGTATATATTTATAACACCATTTTGAGGTCGCGTCTTCATTCTCATGACATCAAGTAAACATGAGACTCACTATCACATCTTGATTTCTTTCCACACCATATACATGTGAGACTTATATTTGCTACAAATACTGTCAATGGTTTGTTGTTGTTGAGTCTAATGCTGCTTTTAGTAGACACAAGTTCTTTTTGTAGATTATCTCATGGAACATGTATATAAGAATACTGATATTATTTGATGCAGCCAACTAATATCCCAACACTGTATTCTCATGTTTTCTTAGAAATAGTATAAGAAAGTGGAAAGAAGGCAAACAGTTTTTTTTGCTTATATTCTGAGTTGGGAAGAAGTGAAGAGAAAGTGTAATGCTTTAATTCTTTTTCTAGTTCACAAGTTGGGAAGAAAGTTTCAAAGATACCCTTACTATTTAAAACAAGGGACTTTAGATAGGGGTATTTTCATCATCGAAAATATTCGTAGTCTTTCTTCTCCTTTTTCTCAAACTTCCCACATTCGTCAAATACAAACTTTTTTTTTACTTTATCTCCATTTCCTTCTATATCATTCACTTTCTTTCCCAAATAACTCAAGAAAGGAAAGGAAAGGAAAGACTATGATTTTTTTGAGTGACCAAACTACCTTGATTTAACTAACTTATTTTACATTGAAAGTCATCATCGTAAAATTGGAAACTTTCTTTCTTTTTATTTCCAACTTGAGAAACATGAAAAGGAATCAAAACATTACCTTTTCTATTTATGAGTTAGTTATACATGCACTTGTATGTAGAATTAGCCTCATGATGGTTCACTTTGTTGATCAGCTTAAAACTGTTGCAGATTTAAGCCCTCAAGACTCCACCCTGTTATCTGACATCATTGAAGTGGGGCCGATGCCATGTGTCATTCAAGAAGATGGGGAGACTCGATATTATTTTTACATCGTAACTCGCCTTGGATTGAGATACGAGTGTTCAAACACTTCTAAAATTCAGGTCCAACCATTCATATTTCCAATTGCATGTTTTTGTGAATGTAATTTTCATTTATCTCATTAAGATGTACGATCCCATCTTCGTTTCATTCCTCTTAGGTGGATAGTTGGTTGACGGCGTTGCAAGGCAAATGCAAATTTGGCTCACATTCAAGCTGATTCATTGGTCATAACCAGAGAAATGACATCTTATTGTGCACTTATGGTAAATGGTATCTAATATCTAGAACTAGGAGTTGGGTTAGCTGATAAGATTAGATTGTTAATAGGAGTTGTGAAATTCATGGTGGACTTTGAAGCTTGTTTACCAGTTTATTGAGACTGATGGAACTAATTATGCATGGATGGTCAAAAGTGTGCCAAAAACTTCTCTTTGTACATGTAGTGTTTTTCAAATGTTTAAACATTTTTATCTTCTCCTTCGTATTTGTTAGAGCATCAACAATCCTATGCATGAAAGAGTTTTGAGTGGCAAAATGGTTGGGCCAGTCAGGATTGAAACGGGTTCAGGTCAAATTGTGTTTGGGTCAATATGGTGTTATATTTCTTTTTATGGCGGCTAGTGGCGATGGATGCCAGCTGTGGTGGGATGACGATTAAGAGGCGAACCTACCTGGTTGAAACCGAATCATACTACACAGGTAAAAAAAATTATATGCAACTTTTATATCCAAAAGTCGAGGGGAAACATCTCAGGACGGCGACATTTCTCACACCCATGAGTTATAAATTCAAACTGACAAGATTATGACATGACTAATAAAATATTTAACTAAAGCACGATAACAAAATTTTAGGCAGAATATTAAGGATTTGAACCCATGTCATTTTACGAGTCGATAGTGTTATTGTATCTATTATTCCATCTTAGATGGGTGGGGGGTTGGGGTATATTAGTAAGAGGAGAGTTGTTCCAAGACACAAAACAAATAGAAAAAAAAGTTTGCCGTTCAAAAAAAATTCTATTTCTACTTGGAATATATTTGTGAATTAGAAAAGAAAAAAGAATAAATATAGAACTTTTCTAGCAACTAAATCCGAGCATTTTTAAAGGTTGAGGTCTTGTTTACCTATTAAAAATGTTGATTAGTAAAAATAAAAGAAATCTAAAGGGGTAGTTAAATGGAATTTCTTTTGCTTTTGATACATTTGGTTTTCTTGCTCCGGAGACGGTGAAATTTCTTAATAGGGTTCAGCGGGTCATGCACGGTAATATTTCGGCCCCTAAGACTTAAAGTTTAATGTTTAGTAGGATCAGTTTTGCTATCCAAAAGGGGGTTACGGTGCAGCTTGTTTTCTGTTTACCGATCACTTTATTGTAATAATCTTTTTTATTTGTATTGAATGGAGAAATGCCAATAAAAAAGATAAATTTTTTAAGTGTCACGGAGAATAATGGGCTTGTTTAACCCAATACGCATAAGTTATTTTAGTTCTATATATTATTTTCTCAAAAATATTTATATAACATTCAACTTTTAAATAAATCCCGCAATGAAAGTATTCATTTCATATGAATCGTTTGTTATGCATAAAATACAAGCTTATTTGTCATGACTCATGATTTGTGATTTTCTCTAATTTGGTCATAATTATTCATAAAAAATAGAAATGTTGAGAGAGAGAGAGAGAGAGCGTCAACGGGGTAGAGTAGGAACGGCAGGAGGCACCGGGTACCGGCAGGAAGAGGACCTTCAAAGCTGGACAAGGGTGACGTACAGGAAACCATCTACGGGAGTCAAAGCACCCAATGCTACCACCTTCCTGATAACTGTTCATCTACGAGGTTATGGAAAGCATTCCAACACATCGGTCGAATCGTGGATGCTTATGTTGCGCGGAAGCGGGATCACCTAGGGAACTGTTTTGGGTTTGTAAGATTCAAAGATTTTACTGATATGCAGGATCTCCTAAACGGAATGAATACGATCATCATCGGCAGGTGTAAAGTGGCTGTGACGGTGGCCAAGAACCACAACAAATTTCATACGCGTTCAAACGTTCCCGCTCATACCAAGGCGGTTAGGTATTACCAGCCTGGTGGGGGTCGGGATCTCAGTCTGGATGGGCCTCCCTACCCGACCTCTTTATGCACTATTTGGTGAAGCCATTGATATTCAATCTATGTGCAACACGAAAGTCATGTTAAAGTCGGTCGGCCAGGAAGACGTAAGTATATCATATGTAGATGGGTTACAAATGATGATAATTTTTAAAAGCACTTTGGAAGCTAGGAACTTCCAATCTAATCACGAAGCTGCATGGAAAAAACACTTCCATTCCTTGTCCATTTGGGATGGTCAAGACATCCCATATCAGCGGATTGCAGGTATTAAAATCAAAGGTGTACCATTCATCCTACGGGACAAAAGCACGTTTGATAAAATTGGTGAAGCATTTCCGTCGGAGTATTCTTGGGATGATGATGATAACTCATTCGCCTGCTGTTACGTTCTTACAAACATTGGCAAGAGGATTGAGGAATAAATAATTATCAATTGGAGGAATACTTCATACGCGGTATGGGTTAACGAGGAAATGAACTCATGGAGTCCTCTATTTGCGGATCCTAATCGGACTTCTGAGGATGAAGATATGTCAAAATCCGGCGATGAGGATAGCTCAGCTTCTTCTAAAAAGGATCCTCAGGTTACGCCGGAGTCGTTCACTGACCGGAATAAAACCGGGAAGTTTTCCGATAGCAGGTGGAAACCCAATGGTTTTTCGAAGGTGGAGCATGGGTCTCAGAGTAGAGTGGCTAAATGTAATCATGATGCCTTGGGAACTACCTCAAGAAAAGATGATATCTCCGAGGTGGCCAGAGAAAAGTTTTCATCGGGGGACCAGGTTCCGAGAGTAGCAGAGCATGAATCAATTAATGAGGGGGATTAAAGTCAATTCCGAGGTGGGCATAGAAAATCAGATTGGGCTTAATGAATCAGTATAGTCAATAATAAAGGGGATAAGGTTCCAGACTTAAACATCCCTCTTACCCATCCTCTACATGAAATTTGTGACACTGGCCGGAGAAGACCTGGTAAATCGAAATCGAAGAATCTGAGAAAAGTGGGAAAACCCTTCTCATTAAAATTAAAGACAGACTATGGAGCAAAATTTCACATTCGACTCAATCAGATCAGACACTAGGTTCATTGTCTTTCACTTCTTCTCCAGGTACAGGTCAGTTAAATTCACCTCAACTCGGGGGGTATGGGGCTATAGGGGAAGATGATATTGTTTTAGAAACACCTGAACCCACGGGACTCATTTCACCGGTCCGTACTGATTTTAATTCGGAGGAGTTGGATGAGACTTCAATTGGGGATGGGTCAAAGGGGGTACATGTCACCATCGCAGGAGGGCCAGAAAAGGTTTTCAATTTGGACGATCGGGATGAGGTTCAAGAAACTCTCCTTATTGCTGATTGCTTAGGCATCCAGTTATCCGGATTCACGGAGCTGGTTCGGGATGCCATCAGGGAAGGGGAGCGGAGAATTCTGATTCTTAATGGTTTTTTTTATCTATCAATGCTAGGGGAGTTGGGGACGACAAAAAAGTCGTCTGGATTAGGAAATTAAGAAGGGATCATCGCATTAAGTTTCTATGTATTCAGGAAACAATGCTTGTTGATGGGGATAAGATATCTTTTAACAAACTCTGGGGGGATAGGGATGTCGGGTTGGATTGGGTGAATGCCTCTGGCCGGTCAGGAGGGTTAGTTTCTTTGTGGGATATGAGCATCTTCTCGGTGTCCTCGACAGACAAATCGCAGAATTATCTGGTGGTGCACGGTAAAATAAAAGGGGTTGAGGAGGAGTGTCATGTGGTCAATATTTATGCCCCTCAAGATGGTAGAGCTAAATTGACCTTATGGAATTCTCTAGCGGCTCTTAAACATGGGGTGGGGGGCTACTGGATTTTTCTTGGAGACTTTAATGAGGTGAGAAAGAAGGAGGAGAGGTTAAACTCGGAATTTAATCACGCTAATGCGAGAAGATTTAACGAGTTCACACATAATGCCAGTCTCATGGAATACAATATGGCGGGAAGGAAATTTACGTACAGACATGGGGACGGAAATAAGTTAAGTAAAATTGATCGTATGTTGGTTTGTCAGAAATTCTGGAACAAATGGCCTAACGCTGGCCTTACGGCTTTGCCTAGCGGCATGTCGGATCATTGTCCTATTAAGCTAGCCACTCCCGATCAAGACTTTGGTCCAGTTCCATTCCGCTTCTTTAATTCCTGGCTATCTCGTCCTTCCTTTGATTCAATCATTTTGGAGGCTAACTCGACTTTTGTTTATGTCGGGCCACCAGATAAGTATATAGCATTAAAATTAAAGGCCTTCAAAACTGCCACTAAATCATGGCTCGCCAAGGACAGAGGAGATTTGGATGGCGAAAGAAAGAATCTGGAACTGCAACCGGAGGAGTATACATTCCTGGCCGAAAATGATCTTCTAAATGAGGTCCTTATAAAGAAAAATTTGGATTGCAAAAAAATGCTTCTAGATTTGGATCATAAAGACTGGTGTGATATAAGGCAAAAATCAAGAGCTAGATGGGCTAAGGATGGAGACGAAAATACGGCGTTCTTTCATGGTTTCTTCAACAATCGAAAGCGTATTAATAGAATCCATGGACTAGAGATCGATGGGGGTGTGGTGCACCAAACCTAGTCTTATTAAGAAACAGATCCACAATTTTTTTGCAAACAAGTTCAAAAACCCTCTACTTGTTCGCCCGGATTTCTTATGTCAACACCTCAATCCTCTTGATCCATCCCTTGCCGATAGACTTATTGCACCTTTCTCAAACACAGAAATCAAAGAAACGGACTTCGTGCGTGTATTGGATCACTTCCATACAGTTTGTGAGATCAGTCTTGGCTGTACCTCTTCTTTTATCTCCTTAATCCCCAAAAGCCCCGACCCTAATGGTTTGGAGGATTTCCGACCTATTAATTTGATTGGCATCATTAGTAAGGTTATTTCTAAAACCCTTGCTAATCGTCTAAAAAAAGGGATTAACTCGATTATCTCGGAGGAACAATCAGCTTTTGTTAGTGGCAGAAATATTATAGATGCCCCCTGATCATTAATGAGATCATATCGTGGAACAAAAGGTGCAATAAAAAATCTCTGCTTCTCAAAATAGATTTGGAGAAAGCCTTTGACTCTTTAGATTGGAAATTTGTGGACTCGGTGATGCAACAAATGTGTTTCCCGGTCAGATGGAAAAGACGGATACAGTCCATTCTGTCCTCTAGATCATCGGTTATTGTTAATGGATCGCCTACATTTGAATTCCAATGCTACAGAGGTGTCCGTCAGGGAGATCCACTGTCTCCGTTCATTTTTATTATTGCAATGGAAGCCTTCTCAAGCTTCATGAGAAGCGCGTGTCAGGCTAACATCTTCAAGGGTATTCAATTGTCTCCCCGGGGGGCTGTCTTTCACACCTTATGTATGCAGACGATGTTATGGTGTTGGGGGATTGGTCGGAATCGAACATCAGGAATATAGCTCGCATCATGAGGGCATTTGTCTTGGTGTCTGGCCTCAAAATGAACTTCAACAAGACTGCCATTATGGGGATTGGAGTGGAACCTTAAATATGTCGAAATCTTGCCTCTATGATAAACTGTTCAACTGATAATGTCCCTTTCAAATTTCTCGGTATTGAAGTGGGCAACAAAATGAACTCGTCCAAGGCTTGGGATCCGGTAATCCGATCCATTGAAAATCGGTTATCTACTTGGAAAGTTGCTACATTATCGATTGGGGGGTAGGGTTACTCTCCTGAAATCAGTATTTGATGCACTCCCCGTGTATTACTTCTCTCTTTATAAAGCTCCTAAGACAGTCATTAAAAAAATTGAAAGTCTTGGGAAATCTTTCTTTTGGAGAAGATCTATGGAGAAGAGGAAAATCCATAGGTTCAAGTGGGAAACCGTTACTGCCCCAAATGATAAGGGTGGGCTTGGTCTAGGAACTCTTGAAGACCTTAACCTTAGTCTATTGGTTAAATGGTGGTGGAGGTATAAAGTCGAGGGAGAAATGTTGTGGAGGCGAGTGATTGATGTTATTCATGAAAATAACTCATCTTGGGGCATGGTACCATGTAACAAAGTCTTTTCGGGGGTGTGGAATAAGATCGCAAACCTTAATCAGTACCTCTCCAAATCAAATATTATCTTGCCATACTCAATAGTGGGGTTAGTGGGTAATGGAGAAAGCATAAGGTTTTGGGTGGATCACTGGATTGGTTGGCTCCTCTGATGGTTTCCTTTCCGGCCCTATTCAGAATTGAAGCGAACAAATCTTTCCTTGTCTGGGACCGGTTCCGTTTGTCGGGTACTTCTCTAACTTTTACTTGGTCTTGGATTAGAGATATTTTGCTTCCGTGTGAATTACATGAATTGGAGGCATGTCGCTTGGAGTTAAATCAGGTCCATCATGTGGTCGTGGTCGGGTAATTCGGACGGTTCATTTTCGGTCAGGTCAATCAGGGCCTCTTTTTCCGTTCAGAGAGTGTTGGATCCGAGATCGGCTTTTTCATGGAATGCTTGGTTACCACTCAAGATAAATATATTTGGATGGAGGATGCTAGCAGATAGGATACCGACAAGAATGGCGCTCCAAAGGAGGAATATTCATATCACATCAACGATTTGTGTTCTTTGTGGAGAGGTGGAGGAGTCGGTAGATCATGTCTTCACAGCTTGCTATGTTGCCTCGATCATTTGGCAAAAAATCTCTTCTTGGTGTAGGCTTCCACCGATCTTCGCTTTCACGGTCAAGGATTTGTTCTATGCAAAAACAAGTGGGGGGAGGCACGCTATGAAGGATCGACTGGTTCACTCGGTCACGTTGCTGGCTTGCTGGGCTCTTTGGAAAGCTAGAAATAAATTTATCTTCGAAAATCAACCGATTCACATCACAAAAATCATCGAAGAAATTAAAACGGTGGGGTTCCTTTGGTTAAAAAATAGGGCAAAATTGGACACTTTGGACTGGGAAAATTGGTGTTCTTTCAATTTTAGTTGTTAGGTTGTTTGGACGGTTCTCATGCCGTCCCTGTTATTCGGTATTTTCACTTTTGTTTGTATGTTACTTTCTTTCCCTTTCTCTGTAATATTTTAATAGTTTCTAGCTAGCTGGTTATATTGATTTTCGTCTTTAAAAAAAAGTTAATTAGTTCACCAAACCCCTACGTGATTTGCAACGGCTGGCTGAAAATGCTAGATCTGGTGCCACGTGGATCCTATTTAAGCTGGCGGCCCACTCGGCGTTAGGGTTTTGGCATCGACTATACAAAATCACACGCAGCATATGATGCCGTAACAATTTACAACCCTCGGCTTCACATCACTTTAAAACATTAACCCTTCAATTTAAGTTTATTGTCCAAATTAAACCTTTCATACTAAATGATGGATTATTTCATTAATTTGCTTGTATTTTACCTTTATCTTTTTCAAGTTCAAATTATTCTTTTGCATATACTTTTGGTCAGATAAAACATTTACTTTGTGATAGCGGTTCTTTATTTGTGAAACACCATGTTGATATGAAGGATGTTAACTACATCACTACTTGACTCACTTTTAATTAAGTAAAATTATTGTTCATACTATTCTAGTGTTTATCGAATATGTACCACGTCTTGACACTTGGTGGTAAAAGAGTAGACTATATGTAATAACAACTTTCAATGTTTGTCGTATTCCATTCAAAATATAAGTTTTTCACATGGCTATGTTAAGTTTGCGCAATCCTTCATTATTTTGTTCCATATATTTTACGTTTTAACATGTTAAATTCTTAAATTGATGAATTTCCGTTATCTTATTGTTTTTTCTCATAAACTTTTGGAGTTCGAAATAATGAAAACACATAAATTATCAGCTTCAATATCAAACGTACTATGAGTGTATGTTAAAAAGAAGATATACATTGATCATATATACTATGTATAACTTACTTTTCTATCCAAATGTCGACACGACGATTATTATAATGTTTATTACGAAGCCATATTTTATTCGTTCCCATGGTGTACATCTAACATTCTCAACAAAGCTATCTTTTCCATCCCTATACCATATAACTTTCGTGTACATCAAATGCGTAGGCATTGCCTTTGATTTTCATTTAGTTACCAACAATGCTCGAGTTGTTACTATTAATCTAACTTTACATACGGAAACCACACGTATTTCACTTGTAAATGGGCATAAATTATCACATTTTTCATCTTAAACTACATAACATCACTACAAACATTACTAAATACTTTTAGTAAAATATCAAAAAGAACCTTAAGGGTCAATCATATAGTTATTCTAAACCAAAAGGACTAGTTTGCTAATTGATGCAAACCTCATGGTTCACTTTTATTATTCTCTTCCTCCTACCAATATTGGGAACCTCAAATATTCAATCACAATCAAACTCCTCTCTTCAGTGCTCTGCTCTCCCTCGCACTCTCAATTCTCAACAATTTTTCATAAATTATTGGATCGAAGGAGGAGGATGAGTTCTCAGATATTCAGATCTGCTTCACGAGCCGCTAGGTCTATCGTCTCCTCTGCTTCCAAGCAGAAGCGTCTTTTCTCCGGTATCATTTCCGGCAGTTTTTGTTAATCAACTTGTATTATTTCATAAGCATTTGTATATGTTTTGATATGATTGCGATTACTTTAGGCTTATGATTGTGTTGATATGCTGTGAATTCTGTATTGCAATCTGTATTCAATTGTCGGTGAATATTGGCGTGATGATGTTACGTCGATTATTTTCGTATTCTTCATATTAATTGACTCTGTTTTGATCTGATTGCGATTAGTTTGATGATTATCATCGTGTTGCGATGCTGTAAATTACGTATTGCAAAATGTTTGACTTGTCGGTGAATGTTATGCGTGATAATCTATATCTATATCTATACATACTAATAAATAAGGGTTTTGGGGTGCCACATGTCACTCCCGCATGCCTCCTCTCTTATTGGTTTTCCCGCCTCTCTCTCCTAATAAATGCACCACTATCTTATTAAATAATAATGATATTATAAATATATTTTTAAAGAAGAATAATAATTATATTAAATAAGAATATATAATAAGAATTCAAAATATAACTAATTAAAGAAAAATACTAATTTGTTATATACACAACATTTCCACTTGATATATCTCGAGACTATCATAATATTCTGACAAGTTATGACGTATTTATAAATTTATAAGTTTTATCTTTTTTTAATATACAATCTCGTGTAATACACGGGATTATAACCTAGTATTGTATAGATTATTTTCGTGGATGATTGAAATCCTGAAAGTAGAGCTTGATTTTTTTAATGTTTTTGTTAAAATTTTATTTTATTTCAGTTTTGTGATAGTGGATTATTTAGTTAAACTTTCCATAATTTTATGTGTTCAAATAGATATTTATGTTATCGTTATCATTTTTATAGAAATATTCGCTTTAGTTTAGTTATTTACTTATTTTTTTAGTGAAAATATGTTTTTAGAAAGTGGCATTTGATCATGTGAATCGGATGGAATACTGTTTATATTGTGTAATTTTTCTTTTGTAATGGTAATTAAATTAAAGAGCACTTTTATTCTTTTGCCGATGCTATTTCAATGTAAAATTTACATATTATTCTTGTTTCATTTGTAGAAGGAAGATCTGTTGCTGCTGCTACAGCAGTTTCATACAAAGGAGTCTTGCCAGCTCTAACTTCTTTTGGGCGTGATGATTCTGGAAACACATCCAGCACATGGATTGCTGGAGCATTTGCTCTCCCTGCTGCAGGTTTTCACCTTTTTTCATCTATTATCATCGCAACATATTACACAGTGTAGATTTTGTTTTTTTTTTGACATTTGTGCATCAGGATTTAACTGAAACTTGTTGTGAAATATTTTAATTTTTTTTTTAATTTCTTAATAGCATACATGCTTCAGGACCAAGAGGCACATGCAGCACAGGTATTACATTTTCTTACATCTTCTTTTTGAACGGCAAATTTTTACTTAGTGGGACTTGAACCCATGACCTTTAGGTGTTTAAGAGGCTTTGCCTCTACCATTGGACCACCACCCCAATGGCTTCTTACATCTTTTATGTTGGAAAACTGGAAAGCATGAGAGTAATTCTTGCCATTTTTTCAAAAATTGGAAATATTTTTCTTGTGCAGATGGAGCGCACTTTCATTGCTATCAAGCCAGATGGTGTGCAAAGAGGACTGGTAAGTTAACCACTTTTATTTAAACACATTTTAGATAATCTTTTCTCGTTTACTGTATCTCATAAGTGTGACATAGTAGCTGCCCACTGCTCACTTCTCACAACAACTAATAAGAAGATAAAGAAAGTTCCTTTTTTGTCTCTTTTCTTCTTTTTAAACAGTTTCTCATCAAATAAAACTTCTTTTTTTTGTTTTTCCAGATTTCAGAGATTATAGCTCGTTTTGAACGTAAAGGCTTCAAACTCGTAGCTATTAAACTCGTGACCCCTACAAAGTCCTTTGCCCAGAAGCATTACCATGATCTTAAGGAAAGACCATTTTTTGATGGGCTGTGTGACTTCCTTAGCTCTGGTCCTGTTCTTGCCATGGTAATTAGTTAGAATCAAATTATTTGATCTTTATGTTTTCTCTAAATATGCAATGTAACCACTTATTCTGTTCAAACATTAATGCAGGTTTGGGAAGGAGAAGGCGTGATCAAATACGGGCGTAAACTCATTGGAGCCACAGATCCACAAAAGTCAGAACCAGGAACCATCAGGGGTGACTTGGCTGTTGTTGTGGGAAGGTACACACATTAAAGAAAAATACAATCCGTTGAGTCTGTTTATAACTGTTTTCTTACTAAACCAACAAGTTATTTCTGTGCATATATAATAGGGGGGAGGTTCAAATAAGAAGTAGGTTTTCGTTAAGAAATCTAAGAAATGACCAAAACGCTTAGAAACGATATCAAACGAACTCCGATTGAGCTCATTTCAGCGGCGTTGGAACCGTCTCGTCGAACTCTACCATCTTAGCTTTTAGGGTTTAGCTTTTAAGGTTTAGATTTTACGTTTTAATTATATGGTTTTAGCCTTATGGTTTAGCCTTAGTGTTTAGCATTTAGGGTTTAGATTTTATGGTTTAGGTTTTTTTTGGGGGTGGGGGTGGGGGGTTTAGGTTTTTGGGAGGGTGGGGTGGGGGTTTAGGTTTTTGGGGGGTAGGGTTGGAGGGGGGTTTAGGTTTTTGGGGGTGCGGGTGGAGGGGGGTTTAGGTTTTTGGATCCGGATTAAACTTCGATGAGACGGTTCCAACGCCGCTGGAATGAGCTCAATCGGAGTTCATTTGACCCACTTCTTAGCGTTTCTTAGCGAAAAACCACTTCTTAGTGGAACCTTCCCCTATATAATAGTACCCATAGTTCTTTCTATGTTTGCATATAAGTCAGAAAGTGTTGGGAGACTTATAGCATGATGAGTTGATGACCATTATGCTGTGCTTTGTAGGAACATCATCCATGGAAGTGATGGTCCAGAAACCGCCAAGGATGAAATCAACTTATGGTTCAAACCAGAGGAGGTGACTAGCTACACAAGCAACCAAGAAAAGTGGGTCTATGGAGTCAACTAGCCGCATTCGTTTTTGATTTGTTGGTTTCTGTCTACGCAGATTAGTTTTTCAGCTGCAGGACTAACAACCAAAGAATAAAAAATGTCCTTTTTTCTCCTTTATAAATGAGCAAACAGTCTCAGTTTTGTATTGAAAGATTCTCAAAACCATCTTTTTAGTTGTTAAAAGACAGAAGAATTTGGTTGATGCAGGGCTGTTTTCTCCTCTTTTGATCTTGGAATTTACCTTTTTAGTTGTCGAAGACGAAAATAGCTTCGCTTCTTTCATTGTCGGCTCAACCTTTTCCGGGGCCTTAAAATTGAAACCTTTTGTTGTTAAGTAATTATTTTGCTTACACTTACAATCCTAAGAACGACCTACTATCATTACTGGATTTAACATGAGCATAAACCATAAACAGTTGGATTGTAGTCACCATATTATGTTAGTACATGGCAATGTTGTATTGACAAGTTATTGAGAACAATTAACAAAAATGAAATTAAATATTCACATAAATATTACCAACTAACTTAACCAAACATCTAGCATCTGATTTTAACAAAAAAATCTGTATATAATGTTTATCAAATTCAATGAATCCGGTTGAATTTCCATAACTATCAACCTATGATACTCGAAATACATATATTAAAAAAGTAAAACCAAATATCATTGTCACTATTGTCACTAATGATCAAAACTCTAATCCTCACTTTTGTACACCGAACATGTACGCCAATCATATCATGTTTTTCCCAAAAACAAAAAGAACGTGTTTAATCATTAAATAATATCCTTCAGTCAGGGGGTGTAGCTCATATGGTAGAGCGCTCGCTTCGCATGCGAGAGGCACGGGGTTCGATTCCCCGCACCTCCAAATTTTAGTAACTTTTTTCGAGCGTTAATTTCCAGAATAGTCCCCACTCTTCCATCCGTACCGCTTCTAACCTCTCGTTCCTCATCTTCTCCACCCCTGCCTGCACACACTCATCTCACCTCAATTTCACACACACATCACATGTCTCTCAACTTAACTTCTCCATGGCCGAATCGTCTCTACCTTCACCATCACCGCTTCCCATCCCCTTCCAACGACGCTGCATCAAATTCGTCAAAATCACAGGCTTTTTGCAGTTCTCGCACACCGAATTATAGAAACAAGTACATCAAGGCTTCGTTGAGTGAGAGCTATCATGAAGGTACTGTAGTGGATGGTGATGATGCTGGTAGCGGGGATTATGAGCTGATTATTAATAAAGTTTCGGCTGCAAAAGATGCGAGTGTAGCACTGCAAGTGTTTGGTGAAATGACTAAGAGAAGCGGTGGCGTTGTGACTACTTCTGATTGTTCTTCCATTATTTCGGCCGCGCTTGATCGGAACAATCCGGATTTAGCACTATCCGTTTTCCAAGCAATGCGGTCGAGTTTTGATGCAGGTTTATATGTACAATCTACTGTCTTCATTCCTAAATTAGAGTATATTTGTCTGAATGATTTATTAATTTAGGCTTCTAATATCATTTAACCTATTTAATATTTAGTGAGGTTATACTTTATTGTATACTAGGTTAAAATCACGTGTATTACACGGATTAAATAAATAAAATGTTATATATTTAGTAATAAAGAATTTATATTTTTAAAAACCCGTGTTATGCACGGGTTGAATAAACCAGTATATTATATCAGTTGAAATTTGTTAATAAACACAATCGTCAAAATATGTTTTTAAAAAATGTAATTTGTCGTGACAGTTATATGGTCTGTTAAGTTAATTTAAAACATTTTTTTTCAACTGAGTATTAAATTTTTAATTTAATTGATAAATGTTAGTTCATACTAAGTTTCATTTTATTGATAATATAATAACTATTTAAAATTAAATAATAAATATCCGTAATTAGATTTATTAATATAAAGATTATTATTTAATAGGATATAGAAATAGAAAATCTAATATTTAATAGGAGAGAGATGCGGGAAAATAAAGGTGAGGAGTAACCAGAGAGTGACACGTGTCCCTCGTTGTTTTTCTTTATTATATTGTATTGATTTGGTTTGAGTAGTCAGTACAATTTAAATGTTTAGTTGTGCATAATTGGGTGCTTGTACATGGAGCACAAGACAAATGAGGACATTTGTTCTGCTTTTAAAAGCATATAACTGGTCTAGTCTAAAGATTTGAAACGAATTTCCGGTCTAGTGTGGTCTTTTTACAGTTTTATTCTATTATCGACTAGAACTTTTGGAAGAAACTGTGTTGTATCGGGTGGAGGATAGGCTTTGGTTTAGTGCATGCTGTAATGTACTTATGTTTGATGCATGAGGTAGGTGTAGGAGATAAAGATGATGGTGACAGATGGAGGTGGTCCAGACCTGATGTGAATACATACACACTGTTGGTTCGGGGTCTTGCAGCATCGTTGAGGGTTTCAGATGCACTTCGGATTATTGTTAATGTATGTCGAGTGGGAGTATCTCCTGGTGAAGAGGTACGGTTGCAGTTACTGTTTTTACTTGTTTGTTGGCAAGCATTAATATTCCTTTGAGGTTTGTGTTTATATTTTATTCTCACGGTTGCCTGCAGCCAGTTCTTTCTAGTTTCACTGTATAATCAAGTTTTCTAGCCTCTCGTTTTATCTTTCTGTTGATCTGCAGTTTGCTTTTGTTCATGCAGGTCCCTTTTGGTAAGATTGTCAAATGTCCTAGTTGCATGATAGCTGTTGCTGTTGCACAACCGCAAAATGGTATTCAGGCATGCACAAAAATGCCTAGAGATTTATTTATCTCCCCCCTTTTTGTGATTGGCATGTGAATGCTAATGATCTATCCTTTCCTCCTCCCTTTAGTTCATCATGTTTTTATCAGATAAAATCTGTCCTGCAGATTGTTTCCTGCTCCAACTGTCGTTATCAATACGAGCTTGTTTCTGGCAACATAACTAGTATCCAGTCAGAAGAAATAAGGTTGGTTTTTGTATTCCTACTTGTCTTTTGCACTCTGAATCATCACTATTGAATGGCTATTGCTTGCATAGTACTTTCAGTTGTTTTATATGAGTTGGAATGGACTTCTGACTTCTGATGCATACTATTTTCTATACTTGATCATTTTTAAAGTTACTCCATGTTGGTTTAGGGTTTCAGCGCTGTTTCCCTTGTTACCTTTTCTCCAAAAATTCCATATTTAACTATTCTTACTGTGTTTATATTAATTCAATAAAAATGGTAGTAAAAAAGAGTGCCATAGCGTATGATGTTGATCATGTGATATTCACTTTCTCTAAGGATGTCCTCCTGCCGAACGCAGCATGGATGTGCCTGCATGGAAAAGAGGGCTACAATTCTTGCAGCTAGTCAAAGAAACTACTCCTGCTGCTGTTCACTCCATTGTGGCAAGTCTCTCCTCTGCTCCTCTCCCCAACCCAGAAAAAAAAACATTTCATGAGTCCCTGAATTTCCACACAGTTCACAAGAGTTTATGTTCATCGTCTTTAATAATTTTCTGGTGTAATGTTACATCATTTCTTAAAAAAATGGAAATGGTAACTATATTTATATTGTCATCCTTTTGTAAGTGGGTGGTCAAATTTCTAAAATGAAGAAGACCCGATGTGTGCTCTGTCAAAAGAAAAAAATATAGAGGGTTTATAATAAAGCTGATTGTCATAAACCTTTCTTGCTAAATATTATCCTCAGGTCCAGACACCATCTGGTATTGCTCGAACACACAGGTTTGCTACTAAAACAGTGGATCTCCCTGCACAAGAAGGGGAACATGTAACAATTGCTTCAGCTGCTCCATCAAGTGTCTACCGGGAAGTGGGCCCCTTAAAGTTTAGCCCGAAAACACCCAACTTTTACCCTGGGGAGCCCATGTCCCTAACAAACCATCTTAATGGCAGAGAATCACCATTACTAAGAGCCCCTACTAAAAATGGAGGACTATCCTTATTTAGCCCTGCCGTCTTCTTCCCACTCCTTGCTGTCATTGCCACTGGAGATGTGGCCACAGGAATGATAGACCCCAGCTTACCTCAGTTTATTTCAGTTGCAGCTGTTTCGTCTGTAGCTATTGGAGCCACGTTAAACGGTGTGGTATTTCCACAGTTAAATCGAGTAAGTTTTCTTGTTGATGTTACTAAAAACCTTCTTAGCTTCCTATACCATGTGAAATTTTTTCCTATTTATCAGTGTCGCCTACAAGTTTATTAAATGCTTTTCTTTTTTTATCAGCTTCCTCCAAGACTTGTGGAAACAGTTGCCATAAGGCAGCAACTACTGTCTCAGTATGACACACTTCAATCTCGAATTAAGGATTTAAAAGAGGCTGCTGAAAATGAGGTATTCCCTTATATTAAAACAAAATCATATATTTTAGTCCCTGGCATGCAGTTAAGTTGATTTTCTGTTATGTTTAATCAATAGTTGACAATTGACCATCAAATATGTTAGGTATGGATGCTAGCGCGTATGTGCCAACTAGAGAACAAAATTGTTGCTGTTGGAGAACCTTCTTATCGGTGATCTCCTCTAACTATTTCTGTCACCACTTCTATTCTTTGTAGTGTAATATTTTGGTTAACAAAAAGGAAAGTTAATGAAATGTGTTTTTCTTCATTATTTTAATGGAAGTGCACGGAGAAGCAGAGTCAAAAGGGTGCGCGAAGGATTGGCAAATTCGTTGCAATCTCGAATTGAACTAATTGAAAGCTATGCAAGAGTATGTCTTCTACACTACTAAAATCCTATCGAAAGTAACATCTTTATTAAGTATTAAGCTGATTGTGTCACTATTTTTGCCTTCCAATTTTACCCCTCTTACAGATTTCTTCAATGATTGAAATTGAAGTGGAAATGGACTCTGATGTTCTTGCTGCTGAATCAGCCAGCAATACGGTCTGTTAACATTTACTCAAATTCTTTCCTACTGTTTAGGTGTTGTTTTGAGAAGGGAATGTTTAAACACCAAATATTAGATACCAACTGTCTTAAATTTTTTTTTTTTTGTTTTTGACATTTTTTCTTGTGCAGGAGACTATTGCTGAACAGATAGCACAGATAATGGAACTTGAAAATCTTGAAGAGGTAAGCTCTCATCAACAAGAGCATTTTTCTTGCAATGCTGCATTTATAAAAATTTGAATAATTACTGTTTTCTTTTTTTCCCCTTTGAATCGGTCAGATATGTTATGACCAGTTACTTCCTCTTCTCTTCAAACTTCATAAATTGTTTACTCAAATGTCAGAAATACCCTTTGATCATTAGTTCATGATAATCATTAGAGAAAGACTGAAAGTTTTGAACCAAACACAAATAATATGTTTTGTTTTTACAGAGATGGAGAATTCAAGCAGAGGCAAATGATGAGGTGGAGAAGCTTCTCAATTCTGAGATATTACCTTCACAACAGGTTTCAGATATATAACCAACTGGTTAGTCAGACAATCGGTTTTCATACACAGTTCAAACGGGATCAATAGGATTCACATTTCTGTTCAATTTCATGTTAAAAATGAGAGTTTCAGTGCCTGATATTATTTACTTGTATAAAAGATCTCAAATTCTAAATACATTCTTTAGAAAATTCAGAAAACATTGGACATTGATGCTTGAAAACATGATATTATAAGCTAAACATGATATTGAAGCTCAAGTCCCAATCGATTTAAACAAAAATAAGAACACTCAATTTGGAATAAGCTCTCCAAGTTTTATTAATCCAGAAAATAACTCAAAACTAGATTAACTCTCATAACCTTAATCACATATTTGATTAGGCTATATATAGACCATGACTCGGTTATAATTAGAGACTAATAAGGACTCCTAATTAGATAATAAACCCACATGTTTATCTACTAATCTAACTAGCAATTATAAATCAAATACAACCCATTTGATTTATCTCTAATTGATTATTAATTAATTACTTGAACCCAATTTCCATTAGCTCGGAAACAGGCCCATTATCCCGACCCATTTGCTCGAGTCAGGGAATTAGCCCGTATGGGCCAACAATCACCCCCCCTAATTCACGACTCGGAATAAGGAGGTCTTCAACTCTAAGTAGCTCTCGCATTTCAACAAACTTGACTCTTGCGAGTGGCTTGGTCAAAGTATCAGCTCGTTGCTTTTCTCCACTAATGTATTCAATCAAAACTTGCCCTTTTTCAACACATTCTCTAATGTAATGGTATCTTGTGTCGATGTGTTTGCTTCGACCATGAAAAACCGGATTTTTCATAAGTGCTATAGCGGACTTATTATCAACTCGAATCACCACCGGTTGCACTTCTCTTCCCGTTATTTCACTGTAGAGACCTCTGAGCCAAATTGCCTGACATGCTGCAGATGTGGCAGCCATAAACTCGGCTTCACAAGACGATAATGCCACCGTGTTCTGTTTTTGAGAACACCATGAAATCGATGTATCTCCAAAATAAAACACATGCCCTGTCGTGCTTCTCCCATCATCTTTATCCGTGTTGTGGCTGCTATCACTGTAACCGACTATCTCTCGGTTACCCGTTCTCTTATACTTCAACCCGAAATTTATTGTTCCGGCTATGTATCTCAGAATGTGTTTTGTTACCATCCCATGAGATTCCTTTGGAGATTGCATGTATCGGCTTGCAATTCCAACGGAATAAGATAAGTTGGGTCTCGTGTGCAACAAATACCGAAGACACCCTACTAGCCTTCTATAACCCGTAGCATCCACCAGTGTACCATCTTCATCTTTAGACAATTTTGTTCCTGGCTCTAAAGGACACTTTGTTGGGTTACAGTCCAACATACTCGCCTTGGTCAAAATCTTCTTGGCGTAAGCTCCTTGCTTTATAGAAATACCCGAGTCATCTTGAACAACCTCTATTCCAAGATAATAAGATAATATACCCAAATCACTCATTTCAAATTGCCTCTCCATTTGCTTTTTGAAGTCTTTGATTTTCTTGGTACTAGAACTTGTAACAATAAGATCATCCACATAAACACCCGTGATAATCACACCATCTTCCACGTGCTTCATATAGATAGCTTGCTCTTGAAGGCAACGTGTATAACCAAGAGACTTTAACGTACCATCGAGCTTGAGATTCCAAGCTCGGGGAGCTTGACGAAGCCCATACAATGCTTTAGACAACCGATACACTTTGTCTTCATGTCCTTTCTTAACAAACCCTTCTGGTTGACTAACATATACCTCCTCCTTCAAATCACCATGTAAAAACGCGGATTTTACATCCAAATGGTGAACTTGCCACCTCTCTCGAGCCGCAATAGCGAGTAAGAGACGGATCGTCTCCATTCGTGCCACCGGAGCAAAGACCTCGTCAAAGTCGATACCTTGTTGTTGAACATAACCTTTTGCGACTAGTTTTGCTTTATACTTCACAATTTTACCGTTTGCGTCTCGCTTTAATTTATATACCCATTTAAGACCGATGGGTTTGTGATTTGTTGGAAGTTTCGTTAGAATCCACGTGTTATTTTTTTCTATGGATTCTAACTCTACTTGCATTGCTCTCGTCCAGAATTTGTTACCCTTCGCTTGCGAATAACACGCTGGTTCGTCATCAGTAACTAGTAACAGCACCTCGGATTCACCTCTGTTTATCCCATCTTGAATCACGAAGTCATTTAGTCTTCTTGGAAGTATTTTCGGCCTAGACGAACGTCGCAGTGGAGTTGCATCAGGTTCTGCGTTTGCTGTCATTTGTGACACAGAACCTGCTGAGTACGGACTTGTTTCTGACCCGAATGGCTAGTCACCGGTTGCTGCTGTCGGTGAACTCCCTGCTGCCCCTGACCCGTCTGTAGATGCTGCTGGTGTCACAGGGGCTGTTTCTGTCTCCGATGCCCCCATGGTACTGTTTTCTGGAATGGGTCCTGAGCCATGGATAGCCTGATGTGAATCTAGTCCAGATTCATTTTGTGATAGGACATTAAAATTTTCACCTTCTGTTTCCTTATGATCCTATGGCCATCCTTGACTTTCAATAAACTCAACACTTCTTCTGACACATATTTTCCTTGCAACCGGGTCGTACATACGAAACGCTTTTGAACCCGGTTCGGAGCCAAAATAAACCATTGGCTTTTCTCTATCGTCTAGCTTGTGTTGATTTACTTTTGGTTCAGCTGCAAAACCCACACAACCGAATACTCTAAGGTATTCCACATTCGGCTTTCGGTTTAATAGTACCTCATATGGTGTTTTTAAGGTAACCGATTTAGTTGGACTCCGGTTTAAAACATAAATGGCGTGGTTTGCAGCTTCTCCCCAAAACTTTTGAGGCACTTCCATTTGCTTCAACATGCATCGTACCATACCGATTAATGTCCGATTTCGTCTCTCTACCAGCCCGTTTTGTTGAGGCGAATAGGGAGTCGTCAGATGCCTATTTATAGCTTGCAATTCACACCAATCATTGAACCCGATCGATGTGAATTCTCCTCCTCGATCGGTTCTAAACGTGCCAATCTTTAACCCCGTGTCTTTTTCAACCAAACCTTTGAAACTTTTGAACACCTTGAAAGCTTGATCCTTTGTCTTTAGTAGATAACACCACATGTAACGTGAGAGGTCGTCAACGATCAAGAACATGTACTTGTTTCCCGCCGGTGTAGGAGGTGTGATCGGGCCACAAAGATCACCATGTAAGAGCTCGAGTGGTCTTGTAGCCCGATAGGATGCTTGTTCCGGGTATGGCTTTTGAGTTTGTTTCCCTATCAAACACGAGTCACAAAGGTTAGTAGGACGAGAAATATGAGGCAAGCCACGTACCATTCCTTTGGTGCTTAGTTTCTTCATTGACTCGAAGTTAAGATGCCCAAAGCGAGCATGCCAAAGCCAAGCAGGGTCGTCAATCTTTGACAGTAGGCAAACCGGGGTGCCGATGGAGAGTTGGATCTTGTACAAGCGGTTCTTTGTACGGTAGATCCTCATCATAAGCCTTCTCACCTTATCGTAGATTAAAAGCACGTCATCCTCCATAACGATTTTGCATCCCGTTTCAGTTAGTTGTCCTAAACTGATTATATTGCTTCGAAGGCTCGGGATATAATAGACGTCTGTCAAGAGTCTATGTTCACTGGTTTTGCTTGTGAATAGTATCGAGCCTTTTCATGCAATATCAACACATGAGGCATCACCAAAACGAACCTTACCTCTTACCCGTTCGTTTAAGTCAGAAAAATACGACTTTCTTCCCGTCATGTGATTTGATGCCCTGTTATCTAAATACCACAAATCCTCCTCCATATTCTCGGATTCAAATTTTCTTGGTATCATTTTTTATTCGTTTAGATAAATCGTCTCGTTCTTGCAAGTTATCATGAATAGAGACGGGTCTAGGTCTTCCGCTTCAGCTAGATGTACCTCCGGTTTTGCTTCTTGATTAGCCTTTCGTTCAGGGCAAACAGAGGCATAATGCCCGAGCTTGTCACACCTAAAGCACTGTACTTCGGACTTATCCTTCTTCCCTTTCTTCCTGTTGTCATTACCCTTCTGACCCGAGTCCTTAGACCCCTGTCCTTGCTGAGTCTCTCGAGTCTGGCTTGAGCCTCGGCTACGTCCCCGTCCTCGGTTCGACGAACCACCTCCCCCCCCCGTCCCGTGTTAGCGTAGGGCCTGTGATTTGAGGCTGGTTCGTTTTGGGAAAACATTAACTTACTCTGATTGTTTGAAGATGATTCCACCCCTTTGAGTCTATCTTCAAACGTTTTCAATCTACCGATTGCTTCCTGAAACGTCATGGATTTCAGGTCGGCAAATTGCTCGATCGACGCCACGATTTGAATGTACTTTGCTGGTGCAGAGCCAAGTAACTTTCTGACCAGCTTCTTGTCTTCATACTGTGTTCCAAGGCTGGCTGCCTTGGTAACAAGTTGGCTGAGTTTAGCCACAAACGTGTCGATCGAGTCTGAATCGCTCATTCTTAATGATTCGAACTCGACTTCCAATTGTTCAACCCGTGCCTCCCGCACTCGTTCCACCCCCACATACCTGGTTTTTAGAGCCTCCCAAATTTCCCTTGCTGTCTCGAACTGAGCCACCTGGAACACAAGCTCTTCCGGTATAGCCTGCAGTAGTAGGGCGACAGCCATGTCGTCCTTTTTCTCGTCGACCTGTTTGTTTCCGGGTTCAAGTGCTTGAACAATCCCATGAACTTTGAAGACTGCTTTGATTCTAATTGCCCAGATGTTGTAGTTTGTTGCAGTGAGCATCGGACACTGCAAACTCGTGGAACTGTGGTCTTTCACGTTGACCACAGGTGGACGTTCCTCCTCTTCACCATCCATTGACTCTGGTTTCTTCTTGCGCCGGCTATAGGTTAGAGGTGTATTGTCACCTTGATCTAGCACTTCGGAACAACTATACTGATTTTGTTCGGATCAGGCGAGTAGCGCGCTGAAAGGACTGATCTGATCAGCCTCTTGCTGATCAGAAGTGTTGCTCGAAGGGGCTGGTCTGGTCGGCCTTCTTGCAGATCAGGAATGTCGCTGGAAGGGACTGATCTGATCAACCTTCTTGCTGATCAAGAATGTCGTCTCCTCCTTGGATGTTTAAATCGACGATTGAACGTGGCTCTGATACCAATTCAAGTCCCAATCGACTTAAACAAAAATAAGAACACTCAATTTGGAATAAGCTCTCCAATTTTTATTAATCCAGAAAATAACTCAAAACTAGATTAACTCTCATAACCTTAATCACATATTTGATTAGGCTATATATAGACCATGACTTGGTTACAATTAGAGACTGATAAGGACTCCTAATTAGATAATAAACCCACATGTTTATCTACTAATCTAACTAGCAATTATAAATCAAATACAACCCATTTGATTTATCTCTAATTGATTATTAATTAATTACTTGAACCCAATTTCCATTAGCTCGGAAACAGGCCCATTATCCCGACCCATTTGCTCGAGTCAGGGAATTAGCCCGTATGGGCCAACAGAAGCTCGCTAGAAAATAGCTCGTTGGAGTCTAGCTCGTTTGGCTAGCTCAATTTAAACAGGCCATTTAAGAAGCCCTACTTTTATATGTAAAAAATAAGTCCACAAACAAACTTTTTTTGTAGTCGTTATATTTGTCCACTGTCCACATGTGCAGAAAATACTATTTTTTCTTAAATCTATCATATGTTCAATACAAAATCATCAATATGACCGAGTTCGAGCTCAAATTTCATCTCGTTAAGTGTTTTGGAGCCGAGCAAACCTAGCTCATTTCATTCGAGCCAGAGTCTGAACTCGAGCTTGCTCGTTAATAAGCTTAAGCTAAACCATCACTACCCGTGGTGGAGAGGTGACCTGTACAATAATTATGGTGGTCATATGAATGATTTTATTAGGACAATGATCTTAAATTATTTACTTAGAATAATAGTCTTTTTTAATATATTTTTTTTGGTAAATTAGCATTTTTGAATTGTATGATTTAGCTGGCATAATGATTGAATACATTGTGATGTTGGATGGCAGAATTGCTTAGAGTCAGGCATTACCAAAGCCACGTGGTCTCCAACAGGAGATTACACTGCTGTTCTACTTGGTTTCTCTACTTTTACACAAAAACCTAACTCTTTATTTTATTAAATTTATACACTTTTAAAGGTGTAACTTGTTTCCTATATTTTAATACAAATATAAAGTTAATTTTTTTTAAAGAAAGATGATGGATTATAACATATTAACAGTATTTTATTAAAAAAATTGATTATTGCTCTATTAATATAGGTTTTAAAATCTCAATTAATTTATAAGAGTGAAGGGGGCACAACCCTAATAAAAAAAACCCTAACAAAAACACCAAATGAGAGTGTGTCACGTCATTTTTACCCAAATACTATTCTAATACCCTAAAGTGTTGGGGGCACAACCCTAATATCCTAAAAAAAATTCAATTTTTAAATTAAAACTAATATATATTTATTTAAAACTAAATTCATTTATTAAATTTATTAAAACTAATATATTTACTTAAAACAAACAATAAATAAAAAAATTACATAAAAAAACATAAATACTCAAAAATAACAAATAAAATATTTTTATTTTCTGAATTTTCTAAATCCAACCACTTTATATTAGTTTATTTTTTAACCCTCTCAACACTCAACCATTATCTTCATCTTTTGTACTTCTGCAACTCAGTTGAAAAGTTCAAACTTCACACTCGAAAAAATCAAGCCTTGAATGCATTAATTGATTTATCACCTGAATATTCACTACCTGCATGCGGGTATATTTACCCGAAATTGCCTACCTGATTTGCTACCCGCATCAACGGCGGCGGTGTACCCGCGTCTACCCGCAAAGACTACCTGAAGGTGTCCCTTCACCCTAAAATTTTAAAAAATAGGCCGACAAGCTATGTTTTTTCTTCCATGCGTTTCAAAAATTATTATTAACTATTTTTTGTCACTGGGCCACCACGCCAGTGGTGTCCACACATTAAAATGTGTCACTTGTGGAAGCCTTAATTTATGCAAATAGGTACGTGTCTTTATTATATTCGTCACTAGGTTAAAATCTCGTGTATTACAAAGATTGAATAAATGTAATGAATAATTGTAATGTTATATATTTAATAATAAATATTTACGTATTACATATTTAAGACATATTACATAGCTTTTGAATACAAATTTTAGAAATGTCATATAGTTACTTTTTAAAAATGTTTATAAAAAAAATAAAAAAATGTTTTATGAACAAACCTCTATTTTTTAAATAAAAAACATTTATAAAAAAAACTTATAGAAATCATTACTATTTAATAGGAGAGAGAGACAGAAAGTAAAAAATTATTAAAAAATAATTAGAAAAAACTTGTGCAATTAATAGGAGAGAGATGTGGGAAAATTTGTTTCCCCAAAACATTTATTTATATAGAGTATAGATTAAAATATAAAGTCTCTTCCTTACTCTTTAGTAAAGAAATTTGTAATGTGTGAATTCATATACAAATTACGATAAGCAGCGATGAGATCATGATTTTTTGACTGGAGTTGTAATAAGTTATCATCTTTGACTAGGTTCAAAACTCATTTTTTTTTAAATCTTAGATTTTATAAGAAAAACGGATGTGGTCAACTATTAAGGGTGAGGAACCCTTTCAACCCGAAAGTACACAGCCCTAAACCAATAGAAATTTAACATGTTATTTTTACCCTAAACTACCCCCCTACAAGGGGTGGAGCCCGTGAACCCAAGCTATACCCAATGTTTAAATTGCACCACCAACATTTAAATTGCACCTTAAATTGCTCGGGTTGTAGAACCTGTGAAGTGAAGCTAAACCCGTACCCACATGTGTTGCAATGGTGTTGCCGTGAACCCGAGCTTACCCGTGAGGTATAGCCGAACCCACTCCTTCCATCCTAAATGATTTTAACAAGAACCGAATAACTGATTAAGCAATAATTGTTGGTGAAAAACATAGTTTAAAATCTTATCTATACTATATATAATACATTTGAGGAGGACAGAGATGTCTTTTAACACTTTTTAAGAAAATTTACATACACACTTTTCTAAACATAAGATACAACCCTATAATATTCTAAAAAAACTAAAAATAGAAGTTATTCATATGGTAACTACCATCTCCCCTTATAATTTTAAACGTTCATAGCTTTTTCATACGTTAATATTTAAAAAAAAAACACACCAAAAAACGAGCATTTTATCCTCTTTAATTTGAGTATGGTATTACTATAGTTTTTTTCTAATTAAAAAAACGTTACGTGTTACATGTTAGTTTAGGGGCTAAGCATTCGATTCGAACCGGGTTGAACCGGATCGGAACCGCGAACCATTTGATTGGAAATATGTTAACCGAGGACCGGACCGTATATAAACGGTTCGGACCAGACGGAACGGAACCTTATTAACGGGTCGGAACCGTTTAATTCCTGGACCGAACCGATTAAGATAAAGTTAACTTTCATTATACCAAAAAAAGAACGACGAAAACGTCTCTTACCATCGGGTATATGAGGGCAAAATTTTAGAGAGAGAAACGGAAGGCAAGATAAGGTAATCGGGGGAAGAGAGAGGCCGAAGAGGTGGCTCGACGGTGGCCGTGCAACTAGCAGTAGACGTTTTTGTTCAAACCCTAGCAGCAAAATTTTGGTCTGTAGTAATGGAGCGACCGAAAGGTTTGGCAGCGACAGCGGTTGTTGTCGGCGAACAAAGGTCGCCGCACCACTCCTGCGATGGCTGATTCGAAAGTGAAGGTTTTATTTTGTTTTCTAAATCTCCATTCGTTGTTTCAATTGGTAATTTACATATCAATTTATTTGTTTCCGTTTGCGGATCAATTAGTAATTTGCAGATTAATTTGTATGAATAACATTGATTTATTTAAACTATATCTATAATATTGTTGGTTTTTTTTATCAAACACATGTAATAAACTTAAAATTATTTTCCGAGTTTAGTACCGCAACGCAACGCAACGCGTGCGGGCATTTTACAAGTAAAAATACTATATATCTTTTAAAAATAATTAAAAATGAGAAATTTGCGGTCGGCAAGCAAGTTTAAGGAAGTGATGTTGAAATTGTGAGGGGGGTGGATTCTTCCCCCTTTTTGTTGATACATACAGTTGGAGTTGGACAAATTAAATGCTGCCACATTCCATGGAATAAACGCTCTGGATTCCTTCTTCTTTTTTCTACGCCTAAATACTTTAATATTCTTTTTACTTTTAATAGCTGTCGGTGTTCAACACCATCTTTTTTTTAGAACGTCGTTTCGGTTAGGATGATGCTAACCCCTCCTAGTTCAGAGTTCAAGTCATGTCATAGAGGGTGTTTCTGAAATTATAAAGTGCACCTTGTGAGAATTGAACCTGAGACATCCATAGGATAAAAACATACTTTAGTGATAATTAATGAGATATATTCAATGATTAGGTGATATTTAATGCTTTTACAGGCTATGGTATTGTAGACTATGTTACAAATAGCAACACCCTTATATATAACTAGGTTAGAATCTCGTGTATTATACGGGTTGAATAAATGTAATGTTAAATACATAGTAATAAAAAATTTATGTTTTTAAAACCCGTGTAATACACGGGTTGAATAAACCCGTGTATTAAATAAGTTGAATAAAATACAATGTATTCTTTTAACACATACGTACACTCGTCAACATGGAACAATATGAATATGTAAATATATGATTAAAAACTTTTTATTTGAATCATAGCTGGCTATAAAATTGTTTTCAGTTTATAGAGTTATAAAAATATAATTGAACAAATTAATTGATGATAGATAAAAATTAAAACAAATAATTATTTTACTTGCCTAAAATAGTGGAGTTGATTATTAATAGGAGAGATATGCGTGAAAATGAGAATGAATACGCTTAGAATTATGACAAGTGTCCTCATATTTTACTTGTTTATTATGTGGTATAGATTTTTTTTTCATTAACACCATTATTACTATTATTAAAAATCATAGGTCGGTATCCATAATAATTATATTTTATTTGATTACTACCTTTCCATCTTTAATATATCAGTTTCTTTCACAAAACATAAACAACTTAAAGCGTGGCTTGATGGTAAACAACTCAGTCTTATCTTCACTACACGGGCTCGAGCCCTTCTTTTTCCTTTTCCACTCTGGGTTGCAAATTTAATTTGTATGTTTACTTATTTATCTCTATTATAATAAAATACTAAATTTTTTGTCACTTGTAATCATCATATTCATTTTCATAACTTTTTTCCCCCTAAAACCACATTTAAATTCGTTATTCAATCTTTCCATATTTTGTTTAACTTTTCAAAAATTTTCATAAATAAATATTTTACCAAATTAATTCATCATTATTACCGTTAACTCAAATTTATTTTTAAATTACCATCAAAATTGAATATTTAAAAAAAATCAAGAATTAAAAAATAGGATATTTGAAAAATACTACTTTTGTATTTGAATAAATATGTGTTAAAATAAAATTTACTGATATTTAATTATTAGTTTTTTAATTAAGTTTAATATTTATAAATAAACGAGAAAATTTGTCTCGCGCTTCGCGGCGGGGGCACGGTTGAGGTGGTGATATTAACATGTTTAGACAAAAAAAAGAGACGTAGTTAAATAAAATAACAAATGAAACGTATAAAGTTACGGCGACTCGGTTGTGGAAATCGAAACATATATAAAATACAGTTATACAACGGTACCAATGTTTTTCAGTAGTTGTCGGTCTCATTCTTCATGGTACCCGCGCATTGCGGCAGGGCGGAACAATTAAAAGAAAAATGTATGAAGTTATGTCGGATCGGTTATGAAGACTGAAACATATATAGAATACATTATCATGCCCCAAACATTACGGTATAACAATTTAAAAAAAAGTAATTTAATATAAATAATTATAAGAAAAGAAAAATAAGGGAAAAAAAGCAAAAATTGTTTAACGCTAAGGGGTTCGAACAAGTTGCCACAAAGAACAAACTCAAGAGGATTACCAAGTCCTCTACCACCATATATTTGGTTTAGTAATGGAAATATACTTATTTAACATAAAATCTCCACCGACACTTGTGTTTTAAGACTATTAGTAATAGTAATTTTTATTTTTATTTTAAAATTTTAATAGTTAGTTTTTAATTAAAATTAAGAAATTTATAAATATTTATTTTTAAAAATGTATTATATTTTAAACTTAATTTTTTGTTAAACGACCAGAATTTTTTTTTCAAAAAAATATGTTTGGCTTTAATTCTAATTTATTAGTTTTAATTTTTTTTTCATGTTTAATTTTGTAATTTTAAATTTAAATTGTGTCGATATACTAAGGAGTACGATTTTTAAATTTTGGAGTTTAAAATTTTGAATTTAAAAGACGATATATTGTTGAAATTTAAATTTTATTTTATTTTTAATGAGAGATTAAATATTAAAGGTTTAGCGAAATTTTTGGTATAAAATACGAGATTTAAAAAAAAAGTAACTTAAGTTTGATAAGTAAATTTAATTACAACTTAAGCATTTGTAAATATGTTACAACATCAGGGTTAAAGTTTATACAAAAAGGTTGATAGAGTTCAAGAAACTAATAAAATGGAGAAACAACGCATGCAAAGAAATCGTTGACCAATTTAATTATCTTCGATTTCTTTGACTCACTACTGACTTCAATCAGGTTCGCACCGTTTGTGCCCTATTTTTTGAACGATTTTGACTATTCTGTGGTTTCAATAATTGAGGAAAAAAAACTCTCTTCTTTGTTGTATTTAGTGGGTGTTAAACATTGAAAAGTTACAAATATCACGTTAAATGTTGTATATAATGAAGTATTTTCAAATTTGTAAATCATCATTGTAATGTTTCATTTTACATGTAATTTAATGTATTGTAAAAATAAATCACTTTTGAAATGTATTTTCATGTATTTCTTTTATGTTTTGATTACTATCATCCATATAATCTTAACATTTAACAAAATGAAAACGTTACCAATACAAAATCAAATTTATATAAAAAGAGGTGTTAAGATAGCTATCAATATAATTTTAACGTTTCACCCCATGTAACACATGAGATTAAAGCTAGTTTTATGATAAAATTATCACTCCAAAAAAGTATGATATATATATCAATTATGGTATGTGTTAATATTTAATTGATTATGATTATGTTGATGTTTTATGAATTATAAATGAGTTTTTAAACAAGCTTGTCAAGTGAGCTAAAAACAT
Organism: Smallanthus sonchifolius; assembly: GCA_023525975.1. NCBI lineage: Eukaryota > Viridiplantae > Streptophyta > Magnoliopsida > Asterales > Asteraceae > Smallanthus > Smallanthus sonchifolius. The sequence continues at coordinate 58,246,132 of CM042041.1, read as the reverse complement.
AGTTTTAGATACCGTAAAGAAAGTTGTATGGTAACTCAAACTGCCTTTATAGAGAATAATGTAATGATAATTTTCTATTCCAAAAAGATTGTATGATAAATATTATCTTTATGCACTTTATATGATAAATCAAAGTACTTTTTACATGTTTAAATGGTATATATTAGTCTATATTACATAAAATAATCTGAAGTTAAATGAAAGTAATAAATATTTTAAAAATCCATTAAAATACACTAACAACTCATAGAAGCAACGAGTAGTCTACCTCAGGGTCGGCCTGAGCATGCGCGAGGTGGACGACCGATCAGGGCCCGGTTTTTTTCGGGGGCTCAAAACTAATATATATATATATATATATATATATATATATATATATATATATATATATATTTAATATAAACTGAGATTAAAAAAAACTACAATTAACAGTTAACTTATGGGTCTTTAAAAACCCATTAACAATTACCTTGTCATTAGGCCATGTCCAAATTAACAATTTACCTGATAAAAAAAATATACGACAAAATTCAATAGGATGGATTCAATAATGGGAGGTTTTTGAATTGATTTAAAAAAAAAATCAAATTTAGTGTTGTTATAATTTTCATCATATTAATGATTTTTTTTCCATATATTTAATTTTATATTTTAGATTTTTAAAGACCCATTTTATTTAGTCGTACAGGGCCCCCAAATCTCAGGGACGACCATGGTCTACCTCCAAATGATACTCGATCTTCACTATATATATTACTTTGAAACCATTAAAATACATTATATAATACTTATTTTTATTCTGGCTATTCTACTTCCTCATGCTACTATAGCATGATTGATTATTTAAAAGTCATTGTTTTGGGTATATTAAAATGATTGAATTCAGATAATCATAATACAATAATGTCTGCATAGATATTTAAAAGTTAAAAGTATAATGATGTAACGAAAATAGAGAAGAGAATATAATCTAAATTAGGAAGAAGACATTTAGATAGTGAAAATGAGGTTTTCTTAAGTTTATAGTACAAAGACAGAATAATCTACACATTACTTATTATTAACATGCAAGTAGTGGGTGAACGAGGTGTACAAATCGGGTTTCAAACGAAACCGGTTCGGGTTTAAAACCGGGTTAGGTTGGGCAAAACCCGCTTAGACCGGGTCGACGTACGAACCGGTTCGGGTCACGAACCGGGTTCAAGGATCATCGAACCCAACCCTACCAAACCGGATCGGACCGGGTTGAGGACCGGGTTGGCTACTAAACCGGTTCGGGTCCCAAACCGGTTTACCCGGATTTAAAAAAAAAAAACCGTTACTTTTTTAAAAAAATTAACCGTTAAAGATATTAACTTAACTTAAAAATTACAAAACATACAAGATAAAGTTTAGAAATTACAAAACAAATAATTAAAAGTTTACAAATTAAAAATACATTAAATATAAAAGTCTTCTTCGTGGATATATTGAAAATCCGGGTAGTCGGTACTAGTCGGATCCCGAACTCCCTCGTAGGAGGTCTTCGCCGATTGCTTCAATCAATCCTCCTTCCACCTCGTCCTCGTATATCTCTCCCTCGACTTCGAGTTCGCCTTCAAGGGAAGATATATGTTGTATTCTTTCCGCCGCGTCCAAGTAATCTTTTAAGCAAATGCACGTTTCCACCGATGGCGGAGTTAGTCTTGTTCTTCGTAAAGAAACAACCCTGCCACTAACAGAAAAAGCAGATTCCGAAGCTACCGTAGAAGCTTGGACGGTTAGTAGATCACGGGCCATAGCGGATAGGACGGGAAATTGGTTTTCCTTCCCTTTCCACCAAGCCAAGATATCAAATGTCTCAAAATCATGAGCATTCATACCGGTTAAAAAATCTGAACCGATATATCTACTTAATTCGCTACTTGGGGTATTACCCCGTTGACGTTTACTATTTTCATTAAGTATAGTATTAAATAAGTTTAACATTGAACTCCGACTAGTACTTGCACTTGATGGAGCGTTTCTAAATTGCTCATGAACGGTAGATGTTGTACCATATTTTTCAACATAAACAGTAAATAAAGTAGACAAATTTTGTGTAAAAATAGTTTTTGCTCTATCCGTTAAAAATATGTCTTCTTGGTATCCAAACCGTAAATTATTTTTTCAATTAAAGTTTCAACACCCGAAATATTTAAGCACGGGTTTAAGGCGGCCGCGCAAATAATAATCGGAGGCATTTCTTTAAAATATTTTTTAAATTTCTCTTTCATTGGCGGTATCATTTCTTTAAATACGCCGCCTCGCATGGAATATTCGTTTAATTTTTCGACCATTAAAAAAAGTTGATTTAAAACCAAAGGACTTGTGGGATAGTAAACTCCCGATAAATAGGTTGTAGCGGTTTTAAAAATATGGAGCATATCGGCTACACCTTCAATGATACCCCAACCCGTTGTCGGAAATTTTGTTACTTTTTGGTGCCTTGCTAGTTGGGCATGAAACATTTGCAAACTTCGTTTTTGTTGAATGGCTTTTTCGAACATGTTACACGTTGAGTTCCAACGTGTTGAAACGTCCCAATTTGGACCTAAACATTCGGTTTGCCCGTCTTTACAAAATTTTATATATCGATGATATCTTCTTTGACTTGTATGAAAAATGTCACGCAACATTTGTTTAAATTGATTTCTAACATCGTCAATGTGTTTAAGACCATCTTGCACAACTAAATTAATAATATGTGCAACACATCGGCTATGGAAAAAATGTCCGAACATTAGTTTTTTTCAATGTGATTCTTCAAAGTTGTGTTTGCGTCTTTTCCAAAAAAATGCCCGCACAACTTGCATCGAGCCTTATGACCACCAATCGACATTTCGCATAAATCGAAATGTTGCCAAACATTGGGATTCCTTGTTGTAGGAATAACCCGCACAACCGTGGGAGCACTAACACTTTAAGAAGCACCAACAATATTAGATTGTTGAGATTCGTTTGCCATTTTGAGAGTTTCGACTTTCGAGCGTGAGCGTTTTTGAGAAATAAGAGCGTTTTTGAGAAATGAGAGCGTTTTGGAATTGTGTGGTTGAACTAATACAACCCACACCTATTTATACAAGTTATAGGGGCTCCAAAATACAAAAAAACCAAAAAAAAACGGTCATATAGCCGTTCCAACGGCTATAAAGCCATTAAAATCGAAAATCCCAACGGTTCGAACCGGTTTGAGAACCGGGTCGGGCCCGAAACTGGTTTGAGGGTGAAACCGGTTCGGGTCTGGTTAAGAAAACCGGCCTCCAAATTTTTTTTTAAAACTGGTTACACACCTACGGGTTTGGATCGGGTCTCGAATCGGGTTGGGTGAAACCGGTTTGGTCTTGAAACCGGTTTGGGTCGGGTTCCGGTGACCCGGTTTGAAACCGGTTTTTTTGCCCACCTCTAGGTGAACCCATGTGCTTTGGCGTGGACGTTGAAATTTGTAAGGCTTGATTACAAAAACTTATACATTAGTATTCACTTCGTAGTTTTGATAAAAATAAGAATATCACAACATATTTGGAATTTTATAAAAAATCATATTTTAAAGTAAAAAAATGAAATCTTGAAGTAGATTTGGCATGTGTGTTTGTTCCATGTACATTATTATTTACAACTTGGTTTTGAAAAAAGTTACATCGAAATATTGATAAAAATAAGTGCATCGAAACCGAGAACTCAAAGTTTTATAAAATGTCATATATTAAAAGTTATAAGAGAAAAAAAAAGTAAAAAAAAAAAGAAACGTTGAATCAGCTTTGATGGCTTGTACATTTGTGCTTCGATGACATGTACATTATCACTCGACTCAATTTTGAAAAAAGTTTACGTTGAAATATAACATACTATATTTTTCTATGTTTATTACTATAACATTAATCGTCGTTTAAAAAAAAACTTAGTTTATATATTTTGTTTTTATGGGGCTTTTTTTCCGGCTCGGCCGAGGCACTTAAATCCTCAGGACCGGTCCTGCCAGACACTAAAAAAACGACACAATATGCTATAACCAAACAACACGAAAGATCTCTTAAATGAGTAAACTTTCAACCTAATCAAATCGTAGTACATTTTGCATGTCATAAATAAGTTTTTTATATCTTCCGTTATCGAGTAAAACATGAAATGAGGTAAAAGAGGCTTAAAGTACATTCAAGTTGCTACAACTTCTTATAATACTTTATTTAGATAAGTTTGATTTTATTATAAACTAGAAATAAAAACCGCGCGATCCGGTGTTGACATTAACGTGACTAAGTATATAAAAGAAACATATTAAATTATGACTCCGTCTTGGAGATCGAAAAATAGATATAAAAGTATTATGCGTCGCACTTTGCGTCGCGAATAGAAGTTAACATTGAAACGACACATTCATTAAATAAGTTAGCAATAAAGAAAAAAAAACTAAAAAACAAATACAAAAGAGTAATTAAAAAAACGAATATAAAAGAAGTAAAAGAAAAAAAAACTAAAAAACACGTTTGGTCACACCCAGAGGCGGATTCAAAGGTTTAGGTGGGTGGCCCACTGCCCACCGTCTAAGGCCGGTAAGCCCAGTAGTAGCCTAGGGTTTTTAGTAGTAAGCCCAGTTCAAGCCTAGCAGGCTAGCAGCCTACATTCGTTTTTTTAACGGCTTAACAACAATCGACGACAGGTCTTAGGCGCAGCGCAGCAGCATCCATGCTCCCCCCAAGCTATACGTACGTCCCTTGAACTTCTGAGTCCGATCAAATCTGAATTCCGATCAAATCTGCCTCTGAATTCCGATCAAATCTAGGGTTTCAGTTTTTGATTTCTGAATAACCGGTAAGTTTTCAAGCCTTTTTACATTATTTTTTTTATCTCCTGATAGTTGATAACCCGATTTTAATACAAATTAGTTTTTAATTTACAACAATACAGATTTGAAATTGTGACAATTGTAATCGAGGTATTTTTATATCGTGTTTGAATATTTGATAAACTATATTATTTTATTGTTATTTCATTTTTTTCATCCGTTCTTTTTTACTCACCCGTATTTTGCCCATCCTACAAAAAATTTCTGTATCCGCCACTGGTTACACCCTGGACTTGAACCCGTGTCAGAGGGTTTAACAGAAGCGTGCCTTACAAGTGAGCTAAGGGACTCAAAATCAATCAACGTCTTTGAAACTTTGTATAAAAAATCAAAACCTTTATGTAAACTCATGTATTACAGTGAGTATTAATAATATTGAAGACTTTATATAAAAAAACCGCTTAAAAAGTTATCGCACGTGTTACAGAACCACAAATAATATGAAACGTAAAAACTCTTAAAAAAGATAAATAAAAGCTAAACAAAAAAAAGTAAGACATCAAAATAAATAAAAAAGAGTAAAGACGGAAGCTAAAAAAAAGAACCTAAAAAGAATACTAATAGGAATACTGAGAAGAGGGCTTCGATCCCACGTCAACAGGTTAACCAACAATTTAATTTACCATTGGGACCAAGCCTTTTTAGTGTTCACACCGCCATCCTTTATATTTATATATATATGAAGTAAAGGGAAGGTCAGGTGGCATAATCTCACTGGTCTCACCGACCTTCTTTTTAAGAGAGTTAGTAATATAATTTTTAGAAACTAAATAAAACATATTAATGGGTCAATTGATCCCATTTTATTTTGACCATACATTTGAATTTGGTATCTTTTGAACTAGTCTGGCTTCAAGATGAAAAACATCATTTAAGGTATGTGAATATAAGCATATGAGTTGTGGATGTTTGGGTTGGGGTGGGGTGGGGTGGGGGTGGGGGTGGGGGTGGGGGTGGGTGGGATGGGTTGTGAGAGACATGATGAGTGTGTTAATTTATTAAGGAAGATGAGTTGGGTTGACAACCATGGTGACCAACATAAAAGTTAAAAAGTGACGGTTGCCACCGAATTCATTGCCGTCACGTAAAACCCAACGACTCCATAATTTCTGACTTTATTCTTTTCCTTAGTATGACTCTTGTGATTACATTATTCATGGTCGGTCAAGTAAAGCCTAAACACCTATACATCCAAGCAGTAAAACTAAATTAGAATCATAAGGTCGATTTACAATTAAAGAATCATAACTTTTTAATCAGGTGGTTATCATAAGATTCTTTTTTTCTAACGATTACAACTAAAGAGTACAATTCATGTTTTTTCTTAAAAAAACTCAGGTAGGTGGTCTTGTGGAGAAACTAGAACCCAAGATATCATTTATGTCACATGTGGGGCATGAGGCTTACCACTTGCGGCACTCCATTAGGTTAACTATTTTTTTTATAACCGAGGTAACCCGCTTACGCGGTAAACCCTTGGGCCCTACTAACCATTCATAACATGTAAAGTGCGACCTAAACGGGTAGGTGGTTTTGTAGAGAGACTAGAACCCAATATATCATGCATGTCACATGTGAGACATGGGGCTTACCACTTACGGCAATCCATAAGGTTAACTAATTTTGTTAAAACTTAATAAATATTATTATATGGTTTTATTCTCTTATTTTTTAAAATTCGAAATTACAAGTGTAACATATCCATGATATAAAATTCGTACAATCACATTCAATTGAGATTTCTTAGTCTTGTTCATGCCGACCAAAAGCGACATTGACAATGACATTAATTTCGTGACATCTTCCAATATTTATATTTCTTAAATTAAATGGTGTCATGAAAAGTATTACTTCTGTTAGTTTGAGGAGGTGACAACGAAGATTCCCAAAAGATATCCATGACACGTATATATCTGTTACAAGTTATAACATTATCAATATATTTTTTTTTAATTTTAGAAAGGACAAAGACATTTTTATAGACCAAATATAAAAATTTAATTTGGTAGATTTATATAAATTTGAAATTTATAGATACAAATTTATGTTATATTCTAAAGATATCATTTCAAACTACTATAAAAATTTTGAATATAAGAAAATACATTAAATGAGTTAAAATTCATAGAAATTCCTTAAAATTATTATAACATGTTAAAAAAAACTTTAATATTTTATTATTTCAAACTTTTATCACATGTAATCTATTTGCATTATAATTACCAAACCTTTTACTTTTGAAGCTTTTAGGTTCTTATTTTATCGTAAAAACTATGTGGAGTGAAAAATAACACGTCTCTATCTGAAACTGTCACGTGATGATTTTTAATGTTTTTTCATATACATATAGAGTGATGCGGGATGTAAAACAAAGTGGACAGGTGGCCTGGTGGGCAGCACAACACGTCCTCACCTGTAAGATGCGGGTTCGAACCCTACCCCCCCTCGATTTAGATGCTAACACCAGCCTGATTTCTTTTTTAAATCCGTTTAATAGTATTAGTTGTTTTTTTATAAATTGCTTGTTAAACTAGTCTTTACAATTAATTTAGGAATATAACTTTTAAAATAATGTCACTTTCTAAATGGTTGAGGCTTTGAGGGTGCAAATCCCCAAAAAAATTGTAAGGTTTAGTCAACGTGTGAGTTAGCCGTTCTAGAAATATATGTAAAGGTAGTTGTCTATGAGCATACATCGTGGTGGTAAAATGTTGTACTCTCAAACCAAATTGTTGTGAGTTCAAATCCCACAGAGCGCGGATGTTGTGATTTTAGAAGTGGAGTAGGTGTAGAGTAGAAAGCGTGATGTAAAGTTGTTTATCTTAGGGTTTTTCTAATTGCATCACGTCTATTTTCCAATTGCACCCTAATCTATTATATTAATTATGTTTGACTATAACTTCACCAATCAGAGTCATGACTTTCGTGTAAAAGGTTAAATCAAGTAAAAAAAAATTTTCACACATCAAATTACTTTACTTTTAATAACTTTTTACTAATTAATATTTTAAAAAACATAAAAAGGAGCAAAGATTAAAATTAACAATATAAAATTTTTTAAAACTTTTTCATTCAAATCCGGACAATATAAGTTTTAACAAATTGTTTTTAACAATACAATTGCAATTGCAAAATATTTATAATACAATTGCAAAATTGAATTTTTTAATAATACAATTGCAAAATTGAAATTAACAATATGTAATAAATGTAATGCTTTTATAATAAAATTAATCTTTTAGAAAATAACCAAATATAAACGTTTATTTATTAACAATCAATTGATAACTCAAAAAAGTAGTTAGGGTGAAGGAGACACAACTCTCATCCAAAAAACTACCCTAACAAAATATTCAATGGGGGTGTGCCACCTCATTTTTACCCAAACGCTACCCTAATACCCAAAATTGATGGGGGCACAACCCTAATACCCAAAATTAATTATTTACAACGGCTATATTTGAGTCTTCATACTCGGGTAAATATACCCCCAAAAGCCAACATTTTAACTCGGGTAAGGCGGCGGCGGCGGCGTACCCGCGCGGGTTCGCTTACCCGTATACGCCCCCTTCACCCTATATGTATTAATTTTAATTTTATATATAAACTATGATTAGAGAAGTATTAAATGCTTTAGTAATAATTAATGAAAAGTATTTAATGTTTATGTAATAATTAATGTTTTTATAGGTTAAATCAAGTAAAAAAAATTCACACATCAAATTATTTTACTTTTAATAACTTTTTACTAATTAATATTTTAAAAAAGAGACTCTGTTACCCGTCGTTTTATGTGAGGCAACCCACTAGTATATTTATATTTTTTTTTATTCACAAGATCTAATGAAATCCGGTTACGTGTCCTCTCGGATGGTTTTATCTTGAATCAAGAATCCTCCCCCCAAATAGGGATGAAGAAAGCGGTTAAAGAAACCCTAATTTTGAAAATTCAGATTCTTCCAAATGTGCCCCACTCTTTTCAATGCCACAGTATATATATACCAGACCGACTTCATCACGTCAAACACACCTGTTTATAATAAACATACAATTCTCCCTTCCTTCTGTCAAAACCAACAGATCCTTTTATACTTTCAATTGTACATAAACCCTTCATTTTCTATAACTCCGATGGGGCCGCCTCAGTGCGTGTTGGTCACCGGGGGTGCTGGTTATATCGGCAGCCATACTGTGCTTCAGTTGTTATTGGAAGGTTACAAGACGGTGGTCGTTGACAATTTTGATAATTCATCTCAAGTTGCTATCAATCGAGTTCAGAAACTCGCCGGTGATTATGGCCGTAACCTGTCTTTTCACAAGGTTAAAGTTGTTTCCACTCCTTTTTCAGATTTCAAATTTTGGATTAATTTGATCTGAAAGTTACAATTGACTAGATGACTGGATTATGAATTTGTAGTTTGAGCCTTTTAATTTTGCTATGTCTGATTGATTTTGTTTTTTAAAATTTGATTGATTAGATGCTTAATTTGAGGGTAATTCATTTGTATGTATATCTGTTTGTAGGCCTTTTCAAGCTTGTTTTAGATTTTGAAACTTATAGTGCTAGTTTAAATGGTGTATAACTGATGTGTTTTCAACTTAAATGTGTATGTACATTTGAGCCTAAAAGTTTGAGTGTTTGATACAATCTCTTTACTTGTTAGGCTAACAAATGGATTTAGCGTCTTTCTAATTATGAGTTCCAAGTATGTTGATGGCCGTCTATACCGAACAAAAAGAATTGGTTTATATATATTTTTATTATTATTATTATCTTTTAGGTTGTAATGAATCTTATAGGGCTTTGTGTTAATTCAATTAAAATGACTGGAACTTAAATAATATTGCTATATTCAATGGGTATTAAATGAAATTGTTTTGTTTAATCATGTTGCATTTATTTATATTTTAACTAGTAGCACTGAAATCTCAATGTTTTTATTTCACTGCAGATGGATATCAGGAATAAGCCTGCGTTAGAGGAACTTTTTGCATCCACAAAGTATGTTATTTTTTCACACACTGTCTTACTTCATACCGTTGTCCATGTATTTTATGATTAAAATTATATAATCTGGTGGGTATGCAGGTTTGATGCTGTCATTCATTTTTCTGGATTGAAGGCAGTTGGTGAAAGTATGAAGAAACCCTTGATGTATTATGACAATAATATAATTGGTACTTTAACTCTATTGGAAGTTATGGATGCCTATGGATGCAAAAAGGTAATTAATTATTGTTTGTTCTTCATAAACCTACTATTAAAAAGTTGAAATGCTAATCTGACATGTTTTTCTGTTGTAAAATGTTTCATTCAGCTTGTGTTTTCATCGTCAGCAACTGTTTATGGTTGGCCAAAAGAGGTACCCTGCACCGAAGACTTTGCTTTATCTGCAGCCAACCCATATGGACGAACCAAGGTACAAAGCGGTCAACCTTGTATTTGTTTGGTCAACCTGAAATATCATGGACTAATGAATAATTAATCAAACCATGCAGCTGATGATTGAGGAGATATGCCGGGATATATATGCTTCAGATAATAAATGGAAAATAATATTATTGCGGTACTTTAACCCTGTTGGTGCACACCCCAGTGGTGATATTGGTGAGGACCCACGTGGGGTCCCTAACAATCTTATGCCATTTGTCCAGCAAGTAGCCGTTGGTAGGCTACCTACACTTAGAGTTTTTGGAACTGACTACTCAACTAAAGATGGAACAGGGGTATGTTTGTAATTCTTTTATAATTGGGTATGCAGGCCTTAAATATTTTAATCATAGAAGTTCAAATATTTGTGTATGCAACAATTGTGAATTTTGATCTTGATCGTGCATTTTACACTCTTGATTTTCAGGTACGGGATTATATCCATGTTGTAGATTTAGCAGACGGACATACTGCTGCATTGAGGAAACTCTCTGACCCTGAAATAGGTGTGTGTGTCTGTTTTTCCATGTGAAAAGTTTATTAATAGTTTAAATTTTAAAGTATGAACATAGTTTTTGCATTGTTTGAATCTTTTATCGTGTTTGACCTTTGACCGACTGTTATATCCTTTCTAGGGTGTGAAGTGTACAACTTGGGAACCGGTAAAGGCACATCAGTCTTGGAGATGGTAGCAGCATTTGAAAAGGCATCAGGAAAGGTATTATGGTTTTGAAATATGTTTTTATTTTCTTATCCAAAAATCGTTAAGGAAATTGTTTGCACTTCTGAGCACTTCAATAGTGGTAGAATAAGATATCTGAATCTTGTAGTTGTTTATTATATACACTAGGCGGTTATATGTGATATCTAAATCTTGATATTCTTTTTTACAGAAAATTCCTCTTGTAATGTCTGACCGCCGACCTGGTGATGCTGAGGTCGTATATGCATCAACAGAGAAGGCTGAACTCAAGTTGAACTGGAAGTAAGTAGTCGTCTTATTTTCTTTAATAGGAAATAGCAGAGGTGGCGAATTGGGTGGGCAGGGCGGGTTGGGTTGACCCACAAACAATTTTGTCTTTCCTTTTCTTAAACTTTTACAAATAGTTAATGTTACTATGATAATCTTTATAAAGAGAACATTTTGCTAGGTATCATGCATTTTGAGTACACCCTTGGTGGCTTTCGACCCATTTGACCCCCTGACCTGGTCAACCCTTTTCCACTTGAACCAATTTTACAAATTGTATCCTTAGATCCGTTAGAGGCATAACATAGTCCAAATCAACACGTTTATCCATAAATGGGTCGAAACTGCCACCTTTAGAAAATAGATGTATGATTTCAAGTAAAGTAAAGCATAGCCAAATCGACCTTAAAGGGTTAAACCCTACATAGTTTTCATTGTTGAGATTATGCTTATCCATTGCCGCGTTATTAATTGCAGGGCCAAATATGGAATAGATGAGATGTGCAGAGACCAGTGGAACTGGGCCAGTAAGAACCCATACGGTTATCTAACCAAAGAGGAAGCCAAACTAAAATAAAAAGAAAATTGGACGGTTATTCATTCATATTTTATGGTGGTATTTATTTGGTTACTATGAAGCATGCACCATTAGAACACTTGAGAAAAGTTATTAATTCATGAATCTTCCAAAATAGCATCAGGATTAGTGTTATTATGAGTGATGTTTTTCTAGTTTCTTTTCTTTCTTTCTGTAATTAGTAGCTGTTTTTTTCTTCCTTGTTTTCTACATAGATGTTAAGGTAGGCTGGCTAACGCAGAATGAACAAATAGATCGGTTTCCTGTATATCGAACATGGTATTTGTGTAGCAATCTGTTCTTTTATTCATTATATTAAAATTATATCAGTAAAGGTGAATGCTTTCTGCATCTATACTTTTGCTACTGTTTTGGGTTGGTTTCTTTTTGTGTTTCCCTATTCAGTTTTATGATTATCCAGCTAATTGGACTATTGGAGAGGGTCTCCAAAGACAGGTGAAAGAAGGATCGTTAGGCCTAGTCTAGACCCGTTGGGCTCATTAAGCCCATCTCAATCTAAACTAGTCATGACATATTCGAAGCCCATCTCAATCTAAACCAGTCACAACAGATTCGAAGCCCATCTCAATCTAAACCAGTCACGACAGATTTGAAAGGTCCGTTAGGCCTTTTCTAGACTTATTGGGATCATCAGGCCCATATCAGTTTAAACCGGTCAGTTAGGCCTTTTCTAGACCAATTGGGCTCATTAGGCCCATACCAGTCTAAACTAGTTCTTTAGGCCTTTTCCAGACCAATTGACTAATTAAGCCCATAACAGTCTAAACCAGTCACTGACAAATTTGAAGGCCCGCTAGGCCTTTTCTGGACCTATTGGGCTCATTAGGCCCATATTAGTCAAACTTGTCCGTTAGACCTTTTCTAGACCAATTGAGCTCATTAGGCCCATACCACTCAAAACCGGTCAAGACAGGTTAGGACCGGTTCTGATGATATTTGTATTTTATATCAAGACATTCGTTTTGTTTGTATTCTTTTGTGTTTTTGTATTGAGTTGAGATTATCATGTTAATTTGAAAACTCGTCTATTGGTGGAAGCGTAAATAACAAGGTTACTATTATTATATATGTTTTTATTATGACTTTTAGGTTAAACTAGTTCAGTTTAATGTAGAATTTGTTGGAATGTACGAGACAGACTAGTGGTTTGATTTGTGAAATCGTAGGTTAAGCCGGTTTTATTTGTTTTAAGCCATGTCCTACTCTATTGTAATTAAAAATATATTGCAAATCATTGCTGTTTCCTAATGCTAATAAATAAGCCCGTTGACACTAATATACATAAACATCAAACCAACTAGAAAGTTACATCCACAAAACAACAAATGTAATTCTATAGAATAAATCTACACACGCTTTATATACAAATATATAAAGTATAAAACAACAAAGAGGACAAAAATTGTAGACTTTAACTTCAAAAATATGTTAGAATGCATTTAGTTTTTTGGAATTTTAGTTTTTTGTTTTTATACAATATTAAAATAGTATGTATTTAGGTCAATAATATCGTTCATTTTTTAAGACGTAACAATTTTGCTAAGTTTAGATTCAAAGTCTTTGTCGTATGTGGGTTTCTCAGAGTGTTATATGTTAAGTACAATCACGATTTCTTTTCATGATTTTGTATATTAAGTAAATACAAAAACAACAACTAAACCGAGTAGAACCTCATCAATAACAAAGTTATTGGTAGGGTATAAGGAGGGTGTAATTTAAGCAAACCACACCACTATCCCTAAGGATAGAGAGGCTGCTTTTAGGGAAACCCAAACTCAAAAAAAAAAAAAAACAAGCCCTTTGGTATTTTGATAATAAATTTGTAAAATAAATTTCATCATGATAATTTTTCTTTAAAAAAAACACAACTAAAGTCTTTATTATATTAAATGAATAACATTATCTGTCACATGTCGACTTCTGATGAATTCTAAATTTTTGTTTCATGTCTTTCTCTCATATTAAATAACTCTCTCTCCTATTAAGTAATAATTATTTTAAATAATTACATATCTAAAACTTATTCTAATATTTTATTAAACTTACTAAAATCATAAGATTTCAATTATATCTTATCTTAAAATATAATTTTATAATTCTTAAATCTTTATTAACTGTTTTTTATAACTCTTAAATATTCACTGATGACATCTAATATACAAATATTCATATAAACTGTTAGTTTATAACAAGTTGTCTTTATTCAAACCAATTAATACATGAGTTTCTAACATAGTTTTATAGTTTTAAATAATGCAAATGGTAGGAAATATACATTTACATAAAATGATACATACGCTAAGTCAAGCACCGGGTACGTTTTTTTATCTCTTGAAAATAAAATATAGACAACTCTCACAAAGGTTTAAACTAGACCAATATTTAAAGAAAAGAAAAGAATCTTTAAATTTACAAAAACAATGCAAATAGGGGTCCATATGTAGAGGTCTCCTTGAGCTTAAAATCCACCTATAAAATAAATCATTCGATAGAGTCTTCCAATTAACACAAACGCCTGCAATCTCTTTCTCTATCTTCTGATGGAGAATTTGATTAGTTTAGTGAACAAATTACAGAGAGCATGCACAGCATTGGGTGATCATGGTGAAGCAACTTCATTGCCTACCCTTTGGGACTCTTTGCCTTCCATTGCTGTTGTTGGTGGCCAGGTTTTCTTTTTTGAGTTCCATCATTTTCTTTTTGTTGATTACATCAAATACCCATCTTTAATTTTGCTCTTAGATGCATAATATACATTAAAGATTCTTGCTTTCTGTTTATATAAATGCATGCATCTATCTCAGTAGAATAACCTTTCAAAAAAAGAAGAAGAAAAAACACATGTTTTTGAATGATAATTGTTCTTATTTTAATATTTGATTATGAAAGTAGTGATTAATCTTTTGAGTTAGGTTGAAATGATTATCAAACACCCATATTTCATTTCTTTAGTTGTTTCTGTTTAGCAAGTGGAATTTGCTTCTTTATATGATAAATTGTAGGCATTATCCAATAAAGATTCTTTCTTTTTTATAGAATTGTTTATAGTGACTTAAGTTTTTGTTTAATTTTGACAGAGTTCAGGGAAATCTTCTGTATTGGAAAGTGTTGTTGGCAAAGACTTCTTGCCAAGAGGATCAGGTTTGTGAATATGTGACATTATATCTTTATTCATATGATCAAAAAATGAAGATTAAATATATAATTTCAAATATGGAAGGAAATTATGTTGTGTTTTTATGATTATCAACTTTTTTATATACACTATGCAGGAATTGTTACTCGACGTCCACTTGTTTTGCAGCTTCATAAGATAGACAAAGGCAAAGAATATGCAGAATTCCTGCACAATCCATCAGAAAAGTTTTATGATTTCGGTATAAGCTTACTTCATTGATAAGTGGTATTATCTTCTAATTTAGAGGTGGCAAGATGCACGGTTGGGGGTTGGTTATGGGTCAAAATGGGTTTGGGTCGGAACTGGTTATTTTAGTGTGGATTGAAACGGGTTGGGTCTGATTGACTTGTATACACCTTTTGCACATATTTTTCAGATTTTTTATTCAGTTGGTGGGGTAAGTTATAGTTACAAAAATAATATTGTCTAAAAGTAATCTAAAGCTTTGAATACAATGATTTAGGAAGCTGTATGCATATAGTTTTTTCAGTCTTTGAACTTGTTTGAGATAAGACATAACCCAAATCAACCCCCAAACGGGTCGAATTTCCACCTCTATCTTTTATGTTCATCGCTTTGTTAGAGAAGTAGTGACGCAATTGTGGTGATTTTGAAATGTGTAGTTGCTGTGAGAAAAGAGATTTCAGATGAGACTGATCGTGAAACGGGTCAAACCAAACAAATTTCAAGTGTCCCGATTCATCTTAGTATCTATTCTCCAAATGGTAAATTTTTAAAAGACACTCGACTTTGATGCAATGTATCTTTACCTAACATAGTCCTATAGCAAATTTAGAACGAATTTTGATGATACTTTTTTTATCTTGACAGTGGTCAACTTGACCTTGGTTGACCTTCCGGGCCTTACAAAAGTTGCGGTGGGTAAGTACATCCAAAACAAAATCAAGTGAAATGATATGAGCTGCTTCTAATTTAAATTCTTGAATAAATGTAGATGGTCAATCTGAAAGCATTGTGCAAGATATTGAGAATATGGTCCGTGCCTACATTCAAAAGGTGGGTTATAAATTCAGTTACTAAAAAGGTATATAACCATCGATTTCATTCACCTAATGGGATTTTCTTGATGCAGCCAAACTGCATTATCTTGGCAATTTCACCTGCTAATCAAGATCTGGCTACATCAGATGCGATTAAAATGGCTCGCGAAGTGGACCCCACAGGTACCGAAATGCATTTTGGTTATGTGCAAATTCTCAAACATAGTAAAATTATTGTAATATTCAAAGTTATGAGCTTGAAATGTGTCTTTAGGAGAAAGAACTATTGGAGTGTTGACCAAAATTGATTTGATGGATAAGGGTACTGATGCAGTTGATGTAAGTTAATCTGCTCAAATAATATGTAAACTGCTCTTGAATGATACTTTAATGGGATTTTTAACTCTTACATTCATACATTCTTGATATTTAAGATTTTAGAAGGAAAATCTTACCGCCTAAAATACCCATGGATTGGGATTGTTAATCGTTCACAACAAGATATTAATAGAAGGGTCGATATGACTTCTGCTAGACGTAAAGAAAGGGAATACTTTTCTACCAGCAGAGAATACAAGCATCTGGCTTCAAAAATGGGTTCTGAATATCTTGCAAAAATGCTCTCAAAGGTTAAAGAATCTGTAAATATTGAAACCATGTTCTTGAAATGAATCTTTTAGTCGATATATGATTTATTTTTTTCTCTCTCAGCATTTGGAAGGCGTGATTAAATCCCGAATTCCAGGTATACAGTCGTTAATTAACAAGACTTTAGCTGATCTTGAAGCTGAATTGAGTCATCTTGGAAAGCCTATTTCTACTGATGCTGGTGTAAGTTTTCTGTCACATCTATTGTATAAAAAAATGTTATTGTAGCACATATCCTGGTCGAAAATTATGGATCTATTTTAGTTGGCCTTGATGGTTACAGTAATAAAATGCAGGGAAAGTTACTTGTGATAATGGATATATGCCGGGGTTTTGATCAAATATACAAAGAACATCTAGATGGGATGTAAGTATATGATCCTTAACCACTAGCAATTTTGACCAATTTACTTATAAACTGGTTGATTTGGGGAAGGCTCAGTTGTCACCAAAAGTGTACTTATAATCCATACATCCTCTCTATCCCCAGGGGTAGAGGTAAGGTCTGCCTACGTCCCACCCTCCCCAGACCCTACCAATGATATGAGTGGGATTTTACTAGTCTGGGTATGGTTGCTGTTGTATCAACGTATAATTTTTTTTGAACAGCATCAACGTATAAATAATTTTTAGAAAACTGGGAAAAGTGTTTTGAGTCTATCCGACCTCGTTTTGATAAATGCTAAAAATACTCGCTTGACCCATGACCCAACCCACCTGACCTGCGCATTTTGGCATCTCTAATTGTTATCATTTTGTGTAGGCGTTCAGGAGGAGATACAATATACCATGTTTTTGAAAGCCAGCTTCCTTCCGCTATGAGGAATTTACAGTTTGACAAGCAGTTATCATTGGAGAATATCAAGAAACTGATCACCCAAGCTGATGGATATCAACCACATCTTATAGCTCCCGAACAAGGATACCGTCACATTATTGAATCTTTATTAATTACCATCAAAGGGCCAGCTGAAGCCTCTGTGAATGCGGTAACTCAATTAACAAACCTTTTGTGTAGAAGTAGCATGATGGGCAGATTGAGTAACGGGTCACTAGTAAGGACTAAAATGGGCCATTTTTGTACTAGTCAAAACGGGCCAGGCCGTGATGCGTCAGGTTGTGTGGACCACCAAATCTTTTTTAGTAACTTGTTTAACAGGAAACAACTAATTAAACCCTCTTGACTCGTGCCCTATTTAAGTAAATATTTTTGGCTTGGCCTGTTTGAGATAAACACAACCCAAATAAAGAAAGTAAATGGGTCTAAATTGGCACCTCTATCCTTTAGTGTTTAATATTATTGGTTTTGGAAAAGACGTTAACTTTTCAAGATTTTAGGTTGACAGCATCTTAAAGGAGCTGGTTCGAAAAGCCATCAGCGAGACAATGGTGTGTTTCTTGTAGCATTTTCTTGTTTTTTCTATAAAAAAGTTATATTTTTTTATAAAAAGGATTTTGTTTGGTCAGGAGCTGAAGCAGTACCCAAGTTTAAGAAAAGAAGTGGAACGGGCTGCAAACGAGTCACTTGAAAGAATGAAAAATGAAAGTAGAAAAGCGATACTTATGCTTGTTGATATGGAATGTTGCTATTTAACCGCTGACTTCTTCCGGAACCTTCCTCAAGAAGTCGATAAAGTCGGGAACCCAACACAATCCATTTTTGACAGATATAACGAGGTGTACCTTAGACGAATTGGTGAGCTAGTGGATTCGTTACTATGTTTAATGTTTACATTTTGTGGGTTCTGATACTAGGAATCTGAAAACAGGCACGACAGTGTTGCAGTATGTTAATATGGTTCTTTTGGGCCTGGTGAACTCGATTCCTAAATCTGTGGTTCACTGTCAAGTGCGTCAAGCCAAACGCAGCTTACTTGACCATTTTTTTGCTGAGTTAGGCCGGAAAACAGTAAGTCACTCACTGTATATGGTTTAAAGGTTGAATCAGTCAAAGTTGACCATGAAGTTTAAAAGTCACTCATGCCAAAAACAGTGAGTCACATGTTGACCATGAAGTTTAAAAGTCATTCATGCAGTAACATGATG
Source organism: Smallanthus sonchifolius (assembly GCA_023525975.1). Classification (NCBI taxonomy): domain Eukaryota; kingdom Viridiplantae; phylum Streptophyta; class Magnoliopsida; order Asterales; family Asteraceae; genus Smallanthus; species Smallanthus sonchifolius. The sequence continues at coordinate 58,227,396 of CM042041.1, read as the reverse complement.
GGCTGACTACTTGACTTGGAACATTTTTTTTTTAAAACTATATAGTTATTTAGCTAACCTTTTTTTTTATTTGCAGCCAAGTCAGTTATCAAAGTTGTTGGATGAAGATCCTGCAATCATGGAGAGACGTTCATCGTTGGCTAGAAGGTTTGAGTTATATAAAAGTGCACAAATGGAGATTAATGGAGTCTCATGGTGATACATTGAAAAGGCCATGAAGAAGACTTGTTATGTGTCTCAAGTTCTTTGGATTTATGTGTTCGTTACCTCTACAATGTTAGTCTAATAAACCATTCGCTATGCGCGAAGTGCAAAGTAATTTGGTTTCCTATTTTTATAATAATAATAATTTATAGTAGTAATCATGGGCAAAAGGGGGAAATTTCTCTCCCATCTCAACTAATGTTGTTGAGTCATTGGAATGTATGCAATTGTGAATTGAGATTTTCATATTTGTATTATATTTATACTTGTTAAGTTGTATTATATTATATGTTTAAAAATTAATAATTGTGGTATATGTTAACGCGTCACGTTTGATACATAACTAAATTTAAAGTAGGAAATTATATAATTACTAGTATCTAGAGAGAAAGAGTATGATTTATAGAGTTAAATAATCGTCTTATATATTATAATTAAAACAATAGATATATGTATTGTTGCTTCAAGGAATCTCCAACCTAGTTAGAGAATACTGGATGATTGGCTAGCACTATGATTGATGATCGACAATACTGAAACATTGGTTAGTTTCATTACAGAGAGACCTAACAACGGGTGAGAACAAGTTCCTTTTTCTTGGAGAAGAATAAACGATTTAAGTAAAAGTGTGAGTGATGTGATACTAAAGCTCTATATACAGTGCATATTTTATCATTACATGGACGACCAGTGTGAACAAAAAATTACGTGCGCTTGCGTGGGGCCTCCAAGTTTTTGGCCCCCCTAAATGCTTGATCCGCATGGTAAATTTTATCAGGCGGTTATACTGACGTGACGAGCGGTCCCTCATCCGTGTCAGGACTTTGTTACATGGTTGTTTATAAGTTAGTTAAGTTTATCGATGGTGGTCCTCAAATTGGGCTTTTTTAAACCATGAGCCCAGAAGGTTATGAGACCCACAACTATTCAGAACCCTTACCCGCCCTCCCCCATACCCGGACAGTATTTTCCCGCCATTTCCGTCTGTCACCGCCGATTATTTAGAAATCCGTCTCCGATCTCAAAAAAGGGGACAAATTCTTCCAGTTCTGTAAGTTTCTTTCATCTATCTCTTGATAACTACTTCGATTCTTCTAAGTTTCCTTCTAGGGTTATTTCTGAATTGTTAATTTTAGTGTATTTTTTTATATTATGAGCCGGTGAACTAATTTACACCTTGGTGAAAGCAATCAATTATTAATTTAGGGGTGTTTGGATGTACTGCAAAATTGATTGTTGTTGAAGTTGCATAGATAGTTTTTTTTGTCAGTTTTTACGTTTATGCAAGGATCCACAATGTTGGCCATAGACTTTGCTATCATAGTATGGATTTTGCTATCATATTTAGTGCATATATTGTTAACAATGACGATTCTGACCTCGATTCATATTTATAAGTGCATAAATGATAATTTAGGTGTTGGTGCATCTCAACCAGGTTACAATACACCTCTCTTATTTGATCATACAATACAACAAATGATTTGACCTTTTAAACTATAATATATGGCTTTTCACTACAATATAACTATGAAATTTAGAAAAAAAAGCCCTGATTTTGAACTTCGCTTTAGGCCTCCAAAAAGTTTGGGCGTCCTCTGTTCATAGTTAAAGTTCACCGGAGAAAGATGGTTCAAAGAACAGCAGAGGAAGCATTAGTTCTCATTCGGAAACGACTCTGTGATCCCGATTACATCTTCTCCGTCTTCTCTGATTCTCCCGATAGCAACTACAGGTTCGGCTTCTTCTCTAAAGTTATCTTCGCGTTTAGTTGATGATTAAATTATTCTAACATATCTCTTTTACATTTGAAATTTAATTCTGGACTTCCTTTTGATAAACTAGTATTAGTCTCAAAAGTTTACCTTAGTTAGTTTCTGAACAAATTTCAGCAAATTGAAATTTATTGTATCAAGTTCGGTAACTGAGGCCTGTAACAATTCAATACTGCTTCTGGGTCCTCGAGGATGTGGGAAAATTGCGGTACAGTACCTAGCTTTTGTATTTGTTTACTTGAAAATTTGATAGTTTGCAATGTGATTTCGCTAAGTCATTGGTTATGGCTTTTAGGTGTTGGATCTTGTTTTAGAAGATTTGCTGAAAGAGTATCCTGACATGATCTCAGTGGTATATATATGTGTGTGTTTGTCTGTCTGTTAATCTATAAAGAATGTATATATCTGTTCTTCTAGGTCTAAATCATTTTAGGCGCATTGATTAATGTCTAATTAGCTCCTTTTATGGTTGTTGTAGATTAAACTGAATGGGCTTTTGCACTGTGATGATAATTGTGCTCTAAAGGTGAGGTTCTCAAATCTTTCTGTTTATGTTTATAAGTTATGCATGGGCTTCTATTTTAGTTTGTGTATTTTTCTACTGTTGGTTTTCTGTTCCAGTTGATATTTCTTATATCTTACACGATTAGCATGAGATTAGTAAAATACTTAAGAACTTTCTAGTCTATAGATACAGGTTTTACTTGGAAGAAAACGATAATATAGAAGCACTGTGATCATGATTGTGATATGAATCTACTAGAAGTAGTTTTGTATATATTTCGATTATGAAAAGACTTGAATTTTTTCTGGAAATTGATGATGATTATATGTTCGTAAATATATGTATTTGGAATTGAGGCTAAGAATTATTTACACTCTAGCTAACAATTCAGTAACAAATGTCTAATTGTCATTTTATCACCAAGGAATTAACCGAAGAAATTGCTGTACAAATGTGAAAAAGTTATCTTGCCTTTTTCCCCCCCTTTTATTATTTGTTTCTTCGATTGATTTGTTTCACATTCATTACAGGAAATTGCTAGACAGTTGTGTATCGAGCATGAACTGATGTTCTCTAAAATGGTACTATCTCAAATTCACCCAATTCTAAATGATACATATGAACCAAATTAAATTGCAGCAGTTCATCACCTTGTAAATTTACTGCAGGCATCATCTGATGATAATTCTCAGTTCATGATAGCCATGTTACGGTCAGCATCTGTCAGTTTTTACTTTTATTTTCTGTAAATTTACACTCTCAACATCGAATGAAAGTACAACACTTTGGGCTGCCCCGTGAAAATTGCAATATTTCGCTTTCACAAGTTTTTTGTTTTAAAATTGTTTACTAGCTCATTGCCATCATTACAAACAACTCTTGGTTTTGATTTCAATCTATAAGATTCCCTTGTTTTGTCATCATTGTAGACATTTGGTTGGTAGTCAAACATTTTTATGGAACTATGTGAGCAATCAAGCATTGCAGTTTTTTGGGTTGGAAGTAGTAGTTCAGTTTTTTGGGTTGGGTGTAGTAGTTCTGTTGATTTCTTGATTATGATTTCTCTTACCAGAGAATGCGGATTAGCACACAAGACAGTAGTTTTTGTATTGGACGAGTTTGACCTTTTTGCTCAGGTGAGTGAAGTCAGCATGCGAGTTGTAATAATTGGTTGTTTTCTTTCATTCTCAAAGTCTGGAATTTAAAGTTTTAATCTGATATCATTGCAGGGTAAGCAAAGATTACTGTACAGCTTGTTGGATGCAATGCAATCTGTATCCTCACAAGCTGTTGTTATCGGTGTTAGTTGTCGGTTGGTATGTTAGAAATTTTACTTTATTACTTCATCATTGGTTTTTATTCGCAGTCAATAAATGTTTAACCTAATAGGTTCTGTTATTAATAATAATTTTTATACATTACGGACTCAATTTTGCTAAGCAGGATGCTGATCAGCTGTTGGAAAAAAGAGTAAGATCTCGGTTCTCACACAGGAAACTATTGTTTCTTCCTCCCCAAAAGGATGATTTACATAGGTGAATGTGACAGATCTTTCTTTGTGATATGATTATATTCTTTATTATAAATTATAAATTTTGTTATAATTTGTAAGTTTTTACTTTAATTTTTGTTTGTTTTTCATGCAGGCTGTTGAAACACATTTTACTGTTGCCTGTAGATTCAAGCCTTCCTCATGACTATGTAACTGATTTTAATTCAAGAATTTCAGTATCCTTTTTCTTCTCTTTTGCTAGTGTCCTAATGACATGGTTTTTAATATTAAAAAATCAATGAGAGTACTTGTGATTAGAGGTGGAAATTTTGATTCAGTTACTTATAAATAAAGTCTATGTGAGTTATATTTCTTCATGTCAACTGGTTAAAAGAGTATCACATCAAACGGGTGGAAAGTCACCCAAAGTCTGTTTTTAATGCATACAACCTTCTAAAAGGTTGCGGGTCTACCCAACCTTGTCTAGTACAACCAGTTCGTTAAATGACTTGCTTTAGCCCAAACTCATTTTGACCCATTACCTAACCTGCCCCTCACATATTTGCCACATCATGTGTTATGTGTGCCACCTTGCCAAAAGCAACAAGTATTTTCACAGGTGTATGAAATTCCTTGACGTGTTATAGAACATATTAGCAGACAGAAGATTCATTGAAATTACTGATAAGTTAATAGATTCTGACTCCACTGTCAGTAATTTCGTGAGGTTTCTGTAAGTTATTTCTTCTTGTACTTTGAAAATGTTAATTTCCTTTTGTTAACTGTTAGCTGTGAATTTCTTCCAAAACTTACTTGTCAAGCTTTGTTTCTTTAGGTTTTCTGCTGTAAGTTGCATTGATTTTAAATCTGGTTATATGACACTTGAGAACTTTAAATCTGCACTTTCAACCATCCAAAGACAGCCTAAGTTGGATTGTCTAAAAGGTATGATTTAATTTGTTTAAAAAAAAAATCAAATTAAGTTACTTGATATTTGTCATCATTACAAAGATTTAATATTTGGGTCCACAAGATTCCCTTTTTTATCTTTATTCAAAGTATTTATCAAGTTTTGTCAACAGTAGAAACCTCCTTTTTACTCAAAGACTTGAAACAGATTCATCTCTTTTAAATATCTGTTCATCCCTTTTTCATGTCTATCTTGGAGAGAGAAATGACAAGATTTTTGTTGCAGATTGCTCAATTTTGGAGCTTTATATAATGGTTTGCATGAAGAGGTTGGAAGTTAAAGAACAGGCATCATATAATTTCAATTCTGTAATGAAAGGTCTGTGCAAATGTGCCCACAGTGTTATCTTCTAGTTATGCTGCATTGCTTTAATGATATTTTAGTAACTTATTCTACATGGCAGAGTACAAAAGTATACATGATTCATTCCAGACATCTGATATCTATTCACGGAATGTATGCTTACGGGTAAGTTTTACTTTTTTTTGTTTTTTTTTAATTAGTATCAGTGTTTTCTGATATAATCTTCTAATTTACATTCCCCCTTTTTTTGTTGGTAAAATAAGTGGCAAATTATATTTGTAGATTTAAAACCAGTTATTTCTTAGAACAAAATTAATTCAATTTGACAAATTGAAATAGTATGGAAGTAAGTGTTACAAAGTGGAAGAGATAACGAGTCAAGTAAACCGAGGCATGTGTTGAACACAGTTTCCTTAAGGCTTTTATTCACCCTGACTAGTGCTTGTAGGTAACCCCAATAGCCTCTAAATATGGAACAGTTAAAGGAATTAGTTAGTTAATGTTTTTGTGTAGTGTCACTTGAAGATTCTAGTGAAAATGTGCGAAAAGCATATCTTCACTATATTGTTAGAAGGGTTGTGACTCTTCATTAAGTAATTAATTTAATGTGAGATTACAACTTTTCAAGAAGAGTTGTGAATTATCATTAAATTTTACAACTTTAAACTCAATTTTAGTTTTTATCATTAAATTATATACCTAGTTAATCTACTTGATAAGGCGAACGTTTCTAAATGCGTATCACCACATATCGTTATGTGGATCCCATTTTATTATTGAACTAAAGTTAACACTTTAGAAAAGCTAATTTTTGTTAATATCCTAATAATTCCAATACTTTTAAAATGTGCAGGCCTTTGAGCACCTTCTTGATCGCCAATTAATTGAGTTTGCAGATAGAGGACACAATCAGTTTATTGAGTTCCGTTCAGTGAAGCTGCTAATTTCACCTGCTGAACTGCATCAAGGGTTGAAATCAAATCGCTCATGTCCAGTAAGTTATCTAAAGAATTCATTCTTGTGGGTCCTGATTTATATGATAGATCATGGGTTATTGTTAGTTGTTACCATTACTGGAAATTGGTACAATGGAAAACAAAGTTGTTCATTAATTGAAATCTGTTTTCTTATTACTTGTGTAGGTTATCCTTCAGAAACTATTGGAAACAAACTGTGCAACAATATGAAGATTGATATGATATGAGACATCAAATTTGTCTTTTTAATTGATCTTTATGTTTTGCTTATTGTACAAGTTTGAATGTATTGCCCTTAACAAAGCTAAGATAATGGAATGGTTCACCTTTATATTAAGACTATTAGTAGACACAATTTCAATCCATTTCTGATGTATTATATTATGGTCGAACGACATATTCTGAGGGTATATGGCGGTATAGAATAAGTTCGGATAATAGACTTGGGTTTGAGAGGAGGATTGTTTGGTGCAAACCAATGTTTTACATGTGACTGTGATAAGTTGTAGCCTGCCCTACATCTAGGCTTGATATGTTGCTATTTTTATGATCAGTTGGTATCAAATTGAAACTGCATGTGATCTTATATGGTTGATTGAAGTCAGGGCCGGCTCAAGCTTTTATGTGGTTAAAAAATAATTTTAAAATTGACGTATTTGTGATAGCAATTATTTTGCTTACAATCTTAATGATTACTTCCCATAGTTACTAGATTTTACATAAGCATAAATCGCAAACAAACTCGTTGCATTTGAATCCTAATTAACTTCATTGTATAACACCTTGAATATAAATGTAAATTTGTAAATCAATGAATGAGGGTTGTAAGTTTTGGGGTCCTGTAAAACTCAAATACACAGATTAAAGAAATGAAGCCAGATTTCCCATCTCATTACCACTAATGGTCAAACCCTAGTCCCTAATTTTTTTGGATCCCCTAAATTTCCAGGCCTTCAACAAGAGTTTTTTTAAAAACAATGAGACGTCTTTGTTTAAAATACTTGCTATGACAACAAGAGTCCAAGGGTGTATTGTACCCCTCCTCTAACTATTATATTAACAATTCTATGTAATACAAACATTGTATCGAAATCATTAAAAGTGTCTCTAGTTGGGTTTTGGATTTAGCCATATCATATGGAACGAGTGAACCATATAATACTTCTATGTTTTCTATTATTTTAGTTATTAACACCTCGGTCCCAAGTTCAAAACTTGAGTATTCAAACATAACTTCATTGTTGATTATTAGAATATGACGTATGCGAAGGAAGTTGTAGTAGGTATGAAGCAACGTCAACCCCACCCCACCCCCACACCACGGTAGAATCCTGCCTAGGGGAACATGTGAAAGTATGAATGGGTGACTTTACATATCACTTGCATTTAATATCTATTAGTCAAGTATAGTAGTTAAGGGTTGATTTTGTAAATGATAACCAACTTAACTGTCAATTAGTTAGGTTACTACTACTAGCAACATGTTTAACCATAACTTCTAGTTACCACTAGCAACATATTTAACCCGAAGATAATTTTCTATTGGGAGCTATCTAATTATTTATTTTAACGTCATTAGATGTTTTCTTAAATCCATCCCTTTTTACACGTTATCTATTTTTTACCTGACTCACTTTATAATCCCATCATGTAAGTTTCTGGATCCGTCACCAGTTCAATTTTCACTCTTCCATCTTGGTCCATAACCGGCCGTTTCACCAACCCGGTTATAACGATAGGTCTTCGGTTCATGTAGTTTTGGTTTCTCTGAAAATATTAACTAATAATATGTCTTAGTGTTTATCGAAAATATTAGTTAATTTTGATACGTGTATCTGTTGAATTTTTTTTTTTTTTTGCAACTGATTTGTTGCTGTAGAATGTTAAATTTCATTTTGAAAAACTATAAATTTGGTTGCAAAGAGTAACTCTGAAGGAAATGGGCTGTAAAGTCTCAATCACCGATATTGACGCACCAACAAAATCAATTTCAGAACAAGCTTCCATTTTCATCTCAGGTAGATCTCAACAATCTTCGTCAAGGTTCAAACTCGCTCCATTTGTAAATTCATCAAACCTCGTTTGAAGCTTTCCGAGATCTCATATCTTAGGTACATTCCTTCACTTAATTTTCCGTCTTACGCTTCAATCTTCATGGTTTTCCCTCTAAATCTCTACCCTAATTACTTGTTTATGATGATGAAATCATGATTTGTGCTTCACATATTTCCTTATTTCACTTGTGATCTTCACATTCACTGTTGGCGACATTGAATCTGAGTTTACTTAATGAATTACAAAGTGAATTAATATTCAGAAATTTTAGGGCTATTTGATTTGTATGCTTATTGCTTCTCGTCGTTTGTAAAGTATCAAGAATAGAATCGTTTAGATTTGGTTGAATATGTGTTTCTTTGATTATTCTTTATGATTTTCCAGTACATAGGACAACATAGATGTAATGGCTTCAGAAAGGGATATTTTTGAGCTTACAGGGCCTTTACACTTGACTACTGTTGACTGGTAACACTTTTCCTTTTGTCATTTCATCGAACACCTTGTGTGGTTAGAGTTCGCAATGCAATAAATAGATTATCCATGATGATTCAGGACTGATGTGGATCACCGGAGATCGGTGGCAGCATGCCTGGTTCAAGGTGTGTATATCATGCAGCGTGACCGCCAGGAAAACCGCCAAGGGCCGAATGCTCTTGCTCCTCCATGGTGGAAATTCTTCAACTTTGACTTACACAGTCAACTCATAGACGATGCTGATTCGTCCATCTTTGGTGCCATCTACAAGTTTAAACCCAAACTCGACTCGTCACCAGACTACACCCTCTCAACAACCGCGACCCCGTCTCATATCATTGCTTTCAGAGGCACGGTAACCAAAGGCGATGCATTTTCTCGAGACTTGCAGCTTGATCTCCACTTTGTTAGAAACATATTGCATCAATCGTCAAGATTTGAGACTGCCATTCAAGCTGTTAGAAACTTGGTTGCTTCTGGTAGTCAAAACATCTGGTTAACCGGTCATTCCCTTGGGTCAGCCATGGCCATGCTGGCTGGAAAAAACATGGGGAAAAACGGGGTTTTTCTTGAATCCCATCTTTTCAATCCACCGTTTGTGTCTCCCCCGATTGAGAATATAAAAAACAAAACAGTGAAACATGGGATCAGAATAGCGGGCAGTTTTGTGACAGCTGGACTTGCAGCTGCTGTTAAAATGAAAAAGAATCATCAGCAAAGAAACAATGCAGCAAACAACTCGTTTATTAATCTGGCATCATGGGTCCCGTGTTTATACGTGAATCCATGTGATCATATCTGCTCAGAGTATATTGGGTACTTCCAACATCGAAGAAAGATGGAGGGTATAGGGGCAGGAGGGGTGGAACGATTGGCGGCACAGCACTCAATTGCAGGTCTGTTCATGGATGCAATCGGGAAGGAATCACATGAACCGCTCCACCTTCTTCCGTCTGCAAATCTGACTCTGAATTTGAGTCCTTCGCGTGATCTGAAGGAAGCTCATGGTATTCACCAGTGGTGGAGATGTGATCAGCAGCTGGAATCTAGAACCTACAGATCATAATCAGGCAAATGCTTTGACTCTTTAAGGTCAAACCTATGGTTTATGCTAGTGTATATCAGCATGGTTATATATTTTTATCTTGGTTATTTATTTTCTTGATGGTTTCGGTTCAACTTTGTTGACTCGATAGGTCCATGATGTTAGTTGTCAACTCTTTGCATCCAAAAAGTCGTGTACTTCACATGCATTTACTATGTTTCTATAACTCTATAAATGTTTTGATCAGTTATGGCGTTTGTTTGGCGGAATTGAAATTGGAATTGGAAATATATATTTTTTTGTTAAAAGAATATATATTTTTGTGTAATAAGAAAGAAAAAGAAAGAGGGGATATAGGAGCGTATCAAAATAAGACATTATGATTGGTTGTTACATATCACCTTATCTCACTTCCCCATCTCACCTCCACATAATCCAACTTCCACTCGATACATTCCCTACGAACACTCTCCAACCATCATCCACCTTCAATGGCCATGGCTACCCAAGCTTCCCTCTTCACCCCAACCCTCACCAACCCATGGAAACAACAATCCTCCTTCACCGCCCCCAACCACCACCTCAAGCTCACCTCCCGTTCCTTCACCATCAAGGCCGCCGCCGCAGAGGGCGCTCCGGCTCCGGCTCCACCTAAAGAAGCTCCAGTTGGATTCACCCCACCGGAACTCGACCCAAACACCCCATCTCCTATCTTCGCCGGAAGCACCGGCGGACTACTCCGAAAAGCGCAGGTGGAGGAATTCTACGTGATCACATGGGAATCCCCGAAGGAGCAGATCTTCGAGATGCCGACGGGTGGTGCGGCGATCATGAGGGAAGGACCCAATTTGCTGAAGCTGGCGAGAAAGGAGCAGTGTTTGGCTCTGGGGACTCGGTTGAGATCGAAATACAAGATAAAGTATCAGTTCTACAGGGTGTTCCCGAATGGGGAGGTTCAGTATTTGCACCCTAAAGATGGGGTTTATCCGGAAAAGGTGAACCCTGGACGTGAAGGAGTGGGTCAAAACATGAGGTCAATTGGGAAGAATGTTAGCCCCATTGAAGTTAAGTTTACCGGCAAGCAGCCCTATGATATATGAATCATGCATGTCATTTATTAAGTAATTATATAAACAAATGCTTTTTATTTTATTTATTTCGTATTTGTGTGTTCTTGTTTTGGATTATAATTGTTTGATATATGTTAATCTTGATTTTGTGAATCCAATGACACGTCAGCACCAGAGTACAGGATAAATTCTTATAGTCATAATAGATGTTGTTTAATCTTTATCATATGTCCTTGATGCGTAATCAGTGGTCGTTCATGGTCCAGTTTGGATTGTTTTAGGTACAACTGTTGGTAATAGATTTTAATTATCGTTAAAAAAACTTAATTGTTTATAATTAAACCAAATCGAACATTTACTAACAGTTTGGTTTACTGTTTGAGCTTATGGATATACTTTTCTACTTCAATTTTGAATTCTTGATATTTTCATAACAAACTTAACGACCATTAAGATAAAAGATAAACTTGACATCACACAAAAAAAATTTATTAGAAAATAATTTAATAAATATCACTAGTTTAATTTTTGGCTGTCAGTTTTTTTGCTTACCGACCAAAAGTTTTTAAAAACTGGTCACTAAACTAGACCGTTAACGGTTTCATCGGTTTGGACTGAACAATAAACACCCCCGGTATTCAGTCTAGAACTTCAAAACCAATAACATGGTAAGGTTATTTGAACTAATGTGCAAGCATAGTACGGTCACAGAACATGGAAAACAAAAAAAATGAAAAAAAAATGATTGAAAGTTAAATGTAAATTGTAATGAATATAAAATATGTTACAAGGAAATCCAGCATGTAGAAGTTCAACTTTTTAATTCTTATAATATTACTTCTAGATCTTGGACTTGAGTATTTAACACGAAGTTTGGAAACGCTTGAGTGATCTCCCTGTCGCGTGACAACCAAAAACAAAGAATAGCATGTGATAGAAGTATAAAACATACATGATGTTATATCAGAGTTGGGTTTATACTTACTAGCATATTATAGAAGCGTAAAATTGTCGAATCAATAAAAGTAAGGATGTTAAATGATAAATTAAAAAAAAACTTGCCTGAGAAGTGGAAGAGTCATATTCTTGATAATGGATGGATTTTTTGAAATATATGTCTTCCACTCTTCTAAATCAATCTTTCCATCCCCATTTAGATCTGCATCCAAAATTGTCTGACCATGCATATAGATGAGGAAAAAGTCAAAATTGAAAACCAAAAGCTGATATAAAGTTATAAACCCATGAATCCATTATTACCACCTTATCCAAGATAAGTTCAACTGCATCATCTGATAAATCAACATTCATTTCACTCATGAGATCCAAAACCATCTTCTTCAACTTCAAATTTCAACGTATTTCCAAGGTCAAAGTTCAATAAAAAGTCAAACTTTGACTAAATGTCAAAAGATTAGTATTTTTTTTTCTTTTACCTCTATGCGTTCTATGAAGCCCGTGTGCCTCAAGTCATATAATCTAAACAGGACTGTAATGACATCACAAAAATGTTGGCATTAATAAACGGAAAACGGTCCACAAGTTTCAAAGCAAGTCAGTTTGACTTTTAATAGTCAAGCAAATTTATTTTGGTTATAGATCATCATCAACTCATGTTTCATGTATCTTACATTCAATTTTGTCAGATTCAGGTGCATCAGGATGGAAAACGCTTAGAGATCGAACACAATCGTCAAACTCAATAACACCATTTTTCTTGATGTCAAATTTGTCAAACAGCTGCAGTAATGCAAATTAAAGTTTTAAAATTGATATCCTTGTGTTGATCTTGATACTCTTAAAAAAGATTCATCCAGATTTGACACAATAAAAAGTTCATTTTAGGGAGAAAAAACATGTTTTAACTAATAAAAGTTCAATTATGTTTACTCACTCTATCTGCAAACAAATTCTGCATGCTGCTATTGCTGAAAAGTGCAAGCCGAAACTCTTCCTGTTCATGAAATGGCATAAATACTTGTTTCTTGATCCTGTATTCTATGTTAAACCATCATACTTGACATTTTGAAGGGGTGTTTGATGGTTTTAAAAGGCGAATATGAGTAATCATAAGGAGTAACTTTACAGAATAGTAACCAAGTTTCCCAAGTGTCTCATTAAAGTCACTAAAAGTTTTTTTCGTTTTTTTTAAGTCACTTAACTTTCATAAGGTGTTCCAATCTTGTATAATATTTTTTATAAATGTTATTTTTTTTTAAATTTAAGTGAGGCAAATGAAACATATATGAATCTTGTTTACTACTTGGTATTTTTTTTTTTCTAATTTGAATTCTTCTGATTAAATTTATAATAGCCAGCAATAAGATATTTAGTTTCTGACTAATTCTGATTATTTAATAAATTAATAGATAAATTCATAAAAATATGACCCAAATTGGTGATAACTTTATTTTGCAGTTACTAGTTAGACAAGCAGTTTTGTTCTTTACTTTCAGCAATGTGAGGATACATATGTACCTTGTGAATACGGTCATCTTCGATGATGGCATGGCTTAATCTCTCAGAAAGATCATATAATGCCTCTATTTCATTGATGGAAACTGTAAAGCAAAATGTTAAAAAAAAATACATATGATCAGATTAATTGACCCAATATCTTGTGTCAAATATGTAGTTTTGTTACTAACATGATATCTCAGAAGCAAGAAGCGTGTGCTGGATAATCCGGCCTGGGTTTCTAAGTCTCTTCAAGAAACAACAACACTCTGTTATGAACATGTTTCTCATGTCCAACTATTGATGAGCATCCACCTATCAAAATATACAATTAATATGAAATCAATTTAAAACCTGCACAAGATAACTAGAAGTATTGAAGAAATGGAGGAAATGTGTTCAAATTTTCCATTTTTAGCAGATATCAAAGTAAAATTCTTTCAACCCTACATTCTTGAAAGTTGAATATGGGTCTTTTCTGGTCAAATGGGTCACCTCCATTTGTTTTTCAAAGTTTTTTGTTCTTTATTTTATGGGTCTCAATTGACAGAATAATAAACATGAAATATAATAAGAAATAGATGAAAAGGTTCAAAATTTCCATTTTTAGCAAATACCCAAAATAAAACTCATCCAGCCCTCTTCTTTCAAAGAAAAACCCATTCAACCCTAACATTCTTGAAAGTTGAATATGGGTCTTTTCTGGTCAAATGGGTCAGCTCCATTTGTTTTTCAAACCTTTTTTGTTCTTTATTTTATGGGTCTCAATTGACAGAATCAAGAACATGAAATATAAGAAAAAATAGATGAAAAGGTACAAAATTTCCAATTTTAGCAAATACCCAAAATAAAACTCATCCAGCCCTCTTCTTTCAAAGAAAAACCCATTCAACCCTAACATTCTTGAAAGTTGAATATGGGTCTTTTCTGGTCAAATGGGTCAGCTCCATTTGTTTTTCAAAGTTTTTTTGTTCTTTATTTTATGGGTCTCAATTGACAGAATCAAGAACATGGAATATAAGAAAAAATAGATGAAAAGGTTCAAAATTTCCATTTTTAGCAAATACCCAAAATAAAACTCATCCAACCCTCTTCTTTCAAAGAAAAGCCCATTCAACCCTAATATTTTTGAAGTGGAAGGAAATTATCAATCTTTCATGAATAAAGAAACCCCCATAATCAGAATTAGACAGTAGTGTATACACAAGAGTCATGATTTTACCATTAAAGATGGAGAAACAGACCTGGGATTAAAAATGCCAAATGGTGTTGAGTGAAAACAAGATTGTTGAGGTAATTTGTTCTTTCGTTATTATGAATGGTTGATGAAATCACAAAATTTGTCATCCCTAATTTTTAATCTTCAAAAGATCACTGGCCACCTAGATTTCTATATAAAAAAAGATTTCAGTTTTGCTTTTGGAGCTTTTTCAATAATTAGAGTTTTAAAAATAAAATGATCTTCTAGAAATCATAGTTAGTTGTAACTTTTCGTTAAACCGACCAAAACTTTTCGTTAGAAATCATAGTTAGACACACAGAAATCATTTGTTTTATTTTTGCATTTGGCATATTTAATAATCATAAAATATTGCTATACAGCTATACTGTATGAAAAAAGAAAAGTTATTAATAACAATTATTTGCTAAAATAGTTGTAATCTATGAAAAATAATATGATATTGGTCGACGAGACGGTTCAAACGCCGCTAAAATGAGTTCAATCGGAGTTTGTATGAGCCGGATATTGAATTTTTAAAAATTCAATATCCGGCTACTTATGCAAAATCCACTTCTTATTTGATCCTTATATGATAATATTTATGTTTTTGTAATATAGGTAGCGTTATAAGGGTGCACGGCGTCGACACGGGATGGGCTGCAGCCTGCGGGGAGCCGCATGACTGACGGGAACACCGGCCCACTCCCATCAGTACCGCTAAAAACCTTGCCTGCTAACTTCTCCCCGATGACCTCCCGATTGACTTGGAGTGGTAAGATGGTGGATTACAGTGAAGAAGTGAAAAAGCAAAGAAGATGATGATTGTTGTAATATACACTGAAGATGTTGTACTCACTTCCTTCAACTTGATTTTTTTATTTAACGGCATACCATAAGTCCGGCCACCCGGGTAAACCCATTGGCGAAATGCCACCCACGTCCGCGAACGCAGCCAGTGCTGGTGACCCGGTCCGCCCACCATTCTAGAGGAAACCCACCACCCGAAGACCCACTGTGGTAAAGCCCGGCCACCCGGGTAAACCCATTGACGAAAAGCCACCCACGCCCGCAGACACCGTTGGTGACCCGCCGCCCACCCTCCATTCCAGGGGAAACCCACCACCTGAAAGCCCACTGTGGTAAAACCACTGACCCGCCTAAGCATATTACACCAAGTGAGTCTTAAACCTACGACCTCCACGTTAAATCGATAAGGGTGGCTTCTCTCAAACCAATTAATCTGGGCTCGTTGACATTTTAGTTAATTAATTAAAAATAGTTTAGGGATAAGAAAGATGGATGCCGAAGGTTTAAGGATGAGAGAGAAGGAATGGAAAGAATCTCACGAAACTTTGATATGAATGGATGGGAAATATGGATACTCCACCCCAAATATTTAGAGTTAACTACACTGATGTTCGTGTTGTAAGGCTAAATTTCATGTTCAGTCATTAGGTTTCGTTTATTACAAGTTTGGTCATATAGTTTGTAAAAATGTAATACTAGTGGTCCCTGACTTTGATTAAATAATAAATACATTTTAATCTAATTGGTAAACAACTTGATTTATTAGGCCCCTCTATAATATTATTTCAGCAAAAACACCATTTTAGATTTTCAACAAAAAAAAACTAGACTTATCGGGCATTCTCTATAACATGTAATTACTAATTAGTTTATAATTTTTTTTATATATGTTAATCGACCTATGGTACCTAAACGAGATAAATAATTTTGGGCCCCCTCTAAAATGTGGAGCCCTTCCCCCCCTCCCCCCCCTCTCCACATTTTTTGTATATAGTCAAACAAACCTTTTGAGAAAGCAATATATGTATAAATATAAGTGGAAATAACCTTGGAATGTAAAATTACATAAGCCATAACATTCAAATTGTAAGACCAAAGTGCACCAGGATGCCGGCAGACTGTGGGTTAGACAGTCTATGAGACCTTTTGTCTTAACTTTTTTGCCTATAGATTGAGACCTTGTCCAAGTTTTACATTCACCCCTTTAACACTTTCATATATACAAATATTATACTCTCGATCTTTAGCTTCCTTCATATTAAACAATAAACATCATTTTGAGGAAAGAAAATCAAGATCAAAGAATAGAGAGCAAAAAAGAATAGTTGTTCTACAACTTCCATATTTAGAATTCTTGTGTTGTAATCTTGTAATAGTATTGTTTCCATTGTCTTAGTGACTAGTTTATGAGGTGTGTGTGATAAGTGTGTGAGAGTTTCATTATCAAGTGTAAAGACCACTATCTTGACATAGTGTGTTGAAGAAGGTCATCACTACCTTTGTTTAATGATATGCATGTACAATGTGATTACTATCTTCAATTTGAGAAACATTTGGTATAGCGGCAATATCTTCCGTTTGAGAGAAACATTTAGTGGAGCAACTATTGATTGGATAACCAGGGAGATGACGTATAATGAATTAGTTAACATCCACTTGAACCTCTATAAATCCGGTTTGTCTTTCTAATCCTAAGACTCTTTATATTTATTGTTCTTTCATCATCTTAAGTTCTAACAAGTGTTAATCCATACAAGATTAGTTTTTAAACAAACAAAAATTTAAGAAAACATATTCACCCTCTTCCCCCCCCCCCCCTTCTTGTTTCCTACAAGATTTATGTGTTTTGACTTGTTTTGATGAATAATTTGGTTTTACTGAATTCATTGAATGTTTCTTCAGTCATTGAGTTTGAATCATTAACAATTGGTTGTTGAATTAGTTTATAAAGTTAGATTGATAGTCATTTAGATAACATCTTAGCACGCCCTTATTCAGTTTAGGATCGATAAGTCGAAATTTTCATATTCCTTAGTCTTGTGATTATCTTTCATTACAAAGTTTTTAAAACATAGTTATCTCTATCTAACTGTCTGATTGGTAATTACATAGGTTATACATTGTGCTTCACAACTTGAAACCCGAGTGTGATCATCTTCAATTTCAGAATATGCTTTCCATAATCAAGTTCACCCTTTTCATCAACTCATCAACTTTTGATAGTAGTGAGTAGTTAAATAATCAACTTGGATTCGACACTATCCACTAACTCTAGCGGATACGACACCATACTTACCATAGCTATCTAGATTAATTTGGTTTTTACATGACTTGACCACGGTCCTCAAACGCACGGCTTATTTCCACTGGTTTACACAAAATACCCCGTACAGACTATAATTGGTTAATCTTTTAATCACCTTGTTTTTTTTTACTTTTGCACTATAAAACAGGCTAAAATCGTCATTCTAGCTAAAATCAGGGTCCTAAACGTAAACATGGGTAGGGGTTTAGGGTCATAAAGAGGAGTCACCAACAAAAACTAGGGTTTATAGATCACGCAGAAAAAAACACCGGTGGTAGCAAACTAGCAACAGATACACATTCGAGATGGATTCTTTTTCGTCGCCGTCGAGTTCATCGCCGTCATCACAGATGTCTGCCGAAGATTTCATGGATCAGCTTAAGGTTCAACTCGCACAGGCATACGCCGAGGAATTCCTCGAGGTATCTCTTTCAATTCGTGTAGTTATATATGCCGGTGATTATATATAATCGTGAATTGATATTTATTTGTATGATTGTTGATTATTTGCTATAATGGATTGAGTTTAGATAAATATCTCTGTGAAGATCATTATATACACAAAATGCCCTATTTATAAGAATTTAAACCAATATCTATGTTGTTAATCCTTATGGGATTTCTATTTGCTTAGGTAAATGACTTTGGGATGTAATTTCAAGAATCAAAAGGTTGTTGAGATGTTATGCTGATTAAATAAAAAATACACATCATGTTGACAAACAATCTGGTTATTGCTATGTTATAGCAAGAAACACCTACTTATTTTTGGGACAAAACCAATAATGATGGAATATTAAACTAACAGATCTGCTTCCCGTCATCGGGTGATAGGTAAACAAGCAATCTCTTTCTATGTATTCAAGAAATCGTTTGAATTTATATCGAATTCTTGAGCACGGTGTGCAAGGCATTCACTGCTT
This sequence comes from Smallanthus sonchifolius, assembly GCA_023525975.1. NCBI lineage: Eukaryota > Viridiplantae > Streptophyta > Magnoliopsida > Asterales > Asteraceae > Smallanthus > Smallanthus sonchifolius. The sequence continues at coordinate 58,208,809 of CM042041.1, read as the reverse complement.
TAAACATTAGGCTAGTGGCGTTCCCTATTTTTAAAAGGTGGGCTTCTTGGTTTTAATAAGCGCGCCTCCTCAGGCGCATGCTATCTCGCTTCTGACTAGGTGAGTCACAGGCTTAACAAAAAGCGGCATGAGGCGCGCCTTTCGTTCGGGGAAGGTTTTGTGCATTAGGATGTTGTAGATATATTCTTTTTAGGTTGTACATGTATGTTATTTATATATTAAGTCATATATGAAGCTTATTTATAGCTAAATCTTGGGTAGGTGATGCTAAAAATCTATGATAAATATAAAAAAAGTGTATAAATAAATTGCGCCTGGCGTACGAAAAGTGGCGCGCTTTTGCGCTCTGCACCTCGTGCCTCGCCCTTCTTAAACCCAAGGTTGGCTTCAGGGTTTATTTTTGGTCATCAGAGTTTGTAACACAAGATCTTTCGGATCTTCCAAGGCGCTAGAGTCTATAAAACCTAAATAAGATTCATTTTATACATAATAACTGATGAAGTTTTGATACAATGATGCTGTGTATGATTACCATTGAGAAGGTTTTCACAGAATTTGCTGTGTATGATTACCATTGAGAAGGTTTTCACAGAATTTTGAAATTGTATTTAATTTGTTTTGGAAACAGACAGTGAGGGGGAAGTGTTTTGACAAGTGTATCACTAAACCAGGCAGCAGTTTGAGTGGGGGAGAAAGTAGTTGCATCTCCAGGTGTGTGGATCGCTATATTGAGGCTACTGGTATCATTAGCAGATCCCTTTTTAACGCACAGCGGTAAAAGTCTGAAAGCTGAGTATTTTTAATTGAAATGTTCATGTTTCTTGAAACCATCCAGACAAATTGTGTAATTTGCATTATGCTTTCTTTTTAGGAAAGTGAGGATCATAAGCTGTTTTTTATGACTAAATTTGACTTTATGATTCAACCATAAAATGAATATTGAAACTTGAATTCCCATATCTGAATTGTTGATTTCTGTATCTTATCTTTCTTGCCTGTTATTGCATCCCTTTTGGATCCAATGGTTGTTGACATGGTTATCATAGGCTGGAGCTTCACATACATAGGCGTGAATTTATTCAAATCAGTCTGGCATGGCATGATGGCTAGCCATATTTTTGGCTTACATTTGTATATAATTATTAATCATGCACAAAATATCAATAATTGCACTTTAGTTAAAATGTCAAATCTTCTGTAAATAAGTGTTAGCGTTTGAAACGTTAATAAAAACCATGCCAATCATCACATTTGGTTTCATTTTAGGAATGTCATTCGATTGAAACCAACATTTGGTTCACAAATTTTCTTCTGAAGAGGTTGAAATTTGTTAAAAGAGTATTGGATTGGAATTTTATTAAAAGAAAATTCATAATTTGAAAGAACTAAAATTTGTCAAAGAAATTGTAATGCATAAATTTATTAAAAGAAGTTGAAATGTGACAGGTGCGGAATTAAATGAAGGAAGGTTTTAATTATTTTGGTTGAATTTCTTCACGGTTGAAATAAACTTTGAATTTTTACGTGAATGAATTTAGAAGAATTGATTTCAATTCGAACCAAAATATTAATATTTCAATTCAAATGAATTTTATAAACTAAAAAGATTAAAAAAATTAGAATCTAGATTTTATTTACATTAAACTTTAACGAAACAATTATATTAAATTATAGCACTGATCATATGTTGAATGTCGTAGGTCCGGTTGATTCAACTGATCATATTAATACAAGACCTTAGGAAAGTATAATTAAGTTCAATAATATGGCTTCTTTTAGGCTACCTCATCGCCAACCAAACTCAACGTTCGGTCTCACTTTAATTGAACGACGAGGTTGTTACACCCACCAATAGTTGCTAAATTTGTATAATATTTTTTTATTTCTCTTCAAACTGATTGGCTGTAACGTTATTACTTTTTTAGATAAAACTTACCTATCAAAAAAACTAATATGATCTGATAGAAAAAATTTTACTACTCTAATAAATGAAAATCTCTTTAGGTCACGTGTCATTCTCTGGTTAGTCCTCATCTTTATTTTCCCGCCTCTCTCTCATATTAAATATTAGATTTTTTATTTCTTTCTCCTATTAAATAATAATCTTTATATTAATAAATCTAATTACGGATGGTTATTATTTAATTATAAATAGTTATAATATCATCAATCAAATGAACTTAATATTAACTAACATTTATCAATTAAATAAAAAATTAATATTCAGTTGAAAAAAATGTTTTAAAAACTAACTTAACAGTCCTTATAACTTTCACGACAAATTACATTTTTTAAAAACATATTTTGACAAATGTGTTTGTTAACAAATTACATTTAAAAATATAAAATTTTTATTAGTAAATATATAATATTTTATTTATTTAACTCGTGTAATACCCGAGATTTTAACCTAATATATATACTAAACAAAATACCAATTTCAATTTTTTGTTTTTTAGAACAAGTTTGGGGAAATTTTGTAAAACCTGTAAAGATGAGGGGGCTAAAGAACCATCGTCCCAAAAAAGCACTTATATATTCTCAATTGACACCCTTCTAAAATTGGGGATTCGGGGCTATACATATTATAACACAGACTTACAAATCTTCATCATAAATTCATAAGTGAGTTGAAGGAGAGACGAAGACATTCACAATTTCACATGGCCACAAGCATTAAGCAGAGCATCACCTGTTTACGAAACAGATAGAGGGTCGTTTTTTCAAACCTAAAACAAAGCAAACGTCTAATGGAAGATCAAATAACTGTAAGTTTGATGAGACATGAAAAAACCCATCACCCCCACCGATAATTTACACACCAATCATCACAATTTATTCCAAGAACACAACAACTTGTTAAAGCTCTCTTTGCCGTTAATGATCTCATTTTGGTTCCCTGTTCTGCTTTTCCTCTCTACATTCGGCTTCAATCATGGTAACCAAGGTCTTAATTATGTTTTCCCTCTTTTATTTCTGCTTGATTTCATGAATTTTGATATGCCCATTTGTTGATTTGAAACTCATGATGTATTTCATCAATCTAATTAACCCTAATTTTGTTTGAAACTAATTATGTAAATGTAAAGTTTGAGATGCCCATTTGTTAATTTGAGCTTAATTTTTCAACCCTGTATTAGGGTTGGTTTTTTAACTTCATCACAGTTTCAAAAAATATTTTTTTTTTCTAGGGTTTTCATTATATGGTAAATGATCTTATTTCTACCATCCATTTTGGTACATCTGATTATCTGGTTTTGATTATTCCATCTCAAAATAATTTTCCAGGGAATGTAGATGCACATAATAGGAACTTTACTAATACCACTACATATCCGTATGCCGAAGAACAAAGTCACGATCATATAGGTAGTGTGCCTTTAGAGTTCAGTGTATCTGGGAAGTCGAACGATGCTGTATCTAATGATCATAGTTCTGTAGATACCGAAAAGAATCAATTTCAGGGAACAAGTCCTGTTGAATCAGTGGTTTCAAAAGTTTTAGGTTACTCTGATTTAGTTTGTGAAAAAGAATTTCAAGATTGTTATATGGAAAAGAAACAAGAGGAATTAGAAACCGGTAGGGCCAATCTCACGCATCCTAATGTTAATGAGCTTATTAACGTTACAAAGCAAGATAGTGGGTCGAGTGGGTTACTCAACATAACCCATAGGCTTGAGCCAGATGGTACTTATTATAACTACGCCTCTGCGTCAAAAGGTGCAAAAGTTGTGGCTCATAATAAAGAAGCAAATGGAGCAAGCAACATCTTGGGTTTAGATCATGACAAATATTTAAGAAACCCGTGTTCTGTTATGGATAAATACGTTATTATTGAGCTTGCGGAGGAAACCCTAGTTGATGCTGTAAATATTGCAAATTTTGAACACCATTCTTCCAATTTTAAGCAGTTTTTATTGGCGGGAAGTTTGGTTTTCCCAACCGAAACATGGTATCCTCTTGGAACTTTTGTTGCTGAAAACGTTAAACACCGTCAATACTTCAAGTTGCCTGAACCCAAATGGGCCCGATACTTAAAATTGACTTTAGTTAGTCATTACGGGTCAGAGTTTTACTGCACGTTAAATGTAATTGAAGTATACGGTATAGATGCAATTGAAAGAATGCTTGAAGATCTTATCGTGACGTCAGAAGAATCAACAGATGTTAATTCAACTGCATCTCCTGCTTCAACAAAAACTACATGCTCAAAGAACTTGAAACCGGATGGTGAATGTAGGAACGTGGGTGAAGCTGCTGTCGGAAAGATGGAAGGTGTTGATGATGGTAAACGGGCTGATGATGACGTGGCAAAAAAACCAAGTGTGGCAAAAATTCCTGAGCTTGTATCAAAAGGTAATGGAAGAATACACGGGGATGCTGTTTTAAAGATTTTGATGCAAAAAGTTAGATTACTTGAAAAGAATTTATCTTTATTGGAGAATTACATTAAAGAATTGAATAAGAGACAAGGGGATGTTTTTCCTCAACTTGATGTTGAGGTTGGGAAGTATTCAGAGCTTGTGGAGAATACGCGAGTGCAAATTAAGGATCTTTTGTTATGGAAGGCAACTATGGTGCGTTTGTTTGCTTTAAATGGGTTGGTAAAGTGATGAATTTTATAAATAATTACCAAAAAATTTAATATTTTTCAGGAAAAAGAAATTGCGGAGATGGAGTCTTGGAAGGCTTTTGTGTCATCCCATCTAGAATCGGTTATCAAAGAAAATGCCAGGCTCAGGTTGTTTAAATGTATATTCACATATATAATGCAATAAAATTGCATAGTTGAAATGTGGATTCCCTTCTTTTGACCATTTGTTTCATAACCTTTTCATGTTTATAAGAATAAAACTACGACTTCTCAAAATGGGTTCTGGTGAAAAAAGGTCATACTTTGGTATGGTTTCGGGTTTTCGTTCGAACCATTTGACCCACTTACCTATTTAACTACAAAATTTTATTTGAACCCTTTTAGATAAAACACAACTCAATTGACCCATTTGTCAGGAAATGGATCAGAATTACGACCTCTATGGTTGACCCATTATGTTCTTTTAATAAATAAATTTCAAGTCTTTATTATATTTTCTGTTTTGCAGGCTAGAGATTGAAAAGATTGCAAGCGATCAAGAGAGCCTAGACAAAGCCGAGCTGACTGTGCTGACTGTGAGTGTTTCCTTTGCCATTGCTGCCATTTTAAAGATTGTTTCGGATCGAATCTTTAGATCTCCTTACAGCAAACCACTCAGAAATGACGCAAGTTGGAAATTGCTACTAGTTACCTGTGTTGTTACTGCAATCGTCATTTTGAACCTTTATTAACAGTTTAACTGAAAATGTATCTCTGTAGTTTGAGAAAAACGAAGCAAATAGAAATCTTCTGAAGTGTTGTACTTTTTTTTGTAGTTCTGTTAGATTTTGATTTTGTGGCATTACGGTTTTATGTAAAGCCGAAATCAAGCTCTCTGGAAATAGATTTTGAACATTTTTGCCCGTAGGGATTTGGATCCGCGTTACAAGTTATGGACATAAACACACCTGATCTAGGGTTTTGGTTACGATTTGTGTTTAAGTTCCAGATTTCTATTTGGGTATTTTGTGGGTTTGAATCAAGTTTCTTGATTTCCTTTAATGTTTCTGTTTTGTTTACTAAATCTGTATGCATTGATTTGAGATGCAAATTTTAATTTGGAATATGTAAGTTTTTCTTTTCAATAATTCAATGTGACTTGAGAATCATGTAATGATTCTAATAACATAGTTGCTGCGACATGTCATAAATCTATATTTGTTTGTGTTAATACATATATGCATTTAACTGAAAACAAAAAAAAAACAACTTTAAGGAGTCATATTGTAACACCCGAGACAAATTCATCGGTCGTGGACATTATAGATGTTAGGTTCATAAGTAATATCAGACCTCAATTATCAACAACGTGTTTTGGACGCATTAACTATGGATAAAAGAACTCCAACATGATTGGGTGAGAACAATAGGGATGTATGACTTGCTAGGAGACAATATTGGTTTTTTTTAACAGCAATTTGGATCACTGACGGGCCATTGACCCACCCGATCATCTCCACCTCCCTCAGGAGTAAACCCACCATAGGTGAGAAAACCCTCTGGCCCAACTTGTACCCCCCTTTTTTGTCATAAGTGAGACTTGAACCCAAGACCTCCCTGTTTTAGTGAAGTCTTGGATATACATCTTCACCAATACGCTAAGCTAGTGGTTGTCAATATTGGTTGGTATGAGAGTTAGATATTACACATATACTCTTTGATCTTCAAAGACCAATTATTGTTTTGGAACCTACACTTAATTTGTTGGACTGGTTCAAACTTGGATGAATTGTTGCTTTTTTGTTTATAGTAGTAGATTCATAAGCTTTCTTATTTCATTGATGATATAGATCTTGTAACACATAACTACATACTTTATGTTGTGTAAAACTTCTTGACAATGTTTTACATCAAAGTAAGATTTTTAAATCTTAATTGATTTTGTGTGTATTGTACCAAGTTTGGTAATTGTATTTAATTTTTTTTGGCTTTTGATTGCACTGAAGTTCTGGTGATGACGATGAAGGTGGTGGTGATGATCAAACCGCTTGTGGGCAGTGCCGCAGTGGAGACAAAGCCCCATAAATAGTGTGTGAGAAAGAAACCTGTGATTTTTTGTAAAAAGATATAAATTAAAGCCCTTTTATGTAAGGATAAAAATTTAATTTAAGAAAACATATATTAAAATTTATTATATAAAAAATCATAAAATAGGTTCAAACCTCTGTTGTGTCTATCTCACGTTATTTGGGTGAAAGAGAACAATCGATGATTGAACATCAGGCGATGGGGATGGAGATTAGGAAGAAGAAACACAAGGGGGGTCAACAAATGATGATTAAAAAGTGAGAGTAAAAAAGATGAAGAAGTAAAACAAAAATGTAAAAGAATTGAAATACCCCTCATTTAACTGAGAAAAATTGATGGTGTTAGCTAACTGGAAAAAAGTGACAAGATTTTAAAACCACGAAGACCCAGATACAAGAAAACAAACTATTGGACTAAAGTGACAATTTTGACCAAACAACAGGGACGAAAATGACAGTTTACCCTAAAATATATAATTAAACTAATAAGATAATAGAAATAAAAAATAATAATCTTATATGGATCATAAAGGAACGAATTTGAAGTTAAAAAAACCCGAAGTATAATTTTAGAAAAAGGCAAAATAGTTATTTTATAAACTTATTAGTTGATTCATTAAGTTAGGGACGAACAAAAAATCGGTTACAAACCATTTATGTAATTTAATATAAAAAAACAATTTCATTACAATAATAAAACCAAATATGTTACACGTTAGTGATGAGTTTGCACGACTTGGTCCGATTTGATTATAAGTTAACAAGCAACCTGGTTATATTTCATCACACAATCAGTTTTTTATAATATGTAAAGGTCCAGAGCGGTTCATTGTTACAAAGATTGTACAAACGAGACCATATCTTGTTGCGGAGGTGGCGTGGCCGGAGGACTGTTTATCGGGGAACGGTGAGGAGGATTTGGAAGGGCTGGCAAATGAAGTGGAAAGTCATATGAAGGATGTGACTAGGTTATCGAATTGGTTAAATGGGCAGCCAGAGAAAGACGCCATAATATTTTTCCTACGTCGTTTTTATTTTTTGTTGGGAGCACGTTTGAAGGGGGTCCGAGAGAGTAGCATGTGTTGCTGAAATTGGAGGATACTAAAGTGAGACTGAAGCCAGAGAAAGAGACATTAAGATACTATTCATTATCTGTCTGTTGCTTCTGAAGTTAAAGATGTGCTTCCTTCGTGATCTTGATTATGAATCAACATTTATGATTTTTATAGTTACCCAATTAGTTGTTGTTTTCATTTGTTGTTCCAAGTCAGAAAACGACAACACGTAATTGCGACTTTCGTTGTTACCTTCGTGAAATTTGGTAGGGAAATTGAAGATGTAACATTTTTTGGGGATCATGTCTTCGTTTTGATGTAAGGTATCATATTAAAAAAAAGCTTGTTGCTAGAAAGTGCGATCGAATTCTTTGCTAGCATCCTCAAAATCCACCATAACATGAGTTTTCTTACGGTGTGTGTTTCCGATCCACGATCTAGAGCTGGGATGTGTTTGTGTGTGTTTCAAAGAGAAAGAGATAGTTATATTAGTTTTTATTTTTGTTAAACTAGTAAAAGGACGAAAATGTACTCCTGTGCAATGCACATGACTGGATTTAACGAATAAAAATAACGTCCGTCAGAGGAAATGACATAAACTATTACAAAATTTAAATATAAAAGATAAATTATGTAAGTTTTACAGATTAAGGGTATGTTATAAAATTTGGTCAATATATATTTGGATGTTGAGTAGAATTATAAACGGAACCCTTGACGGCATCCAAAATATAGACACAGTACAACTGCGAACCGGCGTTACTAATAGTAATACTCCTGTCTGTCGTCGGTTAGAGGTCTTCCTCATCGATCCTAAAAACTCCTCTTTTCTCCCCGTCGGTCTATCATGCCACCTGGGCGCTAGGGTTTTCTTCAACCAAGATAGAGGCAGTGTTATATCATCGCTTTTCTAACGACTTCTAGGGTTTATGTTTGCCGGAGTTTTCATGTCGTATGAATGGAGATTTCCTCTACTTTCTCCGGTAACGGCGATATCCCCTTCGTTTATCTCTTCGTAACCCTAATCGTCACAATCTTCTGTTGTTTCTTCTCACTATTCTTCCGATTGTTCAAATTTCCACAATCCGATAAAGCTAGGGCTTGTAATTGTAAGGGATTTGTTGGAGGTTCTGATTCCATGGCTGTTACGGCGACGGCGAGGGTGATGAATGGTGGTGGCGGAGGGCAGGTGGAGAGGGAGCGGCAGCAGATGATAGGTGCCTCGATGATGGAACAATTAGTGCCGGAAATCACGACTCATGCTTTGAGTTACTTGGATTATCCTAGTCTGTGTAGGTTGTCAATGACCAATTCTTCAATGAGGAGGGCTGCTAATGATGATAATGCTTGGAAGGCTCTTTATCATAAGGTTGTTGTTCTTCCCCTCAAAACTATTATGTATTCTTATATATGCTGTATATCACTGTTGATTAAGTCACAGAAACCCTCCTTTTTTGTTGCAAATATAGTAGCTAAATTCTATCCATGTGATCTGAACAACTGTCCTTTAGTAATATGAAACTTCTTGCATCTTCATCAGGTGTCCTTTACTAATTGCCTAATTGGATTTGGATAAAAGAAAAGGCTTGAGCTAGTTTTCTTGTATGGAATTTGACTGAAATTTTGTTCATGTTTTGCGGCTAGTTATGCCAAAAACAGCATGAAGTGTAATAAGTTTCAGGTGTGGTACTACAGTTAGAGCTCTGGTCATTAAGAGTATGTGTGTACATTAGGCATACAAAACTATATTAGGGTGGGTGTAAATATTTGGTTAAGTTAGCTGTAAATCGAATTTGATTAGTACGTGTATATTGTTAGTCTTGTATAACTGTATGAAAAATCATTTTACCATGTTTGTTCATTCTATAATTTCAGTTCTTTAGGTTTCGGTCAGTGAATTCACTAGATTTGTAACCTTGGTTTTAAAGATGCGTCTCAGGCGCGCCTTGTGGCTATCAGGCGTTTTTGAAACCTCATCAAGTAGCTTAAGGCAAGGCCTTCCCATAAAATGCTGTGAGGCGCGCATACATCAGAGCCGTTGCATCAGTATGAGGTGTGCGTTATAAATCAAGGCTTTTTGGTATAAATGTTTTTTTAACAGAAAAGAAAATGGGCTAGTTAAAGTAGGCTTTTTAGTTGGCTTTTGTGGGTATTTCGACTAAAGAAAAGACCGGAAAATAAAATAAAAATCGAACATTGGTCTGTATGTTGAAGCTGCATCGTCTTCTTTCTCATCTTAAACGGTCAAATCAAAGTCCAAAGCTTTCTGTGGTGTTGGTAATGTAGCACGAAGAAGTTTAATTGATGTTCCATTTTTTTTCTGATTGGTCACATAAGCAGGTTCTATTGCATATAGAGAAACCCCTCTTAATATGATTGGTGTTCTTCTCCGTTCTTTAGTTTAGGCCATGTATTTCACTGGTTAGTTTTCAGGATTGTTGCAATTTAGGTTGTCTTTCCATGCTGATCTTTGTTTAGGTTTGCAAATATTTATCGAAGTATGAAAAATGTTATGTAGAGGTAATTTATCAGTATTTTATGAATGATGGGCACCTAGTGTGCATGATGCGAACGCCTTCGCCTCGCTTTGCTCTCGGGAGTCGGGACCCTAAGCTCCTCGGAGCTCCCTGCGCCTTTTAAAACCGAGATTGTATCATTTTAACCATTTGTAGACTAATAGTAACTGTGCAGAAATTTTCGAAGTGGAGCAAACTACACACAGAGATGTACTAAACATTGAGTTGCTCATATTTGTTTTTACCATTGCATGATGAGGCTGTCATCCAAAATACTTAGAATGAAATCTGAATGTATAATTAAAATTTATGCAGTTTTTGAACTGCTTAAGATGTAACTTAAAAAGCAACTATACGCTAACCCAACCTCTAAGTTAGCTCCTGTATCATTCAAGATGGCACATTTGTTCAAAAAGAAAGTGATGGATGGACTTATTTGACACCACGCAGATATTATTCAAAGCTAATGGACACATATTTTAGAAATTCTTGCTTTTCTTCTTCGCAATCTGTCAGTTAAATACATATCTTTATTCTAAAGTTCTTTTGTTTTTTAGAAATCTGAAATAAACATTTTCTCATGCCATAGGAAATGCAGTTTATGGTTTAAGTGCACCATGTTCATGCATAAATATGTTTCTAGAAACATAGGCCACATTTCGTGTTGCATTGTTGTATTTGCTTATCTCCGAGTTTCAAGATATAAATGTGAATTATTTGTATATTTAAAACTGAAATTTAAGGCATGGATGTTAATATATAATGCAACGTTTTTGTACTCGCATGTCATACTGGCATTAGTGGAAGTGAATTTTGATTTTTGTGTGGATCTTTTGTGTTGTTTTAACATTGGTTTATATTTAGAACAACACTTCTGCTTACATGTTATAGATTGTAAAGACTATTTATTATTATTATTATACTTTTTTGTATTGCCTTTTTTGTTTGTCATGTTAAAATTGTTTCATTTAGTCTCTTGAGATGTTCTAGATTGGATGGTTTTGTCACATGAAAATATTCTTTTTGCCCTGTTTGAATTTGGTACTTGCATTTTTTTCTTCAGGATTTTACAATGGAACAAGATAGTATAACACCTGCAAATGGGTGGAAGGCCTACTATGCAGCTACCAGAGCAATTGTGAATATCAATCAACATTTTTTTGATATCATTAGAGAAAGATCGCTTCCAGAAATGGGCCGGCTTTGGCTTAATGCAGATTATGTCAAATGTATTCATGCCTCAGGGGCGTTCTTTACTGGGTGAGCTTCTTGTTACATTCTTCACTTAAGTTATTATTATTATAATTCCTTTTTTATAAGAGTAAACTACAGTTTTAGTCCATGTGGTTTGGTCCAAATACCACTTTTAGTCCATTAGCTCTGATATGAGAGGAAATAGTAATAATAATTTAAGTTATATTTTCTATAAAATGTTTTTTTCAAACTTGTAATAAATTTATTTTTCTTTTTTTACCTAAGCATTAATTGCATATGTAGCATCTATAATGTGGCGGCTGGCGTGACATGAACTAACGCCATATAAAAATTTTACTGGTAAAATTAATTAAGATAATGTTGGTTGCTAAAACGAGTAATAAACTGCAAGTTTGTTTCTCTTTTGTGTAAAATTTGTTTCTATTTAGGTGTTGTTTGCCTCTCTATTTTAATACATAGTCTCTGTTGTAGTTCCTTTTTGATGATGATGGGATTTGATAACAAGTGGGAGGATTATATGACGATGATGCAGGTATAACGGTGTTTTAGGGAGCTGGCAGATGGCTTTTAACTGGGACGCAGCGGTTAATATCCAGGTTCGAGATGTAAGGTCGAGGGTGCTGCCAGGTGTGGCTTGGGTGACAATGAAAGCCTATGTTGGGATGGAGCACAACACCCACCATATGAGCATGACTAATGTGTTCGAGCTCCACAATGGTCAGTGGTTCATGGTTCATCATCATAGCTCTGACATGCCTGTTGATGGTGAGGTGGCTGATCAACAACCTATGCTTGGGTGAGGGTGACAACTGGGAACCAAGAGGTTTTTTTAGATGATGCTTTTTTTAGTAAAGAAAAAAAAAAGAAAATGGTACAGTTTTTTTAGCTAGGATTGCAGGAATCTTGAATATATGTTGGGTTTTTTTTTAACTTCATACTTTGGATACGATGATCGATCGTCGTATATGAATCTTTGTTTTTGCCTATTGGATATGTTTATAAAAGCTGTAGGTTAAGTTTGGTTTACATCCCTCTGGATTTGATACCATGATTTTTTATTTGAAAGGTGACTTTCTTAAACCCGTACTCACTTTGAGAGCAACCCAGGTGTTCCGGTGAGTCATGCGTGTCTTTCCTAATTGGTTGTAATCGCAGCAGATTTGAACCCAGGAGTCACCTAGGAGGAAACTCACCATTGGGAAAATCTCTAGGCTCAGCCTGAAACAATTTGTTTAAAACGAGACTTGAACCCATGATCTTCCATTTAAAAGTCATGGGGCTACTACTCCACACGAGAAGGATTTGATATCATGAAGAAAATGCATCACAAACACATACCTTAAAACTAAATAATCAACCAAAAGTAATCCAGGCTTTTTTATAGGGTATTTATTTTAGATCATTCAAGTAATAAAAATAAGTAACTAAAACAAATATTATTACGAAGTATACAATTAAAACTTTTAATTAATCTGTAATACAGTGACACATAAAATCATTATTCTTTATTGTTTCTTGAATAAAACAAATTAAAAATGTAAAATAAAAATAAAAAAACAGTTTGCACAAAGAATTCGCGTCTTCTCTACCTCTCATCAAGATACGGTTCCCTTCTCGGCCTCAAATTCCACGGCGGAGTGAGGCACGGAAATGGCAGCGACCACCCTCTTCTCCGCCCCAATATCATCTCAACAGTTCCCAATTTCTACCCAACATCTTCCATCTTTTGGCTCTACCAAATCTCCACTCATCCTGCTCCGAGCTTCCTCCTCAACTCCCACTGTTGATAAACAAGAAGAAGAAGAAGACAACACTTCTGCTACTACTTCTGACAGCTTTACCGACCAGTCTCAATCAATCCCCATAGGGTATTTCACTATTTCTCATCTAAAGTTGTTTAAGTTAGATTTAATGTTTGAGAGAACACTAATTACATGATTTTATTGTAGGGGTTGTAAGGGATGTGGGAAGGCAGAGATGGAGAAAGGATGTAATGGTGAAGGAAGGATTCAGGGTGGAATTGCAACCGTGCCGGGGTTTGGTTGGTGGCCCATTAAAGCTTACAGACCTTGCCCTGGCTTTGTGGCCACCGGTGGTCGGTATCGCCGCCAAGGCCAGAGCATGGATGAGGTTGCTGGCTTTGGAACTGTCCCAAGAAAATCTGCCTCCACCGCCACCACCACAGCTGCCACTGAAACTCAATCAAGGTAGCCATTAATTCAATAATAATTCAAACTAACAGTTTGGCCGGTGATAATTCCAACTTTCACTTTTGTTGTCAAGTCACAGTAGCATAATCATCATATATTTACACTCGATTTTGCTTGTTCGTTTATCCGTTTCATTAAAAATCGTCATTTTGAGCGAAAATAATTGAAAGTTGGGATTATCACCAGTCAAAGTGTTAGTTTGAATTATTATCAACTAATAAGTCATAGTTTGGATATTAAAAACCAATTTTTTCTTAATAAGAACAAGTTTTGAGGTCAAACATATTATTCTCATATAAGTTATTTCAATAATTTTTTGTTTAAAATACAACACCAATAGTTTTTGGTTTGTATTTCATATCACGAAATTTCAATATTGATGTATACTTGTCCTAAATCTCTTAGAAGGATTTTGAAGTTTAAAGTAACGATTTTGACCTTAAAAGTCAAAGTGCAGCTGCTTTGTGTAATTTATACGTTTCTTAAAATTCTTGCAGCGAGAAGAAAAAAGGGCCTAGGAAATTCAAGAGATGAAGATGAGATCTTGAAAGAAGTTGAGTTAATACAGAATGGTGAAAATCCTATATGATTATGGGTTTCATACGTGTAATATTTGTTATTTGATTTCTGTAAGTTATAGAAATCATGTAGATTTTATAATCAAATGAACAATTGTTATGAATCATTTAGGTTGATAATCGATTTGTACCCGTTTATTTCTCGAGCTGAAAGTTAAGAGGAGGCGCCTGACGGTTTTGTCTAGGGTATGTTGAGAAGTGTAAAGAACTTGTAATTACACACTATAAGGACACCTTGGCCCAGATCTTTCGTTACTTGATACAACTACACTCCACAAACCATTGAAACGGTTTGCATCTATCTTGAAAATTAGAATTTACAAAAAGTAGATGACATGCAAAACCCTAAATCATGTTACAGAAGGATGATGACAGTAATGGTGTTGATCAAGAATTAGAACTAGATTGTTGGCGTCAAGTTAAAAGGGCTAAAATGTAATAACAAAAAACAACTTACAACCAAATTAACAAAATTCCAATCAAGTTAAAAGTATCATGTTTAGTGTATAGTTTCTAATTAAATTTTAATAGTTTAGTATTATTTTTAAGTAACACAAATTGTTTAAGGGTATTTTGATCTTTTAATAAAAAGTTAACGCCAAAGAGGTTGTGGTGTAGTGGTTGAGGTGAGGCCTGAAGTCCCAAGGGACCCGGGTTCAATCCCTACCATCATCATTAATTTCTGAGGCATGCAAATGAGGCCTAGTTCTTAGACAGATGCACTAGGGTTTTACCCACGCCGATCCAGGGGCTCTCACTCAAGCCCGAAGGGGCCGTATTGGGTGGGATTTTTCCTTGGATGCTCTCCAACTCTGACGCCAAGTGGGCACGGTTAAGACAACATATTGGCCGGAGTTGGATGAGGCTCTCCCATGTGACGGGAGGGTGTGACGTCACAACATTCAATGTTCACCGTTCAAAAAAAATAAAATAAAAAATAAAAAGTTAACAAAAAATTTGATTATAATTATTAGGTTGAACTTTTATCAGTACGAAAATAAAATTGTTAGACTAAAATTATCAGATTAAATACATATTAAAAAGAAAGTTTGGGTTATGAGTATAGTTCACTGTAGCAGATGTACATCTTGAATTCCATAAAGTACAACTCTTTTTTTGCATGCTTTTATTGTTTTTTTTCCTTTTTCTCAGATGAAGTTTTTATTAAATAAATAATGGTTGGTGCTCTGAGAAAACAAAAGATTGGTGTTGGATCAGTAGTCTCCAAGTTTCATTATTATTCGGGTCACGCAGGTTCTCGCAACAAACCTTTTGGCCGTATTTCAGCCTTTTTTTTTCTTATGTTTAATTTTGTTTCCTGGCGTTTAAATCTATTATTAAAAATCTTATACGTTTTTCTCGTGTATGGTTAGTTTACCTAAAGGTTTTTGCTTTAATTTAAAAGTTTTCGATGAGGTTAATTTCTTCTGCGGTTTAATACGTCACAATACACATAAGTAAAAGCTCACATTATCGTCCGGAAGCCGCCACAATGGGTGAGGCCTCCTTTCCGTTATAAGTACGGAAAATTATTAAAATAGACGTTTGATAAAAGCCTTATTTAACTCTTCTAAAAATAAATAAAATAATTTGAAGTTTAATTTCAAACGCTTTCCCCAAATATATTTGCGAGTACAAGGCGGCGAGTGTCAGATCGATTCGGTTCAGTTTCAGTTTCAGTTTCAGTTTCAGGTTCAGTTTCAGTTTCAGAGAGGCAACGAAATCATGGATCCTGAATTACAAAAGGAAATAGAGGAAACGGTGTTGGAGGTGTTGAAAAATTCAGACATGGATTCTACGACAGAGTATCAAGTGCGGAAAGCGGCATCGGAGCAGCTCGGTATCGATTTGTCGGAGTCTATCCGGAAGAAGATTGTCCGAAACGTCGTCCAGACGTACCTTGAGGAACAACAGTCTAAAGCAGAGGCTGATGAAAAACCGACCGAAGAAGCTGAGCCAGAGGAAGAAGAAGAAGATGATAGCGAGGATGACAACAAAAAGAAGACGAAAGGTGCTAAGGAGTACGATGACGATGGAGATCTCATCATTTGCAGAGTAAATTTGTTTAAAAATTGATTCTCACTTTTTGAAACCCTAATTTGGTTGAATTTTTTTAGTTCAGGTCAAAATCTCTGGTAAAATTCAGATTATGCTTGCTTTAACTAGTAGGAACTTGGCTAATCTGATTTCATAAACACTTAACATTTGTACAATCGTAAATTTGAGAAAATTTATCTGGTAATGTACTTATGCAGTTATGCTCTTCCC
This sequence comes from Smallanthus sonchifolius, assembly GCA_023525975.1. NCBI lineage: Eukaryota > Viridiplantae > Streptophyta > Magnoliopsida > Asterales > Asteraceae > Smallanthus > Smallanthus sonchifolius. Next base: position 58,192,307 of record CM042041.1, on the reverse strand, counting down.
TGAATTAACTGAAACTTAAAACAGCTCAATTAATTTACCATTCAGTCACATAAAATTGTTCTGGATTTAGAACAAAAATTTTGTTCATTCATGCCTTCCTAACACGAAGCTGGTGCGAAATGCTGTAACTGTGATATGATGAGTCTTAATTCTGCTCTTTTTGTTGCAGCTTTCAGATAAAAGAAGGGTAACTCTTACTGAGTTCAGAGGGAAAAACTTGGTGTCTATAAGGGAGTACTACAAAAGAGATGGCAAAGAGCTTCCAAGTTCTAAAGGTATTATTGTTTTTCAGTTAGTTTTGAATGCTCTTATGTCAATCTGATTTTGAGTTATGAATACGGCCTGTGATTTTATCTGAAGATTGTTGCTTATGGTACTGATTGTCAAATAATGCTAGTTTTTATATATACAGCAGGTATGAGTGGCTTGCTGTTACATTTATTGAACTTCTATGAGAGGTTAATGGATTCATAATAATAGATGGATCACTTGGTCTTATAATTAGAGTTGGATTAGGTTGTATCTCAAGATTGTTTCTATGTTTCCAAGATTTTCATGTCAGTATCAGCATTCAGCGCCTTCGATAATGCTCACAATGCCGTAAATGAACTAGCTAAGGAATGACAGGAGTCTTAGGGTACCTGAGTTATTATAGGAGGTTAATATAAATAATCATGTATAGTTATCAGTGAGTAGTATGCATAGTTGTCAATAGCGGCTATAGCGTGCTACGTAGCTAAGCGGTCTAATGGCGCTATATGGTGTTTAGCGACTACATAGCGTGAAAATAGCGTTTTTTTAATAGCAGTAGCGATTGGCGATTTTAGGGTTTTTATTTCATTAGATGATTAGTGATAGCGAATTTTAGCTATTTTGGTGGTGTGGCTGTTTTTATTTGTTGATTATAATTGCTACAATAGTTGACTACTTTAGGGTTTTTATTTCATAAAATTTTCCGTAGGTAGCTTGTTGCTATTCGCAGTTGACAACTATGGTAGTATGCAACTTTGATTTGGGAACTTTTGCTTTTTCCTGTTGTCATTTTGAGATAATTTAATCTGTCTATATGGCAGTAGCCAATGGTGAAATTGGATCCGTTCTAGCTGAAACCTAGTGCTTTTTAGGGGTCATAAACCGTTGAAACCGCCCAAACCAAAGCTAATCGGCTGATTTAAGATTTATGCAGTTCACGGTTTGGAACTTGGAATCAACCGAACTGGTCGACAGTTGTTTAACTTAATTATGTATTTATATTTTTTATTTATTTTCAGAATATGCTGCTATTCTATTCATATGTATAAGTTTAATACAAACTATCGAGTTTGAATTGAAAATTACGTTTAAACCGTCAAACCGAACCATTTTGGCCAGTTCGGCTGACCTAACCATCCCGGCCAGTTTGGTTTGCTGTTTTCGAAACCGTAGTTAGTGGCTCGACCCATGATTTTCGTCAAAACCGGCTGAACCAGACCGTAATTTTTATGTCAAAAACTGCTTTTAACTTATCATATTCTTTTTACAAGTTGGTTTCTTTCATACATTTGTTGTAATTTGTTCATTATCATGAGAGCTTCTGTTTGGCTGGTGTGTCTAGGTATCAGTTTGACTCCTGAACAATGGTCAAACTTCAGCAAGAATGTACCTGCAATAGAGAAGGCCATCAAGAAAATGGAGGGAAGGTTGCACTAAAACTTTTGATCATAAGCATGCAACTTGAAGCTCATGGCTTCCTAGCCTTAATTGAATCAAACCTTATCTGTAACTCCTAGGTTTCTTATATTGATGCACCATGTTTTCTTCTTTTTAGAATGCTCTCTTGATTCTCATCCATTGTTGGAAACATGCTAAGAACCCTCAAACTTTCCCATCCTACCGACACCTGAATGTAGACCATGAACATTTTCGCAATTTTATTGGTGGGAATGTTCATTTTGTACCACATATTTTGGTGCAAAATCAGATGGAATACTTGCAGAACAGTAAGGCTTCTGAGTTTAACACACTTTGGGCAATTTTCGTATCGTTTGAATCGTCGACTAATTTACAAGTTAATTAGTAAATTATCATCCACTAATTTATAAGAATAAGTAAAAAAACATTTAGCTACAGTGCTTACTGAAAACCTGGAATAAGGTGAAGGGCATTTGGTTGAAATGAATACAGCCAACCCATTGACCCAAACAGGGGGCAAATACAAGTGTTGATATTACATAAAATTGGAATAAGGAGTTCCATTCCATATTACTACAGGAGTTGTTATTTCAACATTGGAGTAACTGACTTGGGTGATGAACCATCATCAACCACCGTTTTATCCATTGCACTGCAAAAAATTGGCTTCAGTTTCACTCTCCAATAACTCTGGCTCTGCCGTGGTACCACCTTCACCGAGCTAGTTGCCGCCACCCGCATCTGCTCAATCAACGCCTCAGTGTTCACTTCCTCCGACAATATCTCCTCCAACTGTTTTGTATTAATCACTAGTTTCACCTTCCACACTCCCTTTCTAGGTGGCGGTAATACTTCAAACCCTGACCCGTCTGACAAATTCTTTGTCACAAGTTGCAATGCCACTGTGCTTGTCGACATTCTCACGGGCTCGGCCTCAGCTCTAACGGGCTCGACTTCACTCTTTTCCTCTAATGCCAGAGGAAATAGATAGTAGAATTGACCACCAAGAAGTAGCTCCCGGTGGTCTAACGGCGATAACAACAACTGATCTTTTTTGAAAAGCCCGTGTTTTGGGAAGTCGTTGATGACCTCCGAGACGAGTTTCGGGCCGTTGAACTCTAATACATGACCGGAGGGTGTCATGACCCGGATCGGGTCAAGGCATGTATCAAAGCCTTTGAAAGTACAATTGCCCATCTATATGCTATATCATAAACATGGAAATGGTGTTGTCTGTGTATATATATAAGGGGTTTGAAGTTCGATGAAGATAAAAACAAAACATAAACAACCAAATGTTATTTTAAATTTGAATTAGTCGTGTAACTATGGACAATACCGTTGGGAAAGCATCAAATTTAAGTGATCCAACACAGAGAATAAATTATTAGAAAAAGGACAGTAACATGTTCAAATTAATTAAGGTAGCTGAAGATGGGTAATTAAATACTATTAATGTTTTAAATAACATGGGCCACGGTAAAAAAAAAAAGAATCATATAGAGATCACATGTGATAAATTTATTTCTTTTCACTTATAGTTATTAAAGTAATCAGTAAGTTTAAAAAAATATATAATAATATATTAATACATGTGATAAATTTATTTCTTTTCATTTATAGTTATTAAAGTAAACAGTAAGTTTAAAAAAAATATAATAATATGTCATAAGTAGATGAATCTTGGCATGTTCATATATTTTATTTTTTTAGAACGGCAGTTATCAAGGGTATGTAGGGGGAGGGGGGGGGTGTTCACATGGCCCCTTCATAGGTGTGGAGAACGGCAGTTATCAAGGGTATGTGGGGGGAGAGGGGGGCGGGTCTACCTGGCCCCTTCATGGGTGTGGAACACCGTCCCCGTGGTCGTGAAAGGGTGGGGTGGGGGGTAGAATCATGGGGAAGGGGCTAACCAAACCAAATTCCATCCAATCACAAGCATACAACTCATTATTCCTTTTTCTTTTTAACTAAATATTAAGTTTAAGATTTAATTATTTAAAATTAAATACGGGTGTGAAACCACTACGTACCTTAGTGATTCTGGGCAGTGATTGCCCCTGTACTGATGTGCCGTTGACGTGACGAGACGTGAAACCATTACGGATGGTCTAACGTAAAAGGATTGCAAAACTCTAGACAAGAAATAAAAAATCACAAATTACAAGTTAAAAATATAAGTCGGAGAGCTACACCATTTGGATCAGGAGATATTACATAAGGTAGATTTGTATTTGTAAACTCAGACAACAGCGAAAGACTCTTCAACTAATAACTAGGTTAACGAAAGCCCCTTCAGATAGTGTCCAATATCAACTCTCTATCTTCTCCAATTGCAATCCTATATCAAGAACAACACGTTAAGGCATCACAGGGAGAGGATAATCTCTGTAACCACCATCTGGCGTGAGAATTAGGATCTTCGGTGACGAAAAGTAAAAGCAGAGAGTAAAAGAAGTGATGGAGTGAGGCAGGGATGGCTCAATCATTTTGGGGGTTCAAGACGAAGTAAAAATTGAGGGGCCTTTTAATGCCATCGTTATAAAGAGTTATCGATCTAGGAATTTTTGTGAGTAAGGACAAAAAAATGGGTTCATCAAAGATGATTGGATTTTGTATATTAAATAAGTTTTAGGCCCAGATTTTCTTTTTTGTTAAATTAGGATCGGATACTTTTAGGCCCAAAAAAAAAAAATCGGATTGGACTATTTATATATTTTACTTTTCAAATTGGGACCCAAATAATTTAGGGGCCCTTGGCTCAAATATAAAAATATGATACACAGATCCGCCCATGGAGTGACGGTGTAAACCGGTGGAGATGGTGGTTCTTTGCCTTATATACCGATTGGTTTTTTGTTACCTTATCAAAGGGGTGTGAAGGTTTGTGGGTGCCACTGTGAAGTCATGCTTGAGTGATTTCCATTTTGATTGTTGGACATGTATTTTTCCTATTAAAGTACTCCACGTGTCATAACCGTTTTTGAGATGAGTCAGGCTGGGTGTGGGACTCTGGCTTAATCGTTTACTTACTGATGGGCCTCGTGGGCCTATCCTCTTCGGTATTTTTATCCAATTAATAGAAGCACGATGTCATCCATCACTTTTAATGAAGAATAAAATTTCCTTCTGAAAAGTAAGGAGTTTCTAGCCTTCGAGATTAGTCAAACTGTCGAGTAAATCAAAACTAACAGTGTTTTATATAAAGGTTAGAGAATTGACTTTCCATTATATATATATTCTTAAAATGAAATTCTAATTTGAAGTTATTTAAAAAGAATACCTTAACTATCTCTTTTCATTATCATCCGCCTCCATCCGCTCCTATGCGGTGGATGTGTTCTTAGTTTTACATATAACTTTTTTTTTCTTTAACGTCCCGTATCATGACGTATCTGGAATACAGACCACAGAAGTTACTCCATCTCCCATGGTCCAAAGATGCTTTGGAATATTCTGAACCATTTATGAACATCATAGCAAAAATGATTAAAACATTTATTGCTCCTACGTAAATAAGGAGCTGCCCCAAAATGAGATTTCGATAAAATATATAATACCGATATACAAACAAAAACCAATCCCAATGAAAAGGCAGAATAAATGGGATCTCACACTCTTTAATCATACTTTTTTTATTTTTCCTTTGAACGGCTAACACTTAAACTTGTGAAAGGTACTGATAAAATTTTCCTCGTCAAGATTATAACCCATGACCTTCACAGGAAGAAACCATTTACGGAAAAAAAAAACCCTAACCACTAGACTAGAAGCCTAATGACCATACTTTTAAATTACACCATTTTATTTATAATAAGACTTAAAATTCTAAAGTACTTGAGAATGAACATATTTTCTAAACACGTTAGTGTTGAAAAATTACTTCAAACAAAACAGACAAATATTAGATTCAAGTCACAGGTCGAATCAGTTATGATCCAACTTGACCAAAACTGATTATAAGAAAGGTAGAAGGAGACTGTCCCGTTATTGGACGAATTGAAACAACAAATAACTGTAAAACCAACCTGTTTGATTGTAGTTCCTCTTTTAGCAGGCTGCACGGAATGAAGATTCCTGTCCTTAAAGGATTTTACGCGCTCTATCGGCTGTAAGCAACAGCGTAAACTCCCAGGATTTAATGCAGAACGATCTGGTGTGCCAACAGCTTTGGAAACCAGAAAAACCGCAAAGGTAGCAGAAGGAAGGAATTCGCAGAAAGGTTCTGGATTTCGGGGGATGATTTATGAGACTGCAGGACCCTGTATTTATAGTTGCGAATTCGTAACCATCCATGAGAAATTCGGGGAATTGATAACCCCCACCAATTCGTAGCTGAATTGGACTCCTAGTAGCCTCAAACGCGCCCATTCGCGGATCCGCGGACCTCGCGTCTCCGGCCCGGCGCGCGTGTGGGCTTAGCCCACATCCCTTCACTTGGCCCAAACAACTCTTTGGAGACCAATAAGGGAAAAAACCTTATAAACCCATTTGGGTTTCTTCCCCCTTCCTATGTGGGATAGGAAACATACCAACTTGTATATTTCCTAAATTTCTAACAATCCCTCACCAAGTTGGAATGTTTCCTTTTCACTTAGACAGATGATGTCACTAAGGTGTCACGAAGATTAAACCCAGTTTATGGTGATAAATAAGAAGATACCGATTCAATGGTGTCCTATGGAATTAAACCACGAACCTGATGACCCCTTCGATTTACCCCCACACATCACCGGCCGACTTTGCGGTCTCACTGAGCGCGAATATGGCCGTGCGCTATAAATCATTTTCATGACCCTCTAGAAGATAAACCACAGATCTTCATTTGAGGCGGCACCACCTTTAGATCATATAGGCAAAGTTTTACAACATCCTCGTTGCATAGATGCCTCCAAAACTTTGTTAAGAGCATTAGCTCGTCCTCGTTCTCGGCAACGACGTACTATCATACCTCACATGGATCTATCAGAATTGATAATACCTTCTATCGTTAAGTGACTTCGTTGTTACCCTTTAAACTTGAGAAATAGGAGCACTAAGTTCAAGTTGGGTTTCCATCACTAACGATTCTATTATGGTTTTAGACCCATGTCTCTCGCGGTATTAACTACCAAATCTCTCGTCAGAGGTTTGGTAAACGGATCTGCCAAGTTCCTACTCGTCTTGACATAGACAACCTTGATGGTACCACTTTCAATTAGTTGTCTCACAAAATTGTGCCGAAGACCTATGTGTCTCGACTTCCCATTATACACTGCGTTGTATATTCTAGATAGTGTGGCCTCACTATCACAATACATGGAAATAGACGGCATCGGAACATCCCAAAGACGGATGTCTGTGAGTAGATCTCTAATCCACTCTGCCTCCTTGCCAGCTGCGGCAAGAGCTATGAACTCAGCTTCCATAGTCGAGTGTGCAATACACGTTTGTTTCTTGCTCGACCAAGAAATAGCTCCACCAGCTAGAATATAAATCCACCCACTTGTGGATTTTGAATCACTGGTGTGATCAATCCAGCTAGCATCAGAATAACCTTCAAGTATCCTGGAAGATGATGTATATGTCAGTTCAAAGTTTCTAGTCCTTTTCAGGTATCCAAGGACTCTCCCCACTGCCTCCCAGTGCTCAATTCCTGGGTTGACAGTGTACTGACTCAGTTTGCTTACAGCGAAAACAATGTCAGGGCGAGTGCAATGCGTTGCATACATCATACTACCAATAGCGCTCGCATACTCTAGTTGAGCCACTGCTCTCTCAGAGTTCACTTTAAGTTTCACAGCAGGATCAAAGGGAGTGTTAAACTCTTTGATGTTCAAATGTTGAAACTTTGTCAGAACTTTCTCTATGTAATGAGATTGACTTAGAGAAATCTGACCATCTGTTCTTTTTACCTTGATCCCAAGGATGGTATCAACTTCTCCTAGATCTTTCATCTTAAAGTTCGAGGACAGGTATTTCTTTGTTTCACAAATACCTTCTAGGTGAGTGCCAATGATCAACATATCATCAACATAAAGACAGATAACGACTGTATAATCGGTTTCACATTTAGTATAAATACATCTATCAGCACTATTGTGTTGAAATCCGAAGGCAGTCACAGTGGTGTCAAATCTCTCATGCCACTGTTTAGGAGCTTGCTTCAAACCATATAGAGATTTAATAAGTCTACACACTTTATTCTCTTGTCCGGGTAAAACAAACCCCTCTGGTTGCTCCAAATAGATCTCTTCTTTTAAGTACCCATTTAGGAATGCTGTTTTAACATCCATTTGGTGAATATACAGTCCTCTCAATGCTGCAACAGCTATAAGAGTTCTAATAGAACTAATTCTAGCAACTGGAGCATAGGTATCAAAATAATCGATTCCTTCTCTCTGTCTATATCCTTTAGCAACTAATCTTGCTTTGTAGGCAGAGATGGATCCATCTGGATGATACTTCCTCTTGAAGATCCATTTGGATCCAATGGGTTTCTTACCCTTGGGTAGATCAGCTAACTCCCAAGTACCATTTCCTATAATTGAATCCATTTCATCATTGATTGCTTCCTTCCACAAAGGAGCATCTCTCGACGATATGGCCTCGGTGAAGGTTTTGGGATCATCATCCAAATTAATGGCGAAAATGACCTCTCTCGTCACTTTCCTTTGGGTTCCTTCAACCAAATAAGACAAGAAATCATCTCCATAGATTTTCTCTTTTCTGGCTCTAGTACTTCTCCTAGGTTCTTCAATAATTTGTGAAGGTTGAATCCTCTCTCGAGAAGTACTGGGAGATGAAATTGGGTTTGAGTTTTCATCATCTCTAGAAAACTTATTCTCAAAGAATTCCACATCTCTAGATTCTATAACCGTGCCTGATTCATTATCCAATAATCGGTAAGCCTTGCTATTATGAGCATATCCAATGAATACACTTTTCATAGCTCGGGCTCCGAGTTTGGATCTCTTAGGATCAGGTGTTCGATAATAGGCAACACAACCCCAAACCCTCAAATGCTCTAGGTTTGGTTTCCTTCCTTTCCAAGACTCATATGGACTGTTAGGAATCACACGACTAGTGATCCTATTGTGGACATAACATGCAGTTAATAATGCTTCCCCCCATAGATTGTTTGGCAAACCAGATTGGTTCAACATACAGTTGACCATCTCACACAAGGTTCGGTTCTTTCTCTCAGCCAGACCATTTTGTTGGGGAGTAAACGGAGAAGTTCTTTCATGTATGATGCCATTCTCTTCGCAGTAAGCATCAAATTTTTGGTTAAAGTATTCTCCGCCTCTGTCCGAGCGAAGAATTTTTATGCGTTTCTCAAGTTGATTTTCGACGTCGGCCTTATATATTTTAAATGCATCAAAAGCTTCGTCTTTTGTACGCAACAAATAAACATATAAATAACGACTCGAGTCATCGCAGAAAGTGATGAAGTATCTCTTACCACCACGGGTAAGCATTCCATTCAGTTCACAAATATCTGAATGAATTAGTTCTAGTAGTGATGTATTCCGTCGTTGTACACTTGGAAAATGTTTCTTTGTAAATTTTGATTCTACACAAGTTTCGCATTTTTCAAAATCTTTTTCGTTTAGTTTTATTAAACCTTTAGTTTGCATTTTTTTAATGTTTTTAATATTAGTGTGACCTAAACGTTTGTTTCATAAAGAAATTGAACAAGCGATATAATCAAAAGACATTATTACATTTAATTCAAAACCAATAAAATTACAATCAGAAACATCACTAGTACTGATTCCAACACTATCACTACTATCACCACTATCACTACTAAAACCATCATCACTACTATCAGCGTTGATCACAGAAACACCACTGTTCTCAGATTCTTCTTCTGGGTGATCTTCAGCCAGGTCAAGGCGATACATTCCACTCGTGTTTTTAGCTTGACCCACAAACGCATTATTCCGAGAAAACCTCACACGCAGATTCTCTAGCACCAGCTTATAACCATTCCGATCAAACTTATCCGCTGAAACAAGACCCTTAGAGATACCAGGAACATGCAACACATCCTGAAGAGTAACTGTCTTACCATTTGTGAAGTTAAGTTGCACAGTGCCCTTTCCATGAACTCCTACACGATGTCCATCGGCACATACCACCACGGTTCCCTCAGGCACGGGACCATAAATGAGAAACGAGTTTCGATTCCCACAAACATGAACGGTGGCTCCAGAATCCAAAAACCATCCTCTACACCCTAAGATGCGTGTACGAGTAGCAACCATATTCACATCTCCAAGACCCACATTTGCAACCAGGTTGGTAATCTCCGCGACAGCATTTGTGGAGCCAACCGAAGGACCAGATTTCCTATGAGGGCACTCTCGTGCGTAATGTCCAGTTTCTCCACAAACATGACATTTTCCAGTCTTCTTTGGTTGATGGTTTTGGTATTGTTGCGGTTTCTTGAACTCTTTCTTTTTCGGTGCAAGATGCTTCTTGTTATTTGGTACAAACTTCTTTTTTCCAGATCCAGATCCCCCGGCAGCCACATGATTCACACTCGATCCGAATTTACTTCTTTTGTCCCTGTTGCGTGTTTCCTCCTCAATTCGAAGGTGCTTCAACAGTTCATCCAAAGAGTAGTCCTCAGATTTGTGCATCATTCTTTTAGAGAAATCTTTCTAAGAGGGAGGAAGTTTAGCAATGATAACCCCCACTTGGAAGATTTCTGGTAGAGGAATGGCAAGCGCATTTAGTTTGTTCACTAGGACTTGGAGCTCATGCACTTGCTCCAAGATCAGCTTGTCATCAACCATTTGGAAGTCCAAATATTTGGCAATAAGGTACTTGTTAGTGCCTTCTTCATGAGCCTTATATTTGAGTTCTAACGCCTTCCAAAGTTCTCTAGCACTTGTTACTGGCGCGTACAAGTCATAAAGGCGATCTGAAAGTGAGTTCTTGATATGGCCAAGGCAAAGATCTTCTGCTTCCTTACGGATAAGTCTTTGTTTTTCCAAATCCGAAATTGCTTTCTGATCCGGTTCCTCTCCCTCTTTAGGGATAGGATTTTTCGGGATCGGGACCAAGTTCGGATCCAGGACATAGTACAGTTTCAGCACAACTAGCATGAACTTGACTTTGTCGGCCCAGCGGGTGAAGTTCTGACCATCGAATCTATCCAGCTTGACAAACTCTTGGTTCATGAATCGCAGATTAGCACTCGGCAGTTCAACGTCCATTTGTCTGTTTGATTTAAACACAAAAATAAAATCCTTTAAGATTGTTGAAAAATTACTTCAAACAAAACAGACAAATATTAGATTCAAGTCACAGGTCGAATCAGTTATGATCCAACTTGACCAAAACTGATTATAAGAAAGGTAGAAGGAGACTGTCCCGTTATTGGACGAATTGAAACAACAAATAACTGTAAAACCAACCTGTTTGATTGTAGTTCCTCTTTTAGCAGGCTGCACGGAATGAAGATTCCTGTCCTTAAAGGATTTTACGCGCTCTATCGGCTGTAAGCAACAACGTAAACTCCCAGGATTTAATGCAGAACGATCTGGTGTGCCAACAGCTTTGGAAACCAGAAAAACCGCAAAGGTAGCAGAAGGAAGGAATTCGCAGAAAGGTTCTGGATTTCGGGGGATGATTTATGAGGCTGCAGGACCCTGTATTTATAGTTGCGAATTCGTAACCATCCATGAGAAATTCGGGGAATTGATAACCCCCACCAATTCGTAGCTGAATTGGACTCCTAGTAGTCATCCAATCCCGAATTATCTCACAGTTAGTTACTGACCCGTTCGCAGCTAAAAATAAAAGCTCCTTAGCTCCTAGCGACGATGCGGTCGTGCGCCTCAAACGCGCCCATCCGCGGACCTCGCGTCTCCGGCCCGGCCCGGCCCGGCTCGGCGCGCGTGTGGGCTTAGCCCACATCCCTTCACTTGGCCCAAACAACTCTTTGGAGACCAATAAGGGAAAAAACCTTATAAACCCATTTGGGTTTCTTTCCCCTTCATATGTGGGATAGAAAACATACCAACTTGTATATTTCTTAAATTTCCAACAGTTAGTACTTTTAGGCCAGATGTCTCTCTCCAATATTTCATACTCTAATTAATTTAGTAATACCACCACCTTATATATCATATGTAAAGAAAAGATGATAACCATTAAAATATTAAATAAACTAAAACACAATAGTTTGAACTTAATTTTCAAAGACTAAAAAAGACGAAACAAAGTCTAAGGCATATAAAGAAGCACGCTGTCACCTTACACTCCACAATAAAAAAAACCATCCGAATTTCGGACCGCGACACACACAATCGAAACTCACACACACCACAAGCAAATTAGCGGTCAAGTCCCATGCATCCCTACCCAACAAAACCCAAAAGGATAAACCCTAAATTCACCTAAGCCACAAAAACTCTTCAATCATCACACCTTTTAATTAACTATTCCCCACCCCAACAATCCCAACTCAACCATGGGCTGCGCCTCATCCAAACACGTAGAAGCCGGTACCGTCGACGTCTACCGTCCGCCCGCCACCAGCTTCGCCGTCTTCGACATCAACACCATCAAAGAACCATGGCTACCAGTGGACGAACCAGAACTAGTAGACGAGAAGCCGCCGCCGGAAAAAAACCCCACCCACTTGCCATCTCCGATCATCGAAAGTATCGATAACGACGAAGATGCTCCACGACCGTGGGAAGAAGTCAGCAAGGAGTTAGAAGACCTAAAGCCCACCTTAAACTCCCCTAAACCTACTCCACCCCCCGCTGCCACGCCGCCGGCGCCGTCGCCGGAGCCTGCCAAGAAGATCAAACGCAAGAGCTTTTCCTTCCACACCCTTGAAGAACTCGAAAACAATACAAAGGCAGCAAGTAAACCGGCTCCCGTGTTGAAAAAAACCGAATCGTATAACGAGTTGAGCAAGTTCGGTCCCCGGTTGAAACGAACCGACCCGGGTACCAAATCCGGTTCACAAACGGGGTCAATTCCGCCTCCGGTTTTAGAGGGGTACAAGTCGTTGAAAGATAACCCGTTTTTGTTACGAGATAAAGAGGAGAGAGAAAAACAAGGTTTACCAACGCTTTTCATGAAGAGGGACCCACTCGAGGATTACCCGGAAATCTGCCCACCGGGCGGGTCGGAAAAAGTGGTTATTTATTTAACATCTTTGGGTGGGATCCGAAGGACTTATGAGGATTGTAACCGGGTCAGGTCCATCATGGAGCTCCATGGGTTTTTGTATGAAGAACGAGACATATCGTTGCACGGCGAGTTTCGAACTCAGTTGAAAGAGTTGCTTGGTGAGTCGGTAACGGTCCCTAGGATGTTTGTGAAGGGTAGGTATATAGGGGGAGTTGATGAGATTGTGGGGCTAAATGAGACGGGTCGACTCAGGAGGATACTGAGTCGGGTCGGGATTGAGAGAGAGGTTGGGAGACAAGCGTGTGAAGGGTGTGGTGGTGCGAGGTTCGTGCCGTGTTTGGATTGTGGCGGGAGTTGTAAGATCGCGGTGGATGGTAAAAAGGAGAAAGAAAGGTGTCCTGAATGTAACGAAAACGGGTTGATTTATTGTCCTATGTGTTCTTGATACGATAGGTTGTGGTCGTGTTGGTAGAGGTTAAGTCACATTGTACTTTTGTTTAAACTTGTGTGGTTTGGTTTTGTTTGTTATATAAAACATGAAAATAATAAGATATACGTTTGTAAATGAAAGGTTATTTAAATTTGTTATTTGTGTCACGGGAATAATTTTATGATTTATATAGCAAATCATAACTTGTTAACTATTGTAGGTATGTGTAGCTTGTGTTTTATAGCCTTTGACACATGAGAGGTTTAGTTATGGCTTTTGTTGATGGTATTATAAGAAACGTTAGGCATGACAGGATTTAATTATTATGGTTCATGAGGCGAACCGAGCAAGGGCCTGCCTACTCGTGCTCTGCTTGTTTACAAACCGAACAAAGCCAAAATCAAACAAGTATTTTTCGATTGAGCATCAAGCGAGTTTCGAGTGTCGAGCAATTTGAACAACCCTAGTATGAGGATTGAGGTCGTGAAGTGTGAACGAGATTGAGAGCGAACAAGAGTGGCTGAGTGCCCGGGTTATGTAATTTGTTTATGGAGTTAGAGTTTTGAAGTTTTAGAATTTAAACAATTAGGTTGTGAGATAGGGCGCTAGGCTAGTAATTTTATAGTATAGAAAACTAGTTAGTTGGCCAATGTTGTTATTATTATTAATATTATCATCATTATTAATATTATTTTTCTTTTTGAGCGTGTTACAGTTTTATATTTTGGTTTCACGTGACAACTTTTGTGTATTTAACAATAACACTTTTTTTTCTTTAATGTAAGCCACTATTATCTTTCACTTACCAATTGAATGACATATTCATAACCTTTTTTATAATAATATATATAACTACCATCAATGTAAAACACGTCATAATATATTTTTGCCCATGTTAAGGCTTCATGCTTTAGTTACACATGGCACACTTTTGTGTAATTAACCATAATGTTTTCTTCACTATACTTTTTTTTTATTTTGTAGTATACGAGGATCCCACCGCATCGCACAACCTAGTTTTTAATGCAGTCTTCAACATCACATGTGCAAAGTAGGCATATATTGATGTTGTTGTGACGTTGCAAAGTAGGCATATATCGATGTAGCGACTACGACTCTACGAGTTGCGTATGCATTGTCTCCCCTATATGCTCAAAGATTTTATGCATTAATAATATTACTTAACTTATATTTTTAGACATTAATATACTAAAAGCCACAACGTTTTTACTAGGATATATCATATACAAACGGATATCAAAGTTGCATTTTATCTATGATTGACACAATATTCTATAATCAATGATTTTGTCACATTGTTTGTATGATTAACAAATTTGGTACTTATGGTTCGTCAAAAAGAATGACCAAGGCTTCATGTAAGCAGAGCAATGAACATGCAAAAATGGGTTCCCAACTACCACTCCAGAACGATTAGCCATCAACCTTTCACACAAGTGTTTCATAATTTCAATCTGGTTGTTGAGTCCTCGAACACACACAAATCTCTGTTCGTTTTCTAAACCGTACTCTCGCCTTTTGATGAACGACAAGATTCAAAACATACCAACAATTCAGAGTCATTTCCATTCGGCCACTCATCAAACAGTTAGTGGGCAGTTTTTGTAACACTTGGTAATGGCAAGCATTGCAACCACTTGTAATTCTGCTTTGGTTTTTAAAACTAAAGATCCAGGAAACAATGGAGCTTATTTGCTTCGGTACAACCGTTTCAGAGGTTAGTGATCTTTGTGTCACATTCTGTATAATACACTACTAGAAAACAGACTACAGTTTTTTATAGGAATTTTGTTTGTATATTGTCGGAATTCTGTCGAAGTTTTCTGACGATTTCATTTTCTATCTGTATATTGTGGGAATTTTGTCGCCAAAATTAGGGTTTTTTCCTGTAGGAAAATGATTTTTTTTTTATGTCCGAATTATGTCAGTTTTCTAGTAGTGATATATCCACATTTTAATACAATGTTTCATATTCTTAGATTCAAAATCTGGACCAATCAAGGCCATGGCTCCACTAACCATTTCACCTCCAAAACGAGAAACAGACCCCAAAAAGAGGGTTGTGATTACCGGAATGGGAGTTGTTTCAGTTTTTGGTAATGATGTTAATACATTCTACGAGAAACTTCTAGAGGGTCAAAGTGGAATCACCGTGATTGACAAATTTGATGCTTCCACTTTTACTGTTCGTTTCGCCGGTCAAATTCGTAATTTTTCGTCAGTAGGTTACGTAGATGGAAAAAACGACCGCCGTCTTGATGACTGCTGGAGGTATTGTTTGGTTGCCGGAAGAAAGGCCCTCGATGATGCCAATCTTGGACAAAAAGTGCTTGAAACTGTAAGCATTTTAAAGAGTGTCTTACAAATTATTATTGACGGAATCCATCAAAATCCAAGTTTTTATTTACTTTTTTGGATTTGGTTGGACTGCGTTGGTGATCCACCAGTAATTTTCAATGGATAGATAAGCCGTCGGTAATAGTCAGCCAATAATTCCTACAACAGACTTTTTATAAAATATTCTTCCTCGTTTGTCTGAAAAAGTATTCCGGTAAGCCATTTGTCTTCAAAAATACACATTTTCCCATAACCGGGCTTTTCAGAAAAGATTGCTGATTTGTTTTCAAAAAATTTCAAATGGAAATCCGTCTAAGTTAGCATCCATCGGAAATGGAATCATCGACGATCATATTTATGACGAACTATCACCAACTAATTCTCGTCGGTAATCACGGATTTCCGAAGGAATCATCCATGGGTAATGCTCGGTAGTTTAGTTGTATTGATGATAAAAAAAAACGAAACCCTTTTCGATCTTTCCGTTCCAAGATTAATCAAACATGATTGTATTCCTGAACTAGAGTTGTATGTGACAGATTGATCGAACGAGGATCGGAGTTCTTGTAGGATCGGGCATGGGCGGCCTAACGACATTTAGCAACGGTGTGGAAGCACTTATTCAAAAGGGATTTAAGAAAATCACGCCCTTTTTCATTCCTTACTCGATTACCAACATGGGATCTGCTTTGTTGGCGATAGATGCAGGCTTAATGGGGCCTAATTACTCGATTTCAACAGCTTGTGCGACTGCTAATTATTGCTTTTATGCGGCTGCAAACCACATTAGAAGAGGAGAAGCAGATATCATGGTTGTTGGTGGAACCGAGGCTGCGGTCAATCCTACAGGAATTGGCGGGTTTATAGCTTGTAGAGCCTTGTCCCAACGAAACGATGAGCCCCACAAGGCTTCTCGACCATGGGACCAAGATCGCGATGGTTTTGTTATTGGTGAAGGTGCAGGTGTCCTGGTATGCAACTTCACAACTATATTATAGTAGGGGATGGTTCAATTCAGAACAATAAATATTACGAAACACACTAGAAAAACAAAATAAATTATTCATTTTTTTAATCTTAAAAAATTTAAAACGTAAGAAAAATGGTTGAAATATAATTTTATTCATCTTTCTTGATCTCAAAATTTTTTTTAACAAATTTTATTTAATTATAGTATCTATACATGTGCATGTTTATGTAAATTTAAAAGATAAAATAATATATAAACAAATTAGTTTAATGTTCTTTTTATGTAGTACATATATGTCAAAAGTAAAAATGTTAAAAGTATGATCCATTAATAAAAAAACGATTTAGCTTTGTTTCCAATGCTCTCGCAATAATTTAGTGTTTTGAAATGAATTTCTTCCTAAATCCTTAGGCTTGTATAAAAATACAAAAAAAGTTACTAAATTACTTTTTCTATATTGAACTCCTTAATGCTTTTGATTATTATTTTTTTTAAATAATAATCTTTTAACTTTTAAATCGACCAAAATAATATGATATAAATTATTTAGCGAAAATATTGAGTGTCACTTTGTTTTTAATCAAACTTAAGAGTTTACAAGTCATCATTTAAAAGTTTATAAGTTATGTGTGTTTTAAACAAACTTTGGGATCTTAATATACAAAAATACATTTAGTGACATTCATATGTATTTTTTACAAGTTAAAAGATTTTAATATGTTAATATTATATTTTTTACAACTTTCCATAACAAATAAAAAATATGTATAATGTTTTTTTATGATATAGACGACTATCGGGCCCATTTAACTTGGGCCAAAAAGTTATTTTGAGAATTAGTTGGGTTATAAAAGTTTGAACCCAAGCCTAGAATCAAGCCCACACTTTGCCATACACGACATGAATTAATTTGGCCATTTGGGCATGCACTCACACTATGACTTAACTTGTAAACTTTATAAAAATTATAACTTGAAATAAACTGGATTCTTTACAGATAATGGAAAGTTTGGAGCATGCAACTAAACGAGGAGCAAATATTATTGCCGAGTACTTGGGCGGTGCGATCACTTGCGATGCTCATCACATGACCGATCCTCGCAAAGATGGGCTTGGGATCTCGTCTTGCATAACCAAATGTTTGGAGCATGCTGGTGTTTCTCCTGAAGAGGTCACATTTCTACAATATAGTTAGTTACTTGTTATGTACAACATGTTTCGGTAACTAAAAATCCGAATTTATATACTTGAAGGTGAATTATGTGAATTGTCATGCAACATCAACACTAGCTGGAGATTTGGCTGAAGTTATTGCCATTAAAAAGATCTTCAAAGATACATCTCAAATGAAGATGAATGGAACCAAGGCAAGAAACATTTAAATGATTATGTTTTCACTACAAATCAGAAGATTTTCACTGTCGGTAAAATTTGTGGGTGAAGATAACAATCATCGGTGATTCTGTGAGAATATCGGGCAAGGGTAAAAACTTCACCGACATTTTTGATCAATGGATCACCGACAGACTTTCAGTTTTTTTAAAAGAACTTTGCGACATATTCTTTGGTCATGAATCTGTTGCTATAGTTCTTGTAAATTTTTAAAATAAGATTTTTTTTTTGTTTTTCCAATTTTTTTTTCTAATTACAAATATATCCAAAATTACAAAAAATATATAGAAACACAAATCAAAGCAAAACTTTTGCAAATTCACAAAATTTAACCAATTATCCAAATATTACAATAAAAAGTTGAATTTTTAGTGTTTACAAAATATAACCATATTTACATAATCATTTTAAGAAAAAGCCAGACCTTTAAAATTAGTTTAAACCCTGAATAAATGTGCACATGTTTCCGAATTTCTTCATGTGATCATATTTTAAACATGTACCATGTCAAAATCAAATAGTGAACATCATCCATCAACCATGACATTTAAATATTTTTCTTTATTTTTTGGATTTTGTTTGATCCATTGAATCACCGACAGATCTTTAAAATTAGTTTTCTTTTATTTATTTATTTATTTATTTTTAGGGTTTTGTTTGATCCATCCGTGGATAAAAGTCCATTTTCTAGTTGCGATTATAACCAATGAAATGTTTTTGGTGCATGTTTAAAATCTTGTAGTCAATGATCGGACATGGTCTTGGAGCTGCTGGTGGGTTGGAAGCCATTGCCTGCTTAAAAGCTATCACCACCGGTTGGCTACACCCAACCATTAATCAAGATGTACTACATAAAAGATTTAATTACACTTTTAATTATTTCAATTGCATTTTGGTTCATATTGATTATTAATCATTTTGTGCTTGTATAAAAGTAGAACTTAGAGCCTGAAGTTGATATTGATACTGTCCCATATGTGAAGAAACAACATGAAGTCAACGTTGGTATGTGGTCAATATTGGTCATTTTCCCTATTTGATGTATTTTAATTTTTAACATTTTGATATCTTAATGCAGCCATCTCTAACTCTTTTGGATTTGGAGGGCACAATTCTGTGGTTGCGTTCGCTCCTTTTAAGCCGTAAACACGCTTTGTACTTACAATTATCTTTTTTATCTCTCCCGTCGTGCACCTTTCTTGATCTTGACATGTGGTGTGATCTCCTTGTTAGATGATAAATTAGTACGATATAAGTTTACTCTTTTCAGATGTCATTTGTGTCGTCACACACAACATTTGGAATTATATTATTTCCTTCAAAATATTGTTTAGAAAGGAGAGAACTCAAGTTGCAAATTGTTTAATCGAAGTGGATTATTAAAGTTGTTGCTTTCATAAGAACTTCTGTTTTTAGTGAATCTATTGTCAAGATTTTTAGGTTTTAATCTCAACCTTAAAAAAGATCATAAATATTGACAAAATAATGGCTGAGCCTACTTGATGTTGACGTCTGAAGTCAATTTTGTCGTGGGTAAAAAATCCTTCGTTATTATTTCATATGAATACAAACATATAGAGATAAGGTCACAATTTCTTTTCTTTAAACAATTCACGTTTTTTAACATTGATGATAAACTTCATAAATCCTTAGTCCTTTTTAAAAAAATTCATCTTATTTTTATTTTTCTTTAACCCAGTGTTCTAATTTTGTTTTTAACATAATTTTTTCTCAATTTTCTAAAGAAATGATAAAAGTTACATTAAAAATTATTTAATTATACCTATATTATATAATAAATAAAGTTTTTTCATGTCACATTTCGCCTCTATATTCATTCTTATCATTTTTTTTTCTCTCTCTTATTAAATACACATCTATCTTTTACTAATAATATATTTTTTTAAAAATACTATAATATTAATAAAACACATTTAATTTGAACTATCTGTAATTAAAAGAAACTTTTGTATCTAATTACGTAAATTTTATATTAAATCAAATAGTAAATGAAAGTCAAATTAAATTAAATAATAATTAACGTATTTTCTAAAACTCAATTATATATTAATTTTTACATTTTTAAATTTTTTTATCCTTGGTATATTAATACATTTTTACATTATAAAATTTTAAAAATTTTATGTATACTATTTTTCATGTGTTTGTAGTACACGGCTTCTAACCTACTTTCTAATAAATAATAAGGACGTGTGCTCTTTTAATTGATGCCGTAATTGACCTAATCTGCTACACTAATATCATCACTAATTTTTTAATTGCCGTAATTGCCGTAATTGATTTGATCGTCAAATCAATGAACTTTAATGTGCCTCCTTGATATTTTTTAACTAGCGGACTTCATTTCATTATCCTCATTGACATTTCTAAATTCTAACTTTGCACCATTTTTAATCATTTTATTTGTCTTTTTCCTTTCAATAAAAACTATTATCTAGCTTTATATAATTGCAAATAGAATTTTTTTAACGAGACATTCTTGTGATTAAGTGATGTATCTTTAACCAAAATTAAAGGTTAGAATTCAAATCCTATATGACAAGATGTGATTTATTTATCTTAAAAAAATTAAAAATTTCTATAAAAATTTGCAATAAAAAAATAAAGAAATTATACTTTTGTGAAAATGAAGAACCGTACGCAAATAATATTTTTAATCACAATTATTAAAAAAGAAAATTCCCAAATTGTTCTCTTTGGCAAGTTTTATCATATTTGTTTTATTTTATAAAAAGTTTGATCATAACTTACAAATTCTTTTAATTTCCTTATCCGATAATTTAAACATTCCATTAATACTATGAGAACATTTGGTTTGCTAAGTCGATAAAATTAAAATCTTAATTATATCTTTTTATTCCGTTTAAGTCGATAAAACATTCCTGCCTCACCCACCGCCATCTCTCGCCGCCACCACCCCCACCTCCCACCGATGCCGCCACCACCCACCGCCACCTCCTACCACCACCATCACCACTGTCGCCTCTTCCACCCCCACCACCTCCACCCACAACCACCCACCACCGCCGCCATCACCCACCGTCACCCACCACAACCCAATACCGCCACCCACCACCACTCATCACCGATTTTATTATCTCGTCTTTTCTAGCCTACCAAACAACATAAAGTAATACTTTATTTCATTCCCTCATAGTAACCAAACAAAACAATGGAATAGAATGGTGTCCACCCAATACCGCCACCCACCACCACCACTCATCACCGATTTTATTATCTCGTCTTTTCTAGCCTACCAAACAACATAAAGTTAATAATTTATTTCATTCCCTCATAGTAACCAAACAAAACAATGGAATAGAATGGTGTTCATTCCATTACCCCATACTAAACAGACCCTTAAACCGTAAAAAATGAACTTAGTAACTTTTAATTTTTTAATAAACAAAACTAGAAATAAGTTCATCCAAATAACATTTGCCAAATAAAATGCGAAAGGGTTGGATGGATCCATACTTCATGCGCAGACATCAATCATTTTGTAATTAGTTTTAAAAACCGAATAACATTATATATAATATAAAAGTTAAAATATATATGTAACTAGTTTAAATTAAAATATGTAACTATATTATCTTTAAATGTGTGATTTGTAATGTTAACAGAATACGGAGTTTAAAGTACTAAATTTGCAATGAAAAAAATAAATAAACAAATTTTAAAAATCTGATGCAACCACCGATCTGGTTCGTTTGTTCAATTGGTCGATGTTATAAATGGCCAATTAAATGTGATTTAAGGATATTTAATGGCTGATTAAGTAAATGGTTATGTTCCAACTGATCAATCCGATTTTTCTTTTTTCTAAAGGCAAATTTCATTACACAAAGCCAACTAGATACCAGCAAATACAAAAAAAAAAACAGTTTTGAGAAAGGCAAATCAATCCGATTTTAGTTTTGAGAATAGTGTTCAAGACAATATCCACCATATTGCCAACATCAAGATTAGACATGCTTTGGCGAATGCCTTATTTAGCAGAATCGTCCAGAATTTGGGAGTAAAGTTTGAATTATCACCTCGCCGTTTGAATGTCTCCGGGCTCCTCGGGCTCAAGATTTTCTAACAGTTATCCCCATTGAAGGACTAGGTCAGAATATGTCGGCTGTGGAGTACCGGGCTATCCTCAAGTATCGGCTAATGATCCCCTTGTTTTCGACTGATGAGCCCTGCCCAGTTTGTCGCAAGGCTTGTTTGGATTCTTTTGGCGAGCATGCGGTCCATTGCAAAGAGTTACCCGGGTTTAAATACAGACATGATTTGGTTAGGGATGTTCTTTGTGATGTTCTCAAATGGGCAGGAATTTCTGCTAAAAAAGAGGCTCCCGTGAACTTTCTGACAGATCCGCTTGAAGGGAGGTCTACTCTACGGCCGGCTGATATTCTTGTGTTTGGTTGGGCAGGGGGAAAAATTATTGGGATTAATTTTTATTTTTTCTTTTTAACTTTTCCTTGGTTTTTCTTCTTTTGTCCTAAACTTTACACTTACAGATCTGGTCCCTCTCATCAAGGTTTTGCCTCGGTTGTTAGGGGATTTTTCCCAAAAGATTTTCTTACTGTGGAGGTCATGGATTCGAATCTTGTAAGATACACTTCATAAAAACTAAGAGCACCCTCTGCAGTTGTTAGGGGCGAAACCCTTAAGCCATTAGGGGTTCCAAGGGGCACCGCCCCCTTGGCTAGGTCCGGGGCAGCGCCTTGGCGGGGGGTGGGGGTCGAGTGTTGATCCCAAGTCAGCGTGAAAATTTCTTATTTTACTTTAAAGATGTTTCATTGGAAATGTATGCATGAATGGTGAAGACTTGCTTGAAATCGAAGATTAAAAGGAACTGATGAAACTGTAAATATTTGCTACTTAATCGGTAGCAACTATGTAGGTCAGTAGCAACTTGGTACTTTGGTAGCAACTTTGTACTTCGGTAAAACCGAGTGGTAGATAGTAATTTTGTTATTACGGTCGGTAGTAACTAAGTTACTACTGATGATGTCTTCTACTTATGTTTATATTGATGTAGTTATAAATATTTATAATCATCAACCATCACTCATTATTATGAAGGATTGCAACGTTTCGTTGTGACATCTTCGATCCCCTATATAAACAATTAATTTGTTCTGATTTTATTATCGAATTCTTCATGAATCGTGGTACAAACTTTCACAACATAATTTTCATATTCATTCTTAACAAATTTCTCGTTATCTTATCCAACTGAATTATCGTGTGTACTGATTAAATATTTTAATATGAAAGTATTTAACATGATTCAAGAACATATCCAAACAACACTAAATACAAAAGTTACATAAATGAATTGAAACATCTATCTAAGCATCAAATGAAGTTAAATCCACTTTGGGAAAATCTTTTGGACCACATGGATTCCAAACAAAGTTGTATTTCTCGCTAATCACCTCAATCTTAATGGATTTCTTTTTGTTTTAATCATTTTCTCTTTAAACCTACTTTGTTGGGGGTCTCAAATGGAGTTGTGGGTTGTTTAGCCAAGGAACACCATCCAAATTGGTCTCCACATGGGGTGTGAATTCTAAAATAATTATTAGTATCAATCATACTTATTTATAACTTTTATACATTTATAAACTTAAAAGATGAGAAAATACAATATTTTATATCAATGACTCGTAATGTAATCAAAAGTTATATACTTGTGGTGTAGTTTATTATACGGATAATGCATGTTACCATAACTTAACTATTTTGATATTTTAGTAAGATAATTCATACTATATTATAGGTCATTTAATCTTGTATTTTATTTTATTTTTATCAAATCTAGAGAAAAATATATATCAAATGAAGAAAGTAAAAATGTCGTTAGTATCGGATTTTAGCATTTCACATGAGGGTAGCTTTATTTGTTTACTTTTCCTTTATATTTTATACATTAAAACAGTATCTGACATTCGAAAAATAATACTGATAAAGATTTAATAATAGCAAATAAATGAGTGACACGAAATACACTAATATTACACCATGAACGCATGAGGTTTACCCATGTGAGTGTGAGCGGTGTGAGCAAAAAGTGAACGTCATGTGGGCGTCGTCACATCTCCCTCCTAGATTTCTCACACGACTCTCACATGTGAGGGGGTACACCCGTGTGAATATGATTGGTGTGAGCATTGGCTTTCGACGGTTAAAAATGGGTTTAAATATTTAAACATTAATCAACGGTTAAAAGTGGGTTGGAGCAGCTATGAGTGGGCTCACGCCAATAACTCACGCCACCAAGAGGACGGTGTGTCACACCCATCAATCCCCCTCACGTCCCTTTCACGGGTATACCTCATCCCATTAGTTAGATGAGTATAAAAAATACATCATGAAATGGTTAATCACAATATATTTATAAGAAAAAGACAAACAAAGAACAAAGATTAATTAATAACTATTTGATCTACGACCACTAGGTTAGTCTAGTTACAAAAGTGTATGCTCAAAATTTCATTAAAATAATCGAATGATCCGGTATCCCATCAGTTATTCAAATTACATCTAATATAAATGGTAAAAAGGCATAAAAAATAGAATTTCCGTACAACACCATTTGAGGTAGGTGGGTGGGTGGGGAGCGTAAAAAGCATTCCTTTTATGGTGGCTTGGTGGGGAGCCTATACACGTCTTTTGGTGGCGGCATAGAGAGGATCTTAGGGGGTGTTTGGGATTACTTTTTGAAGCTACTTTTGACTTTTTCAAAAGTCATTTCCAAAAGTAAGAATTTCTTACTTTTGGATTTTAACTTCTCCATCTCACATTTTCCATCTTATTTTGAATTGTCCAAACAAACTTATAACTTATTACCTTATTCCAAAAGATGATAAGTCAATAAGTTGTTTTGAAAAGTAATCCCAAACACCCCCTTAAAAGGTCATTGTCACTTGATCCATTCACAACCCTTATGTAATGTGTATTAAAATATATATTTTAAGGGACTAAATACATATATAAAACTTCTAATAACTTTTTATTATTGTCTTTAATTATTTAACGTTTAACAAAACTTATTTTAAAATAATACATTCCCTTTTATTATTATAATATTAGGAATAGAATTATAATTAGATTTAGGCTTATATTTAAAATATGTAAATTAATCTAGTATCATATTTATAATAAAATATGATATCAATAACGAAAAATTGGGTATGTTAATAAACTAAAAAAATAACTTTAAATTAAAATTATAATATGGTTTATTCAGTAATAAAAAACTTAACCGACATCTACTCCAGGGGCCAAAAGTGAAATAAGTGTGCAAACTATTGGTCCAAACATGTTATTTCTCATTCCTAGGGGCCAAAAGTGAAATCCATGTAAACCACAGGGGCCATCTGTGTAATTAATTCTAAAATTTATAATAAAATTTAATGTTACTAATTACAGTTTATTTAATAAGTTAAAATTTGACTGATAGTGGTGTGTCTTATGGAGACACCTCTCTTGCTTTTAATTAAAAAGAATTACATCCTAATTTCTTCTTGTTATTAAAAAAATCATATGTTAATAACTTATTACAATCTTTGTAATCAGTAATTTGCTATTTAAACATGGGGTAATCATTTTAGCAAATTCACTTTACAATTAGTGACACTAATGGACAAACACCCAATACACCTAATTGTGACAGGTTTGTCTCTTCTCTTTTGTCCATGATCTCTTTCATGATTCTAAACCTTTTTTTATCAACACTAATGCGACATTTTACAAACAAAATAAATATTGCATATTATTTTCATAGATAAGATAGGCTACATTTTTATAAAAGATTCGAATTTTATTTATATGAAAAGAGTTCCCGCGTACATAACTTTTTTTTAACACTAAAAATTTTATAGTTCATTGGCTGACAAGAAGCTGGGTAGGAGAAAAAACAAGTCATTACAAATTTAATTATGAACTTTGCATCCAACTATCTTATTTTTTTCTACTCCTATTTACAAATAACAAATAGAAAAAATTAATAATACCATCAAAATAGTGTCTCTTTTATGATTATCTCCCATACATAACTTACAACAACCGGTTGAAACGCTCTAAACCAGGTACATCTTATAGTTGACACAAAACATGTAAACATAGTTATTAAAATGAAATCAGAATAACTATTGTAACGGAAGTCTTGTTTAAAACATTCAAAATCTATAATGAATTAAAACTTAAATAAAACATTGTTAAAAAAAAAACTATCATAATAGAAAATTTGTCAGTCTTCAGCGAGGCAGCCCAACGATTTATGCTATCTAGCCCTCACAACTCTTTTGATCTATCTTTCATTTACCTCACAAGAATAATAGTTATTGTTCATTGATGGTTTGTAATGACCGAAGCCCTTTTTCATGAAATATTTTAACTCTAAATTAATATGGATTATACACGTCAAATGAGTCGAGGTCCATCAAAATTAAAAAAAAATACAGTGATTATAATGATATAACGTTTATAAAGTTTCATATAATGGAGAAACAAATCAATAATAGTAACATACGGTATCTCATACCACCAATATTGTCCGTTTTATCCACGAGAAGTTCATGACTTTGTTTTTTGTTGCCCGATTGATAACTTCCCACTAACTCATCCTAGCTACTAATACTTTCATACGAGCATGTTTAACTGTAAAGTTCTTCTATCATCCATAACCCATGCGCCCAAAACATGTTAATAGTATTTGAGGCGGACTATTACCTATAAACCAAGCATCGGTCAATGTGAAATTTGTCTAAAGTTTTACAATAACAATACTCAAACAATCTCGGATTCACCCGTTAACCTAATTTATTTAATATATATATATATAAACAATAAAAATATCATAAAATGAAATCTAAAAACACACCAGACACCATGATGAATGCACCAAGGGTCATATGTGCCCATTTATTTACTGTGGTCATATGTGACACATGGTGTAATCGGAAATTGTCGATTAAATGGGCCAACTCGAGTACAAGAAAAAACTTAGAAAATAAGATAACTAAACATACAAACGAAACTACTTGGTTTTGCTTTCTAGTTATATCAATTTGCCAAACACGTTTAAACGTTACAATAAAACATACACATATAACTTAGTATAACACCATGAAAGATGCTTGGTTTCGCCGATCGAGTGAAAATGGTCCGACAATGAAGATGGTTCTGGTTTATCCGGTTCGACCGATCTGATATAATTTTAACAACATTAAACATAAGTTTCAAAAACTGAAAGGAATTAGGTGTGCCATTTAATAGGATAGATGAAATTCTAAAATATATATTTATATTTATAACATGTGAATAGATAGAGGTATATTATTTTGTTTGAAAATTCTGACGGATGGCCACACTGCTCCATGCATGCCTACACCACGTGTTGGATGGTTAATGGTGAAGTGAAACGACGCCCTTTTGATGAACGTGAATATGTGCGGTGGCATGCCATGCTCCCGGGTGGTCCATGTCGACCCAAACTCAGAGCAAAAGGAGGGTGAAATGGACAAATGACTAGTCAACTGGGCCCACGTAAGCAACAGTATATACAGGACATGCACTCGGTAGTGGGTATGCGGGTTTTCAAATATGAAAATTAGCCCACATCATCCGGCCAGGGTCGGGTCGGGTCTAAACCGGACGTACGTGTTGGCCTATAATCAAGCAAAACCGGATAAACCTCGGAGGGTTGGTATTTTTATTTTTATTTTCTTTTTATCTTTTTAATTTTTTATATTTAATTTAGTTATGACATCAAAAGGTTTTCGAAATGAAATAATAATAATAATAATAACTGAATAGTGTAACTAGCTGTCCGGTTTGCAAATAATTCAAGGGAATATGAAACGGATAAAGTGGTTTCACAATGCTCACCAACCTTCTTATTCTCACGTGCTTAGACTATACGTAAGAGAGGGCATCACCGCATCAGACCCATGCTCACAGAGTGTCGCGGAGTCATGAACGAGCCGTGAGCCTAATCTAAGTGGGTTGGGTCATGTTCGTGACGAGGAAGATTTCACATGAGTTGAGGCTTTCTAGCCATTGTGGAGCGGGTGTAACATAAAAGATAATTTAAAATCTTATAAATACATAAATTATCCACTACTTTTATATTTTACATTTCTCGTTTTCAATTCTTATATTACTTTTAGTTACTTTTAAAATCTTTTTAAATATGTAATGTATATAAAAGGTATATTGATATTAATATTGTATTTATGTTCTTTTTGATAAATAAGTGTTTAAATTAATTATTATTTAAAATTAATTTTTATTAAATGTTTAAAATAATTAATAAAATGAATTAAAAATTTATTTAAATCAGTATTCTCTCCTCACTTGACTATTACATATATTTATCGAGTGTGAGAGGAAAACCCCTCTTGAATACGGGACATCTAATGCGGCACCCTTTTTCTTTCACTTCTTTGTTGAGTACCGGAGATGGCCTAATGTGCGCTCCATTGTATTTGTTTTGTGAATGTAATATCATGGGACTTAAAATATTGAATGATTTAAAATCTTATTGTTTGTTTAATTCGTCTTCAAAATGAAAATTTATAAATTTGAGAATGTAACATATCTCCAGCTACTAGCTCACCCCTTTAATTTTACAGAATGTAACAAATCTCCCGCTACTAGCACAGTCATTTCATCTCTCTATGTTTAATCAATAAGATGTACGTTTAGCAGACGGGATACGTTTAGCATACGGGGTACGTTTCTTTCTTTTCTTTTCTTTTCTTAACTTTTTGGAGGGACCATGAAATATGTGAATGATTTCATAACGTACACTAACCTTGTATGTCACACTCTTTGTAACAGCTTTATTATTATTTCTACACAGTGATAATTTAAACGAATTACCAAACCATTATAGCTTCTGAATTTAAAATCATGATATTTGAAATAAGAAATTATTAAAAAAATTTATCATTTCTTTAATTAGAAAAATAATAATATCTTATATAGTGATAGATGATAGTATTTTACTTAACTCTGTTTTTATAATTTCTGGTTTATTTTATAAGACCTTTTTAATAATATACAGTGAACACCTTTGGTACATTAATTCATAATTTAACCAAAATAATATGAAATGCTCACTTTTAATCTTACAACTAAAAGAAGTCACTATTAGTCAACTTGTAGAAAAAAAAATATTAAACCGAGAACAATTGAATGAAAAAGTTAAAGTTTCTTTTCTCCGTCAGATGCTTTTTTACCAGAAAAGGGAAAGTCGTTTTCAAAAAATTAATATTTTGTACTAAAAATGGCAAAAAGTACCTTAGATCATAAATGGACAAAAAAAAATATGCTACCTAAAATTGATATAAGAAAGTGATTGCGTTAAAAGAAATCGAAGATCCATCCGGGGTGGTTTGGGGTTTTCGGTTAGACTTAGTCGCTACCGAAAATTTTGGTTATGGTTATGGCTTAAAACCGAAACGAAGCGCTCTGTGAACTCCCTTAAAATCACCAACTAAGTGTTGTGTTCACCGTCGTATCGCGCAACTCCCCACTAGTGTGTGTATATATACATACTACGTTTGAAACACATTTATTATACGAGTTGTAAACTAACAGTTTCTATAAAAATTTGTATGTCGGATGTAATTAGTCATTAGTGCAAGAAAAAATAATAAAGATTTAAGAAATTATAAATAAAAATAATGAATATGTAATAATTATAAAATTATATTTTAACATAGGATATAATTGAAATCTTATTGTTATATCTTATTGTGATTTAATAAGTTTTCATAAAATATTAGAAATTTTTTTAGATTTTTAATTATTTAATAGGAGAGATGTGATAAAAAAATCTAAATTTTATCAGAAGTTGAAACATGACAAATAAAGTTATTCATTTATTATAATAAGGATATCGAATTATAGCATTGTACATTTGATTATATATGATTTAGATTTACAAATAAATACAAAAGATACAGGCATATTAGAGGATGCGGCTCTTCTTTCATCTCCCTCATCCCGAAATGTTCCGATCCCTCTTCGCTCAATGAATACAGGCCGATTAATCTTATAGGGCGATAAGCAAAACTATTTCCAAAGTTTTGGCTAATAGGCTGAAGAAGGTTATCGGGTCGGTGATCTCGGAATCTCAAGCGGCGTTCATCTTGAATCGTTTCATTTTGGATGGGCCATTGATGCTTAACGAGTCGTTAGTTTGGCTTAAACACCATAAACGTAAGGCATTCCTTTTCAACGTCGACTTCGAAAAAGCGTACGACAATGTTAATTGAAAATTCGTGATCTCGATCTTGACCCAAATGGGGTTCCCGGATAGGTGGTGCAAGTGGATGTGGGGGATTTTATCTTCCGCGAGATCGTCAATTTTGGTCAACGGTTCGCCATCGTTTGAATTTCAATGCAAGAAAGGTCTTCGTCAAGGGGACCCGATCTCTCCTTTTTTATTCCTGGTTGTTATGGAGGCGTTTTCATGCA
Organism: Smallanthus sonchifolius; assembly: GCA_023525975.1. NCBI lineage: Eukaryota > Viridiplantae > Streptophyta > Magnoliopsida > Asterales > Asteraceae > Smallanthus > Smallanthus sonchifolius. Next base: position 58,161,834 of record CM042041.1, on the reverse strand, counting down.
TGTTGTATAAGGCTTGTGAGGTGGGGGTGCTCAAGGGGGTGAAAACTCCTAACGGGGGTCCGGTGCTTTCCCGTTTATTTTACGCGGATGATGCCATTATTTTCGGGGAGTGGTCGGATGAGAATCTCCTAAATGCCATAAGATTACTCAGGTGCTTTCACATATGCTCGGGTCTTAAATTTAATTTTCACAAGTCTTGCTTGTTTGGTATAGGTGTGGAGGAAGATGACATCGCGGAAGCGGCGTGGGCTATGGGATGTTTAAAGGGTTCGTTACCATTTAAATATCTTGGTATTACTGTGGGAGCGAATATGAATAGAATAAGCAATTGGAGCCCGGTCATCTAGACATTTAGGTCAAGGCTTGCGATGTGGAAGGCCTTGGTTCTCTCGATAGGGGGTAGAATCACTCTCATTCGAAGTGTGCTGGAAAGTTTGCCAACATATTATCTTTCCTTGTTCAAAGCGCTGTGTAAGGTGATAGCTCAACTTGAATGCTTGATGAAACGTTTCTTATGGGGGGATCAAGTAATGTCAAAAAAATTCATTGGGTGGCTTGAGATAGAGCGGCTTCGCCAAAATGTAAAGGGGGCTCGGTATTAACCGGATCGGTTACATTAATCAAGCGCTCCTAGCTAAATGGGCGTGGCGTTTTAAGACGGAGAAAGGTAGTCTATGGAGAAAGGTTATTCAAGCTTTTCATGGAAAATCTTCAGGGTGGGCGGCGGTTACTTTCAACAAATCCTATCCAAGTGTTTGTAAGAACATTGGATCGATGCTTGCCAAGCTCAACATAGCTGGGGTCAAGTTCTGTGACATGTTCCAAGGGGTGAATGGTAACTGGGAGGAGATTCGGTTTTGGGTGGACTGTTGGGTGGGGCAGCGACCGCTCAAGGACATTTGTCCAAACATTTTCCGCTTGGAAAAACAAAAGCTGTGTAAAATCAAAGACATAATTCGTTAGAAAAAGAATCTTGTAGAATGGTCTTGGAATTGGAACCGGAATCCGTCTTCAGAAGAAGAAATGAAGGAATGGGAAGGTTTGTTCACCCTAGTTAGCGCTGCAACTGGAAGAGAGGGTGAGGATCGATGGAAATGGAGGGGGGACGATAGCGGCTTATTTACGGTTGCTTCGGTTAAAAAAATTATTTTCGACAGCATTGATACGAGCAGCAGGTTCGTTATAGAGTGGTGTCATTGGATTCCCATAAAATGCAACGTTTTCATGTGGAGAGCGGAACAAAACAGGTTGCCTACTCTTGGGGCTCTAGCGAGACGTAATGTGCAGGTTGACTCGGTCTTGTGCTCTTTGTGCAGGGAAGTAGAGGAAACTATTGAACATCTTCTCACGGCTTGCGAGATCGCTGCTCGAGTGTGGCATGGAATCTCGTCCTGGTGTAACGTGCCCAACATCTTCTGTTTTAGTGTCAAAGATCTTCTTGAAGTTCATCAGTTTAGCGGTTTGGGGATCAAAGGCAAGGAGGCTTTCAAGGGTATTGTGTATGTCACATGTTGGTGGATCTGGTATGCGATGAATGAAAAGAGGTTCTCTAACAAACAGATAAAGGCCAAGGATATTATCGAAGACGTCAAGATTCTTAGCTTTTTGTGGTATTGTAATAGATCCAAATACAAGTCCACCGAATGGTCGGACTGATGCAATTTTGTTTTGATGTAAGCTAGTGGTGTGTTGGCCCGATTAGGTCTGGTTTGGTGTTATGTTTAAAGTATACTTTTCAAAAGAAAAAAAATATTAATGTGTTATTTTAAAAAAATCTATCCTTTTAAAAGATACGTAACTTATTTTCCTAACATAAGAAATATTATTAGACTTTTTTTAGATATATCTGGACTATCAAATATATTTTAATTTAATCTTAATTTTATAATTTAAGTTCGATTCAAACTGTATGAATTGAAACGGTGATGGCACGTGCTGGGGTTAAACGTGGCAGCGTAGCGTGATTATCGATGACAAGTGGAGGTCAAAATTAAACGTGACTAATAAAATTAAAAGGAAACAATAATTCTGTGCCGGGTTTAACCTAGCCAAACCTGTTGCATGCTCACGGAACACACCTACCCACGTTCCCATGACGTCACTCCTTAACCTCTTTTTCCTAATTATATCTATATTTTATTTAATTTACAAAAAAAATTACTTAAATTTTTTTTTAAAAGCCAGAAGAATTATAACCCACAGAAGTAAGATGCGGTGACACTCACCAAGGTTAGTACATATTCATAAAATCAGTTAATGCTAGATCTGAAATTTACTATATCAATTTAAAGACTTTATATTGAAACAATTTTTGATTCATATGAAACTAGTTTTCTTTAAATTTTCGTATTTTTGTTACCAAACACAACATTGTTTCTCATTTCCCAAATGCTCCAAGGTGTCGCGTACACAACGACTTGTATTGATGCACTTCTTTTGGATTGTGCAAGAGAAGCCTTTAGCAAATCCAAGATATCTCTGACCTGAAAAACGAATATAGGGGGCATGTGACACCACTCGCACGTTGAATAGATGTTCCAAGGTCTCTGCACAATGAAGACATAAGGGGCACACATTAGTTACAAGGTTTACCATTCTTGCGATTAAAGCTTGTCAGGTTGGTATCATGTCCAGTTCTGCTCACCAGGCAAAGATGTGATTTTTTGTGGGACCCATTTGCTCCAATTGAGAATATAGTTGTCGGTTGATGTGGATGGTGTCGTGAGAATCTTGTGCATGGAACTTACCATGAAGACCCCTTGCGTGTGACCGCTCCATACCCAAAATCCATTGTTCTCCACTATCATTGTTTTTATATCTATGTTGTATTTGTTGAGTATGATTTCTAGCTTTTCGATGTTAGTCCACCCCCGAGTAGTCTCTCCGTCCTCGTAAGAATGAAATATCACGATTAGAAGCATGAAAACAAAGTATAGCCTCTTTCCACGTTGGGTGTAACTCTGTTTTAAATCGCCACCACCATTTTATTAATAGATTTTGGTTGAGGATTTTCAAGGAGCCAATGCCCCCATCTGATATTGGGGCACATATTTTCCCCCAGCTAACCTAATTAATTTTTCGATTGTGCTCCTTTTTTCCCTAAAAGAAGTCCCTCTTTATTTTTTCTAATGTATCTATGACTTTATCAAGGGCTTTCAATAAAAAAAAAGAAATAGACCAATAGATTATCTAAGACTGAACGGATAAGGACAATACGCCCCTGATGGATAGATTTGTTAGCTTTCCATCCAAAAAATCTTGTTTCAAACCTGTTGATAACGGGCCGCCAATTTTTTGTCAAATTCATATTGGGCCCAACAGTTAATCCAAGGTATGTGAACGGTATGGATCTAACTTTGTAGTGTACTTTACGAGCCATATTTGTTACATCGATTTCACGAACATTAATTCCCATTAGACTACATTTGGAGGTGTTTATTTCAAGGCTTGTTGCTAGGTAAAAACATCTCATGATATGTATTAAATTATGAAAGTTCGAGTGTGATCATTCCCCCAAAATGATAACGTCATGTGCAAAAAAGAAATGTGAAAGAGTTAGCCCATTGTTTGGTAACTAGATACCCCTAAATATCCCCGGTAACCCTGCTTGATTGAGTATACAGTTCATCAATTCCATAGTAACGAGGAAGAGAAAATGTGAAAGGGGATCTCATTGTCTAACTCCACGGGAACATATGAATTCTTTTGATGGCGACCCATTGACCAATACCGATGCTTTAGCCGATCCAAAGACCCCTTTTATCCAAAGTTGTCAGCTAAGTGGGAAGTTCATTTGTAGTAGCATAGAATCAATGAATTTCCATGATATTGTGTCGAAAGCTTTGTTGAATTCAAATTTGAATAGGAGCTCCTTGATGTTTAGATTTTTCTAATGAGGATATTACCTGATTCATCACTATTGGCCCTTCAAGTAAGTTCCTTTTGGCAAGGAATGCAGTTTGGGAGTCGGAGATGACCAAGCTAATAGCATTCTTGATTCGTTTGGCAAGGACTATTGAGATAACTTTGCTAATGCTTCTAATGAGTGTGATGGGTCGATGATCATTGAAGCATGTCAATGTTTTTTGTTTTAGGCACCAATGTAATAAATGATGAACTGCAAGCTCCGCTGATGACAACATCTCATGCTTCTTCCTTGATTTCTCCTAGTTTGTCTGACCATGTCCCGTTTATTAGTATGTTGTTTATTCTGTTGTTGGTCAGTCTGTGATTGCACATACCATGAAAGAATGATAAGTTTTCATCCCCTTCTACTGCATACTGTACTCTGGATTTATGTCTCATGTCATCTACCTTCCTTTTTTCGGCTAATTTATTTTGGATGTTTTAATATCTTCTTCCTCTTTTGCTGATTGTTCCATGTTCCAATTTTTTAATTGCTAGTTTCACATTGTTTTGTCGTCAGCCTTGCATCCGGTCTTGCCTTGAAGAGTCAAAGTGTTCATCATCCGGTCATCACCAGAGATATTTTGTATGTTTTTTCCAACCACTTCCTCAATCTTGTCCTTCCCTAGCCAAGAGTTAAAGAACTGGAATGGCTTTGGCCCAAAATCAATAGACGTGTAGATGAGTATGGCGTCTGGTCACTTGTTCATGAAATCATAACAAACAAGGACTCTATCTATTTTGCTTGCTTTAAGATCATTATCACTCATATCAATATATTTATAACCTCCCATATTGTATTCAACAAGGTTAGACTCAAAAATTGAATTTCTAAACAAATATGCACCATATTCATCATTAAATTCATAATTTGAACATTCATATTAAAAATGTACCTCGTTGAAGTTGCCCAAAAAGATACACATACCCGAGTTGTTCTCCTTTATTTCTTTTTGGTAGTTCCATAAAATATTAATTATTATACACACATTAACAAAAAAAAAAGTAACATGTTTTATTTATATTCAACAAATTTGACATTTATACCTTCATATAATTTTATTATTGTTTTCCAAATAATAACCCCTTGAAAATTCTGATCTTCATTCACATTTTGTAAACCCAAAATTTATCTTGTATCAACAACATCCACACGTTGGTTTTAAAGACTCAGGTTGGTTTATGAAATTACTAGAGGTTTATGATTGAAGTTGTTTATAGGATTGTGCTCTCCTTCCCCTCAAACGGCTCTAGTTTGTGGACTATGAGGAGAAATATTGATAAATTTAATCGTTGATGATTTGGGGTTGTTTATGAATCATTGTCAGAGTTGTAATGAGAGTGACATATCAAGTGTTCTAGTTATTTTAACAAAATATCAAAATATATGTAATGTACAACTAAAGTTTCATGAATAAACTTAGGAAGAAAAAACTTTAATAATCAAATATGAGAAAACATAATAAAAAATTCTATTTAACCTCTAATTTGTACTATTATGATCAACAAAACATGTTGGATTTTCTTATGTTGGTCATGTTAAAACAATGAGAAAGCATATTAAAAAGGTTCATTTCTATTTAAAGTAAAGGAATAAATATCCACTGTCTTTTTTGCTTCCATAACATGACCTACATGATATGACATAATATTAGAGGACCTTCATCTTAATAAAACATACGTTGATCATAAACTAAAGTGTTGTGGTTAGCAACCATAAAACGATTATTTACATATTGTTTTAGTTAGCAGTCAACTAATCAAAATAACCATACACTAGTATAATAAGCAGTTTTTTTTAAATAATCGTTTTGTGTATTATAAATAACTAGTGGGGAACCCGCTACGTTGCGACAGAGTCGACAATTTTCATAAGTTTTATGTTAGGTTATGATCACTTAAGTTAATTAGGGGTTTCATATTGGATTAATTATGCTATGTCGAAAAATGACGCAAGATATCGAGTAATATTAGAAAACTTTTTATTATTATTATTATTATTATTATTGATGTCTGATCCGACCCGACTAATATGTATTACTAAATACCAAACGTATTATTAAAAGAAAAATGATTAAATGAAATTTAAAATTAAAATATTAAATTCAACTAATTAATGATCCGAACATTTTTTTACTCGAACCAAAATAACACTAACTTTGTTACTTTTTTTATGTTAAGTGTAAGGGTATTTGAGTACTTTTACACCTCAAGGGTTATTTATATAAATTATAAAAGAGTAAATTGCCATTTTCGTCCCTGTGGTTTGGTCAAAATTGCCACTTTCATCCAATAGTTTGTTTTTTTGTATCTGGGTCCTCATGGTTTTAAAATATTGCCATTTTCATCCTCGTGGTTTTAAAATATTGCCACTTTCATCCAGTCAGCTAACACCGTCCGTTTTTCTCAGTTAAATAAGGGGTATTTCAGTCCTTTTACTTATTTGTTTTATTTTTTCATCTTTTTTACTCTCACTTTTTAATCATCCCCAATTTAACCTCTAATTTAATCATCCACCTGCTGGCCTTCTTCCTCTTTTCCTGACCAGTTTCCGACGAGCACCACTGGAACACCTCCGTCGCTTGTTTCTATGATTAAAAAGTGAGAGTAAAAAAGATGAAGAAATAAAACAAATATGTAAAAGGACTGAAATACCCCTCATTTAATTGAGAAAAACGGACGGTGTTAGCTGACTGGATGAAAGTGGCAATATTTTAAAACCACGAGGATGAAAATGGCAATATTTTAAAACCACGAGGACCCAGATACAAAAAAACAAACTATTGGATGAAAGTGGCAATTTTGACCAAACCACAGGGACGAAAATGACAGTTTACTCATTATAAAATTATTTTTTTATAATATTTAAGGGCAATTTATGTAATTACTCAAATAAACAAAAACCAAACCATAATCTTATTATTCCTTTGGTGTAAAATGAGTTTTTTTATTTGTATATATTAAAAAAATAGTTTTTTTATTTTTTAAACTTTTTTATTGTTATTTTGTTTTTATTATTTTGTTATTTTTATGATTATTATTTAATAAAACTCATTTTAAATATATAAATAATTACATCTTTTCTAAAAGGTTAAAAAATAGTTTTAATTAAGTGTTGGGCTTTAATTGTATAGATTGTTAAATGGTAATTGAATGTTTGGATTTAATTGTAAAGATATGTTAAATGATAATTTAACAAATTTTATGCATTGATAAGATGTACCCTATGTAAAATAATTTATATTAGGTGTTTTAAGTTTTAGATAAATTACAATTATATTCTTTCAATATCTATACTAGAGTAGTATAGATAGCTCTTAAAATTCGACTAATTTATAATGTTTTTTTCTCATAAATATGTCAAAGTTAGGAAAGCTATTTTTGTAATAATAAAAAAAGAAGACTAATAAATAGTCTTAGAACATTAATTTAAACTTGTAGACTTTGATTCATGACTTTTAATATTATGGTTGTATGTTAATAGCTCTTTAATAATAGATGATACACATTCTGTTTTATTTAATTTTAGGATTTAAAGACATGGATTTATTCCAACAGGATTCATAGAACCAAGATTGTTAACTAAATGTAAGAAAATCTTATATTCTATAAAAATATGCCACCATGATTCTAATAGAGTTACCAATTATATGACTTATCAAAACACAATGACTAAACTATTATTTTTTTCATGTGATTTGATTTCTTTTTACTTTTTCATTCAAAAGATTTGTTTTTCTTTTGTCTATCCTCGAGGTGTTAGCAGTAAACTAACAAAATAACCATACACTAGTATAATAAACGGATTTAAAAAAGTCGTTTTGTATATTATAAATAATAATCCTTATCATTAGCCTAATTTGTAATTTTTTTCATAAATATGTCAAAGTTAAGAAAACTATTTTTGTAATAAAAAAAGACTAATAAATAGTTTTTGAACATAAACTTAAACTTGTAGACTTTGAATCGTGACTTTTAATATTATGGTTGTATGTTAACAGGTCTTTAATAATAGATGATACACATTTTGTTTTATTTAATTTTAGGATTTAAAGACATGGATTTATTCCAACAAGATTCATAGAACCAAGATTGTTAACTAAGGCGGTGTTTGGGATTACTTATTAAAAACTATTTTGACTTTTTGCAAAAGTAGGAATTATCTATTTTTTCAAAACAACTTTTCCACCCTTTTAAAAACGATTTTTTCACCATTTATCCAAATGAACTTTTGACTTATTACCTTTTTGAAAAAGGTAATAAGTTAATAAGTAGTTTAAAAAGTAAATCCAAACACCCCAATGTAAGAAAATATTATGTTATATAAAATATGCCACCATGATTCTAATACAGTTATTGATTATATGACTTGACAAAACACAATGTTAAACTCTTATTTTCGTTCTTATAGTTTTGTTATTTTTTTAATTTTTATCCAAAAGGTTAGTTTTTCTCTAGGGCTTTCAATAAAGAAAAAAAATAGACCGGTAGACTATCTAAGACTGAATAGATAAGGACAATACGCCCCTGATAGATAGATTGTTAGCTTTCCATCCCAAAAATCTTGTTTCAAACCCCTGTCGATAACGGGTCGCCAATTTTTTGCCAAATTCATATTGGGCCCATCAGTTAATCCAAGGTATGTGAATGGTATGGATCTAACTTTGCATTGTACTTTACTAGCGAGGTTTGTTACATCAGTTTCAGGAACATTAATTCCCATTAGACTACATTTGGAGGTGTTTATTTCCAGGCTTGTTGCTAGGTAGAAGCATCTCATGATGTGTATTAAATTATGAAAGTTGTGTATACTTGTGGTTTAGAAAAACTACAAATTGAAAATGATACGTTTTCTAAACCACAAGTATACAAATCACCCACCACCTCATCGCCACAATGCCGCTGAGTCGTTGTGCTAGACCGACCTTTATGGAGAAGAAATTTTGATTTTTCTTGTTGAGCTCATCATCCACCACCTCATAGCCATCCACCGGACCCTCCGGTCCGTCCCCTGCCTCGGCGTCAGGCATTTAGATACTATTGAGTTTTCTTTTCATTTTTTTTATTATTCAATTTTGTCGGTTCGAAGTTATTTAACTCTTTTGTTTTTGTCATCATATCAGTATTAGAAATTATAATTTATAATCATATATATATATATATACATACATACATACATATAGGGGAGGGATCAAGAGAAAACAACAAAGTCAGGCGAAAACCGAGAAAACCACATCATTTCAGACAATTTTTTTATTTACGTATACGTATCCAAAAACATTTTTTTTGATTTACGTATATGTAACCGCAATTTTTTTGTTTTATGTTTACGTATACGTAACACTATATATAAAAATGTTTTTTGGTAAAAATGTTTAATATTACATTCATACTCTTATAAATAAATTAAAATAAAATAAAATAAAAAATAAATATTATTATATGATTGGGTAAAATTGGTTATATATATATAGGGGAGGGTTCAAGAGAAAACCACAAGTTAGGCGAAAACCGAGAAAACCACTAAAAAAATCAATTTTACCCAATCATATAATAATATTATTTTTTTTGTTTTATTTTATTTTTATTTATTTATGAGAGTATCAATGTAATATTAAACATTTTTACCAAAAAACATTTTACACATAGTGTTACGTATACGTAAACATAAAACAAAAAAAATGTGGTTACATATATGTAAATCAAAAAAATTGTTTTTGTATACGTATACGTAAATAAAAAAATTGCCTAAAATGATGTGGTTTTCTCAGTTTTGGCTTAAATTTGTGGTTTTCTCTTGATCACTCCCCTATATATATATATATAAAGGGGGGATAGGGCTGATTATAATTTACTCTTTTTATTTACTAGAGTTGGTTCGGTGGTGTCGGAAAAACGAGTTGTCACCGGAATATAGGTTGATGATGATGACAGTGGTGGTGGACCGATGGGTTTTGGTTGAAAAGACTTGCAGGGGAGGTGGTTTGGGTGATGGTCGGTGGAGGTTGTAGTGGTGGTTTCAATGGTGGTCACAAATTAATGGGGATGAAAGATGAGAGAGGGGGTTTTATATTTAAGTAATTACATAAATTGTCTTTTTATGAATAAATGATCATTATACCCTCATGTGTAATGTACATGTCTAGATTTTAACAGAAAAACCTAAAATCAGTTAGTGTAAAAGATATTTTAAAGACTATAAGTGCAATTTTATAATACTTATATATTAGTTTATTTATAATACTTAAAACTAAGATTTAAATTTACATTTAGTGTTTATATTTTTATAACTAAATACTATTTAAATTAAGTATTAAGTTTTGTAAAATTTATTATTTTACAAGTTTTAAGAGAAAACAAAATATTCTAAAATTTAACTATAAAAATTTAGATAATTTAAAGACTATAAGTGCAATTTTTTTTATAAAAATAATAGGTGATTAATTAAGTTAATTTAACATTTGAAAAACCATATTGTATTTTTAGTTAAATAATAAGAAAATAAAAAAAATAATAGAAAAACAATAATGATTGCAAAGGGTAAGAACCAGGGGGTCCTCGAACCTGCGCCATGTGTATACGCATGTGGGTGTGACGCGTGAACCACCTTGGTCGGCGTCCATTTATGCTATTATATTATATTATTACATTATAATATTATTTTATATTTTATTAAATCATATTACAATGGGTCATATTAGATTCTATCATATTACTTTACATCGTATTACATTAACTTAAATACTAGTACAGATTTATATGTAATAAGCTACTTTTATATTACTAATACACCCATTTGTTAAGTTAAATTTTAAATTATGAGAGGTGTTTATGAAAATAATATTTAAAACTAGCATTATAAAAAGATATTTACTTTTTATTAACAATATATATGTTACTAAAAGATTATAAAATTAGCTCCATTAATATATCAATATTAAAATGTACTATACCTTCGATTAACAATATTATGGGCTAAAATCGAAGAAATCAGAGTAACCAATGTGTATTAAATATAAATAATTTGCAACTTTAATAAAAAAAATTAAAGTTTATATCTTATAAGAAAAAGTTAAATAAATCATGGTTAGCATGACACTTGATGTCGTCAAAGGATTTACACTGTTTTTTTTTGTTATTGATAGAATGGTCCCCCCACTTTTTGGTCATTAGAGGACTAATTAAACGTCCATCATAATCATTGTGGTCCCCGCACTCTTCTCATCCCTTTGCTTGTTTCGAATCATTAACCAAAAGACCTACCGGTTGGATTATGATATCCATGACCTAACGGTATAATGGTATATTTTTAACTCTTTATCGTTTATGAGAAACGATGTGAATTCAAAATACTTACAATTGGAAGGTTATGTGTTATTTATGTATAAAAATATTGTTGTTTAAAAAAAAATGGCCATTGATGATATTTTGATTCTAAATGGATTTATTATCCAACTCACAAAGTATATGTTGACCAACATTTTTTTCGCATTTGTGTTTGTCTTCACGACCACAATGTGAAAAAAAAAATCATTTTGACATCGAGGGTCTCACTAGAAGCGTTCTCTATATCCATTAGAATGAAGGTAAGTCATGTTCATCTCACCCTTTTAAGAGTGATATCACTAGTTAACCTTTTTTTCATACTTAAATTTCCCGTTTATTTACATTTCATAACGCACAATAAACAACACTTTAAAATTATTTATAAACAACTTATTTTTAATAAATAAATTATTTTTATTTCTATCTTCACAGTTTATGTACTGTATAACATTATTCATCATGCATTGAATTTTGACTTTAATTTAACAGTATTCATCTCCATTTTAAAATAAGATAAAATGTTAAATATCTTTTTATAAAATCATGTATCACATAATAAAATAAACCGTATATTTTTTGAAACATTATCTGGCGTTAGCTTAACGGAATCAATGTATGTATGTCGTAAAATAGTAAAAATATTCTTTTCAAATAGATTTGATTTGTATTTTATAGTACTTTTATTACGTTTTCACTTGTGTAATTTCTTGCGATTCTTCTGTTTGAATATGGGTGTACGCAAACTAAAGACATCCGTCAAGGTTGCTGTTGTCGTTATCTTTTTTCTGTTAAGAGCGATGTCAGTAGTTAACCTTTTTCCCTAGAGTAAATTGTCATTTTCGTCCCTTTAGTTTGGTCATTTTTGACAGTTTCTTCATTTTGGTTTGGCCATTTTTAACGTTAAATGGGGTATAATTGTGTCAAATCACTTAACTCCATCAATATATATTTTAAAGAAATATATAAAAATACACAAATACACATCTTTTAATGTTAAAATATGAATGTAGTTAATCAATTGGATAAAAATACAAAGTTTGTAAACTGTAAGAATACACAGAAGAAAAATAAAATTTTTTAAAAAAATTAACTAAATCACATGAACCAAAATAATAGTTTACACCTTTTTCTACTTAAATGAGAGTTTAGATCTCATAACCCAAAATAAACAACACCTTAAAATTATTTATAAACAATTTATATTTAACAAACATTTTAATATTTATTTTATCTTCACATTTTATGTACTCTAACATTATTCATCATGCATTAAATCTTGACTTTAATTTAACATTATTCATCTCCATTTTAAAATATGATCAAACTAGATGGTTATACCCGCGCTCCGCGGCGGGTGTCCGACCCATCGTTAATTTTTTTTTAAATGAAAACGTAGGCGCAACGATAAAAATAATGTTAATAAAAAAGAAACATATAACTAAATAATAAAAAATGAAAAGAAAAACAAAATAAAAAAAATTACCGGTTCGGGTCGTCGAAAACTATAAAAGCGATTACCGATACGGGTTTCGATAATACCAATACTGACAATGATGTTGTTCCTCATAATAGATCCGGCTCGTCTTGGTACCACAACGGTAACGACACTCGCTATATGCAACGATAAAAAAATCGATTTTGAATACAACTCCGTTTAAAAAAAAATTAGATCGGAACGTTGAAAAAAAAAACTAAAAAAGCTTAGCACTCCGTATTTTGAATAAAATTAACGAACGAAATTAATAGAAAATGAAACGAGCTAAAAATGTATATTATATATAGTATAAGGGTTGAAAATAAAAATATACATAAAAAAACGTTTACGTGTCAAACTTTGTATGGAGCGAACACTGTTCATTCCCACTTTGTTTTAATCTTATTTGTAATGTAATGTTAAATTTCTTTTTATAAAATAACGTATCACATAATTAAATAAATGAAAAAACATCACAAAATAGTAACAAAGTTTTAAAAATGTAATATTTAGGTCACTCAAAATAGTATATCCGAGGGTATATACCGTGTAAAATACGTATTGAATGATCTAATTATAATACTTTTAAAATTTGGTTAGTATTTTACAAAGTTACCCCTAAAATAAACCGTATAACATCTAAAAAATTATCTGGCATTATAACTTAACAATATCAAAGTATACACTAAAAATATTCTCAATCAAATCTCAAGTTATCTAGAATTTTAGTTCCATCATAAACAGTGTAAAATTTATAACCAGGTTTAGAGGATGTCTGTTCTAATAAAATAAAATAAATTTTAATTTAATTGATGAAAAAATCAGTATAAAAAGCAATTTTTTTAGCCAGATAATGTGGGCATAAGAATCTATTTTTATATCATGCACTGAAAGTTATATTTTACGGAAAAAAGTTTTAAAGCAAGTTAACCAACACAAAACATTAAAACTCGAAAACTTAACCATGGTTAGTTAACCCATCACGCATTACACACCACCAAGAAAGGAGACAAGCACAGGCTTATATATATATATATGTGTGTGTATATATCTATATATACATAGAGAGAGAAAGTGGAAGTCTTTTAGAGAGAGAGAAGAAATCAACTTGTTTATAGTGAGAGAGAAAGAGGAAGAAGGAGACTAAAACTAAAACCACGGTTTCTAGAGAGAGAAAGAAAGAGGTTCAGAGCTCAACATCTTCTCTTCCGGTTTTCCGATCTGTGTATTTTGCAACGGAAGATTCATGGCTTAGGGTTTCATCAAGCTACTTAAATTTCGTCACCTGTTTATGTATATAATGTGGAAGATTTCATAAATTCGGAGGTTAATTACTTAATTTCGCTGTTGAAGAGGTTGAATTTGTGTTTTTCGCCATGGAAATTAGAGGTCCATCATTTATCCCGTTTGAAGGTGAAATTATTAAATTAAATCACAAGTTCCTGATGTAATGCTTCAATTTCCTAGGGGTTTTTGTGTTTATGCTACACATACTGTTTTCCCGCAATTAATTTGATTATTGATTTAGGTTTTCCAATTATCTGCTAATCGTTGATGCTTTTCTTAATTTTGTGAAGATCCACTGTATAAGGAGTTATGGAAGGCTTGTGCGGGTCCATTAGTGGATGTTCCTAGAGATGGTGAGAGAGTGTTTTACTTTCCACAGGGGCATATGGAACAAGTAAGTATTTCAGATCTATGTAAAATTTGTTTTATTGATCTTAAATGGTTTTTAATTTAATTTTATGTAATTAGGGTTTTTAGTTTTGTTATCTTATTCTGTTTATGAGTTTTGTTCAGCTGGAAGCCTCAACTAATGAAGAATTACATCAAAGAATTCCTCATTTTAATCTCAAGTCCAAGATCCTTTGTCGTGTTGTTCATACTCAGCTTATGGTATGTGATTAATTGTTATAAGATATGTTTGTTTTTGGATTAGTTGAGGGTTTAAATTGGGATTATGTTTAATTGCTTTAAAAAGTGGAAAAAAAGTTAGGTTTTTATGTGTTGAGTTTGTTAGATAAAATTGGTTTTGAGAAAGTTCATACAAATCTTGTGGCTTTGTAGGCTGAAAAAGACACAGATGAAGTTTATGCCCAAATCACTTTACTCCCTGAGACAGATGTAAGAATTTGGTTAATTAAGTTCCGTTAAAACTCTACATAATCATGGTTTTCTCACTTTAATGTGACATTTTTGCAGCAAAGTGATCCTACAAGTCCTGATGAAGGGGTGGCCGAGCCCGCAAAGCCAGCCGTGCACTCTTTCTGCAAAGTCTTGACAGCTTCGGATACGAGCACGCATGGAGGATTTTCGGTGCTCCGGAAGCACGCAACTGAGTGCCTACCTGCACTGGTAAACTTTTTTTTTATAAGTAATGATTCGTTTTTTATGTTCTAATTTGAATGAGTTTGTATGTTCAGGACATGACTCAAGTTACTCCTACTCAAGAGTTACAAGCCTTTGATCTACATGGTACGGAGTGGCGATTTAAGCATATCTTTAGGGGTCAACCAAGAAGGCATCTACTTACAACAGGATGGAGCACTTTTGTTACTAATAAGAGATTAGTGGCTGGGGATTCGTTTGTATTTCTTAGGTATTGTTTTTTTGATTCAATTGTATTTGTTGCTATTGGTTGTAATGTTTGTACATTTTACTATATTTTGACAAAAAATATGTGTTTGTAGGGGAGAAAATGGCGAATCGCGTGTTGGAGTTAGGCGTCAAGCTCGTCAACAAAGCCCGATGCCTTCTTCAGTGATTTCTAGCCAGAGCATGCATTTGGGCGTGCTTGCAACTGCATCGCATGCGGTTTCAACTCAAACTCGGTTTGCAGTTTACTATAAACCAAGGTATGATACCAGGGTTACTTGAAAGAAAGTAAATCTTTGACTGTTTTTCTTATAATATTTGGTAAATATTGAATTGTTTTACAGGACAAGTCAGTTCATCATCAGTTTGAACAAGTATATAGAAGCTGTAAATAATGCTCTTACTATTGGAATGAGATTTAAGATGCGGTTTGAGGGTGAGGATTCTCCTGAAAGAAGGTAAATGATTTGTTATTTAATCGTTTTTTCTGATATTTCTACTTTTGGATGCTCATGATTAAAATTTTCTTCTTTTGAATAGGTTTACTGGTACAATAGTTGCAGTTGAAGCCATATCTCCTCAGTGGGAAAACTCTAATTGGCGATCATTGAAGGTTAATAATTATTTATACAAGTAAAAGATGCTTGATTTCTGTTTAGATATGTGCTTTGTTGATAAACTAAAAGGTCAAACCTTTTGTTGACCATACCAGGTTCAGTGGGATGAACCGGCATCTATTATTAGACCAGAAAGGGTTTCACCGTGGGAGATTGAACCTTTTGTAGCACCTGTTCCAGCCAGTTTAGCTCAACCAGTGGCACCCAAAAGTAAAAGACCTAGACCACCAGTGGAGATACCTAATCTTGGTGAGTTGACTTTTTTTTTTAACTTATAAACTTATTATATCCAATATGCATGTTATTAACCTCCTATAATTTGCTTTAGAACCAGCATGTTCAACTGTAACAGCTCAGTTGAGTTGTACCCATGAAGGGCAGAGGGATGATAACCATAACCCTAACCACAGTAACAATAGTGGTCCTTCAAGGACACAAATGGAGGGTGGCTGGCTATCATCACCTGTAAAAGCTTCAAGGAATTTTTATGATGGAGATGAAACTGAAGAAAGAAAAGGTCCTTTCTC
This sequence comes from Smallanthus sonchifolius, assembly GCA_023525975.1. Classification (NCBI taxonomy): domain Eukaryota; kingdom Viridiplantae; phylum Streptophyta; class Magnoliopsida; order Asterales; family Asteraceae; genus Smallanthus; species Smallanthus sonchifolius. The sequence goes on along the minus strand of CM042041.1, from coordinate 58,145,389 downwards.
ATCTTGGTCTGTTCATACAACTTCCTCGCCTCGTGAATACCTCAAACAGACCAAAGATTCAGTTCAAAGTCAAGTTAGCGGTTCAAGTTGTAGACTCTTTGGTTTTGACATAAAGATCCCTCCCAAAAGCCATGATGATAATATTACACCTTTCAAAGAAGCACCCATAACACCGTCAGATGTATTATTTCATTCCTCAATTGAAGGACAGGTGCCAAGTACATTATCAGCTGGAGTATCGGATATCAAGTCTGACCTGTCAAAGGATTGTAAAGAACATGGGGTTTTGCAAGTTTCACTCAAAGAAGTTCAAAGCAAACAAACGACTTCCACCCGTAGCCGTACCAAGGTATGCATCTAACTTTGACTTTTCTTTGTGGTCAAGATATGCATCTAACCAACTTGGTTGTGATCAAGGTTCAAATGCAAGGGGTGGCAGTGGGTCGAGCGGTGGATTTAACAGTGCTGAAAGGTTATGATGAGCTAATTGATGAGCTGGAATTAATGTTTGAGATTAAAGGAAAGCTGCGCCCTCGAAATGAGTGGGAAATTGTCTTTACAGATGATGAAGGAGACATGATGCTTGTTGGGGATGATCCATGGATGTAAACTTCCTGCACTCCTTATATCTTTTAATAATGAACGCGTTCATTTGTTAACAGAGTCTGATAAAGCTTTTATGTGGTTGTGACTGCAGGGAGTTTTGCAACATGGTAAAACGCATCTTGATTTGTTCAAGTCAAGATGTCAAGAAAATGAAGGCGGGAAGTAAGTTTCCCTCTTCAACCGACACCGAGACATCATTTAGCTTAGAAGCTTTTGAAAAGTGATGTACAAGCGGTTGATTTCTGTGATGTTCTTGCATCCCCCCGCGGTAGTTTCTTTTTTTTTTTCTTTTGTTTTGTCTTAAGAAGCTTTTTCAGGTGCCGGGTTTCACCTAGTTGTGAAAGCGTCGGTCTCAAAGATAATCAAAGATGGGATGAATGGATGGCTAATTTGGTAGATGATTTCTGACCCTCTTGAAGGATGGAATAGGAATAGGAATAGGAATAGGAAAATGAGATATGTGAGTATTTAGGAGTAACTTATATATATGATGTATATATTATTAGAGGTATGTTTTGGATGCTTTATTGCTAATGCTGAAGGGGGGTTTCTTGTGTTTTTAATGTATATGTTCATTCTGTTATGGGTTTCGTAGGCAGCAGCGAGCTAGACTTTTGACCTCTTTAGCTTATTAGCCAGCCACCCTTTTGTTACATTTGTACTTCATACCAAAGAGTTGCATGGTTAAAAGTTTTTTGTGGGCTGATAACCTAGACTACAACCCCTAAGGGTGAAGGGGGCACCCAACCCATTTACTCATTTATTTACCAAAACTGTCTAATAGAATTTTGTCACCTCAAAACTACTCATTTTACTCATTTACTTAGATTTCATTGGAAACACCCTAGTTATTTTACTCACTAAAATTAAATTGAAAAGTTGATGGTACTTTTGGCTTTAAAGATTGTACCATAGCTCTCTCTCTCCCCAACTACCATAGCTCTCTCTCTCCCCAACGGCTATCTCTCTCTCCCTTGTCCGAGTAATTTTACTCGATTAGCCAACTCGATTAAGGATACTCGGCCAACTCGGTTTGAAGGGGGCGGTGTACCCCGGCCTACTCGGCCAACCCATACCCAACCCGGGTATCCCACCCCTTTCACCCTAACAGAAGGTGGTTGTACCAAAATCAATTTATGGATTTAAGCTCAAGCCAATAGTGTCTTGCACCTAAGAATGTGTTCAGTAAAAAAAACAATAAGTTGTTTGGTTTTGCCTGTAAAACATCATCATCTCCACTTTAATATCTTTAAATGAGATTATTAAAGCAAGGAGCTAGTGACAAACCAGGATGCTATATTCATTAAAGATGGATCGTATTTGAATCTTTTAAAAAAGCTAAAGTGATTCCTCATTTTAAATGTTTTTTTTTTCAAAATTGATATTAATAATTGGCAACATGTGTAGATAGAGAATAGATAAGAAGCCTAATAGCAACTGGCAACATATGGAGACAATGAGAATAGATATCTACGGGGTGGGTATTGGGCTTTTACCGGACCAACCCGGACTGGGACCGAGACAGTTAAAAGGGTAAACTGGAGACCGAGGACAGGAGTATTTGTAGGGCCGGTCTCAGGCTTTTGCATTGAAGCCTGTTTAATTGAATATATATAAAAATTTGGATCCAAGACTCCCAGTTGAAAACCCAATCGTGTTAATGAACACAAACAAGCCTCCGATTCGTGCTGTTTCGGTTCGCTTCTAGACCGAACCTCCACATGCCGCAGGCCCTCCTGCTCTGGTCCGTAAAATTCACCACGAGGGTTATATATAAAATGGTAACACTATAGGGAATGTATCATTAGACTCATTTATAAACATTTGACATTGAATGTTATGATTTGTATATGGGCTTAGTTTGTGTGGTATTTAGAAGATGGACCATAGAGAGATTGCATTGAATGTTATGATTTGTATATGGGCTTAGTTCGTGTGGTATTTGGAAGATGGACCATAGAGAGTGCATTGACTGTTATGATTTGTATATTGGCTTAGTTCGTGTGGTATTTGGAAAATAGACCATAGAGATTGCTTACTATGTATTGTATCAATTCCATCATTATATAAGCAAGTTAGGGAAAAAGGATATTTGATAGGAGTATTGCATGGACCATGCCTATAAAGTAAGGGAAAATCATTTAAAAATCAATGCCTATTTTATAAAAAAAAAATAATTAACTTGTGTATTCTTGTTATTTTCCCATAAAATAATCATAGGCTGAGTATGTTTATGTAGTTGAATAGTACAAGTCATATCTATACTCTATACTAAATAAAGTTTTAGTGAAAATTTTTTTTCGACTCTCTCTGCTATTAATTTGCTCAAATTTTCTTTAATTATTTTTTAATAATTTTTTGTTTTTCGTCTCTCTTCTATTAAATAATAATGATTTTTATAATTCTTTTTATAAAACGTTTTTTATTTAAAAAAATATAGGTTTGTTTAGAAAATATTTTTTAGAAATTGAACATTTTTTCATTCTTTTTATAAAACATTTTTAAAAACTAACTATATGACGTTTCTAAAATTTATATTCAACACGTGTAATACACGGGGTTTTAACCTAGTTTAGTTATACACATTACATTATGAAACCTGGAAGAAAGGGATCACATTTCGTCCATCAGGTTACTAGCTTTTAGTTTTGTGATCTCGTGTCTTCCTATAATTCAAGTTCCTAATCAAAACAAAACATTTCGATTTTACTCAAACAATATATATTTGCGATACTAACTACATACTTCTTATGGATACGACACTTTACTTGATGAGGATCATTAATATTACACTAGTTGTTGGGGGTGAATGGGTGAAAACTTTGAGATGGTGCCACGTGTAATTTTTTCACAAGAAAGCACGACTATGTGTTGTTATTTAGAGCATTCTCATCAGTTTCCCGATCCACATCTCTATAATTACACTAAAAATCAGTATATTTTCTCTGTAACTTTCAATTAAATAATACTTTTTATACATTTATCATTACTTTTTCTCTCTCCTCCACCACAACACTTTCAAAAAATATTAAAAAATTTATGCAGACGAACAGTGTTTTCTCCAAATATAAAAAAAATTATACATTTTCTCTCTCCTCCACTCACAACTACTTTAAACCACTCCTAAAATATGGGGAATCCAACTTACAAATATATGGGAACCTGCTATGAATGCTCTTACATAACATAACTTTGAGATGGTGCCACGTGTAAATAGATCTAAATTGAAGTCTATTAGTTGGACCAATTGGTGTAAGTTTATTTTGATGTAATTTTTCTGGTTTTGTGTTTGGTTGGTGCCCCCTGTTTGATGGATTGCTCTGTGAATGAAATTTGCCTTTCAAAAAATTTTTTTACCTAACATAACCATGCAATTCTAAACTATGAAAAATCTTAAATTTTCACAAAAGTTTACCTTTGAACTTTTATTTAGTCATCTAAAACTCTAGCAGAAATATACATGTATGATGAATGTTCATGATTTTACATAGTTGTGTAGTCGCAAGATTCCAGAAAAGTTTTACAACCTTTTTTTAAGTGTTTTCGATGGATATTTTCGGTTTGTTTTTTTATTGAAACTTTATTTATTCGATCACCAACTTTTCACTAATATCTAGTTATGTTAACTTTTTATTTAATTTTTTTATATAACTTATTATTTAAAAAAATATTATATAAAATCTAGAATCTTTTTTCTCTTTAAGTTGAGTATAGTATTAATTTATGTATTAAGAAAGCGTACGTGTAATTTCCATGGCCTGATTTACGCATGAGTTGAATTGTGTGATTACAATAATTTGTTTAATCCATTTACATTATGTGTACAAAACTGTTAAATATATATATATATATATATATATATATATATATATATATATATATATATGGGCATGTTCTTTTGAGAACCAACCATATGTTGAGAACCGTGAGAACCACACAAAACGTGTACATATCGCTTTAGTGAAAAAGGTAAATTTCAAGAATAATGTTTTATTTATCTCTTCCCACTCTTAGTTTGAGTTTATCTCATCTCTCCTGAATTTTTTTTAAGAAAAGTAAAAAAAATATGCATATATGCATTCATTTGTGCATATAGTGTGAGTGCATATATGCATTTAAAAAAACGATTATAAATTCGAGGTCTTTTAAAACCAAACCTTAAACATATTGAAATGTACATGAATTCTAGTCAATTTATATTATAAATAGAGCAAGAATTATTGCGGTTCTCACGGTTCTTAACATATTGTTGGTTCTCAAAAGAACATATACCCCTATATAGGGGCATGTTCTTTTGAGAACCAACCATATATATATATATATATATTGTTTCAATTTGATTCTTCTAATGGACCTTTTTTTCTTTTTCATGTTTGGGCTTGTATCATCGGTTTGGACCTTTGCCCGTTTGAAGTCTCCTCCTTGTTTAGAGGTGCACAACAAAACCGGTTTTTTTTACCCTGTCTAAACCAGTAAACCGGTTTGGGATAAACCGATTTGGAGCAAACCGGTTCGGGTTAGGCTAAAACCGCCGGTTTGAAACCTGTTTGAAGCATTCTAGAGGTGATCGGGTTGGGGACCGGTTCGATAAACCGGTTTTTGGGCTACGAAGATGCAAGGCTACGAAGCTCCAGTTTCGAAGACAACGCACAAGAATAATCAATCAATATTCCAAAAAATAAAAATATATATTGTCATTTGTAATGTTTTAGAATTTTATAATTTTATCTTGTCATGTTTTTTAATTTCCTAACTTTCCAAATATTAATAAACGTCTAACTTTATGTTTTATATTTGTTATATATATATATTTTTTTATATTAAAAATATAAAATTTATTTGAATTTTTTTTAATAAAAAACGGTTTAACCCGGTTTACAAGGCAAACCGGTTTGTAACCAACCCTAACCGGTTTGACCAGTTAGACATTTTTCACCTCCGAAACCGGTTTAACTCGAACCGGTTTAGGGCCAAACCGGTTTTGACTTTTCGTTAACCAAACCGGTTCGGTTCGGTAACCAAACTGGTTCGGTTCATGTTGAACCAGTTTGGGTTAAAAAACCGATTTGTACACCTCTAGTCAGCACTCCAGTCCTTGTTTAATTTGGACCTTGGACCGTTTGAAAACATGGCAAATTAAACAAGGAGGCGGCTTCGAAACATACCAAAGAAATTAGTCACACAAATTGCAGATTTTTTCATAGCATATGATATGCTGCCTGGTTTTTGGTATGTTTTTACACCACATGGAAATCTAAATTCAGTTTTGTTAATGTTTCATAACAATATGAATAAAGGTAAGAACAAGATAAACAACATTATGTTAATCTTTTATTGTTTTTATGATTTTCATTTTATTATGCAAATTGTGGTGAGCCTGATTCTATGCAACATAATCCTTGTCTTGAACTTTGTCTTTGATCCTGGATGCTTGTAATAATAACCTCAAAGTTATTACTCTCTAAAAAATAACATTAATAATAATAATAATTCTTTTCTCGTGTGATTCTATATTGTTTAGAATGATTAAAGTTGTTTTGGCATGTATGTTCTTTCTCTTGTGTGAGAGATTTTATGAATTTGTCTTTAATTTTAAAATTTTGCTTTGGCTCTGTCTCTCATGTCTGATATAGCTTATGCTATTTTTATTAATATCATATTTATTTATTGAATATTGTGATTCGGTAGTCTTTTGTGTCATACACCAACCACGACGATTTACCGTGGGGCGCAACGGTCATGGATCATCGTCACTGGTTACATAGAACGATCTCTATATGGTTTTGGAAATCATGCATTCAAAGTCGTTCCAAAATATAACATTGTTTTTACAGAGTTAAGGCGAAATGTAATGCGAAAGGAAAATAAATCGTTTTGAAAATACAATGTCAAGCAAAAGACAAGCGAAAGTTCATTGTCATGGGAACATCAAAAGACTTCATGCATGATGTGCACCCTAATCCCATGCAAGCTTAACAACCTGAGAACACATGCTTAAACGAGTTAACAATAATGTTGGTGAGTTCACATATTTAAATGTAAAAGTAAATCGTTGTAATGGACCACAAAACTTTCTATGATTTGATTGTTGATCAAATAATGTGTCAATATTATCATAAGCACACCGAAACCGAAACCGAAACCGAAACTAGACTGTAACAGTAATGAGATGCCTCTACCATGCCTATCGTATGCATGGGGTGATTAAGTCAATAATGCACCCGTTTTGACCTCCAGTCAAAGTTAGCGCGACTAACGCGGGTGAGGGTTGTCAAACCCAAATAGTACTATCCATGATTATCTCGCTTTGTGGAAAAAAACTAACGAGGGCTTAATACGATATGAAACCGCTTATGTAATATGTGAAATCATGTAAGTGAAATTGTGTCCAACGAAAACAGTTAGTATGCATGTAGTCTCCCCCAAAAGGAAAATAAGTAAAATGGGGCCGATGCGTGAGTACCGTAATCGTGTAAGTAGCAAAAGTCCGTGTGTAAACCGACCTACGCGTGCCCTAGAATATATAAAACACCTTAAGGTATAAGTAATGATTTTACATGTAAGTTGGTCATGTAACAGTTTCACCCAACTCGATATGTTATGTATGTAAGTCTTGGTTAAAAATGTTTGACTCGACGACCCGTTTGTGATATGTATTTGTTACCCAAATATATATATATATATATATATATATATATATATATATATATATATTTACATAAAATAAATATAAGTCATATACTTGACCAAGTGTGTCCATGTCTACTTATAATTTGGTGTCAACATAGAAATCGGGTTTCAAAATAAAGTTTGACTCGACCCGAGTAGTAACTCGATGCGAACGGTAAATAAATATATTATTTATTTATTTAAAGTAATGTTCTCGAAATACGTCAAGTTTTTAGGTAAAAATAATATCTACATTCTTTCTACGAAATATACCTTTGAGAATTAACACTCTTAAAATAAAGTCGGTTTTTTTACGACCAAAGTGTGTGTATATATATTTATACTCATAAAATTATATATATTTCAAATTCTAGTCTTTAACTCGTATACTTTTAAAAATAATAATTTTTTGCAATAAAGTGAATACTAGTTTTTTTGTTCATCTTTATATAAACTTAGTTCCTAGTATTTATATATTTCCAAAAATCATAATAATAACCATGTAATCCATCTAACAAAAATGTTAACATAATAATAACTAGTCATAACCTTCTAACTCTTCTAACAATTAGTAATAATTTTAACTTCCATGATCTTGACATAACGCAACCAAGAAAATATAATTTGAACGTAACTTAAAATACACATGACGACACAAAACCAATAATCATAAGTTAATCCATGGACTAAGTAAAACCACTTAATGCGTTTAAAAAAAAATAACATACACTTGGTTTCTATGGTCAAAGTTTCCATTTAGTGTAAAAAAATTAGTAACACAAAACCAAGATTACTACTCATATACTTATCTTAGTTCATGAACCATAAAGTTATTGTTAATATTTTCACACACATATATGAATGTAGTCATTTTATAGAGACTACATGTTTAAAAAAATGAATTTTGTGGGTGAAGTTGGTACATGACATATGTAGACAAATATAGAACAAGAGTAAAATATAAATGATTAGAAGAATTCTCACTAAAAACAAGCATAATAAAATAGAGATTTTATTAAAACCGAGCTTAATAAAATTATACACTATATAATTAGTGGTTTACCAACATGTAAATATATGTTTAGTAAATTAATATAGCGCAATAGCACGTTAAAATAAGGTACCCCGGTGAAACGGTAAAGATGCATGTTAAAGTACTAGGTTGGTATAAATAAACACACATATATTTAAGTTCTATAATAGTGTTATAACATCTCGAAATATTTAATAAAACATAAATATTAGTTATCACCAACGTTCATGTGTGTCGGTTATACTGCGTGTGACCCGGTAATTTACCGAATTACCGATGCGTGAAATGTTATGAATGGACTTTGCTATTTATGAAATGACCTTAATTAACCATAAGTAAGTCTAACATGAATATAATGTATGCATATTATGACAGAGACGGTGTCACACCCCAACCGACGGCGGATTATACGTCGGGGCGGACGCGGTTGTTCAATAGCACAAGGTTGACTATTAAAGTTTCAATATTTCATTAATAAATAGATTCAAAGGTTCAATACAAAGGAAATAACAAGTATACAACATTTATTTAATAAGTAGTCTAGGTCCAAAGCGTCCTATATGACCACAAACAAGTCTCGTGATGTAGAACCTGAAACATGTGAAAGAATCTGTCAACTACAAAATAGTTGGTGAGATACAAAGGTTTTGACACAGTTTAACAAGTATTTGGAAAGAATTACAATTCACTATGATATATGCATTCTATAATGTAAGTATGAGAACAAGTATCTTAAACATTGTGCACTTCAACCCTCCAACCAAGTTTAGGCATAACCCGCAGGTTACCCTTATAAGTCTCAAGTTTAAAGTTTAATTCAGTAACAATCACCAAGGCCCCCCCCCCCCCCCCCGAAGGGGTCAATCAATCAATGTGGATTGGTCAAATGCAATAGATTTATCATTGTTACTATAGGCTTGATCAAAGTTAATGAATATGCTAGTTTTAAGTTTAATCTAAGCATACAAGTCTCAAGTTTAACATAAGAATAAGCATCTAGTCATAGTTGTATAAGAATTGTATAAGTTTAAAGTTTTGAACATGTTTCACCCCAAAAGTATAGAAAGGAAAAAGGGGCTAAGTATACTCACTTGGATGGATGAAGAGTATCCGATACAGATAAGTATTTGCAAGACTTGGAGAGGGAGAATATCCTCACAATAAGCCTAAGAATATAAGTCTAAAGTTTTAAGTATGATCTATAAGACTAGGACAAGAATTCTAAGATTTCAGGATTTGATTAGGGTTCCAATGGGAGATGGGATTGATTGTGTTTATGAAGTTTAAATCAAGTTTAACTCAAGTTTATAATAAAGGTTTTGAATGAATGTCACAAGACTTGAATATCAAAGTTTCATTAGAATAATCATTAGTTAAAATAATTATTTAGAAGTTTTATAATTACTCTAGTTAGGTAATAATAATCCAAATAGTTTTTTAAGTATTCGTAAATGGAGTTGAAGTAATTGTTAAATGAAAGACTAAATAATTATTAAAGTTTTAACAATAATTATTCAAGAAATAAATAATTATTAAAGATTTATAATAATTATTAAAGATTTATAATAATTATTTAAAGAATATATAATGATAATTATTATTTTGAATAATAATTAAGGTTTTATAATAATCATTTCAAGATTTGCATAATTATTAAGGATAGATAATTATCTAATTGAAAGTAATAAATATAAACCATTTATGATTTATTCAAGCATTTAAGCAATTAGTATTTATTATAATGTTAATAATGCTTTCATAAGTTTAAATAAATGAAATACAGTTATAGTTTAATAAAGTGCCAAATAGCATTTCTCATAAAGTTTTATATTTTAATCTATGAGTTTTAAAATTTATAAGTCTATAAATATTTTAAATAAAGTTAAAGTATTTAAATAAGGTTTACAAGTTTAAAATTGTTTAGAGTTTTTCATTTTTATAAGTTTATATCTTTATGATTGTCTAATCTTGCATAAAACACGTTTTTATTTTATTTTTTATTTAAATAAATAAATAAATCTTGAATTAAATGTTAAACTAAAGTTTATAGATTAATTTAATGTTTAAAAACCAAATAATATGCTTATTTCATAATTTCTATTTGATTTTTATTTAGTTTAAATGTTTTCTGAAACAAAAATAAAAATAAAAATTGAAATTAAGTTTATAAAGTTTTAATAGATTTTATAACAATTTTTAGAAAAATAAACTTTGGTCACAAGTGGCAAAAAAAATGAAAATATCAAAACTGGGGTCGCCCGGATTCGAACCCGGGTCGCCCAGTTCATACGCACAAGACTTAACCAACCCGGCTACGGGCCTCGCTGAGCTTATAACCAGAAAACAATTTTTTTAATTACATGTTCCAATGATCCCCCAAATTCCGAATGAGCCCTAGAACATAGATCCTTAAATTCGGTTCGATTCACCCTCTGTTTTTTGAATTAAACAGAGGGCTTTCGATCTATACATGTAAACGAAGCTTTTGGTGTTTGAATTTACCTGAAATGATGTCGAATTGACCGAGATTAGGTTCGGACTTAGCGTCGGCGGTCGCGGCTAAAAATCACGAAATGGAAGCACGACTGAATGAAATTGATACTTGAGAGAGTTTCGGGATGATGCTTATGAGGTGTAGGAATCGATATTTATAACCAATTTGGGCATTTAATGTGTGAACGGGTTGTGGGTAGTGGTTGAGCCGATCGGAGTTAATTCCGACTCCACGCGAAGCCTCGGTCGAAAATTGGTCATTATGGCATCTTGGGGATGGGTCGCATGCGCGAGCAGGAACCCGAGGTTCGGTGAACCTAGACTGATTCGCGATTTTGGCCGAAAATGAGCAAAAGACGGGGATTGTGGGTTTCGAACCCATGACCAATTCTGAGTTTCGAAAGTTTGGTGAAAAGGCAAAACAGGTCCTTGATGTTTCACTGAGTTAACATATTATGTTCAAAAGTTTATTTCTAGTTTAAGGCAAGTTTCAGGAAATGACGGTTTTGGTCCCTTGACTTTGTGAAGATAAATATATATATATATTCTTTTGTTTTTATAAAACCAAATAAGTTTTATAAAGATTATAAGATATAAGTATACATATATTTATATATATATAAATATATATATATATATTTATAATCGATTCTCATACAATTATGTATATATATATATATATATATATATATATATAATAAATGAATCCACATTTATTATTTAGAATTATGTTTTAAGATTTGGATTCGAATGCACACCAGGGTTAGGGTAAGGATAGGTCGAAAAGATACCGGATATTACAGACGGAGACGGGTATTGACCTGAAACTATCGGTTGTCACATTTTGTGAAGTTGTAAAAGTTTTTGCTTGAATCAAATTAGTCTTTATGTTCTTTGTGAGTTTCTTCTTATATGAGTTTCTTAATCTCGTAAAGTTGTAAAAGTTTTTTATCATATCAAATTAGTCTTTAAGTTATTCACAGATCGTGTCTTTCAGTAATGGTTCTGAATTCTTAAAATGTGTGTGCATTTTTATTTTTCATTTCAGATATGTTTCTGATAGTTTTAGATGAATATTGTGATTCGTCTTTTCTAAAAGTTGTGTGACTTTGTCTTAAATTTTTTTCTAAATAACACGTGTGAATCTATATGGTTGATATATGTCTTGAAAGAATTGCATGCACCTATATGTCTTCCTAACATGGTTGTCATGTTTACCGTTTTGAATTGTTGGGTGGGTGTTGAAAGTTATATTCAATATTCAAGCATCTTTATATTATTATCTAATATGTTTTTGTTCATCTCTCATGTATGGGCGGATGGATTTCATGGATCTTGTTTCTTGAGCCCTTTTATAGTTTGAGTTAAGAGTTTAATTGTTGCAGCTTCTTCTTCTTCTTTTCCACACAGAAGCACCACTCTCTAATTATACACAAAAGCATTATCTGTGTTATTGTTCTTCTATATTTAGTATGTATTAGAGTTCTTAACCCCTTCTAAATCATCTATATTTTCTATAATTTGTGTTGAATTTGAGCAGTAAAATCATTTGATTTTTCAATTTTTGACAAAAACCACATGATACATGTTTGATTCACTAGGATCATTCATTTGCAATGATGGTGTCCAAAACAACATGATACATGTTTGATTCACTAGGATCACTCATTTATAAAGTAACTATGGAGTTTTGTTCTTTTATGGAGACATACGTCTAGAAGGTGTCGCCCTCTCGAGTTTTACGTGGTTGTGGAACAATTGCATACATTTTTTTCTTTAATTTCTTATTGTATATTTAACTATTTACATTGACAGTTTTAGTTTTTCTTTTATCATTTTATATATTTTAAATGCAATGTAATTCATAAACATAAACAAACCAAAATGCAGAATGGTTGGTTCGAAATTTGTTGGGGTAGGAAATTGGAGTTAAAAAAAAAAACTTCGAGATTGAGTAAACTCAAATGAGCACCAACCAGGGGCGGACTTAGGTAGGGCGGAGGGGGTTCACCGGAACCCCCCGAGTTTCAAAATTATAGTAGAATGCTGTATAAAAAAACTGGGGTGAACCCCTATCTCCATTGACGACGGAGAAACTGAAGCAAGAATGACCGAAATATTTTGGTCAAAGAGAGCTCCGGTGAGAGCAGCGGCAAGAACGGCTCTGCTTGATGAGAAGAAGAAGATATGGAAAAGCTAACGACCTAACCTAATATTTATATTTGATAAAATGGGCTTTAATACCGAGAGCCCAATTTACCTAATGAAAAACCTAACGAACTAATCAATCCGTGAAACTCCAAAGTCCAAGTAATTGTATTATTTATCTATCTTTTATTTATTAATATATTAAACTTAATATAAAAACTATTTTAAGTATTTTTTATTTGATTTTGTTAATATATTTGTTTCTTCTTTTATATAGTTTATTAATTTTTGATAAGCTTTTTGGTTTTATTTATTTATATATGTTTTACTGCTTAAGAGTTTAAATTTTAGTTATTTTGATATATGCTTATATTTCAAGTTAGCTCACTTTTTATTTTCGACCGGTCCGACCAGTGAACTTCTGAACTTTACCCAACCCGAACCGTCAAACCGACCCGAATTTTTTTATGTCCGACCCTATGAAATTGGAGCAGCAAAAAATAGTGAACCTCCCGAAAAAAAATTCTGGATTCGTCACTGGCACCAATAACTCTGTGTTAAAAATATTGTTTAGAGCATCGTTTTGAGTTTTCTTAATAACTTTAAACCTATCAAATCAACTATACTCACTAGTTTTTGTTTTTGTTTTTGGGACAACTAGTTTCTTTTACTCCTAAATATATACCACCTAAGCATACACATGTATAATTTTAACTCAAATCATTTTTGTAGAAAACAACTACCGATACCACAATCATCAATGGAAAACTAAGTAATATCGGTAATGCTAAAAGTCATGTAAAACATGTTGAGTCGATTGAGATTCAAGTTAAAGTAAACCGACAACGAGACTAACCTGGAGTTAAGTAAATTTAGATAAATGTATACTCATTAATGTAGCATTTCATGTCCCGTCCCATGGTCCGAACCATGACCTGATCCATGCCTCGAACTATAATGACCCGACCCATTCCTCAAACTATGACTCTTCCCATGACCCGACCCATGCCATGACGCATGACCCGAACCATGACACGTTCCATGGCCCGAACCATAACTCGACCTATGGCTTGTGTCATAACCCTAACAATAATATAAATTTATTAGTTAAAAATATTTTATTTTTTCATAAAGTATTCTTATGTCTACCAAATAGCATGAAGTAATGATTTATTTTATTCTCATATAGTAACCAAATAGGACAATAGAATGGTAATGATCCATTTATTTTCCTTATATATTTCATTCACTAGCTCGTCCATTCCATTACCTTTACGTTCTCAATAAGAGAGAAATAATTAAGTAAAAGGAAATGATAACCGACAAGTATTCCCATTTCTTAAAACCTTTTGTTTTTTTTATTTTTATGTATCTTGACATCTTTCATTTACAGAGGCTAAAAACGCGTGTATTACACGAGTTAAATAAATAAAATATTAGATAGTTAGTAATTAAGATTTAGTAGTTATAGAACGACATTTTGAGGTAATATAGGATTGAAATTTACCTTTTTCTTGAAATATTACAATTTCTTTTATATTAATATCCGTATTGAGAAAAATAATCTTGTATTCACGAAATTATGACACAAACGGTTATTTATTTATTACGTATATTTTCTCGTTCAAAAAATTACGAGCTATCCCCCACAAATATTGTTTAAAGGCGTTATCATCTGAAAATGAAATATGTGGTGTCCAATTAAAGACACAATCAATTTATGTGAGGCAAATCATTTTTCAAGGAACAGTAAACTATCACATACAACTACTAGCTTAGTCTAGTGGCAAAGGTGTATATCAAGATTTCGCTAAAATGGTGAGATCTTGGGTTCAAGTCACACCTGTGACAAAAATAAAAAGGGGGTCCAGATTGGTACAGGGGTTTTTTCACCTATGGTGGGTTTTCTCATAAAAGAGTGAATATAATCAAGTGGATCAGTGGCCTGTCAGTGATTTTTAATAAACATCTTATTTTCTGCTAAATGAAATGGAATCAAAAGTGTCATTGTTTCACCATTGATTTCAATTGCTAAAACAATATATGCCATATATTATCTCTTTATTGAAAGACATTAGGTTTTAAATAGTGACTTTCATTTTTTTAATTTTTTTTATTTTACACCTCTCATACTATATATAATATGCGTTTTTAACCCGTTTTCCGTTTCATTTTCTAAATATCCTCTTTATTGAAAGACATTAGGTTTTGAATAGTAACTTTCATTTTTTAAAAATTTTTATTTTGCACCCCTCATACTATATATAATATACGTTTTTAACCCGTTTTCCGTTTCATTTTCTAAATAGTAAAAAAAAAATTACTCAACCGTTTAAGTTCAGCTTCCTGCCGTATAAATTTGACGCAGCCGCAGCGCGAGCGTTTTTAACCCGTTTCCCGTTTCATTTTCTAAATAGTAAATTTTTTTACTCAACCGTTTAGGTTAAGCTTCCTGTCGTATAAATTCGACGCTGCCGCAACGCAAGGCGGGTAAAATTCCTAGTATAATAAATAAAGGTTTGTCGTCTTCCAACATGATTTCTAATTTCATGAATTATCTATATGTTTGAATCATCAAATTGAGGGGGTGTTAAAAAAATAGGGAAATGTTCAAATGCTAACCAACTTTTTATGTGATAAACACTATAAAACTGACGACGTATGATGAAATATCTCATACTAGGATCTAAATAAAAAGAAATGAAAGAGACCAAAGAAAGAAATGAAGGCTCTAACCGTCTAGCCACCGAAATGGCCCACAAGGGAATAAAGAGCAAGAGCGGACCAATGAGAACGCAGGCTGTCACTATCATTCGGTTAGAGAAAAGAGAATGTAAATACCCTATAAATAGAGAGTGACCTTATAGAGGAGAGGAGAGATAAGTTTCATAGCTTGTAATTGATTGAATTCGGGAATTAGTTATCAAGGAGAGTTTTCACTACTCTTCAAAAACAATCACATAATTTATAAATTATTTTTTCATTTAATTGTTAAAATAGTATTTAAGTATGTTGAATAAATATTTTGAATGTAAATACAGAAATGATGAGTGTGACGTATACGTATTAAATAATGTTACATACACATGACACATAGTGTTTACATAATCGTGTCATTTTTTTTCAAATACGAACACGACTTGTTTACAAACCTGTTTGATTCACTAGGATCATTCATTTGCAATGATGGTGTCCAAAACAACATGATACATGTTTGATTCACTAGGATCACTCATTTATAAAGTAACTCTGGAGTTTTGTTCTTTTATGGAGACATACGTCTAGAAGGTGTCGCCCTCTCGAGTTTTACGTGGTTGTGGAACAATTGCATACATTTTTTTTCTTTAATTTCTTATTGTATATTTAATTATTTACATTGACGGTTTTAGTTTTTCTTTTATCATTTTATATATTTTAAATGCAATGTAATTCATAAACAAACCAAAATGCAGAATGGTTGGTTCGAAATTTGTTGGGGTAGGAAATTGGAGTTAAAAAAAAAACTTCGAGAATGAGTAAACTCAAATGAGCACCAACAACTCTGTGTTAAAAATATTGTTTAGAGCATCGTTTTGATTTTTCTTAATAACTTTAAACCTATCAAATCAACTATACTCACTAGTTTTTGTTTTTGTTTTTGGGACAACTAGTTTCTTTTACTCCGAAATATATACCACCTAAGCATACACATGTATAATTTTAACTCAAATCATTTTTTGTAGAAAACAACCACCGACACCACAATCATCAATGGAAAACTAAGTAATATCGGTAATGCTAAAAGTCATGTAAAACATGTTAAGTCGATTGAGATTCAAGTTAAAGTAAACCGACAACGAGATTAACCTGGAGTTAAGTAAATTTAGATAAATGTATACTCATTAATGTAGCATTTCATGTCCCGTCCCATGGTCCGAACCATGACCTGATCCATGCCTCGAATTATAATGACCCGACCCATTCCCCAAACTATGACTCGTCCCATGACCCGACCCATGCCATGACGCATGACCCGAACCATGACACGTTCCATGGCCCGAACCATAACTCGACCTATGGCTTGTGTCATAACCCTAACAATAATATAAATTTATTAGTTAAAAATATTTTATTTTTTCATAAAATATTCTTATGTCTACCAAATAGCATGAAGTAATGATTTATTTTATTCTCATATAGTAACCAAGTAGGATAATAGAATGGTAATGATCCATTTATTTTCCTTATATATTTCATTCACTAGCTCGTCCATTCCATTACCTTTACGTTCTCAATAAGAGAGAAATAATTAAGTAAAAGGAAATGATAACTGACAAGTATTCCCATTTCTTAAAACCTTATGTTTTTTTTTATTTTTATGTATCTTGACATCTTTCATTTATAGAGGCTTAAAACGCGTGTATTACACGAGTTAAATAAATAAAAAATTAGATAGTTAGTAATTAAGATTTAGTAGTTATAGAACGACATTTTGAGGTAATATAGGATTGAAATTTACCTTTTCTTGAAATATTACAATTTCTTTTATATTAATATCTGTATTGAGAAAAATAATCTTGTATTCACGAAATTATGACACAAACAGTTATTTATTACGTATATTTTCTCGTTCAAAAAATTACGAGATGTCCCCCACAAATATTGTTTAAAGGCGTTATCATCTGAAAATGAAATATGTGGTGTCCAATTAAAGACACAATCATTTTATGTGAGGCAAATCATTTTTCAAGGAACAGTAAACCATCACATACAACTACTAGCTTAGTCTAGTGGCAAAGGTGTATATCAAGATTTCGCTAAAATGGTGAGATCTTGGGTTCTAGTCACACTTGTGACAAAAATAAAAAGGGGGTCTAGATTGGTAAAGTGGTTTTTTCACCTATGATAGGTTTTCTCATGAAAGGGTGAATATAATCAAGTGGATCAGTGGCCCGTCAGTGATCCAAATTGTCGTTAAAAAAAAAGTAAACCGTCACATGGTTCAATTAGTATCCGTGGGAATTCAACCTTATAAATTACCAAGTGTAAAGCAACCTCATCATGTACTTGAATTCTGTCAGGAACACACAATGACAATGCTCAAAGCACCTCTTAGTACTCGTAAACTCTCACCCATAAGATGGTTCTATCGACTCTACACACTCGTTTCCCTAACCGCCATATCCGCACTCGTGTATCGACACTGTTGTAACCTTATCTATTCTCCTTTCATCACCCTTCTCCTACTCGTAGCCGATCTCATGCTAGCTTTCTTGTGGGCAACATGGCAAGTTTTCTTCATCAACCCGGTTCACCATCAGGTTTTCCCGGAGAACCTGCCTCAAGTGGCCAAGGAGAGCGAGCACCCGGGACTGGACGTGTTCGTTTGCACCGCGGACCCATTCAAGGAGCCTCCAATTGGGGTGGTTAACACTGTGTTGTCGGTTTTGGCTTACGAGTACCCGACAGAAAAGCTGTCCGTATACTTGTCAGACGACGGTGGATCGCAGCTGACACTTTTTGCGTTGATGGAGGCTGCCAAGTTTGCTAGACATTGGGTGCCATATTGCAGGAAGTATGATATAATGGATAGGTCTCCTGAGGTTTATTTTGCAAAGGATCCATCTTTGTTTCCGGAAACAAGTGATATCCAGCTGCATGCCTTACAACTTTTGTTGGTAGTTTATATTGCGGGAGGGTTTAATTCAGAACATTAAATATTGCAGAACAAAATTAATCATTCACTTTTTTAATCTTCAAAAGTTTTAAAATACAAAAAATGATATTAATATAATGTTTGTTAGTTTTTCATAAAATTCAAACAAAAAAATATGAAGAAATTTTGTTTATATACATACGGTACCTACACATGTGTAGGTTTTTTACCTACACATAACCTACACATTTGTAGGAAACTCTTAAATATATAAAAACATATGAAAAAACTAGTTTAATAAATTTTTTGATGTATACAAACATACATATTTGTATATAAGAAATACAAAATTTAATTTTTTTTTACCATGGATCAAAAAATTAAACAATTTAGTTTTGTTTCCACTATTTTCGCAGAATTTCCTTGTTATGAAATGAACTTCCATGTATTCCAGTAATTATCTAAATATTCTATTCATCAAGTATTAAATAGTTATTTTATATGACTTATCTAACTAACGTACACTAAAATAATCGACGGTGATCCGTGAAGTAAGATAATATCGTAGCTAATTAAATTGTGTCGTTTCTTTTGTCGGAAGCAGTCGAAGTACGAAAATATGAAAACGACAATTCAATGTGTAATGGACCAAGGAGCTATTGATGTTAACCAAATAAAGGATGCCCGTATGATTAAAGCTTTCAGAAAATGGACCGCTGGATTTACACGTCAACAACATCCTACGGTTATCGAGGTATATATATATATTTATTTTTTTTCTGATTTTAGATATTTTGGTTTTATTTTAAATGATAATTATTTACAGTTTATTAAAATTAAACAAATTTTATGATGTTAATACTTGCAAATAGGTTCTACTCAAGAGTGATCAAGATAATGATGTTACGGGTCACTGTATGCCCAATCTCATCTATTTAGCACGAGAAAAGAATAAAGCCAACCCGCACCATTTTAAGGCCGGTGCCCTTAATGCTTTGGTACGTTAACTTGATACTATCGTCTCGTGTAATCTTGACTATCGAGTTTTAAACGAATGTTATTAATTCGATCATTTTATTCATCGGTTTTATAGATTCGAGTGTCAGCTGTGATAACCAATGCACCTATATTTCTTACCCTGGATTGTGACATGTACTCCAATGATCCAAAAACACCACTTCGCGCGTTATGTCATTTCATGAACCCTAACAATGATCCAAAGCTTGCATTCGTTCAATTTCCCCAACGCTTCGACAACCTCAATGAAAACGACATTTATGCCGGTCAACAAGTGGTTGAGACACGAGCGTGCACTATAGGAATGGATGGTTTGGGTGGCGTGTTTTTCATGGGCACCGGTGGCTTCTTTAGAAGACAAGCTCTCATCGAGTACCCTACGGAAGCACACGGGCTATGGAAGAACCGGGTGAATACAGAGATGTTATCGCGTTAGCACACCTTGTCACGAGTTGTAGTTACGAGGACAATACTAAATGGGGTTCAGAGGTACAACTATATAGTTTTGATTATCTTTAAATCTTTGTTAATTTTATTGTTGTTATTACTTTAATTGCAGATTGGGTTCAGGTATGGTGTATCGGTTGAGGATATATACTCAAGTTATAGATTGCAATGCTTAGGGTGGAGATCTGTGACATGTGACCCAACTAGAGCTGCCTTTCTAGGCAAGGCGGCCACAACCCTTAACGACGTACTAAGTCAATCGAATAGGTGGTACATGGGCTTATTACAAGCAGGATTGAACAAGTTTAGTCCGATGACACACGGAATAAAGTTTTTGAACCCTCTCCAAGCCATGTGCTATGCACACTGCTTTTTCCGCGCCTTTTGGTCTATTCCGGTCATTATCTACGCGTTTTTGCCCCAAATAGCGCTCATAAACTATTGTCCAATATTTCCAAAGGTCAGTAGACAAACATACATACGTGTATATGTACGAAAATCAACCAAAGTTTTCAAATTGAAAATTGATTAAATCATTTTCAATAATGAAAAATCAACTATAATGTGTAATTTACAGTCTGATGTGTACCAATTAGATCGTAGCATGTGGTCAGGAGTATGTAAATTTCACCAAATAAGACCAACGGTGGTAAATTGAGCCGGATGGGACTTCCCACCCCAACCATTTCTTAAATTATTTTACTTCACTTCCAACCATTCTTTTTTAGCTCAATTTACTCTCCGTTGGTCCGATCCAACGAGAATTACATACTCTAGGCCACGTCTCTTTTCAAGAGTATGTAATTTACTTTCAAATGTAGCTCTTTGCGCTAAAACTAGATGTGAACAAAAAAACCCGGAACCAGTTCTTCCCAAAAACAGGTTCTTTCGGAACCGAACCGGTTCTTGAAAAACCGGAACCGGGTACATAGGTTTCGGTTTTTCAACCAAGAACCAGGTCTGGAACCGATTAGAACCAGAACCGGTTCTTGAGAATACCCTATTCGTGCACATCTACCCTTGTGTCTTGTGACATTAATCCATCTATGTTTTACAGATTCGTGACGCGTATATGCTTATGATTTTAATAATTGTAAAACTTAAATTGGTTAAAACTAAAGGTGAAAAAAAGGTTTTATAAGTCAAACGGGTCACAATCTAGTTTTTTTTAATATAATTTATCTATGTTTTATTAGTATATGTTTTAAACTTGTAACATTTTAAGTTTTTAATGTTATTGGACTTATTAAGTTAGTTATTTATATATTTAATTAATGTATTTATATGTTTAACTAAGTTTTTCGAATACCCAAAAATACGTTCTTGAAATACCCGCCTTGAATTACCGAAACCTGTTAAGAACCGAAACCGGTAAAAACCGGAACCGATAAAAATCAGAACCGATTCTTGAGAAAACCCGATTTGTTCACCTGTATCTAAAACTACAAATCCTTAGCTTACATGTTACACTCTATTTGGCTCTCCCTTCAAGAGTAAGTAATTTACGTGCTCTTTACTCTCGGCCACGTGTTGCGATTCAATTGTTTCACTTCACATCCGTATATTAAACACATGAATACATGTGTCAATTTTTTATTGGTTTAGAAAGTTAATGTTTAAGGTTGAAGATATTCCACCTAATGCTCACTTTAATAATTTTGATGTGCAACACATCTATTTATGAAATGAAAATTTTTATGATACAGGTTTCAGACCCTTGGTTTTCTTTATACGCATTTCTTTTCCTTGCGTCACACGGCAAAGATTTTCTTGATCACGCGTTAGCAGGCTCCGTGTTCAAAAACTGGTGGAATTCTCGACGAATGTGGTTGATATTGGGATGCTCGAGTTACCCATTTTGCATATTAGATTGGTTTCTCACGTCCATTGGCATGTCAACGTTTGAATTTAACGTGACGAGCAAGGTATCAGACAGTGAGCTACGCAAACGTTATGAGAAAGGGGTTTTTGAATTTGGAGTAGAATCACCATTGTTGCTAATGATTAGTGTAGCAGCAACGGTCAATTTATTCGCCTTTCTATTCGGAGTTAAGAAGGTGTTGATGGATAATGAGATGTTTGAAGAACTGTTTGTGCAGTTATTCATAGCAGGGTTTGGGGTGGTGAATAGCTGGCCGATATATGAAGGAATGGTGTTGAGGAGTGATAAGGGAAAGATGCCTACAAAGATTACTTTGAAATCAATCTGTATTGCTTTGGTTATTTGCTTGGCGTTCTCCTCGGCATTTTAGCAAACAGCTTCTGTGCGTGTCATGTATCCAGTTTAGTAGTGAAAGATTTTTAATAAAAATTCTATTTTTTGCTAAATGAAATGGAGTCAAAAGTGTCATTGTTTCACCATTGATTTCAATTGCTAAAACAATATATGCCATCCAAAAACTTTTTTTTTTAGTTTTTCGTTCATGACTTCTCAAAATCTAGTCATTTTCATCCAACTGACTAACTTCGTCTACATTTTAACGTTAAATCAAGGGTCGGTATGAACTTCATAAGTTAAAATCTAACTAAATTACCCATGATTTAACCAAAACTGCCCATGATTTAACATTAAAATGGAGACGGAGTTAGTCAGTTGGATGAAAATGGCTAGATTTTGAAAAGTCAGGGACGAAAAGCTAAAAAGAGTTTTTGGATGAAACTGGCTAAAATGGCCAAATCACAAGGACGAAAATCGCACTTTACTCTAAATATAATTTAAAATAATTATTTCTAATATAATATAAAGTAAAACATCATGTTCAGACTTTAGACCACATAAATATAGCAACATTTAACATTCATAATCCTTCCTAGTTCCTACTGTCCTAAGTTATTCTGCATGAACTAATACTTTCTTTTCCTAATCTTGAAGGTGGATGACCGGATTACATCGTCATCCATCTTTAACGTTGTCTCGAGTACCTCCAATGATTCGGGTTTTGTGAAATATGTAAACAAAAGATAAATACCGTCTAAGTATGTGTTGGTTTCTCCAGCTTTGTTTTTCTTTTTGATGCTGTACGCGAGTGGGATGACTCCCCTGTTGAATACCTCAACGTACATCCCACCTCCAGCAACAAGCAACTGCAACAACAATGCAAATCATAACTAAACTTACAACATAGATGGCAAATTCAAGAACTTGGTGCAAGAAAATCGTGATCCTCTTTGACTTTTTATTATACCGCTGTTCTACAAGCGTTGATTGCTCTGTTTTGATCACACGACCTTCAGATTAGAGGTGATAAACCATTCAAACGACCATAGATGCACAGACTCATCCTTTGAAAACACTCATTTTTCCTCCAGCGCTACTATCATTTTTCAAACAACCCCTATATATACAGGGGCGTGTTCTTTTCAAACCCAATAGTATGTTGAGAACCACATAAAACGTGTACATACCAATTCAATAAAAGAGATAAAATTGAAAAAAAATGGTTTATTTATCTCTTTTCACTCTTTATTTTTTATTTTATCTTCTCTCCTAAATCTTTCAAAAAAAAATAAAAAAAACATGCATATATAGTATGTGTAAATATGCTTTTAGACATAAAGACTATAAATATCATAAAATTTTAAAAAATATATCTTAAGTATATTGAATTCCACATACAGATTAATCAATTTGTGTAATAAAAGGTACAATGAATAAGGCGTGACGGTTCTAAATGTATTATTGGTTCTAAACATCATTCGTTCGCTTGGTTTTAAAAAGCGAGAAGCGCACAAAAGCGACGAGGTCTAAAACCGGGGCACAAAGCGCAAAAAGCGGTGAGCTTTTCATACGCGAGGCGCAAAATGATTGTACAATTTTTTTATATATATCATAAGTTTTTAGCATCCCCTACCCAAAATTTAACTATAATAAGCCTTCAATATGTTTTAACATGTAAATTACCTGCATGTACGACCTATAATTACCTCAAGCCGATTTTTTCCTAAAAAACACGCCTCAGCTGCGCTTTATGTTTACTCGCGCCTTAAGTCAGCATAACAGATGAGGGTGGAAATCATACAAAAACTAGAATCTTCATCAACAATCGAATTGGGATTCAAATACAATACCCATAATTCCTAACAATTTGGGGGTAATTATAGCGGAAGTGAATACAAAATTGTGAAAATTTAGAAATTACAAGTGGTAATACCTCTTCGTACTTCTGGGTTAGAGTGAGTCGCTCGTCTTCAGACATATCGGGTCTTAAAACAGCCATGGTTTCATACTGTCTTAAACCGGGTGGGCATTGGAGCTCCTCTTTTTCTTCAACGGCAGCCATGGCCGAGTTGTTCGATTCATCTTCACCTCCGAGTCCTCCTTCGAAGAATGTGCCGGAGAAATCTAGGGTTTGGGCCTTGATCGAAAACCCTCTACGGGGGTTTCTTTTAATTTGTTGGTGGTGATGATTGTAGACAAAAGGCGTGAGGTTGTTGTTGGTGAACGGAGTTAGGGTTTGAAGGAGAGGGCGTGATGGGAGAAAAGAAGAACAAGAGAGCATCATCGTATAATAGGTTAAGGAAGAAGAGAGGGTTACAGTAAAGGGAGAGATAATTTGAATGTATACAAAGTTTAGAGGGGTGTTTGGGATTTCTTTTATTAACTTTCGTAAAAAAGTTATAAAGTTAAAAGTAAGTCTTCCTTACTTCTCAAAAAACTTTTTTTTTTCTTTAAAAAGTTAAAAATAGGAGTAAAAATAATCAAACACAAACAACTTTTTAACTTATAAAAGTTAATAAATTAATAAGTAGTTTAAATAAGTAATCCCAAACACGCCCTTACTGATCTCTATTGTTGTCGATTTTATTTTACATTATTAAGTTCGTGTATGAAGTTTAATAATTTGTTTTATAGGTAAACAATGATATCATTGGGTATTGGGCGATGAAAATCCTCTTCAAACATCAAATTTTGAGAAAGTCGTGAGTTCAAGCCTCACTCTCTTAGGATTAAAAAGACAATTGCCTTAAAAAAACAGGTAAGCAAGGATAAGTTAGAAATTACTCATTATTTTTAATAAATTGCGCATATGTTCTCGACCCGTGTTACGGTGGCGTTGATTAGATTCGAAATGTTATAAAAAAAACGAAGGTGACGTAAACCCGTTCGTAACATCAAGGGGCGTTGATTATTGACGTGGTTAACTACGTAAAGAGAAGCGTATAAAGTTGTGGCGCCTCGGTTTATATTGAGAAATCAAGGAAAAGCAACGTGCTTTTTTAAAATTGAAATTAGGTGTTAAGAAACACGAATGCTGAGTTAAAAAATAGTAAAAGTATATAATTTAAGTCAAGATGGGATTTTTTTTCCCTTTCAAGTGAGAGTTTTGTTTGTAATAAAAGAGAGTTGAGGGATTGTATTGAGCAACAATAACAAAGGAGTAGCGATGTTACATAAAATAGTTTGAAATTTCAAGGTAACAAAAAAATGAAATGGGGTTGGGGTCAAAACTTGGACCTCTTCCTTGTGTGACATGCCCCTAACCACTCAAGCCAAGAAAATATTTATGTTATGCTTTGTTTTATATTACTTATAGAGTTAATTACTATTTTCGTCCCTGGTTTGCTCAAAATAACTATTTTATTCCAATAGTTTAAATCTTATCAAAACAGTCCTTGATCTTTCATTCTCATCACAATCAAGTCTAACAGATTAACATCGTTAAAGTTACTCCGTTAAATCTTTGCCCATTACCTTTTTCACAACAAATATAAAGCACCCACCCCACCTTATTTTCTCTAATCTCTACGCTATCCCTACCCCAACCCCAAACCAACATCCCCTACCCCCTTTCACCAGCCGCTACCGCCGAGACCACAATCGTCGCCACTGCCATGGCCCACCACCAACAAATCGGACTGGAGGGTGGTTAAGGTGACTTCAGTATATCTCTACTCTTAGTGCCGACAAGACCGCCAATTTCAGATCAGGTTAGTTCAGATCAGGCAAGGGGTTTGATCCCTCCTTTGTTTCCGCTCACCGCTAAGACAACAACCGCTGCCGCCATCCCTCTTTTCCCTATCTCCGACTTCCACCACCATAGTTACAAGCCAACACAACCAGATCGGCTCTCTCTTTGATTTGGGTTTCATGGTGGCGGCGTCCGAAGATGGCTGTTGGAGTTGGGTTCGATGATTTTGTGCTAATGATTTCGTATAAGTATGGTTAACTTGGAGTATTATTTCTCCTCGAACACAAATTCGGTAATCAGGGCTTTGAAATGATTTGGGATTGTTAAATGGTGAAATAATTTTAAAACCTTAAAAACCCAAATCGTCATATTGTTAAATGATTTAGCATTTTTGTTGATCTTTTTGAAATTTATATAAAAATAAAATCTTGCTTTGATCTCTTGTTTGTAAATCCATGGGACTTCATAAAAGTAGTGCATTCAAGAACTCACCTATAAATTCTAGTATTTGTTCAACACCTTTGCTTGTAATTCTAATGAAACTTCAGTTCGCATGAATTTGTGATTGGATAATAATTTTGGCTCTGCAAGTTGGTGTTCTTGGACAGTCACACACAGAGGGCATAGATAGGTGTGGGGTGGTTTATATTTTTTGTTTTTTTTTATTTATATGAAAGGGTATTATGGTAAATTGATAATGATTTAACGGAGTAACTTTAACGTTGTTAATCTGGTGGACTTGATTGTGACAAGAATGAAAGATCAAGGACTGTTTTGGCAAGATTTAAACTATTGGACTAAAATAGTTATTTTGAGCAAACCACATGACGAAAATAATAATTAACTCTTACTTATATATGTAAAAGTTTTATTAAGAAAATTTTGATAAAGTCAGTGTTCACCTCTTTGCTAATCATATATAATAATAATAATAAAATTTGTGCTAGTAGCGCAACACATTTAGATCTATCCACCGATTAACATTAAAAATCGGTCAGAACTTTCAAAATTATAGTTATACTCTTTTATTAAAAGAAAAATAATAATAATAATATACCTCGACCCACATTCTTCTTCTTTGTCGCGCACACCCTCCTCTAATGGCACTCCCAGCTTTCAACCTACCATCGAGTTTAGAAGAATCAAGGTTAAATTGTCGTTCAAAAAAAATGATTTTCGCAAGTGGTATATCAAGAAAATTCTTAAAGTTATACTGGTAATCTACCCTTAATTATTGTTATCTTACAACAAAAGAAAGTTAGTTTTCAAAACATAAATGCAAATCAAATTTGTATGTATCTGTTGAAATTTTTTTAATTATTGTTTTTCTTTCTTTATCCTTCACTTCACTTGTATGGAATTGACTCATGCTTTCTTCTCATTGGGAATGCGTGATCATCATTTGCATTTGGTCAGTTGAAACCGTGTGGCATATCTTGAATGCATTCACGAGAATTTGACCATAAAGTTTCAACCACCTACAACACTCTACAATTATAATTTGAAACCACTTTTAATCTTTACTAAAATGTAGGTAAATATAACGGAGGGTCTCTTTTTAGAACAGTCTCTCTAGATACGTGTAAGGTTTTTACTTATCCCATCATTTTCAGACCCCACTTTGATGTAAGATTTTGTCGGATATGTTTATTTCTTTGTTGTCAAAGTATCAGTGATATTTATCTAGTTAATAAAATAATTCAAGTAATAACAAGTGTTTTATGTATTTTTTATTAATAATTACAAGAAAATTTAAGCTTCACACTCAAGACTTTAATTATTTTTTTTGCTATAACTTATATACAGGTTGGAGCCACGGATTTCCTAATCAAAGTAAAATTGACATTTGAAAACAATCCTAGAAAATAACACAATATTCTTTGCTAGAAAAAAACAAAAATATTAAGATATTTTAATAAATTTCATAAAGAAAATGTGTTAGGAAGTGAATTATGACTGATAATGAGGCTAACGAATTTGATAATGGAGTCTCATAAATAATATGAAATTAATTCTTTTTAAATTATTTTGTTTTGTGGTCCTTTTAAGATTCGAATATCTATATATGATGGATACATTTATTTTACTAATACGCCTACTATACCAACTTCATTTCTGGTCTATTAAATTCCATGTATCCTCTCTCACAAGCAACTATAAATTATACAAAGAACAAGTCAAATCTTTGGTCAACTTAGGGTGATGGGGTTGCATTACCCGGGTTGGTCCGGATAGGAGATAGAGGGCTCGGGTAAAAAGGGTACACCGCCCCTTACACATTTACTCAAGGCCGAGTAATACACTCGGGTGTGGACACTCTCTCCACTCTCATGCTAGTGGACCCCACCACTACCACACATACATTTATAATTAAATATATTTTTTATTTTTTAAAGTGGGTGATAAATGAGTACAGTGTTTCCAATGAAATTTGAGTAAATGAGTAGTTGTGGGGTGTCGTAATTCTATTGGGTTGTTTTGATGAGTAAATGGGTTAATGGCCCCATTCACCCTTAAGGGTGAAGGAGGCACCTTACTCACCCAACAATTTTACTCACCAAAACTAATCAAACTACTTATTTACTCATATTTCATTGAAAACATCTTATTTACTCACCAAAACTACCCACACCCGAGTAAATATACCCGAATTTGGTTCAAACTTTACTCGGCCCAAGCAACTCGGATGGATTGGGGGCGGTGTACCCCCTTTTACTCGGGCTCCTCTCTCTTACTCGGCCATGCTCGAGTGAGGCGCCCTCTCACCCTAATAGGGCCAGAGAGGGCCAGGCCCCCCTTGTTTTTTTGCTCAAAAGTATTAATTTCGGGTCATTAAGTTTATTTCATATTAGTTATATTGTTTGGATCACTCCTAATTTAGATCAAAAGACCCTATATGTTCCACAAATCCAAAAAAATTGGTTTTTTCCCGACTTTTTTGCTCAGGAGTATTAGTTTTGGCCCCCTGCATTTATTTCATATTAGTTATAGTGTTTTGGCCTCTCTTAATTCAGACCAATAGCCAAATCCACTAAAAATTTTGGTTTTTTTTTGTGTAGTACTTTCGACCCTCAAATTTAATTGTTCAAGTTCCATCACTTGATCCCCAAACACACACCCAATTCAACACTAATCATATATACATTTACATTTGTGACGAATTAAGCTGTCTTTTAGGCTTTAGTTGTGTTTGGATACATCAATATCAGTTCTAAAAGTTGATATTATATTATCCATGTTAGGACCCTTGTCTCTAAAACCAACCAACCAGACATAAGCCACCAAGCCTGTGGCTGTTCCCACCCTTTGTTTTTATTATTAATCTTTCATGAATAATTTGTCCATTTCTGTCCATCTTTTCAGCTTTTATAGCCGACAGTTTATAAAGCCCAGCCTGCCCTTCAAGAACAACTAAAAGATTGAATTCAAAAAGAAAAAAAACAATTATTGGTCAAATCTGTTTATGTTTCTATGGAGGCTGCAAATTTTGATGAAATCTTCATGCAACGCAGCTTGATCTTTGCTGATAGTCTGCAGGATTTGAAGAATGTAAGAAGTCAATTATACTCAGCTGCAGAGTTTTTCGAAGACTCGTATCATAAAACTGATCATGATCCCTTGTAAGTACTAGTGTTTAAGCTTTAAAGTTAAAATTTTAACCATCTTTTGCTAATCTGATTTCATTATCCACTCACTTTGTTACTTTTTTTACTGTCAATTGTGGTCTAGATTGTTAGAAAGCTTAAAAGATTACGTGTCGAAAGCTCTGATTAGCACCGTTGACCATTTGGGGTCTGTGACATCTAAAGTTGACAGTTTCTTGGATGAAAATATTGATGAGGCTTTTGAAACAAATCTTCGAGTTTTATGCATCAAACAGGTTTTTATAGATGAATTTTTGATCTTTGTTTTGTTTTCTTCACATGAGTTTGTTGCACGTGTGTGATGTTCTTGGAGACTGTTGCAGAGGTTACAAACATGCCAGACGTTTAAAGGCCACGAGGGTCTTTTGCAACAATCGTTAGTGATACAGATACCCAAGTACCATAAACAGTATATGCTACCAGGTTATCAAATGTCTTATGTCTAGATTTTGTGTTCTTATTTGCTTGCATAAAGGCAAACACTAATTATCGTAAGGTTATAGATGGGCGGTTTTCCGAAGGTGTAGAAGTAGAGAAAGCAAAGGCCAGATCATTCGGTTTCAGGTAATATTTGTTACTAAATAGAATAATTAAGCATTGTTCTCACTTTAATCCTTTTGAGCCGGTTACAGAATCAGAACTTGTTGATCATGAGTCATAATAAAAGTCATCTTCTCTGCCAATTAGAACTACGGGGTCAAACTCGTGTTTTTTTTTTCTGAAAAAACTTAAATCTTATTAAAAAAAAACTCACGGATTATGGTGATCAAGGGTCAACGACCCTCTGAACCCCTAATTCCATATCTTATTCTACCTCTTATTGGAGCTCCACCAATATTATGTTCATTGTATAAGATTCTTGTGCAGGGGAGGACATAATGAACAAGGTTTAAAAGGATTCGGGTCGGATTTGCTTGATTTTTCATTTGCAAAGGCTGCATCAAACAAAGGATTAGGTAGGATCATGGGAAGAACAGAGTTTTTTGTTTTTGTTGTTTTAAAGTTGGTAACTATTTCGACCTTCCAACGTTAAGTACTGACTATGGTTTATACCTGATAACCAGAAAAACGATCACGGTCAGTTTCACCAAGTCGATTCAGAATCAGGCGATCAGGATCTGCTGCTAATCAATCGGCCAGTCCAATCTCTCAGGTCAGGCATTCAGTCAGTCCGCATTATACGCCAGAGCCAAGGAGGTCTTATTCAATGTATTCAGAAAAGGAAAGAAGAAAAGATATTGAAGTTTACTCCAAGAAAACCAGAAACCTTTTCAAAGCGTTGCTTAGTATGCACAAGAATAAGAACGATAGATAGCATCGTTGTACAGATAGCTTTTAAGTACCTTTTATAGTTTTATTCATGATTTTGGCAACAAAACACTTGATATTCAGATTCAATAATAATAATAACTCTCTGAAATGGCCAGAATTTAAGATGTTTTATTGTTTGCCTACAAAAAGGCAAATAGAGCGATTTTAACAATAGCAACTTCAACAATATGAATCCAGAAACATCACAAATCCAATACAAAAACTTATTCAGCAAGTTTCCAGAGTATGATTATCTCTTATTTACACCTTGGAACTTAAACATCAAGGGGACGAAAATGTTGTTTTCTTTTCATTCTTGTACAACCACGCTGATCTCGCCCTTCTCTAGAAGATCATAAAACGCCCTCGTTTTTCTCTGCTCGTTCCAGTGATGCATTTTCCATAGACCACCTGCAGCTAGCCCAAGCACTGACCCAATGATCAATTCCTTAACCACACTAGGGCCTTTCAAGATTGGATGAGCAACCCTTCCACCCACCATTTTTAATTCTGTGGTCAAAAGGCAACAAAACAAACATCAAAAACGTTTTATCATAACAACAGTTGCACAAACTAGAGGTGGTGTGATGAGTCAAATGGGTCAAAGTCACTCAAAGTGTATCAAATGCATAAAACAATCTAACTCATTTTATTCAAAATAGTTTTTTAAACAAATGATTAGTTGATTACCACTTTAACAATTTATGCAATTAGAAAAAAAAAGGTTAAGAAAATGGGTTTTATGGATCAATCCGACAAGTTCCGTCACAAACTAAATACTTGTCCAGTGTGTCCCGTTACCAAACCCGACTCGCCCGTCTATTTTGCTACCTCTGGCAGAAACATATATATTTAGATGAGATGAAACTGAAATAGAGCACAAAAGGACCCAAAAGTTGGATGTTTTAACCATTGTTTTCCCCTTTTATGAAGTAAACTATTTAAAAAAGATGCATAATAGGCTCTTTAACAATCCAACAGGTCAATATGAATTCAATTAGTAGTAGAATGCCAGGGTGCTATACAACAAATAAATCAAGTTAACATAAGCCAACTATCAAATAGGTATGCACAATACACTGCAATTCTTCTAAGTTCTAACTGACGACGTGATAATGCGAACCCGTTAATATTCAAGCAAACTTTTAACAAGTCTATTAGAAGTCGTAAAAATAGTTCCATACGATAAAATACACAGTCACACACACATTTACATTCACAGAGAGCTTTTATTCAACTACTTCCAGATTTGATAAAGAACATCAACCCTATCTATTCCTTTGCAGCTACAAAGCTCACATATAGCAGAGAGAGTAATGAGTAACTTTGGTTGATTGTTTGAGAATAAGCTACCAACACATTCGAAAATTAATAGATGCCCTAGAAACCTTGATACAAGGATTGTTCAAATCAGTTGTTCATCGTCTTAACCTTAGGCTATGGATTTACACAGATCCGATATCTTTCCTCACTAATCGATATTAACAGTTTCCAGAACTTGTATTGAAATACAAAATGCCTCTATAAAAATCATCAATAAACATTGACTAATGACGATGAGCATGATAATAGTTATACTTATCGATCGAGTGAAAATAGCACCTCAGCAACAATAAATCTACCGATTGAATTTCAAATTCATCATATTACATAGCAAATCGGATGAACATGAACAAAAATAAGAAAACTCGAAGCTGTGTAAACCTAGGTGCCTATAGATCTGATTAATTGAAGTAGAATTGTTGCTTGCATACATAGATATAAGATGAGAGAGAAGGATGGAGGAAGTATTACCTAAAGACGACGACGGCGGCTAAGCTGATGAGACTTTCCGGTACCGGTTTTTTAGCCGTTCGCTTGACCTACGGATGTGCGTATTGTAATAGAACTCCAGCTTTTCTCGGCTTATATCTAGCGAAGAGAAATTGCAGCCACGCCCCTCGCGGTTTAGAATGTTTCAAATCAGTACCATAAATTAGTCCATATAGACTAATGAGTCCCCATGAACTAAATGTATATACTTGTTATTAAGAGATTGATTTTACTTTTGTTTAGTCGTGGGCCGATCCGAGAAAGCTCATGAATAGACCCGAAAACACAAAATCATTTTGGTCCCACATCCTAGTTTTTCACCTTATTCAGTTTCGGTCTCAATTTGGGTTGGTTCGTAACCCATGATCACACTAGGAGTGAACATCTCGTGGGCTGACCCATTTCGGTCTCAATTTGGGTTGGTTCGTAACCGATGATCACACTAGGAGTGAACATCTCACGGGCTGGCCCAATAAAACCGATCAACCGGTCTGAGACCAACAATATTCGATTTCGGCCCCGGGTCAATTCAGTCATAATCATCCCTAATCTTAATAATCCAGATATGTCGAATTAGATGAAACTTTGTAAGATGCATTTTATTTATTAAAATAACCTTTTAACTTGTTTAGTGTCATGATAATCAGCAAAAGAAAATGTTGAAAGCTTAGATTTGGTTTTATTCCATATTAAACTTTTAAGTTATTTCTTTCTCGAGTCTCATTTAGAGCATTCACAGCCGGTCCTGCATATTTATGTGAGTGGGTCTCCTATATTTTAGGGGTGGTTTAAAGTGTATGTGAGTGGAGGAGAGAGAAAAGATATAAATTTTCTGTATATTTGGGGAAACGCTGTGCACCCGCATGAATTTTTAATTTTTTTAAAGTGGTTGTGAATGGAATAGAGGGAAAATGTAATGATAAAGGTATAAAAATATATTATTTAATTAAAAATGATAGAGAAAATGTAGTGATTTTAGTGTAGTTATGAGGACGAGGATAGGGATGCTACTGTGAATGCTCTTAAGAAGAGAAAAGAAGAGAAAAGAAAGAAAGGGAAAATAATCACTTGTTCCTAGAGTTTTTTTTAAGGGGGAAAAGAAATAAAATAGAAGAAAATGTGTTCCAAAGATTTTTTTAATGAAGGAAATGAAGAGAAATTATGCTTATCTCCATCCTCCTAAATTGGAGAGAATTTGGAGAGAAAGAAAAAGAAAATAAAGGAAAGGAATTGTCATACCCCCAAATTTCACTAACAGAGTTTTATCGTTTGGTGTGTGACTAACCAGGGTCTCAGTCATTAGTTACATCAAACGACACTATATGGGACTCAAATTGAAATATTATAAAAGTTCAGAGTAAATGCGGAACCGTTTAAACAAGAGAGTAAATGCGCACAACAACGCGCCCGAGTCTAACAATAACGGAAACATAATAAATGTTCAACAGATTGACAATTATTGAATATATCAGGTTGACACCATGCATGCCCTAACGTGCACCTGTGCCTTAGCTTAGCGTTCTAAGAAAACATGTAAGAAAAGTGTCAACACAAGGTTGGTGAGTTCAAATGTTTCAGTTTATAGAAGTGTTTAACAGATTAATGTACATTCAATATATAAATCAACGGGTAGCTAACCCATATGCATGTTAACTAATACGCTCGCAACCGAAAGCTGACTGTTTATGTTTTTACCTCCCACTAGGCCTATCAACCATGGTGCATGTTTAAGTCAATGTTGCACCTGTTCGACGTCTAGTCGAGTTATCGCAACTATCACGGGTGAGGTTTGTCAAACTCAGTAGTACTACTCAAATTACCTCGCTATGTTCATATTAACAGTCCAATGTAAGGACTTAATGATAGATATCTACGCATATTCAAACAAGTGATAACATATATGAATTACAAAAACCAAAAGCGTTTACGTCATGTTTTCTCCCCCAGTTTAAATCAGTAAAAGGGGCCGTGAAAACTCATCTGCGTTGCGTAGTAGGCAGTATCACACAATTATGAGATTTGAATCCCAAGCGTTAGCCCGAAACGGCTTACGAATGCCCTAAAATTATAACATAATAATTAGGGGTATAATGAGATATAATGATATGAGACAACGACACGGAATGTTGAACGTCCTAAAAGAAACGCTCAAAAGATCAAATAATAGACGAACGCGTCCACGAGAACTGAAGGATTTCTTAACATCACGCGACGATTGACAAAAGTAATATAAAGTATATTTGCAAGCTGCACTATTAAACCAATGGCCTAAGAAAATAATATAATATATATTATTTTTAGATTTAATAAAATATTACAATAAACAATTACGTGTCAAAAATAATAAATCTATTATTTTATCCGAGGATATAAACAAGTGTAAATAATATATATATTATTTATTAGTTTAAAAGGTTATACGAAGTTTATAAACGAAACAATAATAATATAAAAATATTTATCGTTTTTAACTGAGACTAAGGGTTGAAAATAATATATTATTTTATAAACGAGGTTTAAATAACGAATACGAGTTACAAGACTAAACCCGAGCCTACGGGTGATTTTTAGGTTTTAAAACATATTAATATAATATAATAATTATTGTTTGGAAAATATAAATATTAATCAAAACATTCTGACAAAAGATTTACTCACACACGACCACGCCTAAGGCAAGACACGACCGTGTTCGAGTCACAGACGCGACCGTGCTGGTCAGGGGCGCGAAAGTGTTGATCAAACAGAATACACAACAACAACTTGACCACTAGGCATAACCGCGTCTGAGTCTGGCACGACCGTGTCTAAGGTTCTGAGGCACGACTAGGTCTGAGCACGAGGCACGACCAGGTCAGAGTACGAGGCACGACCGTGTCTCATGGATACACAAACACAGAGTTTAACAGAGTAAACCAATAAATCCAAATCCGTTTGGTTCCGATCGCGATTGACCAAAAGGATATGGGGGTTCTATTAATCAAGTAATTACGAATCTGATGAGATGCTTTGATTTCAAAAACATCGAGTCTGGATCGACTAATTTCTCGATTGAATAACGAAAACCCTAGGTATAAACACGAGATCAATTTGAACAATCTGGATAAGGTTACTTGTTAAAATCATAGGGCTTTCAATCTGGACACTAAAACGAAGACAAGGGTGTTTTTAATTACCTTAAACACTAACGAATTGATAGAGATCGACTAGAATGATTTCCGGCTACGAAGGGCTTGATCCCGACAACTCCGGCTGCTTCTCCGGCCAAATAGGAATGTGCAAAAGCTTCTGGGAGGTTCGTGCAAGATGTGAGAGTAGATTGTTTGTGTAAAGTTGCTCTCAATCGATCGAATTTGAGATATATGGAGATATGATCGACGGTTATAGGATTAAAGGCCATAATGGAGTTGAATTCGGCCATTACGAGTGTTAAAGTGCCGAATAATGGCTCAATGATGATCCGCCTTTAGAGATCATACGTTACAACTTGAATTCCAACGAATTTGCGATTTAAGACTGCGTTTACGTTTTAACTGAGCAAGAGGCGCGACCGTGTCTGTAAGAGACGCGACCGTGCCAAAGCATGGCGCGACCGTGTCTGCTATGGTTTCTGGTTATTTACAAAACCAGTCCTTGTAGTTTCAGATTTGACAGAATTGATCTCTTGATTTTAGAATTAAGTTAACTGGGTTAGGATTTAACTGAATTTGACTAACAAAGTTAACCTGAAAAGTTCAAATTGTCACAGGAATCATTTATTTTCTTTTCTTTCGTTCTTTTCTTTTCTTACGTTTAGTAAACTCGGGAACAAAACGTTATTGATAACTGAAACGACACCGTATATGTCTTTGCTTCTTCGTCACTTTTTGCGTATAATAACTAAATCTAAATCGGAGCTTAAGCAGAAGAACCTTCCATCAATCTGATCATCACGGTTACATTAAAATGGTAATTCCTTACACTCCTGTATTCATCTGATGATTTTTTTTAAATTTAATCTTATTAAACTCTGTATTTGATTCACAAGTCGGCGCTGTTCAATTTCCATTCGTTTCTAACGGTGGTTTTGTTGGTGATCTGCACATGCACCTTCTTGAGGATGCAGTTTCCTACCATACTTGAACAGAAAACAGGGTTAGATCCTCTTTATTTCTATCTTTGATTTCTAATTTAATCCCTATTGTTCTAGGTTTAGATAATCCCTAATTTTGGTGTGAGTTGCACCGCGATATCATCAAATTTTGAGCTTAATTATGGTTTATGAATAAGAAATTAATCTTACAAACAATTTGTTTGTGAAAAATTCAAATAAATGGTCAGTTGTTGAAAGGATCACACACATTGTTGTACATGAATTTGGGATACTAATAATCAGTAGTTTGTCTTTTGTTTTCTTCATATTAGGCTTAAAAAATGAACATAGTTATTAATATTTTTATATCTTGTTCAATTCAATTCCAGTTAAAAGGTGCAGCTTTAGATTGATTCTGTACGCGTATCTTAACATTGAGAAATGCCAACAGAATTTTAAAAATGGTAAATTGGATTTTAATAATCCAAACTATGACCCATTGGCTGATAATAATAATCCATGCTAACAATTTAGCTAGTGACAATCCTAACTTTCACTTTTGTTGTTAAGGGCGGTCCCAATAGCATAATCAATCAGTAGATTTACACTTGATTTTGCTAAAAATGTTGATTTTGAATGAAATGGAGAAACGTAGAAGCGAAATCGAGTGGGAACCGAGTGTAAGTTTATGATGATCATGCTATTGTGACCGCCCTTGACAACAAAGGTGAAAGTTAGGATTGTCACCAGCCAAACTGTTAGTTTTGATTATTATCGGCCAATGGGTTATAGTTTGGATTATTAAAATCCAATTCGCCTTAAAAAATTAACAGGTCAAGACAAGTATGCAATACAACACGTTCGTTTTATACTATCGGGATCAGTAGATAATCCTCTTTTATTTCAACTGCCAAAATTTTGATGTTACCGCTGGATTCAAGTTATCTGACCAAAACAATTTAAAGTGCAGATGCAATTGTATGTTACCATTTGTCCATTTGCACGTTCTTATGTATTCATACAACTGTGATTTTGATCGTTTTTCTCACAGAGTAGCTTTTTAATAATGTGTTATGCAGGTTTCGGGGATTCTTCTGGAAGGCTGCGAGAATAGGTAAGTTTCTGATGAACAAAAAATTTGTTTTCATAATGCAGTTTGTGACTCATATATGATGATATTTGGTACAGGTGAGCGGTTGAGCCCTTGGGTGGCTGTTGGATGTTTCACAATGGGTGTCTCCATCATATTTTTCTGAATGACATCTCTCAAATATTGGGTAGCAACAATGGTTTCTTCCCTTTGGATTATATAATAGGTTTGGTAGAACTTTCTTGTTGAGATTTCCTTTCTCCTACTTCCTTTTTGTGTGTAATTATGTATTTTTTTAGTTTATGATTATGTTTTTTGATGATATGGGAAACTTGAATTTTATTATCTATCTACTAACACATTCTTTGTACTTCATTGGGAAAACTCAAGTGAGTTACCAGACTTAAAGGGGCTATATTAGGTTCGGTTCTTGGTTAGAGTTTTTGTAAAATTTCGTCTTGTATTCATCGATTGGATTCTCGATTATAGTCCTATTTTAGAAGTTGGTTCTTGGCATGGTGTTTTATAAAACAAGGTGACAACAGATTCAGAATGAGTGTTTTGGTGTTTCAATTGCATATGTTGTAGAGGATCCATCCCATTCCAGTTAAAACAAGCAATTTTTTTTTTCATTTTCACAGATCGAATTATAAGGCCTGAACTTGACATTACCAAACCAAAACTGATAACAAGTAATGAAACCAATGGTGTCTTGAAGAGGTGTGTTTCGTATACAAAGTGATGGAACTAGTGGTCTGAATTCGTTTTGGACTCGACTCGTTTATTATTTACTAGTTTAGATCCCGTGTATACATACGGGTTCGATCCCATAAATAAATTTTTAAAATTTTTATGTGTATATTTTACAGGTGTAAAAATGTATCATATACTAAGGATAGAAAACAAAACTCATAATACGTAAAAACTAATATATAATTGGGTTTCGAAAATACATTAAGTACTATTTAATATAATTTGATTTTCATTTAGTATTTGATTGGAATTACATAATTAAATTTCAAAGTTTCATAATGGATAATTTAAAATAAATGTGTTTTATTAGTATAATTAATATAATTTCTTTAAATATATATTATTGTTAAAAGATGAAGGTGCATTTAATAAGAGAGAGACGGGAAAAAAAATAATAAGATTGAATGTGGAGGCGACACGTGCCATGGAAAAACTTTTATTTATTATATAGTGTAGATTAGTTATTTATGGATATACATTTATAAAGTTTTATATATAACAATATATTTTATTTAGTTATTCTATCATAATTTATATATTATTATGTAAACATATATAATACGTTAAAAAATATATAAATAGCTGGCCTGATTAGACTCGCGAGCTTAGTGAAGCTCAATATATGAAGCTCGAGCTCGTTTATTAAATGCAGGTAGTCATGCGAGCTCATTTAAGCTCATCTTGATTTAAGTTTTTAACAAGCCGATTTTGAATAGCTCACGAACAGATTGGCTTGTTTACACCCTAGTCTGGAAGCTGTTTGGATTCAACTAGACCGTGAACAGAATACAAACTGTGTATCTCAAACTCAAAATAGAAAACCATTCAATTTATTTGATCTACCATACCAAGGTAATGACATATCAAAAGTGGCTCCTATGGTTCCACCCTTCCATAATAAATGCCTTAAACATGAACCAAAAGTATTTACTAAAACATAAATATAAGTATATTAAACTCAAGAAGCTTGGTATGAAAAACATCCACAGCATTTAAAAAATGTCTATTATGGTTCACAATTAAGCAACCAAAGGGCTAGTTTAAACTAAAACCAGTTTGTACATAGGAATAAGAGGAAGGTTCAAAATTAAGTTGTGAAAGCTACACATTTTAATGAGAATCTATCTCTTCTTTCTCCCAGCCT
The DNA here is from genome assembly GCA_023525975.1 of Smallanthus sonchifolius. Classification (NCBI taxonomy): domain Eukaryota; kingdom Viridiplantae; phylum Streptophyta; class Magnoliopsida; order Asterales; family Asteraceae; genus Smallanthus; species Smallanthus sonchifolius. Next base: position 58,105,606 of record CM042041.1, on the reverse strand, counting down.
TGCCAGATTTTGAAGGTGCAGCATTTGAAGTAGACACTGCAGCTTCTTGTTTCTTTATTCTACCCGGATGTCTAGGAACCAATTCAGCAATCCGAAGCATCAACTGTTTTTCTGCAATATCATTCCCACAAACTCAGTTAGAAAATCTTAAAACAGGTTAATGATTATTATTATTATTATTATTATTATTATTATTATTATTATTATTATGCAGTGTTTATTCTTCATCTCTTACATTCACAAAACAAAAGTAGTATATCTCAAATTTACTAAAAAAACTGAAGAGAATAAAACAATTGTTTCTGGTAGTTGCAAATAAAGAAATTAGCGCGGGTCTGTAATGCTTGTTTCTCTCATTTGAGTTGGCAGATAGTTTAGAAAAATTGTTGATTATCTTTTGATACTGAGTTGATCGAAAAATTGGCGCTCATAGTAACCGGAGGCAAGTGATCCATAAAAGGGCTTAACTTAAAACTTTTGATCTATTTGGAGTTACGGGATCCACAAATATGGACGAAAACGGCATAATGGGCCAGGCATTGTGGCAAACGCCATATGCGGTTTGTCAGGCTTTCAGACCCATCTCTCTTCATCCAGAGGCTTTTTCCCAAAGTTGGTTATCTTGACTGATTCCGTTTTAGTTCTAAAAACGAATGAATCATGGATTTCATTAATTCACGCGTTTATTTAGTCATTGAAGTTCAATTCTACTATACTAGGCTGTTAATTTTCACTTATCGAGATTTGGCAATACCCGCAACATTTAGATTTTCAAAAGGGAGCTTGATGTAATGGCAATACTTGCCAAACAACTTACTAACCACAAACAGGAGTAAAAAAGGGAGTGCTTATCGAAAATAAAAACTATATCTACTAATCTACATGTATATGAAGTATAAAACAATAATGCTAGTACCATTAAGGATTAGGCTCTGTGTTGACGTAAAAATAAAAATGAAAGTAAAACAAAATAGAAGTGCTTTAAAAATACACTTTCCAGAATCATCTTTCACGAAGACGTTTTAATAACTCTGTTTACCAGGCAAAACAGCCAATTTCTAAGCAAATACGACAGTATTTACATAACTGTCATGTGGTCATAGCAGATAAGCAAAAACCATGTAGAAAATGAAATAATCTGGAAGCCCATAACATAATTATGCTTACTTGATGTAATAAGAGGATTGTTTAGACTCCCATCTGATCTTTTCAGCATAACCCTCACCCTCCCTACTTGCATAAAATCCCTTGAATACGCCTTGTCAATCTTCAAAACCATTACAAAAGTTAAGAAACACAAATTACCAAAGTAATTATATAAATAACAAGCTTCAGAATGTTAAGATCACACTCATACTCTGAAAGCAAATTCAAAACCAACATGTTTATATTTGTAAAATTAGGTATAATTTAGCTATCATTTGATCCAATTATCCAAATCTGATTTTATAATGCAAATGATTCTATCACAAAAGTGTAACTGTGGATTGAATGAAGTGGAAAAACCTCAATAGCGAAAGGAATTTTGAGATGGCCACAGCAATCGCCGATCTCCAAAGCCGTAGGGTTTTCACATGCTTTTGAAGCGGGGATTCTTCTACCTTCAGCAATAGTCTTCTTTGAATTTACGTACACAGGGTACAGTATATTCCAGGTTTTGAAATTAGTCGTACCTCCGTCCATGATTCCTTTTAACTACCGCATAAACGTCACGAATTTCGATCGATCGTGGAAAGGTTGAAAAAGAACGACACTGGTAATTAACTTAATTTATATATGAAAGCCATGAGAAAAATGTACCTGATGTCGTCGGACGATTACAACGTTGACGGATATGGCGATTTTGGTTGATTCGCCGGCGAGAATATCAGAGTTCGGATCTGCATCAGAACAGACGTACACCGAGAAGCTCGTTGAGAGGGACTGGATGGAAGTGAAACTGCCCGTGAATCAGGCCCAAATTCTAAGAGGATTGGACTGAACTAATAATGTAAAGCCCATTCTGTCAATTTTTAAAATAGTTATTATTGACTTTTGTAAGTTTATTTAGTCCTGTAATACACCGGTTCTAAAATTATTTATATTATAAAATTAATAAAAAGTAATGCCACCTCCTCTAAGTAATATTACTTTTCATTTTTTACTTTTAATAAAACACAATGTACCATCAATTAAAGCATAGGTGGAAAACCTTTTTTATAATAACTAATAAAAAGTAACGTCGGCTCCTCATAGTAATATTAATGTTCACTTTTTACTTTCAATGGAGCACAATGTACCATTAGTTAAACATATGTGGAAAGCTTGTTTCTAATATAAATAAATATGATTTTTGCGGAGACAAAACCAAAATAGGGATGGCGGAGTTGGTTAGCGCGCTTCGACTCCCCCCGCCCGACCACTTTTGAAGCCAATGTCAGTGTGCCATATGCTGACGTCATATGGAATCTTTTAAACTTTTTTTTAGCGAGCCGTAACAGGGCTTTTCTTTTCTTTATATAAAAGTTTCGAATGTGTTAACTTTTTTCGTGGTTTAACGCGCCGCAACATGCGGGTTTTAATACTAGTTTTTTCTTATTAATAAAGAATTAATTTTAATAAAAGAAACAAAAATCACATAAGTATATACATCTAATGTTAAAACTATTATACCTAAAACAGATCGTTTTTCTTTCTATTTTACTTAAAAATTGTTTTTGTATCGATCGAACTCTTATTCCAAATGCTATCGATTTCTTATATAACTCTAAACATTTGTGGTGGTTGTATCCTTTAACGAACAGGTAGAGATTAAGTAATATGTTTTTTTTGCATCAATGATAATATGAGGTTTTTTGGTAAACAATTTGTTCTCTAATATCTTTGTTAAATTATGCCAGACGACGACGTTTCGTTACCGTCACCTCAACATTGCTCCATGAAATTTGTTACGTGTCCACTTGTTATCGCCTCATTGGTTACACAAGTATTACGTTCACGTTTTGCCTTATAAACTTTTCTAATGTCCAAGTTACACAATCAAGCCATGATTTAAGCAGTAATTACAAGCTATGCCACACACCCATGGCTTCTGACTTGTAATTGAATGGCAATGACGTAATTCTTTGAAGTTAGAGAACATGTTTCCAACAGAAGACCCGTCACAGTTTTTAAACGCTAAACAGTTCGTACATTCACGCTTCTTTCATTCCATTTCCCTCCCTCTCTAATAATTCTCTCTCTAGAACACAGAAATAGCAATGAGCTTGAGCGACTGTAGCGAGAAAGTTCCGTCATCTGTGAGCGACGAACTGCAATTTCCGATGGATGATTATCAAGCGATTAGTGGAGCATCAACTGCGGAGAAAAGTGCATCATCGATACCATCGGTGCAGCAGAACGACACGACTGATGAAATTTGGCGAAGTATTAACAACAATCGCGATTGCCTCCCGAAGAATCGTGATGATACTAGAGAAGGATTGGAGAGAGCTACGTCATTGAAATGTGCACTTGGAGATGAAGAACAAGTTGTTGTTCTGACGATTGAGCATGATTCGTCTAAGCATTTGCAATCTGCACCTGAGAGTCCAGATGGAGGAGGACAAGATGTGGAGTCGGACAAGGAGAAGGCAGGACGTGGTTCTCTCGAGAACAAAACGACTTTGAAGCCGTCTCCTAGCGTCGGTACGAGTCTCGTCCTCCTCGTTCCTGAGGCAAGCAATGCAAAATCAAATGGATCAGAGGCTTGTAGTTCCTCTATGATGGAGGAAGCTTGGGAGCGACTGAGATGTTCGTTTGTTTATTTCCAGAAAAAACCAGTTGGAACGCTAGCTGCAGTTGATCCTAGCGCAGAGGATTTGAATTACAATCAGGCACGTAATATACGCACATTTTCATTGATGATTTCTATTATTCTTAGTATAAGATATGTCCATCTATGATCTATCTATCTACCATGCGTTTTATAGATTGACACGTTTAGTTATGCATAAGGACCTACAATTACTGAAAAATTGTACTAGTATATTTGTATATTGCACAATAGGCATTTTAGTTGCAACGTTATTCTCATAATTGTCTTTTTTCAGATAATCATGTTATCGTGTCATACAGCCAGCATGAATCAATATATTGCTCATGCATTTGTGATTGTTTACTCTAATGCATATCTGATCATGCTGAATTCATCTGCTTTGGGTTTATGTTCTCTCTGACTATGTATATGTGATTTGTTTGCGCATGTGTTTGTATTACTTTTGCTTGATGCATATATGCTAGATCTGCTTATTTGCTGATGTGTTGTGTCTGTAGATACAAATACTCTCAAATCGGTTCAACTGTGTGCATGTATAGAAACAATTATGCTAGGTTCTATTGGTGATACTTTCTTTGATATGCTATGTTAAGTGTTAACAAATCAGTACCAAAAGAGGGCAAACTACAGCCAGTTCTAATGTTTAGGTTAGCTAATAGTAGGATCACAATGCTATCAAAGCATTTTGGACCACCTAATAATCAACTGATTTGTCCTGCCAGAAAAGTACCATACTCAGATATATATATATTTTTTTTCTCAAAAAGAAAAGAAAAAGGAAATTTGCTGCACATTTGGACGGCCATAAGATGAGAAAAGTATCATGTCTTTAAACTGCTCTTGCTGAGCTACTGAACATTTTAAACAATGTGCTGCACTGGACTAAATAGCATGTTAACAACATTAAATCAAGCCAGAAGAATATTTATGGAAACTTGTTTGTTAATTGTTCAATTCTCACTTTCAAAATGCATGAGTGGTAGTAACTGGTGTACATATGTGTGATCTGAAATTTGTGTGTGTTGCTCCACTTTGGTTTCTGACAACTGGTCCATATATTTATGAAATCTGGACATGAATATATAACGGATATGGATACATCATACATCACTTAATATCATTATGGAGCCATACATACACTTGTTCACCATATATGCCACTTGTTTAGTCTTTCAATCTTGAATGGTGCAATTCTGGTGCAGGTGTTTGTGAGAGACTTTGTGCCTACTGCCCTGGCCTGCCTAATGAAAATTCCAGATCCTGAGCCAGAGATTGTGAAGAATTTCTTACTGAAGACTCTTCATCTCCAAGGATGGAAAAAGACAATTGACAATTTCACTCTTGGAGAAGGTGTCATGCCTGCCAGTTTCAAGGTCATGTATGACTCATTCCAGGAAAAGGATGTTTTGAAGGCGGACTTTGGTGGCAGTGCAATTGGAAGAGTTGCACCAGTTGATTCAGGTTTCTGGTGGATTATACTGTTAAGGTCATACACCAAGTGTACTGGAGATTATACCTTGTCAGAGGAACCCGAGGTGCAGAAAGGAATGAAGTTAATTCTTGACCTTTGCCTATCTGATGGTTTTGACACTTACCCAACACTTCTGTGTGCAGATGGGTGTAGCATGATTGACAGGAGGATGGTAAGCTCAATTTAATTTTCCTGGTCTAGTTAAAATTACTTTAAAAGTTATGTTAACCTGCATGTGTGGCAGGGAATATATGGATATCCGATTGAGATCCAGGCTCTCTTCTTTTTTGCACTGAGGTGTGCACAACAAATGCTTAAAGAGGATACTGATTCAAACAAACTGATTGAGCGGATTGAAAGAAGAATCACAGCTCTTAGCTACCACATCAGAAAATACTACTGGCTGGATTTTACCCAATTGAACAACATCTACCGATACAAAACAGAGGAGTATTCCCACACAGCTGTTAACAAGTTCAATGTCATTCCTGAGTCTATCCCAGACTGGGTGTTTGATTTCATGCCCTTGAGAGGAGGCTACTTCATTGGAAATGTGAGCCCAGCTCGCATGGACTTCAGGTGGTTCTTGGTTGACAACTGTATTGCCATATTGAGTTCTTTAGCCACAATGTCACAAACAACTGCTATTATGGACTTGGTGGAGGAGCGCTGGGAAGACCTGATAGGTGAGATGCCATTGAAGATTGCTTATCCTGCATTGGAGGGATACGAGTGGAACATTGTCACAGGATGTGATCCAAAAAACACACGTTGGAGTTATCACAATGGCGGATCTTGGCCAGGTGACTCCTAAACTCTAAAGATTATTCAATGAAACATATGTAACTGACAATGTATTTGTGGGTTTTGCAGTTCTTCTATGGTTGCTGACAGCAGCATGCATCAAGGCGGGAAGACCTCAAATCGCAAAGAGAGCCATAGAACTGATGGAGCAGCGGCTTTCAAAAGATGGATGGCCAGAGTACTATGATGGTAAGAAGGGGCGTTATGTCGGGAAGCAAGCAAGGAAGCATCAAACATGGTCCATCTCTGGCTACCTGGTGGCTAAGCTCATGATAGAGAACCCATCTAACCTTGCCATGATCTCTCTAGAAGAGGATAAGAAGATAGAAAAGCCGAGGCTTACGCGGTCAGCCTCTTGGACCTGTTCCAGGTAAGTAACTCTTGAGAGGAATGAGAACTTAAGAACCTTGAAACTACACTTTTGTTTACCATGAAAAGCTACTTACATATGATGGTCCTTGTTCATCATTTTTGGCCAGCTGTTTAGTAAATGTCGGGTTTAATGTTCTTTTTACTTTTTAACTACTACGTTCGCTAATTCCTACAGTAATCAGATCATTTTCTATCCATACTTGTTTAAAGTTTTGATATTTTGGATCCAATACATCAGTTTCTTTGGACTGGTGACTGTAAATTAGAGAACAACACATCATTACCAGATGTGACAAATAGGTTGTATGAAGGGCTAAAGAGCGATGAGATTTAGATATTATACCACCAATTTAGAACCGTTAAGGCTCAAATTATACACGGCAATCACAACCCATTCTTCAAGAAATTAGTTAATTTGAGTAGTTTTGTTTGCTAGATGGGTCAAAATAAGTCACTATTATGAAACTTGTTACCAAATGTGATGCGGATTGATATGCAATCAAATGTCTCAAGAACACATGATTTTTTCAAACGCTTGAAACCAAATGGTTCCAGCCGAAAGTCGGTTATCTCAAGTCTCAAAGGTCTCGATTACAATATTTGATAAAAAACAAAGCCCCCCTAAACAATAACCCAAGATCCCTATGAGAAATCATAGTTTAAATAAGAAATTAAATATTTGAAAACAAAATAAATATTAAAGAAAATATTTGAAATTCAAATTCCAAATATATCTCTAAAATACTTGAAATTCAAATGCTCTTGCATCATACTCTCTGTCTTAAAAAAAACTCGTCCTCGAGTTTTGTTTTCAGACCAAAACCACCTAGGTCGAAGGGAACAACGGGTCGCTTCTTGGTCACTATCGACTTGACCTGCTCAAGCCCGAGAATCAGATCTTCGATCGTCGATTTGCTCTTCCTAAATGATGTCACAATCCATCAACACACATTTATATGGATGAATGATTCTGTTGGCCAAACTTCAAGAAACCAATACACCATTTTTTTTAATTATTTTTTTATGAATAGATTGCATTCATTGAAATAATACTCTTCTTTCCCAAAGCTTCAATCCCGGGCTTGGAACTTTGGTTCAGTTTCCTTCAACGTTTGCACCCCGTAAGTCAAGATGGACTCCTTTGCTTCCTCGTCCGGCGGATCTGCAAATAGAAAACCCATCTCTTCCCCGGGTGCGTGACCGCCAACGCTTCTGTCGTTGCCTCTTCCGACGAATCTACGAACAAGAAGGCATTAATCCTCACACATAGCCTTTTGAACAACCAAAACTCTGATACCAAATGATGCGAATACGAAAGCAATCAAATGACTCAAATAACCCAATGATTCAATCAAAAGTTTTAAATGAACCGAATTGTTCAAAGAAACCTCAAAGGTGTTATTTACAATGAAAATAAATAAAAAAAACTAATCTTCAAAACAAAAGAAACCTCAAAAGTGTTATTTACAATGAAAATAAATAAAAAAACTAATCTCCAAAACAAAAGAAACCTCGTAATATAAAGAGTCCTAAGGCCTAATAGAAAGCAACACAAATTCAAAAGAAAAGATAAGTGCAAATTCAAATAAATAGAAGATAATAATAAAGAACTAGTTTGAAATTCAAATTCCTCACAATTCTCCATGTCCCTTCATCAAAATGGGTCAACATCACCCACCGTCTCCATTTCCACCACCACATACCGGTCGCCGCCGTCACCACATCCCCCACCCCGTGTGGCTGCCCAAACCACCTCCTGCCGCCTCTCGCCATTATTACTAGGTCATGTGAACCCACTTTGATTCTTTTTCCCCTAAAATGACTTATTTCATCCGACCTCATTTTGGTCAGAAACCCCAAACCTGTTTTAATGAGTACCTAATCTGACCCAACCGTTTTCTCAGACTTTTTAGTTCTAACACCGGTGAGATAACAATAACAAGCTCAATAGACACGAAATTTTGTTCTCCATGCTTATTACAATTTATATTGGCTTGCAACATTTTCATGATTCTAGAATACATCTTTTTTATTTTGTAACCATGGTGTCTGGCCTTCGGCGACTAAAAATACGAGTTCCTTCCTAATTTGGAGTTTTTTTTCAAAATGGTGTTCGTAGAAAACTTATTTACCAAAATGGGTGATTTAAAAAATATTTACCAAAATAGGTGTTTTTTGAAAACTTCAATCTTCTCTCTCCTAATTTTATTGGATAAACAAAATTTCTACTTAAAAAATATTCTTTAAAGAAAGTTAGTGAAAAAGTTTATTTAAAAAAAAGTTTGTTTAGAATGGAAATATTTCAAAATTTTCAAATAAATTTTTTTAAACGTTCTCTTTAATTTTAAAAATTTAGTTTTATAATTTCATAAATTAAGTTTCTATAAATTTATAAACAACTTTAAAGATAATATTTAATTTAATCGTTGTTTATAGTGGTGTTCATGGTTTGGTTTAAAACTGTGAAACCGTCCAAACCGTTCGTCGGTTTGATTTTACGGTTGGTTTTATAGATTTTTTCCGAAGGTCGGTTTGGAAAATTTGAAACTGTAATAAACAGTTTGGTTTACGGTTTGTAGCAAACACCGGCCGGAAAAAACTGGACCGGGCCGTAAAAAACAGGCTATAGTGTAGTGTATGCTTATGTATATTAACATCAAGCCGGTGTTTGCTACAAACCGTAGACCAAACCGTTCATTACGGTTTCAAATTATCCAAACCGACCTTCGGAAAAAAATCTATAATACCGACCGTAAAATCAAACTGACGAACGGTTTGGACGGTTTCACGGTTTTAAACCAAACCATAAACACCCCTATAAACAACGATTAAATTAAATATTATCGCTAAAGTTGTTTATAAATTTATAAAACTAAATTTTTAAAATTAAAGAGAACATTTACAAAATATTATTTAAAAGTTATGAAACATTTCAATTCTAAACAAACTTTTTTTTAAATAAACTTTTTCACTAACTTTCTTTAAAGAATATTTTTTAAGTAGAAATTTTGTTTATCCAATAAAATTAGGAGTGAGAAGATTGAAGTTTTCAAAAAACACCTATTTTGGTAAATATTTTTCAAATCACCCATTTTAGTAAATAAGTTTTCTACCAACACCATTTTGGAAAAAAACTCCCTAATTTGCCCCTTAATTCTAGAAATTGGATCAACCTCCTTGAGTAATCCCGTAGTTTTCTATCTAATTTAACACATTTAAGAAAAATGATGACCACATTTTCAGTACTTTGAGATCATGCCGAAAGTAAGACTTGTATTCAAAACATATGACAGTGAATGCTTTCTAGAATAAAAAAATATGAACAATGAAATTTGCATATGAAAAGATGGAACAAACAATTATGATCGACAACTGATGATCATACGCTAATTAAACATATTCTGAAATCTATAAACCTCACGTGATTTGTATTTTAAAATTTAAATCCATATGCATGGATTTATCGATGGAGTTGTCTTGTCCCCTCAAATCATATATACTTCAAGTTGCCATGTGCAAACTCTCATAATCCTCTCCTCATTAAACGCTCCATTCTTATAAATATAAAACTCTCTTCTTGTTAAGTTTTCTTGCCGCTTTTAACAACATTTTTTTACTCTTAAATATCATAAAATTATATTATTGGCGTCTTGGGTGTGATGGAAAACTAGAAATAAGCACTTGTTCGAGAACAAACCGATACCCTTTGCACATATCATAGAAGAAATTAAGATCTTGGGGTTTCTATGGATAAAAAATAGGGCAAAAATGTCCTCAATGGAATGGGGAAATTGGGTTTCTTTTAAATTTTAGTTTTGATGTCTCTAAGTCCGCTTATTTGCTTTTTGCTTAACTTTTATTTTTTCCTTCTATTGTATTAGCTAGCCTCTGGCTAGTTCTTTGTTTGGTTAATGAAATGCTGCCTTTCAAAAAAAAAATATATATCATACAATTAACATGCACTTGCATGGATTTAAACCCGCACATATTTGTGTGGGCAATCGTCAATGTCACTAGATTATAGGCGATTCAATCTACATTTAATTGCTGGTATTGGTTATAATGATGCTTGGTGACTGTTGTGATCAATGGTAGTTTGTTTTAACCTAATTATAGTTATCTATACTATATGATAAATAAAGGTTTCTCCATGCCACGTGTCGCATCCACATTCATTCTCATCATTTTTTTCCCGCTTCTCTCTCTTATTAAATGCACCTCATATTTTTAACAACAATATATATTTAAAGAAAATATCAATTATACTAATAAAACGCATTTATTTTAAATTATCTCTTATGAAACTTTGAAAATCTATTTATTTAACTTTTATTTTCAATCAAATAATAAATGAAAAACAAATTACATTAAATAGTATTTAATTTATTTTCAAAACTGAATTATATATTAGTTTTTGCATATTTTGAGTTTTATTTTCTGTCCTTAGTATATGATACATTTTTACACGTATGAAATATACACATAAAGATTTAAAATTTTTATTTATTGATATTTTTCACCCGTGTGTATACACGGGATCTAAACTAGTTTTGATAATAAATTGAAGTTAGTGATGATAAATGATAATCATTACCAAATTCGAGTTGCTTGTATTTACTATAAATCTATCAATTTATAGGTTGTAAACTTTAGCTTATTTAATATAAATATAATTAATTTATTTTTCATTTAAAAAAATAGTATGCATGTATTTCAAAAATCAAAAGTGAATACTTAAAACCACCTTTTTCTTTGATAAAGCAAAGAATGAGAATCTCATTTACTTATGTAACAAACAATGGTCGCGCCCTACACATATCCTTCACATATTTTTAAAACAAAACAACTTTTCTTTGAAAAAAAAAATATAAATTGAAAATAGGTATAAAAGCTAGGGATGTGAATATACAATACAAACAAAAGCACGAAATTCGTATGCTTTGGGTTTAGTCTAAACTACTTTGCGTCATTCTCAGTTTAAACATGCAAATACGATTAGTTAGACAGGTTCATGAGAGCATTTACAGCAGTTTCCTCATATGTTTGTGAGTGAGGTTTCTTATATTTTAGGGAGTGGTTGTGAGTGAGGGAGAGAGAAAATGTATAATTTTTTTGTATATTTGGGGAAAACATTATTCATCTGCATAAATATTTTAATATCTTTTGAAAGTGTTGTGAGTGGAGAAGAGAGAAAAGGTAATGATAAATGTATAAAAAAATATTAATTAATTGACAATGATAGAGAAAATGTAGTGATTTTTAGTGTAATTATAGAGATGAGAATAGGGAAACTGATGTGAATGCTCTGAGTTAACCCGTTTTAACTAGTTTAATTTTATGCTTAATTTTTAAAATGCATTTTATGTATAAATGAAAATAGTTGGGTATTTTATATCAAAATTACAAAGATAAAAAAAGTAAACATCACATCAAGTTTTATTACTTAAAAATAACTAGTTTTTTTCGCCCCGTGCTTTGCGGAGAGAGTTTAGCCGTTTTTTCCCGCGTAATGCAGATTGTCAAAAACCGTAGAAACGCACATCGATACTCATTTCGATAATACCAAAACCAACAATGATGTTATTTTTGGCTCGTCGAAAGCATTAAATCCAATACCACTACCGGCTCCGATAATACCAATACCGGCAACGTTGCTATTCGCTCATAACCTGGCGTCCGCTATAGCCTACGATACAAAATAAAAACTCTATTTAACCCCGTTTAAAAAAAAAACCAATATTAAAACCGGCTCGGATAATACCAACACCGGCAACAAAAAATAACTAAAGACAACTGCATATTCCGTTTTAAAAAAAAAGTAAAGCGAAAGTTATTACAAAAAGACGAAGTCATTAGAAAATGAAACGGATTAAAAACGTATATTATACAAAGTAGGGTGAAAAAAAATTAGACAAAAATAAAAAAATAATAAAAAGTTACTATTCAATTTAATTTGTCTTTCAATAGAAAGGAGAATTATTTTGCATACATTTGTATTTATGTTGTAAATTTGTAATTTGATGAATAGATCATACATGGCGTGTTTATGTCAATCCATAAAGACTCGTGTCAAGTTAAAATCTCAGGTTTCTAAGAAGTTTTACCTATTCATGTAATGTTTGGGTTCGTGTCAAGTTCGATCCGTCAAACCTCTAACACGACCCAAATACACCACTATATAAAGTCACGAATACCAATATACAAGTCGTTGAAATCAATTTCTAAAATTTTAATGCCCCACTACAACGCACAAGCTTGATAGAATAGTTTAGCTTTAAAATACCACTAAGTCAAATAAATACAGGGTACACTTGTATTTCATTAACTCGTTTGGTGTAAATTGCAAGACAAATTCATAGAGTTTTATTTTGAGAAGATATTTTCAAAATGAAAAGAAGCGTGTTGAAAAAGATTGGGATTTGGGTTGGGCCTGTTAAAAGGAAAAGTCTGATAACAACCATTCGATAAGACACACAAAGATGGCTGATTGGAAAGTGTGTCGCTTTTGGTGTGTGAGAGAGAAAACAGAGATGTAATCGTCATCATCATTGATCGACGATATTAATTAGATTCGAGTATTGTGCAGTAGGACTTATTCAATTCTAACACAAGCAACTCTACGCTTTGTTAAAAGGGGCAAAAATTAAAGCATTGGAAGGGGAACAGGGTTATGGTTTGGAGGAAATTAGGGTTAACAACGACGAGGAGGAGCAAGGTTAATATTCTGATTTCGCTCCTGCTGGTGTTGATTTTTTCGTTTTTGTTCGACGTGTTCTCCGGCGGTGATGTTCGTCGGACTGGTTTCGGTTTTGTTGAAGGTGCATTTGGAAAGAGCGACGGAGGTGTTGGTGACATTTTCTGGATGACTGGCGGCGGTAGAGGTGGATATGGCCCTCAATCTAACGTCGGAATAGCAGTCGCCGTGACGGTCATGGCCGGTCTCGCCGTGGCCGCCACTCTCGTGTACTCTAATAGGTAAAACAGGAAGAGAACAATTTACAATTGCTTCAATCAGTCTAAATCGAAATAGATCAATCGAAACCCTAAATTTATAATTTGATTCTCTAGGATCGTTTAGGTTATAGATATAGTTATTAGACGTATAGATTTACTAGAATAGAGGAAATATGTTGGCATCACGACCGAAACAACATGTATTGAGAGCACTCCGGCGGAGTCACACTTCGTCTCCACCGTCATCGTCGAATTCGTCCTCTCCGGCATCGTCATCTCCGCCGTCGTCGTGGATTCATTTGCGATCGGTTTTATTAGTCGTTGCTTCCTCATCTTCATCATCATCATCATCATCATCATCATCATCATCCTCACCAGTTTCTACAACTAGGTCAGTTCTTCGTTCATCTTTCCTTTGCTTTCCAGATCTCGATCTCTATACTTTTGCTCCATAAAATGCATTGATCTCTTGTTTCTCTACTTACTTAGCAGATCTGTTGTAGGTTTGTTACTTCTGTAGTAAGAATATACCTACCTTTAACCAGACTCTGTTATTTTTTTTCCCTAGTTTTCATGGAAGACTCATTCAAATATGTGGATTTTATTTTCTTTTATTTATTCTTGGTGAGGAAGATACCTGTCAGTTTCAGTTAACCAACACCTGTAGCTTTCCTTTGACACTTTCCATCTTGGAGCTGTGATTATATATAGAGATTTGATTTAAGTACATTTTAATATAATTTTTTTCCAAATTAATTACTTATCCTCTGATTTGATCACTCTTGTAAGATAAGTTAATATTGTTCTAAATTGACTTACAAATTCCCCAGTCTAGTGTTAAAATAGTTATATTAAAACATTGTTCAAGTTTAAAAATTGACCGTGGAGTTATAAAATCTGATAAGTGTGATGAGCAGAGTGTACACTGTTTATTTTCACAATAGTTTTGTTCTTGGTTTAAAAAAGCTCCATGAGGCGCTGCATTAAGCGTGAGGCGCGTGAGGCGCTGAACAAAACGCCTCAAATGGGTGAGGCGCCCCATATACATGAAGCGCCCTGAGGCGCCGCCTCAGGCTTGAGGGGCGAGGCGAGGTGAGGCGCGCTTCATGTATTTTTGCCTTTTTTTCACTGTTTTTTTATGAATTTGAGTTCCAATTTTAGTTCCACTTTACTTAAATCAGTTTTTGAAGTTGTTTTTCTTGCAAGTTTTGTGAAAATTACTCAAAAGGAGGAGTTTTTAGACTGAAACAACATTTACTGGGAGGTTTTAAGAATGTTAATAAATTTTTTATTACTTTTTTAGCTTAGCGCCTCGCATACGTGAAGCCCTCGCCTCGCGCCTGAGGCGTGGCGCCTCGGATTTTGGGACCGAAACGCCTCGCCTCGCCTAGCGCTTTTTTAAACCAAGGTTTTGTTATTGGTTATTACTACACACTAGAGGTTTATAAAGTCTTTGTCTTTCATACTATCTGCAATTCCTTGTTACTTCTGTTTGATTTATGGTCTTGTATAATGGGTTTAATTTTTCATGTGTTACTGTGATGTAGGGGCCATCTGCATTCACCATGGTCAAGAAGGAGAAGAAAACATGCTGTTCAGCCAAAACAATGGAGAAGCTTATTTGATGAAGATGGGAGACTATGTGATGGTGGAGTGAAATTCTTGAAGAAAGTTAGAAGTGGAGTATGTTGTTACCTTAGCATAAATTCACATGAAAACGTGTTTTAAATTTGGAATTTAGTTTGCTTTCAGATATAATTCCTTTCAAATGCTTATTTGATATACTTATGTTATTTGATTTTATATTTTTTTATGCAGGGTGTTCATCCTAGTTTAAGAGCAGAAGTTTGGCCATTCCTTCTTGGAGTGTAAGCAACTAATACCTATCATACTCCCTTTTATAGTTAGAACTTGTTAGAAAGTATGTTTTTGGGATTGACTTGAAGGTGCATGCATCTCTTCTCTCTCTATATATATATGTATATATGTGTGTGTACCTTTTAGACTGTATAGTTCGTATCTTTATTGCCTAACTCCTTCTTGGAGTGTAAGCACCTAATACCTATCATACTCCCTTTTATAGTTAGAACTTGTTAGAAAATATGTGTTTTGCATTGACTTGAAGGTGCATGCATCTCTTCTCTCTCTATGTATATATGTATATATGTGTGTGTACCTTTTAGACTGTATAGTTCGTATCTTTATTGCCTAATTCCTTCTTGGAGTGTAAGCACCCAATACCTATCATACTCCCTTTTATAGTTAGAACTTGTTAGAAAATATGTATTTTGCATTGACTTGAAGGTGCATGCTGTTGGATTACTTTGGAATTGCAACAAAGAAAAAAAAGGAAAAAGGTGGCAGCAGAAATTTTATTAATTTTATTTGATTCAGTAGTTTTTTTTTTGGAATTTATTTGTTCTATTTTTAGGTTGTAATTTATTCCTAGTTTAGAGAATTTATTTTTGGAGTCAGATTCTTTTTGATTTAGCTTGGTGATTAAGTTAGTATTTAGTATAAATATAAGGTTTAAGGGTCATTGTAATTTGTGGTTTTTGTTCATAATAAAATTTTAAATTCTTAGGGTTGAGACGGTTTGTCTCCTAAAATTCGTTTGTTCTTCTGTATTTAACTCGATTCTGAGCCTTCACATGCATCTTCTCTCTCTATATATATGTATATATATATGTATATATGTCTGTGTGTGTTTGTGTACCTTTTAGACTGTATAGTTCGTATCTTTATTGCCTAATCTGTCTTTGTTTGTGACTTTATGCTATGGTGATTGGTGACATTTTTTATATTTCTTACATTGAAATGCTTGTACACAGATGTATCTTGGTCTGGCTGTCTTGGTTTACAGTAGCACTTTCAAGTATTGTTTCATGTTCACATAGTATTTTGTATAACTCATTCATTCTGTATCATCTATTTTCATGGTCACAAACATTGGCCTTTGCCTTCTTGCAAACTCATTCTTACCCTTTTATAATTAATTACATCTTGTTTATTTAGTTATCAAATTTAAGCTACAATGCATAAAAGTGGAAACTCATCAGGTAACCTGAGAACTCTCTTTTTTTTTCCCGGTGCAGCTATGATCTTAAAAGTTCAAAAGAAGAACGAGATGCTGTGAAGACTAAGAATAGGTATCTGATCCCAGTTTCACCTCTGTTAAACCGTCATTTGTGCACATATTTTTTTTTCCTGAATAATATTTTTAAAATTAATTTGTTTTTAAACTTTTTTCTGGCAGGAAAGAGTATGAGAAGCTTAGAAAACAGTGCCAACAAACTTACATATCAAGTGAAAAAACCACCCAGATAACAGAAACCTGTGAAAGCAACAGCAATGAGGACTGCACAGATGATGGTGAGGTTATAGATCCTTCTAGTCCCAAGAATCCCCTTTCTACTGATCAGGATCAAACAGACAACCTTAAACCGTCTGAAGATGGTGATGGAAGTGAAATCACTTGCAAAAGTGAAACCGAATCTTCGGATTCCGACGCTTCTGAAGAATCTGATGACATGGGCCCTGAAAAACCCACACAAGAAACCGACACCACTTCTTCGAACACAGGAGGTAAAACCTTAAATCCATACAGGTCAGAAAGTTTCGCCACATGGCAGCGAATCATTCGCCTAGACGCGATCCGTGCAAACGACGAATGGATTGTTTACACACCGTCTCAAGCAGCAGTGTGTTCAACAAAAGCACATGAACTAGCGGAGAGTGTAAACCTCAAGGATTACAATCATTTGGAAGCATGTAGAATCTTCCACGCTGCACGTTTAGTTTTAATTCTAGAAGCATATGCTTTATATGACTCAGAAATCGGATACTGTCAAGGAATGAGTGATTTACTTTCACCAATTATATCAGTTGTAGAAGACGACAGTGAAGCCTTCTGGTGTTTTGTTGGTTTCATGAAAAAAGCCCGCCATAATTTCCGCCTTGATGAGGTCGGGATCAGGCGGCAGTTGAACATAGTGTCGAAGATCATCAAGGGGAAAGACTCTCATCTTTACCGGCACCTGGAGGAGCTGCAGGCGGAGGATTGTTTCTTTGTGTACAGGATGGTGGTGGTTCTGTTCAGAAGGGAGCTCAACTTTGAACAGACATTGTGTCTGTGGGAGGTGATGTGGGCGGATCAGACTGCCATCAGGGCGGGAATTACAAAATCTGCTTGGGGGAGGATGAGGATGCGGGCCCCACCGACGGATGACCTGTTGCTGTATGCAATAGCGGCATGTGTACTACAGAAGAGGAAGCAGATTATAGAGAAGTATAGCAGCATGGATGAGATACTGAGGGAGTGTAATAGCATGGCTGGACATTTGGATGTTTGGAAGCTTCTAGATGATGCACATGATTTGGTGGTAACCCTCCATGACAAGATTTAGGAGCTGCTAATCCTTTAAATTTATTTTATTTTTGTCACACGAGCATCTCTATCTTGTCTGAATAAGTTAACAGATATTCATCAAGTCTTTATTGTGCCCGCGCTCATTCAAGTGATGGTGGCTTTTTGTTAAAAACGTCGAGTCTCATCTTAATGTTGGTTATTCCGAGAAACTAGAAAAATGACATTTCCAGGTGTTTTTGATACTTGATTGTAGAATGTTGCAACATATGTAGCATTTTTAGTTTAGTTTAGTTTAGCTTCTGCTGTTTTGTGAAGCATGATCAACAAGTTTATCAAATTCATAAGGGTGGTGGGGGAGCCCACGGTTTGTCTCAAAGGCGTTGTGTGGCTCTTACGGCAACACCGCCGCCACCCCAACTATGGTGCCGCAAGGTTTTGTATCGCCGTCACCCCCACTAAGTGCCACAAGGCTTTGTATCACGGCGTCCTAGTGTTGTGTGGCGTGAGTGAGAAATTGGAACATTGAGCGCTTGAAGTACGATGAAATTGGTTTCACAGCTCCCATGGCTTCATGGCTTGCGTGCCTACATCTTCGTGGCTTCGTATGGTTTCTTATGGCTTCAAATGACGTGTCACTATATAATTGGTGGGTGTGACTTTTTGGGGCTTCGTGGTTTGGGTGTCCCTCCACCCTAAGAATGCGAAGAAGACAACGTTTCTTATTTATGTTCGTCAGCTCATCTAAATGGGAGGGACCCTAACGATTCTCCCGGACTAAGATTTGTCTATGCAAAGGTTTTTATTAAAATGGGTGTCCAACTTCCTAGTATTACATGTTACCCGACTAACATGATAAAATTTGAGATTTAGTATATTAAAATAGGTGAATGATAAAAATTATTAAAAGGATATGAAGAAATTTAAATGAACTTCAATTATAAAAAAAATAACCTCTATATAGAATTTGTTAATTTAAAAAAAACTTTATATTTTTTTTCGTTTTAGAATAATAATTTTATACTTTGATTCACTCCACGATTTCAATGGTGCATTCAAACATGTAACAACAATGTATTTATAATTACAAGGGTGCGTTTAACTTTAATGTTGTAATAAGTGTTTCACTACACACAAACATCCATTTCCCATTATATTGTGCGTCTAACCCATATATCAACGCATTCAATTTACAAATATTGTTGTCAGTAACTTGCGTAAAAAAATTGACGAACTTACTAATCGTCTTCTAAAACCCAGACATGTATATGTATAGACTTAGTGTTAAGTTCTCATGTTTCATATAAACTTTAGACTTTTAAATAACACCCTTGAATTTTAGTTTGTTCCCATGCTCAAAAAAAGTATCAATTACGATAGATAACATTTTAATTGCAGATTATGTTTACCTAAATTACTATCTAACTTAAAAAGAAGTGACAAACAACTTTACTCCTCAAGTTTATTAATTTACAATAATAGCACCTAAACTTTACAAAATGTTACTTTAACCCCCTCATGTTTTTAAAGCTTCAAGTTTACCAACTATAGTATATATAATCTAATTTTTCCTTACTAAATTTCGTTTGTCTGTTAATTTTTTTTCTTTACGTCCCGATATAATTTTGTTAAAAACAGAGTCGTATTCAAAATAAAGTTTTTTTTTAGGTGTCGTGGGTTATATCGACCGACGATGACATGTTATTGTGAAGAATGAGATCGACATCGACTGAAAAACATCGGTACCGGTCTTTTATCTATGTTTCGATCTCCATAACCGAGTCGCTGTAATTTCATACGATTCTTTTATGCATTTAACCAATTTTTTTTTGTGATTCCCCACGTTAATGTCATCTCCTCAACTGTTTAAGGTCCGCTTCAAGCCGTGGAACGCGGGACAAAATTTATTTAACAACGTGTCTTTTTTTACTTAGCCACGCTAATGTCACCAACTCAATCGTTTAAAATCCGGTTTCCGCTGCGGAGCGGAGCGGAGGGAAACATTTCTAGTTTTAATCATAATTGTTAACAATTTCATTGTTTCTAAATAAATAAAAAAATAGAGATTACAAAATTGAAAATTGGTTTCATAGTGTATTTCGTTGTTGGATGAAATGCATGATCCATGGCCATTCCTTTGATTTTTTTCCTCTGATTTCATGTACATTGAGTTCTCAAATCTGGCAACGTTTACGTATCCTGAAGCTCCAGATTCCATGCTACCATGTTGGATCATCGAGTAACCGGCTGTTGATAACAACTACTAATATATTGTTTTCAAAATTCTCATTGAATGTAACCTAAACGAACGAACAAGCATCTTCATTGATTCAACAATGTCTTCAAACAATGATCTGCCGGAACTACAGACCGGAGACGGAGAGCACGATTCAGATTCCAAATTCCATCCACAACAAGTCGCTGCCATCCAACCGTCACCGGAAAACAACGCTGATCGCTCTCCGAACCGCAATCAACCAATTCGTTCCAATGATAGTCCCAAGGATTCCACAAATGTTGATTCGGAACGCAAAGAACCTAAAATTATTGGCATAAGGAAAAACGAAGGGAGACGAACTGTGACTATGAGAGAATTGCTGATTGATTTGAAGAATGGCTATAGCAATGACAATTCTCCGTCCTCAGTTGTTTCTACGTCTCCTAGTAGGTCAGAATTTTCGCCTAATTTGATTTAGGTTTTACAGTGGTAGTTTTGTAAATACATTGGCTTCATTGTATAACAAATTCACTCTAAATATCTGCTGTATTCATTGTGTAATGATTTATAATGTTGCATAAGCTTAGGAAACTGCAATTTAGGGTTAGGGGAGAGTCATGAATGGCTGTAAATCCAAATTTTGGTCTGATGAATTCAAACTGCAATATATGGTGATTGGTGAATTTGATGCAACCAACAGATTATTAGATTTAAATCAATCTCATATCCACCGTGTAACAGCAGATCATTTTTACTCAACTATCTTCAACATTTTACGTCTTGCATTGGTTGATGTTTTTCTCGAGTAAGAATTCATATTGATATATAGTTTTCCCTTTTTTCTGCACTACAGTCAAGAAAGCAAGCAACATAAAGAACAAAGTAATGTTGTCATGGCCTTGATCAATAGTATCACAAGTTCTGATGAAGAACGATCAAGGCAACGAATGCTCAAATTTGCTGCAAAGAGGTAATAATTAACATTTGGACTCGGTAAACGGTTGAGTCTTTAGGTTTGTATGATTACTAAAACCTTGTACATGTTTTCAGGTATGCTACTGCCATCAAGAGGAATCCAGATGATTATGATGCACTTTATAATTGGGCGCTAGTTCTTCAGGTCAAAATAGTTATCATTCATATTGTTGTTTTTAAATAGCTGATATGTAGATGTGCTACATTTGAGATATAATTACAAGTGTGTTATAAACTAATAATTTTCTTCATCTGATTACAATGAGATTTCTTGTTCAAATTCGATTGCTCTTATCTACAGGAATGTGCAGATAATGTTAGTTCAGATGCTAATTCACATACTAAAGATGCTTTGCTTGAAGAGGCTTGCAAAAAATATGATGAGGCTACCGAATTAAACCCTGGACTTCAAGATGTATGCATCTCTATCTAATCATGCAATTGTTTATTTTCTTGAATGATCTGATTATGATTATATTTATGATTGATTTTTTCTCTTATCGTATGGAATATGCTACTATATGTCCACTTTCAGGCTTATTATAACTGGGCTATTGCCATATCAGATCGAGCCAAACTGCATGGTCGTACAAAGGAAGCCGAAGCATTATGGAAGCAGGTTACGCCTTTAAACCTAATTTTCTTCTTTTTTGTTAAAAAATGGAAGCAATGTGTATTTTCTTCTCTTAATCTTGCAGGCATCAAAGAATTATGAAAAAGCTGTTCAGTTAAATTGGAATAGTCCTCAGGTAAATATTTAAACAATTAGTTTTGAATAATAGTTTTTTTTTTTGTATTTAATCGCTTGGACATTCTGTTACATTTCAGGCTCTCAACAATTGGGGACTTGCTTTACAGGTTCCTGGAAATATTACATGCTCTGTTCTAAAACATCTCATATAATTCTTAAACATTTTGATATATATTAGTTGTTATATAATTCTTAAACATTTTGATATATATTCGTTGTGGGTATTTATTAAGTCAATTATGAGTGTTGCAGGAACTGAGTGCAATTGTCCCTGCACGAGAAAAACAGTCAATAGTAAAATCTGCAATCAGTAAGTTCCGTGCAGCAATACAATTGCAGTTTGATTTCCATAGAGCATTTTACAACCTTGGCACTGTTCTGGTCAGTTTACATTAATCTTGTTCCCAATATTATATATGACAATGTTTATACGCGTTTATGAAATTGGTGACATGTTAAATCCTGTTTCTGCAGTATGGATTAGCAGAAGACACATCAAGAACTGGAGTACTAGTTATCGGAAATGAGATTTCCTCCAATGAATTATACAGTCAAGCTGCTATCTATGTTGCTGCTGCTCATGCATTGAAACCAAATTACTCAGTTACTACCTTTTATGTCTATATAGTTTCATATATAGTTTCAAAACATTTTATATCTAACCTGGAGGTTTTATTAATCACAGGTTTACGCCAGTGCCTTGAAGCTTGTGAGGTCCATGGTTAGTACATAATTTCCAACTTTATATATAAACTTGATTACATAATCAGGATCAGTGATAATCAAAATTCTTATTTCCCTTCAACAAATGATCAATGTTCTGCAGCTTCCTTTACCATATCTGAAGGTTGGATATTTTATGGTGCCCCCATTGGAAAATCCAGTTGCCCCCCATTGTGATTGGAAACGGTTTCAGTTTGTTTTGAACCATGAAGCACTCCAACAGGTATCATGCTGATCTTCATATGTTTCTGATGATTTTAATTTTAATCGTTCTTTATTTAATGATTTATTATTCATTGTTTTAGATCCATGATGATGAAGGAAAGAATAATGACAGACCAGCTATCAGAGCTGATATTCCGGATATTATATCAGTAAGAGTATGCTCAGATTTGACTTTACCACCTGGTCCTTCAATCTGCGTTGATACAATTCACGGACCAATCTTTTTGGTATGTTCCATCTTGTGAAAATTTTATAATGCTGTTTTAAAGTTTAATAATGTTTTAATCCTCAAAGTTTCACCAGTTCTCTGTTTCAACCATTCAACATTTTTCTTAATGATTTTACCCTCTATTCTGACCTACCAATTTTAATTTTCTAACCTTTTAAACCTGTTTAGCTTTAGGATTAAAACACTGTGAAAAAAAGCTTGAGGATGAAACAGAAAATTGGTTAAAGTTTTGAGTATTAAACCATCACTGAATTTTATTATTATTATTATTATTATTAGGATTCAGTATCGCAGGTATAAAAGGTCTATTTCAACAGGTAAACCCTAAGTTTGAAAGTAAAAAAATTGTCAAAAACAAAATTTAAGGGTTAAAACAGAAAAAACAGTGAAATGTTAAACCATCATTAACCCTTGTTTAAATTCAAACTTTTACATTTTTAAATGTATGTTCTGCTTTATTTTCTCCTCAGATTGCAGATTCATGGGAATATTTGGACTCATGGATTGATGCTCTACGACTAGTTTACACGATATTTGCTCGGGGTAAGACCAATGTCCTAGCTGCCATAATAACTGGTTAATTTGTTCATAATGCAAATGATAATATTTTAAACAATATTTGAAACCACTGATATCATGAAATGTAATGATATATTGAGCAACTGAAGTTCTTGACACAGAAACTATAACTGGTTATATCATCTCATCTTTCCAAAACTAATACAAATTAATCCTAATTTAAGAAGTTAAAAACTTCATACAAATCGGCGGGTTTATTTTAGCCAAAGCCAGAACCGAAGCCGGTAGGGTCCACATACCTTCACCACATATCAAACCCGAAGCAACCGCGGGCACCATTGGTTCGGCTTCTTTTGCATTGACGTTGTGCCAAACAAACACAACCAAACTCCCAATACACATATCAATAGCAAAATAACCACCAACCAAAAATGGCACAGCCATACATATTGGCAATGGCATCCACTTTCCTATTCTTTTTGGTAACATGTCTTTAATCATGTTGATTGCCACTGCAAAAGCAAAAAAACCATAACACAATTGTAAACAATGTTTAGGCAGAGCCGAAAACCCTTGGACTCCGAGTATGGCCAAGTTTCTGTAGATTATCGCGTACGGTGCCTTATATTCACCATCTGGGTTTCCAATATCAAAAGCCTTGTAGAATAGAAAGAAGCTTAAAGGTGACACAATGCACCCTATGGCAGTACCAATTGCTTGACTAAGAAGCATGGTTCTAGGAGAAGTCAAAGTGAGTTGACCTGTTTTCAGGTCATGCATAAGTATGCAAGAAACCGAAACAACAGACTTCACCAACCCACACCCTGCCATTCCCGCCACCACTCCGTCCTTTTTGCCCGCCAATGCCGCCATCATGAAAAGCCCAATTTTACCATAGTTATACGCCATGTTAAAGTCGGTCAACCCGGCTCCATAAGCATTACAAAAGGCCAAAGATGGAGCAAAAATATAGGCTATGATTACATAATACCATTTAACCTCCGGAAACATGTACGGTAACGCGATTACTGCAATAATGGCAAAGATAACATATCCCGTTCCTCCAACCGACATGGGTATGGTTTCTCTAGTGAAAATCTCATTTTGTTTTTGCTCCTCTTCACTAACCTTCTTTTCTATAACTACAATTACCAAAACAAGACATTTTCAAGTTATTTAACTAACCAAACAAACAAACAAACAAACAAAAATTTAGTAAAACTGTTAAGAACCTGGATTAAGGTTTTTGGTCTTGATTCTTCCATGAACACTCCTGGATGTGATGTATAGTATCTTGATGAAGTTGTATAGCCCATCCCCAAGGATTAAAGCAATAGAAATAAAGGCCTGCCAACCCAACAAACAATGACCTACCTCATAAAACCATTAAGAAAATAATAATAATAATAATAATCACATGTTGGGAAATGGTTATTACAGTTATTAATATTGTATTATCATCAGGGGTTAGTTGTGTATATATATAGCCCATGGGCCCAAGATAGGGTTTCTTATATGTATATACTGAGAGTTACCCCTCCATAGTAATTATATCAAGTATTAAGAAAGTTAAATCTGCATCACCTTGTAACCATTTAAGCTTTTCATGCTACTTTCAGGCAAACCAGGAGGAAACCAATCTCCCTTTTTTTGTCCAATTAGTGGCCACATTATACCCCATGAAACCACAGCTCCAAACAACAATGATAAGTTCACAATGTGAGGGCAGATCATCCCAGTTCCCACATAAGTCATGCTAAAGTCAAAGTAAAACCTACAACCAAATTTCAAACACATACATCAGAATCAACAAGGGTATTAATGTAATAAAGTTACTTGCTTTACAAGCAATAATGAAGCATGGTCATACATGTTTCTCCATGCTGCCAATCCAAAGGTAGGAAACTGAGCAAATCCACAATCTCCTTCCTTTCCTGTAAAGAACCATTGGAAAAATCCCCATAGAAAACTTGCTGAAAAGTACTTTGCAAATCCCTTCACTTGTTTCCTACAAACAGTTACAAAAAATAAAAAAAAATCATGTGTTTTACATTATTAGAATATATAGATGCAAAGATGGGACTAAAAAGGTTTAGTTTTTAAGTACTTTGCCATATCGTCTCCTTGACTATGGAACCCGTTAATAAGAACCCCGGTCGCCATCCCACTTGGAAATATTAGCTTATAGTCAACAATTAAAACCTACAGATAACCAAATGGAATTCAATTAATCAATCTTTAAATACATCTAATCTGGTTACTAATGCTTAGATTATACAATTAATATTCCACTAACTGTTATGAGTTATGACATACAATAGATCAGAAAAATAAGGTGATATACCTTTCGAAGCGGAATCAATACGAAAAGGCCGATAAAACAGACCAAGAAAGAGTAGCCCATCATCCAGCCGACGCCCGGTTCTTTGTAAGTCCCTGGAGAACTTGCTCCTCCTGCCAGCTCATACGTTTTCTTGTTCAATCCCAGTAAATAAGACCCATATCCACCTACATATTTATCACCAAAACCATAATTATTTTTATAAAAAAAGTTACAAATTTGTTAAAAACAAAGACTCAAAAGTCAAAACTCAATAATATATATAAACCTCCAATGGCAATGCTGTAACAGGCAACAGAACATGTCTGAATCATGGTATTCTCATGTCTGGTAAATGGAACAGTGGAAAACCCAGATTTTTGGAGCATCTTTGTCCAAGTTCTCATGAACACAAAAGCAAGAAGCGCAGCCGAAACATTCATATTAGGTGTCATACCAGTTGTGAGATTCAATTTCATGGCTATAATACTATAAACACATCCTAAAATAACACTGGCTACAATCCCGCGAACCGTTATTTGTTTTGTCCATGGTTGCAGCCTTCTTGAACCCTCTAATTGATCATGATCATGATCACCACCATCCTTCTTCTCTTGTTCCTTCATTTCTTCTCTTTTGTCTCCTTCAATCTCCCCATGGACCCCATTCTCCCTCATTTCTATGTTCATCATGTATCCTACATCAACAGTTGATCATTAAACAACATTAAACAAGATAAAAAAGAATCAAGTGTTTCATATCATATAATCACTCTCACCTTATGCTTCTTTTCTACTCGAAGAACACGCTTCAAAGCGTATCCACACGACCCTCAAAGGTTATTATTTCCGTCTAACGGATTCGGTTCCGTTGAAGCCACACTCTTGATGTTACTAGGACTTGTATTATTTTCCATAGATATTAGTTGTTCCAGTTGAAATGGGATGTCTTGTTTTTTATTGATATGAAAGGAGTGACAATAGTATTTGAAGCATGTTACTTTGCACTTTAGTACCCTCTAATTTCATTTGTTTGGTATTTTTGAATGTGACATATCATCCTTTGGTAGGCTCAAAATGCAATAAATAATTATAATTCACTACCATTAATATTTAATTATTTATCTTAGCATCTTATACTTTAATTTCATTTTTGGGAAGTTTAAAGATTACATAGATTTGAGTTCTTTTTAAAGCCGAATCTCACTATATTTTCAAATTATAAGTTGTTTATCGTTTTTATTTTATGTGTTCTATTTTGTAATTTGAGTTATCTAGTTGATTTGAGATGAAATAGATTATTGGTTCAATAAACTCTTTCCAAGAAGAAAATACTATATTCATTTCAAACTTGAGTTGACAGATATTATGTTTTGGAAAAAACATAATTATATTTTACTTCACACAAACACGTATCGGAAGGAGCTTGAACCATCGATCACATCAATACAGTGGTAAATTTAAGACGGTAAAAAGATGTAACTAATAGATAGTAACGTGGTGTTTGGGATTACTTATTAACCCCAAAAGTTCTTTTTGTCAAAAAACTTATTAACTTATTACTTTTTGAAAAAGAGTTTTTTAAAAAAGTGTTTGGATTAACTTATGTGGTGGGAAAGTCAATAAGTTAATACATTGTTTTTTAAATAGTTTGGCTTGACTTACTAATGAAAATGATTTATTAATGGAAAATTACTCCCTAAAAGTAATAAGGAGAAATGAAAAGTTAAAAATTGTAATTTCTCAAAAATAACTTATTATCCATTTTCTAAAAGTTATTTTGAAAAATTCTTTTATCATATCCAAACACACTTATAACTTATTATAAAAAGTAACAAGTTAATAAGTAGGCTTAATACGTAATCCCATACACCTCCGATATATGTCTGGAATAATAAGAGAGAAACACAATTATCAAGTTTGACTCTTCATTGCAGTAGTTTTTGTCAATATTTTTAATATCCGATATGTTTAATATACTTTATTATTACTGTTATTATTTTAAATTGTACCATAAAATCCAAAAAAAAATACTTTCTTTAATTTACTTATAATATTTTCATCATTTTATATAAAATGACATTTTTAAGAAGTTTAGTGCACCATTAATTACAAATGACTTTAAAAATTGTTACAATAGTTCATCCAAATTAATTACACTGGCGTGTTTTGCCATTATAATGATGTGTCTAATTTTTCATGGTTTGACATATGAATCCACCGTGTGATTATAATAGTGCGTCTAAAGCCATTATAATTAAATAGACGCAATTACCTTCGTCCTTAACTCATCAAATACACACACATGTCATTTTGATTTCTTCTTAAGATTTGTAAATATTTTTCTCTTTTTATTTTAACCATAACATCCTTATTATAATAAATAAATAAATTTAATCTAGTCTCGTGTCGAGTTCTGATAAAATCTAGATTTTTGTTTTTCGCTTCTCTCTCCTATTAAATAATAATGATTTTAAATAATTAAATATATAAAGTTTATTGTAATATTTTATTAAAATTTACTAAATCATAAGAAAATTTTAATTATATTTTAACTTAAAATATAATTTTATAATACTTAAATCTTCATTATTTGTTATTTATAATTCTTAAATCTTCAATATTTGTTATTTATTTATAATTTCTTAAATCTTCATTATTTTTTATTTCAACAATGATCGATGACATCCAACATACAAATTTTTATAAAAAGTGATAGTTTACAACAAGTTAGATTTATTCATACCGTGTAATACATGAATTTTAACATAGTAAATATATATAACAATAATAGTTGAAATTGCGATTATGTGTCGACTTCTAAAAAGAAAACGCTCACGTGTAATCTATCAAGAAGTTATGTAATAACAATTGATAAAATATTGAAAATGTCTCTTTGAAATACAAAAGTAAGAAAATTTCGTGTTAGTTGTGATTAAATATTTGACTTTGGATTGTAATCTTATTTAAAAAGACAATTTAGAATAACTTTTTGCAATATTTTAAATTAAAAAGTTGCCTTTTTTTATACATTATTATGCAATAACAATAAAAAGTGTACATACAAATAAAACCCATAAATGAACTTAGATCGGACTTTGGAGATAATGAAAGAAAGATCTATGGGTGGTCAATCGTGTTAGGTTGGTGGGTAGGTGGGTTGAATTCTTCAACCATAATCAAACTCATATCTTTAATTTTGTCGTGTCGTGTCTACTCATTTAAAATCGGATCGTGTTTCGGGTCGACCCATTTGTGTTCATTCATGAATATGAGTAACATCGCGACTTAGTAGCAATTTAAACAATAAATGCTTCAACTCAAATGAAATCTTTTTGTAATTGGGGTCTTTTTTATTGTTTTTGTTTCTTTTTTTTCATTGAACAAACTTGGGTAAGTTTAAACATCTAGTTCGAGATTAAAAGAAACGATTGGAAAAATTAGAGAATTGGTAGTTAAAACTAATAAAATAAAATTATTGGAAGTGAAGAGTTGATAAAATAATTCAAAAGAGAAAATTAGTTTCACCTTTAAATGTTAATAATTAGAGGAAAAACTAAAATCAAAATATTTAACTTTAAGTATTAACACTTTTCATCTCTAAAATATAAATACTAACTTTGAAAACAAATCCTTTAACGTGTTAACATGTCAACCCGTGGATTTAGCGGGTGGTGTTCGGGTTGACCCATTTTTTTAAACGGGTCATATCAGCCGACCCAACACCTGTATTTTTTCGTGTCGAGTTTCAGGTCGTATCAGGAATTGCCACCCTAGGTGCCATCTTGTGATGTGAAGTTCTTATAGTAACGGAATTTGATAATAAATAAACAAATAAATAGAAAATAATGAAAGAAAAGACCCATTGGAATGGTGACCTCACACTTGGTTGATAGTCTATGGCATGGAGGTAAAGATTGTTCCTGTTTGGAAGGCTCTTATTTGGAGTTGAAAAGTGGGTGTGGAATATTTACTCCACACGCCCCCACATTCTTCAAATCACAATGCCTTCGATAAAGACATGTTATTATTTTTAAACTTTAAAAAACAAAATATTTATAAACTAAATAAATACATAGATGTTATCATTTGGAATGATTGAAAATATAGAATTTAAAAATAATATCAAGTGACTCAAAGTTCAAAATGGAACATGACGGCAACCACATTGAGATACTTTCCCTATGAAATCCATTGAATTTGTTCCTCAAGAAACTATAGCCAAACAAAGGCAATCTCCCATTAAGGATTGGTGGAAGAATCATGAGGTTAAGAAAGGCAATGAATTTCAAATAATCTTTTAAAATCTTCATTATTATTTCATTAGTCGTTGTCTTCTTTCTTTTACCCTTAACTTTTTTTTATGTTTATTTATTTAACTAATTCAACTAAAAGAAATAAAACTTAAAGAATCAAAGCAGCCATTTTATAACTTTTTTTAACAGTTGACGTCTGACTTACCCTTATTACATATGAGATGATGACGAGCGATTCAATAGCTTATTGTACAACTTTGTTTATTGGTTACATCTTCTCTCCTATTGCTCATATCTATGATTGTAGGAACCATAAAATATTGATTTATAATCATATATAGTTAAAAACTCATAATTATATACAACTAAGTTATCACATGCTACTCAATTGTAGGTAGTATGTAATTATAAAAATAAAAAACTCTTCCATATATTGTGTATTAGCCTTGTAAAGTCAATTGTTATATCATCAATCTTTTAACTATTATTAGAAGAAATTCAATCAATTTGTTTATTTTAGAAAGAAAAAAAGGTTTGAAATATTCCCAATAACTTCAAAGCATATAGGGAACACTATAAGATTCTTTATGTTGGACTAAGATACCTCTCTATTTAGTATTCCCTTCATGTATGAAATCTTTTGGTTAACACCCTCGTGTGACCAACTTGCCTTGCATACTTTAATTATTGAGCATTATTAGTTAAAATATTTAAGGATTACTAAGCCGAAATAGAATTAGCCTAATCAAACATAGAGTAGTAGCTATTGGGATTCTGTCCTGGTGGTCAAGAAGTTTTTCACATGATGGTTTCTTTTGAGAAGGTCTCGGGTTCGAGTCATACGGTTACAACTCGTAGGGAAAGACATGCATGAATCACAGGAAACACCTGTGCTGCTCCCGAAGAGAGTAGGGGTTTAAGAAAGATGTCTTTCAAAAAAAACATAGAGTAGTAAATAAGGCATCTTGTTAACTCGTTTTTAATGAAATTCGAGCTACGTGTGATTCGCTTACACCCCTAACCAAACAAGATGACATTATTTTCTGTTAAACTGGGGAGTCTCAACAGCAGGTATCAAACACTCGCACACACTAATCGATCACAATTGATCGACTCTTTGATTAAATTGAACTAGAATGAATAATCGATTACATGAATAACCTATCTATTTATACTAAGTAAATCCTTGACTACCAAGAATTTCTAAACCGACACTAATAAAAAATCGCAAATAGAAAACACCGACTTAACATAAAAATTCAAATTCCAAACTGGTTTGGATTATCTCCTCCAGCCACCCCTCATAGAGATACCAAACGCCCCCTGTACTTTCTGATTTTACTCTTTAGTCCCTATGGTATTGATATTTTCACACTCCCTCTCAATACCGGCTTTCTCCATTCCCACGATTGAGCACATCTGATTCAACTTCACTTTAGTCATCCCTTTGGTTAGTTGCATGCTCGTTTGTATCCACATATGACAGCTCGATTTCTCCATTTAACACCTTCTCTCTTATAAAGTGATAATGCACTTCAATGTGCTTTGTTCGGGCATGAAAAGTTGGATTTTCTGCCAACTGTATGGCTGATCTGTTATCACACAACAGCTTGACTTTGTACTCCACTTCTTGATTCAATTCTTTCAACAGTCTTGTCAGCCACACAACCTTTTGGGCTGCAACCGCTGCTGCTCGGTATTCAGCCTCTGTGGTTGATAAAGACACTAACGGTTGTCTTTTACTCCACCACGAGACTGCACTTGCACCAATCTTAAATATGTATCCGGTTGTAGACCGTCTACTACTTGGATCTCATGCATAATCTGTATCACAATACCCATGTAGTTCAATCTTCTGCTCCCTCTTGAACTTTACTCCTAAACCCACGGTTCCATTAATATATCTTAGCACCCGTCGAGCTGCATACAAGTGAGGCCTTCTAGGGCTTTGCATATATCGACTCAAGACCCCGACAACAAATGCAATATCGGGTCTTGTTAAGGTTAAGTAGATGAGGCTGCCCACAATCTGCCTGTATTCGGTTTGATCCTCTACTTCTTTACCATCTTCTGGGTATAATTTTTCATTCACATCCAGTGGGGTCACTGCTGGTTTGGAATTCAGCATATTAAACTTTTTAAGCATCTCAATTGAATACTTTTTCTAATGCAGAATTATACTCTGTTTTTCATACTCTAACTCCAGACCGAGAAAGTGCTTTAACTGGCCCAAGTCTTTCATCTTGAATCGAGTATTCAGGTTCTCTTTCAGCTGCTGTATCTCGTTCTCTAAGTCACCTGTGATGACTAAGTCATCTACATAGACGAGAACCACAACTATTCTATTACCTCTAACCTTCAAAAATAGGCTAGCATCTGCTGTGGTACCAACAAACTCGTTATGCTCAAGAAACTCAGAAATTTTTCCATACCATGTTCTGGGGGACTGCTTTAGCCCATAAAGGGCCTTTTTCAATTTACACACATAACCGGGTCTCGTTTTGTCTTCAAACCCTGCTGGTTGCTCCATATAAATTGCCCGATCCAAGTCGCCGTACATAAAAGCGTTGTTCACATCCATTTTCCATAACGCCCATCCTTTACTAGCCGCGAGTGCTACTAAAACTCGTACAGTAGTTAGCTTGGCGACTGGACTAAATGTCTCGTCATAATCTGAGCCGTACTCTTGAGAGAACCCTCGTGCCAGTAGTCTTGCTTTAAACCTTTCTACTGACCCATCTGGACGTTTCTTTACCTTGTAAACCCACTTGCAAGATACTTGTTTCACATCTTCGGGTTTAGAGACTAACTCCCAGGTCTGATTCTGTTTTAAAGCATTAATTTCTGTCTGCATTGCTTCTTGTCATTCTATTTTATCACAGGCCTCATGATATGTTGTTGGTTCCACATTTATTTCTTCAATAACAGCCATGTTTGCGGCTGTTGTGGTGTCCTTAAACTTGGGATTCTGCCTTCTCTCTCGGTTTGATCTCCTTAATTCTGGTTGTTGTCTTGAACTTGCTTGCTGTTGGGGGGCCTGGTTAGTTTGACCAGCTCCTTCAGCCTGTTCAGTCTCTTTTCACTGTTTAGCTTTAGACTAACCATTTCATCTTCAAGTCTCTTCATCAGGACGGCTGTATCGGGCAGATTCTGGTCCTCGGTGGACCACCAAGTTGAGTTTTCGTCGAAAACTACATGGCGGGAGACGTAACACTTCCCGGTTGTTGGATCACAGCACTTCCAACCTTTTCGTTCTTCGTCATAGCCCACGAAAATACACCGGAAAGCCTTCTTGTCTAACTTTTGTCTCAAGTGATCAGGGCGAACACGTAACACACATAGCCGACCATTCTAAGATGGTGCACGTTCGGTTTTTTCTAGAACACTAGCTCGAAAGGAGCCTTGTATTCCAGTCCTTGTTGTGGTGTTCGGTTTATGACATAAGCTGCTGCTCTCATAGTTTCTGCCCAAAACCTCCCTGGAATATTTTTATTGTGCAGCCAGCAGCCCGAGACTTCAATTAGATGACGGTTCTTCCTTTCCGACACTCCATTTTGTTGTGGCATGTTTGGACATGTCAATTGTCTTCCAACTTTGCACCTTTTTAGGTACTCGGTGAATTCTCTGCTTTTGTATTCACCACCATTGTCAGGTCTTAGCATCTTGATCTTCTTCCCTGTTACCCGTTCAACTTCAACCTGGAATTCTTTAAACTTTTCTAATGCTTCATTTTTCTGTTTCATAAAATATATCCATAGAAAACGTGAGTAATCGTCTATAAAAGTAATCATGTATTCCATGCCTCCCACTGATTTGTGTTTCATTGGCCCACACACGTCGGTATGCACCAATTCTAGTGGTTCACGGGTCTTGTAGCTGGACTTCTTAAAGGGGAGTTGGTGTGCCTTGCCATATTGGCAGCCTGGGCACATCTCTTCTAAATTTATTTTCACTTTTGGCAGTCCTTTCACCATTTGTTTTTCCATCATTAACTCGAGTTTGTCAAACCCTACGTGTCCGAGCCTTTGATGCCATATGTCTACTGTTTGGTTGTTCTTCGTCTTCTCAATGTAAGCCGACTCTGCAGACAACACATAAACTGCCTCTCTTCGGTGTCCTTGTAGCACCGGTACCGACGAGGTTTCAAAATAATCAAAGACTTTTACATCTTCTGGCCCAAACAGAACATACTGGCCAGTAGCTGTAATTTGAGGTACTGAAATCAGATTCTTTCTCATGCCGGGTATGTGGTACACATTCTTTAGCACTAGATCTTCTTTGTTATCTTTGGTGGGGAACACAACATCACCGATGTTTGATATTGTGTGCCTTGAATTATCAGCTATGACCACGATTCTATTCCCTGTATACTTGCTTGAATTTGTGAGCTTGTTCTTTTCCCCGGTCATGTGGTTGGTACACCCGGAGTCAACAATCCATTCATCTAGTTTGTTGACCGGGGCTTCAACTGAGGTTATTAGGGCAAGAACCTCCTGTTCTTGTGCAACATGTGCTTCTGCCTCCCAACCGTCTTCAACTTCAGTCGCGTTCCCTTCGTCACTTGGCTTTGAACGACAGTCCTTAGCCATGTGACCTTTTCTGCCACAGTTGTAGCATTTGTAGGGAAACCGTTTGTTTGTCTTTTCTTTTCTCCCGCTTGATTGTTCCTCCTTTTCTGCTGACTTCTGCTTGTTACTTGCATTATATCGGCTGTTTTCACCATTTTCCTTGCTTCGGTTCCATGGCTTACCAAACCGTGACTTCCCTTTGACTTTTTCTGCATATAATACGTCATCTTCCTTCTTTATTGACACTCCTGCTAGCTGCCTTGCCAAAGCTTCTTGGCCAGCCAACAGGTTTTTGAATTCTACTAACGTGGGCTGGGTAGGCCAGCCTTGAATTGCTGTTATGAAACTTCGGTATTCGGGTTTCAAGCCATGAATGATAACCCACTTCATTCTAGCCTCTCCGACCCGAGATTGTTCATCCAGTTCTCCTATCTCTCGGCTTAGTGTTTTTACCTTCCTAAATTATTGAGGGATGGTTAAATCACCTTGAGAGATCATCATCAGCTCACTCTCCAACAACTGCAGCCTTGCATCGTTTTTCTTGGAGAACAAGGCTGCGAATGTGTCCTAAGCAGGTTTGGGATACTCGATACCCTGTAAATGGTCAAGCAATTCTTCTTCTACTGTTGTTTTCAGAATGAACATTGCTTTCCCTGCCCTTACCTTCCACTTGTGAATACTCCCGTTGGTGTCGATTCTTGGACATTGGGTTTCAGATCCGTTTACTATCTCCCAGAGATCTTGCCCCTGAAGATACGAGATCATGCAGGTCGATCACGTATTATAGTTGGTGTGATTTAGTTTCTTGACATCGCCTATAACCTGGAAATCTGTCATGGCTTTGTTTTCTTCTTGTCTTTAACTCGTCACCTTCTTTCTTCTGCTCCGATCGGACCTGCTGCTGATCCAATTGCTTGAACCGCTGCTACTTCTCTGGATCAGTTCTACAGCCCCTGCTTCTTTGATCGCTGGTGGCTCTAATACCAGTTTGTTAAACTGGGGAGTCTCAACAGCAGGTTTCATACACTCGCACACACTAATTGATCACAATTGATCGACTCTTTGATTAAATTGAACTAGAATGAATAATCGATTACATGAAAACCAATCTATTTATACTAAGTAAATCCTTGACTAACAAGAATTCCTAAATAGACACTAATAAAAAATCGCAAATAGAAAACACCGAGTTAACATAAAAATTCAAATTTCAAACTGATTTGGATTATCTCCTCCAGCCACCCCTCATAGAAATACCAAACGCCCCCTGTACTTTCTTATTTTAATCTTTAGTCCCTATGGTATTGATATTTTCACATTTTCCATCACCACGGAGTATTTCAAATAAAAATTGAATACGTAAAATAAAATATATATAAAAAGACAAGAGAAATAATTATGAGTTATATATATCTCATTAAAAGGTTTGAAATATCATTCTATCTAGGACAAAATCTCATAAATAACTTTGGACTTATCTAATGATGGTAGTTGTTTTCACAAGAACATCAAGACGTAGTTGTTGTTATCCAACACTTCAATTATTTCTTTAGTTGTACCCCGCCTGTTCATCGATAGAGTTGCCTCTATTCACATTAAAGATTATGTTGAGTACATTTTATTCTACATATTCTGCGAATTGTAACAATAATTCTATGACTTATGATTTTTAATCTTGTTATAAAAATAAAATTATTACTTATATAAATAAAACAATATGTAATTACATAATAATTATTATCATATATATACTTATGATATAAATAAATAAATGATACATGTTATAATTATAGTTATGTAGAAAAATAATTATTATTATATATATATATATATATATATAATCAACAAATAGATAAATAATAAACAGGTCGAGACTGAGTAGATCGAGGTTGTAAATTTATTGAGCTCTAGTTTTAGATATAAGACTTGAAACAAGTCAAACTCAGTCTCGAACGCCTTTAAATTAAATTAAGCGGGTCGAGCTCAATATTAGTTTTCTCATGCTTAACAAGATTCATTACACTCTAACTACACCAAGTATTAACTAACACAAAAGTTTTTAACTTAAAAAATTATATAATGTCATAACATGACCCTTAACTTGAAAATATCCTTAAAATGTGTTCTTATACGTTTGACTAGTCTTTAAAATACAATGAAAACTACTATGATTGTATACATATCTCACATCTTTACTACTTTTTAGTTCTTGTGCCGAAAGTGAAATCCATTTTCTATATTGGCTAGATGTTCGATATCGATATTGACCTTACACTATTGACGTTACAGATATAGAATAAAATCAAAGGTCGTGATTGAAAAATATCACCTAAGGTCTAAAGATATTTTGGTACATAGTAGACTTTGGTATCTCACAACCATCCAAAAGAGATGGTTACAAATTTCAAGTGTCCAAAATTCGTTTTCCTTGGATCATAATATTCTAAAGTAGCTTGCCTTTTCAAGAATATATACCAAAGTCTAAGCCCCACATAGTGTGGTCTCACTATTTTATATTCTAACATTTTTCTTTCGCGTTTTCAATTCAGTATCGTCTTGTATCATTTTGTAATGAGAGCGGTATGTTTTATATTTATTTATATCATATGTAGCTTATTAATAAGAGTACATTAATACTCATTTTTTTATGATACAAGTTGTTAATACACATACATGATACATCTATTATCCACCACTTGTTTTCATTTCTATCATGTGTTTGAACAACCTTGGATCAGGGCCAAACCCGACTAATAAGCTAAGGACCACATTAACTTATTGGGCCCCTATCAGCATAAATCAAGCCCATTATGGACCCAAACAGAGGGTAGATGTATAGAATAACCAAGTATTTGTAGACTCTTTCTAGCAATAAAAAGATAAAATGGAATATGTTTTCTTAAAATTGAAAGAGAAACAATCGAAACAAGTAAAATTCATTAGAATAAGTATTTGTAATTGTAGACTTGGTCCTTACTGCTTAGGTTTGACATTTGGGCTTTGGCCCACTCTAGTTCGCTGTTGATTTTGGCCCAACTTAATAACATATCACCTTTTTTTTAACCACAATTTTTTTACTTATAATAACAACCAAAACCTGCATTTACATGATTTTAATCCACGTCACTTTGTATGAGTCAACATACTAATATCAAACTTATTTAACCGTCGGAGGTGTTTCTCGAGGCTCTAGCCTTGAACTTAGAACTAAGACTGTAAATGAAATGCACGTTCAGTGAACTATTTGATGTGAAGTTTGTTTATGTTCATTTACTTAATAAATGAACAAATATGTACAAATATTTTTGTTCATTTAACTAAAGAACGGACGTGAACACGTGATTTGTTCGTTCATTTATGTTCATTTATTTAAATCCCTTTATGTTCGTTCATTTTTTAACAAATCATTCATAATTTTTTTTATTACTAAGTTCATTCTAAACCTAACTGACTAACTATGTAAGCTTCAAGTTTGATTAGGTTAGCCAATCATAGTAAGCCCATGCATTATAATAAACCGAATCCTTAATGACTAAGAAGTAAAAACTAAACCCAACTGCGTAAGTTTCAAATTTGTTTAGGCTTGCCGGCTGCCTGCAACAAGTTTTATACTATTAATGAACGAACAAGAACATGCTTATTTTCTTAATGAACGAACGTGAAAAAGAAAACCATGTTCCTTTAAATGTTTATGTTTGATCGATTATTCGGTTAAAGTTAAAAGAACTAACGAACACGAACATGCCCCGTTCATGTTCGTTCATTTCGTTTACAGGTCTACTTAGAACTTCTTTTTAACGATTTTTTTACATGTTACAACCTAGTCTGTGCACAAGAATGTCATGACAACATGGCCTGATCAGCTGAAAAATATAGCTAATAAATAATTCCTTAGATTTCTATTATTAATGAAAAAAATGTTACGTACAAATTACCATCAAATATTTTCCGGTCCACAGTATTCATATATGATTCTGTCCTATCCAATAAATGTGGTGACACTAGTTTACAGAAACAAATAGCGCATTTGACAATATTGTCGCGTTTATTTAAAAATTTAACCTGTACGAAATAAGAATTGTGAGACAGGTGTACTTAAATATGTCATTTCTTAAAAAAAATGTACTTCTGTTAAATAATAAGATATTATAATCATCTTTTATACATAATTATTAACGAGATTTATAAAAGGGAGAAAAAGATTGCGGTCAACTCATCAAATTGTTCCAACGAAAAAATATTGGTATAACCTTTAAGTTTATTATCACCGAGTCTTCTGGTTGAGTGATAGCCTCATAACTTTCTAAATAAGAGGTCATGAGTTCGAGTCTCGCTTGAACAAAATATTTCAGGTTGAGCCAGGAGGTTTTCGCAGTTGTGGATTTCCTACTGGGTGGTATGGTGTCAGGTCACCATATTAAAAAAAATATATTTTTAGATAATTTTAAAAACGTTTTTAAAAAGTTTCTAAAAGACGTTTTTACAGGGGAAAAAGAATAAAAAAATTATTTTAAAAAAGTAAAAAAAAAAACGTTTTTAAAAAAGTAGAAAAAAAGTTTTTATTTGACTAAAAAGGTTAAACTAGTTAATTTATAAATAAAATGACTAAAATGCTCTATACTTAACATAAAAAGTTAATTGAGTTAGTGTTATGGGCTGAAATTGTTACAAAAATACAACCTCGGGGGCAGAAATGTTAAAAGATTTCCTTTTAGACTAAAATGGTTAAACAGACCAAACCAGAGGGGTCAAAAATGAAATTTACTCAAAAACTTTGAGTTGTATCCAAAATTTAGTCTCACGAAATCCAAAAAATATTTTATTTTAAATATAACTTAGGTTTTAGTAAAATTTATTTCTACGTATAAAAGAACTAAAACTGTATATTGAAGTTTTTATTAAGTTACACATGCTATAACTAAATTATATGTTGAATGAAAGCCAATAAAATAAATTTAATTTTTCAGGAACTCGAGGTTTATAACTATGACTACACTACTTTTTACAAACAAAAACTCTTTTTCCTTGCTTTTATAAATTAGTTTTAAAATTATTGTACTAATCTTTTTTAGTATATTGATACCCATAATGAAGTGTTCCTTAAGTAATTAAATGGTATCACCTATGCAGATAAAAGGAGTGATAGGTGCTCCAACAAATGCGAGTGTTTTTTTTTAGAGTCTACATAAAATTTGGGTGATCGTATGACCATGTCAATTATCTCCATGTCTAGAACATTAAATAACAGTTTATGTATGTCATTTATTTGAGATTAGCACATAATGTCATGATGCATATGTTACGTGTCGTAATTGATTTGGCTAGACTATATTAC
This sequence comes from Smallanthus sonchifolius, assembly GCA_023525975.1. NCBI lineage: Eukaryota > Viridiplantae > Streptophyta > Magnoliopsida > Asterales > Asteraceae > Smallanthus > Smallanthus sonchifolius. The sequence continues at coordinate 58,065,725 of CM042041.1, read as the reverse complement.
AAATATACATTATATTCAGATGCAAAGCAAAAAATATCTGGATTTATACATTATATTCATATTCAAACCACATCATCATCTATGTAAAGTAGGGATGATGGTTTGAAAAACTGTTGACAGTTTGATTGAACCATCGGTGATGTGTCTGAAACTTTTGTCTAAAGTAGCTATCAGGGTACATCGGATTTGGAGCAAAGTAGTGACAATTGTCTTCATCTTCATGGGCCCTGTCTATTTCTTTGCGGCGTCTTGTTATGTTGCCGCTTTAGTTGCAAATACATGTTTTCGAACTCATTAGACACAATTTCTTCATACTGTTTCATAACTAATTGCATAAATAACGCTTTAGGGTACGTGAAACACCCTAAAGTATTTAGGAAGAAGAGATGGAAAGTGATGCACACTGGTGCTCGAGAAAAAGAGGAGAAAGGATAAAATTTCAGGTGGACAGACATACGTGAAGGAACTACGGTGCCTAAAAACCTTTACATTGGATATCATATTTTATAGATAATAAATATAATTTTTATAAATATTGGAAAGTATCAAAAAATTTCAAAACTAGATTCCTTTTAAATATATTGATAAGGGTAAACATTATAAATTACTAGTAGAGAACCCGCACGATGTGCGGTCCTGAAAAAGTTACATTAATACCCCCTCGCGTGTATGGAACAATTTACGCAATTTTGATTCACAAAAATCATCATTTCCATGCACCTTATCCACATTATCACCTTCAATAAGTTGTTGCATACTGCTCATGAACCTCTCTATAAACAAAACCAACCCGTTAACCACAGTAACGGATAATAGTTTTTGAAATATAAAAATAAATGTAAAAGTAATGAAGAAGCAAAAAGATTGGTCAAAAGCAAGCAACTGTTAGGAAGGAGACATGGAGATGAAGTCGGGCTTGGGCCACATATCGTTCCTTTTTTGCTTAAATTTTATAAACAAAAAATGTAAAAAATAAAGTTAAAAGATAAACGATCAAGATATTAATCTAGTGCTTTTGGTGATCCCAATAAATAATAATCATGCGGATAATATATAATTATGCACATTTATGGTCAATTTGGGTGACACTTTATTTATCTTTAATAGAACTTATGCGTAAAATTTTAAAAACAGAACGGGTCAATCGGGTTGAAAAACATAGTTTTAATGCACCAAAACTCACATATCATTTTGTTCAAAACAGGGATAAGTATTGAAAAAACATGATTTTGGTAATCATATCCAACATCATAAATATTCATAATGTTTATAAAATAAAATAAAACAAAAAAAGACTTTTGGGTCAAGCTGGACATGAAGAAAAAAACTACAATTTTGAAGAAAGAAAAACTTACTTCCAAGATCTCTTATTGTGACCAATACCTTTAAACTTTCCACATTGAAGTTGGCGCTTAAGAAAGTCAGAAGACTGTAGGAGCGGCCCGACCCGACCTGGTGCAACCTGAACAGGTGTGAACTTTAAGTCGTTCCAGAGGTTACACCACCACTACTATACTATTTATCCTTGAACCTAAAGGTTTAAGATCAAGTATATCCAATAATTTATTACATAAATCAGAATTCTTAAAAAAAAATATGTAAAAGATCAAATATTATAAAAAATATAAGCATGCTTTTTGGCAGCTTTGACTGCGAGCTTGCTTTGACCACCAACAGAAAGTAAAAGCTCTTTCAAGCACGCCAACGTTCGTGGACAACTGAAAGTAGAAACAAACATAAGAACATGGAAATTAAGATATTGAGGCATGTCTTAAAAACAAGGTTGTGATTTATGTTCCCTTATATACCCAATTAATGAAAGAAATATGTCATTTGAGAGCATAACAACTAAAAAAGATTTGAAAAGTACCCTTTGATTTTTGAACTTTAAGCACTTGAGCAGACCAAACTAAATATGCGCTTCAACTCACTGATATGTGATGGATGATGTATCGGAATTAGTAGCTCAATGTACCCAAAATGCCCTGAAGGCAAATAGAATTTAGTAACAGGCTCATGGCAAATAACTACTACACAAAAGTTATAAAATAACTTATGATGACACATTACACACCTTCACATTTCCCAACTTCAGCTGCGCCACAAGATTCACATCTTCCAACTTCAAGTGGAAGTCCAAGAAACGGATTTCAAAGCTGGCTCGCATGGCTGATGGGGCAGTCACTAATGGAGGCCAGATTTCATTTGCATGCATCAAACACAAAAGGTTGTCAGGCCTAAGGACTAACAATTTCTAAATGACACTTGATACAGGAAGGTAAAATGAAATTAAAAAAACTTACAATTTCTTGGTGAGTGGCCAAAGGAAAACAAATTCCAATTATCTTCCCCTCTAAAATGGGGGGTGGCGCATCTTCTTTCATCGATCAAAACCTGTTTCATTATAAAAGCAAACTACATCACTGTCCAAAATCCTAACTACTGATCCATAAGAATTATAAACAACTAAGAATATGATATGAAGTATAATATGGGCTCATGATGGTTGTTTTTATTAAAGCATAATATGATGTTTAACAGATCACAGAAGGCAAAACTGGCATACTTCCCTCTATTTAGATTCCAACAAATAGAACAAAACATGATATGGCAAAGATCATTTCATTATAGCATTCAAGGATTCAATACAAGAGATTTATAAATCACATATTTTAACATGATTACAGGTCTTCAATCTAAAATTGAAGCTTTAAAAACAAAATCAGAATAAAGCAAATTATAACACCAATCATTTTAACCTAATGACGCCATGGTTTCCACTTTCCAGGGTAAACACAAATATCTTTATAAGACGATCGTTTAAAAGAATCCCAAATGTTACCCCTGCAATCTTTCATGTAGTTTCTAATCAAGCACATTATGCTTAATAATCCTAACAAATACAAGCATGTAGACTAAAATCAAGCAAGTGCAGGGTAATAGAAACAAAGTAAACCACAATGCTTGGTGCTCATCGGCCTGAATTGCAAATAAAAAGGGTTACCCGGGCGTTGCGCCGGGGACTCCGCTACAATCAAGCGTATCAAATTTCAGATATGATCCAAATTATCAAAAGCGTAAATAAAAAATAAAGGAAAAAAACAGTCTATCAAACAGAAATGCCCTCAAATAAAATTTGAAGAATAAGAAGTACATGGAACACATATGTTTAATGTCAACACAAAAGTGCAAAACTCAATATTTGAACTTTAGAAGGAAAAAAACTATACAACACCGTAAGCCGAAAATGAAAATAACATATGGAACTTGTTAGTCATATTTATGGCTGAGCATTTCGGGATTCCCGGGTCAATTAGGGTAACCGGATCCCGAATCTTTATTAAAGTATGGGTTTCGGATGGGAAAGAACGATCGGAAAATTGGGTAGTACTGAAAGAACTTACAAAACATACAATCTAAAAGGAGAGACCCACAAACACAGGTACCAACCACCTAATAATGAATAGAAAAGAGAAGGAACTAAGAAAGGGGAACTATGAAACTCCTGTATCCATTAATCTTGCATTACGACTGACAATCGGCCTAATTCGGTTACCATGCATTAATAATGTCTTATCAATGTTATAAACTTAATTTTTATTAAAACTTAGTTTATGTCAAAATTAACTAATTTTCATCAAAAGTCATTTCATGCATTAATAATGTCTTATCTTGTTATAATACAAGCAAAACTAATTAATGACTCTTGTTCAACCCTTCATTTATCCTAAGAAATTTCAATATAGGATTGAAGAACACTTGCAAAGTGAGTTGATATACACTCCAATACCTTGGATGAATAATGTTCTTAACCTTCTTCTTGCACCCAGGTAAAGAACACACTTGCAGAATCTTGATGATGAACTCAGGCTTCTGCTTCTTTTAAAAGAACAATTTCAATACTTCTTTTTAATTAATAATGTTTGATGAAATAATTTGTTAGATCTTACCATTCCCAGGTAACTTCCAATTATAGGCTTCTGCCTCCTCACCTATCGACCAAGTATACAGCGCAAACTGCCCATGTAAGCCATAAATGTATAAACATTAGATATAGTTGGATTAAGGCATGTGTCGACACATTGAAACTGCAATTGAGTCTTACGTACACTTAACACGTTTAATATGGAAGCAAAACTATCTTATACCGTACACATTGAAGCATACATAACATGTTATTTTGGTTCCTTGGGCCTAATTTAAGACAACTTACCCTAATCACATTTTCTGAAATTAGAGTTTAATGATTGTATGATCAAAGAACAAGTACCTTAAGTGCATTCAAGAACTTAGAAGTGCCACTTTGAGCAATAGTTCCAAGGCAGCCTATTAGCTCTTCTGGGATCATTCCAATACCAGTATCTCTGAAAAAAATAATTATAATTAAAATTACTGTTTTAACTACCTCTTTCACTATACAATAGAAGTTCTGAAAAAATTTAAGAAACTTACAAAATTGTAATTATCCATTTTTCCGGGTCGGGTTTGATACGGATCTCTAACTCACCAGCATCTCCGAGTAATGATGGGTCAGTTACACTTAAGAGTCTTAGTTTATCAAGGGCATCACTTGCATTACTGAAGCAAAAAATTTTTTTTGAAAAATATGGGAATTATATGCAATTGGGTAAAATCTTTAATAAATTTAAATGATCATAACTCAACATTCATTATATAAAATAAATAACATATAGCAAGTGTAGAACAAAATACAGATGTCTTTACCTCACAAGTTCCCGGTTGAAAATTTCCTTATGGCTGTATAAACTATGAACTATCAGATTCATCAAACGAAAAACCTCCATCCAGAAATTTAAGATTTTAAAGAATCTTTAAAATTCAATAAGAACATAAACATGATAAACTAAAAAACTGCAAATTGCAAACAATAACCGTTAAGAAATCTTTAAAAGAAACACACAAAACATGAATTTTATCATAAATTGTTGAAGTGAGTCAACAAACTAACTTAATTTTCAACCAATTAAAGATAACCCTAGAAAAATTATGAGATTCAAAATTTTAAGCTTCAACAATTTGTTCATAAACATTAAATAATCTTTATAAGAAATACAAAAAAAAATATGAACTTTATCATAAATAAATACAAGAAATTCATTATCCCCAGAGATGAAACAAGCCCCATTGGGTTTGAAATAACACGAAGTTAGGGATCGGGTCTTAAAAGGTATTGATTTACTGATAAAATAGAATGTGTATCGACTTGAGTTTGAAACAGATCAACTGTGAAATCCCCAAATCAAAATTTAGGGCTTTTTTTAATAACTCAAACCATAATTACTTTAGCAAACACTCATAGTTACTCCAGCAAACAAAATACAAAAAAAAATCAAGTCGAACAGATTGTGTACTAAGCTTACCCAAGCTGAGCAATTGCAATCACCCTGAAGTGCTGTGCAAGAGCATCAAAATTTATGAAGAAGAAACCTTGAGCAGCTGCATATCTATGCAACATTACAAGAGTATGTGAGCCCTCTTTGCTATCAAAGGTGACAGTGTTGATAAAAGGGCCGGAGCCGATACTAACCTGTTCTTGAGTATAGGGTGTCCTAAATTACCAAACAATCACACAACATATTATCTTATCTGATCGATCAGAAAAAATAGGGTTTCAAACGTACTCTGTTGCTCTGGAAGTCCGGCGATGTGGTGGTGAAGGGTAGCGAAACCCTAGCCCGTCTCTCTCCGAACCATATCTGTTGCTCTAAAAGTCCGGCGCTCGTGGCTCGATTCCTCTCCTTCGCTTCCCCAAAACCGTCGTCGCCTGAGACTGGTTTCTCTTTCTCTCTCTATTTATTACTTTCTTTCTTCAGAAGCTGCATGTCAGGTACGAACGCAAACAATCGGCGGTCATTGAATGAGACTTTAATGGCGTCCGTTAGCATGCTGAACCGCTTATGGCCGGGAACCCGGATTTAGCTCCGGCGTCTTAATACCGTTAAGGTCTTAAACTTGTCCTTTATAAAGGAGTATAGATATAGATATAGATATAGATATAGATTATTAACTATTTAATGAGCATGCTCAGAAATAGTAATGGGCAGGTGATCAAGTATAAGTGATTTTTTCAAAGGATAATGCCACATGATCTTTGAATAGTGTCAGATATATTCAGATTTTGACACCTAATTTTTTTTTCTATATTTTAATTTTTAACCTTTATAATATATAGTACTTGTTTTTAATCTGTTTCTATTTTTAACAATTTTGTTTCTTTAATAAATTTTGTTCATAAACTTTTCTTAAAATACGGAGTGTGCGGTTGTTTTTAGTTATTTTTTGTCAACCTTCCAATATAATATTTTTTGAAAACGGAGGTGTATTCAAATTCGAGTTTTTTTTGTATCGTAACTTATAATGAGTGACGTTACCGTTGTGGTACCGTGACGAGCCGAACCTACTATGAGCAAATAACATCATTCATAGTATTGGTATTAACGAAACTGATATCGATAATCGTTTTTATGATTTTTGACAACCTGAACATATAATAATTTATTTTTGTTTTTCTCTTTTCCATTATTTAGATTTATATTTCAAGTGAAGTGGGGTCGTGGTGGTGTGACGTGGTTTCAAGGGGGGTGGGTACAATCATTGCTTTGTTTGTGTAGGTGGCCAGCACAATTATCGTGCTTTGGTGATTTGGATACTTAGTTTTACATCAAAAATACTCTATTTCTCTGGGTATTAATCTCATAGCTAAAGAACAACCGTCACATCAACAAAGCTCTCGGCTTCGTTAGTTTTCGTGGATTTGGGCAGGGTAGTTAGTTTATTAGAGTAGCGCAGTGGTGGGCTTAAGACATGACAGGTTGAAGATTGTGTAAGACTCGAGATCGGGTCTTTTTCTAACCCAGAGGGTATGATGCGGGAGCATCCGACCCAACAAGTGGACCGAACAGTATTCGCATCCGTAGACGACCCGTATGAAAGATAATGGAAAGTGCCTATTTATTTAGAAGAGATCAAGACCATATCTTTTATAATTTTGAATTGTAATTTCCATGTATATTTTTTAGTTGTTTAGTATAAGTAGGACATCTAGGGTTTATTATTTTTTAGACTTGGTTTTTTATCAGAAGATTGTAATCGAGACCTTTGGGGCTTGAGACAGCCGACTTGGCTGTAACCTTTAGGTTCAAGGCCGTTGAATAAAATCATATGTTACTGTGTCATTTGAGTATTACCGTGGATTCGGTATCATATTTCCTTTTTATTAACATTATTTTTACTGTTGTGTCTACTCATTTAAGTTTTATTAACGAACGACCGGCGGGTATAAGCATCTATTTCGAATGAAATGAACACTTCCAGCCTCATTATTTTATTCTTATTATTTAGATTTATATTTCATTTTTATTAACATTATTTTTACCGTTGTGTCTACTCATTTAAGTTTTATTAACAAACGACCTGACATCCGTCGTGGAGGACTGGTATAAGCAACTAGTTCGAATGAAATGAACACTTCAAGCCTCATTCTTTTATTCTTATTATTTAGGTTTATATTTCCTTTTTATTAACATTAGTTTTACCGTTGTGTCTACTCATTTAAGTTTTATTAACGAATGATCCGAATCCGTCACATAGGACACGTATAACAACTACTTCGAATGAAATCAACACTTCCAGCCTCATTCTTTTATTCTTTAATCTAACACTTAAAAAAAATACCGAAATGGACATTTGACCAAAAAAAATATTCAAAATGGACATGATTATTTAGCCGGCTAAAACATGGACATTCTTCACAATAGCCGACTAAAATTTTTGTAATTCCTTTTTACATAGTACGAACCAATAGTGGAGTGACACTTGGCCAGCTAAAGCCTTCAAATAGTCGGCTATAATCATCTAATCCTGTTAGCCGGCTAAAGCCTTCTATTGGCCGGCGCTTTTTTTCGAAATAGTATTTGGCTTGAGCCGACTTTTTTCTTGGCTTGATGGCTTTAGCCGACATCTTTTTAATTTTATATATTTATAGGGTTAGGTTCAAGTAAAATAGTCTTTAAAATAAAAATGGTAAAAATGATTTAGGGTCATTAGATCAAATTATAGAAATGATTTAACGGTTGAGATCAAATTGTATGAGAAAAAGTTGTTGAAAAAGTATTTTAGTCATGACCAGTTTTGTTGACTTTTTATCAAGTTCCCACCATTTTTTTAAACGTTCATAACTTTTACATTCGCCATTATTTTTTAAAAAAATTATACAATAAAAAACGAGCGTTTTTTTATCTTTAAAACGAAAAAAAAGTTTATGTTTTCCAGTTCATTGTGTAATTTGTCAGTTAATTGTGTAATGTCAAGTCTGTTAATTATGTCAAATCCTTTTTACCTTCTTATTTTTAAAACCCTTTAGCATAATCTAACTATATATTTATATAACAAATGTGTATTTATTTTTACGTCTTCAGATACAAAGTTCATATGAAAAAGTATCTTACGTATCCAAAAAAAACCGAAACGGTTTTCCAAAACAGGAGTCGGCGAAAAAGGAAGAATTGGTAAAAACAATAATAATGCTGTGAAACCCCGGGACGGAAGAAGGGTGCTCGGAATATAAATCAACTCGAACTAGTCTTCTCTTCTTCACACTCCATGCCGTCAACTTCTTTTCAGATCACCGTTAAGGAAGGGATGGGAGGCGGTCACAACACCTACACCACTAATCCAGACCATTACAACCTTCTAGAAGAAGTAGGTTACGGTGCCAGCGCCACCGTCTACAGAGCGATCTATCTCCCCTCCGCCTCCAATGACATCGTCGCCGTTAAGTGCTTGGATCTCGAACGCATCAACAGCAATCTCGTAATTCCGTTGCTCCTTAATTCTATCACTTACCTTTTTTTACTTTTGATTTTTCTCATCAATTTAGCTGAACTACTAACAACTCAAAAATAGGGCATTTTTTGCTTCGTTTTGATCGAATTGAAATCGGAAGTGTTTTAGATTGCACAAATAGATATTGACTTCTTACAAATTCAACATCATCGTGTGTATATCTGCAACATTTATTATGAAGTTTGTTTAATCAATGCAATCATCTTTAAAATTCTTAGAATTGACATCGATCTTCAACTTGAAACTTGGGCCATTTGACATCAGAAGTCAAATTGTACAGATTCTACTTGCTGTAGTCAGAGTAGATGTCCAAAGGCATTGTAGTTTACAAAATTTTGTTTTTGATCTGTAATATTCGCCCTTTGAGCTTACTCAAGTGCAGAAGCATTACCTGCATAAAAAGATTGGGGCTAACGGCACGGCTTTATTAGGCTTGGGTGATTTTTGGATGAATTTGACAACTATACTGGTTCTCATAAATAAACCTAGGATTTTTAGAGAGTTGCCATGATAAGAATCGAATGTGTTATCTTTAAATTACAATAGATATATAAAACCATGATCATTTGCCATTAGAGATTCTTTATCATGATGCTTTTGTAGATGTTAGCCTCCACAAGCCATTTATTTAAATAGTAGATACACAAATTACTGATTTAATTTTCCAGAGAAAAAAACAAAGATTATAATGGAAAAAAGTACTTTATCGATTAAATGTGGAGCCGTTGAACATACCTAGGCATCTTGGCGAAGATTAGTTAATGCTAAGTTCATCATATTATGCAAATATTAGTTATCATCAAGATATCATTGATTCTCTTCATAGGCTTAACCATTTTTTTTCTCACATACCACAGTTCGTTTTTGTTTTCCTTTGTTCCTTTTCCTTTTACACTCTTATTTACTACATACATACAATATCACAAACTAACATGAAAAGTTTATCTGAATACAAATGTTACAACATGAGAGATGTATATCAAATACAAACATGTAGTGGAATTTGGTGATGAATATAACTTATGTAAGGACTGGTTACAGGATGATATTCGAAGGGAAGCCCAAACAATGAGTTTGATAGATCACCCTAATGTGATAAGAGCATTTTGTTCATTTGTCGTCAACCAAAATCTTTGGGTGGTTATGCCATTCATGGCTGAAGGTTCATGTCTACATCTTATGAAATCAGCATATCCAGATGGCTTTGAAGAACCGGCAATTGCTTCTATTCTCAAAGAGACTCTTAAGGCTTTGGAGTATTTGCATCAGCATGGACACATACACCGAGATGTTAAGGTCACTCTTCTTTATATTGTTATTATTATTATTATTGAGTTTTTTTCTATCTCATCAAAGCGAGTTAAAGTTCATCATTTGACTGATTAAGAAGTGAAAGTTCAAACTTTGACCAATAGTGAAAGTTCATTTTTTACAAATATAAGAAACCAAATCTGGGATCTTTGTTTACATTTCTTGGAAATTTCACAACTAAGTTTTGAAAATGGAACTTTCACTCCTTTTGATGAAATAGAAATTTTTTCCCCATATCATCAAATTCAGGATCTTTGGTTACCTTTCTTGGCAAATTTCCTTATTATTATTATGAGAAAATCACGAAAATAACCATTTTTCTGAACGTGGTATACCTCTATGGTCATGTCAGAACAATTCACGAATATAGCTATGAATAAACGAATCTTTGGTCGTTTATCTACTTTTACTCTTAAAATTTTAAAACACCCTTCCTCACGAATCTCTTCCTTGTTTGCTCTCTATCTCTCTTATACAACCACAGCCCACACACACCGAAAGGTTTACTACGGGAAACCAACATTTTCCATCTTACATGCCGAAGAATGAAGATGCCGACTAGTGACTTGGACACTTGGCTGACCCTTGAGTTTCTCCATGACTTAAAATTAGTAATATTAATAATTGCAGCCATTGATGTTTCCATCTTGAACTCCCAATGGCAGCCTTTATGTTTCTGTCTTCTACTCCCACACTCAAATATTTTCCTTCTATACATACGTTAATCTATACACGATATGATGTTGCATATCACATTAGTTTAAGTCATTATTGATGAGAATAATTTTGATACACGAGTAAAAGTAAACACGTGGCTTAATCTCAATGCTATATGCGTGAATTTGTTTTGATATGACCATATAGGTATAACACATTCAGAAAAAAAGTTATTTTCATAATTCTCTATGTATTTTTATTGTCAAGATCATCATCATTAATTCATTATCATCATCATCATTAATCTTATTCTTATTATTTTTATTGTATTATTATTATTAATATTGTTATTATTATATGTATTTCAACATTATTTTGGTCCAGGCTGGAAATATACTTCTTGACACTAACGGGGTGATAAAGCTTGGGGACTTTGGTGTGTCAGCTTGTATGTTTGATAGAGGTGATAGACAACGTTCCAGAAATACTTTTGTGGGAACTCCTTGCTGGTTAGTACATGATCTACCAACCTTTTATTTCTTTAAAATAGTTTTTTTTTTCTAAATCTGTAAGGTCACTCGTGACTTTAATTTTAATACTATGTTACAGGATGGCACCAGAGGTGCTACAACCAGGAAGTGGATATGATTTCAAGTGAGTGTAGACCATCTTTTTATTAAGAGATTGTTTATGGTTGAAAAATATACATTTTTGATGTTTTGCGCAAAGAATTACAATTTTGTAGTAAAACACCATAATCATCATTTACAGGGCTGACATTTGGTCATTTGGAATTACTGCATTGGAGTTAGCTCATGGCCATGCCCCTTTCTCAAAGTACCCTCCAATGAAGGTTAGCATTCTAGTAATATAATCAATATATTCTTGCAAATGATGGATACATTTTATTATAGTTTATATTTATGTGTCACAGGTTCTCTTAATGACCATTCAAAATGCACCCCCTGGACTTGATTACGATCGGGATAAACGGTTTTCTAAGGTATCATTTATTTTAGTTTATTTTATTTGTACGAGCATGCAATGTTACATTCTTACATAAACATAAAAAAATTGGTACAAAAAGCCACTTATGTGTTTGTATCTTCTTAACAGTCTTTTAAAGAATTGGTGGCAATGTGTTTGGTGAAAGATCAAACAAAAAGGCCAACTGCTGAGAAGTTGTTAAAACATTCTTTCTTTAAACAAGCAAAACCTCCAGAGCTCACTGTGAAGAAACTTTTTGCTGACTTGCCACCACTGTGGCACCGTGTGAAGGCCCTCCAGGTATGCAATCCAAGTTTTATGGTGTATAAAGTAAAACTTTTTTTAATTGCCCGTGTAGCTTTTATAAGATTTGTGAAATATGTGCAGATTAAAGATGCTGCACAGCTAGCTCTCAAGAAGATGCCCTCAGCGGAACAAGAAGCCATATCACAGGTTAGATGCATTTTTCTGTTAATGAAGTTAATCTGCTTTTTCCCCTTTTTTTATTCTTCTAAATATCTGTCTAATTTTCTTTTCGTTTTTTATGATGATGACATCCAGAGCGAGTACCAGCGAGGTGTTAGTGCCTGGAACTTTGACATTCAAGATTTAAAATTCAAAGCATCCCTGGTATTATTCATCCTATACATCTTGTTAAATTTGCTTCTTGTAATGTAACTCTGTAACTGAATTTAGTTGGATTTTTTAATTTTCACCAAAGGTGCAAGATGATGACGAAGATCAAGATACCAAAGAAGATGATGCAAATGCTACTTCATCTGTCAATAACGTAATGACATTTTATCTAAACTAGCCTAGTATACCCTTTGAAATTTTAGAATTGTACATCATAATAAAATACTGTATGTGCTTCAGGATGCATCCGATTCAAAAGCTGCACTTGGCGAACTAAATTCCACAAGCGAGATTGTTTCTAGGCGAGTTCTCAGCCTGTAGTTTTTTCTAGTTTTTATTATTTATTAATGTGTTTTTAATTATTTTTTAACGTTTAAAAACTTGCTTCAGTGATGAGGTGGTCCCATCTGAATCCCTGAGCAATAAGGGAGATACTCCGGAAACTAATATGTCTGATGGTAATAAAGGGAACATTCTTGGAATAAACAGAACAAAAACAGAGCAACTACCATCTACCTCCGACAAAGATGCAAGTCATGCTAAAACTAGAATTTTCACAGGAAGAAATCGACAAACGCAAAGTGGGCCCCTTGCGGCTGGTGTGGTTTTAAATCATTCCAAATCTGAAAGAGCTCGTATTTTAGAGAGGTTTCACTCTTATCGTTACTTATTTCATTGAGTCTTGTGTGATTATCTTCATGTTACATAATTAGTTCCTTTTTAATCAGGTCTGACAATGAAAGCTCACAAGCAATCGATAAAATTCATCAAGTAAGGAAAGCTCCCAGTTTTAGTGGTCCTTTGAATCTTCCAAACCGAGCTTCGGGAAACAGTTTATCCGCTCCAATAAAGCCAACAGGAGGTATTCTATTTATTATCATATTTTGCTGAATATTAATGAAAACAATTGTTGTTTGACTAGTATGCATGCATTTTTACTTTTCCACAGGATACAGGGAATCGTTGGATGAAAAATCAAAAGCAAATTTGGTACAAATAAAAGGACGGTTTTCTGTGACATCTGAAGATCTTGATCTTGTAAAGGTATGTTGCATTGTAATGCTAACTGGCCTGCCGAATTACGGTTTCTAACTTACGTATTTACTTCAGGATATTCCATTATGTACAGTCCCTCGACGGTCGCCTCAGGTAAGAAGCCAAATCTGCTATTATTTGAGAAAATTTTGGGAACTTTTTTAAGGTAACCAACTTTCAAACATTCTTAAACGAGGTCAAATGGATCATTTTTTACCGGTTGAAAGGGTCACTTTGCTTATGTGACATTTTTTTGATGAGTTGGCATGTTAGTTCTGCCTAGTTTCCCTTTCTTAAAAGTAAGTTCAACTTTTGTATAAAATATAACCAAGTTATTTATTGCTCTTGATACTTCTAATAAGATTTTTTATAAAATGAGTCTCATGTAATTTAATTGCTACTTTATACCTTTTATAAAATATAAAAATTTATAAACAAAAATATTTAAATATGTTCCATTTAATTTATTTATTGCTTTAATTTTTATAAAATATCACAGTTGATGAACACGTATGTATAACTATTATTCCTTTTTTATCATTATATTTACTCAAATTTCATCTTCTTTCATTTTATCAAATACATGTTTGAATGTTCTTGAGGATCTTCATGATGTTTTAATGTTCTTGAGGATCTTGCAAGATCAACCACCCATCACCACCACCACCATAAACAAGTAGTCGTTAAAAAAATCATCTTTATCTTTAAAAGTCCCTATCTAATTAAGTTAAACAATAACCCTAGGTTGTAAAATTGCAAATCTAAGAACCACAAAATAGATGCCATAATAAACCCTATATCTAATAACTAAAGAAAGCTGAGGGAGAAGGAAATGAACATAAAGAAGAAGGGATGCTTTTTGCATTATGTTTAACTATTTTTTTAATATAATTTTATTAAGAAGTAAGAATTTTATCTATTAGCCAACTGATAAAAAATGCCACATAAGCAATATAACCCTTTCAAGCGTTAAAAATAACTGTTCATTGCCTTTTTTGAGCATTTTTGAAAGTTGACTAACTAAAAACTGAAAAGAAAAGGTTCATTACTTGAAACGATTTTTTTTTCCTGCAAATTGTCCATCTACAAACGTCTAATCTATAAGATTTCTTCAATTGCCTTAATTATGTTAAAATAGGATTCGTCACTGAGGAAGTCTGCAAGTGTGGGTGACTGGGTATTTGATTCAAATAAAATGGTTTGTATAACTACACCCCACTCAACTTCATCTTTATATAACTTCATAAATTTTGTGCTTCAATTTTTCTTTTTTGTTTACCAGCCTATCCCCAGGGATAACAATAGCAGTTCTTCTGTACATAGCAATTTACCTTTATCATTGCTAATGCCACAGCTTCAAAACCTTTTTCAGCAGACTTCACTTCAACAGGTAATTACACGAGATTTACTTCTAATACAAAATTACAAATATGAAACTAATGATGCTCATATTAAATTAATCACTTGTTTCTCCAGGATCTTATCTTGAATCTGTTGAATAGCTTACAAACAGCCGAGGTGGTAGAAGGTGTGTCAAAATTTCCATTGAATCTTAATGTGGTTTTGAATGTATTTTGATTCTGATTTTATTTCAGCTTCTCAAAATGGGAAATTGCCCCCGTTGCCTCGCACCTCCGAGAACAATGGATCTGTATGAAAATATATTCAAATTTTAGTTCTATAAATTCAAATGCTACATTAATATAGTATTTATTACAATATTACCAAATTTTCAGGTTGAAGTTTCTGATAGAGAGCGATTGCTGCTTACCAAGGTTTCTGAGCTACAATCCAGGTTTACTAAATATAGATTTGAGTTCAACTAACATCTAAACTTTGTTTTTTTATCTTTAATTTTGTTTTTTATTTGATTTTTTTTTCCACATACAGGTTAACAATCTTGACTGAGGAGTTGACAGCTGAAAAGTTAAAACACTTACAAGTGAGTTAGTTTAGATTGTGTTTTTTTACCTCTCAATATTTCAAAACAACATTATTGAAGTTTTTTATGTTCAGTTAGTTATAATTTTATGCAAAAAAACATTAAATAATTATCTGCTGCTTTCAGTTACAAGATCGAGTTGATGCAATTACAAGCCGGGACGATGGGCAGAAAGGCGAAGCTGATGCTTGATATACTCTGTGGAAATACGAGTGATGTAACGTTGTATATTCTGGTAAAACTGATTTATTCCTTCTTTTATAAATTATTTCTTTAACTGTGTTTTATTTAAACCGAACTAACTACAGTTACACTCGCAAGCAGTGGTGCTTGAAATCAAGAAAATTGGGTGATCTTCCTCAGCGGTGTAGTAAGTTTTAATTTAAAGATTTCCTGATCTTGAAATGCGAAAAAAAGAAGGAAAAACCAGGTAGCGAGGAAACTGTTTCTTTGATTCATTTTTCATACAAAGAGAAAGGGTGCCTGGGTTTGCAGTTTGCTGTTATAGTAGCAAGCAAGATTGCTTAATTCTTTGGGCTGAATCTCTTGAAGCTCATTTATATATATAATATGTATTATGCTTAATGTTGTAGCACACTGTAATTGTCAAGAAACAAAGGTTTACATGATAAGTTTTGTTGTATCTTGAGATTTTCTGCAACTGTTGTAATACCAGAAATGTGAATAACACAATAAACTGAAGTATTATATATGTTTAAATCCCTGTGTATTTGTTCCCTTTGCTTACTTGGTTCTTGCAAAAAGAAACGAAGGCAGAGGATTGACCTGACCCAGAGACTATATAAATATTATATATGTTTAGATAATACTTGTGTTGATTAGTTATGTGTTTTGTGTCCCCGGGTTCTGTATGTTTTGGTTTGGACGGCTCAACATAGACACATCTAAGTGGACTGGAATATGCTAATCATCCAAGCGTAGGCGGAGAAGGATTCTGAGGACGACGAAAAACCGGTCTGTATATAATACCATCCACTTTGCAAAATTCATCCACAAGAACGAGCTCCCACACAAATTTATGAATGAATAACCAAAATTAATAAAAAAAATTGATATTAAAGAGGTTAAAAGTGTAAATTGTTAAAATAGTAAATGGGTATGGTGTAATTTAAAAAAAAAGTAAAATAGTAATTTCACCTTACCTAGAGACCATGGATGAAAGCAAATAATGTGGTTGGGACTATATTTGTAATTTTTAAACTTTAGGGACTATTCAAATTTTAGACCAAAGCACAGGGACCATTCGTGCAATTTACTCTTATATAAATATTATATAGTTTATACTTATGTTAATAGTTTATATGTTTTGTGTCCCTGTTTTCGTATGTAAACATGTCAGGTAAACTAGTGGAACTAGTGGGTAAAAGAGTCTTGTACGAGTACAAATATATAGATGAAAGACTTGTACAAGTGCATGTTTATTCATTAAAGATAAAGTTAATGATAACTTTCATATAAAGATAAAGTTTTGTTTAAAGTTAATAAAGCGTTTGATTTTATATAAAGTTATTTTTATTGATATAACTTAATCAGTATAGCTGACTTTTAGTGTGTGCATCAGGTTGACTTGTGCATCAGGTTGACTTGAGAAGCATAGGATGCTTGTGACTCGTTGGGCAGCACAGCGAGATGGCTGAAATCCTAGTCTTTGTCTTTATCTTCAAGATAATTTATATACATACATTAATTATACTTCACAACCAAAGGTGTTAAATACCCTAAAGTGGCATAAAATTGAAAGAAAATATTTAAATTATTTACTAAATTGTCATCTTAAGTTAGAATCATTGATCATAAGTAATCTAAGGATGAGATTAGTTACCTTTGTTCTCGTAAAGTTCTTAATTTTTCCTAGATCTTTGAAATCTCTGGCGTGTTCTCTCCGGCGGTTATTAATAATACTAGGTCACGTGACTCTCACAGGCTTTGGCTTGTCACGTACGATCGCCCCAAAATCGCTGAATTATTTAATCCTTTTATCGGAGCCGGAGACAATCAAACATTGGTGGTGAAGGTATGGTCCACAATCTATATCTGGTTTCATCAGCAGTGAGAGGCGACGAAGGTGGGTGCTGGTGTTCATATTTGGTGTCGAATTATGAGTTTTTGCAAACTGGTTTTGTCTTGAATCGGGAGTTGTCGTGGGTCGCCGGTGATGGGTTTTGTCCTGAATCGAAGGTGATATGAATTATGGAGTATATTGATTTTCTAGTGCAAAATTGAAGGTTATAGTGAAAAGTTGAGTCCAATGGAGTAGATTAAAGGAGATGTTGAGCAGATTAAAGGAGTTGTGGAGCAAATATGGTGCCTAATCAAGATGGGTGGACGATGGTGAGTGGCGGCGATGATCAAAATTGTCATCAAAATTTTAGTTTATTTGTCGTGCTTTAGGTTAAAAATTTAACAGGGACGATTTTGATCCAAACAAAAAATTAAACAGTGTTTTAAAGTTTTGGGTGGAAAAACCGGGACATACACATGAGAGTTACTTAACAAACCGTTATTAATTCGTTTTTGATTGAGCATAAACTGATAAAATCATAAATTTTAATAACTCAAAGTACAATAAGTGTTATTTGGACTAAAACTCATGAATGATTTTTATTAGGGCTGTAAACGAACCGAACCGAATGAAGCCTTGTTCGTGTTCTTTCGTAAAATTTCATGTTCGTGTTCGTTCATTAAGGAAATGGATTTGTTCATGAACAGTTCACGAACGTAACCGAATGAAGGGTAGTTTGGGACTTTTGATGTCAACCATAATGTCTTCCAAAATAAACATTTAAGCTTTTTGTACTTGTATCGAACTTACTTTATTTAGTTAATTTTAGGGCAAAAAATAAAATAGAAATTAAATAATATAAAAGGTTTAGATAAAATAAAATAGAAATATACAAAAATCTTTAATGAAAAACATAAAAAACGAACATGAACGTAAACGAACATAAACGAACGAACATTAATAAACGAACATTCATGAACACAATTGAACGAACGAGGCCTATGTTCATGTTCGTTCATTTAGTTAATCGGACGGAGTTCCTTGTTCATGTTCGTTCATTTATTAAACGAACGAACGTAAACGAACTTTCCGCCGAACGGTTCACGAACTGTTCGCTGAACGTCCGGTTCGTTTACAACCCTAATTTTTATAATGGTTACTCTTTTTTCTATAAAAAAGGCCCTTAAAATTGTTTAAATTCTGACCCATTAGACCCAAACCCTTAGTTTACCTTCTAGGCCCATTAGGCCCTATTACACAGTTATCTTAAATGCTTCGTATCCCTATTGTATTGGAAAATTTTAGAGACAACGTC
Source organism: Smallanthus sonchifolius (assembly GCA_023525975.1). Taxonomy (NCBI): domain Eukaryota; kingdom Viridiplantae; phylum Streptophyta; class Magnoliopsida; order Asterales; family Asteraceae; genus Smallanthus; species Smallanthus sonchifolius. The sequence goes on along the minus strand of CM042041.1, from coordinate 58,046,954 downwards.
TACTTTTTAAACAGCACCTGCCCTAACCGTCACGTATAAGGCTAAATGTAACGTTTAGGGCACCAAATGTCACGTATAGGGCAATCCGTCACCCTTATCCACCAGACTTTGGAATCAGCGCGCCAGAGAATGTCGGGATATGTTGGTGGGTGTTTTTTAGGGTTGAGTTGGGTTTTAGGGTTTTGATGGTGTATATGTCACATATAGGGCTAAACGTCACCCTTACTTATTTTTCTTTTTTAATTATATATGTATGTTTTTATCACGTTAAGAGTTTGAAAAAATCGGTAGTTATAGTTTTTAAAATCTGGTCACCTTCATTATCGGTTTGTGATGTAAAAAGTGAATAACGACTTATTTTTTTTTTCTTTTGGTTTTTGTTTTTATCACGTTAAGAGTTTGTAAATATCGTTAGTTATAGTTTTTAAAATCCGGTTACCTCGATTATCGGTTTGAGATGTAAAAAATGAATAACGATTTATTTTTTTTTCTTTTGGTTTTATCACGTTAAGAGTTTGTAAAAATTGGTAGTTATAGTTTTTAAAATCCGGTCACGTCTTTTTTATTATAAAACTAGCTTTTGTTTTAATTTTCAGTTTGAGATGTAAAACTAAGAGTTTTTTTTGCGTGTTAAACTACTCGTAAATAAAATCACATACATAAACATCATATACAATTATTACAAACAACCAGACAAACAGAACAAAATCATCATAAATAAATCTGCATACATAAATACAATGAGTTTGTTCACATAAAACAAAAGTACAAATCTATCTAAACAATCTATCTACCCCTCCATCTCGTCATCACCATCTGCATTGGACCCACCCGCACCGGACGTGCTAGCACCGTCGTCGCCCAACGGCTGGGGTGGTGGTCTAAAAAACGGCCTACCGACGGCCCGATACGTCGTGTCTACCAACATCAAGTGCGGGAAGGCGCACCACATTTTATAGTAGGTAGGATGACAAAAGAAAACATCTTCCACGACATTAGTGGAGGGATTATCCCGGGTGTGATACACGAACTCTTGAGATTGCAATAAGTTTTCAACTTCATGCATTCGTGTCAGGCCTATTTTACTTTCGGCCCTAATCTTCGCTGTGGCGTTGTATATGTCATGAACAACACATCTGCTACCGGGAAACTCTTCCCATACGGCTATAAGAATGTGACGTGCCCGCACGTGCTGCCGGTGTAACCTCTCAACCAGATCAATTTCCCCGGCGGACATCTTCCTAAGTTGTGTGTGGCCCTCCTCAAAGACAACAGGATCGTGGTTGTGTGTCTCGTCTGTCACGTCCAACCTCCAACTATTACTCTTTTCGATGTACCTCCCTACGAGCTTAAAGGGACATGATTTTTTTATGCTCCCAGTACGCCTGACTGTGCCCCTGCATTTAGGTTCCCCATCACGATTGCATCCGAGTTTTACATCTTTTTTCCTTGACCGACTGACCACAATGACGCACCCATGCTCGCGTCCTCTCTTCTTAGCCCAATCCACCAAATCATCACGAGAATTAAAATACTGAAATGGTTACAAGGTTAGACTTAAAACGTAGTACATAAAACAAATAAATAAACAATTTAAATGAACGAAAGAGTTGTTGTCATACTTTGTCTGTTTTATATGAAACTGTCGCATTGCGTATGCGATCATCGTCCAATGCATTCTCCGCATCCCCATCGTTTCCTTTCAAATGAACGGAAGACTCACTGTCATCTGTGTCATTCCTATCGTAACTATCCGACACGTGTGTAGGTTCTGGTTGTGACCGGTACGCGAGATGTTCATAATCCGGTTTTAGTTGTGACCGGCACGAGAGATGTATGTAATCCGGTCCTGGTTGTGACCGGTATGAGAGATGTCCGTAATCCGGTTCTGGTTGTGGCCGGTACGACCCTTGACCGTAATCCGTCGGTCCAAATAGTGACATGTACGCCTCTTGACTATAATTCGGTAATGGTTGCTGCTGAGACGACTCTTGACCGTATGTATTCAACAGGTTGGTCCCCCCCCCCCCCCGAATGGTGACTCCCGAATACGAAATACTCTTGAAAATGTAATGGCCGGTTAGATACCCAATGTAAAATAAAGACTTGCACACCCCTAAGTTTCCTCGTCCCATTAGAACCCTTAATAAAATAAAGACTTATTAAACCAGGTTCAGATCTTCGAAGGTTGGCTCCTCATTCAAATCTGGAAGCTTCGACTTCTGATAAGGATCTCCCGAACTCGACATCGTTGTCAGGCGTGAAACCAAAAAAAGAAGGTGAGAGTTGTGGATGGAGTGGTGAGAGTTGTGTTATTATATGTTGAATCTGCATATATTAATCGTCACATATAGGTCCAACCGTTACGGTTAGGTTAGGTGCCCGACAATACTGTCAATGTTAACTTTCAGTCAAAACAACCTCCTACTCAACCGTCACGTATTGGCCTATACGTGACGGTTAGGATTCCCTTTTTGCAGACTGCAAACCCTCGTATCATCAGTGTCCTTTTTATTTCCCGACTTACGAGAGATATACCGTCACATTTAGGCCAATATGTGATGGTTTGAGTCATAACCATCACTTATAGATCTATACGTGATGGGTAGGTCAGGTGTGAAAAAAAAACAGCCTTTACCACCCATTGTATTTCCCTCTCACATTCGTCCAATCTTTCTCCAACATAAATTATTTTGACCACGTCAAGACTTTCATAAATATTCACCAACCCCACGTCCGCCGCCGTCTCTGCTCCTCCGGCGATGGACTCACTCTCTCTCACTCCGTCCTCCTCCGCCTGTAACTATTCAACGCTTCCAGATCTCAAACCTCGATACACACTCCATCATTACTCCCATATACACGTCAACCAGGTCATCCATCTTTTAATTACTTTTTATGTTGATGATTGACTCCACTTCTTCTAAAACCCTAGCCTTCCCCGTGTTTTCCGGTATTGTTTACTACAGGACCGGAGATTCAGGAATGCAAGGTGCAAAGCGATCCTATTACACGAGGCGCCGTTCGCCGGCGCTATTGGCGCCTGTGTACTCAACTCGTTGATCTCCCTGCCCCCTGCGGGTCCCAACGACAACGAAGACGGTGAGTCAATGATCGAGTCAGCTGATGCTAGGTTTGCAGTCATGGGGATCATTAGCTTCATCCCTTACTTCAATTGGATGGTCAGATTTCCTTCCTACACCTTTAATTTAACAAAAGTTAAATTGATTAATGATTAATTGATGTGGTTTATTCTGTTAGAGCTGGGTGTTTGCTTGGATGGATACAGGGGATAAGCGTTATGCTGCATATTCCATTGTTTACTTGGCTCCTTACTTAAGGTTTATAAAACTTCTCATTTACTTTGTTAATTTTGCTAATTTATGTCGGGGCACAGAATAGTAACCAAGTTTCAAAAGTGTTCTAATTAGTTCACCCACCATAGTATACCCTTGGGTGTATACCGTGTAAAATGTGTATTGAGTGACCTAATTGGAACACTTTTGAAACTTGGTTACTATTCTACAAAGTTACCCCTTTATGTGATTCACATCTTAAAATTAGGGTTGTAATCGCAGGTCGAATTTGTCATTGCTACCTGAAGAAAGCTGGCTGCCAATTGCTAGCATTCTTATGGGCATACTTCACATTCAGGTAAAACCTCATCCCCTTCTCATAGAAATCATAACAACATTCTTGATATTTATCTCATTGGCAGCTAGAAGCAAGCATTAAGAACGGAGATATTCACAACTTTCCGTTGTTTAGTTGGAAAAAAGATGCTAAACTCTCAGAACAGGTACAATGCTAACAAGTTTGATCTTGGTTATGCGGTGGTTTGTGATGTCATGTTTATTGTTTTTTAGGAGACGAGAAACGATGAAACGAACCTACCTTCTGCAAGTGATGGATTCAGAAATAAATTTAGGTATTGGGGAATCCCTAAAAAGCATAATCCACAGGTTAAGCATTTGAATGAAGATGGAGAGGGTGGAAAAAAACAGTAGGTGATTAAGTGCTTTGATTGTGATTTTTCGATTTGATTCACTGATGCATTTTTTGGACACGCGTTTATGATCTGATCTTCAGGTATAATATTTTCATTTAAAGAACCTGTACAGTTTATGGATCACTAAAAATCTACTTGGAGCCTCTAAAGATGAAAGTAATACCATTTTGGTATGAATCTTTATGTGACCAAAATAATGTTAGTTCTTTCTACCAATAGATCTATATTGATTTGTAAAATCTTTTAAAATATCTAACAAATTAATGTTTAATTGCATGGAATTGAAGCACCTTTTACACGTTCTATTTTATTTATTTTACGGAGTATGCGTTATATGAAAACACATTCTTGTACCTAAGTTGATCACTATTGCATGCATTGATGGAATCAGAACTTTTTAACTCGGGTACAGTATAAATTTCTTTCACATAGATTCACTACTGTATGAGCTCCAGTTTGAGGCATTAGAATTTGGATGAAAATTAACTGACTGAGTGTGAACGGATCCTTCGGATCACCTCTTGTTATGTTCATTTTGTATAGTTTTAGACACTAATAGTCTAAGGGTTAAGGGTGTGAATGGGTCAGTTTGAGTTGGTTTTGAGCTCAAGTCGAACCAAAACCAAAGTTTCAGTTTTTGGTTTTAGTCGGTTTTACGTGTGGACTCGGTTCGGTTATTAGATGGTTTTCGATTTTTCATTTTGGAATTGAGATGTTTGGACCTGAAAAAAGTGCTCGAATTTGGATCTAAAACTTTTCCCCTTTAACTTTTTGTTAACCACCTGTTAATGAATTTGAGCATGCAACTTTTGGCCCAAAATAATGAATTGGGGCCACAAATCCAATAACAAACGTTCAAACAAAGTATAACTGAAACCGAAACCGAACCATTTGGATCGGTTATTTCGTCTTCGGCTCGGTTTATCGTTTTTTCTCAACCCTGCTGTATGTGAATGGTTACACAATAAAATGCATAGGTCGCAATAGTTGGGGGACTGTTTGTTATGAACCTTACTAGTAGGCCCATCCTAGCAAGCCCAATCAAGAAGCCCGACAAGTTGAATGGATCCATGAGATGGAGAAGGAACCGTGGCTGGATATAAGATTGATAGAACATGAGTATAGGATAACGAATATGATATATGTGGGTGCTATCTTCTTCTCCCATCTCCTAATCTGTAATCTCTGAATTCTCATCCTCTCTTCTATGTTATTTAATTTGATTTCTGAGTGTAATCATTTCATTAAATCAATAGAATCACACCTGCTTACTTCCTAATTTGATTATTTCTCATTGTGTCAATTTGAGTTCACTTCATTGGTGCTTTCATTGATTCAACGAAACCCTACTCCTTGAATTAGTGGATAACTTCAAAGCCCTACTTGAGAATACTCATCAGATGCAAGGTATTATGAAACGGATCTCTACAACCTTGGATAACCAACAATCGCTACTTCTTCAAATGGGGGATCCACTTTCTGGTTCAATTGGATCTGGACATGAGGTCCCGATGTCTTCCATTGTCGTTTCAGACGTGGATCTAAGATCCTCACCACTTAGCACCGATCCTATTTCTGAGCCGGTCGATCTCAATTCCGGGGATAATCTTGATCTAGTGTTACTTCCTGCTTCAAGCGTAACTAAAGCTTCCACGAAAACCATTGGATCTGTTGATGTTATTCCTTTATCTATGGGATTGAATTGGGCTTCGGTTTCTAATCTTCTCAATTCCACAGTTCCTATTCATGTAGCCCCTCCAAAACCTATTGTTACAGATGTTAGTATACAACATAGTAATATTGGTCGTTCTGCTAATTTCTTGGATGGCTCTGGATCGAATTTTGATGCTAAATTGCCAGGGCTGACATTGGGTTATGTTACTGATCTGGTTCTTATTTCCACGCCTTCTTTTAATAGGATTCGTAGGGTGTTTGACCCTGTTGATATGATATTGCTTGAGTTCAGTACTTCATATTTGGTTCATCAAGGTTTTTCCGCTCTTCAATTGTATTTTTTGGATGATGATCCCAAACCACCTGACCCTTATATCACCCTTACTTCAGCTCCTATTCAGTTTGATTTTAATGAGCTCCTTGGAGTAACAGATTCTACAATAGATGCGCTAATGAACATTATATCTGCTCAATTGGTTGTGACTGAATTAATAGCTATTACTTCATTTGCATGGACACCGGGTTTGATTGGGAATCCTATTCAGAAGGACTTGGGTTTTGTTCTTGGTCCGGTTTTAATTGATAAACCTTGTGTTCCTCGCGTTGTTAGCATCCTTGAATCTGTTGGTGCAACTATTTGTGTGCCTCGTACATCGATTTCGGGCTTTGTTGCTACTGTTTGTCCTCCGGCTATTCAACCTTTTGAAACTTCTATTGCAAAGTCTTATTCTCATCGCGATGTTAAGCGGTTTCGACCGGTAGGTGCGGCTATCATGCAGCCTAGTAACTCGGTTTTTGTACCGCCTCCTCCTGTTCTTGTTCCCATAGTGCAGATTTCTCAACCTCATTTTGGGGTGTTCTGGGTTGCACTACCTGTCCCTATGTCTCAAGATCCGGTTCTGCATAATTTTGCACAAGATGTTAGGGCGGTTCGGTCGACTAGTGCTAATAATGTGGTAATTGAGTTTGACGTAGGTGATAACCGCCGTCGTTGGGAAGGAGGAACAAAAGCTCTGATCTATTATCCGGATGAAGAAATTCCACTTGATATAGACAACAGTAGATTGATTGACCCAAGGTTCGAACTCGTTTATTTGGGTACTATGAAACGGAGCTTAGGAAATAACCTTGAGTCCTTTAGGGATGTGTTTTCTTGGAGGTTATGGTCATACATTTTCCACTCATCATTTGATCAGCCACATCGCGCACGAGCTGCCCTATGTTTAAAGCAACTTGAAATTGCTATCCGTAAATTGTTTGACCCAGGCTCCAAAGGTCAAGTGGTGTTAGCACATGCTTATTTTGCTCAGGTGCAACAAGAATTAGGAGACGCATTTGATGAGTGTGCCAAGCGCCTTCAATACGAGCTCAATACTATTAAAAACGAACTAGTGCACTATGGCATACCTGATGGTACAGTAGAGCATTCCCCTTTCAACGGCTGGTGTATACTTGTTGATATTTATGAAACTTTTTGAGGCTAAAATGGTCATGGACTTCACTCATTCTAAAATTTATGTTGTACAAGAAGCATTCATGGAAATGTTGAATTTTTATGCAAAGGTTTTCGAGTTCATTGACCTAGTTTACCGACCACTTACTTCCTTTGCTCGTGTATGTGAGACAACTACTATTTTTTTTTTCGTGTGGTTTTAGCGATACCGCAATTAGTTTGTTTGAATCCACGAAAGACGAGCTGCAGGTACATCAGATTGAACTGAAACAAAGGCACTACGCATATATGGTTGGCCTTTTAAGTCAAGGGCGGATGGTTTTGGAGGCTGCCGAATTGATCCATACAATTCCGAGGAACACTGATTTGAAGAATTTGGGAGCACTGTTGACGGTTTGTGGTAGCCTTCGAATTATTGTGGTTCAAGAACGAGTGTTGAAGATGATGCTTCATGAAGCTTTCAAAGTATTCAATTTACTACAGCTTAATCACATTCTTGCTTGGAATAACATGCTAATGGGCATGGGAATGCATGGCGTTGATAATGATGCTCCATTTAATGTGTATGTCATATTTAAGTGGGGTCCTTTAAAAGATTTCCATACAGCCATTCAGCCTTGTGTCGCATCCTCGATGGCAACTGGCACACCACCTACTTCTCTTGGTCAAATTTTAGAGGTTTGCATTTCCAAGCCATCATCGACACGTGCTTCCTTTCTTGACCCACACATAACTTCATTTGCTGCTCTTTATGGACATAAACCACCACACATAATTTGTTCCATTCACGACTCCTTTTGCAATGCCAAATTGGATGCCCACATGTTGACACACGATGATATGTTCCATATTTTCACAAGCGCCTTTATCCTCGTACACACCCGAATAAAGGCAGCACAAATGGATAAGTGGGATGGCATTGCCGGTTCGCTCAATCCTTTTACAAATCTACACCTTGAGGACAAGGTGAATTTGAAAGGGGGGAGTAATGTTATGAACCTTACTAGTAGGCCCATCCTAGCAAGCCCAATCAAGAAGCCCGACAAGTTGAATGGATCCATGAGATGAGAAGGAACTGTGGCTGGATATAAGATTGATAGAACATGAGTATAGGATAACGAATATGATATATGTGGGTGCTATCTTCTTCTCCCATCTCCTAATCTGTAATCTCTGAATTCCCATCACCTCTTCTATGTTATTTAATTTGATTTCTGAGTGTAATCATTTCATTAAATCAATAGAATCATTAAATCAATAGAATCACACCTGCTTACTTCCTAATTTGATCATTTATCATTGTGTCAATTTGAGTTCACTTCACTGTTATTGTACTTTTAGCTAGTTTTGTTCACAGCATGAGTACCTACCAGCTAGCATTGTTTCTAGAATCTTCTTGATTCTGTTGAACCAGAAGAACGAAAAAATAATTTGTTAATGGAGCGAACAGAAAAAATAAATGTTAACCTGCAACTGACGCATTGGAACGACGCATCTCAACACTTCAAATCAGTAAATAGCATTATGAATCGATTGTAATGAGAAAACTTTGAAAAGAAAACCTAATTTAACGATCTATCAAATACAAATCGTCGTTCCAGAAGAGTCTGTCGTAATACGATATCATACAAATCGAAGAGAATGATAAGAAACAGCAAACGAGATCGAAATACAGTTCAGTTCACAAGTCAAACAATGTAATATGCATTTAGTCAATCAATCAGATCATCTATTATAGCAATGGCTAGCTGAAGGTTTTTTAATCAGATGAGAATCGACAGTCAAACAACCATAGAAACAGGTAATTTTTGTAAAATCTAAAGGATATCTGAATCGTCAAAGTCGTCTTCAAAGGAGTTGAAGAAATCCATGGTAGGGTTCTTCGTCGAGACTAGCGGAAGGAATGAGGTCGTTCACTGCATCTCCGATCGATCATATTGAAATAATCCAGGCCGGCGTTAACCTCCGCCGCCTGCTCAATGCTGAGCAACTCTTCTTCAAAGTCAATGTCAATCTCGTCCACGAAGTCGGCCATAACTCTCATCATTTTCTTTGCGGTGGTGTTTCTTCCGGTGATCACGTCCTTGCGTTTTATGGTGGTCTGTATGCGAAGGATGATGGGACGCGTGAATAGATTTATTAACTTTGCGTTAATTTTTACGTCAAGAAGAAGATAGAAAATAAGTCGAAATGAACAGATAGAATCTGTTAGAAGGATGATTTTGAAGGAAAATTAAGAGGATTAATTACTTTTTATTATATTTTAAATTTATTGGACATTTCTGTTTATAAAAGTCGTCTCTATATTTATTGTTGATTTTTGTAAAATGAATATATTATTCTTATTTGCTTCATCCGTGAATATACTTTTGACTTTTAATTTATTTGTAAACTAAACAATACAAAAATGTACTGAAATTTAAGTAATTCCTTTGAGAGAGATAACATTTTTTCAAGTAGAGATATTAAACTTTTTTGTGTATAGAGAAAAAATTAAAGTAACCGTCTTGAGGGGGTAATTTTAAGGTTTGTGTGACCTCTTTGTTCATGTCTTAGAAGTGATGATAGTAATGATAGCAGTAATATTAATAAAAAAGTTAAGTAACCGGTAAAATATTTTTTGAGGAGGTATTTTAAGCTTTATGCATCATTTTGTTCACATCTTAACTCTTAATAGTGGTGATGGTGACGATAGGAGTACTATTATGATAATAAAAAATATATATAAACAACTCCTTAAATCAGTTACATCGCATCTAACTTCTCACCTTTTTGTCTCTCCCTCACGAGACCACCATCATAGAAGCTTCACCGCCACAATCACCGTGTAATCGCCACCACCACATAATATGTAAGAGGCGTTCTAATGTCACAATTTAGGGATTTGATTATAATGATACAATTAGGATGTAACAGATTTGATGCCTAAATTGTGGGTTTGAATATTTATCGGGTTTTGATTTTTCTAATGATGAGGATGAGTTGTATCATAGTTTCTACCAATTTAAATGTTGAAATGGTAGTCAAAGGAGAAGCTACACCCGACTTGGATTTTTGGCCAAAGAAAATCAAATTAATAAATAACTAATGAATTAATAACATGGAAGAATTGTGGTGCAATAATAACAATTAATAAGGTTATTATTTTTATGAAGCACATAAAAAAGAATATTAACCTATCATTAAATTATATGAATAAAATATATTAAAATCTTGTTACAATCAGTTTAAGTTTTATTAACCGAATATATTAATCAGTTACGTTTGTAACAGGGAAAAGCATTTATCAAACATTGGGGTTGTGCCAGTCTCTAACTTCTAAATTCAGAAACCCCAGCAATGGCAGACGCGAAGATGAAGGCAATACAGAACCTAATATGGTACGCTGCTAGCGCTGCTGTTAGTTGCTGGGTACTGCTTGCAGGCGTTCGTCATCTGGAGAACAATCGCGAAGAAAACAAACGAGCAATTGAACAACGCAAACAGCTTTTCAAGCGATTAGGCCGTACTTTGATTCACACCACTCCTTACGAGGCAAGTGTTATACGATTCTCATTCATATATCTTCTATTGATTTGAAATTGAGTTGCCATAGAATGAACAAGACACTTAAACGCATGCGCATGTAGAAAAACCCTAATAAACAATTTCAAGAGTGCTAGGGAAATTGATGTTTTAAAATAATTTCTAACACAGGATATGATAGTTTGTGATGTTGTAAATCCAGACCACATAGATGCGGAGTTTGAATCAATAGGATGATTGGACCGTACTAAGCAGGCATTGTATGAATTGGCGATACTTCCGTTACGTAGGCCAGAGTTATTCACTAATGGAAGGTTTCTTGGTCCACAAAAAGGGGTGTTGCTGTATGGACCACCTGGAACAGGGAAGACAATGCTGGCTAAGGCTATTGCAAAGGAATCTGGAGCTGTTTTTATAAGTGTTAGGGTTTCCAATTTGATGAGCAAGTGGTTCGGTGATGCTCAGAAACTAGGTATAAGTTTATACAATTATAGTCATTTGAGATCATTCTTGTTTGTAAATGAAATTGTGTTTGTTGACTTATGAATTATGATTTGATTATCTATCAGTTTCAGCTGTTTTTAGCCTGGCTTATAAACTACAGCCTGCAATTATTTTCATTGATGAGGTTGATAGTTTCCTTGGACAGCGTCGTTCTTCTGATAATGAAGTTTTAACCAACATGAAAACCGAATTCATGGCATTGTGGGATGGATTCACTACAGATCGTTAGTATTTTCAAATTAACTATTTAGTTCATGTGAAAATGTAAGATGTGCTATAGCAAGATGCTTATATGTTTATTTATTTTTCATAGAGAATGCTGAGTAATGGTTCTTGCAGCAACTAATCGCCCATCGGATCTTGATGAGGCAATTCTTAGACGACTGCCCATGTCTTTTGAAGTTGGAAAACCTGGAAAGAGTGACAGAGCAAAGATATTGAAAGTGACATTAAAAGGCGAAAGAATTGATGAAAATATTGATTTTGATCATATATCTAGTTTATGTGGGGGTTTCACCGGTACTGATATTTTTGAGGTTTGCAAGCAAGCTGCCTATTTCCCATTAAAGGAGTTCTTACAAGATGAGAAAGATGGAAAACAAACTTCTGTGAGTACATAATGCTTGCCTGCTAGCTATTAGATGGTATCTTTTTTTTAACTGATTCCATGTTTCTCTCATTTTTTTCAGACACCAAGGCCATTGTCTCAGACGGACCTAGAAAAAGCTGTTGCTGCATCAAGAAAAGCAAAGATTCCAACATATGAAGCTGGTGGGTCAACCTTTTGGTCTCCACGTGTTGACCCTGATGATAATCTGGTAGAGTTTCTTTCCCTACATGTCTGAAATTTCTTGAATATTTTTGTTTTTATTTGCATGATGTATGATATACATTCTACTGTAATTTCTTTTTTAGGATTTCTGAAGCTGAAGGATAAGGCTAACATCTTTGTGTGAAGTTACTTGTGGTTCTGGATATCAAACTTCGTACTTGTATGTTCATTTCCAGAACTTATAACGATTCTTTTAGAACAATTGTTGTATAGTACCAAACAGTTGCTAGCCAAGTATAATAAATTTCCTCACGGTTTCGGGCATAGACAAATTCATTGTATCTTCCACAGTTTTAGTCTAGAAAAGTAATATGGTTTATGCTTTTCTGGTATAAATATATTTGTTTGTTACATTTTAGTTCTTTTTTTTGAAGTGGAAATGAACGTAATATCCCCATCTTATAGCATATATCCAGACCAGCAGCAACAAAAGGAAACTTTCATACACACAAACTGCACCACTGAAAGAATCTAAAGACAGCGTAGCAACTCCTGCATCATTACATTTCCAGTTTGATGCTTTTTTCAGTGATCTGTATGTAGATACCTTTGACCATGCCAAAAGCCGAATTTTAAGATGAAAATCATTTAAGGCTCTTCTAATGGCATGGCAATAGGTTAATGCACTGGTAATTATGACGATTACAGTTGAAACTGTGAAGAGGGTAGGTATTGGTAACATGAGTTAAGGATATGGCATATGGGTAAGCTTGCTAAGGTGCCAACAATGGCAGAAATGGATGCCAGCTCTTACAGATTCCAACTTCTTTTTGGTTTTACTTTCTGTCTCTCCATGCTCAGATAGTTAAATTCCTCCATGATTGTTCATGCTTTTGATTCTTGTATCTGAACTTCTGCATTCTTCAATGAAAACCTGCATTTCTGCTAACAGGAAACAATAAAACAAACTTAGAGCCGGCTCATGCATTCCATCATCTTCCTGGGTTCATATTTTGTTTCTCGATCTCAGCCAATTGAATTTTGTGTGTATCTTTATCAAACCTATCTAATTGAGCCTTAACATCACCATTTTTACTTGATTTTCGGCTTTTTCTCTCAGTATTACCATTGATGTTAAGGGGATTGTTGCATTTGACAACGAATGAAGATGATGACGACGGTGACAGTGGTCTCAATCTTGTGTGAAATGGAACCCAATTCGTTCTGGATTATTAAATACACATGTAAATGAATTGGATAAATTTTTAGAATCAAAATTTTGGAAATATCAATAGAAATGAATGATCTTGATAAATTGACCTTTCGTCAGGCGAGAGCCGAACAAGTCATAAATGCATCGAGGACTTTGTCATGGTATAACATTTGCTTTTTTAACAACAATTTATTACACATAAATACTACACTTACAAGAATTTAAACTTACATAATTTTTGTGAATAGCAAACTCTAGCCACTTATTTTAACAAGTTTTCATTCCGGTAAAAAATGGGAAGTAGAAGGCTAGAAGCATAATGTTTAAAACAAGGTGTAACTAGAAGGAAAAGCCAAAGGCCGATTGTTGACCTAAAAAGGTCAGGGGCAAACTGAAAGGTAGTACCATATAAAATCGGGATTGACCTCCTTGACAAAAGCCAAGGCATGCTTACGGTGGCTACAAAATTACTCGCACCCACTAGACTTCTCATTCCTAAAAACTTGAGTTTCTCCCTCATGGCCGCCGCCGCTGCTGCTTTCTCCGCAAATTCGCCGTCTTACGCCCCTTTGAAAAGGGTTGGCACTCACAATGGAAGCTTTCACTGTGACGAAGCACTCGGCTGCTTCATGATTCGCCTCACCAACAACTACTCCGGAGCTGAAATCGTCCGAACAAGAGACCCCCAGGTTTTGTTCTTGCACACCAACTGTTTGTGTTAATGTCAAGTTCAAATTTCCTCTTTTTATGATAAAAATCACTTGTTGATGGAAAACTGGCTATTGGATTTCAGGTGTTGGAGACCCTTGATGCTGTTCTTGATGTGGGTGGGGTTTATGATCCTAGTCGAGATCGCTATGACCACCACCAAAAGGGTTTTGCTGAGGTTTTTGGGCATGGATTTACCACTAAGCTTAGCAGTGCTGGTCTTATTTATAAGGTATACTTCACATTTTTATTCTGAAGTACTAATTCAATTTTGTTCTGGTCAGTGCTTACTCTTCACTGTTAAAGTTTCAAGATTTAGCATATATTGAAATCCTGTTAGAATAAAATGGTTTTTGTTTATGTAGAATTGAGTTTTTGTATCGAATCTATAGTCAATTGCAATCTAATAAGAGGTTTACTTCTATAGCATTTTGGTACAGAGATAATTGCAAAGGAGCTTCAGGTTGATGAAGGCCACCCGGACGTGCATAGGTTATATTTAGCCATCTACAAAAGCTTCATGGAGGTGATGATTATATTAGAATTATATTGTTTTTCTTTCCTTTTTTTGTTTCTCAAAAACATGATGGTTTTTTTTCCTTGGACGGTTATATGGGTACCGATATGCAAATTATGAAGCGTTAACACACCTTTAAGGTTTAATTTTTTCTGTTCTGTTCTTCATGTCATGCACAGTCTTACTTTTTATACATGCCAAGAAAAAGGTGCATACTATGGGCTTTTTATATAACCAGGTTTAGAATTAATCGTATTTCTCATTAGTTTCAGCCAAAATTAGATTGTCTATAACGTGCTCTAAGCCTTTAAGTCATCTAGTGGTGGAAGTTTTGAAATTTCAAATCATTTGTAGTTTACAATGATAGATATTTGGTTTATAATAAGTTAGCAGATCTATGCTTTGTGCTGTTGGTTTCATGGATTAATGATCTAAACCTGATTTATTAGTCTTTGTTTTCTTTGTAAAATAGGCAATTGATGCAATTGACAATGGAATCAATCAATATGACACCGATCAACCTCCAAGATATGTGAACAATACACACTTGTCATCAAGAGTTGGGAAATTTAATTTGGATTGGACTGATCCTGATCAGTCTTCTGAGAAGGAAAATGAAGCCTTCCAACAGGCCATGACTCTTGCTGGCACTGAGTTTCTAGACGTGAGTTTTAAGTTCAAAACTTTTTATACAAACAAATAAAGTTTTTTTTCTACTTGCTTAGCTTTGACTTTGTACACAGAGTGTTCGGTTTCATGTAAAGTCATGGCTCCCAGCACGGTCAATTGTCATGGAATGTCTTGCAGCAAGAACTGGTATTGATCCTAGTGGAGAGATCATGGTTTTGGATAGATTTTGTCCTGTAAGTTTAATAATTTGATAACCTGATTTAACACATTTTATTTTGCTTGCTAATGATAAGCTAACATGATTGTTTTTCTCTTGTTAACAGTGGAAGCTTCACTTATATGAACTTGAACAGGAGTTGAAGACAGAACCATCTATCAAATATGTTCTTTACCAGGTATCCATCCATTTATGTGATGCTTTTTTCCTTAAATAAATTTACCTATGAAACATTTTTAAAAAAAAATTTATTTTTAATATCAACAGGATGAAAGGAGCAAAAGCTGGCGGGTGCAGGCGGTAGCAAAATCTCCTGATAGTTTTGAGAGCCGCAAGGCTCTTCCATCTCAGTGGAGAGGGCTAAGAGATGATAAATTGTCCAAGGAAACTGGGATCCCAGGTTGCGTTTTTGTGCACATGAGTGGCTTTATCGGCGGCAATCATACTTATGAGGGTGCACTAGCTATGGCTAGAGGTGGCTTAAAGCTCTAAGGAAGGCGTAGAAACTACAAATTGTTATCATTTTCTAATTTATGCACCATGATGATTGCTCCAATTTTTGGAGATTTTGAATTGAACATTTTTATTTGTTTGGCAATCTTCTTTATCTTCACAAGTGTGCTAGATTGTTATGTAAGCTATGATGCAACTAAGGATTACAAGTTTTTAACGAGTTGAGTTGGTTTTACTGCATTGGTAAATGGTGCATGGTTCATTGTCACGTGTCATTCTGGTGGCTTGAATGTATATATGGTAATGTAATAGCAGAGTATGGAAAATGTGAAGTTCAAGATGAAATCAAAGGCTTCTTGCGAAGAAGGTGAAATAAAAAATGATAAGATTTGATGCTGAGAGTGAACTAAGTGTTGAAGATGCGCTTTATATATCTGATTTTCTCTTAATTTCTGTTACTATCAATACAGGCCGTATATTATAATGCTAAAGCAATATGACTCGTATTGAAATAATAGGAACTGTATAGGTTACCATCAACTCCACCGCCTTGTGGCTAATATGGGTCGTATCACTTTAGTAATATGAGCCGTTTTGAGGGTCGTGACTCCGCATTTTGTTTAGCCACATGTTGGAGCCACTTGAGACACTCAAGATCGGTTAACCAACTATATATACCAAGCTCTAGCCTCATTTCTCACTTTACTTCAGTCTCAAGCTTCTCCAGGCTACCAAGTTGTTAATGTGAGTTTTATATAAGTTAATTAAAGAGTATATAGTAGTATTAAGAGTTGATTAATGAAATTCATGAATAAAATAGGTTAATAATCAAAGTACAGAGGGTTTTGAGGCATTTACAAAAACTAATTCGAGTTGGAAAGCTTGGTAAGATAATTTCTACCCGTTACTGCCTTACTGGTTGATAACGGCTGCATCATATCGATACGGGTCGTATGGCTAAACCCTAATATGGGTTGTATCAACCTATACGGACCGTATCAGTGGGTTGTCAATACAGACCGTATTGACCTTTGGACAGATGGTTTAAAGATGTTTAACGCGTTTGAGAAGCCTTTAAAATTACAAAATCCCGATTTGAGACTGAGAGCCTTGGGTTATGATTATAGGTGTTTGAAGAAATTGTCAGCAACACGTGCGATGGTCGGGTGTGATACCTTAACTTGGTGGGTTATTATAAACAAATTTCAAAACGGGATACACACAACGAAAAGTAGTTTGGAAAAGGAGTAAATCTTGATTTATGTATTGCATTCTCATATAAATATGTATCCAAACTATGTATATTGGTATATTTGCTACGGTGGCCTTGGGGTTTCAGTAGTTAACAAACATAAAATAGAGGCATGGTAATGTATAAAGTTAACTTAGAGTTATTTAGTAGTCTGGTAGAATGTGATATATGATAAGATATGCATGAGCTCATTTCACAATCAATATGTATTTATAATGGTTTTTAGTAATACTATTCATTTATTTAACTCACCAGTATTTTTTTTACGTATGCTGTAAGTGTGTATCTATATCGGAAGAAACCATAATTAGGTGCTTATAACAAATCTTGTTGAAGACAAATATTTAGCATTTGATGGATATTTATTTTATATGTATTGTAACCGGAAGATAGTGAAATAAAAAGTATTTTTTTTGGCTGCCAAAGTCTATATCAATTGATCACGTATAACCCTTCCTGAATGGGGTGTGAAAATTTCATTAATTCGTGATACTTTATTAGTAACCAAAATGCGACTGTTGAACCTTGTGAAATGGTGCAAGTGGTAAGGCTCATGCCTCACAAGCACAAGTCTTGGATTCTAATCTCTCCACACGGCCATCCACCTGGCTAAGGCCGTGATTTACCTTAGTAGGTTATTGGTCGGGCCCTGGGGTTTACCGTGGAAGCGGGTTCCCCGGTTATCCAAAAAGAAAAAAATCCAACTGTTGAAATCCAATAAAATCCACTCTTCACGTATAAAAACACAACAATATTACATCTCAGGCATAACCTTAATTTCTTGTGACATAAAAAACTAAACATCAGTTGTAAAGGCATCACCAATACAAAATGTTATTATCCTGTTGTCATCTCCACATCAAGATTCCTTGGGTTAGAGTCAGCTGCTGCATAGGTTGTTGTCTCTGGAGGTCTAACATCAGAAAACTGACCCGCCATGGGCTGTGATTCACCTCTTGCAAACGGGCTTCTTGACTGGGTGCCGTCCACTTCCATAGCCGAGGCCCTAGGTGGAGACGAAGGTTGCACTTCAACCTCAGGGTAAGCCGCCTTGAACCTTGCCCTCAGACCTTCATCCACTAATCGAGCCCCGTTTAATTGATTACCAAGTGACATCCACCTAATACACCCATAATCAATCAAACTACTTGTATAAACAAACCGCATTGTAAACATTTGTATAAGCAATCAACATTTAGAATCTTACCCTGCATGCGTGTTGTGCATACGAGCAAATAATTCAAGTTTTCTCGTTCTTGGACTGATTCTCTCCAACAAAGGATACATCTGAATTATATAATTTCACAAAGTAAAGGATACATGAAATTAAATGGAACTAAAAGTAGTTTAATGCAGATAAAAACAATAATTAAATTTAACCTCGTCTGGTTTACGGCTGGTTTCTCGAACCTCAGCAACAATGACATCAGTATCAATATTCCTGTTGACAATTGGATCTCCTTTAATGCCAACAAGGCAATGCTCCTTGCTATGATTGAGCCAATGACCCGTGCGTCCTGTTCTTATGATCCTCTGAAGTTGATTGGTTTTCACCCATATAATTTCCTCAACACGCTTGTATCCCCACAGTTCCAAACTGCAAGCGCGTAATTGACAATGCAAAAATATTAAGAAGAAAATTATCCAGCATATAAAAAAGATTCCAAGGAACAAAGCAACATCTCATGACCAAATTTATATAAAGAAAAACAGAAAATTTATATACCATTCGCGTCCAAGCTCCATTGCTCTCCCGGTTACCCAAAGGAAAATAAGACCATCAGTCTGCAAAGCTTGAATATTGAGGTTTCTCATTTCATCATCAGCCATAGTACCATAAGGTAATTCCATATGAATATCCCATGGCGGATCCGCCATTATCACCCCATATTGTCCCAAAATATCCATTCTAAAGTTCCGAATGTCACAATTAATCCACTGTGATTCACCAAGCTCCACTTCTGAACAATATTCAGCGCGTTGAGGCTTTAATGGCTTTGAAGGAGGGGGGACACCCATCATCATATGTGGAACATCTGGTGTTGAATCCAATTCATAATGCACATACTTGCAAGTCTAACATACAAACACAAACATTAGATGAACTTAAAGTATTTTCAAGGTGAAAAACAGAGTTTGGTGACGGTTTTTACCTTCATGTGGCGACAGGTATCAAGAAAAGAACAATCACCAAGATTCATATCCGTGTGTGCAGCAATTATGCGCCGAAAATGAACCTTTTCGCAGGAGATGAAAGAACCTGATTGCCGTCTGCAGTCTTCTTTTGTTAAAGCTGTACAGTATTCCTTCACTTGTGAACCACCTTTGCTTTTGAACTGAAATGATCATAAACCATAATTAAGATTTTATCCACCATTGCTATCATCATGAACACTATCACAATATGAGATTAATGAAAGATTTGATTAAAAAAGAACCTTTGCAGCAACTGCAGTTTCCCTTGCAGTAGGTCTATGAATGAGGTCCAACAACTCTTCACCAGTTTTTGATTTCTGCAGCTCCTTAAATGACTTCTTGTTAAGCAATGCTTCAAGATCCTTGAGATCATCTTCCTCTGTTCTAGGCAGCTTCGCAATTGAACCGCCGCCACCACCACCACTGCTGCCTATAGGTGAATACATCCCCATTGGCGGCGGTCTATGCATCATATTAACCGCCATCCCTCGAGGCCTACCGACCACCCCCATCATCCCTCTCGTCCCCATTAACTGACCTCCAAATTGGCTAGGGTCTCCTTGCCCAGCCCAACCTCCGTCCCCAATCGCCCTGGAACTTTGCTGGTTCGCATTGCCGCCACTTGAATTGTTTGAATTTGATTCATTTTGTTTACTCTCTGGCAACTCTTTAACTAACCTAGTTCTATCAATCCCCTTCACCAAAACCCTAATTTTCCCATTCGCTTTGAACTCTTCCAATTGAACGCCGCCGGTATCCTCCGCCATTGACCTCAACGCCATCTCCACCGCCACTATCGATTCCCCTCCGGCCACCTCCTTCAACGCCGCCTTCTCCGCCGCGGAAACCGACTGAAAACCGTCACTCTCAATCTTACTCAACAGATCCGCCGAATCGATCTCTGTAAACGGAACTCTCTCCAACAAACAAACCGCCACCATTGACCTGACGGTAGACAACGGCGTGGTCCCGGACAAACTTTCATCCACCGTTACAGCGTCGGGCGAGGGTTTTAAATGTAAATCGCCGGAAAGTTTAGAGATTTTGATTGTGGGAGCATGGGGCGGTGGTTGGATACGTCGTTTGGTGTTAGGGGTGGGGAGGGGGTTAGGAAGAGGGGTGAAAGCGCGGCCATTGAAGGAGGAGACGACCTTGAGATGGAGGTCGAGGGAAGAAACAATGTCTGGAACGACGTATTGGAGAGAGGATATGATTTCGAGCTGAGAATTGTGTAGCGTTTCGATACGAGACTCGATTTGTTGACGAATTTCTTTGATGTTTGCAGTTTCGTCCGTGATATCTGATTGAGTCTCCATTGTTTGTTCTGTTGAAGAAGCAGACCATATGAGAGAGATTGACCAAAAGCGAGGTTTCATGATTTGGATTTTCTACATCAATAATAAAGATAGCCCACAACATTATATTGGGCCAAAATGCATAGACTTGGTGAACAAAACTAAAAATATCAGTTCGGTTTGAAAACGGTTGAGATGAGGTTTGACCAGTTGAAACAAGTTTTGAGAGATTTGGATTGGTTCGGTTCAGTTTCAAACCTGTTTCAGTCTATAGATTTACAAATCGGTTTCAAACCGACAGTTTGAACCAGTTTCAAACTGGTTTAACAATCGGTTTGGTTTGGTTTGGTTTGGTTTGAAAACCGATTTAAGATCTCAAACCGGTTTTTTTGTGCACATCTAGACTTATGGCTCCAAAAGGTAATCATGTTTCACTATTGATTAATTTAGAGCAAATTACAAATTACATTCTTTAAGTATCACCCAAATTTCAGCATACGTCATTTAACTAGGAAAATTATAAAAAAAACGTCCTTTATACTTGAAAAAGTTTGCACATTACGTCATTTGGCCTAACGACCGTTAAAATTTA
This sequence comes from Smallanthus sonchifolius, assembly GCA_023525975.1. Taxonomy (NCBI): domain Eukaryota; kingdom Viridiplantae; phylum Streptophyta; class Magnoliopsida; order Asterales; family Asteraceae; genus Smallanthus; species Smallanthus sonchifolius. Next base: position 58,025,944 of record CM042041.1, on the reverse strand, counting down.
CCATTAAGTCTGTTCACGTGTCTTGCATGTGAGGACAAATTGGTCTTTTAACTTCAAATAAGCTATTCCGGTGATCAAAAGTGTAATTATAATATAACTTGAAGGGCTAAAACCTGGGACCTAAATACAGTCAATTTCAAACATCCCAAATCTGGGAGAAGTATATCTCACACGAACAATTAACCTTTTGAAAAATAATATTTAAGAGTTACCCCAGTCACAATAATAAACCCAAATAACATATGTATGTATAATTATTATTAATTTGGCAATCTTGAATTTGTTAATACGTAAACAGCAAATTACATACCAGTAAGATAAATATTCCATAAGGACCATAACTAATGTACTTTTTATTCAATAAATGTGAAGTTTAAGGACCAATTGGTAAGTTTTTGAAAAAGCATATTACATTGTCTTGTAATATAAGGAATGAATGCTTTTGAGCAAGCAAATTAAACCACATACATGTAACATTTGATTCAAATAAATACAACATTTGGTTCAGAATGACAAAGCTGGACATCCCTCCACGAAAACATCTGGAGCCGTAGGACAAGAAGCATAAGGGCACCCATCAAGATCATTCCCCCACCAATCCAAACCAATATTCTCCAACCCCAAACAAAGGTACAACAACACACCCATAAACGCCAACCCGGCATCCAACGCGCCCGACAGCACATAGTTATGCCGTTGCCATAAATCGGGCCTATATCGAAACATCACGAATCCCGATAAAAACCCAACAAAAATCCAAGCCGTGTAGTTCACCGCTGTAGCCGGTGGCATATTGCCAGTGGCTGCAATCAACACTGGCATGTTTACCAGTGTGATCCAGTGTTGGTTTGGGAAAGCCTTGTGGGCTAACCAAACCAACACTGGAGCGATTGCTCCAAGAAGAAAAGCCCAATTAATCATACTATAGGTTCCTTGGTCTCCAAAGATCTTCCGGGGGCCGATCAAACCCCATATAACCGACGCATCATAGAAAACATGATCACCGGGGCATGTCCAGACATCGGATGATGAGTCACATATGTCTGGAATCGTCTCCATTAACCACCAAGCGGTGCACAAGTACACTAAAGCCGCTATCAGGGTTCCAACGATTTGTGCCATGAACATTGATCTAGGTGGGATCTTCATGTAGTGACCGAGTTTGAAGTCTTGAAGAAAAGTAACTGCTTGTGTCATGCTAATGTAACCATACACCTTGAAGCACATATTAGCAACCGGATATCCAGGATATATGTACCCGATTATATACTCAGTGATAATATTCAATCCTGGAGCCTGAAACCACACACATACATATGCGTTAGAGTTACAAAAGATCACGAATTCTATCGATGAAGTCATGAAGATGAAGTTTTACCTGGTTAGTGATGGCGGTGAGAATGCCAATAGGAAGAGTGAAGAAGATGGCAATCGCGCATGCTAAAATGACGCCCCACCATGGCAACTGAAGCTGCTCGTTGTAATACTCGCACGCGAATATGGTGAGAGTGATGTTTACAACAAGTATACACCAAAACCACCATTCGGGAACTTGATTGTACTTGCTCATCAATCTGGTGTGTATATCCATTTTTTTCTCTTTGAAACTTGATTTGCTTTGCTCCAATATCTCACTATAATACGTCATAAACAAATCAGTTAGAATAATGCTCATTAGAGGTGGCAGTATCTAAAAAAAAGTGACCATTAATGACTGAAGTATCAGTCTCGAATACATAAAATCTCAGGTTCTTTTATCAGTTGCTGATGGATGATATGGGCGACTGATTTTTTATGCAACTTATGTTAGTGGCAATAATCAGTCGCACACCTTGAGACTAAATTTCAGTATTTGGCTGCGCCGTATAAGGTTTTGGAGGGAAATTTATTGGTCACTGAATTTCAGTATCAAAGACATTTTTTCTATAATATTCTCAAAACGGATCAAATTAGGGACTAATATACAGTCCTGAACGCCTTTTGTATAGGAAAGGATCAAGACTGATTTTCAGTTTCCAATTGTTTAACGAAAATTCTACCATCTTAAGGGAAGTATTAGAGGCTAAAAATCAATCTCAAAGATCTTCTACGGGACCTACTAATATTCGGTCTCCATAATGTTTTGTAGATGAAAGAATAATAATCGACGCATATTCTACCATTTAAAGTAAAAACATTAATTAGTGTTACTAAATCGGCATTAAACGGGTCTAAATTGCCACCACAATTCTAATTAGTCTTGTGTGAAGCATAACTTACCTTCCATGGAAAAGAAACACATGAACAACCATGGATGAGAGAGCAGCAAAGCCGACGCCATAAGTCATGGCAAAAAACGTGCTAAGATAAAGCGGTCCTTCTTTTTGATACGCGTCATTATCGAAGTGAAAATTCGAATCGATGATGGTCGTAATGTTGTATTCTTGGCCGCCGGCGGTGAAGAGGCCATCCGAAAAGAATGGGAAGTTTTTGGCATTGTAGACATTGAACCAGTAAGCAAGGGGAGTGATGACATACATAACCAAGAAGAAACCGGCAGCAACATTGGCTGTGGCAAACCATGGGCTTGCTAATGGGCTCCCAAGGTATGCAGAGATACTGGACCAGTCCAGTCCAATAGCGCCTATACCAAGCCCATGAAGCCCAGAACCGATTTGTTGGGCCATGATTGATGAAGGGAAGATCCAGCAGACCCATGAGAGAGAGGTTAACATTTGGAAAAGGTAGCCAGGGAAAATGTAGTAGGCAAAACTACAAACGAATGCAATTAGGAAAAATTGTGTACGTGTCAATCCCCCTTTGGGCCGTTTTTCTTTCTCATGCAAAGCCCTGTTGAATAAAAAAAACATAATTAATTTCATGTTTTATTTTATCAACTAATATAAATATTTTCAAGAGTTACAAATTAGCGTTACAATAAGAAAATACAATTAAATTATTGATATTATTATAACAATTACCATATAAGAATAGAAAAATTAACCTTATAGTAACATAACTAACATTGACCTAACAAAAATATCTAAAAAAAACCTTCTGAAATTGAAGAACATGAAAACATAACCGTGTTCTTGGATTTCAGAAGTCTTTTGCTGTCGAATAGCCATTTTAATGTTTCTTCTCATTTAGTTTACATGACCATCGGGTCAGGCTTGGCTTAACTTTTTTTAGGGACGTAAAGCGAATTCTAAAATCAGGGCCATTTTATAGATAATAAACATTTTTTTTGCTTAGAATTATAACACATGTGAATATAATGATTCACGTTTTTTAAACATAATTTTTAAAAGGCACACAATCACATATTTTAAAGTTGGAGTGAATTTTTAGTAAAAAGAAAACTCCTTCTCAAAACTTGAAAAGTAAACGAAGCTAAATCCTAAATTAGAGGCCCTTAAATATTGGGGGACCTAAACAACAGATTATTTATATGTATAGTCGAGCCAACTCTGATTCGGATGAACTTTTATTTCTTCAAAAGAAAATATTAGATCTCAACTTTTATATAAAAGTTTTTATCAACTATTTCCAGCCTTTGGGGGCCTGTGATTAAGACCGGAGGATGATAACTTTGATACCCCCTTCTTGCCATTATACGCCTTTTGTCTGTTTCAAGACATTTGGTAGGTCCCTTTACTTTTAAGTTTTGTCCATTTGAATCTGAAATTGATTTTTTTTCCGAAGTTTTCAAGATTAATTTTATTACATCAAAATAGAACTAATATTTAGCGAAAATAAAGAAATAAATAAAAATTTAGCGAAACCTCTCTTTTTTAAATACAAATCAGACAATTAAAAATACGACATAACCTAGGCCGTTTGTAGTAAATATGCTGCTTGAGATTGATGTATTTAGATCATTCAACATACTTGATGATATTATACAAAAGGGTTCAATTTTATGAAAATGTTCATAATTATTTTTATAGTTTATTATAAACTTTTGAAGGGTTAACAGTGATCATAAAATGAAAATATTTATCAGTCGGTGGTGTTTCATGACATGATCAAATTAAATTACACTCTTTAAAAATAATGTTAAAAAAAGTAAATTAAATAAGCAATAATTGGGCCTTGAATTATATATTTATATAATTATATTCATTGTTTACATAACATATATTATATTATACGACATATCATGTTCTCGTGAGTAGCGTTAAAAATGATGCAGAATCTCTTATCTAATGTCAACTCATTGGTATCACATATACCTTTCGTATTTATAAAGCAAAAAAGAAACATGTAATATTTTACCTAAAATGTCTCTACACTGTAGCAATACGTTTATTTTAATTTATGTAAAAATCTTCAAAATCTCCTTATTAATAATCATGTCTTTCAATATGTCTCTTTAACCGGTTTTTTTCAAAAACGTCCCCTCAACTTCCGTCGGATCCGACTGTACAATCCCGTCAGACGACGGTGTTTAGAACACCTTACAACCTGCCACATACTCAAACAAAAAAAAACGGAATCGCCAGTTTTCTTTTATAAAATTGTTAATTGTATTTCATTAATTAATTTTTTCTCAAACAAGACTTTATTTTATTTTATTTGAACTTTTATTAAATTGTTGACGTAATTTTTTTTCAAACACCATCGGACGACATTAAAACTTCGTCGGACGACACTAAAACACCGTCGGGCCGCCAATATTTATAAGCATACTGGCGATTCCAACCTTTTTGGGGCACATAGCAGGCTGCAGCTGGTTCAAAACACAGTCGTCTGACAGGATTGTACTGTCGGATCCGACAATATTAAAAAGGACATTCTCGGAAAAAATTGGTTAAAGTGACAGATTGAGGTAAATTATCCATAATAAGGACATTTTGGAAAACTTTCTCTTAGCTTAGAGTTAAGTACGATGAATGGTCCCTGTGGTATGTTCAAATTTTAAATTTGGTTCCTAAGTTTGAAAAACTAGATTAACAGTCCCAAATTTTGCATAAACGTAATATGTGTTGGTCCACGGAATGGATGACAGTAATTTTTTCTGTTAAATATTTTAAAAATGATAAAAATACCCTTAAAGTAAAAAAAACTTATATTTATATTCCTAGTTCTCAGGCAGCACCATCACTTAAAAAACCTTTTATTAACTTTTAGTTTTTTAATCTATGGGTATTTTGGTCATTTTTAAAATATTTAACAGAAAAGTTAACTGTCATTAACTTCAGTGACCAAACATGTTACGTTTATGCATAATTTGATACTGACAACGTAAGATTTCAAATTTAGAGATCAAATCTAAAATTTATACATAACAAATGGATTATTGGTGTACTTAACTCCTTACGATGTGTTTCCGAGTTTACTAATTGGGAGAAAATAAAAGAAATTGTTCATTCTCTTTCTTTTCTTTTTCCTTTATCTTCAACTAGTTTAGATCCCGTGTTTACACACAGGGTGAAAATTATCAATATTTAAAATTTTTAAATTTTTATGTATATATTTTACATGTGTAAAAATATATTACATATACTAAGGATAGAAACAAACTCAAAATATGTAAAAATTAATATATAATTGGTTTTCGAAAATACGTTAATTACTATTTAATATAATTTGACTTTCATTTACTATTTGATTGAAATAAAAGTTACATAATTAAATTTCAAAGTTTTTTATAATAAGGATAATTTAAAATAAATGTGTTTTATTAGTATAACTAGCTTAGAACCTGTGTACTACACATGATGAAAAAATATCGGTATATAAAATTCTTAAATTTGTATATGTATCTTATAGGTGGAAAAATGAATTACGTATACTAACAATAGAAAACAAAATAATAAATATGTAAAAATTAATATATAATTGAGTATAACTAATAATTTGTTTACTATTTAATCGAAAACATAAGCTAGATAATTAAATTTCAAACTTTCTTATAATATGAGATAGTTAAAAATAAATATGTTTTATTAGTATAACTAATAATTTGTTTAAAAATATATTATTATTGAAATATGGAAGTGTATTTATTATGAGACAGAAGCGGGAAAATTTTCATAAGGATGTATATGGAGGCGACACGTGGCATTGAGAAACCTTTATTTATTATATAGTATAGATTTGGGATGATGGAAATTATGCTTGTTTACCTTCAATTCTCTTCATTTCCCTCCTTAAAAAAAACTCTGGAACACCGTTCCTTCTATTTTCACCCCTTAAAAAAACTCTAAAACAAATGTTTTATTTCCCTTCCATTCTTTAAATGAGACTCAGGAATACACGTTAGTTTATTAATAACTTGGTCTAAAAAAAGAAATAAAAACGTTAAAGGTAAAATCATTTCATAAGAGTAATAATATTGTCGACTACTTTTAAAAAGTAGTAATAAATTATAGCTAGAGTAAAATCATTAAATGAAATTAAAGAGTTAATTACATAAATAGGTCATATGGTTTAGATAAAATAACATGTATGAGTCCTAAATTTAAAAAGTTACAAGTTTAGGGCCTGTGGTTTGAGTAAAATAACATGTATTAGTCATAATTTTAAAAAGTTGCAAGTTTAGGGCCTGTGGTTTCAATTTTATAACAAGTTTGGGTACTAATACTAACTTCTATTAAATTTTCTTTTAATTTTAAGTAAAAATAACTTTTTTACCCTTAACTATTAAAAAATAAAAAGAATATATCACAGGGACTAGTTTGTAATTTACTTAAACAATAATTAAACATATAAAAATAGACATAAACTTAATAAATAAAAATAAAACCTCAATCTTCCCCATATCTCCACCAGCCCCGTGTGATACCTCTGGCGAATATCCGACGTCTACTACGAACATTAATCTCTGTCTCGTAGGGAGTCTTCATCCCCTTCGTTGTCATTCGCACACCTTCATCGGTCATACTCCCTACGAGACAGAGATGGTGTTCGAGACAGAGATGGATGTTCGTAGTAGACGTCGGATATTCGTCGGAGATATTACACGGAGCTGGTGGAGATATGGGGAAGATTGGGGTTTTATTTTTATTTATTAAGTTTAAGTCTATTTTTATATTTTTAATTATTGTTTAAGTAAATTACAAACTAGTCCCTGTAATATATTCTTTTTATTTTTTAATAGTCAAGGGTAAAAAAGTCATTTTACTTAAAATTAAAAGAAAATTTAATGGAAATTAGTCTTAGTACCCAAACATATTATAAAATTGAAACCACAGGCCCTTAATTTGTAACTTTTTAAACTTAAGACTCATACATGTTATTTTTCTCAAACCAGAGACCCTAAACTTGCAACTTTTTAAAGTTAGGACTCATACATGTTATTTTCCTCAAACCATATGACCTATTTGTGTAATTAACTCGAAATTAAATAAACTAGTTACAATTTTTTTATATAATTTATTTTTAATCCAATTACGTAGTTACCTGAACAAAGAAACTTGGACTAGATTGGATGGCCACCACATCTCAGCTGGTTCCACCAAATACTTTCTGAATATTCCAGCCCACCCGAATCCTAGCACCTAACCACCATTCAACACCGTTAACCACCAACACTTAAATCAGTATTTTTTTTTTGAAAGGCAAATTTCTTAATTTCTATGAGAGCGGGACTTGGATCCATAACCTCCTCAATTCTTAGCGTTCCTAGAGGATTTTCCTCTACCAATAGACCACCAACCCATTGTCAAATCAGTATTTATTTACAGAACATTAACCAAAGTTTTTCAAACGTCTAATATAACTTTTTTTACCTGAGTGGTGAGAACGACGATGAGTGAGACGAAGAAAGTCATTTGCTGTTTATAAAATATCTTCACACCGGTGACTACGTGAATCGCATACACAGTACCCGCTCCTGAGTTGGCAAATATCGTGATCAGCACGTGCTCCTTAACATTGAACGGGCCAGGGTTCATGGTGAACTCCCAACGTGATCCTTTAAAGAACACGCGATCGGTGATTTTGGCCGCCATGAGCTGACCTAACGGAACCACGGCGATCTGAGCGGAGATTGCGGTGATGCTAAGAGGCTCAGTACGGTACCAGAAGAATTGGTTGAGGAAAGACAAGAGGACGCATGAAAGCGTGCCGAGCACCCACATTCGGAAGGTGAGGACCGGAAGGGACGCATCGTCGGTGGTAGGTACGGTCAACGCCACCTGCTTGATTGGCGAATTCTCCTCTTCGTCCTGCGTGAGCTCCGGCGGTGAGGAGGATGATGGAAGAAGGTCGTCTCGTTGGTTATATGCAGGTTGTATGAGTGGGGCTCGGATTTCATCGGAGGAATTTTCTTCCATTTTTGCGTGTGTGAGATGCGGGTGAAAGTGGGGTTGTGTATAGTATTTGGTGGTTTCTAAACTTGATACGTCAGATATTTTGGATTGAAATTAATTTGAAAAAGGAAAAAAAGAGAATTGTGATGAAAAGCCACCTAACCGCGGTTAATTATCACGTGGACCGACTTAGTCGCTAGATTTATTTTTTTGAGTAAATGCAGTTTTTGTAATTTTAACAGTTTTAGTACACACTTGATATTATAGATGTCTCACATTTAAATTTTTAACCTTTTAAACCAATTAACTAACTTCGTTAATTATTTTTAGTTAATTTTTATTAAATGACTAAAATACCCTTCTTTTTTCCCACTCCACCACCACCATCACCCCCACTTGCCACCACCTTCGCCATAGTTCTTGATGGGAAAACAGGGTTGCCGGAACTTTATCAAAATGTAGCGGATCTCGGACATGTCATAATTGTATGTAACTACGTACTAAAATTATTATATTTAAATGTAGTAAACTTGCGATTTTACCAGTTTGAAAATTATTATATATTTGTGTACCGTGTAATTTGAAAAAAAGATAGGTATAATTTGTATTTATCTGTATTTTATTTTTGTTTTAGTTTTAGAATTATATTAAAAAATAAAAGCTAATATTTATTAGAAAAATCATTAATTTACTTTTGTTATTTTGTACATTTTAAATACTAAAATTTAAATACATGCATTTACGACAACTATCACGTTTGTTACTTTTGTTATTTTGTACATTTTAAATACATTTTACGTTTAATAAACTTTAAACTAATTTCTAGATTTCAAATATATATTCTATTCGTAATATAAAATGGCACATAATTATAAAAGATGTCAAATTTAATATATTTTAATCTAGTTTAAACATGTTACATTATAAAAATTGTGATCAATGAAACATTTTCTTGAGATTGAGAGGCTAAAAGATTTCCAAAATTTTCACATGAACCATGTTTAAAAATCTTTCACATTAAAGTCATCGACAAATTCAAAAAGCCCATGTTGGTGACGAAATGTACGTATTTTCCATTTCTCTTTATTTAGTTCGAAAAGGTCTTTGGTGTAGACATTTGTGTCAAGAAAAAGAGAACTAGAATATCTTTAACTTTTTTATCTTGTTTGTATCTTAAAAATTATATAAACCTATCTTTTCTAGTTATATAGTAAGTATATTGGTGTATATAATAAAACTAGTTTATAAAACCCATGTAACACACGGTGTGAAACATTAAGATTACTAGCTTTAACCCCGTGTGTTACACGGGTTGAAACTTTAAGATTATATTGATAAATATTCTAACAACTTTTTTATTTTGTTACATGTTAAGATTATATGGATAAGAATAATCAAAACATCAAAAAATACATGAAAATACATTTCATAATAGCATGACTCTTACATTGCCTAAACCATTTTTTCTTTAATATTTCTTAATAGCATGACTGGAACACCGACACTTAAAACTAATTTATAGTTTGACAAACCTGATAATGTAATTCCATTTAGAAAACCAGGAAATTATAAACTCTCATCAAAATCATCATCAAGATGTTCTGATTGACGGATACTATTTGTACTTGTATGCGAAAAATCTCGCTAAACTTTTAATACTAAATCTCTTATTAAAAAATAATAATAAAAATATACAAATAAAATTTAAATTTCATCAATATATCGTCTTTTAAATTCAAAATTTAAAACTCCAAATTTTAAAAATTTCACTCCTTAATATTTTGACACAAATAAATTTAAAATTCTAAAAATATAATATGAAAAAATTAAAAATAATAAATTAGAATTGAAACTTGTAAACATATTTTTTTTAAAAAAATCTGGTCATTTAAAAAATTAAAGTTTAAAATATAATACTCTTTTAAAAATAAATATTTGTAAGTTTCTTAATTTTATTAAAAACGAAGTATTAAAATATATAAATCAAAATAAAAAAATTATTTATAAATATCAAATTTAAAAAAAACTACTAAAAATATCAATAAACTTTATTGTAACACATATTTATTTATAATTTCCTATTTTTTTATTCTTGTTTTTTTTAATATTCACTTTTGATGATAAATTTAAAAAAAAAATGTGAGTCAATGGTTATAATGATGAAATTGATTTGGTAAAATGTTTATTTATGTAATCTTTTAAAAAAATGATCTAAATATGGAAATATTGAATGGAGGATGTAATGTGGTTTTGGGGGGAAATGAATGTGAGGATGAATATGATGTTGACAAGTGATACAAAACTTAATTTTTTTTATTATAATAAGGATTTGGGAAAATCCAGGGCGGACCTTGGTTGACCCTGATTTTTTTTCCTGGAGTGTTGACCCCAGTGAAATTTGTTACTCTAACCTAAAAAAAAAACTTAATTATTGTATAAACTTTTAGCCCACTGCAAAACAAATAATATTTAGTAGTTTATTCTATTTAAAAAATAAAAATGTTTACAAATTAGGTTTTGGAAACAATTAATTGAGAACCAATCGACCATCCAACCTCCACCCGTCCTCTTTCTCCAAGCTATCCAAAACCCGGGATGAAAATATAATATTTTTCCAAGAAAACCATAAAAACTCATAATAATGATCAAAACATGGCACTGGTATACATATTACATACATATGCATATAACAAGGACAAATAATTCTCATTTCTCAAAAAAAAAAAAAAAATCCAAACACTCACATGTCACACATACACACCAAATTCACCGATAAAAAAAAATCCAAAATTGAAACTTGGGAAGATGCATTCGAGTTCAAAACATGAAACCCTAATTATCAACAAACTCATAATCATAAACAAGATCCACATACAAGAAATCATAACAGAGTCGAATTGATAGAAGTATGCCCTACAAATTGATTAAGATGATCAAAATCCAGATCTTGTTTAGATACATATACACCAAAAGTTTCCGATTTTGAATAAAAGATTTGAAACTGAGGATACCTAACTTCTTAAGAACTGACTAAGATGAGGGAATGTAAATTGGGTAGGTCATTAAGATCCACGCTTTTTAGACAATCAGTGTCATTAAGATCCTCGTGCTTTGATAATTGGGTAGGTCATTAACAATCGGGTCAATATAATTTGTCATTTGGCAATTCCTTTAATTCCAAACCCTATAACAAATTTATATACCAAATACCTTACAAATATTAACTCAAATTAACTCTAACACCTTCATATTCTAACTTTAATTCCTTAAAATTCAAATTCCCGATGCGGGAACGGAAGCAATCATGTGGCCCAAAATACTGAAGGACTCAAAAGCTTAAAAAGCCTCAAAGGATTATTGATAATTAACTACAATAAAAAAAACTGATCATAAATCTTCACATAATCCTAATATTTATACTAGCTCCTAACAACCTAAAAATAATGATAAACTAAAAATAAAAGATAAATTAAAAAAGATAATTAAAGAAACAAATATTTAAATTGTAGATGATGTTGAATTCCTGTATCTTTATCTGTATCATACTCCCCGTCTTCGAAAAAACTCATCCTCAAGTTTTGCCTCCGGATCAAAGCCATCTGGGTCGAAAGGAACATTCCGTCCTCTTTTTGTGTCCACCTTTCTACGCTTCTTTTGTCCCTTTTCAAGTAGTTTAAACCATTTTCCCATATTATCCTCATGACAGTCGACTGAATTATCCAAGCCTTTAACTATATAACTATAAAGTTGTAAACCCGCTGGGTCGAAAGGGGCGTTGGATTGTTGCTTGCTCATTATCAATTGGACCCACTCAAATATTTCAGCTCCAACTATTTGTGACCCATCACTGAAATCCTTTAAATTAGTTGGCCGACCAAAGGCTTGAAGTTCCATGTGATGCATGAGCTTAATATTTTGATCAATGGGTTCATCTTTTACATTTAAATTGGCAAGATAATTAACCGTTCCATGCAAAGCATCTACACGTGAATTTTTGAGATTGGAGCCTTCAATTTGAAATTGCAAACAAATAGGTTCTCCACATGGAATGCTTACCTTTTTCTCCATAAGCTTATTCTTAATTTTGGCAACCTCAATTATCTCTACATTTTGAATATTCATTCCATTTTGAAAATCCACAATGATAGGAGCTGTATTTAGATTTTCCGAATTAAAATCAATATATTCGGTAGAATTGCCCACAAGTTTAGTAATCCCCATCATATCTTCAATTTGAGTTTTCAAATTCAAATCACATCCAAAATAAAAATTCGAATCAGCATTCAACTCACCTGAGATTGTCAATATTCTAATTGGAATTACACCATCTCCAGCCAAGTTAATGCCACCAGGAGCTAGCCCATCACCACCATTGGCCATCGCCTCCAACGTGGCACCATCATCGGCAACCCCCATCTTCTTTGAAAAACTCATCAAAGGTGACGACAAAGGTGTTCACATATTCATTCCTTGACTCCTCTCCGTTATCACCTTCGTCGTCTCCGTATACATCATACACGGGTGGAGAATCATAATTGAAAACGCCACATGAAGGATACTCCTCCTCCCCAGAGTACTCGCACCAGGCGAGTTGTTCCAGTTCAGTTTCCTTCAATGTCGATGATGCCTCGAGATCTCGAATCCGTTGTTTGAGTTGTATGATCTCGTGTTGTAACTCAAGGTCTCCGACTAGTCGCCGAAGTCGTTTGATCTTAAGATCCCGTGGTTCAGGATCAACTCCGTCATTGCCTCGGTCGACGGTTCTACGAACAGTGTGTAGATCTTCTCCACGAGCCATTTGAATCAACCAAGAGCTCTGATACCAAATGACGTGGGAACGGAAGCAATCAAGTGGCTCAAAATACTCAGGACTCAAAAGCTTAAAAAACCTCAAAGGTTTATTGATAATTAACTTCAATAAAAAAACCGGATCATAAATCTTCACATAACCCTAATATTTATACTACCTCCTAACAACCTAAAGATAATGATAAACTAAAAATAAAAGATAAACTAAATAAATTAAAAAAGATAATTAAAGAAACAAATATTCAAATTCAAATTTAAATTATAGATGATGTTGAATCCCTCATCTTTATCTGTATCAATTCCTCAGACAAATTACGATTCATTCGAAAATATTAATCAAGTGAACCTCCCCACCCACAAAAAAAACTTACTTCAATGACTAGCTTCAAAGATTTTGTCCTTTTGGTATTGGAGATCATCTTCACATCTCATCATGAACCATACCTATTTTAATAATATTAATAATCACTATGTATACTATTATTACGTTCATCAACATTGATATTATTATATTATGATTTTTGTCGTGCATTATTATTATTATTATCATTAACATTTTTTTTATTATCAGAAACAACAAAATTTTATTTCAAAGTTAAAAATATATGTTTTAGAGCATTCCTATCAGTTTTTCTATCCATATCTCTATAATTACATAAAAAATCATATATTTTCTCTCTCCCTTTCAATTAAATAATACCTTTTTATACATTTATCATTACCTTTTCTCTCTCCTCCACTCACAACACTTTCAAAAAATATTAAAAAATTTATACAGGTAAACAGTGTTTTCCCCAAATATATAAAAAATTTATACATTTTCTTTCTTCTCCACTCACAACCACTTTAAACCACTACCTAAAATATGAGGAATCTCACTCACAAATATATGAAGAACGTGCTGTGAATGCTCTTAAAACTTGTTCCAACAAACAGGGAAAAAACCTTGTTAATAACAATTTGCAAAAACTTAAATAGTGTATATGAATAGTTAAAATTAAAATAATAGTTTTATAAAGTATATTATATAAAGTACGGAGCTCACAATTTAAGCGGGTTCAAATAGACCAAATGAGGGGTCGCGATCTCCATTTTAAGATGAAGCGTGTATTATTAGGTGAAGCCATATAGGCCCATCACCTATTATTCCTGTTATTTTCATTATATTGTCCGCATTTAATATACTTTTGTGGCTACATTCATTTTAAACATTAATTCACAGACAAATGGGTCCGGATCAATCTAAAAAATTGAACCCGGATTGCAACGAATCAAGATAAACCGGCTATGTAATATTTAAGGTGGGGGGAGGGGTTGGGTCAAATGGTAAAGTCATTTAGAGTTAAACTGATGAAACTTCCTTTAAGGTCAGGGTTTAGGCCCGTCTATGACAGATTGATGTAAATTAATATGAGTAGTTAAGAGGAGCCCAAAATAAAGTATTCTTGTTAAAAACAATGTAATATTCATGGATCAAACAATCTATCTCGAGAAATTAAATAAAATTTTGATTTCAACTTTGCTTATAAGTTCTTTTTTAAGAAAACAACTATTTATGTTTGTCATCCTTGGTAAAGGAAAAAAATTTGAACTTAAAAAAATAATAAAAAAGATCTTTTATGTAATACAAACAAACATAAATAGTTGTTCAAATCATTCCATATTAAAGAAGTGAGAGTAATGCTAAAAAAATGTTCTCAACAAACTTAGTCTTTTAAATTTAACAAGTCTTATAAATTTAATGTATCAGCAACCCTTATTTTTTTTAAATTGTGGAGCCACCCATGGTTATATATATATATATATTTTTTTTTCTTCGTAACTTTGATTCTTGTTTAAAATGTTTAATTGGTTCCTGGTTTTGACTAGTCTGTTTCAAAAAGAGTAACAACTGGTTCTTGGATTTTCATTGGAGAATTAAGCATGCAATATTGCAATCAAGAGGGTAGAAAACATAGTGACCAGATGACAAGAGATGTAGCCCAATAAAATCCTTATTGCCAAATTGATGCCCAATGAAGTAATTCTAGTTCCTTCAACTTCATCAAATCCCTTGTATCCATCACTGCCGAAAGAAGTAACCATAACAATAATAAACTGTAGGTAGTAGGGGTGACATAGTAGTAGGTGTTCGGGTAGCGGAGGTCTCGGATTTGAAGTTGTTGGAAATCAGGCCCAAGACTACGAACACGAACTGTAATATCCCGAATTTTTCCGACTTCTTGACACGTATTAAATTCTTGAAAATTTGTTAGTTTATAATTATATAAATATTATAAATCATAAACTTATATATTTTTATACTAAAACCTATAAACTTGAGTTTCACAAAAAAAAAAAACTTATAAAATAATAAAACTTACTTGGATTTTTATAAAATAAAACATTTTATTTATTTTATAAAGTCCAGGGACCAAAACTGTCATTTTCTGAAACTGGTTTTAAACTAAAACTTAACTTTTAAACGTAAAACGATATAACTTCAAACTTCAGGGACTTGTTTTGTAATTTCCCCAAACTCCCGAATCAGTTTCCAGTTGCTAGTTCGAGTCCCGCAAGCGACGGTTTTGAGCTCGATTTATTCAAAATCGCGTTTCCGTCCAGATTCGTTGAACCTCGGGCATCCTCTCGCGCATGCGACCATGCCCCGAGGTGTATCAATGCTCGATTCCGACATTAACAACCGCGTGGTTCGAATTTGAATCCGCCGTATGCAACCAACATCTTCCCAACTACCCGAGCATTAAACATCGCAATTGGTTATAAATACTGGTTGAAACACATCAACGATACACCACTCCTACTCCTCACACTCTCAATTTCCTCAACTCGGAGCTGCATCGTCGAATTCGGTCCCTCGGCAGCCGACTCAAAACCCATCACGTTCTCGCTCGATTCGCCATCTTTTCAGGTAATTCCAAAAACCATAATCGTCGTTTTCATGATAGGAACGAAAGCCCTCTGTCAAATCGCCATGACAGAGGGTTAATCGATGCGTATTTACGGGATTTTGATTATAGGGTTTATACGAAGATTAGGGAAAATTCCAACATCTGTTTATCTTTTATTTTCCGGGTTACATCATCAGCAAACCCGTAGCCGGGGTGGTTAAGTCGGTATGTGTTTGTGAAACCCGGAAAGGGGGCGGGTTCGAATCCGGCCGACCCCCACTTTTTCCTTATTTCGTATTTTTTTGCACTTTTATTCAGTTTAAAAATCTCTAATAATTTTTATAAAATCTGTTACACTTATATAAACCTAAAAATGATTTTTATTTACATTTTTGTATACAGGAATTATTTTAAATTAAAATAAATCATTTAAAAATAGTTTCAAATGTTTAAAAACCATAAAAACACTTTTATACTTTATAAAACATGTATTCTAAATAGGAAATAATTTGAAACTTTAGTCTTTGATTGTTCCTGTTTTAAAAACTAAAAAGAATAAATAAATAAATAATTTATATAAGTTTTATAATTACTAGAAAAACATAAACGTGAAAACTTTTGTAAACTATTAAAAACTTAGGAGAAACATTATTTAAAACCCTATCAACCTATGGTTCTACCTATAAATTTATAACCAAAACATAAACCTCATAAGAAATTTTATTTAAACATAGTCTATGCTTACAATTCCGTATTATTTATCTAAACTTAGCACATGTTAAACATTATTTATTTTCAAGTTAAGATGTAAAATAAATACTTAAATACTTTAATAGATGATTTAAACAAGATAATTACTCTTATAAGATAATTATTTATCCTTAATAATTACGTATACTTTAAATAATTGTTATTAAACCTTAATCATTATTTACTTTTTAAATAATTATTTATCCTTAATAATTGTTCTTTTACTATTTAACCTTGGTTATTCTTTAAATAAATCGTTAATGACTAGTTATTCTTTCAATAATTATTTAATAAATCTTACACTTAAATTATTTACTTCTAAAATACTTAGAAAACTATCTTGATCATTACTAACATCTAATTTGTGTGATTGATAATGATAAAACTTTTAAATAATTATTTTTAATCTAATCTATAAATCTATTAAACTTTGATATTCAAGTCTTGTGACATTCGTCCAAAACCTTTATTTTGAAACTTGGTTTAAACTTCATAAACACAATCATTCTCATCTTTCATTTGGAACCCTAGACAATTCTAGTCAATCTTGAAATCCTAGATCCTCGCCATAGACTTATAGGATCATACTTTAAACTTTAGACTTATATTCTTAGGCTTTTTGCGAGGATATTCTCGCTCAAAATCTTGCGAACACTTACTCTTGTCGGATACTCTTCATCAAATCCAAGTGAGTATACTTAGCCCCTTTTTCCTTTCTATGCTTTTGGGGTGAAACATGTTCAAAATTCTTAAACTTATACAATTCTTGTACAACTATGACTACGTGTTTATTCTTATGTTAAACTTGAGACTTGTATGCTTAGATTAAACTTAAAACTAGCATATTCATTAACTTTGATCAAGCCTATAGTAACAATGATAGATCTATTGTATTTGACCAATCCACCTTGATTGATTGACCCCTTCAGGGGGGAGCCCTTGGTGATTGTTACTGAATTAAACTTTAAACTTGAGACTTATAAGGGTAACCTGCGGGTTATGCCTAAACTTGGTTGGAGGGTTGAAGTGCACAATGTTTAAGATACTTGTTCTCATACTTACATTATAGAATGCATATATCATAGTGAATTGTAATTCTTTCCAAATACTTGTTAAACTGTGTCAAAACCTTTGTATCTCACCAACTATTTTGTAGTTGACAGATTCTTTCACATGTTTCAGGTTCTACATCATGAGACTTATTTGTGATCACATATGATGCTTTGGACCTAGACTACGTATCAATTAAAAGTTGTATTCTTGTTATGTTTCCTTGTATTGAATCTTAAATTATTTATTAATGAAATATTGAAACTTTAATACTCAACCTTGTGCTATTGAACAACTGCGTCCGCCCCGACGTATAATCCGTCGTCGGTTAGGGTGTGACACGAACTTTGATCTCAACAAACGATTGACTCTTTCTGTTTATTATTTCTTGACTTGCAATTTACATAGATCCCTAACCATCTATTTATAATAAATAAATCATATTAATCCTACTCAAATACTGAATTGTAATCCTAAACTAACTCCAACAAACTAATAGATAAATATAAAATCACTTGATCTAAACATTCAAGCTATTAATTAAATAATAATTAATTAACTATTTCCGAATCACCCTTCAACTCTCACATTCTTTCAAACCGACTACTTATTATTTTGTAAAATCAAGATTAACTCCTTCAGAAGTCACATTAGTTTTCTAATAACTTGTTCTCAGAATTAAAAAAAAAAGTAAACTCATTATACGACGCAAGCCTTCATATCATACAATGTCTAGTTGGTTTTGATTTTCCTTAGCCTGAAATGACATGAACAGTTTCAACATTTGATATATTGGATGCAAAATCAGTTTTTGGATCATAACATACTTGATCTGCTTCATGTGCAGGTGGATATGCAGCATCCTGTTCCTCCGACTGCGTGTTTTTTCTGTTTTCTTTGGAGTCTAGTCTTGCTGCAACCAGGGCTGATGTACCCTCTTCGAGAACACTATGCAACTCTGCTAACATTTCTTCAGGTGATGCAGGCCCCTCAAACTGTATCAAATACAAATTTTAGTTATGTAGAGCGAAAGCCAAGATAATAAACAGAGGAATATGCTAAAAAAATTGATATACAAGGAGTACTAAATTTGATAGGATTGTCAAATTTTCGAAATTACAAGATCAGTGGCGGAACTTGAACAATTAAGTTTTGGGAGCCGAAAAGATTACACATAAAAAGACCAAAAAAATTTTCACCAAATAAAGATCAAAAATAAAAAAAACCAGTTCTTATCTTACACATAAACGACAAAGCGGACAATATTGTTGGTACGAGAGGCCGGATGTTACATCTTTAAAGTCTTATCACTAGTGGGCTTAGTGAAAATAAGTTTGGGTTTTTATCTGGATCAGGAAGGGCCCAAACGTTATAACTAATACGAAATAAATCTAGTAGGCCAAAATCAGTACCTCTGAGCAAAAATTTGTTGGCCCCAGGCCGGAACCCCCTCTGGCCTCCACTATGTTTCGCCCATGTACAAAATGATTGTAAGTTATTGAAATTAAGACTATAAATATACTCGTACTCTTTTCTGTACAAATTCAAAAGAAATGAAAGTTATGTGCTTTTCTGTACTCTTTTTCCACATTACCACCGGTCCATATAACAGTAATCGGTCTCCCATCGTATACGATTCCACCATTCGAGTAAACAGAGAACTAAATACCAGCCGGTGACGTCCAGAGTTACTTAATCCGATCACGCGTAGTGAATAAGAGAGAACACCAGCAGCCACCCAAAATCCCAACTGAACTGAACCGGTAATTAGCCTTACGATACTAGCAGTTATAGAAAACGGCAGCATGAACAGTTTCCATGCTAAACGTAGTAGAATTGAACCTCCCCGAGCGATTAATCCTGGCCGTTGAACTTTTCCGGTTGTTGCTGTAGCATAAACTGTTTCGGATACGTCATTCATGTTTCTATACGATCAATATGCTCACTGTTTCACATATCGCAAGAGGGGTTTTCAAAATGTTATTATCCAATTTGAAGTTGATGAATATTTGTGGCCATTAGTTTAGTATTGTCGGAAATCTTAAATTGAAGTAGACAAAGACATAATATTAACGACAGTAGCATGGTTTTCGTGAAAACCACGTGTTTTTGGATACAAGTACAACGTAATTGTTAGTTTGCGACCTCTCCATTGTTGGACCAGATCTTCACAACGTTAAAAACTGTTGTGTCAATATCTATATCTATACTATATAATAAATAAGGTTTCATCGAGACACATGTCATTCTTCTATGCATTCTCATCATTTTTCCCCGTCTCTCTTATGTTAATCATACAAATTTTCTTTAATTGTTTTTTTAATAGTATTGTTTCCTGTCTCTCTCTACTACTGAAAATTTCTTTCATTTTTTATAAGACATTTAAAAAAAATAACTATATAACATTTCTAAAATTTATATTAAAAAACTATGTAATATGTCATAAATATGTAATATATAAATTTTTATTACTAAGTGTATACCATTGTATTTATTCAACCCGTGTAATACACGTGGTTTTTAAGCTACTCTAGTAATGAATGAGCAATATCAATCTTATTTGTGATAAATACACACCTCTGGTCTCTTATTGGTTGAATGATAGTAAAATATTTTAAATTCCACTTGGTCAAAACATGAATATTCAAAATCAGTGTTCATTGAATTTTAACATATCAATATATACAGTGTCTTGATGGAACTAAAAATACTTGAGAATAACCCATGTCAGTTTTCGCAACGTATGAAAGAGAGGGGACCGTCTGTGTTGAGTGCATCATGATTCCGGTTTACTGTGTTTCTGTTTCTGTTATTATAGTTTTATACTCGTTGAAGGACGACCATATTTTCTTCATCAGAGACAATGTTGTTGGTAGTCTGATTGTGTTCAGGCTTTACTTCATCTTCTGGTTGCTTAAACTTGGCCGATTCTGCCAACTCTTCCACTGTTTTCAACATGTTTTCTTCTATTCTAGACGCGATTTCAATCAGTAAAGACGAAAAACTCACAAGAGGGATGACTTCAAGCAGGGGCATTACTGTAGTTTCATTCGAAACCACCTCATTGTTCTCCTTGTGAATGTGATCATGTGGTTGGATCAGCAAATCTGGAACGTGTTTCATATCTTCAACCGCTATATTTATCTTCACTGATCTAGTCATTGTACTTACAACTGTTGCTAGTTCTCTAATAACATTAGATGAGCTTGTGCTTAGATTCATGAGTGCTGATTCAAGATGTTTCTTTATTGATTCAGGAACCTGTTTTCACCACCATTAATTGAAGCTCTTTTAGAATTTTCTTTAGGTTTCATGTATGAAAAACGCGATAAAATTTGAATAAATGAAAACTTGGTATTCACCTGTTTCTTTGAATCCAAGCAACTAGTGAGTGTTTCAATGCAATAAGCACAACTGCGCGATGACATGCCTATTTTAAGGTAACTCATCCATGGATGGCGGAAACTGAATTGGCCATGTGCAGGCTCCCATGTAGCAAAATTTGCCATCGTTTCCTCGGAGGCTTTTGAATTCAATGCACATTTATAGCCTTGTAAACTTTTCTTAGATTCCTCGTCGCCATGACCAAAATAATCAGCTACACAACCTTTTTAAGAAGAGAAAACAAAGATTATAATTTAGAAAAATAAACTAAATTGCTATTTGTAATTTGCATGTTAATGTTTGAAGGACTTACAATCAAGATATTTTGCAATCTTATCCATGTTACGCAGGATCAAAAGATGAAGCTCCAAACCAGCCCAAACAGGAAAAATAAGCATGCTGGTTATGATGCACAAACAAGTCCCTATGACAACGGTTGAAAACCTTTCATGAGCCAAGTGTAGGAGATCGTCCACACGGTACCCCGAGACTGAAACCAGGCTGTATGTAAGAATAAAGATGGTACAACCATATTCGAATCTAGCTTTCACCAAAGGAATAAATTTTGAAAAAGTTGTAGCGGAAGCTGTAATAAGAAAATCATTATTCAATTAATCGCACTTAATTAAGCTCTATGTTTATTAATTCAATGAAAAACTTTCATGATATGATTTCTTGAAGTTACTTAGTAAGAAAATAGAAATCCCGATGATATATGGCTCAATTTGGTGGCCTAAATGGCTAGCAATCCAATGAATCCCAAATGCAAGAAATTCAGCAAGAAAAGTGGCAAAGATTCTGTTCAAACACTTATATGTAGTTGCACCTGCAATGTTGATATACATTAACACTTGTTAATTAAAAGATCGCTTAACAAGTGTATTCAAAATTTTAAATTAGATACCTACCGACAGTATATTCAAAGACGAGCACAACCGTCATAACAGCCCAAATGGCACTACCACCAACACCATCATACAAAGGTCTCATGTAGTAAAACAAAGAAACAGCCAATAAAGCTACCCCAAGTTTAAGAGAATGGAAGACTTTTCTAGGGTCATCTACCCCTAAATCCCATGCCTTCTTTAAAAACATCCACACTCTAATCACAAACCCAACCACCAAACCCTTTAAATGCTCCCACAATCTCGTCACTCCATACTTGGGTTCGGGCTCAAGAACCATGGATGATCCATCACCCGATCTGATACTCCACTCAATTCCATTTTTGTAAGCCATTTTTGAAAAAGAAAATGAAGGTGGTGTCAAATGTTGGATATGCTGTGCTTGCTAATGACGTAGAGTGTATTTATACTATACCCAAGATTTGGTGATCACTTTCTAGATAGAAAAATTACTATAAAAAGGAAGAAGTTTTTATTCTCGATGGCTAAATAGTTTGCATGTTGCATCATGTTTTCTGGTTAGGTAGGTCAAGATATGGTGCATGACATATGTCACTAACATTTTCTAATCTACAATGCTCAACACTAACAAAGCACTACAATTAAAGAGAGTAGTTTTTAATTCATCCAAGGATTAGATATTAAATATACGCTGATAGTGATACGAGTGAATAAACCATTAAGAATTCGTTGTACGTCTTGAAACTCCCTATATTTGGTACATTTATCAGCATGCCCAAATCTAAATGCAGGTTAAGTGCTGATTAGATTATACATGTATATGAAAAGGGTTAATTAATGGGATCATAGGCAGAGTTTATTTCATCTATAGTTCCATACTAGAAGTTATTTCATCTATAGTTCCATACTAGAAGCCAGCAGCTGGTTTCTTACCAAGATAATATCAAAGATCCTAGAACTAATTGAAAAAAGAAAACTATTTCTTAATTATAGCAGACATTAGACAAAGACAGCATCATAAAGTTGTCTTTACACTAACTTTTTTCTGGTGCAATGTGCCAATATTGTATTTGATCTCATTCAATATAAAAATGTAAACCACCTTTTGGATTTATTTGAAAAGGAAAGGAATTAGGTCATGAACGGTAAGTTTACTTTCTAAGATAATTTTGTAGAAGTAAAGAATTTATTTAATTGGTCCGTTTAGCCTCTTCACTATGGAATTATGGGAAGAGCACTTGTCTTGCTTTTGTGCACCAACTTGAAAGGCAAACCCAAATATCAAACATCATGCTTGCAAGTTTATACACACTTCATTCAGAATTCACTATTACTCTTTTATCATAAACTAGCATAGAACCTGTGTGTACTACACATGGTGAAAAAATATCAATACGTAAAATTCTTAAATATATATATATATATATATGTATCTTACAGGTGAAAAATGTATTACATATACTAATAATAGAAAACAAAATAAAAAATATGTAAAAATTAATATATAATTGAGTTTCAAAATTATATTAGATACTATTCAATATAATTTGACTTTTATTTGCTATTTGATTGAAAAGATAAGCTAGGTAATTACATTTCAAAGCTATTTATAGTATGAGATAATTTAAAGCAAATGTGTTTTATCAGTATAACTAGCTTTAACCCCGTGTGTTACACGGGGTGAAACGTTAAAAGTATATTGATAAATATCTTAACAACCCTTTTTATACAAATTTGATATTGTATTTGTAACTTTTTCATTTTGTTATATGTTAAAATTATATGGATGAGAGTAATTAAAATATCAAAAAATACATGAAAATTCATTTAATAATAAGTTGTGCAATTTTTTACAATACATTAAATTACATGTCAAATGAAACCTAACAATGATTATTTACAAATTCGAAAATTCTTCATTGTATGCAACATTTGACGTGGTATTGGTAATTTTTCATGTCTACCAAAGATTAATGGCTTGAGTCCATCTCTACTACTTTAACGCTTGATAATGCAATATACGACTGATCATGAATAAACACTAGATCTTTCAATACAAACCAACATTTGAAAGTGATTACCATAAACTTTTATTCATGGTCATTGCAAAAATACAACAATTGTATATTTTTTCTTTGAAGTTTTAGTGAAATTATTTGTTTAACCAATTATAGGGATAAAATTGTGATAATCAAAGTTGCTTTAAAATATAATCTTCGCTTCTATAACGTGATTACCTTATGATTTGACCTAAAGACATGTTACATTACCTAAACCATTTTTTTTATCAATATTTATTAATAGCATAATTGAAACACCGACATTTAAAACTAATTTACGCCCTGACAAACCTGATAATGCAAGTACATTTAGAAAATCAGGAGATTATAAACTTTCATCAAAATTATCATCAATATGCTTTGATTGACGGATATTATTTGTACTTGTATGCGAAAAATCTCGATAAACTTTTAATACTAAATCTTTCATTAAAAAAATAATTAAAAGATACAAATAAAATTTAAATGTCAACAATATATCGTCTTTTAAATTCAAATTTTAAAACTCCAAATTTTAAAAATTTCACTACTTAATATTTCGACACAATTAAATTTAAAATTCCAGAATTAAATATGAAAATTTTAAAACTAATAAATTAGAATTGAAACTTGTAAACATGTTTTTTGAAAAAACAAATCTCGTCATTTAAAAAAACTTAAAGTTTAAAATATAATGCACTTTTAAAAATAAATATTTGCAAGTTTTTTAATTTTATTAAAAACTAAGTATTAAAATTTATAAATCAAAATAAAAAATTTGTTTATACATATCAAATTTTATTAAAAAAACTACTAATTAAATATTAGTAAACTTTATTGTAACACATATTGATTTAAAATACAAACGTAGTATTTTTAAATTTTATATGTAAAAATTATAAATATCTTGTTTTTTTATATTAAAATTTTAAAAAATTGATTTTTAATAATAAAACTTTAAAAACTCGTTTTTTTTTAAATCTCTTGTTTTTTAATTCTTGATTTTTTAAGTATTAACTTTTGATGATAATTTTAAAAAAATGTGAGCTAGTGGTAATAATGATGAAAATGTTTATTTATGTAATTTTCAAAAAAATAAAAGCTAAATATGAAAATATTAAATGAAGGATATAAATGCGGTTTGAGGAAAAAAGTTGTGAGATAGAATATGGTGATGCCAAATGGAAAAACAATTTAGGTTTTTATTAGAAGAAAGATTAATATTTTTTTTTAAAATATATTGTTATTGAAAATATGGAAGTGTATTTATTGAGAGAGAGGCGGGAAAAAAATTATAAGAATAAATATGATGACGACACGTGACATTGAGAAACCTTTATTTATTATATAGTATAGATTCCATAAGTGTAGAGAAAAAAAGCGTCTCGAAAAAAAAATTATAAGAATAAATATGATGGTTTGGACACGGGTTACAAATCACTATAAAATACCAAAAAAAGAAAAAAAAAAGCGGTAGAAAAGTATAACGTCTACCGACCCATCTTCATTTCAATCTATATGTCTTCATCTTTATATTCTTACCTTTTAACACATAGATGCGTCTCGAAGATAACGAAGGACACAATTTATTCATGATTTTGTTTTCACAGATCCTCCAACATTTACAATTTACTAACATGCATTGTTCAAAGATTTACAATTGGTTTGGCTGAATCAAATAAAGCAATTGGATCTATCTAGATCAAAAAAGTTTATGAATACGCACAAACAAAATTTTGGATCTATCTAGATAGCTACGTGACTAATCACGTTTAGGCAGGATGGTGTCAGTGGAGAGATGCCACATGCGTATTGTGTGATAGGAAGTTTCTAAATACATTAATTAAGGGGATATTTATGGTTGCGGTTAGACCAACTATGTTATATGGAACAGATTGTTGGGCTATCAAGAAGACTCAGACACGTAAGATGGAGGTAACAGAGATGAGGACGCACATGTTGAGGTGGATATGTGGTTACACAAGGCTTGACCGGATAAGAAATGAGGTCTTTCGAGAAAGATTAGGGTGGCTAGTATATATGATAAGATAAGATAAGAGAGGGGAGATTGAGATGGTTTGGACATATGAAGAGAAGACAGATGACGGGGCCAGTTAGGGTAGTAGAAACTATCACAGTAGAGGGAATGAGGGGTAGAGGTAGACCCAAATTGAGTTGGGATAAACAGATTAGGTAGGATTTACGGGACTTGCACATCTCAGCGAACATGGTCGATGATAAGACTTCATGGAGGCGTAAAATTAAAATTAAGGATTTTACCTGGGGGGGGGGGGGGTTGGTGGCATAGTTTTGTCTTAGCTTTTCTTACAAGCCTACCTCTATCCAGACTTATGTTGACCTATGCATGTTACCTTCTTCTTGGTGACGCATATATGTTATTTTATAGTTATTTCACCTTTCTCACAACTTACAAGGTTTCACCATTCACCGTTACTGATAACTTACTTTCGATATATTGTTAGATCTTTGTTTTTAGCTAATTATTTTCCTTACATGTTTCTTATAATACTTTCATGCCCAGACATGTATCTTTAGAGCTGAGGGTTGAAAGCAGCATCTCTATCATTTTGGATAGAGGTATGGTATGCCTACATCCCACCCTCCCCAGACCCTACCAGTGGCTTTGCCATTTCATGAGATTTTACTGGGTATGATTGTTGTTATCACCGAGCCAATGTGGTATGTTGATGGGTGCTGGCTAGAAGAACTCCAGATTAAAAGTAAGAAGGTAATTTTTTGGTTGTTGATTGTATTTCTTGATACATTCATCAAAAGATACGAGCCTCTATGTATATGAGTTTTATTAAAATGGTTACAACTGAAAAGACAATATGGTGGACAACATGTGAGACTATCAGGAAAATAGAAAGTAAGAACAACAACATAAATGTGAAAGCTGTTAATTTCTTTAAGTTTCTTCCAAGAATACCAATCATAGAAATCAAAGCTCATGGTATACTTCAAACCAGGGTTATAAATTGATGCCATACCCTCTGCCAAGCTTACACAAAGTTGTATTCGAGAATGATGGAAACTGTAAAGTAGAGAATTCCCTCTTTGCATAATCTTTTTATCAAGATTATTATCATTGGACCCATTGTTTGTTGATGCTGAACAACTGCTGCAAATAAGAACTTGAGAATGACCCTATATTTATACTCGTTGAAGGACCTTCATAGTTTCTTCATCGGAGACAATCTTGTTGGTAGTCTGATTGTGTTTAGGCTTTACTTCATCTTCTGGTTGCTTAAACTTAGCCGATTCTGCCAGCTCTTCCACTGTTTTCACCATGTTTTCTTCTATTCTGGAAGCGGTTTCAATCAGTAAAGATGCAAAACTCACTAAGGGGATGACTTCAAGCAGGGGCATCACGATAGTTTCATTAGAAACCACCTCATTTTTCTCCTTGTGATCGTGAAGTTGGATCAACAAATCAGGAAGGGATTTTAAGTTATTTTGTAGCTCCAGAACGGTTTGTTTCATATCTTCAACCGCCATATTTATCTTCACTGATCGAGTCATTGTACGTACAACTGTTGCGAGTTCTATAATAACATTAGATGAGCTTGTACTTAGATTCAAGCATGATGATTCTAGATGTTTCTTTATTGATTCAGGAACCTGTTTTCATCACCATTGAAGCTTTTTTAGTTTTTTCTTCAAGTTTAATGTACGAAAGCACAATAAAAAGTTGAATAAATCATAAGTAAAGCTATTCACCTGATTCTTGGAATCCAAGCAACTAGTGAGTGTTTCAATGCAATAAGCACAGCTGCGCGATGACACACCTATTTTAAGGTAATTCTTCCACGGATGGCGGAAACTGAATTGGCCATGTGCAGGCTCCCATCTTGCAAAATTTGCCATCGTTTCCTCGGAGGCTTTCGAATTCAAGGTACATTTATAACCTTGTAAACTTTTCTTAGATTCCTCGTCTCCATGACCAAAATAATCAGCTACACAACCTTTATAAGAAGAGAAAACAAAGATTATAATTTAGAAAAATAAACTAAATTGCTATTTCTAATTTGTATGTTTGAAGGACTTACAATCAAGAGATTTTGCTATCTTATCCATGTTACGTGGGATCAAAAGATGGAGCTCCAAACCAGCCCAAACAGGAAAAATAAGCATGCTAATTATAATGCACAAACAAGTCCCTATGACTATGGTTGATAACCTTTCATGAGCCACGTTTAGGAGATGGTCAACGCGGTACCCCGAGACTGAAACCAAGCTGTATGTAAGAATAAAGATGGTGCAACCATATTCGAATCTAGCTTTCACCACAGGAATAAATTTTGAAAAAGTTGTCGCGGAAGCTGTAATCATTAAAGAAAATCATTTATCAATTGATCACTTATTAGTTCAATGAAAAGCTTTCATGATATGATTTCATGAAGTTAATTACCTAGTAGAAAAATAGAAGCCCCCATGATATATGGCTCAATTTGGTGGCCTGCATGGCTAGCAATCCAATGAATCCCAAGTGCAAGAAATCCAGCAAGAAAAGTGGCAAAGATTCTATTCAAACACTTATATGTAGTTCCACCTGCATTGTTTATACACACATTAACACTTACTTTTAAGTAAAACAAAGATTGCTTAACTAATGTATTCAAAATTTAAGTTAAATACCTACCAACAGTATACTCAAAGACGAGTACAACCGTCATAACAGCCCAAATGGCACTACCACCAACACCATCATACAAAGGTCTCATGTAGTAAAACAAAGAAACTGCTAATAAAGCTACCCCAAGTTTAAGAGAATGGAAGACTTTTCTAGGGTCATCTACCCCTAATTCCCATGCCTTCTTTAAAAACATCCACACTCTATTCACAAACCGAACCACCAAACCCTTTAAATGCTCCCACAATCTCATCCCTCCATACTTAGGCTCGGGCTCAAGCACCATGGATGATCCATCACCCGACCTGATACTCCACTCAATTCCATTTTTATAAGCCATTTTTGAAAAAGAAAATGAAAGTGGATTGATCTAGAACAGGAGCTAGACCCTTAAGAGAGTATTGCCAAATGTTGGATATGCTATGATTGCTAATGACAAAGAGTGTATTTATACTGTACCCAAGATTTGGTGATCACTTTCTATATAGAAAAAATATTATAAAAAGGAAGAGGTTTTTTTTATTCTGTGGCTAAATAGCTGCAAATTGCATCATATTTTCAGGTTAGGTAGGTCAAGATATGGTGCATGACATACACATGTCACTAACATTCTTAATTAATCTACAATGCTCAACACTCACAAAGCACTACAAATAAATAGAGTCTATTTTAATTTATCCAAGGTTTAGATATTTTAATTATATGCTGACCGTACATAGGTTGAGCTTCATTAAACCATTAGGTAAAGTAATATGTGATGGCACATTCCACATTAGTTTTAGTTAATTTTGTTTATTTTTAAATGGTTTGTTATAACAAATTCACCTTTCCCTTTGGTGTAAAGGAGATAATGTAAGTTTACCAAATAGATGACACTGTCATTAAAACTGATAGTGATATGAAGGAATAAACCACTAGCTAGAAGCTTAACTAGCCTAACTTTTTCTCTTTCATGACACTTGGTAGATTTTAAGAATTCGGCGTTTCTTCAGACAGACACATGTACTTATGTTTACTTCTTGAAACTCCGTATATTTCGTACATCTATCAGCATGCCCAAATCTAAATGCAGGTAAAGTGCTGATTAGATTATGGATACCGATATCAATGGGTTAATGGCATCCTATGCGGAGTTTATTTCATCTATAGTTACATACTAGAAGCCAACAACTGTTTTCTCACCAACATAAATTGATCAAACTAATTCTAAAAAAGATAACTATTTCTTAGTTAAAATAGACATCAGACAAAGACTGCATCATAAAGTTGTCTTTGGCCCAACCTTTTTCTGGTGCAATATTTGATCTCATTCTATATAAAATTGTAAACTAATTTTTGGATTTATTTGAAAAGCAAGAGAATTAGGTCATGAATGGTAAGTCTACTTTTTAACAAAATTTTGTAAAAGTAAAACTTTACATCATATCATTGGTTTGTTTAGCCTCTTCAATGTGGAATGGGAAGACCACTTATCTAGCTTTTGGGCACCAACTTGAAAGGCAAACTCAAATATCAAAAGTGACCACTAACCTTTAAATTTTGTTCCTAGATCACTTATGCTCATTCTGCAACTTTATATCATAAAATGATAAGATAATGAGGTACATTTAATATTTGATATAAAAAGCTCATCAGATAATGAGGTGCATATATAATATCTGATAGAAAAAAGCTAAAAAAATTAATAAAAATGAAAAATTATAAACGAATCATATTTATATAAGCATTTGCTCTTCCAAAATATCATTATGGCTGGGGCGAGGGAGGTTAAATCTGTTGGAGTTAAGAGAAACTGAACATATATTGTATATATTGATAGATGAACTAGGGGCCTTTCTACCAATACAAAAAAAAACTCTGTTAGAGCATGAATTTGTAACTGTAGCAAACAATATGTGTAAGTTCATAGAGAGGCGAACTTGCTAAGCAACTTTAGGAGCGAACTTGTTAAGTTCGCCTATGGTGCAAGTCATTTGTGTTTTCCTATAAATAGGTGTTTGCAAGTCTTAGTGTTTAGATTTTAGAGAACAGATTTCTAAGAGAGATTTCAGAGACAGAACTGAGAGAGCTTGTAATCAGTGTTGATAAAGAAATACAAAGAGTTTAATTTACACTGTTGTTGATTGATTTACACGAGCACGTTGATCATGGATTTCGCACGTTATCACCGTGTCGTACCGCGAGTCTAGATGATCCGTAGACCCCGAGGGACCTACAAACTCACAGCACATGATCAATGACGATAAAAAAACCAAAGTTGTAACAATCTTTAGTGACTAGGAAATACTTATTGGCCCACTTCAATTACAGTTTGAATTATTCTTAACATCCCCTTGTTAGAATATTAAACTATACTTTGTACTCTTACTATTATTATTATTATTATTATTATTATTATTATTATGATGTAATTATGTGACATAAACATAAGGTTAGTTAAAATTGGTTATGACCGGTTATATGTGGCACCAAATTGAATAGGCATGTCTCTT
The DNA here is from genome assembly GCA_023525975.1 of Smallanthus sonchifolius. Taxonomy (NCBI): domain Eukaryota; kingdom Viridiplantae; phylum Streptophyta; class Magnoliopsida; order Asterales; family Asteraceae; genus Smallanthus; species Smallanthus sonchifolius. The sequence continues at coordinate 57,994,772 of CM042041.1, read as the reverse complement.
AAATTGTGTCGTTTCGTAACCTATATATAGTGCCATAATTCTATTCAAATTGTATGACTGATTTGTATGTATTATCCAAATCAGATTTCTACATGATCTAAATCTTTCTACACACAAGCAAAATTATTTTCTAACTTTGGTATTTATTTTGTAGTATTCAGTTGCAGTCACCAAGCAAGACCTGCTGCATGCTAGTTCATCTGGTGGTAGCACTTCATTTTCAAGAATGGGTTTCTTTTTCTTAACACTACAATTCCAGTTGGGTTTCTTTATTTACGTACGTACTTATGTTTGTGTGTGCGGTGTATTTGTTGATGAAAATTCTTTGACATCAAAAGTATTCATATAAATCATAGAAAAGGTGATAATCTACTGATCATATTTATAAAACTTGTATTCACTGACTGGAGCAATGATCCATCTAAATGAGCCCATAGATCAAACTTATTGACCCGTTGGATCATAACACCGGATCTGATCAGTTAAAATCAGATCCAGCCCTACCAAGGTGCACCAATGCTAACATCTCACAAGCAACCAAAGCCCATATGCGTATTACAAATCATATTGGTTCTTTCTTGTTAGTTTCAAACTATGAACATTTGAATTCTTTAAACTGTCGAAAGAAGCCAATGAAAAAAGCACTAACAAGTCAAAACAAAGGGACAGAACCCAAAAAACCACATCCTCTAATATAAACCTAAATCATAACTAATCCTCCTTGCACTAGGCAAATTCCACACACGCCCACTCGTTTAGAGGAAACTAATTTCTTTCAAGAATACCAATCATGGAAATCAATGCTCATGGTATTCTTCAAAACAGGGTTATAAGTTCATGACATACCCTGTGTCTGCCAAGCATACAGGAACTTGTATCCCAGAATGATGGAAACCATTGACTAGAGAGTTCCCTGTTTGCATAATCTTTTTATTAAGATGACTATTATCATTAGACCCCATTGTTTTTAGAAGTTGAACTAGTGCTGCGAATAACTCATGCCTCGTTACATGCCTTTTTGCCTGTAAAATAAACTCAAATTAGTTAAAATGCTATAAAACATTTTCTCTTCTTTTTATACCATTCTATATAATGCATTACCTCAGCTTCAACTATAAAGCGCGCCCATATTTTCTCCTCACAAGTTTCCATAACTCCTTTCAAAATGGTCAAACCAAAACCACGGATTATGTCCACTATTTCAAGAAAAAACCCATGTTCTTCACAAATCATCTGCAACAGAAAATTATTTTACTGTTAAAATTCCTGCAAAGTAAGCTGCATACAAAAAATCATATCCTCGTGTTACTTTTAACAGTTTTACCTCTATGAGCATTTGTCCCGGGGTGCTAAGGTCCTCTACTATTAATGGACAAATCATCGTTTGATTTCCCAACTCACATGCCCATGTCACACCGCTGTTGTTTGGATCATTTGAATGATTATTCTGAACCACGCCGTTATACTGAAAAAAGAAATTATAATTTTCAGTTATGACAAAATTTAAAAATGAACCTATGCATGTAAAGAGAAGAAGTTTAATCACCTTTGGTTCATCAACCTGTTTGATTCTGTCAGCATGTTTTGTTACACTTTGCAAGAAAAGCATGTGTTTAATCGTTCGATCCAACAAACAATCAATGCTCATCTGTAGAATCAAGTGGAATCAAATAACCAATTAGTGACCAAAGGGTCTAAAAACCAAATCCTTGTAATATTTTATGTTCTTTAAAAGTAAATACCTTTTCACCATTCGGGATGAGTTCTCTTAACTCGGCCATACGGTCCAAAATCATTTGGCGGTCTTTGGGCCTGGGCCGAGTGCCCGGTTTAGCTTTTTTCTTGGTGGGCTTGGCGGGCTCGACCTGCGTCTTAGTTTGCAATATTGTGCTTGAACCATCCATGCTATAACCATCACCTAACCATGATTCTGATTTAAAAATGGGCTCACTTTTCTGCCCAAAATTCTTATTACACACAACAGGCTGTAACGAACCTGTTTCCCATATCGAATTCTCTGTCTTTCTTCTTTTTGAACCAGATGACAGTTGATCATCAATACAAGATGTGGAAGTACCAGAAATACCCTCAAATAGCTCCTTAATCCCAAGGTTTGAGAACAATCCTTTCTTTGGTGGAAGGTTAGCAGAGTGATTTTCAATACTTTGAGTTGACTTTGACACTGGGATTCTCCCTAAACAATTGTTATTCATGGCAGGGGTTACAATGTCCCCTAAATTTCCTGTATTTCCAAACAGGTCAACATCTATACCAGAAATAGTCAAAGGTTTGACTTTTTCATTGAAGCTAACCGGAAGAAATCCTGTGGATTGTGATGACACTTGATCATTAAGTGTAATGTTGCTTTGTATAGGAGACTGAGGGTACCACTGAGAAAGATTGAAGTCCCCTGTTTGGAATAATTCATCCAAAATTCCAAAATCTGTTGGAAAGTCAAACATGTCCTGATGTGGTTCTTTGAAGGAAGTCAAACTAGAACTAGTGTTTGGTTGTAAATTTGTAGTGGACTGATTAATATTATCAAGAAACATGGATTGATATTGTGACCCGAATGAGAAAGATTGGTTGGATCCAAAATAGGAATCTTGTGATGGGATCAAGGAGGCAAACAATCCATTTGGTGAAGAAGATGAAATTGGTGGTAAATTACCATTAACAATTTCATTAAACATTGATTTTGTTTGCTTTATAAAGTCTGTATTCTCCATAATCTGAACACAAAAGCATTTCATTAGATTTATAAAAATTATGTTGACAGTTTACATAAAAATTGAAAACCAAACATTTTTATGGTTTTGCTTACTAACCTTATTAGTGGAACCAAATTGTAACACCCCTTGTGGTTCTACAGGGATTGCTGCAATTGTCTGCAAAATTGAAGTGAAATAATGATCAAAATCGGCTCGTTTATTCCTTGGATCAGGATCGATTTCTGTTAAATAAAAAAATTACCTTTATACCCAAAGAAAATTGCCCATAAAATTTTGAATCATCCTGCAAAATAATAAAAAAATCATGTCAACTAAGGGAGATTATAAAGATCAAAACAGAAGCAACTTGGGTCAAAAGTCATAGATTTATGTTAAAAGAATGAACTAATTAGTACCTGAAACATATCCCAGATTGAACCTGAAGAATTTTGTCCTATGTAGTTATCTTCTGAGGACATCCATAGGTGCTTCTTAGTGAAAGCAGCCTGTCCAATTAACCTTAAAAAAAATTAAGAAAGTGTTTATTTTTATTATTCTTCTTGAAAGACTATTTAACTTAGAATATTTCGAATTAAAACCAATTTAATTAAAATTAATTATTGTTCTACACAAAGATTAGGGAAAATAAACATACCCTCCTCCAAGAACTGGTGATTGTAGCAGCAAATCATCAATCAAACCGCCGATTTCGTCTTCAAAGTAAGCATCTTTCATATTCGCCAATCTGAGAGATTTAAGTTTTAACCCAAATCAATTTAGAAAATAAAAATTAATTGGAAAAAAAATGAATTTATGAACAATGAAGTTGATGAATATTCTGTTGGTGGAATTAATATATGGATTCACAAATTCACCCACATTATGTCTGATGATTCTGACAAGATCATACCCCCAGACCAAGACCAAGCTAGTTAAAGAATTGATCTTGTCATTTTCTTGATGCCCACTTCCAAGAAAATTAAAAATCAACAAACTTTAAAAAAAACAAAAAAAATAACCATTGCAAAACAAGAATATTAATTGACAGAGATTAAAAAAAAGACCACCATTGCAAGAAGATAAATCTTGAAAAATATATATACATACACATGTATATATATGTGTATATATACATACATCTCTTTTGTATCTATATGTGTGTGAATTGTGATAGAGAGTTATGGTGTCATACATGGAATTTGGCTGGTCAAAGCTCCAGAAAACACAATAAGACCATCCATAAGAGTGACATAGATTCTTGATGATAATTTTGACAGTTGAATCTTGGTGTGTTGTAGCCATTCTTGAAGACAAACCCCACTTGAAATAACTGCTTTGGGAAAGTAATTTGTGGTTTCAAAAGAAGCTAAAGCTGAGATCTTTGTTTTTCAAAAAATGAAGTGATGAATGATTTATGTGTCTGATGTGTTGTTACTCTCACACTGCCAAAAAAAACAGTTTCTGGGTGTTTGGAGCTTACATCTAAGGATATTAAAGTAAGATAATAAAGAAATAAATGGGCTTCAAATGTTTATAGAAAAAGCTGTTGTTCTATAAAATAAAACAAAGCTAAAACACTCTATATGGTGAGTCAGGAAGATGCAATTTTTAAGGTGGGGTGGGTGCGTGGGTGCGTGGGGGGGGGGGGGGGGTAGATGTGGCAAGGTTGGGTTTTGTCTTTGAAGAAGAAAAGTCCAAAACAAAAAACTCCAGCTCAAAGTATAACAGAGATCTTCCACAATTTATGTGTCGTTCATATTCATATATGTTTCCTTCATATATGAGTTAATTACACAAACACTCCCTGAACTATGTTTCATTGTCTGCTTTTGTCATACGATAAGATTTACTTGCATATTGTCTTATTAGTTATTAAGCTTTTCAAGGATCCCTTTTTAGGTAAAAGATTTGCTCTTGATCATTGTGTCATTTAATTTGACACCTTTATTTCCAATAACTTTTGTCTCAACATGTATAACATATACTTTGTTGTTCATGAATAATGAAATGATTAATGTTATACACATTTAAATTAATTTCATGCATGTAAGGGTATATAAACATGAAACATTAGTAGTTTGTTTATGTAGTTATAGTTTACGTATTTTAATCTTGTGTGTAAGAGTAATTAATCTACTTTTTATTCCTAATTAATGTCTATAATCTTTTTATTGCCAAAGTCGTTAAATACTACTATTTAATGAAAAATAATAATAATAATAATTTTTTTATTGCCGAAAGTCGTTAAATACTACATATTGGATGGTCCTATTATCATTAATGAAGTAATCTATTGGCTCAAAAAATCCAAATCAAACGCTATGCTATTTAAAATTGATACGAAAAGGCATTCGATACTCTTAACTAGGATTTCCTCATTTCAATTCTTCATCAAATGATAATGAAAACTCTAAAATTAATTGGGTCTCATGGAACAAAGTTGTTGCAGCAAAATCATCCGGTTACCTAGTGGTGAGCTCCTTAAAGGCAGGTAACCTTGGTTTATTGTTCAAGTGGTCGTGGCGGTTCAAGATTGAAAAAGGTAATTTGTGGTGTCATGTTATTTTTAAGGATGAACATTTAGTACCGGTACCCAGTTTTTCATACATTCGGTACCGCTACGATACCGATCTAGTCCCTAGTTATTTTAACCATTCATCATAAACTGAGATCTTCACTCCCAATTCCAGCAAAGATTAGTTACTCTGGTACCTGGAGAGCTATCGCAAAATTAGGACAAAAGTTATTATTTTTTAGCATCGATATGCAATATATTATTAAAGGGAATGTTGGTCGGGGTGACCACATTAGATTTTGGCTAGATGTTTGGGTGAATTCAATTCCTTTTTATGTGAGATTCCCTCTCTTATTCGAATTGGAAGCATCCAAATCCTGTTTTATGAAATCATGTTACTTTAAACAATAATCATATTTACAATGGAAGTAGCGCTTGAAAAAGTCCTTAAATAGTTCAGATGAAAAAGGGAGTTTGATTTATGTTAAATCTTTTAAGTTAGGTGGTTATCTAGGAAACACGTGATGAATGGTGATGCTATTGTGGATTTCTCTTTGAAATCTATCAGGTCCAAAATCGATCAAATACTTACCCATCAAAAATCGTTTGTTCATGAATGAAATAAATAGGCCCTGATCAAGATTAATATACTATGTTAGCGTGGAGAAATGAAAAGAATCTCTTCTTGTCTGATTAAATGTTTTATTTTTTTATTGACTAGGTTAGAAACTCGTATATTACATAGGTTGAATTAAGAAAAATATTAAATAATTAGTAATTAGGATTTATGAATTATAAAATAATATTTTAAAATAAAATATTATTGAAAATATTTTAAATAATTACCAATTATATATACGATTGGTGTGTATTTATATCACCGAAATTAAGAAAAAATAAACAAAAAAAAGAATGTTGACTCAAATAATTCTCATAACGAGTAAATAAGTATAAAGTTGAACACTCAACTGTTTTAGAGGGACCCATTAAATATTTTATTAGGACCAATGTTTTCAGAACCGGACCGGACAACGAACCAGACTTTTTAGAGGTTCACTGGTCGGACCGGATTCAAGAACCAGATGACGCAATAAATAATATAAATATTCATAAAAATATATATAAAAATATAAAAAATTCCAAATACTACATATACAACCATTTAAACAATTTTGAGTCAAGGACGAGGGTTGTAGGAATTTTAATTCTTTTAAATCTTCAATTTTAATTTTGATTAGGGTTTTGGAGGACCTGTGGCAGCGTATAAGTTAAAAGGAAAGAGCCAAATTGGGTTAAAAATATAAATAGAAGTAAGTAGGAGGACTATAGGATAAAAAAGATAAAAAAATAGTAAAAAAAAATAAAAAATTAAACTACCCGGTTCGACCACCGGTTCGCAGTTCGACCGCTGAATCGCTTGGACCTCCCGGTTCAACCAGCAAACGGTCTCAGAGCATGTAACCGGACCGGTGGAGGTCACGGTTCCCGGTCCGACCGGCCGGGCCGGTCCGGTCCGGGTTTAAAAACATTGATTAGGACCAAGTTTTGTGGCAGCGTATCAATTTTATATTTAAATTGTATGTGTTGTTTAAAAAATAATTAAAAACTAAGGATGTTATTTACTTACGATTCTTTATAAATTTTGATATGATTCTTAACAATATTATAGGGCTCTAAAAAAATATTTATTTGTAACTTTCTTTAATAATTTTTAAAGAAAACATTTTGTTATGAGAAAATAATAAAACGTAACGAAATGTTTATGGAAGTAATTAAATGACAAAAGATTTTCAAAATCACCGATGAACAATCAAGTACAGTTCATCATCGACTTCTCTTCCTTTTTGTAGTTTATTGGATTCCAAGTTGACTCATTTACCACCAAATAAAAATATACGAAATATTCAAAAGGGAAATAAAAATAAAAGGTTTTTTTTTTAATTAAAAGCTTTGGGAAAAGTATGTACATGCATATATTCCGCACAAAATAACTTTTTACCGTATAAATCACATAAAATGACTCATTTAAGCATTTTTCTTTCAAATAAAACTAATATTGGCATTTTAAACTCGGAAAAAAATAACTGTTTGTATAAATTTTGATTCGTCTTATCATTCTACGTAACTTATAGAGACGACATGTCGTCGGTATAGGTTGAGTCTGTCCGGGCGACATGTCGTCTGTATAGGCCTAAAAGCTATACCGACGACATGTCGTCGATATAGAGTTTCTTTTTTGATTTATTTAATTAAACCATATACCGACGACTAATTAGACCATATACCGACGACAAGTCGTCGGTATACCAACGACACACTTGGTCTATTGGTACGAAGCAATCCCGACGACACTTATGCGGACGACTTGTCGTCGTCAGAGGCTATACTGACGACGACTGTTACCATTGTAGTGATAACATATATTTAAAAAATCTGTATTTTAAATTCTAAAATAACTGAGGATGATGCTTTATACTGCTTTCAGTACGAATTAAAATGCTTGACCATTTTAGAAAATCGTTTGTTAGGTCAAGCTCTTACATCATTGTCTGGTATAAATAAATAAAAAATACTAAAAAATAATGCTTAGATATATTACACTTGTGTTCATGCTGGTGTCGGATTAGACACACTACACATAAGCATATATTCATTTTATTTTGGCTATATATGTATAAAATTAAGCAGGTTATAATAATAGAGAGGAAATAAGCATCATAATCTTGTTTGAAATTAGGTTTGCTTACAGTATGATGGTCTTCAATAATTTCTTTAATTAGTCAGTTTTCATCTCATTTACAATTATTTTCATCTGATATTAAAAAAAACAATTATTTTCATGTTTTTAAAGCTTCCTATCTTTATATTTATACGTAACGGTCCCAGGTTTAAACATGGACAATACAATTGTTTAGAATTATTGGTGTGAACTAAAATAGGAGTAACATTTTCTGTTTAAAAAAAATGCATTGTTGCTTTCAAAACGATTAACAGAATATAATTGTTGGTTACAAGTCATTATCGAATACATTGTATAGAAGTAGGTCATCAAGTAAACTTTGAAAACACGAGTTTGACATTAAACCACATCACTTTTGAACTTAAAACACTTGAAACAACCCGAAAATATAAGTTCTAGCTTAAACTTAGAATGAGATTTTTAAACAACCGTAGTTTACGATTTTAAGAATACTTAACTTTATATAACGAGTAGAAACGTAATAATCATAGGTGACGTTTTTGGTCGAAAACCATTAGTTCCTTTTGTTTAGTTTACCATGAGGGTTCAATTACAATAAAAGAAATGATGATATAAAGATTCAATAAGTTGGAGAGTGAATGTGTGGGGTATGAAAGTGGAAACCCTAGAAAACCTCAAGGAACATCCATTATTTGGCATGATAGATTCGGAGAAGAAATTTGTGCACAATTAATGATATTTCTTTCCTTTCCACTGGATACGGGGACCCGTTAGGCTAAATCCAAATCTTTGTCTCAGTATGAGAATATTGACTTTTGGTGACATTTTAATCGACACCCTTCAAAATATTGTGTTTTCCACTTCCACTCCTTTTTAATTAATTAACATGTTAATATCACTTTTGGATATTTTCCACTTCCACTCATCTTAAGAAATTTGTGTACAATTAAAAAATAGAACAAAAGAAATTAATTTCTACTTTAAAAGAACATCAATTCATTATAGAGCATACTCATGGCTACTAAATGATTAAAAGCAGGGGCGGATCTATGAGGAGCCCACGCGTAGTGGAATTTTCGACGCGCAGCGGGAATTTTTTTTTTTTTTTACCGTTTTATGTATTCAGATACCCCTGAACGAAATTTTAGATACCCCTGGATTTTTTTCCTAGATCCGCCACTGATTAAAAGAGTCTTGACAAAATAGGGTTATTTCAAGACAATTTGATTAGTGCGTTTGGTTGTTAGCTAGTATTGGATTTCTTGAGGTGTCTTAATTTAGGGATCTTAGGATGCCCCACTCTTCATATTTGGCAATTGGTGAATGTGGGCACATTATAAGATAAATATGTTAATTTGTGTGTTTAAGTTCTATGATGGAAATTATCCATAAACCAGTGGAATACCAACCTAGTATTGGATTTCTTGAGGTGTCTTAATTTAGGGATCTTAGGATGCCCCACTCTTCATATTTGGCAATTGGTGAATGTGGGCACATTATAAGATAAATATGTTAATTTGTGTGTTTAAGTTCTATGATGGAAATTATCCATAAACCAGTGGAATACCGCGCGTAGCTGTGGGAATTAAATCTAAAAATAAATAAAGTATTGAACACCAAATTGAATTTAAAAGTTGTAAAAACACAAACATAAAGGTACAAGCTACAAAATTATGTTGTTCTGAAAATGAACGTTAAGAAACAACAAATTAATTTAAATATATATATATATATATATATCGTATTTGATCCCGCTCTGTTTTGAATAAAATTCATTATCGAAGCCAAAAAAATGTCGACGCGTTGCGACGGGAATTAAATCAAAAAATAAAAAAAGTACAAAACACCAAATTTAATTTAAAAGCTGTGAAAACACAAACACAAAGTTTCGAGCTATAAAATTACGTTTCTATATAAAGGAGTGTCAATGAATACTACGTTGAATTTAAAATTTATATATATATATAGAGGGGACGGTTCTACTAATAAATGATTTTTCACTAAAAAACTAACAAATGGGTCAAACGAATTTTGATTGATCTCATTCTAACGGCGTTCGAACTATCTAATCGAACCCTAACCCGCCCCCAAAACCCTAAACTCCCCTTCATCCGCACCCATAAAAACCTAAACCCCCCTCCAACCCCACCCGAAAAGTCTAAAACCCCACCCCACCCCCTAAAAACCTAAACTCCCCACCCCACCCCTTAAAAACCTAAAACCTCATCCCCCACCCTGACAAGTTATCAAACTTCACCACCAGTTTTTGAAAAAGAAATAACCCGTTTATTCCAATTTTAGTTCTTTTGGAGTCATTAAACCCTAACAAACTCGTGCTATGTGCTTGTATCTTATAACATGAAATAAATCACATATATGGAGGTCAAAATCAGGAAAGTTTACATGATTTAAGATTGAGAACTTAGAAGCCCTAAACATTAAGAACTTGGAAGCCCTAACCATGAAGGCTGCCGAGGATGCGAAAGATCGCCATTGGCGAAGGCAGCGTTGGTGGAACAGAACTATAGAAGGTTGTGAGAATAGGGGAACGACGCATAAATGAGAATAGAGTTTCCTACTTTACTTAGTTAACTGTTAGAGTAATAAAATAAAAATTAAATAATACATAAAGTTTAGATGAAATAAAATAGAAGTATACAAAAAAAATCTTTTATGAAAAACATAAATAAACGAACGTAAATGAATGAACGTTCACGAACTCATTACTGAACCTTCACGATCACAACTGATTGAATGAGACCTATATTCATGTTCGTTTATTTAGTTAATTGAACAGAATTCCTTGTTAATTCGTTCATTTATTAAATGAACGAATGTAAACGAACTTCCAGCCAAACAATTCACGAATTATTCGCTAAACGTTCATTTCGTTTACAGTCCTAGCCATGAGCATTTAATTATTATATATAATACAATAATTTTATATTACACATACCCAAAACATAAGAAACTTTTGTTTTGGGTTATTACAATATTTCTATTTCGTTTTCCAAGCTCAGTCAACACAATCATGAGGATGCTTAATTTATAATCCCAATATGTTAATTACAACTTTTGCAGCATTTAACATTGTGATTAGTTGCTAAACATAATATGAGTGCAATAAACATCCAGTGAACAGATTAAGCTGATTAAGAAGCATGAATTCAAATGAAATGTGCAATAATATTAATTATTTGGTAACTTTAACAAGACTTATTCTGGAGTTAGAAAAATTAGAGAACCATATCAATAAAAAATTAGAAAAAAGGAAATAAAGAGAACCTCGGCTCAAAGTGGAGTCTTTTTACATGCATACATTGCTTATGAGTTATGATTGTTGCCCCCTTCAACCAACACACGCCTCATCATTTCTGTTGCAAGAATCAAGTCAACTACATCAAAATCTCCAAATTAGCTCCCTTCTTGTATTTCCCCATTAATCTGTTTAAAAATACATTTGGATAAAACAGTTTCGCATAATCTGTAATTAGCTAGCTTTTTTAAATACATTTCGGCGTTAAAAACCCTGATTCCAGTCATGTGTCCACTAGATCAAAGAGAGATGAACCGAAAACTTACTATTGATGCACATCTTTGGCAACTACAAACTGTTTCACGTGGTCTGTAATTAGTTTATTAAGTTAAATACGGTTTTAGTACATGTGGTTTGACTCATATAACAATTTTAGTTCAAAAGTTTAAATTTGACTTTTTTAGTCTAATAGTTTCATTTTTGTAACAATTAAAGTTCAGCCCACTAACCCTGTTAATAATACTGTTAAATAAAGGTCATTTTGGTCTACTAACCGGATTTTTAACTGGAAATGATATCTCAAGTGACACATAAATTAATGAAGCTATAAGTGGTCATTCTTTAATGGGAAACATGGCGAATGGAAATGGGGGCCAAATATAGGGCAAAAGACATTTGGATTCAAACCAAGGTTTACTATTTAACATCATTGTGTTGTGTAACTTAGCTTCCAGCTAACCGATCTATACTTACGCGATTATGCATGGTGCTTTACTTGTTTCTATGTTTTGATTTCAAATAAAGTTATCATGCCTCACATTCCTTAAAAATTGAATTTAGCATTCTAAATGAGATGATCATAAGTACCTTTTTTTTACCTTTTGAGATTCATACACACATTCATAAAAATCCAAATTATTATAATACAAAGTATACAATATATATGTATACATACATACATATATATACATATACACACACCAATTATTGCAATATTTGGCAATGGATTGATTGACATAATGTGGATCAACGGTCCTGCTCCACCACCCATACAGCTTACATGAAGTCAAACTTTTGGTAGAAATAAGCATGATATGTCATTATATTTTTTAGTTTGGTGTTTCATAAAAATGGCTTTCTTTCTCCTTTTGTCTAGGTTAAGAAACATGAAACTCCTTGGGGATTGATAGTTTAGGTTAAGCATTTGAAACACTACGAAAGATCTTAGAGCTATATCGTATCTCATAGGCAGAAACCATCACTCCAATGATCAAATAAATTACTGGAAGTATAAGTGCCTAACAGTGCGTTTTCTTCGCAGAATTTTTTAAAAGAACTGAAATTCGTTAAATGAACCGGATTTGGAATTTAAAGTTCTCAAAAATGAATTGGAATCTATCAAAGGAATTTAAATTTTCAATGTATTTAGGTGACAAAACAATTATAAAGGAATTAGAATCTACCATGATGACCACTATTGGTCGTCGCCTCCACCAGACACGCCACTGTCGACCACCCCAGCCACTACTACCATTTTATCCATTGTCCCCACCAACGCAGCAATCCATTGTTCGTCGCGAGGGCGGTGGTGAGGACTGCGAAATCGATAGAAAGGTTGGTTAGCGGCGGAGGATGGGGTGTTCGGAGATGACGGGGATGGTGCCGTCGGCGACAACACTGGTGATGGCGGTGACGGGGCGGCAGCAAAGAGGGCGGTGGTGAAGAAGGCGGGGTTGGAGTGTTGGTGGCGGCAGTAGCGGCGGAGACGACGATGGAGGCGACGAGTGGGGGTGCATGGCGAGGGTAGGGGCAGATGGACGGTGAATGGTTGGATATTCTGCATCGTTTTGTTGAATGCGTTCGTAATTTGGAATGAATTTTGAAATGCTTTACTTAAAGGAATTTGAGGAAAATAATTCTAATTCCAATTCATGTCTCAACTAAACACGTTAAAATGGAATTGAAATTTGAATTACAACAAATTTTACGAACCAAAAACATTAATAAATAAATTCAAATTTTAAATTCATTGAATTTTGTGAACCAAATGCATGTAAGTATCAAGTGATAAGGAAAAGATACATGGATGTAAGCCATGCTAGCGATGATGTGTCATATTTTCCTTCTGAATCAATAGTGGCATACATGTCCTAGCAATTGAGGTGTGTGTTTATGTGAATAATATTATTATTGTTGTTATTATTGGACCACTTTTTAAGTGTAAAATGGAACTTCATACTAAAGATGTGTAAGGAGATCCTCAGTCATGAACGAAAAAGTGACTTTCACCTAAGGTAAAACACTACTACACAAATAGGCAAAAGCGACCGAATTTACGACCGACAAGAACTGGTCGCAAAATTAGTAACCATATTCGCAACCAAAACAAGTCGGACGCAAAATTAGCAACCGAAACAATATCGGTTGCAAAATTAGCGACCAAAACAAAATCGGTCGCAAAATTGGTGACCTAGACAAAATCGGTTGAAAATTTAGCGACTAAATTGTGTCGGTCGTAAAACGGTCACAAATATAGCAACCGAAATTGTTTCAGTCGCAAAACGGTCGTAAATATAGCGACCGAAATTGTGTCGGTCGTAAAACGGTCACAAATATAGCAACCTAAATTGTTTCAGTCGTAAATATAGCGACCGAAATTGTTTCGGTCGCAAATACAGTCGCTAGTTTTATAAACAATAAAAAATAAAATATAAACTAATTAGGTTGCCAAAACGGTCGCAAATACAGCTACCGAAATGGTTTTGGTTGCAAATACATTCGCTAGTTTTTAAAAGTAAAATCAAAATTAATTTGGTTACGAAAACGGTCTCAAATATTGCTACCGAAATTGTTTCGGTCGCAGATACAACAACCATTTTTAAAAAGTAATTAAAATACTAAAATGAAAATGTTTCGATCGAAAATACATTGATCAATTTTTAAAATAATAAACTAAAATTTTTCACCAGTGGCAAATATAGTGTAACAAACCAACTTTTGAGTTTATAATATAATATATTAAACATACTGTAAGGGTGTAAATAAACAAAAAGGGAAGTTAGAGGTTTATTGCAAATAAGGAGTTTTACAAGTTTGGGTGAAAGAGGTCAAATATGAAAGTGCAGGGGTTGTTTTGTAAGTTAATAAAATCTGGATCAAAGGGGGAGGTAGTGGCGCAAGCCACACACATATGTGTATGTTTTGTGTCTTGCAAAAGAAAGGAGAAAGAGGTGAAGGGCTGGAGATCAAAGAAAAAAACATTGCATGTGAAATTAGAAGGTTCTGGTGTGTCTAGCATCTTTTAAACATCAAGTAAGCATCTCCTTTATCTCTTAATTCACCATTGTTGGTGTTTTTGGTGGAAATTCGAGCTAAGGGCTTAATTGGGTTGATTGGATGATTAATAACTTGATTAAAGTAATAACCTAGCTTGATTAAAGGTAAAAGATATTAGATAACATCATCTAAACATCTAATTTAATGATTCAAAAATTAGAGTCCTTGAAAGTGAATTAGGGGTTTTCATCTTAATGATGTTTAAATGATGAATTGGTGGTTGAAAAGTGTCTACGGTGTTAATAGAAACATTTTTATGTAAGAAATCACATCCAATTTTTATCTTAGACACACCTAAGAGCTGCACGCGAAAAAGAAAGATTACCATGTGACAATATGCTTATTAGGGTCTAGTAGTGTCATGAGGGCCAATTATAGGCAATTATAGACAAGTAGTGTTAACAGGGAAATTTATGGTAAATGTTAGTCAATGATGATCAATTAAGTTAACTAGTTTTTACCCTCCGCGCTTCGTGGCGGGAGTCTGGTCGTTATTGGTTTGGCTCGCTTGCGTGGAATCGCAAACTCGTTATAACGTACGATACCCAAAAACACTCGAAGTTGAATACAACTTTGTCTCCAATAAAATTTAAACCAGAACGTTAACAAAAGAAATTATTAAGAAAACGGCGCATTCCGTTATTTAAAAAAACATAACGAACGAAAGTTATCATAGATAGCGTTGTGTGGCCCATCGTTAATAAAATTTAAACAAAAGCATAGGCACAACGGTAAAAATAATGTTAATAGAAATGAAACATAAAACTAAATAATAAAAAAGGGGAAAACAAATTAAAAAAATTACCGGTTCGGTTCGTCGAAAACCATAAGGCGAATCGATAATACCAATATCGACAATGATGTTGTTCGCCCATAATATGTTCGGTTCATCATGGTACCACAAGGGTAACGGCCCTCGATACAGGCAACGATAAAAAAAATCGATTTTGAATACAACTCCGTTTTAAAACAAATTTATGTCTGAACGTTGACAAAAAAAACAACTGTGCACCCGTATTTTGAAAAAAGTTAACGAACAAAAGTTTATTGAACTTATGTGGCAAATCTATAAAAAAACAGAGTTTTGAGTAAAGAAAAAAAATTAAAGGCTGTTTTGAACTTTAGTGGCCAGTTTATAAAAAAAAAACTTTTGTAAGAAAATTTAAAAAAAAATGGAAAAAAAAACTACTATTCATCCCCATGGGAGGCGAATCGATAATACCAATATCGACAATGATGTTGTTCGCCCATAATATGTTCGGTTCATCATGGTACCACAACGGTAACGGCACTCGATACAGGCAACGATAAAAAAATTCGATTTTGAATACAACTCCGTTTTAAAACAAATTTATGTCAGAACGTTGACAAAAAAAACAACTGCGCACCCGTATTTTAAAAAAAGTTAACGAACGAAAGTTTATTGAACTTATGTGGCAAATCTATAAAAAAACAGAGTTTTGAGTAAAGAAAAAAAAATTAAAGCTTGTTTTGAACTTTAGTGGCCAGTTTATAAAAAAAAACTTTTGTAAGAAAAATGAAAAAAAAAATTAAAAAAAAACTTTTGTTTTGGCTCGTTTGCGTGGAATCGCAAACTCGTTATAACGTACGATACCCAAAAACACTCGAAGTTGAATACAACTTTGTCTCCAATAAAATTTAAACCAGAACGTTAACAAAAGAAATTATTAAGAAAACGGCGCATTCCGTTATTTAAAAAAACATAACGAACGAAAGTTATCATAGATAACGTTGTGTGGCCCATCGTTAATAAAATTTAAACAAAAGCATAGGCACAACGGTAAAAATAATGTTAATAGAAATGAAACATAAAACTAAATAATAAAAAAGGGGAAAACAAATTAAAAAAATTACCGGTTCGATTCGTAGAAAACCATAAGGCGAATCGATAATACCAATATCGACAATGATGTTGTTCGCCCATAATATGTTCGGTTCATCATGGTACCCCAATGGTAACGGCCCTCGATACAGGCAACGATAAAAAAAATCGATTTTGAATACAACTCCGTTTTAAAACAAATTTATGTCTGAACGTTGACAAAAAAAGCAACTGCGCACCCGTATTTTGAAAAAAGTTAACGAACGAAAGTTTATTGAAGTTATGTGACAAATCTATAAAAAAACAGAGTTTTGAGTAAAGAAAAAAAATTAAAGCCTGTTTTGAACTTTAGATGCCAGTTTATAAAAAAAAACTTTTGTAAGAAAAATTAAAAAAAAAATGAAAAAAAAAACTACTATTCATCCCCATGGGAGGCGAATCGATAATACCAATATCGACAATGATGTTGTTCGCCCATAATATGTTCGGTTCATCATGGTACCACAACGGTAACGGCACTCGATACAGACAACGATAAAAAAATTCAATTTTGAATACAACTCCGTTTTAAAACAAATTTATGTCAGAACGTTGACACAAAAAACAACTGCGCACCCGTATTTTGAAAAAAGTTAACGAACGAAAGTTTATTGAACTTATGTAGCAAATCTATAAAAAAACAGAGTTTTGAGTAAAGAAAAAAAAAATTAAAGCTTGTTTTGAACTTTAGTGGCCAGTTTATAAAAAAAAACTTTTGTAAGAAAAATGAAAAAAAAAACAAAAAAAAAAACTTTTGTTTTGGCTCGTTTGCGTGGAATCGCAAACTCGTTATAACGTACGATACCCAAAAACACTCGAAGTTGAATATAACTTTGTCTCCAATAAAATTTAAACCAGAACGTTAACAAAAGAAATTATTAAGAAAACGGCGCATTCCGTTATTTAAAAAAACATAACGAACGAAAGTTATCATAGATAGCGTTGTGTGGCCCATCGTTAATAAAATTTAAACAAAAGCATAGGCACAACGGTAAAAATAATGTTAATAGAAATGAAACATAAAACTAAATAATAAAAAAGGGGAAAACAAATTAAAAAAATTACCGGTTCGATTCGTCGAAAACCATAAGGCGAATCGATAATACCAATATCGACAATGATGTTGTTCGCCCATAATATGTTCGGTTCATCATGGTACCACAACGGTAACGGCCCTCGATACAGGCAACGATAAAAAAAAATCGATTTTGAATACAACTCCGTTTTAAAACAAATTTATGTCAGAACGTTGACAAAAAAAACAACTGCGCACCCGTATTTTGAAAAAAGTTAACGAACGAAAGTTTATTGAACTTATGTGGCAAATCTATAAAAAAACAGAGTTTTGAGTAAAGAAAAAAAATTAAAGCCTGTTTTGAACTTTAGTGACCAGTTTAAAAAAAAACTTTTATAAGAAAAATTAAAAAAAAAAAAAAAAAACTACTATTCATCCCATGGGAGGCGAATCGATATTACCAATATCGACAATGATGTTGTTCGCCCATAATATGTTCGGTTCATCATGGTACCACAACGGTAACGGTACTCGATACAGGCAACGATAAAAAAAATCGATTTTGAATACAACTCCGTTTTAAAACAAATGTATGTCAGAACGTTGACAAAAAAAATAATTGCGCACCCGTATTTTGAAAAAAGTTAACGAACGAAAGTTTATTGAACTTATGTGGCAAATCTATAAAAAAACAGAGTTTTGAGTAAAGAAAAAAAAATTAAAGCTTGTTTTGAACTTTAGTGTTCAGTTTATAAAAAAAAAACTTTTGTAAGAAAAATGAAAAAAAAAATGAAAAAAAAAAAATTTTTTGTAAGAAAAATGAAAAAAAAAATGAAAAAAAAATTAAAAAAAATTCAATATTCATTTTCATGGGAAATATATATATATAATTAGTGTCAACATTGGCTAATTAGAGCAAATATTGCTCAACTAATAGGGGTCTAACGACTCGCTAAACATTGATCAAATATAATTAAAACTTGCTAAATTCATATTGATCAAATATAATTAAAACTTGTTGAGTTAGTCATTTATTAAAAATAAATAAAGATTAAAGATGTATTTTATCTTATAGTTTCTTATAATACTTCGTTTTTTAATCTCACACTAGTTTATATTTTATCTTCTATCAAAGAATAAACTCTTAATATTTTTTTTCGTTTCCCACCTTAAATTACCCATTCTAAATTTCCCTCCTCCCATGAAAATTTTCAATATTTCTAATTTCTCACCTTATTATTTCTGCCCAATTTCCCCCTCTTTTATACACACCACGATGACAATATGAACTGATTTGATTTCATCTAACCCTAGAAAACTATCTTCGCTCATTCTTGTTTGGAATTCGCATTGCTAAACAACGAGGGAGGCTGGTAGGTGGCGTAAACGGCAAACAACGATGGATTCAAGAAATCCAAACAAGGTTAGCATTGCAACTCTTTTCTTCAATCTTGATCTAGGGTTTCAATTTGGTTTTAATACTTTCATATTTAATTTTTCATATGGATTTTGCGTTTATTTTACCTAACTATTATGCCAATTTGAAAGTGTTATCATAACATATCGGACAATCGGAGGCGAAATGGCGACATCTTATGTGGGGGAAAGAGAATACGAAAGGTCTTAAACAACAGGGGAGATTGGAGGAAGAACACAAGGCTTCTCAAGAAGCTCGAGCTAAACTCGGCATAGGGTTAGCTATTGCTTGCCCTGGTAATGTCACTCTCAAATTTTTGTAATCTTGTTGTTTGTAGGCTATACCTCTTAAACCATCAAATGTTGTATTGAATTTTAACAAAAAAAAGTAATCTTGTTGGTTGTTTCAGCTTGTTTTTCTTTAATGTCTGTAAGCAAACTAGCTTCAACATTGTTTCCGTAGGTCCATACAATGTCATATGTATTGTTTCTCATGTAGTCATGTACCCTCTTCAAGCAAAAATGCATAATTTTCTAAATGTTGTTATATATATTGTGTAGAAATGAGGTATGTGATGTTGCAGTTGCAGAAACGAGGATATTAGGTACACTCAACTTCATAGTCAGTCTACAAATGTTTCATTTGGTCCAATAATCTGGTTTGTTCTGCCTCTATTTAGACTCCTTTATGTTCTTTTAAACCAAGTGAATACTGCTTGTGTTCCCTTTGTTAGTGTTGGTGGCTTATTTGTTTCATTCTCCTTAGGTAAATACTTGATTTTTATTAACTTCTATGTTATTATCTTATCAGAGCTTCAAATTATTTGAAAAAGTCATTTTATATGTTCATCTCCATGCATATGTTATTAACTTTGTATGCAAGTGGTTTATGGAAGACTTCACAAAGTGAAAGATTGCTTTAATTGAATTTATCAGGTAAAGGCTTGTTGAATTTATAAGTTATCCGTCTTCAATGGTAATTATGTAGGGTGAACTGAACCCGTATCTAAATTATGTATTTTGACCCATTATGTGACATGTCTGACCCACCCATTTTGCTACCTTTAAGTTTTACCAAAAATGCAAGTGTTCATTATGCAACTATCAAAATCAAAATAATGAATACAACTATAAAATTGTTTGTTAAGTTATATTGTAATTGTTGTGGGGTGATGAAATTATGAATCCAATGATGAGATGCAAATTATCGTCTTAAATCTTAAGCATCGCTTGTTTTGTATATGAAAGTGTTATCAAGACACTTCTAATTTCTTTTATTGGATGCAGGAGCATGCTTCAGCTATATCAAATGGCAAACCTGTTCCAGCTTTAAGCAAAAGTTATGATAATCGGTCTTTAAAATTGCTCATGAACAGGTAAACAACAAAGACCCTTTTGGCCCATTGAATTTTAAACATCCAACTCAACACATATATTAAGAAAAACAAGAGTTTTATTTTTATATTGTGGTGGAAGATGGACAGTGAGTCAAAATAGGTAATATCTTATGAATAGTTATTGTGTATTAAAGGTCATATTATTTAAATAATATTGTCTTATTTTTCTAATAAGATGATTTACGAGGTATTTTATTCATTAAAATAGACTTTTGTTGATGGTTTGAGCAAGTACCTTCTGAATGTGTAAACATGAATGAGGTTGTGCATTGGAATGAGCTCTATGGCTAGCCATCATCTTTGTACAATGAACAAGTATAACTTCTTTTTCTATTTCTTTTTATTAACATATAATTTATCTTTTCTGTAATCTGTATCTTCTGAAACTATTATTATTTTTGTCTTGTGAAATGATTAGGGCTGCATTAACTTTTGTTCAGATTTTACACTGATGGTCAAAGGTTGTTGATTGAGGTAAGAGTATTGCTACTACTTGGTTGCTGATATGGGTCAATCGGCTATTGTAATGGATTTCAAGATGTTGCAGTCCATAAATCATACGTTTTTAGCCCTAGTTCTGATGTTTACTTAGCCTAGATTTAGCATTAGTTTATTTTTTTTTAACGTTGGCTTTGAATTGTTGTTTCTCTAGTTTGGTTTCTAAGCTTGTTTAGTGAGCAATGTCTTTAGCCTTTAGGTCTGTACATATATGTTTTTTTTTTGTAAATACAGTCAACTTGAATATTTTTGCGTGTTATGTACCATGTTCATATATTTGGACCATATTTAATGTTGTATGTTTCGATTTTGGGTATTTTTACGAACACATAATTTATTAAATTATTTGATTATAAACAATTAAATTTGTAAATAGTGAAAACTATATAAAAAAACTTAATTTTGCATTGCAAGTTTGTGACTGAAATGATTTGATCACAAAATGGGTCCCTAATTGGGCTAAAAGAGTGGTCGTAAAGTTGGTAGCTACATAATTGGTCGCTAAGTGAATGGTCGTAAATTAGTCGCTATGTGAGCGGTCACAAATTGGTCGCGAAATGGTTGTTTTTGTAGTAGTGAAATTCATTACTAACTCGTGTTAGATATTTTAGTGTAATTGGATTAACTAGTTTGTTTGTTAGAAATCAGGTCTTAAACACACGAATTTTGATCTCAAAGATCGACTATTTATTGATAAAACTCAACTCACAGATTGGAACCAAAACTTGGGTTCGACACTTTTTATTGAACAAAAAACTAGACTCTACCTTAATGGTTTACAAGATCCTATTTAAACTAAACATAAACCTAATTCCAATCTAATACGTAAACTATTAAACCATTTAAATAAATCAAATACTAATCCTAACATAACTCAAACATAATTAAATAAATAATAACTAATTGATAATTTAATACTTTCAATCTATATCTTCTCCTTTTTTTTCTTCATATGAATCCATATTTTTTGAATCATTCATATCCAATCCAAATTAGACCAACATTCTCCCCTCTAATTTGGATTCTGATTCACTTGACCTCGGATCTTCAATTCCCAGCGAACCACGCAACCCCCGAGTCATACTTTCAAGTTCATCTTCATACTCATTCACGCCATTAAAGCTAGTGTTATCAAACTCTGGTTCACTTTCTAACCCATCACCAAAGCTCCACATTGAACTTTGTTTCCTGCTTGGAAACTCTTCTGGCTTACATATGTTTAAGAATAAAGTCGGTTCATCATCTTCACTTTGAACTAGATGAGCCTCTTTATGTTTTCGATCTTGACATTCATTCGCATAATGTCCATATCTTTCACACTTAAAACACTTGACCTGTGACCTATCCCTGTTTTGACGTGGCTCCCCTTGATCATCGACTGTGTTATTTCGGTCCCCTTAGCTCTACCATTCCTGCGACCACGTCCCCGATCAGTCCGTCGATCGTCAGAACTCGCAGCAACAGTCCGTTGGCTGCGATTTTTGTCACCTGATTGAGCAAACAACAGCTTTCCTTGATCTTCTCTTAGCTTTTCCTTGCCTCGAATTCTCTCTTCGTATTCCTTTAACATCCCGATCACCTCATCAAATGGCATAGTGTCTATGTCAGAATACTGCTCGATCGACGCCACAATCTGAAGAAACTTATCTGGCATAGAATCGAGCAACTTGGTTACTAATCTATCTTCTTCAATGGTTGAACCAAGGCTCATTGCCTTCGATACCAACCCGCTCAGTCGTCCGACAAACTCATCAACCGTGTCTTCATCTTTCATCTGAAGTCCTTCAAACTCCATCCTCAGTGTTCGGAGGCGAGCCTTCTTTACCCGATCCACCCCCAAATACCGTGTATTGAGGGCATCCCAAACTCCCTTTGCATCTTCATGTGTGGCAAGTTGCAAAACAATCTCTTCCGGTATCGCTTGAAACAAATAAGCCCGAGCCGTCTTGCTCTTCCTTGCATCCACTTGGGCTCCGGCTACGGGTTCGATGGTTTCCCACAATTCGTTAGCTTCCATTATTGACTTAATCTTTACCGCCCAGATTGGGTAGTTCATGGTGGTCAGAATTGAAACTTGAAACGTCATACCTCCTTGTTCTCTAACGGGTAAAATTGCACCTGCACCTATACCTGTCATTTTTTTTTGCTGTGTTTTTGGGAAGAAGGTGACTCGAAAAAAACTTAAACGGCTAAGTTGTTAACAACTGCTTTCAAATAATTGAAACCTCCACCGGAAACCTTTGTTGACAATTTGCTTCCAAAATAATTATATTAAAACCTCCGACATCCGATGGAATGTTAATACTCCACTAAAGCAAAAACAATACGAAAACAATATATTTTGCTTTCTATGATCGGTATTGATGTTGCTTGTTTCTGGTGGGTTCTATTGATTGATTTCCTCCTGCTAATATTCAGTTATGAACCTGATACCAATTGTTGGAAATCAGGCCCCAAACACACGAATTTTGATCTCAAAGATCGACTATTTATTGATAAAACTCAACTCATAGATTGGAACCAAAACTTGGGTTCGACACTTTTTATTGAACAAAAAACTAGACTCTACCTTAATGGTTTGCAAGATCCTATTTAAACTAAACATAAACCTAATCTCAATCTAATACGTAAACTATTAAACCATTTAAATAAATCAAATACTAATCCTAACATAACTCAAACATAATTAAATAAATAATAACTAACTGATAATTTAATACTTTCAATCTATATGTTCTCCTTTTTTTCTCTCCATATGAATCCATATTTTTTGAATCATTCATATCCAATCCAATTAGACCAACATTGATCAATACATATCTTCATAAATATCAAAAAAGTAAAAAGGTGTGGAGTACATACTTATTTAAGTTTATCATGATTTGACAGAGCTCCTGACTGGATCGAGCTGCTTTATAAAATTCGTATTAGAAATTAAATTTCTAATAAATAATTATATAAAATCCGTGTCAATAAATTGGGCGGATTTTATTTAAAATTTAAATAAAAGAATGACTGTCTTTTGGCAGTTATTTGTTTTCCTAGACAAAAGGCTTCATTGATCATACGTTTTTTTCTTCTGGTTCAAGATCATCACAAAATTCTCCATATTTGGTGTTCCTAAATTATCTGATTTGTATCCGATCAAACATTTGACCAAACAGTTTTGATCTGAAAGTGATCACACGTGTTTCAGAGTATCCAAGTTTCAATCCGTTTTTCTGCAACTTTTACAACAACCCGTCAATAAACATACCGACCATCAATAATCTCTCAATGAAAATTCATAGGTAATTCGGGCGTTGGTAAAGACTTCACTAGATCACCGACATATTTTACGGACATATAATCAACGGAAATTTATCAATGGGTTTTACCAACCGCCATCAATGGATGTACAGTTTTCTTAAAATGGCCGGGTCATACATTCCGTAATAAGCCATATTCACCAAGTATAGTTGTGATTGACCTAGATTTACTAAGCGTACTTGTGTTCACCAAATTTGATTATACTTGACCTAGGTTCATCAACGTGACAGTGTTTCGTCGATAACGGTGATAGATTAGAAAATTATTAAGCAATAAGAAAATATCAGTTCCGTTGGCAATCTGTTAATAATTACCAGCATATCACCGACAAGCTATAAGATGTGTCAAAAATGATATATCAATGTTTAAAGTATATAATGAGGTTATTGCCTTATTGGATCTATGCAGCATAGGAGGTGTAATTAGGGGGTCAAGAAAGGTGATGTGAAGGCGGCAACAACAGAATTGTGGTGGATATTACGATCCGGTGAAGGTTGGGGTCAAGAATAAGAGATCTGGTGATGTTGAGTCATAATTCCACTGTTGCAAATGGGTCTAGCTACTTCATAAAGAATAAAGGACTAAAATTTGTTGAAAAGGATGGCACCCTAGTATGAGATGAGATGGGTTCTATACTTCATGTGACAATATTTTATATCTATTTTTTTTTGTTCATCACATTGAATCTACTGTTTCAAATTTGTATTTTATGATAGAAAAATCTCTATTGGAATTTAAATATAAGAAACTAGAAAACTAATAATAAAAAGAGGGGTTTATTGAGAGAAAAAAAACATAGAGGCATAATATACTTTCAAGTTTAGTAAGTATAATGATTTCAATTTCATACACATAAAGGTCTGCTATATGACCCTAAATTTCCGCTACACACCTTAATTTGACAAATTAGTTTGTTTCACCCGTTTGATCTAGTTTAGATAAACATAATCGATTCTGGATTGACACCTGGGCACAAACTCAGTCAAATCAATATTGACATTCGCAACATGATACAAGGTACAGTGGGGGATGGTAAAATAATTTGATTCTGGATTGACACCTGGGCAACCCCGGTCTCCTTACAGGTATTGTTTCCAGCCTTACTCCAGTTAGATTCTGACAAAAAACTGTACTGTATGTGAAAGGCTCACACAAAATGGGGAGATTTCTTCAATTCAATGGGGCTGGAAAAGAAACGTGAGGGCTGGGGAAGAAGAAAATCAATTGAACTCTTGTCTTGTGCTACTAAACCAAGTCTCCCTATCATATAAGAAAGACAAATGGAGTTGGGAAAGCGGACCCGGATGGATTGTTCTCGGTTAAATTAGTGAAACTTTTTCTTCGGAATCATGTGGCTTATCCGATACTTTTGTTCTTGAATGGAACAAATGGTTACCAATAAAGGTTAATTTGTTTGTTTGGAAGGCTGGGGACGATCCCAACTCGGATAGCTCCGGCGAAGAAGAAAATAGTATTGGAGTCTCTTATTTGTGCGCTCTATGATGTTGGTCAAGAATCCGAGGATCACATATTCATATCATGTATTATTGTTGTTTGTGTCTAGAACCACATCTCTACACTACAACAGTATCACTTTATCCCGACGATTTTTTTTGACCCTATAGCGACGACTTGTCGTCAGGATAGCCTATACCGACGATATGTCGTCGGTATATATGTCGTCGGTATTGTCTCGTCTCAATAGCCAAGATTGTCGTCGGGATAGGTCAGCCTATACCGACGACTTGTCGTCGCTATAGGGTCTAATTAAATAATTCAAAAAGAAATTCTATACCGACGACATGTCGTCGGGATAGGTTGACCCTATTCCGACGACATGTCGTCGGTATAGGGTTTTTTTTATAATTTTTGAAAAAGGCCTATAGCGACAACATGTCGTCGGTATAGGTCTTTTCTGTTTTTTTTATATTTTTTAATTTTTAATATTTTATCTAGAAATATTAAATTTCTAAAAACAAAAACCTGTAAATCATTAAATATAAACCATTCAAACATTCAAATCTGATAAAAACTAATATCCGAAACATAAACCAAACATCCAAATTGTTCAACATACAAACTTGTCCGATAAATCAAACATTCAAAACATAAACTTATTCGACACACAAATATGCAAACTATTGAAGACAAACACCAACAACAAAGGCAAAGGCTCAACAACTCCAAGCTAATTATCATCGCTGCTAGTTCGGCGATCCCACATTCGACGCATTTCATCCATTTGTCGTTGCATTTCAAGCATTTGTAGATTATGCGTACGACGTTCTTCCAAACTAATCATCATAAACACAAATTACACATCTAAACCAAATGACCTAAATTAATCATAATTTAATAATTCCATCATACATACAAATATACATACTCATACATACATACACATACATAACACATACATACAAAATCATAAAAATCTTAGATCTAAACCAAATTTCATCACAAATTAGTAATCAAAACGATTATTTACTTTCACAAAGCTAGAAATCCAAAAAATGGTGAAATTTCTTCAAAACCTAACCAAAATAAACGAACAAAACTTCAAAATCTTGAAAAAGTAGCTAAAATATGAAACCCGGATGTTACCTCACCTTAAATCCTGAGAGTTTTTGTGAAAGTTGCTCCCAATAAATACCCTCTTATATACCTACACATCACAATTACATACATACATAAATAAAAGCCTAATTACATAATTACAAACATATACATGCAAACATACATACATAAATAAATGTCCAATTACATAATTACAAACGTACATACATAAATAAATGTCCAATTACATAATTACAAACATATACATACAAACATACATACACATATATACATTCATATTAACTAATCATCATAAACGCAAATTACACACATACATACACATACATACAAACTAAATATTCAAACTAATCATCATAAACACAAATTACACACATACATACAAACACTAATTTACATAAACTAAATTATATAAAATAATCACACATCTAAACCAAATGACCTAAACTAATCATAACTTAATAATTTCATCATACATACAAATATACATACTCATACATACAAACATACATACAAACATACATGACACATACATACAAAATCATAAAAATCTTAGATCTAAATGAAATTTTATCACAAATTAGTAATCAAAACGAGTATTTACCTTCACAAAGCTAGAAATCTAAAAAATGGTGAAATTTCTCGAAAACCTAATAAATAAACAAAACTTTAAAATCTTGAAAAAGTAGCTAAAATCTGAAACCCGGATGTTACCCCACCTTAAATCCCGAGAGTTTTTGTGAAAGTTGCTCCCAAAAAGCCCAAAAACCGTGAAATCGTCGGAGAGAACAATTTGGGGGAGTTTTAGAGGATTTTGGGTAGAAATGAAGGTCTGTCGTCTGTTTTCCCTATTTGTTAGCGCTGCACCCTATGGCGACGACATGTCGTCGGCATAGGCCCACATGTCGTCGGCACAGGTACCCTATGCCGACGACATGTCGTCGGTATAGGGTTCGTAGGATGTTGACCAGTCAATAAAGGTAAAAACCCTATCCCGACGACATATCGTCGCCATAGGGTTTTCCAGAATTTTTTTTAATTTAAAAAAAAAAATTTGATCGACGAAAATTTATTAAATAAAAAAAAAAGAAAATCAAAATTAACCTATAGCGACGACATGTCGTCACTATAGGTTTTCGCCAAAAATTCATTGAGCGCCAGTTTTCCCTCCAATCTACCTCAACCCTATAGCGACGACATGTCCCATTCAAAATTTGTGTTTTGACATATACCGACGACATGTCGTCGGTATAGGGTGACCTATGCCGACGACAAGTGTCGTCGGTATAAACGACGTCGACACAATGTCATTTTCTTGTAGTGCTACTTGGTGTCTCGTCCCTCCTATTTTCGCTTTCACAGTTAAAGACTTACTTGAGTTACATAATGGATTCAAAGGAAATGATACGGCAAAGAAAATGATCCAGCTAGTTAACTTCACTATGTGTTGGGTTTTATGGAAAACTCGGAATGAGAAAGTATTATCCAACAAGTCAATATCAGTCACTAAGATCATAGAAGACACCAAGACAATTGGTTTCATATGGGCGAGAAATATATCCAAATTCAAAACACAAGAGTGGTCTAACCGGTGTAATTCTGAATTTGAAGATATCGGATAAATATAATCAAAACTAACACATTTAACAAAGTCCCACATCAAATCCATTTAGCTAATGTTATCATATTTCGGTGCGTTAAGAAAGTAACAAAAATTTGTATTTTTTGGAAAAAGGCCCTAAATTTTCACTTTGCTTTGAGCCTCCAAAATACTGGAGTTGCCCATGTGCACAATGCAAAATTTGGTATGAATGACCTGAAGAGTTCGAACTTGTGCATGCGAGTTGGGACACAGATACAAGACCGATTCTTCGGACTTGATAGTTGTTAAACAGTTTAATTACGGTTTTTAAATCGATGAACAGTTTCTTTTTTCTTTTTTAATAGATATGATAAGAGATGCGAGATACATGATACCAAGAGAACTATGCCTCTTGTTTGTTACCAAACTTTTGTTTATCTATTCTTTTCACTTGTTTTATATGTTTTTAGATATGTAAATGAATCGAACGTTCAACGAATAGTAATAAACCGTTCGACGAAC
Source organism: Smallanthus sonchifolius (assembly GCA_023525975.1). Lineage (NCBI taxonomy): Eukaryota > Viridiplantae > Streptophyta > Magnoliopsida > Asterales > Asteraceae > Smallanthus > Smallanthus sonchifolius. Next base: position 57,966,058 of record CM042041.1, on the reverse strand, counting down.
AATTCGTGAGTCAGTCGGCGAGAAGTTCGTTTAATAAATAAGCGAACATGCACAAGAAATTTCTTTCGTTTGGTTAAATGAATGAACATGAATAGAGATCGCGTTCACTCATTTATATATGTTCGTGAATGTTCGGTAACATGTTCATTTATATTCGTTTGTGTTCGTTCATTTTAGTTCGGTCTTTAAAAGTTTTATATTTTATCAATTAAAAATACTTGTTAGTTGTGATTATAATAATTATGTCAAATATGTAGAGATAATTATATCAATTGTCTAGTATTTCATATTTATTTTTGGTGTATTTTGTATAATGTTAATTTGAGATGAAAATGATTTTATTGTCAAATGAATTTGTGTTAATGAACGTTCGTTTGTGTTCGTTACGTAGAATTATCGGATGAACATAAATGAACACGAAAATATTAATTTCCTTAATGAACGAACATGAATAAAAAATCTTCTTATATTATATGTTCATAAATAAAAAATCTATACTATATAATAAATAAAGGTTTTTTAATGCCACGTGTCGCCTCCATATTGATTTTCACCATTTTTTTCTCGTCTCTCTCTCTTATTTAATGCACTTCTATCTTGTAATAATAATATATACTTAAAGAAAATACTAATTATCATAATAAAACACATTTATTTTAGATCATCCATTATTATAAGAAACTTTGAAAATTATTAGGTAACCTTTATTTCAATCAAATAGTAAAAGAAAGTCAAATTACATTAAATATTAACGTATTTTTGAAACTCATTTATATATTAATTTTTACATATTTTGAGTTTGTTTCTATCCTTAGTATATGTAATATATTTTTACACCTGTAAAATATATACATAAAAATTTAAAAATTTTATATATTAATATTTTTCATCTCATGTGTAAACACGGGATCTAAACTAGTTTATTTAATAAACCAACAAACAAGGTCGGTTTGTTTGCAATACTTCCTTATTTAACAAGAGAATTTTAAGTGTGAAGCCGTGAAGGTGGTCTGATAATAGAAACTGGGGAGGCATAGGACACGTGGAGAGAGAGACACCCTCCATCTACATCAGCCGACAAACTTGCCGGTCCGGTCAATCACCTCCTCCCACTATTTACGAACTGTCAACCAGAAGAATATGCTGGACATTTATATTATTGTTTTTATTTACACATTTATTAATGTTAAATTATTTTTTAATAGTTAGAATTATATTAAACTAAAATGAATGACTAAGTTGATTTTTAGGTGTATAAATTAAGTCTACAAACAAGACTATCAATTACTTTTCTAAATAATTTGAACGTATGTTACTCTGTACTCTGTAGTGATATCGTAGCGATTAAAAATAATGATTTGTTTTCTTTAATAGTAGAAAAAAATGTTTGTAAAAAATCATAAAAAATATTTCGCTTTCATTTATTTAGAGGTGTTCATAGAACTGATTTTTAGGTTTTTGAGTTATTCAAGTCAGTTTATTCAAATTAGAAATTTTTATAACTAAATTCGAATTTGAGCCGAATTTGAATTAGGATGTGAAAAACCCACTCGAAATCTACAGTTTAAGTTTAGGTTGATTTCGAGTTTGTACGAATAAACCAAAAAAGCGAGGAAAAAAATATATATAATTAAAAAAAGTTAATAAAAATGATGCAATGCGAAATTGAATATCCCGGGTTGAATGGTCCAAGATCATAAATTCAAATTTGATTTAAATTCGGATGTTGATCTGATTTGAAAATCCAAAAGAAAATATGAATTTGTAATTTAAATGTGGTTTGGTTCAAATTTATTCTTCTGTTTTCGATTTAAATAATAAATACCCTTGTTTTTAAATGTCAGAATATAAAACGACCGATTTTCAAAACTTACAGGACACGTATTTCAAGTGGTCCATGTAATAAAAAATGTTTCTTTTATGAACAAATTGGTGACCATTTTATAAAGGTAATATTCTCAAGTCTCTTTAAAATGTATGTTTTCAACAATAGTAAAAGGCAATTAAAAACCAATAAACCTTGATGATTGATAGTTCTGCTTGTAAAAGAAACAGAATCATCTTAATATATAATATACTCATTTTGCTAACCACAACTTAATTACTATGGTAAAAAATGTTAACTTTCATGGTGTTTATATTTGCATTATTAACATCAACAGTAAAAAATCAAATTTTTTAATATCATTTACAACTATCCTATAAATTAATCGGTTTGTCAAACGGAGAAATCATTCAATCACTTACAACTTATCAATGGGTGATCACCGCTAATGCTTGCAAGAAGCTAGATTGCACAATCAAACTAAAATAAAATAGAAGAGAAACATTGATTCAATATACTAGTTTTATTGTCATGAAGGTTTTTATAGACCTCAATCTTTCGTTATGAATTGTTGAAATTCGCTAGTAGAGCTTATTCACTTATTGAAAAGTGATTGCTAAGATCACAAATGGCATCCTAATAGATAGAGAAACTGGGCTATATGAGGGCACTTGTTAAAATATATATTTTTTTGAACGGCACTTGATGTCCTGTTACATCGCGTCGGTTGTTTTAGCAAAAGGTTAGTTTTTGGTGTAAGGTGCCTCCCATTTTCATCTTCTTGTTTAAGGATTTATTGCTTGTTCACAAGTCTACCTCGGGTGTTGGGAACAATTGATTTTCCATGGTATTATCCTCACGTCGGCGTGGTGTATATGAAAAGCTAGAAATAAAGTCATTTTCTCTAATAAACCGGCCAAGGTAGAGAAGATTATTTAAGATATTAAGGCTTTTGGGTTTTTATTGGTGAAAAATGGGTCTAGATTTTCTTTTCTTTCTTAGTTAGATTAGATTGGGTGTATTTTAATTTCTTGTAATTATGTAATGGTTTGTATTTTTTGGTGCTCTCCCTAGACTTGTTTGGGGTGGCTGTTTATATAAAATTTGCCTTTAAAAAAATGGCTATGTTTTAAATGATTAAGGTTACGAAAAATTACTCGAACGGGTTATGTATTCTGTTCTCAATCTGACACACTGGTCCGATACGGTTGCGAGAACACCTATCCCACCTCAACATGTGTAAGCCTATTTAATAACCTTCATTTTTATATTATGAAATATACCCTATTCTGAAATTTACGAAGCACTTTTAATTCTTTAATTCCCACAAAACAATCTATACCTAAAAAAACGAATTTGCGGTGGGAGATACGGTTAACTCGAGGTTAAACTTGTCGGTAAAATAACAAGCATGTGGGCCTCTGTTTTTCAGGTAATAGTTTTATAAACCATTAATCAAAATAAACAAGTTCAGGCCTGTTTTGAAATAAATTGAGTTTGGTGAATCAAGAAGAAAAGAGTTGCAGTTGTGAACTAAACTTGAAAAGAAAGAACATAAGCATCACATACTCCTTTTTATCGTTGGTCATCTGGTGCAATGTTAGCTTTAAATTTTTTTATAGTGGAGGTCTTGGTTTCGAATCTTGGCCATAGCAAAAAAAGGGTTTGCCCCGTTGGGGGTTCCTCCTATGATGGACTACCCTGGATATTATAGGTGTTGCCCTGATGAAACCTAATTATCTTAAAATATCTAGGTGTTGCCATATGATGAGCGGTCCCCTTAATGCCTAGTCACTCATTACCATATGTTCATGATTTTGACAACCCATCATACTCCCTTCCTTTTTTGTTTAAACATAAAAATAATATATTTTCTACTTCATCCAAATTTTTAACTTTAGTCCTTCTTTTTCACTTTTTAACATTTTTGTTTAAGTCATTTGATATATTGAAACCAAATTGTTACTCAAAAGTTTATGGGTTTAGTATCGACTTGAGCTGAGGAGAAGGCGCTTCCAGTTCGAGGTTGTCTCGGTGGTGTTGTGTCGTTCTCATTTTCCTAAGTCGGAATGAACGCTATGAATCATAAATAACCCCTTAGAAGATTTACAAAGACAACAACCAGCAAACACTTTGATTGTCAAGTCAGCATATTATTAATTTAGTATAAAGTACATAGAACATATGTGTATGTGAATCACAAGTATAAAGAAAGACTACATAAAGAGAGACCATCTCCTCATTTTTATTTCGGTCACGAGGACCTTTCCCCCATTCATTCCTCCATCTTCGTATTTGCGTCGCTCAGCTCCCATGGGCTTCCTCTACTAGGGGTGTTCAAACGAATCGAATCGGGTTATTCGTATTATTCGAATCGATTGGTTTAGACAAAAACCCACAAAAGCAATAATAGAACAAGCAGGTCACGTTTCAAAAGGGGATTCTGTGTGGCGGCTGGGATTTGGACGAAAACAAGAGGGAGCAGCCTCTGCTGCAGTGTGAGAATTACAGCTGGACAAAAACAAAAAGAATAATTTTGCTTGTGTCATGCGAAGGAGAGTATTTGATTCTATGTTTATGATGCGTGACTAAGCTACGTGTGGCTTCCTCCAGACGAACGGTTTGTATAGGGTTTATATTTAGTTTAGTTGTTTATGGTTTTGGATCTTGTTAGTTTTTGACACAAACTTAATGGATTGATGTAATAGTTAATTTAAACAGTTTATTTGAGTGCTTTGAGTTTGCTTGCTTTTCGATCTTGTTCGGTTGATGACAAAACCTAGTAGCAGGGTTGGGTGACTAAAGGGGATAAATTTGGCACTTATAAATTTTGTAGTTGAATTATATTGGTTTATGACAAAACTTGTTGTATATGTTTGCTGACAACAACCTGTCTTCATCTACTATTTTAACTGATTTTCCAACACTATGTCTATGTGGTGTCTAATTGAACAACTGAGTTTTATGTGAAACCTAGAACCTGAAGTTTGGTGGAGGTTGCATTTTTATTTGATCTGGGTTTTCATTCTAATTATCAAACTAAGCAATTTCACTAACCACTGATTACTCGTGGATATGATACTCTTCTTACCCTTACTAGTTAAGTGTTTAAGGATTGTTTTTGACCGACCTAACGACATCGATCACCCCACCTCCCCCTCCATTTCTTTGATCATAAGTATTGATATCGACCCACTAGGTTTATTTTATATTAGTTATATATTGTTTGGGCCCCTACTAATCCAGACCAAAAAACAAAAGCGTCCCACAAATCTAGACAATCGCATCATTTTTTGAATTTATGGTCTTTATTTGGTGACAAATTTTGGTTTTTTTATGTATAATATTTTCGTCCCCCAATTTTATTATTCAAGTTCCGTTACTGATTTGACCATGTGTCTTATGCATGAGGCACAATCATCTCCAAGTTGCTCAAATAGTACATTGGAGCTACTTATTTGGCTATTAATCTCATGTTTCATCAACCTAAGAAGCAACTTAAGATTGATTCACATTTAATAAGAGATATGGCATTGGCTTAAGTTCTCACGGTTCATCATATGTTGCTACACTAATTAACTTTTCAAAGGGGTTGAATTCTATTCTACTTAATTTGCATATTTTCTGTCTGAGTTGCACATCTATCCTACCACTCAGCTTGTAGGAAATGCTAAGATAGTCAACTTAGCAGTTAGTTAAGTCAATTTCATAGTAGTTTAGTTAACCCTAAATAAAGCTTTGTATTTCATTTTTATTTAATAAGAAACCTATATAACCAATATTGTCAAAATTTGGTTGCTTTTTACTTAAGGTTGGTTTCAATATATGTTCTGGGCTGGGCTACTTAGGGAGTTAGAGCCCAATATGCTTTAAGAACTAAATCAAGTACCCTATGAATCATAATACACATATAAAAATAACATAAAGAACTCTTGAACCATAATAAAAAATCAATAATTTACACAAAAATGCATTTGAACTAGATGCATGAACATAGTGTACAACATAATTAAATGTTATTTTTTAGCTAAGATTAAGATATTATTTTTGAGTGTTTTACAAATTTACAACATTTCTAAAATAAAAAAGGTCCCACATCACATGCAATGCAACTGGGACAACTTGTGCAAGTTGAACTAAACTAAAACTATAACCATGCAACTTGGATGGCCTTTACATCATGAACCAACCACCATATCCATCCATACCCTCTTTAATTAGCATTACTTTACCTTTCTTGAAAAAATACCATTTTTTTTAATAAAAGTCACTAAAATAATAGAATCTCACCAAATTATTGCAAATTAAAAAATATTTTTTATCACATAAATCAGCTTTCAATTTAAAACTTGGGTGCTGCCCTAATTTTTTCTTTGGCAAATTCTGGTAACTCAAAGTTAAATACTTTATTTTCCAATCAAATACAAAAAATAAAATAAAATGGTATAAGCCAGGAATAGCCAATCATCTGTTTAAAAGCATGGGCAATTTTGTCATTTCATGGTTTATCCTTTGTATTGTATTGTTGTCCTCCCATGGACACTTGGATATCTCCTCTGCAAAACAAAGCATGAGCTTATCTCACGCAACCCTAATTTATAGCCCCTTTGTGCTTATCCTTTTGATCATCCGACTTCAACCCACATCGATTCACAATCTTTGATTGATACCCATTTCATCAAGTTACGTTCTTGCCTTAATGTTCCAACGGTTTTGCTGGTCATCCATGTTTGGGGATTCACAGATTTAACAAGGTAATGGTTTTTATTCTTGCTTTTTTTCCTATTGATGTTTGTTTTATATTGATTCTCGGTTAATTATGTGTCTGTTGATTACAAATTTACATCTAATTGGCTGTAATAAACATATTTAATTAAGTTTATGTTGATATTGAATATCTAGTTGACTGTGAGCAATGAAGTTCAGTTGTGTTGACCTTGATCATATAACTGTATATGCATAGATAATTGTTAAATATTATGAGAATGTTATGTGTAAATAGTACTTGTTCTAGTAGCAATTTAGGTATGCATTTGGCCTTATGTTTAGATTTAATTACTGCACAAAGACAAATATTGACTTTTAGGTTATGGAGTAGTATAACTGTATAAGTGTATATTGTATAACCTCTATGAAAAAATAAAAAAAATAAAAAAAGAAAAAGAAAAACAAGTGCTTTAGCATATGATCAGTTGAGTAGTGAGTACATATGGATTTCAGTCAATAAAACCAAGATGAATCCTTAGAGTTGCGCGTGTGGTTATTGATTTTCGTTTACTGGTTGCAGAAAGCATGAACTTGGCAGCTTACATATCTAATTACGTATGGAAGATTCGTCGGTGTGTTTTGGGCTTAATGACATAAACACAAGTGATGTCACTGTTCGTTTAAGAAACAACAAAGGAAAACCCGAGTTGTTTTATTCACATTCATCAGTCCTCAAAGGAAAAAGCAAATACTTTGCAGATAAACTCTCGGATCCGAATTGTGGTGCTTTTATTGATATTAACTGCTTGGATTATGACTATGAGCACCATGTTGAATTATTAAAACGTCTTTATCTTTCGAAAGATTCTCTTTTGGAATCTTGGAATTCTGTCCACTCTGCGCTTGGTGTTCTTCAGTTAGCGAGCAAATTTAACTGTCAAGAAATCGCAGAAAGCTGTGTTGGTTACTTAGAAGCTGTCCCGTGGGAAGACAAAGAAGAAGACTTGATCTTGAAAGTAGTTCCAAAATTGGGTCCCTTTGCAATGCCTATTTTAGCTCGGGTCCAACCCGTTGACTTTTCTGCTACCAAAAACGTTTTCATCTCAGCCATCCGTTTTGCCACCTCAATCGTCTCCCCATCACCGCCTTTTGGGGATGAATTGAAAACCTCAGCTCAAGAACAAGTGGAATACATGTTAGGTGACGATGATGAAGAAATCCCATTAGTCATTGCAGATGAAGAAGTCAAAGCAGAGTCAAAGAAAGGACTTATGAACATTTGTTCTTTATTCGATAAAGATCTTTCTTGTTTACTTTCACAGACTGATGACGAGTCAGCAGAGAAGAGAGTAATGCAGTCTCTTTCGGATCTTAGTTGGATTTGCAACGTTCTGTCGAAGATGGACCTAATGAAAGAATTCGTTGACCAATGGATTGACTTTTCCAGTCGAGTAATCGGGGTCATGGAAGACAAACTACTGGAAAGTAGCATGTGGGGTTTGAAATTAAAGATTCTAGAATTAAACTGGAAGGTATTAGACGCGGTTGGGTATGGGAACGTGATCATTCCACCTGCACGTCGTGTGGACTTGGTGAAAACATGGCTTCCATTCATCAGAAAAACGAAACCCATTCTTGATTCGATTGGGAACGAGGAAACCGGGTATCCTTACAAGATGGATGATGATTTATGCCAGAATATCGAAGGGGCGATTGTGGCATTATTATCAGCACTTCCATCAAATGATCAAGCAGATATATTAGCAGATTGGATGAATGGGGAGCAGTTAAAGTATCCTGATTTGAGTGAAGCTTTTGAGATTTGGTGTTACAGAACAAAATCAGCAAAAAGAAGATTGGTTGAAGGGTTTGATAGAGTTGGTAAAGCTACTGTGAGCTTGTAAGATTACTATGTTAATTGTTGAAAGGTTAAAGAAAAACCTTGATTTAGTTGTTTGCAATTTACCGTGCTAATTTGAAGCTTTTTCTTGACTTCTTGGACTGTTTCTTGAAATTTTTTAAGGTTTATTAATGGTGGCCTAAAGTTAAAGTTGATGCCATATTTACTTTCAAGCCACTGTTTCAGTTATATTTTGTATATTTATTGGGACATGGTAAATGTTTTTTTGGTAGTTAATTATCAGACCATCCGTAGTGGTTTTACGCCCCTCTCTTTCACGCCTCGACACGTCAGCGCCGCATCAGCTCATGGGCTTTCACTGCCCAGAATCACTAAGGCGCGTAGTGGTTTTACGCCCCGTATTTATTTTTTTAATAATTAACTAAATATTTATTTTTAATAAATAAAAAACTAAGTTATAAAATAAAAAAATACATTCTTAAATAAATAAATAAACTACTCATTAAAAAACCACTTACGTGCCGAAAAATAATTTTTTTAAACAACTCCGTTTTTGTTAAAATTTATACCTGCATATTCATAAAAATAAAATAAGCAAACCCATGTATTTCATTTTTTTTTTTATAATTACTGAGAATAAATTATTTGAGAAAACAAAATTAAATGTTAAACTAAATAATTAATTAAAAAAAATAAGAAAAAAGAATAATTAGGTAGAAGTAAATGATTGGTAGAAGTAAATGTGTTAGAAGCCCCCTTGCCCGTGAGTTGCCACACGCCCCCCCCTCCCCCCCCCCCTCACGTCTAAGGGGCGGTGTTCCTAGACATGAAAAGCTGATTTGGCTCATGCCCCCATGTTTCATGTCAGTGTTACAGATTGCCTTTGTGAATCTGATGATAAGGTTGGTAGAAAAATCCAAACATTTTGAGAAAAACTAAAATTATAATAAAAGCAATAGTAAATTTTGGTTCATTATTTTTAAGTATTAAAAACTTAAAAATTATAGAAAATATAAAACTATTAGAATTATACTCGAATAGTAAATATTTCATATAGTTTATCTAAGGAAGTTTGAGATCGAGTTTCAGAGAACATGAATCTAGCAGATAAATTTTAATCACAGGGAATCTTTATGTCCATAAAAAAAGTAAGAACATAAGAAAAAAGGAAAAAGTACGAGCATAAGAAAATGTATGAAAGAGGTTACAAGATATTAAAATAGGGTTCTATATTCATGTATTGAGTGAGATTAGAGTGGCGTTTCGCAGACACAGTGGGCGAAAATTTTATTGCAGGAAGATAAGCCAAGGCAGAGAAGATTCTTTGTTTTAAGTTTCTTGATTTCTTAGCTTTAAGTTTCTTGATTTTACGTTTAACCTAAATCACGGGGGAGTATTAGACATAACCTGATGTAATTATAGATGATAACCAATTCTAATACCACACATTCTGGTCTTTAATTACAAAGATACAAGATATTAAAATAGGGTTTTATAATCATGTATCGACTGAGGTTACTTAAACCGTCTTAAACCAGACTCATTACCATCTAAAACGAGGATTAGTGAAGAGTTAACAATAGGAATAGCATTTGAAACGAACAAATCATTTTTTTTTACTTTAATCTATAAAAAAATAGGAACTCTAATTGTTTAATTAAGTTAATCACATCATTGAAATCTATAAAAATAAAAGAAAAAGAAAAAAGAGGGACCTTCTCTCGTTTTTCCTTTTCTTTTTCACGTTGGCAATCTTCATCGCCAACGACCAATAATCCATCACCGTCACTACACCATCGCCACAACTACACAGATCATTCCAACCTGCATACGACCGAAGGATCGATCTTCATATCAAACCTTCGCGATCGATACATGGCCAATTTGTATGTGCAGGCGGAGCCGCCCACGGATCTGAACAAAAACACCGAGTGGTTCACGTACCCCGGCGTCTGGACAACCTACATACTCATCCTCTTCTTCGCTTGGCTTGTCGTTCTCTCCGTCTTCGGTTGTTCCCCTGGCATGGCTTGGACCACCGTCAATCTCTCTCACGCTCTGGTATTTCCTTCTGCCCTAATTTCACCCAATTTGCTACGATTTTACCGATTTAGGGTTTCAAGGCTGAATTCCTTTTTGCTTGATCTGTTTCTGTTTTGGATTGTGTTGTTTATTATAGAGATTGATGTTGATGTGTATATTATTCAGGCGTGTATTGGTGCTTTAACTGATCTATAACTACTACTTAAGCTATGAATTTTTATGTTAGGGTGTTCATAACCTAACTGCTGTGTCATTGGCCTGAGTGTCAAACAATGCTGATGTAATTTGAAACTCATGCTGGAATTGTATGCTATTCATAAGTCAAATATGTGTGTTATAATCGATTAATTCGTAGCGTTCTATATAAGAAATCTTTATATATTATTTGCTTGTGATGTGATTGTGATCTTAATTTGAGTTGTAATTTGTGGTGTTATCAGCTGACATACCAGTTCTTTCACTGGAAAAAGGGCACACCTTTTGCTGATGATCAGGGTATCTACAACAGATTGACCTGGTGGGAGCAGATCGATAGTGGCAAACAGCTCACTCGCAACAGGAAGTTTCTAACTCTTGTCCCTGTGGTCTTGTAAGTTAGCTTCACCTATTTACCCCTTGAGCTTTCATAAGATTCATACTAAATATTGTTACAATTAATACTGTTTTTGAACTTTTGATTATATGATATTGTTGGCTTTGTAAGATTAAGTTCTGAAAATTCTTGATTGTTGTGGAGTTGATCGAGTACGTATAGGATCATAAAAATTGCTAGAACTGAATAGAAAATAATTAGCAAATTGCTTGGAAAATGGTTTTAGATTATTGTTGCGGTTTCTTAATTTTACATGTCTCTCTGGTTAGAAAAGTTCTTGATGGGATCTCAAGTCAAATGTTCACATATCTGTCTTATTCAGTACCTTATAGTTTTACCATTGTTTTGAAGGACTAAACATTGTGTACGTTTAAATGATTTATTACAAGAAGGGCAAACCGAACAAAAAGAAGCTGAACTTTTTTTTGTCAATTAAATGTACAAAACTTTTCTGTGTGTGTATAAAAAGAAAACCTTTTAACCTTTTAGAGCAGGTTGTTATCACTTATCGCACCATGAAGACAATGTGGCGGTACAGATGTCATGCCATCTCTCCCCTGATGATGCTATCATGGTACACATGGCATGACACGTCACCCGTTTTAGTGACATGCTATACATGTGGCTCCTGACTCATAAAAGAAGGTTTAGTACCTCAAGTTGACAAGATAAAAATGAGTATTTCAAATGGAAAGTTGCATCAAGTGCAGTACTTTTTGGTGCTCTTTGCCCTTACAATAATGTTGAGTGAATTTAAGCAAGATGAAGTGTGTTATTTCGTAAAGTTAAACACAGTTTTGTAAGTAATAAAATATGATGTATTGATGTGTTTGAACATATCAGGTACTTGATAGCATCTCACACAACAGACTACCAGAACCCGATGCTGTTTTTAAACACAGTTGCAGTTTTCGTGCTAGTTGTTGCCAAGTTTCCAAACATGCACAAGGTCCGAATATTTGGAATCAATGCTGAAGAGTGAAGCTTTACCTGTTCAATCGCTTCACACGTGTCTGTAATTCTAACATCTTAAATTCGGAACCGGACACATGATATATTATTTTATTTTTTTTCTTGTTTCGCCATATATATTTCTTCTTCTTTTCTGTGTCATATCCGTATTTGGAGTGAGGTTCAAATGAGAACCGTTAAATAATTAGAAACCACGTGAAGCCGTGAACCATTTTTAACATTTGGATCATATTTTAATGGACAGTTGAGAGAGACCTCTCTTTTCTTATGTTTATGGACAAAAGGCTAAAAAGAGATGTCTGTGTAGTAAGTAGAATAGTAACCAATTTTTAAAAGTGTTCCAATTAGGTCACCCAATACGCATTTTATACGGTATACATACTCGGGTATACTATGGTGAGTGACCTAATTGGAACATTTTTGAAACTTGGTTACTATTCTTTGGTGTTTTCCCGTAAGATAAACTATTTAGACTTTGTTTTTCTTTTATAATTTGGTGCTTATTTGGGTGCAAACGTTTCAAATCTTGCTTGCGGTCAGATGGAATATCGTATTGGTTAAGGAATGAATATTCATAATCAATAATGCAACAAAAAGGAACCTAATTATACGACTAGGCGTGTTTTGGGTGTCATGAGTTGTGTGGTTCCAATAAAGTTCACACTGATCATGTTTTTGATTCACTCAACAATGGATGCTGGATAAGAAGGAATGAAGATTCATAATCAATAATGCAACAAAAAGGAACCTAATTATACGACTAGGCGTGTTTTGGGTGTCATGAGTTGTGTGGTTCCAATAAAGTTTTCACACTGATCATGTTTTAGATTCACTCAACAATGGATGCTGGATAAGAAGGAATGAAGATTCATAATCAATAATGCAACAAAAAGGAACCTAATTATACGACTAGGCGTGTTTTGGGTGTCATGAGTTGTGTGGTTCCAATAAAGTTTTCACACTGATCATGTTTTAGATTCACTCAACAATGGATGCTGGATAAGAAAAGAAAAGGAAAGTGGCATCACCATCATCATCTGTGTAGGGAAGGCATGTCATTGTTTAAACACGTGTTTGGAAGAGAGTAAAAGAATCATAAAACAGAGATAAACTTGAAGAAAAGTATCAAAACATTAAAGATATGGTAATATTCTGGATCTTTTCAAAATGCTTCAATGTTGTTGCTTTCCTCAGCTTGCTTTTGTTGTCCTTCAGTTTTAAGGATTTAGGACCTAACCGGTTTGCACAAAAATAGAATAGGGGGAAGAATTAGAAATTAAGCAACCAAAAATAACACATGTTAGAATCATACATCAACATTGTTGACTTGCTACATAATGATATTATATTACAACCTTACAATGTAGATAACATATGGTAGAATCATATATGAACATAAAAGAGAACTCATTCCTCACCACTAAAAGTTGTCTTCAGACCATTGGGAGACAAGTCGTGATACTATTCCGGTGTCATCGTGTTTTGGTTTTTGGGGATGGATCTCTGAAATAAACGCAATTTCAATAATAATGTAATCTTTTGGAACAAGAAATACAAACAATTATTTCATGTTCACTCAAGAAACATACATATAATCTATAAAAACTACTCTCATGTTTAGTGATGCAGGAGCATTGGGTTTGAGCTCGTGATACTTCCTTAACGTTGGCAGGCTCGTGAAGGATCTATCTAGCTGAACGCCAGAGTGTGTAAAGAGCCAACCCAAGGGAAGGGTCGTGGATTGGAGGTGGCGGCAAGGATGATGATAGAAATGTTTGAAGATTTTATGCTTGTATTTTATTTTTGGTTTGAGATTTGAAATTTATTTGGTATGATTTTTTTTTCTAAATTGCTGTAAATCTCATTTATAAGATGGGGTTTGGTTAGGGTTGGCATAACACGATAAGACGCGAGAAACGATGACATGGAGTGTTTGACACGAACACGAACACGACACGATAACTAATAGTGTAATTTTACATACACGAACACGGCCTGTTTAGAAACAGGTCACCTTTTAAGTGACTTGTTTAGAGAGAGAATAAATAACACATATGTAATCAAAGTAAAAATGCCAAAAGTGCATAAAAGTTTAAAAGGTTGAATCGTAACATCCATTAACATAATAAATCCTAAACATTTTTAAAATGTTAACATGTCACTAACGGGTCTTAACAGGTTAACATGTAAAGATGTGTTGGAGTGTTGGACTTGGGATGAGCATGGATGCAAATAAAATGTTATCATGTCACTAACGGCTCTTAACATGTTAACATGTCTTTAACCTGTTTAGACACAAATTTAACCGTGTCACAACGTGTCGACTTGTTTAAGACACGAAACTTGTTAAGGTCAAACACGAGACGTGTTAATTATGTGTCGTGTCGTGTTAACAGGTCTGTGTCAGCGATTGCCAACCCTAGATTCGGTTGTGAAGAGATTGATTTTGAAATTATAGTATGATTAATGGGGGTCTAGAGTTGAATGTTGATTCAATGACTGTATTTATCAGCTACAGTTTCAGTTTAGAACTAAAATGAGTATTAAAATCTGGAGTAAACTGTAGTTTTCGTCCTCGTGGTTTGCCCCTATTAACAGGTTCAGTCCAATCTTAACACTTTGGGTCCTTGACGTTTGAATTATTTACACTATGCGTCCCTGAACCTAACAGGCGTTAAGCATTCTGTTAGTTTTCCTGTGAAATTACCGATTTGCCCCCATCTTCTCCAACCAGCCCTCACTTCCCCTAAAAAAAACCTACCCTTCCAAAATCAATCTCCACGAATCCATCTCCCACTAATCCAAAACTAACTCCAAACTCAGAAGGATTCGTGGAGCAGCAGATCTACATATAGTATTCTTTAAATTCATAACTCTAAATAACCTAATTTGAGTTGCATCAAACCTGAGCGGCCTTATAAGTGTTGAGAGTGCTCTCGGCGGTCTCTTTACGTTCGCCTCCGGTTTTAAACTCGGCAAGGTAACGATGATAATCTCCCTTCATCTTAAGATAAAACAAGTTTCGAATCAAGCAGTTTCAAAATCCCGTCGCAAATGTCCGAAAGCTCCTTCTCGATCTGCGATCTGTAATCCTTCACATGGTCCTCGTTACCGCGTGACTCCTCCTTTTGCTCAATCGAAGAGATGATACGCCAGGAAGCACGGCGAGCACCGATGACGTTCTTGTACGCGACGGAGAGGAGGTTACGCTCCTCGACGGAGAGTTCTTCGGAGTCGGTGAGTGAGACGGAGACCTTCTCCATGAATTCAACCATCTCTTCGTAGCGCTCGGCCTACTCGGAGAGCTTGGCCAAGCAGACAATCCTCTTCACGCGCCGATGAAGCCATGGTTTCAGTTGATCGGAAGAAACGAGAGGGATCTGTTTAGGTTTTTGAAATATAGTCTTTAGAGAGAGAATGATTTCGTAGTGGTGGTGGTCACGTGATTAAAAAAGGGCAATTCGGTAATTTCACATAAAAACTAACAGAAAAGTTAACGGTTGTTAGCCTCAGGGACTAATAATGTTAAAACATCAAATGTTAAGGACGAAAGGTGTTATGGTTGGACTTAACCTCTTAATTAAGTCAAACCACAGGAACGAAATCTGCGATTTACTCTAAAATCTGATGAGACTTACCTAATACTTATCATAAATGATCACTCGGACAAATGAGAAAAATGTAAAACTCACATTTAATTATGACATGTTATTATGATTTATGTAATTATTTGATCATTGACATAAATACCCCTATAAGTTAATTGGTGATTATTTGATAGACATAATTACCCTTAGTATCATAATTAAGGTTTTCTCATTGAATGTATATATATTAGGGGGATCAAATAAAAAGTAAGTTTTCGTTAATAAATCTAAGAAAATAACCAAAACGCTTAGAAACGATATCAAACGAACTCTGATTGAGCTCATTTCAGTGGCGTTGGAACCGTCTCGTCGAACTCTACCATCTTAGATTTTAGGGTTTAGCTTTTAAGGTTTAGATTTTACGTTAGAATTTTAGGATTTTAGCCTTATGGTTTAGCTTTTAAGGTTTAGATTTTATGGTTTAAGTTTTTTTGAAGGGATGGGGTGTTTAGGTTTTTGGGGGTGGGTAGTTTTTTTTTTTGGGGGGGGGTGGTGATTTTAGGCTTTTTGGGGTGGGGTTGGAAGGGGTTTAGGTTTTTGGGGGTGCGGGTGGAGGGGGTTCAGGTTTTTAGGTCCAGATTAGAGTTTGATAAGACAGTTCCAATGCCGCTGGAATGAGCTCAATCGGAGTTCGTTTGACTCACTTCTTAGCGTTTATTAGCGAAAAACCACATTTTAGTGAAACATTCCCCTATATATTAGAGCTTATTAGAGAGAGCTAATTAATCACGACTAACAATTCGTCCCTCCCTCCCTTCCTCTCTCTAAATCGTGAGTTCCATCTCACCTTAAATCATCCTCCCTCCCTCCCTTCCTTTCTAAATCGTGAGTTCCATCTCACCTTAAATCATCTTATACGGGACCCGATCATCATCAAAATCATGCCGTATTCCCTTTTTACGGTTACTGGATTATCACACTTTTTAATTTCTAAATTTTTATTACTAATTATTTAATATTTTATTTATTTTATCTGTGTAAAACACAATTTGTAACCTAGTTCCTTTATAATTAAGAAAAATACTAAATACACATAATTAACCCTAGTTCCCTTTTAAAAACGTAGATTTAGTTTGTAACTTCTTGTTGTAACTGTTAATTACGATACTTCAGTGAATCCGTAACATGCACTACTAGAAAACTGGGCATTTGCGACCGCATTTTCGGTCGTAAAACGGTCGCAACAGGGCAATTGCGACCGTTTTACAACCGAAAATACGGTCGTAAATGCCCAGTTTTCTAGTAGTGCATGTTACGGATTCACTGAAGTATGGTAATTAACAGTTACAACAAAAAGTTACAAACATATCAAAAAACAAAATAATCGGATAAACAAAAACACATGCCAAATAAGAAAAAAGAAAAAAATGGTAAGTGTGGTCATCATCATCATCATCATCGATCATGCAGTTTTTTTAAGACGCATGGTCGAGAGTGATAAAAAGGTTATTAGTTATATGTGTCCGTTTTAAAGAAAATAATAATAATCTATGCAAGTATAAAAGTAACAAAAGACAGAATCCTCCTGGTGGATATTTCTCTCTCTCTTTTTTTTTTGTTTTTTTCAAAGGTGATGGCTATTCAAGAATCAAGATGTTTACCTAGATAAGATTTAAACCTAGATGTTTGGGAGACATTTCAAACTCCTTATCACTAGACCATTTTATAATAGTTGATCATTTTCTATTTTAACGTTACCCGGATAATCGGATATAATATTAGAGCTACGAAGGTTCATTTAAAAAGGTTGTCAGCAATTTTCTCGATTCCTGTTAAATTTTCAAAATTAGAAGTTAAAAATGGTAACAAATTGATTTTAGGCAATTGAACCGCGGTCCGGGAAGTGTCTGATAAAATTCGGCACAGAAAAAAAAGGTATATAAATAAGTTAACCGCTTTATATTTTTATTACGGCTAGTTGCGAAGAATGAAGGTAGCAGTAACGACTAGGGGTGTAAACGGAGCGAGCTTGAGCTTGGCTCCTTTAACTTAAGAGAACCCAAGCTCGAGTTCGGCTTATCAAAGACACTTCTTCTAAAACTCAAGCTCCGAATTTAATTTTCTAGTTCGGCTCGGGCTCGATCCGTTTGTTATTTCTTGATTATTCAATTATATTGTTTATAACTTTTTTTATATATTTATAACTATAATATTTATATGTAGCATAAGTTATTTACTTATTTATGTCATATTTATAACCTCGTGATCCTTGTCAAACTCGATATGTGAATCGGGCTCGAGCTTCTTTATTAAATAAGATCCAATGTAAGCTATAGTTCATCTTTATTCAAACTTTTAGCCAACCGATCTTGAGTAGCTTACGTGCTGCTCGACTCATTTATACACCAAGCAACAACATTTGAGGTGATGATGACGGCTAGGTTATGGAATAGATGGACGTTATTTAAGGGTTGTGAAATAAAAGTTCGCAATTTTTTTTTAATGGACGTCAATCCCGGACGAAATCATTGTGGTTTTAGTGAATAGTGTAGATCCGTAATTTATGAATTATAGGAACGGAAGTTGAAATTTCAAAACATTATATGAACGATCCTTCTAATTTGCTCATCTTTTTAAGGACGTTTATGTAGTTAAGATCAACTCATAGTGTTAAAGTAACACACAATTGGTGCTAGAACAACGTGAACGTCAAAATATCTAATCTTACACTATTTAAATAATAAAAAGAAATGAATAAACACTAAAAATATGTGAGTCTGAGTTTTAAATAACAATTTTAAAAATACAAGTAAAATGATAATTATTATATATTTATTCACCTTTTTATGAAAAAAAAAAATCTATTCTCACACTTTTTTGCAATGTTTTCAGAACCGGACCGGACGTCGAACCGGTCCACTTCGGACCGGATTTAAGAACCGGACGACGTCATAAATATTATAAAAATATATCAATCTAAATAGCTTTTAATCCTTTCAAAAACCACCAACAAGTCAATTCCAATAATTTTAAACTAACAATTACCTTCGAAATAAGAAGCCAAGAGACTTAAAAAAGATTAAAAAAAAAAAAAATAGTCAAGCGGTTCAACCGGTCCGACCACCGGTTCGCTGCAGAAACGGTTCAACACATGTAACCGGACCGGTCAGACCACCGGTTCCCGGTCCGACCGGTCCGGGTTTCAAAACATTGCTTTTTTGTCTCACTATAGGTGTCTTTACCACGTCATCTGTACTTGCACTATTTTTGTACACTTGAAACACCATGGTACACTTTTGTGACTTAAGGAATTATTTTCACAAGTTGCCGATTTCATTGATCTCTTTCAAATATATATTAATGTAGGGTCAAAGGTTTCATGTTTAAGAGTCTAGTTTGTATAGTTTTAATAGTTTTATCTTGTATATAGAGTCAGTTTTACGTTGGTATTTGTATTTGAGTGTGTTACAGGTATTATGTGCTAAATGAGCGGATAACGAGGTATAATGAAGAAGGCACGAAAGTACAGGGGGTTAAAGTGGTAAAAATCAATTTTCCTGGAAAAGCAAGTCTTTGCGGCATGCGAAGACTGGGATGGATCCTCTCGTGGCACGCGAGGAAACAGAATAACTCGCGCGACTAAATTGTCCTTCGCGGTACGCGAAGGACTGACCCTGGATCTTCGTGGTACGCGAGGGCCAGTCGAATCAGGAAAAAGCCCTAATTTCATTAAAAGAGATTGCAGCCCCCATTCCGACCTATCTCTTCTTCCAGCCATTTTCAGAGCCAAGGGGGGCGATTTTGAGAGGAGAGAGCAGTTTCGGATCAAGTATTGAAGCTATGCTCGTGTGCCTGACAAACATGCGTGGCTAAGCTGCGTGTGGCTTCCTCCCAACGGATGGTTCGTTTAGATTCCTTGTTTTATTCAGTTGTTGTATGATTGGATCTTGTTAGCTTCTGACAATAGCTTGATAGATTGATGTATTGGTTGAACTAAACAATTTATTTGTATGCTTTGAGTTTATTTGCTTTACAACTTGTGTTCGGTTGATGACAAGACTTTGTAGCCAGGTTGGGTGACTAAAGGGGGTAACTTGGTGTTCATAAAATGGGTATTTGAATTGTGCTAGCTGTGACGAGTTAGTTATATAGGTTGCTGACAACAACTTATCTTCAATTACTGTTTCAACTGATTTTCCAGCACTATGTTTATGTGGTGTCCATTGAATGACTGAGTATTGTATAAATCTAGAACCTGATGTTTGGGAGGGAGTTACATCTTTATTTGATATGTGTTTTTATTCTAATTTATCAACTAAGCAATTTATCTAACCACTGATTACTCGTGGATACGATACTCTTCTTACCCTAACTAGTTAAGTGTTTAAGGATTGTTTTTGAGCGACCAAACGACATCGATCATATATTGAAGTATATTTCTTATTTTAGAGATAAGATACATCTAATTAATGATAATTATAAGGACTATTAATTCTATACAAATTCCTATTTTATATTTATCCTATTACACCCTCGCATATTACACCATCGCAGTCAAAATGGGAGAAAGCTGTATGTTGAGACTAGATCTGAAATCATCGAATAAAACTCTTGGTATCTGATAGCGCAACGGAACACGTAGGATTCGAACATGACACCATTGTACCTATTCATGAACAACGTATATATCCAGTTCAATGTGTTTTGTACGTTGATGTTGAACTGGATTCTCGGAGAGGTAGATAACACTGATATTATCATAGTAAATCAACGTTGCACGAGACAATGGTCGGTGAAGATCTAATAGAAGATTACGCAACCGACAAATTTCAGCCACCACGTTAGTATTCGGCTTCAGCACTCGAGTGTGAAATAGTAGTCTGACGTTTAGAAGACCATGAAATAAGATTATCCACAAAGTACACTCAATAATCTGAAGTGGACCGACATGTATCCGGGCAACTAG
Organism: Smallanthus sonchifolius; assembly: GCA_023525975.1. Taxonomy (NCBI): domain Eukaryota; kingdom Viridiplantae; phylum Streptophyta; class Magnoliopsida; order Asterales; family Asteraceae; genus Smallanthus; species Smallanthus sonchifolius. Next base: position 57,945,505 of record CM042041.1, on the reverse strand, counting down.
CCCAATAGGCATCAGTATAAGCTTGTAACTAAAGATCCTATGTGGGTCCAAGAGTAAGCCCCTAGGAGGAAGTCCCTTGGATTGGATGTATTGATTGTTTCGTTTAAATGCATTCTAGTGGTCAATTCGTGGAAAGTGTAAATGAATTCGTATTTGTTGTACAACATATGAGATATCTGGATGGATGAGTGAATGCCAGAAACTGTAATGTTTCTGCTAAACTAATGTAATTTTGTAATGATTTTTATCACGTTTTATAATTTTGTTAATTAAAATACTTGGTAAATGGATGATACATTATATCAGTTTTTACTATGGTGTAAGAGGTACATATTATTCATTTGATGCATATATTTCACCCTTGCAAAGTAAAGTGTGGCCAACTTTCAAAAAGAATAGTTAAAGTGAATAAAACGATAATTAATGACTACAGCTTAATATATGGTTCCTTGGAGACATATTATAATTTTTTAAAATGTTTAAAATTGAGTAATTGTGGCATAAATACTTTTTTAAGTAAAGTTACCAGCTTTAATATTAGTTTAAAACTAGACCTTTAAATATGATCAAGTTGATTATCATCGACTTCTGACCAGCTAATTATGTTGATACAATATTAATATTGTAAAATATATTAAAGTTACAAGAGCACTTGATTAGATTTAATTATGAAAATTTCGCATAAGGTTTTTGGATAATTAGTTTCTTACATGTCCCTCCAAAATTGTGACATGCTCTCTAGCTACTCCGATAATTTTGACTAGTGGTGATAGAATTTGTTGTACTTCCAGAAAACATCACTTATAAGTTTGAATTCATTTGCCATCAAGGTTGGCCAAAGGGTTTCCTAAAAGATTTCCCTTCTGTGAAGGTCATGGGTTCGAATCTTGTAAAGTGCACTTCATAAAAAAACTAGGAACACCCTCTGCAGATTTCGAATTCCTTGATGGTTGTTTGGGTAAATTGATGTACGAGCTTCCCGTGGTGAGACGTGCTAGTTGAGCCTACGCCGTTAAAAAAAAAGTTTGAATTCACCTCGTACGTATCCATGTTTCACTTTTGGATCAAAGTGCTAGTACCTAAAGTTTCACTGATACTCATGTGACCGATCCCATGAGAGAAGAAACCCTAGTACAGCAAATACACATCAGATGTTTGAATTAGGCCTCTCAATTTGGCAACTGAAAGGGACCGAATTATCATGCACCATTATTGCCCATCATGCATACATACATACATACATACATATGCATGAATGCATACATACATAAATAAATATATACATTCAAATAAAAACTTAACATAAAACAATAAATGAAAAAATTAATCATGCTCACACATTTAAAATACATGTATGTCGTCGCCATATGATGGTCTATGATGGTCTATACCGAAGACATGTCGGTAATACAAGTTTTCATTTGAGCGTCCAAATTTTTCTCCATCTGTCTCAACCCTATACCGACGACATGTCGCCGGTACAGAGTTTCGCTAGTCTAAATTTTGGAGGGACCTGTCCCGACGACGCATGTCGTCTGGATACACTACAAAGAATATACTCAATAGCAATATGGCGACAGTCGTCGCTATATAGGCGTCGTCGATGTAAGATGAATACTTGTAGTGACAATAGTGAAATTTATATTTATAACTTTTTCTTTAAAATACATTCAAATTGTGTATTTAAAATATATGACCTAGAATGGTTTTTAAGCTTCTTGTTTGTATTATTATTATATACATACATGTGCATTTGTTGATAAAATAATAGGAGGTAATATGATTATGCACATCGAGTGGGTTACACTCGTTTAATTAAATAACAAAACAATATGATCAGATTTTAAGTCTCTAGATCATATATCCGTGGATTTATGAGATCGATTTTTATACTCTTTCTTTTGGCACATTCACCTAGGAGAATGTTTTAGGTCCCTCAAAAGTAGGGTTCTTGTCAGATCTTTTTCAAAGTGAAAACAAGAAAATCGAAAAGCAATATTTTAAATAAATTAATCAAACATGGCATGGTATACAGGTAAAGTAATAATCATTCAATTCACTTTGGAAAATTTGGAGTTAAGTTGAAAGAAAACAAACATCTTCCAAGTGTTGTACTGTACAACTATGCATATTCGTGTTTATATTTGAAGACTGTTTCTATTTAGAATGAAGTGGTTGTAACTTTCAGTTGAAGCAGGTGAAGCAGTTTCAACTTCTCCATATACGTTCATATGTGACTTATTGTGTGTCGTGACCATATTTATTTGACCTTTTCTTACACCTTCATACACACAGTAAAGATGCATGCTTTTTTGCAATGACCGGAAATTACTTGAAATATTTATGCAAGACAGTACTATATACTAATACTAGCTTAGAACCCGTATTTACACACGGGGTGAAAAATATCAGTACATAAAATTTTTAAATATTTATTTATATATTTTACAGATGTAAAAATGTATTACATATATTAAGGATAGAAAATAAAATTCAAAATATGTTAAATTAATATATAATTGAGTTTCAAAAATATGTTAGTTACTATTTAATTTAATTTGACTTTCAATTACTAATTGATTGAAAATAAAAGTTACATAATTATATTTCAAAGTTTCTTATAATAAGAAATAATTTTAAATTAATTTGTTTTATTAGTATAATTAATATTTTATTTAAAGATATATTATTATTAAAAGATAGAAGTGTATTTAATAAGAGAGAGAGGCGGGGAAAAAAATGATGAGAATGAATATGGAGACGACATGTGGCATGAAAAACCTTTATTTATTATATAGTATAGATGTATTAAGAAATAGAGGCAATTACATATATCCCCCTAAACACTTCATTAATTACATATATACTCAGCTGGACAATTTATTTACGTATCCCCTTCATTAATTACATATATACCCAACTTGATGATGGAATCGAACATAAACGACGATGGATGTTGGAATATCAGAACCGAGAATCAAAAGGTTAGGGTTAAGATTTATGGAATAAGAATAGTCTTATTTTTTGTAAGGTTAAAAGAGTAGTTTTATAAAAGAGGAGGATATATGTAATTAAAGTTTTGGGTTAAGCATATATTTAATTAGGGTTGAAAACAGAGGGATGTATGTAATTCTACATAAGAAATTCAACCAAATTAACACGAATAATTGTACATCACACATTATTGTTTTGTAGTACTCCAAACCCAATCAAATAGTAATACACAATAGTTGGTTTCTCTTAGATCTATTCATGCAAACTCATGTCCCATGTCGGATAACGTAAGAAATTGGTTTTCATATAGACTTACATGGTGGGCTCTTTCTTACGGTGCACTTTAACATCTATCATATCATCTCATATCATCTTTTTAGTTGGGATATGTTTTCTTGATTATCTTCGGTCTCTTGATCACTTAAAATCTTTTAATGATCAAGTGTACAAATGTATCAATACCCTCTATTTAGATGAAGATCAAGATCCATTTAATAATTAATTTACGTATACGTAAACAGGAATATGTTAACAGTAAAATCCAAACAAGTAATTAACATTCACCATTAGTTAAAAAAAGAAATTAAACCCCAAGATATTGTTGTTTGAACACTCTATATATAGATATAAATATAATATAAAATCGTTTACCATGATCCTCCGCCTAACATTCCACTCCAAAAGCCATTGGTATCACCATTCTGATCTCTATTTTGTTGATGCCCATCATTACTAGTTGCTGATATTGTGCTTGTTTTCAGATCTTCAAATGGAAACAAAAGCCTCCCACTTGAACCTTCACCATTTCCTCCCATTCCATCCAACGAAAAGTTGAGCGACGGGATCTTGAATTCCGACATGGGAATCATCAGCTCTCCGGATGACGAATACACGGAATTGGAATCAGGAACAGGAATTGGCATGAAGGAGTTCATCACATGACCCCTTGTTGTGATCCCAGTCAAGAGTTCTAAAGCTGAATTAGCAGAATTGGTATTCTTGGTCATGATCCCATCAAAATTGGGTACTTGAATAAGCTCAGAAATAGTCTTGAAATCATTGGATGGTGGGAATCCAAGGTTAAGATCTTGGCCATGTTCATGATGCATCCTAGGGTTTTGAGAAAGTACTGTTGCAGGTGCCGAAGGTACAACTAGATCAGGAAGTTTCTTTGACATTGAAGATGCATGAGATGAAACAGAAGATGAAGATCTCTTGTTCTTCCTTGAACCACCACCAACAGGAACATTTCTTAGGGACCCACCTTCAGTCCAATACCTTCTACAAGTCTTGCAAAAGTATCTTGGCTGTGAAAGACTGTAATTGTTGTAGTAACAAAACTTGGTGTTTGTAGAATTGCATCTTGGACAGTTTACAGCAGAATCTTTCTGAGGTCTTGCTTTTCTCTCCAAAGATGAAGAAGATGTTTTTGAACATGAACTATTAGTAGTGTTTTGTACTACTATTTCTTCCATGGGCTTCATCTATATAAACAAAAACCAATAAAGAAAAAGTTGGAAATAATTTGAATAAAAGAGAAGATAAAGACATAAAGATCCAAAAAACTTTTGAGATTTGCAGACAAATGAACAGAACAAGAAGACTGCTTTATGCTTTTCAAACATCCATAAAAACCGGTCTTCAAGATAACTAAATTAACTTGATCTTTTCACAAAGGCTAATCAACCCTTTATTGCATACATATATATATTCATAAAAATGAGTTTTTTTCATGAACTAACATAATATTTTCAAGGAAAACAATAAAATAAAGATGGAAAACAATAAATAGGGTTGAAGATCAAAGACTTTGTAGTTATAACTTATGCAAAAGTGGAAATTAGATGCATCTGGTTTAGTTTGATCTAGATTACATGAGTCTTATGAGATGAAAAATTCAACTAAATTAACAGATTAAAATTGCAATAATTCAATTTAATTTTGTTTTGGTTTTGCTTGCTAGGTTATGAGTGAAGATGATGAGAAAGATTAAAGATCTAGGTGTACCTGTGGCCAATGAACCGTATCCATGGCTGAAAGATGCTATTCAAGAGAGAGGAGAGAGAGGAGAGAGATGAGCCTTTACTTTCCACTGGTTTTCAAAAGTCGCAAAAAGGAATGTTTGAGAGGTTTGTGTGGACGTTCTATGTGCTTTAATGTGTGTACGTATCTAGGTCCGGCAGCTCTTGGAGAGAGAGTGTGTTTTTCCTACTGTAAAAAATAAATAAATCTCTACCGTTTTTCTGTGAAATTTCGGATGCTTAAAATTTATGGATTCAATTCATCTTCTTAAATAAGTATTTTTTATTTATTTTAAACTTTTTTTAGAACGATAACTCTGTCACTCTTTAATCTACTATTAAACTACACATTTTTCGTTGATCACGAGGATTGAACCCTATCCACTTGAAAACATAGTCTTAATCAACACCAACATTTTGATACGACAGAGCCAAAAATTCTTTGATTTTATTTCTTATTTCTTTTAATCTTGTCAATAATTTTGCTATAAAATACTCAAAGAATTGAAATCAAAGATCAATACACACTCAAACAAGTACTTTATTGATGATCTTACAAATACAAAGAATGAAAGTACAAGAACGAATTGAAAGAAGAATGAATTAACAACCCTAATCTAAATCTGTCCCCTTTTAGTTGTTAATAGTAACTAACAAACTAACTTTCAACATTGACAGAAACAGTCCCTCAACTACACAAAATGTGTTAATAATAGACAAACTTTTATGAACTAAAAAGTAGTTTATAAACACCCCCTGAAGTTCTGTCCAGTTGACATTTTCCCAACAAAATCTTTAACAATCTCCACTTTTAGAAAATGTCAACCAACGTTTAACAAATCCAAGCAAAAATCAAACTTTGAACCCGATAACACTTTCGTGAACATATGTGCCCCATTCTCTAAAGTATCTACCTTTTGAACTTCAATCTCCTTTGACTTAACAACATCTCGAATAAAATGCAACTTAACATTTATGTGCTTGGTTCTATTATGGAATACATGATTTTGGTTAGCTGCAATGCAACCATCTTATCACATAACACAACTGACATAACCAATTCAATTCCTAAATCTGTCATAATCCCCTCAACCATAGACACTCTTTGACAGCCTCAGTTGGTACTACATATCCAGCTTAAGTGGTTGACAAAATCACTATGTGTTGAAGTGTAGCTTTCCAACTAACAAGAGATCCAAAAACAGTAAATGAATACCTTGTCATAGTCCTACCACTGCCCATATCCTTAGCAAAGTCTGTATCAGTATACCCTAAAACCACCTTATCATAAGCACCCTTTCCAAAAAGCAACCGAACTTCTGTTGAACCTTTAAGATACCTTAGTATCCACTTTCAGCCCTCTAATGTACCTTTCCAGGATTTTGAATAAACCTTCTCACAAGATTGACAACCTAGCATATATCAGGCCTTGTATACACCGTAAGGTACATGATACTCCTCACCACATTGGCATATGATACTCTCTCCATCCAAACAACTTAAAATGAGGAGCTAAATGTGTAGTTACTGGTTTACTTACTTCCACGCTAATCTTTGACATTACCTTTTTAATATAGGAGTTTTATCTTAGGAACAACAAACACTGACTTATGTCCCTTGTTATTCCCATTCCACAAATCCTCATTGTTTCCCTTAGTTCTTTAATTTCAAACTCCACCATAAATAATTCTTTAGTAACTTGAATTGTCTTCTTGTCTTTACAAGTAGTTAACATGTCATCTACATATAAAAGTAGATAGACATATTACCACTTTTTATATTCCTTGAAATAAACACAACTATCAAATTAACTCCTTTTAGACCCATGTGATACTATGTATTCATCACACCTGAGATACCACCGCCTTGGTGGTTGTTTTAACCCATACAATGACCTCATTAATAAGCACACTTTTCCTTCCCGTCCCTCAACCTCGAACTCTTTTGGTCGATTCATATAAATCTTCTCATCCAGATTTCCATGCAGGAAGACTGTTTTCACATCAAGCAAGTATTACTCTTATAGAGGGGTGTCTAACCAATGGGGAAAATATTTCAGTATAATCCACTCCTGCCTTTTAGTGAACCCCTTTACCACTAGTTGAACCTTATACCTAGGCAATTCTCCTTCCATGCCTTTTTTAATCTTAAAAATCCATTTACATGAAACCGTTTTATGATCTTTTAGCTTATCAACCAGTTTCCATGTCTCATTTTTATATAAGGAGTTCATGTCCTCATCAATGGCTTTAAACCACTTACCTTTATCCACAGACGAAACAGCTTCACTATATGACAAAGATTATGTGGTAGACTCTTCCTCTGAAACTATAAATACAAACGCATAAATATCATCTTCATTTATGAACCTTGCAGGTAGTACCACTTGTCTTCTTGGCCTGTCTTTGCATATGATGTAACTACTGGTAGCATCACTACTCACATCAGTAGTTTGACTTGTACTAGTCCCTTCCTTGTCAATATTAATTGGCTCTAACTCGACTTGCATTCCCTGATCCATATCCTGGCCGCCCCTTTAGCCTCCAATGACATCCTAAAACTACATTTCTGCTTACTACAACTCTGGACTTTCATTGTCTATCCTCCATAACTTGTACCCTTTGATTCCATCTGGATACCCAATCATGATGCACTTTTGTGCTCTTGGCTTCAGATTTCCTTGGCTCACATGAGAGTAAGCAAGTGATCCGAATACCCTCAAGTTATCATAGCTAGTCTTAATTCCAGGCCACCTTTTCCATAGGTACCATCATGCCTATTGCTGAAGATGCTGACCTATTCACTATGTATGCAACAATCTTTATAAATTCTGCCCAAAAACTCTTAGGAAACCCTGACCCAATTAACATGTGCATCACCTTATCCAACAGTGTTTGTTCGTTCTTTATACTATGCCATTTTGCTATGGTGTGCCAGGTATAGTCAGATGCCTTGCTATTCACCACTACAAAACTCCAAGCCATTATCAGTCCTCAATTGCTTAACCTTCCTTTCTATATGTTCCACTCTTTGAATCTATCAAATGCTTCTGATTTGGTCATGTATAATGCTTCCAATTTTGACCATATACCAGTTGCAGTAGCTTCTTTAGGCACTTCCCTCAATACTCGATCTCCAAGACTCAACATTATCTCATTATGAGCCTTTTCCATGATTTCCTTTCTTTCTTTCTTTTTTAGGTTCGGCGACATGTTGTCTTCTCCTTTTGGCGCATCAACAACTCCGTTGTGCACTAATAGCGCCCGCATCTTAACCATTCACAGACTAAAATCTTTTCTCCAATCAAACTTCTCCAAGACGAACGTCGTTGATGCCATCTTGATCTCTAATCGCGGATTTATCGAACAGTTTTGAATCAAGCCACACCTTGACTCTGCTATCATTTGTTATAAAATATTCAAAGAATTTAAATCAAAGATGAGTACACACTCAAACGGTTACTTTATTGATGATCTTACAAATCGATTACAAAGAATTTTAACTAATCTAGTTCACTACCTTATGATCGCATAAATAAAGAGCAGTGTTAAACTATGTCAAATCAAAACAACAAGTACAATCAAGCCATGTCTCAAATCAAAGGATAAAGTGACATTACCATTTTATTTTAAAATTTACTCATGATAGAGATCCATGAAGTAATTTTGAGTGGGACACATTCAATATTTATTCTCCATTACATACCTATGAATATTGGTTATAACTCATCTTCATGTATATTAGCTAATCCAATTCATAATAGTCGTGATTCATGATTGTTCCCACAATCTTGACTGATTATGGATGTTTTATAATAAATTAAGTTACTTATAGATTAAACTTGGTAATATAGAGCAAAGTAAACATTAATGTAAAAGACAATATCTAATACGTCAAGTTAGATAAATTAAATGTAACAGCGACAATGTTTAGAAAAAAATCAAGTATAGACTCCATCCAATGACTAGTAAATCGAAGCCCAATGTTTCTTGCATGCTCCTCAAGTTTAGTTTGAGGTAAAGGCTTCGTGAAAGGGTCTGCTAAGTTCAAATCTATGTGAAACTTGCAAATACTTGCATCTCCTCATTCCACTACCTCCCGAATGTAATGGAATTTCCTAAGGATGTGTTTGGTTTTTTGATGCGACCTTTCCTTCGCTTGTTTAGTTAGTAAGTTAGGATACATACAACACACACATATATTATATCACAGGTTCAGAATGTTCTTATTTTACTGTAAAACCAAGTATTTGTAATCTTCTATTTGGAACTTATGCGTTTGTTAGTATCTTTTCTGCATGTTAAACTCTATATACAGAATCTGGGACGATTTACTTTGAATGAAAAGGAAGAAGTAGCTAGTGAGCTGAGTCTTTCTATTCCTTAAAAGTATATTTAAAAAATAAAACCATGTGCAAGTAGATTCCTCATTTTACAGAGTGTCTTGGGAAGAACGAATTAGTCCAGTAATTTCTTTTATTTTTAAATTATACTCATGTATACACCTTCCAGAAGTTATCATAAAACTTGTAAATTGGATGTTAGTGAACTTTAATAAAGGTGTACATATATATTTGAAATCAATTATATATTGTATCTCTTTTAAACTAAAAAAAGTATGATTCTTAGAAAACATAAAAGAAAAAAAAAAGGTTGTAATTCCTTTTTGAGACAAAAGAAAGTAACAGGTTTTGTGAAGTCATATATATATGTAGTGATGGTTATTTTGACAAACATGGCAACAAGCCAACAAAGATCCATTTTAATTTTGCTGATCACTTTAATAAAGTATCATGCATGTTAATATCAAATTAAAAAAAGGTAATTTAAGTTTGCATGTTTCATGTTGCACATATGTAATAACTTCACCTTTTCAATGAATTTATGCCGTTTAAAAAAAGTTTTTAAAATTTTAACTATATATGATTAATTGAATTTAATACTGAATTTTATAAAAAAAAATAGCAATATGACTCATTCATACGTGTTATGATATCATATGTATGTTTTAGTAAACATCATAATTAATAATGATGAAAACCAATTATAAATAGCAAGAAAGTTGAGAATTCTCTATTTTGACAAGAGGAATATTAAATAGTTGTTAAATAGTCAAATAAAATTACTATAAAAGACCTTAAATATATAGATTAGTTGTCATGAAACAATGCCTTTTCTTGATAGTTGATATCCTCAATTAATACCTAACACGTTTTGCTTTACATATTCACTTTCATATTATTGTTAATTAGAACGTCATTTTATGCATAATTTTCATAGAATTTTCACGTTTCATAGTAATAAAATAGTTATAAATATTTACACCACATGGACTGTTTATATACCTAATTTTTTATATTATTTAAAAATATTAAGCAATATTTTAGTTGATATATATCTATATCTATACTATATAATAAATAAAGGTTTTTGTATGCCACGTGTCGTCACCATATTCAATTTCATCATTTTTTTCCCGTCTATCCTTTTTATTAAATACACTCATATCTTTTAATAAATTACTAGTTATATTAATAAAACACATTTATTTTAAATTATATTTTATGGGTTAGGTTATAGTAAAAAGAGTTTTAAAAATAAGAAGGATTCTGGGCTTGACATGTGTCCTTTTATTGTTTTTAAAGGAATGACATAATGGTCATTGTGTATTACACAATGAAGTTGTATTACACAATGAACTTGTATTACACAATGACCTGACTAATTACACAATTAACTTGTATTACACAATGACCTGGCTAATTACACAATGAACTTGTATTACGCAATAACCAGACTAATTACACAATGACCAAATATTACACAATGACCAGACGTGGTATTACACAATGAACTTGTATTACACAATGACCTGACTAACTACACAATGAAGTTGTATTACATAATGAACTTGTATTACACAATTACCTGACTAATTACACAATAAACTTGTATTACACAATGACCTAACTAATTACATAATGAACATGTATTACACAATGACCAGATATTACACAATGAACTTGTATTACACAATGACCAGACGTGGTATTACACAATGAACTTGTATTACACAATAAACTTGTATTACACAATGACCAAATATTACACAATGACCAGACGTGGTATTACACACTGAACTTGTATTACACAATGACTTGACTAATTACACAATAAATTTGTATTACATAATGACCAGACGTGGTATTACACAGTGAACTTGTATTACACAATGAACTTGTATTACACAATGACCAGACGTGGTATTACACAATGACCTAACTAATTACAAAATGAACTTGTATTATACAATGATAATTACACAATGAACTTGTATTACACATGACCTGACTAATTACACAATGACCAAATATTACACAATGACCAGACGTGGTATTACACAATGAACTTGTATTACACAATAAACTTGTATTACACAATGACATGACTAATTACTCAATGAACTTGTATTACACAATGACCTGGCTAATTACACAATGAACTTCTATTACACAATGACCAAATATTATACAATGACCAGACGTGGTATTACACAATGAACTTGTATTACACAATGACCAGACGTTGTATTACACAATGAACTTGTATTACACAATGACCTGACTAATCACACAATGAGCTAGAAAACGTAAAACACAATGATAAATACATATAACACAATGAACTTGTATTACACAATGAACTTGTATTACACATTGAACTTGTATTACATAATGAACTTGTATTACACAATCAAATTGTATTACACATTGACCTGACTAATTACACAATGAGCTGAAAAACGTAAAAAAATTTGTTTTTGTTTATAACGACATTATACTCGTTTTAAAGATAAAAACGCTCGTTTTTATGGTGTAGTTTTTTTGAAAAAATAATGTCGTATGTAAAAGTTATGAACATTTTAAAATGAGGGGGGAACTTGATAAAAAGTCAACAAAAGTGGACAAGACTAAAATACCCTTCCAACAACTTTTTTTCCTACAATTTAATTTCAACCATTAAATCTTTTATACAATTTGATCTAATGACCCTAAATCCTTCTCATCATTCTTAGAATTAGAATCCATTTTACCTAAACCTAATCTTATACTTTATTATAAAAAAAACTTTGAAATCTAATTATGTAATTTTTATTTTCAATCGAATAGTAAATGAAAGTCAAATTAAATTAAATAGTAATTCACGTATTTTCGAAACCCAATTATATATTATTTTTACATATTTTGAATTTTGTTTTATATCATTAGTATATGTATAATAATACATTTTTATAACTGTAAAATACATAAATAAAATTTGAGAAATTTAGGTATTGATAGTTTTCACCCGTGTCTATTACACGGGGTCTAAACTAGTATAATTTAAATTAACACGTTCATTTACATCGATCACGTCCTCCTTACTCGGTGTCGTATAAAGTCAAGATTTTGGATAACTTAACAAAGACTAGTTAAAACAACTTGTTTTAAGGATAAGCGTTTACTTAGCCATCAAGTAAAAACATAAAACTGGTAATATAAGAGTAACATATGGGGATAGTTTTATAATTGAAGAAAATATTTTGAGAATCAGATTCAAATTAAGGGACCCAGACAACATCATATTGCGCATGCAGTTCTAAGGCCCTTTTTCCCTGGACCCATCTCTCATTTTTTTTAACTCAATCAATTGATCAAATGAACCTTAATTAGGTTTATTAGTATTGTACTAATATTCAAAATTAGTTTGGACTATGATTTAGTTTTTTTGTAAAATATTCTAAGCCGACAACTTATCTAGTTCGCCACCTATTGAATTTAGGGTTTAGTCGATCTAGGGATACTTCTACGTGGGTTATATTGATCGTGATAGTTTACTTATTCAAGATCACTACACTTCCTAGAGCGCGATCTATAAAAAACCTCCGATCGATTAGAAGACAACCCTCTAAGATCGGGAAGGGGATCGAGAGGTCGAAGAGGAGGACAATCCTTCTTTATCTGTCTCGATCCCACCTGATATTCGCTGATTCGCAGCCCCAAGCTGCATGTGATGGTTGTTGACGAGGTCGAGGTGGATGGAGAGAGGAGCGGTTTGTGGTTGTGAATTGTGATGGTAAAAGAAGATACAGGTCAAATGGGAGAGGTGAGGTACGTTGTTGAAGAAGATGGTAATTTTATCGTACAACATCTCATTAGAATTCTTTCTTAACATATATTCTACAAACCAAAGGAACTTAATTATTTTATAAATACTATTAGTGTATGTTTGACACATTTTTTAATAGACTTTCATTGAAAGCCAAATTTGTTTGGATTACATAACTTCGAGCTTTGATTTTGTAAAAATCCTACTCAAGAGTAATATTTTGGAACGAGTTAATTATTACATGGATAGTTTATATGGTTTGTGAAAATTAATAGTTATGGATACTAAGTGTTTCAAGTTACAAGTATAAGTATTATGTTTCAAATTTTGTAATAATATTGGGTGTGAAGACTAACTGCTATTAAAAAGACCAATTGTGCAACTTAAGTTTGGGGGAAAAATACGAAATGGACATTTGACCAAGATTTTTATTAAAAATGGACATGCTTATTTAGCCTATTGTTTCATGAACATTGCACTTAACAGGCGGCTAAAGCCGGCTAAAGCCGGCTAAGTTAGCCGGCATAAAATTATGTGCCAACATTCCAATTGTAAGAGTACGAACCAATAAGAATTTGACACGTGTCGTTCTTAGCCGTGTCATAGCCGGCTAAAAACAGGTTTAGCCGTCTAACAGCCGGCTTAGCCTCCGAATTTTTTCAAAAATTGTTTTGGATTGAGCCGGCTCCGTTCACGGCTTGGATTTTTGGCTTCTTAGCCGGCTCCTTTCGATTTTTCTTCATTTTAGGCGACTAAAAGTAGAACTTAGCATTTTTGATTTTTTTTTTCTTTTTGTTTAAGTATTTACCATTTACATTAACCCATATCAGTGTTTACCATTGTTTTTTTTCTTTTTGATTCAGTTTTGTAATACATGCAAAATGTATGTAAACATTGTAATCTATAGCTGTGGTAAATGAGATATTGTTTGGGGTGCTGTTGAATACGTTCCGTTGGATTGTGCAAAGTGTGGTTTAACGTTATCCACAGATGTTACTTACTCTTCATTTAGGTATGCTTTCACAAGTTTGTGGTCCTAAGAATATTAGTAGATTATCGTATAAAATGTCAACATTTACTGATCCAATCGACATATTTGACGACGGTGATGTTTCGTTTTTTTACGTATAGTAGGAAAAAATCCATATGAAATATTTAAGTTGTATGCAGTTCAAGAAGATGGTGTTGGTTCATCTAAAAGGAAACTTGTTTCTAATGGTTCATCTAACAAACTACGTGGGTTAGTTGGTTCTAGTAGATTGCCAACCTCAAGCTCTTCACCAACAACTAAATAAGAATTGCCGTTTGATTTAAATGTTCCAGCAGATAGTCATGATCCAGATAAATGTGTGACAGATAATTACGAGCCTGCTAAATACAAGTTTTATTCATAGCCAAAGTTTTCAGGGGGTAATCTTTTCTCGATTGAAGAGACCCAAGAGCCTTGGTTTCAGCCATCATTTGAACCATCATATGAGTTAGATTTGCTTCATGACCCAACCCCCGATCAATTCGTTACAGATAGTAAAAGTGTGCCAGGTGGTAAATCTCGTGATGTTTGTGTAGGTATGTGTTTTAAAGATAAGGATCATTTAAAGTTGGAGCTTTCGAAACTGTGTCTGAAAGAGTGTTTTGATTTCAAAGTTAATATATCTAAACCGAAAAGGTTTGATGCATCGTGTGTTAAGCCTGATTGTGAGTGGCGTATTAGGGCATATAGCTATGGTGAGTCTAGTGTGTTTCATGTGAGGTATTTCAATAACCAACACACGTGTTCACGAATGCAGACGTGCCCTCGTTTAAGAAAAGCAAATAAACAGGTAGTTGGTGAATTGATTAAAGATCAACTTAAGGATAGCGGACGCGTGTATAGAGGAAAAGAAATAATGAAAGACATTAATTCAAGGTTCCCAGTTAGTTTATCATACCAACAAGCTATGCGAGGAAAGGAATGGGCGTTGGGTTTGTTGATGGGAAATTCTAATGATTCGTTTTCTGAACTTCCAGCTTATTTCCATAATTTGAAAAGGGCAAACCCATGAATTGTTACTCATATTTTAACATATGTTGAGAGCCAGTTTGAAATGTGTTTTGTTGCTATTGGGGTTGCGGTTAGTATATAACTTTATTTTTTTATATATATTAATGACCATGTAAAATTCATTTGTTACTGATGCCGTATTATTATTTTGTATTACAGATTCATAATTTTAGAAATTACCTTTGATCGGTAATTATTATTGACGGGGCACATCTAAAAGGTAGTTTCAAAGGAATAATGTTTTTAGCGGTCGGTATGGATAGGAATAATCAAATTTTGTCTGTTGCATATGGTGTTGGCAAATTAGAGTCCGGTGATTGTTGGACATGGTTTTTATCAAAGCTTAGGGAGTTTATCGGTGAAAATCCAGATTTGGTGATCATATCTGATAGAGCAGCTTCTATTGACTTGGGTATTAGGACAGTGTTTCCATATGCACATCATGGTCTTTGTTGTCGGCATTTAATGATGAACTTATGATTAAAATCTACAAGGGCCAAGAAAAAAGAGCTCCTATGGTGGAAGACATGCAAAGCTTTTACCACTTCTGATTTTGAAGAGCAATTTAATGCCCTTTGTGAAGCGTTCCTAATGTCCGTAACACGTTACTAGAAGTTGGTTTGAATAAATGGGCACAAGCACACTTTCCTGGTCAACACTATGGAATTATGACTTCAAACAGCGCCGAGTCCGTTAACGCGTTGTCCCGATTTGCTTGTAAGATGCCTATCATCAAACTCATTGAATTCTTTTATGATTCAGTCCAGCAATGGTATTTTAAAAGGCGTCAACTTGCAGGTATGTGTATATATTGAAAACGTTTCTTATATTACGTATTTGTATATCTTTATTAACAGGCGACAATCTTGCAGCTAAAAATCCACACGTGCTTACTATGTGGGTGGAGAATAAAGTGTCAAAGAGAATATCTAAATGTGTAACATGGAGTGTACGTGGGGTTGACGCATACAAGTTTCAAGTAGAATCCCAATATGATAAACGTTTTGTGGATTTGCTTAGTCGAACATGTAGTTGTCGACAATGGTAACTTTCTAGTTTGCCATGCGGTCATGTAATCTTACTAACAAGATACTTAAAGCAGAGTGATTGTAGCCAATGGGCATTGCATTGGTTTACAAATGAAGTATACAAAAGAACCTACGAATGGGTAATATATCCACTTCTTGAAGAAGCTGAGTGGGACAGACCGAATAACCTCATTAGTGTTGAGCCACCTGATATGGATAAAAGACAAACCGGACGGCCTCGTGCTAACAATCGTATTCCATCGCAAGGGGAGGAAATTACACCAAAATCTTGTAGTATGTGTCACAAAATTGGCCACTCTCGACACACGTGTAAAATCCCTCTAGAGTCACATATGTCATCCAAATCAAAATCAAAAAGTGAGCCGGCTACATATGTTGAAGTCGACGAAGAAAACTTCCGCCAGATTGTGTATGACTCAACAACACAGAAGTATGAATATGATTTAAATGAGAACTAGTTTACCTGATTTTATGGACGTATTGTGTGTTTGATTAAGACATTGTATTTTTAATTTACTGTATTTTATGGACGTATTGTTGTTTTAATTTACATCCAATTTTAGAGACTAAGCCTTTTAAGTTAACAGGCTAAAAAATCTAATTTTGCAGGCTAAGCCTTCTAAGTTAGCAGGCTAAAACATCTAATTTTGCAGGCTAAGTCTTTTAAGTTAGCAGGCTAAAACATCTAATTTTGCAGGCTAAGCAATCTAAATATTACAATTGTTTAAATATTACAAACCATCACCATCCCACAAGCCTTTAATTTTACAGGCTAAACATCTAATTTTACAGGCTAAGCCTTTTAAGTTAGCAGGCTAAAACATCTAATTTTGCAGGCTAAGCCTTTAAAGTTAACAGGCTAAAAAATAAAATTTTACAAGCTAAGCCTTTAAAGTTAGCAGGCTAAAAAATAAAATTTTACAGGCTAAGCCTTTTAAGTTAGCAGGATAAAACATATAATTTTGCAGGCTAAGCCTTCAAATTTAGTAGGCTAAAAAATCTAATTTTGCAGGCTAAGCCTTCAAAGTTAGCAAGCTAAAAAATCTAATTTTACAGGCTAAGCCTTCTAAGTTAGCAGGCTAAAAAATCTAATTTTATAAGCTAAGCCTTTTAAGCTAGCACGCTAAAACATCTAATTTTGCAGGCTAAGCAATCTAAATATTACAATTGTTTAAATATTACAAACCATCACCATCTCACAAGCATTGTTTAAAGATTACAAAACATCATCATCACAAACTATTGTTTTAATATTACAAACCACCACCTTCTCCCTCCACCTTACCAACATCCATCTTACCACCATTACATGCATCCTTACCACTAATACCATCCACCTTACCACCATCACTTGTATCCTTACCACTAACAGCATCCACCTTAGCACCAATACCTGCGTCCTCATCCACCTCTGGTAGAATATGATCATAAAATTTTTTGGCAAAACGCATCCGGAATGATTTTGCCTCCAATTCAGTGTCCACCCCAGCTGCTTTGATTAACTGATTCTATACAAGCTTCTCCATAAACATGCATACCCAAGGACCACAGTCTCCGACTCCATCCGTATTAAACTGTTTAGGACAATCGATGAACTCCGTCTCAAATCTTTCATGCGTCAGACGGCTGTAATACCCTAACAGGTTTAACCACACACCAAAGTCGTATTCAATGAAATCTAGAAGAGCATGAACCTGTGAACCAATAAAACCAAGACTGAACCAACAAAAATTAATTAGCAAGTAAGATTAGTAGGATAAAAAATTAATTAACAAGTAAGATTAGTAGGATCAAATTCTTTACCTGTCATCTACTCTCAGTTTCTTCAACCGAAGATCAAATTCAACCAAAAACCAGTGAATCTTTGGTATATTCATTGGGATGTAAACCTGGAAGTATTTGTTAGAAATATCAGAAAATTAGATAATTAATTAGTAAAACTGTTATATTTAAGTTAAAACATACTTTATCACATGATTTTATACACGGGTATGGTTCATGTTCTCCGTTACCTAATGAGTATTGAAACTCATGTTGCTCCAAACCTGGTGTGAACCAAGGTGGCAGTATACTTCATGTGGCGGCATAGGGTCTAGAGTAGTACAGATATGTGGACCAAGCCCATATGTGCTGAAATAAGAGTAGTACAGATTTTAAATAATTACTTAACTGACATAAATAGTATTCCAAGAAAAAAAACCAAAATGTTTTACTACATACAATGTTATCATTCCTAAAAACCATTCCTTCTACTTCATCATGGTCATTCGGTGGTTGGGTAGGCTCATCTTCCTCACTGCTACACTTTCTTTTACTACTAAAGTAATGTTTCATCATGTCTAGAATCATGTCCAGCTTTTGACTGTCTGCATTTGTTCTGGTTTCTTTTTCCTCAAAAACTGGATCCCAAATCAGGATCCCCTTTCCTCGTACGGATTGTCGTAAACTTTCCTTTTCTTGTTGCTCGATAAATGCTACACTTTCAATCCACCACTCCGCCTCCACCTCCACCTCCAGTTCATTGGGACGGATTGCAATCGGCCGAAAATTTTTCTACAATAGTATAACAAAACAATGGATCAGTTAAAATAGCCGGCTAAAATAGTTAAAAAAAAAAAGCAGGCTAGATCAGTTAAAACAGCAGGCTAAATAAAAAAAAAAGCAGGCTAAATCAGTTAAAACGGTAGGCTAAAATAGTTAAAACAACAGGCTCAATCAGTTAAAACAGTAGGCTAGATCAGTTAAAACAGCATGCTAAATAAACAAAAAAAAAGGATAAATCAGTTAAAACAGTAGGATCAATCAGTTTGAACAGTAGCCTCAATCAGTTAAAATAACAGGCTAGATAAGTTAAAACAACAAGCTAGATCATTTAAAACAGCAGGCTATATCAGTTAAAACATCAAGCTAAATCAGTTAAAACAGCAGGCTCAATCAGTTAAAACAGCAGACTAGATCAGTTAAAACAACAGGCTAAATCAACAAAAAAAGCAGGCTAAATCAGTTAAAACAGTAGGCTCAATCAGTTTAAACAGTAGCCTCAATCAGTTAAAATAGCAGGCTAGATCAGTTAAAACAACAGGCTAGATCAGTTAAAAGAGCAGGCTAGATCAGTTAAAACATCAGGCTAGATCAGTTAAAACAGCAGGCTAGATCTAAGTTTACCTTCACAACATTCTTCATAATTTTTTGCGCCCGCACCCAATGGATCCTCTCAGTCGACGACCCCCAGCTTAAACATCTTGGAACCCTCTGTTTGTATTTTGACACTAAAGTACGACACTCAGATAGAACTTCATATATCCACATCTATTGTTATAATATATAAATTAGGAATCAATTCACGTAAATATATATATAGAAAATTTATTAAACTAATAATATTACCTTAAACGCCCATGCAAAACCGGGCAATGAGTAATTCATCCACACGAGGTTCTGTTTCTTCACGTATTCCTTCTTCCGCTCAAAACAACTCTGTAGATGAGGATATGTTAGATCCCACAGATAACTTCCTCATGGGTAACGGTTCCATGAATTAATATCATCAACTAAAGCCACCAAAAAATCATCCATGTAAGAGTTTTTCTGGGTACCCTTCATCCCCACATCTACAAGCATCAACAGAGACAACCGCACCATATCATCATCCTCAATGTGTGATAAATCGTCATTATATAGCTACTCTAACTGTTCAATTTTCATTCTCCTCCCACCAAATACACGATCCTTGAACTTTGAATCAAAAGATGGAACTTCCACATCCCATTTCCCAAAGCGTAAACCAGTGATAAGACATAACTCACGTGGACCAAATCGCAACGCCTCACCAGCAAGAACATAAAATAACCCATCAATTCTTGGGTTAAGATCGGACTTTATCTCATGTTGAAACATTAAATGCACCAATACCGAGTCGGCAAGGGTGCATCTTGCTTTTATCCACATATTAAAACAGGTGTGCTGCCAAATAAGCATCTGATTAGATGTTAGCTTATATTTGATAAGGGAAACCACATCCGGTGAACACCTCATTTTCACTGTTGCCTGCATAATTAAAAAGAATTATACTTCAGGCTAAGGTAGAATAAAGAACAAAGGAGCAGGCTAAGGTAGATTAATGAACCGGCTAAGTATGCATTTTTTGACGGCTAAGGTAGAACAAAGGAGCAGTGTAAGTTAGAACAAAGGAGCAGGCTAAGGTAGATTAATGAACCGGCTAAGTATGCATTTTTTACGGCTAAGTTAGAACAATGAATCGGATAAGTCATTTTAATTACATGGCTAAGTCATTTTAATTACCTGGCTAAGTACATAATAGTTCCGGCTAAACCCTAGAATTCCTATAATCATTCAATCCCTAAATTAAAGTAAAAATCAATTCCTATAATCATACAATCCCAAAATGACAAGAAAATTAACGGACAAACCCTAGAATCGATTTCTATAATCATACAATCGAAAATAATGTTCAAACAAACCTGGGTGTAATCTGTTGACGAAGCCATGTTGTATTATCCGACGAGCGAGCGAGCGAGCGACGATGGCGAGCAAGCGACGATGGTGAGGGAGGGACGTTGGTGAGCGAGCGAAGGTGGCGAGCGACCGACGATGGTGGCGTACGACCAGGGGCGGATGTAGTGAAGCGAGGGGGGGTGCACAGGAACCCCCCGAGTTTTGAAATTTTAGTGTAACGGTAGGTAAAAAAACTAGGGTGAACCCCCTAAAATATTATAGGGTGAACCCCCTTACGACGGCGCCCACTGCTGCTCGGTTGATCCGGTTGTGAAGCTATAAAACTAAGAACTCTTTCTTGAACTAAATGTGTGTTCTTGAGCATTCATATGATTAGAGGTAAAAAATTGATAGAAACAAATGAGTAGATGACTCTTAAATACAAATTAGTTGATTTTGTGAACATTTGAAGCATAATTTTCATGTTTTTTTCTTTGCTTTAGACCTCCAAAAATGGTTGAGCCGCCCCTGCCCGACCCGACCCGACCCGACCAATCGAACCGAACCGAAAATTTTTATGTCCGGCCCTATGAAATTGGATCATCTAAAAACAGTGAACCCCCTGAAAAAAATTCTGGATCCGCCACTGCGTACGACTTTGGTGGCGAGCGAGCGACAATGGCGAGCGACCGACGATGGTGGCGTACGGCTTTGGTGGTATGCGGCTAGATTAGCCCGTAAAAGATCTAATTCAGAGAACTAATAGCCGGTATAGATTTACCGGCTAAGATTAGCCGTCTGTTGTGAAGAAAATGAAGGAATTCGGAGGCTTAGCTGCCTTAGCCTCGGGAAGGTGAAAAACAGTGAACCGGGAATGTAAATAGTGCAAATTTCAATAAATTTTTTTAAAATTCAAATTATTACCGCCATTTTATATTTAGCCGGCAAAATTCACATGTATAGCCGTCTAATTCTATTTTTTAGCCGGGTCTTTAAATTTTATAAATAAGATTTTATATTAAATTCTACTACTATAATATATAAATTTTAGGTTTCAATTGATAAAGAAAAATGGAAAACGAAAGAGAATATCAGTCACAAGCGCCTACACTAGCGTCAAAATGGACAACCAGTAATTAGCGACGTTTACAGAAAAGGCGTGTTGGGGAATCATCTTCGTCCAAGAATGAGCCCGAAATCATAGAAAAACCTAAATGGTTATTTCCGTGTACTGAGTCGGACAACTGGTCCCCTAATGTTATCGAATTTTATAACAACGGAGATGCCCGTTTTTGTTATTCAACATTACTCGAATCAACCGACAAACTGTGTAAAGAATTTTGGGGAAGTTTATTGGGTTTTAAACAACATAGTTTTTTTTCTTCACTGGTAAACAATTATTGTTTTTTTATTTGTTAATTATATTACAATATTTGTTGACTAATATCTTTTTTACAGCATATAGAGGCATGGGTCGCAAGAATTATGAGAATTAGACATGTTAAAGTGACGAAACAAGAATCTCCAGAGAATGTGTGTTGGACGATTATACCACCGAAATTATATCATCATTTGCTAAATCAGTCATCAAAAAAAATGTTTTCATTTTCTTTAGGCCAGGAAATTTTTTTCGAAAGTTGTTAGAAGCTGATCACGTTTATGTTCCACTTTTGATTGAAAGAAAACGTTGGCTCCTAATAGGAGTAGATATGAAAAATATGGAAATGATTCAGTACTGGACTGAAAATTTTGATTCTGCAACCTATCGTCACCTAATTTTCCCATTCGTGACGAAATTTGCGGTTCACTTTGGAGCCTTGTTAGTGAACATTCATTACTCGAGAAAAACAGGTAAACAAGAGAAACAGTTCACATTTTCAACCACTGAAAAATTCATTCAAAGCAATCACCATTACCTACTTGAAAATTCGGGGGTTCTAGTTTGTATGATAATGGAACATTTAACTCTGACGTAGCCGTTAAATTTAGATGGAGATTTTTGGCAGATAGAATTTATACCTGCCGTTGTCTTCCTACTATTGTAACTGAAACTTAGAGTAATATTTTCGTTAAGTTATGTATTTTCGTTTAACAATTAATATATTTTGGATCATTTTGTTGTTGTATCGATTGTTTAGGTAATTATTAAAATTTTATGATGTATTTTCTTAAATACTTGTATAACAATAGGCTTAATCTATTAAAACAGTAGGGTAAATCAATTAAAACAGTCGGTTTAATCTATTAAAACAGTAGGCTCAATCAGTTAAATACTTGTATAACATTTTAAAACATAAAATTCAATTAAAAACATAAAATAAAGGTTTGCAATAAAAGAAATTAAAATACAAATTAATTTTAAGGTTTACAATAAAAGTAAATTAAAATACAAATTAATTTTAAGGCTTACAATAAAAGTAAATTAAAATACAAATTAATTTTAAGGACTCCAACTGGCGTCTAAATCGGTCGTATCGTCTTCAAATGGATCCCAAGTAGGAGTAAAACGACCGCCTCCATCTTGTGCTTCATTCAGTTCATTCATCGTCGCCCAATCTTCGTCGTAGTCGTATAAATCGTCAACTCTAACAGTTTCTTGCTATTTAGACGCGGGGTGATCTGCAACGTTATTCTGATGATCGTCAACATTATTCGGCACATCTTCGGTAGGAGGATTCATTGTTTCTTCAACGTTATTCGGCACATCTTCAACAGGAGGAGTGTTCGGTTCATCGACAAAATTCTTTTAAAAAATGTACTCTGGAGGAGTGTTAGGAACATTTTCCATTTGTAAAATTTTAAGATGTGAAACAACAAAAATTTTAAGATGTCAAACTATGATTTATATATAAAGTTTATAAAAAAATATTAAAAAAAAAGAAACACAAGTCGGCTAAGCAAATAAGCCAAGCCGGCTAAGCCAAAAAGCCAAGCCGTGAACGGAGCCGGCTCATTTTTGAAAAAAAATCGGAGGCTAAGCCGTCTAAATCAAATAGACGGCTAAACCTGTATTTAGCCGGCTATTACACGGCTAAGAATGACACGTGTCAGGTACTTATTGGTTCGTACTCTTACAATTGGAATGTTGGCATGTAATTTTATGCCGGCTTTAGCCGCCTGTTAAGTGCAATGTCCGTAAAACAGTAGGCTAAATAAGGATGTCCATTTTTGATAAAAATCTTGGTCAAATGTCCATTTTTGTATTTTTCCCTAAGTTTGGTGAGGGACCCTTTTATATGCAAAACTACCCACAGAAACCATTGTGTAGTTAACCCAACCACCACTACCACCCTCACCCATCGTCTCCTTCACCACCACCGGCAACCACCACCAGACCCCTGTTATCTCCATCTCCTCTTCCCAGTCACTATCACTGACACCCATTACCTCAAGCCACCATCGCCTCGTCAGAACTCACTACCACCACAGAAAATCGATTTCAGGTTCTTGGGAGACGTAATCGAAGTTCTATGGTGGCGAGGAACGTTGGGCAGGGTGGAGATGGATTGACTTATGGTTGGTGCACGAGAAGAGGTAAATGATCCCTCTAAACAAATAGAGTTATTTACAAAAATAGTTCCTCTAGTTGTTAAAGGGCTTTTTGGTCATTTTACCCAAACTTAACAAAAAATTAACAGCAGTTAATATTAATACCTAATATTGTTACAAAATTGAAACACAATACTCTTAGTTGCAAATTGAAACCCTTAGTACTCATACCCTTTACTTTTCACAAATCACATGAATCATCCATGTAATTAACTCTAATTAAAAAGAAGATGATATGGATTCCCAATAACTTGACCTATCGATGAATTATCTTATCTTGCATGAGATGGCCAAAATCCCTCTCGTTAATTCATCACATTCATCCTTAATTGTTAAAGTTATTTTTCGTCAATAATCCATTGGTGATCCAGGTAATTTTTTTTCAATGACAATACCTATTTTCTATTATTGTATGCAGTTTGATCAAACATATATGTTATCTATTTAATAGAGACGTTTGAATAAGAAGTTTCGTTTGTTAAACATGACACATAAACAAATATGATCATCCTTAATAAATTAACAATATATGTGAGTAAAAATAAAAACCACTACATAGTTTAGAACTAAAGTGATTAGTTTTTAGCCTTTAATCATACATGAAGCAGATAAAATAAATGAACGTTTATGATATTGATCTTCTAAAAAATAATTTGTTTAGTTTGAACTTCCCTCCTAAGGAATATATCTTAACACAAAATAAATATTTAAAAAATGATTAATTAAATGACAATGGATTCTCTCCAACCCTAAGTAATAGTATTAGGCAGATGGGGGCCAATTGTCGAACACCCTCCATGTTACCCTCTTCTTGATCAATGATGACACGTGATTACCACCAACAAACACACACGGGCCCATTTCAAGTGCTTTTCCACCTCTACTTCTTCTTACCGCCACCAATCACCATTGTGAATCGTGATATGCGGTTTTGGCTTATATAAATTAGTTTTAACACAGTCATATTGTTATCAACTTAACATTTGGTTTATGTACAAAAATTATTATTTTGATTTTTGGACAGTGAAGAAATTAACACAAAAATATTACCTTTTTTTGTTTATATGATGATTTGGGTATTATTCGCAAAACTAATGAATTGGCTAGCTTAGATGTACGAAGTTTAAAAACAATATTCAATTAAAATTTAGGAAACTACGAGATATGCGGACCACTGAAATGTATGATGTATTATTAGTTAATTATCTATATATTCAAATCAAGTCTAATCTTTTAGTTATGACAAACATACAATAGAAGAAAATTTATGAGAAAACCAAAAACTTCTCATTAAAGGTTTTTGGGTGAGGATGGGGTGGGGGATTTAGGTTTCTGGGGTGAGTTAGGTTTTTGGTGTGGTACTACACATATGCAGTACCTTTAATGATTAGTTTTTTTTTTGTTTTCTCATGAAAATAAGTTTTTTTATAAACTCAACCCTATTACAATAACCCCCAACTAATATATTCTATTTTTTAGAACAACTCTAATCTACTCTTATTAAGCACATATACCTACACATTACAGGATCCAAACCCTCGATCTTTTGGATAGAATGGAACTAATATATTATATTTAATAAAGGACAGGATATGCTAGAACAACAAACGTAGGATTGAGGCAGGTTGGTAAGATGAGACCTAAATCAGTCAAATTGTTTTTAAGATTAAGGGCAAGACTTAAACATGACTAAATCTTGGCTAGTAACGACCTTAAAGAATCGGCTTTAGCCCTAAGCCCTCTACGGACAAGGTTACGCGTGTCCATAACCTGGACTTATGCTACTCTAATGATGGGGCAATGCCAACGAAGAAGATGAATCTTTAAAAAGAAGTTAAGGGGCATAAAGGGATATGAGAATGAGAATGAGAATGCTAAATAGAAATGAGACACATCCTCCTTGGCTTTGATTTCCAAATCATATGTCACGAATGATGGTTTGTTGTTGGAATGTTCAAAGATTTTGAATTTGGTTGATTGGTAAATCAGATATTGTTGTCTTTTATCACCCCACGTTGCTTCCGTCTTAAGTTATTAGAGTTTTCAGCAATTTAGCTTAAATTTCTATAACAATCATGTTCTTTTATTCATATTTTTGTGAACTACATAAAGCTGTGATTTTCGATTACCAACCAAACACGTATTACATGACTATTGTATGTTTCAATGGTTAAGAATGTTGGTTAATTCTTTGAGTTTACATGTGAAAGAGGGAGATTAGAGATTGAGATGGAAGTTTGGCCGAATACTTGGAGTATAAGAATTGGAGCCGTGAGTTTTGAAAGGATAAGAATGGTTATTTTGCAAATTTGTTAGGATTGTGTTAGTATAGAACTAGGAAGTTTATTTTTATTACTTGTTTGGATTATTTTTAAAGTAGTTGAGTAGGATTAGAAGACTTGGTTAGCAAGGTTTGTTTTATTATAAATAGATAGTTTAGGGATCGTTGTAAGTGTGTCAAGAATTATAATAAACAAAAAGAGTCGATCTTGGTTGAAATCAAATTTTGTGTTCGTCTTCTTGAGCCTGATTTCCAACAATTGGTATCAGAGCTTAGTGTCTGCGGTTTTGAGAGTCGTTTTCGCGAGGAGGAGCATCCCTTTGGTTGCAGGGCTGAAGACGAAGAAGGAGCAAGATCCGTTCTTGTTAAGAAGGTTTGAAGGAAGCAAGAACGTGATCTTCATAAAGGTTTGAAGGAAGCAGGTAAGAAGGAACAAGGAAATTTTTCTTGTTAAGTAGGCAATCAAAAACCCTTTTTCTTGGTTGAATGAAGGAGTAGGAAAAACAAGATCTTATCTTGTTTAGTAGGCAATCAAGAACCCTAGTTTTCGATTAAAAGGAGTAGGAAAAACAAGATTTTTCTTGTTAAGAAGGCTATCAAGAATTTGTTTCTTGATGAATTGAAAAAGTAGGAAAGAATGAAGAAGGAAAACACGTAAGAAAAAGAAAGTAGGAAAGAAAGGAGTCAAGAAGGAAGGAAGAGTTTTAATTTAGATGATGACGGCGCTAACCCCGCTTCAATCTTGATCAAATAGTATCTGGAGAGTTCAAAGTCGAGATTGAAACTAAGAGTTCCTGAAGGAGTCAAATGAAGAAATTTACAAGTTGTAGGGGGTGAAGTTTGTGAACTCGAGAATTAAGGGGGTTATTGTTGGTTAATTATTTGAGTTTACATGTGAAAGAGGGAGATTAGAGATTGAGATGGAAGTTTGGTCGAATACTGAAAGGATAAGAATGGTTATTTTGCAAATTTGTTAGGACTGTGTTAGTATAGAACTAGGAAGTTTATTTTTATTATTTGTTTGGATTATTTTTAAAGTATTTGAGTAGGATTAGAAGACTTGGTTAGCAATGTTTGTTTTATTATAAATAGATAGTTTAGGGATCATTGTAAGTGTGTCAAGAATTATAATAAACGGAAAGAGTTGATCTTAGTTGAAATCAAATTTTGTGTTCGTCTTCTTGGGCCTGATTTCCAACAATTGGTATCAGAGCTTAGTGCCTGCGGTTTTGAGAGTCGTTTTCGCGAGGTGGAGCAGCCCTTTGGCTGCAGGGCTGAAGACGAAGAAGGAGCAAGATCTGTTCTTGTTAAGAAGGTTTGAAGGAAGCAAGAACGTGATCTTCATGAAGGTTTGAAGGAAGCGGGTAAGAATGAACAAAGAAATTTTTCTTGTTAAGTAGGCAATCAAAAACCCGTTTTCTTGTTTGAATGAAGGAGTAGGAAAAAACAAGATCTTATTTTTTCTAAAGTTTCATATACTACCTTTTAACTTTCTAAATTTTAAGCATATCCCTCATGTTTCTAAAGTTTCAAGTTTACCCCTGTACAAAATTCTCAACTATACTTCTCAAAATTCTAAACTCTCAAGTTTACCGTCAAATTTCGTTTATTTTTTCTTTTACTTTTTTTTATATTCTTCTTTAAATAATTTGTCATTTCAATGTTAACTTCTATTCGCGTCGCAATTTATCTATTTTTTTATCTCTAGAACCGAGTTGTGACGACTTCATACATTTCTTTTATGTACTTGGTCACGTTATTGTCTTCGCCGCACACGCGTAACTAGGTTTTCAAACCCGTCGCACCACGTGATTTTTAATATGTAAATAAACACGTTAATGTCACCGTAAAGCAACGCCGCAACACGCGGGTCATATTTTCTAGTTTCACATCTAAATAAACGATTCATATGATATACGCATGACAGTAGGCCCAAGTTAAATCTAAGTGTAATGGGCCGGTTATAATCTTATTGTATAGTAAGAGTTCAACTTTCTAAGATGTAACCTAACCACCAAACCAAATCACCAATGTTTCCGAGAATGGGCCTGTTAAGTAATGTCAAATACTCAAATCTATATCAATATATTTAATTTTGAAACCTATTTTATTAGCTTCTTTTCTTTAACCTGAAAAAATGGGATAGATTTACAAGAAATCTTAATTAGTTAGATATGGTAGATTCAAATGGGTTAGAAACCAATGTATTATACGGGTTGATGAAATGCAACGTATTATAAATCAACAGTTTTCTATGAAGATTTATATATTGAATGTCATCAGCCATTAGCGAAATAAAAAATAATATAGATTTAAGAATAATAAATAACAAATAGTGAAGATTTAATAATTATAAATAACAAATAATAAAAATTTAAGAATTATAAAATTATATTTTAAGATAAGATATAATTGAAATCTTCTTATGATTTAGTAAGTTTTAATAAAATATTAGAATAAATTTTAGATATTTAGTTATTTAAAATTATTATTATTTAATAAGAGAGAGAGTTATTTAATAGGAGAGATGTTGGAAGCAAAAATCTAAACTTCATCAGAAGTCAACACGTGACAGATAAAATTATTCATTTATTATAATAAGGATCGTATGTCTCAAAGTTTCTTTTTCTCATTCATTTAAGAAAAACAAGCTAAACTACATGATGTAGTAGTATAAATAATAATTTACAAAATTTACAAACTAAACTACATGCGTTATAATAGAAATGATAGTTTTAATTATTTGTAAAACAGTCATGGTACATTATTTATAGGATGTAATCATATGATAAAAGTTGGTATGCAACTAACAAAAAAAATAATAAGACAACACATTCTAAAATGACCGCCAACTAAAACATATTTTTAGGCTCACTGAATCCAAAAGACTAATAATAATAACTAGAGGATTGTTCGCGTGGTGCGGTGGAGATTTTGTACGTGTATATTTGCAATCTGACATATTTAAAAGTTATTCATACGTTATTTACATAGCCAAATTGTCTTACGGAATATAGAAGCTAATAATAATAGTGGTGATGATTGTGATTGTACGTAGCGGTGGTCAGTCGTACTAGTAGTCGTGATGGTAGTGACTTGGACATGAAATATTTAGTATTCTGAATTAGATATTTTAGATCTAATCCACCAATATGAAAACAAAGTATTACCAAATACCAGTTATGATTTAATACTTTTATAAATTTAAATTAAATTAGTATGTAACTATGTATAAATTTATATGGTGCATCCTTCAACCAAGTGTTAGAAAAATGAAAATTTCATCTAAACTAATTATAAACATATTTAAAAGGCAACTTGCTTAGCTAGAGTAAGTCTTTTGTTTTTTGTTTTTTTTAGAACGGTATGTCGGTTATGATGACGCTAACCCCTTCTAGCCCAGAGTTTAAGTCCTGTCACAAAGAGTGTTTCTAAAATTATAAAATGCATCTTATGAGAATTAAACCTGAGACCTTTAGAGGATTGAACAATTTGATAAATATCATTATCCCTTCTAAACACAAATGATAGTGGGGTTGAGATGCTTGACTAGAGTTTGATTGAGTTTTTGTCTTTTTTTCATAAACCCTTTGCGTTTTTTTTTTCCATTTTTTTCCTTTTCTATTTTTTCCTTACTTTAATTAAAAAAAAATCATTGTTTTATGTTTACTTAAGATGTTTGTGGGTTTACTTTATTTTGTATTTTTTGTGTTTCTTATGTTTTTTAGACACGCGTTTTTTTTATGTCTTCAGTCTCTCAAACACGCGCTTAAGTATTTGATATCGTTTAAGACTTCCCGTCGCAACGCGCCTCTGAACTTCTAGTTAAATAAATATATAAAATATATGATGTAGGTAAGTATACGTTAAAAAAATCGTAACCATCGATACACGTAAGAAACCAAATTGAAAGTTCCAGATTGTTTGATTGTTAGCGATCTCATGACTCCCAATTTTAAAACTAATCCATAAAAACAAAGCCCTACATTGAAGTATGTGCTTTTAAACTACAAAATTGTTTTATCCTCCAAAACTTAGTGACAAATAAATTCATTGAAATTATTGAAAATCATGAAAGTATTTACAAAATGAGTTACACTGAATAACCCCTGTTTTTCGTGATCGTTATTCGATTAATATCAGGAATAAAGGGTAGACTTATGTGTAATGAACCGGGTCACTCGACCCCATAACTTTTTATATGTAACATATATTACTAAAGTTGAGTGATCTCGTAATTTTTTGGAAGATGACCTTAATAAAATAATCATAAAAAGGAAAATTAAAGTTGTTAAGTGACACGGTTTACCTGATTTTTCCTTAATTTCATAGCGTTTTTCTTTTTTGCTTTTTTTCTCGACCCATGCTAACTATAACACTTTTTATGTAAGAACTCTAAAACTCTCGTTTTTGACATCCTCCCACATGTACCTGCCTCTTCCTATGCTCAAAAATTTGAAATCCCTTCATTTCTCGTTAATAAATCTTTTCCTAGTTGAAGATAATATTTTGAAACCGTTGGGAATTTCTATTATTGTTGTTAGAAAGCAAAACTCACATTAGATTCATAGCTTGCAATCAAAGATTGGGATCGTACATTTAACTAGTATTACCATCCGTGCTACGCGTCAGGGCACGTAAATTTTTTTTCATATCGTATTTGATGGTTGTATATTTTAAAACGTTAATAAAACATGAGTATTAAAACTTGTAACGTAAAAATAACAGAAAGAACTTGGAAAAAACCAAACAAAAACAACTTGATTAAAAAATAACAAAAATAAACTAAAAATTTGGAATAAAAAACTTGTTAAACAATCGGATTAAAACTCGATTTCCTCTAGGATTGAACCCGAGTGGATGGGAAAGGGGGGACGCTGACTTACCACTGGGCTAGCAAGGCCTTAGGCCATCCGATATACTCATCCTTTTCACGCCGTGATCCTAGTTGGTCCACCTCATCACGCCGTGATGGATCAATTTAAAATCACGCCGCCTTCCCCTTCCCGTGATTTTTTTTCACGCCAATCATCCCACTTTTCAAAGCAATGTATCCGTTTAACTCTTTTTTTTTAATCCGGATGTACAGATGTTGCAAGGAAACAAAGAGATCGAAGGAGATGAAGTTGCCTATTCTCTTGATTTTAGCCGGAGTTGGAGACCGAAGTTGCAGGTTGGACTCAACGAAGGAGATGAAGTTGCAGGTAGGGACGATGGTGCTAGGTTTTTATATTGTGTTTTAAATATTTTATTTCATCTGTTTTAGAATCTGTGTTTAAATTATTTAAATTTTTTATATTTTATTTTATTTTTATTAATAAAATATTATATTTTATTTTATTTAAATGAAAATTAAAAAATAAACATTTAATTATCACACCACCACAATTACACGGGTATACCCCTTGCCAAGTGATGGGTGGTGTGATAATGAGGGTAGTGACGTGGCGTCACATGGCATGCATTTTATTATCACACCATACCCCAATCACACAGGTATAACACATGCTCTTAGTGTTAAAAACCTCCACCAAAACTCTTTAATACCACAAAAGGGTAGCTGGAAAAAAAACATGACCAACCACCAAGTGACACGTAGCGAAGCCGTCAAAACCCACTAAAGATGAATTACCATGGTTCACAGCCTTTCAAAATTTGTAGAGTTATAATAAGGTTGTTGTTAGAGAATTAGAGTTTGTAAACTTTTGCAACCACCAAGGTTATTTGGTACAGGCGTTGATAAGTAATTGTTGCCTAAAGTAACTTCTGAAGTAAAGAAAATGGTGAGTTAGAATGCTAAAGTCATTAGAACTCTAGTCAATAACTTGACTTTACTACAACCCCCTAAAGTCAAAGCTAATTTCACAGTGATTTTATGTTTAGACTTGAATACTTGTTAAACATTTGATTCGATTCTAGTGTTTAGATTTTTAGTTAATTTGATTTAGAAAAATTGGTTTGAATTTTATAAGGACACTAAAAATAACTTGATGGCCTCTTTGCGAAATAGACTGCATCGTTTCGTCATCTGGATCCTTTCAAAACGTAATTACTTTTGATGAATACTGATATGGGTTTCTAACCGATTTTATTATATTTGGTTTTGTATTTCCGATTAGTTTGATAAATTGGATGTGGGTTTTTAACTGGTTTTTATTATATTTGGTTTTGTATATATTTCTTAGTGATTCGTTTGATAAATTGTAGTAATTGTATGCCACATTGATTTATTTATTTTTTTTCACTTCAAGTTTAAGTTTAAAAATACACAATTCACCAAACTTATTAGGGCGTGAAGCCTATCACGTAAAATCATCTTCAAAAACCAAAATATTATGGTGAAATCACCTTCAAAATTATTCGAACAAAACTAAAATCACCTTTAAAACCGTCATAATAAAACTAAAATCGCTTTCAAACTCTAAATAATTCAGTGACCCAATTTAACGTGACAAAAAAGTTTCAGTAACCCGAACTAATAAAAACCCCTTTATTCATTAACATACGAAGACTAAAAATTTAAACCCTAGTAAACAGGGGGCGGAGCTGAGGATTTAGGGGCCTGGGACGAACTAGCAAAAATGGGCCCAAACGATAAAAGATGGCGATAAACATAACAAAATTGTAATTTTAAAAGACATACTGTAAGAGTTGTAAAAAATTATATATATATAAATAATATATAAAAAATTAGAAAATTTTGAGCCCTCTGTGAGAACGGGCCCTGGACGATCGCCCTCCCGCCCATGATCAGCTCCGGCCCTGCTAGTAAAAAATTCATGAGTCCACCCTCGGAAATTTTGCCACACAAACAAGATAACATACACCATATGAAACATTGTCTAACAATTATATATAATTATATATTATATTGGTACATATAAAAACCTACAAACCAATGAATATCATTATGACTAAGAGTACTTGATCCCATTACAAGGACATTTGGATCAATCCTACATCCCACATGTTTTTACCTATTAAACACCATCTTTAACGTGTTTTTCGTTAATTAGAATAATATATAGTAAGTCTGAAAAAGACAATCTAAAGGTCATTGATCACCACATTCAACCAATCAACCATTGAACGCGCCTCATTTTGGAGAAAAAAACTTTCACTTTGAAACTTGAAGAGTAAAGCTATTTTAATTTTTTAAATCTGTTAATTTGATATATAGTTTGAAGATAAAATGGCTAATTGTTTTTTTCTTTTTTGAAAGGCTAATTGTTTTTATATTTAAAAAGTCTGGTTGTGCGCACTTACAGAAACAAACATCTAAAGTATATACATGTAAAATCGTCAGACTATTCACATCAACATCTTTATCTACATCCTTAAAATTACACTAAAATTATTATATTTTCTCTCTCATTTTTAATTAAATAATATTTTTTTATATCTTTATTATTACCTTTTCTCTCTTCTTCACTCACAACCATTTCAAAAAATATTAAAAAATTTATGCATGTGAACAGTGTTTCCCCCCAAATATATAGAAAAGTTATATTTTTTCACTCTTTTTCACTCACAACCACTTTAAACCACCCCTAAAATATAAAAAAACTCACTCATATAAATATAGAAAAACTGATGTGAATCATAAATAGCATATTTTGAGGAAATGATTTAAAAACAGCTTACTTATTAAAAGCAATATATTTGTCGTTTAGCATATATAAAACTTTTTAGCGTGAAACCGGTTACATTAAAAAACTAAAAAAAAAACTTTATAATATAAGGTTTAAGTATACAAAAATAAAATCTTAACATGTTCAAAAATATATTATTATGAGTTTTACATCAATGGTTATTATGTACATTATTATAAAAAAGGATTTCAAATCTATTGTTTCATTGATTCGTGGAATGTAGTAATGGTCTTGTAAGCAGCTTTGGCAAGTGCTTATATCGGTAACTTTGGTGGAACATGTTTATTTTTTTCATTTATTTTTTTTTCTATTTGAAGTGTTGTATTTTTTTGTTTTTTATCAATATTAAACTTATCTTTATTTTTTAACAACTTTTAAAAAAATGTTGAGAGGAATACCACTGGTAGAGTGACGTAGTAAAGACTTAAAGAATGAATAAGAGTGATGATGTGACGCGATATGGCATATAATAAAGAATCCGTTGGCCTAAGATACATAGCCATAGTCGTACTTTGATCATACGAATAAAATGAATCACGTAATTTACGTTCTTTAACTTTTTTTTCTGAAAACTTATTATTTGTGCTACCTTCTCGTGTGCATTTAAACGATTACGTATCTTGTTCATGCACGCAGATGATTATTTAAGTGTTACTTTTTCCTAACATTATCGAACACAAAAAAATATAGTTACAACTTTAAATTAATATATATACATATATATAATATGAATGGATTAAAGTCTATGATAGTTTGGAATGTTCCATGAGTTAGCATTGAGAAGTCGACGCCAAGCATGAACGACAACGCACTTGAGGAAGTCATCGTATTGGTAAAAGCAATTAAATGTTTATTATTACAAAAATTATTTTAACCACGTTTTTAATTTCAATTAACTAAAATACTAATCTCATTTGACATTTTCGTAAGTTAACTATTTCCAAAATGTCATAAGCGTTGACTAAATTATACATAGTTTATAGTTAGAACGACAATCAAACGATGGTGATAAGTGAAAAAACACCAAATGGCGATAAAGGAATTTAAGAAACTAACACATATAGATTCGAGAGTTATAACGTTATATAAAACCAATTAGATTTTAATCTTAAACAGTTTAGTTTCTTACAAAACATCTTTTCTTCTTTAACCTTTTTGAGTTGTAGAATATGGCATGGGAGCAGGGGCGAAGCTTGAAGAAAAACGTAAGGGGGCGGGATTTTTTTTCATATCCTAGGGGGCCGGAACTATTAAAATTTTCAGCCGAATACATATAAATTAACACTACTGAGCGAAAAATCGGCCAAATACGTATAAATTAACACTACTGAGCAGAAAATCGGGGAATACATCGCCATGCATGGGAGCCATTCACCAAGGTAAGTGTGACACAATTACACTGCTCATCCATATCACACACCTTATACAACATAGGTTGAGGAGTGTTTCCTAGCGGTATGGGTGCCACATCACATAGTTGTTGTTGTGGCCACACACACCCTCTTAAAGTGATATTGTAGTTGACAACGAAAGTGAAATGTATGAGTATAATTTGTCAAATTGTCAGTGTTGATTATTATCGTAAAAAATCACAGTTTAGATTTAGATTATTAAAATCTAATTGTCTAGTGAATATTTAAAATCATAATTTATAATAGAAATTGGGTGTAAGTTGTAATCAAAACATGATTTAAAAGAGAAGCTCGAAATAATACAGGGTTCTATCGAACTATGTTAACTAAATTATACACTAATTATGTTTAGTAACAAACTAATGGGATTACCCTCCACTAAACGTCAGAAATTCGATCGGCATATGTTCGGTTCATTTTGCGGTGCGTTAAATTACGAAAAAGTTTAACATTTTAGAAACTTTATATATAAAAAGGTTCAATCGTGAAATAAGTCAACGTGTTCGAAAAAAATATCAAGAAAAGAAAAAAACAGAAAAAATGATTTTTTTTTTTTAAATTAAGCTGACCTCAGCATGACTAGAACTGACATTAGCAACATGTAGGATGGAAGGGGGTCGGAATTTTGCTGACCTCAGCGGGGCTGCAGCCAACGCCAACAAAATGCCAGACGTAAGGGGGATTGAGATTCTAACCGACGTGCCATGGTGAGGAGGAAGGGTGCGCACCATTGGGCCAACGCCCATATTTGTTTACGGTTTGCCTCCTTCCCTATATATGCAAGAAATACATAAAGAAAACATTGTATTGGGTTGTACCTTATACTTCTATAATTGTTCCAAGTGAACAGTAAAAGTCTCACACACAGCAACTTTACAAATTACAATTATATATAATACCATAAACCTTAATGTAAAGTAAATGATTTTTTTTTAACAAGAAAAGTCACGATTAAGATTATAACTTAGAAAAAAAGGCCTTACACATTTTAGTATATACAACTCGATGCATTGGAAAGATGTAAGATCTAATGATTTATTAAAAGATGGGCACACTATCAAAATATCTTTCATCTCCCCTCACTGGAAAAAAAACTAAACTCCATTTCTCATCAGATGCCTCGTCTATCGCTGGCCCATTCAGACAACCGTTGATCTGCCCTGAGAAAGCATTATCTATCCAACGGTGAACCTGTCTGATCTTGCCACTCCGACGGCAACCATACACTCCGACGATACCTCTCAAGATCAATAATAACAATAATTATCGAAGAACACACAATTAAGAGTAAACTCGCTTTTATTATACCAGGGAAATATAACTCAAAAACCCTAATACAATAATTCTCATACCATAACCCTAAACTTGGTTTGGTATTTATAGATTAACCCAACTTGGTTAACAAGAAACTAATTAAACCCTAAACACCCCTTAAGCCCAGCCGACTTGCTGTGCAGACTCGGGTCGGCCCACTTGGCCATTCAACTCGGTAATTAGCCTTCATTCACCCCCTTAATTTCCGAGTCGGATTTAGGGAGGTCTTCAACTCCAAGTAGATCACGCATCTCTATGAACTTGATTCTTGCGAGGGCTTTAGTTAAGATATCAGCTCGTTGCTCTTTCCCACTAATATGTTCAACATCAATCTCACCTTCATTGTAACGTTCTCGGATGTAATGGAAGTGGGACTTTATATGTTTCGTTCGACTATGAAAGACCGGATTCTTCACTAAGGCTATTGCAGACGTGTTATCAACTTTCAACACAACTTTCTGCAATGGTTCTTCGGTTAACTCGCTTAACAACTCTCGAATCCAAACGGCTTGACATGTGGCTGCCGAAGCTGCCATGTACTCGGCTTCACAAGAGGAGAGTGCAACAATGGCTTGTTTTTGTGAGCACCATGTAATCGGAGACGAGGCATAGTAGAAAACGTGCCCGGTGGTACTTCTTCCATCATCCTCATCTATATTGTGACTGCTGTCACTATACCCAACAAGTCCTCTTGACCTGTTTCTTTTGTACTTGATCCCGTAACTAGTCGTTTTCTTCAAATATCTCATTAGGTGTTTTATTGCCATACCATGAGATTCACGTGGGGTTTGCATGTAACGGCTCACTATACCCACGGAGTATGCCATATCGGGTCGGGTGTGGAGTAAATACCGTAAGCAACCTACCACCTTTCTGTACTCGGTTGCATCAACCTCGGCTTCATATTTCGAATACTTCACCCCTTGATCCATCGGAACTTGAGACGGATTGCACCCTTGCATCCCCGTTTCCTTCAAGATTCGTTTGGCGTATCCTTCTTGAGTGATTACTATCCCGTCCTCTCGTTGAGTTACTTCGATTTCTAGATAGTAAGTTAGCTTCCCGAGATCCGACATTTCAAACTTGGTTGACATACCCTTCTTGAAGTTGGAAATTATACTCGTGCTTGTACCTGTAACAAATAAATCATCAACATACATAACTACAATCAAAAAATGTTTCCCGCCTTTCTTTCGGTAAACTGATTGTTCCTTTGAGCATTTTTGGAATTTCATGTCTTTTAGGTTATGATCAAGCTTCGTGTTCCAGGCTCGTGGAGCCTGCCTTAACCCGTACAATGCCTTTGACAACTTGTAAACTTTTGCCTCCTCGCCTTTCTTTTCGTATCCTTCGGGTTGTGACACGAACACAACTTCCTTCAATTCCCCATGTAAGAACGTTTTTTTTACATCGAGATGGTGAATTTCCCACCCATTTGATGCGGCTAGTGCAATTAACAGCCGTATAGTTTCTATACGGGCTACCGGAGCGAAAACATCATCGAAATCAATCCCGTGTTGTTGTACATACCCTTTTGCAACCAACCGAGCTTTGTACTTGTTTATCGTTTCATACGCATTGCGTTTAACTTTGAATAACCACTTCAACCCGATGCATTTAGCTCCCTTTGGAAGTTCAACTAACTTCCACGTTTCGTTTTTATTTATCGACTCAATTTCGGCATTCATGGCACAAACCCATTCTTTACTTGTCTTAGCCTCCCGGTAAGTAGTCGGCTCCCCGTTAGATACTATCAAGAGTATCTCAGAATTATTTTCGGACAACAATACATAATCATCTTGACGTCTTCTTGGAAATATCGATGTACGAGTGGATCTCCTTAGACCCGTTTGTGCCTCTTGATCACTCGTTTGGGCCTGCGGGCTTGTATCAGGTGACTGAACATGCGAATGGGCTGCTGAGTTTGGCCTACTGTCACTGGAGGAAGCTGACCCGCTGGAAGAGGCTGACCCGCTGGGTTCGGGCTGGTCCGTGTGGGACCAATCAGTACTCGGGCTGCTTTCAGATAGCTCGGCTGAGGAGGGCTGAATAGGACCAGTGCCATTGTCAATCACACCCCCCCATACCATAGAAAACATTCCTGGGTCAAAATCGTTCGTCTCCACTTTCTTTGCCCAATTCCATCCTTTATTCTCGTTAAACACCACATCTCGACTAACGATTATATCCTGGGTATTTGGATCCAAGAGACGGTACGCCTTAGAACCCGTTTCGGACCCAAGATAGACAAGTGGTCTGGATCTATCATCAAGTTTCTTTAGATTGATACTAGCCACCTTAGCATATGTCATGCATCCGAATACCCTTACATGTTCAATATTCGGCTTCCTTTTCATGAATCGTTCGTAAGGAGTTTGATCGATCAGGGCTCGGGTAGGGACCCGATTGATCAAATAGGTGGAATGTCGGACTGCCTCGCCCCACATGTAATTTGGAGCCTGCATTGCCTTCAAAATACTCCGTACCATTCCCATTAAAGTTCAGTTTCGTCTTTCAATTACGCCGTTCTGTTGAGGCATGTACGGGGCGGTAAGATGTCGTGCAACTCCATTTTCATCACAGAACTGATGAAACTCACGTGAAGTGAACTCTCCTCCCCTATCGGTTTGGAGAGTTTTCATAGGTAAGCCTCCTTCTGTCTCGATTAGGGCTTTGAACCTTTTGAAACAATTGAACGCCTCCTTCAATAAAAATGTCCACATATATCGTGAGAAATCATCTATCAAAACAAATACGTACCTATTAGCCGCCAAGTTCGATGGGGTTATAGGTCCGCATAAGTCACCGTGAACCAACTCCAACGGTCGTGTGGCTCTGAAGGATGTCGTGGAGGGGAATGCCAGCCTTGTTTGCTTACCAACTAAGCATGATTCACATATCTGTTTTTCATGCTCAATTTAAGGCAAACCATGCACTAGTTTTTTCTTGGCCATTGTTTTCATTAACTCGAAGTTGACATGCCCAAGTCTTGCATGCCAACGCCATGCATCATCTTCAATCTTTGACTGTAGGCAAACGAGATTTCCAACCTTCATTCGTATCTTGTAGAGTCTGTTTGGAGTTCTTGTGACTTTCATGAGTAGCCTTTCGTTTTCATCGTGCATGGTTAGGAACTCGTGCCTCATCCGAACATCACATCCGGACTCTGTTGCTTGACCGAGACTCATTATATTATTTTTCAGCTCGGGTATATAATAAATCTCGGTTAGCAAGTTATGTTCACCCGACTTCCTTTGAAAAAGAATTGATCCTTTTCCCTTGATTAGAACGAATGACCCATCCCCAAACTTTACTTTCCCAGTTATGTTCTCATTGAGCTCTGAGAAATATGACCGATTACCGGTCATGTGGTTGCTAGCCTCGTTATCCAAATACCACATGTCATCTCCGATTGGTTATTTTTCATACTTCTTTGGTATTAAGTTTTGTTCATTTAAGAACACAACTTGATGCATATACACGGCTTCCTTTGTTCATTCCCGAGCTTCGACCTTGTTAGCTTCTTGGTTCGTTTGTGTTCGGTCCGAGCAAACAGACGCGAAGTGTCATGGCTTGTCACACCTGTAACATATCAGTTTGGACCGATCCTTTTCTCTCTTTTGTTTTTCTTTCCCTCGGCTTGATTGCCCTTGTTCACTACTAGGGGTTTGGTCCTAGCCACTAGATCGGCCTCTACCTCTACCTCCTCGTCCTCGTCTCCTGTTTGAATCAAAATGTCTACGACTATTAGTAAAATCGTAATTACCATACATAAGTTTACCTTGTTCACCCTCATGCATCTCTTCTTCTTGGATTCGTTCCTCGTAGGCTCGGAGTCGTCCTACTACATCTTCAAATCCGGTTTTATTGAGATCCAATACTTGCTCAAGCGAAGCAACAATTTGAATGTACTTCGATCTTGGAAGACTTTTGAGAAACTTCTTTACCAACCTTGCTTCTTCTATAACTTTGCCAAGAGCTGCGGATTTTGAGGCTATGCTCGATAACCTGCCGGCGAAGTTATCTATAGAGTCTGACTCAATCATCTTCATGTTGTCAAATTCTGTCATCAAAGTTTGGAGTCGTGCTTCTCTAACCCGATTGGCACCTAAGTGTCGGGTCTTTATCGAACCCACATGGCTTTATCAGTTTCTTGATCTCCAATCTGCATGATCAAGGTTTCGGGTATGGATTAAAACAATAAGGCCGTAGCCATATCGTTTTTGCCTGGATAAGCAATACCTGAGTCGATGGCATCCCAGACTTTATGAACCCGCAGGACTACCTTCATTCTCATAGCCCATACGGTGTAGTTCGTGGAGGACAGCCCTGGACAATCAACAGCAGAGGGTCCGGCTTCCTTACCCTTTGGTGGTGGAGGTGTCGTTGTGTCCGTGTCCGGCATATTTTTCTTCTTACGACGGCTGTAAGTTAGCGGTGTAGAAGGATCCAGTCCTTCGGATCACACGTGTTTGATCGAACACAGCTTTGTTCAATCAAAAGATGGCGACGGTTGCTGCGTGGATTTTGACGACAACAAACACAGGTCTCGTACCTTCCTCTGATGCTGAGAATCGTTAATTATTGTTTAGTTCTTGAACCTTGGCTCTGATACCAATTCAAGATCAATAATAACAATAATTATCGAAGAACACACAATTAAGAGCAAACTCACTTTTATTATACCAGGAAAATATAACTCAAAAACCCTAATATAATAATTCTCATACCATAACCCTAAACTTGGTTTGGTATTTATAGATTAACCTAACTTGGTTAACAAGAAAACTAATTAAACCCTAAACACCCCTTAAGCCCAGCCGACTTGCTGTGCAGACTCGGGCCGACCCACTTGGCCATTCAACTCGGTAATTAGCCTTCAACCTCTTTGTTGTTCGTTCAGATCTACACATTTGACGAGAACAGTTACTTCCTTTCGCAGCTCCTAGATCCAGTCTCATCATTTTAATAAATTTTTAAGGTTAGTGTTGGGATTTGTAAGAAACTTTTAGGGATATCTAAAATTTCGTTCAGTGGTATCGAGAAACATAAAACGGTAATAAAAAAACTCTCACTGCGCGTCGAAAGTTGAGGGGTACCGACATGTACCCCTACCCCTATGCTAAATCCACCACTGGAGTGAAGGTTGTGGTTTAGTTTTCGGGAAGCAATGTGTGAGTTGGCAATTTTATACATGGGAACACCAACCCATGGATGCGGGAACAGGAAGGGATAGGGATGGCCGGAATGGGTTTGTCGTCGGAGCCGCAAGAGATGCGAGGGATGTACAAGTTATTCAACTCAATGTACAACAACAAAAATGTAAAGGATGTCAAAGACGATGATTTCAATAGTTTAAAGATAAAATAATAAATCTAATGTAACGTTGACATGAAAAAAAAAGAATATACTCTACGCATTTTAGAGTTAATGTTCAGTTACAACAAAATTCCTTTGTCTCTCATCCTCTCAAATTCTTTCCTTGTTTTCAATTTAACTTTTATTTATATTTTCACATTCGGTTCCGAAACACACAAATAAACATGATCGTCCTTTTGTACTTGGAATGAAAAGTTGAATCGTAAGATTGATGCAATCGTTGGTTGAAGGGACACATTCAAACCAGGCCCCACTCCTCCTTCCTTGTGTGCTGTTTCTCAACAATGGTGGGTGCTTCAATTCTAACCACTAGAGAGAGAGAAAAAGATAATCCAAACCCGACTTGCAATTTCGGATCCTACCCGCTTTTTTGACCGTCTTGTAACCTAGTTTTGATCATTCCCCCTTAAGTCAATATTTGTCACTTTCATAATATTTATAAAATTCCCTAGGCATCATCAAACACAGAATCTAACACAGGGGAAGATTGTAGAATTGAAACTACTATTGATTCAAATTCGATGAGTAAAAAGGTTAGAATTTATTATGATCTTTGTTCAATTTTGTAAAGTAAATCTATGTTTGAAATTTAGATGTTAGGGTTGTTGGGGTGTTCTACTGAAACCCTAAAACAAGTTGAAATTTGGTTGGTTGATGTGTCCGTACTAAATTATGTTATTGTTTGATTATTATTGGGGTTTAGGTTTTGACAAGGTGAGATTTTGACTTTTTAAGAATTGAAGATGGGTGGTTACAGTGAGGATGAAGAAGATGAGTTTTTTGATGCCCGTGAGGTGTTCGCTTTAATGCCTGACTCAGATTCGGATTACTTCCTGGACTGTTCTACTTCTGGCTTTGGGTATGATTATTGGGATGGGAATTTGGACAGTGTTGAATCGCGACGTGATAAGTTGTTGAGATTCATGGGTTTGAGTTCGAGATGGCTTGTGAAAAGAGGGAGGGAAGAAGAATATGAAGATGATTTTGTTGATGAAGTAAGAGACGATTCAAACTCTCAGAATGAGGTTTTGCGTTGGAATATATCGGAGTTGGTGCCTTTTATATCTGTAAAAGATCATCTTAGTGTCAAAATTGTAAACAGGGATGAATCAGATGAAGACAATGAAGTTTTCGGTGCTGAGAGTAAGCCTAATTTTGGTTCATCTTCTCAGCAGTCATCAAGAAAAGAAGGTGAATCAGTTGGCTTGTTGGATAGAAGGAAGAAGGTGAAAAAGGGTTGGCTCCAAAAGCTAAATGTTATGGCTCGAATCACAGATAAGCATGATGAATCGGTCTCTTTGAAGCCCAATCACACGATTCATGTGCATACACACAAAAAGAAATCGAAAGAATTGTCATCCCTTTATTACACACAAGAGTTTCCTGCACATAATGGCCCGATTTCAATCATAAAGTTTAGTCATGATGGCAGATACTTAGCAAGTGCTGGTGAAGATGGTATTTTACGAATTTGGAAGATTTTTGAAGATCAAGATCCAAGTATATATGAGATTCAAGAAACTGATCGTTCGTCATTTTATTTTTCGACTAATAATCTCTCTGAATTAGCACCGCTCAAAGCAGACAAAGAAAAAACACGAAAAATCAAAGGGTTCAGGAAATCATCTGAATTGGCTTGTGTTATTATACCACCTAAAGTCTTCAGAATCTTGGAGAAACCCGTGCATGAGTTCCATGGGCATGGTGGCGAGATCTTGTCACTTTCATGGTCTAAAAAAGGGGTTTGTACCTTGTATTATAAAACTTTTCATTAACTATATCTAAAAATACACCCACAGTTCATAATATTAATGAACTTATTTTTTAATTACTATGATATAGTATCTTCTA
The DNA here is from genome assembly GCA_023525975.1 of Smallanthus sonchifolius. NCBI lineage: Eukaryota > Viridiplantae > Streptophyta > Magnoliopsida > Asterales > Asteraceae > Smallanthus > Smallanthus sonchifolius. The sequence continues at coordinate 57,901,360 of CM042041.1, read as the reverse complement.
TCATCTTCTGTGGATAAAACTGTTCGTATGTGGAAACTTGGACATGCCGAATGCCTGAAAATCTTTACTCATATCAACTACGGTGAGTGCTGTCTAATTTATATTCTTTTTCCAGAACCCATGAAATTAAATGATGATAAATATGTTTTATTTGCAGTGACATGTGTTGACTTTAATCCTGTGGATGATAACTATTTCATTAGTGGTTCCATAGATGGCAAAGTACGCATATGGGATGTGCATAGTTGCCAGGTTATTGATTGGATTGATCTTGGTGATATTATCACTGCTGTGTGCTATAATCCAGATGGCAAGGTTTGTTGTGTTTTAAAAAGATGGGTCTTTATTTTTAGTTTTTTTGCTTTATTGATTATACTTTGTTAGAGCATACATACTAAAAGATCATCTTTATTTGATTACTATTTAGGGAAGCATTGTGGGAACCTTAGATGGAAAATGCAGTTTCTATGATATTATTGGTATAAGTTTAACCTTAAAAGAACTAATTAATGCATGTGAATTTCTTTTATGTAAGTTCATGAAACTATTTTCAGATGACCGGCTGCAATTGCATACTCAAATTTTGTCGATGAATAAAAAGAAGTGGCCGAAGAGAATAACAGGATTTCAGGTATTTGATGATAAAGCAATTGTTTTTTTAGTTTATTTGTTCTGTTTTTTATTATCTTATGATATAATATTAGTAATATTTCATTTTTTCAGTTTTGCCCAATGGACTCTAGGAAAGTGATTGTTTCATCAGCTGATTCACAAGTGAGAATCCTTTGTGGGATCGATCTTGTTGCCAAATTCAAGGGTATGTTCTGTTCATTAGCTCTGAATTAAAAAAAATGAATCTTTAACCCTGAGAGTGACTAACATGTGTAATTAGGTTAACTGGACCAAAATAAGTTTAGTTGTGGTTGGTTAGCCGGAACGGAAATGTAGTTTCGTTAGGTTAACCAACATATCAGTTTGGTATTTCCTTGAACCGTAAATTCTAAACTGAAAAAGGAATGTTAATCGATTTTTCTGTAAGCTTAGTTAAATGATTTACTGGTTTTTATTGCTGGATACACGTCTGTACTTTAATTTTGAGAAGTAAATTACTAAAAAAAATAGTTTTTTCATGTTTGAATCTCATCCAAATCCAAAAACACAGTGTCACTACATTTAGGACATTGAGAAAATCATTGACTAAATTTTGAGGTTGGTAAGATTTAGGTTCGTATTAAGAGTTTTGATAGAAAAAAACTCATTTTAATCCAATGTGTATAACCAAAAAACATATAAAAAAATGATTCTGTTTGTCCGTGTATTTTTATAAAAAGATCATAATCCGAATTCATTGTAATTGATGTACATGTTGATGATTTGAATATAATTGGAACTCCAAGGAGCTCCAGAAAGCAATTGAATACCTGAAAAAGGAATTTGAAATGAAAAATCTTGGAAAGACAAAATTTTGTCTCGGGTTACAAATTGAACATCTTAAAGATGGGATACTTGTACACCAAGAAACCTACGTAGAAAAACTACTTAAGAGATTTTACATGGACAAATCACATTCACTGAGCACTCCAATGGTTGTAAGTAGAGGTGCACAAATCGGTTTTTTTTTGGAACCGGATCCGGTTCGGATCCGGACCGGTTCCGTCAAAGTTGGTCACTAACCGGATCCATTAGAACCGGTTCCGGTTCGGATCCGGTTCCGGGTGTGGAGACTTGGAACCTATTGGGACCGGTTCGGACATTTAGAACCGGACCGGTTAAAAAAAACCGGTTCCACCGGTTCCGAAAAAAAAAAATTAAAAATTAACAAAGATACACTATAAAATACATGTTTTATTTATTTTGTAGATTTTTTTAAGTTATTTAACAATAGTTCGTACAAAAAAAATACAAAAAACATAATTGAATCACAAAGCATTAATTATTTATTATGTTTTCAATATTCTTCGTCGTAGTCTTTGTAACATCGGTTTTCATTCTTCTTCGCTTGAGATACGTTGGGCTTCATCGTAAGCTTGTTCTTCGTCCGAAAGTGGAGTCGCCGCCCCATGTTCTACTTCGAATTCATGTATTTCTTGTTCAACGTCAAGCTCGCCTTCTAATTTTGCAACATGTTGTACACGTTCGGCGGCATCCAAATGGTCCTTCAAGCAAATACACATCTCCATAGATTCCGGTGTAAGCCTCGTTCTTCGAATAGATAAAACCCTGCCACTAAGAGAAAAAGCGGATTCCGAAGCTACCGTGGAAGCTTGGACGGTTAGTAGGTCACGGGCCATTGCGGCTAGAACGGGATATTGGGATTCCCTTCCTTGCCACCAACTCAAGATATCAAAGTTTTCAAACTCTTCGGATCTTAGAGTAGAAATAAAGTCGGTTGCTTGATATCTCCCAAGCTCGCTACTTGGTGTGGTTCCACGAGCTCGTTTAGTATTTTCGTTTCTTAAAGTGTTAAATAAATTTAGCATCGGGTTCCTTGAACTACTAGAAGTTGAACCCGAACCCATTGATTCACGTATGTTTGATGGATCACCACTTCCACCATATTTGCGTAAATAATAATCAAACATATTATTAAAAGCCGAATTGAAATCCCTTATTGCATTTGATTCAAAATTTGGGTCTTCCTCGAACATATTTAAATCATCCGATATTGATCCAATTAATGTTTCAACACCGGTTACATTAATCGTTGGGTTTAAGGCGGCCGAACATGTAACAACGGCCGGCATTTCTGAAAAATATTTTTTAAATTTAGCTTTCATAGGTTTTACCATTTTTTCAAAAATAGTGCCGTGATATTCAAACTCTTTTAATTTATTACATATTAAGTATAATTGTTGAAGTATTAGCGAAGACGTGGGATAATAAACTCCCGATAAACATGTAGTTGCATTTTTAAAAACCTCAAGCAAATTAGTTAGTTTCTCGATCATATCCCAACTTATATTATCAAATTTTTGTAAACAACGTTTCTTTTGCACAAGTTCATCATGGAAATGTTTTAAAGTAATTCTTTGCCTTAAGGCCGATTCAAACATTTTCCAAGTCGAGTTCCATCTAGTAGGTACGTCCCAATTCGGACCTAAAAAGATGGAATCCGTTTGTTGGCACAAGTTTCTATAGTTTATATATCTTTTTTTGCTTGTGCTAAAAACTTCACGTAACATCACTTTAAAATTTTCTTTTACGTCTCTTATTTCTTGGACGTTTAGACCGTCTTGCACAACCAAGTTAATGATATGTGCAACACATCGACTATGAAAAAAAACACCGTTACAAGGCGGTTCATATTTTATTTTTAATTTTTCGACCGCGTTTGTGTTATTTGAAGCGTTATCAAAAGATATTGAAAATATTTTCGGTTGAATTTTATAAGTTTGAATTACCGAGTCTAAAATATAAAATAAGTTTTCACCGGTATGTGGATATCCAAAATAATCAAACGCAATCGTACGCTTCATCATTTGCCACGACTCCGGTTGAACCCAATGTGCGGTAACGCAAAGGTACGATTCGGGTAAACCATGTGGAGCGGACCAAACGTCCGTTGTTAAGTTAATGCCGGTATTTAATTTTTCAAAACCTAAAATTAATTCTTTTTTGGCTCTTTTCCACATTTTTAAACAATCTCTTCTCAAAGTAGAACGACTTACATTTGTGTAATTCGGTTGAAGCGTCTCTTGTATCATCCTCGTCAAGCGCGGATTATCAAAATGATCAAAAGGCAAGCCTTCTTGAATGACGAAATGTGCCATTCTCTCACGAACACTTTCGACATTGTATTGCCAAACTCCTCCATCCCTACCAATTTGAGTTTGATTTTCACCTTCTTGAGTGTGTCTTGCGTGACTAGCAATATGTTTCCTTAAACTGCTATTTCCCGCCGCAGCTAAAAGTTTACCACAACGTTTGCAACGAGCCTTTTGCGAGCCGTACGACATTTCGCATAAATCGAAATAAGCCCATATTTCTTGGTTTCGGGAGCAAGGAAGTATTGACACAACCGTAACATCGCTAGTAGAACCACCAACCGAATTTTGAGTGCTTGCGGAAGCGGAAGCCATGAGAGCGTTTTTTTTTTTTGCTTAACGTGAGCGTTTTTTTGCGTTTTGAGAGCGTTTTTGAGTTTTGAGAGCTAGAATGTTGTGGTGAACTAACACAAACACCCAATACCTATTTATACTAAATTTCAATACTTAAAAACAAAAAAAAAACAAAAAAAACGGCCATAAAACGGCTATATAGCCGTTTTTTTTTAACCCCAACGGCTAGAACCGGTTCCGAACCGGTTCCAAAATGTCCGAAAAAAACCGGTTCCAAAAAATCCGAGTTTTATCCGATTTTTAACCGGTCCGTCAAAAAACCCAGAACCGGTCCCGGAACCGGCGGTTCTCATAATATCCGGACCGGTTCTAAAAAAACCGGTTCTCACCGGATCCGGTTTCGGATAATCCATCGGATCGGTTCCGGTTCCGGTTCTTTTGTGCACCTCTAGTTGTAAGGTCGCTTGATGTTGAAAAGGACCCTTTTCGACCACCAGGAGACGAAGAAGAAATTCTTATACATAATCAATATAAGAATTATTATTCTTTAATTTCTTCAATTAATTTTAGCTCTCATTTATGATAAGAGTGGCTAAAAAGATAACTTTTTTTTTTTGTTAAAATTTGTATTTAACAGGGAATAGAAGTTCAGGAAGCCAAATGTCAGCATCCTTCACATCAGATGGAAAACACATAATCTCAGCAGCAGATGATTCAAACATTTATGTCTGGAATCACAACATAAGCCCCAATAAACCCCTTACAAAACCCAAAACCAACTTATCATTTGAAAACTTCTCATCACAAAACACAACAATGGCCATACCTTGGTGTGGTCTCAAAACCATAGCAGCCTCACTTCCTTCTCCAAGACTTACATTAAACCACCACCTTAACAACATTAATGTTGTTGTTCCAAGGAGTACAATAGATTCACCTCGTATGCAATCACCATCAACGACCCGTGGGTTTTTCTTGGAGACGTTGTTGAAAGGCCCTCCAACATGGCCCGCTGAGTCACTCCCGGGTTCAACCCAAGTTAGCGTTTCACCTTCAATGCGTAAATCAGAGTACAGGTTCTTGAAAACCGCGTATCAAAGTACTTTTGTCGTTCCACATATTTGGGGTCTGGTGATTGTTGCAGCAGGCTGGGATGGACGGATTAGAACGTATCTCAATTACGGGTTACCCCTTCGGTTGTGAAACGGCAAATTGTCTTTTTTTTGGTTTATATATTTAAGATAAACATGGTATACACATAAATATATGTATTTAATACCCTTCTGGTTTCTGCAAAAAGAAACGGATTTGTTTGTTGATTCAGTTTACACCCAATGCTGTTAGACAATGAAGGTTTAGCCATGTTGAACCAGAGCATGTTATTTTAAGCTGAGAAATAAAAGCAAAGAATTTTTTACTTGGTGTTTTAATTATTTAAATTGGGGGTTTCAATTTTTTAAAATAATAGAGTGCATGCGGCATCGCAAATGAGGCCTTTTAGGCAGATGCATCAGGGTTTTACCCACGCCGATCCAGGGTTGGAGTCTCGGCTCTCCCTCAAGCCCGGAAGGGGCCGTATTGGGTGGGGTTTTTTCTTGAAAGCTCTCCAACTCTGACGTCAAGTGGGCCCGGTTAAGACAATATATTGGCCGGAGTTAGACGAGGCTCTCCCACGTGACGGGGGTGCGACGTCACACATTCAATGTTCGCCTTTCAAAAAAAATAGAGTGCATGTGGGCTATGAACAAGAACAAGATTAAGTCTATTATGCCGAATTACTTGGACCTTTGATAGAGGTTTCTTCTTCATGGGCTTATAAATGGATCGGCCCGTTACATATCTTTATTCAAAATCATTTATGTATTTACAAAGTTTATTATCACCTTCCATATTATGGCGTTATGCTGTGTGTATATTATTATTAGAGTAAACTTCGCTTTGGATCATTAGAGTAAACACACATGAAACTCGTTAAACGTACGGATGTTTTCGATGCGATCGTATTCCATTGGTAAGGCTCCAACGACGGTTCCGGTGATGGAGCCGTCTTCTACGACGGTTTCGTGTATCGATAGAGTTAGATCGAAGAGGTGCCGGAGCCGGAGGAAGCCATCCAGACAAGCAAATAAGCTATTGAACCGGTGAAATCTGCAAGTCAACGTTTGAAGAGGTGACTTACTGGTATAGCACATTGTAGCCGGAATTGGTGGCCGGAGAAAGGGTGGTGCCGATGATTTGGTGGGGAAGGGGGTGGGGTGGTGCCCGCGTCTGTTTACAAGAGGGATAGAAGGGTAGGGTTTAAATGTTTTTTATTTTAATTATTGAGTAAACTGCAAAAATGGTCCTTTAACTATTTGAGTAAATTACAAAAGTAGTCCATATATGTAATAAGCACTGTTGTAAAAATCGCGCCTAGGCGCCGACTAGTCGCTAGGCGGTTTGTTAAGGATTAATTTTGGCCTAGTCGGTCCAAAAATCGCTAGGCGGCCAGCTTCCGGCTAAAAGTCCGGCGAAAACCTGAAATTTTCGGCCAAATTCCGACGAAAACCTTAGATTTTCCGGCAAAACCTTGGATTTTCCAGCCAAACCCTTCAAATTCCAGCCAAATATGTGTATAAATATTTAAAAACAAACATTTTTATAAAAATTACATATAAAAATGTGTGTATATATATAAAAAACTGAAAATTACATATAAAAATTCCAATCCGATTAATCCCGCCTAGGCCCTGATTAATCCCGCCTAGGCCCTACCCCACCGTCCGACTAGCGCCTAGCGATTTTTTCAACACTGGTAATAAGACTAAAATGTCATTACCTTTAATTGAAAAAATTAACGGAGTTAGTGGGTTGGAGTTAATTGAGACAAAGGGAGCAAAAAAGTCAAATTGAAATTAACACAAGAAATCCACAATCCATATTTTAGGTTAATCCATATTTTAGGTTGATAACGTAGGAAATCCACAATCCGATTTGGCAACAGAAGCCTTATCAGACAACTAAAGAGGTATGTCAAATGGATGTTGTTGCTCAAGCAAAAAGAGTCAACCACCTGTAACAAACCAAACACCGCTCATGCACCTTTATGGTTCACATCCCCGAATATCGATCAACAATTAGCCACCCGCCTAGCATAAATCCTAAGCATGAACCAAAAGTCATTACATCCCAGAATGCACCGCACGATGCGAAAAACAAAATAAAAGCTTCAAAAAACCCACCACGATACAAAACGAACCAAAATCGATCATAATGATCCCAATAAAGTCGTTACCGTAGACACAAAAAGTGACCACTTGGAGGGTCAACATCAAGCCCTGGACGTCAAGCACATAAAACTCAGCAATCAAGACAAAGGTCGACTGGTGTTTGCACCCCTTTGCCTTCCAACTATTAGCATCCCCCCTCTATGTTTGAATAATAGCAAATGGCTTAATCCCGAAATAAGCCATTGGTGTGCAAGGACTGGTCAGCATCAAGCCTTGGACGTCAAGCACATAACAGTCAACAATCGGGAGAAAGGTCGGGTGATGTTTGTACTCCTTTGCCTTATAGCTCTCAACACCCCCCCCCCCCAACACACACCCCCTCAATTTTTAATCATGGCAAACGCCACGATCCCGACAAAAGGAATTGGTGTAGGGATAAGTCCCCCGCTTGGAGGGTTAACATCAAGCGTTGGACTTCAAGAGCATAACACTCATCAATCAGGACAAAGGTCAACTGGTGTTTGCACCCCTTGCCTTCCAACTCTAGCATCACCCACTCGATCGAGCACTGGCCCAGATCCCAACAAAATTCGTTGGTGCGGGAACAAGTAACTACTAGGTTTTGTTGAGAACCTTGGACGACGAGCACATCACACACAAAAGTCATCATTACAGGGATAATGGCCGACTAGTGATAAGTGCTCGGAGTCCAAGGCTTTCAACAACGTGACGACATTCAAGGGTACTTCATCAAGTAGGTCACTCAAGCATGTCCCAACGCAAGCATCAAACAATCAAGCATCGTCCTTGACTCATACCTAAGACTACAAACTATCGTGGGCATGAGGGAAGGCCGATGCTTAAAAACGTTCCGACCGATGACATCAAAGCCATCAAGCATCACCCTCACTCATACCCATGACCGGAACCAAGCAGAGGGACCCCTACTCGAACCTGGACCTTAGCGCCCAACCTTACACTTCTCATGTACCCGCTATATATACATTCTGAGAAAAAAACAAAGTGACATTAACCGACATTAAGTTTTTATGGAAACATAATTTTTTAGGAGTGCTAGTTGTTGGGGTTTGTTCACTAGTCAAGCAGCCACAATTCAAGGCAACATGCTAAACAATGGCTTGTTTACTAAGCCACTTGTTGCACCATAACTCTTAAGGAGCACACAAGAACAATTGCAATTTTTTTAGCTTGGAATATAAATATTTTTCTAAAGAAGTCCTAAAGGAGAAGATTGTAGGTTGGAAATATGATGTGAACAGAGACTATTCATTATCAGAAGAAAGACAGGTAAATATCATTATTTTACAAATGTACATGAGTTGGTAAGGCTTCTTGAAGCTGATATTTAAGCCTTGTCCAAAATTAATCTCTACAATCCTGGTTCATACCAAGGGGTAATATTTTGAAACTTTTCTAAGACAACAAGCAGAGAAAATTTCTATCAATTTTATAAACCAGTCAAGAAGACCAAGAAAGTTTTGTGGAAGGAAATAAACATGTTTCTAGGGTGATTGATCCTCTTATACAATATGGACCACCATTACAAAGTATTCCACAAATATCAAATACAATTCTTCCACATTATATTGAAAGAATGATAAAGAACAAAGGCTCTCTACAACCTTTCATGAAGTTTTATTATGTCAAAGATATGGTTAGTATTATTCTTCATATTATTGTATTAATATAAATATATTAGTTGTTACATAAACTCAAAATATTGTATAATTTGTTTTGACCCTTATTAAAGGGAGTGATTTATGAACAATAGTTTATACAATAATTACAAACATGAACGACACTTGATATGAAGTTATAAAGCCTGATTTTTTTTTATTAACGGTTAGTTTTAACTAGGGGTGTAAACGAATCAAGTTGGCTCGAGAGCTACTCGAGATAGGATCGGTAAAAAGCTCGAACGAGTCGAGCCTTAACGAGCCCAAGCCCGATCTCAAGCCTAAAATATGGCTCGTTTAGTTATCGAGCCCGAGCTCGAGCTTTGCCTTCTAAAATCGTTTAGGCTCGCGAGCCTTAACGTAGTAAAATTTTATATTATTTTCTTATATATTTAATATATTATTTAATTTAACCCCCCAAATCGAGCTCGAGCCGAGCTTTGGCTCGTTTAAGGCTACCTATAAACGAGCTCGAGCCGAGCTTTTATCGATCGTCTTGACTGAAACCGAGCCTTGCCAAGCCGATCTCGAGCTTTATTTTCACTCCACGAGCCGAGCTCGATCCAAAATTTATAGGCTCGAACCGAGCCGAGCTCGAGCTTCAGGATAATCCAACGAGCCGAGATCGATTAGTGTCAGGCTCAGGCTCGGCTCGACTCGTTTACACCCCTAGTTTTAACAAGTACAAACCATTTTGTTTATTAAAAAAAGATCTTATTCGTTTGATTTTAAAAAAAATTAACTTTTTATTCAAACTTTAGATATACTACATCCGCCTCTAACATCGATTATCGAAGTTGAGAAATAAAACAATGCTATATTTTTACTCAATACGGACCGTATCATCTCAATACGGGACATATTGACCCCTTTGGCCCAAACTCAAACCATCGATTATCGAAGTTGAGAAATAAAACAATATTGTATTTTTTTACGGTGATTTATTTATTTCACTTTATTTTATCATAAACCGGGTTAAACTCACGACCTATTTATTACGAGACTAATCTCTTACCACTAGCGCCTAACACTCACAAAAAAACAATAATGTATTGATTTGAAAGTATGACTTTAAGCCTAATGTTTTGAAAATATGATATGGGCTTGGACCACTGGGCCTACACACAGCGACTTGTCACTTAATAAGCCACAAGTCCTTATGCAATAATAGGCCTACTTTTCGTTAGCTGCCAATTCGAGCTTATTTAGCTGTTAAGGGGCTTTTCAGAATGCATGTGGGCCCGCCCATCATGACTACTTTCACTCTTTTACAGTTTCACACTTTCACCCATGATGACCCTTCTATTATTACTACTTTAATTTATAAATGAAAGCTGGAACCTCGTACTATTATTACTATGTAGATCATCTTGTCGTCATCTATACGACTCGTATGGTTGCATACAAGTCGTAAAAATTCTTCACGAGTCGTATTGCGGTATTGGCTCACCACCAGATAGATCTGACATACTTGTCATCTATACGACTTGTATAGGTCCACACGAGTCGTATAGATGATGACGGGATGATGCACAGAAAGGGAGGTGATGTATGTATATGAGATCCCATTTAAATTTTTAATATGCATGATCCTTTTTATTCACCACCACACATTATTAGCTTCTTCTGTACTTCAACCTACTATTTGAGAATGACACAACATTGTGAAAAGTGATATCGTTAAAAGCTTAATCACGGGTGAACTAGCATAAGTGAAGTACTAATCTCTTTAAGATGACGATAAGCATCACAAACGACATTGGTTATAAGAAAAAGAAGCGGATGTGGGAGAAGAAGAGTGTCGCGATGAACACAATCGCTATGGTATCTTGTTTAACCTTCATACATTACAAAGTTGAGAAAGTGTTTGATTATTCTGTGCATTTTCAATTATATAAGGGTTAAGGAAATATGAACACTTAAGAATGCTTCATTGGTATCTTTACGAGAAATTTAAATTTAATCTGTTATTAATACCTCATCCTTTTAAAGTTAATTGCTCGGAAAAGCTAATGTACTAGATTTGATGTACTTTCTATATTTAATATATTTATTGTATTGACTAAAGGTATAACACTATTTTTGTACATTTATGGTACTCAAACTTTCTTGTGTGTGCATTTGGATTTTTTTTTTTACTGGAAATGGGAAGTTTTATTAAATGTTCCTTTTACAAAAAAAATGCAAGAAAAAGCATAGATGGATAAAAAAATTAATACCTTAAAAGTTAAATCGACACAATAGTTGAGTAAATTTAGTGAAAATTTACAGAATGTTCAGTACCTTCTTATATAATTGTAATCACTATTTTTTTTTTAATTCACTTCTAAATCATCTTCCATGTTAAAGTTTGGAGCTACTACGGCCAGGTTCATTTTTTTCGAAGCAAGTTTTAGGCCAGACATCTAACTACAATTTTGAAAGACGATAAACTAAAATGATCTGGTTTAACAGTTTAAACAATTTTAACCATTATTTTCATATACGTAATTACATATTCAAAAAATGAAAGAAAGAAAATTAAAGGTTAAACGGCTAGTTTGGTTAAAACGAGAGATTCCAAGTTCCAGCTAACATTCAACCGAACTGTTAAAGCCCGGTTTTTGAAACCTTAAACTTTGGGTTAAACAATATAAATCCCAAATCGGTTTAAACCGAGTTATATGCTTTGGTTTGGGTGATTTTGTTGGTTTGAATTATTTATGAACACTCTAGTTAAAATTGATTATTATATGAAGATGATTAATAATACTGAGATGGAATCGTCATAATCTTCGTTTTTATTACGCGCACGCACCCACATATATAGTGCGGTTTAAATAAAAACTATTAATTTATGTGAAAACCAATCATATAATTTAGAAATAATTTTTTTCTTTTAATGGTCAAAAAGGTATTTAAGTATTAATACATATATGTTGAACATAAATACGAGAATGAATAGTGTTATATATAAGTAACATATAATGTTACGTATATGTAACACAATGTCAACTGAAAACAAGATGATAAATTACTACATATAAGCAGTGGTGGAGCCAGGAATTTTTTTCAATGAGGTCGCTTTTTTTATGCTAAAATTTCTAAGTTCCCCGCTATGATTTTTTTTTGGGCCAGTTCGGTTCGGTTCGAGTGATTGGGTCGGGTCGGGTCGGTCACATAATAAGATACGATACGATAATGAAAATACATCGTTATTAGAAAACAAACGGTAAAAATACAATGCCATTTTAAATAAATAAACATTAGATCCTATACTTGTTTCTACGGGTTTTCATCTTTTGAAAACGATTCATTACATCTTCGACCGAAACATTCTTAAAGTACTTTTTTTCAATGTACCAAATGTAAGAATCGTTTATATACTTATCACCCATCCGGTTACACAAGTTCGTCTTCACATGCTTCATTGAAGAAAAACATCTCTCAACACTTGTCATTGCAGACGGTAAACTAGTGGTAGCTTTAATAAATGATAGACCAACAGACAATCAATGTATAACCTTGTTTCCACTATAATTTTTTTCAACATTAGATATACGCCGATTGAAGGTTGGATTTTGGATCATCAAATAAAATTTCGATCGTCGCTACTATCCCTGCCTCCCTTTGGCGTGGTTTTTTAAATTTCTTTTTATAATTAGGTTGAATACTAATTAACTAGTTGGGTTAATGCCTTAATGGATTATTGATCAATTCACCAACGGGTAATGGGCATACAAAAATAAATATAACTTATGAACTTAAAGAGTTGAAGTTGATTAACTTGTGGGCTTACTAAATAAATTTAACTTATTAGTTTAATTAAAAGAGTTAATTAGGTTTTTGGTTCGGTTCCAGTTTGCGACCAAAATGATTCATGTACGTACACCTCTAAAAACCAATACAATAATAAATTGGTATAATTACGAAGTTATTTATACGTGTTCAATAAATATAAATTTTAGAGAAATATAAGTAAATATACGAAATTTATGCATGAATGCTAAAGAATTTTATACATGAATTTTAAAGAATTTTCTTATGTTTTAAAAAAATGCTAAATAACATACGGTTTCAATTTTCTTATGTTTGGAAAAAAAATGCTAAAAATTTTTATACATGAATTTATTTTTTAGCGTTTTTTATATTTAAATATAGTTTTATCAAACAAACGTTACATTTATAACATTTGGAATTTTCGCTGGTGATTAATGTATATTTATTGTGGTCATAGTTATTTTTACAAATAGGAACACAAAACAAATCGTTTGGTGCAATAGAAGACGAACCATATGATAAAATTAATTAAACAAATAGAAGACAAACCATTGCTGCAAAGTTGAATTCCTTTATTTATGGTTACTTTTTGTACAATATATTATATAAAACTAGCTTAGATCCCGTGTATTATACACGGGGTGAAAAATATCAATAATAAAAATTTTAAATCTTTATCTATAGATATTTTATAGTCCTAAAAATGTATTACATATATTACGGATAAAAAATAAAATTCAAAACATGTAAAATATTAATATATAATTGGGTTTCGAAAATACACTAATTAGTATTCATTTATAGTTTGTTTGAAAATAAAGTTACATAATTAGATTTCTTATAATAAGAGATAATTTAAAATAAATGTGTTTTATTAGTATAATTAGTATTTTCTTTAAAAATATGTTATTATTAAAAGATGAAAGTGTATTTAATAAGAGAGATGCAAGAAAAAAAATGATGAGAATGAATATAGAGGCGACACGTGACATTGAAAAACCTTTATTTATTATATAGTATAGATTAATCAAACAAATAGTTCATATGATATGCTTAATTACGTTTATAGTCTCTAACATTGAAAAATTACACGTATATATCAATACTTTAACAAAATATACATAGGTTGTCCTTTAAATTTAGAGTAAAATACACAGATTGTCCTTTAATTGTACTACAAATTACACTTTGTGTCATTTGAATTCAATAATTATATCACAGGTCCTTTTATTACATACTTTATACACTATATGTTCTTTACACTAACTGGTGTTAAGTTTTTCTGTTAATTTTTAGCATGTAATTTGCATATGAGGGTATAATGATCTTTTTATCCATTAAAGGACAATTTATATAATTTTAAAAACATTTCCCCATCCAATGTTTCTTCCCCAAACAAAAAACAATTTATGTGATTAAAATACCCTTTAAATTTAAAAACAAAAATAAAAAAACCTAAGTTCATGGGTCTGACTCATTTTAACGCTAAATCCTTATTATAATACATAAACAACACCATTATCATGTCAAACACCTCACTGGTAAACCATATTCGTTGGGAAAACGAGCAACACCTCTAGCCCCCTCACCGGAAAACCAAGCAACACCATCTGCTGGAAAAACGAACTTGATGCTTATGGCAGTTTTCGCCGTTATTACTAACTGTCGAAACTGCAGGTTTCCGACAAGTTCAATTTCGCCCCCTCTCCCCTCTGCTCACACACACCCTAATCACCGTTCATTGGAAAAACTAGAGTTGTGTGGCCACAGACCTTCTCCTCCATAAATGAACTAGTGTGGTGCAGTTAGAAACAATTTTCTTTTTTCGGTGATCTTCAGCTTCTTCGGCAACCTAGTGTGGTGTTCGCCGGAATTTAAGTTGAAGAAGGTATTGGTGGTGGTGGTCAGTGGCGGAACCAGAAAACGTTTTCATCGGGATCAGAAATTTTTTAGGTTGGTAGAGTAATGATATATCACTACTTTTTATTGAGGAGCAATCAGTGGGCTATTTTAAAATTTTATGGAGGACGATCGAGATTTTAATGCGTATTTAACACTATTTTTTTTTATGAAGGGCGGCTGCCCGTGGTGGCCCCCTAATTTATTTTTGATTTAATTTTTTTTATTAATATAACTTTTATTTTGTTTTTTTGGTTTATTTAATTTATTAATAAAAATAATGGACCAATGATATTTTAATATTTGTTTTTAAAATATTTAACTATTGGGGTATATTAGTAATTTTATATAACATAAAACGTTAACTATCATCCACTTCAGGGATCGTTAATGTTACATTTTTTTTAAAGTATTGGTTTGAATGTAAAATTTCTTAAAATTAGAGATTAAAATCGTAATTTGAGCATGCTACAGGGACTATCCTGTAACTATTTCATATATAAAATATATTATTCTTTTGTTTAGTCAACTATCTATTTATTATTTATTAGTTTAATAATGTCATTGATTGATCCAATATAACGGTTATCGGCCTAATATATTTACGGATAGAAAATGGAAGATTAAATACAAACGAAATGAAATATGACGTCCTCAAAACTAAAAGTTCATATAAGTTAACATCATATCAATCTCATCCAACAATTTTTCATGGTAAATTAAATACATAACGAAATGAAATACGTCACGGTCCTTTTAGTTAGATTAAGCAGAAAATCGAGCATAGGTACTTCGATCATCAACATATTTTCCTCTTAGACCACCAACATATTATTTATTAACAGGGCATCAATAGCCTTTATTTGACTTAGCACCGATGGATTGTCGTCATTAATACCTACTTGTATTAAAAATAAAAAATACAATATATTCATAATTGTCTGTCAATCAAAAATATTTACAAGTGTTTATACCATTACCAAAGTTCTCTGTTTAAAATTGTTATATATTGATGTGCATATGTGTATGTACATGTATGTATGTACGTATCAGTAATATAGTTAACAAAATAAATAGTGTCAACACTTTCTACGTTTTCAACTTAGAGATGGTAGAAAACCTGAACCCTAAGAAAAAAAAAATTCAAAAACTGAAAACATTCAGGACGGACAATCAGACGAGTACTCGGGTATTACAACTAAATAAATGACCTCACTTTGTCCAGGAGACTGTTTCTTATGGTTTGAATCTATGACCTCAAAGTCACAAAAAAAACTTTACATGTTGATATTAAATAAGATTTAAGTGATATACTAATCCCTTAATCAGTTAATCGTTTACGTATACTGAAACCGAATATATTAATATATTATATATATTCTTAAAATATATTAAAAAGTATTTAAAGTTATTAAAATTTTGAAATTCTTAAAAATGCAGAATTGTGAGAAGTGTACTTAATTATTTTCATATTTTACATCAGGTTTTTAAGTAAATTGGATTCTAGTTTCGAATAACTCCAAAGATTAATAATTCACCGCCTATAATAATAAAAAAGAATCCCTATATCCTCGGAGGAACCGACAAAACCGATGGACAATGAGTGATTAGTTGCAAAAATAATATACGACCGAGATACCGTCATGAAATAGGTAAACTCGTCCAAAACTAGCCGTGAACCTCCCTATTTAAGAGCATAGGTATACCGATATGATTGTGGTGTGGTGTGGTGTGATAATAAAGTGACGCTACGTCACCACTTTCATTATCACACCACCCATCAGTTGGCAAGGTGTATAGCCGTGTGATTGTGGTGGTGTGATAATTAAATGTTATTTTTTTAAATTATCATTTAAATAAAATAAAACATAATATTTCATTAATAAAAATATAATAAAACATAATAAATAATATTTCATTAATAATTAAAAAAATTACATTACTAAAAAAAAATTACCTAATGATTTGAATTTTCGTAAATATACTCAATCAAGTGCGTCTTTAGTGTGTTATAAATTTCTCGATTGTCGGTTTACTCGCTTTTGATTTTCATCAATTTATTCGTACGTAGGCTCCACCTCATTTGAACATATAATTTTTTTTAATAACATGAAACTTAATCATGTTATTAAAAGGGTAGAGAGTAGTAATATTAAATAGTTAATTATTCTCTTTGCAATTCTTAAATAGTGAAAATAGAGAGTGCGTATGCCAAGTATAAGAAGCGGTTTTAAATAGTGAAAATAGATGAATAAATATTAAAAGGGTAGAGAGTGAAAATTTCATTAATAAATAATTATCCTTTTGTTGGTTTTGAATTCTTCAAACATTGCCGTGAAAATTATCACGTACAAGAAGCACGTCGTGAAAAACTTTTTGAGGGGGTGGTGTTTCAAATGAATCACGGCGTGATTCATGCTTCCACATCGGATCACGCCTGATTTCACGGGGGTATACCAGATACTCTAAGTACGTGTCAATTAACAAAACTAGGTTAAAATCCTGTTTATTAAATAAGTTAAATAAATGTAACTTTATATACTTAGTAATAAAGTTTTATGGCTTTAATAACTCGTGTAATATATATAATATAATTTGTTAACAAATACACTAATTAAAATATATTTTTTTAATGTATTTTGACGTGACAGTTATAAATTTTTTTAAGTTAACTTTAAAAATAATTTTTTTTCAACTGAGTATTAATTTTTTTTATGTAATTTTTTTTCATTGGGTTTGTTGACACAGTGACAGAGGAAAATCCTTTAGAAACACCAAAATTTTAAATGGATCATGGGTTCAAGTCCCATTCCCGACAGAAATTAAGAAAATTTGTCTTTCAAAAAAAATGTAATTGATAAATGTTAATTAATATTAAATTTATTTGGTTAAATATATAATAACTATTATTCATAATATATGAATTATTTTAATATTATTATTTAATAGAAGATAAAAAAATATATACTAATAATAAATCAGAAAATATGGCATGTTCTCATAGGATTTTTATTCATAAAGATTACCATACTACACGTTTTGAAAAAGAAAACATAATTATCAAAATGATTAACTACAAGGGCTAGTTTTATATTTTCCAAAAGTGTAGGTCGGTTTCTGAATATATGACAAAACTTTGTTACTTTCCAAGTAAAACGTGCCATATTGTTCCCAAAACCATTTAAAAGGCCACCAATTGCTGTGGTCTCCTTTGCATTACACACCACACCTCTTACTAATCTCTCTCTCTCTCTCTCTCTCTCTCTCTCTCTCTCCATTTCAAAGACACACTCAGTTTGTTTTTGTACAACAAAATGGGAAGAGCACCCTGCTGTGCAAAGGTTGGTTTACACAGAGGAGCATGGTCCGATGAAGAAGATAAACTCCTCACCGACTACATTCAAACCCATGGTGAAGGTCAATGGCGTTCTTTGCCTTCCAAAGCCGGTACATTTTGTTCAAACACACATCTTTTTGTAAATATATTTTCTTTTGGAACAACACTTAAACTACTTTTTAAAACGTACATCTTACTGGATTTGAACCTTTCAACTCTAAAATAGATCAGAGATATCTTACCACCAGGATGTTCAAACGTTTCTATAAATAATTAAATACCAGATCCAAACGGAATGAGATGTCAACTATTCTTTTTTCAACATACTCTGTAACCATTTATAAACTAAAAAAAATATATTACTAGTTGATGGTCAAAATGGTTCATTAAGTCAAGATGGTTCATTAAGTCCAAGATGGTTCATTAAGTCACTGACCATGTTTTTTTAATATATAAAATGAGTTTAAAAAAAAAAACATGACACTCAGGAGGAGAGAGAAAACATTATCGTTCCGGACCAGGGCCGGCTTAAAATATTTTATGGTTTAAAGCGAACGTTAAATTGAACCCTTTTGAAAATATATAAAAAACAATTAAAATGTAATTTAATAGAACGTCAACTCGTGTAATGTTGACAAAAAAGTTGAGATAACAAATTATACCAGTTTTTCAATTTTTGGGGCCGTTCAAATTTGAAGACCTAAAATAGTTGCTTTCCGGCTAAAAAATTTCTGATTTTACATATATTAATCTTTTTTTTTGTTTTAACGGGAGCAGGATTACTTAGATGCGGAAAGAGTTGTAGGCTAAGATGGATGAATTACCTCCGGCCGGGTATTAAGCGAGGAAGCTTCACGGCCGAAGAGAACGACACCATCATCCGGCTCCATTCTATACACGGCAACCGGTGGTCATTCATAGCCACGGAACTTCCAGGTCGAACCGACAATGAGATTAAGAACCACTGGAACTCGCATCTTAAACGAAAGCCGATAGACGGAGACTATGAGAATAAAAAGAAGCCCAACAAGAAAAGAAAAACAGACAAGAAACCAAAGAATGTGAAAACCATAGAGAAACCAGAAGAAACCGTTCCTCAAATTGCTTCAACTTCCTCATCCATCTCTTCGTCACAATCGGTGTCGTTGACTTTAACGAAGAACGACAGTTTCGATAACGGCGCATCATCCTGCGGCACAATTAAGCAAGGGGATCAAGTGGATTTACCGGCGACCGACTTCTCGTGGCCGAATTGGTCGCCATTGTTTGAGATCGACGGTTCAGGATTAAACATGAATGGTGAGATTGATCATGATTTACCGTTTGACAGGTGTGATTTACTGATGTCAAGTGATGATGAAAGCAAGATGCTAGAGAAGCTGTATTGTGAATATCTGAATCTGCTTGAGGATGGAGAAGGAGTGTAATATAGTTTTTAGTATTAATTAATATCATGTATTGAATAATAGTGAAAACTGAATAGTCTCAATAAAAATGTTTTTTATGTAAGATGAAATAAAAGACAGCCAGTTGTTCACATTCGTACATGTCACATGTGGAATATTAGTGGAGGACATCTTAGTCTTTGGTCTTTACACGTGGTGTCTTGTAAATATATATATATATATATAGGCCACATTTTAAGGACTGATTGAAAAGTACAGAAAGTTAGACAAGATCATTAAGTATTTTGGTTGAGTGCTAGTTTCGTTTTTTTTTTTTTTTTTTTTTCAGTTAAGAGTTTTTTCTTTGATGGTGTGGGGCAGGTCAACACGCTTATGTTCTTCGGCGAAAGGCTGATCCGTTTGCCAGGTGATCACGGCTGTCCGAGCCTTTGCTATTCAAGAAAAAAAATAGAGAGAAGATATGACATTTGGTATGGTACTCGTTTACATTGAAAAAGGTTTGCTACAGTGTATTGGTCGAGTGATTTGAGATAGTCTAGAAGAAAGAGTAGTCCGTAGGAAGTATATAAAGATATTTGGGGATATGTATCACATATATCTCTAGGTATACAAGACATCAATTTTAGTATAAGCTATTTGTATTTAAATTTATTTAAAAGTGGCTACATTTTAAAGTTTTAAAAACAAGTTTTTTATAAACTAAACCAAAGTTTTCAAACATAAATCATAGACAGTTTTTATCAATGGATCTCTGGAAATAATCTTCATTATGAAGACATATTTTGAAAAGTCAAACCAACCTCAAATAAGATATTTAAGTTATGTGTCTATGTGATAATATTTTTTTCTATTATTGTAAGTTTTTTACATATTGATTTGCATCCTACATGTTTTTCAGTTTTTCACAAGTATTTCTTAACAAGTAAATATTTTTATAAAGTAGTCATAAAATTAATATAACTAAATCAAGCCTTTTAGGTTTTACAAACATGCTATATCCTAATTTGTGAGGTGACATAACCAAGATGAGCATCTCTGTGATCACCACCCAAAAGCTTAAAATGATTACTATTATTGCAATCCTATGGCGCCTTAAAAAAAGTAATAACCGAGATAGTCCAATAATATCATCCCTAAATGGGGCCTAGGAACTGCTCATAGTGACCAATAACCCGTCATCACTACAAGAAAATAACCCTGTGCCGACAGTGCCTATACCGACGACACTTTTCGTCGGCATAGGTTACCCTATACCGACGACATGTCGTCGGGATAGGCTAATTTGGAAATTTGAGAAGGGAGACCCTAAAACGACGACATGTCGTCGGCACATGGTTGAGCCAGATGGAGGGTAAACATGGCGCCCAATGAAAAATTGGGAAAAACCTATACCGACGACATGTCGTCGGTATAGGTTAATTTGGATTTTCTTTTATTTAATAAATTTTCGTCGGTGAATTTTTTTTTAATTAAAAACAATTATGGGAAAACTCTATACCGACGACATGTCGTCGGTATAGAGTTTTTTACTTTATTGACCGGTCAAAACCCTACGAAGACCTATACCGACGACTTGTTGTCGGGACAGGGGACCTATTGCGCCGACTTTCGAGCATGTCGTCGGTATAGGTCTCAACGTGAATAAACCAGGAAACAACTTTCTGCTTCCATTTCCACGAAAAAAAACCTCAAAACTCTCTCATCTTCTCTCTTTGGCGATTTCCCGTTTTTGGTGTGTTTTGTGGAGCAATCTTCACCAATCTCTCGGGTTTTGAGGTTAGTTAACATCTATGTTTCAATCTTGATAAGAAAATCAACATTTTTGGGTTTTTTGCTTAATTTCTTTGATTTTTGTTAGGTGTTTGAAGCTTTGACCATTTTTTATGGATTTTAAGCTATTCGAGCTATTTGCAAACTTGGTTAGTAATTTTTCTATAAATTAGGTTTAAATGTATGTTTGTATGTATATTGTTGTGTTTATTTGTATGTATGTATATATGGTTTAGATGTAAGATTTTATAAATATTTATGAAATTTTATGATGAAATTAGGTTTAGATGTGAAATTAGGTTTAGATGAAATTTGAGAATTTGGGCATTTATATATGTATGTTTGTATATAATATGTATGTATATATGTGTATTTGTGTTTGTATGTATTTGTATTATGTTTATGTATGGAATTGTGTTTATGTATGTAATTTGGGAATTTAAGCATTTATATATGTACGTTTGTATATAATATGTATGTATATATGTGTATGTGTGTTTGTATGTATTTGTATTATGTTTATGTATGGAATTGTGTTTATGTATGTAATTTAGGAATTTGGGTATTTGTTTATGTATGTTTGTAAAGGCTATGTATGTATATACGTGTATGTATGTATTTTTATGTATGTAATTGCGTTTGTGTGTGTAATTTTAGAATTTGGGCATTTATTTATGTGTGTTTGTATATATAATATGTATGTATATGTGTATGTATGTTCGTATGTATGATTATGTAATTGTATGATTTGTATGTATATAATTGTGTATGTATTTATGTAATTGTGAATGTATGTATATGTAACTTTCTTTAATTTTGTTGCAAGTTTGGAACTCATTGCGGTTGGAGAGGTGTGAATAATATCTTATTTGTGTTTCATTGAATTTTTTTAAGGTACGCATCCCGACTTTTATAACTTTTCGTACGTCTCATGTTGTGTACACTAGTATGTTTATTTAGGATAACTCTTTAGAATATACCCGTCCGAAATTTATCTGATAGAGATAAATTTTGGATTGTCCCCTTTGGGATTGCTTTTTGAATATTCTATCTTATTTAGGATATGTATACATTTTAATGGGTTTACATTTAAGAAAAAATTGGTAGCTATTTCTCCTTACTCCTTCGAGTTTACGGTTTATCTGCATACTTGGGGAGTTAAATGCTGCTGATTTTTTCTTAAATAGTCAACTCGTTAAAATGTATACATATGAGATAGAATATTCAAAAAGTGGGTTAGGATCCACCGCCTTAGAGTACCGATCAAATCACATACATTCATTTATATCATTTATTACATGCACGTATATGTGTATGCTTATAACACAATAGATATGACACTAGATATGGCAATTGATAAAAGCTGGGTTACAATGGGAAATCGGAATTCTCCAGCTTTCTTAAGCGGTCTTCGAAACTTTATAGAGACGGCCAAGAACCATGTCGACGGACGAGGTTGAGTGTTTTACCCGTGTAGACGTTGTTGTAATGCGTGTCGACATGATTTGAACACGATATATGGCCACATACATGACCGTGGGTTTCTACAATCATATCAGAATTGGATTTATCATGGTGAACAACATCCTCGTGTGGCGGAGATAGCATCACTTTTTGCCCCAAGAACAACACCAACTCTTCCAATAACTACAACAACAAATAATGAGATGTTTGATGCCATAGATGATGTGATGGCAGAGCAAAATACAAACGAGGATAATATAGATGAAGATGGAACTGGTTTAGACCCAGAGTTTGATGCGTTGTTTGAGGAGCTAAATAAGGAGTTATACCCCGGTTGTAGTCAAATGTCTTCCCTAAACTTCATAGCCAAATTGATGCATATCAAAGTTATCAACAAATGGACGAATAGTTCGTTTGACCAACTGTTAGAGCTTCTACAAATTGCAATGCCGAAGGAAAATCACGTTCCAGCGTCACACTATGAAGCTAAGAAGAAACTGAGTAAGATTGTGGGACTGGATCTGGTGGTAAGTATCACTTCGACTCAGGTTGTGCGACTGGATCTGGTGATAAGTTACTTGTTAGTATTTAATAGATGTTTTTATAATTGCCTAACTTTTGAATGTCATGTGTAAATGTAGGTAGTGCCTCCCAAAAAAGACGATTTAAAGGCAAAAACCTAAAATTGTATAAGAAATTTGAGCAAAATGAGAGGAAGCATCTTCCCTTTGATGTAGAACTTCATGGCAGGGGGTACAAGTTTGTGGTTCCCAACACTTCGGATTTTAATCGTGCTATCTCTTTGGAGGTTGAAAAGGTTGTTCCTCCATATTATCCAAATTGGGCTAAGGTTTCAAATGAGAAGAAATGGGCCGTATATCCCACTCTTATAGTAAGTATAATGTTTTATAATTACTTACAATTTCATAACTATTAGATTTATAATTACTTTCCATTTGTAGGATTATTTTGATCTGGACTCCTGGAGAAACACTGATAAGTGGCGAGGCGTTGAACTCGGAATCACCGTCGAGTGTCAGAGGGCGTATAAAGATCACAAGAGAGAGTTGAAAGTTCACTTCAAGGAGAATGGGGGATACGATGATGTGGAGGCGGCGATGAATAATCCACTAGAAGATTTTGATCAAGAAACTTGGGAGACTTTGATTAATGAGTTGTTTTTAGATGCGAGCTATAAAAACCGCTCGGAGAAGAACAAACAAAACCGATCACAACAACGTTACCCAAGTTACCATGGCAGCAAATCATACGCCCAGCGCCGACACATGGAGGTATGAAATACAATTGTTAGTATTATATAAACATGCTTATTAATTATTAGTGATATTATTTTTGTTTTTCATAGGGTACCGGCCCAATTGATGTGTTCAAATCAACCCATTATAAATAAGGGACCGGTTGGGCCAACGCGACTGCATCATCAGATTATGTAAGTCACATGATTTTGTTGTTAGACTTACTAGACTTAGAACATCCAACTGTAATTTTAAACGGGTCAAAATGACCCAAACACACTTTAAGAGACTTAAAATATCCAGCTTTAACTTTAAACAGGTCAAAATGACCCAAACACACTTTAATAAACTTAGAAATCCAACTGTAACTTTAAACGGGTCAAAATGACTCAAACACACTTTAATAGACTTAGAACATCCAACTCGAGCCCAATTGTTGAATATTTTTGCTAGTATTATTAGTATTTGTTGTTATTAGTGTTGGTTGATTGGAATTTGTGAATTTGGGTCGTTTATAACTTATAGTTTAACAGGTTGGTTATCCATTTTACAGCAGTTATGCTGTCGAATTTTAGTAAAATAGTCAAGTGATTGTTTATTACATTGTTTAATGCATGACCGAATCCAAGAGAAGTATACAAGATCCTCTGCTAAGTCTGGTGGTGACTCGTCTGCTGTCGATGAGTTTGCATGCATGGAGCGTGCATTGGGTCATCGGCGTGGCCATATCAGGGGTGTCGGTCGTGTGGTGAGTAATCCCACACCGGATTTGTTTAGTACCCCCCTCCACAACCACATTGGCAAGAAGTGGATGAGCGTGTAACTCAACTTCAACAACAAGTCCAAGATCAACAACAACGCGAAACCTAACGAGAGGAAGAACGTCGTGTGCATAATCAACAAATGCTTGAAATGCAACGACAAATGGGTGAAATGCGTCGAATGTGGGAACGCCGAACTAGCAGCGACGATAATTAGCTTGAAGTTGTTGCGCCTTCGCCTTTGTTATTGTTGAATGTTTGAACAATTTTTATGTTTGTATGTCGGACAACTTTATGTTTGAATATTTGGTTTGTGTGTCGAACAGGTTTTTGTATCGAACAATATGTTTCGGATTTCAATTTTTGAATGGTTTGCATTATCTGATTTGTAGGTTTTGGTAATTAGAAATTAAATATTTCTGGAAAATTTTGAAAATTAAAAAAAAAACAGAAAAACCTATCCCGACGACATGTCGTCGGCATAGGTTTTTTTCAAATTTAATTAAAAAAAATGGAAATAGCCTATACCGACGACATGTCGTCGGTATAAAATTTCTTTTTGAATTTTTTAATTAAACCCTATAGCGACGACATGTCGTTGGCATAGGTCGACCTATGCCGACGACACCTATAACGACGATATCTTTGACCTATTGGGACGAGGCAATACCGATGACATTTGTCGTCGGTATAGGCTATACCGACGACAAGTCGTCGCTATAGGGTAAAAAAAATCGTCGAAATAGGGTGATACTGTTGTAGTGCATTAAGTACTCATTATGCAAAGTAGGTGTCCGTACATACCCCTTTCAATTAAGTTGATCAATCTTATCATTTTTATTTGTTTATTAACTAATCAAAGTGCTTATAGTTTAAGGTATTCATCCACAAGTGGTTAAGGGTAATACTATACTAGTCCAGCGTTAGATATTGATGTAGATTTAAAGGTAGGAACAATTTATATGTGAGTTAGTCGTTCTAAAAAAAGTTGTTTATTCTCTAGTTACTGAGTTAGAATCTATGGTTGATACAAATACCACAACTATTTCATTTCTACCAAGAAGTATACATGGAGGAAATGGAAATCATTTAGTAAATTGTACCCATGATAAGCACAACTTTGATAATGAGCAAATTCTAATTAAATGAACATTATATATCAAAATTGACAAGCTCTAATCACCCTGTATAGCCAACTACTCATGGCAATATATGTAAATAAGAGTTGCAATCACATAATGCAGATTAGACACGAGACTCCTTTCATCTGTACCAAGTTTTGTAATTTTACCATCTCGTATCGTCAATAGAGTGAAGGTTCCAATCCTGAATACACCTCATTACTTGTACCACATCTTATTTAAACGATACACATTATATATACATAACTTTATTAATTGATAAACCAACTATATGAATTTTATCAACTGTTACGGTTGCAACGGGCAAAACTAATGTTAGCTTTATTAATCGATAAACCAAAGGAATTGTAATATGATTCCTTGTTTCCACCATAACTCGGCAATACCTTTCAAGTTAGCAAATCTTTCATCTTTTCGCGCACATTATCAATGTAAAAGCCAAGTTGACACACAAGATCACGATTTCCCCCATTATCAAAATCAAATGGATAAAGTCACACAAGCTCATTAACTTTGATGCATCAAACTTAAAAAACGAGTCAAACGGGTTGAAAGCCGTCATGTTTTGAAATAATTCGGTGTTAATCTCATTTAAACGATCACTAAACTCTTGAGTTTCTATATCGACAACTAGGTTAAAACAATCAAATTTATAATAATGGTGATTGGTGATAATGTACCTTTGTTTTCTTGCCTGGTGACCTCTCTCGTTGGAATAATTTTCTGTCATATTCAAAATATGAATATCATTTTTTCCATAAAACGAATGAATTTCTTTTAAAAGTGGATCAAATCCACTTTCTTTTAACTTTTGCAACTTTCCTTTAGTCGTTTCCACCAATAAAACGACTTCCAAAATGTCTTGATCTTATCTTTGAAGAGCAAGTGATATTGTATCCTTTAACCCTAAAATCTATAACATAAAATTCAAATAAAACACAAACTCAATGAGTTCAAAAAATCTAACATACTAAATGCTTGATTTTGGGTAGGAGGGTTATTGACTTATTGCATTCCTCTTAACATATTCAAGCACTCGATCTAATGATGGGTGAAAACATATCAACCAAACTTGTGAGTGTATTGTAATGAGAATTGCATTTTATATCCCATGTCGTATAAAAGAAAGCTTAGGTTTAACCCATTTCCGATTACAAGTAAACCACTACCAGTGATGTTGTTGGTGATTTCATTTTTTTTGTTTAATAGAATATTTCAGATTTGAATATTGAATACGAAATAGCTAAATGTGTAGTTAAATAGAGAAAGTGTTATGGGTCAAAAGTTTAGATGCTTTGTACGAGAGGAGCTAATTGTCAGTTCTTAAATTTATATTATGAAAGTGATTATTGCTATAATCTGATGAACATATTATTTTTCTTAGCAAAGTATGGTTAATGGACTCCTTCCATAAGTTATTAGCTAGTGATTTACTTTTTGTAAATATTTTTTGAAATCCTAGACTAAATATTTCCTTTTGCTCTCTATGATCCACCGTAGGAAACACTAAATATAAAAGAAGCTTGCTTTAGTGTTAAGATAATTTTAAAGATCGTTTTTTAGTCTTTTAAGTATCTAATATTATCCCAACATACTTTAAGAATGACTTAAATTCAACAACTAAATATATGTGAGGGAAACTTCATAGAAATGTAACCAATTTTTTAAATTGTTCCAATTAAGTCTTTCAAACATTTTGTCCCGATTTAGTCACTCAACTTTCAGGTAACTTGCTAATTATATATTTTTTACCTGTTTAACAGGTTTCCACGCTGATGTGTCATTTAACATGCTGACGTGACATTTATTTTTCGTTTTCTTTTTTCTTTTAATATGTTAGCGTGGAATTAATATAAATTTTATTTTAAAAAAAATAAAAAAATCTTTCTTATTCTTTCATACACTCACCACTAACGTGATGTTTTAAAAAAATAATTTTTTTAAAATTTTAAAATTAAAAAAATATATATTAATTTCATGCCAGCATATTAAATAAAAATAGAAAACGAAAAATAAATTATACGTCTGCATGTTAAATGTCACGTCAACATAGAAACTTGTTAAACAGGTAAAAAGTTTCTGATTAGCAGGTTACCTGAAAGTTGAGTGACTAAATCAGGATAAAAAAATTTAAGTGACTTAATTGAAACAGTTTATAAAGTTGATTACATTTGTATAAAGTTCCTCGTATATATGATGTATATAAAATTTATTTCTTGGGAAAAGAAATAATAAAGGTGGTTGTGAGGCACATTTATGCTGTGACATCGACAAGCCATGATATGATACGTTGTATATATAGTGGAATTGATAATTATGACAATGGTCCATCTAGCCACTAACCAATTAACTATGTTCCATAAGCGTCCTGACAAAAAAAAATTTTACCACTCATCATAAAAGTTCTTATGACCAATATAAATTAGGGAAAATTACTAAACTAGACATTTTATACATAAAAATTACTAAAAAAAAAGCATTGAATTTCAGCCTACTAATGTTTATACATTCACTCACAACCGTCGACTAAGTCTAGATCTTTACCCATCACTGAAATCTAGGTAAAAAACAAGTTACAGCCAATGATTATGCGTCACGTGTAAAATCATAGGCTAAGTCGACGGTTGTACACATGACACCTTTAGATCGGTTGTAAGTCAAACCCACATATTTTTTTTATTGCAAGCTAAATAGGTGGTGGGAGGCAGGCTAATTAGCCAGGGGACACATGCCACGTGTCACGATATGATATGTTGGAACCTCTTTTTTTTCTCAAATTCAACGTCGGCTAAGGCTGTAGGCTTAACCGACGGATGTGAGACATTGTTTATGAATTTATAGGGTGAAAATCAATGTATATTTTGATAAAATCTATTAGTAAAATGTCTACTTTGATAAATTTTCATGTAAATTCACGTCTTCTTATTTTCACGTCTCCTATGAAACATGTCACTTTTCACCTTTCCTATGTTTACTTTACGTCAAATTACACATCATTAAAAGTATTTGATAGATCTCAAAATATAATGCATTTGATACAACATAATAAAACATCTTTTGTGACATATGCTTTAAGAAAATAAATTTCTTGACGAAGGGAATTGAATTAAGTGTTTATCATTATAATAGCTTTTATTTTAAAAAATTCAGAAGGCATATGTATAACATTTAATTTCTTCAATATTGTATAAGGCTACGTGTAATAGTTATACTAAAAAGTAAAAAAAAAAAACCGTCCCGACACGTCACCGTCACAAATCTAGTTAAGGTGTGTATTAGTTTCACCAGGGGCGGATCTATGAAGAGGCGAGGGGTACCTGATGGTACTCCTCAACTTTCGACGGGTAGTGGGAATTTTCGACGCGCAACGGGAATTTTTTTTTTTTTTTTTACCATTTTATGTATCCAGATACTTCTGAACGAAATTTTAGATACCCCTGGATTTTTTTCCTAGATCCACCACTGAGTTTCACCATCCACATATATATTTATAAAATCAAATGATTACAAATATTTCTTATTAAATATCTTTAGACGTGTTTTAATGTAATAAAAGAATCTCAAGCAAAACAAACATTGACTAGTTTAAAAGATATCTTAAGATGGTGAACGTGCTTAAACAATCATCCATGCAGCCACCATCAAACTATCAAAAGGAAAACAAGAAACTAAACACGTAAATATTTGTAAAGACCAATCATGTGAAGCTATAGCCACCATCAAGCTATCATGAGGAAACAAGAAACTAAACACGCAAATATTTCTAAAGATCAATCGTGTAAAGCGGATAAGATATACATGATGCGACACGTGCATTTTAGGGTGTCGGTGGTCATGTAACTTTAATTTTATTTTTAAAACGGTTAATTTACAAACTCTCTAAATTACTACTAAATTTACATTAATATTCATTTTGAGACTAGAACATGCCCTACAATGTCATTTGGGGACGAACATATATTTACTACAAATCATGATACCGTTAAACTATATCAGGAATACATTTATTCTAGGACGGTCATTCAGAACTCACATTCTTCCACCTTTTATCTTCCTTAGCGGTCTCTGGTAAGGGGCTTGACACAATCAATATAATTTCTTATGTGGATTTTATCTTGACTATCCCCTCTAACGTAGGGAACTTTATCATACCATGAGTTGTGGACGTTAGGACACTTAAGGCTCTGATCCCAGATCGTCCCAGTATCGCGTTGTACCGAGACTCTACCCTTATGACCGAGAATGTTAAATTGGCCACCCTAACCCGTAATCCTTCGCCTAACGTAAATGGTAGTGTTATTTTCTCTATGGGGTATGCTAACTCCCCTGAGAAGCCCACCAGGGATTCATCAGAGAATAGAGGTTGCGGTAACTAAGGGTGTATAATCTATAATAAGGTAAAGTGCTCCACCGGTACACCTTTCGCATCTTATCTTCTTCCAACATGTCTTAGACATCCTTATGTAACCTGACGAAGCAATGTCTGTACATTACTTATGTAACGCTTCCCCCGTCTACATGTACCCGAGCCACTCTACGCCCCTCTATATTCGCTGAGATGTTGAGTGCAACTTCTTGTGCGTTATTGTCACTTAATGTGGAAAAGTGATTGGGACACTCATGACTCATCCATGGCGTTGTTTATTCTGTCGGGGTCTAACCATTTTGTGGTATTTGTTCTGATTTTTCCTCTCTTCTCCTAACCATGTCCATATATTCTTTTTCTTTCTCTTCTGGATCTCCTTTTGCTTTTCCCTTCGGGTCCGCCGTAAGACGCCCATGCTGTTTTATATCCCTCACCATGTGAGCAAGTTTTCCTGAACTGACTACCATCTTAATTTATTTTTTCAGGTACAAATAGTCGTTTTTTGTCTTGTGTTCCCGGGCCTTGTGGTACTCACAAAAATCATGAGGATTAGAATTAAGAACTTTTTTTTATAAGAAAGTGGCTTCCCGAAAGGCTACTTTGACCTTTCTGTTGCAAATACTTCACTAGGTATTTTAGTTAGGGAAGTGCAACGCTCTGTTTGGTGTGGTGATGTATAGACAGGGGTACCTGAATACTTGGGACGGGTAGGCTTGTACGGAGAAAAGGTGGTCTTTGATCATTCATATGTTGTCTTTAGTCTGGGGATGAAGATGTTGGAGTATGGAGGTTTAAATTGTCCTTTCACACTGGGCGTGTTTCTTCTTGTCTCCACACTCTCGCCTTTGATCCTGTATCTTTTCCTCTTATAAAAGCACGCACCTTATCCATCAAGTCATCAAAGATAACTATTTCACAAATAATTATCTAGCCTCCTTATATTTATTCGTGTAGTGGACTATATTAACCTTTACACATCCATTATTCGTGCCCAAAGTGTAACACTTGGGATCTTACCTTGTTAGTAGTATTGTCAAATGTCGTTACTTAGACATACAAGTCCAACACCTACTTATCTTCATCATTTATTGGACGTCCCGAATTTGAATGATTTCTCTTATGAAACGTTCCATTAAGCTTTCCACGTTTTCTTCATCCCTCATTTGGATGTGGAGTATCTCGTTAGGATTCTTAATAGTTTTCTTGTTCTAATTGAAGTTTCTAAGAAATTAATGCTTCAACTCCTCAAAACTATCAATGTTCCCCTGCGGTAGACTATCAAACCATAACCGAGCTGAACCTGCCAGTGTTTGAGCGAACATGTGACCCAACTGGGTATGGCCCATTGCCCTACGTGACCAGCGCCTAAAAACATGTGTAGATGGTCCTCTAGGTCTTGTGTTCCATCGTATTTTTCCACATTAGATTGTATTTTTAGGAATATCGGTAAAAAGGCCTCAGTGTTCCTCTTAGTGAACTTCAAGGTGTTGGATAGATTGCATGCAATTTATGGTTTTAACAAAGGATCCTAGGGGACTCTCATGTCTGCACCCAGGACTGATCACGATGCTTGTTGGCCCCTTTATGTTCCCATGGCGGCTAACCGAGAAGCTAGGATGGTGGCCATGTCTTATCCTTGCATGTTTGAATGGGTTGCTCCATGGCCTAGGCTCCAACCTGTGGTAGTGTGAGATGGGTTACCCCCACCTTCTGGGTTTTGGCCTAAGGTGGTTATCAAGGTGTCTGACGTCTCTACCAGGGATGCTACTTTCCCTTGGATTATGATACCTGTCGTTGGGATTTCGAAGACCAACCGCGTTCGTACCCCGCTTGATATCTCAGCGCGGTCCATTTCGTCTAACTAAGCCTTGAGTTTTTCACGATTTTTCTTAACAAACTCGGGGGTTATAAATGAAGACCCCCCTTCTTAATGGTGTTCGTCGTTCGACTCCATCTCATCTACATCTTCTATGAATGCTGCGTCTCTCATCGCCATCCCTAACAAGTAGTGGTTAGGATTGGCAATGACTCCAACTTTTTGCTGCCCAAAGGAATTGACTGATGTTGCTTGTTTTTCTCCCAACAGAGGTGGTATCCCATCCTTTGGACCTCCTTTTGGTGGTTGATTTACTCCTGAGTTCATCTTGTGTTCTGTTTATGTACAGGAAACAGGAGACTCTTCTCTGAAAGGGTTGCTTGTAGGTGTTTTCAAGATACCAGACGTTGTTCGTCCCATGAATGGTGCCAATGTAGCTTCCCAAATCCACAATGCAGGGTGATAGACTAAGGTTGATTTGTGCTTGAATGGTGGGTTGAGATACTACAAAACAAAACACCGTTAGTCTCGTCGCGGGGGACCCAAGGTTGTCTCTGCGATCAACCTCAGGCGCGATAATAAGAATGTATTACGTGAAGGGTAAAAAGTGTTGTAATAGTAGTGGATTAGTGAGGGGGTTCTCTATATACCTTTATTTATTTAAGAGGGGTTATGTTGGATCTATCGGATCTTTCCTTGGTTAACAATGGCTCTTCTGATGAGTATTTAATGTTTGTACTATGTTTCAATCACTCTTGTCGGTGTCTCCTCCTACGCTTGCAGGCCAATGGTGGTTACCCGCTAGAGGAAAGGATCTTCTTTCCTGTTCCATCGTTGATTATTGGTAAGTTACCTTTGCATCTCATTTAATTAATGTTATTTGTCGTGCCTTCTAGTCGAGAACGAGGGTTACCCCTACACTATGCATACAACTTAAACTAAAATGCCTGTCACTTAGTAAAAGGGCTCTCTAGAAATTTGGGGTCCTTTCTAAAAGCGAGAAGAAACTCCTCGTATTCAGAGACAGAGTCTAGCTCTAAACTTTTAACAATGTTGGAGGATATCCTCAAGTTGATGTTTCAACTTGTCAGGGAAGAGTTAAAAGACTTAGAAATTATTAAAAATGTTTATAACTATATATTGTTTTATTAATTAGTAAGCTTCTCTCTTAATAGTTGACATTATGGGAAGTGGTGGCATAAAAAAATATTGGATTTTGCTCGCATTTGACGTGGTAAACCTTACATCACTACTAATTCTCTTAAATTATTCTCAACATTTAAAGCCATCAACCACTCCCCTTTTTTATCGTCTTTTTAATTTTTAATCTTGTTAGATCCGCTACTTGTGCTAAACAATTTAAAGTTGAATTGATTTTTCCAAACTATTTAGCTAAACTAATTAACTATCCAGTTCTTTTAGAGTCGAATGATCTACTCGTTTGTTGGTTGATCATTTTTATTTCTTAAGTGTCATTTATTTTGACTAGTTTCAATTGTATCCATTTCCATTTTCATATTGTATTTATTTGTTATTAACAGTATTCTCCTACACTAATAAAACTTGAAATCATAAATTTTCCTCAAATGTCCTTGTTATCTTATTCTTAACTGAATTGGTGCATCTCTTAACTACCGATGTTTTAGTAACGATTAAATAATTGATGATAATTTGGTGGGCATAAACAAAAACTGTAGCCTCCTTTATGTAATCCGAATTCATTTTAACCTACTTTACCTTTAAACACCTTGATTTTTCACTCTTGTCGAATATGATCTCTAAACTTTTATTTAATTTGTCTCCACAAATATATAGTAAAATTTAAAAGTCTACTGTATACAACACCAAAAAAGGTTCAAGGTGTTTTAAAGACATACTAACGTGTAGAGTCCTTTATGATGATATTTGAGAAGAAATTAATGATATCGGACTTCATTGAAATGGCACAACCGACCAAATCTATGATAACATGAAAGGAAAATATCAAGGGGTTAAAAAACATTTTTTTAAAGATGTCTAGATTATTTTATATACGATGTGTAGGTTTTTGATTTTGTATTTCTTGAATAGTTTTCTGAATTGTGTAATGATCACTTTCAAGTGAAAGTATTTTGTGTGTATACGAAATCAATAATCGGATAAAACATAAAGTGTTTTTCTAAGAAAGAGATGTTCTTTTCATTGAAAAACGAAGCTGTAAATTCATTGTTTAAACTTATCAAATGAATACCTTTATATAGGGGTTGAACCACCATAATGATTTGAGTGAAACGTTACAACCTTTTTATAAAACAGTGACCAATTTGGGAATATTACCGCGAATGGTTACTTCGTTCAACTTTTCATCAGTAAATCCAAAGCAACTTCCACTGTATAACTAAACTCAAATCTGTCAGACGCTCCCCTTGAACCCTATCGGGTGCTGCCCCATCATGCCAAAGGGTGGTGCCCCGTTGAAACCCCATGGTCGAGCGACTTCGTCTCTTAGAACTTTAGAGGTTTCTTAGTGCCCAAAATTAGAATATTTTGTATCAAATGTGTACTCCATACCTCATAACTCGTATCTATGTCTATTCCAATTTTTCGTTTGATCTTAAGTAAGTGTAATTATTTGTATCAAAACCACAAAATGTCTACATTTGTACAGCAAATCTATTTATTATGGGAAACCCTACAGGGCCATATATGTACAAAATGTAACTTTCATTTCATTATCACAAACCCATCAGAGAAGTATGTAGAAAATATAAAACATTAATTTCAAGCTCCCGATTAAGAGACACGTTGTTGGTTTTATATGAAGGTAATATTATTAATGCATAGACTTAAGTAAAAAATGAAACAAAATGTTTAGGAATGTATGAACTAGAGAATTTTAATTTATATTGGGAATGATTAGTTGATACTATATATTGTTTGCAATTTATCATGTCAATAACAGTTTATAATAAAAAAATGAGTTTTTTTTACATATTTCCCTCTCTTAACCTCTTTAATCTATATCTATACTATATAATAAATAAAGGTTTCTCAATGTCACGTGTCGCCTTCACATTCATTCTTACAATTTTTTTTCTCGTCTCCCTCTCTTATTAAATACACCTCTATCTTTCCAATAATAATATATTTTTAAATAAATTATTAATTATACTAATAAAACACACTTAATTTAAATTATCTCATATTATAAGAAAGTTTGAAATCTAATTATCTAACTTATGTTTTCATTCAAAAAGTAAATAAAAATCAAATTACTTTGAATACTAATTAATTTATTTTTAAAACTCAATTATACATTAACTTTTACATATTTTTGGATTTTGTTTTCTATTGTTAGTATATATGTAATTAAAGATTTAAAAATTGTATCTATTAATATTTTTTCACCCTGTGTAGTACAAAGGTTCTAAGCTAGTAACATATATACCCAACCATAAAAATCAATTACATATTTATCCAATGCTTACACAATTACTTATTTACCCTTATATGTAAATTGATATATTTATGAAGAAAATACATGTGAATAGTACTTTAATTGGTTTATTAATAAATTAAGTAAATCTTACTTCTAATAAACAATTTCATTTAATACCACATGACAACACCATACTTTTTTTCTCACTAAAGTCTTTTAATTTTTCATAATTTAAGTAAGTTTGAATTTTAATATCTAATTATATTAATGTTGTTTTTTTTAAAAAGTAATAATAATAATAATAATATAAGATTTGAATTCTAATTATTACTTAATTTGAATTATAATATAAAATTTAAAATCTAAATTTTCCCTACGTATTATTGTACTAGGTTATATACTCATGTATTGCATGGGATTGTTTAATATAAAAATAAAAATACAATAATGTGAAAAAAAATTGAAATAATGTGTAAAACAAGAAATAAATTTCTTTATTTCCTTAATTACGTAATAATTAGAATTCAAATTTTATATTATGTTTTTTGAAAAATAAAAACGTTAACATAATTAAATTTTAAAATTCAAACTTACTTAAAATAGAAAAAATTAGAAGATTTTGGTGATATAAAATATGATGATAACATGTGTCATTATTTGAAATCATTTATTAGAATAAAGATTTTTATTTTTTATCAAACAACCACATGTAATACATGGATATATAACTTAGTAGTAATATATAATTGAGTTTTAGGAAGGAGATATATGTAAATGATCCTAAAATTTTTTTAATTAAAATTAGGGGTTGGATAAATATGTAATAAATAAACTTAGGAAGGAGATATATGTAAATGATCCTATATATAAAAATTATGATTGAAAGTTACAAATTAATTTATTTTGTTTTCTATTGTTTAGGAAGAGGAAATATTTAATTACATATATACTAACTTAGTAGTAATATATAATCTCCTTCCTAGTATATACTAATTAATTTATTTTGTTTTCTATTGTAATACATGGATATATAGCTTTAGGAAGGGGAAATATGTAATTAAAATTTGGGGTTGGATAAATATGTAATAAATAAACTTAGGAAGGAGATATATGTAAATGATCCTAAAAAAATTTATGTTTATGATGCTATAAAAAATTATAAGTTCTTGTTTTACAACTAAAGAACAGTAAGATAATTTCAAAATAATTTTATATTTCAATGTTCCTTGTTGGTGCGATTTCAAAGTTCCGAGGTAAACTCATGTCATTTTTTTACATATTCGGAAAAAAAATTACGCAAATTATTTCTATTGCGGCTTTTATTCAAGAAGATTTTTCTAATTTTTCATTTTATTAAGTCATTAAATTATTACTTAATTATTTTTTTAACTTAATATATGATGAACATGTGACAAAAACAATTACTTAATAGACTCTTTGTCCGTATAATAATATTATCATAAATGTGCGCCAAACACAACTTGTATGAACATACTCCTTGTCTTATATATGAGAACTTTTTTTTCTTGAGAAACTACTAGAATGCATTAATTAATAATTTTCTGCAAAGAAATTACAGTTTGTAACTTTCAATCATAATTTTTATATATAAGATTATGATTAAATAAAAAAGATTTTCACAAAATATTTTTTGAATAAAAGTAAATATTTAGTGAATAATACATTCTTACGTTTCTCATTAAAAATATTTTTATTTGATTCTAAAAGTCGTTCTAAAAATCTTTTTGATTCTAATAATTAATAATAATTTTTTTTGTCCACAAGATATGAAATTCAATATTCCTGTCCACAAAAAATATACTATGGTGTCCACCTGCAAGTGCAATACTGCAATCAATAAACAAAACTTTAATAAATTGCAAACTGTCAATTAAAGAGAAGTTACGGGTGTGACAAACACAAGGGTCCGCCGAAAATGGATGCGAACACTATTTACACACTACTTAAATTATTATTTATGACATTAATTTCCATTCAGTATTCAATTTCATTAATTCAACCTTTGCTTTTTTAATTAAAAACTAGTTGGATACTTGCGCGTCGAGACGGGTGTCAGGTTGCCTAATTTACTCATAGTATGTGCGGTTTATTACAGAATCATAATGGTAACGGCACTCGATAT
Organism: Smallanthus sonchifolius; assembly: GCA_023525975.1. Lineage (NCBI taxonomy): Eukaryota > Viridiplantae > Streptophyta > Magnoliopsida > Asterales > Asteraceae > Smallanthus > Smallanthus sonchifolius. Next base: position 57,863,859 of record CM042041.1, on the reverse strand, counting down.
ATGCTACGATAAAAAAATTAATTTTGAATACCACTCCGTTTTCAAATAAATTTATATCAGAATATTAACAAAAAAATATATAAATAAATAAAACATCTGTGCACTCCGTTTTTTTAAATAGTAACGAAAATAAACTTGTGTGAACGAAATCCCGCGCCTCGTCGCCGGAGGCTGGTTGTTTTTCGCCAACGCCACGCGGTAGGAGTTTGGTCGTTATCAGGTGGTGCCGCCGAAAAACCATAAAATCGAATACCGATATCTTTTCCGATAACACTAATACATGCGATGATGTTGTCCGCTTATAACATGTTTGCATCGTCATGATACAACAATATTAACGGCACTCGCTATATCTACGACACCAAAAAATAGTCGCATTTGAACACAACTCCGTATTCAAGAAAAAATTATATCGGAAAGTTGACAAAAAAAAACTTCAAACTGTCACAGACTCCGTTTCCAAAAGAAAATTAACGAACGAAAGTTATTAAAGAAACATGAAATTATTAGAAAATAAAGCGAATTAAAAAAACATATTATATATAATACGGATTAGGTTCAGGTAAAAATGATTTTAATTGTAAGAAGGGTGAGAAGAATTTAGGGCCATTAGATCAAATTGTAGAAAAGATTTAATGGTTGAGATTAAATTGAAGGAGAAAAAGTTGTTAAAAGAGTATTTTAGTCTTGACCACTTTTGTTGACTTTTATCAAGTTCCCCCTCATTTTTAAAGGTTCATAACTTTTACATACGACATTATTTTTTCAAAAAAATTACACCATAAAAACGAGCGTTTTTTATCTTTAAAACGAGTATAGTGTCGTTATAAACAAAAACGAATTTTTTTTTTACGTTTTTCAGCTAATTGTGTAATTAGTCAGGTCAATGTGTAATACAAGTTTATTGTGTAATACAAGTTCAACGTGTAATACAAGTTCATTATATAATACAAGTTCATTGTGCAATATCACGTCTCGTCATTGTGTAATACAAGTTAATTGTGTTATATGTATTTATCATTGTGTTTTATGTTTTCCAGCTCATTGAGTAGTTAGTCAGGTCATTGTGTAATACAAGTTCATCGTGTAATACAAGTTCATTGTGTAATACAAGTTTATTGTGAAATACCACATCTGGTCATTGTGTAATACAAGTTCATTGTGTAATTAGTCAAGTCATTGTGTAATATAAGTTCATTGTGTAATACAAGTTCATTGTGTAATACAAGTTCATTGTGTAATACCACGTCTGGTCATTGTGTAATACAAGTTCATTGTGTTATATGTATTTATCATTGTGTTTTACATTTTCCAGCTCATTGTGTAGTTAGTCAGGTCATTGTGTAATACAAGTTCATCGTGTAATACAAGTTCATTGTGTAATACCATGTCTGGTCATTGTGTAATACAAGTTCATTGTGTAATTAGTCAGGTCATTGTGTAATTAGTCAGGTCACTGTGTAATACAAGTTCATTGTGTTATACAAGTTCAATGTGTAATACAAGTTCATTGTGTTATATGTATTTATCATTGTGTTTTACGTTTTCCAACTTATTGTGTAGTTACTCAGGTCATTGTGTATTACAAGCTCATTGTGTAATACAAGTTCATTGTGTAATACCACGTCTGGTCATTGTGTAATACAAGTTCATTGTGTAATTAGTCAAGTCATTGTGTAATACAAGTTCATTGTGTAATACAAGTTCATTGTGTAATTAGTCAGGTCATTGTGTAATACAAGTTCATTGTGTAATACAAGTTCATTGTGTTATACAAGTTCAATGTGTAATACAAGTTCATTGTGTTATATGTATTTATCATTGTGTTTTACGTTTTCCAGCTCATTGTGTAGTTAGTCAGGTCATTGTGTAATACAAGTTCATCGTGTGCAAGTTCATTGTGTAATACCACGTCTGGTCATTATGTAATACAAGTTCATTGTGTAATACAAGTTCATTGAGTAATTAGTCAACTCATTGTGTAATACAAGTTCATTGTGTAATTAGTCAGGTCATTGTGTAATACAAGTTTATTGTGTCAAATATGTTTTCACCATTGTGTTTTACGTTTTCCAGCTCATTGTGTAATTCGCTCATTATTGTGTAATTCGCTCAAATATGTCAGGTCATTGTGTAATATGTTCATTGTGTAATATCAGGTCTGATCATTGTGTAATATCAGACATTTAATTACACATTGACCGGGTGTATTACACATTGACCTGATATATTACACATTGACCTGGTATATTACACATTGACCATTATGCCCTCTCTTTAAAAACAATAAAATGACACATGTCAAGCTTAAAATCTTTCTTACCCTTCTTATTTTTAAAACCATTTTTATTATAACCTAACCCTATATAATACGAGGGGTGAAAGTAAAAATTAAAAAACAAAAATCAAACAGCACGACGTGCCGACGTGGCGCCAAATTTGTAGAACATGCACTGTTGAAATCGGTTGTTCTTTAATCTTATTGTATAATGTTACTAGGTTAGAATCCCGTGTATTACACGAGATTGTATATTAAAAAAAGATAAAACTTATAAATTTATAAATACGTCTTAACTTGTCAGAATATTATAATAGTCTCGAGATATATCAAGTGGAAATGTGTGTGTATATAACAAACTAGTTTAGATCCCGTGTCTACACACGGGGTGAAATATATCAATACATATAAATTTTAAATCTTTATGTCTAGAAATTTATTATGTGTAGAAATTTATTACCTATAGTAAGAATATAAAACAAATTCAAAATATGTAAAAATTAATATATAATTGTGTTTCAAAAATACGTTAATTACTATTTTTTTAATATAACTTGATTTTTATTTACTATCTGATTAAAAATAAAAGTTATATAATTAAATTTTACAGTTTCTTATGATAAGAGATAATTTAAAATAAATGTGTTTTATTAGTATAATTAGTATTTTTTCTTTAAATATATATTATTATTAAAAGATAGAAGTGAATTAAATAGGAGAGAGAGGCGGGAAAAAAATTGTGAGAATGAATATGGAGACGACACGTGACATGCAAAAACCTTTATTTATTATATAGTATAGATTAGTATTTTTCTTTAATTAGTTATATTTTGAATTCTTATTATATATTCTTATTTAATATAATTATTATTCTTTTTTAATAATATATTTATAATATCATTATTATTTAATAAGATAGTGGTGCATTTATTAAGAGAGAGATGCGGGAAAACCAATATGAGGAGGCATAAGAGAGTGACATGTGGCACCTCAAAACCTTTATTTATTACTATGTATAGATTATATTACTTTAATGATGTATGTATAATTTAAGTTTTTCTTAACAATCAACTCACGTAGATTTAATTATACACTTAAATCTACACAACTACACTTTTTTATTCATCATGGATTTGAATTTTCAATCACTAGAAAAGGAACATATTTTCAACACGTCTTAATTAGTATCAATAGAAGACGGGCCTTTTGATAAGAAGAATTTAAGTGATGTAAAAAGTCAATTCATTAAACAATAACATGTGACATTCATGCCGTTTACCTGATTTTTTAAGAATTTAAGTGATTAAGCAGATGCGTGTAACCTAGACTCCTACAGGGGATACGTGGTGTCTCTCTCACATTCATATGAGTAGAAAAATTAGGGCTTGCGTTGGAAGATGAAAGAGAAAGGCGAAGTTGTCGTCACAACCAGGTAAGGAATCAGAAAAGGGATACGGCGGTGGAGGTTAGGGTTGGTTCGACGGCGAAGTATTGGATACGACGGTGCTGCTTGTTAAAATAGAAGAAATATATATTGCCAAAAATGAGAATCGACCTAAAGTACTTTTATATTCTCGACACTTAACACTACAAATTACATGCCTTTAAGAAACATTTGAGATATAACACTATTGGTAAATGCAATGGAGATATAACATTTGGGTAGTTAAGGTTTTGAAGATTGGAATCTCACGTAACAATCTATTATTGTCTTAGAGGAGTTATTCTTAATCCATCCATCCTCGTATAAGATATGGATTGCATTTTCACATGTGGTTATAATTTACACGAATTACAAAACAAACAAATACAATATGTTATTTGTTCAGATTATTGGTGTAACTTCAACCAACAAGACATTTTGTATTGCTTTCGTCTTTATAAGTAAAGAACAGGAGAACTTTTCCTATGTGTTAAGCAAACTAACAGCGACATTGGACAGTGTTTTCCTTTAACATGGGTATGAAACTTTCAAGTTGTTTCAGAAGTAGTGAAAATCAATCTACTATTTGTAATTAAAAGTTGGGACCGTTTTAGGGTAAAACACCTTTAATAAATAATTGGAACAAATCCGAGCGTAAGGATTTCACAAATAACACAAGAAACCGTTTTTACTTTGAGACAATTCCGAGCGCTTTCCTTTAACATATGTATGAAACTTCCAAACTATTTCAGAAATTGTGAAAATCAGTTTACTCTTTGTAACTACAAGTTGGAACCGTGTTAGGATAACCAACTTTAATAAACAATTACAAGGCTATGGATTTCACAAATAACATCAACAATTTTTTTTTACTTTGAAACAAATCATTGTTTTTCTTTAACAATTGTATGAAACTTACAAGCTGTGTTAGATGTTATGAAAACCAATATACTATTTGTAATTAAAAGTTGGAATCGTTTTAGGGTAAATCATATTTAAAAAAAGCAATTATAAGGGTATGGATTTTATAAAAAAAACATCAACAATCTTTTTTTACTTTTAAACAAATCCACGTCTTTTTCTTCAATCCATCATTGATCATCCAAGAACTTCACTAATAATGGCCTACCGTTACAAATTTCACGAGCAAATAATCAGACATATGAAAAATTTTAATATAACTTAAAAATAAAATTAAAAAATATAAATAATATATAACACTATAGGGTCAAGTACACCTTATACGACCCATATATTTATATATGACACATGTTATTGGACCCATGTATTTATACATGACACATGTATTTTCATATCAATGTCAGAGATGTACGGTTAACAACAATCTTTGGTGTACCGTTACCTGCTCCATAAAATAAAAACATAAAAAAAGAAACGATGCAACTATAAATCGTCCGTGTATCTATCAATACAGCTAAGGTGATTTCATGTCAAAGTCAATGATGCATACATTAGACCCTTTTAAGGGAATATTCTATTTCTAGTGGATCTTGCAACTTGTTTAAAATATTTTAACAAATTATTTATATATGTATTAAAATTATAGTGGCAGGAATTCACTTAGTATCAGTTCGTTTTGTTGTGATACGGGTATGGAACCGACAAGCACTATAACAAGCAAAAGAGAAAACTTAAAAAATAAAGTTGTTACATGTTTAAAAAGATATCAACACATGTTTTACATCTACTAAAACAAAAGAATATCGACACCGGGTTAAGTTTGTAATCGTAAGTCATGTGGATGACAAATAGACTAACTTTTCGTTAAAAACTAACTGATGTTAACACTATGAGATACAGACGCACTCAGACTCAAACGTTTGAGTTAAATTTATAGTTTTAAAAATGTGAGGACCAAACATACAGTTTGATTAAACTACAGGGGCTATTTATACAACTAACTCAAAAAATTTTAAACCTCTATTAATTTAATTTTTTTGTTCTTATATCTTGAAATTTGATTAATGTATTTTAAAAAACTGTTAACTGATTTTGATGATGAGAACAAAGAATTATAATTTGATTAGTTTTATACATAAAAGTATTTAATTAATATTGTGGATTTTGTAATTCGAATCAATCGTAAAAGACAAAGAAGAATACATCGACGAAAGTGACAACCCTATTTGATTATTTAGGATCAAAGTTGAATTTCTTTGCCAAACTCATATTAATAAATATGAAATTTCCATGACGTGAAGCAACAACTGAACGTGTGAATACTTATAAAATATGCATACATATACAACCGCATTATTGTCGTGTCCTATTTTCAAATCAGTTTACTTGTAAGAAAAAGTTATGAATACTTCAATTCTGTTTGAAGAAGAATCGGGAACTATTTTATGGTCAAAGAAATGGACGAATGTATTATTTTATAATTTTTTTCACTACAAGAATTTTAAGCAGATTCAACGACATGTCTCGACGACATGTCGTCGAGAATGCCCCGTCGGCAAAATTCTGTCGAGACTGCTTGAAAAGTCGTCGAGAAAACGTCAGCGAGATAGATTACCCTTTTCTCGACGCCATGTCGTCGATATTTCCCCGTAGATAATAACTTTTCACTTTAAAAAAAAGATAAAATAAAATTTAAATAGGCAGTCTCGACGACATGTCGTCGAGATTGATCTGTTTAAATTTTATATTATCTTTTTTTTATAAAATCTGGAAACCTCTGGGTTATTTTTTTTTTAAAAAATTCGAATTTTAAAATTTTTTCAGTAATTTAATACACAAAAATTCAGAACCTGTCAAACCTGTTATATATTAATACATTTCACACCAATATATTACATAAAAAATCTAACAAAAGTATACAAATTATATAAGTTATTACAAATCGTTCAAATAAAAGTTACAACCAAGTTTATTCATCTTCATCGTCGTCATTTTGGTTGCCGGATTGGTTGTGGTCCTGTTGCATCTGTTTCACGGTCTCATTCAGTTCACGAATTTGTTCTTTTAATTCGTTGAATTGAGACTCGGAGAGAGCCGAAACATTAGTGGGCATGTTTCTAACTTTTCTTTCAACTCCTCGGCTCCAACCGCGTCTCTCGTCAAGGGCACGTTTTAGGACCTCTTCCTCATCAACATCTCCATCGTCTTGTTGCATCCGAGTCAATTATTCTTGAATTGTATTCTGTAATAAACAAAAAATACACATATCAAAAAAAAAAATTTAAAATCCGACAGCATAACGACTGCAAAATTGATAGCCAACCTACTTAACAATACTCAATAAATATAATAATTCAACAAAACTCAATAAAAACCTATAATAACACCAACAATAACCAATATGATTAATATTCTAGTGTATTTCCCAAACTAGAAATACAATATACAAACTTATTACTCAAATAATTTCTCAAACTACAATAAAGATATATATATACTTACCCAATCGTTTTGTGCCCGATCGTTGACCCATGTGCCGTGAGACGTGTGCATACGTCTCCAACCATCAATCAGACTGACGGTTCCACCTTATTTGAGTAACTTGTGAATTCATTTTTAGAATAATATTAACAACTTTTGTTACCTCCTCATATCGTCGTTGAGAAAATAACTTGCTCCCACTAGTATTGGCGTATGGTTGTTTAGCTCGGTTTGAATAATTTTGATTCTAGCGTGCAATATATGCGGGATCAAGGTACAATATGTCGATGAGGGAATTCCAATTGCCGGAACTGATGGACTCATGAGGATGATTCCTTGCTTCTTCCACATCCTCGTAACCACCAATCGATTCAAAATGTCTCTTTAAAACATATTTGCGGTCACGAAATCTACGGGCACAATCATCATGGATGCTTTCAGATATTTGTGGCCACTGCGGTGTGTTACTCCAGCTTTCTAAATCAAAGTAATTCTGTAAAAAAAAGGTAATTAGGAAACACTTAATAATTATGAATGTTAAAAAATTACATTTTATACTTAGATGAAGATTGCGAAATACGGTGATTTGATGCTCCCTATGAACAAACTCCCAACCAGAATAGTGTGATGGGATTTTCTCTTGAGCAATAGTTATTTGTCGGACAAACCATCGACCGTTTGGACCGACAAACTTGTATGTTTCATGGTTTGGATCAAGCTCAAGTGGAAGTGGCTTGTGGCCATTTTGGGCGAACGCCTCCAGCATATCAAGGTTTCTACCACGGGCCCTTACTTTTTTCGAGGAAGCTGTTACATGAATTTAAGACTCGCAGATGTTACATGAATTTGAAGAATTATCAAACTAAAACAAGTAACTTACAAGACTCGCAGATGTTACATGAATTTGAAGAATTAGCAAACTAAAACAAGTAACTTACAAGACTCGCAATCCGTAGGGAGCCTCCTAGAATTCCCCCGCGGATCACGACCCCCACCGTCACCACCATGTGAACGAGCATAAGTCGCCATATATACCTACATAAATTTGAAGTCAATAAAATGTCAGTGTCTACATACATCAATAAAATATAAGTGTCTACATACATCAATAAAATATAAGTATCTACATACATCAATAAAATAAGTGTCACATACATTACAAGTCAATCAGAATCATCACTAATATCATCGTTGTCGTCCTCATTCGAAGTGTATGTGCCTTCATCATCATCAGCCACGATCTGGGGGTTAAGACTCGAGTGACCACCTTCACCTAAAGTCGACACCATGGGCAAGCAGCCTAAGTCGATAAACATACTACATGATTGAGTGTCATGTACGATAGGTACATCACTGGTACTTGGACCCTCGTTAACATTACTTTCAAGGTCTGAGTTGACAACCAAGTTATAATTAGATCATCGAGTATCGTGAAGTACATCTATCTCGTTAACAACACCGGTATCCTCCCAAAGTTTCCGATGATAAACGTCTTCCACAACCTTCCACTTGCCGACGGGGCGAGAAGGATCTTGGAGATAAAACACTTGCTTAGCTTTTGTGGCTAAAATGTACTGATGAGCATCATACCATTGACAACCGACATAACTTTGACGGCTAGCGTCGATAATAGTCAGATTGTCCTTTTTAATTATCCGTTCGTTACCCATCAACAAATAATAGTCAGATTGTCCATTGACAACCAACATAACTTTGACAACCAACAACCTTCCACTCAGATTGTCCTTTTTAATTATCCGTCCGTTCAAGGGGAAAGAGAAAGCTAAACAAGAAATCCTATAAATTCGTTACAAATGTATTAGATATAAAAAATCATACAAACATAAAAAAATAAAAAACGGATTAAATATATACATACATAGATACATTCATCTATATTGATCATACAAATAATACATTTCACAAAAATTAAAAAACAACAATATATTCTTTTAATTTATACAAATACCGAAAAAAATAATGTATACAAGTATTTAAGTCAAAACAAGTGAAAGGTTCGTGTTCTAATTACTAACATATATACATGCACATATTCATCTATACTCATACAAACCATACGACATAACACCACCAATAATACATTTCACAAATACATACAAATACTCAAATAAATAATACATACAAACTATACATTACAAAAAATAAATAACATCATACAATTCATACAAATAATATATACATAACACCACCAATAATAGATCTATACAAACCTACAATTCACCAATTTCACAAATAATCCATACATTTATATACTTATACATCTATATAAACCATACAAACTCTACATCTATATAAATTAACTATCAATTTCACAACATTAACCATCAATAAAAAAATGAACCCTACATACTATACATCTATATAAATTAACCACCAATTTCACAAAATAATAGATATATTCATCTATATTATTAAAATAAAAAACAATTAAAACATTTATACAAAACTAAATCTCTCAAATCTAAACCTGTTACCAAAATATTAAACAAACATTTATAAATCTATATAAAACTACTCAAATACACCTATAAACACAAAAAATATACATATTACGTCCAGAATTTTCTTGAAACGACGACATGTCGTCGGGAAAACTCTCAATCTAGCTTCCAATCCGTTCACTTAGCCAAAAACTTCACCTACACAAGATTTATATTAAAAATTTACGATTAAAAAGAAAAATTACAAAAAGGTCAAAATCGGGTCTAACCACTTGAATAAGAAGAGTAATGATGGAGAAGGAGGTAGAAAACGGTGGATTTTGAAGAAAAATGGCCGGATTTATGGGTATAAGCCGAGAGGAAGGTTGAGAGAAAAAAGAAGGCAAAAATGAGGAGGAGAAGGGTTTCTGCCTGGGTTAATACCAGGTAGGACCAGTCTCGACAACATGTCGTCGAGATTGGGTCCTTTATTTTAATTAATTTATTTATTAAATAAAGATATTTTTTTATTATATACCAATATCGACGACATGTCGTCGATATTAGGTATTTTCTTTAAAATTTAATTTTTTAATATTTTACTAGGCAAAAAAAAAAAAATTAAAAATAGCAATCTCGACGACATGTCGTCGAGACTAGTTTTCACATTGTCCCGGTAAGCGCCAAAAGCTTTCAACTTTTCCCGGTTAACCATCCCCGACGACGTGTCATCGAGAAAATGTGACAAAAAAAGATCACGAGGTCTTACACCATCGCCGACGACGTGTCGTCGTAACTGGTCCCTTCAATCTCGACGAGACGGGTCGTCGAGATAGGTTGTCAAAACTGCTTAAGTTTCTAGTAGTGTTATTAGAAATGATACACTTTTAGAAAGTTATAATGGGATACTCTATCATATAATATCTATACTATATAATAAAAAAAGGTTTTAGTGAGACACTTGTCACTCTCATATTCACCCTTAAGATTTTTTTCTCGCCTCTCTCTCCTATTAATTATATAAATTTCTTAATTTAAAAAAAATTGTTTCAAATCTATCTCTCCTATTAAGTAATAATAATTTCTATAACTATTTTTATAAAACGCTTTTTATTTAAAAAAATATGTTAGTTCATAAAATATTTTTATAAATTGAACATTTCTTTCATCCTTTTTATAAAGTATTTTTTTTTTAAATAATTATGTCATCAATAACATCAAAATACAAATGTTCATGAAAACTGTTGATTTCTAATTATTTTTTTATAAAGTATTTTTTTTACAACAAATTATCTTTATTCAACTCATGTAATACATGGGCTTTAACCTAGTAATGAAATAAAATTAAGAGTACATTATGTTGGAAATCAGGCCCAATAACAGGAATATAGAATTTGATTTCAACAAAGATCGACACTTTTATTAATATTGGAAACTAAAATCATTCTTTACAATTAATCACTAATCATTTATTTATAATAAACCTTATACTACTACAAAAACAGGTATTTGCTACGGCAAAATCCGTAGCAAACACCTATTTTGCTACGAATTTGGTCCGTAGCTACAAGTATCGTCGCTAATTTTGTTTGCTACGGATTTTGCTATGAACATATTTTTGCGACGGTTTTAGCTACAAAAATAGACATCACTATTTTAGCTACAGATTTTACTACGAAAATGTTTGCTATGGATTTTAGCTACGAAGCTTTTGCTAGGAATGTTTTGCTACAGATTTGGACTTTTGCTACGGATTTTTGCTACTGTTCTAATACCAAAATTTGCTACAAATTTTGCTACGAACTTTGTTAGGTTTTTGCTACAGGTTTTTAGAATATATTAAAAAAAATTGTTGTTGTTTTAGTGTTTTTCTATTTATTAATATATCCAAAATCACATAAAATATATAAAGACAAATCAAACCCGTAATTTTTGTAAACGTACAACTATACAAATTACCCAAAGCAAGTTTGTTTGTACTTCCATAGTCGATCAACTAAAACTCAACATAAAAGATCCAAAATATTATCAAGTGATGCAGTATTCACTTATGACAAAACAACATAATATGAACCACTAAGACTGATGGTTGTGGAGCTTTATTGAGAGTGGATTCATCCTCTAATATCACGCCATGTGGCGCTGACTGGATGCTGACTAAGCAGTGGATAAAGCCCCTGCTGAAGCACTTGAGGGTGTTGTGGTGCAGGTGAGCGAGGGCTTTATCGAATTAATTTTTTGTTTAATTATTTATTCAATTCAAATTTAAAAACTAATAATTAATTAAAAATAATAATAAAAGATAAAATAATTAATTAAAAACATTCAACATCCTAAAAAAAAAAGAAATACATAGAAAATAAAATACTAAATTATTCCATAGGGTTTTAATTTTCTTCCATTTCCTTTCGAATACGCTCCTTTTGTTTTTCATATATCGCTTGGTCCCTCGGCGATAGGTGGCTGACGTCCTTGCTAAGAAATTCCAACTTCTTCATCATTTGTTTTTCCATTTTCACTTGCGTCACCTTCTCGAGAGTACTTGTTATTTTAAGGATCGCATCGCTAAATTCTAAATCGGCATCATTAGTAAATTCTCCATATTCTCCACATACTCATTCCAATTTCTCGACATTTTTGGTTGATGATTTGTAGTAATGTAGAGAGTAGTTTATAAAATTGAGAGAAAATAGGAAGTTTATAAAAATTTTGAGAGATAAATGAGTGAAGAGGAGTTAATTTATATAAATAGAAATTTTTTTTTTAATACCCAACGGCTCTCCCCAACGGTCATGCCAGCAGCGCTCGCTAGCGCCACCCCGCTCGTGCCCCCCATCGCCTGAACATGTTGTGGTGTGCGCGGCCAAGGTGGCTCGCGCCCACCGTTGGCGCCCCTCGCTCGCCTACCACAACCAACAGTCTAATAAGCATAGCTGAGCTTAAATGTCAAACACGTCCACATCTTGGTCAGCAGCCACATCAAGAGGGAGACTTTTGATCATCATTTGCATTGCAAATCTGCTTTCCTTTAATGATATTCATAACCTGCAACATAGGTTTGGATAAGAGGGTAATATGAGCTCAAAGTGCCAAATATATTTACCAAAAAGGACAGCAATTCTTTTACTCACCATGGTTACTAGATTAAGCTTTTCCACTAGCAAATATGAAATTTCATATGAGTTTGTTGCGGATCTATATTCATGTAAAATATGTCATTTATAAATAAAAATGAAATAACACTTATATGACATTCAGAATCAAATGCAACTCTAATGACCGGGGTGATTATTAAGAAAAAGTTTAGAAAATGTAAAGTGCCAATAATGAAATTGAAAGGCATGGATGAAAAGCTGACGTGAGTAAAAGCAGCAGATTCGTGATGGAACTCATTGACAACTTCTATGGCGTAGATTTGATCAGAGGTTCCGAAATCATTCCAAAAGAAATCTCTGCTAGATTTGAAAAAAAACAATATTGAACTATATTATAGCATACGAAAATTTGGAGAGATTATTTTTTCTTTTTTAAAGATCTTTTACTGTAACTTGCTAATAAATATAAAAATAACCTTGTAAATGAAGCTACCTTTTATCCCCAATGAAGTTTGACAAGAGCCAACAGCTGTGACAGTATGCTTAATCTGAACAAGCTTTCCAGAAAGACTGCAAATAACAGGTAACACAGTAACATCGAATTAGTTTTCCTACATATATGTGGCCATTTATGTCATCTTAAACAGAACTGTGAAACTAATTATGTAGCTGGTGCAAAGTGGCAATGGAAACAACACAAAATGGAACTTCTATATAACATCTCATATGGAATAGGAAACTAACCAAAGTTGTTTCAACAGTCTAATACATAGAAACCCAATTTTGTATAAAAATGTTGCATGGTCGTCTAAGTATACTGTGGTTATAAATCGTTACCTTTCCACTCATAACGTGTTGAAGAAATTTATCCTAAAATTCTCATCATAGTTACAAAGCCAAAGTCCTTGTACATTAAAACTAAAACTGAACAAATAAGGGAAAAAATACACATGTAAAAGTCTCTGATTTTCTCTCAGAAAGAAACTTAGTCATCTTTCATCTTGTTTTATTTCTTTATCCTTTCCATTTTTTTCTTGCCAACAATGGTGAAAACGTAGTATGTGAATATTTTCATTACAACCTGCTGAAATCACTTAACCCAGATCAGAATATTAGTTGAAGCATTTCATCGAGCACTTGATGTGCATCTACAAAAGAGATGCGTTCATCAGATTCACAACTAAACCTGCCAATAGGGATCTCAATACCGCTTCAAGAAACCTGCGAATCTGCGATTTTGAGATAGCAATGGCGGATTGGAGTGGAACAGAGATTGTTTACCTGCAATCGATAGAGATTGAGAGAAGACCGACTTGGGAATAGCAATGGTCGATTAGACTACCAAATGCTCTTCTTTTGATTCATCAGCCCTTCATGGTGGTGCTGTAGTGATGCGTTAATTTAGGGGGGGGGGGGGGGGGGAATTAAGTGATTGGGGGGAAACTAGAAGGGAACTTCTAATTTTTTGCAGTGAAATTTAGGAGGGGACTAATATATCGTACAAAGGTTAAATTTTTTGTTTTTGATAAACTAAAATATGTATAATATTCATAAAATAAAGTTATGTAATGAAAGTATGTTTGTAAAATAAGGTTATTAATATATTAATTTACAAAATAAGTATATACTGATTAATTAATTTGTATATGCATATAAACATTAGTTTATAATATGTCATTAATTAATGTGTTAATATGTCATATTGTGCCTTAAGGTTTATAATAAAAATTATGTAACAAATATTTATATATAAATATAAAATCATAAAAATTAAATTCTACTAAGTTTTTATAAAAAAAAATATACATAATATATACAAAAATGTTTACAGTTTAATATATTTTAGATTTCATAAAAACTTATATGTGCTACTTAGTTACTAAGTGTTTGACAGTGACCTATAATACAACATTTTAAAATAAGAGTTTAATTGACCATGAATGTCCATAATTGGTTATCATTAATCATAACTGATCATGATTAATCCTAATTAGACATTATTAACACTAATTGACTATCAAGGATCACAAATGGCCACTACTAACCCTGATTTACCATGAATGCCCATAATCGTTGATGAGCCTAGTTGGCCATGAACGACCTAAATTGACCATCAAGAATACTAATTGACCGTCATTAACCCTAAGTCCTCATAATTAACTTTAGTTGCCCATTAATGACAATAGTCGACTATAACTACCAATAATTAACCATCAATCGCCCTAATTTAACCACCACTAACCTAAGTACCTAATATAAATGATTGTTAACCAATACTGACCCTAATTGTCCCTAAGTGGTGACAATTGACCGATATTGATCTTATTTACCACTTATTGAAATTAATCAACCCTAATTGTCCTTAAATGGCCATGTTTGACCATATTTAACCAATATTAACACTAGTTAGCCCTAATTACAACTAACTAAAAAAATTAACCCTTATTTACTGTCCTTATATGCATAAATTGCCCCCTACTTAATCCTAATTAGCGACTGTCAACCAATATCGACCCTAACTATCGTAATCGTCTTTAATTGAAACTAATTAATCGTAATAACCCCAAATTGATCCTAAATTCCTAATTGCCCCTAGTTAACCAACATTGATATTCATTAACCATCCTTGACCATACTAGTTGCCCATATTATGTTTTAATTGCTTACCATAGTCTAATATTGACACTAATTGACCCTTTATTAACAACAATTGGTATGGTTAGTGATTGTGATCCAAAAGTGGTTGCCACATAGGCGTCACCTCACTCACGTAAGGGGTATGGTTTGTGAGTGTTAGTGAGGGGGTATAGTTGGTGAGCGTGAGTGATTTTTTAAATAAATAAAATTATTAATAAATGAAACGCATGTGTCCAAAGGTGATTGGTTGGTTTGAAGTCAACAACTTCCTCACGAGCGTGGGAAACAATGTTATCGTGAGTGTGAGTGGTTCATGGCTCCCACTCACGAAGTATACATGATGCCCTAATCATTCACCAATATTGATGCCATTTGAATCCAATTGCCCATAATTCATCCTGATGAACTTTATTGATCAATATTTACCCTAATTTATCGCAACTGAGCCTACTTACCCTTAATCGAACACAATTGTTCGTGAATGATGGTAAATGTCAATAATTTACCCAATTTGCCCTTAGTTGATCGCAACTGATCAATATTGGCGCTAACTCACCGTAATTTACCATTATTGACTAATATTGACCCTAATCATCTATCATTAGTACTAATGTATAAGATTTTAATAAATTACGTCAACTAGTAACCAAAGTTAACTTTGCTTGACCAAGTTTAAATTTGATAAACCAAGCTAGACTTAAAAACTGACGTTTTTTAATATGCATTTCTTGATCTTGTTTTTTATTTTGCTACAATTTTATTACATTATTTTTATTTATTCTTAAAAAAAAGTTTTATCTCCTGATTTTGCTACTGCTTTATTAAAATTATTCTTCTAATATTTGTTTATAGACTTTACTACGGATACGAATTTTAATTAAATTATTTTCAAGTGTTTTAAATATTTGTTATCTCAATTTTGTTAGGGATTATGCGATAAAATTTATAAAAAAAATTAGTTTTATTTTCAACATTTATTTTTTCAATTTTCTAAGGATTTTATTTTATTTTTTTAAGATTTATTTTCTCAAATTTGTTATGGATTGTACTATGGATTTTATTAAGTTATTTTTTTAATATATATATTTTTTTCAATTTTGCTACGGATTTTATTAAATTCTTTTTAGTTAATTTTTTTCAATATTTATTTTTTTAATTTTGCTACGAATTTTATTTAACTGTTTTTTAAATATTTATTTTCTTAAATTTGCTACGGATTTTGCTACCGATTTTATTAAGTTATTTTTTAAATATATATTTTCTCAATTTTGCTACGGATTTTTTTTACGACGGAATATTCGTAGCTAAACTGTAGCAAAATATGTCCATAGCTAATCCGTAGAAAAATTTGCTACATATTTTTTTTGTAGCAAAATTTCATAGCAAATACCTGTTTTTGTAGTATTACCCAACTCAAACGTAATTAAATAAACAGACTCAATTCTAATATAATACGGACTTAACCAAACAATTAATAAATAAATATAAATAATTATATTTAATCAAGATTAATCCTTCACATAATCACATTAGACAAAGGTTTGATTGAAATTACGGAAAATGTCTTTTTGGTTTAAAAATTACGGTTTTTATATTTCGTTACATTGTTTACTTTAGTTACAGACAAAAATAACCAATAAAATCTCACTCAAAAGTAGTGTCTAGAGAATATGATATGAGGGTAAACCTTATTAACCGAAATATATATTTCGGGTAATACATCTAAGTGATTATAATTGAAAGAGTTCAACTTAAACTAAATAGTAATTTTATTCCGGCATAAAACATATACAAACTAATTAAACTCGTTAATTTTTAATTTCAAACATGAATGTTTTAGTAATATGCAGTTCAAATATCAGATTATACTAGACATTGACTAAACCGAAAGATCATTTACGTTAGCTAAAGAATATTACAACATGAGCATGTGCCATTCGTTTCCGATCACATGAGAACGTAAACCAATGCCTATATAATATAATAAATATATAAATATTATAGTAGGCAAATCAAAAAAGAAAAAAAATACAGACGTAAACAAATTGAAAAGAGATGTGAGATGCGTGCATGATTCTTTAACTTCACTTTTGATCAGGATATGAAAGCGATAACATCTTTGTCTTCAATCATTAGATACAGTTGTACATATTTCTAGAAATAGAAGTCAACGTTGTTATTCATTCAACCATTTCAAGTAAGTATGGCAATTGGCAATAAATGGGAAAATTACTAAATTAGACATTTTGATCATTCATTTTATTATAATAGACTTTTTTTTTATTTTAGACTACGAAAACTTACTAATATTGTCCGTTTTGTCAATTAATAGCTTACGGATTTGTTTTTGTTTTCCCGGGTGAAAACTGTTAACAAATGAACATGAAAGGGAAAAGATGGAGTCTCTATATTACACAAATGAAAATTGGTTACAAATGAAGAAAAACAAGCATTAAATAGACAGGTTAAGCCTTACAAGATAAATGGGCTAAAGCCCAAGCCCATAACAACTTATTATGCTAACATCCCCCATCAAACTCACAATGCAACAGAAATAAACATTGAGAGTTTGTCACACAAAAACCGAAACCGAGAAGCCGATTGAGCCTTGGTGAAAATATCTGCAAGGCTGATAGAACAAAATGAAGTGAGATGGTCCCAAACTGAAGATGATGACGAGTAAAATGACAATCTATCTCAATATGTTTTGTTCGTTCATAAAAGACAAAGTTCTTGGCGATCTGCATAGCACTTTGATTATCACAATGTAATAGGGTATGCGAGTAAACGACAACCCCCATGTCTGCCAGAAGCCATCGTAACCAAACAATTTCACATGTAGTCACAACCATAGCACGATATTCAGCTTTAGTGGAGGACCTAGAGACAACATCTTGTTTCTTACTTTTCCATGATATTAATGAATCACCAAGGAAAATGTAGAAACCAGTAGTGGATTTACGATCATTGGGATCACTATCCTAATCAGCATCACTATAGGCACGCAATTCCAGAGAAGATGTAGAAGGGAACAGAAGATTTTGAAACTGAGTGCCACGAAGATATCTCAAAATACGAAGAACAGCTCCCCAGTGAACAGAAGTAGGAGCGGTAACAAACTGGCTAACCACATGAACAACATTAGCGATATCAGCGCGAGTAACTGTAAGATAAACCAAACTGCCTACAATAGTACGATATAGGCTCGGATCAGATAAAGAAACACCATCAGTGGGAGAGTAACGCGCGTTGGTTTCAAGAGAAGTGTCTGCAATTCTGTTTTCAGAAAGTCTCGCACGTTTAAACAGATCAGAAATATACTTTGTCTGAGAGAGGAGATACCCCTTTTTAGATTGAGCTACCTCAATCCCCAAAAAATACCGTAATAATCCCAAATCTTTCATAGCAAAACGGTGAGCCAAGTCACGTTTCAAAGATTCAATGTCATCATATTCATCACCTGTAATAATCATATCATCCACATATAAAGACAAGAGAATGCGTCCAACATTCGTACATCGAACAAATAATGCTGAATCATGATTGCTAGGAAGAAAACCAAGAGAAGTGATGACTGTAGAGAATTTTTCAAACCAGGCACGAGAAGCCTGTTTGAGCCCATATAGAGCTTTTCTTAGCCGACAGACTTCACCTGGCTGATGAGCTATTCCCGGGGGTGGATTCATGTAAACCTCCTCATGAAGATCATCATTCAGAAAAGCATTTTTGACATCCATTTGACAGATCTTCCATTGTCGAACGGACGCAAAACAATTATAGTATACTGTGGTTATAAATCGTTACCTTTCCACTCATAACGTGTTGAAGAAATTTATCCTAAAATTCTCAACATAGTTACAAAGCCAAAGTCCTTGTACATTAAAACTAAAACTGAACAAATAAGGGAAAAAATACACCTGTAAAAGTCTCTGATTTTCTCTCAGAAAGAAACTTAGTCATCTTTCATCTTGTTTTATTTCTTTATCCTTTCCATTTTTTTCTTGCCAACAATGGTGAAAACGTAGTATGTGAATATTTTCATTACAACCTGCTGAAATCACTTAACCCAGATCAGAATATTAGTTGAAGCATTTCATCGAGCACTTGATGTGCATCTACAAAAGAGATGCGTTCATCAGATTCACAACTAAACCTGCCAATAGGGATCTCAATACCGCTTCAAGAAACCTGCGAATCTGCGATTTTGAGATAGCAATGGCGGATTGGAGTGGAACAGAGATTGTTTACCTGCAATCGATAGAGATTGAGAGAAGACCGATTTTGGAATAGCAATGGTCGATTAGACTACCAAATGCTCTTCTTTTGATTCATCAGCCCTTCTTGATGGTGCTGTAGTGGTGCGTTAATTTAGGGGGGGAATTAAGTGATTGGGGGGAAACTAGGAGGGAACTTCTAATTTTTTGCAGTGAAAATTAGGAGGGAACTAATGTATCGTACAAAGGTTAATTTTTTTGTTTTTGATAAACTAAAATATGTATAATATTCATAAAATAAAGTTATGTAATGAAAGTATGTTTGTAAAATAAGGTTATTAATAAATTAATTTACAAAATAAGTATATACTGATTAATTAATTTGTATAATAAAATTATGCATATAAACATTAGTTTATAATATGTCATTAATTAATGTGTTAATATGTCATATTGTGCCTTAAGGTTTATAATAAAAATTATGTAACAAATATTTAGATATAAATATAAAATCATAAAAATTAAATTCTACTAAGTTTTTATAAAAAAAAATATACATAATATATACAAAAATGTTTACAGTTTAATATATTTTAGATTTCATAAAAACTTATATGTGCTACTTAGTTACTAAGTGTTTGTCAGTGACCTATAATACAACATTTTAAAATAAGAGTTTAATTGATCATGAATGTTCATAATTGGTTATCATTAATCATAACTGATCATGACTAACCCTAATTAGACATTATTAACACTAATTGACTATCAAGGATATCAAATGGCCACCACTAACCCTGATTTACCATGAATACCCATAATCGTTGATGAGCCTAGTTGGCCATGAACGACCTAAACTGACCATCAAGAATATTAATTGACCGTCATTAACCCTAAGTCCTCATAATTAACTCTAGTTGCCCATTAATGACAATAGTCGACTATAACTACCAATAATTAACCATCAATAGCCCTAATTTAACCACCACTAACCTAAGTACCTAATATAAATGATTGTTAACCAATACTGACCCTAATTGTCCCTAAGTGGTGACAATTGACCGATATTGATCTTATTTACCACTTATTGAAATTAATCAACCCTGATTGTCCTTAAATGGCCAAGTTTGACCATATTTAACCAATATTAACACTAGTTAGCCCTAATTACAGCTAACTAAAAAATTAACCCTTATTTACTGTCCTTATATGCATAAATTGCCCCCTACTTAATCCTAATTAGCAACTGTCAACCAATATCGACCCTAACTATCATAATCGTCTTTAATTGAAACTAATTAATTGTAATAACCCCAAATTGATCCTAAATTCCTAATTGCCCCTAGTTAACCAACATTGATATTCATTAACCATCCTTGACCATACTAGTTGCCCATATTATGTTTTAATTGCTTACCATAGTCCAATATTGACACTAATTGACCCTCTATTAACAACAATTGGTATGGTTAGTGATTGTGAACCAAAAGTGGTTGCCACATATGCGTCACCTCACTCACGTAAGGGGTATGGTTTGTGAGTGTTAGTGAGGGGGTATGGTTGGTGAGCGTGAGTGATTTTTTAAATAAATAAAATTATTAATAAATGAAACGCATGTGTCCAAAGGTGATTGGCTGGTTTGAAGTCAACAACTTCCTCACGAGCGTGGGAAACAATGTTATCGTGAGTGTGAGTGGTTCATGGCTCCCACTCACGAAGTATACATGATGCCCTAATCATCATTCACCAATATTGATGCCATTTGAATCCAATTGCCCATAATTCATCCTAATGAACTTTATTGATCAATATTTACCCTAATTTATCAAAACTGAGCCTACTTACCCTTAACCGAACACAATTGTTCGTGAATGATGGTAAATGTCAATAATTTACCCAATTTGCCCTTAATTGATCGCAACTGACCAATATTGGCGCTAACTCACCGTAATTACCATTATTGACTAATATTGACCCTAATCGTCTATCATTAGTACTAATGTATAAGATTTTAATAAATTACGTCAACTAGTAACCAAAGTTAACTTTGCTTGACCAAGTTTAAATTTGATAAACCAAGCTAGACTTAAAAACTGACGTTTTTTAATATGCATTTCTTGATCTCGTTTTTTATTTTGCTACAATTTTATTACATTATTTTTATTTATTCTTAAAAAAAGTTTTATCTCCTGATTTTGCTACTGCTTTATTAAAATTATTCTTCTAATATTTGTTTATAGACTTTACTACGGATATGAATTTTAATTAAATTATTTTCAAGTGTTTTAAATATTTGTTATCTCAATTTTGTTAGGGATTATGCGATAAAATTTATAAAAAAAATTAGTTTTATTTTCAACATTTATTTTTTCAATTTATCTAAGGATTTTATTTTATTTTTTTAAGATTTATTTTCTCAAATTTGTTATGGATTCTACTATGGATTTTATTAAGTTATTTTTTTAATATATATATATATATATTTCAATTTTCCTACGGATTTTATTAAATTCTTTTTAGTTAATTTTTTTCAATATTTATTTTTTCAATTTTGCTACGAATTTTATTTAACTGTTTTTTAAATATTTATTTTCTTAAATTTGCTACGGATTTTGCTACCGATTTTATTAAGTTATTTTTTAAATATATATTTTCTCAATTTTGCTACGAATTTTTATTGCGATGGAATATTCGTAGCTAAACTGTAACAAAATGTGTCCATAGCTAATCCGTAGCAAAATTTGCAACATATTTTTTTCGTAGCAAAATTCGATAGCAAATACTTGTTTTTGTAGTAGTACCCAACTCAAACGTAATTAAATAAACAGACTCAATTCTAATATAATGCGGACTCAACCAAACAATTAATAAATAAATATAAATAATTATATTTAATCAAGATTAATCCTTCACATAATCACATTAGACAAACGTTTGATTAAAATTACAGAAAATGTCTTTTTGGTTTAAAAATTACGGTTTTTATATTTCGTTACATTGTTTACTTTAGTTACAGACAAAAATAACCAATAAAATCTCACTCAAAAGTAGTGTCTAGAGAATATGATATGAGGGTAAACCTTATTAACCGAAATATATATTTCGGTTAATACATCTAAGTGATTATAATTGAAAGAGTTCAACTTAAACTAAATAGTAATTTTATTCCGGCATAAAACATATACAAACTAATTAAACTCGTTAATTTTTAATTTCAAACATGAGTGTTTTAGTAATATGTAGTTCAAATATCAGATTATACTAGACATTGACTAAACCGAAAGATCATTTACGTTAGCTAAAGAATATTACAACATGAGCATGTGCCATTCGTTTCCGATCACATGAGAACGTAAACCAATGCCTATATAATATAATAAATATATAAATATTATAGTAGGCAAATCAAAAAAGAAAAAAAATACAGACGTAAACAAATTGAAAAGAGATGTGAGATGCGTGCATGATTCTTTAACTTCACTTTTGATCAGGATATGAAAGCGATAACATCTTTGTCTTCAATCATTAGATACAGTTGTACATATTTCTAGAAATAGAAGTCAACGTTGTTATTCATTCAACCATTTCAAGTAAGTATGGCAATTGGCAATAAATGGGAAAATTACCAAATTAGACATTTTGATTATTCATTTTACTATAATAGACTTTTTTTTTATTTTAGACTACGAAAACTTACTAATATTGTCCGTTTTGCCAATTAATAGCTCACGGATTTGTTTTTGTTTTCCCGGGTGAAAACTGTTAACAAATGAACATGACAGAGAAAAGATGGAGTCTCTATATTACACAAATGAAGATTGGTTACAAATGAAGAGAAACAAGCATTAAATAGGCAGGTTAAGCCTTACAAGATAAATGGGCTAAAGCCTAAGCCCATAACAACTTATTATGCTAACATCCCCCATCAAACTCACAATGCAACAGAAATAAACATTGAGAGTTTGTCACACAAAAACCGAAACCGAGAAGCCGATTGAGGATTGGTGAAAATATCTGCAAGGCTGATGGAACAAAATAAAGTGAGATGGTCCCCAACTGATGATGACGAGTAAAATGACAATCTATCTCAATATGTTTTGTCCGTTCATAAAAGACAGAGTTCTTGGCGATCTGCATAGCACTTTGATTATCACAATGTAATGGGGTATGCGAGTAAACGACA
This sequence comes from Smallanthus sonchifolius, assembly GCA_023525975.1. Taxonomy (NCBI): domain Eukaryota; kingdom Viridiplantae; phylum Streptophyta; class Magnoliopsida; order Asterales; family Asteraceae; genus Smallanthus; species Smallanthus sonchifolius. The sequence continues at coordinate 57,840,186 of CM042041.1, read as the reverse complement.
ACCCCCATGTCTGCCAGAAGCCATCGTAACCAAACAATTTCACATGTAGTCACAACCATAGCACGATATTCAGCTTTAGTGGAGGACCTAGAGACAACATCTTGTTTCTTACTTTTCCATGATATTAATGAATCACCAAGGAAAATGCAGAAACCAGTAATGGATTTACGATCATTGGGATCACTATCCCAATCAGCATCACTATAGGCACGCAATTCCAGAGAAGATGTAGAAAGGAACAGAAGATTTTGAAACTGAGTGCCACGAAGATATCTCAAAATACGAAGAACAGCTCCCCAGTGAACAGAAGTAGGAGCGGTAACAAACTGGCTAACCACATGAACAACATTAGCGATATCAGGGCGAGTAACTGTAAGATAAACCAAACTGCCTACAATAGTACGATATAGGCTCGGATCAGATAAAGAAACACCATCAGTAGGAGAGTAACGCGCGTTGGTTTCAAGAGAAGTGTGTCACACCCCGGCCGGCGGCGGATTATACGCCAGGGCTGACGCGTTTGTTCATAAGACATGATCATATATTAATAAGTGATAATATTATTTCATCATAATTAAAGCGTCTGTTACAATCAGAAATGGAAAACAAAGGGTTCAAACATAACATATGTTGAATTTAATTGAAACTAGGTCCGAAGTCCTAAGGGATCATGTAGTGTCCTCAAACTGGTGCACCTGAAACATGTGAGTAAATGTCAACTACAAGTAGTTGGTGAGTAACATAGGTTTTGACACCAAACAAAAGTTGTAAAAAGGATTTGAAATTCAATATGTTCAAAGCATAACTAAGGCATAAATGTGAAAACATACAAAGTTCTAAGCGTACAATTCAATCCGTAGTAAATGGAAAACTGGTAAGTACAATCCCACTGATTGTGTTTTGGAAAAATAGTAATATGGTACACACAAAACCCGCCAAGGTTCGTGTTAACTGGAATCGGATTCCCCTGTAAATGATCATGTTAGGTACTACCTTAGGCCTGGGTAGCAGGTTAATGAATGTACTGACATGAACACATGTAATGGTTGCCAAGTAGTTTATGACATAAAGCACATAGTAAGTAGCATGGGAACATTGGTATTGAATTTGGTAAGCATGGTAAGTAAACATGTTCCACCCCGAGTATTTGTAAACAATAGTAAAAAGAAAGGGGGCTATGAACTCACTTGTAATGCGACTAATAATGGTATGAATTGTTAGAGATGGATAGGCCGTGAAGGTTCCTCAAAATCAACCTACACAGATAAATTGTATTCTAGACACAATGAAAATAAACAATTCTACACCTATTCGAGTTTCTAGAGATTTTGGAGTTTGGGGCCGGATGTGGGATTTGTATAAGTTTTGTGAAACAAAAATAGGTGTTTTATTATGACAGGTTAATGCTAATTATAATTTATTAACAACTCAAATTATTTATGTAGTATTTACAATAATGATATATATTTGAAAATAATCATTCTAAATTAAATGATCAAATTTAGGAAAAAGGTTTAAATGGTAATACGTTGGATTTATTTATATAATTATCCTTAGGAAAAATTAATAAATAAATTATAGGGTGGAAAAGGTTTGAATAGTTTATTTTATGTAAATTAGGTAATTAACTTAACTATTTAAATAATCTCTTTTATTTAAATGAATTATCAAATAGATATTAATTGAAATATAATTGTTAAACGAAATTGATTTATCTAAAACAATTAGAAATTTTAAAGTGTTTTTAAATAATTGTTCCAACAATAATTAATAGGTAAATTATGGAATGAAAAAGGTTCTAAACAATTAATAATCTCATTTACTCAAACGATTTATAAAAGAAATGAGTATAGGTTTTAAATGAAGAAATTGAATTTGTATAATTATTAATTCAAAACAATTAGTTAAGATTTCACATAAACTCTAAAATGTTATAAATAATTTTTTTTTGTGAAACATGGTTATTTAAAAGTTTAAGTGGCTAATAATGTTCAAACAAAAAGATTATAATTTTTTTTTATAACATTATCATTTTCTAACTAAAACGACGTAATTGGATTTGTCTAATTAAATCGTTTTATAAAGTTTATTATATGTTTTTAATAAATAATTAAAACATCATTTTACATTTTATGTTCTTGTAAAAGTTACTAAATACTCTCAACGATTTATAGAACTAATTTAGGGTTTAGATCACTAGTTTATGGAATAGAAATAACAAAAGAATGGTTTAAAACAGAAAAATAAAACGAGGCCTGGGATTCGAACCCGTGACCAAGGCTGTGAGGGAACAAGTGTTTAACCAAATGATCTGGGCTTATGCCTTGGTAAGGATTCGGAATGTTTATTGTTTTTTTTTTTAAACATAAAGGTTCCAAGCACCTTCTTCCCAAATCATTCAAATCAAAAACCCTAATCCCGATCCATGAAAATTCGTTTCCAATTCATAGGGCTTTTGACATAATAAGTTAAATCGAGTAAATGGAAGGTGTTTTACCTGTAATTCGAACTCGATTAGGTGCTGAAAGTGAGGATTCATTTTCCCCACTGAGTCACGATCCGAGAGAGAGTGGGACGAGAGGAATGGGTTTTCGAGTGAAATTCGTTTGCCATATGATTCAAGGGCCTTGAGATATGGTTGACACATGCGTTACACACTTCAATCGATCGACATTACTTGGTTTAAATGCGATTTAATGGGTTGAATACCCTATAATCGAAAATGGGTTTAAATAGGTTTAAATGGATTTAAATCCTTGTTTATGATCAAATTGAATTGTTTTAATCATATGTAATAATCAAGTAATGTCTACGTAGGATTATCAAGCATCAACAGTCTTGAATCTGTCAGGATTTGAGATTGGATTGGTGTAGTTTGACCTTTGAAAGTCAAACAAAAGTGGAGGTTCAATTTTTTATGAAAAAAAAGTTCAATTTGGAAAGATGAGGGTTCTTTGCTTGTGAGAGGGGTTCAAGATCATAGAATTGGTTCAACTATCTTTAATTATAAAACTAATCTTTAACTTTATGAATTTTATAAACCTCTCTTTTTTTAAAAAAAATTCTCAAACTGCATAGTTATATATTTAGTATGATTAAAAATGCATATTTATTTATAGATGAATAATTAGGCAAATGTATATTTAAAAGGATGTAATTATATCATTTAAGCTTATAAACTCCATTAAATTTGTTATAGTGAAGTATATATGTATATATGCAAATAATTGTGTTATATATGTATAATAATACATGATTGTAACATTGAAACTTTGAATTAATACACGTTAACAAAATGTTTATGTGACACCTTGATGAGCAATACGGGATTTAAATGAATTTATATAAAAAAATTTACCAAAAAATCATAGATGTTACAGTATCCCCAAGTTGAGGGAATTTCGTCCCGAAATTCAACTGTTGGAGGCTACTGAATCAGGAAAATTATGAACTTGGATTCTCAACGAGCTTTTATTGTCGGTTTGAGGAGTATAATTGGTGACAGGGTTCAGGTTTTATACTCAAGGTCGGGTCAGATCGTGGTGTCTGGCATTTATGGTGGTAGTGGATTTAGTTGAAGAGAATTAAGGAGGAAATTGCCCTAGATAAATTTTGGACCTTCAAAGATGGGATGCATCACTTGCAATGAGGATGATGGGAATTTTAAGATCTAAACTTGTTTAGGATATAGTCTAAGATGTTCGAGTAATGTCACTGGATAAGGATTGTCTAAAGTCAAAGTAATAGGAAACCCTACGTGACACGAGCAACGTTACTTCTGACAATATGACAGGAGCACTTATATATAGGATATACCAGTGGTATATCCACTATGCCTTTATCATATTCCATTAGTTTTGTTACTGTATATCACCATAGGTTTCATGTCATCACACAAGATAGAATTTGCTATGTTTTTCATGCGCTGACTTTTGTAATTACGTGTGCACCCGTAAATACTCAAGTCGTCGTATGGTCCGTATAGGTCATTCTATTGTGCGTGGGTACAGAAGGGGAAACCCCCAAAAACGTTTAGTTTATTATTGTTTTCATGCTTAAGTTGTTAATAAATGACTGTGTTTCTAGATGGTAAAGTCAGTCAGGAAGTAAAGCTAATGATGTGGCACAACCCCATACATGGGTGTTCTGAGTAGATGGTATATCCCTCCAGATTACCCATAAAGTTGATAGTTCTCTCGTGTCTGAACAAGAATACGTCAAACCCCGAGTAACTCAAAGTTCATAGCTTCCTCGTGTTTGAATAAGAATACGTCAAACCCCGAGTAGTTCCAAGTTTATAGCCATAAACTTTCATGGATAAAGTGAATGATCATGCCTCAAGTATATAGTGGACAATCAATAGCAAGTAGTGTAAACGGTCTTGTTTCGTATGTAATGTAGGCACTCAAGTTTCACGTATAGCGTAAATGATCTAGTATTATGCATATTGTAAATAACCAAGCATCATGTATCGTGTGAACAATCTTGTATCATGTAAGTAATCAATTCCCGTCTATAATGTGATCAATCTAGTATCATGTATATTACAAGTAATCAAGTTTCGTCTATATTGTGATTAATTGTGTATATTACAAGTAGTCAAGTTTCATGTAATAATGTAAATAATCATGTATATTGTATACAACTAAGTTTTATGTATAACGTGAACAATCAAGTGGTGTGTATAATGTAAACAATTTAGTCTCGGGTACATTATGAACGTTCAAATGTAAATAATTGAAACTCATGAGTAACGTAAACTATCGAATCCTGTCGGTGATCGAGTGATGTGGACAAACGTGTTGTATAATGTAGGTGGTTGTGTTTCAAGTTTTTAACTTTATTGATGGACGGTTAATGCCTGTGCGAAGGGATTCATCTTTTCGATGTGGCTAGTAAGTTCATACATTTTCAAAGGTGCAAGGTGATGAGAAAATTTTATAGGTATTTAGAGTAATACACACATGAATAATTGATTTACGCTTTTTGTTTGTAAATGACAATTAATTGAAATTTATCCTTGTTTGTAAGTAAGTGAAAGTAATAGGTTGAATAACTAGGTAATTGAGTGAATAAAACTTTTTTTATTTATTTAGTTATCATAAAGAGAACGTTTCAAAAGAAAATAATGGCTAAATTATTTCGTAACTAGGCCAAGAATTTAAAAGTAACGAATTAAGAAGCCGTAATTAAATGATTAATCGAATCATAATTAATTATTAACTAAGATAATGAGATAAATGTTTTTTTTTAAACAAATTGCCTTAAGTTCCTTGACAAGGTAAAGGGGTTTGTAAATAATTTATAATGTAGATAAAATTTATAAACCAAGGGTTTGATAAAGATTTTGTTTGAACAAAATAACTACTTTAGTAAAATCAGGAAATAACAAAATAATTAGTTTACAAAGAATATTTAGATATCATTCATTAGGAAGAGTTAAAATAATAACGTTTATAATTGGGTATAGGGTATGGGTTTCAATTTAAGTTTTAAGAAAACGCGAAATAGGATTTCCGACTAATATCTCGGATAGTTTTCCGCCAGGAGGCAGTTGAGCATCAAGACGAACATCGTTGTGGTTATTCATATTGCAAACCGGGTTTCAGCCCTAGTTATTTCTGTATGCGCATCACGTATTTTCTGGTTTCAGTCTTTGCCTTAGAAATTATGTGGTCCTTACATATAGGTGAGCGGTATCAGCTGGAACTCCTAAGGCACTGATAGGTTCCTTGGCTTGTCCTGCTCCTGGGTTTGAATAGTATAGGTTAGGGGCTAGATAAGGGTGTCTCGGAGGAGGTGATTTAGCTGCTTGGAGTCTTAAGCCTGCTCCTAAGCCAATCTGCTCTGCGGTCAAACATGGATATGGCAGCTAGTCGTGCCGATGACTGGTTGTCTGGTAATGGGGACCCAAAGTCTTTCTCTTGTGTTGACTCTGCTTCGGGGTGATTCTCAGGGGAGTGAAGAGGGTAAAAGGTCTTGTCTAGCACAAAAAGGTCATAGGTGTAATGGTAAGTTGTTAAGTACAAAGGTATTCATGAGTTTAAAATTTGACTAATCATAACACCGAGTTCTTATAATAATATATCAGGGATAACACTTGACCTATAAGTAATGTATCATTGAAAAAGGATTTCCCAAGAAAGAGAGGAGAGTCACAAAGGACACACTGAAGTACTCAGTCTTTCCTTAGTCAGAATCTTTCATGGACTTACACCCACTCTTCCAGCCATCATGTACAAGTGACATTATTATTTGGACTCATGGTTATGGTGAGAATCGTTAGGGATTGTGTCTTGTGGCTCAAGGGTGTGCTTCACCTATTGAAGCATCTTCTTTTCCTCGGATGGTAAGGGCTAAGGGTTTAAATCATTTGCAAATGATAATAAGGGTGATAAAATTTCCAAAGCATAAGGATGAAGAGGTATAGTTAACTTAAATATGATTAAGTGTAAGGATAAAATAGAAGGTTTACACTTGTGTAACAAATTACAATAATTAAGCGAATGATGTTTAGGTTGTATTCATTTGGGGCATAACCCAATGGATACTGTGACAAATCAAAGTGATGTGGGTTCATATACTTTCAAGAATACATGCTTTAGCCTATAGGTGGACACTCACTTCGGGAATTCCCAGGAAAGCATACGGATCCTTCGATTGATTTGGATTTATATGAAATGCTTTCCTAGACAGAAGACCCAAAGTACAGGCATTCACCCTTCCGGATTGCACATGTTCTCTACTAACTTTCAGAACCCAAAACTTTGACGGGATTTTAAATAGGTAATTAGGTATGAAAGTGTATGGAGTCTTAGATATAAATAAGTGTATGGTAGAGCTTAGGATAGTATTTAGTGATATCAAATAGGTATTGTGCAGACAATTCAGATAGTGTAGCAAATAAGGTATCACAGGAGTGGTAGTTTTTTTTTTGTAAACATGTAGGTTATCATAGCACATAAGATAATTCGTATTGTATCATGTAATGTAATACACTAGATGATATGTAGGATAATTACACAAGGGTATTCTGAGGTTATAGAATATAGGCTAAGAATATGTTTCAAGTAATCCATGTCGTTTCAAATAGTTGCATGTAGTCCTTGGGATGTTTTAGTTCATGTAATTGTATCATTTAAACAGAAGTAGATAGATGTAGGTAAGTATGTGTATAAATAAGTATAGATGGAGTTCCTAATAAAAGACACGAGTTACACTCATGTTTGGGGACTCCTAGGTTATAGTCTAGGTCATGTGTGTCTAATAACCTAATTCCCTATAACCATGGCTCTGATACCAATCTGTCACACCCCGGCCGGCGGCGGATTATACGCCAGGGCTGACGCGGTTGTTCATAAGCACATGATCATCTATTAATAAGTGATAATATTATTTCATCATAATTAAAGCGTCTGTTACAATCAGAAATGGAAAACAAAGGGTTCAAACATAACATATGTTGAATTTCATTGAAACTAGGTCCGAAGTCCTAAGGGATCATGTAGTGTCCTCAAACTGGTGCACCTGAAACATGTGAGTAAATGTCAACTACAAGTAGTTGGTGAGTAACATAGGTTTTGACACCAAACAAAAGTTGTAAAAAGGATTTGAAATTCAATATGTTCAAAGCATAACTAAGGCATAAATGTGAAAACATACAAGGTTCCAAGCGTACAATTCAATCCGTAGTAAATGGAAAACTGGTAAGTACAATCCCATTGATTGTGTTTTGGAAAAATAATAATATGGTACACACAAAACCCGCCAAGGTTCGTGTTAACTGGAATCGGATTCCCCTGTAAATGATCATGTTAGGTACTACCTTAGGCCTGGGTAGCAGGTTAATGAATGTACTGACATGAACACATGTAATGGTTGCCAAGTAGTTTATGACATAAAGCACATAGTAAGTAGCATGAGAACATTGGTATTGAATTTGGTAAGCATAGTAAGTAAACATGTTCCACCCCGAGTATTTGTAAACAATAGTAAAAAGAAAGGGGGCTATGAACTCACTTGTAATGCGGCTAATAATGGTATGAATTGTTAGAGATGGATAGGCCGTGAGGGTTCCTCAAAATCAACCTACACAGATAAATTGTATTCTAGACACAATGAAAATAAACAATTCTACACCTATTCGAGTTTCTAGAGATTTTGGAGTTTGGGGCCGGATGTGGGATTTGTATAAGTTTTGTGAAACAAAAATAGGTGTTTTATTATGACAGGTTAATGCTAATTATAATTTATTAACAACTCAAATTATTTATGTAGTATTTACAATAATGATATATATTTGAAAATAATCATTCTAAATTAAATGATCAAATTTAGGAAAAAGGTTTAAATGGTAATACGTTGGATTTATTTATATAATTATCCTTAGGAAAAATTAATAAATAAATTATAGGGTGGAAAAGGTTTGAATAGTTTATTTTATGTAAATTAGGTAATTAACTTAACTATTTAAATAATCTCTTTTATTTAAATGAATTATCAAATAGATATTAATTGAAATATAATTGTTAAACGAAATTGATTTATCTAAAATAATTAGAAATTTTAAAGTGTTTTTAAATAATTGTTCCAACAATAATTAATAGGTAAATTATGGAATGAAAAAGGTTCTAAACAATTAATAATCTCATTTACTCAAACGATTTATAAAAGAAATGAGTATAGGTTTTAAATGAAGAAATTGAATTTGTATAATTATTAATTCAAAACAATTAGTTAAGATTTCACATAAACTCTAAAATGTTATAAATAATTTTTTTTTGTGAAACATGGTTATTTAAAAGTTTAAGTGGCTAATAATGTTCAAACAAAAAGATTATAATTTTTTTTATAACATTATCATTTTCTAACTAAAACGACGTAATTGGATTTGTCTAATTAAATCGTTTTATAAAGTTTATTATATGTTTTTAATAAATAATTAAAACATCATTTTACATTTTATGTTCTTGTAAAAGTTACTAAATACTCTCAACGATTTATAGAACTAATTTAGGGTTTAGATCACTAGTTTATGGAATAGAAATAACAAAAGAATGGTTTAAAACAGAAAAATAAAACGAGGCCTGGGATTCGAACCCGTGACCAAGGCTGTGAGGGAACAAGTGTTTAACCAAATGATCTGGGCTTATGCCTTGGTAAGGATTCGGAATGTTTATTGTTTTTTTTTTAAACATAAAGGTTCCAAGCACCTTCTTCCCAAATCATTCAAATCAAAAACCCTAATCCCGATCCATGAAAATTCGTTTCCAATTCATAGGGCTTTTGACATAATAAGTTAAATCGAGTAAATGGAAGGTGTTTTACCTGTAATTCGAACTCGATTAGGTGCTGAAAGTGAGGATTCATTTTCCCCACTGAGTCACGATCCGAGAGAGAGTGGGACGAGAGGAATGGGTTTTCGAGTGAAATTCGTTTGCCATATGATTCAAGGGCCTTGAGATATGGTTGACACATGCGTTACACACTTCAATCGATCGACATTACTTGGTTTAAATGCGATTTAATGGGTTGAATACCCTATAATCGAAAATGGGTTTAAATAGGTTTAAATGGATTTAAATCCTTGTTTATGATCAAATTGAATTGTTTTAATCATATGTAATAATCAAGTAATGTCTACGTAGGATTATCAAGCATCAACAGTCTTGAATCTGTCAGGATTTGAGATTGGATTGGTGTAGTTTGACCTTTGAAAGTCAAACAAAAGTGGAGGTTCAATTTTTTATGAAAAAAAAGTTCAATTTGGAAAGATGAGGGTTCTTTGCTTGTGAGAGGGGTTCAAGATCATAGAATTGGTTCAACTATCTTTAATTATAAAACTAATCTTTAACTTTATGAATTTTATAAACCTCTCTTTTTTAAAAAAAAATTCTCAAACTGCATAGTTATATATTTAGTATGATTAAAAATGCATATTTATTTATAGATGAATAATTAGGCAAATGTATATTTAAAAGGATGTAATTATATCATTTAAGCTTATAAACTCCATTAAATTTGTTATAGTGAAGTATATATGTATATATGCAAATAATTGTGTTATATATGTATAATAATACATGATTGTAACATTGAAACTTTGAATTAATACATGTTAACAAAATGTTTATGTAACACCTTGATGAGCAATACGGGATTTAAATGAATTTATATAAAGAAATCTACCGGAAAATCATAGATGTTACAAAGTGTCTGCAATTCTGTTATTAGAAAGTCTCGCACGTTTAAACAGATCAGAAATATACTTCGTCTGAGATAGGAGATACCCCTTTTTAGATTGAGCTACCTCAATCCCCAAAAAATACCGTAATAGTCCCAAATCTTTCATAGCAAAACGGTGAGCCAAGTCACGTTTCAAAGATTCAATGACATCATATTCATCACCTGTAATAATCATATCATCCACATATAAAGACAAGAGAATGCGTCCAACATTCGTACATCGAACAAATAATGCTGAATCATGATTGCTAGGAAGAAAACCAAGAGAAGTGATGACTGTAGAGAATTTTTCAAACCAGGCACGAGAAGCCTGTTTGAGCCCATATAGAGAATTTCTTAGCCGACAGACTTCACCTGGCTGATGAGCTATTCCCGGGGGTGGAGTCATGTAAACCTCCTCATGAAGATCACCATTCACAAAAGCATTTTTGACATCCATTTGACAGATCTTCCATTGTCGAACGGACGCAAAACAATTAAAGTACGAATTGTTGTCATTTTTGCCACAGGGACAAAGGTCTCCTCATAATCCATACCATACATTTGGGAATATCCTTTTGCCACAAGTCTGGCCTTGTATCGTTCAACTGAGCCATGAGACTTTGTCTTAATCTTATACACCCAACGACAACCAATCTTATGTTTACCTGGTGGTAGAGGAACCAAATCCCAGGTGTGAGTCTGATGAAGAGCAGTGAGCTCTTCATCCATAGCATTTTGCCATAGAGGGTCAGAGACAGCCTCGCTATATGATTCTGGTTCAGACAGATGATGAATGTCTGCGATAAATGAACTAAACGAAGCATAGTATGCAAAATCTGGTAGTTAAGTAGACTTACATGCACGAGTAGACTTTCTCGGAGGTGGGGGAGAATCAACATTGGTGCCAGATGACGGGGAAGGTTCATGAGCTAGCACATCCTGTGCAACAGAAGTGTCTGGAGCAGGCATATTATGATCAACAGACGAATCGAGAACATCAGAGGTTGGTACATCAATGTTGCTAGCAAAAGGATCAGTGTTCTGAAGATCTAACTTTGTTACATCATGAGACTTAGCTGGAATCGAATAGAATGGAATATGTTCAAGAAAAGTAACATGTCTTGATACATATAACTTCTGACTTACAGGATCAAAACAAAGATATCATTTTTGTCCCGTGCCATATCCTTTTGGACCACTCGTATAGCCTAAGAAAACACATAAGGCTGACTTATTTGTCAATTTGTCTCGTTCAACATGAGGACGAAGAGCAAAGCAAGTACATCCAAAAACATGTAACTCACCATAATCTGGGCGTTCACCGAAAAGACTTTCAAATGGAGACATCCCATCATTGTGAGAAGTATGGATCCTATTAATCACATGTTGGACGATCAGGAGTGCTTCTCCCCAAAAGACACTAGGTACTTCAGCAGATAAAAGGAATGAACGAGCGTTTTCCATAAGATGGTGATGTTTCCTTTCAGCAACACCATTCTGTTGATGGGTGTCAGTACAAGACGATTGGTGTATGGTACCATTTAATGCAAGCAACTGAGTAAAATCATTAGAGGTGTATTCACCCCCTAAGTCACACCTGAAACACTTTATCACAGCCGAATGTTACGTTTGAACATAATCCCTAAATGTTTTATAAATGTCAAAGAACTCAGATCTTCGTTTCATAAGGTACACACAGGTAAAACAAGTGTAATCATCAATAAAGGAAACATAATAACGTGAACCACCCTTAGTGGATACTGGTGATGGTCCCCACACATCAGAATGAACAATATCAAATGGTGCAACAGAATGAGAAATACTTTTATCAAAAGGTAAAGCAGAAAATTTGGCAAGTTTGCAACCACTACAATCAGAAATATCACAAGTTTGCAACTAACCCAAAGCACCTGAAGAAACCAAAAATTTTAAACAAGATGCGGACACATGTCCCAAACGAGAATGTCAAATATAAAATTCAGACGACAAAGGACTTAAACGAAAAGAAGATAAATCAACACTAGAGGCAGCAACACCAAGTGCATGCACTTTGAGTTCTTCTAAGACATATAAATCTCCCACCCTACGACCGATCCCAATCACCTTCTAAGTGTGTTGATCCTGCACAACACAAACAATGTCACAAAAGAAAACCCAAATTCCAGACTTACACAACTGACTGATTGAAGCAAGGTTTAATGTAAGCTTTGGAATATAATAGACATCATTGAGAGACACATGAGGGGTGGACACAGATCCAACACCCTATACCAACATGGATGTAGCACTAGCAGACAAGACAGAAACAGGCGAAACATGAGACAAAGAAAGAAAAGAAGACAGATAGGGAGACATATGATGTGAGGCACCAGAATCCAAAATCTATAATGATGATGAAGTACCCGAGTTACCAGATGAAGACAGTCCCGCAGCAGACATAGCGGTAGGGTTGGCGGCAAGGAACTGTCTGAACTGTTCAAATACTTGCGGATCCAGAGCAGATGGTGGTGTAGTAGCAGCAGTAAATTAGGGTGGTTTAAATGTCCATGAAGATGGACCAGATGAACCAGTAGCAGAAGTAGATGAGCGAGACGGAAGTTGTCCACCTGATCTGTTTTGTTGTGGGGGATTTTGCAAGTTAGAATTCCTTCTGCTAAGCAATAACGGACATTGAGACTTCCAATGATTTTTTCAATTGCGAAATGCACATTCATCAAACACAAATTTGGCACCTTGTCTAGGCTGATTAGGGGGAACGACAAACACAGCTAGAGTAGTAGTAACTTTAGGACCTTTATCAACCTGAGATTTTAACCGAGTTTCCTCTGCAATCAACTCGTGAACAACTGAATCAATTGTTGGAAGAGGGGAACGATGAAGAATCGTTCCACACAGTCCTTCAAAATCTTAACGTAATGCCATTAAAAATTGTACCAAACGTTGTTCCTCCCTTCGAACAATATAAGGTTTAAACCCCTTCAATGCTACATATTCCGTAAGTGTCAATTGATCCCATAAATCTGACATAGCTCCATAGAAATCTTGAATGCTCATCTCATTCTGTTGAAGAGCACGGATATCAAATTCCAGCTGGTACTGGTTAGCAAATTTAGACTGACAATTTTTCCAAGTGATCCCAAACTTCCTTAGCTGTGTCATATTTAGCCAACTGGATACCAATGGATTGACCTACATAGTTGTTGATCCAAGTTATAACTTTAGAGTTATCCGTTTCCTATGTATCGAGAGCTAAGGCATATTCAGTAGCCTTAGACTTATCAGTAGGCTTTCCTTTAGTACCTGTTACATAACCCCACATATTTTTCTCTCGAAGAAAGTTTTTCATTACGTAACTCCAGTAAGTGTAGTTTTTACCATCCAAACGAGTACTAATAGACTGAAGAGAGTCATCTTTCCCAGCCATATTATCAAAACATCGCAAACCTCAAATACCGCAAACTTGGTAACCGCAAACTTCGTAAAACCGTAAACTTGGTGAAACCGCAAACTTGGTGAAACCGTAAACTTGGTAACCGCAAACTTCGTAAAAGCGCTAACTTCGTGAAACCGCAAACTTCGTAAAACGGGACAGAAACGAGGTCCAAACCTGTCAATCTATACAGAAGCTCTTCCAAATACACAAGTCAGTTCAAATAAAACAGAATCCGTAACTTTGATACCTCACGAGTCAACGAAAACCGTTGTAAGCTGAGCAGACGTGACGACGAAACAATCCTTCAACAACGAACAAACCAAACAACGAATCAACAATGGAGCGGAAGCGACAATAAAGAATCTTCAATCAAGCATGAATCGAGTAGTCTCTGATACCATGTTAACAAATGAACATGACAGAGAAAAGATGGAGTCTCTATATTACACAAATGAAGATTAGTTACAAATGAAGAGAAACAAGCATTAAATAGACAGGCTAAGCCATACAAGATAAATGGGTTAAAGCCCAAGCCCATAACAACTTATTATGCTAACAAAAACTTGGGGTCACCTATCCCTGTATTACTCGTACCCGAGCACGCTTAACTGTGAAATTCTCCTCTCATCCACAACCAATGCGCCCAAAACGCGTTGACGATATTTGAGGCGGGACATGTCTTATAAACCAAGAAAATCTTCTGACCATGATTATGTGGGATTTGCCTAGGTGTTACTAGTGGTGTGCAAAATCGGTTATGACTCAGTTTTGGGCTCTATCACAACCATAACCGTTTGGTCGGTTATGCCCTCTTCCATAACCATAACCATAAACGTTTGGTCAGTTAACCGCTTTTCGGTTAACTGTCGGTCATGGGTCGGTTTTGATTAATTTCGGTTAATTAACCACTTTTGTTCTATAAACACGAATAAATTTTTTTTAGTAAAAGACCTGGGATTATATTAGTAATATTATTATTTTATAGTCATAAATTCATAGTTAATGCAATAGTTATCTACAAATTTCTTTGAAAATGGAGAGAAAAATTTGTGCATCCTTAACCATAACCATAGTGAATGAAGAAATCATTTGTATTTTGTGCATATATCTTATGCATAGGGTTGTATCGGTTCGATTAACTTTCTGTTACGGTACACCTTTTATTATAACCATAAATGTTTGATTGGTTAATCAAAGAACCTTAACCATTTTGGTTATCGGTTAATTCGATTCGGTTATCTGGTAAGGTTTGCTCAACCCTTTACAATTTGTCATTCTAATCTTCTATAACGGGCTGCAGTTAGCTAGAACAGTGTCAGACGACCATGTTATATTGTTGGTTCTAAAGGTATATGAGTAAACATTTTCTAAAAAAAATTAGTTAAAAGGATAGATCGGACGACAATGTGATGATTTTTCCTTTTAAAGTTTGGTTTACTAAAGCCATTGTTCCTTTCAGAATTGACTATCATGTGATTTTGACGGTTAACCTGTGGATGTGGTTCAGTGCATTTATGAAAGTTTAAAAAGTTTGATTGTTTTTATAATATTTTGAAGTCTAATAACAATATTAAAAACATTATGAAAGTGCATTGTTATATTTTGCGATCTTTCCATGATGGCAAAAATTGTCAAGACCGTCTACTAGAAACGACATCAGGCATGCCGTGAATCCATTGGTTTGAGTAACATTGGGCCTCGGTAATCTATTTCTATAGCTTATACACGACCTTGTGAACGGTTTGTCTTTTTATTATTTGACCAGGCCTCATCTGAACTGAGCCAAAAAATCTAAATTAGATTATTAATGTCGGAAAAACGAAAACTTTCGACACTCATAGAAAAAAATTATAGGTCTACCACGGTGCCACCGATGACATTGTTCTGACATGACCACGTAAGTATAACACACTTTGAAGAAAATGTTTTTTGCGATTTTCTCTCAAGTTTAATGGAACAAAGACCAAAATTGCGAACAAAGGGTAAAAGTAAGGATTAAATCGACAAAATACTTCGAGGAGGGACGAAACATGTAATTTTCATAAAACCACATGGATGATTTATTTGTTTTACTAGAAAACATTCAGTTGATTTTTATGTAAGTTTATTGCATACTGATTACTAAATGATTATGTAAAGAACATCTTACTAAAAAAAAAAACAACACAAGTGGTCCGGCCTAAAACTGGATCAAGACTAGACTGCCAGTTTTCTAAAAAACCAAAAAGCAAAAAAAAAGCCAAACTGTCACTAATTTGGTCCTAAAAAAGAGTGACCGTTTTCGTATCTAGAAAAAAACACCGAACCCGACTCCAAAACCCCTTTGTCCACTATATCTTCGATGAATCTAAATGTGATTTACTTGTTTTTTATACATTTTCTATTTTAGATATATTCTATAGAGTCGTATACTTTGTCAAAAAGTTTTGTTACAAATTTGATTATAGTGTGTATTCGCAACACATTAAATAACATATTTTTTTTGTAAGGATAGATATATAATGTACTAGCTTAGAACCTGTGTACTACACAGGGTGAAAAATATCAATACATAAAGTTATTAAATCTTTATATATGTATTTTATAGGTGGAAAAATGGATTACATATGCTAACAAAAGAAGAAAAAAATAATATGTAAAAATTAATATATAATTGAGTTATAAAATTAAATTAAATGCACGATTAAATGTAATTTGACTTTTATTACTATTTGATTGTACACATAATCTAAGTAATTACATTTCAAAGTTTCTTATAATATTAGATAATTTAAAATAAATGTGTTTTATTATTATAATAAATAATTTGTTTAAAAATATATTATTATTGAAAATATGGAAATGTATTTATTATGAGAGAAAGGCGGGAAAAAATTTATAAGAATGAATGTGGAGGCGACATGTGGAATTAAGAAACCTTTATTTGTTATATAGTATAGATTTATCGGTTGTAACATCTACAAAACCGACGTCGTTAAATGGGTAAAGTAATAAAGAAAAGAATGAAAGAAAGAACCTAAGGGTTGGGCTTGGGGACTTGGGCTTGGCCCATTAGGGTTTCATAGACCCTTATGTCAAAATCATCATCCTCCATTCATACTCAAACCCTATTTTCTTTTTAAAGAGAGAAAGGAGAGAGTTTAGAGAGAGAAAATCAAGAAATCGTTATGTTTAGAGCAAAGGATTCTCTCAATCGGTTTCTCCATCATTCTACAGCAAAAAACCACGAAGAATCGTTGTCTTTGAGGTATATATGGATCGAACATGAATATTTGTTTTTGTTCAAAAATGAGTTTTT
This sequence comes from Smallanthus sonchifolius, assembly GCA_023525975.1. Taxonomy (NCBI): domain Eukaryota; kingdom Viridiplantae; phylum Streptophyta; class Magnoliopsida; order Asterales; family Asteraceae; genus Smallanthus; species Smallanthus sonchifolius. The sequence continues at coordinate 57,823,228 of CM042041.1, read as the reverse complement.
GAGATAAAACTAGAGTTTTAATCACAAAGAAAATATTTTTACATGTTAAATGACAAACTAAACCCAAATCTGGCTTCATGAAAGTAAAACAATTGATTTGAAAGTAAAAATTACAAGCTTGAATCGAAATTATGTCTGCTTGGATGGTTTGTTCATCAGGCGATACTAACCAGTGTCGCCACTTTCATGTGGCGACACTAGTCGGGTTGAGGATGGAGAGTGTAACATGTTCCCCAAGATCTCCAATGACTGGGACACGTGTCATTCCTCTAAGCGACACTACGGAATGTCGCCTGTGTTCTTGAGCAACATTCAGTGTCGGCGACGACACTCATGATTAGTGACATTATAAGAACAACACTAAGTCCTGAACACAAGTTCTGGCGACACTATAGGCAACACTAGATATTTTGTTGATAGTTTTCCCTTGTTGATTTACTACCGATTTGTAGCATCCCGCCTATCCCGGACAGTTAAGGAGTTAACTAATAAGATCAGAACTTGTGATTTTTCTATTGCGTATTTTCAATGTTTTGGACTGATGTGCATACTTGCTAATGAAAAGAAAGATAAAGGGAAATAAATAAATGACAAGGTGTGTTTTTATAAAAGTATATCCTTATGAATGGCAAATGAGACTAAATGCACGGTACTTCCTACCGTATTAATATGGCAATTGCATGTTATTGACTTATGTGATAATATGTGTTAAATGTTTGTATTACGTGTTAATGTAAATGATTACATGTTAGAAAGTAGATACAAAGTAAATGTTGAATGTGAATGAATAAATATAAAAGTCATGTACAAGCAACAAACGAGTCTTGTTTTCATAACAAGCAATAGAGGAGTTTTGTCTTAGTCTTGTCTTCGGGCAAGCAACATAGGAGTCTTGTACAAGCAAACGTAGGAATTTTGTATTCAAACAAGCAAACATAGGAGTCTTGCTTCGTGCAAGCACAACGGACCACTGCCTTCAGGTTTTGGGACGATTATGTTATAAAGATGTCATCCGGGTGCTAGTTCACTTGGTGATAAGAAGAAGAATAAACGTAATTATGTTACAAAGTTGATATTTTATCTCAACTATGAAACCACCCGGTATAGAGCGTTTCACAAATAACTAAAAAAACATTAGCCATCGCTTGTTTAAAGAATAAATTAAATGTGACTGTATGAGACGTATACGTTTCTTTGAATTCATCGTGGCTCGTCAAAAGTGAATGAAATTATTGTCGCTGATAATTACGTTTTTTTGTCTTCAAAGAACACTCTTCAAGAATTTTGTCTTGAAGCTATATGACTAAAAGTTAAAGTTACTTTATTTCTTTTTGCAATACTTTTATAAAATCTTATAAATTTTATATAACTAGTATTTGGTCCCCGCGTATTGCGGTGGGACGTCAATACCGTTTGCGGTGATAATATTAACATGAAGTTGTGACGATTCGGTTCTGGAGACGAAACAAGGATAGAAAACCATTGTATAACAACACCGACGTTCTTTGATCGGTATCGGTTTCATTATTCGCTGTACCAGCACGTTACCGTCAATCAATATAACCTACGATAATAAAAGACGGGAGGTGGACCTTAACGGTTGTGGCGGTGACATTAACGTGCCTACGCATAAAAAGAAACGTTGTTAAATAAATAAAAGAAACGTATGAAGTTACGGCGATTCTATTGTGGAGATCGAATCACAGATAAAATACAATTATATAACGGTAACGATGTTCTTTAGTCGGAGTCAGTCTCATTCTTCATGGTACCAGCACGTTACCGTCAATCGAAATAATCCATGATACTTAAAAAACACCCTATTTTGAAAACAACTTTGTGTTTACCAAAATTTATAACGGGACGCTAAGAAAAAAAATTTACGCACCCACAAATTATAATTTTAAAAAAAATTAACGAACGAAAATTATTGAGAAAAAAATCAGATTATGTATAAAAAAGGGAGTAAACTCTAAATTTAGAAACTTAATTAGGGTCAAAGTTAAATTTTATAAAATTAAAGAGTTAGTTTTGATAGTTTAACAAAGTTGGGGGTAAACTTTAATTGTTGGCAAATAAATTTAGAAACTTGAGAGTGTAAAAATAATATTTAAAAAAGTTAAGTAGTTAGTATTGAAAATGTAATAAAGTTAAAGGTTTGTTTTTATATGTGACAAATGCCACGGACATTACAAATTGTGATGTAAAAAAGCCTAAAAAATAAACCTTTACACATATAATAATCATATTAATTTAATTGTACGATTACTTAAATGCAATGAAAGCTTTTTTAAACATTTCAAAATTTATGATTTTATCAAAGTTAATTTTTAGTTAATAAACACGTTTGAGTTTTTTTTATTAATGAACATTAGAAATGTATCAAATTCATAAGAAATAATTGTTTAATAAACATTTAAAATAAGGATTATTGGATTTTAATAATCTCATCTTTCACCAATTGGCAAATAATACTCGCAACTGAAAATATTATTACCACCAGTCACTACTTTCAAACTATTTTCTTATATTGGACCCCCCGTTAAAAAAACGTAACGTCGTTAGATTTTATATGACGTGGACATCTGCAAACCGTTGAAAAGTCGAGCCAAGCTAACAGTAATCTCGTGATAGGTTTTGAAATTGGATTTGGTGGTGTTTAACTGGTCTCGTTTGTTGGTGTTTAACGAGACTAGTTAAAAACCACCATAACCAGTTTCAAAACCCACCACGAGACCACTGCTAGTTTGGCTCGATTTTCCGGCGGTTTGCAGATGTCCACGTCATATAATATCTAACGGCGTTAAGTTTTCTTAACGAGGGGTCCAATGTAAGAAAATAGTTTGAAAGTAAGGACTGGTGGTAACAATATTTTAAGTTGATATTATTATTAGCCAATTGGTAAAAAATAGGATAATTAAACACCCAATTCCTTCTACGTGTTTCACCCTTTGAACTCCTAGTCCTCTCCGCATCTTGATATGCAACCTCCTACCACCACGAATTCGTCTTGATATTTGTAATTTAAGTGAAAACAAAGAACTTAAAAAGAAATGCATTAGGTGCTTGAACATTGTGCTTAGTAACAAGTAAAACCACTACATTGAAACTTGGAAGTGTTGATTTTGCCTTTCAAGTAATATAATATCTGGCAACGAGCTGATGGTGGAGCGGTAAGAAAGAGATCTGGTGTTCCTTATGACCCAGCTTTGAATCCTGCCCTCCCATTAGTTTCTGCGGCATGCAAATGAGGTCTAGATCTTAGGCTGATGCAGTAGAGTTTTACCCACGTCGATCCAGGGTTCGAGCCTCGACTCTCCCTTAAACCCGGAAGGGGTTGAATTTGGTGGGATTTTGCCTTTGATGCTCTCCAACTCTGACGCCAAGTAGGCCCGATTAAGACAACATATTGGCCGGAGTTGGACGAGGCTCTCCCATATAACGGGAGGGGAGGGGTGCGACGTCACAACATTCAATGTTCGTCGTTAAAAAAAAGTGATCTAATATCTATTCTATTATCTAATAAATTATTAAGTAACACGACAATTGTCATATTTCGTTGCTTTTTTATTCTCATTTTTCCATCTCTCTTAAATTAATAATCAATTTAGTATTGGGTCTCATATTTCTTACAAATCTTTATAAAATTTATATTTTATTTATTTTTTTACTATTAAGGGTAGTTTCGTCTTTTTTTGAATATTTAACAGAAAATATGGATGTCGTTAGGGACCTTGAGTTGATTGAGATAATTGATAAACCACATGAATTCAAAAGGTGAAACTAAAGCTATTTAACTAAAAGCGTTATATTGACAAACCAATAAACTAAAATTGAACCACTGGCTTTGGTCCAGTGGTAAGGCAATGAAGGATTGAACGAAGCCACGCAAGTTCAAACCTAAGCCAACCCGGGTTTTAGTCCGGAGTGCGTTACGCTAGCGGGTCTTGGCCTGTGTAGCGGCACAACTGCTGTCAAGGGCAGCAGGCTCCATGGTTTCCCTGGGAACGCCTAACCCCTCGCTCTGAACCCGCGGGCCCGGTTTAGACAACGTAGTGGTCAGGTATTGAGGGGTGATTGGTCTCCGACATGTCGGAGATACGACTGACACTCAAAAATGAAAGTCGCCGTTCAAAAAAAATAAAAAAAAAACTAAAACTGAAATTTACTCTAAAATTTAATATTTTTTATATTTAAATCATACACAACCGTTTTTGTAGTGTGTCGGTATGTCCAATATTTTAATATATTTTTTTCTATCGTCAAAAAATATTTTACCTACTTCTATGAAGAAGTAATTTTCAATCATTTATATTAAATATATTTAATATTTTAATCCGATTTATATATTGATGTTATAATTTAATTTAGTGAAACATATTCACTTTTCAATACGTGCGCTATGATAAAATGTTCATTTTTATACAACTTTTAAAAAGTAGCGTCTCATTACCCAACTATTCCGCAAAGTTATCATGTAATACCGCAAAAATCGTAAACGATTATAAACGTCTTTTTTATGGCTAGTTCCGTAAACAAATCATGTAGCGTTTCAAAAAATAAAATAAAAAAGTCGTTTTCTACGGGATTATGTTTTTGTGAGTACACTTTTATATTATTATAAAATTACAATAATGTGTAAAAAAAAATTAAATTAATATGTAAAACAAGAAATAAAGTTTTTTTTCCTTAATTAAGTAATAACTAGAATTCAAATGTTATATTATCTTTATGAAAAATAAAAACATTAACATAATTAAATTTTAAAATTCAACCTTATTTAAAATAGGGAAAATTGCAATATTTTGGTGAGAAAAAATATGATGATAACACGTGAAATTCTTTGAAATAATTATTTAAAATAGTGATTTTTAATTTTATGAAACCATAAATTGATTACATGCGACTCTAAAGTTGGCTTTTCTTCTATGCAAGTTTTGACAAATCGTCAAAAAAAAATAATTATTTATTTATTTAGAACGACATGTCGGTTAGGATGTTGCTAACCCCATTTAGTCTAGAGTTCAAATCCTCTCATAGAGAATGTTCCTAAAATTATGAAGTGTAACTTGTAAGGATTTGAATCTGGGACCTCCAAAGAAGAAAAACCTTATAACAAAAGTCCCTGACCACCGGACCGCAAAGGCCTGATGGCAACAAATAGTCTAAAATATTTTAAAAGAAATTCAGCAGTTGAGCATAAGTTAAAGGATAAAAGTGTAATTTTAGAGAGTTGATATTTTTTTTAAGGTAAACCATTATTGTTATTATGATAATTATGTTGTTCATCAACAAAAAGTTGATTACAATAAAGTGACAGGTAAACGGGCAATAAGCTGCACCGTAACCCTATTTTAGATAGCAAAACTAATCCTACTAAAAACATATCTTTGGGTCTTAGGGGCCGAAAAATTACTAAGCATGACCCGCTGAACCCTGTTTAGTAATTCCACAGCCTCCGGGACTAGGAAACCAAATGTATCAAAGGCAAAAGGGATAAACACGTGTTGATTCCCTAAACAAGCTTTCTCGTGTTTAGCAACTTTGTCTGTTTCTGCCTTCAGTGCAGCCTGACCCGCAATAAACTCATTGTCCCTGAGCCTCACAAGAAGGGACACTGATATTTGATAACATAATTGGAAATTGTTATCCGGAAAGAAACGTGGATCGACAAAAAGCTATCGCTGTTCGGCAGGCTGCTAATCGCCTTATGATTTTCACCTTTTGTGTCCTTGTAATCTTTTATTATTCCCACTACTTGTAAATCCTGTTTAGTTTAAAACTACTTTAAAATATTATTTTCGTTACATATATCATGTATATTTAAGACACATTAAAAAAATAAAATCACAAATATATCAAAATTTAAAACTGGATTATAACATTACAGAATAAAATATAACATAACGGTTATTAAAATAATAAAATAGTATAAAAAAAAAGTTTCTTGAACTAGGGCTTTGAGCATGCATCATTTGGTGAGGTTTATGATAAGGCTCATGAATCTTGATCCGCTAACAAGCCCAAGAAGTTAATGTAAATGTGTCTTATTGGGGTCAAATCTGTGGTTTTTTTAATCGAGGCCCTAAAAACAAACGGCAATTACAAAACTTGGCCCAATTTTTCAACAACTCCGTGACCATATAATAGCTAATTTGACAGAAAAGATGGCAGCAAACACCACAGCTAGTGGTGCACAAAAAAACCGGTTTTTTTTTTTAACCCGGTCCAAACCGGCAAACCGGTTACCCAAAAACCGCCGGTTCGAAACCGGTTTAATGCTTTCAGAATGCGATCGGGTTAGAGACCGGTTCAACCAAACCGGTTTGATAAACCGGTTTAAACCGGTTTTCGAGTTAATGCTAATTAATGCGATTTAATGCTAGGTTAAAACTCTAATTAATGCGAGTTAATGCGATTCAGGGTAATTAATGCGAGTTAATGCGATTTAATGCTAATTAATGCGATTTAATGCTAGAAAATTCAATGCGATTTAATGCTAAACCGGTTTGTTTTAAATTAATGCTAATTAATGCGGGTTAATGCGATTTAATGCTAATTAATGCGATTTAATGCTAGAAAATTCAAAATGAAATCACGTAATTGAAACAACTTAATCATGGAAATATAATTTTTTTTTAATAAAAACCGGTTTAAAGGGCAAACCGGTTTAAAACCTACCCGAACCGGTTTGACCGGTTTACATATTTCCATTACCAAAACCGGTTTAACCCGAACCGGTTTGGGCGCAAACCGGTTTTGACTTTTCGTTGACCAAACCGATTCGGGTCGGGTTGAACCGGTTTGGGTTAAAAAACCGATTTGTGCACCTCTAACCACAGCCACACAAGTTTATAGTTGTGCAAACATAAACAAAAATTTGCAAGCTATAAAATTACGTTGTTGTGGCCCCGGCAGAAGGCCGACAACCCACGACGTTTTTCTTCCACATCACAAAATCAGCTTCCACTGTCATCCCTTACCTTTTTGTTTCAAGCTTAGTTCGTCTCAGAAGCGCACCCTTGTAGGGGGCGGATCTACCTTCGAGAAGGTACCCCTCAACTTTTGATGCATATTGAATTTTTTTTACCATTTTTATGTTTCCCGATACTCCTAATGAAATTTTTGATACCCTGAATTTTTTTTTCTAGATCCGCCACTGCACCCTTACATGTACTTGGATTCAAACGTCTTTGTAAATTGTTGCTTCTTTCTTTGGTATTCAAGAGTTGGATATATTTATTTTCTTCTAAATTATTTATTGATCTAAGATGTGAAATTGTAAATTGATTATCTTAATTAAGTCTTTAGTAGAATAGCAAAAATACATATGTTTATAATTGATAGATTATTACAATATTCCTATTTCAAGCATGGCTTCTCGAATTTTATTCAAAATCATAGTTTCTTGGATATTTCTTTTATTAAAGTACAGTTTCTTGATTCTCTCTTATATGATTATATCATTTAAACAAAAAATGCATTATTATTTTTTAAATGTGTTTTAAAGCGGATTAGCAAAGCGCTCCAAAAAAGGTATCCTTATATTGTATGAAGGGGTTTTTCGAATCAGTTTTGTTGATTTTTTGAAACGGTTGAGAAACCGCTTCAAAAAATAAACTATTTTTTGAAGCGGTCCTAAAACTGCTTCAAAGCTACTTTCCACCACCTCAAAAGATACTTTCTTTATATAGGCATTCTAATGCAAATTGTCTTTCAAAAATGTTATTTTTACATCCATTTAATGCATTATTATTGTGTGATATTGTCAACATGTTTTCTTAATTATGTCTAACTAAAAGATATTATGATTTCAGAAAACGACCATAATCGTGCAGCTTCTTTTAAACTGCACCCTATCTCCGAGGTCGAAGCTTCATTGCAATCTACGAAGTATTTTCCACTCGCGTTTCTTAGTTTTGGATGAGTTGCAACGTAGCATGTCGTCGCAGCAGCCTGCATGCAAAATCATGCAGTCGTTAAGAGTTTGGTGCTTTTATTTATCAAAAATAATGTTAGATGGTTTTATTATTACCTGAGGAATTGTTTTCAAGAGCTTTGAAGTCAGAAAGAACACGAAATCTGCAAATTTTATGAATTTCAGAATTAATTTAAAACAACAATTTTTTTTTAACATCATATGTGCAAACAGAAGTTGCATAAATTAACTACCTGTAATGAAACCTTGACGGTCTCTTGTGAGTCCAGTTTTCACAATCCCTGGATGTACACAGTTAACCGTCACGTTAGCCTCCATTAACTGCAAGCAAAAGTACACAAAAAAAAAATAAGAAAATAAAAATTTTAATTTAAAGTTACGGAATAGTATCATGAGTCATGCCCATGTAATAGTTATCAGTACCTTGAGTCTGCGAGCAAGTTCCTTGGTGTGCAAAACGTTAGCGAGCTTCGAGATTGCGTATGCACGTGTGCCGTCGTATTGACTATAACAAATCACGGTTATATACATTCTTCCGTACTTTATTACCAAAATAAACATCGACTTTTAGAACATTAAAAAAAGTACATAGAGTTCATTAAACCAACCAATCATAAAACGTCACGTAAGATAACCGGACTAAAATCTAGCTTGCCACTTCCCAACCGACTGAGTTTTAGCTTGTAAGAAAGTAGACGGCTAGATTTTAGTCAGGTTATAGTATACGTGACATTTCATGATTGGATGGTTTTGTACACATAGTTTGTTTTTTCTATCTTTACGTATCGGTTAAAATCTAGTCTTTTTTCTTGGATGAGTTAGCTTACTTGATGTTTTCTGAGATCATTTTAAATATGTTTATTTTTTAGTCTGCTAAAGTTAATGTTTATATTAGTAAAAAGAAAATATCAAAATGTTTATTCATGTGATTTTCTTATTTCTTTATCTTTCTTTTTATCTTGATTTTTAATTCATGATCAACGTTTTCAAGAACTTTATGGAATCCAACGTGGACATAATCAAAGCTCATTACTCATATTTACTATTCACAAATGGTAGTTGTAATCAAATCGAATTACTTACTTTTGCAAAGTAATCGTACCATACCATTTATCTCGTGTCATTTGTCCTAGAGAACGAATTAAGTCGCCGGAAAACCATGTATGGATGCCGGATGATACGTTCACTATACGTCCTTGTATGCCTGTTGTTTTCGTGGTCACCACCATCTTCTCCAGCAACAATTTCGTTAACAGAAAATGACCTAATCGATCATTTTAGTCAACAAAATCGCGTTATTTTTGTCAGAACTTTGTCGGAAATTTTTGTCAGAAGTTTGTTGGAAACAGTTTCAACCACATTTTTTCAGACAAAAATTAAGCAAAAGCTTTGTCGAATATCCGACTGTTTTCTAGTAGTGATATCTGTAGAGCGTGCTCACTACTTACACTAAAACACTAATCTTGGTTTTAAAAAGTGAGAAGTGCACCGACGAAGCGCAAATCTCAAAAGCGGATCGACTTTCATACGCAAAGCACAAGGTGCTTATATAAAACTTTTTATATATCTCATTGGTTTTTAGCATCTCGTACCCAAAATATAGCCATAAATAAGGTTTATATATGATTTAATGCATTAAATTATTTACTTGTACAACCTTTTTAGCTAAATGTATAACACTTTGAAGGCGAAAAACAGCCCGTCTACAAGAATCAAGCCACTCAGTGTGAATTTTTTCAAAAATACGCGATTTTTTTGCGAGTTTTATACGTTGCTCAAGTTATGTGACAAGACTCGTTGGACTCCTCGCCTCATGTCGAGTTGCGAGTAAAGCGCGCTTTTTAAAACCAAGACGCTAATACATCATGCATGCTTTTGGTGCGGGCAATTAGAAAGGTTACCTAGATAATTAGTGGCGAACGTCATCTCGATTCCGTCTTCAGATATGCCATGATCGTATGAGAATTTTCCAGCATTATTGCTAACATAATTAGATTGATTATTAGTGTGAATAAATAATAATCATTGTGTTGTTTAGAGGACGAAATTTAATGAAATACAGATTATATTTACATGAGGATATTCAAAGGCATGTTGAGAGCTTTAAACTCAGAAGCAAAACGCCTCACTGATTTAACAGAGCTAAGATCAAGAAACATGAGGATAATCTGCGAGTCACGAAACTCCGATATGATACGAGCCTTTGTTTCCTCCGCGGCTTTCAGGTTCCGAGCAGGTATGACAAGACGTGCACCGCGCTTAGCCAGGACTCGAGCCGTCTCAGCACCGATACCAGATGTCGCACCTTGTAAAATCAAAATAATTACAACTTATAATGTGTTTTATATAAATAAACAACACTAATGTTAATGTTATAATTTTTTGCTTTTTTAGTAGACTTACAAAAATAGTTTTGCATTCTTGTTAAAAAATGAATTTAAAATGGTTTTTAGGTAATCTACTTCTTAATTAAGATAGCAGATTCAAGGTAATCCGCTCCTTAAGAAAGCAGATTCAAGGTAATCCGTTTCTAGAGAGAACGGATTCAAGGTAATCCGCTTCTTGAGACAACGGATTCAAAGAGCAGATTACCTTGAATCCGCTTCTCAACGAGCAGATTATCTAAAAACTATTTCGAATTCAAATTTCACCTAGAAACCAAAACCATTCTCCTAATAAGTTCACTAGAAAAGCATAACAGAAAAATGATGAGATCGAGTGCATGTGCATGATCATCGTCACGGATGAAGATTACCGGTGACAATGGCAGTGTAGGAGCGTAAATCGACGCAGTCATCGGTGACTTGTTCGGCACTGGATTTGGAGCCGTAGGCGCTGGGTCCGGCGGAGCCGATCAAGTACTTGATCGTTTCAAGCATTATTTGAAAACATAATGTTACCAACTTGTTTAGTAATCACATAAAAACCATGAGGAAGAGAGAGTAGCAGTAGTAAATAAAGTTAATGTGCGCAACAGAAAGAAAGGTATAATAACAGTGGCTAGTTAGAACGGCCATAAATCACGTAGTTTAGAAAGTTACAGTGGCCCAGTCGAATACACAGGGATGGCAGTACGGTGGGGATAACAGACTATATAGAGAAGATGGTCCTAGATACCAGCCAGTTTAATTACTTCTTAGTCTTTCTTTCGATTAATAAGCAGATGCAGAGAACACAGGATGGTCCTGCTACCTTCCTTTTCTTTTATCAAGGGGGTGGACATCCTGGTGTCCTATACGGGTCGTATAACCTTCATTAATTACCAGTCAATCATTGGTAATTTAATGCTGATGAAACCCTATGTATAGGGCTATATGGGTCGTATAGCCTTCATTAATTACCAGCCAATCATTGGTAATTTAATGTTGATGAAACCCTATACGTGCCGTATAGGGCTATACGGGCCGTATAAGGGTTGTCCAGCTACTTTTTGGGGTTGTCCAAATAACATCACCCTTTATTAATTATGAACTCAATTTAAAAGATAGCGTTAGGGTACTTTTATTATTTTTTTATTTTTTATTTTTTTTTCCAACCGTCATATCATAAATAATATACATTTTTAACCCGTCTACTTTTCTAATAATTTCGTTTCTTTGTTATAACTTTCGTTATTTACCTTTTCATTAAAAACGGAAAATGCGGCTTTCTTTAGTATTTTTGTCAGCGTTCCGATATAAATTTATTAAAAACGGAGTTGTATTCAAAAGCGAGTATTTTTGTTTTCGTATGCTATAGAGACTGACATAGTTTTTAGCCCCGCAAACAAGACGAACCAAAATCGATTATGTCCCCGCCGTGTTGCGAGTGGAATCGTTTTTGCCCCTCATAGTATATATGATATACACTTTTAACCTGTTTAGTTTTCTATTAATTTCGTTTTCCTGTGCTAACTTTCGTTCGTTTATTTTTTTTTAAACGCAGTGCGCCTTTTTTTTTTTGCCAACATTCATGTATACCTTTTGTTAAAACGGAGTTATGTTAAAATTCGAGATTTTTTTTATTGTGCGCTATAGCGAGTATGTGTTTCGACATAAGTTTTATCCATACAAATAAGCCGACCCCGATAATGATCAGACTCCTGCAACGAAGCGCGGACGGAAAAAAAATCTAGTTTGTATTATACTTCATTTTTTCCTTATTTTGAAATAAATTACGATGACTATCAAAGAAATAAAATGATAAACTAACAAAATAATTTATATGTACAATTTTTTTCTATATTTATATAAGTACTATATTATATTAGACCTTCCGTAAGAGCCAAAGGGCTTTGAAGATGGACGACTGTACAGGACCCAAATTCTAAACGTGGCATAATTTTTTTTTCTTATTTAGCTACCGTATGTCAATTAGTATATATAAAAAGTATAAACTTATTAATAACTAGGTTAGAAACTCATGTATAACATGAGTTGAATAAATTCAAATTGTTGAAAACTATCAGTTTATATGAAGATTTGTATTTTGGATGTCATCAACCATTGGTGAGATAAAAAAAATAATGAAGCTTTAAGAAGTTATAAATAACAAATCATGTAGATTAAGAATTATAAATAACAAATAATGAAGATTTAAGAGTTTTAAATTATATATTAAAATAACATATAATTGAAATCTTCTTATATATAACAAATAATTAACATTTTCTAATAATTTCATTTTTGTAGTAATAACTTTTGTTTGTTAAATTTAAAAAAAAAGTATGGAATACGTGGATTTCTTTAGTTTTTTTTAGTCAACATTTCGGTACACATTTTATTGAAAACAGAGTTGTTCTAAAAAACGCAGGTTATACCAAGTCTATGTTTTGACGTAAGTTTTCTCCCTATGAACGAGTCAAACTAATAACAAGCAAACTTCCGTCGCGTAACACGGGTGATAAAACTAGTTGTTATGAAAATATGAATAAAAGGTCAAGTCAAAACCAGGTTCTCGTCACACATGTGAAAATGATAAAAGACTACATGCACTTATGATTTGGTCAAGGAGTTACATAGTGAAGTTTGACCAATTTGAACCCATTGGCTTTCATAAAAAGAATAAAAGGTCAAAGTTTAGTTACACTAACAACTATAACGGTTCAAAAAAACTAACTATAAAAGGAATTCATGGCAGCTCCAATCAACATAACATAATCACAAGAATTGCAACACAAAAAAAAATCAAAATTCTATGAAAATGCCAGATTCTTGTGTCCAGAAGGATTGGCGGACCTACATAGCCCGGAGGGGGTTCACCGGAACCCCCCGAGTTTCGAAATTTTTATAGAACGGTATGTAAAAACACTGAGGTGAACCCCTTAAAAAATATAGAGTGAACCCCCTGAAAAAAATTCCTGGATCCACCACTGTGCAGAAGCAATCAAAAGTTCACAGAAAGAGCATTGAAGAAATGAAAGCGAGGTTCTATATCATACGCCGATGCATCTACAAGCTAATTTGCTGGAGAGAAGAAGACGGGGATTAATCTTAATCAATGTCATTAGAATTAGTATACAGAGATGTGTATATACTAATAAATTATTTGACTATGATTCTCCTGTAACGGGTAATACATCCTTAAAGATGTGTTAAAGTTTTTAGATGCTATAAAAAATGAAAATAATTTTTAATAACAAACCTAAATTAACTGAAACTCAAATCTCATTCTTTAGTAAAGAGAAATTTGAAGCAAGCAAGAAGCAAGGGGCGTGATACATTTTTTTTTCTCAAGGTGGCCAAAAAGTTTTCCTATCTCTCTTGTCTAATTAAAATAATAAAAGAAACTCTAGAGCTCATCATGGTCTTCATCATCTTCACCAGCTTCAGGGGCTGCACCACCGGTTCTCTGATAAACAGCGGTAATAATCGGGTTGCAAACAGCTTCCACCTCTTTAAGCTTCTCATCATACTCCTCTTTCTCCGCCGACTGATTTTCATCCATCCACTCAAGAGCCTCCTTTGTTGCCGCTTCAATCTTCTCTTTCTCGTCAGATTCTAGCTTGTCAGCCAGTTTATCCTTGTCACTGATTTGGTTCTTCATGTTGTACACGTAAGTCTCAAGCGCGTTACGCGCGTCGATCTTTTCCTTCACCTTCTTATCCTCCTCTGCAAACTCCTCTGCTTCACGAACCATCCGCTCGATTTCTTCTTGACTCAGTCGACCCTTTTCGTTTGTGATAGTGATCTTTTCTGCCTTCCCGGTTCCCTTATCCTCAGCCTTTACGTTCAGGATACCATTGGCGTCTACTTCAAATGTCACTTCAATTTGTGGGGTTCCCCTGTTTCAATAACAAACAAACACAGTTGTTATTATCATGTCATGTTATGTTAATCTATCGAACCATTTTACGCAATGTTATTTAATAATCAGGTAATTTAGCAAACCTTGGAGCTGCAGCGATGCCAGAAAGATCAAACTTTCCAAGCAGTCTGCAATCCTTTGTAAGACTCCTTTCACCTTCAAAAACCTGAATGGAGACGACAGTCTGCTGATCCTGGTATGTGGTGAACACTTGAGATTTTTTGGTTGGGATCACAGTGTTCCTGGGGATCAATTTGGTCATCACTCCTCCCACAGTTTCGATACCAAGGGTAAGTGGGGCCACATCCAAAAGAAGGATATCTACATAAGAGTTGAGATTATTATCACATTAATTAGGAAAAAACATCATTTATAGACTAAAGTATATAATATTAATAAGAAAAGTGCTTACCTTTGGTTTCATCACCACCTTCACCACTCAAAATACCACCTTGAACTGCAGCACCAAAAGCAACAGCCTCATCAGGGTTCACACCCTTGTTGGGTTCCTTGCCATCAAAGTAATCTTTGAGGAGCTGTTGAACCTTTGGGATCCTGGTACTACCACCAACAAGAACAATCTCGTCAATTTGGCGTTTCTCTAGTCCAGCATCTTCCATGGCTTTCTTCACAGGTCCCATGGTCTTTCTGAACAAGTCATTGTTCAACTCCTCAAACCGAGCTCGGGTCAATGGCTCGGAGAAATCCACACCGTCAAAGAGTGATTCGATCTCAACACGGACTTGATGCTGGCTACTCAATGCCCTCTTGGCACGTTCAGCTTCCCTCCTCAGCTTTCCAAGAGCTCTGTTGTCCTTGCTGATGTCCTTTCCGTGCTTCTTCTTGATTAACTTGATGAAGTACTCCATGATCCTTTGGTCAAAGTCCTCACCTGGAAAACCAACATGACTTTAGCAGCCAATAAAGAATGCCAAAATGTCTTAAAATTTTAAAAAGTTAAACATTCACCTCCAAGATGGGTGTCTCCATTTGTGGATAGAACCTCAAAAACACCATTATCAATGGTCAAGATACTGACATCAAATGTCCCACCACCAAGGTCAAAAACCAGAATGTTCTTCTCGCCACCTTTCTTGTCCAGGCCGTATGCAATAGCAGCAGCTGTAGGTTCATTGATGATTCTAGCAACATTTAAGCCAGAAATCACACCAGCATCCTTGGTAGCCTGTCTTTGGGCATCATTAAAATATGCTGCAAAATAAAATTGAGAAAACAAATCATTAGCAAATTTTCAAGGATACAAAGCTCAAATGTATTTGTAATTTTGTAAGTTATCTACCAGGAACTGTGACAACAGCATCCTTTATTTTCTTTCCAAGGAATGCTTCAGCTGTCTCCTTCATCTTGGTTAGAATCATGGCACTGATTTCCTCGGGACTGAAAACCTTAGTTTCTCCATCTTTAAGTTTGACTTGGATATAGGGCTTTCCATCCTTGTTCACAATCTTGTAAGGAACGAGTTTCATGTCCCTCTGGACTTCTTTATCCTCAAACCTGATAAACAAGGTTACATTGTCAATATTGTTAACCACCTTAATGCCAATATCGACAAAAAAAATTAACAATCAAAAAGCACATACTTCCTCCCAATAAGTCTCTTAACATCAAAGATTGTCCTTTCGGGATTTACAGCCGCCTGATTCTTAGCTGCCTCACCAATCAACCTCTCGGACTCGGTGAAAGCCACCCATGATGGAGTAATACGGTTTCCTTGGTCATTAGCTATAATTTCAACATGACCATTCTTGTAAA
Organism: Smallanthus sonchifolius; assembly: GCA_023525975.1. Classification (NCBI taxonomy): domain Eukaryota; kingdom Viridiplantae; phylum Streptophyta; class Magnoliopsida; order Asterales; family Asteraceae; genus Smallanthus; species Smallanthus sonchifolius. Next base: position 57,807,231 of record CM042041.1, on the reverse strand, counting down.
CACCAACACAAGAATAAGTAGTCCCAAGATCTATCCCAATGACTGTTCCTAACTTGCTAGCCTCTTCTTTTGCTATGGAAATTGCAGCTAGACAACCTGTAACACATTGTTGTTTAGTATATAAGAAATGATTAATCCTTCAAGGCCATCCACAATTCATAGCACTAATAAAAGATTATAGAAACTGTTTATGGAACAACATCTTATTTCTAGAATTCCTCCTATTCTGAATTCTCACCAACCATCCATCAAGATAAGTTCCACATGAATACACCTTGAAACTAAGGCATGGTGATGACGGATGATAAGACTAAATAAGTAGCAACAATCGAAATGTTAAAATTCATCTGGCTGGTCAATAGCAAAAAGGTAAATATTCCTATAATAGCTACAGGCAGTGTTTTCAGTCACCTGACCAGACCAGCTGGTCATAGAACCGGTCCGGTTATGCCAATTTGAGCCGTGTGAACCGGACCGGATTTTCATTTTTTTTAATTTTTTTCTTTCAAAATCTCATTACCTAATTAATTTAGTTTTCCAAGTTCATATTTTATTTATTTAAGTCTTTCATGTGTCATTAAAATTGCAAATTCTCATATATATATATAGTTTTAAGTTTTATATTATATATAACATCATCCGGTTGGACCTATCAAATCGGTAGATCCAGTGGACCGTCAAGGCGACCGGTTCCCTATCCGGTCCAGTTCTGAAATCATTGCCTATAAGTAAGGTCTGGAGAAACTATCTTTATTATGATCTGTGTTTGCTAGTTTTAATATTGGACTATAATTTGGCTATGAGAAACAAGGAGATATCGATGCCATATCCGATAACAAGGTATCGAATCATGTTTCTGACACGAATGATCAAAATGCACCTCATTTCATTAGAACAAAGTATCGAATTGAACGTATAAAACTCACCAAATAACTGATAAAAGAAATTGACGTTCAAATCATATAGTGATTGCAAAGGTGTTCAACGTTGATGCCTACTTATGATCAAGTATAATGAATTCCTAAACGTTTTCATGACAAATTAACAATTGATCTACTTAAAATCAGCAATACAAAGAAACAACAGTAATCCGTAAACATACTAGCTACAAAAAATAACCAACACAAAACCCTGGGGTTCTCATATCTCGAACAAGTTCCAAATCAAAACAACACTAAATGAAATAATTCAAAACGAAACTGAACATTCATCAGATCTAGATTAAATTTGTCTACTACAACAAATAACACCAAAAGTAGATCAGATCTGTAAATAAACTTCATAAACAAAAGCGTGACGAATGTAATTACCGATTAAGATGATCGCTAACGCGATGCCAGAGCGGCCCATGGCTTCTTCGGCCCTCAATCAAATCCTGAGCTTAGTGAAATGGTGCAAATAGAGGTTTTGTTTTTCAATTGCAGACGGTGTTGGTGTAGTGGTATAAATATATATACGAGCGCGTGAAGCATAGGGGATTATATAAAGCGCGTCGGCTTGTGCGGATCTCTCGCGAGGGAGCTATTTCATTGCATGTCATCGCTCGTGACGTGGACCAATCAGATTTGAAATACGGGTGTTTGAACCAATAACAGTGGATCTCGTGTTTGATCTGACGTGGTGTCTTCTGATTGACCTTTGCTTCGTCAAGGGTTTTTTTTGTAGCGATTGTGTGTGTGATTAGATCTTGTTGATTTGAAGATTAACGGATTAACCAAATTTGCATAAATATGGCATGTATACTGTGATTAAAAAACTCCTATTTTTATAATAATTATAAATTTTATTTAACACACATAATTGTTACTGATTATGAAAATAAGTAAACTATGATTAAAAGTTGGAAATGAAGTTTTTTTACATCAAATAGAAAGAATAAAGTATACGGATGGCCTTTGTGGTTTTTAAAAATTTTGGATTTCATCCCTAAGTATGATAAAGTATAAAGATAGTCCAAACTTTTGCACACATGTAACGCGTTTGGTCCTCAATTTGGATGAGGGTTAAAATTTTCTGTTAAGTGTGTGTGAAATGATGAAAATACCCTTATCCCTTTCACTAAAAAAAACCTAGTTACCAATCACTTGAATCACCACCACTAACACCGCCTCTCCTACAACCCCCCCCCCCTTTCAACCCGATCATCTTCTTAAAATCCGGAAACTACCCAAAATCCGACCATCCCTGAACCAGCGGCCCAACGTGTTAAACTCCAAACGCTAAGATTAAATTAACTCCTAGTAAAACCGTATTAATTAATAATGATAATAATTTGCGATGATGATGAACATGTATAATCCCTTGGATTTGCATCTCTGCCCTTCTCTATCTATAAACTATATATTCTTTCTTTAAAAATCAAACTAAAAACCTTATAACCATATCAACAAATAATATTGATTGGTCAGTTTTCCTCTGAAAGATTCTGGACTCGGGTATTCGTTTAGGTTCGTGTTGAAGCAACCCCGACCGACCCGAGTATGATTCCGTTGACTGAGTCTTTCGGGCGTCGACTTTAGCTTCGACTTCGGTGGCTTTCTATCTGATGGAATCAGATGACAGGTCGTGGAGGTAACCGTCATCTCCTATGGATTCTGAGAATTTAGGTGGGCGGAGGGGCCGTGGAGGTAGAAGACGGCGGTGTCATGACACCAAACCATTCTAGTAGGCACCAATTTATTCCAAGCCGTGATGTATGGACACTAAGCATCACACATGATGAACATAAATTTATAATCATGTACCTGCAATCCATGTTGATGGTTATCCACATCCAATGTGTATGGATCATGTATGAAGAAATCGTTTGATATCATATTTGACAATTTTGGAACGTCAGAAATCGTTTGGATTTCTAACATATTAAATTTACCCCATATGTTTCAAAATAAGATATAAGTTAACCCACGTTCAGTCATCGGTTTTGAGGGTTACACACCATGTATATTTGTATGTACTATATGTAATGATGAATTTTTATGGGCTAGTTTCTCCATGCCGTATTTTCTTGTTTTTATTATCCAGCCCAGCCCAACCCAACCCATCCCCTGAGGCCCTGACCCCTCCCATCCCTCGTGGGTTGCTAAACTTTAAGAATCACCAGTTGAAAAATGGGTTGGTTATCATGTTCGGCCTTATGGGATACTGGGCTGGAATACCAGATTTATTAAATCAAAATGAGATTACATCTTTGGCACGAAGTGAAATTACATCAAATATGCATAGATGTAGAGGTGCATAAATCGGGTATTTTTAAGAACTGGTTCTGGTTTTAGTTTCGAAACCGGTTCCAGTTCTTACCGGTTTAAATAACATATGTACCCGGTTCCGGATTTTTAAGAGCCGGTTCCGGTAATTCAAGGCAAGTATTTCAAGAACCTATTTTCGGGTATTTGAAAAACTTAATTTAATAATCTAAAGCCTAACGAGTTATAAGACTAATAACTTAAAACTTTAATGTACATAAATACCATTCATATTTCAAAAGTGGGATAGTATTCAAGTTCACAATTAGTATGTTCTATAACATACTAGGTTAGAATCTCATGTAATACACGAGAAATTTGAATATAATGTTATATACTTAGAAATAAAAATTGTATTTCGTTAAAACTTGTTATTACACGGGTTGAATAAACTCGTTTATTATGCGTGTTGAATAAAATGTAATATGTTAACACATACATTCCTCAAAATATGTTTTTAAAAAATGTACTTTGACGTGACAATTATAAATTACATTAAGTTAATTTATAAAACATTTTTTTTCAACTGGGTATTAATCTTTTTTATGTAATTAATAAATATTAATTTATATTAACTTTATTTGGTTAATATTCATAAATAGGTTTATATTAAATACTTAAAAAAATGTATTAGTTTAATATCATTATTAAATAAGAGAGAGAGGCGGAAAAACATATAACCAAAACCTTTATTTATTATATAGTATAGATATAGATTAGTATATTTTAAACAAATTAGTAAAGCTAATTAAGGTAACCTTCACAACAAGAAATAACTCAAAAATAACACAACTTATAAAAGGAAATTGTCAAATCGGCGTAGGCATACACTACCCCCCCCCCCCCCCCCCATCATCTTCTCTCCAACTGACCCTTAGATCTTTAACCCTTGTTTCACCCGTTTAGACCAAAATTAACATATTTCCTTTTAATTATCTTCGAATTCACTTTCTATATTTCAAACACACTTCAATAGGCACAACTCTCAAATTCAACTCAATTTGTACAAACATTCATCTTAGATTTTTATTTTTTATAAAACTCAGTTTTTCATATTTCCCGCACTACCATTGCATTCAACATTTTTTACCATTTACTTACCAAAGTTGTTACTTATGTTTAAAATTAGAATACGTATACTAAAATAACTTTATAAATTATAACATAAAAAAAGAACATCTCAAAACGAGTCATTGGTTAATAATATATGTTTTTACAAAATAAGGCGGTAACCAAGATCTACTACCGCCTTTGCACTATTTCTCTTAACAACTCTGAACCAATGCCCTTTCAAACATCCATTTTTCTTGGTTAGAAATCAAATCAAGCATTCTAGACATGTTAGACACATTAGATGTGGTCATTGTAGTAAAAGGAATGGCAAAAAAACACTATCAAAATCAAGAATTCAACAATTTAAGCTCTAGCTCACCAAGAACTAGGAACATCAATTTCGTCGTTATTCGATATAGATGAAACTAATGGATTTCAATAGTTTCTAATAACCATTTACAATGATCTAAGCTATTATAGACTATATATACCATTAAAATCCATCCATTTTACAACTAGGGTTAAAACCTCCAAAAACTCAATAATGAATGTTGGATGGATAGAGATTCTTACCAAATGCGTTGGTAACGTCCTTAATCACTTAGGATTGTTTGAAGCAAGCTTGTTTTTCTATTTTGAACACTTGATTTATATTGAAATGGTATTCCTTCTCGTTTCATTGAGTTCATCTCACACCCACACACACTGAGATTCTTATTTTTGGGATTTTCTTGCCTTCATTGTTATTGATTGACTAGATTAATACCAACACTTCATAAGAATATTGAGTATACATAAATGTATATTTATTACACTTTGTCTTGACAAGGAGGTGTTCTAGTTGGGGTCTACTCCACATTAAAGCAACATTTATTAAACTTAAGGGCTGTTTGGGACCGGCTTACCAAAAGCACACCTCAAGTTCTCAACCTGATTTTTGTCACTTTTTTTCAAATAATGTGTCAAACACTAATTTTCTAATAAGCATAACATACAAAATGGAATATCCGATCCTTATATGAAGATGTGAGAGTAAACACTGGTAGTCTGTGCCCTATAGATGTGTGTTGTAATTGGGGTGTTGCTAGTTTTCCGCTAGCTTTTCTATGAGAACTTCTCATTGTTGCCGGTCAAAAAAAAATCTAGGTGACATGACATGGAGCTTTATAATATGTTAAGTTTTTTTTTTTTTAATTTTTCATAACATGATTTACTTTAAATACAAAAAGTGTTGTTATGGTAAATAAAAAGGAAGATGGTAAAAGTTGTTAGGGCACGCGAAGGTGATGCAAGGGACGGGTTCAAATCTGTCGCCCCCTTACCTGATTTTGTCTTCATTTTTTTTAAGTTTATAGCAACTCAAATAAAAAGGGTTGGTTTGTTAAACCAAAAGAAATTTGGTCATAGTAGTTAGTGCGTGTGTTGCTGAAACAAGGGACCCGGATTCAAGCTCGTAGACCCACACTCCTTGGCTAGTTTTTTGCGGTATTTACTTTTCAATTTCTTTCTTTTTTTATTTTTTGGTTTTGATTTAATTAGATTTTAGTTTCTTAACCTGGCTTTTACCTTTAGAATTAAGGGGCATTTACATATATCTCATTCTTAAGTTTCTTTATTACATATTTATCCAACCCTAAAATTTAATTACATATTTACCCTTTCTAAAACCTATATATTACATATTTATCCAATTCATTTAAAATAACTTATTTTATTACCATTTTACCCTTAATGAACCAATTAAAGTACTAATTGTATATATCTCATTCCTAAATATTCCAATTACAATAATATCATATAATCCTTTTCAAAATGAACATCCAAACATGAAAAATCCATACAATTTCTTCGAATTTGATTATCTTTAATCTTATATAATCTTTTAGTTATAATCCCAATCAATTTTACTATACCCAACATCCGATATTAATTCGATTTAAACACATCCAAATAAAGTTGGATACCGAAAAACCATAGAATTCATATGCATGCAAAAAGAATATTTTAATCTGAATAACGAATTGTAGAAATAAATATGAAAATCAAAACCATAATGATTTTTAGGGAAAATAGGTAATTTTGTAAGGGTTGAATAAATATGTAATTAATTTTTAGTGTTAGATAAATATATAATTAAAAAGCTTAAAAGGGGAAAATATGTAAAAAAAAACTAGAACTAAATATGAAAAACCAATCAGTTATATTTTCCAACTACATCCAATTAAAAATTTAAAATCGGATATGTTAGTTTATTCCAGTTTGGAATTTGGAAAGGAAATCCGATTAATAATTTTTTTAGTACACAAACAGGTTGTTAGATTCCATACGGTCACCACTCACCCGAGGGTTAATAAACCCCAATCCAAACAGGTTATGCCCCTGTGAGCCCATCCACTTTATTTGAGCTGTATGGCCATGGGCCCCACTTCACTGATTTTATAGTTGGTTCATATAATCATCTCTCTCTCTTTCTTCTCTCACAACACACACCGCAGCTACCGAGTAACAGTCACCAACAACCATTCTGAACAGTGAATGGTCGAATCTTCTTATCTGTATCGGTGTGCTTCTCCATTGATGATTTTTTAAGAGCTGACGAATTATACGGACCAGTAAGTTGAGATCTGCATTGTGTTAACGCTTTCTGATACATCACAGTCATGCCTGGTTTAGTTTCAGTGAAAACGCCGCCACGAATAGCCATTCCTGAAGACAACAACAACCAGAACCACCAGATCCGGCCGACTCCGGAACGTTCTGACTCGATTAACCCTAAAATAACATCACCGGCGCAACGAAGGCCTTCATCGCCTTCTCCTTCATCCTCACGCGCGAAGCCGTCGCCAGATCGGGGCTCAGGAAAGAAGAAATCTCCGGAAAAGCAGGCGTTACTTGATGAATCGTCGCTGGATAATCCCGATCTAGGTCCTTTCCTGCTGAAACTCGCGCGTGATACTATCGCGTCCGGTGATGGACCAAGCAAGGCTCTGGATTATGCGCTGCGCGCATCGAAGTCGTTCGAGCGCTGTGCTGTCGAAGGTGAACCGAGCCTTGATCTCGCTATGTGTTTGCACGTTGTTGCGGCTATCTACTGCAGTTTGGGGAGATTCGATGAGGCAATTCCGGTGTTAGATAGGGCGATTAAGGTTCCTGAGGTTTCGAGAGGTGCAGATCACGCTCTTGCTGCATTTTCGGGGTATATGCAGCTAGGTGATACTCACTCGATGCTAGGGCAGCTTGATCGGTCCATCGAGTGCTACAAGGAAGGATTAAAAATTCAGATGGAAGCGTTAGGAGACACAGATCCGAGAGTTGCTGAGACTTGCAGGTGAAATTATGATCATAACTCTCACTCTGATCAATTGTGTCTTTTTGAGTTCCAGTTTTTGCTCAATTTATTCTTAGCTTTGATCATGTATCTGTTGTTGGCTTGCTTTTTAGGATGATTTATTTAATATTTATCCTGCTAATTTTGAATTAGTAGTACAATTTTATAGGGATTTGCTTAACTGTAGTGAATGGTATGAAATTTTCCTCTTGCAATAATAGAATTTGATTTCCAAACAAGGTTGAAGTAGAGACATCCAAAACTGGCTGTTTGTCATCTTGCTGAAGCATTTACGTGTTAATATATATGATTTTGTTGATTTTATAATCTATGCTCTCATTGGTGTAGTGTGTGTCACAAATTCCATTGGAGCAGGTAACGGTTTATAAATTATAATAGTGCAAATTCACATGATTTCTGCACTCTGCAGTAGTGGTGTTGTCATATGGTAATGACAAATGTCTATGTTGAACACAGCAAATAATGTGTTAATGGGGGCAAATTGTATTAAAGAATGGGCCCTTGATAGCTTCTACATGGCTTTAAGAACCTTCTCTGCTTTATATCTTTTTATCATCTATCATTTCTCTGTCTGTTTCCAATTTGAATGGTCCAACTTTTAAATTTATTATTCTTCATTTATGTAGATACTTGGCTGAGGCTCATGTGCAAGCAATGCAATTTGATGAAGCAGATGCCTTGTGCAAAAGAACCCTTGAAATCCACAGAGTACACAGTCCACCTGCATCACTTGAAGAAGCAGCTGATAGGCGGTTAATGGCCCTGATATGTGAGGCGAAAGGAGATTATGAATCGGCCTTAGAACACCTTGTACTTGCCAGCATGGCAATGATTGCCAACGGGCAAGATAATGAAGTTGCTGCAATCGATCTCAGCATAGGCAACATTTATTTATCACTCTCCCGTTTTGATGAAGCCGTCTTCTCTTATCAAAAAGCACTTACTGTCTTCAAAGCTTCAAAAGGTGATAACCACCCTTCAGTTGCCTCTGTCTTTGTACGCCTTGCTGACCTGTACTACAAAACCGGAAAGCTACGTGAATCAAGATCTTATTGCGAAAATGCCCTTAGAATATACGCGAAGCCTGTCCCTGGAACAACCCCTGAAGATATTGCTAGTGGAATGACAGAAATTTCAGCAATTTATGAATCTTTCAACGAACCCGAGGAAGCATTAAGGTTGCTACAAAAGTCAATGAAACTTTTGGAGGATAAGCCAGGTCAGCAGAGTACAATTGCGGGAGTAGAAGCGCGTATGGGCGTGATGTTTTACATGGTGGGAAGATATGAAGAAGCTAGAGGTGCTTTTGAAAGTGCTGTTGCTAAACTTAGGGCTAGTGGAGAAAGAAAATCAGCATTTTTTGGTGTTGTTTTGAACCAGATGGGATTAGCCTGTGTACAGCTGTTCAAAATAGACGAAGCTGCTGAGTTGTTTGAGGAAGCAAGGGAAATTTTGGAACAGGAGTGTGGTCCATGCCATCAAGATACCCTTGGAGTTTACAGTAATCTTGCAGCTACATATGATGCTTTGGGGAGGTATGTAATAAAATATCTCGTTTATAGTTACACTTTTAACTTCTTTGTTTAGTTCCAATTTGATATTTTATTAGCCTACTAGGTTAGAAACCCGTGTTTTACACGGGGTGAATGAAGAAAATATTAAATAATTAGTAATGAAGATTTAGGAAGTAATAAGAACTATTAAATAGTTAGTAATGAAGAAAAAATGAGTGGGAAAAAGAATCTTGGGCTAATAGAATTGTGACACGTGCCGCAACCAGTTACTTATTTATTACGTATAGATTAACCTCGTTTCACACAGGCTTCCCAGCTTTATTAATCATGTAATAATACAACAAGGGTTATAATTAAAGTAAACATGCATAGATATAAACAGATCTATAGAAATTAATTATCATTTTGATTAACCTCCTTTCACACAGGCTTCCCAGCTTTATTAATCATGTAATAATACAACAAGGGTTATAATTAAAGTAAACATGCATAGATATAAACAGATCTATAGAAATTAATTATCATTTTTATGAATGTGTTGTCGTTTTATGAAACAAAGAAACACACCCAGTATCCACTCATAGCAGAGCTATTGGTATCTGGGAAGGGTTGGATGATGGCAAACCTGCTCCTAGCGAGACCGTCGGCTCCAAAAACTTTTTCAACGTGTAGAGATTCCAGTATAGAAATCTAGATAATGTAAAATGTGACTAATAGAGTCAGACCAATACACGAGTAATATCATAACATTCGGTCTAATTGTAATATACAGAGTGGAAGATGCAATCGAGATTTTGGAATATGTTTTAAAACTAAGAGAAGAAAAACTGGGAACAGCAAACCCCGATTTTGACGACGAGAAGAAAAGGCTAGCAGAGCTTTTGAAAGAAGCAGGGAGGTCACGTAACAAGAAAGCAAAATCACTGGAGAATCTTATTGATCCCAATTCAAAGAGGACAAAGAAAGAGACTACATCAAAGAAATGGTCTGCATTCGGTTTTAGAAGTTAATAAAACAAAATATTTTCTTTAATATATTCTCTAATAATTACTATTACCAAGCATGTAGAAAATGGTTTTATGTGTATAGTGTTGTTTCTTTTTCTGATTCTCTCTCATCATTTGATTGACAACCTTTTCATTTCTTGTTATTGAGGCTTTGAGTTTGTTTTCTTAATTTGTTGTATGGGATGGAATATATATTTTATTTGATTTCTGAGATTTGTTTTATGGTAAGGCTAATGTGAGTGATATATTGCTTTCTGATTTGGTCATTTACCTTAGAAAAAGACAGGTGGAGTTGCTTAATTATATCTCTAAATACAATCTTAGTCTTATCACTTTCGAACAGAATATTTTCCCACGTGAATAACATGAATCAATAAAGCTGAGAGACATTTGAAAAATAAAACGTTTGATACTTTAATTTCATATGAATAAATATAAATTCAAATGTTAAGTAATACGTGTATCAAATATATGTAGCCTAACGATAACGATACCAAAGTGTGAACAAATGTATCCTTTTCTAAATGGTTAAGCGTCGGTTAAGGGTTAAAGGGTGTGTTGGTTTTTCATTCTAAAAAATTAACCATATGTGAATAGACATTTTTACAAATAATTTGTGAATAAATACTTTTTTTTAAATTACACGTGGATAAATGTATTTAGGAATCTAAAATCTAACGAAAAAGCTCGTATGAAATATTGGCTTTATGCAAGTTTCAGTAACTTAGCTGTAATTACATGTAAACATAAACTCTATGAATTTCAAATATCTTATAGAAAAGGAAAAATATTCAACTAACATATATCAAGTGAGTGTGATTAATAATTTATTTGTTTTTATACTGTAAATTATTTTCTTTAAATGTGAACTATATTTTTAGAGAAGTTGTTGAAAAGAAAAAAACATTTGGACCCTTAATTCTAGGCTTAGATTTTATTTTTCCCTTGTTAAAGGCTAAGATTTTGTTTTTAAATTTAAATGAACTCACCCCTTAAAACCATAATATCTATATCTGATAAATAAATAACTGATTACGTCACGTGTTACAATTATGTACACATAAGTTTCTTTTTCCTCTTATTTTTCTCAGCTATTTAATATGTGTCCAAGACCTACTGATTTTGGTGTGGGTTCATTTAACAACTGATTTTTTATTTAAATCGATTTAATAGGATTTAAATTAGTTCACAGTTGATCTATTTAGATAGGCATACGTTAGCATTTTATGATGTATAAGAAAGTTATATAACTGTATAATTCATTATTTTTCTTTGTCGATTCACACGTCATATATAAATGCTTATATGATTTTTTACTTAAAAAATAGTTCATTGTTAAACGTGTATGTATGTATGTATATCTCTCTTCTAATAAAAGACTAAATGAATTTGTTACTTGTCATCATGTGGTTCATTCTCAGTCATCTTTTCCCGCCAAAAACATTCTGCACAAATTCTCATTATGATTATATATGTTTATTATTATTGTTAATAAATAGCTAATTAAATGCAATTTTGGTTTTCAAAATTTATGCTATTCTTAAATTATTGACCTCAATTCAATCAACTTTTCTTAAATAAATTTCAAATTAATATTCAAAATACCAAAAATCTACATTCCGAACTTTATTTTTAGAATCTTATAATTTTCTTTGATTGCATTTCCAATCATAAATCATTTAAAAATAGGAAATCTTTAATTTAAAATCATGTATTTTACTATTTCATATATCTATAATATAACGTTTCAGTATTATATTGTAGGTGTTTTGGGAGGATAATAGCAGCTGAACTACTAAAGTATCAACATTCTTTTAATCTATTTCTTCAAAGTATTCTTTTAATTTATTTCTAAAAAATATATCGTAATTTTTTAGGATAAACTCTATATCAAATTTTAACACTTTTTATAAAAAAAAATTAAAATACGCCGACCGGTTTTTTTATAAATTTTTTTACATATGTAACTGAAAATGTTATGTAACATGACCAAAAACTAGGTTTTTTCCATTTTTACATATTAAAAAAAAAGTACTCAGTATTTTTTTTAATAAAAAGTGACGAAAATATATAACAAATCTACCTTTTAAAAACAAATTGTTACTTAGTTTTTTTTTCGTAACTCAAATGGGTTTTCATGAGTTTTCACAATTGTATATATTAATACATATACATTTCCAACACCACTTTTATTTACATTGGATACATTATACAAATGTATGTGTATGACAACTACAATACCAACTATAGTTTGCATCATTTTTCTCAACTTTCGTTTTTCACTAATTAAATATGTTTTAATTTTTTACAAACACATATATCATCAAATGTTATATAAGAAGACATGTTCAAATATTCATCAATTTAATATTAAGGTTTACACCGTATAACATACGAGATTAAAGCTCGTCATGTTAATAAAGCATTTAAAAATCATTTGAGTTTTCAGAATAAGTTATATTCACTAGAAATAATGTTATATGCAATTCACATGTTTGCCTATTTACATCCAACAATGCAACAAAGACTTGCCATAAAAAATAGAAAGTCCAAATGCTACTTTAATTTGTGAATGCGACGAGTAACCAACACATTTCCTTTCACCAAATGAAATTATTTGTTCATGCTATTATTTATAATATACTTTTTTAAAGTAAAATATAAATTTCATCTTTATATTTAGTATTTTTTTTTCTCTCGCTCTGTTGTGCTTTAATTTTAAAAAACTGGCTAGGACCTCAATTACCTTTATGGTAATATTCAGAAAATAGGAATAAATATTCTATAAATAATAATAAAATGTAATCATAAATTTAATATACATGTGCATATAATCGTACTAGCTTAGAACTCGTGTACTACACATGAGATGAAAAATATCAATACATAAAATTCTTATATTTTTATGTATATATTTTACAAGAATAAAAATATATTACGTATATTAAGGATTGAAAACAAAATTCAAAATATGTAAAAATTAATATATAATTGGTTTCGAAAATACTTTAGCTACTATTTAATATAATTTGACTTTTATTTATATAATTAGATTTCAAAATTTATTATAATAAGGGTTAATTTAAAATAAATGTGTTTTATTAGTATAATTAGTATTTTCTTTAAAAATATATTAATATTAAAAAGATAGAGGTGCATTTAATAAGATAAAGAGACGGGAAAAAAATAATGATAATGAATATGGATGAGACACATGGAATGAAAAAACCTTTATTTATTATAATATATATATATATATATATATAGATATAGAGTATGAGAATGGATCATTTGAGAACTCGTTAAAAATAATAAAAAATCATTTATTTGTTTAAAATAGTAAAATTACTATTCAAATACAACATTTTTATATGATTTGATATTTGTAAATTTGCATGTACTAGTATATTATAAACATTTTCACATTTGTAAGTCTCACATGTACATATGTGTAAGTCTTTACCATGTACGCATGTGTAAATGTTTATTATATACAAGTATATGTAAATTTACACATATTAATCGATATAAAAATGTTGTATTTTATTAGTAACGTAAGTATTTTAGATAAATAAGTGATTTCTTATTGTTTATCGCGAGTTTTCACGAGTTCTCAAATTATTTGAAATTCTCATTTGAACCTAACCCGATAGAGTATTATTCATATTTTTTTAACAAATTAACTGATATTGACGATGATCATGTATCCAATTAGATATATTTCTAGAAATAATAATAATAATAAAATGTAATCATAAATACAATCTTGCTTTCTGCCCAATTGTATATACAACGTCTCTCTCTCTAACACACACACAAACCGTTCATCCACAGCCATGGTTTCTGCCGATTTAGCTCGCAATATACTCGGTGTCATCGGTAATCACTTCTCTTCATTTTTCTTTCTTATATTTTCTACATTTATATTTTTAAATATGAGTTTTAGATGATATCCAACATCTCAAATATATCATTCAAGATATGTTACTTGTATGTTTTATATATTTTTTCTTTCTTTTGTATTTTCAGGAAACATCATTTCAATCACTTTGTTCTTGTCCACAGTGTAAGCTTATCATCTTCTGATGATCCTCCATCGTACGTACGTAAAAAAAAATTACATGCGTACGTAGTGAGTTTGTGTAATTTTATAACTCAAATTTTAAACGAGTTTATTTTGATTTTTGATAATATTTTCAGGCCAACTTTCTATAAAATATGGAAAAGGAAATCGGTTGAAAGATTTTCACCGGTGCCATATTTGGTCACCTTTGTGAATTGTGGCCTATGGGTCTTCTACGGCCTACCCTTGGTGCACCCTCATAGCTTGTTGGTCACAACCACAAATTGGGCAGGAATGGTTATTGAATCGGTTTATTTATTTCTTTTTATCTTCTACTCGGATCATAAAAAGAGAATTAGGGTATTGCTAGTGTTACTTGTTGAGATCATATTTCTTGGCGTCTTGGTTGTACTGGTGTTGACACTGACACATACCACAAAGCTCCGATCAGCAATCGTTGGTGGGATTTCCGTTGGCGGTAACATTATGATGTATGCATCTCCGTTATCGGTCATGGTATGATCTCTTTCATCTTGTAATTAAAGTATTAAATTCTTATTTATTATACTTAGAAGAAAAATTCATAAGATTATAATATTATTTATTTTTTTATATGTAAGGAGTTAATCGCACGTATCATCATTGTCTAGTATGTCAGGGGAAAAATATAAAGTGTTACGTGTATGTATCATCCTTGTTGATGATGTCTCGGGCCAACTTTATAATTTTAACAATTTACTATATATATTTGTTTTTAATTATTTACTATTTAATTGCTTTATGTTTACCTTAAATTGTTTATGCAGAAAATGGTGATCACTACAAAAAGTGTCGAGTATATGCCGTTTTTACTTTCTTTGTTTTGTTTCGCGAATGGCGTTTGCTGGTTCGCATACGCCTTCATTCGATTTGATCCGTTTGTCGCTGTAACCACTCTATCTATTCTTTAATTCATTGACTAATCATGAATTAATGAACACTGATATATAAATACATAATTTTCCGCTTAAGAAATTGAGCTTTCTTTTATTTTAGATACCTAACGGGCTCGGGGCGCTTTTTGGTATGGCTCAACTAATCCTATATGCTACATTTTACAAATCAACACAAGAAATTATTGCGAGAAGAGAAGGAAAAAATGATTTGGCCCTTGGAGACGTGGCTATATCGACTAGGCCTATTGACGGTTCATCAGATCAGGTTTAAAAGAATCGGGTATGTAGAATGTTGTATCAATAGAATCATCTAAGTAGATCGTTGTTATTTGAAGTGAGATGATCAAATGGATAACAAAAATGATTGTAGTAAATTATTAATTTTGCAATGGAATACAATGGTTATGACAGAGATTATATATATAACAAGCAATTTTTTCTTATGACCTATCACCTTTTTATCTAAAGGCACACAAAACTTTGGTTAGGTCACATATTTTTGGTTGTTAGTAAGATGTGTTCATAAAGTTTCCCTTCAAACAAGCTATTTTCGGATAAAATTATATGTACTATAAAGATGATATGTACTATAAAGATGTAACTTAATGAATAGTCTTTGGGCTAATGAGAATTCTTCAAGTGTACTTAGCTTTTAAATAAGATTAAAAAGATTAAATATTATGTTTTTTTCTATTTGGCTCAATAGTTTCATATATACCTAATTTAAATGGATTTTTTTTTACTTTATGACCATTCTATCATATCAATTTTTTATAACCTAATATTTTGGTTTTATCCCATACTAGGTTAAAATCTCGTGTATTACACATGTTGAATAAATAAAATGTTATATACTTAATTAGTAATAAAAAAATATATTTTTAAAAACTCGTGCAATACACGGAGTTGAATAAACCAGTGTATTACATTGGTTGATTAAAATATAATGTAATTTGTTTACACACACTCGTCAAAATATGTCTTTAAAAAATGTAATTTGTCGTGACAGTTATAAACTCTGTTAATTCATATTAAATTCATTTGATTAATGATACAATAACTATTTATAATGAAACAATAAGTATCTGTAATTAAATTTATATTAAACATCTAAAAATAAATTCTTTTGAGATTATTATTTAATATAAGAGAGATGCGAGAAAAAAATGATAAAAATGAACCACAAAGTGACACGTGTCCATATGATTTTTATTTATTAATACAAAGATTATTATTTAATATGAGAGAGAAAACGGAATAATTAATAATTAATAGGGGAGAGAGGCGGGAAAATAAGGTTGAGGAGTTACCAGAGAATGACACGTGGCACAAAAGATTTTTATTTATTATGTTAGTAAGATGTAAAGAGACGACGATCATCATGATTCTCCAAACTCATTCAGAAGGCATCGTCGATTGCGAGTTCCATTGCTAGTTCGATCGCGTTTATAATTGTTGTTATAAAAGAAAACATATATGATGTATAACTATAAAAGAAAATTTATAAAATTATAAAAGAAAAAAGATAGACTTAAATATAATATTTTAATAATACTATTTTTTATGGGTAAATAAAAATTTTACAAGTTAAAAATAGGTAAATATGAAAATTTAAGTTAAAGATGGACAAATATGAAATTTTAAAGTTTAGAAAAAGGGTAAAATGATCATTTATTAAATTGTTTTTAATGAAATGAGTATATATGATATTTTTACATATTTGTAAAAGAAGATATGATATTTTCAGTTTTGATTAGGTATATATGATATTTTTCCAATTTGTAAGGATATATATATATATGATATTTTCACTTTTATAATTAGACACTTCTAGACAAAAGATTTCAATTTTACAAAATGTTTGTTTAAATAGTATACTTATTTACAATTTAATTCTTTAATAATTTTAATAGTTTTTAAGATTTTATGTAGTTTTACTTAATTCACTATTGGAAACTGAGTATCAACGATGCATCATTACAAATGTCAGCTGTCCATTGGTAAATACCAACGGATCAACAGCAAATAACCTAAATTACAAAAAAAAAAGAGATATTTACCGAGGGACCACCAATGAGGGTAAGACGCTATCACTGTGAACCATTTTCCGACGGAATCTCCTTTAGGAATCCATTGCCAAAATACTAAAAATAAGATTTCATAAAAGGTTATGCCCAGATTTTTCAGTTGTTTTCAAATGAACTTTGTTTGATACTTTTTTTTAACAACACCACCTAGATTTTCTATGATAGAATGGACAACACCTAGATAATCCAAGATAAATCTGTCACCCCAAAACTTACCTTTGTTTTTGTTCAATACCTATAAATACTTATGGTCTTCTTCGTCTCCCTAAACCTCCCAGTTTTTCACATATATTAAACGTATCTCAAATGAGGTGAAGAACATATGAGAGTTTCTCATATGTGGTATTAAATCCCTCATTTGTGTTAGTTACAAACTCTTGTGTGTTGATTTACACTTCCATACTTGTGCACTGTGAAATGGGTTTCCACACGTGCACATGGTTCCTCATATTTAAAAAAAGCGCATTTTAAAACACATGGTATACAAGAATGTATGTTGGTTTTGATGTTTTTAGGAACATATGGTCGATTAATGGTGGAGTTGGTGGTTTCAAAATTAAATGTGTATGATGTGGGATTTCATATGCTTATATGTGTTCAGAAGTTGTGTGCATTGGAAAACCTATGATGTATGTATTTTTTTTCTAAATCTTGAAATGGTTCTTTGTTGGCAAGTTCTGGAGTGAAAGAAAGCTGAGAAATGTCTCATATGTCCATGTTATTCACATTTTCTATATTACGTTGGTGGATATATCGCACTCACAACATGAGAATATGAAAACTGACTACACGCATGATAAAGCACATAGCAGGATCTAGAAATATACTTAGTACAAAAAGTATTTGTATTTTCTATAAAGACTAAACTTCAATTTTCGTCCCTAAGGTTTGCACAAAACTTCATGTTGCGTCCCTCTATAACACATTTCATCACTGACGTTTAATGTTTTAACACTTTGTGTCCCTGGTCATTAACTCTGTTAAGTTTTCTATTAGTTTTTTGTGTAAATTTACTAATATATCCCTCACCCCTTCTTCTTCTTCTTCAACCATCATACCTAAGAAACAATTTTTGACTCTATTTTTTACGAACCGCCACCGTTCACCATGGTCAGGCATACGTAGCCTGTCGGTGGTGGTGCTGATCAGAGAACAACGACCACAACGAACCAGGTGACAGGGGATTCACGTGGTGAAAACCGTTTCCGTCGTCGGAACACCATCCTCGTTCCATTTTCGCTGCCATCAGGTATCACCTCAGCCTCCGCCATTGTTGCTATGGAAGAACCCTAGATGGGGTGTCGCCGAAAAACTCATCCCATCACCATCTTCGTCGTTTAACATCGTCACCGTCACTATCTAGGCCACCTGACGTCGCCTGCTACCTTGTCTCCACCTCTGTCTCTGCTTCCTGGGAATCCCTAACCACCACCGCTGCCAACTCTATTGAAGCCACCAAGACCCGTCGTCAGTCAGGGGGAGGTGGTGTTAGGGAGCTGGTGGCCAGAGGGGGGTCGCCAGAGGAACGTGCATTCATATTATTGAGTCTTATATGCATTTTTATTGAGTCTGATAAAGAAGAAGAAGAAGAAGTGAGGGTAAATTTACACAAAAACTAACAGAAAACTTAACAGAGTTAAGGACATGGGACGAAAACTGTTAAAACATAAAACGTTAGGGATGAAATATGATATAGAGGGACGGAACCTGATTTTTTATGCAAACCTCAGGAACGAAAACTGAAGTTTACTCTTCTATAAATGTAACCTAGTAGACATGGTAAGGGCGTAAGGCACATATTGTATTCATCTACAAAGATCTGATAATGTAATATAACACCGAATTTGTTATATCCTAATTGAATATCATGTAATCTAAAACAAGTCATGACAACTCTTATTTGTGTACATAAAAACATACATATGTCTTTAACAACAAAATAACTTGTTATGACGTGATGTGATTTTTGTGCAACTTAAAACAACTCTCTAACACGTGTCAAGATCCATTACGATCCATTAGTGTACTAATCATCACGTCTTTAACACAAAAATAAATTATTGTAACATGATGTAACCTTGTCTATCATAAAATAACGAGTAAACTCCCGTTTTAGTCCATGTGATTTGTACCAATTCCCCATTTTAGTCCAATAGTTTAAAAATCTTCATTTACATCGAATAGTTTCACCATTTATCTCCTTTTTAGCCAATCCACTAACCTCCATCCAATTTTCTATTAAATTTTAACTGAAATTACTAAAATCCCCTATTAATAAAATACGAATATACCCATAATAAATAAATACGTATACATATATTAAAGAAATATACTCTCTCTCTACCCTCACCCCCTTTTCCACCACCACCAGCAGCACCCCTGTTCTACCACCACCAGCAGCCCTGAAACCGAAGGCGGCGGTAGACGAAGACGACGATAGTGAAGGTGGAAGTGGAGCAGGGAGTCGAAGGCGACCACAGTAGTGAAGGTATGTAACACCCATAATTAGAACAACAATTATATTTAACATTTACACGCACGCGGAAGCTTTTATCCCAGAAGTTTTTTTTATTTCTCGCGTACCGCGAGAACATGGACCTCTCCCCTCGCGTACCGCGGGGGAGTCCAAAAGTACCTGCCCGAGAGCCAGGTCTCTCATGTACCGCGAGAGAACCCTCCTTGGCTCTCGCGTACCGCCAGGGACCCCAGTAAACAGAAAAATAAGTTTTTCTGCCCAGTTCCATACTTAGTTAAAATTTCACCATTTTCACCAAAACATCATAACACCAAAAACTCCCAACACATGGGTATTTTGACCATTACTTAAACATCATATACAAATTATCAAAATTCACCAAAACATCAAGTTTTGTATCAATTTACATACTAAGGATTTTCTTTTAAACCCCCAAAATACCAATACGCGTACGAGAATCCTTCAACGCCTCGGACTTGACATTGACCTACATCGGAGCTTTTCCCACATAACCACATGAACATTCACCATTAGTAATGAAGATAAACTTAACAAACAAGTATTTTATCACTTGTTTCCTCCCATTCACCCATTTGACTCGTTTGCACCCATTTGATCAATTAAGGATCATAACACTTGCATTTCTACTACAAATTTCATTTCTTTCATTTAACATTCATTTCCATCATTTCATATCCATTATGGCTCTTAGGTCATAACCTCATATCCATTATGATACTTAGATCATAACCTCTTATCCATTATGGTATTTTAACCATAACCTCATATCCATTATGATTCACAGATCATAACCTCATATCCATTATGATTCTTAGATCATAACCTCATTCATACATATCCATTATAGTATTGCACTATAACTACATTCATTCATGTCACATTTCCATTATAGTAATTCAACTATAACTACATTCATTTACATAACCGTTATAGTATTACCACTATAACCACATACATTCGATTACACATATCCATTATAGTTTTATTACTATAACTACATTCATACTTATCACATACTAGTTCATGCCATCATCATACTTATTCAATTCCACACATAGTATATCACACATTTCATCCATTTATCATCAATACTAAGTAAGTGCAAGGCACTTACCTTTTGAGTTAGAAGATCCCGCACCACCTTCTAGCTTTGCAATTTGATTACCTAAACATATACACCTAGTTTAGTAATCTAACATTCATCAAAATCACATTACAATTGAGTTCACAACCCAAATTTCCATTCCCAACCTAAACTGACCCGTTTGGGTTATTCCCATAACCAAACACCCTCTTTCAATACAAACTCACATACTTGAGTTTTCTTTCCAATACCTTGACACTAATGTCTCATTCACTAACTTTTATTAGGTCAATTTGGTGTTCGTTCAAGTGTCTAATACCACCTAAACACTTAATCATCACTAATTCAACAATCTAGCATCATGATCCAAACACCCTCAATTTTCACCATGTGAATCCTAACTTTTCAAAATCAAAATAAAAGGGTTCTAGGATGTTAATCACCTTTCATTACATTTAGTTTAGCTAGATTATCTACAATCTCACACTAATTTATCACATGCATACCAAATTTTCGGATTTCTCCAAAACCCACCAAATATCACATTTAAAGTGAAATCAAGGGAATGAAATCACTTACTTGATGTTAGGAAAGTGATGTGCAAGCCAAAACCACCACAAATAAAGCTCCAAATACATGTTTTGCTTCAAATTCAATTTCTCCCTTTTTCACCTCTTGGAAAGAACGACCCTTTCAACAACACAAATGCCAATTTTGACTTCAATAAGTCAAATATGGCAGATTTTCCATATTTACAAGTTTAGCTCCTCAACTTTCATTTCACCCACTTCATTCCAAAACTAGTTAAAAACTAGTATAACCTCATTACTAACTTGAAATTCACTCGTTTCAACTTATTTCATAAATATTATTTTCACCATAATATTTATTTATTTGAAAACGAAACCCGGATTTTGGTCCATTACAAGGTGGTTCTGAACAGCCGCCGATGCGGGGATCCCGTTTTTCCGATGAACTCACAGGCGGAGTGTGGCAACGGCCCTGGCCTTCTAGCGATTGTTCACACGAGTAAGGGTGGCGGCTAAGGAGGTTCTTAAGCAGGCTTGTTTTCGTTTCCGACGAACAGATCCCTTTTCCGACAAAAATCGATAATTCGGCAACACCCAGCGGCGGCGCTAGGGTTCCAGCGAAACTCAAGAGCCCCTCGGTGAGTTTTCTTCTCGATATCTTGTCTTTTCGAGTTTGATCTACCCACGAAAACGAGTGGTGGTTGATGGTGGTGTTGGATCTACCCACGAAATTGAAATGCAGGTAGATCTTACAAGTTGATCTTGTGGAGATTAAAATTTGCGGGGCTGTGGAGAAGATAGAAGAACGGGGCTGATGGTGGTGGTGGTGGAGGCAATGGCAGAGCTGTGGGGTGGTGGTAGTGGTGGCAGTGGCAGAGTTGTGGGGTTGGTGGTGGTGACCTTGTGGTATTTTTTCAAATAAGTTACACAAATGATTCTTAAACAATTAAACATGTTAATATATTACCTAATTAGTTTAAGAGTATTTTCGACTTTTCACTTTAATTTTACAAAATAAATAGATAGAAGTTAGTGGATTGGCTAAAAAAAAGACAAATGGTGAAACTATTGGATGTAAATGAAGATTTTTAAACTATTAGACTAAAATGAGGAATTGATACAAACCAGAGGGACTAAAACGGGAGTTACTCTAAAATAACTCACAAATGGCTAAACCCATTATATAATCCGCTCAAATAAACCTCTCTCTCGAATCGAACATCCCGCTCGAACCGACCCTCACTGCCGATCTGTCACCGACCCTCTCTCCGGGAAGAATAGCAATGGCGAAGAGAAGTCTCTCTCTCCTTCCCACTCTCTCTAGCCCTAGGTTCTTCTCTTCCATCAACAAAAATCAAAACCCTAATCCACAGGAACAACTCAGAAACCTTCACGAACTACTGCAACAAGGCCAGACCCAAACAGCCAAGAATCTAATCAAAACCCTAATAACTTCCACCACGCCTTCTGATATCTACACTCACTATACGAACAAGTCCGAGTTTTTTTCAAGCTTCATTTTATCGGTTTGTGCTGAATCAAACTTCCCCAATGAAGCCTTTGATCTGTACATGTTAATCAGAAAAGATGGTGTTATACCGTCAATTGCGTCGTTCAATTTGCTATTGCAATGTTTGGTTTCTTGTGGCCAGTATGGTAGAGTGTTGGATTTGTTTGATAATGTTGTTAGTTCGGGTATTAGGGTTGATAAATTCGCGTTTGGGAAGGCTGTGCAATCGGCTGTTAAGATGGGGGATTTGAGGCGGGGTATGGAATTGATGGATTACATGAGGAATTATGGTAGGATGGGTGTTAATAAGTTTGTGTATAATGTTTTGATGGGTGGGTTGTGTAAGGAGAAGAGAGTGATGGATGCACGCAAGCTGTTCGATGAAATGCTTGAGAGAGGGGTAGTGGCTGATAAGGTCACTTATAATACAATGATTGATGGGTATTGTAAAGTGGGTGATGTGGATGAGGCGTTTAGGATTCGTGAGAAGATGAAGAGTGGTAATGTGGAGGCGAATCTTGTTACGTTTAACACGCTGCTTAATGGGCTTTGTAGAGGGAAGAGGATGGATGAGGCGAAGAAAGTGTGGGAGGATATGAAAGGTCATGGCTTTGTTCCGGATGGATTCACTTACAGTTTTATGTTTGATGGGTTTTCGAGATCGGGTGATTTGAATGCTCTAATGTCTTTGTATGAACAGGTGGAAAAGGATGGCATTCGTATTAATGTGTACACTTGTGGCATTTTGTTAAATGGGTTATGCAAAGGAGGGAAAACTAGTAAGGCTGAGGAGATTTTAGTTAAGTTACTGGAAAATGGGCTCGTTGTAACACACCACTTTCAATAACAAAAGTTTAACGCGCGGAAGACTAAATCCCAAAATTTTTTTTTTTTTTACTCCTCGCGTACCGCGAGACAAACTAGCCACCTCCCTCGCGTACCGCGAGGGAGTCTCAGAAACGCAAACCCGGAAACCCGGTCTCTCGCGTACCGCGAGAGAATCCTCTAAGGGCTCTCGCGTACCGCGAGGGACTCAAAACTCAGAGAGTTTCAGTTTCCTGCAGGTTTTCATACTTAACCATTTTTCCAACTTTTTCACTTCACTTGACAACCAAAAATTCCCATATCACTTGGGTTTTGACAAAAAGCATTCATACTACATATTTTAACATAAACAACATTGTTTATGAACCAAAATACACGTCAAAAAAACGGATTTCAAACAAAAACCCATAATCACCATAAAGCATACGAGAATCCTCTTTTCGCCAATGAACTTGACCTTGACCTACTTCGGAGCTTTCCCTACATAACCACATTAACATAACACCATTAGTAATGAAATAACCAAAACAAACAAGTATATAAAACTTGTTTTCACCACTTTCACCCATTTGACCCGTTTACACACAATAAGTCAATTAAGGGTTTCATTATCACATTATCATTTCCATTATGGCACGTAGGCCATAACTTCATATCCATTTAGGATACGAGATCATAACTCCATAACCGTTCTATCCATTATGGTACTTAGACCATAACTCCATATCCATTCTATCCATTATGGTTCATAGACCATAACTCCATATCCATTCTATCCATTATGGTTCGTAGACCATAACTCCATATCCATTCTATCCATTATGGTACTTAGACCATAACTCCATATTCACATATCCATTATAGTACACATACTATAACTACATACATTCTATCATTTACACACTTCCATATACGTTCATACCACATATCAAATTATGCAACTATATACATCATACATACAACATTGCATACAAACACCATATCATCAAAACTAAGTAAGTGCTAAAGCACTTACCTTTCGGGTTAGAAGGTCCCGCACCGGCTTTTAGCTTTGCAACTTGATTACCTAAACACATTCACCTAGTTTAGTAATCTAACATACACCAAAATCATATTACAATTGGGTTCACAACCCAATTTCCCATTTCCAACCCAAATTGACCCGTTTTGGGTTATCCTCATAACCAAACACCCTCTTTCACCACAAACTCACCTACTTGAGTTTCATTATCTTAACCTTAACACTAATCTTTCTTTCAAAAATTATTATAAAGTTAATTTGGTGTTTGTTCAAGTGTCTAACATCCCAAAAACACTTAATCATCACTAGATCACCATTCTATCTTCATTTTACAAAAACCCCCAATTTTTCTCATATGAACCCTAACTTCTCATAATCAAAATCAAGGGTTCTAGGATGTTAATCATCACTCTTTAACTTTAGTTAAGTTAGATTATCAACAATCTAACACCAATTTACCACATGCATCCAAATTTTCGGATTTCACCCAACACCCACCAAGAACACATCAAAAGTGAAATCAAAAGGATGTTTAACACTTACTTGATGTTAGAAGGTTGATGTGCAAGCCAACACCTTCTCAAAACGAGCCTAAAACGCAAGATTTGGCTTCAAATTGGATTTTCTCCTTTTTCTCCTCTCTTGCTCAAGAACGACCCAAGCATGCAAAATGACCAATTTTGACTTCTCCAAGTCAATATGGCAGATTTTGCCCATTTACACAATTAGTCCTTCAACTTCCATTTCACCATTTCCTTTCCAAAACTAGTTAAAAACTAGCCTAACCCCATTACTAACTTGAAACCCACTTGTTTCAATTTATTTCAAAATATTATTTTCAACATAATATTTATTTAGAAATATATTTATTTATAACGAGACCCGGATTTTGGTTCGTTACAAATCACCTCCCCTTATTTGGGTTTCGTCCCCGAAACCCGTCTTCACATAAAAAGGTTTGGGTAAAACTTGAGCATTTCTTCCTCGGTTTCCCAAGTCATTTCCGCTCCCTTTCTATGTTTCCACTTCACCAATACTTGGCTAATCTCTTTATTACGTAAACGCTTCACTTTTCTATCCAAGATTGCCACCGGTTCTTCAACATAATTCAACTTTTCATCCAATTCGATATCATCTAATGGAACAAAAGTAGACTCGTCCGCTAAACATTTTCGCAAATGTGACACGTGAAACGTGTTATGAAGTCTACTTAACTCCTCCGGTAGCTCCAAGCGATAAGCTACCGTACCCACCTTTGCTATCACCTCAAACGGCCCGATGAAACGAGGACTTAACTTCCCCCGTTTTCTAAACCGTATCACACCTTTCCAAGGAGAGACTTTCAAAAGTACAAAGTCCCCCACTTGAAACTCAATCGCCCGCTTCCTATTATCCGCATAGGACTTTTGGCGATCTTGAGCCGCCTTCAAGCGTGCTCTAATTTGGTCAATACTATCATTAGTTTCCAAGACCACCTCTTTACTACCTAGTTCCCGTTGACCGATTTCACCCCAACACACGGGTGTTCGACACTTTCTCCCGTACAATGCCTCAAAAGGCGGCATACCAATACTAGAATGATAACTATTGTTATACGAAAATTCCGCCAACGGTAAATGGTCATCCCAACTACCACCAAAATCTAAAGCACACGCTCGCAACATATCTTCGAGCGTTTGAATCGTTCGCTCGCTTTGACCATCCGTTTGTGGATGATAAGCAGTGCTAAGATTCAATCTAGTCCCCATATCCTCATGGAATTTCTTCCAAAATCGAGAAGTAAATCTCGTATCACGATCCGATATAATCGACACCGGCACACCATGACGTGACACAATTTCCTTCACATACATTTCCGCCAATCTATCCGAAGAGTATGTTTCCTTTATAGGTAGGAAATGTGCACTCTTCGTCAACCGATCCACTACTACCCATATCGCATCATAACCCTTTCGAGTCTTTGGTAGTTTAGTGATCAAATCCATAGCTATATTCTCCCATTTCCAAAGCGGTATTTCAAGCGGTTGGAGCTTTCCATACGGCTTTTGGTGTTCCGCCTTCACCCTTAAGCATGTGAGACACCTCTCAACATACTTAACAACATCACGCCTCATACCCGGCCACCAAAAATGACACCTCAAATCGTAAAACATCTTTGTGGCCCCCGGATGGATAGAATATTTGGATTTATGCGCCTCATCTAAAATAGTTGTCAAAATACTTGACAACCTAGGAATCCAAATCCTACCAAAGCATGTCTTCAAGCCCATGCTATTTTCACCAAGTTTATCAACATAAGCAACCATCCGCTCTTTCTTCAAGTCACCACCAAGTGCTAACACTTGAGCCTCCCGGATTTCATCAATTAGGGATGATGAAATTGTCATCTTGAATGACTTCACCTTGATAGGTGCATGACTTGACTTCCTACTAAGCGCATCCGCCACAACATTCGCTTTACCCGGATGATAAAGTATGTCACAATCATAATCCTTGACCAATTCAAGCCACCGCCTTTGCCTCATGTTGAGGTCCTTTTGGTCAAAGAAGTACTTGAGACTTTTGTGATCCGTGTAGATCGTACACTTAACCCCATACAAATAATGCCTCCAAATCTTGAGTGCGAAAACCACGGCCGCAAGCTCTAGATCATGGGTAGGGTAATTCACCTCGTGAACCTTCAATTGCCTAGACGCGTAGGCAATTACTTTCCCCCTTTGCATCAAAACACACCCCAACCCCGAATGCGAGGCATCCGAATACACAACAAAATCTTCGGTCCCGTCCGGCAAGGATAAAACAGGCGCCTTTGTCAACTTTTCTTTCAAGAGTTGAAAGGCAGATTCTTGCTCGGAACCCCAAACAAACTTAGTCTCTTTACGGGTCAACTTCGTCATCGGTAAGGCAATCCGAGAGAAGTTTTCAATAAACCGCCGGTAATAACCCGCCAACCCCAAGAAACTTCTAATCTCCGAAGGCGTCTTCGGTGGAAACCAATCTTTAACCGCCACTATCTTGGATGGGTCGACAGTAATCCCTTTATCATTAATCACATGACCCAAGAATTGAATTTCGCGTAACCAAAAGGCACACTTGGAGAATTTAGCATAAAGTTTCTCCTTTTGCAAGACTTCGAGAATTTCACGCAAATGGCAAGCGTGATCACCTTCGCTCCTTGAATAGATGAGAAGATCGTCAATGAAAACAATGACCGAGCGGTCGAGGAACGGTCTACACACCCGGTTCATAAGATCCATGAAAACCGCGGGTGCGTTGGTTAAGCCGAAAGGCATAACTGTAAATTCATAGTGACCGTAACGAGTGCGAAAAGCGGTTTTAGGAATGTCATCTTCTTTCACTTTCAGTTGATGGTACCCGGATTTCAAATCAATCTTAGAGAACCACGACGCCCCTTGTAATTGATCGAAAAGATCATCAATCCTAGGTAAAGGGTACCTATTCTTCACCGTCAACTTATTCAACTCCCGATAATCCATACACATCCTCATGCTCCCATCCTTCTTTTTAACGAAGAGAATGGGCGCACCCCAAGGTGAGACACTTGGGCGTATGAAACCTTTATCAAGCAATTCTTGTAATTGCTCCATCAACTCTTTCATTTCTGGCGGTGCCAATCTATAAGGCGCTTTAGCTACCGGTTTAGCACCCGGCATCAAGTCGATCCCAAACTCAATCTCCCTATCAGGCGGAACCCCCGGTAACTCGTCAGGAAACACATCCGCAAACTGATTCACGACCGGCACGTCGTGAATCTCTTTTACCTTTCCATCCACATCCGTAACACATGCCATGAACGCCTTGCACCCACGCGCCATGTACTTGGTTGCCTTCACAAAGGAGCACAACCTCACCTTACCTTTTGTCACAACCCCGGGCTACCCCTGCCCGGGCGTCGCGAGACAATGCTGGTATCTGAATGAGGTCCCATAAATTTGGACAGCGGAAGTCTTTGTTTTTACTTGATGCCCTTTTTGTAATGAAATGTCATGTAAATAACCTCAAGGGTTAATTCTGTACTTTTTGTCAAAACTTGGGATCCACGTCCCTTTTCATTTCATGATAATAGACATTCAAAAGTCTATTATATAATGTACATCTGCTGAATTAATTTACATAATACAAGCCATTTAAAATGTTTAGGATCTACGTCCGTTCCAACATTTGGTCTTGTATTAGTCTGCCACAGGGATTTAAATATGCCTAAAGATCTTGTCTTTACTGCACCACCCTGAATTTAATGATTTCTTTCACTACCTGTGAAAAACGTTTTGAAAATGAACATCAGCATAAAGCCGGTGAATCACATTTAACTGACACGAAAATGATTTCTAACATAAACCAAATTAAAGCCTTTAAGCACGTTTCTGTATGGTAAATCTACACATTCAGCAGTCTTTTTCACCTGAAATATATACCACCTACATACACTGGGTTAACTGCCATGGGGTCAACTGGCTGAGCTCTATGTCTCAGACTGATAGCCTATTCCCAGGGTCGTGATGCTAAGAACCTTGTTCTTAGTCTTATATGATACTCAGGAACTCGTCCCTCGTATAATCTGCTAAGGAACCATATCCTCAGTCTTATGATACCCCCTTTCATGATCTGTACCCAGCCACGGACCGGACTTTCACCCGTCACATGTATACCATTTGATCAAATCTACGTATGCTTATGGCCTGAATGCTATCACGTAGATTACCCTTATGATTAAAGTATTTAATTTGTTTCATGCCGTTTTCGTAAATAAAATGGTTTTATCGTTTGAAAAGCGTTGAATGTGTTCACCTTGATTTTGATGGCTGGTAGGGTTGTAGGCTTCGGAATTTGAGCAGAACCTCGACACGTTTCTTCCTAGGGAAGACATGATTAACGAGAATATATATGAGAGAATATATATATAATTGCGGCTATATATATATGAATAGTTTTAACGATACCTACTTTGCGGGATTTGGACAGGACTACGGCTTGAGCAGGATTTCGTAGGATTCTTGAACAGCGCTTCGGGACGTTGTGGAGTTTTGAGAGATCGGGTTTGTGTGAAACGAATGTTTGGAAACTGTACAGAATTTCAATCCCGTTGAAGGCCTTTTATAGGCTGATTTTCCAGTCTCTCGCGTACCGCGAGACTGGCCAAGGAAATCTCTCGCGTACCGCGAGAGGATGAGGTGTCACGAACAGTGCTGAGTCAGCATGACACGTGTCGGCTGGTGGCAAGGGTGAATGACACGTGTTTTCTGGTCCTGACGCGTGTACTATTCCCTCGCGTACCGCGAGGCTTGGTTGGAAATCTTCTCGCGTACCGCGAGAAGATGATTTTCTGGCGCATAAGCAGTCCCCTCGCGTACCGCGAGGTTTTGTCAAAATCTCCCTCGCGTACCGCGAGGGAGTGAAATTTTGAATTTTATTTTCTTTTTATTTTGGGTGTTACATCCTCCCCTCCTTTAGAATAATCTCGTCCTCGAGATTCATTGAAAGAGATGTGGATACTTTTTGCGCATTTCTGACTCAAGTTCCCAAGTATATTCTGGGCCACGCCTGGAATCCCATCTTATTTTGACTAACGCCAATTGCTTTCGTTTAAGCTTTTTGATTTGTCGGTCTTCAATTTGTAACGGGCGTTCGATGAATTTGAGCTTTTCATTTACTTCCACATCTTGTAAAGGCATAAGCAAGGATTCATCAGCTAAACACTTACGTAGGTTTGATACATGGAATACATCGTGTATCCCCCCCATCTCTACGGGTAGTTCAAGCTGATAGGCAACAGATCCGATTCGTTTAATGATTTTGAAAGGTCCAACAAAACGTGGACTTAACTTTCCTTTCTTTCCGAAACGAATAACACCTTTCCAAGGTGAAACTTTTAATAACACCTTGTCACCGATTTGGAATTCTAACGGCTTTCTTCGTTTATCTGCATAACTTTTCTGTCGATCTCTAGCCATTTTTAGACGTTCTCGTATTTGCAAGATTTTATCGGTAGTTTCTTGGACTATCTCTGGTCCTGATAGTTGATTTTCTCCGATATCTGACCAACATACAGGCGTTCGACATTTCCGTCCGTACAATGCTTCAAATGGTGCGGCCTGAATACTTGTGTGATAACTATTGTTGTATGAGAATTCCATTAGAGGTAAATGATCATCCCAATTACCTCCAAAGTCTATCACACAGGCTCGGAGCATATCTTCTAGGGTTTGTATAGTTCTTTCGCTCTGCCCATCAGTTTGTGGATGATAAGCAGTGCTAAGATTCAATCGAGTTCCTAGAGCTGTTTGAAAACTTTGCCAGAATCGAGATGTGAAGCGACTATCTCTATCTGACACTATGGATAGAGGCACACCATGTAACGTTACAATTTCATTAACGTAAATTTGCGCCATTTTGTCCATACTCATGGTGTCTTTAATAGGTAGAAAGTGAGCTGATTTGGTTAAACGGTCAATGATAACCCAGATTGCATTATTTCCACGAGTGGTTCGAGGAAGTTTGGTAATAAAGTCCATAGTTATCAATTCCCATTTCCAAACTGGTAATTCTAACTGTTGCAATAATCCAGCTGGCTTTTGGTGTTCAGCTTTGACTTTGGAACAAGTCAAACATTTTGCTACGTAGATAGCAATGTTCTTTTTCATACCAATCCACCAATAACTTTCTTTGAGGTTTTTGTACATTTTATCACTTCCTGGGTGCATGGTGTATTTGGACTTGTGTGCTTCTTCGAGGATTCGCTCTCGAAGATCACCTGTAATTGGTACCCAAATACGTTTATTCATGCGAAGGATATTATCTTCACCTTTGATCAGTAAATCAAGCATTCCTTTCATTCCTTCTTTTTCAAAGTTACCTTCCTTCAAAGCTAACTCTTGTGCCTCTTTTAACTGACTTACAAGTTCAATTTGTAGTTCAAGTCTGAGAGAACGTACTCTCTTTGGCTTGACGTTTTCTTTTCGGCTCAAGGCATCTGCTACTACATTTGCCTTTCCTTCATGATAACAAATTTCACAATCATAATCATTCAGGATTTCCATCCATCTTCTTTGTCTCATATTTAACTCCTTCTGGCTAAATATGTACTTGAGACTTTTATGATCAGTGTAGATTGTGAATTTAATCCCATAGAGATAGTGTCGCCATAATTTCAAAGCAAAGATTATAGCGCCCAACTCTAGATCGTGGGTTGAGTAGTTTTTCTCATGAATTTTCAACTGACGAGATGCATAAGCAATGACTTTCTTGCGTTGCATTAATACGCAACCTAAACCAGTATGTGAGGCGTCGCAGTAAACTACGAAATCTTCAATACCATCTGGTAAAGATAGAATAGGTGCGTTTGTCAGTTTTTGTTTCAAAGTTTCAAAAGATTCAGATTGTTTGGGTCCCCATTCGTACTTTACAGATTTCCGAGTTAAGGATGTGAGTGGGATTGCTATACGAGAAAAATTTTGAATGAACCGGCGGTAATATCCCGCTAATCCCAGAAAACTACGAATTTCGGTGGGTGACTTGGGAATTTCCCATTTGGATATAGCTTCGATTTTTGAAGGATCTACTTGAATTCCGTTCACGTTGATGACATGACCAAGAAATTGTACTTCTGTTAACCAAAATCCGCATTTGGAAAACTTAGCATATAATTTCTCTTTTCGAAGAAGTTCAAGTATGGTTCGGAGATGAGTTTCGTGTTCAACTTGGGTTTTGGAATAAATAAGTATATCATCAATAAAAACTATGACAAACTTATCCAAGTAAGGTTTGCAGACACGATTCATCATGTCCATGAATGCGGCAGGAGCATTTGTAAGTCCAAATGGCATAACTGTGAACTCGAAATGTCCATACCGTGTTCGAAATGCAGTTTTCGAGATATCGTTATCATGCACTTTCAACTGATGATAACCTGAACGAAGATCGATCTTTGAAAAATGACAAGCTCCTTGGAGTTGATCGAATAAATCGTCAATCCGTGGAAGCGGGTATCGGTTTTTAATGGTAACTTTATTTAATTCCCGATAATCAATACACATGCGCATTGATCCGTCTTTCTTCTTAACAAAGAGAATTGGGGCTCCCCAGGGTGAAGAACTTGGTTGTATAAAACCTTTCTCAAGAAGTTCATCCAATTGTTTCTTGAGTTCTGCCATTTCTGTGGGTGCCAGTCTGTACGGGGATTTGGCAATTGGAGTTGCACCAGGTACAAGGTTGATTCGAAATTCTACCTCTCGTTCTGGTGGTAATCCAGGCAGTTCTTCAGGAAAAACGTCTGGAAATTCAGATACTACATGTACTGATTCTATCTTCTTCTCCTTTTCCAAGGCAGTAATTGATACCAGACATGCCAGATATCCTTTTCTTAAGCACTTGGTTGCTTTAAGTATGGAGATTATCTGGATAGGTTTTGTGGGTTTATCACCTTGGATAGTTAGAGTTTTGTTTGTTGGTGAAATGAGTTTTACAACTTGTTGATTACAAAGGATTTCGGCTTGGTTATTGGATAACCAATCCATCCCCAAAATAATGTCAAAGCCAGTTATTGACATTGGTAACAATTGTACTGGGATAGTGAAACCAGCCAATGTAATGTAACAATTGTTCAGTGATTGGGATATTTTTATCAAATCACCGTTCGCTGTTTCTACTTCATATGTTTCAGCTAAGGGACTGAATGGTTCATTTAATAGATTACAAAAATTATAATCTATAAAACTCCGGTTCGCACCCGAGTCAAATAAGACCTTAGCATAAACATTATTAAGAAGAAATGTACCGGTAATTACGTCCGGCGTTCTCTCAGCTTGGTTAGTATTCATAACAAAAGCTCGTACGGTCTTTTTGTTTTCTGGAGTGATCTTGGCTCCTGATCCTCCAGCTCTTCCGGTCCTTGCAAACTTAGGGCAATTAGTGCTGATGTGTCCCAGCTCTCCACAACTAAAACAAGTTATTCCCTTTTTCTTGAAGCAATTCTCAGTAGAGTGACCTGAGACCTTGCAATAATTACAGAATGGAGTTTCAAAAACACACTTCCCACTATGCCTGCGTCCGCACGTTTTGCATGATGGATTGTTAAATGGTAACCCCTTTTGCCCAAAGTTCTTGCTAAATCTTTTGGCCTCGGGTTTTGATTTTATAGAGGATTCGACTTTCTTCTTTTCCTTTATATTTCTGATTAGTCCAGCCGTCATGGTACCGGTCAATTCTACGGTGGACTCAATGGTTTTTGGTGAGACAACCTTCACCAAATCACGGATCTCTGGAACTAAACCGTAAATATATCGAGTTATGAGAACTGACTCAGGTTTAGCCAGGTGAGGTGCCAAACGGGCATATTCAAAAAATTTGGTGGTGTACTCTCGATCGTTGATACCCACCATTCGGTGCTCCAGAAATTTTCTTTCAGCTTGTTCTTTTTCAGTCTTGGGGCAAAATTTCTTTTTCACCTTTGCCCGAAATTCTTTCCAATCCATAGCATTGGTCTTTCTCCTCCCTTTGGCAGAAATGATTGAATTCCACCATTCCAACGCTTCATTTTTGAAGGAGTTTGAAGCATACAGTACTTGATCTTTCTTAGCACACTTGCTAATTGCTATTACTGACTCCATCTTCTCTAGCCAGTGAAGAGTAGCAATACCGCCTTCGGTGCCCTTAAATTCATAAGGTTTACAGTCCTGAAAGGTTTTATAAGAACACCCTTTGTGTCTATACCTTTTTGTTTCATTCTCTTCTTCTGAGCTTTCACTGCTTAGATTTAACGATTCTTCAGATTCAGAATACTTATTGCTTGATGTTCTGGATCTTTTCGAGGTTTGAGTTCTACGAGAGCTTGCTACTTGCTCTGTGTGGGTTTTCGAAGGGTTTTCCATTCTTTTTGAAGGAAGAGTTACGTGGCTTGGAGTTTTGATGTTTTCTTGTACTTCCTTTATTATGGCAGGAAGCATTTCTTTAATGCTTTGTTTGACCAGTTGTTGCAATTCTGGTTGTTGAGTAGCTATTTCAGGATTATTATTAACTTCTTTTCCTTTTTCCTTGATAATGTATGTAGATGGACTGCTATTGTCATTGTTTTGTTGAGACATCTAAGAACACAAGCACGAATTTGGGTCAAAATTTGAAGTTTATTATCGCTTAAACTTCATCTATTTGTTACAAATACAGAAATATAGATATGCATCTATATCACTTAAAGTTAGCTAATTATACAAATACTATCATTAACTTTAATCGAGAAGCACATCTCCCAAATCTTGATAGAATCTCCCCAGGGTCTCGGTCATAGCACCTTTCTGGATCAACTGATCTGCCACCCATTGTTCTGCGTACTTCCTGTCTTCCTGGGCTAGTTCGTAGTCAAATATAGTTTGTTCGTTTTTAACTACGACTTGTCTGGTGAAGAACAGTTCAGCACGTAGATCGTCAGCCTCTCTAAGAGCACGATCGAGATGTTCATCAATTGATTTTGGCAGTTCATCATGGTATCCATAACAAGGAGGTGGTTCCCTGTGTCCCATCCTAAGATCGTGATATGCTGAGTTAACAGACCACACGACTTTTCCGTCGGTTGCATACTGACGTCCATCGGAGGGATCTACATAGAAGAAAGGTTCCTTGAAAACGGGATGTTCTGGAATAGGATCAAAGAAATACTTTCCACCACTGCCTTCACAAACGGCAGCCTTGTCGGATTCAGAAATCGAATGTGGAGTTTCTTCACTTGGACTGGGTGGATGTTCTTGAATTGTTCCGGTATGATCTACCACGTCTAATGATTGAGGTAGTGGCATAGATGTCATAACAGGACGTAAAGATTCTCTTGAATCTTCCATTTCCACTGAATACTCTGATTCTTCCCTCAGAGGTTCAAGCCTTGCTTGAGTCTGCTCCACTTGTTCTGCGACCATTCTGTTCCAATTCTCCGGGGTCGGTAGATAGTGGACATAATCATCATAGCTTGGTACTACTTGATTAGATGATTCTCCAGGGAAGTAGTTTGGGTAATTATAAGGATAATAGTATGGATCTGACATCCTGTAATTTATTGGTTATGTTAAAGGCATTTTCCTACCGTTCGTTTAGTAGGCACAACTATTGGTTAAAGCTAAGATACTATCATACAAGTATCTAATTTTGCTAAAACCCTTAAATGCGGCTCTGATACCAACCTGTCACAACCCCGGGCTACCCCTGCCCGGGCGTCGCGAGACAATGCTGGTATCTGAATGAGGTCCCATAAATTTGGACAGCGGAAGTCTTTGTTTTTACTTGATGCCCTT
Organism: Smallanthus sonchifolius; assembly: GCA_023525975.1. NCBI lineage: Eukaryota > Viridiplantae > Streptophyta > Magnoliopsida > Asterales > Asteraceae > Smallanthus > Smallanthus sonchifolius. Next base: position 57,771,217 of record CM042041.1, on the reverse strand, counting down.
TTTGTAATGAAATGTCATGTAAATAACCTCAAGGGTTAATTCTGTACTTTTTGTCAAAACTTGGGATCCACGTCCCTTTTCATTTCATGATAATAGACATTCAAAAGTCTATTATATAATGTACATCTGCTGAATTAATTTACATAATACAAGCCATTTAAAATGTTTAGGATCTACGTCCGTTCCAACATTTGGTCTTGTATTAGTCTGCCACAGGGATTTAAATATGCCTAAAGATCTTGTCTTTACTGCACCACCCTGAATTTAATGATTTCTTTCACTACCTGTGAAAAACGTTTTGAAAATGAACATCAGCATAAAGCCGGTGAATCACATTTAACTGACACGAAAATGATTTCTAACATAAACCAAATTAAAGCCTTTAAGCACGTTTCTGTATGGTAAATCTACACATTCAGCAGTCTTTTTCACCTGAAATATATACCACCTACATACACTGGGTTAACTGCCATGGGGTCAACTGGCTGAGCTCTATGTCTCAGACTGATAGCCTATTCCCAGGGTCGTGATGCTAAGAACCTTGTTCTTAGTCTTATATGATACTCAGGAACTCGTCCCTCGTATAATCTGCTAAGGAACCATATCCTCAGTCTTATGATACCCCCTTTCATGATCTGTACCCAGCCACGGACCGGACTTTCACCCGTCACATGTATACCATTTGATCAAATCTACGTATGCTTATGGCCTGAATGCTATCACGTAGATTACCCTTATGATTAAAGTATTTAATTTGTTTCATGCCGTTTTCGTAAATAAAATGGTTTTATCGTTTGAAAAGCGTTGAATGTGTTCACCTTGATTTTGATGGCTGGTAGGGTTGTAGGCTTCGGAATTTGAGCAGAACCTCGACACGTTTCTTCCTAGGGAAGACATGATTAACGAGAATATATATGAGAGAATATATATATAATTGCGGCTATATATATATGAATAGTTTTAACGATACCTACTTTGCGGGATTTGGACAGGACTACGGCTTGAGCAGGATTTCGTAGGATTCTTGAACAGCGCTTCGGGACGTTGTGGAGTTTTGAGAGATCGGGTTTGTGTGAAACGAATGTTTGGAAACTGTACAGAATTTCAATCCCGTTGAAGGCCTTTTATAGGCTGATTTTCCAGTCTCTCGCGTACCGCGAGACTGGCCAAGGAAATCTCTCGCGTACCGCGAGAGGATGAGGTGTCACGAACAGTGCTGAGTCAGCATGACACGTGTCGGCTGGTGGCAAGGGTGAATGACACGTGTTTTCTGGTCCTGACGCGTGTACTATTCCCTCGCGTACCGCGAGGCTTGGTTGGAAATCTTCTCGCGTACCGCGAGAAGATGATTTTCTGGCGCATAAGCAGTCCCCTCGCGTACCGCGAGGTTTTGTCAAAATCTCCCTCGCGTACCGCGAGGGAGTGAAATTTTGAATTTTATTTTCTTTTTATTTTGGGTGTTACACCTTTCTTATCACCTTCAATGTAGATGGACTCTCCCGACGGGGAATCAAGTTGGATCGCCTTTGGTCCACATAATATACTCGCCTTATTCTTTGACAACCAATCCATCCCCACAATAACATCAAAATCCCCCATAGACATAGGAATTAAATCAATATGGAACGTTTCACCCCCCGCCTTTAATTTGCAATTCCTATAAACATCAAACACTAGGAAGCTCTTATCGTTTGCCGCCTCAATTTCTAAGGGTTCGTCTAACTTGCTACTTATAAAAGAAGAATGCTTAACAAATTTCAAAGACACAAACGAACGACTAGCCCCCGAATCGAAAAGAACTAGTGCAGGTAAAGAGTTAATCCTGAATGTACCTGACACCACCTCCGAGTCGTTCTTTGCTTCCTCCGCAGATATGTGGAAGGCTCTACCCTTAGGCCTGGGTATCTCAACTTTTCTTTCGCTTCCACCTTGCTTCAAATCCGGGCAATCCGCCCTAAGGTGTCCTGGCTTGTAACAATTATAGCATATACGAATCTGGCTTGGACACTGATTTGCCATATGCCCCGGCTTTCCACACTTGTAACAATTTGACGTTCCCTTCTTACAATCCCCATAGTGCTCCTTCCCACAAACTTTGCATCCTTGAGAAGAGAACTTGGTAAAAGGCTTCTTACTAGGGCTCCCGCCCTTTATCTTGCTCACCACTTGATCCACAATTTCCCTTTTTCTCTTCTCTCCCCTAGCCTCTTGTCTCCTCAACTCCACTTCCCTTTCCCGACACCTGTTTATTAAATCCACAAGTGTGGTGAAAGAAGATGGAGATATGCTATCTCTGAATTCCACAGTCAACATAGCATAAAATCTGTCAATCTTCGCCTTCTCGGTCGACACCACGTCCGGACAGAACTTGGCGCGATCAAAGAAAGCTCCAGCCAATTCATCTATTGACTCATTCTTTTGCCTCATGAGGAGAAACTCCTCAGTCATTCTATCAACTGCGGCTTGCGGGCAATGATACTTCAGAAAAGCCGCCTTAAACTCCTCCCAAGTCATGGAGGTCACACCCAAATCACCTCTCTCCTTGCGGAGATTCAACAACCACTCTTTCGCCCTTCCAGTCAATAAAGGCACACTGAACATCACCCTATCCTCAGGCTTACATTTAGTAGTCTCGAAATTAGACTCCATATCCACCACCCACCTGTGGCTCAGAATCGGGTCCACTTGCCCGTTATACTCCTTGGGTTTAATTACCATAAACTCCTTTAGAGTACAACCCTGTGGCACCCTTTCCTTCTCCTTTAACACGTCTTCGAGGGTAAGCTTGATAGCCCCTCTCATTTCTTCCATTAACAAGGTTGTGGCTTGCTCGAAGGCCTTAGCCACTTCCTCTTTTATCATATCTTGGATTCTTGGATCCAATGGTTCATTACTTGCATCTTCTGCCATCTCTAAACTGAGAAAATGAACCACAAACACTTTAATACCCTTTCACTTTCAATACCCTAGGTATCCATTACACATTCACTATTATATGTATTAAGTATATATATACCTACCTATATACATACATACATATAATACCACCTTCACCTAATCCTTGCAAATGTTCATTGTTATATGGTTATCATAAAGTCTCTTGCACATTTCATCTTATTAAACATATTGGCCAGACATGTTTAATAGTACGCCATGCCCAATTGTAATTACCATCTCCATATAACAAGTCACAAAACAAGTTTCGGCACACATAACACCTTAACAACATTCATCATACATATATACATACACCATATATATATATATTATCATTTTATCAAATCATTACTAACCTTTCATTTCAGCAAGCTCCGAGTCTTAGTCAAGTCCTACTTGGATTCTCGTATCATCCCCCCATATCAAGAGCATCCGGTTTGAGTTTAGTGTCTCGCACACCAAATCCCTCAAACCTGGCTCTGATACCAAGTTGTAACACACCACTTTCAATAACAAAAGTTTAACGCGCGGAAGACTAAATCCCAAAATTTTTTTTTTTTTACTCCTCGCGTACCGCGAGACAAACTAGCCACCTCCCTCGCGTACCGCGAGGGAGTCTCAGAAACGCAAACCCGGAAACCCGGTCTCTCGCGTACCGCGAGAGAATCCTCTAAGGGCTCTCGCGTACCGCGAGGGACTCAAAACTCAGAGAGTTTCAGTTTCCTGCAGGTTTTCATACTTAACCATTTTTCCAACTTTTTCACTTCACTTGACAACCAAAAATTCCCATATCACTTGGGTTTTGACAAAAAGCATTCATACTACATATTTTAACATAAACAACATTGTTTATGAACCAAAATACACGTCAAAAAAACGGATTTCAAACAAAAACCCATAATCACCATAAAGCATACGAGAATCCTCTTTTCGCCAATGAACTTGACCTTGACCTACTTCGGAGCTTTCCCTACATAACCACATTAACATAACACCATTAGTAATGAAATAACCAAAACAAACAAGTATATAAAACTTGTTTTCACCACTTTCACCCATTTGACCCGTTTACACACAATAAGTCAATTAAGGGTTTCATTATCACATTATCATTTCCATTATGGCACGTAGGCCATAACTTCATATCCATTTAGGATACGAGATCATAACTCCATAACCGTTCTATCCATTATGGTACTTAGACCATAACTCCATATCCATTCTATCCATTATGGTTCATAGACCATAACTCCATATCCATTCTATCCATTATGGTTCGTAGACCATAACTCCATATCCATTCTATCCATTATGGTACTTAAACCATAACTCCATATTCACATATCCATTATAGTACACATACTATAACTACATACATTCTATCATTTACACACTTCCATATACGTTCATACCACATATCAAATTATGCAACTATATACATCATACATACAACATTGCATACAAACACCATATCATCAAAACTAAGTAAGTGCTAAAGCACTTACCTTTCGGGTTAGAAGGTCCCGCACCGGCTTTTAGCTTTGCAACTTGATTACCTAAACACATTCACCTAGTTTAGTAATCTAACATACACCAAAATCATATTACAATTGGGTTCACAACCCAATTTCCCATTTCCAACCCAAATTGACCCGTTTTGGGTTATCCTCATAACCAAACACCCTCTTTCACCACAAACTCACCTACTTGAGTTTCATTATCTTAACCTTAACACTAATCTTTCTTTCAAAAATTATTATAAAGTTAATTTGGTGTTTGTTCAAGTGTCTAACATCCCAAAAACACTTAATCATCACTAGATCACCATTCTATCTTCATTTTACAAAAACCCCCAATTTTTCTCATATGAACCCTAACTTCTCATAATCAAAATCAAGGGTTCTAGGATGTTAATCATCACTCTTTAACTTTAGTTAAGTTAGATTATCAACAATCTAACACCAATTTACCACATGCATCCAAATTTTCGGATTTCACCCAACACCCACCAAGAACACATCAAAAGTGAAATCAAAAGGATGTTTAACACTTACTTGATGTTAGAAGGTTGATGTGCAAGCCAACACCTTCTCAAAACGAGCCTAAAACGCAAGATTTGGCTTCAAATTGGATTTTCTCCTTTTTCTCCTCTCTTGCTCAAGAACGACCCAAGCATGCAAAATGACCAATTTTGACTTCTCCAAGTCAATATGGCAGATTTTGCCCATTTACACAATTAGTCCTTCAACTTCCATTTCACCATTTCCTTTCCAAAACTAGTTAAAAACTAGCCTAACCCCATTACTAACTTGAAACCCACTTGTTTCAATTTATTTCAAAATATTATTTTCAACATAATATTTATTTAGAAATATATTTATTTATAACGAGACCCGGATTTTGGTTCGTTACACTCGTTCCAACCGAGGTAATATTCAATACAATTGTTGATGGTCACTGCAGGGAAGGTAACATAGAAACGGCCCTTTTGACACTCGAAAGAATGAAATCTCATGGGTTAAAGCCGAGCTGTGTCACTATCAATTCAGTGATCAACCTGTATTGTCATTCTGGTAATCTTGTTGAGGCAGAAAAATGGATAAAAATGATGCCAGAAATGGGTGTTTCTCCAAATGTAGTGACATACAACATACTACTTGATGGCTTCGGGAGGAATCTCCAATTTGATAAGTGTTTCCAACTCCTTGAAGAAATGGAGGGTAATGGCTTAATCCCGAATGCCATAAGTTATGGTTCTCTTGTGAACCAATTATGCAAGGACGGAAGGCTTCTTGAAGCTCACGTGGTTTTCAGTGATATGATAAGTAGAGGCGTTTTACCAACTGCAAATATATATAATATGCTGATTAACGGGTACTGTAACCAGGGAAAGATGCAAGATGCTTTCAAGATTTTTGATACAATGTCGATCAATAATGTAGTTCCAACATTGTTTACGTACAATGCACTCGTAAACGGGCTCTGCAAAAAGGGTAAAGTTGAGGAAGCCGAAGAATTGGCTTCAAAGTTGAAAGATAAAAATCTCAAACTTGATGCAATAACATATAATTGCTTAATCTCTGGCTATTCTATGAAGGGAAACATCCACAAGTGTTTGGAGTTATATGAGGAGATGAAAATATCTGGAATAAAACCTACTGTCAGCACATATCATCCACTAATTGTTGGATGCAAAAAAGAGGGTTTAACACTTGTAGAGAAACTCATCAATGAAATGTCACAGATGAACTTAAATCTTGACCGCGTGTTATATAATGAACTAATTCGTTGTTATGCAGAGCATGGTTTTGTTGAGAAAACCTTTGCGTTATACCATGAGATGATTGGTAATGGAGTTCTCCCTGATAGGATGGCATACAATAGTTTGATTATAGGTTATTTGAAGGAGCGAAAGATTCACGAGTCAAAGGATATTGTTGATCAAATGAAGGCGACAGGATTAGTTCCAAAAGCTGATACTTATGACACTATGATTAAGGGTCTTTGTGATATTAAGATGTTTAGTGAAGGGTATATTTGGTACCGGGAAATGGTTGCAAATGGGTTTTTGCCAAGTGTAAGTGTTGCTCATGCACTTCTAACTGGTCTCAAAGAGGAAGGAAAGTTACAAGAGGTCCAAATAATGTACTCTGAAATGAGTGTGAAAGGATTGGATTATTCAAGTGCAAATGATGATCTTTTTGTTGTTGGAAAAGTGTAGATAGAGGTAAGGCGAACCCTGTATTATAATTTTTCCAACTGTTTTGAAGTTGTTTCTAACTAACTTTTTTATCTGTTAGTATTTAGCCCATAAATTTGACATCTCTTTTTAGCCATTGAAGAACTTTACATTCAGTGGGGGAGCTATATGGTTGTGGTTGGGGTCAAATGACAAAAATTTTGATTTTGTTGTTTTTCTTTCATTTTTTTGGAGTCAAAATGACCTGTTGCTGCAAGGAAATAGATTCGAAGATACATGTAATATTTCCAAATTAACCCGAACTTTTCAATTCACAAAATAGCCATTTTGGATCACATATTTAAGCACCTGCTTTCATGTGTTCCAGTTCTGAATGTTTTGGAGGAGTTTTATTGCTAAGTAATAGACTTTTGGCACTTCAAGTATCCTTCCATATAATATGCAATTATTGCTGTTTTTGTTAAGGAAAAGGGAAGCAGATGACACTATTTAAGAGTGTGTTTGGGATTGCGTTGGAAACTGTTTATTGACTTATTGGCTTTTTCAAAATGCAGTAAGCTAAAAAAAGTGTTTGGCAAACATGAAAACACTTTTTGTTTTAACTTTTTGATAAAGCTAAAAAGTTGTTTTTTTATAAGCCACAAATTCTTGACTTTTCAAATGGCTTTTGTAATAAAATATTACCAATCTACCACTAACAATTTCTAACAAATATATATATCTATATCATTATATAAATCATCGATCATTAACCCTAGATAACAGACATGCATGCTTATTTACGGTTATCTGTTACTATTTTGGCTGCATTATGCGGGGTTGCTAATATTGATTTAGCTCTTATAATGCGTTTGATATAAAATGTTTTAGGATGTTCTGTGCATTCTGAATGCATTTTGGATGAGTTTTGAGCAATGTTTTCAGAACCGGACCGGACAACGAACCGGACGTCTTAGAGGTTCTCTGGTCGGACCGGATTCAAGAACCGGATGACGCAATAAATAATATAAATATTCATAAAATAATATAGAAAAATATAAAAAATTCAAAATACTACATATACAACCATTTAAACAATTTTGAGTCAAGGACGAGGGTTGTAGGTCTGTAGGAATTTTAATTCTTTTGAATCTTCAATTTTAATTTTGATTAGGGTTTTGGAGGACTATAGGATAAAAAAAATAAAAAAATAATAAAAAAATAAAAATAAAAAATTAAACTACCCGGTTCGACCACCGGTTTGCGGTTCACGGTTCGACCGATGAATCGCTTGGACCGCCCGGTTCAACCAGCAAACGGTCTCAGAGCATGTAACCGGACCGGTGGAGGTCACGGTTCCCGGTCCGGCTTTAAAAACATTGGTTTTGAGGTTTCACCTTTCAACACTTGTTGAAGGATTATTAAGATTGTTTAGAGACACATCGGCTGAAACGCATCGAAAAGGTTTACAATAGTCACAAAAACGTTTGTAATTCACATCATATATTTTATAAAATCAAAGGTGAAGTTGGATACAAAGTTTATATCACCATAATAAGTATTAATAAAATCTTACTTAAACACTATTAAAAAAATACTATATTATTTTAAAATATCGGTCGTGAACGTGGCTCATGTTATTTTAATATTGAAATATAGCTCAATGTGAAATTTTATTTTAGAATATTGCTCGTGAACGTGGCTCATATTAAAAATATTTAAAAGATATGATTTCGATATATTTTTAAAATAAAAGTTTTTAATCATCTTTTCAAATCTTACTAAAATAATTTTATAATATTTAGAACAAGAATTTTTTTTTAATTTATAGTATTTAAAAATATTTTTTTATAACATTTTAATAAGATTAGAAAAAAGATTTTATAAAAAAATATTATATTTTAATAGGGTTTTTAATATTATAAAAGAAAACTGGAAAAAAAAATTCTATAATATTTTTTCAACAATGCCAACACCCATGAAAAGATATATTTTTAAACACAATATATAGAACCGAAACCGAGTGATCCTCTAATAACGACACCCATAAACGAATTAACAAAGAATAAAATAAAAAATGATATACACTATAGTGGTCAATTCGTCACTTCTTTTAACATTAATTTCAAAAGAGGTTAAGGGTTCTCCTTCTTGCTAAACCATGAAATGTTATGTGAATTTGAATTGTTTTAAATTCTTTCTAAATATAATCTAATATCTTAGTGAAAGATAGACGGGTTAATGATGTTTTAGTTTGGATGTGCCGTCGTAGGGGGGGGGGGGTGTTGAATTAGAGCAATTAAAGAAGGTTCAGATAGATGATATTGGGATTTGGATATTAAAGAGAATAAGATATATTGATATATGTATCATTCCACATGGTAATAGACCTACAAGTTGGAACTCTTATCTTCCTTGGAAAGTAAATATTCTGGCTTGGCGGCTTTTACTAGATCGGCTTCTTACCCGGAGAATCGTGAAGTGGATGTTCCTTTGGTTATGTGTCTCATTTGTTTGTTGAAGACTGAATCAACGGATCATACTTTCAGGGAATGTGATGTAGGGGAGAGGACATGGGATGTGATTGCTAGATGGATTGATTTGTTATTTCCTATGGCAAAATCTCCATGTCGTTTGGCTGATTGGGTGGATTCATTGGTGTTGGCAAAGTCAAAACGGTAGACAGTAGAGGTGATTATCTTGATGACTTGGTGGTGGATTATTTGGAGATACAAAAACAGGATGATATTCGACGAAGATAAGAAGAATAGAGATACCATTTTTTATTCAATTGCCCGGTTTTCTTTTTTATGATTCTCATATAGGTATCATAAAGCCAGAATTAGTATCATGGATCGGTTAAAAAGCCTATTAATAAATATTCTAAACTAACAAATATATAATCAAGTTGATAGGAACCCGGATATACTATATTTGCTCTCAACTCATTTTTCTTTTTCTTGATCCAAGTTACTAGGTTAGAATCTCATGTATTACACGAGTTGAATAAATGTAATGTTATATACTTAGTATAAAAAAATTTATGTTTTTAAAAACCTGTGTATTACATTAGTTGAATAAAATTTTATATGACGGTTATAAATTTTATTAAGTTAATTTTTAAAACATTTTTTTAGCTGTGTATTAATTTTGTTATGTAACTGATAAATGTTAATTCGGATTAAACTTTAGAAAGCCGGTATATTACACGGGTTAAATAAATGTAATGTTATATAAACTTAGTTATAAATATTTACATATTAATGAAAAACGTTTTATAAAAAAATTATAGAAGTCATTATTATTTAATAGGAGAGACAGACGAGAAACAAAAAAACTATAAAAAAACAATTAAACAAATTTGTATAATTAATATGAGAGAGACGGGAAAAAAAAACTTGAGAATGCATGAGAGAGTGACAAGTGTCACATCAAAACCTTTATTTATTATATAGTATGGATTATAAAAGTCATTATTATTTAATAGGAGAGACAGACGAGAAACAAAAAAACTATAAAAAATAATTAAACAAATTTGTATAATTAATTGGAGAGAGATACGGGAAAAAAAACTTAAGAATGCATGAGAGAGTAACAAGTGTCACATCAAACCTTTATTTATTATAGAGTAAATTTTGTTTTGCGCATGTGGTTTGATCAAATAATCGTTTTGAATCCAAAGGTTTCAATTGGACTTTTTAAGTTCTCATGGTTTATCAATTGTCTCAATCAACTCTCAATCTCTAACGCCATCCAATTTTTCAGTTAAATTTTTATAAAAAAACGAAAATACCCCTGAAACAAAATAAAACCCTTCCCCACCCACAACCCCTTTCTTCTCTGACTGCAAACGTAAACACCCAAACACCCAACAACCTTCTGGCCACCGCTTCGTCCCCAACAGTCGTCGCCACCCCTCTCCGGCGACTTTCAATCACGTCCCCAACAGCCGTCGCCGCCCCTCTCCGTTGATCTGTTCACAACAAAGACAATGATGTTGGAAAAACGAGTCAATTGTGGGATCGAGTTCAGATCAAGCTCTCTCCCTCGCTCTGTCATGTGCAGATCTGTTCATCTTCCTCTCTCTAGTCTCAATTAGGTTTTCAAATCGGTGCAAAGGGGGACCAAACCCAGGTTTCAAATATTCCCCTCTCTAATCTCTCTGTCTCATCTTCCTCTCCGGTGTTAATTAGGATTTTCAGGTCTGAACTTGTGGTGGTGGTGGTTACTGCAGTTCAAGGGGAGGGTCACGAAGGTGTTTAAGTGAAGATGAAGGCAGCGATAGTGGTCCACCTACTGGGAGGACTTAGGTTAGATATATGTAATTGGCCGGAGAAGACGATCGGTGGTTGTCTCCGGTGCAGAGACGTGGTGGTGGTCGCCGGTGCAGAGACGTGGTGGTGGTGTGGAGATGGTGTGTTTGTTTGGGATTAGGCTTTTGGTTTATATATATATTTTTAATTTTTTTTTTTTTCTTAATAAGGGTATTTTAGTTTTTTCACATAAAGTTAACAGAATTATCTTAACGGAGTTAGTGGTTAGGCTTTAATTGAAACCACAAGGACTCAAAAAGTTTAATTGAAACCTTTGTATTCAAAACGATTATTTGATCAAACCACAAGGACGTAAAACGAAATTTACTCTTTATTATATAGCATGGATTTGTCATCAAACACCTCGACTGAGCCAATCATGTGGTGATAAGGTTGGTCGTCACTGTTCAGAACCTTTTAATGTCCGTGCACAAGACTAAATACGAGAAAGGGGGCCGGAAGGATCGAACCGGAATGGACTGGCTCGACCTTAACATCTTGGCCTGAGTTTCCAGATTGTCGGGATCCTCCTATTATTAATATCTGAACCATGGCCAAAGTCTCCATTGCCGGCTTAACTACCAAACACCTCTTCTCCACTCCTATTCCGGCCACCCCTTCTTTCAAACTATTAACTCGCTACACCACCATGTCCGCCACTCAACCCCACCCGTCTCTCGACGTCAGCGGCGGAGCTCTCGGTTCCTTCCTTCCGGCCTTCACCACTCTACACCGTCCATACGAATCCTATCCCGTCGTTGCTTCCAACACCCACGTGGAAACTATCTTCGCCTATTATTTCCGATCAACCCCAGATGTCAGGTTCCGACGTGAGTGCCTCCGGACCAAAGACAACGGTACCGTCTCACTCGATTGGGTCGCCGGCGATGATCGGAACTTGTCCCCCAATTCTCCCACTCTCATTTTGCTGGTAAATATTCCCCTTATAGATCCTTTACAGATTTGAATTACTATAAATTTTTGTTATCTCTTGATTAGATAAAAATAGATTTATTGTAATTATATTTTAGGCAAATTGAATTATAATAATCGAAACTATGGCTCATTAGCCGATAGTAATTCATACCCGTGTCTTGACCGGTGACGGTGCTAACTTTTACATTCGAATTCCATTAGCATGATAATCATAGATTTACACTCATTTCACACTTGATTTCCACTCGATTTTACTTGTACGTTTTATTATTTCGTTTGCGGTCATCATTATGAGCAAATCAAATGTAAAAATTATTTTACTGGATTGCCTAAGAAAGTGAAAGTTAGTACTGTCACCAGTCAAGTTGTTAGTATGAATTATTGTCGGTCATTTGATCATAGTGTGGATCATTAAAATCCAATTTGCATTATCTTTATTGTTAGTAGTTATGGTTAGATTGCCAATGAGCTAGTGGTGGAGTGGTAAGGGAGTGGTTAGATTGCCAATGAGCTAGTGGTGGAGTGGTAAGGGAGAGACTTGGTGTTCCTAGTGACCCAGGTTCGATCACTGCCCTCCACGTTAGTTTCTGCGGCATGCAAATGAGGCCTAGCTTAGGCTGATGCACCTGGGTTTTACCCACGCCGATCCAGGGTTCGAGCCTCAGCTCTCCCTCAAGCCTGGAAGGGGCCGTATTGGGTGGGGTTTTTCCTTGGATGCTCTCCAACTCTAACGTCAAGTGGGCCCGATTAAGACAACATATTGGCCGGAGTTCTATTCAGCATCGTCACAACATTCAATGTTCGCCGTTAAAAAAAAGTTATGGTTAGATTAGTTTCCTTTATAATGATCCTTACTGTACTACTATAAATAGTTGATCAATTATACATATCACTATAGTTCTGTAAATAGTTCATAATGATGGATGGTTGTAGCCAGGGTTGACAGGAGGAAGTGGGGACTCATACGTACGGCATATGCTACTGAGAGCAAGAAAGAAGGGGTGGCGCGTGGTGGTTTTCAACAGCCGTGGTTGTGGTCATGGCCCTGTTACCACACCTCAGGTGTCAATATTAATGAAACTTAAATTCAATGTCACTGATCACTAATCTGCAATCAGCTAAAAACAACATGATTGGTGTGTGACAGTTCTATTCAGCATCGTTTATGGGAGATGTTAGTGAAGTAGTTGAGCATGTTTCTAGTCGTTACCCGGATGCAAACTTATATGCTGCTGGTTGGTCTCTTGGAGCCAACATTCTTGTTAGGTATTTGGCTCAGGTAATAGATATTGTGTCCATTCTACATGTCATCTTTTCTACCATCAATGATTCATTTCGACGTGTCGTTGCAGGAATCGTCCGGTTGCCGCCTTTCGGGTGCTGTGTCATTGTGTAATCCTTTCAATTTGGTTGTTGCCGATGAGGACTTCCGTAAGGGCTTTAACAAAGTTTATGACAAATCACTGTCATCTTCACTGAGCAGAATCTTTAAAAAGTAGGTTTTTGCAGTTAAATGGGTCAATTTTCAGGTCTCATGGTATTTGTATTCATTTTGAAGATTAGTAGTTTTTTCTATATCGTATAAATTAGGGGTGTCAATTGTGTCGGGTTGGCGGGTTGAAGCGTTGAACCTGGACACGACCCATATACTTATTCGCGTTAAAGACATCTGCCCTAACTTGGACATACATAAAATCATGTGACCTGAACTGGCAGACATGTTGACAGGTTGTAATCAAGTTGTAAACGTGCTAAACGGGTTGGAGGGTAAATGTGTTAGAAGATTGGAGGGTTGTAATAAATGGGAATATGCTGTCAGGTCGACCTTTTTTATTAAATGGGTTATACAGGTCAACTAGAAAACAACCCGTTTAAATTTAAAAGGTCAACCTGAACGCGCCCCTCTTACATTAAACATGTCCACCTCAACGCGGCCCGTTTAATCAAACAAGTCAACATGAACCCGACCTATTTATCAAATTGATTAGCTACGACAGCTCGAAACTTGATTATTTTCATGTTGAGTGACTCGTGTCAAGAATTACCACCCCTTGTTTAAATACCATGTCACTACTATTATTACGGCTTTTATTTGCAGGCATGCTCTTCTATTCGAAGAAATGAATGGCGAGTATAATATCCCAGCAGCTGCCAACTGTAAATCCGTTAGGGAATTTGACGAAGCTTTGACACGCGGTACACATATTCCTACTCTTTGAACAAGATGATTATGCAATCGCGCTTCTTACAAAAACATTTGCATATTTTGCAGTCTCTTTTGGTTTTAAATCAGTGGATGATTACTACTCTAAATCAGGCAGCTCAGAGTCTATACAGCATGTATGCAGGCCTTTACTTTGCATCCAGGTACACTAACCGCAGAAAAAATAAGTATTAACTATTAACATAACCCGGCGTTTCATTAATTAAAAGTTCATTGATTTACAGGCTGCAAACGATCCTATTGCTCCTGCTCGAGGAATTCCCCGAGAAGATATCAAGGTGTGTGTCACATTTCAATCAAACCTATTCACAAATAACAGAAAAAAAGAATTTATTTATTTATTTTTTTTATGTTGGTTCAGGTGAATTCAAATTGTATGTTGATAGTTACACCTGAAGGTGGGCACTTAGGGTGGATTGCAGGTGATGAAGCTCCCTTTGGATGTCCTTGGACTGATCCCGTGGTGATGGATTTTCTCGAATATTTAGAAAAAACAAAATCAAACTCTGTTTCAAAATCAGAGGAAAATAGCCACACATTACAGGCAACTGTAAATTAAAGACGGCGTCATTTAGTAAAAAATGTAAGACATTCTTGACTATGATTGTTACGTCGATGGCACAATCTTTATCACGTTTCTCGTTTTAACACTCTTGAATCAGAGTGTGAAATGGAAACGGGAAAAATGAAATAATTTTGAAAAGGAATGCTTGCTTGCTTATATTTTATGATACAATTTATACTCATATCTGTGAATTGTGATTTGCACTGGTTGTTATTGAACTTTTTATATGTAGTATTTTTGTTATCTATTCTAAAGTTGGTAGTTTTGTCATAGTACAATGTTATAAATTCAAAATGTTGTGTCTGGAAAAAAATACTGTTAAATTGGTTATGTGCAAAACACTTGCAATTTTAAAAGGGGATGTAAAATTCCAGTTCATCATCTTCTTCAACAAACCTTAACTTCTCCATTTTCATCCTCAACTTCATCTTGGTTCTATGAATAAATTTTCTAAAGAAAAAGAACAAAGAATGCTAACATTGTATTATTTTTTTAACGTGTTAGCAACTTACTACATGTGTATATAGTGGTGGATTCATGAATATTTTTTATCGATGTTATCATTTGGGGAATGCTTTCAAATTTTAACAGGTTTGGTTATCGAATTTAACCAAATTTTCAATAAAATTGCATACTTTAGTATCAATACATACACACAATGATAATTACGTAAATAATGTATAAACTCATCTCATGCTAAAAACCTAAACCAATTTCAAAATCCTTACGCTGTAAATATATTGTATCATATCTAAAGATATACAATGTCACTCCAATATCAAATACAATATACAATAATTATTGATTTCGACACATTAACAATCCAACTCAAAATGAATTTTATTAAAATAGACCAAAGTAAAAAAAAAAGGTGAAAAAAATATTTTCCACGTGTTAGTTTGCAACGGCCAATATGTGAAAATTCATTTTCAAACCAAACACCATATGTTACACACATGTGACATGTTTTTAAGGACCACTAACAATTCACTGATACAGTGATGCTCCAATATTTAATGGACACTAGCTTTCCCGGAAACCTAGGATAATGGCAATCAGAGCTCCCCATCTCACCGCCTCACTGCTCGCCAATCCGCCGACGCTAATTAGGCAATCGCGTGTAAGAGTAAGTCCCAGCATGGCGACTCCGGTCTCCGGTGACGTAACGACGGCCGATCAATTCAAAGACTATCATCCGTCGCTGGAAGTATTGGGTGGAGCTCGTGACTTGTTATGTCCGGTTATCAAGACTCATTTGGACCGTCCGTACAACCACTATCCGGTCTTCGGTTCAAACCGCCACGTGGAGACGATATTTGCTGCTTTCTTCCGAAACATACCTGATGTGAAGTTGAAGCGCGAGTGCCTCAGGACCCAAGACGACGGAACTGTTACCCTCGATTGGGTCTCCGGCGATGCCGGAAACTTGCCGGAAAACTCCCCTATCTTACTCTTACTTGTCAGTATTCATTTCTCCTCCCTCAATTTCATATTCGTATAAGGGCCGTATGATAGTTACAATACGGGCTGTATTATATTTTTTTTCTTAAAATAATGTATGTGGTTGTCGGCTAAGCATGATAAGGCCTGTATTGGGCCATTTGGACAATTCGGCTAGTATGATGTGACACAGGCTCAGTGGTGCCTGATTGAGGGGTTTTGCACCGATACCAGATCCCTTTTGATTGCATCTATTACGAACTAGCTTAAAATCCCGTCTATTACACGAGTTGAATAAATATAATATTATATATTAAATAATAAAAAATTTTATTTTTTTAAAACTCGTGTTTTACACGGGTTGAATAAACCCGTGGAATACAATATAATCTGTTAACACATACACTCGTTAAAATATGTCTGGAGATTTATTAATATAAATATTAATATTTTCATTAAAAATATATTATACTATTAAAAGATATATGTGTATTTAATAGGAGAGAGAGACCGGAAAAAATTATGAGAATTAATACGAAGGTGACACGTGACATGAAAAAACTTTTATTTATTATATAGTAGAGATATAGATAAGACAAATAATGAAAGGATGAGAATGTTTTGCAGCCAGGTTTGTCGGGCGGAAGTGATGATTCGTATGTACGGCATATGTTGGTGAGGGCAAGAAATAGAGGGTGGCGCGTGGTGGTGTTCAATAGCCGTGGCTGTGCTGATAGCCCTGTTACTACGCCTCAGGTTCCAATCTATGCAAATTTGTTATGTTTAATCAATCGGTTAATTAACACATTGATGTTTATATTTGGATCGTGCATTAGACTTTGTATCTCTAATACCATGTAAAGTGAATGAAACCTTGAATTATTGATGTAGGGATACAATATGAATAATTTTATCGTAACTCTTTATTATGAGTAAGATAAATACGATAAATCTTGTCTACGTAACAAACCAAAACTAATATATTTTTATCTAATATATATTTGTAACAGTATTATCCTGATTTATGTTCGCAGATGTATTCAGCTTCGTTTCTTGGAGATCTAGATGAAGTAGTGAATCATGTTGTTACCAGGTATCCAAAAGCCAATCTTTATGGTGCTGGTTGGTCCATGGGAGCTAACATTCTTGTTCAATATCTAGGAAAGGTAATAAAGCATGATTTTGTGTTTTTTTAATACAAACATCATATGAAAAAGTCTGTTTCTGTGTTCTTGTAGGAGGCGGGTGCGCGCAGATTTTCTGGTGCGGTTTCCATGTGCAATCCTTTTGATTTGGTTATGTCAGATGAGGATTTATGCAAGGGATTTAACAAAATTTATAACAGATCTCTTGCCAAGGCTTTGAGTGGCATTTTGAAGAAGTACTATTTTGGTTGTTTCCTTAATACTTATTAATTTGGAGTTATTTCAGATTTTAACATTACTCTTTTCTAGGCATCTTGTGTTGTTTGAAGACATTGGAGGCGATTACAATATCCCATTAGCTGCTAACGCGCAAACTATCCGGGATTATGATGAAGGATTGACTCGAGTTTCCTTCGGTTTCAAGTCAGTCGATGAGTACTTGCAAAATTCATGCAGTGCAAATTACATAAAATATGTTCGCACGCCTTTGCTTTGCATACAGGCAATATTCTTCACCCTAAATCTTGTTAAAACTTAAAAATCTTTGCTTTTAAAGATATTTGGTCATGTCCTGTAATTGGTTATAAATATTTCTTGAAATTTACAGGCGAAAAATGATCCAATCGCACCTGATAGAGCAATACCTCGCGAAGATATCAAGGTATGTACGTACTATGTAGGACAATAATGTGACAAAAAGGTTGTGCATCATTGATTAACAATCTGTTTTTTTGTCATTTGTGTAGGAGAATCGAAATTGTGTGCTGATAGTTACACCAAAAGGAGGTCATTTAGGGTGGGTTGCCGGTGAGAATGCTCCACAAGGGTGCCCATGGACTGATCCTATGGTCATGGATTTCCTCCAACATCTTGAAAATGAAAAATCCGCGTCGCTTCAAGGTACTGGCAACTTGCTGCAGTCGGTAGAGGCATAGACTAGATTCATTGGCAACCATTTGTTCTTTGGTTGGCTTAGTTTCCCATTTTATGTAATTAATATTTAACCTTTTTAATGTGTCTTAATTTTTGTCTCCACCTTACAAGGTATTAGGATGTAAAATTTCAAATGTCAAGGTAACATATGCGAAAAAAAACTTTACAAAAATGTAACCCGCCTTAATGATGGAAAAAACCATCCGGTTTTAGTTAGGGTATTTAGCCCACTGGTATCTTGGTGTGTTAAATGATGCCCCTCCCTTAGAAGTCGACGGTTGGAGTTTCGTTCTGGACTGTGGAGTAGAATTAGGAGATGATTAGATGACTGTTTGAGTTGTTCTAAAATATAAAAAAGAAAACAAAAAGGTTTAAACTAACAAAGTTATATAAAGGAAATAAATAAAGTTTTTTATTTGAGCTTTTTTGATATTTAATAACCTAAATTTATAAAATATTTAACTATTATATAAACAAACTGATTTTTAAAAGTAAAAATACAATAACTCGTAAATAAAATAATATTCAGGCATATTTTATTGTAAATTTTTATGAGTTCTTAAACTTTTTTAAAAATCATCGTCTTTACATATAAATCAAAGTACCATTTCGTTATATAAAATTGATTTGATCAAGTACAAATAATTTTTTTTTATAGCTTTTTATGTAATATAAATCTTGAAAAGAAACTAAAACCTTAAAAGAATGCTACCATTGATTTTTGTTTTAAAACATGTTAAGTCAATGATGGACCTTTATCAAGGGGCTAAGATATTGCTAGGTCCAAGTCCAACCATGAATGCCAAGTTTGCATTCAACATGTCACAAATAATCTTGGTCTACACCCAAAGGATGAAGAAGATGGGCCCAATGCCATCTACCACATCCTGATTAGTGATCACAATCTTTTAAAGCCCATCTCAAACAAGGAGTACGGCCATGGTGAGATCATCTGCTAATTGCTTAGAGGTGCATAAATCGGGTTCAAACCCTAACCCAAACCAGGTTCAAACCGGGCCGAGTTGTGGTCAATGAAAATGAAAATCGGGTTTTGACTGGACCCGGGTCGGGTTGACTTCAGGAGGGGTTTGGCCGGGTTGAAACCAATTATTTAGGGTGATTTTATAACCGGGTTTAACCTGGTCGGGTCAGGTTGAACCCGGGTTCAAACCGGGTTGAGTTGAAAAAAAGGTAAATCGGTTTGGAATTGGTGGGTTTTATCAGGTTGGATATGGGTTGGTTCGTCAAGTTAGGGTCGTGAACCGGGTTGGATGTGCACCTCTAAATTGCTATACGCTCCCTTAACATATTTTGGCGTAAAATAACATTTTGTTACAAATGCAGACGGTTTTAAGTTCAACATGTTTATGAGCTTTAGGATTTCGTATTGAATCACTATATAATGAACTAGGTTAGAATCTCGTGTATTACACGAGCTGAATAAATGTAATATTAATTACATAGTAATAAAAAGTTTATGTTTTTAAAACCCATGTATTCCATTTGTTGAATAAAATATTATGTAATCTTTTAACACATATAATCGTCAAAATGGAACATTGTGAATATGTAAATATATGATTAAAAACTTTTTATTTAAATCTTAGTTAGCTATAAAATTGTTTTCAGTTTGTAGAGTTCATAAAAATATGGTTAAACAATTAATTGATGTTAAACGCATTTTTAAATTAAAAAATGTGTAGATAAAAATTGAAATAAATAATTAATTTAGTTGCCTAAAATAGTAGAGTTGATTATTAATAGGAGAGAGAGGGGCGGGAAAATGAGAATGAGGAGGCCTAGAATTGTGACAAGTGTCCTCCTATTTTACTTGTTTATTATATAGTATAAATAGGTTAGAAACTCGTGCACTACACATGGGTTGAACAATAAAAACGACAAAATTCATAAAATTGCAAGTACTTTTTATGACTGAAATTACGATATGTAACGACTTTATGTAATAAAGCACGAATATTGAAAATGAAAAAAAAGCTAGTTACAATTAATAAATTTCCATAATTTGAAAGTTAAAAATTCGAATTGATGTTTCCATAATATTAAAAATTTCTTAATTGTATTCAACTGAAAGTTAAGGATTCGAATTAATGTTTCCATAATTTCTGTTGACTTAGTTTGAACGAGAAAAAAATTAATTGATTTCATAAACAGACGACGCATGGCAGTCTTGAAATAGTAATTTATTATATATAGAGGATGTATTTATGGAGTTATCATATGAATGAATACAATATCTCTCATTTTCTTTCGTTTTTTAATACATTTAGATTTGTGCTTTTTAAAAAAAAACTAGCATCACAATCATATCTTTTTATCTAGAGTATAAATTGATGATAAAAGACTAAATAGTTGGAACGAGCATTTTTAGGCACGTTTTAACATCATTTTTATTGCATTTCATGCATTATTTTCATCCGTATCATGTCATTTTGTAAAATATGCGTTCCACTGGAACGAAATATACTTTTGGTTGTTTTTGTAGGTATGGATCGATTGACGGGAGATAATTGAGGACTTTGAAAAGATTTATGATGATAAAAAAGCTTGTAACATAATTCTAAGACGTTGGGTCGAAGTTATAAAATGTAAATAAGAAGCTCAAGAAGGTCATTTTCAGATTTACAAAGGAATGATATGTGGCCAAAGCTGAGGCAGATTCTAAACAAGAAGTTCAATCATGTTGACACGCTCGGACCCCCCCCCCCCCCCCCGAGTTCTAGGTTATTTTGGAAGGGAATTTTCTTTGTGATCACCATCAAGCAGGAGAATAAGTATAAGAATATCACTAAAAATGTATGAGAGAGAGAGAGACTAATGAGGGAGGGAGGGAGTGAATGAGGTTATTTGTGTGATGTCACCCGTATATACTAGGAATGTTAGCTTTTGCTATCACGGTTATATCCATGTTGATTTTGGCATCTTGCATCTGATTGGTGGTCACATAATCAAGCACTCCACACAACTTGCTATGTAGGCAAAGCATCGTGGGTGAACCCGACACAGTCCAGGTCCCAAATATACATATAATGTTGCTTAAATACGACCTGAATTACCGGGTTTAGTACCATATCTCGTCAAGTCCCCCCGAGTCCAACATGGATTTGGTTTTTTACCAAACTGTTGTTGGACTTTAGAGAATAAATATAAAAAAAATATTAATTTTTGATCGGGAGAATGCTTAAATAATAATAAAAAAATAATGATGATGTTTTAATGATTCGCTAATTTACGAGTGTAGTTCGAGTAAACTGGTATATATGTTTTAGGTATTTGGTTCGGGTGACGGGTATCACCTAACACCATACATGTCTCATACCTGTAAAAATTAATCTCATACCCGATCTCATGCCCTTATTACCCGTCCAAAAGTGTTTCAGAATTATCAGTCATGTTCGAGTTTGCTTGCCATCCGCCCATCCCTACCGGAACATCATCCTGCTTGGTTAGGGCATGACTATTGGCTTTCATGTCATTTGCATATCTTTATAAAAGTTTATTCAAGTCAACCAGGTAAAATTAAAAACACCGATGTTTCGGAAAGTCTAACCATGTTCACTTTTTTGTGTCGCCTAGAAAACAAAATCACGGCTACAGATTTCAAAGTGAAGTTGGTTATATACATCGTGTTTTATAAGTAATGAAAGTGTATGAAGACCAGAAAAGTGTAGAGTTACATTACAAGGCCGTACAAGTATCGTTTTTAATGCCAAGTTCTTGAATTTTAAAATTGTATCCAACACGTCCCTGTAACCTAGAAGGATCCCTTTGAGTCGACCGTCCATTCCCATCTTGGTGGCCGGACTTTTAATTTCTTTCATCTTTTTACTGCCTTCATTTTTCTTTTTAAAAACCAAAGATATGTATCCCTTTATTTCATGGCCCATATAAAGATTCTTCTTTTCCATAGAACATGGATGAAGTTAACAATTGCTAGCTACCCAACAAAAGATGTCCAGTCATGGTCCACGTGTGGATGATGGATTAGAACAACAAGTAGGACTTTTGGTTCTGTTAAATCTATACTATATAATAAATAAAGGTTTTCGCATGCCATGTGTCGCCTCCATATTCATTCTTATTATTTTTTTTCCCGCCTCTCTCTCCTATTTAATGCACTTCTATTAATAATAATATATATTTAAAAAAAATACTAATTATACTAATAAAACACATTTATTTTAAATTATCTCTTATCATAAGAGTTTTAAAATTTAATTATATAACTTTATTTTTAATCAAATAGTAAATAAAAATCAAATTATATTAAAAAATAGTAATTAATGTATTTTTCAAACCCAATTATATATTAATTTTTACATGTTTTGAATTTGTTTTCTATTCTTATTATATGCAATAAATTTTTACACATGTAAAATATATATACATAAAGATTTAAAATTTTTATGTATTGATATATTTCATCCCGTGTGTAGACACGGGATCTAAACTAGTATTTAAATATAATAAACCTTTATAATAATTATAAGTTATTATATGGTTATTAATAGTTAGACAGAATAAATTACGGGATTTTTATTATTTTATGATTGTAGCATATATGGGATGCTCATGATATCACAAATAACTCGTTCACTGGGACACCTATGATAATATTATTGTGATGATACAAAATAAAAAAAAGGTGTGAATATAAGTTGATTATAAATATGTTTATGATCGTTGGGCAATGATGTATTATTTTAGCGTCACGTTCGGAGATAAGAACTTGTGTGGATTGGATAAGAACATAACATGCTTTTTCCACGTGATTAGCTTAGGTAGCCAAATCAAAACCATGCTATTAAAAGCTACTTTCCACCTCAATTTTACACTATAGTTATTTATTATTTTTTAACTTTCATGTTTAACTATGAATATACTTTTGGATAATTCCTTTGTTGGTTTTAATGTCTTAAACTGGTAGAGGTAAACACTTGTATTGTGTTGAGGACGTTAATAACAAATAAATATACTCAGTAAAATTTCATTAAAATAATAGGGTCTGGTAGGATGGGATAAAGATAAACATTACTTCTATCTCATAGGTTAGAGGGGTTACACCTAGAAAAACCCAACGCTTGAAAAATGCTTGAAAAACATACAAAACATTCATACAATAAATAGCAAGTAACAAATATTCATTATCAAAAGTGTATCCGAGGACAAGACATATAAGTTCGTACAATAAGCAGACAAATGAGTAGCAGGCATAAAAGTCCATACAGTCTAAAAAAGTGAAGCATACAGAAAACAGATAAGAAATACCTGTCATAACCATATAAGATACAAGAACGATAAGACATATAAATCTGTGTCATAAAAATCACAATGACATACAAGTCTGTAGGGCTAAAGTCTCCTCATCTTCCCCTCCACCATAAGGGTCTCCATGTTCCTTACTGGTTTTGTCATCTGTCTCCTCCTCACATGTCTGAACCATATCAATCTGCCCTCCTTTATTTATTCGAGATACGTGCTACTCCTAATATATCTCTAAAAACCTCATTACTTATCCGGTCTAACCTCGTGTGCCACACATCCACCTCAGCATCCTCATCTCAACTATCTCCAACTTCCGCGCTTGAGACTTTTTGATTGGGCAACAATCGGGTCCGTACAACATAACCGGTCGAACTGCCACACTATAGAATTTAACTTTTAATTTTTCTGGAAACTTTTTGTCGCACAAAACACTTGTGGATGTGGGCTATGTCGTAGTCAGTGTCCCCGTCACACTCGGTTTAAAATAAAATTTATGTGGAAATATAGAAATAAATTTTTGAAGTTTTATGAAATGATAAGGGTAAACGATGTTATTTGATAAAAAAACGAAATCGTTATGTAGCTCTGAATACTTGTACGTTTGTACTTCGATTAAAATTTTTACATCGAAACATGTGAACACATCAGAACGGCATATTCAGAATTAAAAAAAAAATCAAATTTTAAAAGTTAAAAAAAAATTATACTTCATGCATTCGTGTTGCAATGACTTGTAAGTTATTACTCACATCTCATTTTTCGATAACATTACACCAAAACGTCGATGAATATAAGCACCTAGCAACGGTATATTAGAATTTGACGACTTGTACACCTGTATTTGCCCAACGAAAAAAGTTTATGTTGAAATGATGATAAAAATAAGCATGTTGAAACGAAAACCCCAAAATTTAATAAAGCATCATGTTTTAAAGGTTGTAAGAGGAAAACAAAAAAAAACAAAACATTGAAGCAGTTTAGACGAAAAATTCCTGTTAGAGCATTCCTATCAGTTTCTCTATCTCCATATTTATAATTACACTAAAAATCACTATCTTTTCAATTTTATACATTTATCATTACATTTTCTCTCTCCACCACTCACAACACTTTCAAAAAATATTAAAAAATTTATGCAGGTAAACAGTGTTTTTCTCTAAATATACAAAAAATTATACATTTTCACTCTTCTCCACTCACAACCACTTCTTAAAATATAGGAACCCCACTCACAGATATATGGGAAACATGTTGTGAATGCTCTTACAACCTTATTTTTGTTTTATTGAATAACTTATACATTATCTTGAAAACTTCAATAACTTGTACATTATCACGGAAACTCGGTTTTTAATGATATTTATGTCGAAACTTAAATAAAAAAACACGTCGCAAAAGTTATATTCTAAATTTGATAAGTTATTAAGTTTTAAAAGTTATAAGAGAAAAACAAAATAGGTTAAAAATTAATTATAAATATTAAAATAATAATGATAATAAATACTAATGAGCAGTATTTCAACTTTCAAATTGCATGTATTATATTAATATTAATTACTTTGTAGAAAACTTGGATTTTTTTATTTAGTATTGAATGTAAGATTCATTGCACAGAGAAATTGCACATGTAATTTTTTTTTATGAGAACAATATATAAGTACTTTAATTTTAATTCGTTTTAGGTAAATTATATTTTGTTATTTTAAATAAAATAACAACAAGATCGTTTTAACCAATCGTGCAATAACGTAATTGCTTTAGTCCTGAAACTTTTTATGGTGCTTATTTTTATTTTTAAAATAATAATTATGATAAAAATAATAATAATTATTATTATTAATATCAATTAACTTAATGGTGTTGTACCAATTGATTTCTTTTTATTTTACCTTCTTCGTTTATATGTTTAAGAAATTTAACTACTTATATTCTAATTATGTTAATTTTACTTCAAAAAAAATTAACAAAGCTTGTATAAAAACTAAATAGTTTATCATAATAGATAATTAAAGTGGTTATAAAAAATAAATGTAAAAGTTAACAATGGTGTTTAAAGAAAAAAAGGTACTTGTTGGATGGATGCATTGCTTGGAAAGATTTTATGAAGATTTTTATGTGTGTTATTGTTGTATCAAGTGACTAGATGTGTTTGTAAGTAACGTTTACAGGGTTTACCAATGAAGATGCGTCCACAATTTAATTATTAAATGTTCAACCTCAATACGACACACTAAAGGAAATATACTCGTATCGTATCATACACTGCATAAATTTGCCTATTGTTGGTAATGTTAAAAGGAAACTGATTTAGATGACTCATTAGCTGAATCTTGAGTTTGAAGTGTTGGTGATGATTCAAGGCTCCGATGATGCCAACTTTGTGGTACATATTATGTATACAAACATATTTTAATTTGTCATTGTCCACAATGGCCACACCTCCCCCACTCCTTGTTTTTTCACCGGATTTTGGCACTTTATACTTTCACATATTTTATATTTATTGCTAAAACGATTATTTTTTAAAAAAAGGTGCTTTGACGTTAATATGAAAGACTTGGCATTAAAATTCATCCAAAACATTAAAGAAATATATACATTGACATCGAATTAGTCGACTTCATATATGTTTAGGAAAGAAAACGTTTTTATTTTTTTAAAATAATTAGATGGATGAAATTGATATATTATACAGACGACTGAAAACCGATAGTTGGATGGGACATACAGCTTGGCATGGATGTAAATCAAAAGTAAGGATGAGTGAGGTGGCATCTTAGTTTTGATCATATGATAATGAGATTCCTCTCCTCAACACTAAAACCCAAGGAGTTTAGAGAACAAATCCAACATCATCATGTGCTGTCTATAATCACGTGCAACAATCTCATCTTAATGCCGGACAACAACAATAATAATAATAATAATAAAATAAATAAATAAATGGTGGCGGCGACGGTGACGGTGACAGCCGTGACTCAAGCTTTATAGGTCTCAAATCAAACATAAAAAATTGAGGCCCTTTTCAAATGTAAAGATAGAGAATAAGACGTGAAAGGGTAAAATAAATTTAAAGATAAATTTGAAAAAAGATTATACATTGTTAAATTATATAGATAGAGATGAAGAAGGTTATATAGATAGAGATGAAGAAGCCGATGTGAATGCTTTATGAACCTAGAAAATGAAAGAAATATTAGTATTTGTTGATTCATAGAGTTTTGTTCGCAAAATTGAATAACTATATTAATCACAATGCAACAAATTATATATAAATCATATAATATGTTTCCGATTTATAAAAATATCTGAATACATGTAACTATCTATTAATCGAAAATACCAATAATGACCATATTCAGATTATCTCCTTAATAAAGCTAAACATATCAAACTATATCTTCAAAGCTATTAATATTGAAACTTAATATAATCTGAAACAAATAATCAACTGATTATAGCTATAGTAGTTGGGTAATTTTACATTTATCTCAAAAAAATGTTTTCTCACGGCAACTCCTTACACTCTTACACGAATCTGATTATTTTGAACCTTAATTATGAGAAAATCAAACCAAAACGAATCTGATTATTTTGAACCTTAATTATGAGAAAATCAAACCAAAATTAGGCTTTGGCAAACACTTCGCAATAATTCAATCAATGTTTACCACTAACAACAAAATGACAAATCTAAAATTTGGAAATAACTTCAATCATTCAGAGATAGGTGAGCTCAAATGGAAACACATGTCATAAATTAGTACATACAAGAGTGCTCCCCAACACTAAGTCCAAATTGATATATTTTTGGTCGGATTCAATCCGGTATTTGCTTAATATAGTTGAACATATATCAGTTTATAAGACTGCAATATACAATGACGTAATACTAAGTTATTGATAAAAGAATGTATTTGAACTTGCTCTTATTATCTATAGTATAAGAACTAAATTAAAATTTGAAAAAAAATACTTTTAGTGTTAATTATGTAGTATAGAATAGTTTATTTATATCATATATTCGACTTATAAACAATTATATATATTATCATGGTCGGTGGTTTACTATTCACGATGAAATCACAAGTTATAAGTGCTTTAAACAATTTGGTATATAGGTGAAGGGGGCACAACCCTCACCCAAAAACTAGCTTAACAAAACTAACTAATAAGGTTGTGTCACCTCACTTTTACCATTTTTCTACCCTAATACCCTAAAGTGAAGGGGGCACAACCCTAATACCCTCATTTTTTTTCTTTTTTTAAATTAAAACTAATAAATAAAACACATTTTATTTATTCAATAAAATAAAAATAACAACAAATACAAAAAAATACATAGAATAAAAATAAAATAACATAAAGTTAATCTAATCTTCGTTTATAACTGGATCATCCAAATGAATCGTGCTATCAACATGTTCCACAAGATCAAATTGTAGCCTAAAATGTGTACTCGCATCGTGCAACTCCGGAAGGATATTATCGTCTATAACTGGATTGATCAGAGGATCCCTAATGTAGACCGGTGATATTGCATTTCCGTCATCTTTTATGATCATATTGTGGAGTAACATGCACACATAAACCACATTCCTAATCTTTTTCGGCTTACGAGAGCGAGCGGGTCGCCTAAGTATACCCCATTTAGCTTTTAAAATACCGAAAGCTCGCTCGACGTCTTTTCTTGCCGACTCTAGCACCTTTTTAAACTTCTTTTCTTTTGGATCGGTTAGATATGCGAACGATTTCACAAACGTAGACCAAGTAGGGTATATACCATCGGTAAGATAGTATCCACGTTTGTATTCTCGCCCGTTGACATGAAATGGACATTTAGGCGCGGTTCCAAGTTGCTCGTCGGTAAATAATGGAGATTGTTGTAGAACATTTATGTCGTTGTTTGAGCCTGACGGACCACAAAACACATGCCAAAACCACAAATCATTAGAAGCCACCGCTTCGAGCATGATCGTCGGGTATTGGTGATCACCACGCATATATTGTCCACGTATGTGACACCCGACAAATCCCGATTAACCCCGTTAACTCAATTACAAACCTCAAGGACTATTTCTATCATTATTCAAACTCAAAATCAATAAAATTACAAAGACTACTTGTGTAATTTACCAGAACTCAATGATGTTGACTTTTAAAGTCAAAATTAAGTAGATTAGTTCCTGTTGACTTTTAAAAAGTCAAACTCGTGTGTTCTTGAGGTCAAATTCGCAAGAATAAGCAAAAATTTGTTCCAATCCGTAACTGATATGTGTAGTAATGATGAGGTCGACCATTATTGAACCAATTAACACCGGTATTGATATCGAATTAATCCTCTTTATGCTCATCAAAACCGTAACTGTCGAAACCTCCATTATGCCTATGGAGCTCGACCAATCCAATAACCATTTTACAATCAAACCATCTGCGCAACTTGTTCGAACCTCTATCAAGTATTTTCACACATCAAGTTCACCGGAGAAGCAGGCGGAATCACCGGAGACCCAGCAACCCGTATCCGTATACCGATTTAGCCGGGAACCATGAACTTGACATCCTTTCTGGTAATCAAACATACCCTTAGTTTCGTTTCCATGCCTACAATGAAAGCCCTATACTAATTCGAGCATATAACATTGTCACAACCCATTCGGCGGCGGAATCACCGAACGTGACGTGTAGGATTGTTCAAAGGCATCGTGGCACTATTGTTGAAGTATAAATTTAACCGATTTCATTAAACTAAGAATTTCAAATACAATTGTTTCAATTAAAGGAAATACATTGATAAACAAAAGACAAAAATATTTAAATTTGATATCTAAGGCAAAGTCCCTAGATTCCGTTTCCATGGTAGCATCAAACATCTCCTGAAAACATGTAAAATAATATTTGATCAACAATAAAGTTGGTGAGTTCATACAAGTTTCATACATATAATAATCATGTTTAAAGCAACAATTCACATGCATAGACATACTTTACTAATGTTCATACAATTTGTAATGATATAGTTCAAACCTATTGTTGACATAGCATACCTAGCATCCAAAGAATACTAGTCGAATAAATAACATAACAAGACCGGGGGCTCCATAAAGGTAACGAAAAGCCGACGGGTGTCAATCCTATAGCACTACACTTGTTAAGTGCGGTTTTGCAAGAATTAATGAACTATTGTATTAACAAGTTGTATTTAAGCATGTAGTCAAGTTGTTGTCACATGAGCATGTTAATGAATTGTGTTTGAATAAAGTGTGAATCTTGTAGTGTATGTGTTTTGAATATGTACATGTTTTCAAGTCCCAAAGTGCAAAAATGTAAAAGGGGCAAGTATGAAACTCACGGTTTGGCGTGGTAACGAAAGGATGAACGGGAAGGTGAAGAGTCGGGAATGCCGGTTAACCTAAAAGGTAACGAAGGCATAAGTTCGGTGGAGAAGAAATAATAAATAATATATATGTATAATAGTATCAAGTTGGTCATGCATCGCCGACGGCGGACCGAAACACAAACCCCTAACTTAGTTAGGAATTCGGATGGTCAAAAGTCAGTATAGTTAGTAATATACCACTTGAAGTGGCCAAGAGAAAGGTTGGGAAATCCACAAACCTTGTTAGATTTATTTATAATATTTATGTATAGGATTTGAACACCTTGTGGCTATTGGATGTCTTATGGTAGATGAACCTATGTTCATCTACTTCATCCAAATACCTTAGCACAAGGCTTCCATCATAGAATTTTGATGGAGGCTTGGTTTGGTTTTACCACAACTAGATGTAAAATATCCAAACAAGAACATGAAGAAGAAGAAATGTTAGTTGAAAGACCACAACTTGGACCTCAAATGGTGACTTATCTTAGATGTTTACCAAGGTAAACAAATGATAAGATCCTAGAGGTTTATCCAAGAGGGTGAAGGAAGAATTGTTAAGAAAAAAAAAGGAAGAAACTTGAAGAAAAATAAGGTTTTTACCTTGTAAAATTCTGCCAAAAATCTTGGAAGAAATGGAGCACTTGGAGAGATTTGTGAGAGAATTTGGAGGGTGTAAGGGTGGAGGAGTGAAAGGGAGTGGGTATTTATAAGTGTGGATTAGGGTTTGGGGTATTAAATGAGTTAGTTGGGAGTTGGTGGTTGAAAGGGAGGTGATTCTTTTTTTAAAAAGAAAAAAATGAAATAATAATAATAATAGTACTAATGATAATACTACTACTAATAATAATAATAATAAACCGAGCGTGTATGGACGTGAAACGAGAATATAAATGTGTAAAAAAAGTGAAACGCGTGTTTGTAATATATAATTTTGTAATATTGCACGTATGATGTTGTCTTGCATATGTATAAATGTAATGTATGTTGTAAACATGTAATTGAATAAATCCAATAAATTCATTGATCATAAGTCTCAGGTTACAATGGATTCAAAAATGAAAGTACAAGGGTACAAAATGTAAATAAACGATGATGTGGAAAGTACGGATATTACAGTCTCCCCGACTTTAGAAAATTTCGTCCCGAATTTTCTTTCATGAGGAAAACTCTGAAAAAAGATGCGGGTACTTGGCTTTCATTTGGTCTTCACGTTCCCAAGTGAATTCTGCACCACATTTTCCTTCCCAACGTACCTTAATGATTGAAATACGACTACACTTGAGTTGTTTGACTTCACGATCCATTATCTCAACAGGTTTCTCGACAAAGTGCATTGTTGGGTCGATCTGAACGTCTTCAAGTGGAACTTGGAGATCTTCATTTGATAAGCACTTTCTCAAGTTAGAGACGTGGAAGGTGGGGTGGATGTTGCTAAGATCGGTAGGGAGATCAAGTTTGTATGCAACAGAACCGACTTTCTGGAAAATCTTGAAAGGACCAACATAACGTGGGGATAGTTTTCCTCGCTTCCCGAAGCGAAAGACTCCTTTCCAAGGTGAAACCTTAAGGAAAACGAAATCTCCAACTTCGAAAGTAACCGCGTTGCGCTTTCGGTGACATAAACTCTTTTGTCGACTCCGAGCGGTACGTAGGTTGTCGCGAATTTTGAGGATCTTGTCTGTGGTCTCTTGGATTAACTCGGGTCCGGTAATTTGTGTTTCGTCGATCTCGGTCCAACAAACGGGTGACCGACATTTTTTACCATAAAGTGCCTCAAATGGAGCCATGCTGATGCTGGTATGGTAACTATTGTTGTAAGAGAACTCGATCAAAGGCAAGTGCACGTCCCAATTACCACCGAAATCAATGACACACGATCGAAGCATATCCTCGAGAGTTTGGATAGTATGTTCAGTCTGACCATCCGTCTGAGGGTGGTAAGCCGTACTAAGATTGAGTTGAGTACTCATGGCTTCATTGAAGGATTCCCAAAAACGGGAGGTGAAACGACTATCACGATCGGATATGATGTCCAAAGGAACACCATGACGACTAACGATTTCCGCGATGTAGATTTGAGCTAGCCTTGCAACGGGGTAGCTCTCGCGGATGGGAATGAAGTGAGCAGATTTGGTGAGACGATCGATGATAACCCAAACAGAATCATGATGAGAGGATGTCAATGGGAGTTTGGTAATGAAATCCATAGCAATGCTCTCCCATTTCCAAACTGGATTCTCCGGTTGCACGAGCAAACCGGATGGGCGTTGGTGCCCGGCTTTCACTCTAGCGCAAGTATTACACTTCGACACATAGAGCGCGATATTCTTTTTCATACCGGGCCACCAGTAGATAGAACGCAGATCCCTGTACATTTTGTCTGTACCAGGGTGGACCGAATACCGAGACTTGTGAGCCTCATGCATGATGGAAGAACGAAGATCGGAACGATTGGGAACCCAAACACGATTCATGAAATAAAGTAAACCGTTGGGTTTGGTCTCGAGTTGGAGTTCGGCACCACAAGACATTTCGTTGTACATGTCGCCTTCGGTGACCGAAAGATGTTGGGCTTCACAAATACGGATATGGATGTCGGGTTGCATACGAGCACAAAGGAACTTCACATGGTGCTTTCGGCTGAGGGCATCGGCAACGACGTTCGCTTTACCGGGATGGTAGCGAATTTCGCATTCGTAATCTTTGATTGTTTCAATCCCTCGGCGTTGGCGCATGTTTAGATCCTTTTGGTTATGAAGATGTTGGAGACTCTTGTGATCTGTGAAGACCACGCATTTGGTACCGTAAAGGTAGTGTCTCCAAAGCTTGAGAGCAAAGACGACGGCGGTGAGTTCAAGATCATGAGTCGTGTAATTCTTCTCATGGATCTTGAGTTGACGGGATGCGTAAGCGATGACCTTGCCTCGTTGCATGAGAACACAACTGAGACCAATGTTAGAGGCGTCGCAATACACCACGAAGTCATCGTTTTCGTCGGGAAGAGTAAGGATCGGAGCATTGCAAAGCTTATCCTTAAGTGTTTGGAAAGCTTCCTCTTCATTAGGGCCCCACTCGTAGGGTTTCCCTTTTTGAGTTAATGTGGTGAGAGGAACGGAGATCTTGGAAAAGTTGGCGATGAAACGACGGTAATAGCCCGCAAGACCAAGGAATGAGCGGACTTCGGTAGCAGATTTCGGAGCAATCCAGTTCTTGACTGCTTCGATTTTAGCTGGATCCACATGGATACCCTTATCACTAATAATGTGTCCCAAAAATTGGACTTCCTTAAGCCAAAATTCACACTTGGAGAATTTGGCGTAAAGTTGTTCTTTTCTTAGTGTCACACCCCAACCGGGCGGCGGAACATGTCGGAGTATGACCCGAATTGTGACCAGATTGCTCGTAGCACTTGGAACTATTAAAATTTCATAATTTTATTCAATAATATTAAAAGTGCCTCAAAGGCTACAAATAGTTCAAATAAACAAGACAAAACATAGTTCCAAACAAGATAAAATCAGATTTCAAATTTCTAAGTCCAAGCCTAAGTGTTGAACATAAATCAAGCGTTGCTTGAACTTGGTGCACCTGAAACATGTTTAAAATAAGAGTTATCAACAAAATGAATTGTTGGTGAGCAATCATGGTAGATATAGATATAGCAGTTTAGATAAAGTACAAATTCCATGCTAAGACAAGTAATACATTATAGTCTTATTGTATATACACACAGTCCAAATTAAACCTTCCTTTTAAGATTTATCCAATTCAGATTGTCCAACATATAGTTAACAGTTTTTCAGTTTCAGAATTCATTACATGCATCCTAGATCAAAGAAATGCATGGGGTAGCTAACCCACATAGTACCACTAATTCCATTCATAGGCTGTCGAAACAGTTAATAATATGAACTAGTGTAATCAACAAATAAGCCACATAATGCAATTAAACAAGTCTAACATAAGGGAATTTGTTTCAAGTTGTGAGATTTGTCAATAGTGTAAGTGTAATTATATAGGAACATGTTTCACCCCAAAAGTGATAAAATGTATAAAGAGGGGCATGAAAACTCACATGGTTTGTAAGTAGTTTCCGAGCTAAGTTTGATCCAAAGATATAATCCAAAGTAGGTCACAATTAACCTATTATAGTTGTAGTTTAGTCATTTAGTTTAAAGGAATAAGCTAAGGTTTGTTCGTGTTCTCGAATTTGGGAAATTAGGATTTTAGAAAGTTTAAGGTTTGAAAAGTAATTTGGTTATAGTTTAAGGTGTGCAAGTATTTAAATTACTAAATTATTATGTTTAGTAATTTAAATATAATTTCAGATTTTATAAAATATTTTAAGTGATTATTTAATTAATTACTTATTTAGTAATTTAGTTAATAAATGTGTTTAATTAACTAAATATGTCAAAAAGATAGTAAGAATATAAATATAATTTAAATTATAAATTTTATAAATATTTTCTATTAATAAGTAAATTTTTATAAAATTTACTTATTTTTAGTTTAATTAAATCAATAATTCCATTGATTTAATTACAAAACAAAATTAGTAAAAATTAGTAAAAATGTCTAAAAGTTCCAGAAACTTAATATTTTGTTAAAAATATATAGATTAAGTTTCTGTAATTTTTGTATAATTTTTGGAATAGATTTACTAATTTTAAATAAATAGTCCAAGCTTTAAATTTAGACTTTTAAATAATTAATTTTATAAACTCAGAAAGTTTTCTGTTTTTATTTTATAAAACAGTAGAGAATTTTATTACAAAAATTTGGACTATTTATTTGTACATTTTCGAGTTGTAAATAAAAAGTTATGAATTTTTAAAGATTAAAGATTTAATAAAAAGAAAAATCAAAAATAGGAAAATGTTGAAAAGTGGGCGAACCGGCCACAAGGCGGATCGAACCTGGGCTACTTGGCTTAGCAGCAGTGCACCTGACCGTTGGGCCAAGTGGCTAACCTGGTAATAAGTTGAATTGGGTTATATTTAACCCGGATCTTGGATCCGGTTTGTGTTCGTTTAAGCAAAAAAAAAGGCTCACGGATGAGGGCCTTAGCCGGACTCGAACCCGTGACCTCTCGTTCGTAATACGCGCACCCGGCCATCTCGGCCAAGTGACTAACTCGTAAACAAACGGAGAGAGGTTCCTTTTAACGACGTTTTCGAAATAAAATCCCAAATACGTTTGAAACACAAGAACCCTAATCTGAGTTTGTTCGAATTCGATGAATCCGTATAATAGGAACTCAATTAACCATAGGGCTTTTGTTATACGTTCAATTCCGAGCCTAATGACGTATTGAATTACCTGGAATGATCAACTGATCGAAGTTCTGGACTCGTTGTTCAGTTCGTCTGAACTGAGATTCCGAGAGAGAGAATTAGAGAGTGTTAGGAGTTGTGATTTGTTTCAAATGGACGCATTAGGTGTCGTCGAGGTTTGTACAACCTCAATTCGACAAATAAATTCGCGAATTAACGAGTTTTGATTACGGTTTAAGACGGTTTAAAGTTTTTAGCCGTTTTCTACTGTTACGAGTTAAAATTTCGAATTAAACGAGTTCATCATGCTCGTTTATGAGTTGTAATGGGATTTCAGTTACGAATCTTTGCTCTTATCATCTCAAAATGCGTTTTCGAATATTCAGAACCCAAAACCGGGTTCCCCTTGTTTCGAACCCACGACCCCTTTTGGGTGGGTTTTAAAACAGAAAAATACAACTTTGGTCCCTGAGGTTTGTTAAGTTGACTCCGGTCAACTTAAACTTGAAAATAAGTTTGAGGAAAGGCAGTTTAGCCCTTGTAGTTAAGTTTTAACCAAAAACTAAGTTAGTTAGGTTAAATAGGATTTTTAGTTAATAAATTTGATATATTTTGATATTTAAATGTATAAATTAAATTTAAATTATAAAAGAATTGTTTATTTCTATAAAAATGATATAAAATGACATATTTTTTATAGAACTTTATTTTAAAAATATTTATTTAATTAAACTTTATTTATTTGATTTATTTAGGAATAAATCTTATTATTTCTTAAAAATTCATAAAAATTTATAAAAGTCATTTTAATTTATATAATTTGTGTTTTAATTTAAATAAAACACATTAGGATTTTTTTTTCAAATTAAATAAGTATAATTTTTTTTTTTTTACACTTAGATAATTTATGAGATTTATTTTATATAGTTTAGGGACTTTATTCAAATACCATGAATATTAGCCCTAAAACATAGTTTGAGTATGGTTTTTAGCCACATAGTTTAAGCAATTCATTTAAGAATTTTCACATATTATTAAATATGGATAATTAGGGTTTACAATAAATGCCAAATGGCCGGAAATTGTAAACGGAAAAGTACAGATATTACAGTCTCCCCTACTTTAGGAAATTTCGTCCCGAAATTAAGTAGTGGAGTTTGTGAACAGGTGTGGGTACTTGGCCTTCATTTGATCTTCACGTTCCCAAGTGAACTCGGGTCCTCGTTTAGATTGCCACGTACTTTCACAATCGGAATTCGGCTTCTTTTAAGTTGTTTGATCTCTCGATCCATGATTTCAATAGGCTTTTCCACGAAGTGCATCGACTCGTCAATGTGAACTTCGTCAAGAGGAACTTGGAGGTTTCCCTCGGCAAGACACTTCTTGAGGTTAGATACATGAAACGTGGGATGTACATTACTAAGCTTGTCGGGTAATTCCAACTCGTAAGCAACTTTCCCGATACGTTTGATGATTTTGAAAGGTCCAACGTATCGCGGTGTGAATTTCCCTTTCTTCCCAAACCGGACAACGCCTTTCCAAGGTGATACCTTTAAAAGAACCATGTCACCAACTTGGAATTCAAGAGGTCTTCTACGAATATCAGCATTCTTCTTTTGTCTCTCCCGAGCCAAACGAAGATTGTCGCGAACTTGGATGATTCGATCAGTGGTGTCTTGGACTAGAGCGGGACCAGTGATTTGTGCTTCACCGACCTCATCCCAGCCAAGAGGAGAACGACAATGGCGACCATATAAAGCCTTGAAAGGTGCCATCTCGATACTAGCATGGTAGCTGTTGTTATACGAAAACTCAGCTAGTGGAAGATATTTGTCCCAATTGCCTCCAAAGTCAAGGACGCAAGCACGTAACATATCTTCAAGAGTTTGAATCGTTCTTTCCGTTTGACCATCAGTTTGGGGATGGTAAGCTGTACTCAAATTCAATTGAGTACCCATGAACGATTGTAGAGATCCCCAAAAACGGGAAGTGAAACGACTATCACGATCAGATATGATATTAAGAGGAACGCCATGTAGACGAACGATCTCATCCAAATAAACTTGAGCCAACTTCTCAGCTCCCCAATCATCTTGAATTGCGAGAAAATGAGCTGATTTCGTGAGTCGGTCCACGATTACCCAAATGCTATCAAATCCTCGAGGTGTTCTTGGAAGTTTGGTGATAAAATCCATGGAAATACACTCCCATTTCCACATTGGAATCTCGGGTTGTTCAAGCAAACCCGAAGGTCGTTGATGTTCAATCTTGACCTTAGAACAAGTAAGACCTTTTGAAATGTACACGGCAACATCTTTCTTCATGCCGGGCCACCAATAGTGTTGGCGAAGGCCTTTGTACATTTTATCGGCTCCTGGGTGTATAGAATAACGAGTTTTGTGAGACTCGTCAAAAATCAAAGTACGAAGATCATCCCGATCAGGAACCCATAAGCGGTTTAAGAAGTGTAGCAACCCATTGGGTCGAGTCTCCAATTGTTTTTCAACTCCACAACCCAATTCTTTTTGCATGTTGCCCTCGGAAAGAACCGTTTGTTGAGCTTTAAGAATTTTGGTCTCGATATCCGATTGAATAAGAGCACAACATATGTTAGGATATTCTTTCCGACTTAACGCATCAGCCACCACGTTAGCTTTCCCTGGATGATATTTGATTTCGCAATCATAATCATTTAACAGTTCCATCCAACGACGTTGTCTCATGTTTAAGTCTTTTTGGTTGAATATATGTTGCAAACTCTTGTGATCGGTAAAGATTTCACATTTGGTTCCATAGAGATAATGTCTCCAAATTTTGAGAGCAAACACGACCGCACCAAGTTCGAGGTCGTGAGTGGTGTAGTTATCTTCATGAACCTTAAGTTGTCTTGAGGCATAAGCAATCACCTTACCCCTTTGCATGAGAACGCATCCAAGTCCTTGCTTTGAAGCATCACAGAAAACAACGAAGTCGTCGCTGCCATCGGGAAGAGATAGGACTGGAGCATGGCACAATTTTTCTTTAAGAGTTTGGAACGCTTCTTCTTGCTCTTGTCCCCATTCAAAGATCCTACCCTTATGAGTTAGGGCAGTGAGAGGAACAGCAATCTTAGAAAAGTTAGAAATAAAGCGTCGATAATATCCTGCTAGTCCAAGAAAAGAACGGATTTCTGTTCGTGTTTTAGGAGCAATCCAATTCTTTACAGCTTCAATTTTAGCAGGATCAACATGAATCCCAGCCTCGTTAATAACATGACCTAGGAATTGGACTTCCTTTAGCCAGAATTCACATTTGGAGAATTTAGCATAAAGTTGTTCCTGTTTAAGAAGATCAAGTACTAAACGAAGATGTTCTTCATGTTCTTGCTTAGATTTTGAGTAGATAAGAATATCGTCAATGAAGACAATGACGAATTTATCCAAATAAGGTCGACAAACACGATTCATCAAATCCATGAACACGGCAGGTGCGTTAGTCAAACCGAATGGCATGACAACAAACTCGTAGTGTCCATAGCGAGTTCTAAAAGCTGTTTTGGGAATGTCTTCCTCCTTAACACGTAGTTGGTGATAACCCGAACGAAGATCGATCTTTGAGAAAATAGAAGCTCCTTGGAGTTGATCAAATAAATCGTCAATCCTTGGAAGTGGGTATCGATTCTTGACAGTCAATTTGTTGAGTTCCCGATAGTCGATACACATCCTAAAAGATCCATCTTTCTTCTTGACGAATAAGACAGGTGCTCCCCATGGTGAGGAACTAGGACGTATGAATCCTTTATCAGAGAGTTCTTGAAGTTGACTAGCAAGTTCTTGCATTTCAGATGGTGCAAGACGATATGGTGCTCTTGCCACAGGAGTTGCACCAGGCACAAGGTCGATACGAAACTCGACTTGTCGTGTAGGGGCAATTCCCGGTAGGTCTTCCGGAAATACTTCAGCAAAGTCCTTAATCACAGGAATATCAGCCATGAGTTTACCCTTGTCCTTCTCTTTCACAACGTGAGCTAGAAAAGCTGGATAATTCTTGTTGAGGTACTTCTGAGCTTTTGTTATAGTCATCAGTTTTAAGCCTTTGGGTTGTTTCTCTCCATACACGTGTAGTACTTCACCAGACGGCAGAGGAATCTTTATGAATTTGTCGGCACAAACGATCTCAGCACGATGTTTGGATAACCAATCCATGCCGACGATCACGTCGAAACTCCCAAGTTGCATAGGAGTTAAGTCAATAGAGAAAGTATGTTCGTTAAGTTGTAGTTGATTGTTTGCAATGATTGAGTCAACTTTAACGGATTTCCCGTTAGCTACTTCTACATTATAAGTTTTGTCTAGTTGGGTTCTAGTCTTAGCAAGCATTGGTTCAAAGTCAAAGGACACGAAACTTTTATCCGCACCAGAATCAAACAAAATAGTAGCATATTGATTATTGATCAGATACGTACCATTGACAACATCGTTGTCGGCTTGAGCTTGACTAGCAGTAATGGTGTAGACTCGGCCTTTGGAAGCAGAGATTGAAGCTTTTATTGCATTGGCCAGTAATGGACACTTATCCTTGAAGTGACTTGGATCTCCACATTGGAAACAAGCCTTAACAGTTAAGGATGGTGTGTTTTGTATCACGTTATGGCCTTGCACTTGAGATTGAGTGTTGCTTGGGGTTCGGCAACGATCTTGAGTATGTCCCAACCTTTTGCACTTTGTGCAAACCCAACACGGTGCATTGGGAAGATGGTGAGACTTGCAAATATCACATTGAGGATAACTCCCCGAATAAGCCTTCTTGGTTGGACAGAAGGTAGTAGTAGTAGCAGGTGCTACTTGGCTCACAGGTTGAGCAGGTGTAACAGTCCCATAATTTTGTTTATGGTTGGACTTTCTCTTCCTGTTTCTACCAGTAGGTTCAGGTTTAGAAGTCACAGCAGCAACCACAGCAGGTTTCTTCCCTCCTTTGCGGTGAAGGATTCCCGCATCGACATAAGTGTCGGTAAGTGTGGCTGAAAGACGAACAGCTTCTTCGATAGTAGCAGGTCTACTACTAAGAACAGCACTCCTGATTTGAATTGGGAGTCCCTTGCAGAATTTCTCAATCTTCCTAGCCAAGGTGTCGACTAGGTGAGGAACGAGTAGACAAAGCTCATAAAAACGAGTGACATAAGCAGAATTGTCACCACTATCTTGGGAGAGAGTCCAAAATTCCTCCTCGATCTACATCATTTCGTTTCGAGGACAGAACTC
Source organism: Smallanthus sonchifolius (assembly GCA_023525975.1). Taxonomy (NCBI): domain Eukaryota; kingdom Viridiplantae; phylum Streptophyta; class Magnoliopsida; order Asterales; family Asteraceae; genus Smallanthus; species Smallanthus sonchifolius. The sequence goes on along the minus strand of CM042041.1, from coordinate 57,730,861 downwards.
ATTGATCATGAGTTCTTTGAATTCAGCCCAAGGAAGAGCCATAGCAACAAGAACGGTGCGAGTAGTTTTCTCGCCGTTCCACCAAGTTAGTGCACGCTTTTGAAAGACGCTTGAGCCATATTGAACCTTGAGTGCCTCGGGAACACCAGCATTAAGGAAGGTGTTCTCAATGCCCTCAAACCATTGGAGTAGTCCAGTGGCTCCTTCATGACCCGAATACTTTGGTGGTGAACACGAATTAAAGTATTTGAAGTTGCAAGCATTGTTGTTGTTGTTATTAGAAGAGCTTTGATCACGATGTTGAAACAGAGCTGGTAGTATTGCAGCAATCCGATCAACAATTTGTTGTGTGAGTGCCGGATTTGTATCAACGGGATCAGACATTCTATAAGAAAATAAAGTAAAATGCAAGTTTAAGATGAATAATAATATTCAAGAGTTAGCTTTGAAAGTAAAGATAGGCTTAAGTTTAAACACATAGTTAGTAATTGTGTTGGTTGGGTTTTACCTCACAATTACTTAGGACATATCAAGGTTAATAAGATTTCAACAATATTTGAGAAAGTCATGCTTTAGCCTATAAGTGAACACTCATCCCGAGAATCCCCAGGTAAGCGTAACAGGTCCAGTAATTTGGATTTGTACGAATACGCTTGCCTAGACAGGAAACTCAGAATACAGGCATTCACCCTTCCAGATTGCACGAGTTTCTGAACATTGTCAAAGTCTTAAACCTTAACGAGATTTTGGATAGACTTACAAAGTCTAGGGGGTTTTATAAAATATTTTAAAACATTGAAGAATTTCATATAAAAGAATATTGATGGAAATATAAGGTAAAGTCTTAGAATTTTGAGGATTTGTAAGATTTGTGTTAAAGATTTAGAATTTGACAAATAAACACATAAGTTCCTAATCATGCAAGACTAAAAGAGGGTCCTAAAGTTATAGTCTAGGTTAAAGATTTCTAATAACCTAAATCCCTATAACCAAGGCTCTGATACCAATCTGTCACACCCCAACCGGGCGGCGGAACACGTCGGAGTATGACCCGAATTGTGACCAGATTGCTCGTAGCACTTGGAACTATTAAAATTTCATAATTTTATTCAATAATATTAAAAGTGCCTCAAAGGCTACAAATAGTTCAAATAAACAAGACAAAACATAGTTCCAAACAAGATAAAATCAGATTTCAAATTTCTAAGTCCAAACCTAAGTGTTGAACATAAATCAAGCGTTGCTTGAACTTGGTGCACCTGAAACATGTTCAAAATAAGAGTTATCAACAAAATGAATTGTTGGTGAGCAATCATGGTAGATATAGATATAGTAGTTTGGATAAAGTACAAATTCCATGCTAAGACAAGTAATACATTATAGTCTTATTGTATATACACACAGTCCAAATTAAACCTTCCTTTTAAGATTTATCCAATTCAGATTGTCCAACATATAGTTAACAGTTTTTCAGTTTCAGAATTCATTACATGCATCCTAGATCAAAGAAATGAATGGGGTAGCTAACCCACATGGTACCACTAATTCCATTCATAGGCTGTCGAAACAGTTAATAATATGAACTAGTGTAATCAACAAATAAGCCACATAATGCAATTAAACAAGTCTAACATAAGGGAATTTGTTTCAAGTTGTGAGATTTGTCAATAGTGTAAGTGTAATTATATAGGAACATGTTTCACCCCAAAAGTGATAAAATGTATAAAGAGGGGCATGAAAACTCACATGGTTTGTAAGTAGTTTCCGAGCTAAGTTTGATCCAAAGATATAATCCAAAGTAGGTCACAATTAACCTATTATAGTTGTAGTTTAGTCATTTAGTTTAAAGGAATAAGCTAAGGTTTGTTCGTGTTCTCGAATTTGGGAAATTAGGATTTTAGAAAGTTTAAGGTTTGAAAAGTAATTTGGTTATAGTTTAAGGTGTGCAAGTATTTAAATTACTAAATTATTATGTTTAGTAATTTAAATATAATTTCAGATTTTATAAAATATTTTAAGTGATTATTTAATTAATTACTTATTTAGTAATTTAGTTAATAAATGTGTTTAATTAACTAAATATGTCAAAAAGATAGTAAGAATATAAATATAATTTAAATTATAAATTTTATAAATATTTTCTATTAATAAGTAAATTTTTATAAAATTTACTTATTTTTAGTTTAATTAAATCAATAATTCCATTGATTTAATTACAAAACAAAATTAGTAAAAATTAGTAAAAATGTCTAAAAGTTCCAGAAACTTAATATTTTGTTAAAAATATATAGATTAAGTTTCTGTAATTTTTGTATAATTTTTGGAATAGATTTACTAATTTTAAATAAATAGTCCAAGCTTTAAATTTAGACTTTTAAATAATTAATTTTATAAACTCAGAAAGTTTTCTGTTTTTATTTTATAAAACAGTAGAGAATTTTATTACAAAAATTTGGACTATTTATTTGTACATTTTCGAGTTGTAAATAAAAAGTTATGAATTTTTAAAGATTAAAGATTTAATAAAAAGAAAAATCAAAAATAGGAAAATGTTGAAAAGTGGGCGAACCGGCCACAAGGCGGATCGAACCTGGGCTACTTGGCTTAGCAGCAGTGCACCTGACCGTTGGGCCAAGTGGCTAACCTGGTAATAAGTTGAATTGGGTTATATTTAACCCGGATCTTGGATCCGGTTTGTGTTCGTTTAAGCAAAAAAAAAGGCTCACGGATGAGGGCCTTAGCCGGACTCGAACCCGTGACCTCTCGTTCGTAATACGCGCACCCGGCCATCTCGGCCAAGTGACTAACTCGTAAACAAACGGAGAGAGGTTCCTTTTAACGACGTTTTCGAAATAAAATCCCAAATACGTTTGAAACACAAGAACCCTAATCTGAGTTTGTTCGAATTCGATGAATCCGTATAATAGGAACTCAATTAACCATAGGGCTTTTGTTATACGTTCAATTCCGAGCCTAATGACGTATTGAATTACCTGGAATGATCAACTGATCGAAGTTCTGGACTCGTTGTTCAGTTCGTCTGAACTGAGATTCCGAGAGAGAGAATTAGAGAGTGTTAGGAGTTGTGATTTGTTTCAAATGGACGCATTAGGTGTCGTCGAGGTTTGTACAACCTCAATTCGACAAATAAATTCGCGAATTAACGAGTTTTGATTACGGTTTAAGACGGTTTAAAGTTTTTAGCCGTTTTCTACTGTTACGAGTTAAAATTTCGAATTAAACGAGTTCATCATGCTCGTTTATGAGTTGTAATGGGATTTCAGTTACGAATCTTTGCTCTTATCATCTCAAAATGCGTTTTCGAATATTCAGAACCCAAAACCGGGTTCCCCTTGTTTCGAACCCACGACCCCTTTTGGGTGGGTTTTAAAACAGAAAAATACAACTTTGGTCCCTGAGGTTTGTTAAGTTGACTCCGGTCAACTTAAACTTGAAAATAAGTTTGAGGAAAGGCAGTTTAGCCCTTGTAGTTAAGTTTTAACCAAAAACTAAGTTAGTTAGGTTAAATAGGATTTTTAGTTAATAAATTTGATATATTTTGATATTTAAATGTATAAATTAAATTTAAATTATAAAAGAATTGTTTATTTCTATAAAAATGATATAAAATGACATATTTTTTATAGAACTTTATTTTAAAAATATTTATTTAATTAAACTTTATTTATTTGATTTATTTAGGAATAAATCTTATTATTTCTTAAAAATTCATAAAAATTTATAAAAGTCATTTTAATTTATATAATTTGTGTTTTAATTTAAATAAAACACATTAGGATTTTTTTTCAAATTAAATAAGTATAATTTTTTTTTTTTTACACTTAGATAATTTATGAGATTTATTTTATATAGTTTAGGGACTTTATTCAAATACCATGAATATTAGCCCTAAAACATAGTTTGAGTATGGTTTTTAGCCACATAGTTTAAGCAATTCATTTAAGAATTTTCACATATTATTAAATATGGATAATTAGGGTTTACAATAAATGCCAAATGGCCGGAAATTGTAAACGAAAAAGTACAGATATTACACTTAGTAACTCCAATATTAAGCGAAGGTGTTCCTCGTGGGCGGATCGGGATTTGGAATAGATGAGAATGTCATCAATGAAGACGATTACGCATTTGTCCAAATACGGTTTGCACACTCGGTTCATGAGATCCATGAAAACCGCGGGTGCATTGGTTAGCCCAAAAAGCATCACCATAAATTCGTAGTGTCCGTATCGGGTTCGAAATGCGGTTTTGGGAATGTCGTCCTCATGAACACGAAGTTGATGATATCCCGAACGGAGATCGATCTTGGAAAAACAAAACGCACCTTGGAGTTGGTCGAAAAGATCGTCGATGCGAGGCAAAGGATACCGATTCTTGATAGTGAGTTTGTTAAGCTCACGATAATCGATGCACATGCGGAACGATCCGTCTTTCTTTTTAACGAATAAAACGGGAGCGCCCCACGGTGATGAACTCGGACGAATGAAACCCTTGTCGGCTAACTCTTGAAGTTGACCGGCAAGTTCTTGCATCGGAGGGTGCAAGGCGGTAAGGAGCTTTGGCAATCGGAGTCGTACCGGGCATGAGATCAATTCGGAATTCGACCTCACGGGATGGAGGAAGACCGGGTAGGTCCTCGGGAAAGACTTCGGGGAAATCGCAAATGATGAGAATGTCTTTTACACCTTTGCCCTTTTCTTTCTTTTTCACTACTTGGGCCAAAAAGGCCACGTAGTTCTTTAGTAAATATTTTTGGGCTTTGGTGCAGGACATGAGTTTGAGTCCACCGGATGGCCTTTCGCCATGGATTTGCAAAACTTGACCGGATGGAAGGGGAATACGGATGAATTTCTCAAAGCAAACGAGTTCGGCATGATTCTTGGCAAGCCAATCCATGCCTACTATGACATCAAAACTCCCCAATTGCATGGGTATGAGATCGATCGAGAAGGGATGGCCATTAAGGTCGAGAGTACAATCGAGGATAATCGTGTCACAAAAGGTGGATTTTCCGTCCGCGATTTCGACAGTGAAGGAGTTCTCTAACTTAGATCGGGTCTTAGCTAACATAAGTTCAAATTCTAGCGATACGAAACTTTTATCCTCACCGGTATCAAATAAAACAGAAGCATACCGACCATTGATAGGAAACATACCGTTCACCACGTCGTTATCAGTTTGTGCCTGCGCCACACTGATGTTGTAAGCACGGCCTTTTGGGTTTGTGGGTTGGTTTTGGTTGGGTGGTTGGTTGCGGTTGTTGGTGGGGTTGTTGTTGTGGTGGTGTTGGTTTTGGTTTTGTGGGCATTTTGGGCTCATGTGGTTTGGATCACCACAACGGTAGCAAGCCCGACCATTTGTGATGGCCGGTGGGTTTCGGTTTGGTGGGGGAGCTTGGGTGTTTTAGGGTTGTTGTGGGTTGCGGCATAGGTTGGCAAGGTGTCCGGATTTGCCACACGAGGTGCATTTTTGGCATGGGAGGTTGTTTGGGTGGTGGTATTGGCAAGTGTTGCATAATGGGTAAGATCCACCATACGGTTTCTTTTGGGGTGTCGGGTCTTGGTTCATCGGCACAACGGGGGTGACAACCGCATAGTTCCGGGGTTGGGACTTGCGCTTTTTGTTGTTTTGGTGAGTAGGGGTTTTGGCGGGTTTTGGTTCGGTGACTTTGGGTTCGGTGGGCTCAACGGTGGATTGGGTGGCGTGCTTCTTGGTGCCCCGAATGGTTAAAGTACCATCCTGAACACGGTTTCGGGAGAAAGCGGCCGCAAGGAGCATGGCCTTGGCGAGGTTGGTGGGTTCGGCGGCGGCGACCGTGTCCTTGATGACGGACGGGAGGCCTTGTATGTACTTGGCCACGGATCGCTCTATGGTGTCAACTTGGCGAGGCGCAAGGACGGAGAGTTGTTGGAAGCGGAGGTTGTAGGCAGCATTGTCACCGCTGTCCTGTTTGAGGGTGAAAAACTCCTCCTCGAGTGCTTGCAACTCGTGGGGAGGGCAGTACTCCTCGCGCATAAACGCTTTGAGTTCCTTCCAAGACAGGGTGACGATCTCCTCGTCGAGCTCCTTCTCGCTATCCCACCAAGCGAGAGCTTGCTCTTTGAAGGGGCTAGCAGCGTAGCGAGTCCGGAGGTGGTCCGGGGTCTCGTTTACCGAGAAGGTGTTTTCCATGCTCGCAAACTAGCTAAGGAGATTGGTTGCACCTTCGAGTCCCGTGAAAGATTCGGGACGACAAGCAAGGAAGGTTCGGTAGTGTTGGGCGTGGGAGTTGGGAGTTTCGGTGTTGGATTCGACCGATCCGTTGGGGGTGGGGTTCTGGATGAGGCCAGGGATGACTTGGGCCATTTGCTTGGCCACGAGTGCGGCCAAACGCTTGTCCCTCTTGTTGTTCCTGGCGGTAGCAGAGTGGCGAGATGAAGACATCTACAAAAGGGGATTGTGAGACTTAGATCAATGGTTTTGCATAAAAATTGTTGTCATATGAGTATGTAAATTTCACGTATGGCACAAGTAATCAAGTAATTTCATGTGATAGCACGTTTGGTCATGTGAATCATGTATGGAAATAGTGTATATAACAAACATGTGACGATGAAAGAGCATAAATTTAATTGGTTCTCGAATGTATTAGCGTTTTGAAGTTAGTAAGGCGAGTAGCGAAAAGCGAGCGTCCACGAGATCGAACCAAGTTAGTATAATAATAGTAGTGAAAATAGTTTATATATAAAAGAGAGGCTTGTTTGTAAAAAGTTGGAGTGTCTCGTTAGCTCGGCTCTTGAACTAACGAAAACGTCGACTAACCCAAGTGGTCAAACCTTCTATTGAGTTCGGGAAACACGTTTTGGCCTAATAGATAAAATACTCTCGCCGGTAATTCGGTTAATGGTATTTTACCCTTCCGGTTACTACGTGTCCCTAGTCAATAGCAAAGCCGAGACTTTGGCGAGATTGAAAATTTTAAGAGTGGAACTAATCACCAAATTGTGGATTTCACTCCTAGTTTGGTGGTGTCGTTCCGTTTTGTATAGGTTTGGTGCCTTAACCGTTTGAGATAGGAAATCACTCCTAACTTTAACGGTAAGGTTTCCCAAGAGCGTTTGTGAGTGGAATTCTTTTACCGTCAAGGTGAGGTTTTCACACCTAACTTGATGGTAAATTCCTAAGTTTTAGGCGGAGTGAAACTTATCACCGAATGAGGAATTACCCTCTTTTGGTGAGTTCGTTTCTTTGGTGAAATATGAGTGTCTTGATGTCTTGAAATCCATGACGGTGTATTTAGTCCAAAGAATAAGTAAGAAGCAAAGGTGGTAGAACAAGCGTATTAAGAGTCATAAAGAATGGTCTAAAACGGGTCCTTAGTTATAGGCTAGGTCAAATAAGCAATTTTCCTAATTCCCTATAACCACGGCTCTGATACCAATCTGTCACAACCCATTCGGCGGCGGAATCACCAAACGTGACGTGTAGGATTGTTCAAAGGCATCGTGGCACTATTGTTGAAGTATAAATTTAACCGATTTCATTAAACTAAGAATTTCAAATACAATTGTTTCAATTAAAGGAAATACATTGATAAACAAAAGACAAAAATATTTAAATTTGATATCTAAGGCAAAGTCCCTAGATTCCGTTTCCATGGTAGCATCAAACATCTCCTGAAAACATGTAAAATAATATTTGATCAACAATAAAGTTGGTGAGTTCATACAAGTTTCATACATATAATAATCATGTTTAAAGCAACAATTCACATGCATAGACATACTTTACTAATGTTCATACAATTTGTAATGATATAGTTCAAACCTATTGTTGACATAGCATACCTAGCATCCAAAGAATACTAGTCGAATAAATAACATAACAAGACCGGGGGCTCCATAAAGGTAACAAAAAGCCGACGGGTGTCAATCCTATAGCGCTACACTTGTTAAGTGCGGTTTTGCAAGAATTAATGAACTATTGTATTAACAAGTTGTATTTAAGCATGTAGTCAAGTTGTTGTCACATGAGCATGTTAATGAATTGTGTTTGAATAAAGTGTGAATCTTGTAGTGTATGTGTTTTGAATATGTACATGTTTTCAAGTCCCAAAGTGCAAAAATGTAAAAGGGGCAAGTATGAAACTCACGGTTTGGCGTGGTAACGAAATGATGAACGGGAAGGTGAAGAGTCGGGAATGCCGGTTAACCTAAAAGGTAACGTAGGCATAAGTTCGGTGGAGATGAAATAATAAATAATATATATGTATAATAGTATCAAGTTGGTCATGAATCGCCGACGGCGGACCGAAACACAAACCCCTAACTTAGTTAGGAATTCGGATGGTCAAAAGTTAGTATAGTTAGTAATATACCACTTGAAGTGGCCAAGAGAAAGGTTGGGAAATCCACAAACCTTGTTAGATTTATTTATAATATTTATGTATAGGATTTGAACACCTTGTGGTTATTGGATGTCTTATGGTAGATGAACCTATGTTCATCTACTTCATCCAAATACCTTAGCACAAGGCTTCCATCATAGAATTTTGATGGAGGCTTGGTTTGGTTTTACCACAACTAGATGTAAAATATCCAAACAAGAACATGAAGAAGAAGAAATGTTAGTTGAAAGACCACAACTTGGAACTCAAATGGTGACTTATCTTAGATGTTTACCAAGGTAAACAAATGATAAGATCCTAGAGGTTTATCCAAGAGGGTGAAGGAAGAATTGTTAAGAAAAAAAAAGGAAGAAACTTGAAGAAAAATAAGGTTTTTACCTTATAAAATTCTGTCAAAAATCTTAGAAGAAATGGAGCACTTGGAGAGATTTGTGAGAGAATTTGGAGGGTGTAAGGGTGGAGGAGTGAAAGGGAGTGGGTATTTATAAGTGTGGATTAGGGTTTGGGGTATTAAATGAGTTAGTTGGGAGTTGGTGGTTGACAGGGAGGTGATTATTTTTTTAAAAAGAAAAAAAAAAAAATAATAATAATAGTACTAATGATAATACTACTACTAATAATAATAATAATAAACCGAGCGTGTATGTATGTGAAACGAGAATATAAATGTGTAAAAAAGGTGAAACGCGTGTTTGTAATATATAATTTTGTAATATTGTACGTATGATGTTGTCTTGCATATGTATAAATGTAATGTATGTTGTAAACATGTAATTGAATAAATCCAATAAATTCATTGATCATAAGTCTCAGGTTACAATGGATTCAAAAATGAAAGTACAAGGGTACAAAATGTAAATAAACGATGATGTGGAAAGTACGGATATTACAAACATCGAATTAGTGATGAACTGATTCTAGGGTTCATCACGATCTGGGTTTAATCGAATCCTAATCTACACACGGTTTCAATCAAATTAAATTATTGGGGTAGTTTCGCAGTCCATTATTAATCAAAAGCCCCATGAATCTAATCCCAACCATTATAAGATTTAGTCAATTTGATTCTTGATCAAACCTAGGGTTCTCGATTTCTAAAACAAGAATTAAACGAACCTATACTTGATAATTTTACGATTAATTGCACCCACAGATTCGTATTAGATTGACGATCAAAACCCCTAAACCCTTTTTGCAAATCGTTGTTGAAATTGAAAGGATTGGGACTGGTTTTGGTTCGGGTTCGCTATAGGGAGAAGAACACTGTGAACTTGTGTGTTAAAACCAAACATAACCATCTTCCAACACGATTACCTTAGCGGGTGGACTGGTTAAGGCTTTGAGCTGGTGGGGAGGAGACCCGGGTTCGAGTCCCCCCACCCCTGTTTTTGTTTTAAATCATTTTTAAAACTTTATTTTGATATAAAACCTTTCCCATTATTATTATAATATAATAATACGTTTTTGAACCCGGAAAACTCCCTTAGCGTCGGCATTGATTTTATGATACATTTTTGAGCAATTTGATTATATTAAAAATAATATATTAATTATATTGTTTCACTAACTTAGTATTTGATTTATTAAAAGCACGTAAATGATCATTTTATATTAATATTCGGGTTTTTGAGTTTATAACTCGTTATTAATTATTATTCTCACGTTTCAAAATAATATAATTATTTACATTATTTATTAAAATTATTATTTAACTCAAAAACACAAACAAAACAATAATACATATTATATTATTTTGGTGACGTATTATACGTGTCGTATTCACATTAAATGATAAACTAAAAATCCTTGATTCCGAGGACGCGTTTGTCTAACCGTTAATCCTAAGTATAATTTAGGACATCCGATCTTTTCGCATCGTCACAAAAACCCCATTGTATCTCTAACTGTTATGTTTATAATTTTAGGGCATACGTAGGCAGTTCACAGTCAAACTCTTGGGTTTCCTACTTGCATCCTTGTGTGGTGTTATCTATTCATATGCAACTCAGGTGAGTTTCACGGCCCCTTTTTACTTGTTTTCCTATTGGGGGAGAAACATGCATATACACAAACATAATTTTATTTGTTTTTCCGTTGGGGAGAAACATGCATACAAACAAACAGTATTTTACTTGTTTCCTATGTATACGAACAAACATCCGTTTACTTGTCTTTCCGCCGAGTAGATATATACACATGAACGAACATGGATCACATAGTATTTCATTACCACTTGTTTACCTAAGTGCAAATATAACATGTAAAGTCCTTACACACTCGGACCGTTAATATATGGAGTATAGCGAGGAAATTTGAGTAGTACTACTGGGTTTGATAAACCCCACCCGGGTTAGTCGCGCTAACTTGATTGGAGGTCGAACATGTGTAAATTGTCCTAAACACTTGCCGTTGTTGATGTTAGCAATGGCGGAAGGCACCCAAACACAAACAGCCAGCTTCGGTTGTGAAAACTTAGAGTAACTTGTACATTGTCTAGCTAGCAATAGGTGTGACTTACGTATGTGGATCCCGCAAACACTCAAAGAGTTTATTTACTTGTAAACCTGTGAACTCACCAACCTTGTGTTGACACTTTTTCTTACATGTTTCTCAGGTCGCTAAGGCACAGGTTGCACACTTAGGACATGCATGAGATCCTGCTATCATTTCATCCTCATGCAAACATTCAAAACAATTTACTTGTTTTATTAAACTAAACTTGGGCGCGCTTATTTTACGCATTTATTTTCTTATTTAAACGCTTCCGCATTAACTCTGAACTTTTATGATATTACATTTATGTCCCATATAGTGTCGTTTGATGTAACTAATGACTGAGATCTTGGTTTGTCACGCACCAAACGGTAAAACTCCGTTAGTGGAATTTGGGGGTGTGACAACATAGCATTGTCGGACACATTCTCCAAACGAAATGTGTACAATCGATGCTACGAGCATACCCAGAATGACATGTTTTTTTTCATGCGCGTTGTATAAAAGTGTAACGTCTTGGCTTGTCGGTCTGCGTAAGAACTCTTTGCCATATATAACTATGTCATTACAAAAACATTCTAGGCATTCACCTGAGGTACCACAAGCCATACTTAAGTACTCATCGTATTCGTCGGGAGGATTACCGGTTGCGAGTTGTTTGACTGCAGATGTGCATTTTTGTAACGCCACAAAACTCTTTTTCATCCTCCCGTCTAAGCCCTCTTGGAACCATTCAAATTTTTTTCTGCGTCTCTTTTATTAAATATAAATCTATCTTTTAATAATAATATATTTTAAAAAAAATACTAAGGGAGGTGGGAGTGGTACCCTCCCACTTCAAAGTACACTTCCAAACCCACCAATCACAAGATGCTATCTCATTTTGACAAACTACCCTCCCAAACTACCCTCTTAGGTGGGAGTGGTACCCTCCAACCCTCTTATTTAAAAAAAAAATTAAAACAAATCAAATTAATAAACTAAAACTTTAATTAATTAATTAAAAATACATAATAAATTAAAAGACAATTAATAAAAACAACTTAAAAAACACACCTAAAAATTTAAAAATCACATGACCAATCATACTTTGCGGCTATTTCTCGTTTCTGTTTTAGAATTATAATATCTAATATACAAGTTGTCAAAACCGAACCTTACATAATTCCCGATGCATCAACGCCCTCCGCTACAATGCGCGGGTTCGCCTACTAGTTCAGTAGATTTATGATACACATTTGACTGTTTTGTTAGATTAACGAGTTGCGAGCGGGGAGTGCTTCACGCGGTCATGCTCGTGAAACACCACCTCCCTTTGCCGCGTGAGGGGTCCGTGAGGGACGTGCATAAAAAACTCACGGGGCAAGTAAATTGAAATTGTGAACGTCTTTTTTTTTTACCGTTGGATGATGTCGTTTTACGGATATTTTAAAAAAGGTCCAAAATAAACACTATAAATATAATCTTTAAACACTAATTTTTTACTCACAAATTCTAAACTCTCACATCTAAATTTACACACACAAATTTCATTTTATTTTTCATTTTCATTTTAAAAATGAATCCCAACGATCCAAACAACCTAATGTTTTAGATGCATCACGCGCAACAACAAAAGGCGTTCAATGTACGCCCTCAACAAGCGAATGCATTCAACCAACCATCCTGTTCAATCAACCCCGTTGCATACTGTAACACCCAAAATAAAAAGAAAATAAAATTCAAAATTTCACTCCCTCGCGGTACGCGAGGGAGATTTTGACAAAGCCCCGCGATACGCGAAGAAGCTGCTTATACGCCAGATTTACATCTTCTCGCGGTATGCGAGAAGATTTCCAACCAAGCCTCGCGGTACGCGAGGGAATAGTACACGCGTCAGGGCCAGAAAACACGTGTCATTCACCCTTGCCACCAGCCGACACGTGTCATGCTGACTCAGCACCGTTCGTGACACCTCATCCTCTCGCGGTACGCGAGAGATTTCCTTGGCTGGCCTCGCGGTACGCGAGGGACCGGAATTCCAGCCTATAAAAGGCCTTAAAAGGGGATTGAATTCTGTACAGTTTCCAAACGTTCGTTTCACACAAACCCCGTTCTTTCAAGCTCCACGACATCCCGAAGTGCTATCCAAGAGTCCAACGAAACCCTGCTCAAGCCGTAGTTCTGTCCAAATCCCGCGAAGTAAGTATCATTAAAACTATTCATATATATATATATAGCCGCAATTATATATATATTCTCTCATATATATTCTCGTTAATCGTGTCTTCCCTAGGAAGAAACGTGTCGAGGTTCTGCTCAAATTCCGAAGCCTACAACCCTACCAGCCATCAAAAATCAAGGTGAACACGTTTAACGCTTTTCAAACGATAAAACCATTTTATTTACGAAAACGGCATGAAACAAATTAAATGCTTTAATCATAAGGGTAATCTACGTGATAGCATTCAGGCCATAAGCATACGTAGATTTGATCAAATGGTATACATGTGACGGGTGAAAGTCCGGTCCGTGGCTGGGTACAGATCATGAAAGGGGGTATCATAAGACTGAGGATATGGTTCCTTAGCAGATTATACGAGGGATGAGTTCCTGAGTATCATATAAGACTAAGAACAAGGTTCTTAGCATCACGACCCTGGGAATAGGCTATCAGTCTGAGACATAGAGCTCAGCCAGTTGACCCCATGGCAGTTAACCCAGTGTATGTAGGTGGTATATATTTCAGGTGAAAAAGACTGCTGAATGTGTAGATTTACCATACAGAAACGTGCTTAAAGGCTTTAATTTGGTTTATGTTAGAAATCATTTTCGTGTCAGTTAAATGTGATTCACCGGCTTTATGCTGATGTTCATTTTCAAAACGTTTTTCACAGGTAGTGAAAGAAATCATTAAATTCAGGGTGGTGCAGTAAAGACAAGATCTTTAGGCATATTTAAATCCCTGTGGCAGACTAATACAAGACCAAATGTTGGAACGGACGTAGATCCTAGACATTTTAAATGGCTTGTATTATGTAAATTAATTCAGCAGATGTACATTATATAATAGACTTTTGAATGTCTATTATCATGAAATGAAAAGGGACGTGGATCCCAAGTTTTGACAAAAAGTACAGAATTAACCCTTGAGGTTATTTACATGACATTTCATTACAAAAAGGCATCAAGTAAAAACAAAGACTTCCGCTGTCCAAATTTATGGGACCTCATTCAGATACCAGCATTGTCTCGCGACGCCCGGGCAGGGGTAGCCCGGGGTTGTGACACATACCACAAGTGCCTAATCTAACCACGCCCGAGTTAGAGTTTGTTCCCGAAACATAGGTGATGATAGAATCTGTTGCCGAAACACAAGCAACGTCTAGTCGAAGGTCCCGAAAAAGAAATCAACAGAAACAACAAAATGTGCGGACCGTGAGGAGTGGGAACATGATTCGGAGTTAAAATTTGAAAGGGCGTTTATTAACGTGTCAAAGGATCTTGTGATCGATATTTATTTTTAACTGTTACAAATTTATTAGTTAATTATTAATTATCAATACTTTATTATACTAATTCTATAAAACTTGTAGGTAACAATCAAGCATATCCTAGGCCCTGTGGTCCCGTATAAGTTTAAATTTCATAATCTAATGGGCAAACCCGAATATCAAAGGTTGGATTAACTAAGTTCTAAATGGACTCATATTAACAAAAATGTTCTAAAGTTTAATGGGATATATCAATTAGGGGTGTAAACGAGCCGAGCCCGAGCTCGACTAGGATTGAGCTCGGCTCGTTTAACTTACTGTGAGCTCGAGTTCATGGGTAGTTTTTCAAGCTCGAGTTTGGTTCAGGCTCGGCTCGTTTATAATTTATTATTTAATTTATATATACTTATAATTATTTCATATAAAACTTATTATAATTTTTATATATAACAAAAATATTATATTGTGTATATTTATTTATGTTTATTTTTAATTAAAATTATTTTTTTATATTTATTTATAATTAATATTAATTTATTAATGTTTATATTTAAATGATATTAATTAAAAAAAGCAATTAACGCTCACACCACTCTCCCTCGTATAGATATATCTTTGTCAAGTGAAAGGTGATGTGTGTGAAAGTAGGGGTGTAAACAAGCCGAGCTGAGCCCGAGCTCGGCTCGTTTGACTTTCCGTGAGCTTGAGCTCGAACTCGGCTCGATTCGAGCTTTATTTCTAAAGCTTAGGCTTGGCTCATGTGTAGTTTTTCAAGCTCGAGCTCGGCTCGTTTATATTTATTAATTAATTTATATATATTTATTTTGTATAAATTTTATTATAAAATTTTATATAACATAATATATATTATTTAGTTATTTTTATCATAATTTCATATATACTAATATTATTTTATAAATGTATATTTAATATATTATTTAAAAAATATATAAATAATAGGCTCGTTTAGGCTCGCGAGCCGGCCCGAGCTCGATAAGTGAAAGCTCGGGCTCATTTACTAAACAAGCTTTTTTTTACGCTCGAGCTCGGGCTCAGGCTCGTTTAAGCTCGGCTCGTTTCGAGTTTTTAACGAGCCGATCTCGAGTAGCTCACGAACGGCTTGGCTCGTTTACACCCCTATGTAAAAGTTGTAAGGAGTGAGGTGACGACATATGACACACGGTTTTTCTTTTTACAACTACGTTTCATAATGATAGTCTTACGTTCATGAGGTGTAATAACTTGAATCTTCACGTGTCATGTGACCCGCCCCATATAAACTTCCTTTAGATAAATGAAAAAAAAACAGAGTATTCATATAAGAAGATATACTTGACACATAATGCAACTACAAACTATCACGTATCACCTAACACAGAAGTTTACAATTAAATATGAAACATTTGATACTTAAAACAAAACACACTTGCACAATTTTAGGAAAATAGGATATAATCATAAGAAATTTTAAGAATACAATAGGTTGATTTTATATGACATTTTCTTCTAGATAGATATAATAATAGTCTCTTTGTTACATGTGACTAAATTTAGAGTACCAGGTGGATATCAATATCATTGTCACTTATAGCAAAAAAAAAAAAAGTGACCAGATTCACTGTACTTGGTTACCATTGTAACGCCCCAAAATAACCTAAAATCCTTTTAACTCTTAATATCAAAAATCAATTCTAAATCCTCTATAAAATCAGCCCCATCAACCCTCAATCTTTATCATCTCCTCTTCAATTCCCTCCCAACAAAGTTTCCATAATTCCATCAATGGCCGAAGCAGTTCACAACAACAACGTTTTCCCTTCCTCAAAGAAGAGGACAAACCCCGACGACTCCAGTCGCGACGACGATTTCGTCACTAAAAAACTCCCAACAAAACCCTTATGGGAAGACCCTGCATCTGCTTTAGCCAACGCCCGCCACGAATTCGGAGAGCACGGCGGTGTTAACATGTCCATCGAGGCGTCCGCCACTTTCACCGTCATGGAACCCGAAACTCTCAGCCGCATGTTCGCCGGCGAGCTAGGCGCCGACCGCGATTTCTTCATCTACAGCCGCCATTTCAATCCGACAGTCCTCAACCTCGGACGCCAGATGGCGGCGCTGGAGGGTACCGAGGCGGCGTATTGCACGTCTAGCGGCATGTCGGCTATCTCATCTGTTCTGTTACAGCTGGTGAGCAGCGGGGATCATATAGTGGCGTCCCAGACGCTTTACGGTGGAACCCACGCGCTTCTCACGCATTTTCTACCGAGGTCGTCGAACATAACTACGTCGTTTGTTGACATCAGGGATTTGGAGAAGACTAATGAAGCAATCGTGGAAGGCCGTACGAAGGTTTTGTACTTTGAATCGATGTCTAACCCGACGTTGACGGTGGCGAATATCCCGGAGCTTTCTAGGATTGCGCATGAGAAGGGTGTGACGGTGGTCGTCGACAACACATTTGCGCCGATGGTGGTTTCGCCGGCGAGGCTTGGCGCCGATGTCGTCGTTCATAGCATCTCGAAGTATATTAGCGGCGGGGCCGACATAATAGCTGGTACGTAATAATGTAATTTCTTTAAAAGTAAATTAAAGAAAATTAATTTTTATGTTTAATATCTAATTTTATCTCAATCTTTATTAAGGGTGTTTGGATTTACTTTTCAAACTACTTATTATTTTTTTTAAAAAGATAATAAGTCAAAAGTCTATTCGGATAAATGTTGAAAAAGTTAGTTTTAAAAGGGTTAAAAAGTTGTTTTTGAAAAGTAGATATTTTTTACTTTTATAAAAAGTCATAAGTTATTTTTAATAAGTAATCCCAAACACCCCCTAATTACACTATTAATTGTTTTTTCAAAAAACAGAATTTTAAGTACACTGGATCTTACTACTCTAATAAATTGAATATCCTTATTTCTATTTTTCCCGCTTAAACTTAATAAAAAATCTCTTAAGGACACGTGTCATTTCCAAAGCCTTCATCATTTCTATTTTTTCCGCTTAAACTTAATACAAAATCTCTTAATACAAAATCTTTTAAGGACACGTGGCATGTGTTAATTACAAATATGCCCTTGTGTAACTTTCCTTTAATTTTTTCCTTAAATCAAGGTAGGTGTGTATCACATAAGGGCATATTTTTAATTAACGCAAGTGGGATATGCCCTCAAAAGCCTTGATTTACAAAGAAATTAAAATTTAGACGAAATGACTAAATTTGTTACAACATTTGTACACATATAATATTTTATATAATTAATGAAAATTAAGATTTTTAGATGAAATTATATATAAACATAAAGATTGATTTTTTGTAATCTTGTCCATGTTTAATGTTTCAGCTTTTGGCCGTCTTTCTTTCGTACGCGTGTCCATCGTGATAGCAACTAGAAACCAATTTCCATCATATTTCATAAATTCATGAGTTTTACCAGAATTTAGGTAAAGGTTAAATTTGAAAAGAACGAATAAAGATTCATCTGATTATAAGGGATTTCAGAAAATGGTATTCTATTTCCTGTGAAATTTTTAATTAAAAATGGTTTTTAGGTAATCCTCAGAGGTAACAGATTCAAAAATTTCTGATTTATGTAACAAGAAAAGATAGTCCTTTCTTTTTACCCACGAATTTAGTGAAGAGTCCCATCAACCTAAAAATATTGTTTTTACTCGTTTATCTACCACTTTATTGTAATCGTCCTATATTAATTCTTTAGAAGTTCATTATCAATGATGTTGTTCCAGACTTCCAGTAACAGGTATCACATGGAAACCCTCTGGCATGTTCACTTTTCTTGGTCTTTTTTGGATATCTACTTTATTACAAACAGACAAAATTAGAAAAATTGTTTTTTTCTTGATTTGATCATCCATGTGAAGGATCTGTCCTTTTTTTATAAGCAACTTTTGTTTGCAACTGTATCAGAATCTTTATTAGTATAGTATATTATATCAAAGTTTATGATAAAAGATTCTTGTTATATTTTAGTTTATACGCACACCATACAGGACTCGTATAGACAATACGGCCGTATTGGACTATTTTGGACACAATACGACCGTATTTGATGACCGAATGTGACTGATGTAACATGTCTGCACGCTAGGTGTATTTTTGCAGCACCCTATATTAATGTTGTTATTGTGATTACAGGAGCTGTTTGTGGTTCAGCTAGTCTGGTGAACTCACTAATGGACCTTCACCAAGGGGCTTTGATGTTATTAGGCCCAACAATGAACGCCAAGGTTGCTTTTGAGTTGTCTGAAAGAATCCCTCACTTGGGCCTCCGGGTCAAGGAGCATTGTCACAGGGCTTTTGTGTACGCCCAACGAATGAAGAAAATGGGCCTCAAGGTCATCTACCCGGGCCTTGAAGACCACCCTGATCACCAACTTTTGAAGTCCATCTCAAACAAGGATTATGGCTATGGTGGGATGCTCTGTCTGGACATGGGAACCGAAGCCCGAGCGAATAAGCTGATGAATTTGTTGCAGAACCAGACCCAATTTGGGCTCATGGCGGTTAGTCTTGGCTACTATGAGACCCTCATGTCCTGTTCAGGTAGCAGCACGAGCAGTGAAATGACGGAAGAGGAGCAAGCGCTGGCTGGCATTTCGCCTGGTTTGGTTAGGATGTCCATCGGTTACAGTGGGACCCTCGAACAACGATGGGGACAGTTTGAGAAGGCATTCTCGAGACTTCAAGATTCGGGCTTGTTGTCGAAGAATTAAAATGTAAGCAATCTTGGTTATTAATTATGCTGCTTCATGTTGGACTGTAATAATGTTTTATCTTTTGGAGATTTCAATTGATCAGTGTCTTAAATAAACCCATGCCATTCAGTTATAACTTATATGCAGCCTTTGGCCCAGTCTGTTAAATGGGTTTATATTGCATATGTATGTATTTTCAGTTTGTGTATTGTATTAATGTATTGGTTACTAAGTTGTGACCATTCTGTTGGCATTAAATCATCAGTAATAAAAGGTCGTTTCTATGTTTCTGTTAGATCTTGTTACAGTCTATTTTGAAACAAACAGAAAATTATATTGTGATATTAACCTTAAAAATGAAGAATAGCTTTCTTATAAACTATCCTTGTGTAGACGTAAATCTGGCCCGCTGCTGAACCAGGGTTGATACGTAAATATCTCCTTTCTGATAGCTTGATAACCCGACAATCCCAATACCAAAAGCAAACGCGTTAAGGCGTCACAGGGGAGGGATACCTCTGTAACCATCATCCGACGTGAGAATAAGTTTCTCTCTGAGAAGAAAGTATGTAGCAGAGGAGAAAATGGTGATTGAAAGAGTGATACCGGAATCTGCTTTTCTTCCCTTATTTATACCTTTATTTTGTGGGACCACTTTCTCGTTATCAGGTGGTTCCTACCGGAGAGGCATCTCATTGATGACACGTGTCCAAATAGACATGGAGGTGATGTTTTTACCTCATAAAATTTGTTTAGTCTTTTTTATTGGAGTTAGCTTTAGGTTAATACTCTTCAAATCCCCCAGCCTAGTATTTATTATTATTATTTTGAATAAGCACTGGGCTAAAATAATTTCAAGTTCTTAGGAGTGGTGTTTGCTTGCTTTTGTCTTACTTGTTCCCGCGTGTGTAAGGTTTATTCGATGTCAGATAATTTGTCGAACTCGAGGCGTAATGATGTTGTCATTGATGTGTGTGATTGAAAGGGCTTAGTGGTTGTTATCTTGTCAAAGCCGTCGTTGTACCTCTGTCCCTAGGGTATGATCGCCATTCCTTTAGGCCTCCGCCATGCAAGATAACTCTCTATGTCGGCTTTCCCCAATTATGTGTTTGAGGTTGCCTATCTCGCGATTTTGTCTTCATCTTTTGGAGTTTTACCGGTTGCACATCTCCCATATTCACCTTTTAGGTTTAGTGAAGGTATATCATTATGAATTTGTTTGAGAAGTTTTAAGAGAGAACCATCTCTCTTTTTATTAGGGCATTTTTCGGGCAGTGAAAAAAGGGAGATTGGTATTCATTTGACAAGAGGCATGTCACGAAGAATGTGATTGATGGGGGTGCCGTCTAGCTCGAAAGACAAGAATTAGAGCCAAAAATATTTTTCGTTGATGCCGGTGTGATCCATGTCGAGATTGTGTTTCGTTCAGGTGATAGAAGAAGTGTTGGATGTCGCGTTGGATGAGGTCGTGTTTCATTCCCCTTTGTTTAAATGGTTATGTGATCATTCAACCAACATTCAAAGTATAAACGGACGATGGTTCTTTTAATGATAACAAAATTTATGTTATTATAAATGAAAAACCCAATTCTTTTAGTAAAATTGAAGGAGCTTGAAGTAGCTTGAACTCAGTATGACTTCATCTAACTTACAAAGAAATATTTCCAATACTGTTTAGGTAACCAATCAACATACATAAACCTAGTTGTCGTACACAATTATCAAAAAAACTAAAACGGTATTTTGAAAATTGACGCACATGTGTAAAACACTATGCCTGTCGAAAGCTAAAACACATGTGTTACTAGACGTTCAAATCTAAAACACCATGTTAAAAACAATTATTCTCAAAAATTTTTAAAATAAAACAATTTATATTTATATTAATAAATAAAAATACTGTGGGTGTTTGATAAACAAACCCAAAAAATCCCCAAATTTAGGCGCTAGAGATCTCTCGATCTTGTATTGAAACTGGAACAGAGATGGAATCCTCACAGAACACCGGCGGCAATGGTACCCTCAACCCCCAAAACAGCGACGCATCGCCCGCCGGATCAACAGGCACGTCAACTACGTCGTCGTCCGACGATTCGAAGCAAAACCTAAACCATGTCATCAATTCAATTCAGAAAACCCTAGGAACAATCCATCAGCTCTACCTCACAGTCTCCTCCTTCAACGTTTCTTCTCAACTCCCGCTCCTACAACGCCTGTAATTTCTCAATCACTCTATTTGCTCATATGATGTATTTTTCAGTCACGTTTGTTTATATCTGATGAATCTGTAATCACATCATATGCAGAAACGCACTTGTTATGGAGATGGATAATATGGCGAAATTGTCCGAGAAGTGTAACATCCAGATTCCGATGGAAGTGCTAAAGTAATAAATTAGGGTTTGTATGAAAAATTTTGTATTATTTTCAATTTTTGGTTTCTGATTGTGGAATGTGTAATTGAATGAATTTGTAGTTTGATTGATGATGGAAAGAATCCGGATGAGTTTACCAGGGATGTTTTGAATAGTTGCATTGCTAAAAACCAGATCACTAAGGGCAAAACTGATGCTTTCAAGGTTTATATAAAGTTTTATGCTCAATGCTTTTGTTAATTTGTGGAAGAAGTTTTTAATGTTTTGGTTAAGTAATGGTGGAGGCTAGGGTATGTGTATCTGCATATATCATATGTATGACTCGATGTTTACATATACAGGCTTTGCGGAGGCACCTTTTGGAAGAACTTGAACAAGCATTTCCTGATGAAGTAGAAGATTACAGGGAGATTCGAGCAGCTTCTGCAGCTGTGAGTTCTGTTATCTTACTCTAGTTTTAGCTTTTCATTTGCTATCACTGCTTTGATCTCATTGTTAGTTATTGTTGTATACTTGTATAGCTTATATTGCATTTTAATCGCTTGTTTAGAATTGAAAACGAAAGTTGAGTTGATAGGGGGTATGGTCCATTAAGTTCTTGAATCAGGCTTTTTATACATGGACACGCCATTAGGTGATCCATTGTGAAATTATCCTAAAACACCTTTTGAATTAGCTTGCTCGCCTCGGTTTTTAAAATGCGCGCACCAGGAGCGCTTGCTCACCTTGTTCAAATATTGCTCACTTTGGTTGCGCATGTGATGTGGCTGAGGCCGTCTTCGTGTTGCGGTCTGATGCGACACATCATGCAGTTGATCAGTATTTGAACAAATTAGACCATCGATTGCAGTGGGTTTGAGTGTTTGAAATCTTATTGAACAAACTTGACTTTTTGAAATCTTATTGAACAAACTGACCATCAATTGAGCAAATCTGACCAATGTTTTAGTGTTTAAAAGTTAATAATTTAAAATATCATCTATAAATATTTTTTTAGTTTTTTTTAATTACAAACCCCTTGCATAATTAATGTACGTGCATTGCGCATCGGAGCACTGCACGCCTTTTAAAACTAAGCTGCTCACATACCAACTAGTGGTGTTTATGGAGACAAAACTGGACTGTACCAACACAGGTAAATTAAAAATATTGGAACCGAGGAGAACCAAACCTATCTAAACCAGTCCGGAATCGGTCCAGTTTAGAACTGGACCAGTTTCCATTTTGGCTTTCCCACAAGGAGTGTAATAGTTTATTTTTTTTAGTGTATTTAGAGAAATTAACTACTGTACCTTAATTTGTGTCCTGAAACTAGTTTTGCAAGTGTTAAAACATGTTAGAATTTAACCTTCTCCTGCTTTGAATTGAAAACTTGTTTATTCTAGTAGGTAGTTTATTAAAATAAATGGTCAATAATTTTCTCATTATGTAGGACCTGACACTTTGCATTTTAGCACCTTTTTAATGCAATGAAATACCATTTATTTCACTTGTTTGTATACATGGTCCACTATTACCACCAGGGGAGGACCAACCTTGGTGCCCGGGGCAGCCTATGTTACCGGTTAAGTCGGTCCGCATAGTGTAGATTCTTTTACAAAATATATTTTTTAAAGGTAGGTCAAGCCGTCTAGGCACCGTTTGATAACTTTAAGATTGCAGGTCGAGACCCTCATGGGCCAAACGTTTTAGATATGTATTATTTTTTTTATAGTTTTTCTTAAGTAATAAAGAAAAGAAATAGCAAGTAAACAGAAAATCTTATAGCTGGTTTAATGATTAAGGGGGGCTGGCCATCTTAAAGGTGATGCGGTTTCTATTCTACTCAGTTACATTGCTGCACCTCCATACTTTATGTTTCCTAGGATAAGCAGACAGCCTTGAACTTTATATATATATCTC
This sequence comes from Smallanthus sonchifolius, assembly GCA_023525975.1. Lineage (NCBI taxonomy): Eukaryota > Viridiplantae > Streptophyta > Magnoliopsida > Asterales > Asteraceae > Smallanthus > Smallanthus sonchifolius. Next base: position 57,707,495 of record CM042041.1, on the reverse strand, counting down.
CTTTTTTGCTTCTTTTACATCAAGTTTTTGAGTAATTATCTCTTTTTCTGATATTTGACTTTGTTAAGTTTATTTTATTTGTTTAGTACTATAGCTGATTAACACACCAGAAAACCCAAAATAAAAATAACCGACCCGTTTTGACCCGTTACCTACCTCTCTCATATTATGATATCCGGTATCCGTTGCACAATGCGATTTATATTTCCTCAGTCCACCACCGACTATCACACTTGATCTGTACTTGTGGCTTACATACTTGCTAACCCTGAATCATCATACTATGCAGGAATCAATGCGCCTCGCACAAGCACAAAACATGTTACCAAATGGAGATGTGAAGGTCAAACCCGAGATGTAGAGTCAGTGTTATAGTTAATTGTTAAACTGGATTGTACCCCCTAGTTACCTCGTTTTAAACTTACATAAAAACTCAGTTTAATAAAGCTTGAAACCTTTATATGTCTAGCCTTTCTGTTGGTAATCTACTTATGTAAAAATGTCTATAATTTTTAGTTCTTATTATGGAGTTGGTAAACTTAAAGTACTGGTTAGCTTGTCGAGTGAAAAAATCTACTTGGTGTAATTTTGGTTTGACATATTTTACAAATTATTTTTTGATACCTCACAACATTTTCTATTTCATTATGTATTCTCTTTGTTGCAACGTGTTTGTTTTTATCGATTTTATAATCTGAAACCTCAACCTTGGTGCGCCTTTGTATTAACGTTATCTTGCAGATTGACCTCCTAAATTATCACCGGTAAAGTAGATGCTTGGTAACATCAAAGATGCATTCATTTATGTGGTGATATATACAAGTGTAAACCAACTAACTCGTATGTAACAAAAGTGACACTACTCTACTGCTTCTACATCTTTCATTAACCTAAAAATGTCTCTAGAATTCCCACCACTTTTGCAGGTCTGGCAATTCTTCATCAATGTCCAAGAAACCATTTCCTCCTACAAAGTACGCAATACCGTCGCAAAAAGAATCATTCATTTCCTGACCAAACATAACGTCAGGAGAGTTGGTAAACCGATCATCAGACTCTTCACCACTACTAGTACTGCTACCTTTTTCCTGACGCTTTTCGGCTACATTCCTTAGCACCTCCAACTGTCAATCCAACAACATTCGTTAATCTTTTTTTTATATATATATTTGGAAAATAATCAAATACTTGAATGCTAATATGCAACCTCACCTGATTAAGCAGGGCCTGATTCTCTTTCTTGAGTGACTCAGATTTAGATGCTAGTGTCTCATAGTTGTGCTTTAGGGTGTTGTACTCTTGCTCAATTTGCCTGGACTTGGACCGGGCTCGTTTGTTCTGGAACCATATCGCCACCTGTCGAGGATGAAGCCCGAGTTTATGCGCTAACTGGTGTTTCATCCTTAGCTCTGGTCTTGACTGTGTCTCAAACATGTACTCAAGGAAGCTTATTTGTTTGTCGGTAAATCTTTTGCGACCCTCGTTTTTGTTCTTCCTGGTTTCCGATGTCGATACTCGGTGAACAGACATGTTTTTGAGGTTTGATTTACACGAGGTGGGTGTTTAACAAGCAGCGGCTGTTTGTGTTTGTGTCTATGTTTGATATATAGTGGGTTTATAAAGTGTGGGGTTTTGGATGAAGCACAGATGTACGCGTTGAAATTGACGTGAATCCTACCAGTTTTGTCTGTTTCAATGCATTGATGAGTTGTACGTTTACACGTTTTCATTATGTCGGTTCGGTTTCATTGATGTCACTCTCGACTGGGTTAAAACTGGAACATTTGGTGCGGGATATTTTGGGGAAGAGTTGTATGGAAACGAAAGTACAAGTGAGGGTAGCGTGGATGTTTATTAGGAGTGGGAATTGGTAGGTAACAAGTGGAGGTGGGTCCTACTACTTTTAATATGATTGATCACAAGGAAAATAAATTGGTGAAGAATGAAATGACACGTATGTAGGTGGGGATGTGTGGAAAACGACAAAAGAGATGTGCCAGATGGCTCAATTGGATCAAGAGTGGTGTGATGGAATAACTGATGTGTTACTTTGTGGTTTTGGAACCTGTTTTATATTTTATTTATAAAGAAAAACGTGTAAATGAAGTGTTTTTTTTAAACCGTAGATGTTAGAGCATCTCTATCGCGGGTGAATTCACGTTGGAGGGTTGCGGATGTGAGGAAGGGCTTGGTTAGACTAGACGTGTGAGAGGGGGAGGAGTAGGTCATGAACCTGTATACGTTCATAGAAATAAGAAGGGGTCGGTTAGGACGGGTATCCACCGTGGTGGAGGAGAGAGGGATGCTCAAAAGCCCCTTGAGATGATCTTGGTAATCCAAAATCATTTTGAATAAGATAAGGTTCGGAAATTTAGCCACTCTTATATAAAAACTTTTTCGTCCATAACTTTTCAAAATTTAGTTATTTTTATCCACATGATTAACTTCGTCTACATTTTAACGTTAGATCAAAGGTAATTTGGTCTTTTCAACTGTTTTCTACTCTATTTGGCATTCAAGAAGGATTTAAAAAAAAACTAAATTGCCCTGATTTAACTTTAAAATATAGACGGAGTTACTTAAGTGGATTAAATTTGCTAGATTTTGAAAAGTCATGAACGAAAAAATATATATTTTTTTTGAATAAAGGTTGCTAGAATGACCAAATCAAAGTGATAAAAATGACACTTTATTCTAACCTTTAATATTATGTGGGCTTACTTTTGGGTTTTATTCCGACAAATAGGCCCATAAAAGATGATTGGTTTTTACGAGACAATTAATGGGCCGCTTTTAAGTTACATTTTTTTTAACGCACGCTTTTAAATTACTTGGTGGCGTGCTGTATAGAGGTGTACAAACCGGGTCTAAAATTCAAACCGGTCCGGGTTTAAAACCGGGTCAGGCTGAGCCCAAACTGGTTGGACCGGGTTGGGGGACGAACCGGATCGGTTCATGACCCGGGTTCAAGGAACATCGAACACGACCCTATCAAACCAGATCGGACCGGGTTGGCCACCAAACCGGTTCGGGTCTTAAACCGGTTTACCCGGTTTTTTTAAAAAAAATAGCCATTAGCTTTTTAAAAATTAGCTGTTAGATTTTTTTTTTGGCCGATTTTTTTTTAACTTTTTTGTGTTTTTTTACCCCATAAATTAGTATAAATACTCTCATTTCTACTTCTTTAGCAAAAAACGATATCGAAAATGGCCGAAAACACTGGTCCATCTTCAACGGTTGTAAGAGTTATTCCAACCACACGAAAGCCAAGTGTTTGCCAATATTTCTATTTGTGTGAGATGTCAAGCGAACCGAACAAGGCTCGTTGCAAGCTGTGCGGATCGTTTTTTAGTAAAGAGTCTGATACAACTTTAAGTCGTCACTTAGAAAAATATTGCAAGTTATATGACGAGACGAAGATTGCAAATCCGAACAATGCGGATAATTAGTTGGTATTTCAATAAAATGTTTTAGTAACTTGTTATGTATTGTGTTTCAATAAAATGCTTTAGTAACTTAAAAATGCATTTTAATATATTAACTTAATATAAAAATTACAAAAGATACAAGATAAAGTTTAGAAACTACAAAACAATAATTAAAAGTTTACAAATTGAAAGTACATTAAAAATATAAAATAAATTGGTTTATCGCGACGGTATTATTCGAGCCGTTATCAAATGATATTGAAAAAACTTTATTTTTTATTTTAAAAGTTCTTATAACTTTGTCTAAAATTCAAAATAAATTGTCACCGGTGTGAGGGTATCCAAACATATTGAACGCAATAGTACATTTCATCATTTGCCAATTTTCCGGATTCATCCAATGAGCCGTAACACAAAGGTAAGAATCCGGCAAGTTGTGGGGAGCCGACCAAACATCACAAGTTAAATTGATACCGGTTTTTAAACTTTCAAATTCTTTTATTATTTCTAATTTAGCTTTTTTTCACATATTTATACAATCTCGTTTAAGGGTAGCACGACTTATATGAGTGTAGCGAGGTTGGAGCGTTTGTTGAATAAGCCGAGTCAAACGCTCGTTGTCAAAGTGTTTGAAAGGTAGACCCTCTTGAATAACAAAATGCGTCATCCTTTCCCGAACCAAGTCAACATTATACGTAAAAATAGTAATTTCTTTCGTCATACTTGTTTGACCTTGTGAAGCTTGAGCCTTCAACACCGAACAATAGTTTTTTCAATGTGATTCTTCAAAGTCGTATTTGCGTCTTTTCCAAATAAATGCCCGCACAACTTGCACCGAGCCTTATGACCACCATTTGACATTTCGCATAAATCGAAATGTTGCCAAACATTGGGATTCCTTGTTGTAGGAATGACCCGCACAACCGTGGGGGCATTAACACTTTGAGAAGCACCACCAATATTATATTGTTGAGATTCGTTTGCCATTTTGAGAGTTTCGACTTTCGAGTGTGAGCGTTTTTGAGAAATGAGAGCGTTTTAGAATGGTGCGGTTGAACCAATACAATCTACACCTATTTATACAACTTGGGGGGTCAAATTTACCAAAAAAACGTTAAAAAACGGTCATATAGCCGTTACAACGGCTATAAACCCGTTAAAAATGTGCAGCTCAACGGTCCGAACCGGTTTTAAAACCGGGTCGGGCCTGGAACCGGTTTGAGAATGAACCCAGTTCAGGTCGGGTTACGAACTGGCCAGCAAAAAAATTTTCAGAACCTGGCTAAAGACTCACGGGTTAGATCGGGTCTCGGACCGGGTCGTTTGAAACCAGTTTTAATGTAGAACCGGGTCGGGTTAGAACCCGGTGACCCGGTTTGAAACCGGTTTGAGTGTACACCTCTATACTTCTGTCAATCCTAGGAAAACGTAGCTTTCTTTAAGGTTATAACTTATTTCAGAACCATTTTCTTTGTTATAATAAAATATACTAATCTCTTCATTGCATTAAATTTGAAGTCAAAGCAACATAACATATCCATAGTGATAAATTATGATCCAGACCCATGATAACAAGTTTGTAAGATTGCTTGCTACATAACTGGTTTATTTGGTTGGGGTATAAGTAGAGGTGCATAAACCGGTTCAATTCGGAACTGATTCGATGTAGCTGAGAACCCTACCTGGTTTGAACCGGGCAAGGAGGGTTTGAAACCTGTTCATGTGCCAAACTGATTTGTAACCCGATTTTATAATAAAAAATTTAAAAAATTAATTAAAAACTAAATTTAACAACATAAAAAGTTGAGCCAACCCTACTTTGCCTAAATATCCGTAAGTAAACGGTTCTTTTCCCTATATTTTTATTGTTTGAAGTTGTTTGTATTAGATTTTATCTAACAATTTGTAATGGATTTTAATAATGTTTAGGGATATACTTTTTCTAAAATTGATCAAGTCTTAAAAGGAACCGTCGGTTGCATTTGCCACTAACACTTCCTTCAATCCAATTTGTTAAATAGCAAAAAAGTTTCTCAACTTGATAAAATGTTATTTTGACCCCTCAAATTTTTAAATTTACCTCTGCACATATAATATGTTTTTTCTTTAATAATTTTCTAATTTTCGTTTGTTTATAATTTTTTTTTCTTAAAGTCCTGGTATAATTTTTTTTAAACGGACTCGTATTCAAAATATATTATTTTTTATTTATGGTGGGTTATATCGACAGACGGTGACGTGCTGGTATCATGAATAATGAGACCGACACCGACTGAAAAACACCGGTACCATTATATAACTCTTTTATTTATGTTTCGATCTTCACAACCGAGTTGACGTAACTTAATACGTTTTTTTATGCATTTAATCATATTTCTTTTTGTGTTTATCCACGCTAATGTTACCGTCTCAACCGTTTAAGGTACGCTTTCCGTCGGAAAGTGCGGAACAACATTTGTAATTGAAATTAATTTGACATTGCCCGGTCTTTGAGACGAGTAGCCGGTAGGGAGCTATGTTAGATGTTTGGGAAGCCCGAGGGGATGTTCGTGTCTTTAACATTGGATTGGATTGGATTGGATTGTGTGAGATTGTTAACTCGTGAATAGTGATTCACAATAATGTATCCGTGACTTGCAGTTGATTATGCAACACACATATGAAGACAAAGTCCATGCTATTTTCAAATTAATTCCTATAATTACGCCACTCCATATTCAAACAATCCTACTTCAAACGTAAATCATGCCCATTTAATCACATGACATGGAAATACTACTACCGTCACATGCACTCAAAACTATTGCTATTACCTTTCATTTTTATATTTTTTTACATATTACTAATCCACTTAATCATCATCATTTCTTTTTTTTTAGTCTTTTGGACATTTCATTAGTTTTGAGCATAAACTTTTTATATGAAACGGAACTAACACGTGTATTCGTAGGTTGATACAAACCAGAAAACGGCTAACCTTTTTTTAAATTTGTTTTTTTCATAATATTACCCAAAAAAGTTATAATTAAACACTGTAAACACAAATGTATGTAAAAATTGCTCTTAAACTGCATTATAATAACGTTTATTTCTCTTTTAACTAAAAGACTTTGGTTAAGTTTTAACATAAAATATCCATAATAGACCTCCAAAGCACTATTTATCAAGGGAAATTCATCAAAATATACATGTTAATTGTTTTTTTTAAGACAAATTTCTTAATTTTCGTTAGGAGTGGGACTTGAACCCATGACCTCTCCAAATCTTGGTGTTCCTAAAGGATTTTCCTCTACCATTAGACCACCAACCCCAATGATCATACCTGTTAATTGTTAACTGAAAAAATCTGGAAAATGAAAATGACCGGACTTTTTTTTGTCTAACTGAATTTGCACAAAAGCTTCAATGGTTCTTTTCAACCGTCATTCAAAGTACACCTAAGTCCACATAACCAACAAATAAAAAATTGTCATGAAAAAGTTGAGAGCTGGTGTTTAGCCGGCGGCTAGTATGTAGCGGGGTCAGTTGAGAATGAGTAACATGACCTTTTGTAATTGGTTCTTTTTTATATGTTTAGTTTTGTAAGGACTAAAAAGCAGATATTGAACTGTTTATTTGTTAATATATGTAGGCATAAAGTAATATTTGGACCGATCACAGCTAGTTTCCCTCCATCCGATGTTTCAGTTTTGATCCATCAAAACTGTGTTTTGTCCGTACCTAGAGATGGAGCCAGGATCAGATCACATGCAACATGGAACCCGTGCTATACCTTCTCCGTATTCATGGCCTGCAGGCTCACAATTCTCGTGTCTTATCATTTCCAACTTCTAAAATTGGATTTTCCGTATATTATGGCGTTTCAAATTCATAAAATTGAGGAACAAATGGTCAAAATTCTTTATTATGTTAATAAAAATAAATACGTTTCAATTTTCAAAAGCATGTTATTTTCTTGAGCCGTAAAATACGATTCTGTTTTAATCCCGTGATATTATTTCACTTAACCACCACCCAACCGCCCCTATAAATAACCCCACACCACCCTTGTTCATCCTTCACACCCAATCAACATGGTTCACTCCTACTTTTGCGCTACATTCTTCATTCTTTCCACTCTATCTTTCACCTCTGCTTTCACTCCCCAACATTACTCAGATGCACTCACCAAATCGATTCTGTTTTTCGAAGGTCAACGGTCCGGCAACTTACCCGCCAATCAACGTGTCAAATGGAGGGCTAATTCCGCCTTACACGACGGTTCTTCCGCCAATGTACGTACCTTCATACATTTTTTGTATGATTATTTCATTAGTTAGTATTTGTTACGTAGATAAAACTAATTCTAATTATATTTATTATATATTTTTTTAAATAATTGATTATAAATTCATAATACAATACCTGACGGGTTTTCATTATTTTACGGTTCTCATAGGTGGACTTGGTTGGAGGTTATTATGATGCAGGGGATAATGTGAAGTTTGGGCTGCCTATGGCGTTCACCACCACCATGCTTGCATGGAGTATCATTGAATTTGGTGATAATATGAAATCGGAATTAGGGAATGCGAAAGCAGCCCTTCGGTGGAGCTCGGATTATCTTGTGAAAGCAGCCACAGCCACCCCGGGCACCTTATACGTCCAGGTGCGAGTCTTCGACCACCACTTTCTTGCACGCGTGTTATTGTATAATAATCAATGTTTTCAGAAACGGACCGGATATGAAACTGGTGATCTTACCAGTCAACTGGTTGCGGGGCCAGTTAATTTTTTTTTTCTGATTTGTTTTGTTTATTTTTATAACAATTATCTTTGTATTAATGAATTATATATATATATATATATAATTAATTACACGGATGGCCCCTGTGGTTTACACGGATTTCACTTTTGGCCCCTAGAAATGGTAAATTACAGGTTCAGACAAATAGTTTGCACATTTGTAACAGAGATGGCCCATGAGTTGGATGCCAGTTAACTCTTCTGTTAAGTTTTTCAAAAATGACCAAAATACCCTAAATAAAAAAAAATAAATAAAATCCCCACTTGTCTTCTCCGACACAACTACCACCGCTGCTGCTACTACCGGTACCTAATCCAACATCATCATCACCCCTAATCCAAAATCATAAAATAGAAAGTAAATATAGGTGATTACTTGCAATAGTACCAAACGTACCCAGTATAATCCCACACATAGCTAACGCTATTAGTAGGGTCTGGGGAGGGTGTGATGAGGGCAAACCTTACCCCTATCCCAAGGGATAGAGAGGCTGCTCCCGTTTAGACCCCCGGCTCCATGGGAAAGAAAAAGATAAAAATATAAATAAAATTAATGAGTAATAAAGTAAAATAAACCTTAACCCTATCCCAAGAGATAGAGAGGCTGCTCCCGTTTAGACCCCCGGCTCCTTGCAATAGTATCTCCACAAATTATTTTTCTTGATGGTGGTTGGAATATGAAATAATGGATGGTAGAATCACTGCTAACCAAGGATAGTAGAATCACCCACCTCCTACAAAGAAGCTTCATCTCGTTAACATAGGTGGCCGGAAAAGGGGACAGAATTCGGGGCATTAGATGAAGAAGATGGTTGGGGTTTTGGTGGGTCCCACTTTTTTGTATTTGTTTTTATTATTATTTGGATATTAAAAAGGGTATTTTAGACATTTTATACCAACTTAACGATCAAAGTTAACTGACATCTAACTCAGTGGCCATCTCTATTACAAATGTGCAAACTATTGGTCTGAACCTGTAATTTACCATTCCTAGGAACCAAAAGTGAAATCCGTGTAAACCACAAGGGCCATCCGTGTAATTAATTCATATATATATATAAGTTTATATTTTAGGGACCGTTAGTAGTTGCACATGGTATCCGAAATCTCAGAGACGCATCTGACTAGTTGGGCTAGATTTAAGAAAACTGGACGAGGTTATAATTTTGATAAAAAGTTAAATCATATATGTATCTAATGTAAAACAATATATGAAAATATCATATGTTTTGGTATACATTTTGCGGGAAAAAATAATTAAAATCCGGTTTGACTAAAAAAAGTTTTAAATATAACCGGACCGGTTAGAGACCTGGTCCTGGGTCAGGTTGTAAAAACATTGATAATAATTGCTTAAATAGCAACATTTTTACTGAATTTGAAACAGGTGGGTGAACCTTACTCTGATCACCGTTGTTGGGAGAGGCCTGAAGATATGGACACACCGCGGAATGTATACAAGGTGTCGGCTCAAAACCCGGGATCTGATGTGGCTGCGGAGACAGCGGCTGCACTGGCGGCAGCGTCTATTGTGTTTCAAGACTCTGATCCTTCTTACTCGCATAAGTTACTGCAAACAGCCATGAACGTATGAACCATTTAACCATCTCATCATAGCAGCATTGTTTAATAAATTGTGATTTAATGAAGCTAATCATGCACCAATAAAATCATGTACCAGGTGTTTGATTTGGCGAACAAGTATAGAGGATCTTACAGCGACTCTCTTGGTTCTGTTGTCTGTCCGTTTTACTGCTCATACTCCGGATACAATGTAAGTTGATGTGAAAACACATGCCCACAACCTGTTTATTTTAAGGGAAAATCACCAACTACATTTGACCAAACTTTAGGCCAAAAGAGTCCTCTCATAAACATATCCAAAAACAATCAAATTAAAAAATGTTACATAAACTTAGTAGCTGAAGGAGGCTAGATTTAATAGGCATCTTTCTGGTCACCAAAAAAACCAATAAAAAACTGCCACGTGGCCTACAAGGTAGATTCATTAGGCATCTTTCTATACACGTGGCCGTTACATGTGTTTTATTTTGATTGGTTTTTATGACCCCATGTGCTTTTTTCTTTTTCTGTGTTGGCTAAATTCATGTCACCTTAGTAGACTTAGGCTTAGGGTGAGTAAAAAACCAAATTAATCGACTCAAACTTAAAACCAATGGTTTGGTTTTAGTATTATTGAAAACCAAAAATTAATGTTTGGTTTTGGTTTTGTATTCTTTGTGTGTATGCATGTTTCATAATATATATTTTGTAGCCCAAAATGTTTAGGCCTAAATATTGAAATAATCATTAAACAAAAAAAAATTAGGCCCAAAATTTCAAACCCAAGTTTATTATTTTGTGCCATTTTTTCTTTTAATCCAAAACATTCAAGCCCAATTGGTAAAACTGAAAAAGCCGAATCCGAACCGAATCCATTATAAAAGCCGAAAACCGAAAAACTGAAAGCGAATGGTTTTTAAAAATCCAAAAACCGAACTTTCAGTTTTGGGTTCGGTTTTACCCAAAACCGACCCAAATGACCCATTCACACCCCTAGGCTTACCTAATGTGGCATTTTTGGCTTGGTTGGTTTTATATATGTTTATTTTGAAGTGAACTAAAAGTCAATTAATATTTTGGCTTAAAACTCGGTCAAAAGTGTACATTTTGGTGATTTTCCCTTGTTTTCAATACTCTGATGTTCGAAATGAATTCAGGATGAATTATTGTGGGGAGCAGCATGGATCCACAGAGCGACTCAGGATGCTTCGTATATGTCCTACATTCAATCAAACGGTCACATGATGGGTTCAGACGACGACGATTTTTCCTTCAGTTGGGACGATAAACGAGCAGGGACCAAAGTTCTTCTCGCTAAAAACTTCATCGAAAACAAAATAGACCAGTTTCAGTTATACAAACAACACTCAGATAACTACATTTGTTCACTAATTCCAGGAGCACCAAATTCACAAGCCCGATACACTCCAGGCGGGCTGTTGTATAAACAAGGCCAGGGCAATCTCCAGTACGTCACAACTTCTTCCTTCCTGTTGCTAACATACGCCAAGTATCTTGACTCAAACGGCGGGCAGGCTTCTTGTGGGTCGTCTATGGTTACATCACAGACGCTTATAGTACAAGCAAAGAAACAGATAGACTACATATTGGGAGATAATCCGATGAAAATGTCGTACATGGTTGGATTTGGGGACAGGTACCCAACACGCATCCACCACAGGGGGTCATCTGTGCCATCTGTTCGTAATCATCCTGATCGCATAACTTGTGACGCTGGACATCAGTACTTTAGTTCTGGGTCGTCTAACCCGAATACACATGTCGGAGCGATTGTCGGGGGTCCGGATAGTAATGATAACTATGGAGATGAGCGGAGCAATTATAGCCAGTCCGAGCCAGCTACTTATATTAATGCACCATTTGTTGGGGCTGCAGCCTTCTTCTCAGGACATTGAGTTAGAGTTTGATGTTAACCATTGGATGTTTGAGGATTGAGATATGTTGGTAATGACATGTATGATCCCATATTCTTGATTGGCTTTTTTATGTTTGTGTGTGATATTTACGTTTTGTTAGTTATCGCCCTTGATTTAAATTAACGGATTTTTACGCGGCATCTTAAATCCCTTTTTGAGCATCTTGAAATGGCTTAGGATGCACAGCCATGTTATAATTATGTACACAAATATATATTGTTTATGAACATACTTATTGTCACGGGCTCTCGAGGCCCGTGCGGCGCCCTAGGTTGCCCCAACGCCAGCTAATCCATCCCGCTTATGATCAGGGTCTACTGTTTTCGTCTTCATTTGGACTCATCAGGTGAGCGGCGACTACTCGTGACCATTGATGCGTTCGGTGTGCAAGGCACCTAAACATGTTTACGTCGTCTATCCCACTGAGGTCGTGTCTGATGAAGTCCTGAATAACCAGCAAACCCAAGCGTTCAAGTACACACATGACAAAACGATCTTCGAACATTTGGTCTGTGATATTACGTATATTATAAATAGGCACATTGGTTTTTAATAATCCAAACTATGACTAATTGACTGATAATAATATTAACTACCAGTTTGGCTGGTGATAATCTCAACTTTTTTACTTTTGTTGTAGATGACAATTCAGTAACATAATCATCATATATTTACACTCGATTTCCACTTGTATGTTTCTCCACTTCATTTAAAATTGTCATTTTGAGCGAAAATAAGTGTAAATCGGGTGTAAATTTATGATAATTATGCTACTGAGACTGTTATTGACAACAAAAATAAAAGTTGGGTTATCACCAGTCAACAACTGTTAGTTTGGATTATTATTAACTAATGAGTCATAGTTTAGATTATTAAAAAACAATTTTCCTAATAAATATAAGTATACCAGATTAAAAAAGTATAGTTTGGAAATATCCAAAAGTATTTGAAGCTAAATATGTCCAATTTAATAATATGCACGTGATATATAATATGCATATGTGTGTATTCCATGGGCATGTGGTCTTTTGCATTTATTTAGTTAGGTTTTTAGAATCGGACTAGATATTGAACCGGACACCTTAGAGGTGCACTGGTCAAACGGTCAGAACAGTTGGACTGGATTTAATAAATCGGATGACGTCATAAATTATATAAAAATTAGAAGTATGTATATAGATAGAAAATATAAAACAATTATTGTTTTTATGTGAATATGTAGTTTTAATGTCATATAAATCTATATCTATACTATATAATAAATAAAGGTTTTAGGATAACATTTGTCACTCACACATTCATCCTTAACATTTTTTTTTCGCTTATCTCTCCTATTAATTGTATAATCTTTTTTTAATTTATTTTTATTAATTTTTGTTTCCCTCCTCTCTCTCTTATTAAATAATAATAATTTTCTATAAATACTTTTATAAAACGTTTTTTATTTTCTTTAAATAGGTTTTTTCATAAACAATGATTTTTAATTTGAAAACTTCTTCATTCTTTTTATAAAACATTTTTAAAAAATAATTATATATCATTTTTAGAATTTATAAATTTTCATTAAAACTAATGTTTTATAACAATTTGTATTTATTCAATCCATGTAATATATGAGTTTTAACCTAATTGTATAACAAATAAAGGTTTTAATTTGACATTTGTCACTTTCTCATGCATCCTCAACTTATTTTTCCCGTCTCTCTCTGATATTAATTATACAAATTTCTTTAATTGTTTTTATAATTTTTTTGTTTCCCGCCTCTTTCTCCTATTAAATAATAATGATTTCTATAATTATTTTTATAAATATGTAATATGTAAAATTTTATTACTAAGTATATATAACATTGTTTTTATTCGATCTGTATGATACAATGGGTTTATAAAGTTAAAATGAATTAACATTTATCAGTTATATGAAAAAATTAATACTTAGCTAAAAAAATATTTTAAAAATTAACTTAACATAATTTATAACTATCACGTAAAATTTTATTCAACCTCTGTAATATACGGGTTTTTTAAGACACAATTTTTTATTACTAAGTATATAATATTACATTTATTCAATCCGTATAATACACGGGCTTTTAACCTAGTACTTAAATAAACGAAATATGCAACTTGTATTATTAAATTAACAAGAAAATGAGATTTTGAATAATTTTTTTTTGAAATCCGGTTCGACCGGTTACTGTCCGGTTCAAAAGAGAGCACTTCAGCCACACACAATTGGACCAGTTATGTGCCTGGTTCACTGTCCAACCGGTCCGATCAGCCGGTCCGGTTCTGTAACTTATGTGCCATAGGGAGCCATAAATCACCTTAGGGGCTCCTTTTAATTCAGTTATACAGAATTGACGACAATTTAAATTTTTATAGGCTAATCACCTTAGAGCGTCCGATATACCGCCGTGTTTCTTGGCGTGATCCCATGTGGCAAGAAAATCACATCGTCATTTTCTGGGTACACCGCACCCTTGCCGCGTGATCGAATGGCGTGAAGTGTGTACGTGATTTTTATCACGCCGAGAAGAAGAGGAAAAGTAGCCCCAAATCAAATCCTCACTTTCATCATCTTTCACTCTCTTTCTACAGTTCTACAATTCACAAAGAAATGGCGGAAATTCCAAAGGAAGAGAGGTGCAAACGTTCCGACGGTAAAAGATGGCGATGCCGGCTGCCGGCGATGGAGGGAAAGCTATACTGCCAACTGCATTATCAGCAGGGTATTCGCCGCCAGAGAAGGCAGCCTGTGCCGGACCACTTAAAACTCGAAAGAACCAGACGCACCCAAAAATTGGAACCAGATTCCGATTTGCCCCCAAAAAGAATCAAACAAGAGGATCCAATTTCTCCTTTGGCGGTTAAAATTGGTGCTCCTTCAGCATTGAAGGTTGTTTCTTGTTGACCAATTTTGTTATATATGCATGCATTTAAGTTGTGTTCTTGCTGCTTGTTTGGTTTTGACCTAATTTTTTGATTTTTCAATTTGGGGGTTTTATTTGTTTTGTATGAATACTGTTGTCTGCATTACAGATTGTAATTGATTTTTATCAGGGGGTTTAATGGGTCAAAAGGGGTAAATTTTTAGAACAGTGAAGGTTGTTTCTTATTGACTAAATTTGTATATATGCATTCAAATTGTTATGTTATTGCTTGATTGCTTGGTTTTAACCTAATTTCTTGATTTTTCAATTTGGGGGTTTTACTTGCATTGCAGATTTGATTTATGTAAATCTTTCAGTTTTATTTTTATTAATGAATATTATTTTATTATGTTTTATTTTATTTAAATAAAAAAAAAATTAAATTATCACACCACCACAATCACATGGGTATACCCCTTGCCATGTGATTATGGTGTGATTTTCCAGAGTCTGACGTGGCGCCACGTGACGTGCACTTTATTATTACATGACACCATAATCATATGGGTATACCCCTTCCCTTTAGGGCTCCTTTTAATTCAGTTATACAGAATTGACGACAATTTAAATTTTTATAGGCTAATCATTGAATGATGTCAGTATGAGATAATCTTTCGCAAATTGAATTGGTGGCGGCTTCTACTTAGCAGCCATGTCACCACCACTTTCCAACCATGCCACTTTGCCAAAAAGTTGTTGCCATTTGATTCGGCGAGAGCTTTCCATTAGTCAAATCGACCCATTGTAGATTGTAGGAAGGTACTAGGTTGTCCAGAATGTGTTGCCATTTAAAATGGCAAGAACTTTTTGATTATTGAGAGTGGGTTTTGTTGGAATTATATGCCCGGTCACGATTATTTAACGCTGCTAACTGAGTTATGACCCGTAAGAGTTACACCTAGGGCAACGAACATTCAATCCACTTAAAGTGTTTAACTGGTAATTACGAACTGTTAGAGAGATGATATATTTTATATATATTCGTTACACGAGATTTATTATTTATACAGGTTTATAAATAATAATTTTATATTTATTTGTTTTAATCTTTTATTAAAACAAATTAAATAGGTTTAGGCTTTTTATCTCGTATTGGACTTTGGGCCCGAAAACAATTAATAGGGTTTATATTATATATATATATATATATATATATATATATATATATATATATATATATATATATATATATATATATTAATCCTATTTTGGTTGAAGGATCAGACAATTGGTAAACAGCCGCATTAGGCTCTTTCGGTCAAACTCCAATCGAAGCAAAAGGTTTGCTTTTTTCCTTTGGTTTTCTGCCAGCCGCCAAACACAAACGAATTCGATCCCTTTGGCGTTTTCGGCAACCACCAAACCAGCCCAAGCCAGACCCTGCCCCACTGCTGTCCCGTTTTCGTCCAGCCTCGGCGCTTCCTGTCTCTCGTGTTGTTGGTTCGTGATCTAGCATCGGTTCGTTGTATCTCGGTGTCTCAACCGGTTAATCATTAACCGAGGTATATCTATCTCATTGGTAGTTAGATTTAATTTATTCCGTATTCGTATATTTCGTAACCCAGATCTTGTCGGGTTTTATTTTGTGTTTGATCGGTTTCTTTCCGCTGCGTTTTAATAATTACTAAATAGTTATTATTAATCTATAATTACTTCTCAACCGTTTATTTGACCAAAAGGATTGCCCAGTTATTTGATTGTATTAAATATGTAATCTGGCCCAACCCTGTCTTGTGTTTGTTTTCTGTTTTTGGTTTTATGGTTTGACCCATTTGATGGCTCAAAATTGTAATAGATTAGCTTTTATGTTTTGGCCCACTTTGATGGCTCAAAGTTGTAATAGCTTAGAGTTTTATTTTTTTTGTATTATGTATAAATATTGTAAAGATAAAGACCCGAAGACAAAACAGAAGACGGAGACAAGATCTTGGATTTAGTGGGAGTCACACGGAACAGCTAGATGCATGCACGAAGTTCATCCTTGTGGTTGTTTGTGTGTTGTGACCCCGTGACCTAGTTTGGTCTTGCTATTAGGCTCTAGCAAGATCAAACACTTTTTCTTTGGCCATATGATTTACATATTTTTGTGTTTGCTATTGTGGTTGCTTTTATCTTATAAATGTTATAACGTACCGCCCAAATACCAAAATTTTCACAATCAAATTAATAACAAGTTCTAAACTTTTTTTTACAACTTGTGGATACTTTATATTAAAACAAACAGTTTGTTTTTAAAATAAATTATAACCAATAAAGTTTTGCAATTTAAACTAATTTTAATTTTTCAAAACGAATAACTTAATAGTTCATTTAAACTATTAACTTTTAATTGGTTAATTACATCGCGGCAAACTTAGTTTTAATAGGTTATTTAAAATTAAGTGTCCTGAGAGATGAAATGGTTCATCACGATCTAATATATAGTAAAACTGGATTTTACAACACACGTATGATTTATCATTCGTTGTGTTTGACCTTATTCGGTAAACACTAAAATTAAATCGCATATTTAAAATCTTTAGTCTATGCCATCCTACTATAAGGAACACTTGGGGCATAACGTGAAACACCAGTGTTTGGAGCCACAGCACCGCACTTGGTGCGTAGCCTATCCCTCCAAGGTGCAAGGGTTTCGTTGACACATCCGGCCCTTCCACATGTACCTGTACTAGGGCGACTATTACTTTTCTCTCTATTACATGCCCCAGCTGTATGGAGACCAAAAGTGAGCATAGATGAGGCTAAACGTATCAATGCATAGACAAGAGTTGTCTTAGCGGCCTCATACTCGAGAATTGTGCATTTTTTGTTTCACAATTGGCAATTGTTGTCAGTCTGCCTAAATCACTTACTAATGTTGCGTGCCACAGCCGCCATTACTAATTGACATAACAAGATTCTTTATTCTTATTCTATTCTTGCCATGGGTCATTAATATAAGAATTTATTACATCCAAAATACTAATTAAAATTTAATTTGCTTATTTAACAGATGTCTACTGAAAAGGAATCTCACTCCTCCTTCTCTCTCAAGTCTTTGCTTGAGAATGAAAAATCGAATGACACCAACCTCATCTTGAACTCTCTCCCTAGTTCTTATGACAACTTCGTAATGAACTTAAAAATGAACACATGGGAGAAGACTATGCCCGAACTGCACGGTATGCAGGAAACGGCCGAGATGAGCATATCAAGTGAGACTAATCAAGAGTTGATGGTCAAATCTGTTGGTGTTAACAAGCCCAAAACCAAGAAAAGGGGTTATAACAACAAAGGTAAGAAGCAAGTTATTGTTGCTGCCAAGAATGCCACCAACAATAACAAGCAAGTTGCACAAGCATCCCCTCCCAAGGAGCGTCAGTGTTTTGAATGCAACAATATGGGGCACTGGAAACGTAACTGCCATGAATATCTAGCTAAGCTGAGATCGAAGAGAGCCAATGGTGAAGGCACCTCTTCTGGTATTTCTATCTATGTTATTAAACTTTTCACTATCTCTAGCGACACATGGGTATTTGATACCGGATGTGCTTATCACATCGTTAATGTATTGCACGAGCCTGAAAAGTGAAAGAAGCTGAAACAAGGCGACATGGAACTCATCGTTGGTGATGGGAAGAGAGTACCAGTTCTTGCAACTGGAACATTTCACCTTTCATGTCCTTCTGGCCTTGTAGTTATCTTAAATAACTGTTTGTTTGCACCTGGTTTAACCAGAAACATTATTTCAGTTTCCTTATTGTTTGAACAATGTTTTAAGTACGTTTTTAATGGAATTAATATTTCTACTTACTTAAATGATATTTTCTATTTTGAGGCTAAACCTCGAAATGGAATTTATGAGGTTGATGTTCAAACTAATAATAACATATACAATTTTTCTAAACGTATCAAATCTAGCATTAATGATACATTTCTATGGCATTGTAGACTTGGTCACATAAGCAAGGCACGCATGAAAAGGCTCCAATCCGAAGGGATCCTTGAATCCACCGGACAAGAATCCTTTGAAGACTGCAAGTCTTGCTTAGCTGGCAAACTCACTAAAGGATCCTTCACCGGCATTGGTGAACGAGCCAAGGATCTGCTAGGACTCATACACACTGATGTATGTGGCCCTTTCAGAACCATGTCTAGAAATCATGAAAGATACTTCGTTTCATTCATCGACGATTATAGTCGATATGCTTATGTCTATCTTATGAAACACAAGCATGAAACTTTTGAAAAGTTCAAAGAGTTTCAAAACGAAGTGGAAAACCAACTCGGTAAAACGATAAAGACACTTCGATCAGATCGAGGTGGTGAATATCTCAGCACAGAGTTCATAAATCATCTCAAGGAGCGTGGAATAGTTTCGCAACCTACTCCACCTGGCACACCCCAACTTAATGGCGTGAGCGAGAGGAGAAATCGAACCCTACTTAATATGGTTCGATCGATGATGTGTAGAACAAACTTGCCTCACTCCTTCTGGAGTTATGCTCTTATGACCGCCGCCTGCATTGTCAATCTGGCACCGACTAAGAAGGTAAACAAGACTCCATATGTGATATGGCATGGATCTAAACCCAATATGTCTTACCTTAGAGTATAGGGATGTGATGCATATGTCACCAGCGATTCTGATGACAAGCTCGATCCTAGAGGCGAAAAGGTCGTTTTCGTTGGATACTATAACAGAAGCGGATATTATTTCTTCAATCCTGATGCAAATGTTATTTCCATCAAAAGGAAGACACACTTCCTCGAGAAAGAAATTCTTGAACGAGGAACTGGAGATAATATAGTGGATCTTGAAGAAATTCGAGAACCACAAACAACCGCTGATGAAGTCGGAGCGTCTGAACAACAAGAAGTTGTTGCTGGTGAATCAGACATAAACACAAGCGTTCGCAGAAGTGTAAGGACTCGCAAAGAACCTGACAGATACCTATGGCATCTTGATAGTACCGAGGTCCTATTAGTAGCCGAATCTAATGACGAACCTACTAACTACAAATCTGCTATTTCAGATCCAGAATCTGCAAAATGGCTAGAAGCCATGAACGCCAAGATGCAATCTATGCGTGATAATCAAGTCTGGGACTTGGTTGAGCTACCCCCCGAATCTCGGGCAGTAGGGAGCAAATGGATTTTCAAGAGAAAAACCGACATGCATGGAAATATACACACCTATAAAGCACGGCTAGTTGCGAAAGGTTTTATTCAGACTCAAGGCATTGACTATGATGAAACCTTTTCACCCGTTGCTATGATCAAATCGATCAGGATATTGTTTGCCATAGCCGCGTACTATGACTACGAGATATGGCAAATGGATGTCAAAACCGATTTCCTTAATGGGCATCTCTCTGAAGATGTCTATATGGTACAACCTGATGGTTTTGTTGATCCAAAATATCCTAATAGGGTATGTAAACTGAATAAGTCTATTTATGGACTCAAACAAGCATCTCGAAGCTGGAATCTTCGTTTTGACCAAAAGATCAAAGAGTTTGGTTTTGTCAAAAATGAAGATGAGCCTTGTGTTTACAGAAAGGCTAGTGGGAGCACTATATCATTCCTCATCTTGTATGTGGATGATATACTTATCATTGGAAACAGCATACCTATGCTTAACGATGTTAAACACCAGTTGGGAACTTGTTTTGCAATGAAAGATCTTGGAGAAGCAGCTTACATTCTAGGAATCAAGATCTACAGAGATAGATCTAAGCGGCTTCTAGGGCTTAGTCAAGGCACATACATAGACAAAGTCATGGCACGCTTTCATATGGAAAACTCCAAGAAAGGAGGTGTTCCTATGACTAAAGGCACCGTGCTGAACAAATCGCAATCTCCTTCAACGGACATTGAAACCAAGCGTATGGAAGCAATTCCATATGCTTCGGCGATTGGTTCTATCATGTATGCTATGTTATGTACCAGGCCTGATTTCACACCCCCACCGATGGCGAAATTTACGCGAGGGGTGATGAATTGAAATCATCACAATGATTAAAAGAAATACTATTAAATTAACCGAATAATTGCATTACATTGTTTTAAAAACACACAACCAAATAAAATAGATAAACAAATAGTCTTTATTAAACTTTATAATAACTAAATCTCCTAGAGCCAAGTCTCGAAGTCCTAGCGTGATTGTAACAGCAACCTAGTTATTAGTACCTGAAAAACATGCTAAAATATGTCAGCTATAAAGCCGGTGAGAACATAGGTTTAAGTAATTACATAGTATAGATAATGAAGATTTTTGCAATTCATAAACAAGATTCAATAACAAGTAAACAAACTTTTATACATCGATTCAACCAAACCTAATGACAAGATTGGGTTCCCATAGAATTGATATAGCATGAATAACAAGTTTTGCAGTTTCTGTATATCTAGTCTCAAGTTGATATCGTATCTCGTCAACTCAAGAACTAGATCGGCATGTCAGGCCCATAGATCTATGACTTACTCCCGTTGGCTTATCCCAAGTTAATGGTTGTAGAGTGTGTATAAAACCGTTTAAGTTTACAAATATAGAAAGTTGTTATTGAAATTGAAAAGGTAGTATTTGAGTTTGATATAGTTTGAACAACCTTTGATATACGAGCATGTTTTCCACCCCAAAGTTAAAAAGTAAAAGGGGCTATGTATCTCACCTTGCAAATGAAAGGGTTGAACTTGAACTTGTAGTAACTTGGATCGAATGTCTTAACGACTCCCTAAGTTAAGTTTGTTACGTTAGAAACAAGTTAAGGATAGTCGAGGGGTTGACAATGTAATTAGTTGAAAGTGGTTGTTGTACACTAGAGTGGTTATCATTCCAGAGTAGTATCTCCAACATAAAAGTTCCCAAGAAAGAGTTGGTTGGATCGGAACCCCGTCTTTTCCTAGCCAGAACTTTAATGTTTGTCAGATAACTACATACTGGTTTGAAAGTTACCATATTTGTATACTTGACCAAGTTTAGGGTTTGTTTGGTAAGTTTGAAAAGTATAAGGGCTAAAGTGAAAATATAAGTTTAGTAAAGATAGAAATGAAATAAGTTAATTATTAGAGGGGTTTAATTTGAAGATAAGAAGTTTTAGTAAAAACATGATTTTTGAAATTGAAAGGAACAAGAAAGATCAAAACCAAGTTTTAAAATAAAAGTTTGAACAAGTTTAATTAAAATAGGGCATTTGATCTTCGATAGCTCTATGATTATAACATAAACATGCTAGGGAATCATAGATCTAGCTAGTTATGAGGAATTTTTGAAAAGAAAAGTATGAACAAGCAAGAACATAAGAAGAACTTACTTAGAATGGAAGGATTAAAGCTAGAATCTTCCAAAAGATGAGAAGAACAACCTTTAGTTGCTAGAGAGCCCTAGAGGATTGTTGAGGTGTGAAGAATGAATGAGGTTTAAGGCTCTATTTATAGGGTGGGTTTGAGAGGAAAAAGGGGCAAAGTTGGTTAGGTTTTTTTGATTGGGATAACAAAGGTGATAAACATGGTTTATAAATCTTGGAATTTTTTTTATAAAACTTTTGAATAATAGATATAGGGGTTAGTTCACGAAATTTTGAGGATATGGATGATAGGATTGAGTTCAAAATTAGTTAGTTAATGGATGGAATGGATTAGGATAGGATTTAAGAATAAAAATAATGGTTTAAATTCATTTTGAATAAGTTTAAAGGAATTAATTGATTTTATTAATTTAAATAATAAATATTAATATATAAACTTAAAATTTTGAAAATTATATTAATAATAATGATATATGATTGAATTTACAAAAATTAACCAGATTTCGAAGACGTTACAAAAGAAACCCTGAAATTTACGTATGTGTAACTTTTACCCTTGAAATTATATTTTAGTCAAAGAAGTTACAAACTTGAACTGTTTTTATTAGGTTAGAGTCTAAGGCATCCAAAGCTACTATAAGTAGCAAGATTAAGAACGAATACCAGAATCAGATATAGAATCAAAATATAATGCGCAAGCCGTTCTATGCGCAATAGAATACTCGCTTTAGACTAGACTTGGAAATTTGAAATGAAATGATATCACAAGTGATATGAAGCATAAAAATGTTCATTGTATAATAAATCAATCAAGGTTACAAGGTAGGATTATAGGATCAGGCATAAAAATCAGGGATGTCACACCTGACGTCTCGTATGCTTTAAGCATGACCAGTCGTTTTCAGCAAAGTCCTGACATTGCCCATTGGACTGCAGTCAAGAACATCCTGAAGTACTTGAGAAGGACTAAAGACATGTTCTTAATATTTGGAGGAGTGGAAGAAGAGCTCACTGTAAGATGTTACACTGACGCCAGCTTCCAAACTGACCGAGATGACTCTCGCTCACAATCAGGATTCGTATTCACTCTAAACGGAGGAGCTATCTCCTGGAAGAGCTCCAAGCAGAGTGTGGTGGCGGATTCAACCACCGAATCTGAGTATATAGCTGCATCAGATGCTGCAAAGGAAGCTGCTTGGATGAAGAAATTTATAACTGACCTCGATGTGGTTCCAAGTATTCGAAAACCAATCGAGATATTTTGTGATAACACAGGCGCTATTGCTCAAGCCAAAGAGCCCAGATCTCATCACAAAGCCAAGCACATTCTCAGAAAGTTCCACTATATACGGGAAATTTTGGAACGTGGTGACATCGTGATAAGCAAAGTAGACACAGATCAAAACCTAGCGGACCCGTTCACTAAGCCGATGACTCAGGAGAAGCATGATCAGCACAAAAATGCTATCGGTCTTAGTTTTGCTAGCGATATGTTTTGATTTAGTATTTGGATGTACAAACATTAAACATTTATACTTTTTGAATTCAGTTTGATTTATTAGTTAAATGCAACTTTGAATCTTATAACTGTGTTTGATTTTAATACGTTTAATCCATGAATCTTGTATTCTTAATTATCCGTAGTCGATCAGAATCGTGGGAACGACTCTGAATTAAGACTATTCTGAACTTGGACTCAAGTAGTTGACTTCCAATTTCACAGACCTCATCTTGGATGACGTTGGATGTAACTCGCTTCAAATCATCTTCATGGATTTTAATCATAAGATGTTTTGATATTGGTATACTCATTTAGTATCCTCTGACATGAGATGCATACTAGAACTTTCGTTTACCAAGGGCTGTTCTTTAATCACTGTCAACCGCTGTCACGTAACTGCCAGTCATAAAGGTATTGGTTAGGAACAGATCTGAAGTTCAGTGGGAGTTGTATGTAGTCGATAAGAGATTCTGTACTCTTACATGATATGTAACAGTAAGACATCGTGGCGCCCTCGTGATTCAAACTGGTGAAGTGTAAGGCCTTACCCAAACTGACTGTGTGTTTGATTGGACCACTATGAATCTTGAACGAGAACAATAATGATTGAACGCTATATGAGAATGAATCTAATCCATGTCTCATTGATTCAATTGATGTCTTTTACAGAAAGGATAAATGACGATTATTACCATAAGTCTATTGTCTTGCAATAACAAGATGTTTTGGTTAATGACTTTAAAGTGTCATACCTTGTTAGGGGCAACCATGTGTAGCTAGAACACCGCTGGCTGTCTGCGTTAAGGAACTTAATCGAAGACCGTCCAAGTGGGAGACTGTTGGAATTATATGTCCGGTCACGATTATTTAACGCTGAGTTGTGACCCGTAAGAGTTACACTTAGGGCAACGAACATTCAATCCACTTAAAATGTTTAACTAGTAATTACGAACTGTTAGAGAGACGATATATTTTATATATATATTCGTTACACGGGATTTATTATTTATACAGGTTTATAAATAATAATTTTATATTTATTTGTTTTAATCTTTTATTAAAACAAATTAAATGGGTTTAGGCTTTTTATCTCGTATTGAACTTTGGGCCCGAAAACAATTAATAGGGTTTATATTATATACATATATATATATATATATATATATATATTTATTAATCCTATTTTGGTTGAAGGATCAGACAATTGGTAAACAGCCGCATTAGGCTCTTTCGGTCAAACTCCAATCGAAGCAAAAGGTTTGCTTTTTCCTTTGGTTTTCTGCCAGCCCCCAAACACAAACGAATTCGACCCCTTTGGCGTTTCCGGCAACCACCAAACCAGCCCAAGCCAGACCCTGCCCCGCTGCTGTCCCGTTTCCGTCCAGCCTCGGCGCTTCCTGTCTCTCGTGTTGTTGATTCGTGATCTAGCATCGGTTCGTTGTATCTCGGTGTCTCAACCGGTAAATCATTAACCGAGGTATATCTATCTCATTGGTAGTTAGATTTAATTTATTCCGTATTCGTATGTTTCGTAACCCAGATCCTGTCGGGTTTTATTTTGTGTTGGATCGGTTTATTTCCGCTGCGTTTTAATAATTACTAAATAGTTATTATTAATCTATAATTACTTATCAACTGTTTTTGATAACTAATATAACTGATCACCACTGACGAAATACCCTACAAGTTTGTAGGTCTAGAATGTGTCGCCATTTCAAATGAGAAGAGGTTTTGAACTTTGTACGATGTTGCTGGTCGTCGTTGAGCATTCAAAGGTTTGTGTGTAGTGAATAGGCTTTTCAGATGATCTAAATGAATATGTATTCATAGGCTTTTGTTGAAGAAGAAATTAAAACGTGGAAATTAAATTGATAATTTAGTACTCGACTCGTCATGTCATGTGAATAAGGGTTTATAAGTTTATAAAAAAATACTTACTTCTTTTTAAACACAAATTTCATATTCTACAAAAATATGTTTGCTCCGATTTTCGTTCAGTTATATTGGGGTGGTGGTGTTTCCTATAAAAATAGGATGATTTCGTGTGATAGTTTCACTAGAAGTCATACTATTAATATTCAACCAAAAATATCATATGAAGAGTTTGTTGATTTGACTTGTCTTCATCTTCAACTTCAAAACGAGTTTTATACGTTGAGTATGAAACTATATTACACTTTTAAAGGGTTTTGCCAATCAATTGATATTTTTAAAGATCTTAGCCTTGACGTGTTGTATTATTTAGCAACAAACGATCTAAGTTTTTGTCCTAACGTATACGTAGTTGAAACACACCACTTTTTAAAAGAACGAAACTTTAACGCGCGGAAGTCTTAACCAATGAATTTTTTTTTTACACTCTCGCGTAGCGCGAGAAAACTCCCTCCCTCCCTCGCGATACGCGAGGGAGTCAAATTTCCAGAAAGTTTCCATTTTTGCAGTTTTCACACTTAACCATTTTTTCAACCTTTTTCACCAAAACATCTATACATAAAATCCCAAACACTTGGGCATTTAAACACACACTTATACCACCAATTTAACACCAAAAACATGATTCCTAGATTCAAAATTTACATCCTTTACGGGAAAGTCAAATTACTTCAAACATTTGCACCTAAAACATATACGAGAACCCGCGAATCACCTTGGACTTGACTTGGACTACTTCGGAGCTTTTCCTACAACCACATAAACATATCACCATTAGTAATGAGATATATATCATAACAATAAGTAATTTCTACTTATTTCACCCATTCACCCATTTTGACCCGTTTGCGCCCAAAGATGCATTTGGGTGCAAACACTTGCATTACACCTTGCAAGTTCCATTCTTTACTTAACATAACATCTTCACAACATTTAATAGTGCATATCATCTTATCGAATTAGCGACTACGGTCATTTTCACCCATTTAAACCTTTTGACCCGTTAACATTCAAATTGATGTTTGATTGCATACCACTTGTATTTCACCTACAAGTTTCATTAACTCTTTACATTATCATTTCATTTATGACACAAAGGTCATAACTTTCTTTCCATTCTTCATCTTGGTACATAGACCAAGATCTTACCACATTTCCATTATGGTTCTTTGACCATAACCTCCCCTTTTTCCATTATGATTCTTTGATCATAACCTCCACTTTTCCATTATGATTCTTTGATCATAACCTTCCCTTTTCCATTATGATTCTTTGATCATAACCTCCGCATATTAGATATAGTATTATAACCATATCACATTCATACATACACTTATGCATAATCAATTCATGTATCATTCATACTATGCACAACATAACACATACATCACATATCACATTACTAAGTAAGTGCAAAGGCACTTACCTTGCGGATTTGAAGATCCCGCACCTCCTTCTAGTTTAGAAATTTGATTACCTAAACATATA
The DNA here is from genome assembly GCA_023525975.1 of Smallanthus sonchifolius. Taxonomy (NCBI): domain Eukaryota; kingdom Viridiplantae; phylum Streptophyta; class Magnoliopsida; order Asterales; family Asteraceae; genus Smallanthus; species Smallanthus sonchifolius. The sequence goes on along the minus strand of CM042041.1, from coordinate 57,680,636 downwards.
CACCTAGTTCAGTAATCTTAACATACATAAAAATCACTTTAAAACTGAGTTCATAACCCATTTCCATTTCCACCCAAAATGACCCGTTTGGGTTATTCCCACATCCAAACACCCCCTTAAAACCAAGAACTCAACCTCTTGAATTCTCCTTCCAATACCTTGACACTAATTTTTCATCAAATTAGTTCTTTAAGTTAATTTGGGGTTTGTTTATGTGTCTAACATCATAAAAACACCTAATCATCAATAATTCAACATTCTAGCATTATGATCCAAACACCCCCAATTTTCACCATATGAACCCTAACTTCTCATAATCAAAATTAAAGGGTTCTAGGATGTTTACCATCATTCTTTAACTTTAGCTTAGCTAGATTATCAATAATCTAACACCATTTCATCACATGCATACAAAATTTCGGGTTTCACCTAAAACCCACCAAGAACACATACATGGTGGAATCAAGAGGAAGAGAATCACTTACTTGATGTTAGGAGAGTGATATGCAAGCCAAAACCACCACAAATCAAGCTCCAAATGCACGTTTTATGCTTCAAACTCGTTTCTCCTTTTTCTCCTCTTGAGATGAACGACCCCTTTACACAACAAAAATGCCAATTTTGACTTCAATAAGCCAAATATGGCAGATTTTCCATATTTACAAGTTTAGCCCCTCAACTTTCATTTCACCCACTTCATTCCAAAACTAGTTAAAAACTAGTATAACCCCATTACTAACTTGAAACCCACTTGTTTCAACTTATTTCATAAATATTATTTTCACCATAATATTTATTAAATATTTATTTATTTATTTGAAAACGAAACCCGGATTTTGGTTCGTTACAGTGGTATTGAGCCAATAACGTTTGTACAACAAAATCCAGTTGCATGGATCTTTTACGTGGTTTTTCTGTATATGAGGTTCCTCAACAAACAATCTATTAAAATCAAGTCAATTCCAATTCATATGAATTTGAAGCCGGTCCGTCTACTAATACCAACCTTGATGACGACCTCGAATCAGAAGCCCCTGCACCAACCACATAAGAAGCTGAAGATCTTCCAATAATAGAAGAATACTCTTGTGATGATGTAGCCCAAGTTGAAATTCCTTACGAATAAAATTATACTACTAACCCCGAATCCTCACACATAGTGGTCAACTATTCTTAAGATCCTGAAGAATTGAGAGAGTATGAAGATGCTGATTTTGATGACAATGACGACATGAATATGTCGAACAAGGTTTTGAAAAACCGTGAACGAATTTCGTGCCATAAACTTTGATATTTTAAAGAATAAAAAGTAGGGTATTTCAAATATCTAAAAACCTAAATTACAAGTTAGGATTTTAACTAACAAAAGAACCCATACGCTAATGATATGAGTTTTGAAATTGGAAGTGGTTAAACCAGGGTTGTTGGATGGGTCAACTACCTGGTCTTGGTGGACCACACAGGGTGAAGTACCTGGTCTTGGTGGACCACACGGTGAAGCATTGGGCCCAGGGTTTGCTAGTAATGTTACATGACCTCTAATGTGCCATCTTCTCTGTTTCTTTTTTTGCAGCATTGGGCCTAGGATTCCTACTAATTAATGTGACAACAATGGTTGGAAGTGTCGGTTCAATATGTATTTAATGAATTATATAGAGTGAATTACAATTCTTTTTTTCTTGAGCTTGATTATACATCATCTGTTTATGCACATTTATTATCCAACAATATTTCTTTCCACAATAATCAATTACAATGTTATTGCAAGTGGTTCATGTTGCATGCCCTAATGGTAGTTGGAAACAATGAATATTGAAGAGAATACATTCAATACATGATATATGAAAATGGCTACTTCTTATCACTCAACAACTAAACTAGATGTGATACCTCTATGATAGTGGTTGGGTTAAGTTAGCTCACCTTAACCACCTTCTTAAATGAGTCGTAGAACACGGTGAAATCTCTCCACCGGTGGTGCTGTCAACGTAATACCATTGCTGTCCCATGCCAACATGACCAATTTGAACACTTTTGAAACTTGGGCTCCTAAGGTTATGACCATAATCACAATAATGAACATTGTAATTATCACTATTATTGTCACACGGATCCTGGACGGGGTACGCGAGTCTTTTCTTAACGGACCCGACCCTTTCTCTCTCGGGTGTGGAAGAGGGTCTTTGTCTAGGTGTGCTTTGTGACCGTATTTTTGCTTTAGCAGACTCGGTTTCAGCCATGTAGTTAGGTACGGTCATGTCATTTGCACAAGTGCTGTAACGAAACATGGAGCTCACGACACGTGGGGTGAACCGTAGGCTTTGTATGTTTGCGTTCAAGTAGCTTCGTTCCTCCTTTGAACACCGTGGGCTTGCGGACCGTATTTGCGGTGGTCTTGTTTTGATTGGAGATGGTGTGATTGGATGTTGATTAGTTGAAGGAGTGTAACTTGACCTTCGGCTCGGTGAGTTGGGGATGTAATGGGAAGCATGGTGTGCTAGTTTGTAAACACCGGTGCCTGAGCGGGAACTGGGTCTTGAACTGTCGATTTCGACGGTTTTTATAGAATCTCTTCTATCAAATGAAGCCCTGCTGGTTCTGTTGTTTTCCCATTGCTTTGCTTTGATCCATCGGTCTAACCAACTAGCGGTTTCTTCAAGCTCTTTTTCATCCATAGTAGATGGGTTTCGGTTATGCATCTGTAGTCATTAGTTTAATAAATGAGAAAATCATCAAAATGTACATTAACTTTTAGCTCAGTTCAAATAAATATATCTAAAATCAACCAAACACCGCCTTAGCTACGTCGGTAAGGAGCTAGACTTGAATTTAGACGGCACATAAAAACTTGAAAAGGTATAATGAGGTAAAAAAAAATCAAAACAAATCACGTGCTAGAAAGATGTCGGCTAAAATCTATCATTCAGACTAGTGGTGCTTTTTTATTGGTTTTGATTGGTGGATCCCATTGTACTTTTTAAGGTTTTTGTGTCGGCTGAAATCTAGTCTCCTTAGCTAGCTAAGCTTATAATGTGTTGTTTTTTGATTGATTGCATTTGAAAAGTGGCTAAAAGTCATTGTATATTTTGATAAAAAAAGTACGTCAAAATGTACATTTTCGTGTATCACTCTTAATAAATTTGCATCTAAAGATGCAACTTGACGATGAAAGATTGCGATTACCTTTCGGTTGTGCAATATGGCATCAAGCTCTTCAAGATTGTGTGGTCTATCACTCCAATCATCTGGGATGCAACTTCCATCTCTTGACTGTGACATACATGTAAATGTTAAATATATACAACTCAACAATATCTAAACTAACTTAAAACCATGGTTTATATCGGGATGACGATCAGTCGTCGTTACACTTACCATAGACGGCTTCCTTCCCCTAACGTCTTGTAGGTATTTAGACTCCCAAAAAGTCGCGTTTTCAGATATCATCGACTTTCTACTTCCATCGTGTGAGAGCCTGGATCGCTGATCATGCACCCGAGATTGAACCCGAACAAGTGCTTGCATGCATCTTAAAGTGATAGTTGCTTGCTTTCTTACATTTTGACCTCTAATCACAGCTTGAAGCATCACTATCCCTTTTAATGCTCTTAAAGCTCTTCTTGCCTTCAATCAAAATTTACCACATTTTCAACACATAATTAAACCGTTACATAACTAACAACAAAGGTCTAAGTAAAAGTAAAAAAAAAATCATATAAAAAGGTAAACATCATTCCAATAGCTACCGACCAAATGTCAGTACGGATTTAAAAAATATTATTATATGAAGTTATTAACGTTTTAGGATTGTTGCTTTTGTTGTTGTGCACACCCCACATGGTTGCAATATATGGCTTAAATAGTTAAATTCCATGTTACTATGATATTATTGTTTATGAATACTATTATTTGCAATATGGATTGTTTGTTTATCTTTGTACTAAAAAAAATATTTTATCATAATGATAACTGTCACGTGAGATTCTGCACCATGTACCCACTGACCAGTGCAAGAAACCTAGCTTTATCATCCAGGAAATTATTTCAGTTTCATTTCAATGTTTAGCATTTATGATTTAAATACAACATAAACATGTATGATGTATAAGTATCTAGTAATTACTCAATGTAGATTATGAGTTTTGTATTCATGAGATAGATGTAAGAAATGATTGAATGAAACTATTGTACGGAATAATCATAAACTTCGTTATTCATCTAGTTTTTACATAAAAAAACTGAAAACTAGGAAGACTAAGATTTACATAAACAAGCATACCATTTTAGGGTAGAGAAGAATGATTTATATGCTTTGATGACATATATAGAAAAAAGGCGCGGTGAAAACAAAACATTTTAGTTAGAGGGTCACCATAAGTTTTTTTTACTGATTAAAGAGTTAAAACTCATATTTTATTAAAAAAACTTAGTTTTTATATAAATACAAATATAACAAAGTTTTTTCCTACCGACTACAGCTAAAGAATTAAAACTCATATTTTTATTAAAAAGACTTAGTTTTTATATAAATACAAATAACAAAGTTTTTTTCCTATCGCCTACAGCTAAAGAGTTAAAACTCATATTTTTATTAAAAAAACTTAGTTTTTATATAAATACAAAAATAACAAAGTTTTTTTTCCCACCAACTACCGCCAAAGAGTTAAAACTCATATTTTTATTAAAAAAAACTTCGTTTTTATATAACTACAAAAATAATAAATTTTGGTGACCGGGAAGTCAATGGACCCTCCCTAATAAAACGAAAAAATTACCAGGTAGCCACGGAAAGATGTTTGAATGAGAATGGCGGCGAAATGATGCTTTACGGAAGTGGATGAAGGGCGGGTGATGAGACGAATAATCTCTGCGGCTGCATGGGCGGTGGTGGTGGCAGCTTCAACCGCTTTAATGGCTGCATGCTTTTCCTCCTCCACCGCAGCTAAGTCAGCCGCATCATTACTCGATGTTTTATCTTGTGCAGCTTGTTGTGGTACGGTAACCACCGATGGTTTTTTAAACAACCATCTTCTCTTGTCTCTTTTGTGCATTAAGATGTTATGATGATCTTCATCTTGTGTTTTGGGTGGGTGTTTGTGAGGAGTGAAGGCTCTCTTGACTGCTGTGAACCATGAAACACCTGATTTCTTTCCCATTGGTTGAAGAGAAATGAAATGAAATGGAGATAGAGATGGTTAGAAATAGATAGATGTGTATTTAAGTGAAATGAGAATCCAAAGAGCATTGTGCAGAAGGCACGAGGTAAACCATAATTTAATAACAACAATCCAATATGAGACCACCATAATAAACCACACTCACTGACTGAATTCACGTGGTCATGTACAACCCCCAATGACACTCGATACCCAATGGCTATGTGGGTCTCTCTTTCTCTTTCAAATTTAGGAGGTTTGACTTGGTCAATATGTTTGCTTTATATGGTTTGGCGGTAGTCTTATCCTTTTACTGGTCCCTCGTTTTGTGGCTGTGGGTTGGGTTGGGCTTTTCAAGATGCCAACTTATTACCCAACACGAATCAATTACTGCTGATTCCTAGGTCACTACAATCCAACTACAAATCACTCATTTGGCATTCATACAGGATCTTTCATTTAATCCCACTTTTTTATAATTTGGAAAAATTACCAAACAGACATTTGATAAAGTATCTTTCTTAAAAAGACTTTAACTTTTAACCTACATTCATAGACGTTTCTTTGAACAGACGGCTTTCTCTGAATAGACAGCTAAAGCCGGCCTAAATTTCAGTGCTCAACAAAGTTCTGGTCCATTGAAATTTCGACACGTGGCTTAGCCACCGGCTAAGGGCCTTATAACGGCCGGCTAAACCTTACAACGGCGGGTAAGCCGGCAACCAGGCTCACGGCTTAGTGCAGAAACCCCCCGGCTAAGAGCCTTATAACGGCCGGCTAAAGCTAAATAGCCTAGACGTGCCGACTATTTTTAGCCATGAAAATTGTCACGTGTCGAGTTTTTATTGGACCAGAATTCTGCACTGAAATTTAGGCCGATTAATTAGCCGTTTTAGCTGTCTGTTTAGAGAGAATGTCTATAAATTTATAGGCTAAAAGTCAATGCTATTTTTAAAAAAGCTTTGATCAAATGTGTATTTTTGGTAATTTTCCCTTATGGTTATGAGTACTTTTAAGTTTTTATATAAGCCATCACTATTATTATTGCTAAAAGTTAAACCAAGAAATCATGATTATATATACTTGATGGTCTTGCCAGGATATGGATCTTACTTGACGGTAAGATAAATGTAAGGTAGTTGCACCAACCAAATTGGTTTTCTACACTGCTCCCTCGTATAAATTAAATTAGTTTCTCATGGTGTCAACATATGTACTAAGTTTCATTACTCCAACTTGTTGTAATTGATCTATCACGTGTGTATTGAAATATTAAACTAATTATTAGTTTGGGTTATTTAAGTGAACGTTAGAAAGTATGTTTTAAGTCATATTTGTATTTGTAGGAAGTCAAAGGGTTTGTATGTAATCATGTCTTAAAAACATGAGTTACGTCGTTTAGGCTATACGCAATGGTAGGGTGAAGGTGGTGGATTTTTGATGTCACGTACATAAACCAGAGTCTCCTTCACTCACACCCTTAGCTAGGTGTGTAATGGTGTGGGTGAGGCTGAAAGCTTCTTATTATGTGTGTTGTGAGAGAGAGAGATTAAAATTAAATGTGTTTGTGTGTGTTTCTTCCTCACACCCGTTAACACCATCACATTCCCCCTCTCACACCCCCCTCACCTCCACCCAGCGTGGTGTTTCACGCCCGTGATGGGGTGAGGTGGCACCACGCCCCCTTCTCACGGTTACATTACGCACAGTCTTAGGAATAGACGCACCTGTTCACATTAGGGTTATAAGAACGCACCGTATGTATGTGTCAAAACGGTTGAACAAATTCGCAAGTTACAGATTAAAATAAAGCAAGTTTAGCAAGTTCATTGTTTGTTCATCCAAAATTTGTTCCTGATTACCAACAATTGGTATCATAGCACACGCTTAATCGATCTCTGAAAAGAAGAAGAAAGCATCGACAGTTATGTGTTGCAATCCACAATTTAAAGAAGGTAGCGTCGGTTTTTTGTGCAATTATCGATCAAGGAAGAAGGAAGCAAGAGTCTTAATCGATCAATCGGAAGAATCCGGTTATGTTTTGAAATTATCCCATCAAATTATCGAACGATCAGGATGAAGAAAGAAGCAAACCGGTTCGAATCATTACTGGATCGAAGAAACAAGAGTAGCCTCTGTGAAATCTAAACAATCATAATGAGAAATCTATTTATTCTTCTATTTTTTTCTTTTGAATTGGCAAATCACGACTTCTTTAGAGTTTGTTTTTGAACATGGATTCTGTGTTCAATCAGTTTGCAATCAAAATTTAACAAATTATATAAACCATTGGTTTTTTTTATATTGTTTTCTTTATCTATATGAGTTCATTTATTTCATAAGAAGCTTAATTATATTCAATGGATGTTTATGTGTTTTTTTGAATGTTCATATTCAATTTTCACCACCAACCACTACAATCCTCCACACATAAACCACCGCCCATTATAATCTACAACCTCAACCATTATCACAAATCAACACAACATTTATAAACAAAATGCTAGATAAAAATTTAAATGTATACACTAGATCTATAAACAAAAAAATCAAAAAGATTTCAGGATCTACGTGACTATGTACAAATTTAATTTTTTTTTCAAGAAATGATTTCAATTAATCAATTCCATTTGGCATATGATCAAGTCTCATGGACCATCAAACAAAGATGCAATTGAATAGTTAAAAGCTCTCATTTTTTTAAGTATATTTGAGATTGATTGAAACTTCTCCACCAACGAATAGTATGTTGTCAATTTTTTGGACTGAAAAGTGGGGTTTTTATCAAAGTCAAAACAATTTGTTGGTAGAACAATTATTAAATCACTTAATAGCTAGCAAGGTAGTTTGATTATATTTAAAATTGTCTAACTAATGGCTTCTTATTTTATGTATCAAGTGACGGCAATCTATCTCAACGGTTTCTAACTAGAGCGTAAACAAGTCAAAATCATTTGTAATGCGCTCGAGATCATCTTACGAAAATCTTGAATCGAGTTGAGCATAACAAGTTCGTCCTCAAATTCGTGCCTAAACTAGAGTTCATTAGATAAATGAGCCCGCCCCGAGTTTCATATATTGAGCTTCTATATAGATAGAATTATTTTTATTTAATATAATAAAAATATAATTATGTATTTAAATAATGATGCAATTACATATAGTTATAATAAAATAACTAAATAAATATATTTTTAAATATCTATTTAAAATCCATTTTTTAGCCTCTTGCAACTGGTTTAGTTCAATGGAAAGTGGTTTTGTACCACATATCACCATTTCTAACGTACTTAAAATACTTCCCTATTATCATTCCTAATAATCAAAATCATATAACAATCACTGAGATTCATTGATCTCAATGTGTGTTCAATTCCATTTGAAGTTCAAGACTTCATGTTCAAACCCATACCTTGAAGCTCTAAGACTTCAACACTAAATCATCCGTTAAGACTTAAGGTCTCATGTAATTCATATAATTGGGATTCAATGATCCCATTACTTGTATACCACTCCCAACTGAGGTTCTAGACCTCATGTAATTGAAATTAGCATCACCATAGGATTTAAAACACAAACACATTCAAACACCCTTGAATCATATATGTATTATCAATCACACGTAAAATGCAAGTCATACACCTAACCATCTACTAGTAAGTATAGAATACTTACCTTTACATTTGGATGATCCCGATTGTTCTTCAACTTTTGCAACTTAAACACCTAAACAATTCACATTGTTGTTTAGCAACTATCGATCCCATTATATATCCACACATTTGGATTTACAACATCCTTAACTTAATTGTTACTCCAACTTATATTGATCCATTCAAACATTAACCAAACCCAAAATCCGATAAATACCATTACAATCACCATTTGACATGTTTGGATCAAACTCCCCATTCACCCAATTCATCATCAAATCCCAAGCTTTTACTTCATCAAGGTTGTTTGTTAATTCTAATTGCTTTTTCATTCATAATCAATATAACACTACAAAATCTCGAACATTCCGTATTAACACCTATATGGGTCAAAATCCTCAAATTCATAACATGAACGCTAGAATTTCAATTTTCATAATTGGATGTTTAAGTCATACAAATTCATAATCTCCATCATCAATAACCTTAGATTAACCCATCTAAACATGATTTCTATCATAACAAATCCTCAATTTGACTCCTGTAGTGTTTTTTTATCAAAACCCACCATGAACTTCATTAATAGAGGTTTAAAGGATGAGAAACGACTTACTTAATGCTTATTTGATGATGAAAACCTCTATAGCAACAGACTTCGTATGCAATTTAACACCTTGCAACTTAATTCCTATTTCTCCCTTCTTTTTTTCTCTTTACGACTAAGCGCGCGCACACACGTATCTTAATTTCTTCTGTCGTGAACCCCCCTTTTGCTAAAATCCATAATTTTTAACTATTACATATTACCCCCTTGTACTTGAAATTTCTACACCCTTTAAACCAAAGCAAACAAGTTCCCATTAACTACTTTAAGCCCACACTTTGTATTATCCAAATTTCACCCACATGCCTAATTTAAACATATTAGCAAAAAGGTCGCCATGTATTATTATGTTTTGAAATTTGGTTTGTTACACCAAAGACGTGGAATTGCTCGCCAACCTCCCTTTGAGCCGTCTCTGGTCAGATAAAAATGAGGTTTCAATTAAACATTTAAGTAAACTCACGCAAAATAGATAAAAATGGGATTTCAATTTGTTCTAGCCATTGGATTTCTAGGTTTTATGAAGAATACAAGGCTTGTGTTTGATTTCTCTTTGACCATAAACCATATGTTACCCGGAGGGCTTGGTGCGACAAACGTCGTTATGGCTGATTTACCCTTCCAGACAGTGTTGTAAAACTCGGTCTAGACAGCCGAGTACTTGGTACTCGGTAGGGCGTCAAGGCGATTTTATTTAACTCGATCAACATTACTCTAAATCAGTCTAACTCAGGCAAGTCGGATTTCATTGTTTTTCACTGATTTTCGTTATTTTTTACGTTGATACATTGAAAGACGATAATTAAATGATTACTATGTCTATAATATTAAAGAATGAATATCATTTTTTGAAATATACTTTAGTATTTAAACATATATCATTTTGATTTATATTGATATTCACGTCTTTTGTTATAAATATTAGTAAACTTATTACATTTGACATATATATAATTTCTTAAAAATTAATTTCTTTTTAATTTACAATGTCCGAGTATTCCCCGCTTAGGCCGAGTACTCACAACTCTCAGTCGACCGACCTGGAAGCGCCTAGCGACTTCTGCAACCATGCTTCCAGGTAACAGACGATTTATGGTCAAAGTGAAAGCAAGCACAAGACTTAAATTCTTTAAAAAAACCTAGAAATCTTATGGCCTGAGTAAATAGAAATCCTATTTTTATCTACTTTGAATTAGTTTACGTAAACGTTTAATTGAAACCCTCTTTTTATTGATTTCAATCTTTGTAGCAAATTGAAACCCCCCCCCTTTATCTCAGCGAGAGGGCGGGGAATGAAGTTTGCCGACAATTCCACGTCTTTGGTGGGGTGCATGGCTTTATTTAACGCAAAAAATAGACGAGCATTAGTGTAAAGGATGAAAATGCAAACAAACTTAATCATGAAGGACAAATTCTGATAGTACCTTAATTTAAGGACGAAATCTATAACTTTATATAAACATAAAGGACGAAAAGTGTAATTTGCTCTTTTATTAAATGCAAAAAAACGATTTTGCTTTTACGTGAGGGACACATGACTGCATTTAACGCCAAAAATAGATGTCCGTTAGTGGAAAGGACGAAAACTGTTAGGTTAAATGTAATTTACTCTTAGGTTAAACCTAGTCCGGTAATAAAAAAAATTGAAACCAAAACTCCTAGTCGTGTCTTTATGGGTTCACCGTGTAGCGGATGGAGATGAACACTTAGTTGGCAAACGAGATCACGGTGCACGTTTGGGGGCTCGCCATCCGGAAATCCGAACGACAACAAACGAAGGGTGGTGGACCAATCACACAATAAATACAATGAATGTGTTTGGAAAAAAAATGTAGCGTTCCGAAAAAATAAGTGTTTTTAAAAGATAAGTATAAATTTGATGTGATAACTTGATAAGGGAGAATGTTTATGGATGTTTGTTGGCATGTTTGGTTTTGCATTAGTGATGCTCTTAGAGTCAACTAGTTAACACGCAAATATTAACTTTTCATAAAAAAAGCGTGAAAACAGTAAAATCAATATTACAACTCGTAAATACTGTTTAGATATTTTGTGGTTTTATTTTGGTTTTCTGGAATCTGGACATATTTTTGTTATAACCCACAGATTTCATGCCAAATCACATATTAATTCTTCTAACCGTTGCAGAAAAAAAAAATTAATATATTTCTTATGGAATATGTAAAGCATAAAAATAAGAAACAGAAAAGATTTATAATAATAATTTATACGTATATTCCAATGAGTTGCATGTTCGGTAGACGGTTCATTTTTATAATCCTTAACTAGCGAGTTGAAATCCCCTTTAAAAAAGTTGTATAGATATTCCATGCACATGTGGCAATCTTTAATTGATATTAGATTATTTAGTTATTCTCATTTCTCAACCACATGCATGTCACTTATATTAAAATGATATCATTTTGCACATTTTATATTTAAAAAGTTATTGGTTAGCACTTATTTATGTGCTAATCAATAATATCTAAAACCCTTACGTAAAATATGTAAAATGGTAGTGTAGCTACATGTAATAGGTTAGATCCAATAATTTTAAATTATATATATCTTGTAAAAATATCCAAATTAAATTTAATATTACTGTGTGTATACTGATCTTATGCGTTAGGATAATTAGATAGATAAGTTGACAATGTGAATGGCATTTTATTTATAAATTTATAATTGTTTAAAACAAACAAATCAACTTACCTAGTTACATCTGGAGATATGCTGAAATCGATATCACAACAAAAGTTCGTCATTGTTATATATATTTGTTTCACCGACGAATATATAGTAGTTTTTGTAATTTTCTTTTCCAGAATTTATAATATTTATTAATTCTAGAAAATTTAAACATTTCACTTTTTTTAAATAAAAATATATATTACCAACTGATAGCGAGGGAAATTAATCTCTCGGTATGGATCAAAGACCGTCTTCGGTACACGTCACGTGGTAATCTATCGAGAAAACCCGTCGATAAAATGTCAAAAATAACGTCAAAGTTACGACATTGGAATAGTTTTTGGTAATCTATCGCTAATACTCGGTGATCCCTCGGTAAATATTGTCTGTAATCCGTAAAAAATGCAACAACCACTCCTTTTTTACCTACGGATTATTGACGGCTACCCTTATCACCGATGGATGAAAATCATCTGTTTTGTAGTGTCTATAATGTAATTGCATCCCAAAATTCATTTATTTTAATTAACAACCCTTTCTATTGCCGACGAACAATAAACGGTGGCGGTGGCGGCAATTTGGAATTCTTTAACTTTCAAGAGGGACGCTCGGTTATCTTTAAAAGGGTCGATGATATTATGCTTCTCACATTTAATTAGATTAATAGTAGATCCAAGTTATGCTTTTTGTGTTGTCGGACCGTCAGAGCGTTGTTGCTCCCCTTCATATTTTGTATTTCGTGTCGTCTAGCATCTTGCTAGTCTTTCTAAAGTTTATTTCTTCGTTCTAAAAAAAATAAAAGTAGTGAGACAAAACCGAAATATACATGTAAATAAATTAATGAGCACATGAAAGATGCATCCATATCTCACTGTTGTGATTCATTCCAGCCCTAGCTTCCTAAAATCATGAGAACAAAGTTTGATTCCATTTATTAATATATAAATCGACCACAATATTTTCATTCCATTCCACCTACTCAAACACTATATCATCTTTGTTATTACGCAAGTATATATTACATCACATTCTCATCCTTAAAACATACTATAAACATTAAACCTACAAGTGATATAGCGGATCGAGCGGTGATCTAGCTAAGCTCCACATATCTTCCTCGGGCCGAGAAAAACCCGCCTCATCAGATTCCCCATAGCAAGAAGAGAAGTGTTTGGTTTCCTCCAATTGGTCATCGAGCTGGGAAGCCACAAACGTGTACACATCTGCCCAATTACTAGACTGGTCATAATCGTCACACATGGGATTATAGTTCTTGATACTCGAACAATGATCGAAGGTGGTTGAGCTCACACGAGGAGATGTAGTCATGGTGGGACTTTCAAGCCCAGGGAGGTGATCGAATTTATTGTTGATAGGGTTCATGAATTGTTGCATAGCATCATGGGTTAAATTCTTGGTTTCTTGCTTGCAAAACCTAGCATCCATGTGCATAGAGCCAGATAATGATTTGTGGTAGTTTTTCTTCTTGAACAAACGGCATATCACCCACCCCTCTTCATGTGTGCAATCGCACAAGTTAGAAGCCTAGATCATAAACAAATGTGTAAACGCAAATTAATGCTTCTTGATCATAAGTATGCACACATGACATTATAATCAAAAGAAATAATGACGAAAGTACCCCTCAACTAACATAATATATTATGTTCTAAAGTCAATGTTTAGATAATATTGTGTTCCCCTTTTATGTAAAGTAGAAGTATGTTGTTGAATAAAGTTTAACTTGTTGAAACTTACGGTTGAATCTTGGATGGGAATGATAATATCATCAAGTCTATATTCATGCATAATCCAATCAGATTTCTTGCCATGAGGTGCTCTCCCATTGTAAAACACTAGTGTCTTCCTCATGCCAATTCTTTGAAGGCTACTATGTATGACCTTATCCCGCCCGGTGGCTTTCCAGAAACCAGCAGCAGTGGCGCGATTTGTTCGGGTCCCCGTTGGATATTTCTTGTCCTTGTGACTAAAAAAGTACCAATCGGTTTGCAGGTTGGAGCCTATGTTGCATTTTTCTAAAAGAAGAAAAGAAAATGTTAACTTCTTTTACGAAGAAATTCTCAAAATCTTGAGAACTTTTTGCTAAAATGGAGACTTAGAGTTTTCATTTTGGTTTCTGGCTGGAAAATGGGGAGTTCGCTATATCTTAAGGAGTAGACCCAAGATTTCCTGCCAATTATCTGCATACGTGGCAAGGGACGCAAGCAAAGTGTGTGAAAATGAAAGTAATTCGGCTTCTGAGCTTCGTGATTTGCTTGACTCTGCTTGCCATCATTGGCGGGAAATCTTGAGTCCGCTCGTGAAGACAAAAGACTCCCCATAAACCAAATTGCTTTCATTTTCAACCCAGAAATCAAAATGAAAACTTAAAAGTCCTCATTTCACCAAAAAAAAATATGCAAATCTTGATGATCGAATCTAATGAATGAACATACCTTGGATGTCCCAGGGTTCAAGCTTATTAAGATCAACCTCTTGAATAACATCAAGATCAATCTTTTCGCAAGCGACTTTCTTCCTTAAGTAATAGTGAAGAAGCTCTTCTTCCGTCGGGTGGAACCGAAACCCCGGAGGCACTTTGGACTGACCATTGACATTCATTTCTACTTTTGACATAGATATAATTGTGGTTTAGCTGTGCGTAAGCTTGGTTGTAAGGACACAAGTTTATATATGGAGAGAAAAGGGTTTAAAAAGGACACCATAAAAAGCAATGTGATAATGGCATCGCAACCACCATTAGGACCCGGTATTTTCCATCGTTCACACTCGTAACTCGTAACCGACGATCAGTTTTGATTTATGGATCCTGTGAGGATACTTTCAGTAACCAGAAAAAGAGTTGATCATCAACGAATATACTAAAGTTTGAAAACAACAAATCACCTAAACACAACAACAACAATAACGATAACGACACACAAAGAAAAAAAATAGTAAGTGTGTTTATGTTGGGAGAAATGGGGTCCCAGTATGTGCAAATGTAAGCAGAAGACATGCTTCCATCTTGACAACGACTTTCGACCTCCAAATCTGAGAGAAAGAGAGAGATGGGTGTGTGTGGTTAATTAAATACCAAGATAATTAATTAATGTCAAAAGTTATAATTACTTTTAAGATGATGGAGATTTGAAGAAATTTCTATCTTTTATGATTTTTGTAACAACTATGAACGACGGCAGATGACGAGCGAACTTTACAACTTTTTACCACTAATTCCGTTTCCAAAGCATAAGTTGACATTTCATTGTCGATCTTACACAATGATCAGACCTGATATTACACAATGAACTGATATTACACAATGAGCATATTACACAATTACCTGACATATTTGAGCGAATTACATAATAATGAGCGAATTACATAATGAGCTGGAAAACGTAAAACACAATGATGAAAACATATAACACAATGATGAAAAATATTTGACACAATGAACTTGTATTACACAATGACCTGACTAATTACACAATGAATTTGTATTACACAATGACTTGACTAATTACACAATGAACTTGTATTGCACAATGACCAGACGTGGTATTACACAATGAACTTGTATTACATGATAAACTTGTATTACACAATGACCTGACTAACTACACAATGAGCTGGAAAACGTAAAACACAATGATAAATACATATAACACAATGAACTTGTATTACACATTGAACTTGTATAACACAATGAACTTGTATTACACAATGAACTTGTATTACACAATGACCGGACGTGGTATTACACAATGAACTTGTATTACACAATGAACTTGTATTACACGATTAACTTGTAATACACAATGACCTGGCTAACTACACAATGAGTTGGAAAACGTAAAACACAATGATAAATACATATAACACAATGAACTTATATTACACATTGAACTTGTATAACACAATGAACATGTATTACACAGTGACCTGACTAATTACACAATGAACTTGTATTACACAATGACCAGACGTGGTATTACACAATGAACTTGTATTATACAATGAACTTGTATTATACAATGAACTTGTATTACACGATGAACTTGTATTACACAATGACCTGACTAACTACACAATGAGCTGAAAAACGTAAAACACAATCGTAAATACATATAACACAATGAACTTGTATTACACAATGACCAGACGTGGTATTACACAATGAACTTGTATTACACAATGAACTTGTATTACACATTGAACTTGTATTACACATTGACCCGACTAATTACACAATGAGCTAGAAAACATAAAAAAAATCGTTTTTGTTTATAACGACACTATACTCGTTTTAAAGATAAAAAAACGCTCGTTTTTATGGTGTAATTTTTTTGAAAAAATAATGTCATATGTAAAAGTTACGAACGTTTAAAAATGAGGGGGGAACTTGATAAAAAGTCAACAAAAGTGGCCAAGACTTAAATACCCTTCCAACAACTTTTTCTCCTACAATTTAATCTCAACCATTAAATCTTTTCTACAATTTGATCTAATGGCCTTAAATCCTTTTCACCCTTCTTACAATTAAAATCTTTTTTACCTGAATCTAATCATTTATATCTATACTAAATAATAAATAAAAGTTTTTCATGTCACGTATCGTCTTCATATCATTCTCATCTTTTTTTCCTGCATCTCTCTCTTAATAAATATACATATATTTTTTAATGAGTAAACGGCCATTTTCGTCCCTGTGGTTTGGTCAAAATTGCCACTTTCATCCAATAGTTTGTTTTTTTGTATCTGGGTCCTCGTGGTTTTAAAATATTGCCATTTTCATCCTCGTGGTTTTAAAATATTGCCACTTTCATCCAGTCAGCTAACACCGTCCGTTTTTCTCAATTAAATGAGGGGTATTTCAGTCCTTTTACATATTTGTTTTATTTCTTCATCTTTTTTACTCTCACTTTTTAATCATAGAAACAAGCGACGGAGGTGTTCCAGTGGTGCTCGTCAGAAACTGGTCAGAAAAAGAGGAAGAAGGCCAGCAGGTGGATGATTAAATTAGAGGTTAAATTGGGGATGATTAAAAAGTGAGAGTAAAAAAGATGAAAAAATAAAACAAATAAGTAAAAGGACTGAAATACCTCTCATTTAACTGAGAAAAACGGACGGTGTTAGCTGACTGGATGAAAGTGGCAATATTTTAAAACCACAAGGATGAAAATGGCAATATTTTAAAACCACGAGGACCCAGATACAAAAAAACAAACTATTGGATGAAAGTGGCAATTTTGACCAAACCACAGGGACGAAAATGGCAGTTTACTCTTTTTTAATAATAATATATTTTTAAAGAAAATATTGGTAATATTAATAAAAAACATTTATTTTAAATAATCTATTATTATAACAAAATTTTAAATCTAATTATGTAACTTTTTATTTTCAATCAGATAGTGAATAAAAGTAAAATTGCATTTCGAAACCAATTATATATTAAATTTTACATATTTTTAATTTTGTTTCTATTCTTAGTATATGTAATACATTTTTAAATGTAAATATATAAACAAAAAATTTTAAAATTTAAGTATTGAAAATTTTCACCCCGTGCGTATTACACGGGTTCTAAGCTAGTTATAAATATATAAACTATCTTAAAATATTAAAAAGATAAAAATAAAAATATATATATATTTAATTATTTTAACTCTTTTTAATTTTTTTTTGAGCGGTTTTAAAGATTAACCGTCTTAAAAAAACCTTTTTCTAAACGAAAACTGCATCTAAAGCTTTTGGAGCGGTTAAAGGAACAACTCTTTTGAAACGGTTTTTTTTGGGGCAAATTATTTAAAGCTCTCAACTTTAACTAATTGGTCTCATTCGTATCCTTCTTCATCAGGTATGTTATAATTAAGATCATATCTGTAATAATTAAACCTTTTGAATTCCTAAATTGATCAGTTGTTTATCTAGATCTAGATCAATTAATTCAATCGGATTTTTTAGATCTGAAAAGATGTTGCTAAGTAGAACTATTGCATGCAGATTGGAACAACGTTGACGCGTTTAGAGTTGAAACGAGGTCGTTTTTGAAAGGGATCAATGTGAACGGGATGTTGGTGACAGGCTGAGGCGGAGGAGGTCGGAGTCTCATCGCCGAACAGCACGATCTCGAGCATCAGCGGGAAGAGGAGCGAGAGAGATTTCGTTGTGAATGAACACGATGGCGAGAGAGCTTCTTCAAGAAGATCGGTAACACATGATGCTCAACGCACAATTAAATTAAGGGAAAATCTCTAAAATGTCCTTATTACTTTTCTAATCCTTCAATTTGTTCTGTTGACTTATTATACCCGATAATGTCCCCTTCAACACCGTCGTCCGATGGTGTTTGAGAAAAATCCATTTGGTGATGTTTGAAAAATCCGACAGTGAAAAATCTGATGGTGTTCCACCGGGTAGGGTTTTTCAACCCACAAACCGATTCCGGTTCCTACCCGATCAGATTTGTAGCTGGTCAAAAAAGAACCGGTTTCATGCAAATTCCGGTTCTTGGAAACCCGGTTTGTTCACCTCTCTAACTAATAAGTGATAACTTGAAGTGTTCTGTTTTCGGCCCAAAGGCCCATTTTAATATTTTATTTGAAAAGGCTTTTAACTACTAAGCCCGTTAAAAAAATTTAACCAAGTTCTGATTCCTGGGCCCACCGAATATAAAGAATTAAAGATATTAATAATGAGTTGGCACATCAATTTCACAACATGTGCCAAAACCGTATTTTATAGATTATATAAGGTTTTGATACGAAATAAAAAAAACTGTGTTTTGTGGCACCGACGTAATTACTATGATGTAGGTTTTAACATTTTAATAATGTAACGCCTCAAGAAATAATAATTAATGGTTTCATGGTGGGGAGTGGGGACAAATAGAAATACAAAAAAATAAAATTAAAGCAACGGGTATAGTTTATCATCCTCTCCCGTGATCCTATGTGGTATTCATATGACACCATTACTTAAGTGATACACCATCCCCTTGTGAGGTGATCTTGATGGGCACCATCACTGCGTGAAAATTTTCACGGGAAAAGTGGGGGAGACAACCAAATTATTTTCACTTGAGTGATACACCACCCTTCTCCAAGTGATTATTTTCACTTGAGAAGATTACTTGAAGTATACCGGATGCTCTTACCCCTAAAATCTCACGGCATCCTCAAAATATCATATTTTTATGACAAATTACTTGAATGTTCTTTAAAATTTAGTGAAGGAATTTCACAATCCTTTTTGTAAATTATAATTTTGAGATGTCTACAATTCTAGTTTACTATTGGTGGGTCTTGGACGATTTTTTCATGTGACATTTGAGGATTGAGTAATTGTTTTTTTAATTTTCGCCGGTTTTTTTTAGTTTGTTAATGGATATATAGGGACCATAATTATTAAAAAAAAAAGGTTTCAGCCTATTAAGGCCCGCAGGTTTCAACCTTCGATTCCCAGCAAACCTTTTTTTTTATTTTTTTTTAACCGCAAATTTCTTCGGTAGTGGGACTTGAACCCATGACCTTTAGTTCTCTAGGTGTTTAAGAGGTTTTGCCTCTACCACCGGACCACCACCCTATTGTCAAAGACTTTTGATGGGGCAAATTAACACCAAAGCCTTGATAGCCTAGTGGTAATATACCACGCCCCCTTTCCCATTCACATGGTTACATCCTTGCGGAAGCGGTTGTAATCCGGCTTTTTTTATCCTATTTTTGTTTATCCTATTCTTTAGTTTTTAGTTTATTTTTTTAATTTTTACTCCGCTTTTTTAGTTTTTTCTAACATTTTTTCATTATGTTTACGTTACAAGTTTTAACGCTCATGTTGTGTTAACGTTTTAAAATATACAATCTTCAAATACGAATATAAGTATGAAAAAAATTATACGCCTCGCCGCGAAGCGTGGGTGATAATACTAATAAAGGTATAATTACTATAATTAATTACACACACATTTATATATATACACATTCAACTATTACTATTAACTATTCAAAGGGCAACCTGTAGGAAATTGCCACGTGGAAAGCATTATTATTTTTTTTCAGCAACAGTTTTTGCTGCCATGTATAGATTTTGACCGTAAAATAAAACAATAAAGTGGATTGGTTCACAACCTAATCGGTCTCTTGCTTTTGTCGATACAATAACATTGCTATCGATACTCATCGGTTATCAATTGACTTTTATCTTTTAACTTTAGCAATATATTACCACTATGTTACTTGTATACATGACTAGTTGCATCACAATTTTATGAAATTAATTACTTTTTTACATCAAAGGTTAAAAATCATAAATCAATACACATAATAATAACCCTATTTAACATTAAATTCACCAACGCAATTAAAGTAAATAACTCATGTCATCTGGTAATTGATATAACTTCGATCTTCAAACAAGATCAAACAGTACTACAAGAAAAGGAAAAAGAAAAAGACTGTTAATTAATTGATATGATCAATATGTCGACTTATAATTACATCTCTAACACAACATCTTTCTTAGAACCATTTCTGCTACGACTGCTGCAAAGACTCCACTGATCCGACAACGCTGCCGACGACGAATTACACGACACCGTGCCTTCGTTCCCACATTTTGCGACAGTTCTAACATTCTCAATCAACTCTTGTGTCCTTCCTTCTTGTGACAGTATCTCCAACAGCTGTTCCGGGCTGATCACCAGCTTCACCTTCCAAAACCCACTCCCATTATTCCTGGAACTGCTGGAAGAGTTCGCATCCGTGTACGATCTCTTGAACATGCGACGGCTGTCAAACGACATCCTGTACGGCGCTGCCGTGTTTGCCGGGAGGCTGTTGGATCTCACGTGACCTTGTTTTGTGCCTTTTGTTTTATCGAGTGGGAGGAGGTAGTATGAGTTCCCGCCGACGAGAATTTCGTGGTGGGGAATGGGTTTCCAGAAAAGATCGTTGCCGAGGAAGATGGCGTGGCCGGGGAACTCGTCAGTGATGGATTCGGCGGTGACGGGGAAGTAGAACTCCATGATGCCGCCGGCGGAGTTGATGACTTTGATTACACGGTCGTTTTCGGATAGGCCTCCGAAGAGACAGTTCCCCATGATTTATGATGTTAGGGAGGGAGGGAGATGATGAAGGGTTGATATGAAGAGTTGTTGTGGTGTGTGTGTGTGTGTGTCGGGGGGGGGGGGGGGTGGTGATAAAAAAGGAGGGAAAGTGAAAGGTGTTTGTCGTCGGTGGGATGCTTCTTTAAGCTTTCTTTGTCCGACCATTCCCAAAAAGAATGTAACGCAGCTATCACCAATTTTTTTTACATATAAATAACTAAAAATGCATCACGCTTTTGATCCGGTGGTCAGGGGTTTTGTCGTAAGATTTTCCTTCTGTGGAGGTCACAGTTTCAATATTCACAAGGTGCATTTTATAATTTCAGTAACACCCTCTGTGACAGGACTTGAACTCTAAGTTAGAAGGGGTTACCGAAATTTTAAACGACATGCCGTTCTAAAAGAAATAACTAAAAATAAGTTTTTTTTTCTAAAAGGATGAATCAAACAGTTATCTACTCATAGTTCTACACTATAATTTCTTAATCTACCTCATATCAAGATTTGAACCATGGTTTTACCACTCGGCGAGTAAATCATAGAAAATAGTGTTTTAATATCATGTTGGATAATATTATACATATAAATATGACATACTCGACTTTATAGTCACGTATTTACTTTTACTTGTGTGTTGCTTCTTATAGTTTGATAGTGACAAAAATACATCTTTAGTGTGAGTCTAAAAATTAAATAATTGAACCGGATTCATGTATCATATTTAATTTATATATGGTATGTTATTAGACGTAAAGTCTTATATGTGAGTAAATGTATATACGCAACCAAGGTGTCACGTATGTCATTACTTTTTTTTAGAACGGCTAACTCACACACTCTGTAATTCTACTCTTAAATCTACACTAATTTCCTGTTTGCGAACTTAGTTAAGTTCGCCTGATTCTATAGGGTCGAACTTACTAAGTTCGCCTAGTTCAGTTTAGTTTGTTAGCTTTTATTTCTTTGTCTATAAATAGCTTATTTGTAACATTATTCAAGTTATCAATCAAATCATTTCAGTTTTACCCCCAATCATTCTCTCTCATTTTCTTTCTCTCGTTTATCATTCTCGTTTGTTTTAGCGATCATTCTCGATATCATAACATGGTATCAGAGCATATATGCTCGATTCTGTGATTTTTTTCCTTATTCCGCACTAGTTCTTCGTTGTTTCATTCTTTTTCTCATTTTTTGTGTCAATTGGGGGTCGTTTCATGTTTTGATCCGTTCAAAACATTCGTTTTATGTTTCTGATCATTCCTACGGTTGGACTTCTTCATATACTTCTCTAATTTTGAGTTATGATGATTTCTGGATCGATTTCACATTTTTCTGTTCGTGCAGACGAACTTGTTCATCAGGTTGTCTGTTACGGGCGAACTTATTAAGTTCGTCTATTCCTTTCTTGTTCCAGCGAACTTAATAAGTTCGCTTTCTAAGTTCGTTTCTTGGCGAACTTAGCAAGTTCGCTTATTCCAGTCTTCATTTCTTTCTGATTTTGTCATGCCTGCTACTGCTGATCCTGCAGTTGTTGTTCCTATGGATTCTTCTAATCCTTTGTTCTTACATTCATCTGATCATCCGAGTCTCTTACTTGTTTCTAAAACTTTTGACGGCTCTGCTTTCGGATCTTGGAAACGTGTCATGTCCATTGCCTTATTTGCTAAAAACAAACTTGGTTTTGTTGATGAGACTGTTGTCAGACCAACTTCCTCTCCTGATCTGGAGTTATAGAAAAGATGTAATGATATGGTTATTTCTTGGATTTTGAACACTTTGTCCAGTGATATCGGTGAGAGCGTTTTGTATGTTGAGACTGCTCGTCAACTCTGGAAAGAGTTAACTGACCGGTATGGACAGAGTAATGGGGCCAAGTATTATCAATTGCAGAAGTCTCTTTCTGCTATTTCTCAAGGGAATAATGATGTTGCTACTTATTTTACCAAAATCAAAGTTGTTTGGGATGAGTTTAATACAATCGTGCCTATTCCCCCTGCACATGCGGTACTTCCCAACTTATGGCTAAGCGCGAAACAGATCAACGTTTGATGCAATTTCTGATGGGTCTTAACCCTTGTTATGACATGATTCATGGGAATATTATCATGATGAAGCCTCTTCCCTCAATCAATGAAGCTTATGCTTTTCTCATTCAAGATGAGAAACAGAGGGAGCTTCATTCATTGTCAAAGTTTATTCCTCAGAATGCTTCTATGAATGCTTCTGTGCAGGTACCAAAGAATTACAGTGCTCGAAAAGGTTCTGTTTGTTCTCACTGCAAGAAGCCAGGACATGATGCCAGCAAATGTTATTGTTTAATTGGGTTCCCTAAAGATTTCAAATTTACTAGACCCAAAGCTGTTGCTGATGTTGTTTCTGATGCTGGGGTTACTGTTTCTACTTCCGTTGCTGTCACACCCCAACTGACGGCGGATTATACGTTGGGGTGGACGCGGTTGTTCAATAGCACAAGGTTGACTATTAAAGTTTCAATATTTCATTAATAAGTAATTTAAGATTCAATACAAAGAATAAATCAAATACATAGCAAGAACACAAGTCTAATTGATTAAGCATTCTAGGTCCAAGCATCCTATGTGATCACGATAAAGTCTCATGTTGTAGAACCTGAAACATGTGAAAGAATCTGTCAACTACAAAATAGTTGGTGAGATACAAAGGTTTTGACACAGTTTAACAAGTATTTGGAAAGAGTTACAATTCACTATGATTCATGCATTCTATAATGTAAGTATGAGAAAACAAGCATGTTAGACATTGTGCGCATCAACCCTCCAACCAAGTTTAGGCATAACCCGCAGGTTACCCTTATAAGTCTCAAGTTTAAAGTTTAATGTAGTAACAAACACCAAGGGCTCCCCCCCGAAGGGGTCAATCAATCAAGGTGGATTGGTCAAATGCAATAGATCTATCATTGTTACTATCGGCTTGATCAAAGCTAATGAATGTGCTAGTTTTAAGTTTAATCTAAGCATACAAGTCTCAAGTTTAACATAAGAATAAAACGTAGTCATAGTTGTACAAGAATTGTATAAGTTTAAGAATTGTGAACATGTTTCACCCCAAAAGCATAAAAGGAAAAAGGGGCTAAGTATACTCACTTGGATGATGAATAGTATCCGACACGGATATGTATTGGCAAGACGTGGAGGGAGAATATCCTCACGATAAGCCTAAGTATGCAAGTTTAAAGATTTAAGCATGATCCTATAAGTCTATGGTAAGGATCTAGGATTTCAAGATCGACTAGGGTTTCAAACGGGAGACGAGAATGATTTGGGTTTACAAAGTTTAGATTGAAGTTTCAAATATTAAGATTGGATATCAAAGTTTAAATAAATAATACCTAATTATAAGTTTATAAAAGGTTAAATAGGATTTTCTTGTAAAGTTTATATTTTGGTTATAAGTCTTTAAGTTCAAATAAAATTATAAGTTTATAAAGTTTCCTTCAAATGGTAAGTTCATAAGCATAAGTATTTAATTAAAGTTTATGTTTTAAAAGTATAAGTCTAAAATTGTTTTAAAGTCTTTATTTTAGTTTATAAAGTTTATGAGTTTGTAAATATTTAAAGAAAATAAATAAGGTATATTTGTTTTCTCATGTCTTAGATTTATATAAACAAATGGATTTATGTTTATATGAAATATGAAGTGTATAAGTTTAAAATTTATTAAGTTAAAGTCTTTGTTTTCATACAGTTTATAAACTCATAAGTATATAACTTTCTAATCTTATTCCCTTTTTAATATATACATAACTTTTATAAAAATGTATAAGTTTCTGTTTCTATATAAATTTTATAAACTTTTTCTGAGTTTATAGAATTAATATAAGTTTTCTGTGTTAATTAAAGTTTAATACTTAATTAAAGTTTCAAACAAAATAAGTTTATAAAAAAAAGAAATAAGGAATCAAGTTTCAAATTCTATAAAAATGATTTCTATTCAAGTTTTATAAATTTTTGAAGTATTCTTATTAGCCTTCAAGTGTTTAAAACTATTTTTAATGCATTTATTATTAAAAGTTTTAATTAAGTTTAATTAAATAAAATGTTTTCAAAAGGTAAAAGTGTAAACAAAATTCATTTTTAAGTTTATGAAGATTTAACAAAATTTATAAAATTTATTAAAAGTATTACAAACTGTTTAAAAATGGTAAGAAAAATAAAAGGGTAAAACCCGGCTCGAACCCGGGTCACTGACCGGGTCGAGCATACACACACACATCTAACCACCCGGCTATGGGCCTCGCTGATGTTTTATACGGACAAAGAAATTGATAAACATGTTCCCAAATCAACCCAGATTCCCTTATGAACCCTAAATCAAGAATCCTTAAATACGACCCGATTAACCCTCTGTTTATACAAATTGACAGAGGGTTATTGATCATCGGATGAAAACGAAGGGAATGGCCATGAGTATTACCTGAATTGATATCGAAATGAGGACGAACGGGTTCAAGCTTCAGAACGGCTGCCCACGAGACTAAATCGGCAATTGCAGGTATGATACGACGAAATTGAGAGTTTAGGAAGATTGTGGGTGATGTTGTTAAGGTGTTTCGGTGGGTATTTATAGCCGATTTCACGATTTAATGCCGGATTAGGTGGGAGTTGGTGGTTGAACGGGACGAAGATTAAATTCGAATTCGCGGTCATTATGGTTGAAATTGGGTAGTGGGAGGCATTGGGTTACGGTCGCACGCTCGAGGCGACGCCCGAGGTGCACCGTATTTGGAGGGAATTGCGATTTTGGCTATAACGGGTTCCAAATCGGTTGAAACGGGATTCGAACTTGGAACCGGTTTTTGGGTTGGAAGTTTGGTGAATATGCCCAAATGGTCCCTGAGGTTTCCAGTTTTTATTATTTTATGCAAAGAGTTAGGATTTAGTTTAAACAAGTTTCAGAACTAACAGTTTTGGTCCCTGGATTTTTATAAATAATATGTTTTATTAAATCCAAATGAGTTTTAGAAGTTCTATTATTTTAATTCTATAAAATAATTTATGAAATTAGTTTATGGATTTTAGTATTTAGAATAAGTTTATAAATGTAATTATAAACTTATAAGGTTTTAAGGTTTTAAACACATTTATAACCCATATTTTTAAACATATACGTATATATATATATATATTTCTAGTATAACTGTTTTCTTTCTAAACTATATACCAAATAAATTTTATAAGAAAAAAAATAGATTTTAAATAAGTTTTCAAGATTTAAATTTATATTATGCGTAAAGGTTTAGGATAAAGATGGGTCGGAAAATCCAGGACATTACAGTCTCCCCTACTTTGGGAAATTTCGTCCCGAAATTAAAGTAGAAGGTTTCTGTTTTAAGTCTTATGATACGCACACGGATAATGAGGAAATGTATCTTACGTTCCCCAGTAAACCCTGGGTTACGTTTAGATTTCTAAATGAGGAGAAATGACATGAATAAGATTACGCTTGAGTTTCTAAGTTTTCAAAGCCTTTGGTTATAAAGAGTTTCCTTAAGAAGCATATAGTTTTATTGAAATATAGGAAGATTCGTTTTCAGGAATGCATCCGAGAGGATATCTGCTAAATTTCCATTCAGGATTTCAAGTGAGATGCATCACTTAGGATGGATTCGATGATAGTTCAAGAATTGGAGTTTGTAGACTAATACGTTTAAGGATTGCTACGGTACCTAAGTTCCGTGGCTACCTTTTACGATAAGTCTTAGATCGTAGCACATGACAGAGTTTACTATGTCTTTCCATACGCTGATTTTCGTACTTACGTGTGCACCCGTAAGCATTTAAATCGTCGCATAGTCCGCATAGGTCCTTTCGTTTGTGTGTGGGTC
Organism: Smallanthus sonchifolius; assembly: GCA_023525975.1. Lineage (NCBI taxonomy): Eukaryota > Viridiplantae > Streptophyta > Magnoliopsida > Asterales > Asteraceae > Smallanthus > Smallanthus sonchifolius. The sequence continues at coordinate 57,653,557 of CM042041.1, read as the reverse complement.
AAGAAAGAGTACCAGAATTTGTTTAACTCATGACTAGAGTTTCCACATAGGAGTGATCATTGATTAACGAGTCTCTTAGAGAGAAACGTCATTCAATGATTAAAGAGAGAAGAATGTGACAAGATCTAGAGTTTCAAAGTTTCTTCGTGATGAAATAAGAATACGTCAATCATCGAGTAGTTCAAAGTCTTTACACTTTCCCCGTGTTTGATCAAGAATACATCAAACCTTGAGTAGTTTAAAAGTCTTATACGTTCATCATGTTTGAATAAGCATACGTCAAACATGGAATAGTTTAAAGTCTTATACGTCCATCGTGTTTGAACAAGCATACGTCAAACGTGGAGTAGCTTAAAGTCTTATACGTTCATCATGTTTGAACAAGAATACGTCAAACATGGAGTAGTTTAAAGTCTCATACGTTCATCATGTTATCATGTTTGGCGTATGCTTATTCAAACATGATGAACGTAAAAGACTTTTAAACTACTCAAGGTTTGATGTATTCTTGATCAAACGCGAGGAAAGTGTAAAGACTTTAAACTACTCGATGATTGAGGTATTCTTATTCAATCACGAGGAAACTTTGAAACTCTAAATCTTGTCACATTCTTCTCTCTTTAATCATTGAATGACTTTTCTCTCTAAGAGACTCGTTAATCAATGATCACTCTTATGTGGAAACTCTAGTCGTGTGTTAAACAAATTCCTATACTTTTTCTTGATCCACACACAAAGGAAGGACCTATGCAGACTATACGACGATTTAAATGCTTGCGGGTGCACACGTAAGTACGAAAATCAGCGTATGGGAAGACATAGTAAACTCTGTCGTGTGCTATGATCCAAGACTTATCGTAAAAGGTAGCCACGGAACTTAGATACCGTAGTAAATCCTTAGACGTACGAGTCTACAAACTCAAATCATTAAACTATCATCAAATCCATCCTGAGTAATACATCTCACTTTAAATGTTGGATAGAAATTCAACAGTTATTCTCTCCAATGCTTTTGAAAACGAATCTTCATCTATCTGAATAAAACTATATACTTCTTAGGGAAACCCATGGCAACCATATACTTTGAAAACTTAGAAACTCAAGCGAAACTCTTACTCCTATAGATATTTCCCCTTGGGAAATCTAAACGTAACTCAGGGTCACTTGGGAACATAGGGTACTTTTCTCGTCATCCTTGTACGTATCGAAAACTTAACTAAATCAATCTACCTTAATTTCGGGACGAAATTTCCTAAAGTAGGGGAGACTGTAATATCCGAGACTTCCCGAACTATCTTCGTCGAAAGCCCTTGCACGTACCATTAAATTTAAAACCCGATTTCACTTTTCTTTCAAACGAAAAATATTAATTTTAATCTTAAATATACATATATATATAATTACAAGTTTGTAATTATATAAATCTATCACTTAAGCATATAACCGATTTTATTTTTATACTTATCTAATATATATGTATATACATTAGATTTTATAAAAAGGAAACTCGTTTATTTCATGATTGTGAAGTAAAGGGACTAAAACTGCCAATGTTCCAAACTAGGTTTAAACTAAAACTTAAAATTTATACACGAACTGTTAAACCCTCGAAACTACAGGGACCTGTCGTGTAATTACTTCAAACTTCCGGAACCCAAACCAAACCCAGGTTCGAATCCCGCACCTCACCGGTTTCACCATCCTTTTTCCCGAAAACGCGAATTTGACCGGATTCAACGAACCCCGGTCTTCGAGTCGCGCATGCGACCTCTCTCCAATGTGCCTTAACTATCGATTTCAACCGTATCATCGCGTGGGTTCGAAAACGTAATTAATACTCTCAACCGTAAACCACTAACCAATTCGACATTTAAACCTTAAATCGACTATAAATACCAGTCTCTACACCTTCACAACATCATCCCTTAACACTCAAAACCCTCAATTTCTCTGGTTCGAACCTGCATTGCCGACTAAGCGCTCGTGGACAGCCGAACCAAACTCGGACGAGTTCTCCTTCATTTCGATACCATATCAGGTAATTCAAACGTCCTCTTTCATCGATTTCGTGCTATAAACATTTGCCCTCTGTCAATTTACGATGACAGAGGGATTCCAATTCAAATTTACGGATTCTAGTTTCTAGGGTTCATAGGGAATTTGGGAGCGATTTGAGTTGTTACTTTTAAATTTCTATTTCGGGTATAAACACAAATGAAGCAGTAGCCGGGCGGTTAGTGTGTGTGTGCGTGCCTCGACCCGGTCAGTGACCCGGGTTCGAGCCGGGTAAACCAATTTTACCCATTTTAATTGTTTTATTTTTTTAAGCAGTTTTTAAACTTTTATAATTTTTATAAATTATGTTAAACTTTTATAAACTCAAAAATGATTTTTATTTATACTTTTACATTCTGGAACTATTTTAATTAAATAAAACTTGTAATAAATAATCCTTTAAAAATAGTTTTAAACACTTAAAGCTATAAAAATACTTTTAAAACTTTATAAACAGGAATTATGTTAATAATCAGAAATTATAAAATTATTTTATACTTTCTGAAATAAACATATTATTTAGTTTAAACATTAAATCAATTTATAAACTTTAGTTTAACATTTAAAATTCAAGATTTATTTATTTATTTAAATAAAATAAACATGCGTAATTTATAAATCATAAAGTTATAAATTTATAAAGCTTATAAATAGATAACTTTAAATGTTTATAAACTTATAAACCTTACTCGAATACTTTAACGTTGAAATTATAGATTTATAAACTTTGAAACTTTAAATTAAAATAAAAAAAAAATTATTTAACATATTTGTTTAAACTTACAAAATTCACTTTAGATATTTAGACTTATAACCATTTTTAAATAATATTTAATTTTAATGCTTTAATCTTAAAACTATCTATATTGATAAATTCAAATCAAGTAAATAACCTTTTGATAATTGTTCATCTTTAATAATTACTTATTCTTAAATAATTATTATTTATCCTTAATTACTAGTTAGTCTTTAATACTTTGTATTTAATAATTATTTTACTTTTGAAATAATTATTATTCATCTTTAATCCTTATCCTAAATAATTATTTTAAACAATAATTATTTTAAACTATTAACTTATTTAAACTTTGAAATCCAAGTCTAGTATGACTCATTCAAAATCTTATTAAAACTTGACTTAAACTTTATAAACACAATCATTCCCATCTCCCACTTGGAACCCTAGTCGATGTTGAAATCCTAGATCCTTACCATAGACTTATAGGATCATACTTAAATCTTTAAACTTGCATACTTAGGCTTATCGTGAGGATATTCTCCCTCCAAGTCTTGCAAATACTTATCCGTGTCGGATACTATTCATCATCCATGTGAGTATACTTAGCCCCTTTTTCCTTTTATGCTTTTGGGGTGAAACATGTTCACAATTCTTAAACTTATACAATTCTTGTACAACTATGACTACGTGTTTATTCTTATGTTAAACTTGAGACTTGTATGCTTAGATTAAACTTAAAACTAGCATATTCATTAACTTTGATCAAGCCTATGGTAACAATGATAGATCTATTGCATTTGACCAATCCACCTTGATTGATTGACCCTTCGGGGGAGCCCTTGGTGATTGTTACTAAACCAAACTTTCAAACCTGCGGGTTATGCCTAAACATGGTTGGAGGATTGAATGTGCACAATGTTTAAGATACTTGTTTCTCATACTTACATTATAGAATGTACAAATCATAGTGAATTGTAATACTTTTCAAATACTTGTTAAACTGTGTCAAAACCTTTGTATCTCACCAACTATTTTGTAGTTGACGGATTCTTTCACATGTTTTAGGTTTACATCATGAGACTTATTCGTGATCACATAGGATGCTTTGGACCTAGACTACTTAAATTAAATGTTGTATTCGTATTATTCTTCCTTGTATTGAATCTTAAATTATTCATTTATGAAATATTGAAACTTTAATAGTCAACCTTGTGCTATTGAACAACCGCGTCCGCTCCGACGTATAATCCGCCGTTGGTTGGGGTGTGACACCAGAAGATTAGTGGATCCTGATGTTTGGTTTAGATTGGAGTCAGGGGATGTACTCTGCTAAAGAGAGTAACGTCCTTCTTCCTGCTAGTGTCTAGTATCAAGAGTGAAGTTTTCTCGTATATCTGGAATGTACGTTTATCAAGTCTTATAGGGTTTGGTTAAGATGGACACACAAAGTTTTCAAGACTAAGAATCCAAGTATAAGTTTGAAAATAGGATAATTCAGTTGAGTTTCAAGTTTCAATATTAAGCTTTACATGATCCTTTATTGATCATGTTTAGTTTTAATAATACGGGATTGAGTATTTGTACAAGATTTACATGACTCAAAAGTCTCTGACCTCATAGTTGTGTATACGAAGTTTAATGTTTTGGCAACGTGTATTTAAGCTTTTAGTCCCCGTTGTGATTTATATTATGTCTTTTACGTGACAAGAGTTGAATGAGGAAAGTCTCCAAGCATAGAGTAACGGGAAAAGTTTCGATAAGGTTTATGATAGTGTGTTTACGAATGATTTATCTTGTTTCACAACATCATGTATAGTTTTTCTTTTATATAAAGTGTAATAAAAAAAATGACGAGTTGGACATTGATAAATAGTACAAGTAAGACTTATGAAAAGGTATGTATGATTGTCAAACGAAAAGTTGGTCAAGTTTTAGAAGTGTGAAGTCTATATGAGAGGTAAGGATCATAGTTGATTACGGCAGTGGTTCGTAAGTCGAGTTGTTTTTAAAAGAGCGTTTACGAATTAGAAGGTTTGTTCAAAGTTTATTCTTCAAGTATGCGTGCGTCTCTTGGTATTTTTATAGTTTAATACAACGTTGTTAATTATCTCGAGTACTAATGTGAGCTGCTCTTGACGAAGGTGTGTGGGTAAGAGGGTTAAGTTTGTAAGGATGAAAGAAGTGTCAAATTAACAAGTGATAACAAGATGAAATTTCAAAATAACTTTCATTAGATGTTTCAAAATTTGGGCTTCTAGCCCTTACATAAGACAAAGTTTAAAATTTAATAGAAATGGAGGCTTCATGCACGCCTTAGGTAGCTCTCCACTAAGAAACAGATTAGTACTACCACAAGTACTGCTAGGGTTACTCGGATGGCAAACCTAGCCTCTGTCCTAGTGGTCTCGGTGCGGTGCTCGAGGATTTCTCTGTCTTCTTCCAAAGTTACGATCTTTTCTTCCTGGATCCAGATTTGATTGGCCAGGTCATTGATCCTTTGGTTTAACAGGTCGTGCCGTGCCCTATGCTCTATCTCCCTCCTCATAAATTATTTGGTTTCCAGAAACCTATGAATGTTAGACACCGGGATCCCCATTGCCACGGCAGGTACTCCGGTATGCCTAGCCTTTAGGGTAGGGGTAGGTGCTAGGTACGGGTCCCTTGGTGGCGATGAGAACCGGTGGTGAAGATGAGGTGGTTGATAAGGATTTCTCGGTGGTGATGTCCTAGGGTTTCTGATCCAATTGGTGTTGAGCTCAGCTCTTGCCCTAGCATTAGGGTAAGGACTTGGTTGATACACTGGTGACTCGCTACTCTCTTCGCGGTCGGACTCTTCTCCTGGACGATACACTGGTGAAGAGTGTGATTGGGAATCCATTACCTAGCAAGAGGGAGAGTAGAAAGAAAGGTTGTAAGTAAGTTGATCAAATATATAGAAAGGTTGTAAGTAAGTTGATCAAATATATATTCAAAAGTTTTTTATACATAATACTGAGTCATCACAGTAATATTTTCAAAAATAGTTTTAATTGGAAGTTGAGGGGCTAACGAGGGTGATTCCCGGAAGAAAAGGGGTGGTCACAATGACTCACTTAAGTACCCTATTTCCCTAGCCAGAACTTCCTCATGGGCCTACAACTTCTCTCAGTTGTTGTCACCGATGTTTGGGTTTATGGTGCTATGTCAAGGTTCATTGTGGGCTTAGAGTCTTTAAACATGGAGCTTGTTTGTTCTATAGTAGGCTTCTTCCTCTACAAGGAAATTACTTAGGTTACAAATTTCTTTGTTAATGTACTTTAGATTTTAAAAGACGTTAAGTTTTGTTTAAAGGAACGGTGATGCGTAAGTTTTAGGACGTATGAAGGTTTTGAGATTAAAAGTGTAACAAAGTTTTTGAGTTAGTCATAAAATGAAGTTTGCTTGAGTGACGAAAAATGAAATGAGACACAAGAGTTTCCCCTTATGTGCCAAGTTTATAGAATAATGAAGTTTATAGGAGAATTTGTAAGGTAATACATAGTTTTAAGGGTTGTATTATAACGATCACGAAGTTTACTGGGTAGTATCTATAAATATAAGTTTATGTATGTAGTTTTTAAGTATAATCTCGTAAGAATTTCTTCTTGAAGGTAACTCCTTCAGGTCATGACGAGTAAGCATGCTGCCATGTGACAAGACGGGACTTAAGAATCATAGAATAAAGGTTATAGAGGAAAGTTTTTGAATCATGAATTTATGAAGCGTAAAGTATTTGAGATGACACTCATTTAGTGCATATCACTAAGTAAGTACTTTGACATATCAAGAGAGATCTAAGCTCACTAATGTTTAGAGAAGCCATGCATTCCTATAAGTGAATACTCATCCCAAGAATTCCCAGGAAAGCATACGGGTCCAACGGTTGATTTGGATTTATACGAAATGCTTTCCTTGACAGAATTTCCCAGAATACAGATATCCACCCTTCCGGTCCACACAAGTTCTCACACATTATCTAGAACTTAAATATTCTTGACGAGAGTTTAGTGGTGGATTAGACTTAAAGCCTAAGTACGTGTCCTCGATGTAGTAGCCTCTTGTAGTACGTAGGTAAGTAGAATCGTAGAATCTCCAAGTGTTCACGTATAAGATTTAAGAATAGAATGAGGAGAGAATTCCTAGTAAAGGACATGAGATAACTCATGTTTGGGTCTCCTAAGTTATAGTCTAGGTCATGTGTCTAATAACCTAATTCCCTATAACCAAGGCTCTGATACCAATCTGTCACACCCCAACCGACGGCGGATTATACGTTGGGGTGGACGCGGTTGTTCAATAGCACAAGGTTGACTATTAAAGTTTCAATATTTCATTAATAAGTAATTTAAGATTCAATACAAAGAATAAATCAAATACATAGCAAGAACACAAGTCTAATTGATTAAGCATTCTAGGTCCAAGCATCCTATGTGATCACGATAAAGTCTCATGTTGTAGAACCTGAAACATGTGAAAGAATCTGTCAACTACAAAATAGTTGGTGAGATACAAATGTTTTGACACAGTTTAACAAGTATTTGGAAAGAGTTACAATTCACTATGATTCATGCATTCTATAATGTAAGTATGAGAAAACAAGCATGTTAGACATTGTGCACATCAACCCTCCAACCAAGTTTAGGCATAACCCGCAGGTTACCCTTATAAGTCTCAAGTTTAAAGTTTAATGTAGTAACAAACACCAAGGGCTCCCCCCCGAAGGGGTCAATCAATCAAGGTGGATTGGTCAAATGCAATAGATCTATCATTGTTACTATCGGCTTGATCAAAGCTAATGAATGTGCTAGTTTTAAGTTTAATCTAAGCATACAAGTCTCAAGTTTAACATAAGAATAAAACGTAGTCATAGTTGTACAAGAATTGTATAAGTTTAAGAATTGTGAACATGTTTCACCCCAAAAGCATAAAAGGAAAAAGGGGCTAAGTATACTCACTTGGATGATGAATAGTATCCGACACGGATATGTATTGGCAAGACTTGGAGGGAGAATATCCTCACGATAAGCCTAAGTATGCAAGTTTAAAGATTTAAGCATGATCCTATAAGTCTATGGTAAGGATCTAGGATTTCAAGATCGACTAGGGTTTCAAACGGGAGACGAGAATGATTTGGGTTTACAAAGTTTAGATTGAAGTTTCAAATACTAAGATTGGATATCAAAGTTTAAATAAATAATACCTAATTAGAAGTTTATAAAAGGTTAAATAGGATTTTCTTGTAAAGTTTATATTTTGGTTATAAGTCTTTAAGTTCAAATAAAATTATAAGTTTATAAAGTTTCCTTCAAATGGTAAGTTCATAAGCATAAGTATTTAATTAAAGTTTATGTTTTAAAAGTATAAGTCTAAAATTGTTTTAAAGTCTTTATTTTAGTTTATAAAGTTTATGAGTTTGTAAATATTTAAAGAAAATAAATAAGGTATATTTGTTTTCTCATGTCTTAGATTTATATAAACAAATGGATTTATGTTTATATGAAATATGAAGTGTATAAGTTTAAAATTTATTAAGTTAAAGTCTTTGTTTTCATACAGTTTATAAACTCATAAGTTTATAACTTTCTAATCTTATTCCCTTTTTAATATATACATAACTTTTATAAAAATGTATAAGTTTCTGTTTCTATATAAATTTTATAAACTTTTTCTGAGTTTATAGAATTAATATAAGTTTTCTGTGTTAATTAAAGTTTAATACTTAATTAAAGTTTCAAATAAAATAAGTTTATAAAAAAAAGAAATAAGGAATCAAGTTTCAAATTCTATAAAAATGATTTCTATTCAAGTTTTATAAGTTTTTGAAGTATTATTATTAGCCTTCAAGTGTTTAAAACTATTTTTAATGCATTTATTATTAAAAGTTTTAATTAAGTTTAATTAAATAAAATGTTTCCAAAAGGTAAAAGTGTAAACAAAATTCATTTTTAAGTTTATGAAGATTTAACAGAATTTATAAAATTTATTAAAAGTATTACAAATTGTTTAAAAATGGTAAGAAAAATAAAAGGGTAAAACCCGGCTCGAACCCGGGTCACTGACCGGGTCGAGCATACACACACATCTAACCACCCGGCTACGGGCCTCGCTGATGTTTTATACGGACAAAGAAATTGATAAACAGGTTCCCAAATCAACCCAGATTCCCTTATGAACCCTAGATCAAGAATCCTTAAATACGACCCGATTAACCCTCTGTTTATGCAAATTGACAGAGGGTTATTGATCATCGGATGAAGACGAAGGGAATGGCCATGAGTATTACCTGAATTGATATCGAAATGAGGACGAACGGGTTCAAGCTTCAGAACGGCTGTCCACGAGACTAAATCGGCAATTGCAGGTATGATACGACGAAATTGAGAGTTTAGGAAGATTGTGGGTGATGTTGTTAAGGTGTTTCGGTGGGTATTTATAGCCGATTTCACGATTTAATGCCGGATTAGGTGGGAGTTGGTGGTTGAACGGGACGAAGATTAAATTCGAATTCGCGGTCATTATCGTTGAAATTGGGTAGTGGGAGGCATTGGGTTACGGTCGCACGCTCGAGGCGACGCCCGAGGTGCACCGTATTTGGAGGGAATTACGATTTTGGCTATAACGGGTTCCAAATCAGTTGAAACGGGATTCAAACTTGGAACCGGTTTCTGGGTTGGAAGTTTGGTGAATATGCCCAAATGGTCCCTGAGGTTTCCAGTTTTTATTATTTTATGCAAAGAGTTAGGATTTAGTTTAAACAAGTTTCAGAACTAACAGTTTTGGTCCCTGGATTTTTATAAATAATATGTTTTATTTATATAAAATCCAAATGAGTTTTAGAAGTTCTATTATTTTAATTCTATAAAATAATTTATGAAATTAGTTTATGGATTTTAGTATTTAGAATAAGTTTATAAATGTAATTATAAACGTATATGGTTTTAAGGTTTTAAACACATTTATAACCCATATTTTTAAACATATACGTATATATATATATTTCTAGTATAACTGTTTTCTTTCTAAACTATATACCAAATAAATTTTATAAGAAAAAAAATAGATTTTAAATAAGTTTTCAAGATTTAAATTTATATTATGCGTAAAGGTTTAGGATAAGGATGGGTCGGAAAATCCAGGACATTACAGTTGCTCCTACTGCTCTTTCTTCTGAATAGTACACTAATTTGTTGCAACTTCTTCAACAGAATTCTAGGGTTCAGGGTGGTGTTCCTACTGTTCAACCACTCAGCTTTGCAAATTTTACAGGTATTATTGCTTGCAATTCAACTACGGTCGATACTACTTGGATCATTGATACCGGTGCAAGTAATCATATGTGCTTTGATTTCAATTTACTTTCTAATGTTCAATTGCTTAACTCACCCGTTTATGTTCTTCTTCCAAACGGGCATGTCTTAACTGTTACACAGGTCAGAACAGTTAATCTTACCAAGACATTTTCTATCTCTAATGTATTCTTTGTGCCTCAGTTCAAGCATAATCTCTTATCTGTTCCTAAACTTTGTAGGGTTACAAAGGGTCTTGTTCAGTTTTCTGAAACTACTTGTTTCTTGCAGACCCCTTCGCTGAATAGTCCGTTGGTTCTGGGAGATCTTCTGAACAGGCTTTATCTTTTGAATCCTAATAAACTTTTCTCTGTTACATTGATTCTTTTTCTCACTGTAATTCTGTTGTTTCTTTGAAACTTTGGCATACTTGTCTTGGCCATTTACCTTTATACAAACTTAAGCAAATGAATGTTTTTACTGGTGCACATGATTGTTCTATAAATGATTGCTCTGTTTGTCCTAAGGTTAGACATCATAAACTGCCTTTTGCATCTAGTAGTATATCCAGTTCTCAAATGTTTGATCCTATTCATATTGATACGTGGGGACCGTATCGATCTACTACATTTGATGGATATAAATATTTTCTCACAATTGTTGATGATTTTACTATAACTACTAGGACTCGTCTTTTAACAACTAAAGGTAACGCCTTTACTATTCTTCAAGGGTTCATTGAGATGGTTGAGACTCAGTTTAGTACCAAAGTGAAGCGTGTTCGATCTGATAACGCTTTTGAGCTTGGTTCGGGTATTCATCATACCGAGTATTTTAAACAAAAGGGTATTATCGATCAGACTCCTTGTCCTGGGGTTCCTCAACAGAATGGGGTGTGTAAGTACCGAACTTCATGGATCTTCTTAACAAACACACACGATATCAATTCTCACACTTGATAGACGGAAACTATCATGTATGGTGATTCAATAACACAAGAAAACACTTGTAATTACGCTTGAATTAATCAAGAGAAAACTCAATGAACACAAAAACAACCGCTAACCTCTAGATGGCTATCAACTTGTCTAACCTCACGTCTAACCTAATAATGATGTGCATTTATCTATTTATACATAATAGAAAAGACCATGCGCAAATACAAGGTATCTCGGCCCAATGGTCGGCCCAAGACCCATCTCGTGAACCTAGTTCATGGTTACAAAACCTGAATACCCATCTATTCGGTAACACCAACAATTCTATTTATTTGATAAGTGTCAGCCTCACATATATAGACCCAACAATCTCCCCCTAGGCTGATGCTATCAAATGATCTTCATAACTTGAATGTAGCACTGTGATCATCACTTCTAGCATACAATATTTTCTTCAAAATATGTTGTTGTTGTGGTGGTGATGATGCTGGTGTTGATAAGATTCAGCATCTCTGAACTCTTAAACTTGGGTCTCTCTTTCTTCTCTTGGAGTTAGATCCGTATTTAAATCAGAATCAACATTTGCTTGATCATCTTGCTAAAAGAGGATGTGAGAGGAGGATTCTCAACATCTCTTTTCTTTTTCATTCTTTCACTTTCAAGCAGATTCACACGTACTTCTTCATGTGTAATTTCATTGTCGGAAGATGAAAACACATCTGAATCTTCTGACTCAAGTACATTATGTTGTGGTGGTACTTAAAACTTGTCAACAATTGACAACCTTTCATTCTTCTTCAACCCCTTGATCTAGATTTGACACAAATCCTGCAAATTCTCATAAATTTGGTAAGCAGGCATTTATATGTAACAGGGGATTCAGTATCCACACGAACACTTAGTACATTTACGTACTATCAGACTTTTTTAACTTCAATCCTTTTGATGATAAGTCTTTAAATCCAAGAATGGTCAATTTTTCTAAAGATAAAATAAAATAAAACATAAAAAAACTAAAACTAAATTAAACTAAACTCAACAAAATAGATATAAAATTAGAAATAAAATATTTTTGGAATTTTCTTAACAAATTGCAACTCAATTTAAACTAACAATTATTAACACAAACGTGTAACAACGAGTCTTTAGGAAGTTTGCAATGGGTCATATCGTTCTAAGGTAGACCAAGGAACATTTTTCAGCACGTATTTTTGCTCAGACAGGCCAAGCAGATTGCTAATATTCAGATCATTTTAAACTCATGCTTTAGCTTCAAACCTAAGTTTTTCACTGTGATTTAAGTTATCATGTTTTTGGTAAAATTAATTATGACTTAATGTGTCTCACACTAATATCTCAGAAACCTGTAATTAAATGAATATGAATTAAGTGAATTCTTGATGAACTTTAATAGACCCCACAACTTATCATGTAAGCCTTCCCTTCCTCATGATCTTTTGATCACCTACATTATAACTAATTGAGCATAACTAGCACAGGTTTATGCAACTTTTCAGGGAATCTCTGACAAAATTTGATCAAAAACATAGTACTACGGGCTTACATGTTCAGAACCATCAAAAGCTCAAGATCATAGCACTACGGACTTACATGCCTTGACAAGAGATCCCTTCTTAGTCACATATTCCCAAAAATAAAAAATATTTACAAGTATATTTATATGTACGTCTTTAGACATATCTTTTTGTGTTTTTCTTATAGCACGACATTAACATTGCGTGTCTTTTTGCTCAAGATTCTGCTTTGCAGAGCAGCTTTGCACTTTCATTGAATGTCTTTTCACCTATCGCATGTCAATGCATGTCTTTTAACTATATAGATATATAATATTTACAGACTTGTATCAAGTCAAGCTCGCAACCCCTTTGTGAAGGGTCCCGGTTAGTGCAATCCTAATAGAGCAAGGGTTATCCACAGTTCATCAACCTTTATGTTTAAGTTCTCAATTATTAACAGGAATAGCAAATTACACTAATCTATGAGATGTTCCCCACTAAAGCCATAATATTATTTTGTTTAAGTGTATCACATGCAGAGCCTATTAACATATCCAACATTGATCCTAGATTTTTCAATTTAATGCCTTACATGTGTTGATCCTATCCTTAAGAAACAAACATTCATATCACTTCCCATATACTTGCAAACTCTCAACTCAAACACAAACAATATTTTTGTAATTTTCTGTTAAATAACCTCAAAATCAAACTCTTTTTGAATTTTTCTTGACACTAATAAACTATAAAAACACTCTTTTTGTATTTTTCGCATATCTCCCCATAAATTTGTGCATTAAAATTTAGAAAAATGTACAAATTTAAACTATAAAGAAAAATCTTTTTGTAATGTAACCATTCTCAAATTTCAAATACTAATTATTTTCAAAGCATAATGTACCAAACTAAATTTTACCTTTATTGTTGATCTTATCTCCTTTATCTCCTACAAAGGAAACATACCATCCGTTAAAAGTATTATCGTTATGCATCAGACAGATGTCGCCCGTCATGTGCCTGGAACAACCCTCATCAACATACCAATCTGGTTATTGAAAGTCCTCCTTGGCTGTCCCTGCACGAATGAGAAGATTAGTTAGACATAGGTACCCAAGCCATAGTTGACCTGGGCATTCCTGAAGCATCAATGTAAAACACTTCCTGCAAACACATCATTTTTAGAATCAAGGACATGTGTTGCCACAACATTTTCCTTAGCCTTCTAGACAGGCTTTGATTGAACAGACGGTTTTGTCTCTTTTGAAACTGAGACTTTAGGTTTCACTGTTTGCTTATTTTGTTTAACCTTTTGTAACATTATTCAAGTTATCAATCAAATCATTTCAGTTTTATCCCCAATCATTCTCTCTCATTTTCTTTCTCTCGTTTATCATTCTCGCTTGTTTTAGCGATCATTCTCGATATCATAACATTTCCACTGTGTGACTGTAACTTTTAACTACTTGGAGAGGATCACATTTACTACACAGAATGATGCCGCTAAGCTACAGGCCTTTTGACGCATGCCATTACTATATCATTAAAAATTGTACTAATTAAAATGATTATAAAAGTATAACACACCATTAAAAATGGATATATCTATGATATCTTTTATATATTTTTTTGGTTGCTTTTAAAGTTTTAAAAAGTTAGGTTCGGGTTGAAATTAACTATTTAATTTTATTCGACTTCTGTGAAAACATGATGACTAACATGAAAGATCTCGAGCGGGGCAATTAAGAAAACCCCACATAGGATCCATGGCATTTTGACTAGTCAATTATTAGGTCCTGATTGATTGAAGTCTTTTGCCTTCATTCGTATATGGTGGTCCAGCTCTTTATTAAGGTGGCATCAAGGATGGAAATTTAGGTTTGAAGATGGGAGATTTATGGTTATAGGACACATCGTCTTTAATACGCATTTTAAAAATTGTTTTCTTGTAATAAACTATATATTCTTGTTATATTACATCCAAAGTCTTTCTTGCTTTTGGCGTGTAATTATTTAATGATATTTTTAAATAGAGTTAATTACATAAATGGTCTCTCTAATGTGATGATCATATACTTTTAAGGTTTAAGTTTTAAAAGTTACAAATTTAGAGGCTTTTATTTTAATTTTGTAACATGTTTGGGGTCTAAAGATGGAACTACAAGAATTTTAACCTGTTACGACGGCTTTTTGCGACGGCATGTCGTCGCAAAAGCCTTCGTTTGTGGGGCTATGCCGACGACATAATGTCGTCGGGAATGGGTCGTCGTAACAGCATCTAATTCTTGTAGTGTTAGTCCAAATCATTTGGGCTTCCATCTACCCCCTCCCCCCTCCTTCCTCATCATTTTCACTCCGTTCTCATGTCGGCTAGAACTACCACACCACCGTCGGTAACCGCTTGGAGCCTACTGTCGCCTCTCAGCATGGGTTTCACCCAGATTTCCCACCCCCTTGAACATTCAATGGAAATTTAACAACTACCATCATCGATATTTCATCCTAGTTCCTTAAGACCGCAGACATTTCTTGTTTCGGTTTCTGGATTTGACAGACACTGTCACTGTCGTCGACATTTTTTGTCCCAATTTCAGGTCGCTGACTCCCCCTTTCGATATTTCATCCTAGTTCACCATCGCTTACATTTTCGAGAGTGGTAAAGTAGCCATTTTACACAACTTAATGAAAAAATTAACCAAAGTTAATCTTAAACCTCAAACATGTTATAAAATTAAAACAAAAAACCCCAAACATTTTATAAAATTAAAACCAAAAACTCCAAACATGTAACTTTTGAATCTTAGACCTCAAATATGTGCATGGACCAACCCACATGGATCATTTGTAACCAACTATTTCCAATATCTTCCACACATTCAACACTTCATAAAAATGGGGAGGTTTTGGGTTCAAGTCTCACTTGTGACAAAAAAGGTTCCAGGTTGGGCTAGGGGGTTTTCTCATCTATTTGGGTTTACTCCTGAGGATGGTGAAGATAATCGGGTGTGCTAGTGGCCCTTTAGTGATCCCAATTGCTGTTAAAAAAAACATTATATATACACTTTCAGGAAAACAAAAGGCACAATTATTAACTATTAAATCCTAAAGTGACGACTATTAAATAGTTGTGGAATAAAGGAATCGGTGATGATGATCTATGAGGTTGCAAAAGTGCCGTAAATTCTGGCCACCTCAATAAATCTAAAATCCACTCGATTAGTGGTCAAAGCACTGCTCTATTTACTAAACCCACTCTTGAGGAGGCATATATATATACACATACATACGTGTGTGTGTATATATATATATAGAAAGAGGAGAAAACCCGCCATTAGCATGGCAAAATGAAATAATTGAAAAGGAAGAGCATGAAAAAAAAACAATAATGATTATATAAAGGAAACGGAATAATGTTGAAACGGTCCTGCAGCGACCCGGTGGTCGGACCGGATGCCTATTTTTTTTCATCTCTTAGATTCATATTTCGTAGCTAATTGTTAGTTTAAGTTTATTGGAATTGACTTGTTGGTGGTTGTTTGGATTGATTTATTTTTATAATATTTATGACATTGTCCAGTTCTTAAATCCGGTCCGACTAGTGGACCGGTAAGGAGATCGATTCGACGTCCGGTCCGGTCCTGAAAACATTGACAGAATCACACCGAAATGGGTTTGAAACAAAATATTTTTTATTAAGGCTACTGGGGGAGGCAGTGGTGGCGTCGAGGCGCCATTAGGTAGCGGCGGTTTTGGTAGTGTAGGTAGCGGTGGGTGTGGTTGTGGTTGTGGTGTTGACGGCGTCGGTAGAGATAGTCATGGTGAGCCGTACTGATTTATTTGATTCCGTTATAAGTTAGCAAGTTTTATAAGTTTTATAACTTTTATAAGAGAAATCATTTTTAATTTGTTTATAATATAAGAAGAATCAACAAAGTTATTTTATGGTATGGGATGGAGAGAGAGTAATATGTGGTATTACTTTAATTACGATGGTGTGAAAAGATACTAGGGAATATAGAAATTCATTGTAATAATTTACAGGTTTTGATATTTGTTGAGATGATTTTCCTTCATGTTAAAAAAAATAACCAATAAACATTAGTTTTTATATATTAATAATACTAGATTAAAAACTCGTGTTTTATATGGATGAAATAAAAAAAATAGTTAGTATTGAAGATTTAGGAATTAATAATTATAAAGAAAATATTAAATAGTTGTTTTAATCAGCAATTTTTTTTCTCCTAAGGTCGTCCGGTATACTAGTGAAAACCACGGCGTGGTCCTACGTGGCCTACAAAATCACGGCGTGATTTGTAGGCAACACCGCCCCCTCGTTCAATAGATCACGCGTGATCTATTCCCGTGAGAAAAATCATGCGGCCTCATTGCCATTTTCAAAAAAATACTATAATAATAATAATAATTAATAATATTAATTTTACTCACTATAAATACCCAATTTTTACTACATATTTTTCACACTTCTACACACCAATCTTTTAAATTTTTAATCATCTACTCACTAATTTTCTACCAAAAAATAAGTAACGATCCGAACCCAAACTTTTGGGCTCAATACGAGGCTCGTGATAAGGCGTTTATGGCCAACCCGAACTTTCAACAAAACCCGAACTTTCAACCCAACCCGAACTTCCCACCCCACCCAAACTTTCAAATGTTTAACTATCAATCCCCAATGTCTCAACCCAACCAAACCCGAACTTTCAAATGTTTAACTACCAATCCCCATTTTCTCAACCCGAAACTCAAGAAATGCCATAAGAAACCATGGATGAGAATCAAAATGTCTCACAAAAAAAGGAAAGAAGAAAGTTTCACAAGAGATTTCAAACCGACCAAATACCAAAAAAGTGGAAAAAAGATGAACCACTTGTGACACCCGACATTTTTAGGATAACTCTGTTAACACAAACTTGGTTATCTAAACCATTCATTCATGCATTAAACTTAATTAGGGTTAATTAAGCTGTCGGTTATTCATACAAACACCCACGTAACGGTAATTCGAAGAATTATCGAATCGTACGAGTCTGTCCCCGAACGTTGGTGATTAACTAAAGATGATATTTTGAACAATTATTAATTTATATTTAGTATAAATTATGTGGATTGACATGTTATACGATTTTATGCGTAAATTGTAGACTTTCGTAAAATTGTGTACGTTTGCGCATAGCGAATTATTTTTACTACTTTAGTGATTTTTATAAATAGAGTTTTATAAAAATATTTATTAGAAACTATTTTATATAGTTATATTTAATTAAATGCATTTTAAGTCAATTAATGAGTCAACGGGCCTCCTAGACTTACATTTTTTTATCCATTTTGAGGCCCATGGAGTCATATATAAGGAATTTATAAAAACCTAAACCCTATTACTCTAAATTTCGAAATAATCAGCCCTCACACCCCTCATTGAAATCGTAAACCTCTCATCACCATCAAACCATTCTTAGATCGATCCCCTTCTTGAAATCGTTGGTGTTCTTGAGCAATTCTAGCATCAATCTTTGTTTCTAACGAATCAAGTAAAGATTTTTACTCGTTTATATATATTATTTTCCAAAATAATTCAGCCCCAACACCCCCTTGATGCCGAGATCAAAATCAACCTCAAACACCCTCCATTTGATCTTCATTCTTGCAATTGAACTTGTAATTGGTCTATCCTAGGTATTGCTAACACTCCTATGTAAGTTATCCTTTCCAATTTCATCACTTTTATGATCCCATGGTTTAGAATAAAACCCTAGTTCATCCAAACATGATTTTTTGTAAAAATGTTGGTGACGTGTTATTTGTTTGATGTTATTGTATCTATTTGATGATTATGATGAAACCCTAAACATGTATGATCCATAACATGTCTAAAGAAGAAACTTTTTGATTATGTGAAGTTGTAGAATTTCATGTTAGATGTAATTGATGATGTTTATGATTGTAATCATGCTAGTTAGGTTGTATGAAATTGTTGTGAGTCGTTGAATCTCGTTAACAAAGCTAGAGATCATAGGTTTTCCTAAAGAGGAAACTTCATTAAAAAGTTACAAATTGTGTATGAGTTTGATATGTGCATAATGATGTGGGGTGATACTAGTAGATTAATATGAATGTACTAAAGCATGCCAAAGTATTATTTTGTAGAAATCACGTAGTTTGATCATGATTTACTAAAAGTGGAAACTTTTAGGTTTTAGGACTTGATTTCTTATACTTGTATTACATGATGCAATGATCTATTATACATTAGTATGCTCACATAAACATATTAGAATCATGCAAACGTATTGTAGAAACCCCATGTTCATACATTACTAATGATAGTAACTTTGTTGATACAAATGCATTGAGTGTTCATAGCTCGCCATGTTAGGAAGTTTGTGAATCAAGTATGTATCGTGAAACATGAACTACTTATATATTATGTGTATTAGTATACTAAACAAACATTAAGTCACTATACGCGTCACCAACGGGTCGTCGGGTCAACTTGGTCAGCAAAAGTCAAACTTTGACAAACTAGTCAAACATGTTAATCTTTTCAAAACCTATAAACAATTTGGATTGTTTGGATACTAAAGGTTCACATGAACCAACACGAACATACACTTATAGACGTATACATGATAGGTAGCCTTTAGTGGGCCACTGGTACAACACTTGTAGTTTTGCATGCACTCTAAGGTGAGTTTCACGGCCCCTTTTTTTACTTATTTTCCTGTTGGGGGAGAAACATGCACACAAACAAACACGGATCACATGATGTTTCATTTTCCACTTGTTTACTTAAGCGCTAACATAACATACTAAGTCCTTACATTCTCGAACAGTTAGTATTAGGTGTATAGCGAGGAAATTTGAGTAGTACTACTGGGTTTGACAAACTCCACCTGGGCTAGTCGCGCTAGCTAGATCGGAGGTCGAACGGGTGTAAATTGTCCTAAGCATTTGCCATTGTTGATATTAGCAATGGCGGAAGGTATTCAAACATAAAAAGTCAGCTTCGGTTGCGAACGCTTATGTTAACTTGTACCTTGTCTTGCTAACAATAGGTGTGACCTGTTTATGTGGATCCTATTAAAACTCAAACAGTTTATTTACTTACAAACTTGTGAACTCACCAACCTTGTGTTGACACTTTAAGCATGTTTTCTCAGGTCACTATGGTATACATCAGGACTAGGACGCATCATGGAGCCGCATTGGTTTTATCATTAAGTAAACAATGATTTGTTACACATTATTTACATTACTTGGCGCTTTGTTGCGTGTAATTAATTTGGATTTAAACATTAACGTTTACGCTTCCACATTTACTCCAACATTTAATGGTACTTTTAAAACTCATATAGAGTCATTCAACGTAACTAATGACGACGATCCTGGTTTGTCACACGCCTCGTGGTAAAACTCCGTTAGTGGATTTTTGGGGGTGTGACACCACTATTCTTGGTTAAGGCATATATAGACGTCTCGGAGGATTCAATAATCGGTAACAATAATTTTGGTTTTTGTATTTTTTAAAATTTTCCTTATTTTATTTTTTTGTTTATTAATTTGAATATTTATTTTTTTTAGGAAACGCCCAAAACAAAAAAAACGTTATGGACTCGGATTCGTAAAAGATATGAATCTTTTATGAGTGTATCGCCCGGTTACCGAACTTTAGACCAATTGAGTTCAAAATGGACTCATATAAATGGGAAGGTGGTAAAGTTCCACGGGATCTACCAAGAATGTTTGCAGGATCGAAGAAGCGGTGAGAGTGATGCCGATATTTTGAGGAGAGCAACGGTCCGGTTTAAAGACGACCATGGTGGCGAAACACCAATTGAGTATTGGGAGGTTTGTAAGAATTCGCCTAAGTGGCAAACACTATACATTGCCCCCACCCGAACCAGCTCGTCCAAAAAAAGAACATCAACCGACATCGACGCTAGTACGGGCACTTCCGATGGTAGATCAATGTACGACCTCAACATAGATGCACCGGAAGACGTGGAAGAAATACCCCGTCCGGTAGGGAAGAAAAAAGCAAAAGCCCAAGCAACGGGCTCGGGCACCGCAAGTCACGACGAAATCGGCGAGAAAATGGTTGAACAAATGACAAGATTTAACAATGCCCAAGACAAGAGGATGGATTGGAAACGAACAAAACAAGAGATCGAAATTCTTGGCATGGATCATGATTCACTCTCCACCGCGCAACGTTTTTTTATTGAAAAAAAAAACAAAAGGAGATCAAAGAACGTCATGGTATCCCGTATGTTTTTGGTTATGCATTTTTTTTTATTAATGTTTTTTTAGTTATTTTAATTAATGTATTTTTTTAATTAATTTTTTTTATTTAAATGAAAACAAAAAAACATTTGATTATCACACCACCACAATCACATGGGTATACCCCTTGCCTAGTGATGGGTGATGTGATAATAAGGTTAGTGACGTGGCGCCACGTGACGTGCACTTTATTATCATATGAGACCATAATCACATGGGTATACCCTCATGCTCTAAAATACCATCTATACATGCATTTATAGAATTTGAACCTCCATCACTTTTATAGAAGACAATCACTAAAATATTATATTGTTAGTAATAAAAAAAATAGAAAAAAAAATATTTAGACTCACAAAATTACAATACTTGAAGTAAGTAGTTATTAGGTAGAGTAAAGTATTCAAAATCTAAATATTGAAAGTTTTGTGGATTGAACTCTACTAGTCACCTACATAAACCCCATGATGTAATGGGCCATTTATTGGGCCTTCTTCAGGGTGTGCAACAAGTGAAACAGTACACTGATAAGTTTTCTTACCGTTCTAATTTTTACATAATTTATGTTTATATATAATAATAGACAGATCATTATCAATCGGGGTGGGGGGGGGGGGGGGATGAGGTGGGGGGTTGGATACAGGATGATATGGTTCCTATTGATTTATTTTAAGGCTACTAAAACACATCACTAAGATTGGGAGTTGTGAGGGGATCAAGAAAGCCATTGCAGCCTAAGATATGGGCAACAAGATATATAAATGGGATCATATGATAGAACAGGAAACACTAACCGGAAGGGTGTACATGTGCATAAATGAAAATCCAAATTGTTGGAAAAATATAATATGCTGATAGACACTAGATTGGCTTATGAAAATTTTTATTGGGGTGTTCAAGGGCAGTTTAGCCGATTTTAACAGGATTTTTGCGCCGAACATGTAACTCCAGTTTTAGGATATAGTAAATCAAACTGGCTGGGTTGGCGGTTTTGACGGTTTGGGCAATTTTGTTTTTGTAACTAGACAACGGAAATGAAAAGTTTATAACTGTGCAAGTAAATAAATTACTGTTGCTTTGTAAATAAATTAACTACAGTTGCTATGTTAATAAACTATATATATTACAATGATATTTAAAAGTATAATTTATTAAATAACATTGGCATATTCAATTATTTACAAATATCAAAATGCAAACTACTTATGCATAACTTACAATCACTTCATTCACTTGCCTCATTGGCTTATGCATAATTACAATCACTTCTTGCATTCACTTGCCTCATTGACGCCGACGTTATTTATTTTTTTTATAATTAATTATTTTATTATTATAATTAATTTTTAAGTTATTTTATTTTTCCCTTATAAATTTTAAAATATAATGTTTTATAAAATTTAGAATATGTCGTTGCGACGTGCTTATTTTTATCTACGTTTCGGTGTAAATTTAATTCGAAACGGAGTTGGTCGTAATGATGTACAAGTCATCAAATCACAAACGTTAAACGTTTGAGTTATCAAAGTTGCTTCAAAATTTTAATTTTTTCATAGTTTTTTTCTTATTTTCCACTTACAACTTTTAAAATATAATGTTTTATAAAATTTTGAATTTGATGTTGCGACGTGCCTACTTTTATCAACGTGAATTTTCGTAACGTCATTTTTAAACCAAACATTTGTCTTAACCGTTTTTTTAAACCATTCAATGTTCATCTCCAAATATATCGTTGCGGGGTTCCTCTTTTTTATTTTATCTACGTTATCCGCCGTAACATGCTCCGTATGAATAGTAACTTGATTTTTTTTTCTACTTTTTAGTTTAGTTAGCAACAATTTCTTTCATAAAAATAAACAAATACTGTCCATAGCCCAATGATTCACGTACGTACACGTACTACAACCCCATCCGTATTTACATTTCAAACCCGCCGTGGAATGCGTCATTTTAATAAAAAAAATTAAAATGATTTACTTTTACAACTTTTAAACTATGATGTTTTCTAAAATTTCTAAATTGATATTGCGACGTGCCTATTTTTATTTACGTTTCGACATGAATTTTCGTAATATTATTTTCAAACCAACCGTTTGTTTTAAACATTTTTTAAACCGTCTGACGCCCTTCTCAAAATACACCATTGCGAAGTTTTTTTATCTAAGTTTAAACCGACCCGCCGTAATGCGCCGTCGGCGTGCTTATTTTTATCTATGTTTCGATGTAAATTTTTTTCAATAACTTCACTTATCGAATATAGCGTTGCAACGTGTTTTTTTAACGTCACGTAGAATGTATTGTAGCGATTTGCTTATTTTTATCACGTTTCGAACCCGCCGCGGAGCGCGGGTAGTAACCCGCTAGTTACATTTGATTTAACTAATCAATGTATACATCAAGGTGCAACAGATGCCATATTAATATTACATTGCCATCAAATATAAATAAATTACAAATAGGTTGGATTTGGTTGTAACACTGAACACACATTGTATACTAGCTGCTTCAAAGAATAAGGGTGAAGGGGGCGTTCGCGGTTAAAGGCTTCGGGTATGCGGGCGGATACACCGTTGCCGACCTAGTACACGAATGAAAAAGTTTGCTTTTGCGGTATAAGTACCCAATAAACAACTCCTGCGGCTTCTCTGTTTCATGTGCATACGAAATCCATCTTGGCCCTTTTTCTTCCTAGTTTCTTTATTTATCTATTTACTTTTTGAACAAACACTTTCATTCATTTATTATTTGCTAAAAAAAGTTATAAATGAACAATTTAATTATGAGATAGTGATGAATATTTTTATAAAATATTATTGTTATTTTTATTTTATTGAACAAATGAAATTAGTTTTAAATATATATTAGTTTAATTTAAAAAATAAAATAAAAAATATTCTTCAAGGTATTAGGGTTGTGCCCCCATCACTTTAGGGTATTAGGGTTGAATTTGGGTAAAAGTGAGGTGACACTCCCTTATTGGATATTTTTGTTAAAGTAGTTTTTGGGTGAGAGTTGTGCCCCCTTCACCCTAAGTCACTTGTTCTTAGATTTAGTTTGTCCAATGTCACACCCCACCTTAGGCACCTCCTGGACGTGTGCGAGCCCGATTTGTATCGTTTGGTTACTTGATTTCAGAGTTTTTGTAAAACACAGCGGAAGTCTTTTTCAAATGATCGTTTCACCATTCTTTCAACCTCAAGGGTTGTAATTGTAAATACCAAAACTCAGTTGGATAACAAAAGCCTTGTATTTACTTTATAAACATAGGGTTTCAATACCCTACTCATTTGATTACAAAACATTGTTTGAAATCAAATACATGATGAGCCACTAGAAATAGTTCCAACACAGGGTTGATCAGTTCCCTGGTCCTATCTCGTTTTTTTTAGGATTTTTCTTTAAACGAGGCCTGAGAATCCTACGTGCATTCCATCCTTTTTCCTGGGTAAGATCTTATGTCTGCCCGTATAACCTTCTCGTCATATTTTATTCATTACCTGGAAAACATTTTGAAAATAAAACGCCAGCGTGAACGGTGGTGAATACAATATCTTGACATAAAATCATTTTGACACAAACAAGTATTAATTTCATAATCACAACTTCCTGTTCAATCTACACACTCAGCAGGCCCGTCATGTTCAATCGCACCACAGTATACACTGGCAGTATGTCTTTATAACAACAGGAACTCCATGTTCCTCATTTGTTATAAAGGGAAGCACCAGCTGCAATCTGAGAATTTCACCCGAGACCCATGTATCCCTTGCAAGTTTTACGTATACCTATGACATGAATGATTGTTCGTAGAAGAACGTTGGGCATTACTTCATTACCTTATATTTGGCCATTTTCGTAAATAAAATAATTGACACAAGTTTTGAAAGAGATAAAGTATTCACCTTTGTAATAGGAGAAAGCCTCTAAAGTTGAAAGCTTAGCTTCTAACTTCTTATCCTTATTTTTCTAGCGTTCCGACCTTTCTAGGAGCGTTTCTTGCTAAATCGGGAGCTACGAGGAGCGGGAGTCGAACGGGGGGATCGTCTAGGGAGATTTTGGAACGTGCTTTGGAAGTTGGAATCGAATTTTGGGATGAGAAACGAATGAAATCGTCTCAACTATTTATAGGCTGGAAACTGGGTTCGTAGCGGACCGCTAAACAGGTGGGTGGCGGTCCGCCACCGCGCATGCTGGCGTCAGCCCGATACGTCCATCACT
The DNA here is from genome assembly GCA_023525975.1 of Smallanthus sonchifolius. NCBI lineage: Eukaryota > Viridiplantae > Streptophyta > Magnoliopsida > Asterales > Asteraceae > Smallanthus > Smallanthus sonchifolius. Next base: position 57,628,482 of record CM042041.1, on the reverse strand, counting down.
GATTGGACCAAACATAAGACTGCGGCTAGCGGACCGTTACCCAGGGGCGTAGCGGTCCGCCACCCTTACGCGTGGCGAGTTCTGGTGAGTTTGCGGCTGGCGGACCGTTACCACCTGGCGTGGCGGACCGTTACCACCTGGCGTGGCGGACCGCCACGAGTACACGTGTCACAATAAGTGACCATTAGTCACTATACACGTGGCATCATCGGGTTCGTTGCTTAGTTCCTACGTAGCGGATCGTTACTTAGGTAATGGCGGTCCGCCACCCAACTTTGCTTGCTTAGCGGACTGTTAGGCTTAACCTTAGTGGTCCGCTAAGGTCTAAAACCTCAATTTTTCTAATTTTTAACCTTAAACTTTAATATAATCATACTTATAGTCCCTAGGGTTTACCTTTTGTCAAATCTCAAACATTTTTGTGGCAGTTATTACATCCTCCCCACCTTGTTTTAAACTCGTCCTCGAGTTTACTCAAACAGGTATGGATATTTCTTTTTCATTTCAGACTCCAGTTCCACGTGTACTCAGGACCACGTCTGGAGTTCCATCTCACCTTCACAATTATCAATTTCTTTCTTTTCAATCTCTTTTCCTGCATGTCCTCGATTTGCAAAGGTTGCTCCACAAATCTTAACTTTTCATATACCCCTACATCTTGTAGGGGCATTACGAGGGATTCATCTGCCAAACACTTGCACATATTTGACACATGGAATACATCATGTACTTCATTCATTTTATCTGGTAGTTCGAGTTGACATGCCAGAGGCCCAATTCTTTTTAGGATTTTGAATGGTCCTACGAATCTAGGACTCAATTTTCCTCTCTTTCCAAATCTTACAACGCCTTTCTAGGGTGAAAATTTTAATAGAACGTTATTACCGACGTTGAATTCTAACGGCTTTCGTCTCCTATCAACATAACTCTTTTGATGATCACTAGCCGCTTTCAACCTATCCTTTATTTGGATAACTTTTTCGGTTGTTTCCAGGACTATTTCAGGTCCAGACAACTGATTTTCTCCTATTTCAGACCAACAAATTGGAGTTCGACATTTACGACCGTATAAGACTTCAAAAGGAGCGGCCTGTATACTTGTATGATAGCTATTATTGTAGGAGAATTCTATTAGGGGTAAGTGGTCATCCCAACTTCCTCTAAGATCAATGACACAAGCTCTTCACATATCTTCTAGAGTTTGAATTGTTCTTTCGCTCTGCCTGTCCGTCTGCGAATGGTAGGCAGTGCTAAGATTCAATTTGGTACCGAGAGCTTTTTGAAAACCTTGCCAGAATCGAGAAGTAAATCTACTATATCTATCTGGTACGATAGATAATGGCACACCGTGTAATTTTTCAATTTCATTAACGTATAATTGTGCCAACTTATCCATGCTGAATGTTTCTTTCATAGGAAGAAAATGAGCAGACTTGGTAAGTCTGTCAATGATAACCCAGATAGTATCATTTCCTCGACTTGTTCGGGGAAGTTTTGTGATAAAGTCCATGGTTGTCATTTCCCATTTCCAGACAGGAATTTCAAGTTGCTGTAACAACCCAGAGGGTTTCTGATGTTCAGCTTTTACTTGAGAATAGGTTAAACATTTTGCAACATAGATAGCGATATGTTTCTTCATTCCTATCCACAGTAAATGGCTTTTAGGTTTTTGTACATCTTATCGCTTCCAGGATGCATTGTATATTTAGATTTATGGGCTTCCTCCAGAATTTTTCATGAGTATTTCCATAGATAGGAACCCAGATTCTCTTATTCATTCTAAGAATTTCATCATCTCCTTTGATCAACTGATTAATCATGCCTCCCAATCCTTATTTCTCAAGGTTGGGTTCTTGCAAAGCAAGTTTCTGAGATTCCTTAATGCGAGTAATAAGATCGATTTGGAGATCGAGTCTCAAAGCACGAACTCGTTTAGGTTTCTCATGTTCTTTTCTGCTCAAAGCATACGACATTGGCTTTTCCTTCATGATAACAGATTTCACAATCGTAATCATTCAGTACTTCCATCCAACGTATTTGCCTCATATTTAGTTCCTTCTGACTGAATATATACTTCAGACTTTTATGATCAGTAAAGATAGTGAATTTAACTCCATATAAATAGTGCCTCCATAATTTCAGGGCGAAGATTATGGCACCTAGTTCTAAATCATGAGTCGTATAATTATTTTCATGAGTTTTTAGTTGACGAGAAACATAAGAAATGACCTTGCTTCCTTGCATTAATACACAACCAAAGCCGGTGTGTGAAACATCATAGTAAACTGAAAAGCCTTCATTTCCATCTGGCAAAGCCAGTATGGGTGCTTGAGTCAATTTCTGTTTTAGAGTTTCGAAAGCTTCAGTTTGTTTAGGACCCCATTCATACTTAACTGACTTATGGGTCAGAGAAGTTAACGGTACCGCAATTTGAGAGAAATCTTGAATAAATATCCGATAGTAACCAGCTAAACCGAGAAAACTTCAGACTTCAGTTGGTGACTTCGGGGTTTCCCATTTAGATATGGCTTCAATTTTGACAGGGTCAACTTGAATACCATTGGCATTGATTACATGACCAAGGAATTGAATTTCTGACAGTCAGAATTCACATTTTGAGAACTTAGCATATAGCTTCTCTGTTCTCAGGATTTCGAGTAGGATTTTCAGATGATTGGCATGATCTTCCTTACTTTTGGAATAGATGAGAATGTCGTCAATGAATACGATAACGAATTTGTCCAGGTAAGGTTTACAGACTCGATTCATCATATCCATGAATGCTGCTGGTGGATTAGTAAGTCCAAACGGCATTACCGTGAACTCATAATGACCATATCGAGTTCTGAAAGCAGTTTTAGGAATATCTTCTTCCTGAACTTTCAATTGATGGTAACCAGATCGAAGATCAATCTTAAAAAAGCAACGAGCTCCTTGGAGTTGATAAAAAAGGTCATCAATTCGAGGGAGTGGATAACGATTCTTTATCGTAACTTTGTAAAGTTCACGATAATCAATGCACATATGCATTGATCCGTCTTTCTTTTTAACGAACAAGACTGGAGCTCCCCAAGGTGATGAGCTTGGTCTTATGAATCCTTTCTCCAATAATTCATCTAATTGGTTCTTCAATTTTGCCATCTCGTTCGGAGCTAATCTGTACGGGGCTTTAGCGATAGGTGCCGTACCGGGTACAAGATTAATTCTAAACTCCACTTCTCTTTTAGGTGGAATTCCAAGCAATTCATCAGGAAAAACATCAGGAAATTCAGCCACAACCGGCACATCTTCAATCTTTGTTTAGTGTCGGTAGTTATAGAAATAAGGTATGCTAAGCATCTTTTTCTTAAATACTTTGTGGCTTTCAGCATAGAAATTATTCCAACAGCGTTGGATAATTTATCGCCATTGATTGAAAGAATATCGCCTTTTGGCAAACGAAGTTTTATTGCCTTTTTATCACATAGGATACGGGCTTGGTTAGAGGCTAACCAATCCATTCCTAAGACAATGTCAAAACCTGCCAAAGTCATTGGCAACAATCTTGCAGGTATAACATGTCCTAGTAATGTGATATGACAATTGTTAAGGATTTTAGAAATTTAGACGAGGTCGCCGTTAGCTGTTTCTACAACGTATTTCTTGTCTAATTTAGCTAAAGTTTTATTTAACATTCTACAGAATTTATGATCTATAAAACTTTGGTTTGCACCAGAGTCAAATAAAACTCGAGCATAAATATTATTAACAAGAAATGTACCCGTAATAACATCGGGCATACCTGCTGCTTCGTGAGTGTTAAGAACGAATGCTCGTGCATTCTTCTTCACTCCATCTACAGGTTTGGGACCTGTCCCATCTGTTTTCTTCTGCTTCATACAATTGATTTTGATATGGCCGGCTTCGCCACATCCAAAGCAGGTGATGGGTTTCTTTTTATAATAGTCTTCTGCTTTGTGTCTAGGCATCTTACAATAATTGCAGACAATTCCAGCACGACATTGTCCCCAGTGCCTCCTTCTGCACTTTGGACATTCAGGAATAGAAGGGTTGTTGTTACGAGGAGTAAAATTGGATTTCTTGGATCCACTTGGGCCTTGCCCAGTTATTTATTTCTTCTTCTTTCCCTCTTCTTGATTTCTTGTCAGGCTAGTAGTTAATGATGCTCCTAAATCCATGGCATCATCCAGATTTTCACAATTCGCGACTTTCACCATATCACTGATTTCGCCAATCAAACCCCAGATATAACGTTTGATCAAGTTTGACTCAGGGGTTGCAAGATGAGGAACTATGCGAGCATATTCCAGGAGTTTTATAGCATACTCCTGATGATCCGTTCCGATCATCCTTAAGCTTAAAAATTTCACTTCAATCTGTTCTCGTTCGTTCTGGGGAACATACTTTTTCTCCACTTTTGCCCTAAAGGCATTCCAACCCATCGTATTGGCTGCTTCTCTGCCCTTGGCAGCAATGATGTTGTTCCACCATTCTAAAGCTTGATCTTTAAATAGATTAGAGGCATATAAAACCTTATCCTCCTCAGCACATTTGCTGATAGCTAGCACATACTCGGTCTTCTCAGTCCATCTTATTGTGGCAATCCCACCTTCTTTTCCAGAAAAATTGTATGGTTTGCAATCCTGAAACATCTTGTACGTACATCCTATGACCTTCCTTTTCTTTGCTAAGTGATCGTAATTATTACCCATACTCTCATCCTATGACCTTCCTTTCAGAAGAGTTGTGGTAATATTCTTCCTTTTTAGTCTTTTTAGACTTATGGGAAGCAGAACCCTTTGGTTCTAGGGTAATAGGTTTTGACTGAGTCATAGTTCGGGTTTGACGAGATGGAATAGATTGAGGAACTGAGGGTTGAATAGAAATTCGGTCAGCTTGTCTCTTTTCAAGCTCTATAAAAATCATTGGAAGAGAATCCTTGATTCCTTCCGTTATCATCTTTTGAAGTTCAACACAATAATTATTATTTTCAGCAGCGTTTTCGCCTTGCTTCCTTTTTCCCCTTGTGTTTTGTGATGATCCAGTTTGTTTCGACATACTATCAAAAGAACATGAATTGATGTAAAACACAACTTTTTATTAATAGAATATTTTACAAAAATAATTCATATAAAATATATTCAGAAGTTTCAAAAGTTCTTGTCTTCAAGAGCTTGAACTAGTTATGCATTCCGAGCTTCAACCTCAACTTTTTCTCTTTCCAGTTCGGCTATTCGGTTTAACAGCATTTGCTCTCTTTCATTTCTTGACGCATTCTCATTCCTATGCGGAGCAGGAACATGAATATTCTCATAATATGGGACATAAGGTATATTAGAATCAGCGCGTTCTTCTTCTTCAGGATCATATTTATTTTCATAAGGAATATTGACATATCTCTCATGAAATTTTGCGGATAAATAGGAGTGATGTTGTAGCTTCCAGCAGTTGGAGCAGAATGAAAACTTATAGAAGTATTATAGGGAACACTAGGGTTTCCTATATCTCCGAGGCTTCTGAACGTAGAACTTTCAGTTTCCTCATTAAGTTCTATAGTCGTTTCATTTGTTTTACGGTCAAAGTAACTAGCAGGAGCGAATTTTCAAAGGAAACTAGGACCTTTGCCCTTTCCAACCATTCTGAAAATTAAAAACAAAAGTTATTACAATATAAAAGTAAAATACAATAAGATCTCAATCCTTCATCAGTTCCTTCCCCAAGGTCTTCTGATCCTTTCCATATTCATATACTTGCTTCCCGTAAAACTGGGTTCTTTTCTTATCCATAATTCTTTTCTTGTTTATCTCGTCCGTTTGGCGTAACGAACGATCCAAACATTCAATATGGGAAGATGGCATAGTATACTTATAACCATATTTGGAGGAGGATCACGAATACCCATTAGCATATCATTATAGACATGATGACATTCGGGTGGTGACGAAAAGTAAGCTTGGTAAGGATCATATGTTGGTTCAGGAAACACATATGGATCATACATGAACGGGGATTCAGAGTTATAGGACCGATAATCAGAACTGTTTGAGATAGAGTTATTGAAAGGATAATCATTGGGATTTTCAGAAGCAGATTGATATTGGGGATCTTCAGAAGGATCTTCTTCAGATGACTGATTTGACTAGATTGTGCTTCATTTCCTTGCACAGATTGGGCAACAGTATTCCAGTTACTAAAATCTGATCCAACATCCATCCACTGGCCGGAAGAGTGTTAGGATTGTGGATGATATTCGGGAGAGTGAGGAAGTACAGCAAATGGGTCGTCATTATAGTGTGGTGAACAGATAGGATTCTGCTGTGAACCTAACGGATGATATTTCGGTGATTCTTGTTTAATAGGATGGTCAGGATCATAAAATGGAACATTATTTCCTCCAGACATCTGCAATCTTTATCATATTAGTACTTATTTTATTTGTAAGACTTAGATACTAAAGCTAGTATCTTAATCTTAACTAAAACTCTATAAGGATGATTATCTTCCAAGAGTAGTACCTCCAACAGTTATGTTCACAGGTAAGAGCGACGGGTCTAGGAGAGATTTATACACCGCTCTTTCCTTAGACATAACACTTCCGTTTGTCAGATAACTACATATCGGTCAGAAGGTCACTTTGTTTTCTTATCTTAAAAACATTAATGGTTAAAGCTTAGATACTAGATCCAAGTATCTGATTCACTAAAACTTGTGGCTCTGATACCAACCTGTCACACCCCGCCTCAGGCACCCCCTGGAAGTGTGCGAGCCCGATTGGTATTGTTTGGTTACTTGATTTTAGAGTTTTTGTAAAACACAGCGAAAGTCTTTTTCAAATGATCGTTTCACCATTCTTTCAACCTCAAGGGTTGTAATTGTAAATACCAAAACTTAGTTGGACAACAAAAGCCTTGTATTTACTTTATAAACATAGGGTTTCAATACCCTACTCATTTGATTACAAAACATTGTTTGAAATCAAATACATGATGAGCCACTAGAAATAGTTCCAACACAAGGTTGATCAGTTCTCTGGTCCTATCTCGTTTCTTTTAGGATTTCCTTTTACACGAGGTCTGAGAATCCTACATGCATTCCATCCTTTTTCCTGGGTCAGATCTTATGTCTGCCCGTATACCCTTCTCATCATATTTTATTCATTACCTGGAAAACATTTTGAAAATAAAACGTCAGCGTGAACACCGGTGAATACAATATCTTGACATAAAATCATTTTGGCACAAACAAATATTAATTTTATAATCACAACTTCCTGTTCAATCTACACACTCAGCAGGCCCGTCCTGTTCAATCGCACCACAGTATACACTGACAGTATGTATTTATAACAACGGGAACTCCATGTTCCTCATTTGTTATAAAGGGAAGCACCAGCCGCAATCCGGGAATTTCACCCAAGACCCGTGTATCCCTTGCAAGTTTTACGTATACCTATGGCCTGAATGCTTATTCGTAGAAGAACGTTGGGCATTACTTCATTAACCTTTATTTGGCCATTTTCGTAAATAAAATAATTGACACAAGTTTTGAAAGAGATAAAGTATTCACCTTTGTAATAGGAGAGAGCCTCTAAAGTTGAAAGCTTAGCTTCTAACTTCTTATCCTGATTTTTCTAGCGTTCCGACCTTTCTAGGAGCGTTTCTTGCTAAACCGGGAGCTACGAGGAGCGGGAGTCGAACCGGGGATCGTCTAGGGAGATTTTGGAACGTGCTTTGGAAGTTGGAATCGAATTTTGGGATGAGAAACGAATGAAATCGTCTCAACTATTTATAGGTTGGAAACTGGGTTCGTAGCGGACCGCTAAACAGGCGGGTGGCGGTCCGCCACCACGCATGCTGGCGTCAGCCCTATACGTCCGTCACATATTGGACCAAACATAAGACTGCGGCTAGCGGAACGTTACCCAGGGGCATAGCGGTCCGCCACCCTTACGCATGGCGAGTTTTGGCGAGTTTGCGGCTGGCGGACCGTTACCACCTGGTGTGGCGGTCCGCCACGAGTACACGTGTCACAATAAGTGACCATTAGTCACTATACACGTGGCATCACCGGGTTCACTGCTTAGTCCCTACGTAGCGGACCGTTACTTAGGTAATGGCGGTCCGCCACCCAACTTTGCTTGCTTAGCGGACCGTTAGGCTTAACCTTAGCGGTCCGCTAAGGTCTAAAACCTCAATTTTTCTAATTTTTAACCTTAAACTTTAATATAATCATACTTATAGTCCCCAAAGTTTACCTTTTGTCAAATCTCGAACATTTTTGTGGCAGTTGTTACATCCAACGCCTTGTTTTTTTGCTATATTTAGCGAGTATAAAAAGTCTGATAAGCAAACCAAAGTAAAAAATGCCATGAAAATAACATAGAATCCGTTTGGTTGTGTGCCAATGGTTTCCAGTCAAGACATGCATGAATTGTCACACTTTATTAACCACAAATGTGATATTGCGTACAGTGAGAGTGACATATTGAAGAACACGAACAAACTGTTTGTATTTAACTGTTTATCAACGAGAGATAGCTAGATAGGTTATGGCATGGCTTGGAGTCTGACCAACTCACTGTAAAAGCTCCAAAATTTATTTTCTTTGAGTTAGTATAATGTTAGAGCCCTGAGGAACAACCTCAACACCCAAAAATTAATTAAGGGCGCTGAGGTCTTTTAGTGCGAAGGTAGTGCCAAGTTGATGAACTACCTTGTTAATAGTGTTCGTGTTGTTCCCAGAAACAATGATGTCGTCAACATATAACAAAATGTATAAGAGGGTTAAGTAGATGAATATAGATAAAAAAAAATGAAGGATGTGTCTTGAAACCCGTAAAACAAGTGAGTGAAGGGCCTTTGATAGGGGTTAACACCAAGCCCTTTGTGTATTTTTAAGGATTTAAAGGGACTTAAGAAATAGACAAACATGATCTGGTCGTCCTAGGTCAATGAAACTAGAAGACTGTTTTATATAGATTGTTTCTTGTAGTCATAGACCACCATGAAGAAAAGCATTATGAACATCTAATTGTCGGAACGACCATTCCTAAGTTTCCAGAAAAGAGAGAAGCAACCCGAATACTGGTTGATTTGAAAATTTGGCTGAAAGGCTCATGAAAATTAATCCCCCGTTGTTTTCGAAAATCTTTCACGACAAAGCAAGTGGTAACGTCATTTTTGTCTCGTTGTAACATGTAAACCCACTTACAATCAACAACGTAAATATTAGGGACACGGGGAATGAGAGTCCACATCCTTTTTTTGACAAGAGCGGACAACATGTCGGCCTAGCTTGATGCCACTCTAGAGATTTGTTGCTAGTGGTAGAAGAGGTTGGTTTAGTATGTAGGTGATGAATTTGTAGTGAGTGATTAGCTGAAGGTTGGAAAGGAACCCGTTGTTTAGGGTTCTGACGTAGGCAAGGAGGACGCGGACGAGTATGTGATGGGGGTGGGGAAACCGAGAAGGTAAAGGACACCGATTGTTGTGGCATCGATGGTGTTGGGGAGGGGTGGTGAGGTATATAGTACATGTAGGGGTGGTGGTGGTGGTATAGTGTTGGTTACCAAAGTGAGTGGTGCTAAAGAGGTGTAGGGATAATGTGAATGTGATGGTGGTGATGGATTATAAGTTATTGCAAAAGGAAACTTCACTTCATCAAAGCAAACATGGCGAGCAGAGTAAAGTCGGCCGGTAGATAAATCAAGGCATCGATAACCATGATGGAGAGGCCGTAGCCAAGAAAGACACATGGGGTTGACTGAAATCTTTTTTATAGGGATTATAGGGATAAAGGTGAGGAAAACATTTGTAGCCAAAAATTCAAAAAAAAAAGAGTATTTAGGAGAGAGACCGTTTTAATAGATGTTTAAAAGGTGACTTGTTGGTCGATGTATAAGATGTTATGCAATTATTTAGATAGAATATTGTGTCGAAAGTGAAGTACCAGAAACGTTGAGGAACCCTAGATTGGACGAGGAGAGTGTGAACGGTTTCTACAACTTGTCGATGACAATGCTTGACAAAAACGTTTTGCTCAACGTGTGAGGACTAGACGTCTAATGAGCAGTACCAAGAGATAAGAAGAAATTGATTAAGTTAAGAAATTAACCAACCCTATCAGTTTGAACATTTTTAGTTTAGTATTGAATTGTCTTTCAACCATCGTGCCAAAAGGTTTTGAAAGTGGTGTAAACGTCTGTTTTATTTTTAACTAAACGATAAATCCACATGTATCGAGAATGGTGATCAACACACAACATAAAGTGTTGATGACTTTCAAGGTTGATTGTATACATAATAGGGTTAATATGCGTCTGTATGTAGAGTTGAATATTACATAAATATACCCCCATATGTTACACATAGATACACTCTACACTATGATAATGACAAATAAGAGCATAACCAGTCTAATACTCACTATCATTTATGGTTGTGTAATTGTGTGAATTCATCGAATAACTGATGATAAACCTAAAATTAAAAGGTCATTATGAGACCCTAAACCCACATGTTAGTTAAAAAAAGTAATTCACTTAAACCCATTAATATTAAAAGGTTTTTTTTTTCAAATATAGGTTTCCCGGTTATTCTAAAACCAATTCACCTTCACCTGAACCATTTTCAAACAAAGTAGACGAAGGCTGTCTAATTAGAGATAGACAAAGATGAATGATGTCAGGCATTTTCTCATAAGATCCATTTTATTAGGTTGCTGTTGAACGAGAGGTAGTTGAGGACAAAGTCAGAGCGAGGTCAAGTGACAACAAGAGAGAGATACTGAGATCGAGAGAGTGGAGATAGATATGGTGTCATTTGGAGGTGGCCAACACAATCCACATGTGTTTTGTGCAAGAAAGAAAAAGTAGAGATTTGTTTGTAGAAACCAACTGTGTGTGTGTGTGGGGGGGGGGGGGGGGAGATTGTGTGTATGTATTAAAAATCTTTTAACCTTGTAGATAGTAGTCATATCTTTTCTGATCTTGAGCCTTCAACCTGATTTTTAGAGACTATATTCATCCGCTATCTCAATCGTCTAATTATACATGTTAATAACAAAATTATTAAACGTATATGTGTAACAAATATTGTCCCATATAGTTAATGTGGACCTACAATAATGTTCCAAAGAGATTGTATCTCGAACATCAAGTCTTTAAAACTCACATCTAGAAGGACCTCAAGGTTGAATGTTATCTTCTAGATTATCATGCTTCTAACCTAAAATGTATTTTGTGGCTTTGACCTAAAAGATATTTAAAGTTCCAACTGTTTTTAAAATTCTAATATACCAGATCTTGATAGTTATACTTATCACCAAGAAGATTTACCAAGAGTTCTAATCTAATCTAAGTGCATGATTATCACATAGGGATAGCTTTTTGTACCCAGTACCTGTACCGGTACCGAAAAATCAAAAAGGATACCGGTACCAGGACTTGATTTTCTCTGATTTCGGTACCAGTACTGGTCGGTACCGGTAGCTGTACTTTACCGAAAAGTACCATTTTAGTCCCGAAAATACCGAAAGTACGAGGGGTCCTTTTTATGTGAATTTGTTATTTTGTAATACCATAACTTCACAATATCTATCACCTTTCCAATTCCAAAACCCCACTCGCTAATCTGAACGAACTGTCATCCCCAACCTCACTCAAAACTCTGGATCAATTTTTTTTTTTATAGAATTGTAGAAAATATGGTTTGTGTATGGAACCAATAGTAGGTTTGATAAAAAAGTACAAGCGGTCGTAAATTAGATGGCTACAGAACAAGTTTGATGACTACAAACAAGGTTGTCATCTAATATTGTTGAAAATTTGATTTGTAGTCATGATTGGGTGAGAAAGTCGAGAAAACCAATTATGGATGACATAGACGATTTTTTAAAAGATGATATTACCATATGTAACATTAGTTCTTATCTTATTATGAAAACCAATAATTTATGAAAATTTGTATTCGGGTACCAAACTGGTACCGGGTACCGAAATACAGGTACCGTACCGGTACCGGTACAGGTACCGATTCTATATTTTCGGTACCGGTATCGGTACCCGTTTTTTAATAAAATTTCGGTTTATAAACTTTCAAACTTTTATTTAAATAATCAGTGCGAATAAAAAGGTCAAATTGTATTTAAATCAATACATTATAATATTATATTATTTAATAATTGATAAAAAATAAGATAAAGTTATAAAATCTATTTCTTTTTTATATAAAAAAAAGATGATTGTATAGAAGTAAAAAAGAAGGTTAGATTATTGGGATGTATAAAAGGGAAAGGTTTGGTGGCTCAGAAGATAAAAACAACGTCAAGAAACACAACTTTTTTTTCATTTCCAGCACTCTGCCCCTTCCCTTCCAGATCGAATCGCCCCCTGCAATCTAGGGTTCCACCAAATCTTCGATTACCTTCTCCACCACGATCTGCTTGCACTCCACCACCATAAAAGTATGTAATTCGGTTCCCCTATCTCAATTTGCACCACGATTTGATTGAATTAAAGCCATGATTTGACGAATTTGATGTCCGATTTAATCTCCTTTTATTGTTTTATTTAGGTTTTGCAGCAATCATGACGATTCCTGATTCTGGCTCCATGATGGATAACGAATCACTTTGCTTGCCGTGCACTCCAGAAGAAGAGGCTAGGGTTGTCAAAGACTTAACAGAGAAGGCTGAATCTTGTTTGAAAGAAGGGGACTTGTATTATGTTATCTCCAGAAGGTAGTCTAATCATTTCACTTGTAACATGTTTTTGATAATGAACTCAAATTCTTGGTGAATGGCAATTGTTTCCAGTCTGATTATATGATTTCTGCAACTATCTGTATCTTTTGGTGTCTATTTCTAGTTATTGTCTGTTATGGTGGTTTCTGTGTTGCTAATACTGTATGGATCCATTATTGTTTATGAAGATTTCTGTTGAGGACTTTAAACATGTCATGATCTATTTTTGTGGTTTGCATTGATGCTTAGTGCAACTTTGCACCATTCTTAAGTACAGTTAAAGATCCCGCCGGATGTCGAAACATTTTGTTTTAGACAGAAGATGATGGGTGCACTGGTTGGCCACAACCATCAATGCCTAAATGCAATAATAATAATATAAAATCTTATCTTTCAGAATGTAGTGTAACCTTCATATTTAAATAATTGTTGCTATGTTCATCAATTGGAGTGTAAGGATCTTCGGTAAGTTAATGGGTTGATCTTAATGAGTAATTGAGTATGCCATGGTAGAGTTGTTACCAAAACACCAAGTTACTTCAAATCAAGTAGATCATATGTTTATACCATGGATTTTTGTCTTAATCATGATGCGTCTATTTTGTATTTTTATCACTATTCACATCGTATCACCAAAAGGGTTGAGGGTAACATATGGAAGGAATCAAAAGAACCTATAATTCTGGTCTCAAGCAGATAAAGTTGATATAGTACAATCCACAGACAACAGATTAAGGGCTAATGCGGATTTCAGCTAAGTATTACTAGATTATGGGCAAACTGCAGAAATTTTTGCATCAGAGCTCACGGAATTAAGCTTTGATGCAAAAGTAGTCTGGTATCAGCATCTTATCATAACTATTCAGGTTTTCTGGCGTCTAGTGGTTTCAATAATTATTTTATCAGTCTTTTGTTGTCGATTCTGAGTTTTTTAGCTGGAACACATAATGAACCACCTTTTAACGTAAAGATGCTCAAAGTTGGTTTCCTTGTTTTTTTTCCTGTTAATCAGGTGGTTTACAAAATGGCAGAAGTATGTTGGTGAGGGAACTGGTGAGTATGAGTTGGAAGAGTTTTCTACTGATAAACAGGCTTCAAAATTAAAAAAAGCAGGGGAGCGACCCGGACCAATTGATAACACAGATATAATTACAAATGAAGATGGTCGTGATGGGGGTGACTTACAGCTTCATAGAACACTAACCGAAATAAGTGATTATGTTTTAGTTCCCCAAGTAATTTGGGAGAAGCTTCATGGATGGTACATTAGTTTTTATATTAAAAACTTTACATTCAGTCTTGTTCTTGTACTTTTTGTCTTAAAATATTACTTGCAAACATTTCATTTAGGAAATAAGTTTAGTTAGATGAGGGTACTCTGTTCATGCTAAATTTATCCCTCAGGTACAAAGGAGGACCGGCTTTACCAAGGCAGATGATATCAGTTGGTATCCAGAAAACCTTATCAGTTGAGGTGTACCCACTAGCTCTGAAATTGATTGATTCAAGAGACAAGAGTGAAATAATCATACATATAAGTAAAAAGGTGTCACATTTTTTTTCATCTTTCATCAAGATTTCTTGTAGGTGAAGTTAGTCCATCTTGTTTCTAAGCAGCTATATGCTGACCCTTTATAATGTTATATAGGCCTCATTGAGGAAACTTTACGAGCAAGTATCAGCACTTAAAAGGGTAGACCCTGAGAAGGTTGGTTAAACCTCTTTATATGATATTATGATGTTAAGTAACTGTTATGATAAGTTCTTAATTCTATCACTTTTCTTGCTCATGGATTCCATTATCGCCCCTTTATGTTTGAACAGTTGCGCATCTGGGATTATTTTAATGATTGCAAGCAGACGGCTTTGGCAAATTCGAATGAAACCCTGGAGGAATCCAACCTGCAGATGGATCAATCTGTGAGTTTTATTTATTCTTGTTATGATATGTGCCATTAGTTCAGTTTCTAGTGCTGATTCGGTTCTTTTTGCAGATTTTTTTAGATTTTCAAGATGAAGGATTTGTACCCTCTAGATTTGGCATGGACTCAACAGGAAATCAGTTAGCATTGGTACCAATGGAACCACAAAGATCATCTCGCACAATAGCTGGTGGTCCAAGTTTGTCAAACGGTTATGGACCAGATTATGGTTCTAGTTTGTATCAGGGATCCACTTTCGGCTCAGTGTCTACAGATATGGAGATGGAAGACGCACGTGATTCTGTGAGAACTGCTCCCCAAAGAGATAGAGGTTTAGCTGGATTGCAGAATTTGGGGAACACTTGTTTCATGAATAGCGCACTTCAATGTCTAGTTCATACACCACCTTTCGTGGACTACTTTTTGCAGGACTATATTGATGAGATTAATAAGCAGAATCCTCTAGGAACACATGTATGTGGGCTAATTTGAATATTTAGTGCAAGATTATAATATTTAAAATGCATTATGGAGTTCGAATTTTTGATATCTGTTTCTTCAGGGTGAACTTGCGATTGCATTTGGTGAGCTGTTGAGGAAACTTTGGTCTTCTGGTCGTACTGCTGTTGCTCCTCGTGCTTTTAAAGGAAAACTTGCTCGTTTTGCTCCTCAGTTTAGTGGTTATAATCAGCATGATTCTCAAGTAATTACTGCTTAACCTTTTTAAGTGTTCATTTGAAAATTCTTTTTTTGTATTTTGAGGTTTTATAAGATGGGCATATCTTCCTTATAGGAACTCTTGGCCTTTTTATTGGATGGGTTGCATGAAGATCTAAATCGTGTTAAGCAAAAGCCTTATATTGAAACAAAGGATTATGATGGTCGCCCTGATGAGGAAGTTGCTAATGAATTTTGGAGTTACCATAAGGCTCGCAATGATTCAATTGTAGTGGATGTCTGCCAGGTGACATGCTTGTTCATTCACTTATAACTTTAACTGTTAATATTTTTACTGTTCTTTACTTGCGAGCTGAGTTTATGGTTCTATATCTTCAGGGTCAATATAAGTCAACGCTGGTTTGTCCAGTTTGTAACAAAATCTCTATTACATTTGACCCATTCATGTACTTGTCTTTACCACTACCATCAACCACCAAACGTTCAATGACAATAACTGTATTTTATGGAGACGGAAGTAGCTTACCAATGCCATTTACTGTTATGGTCTCAAAGTATGGTTACTATAAGGACCTCTTTCAGGCTTTGGGTACTGCATGTTGCCTAGGAAGTGATGAAACATTGATTCTTGCAGAGGTAAAGATATTTTTCATTCTTAATATATGTATCCTAGCTTGTATCTGTCATCTCAATTGTTTTCATGGGATGTTAAGGTATATGAACACAAGATATATCGTTATTTGGATAGCTGGGAATCATTGCACTCGATTAAAGATGATGAATGCATTGTAGCCTATAGACTTTCAAAAAAACAAGCTGAATTTCCCATGCTAGAGATATGTCACCGATATCTTGAAAAGTAAGTTATTGTGTCTTGTATTTATTTAGGTTTTAATCTTTTTACTGCCCTTTGCAATGAGTAGTAACCATTATTTTTTTACAGTGTGAAGCTTGGTGAAAGAAAGAGATTCTTGACACCCTTGGTTACCTATTTGGAGGATGCAAAAACCGGTACTGGTATTGAGTCAGCGGTTACCAGAGTTCTGGGCTCACTGAAAAGAAAAGTCTTTTCATCATCAAACAAGAGTGAGTGTATAAAAGTAAACGGGTCTGTTTTAGAAGAATCCACCAGTGATTGTCAGATGGATACTGTAGTTGGTGACCAATTTGGAGATAAGGGTTCAGAAGAAACAGAACTATCGTTCCGATTATGTATAACAGATGATAGGGGTATGAGTTGCATACCAATTTCAAAAGATTCAGTTATAAAACCTAGTAAAATCGTTAAGGTTATACTGGATTGGACTGACAAGGATCATGATTCATATGATGCAAGCTACCTTAAGGATCTTCCAATGGTGCACAAACCTGGGCTAACTGTTAAGAAAACCAAACAAGAATCTGTCTCATTGTTTTCTTGTTTGGATGCATTCTTAAAGGAGGAACCTCTAGGACCTGATGATATGTGGTATGATGAATTGATGATTATTTGTTTGAATTTGCGAACTGGAATTTAGCTAGTTAGTTTTTTTAGTTATTGTGTTAGTTATTAGTGTTTGCTAATTAATGCAGGTACTGCCCTGGTTGCAAGGAACACCGACAAGCAACTAAGAAATTGGACTTGTGGAAGCTGCCTGATATTATAGTCTTCCATCTTAAACGATTCTCATACAGCCGATTCTTGAAGAACAAACTTGACACCTATGTGAATTTTGAAATTCATGATCTTGATTTAAGCAAATATGTTAAAAGTAAAGACCCGTCTGGCGGATCTAGTGTTTATGAACTGTATGCTATCAGCAATCATTATGGCGGACTTGGTGGCGGCCATTACTCTGCATATGCAAAGGTAAAACTTAAAGAAGACGCTGCCCGCCACTGTCTGTTTTTATCTCATTGTTTGATAGATATATACAAATATGTTTATCTTTCACTACTTTGTGCAGTTGGTTGAAGAAGATAGATGGTATCATTTTGATGATGCTCATGTGACACCTGTAAGTGAAGGTGACATCAGGACATCAGCAGCATATTTGTTGTTCTATCGAAGAGTGAAAAGTAGTAAACCTAACATACCAATGGGAGAGTCATCTGGAGTTCATGAGAATTTTTGAATAGTGAACTAATAATAAGATTCAGAAGCAGGGCATACCAATGTCAAAATCAGCATCAGCAGATTCGGTCGATGAAGTTAGGGATTGGTTAAATTGACAAGAGTGTTGCTGGAAGAAAACATGAGTTTTTGGGGCACATTTTGATGAAGAATGGGGAGGGAATTATATATAATTAGGAAGTAGAAATGGTGTAGTTATATTGTCTCAATTGGTACATTGTTGGTTTTAAAATCTTACCAATTTTCAAGCATACTTGATATTTTATTGAAAGATGATCTTGCAATTTGCAGTATGACCTTTTTACAGGGCTTTTTGTTACATTATTTTGTGTTGCTTTGATTCATATTTCTGGAGCATGAAACTGGGTTATCAACCAATGTATGCATTGACATTACATTAAATTTATATATGTCTATGTATGTATACATACATACATGTATTATTATATATATGATAAAATAATAAATATATATTTTATTATTTTATTGTATACAATAATAAATTTTATTGTATACAAGTAATTATGTGTATAATTAAAATCATTAAATAATTACTCTTTTATCTCTAATAAAAAAAATACTTATTCTTTGACACTTGACAACTTCTTATGAATCCTTAAGGAATTTTCCCTCAAAAAGTGGAATCAAGTATTATTATTACTAACACTAATTATAATTATTACTCATACTAATCTATACTATATAATCAATAAAAGTTTTTGTATGCCACGTGTCGTCACCATATTCAATCTCATCATTTTTTTCTCGCCTATCTCTCTTATTAAATGCACCCATATCTTTTAATAAATTACTAATTATACTAATAAAACACATTTATTTTAAATTATCCTTTATTATAAAAAAAACTTTGAAATTTAATTATGTAATTTTTATTTTCAATTAATTAGTAAATGAAAGTCAAATTACATTAAATAGTAATTTACGTATTTTCGAAACCCGATTATATATTATTTTTTACATATTTTGAATTTTGTTTTATATCCTTAGTATATGTATATTAATACATTTTTACACATGTAAAATACATAAATAAAATTTGAGAAGTTTATGTATTGATATTTTTCACCCGTGTGTATTAGACGGGGTCTAAGCTAGTTACTAATCAATAATCAATATTCAATTCTTTTATAAAAACATAATTTTCGGTTTTTTAGGGATGGATAAATTCTACGCAGTCGATTTCATGAATTAATTTCCCTAAATGTGCTAATGTGACATTTGTAAATGATCGAATATTTAGTTTTAGGAATCAAGAGACCCTTTCGAAAAAAAGAATCAAGATATGTTTATTATTATTACTAAACAATAATCAATTCTTTTTTTAAAAAAACATAGATTTTGATGATATAATGACATCTGTTTTTTTATGATATAATGACATATGTTCAGCTTAACTCTTGAACAACGATCTATTTTTGATGATATAATGACATTTGTTCAGCTTAACAAAAGTGGAGTGTTATTTGTTTATGGTTATGGTGGAACTGGTAAAACATTTCTTTGGAAGACATTATTCGCGGCAATAAGATGTAAATGTCAGATTGTTTTAAATGTTGCTTCAAGTGGGATTGCATCTTTGTTATTGACAGGAGGTAGGACTGCACGCTCGGGATCACCTTGGTAAACATTTTTTAACGAGGATTTTCTCTGCCACATTAAGCCACACAGCGACGTTGCTTATTTATTAAAAAAAAAGCATCATTGATTATTCGGGATGAAACACCAATGATTCATAAACATGTTTTTGAAGCATTGGATAGAACTTTGAAAGACATTTTGACAAGTCAAAGGGATGACGACGCAGACTTGCCGTTTGAAGGTAAAATTATTGTTTTTAGAGGAGATTTTAGGCAAATTCTACCCGTTGTTCCCAAAGGAACTAGGCAAGACATTGTAAGTTCTTCTTTAAGTTCCTCTTACATTTGGCAAAAATGCAAAGTCCTTAGATTAACTAAGAACATGAGATTAAGTATAGGAAGCGAAACATTTGATAGTGAACAAACACGTTTATTTGCAAAATGGCTCTTGGATATAAGGGAAGGAAACATTGGTGGTTTTAATGATGGTGAGACAGTTATTGATATTCCTGAGGTTATTCTAATTACTGATTCATTTTATCCCATTTCAAGTCTAATTGACTTTGTATATCCTTCTATTCAAGAAAGAGCAATACTTGCACCAAAAAATGAAAGCGTTCAAGAGATTAATGATCACTTGCTATCAATGTTTCCCGGAGATGAGAAGGAATACCTAAGTTCATATAGTATATGTCAGTCAGAGTTATTGATATTCCTGAGGGTATTCTAATTACTGATTCATTTGCTATCAATGCTTATATAAATGGCAATATTTATTTGCAAAATGGCTCTTGGATATAAGAGAAGGAATACCTAAGGAATACCTGACGTTTTAAATGGACTGAAAATATTAGTATTGCCAAACCATAACTTAGTTCTGAAGGTCGGTGTTCCAGTGATGCTACTAAGAAATATTGATAAAAAAAGTGGTTTATGTAATGGGACGAGACTACAAGTTATATCATTGGGGAATCGTGTTATCGAGGCAGAGATAATATCCGGAAGTAACTAAGTCGAGCTGAGTTTAGCCGAACAGTTATATCATTGGGGTTTCTCGTAAACTAACTAAGTTGAGCTGAGTTTAGACGAACTCGGGGCTCAACTCGACTTGTTTACTCTTTTGAGGTTCCCTTACTCCTTTCTTTCTTAAACCCAATTAAGAAATGCAATTCGTTTTGAACCTTTTCAAATTAATGACCTGTTTATGATTATAAAACTAAAATTACAATTTTCCATCAACATTGTTTAAAATCTATATCTGAAGAATATATAAAATGTGATGTTATGAACATTGAAGTCATTGGGGGGTGATGTAGTCAAAGTGAACCTTTGATTCTTAAAAATGACAGTAACTATCCCTGCAAATACTGTAATATGCATTATATGAAGACATAAAAAATGTCTTTCTTTACTTGAAAAAAAGGTAAGAACAAAACATTTCTGTCTCCCAACTTATTCGATAATATCCTTGATTGATTGATTCCTTGCTCTTGTTTTTCAGTCTTTTATTTTCATTAGTTTAGACAATCATTATTATTTTATACTGGCAATTGCCAAACTTAGAAATGATACTGCATAAAAGCTTCATTGTATAGTGGTAAAATAGTAAATAACTCAAACTTTAAGGTGCAGGATGCAACACGCACATCACTTAATTGTCCCTTTTTTTTTCCTTTGGTTCCCTCACACGTACGTAAGCAGCACACAAACTTTTTTACCCTTCTTTTACTTTTTTTTTATTTACGTAAGCAACTCTAAGTTTTTCAAAATTAAGTTTATTAAATAAAAACTTTGAATTAAATTCATGACTCAAAACTATGTTGAGGGGAATTTTATGGTGGGACTACTTTTGTTTGAAAATGAAGGTTTTTGTTATTGGAAGGAATAAACTTCAGTTTTTGTCACTAAGTTTTGTACAAAACTTCAGGTTTCGTCCCTCTATAACACATTTCATCCCTGACGTTTGATGTTTTAATACTCCCTAACTCCGTTAAGTTTTCTGTTAGTTTTTGTGTAAATTTACTAATATATCCCTCACCCCTTCTTTTTCTTCACCCATTAGACCCAAGAGCAATTTTGACTCTATTTTTTACACCCAACGCCGTCTGCTACCTTGTCTCCACCTCTGTCTCTGCTTCCTGGAATCCCTAACCACCACCGCCGCCATTTATGTTGGAGCCATCAAGACCCATCATCGGTCAGGGGGGAGGCGGTGCCGTAGAGCCGGTGGCCTGAGAGGGGTCGCGCTAGAGGAAAGTGTCATTCATGTTATTGAGTCTCATATACATTTTATTGAGTCTGATGAAAAAGAAGAGGTGAGGGGTATATTAGTAAATTTGCACAAAAACTAATAGAAAACTTAACAGAGTTAAGGACAAGGGACGAAAACTGTTAAAAAATAAAACGTTAGGGATGAAATGTGTTACAGAGGGACGAAACCTGAAGTTTTGTAACCCCAGGGACGAAAACTGAAGTTTACTCTATTGGAAATAAAGATTTAAAAACTTATGTAAAAGATAAAGGTGTAGATCTTTGAAAAATAACTGAAAATGGTGATCTTGTTCCATCAAAGTATGATGATAAAAAAAAGTTGTTGTACCCATACCCAAAGAAGCTTGGACGTCTGATGATCTCCAAGAACTTTGAGGCAAAACCTATTCTTTATAACGCTTTATCAAAACAAGAATACGAAAGACTCTTTGTGTGTAAAACCAATAATGAAGTTTCTTGTTATCACACAAGCAGAGCCGGTCCTGAGGTTTCGAATGCCCTACACGAGCCGAAAAAAAAGGCCCATAATTTTTTTAAGCCTAATACAAAATTACAAAGTGTTAGGTTGGATTGGATTCATGGGCCTAAACATTTTTAAGCCTAACATACTTTTAAAAAGGTTCAATTGTTTTTTCTTGCACTGCGCGTAAAAGTTGAGGGGTAGCGGGGGCTACCCCTACCCATAGGGTAGGTTGCCCCTGTATTCAAGATAGCGTGTTTTTTAGGCATTGTAGTTTATATCGACTGCCGGTGCCGGTACGATGAAGAATGACACCGACACCGAGAGAAAAATATCGGTACCGTTATCAAACTGTTTTTTAACTTTGTTTTGATCTCCACAACTGACTCGCCGTAAATACATATGCTTATTTTTTTTGTAAACCAGGGTCTGTGAAGATAGCTAAAGGTGAAACTGTAACTTTTGAATCTAATTAAAGCAGTAAAAAGAGGCATACGGGAGTCTTGGGTCTCTTCTATATTCTTATTGCAGAATCTTCTTATTAGAAACTGGTTGGTCTGGTTTAAGTAAGATTTCTACTCTTTATTCATTTGTCATGTTGTCAAGAAATTGATTCGATTTCATTGCATATCAGAAAATTGTAATGACTGATTTTTTAAGTCTAATGTTCGATTATATGTTCGATTATATCAGAAAATTTATTTCTATGACCAATATTCGTGTCTAAATGATCGTTGATCGAAGTGTAACATTTTGGATCGTACATTAATAACAATATTGTCATATGTCGTTACTTGAGCATACTAGTTCAACAAACTCCAACTTGCACGAGTATCATTATACGTCAATACAGAGAGTGGTGAACGTCTAGCTATATGTCACTACCCCTAATAAGACATGACGGTATTCAAGCCGTTAACTATTTTGATTAGTCCAAGTAGTCTTACTTTACTATTTTGTAATAGTCATGATAGTATATCAATTATCTTTATGTAATAGACATCTCGTTAGACATGAGACATTGATCAACATTTCATTATCATATAGTGTTCAACTATTCTCTTTCTCGATCAAGATTCAAAATGGTCTAACAAACTCTCAGTTTTAGGCCCTTGTGATAAGCTGAACTTAGCCACAAACCCTAATAATAAATTAATATTAAAGTTAATTACACGAATAACCCTTTTGGTAAGCACGTTTTATGGATTTGTCCTTTCTTTAAAAAAATGGTTCGAATTATTTGACAAACTGTAAAATACATGGATTTTTTTTAATCATAGTAGGCGTTAAAACTATGTTAGCTCCATGTAAAAGGATCATTCCTAAAACCTTAAAACCCAAAATGCACACACTTTATGCGTGTGGTACTAATTCTTAAAAGACAACTTTTGTCTTATTGGATGACAAATTCTTAACTTCCTTAAAGTACTTCACATTCTTTCTTTGCTGTGACTTAATTTTTTTTAAATTAGTTTTATTTTTCTCTTATAACTTTTAAAATATGTTTTTTAACGAAATTTTGAGTGTACCGTTGAGGCGCGTCTATTTTTATGTACATTTTGACATAAATTTCATTCAAAACGGATCTTTCGTCATAATGTACAAGTTATCGTAGCACGAACATACAAGTCGTTTAAGCTTTGGAATTTTCCGTCTCCACATGCTTTTTTTATTAGTCTTTCGATTTTATTTTTCTTTTGTGGGGTGATAGGTCGTAAGGACCAAGTCTTAAAAGTTCTAATAGTTAACCGATTTCAATCGAACAACATCGGTATCGTCAGGTAACGGTATTTTTTTATCTTCAATTGATGTTGAACATGTTTTGATATACTTTTAGGTATATAACAACTTATTTTTTTAAGTTTTATCTTTCGTTTGCTATAGTGGATGTCGGTTTCATACTGTTACCATAGCATTACTTATACCTTAAAAGACATAGAGCAAATCATTAAAGCTTATCAACAGTTTCGCAGAACACACAGATTTATGACCGTTTCATTTTTTATATAAAAGTTTCGAATGTTATCAAAAACATCCAAGTTTTGTTTTTCTTACCTTCAATACACGGTCTCGCGACAATATTTCAGTGTTATTTTTTTATAGTCTTACGCCCCCGCCGTAACATGGGGTCTTAATACTAGTTTATCCTTATAATGTAAAATATAAAAAATAAATATCATCAACCATAATGCTACGGAATGTATGCTATGAAAATACAAGTTTTAGAGAAGTATTAGATTTAATTTCTCAAAACGTGTTCCGTATAATCAAAACATAAAACCGTAACATGTATAATAAGATATTGCTACGTGTATTTTCCATCGATGTTAGCCATGTAACTATTATGAAAATGAATGTCGAATATGTCATTTCATTGGCATGTGAAAGGTAGCACGAGCTTTTAAAGAAAAATCTCCTACTACTAATAATAATGAATATTAAAGTGCGTAGAAATTTGAAAATTTAGTATACTTAATGCTATTTCTTTAAGTTTCGACATAATCATTATCATTATCTATACTATATAATAAATAAACGTTTTTTCATGTCACATATCGACTCCACATTTATTCTCATCATTTTTTTCCCGCCTCTCTCTCTCTTATTAAATGCATCTCCTATTTTTAACAACAATATGCATTTAAAGAAAATATTAATTATAATAATAAAACACATTTATTTTAAATTATCCCTTATAAAACTTTGAAAATCTAATTATTTAACTTTTATTTTTAATCAAATAATAAATGAAAAACAAATTATATTAAATAGTATTTAATTTATTTTCGAAAATCAATTATATATTAGTTTTTGTATATTTTGAGTTTTGTTTTATATCCTTAGTATATGATATATTTTTTCACGTGTAAAATATACATATAAAGATTTAAATATTTTATTTAGTGATATTTTTCAGCCGTGTGTATACACATGATCTAAACTAGTTGTATAATAATAAAAAAAGAAAAATCTTTAACCTAATAATGATTCTATTTTGTGACAGTTAATCCTCAAATGAATGTGAACGTGGTTATATATTTGTCTACGTTTGTTAAACTTTAACTAAATGAACACGTACAAATCAATATAAATGGGGTTGTTTCTCTATGGGTTATTTGTCTTTTGTTTTTTTAACAAAATTTATACGTATTTTACATCCCCGTCGCGAAACGCGGGGAATAATTATTTGTTACTAATAAAATAGGTAATGCATCAATGTTATTCGATACAAGTCAACGTAAGTCAACTTAAGCATTGTGTGCGACTATCTGTGGCTACGTGTCTCTTTTTGGCTGGTCTCATATATAGCTAATAGTGACAGATCTTTCACATGGGTGACAGCCAAACGTAGTAAATGACATGAAGACACTGTAAATATAAAGGATTCCTAAGTATGGGGATGATAATATGAAAACCCATTTAGTTTAGAAAATTCATAAAAGCTATGTGTGATAATAGTTTTTTTTAGGTTTCTCATACATAATATATATTATTACTTTTATGGTAACAAAAAAATTGTCTGGCATAATATTACATATATGTTACACGTTGCAAAATTTCGATGTGTAATATTTTTTTATATGTATGTAACAGGACGTTATACAATTTTTTAAAATTTTTTATTACGAAGCATATAATAACATATATTACGTGCGTATATTTTTTGTTTTAATGAGTTTCTCAAAGGCGAAACATAAATATGTATAACTTTCTTTAAAATATAAAGAGTAAACTCTGGTTTTGTTCCATGTTGTCCAAATAACGATTTCGGTCTATTAGTTTCAATTTGACTTTTATCCTCCCTTTGGTATGTAATCTGTCTCAATTAACTCCAACACTAGTAATATCGTTAGTTTTCTCTGTTAAATTAAAGGGTATTTTAGCTATTTTACTAATAAGGACTAATAATGTAATTTTGAAGAGACTATTTATGTAAAATACTTAACTAAATATACAAAATAATTAAAATCCAACCCAACCCAACCCAACCCAGTCCTCTCCTTCTTCATCATCATCATCGTCGTCGTCGTCATCATCGTCTTTGTCATCGTTATCATCATCTCTCCCCGCCCATCCATCACCGACCATCTACCATCGTAAAATCAAAGACCCCAATTACCACTACCACCGTCATCGTCTTCATTGTCTATGAAGATACCTCCATCCACCACCACCATCACCACCGCATAATCTAAGGTTTCTGTCGATGTTTTTGCATGTTCGATTAGGGACATATTTGTGTGTGTGTGTGTGAATCTAGGGCTTCGATTAACGGTTGTACGAGGTGAAAAGTGGCCTAGGGCTTCGACTGATGGGGGTCTTCAACTTTAGGGATTTTGCAGGGTTTCGGTGGTGGTGAGAAGAAGGTGCGCGGTGGTGGTGGGTGACTGGATTCCACCATCTTCATACTACTGCATGTCATTGTCGTACCCCTATTAAATAAATTCGACGGCCCAAACCTGTCTCAATTATAGTCCCCCACACTACAATTTAGGTACAAGAACAACCCTCTAGTCACAAATCGTTGAATTTTCAATGTGGTGGGTTTCCTCAGTTGCTAATCAATGGTCGTGCCAGCGGTGCTTGGAATGGTTGTGGTCAAGACATCGACTGAAGGGAGAGATGTTAAAAGGGGTGGTTTTTGTGTGATTTTATAGGGTTTGAGATGGTCTTCGGTGTTAAGGTGGTGGTGGCCAGAATTTGACCAGTGGTGTTAAATGTGGTGGCGGCTGGTGGAGAGAGAGAGTGAGGGAGAGTAATAAGGGTTTTGAGTGATGTGAGAGAGTTAAATTATCATTTCATTTTGTTGTGATTGTCCATTGTTACACAATTAGCCCATTTATATGAAAAGACTAAAATGCCTTTACCTTTAACATAAAAACTAACGATGTTAGTAGGTTGGAGGTAATTAAGACAAATTATATACCATAAGGAGGAAAAATGTCAAATAGAAAATAATGGCCCAAAAACATTATTTGAACCAATCCAGAGAAAAAAAGTGAAGTTTACTTAAATATAAAATAAGATAAATTATATTGAATGAATAAAATATCATGGAAATAATATTAGAAACTCATCATGCATTTCTTATTACATTTGAAGGGAAATTATGGGTATTTATAACCCTTAAAACCGGTTGAATCCGTTTAAATCAAAGTAAACAAGTCTTTCTATTAGTTTAAGGGTTTTACACGGTTTGATTTTGTTGATTTGACAATTAAACCGAAAGTATAAAACTTAGGGGAAGTGACGAAAATTGGTTATTCAACCTTTGTTATTTTTAAAATATATATAGGGTTAGGTTTAAGTAAAAAGAGTTTTTAAAATAAAAATGGTGAGAAAGATTTAGGGGCATTGTATGAGAAAAAGTTATTGAAAAGGTATTTTAGTCATAACCATTTTTGTTGACTTTTTATCAAGCTCTCCTTTTTTTAAGCGTTCATAATTTTTACATACGACATAATTTTTTTTTAAATTACACCATAAAAACGAGCGTTTTTTTATCTTTAAAACGATTATAGTGTTGTTATATACAAAACAATTTTTTTTTTACTTTTTCCAGCTCATTGTGTAATTTGCTCGTCATTGTGTCTAATGTCAGGTATGGTCATATTGGTCATTGTGTCAAATATGTCAGGTCATTATGTAATGTCAGGCCTGGTCATTGTATAATGTAAGGTCTGAACATTATGTAACGTCAGGTTTGAACATTATGTAATGTCAGGTCTTATCATTGTGTCAAATATTTTTTATCATTGTGTTATATGTATTCATCATTGTGTTTTACCTTTTAGATAATTTCGTGTTATTTTTGTTAGTGTTTTTTTATGTATTATATATAACATAGTTGTAACATTTCTGATTTTTAGTATCTGTATTTCAATTCAATGTAATACATTTCAAACCCAATTCTAGTGCACTGTTTGTTTCTATTTGTACCATCAATTAAATACTATATTTCAATGCAAATCCGTAAATTTTACTCGGTTGTAACCTACTAAACACTACATAAGTATCTATTTATACAAATATGTCAAATACTAAAGTTACAAGGTCTTATGCTGAAAAGTAACAAGAAACCCTAAAAGGCACGGTCGCGCCTCATATGGGCACGGTCGCGCCACTCATCAGTTGAAACGTAAATGCAACCTTTAATCATAGAGACGTTCGATTTCGTAACCATTCTACACGTTCCAACTATTAACGAACAGAGTTAAGCCTCTTGATCATCGTAATTACAACAAATAAACTGAATTACATAAATTCATCTCATAATCATCAAATTCGCCCACGAGACCATCAAATTCCCCAACTTGTTTGCAATTCTCCCAAGCAAACGCACTGTCGATCCTCTCTGAAGTTCCTGAACACGTGATTTAGCCGGAGTTAAACCAGAAGACGCCGGAGATCAAGCCCGTCGTCGCCGGAACTCGTTTCTACCGTACACCATCAATTCATCGTCCTTCCGGGTAATTGAAACCTCATACCCACTCGTTTTAGTCTATAGATCAAAAGCCCCATCTTAATTTGGGCTTGCAATATGGAAATCACCACGAACCCGAATCTATATTTCGTTCAAAAATGATTTAATCGAATCGAACCTTAGACACGTTTTAAATACAATTAATCTATACAAAAAGACTCATGATGATCTAATGGGTGAAAGCCCCATGAATTCCAACATTAATAATATAAGAATTAGTCAAATTAAATTTGTTTTGGAACAGACACGGTCGCGCTAGCATTCTAGCGCGGTCGTGCTTCATGAGACACGGACGCGCCAAGTACCAGCGCGGTCATGCCTCACCCACTCAGACCCGGGCATGCCCTTGGCTAGATTTGGTAGTGCCTCAAAACCGTAGACACGGTCGTGCCTGGCCCAAGACACGATCGTGCCTAGTGAACAGCCTAATTATGCATTCTGTTTAGTCAACACGGTCGCGTCCCTGACTAGAACGGTCGTGCCCGTGGTTCTAGCACGATTGTGCCCTGTCCTAGACACGGTCGTGTGTGTGAGAAAATTCTTGGCAGAATAATTATTTCCATATTAAAAAAAAACAATAAGTATTTCAAATTAATTTTTAAATAAAAAGAATTGATTATATGAAGATTTATATTAACATTATTTAAAAAGATCAAATTTCTATTCTAAAATAAATAGAAATTATTTATTTAAAACTTACAAAATTTAATCTATATTTATTGTTAAAAACCCTACATTTAAATATTATTTACACAACTTAATTACATGTCTTTATGAAAATAAAGTAAGAAAAGTTTATAATTAACATAAAACAATCAATACATTTTATAACTAAATGAATAAGTTATATATTTTATAAATAAATAAATAAGGTAACAATTATTTATTTAATTTTAATTTAAACAAAAATTATGTATTTAGGTTCTACTTAATTACCCCTATTACTTACATTATTCTTATAATTAAGTAAATAAATAATAATTTTATTATTTTATTATTTAGTTATTCCAAACTCAAATTTTATACAACACAATTCAAGTACAAACCACTAACATTTACAACTTCAAATTCCTTATACACACATCCAATTTAACCTTAGACTTAGACATAGACTATTGTGCACACTATTTATTCAATACATATTACACTCTAGGTTAACGTGGTGCATTACGAGGACCCCGTTACTATCTAGTATTTCGTGTTAGTTACGCCTTCGAATCAAGTGAGTATTACATAGCCCCTTTTACTCTTTTACACTTTTGGGGTGGAACATGAACAATATACAACACAATTGCTTACACTTACACAAACTACACAAGTACAAATCCTCTTTACATTCATGTGTGCAATTTGAGCTTTATGCCCGAGTGCTAGTTGTGCTAACTTTTGTATGCGATTTATGTGCAATCATTAACTATTCAAGCCGACGGTTAACAATGATAGATTTATTGAGTCTGACAAACCCACCCAGATTGGGGTGATTGTTACCGACAACACAAGTTTGCATCCTAGTTATAAAGGTTTGATTGTACTTGGTTACACAATAGCTGCTCCCCATAAATGCCTTATTTTATCATGATATGTAAGGATTTATTTATTTACAAACTATATGCTATCTATATACAAACCTGTGTATGGTCACCAAGTTTTTAGTTGACCTTATTTTATTCATGTTTCAGGTACTAATGTGTGAATTGATCAAGATTTGCTTCACACAGGCTTTGGGACTTAGTTAATTTGAATAAAGGATTTTATGTATTTCATATTATGTTTTTTCTTGGATTTGGTTGTGTTTGGATTGTTTGAAATGAAATTGATGTTTAATATATTATAATTTAGTCAACCTTGTGCTCATGAACAGTCTACATGTCCCGCCCCGATGATTCCGCCGTCGGTTGGGGTGTGACAGATTGGTATCAGAGCCAGGTTATAGGTAACTAGGTTATTAGACACCCTTGACCTAGACTATAACTTTAGGACACCCACTTATGCCATGCTTCATGATTATGTGTTATGTGCTACATGCTTATTATATTAATATTTACTTCATTTTGATACCTTATTTGTTAAAGTTCATGACTTATTAGACTATACCTAAATAATAAATTAAATAAAACAATATCTCTACCCTTACCCTAAGCCTCATAACCTTCTTGCCTACTTCTTGATCATTATCATCATAGCATGTGCCAACCCACCGCAATGTACCTTCAAGCACTTCAATTCATGTAACCCTCTCAAGTTCTATGGTACCGAAGGAGCTACGGGACTCCTTCAATGGTTTGAAAGTATTGAGGGCACCTTCCTCAATAGTGACTGCCCCGATGACCTTTGTGTCCGTCATGCCACAAGTGTCTTCCAAAAACGGGCACTCACGTGGTGGAATGGGGAAAAGAGGAATAGGGGTGTGGATGTAGCAATGGCCTTACCTTAGGATGAGGTTAAAAGGAAAATGACTGAGGAATTCTGTCCTCGAAATGAGGTAAAGAAACTCGAAGCCGAATTTTGGGATCTTGCCCAAGATAGTGGTGAAAACTTGGCATATACAACTCGGTTCCATGAGTTGAGTCTCCTTGTGCCCTACATGGTCACACCTTTATCCTGCTGCATTGAAAAATATATTGGTAGATTACCTAGGCAAATTCAAGATACTGTCCTAGGGAGAAATCCCGCAACACTTGAAGATGCTATCCGTTTATCCGCTACCTTAACCGATAACCATGTGAAGGCGGGGACTCTTACTAAAAAGGGCACAAAGAAAGTCTCCGACACTACGACTTCTTCCACCCACAACAAAGAAGCCATAACTGAACCCTCCCGACATAATAAGAAAAGAAAGGCTAGAAACTATGCTATGGTCACTCCTGCTATTCCTGTTAATCAAACCGCACCTATGGTTCAAGCACCAGCCAAAAAGCCATATGTTGGGATCTACCCGCTTTGTGCCACATGCAACTATCATCATCCTCAAAACATACCATGTCGCCTTTGCACTTATTGTGGGAAACATGGCCATACGGTCAATGTGTGTAGGGCCAAAGCACTTGCAGGCCAAGTCAACCCACCAAACCGAACCAACCCGCAAGTGGCTAATCAAGGTGTTCCCGCTATTGCAAATGGGCGTGCTTGTTATGAATGTGGTAACCCAAACCATTTCCGTGATCAGTGCCCAAGATTTATCAATGCTAGACAAGGCGGAGCTCGTGGGCGTGCTTTCAACATAAACGCCAATGAAGCTCAAGCCAACAATGATGTGGTCAATGGTACGTTCCTTGTTAATAGTCAATATGCCTCCATTTTATTTGATACCGGTGCCGATAAAAGTTTTGTGTCACTTAACTTTGAACCCTTACTTGCAAAGACACGATCCCAATTAGAGAAAACCTTTATCGTCGAAATAGCAAATGGTGACTCTCTTACAATTGACTCCATTATCTATGATTGCTCCCTAGAACTTAATGATCATACGTTTCCAATCAACCTTGTACCAATGCCACTAGGAAGTTTTGATATCATCATAGGCATGGATTGGCTATCAAATCATCATGCCGAAGTCATCTGTTTCGAGAAGTGCATCCAAATACCTCTATCATCGGGAGAAACGTTAAGAGTCTTTGGTGAAAAGCCTTGCAAAGGACTTAAGTTAATGTCATGCACTACCGCCCAAAAGTACCTACGAAAGAAGTACGTGGCCTTTTTAGCTCATATTGTTCAAAAGGATTTCAAGGAGAAGAGTATCCAAGACATTCCCATCATTCGGGATTTTCCCGAAGTATTTCCCGAAGATCTATCCGGTCTTCCACCCGTTCGACAAGTAGAATTTCGCATTGATCTTGTGCCCGGAGCTAACCCCGTGGCTAGAGCTCCATACCGTGTTGCACCTTCTGAAATGCAAGAACTTGCAAGTCAACTCCAAGAGCTCTCCGACAAGGGATTCATTCGTCCAAGTCATTCACCGTGGGGTGCACCCGCTTATTTGTCAAGAAGAAGGATGGATCATTTCGCATGTGTATTGACTACCGCGAACTCAACAAGCTTACCATCAAGAACCGTTATCCCTTGCCTAGAATTGATGATCTCTTTGATCAACTTCAAGGTTCTACTTACTTCTCGAAGATTGATCTTCGATCTGGTTATCACCAACTCCGTGTGCAAGAGGATGATATTCCAAAGACTGCCTTCCGAACAAGGTATGGACACTACGAGTTCATGGTCATGCCTTTTGGGCTAACCAATGCACCCGCGGTTTTTATGGACCTCATGAATCGTGTGTGCAAACCGTACCTTGA
Organism: Smallanthus sonchifolius; assembly: GCA_023525975.1. Taxonomy (NCBI): domain Eukaryota; kingdom Viridiplantae; phylum Streptophyta; class Magnoliopsida; order Asterales; family Asteraceae; genus Smallanthus; species Smallanthus sonchifolius. Next base: position 57,595,926 of record CM042041.1, on the reverse strand, counting down.
TAAGTTCGTGATCGTCTTCATCAATGAAATCTTAATCTATTCCAAGACTAAAGCTGACCATGAGCAACACCTTAGATTGGTTTTGGATCTCTTGAGAAAGGAGCAACTATATGCCAAGTTCTCCAAATGTGAATTTTGGCTAAAGGAAGTTCAATTTCTTGGTCATATCGTCAACGACAAGGGTATTCATGTTGACCCTGCTAAGATCAAAGCAGTTAAGAATTGGAATGCCTCGAAGACCCCCACCGAAGTTCGTTCATTTCTTGGTCTTACGGGATATTATCGTCGTTTCATCTCAAATTTCTCTAAGATTGCTGTCCCTCTTACCGCTTTGACCCATAAAAGTAAAACTTATGAATGGGGACCAAAGCAAGAAGAAGCTTTCCAAACCCTCAAGCAAAAGTTGTGCAATGCTCCTATTTTGACTCCCCCTAATGGGAATGACGATCTAGTTGTCTACTGTGATGCTTCCAACCAAGGCCTCAGTTGAGTACTCATGCAACGAGGCAAAGTAATCGCTTATGCATCGAGGCAACTTAAGATTCATGAGAAGAATTATACAACGCACGATCTCGAATTGGGTGAGGTTGTATTTGCACTGAAGATTTGGAGACATTACCTCTATGGCATGAAATGCGTGGTGTTCACCGACCACAAAAGTCTCTAACACATCTTCAACCAAAAAGAACTCAATATGAGACAACGACGTTGGGTTGAACTCCTTAACGACTATGACTACGAGATTCGTTACCATCCCGGCAAAGCGAATGTTGTAGCCGACGCTTTGAATCGAAAGGACCATGTCATGCTTCAATTCAAACCGACATTCAAAATCGCATCTTAGAAGCTCAACACGTCTCAGTCACCGAGGGTAACATGTACGAGGAAATGTCGTGTGGTGTTGAACTTCAACTTGAATAAAAACCCAATGGCTTACTTTATTACTTGAACCGTATTTGGGTTCCCGATCGCGATGATCTCCGTACATTTCTTATGAACGAGGTTCACAAGACTCGTTATTCTATTCATCCTGGTGCGGATAAAATGTACCAAGATCTTCGCCAACAATATTGGTGGCCCGGTATGAAAAAGGACATTGCTCTCTATGTTGCCAAATGTCTAACGTTCTCCAAGGTCAAAGCCAAACACCAACGTCCTTCCGGATTACTTGAACAACCGGAAATTCCCGTGTGGAAATGGGAGAACTTAGCTATGGATTTCAGTACCAAACTTCCTTGCACCTCGAGTGGTTATAATAGCATTTGGGTGATCATTGATCGTCTCACCAAATCTGCTCATTTCTTGCCTATCCGTGAAGACTATCGGGTTGAGAAACTAGCCCGAATTTACATTGATGAAATTGTGAGCCGTCACGGTGTTCCCTTAAACATAATCTCCGATAGAGATGCTCGGTTCACCTCTCGCTTTTGGCAATCTCTCCAAACTGCTCTTGGTACACGATTGAATTTGAGCACGGCTTACTATCCCCAAACCGATGGTCAGACCGAGCGAACAATCCAAACTCTTGAGGATATGCTTAGAGCTTGTGTAATTGATTTTGGTGGCAATTGGGATTCAAGTCTATCCCTAATCGAGTTCTCTTACAACAATAGCTACCACACAAGTATCAACATGGCTCCATTCGAAGCTCTCTATGGTCGCAAGTGTCGTTCTCCTATCTGTTGGAACGAGATTGGTGAAGCACAAATCACCGGTCCCGAACTAATTCAAGAAACATCCGAAAAGATTATCCAAATCCGTGACAACATTCGAGTAGCGAGAAGTCGGCAAAAGAGTTACGCCGACAAACGACGAAAACCCTTGGAATTCCAAGTCGGTGACCTTGTTCTTCTAAAGGTGTCTCCGTGGAAGGGTGTGATCCATTTTGGAAAGAAAGGCAAGTTAGCACCTCGCTACGTGGTTCAATTCAAGATCCTTGAAAGGATTGGAAAAGTGGCTTACAAACTTGAGTTACCTCCATCACTTGGCAACGTGCATCCTACATTTCATGTGTCTAATATGAAGAAATGCCTTGCTGATGAAAACCTCCACATACCTCTTGAGGACGTGCACATTGACGAAACGATGCACTTCGTTGAGAGACCGGTAGAAATCATGAATCGTGAAATCAAGCAACTCAAGCGAAGGCGTATTCCTATTGTCAAGGTTCGCTGGGAATCTAAACGTGGTCCTGAGTTCACTTGGGAACGAGAGGACCAAATGAAGCTCAAGTACCCCCATCTTTTTACTGATGCCGTCGCTTCCTCTAGCTAAATTTCGGGACGAAATTCCCTCAACATGGGGAGACTGTAACATTTCTGATTTTTAGTATCTGTATTTCAATTCAATGTAATGCATTTCAAACCCAATTCTAGTGCACTGTTTGTTTCTATTCGTACCATCAATTAAATACTATATTTCAATGCAAATCCGCAAATTTTACTCGGTTGTAACCTACTAAACACTACATAAGTATCTATTTATACAAATATGTCAAAGACTAAAGTTACAAGGTCTTATGCTGAAAAGTAACAAGAAACCCTAATAGGCACGGTCGCGCCTCGTTCTGGCACGGTCGCGCCAAGTGCTTTGGCACGGTCGCGCCTCATATGGGCACGGTCGCGCCTCTCATCAGTTGAAACGTAAATGCAGCCTTTAATCATAGAGACGTTCGATTTCGTAACCGTTCTACACGTTCCAACTATTAACGAATAGAGTTAAGCCTCTTGATCATCGTAATTACAACAAATAAACTGAATTACATCAATTCATCTCATAATCATCAAATTCGCCCACGAGACCATCAAATTCCCCAATTTGTTTGCAATTCTCCCAAGCAAACGCACTGTCGATCCTCTCTGAAGTTCCTAAACACGTGATTTAGCCGGAGTTAAACCAGAAGACGCCGGAGATCAAGCCCGTCGTCGCCGGAACTCGTTTCTACCGTACACCATCAATTCATCGTCCTTCCGGGTAATTGAAACCTCATACCCACTCGTTTTAGTCTATAGATCAAAAGCCCCATCTTAATTTGGGCTTGCAATATGGAAATATCCACGAACCCGAATCTATATTTCGTTCAAAAATGATTTAATCGAATCGAACCTTAGACACGTTTTAAATACAATTAATCTATACAAAAAGACTCATGATGATCTAATGGGTGAAAGCCCCATGAATTCCAACATTAATAATATAAGAATTAGTCAAATTAAATATGTTTTGGAACAGACACGGTCGCGCTAGCATTCTAGCGCGGTCGTGCTTCATGAGACACGGACGCGCCAAGTACCAGCGCGGTCGTGCCTCACCCACTCAGACCCGGGCATGCCCTTGGCTAGATTTGGTCGTGCCTCAAAACCCTAGACACGGTCGTGCCTGGCCCAAGACACGATCGTGCCTAGTGAACAGCCTAATTATGCATTCTGTTTAGTCAACACGGTCGCGTCCCTGACTAGAACGGTCGTGCCCGTGGTTCTAGCACATTCGTGCCCTGTCCTAGGCACGGTCGTGTGTGAGAAATTTCTTGGCAAAATAATTATTTCCATATTTAAAAAAAAACAATAAGTATTTCAAATTAATTTTTAAATAAAAAGAATTGATTATATGAAGATTTATATTAACATTATTTAAAAAGATCAAATTTTTATTCTAAAATAAATAGAAATTATTTATTTAAAACTTACAAAATTTAATCTATATTTATTGTTAAACCCTACATGTAAATATTATTTACACAACTTAATTACATGTCTTTATGAAAATAAAGTAAGAAAAGTTTATAATTAACATAAAACAATCAATACATTTTATAACTAAATGAATAAGTTATATTTTATAAATAAATAAATAAGGTAAAATTTATTTATTTAATTTACATTTAAACAAAAATTATGTATTTAGGTTCTACTTAATTACCCCTATTACTTACATTATTCTTATAATTAAGTAAATAAATAATAATTTTATTATTTAGTTATTCCAAACTCAAATTTTATACAACACCATTCAAGTACAAACCACCAACACCTACAACTTCAAATTCCTTATACACACATCCAATTTAACCATAGACTTAGACATAGACTATTGTGCACACTATTGATTCAATACATATTACACTCTAGGTTAACGTGGTGCATTACGAGGACCCCGTTACTATCTAGTATTTCGTGTTAGCTACGCCTTCGAATCAAGTGAGTATTACATAGCCCCTTTTACTCTTTTACACTTTTGGGGTGGAACATGAACAATATACAACACAATTGCTTACACTTACACAAACTACACAAGTACAAATCCTCTTTACATTCATGTGTGCAATTTGAGCTTTATGCCCGAGTGCTAGTTGTGCTAACTTTTGTGTGCGATTTATGTGCAATCATTAACTATTCAAGCCGGCGGTTAACAATGATAGATCTATTGAGTCTGACAAACCCACCCAGATTGGGGTGATTGTTACCGACAACACAATTTTGCATGCTAGTTACAAAGGTTTGATTGTACTTGGTTACACAATAGTTGCTCCCTATAAATGCCTTATTTTATCATGATATGTAAGGATTTGTTTATTTACAAACTATATGCTATCTATATACAAACCTGTGTATGCTCACTAAGTTTTTAGTTGACCTTATTTTATTCATGTTTCAGGTACTAATGTGTGAATTGATCAAGATTTGCTTCATATAGGCTTTGGAACTTAGTTAATTTGAATAAAGGATTTTATGTATTTCATATTATGTTTTTTTCTTGGATTTGGTTGTGTTTGGATTATTTGAAATGAAATTGATGTTTAATATTTTACAATTTAGTCAACCTTGTGCTCATGAACAGTCTACATGTCCCGCCCCGATGATTCCGCCATCGGTCGGGGTGTGACAATAGTGATGAAAAATATTTGACACAATGACCTGACATTAGACACAATGACCAGACCTAACATTACACGATGATCAGAACTGACATTACATGTCTGGTCATTGTGTAATGGCAAAAATAACACGAAGTTATGTAAAACATAAAACACAATGACAAAACGAGCGTTTTTTAATCTTTAAAACGAGTATAGTCTCATTATACACAAAAACGAAAAAAAATTACGTTTTCTAGCTCATTGTGTAATTTTTTCGTCATTGTGTCTAATGTCATGTATAGTCATATTGGTCATTATGTCAAATATGTCAGGTCATTGCGTAATGTCATGTCTGGTCATTGCGTCTAATGTCAGATCATTGTGTCAAATATTTTTTATTACTATGTTATATATAATACATAAAAAACAGTGACAAAAATAAAACGAAATTATCTAAAAGGTAAAACACAATGATGAAAAAATTTGATATGATGACCAGACCTGACATTAACCAATGAACACACCTGACATTGCACAATGATCAGACTTACATTACACATTGACCGATTTGACACAATGACTAATATGTCATCTCTTAAAAAATAATAAAATAACACATGTCAAGTCTAGAATTCTTCTTACATTTCTTATTTTTAAAACTTTTTTTACCATAACCTACCCCTATATATATATATACTAGGTTAGAATCCCGTGTATTACACGATATTATATATTAAAAAAAGATAAAACTATAAATTTATAAATACGTCCGAACTTGTCAGAATATTATGATAGTCTTGAGATATATCAAGTGGAAATGTGTGTGTATATAACAAATTAATATTTTTCTTTAATTAGTTATATTTTGAATTCTTATTATATATTCTTATTTAATATAATTATTATTCTTCTTTAATAATATATTTATAATATCATTATTATTTAATAAGATAGTGGTGCATTTATTAGGAGAGAGAGACGGAAAAACCAATATGAGGAGGCATGAGAGAGTGACATGTGGCACCCCAAAACCTTTATTTATTAGTATGTATAGATATATATAGGGGAGGGTTCCGGTGAAAACCAGAAGTTATGTGAAAACCGAGAAAACCACTAAAAAACAATTTTACCCAATCATATAATGATATTTATTTTATTTTATTTTTATTTATTTATAAGAGTATGAATGTAATATTAAACATTTTTACCAAAAAAACATTTTTACACATAATGTTACGTATACGTAAACATAAAACAAAACAATTGCGGTTATGTATACGTAAATAAAAAAATAATATTTTTGGATACGTATACGTAAATAAAAAAATTGCCTGAAATGATATGGTTTTCTCGGTTTTCGCCTAACTTTGTGGTTTTCTCTTTATCCCTCCCCTATATATATTATATAAATAAACAATATTTATCGTCTTAAAGAATTTAGCAGAAAGAAATAAAAAGTTGTTTGAATCGTCAAAATCAAATTGTTTTGACCAGTTTAGGTGACCCATTAACCAAACTAGTATGATTTGTCCTTTTTCATTACTGTTGTAAATAAAATATGAAGGGATTAGGGTTTAGATGGTGGAGATAGGCGATTGATTTGAAGGAGAGGGGAAAGTTTGTTGGTGAATCTAGGCCTGTAAATGAATCGAACGAATACGAACGGGGGATGTTCATGTTCTCTCATTTAACTTTAACCGAACATGAACGCATACATATAATCGAAGAATTTTTTTGTTTATATTCGTTTATTAAGAAAATAGACATGTTTTTGTTCGTTAGTTAAAAAGCGAAACAAAAATTAATGACCATAAACGAACACAACCAAACGTAAACAAACAAACATAAACGAACACAAAAAACATAATTGAATAAATATAAACGAATACAAGCGAACATAAATGAATATTAATGAACACGAAGGCACACAAACGAACAAGTCTAATGCTTCACTATTAATCCAAAAACTCATCCAAATTTGTTGTTCAATTGTACATGATTCAACAAAAAATCCATCATTATTTATCTAAAAATCATCCATCCACCATCCATGTGTTCATCCAAAAATCCATCATCCATGTTTAAACCTATAATAAAAAATAAATAAAATACGTAAAGCTCAAATTAGTGGTTCAAGTTTATACTATTTGTACACAATCAATAATTCAATACTCTACCCAAATTCATATTTTTTTCATTTAAGCTCGATGTATGTAATATCGTCATTTTCCTACAATTAACAATGAATATACATATTAACAATGACAGGGTGTAGGTTTCTGATTGAATCAGGGTACACACGATGAAGAATGTTTCTTGCAAACGATGTAGACTCAAACCTGAGAAGCAATTTAGTAGCGATTTACAATTTTGGGTTTCTGGATGAGCCGAACGAGAAATCCAGAGAGGAAATTTAGAATTGAAGTTACGTTTAACGAGCGGAGGCTAGGGTTAACTAGGTTAAGTTAAATGTATATATAAATTTCAAAAAAGCTCTAATGCATAAATTTCAAAAAGCTCTAATGCGTCTCAAACGCTAATTCGGTCCTTTCGATACCAAAATATATTTTCTTATAAACTATAAATCTCAAAATACTAGTAACTAGCTAGATTTAAAGTACAAGGGATGCGAATAGTACCTTCATCATAGGAAGTTTGTCATGTTGTTGTTTTATTTTCTATATTTTTATTTTTAATTCTTATAGTATATATAATATACACTTTTAACTCGTTTCGTTTTCTATTAATTTCATTTTCATTTAATAACTTTCGTTCGTTAATTTTTTTTAAAATACGGAGTGCGTAACTGATTTTAGTTTTTTTTTCAACGTTTCGACATAATTTTGTTTTTAAAACTGTAAAAATCAAGTTTTTTTATCGTTTATTCAAAACCGGTTATTTTTTTGGATCGTAGGCTATAGCAAGTGTCGTTACCGTTATGATAATGTGACCAGTATTGGTATTAGCGGAACCGGTTTCGATATTCATTTTTATGATTTTCGGTGTGTCAAACCGATAACAACCAACTGCGTGATACGAGAGAAAAATGATCAAACTACCGTCGCGAAGCGAAGGTTAAGAAAACTCGTTAACCATGATGTATGAACAATAAAAGGAAATTTGACTTTCAATAAGATCTATACACATCATGTCTAGAATTTTCTTGTTGGTGTTTAAATTTTATAAAACTATTAATTAATTAATGATTGATATCCGGACTTTAATTGGTATCTTTTTACAATTAAATAATAGAGTAAATTACACGAAAGGTCCTGTGATATGTTAATATTTTAGATTGGCTCCCCAAGTATAAGAAACTACATTTTTGCTTCCTGTGGTATGATAACAGATAACATATTAGGCCCCTATTATAAATGTCAGTTAACTTTTTATGTTAAGTGCATTTAAATGACCAAAATACCCGTATATGAAAATAAACCTAAATTCTTGGGTAAACCTTTCTGAAACCATCCCCACCTTCCTCGTCAAATCAGCCGGCGACTTGTTCACCACCTCACCATTGCAAAAGTCCTCATTTATGAAGGGTCTTTCTTCTAAACAGAATTCAGATTCCATCAGACGGGATTGAAGCTTCGAATCATATTAAAGAATACGACCTTTCAGATCAAGAATTCAAGATTTAACAGTTATCACTTCCCTCAACATACAAGCTTGATACTTCATTTGTCGAGATTCACACTAACAAACTAAAACAAAATTTTAAATCAAATCTCAAACCAAATTAAGTTTTACACTAGTGAATCTTGAGTTTCTAGTACATCAGTAAATTGAACAAATTTTCTTGAGTAAATCGATGTGGTCAGTTCAAATTAGACTCCATCATCATCGCTGCCGCATGGAGGGAGGTGAAGCTGATGGCGATGGGTGGGATCGTCGCAAATTTCATTATCGCTTGGGGGAAGAAGACGAGACCAAAAGTGGTGGTGGCGGTGTGGTGAGACCATAACTGGTTCCGATTTCTTCATCATTGCAGGGAAGCAAATGGATGGAAAAGAATGTGAGACAGTGGTTGCGATGGTGGTGGTTGTTCAGTTGAACATGGATGCGGTGGTTGACTCACCAGAGATGATGGCGGTGGCGGTTTGAACTGGAGCGATAATGGAGGAACAGACTTGGGACTGTTTTAGTTGTTAATTCTTTATTTTTGTGTATTTAATACTAAGAGTATTCTGGTCATTTTTTTTAAATTAACAGAAAAGTTAACGACATCCATTGTAGGGACCTAATATGTTACATGTTGTCATACCACAGAGAGCAAAGATGTAATTTTTTATACTTGGGGAGGCCTAAAATATTATCATACCACAGGGACCTTTCGTGTAATTTACTCTAAATAATACTTACCTGGAATAAACCAAATAAATATATAAAAAATAGGCTTGCAACCTGTTGTTACCCAATTTTAAAACCCTAAACACAAAACAAGCACACATTCGTCAATATTCTCTATTTAAGTCGGTCCCCTCTTCTTCTGATCATCAAGCCCCAACGTTTCTGGTATCAAAGCTTTCGATCTTTTTTTCTCAGGTAAACCTTCCGATTTTTGATCTTTTCTTCTGTATTCAACCGATTCCATGTTTGATTATTAAACCGTATCTTAATTCCACTCACGTTGTTTGATTCTTTGCATCATTCGTTGCTGATTCGAATAGCTTTATCTTTCTGCTCGTTTGTATTATTTGGAATCACAAGTTTTGGAATCTTTTATCATTTTGATTTACATTCGTTTTGAAAGTTGAAACCCTAGGATAATTTCAGTGTTCTGTATCTCTTTAATTAGGTTTATCATTTTCTTATTAGAACATTTGAATGACAAAAGCCTGTTAATTTTGTTATTTGTTTTAAGGTGATTTTAGTTTTACTTTTAAAATTTGCAGATGGATGCTCAGAGGGTTGAAGATGGACACGCTGTTGACATATGTGCAGATGTGCCATCTGAGGAGAATAGGTATGCTGGAACCAAAGTTTGCGGCGGTGCGCCTTGTGGCTTTTCTGATGCGAAAACGAGTTCACAGGAAGCAAAAGAGCGGTCGGCTTCGATGTGGAAGCTTTGGGGTGGGGTTATATTGTGTTTCATTTTCATGGGTGTTGAAGTATTTGGTGGGATTAAAGCCAACAGTCTTGCAATTTTGACTGATGCAGCTCATTTGTTGTCTGATGTTGCTGCTTTTGCAATTTCGTTGTTTTCTGTTTGGGCTTCCGGGTGGGAAGCTACGCCTCGTCAGTCTTACGGGTTTTTCAGGATCGAAATACTTGGAACATTGGTGTCGATTCAGATAATATGGTTGCTTACTGGTATCCTGGTGTATGAAGCAATAGATAGACTCCTTCATGGTTCAGTTGAAGTTGAAGGTAGTCTTATGTTTGGAATCGCTGCTTTCGGCTTGGTTGTTAACATACTCATGATGTTCATACTAGGTCATGACCATGGTCACGGACATGGTCACGGACATAGTCATGGTCATGGACACCAAGAGCATGATCATGGTCATACTGAAGAGGATGTTGAGGATGTAAACATCCATGGAGTTAGTGTCACAACCCACCGACACAATCATCATAGTCATGGCCATGAACATGAACATGATTATGATCATGGTCATGATCATGATGAACATAGCCAGCCTCTGTTAAAGACATACTCTGCAGACCAAACTAAAGAGAAGAAGAGGGGCAATATAAACGTCCAAGGTGCTTATCTTCATGTGTTGGGCGACTCCATCCAGAGCATTGGCGTAATGATTGGCGCTGCAATCATATGGTACAACCCTAATTTGAAAATCATTGATCCCATATGCACATTACTGTTCTCCATTATAGTGTTGTATACAACAATCAACATGCTGCGTGACATCTTGGAGGTTTTGATGGAGAGCACACCGAGAGAGATAGATGCAACGAGTCTAGAAAGGGGTCTTTGTGAGATAGATGAGGTAGTTGCTATTCATGAATTGCATATATGGGCTATAACCGTCGGGAAGGTGCTTCTCGCTTGCCATGTAAGAATCAGGCCTGAAGCTGATGCTGATCTGGTGCTGGATAAGGTGGTGGACTATATTAAAAGGGAGTATAACATCAGCCACGTTACAATTCAGATAGAGCGCGAATAAATCAGTTAGGTTGTGTATAAGTTGAATGTGGTCAGATATGCAATCTGTGAATGACAACCTATGAATGTGAGTTGATTATTTGAGAAAGCAAATGAAACAAACCCCTGGAATCTATTCTCTTGGGCACTGCAGAGGTAATTGTTTATCTAATATGGTGGTTGGTAGTTATTAACTTATCATCCAAGTTTGTTATTTATTTTAAGCATTTGTTTCATGGGCTGTTTATTAACACATCGATCGAGTCGTTCCTTGTCTAAAAATTGAAGGAGAGAATAATATTTTGTTAAGCCAAATCTCTTTTTCTTTGATACACATGGAAAATTAAGTTCTGATCATGCCACCAAATATCAATCAAACTAAGCATATTGTGATTGTGTTAATTGTGTCGAGATGACGGGTTGAATATGAAACCTGAATGTGACTCATATTTTTATTCGTGCCAAACGCATCAATGTTAACTTGTATGCTTAAGCTGAGCTTAACCTATGTAACATGTTTATCTAAACGGGTCAAATTGTGGGTGGGTCAAAATAGGTTGACATATGGTTGTATTCAAGCCTTAGACTGATAAATTATGTACTAAAATGTTCTATTCTAAAATATGAGGGTTTTTTTTAAAAATTTATTACCAACTTTTATAACAACTCAAGACAATTTTGTTGATAAAAAAATAAGCAAGAGATAGAAAGGGCTCTTAAACAAACAAAAAAAGATTGAGAAGTATCACCACACAAATACAATGATATATAACGGTTTAGATTTTATAAGTCTACCTTATTTTTTACTATCTTTCACTAAAAGTAATTATTCCACACTTGGATTCTTTTTTAAACTTTGGGGTTGGTTAGAATATGTAATTTTTTAAAATTTATCACCAATTTTTGGAACAAGACTCGAATATGACTGTAAACAACCAGAAGGGGTTACTGGTTAAAATGTGTTTTTAAAAATTTAGTACCAACTTTTATAACAACTCAAGACAATTTTTGTTGATAAAAGTATATAAGAGATAGAAAGGGCTTAAAAAAACAGACAAGAAAGTATCACCGCACAAATATAATGATATATCGGTTCAGATTTTACAAGTGCACCTTACTTTTACTCCTAGATCTTTCACTAAAAGTAACTATTCACTAGGATTCTTTTTGAAAGTAGAAAGATCACTCATGTACAATATTCTCTCCAATATACATTACAAATCACTACTATTTTATTATTCGAAAATGGACATCCTTACTAACTTCTAAGGAAGTAACCAACCTCACTAATTTAGATATCTTTACAAATAATCATTTAGAAAAAGATATAGCATTCTGTATGTGCTAGAAGTCAAAATGATGAAAGAAAAGTTATTAATTAGAAGTGAGAGAGATCAAAAAATTAAGTTAGACCTTGCACGATCGATGCCACGATTAGATCGTGCATTAGCTCTACTTGGTCTATGTCCATTCTCTCTCACAAATTTTCATATGTTGCAATATTTATAATTTTAACTTATAGCCGAGACACTAAATAAACTCAATGTGAGAGAGTAGCGTTTGACCGATAAAAGGAGAGAATGACTTTTGCTGAAAATATAAAACTTCTTTTCCTTACACGGTGTAGCACCCTACAAAATTCGATCCCTTAATTATACAAAATCAGAACTATACGGGTTGGAATTGCAATTAAGTTAAAGTTCAAGAACCAAAAGTGAAAAAATGTAAAAAGTAGACGGTAACGAACCATAACCTTAACGGTCCGCTATGTGGTCCCAAAGTATCACCACTGGCTTAGTTTAAATAAAATCCATGTGTAAAGCATATATAAACCATATTTTGTAATGCCGAGGGTGCAATTCCCTGTTTTGGAAATGAAAAAAATATTTCGAATTATTATGACTATAAACATTTTCCGCTTCGTATTTCAAACTCTGAAATTAAGAAATCAGAAACCAGGTACCAACAACTGGTCGCACGCCTGGGGTCCTGAAAACAGGGGTGTGATATGTTAGTATCAGAACCACATGTTTCAGCGAATTGAATACTTGAATTAGTATCTAGGCTTTAACCTTTGATACTACAGGTTTTAGCTAATAAGATATTTACTTGATTAGTATATGAGTTTTAACTAGATTAAGATCAAAATGACTACTAGGTCGATACTTGTATCCAGATCTGATAATTATTATGCATGATGTCATTTAATAATTTCTTCACCCATGAACACCCGGAAACTCCATATTTCCTGGAACTCAGGAAAAAACATATTAAAATACCCGATGATAAATCTAGTAGTATCAACCAGTATCACCTATTCGAAGCTCTGTATGATAAAAAAATGTCGAACGCTTGCATGTTGGTCCGAGGTAGAAGAAAGTCAGTTGTCATGATCTGAACTTGTACATGAAACAACTGACAAAGTAATACAAATACGTGAGCGATTTAAAATAACTCATGATCGATAAAAGAGTCATGCTGATAAAACTAGTATGAACATAATAATTTACAAGGACTTGGGCATGTTTTGTTGACATGTATGTAAAAAATCACATTTGAAAAAAGGGAAAAAAAAAGAGAGACAAAAGCTATTTGGGTTACAATTTGACAATGGAATACAGCCCAATTATTTTGATGGATAACCATTTACATGTATTCGAAAGAAGTGTCCATTTGCCCGGCCCAAATATATTATTATGTCATCAAGCTATTAACTTGATGGTACTTGAACCATTCTTTAGACGGTAATATATAAAAGAGTGGTTAAAATCTCGTATATTATACGAGTTAAATAAATAAAATATTATATATTTTGTAATAAAAATTTTATATTTTTAAAAACTCGTGTAATACACGGGTTGAATAAACCAATATATTACATCGGTTGAATAAAATATAATGTAATTTGTTAACAAACACATTTGTTAAAATATGTTTTAAAAAAATGTAATTTGTCGTGACAGTTATAAGGTATGTTAAGTTAGTTTTTAAAACATTTTTTTTCAACTGAGTAATAATTTTTTAATTTAACTGATAAATGTTAGTTCATATTAAGTTAATTTGATTGATGATATAATAACTATTTATAATTAAATAATAACTATTCGTAATTAGATTTATTAATATAAAGATTATTATTTAATAGGAGAGAGAAATATAAAATCTAATATTTAATATGAGAGAGACGAAAAAATAAAGATGAGAAGTAACCAGAGAGTGACACGTGTCCTAAAGAGATTTTCATTTATTAGAGTGGTAAAAAGTAAGATTTATAATTAAATAATTCGTATTCGTAATTAGATTTATTAATATAAAGATTATTATTTAATAGGAGAGACAAATAGAAAATCTAATATTTAATATGAGAGAGATGCGGTAAAATAAAGACGAGGAGTAACCAGAGAGCGACATGTGTCTTGAAGAGATTTTCATTTATTAGAGTAGTAAGATAAGATTATAATTTTAATCTTTTTAATTCTTCTGAAAAGATAATTTCACGAGATCTGATATCTTTTTTAGTATATATCACGTTATGTTTATGGTACAATCCTACAAATAAAACAAAATGAGACATCGAATCACATGTATATCGAAACAGAAAAGAGAAAAAGATGTTTGCAGCATGTAAAAGTTAAAAATCTACTTATAAAAGATAATTTGGGCCATTAAAATCAATTTATGGATATGTTTTGGCCATATCTTTATGTTTACTTTAACGTGTCCCGCAATAAAAAATCTACTCAAAATCAAAACGTATTGTAAAGGTAAATCGGAAATTTTGTGCGTTTAATATTTGAATCGGATTTGAAAAAAACTGAATCACGAAGTTGGCTTCAATTTTGGATAGAATTTAGATTTTGCGTTTTTTGAATGGAATTCGGATTTGTGATTTTCGAACCGAAACAAATATCTAAATTCGAATTATATAAATATATAATTGATTTATTATGTGGTGTATGTATATTATTTATCTAATTTTATATTTATATTATTATTTTTTTTCTCTCTAATTTGATTCATTCGAACTGACCAAATTCGAATTGTCTTCTCGAATTCACTTTTAAAAATCCAAATTCGAATGACTTAAAAATCGATTCTTTAAACATCATTAATTTTTAAATTCGTTTCAACTTACTATATACCAATACTATACATCAAGTGACAATATGAAGATTTATAATAAAAAGGACAACATTTGATACCTTTGTGAAAACAACATGGTTTGCAGTCAGACGCTAGAAACTGTGAAGATGTTTCCCAAATCCAATACTACACACACTTTGTCTACCAACTATGTACACCATCCTTTTATAAATAATATTTTATCAAACCTTCATTTAAATAAACGAGGAAATCTGTAGCTTTATGACAAATTAAAATACGATTAGATTAGATTAACTAATAAGAAAGCGTATTCTTTTTACCAACTTTTGATTCATGTGTAAATATTTTATGGACTATAATTTAAAATAATATAGGTAACAGTAACACCATGCGAAGATAGAAAGGATTAAAAACATATTATAAGTGGAAATAAAGATTAACTTTTAATCATTATAACTTTTAGGTTAAACTAAAACTTATTACACGCAGACACTTGTAGCATACGCGAATTTTAGTTAATTAAAGATCGTATATAATGATTAAAGAAACACTTATGGGCTGCTTGCTAGTTTAATATTACCTATGGTATATTAGCCTCCATCCTGCTTCCTTCCCTTCGGTCAAATCTAATAATACTGGTCAAAGCTTGGACATGTGTTCATATGCTGGTATTAATATATAGGAGCAGTTGACTGGGACGGTATTAGGAAAAATCAAGTGAAGGTAAAATTTGGGGTGTTGATGGGAAATGGTAACCCTCAAATTAGTACGATTGAAGTAATAAGCTTCAGAGTGGACGAGTTATACACATGGATTAATAGGCTCCGAATCAGTGGACCATGCGTCCGGAAGCAACAAGGTTCGGACTAGATGGACCACAGGTACAGAAGCAATAAAGTCCAGATTAGGCGAACCACACGTCCGGAGCACCATGCTCTGAATGAGACGGGCTGTTGGTTATTTTAGTGTAATTATATTGACTTGTTGACCAAATGAATCATAATATACATCAAACAAGTCAGGAGGTGCGAAATGCACATTTGTTTTAGTTTATTATGATTTTAGGAACGTAATTGACACTTTGGGGAGAAACCCCTAAGCAATGGGGGTTTCAAGGGGGCAGCGCCCGTGGAAGTGGGGTCAAAGGGGCGGCATCCCCCTGGTGGGGGTCGCTATATTAAAAATCACTAGAAATTGTTTTTTTGGATTTTCACATGTGAAATCCGTTTTATAAAAATGGAGATAAAATAACACAATTTCATTTAAATATCGGATTTAAATGGATAACTGCCAAATGCAGTTTCTCGCCCCAATCCCTGCAAAACTGGTTTCTTGATGAAAATTTCCTGATACACACATATCCGATTCTTGTTTCTCAATATTAGTTTTACTTTTATCTGAATGAAGTATTCGGAAGAACCATTGAACAATTTCGATCTAAAATTATTTTACGACTCTCAGATATCCGTTGTTGTAATATTAGAAATCCCCTGCAAAGATCGAAATTATCTACTGTTGAAGATGAAGAACGGGCAATCAGTGAAGGACATGACGAGTACGTTTGATATATTGGAGAAATTCGAAGGGCATGATTTTCGTAGATGGCAGAAGAAGATGCATTTTCTGCTTACTACATAGCTTGTTTACGTGTTGAGCATTCACATACCAGAGATAGTGGAAGATGGAAATCTGGAACAAACCAGGAAGCGGTCAAAGTAGGAGAACGACAACTACATCTGTATTAGCCACATCTCTTTGTTTGATGTTTATCAAAATGTAGAATATGAAAAGGTACCGTGGGATACCCTGGAAGCCAATTACATAGCAGAAGATTCTTCCTATAAGAAATTTCTGGTGAGTAATTTCAACAATTATAAGATGCTTAATTCCAGGTCAGTCATGGAATAATACAACGAATTGTTGAGGATTCTAGGGCAGTTTGCTCAACATGATATATGAAGATGGATGAATCCGTCTCGGTTTCAAGTATTATAGACAATTTTCCTCCTCCGTGGAAAGATTTTAAGCACAATATGAAACGTCAAAAAGATGAATTGACCCTAGTTCAACTTGGAAGTCATCTCCGAATTTAGGAGTCCTTAAGGGCTCAAGAAAATGTGTGGGTCAATGATGATAAAAAGGCGGCTAGACAACCTTCTGTGAATATGGTAGAACATTCAAGTATACCAACAATTCTAAAGGCAAACGAAAATTCATGGTAACAACAAGGATCCCAACAAGAAGTCTAATTTGGCTTGTTGGAAGTGCGGGAAACCTGGTCACCTAAAGAGGGATTGTCGTGTTGCTAAAAACAACAAAAATCCAGACAACAAGAATGAGGTTGGTCTAATTGGATCTAAGGATCCATGAAAACAACAAGGTCAGAATTTAGTACAAAACTATAATGCGGTTTAGAATTATGTATCACCACTTTTCGAGGCATTTTATGTGCAGGAAGATGATTTTGCTTGGTGAATTGATTCGGGTGGAACAAGTCACGTGTGCAAGGATCTTCGTTGGTTTAAAGACTTTCAATCTATTGAATATGGGTCTATTATAAAGATGGGAAACGTTGCAACTGAACCAATCAAAGAACTAGAAAAGTCCAGCTTACTTTTATTTCTGGAAAATGCTTGTTTTTAGACAATGTTTAGTTTGTACCCGGGATTCGAAAGAATCCGTTGTCGGTTTCAAGTATTATAGACAATTTTCCTCCTCCGTGGAAAGATTTTAAGCACAATATGAAACGTCAAAAAGATGAATTGACCCTAGTTTAACTTGGAAGTCATCTCCGAATTTAGGAGTCCTTAAGGGCTCAAGAAAATGTGTGGGTCAATGATGATAAAAAGGCGGCTAGACAACCTTCTGTGAATATGGTAGAACATTCAAGTATACCAACAATTCTAAAGGCAAACGAAAATTCATGGTAACAAGGATCCCAGCAAGAAGTCTAATTTGGCTTGTTGGAAGTGCGGGAAACCTGGTCACTTAAAGAGGGATTGTCGTGTTGCTAAGAACAACAAAAATCCAGACAACAAGAATGAGGTTGGTCTAATTGGATCTAAGGATCCATGAAAACAACAAGGTCAGAATTTAGTACAAAACTATAATGCGGTTTAGAATTATGTATCACCACTTTTCGAGGCATTTTATGTGTAGGAAGATGATTTTGCTTGGTGAATTGATTCGGGTGGAACAAGTCACGTGTGCAAGGATCTTCGTTGGTTTAAAGACTTTCAATCTATTGAATATGGGTCTATTATATAGATGGGAAACGTTGCAACTGAACCAATCAAAGAACTAGAAAAGTCCAGCTTACTTTTATTTCTGGAAAATGCTTGTTTTTAGACAATGTTTAGTTTGTACCCGGGATTCGAAAGAATCCGTTGTCTGGTGTTAAGTTGAATAATTGTGGTTATAAACAATTGTTTGAAAGTGACTAAATATATTTTGTCAAGACATGGCACTTTGTAGGTTTTGGTTATCTTTGTAGTGACATGTTTAAGTTGATTGTTGATGTTTCTTTCGTTAATGATTCTGTTTGCATGGCTTCCACTATATTACATGAATAAAAAAGTGGAATGCTAGATTAGGACATGTACATTATAAAACATTAAAAAATATGTCTAAAATGAATTTGATACCGTTTATTGGTACGCACCTTTTCCGACGAAACCTATATATACGACATGTCGTTGGGATAGGTCAAAGTTGTTGGGAAAATGTGCGGATATGTCGTCGGGATAGGGTTTAAATGTATACTACTCCTCACTCTATCTTCTAGAAGATGGCTATAAAAGTAGTGGGGGCGATTCTCTTAACGAGGCATTCACAAAACCCTATATCCTTTTACTTAAAACCTTTTCTCTTCATGGACGGCTCAAGTGTTTGAGTGGTTTCCACCCTGTAAACCACCTTTTTAGCATATCTAAGAGATCGATAACTATGATCAGTGGATAATTTAGCTATTTTTAAATTCAAATTTATAAACCATAACACTCAAAGAACATATCATAAATTCATATATCTAAATTAAAAGTATGTATGAAATCAAGCCGAAAACCCAAAATATTCCTCATTGTATTGATTTGATAAGAAACCTTATTTCCTAATTTAGAAAGTAATAATTTACGTGAAGAGTGAAGACTACTAGGGTATTAACTGGCGAATGCTGGGTGGGGGGTTGGGGTGTAGTGTGTAGTCGTAAGAGGAGAGTCCCACAACCAAAAGGTTGTGGGTTCTAATCTCATCCAACACACAAAAAGAAAAAAAATAGAATAAAAATATGCCGTTCAAAAAAAAAAATTAATTGGCAAATGCTAAAGGGGTTTTGTTCTGGTGGTACCATGGTGGGCCACAATAAAATGGGGGGTTTGTGGACAAGTTAGAGGGTTTATCCAGTTGATAGTTTATCCAGTTGAGGGTTTCTCTTGTGGTGGACTGCCCTATATGTTTTAGGTGTTGCCTCAGATAAACACAATTATCCTAGAATATCTAGGTATTGACGTAAAAGAAAAAACTTAGGGTATTAAATTCTTGAGCAATATTTACTAATATAAATTTGATTGAATCAAACCACATTATCATATAAACTTATAGTGTTTACATACTTGAGCAATATTTACAATTATTTTTATAAATTAAATGCACGAGTTTAATAAAAACTTGAATATTTATGTAGACTCAAAATACATTATCTTTTTGAAAAAATATCAAAATCCAGGAAATAATGATTTTAAAAAGAAATGATTGAGTTCGGTGTATTGAAAAGCTCAAATAAAACCCCAACATCAAAATTTGAAGTATGTGTTTGGAGAGAAATTCACGAAAAACGATGAATTTAGGAAAAGCAAATAAGGGTTTATGTCTTTACTAAATTGACAACTGGGGACGACGATCCCATGCATGCCTTCTGGAAATAACTTTTGATTAAGATCTTCAACGTGGCACGTACGTTCCATTACTTTTTAATTTAGCGTCATTTTCTTCAAGATCTCCTAGGGAGGTCAACTCTTTAGTCTTTATCATCCATTGTTTGTTATACAGTGTGCACCAGAAAACTCTTTAGTCTAAATTCGAAGCTCCATGCCTAAATACAAAAGTATAAAACAGACTAATATAATAATAATACACAATAATATCATTACATAGCCCTTATTTTAAAACAAATGCCATATTATCTTATCTTTTATGCTTAAAAATCCTAATAATAACGTGATTGTGACACATGAAGAGAGGAGATGAGGAGAAAAAGAAAATCCTAAAAAAATACATAATCCTTGGAGAGTAAATCACTTACAAATATTGTAGGTTTTGAGTTTTGTGATAACTTTAATTTCCTCTAAATCGTGTTAGACATTATCAGATTAAAATATTTTGTTGATACACATGAAATGATCAATCAGATAAGAAACAAATTAATTTTTCAAGACCGAATATGAATTTATATTGTGAAATTGTACTAGAATTCGATTTTGAAACCAAACCTATTGATTCCTTTATATATGGCAGGAAAAGTCACCATGAATCGTCGCAACTATTCATCAAAAGGTATGGCGATTTTATGGTTATAACTGTTCGTAACTGTTACAGTTACATTAACAACTTCAGTAGAAAGCACCCATCAATAGTAACTTGGTTATTACTGACCATCACCATGAAACGATCCCCGCTAGGGGCGTTGCTCCTTGGACCCCATCAGGGGTCGGCCCCGGAACTCACCAAGAGGTGGTGCCGACCCCCTTGGTTCATCAGTTTCGCTCCTAACAACCTTATAGGTTCCTATGTACCGAGGTTAGATTAATTTTGATCTAGTGTGTACTTTGCATAACCTAACTCGTATCAATGTATATTCTAATTTTTCATTTAATCTTAAGTAAATTAAACTAAAATTGTCCGGATGTCACCAAATTCACCAACACTTGTAATATAATATTACTTTTAAAAATGGTTGTAGTAGCAATATTCTAACCCGCTTCTCAATTATAAATGTCTCGTGCTAAAAATTTACGCAATTTAGTAAAAAAATGCTCAAATAAAATTATCAAAAACCTAACTGATAATTTAAATGGAGATATATAGATACAAAATTAATCATGGTAAGAATGCTTCAAGGGAAGAGATGTGTCGGGAATGAATAAAGACCAATGGTTGTATTGAGTAGAGGATGATACGTTTGTATAATCAGAAATCATGTGGGATAGCTAATTGAATCGTGTAAAACTCAACTTACAGATTAAATTATTTGATGGGTATGAAATCGTAATCGGATAATTCATAAAGTTTAACAAAAAGAGAATGTATTTTCCATGTAAAAAACGTATATATAGACATACCAAAGACTTCCCTTTTTATAAATAGAGAATTTTCACAACATTTAAGTTGAACCAGTGTAACTCTTCATGAAAGAGTGTGTCAATTTTCGGTTAAAACCGTCGACAGTTATTTGGTTACGTCAATAGAAAAACCTTTTCAGTACGCTTTGAGCGTCAACAGCAACTTGGAAACTGCAAATCTCCAATGTTGCCACTACTAGTAATTTACCATTGATCCTGAATGATGTTGATCTAACTACTAACTACTAACTACTAGTTACCCACGATGACTAAGTTGTTGCTCCTGATCAGTTATAACTAATGGACGAAGTTGTTGTTAAGCAGTAGAAACTCACTACTTATGATTATTTTACCACCGATAATCATTTCGTTAGTACCAATGATCAAGCTTATATAACTTTTCATCAACAATGCAAATCTGAAGTAACTTCCGTTAGTATTCACTAAGGTAACATAAATTTTTTCCAATGTGGACACAACTTCCACTGAGACCCCCATTAGTGAATCTGCCCCATGGAAGGCAGGGCATTACCCTAACTTCAATCGAGAATATATATATATATATATATATATATATATATATATTAGTTTCACTTTGATTTTAAGTAATCAAATTATACTAAATTGATATTGGTGATACTAAAATCACCAACAAAGATGACATTGATTTTTTTACATGATGATTCTTGTGTTGGCGATTTTCGACAACTAACATGGCCATAGGGTGTGCCAAAAATCAAAAACCGAATTGTATCCGTAACAAAAAAACCCGCACCGAATGGTTAATTCGGTTTGGTTTTGAATTGTGATTTCCGTTTGGTTATCGGATATACATTTTTTATTAAATCGGTTTAACCGATTAAATAACTATATGTTTAATGTAAGGCCCCTTTCCTGGGTAACCTCACTTGTTGGATTTACTTATAAACATAGTCATAATACTGAATTTAATTTAAAATCATTCAAGAGTAGCGAAAGCAAATATCATTCGAATACATAACATAACAGCGGAAGTCTTAACAATTAAAAACATAACATTGTCTTAACATATATAAAAGTGAGATGTCAGTCACATGCCGGGTAACCATCACGCCTTCGCACGACCCTTCCTTTTGTCACCTGAAATGTATACTAAAAGTCAGCTAACGCTGATGAGTTCTAGTTTAAAACAATCAGACATAACATTTATCTTATCATTAAGTATTATATATATATATATAATACGTACATTCGCATATTTTTTGCTTTATCGTTCTCACATAACATTCATATTGCGTATATATATGTACATACATAGTGCATACATACTTACTTTGGGGAGAACATTCACTGCTCATACACATAAGGGTGATCAACCCGTCATAATTGTTACGTGAGTCACAAAGACAAACGCCATAAGAACTACCGTCGTAGTCCGTTTCATAAACTGTCCGGCCCTAGAAACCGTCCGGCCCTAGAAACCGTCCGTCGTAACATAAATCCGTCCGACAACCTTTGTCTGTCCGCCTAAAACCCGTTCTACCGTCGTAGTCCGTTCATTCGCCTGTCTGCCCAAAGGCATCCGTTTCCCACGCGGCTATTATTTATGCAACCGTTCTACATATAATAAGACAATTGCTTCGACCATCCATTAATGCCATTTCATACGTACTAGCTGATGAAGGAACGTATTTGTCCTGGTTACAAAATAGTCACGTGGTCGTCCGTCTACCGAAATAGCCGTTATTCACGAAGCGTCCATAACGTTTACATACATTCATGACAAGCAATATATATATATATATATATATATAATATAAAGCAATATTCCATTTATTTACGTTATGCCATTCTTTCATTCATTATTTGTAAACATACGTTTCATTCTTGGTTCGTAATTCACTTTAATATATATATGTACCTATCACGTATGATCACATTGATATTCATAATACTTATTCATTTAGTGTATACACTTCAGCCTCAAAACATTTAACAAGGTTTGCACATAACATAAAGGGGGCACATAGAACTCACCTGATAAGCTAGTATCGTTCTGTCCTAACAACGGTACGACGAGCGTCACACACGATCTGAATTGGTTAATTACATATACATCAGACCTAATCTAAATTACACGCTTTTACTCATTCTGATCTAGGCGAACTTAAGGCTAAGTTCGCTGCCCAAAGTCTAGGCCAACATATAGGCGAACTTGTCCTAAGTTCGCTTGACTTGACCAAGCCAACTTACCACGCGAACATAACCAAGTTCGTCCCTTGTTGCCATAAGCGAACTTACGAGGCAAACATAACCAAGTTCGCCCCCTTAAGTTCGCTTACTTCATTCTCAAAGCAAACTTGTCAAGCGAACTTGATAAGTTCGCCCCAACTTGATAAGTTCGCATGTCGGGCTGTCATCTTCCCAAAAAAATCTGAAGTTCTTCCATGCGAATCTGATCGTGTCAATATCTCAACTTTCTTTGTTCAAAACGTTCGGTTTTCCTTCTAGATGCTAGACCTAAACATATTTTCAAGTTTCATCCGTAAAAACGTTACATTTTTAGCCAAAACCCGAAAATCCCAAAGTAAACAAAAACTCAGATTTAGGTAGAAATGTTACCTGAATCGGGCTTCTGATTCGGAGTTCTTGCTCACAAGCTCAGTAGTAACACACTCCTTCAATCCCGGGTCGATCCGTTAACTTTCTCTCTCTACGATTTCTCTCTCTAAAGTGCAGAAATGAGAGAATGTGTGAGTGAGGATGGAATGGAGAGGAGGGCTGCCTTGTCCTTTATATATCTGGGCTCTCTCGGCCTATTGAAGCCGAGCCCAAGCCCGCTCCCGTTTTTTTTAGTTTAAATATTTCGACTAAATCTCCGACCTCACTATATTTATTCGTTTTATTATTTTTGGGAAGTTATAAGTCTACCCTCCTTAAAAAGGTTTCGTCTTCGAAACCTGATAATCGTTAAACAGCTGAGGGTATAGTCCCCTCACTTCGTCTTCTTTTTCCCAAGTAGCTTCTGAACCTTTTTTGTATTTCCATTGTACTTTTACTAACGGGATTGACTTATTACGAAGTCGCTTTTCGGCTCGATTAACTATAGCTATTGGTTCTTCTACATAGTTTAAGATTTTATCCACCCCGATCTCGTCGTAAGGTATGTGAGCTGTGTCGTCAGCTAGGCACTTGCGTAAGTGCGACACGTGGAACGTAGGGTGTATTCCACTAAGCTCAACGGGTAGGTCGAGTCTGTAAGCAACTTGACCCACTCTCGCTAAATCTTGAAAGGTCCGACAAACCTTGGACTTAGTTTGCCACGTTTTTTGAATCAGATGATTCCTTTCCATGGTGATACCTTTAGCAGTACCATGTCCCCTACTTGAAACTCTAAATCCCTTCTTCTCTTATCCGCGTATGATTTCTTTCTTTCTTTTGCGGCTTTCATTCGAGCTTTGATTTGATCAAATTTCTATGAAGTAGCTTTGACCACTTCAAGACTTGAAAAATCCTTCTGTCCAATTTCCCCCCAACAAACCGGGGTCCTACATCTCCTTCCATACAACATTTCAAATGGCGGCATGCCAATAGTTGAGTGATAGCTGTTGTTATATGAAAATTTTGCCAAAGGTAGGTGGTTGTCCCAGCTCCCACCGAAGTCAATGATATAGGCCCGGAGCATGTCCTCCAAGTTCTGAATGATCCTTTCAGATTGACCATCGGTTTGAGGGTGGTAAGCGGTACTGATGTTTAGTTTAGTGCCCATCGCTTCATTGAATTTCTTCCAAAACCTTGACGTGAATCTAGTATCCCTGTAGGACACTATCGACAACGGCGTACCATGTCTGCTCACAATTTCCTTGATAAATATTTCTGCTAGTTTTTTAGACGAAGAAGTCTCACGTATTTGCAAGAAGTGAGCACTTTTCGTCAAACGGTCGACAATCACCCAAATGGTATCATTGCCTTTAGCTGTTCGCGGTAGCTTGGTAATGAAGTCCATCGTGATCTCCTCCACTTCCATTCCGGTATTGGTAAAGGTTGCATTTTACCGCATGGTTTCTGGTGCTCGGCCTTAACTAGTGAACATGTTAGGCACTTGTTAGTCACATCATTCTTCATGCTAGGCCACTAGTACTCTTTCTTCAAGTCTTGATACATTTTGTTTATCTCGGGGTGGATATAATAGCGAGACTTATGGGCCTCATCGAGGATTTTGTCTCTAAGCTCGCCAATCTTAGGTATCCACATCCGGCCAAACCTAGTTCGTACACCGTATGCATTTGCATCCAAATTCCCTTGTTGTCCTACTATTCTTTCTCGTTTTATATTTCTTTCTAATAGTGCTTCATCTTGTGCCTTTGACATTTCACTCATCAAATCCGGCGTTATAATTAGATGACATGCTTTGATCCGGATAGGTTCCGATTCTTCCTTTCTGCTTAAAGCGTCAGCCACTACGTTTGCCTTGCTTGGATGATACAATATCTCACAGTCATAGTCTTTCAGTAGCTCTAACCACCTTCTTTGTCTCATGTTTAATTCCCTTTGTTCGAAAAAGTACTTCAGGCTTTTGTGATCGGAGTAAATGGTGCATTTAACTCCATACAGATAGTGCGTCCATATTTTTAATGCGAAAACTACTGCCGCTAACTCTAGATCGTGAGTTGGGTAGTTAACCTTGTGAATCTTTAGTTGTCGCGAGGCGTAAGCAATTATCTTTCCTCATTGCATAGGTACACAGCCTAAACCCTGACCCGAAGCGTCAGAGTAGACGACCAAGTCTTCATTTCCCTAAGGTAGTGTCAAGAACGGAGCTTGGGTTAATCGTGTCTTAAGTTCCTCAAACGCGTTGTTTTGGGTTGGACCCCATTCATATTTTACTTTCTTACGTGTCAGTTTAGTTAGTGGCGAGGCTATTCTCGAGAAATCTTGAATGAACCTCCGATAGTAGCCTGCCAATCCTAGAAAACTTCATATATCTGTTGGTGTCTTCGGGACGTTCCATTCCTTTACTGTCTCGATCTTTGCAGGGTCTACCATGATGCCATTTGTCTTTATCACATGACCTAGGAATTGGACTTCCCTAAGCCAGAACGCGCATTTGGAGAATTTTGCGTACAAATTTTCCTGCTTTAGCACCTCCAAAACCTCTCTTAGGTGACAGTGGTGATCGCCCTCGTTTTTTGAATAAATCAGAATGTCGTCTATTAAAACTATCACTGATCGATCCAACATTGGTCGACATACTCTATTCATCAAATCCATGAACGCTGCTGGTGCGTTGGTTAATCCGAAGGACATCACGAGAAACTCATAGTGCCCATAACACGTGCGAAACACGGTCTTTGGTACGTCTTCTTCTCTTACTTTCAACTGATGGTAACCCGACCTAAGAGCGATCTTTGAGAACCAACTCGCACCTTGCAGTTGATCAAAAAGGTCGTCTATTCTAGGCAGTGGGTATTTGTTCTTTACTGTCCTCTTGTTCAGTTCGCGGTAGTCAATGCACATGCGCATGCTGCCGTCCTTCTTCTTTACAAATAGTACCGGAGTGCCCCATGGTGAAATGCTCCGTCTGATAAATTCTTTTTCTGTTAATTCCTCTAGTTGAGACATCAATTCTTTCATTTCTGATGGAGCAAATCGATAAGGAGCTTTGGCAACGGGCTCAGGTCTTGGCAGTAAGTCAATATGAAATTCTATTTCCCGATTGGGTGGCAACCCAGGTAGATCCTCAGGGAAGACTTCCAGAAAGTTGCACACCACATGTACATTCTTGAGTTCCTTCGTTTTCATTCTATCGTCAATAACATACGCCAGATAAGCTTTGCAACCGCGCCTCATGTAACTTTCGGCCTTGATCATCGAGATGACGTTCAGCATTGTGCAATTCCAATCCCCGTAAACCATAATTGGACTGCCGCTAGGAGCTTTGAGATGTATCATCTTACGTTTACATATGATTTGAGCTTCGTTGGCAGCTAGCCAATCCATACCCAATACTATATCTAATCCTCCTAAGGTGAGAATGAATAATCTAGAAGGAAACTTATGACCCTCTATTTCTATGATGCAATCATTTGTTACTTGGAATACTGCCGAATTTTTACCAACGACAGTTTGTACGCTAAAGGCCTTTACTATGGTGTTTATAGTGCAATCTAGTTTACGACTAAATGCATTTGATATAAAGCTTTTACTAGCACCAGAGTCAAATAAAATAGCAGCATGTTCATCATTAACTAGAAACGTACCTGACACAACATCAAAGTTTCCTCTTGCTTCCTCCTCAGTCAGGGCGTAGGCTCGAGTCCTAGCATTCGACTGTTCCTTTTCAGCTTCCTTCTCCTTTCCCTAACCGGATTTTCTTCAGGTGTCCATATTTTTCACAACTTTGGCACTTGACGTCCTTTAAGCAATCTCGGGAGTAATGCCCCGGCCTTCCGCACTTATAACACATGGTTGAGCCAACTAGACATTCGCCTTGGTGTTTCTTTGAGCATTTCTTACAAACTTCATACTCTTCTGCCCTAGGCTTCTTCACCTCAGCGGTGTAGTTTCCCTTTCCATTGCCTTTGAACGAGTTCTCCCATTTCCTCTTTGGAGCTTCGGGAGCTGTGTCCTCGTTAGCATAATCGTCATAGATGATTCCAGACAGATTGACCACCGACTCGAAGGTCGAGGGTAGATTAGCTTTCACATGAACACAGACCCTTTGAGGTAGGCTCTTCACATAGTACTTGATCAGTCGCTCTTCAGTCTCTACCAGGTGGGGTACCATTTGAGCTAGCTCGTTGAACCTAGAGGTATACTGGCGTTGCGTCTTGCTGCCAGCCTTGAAGTTTAAGAATTCATTTTCCACCCGATCAATTTCGTTCTAGGGACAAAACTTTTGGATTATCAGCTTCTTCAGGTCTTCCCATGTCATTCTGGCAAGAGCGTTTGGCGACTTTGTTCTCTGAATGTTTCTCCACCAACTTAGTGCTTAATTGGTGAAAGAATGAGCAACATACTTAACGGCCTGGTCAGGTCGACACTCACTGATGTTGATTACGACATTCATCCTCTCAATCCATTCAAACGTAGCCACAGAATCTTTGTTCCCATCAAACTTTGGTGGGTCACCGTCCTTGAAACCTTTGTAAGTACACCCTCGAGTGTTTGGTCCCACCCTTACTTCATCCCCATCACTGTCATATACTTTCTCTTGATGGTTTCATTCATCCTTCTCTTTGCTTTTCTTTAGTGCCTCGGATAGTAGGTCAGGCAATACGTTCTTCAGAGTGAGTACAACCTCGCGGGCAATAGCATCCCTGACCTCGGGTTCCAACTGTAGAGACCCTTGATTGCCGTCCCCAGTTGGGGTCACATTAGTTTCATGCACACTCTCAGTGTGTTCTGCATGCACACTCTCTTCCTCTTCACGTCTTTGATTCAATGGAGGTCTACCGACTCGGCCAGTGCGACCGCCTCGACGTCCGGTTCTTCCTCCACCAACCATAGTTCCTAGTTTCCTGATAGTTATAAAGGGAATACATCAATGTCATTCCTTCAGATCATAATTTTAGAACAGTACGAGCAAGGTAAATTTTTAATTACATTGACCGGTTTGTGATTACTAATTTACATTGCTTTTTGGGTTCAAAACTCTTCAAATCGGTTGTGACATTGACATCTATTTGTTCTAAGTTAAGGTATCTATTCTTATCCAAGTGCATTAACTTTAGTACTTACTTACCGTGCTGGCGTTGGCGTTGGCTACCCATACTGACATCCGTGCGTTGGTCCCATAATCAGCTTGAGTAAGACATTTAGGGATGTCTGAATCTCTCAAACTATTGCTCTGATACCAATTTGTAAGGCCCCTTTTCTGGGTAACCTCACTTGTTGGATTTACTCATAAACATAGTCATAATACTGAATTTAATTTAAAAGCATTCAAGAGTAGCGAAAGCAAACATCATTCGAATACATAACATAACAACGGAAGTCTTAACAATTAAAAACATAACATTGTCTTAACATATATAAAAGTGGGATGTCAGTCACATGCGCTTCCCACGGGGCTATTATTTATGCAACCTAAAACCCGTTCTACCGACGTAGTCCGTTCATACGCCCGTCTGCCCAAAGACATCCGTTTCCCACGCGGCTATTATTTATGCAACCGTTCTACATATAGTAAGGCAATTGCTTTGACCATCCATTAATGCCCTTTCATACGTCCTAGCTGATGAAGGAACGTATTTTTTCCGGTTGTAAAATAGTCACGTGGTCGTCCGTCTACCTAAATAGCCTTTATTCACGAAGCGTCCATAACGTTTACATACATTCATGAAAAACAATATATATATATATAATATAAAGCAAGATTCCATTTATTTACGTTATGCCTTTCTTTCATTCATTCTTTGTAAACATACGTTTCATTCTTGGTTCGTAATTCACTTTAATATATATATGTACCTATCACGTATGATCATATTAATATTCATAACACTTATTCATTTAGTGTATACACTTCAGTCCCAAAATATTTAACAAGGTTTGCACATAACATAAAGGGGGCACATAGAACTTACCTGATAAGCTAGTCTCGTTCTGTACTAACAACGGTCCGACGAGCGTCACACACGATCTGAATTGGTTAATTACACATACATCAGACCTAATCTAAATTACACGCTTTTACTCATTCTGATCTAGGCGAACTTAAGGCTAAGTTCGCTGCCCAAAGTCTAGGCCAACATATAGGCGAACTTGTCCTAAGTTCGCTTGACTTGACCAAGCCAACTTACCAGGCGAACATAACCAAGTTCGTCCCTTGTTGCCATAAGCGAACTTACCAGGCGAACATAACCAAGTTTGCCCCCCTAAGTTCGCTTACTTCATGCTCAAAGTGAACTTGTCAAGCGAAATTGATAAGTTCGCCCCAACCTTGCCAGGCAAACTTGATAAGTTCGCCTGTCGGGCTGTCTTCTTCCCCAAAAAATCCGAAGTTCTTGCATGTGAATCTGATCGTGTCAATATCTCAACTTTCTTTGTTCAAAACGTTCGGTTTTCCTTCTAGATGCTAGACCTAAGCTTATTTTCAAGTTTTATCCGTAAAAACGTTACCTTTTTAGCCAAAACTCAAAAATCCCAAAGTAAACAAAAACTCAGATTTAGGCCGAACCGTTACCTGAATCGGGCTTCTGATTCGGTGGTCTTGCTCACAAACTCAGTAGTAACACGCTCCTTCAATCCCGGGTCGATCCATCAGTTTTCTCTCTCTACGGTTTCTCTCTCTAAAGTGCAGAAATGAGAGAATGTGTGAGTGAGGATGGAATGGAGAGAGGGCTGCCTTGTCCTTTATATATCTGGGCTCCCTCGGCCCATTGAAGCCGAGCCCAAGCCCGCTCCCTTTTTTTTAAGTTTAAATATTTCGACTAAATCTCCGGCCTCACTATATTTATTCGTTTTATTATTTTTGGTATGTTACATTTAACCGAATAATTATACATGTAATCGATTTAACAGATAACTATATAACCAAATAATCGTATTCGAATTGTGAATTTTGTTTTTAGTTCGGTTATCGGATATACTATAATTTTTAAAATCGGTTTTATTTTGTTGAATTCGGTTAGGTTAGACAAATTTTCAATGCGATTCGGTTCACTTTTAGGATAGACCTAAAAAATTTCAAAACTGAGTAAACCAAAAAGTAAACCGATAAACACCCCAATTTGTAAGCCATCTCCACACTAATTTTGTAACCGACTAATTTTAAGATTTTTCATGTTTTTAACTGGATTAGAAAATTAATCTTTCAGTATGTAGTCAAATTATGATGGAGATGAAGATGAGTGTTGGGTTTTTGCGTTTGATTTGATTTTAAGACGTATAAATTAATAAAACTTATATTCTAATTTTATCTATTTTTTAGTTTTATGAAAAAGTAACAAAAAAAATCCAAAAATAAAATTATGGCAGAAAAAATTGAGAGTATTTTTGTAAGTTTATATCAATGAGAGAACCAAATTGTAACAAAAATTAAAATAAAAAATAACATAAAATATAATGAAAAAGGTTTATATCCTTAAGTATATAAATTGGTTTGTTTTTTCTTTTAATATTGCCTCTTACCTTTTTAATAATTATTACTAAACTTCCGAGTTTGATAAAACTTTTGTTAACATTCAAGATCAATATGTCTTTATCTTTTTAATTTTTTGATTTTATTCTAGGATTTGAGCACATTTTGAGTTATTATGGTTTGGTCTAAATTACGAAAAGTTAAAAAAAAAAGTTCTTAACTTTCCAGCAAAACAAAAAAGGACCCTTACAGATTATAAATAATCTATTTGTTAGACTTTTCAATTCTATCATTTTACACACACACACAAATTTAAAAAGTTGTTTGGCTTACACATATATATTAGTCCCAACTACGTATACCGTAGGGAATTTCTGAACAACGAATATCTTAGAGTCATGAAAACACTGTCAGATCGGAATTATTCGTTGGTTCTCCCGTATACTTCAATCAGATAAGACTCATATTTAGATAGTAAGAAACCGAATATGTGTTTTTTGTGTGGAATTTTCGTGAAGCAGAGAAACTGCAATGACTAAGGCAGACAATTTACTAAGGCAGACAATTTTTGCTGGGATTGGGGAATAAACTACCTTTGGTAGTTATATCTTTTTCAAATTCGAAATTTGAATAAAATAGTGCTATTTATCACCTATTTTATAAAACGGATCTCACATGTGAAAATCCGAAAATTAAAAATTTAATAAATTTCACATGTGAAAATCCAGGCCAGCTCGACCCCAGCCAGGAGCTCTGCTCCTTAGACCCCGTCAAGAACTGCCGCCCCTTGGACCCTGCTTCCGAGTGCGTTGCCCCTTGAAACCCTATTGCTTACAATCAAAATAGGCTCACTGAAAGAAGATGTAGATGAAACTCACGACATAACCAGTTTGACTTGAAGGCCTTTTGCTTTATGTAGTTTCACACTTCCATTATATTTTTACCACTGACTTATACTTAATAAATATGTAACTAGTTGCATCAAGTGTTATAATAATGTGAGATTAAAATTGTTTTTTTCACTTATTTTTTCTTTATTACTAACTATTTAATATGAGTTAATTACACTGATAGTCCTTGTGGTTTGTTTAAAGTAACAAGTATGGGTACTAAGGGTTTCAAGTAACAAGTATAGGTACTATGGTTTATTTTTTGTAACAAAATCGGGTATTAACACTAACGAGCGTTAAAACTTAACCGGAAACACCCTCACGTGAGGGTATTTTTGTAAATTTCAAATACTATATTAACCTTCCTTCCCAAGTTTCTTCTCTGTATCCCGTTCTTCCCATTTTCAAATTTCGTTTAGGGCTTCGACGGTCAACAATGTGGCTGATCAGAAAGGACGAAGATGATTTCGATTACGATTTATATTGTAAGTATTACCATTATCCCTTAACTGATTTGAGAATGCATCTTTTGTTAATTTAATCGATATTTGTTTCAGGGATGTATGAAGAACTGTTTTGTTTGAAGGTCTACCATGGATGAGTGTTTTCAAACTTTCCTAATAGGGTTTATGAGAGGGGTAAGTTTGATTATGTTGATTTGATAGAAATAGGAAAATTCTCTGTTGTTGAATTACATGCCATTGCACAAGAGCTAGGTTATGTTAATGGGTCGGATATGAATTACCATTATCTAATTCCCGGTGATGATTTAGACTTTGGTTTGAGAGCTTTAACGGGCATTCCTTGTAAACATGATGTTGCCACCATCTGGTACATGGCTTTACATGGTCTACAAGTTGACATACCAGAGAAATGGGTGTATTCTTGTTATTGGTTATCTACATGGAAGGATGTATACTCACACAAAATAGGACCCATCAATGGTAAAACCATGTGGCTTAGATCAGGGTGTCCTACAAAGCTAATTGAACCTAAGTATCACAAACCAATTGGGAGGCCAAGGAAGATGAGGAAGAAGGATGCCATGGAGAAGGAAGAAGAGTTGGTCAAAGGGGTGAAACTTAGCAGAAAGTGGAAGACCGTTACATGTGGCAAGTGTGGAAACAAGGGACACAACAAAATAGGGTGTACTGGACAAGGTGGAGAATCATCAAATGTTGCAAGTTGAAGCTGATTGTCATGTTTCTTTTGTTATGTTTTAATTGTATGTTTTAAGTATGTTAATGGCTTGCTTTAGGTATCTTTTGGAATGTTTGCTATGAATTAAACTTATCTTTTGGGTTTGTTTTAAGTATGTTCTGGAATGTATGTAATGAACAGATTTGGTGTGTTCAATCATAAACAATTTGGAATGTATGTAATGAACAGATGGTAACAATAAAGATTTGGTGTGTTCAGTCATCAAACTTTGTAATTCCAGTCATTCTTAAAATATTCACTTCATTCTCAAAAGATGGTAACAATACATTCATCCTATAACAACAAACATTTCTTAAACTGCATAAACTAAAAAACAAGAAATACAACAGGAAAAAACCCTATAAATACAATCCAACTAATTATAAAACAAAGATCCTTCCTACGAACTTGATCTTTCAACTCTTTCAATTTGATTTCAAGGCTTTAAACTTGTTCTTTCATCTCTATCACTTTGTTTTCAAGGATGTTCTTGGAATTTAGTAGCCCAGGTATGATTTGGCTTGAACGAGAACACATGGGAGGATCAAGCCACACAAAAAATCTGCACTTTAATCTCTGAAAAACAAAAGGTGAACTTTGATTTAACAGATGGCTTCAATCGATTAAACAAAAAATTAAAGTTTAAATACGACATGAGGGCATCTGTAAAATTGACGACCAGGGTTATTTTCAGTCCATGAAGTTTTGATTGTTGCAGGACTACCACATTTGCACATTACCATTGTTGATGAATCAAAGTTTTGGAGCCTTGAAAGTATCGAGTGAATGGAACCCTAATTTCACTTTGAAGAAGACAAATGTTACAGAACAATGGGAAGGAACGATATATATGAACATGTTAATATAGTATTTGAAATTTACAAAAATACCCTCACGTGATAGGCACGTGAGGGTGTTTTCAGTTAAGTTTTAACGCTCGTTAGTGTTAATACCTGATTTTGTTACAAAAAATAAACCATAGTACCCATACTTGTTATTTGAAACCCTTAGTACCCATACTTGTTACTTTAAACAAACCACAGGGACTATCAGTGTAATTAACTCATTTAATATTTAGTATATTAATTTCTAAATCTTCATTACTATTTAATATTCATTTTATAAATCCTAAATCTTTATTACACTATTAGAAAACTGAGAAAATGTGACCGAAGTTTACCACCGGACGCAACAGAGCTTTACACACGGAGACATATATGATCGACATTTTAGTCGCAAATGAGTATTTGTGACCGATTTGCAACCGAAAAAGCGGTCGTAATAGCCTACTTTTATAGTAGTGTTACTAGCTAACTACATAATATTTTATTTATTTAACCTATGTAACACGAGTTTCTAACCTACCTATATAATAAGCATGGATTTAAAACTTGGTGATTTGAGTGGGGTGATGCACCATTGGATGTGTA
Organism: Smallanthus sonchifolius; assembly: GCA_023525975.1. Lineage (NCBI taxonomy): Eukaryota > Viridiplantae > Streptophyta > Magnoliopsida > Asterales > Asteraceae > Smallanthus > Smallanthus sonchifolius. The sequence continues at coordinate 57,560,940 of CM042041.1, read as the reverse complement.
GGGTAGATTAGAGTTGTCGTATATGGAGTTCGATTTGGTGTGAAGTTGATTAGTCGAGCATGGGGAAGTTCTACAACGATGACCTAAGGTGGTGTGTATTGTTTGTGTGTGCGTGATTTTTGTTTGTGATTGTGTAAATGGTGATATGTGTAATTGTGAATGTGTTGTGTGTATGTATATAGTGAGTCTAGGGTGTACGTAGTTTGGATGTAGGATCACTAAGTGCAACCAAAGGGTACACTAACCATCCCTCTTCTAATAAAAGATTAAATGATTTTGCCACTTAACATCACCATATTCCATCTCATAAGTTTTTCCCTCCAAAATCACATTTATATCTTTCATTTAATATTTTTTTATTTATCCTTTTTTTTAAATTACATAAATAAACACTACCAAATCAGTTCATTATTATTATCACCGACTCACATTTTTTTATCTTTAAAAGTGAATATTTTTTAAAAATAAAAAATTTAAAAGCGAGTTTTTAAAGTTTTATTATTAAAAAATAATTTTTTTAGAATTTTATTATTCAAAAACCAGATTCTTATAATTTTACATGTAAAATTTAAAAATTCTACCTTTATATTTTAAATAAATACATACGTGTTAGAATAAAGTTCACTAATATTTAATTAGTAATTTTTTAATTAAATTTGATATTTTTTAATAAGTTTTTTATTTTAATTTATAAATTTTAAATGTTAGTTTTTAATAAAATTAAGAAACATGCAAATATTTGTTTTTAAAAGTGTATTATATTTTAAACTTTAATTTTTTTAAATGACGATATATTTTATGTTTACAAGTTTCAATTCTAGTTTATTAGTTTTAATTTTTTTTCATATTTAAATTTAATTATGTTCAAGTATTAAGAAGTGAAATTTTTGAAAATTGGAGTTTTAAATTTTGAATTAAAAAGGCGATATATTGTTGAAATATGAATTTTATTTGTATTTTTTTAATTTTTTTTTCAATGAGAGAATTAGTATAAAAAGTCTTGCGATATTTTTCGCATACAAGTACAAATAGTATCCGTCAATCAGAGCATGTTGATGCTGATTTTGATGAAAATTTAATAATCTCTTGATTTTCTAAATGAACTTACATTATTAGGTTTGTCAAACTATAAATCAGTTATAATTGTTGGTGTTACAACTGTGATATTAAAAAATATTGATGAAAAATAGTTTAGGTAATATAACAAGATTTCAGGTCAAATCACTATGTAATCGCGTTATAGAAGCGGAGATCATATTTGAAAGCAACATTGGTCATCTGTGACAATTCGACTTTTCAAGTTAACCCCGTTAGCAATTCCGTTAAATATTCTGTTAAATCCTAACCAAGTTAACTCAATTATAAAACCAAGGGATCATTTCTGTCAAAGCTGAAGTTGCAAGGGATGGTTTTGTAAATAACCAGAAACCCTAGTAGGCACGGTCGCGCCTCTTGCCCAGTTGAAACGTAAACGCAACCTTTAAACGCAAATCCGTTCGAATATCAAGTTTGTAGCGTAAAATCTCTAATGACGATCATCATTGAGCCATTATCTCATGCTTTAACACCCGCAATTATCAAATTAATCCCAATTATGAATTTTAAACCCGTAACCGTCGACCATCATACTCTACACATCAAATTCGTTGATCTCGATCAACATTCTCACAAATCAATCATCTGCGTAGCTAAATCGAGTTCCTTTGAGCCTGTTTCACCACCCAATTCGACGGAAGACAAAGTCGGAGTCGCCGAAGATCAAGACGCGCGAAGCCGAAACTACGTGTGGGCGATCTCAGTCAATTCGATTCGCATACTGGTAACCAATCATATCATTAGCTTCGTTTTCATTCGTATATTGAAAGCCCTATGCTAATTAGGGCTTACAACCATGAATTTATCAAGAACCGATTCTAGGGTTCGTATTCTTTCGGGTTTAGTCGAACCCCATCATAGACCCAATCTCAATCCAATTAGTTTGCATGGTTAGATTCGCAAACAATCCTTCTATAAAAGCCCTATGAATCTAACTGATTATCTTATCTAAATTGATCAATTAATTTGTGAATCAAATATAGACCTTTTGTATTCAATCGAGAAATTTATCGATCTAAACTCAATATTTTTGCAATTAAAACTACCCTTCTGATTCACGTGATATTGTTTAAGAGAAACCCCATGTCCTTTTGGTCAATCGCGATCGAAACCAAACGGATTTGGATTTATTGGGTTATTTTGTCAAACTCTGTGTCTGTATATCCAGGAGACACGGTCGTGCCAAGTTTTATCACGGTCGTGCCTCACACTCTGACCCGGTCGTGCCTCTTGGCTAGACTTGGTCGTGCCTCAGAACCCGAGACACGGTCGTGCCTGACTCAGACACGGTCGTGCCTGGCTCAGACACGGTCATGCCTAGTGATCAACTTTGTTGTGTCTTCTGTTTGATCAACACGGTCGCACCCTGACCAGCACGGTCGCGCCCATGACCTTAACGCGGTCGTGCCTTGTCTTAGGCGCGGTTGTGTGTGAGAAAACCTTTTGTCAGAATGTTTGATTAATATTTATATTTTTATTTTCAAAACAATAATTATTATATATTATTTGTCATTCATCGCGAAACGCATTCATCCTAACTTAAAAATCCGTATTCCCGTAAACTCGTTCGTTTACCCGTTAATCCTTAGACTGTTTAAAGACGTTCTAATCTTCCGTGTGTCATCACAAATCCCAATGAGTCCCTAATTGTTGTTTGTAATTCTAGGGCATACGTAAGTCGTTGCAGACTAACACTTGAGATTCCAATCTTATACTTGTGTGATCACTTACTACGCAATCAGCTGAGTTTTCACGGCCCCTTTTACTGTTTTAAATTGGGGGAGAAAACATGAAACAACTATTTTGAGATTATTATAATTCATATGTTATCAATTTTAAAGCTAAGCGTAACACGCTATCACTGAAAGTTCTCAACACACATTAGACTGTTAATATGGATCTTAGCGAGGTAATTTTTAGTAGTACTAATGGGTTTGACAAATCCCACCCGCGTTAGTCACGCTAACTAGATTTGAGGTCGAACGGGTGAAATGTTAGCCTACTCACATCGCCGGAGTTGATAGACCTGGCAGGAGGTAAATAAACAAACAGTCATCTTCGGTTGCGAGCGTTTAAGTTAAACATGAAACGTAGGTTAGCTACCTATAGATACATATTGAATGAACAATAAATCTGGAAAACGTTTATTTATATATTGAAACCTTGGAATTCACCAACCTCGTATTGACATATTTTCTTACATGTTTTCTCAGGTCACTAAGATAAGGCGCACGTACACATATAGGACATGCATGGAGTCCTAATTTTAAATTGTGTTTTATTATTTCGTTTGGATTGTTTTATATTATGTTTGGACTGGACTTTTTGGGCGCGTTTGTTTTGCGCATTTACTTTCTTTATACGCTTCTGCATTAACTCTGATTGATATGATATTTTCATTTGAGTTCCATATAGAGTCGTTCAATGTAACTAATGAGTGAGATCCTGGTTTGTCACTTCGCAAACGGTAAAACTCCGTTAGTTGAAATTAGGGGTGTGACATCATCACAATTTTATCCCTATAATTGAGTTAACATATTCAGACAAAATAATTTTATTAAAATTATAAAGAAGAAAATATAAAAATGTTGTATGTTTTGCATTAACCATAAATAAAAGTTTAGGGTAGTCACTTTCAAATGTTGGTTTGTATTGAATGATCCAGTATGTATTGATGGTCTGATGTATGTTGAATTATCAAGAGTTAAAAGTACAGATGGACTCAAACCATTAATCTTTTGTAAACATGGAAAAAGACCAATATCACGTCAAATGTTGCATATAATGAAATATTTTCAAATTTGTAAATAATCATTGTAAGGTTTTATTTGACATAATTTAATGTATTGTAAAAAATACACTACTTATGAAAAGTATTTTGATGTTTTGATTACTCTCCCCCATATAATCTTAACATGTAAGAAAATAAAAAAAAATTACAAATACAATATCAAATTTGTATAAAAAGAGTAGTTAAAATATTTATCAATATAATAACGTTTCACCCCGTGTAACACACGAGGTTAAAACTAGTATTATTAATATATTACCATACTAGCTTAGAACCCGTGTAATATACATGTGATGAAAAATATTAATATATAAAATTGTTAAATATTTATGTATATTTTATAGGTGTAAAAATATATTACTTATACTAAGAATATAAAATAAAATTCACAATATGTAAAAATTAAAATATATTTGGCTTTTGAAAATACGCTAATTACTATTTAATGTAATTTTAATATTTTATTTAAAATAAAAGTTACATAATTAGATTTTAAAGTTTCTTATAATAAGAGATAATTTAAAATAAATGTGTTTTATTGATATAATTAGTTTTTTCTTTAAAAATATATTATTATTAGAAGATATAGGTGTATTTAATAAGAGCGAAATACGAGAAAAAAATGATAAAAATCAATATGAAGATGACACATAAAAAACTTTATTTATTATATAGTATTGATATAGATATAGATAACTAGGGGAGGGTTTCAGAGAAAATCACACAATTAGGCGAAAACCGAGAAAACCACTAAAAATCCTATTTTAATCAATAATATAATAATGTTTTTTTATCAGAGTATCAATGTAATATTACATGTATTTACTAAAAACTCATTTAAATATTGGCTGACGTATATGTAATCTATAGTGTTACGTATACATAAACAAAAAAACAAAAAAATTACGGTTATGTATACGTAACCCATAATATTACACACTTTTAAGGGTTTTCACTTTTTATTATTAAATAAGAGGATAGTTTAATTATATTATTTTATTAAGAGACCAAGTGATATTTATTCTTATCAAAAGTTAATTAGGACGTAAACAAACGAATATTTTTTATAATTTATTCACTTTGTATGAGATGAGGTTTTTATTGTCCACTTCTCGAAATGCAAACTGTCTTGGTCTTTTATGCATGGACCAACATAGAACTTAGAATCTCTATCAAAATAAGAATAACTAGAAAATTTGACCCGCACGTTGCGGCGGGGCTGTACGATGATATTAACGTGTTTAGTTGCATAACTATAGCCCACGCGATGCGGCGGGTTTACGGACCTTCTACGGGCGTTGCGGTGACGACAATAGGGTGTATGATGTTGCCATGACTTGGTCTTCTGCGCGGTGAGGCGGGTTTGCGAACGTTACAGGCATGACGGCGGTGACAATAACGTGACTAAGTACATAAAGAAACGTATGATGTTGCCACGACTCGGTGTTCTGCGCTGTGAGGCGGTTTTGCGAACGTCGTTACGTGCGTTAAGGCGGTGACAATAACGTGACTAATTACATAAAAGAAGCGTATGAAGTTGTCTTGCCACGGTTATGGAGATCGAAAAATAGATAGATTGCGACGCAAATAAGAGTTTACATTGAAACGATAAATTCGTTAAAAAAATTTGTAACAAATTAAAAATAGAAAATTTAATTTTTATAAACGAATATATAAAAAAGAAGAAGTTTGAGTGGTAGAGTTGAGATTTTAGTGAATGAATAAACTTGAAACTTTAGTTACAGTTAAAAACGTATATTAAAAATATATTACATAAGAAAAATAAAAAATTTAGAAACTTAAGAGAGAGTTGCAAAATTTATGAAGGGGTGGATATAAAATTTTTAAAAAACAAAGGTTAAAATGTAAATTAGGGGTTGGCAGTAGGTGGCCCTATTTCATTGGACGCCTACCTTACTTATTGTGGGTTCTTACAATATTAATAATAAGTATACTAAATTACTTGTGTACATTAGGCCTAGTGTACATATTACTTAACCAATAGTAATAATAATATAATAAATAAGATTAAAAAGTAATAGTAACTCTCCTAGTAATTAAGATTTTGACACGTTAAATAATTGGTAAAATACAATTTTGTGTACTCTCTCCGATTAGAATCTGCATCGAGAGGTTTTTTTTTTTTTTTTTTTTAAATTTTCACCAAGCCACTCATGTGTCTTTCTTTTTCATTAAAAAATTTATTTATATAATTACTTTTAAACATATTTTATATTTCTCTTATCATTTTTAAAATATAATGATTTTTTAAATTCCGCATATACCGTTACGACGTGTTTATTTTTATATATGTTTTGATATAAATTTTTTTCAAAACCGAGCGGGGTCAAATATAATATCTTTTTACTTTTTCATTTAAATATAATTTAGTATTCAGTAACGCTCATTTTAATAATAGTGCAATTACCGTTACGTAATAGTTATAATTTATCCATATTTCGATATAAATTTTATTGAAAACAAAGCCGTTGCAACGTGCCACAACCCACTAGTTTTTATTAAAACTTAATTTAGATATAAATTAAAATATATTAAATACTAGTTAACCTAAAAATCTAAAAAGTTTAAGGTTTTAAATTAACAAAAAGTATATAATCATAAGGTGAGCAATAAATGAAAAATATAAAAAATAAAGTGCACAATATAGAAATCTTCTTTCTTCAATCAACCAATTATACTTTTTTTTATATATTCAACCAACTCGCTATATATTCTTTTTAATTTTTTAACCAGTCAGTTATACTTCTTTAATTTTAATGAACTTTTTTTCAATCATTATATTTGAATTACAATGCATTTTAGAAAAAAAAAACGTCAAATACATACTAAAAGAATCATGTAAAATTAACTTAAAAAATAAAATAAAAAACATAAAAAATCTCAACAAACATTAAAACTTGACATGCTTCTGGTTTTAATAGCAAATACAAACTATAATGAAAGTACCAAATAAACTCGACATGCTACGGTCTGAACAATATCAAATACAAATTAAAATAAAATTATCAAATATAAGCATGTCAAAATCATCATATATTTGAGAGTTGTTTCTCAATTCAGATCTAAAACAGGATAAAAATGGTCGTTCTTGCTTAACAATGCTACAAAATGCATTGAATGTTAAAGAATAGAAAAAAAAAAACTAACCCTTGTATAATTTGTAGATAACATGGTCATAATTAGGCAAGATGTCCTTTTAAACATAAAAGAAGGAATAATAATCCCGAAACAGGTCGAGTTTTTTAAAATTTCTTTTAATTCTTATTTGGTATTGGGAAAAGATAACAACCAAGTTTATTTGACATGATTCTTTTAGTTTGTATTTGATATGTTTCTATAAAATACATTTTTGATAGAGGTATAAATTAAAAAAACTATGGTTAAAAAGAAGTAAAAAAGGTTGGTAAAACACAAAAAATAACACTAAATTCTACACTTCTAATAAAGATTTGAAAATAAATACTTGATAAAGCTCGAGTTTCAAGATTCAACTTTTAAGGTCAAGTCAAGATCTAATTTTATAGAAAAGAATCAACGTATTACTATTTACTAATATGATATTAGAGCTAAAGAAAGTCAGAAATAAAAATTTAAAATTTTTGAAAGACTAACTGTAGGGCTATGATCCATTTTGTGACTTAATAAAATAATTACCGGTCAAATATATGTTGCTCAGAAACTTAGTGACATCGTTGTATTTTGGAGAGGCTGACGAAATGGCCAAATATTTAACGACGATAATATATGCAGCCCACATGATTCATGTATGTACATATTTAATTTATATCTTTTATTTTATTAGAAAGACGAGTAATTTTATAAAAAATAAAAATATCTAGCAAGGAGCTAGAGCACAACAAAGTTTACATCACGAATAGCATACACACCCCTTTAACAATACAAAGTATACATCAAGATTAATATAAAAGTTGCATCATGATGACCATTCCAAATATGGGAGGTCCCTGTTTTTTATCCATAAGAAAGTGTTCACCTTGATCGTGTTAGTTATTTTTATGTTAGAAACGGCGCTCCCCCTAAAATTTTCTCGTTTCTTCCCTCCCATAAAGACCAAGCAAACGGCAAAACAATTGCATATATTGCCTTTTTGTGCATGTCCGGTTTTCTCAGCTTCCAAGGCAAGTTAATTAGGTCTTCTATCGAGTTTGCCTTGCGGTGTATGTCTTCCTTACACCAAGTATTACTTTTGGACCATAAGGATCTCATAACTGGACATTCGAGAAAGAGGTGGACGGTTGTTTCTAGAGGCCCATCGTGCACATAGGCTGCAGCTCTTGTTGTTTACCTGAACTCACGGTTATAGAGTGCCGCCAATGTAGGGATCATGTTTGTAACCGGCTGGGTTTGAGCCAAGTATGAGACACACTTTTATAATCTGGTATGAGTTTGAGATTACCTAAACACATCCAAAACCCGTCCCATTCCCATCCCTAATCCAAATATGAAGTCTTTGTTAATATTGATAGATCTATACCTTTAATTTGGATTTAAACTTTAATTTTGTAGAATAAAGTCCAACAGGTTAATTAAGTGTTTCATCCTTATTACATAAAAATGGAAAGGTCGGTGGACTTTTCCACCAACCAAAATCCTCCCCTCAACTTTAGTGAAATAACAAAACTCGCCCCCATCTTTATAAAATGTTATTTTAACCCTCTTAAGTTTCTAAAGTTTCTAGTTTACCTCTGTATAAAAAAAGATTTTTTTAGGTATCGTATGTTATATCGGTTGACGGTAACATGCTGGTACCATGAATAATGGGACTGACACTGACTGAAGAAAACTGTTAGCTTTATATATAACTATGTCTTTTATCTATTTTTCGATCTCCACAACCGAGTCGTCGTAACTTCATACGCTTCTTTTATGTATTTAATTACATTTTCTTTTTGTGCTTAGCCGTTATTGATCTACTATATAGATGAATACAATGAGAACAAATACAAACGAAACCTAATCAAATGCAATTTCTTAATCATGAAAGAGATAACTACAATAAACATAACAAACTAGATAAATGACTTTTCTTGGATTTGATGTCTAATTTTATCATCCATAGCGCAGAACCCTAAAGGTTTGATTCATATCTTTAAAAAAGTTTAAAATATACAAATTAGACATTGAATTTCTGGATGTAAGAATTGTCGGCTTTTAGAAGAATGTATTAGCACCTAGAGTATGAGATCAAATTCCAGCCTCTATTCAATAATACGTGTTATGCTTTTGGGGACCAAAGAGATATTATTACCATTATTATTCCCCTCTCGTAATTAATATCTTTACATATATTCAAACTTTAATTGAATATATGGAAGTAAATTAGCGACAATAATTGTACTTTATCATTCTAAAAGTATACATGAAAATTGTGAAAATAGAGGGAAGTAAGAAATTAGAGGACAAGTTGCCTTTTCCACTTTACCAATTGAGATATGGCCTGAAAACTAGGTGGTCCTTGTTCGATACCTAATAAGTTAAACACTGTCCATGATGATCCATCAACGTTTAGGAGACATGTAATGCTGGCTGAGAGATCAAGACAGACCTATTTAATCGACGGTACTTAAATACATAAAGACATATAAAACAAACATATTCGTTTCAGTTAAGTGAATGAGTACCCAACACTACACACATTCAAGAACGGTACGTAATAACTTTAACCAAGGTTTGCTTCCATTCAACTTTAATAAAACGGCCAATGAGGTGTCAACTGCAATCGAACCACATGAAAGGTTCTTAGTCAAGTGATTGTCACCACTACAAGATTTGGACCATATAGATCGTCGCTATAGGGTCATAATAAATAGACGATGCAAATAAGAATATTATATCCATGAGAAGGATATGGTAATCTTATACTCCTTGTTTGATTTGAAATGCAAAATACTTGTTTGGTAATTTGATTTAAAGAAGAATGCACTTGAACTTAATAGGATTGCACTAATTTGAAATTAAAAACAAAATTAATGTGTTCAGTTTGCAACTTGCGAATATAAAAGCTATCACTTTCGTTTTAAGGATTGACTACTAAAATTAGCATTCAATTAGGCTACATATATTTCAAAGTTAATTTATTAGAATATATATATGTTCTACCACACCGGTCATCTTATCCTTAGCTAAAGTGAAGTGATTGCGGAATTAACATCATCCACTAGTTCACTATAACGGCATCTTACACCGCAATCAATTAAAAATAAATTACACAAGCATAGAAAACAAGTTAAATGAATTACGTTCATCAACATTATGTTGCTTGAATACATAAGTGTTCATTAATCAAAATACCATTAAACGACCCAACCCTAGTCCCCGTTATGACCACGGAAAGATTAGCCTAACATAGTTGTCTTGAAGGAATCAAACATGGTGGTATTAGGCATCTTCAAGTGTTTTAGTTTCTCGTTTACATGGAAAAGTGTTTCGTTATGTTCTTTAAGACCATACTATTTTGGCTTATATGAATGACATGTTTTATTTTAAGGGTCAACGCCATAATGGTATTTACGAAATTGATATAAGTGATTCATAAAATAATAGTTCAATATTCACATTAACACCAAGAGATCGAAGTTAGACTTCAATCAATTATCTATGTGGCATTGTCGACTTAGTCATATAAGCTAGAACCGTTTATCAAAACTCCTAACTCATGGAATTTAAGAATCCATTGGTTGAGAGTCGATGTATGCAGATCATGCTTAAGTGGAAAGACGACTAAAGCACCTTTCTTTGGAATAGGAGAAAGAGCTTCAGATCTAATAGGCCTCATACATACTTATGTATGTGGTCCTTTTAAAAAGATGTCAAGATCTGGTGAAGAAACTTTATAACATTCACGGATGAGTTTAATCGTTCTAGATATGTTTACTTCATGAAAGATAAACATAAAGACTTGAAGTGTTCAAAGCCTCCCATAATGAAGTTCAAAATCAACTTGGAAAGACGAATATCTTAGTTACAATTTTGATGAATATCTAAAGAATTGTTAAATTATTTCACAACTGACTACACCCGAAACACCACAACATAGCGGGGTGCCTGAAAGGAGGAATCGAACTTTGTTGGACATGGCTTGATCAATACTGAGTCTTACTAACTTGATCCACTCCTTATGGATTTATGCCTTGGACAAAAAATGCTCAAATAGTCAGTATGGCTCCAACCAACAACTTGGATATGACATCATATGAGATATGTCACTGGAAGAGTCCCAACTTATCTTACTTAAGGGTGTGGGGTTGTGAAAAGACATTCCAACCTTGCAGTATGTTAAGTCTTTGCTTGGAAAGTGTGTCATGATAAAAGATATTGGCGAAGCCGCATATATTCTTTGAATAAATATCAATATTGATGGATCAAAGAGACTTGTTGGCTTAAGTCAAATTGCATACATTGATAAGGTTATAAGAAACTTTTCAATGCAACATTCCAAGCATGGATCCTTAAACATGGCACTTAGGAATAACTAAGTTTATGTTCTTGATATATGAAGGAGTAGAAGAAGAGCTCAATGTAAGGTGTTACATTGACACTAGATTCTAGACTAATCAAGAATCTAGACTAATCAAAATGATTCTTTATCACATCCAAGATATTTATTCACACTAAAAGGAGGAGCAATTACCTAGAAGAGTTAGAAACAAGGTGTAGTTGCTCAATCCACCAGAGAGTCTGAATATATTATAGCATCAGAGGAAAAAATGGAAGCATATTAGATGAAAAATTCATTACTAAACTCGAGGTGATGTCAATATCGAGAAACTGATCAAGATATTATGTGATAACTCAGGCAATAATGCTTAAGAAAAAGCACAAAGGTCACACCACAACATCAAACATGTTCTTAGGAGAATATATACGAGATATATTAGAACAAGGAGAGGATGTCATTTCTTGGTTGTATCATTCGGTTTATTCTATTTCTTTGTTACATTTCTTCTATCGGCCTCCAACTCATCGAATCCATTAATTCAACTAAACTACCTCAAATGATTATGACTTTATTGATTAACCTTAATGCTTAGAGAGAAAATTTAGAAGATGAAATTACAATCAAAGAACTATCTAAAAGATTACCCATCACCAGTTATATACTACTATCTAACAAACTCAAATGGTTATTGTAGGATCGATTATCATTCAAGAAGTAGATTTTGTGATCAAATTATCATAGAACTCAAACGAACATAAGAACACAAGTAAATCAAAGGCCAAATTGTATTGATATAATATGTTTTGTACGAGTGAGAATTTGACAAAGATCAGTTACAATACAAGAATACAAGCTAGCTATTTATAGAACATATACAATTTACAGGTTCTAGACTATTCTAGAATGATAGGCTTACATAACCAACTACCTAATTAACTTCTCTATAGTTAGTTGATCTTCGAAGTAAATACATGTTAGTCCGGAGAGGTTAACATCTAGTCTATATGAACGAAGTGTTCATTCGGAGTAGATTGACTCTCTGGATAACATGCCTTGTACTCTTAGACTTCCGTTCTTATTTGGTCGGGAGCATATGTTAACTACTCTCCGGAGTACATGCTTTATCGGTCACCGCCGAGGTGTCAAAATTTGTTTGATGTCAAAGTTCCAATAAAAATAAATCTTAAGCACTCTAGATAGATAGTTAGTGTAAATTAGGGTATTGTGTCTACGAGAAATATATGCTTAATCTTATACTTCTTACTTTATTTAAAATGTAAAATTCTTGTAGACTGAAGCGATTTGAAGACTGAATTACTGAACCAAATCGATTGAACTACAATAAATGAAACTAGACTGTGTGTTGGTTTCTAGCTTATATTGCGAATGAAAGCGGTCACTTTCGATTTTGATATCAACCGAAAGTTTACTCAGTTGATTACTAAAAATCATATTCTATTTGCTTACATAGACATAACGAATCCCAAGTTATTTATTCGAACCTTGGTGCGGATTATGCTCTATCGCACAAATAGTCTTATTTTATTAGATGGAAGATGGCGATCAATTGAATGTTCAATTTGTTAAAACCTTGCAATATCCAATCTTGGTTGAGATGGAGATGAATGGTGACTAATAGGGCTTGGAAGATTCGTCGATGATGAGTCAAACGTCCCCTTTTTGTGGAAGATCAAACATGACTTCGGAAGGAGGGTATGAGAAAGAAATTCACTCATTGGTTGTTCCAGCATATATCTAACCTTAGCATGATTGTCAACCTTTAGAAGTTACATGTTGATGATTCTTTGCCTAGATTTCCTTCTTGGGGAAGGAAAAAACATAGGTGTTGATACTTTTGATTAGCCATCAACTTCCATGTTTCCTTGTCTTCAAGTTATTTCATATTAAATCAATTGTCATGATTTGTCTTAAACAATGACTTTTGCACATATTCATCATTAACCTATCACAAACAAAAAATAAATTAAAAGGCATCAAATTCAAATAAACAAAGTGCATTTATATGAGATTATACATATTAATATTAGATATATAAAATGGATTGATCAACAAGTAAACAAACCTTTCACACACATACACCACATCCTTATCAAACGTGTGATTATATCTTTGGCCTTGAAATAGAACTAACATAATCCACAATAACCGTCTCATTCAGTTGTAATATCGACGATTTAAAATTTAGCTTTACGATGTTACCTTTTTCTTGATAGACTTGATAATCGAAGAGGGGAAGTAGACGATGCGATGGGGCCCTTGGTATTATAATAATATAAATAATGTTAAGCTTAAAGAAAAAAGATGGTGGAGAATAATTATAAATGGTAGGATAGGAGGAGGACCACAGTATTATAATTTGGGTGGTTGGGCACCAAGTCTTGGGACTTTCTAACCATCAAGTTAGGAAGGTGTGACTAAACCCTCCCCAATAAAATGATATCTATAAATTAACCCTTGTGAGACCGTACAATACAAAGTGACAAGAGGCCATCAATGAATAGAATAACAAATGGTTATTATTGATGACTGGCGTACATGTGGAGGAATTATTATATAAAAGCAGTAGGATTAGATTATATATAACATGTTGAACTCCATATATATATATATATATATATATATATATATATATATATATATATATATATATATATATATATGCTAGCTAGCTAGCTAGCTATTAGTTAAGAAATGGTGGTATAAATTAATTAATTAATTAGAAGGTTTTGAAATAGGAAACAAGTGGCAAATTTTGGAGGGGGTGGGAAGGGTAAGTAGTTGAAAATAAGAAGGAATACACGCAGCCCCAGGTCCAGGACCATTTGACAGAGGCAACCTCACATGAACCCAAGCAGATGACTTATGGACCCCTCCCTTCCCCGTTCTCGATCCCCTTTATATTTGAAATATATTTTCACCATCTTCCTCTTAGTTAATTTCATAGTAATCTTTCTTATTTGAGAAATTAATAAAGAGAGTGCCAATTTAATACGATGTCAAATTATATTTTCAGAAAACAGCATCAAATATATTCAGTAAAGAGATTAAAAGAAATAAAATAGGAAAATGTATTTTCTGGGTATTGTAAAATGAAATGTGTAAAGGTGTTTACAATGTTAACAAATATATTTTTTGTTAGAACAACTAACGCATACACTCTTTTAGGGGCAGAACTAAAGGAGAGTGAAGAGTGTCTACTGACCATCCAGTCACACATAAAGTCGAGGATTATTTTTAAGAAAAACAAGAGTTGAACCAGTTAGTGGTACATAGTCGGTAGAGAAGAGAACTAAATGATTACCTTCCAACTAAGAAGTTTTGGTTCCACCACTAAACTCTTTAAACCTAGTCATAAATCAACAACAATATCTACCAAGGGAATAAAACCGTCAACTACTTGCAGAGGAACACATTTATGATACGCCATGATCGATACCGCTAAACTACAAGTTCTTTTGATCAAGAGGGAAGGAATTATAAAAAAATTCTACTACAAAGAATTCATACAATTGACTCTAATATCTAGTGTTTTAGATTCTAATATTTTTGTACTTACGGTACATTCTCTAGCAACCACTCCATGAGAAGCTAGCTAGGATCTTTTTAGATTTAAAAAAATCCAAACATAATATTTATTTTCTCAAATTCAACGTATTTTGACATATACATTTGTTTTTCATCATTAAACCTTCCAATATTCAAGTTAATTTCTTGGGTTTTTATTTTTATTATTATCAATAGATTTCTGGAGTTAGATAATATAACTTTAAATTAATTGCTTATCTAGAAAAAGTACCATCCTCTAGTATAAATGGAATACATAATTAGAATAATAACTAGAGCATTAATTTATTTATCAGATAAATTAAATGTAAAGTTAAATAATGCAAGAGTAAGTATTAAATTGTTAAATGGAATTGAAGGGGCAAAAAATAAGCGGCCGAATCTGCCTCCAGGTAATCACCCGAATCCCTACACCCACTCTGCACAAATAATACACACCTACTTGATTCTGTCTCAGACTAGCAGAGGAGATAGATGAAGAAGATTAGAAAGTCAAAATGGAAGAGAAGAAGCTGCAAAACTCATGGGTTATGATTTTTGAAGATCTCAAGTTCTGGGTTTCGTGTGTTGTTGATATGCAAGTATCTTGGAAAGTGAAATTGGAAAGAGAATAATATTAGTTGAGAGGTAATTTTTGGAGTTAATGGGGTAAGTTAGTTCCCCATCTTTTTCCAATAATTCTTATATGTCAACCCTAGCTATAGCTAGATGTTTGATTACCATAAGTGAATAAAAACCCTTGGGAAAAAGCCAACACACCAATAGTACCTACATCCCCACACCCTAAGATCATCACCATCTTCTTATTTTAATTCATCTTCAATTTCTCAAACACACAAGAACCTAGCCCTCAATTTCTATTCTTGTGTTTTATGGATGCGAGTGCGTAATTGTCACATGATCAAGAGTGTTGAAAAGCTAGATCCGCATATTTATACACAATCTTGTTCTTTGAAGCTAGAAGAACACAAAATCATCATGAATTTTATTGGTGGTGAGAGTGGTAGTAGCAGTAGTAGCAGAAGACAACAGCAGCCGCAAGGCGAAGAAGACGACGAAGAAGAAAGACAAAACACAGGCCCCATAGGTCAGGTATTTCCGTCTTCATCTTCGTCTTCTCCATCCTCATCTCATCATCATCAGCTTCAACATCAACCTCCACCGTTCCATCCTCAACCTTCTTACCACCACCACAACCCGCGTGGTGGTTGGATGCAAGGAGGCGAGCCTTCATCACGAGATGATGATAATAATAATAATAATAACAACGACGAGGACGACCAACAATCAGGAAGGGGGATGATGATGGTGGTGGAGAGAGAGCACATGTTTGATAAAGTGGTGACTCCGAGCGACGTAGGCAAGCTCAATCGACTAGTGATTCCGAAACAGCACGCCGAGAGGTATTTCCCCTTGGATTCTTCAACCAATGACAAGGGTCTTCTTCTGAATTTTGAAGATAGGAATGGCAAAGCATGGAGATTTAGGTATTCCTATTGGAACAGCAGCCAAAGCTATGTGATGACTAAAGGTTGGAGTCGTTTTGTTAAAGATAAGAAGCTTGATGCTGGAGATATTGTCTCTTTCCAGAGAGGTGTTGGTGGTTCTGCTAAAGATCGATTGTTTATAGACTGGAGGCACCGCCCAGATGCACAACCTCCCCACTACCAATTATCTTCAAATCTTTCATTTCCTCATCCACATCATCAGTTTTCTTTCAACAGGAACAATATGAACATCAACCATTGGAATCCACTTTTCTTGCAATCTCAACCTGCACCATCTAGGAGCCACTCGAATTTAATGTTGCAGCCCTCTTCGTATCGCTACGGTAACACTGCTGGCCCTTACCACACCCTAGGTACTGGGAGCATAGTAAATGCGAATCAAGGTGGTTCCGGATCCGTAATTTATTTCAGATCAGGTGGAGGAGGTGGTATCCCACAGCAACATGTGGACATGATGCAAATGCACCAAAGAAGTACCGGGACTGGAGTTGGAATTGGAATTGGAATTGATCCACCAGTATTACCACCGCCACCTCCATCGGCTGTTGTGTTTGAGTCGGTTCCTGTGGTCCATGGGAAAGCAGCTGCTAAGCGACTCCGTTTGTTCGGAGTTAACATGGACTGCCCCATCTCAGATGACGACGATCAAGATGATGACCCCGCAACCGAACTGTCCCCCACCATGGCTTCTTCTACTACCGCCACGAATATCATCCCCATGGAAAATTACCATCATGATCAGCAATTCCATCACTACCATCATCATCCATCAACACCATCTTCTTCTACCATACCTTACCAGCAATTGAGGCCTTATGAAGAAGAAACCAACTTCCATCAACCCACAATGATGGATTCTTCCTCTACCGATGCTTCTAACAAAACCACAAAGTCATCATCTTCTCCTATGTCCTTGGATTTTGGTATCTAATCAATCCAATCATATAGCTATTATTCGTGTGGGACGTTATAAGAGAATTGAATATATACATTAATATTCAAGGAGCCGTTCAATCACTGAATTTTGATTTGGTCCAATCATTTTGTACCCAAAACTATCAGAGGAGCTAGATCAAGTGATCAATCTTGTGCAAGAAATCAATTTGGAGACTAGAATCACAAATCCTTTTGAGTCTGCGGTTGTTGATGACGAAGGCGATTGGTGAGTGCTATATACAGTCCTTTTGCTGCAAACTAATGGAAGTGATCAGAGGTTTAAACTGAATTTAGTTTTCAGCTACTTAATTTAATTAGTCTCTAATGTACAATTTTCCAGTTATAAAATTCATTTACACCTTCAATATTATTATATATTAAGCTGTTGACTGGAGAAATTACCATTTATTTGTCACTCCATATAGCAAATATATACATTTCCAAAATTTTATGTCAAGATTTCATTTTTTTGAATCACATGTGAACCCTTTTTGAATCATATTGAGCTTTATTGTTATCTTTATATATGTGTGTGTATTTAAAAAGAAAATGTGAATATCACGAAGCAGAAGAATTGAAAGAATGAAAGAGGAAGGGATGGGTTTCTTCCTTTCTTCTCCGGTTTTGTTTTTATTACCTTTTGTAGGTTTGTTGCTCTTGTCGCTGCCACTGCTGCTACACATCTTCCTTTGGGTACTCTCTCTCCGCAGGTACTTCTCTTTCTCTCTCCCAATACATTCAATCACACACACACACACACACACACAAAAGCTTACTTTCTGTGTGCATGTTGCTTGTTACTAGACATCATATCTCTAAGGAAATGTTATCTCCATATGATCTTCACATACTACATTTTTCACAAATACATATACATGTTGTCCTTTCCTTTCTGTTTGAGATCAGTTTTAATATATATAGCCAGGTCCCCTTCTTTGTGTTATATTTTTCTTTATTTACTGTACTCTCCCATCTTTTTAACAGAATCCATGTTTCATGTTACATGTTCAAGTTCAACCATCTCTAGTTAAAAGTTTTTAGTTACCATAGCTATAACTAAAACATTAATAATAATAATATATGATATTATTTTCTCTTATCTTCTAGCTGCATTATACGACAGTCAAACTTATTATCAATAATGCCTACTTTAAGCAAATATAAATACATTTAATATGTACAGACGTGAGAAAAGAGAGAGAGAATCACGTGTGTATATATGATACTAGCACCCGTAGTTGTAAGCATTTTAATATAGTACAACATAATCATTTTGAAATTAATTTCTACATGAACTTATAATATATATATATAGAGAGAGTGATCATACATATTTATATGATACAAGCACATGTATTTATATGTTTTTGTTTTAAATCATGAATTAATCTTTAGTTTGGAAGGTCTAGCTCTCTCTTACCTTCATTTCCTCACCAAACTAGTAGAGTGATTATCACATGTACACACCTAGGTAATGTCAATAAATGTCGCTTGCACAATACACATATATACATGTAACATCTTTATTATTAAATAATGTAACATCCTTGTTTTCCTTTTTCTTGGACATAAGTTTTACCAAACAAAGCACAAGCACCACATTTATTTCCATTTGTTATAGTTATAGCAAATCTAAAGGATTTTGTTTTTAACTAATGCTTATTTGGACTTGGTTCTTAACATAAAGCAGTGATATCTCATTATTGAATAATTTAAAGCAGTCATATATATCTCATTATGCGATATATATATAGACTTGATACATATATTGTTGTATTCTAAAACCATTTTCATTAAAGTAGTATTGGTTTTATCTCCAATCAACCATCTGAAGTATAATCTTGATAGTATATTTTCTGTATCGCATGCATCATCGCGAGTTTGCACTAATTATTTTCTAACTTCTTTGAAAAATTAAAGAGTGGTTTCATGTAGGATTTGGGAAACGAGAATGACACTTACAATGTCCGGGTAAGCTAATTGATTTTATTTTTTTCTTTAAGACAAGTATGTAAAATACAATGTAAGAACAGCAACTAATCTTAATTAAAGAAAGGAAACACTCACCTAAATGGGCTTCAAACACTCCTCATTCACATTAGTTAGCTAGATAATGTGGGATTATATCTAGAAACAAAATTTGTAGAACTTCCTTAGAACTTGCTAGGTGTTTATGGAGGCAGCCTCTCCTCAAGTTTAATCTGCTGTTTTCCAATCATTTGAGAATCTAGATTTAGGCTTGTGCATACACATGCCACTATTATATATTCAAATCTGCGGCTACTTCTTTCCTTAGGAACACAGTTGTGTTTAGAAGTTTATAAATTTATGTGTTTGAATTTCCTTGGGTAACATTCAAAGAGATCGAAGTGCCCTAGAGGTATAACGATTCTAGTGCTATGTTTTGATGCACTTTTTTTGTGTATATTAAGGCACATGTGAGGCTTTGATCCTCCCTACATGTTACCAATACACACCCAAAATACTGGAGTGTGGATCAATAGTGAAAGAGACCTGAATAAAAGAAAACCTCTTTGAATCAATATAAAACAATGGTCTTCCTCTCATCCGTGCATAGGTTTCGAATAGTACAAACACACACCATAGTGTGGAAAAACTTTCTTGAAACAATGAGCAAATATGGAGCTCACATGAGAGTAGACAGGCAACATGTACATCAAACATATAATTCTGTTTGATGAGTTCTAATTACTCAACTCAAGTAATGATGATATACCATGAAAAATGTGTTACATAAAACAAAAGAAGATAAAATTTTGTGTATATGTTAATCACATCTTAGAGGTTGGTTTAAGGAACTAACTACTTAGAGGAAACAGATTTTGTTTTGTTGGCATGAATTCATGAGTAAAAGAAGAAATTGGATTTGAAATTAATTCTAACAGAACACTCAACTAATGGAATTCAAAATCCCTCTTTTTTCAATGAAATTCATAATCACTCACCATTTTAATTAACAAAATTTTTTGTCTTTTAGGTATTTTTCATTACAATTCCATTAAAATATGCGAATTAAACACATTATGGATTTCAAAAAAAACCTTTTATAAGTTCCAATTCCAACGAATTTCGTGAACCAAAAGCACCCAAAGGGGTCGAGCCATAGAAAGTTATGATCTTGCCACAACGATTTTGACAAGTTCAAGAAGATGAGTATACAAAAGTATACACGAATCGTGTCAAACTGTAATATGCATGTTCTTGTTGGTTAAGTTTGTTCAAATATGATTGATTAACTGTAGAAGTTGAATCATATTAAATATAAATTTCTGTTGTAAATAACAATGTTAATGTGTCATTTATGGCTTTATCTCATCACTGTTGGAATATGGTTCAAATTCTTTATTACTTTTATCTTAAACAAGTTAATAAAAACAAAAGGTAAAGTTAACATAAATTCTCGTAAATGCAGCTATTGTAATAAATCAATCTTATGCATGTGTCTAGGTTCATGTAGGCATATGGTGTCTATATGACATAGACATAGGTCGCTGTATTAAATTCCATTCTTTCTCTTTTTGAGTAAGTTGACAGAAGCTTTGGATTATATCAGAAACCATATACAGCAAATGATCGAGAGTACACTTCTGATGTAAGTCTATTCTATTCTTTTGCACTTTAATGCCTTCGTTTTTTCCTTATCAAAGACTTAATCTTACCTGATCACTAATTTTTACACCAAATATGCGATTAATTTCCTGTAGATGATTACTACTTGACAAAGATTTTAATTTAGAAAGTCCTGATCATCACTAAATTTGTTTTATATATTTAAATATAAATGCATGAACATATGTGTATGTATAAATAACGGGATATATTACTTTACCATCATTTAGTTAATCGTATGTTCAGGCCTATTTAAGGCGAGTTAAAAATAAAAATAAACAAAACTTGAAGTGCAAAGAAATTTAATTCATAGAAACTCAACATGCCTAGGTGGTATGCATCCTGCAGTTGGGGCTTTTCAAATAGATTTGTGGCTCGAAACTCGTTTAAAAGCATCATTTACTAACCGAGCGAGCTCGGCTCGAGTCGTTTACCAACCTAGCTAGCTCGGGTCGGCTCGTTTACAAACTGAGCAAACTCAGTTTGGCTCGGATTATTTTAAATTTTAATATTTATTATTATTATTATTATTATTATTATTATTATTATTATTATACACACAACTGTTTATGAGTAATGGATTCTTTTCACTGGTCTATTCATCACCTCATAAAAGCAGTGGTTATATATATTTTTAATTTATGTCCAAATGTTAGCCTAATTTCCGGTACTAATCACCATCCAAATGTTACTTAAAGTAAATTAAAATCAAAATATTGAAACAACAAATCATATATAAAATAGATTTGAGACCTCATACGCGTTAGAACGCTCTGAAAGTGGAATATTTGGCGAGACAAAGGTTATTATCAAGCAACATCTTAACCTCAACGAAATCTTTGTATCTCACCGCCGACACCAACCGTTCGCCGGAGGCCAAGCAGCTGAAGAAGTTGCCTATTCTTACCATTATCTGTGAACTTGTGGATGGAAAATCGAAGGTGTTGATCGGAAATCGCCGTTCCGTCAACTAGAGAATTTTGGGGCTTAATTGATGCAATTGGAAATAAGGTTGTTTCTTAAAAGCTTCTTAAAACCCATTTTTAGGCGGTTTCTTAAACCACTTCAAATGATATTCTTTCTGGCGGTTTCCATTTTTTGTGGTGATTTTTTTGAAATTATTTTTTATTACATTTTTTGAGACATTATTCTTAAAACCGCTCTAAAAATGAGTTTTGTACTAGTGTCCCCTACTTCTTGCTCCCACATCTCCATTTTCTTGTTTGATTTCTCCCTAAACCAGGATGGCCTTCCCACAAATACTTCTCTTATGTCCCCCTCCGTCCCGTTCCATACCATCTCATTTTAGTTAAACTTTAAGTTTACTTAAAGTAAAATGATAAATTTTGCATATGATAAATTGCATAAAACTTTGATAAAAGTTGGTAACATTCTATTTACGAGAATACATATATAACATTTTCTCATTCTCAAAAAGAAGTGACGTATACAAGAATTTATTTTAAAAGGGTAAAATATAGGTCGAGACAAAGAAAACAATAAATTATGATAAAATAACATAAAACTATTTAATCTCTAAATAAGTAATTAGCAAAATTAGAAAGCACAAGAACTCATGATGATTTGGAGTGATTCTTGAAACCATTATGTACTTAACTTCATGCGTGCATATGATCCTAATTGGTGCATGAAAGCTATTTGATAAAAAAAACGTGTAATTGATCTTTATATATATTTTTTGTTTGTGTATTTTGGTGGATCAAACTTCCAAAATATACACTATTGAATTATGTTTCGTCTAGTAGTGTAAAACCCATAAAAGTAAATATTCCCTTGTTGCTATGATGGCCATAAAAAAAATATATTCTTTTGGATTTTTAGTGAAAAGTTGTATTCTCGAGTGCTAAAAAGATACGACTTTCAAAACTATTCATATGGAGGTGTCGTTTATATTAAAGAGTAGGATGTTTGCAGGATCACATCACAACTATGCTAGGAAAAACGACCGGCAATATTATCCTTTTGTATTACATGCACATATGTTTGTTTTGGTTAATAAGTTATAGTGTTGTATATTTAAACAAGTTCTAATTAATTTATTTGTTTTAGGAATCTTTAACTTTGATCAAGAGGTATAAAAATGTTCTGAGTGAAGAAGGTAATGTTGTTTGGAAATTGAATCAATTGAGATTTAATACGGGTGATACCTAGCTTTATCGCCGCTATTGCTCTTGATCCGAGTGGGCAGGGGCGGACGTAAGGTATATCAACTTTCTCGACGAAGTGGAAAGTTTTTATTTTTTTTACGTTTTTTTGTAAAACGTTACCTCTGAAAAAGAAATAAACGTTACCCCTGAGATTATTTTATACCACTCCTAAAAAAATTATACTTTTATTGAAAGCCCGACCGCAAATAACCGATTAAAACTGCTTTGAGCCTTGGGATTTATGGACTTGTGGTGGTTAATAGCCTAATGGACTAATGAAGTAATGGGTTGTGGCATGTGGGCCTCTGTGGAGTTGTAGTGATTGGGCCGTCTCATTTGTTGATGTGTGGCCTTAAGGCCTTTAAGGCTTTAACCCTTTTAATTTTGAACGACCAACCGGTTGTGGAGTGGAGTTGTGGAAAATGTTTAAAAGCAGCGCTGCAATGGCAATTCGACCCCGAAAAATGTTTAAAAGCATGTACAAGCAGCGCTGCAACATCATTCGACAACTTATAATTTTTGGGTTTATTGCAATTGTTTAGGAGATAAAACCACACGCTAAACAAGCATTTATTAGCGATATGTTTAAAAGAAAGGCCCCGAAAAATGATGTTTTTTTCTAAAATGAAGCTTATCAAGACGGATTTACGCAATCAAATGGGTCATGAGTATTTGAACAATGCTCTAATTTGTGTGGTCGAAAAAGAAACATTTTATAAAGTTAAAGAAGATGATGTAATGGCTCGATTTCAAGCTTTCAAAAACCGAAGAGGAGACTATTAGGTATGTGTTTAAATTTACTTATTACCGTGTTTTTATTTTTGGTTCGTTTAAATTGTATCAAAGTACGGTAAAAAAAAATTTGAACGTTACCGCTGAAAGTTTTGTATAAGATCTGCCACTGCGAGTGGGGATAAATTTGATGTAATTTTACCGTTCATTAGGAAACTGATCCAAGGGCTCCTATAACATCATACCCTAAAAGCAGTAGCGGCCCTATTGCTTCGTTTCATTGTAGTGCCACTCGTTTTCCCGTTATTATTATTTTTCTATCCAGCTTATATGCCACCTTTTAGTTAAAGTAATAATTTTCGGTGTACACATGATGTGGACCAATTAATTAGTTATGAATAGATCAGTGGGAAAGGGATGGGTATATTAGGAGCAAGTACATATATATTACAATGGAACAACATATAGCTAGCTTATATATCTAGACAAAGCAGGATTAGTGTTCAATATATAGCAAGTGATGCCAAACAAACATGTATCGTGTTGTGTTTCATGGACTATACATCAATTAGTTATAATACTACCATGTTACAAGAGTATGATGATTATATAGCACGTCTACGAAAAGAGTTATGCTTTTGTGCGTGTGTGTATAGCTGTCAGCTCAGCTACCAGCTGCCAAACTTAAAATTCATAAACTTGAAAACTTTTGTTGCATAACCACAACACAAGCATCATGTCTTGATTTAGGACTATACACACTCACATAAAACGAACCATGAGCGATTAGATGATTTGAAGTAACTAATAAGGTACAAAGATCAAAGTAGACGAGTCGTTGTCTAACGACGCTCATTTCTTTGCTTCAAATTTTTGTAAGGGAAGAAAAAAATACTTGAAACTTTTTTTTCTTTCTAGATCTTTTAAGTTAGTTGATAAGTAAATGTGTTAATAGAAACAATTATATGAAATAAAAATATTAATATATGTATTTCTTGAAAGGAAATAATAAAGATGATATACAAGTAGGTGTACAGGGGCCAACTTGTTAGTTGTTGAGTAACCAGGGAAAGGTACATGAGGGGGACAAGCAAGGTTGGGTTGTATTATTATTATGACGAGTATGTAAGACACGAGACTTGGGCCCATCCTAGTTTAAAGAGAGAAAGCATCTAGCATAGGCTTAGTAGGCCTAGGTTTTAGTGGTACCACTTACTATTCAAGCTAAAAGCCACTGCTTGATTTAAACAGCCATTTTGCATATAATACTCATATAGATAACATACATATATGTGTGTATCTAGTTTAATATTTTAAATAACATATGATATGAGGTAGCACTAAGTACATGTATCCAGACTATATATGTCTTTAATTAGTTGCAACTCCTAATGAGGAGGAAGCAGGGTAGTTAGTAATGGCAGCAATGCATGCAGGCTGATGATCAGACAACCATAACGACATTTGTACATTTCTTCATACTATCAAAAGCAAACTGATTGCTGCTTTTTAACTGTTGCATTCATGTTTCTTTCATCCCTGCTTCTTTCATATTCCTTTTCCAGCCACCCCTAGCTTTATTATTATTATAATTATAAATTTATTAATTCTTTCAAGATTTAAAAAATAATAAAAGTGATCAATGGAGCCATGCCAATATTCCTAGTTTTGAATGAGGTCTACAAACTAGCTTTGCTTTGCTGTCTGTGATCCAGTCTCAAGTGTGCGTGAGTTGCCTTTATGGATCATACTTTATTATGCAGCCCTATACCTTTAATATCTTAACTCATGAGTTATACATACTTTATCAACAATAAAAAGGAATTGAAAACAAAAAAATTGAAACAAAAATGGATTTAAATTATTTTATTTGTAGTGTTTAGAAAATATTCTTGCTTGATATTCATTTCATGCTCGAAGTTTGAGATCATATATACAAACCAAATAACAAATGGATAATATTTAAATACTAGTATGTTTAAAAGTATTATCAAAAACTTAAAACTTCAAATTAAGCAGCGGAAACATTTAGTCAAAATACAACTTGTTTAAAACAATTCAAACACTGTCTTAATAATCAACTTTCAGATAAACATAACACATTGGATGTCAGATCTTCTATAGTCGGGCAACTCCTTATCGCTAGCCAAGCATCCCAAGCTTCCTCTGTTACCAACATTCAACCTGATGTCATCATATTAAAAGTCAGCTAACGTTGAGTGAGTTCTAGATTTACATAAAACATATCATTTAATAAAATAAGAAAGATTTAAACACGCTAACATCGATGCCAATAAAGGCAAAACACTCACACACATTCTATCAAGTCATAGATTATTAGTCTAATCTGTATCACGTTGTATCCGTCAATTCCTTCGGTACTATCCTCTGTGACGACCGTCCACTGAGTTTACGTAACGTTCATGACGACCGTTCATGAAGTATATGTAATGCCCTTATCATGACGACCATCCATGATGCAAACATAACACATTTATGGTCACGTTAACTCTATGAGTAACCGTCGTTACCCTTACACACTGAACAATTGTAAAACTGCACCCATCGACTGGCCACATAGGTGTCGTCCATGTTATCTTACGACAGTCATGAACCAAGGCCATGACGTTGTCATAAGGCTGGGGATAGGACTAGTCACGAAGACTATGCCAAACTCCCAAGACTCCTGTCATAAAGTAATATATGTTCTCGAAGGAACCCTTCCCTTCTCTTTCCCAGATACAGACAATGTAACGACTTTAAAAAATTTCACCTTCTTAAAAAATATCAACGTACAATGCCTAGAAAGTTAAATGTCACATGTTACTCATAACTAATGTTGTCATATTGACTCAGCAAATAATTTTATTTATTACTTTACAGTTATATATTAGCAGAAAATGCTTGATTGTTAATGGTCCTATATTCAAACACTTGATCACTAATTTGAAATGCTAGACAAAATAATAATAATTTTCTGTGAAAATGCAACGATCGATACATAAGTTTTTTATTTAAATTAGAATAGCCGAATACTATGACTTAAATAATTTATTTAATGGAATTTATGTTGGTTGTAAAAATGAAATGTTCCTTCTTGTATTCATTCTACATCGACTATACATATTTGTTTTTTCTTATCCAAAAACCTCTATTATTAAGGCCTAAGCCTTATTTTTATTTTATTTATTTATTTCTGCAGTTGGTATGCAAGAAAGAAGAAGACATGGAAGAAGTAGATTCTAGGGATAATGTGAGTAGTATGATAGAGGCGAATGAATAAATGACGACAGAGAAAATAAGATTGAAGCTAGAACAATGACAGTGTGTGCAGCAGATCCCATAAAACACAGCAGCAGCAAAAGCAAATTCAAAAAATGTATGTTTGATAGTTACTTGTCCTACAAACTTAGGCTATCTTTTATCCTTGAAGTTTAATGAACTAATTCAGTTTCATTGATCCAGAAATGTTATCAGAAAGGGTGTCTATATGGCCCCACATCCCCTCACCTGGATGGGATTTTGACAATGGCTACCATGTTCATTTGACTTTTGCACCTACAATACCTCCATAAATCATAATTCAAAAACAACCACCATATTTGACTCTTGCACCTACAATACCTCCATAAATCATAATTCAAAAACAACCACCTTATCTGTTTTCTACGTCTTTCTTAACGCTCATACATGTTGGTGATTTTAGTGTTATATGTGTCATTCTAGTTTAGTATAAACGTTGGTTTAAGGGGACGAAGCCCCTAGTGACCATGGGGTCGAAGGTAGTGCCCCTAGGGGGGGATCCAAACAGCGGTAGCCCCTGGTGAGGGTAGAGCTAGAAGTTTTCGGATTTACCAAATTGATCGGAAGTTGCTTGAAACTAATGATCAGTAGGTACTCATGTTCGGTAGAGACTAATGATAAATAGTAACTATAAATAGAACTTTTTAACTCTTAGTTTTTAATATTACCTGAATCCATGTAATTCATAAAAAAACCATAAAAGTATAATTTTCTGTTTACAGCAACCAGAAGCTTTCATTGCCCTTAATTTCTCATTTATTTTTACTGATATCATCTTTCATGAACATAAAGTGTATTTAAGTATCTCTCAATGTGTGAGTAATCAAAATATCTTAAAAAACTATAAAATTATAAGTATAAAACTATCAAAATCTACACACGTACATATGTTACTTTCCGTATTCATCTTATAATTTATGTTTTCTAATTAAATAAGAAGTATATGTAATGTATTTCTTTAAACATTTATATTGTTAAAAATCATTTTAATGTGTTTCTAAGGGAACTTAGTATTAAGTTTTCTAATATCATATGGTATATCATTTCATAATGACAAAATAAAATAATATGTAAAGCTATTTTAGGATCTAACTTTTTATATTATCCTCTTTCATAATCAAATAACAACAAAACAAATATAAATAATAAAACTATTTTTTCAAGTTTATGATATTACCGTTTAGAATATCTATCAATTTATCTTAGGCATATAAATCACAAAAAAGAATTAAATGAATAAATTTCAATTTCTTTCTCTATCGATTGGCAAAATTCAAACTTGTCAATCTCATACACAGATGGTCCAATAGTTTATTAAAACGTAACAAAGATAGTCCATATAGTGGATTTTTATTAAAAGTTATGTGAGTTTTTTTAAAAAATTACCAAATTACCCTTTTGTTAATCAAGAAAAAAAGTATTACAAATCCTTGATACCCACCTACAAACAAAATACACTAATACAAAAAAGTGAGAATCCACCAAACCTTAACACGTTTCATCTTCTTCTTCAACCTTGGTCCTACCCCACCGGCAATGCACATCTTCGACAGACCCTCCTTGTATGTCGTCACAAGACTAATAGGTCATGATATAAAACATTAATTACTTTTCATAATTTAAACAATGGAACAATAGAGTTTTTTTTTTGAATGGCAGAATTATATATAAAAAAACGAAAAGCCAAGCCGGCAACAACCAGCCTGCAAGATACAACATGGATTAGAAATACATACTACAAGATTAAAGCTTAAACTTACACCAGCTATTCCAATCCATGGTCTTATAACCAGCCCTATTCTTTACCCACATGAAACTAACACTCTTTAGGTCTTCAAAAAGCCATTGAATGGAAGCCTTTTTCCCCCCAAAGATTACCCCATTTCTTAGTTTCTAGAGACACCATATTGCCGACAGAATAATGATGTGAAAGGCGTTCTTCCTTTTGTCGTCCAGCGAATAGGCAAGGTGCAATCCAAGAATATCCCGAACCGAAAACACGAATATAGGTGGAACCGAACACCAATTACTAATATACCCCCAAAGCCTAGAGGCAAAATAGCAGGAAGTAAAGAGATGTTCTGTGGATTCCGGCACCTGCAAACATAACGGGCAAAGAACCGTGTCTATAGCGATGTTCCTCCGAGTAAGAGCCAACCGAGTTGGAATACGATCTAACTCCGCGCGCCAAGCCAAAATGTTAACTTTGAGAGGTACACCTTTATGCCAAGTTATTATAAAGCTGCCCGGTCGGACCAAACTTGAACCCATAAGTTGTCGCATGGATCTAACAGTGAACATGCCTTGCGGATCCCCCTTCCATGCCCATGTACCATTCTCTTGAACCAACAATTCCTTGATGTTCATGTTATATTTATTATGGACAATCTCAATCTTTTTGATGTTACCCCAAACCCCGACTATATCCTTCCGTCCAGGAATGAGTCCAGACCCATGGGAATTACCATGAATGCACTGCACAACCCGTTTCCAGAGTGCATTAGCTTCCATGTTGAACCTCCACCACCATTTAGTTAGAAGACTTATATTTAGAGTTTTCAAGGAGCCAATGCCCAGACCCCCGTTTGATTTCGCTGCACAAACCAAATCCCAGTTGACCCAATTTATTTTCCTTGAGTCCCCTGAACCACCCCAAAGAAAATTTCTCCTAATTTTATCCAAAATGTTGATTACTTTTTCCGGGGCTTTAAAGAGAGAAAAAAAGTATACCGGCAAGCTATCTAAGACTGACCGAATCATCACAACCCGACCCCCAATTGATAAATTTCTTGCTTTCCACACCGATAGTCGGGACTCAAAAGAGTCGATTACCGGTTTCCAATTTTTGACAAGGTTCATATTTGCTCCCACAACCAAGCCAAGATATGAAAAGGGAATAGATCCAACCCGACACCGAGCTAAACTAGCTAGGTTCTGATTATCCTCTTCCGAGACATTAAGCCCCATAAGACTGCATTTACTAATGTTCACCTCCAGCCCAGATGCAAGAAAAAAACATCTCAATATTCGGATTAAATTTTGAAGATTAATTTTGGACCATTCCCCCATGATAATGACATCATCAGCAAATAGAAAGTGTGAGATAATAGGGCCATTACCTGGTAGAGGGATACCCCGAAATACACCAAGTTGAGCAGCCC
The DNA here is from genome assembly GCA_023525975.1 of Smallanthus sonchifolius. Taxonomy (NCBI): domain Eukaryota; kingdom Viridiplantae; phylum Streptophyta; class Magnoliopsida; order Asterales; family Asteraceae; genus Smallanthus; species Smallanthus sonchifolius. Next base: position 57,530,551 of record CM042041.1, on the reverse strand, counting down.
TATTAAGCATCCAGTTGAACGCTTCCATGCCAATGACGAATAGGAAAGGAGATAAAGGGTCCCTTTGGCGAACCCCACGAGAACAATAAAATTCTTTTGTAGGGGACCCATTTACTAGAACAGAAGCTTTTGCCGATCCGAGGACCCCTTTGACCCACATCCTCCACCTATTTGGAAAACCCATTTGCATCAATACCGAATCTAAGAAGCTCCATGAGATTGAATCAAACGCTTTGTTGAAATCTACTTTAAAAATTAGCCCCGGGAGTTTGGATTTCTTAAGCCAGGAGATAACTTCATTCACTACCAATGGCCCATCAAGGATACTTCTTTTTGTCAAAAAAGCAGTCTGTGAATCCGAAATAATTGACCCCATAACATTCTTCATGCGATTGGCGAGCATCTTGGATATGACTTTACTAATACACCCAATGAGAGAAATTGGCCTGTAATCATTGAATGATGTTAAATCCTTGGACTTTGGAATCAAAGCAATAAAAGAGGAACTGCATGCCCCACTAATGACCCCATCCCCATAAAAAGAATGCAGAATGTTGCAGAAATCCGCACTTAAGATGTCCCAGTAATGCTTAATAAAAGCAAAATTAAATCCATCCGGGCCCGGAGCCTTGTCTCCCCCACAATCCCATACGGCTGCTTTTATCTCTTCTCCCGAAAAAGGAATTACTAGTGATGCAGCCTCTGAGGCCGAGAGTCCTTTAATCCCCGCGCAGTCCAGTTTTGGTCGAGTAGGTAATTTTTCTTTTAATCTATGCCCAAAGAATCTACACGCTTCATCTTTGATATCATTTGGGCAGGATGACCAATTTCCATTGATGTGAATTCCGTTGATCCGATTTGTAACCATTCTAGAGTTATACATACCATGAAAAAAGGAGGTGTTTTCATCCCCATCAACCACCCATCTAATTCTAGCCTTCTGCCTCAGATCTTGTACTTTGTTGTTTTCCAGATCAAGCAATTTTTGTTTATATTCCATCCTTTCCTTACCTTCCTCATCTGTTAACCCAATTAATTCTGCAATGGTATCCAGTGAGTTTAATTTAACCCGAAGAGTCTTATAAATCTCATCTTCTTTTTCTAACATTTCCTTGTTCCAATTCTTAAGCGCCCCTTTAACATTCTTGAGTTTAGCTGCAAGCATGGCATCCGGCCTAGCGTAGGCAACAGGGGTTAGAAAAGCCCTTTTTACTACATCGTCAACCTTTTCCTTACCCAACCAAGAATTGTAGAATCTGAATGGTTTTGGCCCGAAATTCACACTAGAGCAAATAAGAGAAATGGGGCAATGATCCGATATTTCCTTCAACCAAGCAGTGAGAATGGCCTCCGGCCACCGATTCATAAAGTTACTACACACTAAGATCCAGTTAATTTTGCTTGCTTTATGGCCATTCTCACTCATATAGGTGTATTTGTACCCTCCCATGTTATACTCAAAAAGGTTGGAATCATGAATGAATTCGTTAAAAGATCTGGAACCTGCAACATTAAACTCAGAGTTTAAACGTTCATGTGGGAACCTAACCTCATTGAAGTCCCCCAATATTATCCACAATCCCGGACTGGTTTCTTTAGTATCTTTCAAGAAATTCCATAGGGCAGCCTTGGCTGATTGTTCCTGAGGAGCATAAACATTGGCTATGTTAAGCTGTACACAAGTCCCCTTGATACTCCCCTGAACAACTAATGTGTGGCGATGCTTGATTACTTGAGTTCTATCGAAGAAACCGGGGTCCCATAGACTTATAATTCCACCTGACCTTCCTACGGCTTCAACCCACTCGTAGTCCATATCCCTCTTGCCCCAGATGTTATTCGGATTAATTTTGAGTTGGTCACTAATCAGAGATTCTTGAATGCATAGAAAATTGATTTTGTGTTTTTTTTTTGAATTCCTGGATCCATCTCCTTTTACCAGGATCCCCTAGCCCCCTTGTGTTTATGGACATAAAATCCATTACTGGTGTTCATTACCCCCTATCCCCAAGATGTTATCGCGTACCTGTGATGTGAAATCGGAGACATCAATACCGACGCATCGACCAACTTCAATGGTGTCCTGAATCTCCGCGTCAACGTCTGTGCCATTCGGATTATTCATGCCACCAACCGTTTCACTGCAACTGACTACAGGGGATTTGTTGAGGTCCACCGAATTACCGGTATAGAGGCACTCAACATCTTCGCCATCTTGCTCTAAACCCCCACCCGACTGATTTAACCCTAACTGGTTTTCACCCCCATCTTCCAGCGATTCCGCTTCCCCTTCCACATCCATTCCCTCATCCCTAATTTCATTAAATTTGCCGATGCGTTGCTCATTCCTTTTGTTAGTGGCACCGGTCCTTTCATCAATCTCCAACCCTCCCTGGGAAGTATCACTTGTCGTATGATTTTTTGACAAAGATGGGGTAACTTTCCTTTTAATTCTTTTCCTGGATTTTTGATGTTTGAGATGCGATTTAGATATAGGTGATCTAGACTGGACTTTTCTTTTCTTTTTTGTTTGGGCTCCAAACCTAAAAATCAGATTGTCCAGCCCAAAAGGATCCGAGCCCATGTCCTTTTTTTGCCCAACATCTTCAATGCTTCTGCAACCCGGTTGTGGCCCCACCTCATACGTAACAGAATTCACCATGTTAACTTTTCCACTCTCCAACTTGTAAGCATTAATGCTTTGACCATTGCACGATGCATCAGGCCTGGACTTTTCATGTGTCTTCGCCACTCCCGATGACGACTCTTCATCTCCCACTTCTGCCATTTGCCCGTCCGTTTCCTTAGACAAAGATTTCGTCGGAGACGAATGTAACACCGGCTGCTCCGACTCTTCATTATCCCGGCCATCGGACTTTGCTTCATTCCCCACCGAGCTATTTTCCAAATCATCCAGGCAATCTGGAACCCACTCCCCCGGTTCTTCTTGGATCCAAATTCTGAAGGCTTTGTTCTGCCATTTTAGTGTAAGCTCTTCTGATATTTTGTGGACGTCATCGGTGAGAACGCCGATGCAATCGTACGATATATTACGTTCATCTCCATCTAGTTGGGACGGCTGAATAACCTTCCCAAACTGCTCTCCGACACTGTTGATGACCGCTTTGTTAAAGAGGTTTAACGGGATGCCATATATCTTTAGCCAGGCGATTCTTTCAAAGGCGAGAGATTGGCCCCTCCACACATCCAGCCGAGAAAACCATTGACACCAGAGTTGTTTGTTTTCTAAGAGTTTTTCCATCTCTGGTAATTCGGCAAAGGTTAGTAGTAGGGTAAAGCCACCAATGTATTGGATATTAGTTCCGGTGAAACCCGCTTCGTGAAGAAGTACGTGAATAGTCCTTAGAACACCGAAATCAACAGTTTTGCCAATCAAGGAAACTTCGTGCCAGCCGTTGTAGGCATTAGTATCTGGTGATACACATACTGTTTTCCTTGTCATCGAGGCCGTCGGATCTTTGTTCGTCAACGCATCCAAGAACGATTTCCCGGCCTTGGCATACGCTTCTCTTCCTGGGATATGGTGCCTATTCTCTCCCGGCATGTGTCTGGCTTGTTTCCTGTTCACTACTGGGTCTTCATTCTCGTTTGAGAACTTAGCCACGTTAACCGTCAGCTTGCAATACCCGATCTTGATTTCATTGAGTCTCTTCTCCAAAACCTTCCTGTCCTTAACTCCCGTGAAGCTAACGAATCCGAAAACATTTCCTCCTTTGTCTCTTTTCCTAGCTATGTAAACTCCGGCAACCCTACCGTATTCGCCGAAAGCCTCTTCGATCTCCTTTGATGAGCTTCTTTCTGGGAGGTTTGTGACAAAATATTTTGTCACCGGACCTCCGCTATGTCTCCTCCATGGAGCCCCTATCGGAGCATGCCTCTGCCTTCCATCCCCGCCGGGAGGTCTTCGAGAGAAACTCATGTTCGTTTCACAAGGTTTATTTAGGAAAAAGTATGGAACAATAGAGTAATTTATGTTTCATGACTACAGCGAACTATTAAAATATCTTTATTAATTAATCAACTTTTATATATTCAATTTTTAATATGTTACTTCTTATGTACACATAAATATGAAATATTAATAAAAAAAACAACTTAGATAAAACAAAAAAAAGTTAATTTTTAAGCTAGTAAATATAATATTATGAAAAGTTACCTTTACCTTTGATGCTAAAGTAGAAGACACGTAGGATATTATAGACATAATAAGCTATACATGATTTGTTTATGAGAAAAGAAAAGTTAACGATTTATCTGTGTAAAAGTTAAAGTCAAGATGATATTCTGACATTTGCTCTTAAACATTTAACCTTTTATGACTTTTACCGATCAAAAGTTGTAGTACAGTTAGTACTTTTCTTGAAAGATTAGTGTAGATTTATTCACGCGTAAAAGAAAAGGGTGACGTACTCCAAAAATAAGGTTTTTGAAATATAAATTTACACATCATAGGATGGACGGAAGTAGAAGATCCGTTAGAAAGAAATTTCTATTAATAGAGTTATATAACATTAACTGTTTTTGGAAAATTATCAAAAGAGAATTTAGATCATTCAAATTAACTAAAGAACATTAACCCTTGTTCTCACTAGATATTGATCATATAAACCATCAATTAAGACACAATACGCATATGATGTGGTTAAATTAAAACCCGCATGTGTCCTCTAGGTTGCACAATACACCGGTGTCTTACGAATGGGCTCATTACGCCGGTCATAACTGTCAGTACGCCCATATACCTTGGAAAATATGCATGTATAAACCCACCGACTCATTACTCCACCCACCGACTCATGTGTAACCCCACATACGCTCATATATATTGTTAAAATTATATTTAAAATACATAGGAAGTAGATAACATGAAAAAAGAGAGATGTGTATAAATTTGAGTATGTCTTTCTGAAAGAGAAAAACAAAACCTAGCTACTAGTATATATTGTTAAAACTATATTTAAAAAACGAAACAACATGAAAAAAGAGATGTGTATAGATTTGAGTATGTCTTTCTGAAAGAGAAAAACAAAACCGAGCTATAATATCTTAATAGTTTGTTTTTTCTACAAGCCTATCATAATTAATAATTTGATAAAGGATTGTTGAGCGATTTAATTTCCAGTGTAAGAGCATTAATGGTCGGTGTAAAATGCTCGTGGTAGGGGTAGGTGGAGAAGCCTTGTAATTTCTTCATCCTCTCATAAAGGTGGTCGACATAATGTGCCTTTGATTTCTTAAACCTATTGGTGTAATGAGTCGTATGGGGCACGTGGTGGGTTCTAATTTATCCACTCTCCGACATATTATGCATTCGACACCAATTCATGTCAGGTGTTCTTAGTGTTTTATGGTCAATGTTTATAAGTAAAAACAATAAAAAAGTCGATATTTATTTTGTTAATTATAAAAAATCAAATGCCTATTTTAGTAATTCTCTTGTTTTTTTAACCTTACCTTAAATTTCTTAACGGTAGTATAATTGAAGCGATGTAAAATATAGTATATTTGTGACCTTTAAGTTAAAAGTTTGTGATTTCGTCCCCGGGTGATGGTATCATATGACATTTGGAAGATACTATTGTACATTAAAATACAAATATACACAATAAATAAAAGAAAAATAAGAAATCATCAATATCATCTAATTTATTTTAACTAATATTTCTTTAATATGTATCTAGAGCATTATGGCACGGGGTCATCTCCCGAGGTACCGTGTGACGCCCTGGGTGGCCCCAGACCAACCAATCCATCCTGCTTATGATCAAGATCTACTGGTTTCGTCTTGCCTTGGACTCATCGAACAAGCGAGCGGCAACATCTCCCGACCAGTGATGCGTTCGGTGTGCAATCACACCTAGACATGTTCACGTCGTTTATCCCACTGAGGTCGTGCCCGATGAAGTCCGGACTAACTAGTAAATCCAAGAGTTCAAATACAAACATAACAAAACGATCTTTGAACATTTGGTCCTTGAAACTCTCCCACCACCATTTCATGCACGTCCTTGTGCATGCTCGCAATCCCATACTTGCTTGCAACTGAGAGATGATACATCTTCACCCAAAAAAATTGAGCATTGTTAAGAAAGACACATGGTAGTTCAGCTACAAAGATCTTCATCCGGATCGTTCAGATAATTGCATCGGATTAATTAGGTGGCGTCGATGTTCGCCTAGTTTTCAATATCATGACCTGGAGGTTGTAACAGTCATGATCTTTGTTTAATGGCACTGCTATACTGTAGTTGCTGAACTACATCATGGCGGGATTCAATGTTAACTAGACTAGGTCGGAGCTCACTATCTCATACTCGTGGCTTACAAAGACCATCGTCGAAGCGCTCCCTATTTGGTCTTCTCCCACCACCATTGAATAATCATACTCGTCAGGTAAACGCACATATGAGATAAGTCACGTTCCAAAGTATTCGAGGATCGACCTACTCTGATACCACTTTGTCACTGGTTCATATCTCGAGGTATCGTGTGGCGCCCTGGGTTGCCTCAAGGTCAGCCATCCTGCCTTAGAATCATCAGGCGAGCGGCAATAGATCGCGACCAACGATGCGTTCGGTGTGGAAGCACACCTAGGGATGTTCACATCGTCTATCCCACTAAGGTCGTGCTCGATGAAGTCTGGACTAGCTGGCAAACTCAATCGTTCAAGTACAAACACCGCAAAACGATCTTCGAACATTTAGTCCGTGACAACTAACTTGACAAGTCATTTGCATATGAACCGTAAACATAAAAATTAAAATACTTTTATAGAATTTGATTACCATATAAAAGAAACGAAATAAAGTAGTGAGTTACAATACTTTTATAATTGAAATAAACCAATGTAAAAGAAAGGAGTAGAAGCAGAATAAGTTTTGGTTAAGGATTCACATTAGATATATGTCTCTTAAAACAAATTTCAAGTCTCACAAGAGAACTCGTTTGTTTATAAGGACACAACAACCGAAGCAGAGTGTACTTCCAAGGTGGGCCTCCACTCGAAACTATACCTTGAAGTAGAAGAATAAATGATCAAGAACTTGTTGGAGAATTCTTTGTTGAGTATTCGTGAATTGCAAGTCGATGCGGTGTGTAAAACAACTAAAGAGCCCTTAGTATTTATAGTGAAGGGTGAGTCGTAACAACCCAAAGAATTCAAAACTGAAAAAGAAAGCATTTTACAACTTGGTAAAAAAACTTTCTTTTTCACCCAAAATTTCAACGTCGTCTTTTATAGTGTTGTTAAAATTCCATTTTATATTTGTTCAACTTGCTAATTAATTCTCCCTTTTCTTTTTCTTTGCATATTGTGCCTCCACGGAAGGCTTTAGATCTCCTATAATTTTGGGCCTTGGCCCAATTTGCACTCTGTCTGTGTTCGATCAGCCGCTTATGTCAAGACAAGGGATTCATTTCCCCTTTTTTTCCACTGCTCCGGTTAACAGCCGCCTTCTCCGTGAAGCTCCATTGATTGAGCACTGAATGTTCTTGTTTCCTTGTTTACTCGTGGCTCCATCCTCTATAAAGATGGCCTGCTCTTTCTGTTGATTTATACTTCTTGTTGCTATTGTTTGTTTAAGGGTTTTAAAACCTTTTCTCTTCGTCTTTATTTCTCTATATAATGTGGTTTTGATTTCAGTAATAAGATCATACGATTATCCTTTTGTGACAAATGTAGTATGCATTGTCTGAGTAGCTATATATTTTAAGCACTTGGAAAGCTCGAATGATTCTTTCCAAAACTAAACACAATCACATTAGCTTATAATTAAACAAGAAACAAAGGGTTAGACGATCGGATTCAAGTTTCAATTAAACTCATTAAACTTGGTCATTTGGTTGCACCGGCCGCAACATTTATATGATGATTAATTGGCAACATGTGTGCAATACAATGTTAGAGTATCTCATATCTTTTAAGGGGTTCACCTCAGTTTTTGTATATAGCTTTCTACTATAATTTCAAAACTCAGGGGTTCCGGATATCCGGTTAACCCCCGAACCTATATAGATCCACCCTGGCTAGACAAGTCATCTTCTATAAGTAGGTATATTTTTTAAACACTTGGAAAGCTAGAATGATTCTTTCCAAAGCTACAGTGACATTAGTTTATAAACAAGGAACAAAGGTTTAGACCATCGGAATTAAGTTTGGGGTAACTTTGTAGTACCAAGTTTCAAAACTGGTCCAACTAGGTCATCCAATATGCATTTTACACTGTATACATCATCGAGTATACTATGGTGAGTGACTTAATTGAAACATTTTTTTAAACTCGGTTATTATTGTGGTGTTTTCCCTTAATTTTCAATTAAACTCATAAAACGTACTTGATCATTTGTCCGGTTGCACTGCAACATTTATATGATGATTGATTGGCAGCATAAGTGTGATACGATGTTAGAGAATCTCATTGTTTGAAATAAGTTAACGATCGATAGATATCAATTTTGATAATGGATTCGGATATTTATGTGAGTTTTTTTTTGTTTGACATAATTAAAGTATTTATTAGTAACAGAAGTAGGTTAGGTCCCCACCCTAGAAACATGAGTTGTCAAGACTCATGAATGTACGTGGGATGTTTTTATAACTTTTTTGAGGTGAGAAAATGGGTGCCAGCATGAGCATGGGATGTCTTGGTACTTTCAGACTTTCTCTCTAGTTACTTTCTTTGTTGGATGAACTTTGTTAAGTATAAATTTTGATACTGTTAATTACTGAAAGGAAGCTGATGAATAAAAGCTAGTAATAACATTAATTAAAACACATATTTCTTACTAACCATGATGTAGTCCCTCTGGTCCCCATGCACTGTCAAATGCCCATTGCAATGCATACGGGACCTCCCTGCGGCCCTAACTAAGCGGCTTCCAGCCATCCCTGCTCGACTTCACTAGATCGCACGTACCTAGATGCGCTGCACCCCTCTTACAACGGTCCAGTTCAACTAGGCTAAGATAAAACTCTCAATCAGTCTAATAAGGTTGAATGGTGAAATTTTTGGGAGCACCTATAGCAACGATAAATCGTTGCTATAGACCACTCTATAGCGACGATTAAAATCATTGCTATATAGACCGGGTCTTTGAAAGCCTTATTTCTTGTAGTGTTGCAAACCAATCCGACCAAGTATGCTAGTACGGAGGAACCAGCCAAACCATCCGGACATAGTTCGTTCTCAGACTAATGTCGGGGCTTTCTTTGATTACATGTAAAAGTTAATATATCTATATCTATATCTATACTATATACTAAATAAAGGTTTTTCCATGCCACGTGTCTTCTTCATATTCATTCTCATCATTTTTTTTCTCTCTCTCTTATTAAATCCATATATATTTTTAAAGAAAATCATAATTATACTAATAAAGCACATTCATTTTAAATTTTGCCTTATTATAAGAAAAACTTTGAAATCTAATTATTTAACTTTCATTTACAATCAAACAGTTATGAAAGTCAAATTACATTAAATATAATTAACGTATTTTTAAAACCCAATTATATATTAATTTTTACATATTTTGAATTTTTTTTTATATCTTTAGTATGTGTAATACATTTTTACACCTGTAAAATATATATATAAAAATTTTATACTATTTTTCACCCCTTGTTTAGACACGAGCTCTAAACTAGTTTATTATAAATAAAGTGGAACCCTAAATAAATACGAGGTATGTATAAGCAACATTAACTGTGGGCCGCATGGCGCATGGGTTGGATTGGAAGTGAGGAGCCTAGGAGGTGGCAGCTGGTGGCAGCATAGGTTGATGCAGGCCCAAAGAAGGGGCGATCAGCCCCTGTAAGCAGCCCAAACATTTTAAATGTTATTTAGTTTTAAGCCCAAATTCAAGCCAAAAATGTAAAAACTGCTTTTCAATTCTACTTTTGCAAATACATAGCCGCTGCACAAGCACCAAAACATGTGAACCACCATCGCTGCGGACTGAAATTGTTATTTCTTTCACGAGGTTAACTTTTAATTACTTAAGATATGAAAAACTTTGAATTTGACCGAGTCATTAACGTTAATGTATCAAAGTTACTGATATCGATTGAATTTGTGTCTATGATTTTGATAATAAGGAAAAGATGATGTCCATAACTTGTATGGTATCATATTAATTAATTACTAATAATATGCTAAAAGAAAAAAAAATTATGAACTTGAATATCATTGACCTTGTTAGAGTGAGGGTGGAAACAAACGTCTATCGATTAATTAAGTTGGCATTTGTTTCTCGTACGTGTTGCAAGAACGGTTAATAGATATTTTTCGATAGTGAATCTTGTAAAATTATGTTTGCACAATTGAATTTGTGATGAATTTTAGGAGTGTATATATGTGTCACAGACAAACAAAGACCAACATGTTAATGTTAATAGTGATAAAATTATTGAGTGTTTTTAAAAGATCAAAACAAGTAAAAGACAATCACAACATATAATTTTTTTTTTGTATATATCTAATGAACCATACTCTTAATTTATATTCTCGTTTATTTTATTATAATTTGTTAGTACCTAATTTATATTAACTCCTTTTTTTATTATACTTTCCTGTTCTCTTTCATCCAATATATTTTTGACACAAGATAGAGAATATTGCTAGTTAATTTGTCTCTAAGAAATTAGGAAAACGTTAGAAAATTATAAATGAAATTTGAAAAGTTCAAAAATTATAGTGGTCGTTTGACTAGCAGGGGTGCAATTTAAAATTCTGCAAGACACTTCTTCTTTCTCTTGCACCGAATATGAGAAATCCCAACATATAACTTACACAATATTGTAACTCGGAGAATCTGATCCGTCAGTTCACCCCTCGTCTTAAGCCGACAAAAATCCCTAAGCCATTTGAAGGGAAACCCACAACCTCCTAGGGTCACTCGAACCCTCCTAACACCATTCCAATAAGTTCCCAAGCTACCAACCCTCTGGTTCCAACAACATGTATGTTGTAGTTCCAATGAACCGAAAATGCCACGTACCTGAAAACGACTCGAAACCCACATTTTGACCCATGTAAACCCAAAAGAAACCCACTACGGACCTGATATGAATCCGCGTCACAACTAAACCAACCCTGGAAACCAAACATGTCTTGAACGATAACTAGCTCATCGACTGATAAGATCAATGACGACCTTGGTCAGAACAACACCCAAAACCCTAATGGTTATCGAAGATCTGACTTGAAACCCCCAACCCTGGTGATGCCACCAATCCCATCGCACTAAACACCATACTGAAATCAGGTGAGACTGTCCAACTCGGTGGAGTGCAACTTTAAAACCTCATAACAAGTGACCCAACTTTCTAGGGGTACACTAGAGGGTTAAGAAAACTACCTGTCGGGCCCTCCGCCTTCGAACCCATCGTCATGATCACAACCCTTGACCACCATCATTGGGGAATAGACCAAGACCATCGGAAGCTACCAACACCCTTGTCGCCATGCTCTCTTTCATCTAACTAAGCCTAATAAGGGCTCTCACTTCTTTCGCTTGCGCCATTCCGTCCAATGGAGATCCTTTGGTCTAGTCTTTTCCCTTTGAACACTCTAACTTTGTGTTAAAAGAGAGTTGAAAAACACGAAAGTAAGACTCTTGTTTTAGAAACACCCGAAAAAAGGGGGAGGTGAAGAGACATGAAGCATGCCTCTTTGATTTCCCTGCGTCCCTTATGACCCGCATGTGACCCATCTCTCTTCTCGGGTACCCGCCTCTCGTAAGGCCTACACCTCCTGACTAAGCCTTCTTCCGCCTATGACCTGATGCTTGGAAGCCTTTCAATGATTGGCTCACTAGTGATAATTCGGGGGATGCTGTTTTGCTAGCCCAACTCCATTAGAAACCAATGACCCTAATGTACCATCGGCTGTTCTTCTGACCAGTTGTCTTCAAACCCCAAGTGACTATTAAAACTAGATGCATCAAAACCATCAGGCACAACTTTACCACAAAATTCTTGGACACTCCCTTTACCCTGTTCATGGCCAATTAGCCATTATTGAATCCTCATTCGTCTCTGGTTGTGATAATGCACCCGGAACATCGCCTGATGGCCATCTCTATTAAACAACGTCCATGTTCAAAGCTTCGGCAACCCAAGCACGACTTCCACTACACTCTCCTTCATCATTATTTCTTTCTTCATCAGAAACAAGGTTGTCTTTCGACTCTGGATAGATTGGTTCAAAGAAATGTGATGGGAGATAGCTGAACAACTGATGCTCTTATTAAGGCAACTAAATAATTCTAATTGTTTGTATATATTTATTAGTTATTGCATTAAAATCCTTTCCTGTATTTGTTATTCTTTCTATATGTATCCTTGTATTATATAAATTCTCATAGCTATCAATGGTAAATACACATTCAATCATAACATTATATGGTATCAGAGCTATAATCAAGTTCTCACGAGATATCGATCCTTTCATCCCATCACACCTAAACCCTAATCCGATCACCATGTCAGAAGGCAAAGAAGTAGTACAACCATTGGCCACCACCACCCAAATCACGGCCACCCTCACCCAAATCACGACGACATCCCACTTTTCGATCAAATTAACAACCTCCAACTTCCCTGTTTGGAGAAAACAAATCCTCTCAACTCTCATAGGTCTTGACCTTGACAAATTCATTGATGAGTCACTACCACAACCACCAAAGTTTCTTGATGTTGCAGCACCCACACATAATCCAGACTACTTGTTATGGTACCGCCAAGATCAAATACTGATAGGAGCCATCCTCGGAAGCTGCTCCGATACGATTCAACCGATGCTCTCTTCTGCTACCACAGCGCGTGAGGCATGGGTCCGTCTCACCACCAGTTATGTGAGTGTCTCCAGGTCTCGCATCATATCCTTGAAGTCGAAACTCGCCAAAAACCCCAAAGGAAATCGACATGTTGCTGAATTCATGCAAGACATGCGAGCAATAGCGGATGAACTAGCCATTGCTTAAAGTCCAGTTGACGAAGAAGATCTTCTAGTACACATTCTCAATCAACTTGGGGATGAATACACTAGTATTGTAGCCGCCATCAAAATTCGAGACACGCCACTGTCGTATCATGCTTTGTTTGATAAATTAGTGGACTTTGAGCGTGCCCTAAAAGAAACTGAAGGCCTGAATGTAAACCCCATGGTCGTGACAGCCAACTATGTCCAGCGACAGCCCACTCGGTCCTCCAACAACCGGACCTACGGGCCAGAACAGCGGGCCTACGGGTCAGAGCAACAGTCGCACAACAACCGGTATGGGTCGACGGGTCAGTATCGATCCAACCGAGGAACCACAGGTAATCCCTCTCGTTCACCTAGATCATTTTGTCACTATTGCAATATCCCAGGTCACGAAACTAAAGACTGTCGAAAGCTTGCTCGGTTCCTAAAAGACAACAACATCCACATTAACACAGCTCAACCCTCAAATCCGGTTGCAAACATTACCACTTCTCGGCCCACTCAAGACTCACCCACATGGCTCTTCGACAGTGGTGCATCCTACCATATTACATCCGATCGTGCAACTCTCCAAACTATTTTAGAATACGGGGGGCCAGACGAGATCACACTTGGTGACGATAAGGGTCTTCCCATTACTCACACAGGACACACCAAAATTCACACCAATTCTTGTTCTTTATCTCTTTCTAATGTCTTGTTTGTTCCTAATCTTCGTAAAAATTTAATTTCTGTAGCCAAGCTTTGTCGAACTAACAATGTATATGTTGAATTCTTTCCTTTTCATTTTCTTGTTAAGGATCTACGCACGGGGGCGCCACTCATGCGGGGTGAAAATGAAGGTGACATCTACTCGTCAGCTCTTCGGGCTCTCCCTCAACTTCACCACACCTTCAAGACTTCTTTAACGGATTGGCATCATAAGCTTGGCCATCCCTCTATCCGTGTTTTTAGATCTTTAGTTTCTGTTCTTGGTTTGAATTTTAAGACTATGGCAAAACAGTCTTTTCATTGTAATTCATGCTTACTTAATAAAAGTCACAAACTGCCCTTTGGCCAAAATTCATTTACAGCATCCAAACCGCTGCAACTTGTTTACTCTGATGTTTGGGGACCGGTCCAACGGTCTGTTGATGGTTTTTCATATTATGTACTCTTTGTTGATTATTACTCAAAGTATTCTTGGCTTTATCCAATTAAAAAGAAGTCTGATGTCTCTAATATCTTCCCTCAATTTAAAATTTTGGTTGAAAAATACTTTCAAACTCCATTAATATCTCTATTCACAGACAATGGGGGGGGGGGGAATACCAAGGGCTTATTCCGATACTTCAATCATTGGGAATTTCACACTTCACCACTCCCCCACACACACCTGAGCAGAATGGTGTTGCTGAGAGACGCCACCGACATATTGTTGAGACTGGTCTGTCATGACTTCATTATGCAGGCCTACCTCTTACATTCTGGTCTCATGCGTTTCAAACAGCCGTGTATCTCATTAATCGACTACCTACATCTATCCTTGAGTCTCAAAGCCCTTACCAAGTTATGTATGGCAACCCCCCCAACTATGCCAAACTTAAACCCTTTGGGTGCCTATGTTATCCATGGCTACGTCCTTATTCCACTTCTAAACTTCAACCACGTTCATCTCGTTGCCTCTTTCTAGGCTATTCTCCCGCCAAAGCAGCCTACAAATGTTATGATCTTCACTCCCATCGGCTCTTTCACTCCCGCCACGTTCAATTTGTTGAAGAAAATTTTCCCTTTCAAAAAACAATTTCTACTCCACCATCCTTACCCACTGTTGACACCTTCTTCAACCACATATCCCCCATCAAATTCCACACCTTTGATTACCCCACCTTCTCAATCTGTTAACGTGGCTCATGTACCTCCCATGCACCCAATACCACCCATGCAACCTATCCCCATTCACTCACCCCCTACTTCCCATGCCCCTCACCCTCCATCACCATCTATCCCTTCACACATCTTTCCTTCTGTCGCTACTTCAGAGGCTAACCACAATTCCACCACACCCATCTCGCCCTCCTCCTCATCCAGCTTTCATCCTACACTACTCTCTCCACCATCCTCTGTTTCCTCACCGTCCTCCATTCCTTCACCACCCGACTTTTCCCCACTTCCATCTCCAAATTCCCCTTCTACTCACCAACGAGTTCGTAAGCCCAATCCTAAGTATTTCAATGAAAAATTTGTTAACCACACAACCCTTCACCCGATACCTGATTCCTTTGAACCTACCACTCCAACTCAGGCTCTTAAGGATCCAAAGTGGCGTGCCGCCATGGAGGATGAGTTCAATGCTCTTCTTCATAACGGCACGTGGGAACTTGTTCCCAACATCTCTCATAAACCTATTGGATGCAAATGGGTCTATCGTGTCAAACGCAATCCTAACGGCTCAATTGCTAAGTATAAAGCCCGTCTGGTCGCGAAAGGCTTCCTACAAGAATATGGCAAGGATTACTTTGAAACTTTCAGTCTGGTAACTAAACCGGTCACCATCCGCACTGTCCTTGCCATTGCTCTATCCAAACAATGGCCTCTTCGCCAACTCGATGTGAACAATGCCTTCCTCCAAGGCACCCTCTATGAGGATGTTTATATGGTCCAGCCCCCAGGCTATGTGCATCCCCAATTTCCAAACCATGTGTGTAAACTTCGTAAGTCTATCTACGGGCTCAAACAGGCCCCTCGTGCTTGGTACATGGAAATGACTACCTTTCTTACTCACTTTGGATTTCGAAAATCCATGGCTGATCCCTCTTTGTTCATCTATCACCGTGATCAGATCACATGTTACCTCATGGTGTATGTTGATGATATGGTGCTTACCGGTAATGAAACAAATTTCTTGAATCACTTTGTCACCACTCTGTCGACTAGGTTCTCTCTCAAGGACCTTGGCCCACTTCATCATTTCCTAGGTATTGAAGTCATTCCCACCTCCTCGGGCCTTTTCCTATCTCAAACTCGACATATCCGGGATCTTCTCACTAGATTTCACATGGATGGTGCCAAGGAGGTAGCTACTCCTCTCAGCTCCTCGGTCTTACTCACGGTCTCGGATGGATCACCCTCTGCTGATCCGACTCAATACCGACAACTGGTTGGCTCCCTTCAATATCTTGCTTTCACTCGCCCCGATGTCTCGTTTGCTGTTAACAAATTGTCACAGTTCATGCACTCTCCGTCTCAAATTCATTGGCAAGCCCTGAAACGTGTCCTGCGGTATCTTAAAGGTACCATCCATTATGGGTTGTTCCTTAATCGTCATTCACCACTTGAGCTCACGGCCTTCTCGGATTCTGACTGGGGTGGAGTATCTAATGGTGGTCGGTCCACTACGGCTTATATATTATACCTGGGTTCCAATATCATTTCTTGGAGATCTTCTCGGCAAAAGTCTGTTTCTCGATCCTCCACTGAAGCCGAGTACAAAGCTCTTGCGAATGCGGCTGCTGAGGTTTCATGGGTTAAAAACTTACTCCAAGAGCTTGGGATTCCCGCTACGCAGCCTCCTACACTTTATTGTGACAACACTGGAGCCACCTACTTATGTGCAAATCCTGTCTATCACTCACGTATGAAGCATGTTGCCCTAGACTATCATTTTGTTAGAGAACAGGTCTCTTCTGGAACATTAAAGGTGCTTCATGTACACTCAGCTGATCAGCTGGCGGACATCCTTACCAAACCTTTGGGACGTGCACCCTTTCTCCGGTTAAGATCCAAGATTGGAGTTTCTGACGGATCCTCCATCTTGCGGGGGCGTATTAAGGCAACTAAATAATTCTAATTGTTTGTATATATTTATTAGTTATTGCATTAAAATCCTTTCCTGTATTTGTTATTCTTTCTATATGTATCCTTGTATTATATAAATTCTCATAGCTATCAATGGTAAATACACATTCAATCATAACATTATAGCTTTTAAGTGCCACCTTCGTCCCATTCGAGGGTGCCCGACTCGGTTTCCATCTTACACATCTCTTGTTGTGTTTCAAGATTACGGACTCACTGCCGGAGTCGCTTAATCTTGAGATTCTATGAATAGAAACAACTAGCACATGGGTCGTGAATATCTCAGTTGTTGCCTCGTTTGACGAATCTACAAACGAGAGGGCGTTCTCTTCCACGTAAAGCCATCTGATAACATTAGCTCTGCCGCAGTCGCTTAATCTTGAGATGGCTCTAGAAACGGTGAAAGTTGATCAAAGGATTCTAACCAAGAATTCGATGACGAAGCTAACAATACTGGTCTTTACAACGATTCCTAACATCCTATTTATAACACAACTTCTACATAAACTATGAAAACTAAATTTATTCAATTTTGAAATCCTAATATAAATAAACAAACCAAATAACAGATATTGATAATCTTAGAGATATAACAAGGGACGGGTACATTTTGCCAGACTCTTTTTTCTTCTTTTATTCTGATTTTTATAAACAATTACATATTAGTGAAGATTTTATTTTTCTCCTTTTTGGAATGGACAATCAATTTTAATTATACCCGCAACTGGACTCAAACATTGAATCTACTCACAGTTAAGTGTATGTTTATATACCATAAAAATCATAATAAAGATGTATATATTATTTACTAGTTTAGATCCCATGTATACACACGGCGTAAAAAATATCAATATATAAATTTTTTAAATCTTTATTTATATATTTTACAAGTGTAAAAATATATTACAAATACTAACGATAGAAAACAAATTCAAAATATATAAAAAATAATATATAATTGGGCTTCAAAAATACGTTAATTACTATTTAATATAATTTAACTTTCATTTACTATTTAATATAATTTAACTTTCATTTACTATTTGATTGAAAACAAAAGTTACATAATTAAATTTCAAAGCTTTTTATAATAAGGGATAATTTAAAGAAAAATGTGTTTTATTAGTATACTTAGTATTTTTTTATACATATATTACTATTAAAAAATGAAAATGCATTAAATAATAGAGAGAGCCGAGAAAAAAGTTATGAGAATGAATATGGAGGCAACACGTAACAGAAAAAACCTTTATTTATTATATAGTATAGATATATACACATATATAGATTATGTGGATATAGAAACTATAAAAAAAACTTCTTTTTTACATACACATATCCACACAGGGCTGTAAACGAACCGAACCGAACGAAGCTTTGTTCGTGTTCGTTCGTTAAGCATTTAATTTGTTCATGAACGGTTCACGAACACTAACCGAACGAAATTTCATGTTCGTGTTCGTTCATTAAGGACATGGATTTGTTCACAAATGCTTCACGAACGAAACCGAACGAATGATAGTTTGAGACTTTTGATGTCAACCCTAATGTCTTTCGAAATGAACATTTAATAAGAGCATTTTAATATCAAGTTTTTTGTACTTGTATCGAACTTACTTTACTTAGTTAACTTTAGGGTAAAAAATAAAATAAAAAATAAAGAATATAAAAGGTTTAGATAAAATAAAAGAGAAATATATAAAAATCTTTAATGAACAACATAAACAAACGACACATAAACTAACACGAACATAAACGAACGAACGTTCACGAACACGTTAATAAACGAACGTTCACGAACACGTTACCGAACGTTCACGGACACAATTGAACGAACAAGACCTCTGTTCATGTTCGTTCATTTAGTTAATCAGACGGAATTCCTTGTTCATGTTCGTTCATTTAGTTAATCGGACGGAATTCCTTGTTCATGTTCGTTCATTTATTAAAAGAACGAACGTAAACGAACTTCCCGCCGAACGGTTCACGAACTGTTCGCTGAACGTTCGTTTCGTTTACAGCCCACATAATATACAAATAGAAATTTTAAAAAGTCTTATTTACTTAAGCAATCATAATCCTGGTTAGAGTTGTAAAAACTAAATTAGTAAAAAATTAAATGAGTTAAATACATATATTGTACATAGTATAGAGACGAAATTGAAAATTTTAATTAAAATCACAAGTAGAATCAATTGTATGGTGAAATTAAAAAAATAAAAAGTAAACAAAAAAAAAACTTTGCATACACATCACACCTATACATACACAAACAAAAAAGTTGTGTGCGAGTGTCATTCACCAGTGCTAATTGTATATATAACTACGAAAGAAAAGGAGTTGAATAAATACAAAAGAGTGGCATCGGGACCTATTGCTAGTCAATCCAATTGATTAATTTGTTTTTCACATTAAATGAATTTAGATTAGGCCGGGCAAACTGGACTGGTCGGACGGCTTCGGGTCATGACATCGGGTCAATACGGATTAGGAGCAAAATAACTAAGGGTCAAAACGGGTTTGAATCGAAATTAGTCAGGGTCAAAGCGGGTTGTTTTTTTTTAAAAAAACTTTAATTTTGTTTCGAGTCAAAACGGGTTCAACCAATACAGTGTGGGTGACGGGGGTGGGTGGGGGTGGATTCGACACTATTGCAATTATATATTTCTACTAATTCCCTGTGGATTCGACAACCCTACTTCCCTATCTGTAGTCTAAGTTAGATAAGTAGTAGTTTTTATAAATGTATTTGATTGACCTTGACACCGCGACCATGGGGGCGGGCCACCCGTACCCACCCCACCCGCACACCCCACCACGTCGCCACCACCCGATCGTCGCAACCGCCGCCCCTCACCCACCCTACCCACCCGCCACACCCCCACTTCGCCACCGCCGCCACCTATCCCATCTCGCGCCCCACCCCACCCACCCACCGACCCCACCCGCATACCCCACCACGCTGCCACCGCCCGATTGCCGCCACCACCGCCCCTCACCCACCCCACCCCACCCCACCCCCCACCCACTGTAATATCCAGGATTTTTTCGACATACTTTTTCCCTAAACCTTTGCACATATTAAAATTTAAATTTTGGAAATCTATTAAAAAACCGATTTTCTTAAATAAAATATAAACTTATTTGATATATATTTAAGAAAAACAATTATACTTGAGATATATATACATATATATATATATAAAGCTTATTTAAAAAAATATATATGTCTTATATGGTTAATTATATTAAATTCTTAAAACTTATAGACTTATAATTATATAAACAACGTAATTAATAAACTTATTTTAAATACTAAAACTTATAAACTAATAAATCTTATAAATTATTTTATAGAATTATAAAATAATAAAACTTAGCTAAATTTTATAAAACTAAAACATGTATTTGTTTTATAAAGTCTAGGTACCTAAACTGTCAATTATTGAAACTTGTTTTAAACCAAAAACCAATGTTTGCGCATAAGATGATAAAAGCTATAAACTACAGGGACTAAAAGTTAAATTTCCCGAAACTTCCAGACCTAGAACCGGTCTCAGGTTCGATCCCCGTAGAACCCGATTTTTGAGCTCGAATTATCAAAAACGCGTTTCCGGCTAAATTCAACGTACCTCGAACTCCTAATCAGGCGTGCGACCCGAACCCAAGGTAATTCAATGTCTAATTTCAAGTTTAACAATCGCGTAATTCAGGTTTAAACTCGTATCCTTCAACCGTAATCCTCCCAACCGTTCGTGCATTAAATGGTGAAATTGGTAATAAAAACCAGATGTTTTACCTCAACGACAACACACTTTAACTTCTCGTACTCTCAATTCATTCGATTTACACCTCTATTACTAATTTGATTCCGGTGGCAGCCGACCCAGAACTCATATCCATTCTCCCTTGTTTCGACTTCATACCAGGTAATTCCAATGGCTATTCTCGTCGCTTTCATCCAAGGAACGAAAGCCCTCTGTCAATTTGCAATGACAAAGAGTTAATCGATTCGTATTTTGGATTTTGGTTTCTAGGGTTCATAGAGAAATTGGGCGTGATTGGAAAATGTGTTTATGTATTTTCTTTTCCGTGTTTACACACGACGAGACCCGTAGTCAGGTAGTTTGTGCGCTTGTGTGTGGACTCGGGTGGCCCGAGTTCGAATCCAGCCAACCCGAGTTTTGTTACATTTAATTTTTTTACCCTTTTAAACAGGTTTTTAATCTTTTAATTATTTTTATAAAACCGGTTAAACTTTTATAAACTTAAAAACCGATTTTATTTACACTTTTGTATTCTGAAACATTTTTAATTAAATAAAACTTAGTTAAACTTATAACATTTAATTCTTTAAAAATAGTTTTAAATACTAAACTTTATAAAACTTGTATTCTAAACAGAAAATATTTATAAGATTTGAAACTTTAATTTGCTATTATTTTCTGGATTATTTATGTTTTAAACTTTAAAAACAAATATAAATTTTTAATAAAATAGAAATAACTGATATTAACTTTATAAAATTAGAAAAGTTTATAAAACTTACATATTAATAGAAAACAGAAAACTTATAAACTTGTTCATTTTTATAGAAATTTATATTTATTTAATTCAAGGCTTATCTATTTATTTAAAACAAGAAAATAAATATGCATTGTTATTTGAGGTTAAAACATTTATAAATTTTATAAAAACAGAAACAGAACTTTAATCTAATTACAAACTTATACATTTATAAAACCTATATTTTATATAAACATAAACTTATTTATTTGTATAAATTTAAAAACATGAGAATTAAATATACTTTATTTATTTTTTTGAATGTTTATAAACTTATAAAATAAAATAGAAACTCTAAAACAATTATAAAGTTGTAAACTTTGTTTAAATACTTATAAGAAACTTATTTAGGATTTTATAAACTAATACTTTCATTTAAATTTTAAAAAAAGTTTATAAACTTATAATTAAAACATGAACTTTATAAGAAACCCTATTTAACATTTTTATAAACTTATATGTACTTATTAATGTTTAAACTTATAATCACATTTTAAACATTATTTAATTACAAGTTAATTTAATAAATACTTAATTCATAAATACTTTAATAAATCTCAAATGATTTATAAAAATAATTATTCTTATAGATCAATTAATTATCTTTAATAGTTATTTTATTCTTGAAATAATTATTATTAACCTTTAATTATTAATTATCCTTTAAACAATTATTATTCTTTAAATAAATATTTATCCTTTAAATAAACCTTTAATAATTATTTAGTTTTACACTTAATTTATTTATTTATAAATACTTAGAAAACTATCTTAGATTATTATTACATATTTTGTGTAATTAATAATTGTAAGACTTTTTAAATAATTATTTTAATTAATAATTATTCTAAACTATAAACTTATTAAACTTTGGTATTCAAAGTCTTATGCTATTCATTAACTCCTTATTTAGAAAATTACTCAAACTTTATACACACAATCATTCCCATCTTTCATTTGAAACACAAGTTAATCTTAGAATCCTAGACTCGTTTTCATATACTTATAGGATCAAACTTGAAATTTTAGACTTATGTTCTTTGGCTCGTTGTGAGGATATTAACCCTCAAAGTCTTGCTACACCGTCGGGCACTCTTTCATCAATCCAAGTGAGTATAATTAGCCATTTTTCGTTTTACATTGTTTATAAACTTGGGGTGGAACACGTATCAAACTTCCAAACTTATACAATTGTTGTACAACTATGCCTATATGCTTATTCTTGTGTTATGTGATTTGAGACTTGCATGCTTAAATTAAACTTAAAACTAGTATATTCATTAACGTTGATCAAGCCTACAGTGACAATGATATCTATTGTATTTGACCAATCCACCTAGATTGATTGACCCTTCGGGAGGAGCCCATGGTGATTGTTACTGGATTTTAACTTTAAACTTTTAAGGGTAACCTTCGGGTAATGCCTAAACTTGGTTGGAGGGTTGAAATGCATAATGTTTAACTTGTTTTTTCTCACACTTATACTATAGAATGCATGACAAAGAGAATTGTAAAACTTTTCAAAGACTTTGCTAAACGATGATAAAACCTTCATATCTCACCAACTATTTTTAGTTGACAGTTTACTCAACATATTTCAGGTACACTAGCATGAGGCTTGTATAGTGATCACTTAGAATGCTTTGGACCTAGAATACTTATCAAATAAACATTGTATTCTTGTTATGTATTGTCTCATTCTTTGTATTAAACCTTTGAAAGTCATTCTTGAATTATTTAAACATTAATAGTTAACCTTGTGCTTTTTGAACAACCGCGTCCGCCCCGACGTATAATCCGCCGTCGGTTGGGGTGTGACACCCACCACCCACCTGCCACACCCCACCACGTTGCCACCACCTACCACCGCCCACCCCACCAACTCCCACCCCGACCCCACCCCCACTCGCACACCCCACCACGCCGCCACCGCCCGATCGCCACGACCACCACCGCCACCCCACCCACACCACGTCGCCACCGCCTGTCGCTGCTACCTACCCCACCCACCCCCACCCGCCACAACCCACCACGTCGCCACCACATGTCGCCGCCACCTACCCACCCCCGCCCACCCCTGCCCCGCCCCGACCCACCCACCCCCGCCCCTTCCCGCAACACATCACACGTCGCCACCGCTTGTCGCCGCCACCTACCCCACCCCAACCCCCGCCCTTACCCACCCCCACCCACCCGCACACCCCACCACGCCGCCACCGCCCCGTCGTTGGTAAGGATGGGATGGGGTGGGCAGGGATGGGCGGGGTGAGGTTGGGGTGGGTGGTGGCGGCGTGGTGGGGGTGTGCGGGTGGGGGTGAGGGTGGTGGTGGGTGGGGTGATGGCGGCGACAGGCGGTGGCGACGTGGTGGGGTGTGGTGGGTGGTTTGCGGCGACAGGCGGTGGCGGGTGGTTGGCGACGAATGCGGGTGGCAGGTGGGGGTGGCGGGTGGGGTGAGGGCGACGGAGGCGGGGCGGACATGTGAGGTGCTGGGTGGGGTGGGTGCGCCGATGACGGGTGGGGGTGGGATGATAACATTGGGAGACCCATATGCAGTATTTTTAAATTTATAAAATTTTATAATATTTGATTATTTTGCCATGTTAACTTATTTATGGTGAACCAAATGAATCAATTGAATATTTGGGGTGACCCAAATTGACCCGTTGGCTTATTTAAGGTGATCCAAATTAACCCGTTGACTAATTTGAAGTCACCCAAATTGACCCATATACAATTGATTTTTTACCCAAATAAACCCATTTTTAATGAATTTTTTATTAAATGGATCAAGATTGTCACCCCTAATTTAACCCTTAATTTAGATTGCTAAGTAGCTAGGATACTTTGTTCTTTTTTTTAAAGATAAAAAAAATACTATTTTCTCTTCTATTTACTTAACGGCGAAGATTCTGAATTTTGGAGCAAGGCATCGTCAAAAAAGGTATTCTAACGCGTCGTAGATTCTTATGCTAAACCTATTTACTTTCACAAGTACAACTTCTCTAATTAAAAGTAATGAATTTACATATTACTTATACTGGGTTAAAATCTCGTGTATTAAATGAGTTAAATAAATAAACTGTTATATATTTACTAATAAAATCTTTATATTTAAAAAAATCCGACACGTGTTGAATAAACCAATATATTACATCGATTGAATAAAATATAATGTAATTTGTTAATAAACACATTTATCAAAATATGTTTTTAAAAAATGTAATTTGTCGTGACAGTTATAAGGTCTGTTAAGTTAGTTTTTAAAACATTTTTTTTAATCGAGTATTAATTTTTTAATTTAATTAATAAATGTTAGTTCATATTAACTTCATTTGACTGATGATATAATAACTATTTATAATTAAATAATAAATATTCGTAATTAGATTTATTAATATAAAGATTATTATTTAACAGGAGAGAAATAGAAAATCTAATATTTAATAAGAGGGAGAGGCGGAAAAATAAAGATGAGGAGTAACCAGAGAGTGACATGTGTCTTGAAGAGATTTTCATTTATTAGAGTAACTAGGTTAAAGCCCATGTTTTACATGGGTTGAATATATACAACATGTTATAAAACAATATTTTCTATGAAAATTTGTATGTTTGATGTTATTAATCATCTGTGAAATAAGAAATAATTGAAAAATTCTTATGATTTAATAAAATATTATAATATATGTTAGATATTTAATTATTTAACATTATCATTATTTAATAGGAGAGAAAGACGAAAAACAAAAAGTTAGATTTTATCAGAAGTCGACACGTAGCAAGTATAGTAATTCATTTATTATAATATAGGTTAGGAACCCTTTATATTATACATGATGAATAAATGTAGTGTTATATATACTTAGTAATAAAGATCTAATATTACATATTTTTGACATATTAGATAGTTTTTTTTTAAATTTTATAACGTTATATAGTTATTTTTCAAAAATATTTTATAAAAAGAATGAAAGAAATGTTCAAATTCTAAAAATGTTGTATGAACAAATCTATTTTTTAATTAAAAATGTTTTAAAAAAATAGTTAACAAAATCAGTATTATTTAATAGGTGAGAGAGGCGGGAAACAAAAATTATAATTTTTTTATAGAAACTTGTATCATTAAATAGGAGAGAGAGTCGAAAAAAAAATATTAAGGACGAACATGGAAATGACATGTGTCACCCCAAAACCTTTATTTTTTAGTATGCATAGATAAGATTATAAGAGTGAAGTTTCATAGAATGTTCCTAGAATGAGATATTTCATCTTTTCAAAAAAAAAGTTTGTTTCATGTCTTTCATAAAAATAAAGTTGCATCATGTCTTTCATAAAAATGATAAAAATGAAGTTTGTATTCCTTATATGATAAACAAAGTTTTTCATTTGTAGATGTCAAAACAATGTCACTTATTAAATCATGGTAAACTTTTATCGGTTAACATGTTTATGCATACTTTCTCCCAAAATGTTTACAAAATTATAAAATTAATAGGGTCGTGAAACTCACCTGGTAATTAGGTAATTAGTAAGATTAAATTTGCATTTTAAAGCTTAGATCCTAAATTAAACATACACGCTTATGTTAACTGGAATTTCACATAATTCACAAAAATGGTGTTCACAAGTTATTATATATGTTCTATGTATTTTGATTTAAAAAGTAAATTCTATTAAGTTTGGATAATTGACATTTTTTGTCTCACTAGTTTTAAAGTTGTCACTTTTAGTCCTTATAGTTTCACAAGTTGTTTTTCTAAGTGATTATTAACTTTTATCATTAGTATATACTATTAAATCAGATTTCATTCGTATAAATGTATATACTTAGTTTTAGAAATAAAAGATCATATATATTTTTATAACATGTAAAAATCATATAATCAAGTCTTAATATGTCATACCTTCGGTGTTTGAAGTTAAGGTATTGGGCTAGATGGTTTGACTCTGCACAAAATCCACAAGTTTAGTGTTCAACATCATGATCAAACCATATACATGTATAAATAGAGGTCAAGAGATTAGTACACCATTAGTGTGTGTGTGTGTTAGTGGGTGTATTAGATATAAAACCTGATTTTCAAGCTTTTGATTCATGGATTCTTGTATAACTCGTATATTAGGATGTTTATAAAGGTTTTGTACTAAAATCTTGGGTTTAAAACCGCGAGATATAGAGAGAATAAAAACCCGATTTTAGGGTTTGTATGGATGACAGGTTTATGAGATATAGATGGAAAGGATATGCATTGTTGAGCTTACCTTGATCCTTAGCATCCTCTAGACCTCCGATTTCTGCTTTGGGGGTCCGATTTCTTGCTCAAAAACAATGAGAAACTTGGAGAGGTGAGAGAGAGTTTGCATGTGAAAGTTGGAATGTCGGTGTGGCTTTGGAGCCTCTCGGCCGTAAGAAAGAAGAGGGAGAGAGAGGTAATCATTTGGTAGGTTTAGGTGGTGGCTTGCGGTAGTTCCAAGGCTGTGTCATCTTCTTTTGATGACTAATCAATTTTTATAAAAAACTGGCTGTAGTGTTAACTTTATAAATTTTGGATGCAATGGCAATTGTTAGTTCGTAATCGGTCCATGTGAACCGATTTTTGGGTGTGTATGTATACCATCCATTGTAATTTTATTAAATGATGGTTCACCTAAGTGTTAATAAAATGGTGAAAGAGTTGGGTATAGAAATCCTTTTATGTAAGTGCACGTGTTAACCTCAAATGTTTATTAATGTTAAAGTTTATAAAGTTAGAGTTAATCTTCAAGATTTTTATAAATGATTACTGCTTCATGATTTCATAAAACAAGTATATGAATACATTTTTCATGTGAATCCATGTCTAGTGCAATGGTGTATCTCTTGAAAATTGTAAACATGTATGGTATCATGAAAATCCTAATTTATTGTATAACATGTATGTATCTAATGAATTTAATTAACTATATCTATACTTAATCAATATGGCGCTAGGGTTTTCATGCAGTGTACACACGTATAACTATGTGAAGTTTACTTAGTTTATAAGCACTTTTC
Organism: Smallanthus sonchifolius; assembly: GCA_023525975.1. Classification (NCBI taxonomy): domain Eukaryota; kingdom Viridiplantae; phylum Streptophyta; class Magnoliopsida; order Asterales; family Asteraceae; genus Smallanthus; species Smallanthus sonchifolius. The sequence continues at coordinate 57,503,109 of CM042041.1, read as the reverse complement.
TAATCATGTCTGTAATATGTTTTGTCTATGTATGATCAAAATAAAATGTTTAGAATGTTTGACCTTGTTTTGCATAGATGTCACATCTTTCAACTAAGGAGTACCTTAGTATATATAGAGAAAAAACAATCGAAGCAGCCTAATCAAGAATTAAAACGAAAATAAATTGCTTTGTACCTTTTTAATGCAATTTATTTTAGTTAATGCCCAATATCGTAACAATTGTTTTGACCTACAAGTACGAACTACAGTTGGTCGTCCAAACCTGAAAGTTGGTCATTCGAAGTGGCTCATCCAGACTTAAGAGTTGGTCAACCGGAGTTGGGGCTGGTCATCTTGATCTGGAGCATGGTCGTCCGTAGTTGGTGGTTGTTCGGAGTTGAAGGTCATCCGGACTTTGACTAGGCCATCCAGAGTGGCCTCAAGTCAAACATGCCAAGCCACCAAGTCGACTCCAATGGGCATCTGGACTTCGCACCAACCTTCAAAAATACTAATGCAAGTCTTGGAGATGCGAGCGTGCCAAATGCACTATCAAAACGCCACATTACACCCATGTCACGTGTGTGTGCGAAAGGGCAAGTTAGGGTAGTGTTTGCCTTGAAAAAAACAATATCCATAGGAGACCCACTAATACCACTCCAAGTTTGGTCTATGGGACAAGTTTCCCATTTTTCCTTCCAATTTTTATAACTATACATAACTACAAACATACAACTTCGATCATCAATATCTCATTAATCTTAGCTCCGATTGGTTTGGTTCGTTCAAACATACAACTTCAAAAACTATTTTTGCAACTTGGTTAAAAAACATATTTTTCACCTAAATTTCCAACAAAAGGTGCCTTAATTATTTTAAGTTGAATTTCCGAAAATTTGAAATTAAAGACGGTCATGGTATTTTCTTTGTATGTTTTATAGGTCTTCTTGGTAAGTATATATTTTTTACGATCAATCCATCTAGCTAGCAGCTGGTCACATGTGTGAGAGATCACTCGATAAACATTATATATTACGTAAAATATCTTTCAATTATTACTCGTATATGTCTGTTAGTATGTGTGCATATGTTTGTGTGGAGATCGAGGAGAATAGAATTTAATATTCTAATTACAAGCACCTTGTATCGTAAGCCCATCTGGTGGGGTTATACGTTGTTAGCGAACTTATTAAGTTCGCTTGTTTAGTATAGGGGCGAACTTATTAAGTTCGCCTGGTTCAGTAATTTGTTTAGCTTTGTCTATAAATAGCTTCTTTGTAACATTATTCAAGTGATCAATCAATTCATATTAGTTTTACCCCCAATTATTCTCTCTCAATTTTTTCTCTCGTTTATCATTCTCGTTTGTTTTAGCGATCTCGTTTATCATTCTCACTTATTTTAGCGATCATTCTCGATATCATAACATGGTATCAGAGCATATATGCTCGATTCTGTGATTTTTCTCCTTTTTCCTCACTCATTCTTTGTTATTTCATTCGTTTTCTCATTTTTTTTGTGTTAATTGGGGGTTGTTTCCTGTTTTGATCTGTTCAAAACCTTCGTTTTTTGTTTCTAATCATTCCTACGGTTGGATTTCTTCATATACTTCTCTGATTTTGAGTTATGATGATTTCTGGATTGATTTCACGTTTTTATGTTCGTGCAGGCGAACTTGTCGCGAAAGTTTGTTACGGGCGAACTTATTAAATTCACGGGCGAACTTATTAAGTTCGCCTGTTCCTTTCCTCAGCGAACTTAACAAGTTCGCTTATTCCAGTCTTCATTTTCTTTTTTACTTTTCATGCCTCCTATTGTTGATCTCGCAGTTGTTGTTCCTATGAATTCTTTTAATCCTTTGTTCTTACATTCATCTGATCATTCGGGTCTTTTACTTGTTTCTAAAACAACGTGCCATGTCCATTGCCTTATCTGCTAAGAACAAAATTGGTTTTATTGATGGGACTGTTGTCAGACCTACTTCCTCTCCTAATCTAGAGTTATGGAAAAGATGCAATGATATGGTTATTTCTTGGATTTTGAACATTTTGTCCAGTGATATCAGTGAGAGTGTTTTGTATGTTGAGACTGCTCGACAACTCTGGAAAGAGTTAACTGACCGATATGGACAGAGTAATGGGGCCAAGTATTATCAATTGCAGAAGTCTCTTTCTGCTATTTCTCAAGGGAATGATGATGTTACTACATATTTTACCAAAATCAAAGTTGTTTGGGATGAGTTTAATGCAATCGAGCCTATTCCTCCTTGTATATGTGGTACTTCCCAACTTATGGCTAAGCGTGAAACAAATCAACGTTTGATGCAGTTTCTGATGGGTCTTAACCCTTGTTATGACATGATTCGTGGGAATATTATCATGATGAAGCCTCTTCCCTCAATCAATTAAGCTTATGTTTTTCTCATTCAAGATGAGAAACAGAGGGAGCTTCATTCATCGGCTCAGTTTATTCCTCAAAATGCTTCTATGACTGCTTCTGTGCAAGTACCAAAGAATTCCAGTGCTCGGAAAGGTTCTGTTTGCTCTCATTGCAAGAAGCCAGGACATGATGCCAGTAAATGTTATCGTTTAATTGGGTTTCCTAAAGATTTCAAATTTACTAGACCCAAAGCTGCTGCTAATGTTGTTTCTAATGCTGGGGTTACTGTTCCTACTTCTGGTGCTCCTAATGCTCTTTCTTCTTAACAGTACAACAATCTGTTGCAACTTCTTCAGCATAATTCTGGGGTTCAGGGTGGTGTTCCTAATGTTCAACCACTCAGCTTTGCAAATTTTACAGGTATTATTGCTTGTAATTCGACTACGGTCGATACTACTTGGATCATTGATACCGCTGCAAGTAATCATATGTGCTTTGATTTCAATTTACTTTCTGATGTTCAATTGCTTAACTCACCCGTTTATGTTCTTCTTCCAAACGGGCATGTCTTAACTGTTACGCAGGTCGGAACAGTTCATCTTACAAAGACGTTTTCTATTTCTAATGTCTTCTTTGTGCCTCAGTTCAAACATAATCTCTTATCCGTTCCTAAACTTTGTAGGGATACAAAGGGTCTTGTTCAGTTTTCTGAAACTATTTGTTTCTTGCAGGCCCCTTCATTGAGTAGTCCGTTGGTCCTGAGAGATCTTCTCAATGGACTTTATCTTTTGAATCGAAATCAACTTTTCTCTGTTACAGTTGATTCTTTTTCTCACTGTAATTCTGTTGTTTCTTTGAAACTTTGGCATACTCGTCTTGGTCATTTACCTTTGTACAAACTTAAGCAATTGAATGTTTTTACTGGTGCACATGATTGTTCTATTGATGATTGTTCTGTTTGTCCTAAGGCTAGACATCATAAACTGCCTTTTGCATCTAATAATATATCCAGTTCTCAAATGTTTGATCTTATTCATATTGATACGTGGGGACCGTATCGATCTACTATATTTGATGGATATAAATATTTTCTTACCATTGTTGATGATTTTACTAGAACTACTTGGACTCATCTTTTGACTACTAAAGGTAATGTCTTTACTATTCTTCAAGGGTTCATTGAAATGGTTGAGACTCGGTTCATTACTAAAGTGAGCGTGTTCGATCTAATAATGCTTTTGAACTTGGTTCGGGTGTTCATCATACCGAGTATTTTAAATAGAAGAGAATTATTCATCGGACTACTTGTCCTGGAGTTCCTCAATAGAATGGGGTGGTGAAACGTAAACATAAGCATCTTCTCGAAACTGCTCGTGCCCTTATGTTTCAATCCAAGTTATCGATAACTTTTTGGGGTGAATGCGTTCTTACTGCTACTCATTTGATTAATATTTTCCCCACACGGGTTCTTAAGGAAAATCTCCTTCTGAGATGCTCTTTGGTAAAGCTCCTTCATACACCCACCTTCGCACTTTTGGGTGTTTGTGTTATGCTTCTACCTCTACACCCGGATGAGATAAATTTCAGCCTAGAGCTCAAGCTTGTATTTTTATTGGTTATCCCTTTGGAAAGAAAGGTTACAAGCTTTATAATCTTGACACTAGACAAGTTCTTGTTTCTCGGGATGTGACTTTTCTTGAGCACATTTTCCCTTCTTTACACTCTTCGGGTCCTTCTTATTTGTTCCCTTCTCTAAATGATTTGTTTGAGGAGACATATCCAGCTGCTGTTCCTTCATCTTCTTCTGCTGCTCCTGAAGTTGATTCCACTCCTCCTCCTGTTTCTCCTATTCCTCCTCCTCCTCCACCACCAGAGCCCAGGAGATCTACTCGTTCTTCTGTTCCTTCTTCTCATCTGCAGGATTATGTTTGTAATTCTGCTTCTTTTGTCGATTCGTCTTGTTTTCATACTTTGTCGAGTGCTTGCCAAGCTTCTCATTTTGTTAATCTTGCTGATCTTTCTCCTGATTCCCAACAGCTCCTTTTAAATCTTGATTCTGTTAAAGAACCTTCTTCTTATCAGGAGGCTGCTAACCATTCTGCTTGGCAAGAGGCTATGACTAAGGAGTTTAATGCCTTGGCAAGAAATCAAACTTGGGAGGTTAAGCATTTACCTAAAGGTAAAAAGGTCATTAAGTGCAAATGGGTGTATAAGGTCAAGTATAATGCTGATGGTACTGTTGAACGTTGCAAAGCCCGTTTGGTTGTTCGTGGTGATACTTAGAAAGCATGAATTGATTTTAATGAGACTTTTTCTCCTGTCGTTAAGATGACTACTATTCGTAGTCTCATTGTTGTTGCCACTAAACGACAATGGGGTTTATATCAATTGGATGTTAATAATGCTTTTTTACATGGGGATCTTGACGGAGACATTTATATGCTTCCTCCTCCTGTAATGAGTTTATCCTCTCCTGATCATGTCCTTAAGCTCAAGAAGTCTCTTTACGGGTTGAAGCAAGCTTCAAGACAGTGGTATGGAAAGCTTTCTGATGCTCTTAAAACCAAAGGTTATATGCGGTCTCCCAATGATTATTCTTTATTCTCTAAGACGATAGGAGATTCTGTTGTTCATGTAGCTGTTTATGTTCACGACATTCTTCTTACTGGTAATAATGATCAAGAGATATCTGATTTGAAGGCTTTCTTACATTCCACTTTCCAGATCAAGGATCTTGGCACTCTCAACTACTTTCTGGGCATTGAGGTTCTCAAATCTCCCTCTAGTCTTATTATGACTCAACGCAAATTTGCGAAGGATTTGCTGACTGAGTTTTCTACCGACGATGTTTCTTCTGTTTCGTATCCTTTGCCTTTACATTTACAACTCAAGCTCAACGAAGGTCAAGTTCTTGATGATCCTTTGGCCTATCGTCGACTTGTTGGTAAACTCAATTACCTCACTCATACTCGACCTGATCTTGCTTTGGCGGTTCAGTTTCTCAGCCAGTTTGTGAGTGATCCGCGTGTTCCTCATTGGGATGCTACGTGGCATACTCTTCGTTATGTCAAAGGCACTTGTTCTCAAGGGTTGTTCTTTAATAATGCTTCTGATATGTCTTTGTCTACTTATTGTGATTCTGATTAGGCAGATTTCCCTAATACTCGGCTTTCTGTCAGTGACTATTTCATTTCTCTTGGGGGCAGTCCTATTTCTTGGAAATCTAAGAAGCAACCTACTTTTTCTCTTAGTTCTACTGAAGCTGAATATCGTTCTCTTCGCCTTGTTACACAGGAACTTGGTTGACTCGCTTGTTTGTGGAGTTTCGGCTTGATAATCTTACTCTTGTTCCTCTAAAGTGTGACAGTCAGGCGGCTATTCATATTGCTAAGAATCCAGTTTTTCATGAGCGCACTAAGCATATCGAGTTGGATTGTCATTTTGTCCGTGAGAAGCTTCAAGCCGGTTTGATTCTGCTTTCTCACACACGGACTTCTGATCAACTTGCGGATTTATTCACAAAGAGTTTGGCTGGTCAACCGCATTCAGATATCATTTCCAAGTTGGGGTTGTATTCACCTCCAACTTGAGGGGGGGTGTTAGCGAACTTAGTAGGCGAACTTACTAAATTCGCTTGTTTAGTATAGGGGCGAACTTATTAAGTTCGCCTGGTTCAGTAGGGGCGAACTGTTAAGTTCGCCTGGTTCAGTAATTTGTTTAGCTTTGTCTATAAATAGCTTATTTGTAACATTATTCAAGTGATCAATCAATTCATATCAGTTTTACCCCCAACTATTCTCTCTCAATTTTTTCTTTCGTTTATCATTCTCGCTTGTTTTAGCGATCTCGTTTATCATTCTTGCTTATTTTAGCGATCATTCTCGATATCATAACATATATTCTAATATATCCGATTTGCATGAATTTCGTCTTCAAAATCCACATCAATCTGTGTCACGTTTTTACGAATCTTGAAATAGAAAGTTTGTGTCAAATATTTAGTTATTGTTCTATGAATAAGATTCTCCAAAAGGAAAATACTTTGTAAAAATATCCTATATATATGCTTGTAATTAAAGGGAAAGAAAAGAATCCCATATGTTGAAGCAAACTACACTACGAGAATATTATATATTAAAAAAAACATAAGTTTTGTAATGCAACTGCCATTTGTTACGGTTCACACGCATCATTCGAATAGGCATCAGATTACATACACTATAACGAAAAGACAACATTAGTATGGCATATTTATCGTCCATCAATCCTTATCCAAACTAAAGCCAAGTTATTCTATAGTAAACAAAGATGTTGCTGATTACATGACATTGCAGGCGTTAACGTTGTCATCGTTAAACATGTTACTAACTTTGTCATCTCCCCTGTGGCTGACATGGATAATCCCATGCTTATCGCCGATATTGTATCCATGTCTGTAGTAATTGTAAGTCTCTTTGTATTCGTTAGTCGTATCCTTGAAGTAGTTGCTAGAGGATGTGAAGTATAGTGGCGGGTTGGGGTAAGGCCAAAACTCCGCCCTCTTTCCCGACCTCCTAACCGCTTTCAAAACCTTGTTCCGATCCACGTATCCAATCACGGTTACCTTCTCCAGTTCTAGCTCCACCTCCACTGAGTCCACGCCTGTTTCAATCGAAAATCATGATACTCTTTTAGTCCAGACAGAAAGTATGATCATTATGCTGCTAATACCGTCATTGACAAAAAAATGAAAGTTGTGATTATCATCATCCAAATTGTTATTTTGGATTATTATCTGTCAATGAGTTATAGTTTGGATTATTAAAAACCAATTTGTCAAAAACTATGATGCAACATAATTGTTATTATTCATTTTACTGTATACGCATATGCTTAATATATGCATCTTATGTGACATAAATTTAAAAGAAAAGATTATTTTCAAATTCGTTAATAATTTTTTTTTGCTTTATATAAACAATAAGCATTTGTGGCATCTGATGTGGGGTGGCTAACAAGTAGCATGACAATATTCATTGGTAATCAATTAAAACAAACTTGGTTGTTAAAACTAGAAATATAGGGTAAATTTATTTCCTATTGTCAACTACATAAATTAACCGTTGGCCATTTGTTGTAATGGTAGCCCTACGACCTCCTACCTTCTATAGTGGAGGTCTTGGGTTCGAATCCTGGCCACAACAAAAAAAGGGTTTGTGGACAGGTCAGGAGGTTTACCCAGTTTGGGGGTTCCTCCTGTGATGGGTTGCCCTAGATATTCTAGGTGTTGCCCCGGGGAAACCCAATTACCTCAGGATATCAAGGTGTTGCCGTTCAAAAATAAAACTACTTAAATTAATTTTGGTTGATAAGATTAAGAAAAAAAAAATGGTGTAGTTCATTTATATTTCAAGAAGTTTGCCCTAATAAGATGTCATCAAAACTTACAAGTTAAGCTTATTTTATTTTTTAAAATCAACGTTAACTTTTTTAACACGTACTTTCAAAACTAAACATTTTAAAAACAAGCAATAAGAAATCACCACGTTATTTTACCCGGCTTACCTTGCTAATTAACTTTAGCCGGATGGGAAGAACTGAACATGACTATATTTTAGCCAAGTTAGCTTATCTGGCTTTTTTGATTGGTTGGTTCTCTTTTTTTGAGCCGGCTAAAATTTAGCCAAGTTAACTTATGGGCCGCTTTTTGATGTGATGGTTTTGAATATGTTTATCTTTTAGTTGACAAAAAGTCAATGTATATTTTGAAAAAAAAATTGTATCAACATGTACATTCCGATTATTTTCGCAATAATAATTTTTATGTATGTATACCTCTAAGCTTGTAGATGGCACTTCTGACTACCCTCTCACATCCGGTGCAACACATCCTGACTTGAAGCTCAATCGTCTACGAAGTAAAGCAAAGTTTATAGACATGGTTATAATAAAATACAAGATGCTGATCCCCACCTTTTAGACCACAACAACAAAAGGTGAACATGGTTCTAGCTCCTAATAGCTCCTTTGTTTCTCTTAATTGCCTTCCTTAAGCAAAGTTTTTGGATTTAAAGACAACTGTGGTAGACAAAATTCATGCATGAAAAGTAAGTAGCAAACCTGTAAAGAAAGCGGTCGTCGACTCTTTGGCATGGTGTCGTGTTTGAGGTATTCTTTGGTAATAGTTCTATTGCTTGCTTGATAGCTAAAGCAGTAGTTAATGACAGCAGAAATGAAAGATCCAAATAGACTCTGGGATCGCAGGTTTGCCATATGTAAAGAGTTTGTTTGCGTTTAAACCGATTGGGGATGGAAATAAATTAAAGAGATATTATAGGAAACCAAGTCTAGAAGATATTCTTAGATGATGTTAGAGAAGGCATAGATCTCTTCCTTGAGTTTTGATCCTTTGTGTTGGTATTATATTCCAAACAAAGAGTTGTGTTTGTGTTACTTTTGGTTAAGTTCACACATGCCCACAGGGAGAGAAATTAAAGAAGATCATATCATGAGAGCTTTAGTTATAGTGTATTGGATATATATGTAGACATGGACGTGGGAAGCAATGTCAAAAAGTACCTTTTTAAGAGGAATTGCATCTAAGCCACGGGATAATATTCATAATATGTTATTTCATCAACCCTCTTGAAATGACTTAGTACATAAGTATCAGATGCTCGGATGCAACTGGTAAATTAATTAGTTAGTACAAAAGTATCTTATGCCGAATAGATAATGCAGTCATGAGCTAGCCAACAAGTTCATCAAACACTCAACGGAGCTTGGCTTGAAAGAATGTTAACTCAAAATTATACGAATGTCGAACCAAACATGTGGAGTTTCGTGGTCGTAGCTTCTAAATTCGGGCCTCCGAATTTGACTTTCGGGTTTTATTTCATGTTTTAATTTTCTTTTCTTTCTTTTTTAGATATTATCTGTTATATATAGTGGATTGAAGTCAATAATAGTCAAGGATGGGTCAAAATCAAAGGTCAACAGTTTGGAAGTGATTTGGTCAACTATTGAAAGGTTTTTAATAATTTGGGAAAGAAGTGACAATTTGGTAAAGATGGAGGGTTAGTAGAAGACGCAAAAGTTGAGGGACTGGTTGTGTCGTTCTGAAAGTTTGTTTGTTAACATTCTGTTAACTTTGGTTTAGGGTTAATAAGCTTTCAATTTTAGGGTTTTTTAGTTCTTAATTTCATTCGATCTGTAGTCAATTTCTGTTTCCTTTGTATTCGTTTGGGCGATTTCGTTTCAATAAAGCAAGAAACATTTGGTTTGTATCTTTTGATCTTGATTCTTTGTTAATTCCGCATTACAAGTTACATTAAGTTACGTCCTTTTTAAGTTGAATCATTTTAAACCCATCTACATACGTTAATAGACTTATTCAGTCATGAGTCCGTTAATTCTTAGATTAGCTCTGTATTATTATAATTACTTAACTGCGAAGATCTACAATAACATCTTTTTATAATACATATTCTCTTTTGTGATAGTAAATTTGATGAGTTTGATGGTAAGTTATGTAACTCGGGGATTATATTATTTAACCATATATTATATATGCTTGGAACGTGACCGCTGACAAATGCTACAGTAAAAAGAAAACTGGATGGAATATGGGATTGAGTTAAGGAATTGATGGAGAAATTAAAAATTGTTGATATATAATGCACATCACGAGAGGAAACCAAATATATTCCTTCAAAATCTCTCTTTTTTCAGGCATCTTTTGGAAATAACTAAAACCCAACAGACACCATCTCTATCTATCTGAAAACTACCACCAGCCACCATTCAATATATATATTCTCTTCACTGATTGCACTAACTGTTTCACCACATACACACACACACATCTAACACGTTATGTACACCCTAGAAACACATCTACAACTCGTTATGTACCCCACATGCATGATCACGTGCAATATTTGGCATATCCCAAACAAATAAACAAACATAGATAACGTACATCCATTTCGATATTGATTTATTTTATTTGTAAAATAGAATGTGTCAAGAGCAATATTTTCAGAACCGGACCGGACAACGAGCCAGACGTCTTAGAGGTTTACTAGTCAGACCGGATTTAAGAACCGGATGACGCAATAAATAATATAAATATTCATAAAAATATATAGAAAAATATAAAAAATTCCAAATACTACATATACAACCATTTAAACAAGTTTGAGTCAAGGACGAGGGTTGTAGGAATTTTAATTCTTTTGAATCTTCAATTTTAATTTTGATTACGGTTTTGGAGGACCTGTGGCAGCGTATAAGTTAAAAGAAAAGAGCCAAATTTGGTTAAAATTGTAAATAGAAGTAAGTAGAAGGACTATAGGATAAAAAAGATAAAAAAATAGTAAAAAAAAAATTAAACTACCCGGTTCGACCGCTGAATCGCTTGGACCGCCCGGTTCAACCAGCAAACGGTCTCGGAGCATGTAACCGGACCGGTGGAGGTTACGGTTCCCGGTCTGACCGGCCGGTCCGGTCCGGGTTTAAAAACATTGGTCAAGAGCCATCAATAGTGGGAATACAACTTAATGATGGTTAAATTTAAAAGTATAATAAAATAAGAAACCGGACAATAAAGTTATATATAGTGCAAATACATCTTTGTTGATTTAAAGTTTATTCGATCTAAGTGTAGGGTAACTAGTATATATTTTTAGTTTGTAGCTAGTAATAATAAGTATTTGTTTTATACTTAGAAGTGGAGCAAGTGGAATTCTAGTCACTATATATACTTATAAATATTAATGATATTTCGTGACAATTTGTGTTGTGTTAATTATAATATATATATAGAGAGAGAGAGAGAGATAGAGAGAGAGAGAGAGTTTACATGGTAGATTATCTTCATTTTACAAAGACAAGTTTAAATGATAGTGTATATTCTAGCATATGATACCTATCCAAATCTAATGATATAAATATATCTTGATACATTATAACAAGTTAACAACCCTCACTAAATACATATAAATATATATTTAGTTAACAACCCTCACTAAAGCATGAGAAAAGGCGCTAGAGTGTAGAAAAACTCAGAGAAGTGAGGAAGGAAGCCTCTTCAAGATCGATCTTTGCAAAATGAGAAGTTCAATATACAATGTTTTTGGGCAATAGCGGCGATAACTGTCGCCGCTAAAACCCTCCATAATCGCCGCTAAAACCCTCCACAATTTGAGTTCATTTCTAAAACCCGTGTTTTAAAACAAACTCGAAATTTAAGCCTATAAAATAAAGTATACATGATAAGTATCAACATTTACCAAATCTACTAAACTAACATTTAGAAAAAAAAAAACCAAATACTTAGCTACATATTACCAATACAAACACTTTTAAACGGGCAAAACAAGTCCTTGTCAATTAACTAAACATTTACCAATTCTACTAACATTTACCAAACGTGGGTAACACACACAATTGTAACGTAATTACACTAAATTTTCATGCTATGATTAACTCTAACTCTAGTAGTAATCGTATAAATGGTATTTTGGACAATGGGGCCTGGATTGACTGTCCAATGGAGGTGAAGGACCTCGCCTTTGACTTTTTCAGCAAAAAATTCCGTGACCCATGCGGGTCGCGGCCTGTGCTTCGTTGCCATAACCTGAAGAAACTTTCCCTGGCGGATGGTGATGGGCTGATCCTTCCTTTTTCGGATCTCGGAATAAAAAACGTTGTTTGGGATTGCGCTAGTGATAGGGCGTCGGGTCCTGATGGTTTTAATTTCAAATTCAAAAAGAGGTGTTAGGTTTTCTTGCAGGCGGTTTTGGTCAAAGTTTGTCAGGAATTCTTTCATAAGGCTGAGATTAGTGCTGGTTGCGCCTCCTCGTTTATTGCTCTTGTTCCAAAAAAATGTGACCCGATGTCTTTTAGTGATTTCAGGCTGATTAGTTTGATAGGGTGTATTAATAATGTCCTTTCCAAGGCTTTGGCGAACCGGTTGAAACAGGTCATCCACCCGCTTATTTCAAAGGAGCAGTCGGCTTTTTTGTCTAATCGGAGTATCCTCAACGGCCCGCTTATCCTCAGTGAAGTCATTGCTTGGATGAAAAGGTCAAAGACCGCGGGCATGTTATTTAAAGTTGATCTGCACAAAGCTTTTGACTCGGTAAGCTTGGTGTTTCTTGACTCCATCTTGGCCCAAATGAATTTCCTGCAAAAATGGAGGCCTTGGATCGGAGCCATTGTGTCGTCGGCTAGAGCTTCGGTTTTGGTAAATGGTTCTCCGACGCCTGAATTTAGCTGCTCCAGGGGCCTTAGGCAAGGGGATCCAATTTCCCCGCTTCTCTTTATCATTGTTATGAAAGCGTTGTCGAATGTGATAAAACGGGCGGTGTCCTTGGAGGTGTTTAATGGCCTGAAATTCTCCTCACAAGGGCCTACAGTGTCACATTTGCTATATGCTGATGACGTGATTTTTGTTGGTGAGTGGTCAATGTCAGGAACCTTTGGCGCATTCTCCGTTGTTTTTACTTGGCTTCCGGTCTTAAAGTGAATCTAGCGAAAAGTAGTATTTTCGGGGTGGGGCTCGAGCATAGTCAGGTAAATCGTCTGGCGGGGATGCTTAAGTGCAATGTCAGGTCGTTTCCGTTTAAGTATTTGGGGCTTCAAGTGGGGGCCAATATGAACTTGGGTAGGAATTGGAAGCCGATTATGGATATGGTCCAGAACAGATTATCATTATGGAAAGCAAAAAAATTTGTTGTTTGGGGGTCGGGCAGTTCTAATTAAGTCGGTTTTGAACTCGCTGTCATCCTATTATTTTTCACTTTACAAAGCTCTTGTCAAAGTCCTTGAATATATTGACCGAGTGAGCCGGGTTTTCTTTTGGGGTGGCTCTCTGGACATCGCTAAGATAAATTGGTTTTGGGATAAGGTTATTGCTCCTATTGCCTGTGGAGGATTGGGGTTCGGGTCCTTACAAGATGCAAACCTTGCCTTGCTAGCTAAGTCGTGGTGGAGGTTCAAACAGGAAAAGGGATTTTTATGGAGGAATGTCAGTTGGTCTATTCATCATTCGAATAAATCATGGAATTTTATTCCGGCAAAAATGTCTTGCCCCAGGCCATGGAAGAATATCCATAATATTTCGAAGATTCTGTCTAGGCGAGGGTTTGATCTGGAAAGTCAGTTTAAAGGAGTCGTTGGTAGAGGCCGTGATATTCGTTTCTGGTTAGACAGATGGTGCGAGGATGTGGAATTGGCGGTCGCATTTCCTGCCCTGTTTGATTTAGAATCCGTTAAGAATTGTCGGGTGGCTGACCGGATGGAGATGGTCGATACAGATGGTTGGTTGGGAGTCGGGAACGAGGTCCAGGCCTTTATCCTCCTCCTTGGTTCGATTCGATTGCGTGACTGTGAGGATTCCTGGGCTTGCCCGCTTGACCCGTTGGGTGGTTTTTCTGTCAGAAGTATATCGAGCAGTTTACAAGATTTAAGCTGTATGGTGCCTCTGTTCGTTTTTTCTTGGAATAGCTGGGTTCCAAAAAAGGTGGGGATTCTTGCGTGGAGAGCGGGATGGGATCGCTTGCCGGTTAAAGTTAAGCTAGCTGGTAAAAGCATCCTGGTGCCGTCGAAATATGTGGTGCTTGTGAGGTTTCTGTGGAGCACATTTTCTTGGGATGTGAGTTTAGTCAATCGGTGTGGAATAGCGTCTCGAGCTGGTGCCACATTCCTGACTTATTTGTTTTTTCTATCAAGGATTTACTGACCGCTCACAAGTTCATCCGGGTCGCTGTGAGGAAGTCTAGGCTGGTAAATGCAGTGATCTTAACGGCGATGTGATGCATCTGGCGCACTCAGAATGACTTGATTTTCAACGGAAAGGCAGCCTCGAGGGGTTGTACTCTTGGAGATGTCAAGGCGCTAAGTTTCCTATGGATTATTTGCATATCAAAGGCCTCTTCCATTACTTGGGAGGAGTGGTGCAAGTTTGAGTGGTCGGGTTGTAATATGTAATATGGTGGTTCTTTTTTTTCCTTGTTTGTTTCGTTTTTCTCTTGTTGTGGTTCTTTCCTAGCTGCTTGCTAGTGGTTATAATATCTTTTTCGTTGACCTTTCAAAAAAAAGTTAAGATATAAATGACAAAATTAAAATGTTCATTTCCAAAACATTAATAAATTTGTTGTTATGTTAACGGTGTATGGATTAAAAGTGAAAGCACATAGTGAAAGCATGGACGATAACCATAAATAGTTTCAACAATGAATAATGTCTATAATTTCAAGAAAAAAACTACTTTGAAGGATATATATATATATATATATATATATATATATATATATATAATTTGCTTTAATATTTTATTATTATATTAAAACAAAATCCACCTAAATGTCATCTAGTATCAAGTTGTATCGCGTTGTGTTGTGTTGCACGGTATCCATTTCCTAAGTTGTGTAGAAAGTAGATTTAATTCAGAAAAAAAATTGAGACGTCATGTTTACACCACGATGAACATGTGATGTTTTTTAACAAGTTACCAACATGTAGAGTAACATGTAAATGAATGTATTCTACAATGTACATTCCTTGAAAATGAAGCTACATCGTCTTTCTTAATAGTGAAACTTGTAATCCTAACCTATTATATTTTACCATCTTTTCCGTTTAAATGGCATTGAATTGAATTTAGGATTTTTAAACTCAAAATAAAGGTTCTTTCTTTAAAGCTCAATGATGACCTTCAGAAACTTTAAACAATAATCTAATAAATATATTTATCTATATGTTATGTTTAAACTGTTTTATCTTTGTGACAAAAGTTGAATATAAAATGAGCTAAATAAGCACTCCAATCATTCTAATCCATTCTTTAAATCGAGTGCTTCATCCATTGACACCCAAAACAGAGAATACGGAGAAGGCGATTATTAACTTTTGAATAAATATATATATTTTTTTGCTTTTCACATTCCCCTTTCAAATTAGTGTATAAATATAAAGTATTCTGTTATTAAAGATATTAATAGTTTGTTAACTAAACACAATATAGAAGTCCAATTAACACATTCAAATCGAATGGGAGTAGTTCACCCTATAACACGTGAATATTTTTTGTTTAGGTTTTTTGTTGGTTAACCTGAATGAAATATTTAGAAAAATAGGTTGCTTATTCTAATCTTCTGTTAACTAATTATTGGGGTGCATATAATTTGTTTGATGAGCTGAATTCACTTATGGGATTCTTGATCCACGTATCAGCCTCACAGATCTAGCTAATTGGATCAAATAATTTGGACTTGTGGGCTTCATCATAGTGTTGGGTTCGTTATCACCCAACAACCAAAAACCAAGTTCAAATGGTATTCACAATTTAGAATAAGAAGGTTGCTGAAATGTGGAGTTCTTTCGTTTCTTTCAAAAGGCTATAGTCAAGGAGGAAAAATCAGTAAAAATTAGTAAAAAAAACAGTCAAAGTTTGTAAAAGTCACTAATTTTTTTTTGTAAAAATCACTAATTTTTTTTATTGATTTTTACTGATATTAATCATTTTTAAGATTAAGTTTGCAATCGTAAGTCACGTGGATAACACATGGGTTAACTTTCCGTTAAAAAACTAATTGTTGTTAACATCAGGGGCTAAATGCGTAACATGCTCCAAATGTTTGGGCTAAATTTACAAATTTAAAACCCGGAGGCCAAACATGCAACTTGATTAAACCACAAGGGTTATTTATACAATTAACTCTAGTTTTTATAACTGGTTTTATTAAAAGATTGTTCTTGAGTGGAAAAGAGCTTTTTTAATCCAATGTATTTGGTGGTTTCTAATTGTGTGATATATCTTTGTTTATTTGTTTGTATCTTCATCTTTGTGTTGTGTTGGATCTGTTACGTAGATTAGATATTTTTTTGCATAAAATTAGGTCTTGTTGATGAATTTGCTGATTGAATTAAAGGAGGATGTTAAAAATACATATACTAATTTTAATTCTACCTGCAAATAGTGTTTTTATATTTTTTGTTATCTTTTATATGTTTTAATGTTTGGTTTTTTTATATTTTTCATGTGAGAGGATGTCACTGGATTTACGCTAGCAGCTGATATGTGAGAGAGAGGCTAGCATTGGATTTGGGCTAGCAGCTGAGTGGATATGGGCTTCTGTTAGCTGGGCTCAAGTAGTCTTGCTGGAAAAGTTCCGAAGTGCGTCTTCTGCCCGTTTTCTCAAAATGACCTGCGGGTCAGAATGCCCATGGGTTGTACCCATTTTAGTGATGGAGCTTATTTAAAAAAATAGTAAATTTTGTTTTTGGCCATGTGGTTTGTCATGTTTAACCCTTTCAGTCTAAAAATTAATCTTTTAACATATCAGCCACTAAGGTTACATTTTTATAACCACTTCAGTCTCTGCTACTAACTCTGTTAACTTTTTCTGTTAAGTATAGAGACATTTTAGTTTTTTTTTATATTTTAAGGGGTTTCATTCCAATAAAAACGTGTTTTTTTTACTTTTTTAAAATCGTTTTTTAGTTTTTTTTTTTCATAAAAACTTCTTTTTTTTTACTTTTTTAAAAACGCTTTGTAACCTTTCTAAAAATATTTATTTAATCTTCTCATAAAAATATTTTTAAAAACAATTTTTATTTTTTTATAAAAACGCTTTTTAGCTTTTTTGTAAAATGTTTTTTTAACTGTTAACTTTTTTTTTTACTTTTTTAAGAATGTAAATTTTTTTTAAATTTATTTTAGAAAGGTTTCTCTAATATTATTTTAGAGAAAGTTTTTTTTAAGCCTTCTGAAATTTAGTTTTAAAACGTTCTCTTTAACCGTACATTTTATGAAAAAAATAAAAAAAAGTTTTTAAAAAAACTAAAAAAAATGTTTTTAAATTATTTTTATGAAAACATTAAAAAAATTAAAATTAAAAAAAAGTGTTTTAAAAAAACTAAAAAAATGATTTAAAAAAAAATAAAAGAAAACGCTTTTAAATAAGTACAAAAAAATTATCAAAAAGCTAAAAAAAACTTTTATTGGACTGAAATTATTAAACTAGTTTATTAGAAATAAATTTACTAAAATGCCTCTAAACTTAACTAGAAAAAGTTAACAGATTTAGTAACAGGGGCTGAAATGGTTACAAAATTCAACCTTAGAGCCTGATATGTTAAAAGATTTCTTTTTAGACTAAAAGGGTTAAACAGGACAAACCGCAGGGGCCAAAAACAAAAGAGTGAGATCTCTTCATTCTCTCATGTTGATGATCTACAGAGTATTTGAGTCTTATTTTTTCTTCTATTTTGCATCTGGTTTGGTATTTTGTAACAGTCCGAAATCCAAGATACGGGTCCTAGGATTTTGGTACGAATAACGTACGATCAAAATGTGGAACAAAGGACCAAAACCGTAAATAAACCGAACCCAAGGGACTAGAAGTACAAATATGGGAAAAAGGACGGTAACGAACCGTCATCAAATGGTAACGGTCTTTTACGGGTTCCCAATGCAATCAATCTGGTGTTGACACGTGACTTGTGATGAATCGTGGAACTCAACTCTATAACGGACCGTCACCAAAGTGTAACGGTCCGTTAGGCCTCAATTTGAAAAGAGTAACTAGAGGCTGCCACGTGGAACACCGGCTCACTTGAGCCAAAGTGGTAATGGACGTGCAGATTGCTAACCCTCAAATACAGTGACTAACACAAATAAATCCAACTGTTTTTTATATATATTAAGATTAACTTCTTTTTAATTTATATAAAAATGCCTCGACTTTTCATAATATTTTTTTTGTTTATATTCATATATATTATTTAGTTGTGTATTGATTTAGTTTATGATTAATTAATTTATTTGATTTTTTATAAGTTTTTGCGGTTCTTTTCTAAAATTTATGTAATTAGGAGCAATTTTATTATATAGAGATGTTATTTATAAAAGAACTTTGACAAAAGATTATCAACCAATATCATACTACTAATGAAATTACTAGTTATATATAGTTTGTATAAGTGATGGTCATAAATCAAATATATGTGAGCTAAAGTCAACAATCCAAGCACTCATCCATTCTTTTAAGTGTGTGTTGAGCTAGAGGTGCACAAACCGGATTTTTTTCGGATCCGGACCGGATCCGTCAACGTTGGTCAACGACTGGACACGAGGGAACTGGTTCCGGATCGGATCCGGTTTTGGGAGTGGAGAGGTGGAACCTATTTGGAACCGGATCTGACTAAATATCCGGTTTTATCCGATTGGATCCGGATTTTTTCCGGATTTTGTTGTGTCCGATTTTGTCCTATTCTTGTCCGATTTTTATCCGGTCCGGATAAAACCTTGGAACCGGTTCTAGATCCGGCGGATCCTAAAAAATCCGGTCCGGTTCTTTTTTATCCAGTTAGGGTCGGATCCGGTTTCGGATCGGATCCGGATCCGGTTTGTTTGTGCACCTCTAGCTTGAGCCATTTATTACCCAAACAAGAGAATATATAAAAGATTGATCTAAATTCTTTTATTGACATAAATGTGACCTTGAGATTTTTATATTTTATAATTTCTATTATTATTCTCACTTATAAATATTGCATTGTTCCAAATATTTTTTTATAGAAGTATTAGTTTGTTAACCAAATAATATGGTTCTGAATATATCACTATAAAACACGAATACTTAAGGTGCCTTTTGCCCTTATCATTTATATGATGCACTTGGAAACATTCATAAGACACATTAGTTAACATGTTATATTACTTGATAACTCGTCTGTGAGATTTACGAGGACGAAGAAGGATATATTCTCTTTGATTTGAGGTAACGATCACATGAATTTAGGTTTAATGTACAATATTATACTTGTTTTTTTTATATTCAAAGTAGAAGGTATAATAGGTATTACACATTTCAATTTTTTTAGTACAGATCTAGGTGTGCTTAAAGTGTGTAAAAATATGAGCTTTTCATGAAGAAAATGTCTTTTATCAAAGTTTTAGATATAATTTCAACTATTTGGAGTGTAGGATTTTGGGATTAAATTGACATTGTAAAGGGACAAGATTGTTGTTTAATATTTGACTAAGAAAATAAAAAAATATATCATAGTTAATAAATATGTGCTTTTATTTTGTAGTAAATTTTGGTTTTTGATTTTGTCCATTTATTTTTACGTTTTGCTAGTTAGTGAGACTAAGTGAAGGACTGAAGGTGTATGGATTATTGGGCCAAAATGTTGTTTGATTTGGGCTTTCGGGCTATTGTATAAAATGAAAAATCAAGAACACTGGTTCCTTGATAAAAAGTTTACACAAGAACGTATACTTTGACCTTTCTTTATGCAAACTTTATTTATTGCATTTATTAGTAATAATATAATTATATTAATCGAAATATTGAAGTACTTCCCAACAACAATATATTAAAAGAATATATGATGGTATTTCAGTAGATACAATATTTTATATATTCAATCTATCGTGATGTATTTAGGCTCATCTCTTGCTACTATTTAAAGAATTTCCATATAATTTTCATGTTTGTGCATCACATCTAAACCTCAAAGATAGGAGTTGTTTTAATTATAAATTGTCTTGCAATGTAAGAAGGATTTAAAAATATACTAAATAGTAAATACCATGTAATTTTTATTAGTTCCAAGCTCAACCCTGTTATCTTGACTCGTCATTTTACCAATGTTCTCTTTCTTCATGTGTTGTGGTTCCGATAAATTGATCATCACTGAAAAGTTCAAATCACCAAAGGTAAGGCATATAGGGATGATAAAAGAATCCGAACCTGACAGAAGAACTCATGACTGGAAACATTCGGGTTAGATAATGAGAGATTAGAATACTTTAAAAAAAAATTGTGTGTTTAGGATGGGTATTGTATTAAGTGATACTCGCTCGATTGTCCACATCAAAATTTAATATATTTTATTATTAGAAAAATTTTAATAAATAGTATGTTAAAGTTATTATATACTTGAAATTATTAAAATTATTAGAAGTGCAGCTTAGTGTTTTATGTTTTCGGTCATTTTTAAGTGAGTTTAAAATTAAGTTTTGGTTAATAGCATCTCAAAGGGTAAGTTTAACCACATAAGATCATTAACAAGTATACTCATTAACACTGGTATCTTATTAAGGGTATGAGTCTACTATGGAACATATTTTTATAATTTCATACATAACCGCAATCAAATGGCTTTTAGCCTAACAATATCATAGTTTGTAGTAAATGTGTTCATCCCAAGTGGAAAGACATGATGGTGGTTGGACATTGTAGCATGTTGATCTTAAAATATCATTCTATTCTATGTGATTTAAACCTTAAAAACTTCAATTGAAACAACTTGTTTCCTTGTAAGAAAAGTTTGTAATCTATATTTATCAGGAATATTTCATCTTAATGGTCTTATCGACATTGTTGAAAAAATTATAACACAAACACAACCGAGATGGCGTTTCCCAACTTTCTATGGTTCTTGGATCCTTCTAATCTTAAATTACCGCAGTGGGATGAGACTCAAGATCTTGCACCTTCACCTTTTCATTCTCTGGATCTCCTTTTTCAACACCAGAATCCTGCCGTTCTTTGTTCTTTCCCCACAGGAGAATGTACAATCCTATAACCACGACAGCCGATCCCACTAAACTGTTCATCACCAATAATGAAAAACCATAGTCACTTGACGATTCCATGAACTTACTAATCAATAAAATAGCAAGAAAAAGAGAGTAAAGTACCTTCCAACATGCAACGGTTCATGTAGAAATGGAATGTCGAATACAGCTGCTATCATCTGAACAATTGGACTGAATGCTGCACTGAAAACCGGACCCCTTTTCTTCACACACCATGACATCCCAACGAAGCAAAATCCAGACCCAACAATCCCCTGTCTCCATCCAAACCACTAAATCATCTTGAGTTGAATGGAAATATGAAAAAGATAAAGAATTCACTTACAGCATAGAAGACGCTAAAGATTTCCAGTTTCCCTTTTAAAATCCAAGAAGAAAGATCTCTGTTGATGAACAAACTTAACGCAAGAGATTGGATGGCACCAAAGAACATCATGATCGCGGTACTAGAATACTGCAATGGGTATCTTTTTCCAATGTTTGATTGGACAATAAACCATGAAGACCACAACATTGTACCCGCAACCAATGCCAACGAACCAGAAGTCCACCTTGCTTTCTTTGTTGCTAGAATTGAGCCCAGCCTACTAATTGATTGAGCATGGATGGATTCATTTGTTGCTGGCAAGTCTGAATGGTGGTTAAATAAAGCAGTTCCTTTGTACAGGGTAAGTAAAGTAGCACCTCCAACACAAACTAGTGTCCCTATCACTTTGGCTCTCCCACTATTTGATTTTATATTCACACTTTCCAACCTAAATCATTGTTATATATATAACAATAAAATTAACCTCAATATGAAGAGATAAATTACACATAGAATGCAGAATTAAAGATACTAACCTGAAGATTAATGATATCATAAACGTTATTACAGGCACCATGTTGAGAAAAGCGCAAGAGAAAGTGGCGGACGTGTATTGTATACCCAAAAGGAACAAGTACTGTGACAGTGATGCCCTGCATCCATAGAAAGATTATCTAAATACAGATACTAACACAAGAAGATATATTGTAACTGTGATTACTAACCCAAGAATCGCAGTCAAGAAAAGGTGGCATATTATGCTGTATGTGAGCTTTGTTTCGCTCTTCCTGAAACATATATGCATCAAATGAATAACGACAGCATACATACAGAATTGTATTCCCACATACAAACAGATGTACCTTTCGAAAAAGAAGGCTACAGGGGTCAAAAAGAGGGTGGCAACACTCAGGCGATAGGTGATGAAGACCAGATGGTCAAGTCCATCATCTATAACCTTTTTGAGAAGTACATTAATGGTTGCAAAGGCGAATTGGACAGCGATCATTACCAAAACCGGGTACCATTTACCATATCCGTTAGTATCCATTGAGACCTTATTGGCAGCTAAACGTAAGACTAGTTCAAAGAACCAAAACATTGTGGTGTCTAAATAGGCTGATAGGATGTGGAATGATTTTAAAATTTTTGTGATGAAAACGAAAATTCTCTACACAGATCACAGTCAAATGCTTTGCGCAAGCAAGGAAATTTGGCACGAGTTTAATAGTAGTACATTATATTCTATTCCTGATATCGCTTTTGACTGTTCTTCTAAACTATTGGTGAAATTAAATGAAAGCTGGGAATCAACCATATAATCAAGCATCAGCAAGAAAAGAAAAAAGACTTAAACTATAATTATATAACATTAGAATAGAAACCATTTATAGTATCATTTTGGTTTCTTTTGTTCATTAACAGTAACCAAAAGGAGCCATGTGAGCAATTCTTTTGTGTTATTAACATTATCACTTAGTGAACCACTAGCATCTATTAAGTGGGGAATACAAATGAAAGTCTCTCTCTCTCATATGTATATTATATATACTGTAGAGAGAGATAGAGAAATAATCTCCCTCACTCCCTAGATTTGGCATCTGATACTTTGGTTGAAACTTAAAAGCAGCATTTAATTAAATCTACATGCAAGCATAGAACAATATGTCAAATCTATGTATAGCGTAAGTAAAATGACTATCACGAGGACATATTTTATATGCCATCAGACTTCTGGTATGGTGGTCAGGGACTCAGGTTTCTTTATGTGGAAGTGATGGGTTCGAATCCTGATAAGGGGTCCTGACGAGAGGAATTTTGCCAGTACCTTTCACAGGTCTAGGTGTTAGCTATTAAAAAACAACATATTTGATATTTTAATCTTACAAATATGATGAATGAATATTTGAAAAATCAAACCTTGTATTATGAAACAATAAATACTTATATATAAAGACACCCTTCTTCCTGTGGAAGTCATGGGTTCGAATCCTGATAAGGGTCCTGACGAGAGGAATTTTGTCAGTACCTTTCACAGGTCTAGGTGTTAGCTGTTAAAAAAAAAGAACATATTTGATATTTTAATCTTACAAATATGATGAATGATTATTTGAAAAATCAAACCTTGTATTATGAAACAATAAAAAGTTATATATAAAGACACGCTTTTTCAAAAGGATGCATTGTTTAGTTTAAGTACCATTAATTAGAACATCATTAATGCAGGAACTTTTGAGGGGGAAGAAAGGCCGGTGACTAACTCTAACTAAATATTTATAATCAACTGTTTGGGACCTAATTAAAGCATCATATACTATTGAAGTCTTAGGAGTGTTTATTGCTGAGTGTTTAATTAGTAAACAAGGAATCATGTTCTATTTGGTTTTTATGACTAACAAATTGACCCCATGGCATGCTGTACACCTGAGTGCTGTTTCACATATATATATTACATACAACTTGGACATGAAAAAGACATCTGATACCGACTTCCAAAGACCACCTGATCTAGTGATGTCTCTGTTTGTAAAGTATAACAAAAGTTGCAGCTCGATCCTGCTTTTATAGAAAGCGGTGTTTGTTACTTATTTTCTCCAACATAAAAGATCAAAAAATGATGCATGATTGCTTCAATGAAATGGTATCATCATGAAACTTCAAGTCCATAAAGTTTCTTGACCAAGAAAACAGTTTGATTAATTTTTTCAAGGTTTTCTTTTTTTCTGAATAGAACCCCTTTAAGAATTAGAGTTAAAATCTTCATAACACAATCATCAATAATCAGTCTGCAGATGGTTGATCATAATGAAATATATAAATGTGTAATAAATATGTTTTGCTTGGGTAAATATGTAATTAATGATCTTAACAAGGGGAAATATGTAAATGTCCCTTTATTAATTAGTACGTACAACACGCCTAGAATGATGCTTAAAACAAATGCATATCATATAGATATCTCGAATCAATTCTGCATCAGTTCACACCGTGGTGCAAGATTGACGCTTAGACAACTACGGATTAGACAAGTGAAACAAGAGGGAGATTGTGCATGCCACTGCACATTATGCTCTAGTTGATGCTTCAAAGTTAATGACGCAGGATCTTATTGATCAATGGTCATGCCATTATGATGGAAGATTGAATTTATGTTGTTCTATTTGGAAATTGATCCCTTACTTATAAATAAATTAAAGGTAAGGAATCAAGTCCTTATTTGTTTAGGGTAATAATGCTTATCAAGTTGATAAAGATACTTTGTAATTATCTCTGAGAGGGTAGAATCAGACATCATGTTTACAATCCCTTATAAAAGTTCATAATGATAACTAAAGCATAAAACATAATTTCACCAAAAATCATTCGTTGAATCAACATAAGTTTACAAATTCATGATACATGTATTGAAAAGCTTAACAAAAGTTCATGTATCATTGTTGATAGACTTGTTGATCTTACTATTATTTGCAAACCATATCTCCTTTGTCTCATCCTTAAATCTGGGTACATAGGCATTTTCATGTTCGTTAATCGTAGAAAACTGGCCACGGTAGACCATAAACCTTTGAAAATCTGAGTACATAGTTTTGAATCTGTAGGAACCGTTGGCCAATATATAAAGACTAAAACTTGAATAAATTCTTTTACAATAAAAGAAGCAAAGAAAGCAGTAAATTACAATACTTTTACAATTGAAATATAAGAGAAGTACAAATACAATAAATATTTCGTGACGAGGCTTCGTGTTTAACACATGTCCTTAAAACAAATTCCGAATCTCCCAAGAGAACTCGAATGTTTATCAGGGTACAACGGCCGAAGCTGTTCGTACAGCCGGGGAGGACTCTAAACTCGAAAAGGTACCTTGAGAGAAAAAGAGTAGAAGTCAGAATTAGTGTTGTGTTTTGTTGATTTGTTCAGTATCAATCTTTGTGTTCCGGTGTGTTAAAAATGTTAATCATGCCTTGGTATTTATACAGGAAAAAGAATCGTAACAACTGAAGAAAATTAAAAACAAAAATAAAGAGAATTAAATGTCTTCAATGCTCTTTATTTAGTTTTTGAATTTTGATTCGAAACTTCCAAATTTTTAACTGTGAAGAGCGGGTCAACACGAAACAGTTCAGCAGTTACAGACTACCGTTGCAGTGGGACGCGGACCGCCAGAACGCGCGCAACCAGATGCGCCAGAACGAGCACCCGGTCTGCCAGCGGCAAAGCGCTTAGTTTCGGACACGTCAGAATCCATCCGCCAGAACGCGCCAGATCCGGATATGCGGACGCAGACTGCACCCGCTAGGCCACGCACCCGGGCTGCCACATGTAGGCTAGCCGGGAAGCCATGCACTGAGCTTGGATGTCGCGCCACGTCATCCGCAGCGTGCCCAGGTACTGAACCCCGTCCACTAGTAGCTGGTCAAAAATACTAAGGCGGCTATCTCAAACGGCTCGCGGCGTGCAACGTGCGCCATCAAAACACCACATTACACCCATTGCCCAAGTTCCGAGCCCCTGCCCGGGCGCGTTGGGGGCTTCGCACCCTCATGGTTCTCAATGAGTGTCATCTCTTATAAAGTAATAATACTAATGGAGTACTCCACTTTATAAACCACTTAAAGGCTTCTCATCTCACCTATGTGGTACAAGTTTCTCCCACTTTCTACTTGAGAAAAACTGAATTATTTCAGCTGCAAGTACACAATTTTAAGCATCGATATCTCATTTATCTTAGCTCCATTTTGGACGCGGTTTTTTTCCTATCGAAGATCTTACGTAAGAGAACACAAATCCATAAAGAAATAATAATATTGACCTCAGTTACATATATTTATTTCTATCCAAAGTTGACAAAAAATCATTTTTATAACTTAGTGTGAAAAACACATTTTTCACCCAAAACTCCAACAGAATCAACATAAGTTTACAAATTTATGGTGTTGGGTTATTTCTTCTTCTTGAAAATCTCCAAAAAATTTTATAAAATCTTTGAAATTTCTAAAAGTTATCTAGTTTTTCCACGTATAACAAGAGTATTACTATTATTATTTAATATTATATTAATAAAAATTGACTAGTTGTCCTACATTTTTAAAAGTTTATTTTTATAAACTATTTTTTACAACGATTTGTAATTGTTTATTTTCTAACGAGCGTGTTAGAATCAGTTTATTTTATAAACTATATATTTTCAAATGATTTTCATTATCGTTTTTCTTTTCGTGACCCCTACTCCTACTATGACCCATGATCTAGACACTAAAAAACCATATAAAACTGTTGGGTCAATCGGGTTAGTTCACGGGTCAGTAGGTTACGGGTCAGGAGAGCAAATAAATCAGGGGTAAAAGGGTCATTTAGCACTTGCTTTGGACGTACGAATTATGTTGAAGAAGTGGTTGTTTATGCTACATGTTTATATTGATTTTAATTAGAAAAAAATCAATAAAACAAAACAAAGCCACCCGGACACCCAACCTTCACCTTGGTCACATCCAAAGTCTTCCCTCAACTCTACGGCTCTACCGTTTTCTTTCACCCGCCAAACGAAACAAATCCAAAGCCACCTGCTTCGATTTATTTCTGCTCGTTTTTTCTGCAACCCGGTTGGACTCCCGTTATCACAAAACAAGCCGACCCATCTCTTTCTTCCTGCCTAATCACTGATGTTTGGTTAAGGTAACCACCACCCTTTGTTTTCCGCCATCTGATTTCAACTATAGTCTCCCGTGATTTATATGGCGATAACCTGATTTTGTGTATGCAGCAACACCCCCCGGTTGTAACCCAAATCAGTAGCCAAAACCTACGATTGTCGACCCACATGCACTTCTGCTGCGATGGCACCCCCACACCCAAAGGTACAGAAGATATTTGTAATGACATACTTAACAGTCATTTTACATATGATTACCTCAAAATGATAACAATATCAACAGCTCCATTATATGTACTGGAGGGCCAAACAGTGGCTAGTGATAATATTCCAGCTTGTCCATCTGGATAGGAAGGGTGTAAAGTTATTGAAAAACATTTGTCATCAACTCTGTTTCATAGTTCAACCATGGTTTGTTTCTTTAATAGATTATATGTTTATAGATGTAATCTTACATTTTAAGGCGAGAGCTGTATCAATTACATGTTTTGACCACAAGACAAACAGGACTATTATCAGTTATTCTCTAAGATCCCAATAAAGTAATTAATATTATTTTGAAATCATTAATATTACTATTTTCCTTATTACCATATTAGATATCCATTTCACTTGCTGAAAAAAATCTGTAGATCGATCAATGCTGCTATTGATAGTGAGGTCCCATCTGTAAGATCACTGCTTGTTGTGCAATTGGTGTCATTTCATGTTTTACACACTCCCTAAAAAGGTACTTCGATGTTCTACTTTAGTCAGTTTCAGCTATATGTTTTTTAAAGATCAAAAACCATGTTGCATATCTGAAGTTTAAAAATTATGACAGTTATTGTCTGAATGTTATAGTGTGGAGATCCTTGGCAAGTTTATCTGTGTTGCCGAAATAGCCATCATTCTTTAGTCCAAGTAATCTTAGGCAAGTTGTGATGCATGGCTTCAAACGAGCTCTACTTATAAAAAAATCCAAATTTTTGTGATGCGTTAAGCAACTTATTTCTTAGCAGAACATTAAAACTGCAAGATACAGGTTGGTAACCATACTTTTAGAATTACCATCAGACTGTTAAAGATCATAAACAGCTCATCTACAGTTCTAAGCATTCATATTCATTCAGGAACAAAATGGATCAAATTTAAGTGTTAGTTTTTAATTTACTCTGTTTTGCATAGGGCTACATCAGGTTTTAGTATTCTTTTACTACTGCGTTGGTCATGATTCTTCCAATTTTAGGATTTGAATACAAGCTGCAGCCGCGTTGGCTGTCCCAACAACAATATAGGATGATTCATCTACAGTTCTTGAGGCCACAAGCTTAAAAGTCTCACAAAACAAATATTACATATATCACATCTTCAAACAAACATACAGCATACACATACATGTGTTTTCTTTATTACAACTTTCAACAGAAATTAAAGTCAAACCATAAAAGATAGATTCACCTGAAATAAGGTAACCTTTCAGGCAGTTGCACACCAGTTCCAAAGGACATGACATCACATCCTGTTTTATTAACATCAAACCACACACGAAACAAAAGAGCATTCAACGATGGAAGCTTCGAGCTGGGCGTGGCTCCTCACCCTCACCTGTTTGAAGTTTGACCAATGTGTAGACACCGGCTCCAGCCAGGGCACCAAGTGTAGGTGCCAACAGGTAGACCCATATCACCGTGTAGTTCCCTGCTGCAACTGCTGGACCTAGTGTACGCACCGGATTCATTGAACCGCCACTTGATTTGCTACAACAGGGTTATAAAAAAATACATTGAAATAATCAACATTACACAATGTTACATAAGGTTAATAACTAAAAAGGTGTTTACTTACCCTGCAACAAGAATGTTGAGCATAACAGTAGCTCCAACTGCAATACCTGCCAATTCTCCCACCTGAATACACACATCATCCAATTACATCCATTTTCTAAAATATTTATAAAAAAGATAAAGAAAGTTGGTTAGACGTACAGCACGAGTATCAGTCGCGACAGCTGTGACGACAAAGAGGAGATTAAAGGTAATGAGGAACTCAAGGGCAAAAGCCTGGCCAGTGCTAACAGAAGGAACAGTGACACCCCCAGACATGAAGGGGTGAAAGACACCTTTGAGTGCAAAAGAAGCACATATGGAGGCTGATACTTGGGCTATAATGTAGGCTGGGACCTGAGCCCATGGGAAATGACGGAAGGCTGCGAATGCAATGGTGAGAGATGGGTTCAAATGGGCTCCTGAGATATGACCAGTTGATAATATTATTATCATCACTGCTAGCCCTGCACATGCTGCATTCCCAATTAGTGTCTCGGAATTTGTGTACTTTTCATTCACTATTGGCCCGGCTGTTGCTGCAAATATCAATATAAACGTTCCCACAAATTCTGCTCCCACCTGCATACATAGGATATAATCTTGTAATATTTTTAAGGAACAAACCGTTCAGAAAGCAAAAATATTAAATTGAAGTAAGTAATATTGGTAAGTAAGGTTATACCCCGTCCTTCACAATCAAAAGGAACTTATTGAATAACCCCGTTAAGAAATTCCTATTTTCCACCGCTATAAATTACAATGTTCACGGACATTTTTATAATAAATTTCAAAATCTTGAAAACACATTCGAGAGAAAGTTGGGAAAAAATCTCTTAACAAAACTTATATTTTAACAATATAAAAAAATGGAATGGGCTAAGAATACAAGCCGTGAAAAAGACCGCGCGGCTGAAATTGCCGGCGGATGTCACATGGCATCAACCGGCTGAAGGTGCGGGCTAATTAGCCTGGAGATTAGCCACATGTCACGATATGATAGGCTAGAATATGTGTTTGGTTTCTTGATTTCAGCATCGGCTGAGGGTGCAGGCTTAGTCGGCGGATGTGAGACAGTGTCTAAGGATTTCCATGCTGAAAGTCAACGTCTATTTTGGTAAAACGATCTGGTCAAATGTGTGTTAACAAAACATATATTTTAATAATATAAAAAAATGGCGTGGGATAAAAACAGCCACCTTAGCCGCCCATTTACTCAATAGTGGGCTAACCGGACTAAGTGTAGTCGGCTAAGAATACAAGCCTTGTAAAAGACCACCAGCTAAGCCTAGAGGGGCCGACTGAAATAGTCGGCCGATGTCACGTGGCATCAGCCGGCTAAAGGTGCCGGCTAATTAGCCTAGAAATTGGCCACTTGTTACGATATGAAATGTTGGAATATGTGTTTAGTTTATGGATTTCAGCATCGGCTTAGCCGGCGGATGTGAGACAGTGTCTAAGGATTTCCATGCTGAAAGTCAACGTCTATTTTGGTAAAACGATTTGGTCAAATGTCTGTTAACAAAACCTATATTTTAATAATATAAAAAATGGCGTGGGATAAAAACAGCCGCCTTAGCCGGTCATTTACCCAATAGTGGGCTAAGTCGCAGACTAAGTGCAGCCGACTAAGAATACAAGCCTTGTAAAAGACCGCCAGCTAAGCCTAGAGGGGAAGGCTGAAATAGCCGACCGATGTCACGTGGCATCAGCCGGCTGAAGGTGCCGGATAATTAGGCTAGAGATTGGCCACGTGTCACGATATGAAAGGTTGGAATATGTGTTTAGTTTGTGGATTTCAGCATCGAATTAGGCGGCGGATGTGAGACAGTGTCTAAGGATTTCTATGCTGAAAGTCAACGTCTATTTTGATAAAACGATTTGGTCAAATGTCTACTTTTGTAATTTTCTTTTGATTTGAAATCTTATTCATCGTGTCGTGTATATGAAATCTTCTTTTATAAGTGGGTATCCATGCAATACATTCCATCACAAGAGGCTATTTTCTTGCAATTGAAATCTTGTTCATTGTGACGTGTATATGAAATCTTCTACCAATGGCAACTTCTTGCTCTTAAAATGCGTGTAGGATGAGAAGTACGAGGTAATATAGAGACGGTGAAATCGCCCCCTACTCCGGGCAACCTCTCGCTGTAGTCAAATCAAGAAATAAAGAAATTGCCAGAAATTGATAAAACGCCAGTACCGAGGATAACTTCTCAGGGTTGTCAAATCATGTGCCTAATTCACAATGCACGTGTTTTAAGACTAAAAAAGTTCGCCCTTGGTAGGGGCGACTTCCCCCTGGTGAAACAAGTATAAGAAAATACCCTTTTGTGATACATGTATTGGGTAGCTACCAACTTATAAAAAACGGAAAATTATAGCATTCATTTACAAGGTCTGATATCGCCAAATCATGAAAATTCAGGGTGTTCTTTATAAAACCATAAAGAACAAAAATAATCATCTGTAGTGTACCTTTCTGGTGAGAGAGATGTCCAGAGTAGGGATATCAGTGAAGCATGAGTACGGTGCACCCCACGATGGTCCATCAAGCGGCAGGCACTTGCGACGAGGCATTGACTTACGGTCATAAGACAAAGAGTCCACTCGCAAAGAAGTGAACAAGGGACCTCCGGGAGTTCCCGGCGTCGCCGGAGCTGATACCGGCGGCGTTGCTACATCGCCACCTTCCATTTTCAACAATTCGGATTCTCACTCCCCTCTTAAATATATCTATCCTAAGATTTAATTACAAATTTTTTTTTTTGGGTTTTTTTTTCCAGATAGGATCTAAAGACCAGTGACAAAAACCTTACATAATTTGTAGATTTTTATAAATTTTTTGCTACACAATAGTCCGAATTCGATCCAGATCGAATCAAGATTCTTTTTTTTTTTTCAAACGGAAGAAATGGATGGATTGCTTAAACTTACATACTGGGTAGATTTTTATAAATGTTGAATTAAGGCAGATAAATTTTGAAGATAGCCAGGCTAAACAATGAACTAGATGATATAATGATTTTTTTTTGTTTTGTTTTGTTTTGGGAAATTAACGAAGAAAAGTGGGAAGAAATAAAGTTACATGCTTACAGAGTTTTTATAAAAGTATGATCAAGGAAGAAAACGGAGTGAGAGATCCAGGTTGAAGACGAAGGGTGTATGAGTAATGAAAATGGTATGAAATTGCAGGTTGATTGCCTGAATGATTTGTTAAGGTTGCAAGTGAATGTATATACCAAAAGGAAAGGAAAGAGAACAATAAAGTCAACTCTTTTGCAATCAACTTCACAGCCTATTAAATTCATTTTTAAGTAACGGTTCTTACATCACACGCAGTCAGATTCGACTGTTTCACAGCACACTCTCTCTCTCTCTCTCTCTCTCTCTCTCTCTCTCTCTCTCTCTCTCTCTCTCTCTCTCTCTCTCTCTCTCTCTCTCTCTCTCTCTCTCTCTCTCTCTCTCTCTCTCTCTCTCTCTCTCTCTCTCATTATTATTATTATAATATACATACATGTATAATATGGGCGGGGGCTGGTTTCGTACAAAAGATTTTTTTTTAAAAATTGTAAGAACGCATGAGAGGCGACACGTATACGTATCGGTGTTTTATGGGCGAATGGTATTTGTGTGTTCATTTATGTATGTGGGTATCTCGTACACAAATCTGCAACATGTAAAATTGGATAACCATACTCTCTAATGCGTAATCGAGACCTATTTCAGACCAGATTACACATATGAACCATGCAAAATATCATACATGTATCTGAGTGTGACAAATGTGATAAACTCATTGCGTAAATGAATTAACCAAAATGTTTTTCGCACCATGCATTACACGCATTAAATATAAGGGAAAACTTCATAGAAATCTAACTAACTTTTCAAACTGTTACGATTAAGTCACCCAAACTTTTTTTGTCCCGATTTAGCCACTCAACTTTCAGTTAACCTGTTAATCAGATACTTTTTACCCATTTAACAGGTTTTCATGCTGATTTGGCATTTAATGCTGACATGGCATTTACTTTTCGTTTCTTTTTTTTAATATGTTAGCGTGCAATTAGTATATTTTTTAATTTTAAAATTAAAAAAAAATCTATTATATTCTTTCATACACTCTCGACTTGCGTAATTTAAAAAAAATCTGTTATAAAGAAAAAATTTTAATATTAAAACTATAAAAATATATTAATTCCACGCTAGCATATTAAAAAAACGAAAAATAAATGTCACGTCAACATGCTAAATGACACATCAGCATGAAAACTTGTTATACAGGAAAAAAGTATTTGATTAACAGGTTACTTGAAAGTTGAGTGACTAAATCAGCATAAAAAAAGTTTGAGTGACTTAATTGAAACAATTTAAAAAGTTGGTTACATTTTAATGAAGTTCCCCCTAAATATAACTATATTGTACTCACATTATAAACTCTCTCTTTCACGATATGCATAACCCGTGGTTCAGATGGTTTCACGTAATTCTGAAGAAAGGCGTGAGTTCTAAAATAATCTTAGCACAAACATATATTATTAAAATAAAACATTCAAAATTATTTATCTTTAAAATTATCATTTTTTCTTTCTAAATTATTTTTGAACAATTTTGTACACGTGTGTAAATGATAAAAACTTACACATTTATTTATTTTTTAATATACAAATACATATAAATTTACATATATAAATTCATTATTTAATAAGTTTTATACATGTGAAAACATGGTTTGCGATCACCAAATTTTTATGGTTCACCAAAGAACCTTCACATATATATATATATATATATATATATATATATATATATATATATATATATATATATATATCCTCTCTCTCAATATGATAATGGTTGCTTATTATTTAAGAACTCTTTTTATTTCTTTGACAATTTGAATTATTAACACTCCAATAATTATTCACAAGTCGCAACAAAACTTGCTTAAATTCTTTCTCACATTATTATAATACGTAGTTTGATAAATATTTATTAAAGATAATGTATATATATCTATACAGTTTTTTGTCTCCATGTTTGATGATGATAAAAAAAAACAATAACATTTCTTTATGTAAGTTTTATCAATAGATTATACCTTCTTTTTCAAAAGTTGTCATATTTCCTCTTAAAAAAACATTATTGACATTTGATTAGTTGTAAAACATTTTCATTATCTTATATGTCAACTTCAAGCACGAAGGTCTTTGATAATTTTGAAGTACATGGTCAAAATTCTATTATACAACTCTACAAGGTTACTCAGGAAAATAGAAACAATGTGATTACGGATATATGGACCGGCCAACCACTGATATAGTAACGAAAACTAATTAATCAAGTCAAAAAGATTATAATACTGAAAAGTGAAAAGGTCAAATGCAGACAACAATCGAGTGAATAATCGAAAAACCTCAATCTAAACGAACTTTAGTCGTGACATATCTTTACAAATAGTTCATCCACTAGAAAACCGACAGGTTTGCGACATAATATTTCTTCGGAAATGCATCACTAATTCCGACGCAATGTGCTTGTCAAAAACACCTTCGACGCAATTTGACTATGGTTAGCGACCCTAATTAATCAACAATGACCATAATCAATCATCGTCTAATCTGGTTAACCATTAATAATTCTAAACTGTGTAATACCCACCACGTGCGTGAAATACCGCGCCAGACCCGGGTGAGTGGGGGCGTGGTGGGGGAGCAGGTGAGGGTGCTAAAACGCATGGGGGCAATGAGACACACACACCCACACACACACTCTTACACTAATTTTAGCCCTTTCTCTCTCACACACAACACTACAAAGCTGGTCACCCTCACTCAACCATTACGCACCTGAGTGAGAATGAGAGAAGTCATGGTCTACGTGGCACCAAAGATCCACCACCTTCATTCTATCATTATGGATAATCTAAGTGAACATAATTCACCATCATTAATTTGACTATGTTTGACCACCAATTATTATCACTATTAAGGTTATTTACTAAATAATTATTTTACTTTGTTAAAAACTTTTGTTATTAGTATGTTAGTTGGTTTAATAAAATATATATTTATTTTGATATTTTATATAGAACTAATTAATGTTTTATTTGTATAAAACAATTTATATTATATATTACTAATGTATTAACAAACCTAAAATACGAAATAAAAAGTTTGTGTCGAAAATGCATCGCAAAATTCCGACATCTTTGTGACGCAACTTATATTATTATTATTTTTATTAACGTATTAACAAAATTAAAATACGAAATTAAAATTTTGCGTCAGAAAAGCGTCGCAAATTTTTGACACATTTGCGACGCAGTTTATATTATTCTTTTTATTAATGAATTAACAAAATTAAAATACGAAATTAAAATTTTGTGTCAGAAATGCGTCGTAAATTTCCAACACATTTATGAAGCAACTTATATTATTCTTTCTATTAATATATTAACAAAAATAAAATACGAAATTAAAATTTTACGTCGGAAATGCATCGCAAATTTCTGACACATTTACGATGCAACTTATATTATTCTTT
Organism: Smallanthus sonchifolius; assembly: GCA_023525975.1. Taxonomy (NCBI): domain Eukaryota; kingdom Viridiplantae; phylum Streptophyta; class Magnoliopsida; order Asterales; family Asteraceae; genus Smallanthus; species Smallanthus sonchifolius. The sequence continues at coordinate 57,467,833 of CM042041.1, read as the reverse complement.
TTAGAGTTAATTAAACGGATGGTCCCTGTGGTTTGCGCAAATTGCAAATTTGGTCCCTAAGTTTGAAAAACTACACCGATGGTCCATAAGTTTACCAAAACGTAACACGGGTTATCCCTGACTTGCAGCCACGAAGAGGCAATTGAATAACCATGCCCTGATACCAAATGATATAGGCGAGAAGCGGAATCAAATGGCTCAAAATAATGATTTTATCCAAATGCTCTGCTACCATATCACGCAGGAGCATCTGACCCTAGTAACCGACCCGACCCAAAGACGACCATAAAGGTTTGAGCAAAAAATGGCGGCACAAATGGGATGGTCAGTGTCTATTTTTGAGAATAAATTATCTATCAATTAGTTAAAATTAGTTTTTTTAATTGACTGAATTGTAATAAACGAGTTTCCTTTTTATAAGGTTTTCTAAACTAGGTTTTTGGTGGTGCTTAAGAATTCAATCAAGACATAATTTTTCATAGTTTTTTGTTGAATATTAAAAATTAAATATTGCAATCGAGTCTTTGGAGGCTTCGAGACAGCCGACTAACTGCAACCATTCGGTTCCAAACCTCTTAATAAACTTATAGTTTTTTAGCCATTTAAGCATGCTTCCAACCTACATCATACTCTCTATCTTTTGGTTAAAGTACTTGAATATGAAAGTAGGTTCACATTTTTTAACCAAAGTACCGCAAACTATATTGAATTTTTTATACAATAATCATCAAAAGAATTAGTCATAGATTATCAATGCACTTAACCCCTTTAATCATGTTTCAAGCACTTGTAGTAATAAACTATTTGTTTTTGCATTTTCTTCCCACCTCCCTTTTCCAATAATTCATTATTCTTTTCAATTAAGAAATTTCTAGCATGTCCCTATAATCAATTGTCGCAATTTGTAGATAGCATCTTTTCTCTTTCAATTCCCTCTTAATTATTATAACATACGATACAAAGGTGTCACTGAATTGTGTCTTGGCCTCAACCTTTGGTTAATGTTGATCGAAGATGACATCTTTTCTCGTTCACTTCAATTATTTTATGATATAATCTAATCATGTGAACTAACCCGACCCCACCTGATCACATAGCTTCAATTATGGACTTAGTAGGATTGTTGTTTTCCCTTCATTTACCAGTCTTGTCAAGTGTCTTCTATCGGTAACATTATTAATCACAATGTACACCTGTCCCAGTTTATAGGGCCAATCTTCTTCATTAGAATATCGATACCCACATATTAAAATTCGTAACCTTATTGCTATCGTTCGCCAATTAACATTATGTCAATCTCCCATATATGTAGGGGTGGCTCTACAGTATAAATAACTAAAGCAACATCTTTAGCCTCCCAAATTTTAAGGTTCCAAAAAATTGAGTATATTAATTTAATCTATACTTTAACGTAAAAATATATTTAATAATTTATCAACTTTTATGTTACGGTTTCACGCTCCAAAAAATTATATTTTAGTAATCTTTATATATTTAGAAAATTTTCACAAAAGTCACAATTTTGATATTCGATTTAGTCCCCTAAAATATGTTTAGGCGCCCCTGAATATATGAAATCCAGAAAATTATTACTATGTGGGATTAATCTGATGGATCAGTCGATCTTTTGTTTTATTTTTTAGCAAAAAATTAAGAAATAAAAAGAAAGCGAATCATATTCTAAACGTGTGGTGGTGGTGTCATAAACTATTAACTGCTACATTATTGCATATGATCCACCTTCTCTCAAGAGTATAATACGGTGCTAAAACTTAAAAGTAAAATAAAATAAGAGGATAGGTACCAATGGTGAAGGAAAGAGAAATTATAAAAAAAAGGTGCAAAGAAATTATTAAATTAACATAAAAGTATAAAACTAGAAAAGAAACTGAATATAATATGGCTAGTTGATATATCATCGGTGTACGTGCAATACATAATCGTTCTTTCAAGTGGGTCATTACCAAGCAAGATCTTAAAAAAAGAAAGAGTTCTATCTGGAGAGTTAGAAATTAAATTAGGAAGAATATGGTAGTGTGAATTGGAACTGGCGTATATTGATGCTTCAGGGACAAGATTTGGTATCGCGTCCAGGTAAACTGAACCCATCCAGGCTCCACTAATCATGTGAAATCACTGCTTTTTAAGGATGATTTCATCCACCAATTGAAAACTAAGAAATATGCCAAAGTGATTAGCACCATGCGTGTACACTTCTCAAGCAATTAACTAAACTTAAAGTCATTAGCATGATACACCTTCAAATTCACATGTATTGATACCTCTGTTAGCTATGACTAGTGAGATTCTTTACACTAATAGAAAAGAGACTTTCATCGATAAATTATAGATGATTCACACTTCCCACAAAATCCTAGAACGAAGAAGATAAAACGGATTTTTTAATTGTCGTTGAAAAATCGTTACAGATGGATCCACACAATTCTGAAAACAAAAAGAAAAAAAATAAATGTTTAATTGTCGTCAGAAAGTCCATCGGTGATGTATTACGGACGGATCTATCACGGATCCCACAAAATAATCGTCTGTAAAAGCCATCGATGATTATACAGTGAAACTATTACCCACACTCAGTTTGCTCTCAGACTTTTACCGATGGATTACCGATAGATGTTACTTCATTGATGGATTCTCCCATCACTAAAGTACTTTGTTTTGTAGTGTCTTACTATGGTCAGTTTAAAAAATGTTTGATGAATCGGTGTCACTGAGTGTCGCATACATATATAACATAATAAAAAAAACAAGTATTAAAAACTATATACACATCATCTTTACCATTGGAAGTTCAACGAACAGTGGCCGTCGAAAAATAGGAGGTGAGTAATTTTGTTTCTAACCGATTACCAACAGAAGTTACTGAGGATCACCAAGAACTTATGCAAGGCCGCCAAAGTTGACTTTTACCAATGGAACATTTAACGACGACATTTCGATAGACACTTCACCTACAGTCTCTTAAACATTTATCAACGGATTTCGCCGTCGGTAATTCTTACTTAATTTAAAAATATAATTTTCGATACAAGTTGTTCTACTTAATACCCCCCCCCCCCTCCTCTTCCTTCTTCTTGACAACATTCCAAAATAAAAAAAACAGTATCTTACTCATTGAAAGATACGGTGTATAATATACTTGTTCTACTTGTGACACTGAACGGGTAGTTATTCTTTACTCTTTAGTATTAATTTGAAATTGATGCCCACCATGTTTTGGGTCCACTCTAACCCCATGGCTACTATAAAACCATGTGCATTTGGTTAGCACAACAACACATTGATCAAGGAAATTACTAATGACGTAATATTCAACCTCTAACACTTCATCGAGTGACCACAATGATTTGTGACACACCCAATAACATGCCATTGGGTATGGAACATGAATCCATTTACAAAATATCATTTATGTGAGGAAACATATCATGCAGGGCCCTATTTTTAGGGTTCTCAAATGATGGCTTACCTCAACTATCTCGTGATTAAGCTACAAATAATGAAAAGACCTTCATTAGTTGATAAAATCAAATAAATTAGAGTCTGTACATTTTTCAAAATGACATTCTTATGTATTTTGGAAACCATCTAGCGAACCCTTTCTTATTGGCCTATTCAACAAAAGCATCATTAGGATTTGGATAAGTTTCACGTACACGTTCTTCAAACAAACTAAAGAAAGGTTGAACCTCTAAACAGTTCAACAAAACATTCATGTGTATTACATCTAATCTCTACGATCATCCTACCCTCCCCCCCCCCCATCAAATAATCTATGAGTGACACCTTGAATAAACTTAACCGACTATCAGTAGACGAACTATTTGAAATGTAGGGCACAAAATCAACTATAGATCCCTCGACCCTTACCTTGTCTCTGGCTGTTCTTTTCAAAGGACCAAGCCTCCTAATAAAAAGTCACTAAAATATGTGTTTGTGAGATTAAAATATTTTTTATGAGAATATATTGCATTTAAAAAACTAAATGTGGCGACGAAGGTAGAGGAGAGCGGTCGAAGACGGTGGTGATGTTAGAGGTGCAGCTGGTGACAGCAATGGCGCTGGAGATGCAGCGGCGACAGTGGTGGTGTTGGAGTTAGAATTGTGTAAGAGTAAATGTGGTTAAAGGGGGCGGAAGTCTGAGAAGAAGTGATCCTGTAACATCCCAAAAATAGTAAATAAATAAATAATAACGTAATAGAGATTTAACCGTCAAAAATGAAAGGAAAATGGATGGGCTTGGGCTCGGCTCCAACGGGCCGAGGGAAGCCTAAGTATATAAAGGTCAAGACAGCCTTAAACTCTCATTTCTTCCACAACTTGCAATCTAGAGAGAGAAAGGAGAGCTCGGGCCTAGAGAGAGAAAGTTGACGGATCGACTCGGAATTGAAGGAGCACGTTACTACTGAGCTCGTGAGCAAAACCTCTGAATCTGAATCCCAATCCAGGTAACTATTCGACCCTAATTTGAGTTTTTGTCCGTTTTGGGGTTTTTCGGGTTTTAGCTCAATAGGAGACATTTTTATAGATGAAACTTGAAAATAAGCTTAGAACTAGCATCTAGAATGAAAACCGCACATTTTGATCAAAGAAAGTTGTAAGATTAGCATGATCGGGTTAACATGCAAGAATTTCGGACTTGATGAGGAAGCAGGTCTTGCGTACTTATCAATTACGCAAGAAGTATGTCCTGCGTCTTATCAAGTACGCATGAGGAAGATCCTGCATACTTATCAAGTACGCAAGAAGAATGTTCCGCGTATGGTCCTGCGCACTTAGCAAGTGCGCAGGCAGCAGGCTGTTAGTGAAGTCAGTATAGTCGCTTAATTCAGAATGATTTACCCGTTAGAGTCGGGATTAAGTCTAATGTATGTGTAATTAAAAAATCCAGATCGAGTGTGGCACTCATTGGACCGCGGATAGGACAGGACGAGACTAGCTCATCATGTGAGTTCTATGTGCCCCCTTCTATGTTATGTGCAAATCATTTTAAATGTTTTGAGGCTGAAGTGTATACACTAAATGAATAAATGCTATGAATGTCAATGTGATCATACGTGGTATACAAATATATATATATACCTATATATGAAAATGAATTATGAACAAAGAATAAAAAGTATGATTATAAATAATGAATGAAAGAAGGACATAACGTGAATGAATGAAATCTTGTATTATATTATATATATTGCATGTTATGAATGTATGTAAACGTTATGGACGCTTCGATGACAACAGCTACTTTGATAGACGGACGACCACGTGACTATTTTGCAACCGGGACAAAAACGTTCCTTCGCAAGCTAGGACGTATAAAAGGTACTCATGGACGGTCGAAGCAAATGTCTTATTACATGTAGAACGGTTGCATATATAATAGCCACGTGGGAAACGGATGCCCTAGGGCAGACGGGCGAATGGACGGACTACAACGGTAGGACGGTTTAAGAGCGGACAAACAAAGGTTTCCAGACGGATTTATGTTTCGACGGACGGTTTTCTAGAGCCGGACGGTTTATGAAAAGGGCTATGACGGTAGTTCTCACTGCGTTGTCTTTGTGACATTCGTGACAAGTATGACGGGTTGATCACCCCTATGTGTATGACCAATGAATGTTCTCCCCAATGTAAGTATGTATGTATATACTCTGTATGAATATTATGTGAGAACAGTAAGGCAAATAATATGCTAATGCACGTATATTATATATATATATATATAATACTTAACGATAAGATAAATGCTATGTATGATTGTTTTTAAACTAGAACCACCAGCGTTAGCTGACTTTTAGTATACATTTCAGGTAAAGAAAGGAAGGGTCGTGCGAAGGCGTGATGGTTACTCGGCACGAGACTGACATCCCACTTTTATATATGTTAAGACAATATTATGTTTTTATTTGTTAAGACTTCCGCTGTTATATTATGTATTCGAATGATGTTTGCTTCCGCTACTTCTGAATGTTTTTAATTTAAGTTCAGTATTTATGACTATGTTTATGAGTAATTCCAACAAGTGAGGTTACCCCGGGAAAAGGGCCTTACAAGTTGGTATCAGAGCAATAGTTTGAGAGATTCAGACATCCCTAAATGTCTAGACTCAAGCTGATTATGGGACCAACGCACGGATGTCAGTATGGGTAGCCAACGCCAACACGTTAAGTGAGTACTAAAGTTAATGCACTTGGATAAGAATAAATACCTTAACATAGAACCAATAGATGTCAATGTCACAACCGATTTGAAGAGTTTTGAACCCGAAAAGCAATGTAAATTAGTAATCCCAAACCGGTCACTGTAATTAAAAATTTACCTTGCTCGTACTGTTCTAAAACTATGATCTGAAGGAACGACCTTGATGTAATCCTTTTATAACTATCAGGAAACTAGGAACTATGGCTGGTGGAGGAAGAACAGGACGCCGAGGCGGTCGCACTGGCCGAGTCGGTAGACCTCCCTTGAATCAAATACATGAAGAAAAAGAAGAAGAAGAAGAAGAAGAGAGTGTGCATGCAGAACACACTGAGAGTGTGCACGAAACAGATGTGACCCCAACTGGGGACGACAATCAAGGGCCTCTACAGTTGGAACCCGAGGTCAGGGATGCTATTGCCCGCGAAGTTGTACTCACTCTGAAGAAAGTATTGCCTGATCTACTATCCGAGGCACTAAAGAAAAGTAGAGAGGAGAATGAAGGAGACCATGAAGAGAAAGTGTATGACAGTGATGGGGATGAAGTGAAGGTGGAATCAAGCAATCGTGGATGTACCTACAAAGGTTTCAAGGACGGAGACCCACCCAAGTTCGATGGGAACAAGGATTCAGTGGCTACGTTTGAATGGATTGATAGGATGAACGCTGTAATCAACATCAGCGAGTGTCGACCGGACCAGGCTGTTAAGTATGTTGCTCATTCTTTCACCAATGAGGCACTAAGTTGGCGGAGGAACATTCAGAGGACAAAGTCGCCAAACGCTCTTGCCAAAATGACATGGGAAGACCTGAAGAAGCTGATAATCCAAAAGTTCTGTCCCTAGAACGAAATTGATCGAGTAGAAAATGAGTTCCTAAACTTCAAGGCTGGCAGCAAGACGCATCGCCAGTATACTTTCAGGTTCAATGAGCTCGCTCAACTGGTACCCCCACCTGGTAGAGACTGAAGAGCGACTGATCAAGTACTATGTGAAGGGCCTACTTCAAAAGGTCCGTGTTCATGTGAAAACTAATCTACCCTCGACCTTCGAGTCGGTAGTCAACCTGTCTGGAATCGTCTATAACGATTATGCTAACGAGGACATAGCTCCCGAAGCTCCGAAACGGAAATGGGAGAACTCGTTCAAAGGAAATGGGAAGGGAAACTACACCGCTGAGGTGAAGAAGCCTAGGGCTGAAGAGTATGAAGTTTGTAAGAAATGCTTAAGGAAACACCAAGGCGAATGTTTAGTTGGCACAACCATGTGTTACAAATGTGGGATGCCGGGGCACTACTCCCGAGACTGCATAAAGGACGTCAAGTGCCAACGTTGTGGAAGATATGGACACCTAACTAGGGATTGCAGGAAAACCAGACAATCCGGTTCGGGAAAGGAAAAGGAAGCTGAAAGGGAACAGCCAAAGGATAGGACTAGAGCCTACGCCCTGACCGAGGAGGAAGCAAGGGGAAACCCTGATGTTGTGTCAGGTACGTTCCTAGTAAATGATGAACATGCTGCTATTTTATTTGACTCTGGTGCTAGTAAAAGCTTTATATCCAATGCATTTAGTCGTAAACTAGATTGCACTATCAACACCATAGTAAAGGCCTTTAGCGTACAAACTATCGTTGGTAAAAATTCGGCAGTATACCAAGTAACAGATGATTGCATCATAGAAATAGAAGGCCATAAGTTTCCTTCTAGATTATTCCTTCTCACCTTAGGAGGATTCGATATAGTATTGTGTATGGATTGACTAGCTGCCAACGAAGCTCAAATCATATGTAAACGTAAGAGGATACATCTCAAAGCTCCTAGTGGCAGTCTAATTACGGTTTATGGGGATTGTAATTGCACGATGCCGAACGTCATCTCGATGATCAAGGCCGAAAGTTACATGAGGAGCGGTTGCGAAGCTTAGCTGGCGTATGTTATTGACGATATAATGAAAACGAAAGAACTCAAGAATGTACCCGTGGTGTGCAACTTTCCGGAAGTATTCCCTAAGGATCTACCTGGGTTGCCACCCGATCGGGAAATAGAATTTCAGATTGACTTACTGCCAGGAGCTGAGCCCGTTGCCAAAGCCCCCTACCGATTGGCTCCGTCAGAAATGATGTCTCAACTAGAAGAATTAACAGAAAAAGGATTTATCAGACCGAGCATTTCACCATGGGGCGCTCCGGTACTATTTGTAAAGAAAAAGGACGGCAGCATATACATATGCATTGACTACCGCGAATTGAACAAGAGGACAGTAAAGAACAAATACCCCCTGTCTAGAATAGACGACTTTTTTGATCAACTGCAAGGTGCGAGTTGGTTCTCAAAGATCGATCTTAGGTCGGGTTACCATCAGTTGAAAGTAAGAGAAGAAGATGTACCAAAGACCGCGTTTCGCACGCGTTATGGACATTATGAGTTTCTCGTGATGTCCTTCGGATTGACCAACGCACCAACAGCGTTCATGGATTTGATGAATAGAGTATGTCGACCCATGTTGGATCGATCAGTGATAGTTTTATAGACGACATACTGGTATATTCGAAAAGTGAGGGTGATCACCACTGCCACCTAAGAGAGGTTCTGGAGGTGCTAAAGCAGGAAAAGTTATACGCAAAATTCTCCAAATGCGCGTTCTGGCTTAGGGAAGTCCAATTCTTAGGTCATGTCATAAACCCAAACGGCATTATGGTGGATCCTGCAAACATCAAAACCGTAAAAGGTTGGAACATCCCGAAAACGCCAACAGAGATACAAAGTTTTCTGGGATTGGCAGGACACTATCGGAGATTGATTCAGGATTTCTCGAGAATAGCCTCGCCACTGACAAAGCTAACACGTATGGAAGTAAAGTACGAATGGGGTCCAACCCAAAACAATGTGTTTGAGGAACTTAAGACACGATTAACCCAAGCTCCAATCTTGACACTACCTGAGGGAAATGAAGACTTGGTAGTCTACTCTAAAGCTTCGGGTCAGTGTTTAGGTTGCGTACTTATGCAATGAGGAAAGGTAATTGCTTACGCCTCGTGACAACTAAATATTCATGAGGTTAACTACCCAACTCACGATCTAGAGTTGGCGGCAGTAGTTTTCGCATTGAAAATATGGAGGCACTATCTGTATGGAGTTAAATGCACCATTTACTCCGATCACAAAAGCCTGAAGTACTTTTTCGAACAAAAGGAATTAAACATGAGACAAAGGAGGTGGTTAGAGCTACTGAAGGACTATGATTGTGAGATATTGTACCATCCAGGCAAGGCAAACGTAGTGGCTGACGCTTTAAGCAGAAAGGAAGAATCGAAACCTATTTGAATCAAAGCGTGTCAGCTGATTATAACGCTTGATTTGATGAGTGAAATATCAAAGGCACAAGATGAAGCACTATTAGAAAGAAATATAAAACGAGAAAGAATAGTAGGACAACAAGGAAATTTGGATGCAAATGCATACGGTGTACGAACTAGGTTTGGTCGGATGTGGATACCTAAGATTGACGTGCTTAGAGGCAAAATACTCGATGAGGCCCATAAGTCTCGCTATTCTATCCACTCTAGGACAAACAAAATGTATCAAGACCTGAAGAAAGAGTATTGGTGGCCTGGCATGAAGAATGATGTGACTGAGTACGTGAACAAGTGCCTAGCATGTTCTCTAGTTAAGGCCGAGCACCAGAAACCATGCAGTAAATTGCAACCTTTACCAATACCGGAATGGAAGTGGGAGGAGATCACGATGGACTTCATTACCAAGATACCGCGAACAGCTATGATACCATTTGGGTGATCGTCGACCGCTTGACGAAAAGTGCTCACTTCTTGCCAATAAGTGAGACTTCTTCATCTAAAAAGCTAGCAGAAATATTTATCAAGGAAATTATGAGCAGACATAGTATGCCGCTGTCGATTGTGTCCGACAGGGATACGAGGTTCACGTCAAGGTTTTGGAAGAAATTCAATGAAGCGATGGGAACTAGGCTGAACATCAGCACCGTTTACCACCCTTAAACCGATGGTCAATTTGAAAGGACCATTCAGACCTTGGAGGACATGCTCCGGGCCTATATCATTGACTTCGGTGGGAGCTGGGACAGCCATCTACCATTGGCAGAATTTTCATATAACAACAGTTATCACTCAACTATTGGCATGCCGCCATTTGAAATGTTGTATGGGAGGAAATGTAGGACCCCGGTTTGTTGGGGGAAATTGGACAAAAGGATTTTGCAAGTCTCGAAGTGGTCAAAGCTACTTCCGAGAAATTTGATCAAATCAAGGCTCGAATGAAAGCCGCAAAAGACAAACAGAAATCATTCGCGGATAAGAGAAGACGGGATTTAGAGTTTCAAGTAAGGGACATGGTACTGTTAAAGGTATCACCATGGAAAAGAATCATTCGATTCAGAAAACGTGGCAAACTAAGTCCAAGGTTTGTCGGACCTTTCAAGATTTTAGCAAGAGTGGGTCAAGTTGCTTACAGACTCGACCTACCCGTTGAGCTTAGTGGAATACACCCTACGTTCCACGTGTCGCACTTACGCAAGTACCTAGCTGATGACACAGCTCACATACCTTACGACGAGATCGAAGTAGATAACAGTCTAAATTATGTGGAGGAACCAATAGCCATTATTGACCGAGCTGAGAAACGACTACGCAATAAGTCGATTCAATTAATTAAAGTACAATGGAAGCATAGAAAAGGGTCAGAAGCGACATGAGAAAAGGAAGTCGAGATGAGGGGACTATACCCTCAATTGTTTAACGTATAAACGGTTTCGAGGACGAAACCTCTTTAAGGAGGGTAGACTTGTAACATCCCAAAAATAGTAAATAAATAAATGATAACTCAATAGAGATTTAACCGTCAAAAATGAAAGGAAAATGGATGGGCTTGGGCTCAGCTCCTACGGGCCGAGGGAAGCCGAAGTATATAAAGGTCACGACAGCCTTAGACTCTCATTTCTTCCACAACTTGCAATCTAGAGAGAGAAAGGAGAGCTCGGGCCTAGAGAGAGAAAGTTGACGGATCGACCCGGAATTAAAGGAGCACGTTACTACTGAGCTTGTGAGCAAAACCTCTGAATCTGAATCCCAATCCAGGTAACGATTCGACCCTAATTTGAGTTTTTGTCCGTTTTGGGGTTTTTCGGGTTTTATTTAAATAGGAGACGTTTTTATAGATGAAACTTGAAAATAAGCTTAGAACTAGCATCTAGAATGAAAACCGCACATTTTGATCAAAGAAAGTTGTAAGATTAGCATGATCGGGTTAACATGCAAGAATTTCGGACTTGATGAGGAAGCAAGTCTTGCGTACTTATCAAATACGCAAGAAGGATGTCCTGCGTACTTATCAAGTACGCATGAGGAAGATCCTACGTACTTATCAAGTACGCAAGAAGAATGTTCTGCGTACTTGTCTAGTACGCATGAGTATGGGCCTACGCACTTAGCAAGTGCGAAGGCAGCAGGCCGTTAGTGAAGTCAGTATAGTCGCTTAATTCAGAATGATTTACCCGTTAGAGTCGGGATTAGGTCTAATGTATGTGTAATCAACAAATCCAGATCGTGTGTGGCACTCATTGGACCGCGGATAGGACATGACGAGACTAGCTCATCAGGTGAGTTCTATGTGTCCCCTTCTATATTATGTGCAAATCATTTTAAATGTTTTGGGGCTGAAGTGTATACACTAAATGAATAAATGCTATGAATGTCAATGTGATCATACGTGGTATACAAATATATATATACCTATATATGAAAATGAGTTATGAACAAAGAATAAAAAGTATGATTATAAATAATGAATGAAAGAAGGACATAACGTGAATGAATGAAATCTTGTATTATATTATATATATATATTGCATATTATGAATGTATGTAAACGTTATGGATGCTTCGATGACAACAGCTACTTTGGTAGACGGACAACCGCGTGACTATTTTGCAACCGGGATAAAAACGTTCCTTCGCAAGCTAGGACGTATAAAAGGTACTCATGGACGGTCGAAGCAAATGCCTTATTACATGTAGAACGGTTTCATATATAATAGCCACGTAGGAAACGGATGCCCTAGGGCAGACGGGCGAATGGACGGACTACGACGGTAGGACGGTTTAATAGCGGACAGACAAAGGTTGTCGGACGGATTTATGTTTCGACGGACGGTTTTCTAGAGCCGGACGGTTTATGAAAAGGGCTACGACGGTAGTTCTCACTGCGTTGTCTTTGTGACATTCGCGACAAGTATGACGGGTTGATCACCCCTATGTGTATGACCAATGAATGTTCTCCCCAATGTAAGTATGTATGTGCATATGTATATACTCAGTATGAATATTATGTGAGAACAGTAAGGCAAAGAATATGCTAATGTACATATTATATATATATATATATATATATAAGACTTAGCGATAAGATAAATGCTATGTATGATTGTTTTTAAACTAGAACTCACCAGCGTTAGCTAACTTTTAGTTTACATTTCAGGTAAAGAAAGGAAGGGTCGTGCGAAGGCGTGATGGTTACTCGGCACGAGACTGACATCCCACTTTTATATATGTTAAGACAATATTATGTTTTTATTTGTTAAGACTTCCGCTGTTATGTTATGTATTCGAATGATGTTTGCTTCCGCTACTTCTGAATGTTTTTAATTTAAGTTCAGTATTTATGACTATGTTTATGAGTAATTCCAATAAGTGAGATTACCCGGGAAAGGGGCCTTATAGATCCACTATCTCAATTTTTGTCTTCATTTTTTTTCTAAAAAGTATTGACGGAACGACACCATTCGTCGCTATATTTAAATCCGTCACTAATATTTTTACTTTTTGATGTCGGTATATCGTCGATAATTTGTGACAAATTACCAACGTCAAGTAAGTCCGTCGTTGATTACCAATGGAATAGCGAGGACTAAATTTTTTAAAATTGTTTTTTTCTCTTAATGGTCCTTAATGAGTTATTTTATATTAGGCGAAACAATATTATGTCATAACAAGTTATTTTGAGCCCATTATAATAAGTAAAACTAACTTACCTATTTGGGCCTTAATGGGTCTTGACTTGTGTTAGCGGGTTATTTAGGAAACGTTAACACACATGAAGTTATAACAAGTTAAGGGCCCCTTTTACTAGGGGATGGTTTCCCTAAGAAGTGCAATTTGACTAAGAAGTCTAATAAGCAATCTTATCTATTCAATTAGATGATCAATGGTAGAAATTAAAGTATAGTAAATAAGGAGTGGAGGGGCATTGTTAGAAAATCCACAGTTGTTGACTTTTTTCAAATCCCCTCACTTTTTTTAAATGTACATAACTTTTTCATACGATCTTATTTTTTTAAAATTACACCATAAAATCGAGCGTTTTTTTACTTTTAGTTCGAGTATAGTATTGCTATATTTTTTTTAATACAAAATCGAAACTTAATTAAATTGTGGTAGTTTACGTAATGTGCTAGTTCTGATAAAACAACACAATTAGTTGTGCTGCATTGTAAATTAGCACAATTAACTATGCTGTTTTATCATAAAACACACACAAAACATAACAATTAATTGTGTTGTTTTACTATAAAACAACACGGTTAATTGTGTAACTTGCTTTTCTTAGCTAACCAAGCCTAAACAAAACCATCACAATAAAACTAGTATATCAAACCAGCACAAAACAACATTTTGATGCATAAGTTTTTTGTTGACTACTACTGAACCGTTTTGTTGGTGTATGGATGTTTTAAATATTTATTTTTAAAGAATGCTACCAAATTAGGCACGTAATAAATGACTAAAAGTAGCACAAATTAAATAAACTAGCACATTTACGTAAATTGTGTTGTTTTACCAGAAACCAGTTAATGTGCTAAATTGTGTTGTTTTACCAGAAACCAAGACATTTACGTAAAGTAGTACAATTTCATTAAGTGTCGGTTTTGTTTATACAAAATATATTGCAATACTATACTCAAATTAAAGATAAAAAACACTCGATTTTATGGTGTAATTTTTTTTAAAAAATAACGTTGTATGAAAAGTTATGAACGTTTAAAAAAAGTGGGGGAAGTTGAAAAAAATCAACAAAAGTATCTAATACTTAAATATTCTTTCATCCCTTATTTTTCCTACACATAAATCTCTACCATTGATCTTCCAATTAAATGAACGAGATTGTTTCTTAGACTTTTTAGTCAAATTACACTTCTTATTTGAACTTCCCCCTTTATGTATATATGACTAATTTACATCAAGACATTTTTTAAAAAGGTTACTTTATATCACACGAATCAACATTATTTTATAACAAATCGTTATCTGCATACTACACATATGTAAGACTATCAAACACATTTGGGCCTTAACGAGCTTTAGCATATGGCAGTGGTTAGTTTAAGTTACATCAAGACACATAAATTTATAACAAGTAATTTTGTGCCAACTTTGCATTCTTAGATCTTACAAATAAATTACATTATATTTCAAAATCTTATAGATAAATCAAATTATATTTCTAGATCAAACATATACTTACATTTCCAAGTCAAGATTATGTTAGGGCACACCAAAAAAACATTAATCTTGGTTTTCAGGGTGATAAGGATCCCTAGACCACCAATGTAGGGTTTTGGGGTTGGGGTTGGGGGGGTACCACGAGAAATATAAGGATTACGAAGATCACCACTCTTTCGTGTTTTAATTCCGAGAATACTTATCTAACATCGAACGTATAAGGATTACCACTCATCGTGTTTTAATTCCGAGAAAATATAAGGATTACCAAAAAAAAAGGGTGTAAAATAGCGAGGTTTGGGTGGGGCGTGGGATAACAGTAGGCATCGAACGTAAGCGACCGATGTTGGGTTGGCATTTCTGGTAGAATTCGATATAATTTATGTGGCCGAGTTCCTACTGACAGATTACCGACGAAAATAGTCGTCGATATACAATCAACAGAGACAAGCTCTGAAAAGTTTAAGCAGACTCGTCTTTCAAAAACCTAGGTCCCATGTTTTCGAGGGTATACTGAAGGATGTGTCCGACGAAGATGACGAAATCAGAAGATTCCTGACTTTTTATCGGTAAACACTTGCTATTTGTCATCAAACCTCACGCCACACTTGTCCATTAGTAATGTATCGGTAATCCGCTGGTATCTTTATTATTTTCATAAAAGAAGAAATGTTGTTAGAGCGGTCGGTTGTTCGTATGTGACTTTCCGTTGATGATACTCATTTGTTTAGTAGTGAAAGCTTGATATGTGGTATACCTCATGGGTTCATAATCCTCGGGTTTTCGGTTGCCAAGCAGTAGTTGAATCAATAGCTTATCTTAGCCGTTTGCTCTTCACAGAGAAAGTTACCTATCTTTACAACTAGATGCGGTTGACAAGGAATAAACAGTATAACCCCGATAAATGAATCATTTATCCAGATTAATTGTAATCAACAGGACATGTTCTCATGGATAAAAAAGTTATAAAACAAAGATATCAAATATCACAACTTTGAACATCACAATCATCTAGCAAACCATATAAGATACATTAGATTCTCACATCACACACTTGCATTTGCCTACAGCAAGGTGCCCTTAATTTGCACACCAGTTCCATGGGACATGCAGTCATCCCCCTTTATTACTATCATATCACATACACAACTAGAGTAATAGAAGGCAGCTATAGTATCAATCAGCTTGTATACACTATGCATCGCAATAACCAATTTATCGACGGAAGCTTCGTGGTTGCTCTCCCTCACCCCCTTGAAGTTTGACCAACGTGTAGACACCGGCTCCAGCCAAGGCTCCAAGTGTGGGTGCCACTAGGTATACCCATAGCGCCGTGTAGTTCCCTGTTGCAACTGCTGGACCTAGTGTACGCACTGGATTCATTGAACCACCGCTTGATGGCCTGACATACAGATTAACCAATGGTTATTATCATTTCAACAACTAATCCTGCTTAAGGGTATTTATGTAGAGGAATACTTACCCTGCAACAAGAATGTTGAGCATAACAGTAGCTCCAACTGCAATACCTGCCAATTCTCCCACCTGAATATACACATCATCCAATTAGATCCATTTTCTAAAAGATTTATAAAAATGAAAAAGAAAGTTGGTTATACGTACAGCACGAGTATCAGTAGCGACAGCTGTGACAACAAAGAGGAGATTAAAGGTAATGAGGAACTCAAGGGCAAAAGCCTGGCCATGGCTAACAGAAGGAACAGTGACACCCCCAGACATGAAGGGGTGAAAGACACCTTTGAGTGCAAAAGAAGCACATATGGAGGCTGATACTTGGGCTAAGATGTAGGCTGGGACCTGAGCCCATGGGAAATGACGGAGGGCTGCGAATGCAATGGTGAGAGATGGGTTCAAATGGGCTCCTGAGATATGACCGGTTGATAATATTATTATCATCACTGCTAGCCCTGCACACGCTGCATTCCCAATCAGTATCTCTGAATTTGGGTACTTTTCATTCACTATTGGCCCGGCTGTTGCTGCGAACATCAATATAAACGTTCCCACAAATTCGGCTCCCAGCTGGATATCCAAAATCACAATAAAAATAAAACTTTTACTACCGGTTAAAGAAATTGGTTACAAATTGTAGTCAAACCGTGCCCCTATCTAGTAATAGTGGAAAGATGAAATGACTTATTTAGCACCAGGGACGGCTCAAACATTTTGGTGGCCTAAAGCGAAATAAAAATAAGGGGCCCTTTTCCATAATCTTGAACGGAAAATTTTAACTTAAAAATTTTCTAAAATTTATCCAAATTATAGGAACTTTAATATATGAAAATTGGGTTGAGTGACTTTTGTGAGAAAAAAAAACAAAAGTATGTTAGTTTTTTTTAAGGGTTGAGAGACTATTTATGGATTAAGTAAAATTAATTGTTTAATTTCTAAATGATTAAAAAGGTTACTCAACTAACTTATTGACATTTTTACAAGTCAAATTTAGTATCAAGTTTGCAACCAAAAGTCAGAAATGAATTTGAATATTTAAACATACGAGAATAAATTAAAACACATAATGATGGTATATCTAAGCACTTTTTTATTTTGTGTTAAAAAAAAAGACAAGCCACAGTGATCAAAACAAGAGGATATAGATTTTGTAAAAAGAAACATAGAAAATGGGATTTGAACCCATGTCTTTGGGACTAGAACAGGGGAAACTTACCAGTAGACAACTCAGTTATGTTGAAAATATCAAAGGGTAATAAATATACAAAAAAATTTAAAAATTGAGTCCCCAAGTATTTTGGGGACCCAGGGCTTAAATATTTACTTAGTTGGGATGGGTTACGTTTAGCATAACCCAGTATAATATTGACTGTAAAAAAAAGTACCTTTCGGGTGAGTGAGACGTCAGGAGCAGGGAAATCGGTGAAGCAGGTGTGAGGTGCACCAAACGATGGGGCGGCAATAGGCAGACACTTGCAACGAGGCATTGACTTGCGGTCATATGACAAGGAGTCGACTCGCAGAGACGTGAACAATGGACCTCCGGGCGTTCCAGGTGTCGCAGGAGCTGATACTGGCGGCGTTGTCTCATCCCTGCCTTCCATTTTCAACAACTTCCTATTCCTTCTTCCCTTTAGTATATATGCTATAAACTAAAAAGATTTTTTTGGTTTTTTTTTCTTTCAAATAAAGAGTGGCAAATACCTTACATAATTTGTATATTTTTATAAAGGTATTGCTACACAATCGCCTGAATTCGAGCCAGATCGAAACAAGATTTCTCTTTTTTTTAATTTTTTTTTGGGTTTTAACTGAATAACAGGATGGATTGTGTGAAATTACATACTGAGAAGATTTTTATAAATGTTGGATTAGGGAAGAGAGAATTCGAAGATAGCCAGATTAAACAAGTGAACTAGATGAAAGCAATACACAGTTTCAAAACTGTAATCATATAATGTAGTTAGAAATCTCTATTTCTGGAGGGACATGAGGAAATTAATGAAGAAGATAAAAAAGAAACGATCTTTATATAAATATATGATCAAGAAAGGGAAAGAAGCGAGCGAATGCGATAGAGGGTGAAGACAATATGTGTTTATATAGTGAGAAATGGTTTGGAATTTGAGTTTAAATAAGCAAAAAGCTGAAAGCTGGTGCTACTCTTGATGAAATGAATGTGTTTGTTGTTTGTGTGGTGGGGTGGGGGGAAGGAGGTGGTCTGTGGGTCATGGGTTAAACTGTATCCAAAGGGAAAGGGGAGGAGCATGAAAAGGTCAACTCTTGGGCAATCATCTACACAGCCTATCAATTTCAACCATGCTCACAGCACAGGTTGTTTACCTTGGACTGCCTCACAGCTAATGGTAGCTAGCTATTATTGGACATTTTATTTTTAATAATTCGCGCTATTTTAACCTCCTCGCTATAAATCAAACTGTAAACATCACGGAATAGCAATTCATCGTGTATCACGTAGTAGCGAAGAAAGCACAACTCTGGATTTATATGCTTTAATGCTGATAAATACTCGATTTGAAAAAAAAAAACAGAGAAAAGTGTGTCAACGGTGTTTGAGAGAGATTACTATACTCGATTTTAACTACTTTTTTGTCATTAGCATCTGAAAACTAAGAAATTAAGTACAACAATTAACAAATTAAACGCGACACCTATTAAATGAAATGAGTTAGTGATAATCATAATTTATGAAATGAAATGAAATCAAGAAAATCTTCAAGTTCAAATTGATGGTAACTCTGTGTGTGAATCAGTTAAATGTATTTGTTTATTAAATGATATCACTCTTGTTTGTTATGTTCAAACTCTATATTCCAATCTTTAGTGATCACAATTGAAATCAAGTGCTTTAATTACCATTCAAATGTCATATTTTATGTTATTCTTGTTAAAAGAGCTTTAACACATTCAATCGATGTCATACATTTTGAAAGGCACCCATCAATCAAAAAGCTAAGAATAATCCATCATTTTTGAAAGAAACCTATGATAAAAGAAAAAAAAACTAAAGTAAAGATGAGTTTTAAATCGTTGGATAACAAAGACCACCTTAAAGCACGATAAGGCCAAACGTAGTGGGCGTGAGGTGGCGTGATCCACATGGCCGTGAAAGGACGTGGAACACCGCCCCTGTGTGTTATTGGGGGCGGGATTCAAATCACGGGCGTTGAGAGGTGTGATGTGTGTTTGTATATGTATATGTGCATATATATGTGTGGATAGTAAAACCATTACACATAGCATAAGAGAGATCTTTAATAAAACATATTTTGCATCATTATACTTCTGTCCAAATATCAAAACACACGTATACCTAATAGCATATTTATGTTTTCCAAATGCGTACAAAATACTATATATAAAACAATTACACTAAATTTACCCATAAGCCCCTTCATTATGATTGGCCACCCTCATGATTAGCTATTTCTTTTTTGCACTTTCTTCCCACTCCATGTCATCATCAATTATCATCCTCTTTAAACTAATGGTCTTATTTCAATTTCAACTCTAATCTAAACAAAAACGACCCCACCCCATCACACTCTGTCGGAAAGATTTGACTTTGCCACCAAACCATCCTCCCTTTGCTTGTTCTTGGTTAGGATTGCATACAACCGGGCCATTGCACCACTATTCAACCCTGCAAATTCAGCCCACCCGACCCGACCCGATCCAGTGCCACCATCATGACTCTGAATTATGGGTTAGTAGGATTTGTTGTTTTCTTCCATCTTTTATTTGTCTAGTCAAGAATCTTCTTTTTGAGACATCACCCACAACCCCTGGCCCTACATGCATTATAGAGCCAATCTTTTTCATTATGATATTAACAAAAGAGTCAATGTTTAGGAGTTAAATGTTTTTGATTGATGTTCATTTTGGTAAAAACTAGATAACACAGCTATTTTGGTGAATTTTTTTCCAGATTTTCCAACCATCACATATGATGATTCTTGAACATTACATAACTTAAGAATCAGATTTGGTATCTCATCCTGGATCCACCACTCAGATGAAATGATTGCTTTTAAGAATTATGGATCCAAGCACTAAGCTTGAACTTTAAAGACATTTACTCAAAAGTCATTAGCACCATACAGAAACTTCCATAACCATCAAACAAAAGTTATTAGCATGATACATGACACAAACATCCAGGAAACTGTATGTTCACGGTAATTTTCTGCTACCTTTACCTCTCAACCGTTCATTTCGACTGACTTTCTTCCCTACTTTTGATCTTGCTTGATCTTTAATCATATTTGACAAAGACAAAAGACCAAAATATGAAGCATATTAAAATCAGTTTTGGAGTTTGTATTTCCTGGATAACATTCTGAATCATGTATGGGTTCACTTTCAGATTATTTCAAATTAAAGTATTTCGTGTACAAACGAAATTAATAATCATATAAGTCAGAAAATGTTATTCAAGGAACGAAAAGTTCTTTTATGTGGAAACGAAGTTGTTAATTTTTGTTGTTCAAACAGACCATATGGTTTCCTTTATATCGGGGTTGAATCATCAAGATAATTGGGTGAAGCCTTGCAAATCTTCATGAAAGAGTACAAGCACCGGTAACTTGCCACTGATCACCAAGTTGTTGTTAACATCAAATGCAACTACTAAACCAATGCCACTGTTGGTTAGTAGTCACTGTTGTTCAATTGTGACTGCTGGTCAGTTGCCACTACTCGGGAGTTGCTACTGATCTCAGTTGCCATTGAATACCAGTTACCCCTGGACAGTTGCCTCTGATCGAAGATTAGTTCGAACTAATTATCAATTTCCAAGCAATTTTTCACCAATTAGGCTCATCCGAAGCAACTTCTACTCTTCTAGTGTATAACAAACAAAGAAAATAATTTTTTTCACGCTGATAAGGCAAAGCGACCCCTGTTAGGCTTGGTTTTAAAAAGCGTGTGGTGCTCTAATAGTTTTGATCCCAAAAGCCGATGCGCAAGCATCACGTATGCGATGTGTTTGTTATTAGAAAAATACTAAAAAAAATTATAGATAATAATTTTAATTGTTAACTTTTAAATACTAAAATATAAGCCATTTTCATCATCTCTAGTTAGATTTGTTCAATCTATAATCTAATTTGTTCAAATACTAAAACCCCTCGCTCAATTGATGATCAGATTTATTCAATAAGATTTGTAAAGCACGGACTCATTGCAATCATTCGTATAATCTTATTAAATATTGGCCAACGGCATGATGTGTCGCATCAGACCGCATCACGCATCAGATCACATTAGAGTGCATTAGGCACATCACACGTGCATCATGGAATTGCATCTCATCAATAGCAGCGATGCGATCTCATCACCACATCATCGGGTTATGTGCTCCCGATGCACGCATTTTAATACCAAGCCCCTAGGAGCGCTGCCCCGTGGATCCAGCTAGGGGCGTTGCCCTAGACCCCAGCCAAGAGGTCGGTGCCCCCTTGGAACTAGAATAGTCTTCAATTGATTGTGTATTCCACGCCTCCTAATTCGTATTAACGTATGTATTCTAATTTCTCATTTAGTTTAAAGTAAATCCAATTATAAAAATATGGCATTGACGACACCAAAATTACTAACATTTGATCCATGCTTAAAATCATTATTATTAGTGTCAAGTTCCACGTTGAAGGAAAACATTAACAGGGTAGCATTTAAAAACAGACATAAGAGTTGCAAACCTGCTACAAATTGCAAATTGAAGTGATTACATCTTACATCAGACCCTGTCTTGTAAATAAGCTGAAAAAGTCAATGCTGTTAAACTGATGGAAACAACTAATAGTAAGCCTGCTGGTATTACTTTTCGTGTGGCTGCAAAACGGATGCCTGCAGAAACATTAGGAAAATCAAATGAAGCTGATGAGTTTAGGCACACGGGTCAAGCCGTAAAGAACACTAGCCAGTATTTCCAATAACTTCAAAATAAAGGAGGACAGATGTCCAAATTCATACCAAATATAAAGGCAAAAAGAAGAGAAGACCCAAATGCAAGCGCATCGCCTATTTCCTTAGTGTCGGACGCTTGCATAAGATAGTAGGCCTGCCATTGAAGAAAACCATACAGCTCATAAATCATCAAGTTTTCAAGTTCAACACATTGTTTCTCAATTGATGAATAAATGTATACATAACCACATAAGCCACTTATGTATTTAAAAGGTTACACTTTTATGTCAATTCTGGCAAAATAAATCTGATGCAACCAAAGGGAATAAAATTAAAAGGAGTAGCACTTACAACAGACATAAGAATTGCCCCTGTAAGTCCACCAAAAAGAGACCCTTTGCTTCCTGATTTGTTATCTGCTTGCATATCCAACATTTAAAAAAAATAATAAAAAATAAAATTCAACTTACAGAGCTTATGAACTTACAGGCAAACAGACCGCCGCCAAGAAGAAGAACTGCGTAGCCTGCAGAAGCTATAGGGGCAAAATCTTGAATCAGTTGGCACTTGCAGAGATGACTTGTGCGTAATCTTGAATTTGGTAGTGTCCTCAATCTTTCTCGGATCTTGCCGCATCCAACAAAAGTTGATTCGATTCTGGCTGCTGGTGAGACAGTTAAACTAGTAATTGCACTACTTCGGACGCTGGTCGCCGTGTTTCTCTGAGAGCCGAGACGATTAGAGGTGAATCCCGCTAACTGATGCGTGTAAACCACCGGTAGGGATCCCATTGCTCTGGTTTTCGGTCGTCAATTAGACTGGTAGATAGGCGAATTATGAAGATGAGCTAGCCCTAACCGGCTAACTACAACACATTTTTCAACAGAAAAAAAATGAAAAATATGAAATTAATGTAGGATAGTAGAATACAAACTAGTCTGTTCTATTCTTTCTGTCCGGTTATTTTTAGGATTTATCTAAAACTAGAAATTATCACCCGCGGGTTCGTATAGTAATATTAACGTGGTTAACTACATAATTAAGTCTGCATGCTTGTAAATCTCGCTATACGTGTTGCGCCTGTGATACTAACGTCGTTAAATACGGTGACTTTAGCACCCCGCGCACTGCGACGGGAAACGGACCTTAAATAATTGAGGCAGTGACTAACGTGACTAAGCACAAATTTTTTTTATTAAGTACATAAAAAAAATGTATGAAGTTACGGCGATCTAATTAGCCCAATAAAGAAATGTTAAAAAACAATATTAAAACCAAAAAAATATTATGGACCAACATATAGGTGACATGTGTCATGGCGTTGGGGAAAACACATAATTTTGATATTTTACAAACTTGACGGGGAGTTGTGGTAAAACACATGTAAATGAGTAAAAAACAAAATTTATACCGAGACGCAAAGAAAAAAATATTAAACAAGATGAGTAAAACAAAATTTATACCGGGACGTAAAGAAAAAAAATATTAAACACAAAAACAAATAATTTATTTGTAGAGGTATATTTAGGTTTTAGAAAATTGAGGGTTGTTATTTAAAAATATGAAAATGAAGGGGGTGTATATGAAATATGAAAGAAAAAAAAATGTTGTGATTGGACGCCGACTTTAGTATTTGAGTGTTTATGATTGGTTTCATGTACCCAATTTAATTTTTTTTTTGAACGGCGAATCTATTTTACTCCTACTTCTAAATTAGACCAAATATTTCATCCTATGTCTGGATTTGAACCCGGGACTTCCCATCTAAGAGGCAAGAGCCTCTACCAAGTAAGGTAGTCCCACATTGACACCCAATTTAATAAACTATCAAGATTGGTGTGAGTGATACCGTTGTAAAAATATCATATGGATT
Organism: Smallanthus sonchifolius; assembly: GCA_023525975.1. Classification (NCBI taxonomy): domain Eukaryota; kingdom Viridiplantae; phylum Streptophyta; class Magnoliopsida; order Asterales; family Asteraceae; genus Smallanthus; species Smallanthus sonchifolius. The sequence continues at coordinate 57,443,813 of CM042041.1, read as the reverse complement.
CGAATCCGTGAATACGTTCGTAGATGCTTTGGGATCATTGTTTAAGATAAGTGAGGAGCATGGAACAACTATGTGACCGTTTGAAATATTGACACGAGTAATGGACATGAAAATTATATATTGTAACTACTTCAATGCGTGATGGGTAGAGCCTCTAGAGGGATGGACATGAAAAATTATTCTACCGTAGAGGGATGGTAAAATAACCCGAGCTTGACGGGTATACTTGAAACATGAAACATCTGGGACGAGTATACCTGAAATCCGGCAGGTACAAGAATGAGTATAGGATTAATTTTAAAAAATTTCACGGGTATGTGACAGATATGGTTTATAACATAGCACAAGAAGGCCTCGCATCCGCGCCTCATGTAACTTTCTGTCTTAATCATTGAGTTGATGTTCGGTGTCGATATATCTTTATCTCTATAAATAACGACTTAGCTCCCATCCGGCGCTTTGATATGAATCCTATTTCGTTTGCATACAATTTGGACTTCGTTGGCAACGAGCCAATCCATTCCCAACACCACATCGTATCCTCTTAGGGCTATAACGAATAATCTAATGGGGCATCTATGGTCATATATGCCTATGGTGCTGTTCTCTATAGCCTCTATTACTTTCGTGTTTTTACCAACGGTAGTTTCTATGTTAAAGGCATGTTCTATCTTTGAGATAGGGCATTTCAGTTTTTGTGTAGAATGTAGAAGCTATGAAACTCTTTGTAGCACCAAAATCAAATAGTACCGAAACATAATTGTTATTGATAAGAACGTACCTGACATCACGTCAGGGTTTCCACAGGCTTCTACTTGAGTAATGGCATAGGCTCTGGTTCTAGCTCTTGGTGCCTGTAAGGCCCCCAATCCAGGCACCCTACAGTTGGGTCACATAAAAGTGCATTCTTTTAAAACACTTATGCAAATTATGTGTGAATGAGTAAATGTGCATGTTACCCCGGGGGCGAAAGAAAGAAAAGTATTATGCAAGTAACAGTGGTGACTTTTCTTCGGACAAGCAAACAGAGGAGTCTTATCTTTGTGATAAGCAACAAAGTAGTCTTACAGACAAGCAAACAGAGGAGTCTTGTACACAAGAAAACAGAGGAGTCTTGCATTCGTGCAAACACAACGTTCCAAGCCTCTGGGACTTGAGACGGTTAAGACGTTATGATATCATTCGAGTGCTTGCTCACTCAATGATAAGAACGAAAGAATGAACGGATGAATGAAAGGCTAGCATGAATGTTAATTGAATGTAAATGTTTTGAAAAGAAAGCTAGCACGAATGTTTCTAAATGAATTGAATGAATGGATTCCCTTTGGGGATTAGAATGTTTGTAAAGAAAAATCTTTTGAAAGACAAGCTTGTATTATTATTATCTTTTATATTTAAGCTATTTTCAAATGAAATGATGAAATGTTTAATTACTAAATTAAACAGAACTCATTCGGTATATCTGACTTTTAGCATGCACCTCAGGTAAATGATAAAATGAAAAGAATGGAGTCGCGAGGGCTTGGAATACATGGTTTATGCAGGCTTATATCTGCGAAGACTGACATTCCTGATTTATGAACTACGAACAATTTGAATGTTTTAATTTGTATGGATAGTTGTAATGTTTAGATTTCCATTGTTATGTTACTTGATTGTTGAATAATTCAAAGTTTAAGAACTATGTTTTCAATGTTTTGTGCCCACTATGAGACTATCCAGTTCAGGGTGTTTCATAAAAAGAAACTTATATAGCACCTAATCAATGTTAGGTGGTTTTTCAAACCTTAGATATTACCTCATTCCTAATTATGGTGATTTTAACCTAATTTACTTTAATTATTTTGTTTTTCAGGTGTACTTGTTTATATATGTGTATGTTCTTAGCAGGCATAATCTACTCTTTACTCAACACTCTAGTTATATGTTGTTTTGATCATCTTCTTCAATTTGCATTGAGTTTGTTTGAATTTGTAAAATATTACACATGTGTCTAGTCCCCCTTTTTTTTTCACTGAGCCATCCACAATTCCATTCACACCACCACATGATGTCCCACATGCAAAGTTGACATTTCGTTTCATTAAATCTTAAAATAATCATAAAACAAATTACATACGAGCAAGTGATCTTCAAGCAACATATCATTTACTTGTAATTATGAGTTGATATTGTTGGTTATGATTTAGCTATAGTTGTAAAGAAAATGAATCAAATGAAGAGAAGGGGTTAGATATATTAAAAATAAGTTTGTTCATAGTGTTCTAAAAGGTGTTCATTGACTGACTGATGGATGAAAATGTTTACACGTTAACTCGAATCTCAACCTATACTAAAAATAACACGTTTCAACCCAAATATGTTTTAACATGTTAACCAATCATCTTGATCCGCTCATTTTGCCACCCTGAGAATAAACAATTAAGCATTCTCATCCTTGAGCACTTGCTAGTTTGATTTAGTGTCATTTTGCTCCTCATTAGCTTAACCGGTCCAATAGCTTTTGACAACAACAAGTACCTTTTCCTTATTTAGCGGTCCACTTTCATGGTCCACGATCTTGATATTCCATCTCATACGTTTCACTATACTTTTAATCTTTCCAATCACATCCTCCTTATCTCTAAATACAACTGTCCCTTCAGGCCGCAAGATTCTATCCATTTCCAATATAATATCAATCATATCACACCTTTAAATCAAACAAACAAACATCATAACCATTAGTGATAATACTTTTCAAAATTCTAATCATGAAAATGAAGAAACATGCAAAGTTTCATATACCTATCTTGATACATACTAAACACACCAGCTGCATGGATGAAATCATATGTTCTTGGATAAGTTGAGAAGGCCTCACACCAATCATGATACACGCCAATGAATCCGCGTTCATAAATCACTCCTAGCGTGTCTGGTTTGAAATTAGCAGGAACCACATTCATTACCCACACGGGATATTTCATCAAGGCTGCAGAAAATCCACCAATGTAAGCATTCATGTCCAATATGTTACGGTATCTTCCTTGTGATAAAGCAGTATCTATGTGTTTATAACGTGCCACACGCTCTCTCCATATTTTAGTATCATTTTGGAATTCCTCTTTTGTGATACCCGTTACCAAATTGTTGCTGATTCTAGGAGGGACAACGGTTGCACGCTCTGGCCATTTCTCTAACGCTCCACCAGAAACTTCATCGGGTCTGCTTACTTCGGGCAAAGGGGTAATGCAGTTTTCCAGTTCTTTATACCTTAATTATGCATACCAAATATGATTAAAGTTATGTTACAACAATGTTGTAAGTTGAGGATAACAATGAGAAAGAAAATCAGGATTAATTACCAAGCTTCATCGGCATTGCCTGATTTGCATATGTGTGGGTTGTGATTCTTCTTTTTAGTTTTGATGCAATCAATGTGGTTGATTGGCTTTTGCCATATAGCAAGAGCATCCTTTTCTACGACTTTTTTCCAGCAAAGACGTTTTGCGACATCCTCAATATCTTCTTGTTCGTGTTTCAAATCTTCTCGGTTTCTTTCCCAACCTTTCCATAACTTCTTCCAGTGAATAGGAGGTCCGGAAAGTATCCAGTAACCACCGGGCCTTAGAACTCTGTCTACTTCAGCTAAATATAATCCATCTGCAAAATCATTAGCAATTCAACATAATTTAGAATATTTGTTAGGGTGTGTAGATTTAGTTATCGACTGACAATTATAACTACTCGTAATTGATGCAGCCACATCAATAGGAACTTTAGTAGAAAACACTATCAATAGTAACTTAGTTACTACTGATCAGTAGTAAAAAAGATGTTACAGATCATCAAACTATCAGTAGTAATTCGCTCAGTTCCTATGGATCTCAGTTTCTACCAAAGATCATAGTTGCTACCATTGCTAAAAGTTTCCACCCATGCTTCAGTTAAGAAACAAATGATTAGAAATAACTTACTACTCTTTATCAGTTTTCTAATTGTCAAAACAACTTTTCACTGTCCATACGGATGTGATACATTTCCAATGAAGCATCTTTTAAGAAAATTAAAATTTATCCACGATGATTGGGTAGGGCGACCCTCTGCCAAGGGGCAGGCACGTAGGGGCGGATTTACATAGGGGCAAGGGGGTTCATCGGAACCCCCGAGTTTCGAAATTGTAGTAGAAAACTATATAAAAATATAGAGTGAACCCCTTAAAAAATATAGTATGAACCTATTCAAAAAGTTAAAAACTGATCAAGACCAGATTTTTTATATGTGAATTTTGATACCAAGACCCATTAAAACAATTGAGTTAAAGTAGCCATTGTTATGGTATTGAGTTGCAGGTTTCAAAAGAAAAAAAGAAGAAGAGATAATGGGGGAAAGTTGCAACGCGTCAGAGAAAGTAGCTTAGTAGGATATTTTAATTTATGTTAAAATGAGAAATTGTAGCGTGTTAGAGAACTTGAAGGGTGATTGATAGGTGACAGCACATGCTTCTTTAGTTGATTTTTTGCATGTAATTTTATATATTTTTCGATAATTTTTAAAAAGTATATATAACTTGGAAATATTTTTCATCTTTTTGATGTATTTTTAGTGGGATATTTTAATAAAAAGACTAACTAAATATTAAGGATTCATCAAATTCGTTATCTATAGCAATTAGTGTTTCTAACATTTTTAAATTACGTGTAAATCAATTATGTTAGCTTATTTTTCGGGACTAAACACCTTGAAGCGCTTTGCGTTTTTATTATGTGATTGATCTGACCCGACCCGGAACAGTTTATCTAAAATCTAACAATAGACAATCAAGCACCGACCCGAACAATCAAACCGAACCGAACCGAATTTTTTATGTCCAGCCCTATAAAACTGGAGCATCTAAAAATAGTGAACCCCCTGAAAAAAATTACTAGATCCGCCACTGTATGCACGGCGCCTTAGACCCCACCGAGTGGCCAGGTGATGCATCCTTGGAACCCCATGGTCTAGGGGTTTCTCCCCCTAACAACCATAGAGGTTCTATGGTTCCATAAATTAGAATAGTTCTATTTGAGTGTGCATGCCACCTCTCGTAAATCAACCAATGTATATTTTAACTTCTCATTTGGTTTTAAAAAAATTCAATAACATAAAATGACATTAATGAGAGTAAAAGTTATATAATAATTAGAAAGAGTAATAAAATGAGAATGAAGGTGTGATAAGAAAACCAAGAGAAACATAGTGGTGAATAAGTTCAAAATTTTGATAAAGAAAGAAGAGTGTGCAAGTGTTTTTTGAATATGTATTGTTAGTGTTAATTGTATCATGACATTTATCTTATCACCTAAAAAGAATATTTCACCGGCATTATTTGACTTAAAAGAGAAAATCTCGTATGTGTAATTGGATGTAAAGAAGGAAGCTCTCTTATTATATGATTAAGCATTTATATAAAACGTTACCGTGTTCACTCCATGGAATCAGGCAACGAGCACAATGAGCCATGTCGAATGCCCGAGCTGGGTAAGGAAGTCTTCGCGATGCCATAACGCCAATCATAGCAGGAACTCCACGTTCTAATGCAAACCATACTTGGGCTTCGTGTGTATCCCTTGGAGCAAAGGACATGGTGATTATGTCCTTTTGAAGCAGGTATGCACCCCAACTTGCAACCTTCACTCAGCTTATAGATCATTAACCACATAATTAATCACATTCAAAATGTAAGGAACAAAACAGAAGTGAAAAGTTATACTTACTCCACACCCGGTATCTATTGCGGTTCGAACGGTCCCATTTGATAGAGGGATGAGTTCATTGATATCATCAATGTAAGAATCTGCTCCATAACGAAACATAGTACCACCTCCAGGAAATCTAAACTTGTCACCTTCAACTTTAATCCAGTTTTGACGAGCTTTCTCGATGCTAAGTTCTTTGTGGGGAATGTTATCAAACCACGCATAGTCTCGGCTTAGTGGCCATTTGAATGGTAGTTTATACTTTGGTGGTGCGGGTATGAGGCAACGTAGGAGTTCCTCTTTAGATGGACAATGTCTCTCTCTGTACTTTAACATTTCTCTATCGTATTTATTTCCTCTATTCGTGTCTTGACATGGTGTGTATTCACTGTAGGACATGTTACATGGTGGAAACTCATTTACTTCATGTGAATCTTGGATCACCGACGGATGATGGTTTTCAAAATCCAGTGGTTCAGATGGTGATGGTGATGATGAACCGGTGGCTTCATTAGATGTCTTTTCACGTGCAACTTTGTTGGTGATTTCAGTAGGTGTTGTAGGAGTGATACTGCTTTGCCAAGCTCCCAATACATAGAATAAGATGCAGAGGCCGCTAACGGCTAGGATCCGCGTGGCGTGATTCTTCCTTCCTTCTAGTTGGTGATGTTTTGTTGATCCGACATGTTCCTTAGCCATTCTCACACATGTATGAGAACACCCAAAATATGATGAAGAAATTGTTCTACTTTAATTAATTCATTAGTTAGTACATGTGCCCATCCATTCATGAAATGTGGAATCCGACAATAGTGATGATGTTTGAATTTGGTTATGTGTCTTGCAATATTTGGTCCACACATAAACAGAAATTATAAATAAGATCCATTGAATCAGGATCCCTCCCAAAAATTAGAAGAAATAAAGGTTTAGAGAGAATTCAGAATTTATGACCCCTCCCATTTTGCACACATAAACAGAAGTTTAACTAAATAGATCTCATTAATAAATACGTTTTGTGTGTTAATTTACTAATTCACATACGTTAATGTTAGGAAATCAAACTATAGTTATAACTTATAACAAGCAAAGCCTTACATGAGAGGATGAAAAAAAAATCATTTTTGGTGAGAACGCTAGAAAACTTCCCACCCTAATTTTTAAACCTTAACAAAATTTTCATACGTTATCGTTTTCTTTTTTTTTTTAAATTACATCATAAAATCAAACATTTTTTATTTTTAATTTAAATATAGTTTACTATATTTAAAATAAAACTTCTTAACGTGTCGCATTTATTCAATACTACATACATGAAGTATGATGATACTGCATATATATGTAGTATCAAATAAGCTTCGACACGTTAATTTTTTGTATCTAATATATCAATATTAAACTCAAATTAAAGATAAAAAATGCTTATTTTTATGTGTTTTAAAAAAATAATAATGACGTATGAAAAATTTACTAAGGTTTAAAAAAGTTAGGGGGTGATTTTTTTAGTCTTCTCATGAACTAAACCCTATATAAAGGGTGGCTTAACCACCATAGTGCATGCTTTCCGACGATTTGATCTAATCGGGTGGAGGTCTGGCTCGAGGTGGTGGCTTGCTTGATCACCCTTGACTTGAAGTCTTCAAAAAAACGAGTTCTTCCAAGATGATGATGAGAGACAGAGAGAAGGTTTTGATTTTATAATTTATTTGTTTTTTCTTTAATTAAGAGCGGTATTTTAGTATTTTCAAAAAAAGTTAACAGAAAAAAAATTGTTATATGACCGGATTTAATTGAAACGAAAAATGAAACTAATTGACTAAAAATATCAAATTAGAACTTCTGGATTAAAAAGCATTATTTTGGACAAATCACATGAATCAAAAGCGAAATTTTGTCTAAAAAAAAGAAATACATTGATAATAAATCTATATTTATATCTATATCTATACTCCCTGATAAATAAAGATTTTGGTGAGACATTTGTCACTCTTTTGTACATCATTTTTTCCACCCCTCTCTCCTATTAATTATACAATTTTTTTAATTGTTTTTATAGTTTTTGGTTTCCTGTCTCTTTCTCCTTTTAAACAATAGTGATTTCTTTAAGTCTTATTATAAAACTTTTTTATTTAAAGAAAATAGATTTGTTCGTAAAATATTTTTATATATTGAACATTTCTTTCATTATTCTTATAAAACATTTTTAAAAAATAATATATAACGTTTCTAGAAATTTATATTAAAAAACTATGTAATATGTTATAAATATGTAATATATCAGTTTTTATTATTAAATATATAATATTGCATTTATTCAACTGCGTGTAATACTTCGGGTTTCAACCTACTAAGGTTACTATTCTTGGAATATTTATAAATCATTAATTATATGTGTATATATACACAGTATTAAGTGGGTCTCATCAATTTTAATTTTATATTATTTTATTTATTTATTATTTAAGTAAACTACAATATAGTCCCTTAACTATTAAGGGTGAGGTTCAAATGCTAACCAATATTTATGTGATAACCATGATAATCACTATCAAACATAATGTTATGTATATCTAACAATTATCATTAAGTTAAAAGAAAGCCACTACTTCTACACCCGAAGCGAGTACGGTTAAAGAGCGTTCCGAAAAGTTGTCGTCGGATGAGGAGCTAGCATTGGGGAAAGCGTGGATCAAAGTGTCGGAGGATCCAATACTTGGTAATTTTTATAAACGTATTATTACTTTTGAAGAAAGAAATTGATGAAAGATACGGCTAATGCAGAAAGAAATTGAAGAAAAAATATAATATGTAGTTTAGTAGTTTTATTTTATTTTTATGGTGTTTTTTTAATATTATGTTGTTTTTTTAATATTATTAAAATGTTTTTAGTATTATTTTTGTTAATTAATTAAATTAGAAAAATAATAATTAGGTAATTATTACAAAACGGGTCACTTTACCCTATCATTACATACCTGAATGAGGGTGAGGGAAGTCAGTATCTACGTGGTACCTACGTGACACAGTGTCTATTTTCATCTTAACCCTACCACTACACATAGTCTAAAAAGAGTTTGTGTGTGGTTATTTTTTTTAAAGCAAAGGTAAAATTGCATTGAACGTTGATTTATTGGTTTTTGAAAAGTACAATTTGACAAACAATAGCAACCATATCTATGATATTATTATTTTTTTTTAATGAAGAAAAGAACCAAATTTATTTTCCATTTACCACCGACCTACTTCATGTTTATCAATTAACCAAAAAAATTTTGTTTCTCTTAGTTTGCAATCTTTTAAAAGCGAGAAATATTATATTTACTATATTACACTGAATGAAGTAGGTAATGAACATTTTTATACGTAAAAATGTCTTTGGTTTGTTAAACATAATCTAGTCACCATTACGTTGATGTCACCTCCTATGTTACCACACTCAATGTCATCCCACATCAATGACGTGGTGGTACATGTGGACATGTCACGTCACCCTTTTTCATGACGTAGTAAGATTTAAAAGAATAAAAGTTTTTTTTATTTTATTAATAAGATGCTCATAACAAAAGCATTTCCAAGGATTTTATTTTATTATGTTGGTTATTATTCATCACACATATGATTCATCACACATATGATGGCACTTTGAGCAAATCTGAGCGCATAATTCTCTAGTACTAAAGCATTCTTTTTTATCTTTACAACAACACCACTTTAATCCTTGATGAGCTTTGTAGGGGAAGCAAATAAGCCACCCCAACTTTTCATTTTGTAGTTCTAAAACACTATCTTTGTATTCCATGTTGTTTACCACTCGTGTACCTACATTCATGTTAATAAGATACGAGTAAACTTATATGTGTATATATATATATAGAGAGAGAGAGAGTGTGTGTGTTGAAAAAACTTTAAAAAGGGATAAAACTTACCATTAAGACCAACGAGCAATGTAAGAAACATTAAGCATAAGATAATAGCATATGTTCTTTTAAGATTGACCATAGCGATTAGTAACTTTCACCCTTTTTGCTTGAAAGAAATATGAAGGAAATCATGTGAAGGACACTATTTATATACACTAGATTAGAATCCTATGAATTATAGGTTCGAATAAATTTAATGTTATATAGTTAGTAATAAAAAAAGTTATTTCCTTTAAAAACACGTGTTGAAAAAAATATAATATAATATCTTAACGCATACACTCGTCAAAATCTATTTTTTTAAATGTACTTTCGCATAATAATTATAAATTATGTTAAGTTAATTCTTAAACGTTTTTTTCAACTAAGTATTAATTTTTTTATGTAATTGAAAAATGTTAACTTATATTAAATTTATTTATTTAATGATATAATCACTATTTATAATTAAATAATAAGTGTCTATAATTATATTTATATTCAGTATTAAAAAATATATTATTTTAATATCATTATATAATATTTGAGAGGGTCGAGAAAAAGATGTTGATGGTGCATCAGAAAATAACACGTGTTTCCTAATTTAATTGTTTATTAAAAGAGAGATGTGTACATTTTATTGTATTGTATGGAATAATAATTAAATTTGCGATATCATAAACATGATTACGGTGGATTACTAGAATACCCGTATGTTCCTTATTAATGATTTCAGAATCTTCTTTATACTTAAACGCTATTCAATATAGTTTATAATTTTATACTATATAATAAATAAATGTTTTTATTGACATGTACTTTGAATAATTAATATTTTTTTTAAATATATATTATTTTTAAAAGATAGAAGTGCATTAAACAAAAGAGAGATTATTAATAAAGTAATAAACTAAAAATGTAAAAACGATGAATATGTTAGAAAAGTGTTAATAATATTATTCAAAGTTTTATAAAATTTGATAAAAAAGATAAATATTATACAAATTAAAAAAATATTATACGTGTCGTAAAGCATTATACGCCACGTATAGGGACTTTGTATCCCAAAATCTGTCAAGTTTTGAGCAAAAATATTACAAGTGACCCATACATCGTGTATAGTGTAATACACCGCGTATAGGGCCAGCCGCCAGACAAGTACTGACACGTGGCATTCTGTGTCTGTAGACTTAAACCCTATACGCCTCGTATCGTATTGCCCTATACGAGGCGTGATACGAGGCGTATAGGGTTGCGGCGCGTCTAAATAGCAATATTCCGTTTCTAGATAGAATCTTTCGTTTAAATTTGAATAAGATGATACTTGCTTTTGTCAGTCACTTACTAAATTAACCGTTTCTTTTTATTACTTTAATCACTTTCAGGCTTTTACAACCTGTTTATTTAATAATTTTTTATCATTTTTCTTCTCAAGCAAATATTCTTCTTTGCAGTGGTAGGAATTTGGTAAACCCCCATTTATGAACGTAATATTATTATGATGTAATCGAATCGAAACATAGTTTTTTTATGAATTATTTACATTTTCTTTTTTTATAATATTTTATTCAATTTTATTTCATTCCAAGTATAATCGTGATTTTAAAGTATATATATATATATATTTTTTTTAAAGGCAATAAAAAAAAATATATAATAGTATAATAAGCAATATCAAACACTTTTTAAAAAACAACTTATTAACTTATAAAAGAATGTTCTTTTTGGTCATTTTAAATAATAAGTCAAGTCAAACACTTTTTAAAAAACAAGATATTGACTTATTAACTTTTCCTACCACATAAATTAATCCAAACATTTTTTTTAAAATTATTTTTTAAAAAGTAATAGGCCAATAAATTCTTTTAAAAAAAATTTGGAGTTAAATAAGTAATTTCAAACACCCAAAAAAAAAGAACTTAAAAAGTGTGAAAATGACATATTTTAAAGTTTGTGTGCACAAACAACAAAATCAAAACTTAAGGGCCTCAAATTAGTCATCCTCTTAAAGTATATTTTGGTAATGGAAAAGGTTCACTTCCGTCTTCTCAGTTCTCGCACTCCTAGCTGACTCATCTCCCACAAGAAGCCAATAGGAAAACACAAATTCCCAAACACCACAAACGATCAAATATTCGTTCTTTCAACAGAAATATGCAATCTTTTTCATCAATTTCCGTCAAATCTTTCTTCTTTCTGTTAACAATTCAATGTAAACTCATGAAAGATTACACCTTTTTCTTCTCTTTCTTACAAATTTAACGTCTTTTGTCTCTTAATTCACAGGTTTTCTTAATATCGCTGTTACCCAAGAAGGGTTTTGCTCTGCACCATCTATAATCGATTCAAATGGCCACCCCCTTTATTCGAAGGTCATCAATCCCACTCTCTCCCCTTCTCATCTACAAGGTCAGTGCCCTAGTTGAGCTTATTGAAAATGGTGTTTAGATGGATGATGATATTTGGGTATTTGTTGTTGGTCAGATTTACCTGGGTTTACTCGAAGTGTGTATAGGAGTGATCATGCTTTAATCACTCCTGAAAGTCACGTTTTCAGCCCATTGCCTGCTTGGTAAGTTTAATGCCTCAATATTAGGTTATGTTTAATGCTGGCATGAAAAGGGGGGTGGCCCGTGTTTGGGCGTGGAACACCGCCACCTAGGGCGTTATTGGGGGCGTGGGACGGGGGATTTGAGGCAAACATAAGCGAAGCTTAGTGACCCCCGATTTTTCGCTCAGTAGTGTTAATTTATACGTATTCGGCGATTTTTCGCTCAGTAGTGTTAATTTATACGTATTCGGCTGAAAATTTTATAGTTCCGGTCCCCCGATAGGAAAAAAAAATCCCGGCCCCCTGTTGTTTTTCTTAAAGCTTCGCCACTGGAGGCAAATCACGGGCATTGAGCGCTGGATTGGTTTTCCAAGCAATAAAATCATTTTAATGGTTAAAAAAGATTAAATTAATGGCTGATGGTGAAACCATTACACACGTTAGTGATTCTGTTTAGTGATTGCCCTCCTGCTGACGTGATAGTGACGTGGTGGGGCGGTTTTCACTTTTTAGTGATTGTTTTGTTTTTGTAACGGTAATCAATTTTGTAGGGGCAACACACTTGGGGCTTATTTAGTCTCACCAGCAATGGGTGCACATTTTGTTATGTATATTGCAAAGATGCAAGGTGAATCTATATTTATTTTTGTGACACTATTGGCTAATGCTAAATGGTCAACGGCTTCGTTATGAGCAGAAATTTGGTTTCATGTGTGCAGAAAGTTCGAAATCAGGGCTTCCTCCTAAGGATGTTGAGAGGTATTCGTGTTCCCCTCGGTTTGTAATGGAAAACAGGTTACTTTTGGAATGATATTTCTTTTTATGTTTGTGATTTAGGTTTATATTTGTGCTTCAAGGGTCAGTCACACTCACTAATGTTTCTGGAATTGGTGAAACATTGATGGTAAATGAACTCTCTTGATCTTGTATATGTTTTATTTTGTTCATTTTCATTTTGGTAAGATTTAAGTTAACATGTCAGTATTGTAATAAATATGGATGTTAACAAGGTAATAGAACTGTATCTATTTTGAGTTTTGAAATACTAGTTTTGACTTTGACTTTTGAAAGTCAAACATGGATTCTTTTTTCTCTGTTTTAGTTTCTTTATTACTAGTGAGGCTAACATACAGGAACCTCTAGATAGTGTCGATGAAAATGCGGATTTCTGATGACGACCAACATATACAATTTGAATAGTTTTTCAAGTTTGTATTTGTGACTTGACCCCTATCTTGTTTGCACGTGTTTTCCCAAACATAACAAAAAGTAAAGGTCTTTCATTTTTAGGGTCAAACCTAACACATTTCAAATTAAATTTAGTATGATTAAATTTAAACTCCCTCTGTTTCATGCAAATTGCTACATTTGACTGTGCACGTAATGATTTGATGTGTTTATGATTTGATGTGTTTATGATTTGATATTATAGTTAGACTACTTTTGTCAGATTATGAAAATAGTAAGTAGTTTGTAAGTATTCCTCATTAGTTGGATTTGTGTTTGAATTATAGGTAGATTCGTTCGCTTACCTACCTCCTAACTCGGAACATCTCTTTGAAAGTTATGAATCTGTTACACTTGTTGTATTTGAAAGAAGGTATCATTCCTTCTCTTTACTTCATGCTACATTATTAGTGAACCACAACAACTAAAAAGTTAACTTTTTCTATAGATATGCTTACCTGGAAAATCACATTCCTGAACCAATTGTTGGTTCAACTGATCAACAACCACTTCTTGACACCCCTGGAGAGGCAAGTATTTTCAACAATCTGCTTAGTGTTCATAGTTATACACTTGGTTGCAATTTTTTTTTTTCTAGAAATACGTGTACTGGTTGTAAATATATCCATTTCATCTACTAATCAAATTTCTTTATCTCAATTTTTGTTTTTGAGTATAGGTGTTCCAACTACGAAAGCTTCTTCCTACATCCATGCCTTATGACTTCAACATACATGTAAGCTACAATAATTTTTTAAAATGTTGCTTTATACTGTGATATGGTTACTGTCAACAACGACATAGGTTGCTACTTCCTCCATCCTAAAAGATTGCAGTGTTTGATTTTGCATGTGGGTTAATGAGAATCTTTGACTAATAACAAATATGAAATATCCTTAAACAAATCAAAACTCTGTGGATCCATATTAAAGTTACAAATTTTTTAAATTAAACCTTTGCTAAATTCTGACATAATGAACATGCAGATCATGGACTTCCAACCCGGCGAATTTCTCAATGTAAAGGTATGTCATTACTTGTTATCTGTTATAAGATGAATCTAATTCAAATAAAAAACCTTGTGACAAGATTACGAAAACAAGAAATTTGATACCTTGTCTTGGGTTTTTCTTATTGTTTTTGGCAGGAAGTTCATTATAATCAGCATGGTTTGTTACTTCTAGAGGGACAAGGTATTTATCGTCTGGGTGACAGCTGGTAAGTTCATAGAAAAAACGGTCTCTTTTTTTGTACTAGAAACTTGTTTGATGTTTCATCGTGCTACCTGTTTTAATTTTGCATAAACATATACAGGTATCCGGTTCAGGCTGGAGATGCAATCTGGATGGCTCCGTTTGTGCCTCAATGGTAATAAACTTGATGAATAATATCGAACGACTCATATTGCTACATCAAGCAGTTATAGTTATATTTTGGAAATCTTGTGTGCAGGTATGCTGCTCTGGGCAAAATCCCGACACGATATTTGCTCTATAAAGATGTGAACAGGAATCCATTGTAATTGCATGAGGAAGGTCATGTTAGTGGAGCTCAATGACTCCAATTATAGATGGGTTATTGGAGTTGAAAGCTTTGAGTATCCAAATGAAGTTGTACACATACATACTACTTTTAGAGTTGCTTCCATCAAAACTGTCATGGAAATCTGTTTGTAATCCAACATATTTGCAAAAAGGATCTGTATGCAGTTTTACTTGATTACACACTCATTATGAGATTCAAGTATGCAATAGAACAGTATAATCAATCCTTTTTGTACTTGATAAGCATGTGAAAACGGCTTTAGGCCATTTGATTAATCTTTTACAAAACTGAAGGACTAAAACGCAGTGTAGCATGATGAGTGTTGAACTATTTATGCAAGTGAAAAATGATAAATCATTTATAATGGATTGCTTTTTGTTGTTTCTATTTTTATTTCATTGCCAGATTATTATTACTTTGTATTTCTTTTACATTGGTTTATAATAAATTTGTTGTAATGTCGACATATCTCATACTAAACAATATTTTTCGTTTTGCCTACAATGAGTTCACGTGTTTATTTTTGGTTGCCTGGTGAAAACATTCGAGGTCACCATCTTGGCATTGCACCCACCCTTGACGCACGCTTAACCATAGAGTTCTCTTATCCACAACCAATATTAGACAATATATGTATTACTTAATATTAGAGGGATTAGAGTGTAATTATGTTTCTTATATATACATCATGTAATCATCATCATTATTCTGTACAATAATATAATAGTGATTACAAAGTTTATCTTGGTATCAGAGCCAAACCTAAAACATAAATAGAGCTGCCACCTACAAGCCCGCTCCCATGTTCTTTTTTTTTTTCCAATCACAGCAAAAGCCCATGTCCTCTTTTTTTTTCGATTCCAACCAAGCAGTCGCCGCCGGCCCTTTCTTCCCATCGGCTACCTTCCTTTTCTTTTTTTTCCTACTATTTACGATTGCAAACAACCATACTATGGCTCTTCTTCTGGCTTTTTCTTCAACCGAAAAGACTAATCATAATTCCCACAAATTTGGTTTCACCTTGTCTCCATCCAGCTATGGCTATTGGAATGCCATGCTCCAACCGTTTCTTGTTACAAAACAATTTATTTGGCTACGTTGATGCACGATTCCGTGTCCATCACCAACTATTGAATTGGTCTCCTCCTGTAAAGAAAAGGAAGGAATCACAGTGTCCTCTACACCAAACTATAATCATGCAATCTGGGTTTCCAATGATGTTCACGTTCGCATGTTAATTATGTCCACTGTCTCTGAAGCTTCGTTTCAACATGTTCCGGGCATTAAATCCCATGATCTTTGGCTATCCCTCGAGCGTGCCTATGCTCCTCATACATCCTTGAGGAAATACACTATCCGATCTCAACTTTTGAGGATTGCAATGAAAAGTGATGAGTTCTCTTCTGCATACCTGACCCGGGCTTAGGAAAACTCCGATGCACTTGCCAATCTAAGTGAACCGATGAAAGAAAAAATCTCGTTATGCTGTTGATTTCTGGTCTGAGGGGAGAATACAACGGGTTAAAGTCTACTCTTCTTGCTCGACAATTCCCAACTACTTTTGTGGAGCTTCATGGCCTTTTGTCGATCATGATTACATGATCAAAAAGCCTTCAACATAAGTATCCCCAACACACAACCGTAACTCTGCTACATCTGCTCCCGTTCAATCTTTGTCTCAATCGAAGGCCCTTCAAGCATGGCCGGCTCAATCTTTTTGAGAGCCTAAAGCAAAACAGAAATTTAGGGCCTTTTTTCGAGTTTCATTGTTATAGAACATAATAAATAAGCACGGGTATGTTTGTCTCTTCAAACAATTTAAGAGTCGTTTTCATCATTTAGTATGTTATTGGTCACTTATCCAATATTTTTATATATTAATGACTTTAGAAATAGAAACTTTACTAACCTTAATAAGTTATGATAGACTCTGTCAATGAGTTTTTGTCATAGTTGATCTACAGTTCTTTCACTAGCATCCTGTAAAAAAAAAAAACTCTTCTCTTACATTTAACAATGCTTAGATGCAATGTGATGAAAATCAAAGTGTGACTGTCTTTATAGTCATAATGACACTAAACTTTGAAATAAAAAAGGCTAGGCAATATGCAAAATAACACAAAAAATAACAGTTGAGAATAAAAATATAACCTTGACGACTGGACCGCAAATGTGTGTGTGTGGATGGTGATCCTAATTTCTTATATAATTTCAGCACTGATGCTAAGTTACAAACAATATTGTTGTTTGGATCTTCAGAGCTATGCATCAATACTTACTATTCAATACAAGTTGCTGATTAAAAATACAAACAAAAGTTTCCTGATATTGCCTAGTGCTGACCACATTCCTCAACAACCAAAGTAAAGTTCCATCTCTTTTGTAGTCAATTATTACTTAGAAAGGGGATATATGTAAATGACCCTGTTAAAAAAAATAATTAAAATTTATTATATTTATTAGCATTATATTAAAAAAATAGATATTCTATTAAAATAAATAATTAACTTATTAAATATTATATAAAAACGAGACTTAATTAAAATATATAAACAATAATTGTTAGAACAAATCCACTGACATGGCTTGCCGTTGAAAATGAATGATATCTAAAAACTAATGTGACATGAACACTTGTAAGGACAAAACTTAATACGTCTGAGTGTAAAGGGTGTTACAATAACTTGCTATCCTCAAGATCTTATTGATAATTAATTATATTTAATTATCTGTTGATATTAATTATAATTTGAGGTCTTTGGAACAAGTGTATAGAGTAAATACTTGGTGCGTGATTTTATTTTCTAGTATAATTAGATCTTTAATCTCCATGTTTTTTTTAACGGCAACACCTAGATATTCTAAGATAATTGGGTTTCTTCGGTGCAACACCTAGAACATCTAGGGCAGCCCACCACATGAGGAACCTTCCAACTAGGTAAACCCTCTGACCTGGTCACATACCCCTTTTTTACTTTAACGTCTATGTTGATGTGATTATTATAGAATTAATTACGATAATTTAGTGGGCGTGGGAGGCTATAAATCTCTTATTTCAACTTTTCATGCTTTTGAAGCCGTGAATATAGGCTTTTTTCGTGTACCGGAAATAAATAATGAAAAGGAATAATAAATATTTAATATTACAATACGGTTGGTATTTAAAATCCTAAATTAATATTCAAAATCTTTTCATAACATATTATCAATATAATTGGACTCTTGTATGAAACTTGTCAAATCTATTTAACTACGTCTGTGAAGGCCATTATATTATTATAGGCCAGGGTTGATGCATCTGTTCTAAAAATAAGTTTCGCATCTTGATGCTAAATAGGTTCTGAAGACGATAAACCCTAGCTAATTAGTCAATCAAGGTGCGCCTTTACCAATTTAGATACATTCTTCTATGATGATTACATGCGGTTGTGAATGGTTGATATGATTGATCAACCATTAATTTTTCTCGATATCTAGGAGACGTAAACCTGCGTGTTGAGATGAAGGTGCCGATAATATTCGAAACTTAAAAAATTGTGAGGTAAACCGGCGTGTTGCGACGAGAGCGTTGATAATTTTCAAAGTTTATACTGAAAAAATGAAAACGTGAAAAAAAACTCATGTCGGAACGTTGATAAAAAAACACGTTATTGAAATATAGATAAAAATGCTTGTTTCCTTGCTTTATGAGCCTCATCTTGTTGTATATGATGATACCATGCTTTGGTGCATTAAATCTTACCCCAAAAGGACCTCTTGTGGGAGGGACGGATTGAGGGCCCAACACCTTTTGAATGCTTTTTGTGGAGATGGGTTTTCGACCGTGGTGGTTAATTTATGTTTGGAGGGAGGTGCCCTAGGGCCGTGGCAAAGTTTGTTGCATCTGCCCCCCTCACGCCACTGCTCAACCCGGACAAGGGGATTAGACCCATTGTCGTAGGTGCGATCTGGAGGAGGCTAGTCTCTAAGGTTGTTATGAAGGGTTTTGGGAAGAAAATGGCTAAATATCTTTTTGACTTTCAATTTGGGGTGGGAGTCCGTGCTCCATAGCGCGAAAATGTTCTTAAATGAGTTTCACTCGGATTGGATGTTGGCTATGCTTACCATCGAAATCTCTAATGCATTCAACTTGGTGGATAGGAATGCCCTCCCACATCCATTTCCCTATGGGTGGATTATTTATATGGGTAACTGGCTAGGTTATATGTGGGTGATGGTCATATTTGGTCCATCACTGGGGGTTCAGCAGGGGCATCTCCTTTTTGCCTTAGTTTTGCATCCACTCGTTCACTGGATTAGGGATTGTTGTAAGATTCTCTTCCATTCTTGGTACCTCTATGATGGTACGATTATCTTTGACACTAAAGAGGTGGCTAAAACTTTAAGATATTATCAGGTCTGAGGGGCCCTGTTTTGGCCTTGAACCTAATGTCAAGAAAACGGAAGTTTTTTAGCCATCGTGCAATGTGGTGAAAGTGAAGGCTGGATTTTTCCTTGTGGGATTAGAAGGCCGGTGCTGGATGTGAAGCTCTTTGGGGGTGTCGTTAGCTGGGATGCGGGGTTCGTCAATAGTTTGGCGATGAAAACGGCATCTTGTGTGGTGGAGCTGATGAGCTGTTTCCCCCATCTATGGGACCCTTAATGTGTGCATCTTTTGCTCCGCTCATGTATGGTAGTCGCAAAGCTGTTGTTCAGTCTCAGAATGTGCCAGGCTATGTATGTGGGGGAAGTGGTTTATGTTTTCGACCAATACCGTGGTTTTTGGAGGTGCCTTTTTTGGGGATCTTCAATGGAGGTTGGCATCACTCTCGACCTGTTTTAGGGGTTTGGGTTTATGTACGGCTTAGGATGTATCTGCATATGATTTTGTGGCCTCGAGGGCACAATCTTGGAGGTTGCAGGACCACATTTTTTGGGGTTGTGGTTTTGATGGGTTAGACTCTATTTATAGGTGTGCGATAGATCTCTTGCACATGTCCCTTCCCTATTTCGATTTTAGCAGTTTCTCTAATTAGGACACCGCCCCTCCTAAAGCCAACATGATTTAGTGAGTGCCCTGTTTAGCAGAATCATCCAGAGTTTGAGAGTGAAATTTGATCTATCCCTTCTCCAAAAAGCAGTGTTTGCATGTCTGCGGGCTCCTCGGGTTCATGATTTCCCAGCAGTCATTCCCGAAGGTTTTGGCCAACATATGTAGGTTGTGGAGTATTGGGCTATCCTGAAGTACCGGCTAATGATCCCTATGTTTTCGACTAATGAGCCCTGCCTAGTATGCCACAAGGTTTTTAGATTATTTTGGCAATCATGCAGTCCATTGCAAGGAGCTATCTGGGTTTAAATACATACATGACTTATTTAGAGATGTTATTTATGATATTTTTAAGCATGTAGGAATTTCTGCTAAAAATGAGGCCCACGTGAACTTTCTGACGAAACCACTTGAAGGGAGGTCTACTCTTCGACCGACTGATATTCTTTAGTTTGGGTGGGCAGGGGGGAAACATGCTTGTGTGTGAACCTTACATGAGTGTCCTCTCTTGTTGGGATCAAGTACAATGGGTTTGTTGCGGGTCAGGCTGCGTTGAAAGCGGAATCTAACAAAGTTGCTAAACATGAGAAGCGTTGTTTAGAGAATCAATACTTGTTTATCCCTTTTGCTTTTGATAATTTTGGTTTCCTAGCTCCGGAGGCTCTGGAATTGCTGAATAGGGTTCAATAGGTCATGCATAGTAATTTTTTCGACCCCAAGAATCAAATCTTTGTTTTTAATAGGATCGGTTTTGCTATCTAAAAGAGGATTACAGCGCAGCTTGTTGCCCATTTACCTGACACTCTATTATAATTGGCCTTTCTTTATAATCAAGATCAGCTTTATATAAAAAAATAGTAAATATGAAAAACATATAATGCTTCAACAATGTCATGACGCATGGCAAGTGTCGTTTAAAGCTTTCTAAATTCCTTCTTCTTTATAGTTTTGGGCAAGTGTCGTTTAAAGCTTTCTAAATTCCTTTTTCTTTATAGTTTTGTCCCAAAACCTATCAAACTACCATGTAAAATGAAAATATTATAAACACACCAATTTAAGAGTGAACTATATTAGTATTTACCTTTCCAATTTCCTTTTTCATCTTCCATGGTGGGTGATCTCATTGTTAGCACTTGGTGTAGAGCACTAGAGCCAAGCTCAGCTTTTTCAGAAGTCATCTATTATTATATTAGTATAGGTATCTCTCGATCTTATGTGTAGCAGTGTAGGCAAGAATATTCGTAAAATTAACTAGATTAACAACGAGAATCGACATCTGTTGATTTGGTTAAAGGAAAAATTCATGTCACATGTTTCTGGACATGCACCCAAGACTTGTACTGTGAGAATTTGTCTCTACTTTATATTCTTTAGGTCCAACTAAAGTGAAGTTAAATCTTCAAATCAATCAGAACAGGATACTTTGAAATAATACAATCACATTTTGAGCACTGAAACACTAAGGTACGTGGCCTTTATTATTAGATGTAAGTTTATGTAATAGTAACTAATTAGGTTTTCTTTGGCTGCTCTTCAACTCTGACGTCAAGTGGACCCGGTTAAGATCAACATATTAGCCGGAGTTGGACGAGGCTCTCCTATGTGACGGGGAGGTGTGGCGTCACAACATTTAGTGTTCGCCGTTAAAAAAAATTAAGTTTTTCTTAAACATCACAAAATGGCTTAGTGGCCGGCAGTGGCGAAAGTTGAAGAAAAACGTAGTGAGCCGCGCGGGGACTTAATACCTATAAAATTTTCACGGGGAACCGGACCTTAATACCTATAAAATTTTCGGCTGAATACGTATAAATTAAAATTTTCGGCCGGGCCCCTAATGAATTAAGCTCCGCCCCTGGTGGCCGGTAAGGTGCTTCAAAGGTCTTACAAGGGACCCATGTTCAAATTTTCCCTAAGTAAACATCTTAGAATGATTATTTAAAAACAAGTTACTAAGTTTTTCAAAGATCTCAAAGTAGTTACTTAATTCAAATCAGTTACTTGTTTTTTAAATTTACTCAACTTTCATAGTGTTTTAGTATTATGAAATATTTTTATAAATGTTAAAGTTATTTTAAACTTAAGTAAACTAAATAGAACACATATGAATACTAATTACTATTTAATTATTACTTTTTTATATTAATTTGGAGTATAAGGTAACATTGAAGAAAATAAAAATTATTAAATAATAACTAAGTTTTATAATTTTCAATTTAAACAAATTTAAATAAAAAATAATCACAAAATAATAACTACGATTAATGAAATCTCTTAATTTCTACAAAGAATTTAGAAAGTTATTTAAGCAGAAATTAAGCAATAGTTAGGATCGATAGTAATGGATTACAAATAGAAAATGCCTTTGCAACCTTTTAATTAATATATAATACGCCCATATGAAACAGATCGACATGATTTCGAATTTTCGATTATATATGATCTTATAATTAAGGTCTTGACTATTATTTTCTTTCTCATTTCAAATTTGCATGTTGGCCAATGATAATTATTGGCTTGGATATATTTTAACCATAGAAAAAAAAAGTTTAATACGAACACCGCTAAAGCGTGATTACGGAGCGTATATATCCGGCCTGTTTAATGGAGAACAAACTCTAGATGTGTAAAGTCGAAAACTAGTTCTTCTTTAAGAGGGAATCGTATTGAAATATATTATAACAAGCTAAGGGGTCATTTCTTTTACATACATTGTATGTGTGTATGTATATACACACGTATAACATATCATATTATTTATCTCCAGTTATGGTCCATACGAATCTTTAGACCGTAGGTATGCCTTAATCAGTTATCACTAATAATACAAACACATTTTATATAATAGAGGATGTGGTCCAAAAGATCCTCCCTCGATCTGTTGAGTTTTCCACCACTCGTTTCTTGCTTTGCCACGATGATGTTATGCATTATGGGTCAGTTCATTTAATTTACACAACCAACCCTTTCAGGAGAAAATGGAATAAGTATTGAGAACTAGAAAGACATGTTACCCGTTGAAGAGGCGTTGAATACAGAAATCGGTGGTGAGTGGCGGTGGTGGGGCAACTAGGGTGATGAGAAATCAGAAAGGGCGGAAATGAAATTTATTGGCTGTTTGAATCGATTTTGTCCTAAATTATTTCGACGGACTTTCCCACACTTTATCCGTTTGAAATACTTGATAATACTTTTTATTATATTTTTTTTCATTGTTAAGATTATGAAAAATCTTATTATTGTAAGAATAGTTGTTATTATTATTACTATTAGTATATATTATTATTAGTACTAAGATAATTTTTATTATTATTATTATAATTAAAAAATCCTTATTACTAAATTACGGTTAACACAAATTAACAAACAAACTAAATGCATATTTATTTACACGAATAACATTTTATTTCAAAATATTACTGATAGATTCATTACATTATATATATTTTATATATGTGCACATCATGCTGGTTGTGGACATCACATCTTTATGATAACTTTTACACGTGTGCACACGGAAGATACGGGTCTCGCTTTTCATTCCTTCATCCTCCTTATGTGACTTACCATGCATAAATGGGTAACCAATATAGAACGACGAAGATTCCAAGACCACCACGACATTTCGTTTCGATTACCAGAGGTTGCTTACAATGTTAGCCCATGAGACACTTTTGTTGGTTCGAGGCATCATATCTTAATAAAAACCTCAATATGTGTGTTCACGACAAAGAGAGGTCTCCCTTTGCATTTCGAGACCTGAAAGTACCGCCCAATATGATATGCACACACAAGACTAGACAAACATGATCAAGTATTTAAATCCTGAGACCACCAATTCCAGTTACATCACTAAGAATGATCTTCAACTCGTTGAAGTGTCATCGAGAGATAATGTATATACGACGCCCGAACAACGATCTTCCATCCTTAAAAATACCGAGACATTGCACTTTGAAAGCTAAATTAATACTTTATGCATGTTGCTGCGAGCATTTAATTTTTTTTTTCTTTCATAATTCATTCAGCCTTTTCAAAAGCTCTAGCAACATATCAATCTATCCAAAGATATTTAAAAGCAAGCACTTAATTAAGAATCTTTTTAGAATCCCAAAACTTTTTAGCATTACTTAAAAAATATTTCTTTCTGCACTGGATCGATGCAATGCTTCGTGGCATATGATGCAATAGTAGCTATGCGCTTAAGACTCCTTTTTAGAGTCTCCATCGCATAAAACTTCAGTTAAGTCGCAATCCCTTTCATCGTCACGAGCCAGGACAAGTACAAAGCACATTATATTCAATTGTATGATAAATATATGGACTTTCTGCGTGCACAATTAGGGCAAATAGATAAGTTTTCATTGGGTTTGCAGCGCACGATTAAAACATCAATGATTTTATTGGCAAACATATCGTTGCTTTAA
The DNA here is from genome assembly GCA_023525975.1 of Smallanthus sonchifolius. NCBI lineage: Eukaryota > Viridiplantae > Streptophyta > Magnoliopsida > Asterales > Asteraceae > Smallanthus > Smallanthus sonchifolius. The sequence continues at coordinate 57,419,418 of CM042041.1, read as the reverse complement.
ATATTGATTATTTATTTGTGGGTCTATAATTGATTTGTTGGTGCTATGATATCACTTCTGTTTGTAGTAACAATTTAATGATCATGGGCTCTTTAATTCATTGATGGCAGACCAAATGGTATTGTTTAATTAGGCGGTGTGTCTTTTCTTCAAATATATTTCTTTATGGATGATTAATGATAAGAAAATCATTTGAGGACAAGGACAAGTGCTTAAAACTGTTTATGTATAGTACTTAGGGGCTGTTTGGTAGCGTATTATGGTCATTAAGAGGCTACCTTTTAATGGTTCAAAGCCTCTTAATGATTAAAAGGTAAGGGGCCATGTAACTTGTGAGAACTTACCATTAAGATGTTATTCAGACTTAAGGTTACTTCTTAACCATTAAGAGGCTTTGAACCATTAAGAGATAGACTTTTAATGACATTAAGAGACTACCAAACAGGGCCTTAGTTGAGTTAATTGGTTCCATGTCCCTTATAATGTCATCACCTTTTGCTTCTGCGATTGCTATTTGAAAGGCTCACTTTTACATTTTGTCATTTCATTGAATTTTTATGTCAATTGCCTAGCACTACATAATGTATTCTTGTCGGTGATGGATCTCAATACCCGTTATACACATATTCCTACCCCCATTCGCTCTTTTACCTTAAAATATTTATGTCATCTCTAACATCATTAAAAATATAATCCGCTTGATAGGTCACAACTAATAATAAATGTTCGATTGAGTTTGACCCATATAGATTTTCTTTATGTGAAGGATTTACAAAATCAATAACTTCTCCTTGACATTTGTGACAGTACTAGTGATTTCTATTTAGTTTGTTCATTTGTTTCTTTCGGTTTTCTATCTCAAAACCACTCTATATGGCATCAATGGTTGGATCACCCTGGTGATGTTGTTTTCAAGTCTTTAGTATCTTGTGGTCATATTTTATGTAATAAAGACAAACCCACACATGTACATAAGTTAACAATTCAAACATCCATTTTATCGTTCTGAATCGGTCGTTGATTCCCCTTTTGGATATTATCTATTTACTTTTGGGACAATATTGGAGGTTATAAATATTACGTTTTTGTAATTCACGTAACAAACAAAACAAACATGTCCAGTAAAATCACACTCATAGCAGAGTCATTGGTAGAGTTTGAGAAGGGTAAGATGAGTGTAAACATTTCCTATATCCCAGTGAATAGAAAGCCTGCTTCCACTAAGAACCCGGCTCCAAAATTTTTGGCATGTACAAAAAATAGTATATAAATCCCAATAACATAACATATGGCTACTTGCATACAACAATAACAATAAAAGGGTACTAATAATTATAATAGTCTCTCAACTAGCATAAAGAAGTGTGTAAACTATATTAGCACCCATAACAGAACAAAGAGACGGGAGAAAAAAGATATCGCACATGCTTGACAATACCTATTCAATCCCCTAAAAAGTCTTTACACCAAGACATATGCTAAGGCAAACTTAAAGGTCAGACAAAGCTAAGGTTATAGACAAATCTATACATTTCTCTGAAAGTCTCTAATCTTAATCCTATGTATTTAAGAACTTCTATCAACGATCATGTATTTAGAGATGTGCAAGTCTAGCAAATCCGGCATAATCTGTTCATCATATGTTATTTTAAATATGCCTGATCTGCCCTTCCTCCCCTCCAATATGAGGGTTTCCACAGGTCTTACCGAATCACTTATCTGCCTTCTTTTCAAATGTCTGAAGCATCTCAATCTAACTTATCTTATCTGAGATACATGCGACCTCAAAATCTCCCAAAAAAACTTTATTTCGTATGTAGTTCATCTTTGTGTGCCCACCCACCTACCTTATCATCCTCATCTATGCTACCTCCGGTTTTCACGCAAGTTTTCTTGATGGCACGAAAATCTGTTTCGTATAGCATAGCCAGTCAAACTGCAACCCTATAACATATTCCATTAATCTTGTTGGGAACCACTTGTCACACAATACTCTTGTGGTTACTCTCTACTTGCACCAACATACCTGAATACGGTGGCCTACATCACTATCTATGTCCCTGTCACTTTGAACAAACGAACCTAAATACTTGAACTTGGTCATCTACAGGACCGTTGGACTTTCAATACTGACGTGGTTACGCCGGTGACCTAATATCTTTAAATTCTCCACAATGTCCACGAACCAACCAATAAGTTATTTGGAATTTTATTTAGAAACTTAAAGTTGCGGGATCTGTATGGTTAAATGATGTGGCCACTCGGACCAGAAACTGAGATCTGAAAACAGCTCGACGCCATATCCAAAAACCTAATGTTAGAATGAGCAAATTTGACTTTACAAAAAGTGCTAAAACTCCAATTAATCCACGAGTGATTGGCCAAGGAAAAAGGCAACCCCAACCTCTTCTGCAATATAAGTTAAACATATCACATCACTTTCAATGAATCGTCTTCACATAATTATACTAATGATCACCAATTACAACCAAAAACAAAATAATAAATATAATTGTCTTAAGACCCAACATGGGTTGTCTTTTCTGACACATACAAAAATTGATAGTGCATGTATGATAACAAATGAACCGAGACACATCCTAAAGTGTATGGACATTACTGATCGATCATATATAGGTTTAAGTGTAAACATAATTTGAATTAGAATTCTGAGTACGGTTTGTAGAAACGCTTACTTGGCTCACGATCAACTCAGACGTTTTTATTAAGAAATCGCGAAACACTAGTTTAAACACGAATTTATATTTTATTTAAAAAATTAAACTTTACTCGGAACAGTTATTTATATCCGATGGTACGTAACTAAGAGATCGAATCAAGTAATTGAATTAATGATATATAGGAATTCAATATGCACATATATAAAAACTAATCTAATCATGTGGAAACTAATTTATGGTTATTCTGAACATATGCCTAGTTAAAGTGATTTGAGTGGAATAAGCCTCAACTCTACTCAAAATCCATGAACTGCGTATTGCTTATATAGGCTATAGCTTTAAAATTGCGATGACAAGAAGATTATATGCATGAACATTCACTACAAATTAAAAAAAAAAAACTGGATAGCCTTTACCGACGACATGTTGTCGCGATAGTCTTCGTCGTTATTAGTTGGACGCTAAAAGTGAAAAATGTCGTCGGTAGAGTGTCGTCAGGACAAGTTAGGCTTATCCCGACGGCGTGTCGTCATTATAGGGTTGTGCCAAAAACATTTTTTAAGAATAAAAATAAATAAATAATAAAATAATAAAATAATGTCGTCGGGGAAAGTCGGACATATACCGACGACAGGTTGTCGGTATAGGATTGTTACAGAAGTTTTTTTTAAAGTAAAAATAAATGGATGATAAAATAAAGGAGTAACTTTGTATAATAGTAACTAAGTTTCAAAAGTGTTCAAATTAGGTCACTCAATAAACATTTTACACGGTATACACCCTTGAGTATACTATGGTGAGTGACCTAATTTGAACACTTATGAAACTTGATGACTATTATGTGATAATTTCTCTAAAATAAAATGACTTTTCCCGACGACACGTCGTCGCTATAAGTCTCTTTACATCAAGAACATTATATGCATTAAATAATGTTTAAAAAAAAGGTAAAGTGAAAGTATTAGATAGATCAGTATGGTATGCAACACACCTAGTCAATAACATTTTTTTTCTTTTATGGGTCTACTAATCCAAAAATTGTTTTATATGTATATTAAGCCTTTGACGTTGTTGATGCTAATGGGATCATTGAAGAAGGAAAGTGGCATTGATGACTGGATGTGAGAGGCTATAAACCTCTAATTTCAACTTTTCATGCATTCCCACCCCATGAATATAGGCTTTATTTTGCTTGTATTAAAATAAAGAATGAAAATGAATGATCAGCATCGACGACCATAGTTGTTTAGATACCTAAATTATTAATAAAAATTTTCCCATATATATTTTTTGCAACTTGATGATGGGACTCTTGTGTTTGAAAGTACTGATCTTGTAAAAATATTCAAGCCATCAGATTCTTTGGTTTTGAGGTGCCTATTATTATTACATGCTAATGTTAATAATGTGTGTTCAACAATTAAACCTGTCTGCAAAAGGGATTTACAAACAAATATTGGTCAATCACTTTCATCTATCACTGAGAAGGGATAAAAAGCTTTCATGAAATGTTAGTTAATTAACCGCTTCTTTCATTAATTTTTCTTGGTACCTTTTTGCTTTATTGAAAGGGCAAATTATTACATGTAATGAACTTTACTTAAATTGTCATTATAATTAGTTATGTTTCTAATATTGTAATGTACTTAGGATATGTTTCGGTTTATAGTAAGCAACCTTCATGTCTGGTCCGATTTTAGAGACATGTGCAACTAACATAAAATAGGCCCTTAAAATATAAACTTATATATATAAACAAAATTAATTAGTACGACGATAACTGTTTTAAATAGGACGATTCTAGCCAAGGCTAGCTCAGCTCGAAGTCTAACCTTAGGCCGCGCCCGGCAACCTTAAAATAGAAACCGAGTGTCATGATCTTTTAAAGACAATCCAACCCATGAAGCCTGTTGTCATATGATCTTTTCATTAAACCAACCTAGAGCTCTTCTCATATATCCTCATTGGAAAGGAATTTGTATATTTCAAATATATGTAATAATTTAAAGAAAAAATATGTCTGAGACCCATTTCCTGGTTATTTAAGCCTGTGCTGAAGAAATTGTTTATTCTTAATAAGTTTCGTATGTTGTAAAATCACGGAGAGCAGTTGTTGTAAATACTTTAAATTGAAAATTGTTAATTTGTTATAGTCCTTACAACAGTAATTAACAACTAATTAACTTTCTAAGATAAAAAATTATTCGGTCATCTCGAATCAGATTTTTAACCACTAAAATCATCTAACACAAAAGATTGGTAATGAAAAGTTGATTGTTATTGTTAGCTTTTCAAACTTTTTAATGTATTAAAAAACCACCAAATTTTCTCTCTATGCACTATAAGAATTTTAGGCAATTTCAACGACCTGTCTCGACGACATTTCGTCGATAAACCACTAAATCTTCGTCGAGACTGCTTAAAATGTCGTCGAGATAGGTAACCCTTTTATCGACGACATGTCGTCGATATTGGGGCGTCGGAAAGGTTTATACTTTTAAAAAATAAATATAAAATAAAATAGAAAATACCCTTTCTCGACGACCCACTATCGACGACATGTCGTCGAGATTGGTATAATTTTTTTTTTTTTAATTTTCAAAATTTTCCAGATTTTTATACAAAACAAAAATTCAAAACGTGTCAAACCTGTTATATAAATTAAAACATTACACAAAATAATACATAAAACATTCAACAAAAATAAACAAAATATGTAAGTTATTATAAATCGTTCAAATAAAATGTTACAAAACAGTTTAATCATCTTCATCGTCATCATCTTGGTTGCTGGATCGAATGTCGTTCCCTTGCATCTGTTTGACGGTCTCATTTAGTTGCCGGATTTGTTCTTTCAGAGTCGGACAAAGACGAAACATTAGCGGGTATGTTTCTTACTTTTCTTCCAACCCTTCGGCTCCAACCGCGTCTCTCACCCATGGCACGTCGTAGTACCTCTTCCTCATCAACATCTTCGTCGGTTTGTTGCATTCGGGTCAACTCATCTTAAATTGAATTCTGTAATAAACAGAAAATAAACATATAATAAAAAATTTTAAAAATTCCGGCAGCATAACTATTGTAAAATTGATAACCAACCGGTTTAAGAATACTCAATAAACATAATAATTTATCAAAACTCAATAAAAACTTATAATAACACCAACAATAACCAATATGATTAATATTCTAGTGGATTTCCCAAACTACAAATAGAATATACAAACATAATACGTAAATAATTTCTCAAACTACAATAACTCTACAATAAAGGTATCAAAACGCAATATATAAATGTATTAGTGGACTTGGGTTAAACGAGTAATTTTGACACATTTATAATGGTTACGTGTCATTTTGACTCATTTATACTTTGATTCGCAACATAATAACAAAATATATATACTTACTCAATCGTTTTGTGCCCGATCGTTGACCCATGTGCCGTGAGAAGTGTGCATACGTCTCCAACCCTCAATTAGGTTGGCGCTTCCACTTTGTTGCACCTATAAACAACAAAAAATAATATTATAATGGAAAAATAATATTATACATTTTACAAAAAATAAATCACATACATTTATATATTCAACTATACAAATTAACCATCAATTTCATAATAAAATACATACATTTATATATTCATCTATATTACTCAAATAAATAACAATTAAAACAACTATACAAAACTAAATTTCACACATATATATACCTATCAGCAAAGTATTACACAAATATATTTATACATCCATACAAAACTAACATAACCAAATACACTAATTTTCACACAAATATATACATATTACCTCCGAATTTGTATACAAGATACCGTCGAGAAAGCCTCAATCTAGCTTCCAATCCGTTCAATTAACCAAAAACCTCATTTACACATAACTGATATTAAAAAAATTAAATTATAATAGAAAAATAAATAACAACAATATATTCATCTACATATATACATACATATATTCATTTATATTCATACAAATTATACATTTTACGAAAAATAAATAATAACAATATATCCATTTACATTCATACAAATACCCAAATAAATAATACATACAAATATTCGGGTCAAAACAAGTGAAACGGTTCGTGTTTGAATTACTAACATATATACATGCGTACATTCATCTATATTCATACAAACCATACATCACAAAAAATAAATAACAACATATAATTCATACAAATTATACATACATAACACCACCAATAATACATCTACACAAACCTACATTTCACCAATTTCACAAATAACGCATACATCTATATATTTATACATCTATACAAACCTACAATTTCACAAATAATATATACACCTATACAAATTAACAATCAATTTCACAAATAACGCATACATCTATATATTTATACATCTATACAAACCTACAATTTCACAAATAATACATACACCTATACAAATTAACAATCAATTTCACAAATAATACATACATTTATATATTCATCTATATTATTCAAATAAATAACAATTAAAACAACTGTGCAAAACCAAATTTCACAAATATATACCTATTAGCAAAATATTACACAAATATAATACATACATCTATACAAATTAACCAACAATTTCACAAATAATACATACATTTTTATATTCATCTATATTATTCAAATAAATAACAATTAAAACAACTATTCAAAACTAGATTTAACAAAAATATACCTATTAGCAAAGTATTACACAAATATATTTATACATCTATACAAATTAACCATCAATTTCATAATAAAATACATACATTTATATATTCATCTATAATATTCAAATAAATAACAATTAAAACAACTATACAAAACTAAATTTCACACATATATACCTATTAGAAAAGTATTACACAAATATATTTATACATCCATACAAAACTACATACCCAAATACACTAATTTTCACACAAATATATACATATTACCTCTGAATTTGTAAACAAGATGCCGTTGAAAAAGCCACAATCTAGCTTTTAATCCGTTCAATTAACCAAAACCTCACATACACATGATTTATATTAAAAAAAATTAAATTATTATGGAAAAATAAATGACAACAATATATTCATCTACATATATACATACATACATTTATCTATATTCATACAAATTATACATTTCACAAAAAAAAAAAAATAACAATATATCCATCTACATTCATACAAATACCCAAATAAATAATACATACAAATATTCGGGTCAAAACAAGTGAAACGGTTCATGTTTGAATTACTAGCATATATACATGCATACATTCATCTATATTCATACAAACAAGGTCGGTCCTGAGATTCCTCAAAACGTTTTAGGCCCGGGACATTTAAAAAAAACGGGCACCATAATATAAACTCATAATGACATAATAAAAACTATAACAAACGAATAACGATTATTTTGTTATTTTTAATAAGTTTGAAAATCTAGTGAGCTTTTTTTTAATTTCTAAGTGGGTTAATAAGATAAACGAATAATACAAGTAGTGGGCATTTTTTTTTAATTTCTAAGTGGTTTAATAGTATAAATGGATAATACAAGTTGGACCTTTTATAAATATGTATATACTAGAAAATATGACCCGTGCATTGCGGCGGGTTTGCGAACCTCGTTACGCGCATTGCGGCGAGAACAATAACGTCACTAACTACATAAAAGAAACGTATGAAGTTGTCATGACTCGGTCATGGAGTTCGAAAAGTAGATAAATTGTGGCGCGAATAGGAGTTAACATTGAAACGATAAATTCGTTAAACTTGAGTTGGTAAAACTAACAATTTACAAAGCTAGGGGTGAGTTTTGCCATTTTATCAAAGTGGGGGAGAGAAGTGTCAAATTACCAATTTACAAAGTTAAGGGTTAGTTATGCAATTTTCGCAAAGTCAGGGGTGTCAGATTAATAATTACAAAGTTGTGGGTAACTTTTGTAATTTAACTAAAGTTAGGGGAGCAATGATCTATTTTAAAAAGAAGAAAAATAAAAAGGAGGGCTGCAATAATAGAACCTACAACCTGCTTGGGTGGAAGAGCATAACAGGTAATTTAAAACCAACTCATCTAACTCAAGCTTTTGTAATATTCTAAAACATGAAATATGTAACTGGTGGAGACAATCTAGAAGGTCAAACTCAAGTAATTTTAAAAAAAGACTGCGGGCCCCTTATGAGACCGGGCCCCGGACGGTCGCTCTCCCTGCCCCCCCTAAGGGCCGCCCCTAATACAAACCATATATCACAAAAAATAAATAACAACATATAATTCATACAAATTATACATACATAACATCACCAATAATACATCTACACAAACCTACATTTCACCAATTTCACAAATAACGCATACATATATATATTTATACATCTATACAAACCTACAATTTTACAAATAATACATACATCGATACAAATTAACTATCAATTTCACAAATAATGCATACATTTATATATTCATCTATATTATTCAAATAAATAACAATTAAAACATCTATACAAAACTAAATTTCACAAATATATACCTATTAGCAAAGTGTTACACAAATACAATACATACGTCTATACAAATTAACCATCAATTTCACAAATAATACATACATTTATATATTTATCTATATTATTCAAATAAATAACAATTAAAACAACTATACAAAACTAAATTTAACAAAAATATACCTTTAAGCCTCAATCTAGCTTTCAATCCGTCCATTTAACCAAAAACCTCACCTACACAAGATTTATATTAAAAAATTTCAATTATAATGAAAAATTACTAAAAAAAGTCAAAATAGAGTCTTACCAGTTCAAGAAGATAAGTAATGGTGGTGGTGGAGGTGGAACACGGTGGATTTTCAAGTAAAATAGTCGGATTTGATGGTGAAAGCCGAGAGAAAGAGTAGAGAGAAAATGAGGGTGAAATGAGGAGGAAAAAGGGTTTCCTGCGTAGATAAGACCAGCCGAATAGTTTCGATGACATGTCGTTGAGATTGGGTCTTTTTTAATTATTTTAGTTAATTTAATTATTAAATAAAAATGATTTTTTAATACACACCTATCTCGACGACATGTCGTCGAGATTAGGTATTTCCTATCTCGACGACACCTAGCTTGACCATCGCCGACGACATGTCGTCGAGAAAAGGTGAAAATAGTAAAAAAAATCGACTTGGACCACCGCCGACGACATGTCGCCGTATTTGGGTGCCCTATCTCGACGACAGATGTTGTCGAGATTGCATCGACGAAACTGCCAATATTTCTTGTAGTGATGGTTTGTACGTCTTCCCCAAAAAGGCCAATACTGTAGCAATTTTTACATGTCATAGTCATTCTCTTCGTTACCTCAGCCAAACGGAAAATTAATATAAAAATCTTGACAAAATCCCATTTTGTAGAAACAGGTTAAAAACTATTCTGTAAAATCAACAAATGAGGAACAATATTTCTCACATATATACAGTTAATTTATGCAATATTTTGTTTAATTTCTTATAAGACTGTCCTTAAGTTTTAAAATTACAGGCCATTGTTGCAGTTACTACAAGTATCATTTAGGTATAGAAATGTGTAACTATATATATTGGAGTATTTTAGTGAAACTTTTTAAATCGCATGGATAAAAGGTTATAGTTTCTGTTTTATACACACGTTTTATAAAAAGAAAAAAAAATGTCACGAAAAGCTCAATATTCTATTCACACTCTTTCTATCATTATAAAAGACAATATAGTCAAATAGAATTAATGAAAAAAATGCAGGGAATAAAAAAAATAACAGAGAATATGTAAACCTAAAAAATTTAAAATATATTAAATAAATAGTTATATATTTTTCACCAAAAAAAGTATAGGTATATCTTTGTAGATGTCATCAATATGAAAAACTCTCTAGAACAATCAATTATAACATAAGTTCGTGAGAAGTATATTAACAAAGAGTTTCACAAAAAAAAAGTGTAGGTAGATATCTTTGTAGATGTCATCAATATGAAAAACTCTCTTGAACAATTAATTATAACATAAGTTCCTGAGAAGTATATTAACAAAGAGGAATGTTCAAGTGAAAAGTCTATTTTCTTAAAAAGAAAATATAGGAAGTAATTTAGACCTTTGATCAAACTAATATAATGATTAAGATTGATTTTGAAGTCAATTAGTGGCTAGAGGGGTAAAATAGAGATTTTGTCATTGGTTTGATTTTTCTTTTGCATTAAATACTAATACCACCATCTTTTATATAATTCAATAACTTTTTATACTTAATTATTTTTAAAAAAAACTTACATCATAAAATCGATTATTTTTTCTCTTTAATTTGAGTATAGTATTATTATACTTTTTAGATAAAAAAATGAGATTCTTTTAGAAAAAGATAACTATTCTTGAAATCTGTGTTATTATATCGCATAACATCACATCTCATCTATAAATGTTAAAGTAGCACATCATATATCTTATAAATGAGATGTTATTCTACGCGCATAAATGACGCTAGTACCCCTAACTCATGGAATCAGTGTTGTACACGTGACGCATTGTCATTGCTTCCTATATATTTTAGACAAAACTTACTTTGTAGGGGAAGCTTCCTCTGTTAACAAAAGCAAATAAAATTACTTGATTCAAGTGTGGCAATATAAAAAAAGATTTTGATGGCGGAATTTAAAGACATCGCATTTTTTAATGTAAGTAGGTAAAACCCAAAGACATTTATCATCCAGTACTTACTATCAGTTATTACTTACTTTCAGTGACATGTTTTAAATTTTTACCAACACGCTTTAGTGTCTCAACCGTGATCGCACGGGTGCTAACAATCTTCTATTAAATGACTATTTTACGGAGTTGTGTATGTACACGCTTGAACACTTTAGTTGTTGTTTTCGAATGATCCGTGGTTTATTTTTAAGAATTACAAATGATATCGAGAGAGGTTAATTGGTTCCGCCAACGTGTTATTGTGAAACGTCGGGTTGGTTTTACCGACTTGCAAAAGTGTACCGCCGTGATTCGTCAAATAGGGTACGGAAACACTAGCAATTCGTTCGACGAGTACTTGAAGATGTCCGATCGAACTATAAGGTATTGTATATAAAAATTTTGTAGAGCTATAATTCAATTGTACCGTGGGAGATATTTACGCAAACCCTCAGCTAGCGACATTCAACAATTATATGTGTAACCTGAAACAAGACAGGGCTTTCCCGGGATGCTCGGTAGCATCGATTGCATGCCTTTGGAATGGCGGAACTGCCCCAATGCGTGGCAAGGTCAGTTTTCACGTGGTGATCATCCTTGTCTTACTATTACGCTTGAAGTTGTGGCTTCAAGTGACCAATGGTTTTGATATGCATTCTTTGGCGTTGCCGATTCCAACAATGACATTAATGTTCTTGATCAATCTCTTTTGTTCGACGATATGATAAATGGAACCGCACTTGACTCATCTTTTGAACTTAGAGGGACACGTTACAAGCGTAGATATTATCTTGGTGATAAAATAAATCCTGAATATGATAGAATTGTCAAATGTTTTAATTCTCTAAAACGCAGCAATTCAACACTAGAATATGTTCTCCTTTAAATCCGAGTTATATTTTATAAGCATATCTAATATTCTTAGTGACGGCAATAGTTTGTGTCCAAGACATCAACATGTACTATATCATCGAATACTATGATAATATTATAAAAACATGTAGTATATTGTTTATTTTCATAGTATGTACTTCCAAGACATCAACATCAACATCAAATAAAAGTAAATTAACAAAAACCAATACGACAAAACATAATTGACTATTCTTTATTGATTAAGGTGTCTTTTTCAATTATTCCTTTCATCTCCCATATATGGTGGATGACCTCAATGTTCAACACTTGGGGTGGGGCACTAGAGCTAAGTTTAACTTTTTCAGAACTCATCCATCATTTTAACAGCAGTAATCTGTGCCTCAATCTCATGGGTATGGAAGAATATTCGAAACACTGATACAAAGAAGATCAAGGTCAGTTGCTTGGGTCAAAGGAAAAAATCATGTCACATGTTTCAAAACATGCATTCTGCACTGCATTCAAGACTTGTACTCTAAAACTTTTCATTAATTTATCTTCTTTAGATCCAACTAGGTTAAAGTTAACTCATTACACCAACTCAAACCGAATCTTATTTCTTTGATGTACGTTGCTTTTGTTCAATTTGGATAATGTATCCTTGTATAAAATAATTAGCCAACGCAAACACTAGAATATGATCAGGTAATGTTCTTTTTAAATTAAGAAAAAAAACCAAAATAAAGTATAGAAAAAGAAATCATTCAAAAGAATTTAGAGAGAAAATAAAAATATTCCTAGTTGCGTGAATCAAAAGCTTCGTCACCAAGGAAATTCCTTTCAATTTCTGAAAATTCAGAATGTTTTCTAGTACAAAAAAACTGTAACCTTTATTCGAATAAAAAGAACAGATTTGACACGAGAAAATGGCTTTGTAATTTTTTAATATAAAACTACCGATTGGTTGCATCAATGAAATAATCAATATTTCAATCTTAAAACTACCGATCGGTTGTTGTTTCAATCTATTAAATCACACAATATACACTACTAGAAAAAAAACACGTTTTCGGCCCAAATTTGCGTTGCAAATGCATTGGAAACCCCAAATTCCGACAAAATTGCGACAAAAACCTTATGTTGTAAAAACCCTTGTCGGAAATAATTAGCGACATAATTGCGACGATAAAAGTGACAGATTTGCGACAGATTTACGACAAAAAGGATGTGTCGGAGTTTCCATTGCATTTCCGACACAATTTCTAATTATTATTATTAGACATAGAGCTGGAGCGATGCAACATAGTTTAAGAAACTCGTTTTTACGTGCACTCATTAATGCAAAAATACAAATGAGTGAGTAAATATGTGGACACAATAAATAGAGTAAACTGCCATTTTCGTCCCTGTGGTTTGGTCAAAATTGTCACTTTCATCCAATAGTTTGTTTTTTTTGTATCTGGGTCCTCATGGTTTTAAAATATTGCCATTTTCATCCTCGTTGTTTTAAAATATTGCCACTTTCATCCAGTCAGCTAACACCGTCCGTTTTTCTCAGTTAAATGAGGGGTATTTCAGTCCTTTTACTTATTTGTTTTATTTTTTCATCTTTTTTACTCTCACTTTTTAATCATCCCCAATTTAACCTCTAATTTAATCATCCACCTGCTGGCCTTCTTCCTCTTTTCCTGACCAGTTTCCGACGAGCACCACTGGAACACCTCCGTCGTTTGTTTCTATGATTAAAAAGTGAGAGTAAAAAAGATGAAGAAATAAAACAAATATGTAAAAGGACTGAAATACCCCTCATTTAATTGAGAAAAACGGACGGTGTTAGCTGACTGGATGAAAGTGACAATATTTTAAAACCACGAGGATGAAAATGGCAATATTTTAAAACCACGAGGACCCAGATACAAAAAAACAAACTATTGGATGAAAGTGGCAATTTTGACCAAACCACAGGGACGAAAATGACAGTTTACTCCAATAAATATGCTTCTAAACCATTATGTGCTTTTACAGATTGTAGAAGTCCAATACGTAATGTGCATATAAAACAAAATGCAACCTAAGAATACACAAACACCCAACGACAAACTATTCATATCTTTAATAAACTAATCTTCATTACCTAAAGCAAGGTGCATCTAGTACACAAAAATATGGCAACTAGCAATCAAGGTCCACCATAATCATTTTCTAACTTAAATCTTATAATTAGGAAAACTTTCTCTACAAATCAAAGGACCTTTAGTGACGAACCAATCTGTCAATTGTCCTTTGATGAGGGTAGGATTTAACTGTAATCCATTAGTGAAGGTCCGTTGAGAAAGAGGACTTGGGTAAAGATGGTTACCGAAGGACCATTGACAGATGTATCATCGACGAATCACCCACACCAGTTTACATTGGAAACCAGTGGTTCACTTGTGACATTTTCAACAAGAACATACAACCACTTAGAAATGAGACACCATGCAATACCTCATGTAATACGAATGTTCTTTGGTGATATATGAATGTTAGTGTAGAATGATATGAGAACAACTGATTAAAATGTAAAAATACATTGAATTCTCATGTAATATGATGTGATAACATGTATCACTCATATGTGAAGATATAAAATTGCATATGAATTAAATTTTATTGTATTCAACTTTTCGTGGTTCTCAATTGAATTTTCACTAATATTCACTTATCAAATTAATGAACTTAATTGGAGGTAAATTAACATATTATTTTATTATTATTACCATTATTTATTAAACATTCGTCAAAATTATGTTGAGAACTACAAAAACCGTATAAATCACCTGTAGTAGCGCATAGATGATAATCAAAATAGTTTGAGACAAAAAGTGGGGCGGTTACATAATCACCATATATATCACATTCAAAGTACTGCATAAATGTGCAGTATGCGATTCTCACTGTTCTCAACATATTTTTAGTTATCAAATGAACGTTCATATACATATGAGAAAGAAACAATTTGACCTAGGGATACCAGATAAATAACGTCTATATTTGGTAATCAAAATTATTTTTATTAGCAATTCAGAGACAAAACTAATATTCTCTCGAATCAGGTCAATATTCTTGGAATTTATGCTAAACCCAAATCATCTTAGTTGGCTTTAACAAAGTATGGTTACCTAAGATGCTTCTCATACACTTCTATTTTTTCTAATCCAATGGATGACGAAATTCCAACCTTAGGTCAAAGTCCTTTCACACCCTCCATGTGATTCCTCCATCAAATTTAGTTTCAAAGTAATATGGTTGGTTCTTTTCAACTTTTCTAGCATCCTTCTACGGTTTGGAAGAAACCGCCTTTAAAAATCCTCGGGGCTCTCAAAAGCCATATTTGAGATATAAAGACCTAGATAGGGAGGTTCACTTGGAGGGTAAAATGGTCTATTTACAAGTATTCAAAAGACTAAAATTCTGAAACTCTCCCTACAAAATAATATGCTTCTCTACAGAAGGGAAAAAGAATGATTTTAGCTTGAAATAAGCTACTAAAATGACACAAACATGAAACATGTGATATAAAGGTTAAATTTTTAAACACAGAAAAATATAAAAAGAGATTATGATTTGACGTTCATACAAAAAGGTATACAAACGTAAGAAATATAAAAATTACAATAACTTTTGTAAGTATAGAAATAATTGTATTTTTAAGCGTAGAATTTTTTATATTCTTATACATATAACTTTTTTTATAATTAATACAAAAAAGAGCAAACCATTATATTCTTCAACGCATATTTAAGGCCATCATTCTCCAAAGCCAAAACACACAAACGAACCCTTAACAATGGCAGCATATCATAACAATGTAACAATACCTCCTACCAATTTATGTTTTCTCTCTAATAATTACTTCCAGGCTCTTTCCAAAACCCCAGAAAGGTTAAGGAAGAGGGTTCTAGCCACATGGACACCAGACCAGGAGCTAAACCAAATGAGGCTAAGGTCTGGTGCTGACATGAAGAGAAAACTCACATGGTATGATCTTATTGCCCTTGGTATTGGTGGTATGCTTGGTGTTGGTGTTTTTGTGACAACTGGACCTGTCGCTAAAGACAAATCCGGGCCCGCTGTTCTTGTGTCGTATATCATTGCTGGAATATCAGCTCTCTTCTCTTCCTTGTGTTACACTGAGTTCTCCATCCAAATTCCAGTTGCCGGTGGTGCCTTTAGTTATCTAAGAGTCACTTTTGGTATGAAATGGGAAATTAATTAATCAAATGCAGTGCTATACATATATAATAAATTAATTAAAAGTTTCACTTTTTTAAAAATATTTTGGATATCTTTAAACATCATTCTTCACTTCTGGTAAGAAAATATATGATGACTGTTGTTGCAGGAGAATTTGTGGGTTATTTTGCTGGGGCGAGTATATTAATGGAGTATGTGTTGTCAAATGCTGCGGTTGCAAGAAGTTTCACAGAATATTTGTGTACTGCTTTTGGGCAGGAAGATCCAAACGCGTGGCGAATGGAAGTAGATGGCTTGTTGAAAGGTTACAACATGTTGGATTTCCCAGCTGTTGCTCTCATTGTTGTTCTTACCGTTTGCCTATGTCGGAGGTTCGATTTTAGAATAACTACTATTTAATATTTCCCAGTTTTCACGGTTTTGATATCCCTTTACCAATTTGAAGAGATTTATGTTTTTTGCATTGATGGATTTCATCAAGTATTGCTTAACTAAGCACTTTTTCTTGTGAATAGGAAATGTATTTTGAGTAACAAAAAAACCTTAGGAAGATTTTACTTCATTTTTATTATTTAGTGGTCACCATAAACACATGAGAATAGATCTTAAATCTGTATAGACTATGAATTTATAAATTAGAAGGGGTATTGTAAATGTTTTTGAAGGTGTAAAGTAGAATTATTTAAAGGGACATGTATTATATGATCCAAACCATTAGAGAAAAATACAATAAAAAGGTATCTTATCTCTGGCTCATAGCTAATTATACTTAATTCGTTTATGTTATTACCAATCAAACATATATGATTATTTTGCAAGACATAGACCTAGTGGATCACTTGATCTTGTGATATTGGCTTGTGAAAATGACACAAATATTATTATACGTTCCTTTTTTTCATTTTAGTTTAACTTATTCATTAAACTTGTGTTAATTAATTCTTCCAATTTCAGCACCAAGGAGAGCTCCATGTTAAACATTATAATGACAATATTCCATGTGGTGTTCTTTGGATTCATTATAGTCTCTGGTATATGCTATGGTAACACAGAAAACTTAATCCAGCCAGAAGGGTTAGCTCCTAATGGTGTCAAAGGCGTCATCGATGGAGCAGCCATCGTTTACTTTAGCTACATAGGCTACGATTCAGTCTCCACAATGGCTGAAGAGATCAAGAACCCATCAAAGAGCCTTCCATTGGGCATAGTTGGTTCAGTTCTTATTGTTTCTATAATCTACTGCCTTATGGCATTGTCTTTGTGCATGATGGTTCCTTATAACAAGGTAACCAATCTTGTTTAATTTCTTAAAAGCTATATATATGTATATAATAGAATTAACTGATCAAATAATGAAAGAAAAACAAAAGAATGATTAGTCTAAGTTATTTTAGTTGGATTTTGTGTCTTATAAATAGGAATTCTCAAATGGTTATTCATAGATATCGAGTAGTGCATCATTTTCGGTCGCTTTCCAAAACATTGGGTGGAAATGGGCTAGCAACATTGTTGGAGCAGGCGCGAGTTTGGGAATTGTGGCATCTCTTCTTGTAGCAATGCTTGGCCAAGCTCGGTATTTGTGCGTCATTGGTAGAGCCCGACTAGTGCCATCTTGGTTCGCAAAGGTGCACCCTAAAACGGGTACCCCTCAGAATGCAACAATCTTTTTAGGTAAGTGCCCTTTGCTTCCTTCTTTTTGAAAGATTTGTATCATTCAAGAATTACATCAAAAATCTTGAAGGTTTATAGATTTTTTCGATAATATTTGATATCATATATAGGGTTCTGTCAAGCATCCATAGCATTATTCACAGATCTCAGCATTGTACTAGAGATGATCTCAATTGGTACCCTCATAGTGTTCTACCTTGTGGCCAACGCGCTAATCTACCACCGCTATGCCATCAACACCAACAATCCACCAACTTATACAATTGTCTTCCTCTTGATCCTCTCATGTGCCTCCATTGGTTTCTCCATATCTTGGCACTTCACACACCTACAAAAATGGGGATTGCCACTATTTGGCATTTGTGTGATCGCCACGACTGCAATTTTTCAGTATTTGATGCCATTTTGTGGTAGCCGTGACATGCCAGATCATGAGTGGCAGGTGCCGTTCATGCCATGGCCGGCTGCACTCTCCATATTTCTGAATGTATTTCTAATGGGGACTTTGAAAAGGTTATCATATGAGAGGTTTGGTGTGTGGACATGTTTGGTAACTTTGGTTTATATGTTGTATGGAGTTCATTCGACATATCAAACCGAAGAAATGGAAACTCAGGGTGATGAAAGTGGTGGTATGAGAGTACATTGTTCGAATTTGAATGGGGAACAACCTAAGGTTGATATCCAAGTGATTTAACGAAAGAAATGTGATTTTTCACTTTTTGCGGTTAATTGTTATATTTTTGTTGTTCTACATTTTGTATTATTTAGATTTTTTTTCTTGGAGCATATGAATGACCATGAATTGTTAGATGCATCGTTGTAACAAGGAGGAGTTATCTGCATTCACTTAAGTACATGCAGTTTTGCAAGCAATATACTTAAGTTGGGAGCACCATTCTAATTCTAATAGGTTAAAATGCACGAGGGAATTAATTAAAGTACTTATGTAATTAAAAATTAGGTATTTAAATGAACTGAATGTTTAGTGAACCGTTCGGCGGAAAATTCCTTTATGTTCATTTATTTAATAAGCAAACGAACATGAACAATATTTTTCTTTATTTAATTAAATGAACGAACATGAACACATGTCTCATTCATTTATGTTTGTAAACGTTCGTTTATGTTAGTTCATTTAAGTTCGTTTATCTGCCCACATTTGTTTATATCCGTTTAACTAAATGAACGAACATGAACACATGTCTCGTTTGTTTGGAATTTTTTTTATTACTAGGCCTATTCTAAACACTCAACCGTTTTAGAGGCCCAAAGCAAACTAAAATTCTGGAGGCCTTGCCAAAGGTCATGTTTTAAACTTTTATTTATCCAGCCTTGGAAGTGGCAATACTCTTTTAACAAATCCTTGGTTTAGCTTCATAAGGTGCAAACTCTTTAATAAAACTTTCATAATCATATTCTACAAATCATTTTTAATTGACAAAATAGCTAACTCGTTCTATCCTTCTTGCTACATTGTATGTCTTCAATAAGTTTTTAACAATTTTAATTTTGAAAAACCAGTAAATCAAATAATAGAAGCCTAAAGCAAGTCTTTTGATTTGACATTTGTTATTTGGTAATTGAGTAAAGTCAAATGATAATAAGTCAACAAGAAAGTCAAAGTTTCAGTTTCGGGCAACTGTTAATTGGTGCAATCAGTTTTCAATTAAAGGTTGAAGGGGCTTTGTGTCATTCTTGAAAGTTGAAGGTGGTATTTGTGCATTTGCTATTCAAGATTAGAGTTTGTTAATTGTTAGTTAACAAAAGGGGATGATTAGCTGGTGTTTAGGTTTTACTTTTCAATTCTTATATCTGTTTTCATCTTTCAATTTCTTGTAATCATGTTTGATCAATAATAAGAGTAATCGTTTAGTGATGAATGCTTGATCTCTGGTGTATTGAATTACAATTGGTATCAGAGCCTTGTGCTCGAATTCAGAGATTTAATTCATTTACAGTGGAGTTTAATCGATTATGGTTTCTACAAAGTTTGATCTAGAGAAGTTTGATGGTAAGATTGACTTTGGATTATGGAGGCTGAAGATGCGTGCGTTACTTGTACACCAGGGAGTAGTGGACGCGTTGGCCGAAGAGGCTAATCTCCCGATTGCCCTAAGTGACAAAGAAAAGAAGGCATATAGTGCTCTGATCTTGCGCCTTGGTGATAGAGTCCTTAGGGAGGTTTCAAATGAGACAACAGTTGTAGGCATCCGGTTCGAATTGGAAAGTTTGTACATGACAAAATCTTTAGCCAACCAGTTGTACCTGAAGAAAAGACACTATACCTTTCACATGGCTTCAGGTAAAACCCTTAAGGATCATACAGATGAGTTCAACAAGTTAGGGCCTTTTTGGCAACTTCTGAATTAGCAAGTGTTGAACCAGTAAGAGGTCTGAATTAGTAAAAGACTCTAAACCAGTTAAGTGTTGAACCATTAGTGTTGTTTGGTTGGGCCTCTGAACGACTGTGCAGAATGACTACTTTACCCCTCTGAACTATTTTGTGTTTAATGAAATTTATCTGTTTGTTCAGAGCTCTATGTGATTGTCCTGAATGATAAATAATATTAAAAAAGAAAATACAAAACATCATAGAAAATCCAAATTACACATAACCCTTCAAAATCCATGGAAACATACTAAAATCCAAATAGAAATTAATACTTTACGTACAATTTTTATTAATCTTGTCCATTTTATCTTGGGTTATCCCACCATCTACAAGAGCTTTCTTGCCCGCAGTGAGCATGTAAAGCATAAACTTGTCCATCCTCTTGGAGAGCTTTGGTGCCACCCATCCATTTGTTGAGAAATTCTTAATCTCCCCAGCAGTTCTATGTAATCCAAATTCTGTTATTCTAATTTTATTCAACAAGTTTATAAAGAGTAGATAATCAAGACATACAACTTTGGTGCGCTTTTTTAAACCAAGTACACTTTTATTTTAAAAAAATGCAAAATTAAGGAAAAATAATTAATTGGTTGCTATGGCCACACTTCTTCTTCATTAGTTTACAGCCCTTGGGTACAAACGAACATAACACCTAACCAAAAACAATTCAACCCACAGATCTAAAAACAAATACGTAATACAAAAGATGGAGGGTTGTTGTGCGGAGGTGGAGGGTAGCAGACGATGTTCTGGTAGCAGCATGGAGAAGGATGGGCAAATGGGGTAGAAATTTATTATTCCATTCAGGGAGCTTTTGTGGTTGAATGGTTAAGAGGTATCCTGAACCATTAAGAGGTGGTTTTTTAATGAAACAAACACTCACACCTCTGACCGATTCAGATGTCACCTATTAATGGAGCCATTAAGAGGCTACCAAACGGGGCCTTAGTATTGGATTTGGAAAACATAGATGTCAGTTTAGATGAAGAGGATCAGGCAATCATATGTGCATTCGTGAATACTTTAATATATGGTAGAGAGAGCTTATCCATGGAAGAAGTACTGGCAACTATGAATTCTAAAGAACTCAAAAAGAGGGGTGATCTGAGAGAAGAATCTGGTGAGTGCTTGTTTGTTAGAGGGAGGTCTGAACAAAGAAGTTTCAAGATTAAAGACAAATCCAGATCAAAATCCAAGTTCAAACGAAAATTCTTTGTATGCAATTCAGAAAAACACTTGAAGAAAGATTGCCCTGAATGGAAGAGGAAGAAGGGTGAGTCAAATGGTGGAAATAAGTATGCAAGCAACAACACTCCCAAAGAAGAAAACTCTGATGGATATGAAAGTGCAGATTTGTTAGTGGTAATGGGTAATGGATTTCGGTTGTTCTTTTCATATTTAAAGAGGTTTTCTCAGGGTTAGACCTTCAAGAACTTGGTTCAGTAAAATTGGGAGATGATAGGGCATGCAAGATCAAAGGAGTGGGGTCTGTCAAGTTCAAACTTGATAATGGTACTGAGATGTGTCTTCAAGATTTCAGGTATGTTCCTGAATTAAAGAGGTCATTAGTATCTATGGGAATCTTTAAAAGGGCAGAGTGTCATGTTAACCTAAGGAATGGTAAGGCTAGGGTCATAAAAGGGTCCATTGTTATGTTTTCTGGAACTAGGAAAGAAACTAATATTTACTTCTTGGATGGTGAGGTTATCAGTGGAAGTGCCTCATTGCTAACAAAGGAACAAGAGGATGGCGCTCTGTTATGGCACCAAAGACTATGACACATTAGTCAAAGTGGGCATATGGAGATAAATAAGCAGGGTTTGTTGTTTGGTCTTAAAAACTGTGATATTGGTTTTTATGAAAAATGTATGTTAGGCAAAGCCCATAGAGTCAAGTTTGGCAGAAGTGTACTTACAACAAAGGACCTATTAGATTATGTGCACACTGATTTGTGGGGGGCTGCTAATACAATGTCACTGGGTGGGGCTAGTTACTTTTTATCCGTCATTGATGACTATTCTAGGAGAGTTTGGAAGCGTAACTTCCTTTTCT
Source organism: Smallanthus sonchifolius (assembly GCA_023525975.1). Classification (NCBI taxonomy): domain Eukaryota; kingdom Viridiplantae; phylum Streptophyta; class Magnoliopsida; order Asterales; family Asteraceae; genus Smallanthus; species Smallanthus sonchifolius. Next base: position 57,396,830 of record CM042041.1, on the reverse strand, counting down.
CTCAAAGATTAATTTTTGTTAATATCAACCTACAAAACGGTACTATGTTATTGGTGTTCGAATATCATGAAACGAAATGAACGTTCATTCTACATGGTTATCCATCTGATAATGTATTTGATCGAATCCAAATCAAGTAGGCTTATGAAGTTGATGTTACTAAAACATGAAGCTAACCTTTTTGGTTTATAATTTAATGTACAATTATATCGTGATTTCTAGATATGTGGAGGATGAGGAAGTGATCAACAAGTTCTTTACTGCATTTCACATCCATGATACGTTTCCTGTGTTGGTTATAAATGATGATCTTGAAGAATTTTTTGATGAAAGGTAATCTTGAGTTAAGAACATGTAAAGTGAATGATTAAATTAACATAGGTAGGGCTGAGCATTATCGAGTTCCCGAAATTCGGGTATCCCGACCCGAAACCGATTCCCGAATTCTAGATATATCCTAACCCGAATACCGGACCTAGGTATATAAATCGGTAGTCGGTGTTGGTCGGTCTGTGTAATTAGGGAATTAAGTTAATCCCGATACCGAAATTCAACGATTGTGGGCAATTGAATGCTTTCTTCATCTGCGAATTCAAAGATTGTTCTGGGCAATTGAATGCTTTCTTCAGCCAATCAAACTAACTGTTGGGTACTAAGCTCATATCACAAATTCATAACCAGGTAAAAAATTCCCTTCCTTATTTTAATATTAGGTCAAACGATTAAGATTAAGAAGGTCAAGTCAAATGGGTTTTTGTAAAACATACTAAGCTTAAATGGGTCAAACGAAAGTTGGGCCATTAAATACTGGTCCATATGAATATTTGGTTGGTAACCTGCAAGCATGCCTTTTAACATTCGGGATTTTTAAATGTATTCGGTATTCCCTTAAACAACCCGATTCCCGACCCGAAACCGAGTTATAATAAAAATAGATACCGAATCCCATTGTGTATATATGATATCGGTCCGGATACGGTAATTTTTCGGTCCGGAATTCGGTACCAATCGGGTACACCCGATTTATGCTCAGCCCTAGTACCATAGTTCTCGTGGAAGAGAATTGCGATAGTTTGGACTTCAGCTTTGATGACAAGGGCTTGGGTCAATGGTGGTATGCAGTGGGTGGTGGTGGTCAGCGATGGTGGCTGGGGGTCGGCGACGGTGGCACGGGTTGGCGGCAGTCGGGTGGCGGGGCTCGGCGGCAGTCGGGTAGCGAAAGCAGCAGCGAGTGGCAGGGGTCAGTGGCGGGTAGCGACGGGGGACGTCGGTTGGTTGTCGAGGGTGGGGTCAGGGGAAGCGGTGATCGGTGGCGACAGTAGCAGGGGCAGCGGACGGTGGCTACGACGGGTGTGGTCGGCAACGACAGTCGACGGTGGCGGTCGGTTGTCGGAGGAGGCGGTCGGGGTGATGGTGGCCGGTGGGGGAGGTCGATGGATTGGGTATCGGAGGTGTGGCTGCGAATGCGATAATAGTGAGTGGTCGAAAATTCCAATTTCTTTTGTTTTATTTCTTCACAGTTTTGAAGGAGTGAAATCATTTATTTAAATAAATTTGAGGGAATTAATTCCAAATCATTTCTGAACCAAACACGTTGAAAATGGAATTCGGATTCCAATTTCAATGAATTATGCAAACCAACACATTCACAATTGGAATTTAGTTTTCAATTCCATTGAATTCCCATGAATTTTAGCTAACCAAACGGGTCCTTAGAAGCGTTTGGTTTGCGAAATTCGTTGGAATTAGAATTGGATTTGAAATTTAAATGATTCCATAATGTGTTTGATTAGCATATTTGTTCATGTAATGTAAAAATAACTAATAGACAAAATTACTCCTTACAATAGTACAAGGTTCTGAATTCTATTAAAGTGAGAAGAGATTTTGAATTTCATTAGTTGGGAAATTTGATTGAAATTAATTATAATTTCAATTCATTCTCTTAACCAACCAAACATGTTACGAAATGAAATTGAAATTCTAATTTTATTAAAATCTCATGAATTCCTACTAACCAAACAGAATTTTTAAGTTTGAATATGGAATAACTAATTCCAATGTTAATTGAATTCGGATTATCTCGAACTAATTCAATTCGATTGAACATCCAACTCCAAATACCCTAATTTCTCTTTAAACAAATTTAGGACGGCTATTATATATATCAAATTTGTTGAGGCGTGCTAAACAAATTTAGGAGAAATTACCAAATTTTTATGAGTAGAAGTGTGGGATACTAAACCAAACCAGTTACCAAATTACCTAATTACAAAACCAAATTGTTAAATCCAACTAAATTCCAATTTCATGAAGAGTGACAGATCTACCAAATTCACCAACCACAAATCACATGAATTCTTTTTAAAAGTCTGAAAGGATGCTCTGATCTATTGGATGATTACATGATTCACATCATCTTGGTTACATTGACACACAAACAACATAAATTTGAACCACACAAAAGATCTCATATACTTTTACATCTAACCAAAGCTATGTTAATCTTTCAACTAACAACATATTATTAAATCCAAGAACTAATCCCATACCCGGTCCTACGAATCTGTTCTCGACTTCTTCCTGGTTCCAAGCAAACCTTTCACGAACGCATCCACAATCTGTTTCTGCGACTCCAAGATCAATTCGCTGCGTTTCATCTCCGTCTCCATTCGCATCCTCTCGATCTCGCGAGCCATATCGATCTTCATCTTCTCCATTTTCATAAACCCCTCTCCCAACACCCTAATTGAATCCACCACCTCATTGATCCCACCATTCCCCCTTTTCTTATGGTTCCGATCGTTCGCCTCACTAGGCACTTTAATCCACATTTCGCCATCCTCATCAACTTCATGATCATGATCATTAACCACCTTGCTCAATTTTCTTGGAATTGGGGGTTTTATGAAATTTAGATAACTATCTTCGTTGTTGTCTTCTGGATTAGCCCAATCGTGATTTGAAACCCTAGTTGAAACCCTAGAATCAAAATCAGGTGCTAAATTCACCAAATTCGGAACATGTGAAGGTTTGAATCGAATTCCACGGCCTGGATTTAAGCTCGGATGATCCGAATTGTCTGGATTAGGGTTTCCTGGCCCTTTTTCCATGGCCTCCATCGCTTCAAAGTAGAACCACGACGAGAAGAAACGGCCGCCGGGGAACGACGACGCGCGTAGCTTTTCAGCGCGGTGACGCTGTCGGAGCTTCTCCATCTTGTGGCGGCACTGTGCGGGGGTTTTCGGCGGCGTGACGTCAGGGCAGGAAGTTGTTACCTTCTCCGCCACCGCGTCCCAGTCGGGGTTTTTGAGAAACGCGCGGTGGAGCGCGTACCATCGATCCCGGTACGCCTCGATGAGGACTAGGGCTTCGTCGCGTGTCCAACACGGCGGAGGGAATTTCCGGACTGGCTTTCCGGCGACGGTGGTGGACATGGCCAGGGTGGTGATTTTGAAACTGAGGGTATGGTTTGTGTGGTGTAGAGAAATGGAGTAAATAAATGGGTGGTGGGTGGGTGAGTGGTGATAATGAGGATGGGGGATTGCGATGGTAGGTGACGTGCATCCACCGCACTAGTATAGTCCACCACCACCCAACATCCAACCCATAATTGACTCATTTGACTTTTGAATTATGCACCACATAAATTAGGAAGTGAAGATGGGTGGGGTGGGGTGGATAAGGGGGTTGCCCACACTGTCTAGGCCGAGGGGTACCGGAAAGTTGGGGTAGTGGTGGTTATGTTATGATGAATGAAATCCATTAAGTGTATATATGTATTTGTATACATGTACGTATGATGATGAATTGATTAGTAGATGATCAATTGTTTCTGAAGTTGACCCACATATACCAAAGTTGGGATTTTATTCTAACATTATTCTCTAACCGAAGAACTTAATCTTTAGAGGAACCTAATTATTCTATTTGAAGATTGGGTTGAACTAGATACCCGATGACCTGTTGATCAAAAATCGAAGTGAGTGGGCTGAAAACTCACCCAAGACATATGCGGGTTATACCCAACTATCAGATTGAGAGGACAAAATTGTTTACTTATTAAGGTTTGTACATAGTTCGAGTTCTGTGTATTCTCGGTCATCAAAAATAGCACGGGCCCAATTTCAGTTGAAGTTGCAGGACAAAGTGTCACACTTTTGTAGATAATTAGATCGAGAGTTCAAGTCTTGAGCATGACCTCTCCTTTTTTTCCTTTTTTTTGATGCGCTTTTGTGAGTTTCTGAATTTCTAATTTCTTTGAATTTAACTTAATTTTTTAACTCAATTAAAATAATCCCAAATCCATAAGTCCATTACCCACCAACTTGAATTTCATATTTCCTTAAAAAAACTAAAATTGTTAACATTAAACATAATTAAAAAAAAACATCAGAATTCTGTAGACCCTAGCATATGGAACAGTTTTTTAAAAGATTCTTCACCTCATCTTCAAATAATAGTAATCCTGAAAAAATTGAATTGAGGACCTTTCAAACGAAAACCAATTTCATTTTATCACCCTAATCAAAAAGATGAAACTATGATGTGTATGTTTCGGTGGTGAAAGAATGCGGCGAGCCAAATATTTGAAGATCTCATCTACTTAAATCGTGCTTAAACGTGCGTGTTACTGATTCTTTCCTACATATCCTTCGAAAGTGGCTCAACGGTTAATTATGGGTGCATCCTAAAAGTGATTGTATTTCTCGAATCCCACTGGTCGGGAGTTGGGGCCATTATTTAGTGTCACACTAAACTAAATAAAATGATGATTCAAGAAAGACGCACCTTCTTTTTATGATTTGTCCAACATCAAATTAAATTTTGCTTATTTTTTTCTTATTAGATATCCTACGTTTGTGTAGTATATGGTATGATAAAAAGTTCTAACTAATAAATGTATTTAAAACTTATCAACAACAAAAAAACATGTGAAACACAGAATCAATATTGCTAATAATTGTTAATGAATAATGAGTAAATAAATAATTATAAAAAATCAATGTTGATTTGTCGACATCTTTTAAGATAAAAATGCTCACACAAAACAAAAGCCTTGGTGAATGATGTAAACGCAACGCAAACCCTTCACGCAAAGCTCGTGGGTGGTCTTTTAATGTGTTATATAGTTTTAAAAAGAATTCTTTAAATTCTACTTGTTTATATTTTTTAGTAGAAATCATTATCAAAATGGAGAAGCTTTCAATGCTCACTTTCTTTCTCCTTGTTACTTTTATGGCTACAGGTAAATTAGCCAACGCCTCTTGCCTCATAATAAATGTCAATATAATCTATACATGAAGCCATATTTTGTGGGTGTGGGTTGCGATCTGATGGTAAGAAAGGAGTCCCACGACCAATAGGTTATATGAACTTAGGGGTTCTAATCTTGTCCTAGAAAAAAAAATCGCCGTATTTTAATTTTAGGATTTCTTTTGGCAAAATGTCCCATTTTATGGATTTTTTTAATAATTTTTTTCTAATAAACGTATAACTTATCAAGAAAATAATTTATACAAATCTATCATCCAACATTCATGAGACGAAAATGTTGAAAACAAAATATTTATAAACTTTATCAAGTTTTTTTAACCAATTGTTCTAATAAGAAAGGGTTTGTAAAATTAAAATACTATAAACAAATCTATCATGAATGTATCATCCCACACTCATGAGACGAAAAAGTTGTGGCAAAAGAAAATATTTACAAAACATCCCATAAAGCAATAAAGTGGCATAAAAATTGTTTAAAAAAAACTATTTGAAAAAGGGGTGGCAAATTCAAACACGACACAATACAAAAATAATCAAATTTGGGGTTCATATTTTGTTCAGGTTGACATGTTTAATTAAACGACTTGTGTTTGATTAACATGTTTAACGGTTTACAAGTCGACCCGTCAACCCGCTTACAACCCTTTTAACTCATTTATTATAATCTAACCAGTCAGATTAACATGTGTACTAGTTGATTATGACCCGTCAACCCGTTTGACATTGGCACATTTAGATGACTAGGTTAAACAAGTCATGTCTAGGTAACATGATTTTAAATATGTTATGAATTGATATTGATGTTTTTGACACGAATCAATATGTGGGTCATGTCCGGGTTGAATAATCCAACCCACTAACCAAAAACCCGACGCAATTAACACCCTAAATTCCCAAACCAAAAAATTTAAGTGTCTTTTACATTTAAATAACCTCTATTTTTTCATACTATAGAAGTTGTATATACATATATTTAATTTTGACATTTTCACAGGTAATGAGATGATGAGGGTGAATGCGTTCCAGTGCATAGAAGAACGTCAAGTCTTTACCTGTGATGGCTGCAACTTGGTGTGTCAAGTTGCCCATTTTCGTACCGCTGCCACAGGTCGTTGCTACTCCGTGGAAGACGACCCTGCCACCGCTCGCTGCTTTTGCTTTTATGAATGCGCCTAGTTAACAAATAATAACAATGCGGATAATAAACTAACAATAACGTCTTGACACAACACTGATCTAAACGTTACAATTATACTAATGCACTATGTACAAATGCTTACGGTATTTATGTATTCTTCCATACACTCATCTTTTCGTTAATGTTATGTTGATAGTATGTAATAAACAACATCAAGACACTTCAAAGCCTAAACATTTTGAGACATTTGATCAAAGACATGGATAATATACTACTCGTCGGAAACAAACCTAAAACATCCGATTATTGTTATTGTTGTAGTTAATTATCCGATAAACCTTTAAGAAAAGCTTGAACTATCTGCTTTTGCGACTCCAGTAGCAACTCCTCGCGCTTCATCTCAGCCTGCATTCGCATTGTCTCAATCTCATGAACCACATCTATCTTCATCTTCTCCATCCTCACAAATCCATCAGCCAAAAGCCTAATTGATGACACAATTTCCCCTATTGAATCGTTATTTCTCTTCACCTTCTCTCTATAATCATGATCTCCACTCTTGCTAAATTTTCTTGGCCTAATCCCGGAATGTTGTAGATTTTGATAATTTTGTGAAGGTAATCTGTGGATTTTCCCTGAATTTTTACCAATTATGGTTTCAACATTGTACGCATCTTCAAATTCATCATTATCTTCCTCTTGTGCATTGTAATTATGTGAATCCCTAAAATTGTTAGCCCTAGCCCTAGATCTAGACCTAGATGCTATGGTTATCAAATTGCTATCAGCTGCAACTGCTTTGAATCGAATCCTCGTGTTCGATTGATGATTATTTTTCGAATTAACAAATTTCATACCGTCGGAGATGAGATCGCTACCGGATTGCGTTTCTTCATCGGGATTAGATCCGTTTCCGTTTCTCTCCATGGAATCCATGGCTTCGAAGTAAAACCAGGTGGGCAGAAACTGGCCGCCGGGGAACGAGAGCGACCGTTGCTTCTCGGCGCGGTAACGCTGCCGGAGTTTCTCAATCTTATGGCGGCACTGAGCGGATGTTTTCGGCGGTATAGCGCCGGGATATAGCCGGCCAACCTCTTCTGCGACGGCGTCCCAGTCGGCGGTGCGTAGAAAGCCGCGGCGGAGAGCGTACCATCGCTCCCGGTAGGCTTGGATCAGTGCTAGGGCTTCATCTTGTGTCCAGCACGGAGTTGGAAATTTCCGGACAGGCTTCTCGGCGGTAGCGGTGGCGGACATCGAGATGTAGAGAGAGGACGACGGATTGAAAGATTAATAATTGAGGTGGTACAGTGGTTGGAAAAGAAGAGAAGTATGTGGTAAAAGAAGAGGAGAACCGGGTAGGGTGGGGTGGACGGTGATGATGGGATGACGATAGGGGGAGGGTGATGCTAGAATGCGCTGGTGTGCATCCCCCACTAACCTAAACAACTCCACTACCCAACCTCCGACTGATTGCACTCAATCCTTTCTCTTTTCATTTTTCACTCTCTCTAAAAATATAAAAATTGGGTTAATGGGTTGGGTTCGATTTCCAGTTTTCAGTTTTGCAATAGGCATTGGGATTAATAATTAAATAATAGTATTTTAACCAGTTAAATGTTTTTTTATAATAAATTCAGTAGACTATGATCTGTGACATAAAATGTAAGGGCATAACTCACATCCCTTTTATTAGGGAAAAGGTCAATCAATTTATAGAAGGCCTTTCTATCTTTCTTGGTGCAGTTTTCCAGAAGCCCCAGCCGCGGCTAAAGGCCTGCCGCGGCTCAAGAGGGGTCGAACTGCTTCGAGCGGCCGCGGCTCACATCATGTCACGGCCCATGGGCTCACGAGCGCTTGGTCGTCAAGCGCGATCAGGTCTTACACTTAGAAAATATTAGAGAAGTTGCGAAGGAAATAATCTCATACTAGAAAATAATGCTAAATGACCAGGATAACATCTCATTGGGCATGAGAGTCAACTATAAAGACAACATCAATTAGGAAACCTGAACCCATGATAAAAAGAAGTCAATTAGGAACCAGTAACACAGAAAAGGAAGTCAGCTAACAAGACAAGAGCTGTCAAGTACGGAACATGTGCACCCTGAACACGAGTCAACTATAGAGACAAAGGTAATTAAATACACCCTGAACTCTCCTAACACAAAAGAGGAAATAACGGTCATATAAGCAGAAGCGGAGAAGGATGTTTGACTGCAGGTCCAAATATTCTAACCAGGGAGACCCTATAAATAGTCTCATCAAACTCCAAGGGAAGGGGAACTTGGAGATCCTCATATTCACAATACTCGAATTCACCTCTCCTTGTTATTCTCTCTTTCTCTCTTTTTACCTTCCACGGCGAATACTTATTCTTACACCGGAGGGTGGTCACAAGGAGAAATCTCCTTCTGCTCGTGGCGAGGCTCACGGTGTTATTTATTTTGCAGATCACCTCCTCAAGACCAGGAGATCCTGTTCGTTCTTCCAAGCCCAAGTCCAGAATGTCAGCTTAGCCTATTCGTCCAGCACTGCTTCGAGACTTAAGCCTCTAGGTGATAAGTTTTGTAGCAACATTTGGCGCCATCCCGTGCTTTAAAACAAAAAATAAACATAAAAAAGCAAAAAAACGATGGGCGAGGGCGAGGAAACTCCTCACAATGAAACCAGAAGTTCTGATGTCCTGTACCGAGACGGTAGCAATGTTACCGGGGGGAGGGAAGCAAGAACCCTAAGAGTCGTCTTAACGATTCTGAAAAACAAAGGACTGACAAGGTAGTCGTTACACCAGAGTTCTTACGACAGAACCGTCAACAGATCCTCGCTATGTTACAGGAGGAGGAAAAAGATCTCCAATTGAAAGAAATCTGAACCCGTCTAGAGTTCGGAGACGACGAGGATGACGACTCACTAAAGAAAAGCGAAGAAGTGAAGGATAAACTACATAACACTGAGGTTGTGCGTCAGGAGACAACCAAGAGGAAGAAAGATTTCGAAGATGACTACAGCAAACCATACCGACCATCCACGGCGCGATCAAGATCCAAGTTTATCAACAAAATTGCAGAATTTACTTTTCCCACAAAACTAAAAATGTCATCAAACGTGGGGAAATACGATGGTTTGGGTGATCCAGATGACCATCTCGCAATTTTCATAGGTGCGGCTGAGGTGGAACAATGGTCTATCCTGGTGTGGTGTCACATGTTCATGCAGACGCTGACGGGAGCAGCGAGGGTATGATTCGACAGTCTCCTAATCGGAGAGATAGGGAGCTTCGAGCAACTGGAAGATAGTTTCTTAAAGAACTTTAGCCAACAAAGAAGGTCCATAAAGGATCCAACAGAGTTGCACAACATTAAAAGGGGTGATGGTGAGTCAGTGGAAGATTTCATTACAAGATTCGTAAGAGAGAGCATGCAAGTCAAAGGAGCTGGAGAAGATATACGTATCTCAGCGTTTATTCATGGTGTTTGGAGCGAGCAGTTGGTGGAAAGATTCCATGAAAGCCGTCCAAAAACGGTGGAAGAAATGCTAGAGAGAGCAAAGGCGTTTGTACGAGGAAGAAAAGCGAGCAACCAACTGAAAGACCGCACACAAAAGAAGCCGTTGAATTGGGAAAACTCAAGGAAACAAGGACCACCAAAGATGTGGGATAAACCACACTCTCAACCGTGCTTTCAACAAAGGAACGTGGCGCCCTCTCAGTTTTCAACACCACAAGGACACGTCGGCGGACCAACGGTTAGTCTTCCACCATTAACCAAGACACCAAATGAAATTCTAGCAACCGAGAACGTCAACTTTGTGAAACCCGCACCCATGAGACCAGGCCCTAAGAAGGCCACCGACAAGTATTGTGAATTTCATAAAAATAATGGGCACACCACTGATGAGTGTTTTTCCCTGAAAAGACAAATCGAATCAGCAATAAAAACAGGTAAACTGTCACACCTGTTGAAGGAGCTTAATGCAACACCTCAGGCCGGCGGAAATAGAAAGGAGATCCTAATGGTAAACCAACCATCAAGTAGTGCAGGCGTGAAACGAAATAATGACCACATGGAGCCGTGGATGGAGCAAGAAATCAGTTTCCCTCCGATTAGAGGTGGAGATTTTGCTAGTGGCGCGCTTCATGTAACTGCTGACATTGCCGGTCATCAGGTACGAAGGGTTTATGTTGATACCGGAAGTGCATCCGAAATCATGTATGAACGTTGCTTCATGCAACTAGATGAAGAAGTACAGAAAGGCCTCGTCACACAAGTCCACCAGCTAACAGGCTTTTCCGGAGAAGTAGTGCAGCCGCTGGGCAAAATACAACTTCAGGTGACAATGGGGAACGAAACGAGAAGTCGTACGGTTCCAATGACCTTCCTCATAGTGCGCTCTCAGTCAAGCCACAACGTAATTTTGGGAAGGCCAGGTTTATGTGCACTTGGAGCAGTCATATCTACCGTTCACGCGGCAATCAAATTCCCAACCCCAGACGGTGTGGTAACTCTATTCTCAAGTAAGGAATGTAAAAGCATAAAAGCTATAGCGCCAGATGCTTTAAACAACACAGATGAGCAACACAATACGATGTTAAAGCAACCCTCAGACATGGTGGGGGGTATTAAGAGATACAGCGGAGCGGATAAGGTAACATGTTTGGACAGAGTAGATGCACCACGAAGATGTAACGGAGTCTAACTCCGAAAGTGCTATAAGTAATCAACACGCAAGGAACCATTGTAATCAATTTTGAAAGAAGGTGTACGCGAACACTAAAGATTGCATTCACATTTGGTTATTTCATACCCATTGTCGTAACCACAAAGACAACAATACCTAAAAGTCACCTGACCAAGTTCAGGTTGAAAAATAATCTAAGACTTCCAGCCGCGACTGGACAGACGAGTCAGCTGACCAAGTTCAGCTGAAAATAATCTAAGTCTTCCAGCCGCGACTAGAAAGACGAGTCACCTGACCAAGTTCATGTTGAAAAATAATCTAAGTCTTCCAGCTGCGACTGGATAGACGAGTCACCTGACCAAGTTCAGGTTGAAAAATAATCTAAGTCTTCCGGCCATCTAAGTCTTCCGGCCGCGACTGGACAGACGAATCAGCTGACCAAGTTCAGCTGAAAAATAATCTAAGTCTTCCAGCCGCGACTGGAAAGACGAGTCACCTGACCAAGTTCAGGTTGAAAAATAATCTAAGTCTTCCAGCCGCGACTGGACAGACGAGTCACCTGACCAAGTTCAGGTTGAAAAATAATCTAAGTCTTCCAGCCGCGACTGGAAAGACGAGTCACCTAACCAAGTTCAGGTTGAAAAATAATCTAAGTCTTCCAGCCGCCACTGGACACACGAGTCAGCTGACCAAGTTCAGCTGAAAAATAATCCAAGTCTCCCAGCCGCGACTAGACAGACGAGTCAGCTGACCAAGTTCAGCTGAAAAATAATCCAAGTCTTCCAGCTGCGACTGGACAGGCGAGTCAGCTGACCAAGTTCAGCTGAAAAATAATCTCTGTCTTCCAGCCGCGACTGGACAGACGAGTCATCTGACCAAAATAATCTAATTCTTCCGGCCGTGACTGGACAAACGAGTTAGCTGACCAAGTTCAGCTAAAAAAAAATAAATAAAATAAAAAATAATAATAATTTAAGTCATCCAGCAGCGACTGGACAGACGAGTCACCTGACCACGTTGAGGTTGAAAAATAATCCAATATCATGGTATGAACACCATAATATTGAAATGGGGGGACATGAAGGGGTTTAAGATATCAAAACCCTATATAAGAACCAAACGAACCGGATCTCCGGTTTAAGGGGTTTAAGATATTAAAACCCAATGTAAGAACCAAACGAACCGGATCTCCGGTTTAAGGGGTTTAAGATATTAAAACCCAATATAAGAACCAAATGAACCTGATCTCCGGTTTAAGGGGTTTAAGATATTAAAACCCAATGTAAGAACCAAACGAACCGGATCTCCGGTTTAAGGGGTTTAAGATATTAAAACCCAATATAAAAACCAAATGAACCGGATCTCCGGTTTAAGGGGTTTAAGATATTAAAACCAACATAAGAATCAAACGAACCGGATCTCTGGTTTAGGGACTTGAAAGGGATTAAACGACCAAACAGTCAGAAGAGAAGCCCCAGCCGCGGCTAAGGGCCTGCCGCGGCTCAAGCTACGGCACATCCAAATGCAATCCGAAATTCGTAATATCTAACTTGATTTTCGTCAAGAAGATACCACCAAGTTCGTTTTCACGAAAATCTTAATTTGTAACTTAAAAGGGATTAAACGACCAAACAACCGGAAAAGAAGCCCCAGCCGCGGCAGGGGTCGAACTACTTCGAGCGGCCGCAGCTCACATCATGTCAAGGCCCATGGGCTCACGAGTGCTTGGTCTTCAAGCGCGATCAGGTCTTACACTTAGAAAATATTAGAGAAGTTACGAAGGAAATAATCTCATACTAGAAAATAATGCTAAATGACCAGGATAACATCTCATTGAGAGTCAACTATAAAGACAACACCAATTAGGAAACCTGAACCCATGATAGAAAGAAGTCAGTTAGGAACCAGTAACACATAAAAGGAAGTCAGCTAACAAGACAAGAGGTGTCAAGTACGGAACCTGTGCACCCTGAACACGAGTCAACTATAGAGACAAATGTAATTAAATACACCCTGAACGACCCTAACACAAAAGAGAAAATAACGGTCATATAAGCAGAAGCAGAGAAGGATGTTTGACTGCAGATAACCTCTAATAAATATGCAGTCCAAATATTCTAACCAGGGAGACCCTATAAATAGTCTCATCAAACTCCAAGGGAAGGGGAACTTGGAGATCCTCATATTCACAATACTCGAATTCACCTCTCCTTGTTATTCTCTCTTTCTCTCTTTTTACCTTCCACGGCGAATACTTATTCTTACACCGGAGGGTGGTCACGAGGAGAAATCTCCTTCTGCTCGTGGCGAGGCTCACGGTGTTATTTATTTTGCAGATCATCTCCTCAAGACCAGGAGATCCTGTCCGTTCTTCCAAGCCCGAGTCCAGAAGGTCAGCTTAGCCTATTCGTCCAGCACTGCTTCAAGACTTAAGCCTCTAGGTGATAAGTTTTGTAGCAACATGAACACACGGTCTTGAAAGAATAAATTGCTTAGCACGATTTTAAAAGAAGTGAAATTTTTAAGTATTATTTATTGAACAAAATAGGGTACTAAAATTCGTGTACCACTAGGCACTAGACACTAGTAGGCCGTTTGCCTTTGTGTTATAGTTTGGCTTACTTTTGGGCTTTTGGCCCATATGAGACGTTAATTGGGTCAAGAGAGCCCGGCCCATTAACCTTCGAAACCGTTTGGTGGAATGTGGAAACTTGTTCTACTATATTGGAAGTTTTCGGAACAACTCAAACAAGTGGATCCGCAATCTTGAATGCTTTCCATATTTCCACATCTCTTCACGTCAGCGCCACGTCAGATTTTACAATTTTTTCACATTTCCACATTAGAGGTAAATGGTTGTACATTTCCACACTGTCACGTCATTTTCTTTTTCTAATTTAATTAAATATTAATTTGTTATAATAATTAATAAAAAAAATTAATAACTAAAATATGAAATACTATATTTTGATGTCAATGTACAATATGAATTTGTATTTCTTTTATTTTTGGTTCATGATGTTAAACTTAATGTACAAATTCTAAATGGGCTTGTTCGCTAATTAAAACCCAGCCCGTGATCCACCAATCTACTCTGTGCTCCCATCTTCTTTCCCACTCTACTATCTCTCTCTCTACTTTTTCTTGAAAAAATTCGTTCAAGGCAATAGTGAAACAACTCCGGCCACCAAGCTTTCAAGGGATGCGATCAAGGCAACAGTCACGGCCAGAAAACGTTCAAGGCAACAGCAGGTTTTTCTCTACATCCGTCCACCAATTTTCTTCTCCACGGGCGTGGTGTTCCACACCAACCACGCTGCCACCTATGGCTGTTTCACAGGGTTAGTCCCCTCAGCCTAACTATAATATGTTTTTAAATTATAATTGACGTTACCAACGAACAAATGATCACCTCCTTTAATTTTAGGTACAAAGTGGATGTATCTTATTTCCTTTTAGGTATGAAGTTGATATTTCTAGGAAGTATTACTATTTAATGTTAGGTTAATTAATGGAATGTAATAGCTCTATTATTTTTGTAAGTTTATCGATTTATATAATTTACTAGGTTATAAACTTATTTATTACACGAGTTGAATAAATTTAACTTTTTTGTAAACCAACAGTATTCTATGAATATTTGTATATTTGCATGTTATCAACCATCTTGAAATAAGAAGATAATAAAGATTTAATGATTATAAATAACAAATAATGAATATTTACAGATTATAAATAACAAATAATAAAAAATTAAAATTATAGAATTATTTTTTAAAATAAGATATAATTGAAATTTTCTTATGATTTAGTAAGTTTTAATAAAATATTAGAATAATATATTTAATATCATTATTATTTAGGGAAGATACTATAAAAAAAAACCAATATACTTTATGTTTTTTCCTAATAAAAGTCACTCAATATTTTTTTACACATAAAAAACTATCATACTATTTTTTTCTTACAAAAGTTATTCAATAATTTTTTGGATATAAAAACCAACATACTTTTTTTCTCAAAAATAATTATAAATGACTTTGTCATTGGACCCGACCACCCCACCCCACTTAATTCGGTTTGGAAAGAGCTTTTCGAGTGATGAGAAACTTTAGATAGGATTCAAATTTCTCGCCCTATTTATTTATTTGTTTTTTTTTTAAATTATGTAATATTTTATTTTAAAAACAAAAACAAATATCCAGTATATGGACCAAATTATGTGTTATCCCCGGTAAAAAGTTGAAACCAAAGTTCACATTGTTGTCTTTCTTATATAAATATAGAATCAAAACATATAAGAGTTTCATTTCTATATGACAAAATTTTCTAATATATAAAGTCACATCTTTAAATTAAAACCATATTGATATCACAACATCAGTTTTAACGGTTAAAACGTTCATCTATTACAAAAAGAGTTAATAATGAACTGACCCTTAAACGTTCACTTATTTGGTTGTTTAACCCTTAAATTTGTCCTCACAACGTTTTTAACACCTCAACATCATTTGTCTTATTATATGCTATTTATTTTTCACCGGCAACCACTTTTAAGTTTTAACTGTTTAATCATGCATTTAAAGTAAGATGTAATATCCTTCCCATCTTATCCAACAATATATAATCTCCAATGGTCACCACTTTTCCACTTAGTAAAATCAAGATTTAAAAAAACCTAAATTTAAATAATTTTCATGGGAGTTGGATATTTTTCGAGGTCGATTGTATTAGTTCAATATTTTTTTCGGCTTGGGTCGGGTCGGGTCACATAACAAAAGGATAAAAACAAATAAAATTATAAATGAATAATAATAATAATAATACGATGTTCGTCAAATGTATAATCAAAACACAATATGATACAGGATTATCTCCTAATTTGAAATCAGATTTTAATATCTTCTATTATTTGTTTAAAATTCAAGTTTCTTAATTTTTATCTTTCTTGTTTACTAAGTTATTTGTTTAGTATAAGTTAGGTTTAAAGGTTATTTAGTTTTCAGTTTTTTTGAGTATTTTTATGAAGTTTGAATATAAGAACATTGTTTTTGGAACCTTCGGTTCAATTTATCGTCTTTGATTATCATTAGTTATTGAGCCATTTGATTGCTTCCGTTCCCGCATCATTTGGTATCAGAGCTTTTGGTTTATCAAATGGCTCTATGTGGAGGCGAGTGTTTCCTTGTTCGAAGAGTCGCCGGCAGAGGCATCGGCAAGAGCATTGGTGATTCACGTGCTCGTGAAGATCGATTCAATCGTGCTCGTGAAGATCGATTCAACCGTGATCGTAGATCCGCCGGAAGAGGCAGCGAGATCGGAAACTGTGATCCACGGGATTTTGAGATCAAAAGATTTCGGCGACGAGTCCGAGATCTCAAGTTACAACACGAGATCCAACGACTCAAGCAACGGGTCCAAGATCTTGTGGCATCGTCGACATGGAAGGAAACGGAATTGGAAGGATTCGTCGGGGACGAGTTCACCAGGGATGAGGAGCATCCTACCAATGACGACATTATTTTTTATTCGACTCCTGTATATGATGACTACGGAGACGAAAGTGATGATGGAGAAGACGACGAACATAATGACAGAGAGGAGGCAAGAAAAGAATATGCAAAAAAGTCTAACGGTATTGACGAATTTTTGAAAGACGAATATACGGTTACCTATGGTGTTGATACGGTGGCTAAGGGTGGTGGTGCAATTTCCTTGGTGTCACCTCAAATCTCGCAGGTTAGTATGGAAACTTCATTAATGTCGGCAAAAATTATGGATGGTTACCTTTTACGCAAGATTCGGAAGGTTTTAATTTTGGAAAATCCATTAATGCTAATTACAAAAGGGATGTTGACTCGGGAAGGGTTAAACCAATAAAAAATGTGCAAATTCAAATTGAGATGCATAAAAAAAATAACGTGGGTTTACAAATTTATAATGGGCCATTCAACTTTACTGATAGTTCAATTTGTGGGGATCCAAAGATTAAAAAAACAACGAAGACAGGTCAATTGAAGCCTAACAAGATGGCGATTGCAAAATTAAATGGGTTGTGCGATCATTATGTGGTAATTCTAAAAGGCAAACTGAATTGAGTGCTTTCGTACCCGCATCATTATCCATACCGAACAAGACACGACTCGACGTTCCCTTCGACCCGGGTGGATTTTTTTCGAAAAGGGAGAGTATGATATAGGATTATCTCCTAATTTGAAATCAGATTTTAATATCTTTTATTTTTTGTTTAAAATTCAAGTTTTCTAATTTTTATCTTTCTTGTTTACTAAGTTATTTGTTTAGTATAAGTTAGGTTTAAAGGTTATTTAGTTTTCAGTTTTTTGAGTATTTTTATGAAGTTTGAATATAAGAACATTGTTCTTGGAACCTTCGGTTCAATTTATCGTCTTTGATTATCATTAGTTATTGAGCCATTTTATTGCTTCCGTTCCCGCATCACAATATCCTTACGATTGCTCTCTACGGGTTTTCATTTTTTTAAACCGAACCATTACATCATCTTCACACTTTAATTGTGTATTGTTGTGCCCGATATTTACACCCCCACATGACTAACCAATCAATTTTTTTAATTCCAATCATTAAGGTTATTGGTAAAAAACTCATTTTTGTGATTCTCAAATAGGTTCTTATACAAATAGCAATACAAACAAAAAAAACTCGATCATCTTTAATATTATACTCTAACCAACTTGCATAAGTTTCAAACCAATCGCTATTAAAAAGTCTCGCCTCATGACTAACCATTAATTTTGGAAAATCATAACTTTTTTGTTGACATGGTCATTTAGTTAGATAAGTTTTCTCACTTCGTCTCGTTGGTTAGAGTGATAAGAAGAAATTGAAAGTTTTCAACACTTGAAATTTTGAAAAACTTGATTACTATTGTATAAAGTTACTCATTTTTTTCTAAAAGTTTTATTAGGTTTAAAAGTTTAAAATGGGTATTAGGTTGGGTTTGTTTTTTTTGGGTTTAGTTGTTTATTGGGCTTTTCTTTTTACTTGTTAGATAGTTATTGGGTTAAAAAATTAAATGTTTGGTTTAGTTATTTAAAAGATTTAATAGGTTATAAACTTATGGGCCAATCGTATTATTTATAAACTCTAAAATTTTAAATTATTTTTTCTTGACGGCCAGGTCAAAATTTTATGGGGTCAGGTCAATTTGTAATTTTTTTTTTAAAAAAAAACTGCTAATCAAACCATTAATGAAAAGAAGGACGATTACAATAAAGTGGCAGGTAAACGGGCAACAAGTTGCGCTGCAATCCCCTTTTAAATAGCAAAACCGATCCTACTAAAAACAACCCCACCCCACCCACCACACCCCACCCCACCCACCACACGCCGCCATCTCCCGATCGCCGCCACCACCGTCGCCACCCACCCCACCCCCACCCCCGCCCCGCCCCACCCCACCCCACCCCACCCACCCCCTTCCTCAGGCGGGTGGCGACGTAGTAGGGTGTGATGGGTGGGGGTAGGGTGGGTAAGGTGGGTGGGTGGGGTAGGGTGGGGTGGGTGGGGACGATCTTGCGATGGCGGCATGGCGGGTGTGGTGGGTGGGAAAGGGGGTGGGTGGGGACGATCTTGCGATGGCGGCATGGCGGGGTGTGGTGGGCGGGGTAGGGTGGGGTGGGGTGAGTGGGGTAGGGTGGGGTGTGTGGGGGTGGGGTAAGGTGGGTGGGTGAGGGTGGGGTGGGTGGCGACGATCTTGCGATGGCGTGGCGTGGTGTGGTGGGTGGGTGGGTGGGGTGGGGTGGGGTGAGGTAGGGTGGGGGTGGTGGGGTAGGGTGGGGGTGGTGGGGTAGGGTGGGGGTGGTGGGGTAGGGTGGGTGGGGGTTTGGTGTGGTGGGGGTAGGTGGGTGGCCGCGATCGGGCGATGGCGGCGTGGTGGGGTGTGACGGGTGAGGGTGGGGTGGGGGTGGGGTAGGGGTGGTGTGGGTGGCGGCGGTGGTGGCGATGTCATTTGGACTCGAACCCAATTGATAGTTTTTTTTTAAAACAACCCGTTTTGACCCGGACTAATTTTGCTTCAAATCCGTTTTGACCCGAAGTTATTTTGCTCCTAACCCATATTGACCCGAACCCATTCTGACCCGAACCCGTTATGACCCGTGACCCGAACCCGCCCGACCCGCCCAGTTTGCCAGGCCTAATAGGAGACGTTGAAATGAAAATCAAAATTAGGTAAAAATCGCTAGAACTGATTATTCTTTTGTACACGAAGCTTTGTAAATTATACAAGAGTAAAAACAAAGTGAAAGTTATTGTGGGTATCTTACCCTAACCCATGATCCCACTACCCTAGTATATATTCATCCCCCCTCCCCACCCCGGTCTCATCTCTAAACCATCATATGTGTATGGAAGATGAAAACAAATGGCACCGTCGAATGATTTATTCAAAGCCCTACTATGTTTCCTAAGATAGTCTTTTTCTCATTCCACATTGTTTTCGTCTTGTCGACCAGTAGTTCATGCTCGTCGAAGCCCTCAATATTCCGATGTCAGTTCCTGCCCGAATTACATGTTGTTGTTCTATTGTAGAGTCGCTTGCTCCAAGAGAGAGATTATATTTCTAATTTACCCTTTTAATGTAAATTAAATTAATTAATCAGAGAATAACCATTAAAGCATCATGTACAACTTAACAAAATGGCGTCTTGTGTGAGTAATGTCTATATGTAATGTCTTATTAATAATAAATTCGTTGAAATATAAAATACATGACTTGAACCCATGTTACATGTGCATTTTTGGATGACATCCTTAAAACTCTACGGTTTAGCCTTTTTCGTGTATACTCACCAAGTGACATAAAAGCCTTCAAACATCCTATAATTACTTGGGTTATAATATGTGATAGTTTAAAATTTAGTTACTAGTTTTATAAAATGTGGTCACTAATTAACTAAACACATGTCATTATCGATTTATCCCCAAACAAGTAAACAACCCCACCGCCCTAAACAGTTCAACAAGTTGACAATATTAAATAAGAAAATTGTGCAGATCAAAGTGGGTAACCAACTCATTTGAAATGTGCGTGGATATTTTATTAACATGTCCCTTCGTACTCACGCAATATGCAAGAAATACTTGTTACTTTAAAAACAAATTAAATCAATACAAGTCCTTTCAACAAATCTTAAAAACGTGAACGGATATAGAGTGTATGGAAGATGATAAAAGCTTGAAACTCGTAGTCAAACAACAAGATTCACCAAAACTTTTACGAAAATGTTAGAGTTGTGACTGATTCATCGATCATGAAAACAAAACCTAGAAACGAATCTACGATCTAGTGTGGATGTAGAATTAAAAGATCTAGACAGGTTGTTTCCAACATACCTATTAGCTTTAGTAAAATCAAACATTGAACCTTTTAATGCGGACTTAGTTGAGAGTAAAACTATTTAATTTTATAGTAAACTTCGCTTTTTTCTCTATGGTTTGGTCTAAATAACGATTTTGTTTCATTAGTTTCAATTAACTTTTTTTACTTAAATAGCTTGTTAGACTTTGATAATTATTTTTTATTGTAATATCTGTAGATGTATTTGAGTTATTAAATTCGAAAACAAAAAATTCAACATCATTATTGTATTTCATTTTCACTTTTAAATTATTTCAGTTTGGATAATTATTTCAGTTTGGATGTTTCAGCTCTTTATTTTAGAAACCAAAAGGCAATCCAACTCACCTAATTAATTGGAATAGATTAAACTGATCCATCAAAATCCTCACCTTTTATCATCATGATTATCTTTATTTTGGACATGATTTATAGCTTAAACTTATTTCGTGCAATTAATTTTGTGTTAACAGTTTGAGAGGAGAAATCTCACCATAACTTGTAACAAATTATCAATTAATATTTTTAATCAGCGACTCACACACCCACCTGCTCTCACACTACATCAAATCCTAATTTACTTCATGTCAGGATTTGAACTCTGATCTTCTCCAAAGAGTTTTTAACTTTTACCACCGGCACGCAGGGGCGAATTCATATATTATCCAGCGGGGGGCGAGGCACCCGCTGGAATTTATCTGAGTAATAGAAAATTTTTGGTTTCTTTAAGTAGGCACCTTCGCAAATACTTGAGATGCACCTGTGACATAAACAAACAAAAAAGGAGAACGAGGGAAACCGAATATTTTGATTGTTTTTTGCAAGAAGTTTTAATGGATAACACAGGCTTTGTGAAGAAGATGAAGAGGGAAGAGATAATTTATTTTTTTTTTGAAAGACAAATTTCTTTATTTTTATGGGAGTAGGACTTGAACCCATGACTTCCTTAATCCTTAGTGTTTCTAGATGATTTTTCTTTACCAATAGGCCACCAACCCCATTGGCAAGGGAAGAGATAAGTGATGGAAAAAATGATGTTGAGAAAATAAAGAAAGTAAAGTTGTCAAGAACTAATTTAGTAATTTTATTTTCCAAAACTAAAAGTTGCACATACCCTTTTAATTGGTTAAAACTTACAAAGTAAACCTTTAAGTTTCATTTGAATTTTTAATAACTCTAAAGTATTAAATTATGTTTTTAGAGAAGTTGTTTTAATAGTTTTATTCTGAGTTTAATACTCAATTGTTGGAAGTACGAGAAATTATATGAGTTTAACGTGAATTTTTTTTATCATTGTTGGAAATTACTAAAATCAACACTAAATCTAATAAATTGTAACAATATAACTCATTTTAATTACATATTTCATGAAAAACAAGTAAAAACGGTCGAGATCGACATTTTCTTTTTATTAATTAGCCGAATATATTATCATTATTTAGCGGTTTGGCCCATTATGATCGTCCATTTCTGGCATATTTTACCCGTTTTAAGCGGTTCATTTTTTACATATTTGATACGTTTTGACTGATCTATTTTTTTACACCCGCTGACTAAAAATCCTAGATTCACCACTGACCACCGGCTACCAACGCAAATGACAATTATCAAATAAATTAAAATAAAACTCTAGGAAGCAACAAAATTGAAAGGTAACATAGAGTAGTTTCCACCATATTAGGGTCAGGTGTAATTCTTTTATTTAGGTTAAACATAGGGATAAAATGTTTACTTAGATTGGGTCATTGATGTAATTTTAATATTTCCTCTTTACTTTGTAATTTATTCTTCTCGCTAGCTCCTTCCTAGTTTTTTTATATATCATTTTGTCATTCCAAAAACAAACAGAGAGTAGTTAGAGTAAGAAGGATGACCTAATGCACATACCATATGAGTTGTTAACTTCAGACACAAGTTAGTTGGCTTCACATTTTGTTCCAATTATCAAAATTTTCAAAATAAATAATAAAGAATACTGTAAGTTATTTATGAAGGAAAATTATCAAAATAGACATTTGATCAGTCAAACTTATAAAAATAGACAAACTTTTTCAGTCTACTTCGATATAGTCATTTAGGCATGAAGCCAGCTGAAGTACGCTAATTTAGCCGGCTTCAAATTCCGTGCCAAACCAGTTTTTTTTCAGATGTTCAGCCAACCAGAAACTGACACGTAGAGGTGCTGATTCCCAAGACGGCTAAAGCCCACTTCCAAGCAGGCTAAGCCAGCGTGTTTTTTTAGCCTGCTATATGACTTTCCTTAACCCACTTGATTTTAGAATGATATATGACTATCCTTAGCCGGCTATTTGCCTTTGTTTAGCCCACTTGAATACATAAAAAATAGTATGACTTTGTTATATGACTTTTTTTAGCACTCTTAATTTTAATCTTTTTTTGTATAGTTCAAATGTCCATTTTGATAATTTTCCCAAATAAAAATGAGTGATGTATAGGTAACAAATTGAGTAATTGTAATTTGGCTTGTGAGACTCAGTTGCTTCATGACATAAATAACAGTGACGTCACATTGAGTTTGCAAATATAAAGAGGGAGTTGTAGGTTTCCACATTAAAATAGTATGACTTTGCTATATGACTTTCCTTAGTACACTTGATTTTAGTTAAAAAAATAGTGAAACATTAATTGTGTAAGCTAAAATCAAATAGGTAAAGAAAAGTCATATAACAAAGTCATACTATTTTTTTATGTATTCAAGTGGGCTAAACAAAGGCATATAGCTGGCTAAGGAAAATCATATAGCAGGCTAAAATCAAGTGGGTTAAGGAAAGTCATATACCAGGCTAAAAAAAACACATCGGCTTAGCCTGCATGGAAGTATGCTTTAGCCTTCTTGGGAATCAGCGCCTCCACGTGTCAGTTACTAGTTGGCTGAACATCTGAAAAAAGCTGGTTTGGCATAGAATTTGAAGTTGGCTGAAAAAATTTGTTCATTTTTGTAAGTTTGACTTATCAAATATCCATTTTTATAATTTTCCCTATATATGAAGTTTTCACAAATTTAGTAAGTAATTAACTTGTGTTATACGGCATGTTTAATACAGTTTACATGATTTTATACCATAATTGTTTATGGTAAAAAATAGGTTAAAATATTTTATTAGATGCATACAAATACTAATAGATAGAGAGGTTATTTTTATAAAAATATATTACTTTCACCATGTAATATCAAAATGTGTGAATGGTGTAAACGAGTCAAGTCTGAACTTATATAAGATATGCTTGCTTGTTTAACTCAAAAGAGCTCAAGCTCAACTCGTTTAGAGCTCTATTCGTAAAGCTTGAGTTCAACATGTTAGTAGTTTTACACTGTGTCACTATATTCGTAAAGATAGAGTTGTATTTAATAATAGAAAGATGTGGGAAAAAATGATAAGAAATAAATATGAAGATGACACGTGTCATAAAAAAAACTTTATTTATTAGATAACATAGATATAGAGATGATGTACAATAATTGTATATTTTGACCTTCCACTAACACAATTTTTTTGAAGGAGAAAAATAGAAAATGTTTTAAAACTATAACCTTTTACCCATAATTTGTAAAAAATCATTGATAAAAATCAATGATTTTTAAAAATTATGGGTAAAAGGTTATAGTTTTAAAACATTTTTTACTTTTCTTTTTGAAAAAAATTGTGTTAGTGGAAGGTCAAAATATACAATTATTGTACATCATCTCTATATCTATGTTATCTAATAAATAAAGTTTTTTTCATAACACGTGTCATCTCTATATTTATTTCTTATTATTTTTTCTCACATCTTTCTATTATTAAATACAACTCTATCTTTTAATAATAGTATTTTTAAAAAATACTAATTATACTAATAAACACATTTATTTTATATTATTTCACTTATTATAGAAAACTTTGAAATATAATTATGTAACTTTTATTTTTAATTAGAAAATGAAATTCAAATTACATTAAATAGGTTTTAAAGTATTTTAGAAACCCAATTATATCTAAATTTTTATATACTTTGAATTTTTTTTTTTTTGTGGCTGATTATTTAATTTGGTGCGACATTTTTTTTATTTAAGTGCCACGACAATGTTACTTAAAAAAATATTATGATCAACCCTTTTTAAACAGTGACACTTCCTTTGTTTTCTACGAATGATCCTATTTACATTTTGCATGTCAAAAGTTATATCTAATTCGAAAATAAATACAAAAACCAGGGGTGTATGGTTCGGTTTGGTTATTAGTCTTAACTGAAACCAAAGTCATCAGTTAATCTATTTTTTTAACTGATCAGTTTTCGGTTAATCGGTTCGATTTATTCGGTTAATTTGTCGGTTCGGTTAATAACCAAAATCAAACTTCGGCTATAATTTTTGCTTAACAATACATGAAATGGATGTATAAATACATGAAATTGATGTATAAATACACGAACTGGATGTATAAATAAATGAAATGAAGGTATGAAACATAAATACATGTTGATATATATGAAAATATGGATGGTTACCAAAAAAAGCGATAACCAATCTTCGGTTAATTTGATTTTTGGTTAATCAGTTTTCGGTTAATTTCGTCAATTTTTGGTTCGGTTTTAATTAACAGTTTGGTTATTGCTCACCCCTAACAAAAAGCATTACGGTTTTTATGGAATAAATAAGTATATCCATGAAAATAGTATAGTGTAACAAACACATAAAAAAATCCAAGTTCAAATAATTAGAAAATAATTGAGGATTTGATAAGGATAATTTAAAAATATAAAAGTATTACATATCTTTCTTGATCACCTAATTCATTGGGTAGATCTTGGACCTTGACATTCATAATTATTGGCAAATCAATAGCGATTGTTGGTAGCATATCTTTTCATAAAGTTTTTTTTTACTACAGAACGTTATAAAGTTGATGGAAAATATATATTTATCACAATTTTTTTTATTATAAGGTTATATCCGATAACACAACCAATTTTACCTAGAGAACGATAAGTACTTTATAGACACATATATATATATATATATATATATATATATATATATATATATATATATATATACTACTATATAGGAAAAGTTGTAATTTCACTAAAATTTTAAGACACATAGAAAAAAAGTTGTTGCATTTGGTACAAGTGTTGATTCATAACCACCCCGCAGATTACAATTTTGTCCCTCTAAGAAAGTTCATATTATCACACATCTTCTGTTTAATAAAATTTGCAAGTGCAATCTATACTATATAATAAAGAAAGGTTTTTGTATGCCACGTGTCGTCACCATATTCAATTTCATCATTGTTTTCCGCCCCTCTCTCTTAATAAATGCATCCATATCTTTTAATAAATTAATAATATACTAATAAAACACATTTATTTTTAAATTATCCTTTATTATAAAAAAACTTTGAAATCTAATTATGTAATTTTTATTTTCAATGAAATAGTAAATGAAAGTCAAATTACATTAAATAGTAATTGACGTATTTCCGAAACCCAATTATATATTATTTTTTACATATTTTGAATTTTGTTTTATATCCTTAATATAAAGTAATACATTTTTACACATGTAAAATACATAAATAAAATTTAAGAATTCTATACTATATAATAAAGAAAGGTTTTGTATGCCACGTGTCGTCACAATATTTAATCACATCATTGTTTTCCCGTTTCTCTCTCTTATTAAATGCATCATCTTTTAATAAATTAATAATATACTAATAAAACACATTTATTTTTAAATTATCCTTTATTATAAAAAAAACTTTGAAATCTAATTATGTAATTTTTATTTTCAATCAAATAGTAAATGAAAGTCAAATTATATTAAATAGTAATTGACGTATTTCCGAAACCCAATTATATATTATTTTTTACATATTTTGAATTTTGTTTTATATCCTTAATATAAAGTAATACATTTTTACACCTGTAAAATACATAAATAAAATTTAAGAAATTTATGTATTGATATTTTTCACCCGTGTGTAAGCTAGTGTGGTTATAAAAGGAGAACATCCATCAGACTTTTAGTTAACTTATTTTTGCTGCTTAATCGACTCATTGGCCCTTTTGCTTTTATTTTTCATCAATTGGTGGAGAAAGCTACAAGACCGGTTCGTCGAGTAGACCGAGTTGAACAAGGTTGACCGAGTTTGAACTCTAAGAAAGATCATAAATCTATTATTTTTCTATCACATATCGACCGGTTAAGAAAATTTGCAAAGCAAATGTGGTTATAAACAGAGAACACCCATCTGGCTTTCAGTTAACTTATTTTTGTTGCTTAATCGACACATTGACATGTATAGTAACACAAAGCACATAACATATGTGCTTATTCCACATCGGTGGAGAATAGAAAATGAAAAAAAAAATGAGTTATATAAATGGATTATATGTTTACCTTAGTATACTCAATGCATAATAAAAAATGCTCATGTGTTGGTTGGGATATATCCCACATCACCAAGTTAAACAAAACTTCGAGCGTTCATTATCTTATAAAACAGAGGGCCAAGCTAAATTCACTATCTTGGGTTTAATGATTTTGACTTTCCATTTATAGTAATGTCGTCAGTTTGGATTGCTCTTGTGCATCAAGTTAAATTGATCCATAAATTATTAAAACATTAGAGTTACTTTTTATTTTGTTTGTGTAGTCCTGGACTTTTAAAGTTAAATAAATTACATTGTAAACCACGTTACTCCGTTGTAACATGCAGGTTCAGCAATCATAGATAGTACGATATGTGTTGTAAACGTCTATTCCCTTTACTACAAACCAATTGATAAACTAACGAAAGACGAGTACAAACTCGTAAATTGTACACTCCGCCGCAACGCTCGGGTTCTTCACTATTTATTTAGATGTAACATATAAAATGATTTCTTAACTGCATATGATCTCTCTCTCTCGTATATAATTGCACAACTTATGTTTATACGCACAGACATAATTACGTACGTTATACACACTATATTGACATTTTTTAAAATTTATAATAAAATGCATACATATATATATTACGATATTATATTCAAATTAAAAAGAATAAAATGCATGATTTTATGGTGTAATTTTATTAAAAAATTAATAATGTCACGTAAAACGTTATTTACGTCTAAAAACATGAAAGGACTTAAAACATCTGAATCATTAAAATAGTATTTAATTTGAATAAAATTCATTAAAATATTATTCCCATGTTTAAAAAGAAAACATTATTGGCTAGTTTTACAATAGTGTGAAATACAGAGTTGTCATGCTCATATGTTGGGAAAGTGGACCCGTTGTTTAGTGCAACGAATCATGATAAATAATCTTAGCCTTTAAGTCATAGAATAAGAAGTCTAAAGGCAAAAGATTCCTTCATTTAAAAACTGTTTTAAAAAACCTTATATAAGGATATCTAAACCACACTTATCTTCACAAGTGTCTTCAAAAACCATTCTTTCTCTCTTCTTTTAACAAAATGAGATCTAAGCATCAAATTCTAACTCTTTTCCTTGCAATCTTATTATTGCTCAATTTAGGATGTTTTGCCTCACCGAGGAAAAGCATCCGCTCTCGTCGTCCCTGTAAAGAAATGGTGTTCTACTTCCACGACATTATATACAACGGCAAAAATTTCAAGAATGCAACCGCAACAATTGTAGGTGCACCGGCTTGGGGTAATCACACCATTTTAGCCAACAACAACCATTTTGGGAATGTGGTCGTGTTCGACGATCCCATAACGTTAGACAACAACTTGCACTCACCCCCTGTTGGACGAGCACAAGGGTTCTATATCTATGACAAAAAAGAAATTTTTACAGCATGGCTTGGATTCTCGTTTGTCTTTAATTCAACTGCCCATAAGGGTTCCATTAACTTTGCAGGGGCTGACCCTTTGATGAACAAAACAAGAGACATTTCCGTTATTGGTGGAACGGGTGATTTCTTCATGACTAGAGGTGTGGCTACCATCATGACAGACTCGTTTGAGGGCGAGGTTTACTTCAGACTGCGTGTTGACATTAAACTTTATGAATGTTGGTGATCAAGAACCTATCTTTCTTTTTAAATTTTGTTGATTTCGTTTCTTGCTTCTTTATAAAAATTTATCTTTTTTCTAAGAAGGCATAATCTGCCATCAAATGTTGTTGTTACATTCCTATCAAGAAATGTTTCTTTGTTTTGGTCTTATTTTCTGGATAACTAAACTTTTTTTTGTTTTTATCTATACAGTCTATTTCTTAAAGCATAATATTTTAAGTTGCTTCTTTGAATTTTAATTCGTCTCACACCTATTAAAAAGTTATTCACCCTTTTTGTTGTTGTGAACTTATGGAAAGTGTTGATTGGTAAAATAAATTCGACCCTTTTTAAAGTGATCAATTTATCATTCTCTTGGACTCAAAAGCCCATCTTACTTCCCACGATATTTTTTTTTTTTTTATTTTACAAATCTTGTTTACTTACCCTTAGATCAGATTAATAAACACAGCAAACACGTCACATCAACTGTCATATTAGATTTTTCACTTATTCTTCAAAAACCCTTGTTTCTTCTTTAATACTACATCATTTATCAAGCACTTCATTTTTAAATAAGGAATTAATTATATATATATATATGGGAAGGATCAAGAGAAAACCACAAATTTAGGCGAAAACCACTAAAATAATGAGTAATACTATGGGCTACATATACGTAACTGCAATTTTTTTGTTTTCTGTTAAAGTATACGTAACACTATGGGTTACGTATACGTAAACTAATATTTAAATGATTTTTTGGTAAAAATGTGTAATATTACATTGATACTCTTATAAAAAAATAAAAATAAAAATAAAATAAAAAAATAAACATATATATATACACCAAGTGTTTGTATGATATGGGCCCACTACTACCTGTTTTGACGCGGATGAGCTCAAACAAACACCTCCTCCACGCATGTTTGGAAATCTGGATGGCAACATTACTCGTTTGAAGCTTGCGTCGGAGGCGTTCTAAGTGACATGTTATATTTGTGAAACCTAATATATGTAGTTATAAATAAAAAATAAAAAAATTGAGTAAAGTGTCATTTTCGTTCATGTGATTTGGTCATTTTAGCCACTTACATATAAAAACTTTTTTTTAGTTTTTTCATCCCTAACTTTTCAAAATCTAGTCATTTTCATCCACCTAACTAACTCCGTCTACATTTAACGTTAAATCAGAGGCAAATTAGTCTTTTCAAAAATCCTTCTTGAATGTCATAGATAGTAGAAGTGACCTTTTCGTCCATGTGGTTTAGTCATTTTAGCCATTTTTATTCAAAAATTTTTTTTTAGCTTTTTCGTCCCTGACTTTTTAAAATCTAGTCATTTTCATCCACTCGACTAATTTCGTCTACATTTTAACGTTAAATCAGATGCAACTTGGTCTTTTCAAAAATCCTTCTTGAATGTCATAGATAGTAGAAGACAGTTGAAAATACCAAATCGCCCTTGATTTATCCTTAAAATATAGATAGAGTTAGGGCTGTCCAAAATGCTCGAAACTCGTTTGAAAAATACTCGAAAATATGCTCGTTCGGATTATGCTCGGTTTGTAAACGAGTCGATCGGCTCGGTTCGGTTTGTAAACGAACCGAGCATGAGCAAAGATACGCTCGCTAGTTGCTCGTTCGGTTTGGCTCGAATTAATTTTTAATATATATATATAACTAATAAATTAATATTTATACATGTATAAATAACTTTTTTGCCCCAATCCAACTTGGAACTTCCTATAGTGAGTCAAAAGTAGCCCAACTTAAAATCTAAAAAAAACCTTTTTTTTAGTAATTACGTTACTTCACTACTCCACCATGAGAGCCCTCTCATCATGTCACACCCCCAAATTTCACTAACGGAGTTTTACCGTTTGGTGAGTGACAAACCAGGATCTCAGTTATTAGTTACATCAAACGAAACTATATGGGACTCAAATTAAAATATTATAAAAGTTCAGAGTAAATGTGAAAGTGATGAATAAAAAGTAAATGCGCAAAACAAACGCGCTCGATGTCTAGATCAAAACAAAGTAACTACGACAGTCTAAATGTCTTGATTATTAAATAAGATAATATTAGGACTTCATGCATGTCCTAATCGTGCATCTGTGCCTTAGCTTAGCGTCCTGAGAAAACATGTAAGAAAAGTGTCAACACAAGATTGGTGAGTTCACAGGTTTCAGTTTATAGTAACGTTTAACAGATTAATGTACATTCAATATATATATCAACAGGTAGCTAACCCATATACATGTTTACTAATGCTCTCGCAGCCGAAAGCTGACTGATTATATGCCGCCCACCATCATGGTGCATGATTAGGTCAATATTGCACCCGTTCGACCTCCAATTGAGTTAGCGCGACTAACGCGGGGGAGGTTTGTCAAACCCAGTAGTACTACTAAAATTACCTCGCTATTTTCATATTAACGGTCCGATGTGAGGACTTTAAGGATAATGTGTACGCATAGTCATACAAGTGATATCATATATGAATTACAAAAATCAAAAGCGTTTACGACATGTTTTCTCCCCCAGTTTAAAACAGTAAAAGGGGTCGTGAAAACTCACTTGCGTTGCGTAGCCTGTTGATTTTACCCGTACCCGATTAACCCGACCCGAACCAACTTCACCCGAACCGATTAAACCCGTACCCGAATAACCCGTAACCGATTAACCCGAAAACCGTTTAAACCGATTGTTATTCGGGTCAGGTTTTGGTTAGACTTTCAAGCATCAAAAACCCGATTAACCCGAATAAACCGAACATTTATATATTCTACCCTTTCTCTTCTCACCACCACCACCAAAATCCGCTTCTAAACTATGAGTTTAAAAAATCAACTACATAAACACGAATACTTCTATTTGAAGCTTTAATCTCTTGGAAATGTACTTATTTTTGTTTCACATACACGTTTATTTTATGTTTTTAAACTTGATTCATTTTTTTTCAACCATGTGTCCCTACCCGAAACCCGACCCGATTAAACCGAAAACCGATTAACCCGATCTACCCGAATGTTATTCGGATCGGTTATCGGATAAATTTACACACACGGAAAAACCGATTAACCCGAACCGATCTACCCGAAACCCGATTAAATTACCCGAACAACACCCCTAGCGTAGTAGGTAGTATCACACAAATATGATATTTGGTACACAAGTGTTAGCCTGCAACAGCTTACGTATGCCCTAGAATTATAAACAACAATTAAGGACTCATTGGGATTTGTGACGACGACATGGAAGATTAGAACGTCTTAAACATTCTAAAGATCAAAGAGTAAACGAACATGTCCTCAGGGATACGGGTTTCTAATATAAATAATTTGGATAAATACGATTCGCAACGAATGACAAATAATAATATAAATATATTTGAGCGTTTGTACCATTAGACTAATGGCCTAAGAAAATAATATAATTTATATATTATTTTTGAACTCGTAGAAAATATACGATAATCACTTAAGTGGCAAAAATAATAAATATTTTTATTCGAGGATATAAACGTGAGTAAATAATATATATAAATATAATTATATTACTAACTAGTTTGAAACGTTACACAAGATTTATAAACAAGGTGAAATAATATATAAATATATATTATTTTATAATAGGGGTCACGGGTTGAAAATAATATAACATGTTATTTTATAAATGATAAATAATACTAAAATGAGTTATAAAACCAAACCTAAGCCTACGGGTGTTTTCCCGGGCTAAAACACATTAATATAATATTATAATAATAGTGAGATCGTTTTCATAATAAAATAATGCTTAAAACAATGTTTAAAAAGAAAAGCCAGTGGAGAGACTCGAACCCGGGTCTCTCCCACACCAGCACACTGACTTAACCGGTCGAGCTCCATAGTGATTTGCAACCAGAACCCGGATCAATTGATTTTATCATAGATGCCTCGTGGGTTCTACTTCCCCACGCAAACCAAACCCAAATCCAACCCCAAATTCCACGATTTCGATCACGATTGAACAAAATAGTATAGGGGATCTGTAAATCGAATAATGGCGACTATAGGGTGGAGTTTAATTCCAAAATCAAGCAGTTTTAAAGACGTTTAATTGAAAAATTAAAATTCCAAAACCCTAGACATGAACCAAGAATCAAATTGGATATTAGAACTCGATGGAATCATGGGGTTTTTACTAAAAAATAGATTCTGAATCTGACCCTGTGGTTTAATTTGATTGAGACATTGTTTAAGATCGAAAGCCCCAAAATGTTTTATAAACGAACCCTAGTTTATGGATTAAGATCGATTCGATGTTATAAAATTAAATTAGTATAGGGCTTTCACTTTACAGAGGATTGCGAGTCTGATAGTGTAGGTTAATTGGATTTAAACAGAGTCTAGTAGGGGTGTAAACGAGCTTAGCCGAGACCGAGCTCGACTAGGCTCGAGCTCGGCTCGTTTAACTTGCTGTGAGCTCGAGCTCGGATCGATTCGAGCTCTATTTGTAAAGCTCAGGCTCGGCTCGTGAGTTTTTCTTCAAGCTCGAGCTCGGCTCAGGCTCGGCTCGTTTATTATTTATTAATTAATTTATATATATTTATAATTATTTTTATATAAGCTTTATTATAATTTTTATATATAACCTAATATATATTATTTAAGTTATTTTTATCATAATTTAATATATACAAGTTATTATTTTATAAATATATTTTTAATATATTAATTAAAAAATTATATAAATAGAAGGCTCGTTTAGGCTCGTGAGTCGGCTCGAGCTCGATTAGTGAAGCTCAGGCTCGGGCACGTTTATTAAACAAGCTTATTTTTAGGCTCGGGCTAGGGCTCAAGCAGTTTAAGCTCGGCTCGATTTGAGTTTTTAGCGAGCCAATCTCGAGTAGCTCGCGAGCGGCTTGGCTCGTTTACACCCCTAGAGTCTAGGATTGGATTCGACTAAACCATAATCGTATAAACCTTAGAAACGGGTTCAGGTTTAATTCGATGTTCTAAGCCCCAATTAACATAGGGCTTTCAATCTATAGATACAAACGAAACTGAGGATGTGATTAGTTACCTTAAACGATATCGAATTGGTGGTGAACGAGTAGAACGAGTGCCGACTGCAACTGGTTCGATCTCCGGTGACTTCTGCTACGATTCCGGCCAAATTGATGTGTGCAATAGCTTCTAAGTTGTTCGTCTACCGTGCGTGGATGCTCAATTGAGAGATTAACAAACAAATTGGGCGGATTACGAGGATATGGGGACATTGCGTCGACGGTTACGGGTTTAAAGCTCGCAATTGAGTTTAATTCGAATGTAATGACGATGATTAAGGCTCAATGATATCGAAACTGCTAATAATGATCGAATCAGTTACGAATTCAAGCAAAATTCGGTTATAATTCGCGAATTTGGATCAATGTTTGTGAGTTTGACTTTACAAAGTCAAACAGAAATTCAATCTGATCAATTTTGACTTTCCAAAGTCAATGGAAATGAGTTTTGATTAATTACACAACTGGTACTTGCAGTTTAAGTTTAATTCTTGACAGAAATAGTCCCTGGGGTTTAAGATTAGGTTAACTAGGTTAGTATTTAACCGGATTATGATAACAGGGTTAATCCCAAATTGTCGGATGTCACACATCAATTCAAGTCTAAAATCATCTCTGCCTAAAATCGTTAACCCTAATCGGACGCTGCCCTCACAGGCAGCCTTTGCAACTATGCATTTTAAGTCATAAATCGTCTCTCCCTCTTGGTCAACCAATCATCCTTTGCGGCTCACGATCAACGACGCCGAACAACGAACAGCTTTTGCGGCTTTGCAATTCGAAGGGCACACTAGACAGTAGTGTTGTCCAAATCGCTCGCCGCTCGCTCGAATTTTGCTAGGAAAATTAACGGTCGGATAATGCTCGTTCGATTTTCCACTCGGTTGTAAACGAGCCGATCGGTTGGGTTCAGTTTGTAAACGAACCGAGCACGAGCAAAGGTCTGTTCGGTTCGGTTCGTGAACAACCCTAGATAGAGTTAGCCATTTGGATTAAAATGACTAGATTTTAAAAAGTTAGAGATGAAAAAGCTAAAAAAAGTTTTTGGATAAAACTTACTAAAATAGTTAAACCGTAGAGACGAAAATGACCGTATACTTTAAAAATTTTTGTCAGCGTACCATTCGTGATACATAACGTACTAGAAGTTGGATAGAAAAGATGGGGGTGGGAAAGTAACGGTCTCACTATCGTTTTGCTTATCCATAACACACACACACGCTGGAAGGTGAAACTGCGTGAGAATGCGAAGCATGACGACTCTCTGTTCATCAGAGAGCATGTTGCTCACGAGGAGGATGACCTCGTTATCGACTCAATCTTCTAAACCTATCAAAAAATTTCGATGCTATTTCGATTCTAACGTTTCGTCTGTTCATAGTTCTCAATCTCGCGTTTTCTCCAGGTAGCTTCAGATTATCGAATTGAATTTTGTTTTGTAATTAGATTTGATTGCAATGACTGTTTGTTAATAATTTGTCAAATTGATGATTGAGAGCAATGCATGATGCAATTTCCGATTGCTAGGGTTCTATAATTAGAAATGAGAGGGTTTATGATGTTAACATTTGATAATATCAACAATTTGTAATAACTAGCAGAATCTGTAATGCTAGATTGAAATTTTGCAAATTGAGTAGTCAATTGCAGTTACAATTGGTGCAATTTTGACTAGAGTCAAGGTTTTAGTGTTTGATAATATCAACAATTTGTAATAGCTAGCAGAATCTGTAATGCTAGATTGAAATTTTGCAAATTGAGTAGTCAATTGCAGTTACAATTGTTGCAATTTTGACTAGAGTCAAGGTTTTAATGTTTGATAATATCAAAAAATTGTAATAGCTAGCAGAATCTGTAATGCTAGATTAAAATTTTGCAAATTGAGTAGTCAATTACAGTTACAATTGTTGCAATTTTGTCTAGAGTCAAGGTTTTAATGTCTCTCAAACTTCTGAAAATTGAATAGAAATTTTGATACCTTTTGGCATCAAAAGTCATCAAGTACAAAAATAAGCTGAAAAGCTTGAGAAACTGGTTACCGATTCACAAAACTCTCATTTGTTGCAGGCAGCATGGCATCGGATTACATGATAGTCGTTTGAGACAATTGCAGCTCTCACGAACGCATATGAACGTTAGTCCCTTCTTAAGCATATTTGTATTATCAATTTTCCACAAACATGTGTTAGACCAACTGACACTGGATAGTGTCTCTCAGTTGTGTTTGATGACATTCAGAATACAAGTTTTGATGAGAATATGCCTTTTTTAGGATATGATCTTGTTTAACATGTTGTCATGTACATTGGGATTTTAAGGTACTTCATTCTGATGGTGATGATGCAAAACAACTGGTCCATAATATGGATGAATGGGAATGCAGTACTTCAGAGAAATCATATTCAAGAAATAATATGACACCAAAAACAACACTTCCTTTTGAAAACTTATCAGTTGATGCATCATGGAACAACTACCTAAAATTTATGCTGTTTTTCGGGATTTTAACTCTTCAAGATGCTGAAAATGCCCTTGCTGGTTCAGATGCTGCTAGTGTAATGCAGTTTAGCTCATTTTTTGGAGATCTCAGTGATTTAAGCACAGGTTTTGCTTCAGTTAGTATAATCCCCCTACCACTCATGACATAATTAAAACTTGTCCCAAGTTTATATTGCTGTTTTTTTTTTCCTTTTTGGTGTCATTATGACAATCTTGTTTACATTACAGGCACACACACATACATGAAATTGATCTCCTTTATAAACAGATACTAAAATAATTTCTTTTTCCAGGCATTCTTGTTAATATTTTTCTCTGAACTGGGAGACAAAACCTTCTTCATAGCGGTAATTTTTCATTTATATAAAAGCGATTTCTTCTCTTCGAAATTGAAAGTTTTAGTACAAAATATTCTACATTACTTTTGCAGGCACTTTTAGCAGCTCGGAACTCAGCTGCAGTTGTCTTCCTGGGGACTTTTGGTGCACTTGCGTTAGTGATTACATTTTAATTGCATTAAAACCAAAGGGCTTGTAGCCCAATGGTATCCGGGTGTGTAGGTAGTGGTGTCCCTCCCCATGAGGTTGAGGGTTCAAGTCCCATGGTCGACAATAGTGTAGATTTGGGAGTAGGATTAGATGGGTGTGTGTTTTGCTGTTCTAAAAGAAATAAATAAAGTAAAATTAAACCTTACTATTTAAGGGCTAACCGTGTTATTTGTTATACCAAAGTATTAACCACATGCAAGTAACATAGAGAAATTACAAGTCAGTGTAATTTATTTTCTTCTCTAAATTGTTAGCTTTGCTGATGAATATGCAAAATTTTCTTTCTTCATGCCTATTTTCTTTGTTACATTCAAGCTATTCATTTGGTATTTTGTGACAATATCTTGTTTCTTGATCAGGGTAATGACCATCATATCAGTTGTTCTTGGGCGAACTTTTCACTATGTAGATGAAATCCTTCCCTTCAGGTTTACACTATTTATTAATCATTTTTATTTCCTTTTATATCTAAGTAGATGGTAATATAAATTTATCTTTATCATCCTAATTTACTATTTTTAATACCAGATTCGGTGACATGGACCTACCGATTGATGATATTGCTGCAGTATTGCTTCTGGTATATGTGAAATCAATATTCATGGATAAAATTCTATCATTATCTAAAACCATTACACTTATTTATTTAATCGATTATAGGTTTATTTTGGTGTTTCAACATTGCTTGATGCATCTTCCAGTGATGGTCTTAAAGCAGAAGAAGAACAAAAGGAGGTAAATTTTCCGTTTTACCTAATGTTTAAAGTTATAATATCCATAAACAAAACACACGAACAAAAATGTGTTACTGCATTTATGCATGTATTGTTCCAGGCTGAGATAGCTGTGTCTGAAGTTTTGGGCAATGGTGCTGGGATATTGGCTGCAGCTAGCACAATAATTAGCACTTTCCTTTTAGTCTTTGTAGCTGAATGGGGTGATAAATCATTTTTCTCCACAATTGGTAAGTAACAGGTCTTGATATTTTAACTAAAATGCTTACACAGAAATTAAAAATATTTATATATATTTGCCAGCTGTATAATAATGTCCATGTTATTGTCTTTGTATAGCTCTTGCTGCAGCATCTTCACCTCTTGGAGTCATTGGTGGGGCACTAGCAGGCCATGGGCTTGCAACTCTGGTAATTTACATGAAAAGTTACTTATATCTAACTTACTAAAGAGTTTTAATTACCATCCGTGGGATTCTGTAATAAATAAAATAAATTTACTCATAACAGTTTGTTTTACCGAGTATAGAAATAGGAAAACAAAGTTATTAGTTAGAATCATTATTCAGTGAAACAAGTTGTTATCAAACCGATATTTGCTTCTAAGTTCTAATGACCGTATGCAGCTGGCTGTACTTGGAGGCTCGTTACTTGGAACTTTCTTATCAGAAAAGGTTAGTAATTTCAACATCATTTAGCACCATATGAGCAACAGTTTCTTTTATACTAACATAACTTTTCATCATACATTATAATTACACACCTTAATTATCATAGCAAAATGGGATGATATCCATTTTCCTTACGCGATAAAAGCAACTAAATGACGAATAATTAGGTAAAATCACAAACAAAAAATAAACATTCTTCATCATGCTAATGCTGCCAAATCTAAAACCAGAATGGTCTGGATGTAATTAGAAATTTAATACAAGTAACAGAAACATATATAAATATATATTCCTGACAGAAAGACAACAACTTTTATATATTTTTAAAAAAATTGGTCGAGTGGTGGTAGTTGCTACATTTGAAAAGAAAATTGTATTCTTGATGATTTAATTTGTACTTCAATTTTTTGTCATGATTGATCTCCTACTAGAAACCTTAGTTCTGGAATTTTTAATATTTTCTTTTCAGAAAAATGAATTAATTTCTAACAAATGGATATTATTATACAGGTGATTGCATACGTTGGAGGTGTTCTTTTCTTGGTGTTTGCAGCAGTGACTGTGATTGAGATTGTGAGTTAGAAGTTAGAACAATTTCCTTCTTCATTTATAAAATATTTTATTTTCATTTAAGAAATTTAATTAATATATAATAATAATAATGATTTCTCTCTGTCATTGTGTAATATCTTTCCTAGAAAATTATCATCATATAAAATTAATTAATTCAATTATGTCTCTATCCCATTTCATGTCCATTCAACATCTCTATAAGCCATGACTATTGACCAAGTGAGGTCAATACATATCAAACACATTTGACCATAATTTATTATGTATTTTTTTTTACCATGTTAATGTACATATTTCTAACAACAGCTTTTGATATATATTAAAAAAAAGTTATAAAATTATTTGTTTTTAAATCAGTGATTTTAAACTTTATGTACAAGTTCATTGTGTGGTATTAAACTTTGTTTCAAATTAAAATGTTATTAATAAATGGGTATAGTTATTAAGGATTAATATGGAATATAATATGTGAGATAAACATATGACTTGTAAATCTTCGATAATAGTTAATTATTTTTATTTAGTTATTATTATATTCTGCTCAAAGTTTCCACATATATACGGGTAGCTTTACCTTTACACAAGTGCAAGAGAAAGACGACAGAATACAGACTAAACCGATTATTCGTCGCATATTCTGTAGCATCTATAAATTTCAAAACCGTGTCCCCTACAATCTTTTTGATAATATCTTTGTCCTTCTTCTTATATAAAAAGGTTTTACTTACAAAATTAGAGGTGTAGTCGTGTAGATATATCAATCGGCGTGAAATTTGAATATACAATAAACAAAATAATATAAACAAATATATTATTCTACCAGGTTAGAAATTCATATATTTACATGGGTTTAATAAATGTAAGAATTAATTACACGGATGGCCCCTGTGGTTTAGTCAAATTATGGTTTTGGCCCTAGGATTGGGAAACTACAAGTTTGGCCTAATAGTTTGCACGATTGTAACACCCATGGCCCCTGGGTTGGATGTCAGTTAAGTTTTCTGTTAAAATTTTAAAAAATAACCAAAATACCCCTTAAATAAAAAATAAATAAATTAGATCCCCATTTTTCTTCCCTGAATCCCCCACCCCCATGGCCGGATAATCAAACTTTTTTGTGAAAAAGTAACCACCACAAACTTTCCACCACCATACTCTACCACCGCCGGCCACCAACTCCTCTAACCCACTTGAACCCACCACCGTCCTCCTTAACCCACCTGAACCCACCCACCACCGCTAGCCACCACCCCCACAACCGTCCTCCTCTAAACACCCCCCCACATCTCTCACACAGTTCATCACCACCAAACCAAAATGGAATATTTTTCGTTTTTCCGGCAACCATCAACCTCTAAGAACTCCAATCGACCTCTATTCCGGCACTACTCATCAGCCCCTAAGAACTCCAATCGTTGCATAGAGATGATATTTGGAGGTACACTTACAAATCGACGGAGAGAAGCTGTAAATCGAAACCCCCAGTTGAAGAATGGGTCGATCGGAGGTGCAGATACGACATTTGCAGCGGCGGTGGCTTGCCGGAAAACCATCTGCGATGGTGGTTTTCAGGTGGTTTCAGGTTGTTGGTGGCGGTGACGGTGGTTTCAGGCTGTGGTGGTTTCGTCGGAACCCTCTTGGCGATTGGTGGTTTCAGGTTGATGGTGGCGGCGGCGGTTTCAGATTGATGGTGGTGGCGGCGGTGGTTTCAGGCTGTTGTGGTTTCACCGGAACCCTCTTGGCGATGGTGGTTTCATGTTGATGGTGTGGTGGCAGTGGTTGGGTGGAGATGGAGATAGTGGTGGCCTGTAATGGTGGTGGCAGGTGGTGGTGGCGGCGGTGGCGGTTAATTACAGAGATGAAGTGGTTGGGTGTTCTATTCTATTTTGATTTTCAGTTGGGATAAAAGGAATCAATTGATATGTGTAATTTTTCTTGTGGCGGCAGCCGGAGGCGGTGGTGGTTGTCGCCGGAAATGGCGCCGGAAATGGGAGGAGGAAGCTAGGGTTTGGTGGGAGAGGTAGTTTTGATTTGGAGAAGATGAAGTGGGTGGTTTTGGTGGGTCCCACTTTTTTTAATGAGTTAATTCTTTTTTGTTTTTATTATTTTATTATGTAAGGGTATTTTAGTCATTTCACATACACTTAACTGAAAAACTTAACTGACATCCAACCCAGGGGCCATGGGTGTTACAATCGTGCAAACTATTGGGCCAAACTTGTAGTTTCCCAATCCTAGGGGCCAAAACCATAATTTGACCAAACCACAGGGGCCATCCGTGTAATTAATTCTAAATGTAATTTATTATAAACCAACCGTTTCTATGAATATTTGTATGTTGAATGTCATCATTGGTGAAATAGAAAGTAATGAAAATTTAAGAATTATAAACAACAAATTAATAATGAATATTAAAGAATTATATATAACAAAAAATAAAGATTTAAGAATTATAAAATTATAATTTAAGATAAAGACATAATTGAAATCTTTTTATGATTTAGTAAGTTTTAATAATTATATATTTAATTATTTAAAACCATTATTATTTAATATGAGGGAAAGTTATTCAATGAAGAGACATGCGAAATAGAAATTTATATTTCACCAGAAGTTAACATGTGACATATAAAATTATTCATTTATTAAAATAAGGTTTCGTAAAATTTTATTTATAATTAAGGTTCGTTTATATATGGGTTATATATAGGACTGTGTTTATATGAAAACCATAAAAAAAAACTAAGGATAATATTTAAATGGAAACCGTTTCTTTAGTTAGACTAAAAAATTCACATTATGGTATTATTACATTATTAATAGTATTATGAGCATATTATGTGATTTTTAGCATATTTGATTGTTTACAGGTGAATACACTACTTTTGGGTATTGATGAGGGTGGGCGGAGTCGTCGTGCAGGTTTTGCA
Source organism: Smallanthus sonchifolius (assembly GCA_023525975.1). Lineage (NCBI taxonomy): Eukaryota > Viridiplantae > Streptophyta > Magnoliopsida > Asterales > Asteraceae > Smallanthus > Smallanthus sonchifolius. The sequence continues at coordinate 57,355,327 of CM042041.1, read as the reverse complement.
CGGGTTGTCAGGGTTTCACGGGTAATATCGTCGCATGGTTTGCGGGCTTCGCACGGGTTGTGTGGCACGGGTTAATATACCCAATCTCCGGCCAGGTGCAAGGGTTGGAGGATTGGTTCCAGTTGTTGAGGGAGGGTGGTTTTTAATACAATGGTTTATTAGTTCCACACCCTCTCTTTAGGGTTAGATAGGGTTGGAGATGGTAAAAATGACATGACAAACTCTCATTGGGTGAAATGAGAGGGTTCTATACTTTAATATATTAACTAGTACTAGTATATACATGTACTCACCGGTAAATAAACTATATGTTGATTCTGATCATATCATAACGTATTCATCGATATATACACTACTTATGAATATGTAAAAAGCTTTATTGTATTTGATAGTAAATACAATATTTGTGAATCATGAGAATACCTTGGTGTATTCTGTGGTAAACATTATTTATGGAACCATTATAAAATTTGAACAAATGTGGGTCATTCACCGAAGGAACAAATCACTACATAAAAACTTAAACCCTAACACAAACCTAGAAACCCTCAGTTAACCCAAGACAACCAAAATTCATCTATCAAAATCTTAAACCCTAACCAAATGAATCTGTAACGAAATCCCTAAACACAGTGTTTTTAGAAAAGGAGATAACGAACTCCCTAACATGGTGTTTTAGGAAAGTAAAGGGATGAAGCACATTATGAAAGAACAAAAACCTTAACATGCGAAAACAATCCATGTATAGTCGATGTAATGATATTTTTTTTTAATAATGAAGTATAAGTTATACACGTTTAAAAAATGATAGAACTAGTTTTTGTCTTTTTTTCCAGTTAATTATAAAAGTTTCACCTCCATTTGAGCCATTACTTTGCATTGATCAAGGTCTAAATTTAATCTGTACACTTCTCAGAAGAAAACCACTTTTTATTTGATCTGATTCATGTACATACACACTCATATATAAGGAGATAATCATTTCAAAAAACTAAAGTTTTGTGAGAACACACAGAACAAATCTAAACCATTTAATTTTTTTGATCAATTGTTTATATTATATATATATACACACACGTACACATATACATATATATATATACATATATATATATATATATTCTATTGTTCAATGCAGAACCACAAATAATACAAGAACCGCGATTACCAGTTTAAGCAATTCGTTTTATTATAATTTTAAGTGAAAATGATATAACTATATAAAAAAAGCAAATGATTTCTTTCTCTAATTAATTATTTAATTAATTAATTAATTTTCATACTTTCTCTATTCCCTCTACCTTTTCCTTATAAGGGCATGGGGTGTGGATGCGGTATAGGGGCGGTCAGGATGCTACCTCAGCCGCCACCGCATGTGAGCACCACCCCTCCCTTACGGTTTCGGTGTGGGCCGAGATGGTTTCCATCGGTACACTCATGTCGATTAACCAGTGAAATTGTAAGTGAGGGAGCAAGCAAATCAAACCGGTTGCGGCAACGACAAAGATATTGACGTGTCATAGCGGTAGGAGCGGTAACACCAACCCCCACCATCAGTAAGGAGCAGCGCCAAGGGGATGAGTGGTAGGACACCCTCCCCTAACAAGTTTTATACACATGTATACACGTATGTGTTTTTTTATAATATATGAATGTACATGTATATTTACATATCAATTCAACTACATCACATCACCATAATATATTTTAATAGTCATATTAAAATATTAAATAAATACACAAATAATTTATTATCATAGTTCTAGTATTATTTATGGTCATACTAAAAACCCTTATGTATATGTAAAAAGTGTGCATATAAACAAAAAAAAAGATAGGATAAGGATGGTTGGAGTTAGGGGTGTTCAAAAAAATCCGAATCCGAAACCGAACCCGAATTATCCGAAAATCCGAATCCGAATTATCCGAAAATTCGGATATCCGAATTTTCGGATTCGGATTCGGATAGTGATTTTCGGATATTTCGGATAGTTCGGATATCCGAATATCCGAAATATTATATTTATATATTTTTTTTTAATTGTTTTTATTATTTAAAAATAAGAAAATTTGAATCAAAACCCGATATATTATATTTATATATTTTTATATGTATATTTTCTAATGTTTTTTAAGGTTTTTAATTGTTTTTGTAATTTAAAAATATTTTTTTTATATATTTTTTTATTTTTTTTATATTTTCGGATATCCGTTTCACTATCCGAATGGATATCCGAAATTTCGGATATCCAAAATTTCGGATACGGATTCGGATAGTGAAATTCACTATCCGAAATTTTCGGATATCCGAAATTCGGATATCCGAAATTTCGGATATCCGGTTTTGAACACCCCTAGTTGGAGTGGTATCCCTCATTTAAAACTATCCTTTCAAATCCACCAATAAGAATATAATACCTTATTTAGTCAAACTACCCTCCCAAACTATCCTACATGGTGGGAGTGGTACCCTCTAACCCACCTCATTTTTTCTTTGAATTTATAGCCATTCAACATCCATTTTGCCACTCTTTCGCGCGGGTTTCGAAACCCTCTCACCATACCCGAGCTCCTCTACCTGCATGTACCGGCAATGCATGCGAAGGTGTACCTGCCAAGCCGAGCTCTACCCGAGCACCACTCCCACCACCCAAAGTTTTTGTTGTAAAGGATGAGAAAAGTTAAGAGTTCAAACTTCAAATTAATCAGTGACATCTGATTATTTATATTTTACATAAATAATATAAAATACTAATGATTTTTTTTAAGTAGGGATGTTTCCTATCTTAATTTTTATTTGTTGCTAACCATATATGCCTATAAGAGTTTATAATAACTGATAAAAGTACAATTTTTATTAGTTTTCCATTTATTAAAATATTGCAAAAAGATGTTAGATATTTGATGTCTTTGAGACTTTACATAGCGTTTTAGTAAAGCAAAACTTTAGCCAAACACATATCGTAAGTAGAGTTATAAATGAACCGAACGTTCAGCGAACAGTTCGTGAACCGTTCGGTGAGAAGTCCGTTTATGTTCGTTCGTTTAATAAATGAACGAACATGAACAAGGAATTCCGTCCGATTAACTAAATGAACGAACATGAATAGAGGTCTCGTTCGTTCAATTGTGTTCGTGAACGTCCGGTGACGTGTTCGTGAACGTTCGGTCGTTTATGTTCATTTAAGTTCATGTTCGTTTATGTATCGTTTGTTTATGTTGTTCATCAAATATTTTTGTATGTTTCTATCTTATTTTATCTAAACTTTATATATTCTTTAATTTTTATTTTATTTTTTACACTAAAATTAACCAAGTAAAGTAAGTTCGATACAAGTACAAAAAACTTGATATTAAAATGATCTTATTAAATGTTCATTTCGGAAGATATTAGAGTTGATATCAAAAGTTTTTTACACTAAAATTAACCAAGTAAAGTAAGTTCGATACAAGTACAAAAAACTTGATATTAAAATGATCTTATTAAATGTTCATTTCGGAAGATATTAGAGTTGATATCAAAAGTCCCAAACTAGCCTTCGTTCGGTTCTGTTCGTGAACAAATACATTTCCTTAATGAACGAACACGAACAAGAAATTTTGTTCGGTTAGTGTTCGTGAACCGTTAATGAACAAGTAAATGTTTAACAAACGAACACGAACAAGGTTTCGTTCGGTTCGGTTCGTTTACAACCCTAATTGTAAGGCAAACCTCCTCCTACATGTATGATAAGAAAAAAAATAGTTTGATTTTATTAAATTAATTAAAGTTATGTTTACTAGTTTTAATAAGATTTAATTTGAACGAAGCTAGTTGAGTGATGAAGAATATACAGGTACTAAACATGAACATGAACCTCTTACATTTTTAAAGTTTAAACTAAAGCTAGTACAATTATTATTCGACACCGACTTGGATCATAATAATGTATGTATAAATTACAGCAACTCCTATCAGGGTCCAAAAATTCGGTGAGTTAGGTCAATACCGGTTCGGATCAAAATGGATTTTGATGAAAATAGATCGAAGTTGAAATAAATTGATTTAATAAAAAAAAGAAGTACCAAACATGTCACATGTTGTATTTGTTTTTAAGGCGTCTGTTGGCGAGAATAAGCATAAGCGGTGATGGTGGAGGTGGCGATTACGTCAAATGTGGTGTCAGTGGTAGTGCTGGCGACGGCAGTGTGTTGGCGGCTGACGGTTGTGACCATAGTTTAGGTGATGAGGACGGTGTTGGTGGCAGCAACAATGGTAACGGTGGTGGTGTCGGTGATGACCAGTAGATGGTAGTAGCAGACAATGAAGGTGGGTGTGCACATTTGGATATGTTCTAACTTAACAAGCTTAATAAGAGTGATCAATTATATAAATGAACCCATAAACAAACAATAGTTACCTAAATCAAACCATTTATTAAAGTGAGTCATGATGCTAGGTATACCCAAAAACATACAATAGCATATGTAGTCGTTCTGTTGTCCCATAATACTTTAACCCATAGTCCATTCAGAGTCTGATCTCATGATAGTAAAAGAATCACGACATTTTAGACATACTCCAACCTATAAAATATGTAAACTTTAATACAATCGAATCACACATGATAAAAGAATGGATCCAACGGTACTTTTGTAGATTTGCTCCATCATGTCTCATGCCATGTGTAACATTCTTACTAGGGACAACACGACGTCTCTTGAATGGACACCATTGGTCGAAAATCATAAGATCTTCTCTTAAGTACCCTTGTTCCAATATCATTGGAGGGCCCCCAATGACAAATATTAATGGTTACCGTATTCTTTCTAAAAGGTTGGGAGACTTGCTAATAGCCTATGCTTCCCTTATCACGAGTAATATATTCTTATATGTTTCTCTCCTTTACACTATCTTAAAACATTAGAGAAGGTGACTACTTAAAAGTGGAATCCAAAGGCATTTTTCTTCCGTTTATATCAAACACCTTGAATATATAGTATGTTTAGATTTATATATAAAGAGGCAGATGTAAGATTATATAAAAATTAAAAATCCACAAACATGAGCCATAAGCTTCAAATACAAAACTAAAATACATATAATTTTCCATCAAATGCTTCCAAATTTATGCATCATGTGACATGGCAATAACGTCCAATAATGAGATGTGTCTTGTCTTGATGCATAATTGCTTATGATGAACTTTGCATTTTAGTGTTGGGGAGCCGGTTCATAAAATTAACTAACAACATTTTGGGGGTATGAGCTTGAGTCGGGCTAAGCTATCTCAAACTCGAGTAGCTAGCTCGTGAATTGTTTTAATCGTCAAGATTTTTATTTTTAAAACATACTTTTAATAGCCGACACGTATTTTATTGTGTGTTTAAAACATTTTTCTTTATATATTTGATATTTAAATCTTAGTACAATCTAGTTGATTAGTGTGATTAATAAGGTTTGTGAAATTGATTATACAAAGGGTATATATTCCAAGGAGCCATATAGAGGGGTGGGCAAAGCAAATGAGATGACCACCGTTGCAATGGAATATGTGAAAAAGGGGAGGTGTGGTATCTTAGACTATCATTGGAGATCATCCATTCCATGAAAAAAAAAACCACAATGTATAAAGTTTAAACCACAAATTCAATGCTTTTATTTATAAAAAAGAACAAACTATATAATTTGATTCCACAGATATTTTACAAGTTATTTATTGAAATATCAAACGTATAAGTCGTTTTTCAATAAACAAATTATGAATCGGATTGATATTAGATCAACGAGCTTTTTTTCTAGGGTTGAGTAATAACCGAACCGTTAATTGAAACCGAATTGAAATTAATCAAAAACCGAAGATCGGTTATCGGTTTTTTTTAACCTCTGTTAACCGAAATTAATCGAACCGAACCATCCATATTTTTATATATTTCTAGCTTTTATACCTCCATTTCATGTATTGCTAAGCAAAAATTATAGCCGAAGTTTAGTTTTGGTAATTAACCAAAATTAACCGAACCGAACTGAAAACCGACAAACTAACTGAATAAACCGAACCTATTAATAAAAACCGACCGGTTAATAAAATAGATTAACCGATGACTTCGGTTTCAGTTTTGTTTAAGGCTAATAACTGAACCGAACCGAACCGTGCACACCCATACATATTTGCAACTAATATACACGATGGAGCTAAGGATTTAAGGGCCTGGGGCAAGCTAGAAAAATGGGTCCCAAACGATTAAAATTTGAAATAAAAAAATTCATTACTAAGGCAAAAAAATTTATAGCAATAAACATAACAAAGTTATGGTTTTAGAATGACATACTATAGTAGTTAACCGAAGAATCATGCAGGTCTTCTAGCATTTTTTATAGCAAAATGATTTATCAGGTTTTCATAGTCCATATCGTCTAATATGTCATTCTCGATAATTATAATTGTCTATCCGTTAAGTCTTTCTTGTAAAATTGTTGACCGTAAGTAAGATTTTAATAACTTTAATTTTAATAAACTTCTCTCTACGGATGTCACTGTCACTTGAATAGTCAATAATATTTTATATGCAATGCTTCCTTTATCTTATTGATGATTTTATTTATTTGTCGAGCTAGCAAAAATATCATCTTATTTTGGATCTGATGTCCATGATAATGTACATGAATCTCATCATTGGTGATACGCTGGACATGTTCTTTAAAAACCAGGTCAAACTCTGTCTGTAATAATGTACAAGTCATCGTAGCACATACGTACAAGCCATCAAAGCTGATTCGAAGTTTTTTTTTACATTTTTTTTGTTTTCATTCTTACAACATTTAAAATAGTATGTTTAAAAAAATTCCAAGTTTGTCATTGCAACATGTATATTTTTGTCAACGTTTCGATGTAACTTTTTTCACGGTTTTGTTTTTTATATAAAGTTTCAAATATTATCAACACTTTCATCAGAACACGTGAGTTTACGTTTTTCGTTTTTTATATAAAGTTCTTACTATTATATAACTCTAGATTACATGTATAAAGAAGTATAAAAAACAATGAAAATCTTAAAAAATATTATATCGTTTTGAGAATATATATATCCAATATTAACTTCTAAAGTCAAAATACTTTCGTTTATCACAAGGCAGGCTGGGTGATGATCGAACGATCAAGATTCGACCACGTATAAACATATATCTTCACATGTGGAGCCCACAACTGTGGGACCCACAAAGATTTACAAATTAAAGATAAGACTATGAGAGGCACAACGAGCGGTGACGAGCCGCTGCCGATCCACCGACTCAGACTATTACTGCTTTACGGAATCAAATCTTATTAACGTACTACTGCACACCTAATTTCGCCTTCGCCAAAACATGTTCAACTTGCAAAGCACGAAGTACACATGGTTGATGCACGATTATTCTGGATTTGGCAATTACTGATCTGGCAGAAGTAATTTTTTTCTTTAAATATTTGTCAATCTCGTGTCTCCACGTACGTCCATTCACACCATCGAAGTAGTAGTAGTCTTTGGTCTCGGCCAATTTGTTAAAATATGTTTTTTTAGTATTTAAATAATATTCCATAAAAAAATAAGAAAAATTCTAGATCCATATGTCAAATTTTGATTTGTGAGTATATAGTTTCTTAACTTCAATTAAAAAAAATTATAAATCCATTTGGTGTTTTTTAGGAAGCAAATTCTGTTATTTTATGCTTGCCTTTTGGATTTCGAATAACTTGATTTATTTTAGTATTATAAATACTACCATGGGCGGAGGGTAATACCTTTTAGGTAACGGGTTCAACCAATCATAGTCGATTTTATGTTTTTTACTTTTGGATATATTACACGAATGTCGACTGACCTAACTTTTTTTTTTAGGTTGGCCCTATTGATTTGAAAAAAAATGTATTTGACTCAAAATTTTGAAAAAAGGAATGTATAAAATTGGAACTCAATAAAAAAAAAGTGTTTATCAATTAGTAGTTTATTTTATTTGAAAATAAAATTTTGAGTAGGCTCTAAATATGTTTAAGTTATATCTATTTAAATAAACCCATTAACCTAAATACTAGTTTAAGTTATATTAAATCTAATTAAAAAAACAAACGAAGATTGGCATTCAACGTTCTCGGCATTCGACAGAGCCTTTCGAACAACTTGCGACATACGAGTTTCAATCGAAAATCACAACCAAAGAGCGAAAGTAATAAATCCAACTACGAAATTGAACCTACGAACAACGATTATGCAGTAACGAGGTTAGTTTTCATTTTTTTTTTATTCCAAACTTAAAAGTTAGGTATTACTTATTAGTGTATCGTATCTTATTATGTGACCGACCCGATCCGGTCACCCAAACCGTACTAAGCTGACTAAAAAAAAATCTTATGTTAGGTACCTAGAAATTCGAGCATTGAAAAAAACGACCCCATATTATACTATTTGATTTTTCTTTTATAAATTTTGGTGTATAATATTTTATTAAATCTTGAATATACTGTTGCGACGTTTATAACTTTCAATATCTAAGGTTTTGTTAAATTCCTAATGATTGTTGTGACATGTTTATTCTTATATATGTTTCGATATAAATTTTAATCGAAATCAACCCGAGTCAAATATAATATTTTTATTTTATTTTTAAATACTACTTGTTTTTCTTTTATAACTTTTGGTATATGATGTTTTATGAAATTCCAAATATACTGTTGCGATATGTTTATTTTTATCTACGTTTCGATGTTAAGTTTATTCAAAACCGACCAACGTCAACTCTCCCCGGTTCAATAGGCACATATTCCACAACTGACAATACTTTCTAATAAATACACAATAACTTTTTATCAGCAACACATGTTGTTCGATTCGTCGAAGTAACGATGAAGACCCCACAAGAAAGAAAAATCTATTGTGATATAAAGTTCAACGCTTATAGACAACAATGTAATTTTGTAACTCACAGCTTTATGTTTTGTGATTATACTTGATATTACTATAAACAATATTTTATGTTTTGTACATACACAGAATTTCCGCCATAAAAAAAGGTGAAAATTCCACTAGTTGTATTTATATGACAACCAACATTTCCTTCCGGCAACGGACATGTTTAGAAACATAGTAATAAGTGTCACATGTTGAAAACAAGACAAGTTGATAGGAACATCTATACTATAAACTGACGTGCCACAAATTTAATTACAAGCTAATGGACCAAACATAAATGACTATGATCGTCGACTCTGCATACGAATTAACCGTATCATGTTTAGACAAGGTTAAATTTTGTTTTTTCAAGTCAACAAATACAAATGTATACGTATCATTGGTATTCAAGATACATCAATATAAAAATAAGTAATATATGTTTAAATTGAGTATGAGATCATTAATTTTATACTTAAAAATGACTATATTTTTATAAAACGTAAATACCCAACTTTTATAAATAAGACAAAATTTTATAAATTAACTCAAAATTTAGTTAGGGTTTGTTCAATGAGAAAATGGTTTAAAAATACAAAGTTAAAAACAATTAAACGACCGAACACGAACATATTCGTTTCGTTCTCTTAACTCAAAATTTAGTTGTTGACATCTGCCTTCTTAACCTCATTCTAATTAACCGGACATATTCGTTTCGTTCGCTTAACTTTAAGCAAACAAACGATCGAACAATAATAATTAATTGAATGTGGTTTTCTTGTTCGTTCATTAACAAAATGAGCATGTTAAAACAAACAAATAATAAATAATAAACTTTGTGCAGAAGGGTTTTTGATGGATATAAAAAATATAAGATTTTGAGTTTTTTTGGTGTGAAACGGTGGCCTTAAGCTCAAATCCAACCACCCAGCTTGGTTGTATTATGTATGTGGTCTTACACTGAGGCTAGGTACTTCCGTCAGCCGGAATTTAATAAAGTTTATCACTCTCTTGGGTCTTGCTTAACCTCTTTTACGGTTTAAAACCAACTTTAAAATTATTTTCTTTTACGATCATAACACGTAGGTATATGATGACACTCGTCTTGTACATGCTTTCAAGAAGGAACCCAATCACATGATATTAGTTTTTTTTGTCTTTATTGAAAAACCCTAAAAATTAAATTAAGTTAAACCCTAAAAATTAAATGTTCTTTAATTTAGGGCCTAAGTTGCAACTTATTTTTACGGTTTACGGTCGAGCCAACTTCGTCCCACCATTTAATAATGATACAATAAGATCAATCGCATGACATTTGAATTTTGTTGGAATTTTATAATTTACTTTTTATTTAATCATACATGATTATTAACGTATCATAAAATAATTGATTTTTTTTTTCATTATTAAAAAAGATACGATAGTAGAGTTTTTAATTTGGAAATAGTAATTTTAATTTTATATATATATATCGAGGACTCGAGGGTGTAGAACATTAAAACATGCTCTTTAACCTACGCCCTATCTTTTTATCGTGCGCCATCCTTTTTGGCACTCATCAATAAATTTCCACACGCACAACCGGTGTTATAGATACGACGTACAAATCTTATTTCGTCCTGTATCCGTCGCCTCAAAAGCCCTAAATCTCATCCCTACACAAATCAACCAGATTTCGAGGTAAATTATGAGTTTTCGTGATGTAATTCCTTTGTTTTTCTTAATTTCTGATTCAATTTGTCTTATCTATTGGTTTTTATTTCATAAATCATGTTGATTTGGCTCCAAGGCCGTCGATTCGTTTGTTTTGTATGATATGATTCTGTTATCATGATTTGACTTTTAAGATTGGATTGATTTTGAACGTGTAGGAATGAAATTTTAGGTTTCTGGTGGTTTACTTTGTTGAATTTGAGTTTTATGTTATTTAATTCGCTGATTTGTTCTTTTGTCATGTTAACGATGATAGATTGATTGTTGATTCATCTTCTGATCGGAATTCAGAGCAGAACGGAAAGGAACTTATTGGTAAGTTCTTATTTTGAGATTACTTCTGTGACCTATTAACTGATGTTTGTTATTGTGTACAATTTGTATTTATTTAATTCATTGTTCTTTCTGGAGATGAATATGAGGTATCGAGAATTGGTTTTCACCGCTTGTGTTATCTCTTTTCTGTTGATGATATTAATCTGTGTTTTTATGTCCTTTTTGCTAGATCCAGCCTGTTGATGTGTTGAATTTTTTTATGTGTATGTATTGAGCTTGTATCAGAAAGTATATGTTGTTTGTATTAATCTTGCTGGTTTAGGCTTGAGTAGGCAGGCTGATCTTGTGTTACTATTGCAAAAAGTTTCTCACATAATATTTCTCTTTCAATCTTTTAGGTTCTACTGTGTTCAAGGATTTTGATTTATTTATAACACAAATACATTATAATCCTTTCATCTTTTAAAATGAAATCTGATTGGATAATAGATGATTGTCTGATATGTATAGAAACATATTTATAACTATGGAGCCTTCTGGGAGCCTTACAACTACATCTATGACAATTTATCTAATAAATTCAAGAGGATGGTAGTTAAGCCTAATTACCTGTCAATATAACAACTTTGGTCCTCTGCTGTTGTTTTTCTGATCCAAGCTGAATAAATTGCAGAGAATAGCTAAAAAGTTTTGGCCTCTGTTGTGGAGAACTATGAGCAATTATGGTTGATGTTTATTGTATGCATCAAGCTATAATTTTTTTTTAAGAAACGTTACCATGTTTCTGAAAATATTTGTCTGAAAAGAACCGTTGTATGTTATTGTCATCTTAATTTTAGGATTATATAACTGGCAAGATAAACTTGAGTATTCTCATAGAAGTTTTGTGTTTCTATTTTCAATCACTTGTAGTAGATATGCAAAAATTTTATAATGTGTATATCATTAGTTTCTCGGTTTACTAAAGTTCATTTGACTTGCGTGAAACAGGATGAACAATTCAAGAGGTTGCACTAGAGCATTCTTGCAGGACTTTTACCGAATGCTGTAGTTTATTAATATTGATTCAGATTAAAGTATAAGCAAATGGATCGAAGGGATACTTCAGGTTTTGTCAGCGGGGGTGCAATGTACTTGGCATATGTTGACAGTTAACCCTAGTATTCTAGCTTAGAAGTACCCTGCCCTAGATCTTTAGCTTAGAAATACCTTTAGTTTGTGGATATTATTTATAGCCAAGAAGTTAGGTGACTGGTTCTTTTGCTAATAAGGTTTGCTCAAAATCAAATAAGAGACTTGCGTATCACTTCAATGGATAACAGGTTCCGTATTATGGGTTTTGCTGCAAACCATGTCCCTGGTGCCTTTAGAAACCTGAGCAACTCTGCCCATGTAGATGGGTCTGGGCCTGCATTGGGTTACGCAACAGATACCACATTACGATTGGATTTCCCGGGTTCCATTCCTGCCCCAAAAGGTATCAAAAGGAAATGGGGTTCAGTCAACGGGTCGATGGATGTGCAAACCGGGTTTCCATTTAGCCTGTCACTAGGCCACTCTCCAAGCTCCTCAGACAGCAAGGCGAGTTCCGCCACTGGGTGCACCAACATGTCTTCTGCTAAAGAAACTGATGAAGAGTCATCAATGGACCTAGAGTTGGATTTTAGTCTCCATCTTGGTGGTGAAAAGGCACCTGTCCAAAAGAAAATCTCAACCTGTAACAAAGCATCAATGGTTGATCTGGAATTGAGTCTATTCTCTGTGCCGGCCGAGTCTGATGTCACTACTGTTCACTTTAGCCCGCCACCTGTCGGTTGTGACTTACATATGGACGATGGGTCAATGTCATCACATTTGGAAAGCAAGAATCCATCTTTCAGCATTATGACTATGCCAACAAGCTCAGTCACATGTATATCTGGAATCACAGAGCCACTTCATCATCAACAGCAGCAGAGAACATGTAGTACAAAGACTTGCCAATTTGAGGGATGTGGAAAGGGTGCAAGAGGTGCTTCTGGACTTTGCATAGCCCATGGTGGCGGTCGGAGATGTCAAAAACCCGGCTGCCATAAAGGAGCTGAGGGTCGAACCGCTTTCTGTAAAGCCCATGGTGGTGGCCGTAGATGTGAGTTCCTGGGTTGCACCAAGAGTTCAGAAGGACGGACCGACTACTGTATAGCTCACGGTGGTGGTCGACGGTGCAGTCAGGAAGGTTGCACCCGTGCAGCAAGAGGGAAATCCGGGTTGTGCATACGCCATGGTGGTGGTAAGAGATGCCAGAAAGAGAATTGCACCAAAAGTGCCGAAGGGCTGTCTGGACTGTGCATATCTCATGGTGGTGGCCGCCGGTGTCAGTTTCTGGCATGCACCAAAGGTGCTCAGGGAAGCACCATGTTCTGCAAGGCACATGGTGGCGGAAAACGATGCACGTTCGAAGGGTGTACAAAGGGTGCAGAAGGAAGCACCCCATTCTGCAAGGGCCATGGTGGTGGAAAGCGTTGTGCCTTTGATGGTGGTGTTTGCCCGAAAAGCGTCCATGGCGGAACCCTATTCTGTGTGGCACATGGTGGCGGCAAGAGATGTGCTGTCCCAGGCTGCACAAGAAGTGCAAGGGGGCGTACAGACTGCTGTGTCCGCCACGGTGGTGGTAAAAGATGCCAATTTGTAGGGTGTGGGAAAAGCGCTCAAGGCAGCACCGATTTCTGCAAGGCCCATGGTGGTGGGAAGAGATGCTCATGGGGACAGCCCGGTTCAGAATATGGTAATAATGACCAAGTTTGTAATGCATTCGCCAGGGGGAAAACAGGGTTATGTACATCTCATGGTGCTCTGGTTCAGGATAAACGGGTCCATGGTGGTGCCACATTGGGAACTCTGGTTCACGAGACCACACCCAGCCAACCTCACAAAATGAAAGAAATGGTCTTACCTCCACCCGATTCTGCAGCACCCGGGTTCAGCGGTTCTGGTTTCAGATCTTTCGGGATCCAGCAAGGGGGTGGAGCAGGGTGGTCAAGTGGTGCAGAAGGGAGGGTCCATGGTGGGAGTCTGATAGCTTTGCTAGCATCAAATCCAGGAGAAGGGAACGCAATGGGTCGAAAATGGATATGAAAGGTTGGTAGCATTAACAGAATCTTTGTTGTAGATTATGGTTTGTGTTAAAGAGTGATTGTGGTGGGTTGGTTGGTGTATGAATAAGTGAAAACTAGCTTCTTGTAATTAGAGTTGGTTTTCAAGTGTGGGTCATTTCCTATTTCCTTGTATATTGATCGAACCTGACATCTTCTTTGTCAATATCTTCTCTGTTATGTTTTTCAGTTTACTTCTTTTCATTTTTAACATTTACTAACGAATATTAATTTATGTTTTATGTTTATAAAACTTATAGTAACCAAGTCAGATTTGAAGTTTATGTTATATTTATGTCTAGTTAAATTGTATACTATTATAAACGACTTTAAACTAATTTTCTCGAGAAAAAAACTTTTAATGTCGTTCGTCGTTCAGTAAGTACAACCGATCCGATCAGTAACTGATAGTACGGCTGGTTCAGTGACCAATCTTATTTCTAAAACACTGTAGTGTGACTCATGAGCACACGCAAATTAGGGAAGTCGAGTGGTGAGTTGAACCAGCCGGTTACCGAGTTACATGATTTTGGGGGGGGACTGTGACGGTAGGGGTCGATGGTGGTGGAGGTCAACTAGAGAAGAAAAATGAACAGTTCACTATTTTTTATCTTGGGAAAACTTCACAGAAATATAACCAACGTTTTAAATTATTTTAATTAAGTCACTTAAACTTTTTTTTGTCCCGATTTAGTCACTCAACTTTCAACCTGCTAATTAGATACTTTTTACCTGTTTAACAGGTTTTCATGTTGATATTGTATTTAACATGCTGATGTGACATTTATTTTTCGTTTTCTTTTTAATATGCTAGCGTGGAAATAATATACTTTTTTTTAATTTTTATATTTAAAAATAAAAATTCTTTCATACACTCACGACTCACATGATTTTTTTAAAAAAAATTAAGAAAGAAACCTTTTAAAAATTTTAAATTAAAAAAATATATTAAATCCACGCTAACATATTAAAAAAAATAGAAAACGAAAAATGAATTAGTTTATCGAATGGTATTATCAATTATGATCCAAAGCAAACGATTGTTAACTTGTTAGTGTTTTTAAGCCGGGCTTTAGTTTTCTGAGAAGTTTTACTTGTTAGTGTTTTTTTACGGAGTTATCTATATAACAATTTAATTTTTATTTTCACCATTTATACTATATAACACATATAATATATATATTTTTAATTTATTTAATATTTTATTAATTAATTTTTTCTTTAATAGCTTGCGTTCGTTAGCTTTTTTTTTCAAATTGAATACACAACTATGTTTAATTTTTCTCTCGACATTCTGGTATAGATTAAAATTGAATACACAACTATATTTAATTTTTCTCTCAATATTCTGGTATAGATTTTGTTGAAAATGAGTTTGTCTTTGAAATTAAGTACTTTTTTGGTATCATAGGCTATACAAAGTGTCGTTGCCGCCGTACCGGTACAGTGACAAATGGAACCGTTGCCGACCAAACATCAGTGCCGGTATCGGGTATTCGTTACAAAATCTTCCACCCAATAATCGCTTTCTAACTCCTAATAGAATCCCAACATTTGTATATTTAATAAACACATGAAAACCCAATAATATTATATAGGGTCCAATTAACAATAAACTAATAACGCAATTAACCCAATAACAATTTATGTAAGGCCCAAGTTAACCTAATAAATTAATAAAAATATGATAACTCAATAACATAATATACGAGGGCCAAATTAACTCAATAAATTAAAAAACATAATTAACCCAATACCATCTATTTTATGAATTGTAGCCGGGCGCTACTTCTTGCCCCTACCCCCTTCGGCAATTGACCTTCCGAGTTTCAACCTGAGTCCTGCCAAGGTGAAACCGTGACAAATTGTTGACAAGTTATAACAATTATCGTTGCATTATTAAAAGAATTTATATATAACTTTATTAGTCTACTCGCACAGGACACCCACAGACATAGTAGTATGGATTTCGTTGTAAGACAATAATGGCTTTTGGATATAAAAGATGATAAAAAAAATTATAATTAAATTTGAATTTGTTTAACAAGGTTTGAAGCATACAAAAGTTTTTTTAATATAATACAAAGTCTTACGCTATATTTTAATAAAAAATATTTGTTATAATCAATCTAATAAAATTCATACAACTGACAAAACTAATCAAGTAGCAGATCTAATATTTGGCCCAATACTAATTTTCACTTCTACAAAACGAATTATATTAAATTTATTTGGCCCAATGCTCTTTATAACTTTGACAAAAATAGATATTATTTAATATTTTCAATTCCTAAATGTACAAATTTAATAGTCGTTTCTTTTAAATATAAGTTCATATTCTATGAGTCTTTCTTTATAGTCGCGCTGGACATTTGAAATCTCGGAGACGCCTCTGTCATCCAATACCATAGAAGACACCAGTTAAGCCATGCTAGCGGCATCATCATCATCATCCGAGGCCTTGATGATCACAGATCACGCAGTTGCTTTTTACCTCTGTAAATGCTCTCGAGAATGGTATATGACATATGAGGTATGTTTGATTTTAGAGAGTTTGGATGTCTTTCTTTTGCTTCACAACCAAATGATGATAAATGCATACTTTATAAACTAGAGTAAAATTTGTTAGCTACTTAAAAGAACAAATACATATTTTATAAAGTAAATAAAAATAATTTTATTTTGATGTCAGAAGTGGGATTTGAACCCACGCCCTCTCACGAAGACCAGAACTTGAGTCTGGCGCCTTAGACCACTCGGCCATCCTGACAACTTGTTAGTTCCTATACTTGAATATATTTATTTGATTAATAATGTTGTGGTGTGCAGTTTTCATTTTTCCATAGTAAATGACGATCTTTTTTTTTCAGTAAAACATAATTCCAAATTTACAAAATATAGATCAGCAAATAGCTAAGATAAAAGATGAAGTTAATTTTTATTAATAATAACTTTTTTATATTTTATTTCATATATCCAAGAATTTTAAAGTATTAGATTCTCAGTGAGAGAATGTCTCTCTTAAGCAGAAGAACAAATAGATGCTTTACATAGTTACATGTCTATTGAATTTTTAATACACGAATTTTGAATCGTACTTTAATAATGATAATTTGTTGTAAACACCTATAAATCAAATGGCAATTTGTTCTTGCCGTGAATATTTTAAGGCAAGTTGGATTCTAATAATCCATACTATGATTTAGTGGTCGATAAAAATCCATACCAAAAATTTGGTTGGTGCTAGTCCTAACGTTTAACTTTTATTGCTAAGACAGTCTTAATTTTCACTCGATTTCGTTTGTATGTTTGTTTATTTCGCTAAAAATCATCAAAACAAGTGTAAATCTATGATAGTTATGCTAGTGGGACTGTCCCTACTCTGTAGTATGGATTATTATTAACCAATGAGTTATAATTTGAATTATTACAATCCAATTTGCCTTATATATACTCCCAAATAAAAAAATTTTTTGAAAGACAAATTTTATTTAATCCTGTAAGAATGAGACTTAAACCCATAACCTTTTTAAACTTTGGTATTCTAAGAGATTTTTTCTCTACCACTGACAGGGCCAGTGCCACCAACCCCAATGGCCAAACACATTATCATCTCTTATCAAGCTGTGTGACATTCAGAATTTTTGTAACCTATAGTGAGGGGTAGACCCCTTTAGCGCCATTCACATTCAACATCTCGTGTGTGTGTGTTTAGACAGAGAAGAAGAAGAGAAAAGAGAGTTCACGCGAAGGTGTTTACGGTTTCAAGTTCATTCCATCATCAGTGATAGAAAGGGGGTGACAGGATGGGCAGGTTGCGTTACGTGCCAAAACGGATAAACATCAAATCAGGCCATTTTTACTGTGTCAAATGGGTCAGCTGGGTTGACTGCAAGCAAACGTCAAATTGGGACGTGTGTAGTATTGCATTAGTTCTATTATCACAATAATAATATAAAGATTTGAACAAAATGATTTAGAAAGTTTTATGTTTTAAAAATAGGGTTCGACTCATTCCTCCTGTAACTAGATTTTTGACAGGTGTCAGCTAGTTTAGCATAAGAGGAACAACTTGTCAAGGACCCATATCTACACCACTCGATAAGTCCCACGAAGACGTAATAATTTGCTAGCCAGCATACAGAAACATCAGCATCAAGACCAGAAGTGTGGGTCAGTTTCAGGGGGCAGATGATGGCTTACATTTATATGAGTTACACTTGACCCCCTCGATTTTAACCGTTAGCATTGTTTAAACGGTTAACATTAGATCATTCACCCGAATGACCCGGAGCTTCTAGTAAGGTTTGACCAACAAAATCTTGTTCTCACAAAGGCAAACATCTACATCATATTAGTATGAAACAAAGTGTCACCTGAACAAAAACTGTAACACCATGTATAGAACATAACATCACCATCACCATCACCATCACCATGACCTTAAAAAGAAGAAGAAAATATAATGGACATAAGGGTCTATATATAAGGACCTGTATTATCAACCCCACTTACCCTAAATCATAAAAGCACATATCTGATTGAAAAACAAATACAATAACCATTCTTAAGAGATATTGAACACACCTAGGCAACTTGTATTCTTAAACCTTCTTCTTCTTATCTTTCAATTCTTTCATTGATCTTGGGATCTTACTCAACACTTTTTCATCAAATACCGCGTATTGTTTCTTGATTTCGATCCATGCTTTCTCTGCAAGTGGGTCTATCTTATCCTCGTATTTGTCATATGCCACAGGCACCGAGAAGAGCAACACAAGTACTGCATCAATATTCAAGAATCAGTTTTGTGCCGTAAAAAGATTTGGTGTAACATGAAATAGTAAGTGGCATGGAAGTTACATATGTAAGCCAATGTCAAAAAGTTGAAGGAGTTGCTGATGATTGACACGAACCACAAGCCAGCGATAACCTGATCAACAAGGGTACATACACTCATGAAGACTTTCAGCAATTAAAAAAAAACCATTGATTTGCATGTGGACATATGATCAATGAACCTAAGAATTGATTATAAAAGATTGCAGCAGGAAGCAGCTTACAGATAAAAACTTCTTCAAGTCTTTCCCTGATGCAATTTGATGTATAGCTGCCAAACCTCGGTTAATTTCAATCCTCAAGGAGGACACAATTTCCATAACAGGTTTCTCTGGAATTGCAACATCTGGAATTTTTGGTGGAGACCTGCATAAGAAACATCGATCCATTCATAAACATGAAAATCAAGGAGTAAATAAGTTTCAGATAGTGGAAAATACTCACTTCTTGATGAAGGTTGAGGCATTTGACCACAAAAAGAGTATTGCCAGTGCAAGGATCAGACTGTGGCAAACCAAAGTCAGCAAATGATATTCCAACACTTCGAATAGAAACCAGATAATTGTCACACCACCTAGGATCCCACCTGATACTTTCTTATCCTTCCACAGAAGCAGATCGGCCGCTTTACAAAATCAAAAGTAAACAAAAACAATTAGCAAAAAGAAACTCTAATAAACATTAATGTGAACTTTGACAGCTTATAAAGCCAAGCAAAAACCAACTTTTGCTTTATTTCCACAGTATTCTTACAAATTATTAACATTTCCATGAAAAGATAAGTGGAGTATTATCAACCTTTATGAAGCAAAAAGGTAATATCTTAACTGGAAATGACCCCATTAATAGTTAAAGAAAAAGACACTCCCCTTTAGCTTTAGCCTTCAACAATCAAAATCAAATATACCAGGTTCCAGATCTAGATGCAGAAGCGAATTGAACTCTTTATCATATCCACGACTTCACACATTACTACAACGTCGTTCCAGATCAACAAGTCTTAATATCATAATTAACACAATCACATATACCTATTTCCTTAAGGCCGAAGAAAATACTATTCGCATCACATAATAACAGCAACAATTTTCGCAAATTATAACTAGATCCACGGCGAGTGTAGCCTATCCTGGAACTGTTAATCCACAAAGATGTTACATGTAACTGTACGGTAAGATATTGATATCTATTTGTAGATCTATAGGTTGTTAACTCATGTTTACAGATACACAAATTGCACGGAAATTAAACAGATGAATGTCTGGATCAACAGCAAGCAAACAAATACCTCAAGTTAGGGTTTAGGAACGACTAATCAACAGAAAAATCTACTTATGATACTAATCAAAATCAACAAACAATAAATCCAGATAAACAGCTCTGGATCAACAGCAAGCAAACAAATACCTCAATTTAGGGTTTTAGACCGACTAATCCACAGAAAAATTAACTTATTACACTAATCAAAATCAACAAACAATAAATCCGGATAAATGAAGTCAACTAAGAACAGTAACATACGTTTTCCACCGCCGAAGACGTTGTGAACGGGCTTTTCCCTACCAAATAGGCGAAAAACCTTCGATTTCATGGCTGAAATCGTGTTATCGTCATCTGAATCTGAAGATGAGGAAGAATTGTTCTTAAGATCGTGTACCTTCTCCGTTATCTTCTCCATCAACGACTCCGCCTTGTGATCTTCGTGATCCGACATGCTTTCTCGCTGATTTGAAATCTAATTCCTGATTTGTTGAACTAAAATCTGTGGTTCTGAAACAGATCGGTGATGAATCGCTCCGGAGTGTTCAGTAACGCAAAGAATGTGTGGGGACTGTGTAGGTGGTTCATAAACAGAAGCTTGTTTACCGAACCTGAGGTCTGGATACCCTCCGAGCCTATTGGTTCGGAGCTGGCTTTTAAGCTAATTGGTGTTATTGATATCTACGAGGACGAAGTGCTAACGGACGTTTTCAGGGCCACAAGAAATAAACTTCGGGTTAATTCCTTGTTACCCCCTTATACTTTGTATAGTTGTCGTTTCTTTCCCTTACAATTCTTTTTTGTAAACTATATACATCTTTAGTAAGTGTGCTACTAAGTGTTAAATTCACATAAACATACATAAAAAGAACACACATATATAATTATACATATGGACATTTTTAATTGAGAACCATCATTTTGACGAGAACCAAAAGAACCATACATACATATTTGTGTATTTAAGATTCGATTGGATATAATTGTGGACAAAATAGTGGTGTTATATGGTTGTTTTTCTAATTTTTTTGTTAGTTTAATTGAAGAGTTTCTTAGTTTTATATATTTTTTATGATTACAAAGCACTTTAGGGTGTTTATGTTAGTTTATTTCAAAAGTTTATCAGTTTATTTACATGATAAAAAAACTAACATGTTAAAGCCGATATCAAATTTTTTTATAGAGCTAAAATACACAATACAAAAACAGAATTATTTTTTGTTCGTTATAATGAAACATATAAAGTGATTTTATTGCCACGTCATTTTCATCTGCATCAACACCTACATTAACACCAAGGTCGGCTCAATATATCTTGTGGTCTAAAACGAATGTTGAAATTGAGGCATTCTGTGAAAGTTTTGTAAACATATAAAAAAAATTTAAAATGTAATTTAATGGAGCGTCAAAACGTATAATGTTGACATAAAAGTTGTGAATTATTATTATTTTTTTCTTCTGAAAATACAAAAGTTGAGAATACAAATTAAAGTAGTTTTTTCAATTTTTAGGGTCATTCAAATTTGATGGCCTAAAGCGGTTGCTTTAATTGGTTGTAGTATAGAGTCATCCCTGATTATAATATTTTCCTAATGACAACAACGTACGAGTAACAAGTTAATAACCACTTCCCTTACGTTATTTATGAAGTTTTGTTTTTATAAATTAGACAAACGAGAATATTTATGTTTTGACCATTAAATTATTTTTTGTTTAAAATGTTGATCACATCAATTTAATAGTTGAATGGATTCATTTGATAACTTTTTATATTTGGTAGTCGAATTTGACACTCAAGCCATAGTTCAATTAAAATACCTTTCACTAAAAATTCCAACGCAAGGAATTTAAATTTGTGGCCTTGAGGTATATATTAACGGGCCGTGCACGAACATCGATGTCCACAATCGAGTGACAGATGGTGATCATCTGGACCGTTCATTGACATAAGATGATAAATAATTTGTGTTTTTTTAAGTTCTATTTTATGCAGCACATCATATGGTTTACTTATTCTGTTATTCATTAACGCCTCATGATCATGATTTCATTTCAGGTGATTGATTATTTAATCATTTAAGTTGTTTTTAATTCCGCCAAACAAATTGAAAGTCTATAACCTTTAGACTAATATATATCTATATCTATACTACCAAATAAACAGCTAAACTATGAGATACGTGTAATTTTCTGATACATTCTTAACATAATTTTTTCACGTCTCTTTCTAATTAAATAATAATATTAAAGATAACAGTCATCATTATTTATCCTTTTATGTTAATAATAACTAATTTTCTTTTTTACGTAAATCCTTCGTCTAGAAGACTAGTGGAGTTCTTTTTTAAACCACCATCCAATCACAATTGAGCTTGACTTGGTCTTTGTATGCTAGACTAATCTTTTTATCCACAAGGTTTACCTTATTCAAACCGACTTATTTTAACTTTGAATTTTCATCTTAATTCAAACTTATTCTAGCTTGTTATGAGACCGTCTAGATTATTTATATATCATTTTTAGTTGAAACGTATTCCAAAGGATAATTAATTACATATATCCTCTTTAAAACTTACATTAAAATCTAACTAATATAAAATATATTCATTTGTATATACTTCATTTAAAACTTGAATAAAAGTTAACAAATTTAACGTCATATATGTAAATATAAAAATTTAATTAGTTTAGATAGATTACTTTATATTAGTTTTTAGTACAATAGATATAATCAGGGGCGGATCTACGCCTAGGGCAGGGGTACCTGTCGGTACCCCTCAACTTTCGACGCGCAGTGAGAATTTTTTGTTTTTTTTACCGTTTTATGTATCCAGATACCCCTGAACGAATGGACAGATACCCCTGGATTTTTTTCCTAGATCCGCCACTGGATATAATATTATATAAGTTTTTTTTAATATATACGAAATTGTTTCTTTTAAGATATTACGTAATTTTAAGATATTAAAGGGAACAAGTTGCCCTCAAAGTTGCTATCACAATCATAATCACA
Source organism: Smallanthus sonchifolius (assembly GCA_023525975.1). Taxonomy (NCBI): domain Eukaryota; kingdom Viridiplantae; phylum Streptophyta; class Magnoliopsida; order Asterales; family Asteraceae; genus Smallanthus; species Smallanthus sonchifolius. Next base: position 57,332,188 of record CM042041.1, on the reverse strand, counting down.
ATCCTCTAAGCTTTTTTGGGTTTCATTCACGTGTCTCCCACCCTATTTCATAACCTTTCCTTAAAATATTCATCATGTGAATTATATCTCTAATTGAATATACTTAGCTTAACTTGAGGGTATATTAAGTATCAATACAAAAATATTCATATATTTTTAACAAATAACGTCACAATGTACACGGTGTTTGACAATTGACTATAAAATAACATTAGTAAAAAAATATATCATAAGATGACAAAAGCGGATATGCAAGTCTGTTATGAAAAACATAAGGGGAAAAAAAGTCAAAAACGAATATGCAAATATGTTATGACTATAAGTTCAAATGGATAATTCATAGAGAAAAAACAAAAACGAATATGCAAATATGTTATGAAACAATGTACTAGAAAATATATCAAAGACCTTCCTCGTATAAGGGGACGAACCATCACAACGTTTCAGCTGGCAAGTGACGATTGTAACTGTCGACGGTTAGACATTTACATCAGCGGATATATTGATTTAGGAAACAAGCGGAGAATAACAAACTAACAAACAAGAGGTATTAACTTGAATGACCACAAAGACGACCTTTAATACGTGTGCTGTGTAGGGGTACAAAAATAATTGTGACCCTTTTATACACGGTTTCAGTTGGACCCATCTGAACCAAATTCAAATTCAAACTAGTCAAAAAACGAACATATAACTTGAGCCATTTGGGCTGCTTTTATGGCACTTTGGATCAAATTGGGCTAGGACTTGGAAGGAAACTGTTACGTTAGACATGGAATGGAAGGTAGAAGTGGAAAAAAAAAACCGGTTATTAATCAAAACTGTAACCGGTTTATAATTGATTTAGGAATAACTTATTTAGGGTAGAAAAACACCGTAGGACAGTTTGGAACCAATTTGGGGTTCAAGGAGTCGAACCGGTTATTAACGTTACAAATAAAAACTAGCTGTTTTTAAACGGATTTATATGCTACAATTTGAGGGACTTTTTGGACCATTTTGCTCTCAAATATTTGTATAAATCGGTATTGGGAGTATTGGTTTGATCACTACACTACTCTAGCTCTCAAAAACGTAAAAGCGCTTAAAAATGCAAAACCGCTAAAAAACTCTTTTAAGTTTCAAGCGCTCACATGGCAAGTGAAGCAAGCGTAGTGATGATACCGGCAACAAAGAGAAATCCGAAAATTTTTCAAAATTCGATATGTGTTTAATGTAAGATAGTATTGAAATGGCTCGATACAAGAATTATCTTGTGTTACTCCGTTATTAAATCGGTTTTTCTACTGCGGTTTTTAAAGTAGATTCTTATGCAAACCGAATTAAAATTAAAAAAAAAACTTATTCAAATTAGGCAGTTGATACGAACAACTAAGTTACATGAAAAAAAAGCATAAACTTGTAATGCGATTCATGTTAATTATACAAATTGCTTTGTCTTTATATATAACGGTTTTTCTATTGCGATTTTGTAAAGTAAATTCTTATTCGAACCAAAATTAAAATCAGAAAAACTTATCCAAATTAGGTTTGAATTTTAGTTGATAAGAACAAACCAAGTTAGGAGAAAAAAAAACATAAACTCGTAGTGCAATTCAAGTTAATTAACCAAAATGTTTTATCTTTATGAGTGGAATTTTGATTTTTGGATCAATTTTGGTTTGAAGACTTGATATGTAACATTAATATTGAAATGTTGAAAGTTTTGAGGGGCAATATGTGAAGGAAAAGAAGAAAGATGAGGAGAAAAGGTAAACAATTAGAAGACAAGGGGGTAAAATGAAAATTTTGAAATCTAAAAATAAACTGGAGATGCACGTACCTCTCGCATGCTACCATCAGAGCTACATCCCCATTTGGTTTATACTTGGGTACGGTATCAAAGTACTCGCAAAAATAGATGAAGTTGGTAATTTCAGTTAAAATTACATTTTTCTACAGCTCTTAAACTTTGGAAAGGGTAAAAAACACATTTAACAGTAAGCACAAGTATACCATGTATGTAGTAGGGGTATTTACAGTCTGGCATGGTCAGTTTTTATAAACAAATTCTGCCCGAATATAGTGACCATGGCTATGAGAAATGACAAACCAAGCCAGCCGGATTTGATGGGTAGGTCAGACCAGCCTGTTTGGGAAATGGTTTGGCTTTTAAAAGTTTGACGTCCCGTTGGTCCGACTATTAAAAACTGTCAAAACCAAATTTTTGTATGGTCATATAAAAGACGCCCATACTTGACTATATTTGTAGACGAGAAACATACAATTGTAAAATTTTAGTTGAAAATCATTGAGCATTATTCACCAAAAAGAAAAAGAAAAAGAAAATAGAACTAGAAAGGGGTAAAAGAAAGCAAATATTTGTATCCCTCATGTTACAACTTACATACATGGTTGCATTATGGATCCCAACAAGGGAGACCTTTCTGTACTACAGATGCTACACCATAAACTCTAAAATTATGTACACCAAACTAACAATTCAGATTACAATAAACTAACAACATAATTAACCAAAAGAATCAGCTTTCAGTACTTTGCATTACCTTTTTCATCGCCTCGGCTCTTCCATTCCATCGGTACAAGTTTTCTCAGTTTTGAAGGTTTATTTGGTAATTTTGCAGGCGGGATTGTGATTGATCTTTTCAACGGGCTGCTGCTACTTTCATGGTGTTTTGCTTCCATGGATGAATTCTTGAAGGATTTGCTTGGAGATGATGATGATCTGCTTGATTGAGGTGTAGACGTTGACCAATGGTATTGACCTTTGGTGGGGTCGTTGACCGATACTTTGAGTTTCTTTGAAGTATGTGCCTTGGTGTAGTTGCTGAGGTTCGTGGGTCCCACAGGTCTTGTACTTGGGATGTTGAATAATGCTTTTTCGAGTCTTGTATTTGGGATGGTGAATAATGCTTTTTCGAGTTTCTCATCTGATGTTAACTTGCTAGCTCTTATAGATTTCTGGGAAGATTTCTTTTGCCAGCTGGAAGGCCTGTATTGGTCTTGCTTACGTAATTCAGCTGCGATGTTGCATAACGTTTGAGCAGCAGATAATACCCCTGCAGAGTGTCCATCTGTGGAAAAACCAAGTACATTTACTATTATATCCCCATTTGTCATCGTGGAAAATGCGAAGATTTCAATTTGAGAGATGAGAAATTGGAACATTTTTTTCTGACCTCTATGGTCATAATCGTAATTTAGCAAAAAGACCTCTTTTATGACAGGGTTCTGTAGATACCTAACAGACGGGTGTTAAACTGATACTATGACTTGGAGTTGGAGTCACGGTAATCAGTTTTTAATGTTTGGGTAAACAGATTATACTTTTATTTATCAGTTTTAAATAATCAAGTTCATACCAGCTGCAATGAAATACAGTAAAAATAAATTACTTATATATCTTTTTCTTTTGACATAATTTGAGAATTTATTTTCATTTCACAAACTTTCTCTACTTCTGTCACAACTCACAAAGATGTCGTTTTTGGAAATCTACGAGTTTCTTATAAATCAGAATTTGCAGAAGACTCAACATCTGATGATTATCTGATCAGATAATTGTAACCTCAGATGGCAGAAGCATATCCAGACGTTATTTATTATTCATATCACACAAATACTTATAAAAAGCACATCCAAACACTCCCATAGTCAGACAATATTCCGAATCTGTGTCAAGTTAAGAGATTGTAATCATCATGCAATGTAGGGAGTGACAGTGTTACGCTCTGCGGTCTCTTGTACCATTTGTGTGTTCAATTGTGTTTTATTCATCAAATGATTAACAGGCTAATGTCTTTTTTTAGATTCAGTTAGAGAAAACTAACTCAAATATATGATATATGAATTGATCATTATTGATCTTTCAAAAAGATGAACTTTTTTTAGCATAGATTGATTATATATCAACATAACCAATAAAATCAAAACATAGAGACAGAAGAAAATTCACCTGGATTTTTAGAAGCTGTTGTGCGGGTCCCAGAAGGTGTTACTTCTCGATCCAAAGTCGATATCAGAGGAGATTTTTCTTTTCCAGTTGGCCCTGGCTGTTGACTTTGTAACGGAACTAGGCTTGGGTTATAAGTTAGGTGCTGAAAATCTGCAAGATATGTAGTAGTGTCTGTGTCCCCTAAAAAAGTGATCAACTTTCCCACTTTGACCCATCTACCTTGACAAGTACTCTTACCCGGTGTTGACTTGACCACATCAGGGTTAGCTTTGAAATGCCCTCCAGAAATATGTGACCAAGGAAATGATGGTAAACTACCTCCATTGTGTACTGTCATTATTAAAGAATATTAATAGGATATTAAACATTTATTATTAATTATTTAATCATGGATAAACGTATATAAAGGTTACCTTTTGAGGTTGAAGTAGGTTTCATACTATCAAGAAGCATAAGATCAAGATCCTTATGGGGAGGAAGAGTAAGGCGGTCCAAAACATCTTTTGGTTCGAACAACGGAAATTGAAGTATATTTTCATGGTGATCAGTGGGACCCGTGCAAGAACTTTCCACCTTAAAGAAACCAAATAATAAGCAAATGTTTGGTAGACATATTCTTATTTTCTTTTTTCTTTTAAAAAGAAGATTAAGGTTAATATATATAATTAACTGACCTTATTACAAGGAGATTGGTCTGCTGCGTCTCCTTTGTTGTCATCATTTGTGCTAGAGTTTGGTAAGAAAGATGAAGCATTATAGTTATAAGTAGCATCTACAGCTGGCACCTTTGGGGTTTGAGAAAGCTTCTGGAGGTGAAGAATTGAGCACGCTTCTCTAACTGATTGCAAAATACTTCCATTTAAAGCTTCTGTTGACTTTTCTTTGACTTTGATGGAGTTGGGAGACTTGTAACTACCATCAAGGAGCTCATTCAGTGACACCTCTTCCATGTGTTTTGCAAGATCACAAATATCATGTTTAGAACCATATACTCCTGTACCACAAATCCAATACCATTAAATGATAAAATGAACATAAAAATGCAGTATAACTTATTGCCAAAGAAATCCATACCAAGCATGTTATTTCCACCAGCAGCTGAACTGAAGCTTGACAAGCCAGCTTTAACAGAAAAAGAATCACACTTGTTCTTAGGAATTTTGCCATTTTTTTTTTCACTTCGCTTCCCAGAGACAACTATCTTAGGCTTAGCTGTCTGTGTTTTATCTGTAATCGTAAAAAATCAGCAGAAATTAAGGGATAATGTTACACTATTAGAGTACTGGTAATAGTAAATTATAAGCCCATTTTTAAGATGACAAAGTATAGTTTATCAATAAAGATAGCAATATCCTAACATCTTTGTGTGGTATAGTTTACGAATAAACATAAGTACAGTTTATGACAAAGTATAGAATTATGCACCGCCATGTTATTGGAGAAATATAGCTAACATCTTTGTGGTAATATTTATACTTATACCGCGGTCTAATCCCTAAATACCTAAATTACAAATTGTATAACGAGGAGTAATGCATGCATCAACATGAAGATCCTAGTGCAATAACAAAAAGATGACTTTTTTGTAAAGTAAAAGGAAGTCACTAGGATTTCAATATAATATCAAGTCTATCTGTGAATCTATCCAAAAATAACAATAGCCTCATGCATTACACTATTTATGATAAGATTTAGGACATTACTACATCCGATTACTTCGCAATTCATCAAATTTTAAACACCTCACTGAAAAAATGCTTTTAGGGTCTTTCAGTTTTACCTGTAACATTGTATTTTCCAGGATAAGATCCTAGTTCTTTGGGTAGATCATTCACATCAACTACTCCTGTTACATTCATAGAAGCTTCCATATGCGTTACTCGCGATCTTCTAGAACTACTTCCATTACTTCTAGATGCTTTCCCTGATTTCCTCTGTGATTGCTTAGCCTCTTGCACAGAGACCATATCACGGTCAACAAATGCTTCTCCGTCGTGAGGACCGCTCAATCGACCAGCTTTCCTGTAGAGGTCATCATCTGACATCTTGTCCCAAAAAGCGGGGTTTGAGCCATTGACATTATCATTACCATCTGGAAAAGATCAAATCCAACATCAAAATATTAAAAGACAGCCTACTGTGAATCTGAATCTAAAGTTACAAATCCTTATACAAATATCACAATTCATATTTTCTTATCCAAAACATAACTACATGAATAGATATGACAGGTACAGCTAAGTTTGAAACGAAACCCTAATAAATTTAGGCTAAACACCAATATTAGAAATTAAAGTTGTAAAGATCAAATCGGAACTGAAATAGATCTCAGATAAACTAAATTTGTACATATAAATATATAATTAAACACCTTTCTCCGGAAGAAATGAGCTACTGCAAGTTTCACGCTCCGATTTGCCTCCTAACAACTCCACCCTACTAACGCCACCTCCGCCACTGCAACCTGAAGATCTCATGATCTTTGTAACAATAGCAGCTGGAAGTGGTAACTCCACCGCGTCCATCTATTTCACCGCCGCGAAATCCAAATCATCGTCGATACAACCGATTTGGTCAGCTTCGATGTACGAAAGTCAAGATTGAGGACTCAATTTTGACCATGTTAGAAGATAAAGTGCGATTAGATGAAATTGACGGAGTGAGTGGAGTGAAGAAATGAGGGTTTGTAAAGAGAGGATTTGGGGATTTTGTAGAGAGAGAAAGGGGAAAGGGTAGTTGCGGCTGGGTTAGGGCAGAGAAATTATGAGGAGTATATATAGTTTTCGGGAAAAGTGACGGAGTAAAGGTTGGTAGAGTTCGCCGGTTAGTATATTCCGGTCACTGGCGGGGCCCACATATCCAAGGGAGATAAGTTAAGGGTGTGAAACTCCATTTCAATATTAAACTTCTAATTTATCTTTGCTTATTTCTTTGATGTAATTTCGAAATTAAATTAATTAATTAAATTGGTTTGATTTTATGATTTAATCCGATCTTTCCTCTCTTTATAGATTATTAGTTTAGATCTCGTGTCTACACATGGGGTGAAAAATATATTACATATACTACAGATATAAACAAACTTAAAATATATAAAAATTAATATATAAATGGGTTTCAAAAATACGTTAATTACTATTTAATGTAATTTGACTTTCAATTACTATTTGATTGAAATAAAAGTTACATAATTAAATTTTAAAGTTTCTCATAAGAAGAGATAATTTAAAATAAATGTGTTTTATTAGTATAATTAATAATTTATTTAAATATATATTATTATTTAAAGATAGAAGTGCATTAAACAAGAGAGAGATGCGAAAAAAAATGATAAGAATGCATATGAAGACAACATGTGGCACTAAAAACCCTTTATTTATTATATAATATAGATTAGTAGTTTTTCTTTAATTATATTTTGATTTTCATATTTTATATATATATATATATATATTGTTATTTAATATAATTAGTATTTTTTCTTTAATAATATATTTATAATATCTTTATTATTTAATAAGATTGTGTATTTATTAGGAAAGAGACGGGAAAACTAATGTGAAAAGGCATGAAAAAGTGACAAGTGTCCTTCTCAAAATCTTTATTTATTAGTATGTATAGATTGTATGACGTCTAAATAAATATCACTTAACACATTGTATAAACATCATAGGTTATCCGGTTCGTGTGATATGATGAAAAGCTCAATCATAAAATTTTTATGTATGTTTCACCCATAACTCATTTTGGAAGTCTAAGCACCAACTCCACGAGTCTTTACTATCGGTCAAAGAGATGCCACCAAAAAGATTGAGAAGGTCATATAATTGAGCCAACTCAAAGCCCCCTAGGAGCCCTACACGAATTCCAATTCCATCATGAGGAATCTCTCATATCTTTAATGAAACAAACTTTATCCTTCTCCAAATCGAATAATCTATCAAATCTAGTAGCAAAATGAACATTCCCAGCCCAAGAATCAAAGAATAACGTGTTTGCATCATTCTCAACTTTCCTCTTATATATGATAGAGGTAATATACCCTTTTCATTAAGGGAGAAAATAGATTTAACAATCTAATTCCAAACTCCTGAACCCCTCCTAACCCGAGAACTACCAAACATACCCCCCTGTCACACCCCCAAAATCCACTAACGGAGTTTTACCGTAGGTGCGTGACATACCAGGATATCAGTCATTAGTTACGTTGAACGACTCTATATGAGTTTAATTAAAACACTAGTATTGCTCATAGTCACGATGCAACACTAGTAAATGAAAATATTGAGTTAATGCGAAATGCGAAAGCGTAAAGATTGAAGGAAAAGCATGCGCCCAAAACATGCAATTCGAAAATAAATAAATAAGTAAGTCCTGCGTTTGATAAATAATGAAACTTCAATGCATGCATGCCCTATCTCGTGCTCGTACCTTAACAACCTGAGAAAACATGTTAAAACGTGTCAACACTAGGTTGGTGAGTTCACAGGTTTCAAATGTAAGTAAAGTTTACTAGCTAAAACAATTTACAATTATATCAATAGGTAGCTAACCTAATAACATGTTACTAAAGCGTTTCGACACCGAAGCTGACTGTTTATATTTGATCTGCCTCCTACCATGTCTATCATGAACAATGGTAAACTGTTTCGGTCAATGTTACATCTGTTCGACTTCCTGTCGTGTTAGCGCGACTAACGCGGGTGGGGCTTGTCAATGCCCAGTAGTACTACTCAAGATTACCTCGCTATCCCATATATTAAACGGTTCGATAAGTAAGGACTTACATGATATGTTTGCGCTTAGTACAACAAGTGATATAAATGAAATGTAAGATCTAAATGTGTGTACCCATGTTTTCTCCCCCAAGTTTAAACCATAAGAAAAGGGGCCGTGAAACTCACCTTAGAGTATGGGCTAGAATGACAAGTGAAAGACAGGTGACCCGCTAACGGCTACCTATATTTCATGAGTTTATAAGTGTGTGTTCGTGTTGGTTCGTAAGACCCTTGCATCCAAACAATCCCATTGTTTATGTGTTTGAAAAGAGTTTACAAGTTTGACTCATGTTTGACCAAGTTTGACCCGACGACCCGTTGGTGACTCAATGTATGAAATAGTGTTTGATTAATATAATACTTCCATATTACACACATAAGATCATGCATGTAACACTTAGCAACAATTCCTTATTGTTCTAGTATGCTAGCACGGTTACCACATATAATAAGTTTCTATATTTAGCAGCTTTCCATAATTAGCAGGTTTTCATAAATAGTAAGTTTCTATAAATGGCAGTTATGTTCGAGACTCATGTTTTCTAGAAACTATCGTTACTAGTTATGTTCATAATATGAATCTAATACGTTCTAGATGGTTAAACATGTAACACACACCTTGATCTTTAACATGTTGACCACATTTCAGTTTAGGGTTTCCTTTTATAGTCGGCTAAAGATAGCATGCATGGTTTCTGAGATTTAACACATTATAACACGTTATTTCATCATTGTTAACATATAACTATCATAATATACTAACATGCATATCAAACTAGCAAGTTATGATTACTTTAGTCGATTAAAGTTTCCTTATTTAGCAAGTTTGTAAAACCGGACTAGGTATTCAAAATCTAACTTCATAATTCACTTAAACATGCATCAAGTAACGTATAAATATCATCATATCATACTAATCATGTCTAACATGCAAGATAGAAAACACAAAAAGTTTCCTTATATAGTAACTATCGGTTCCAGACATCTAGAGTTTCACAAAATCAACAAAACTAACAACTATCATCATAATACACAATTAATTATCAAAGTTTGCATCTTTATTGAATGGATTCTTGTTTGGATGAAAACTAGGGTTTCACATAACCTATTTTTCAAAAAATATATAAATAAATATACATAAAATCTTACTTGATCCGATAGAAACGGAGACTGATGCTAGGATTGCTCAAGAACACCAACGACTATAAGAAGGAGATCGATCTAAGAATGGTTTAAAGATGAAGAGAGGATTTTTGATTTCAAGGGAGGTGGGGGCTGAATATTTCCGAAACTATGGAGTTATGGGGTTAGGGTTTTTATAAAATCCTTATATATGCACTCCATGGGCCCAAAAATGGATAAAAGTGTAAGTATAGGAGGCCCGTTGACTAATTAAATGAGTTTAAAACTATTTTAATTAAATGTAACTAATTAAGATAGTCTCTAATAAATATTTTTATAAAACTTATTTATAAAAATTACTAAAACAATAAAAGTCACAACGTTCCGCGTAAACGTACGCGATTTCACGAAATTCTACAGTTTACGCATAAAATCACATAACACGTAAAAGCACATAATTTATATTAATTATAAATTATTTATTGTTCGAAATATTATTTTTAATTATCACCAACGTTCGGGGATCGACTCGTGCGATTCGGTAATTCTCCGAATTACCGTTACGTGAGTGTTTGTGCAATAACTGACACAATTAATTAACCCTAATTAAATGTAATGCATGAGTGAATGTTTGAGATAACTGATTTTGTATAAACAATGTTTGAACTAACGATGTTTGTGTTAACGGAGTTAACCTGAATTTGTCGGATGTCACACCCCCCTTTAAATCAAATCTATCACCTTGACCCAAAGAGCGTTCGGAGAATTAACATACCTCTAACGCCACTTGTTAAAGAATAGTGCAGTTGAGAGACTCTAAACTTCCAATCCCCAAGCCACCAAATTATTTATCAACAATCACTGAATTCCAGTTAACCTAAGTTATTTTACAAGAAAATTCATCACATCCAAAAAATAAACGAAGACCTTAAAGACTCGAGACTCTTTTTAATCTTGCTATGCATATGAAACAACGACATAAAATAAATCCCAATTGAGCCAAGAAACGAGGAAATAAGTGTAGATCTGCCACCAATAGATAACATCTTAGCTTTCCCCTTTGAAAGTCTCCTTTTGAATTTATCAATATTAGGCTTTCAGTTTTCAACTTGAGTCATACTGGAGCCCACAAAGATATCCAAATAAACTGAATCGGAGTTTTTTAGGTTTACAGACTGAGATCTTAGCCAGATCCTCTACCAAAGAATAAACAATGTCCACGCCACAAAGACTCGACTTATGAAAATTGATTTTCAAACTTGATGCCAAATAAAAAACAGTTAAAAACCCTGACGATATTCTTCTTATTCTACTTCAACCACTTCCCTATGATAATTATAGGGTGAATCTATTAAGACACGGAATATTGCTAATTGGACATGTCGCCGCCCTATACGCACTCGTATAGGCCAATACGAGGCGTATAGGGTTCAGTCTCTGCCAACAGAATGCCACGTCGCATTCCCGGTCTGGCGGCTGGGTCCAATACGGGCCGTATTGATCTATACGCAGCGTATGGGCCACGGGTTTTAATTTTGCTTCAAAAGTTGGCAGAAGTCGATTTAAAAACCTCTATACGTGGCGTATTGCCCTATACGCCACGTATAGGGTATTTTATTAATTTAAGTTTGTTGTTTTTTTTAATTTAATTTATATAACTTTGTTAATATAAGTTTGTTATATTTTTTAATTTAAATTATATAACTTTGTTAACATTTATTATATTTTTGCATTTATAATTTATCATTACAAACAAACAAAAAATTAAACATTACAACCAAAGAAATAAGTAAAAGACTATATACATTACATCACAAAATTAAATATATACATCAAAATGTTTTTACATACATAACCGAAGAAACAAACTAAATACAAATAAAAACAACTAAGCCTGACCCGTCCCGCCGTCATCCTGACCGGCCCCGCCGTCATCCTGAACGGGGTCGTCTGGATAATGATGTGGCAGTGGTAGTGGTGGTAGCTCGATGCCGGCGGCTCGTGATAGATCCACGAGGCTACCAACCGCCCACATCATAAGGTCCTCCATGCGGTCGCTCTGACGAGCCTGTCGCCGTGACTCGGCAACAAGTCGCCGTGAGTCGGCAGCAAGGGTCTCAAGCAATGCCTGGGTGGCCCTGTCCAGCCTAACAGACCGACGCGCGTGTCGGGGATGCTGTGGCGGATGGTCGTGGATGGGTTCCACGTGCGGCTGATGCGGCGCCGGCAACGGCACACCTAGTGGCGGGTCAGGCATCTGCGGGCCCCCCTGTCCAGGCATCGGCGACAACGGCACCGGGACCCAAACCTGGTCCTGGACGGCCCCTACAAACCGTAGGCCGAGCCCCGGGAAACGGTGCGTGATGCGCATGCCGCTAGCTGTGCGGCGGTCTAATCTGACAGGGGGAATGGGCGGTAACAACTCAGGCTCATGCGCATGCCATGGTGTAATACTACGCATGACCTGAGTGATAAAAGCGCCGCCATACAAAAGCCCGCGCCTCTGCCGCATATAGGCAGACGCGAAATAACTAGCGAGGCATGTGGATAGGGCGCACCCCGTGCCTGTAAGCAGGCAGTAGAGAAAGAAGAGGTCTCTATCGGTGCACCACTCACGGCTTTTCTGACGCGGTGCGATCGACGTCGAGATAAGCCGGTGCAAATATCTATAGAGGGGGTCTCTAATCCCCGAAACCCTCGCCTTGGTACCTAACCAAGGGCTATCGGAAATCAAACCCCAAAAAACAAGGAGTACCTCCTTGTCCACCTCCGTCACCGCCGCGGTGTAAACCGGCAAAATCGTCACGGGCTCAAAGTACAAGCCCGTCGCGACGGCCCACTGACGGAGGGTCAGACGGTACTGGTGGCCAAAAATACGGAAGGAGACCTGATCCGGCTCCTCTGCCGGCGCCTCCTCGGGAACGGGCGCTAGCCCCTCCTCTGAGTAGATGAACGTCGAAAGAAACTCGACGACCACCTCTCGGTAGGTCTCGGTGAATGATAGATCAAAAAGCCGATCCCATGGCGTGTCCTCGCCTATGATGGCCCTGGCCCGCTCCGCCTCCTGGACCTCCTGGAGAAGCTCCCAGTCCACCGCCGTCCCCGGCCCCAAACGCACCTCCCGTAGCTTTTGGCACCGGCCATACCACTCCGAGTCTGCCGGAAAATCCAAATAGGGGTAGTGCGCAAGATCCTGTAACTCGTCCATCTGAACATCGTCGTCGTGATCCGCCATATCTGAAAATAATAATATATTTAAAATAATAATAAATTGTTTATTTAATATAAATAAATGATTTAAAATAATAATAAATTGTTTTTATTATTTAAATAAATTATTTAAAATAATAAATAAATTGTTTATTTAATATAAATAAATGATTTAAAATAATTTTTTTAAAAACCTATACGCCACGTATAGCTTTATACGTGGCGTATAGGGTGTTACCGGGTAAGCAAGCCATACGCAGGCCAACCAAGCCATACGCAGGCCAGTTACCGGGCAAAACGAGCCATACGCGGCCAACCAAGCCATACGCAGGCCAGTTACCGGGTAACTTAATATAGGAGCTATGTCTCGCAGGGTCACATATGCTTTGTTGGGATCCTGTGAACGAGCTGTTTCTCGTGACATCATGTTTCCTTTGTTGTTGCTTTTTCAAAGTTGGACGACCGCGAGTATCTTCTTGTACCATAGCTTTATGCGAAACCTTACCGTGTAGGTTATCAAACAATTCAATACTTACGTGCCTGTCCATTTTCCTTATTAGGCTTGTTCCAAACCCATGCTGTAATTGTACATACTGATCTGTTACAATTTCATCAACAAACCCAACAAGTCTATCCAGCGAGCTGTTAGCATTTCTAATATAGCTCTTTAAGAGCGAATGCTGGCTCTCGACTCGGTTCGTGGTATGTTGACCAAAATTGAGTTTTCTGTTGGACCAGGCCGATACAAACTTTTCTTTATATGGGTCCAACCAATTTTTTGTCACATAGTCAATAACTCCTACAAAAATAATTTAAAACCTAATAAATATTTAATATTGTAAATAAATTAAACCATAATAATTATTTAATATTCAAAACTTACTTCCTCGTTTGGCTGCATACAGTCGTTCGTAAAGCCGGTTGAAGTTGTACTGGTATACTTCTGGCGTAGGAGACTCACACAATACCGACCAAGAATACTTGAAATTTTCCCAATCTTCGTCTGTAAACGATGCCTTGCAATGTTTTGAGATATTCTCGTGTATGTGCCACCGGCATAGGTTCTTGGAACTTTTCGGGAATATTTTGTCACACGCGTTCATAAGAGCTTTGTCCCTGTCTGTTACTATCACGCGCGGCTCCATACACTTTTGCAACATACCTTTGATTTGCAATAGCAACCAGACGAAGTTTTCCTCCCGTTCTTTAGATATAAATGCATGAGCGACGCAGAACGACTGGTGTGTGGAGGTCACACCGACCACTTGGACAAATGGAAGTCTATACATGTTTGTTTTGTACGTTGCGTCGATCATCAAAACATGCGGGAACGCACGCCACATCTCGTAGGATTTCGGATGAACAAAGAATATCTCCTCCACGACATTTGTGACGGGATCCTCCCGGGTATAGTAGACGTAATGTTTAGAAGAAAGCAGGTGCTCCAGAACCTGCATTGGAGTTTCACCGACTCTCGTTTCGTTTTTTATCTTTTGTATTGCATTATAAATGTCCTTTTTAATGCAACTACTATCGGGGTTTTGCTCCCTTATGGTTGCCAGAATGTTTCGTGGCATCATGTTTTGCGAATACAATTTCGCCACCAAAAGTTGTTCCGACTCAGACAGTCTCCTGGCAAACGAGTGCGCCTCAAGATGTTGACTAGGATCGTGGTTATGACTGTCATCCTTCACCGTTAATTTCCAATCACCAGTATTTACTTGGTACTCTCCTTCCAATTTAAAAGGACAACCTGTTTTCTTGCTACCGACACGTCGAACCGTGGCAGTAGATTTACGTTCGCCGTGACGGTCACACACAAGCCACACCTTGATAACCGGCTCCGACGGGTCGTCGCCTTTTCTCCTCGATCGTCTGGTGACAATGACGTAACCATTCTCACGTCCTCTGCGGACAGCCCAATCCACCAACTGATCACGAGTCTGAAAATTCTACAACAACGGTACGGTAAAAGTTAAGAAACAACAAACTAAATGTATGCATATATATAGGAATGTTATACCTGGTCAGTTTTATACATCACGAAGCTGTCGGTTTGTTGTGTCGGGTAAGAGTCTTCACCGTACACGAAGTCGTCCGTGGGTTGTGTAAGGTAAGAGTGTTCACCGTATACGAACTCGGGATTGCTTAGTGGCTCGTTCAAATCGGGAAGCCTTACCCGTTGATTAGAATAAACGTCGGACGAGACCTCCTCCCGGTTCACATCTTGAAATCCAGAACTTTGCGGGTTGTTTTCCAGCGACTCGTTAGAATATACCTGAAAACCGTAGTTACCATCCCACCACCAAGACATTGCTATAACTTTTTGAAAACCGTAAATTGTTTGAAAATTTTTGAACGATACGTTCAAATGAGAATTGTGCATGGTAAAATACACAAAATTTGGCCCCTATACGCATCGTATAGCTCTATACGATGCGTATAGACTCCTGGTCAAACCGACAACATCGTATAGGTCAATACGGTGCGTATAGGGGTTGGAATGTCTAGGAGTACGATGTTGTCGGGTTTGGGAAATTGTGAAGGCTATACGCATCGTATTGCCCTATACGATGCGTATAGAGCCCGGTCCAGATAGCAATTCCCGTGTCCCATTAGTAGTCCCCTAATTATAATGTCAAGATAAAATAATCGTGAGATAGAAAGATTACCCACACATGCACCGTGAATCAAACTTGGCTCCCTAATGTCTTCCAAAGAAACATGTAATTTTTCCATAGCCAAAATGAAAATAAAGGGGGCCATATGATCACCATGCCTAAAGCCTATTTCCAACTAGAATTCCATAGAAGGGCTTCCGTAACCAAGATAGAAGCACAAGTCGAATACATACAAGCTCGAATCCAACTGATCCAAATAGGACCAAACACATGAAATCCATAATAGAACACAAGTAATCCTAGCTTAATGAGTCATATGTTTTAGTAAAATCAATTTTGAACAACAATGTTTTTTTTTTCTTTTTCCTATACCAATCCACCATCTTATTAAAAAAAAGAGGCCCTTCAAAGATCCGACGACCTTTATTAATAGTCGACTGAATCGGGCTAAAATCGAATCAATAACTTTTGATAGTCTGTTGGCCAAAATCTTGGCAATAACTTTAACTGCAAATCTACTAGGCTAATAAGTTTAAAATCGGTGACAAGGAGAGGGCTCGATACCTTAGGATCAAAGTGATAAATGAAGAATTGTAGCCAATAGGAATCGAGGAACAGAAGAATCCTAGATGAACCCCCAAAATCTCTGAGTGCAAAAGATCGCAATATTTTTATAAAAACATTTTGATTTTTTGTTTATAAATTTTTTTGAAATTACACATAAAAGTTTTTTTTAAAGAAAAAACCTATGTAAAAACCTGTTTTTTAGAGAGTTTTCAATGTTTTCAGAACTCGGGTGAGTTTTCATCCCATATATTCCTAGGGTGAATATTTATGGATTAATACAATTGTTTATAACAAATACTTGTATGGCTATCCATCCACGTTCAATTATCTTCATATTAGTTTATTAGGAATTAAGGTGGCGAATATTCTAAAAATAATAAAATTCTTAAAAGTATGAGATTAAGGTGGTGAATATTCTAAAAATAATAAAATTCTTAAAAGTATGAGAACTATCAGGATGGGACACATGTATCATATGATAGGGGTAAATGCGTCTAATTAATAGCATATAGTTTTACCCTATCAAATGAATCGGTAAAAGCAAGACAAAGGAAATCGACCAAAAGAAACAAGAGCAAAACAAGCGATTCGATTGCAAAACGATTTTATTGCTTATGTGTTTTCATATATATTATAGGTATTTTTACAAAATGGATTTAAATTGATTATAAATAATCTCCTTATAGAATAAATTTGTCAATCGATTTTATTTGTCTTGCTTCTGCCGATTCATTTGTTAGAGTAAATAGTTGTCGATGGAATTTTGTGAGAAAAACCATACAGTATGTTGGTTTTTTATGTGTAAAAATATGTTAAGGGGCTTTTGTAAAAAAGGAGAGAGAGAATATTATATTGGTTTTTTATTTGCAAAATTTTGTTGAAGGATTTTTGCGAGGAAAAACAGAAAGGGTGTTAGTTTTTTTTATAACATTTGCTATTTTAGTTAAATAAAATAAAATTCCTGATTTTATAATATAACTTTTATATAGAAAGTATTTATTTATGTCTAAAAGGTAACAAAACTAAATAGAAAGCCCACAAATACATTTATTTCTTTCACCGATAATCCAAGTTTGCATTTATCATTCGTGTTTCTTCTTTATTGTAATCCCACCGCCTGCGAGAATGACCGGCACGGTGGTGAGACCGGCTGGAGTTGCCGGAACTGTGGACACATTGACCGGACAGACACTGTCTCCGTTGTACATCAATTCTTTCCGCATCTCCACCGTCACTAACCGATTACTTGCTCACGTTCGCGGAGAATCAAACACTGACAAAACAGAGTTCTGCAATCTCTGCCTCTCTCTCTCCAGGTATGCCTTTTTTAATTTCAATTTTTATTAACTAGTATATGTATAGTTTTTGTTAAAAGTATACTGTTTAACGTCTTTGTCATCGCTCCGTATTTTTTGAATTTTTTCCTCATGTATGTTCAAACCCTAGTTTAGAAAAAGCAGAATTTCGATTTTTTCGTTTAACATAGTTTTTTTCTTCAGAATTAAAAAATAATATAGTTATGTTACAGTTTTATTAGCTATTAGTGGTAAAGTTTAATGTGGTTATCACTAATTTTTTCCTTAAAGTTTGATAATTACATCTAAATTGAGGTTAAAAATCAATCAATTCATCTTGGAATAGTAAAAAATTGTTATAAGTTTATCAAAATTAAGGTTAAAAATCAATCAATTCAGCTTGGAAAAGTAAAAAACTTGTTACAGTCTATTAAAATTAAGTTTAAAAATCAATCAATCCATCTTGGAAAAGTGTAAATTTATTACAGGTTGTGAAATTAGGGTTGTGTGTAAAAGAGGGAAATCCCAAGTCACTGTGGAACAAACCTTGATTATGATGGTTTCTGATAGTTGTAGGAGTTAAAATTTTATTTTTGATCACTTATGAAGTGAAATTTAATATATTTATTTGATTTATTTTTCTGCATTATCAAGTTGAATTGTTATTGTTTAGTTTTTGATCACTTGTATTTAAGAACTGAACTGTTTCGTATGCGTGATATGAGTAAACTGGTAGTCTGATAGATATATGGCTAGTTTGTTGAAGAATTTTGTTAGATCTGCAGACCAAGGGAATTAGAATTTCTAAATCATATCATTTTTTTTGTCAGTTTCTTGTTTATATTTGAAGAATCTTATCTGTTTTGTTTAAATTATCATACTGATCATCGACTCTATATTAAAATTGCAGAGGTATTGACTATGCCGTTTCTAACAATGATATCCCAGGCAGAGCTCCAGATTTACCATATTTGTTAAAGCAGGTTACTTCTTTCTTCCGATAGTAATAGTAAAAGATTCGTTTAATAATTACTATGTTGTTTTTACTTCTGAATACAATTATGGCTGGAACTTGGTTCCCTATCTATAAGAAATTTTGCTTTATTTTAACATCTTGCTGTTACCTATGAGTAATCCCATTTGTTATTTAGGTATGTCAGACGAAAAGTGATCTCACATCGCGAGCAGCTATTATGGTACTCATGATCTCTGTAAAGGTACTCACTTTCTAAATATGGAAGATTTATAGATGAAAAACCAACTATAGTTAATCTTTCCCTTCTGCTGGCTGTTCTAAGTGATTTTTTTTTTGAATTTTGATATAGAGTGCATGCAGTAATGGGTGGTTCAGTGAGAAGATAAAGACAGAACTTAATGTTCTTTCAGACGAGGTTTGTAAATGGTTTGGACACCCATTCTTTTTCTATTTTTATCACTTTTTTCTTTCTTAACAAAGCATTTGTTTGCATAATGTAGCTGCAAAGCAGTTTTTGCAGTGTTAGTGTTGATGAATTGAATTCTAATGTGAAGAACAAGGAGAGTAACCTACATCCCACCATCTCCAGAGTTATGGCAAGGTGTTTATCATCTACACTTTTTATTTTTATTTGGTCTCTTAGCTTTGTGGACAAATGTATGAAAGCTTGATTTAAAAAATTCTGAATTTACATCGGAAGAAGTTTCCTTTCAGGTTCTATCCAGGAATGAAAATGGGCGAAATATTTTCTCTTGTTGAGACCAAGGTAATAATGTTCATTTTTAAGAAAAAAGTCATCTACTCATCTTGCAAATTTGTGATCTAAGTAATTTTCTGTATATATTATAGCCGGGTTATGATTCATATGTGACCGATCTGCATATATCAAAGAGATCAAGAACTTCTCCTGATGACAAAATAGTAAGCATTTCTTGTCATGATCTTCTACCATATTGAATTATGTTCTATATTCTCATGTGGGTTATAAACTTGTAATTAAATCTGTTTTAACTTAACTAGGTTAAAAGTTTGCTCCTTTTTTCGTTTCCAATTTAATTTTCTTGCAGTATTTATTTGTTGCTCAAACAGATAATATAAGGACTTCATCATGCCTCATAAGTCCCCAGCAAGTCAAGTATGTACTTAACTTTACCATCTAAATCCTTCTTTCACTGAAGTATACAAATGTGTTCAGATTGGGCTAAAATTTTGTTCATCTGTCTTGAACTTATAGTATTTTATTGAATGGGGAAGGAGTCGATAAAAGGACTTCTATTAACAAGGTTTGTACATGCTGCTCTACGGCCTGTACTATAACGTGGTCTTGGTGAACACTAACATGTTTCTGGTTCCTAAATTTCCTCATCAGGATCTTGGACCACAGATGCCGACACATGTTACACATATGCTTAAATATGGAAGCAATCTTCTTCAAGTGGTGGGCCAATTTAGCGGTAATATCATCATCCAATGCTAGAATAATGTTCATGCTTGACTCCACCTGAATTTTTCTATTTTTTTTGTTTAGGGAGATATATTATAGTGATTGCCTTCATGAACGTGGTCTCAAATCTTAGCTTTTCTACCATTCCCGACTATATTCCACCAATTTCTGCTCAACCTGATTCTGGTTAGTTAGACGCGTGTATTTGTTGGTTTTTGTTAAATCTATTTCTAAATTCTTATCCTTTTGGGTTATTTTATTTTGATGATAGATAATGAGATAATTGAAGGACCATCTAGAGTATCACTAAAGTGCCCCATAAGGTATAATTATAAGCCATACAATAAACGCCAAACACTTGTTGATTTGATCTTGAAATTTCTGTAATTTACGGTTCTTATTTTTATACAGTTTTGGTCGTATCAATATCCCTGTAAAAGGGCATTCATGCAAACATCTTCAGGCAAGTTCTCCATGCTACATCATAAAAAAATCAATGCTTTTATGAGAACCTAGGTTTTCCTTTTTTTATTTAAAAGAAATTCTACCTGCAGTGCTTTGATTTTAATAATTATGTGGGAATTAACTCAAGAAGACCACTATGGCGTTGTCCCCATTGTAGTCAATCAGTCTGCTACCTTGACATCAGAATTGATCAAAGCATGGTCAAGGTAAGTCAAGATTCATACTTCCATATTCATATCCTTTTATTTTTTTTAATATTTATTTATTTTCTATTATCATAACTCATTATCTGATTCGTTGTTAGGTCTTGAAAGAGGTAGGAGAAGATGTTTCATATGTGAAAATATCAAGCGATGGTTCGTGGGAAGCTGTCACTGAAAATAACAGCAATGATCTTACAGAAAAACCAAATGAAAATGATGCACAACCTTTAAACCAAGAAACTCCCACCCTAAGTGTTGATGACTATATGGATCTTACTGAAAATGACAATGAAATCGATAATTTTTATAAAGATGATGACACAAAACCTTTCCCACCTGGTGAATCTAGTGTTATGAATAAAAATATTTCACCACATACGGAAGACAGGTTTTGGAGGGATCTCTTTTCATCTGCAACTGGAACTAGGGATATTAATACTAGATCAGATGTTAGTGATGCTATTCAAAGGAATCACCATGTTTTCAACTCCTTGGCCCCAGGTCAAAGACAAAGTCAAACACATGTTCCCAGTAATATGCAGTCGCAACAGAATGAAAACTCAAATAATAATAACAATAACGGGCATGTGAGGTACCCAAGACCCGCCACCTGGGTAAAAAGAACACAAAATGCTATTCAGGCACTTCCAGTTCCGAATTCTCCAAGGACGGTTGATGGTGACAGACAAGACAACTTTTCAAGATCTCATCTAAATCAGCACACGAGTTCTCATGTAAGACAATTTTTTCCATCTTAAAAATTCTGACTTTTTTCTAATTTCTATTACTTGTAGAGTCAGGGTCTTCTTTCAAGTCAAAGACATGCAATTCCACAACTTGGTACTCGTTCAGCTTCACCTCAACCAATAAGTGGTAACAGACATGCTTCACCTCTCTCAGCAGACCACTTCAGCTCACTCCAAAGGCAATCCCTGAATCAAAGGGCTCATCTTCCTGTTCGATCATCTGGTCAACCAGCTCCTCATGTTTGGCTAGGCGGTGCACCTGGTGGTGTGGGTTTTATGACTAGTCTTGCAAGTAGTCAACCCTCCCAATATTCATTGGCTGCTATTCAACGAGCTACTTCCCAGATTAAGAGCCCAACACTTCCTATTCCATCTCCAATTCAGACATCTGTGCCAGTTGCAGCAACAGGCGACCAAAGAGGTAACAGTTAATGCCAATAAATAAATAAAATAAAATAATACAGAATTGAAGTGGACCTGATGTAAGCTACTATGGATCCAGTGAGTCCAGTAGATGGATCAGCAGAAGAGAACTGGAGGCCAACTGGACGGATGAGAGGAAGTCTTTCAGGGCAGCAATACGCCGAAGCATTGAAACACCAGTCCATAATTGAACCAAGCGAACCAGTTCAAGCGGCTAGACCGCCACCAGTTCTGAACACACCCAGACCGTTCATACCGCTTCGTTTCCAAGCCCTAATGGCTAATAATAACTCCAGACATCAAGCAGAAGGAAGCGGTCCAGGTTCAGACAGTACCATGGCTGGTGGTTCTGCTGCTGGAGATAATTAAAGGAAGTTGGTCCCCAGGTACTGTTGTATTATTGTTGTAAGAATGTATGATTTTATTCCAATATTCTGTTTAAAGACCACATAAAAATTTGTAGGCATCATCCAAAGTATATATGCATTACAGCATAATTTGGGTGACCATCTCGAATTTTGTATCATGAATGATACTATTCCCTAGTCGCGTGTCACCTTTTTTCAGTCTAATTAGATGTTTGTAAAAATTATGTTATTTTAGTGTATCTATAGATATTGACATCTCTAGAGATGCTAGTGCTTGGTTACCAGTGGGCAGGAATTCTATTTATATTTGATTTTGCATTAGAATTAGTAATCATAAGTTGATATCTATAATGTTGATTTTACCTTTTGTTACATTAGTTTATTTGTTAATATTTATCAACTCCATTGTTTTTATTTATCAGCAGATTCTTGAAGAAAATTAGAAAGCTTCGAGTTCTATTCCATTAATATACAGATAAAAGTTATACATTATACATACAGTTTTCCATTCTCGATTCTCGACTTGGACTTCTATCGTACACAATTAGGAAACCGAACCTATCGAGGAGAAACGACATTGTTTGTCAATTGTAATTGTTGGTGGTTGATTTAGAATCTGGAGTGGAGTTGCTTGAGGAGTGGAGTCAAAGTCTCCATGAGCTTGTCACATGGATGATTGTGAATGCCTTCATAAGTTGTGACCACAATGGAGTTGTCTTTTGAGAGCCTTTGAATTTGCTTCTTCACATTGCATGTATGATGAGTGCACCTATAGTAACTCCTTCAAACAAATAGACAGAATATATTGTTATCATTACTATTAAAAATATTTCAAACCAGTCTAGTAAAATATATGAAATTTGTAGATATTGAAGTGTCTTCTCTAGATGAGGGTTCTTTAATGTCATGATATCATGTACTCTAAGCTACAGTAAGGCTATCTGTAGTGTTTTCACTAAAAAGTGAAAAACATTCTGTCACGTCAGCAAATGACAATCACTAAACATAATCACTAAGATATATAATGATTTTACTATCCATATATACACAAATTGCCCCACATCCCGTGATTTGCTCTTAGGCTATGCCAAATCACGCTCGAGGGGGCGGTGTTCCATGCCAACTCATAGGTCACGGGCTCCACGCCCGTTACTAGAGGTGCACAAACAACCCGGATCCGGATCCGAAAGATAATCTGAAACCAGATCAGACCCTAACCGGATAAAAAAGAACCGGACCGGATTTTTTAGGATCCGCCGGATCTAGAGCCGGTTCCAAGGTTTTATCCGGACCGTATAAAAATCGGACAAAAATCGAACAAAATGGAACCGGACAAAATCGGACACAAAAAAATCCGGATAAAACCGGATAAATCGGATATTTAGTCAGATCCGGTTCCAAATAGGTTCCACCTCTCCACTCCCAAAACCGGATCCGATCTGGAACCGGTTCCCTCGTGTCCGGTCGTTGACCAACGTTGCCGGATCCGGTTCCGAAAAAAATCCGGTTTATACACCTCTACCCGTTACACATAGGCTAATCCCCACGCATGGACCAAAGATCAATACTAAATTTACGGGTTAAACAAATTGCACGAGCTCAGTTTGTTTACTAGCTCATTTTGTTTAGAGTTTTATTTTTAATACCCGAGCTCGTCTTGTTTTTTATTTATTAATTATTTAAATATATTTAATTATATATTTTATAATTATAATTTCTCTAGATTTTGTATTATATATTGTTTAATTGTTTTTTTATCATAATTTAATATATAATAAATATTATATAAATATATGTTCGATAATACATAAAATAAAATATCTATAAAAAACTCATTTAGGCTCATGAGCATGCTCGAGCTTGATACGTGAAGCTCGGGCTCAGACTCATTTATTAAATGAGCCCTGATATAAGCTTGAACACGTTTTAAGTTTTTAGTGAGCTCAACTCGACTTGTTTATAGCACTAAATACCCTGGTTCGATGGATAATACCCCATAGCCCTGGCAAGTCCAACGACATATTTGACGTCACAACATGATACACATCATTTCTGGCATTTATGACAGAACGTTACAAAAAGGTCTCAATATTATATATGCCCCCTCTTCTCGTACACATGAGGGCATTTAGTAACCTCAATCTACTTCACAATACTACTACATCACTCTTCCCGCTCTCTTGATTATTATCGCATCTTGATATTTACTTTCACATCAGAGTTTCATAAAGGAGCAGCCTTTCTTTTGGAAAAATTAAGCCTTTTACGTGTGCATTATAGATCCATTAAATATCTGGACTTGATGTTCAACGTCTCTAGCGCCGCTGATGCTCCCTCAGTTGTTGCGTGAATCTTAGTAGCATTATCAACAACAATAATAATATTATCTTAAAATAACAAGTTTCAGTACCACAAAATAAAAAATATGTTCCCTACATATAAACACGCTTAGAAAGATACGACTTTTAATACTATTTCGTCGCGGAACAAACAACTAGAACGTAAATCGTAGCAAGAAACCAACATTTAAAAAAAGTATCTTTTTTAAAAACGTAACATTGCTCAATTTTTGAAATAACCAAACTTTATTACATTTTTTTTAAATGTATACAACCCGGTTTTGTTACATTTTTTAAAAATAAATTAGAACCCGATTGTTTGCATTTAAAAAAATGAGTTGTTACGTAAACATTCATGTTAATTGTTAATGATAAATCTTAAACTTATAACTTGTTATTTAAAAGGCTCACTTGACCACCCACAAAATTAAAAGTAGTCCTAAAATTAGATTACCTTTTGAGGAAACAAGAAAAAAAAGAGAGTTATTGACTTATTTCAATGGTAGTTTGGGAAGGAATGTTAGGTCACCTTATTTACTTATTTATTCTTTCTTGCTCACCAAAGAGAAAAAAGTGAATCCACTCATAAAAATTATTGAGATTTATAAAAATGGATCTTTATATTTAGAGAATCTCTATTACTAAACTATAAAATTTAAAGATAGAAATGGAGATAGATTCTAATACAAGTTCAAAATAGAAGAAAATTCTAAATAATAAAGATGGAGATTGATATAGAGATTACGATTTGATCAACCGTTCAATATTTTCCATATGATTTAGATTGAGTTCACGTTTTCTAAAATGAATACAAAAAATGACATTTTCGTTTAACGTTATAAACACGCCGATGACACAAGTAGATACATAAATTCGTTAAACCAAATATTCAAGTTTATATTAGTTTTATTAACATGTAATTTGGAGTTCGCACTTTCATAAAACGAAAGCATAAATTCATGCATTCGTATAACGTTATAGTTATACGTTGGCGTATGATTAACAGTAGATGTATATCGTATACGTATATAGATAGATAGACGTTTAATTTGATGTAGAATTATATACATACATATAGAGGGGTATATGTAGTGAAGTACCTTGGATGATGAGTATTTTTGACAGACTTTTGGCCATATTTTCTCCATTTGTAACCATCATCAAGAATATCCTCATTGCTTCTTGTATGAAATGCAACCCTAGATGACGAAGTTACTTTCTTACCCCTCTCACTTTTCATGCATTTACCATTCCTCCCCCCATTCTTTTCATCTCCTTCACACAACCCCCTCTCCATCTTCAACCCTTGATGATCTCCATTTACGAAACCAGAAAGAAGGCTAACCCAGTCCACATTGCTGCTCTCTAAACCAATATTATTATCAATATTAATATTATCATCATCAAGATGATGAGCCATGGTTACTGGTAGTTGGGGTAAAACAGAAGGGTACTGATCAAATGTTGGAATATTATTATGAATCAAAGGGGTATTCATGTAATTATATTCCAACATATATGGATTCATGGGACTCATGTTAATGTTGTTGTCGTTCATAGGAGCTTGTGAAGAATGTTTGTCTCCTTCCATGCTCAATCTGAAGGTAATTTCTTGGCAGATGAAAGAGGTTGGTCTGTCCCACACACTTGTTATATAATGTATGTATAGGTTGAAGATAACCAACTAAACATTACCTAATTTTGTTGAACTATATACGTTGTTAAAAGATGAACCTGTTTTCTTTTTTCAAATAGCTGGTTTTGTAAAAGTGCTTTTTATAAAGTTTTGGTTTTTGAAACATGTAAAATTAAATTAAAATTAACATTGTAATGTAGAAAAAAAATTATTTTTTTATAGACCAAACATTTTGAATATATGAATTTAATTTTTAATAAAATTACATTGAAATGTAGAAAAAAAAGTTAAACAAAACAATGTTTTACAGTTTTTAGATTATTACACGTAGCGATCCTGTTTAAACTAAATTTCAACTTAGCAAACTCATATTTTACAGCATGTTTTAGAGTCTAGTAATTTGTACAAACACTTTTCTAAATCAACTATTAAAAAAATAAGAAAAAGAAAATTTCAGATTTAAAATGAACAAGTTATAACAAAATAAATGAGATGTGAGATGTTTTAAAAAAATTAATAACTTTTTAAAAAATAATGATTTTTAGTTAAGTTATAATAATAATGATAAAAACCTGATACGAAAAACACTATATTATTTACAAATGTAAAGCTATATTTATATCATCAATTCATGCCATACATTTATTACATGCATGGTGAATGTATATTTTGACATCTTTCTCTCTCACAGAGAGAAAGAACTAGTCCATCTATTTTGAGTGAAGAGGTCGAACACGTCAATCGTTGTTGCGGTAGTTTGGAAAATCGACATATCTTCACTCCTCTTACATACGTGTCAAATTGTTAATTATATAAAAATGGAAAAAAATTGATCATTTTTGTTAAATAAAGACGACGACAAAATTAAGTTCTTTACTTTTATTTTTTCTTTCGATTAATTATTTTTTTCTACAATCTTATTTTTATTTAAGTTGTTTTTATAGGCATCAACATTGTTAATAAAGAGAAAAGTTCAATCAATAGAAACTAAGTTTTCGAAGTGTTTCGTTTAAGTTTTTTTGTCTCTCTAAATTCACTAAACTTTCACTAAGTGTTCCAATCATATGTAATATTTTTTATAAATGTTTAAATTTTTTAAAATTGAATGAGGCAAATGAAATATATATGAATATTAATTAGTTACCAATAAATGAAATTTTTATTCTAATTAAATTAAAATAGGAGATAATAGTAAAGGAAAAAAAATTCACCAAATAATAAACAAGTTTAAGAATTGTTATATTTAAGTCGAATTAGAAAAAAATAAATAGTAAAAAAGATTAAAATATGTTTCATTTATCTATTTAATTTTTAAAAATTTAAACATTTATAAAAATATTACATAGGATTGAAACATCTAATGAAAGTTGAGTTACTTTATAGGGACAAAAAACTTTAAATGACTTAAAAGGAAAACTTGTGATAATTGGTTACTATTGTGTAAAGTTACCCAATAATAACAAGTTCCAATTGCAAGATGCAGGCAACACATATAACTAAAAAAACCTTTACATGTGTGTTCATGATAAATAGAGACATGACTCTACATTACAAGCCCAACAATTCTAGCCTAATATGATGTCTGATCGACATAATACACTCACATGACAGAGTATTTAAATTTAGAGACCAATAATTTTAGCAAACCAACAATCTGCCATATTAACTCTTCTCACGGACCACACCCAAACAAAGGTCTTCCATACTTGAGGGACTCGACTAGCGCTTGCTTTTTGTTGCCATATTTTCAAAGAAATAATAGAATCTTTAACAACTTAAAGAGGGAGTCCGACAAAGTTCTGGAGGAGATTAAAGCGATGTCTTATGTTTGATTAAAAAATAGAGCTAGATTCAATGCTGTAGATTGAGAGTCTTGGATCAATTTTCAAATGTATTAATACTTTATTTGATGTTTGATGCTTAGCTAAAAGTAAAAAATACACATTAGTTTTAATAATCATTATTAAAAACCCATTAGTTTTCTAAAAGTTGTCGATAATTTTATAGATGAGAAATAGTGTGAGAGTTGATGTGGAAAATCATGTAGGAAACCAAGGAGTTGTTATTTCTATTTCTCCGACTTGTAAAAGAAAGCTTACGATGTTATTGATAAGAAAAAAAATTTGGTTGGCACAATATTAAATAATTTTATATTTTATGTTACCTTTCTCATGATAAAAAAATTTAAGGTATGTTGTTTAGGAAAAAGAACTTGAATATTTTGCAGGAAAACGTGTGTTATAGACGTTCAAAAGAGAAACCGACATTTTTTTCCGCCATGCTAAACGTGGTGCCGTCCAATTATAATAATAACAATAATAATATATGTATGCATATAACTTTCATGTACATGTATATGTTTATGATTTGATTGTTGTATCCGAGCTTGAGCTTATGCTACTCAATCCGAGAAAAAAACTTGTTCAACTCCGAAAACACCCTTTATCACCTCATGTTTTCATGTGTTTTGAATTTTAATTGTGTTTTGGACGGGAATCAACCCATAACCGAATAACATAATTTATTATAACCAGACCGGATAAACTATATCCGGGTTCTGACGGGTCAGGCTTCACAGTTTCGTGGATTTGGACCGTATGATGCTCACCCTTAATCTGACCAACACTATGTACACGTTCGTATAATTCTCTAGTTAAACTAGCTGTTTGTTGATCACGTTTCATTCCGATCAAGGAATCTTTTTATTTAATAAAATAAAAATTATGATGAGAGAATTGTTTCGTTACTGTGGATTCCTTGTAAAGTGTAAACAAAATGGGCCAGGCCCATGTAATCTTATATTATCATATTGTGACAGTTTGATTACCGTTTGTTCAACTTTTTAAGAGGTTTAACGCGAATCCTAAAGTTTAGAGTTTTTCATAATAAAAGTAAATTATTTTGCTTACAATCCTAAAAGCGACTTACCATCATTACTGGATTTAAATTAGCATAAACTATAGAAAAAACTCGCCGCACAATCACACACCATATTATGATACACGATAATATTTGTATTGACAAACTATTAAGAACAATTAATACAAGTGAAAATAAAAATAAAAAAAATCACATATTGGAATTTTTTTATCAAACATCTAGTAACTGACGTTAATGTTTATAGATATATGTCTATATAAGCTACAATTTTAACAAAAAAAACATACGTTTGATATTCATCAAATTCTTCAGTTGAACCTTCACGAATGTGCATCTATAACACTCCAAACACATAGATTAAAGAATCGAAGCCAAATCTTTAATAGGCCCTTAAATTTTGGGGGCTTAAAACGATGCCATTTTTCTAAAACAGTAGAGACGTCTCAACCGGCTACTATTCTTCTAGTAAACATAACCTTGTTATCCATGTGCTAGAAGCTAATTGAGAATAATAATTGGGTTGATAGGTGACAAACATAAGTGTTAAAGAAAAGCTCTCGACACTTAGAATCGTCAACATCTGGGTGAGATGAATTAGGTTCGATTCTAGTTCTGGACGACGACCAATACGGTTCGTA
Organism: Smallanthus sonchifolius; assembly: GCA_023525975.1. Lineage (NCBI taxonomy): Eukaryota > Viridiplantae > Streptophyta > Magnoliopsida > Asterales > Asteraceae > Smallanthus > Smallanthus sonchifolius. Next base: position 57,302,522 of record CM042041.1, on the reverse strand, counting down.
TCGTATCAATATGAATTGTATGGGTTCGTATTAAAGACCTGTAATACAAGTTGTATTTGATCAATACGAGTCGTATTGATAGGAACATATTACATGTCGTATTATGTGATGAGTCATACACTCATACACCGTATTAACTCAATACAAATTGTATCAGGAGGTTGTCAATACGGGCCATATCAGTGTAATAAGGGTCGTATCAGCCTTTGGACAACAGGTCAAAAGTGGATGTTTAACGCGTCTGGGGATAGTTTAAAGTTATAATGCTCTGGTTTAGAAACTGTCCGGAGCCTTGGAATATGATCATAGGTGTTTAAAGGATTTGTCAGCACTACGTGTGAGAACAGGGTGTGATACCCTTCTTGGTGGGTTAATAATATAAACAAATTTCTAAACGGGATACAAATCATGAAAATTTGTTTGGAAAATAGTTAGTCTTGATTTATGTATTGTATGCTCATATAAATAATCATTTAAACATTGATATAACGGTATCCATATATTCAGCGCGAAGTCTAAGTAGTGTATAAACGTAAAAATTAGACATAAAGTTAAAGATATAGAATTTGATATATGATAATACATGCACGAGCTTGTTCATATCAAGATGTGTTTATAGCCGTTTTTATAATATTGTCTGTTTATATATTTCACCGGTATTTCTTGCTGATGTTGTTTTAAATGTATATGAGGTAATAATTAAATACATGTTGGAGGAAACTATAATCAGGTGCATAGAAGATGCCTTATTGAAAGATAAGTGAAATAAAAGTTAGCACTTGATGTACATTTTAAGTTCATATTTCTTTTAATTGAAAGATAAGCGAAATAAAAGTTATATTTTCCACGTATTCCCGAGTGGGATGTGACACTCAAATATATGAGGATAGAGTTTTCTCACTTTGAACTTACAACTATAAAAATGTTGCTTTAATGGAAGCGTCGGCTATGTATCTTAGTGACACCTTTCCCACTGAATATTAAGTTGATAAAACAAGATGTTGTAAGAATGGCCACTTTTAATTTAGTGACTTCAAATGATGATATTTGCGAATGCCATTGAAATTAATAAGCATTTTCAACTACTTTAGGCATCTGTTTTTCAATATATATTATCTGTTAATATTTATATAACGGATTTTTACATATATCCCCGTCCTTACTAAGACTATGAATTACATATTTACTTAACCCTTAAAATCAATTACATATTTCTCTTTTTTATATGTTTTAAGAAGATGAAATATATAATTGACTTTTTAACTTATATTTTAGAAAACAAAATATGTAATTACCCCTTATAAAATTATCAGACTTTCCCACTTGAAAAGGCCCCTTATAAAATTCAGTTTTGTAATAGTGCTACTAAAAAACAGGTGCATGCATGATCTTATATGACAACTCAACTCATTTGCTGAAATGATCTATAACAAGGTTTTTTAATTTTTATAAACTCATCTTTGAACGTTTTATATAGTTATTTAAGATTTGTAATCAATAATCATATATTTTTGTTTTTTTTATAGCAATACGAGTTACATTAGTTTCATCCAGTGTAGAATGATTTACCGTACTAGTTTTGATGTTTAAAACTTGATGACCAACGTTTTTATTCACCACAAACTATGTTTTATAGTTTATTGAGCAATTAAAATTATTGATTTTTTCTCTTTAATTCCATGATTTAACATAAACTCGTACAACTATGAAAGTTTAAAAATAAAAATAAAATCTATACTATATAATAAATAAAGGTTTTGGTTAAACAAATTTTCCCGTCTCTCTCCTATTAATTGCACAACTTTTCTTTAATTGTTTTTTCATAATTTTTTGTTTTCCACAGCTCTCCTATTAAATAATAATGATTTCTATAATTCTTTTTATAAACATTTTTTATTTAAAAAAATACAGGTTTGTCCATAAAACATTTTTAGAAACTGGACATTTATTTCATTGTTTTTATAAAACATTTTAAAAAGGTAAATATATGACGTTTCTAAAGTTTGTATTAAAAAACTATGTAATATGTTATAAACATTTAATATGTAAATATTTATTATTAAGTATATAACATTGCATTTATTCAACCCGTGTAATACATGAGGTTTCTAACCTAGTATATATACATATATATATACTAGTTTAGATCATGTGTCTACACACGGCATGAAAATGATGAGAATGAATATGGAGGCGACACTTGACACTAAAAAACTTTTATTTATTATATAGTATAGATATATGTATAAAATAAATAAATTGTAGGCTGAGATTAAATATATTTAATCTCCAATTATATTATTTAAATATATTTTATTAATAAAAAAGTTTAAAATATGTTTGACCATCCCTTTAATTGCAATCAAAAGCGTGGCGCAAAAATCGGCGTCCCCAAACTACCGTACACTTTCACATTTAAAATTCCCCATATGGCATATGCCCATATTTATCTTACATCATTTCCATCAATAATTCTAGATTTCGTCTAAATATATTATTTAGTTATTATAATCAATATTTCATGGATATATTCAAATTTAAACTTTGCGTGATAACATAAATGTCACATGTCACAAAAATAGATCTGATAATCTGAAAAACCCAAACCAAATAATATATCCTAAATGAATTGTTCAATTCAAACAATCAGGAAATCATGAAATACAAAATACAAAATACAAAAAATTATAAGATTCAGATCATTGATGATATGATATAGACTACCAACCAACAAGAAGAATAAAATGCAAGAACTCGAAGGGCCTGATGAAAACCCTAGAAAACAAAGAGACGAGCTCTCGAAAGAAGAGCAACACAATGATGAGAATGAGAGAATTCTACTCTCTCACTACACTATATATGGTCCTGAAGCTAATGGAGCTCCAACCTCAACCCAATGACCCACATGTGTTTTAGAGAGCATACAGGTCATCTAGGTTTTTTTCGGGTCACCCGTAACCAGCCTTATAATCCAACGCCCTCTTAGCCCGTCTGCTTATCAAGCCCATTTGATCCTTAAGTCTATTCTCACATGAAAAGAAAAAAAAAATCAAAACATATTAAAAACACTTTAATCAAAATATATATAAAAAATACTTACATGTTTAGATACGAAATTATACAAGGTGAACAACTAATTTTAACACCCCTATTGGGATAACAATAGTTTAATGTTAATTTAAGATTGATAATCCTTTATTTTGATAATGAGAAGGCATTAGTAACTTGTGTTATTAGTTGTTGATTAAAGATAATCATATACAACATACATGTCACTATATACTTAGTGAATCATAAATTACAAGCTAAATGTTCAACAATGATGATGATGTTCGGGTCAACAAGTCAACACAATAAGGTCAAAGCTTAAACCATCAACATGAATGTGTTGGAAATTTAGAGAGATAATAAAATTGCCGGTCTTAATATAATCTAAACAAGTTTATAAAAATATCATTTTTTATAAAACAAAGATGTGCCCAAATAATTTTATAAAACATAAAATTAATTATTAAGTCTTGCAAATCTAAAAAATTGGTTTTTGAATAAATTTAGGATGATTTCCAGACCGGACAGGCCGGTCATACCGGTCCAACCGAGAACCAGTGCCTCCAGCGATCCGGTTGTACATTCTAGAGCCGTTTCAATAAAATCGAACGTCTAAGCGGTTTCGGTTGAACCAGGAACTGGTGATTCGGGCGCTAACTTCCATTGAAACTCATACGAATCTTCAAAATCATAGAAATCCAGGCTCAATTATCAAAATCAAAGAAAAATCAATAGTAAAGAGTGAGAAATAAGATCAACGGTTAAAAATCGAATGATATGTAAAAAGATGTAAAGATTGAAAAGAAAACATTAGAAAAAGGAAAGTCTTAGAGCATCATTTTGACAAACAATTATGTTTTATAAATAATTGTTTATCCATCATAAAGTCTTCTGGTGAATTGATAGACTCGTGACTTTTAAAATGGAAGGTCATAGGTTTGAGTATCGTTTGAGACAAATTGTTATAAATTGAGCCAATTGGATTTCCTCCTAGTTGGGTTCAGGGTTTGAGTCCGCTGCGATTACAACTCAGTGGGAAAGACATGCATTAATCACAGGAACACCCGGGCTGCTTCCGAAAAAAGTAGAGTTTTAAGAAATTCGTCTTAAAAAATTGTTTATCCAACATCTTACTGAATTAAATGTAGTTCATAAAAGAGATGAAACATCCTGTAGTTAGTAACCTCGATCTTCAACAATAGTGAGGTGAATGCAGCGGGTTGGAACCGCTGGCAGATCATAAAATATCACTTAATTTGTTGGCCAAATTGTTACATTTTTCTAATAAAATCCAGGCAACGATCGAATTATTAATATAATTATTCCACAAAGCTACTTCAGTTATGTGCTAAATTGCTAAAGGCTATAAATTATTTAGAAATTTAATACAGATATAAATGTGATTATTTTAATTCTAAATCAGCACAATTTATTAGTAAACCCTAGAAATAGTTTAATCACTCTATATTTTAGTTAATTTTTAGTTTAATTAATTAATTAGAATTGAATTAGTCATAGACTTTGCCTCTACACATAAACTAATATTATTAAATACCTCTTTTATAATTAAAAATAAAGATAGGATCTTATATATTAACCCAAAAATTACTAGTTGCATTTCAATATTATTTGAAAAAAAGTATTCCGATAAAAGGAAATACTAAAATGCAACTATATACTCTACATAAAATTCTTTTGGTATCCTCGAAGGGCCAACAAAACAAAGAACACATGTAGCTAGAAGAACCCTAATTTTTTTCTTGGATTATAACATGCATAACACAGTTGCTGGTGAAGAATTTAAATTTATCGTTGTAAATGATAAATATTTTTATTACATTTTACTTTAATTTACATATTTAAACAAAAATATATATTTGTATTATTAAGTATTACAAAAGTATGGTCTTTGCATAATAAATTAATATTTGAGCGACTTCTTGACATTATAAACTTTAAATATTTCATTATGAGTTTAATTTCCATTAAAATTTGTTTGAATTTTTTTGCGTGTTCAATTCATCAAGTAACATTTACAGTTTTTTATAGCTTACATATGAAAATAGTAATGATAAAACAAAAATTATTCTAAAAGTAAAACTCTGCTAGAAAATTTACAAAATAAAAATAGAAAAAAAAAACAACAAATACTTAAACAAGAATCAAGATGCTAACAAAACACATGAGGATACTGATTGGATGATGAGTAATAAGATGATGACTCCATTTTATACCCTCCTAGATCCTCCAAACCCTCAAAGAAATCGTCACTAAAAACCACGTAGTCTTCGTCATTGATTCCCGGCATCATCGTATGTCCTTGATCGTCACAATTGTTGTGGAACATTGTCTCTTCTTTGATGTTTGGTTGCTGGATGACTTCATCTTCAATAGACGAAGCTGAAATGGTTGTTGGAGAATGAAAGGGTGAGCCTTTTGATTTTGAAACGGTTTTACCAACGTCGTTGTTGACGGGACTCTTTGGAGTGGCTTTGAACCGGTTGCGGTTTATTCCGGCTAAGGAGTTACGGCGAGTTGGTTGTGGATGATTGTGATCGCCGGTGTAGGCTAAAATGTAGATACTTGAGTCAGTGCAACTTTGCTCTACTTGTCTTCTTGCCATACAACCTTTTGAACTACTACATCTGTAATAGCTTCTGTAGATATTATTTAAACATTAATTAGAACCAAAAATAAGAAGAAAAAAATAAGTGCAATAAATTAAAGTTAAGATCAAGAAAACACTAAAAAAAATCCCCCATTTTTGACCGGAATAATTGTAATAGCTATTTGAAAGCAATTTGAGTTAGATCCAGGTAGTTCGCGACTTCAGGTAGCAGACTCTAGCAAAGCTGCCTGGACTCCGTTCAGGTGGCAAGCGGAGTTGGTGTGACTCTGTTGAGATGGTAAGCGGACTCTACTTGAAATCTATGAAAAGAAAAACTAAACTTTCTCGTGAAAGAAAAAGGACACATAGAGTCCACTACCTCAACAAGCAAACTCAAAGAATCCACTTGCCACCTCGGCGGAGTCACTGAGTTCGCTGACACATGAGCAGAGTCCTGCCAGCATTGCAGTAAGTGCGCTACCTCACGTAGCGATCTGTCTAAAACTAAATTGTTTTGAAATTTTACCTAAAAATTGAATTAACCAATATAAATATGCAAGTCCCCTATAGATCTAAAAAAACTCACAAAAAGACATGCAGTATGTACCTTGGATAGATTGAACCTTTGATTGGTTTTTGGCCATATTTACGCCAAGCCCATGGATCTGAAGACAAACCAGCGGCTCTTACTTGAACCACCACCCTCTTTTGTTGATTCTTCCTGCTCATACACACAAAAACTGCCATAAATACACTAAGCAAACCCTAATCTTTATAGGAGTTTTATTATCACATGTAAGATGTCATGTGGGCAATTCAAGCTCACCTTTTTTTGAGCTTTGGTGCAAGTTGAGAGGTGTTAGAAGCAGACCCACTAAAATTCTTTATTTCTTGTTCTTGATCTTGTTGAATTTCTTGATCAGAATCATGATAATTATGATGATGAATGATCTGAATATTATCAACAGCAGCAGGAGGAGGAGGAATAGGATTATAAAAAGGCTTGTAAAGTTGGTTTAATTCATCTGTAACATGAACTGTTTCCATGGTGCTTGTGGTTGCTACATCATGGTCATGATGATGATCAAAGAGGTGTGGGAAACAAAAGACAAGAGCTTGATCATATTCTTTCTTGATATCAATGGATCCAAAGTAATCTTCATGATCATGATGTTGATGATTAGCTTCTTCATATAGTTGATCTTTAGGTGATCTAATGATGGCATGTAAACCCCATTCCGCCATTGTTAAGATTTGTTGAAGAGAGAGTTGAAGATGAAGATGATATATAGGAGGTGTTGACCTTGTTATAACTAATTGGATTTTTTTTGTGTTTCATAAATATCTCAGAAGCTTGGTTAATTTATAATGAATTTTTAAAGCAAGTGTGTGTAAAGCATGCAAGTGGGATGTTGACTTTGGTGGCATGTCAAAGAGGGGGGGGGGGGGGGGGGAGTAGGGCTTGAGAAAATGTAACACGGCATGCGGTTTTTACTCGCTTCTCAAACTCAAGCTTGACTGGACTTTGCATGTTTTCTTTGCTTCTATTTATATGTAATAAAAATATAATATTTTTAAAGTGGTTTATAATTTCATTTGAAAATAATTAATCTACAGTCTCGAAACTATATATTTATGTTTGATAAAAGTAAAATAATCCGGAAACTAGCTACATATTTGTGGATGATAACAGTAAAAATAATCCTTAAACTATATTTGAATAATTCACAAAAGTAATAAATATATGTATTTGTAATAAAATAAAATAGTTTGCAGTAATTATGGTTATCATATATAATGTTATTAATTTATATATATATATATATATATATATATATATATATATATATATATATATATATATTGAGAGAGATAAATAGATAGATAAACAAAATTTATCTCGGAAACAATAATATATTAAAAACCGGATAATGTATTTATATTTGTTGTTTTAATGTAATATATAAAACGGTTATTTAACCACCTATGCTTCTCTCTCACACTACTTCTAATTAATTATTTTTTATGTAGTATGTATAAGTATATTATGTGATTTTTTAGATGTATGGCATATTATTTGTTCTGGAGCTATTAAACTAACACACACATATATTATGTCTTAAAAGCAATACTACTTTTATCTTTAGTTCTTAAATTATATCATCAGATAGTTTTGTTGATATAAATTAACTATTGGTTTACTTTGATTATATGTGTTAATATACTTTTTTTGACTTTGGATTACATTCAATGATTAATTACAATGCTATAAATTTGAGTTTATTTTTTCAAAACTTTTGCTGTACAAGATTTAATTAACTTTTAATTTTTAAGTTCAATTTTGCGAGACTTATTTCTAATTTTCATAATTACGTTTATTAATTTTATGTTGTAACGTTGCTATCAAACTTATTGTTTGAATCAAGTGTTCTTCCCATTAGCACTTTAAATGCTAAAAATCTAAAAGTAACTTTTTCAACGTTCAAAAGATAGATGTACTTACTTTTTTTAGAAAGGAGCTTATTATTAATAAAGGTATATTTATCTGGCAATAAAGTTTAGTCTCGATCAAATGATTAGGAAAATATGTATCATAGAAAATACTAATAAAATTTTATGCCTTAAAATGGTTCACAATTTAATTTTATTTTATTATTCATTTTTTCAGAAAAAAGAATTATTTTAAGTAGTTAAGTTTATTGTATATATTAAAAAATGCTAGGCAAAATATTGGATTTGTAGTACGTGTCTTAAAATAAATTAATATGATAGTTGTGAAATTTATGGAAAGATATAAAATTTAAACCTTTTAAATAATATATGAAACTAATCATGTAAAATGCTTGTTTATTATTTGACTTTAAAATTGTCTTATTATTAGTATTTTATATGATCAATAATGGCTTTCTTCTCTGTCAAAAGTATTGTGTACATATTGTTTTTTCATGCTTGAAACAAAGTTAATTCGAAAACTGAGTTTGAAATATTATAGATTTTGAATATTAAATAATTAGATGAGAAAATTACATTTGTTAAAGAAAAGGAAATTACAGTAATATTTGATTATTTCATTAAAAATAACTCTCGTAGATATATTGTCATGCGAACGTAAGATATTACGACTCTTTTCCTTTTTGAATATTTCTTTTCAGGACCGATCTACGGCTTTGATAAGATTGGATTTCCCATTGATGGGCACTTGGTCCCTCTCATCCCATAAAAATAAGATTTTATGTAAAAAGTTTAAAAAGCGTTTTAGATTTTTGATGGGATATTTTCATATATGATATATCCTATCATTTAAACCAGTTAAGAATCTCATATTCATAGTTTTGAATAAATATAATGTTATATACTTAGTTATAAAATTTTATGTCTTTAAAAACACATGTAATATACGAGTTGAATAAACTTGTTTATTACACATGTTAAATAAAATATAATATAATTTGTTAACATATACATTCATCAAAATATGATTTTAAAAATGTATTTGATTTGACAATTATAAATTATGTTAAGTAAAATTTTAAAACATTTTTTTCTAACTGTGTATTAATTTTTGTATATAATTGATAAATATTAATTTATATTAAATTCATTTGGTTGATCATATAATATCTATCTATAATTAAATAATAACTATCCATAATTAGATTTAGAATTAATTACACGGATGGCCCCTGTGGTTTACTCAGATTTCACTTTTGGCCCCTGGGAATGCTAAATTACAAGTCTGGACCAATAGTTTGCACACTTATTTCACTTTTGGCCCCTGAGTTGGATGGAGGTTAACTTTTTCAGTTAAGTGAATGTGAAATGACTAAAACACCCCTCTGAACAAAAGTGTCCCCCCCTTTAACCATATAAACATAACTATGTCTTCCCCAACCTCCCCCCTTGCCATCGCATATGACCACCCCCTGCTCCTCCTTTGACCCCCACCACCAGTGAACTCTTATGACCAGCCTCCTCCTAGAAATTCAAATCCCCTCCCCTTTTCACGCACCAAAACCACCGGTGACCTGGACTCCCCCTGTCACGCATTTTCTTCTCACCACCATCGAAGCCCTGGAAACCCGCCGCCGCCGCCGCCATCGCCAGATGTTCACCACCACCACCCTTCACTGCCACTGCCACCGACACCACCCCATCCCATACATCTGGCACCACCCCCTTCCAACCAAATCTCTATCTAACGTGTGCTTGTTGCTTGGGGTTTTGCGAGAACACTGTCGCCGCCGTCGCTAGTTTTGCCTTCCCCCCATTTGGCATCGCCGGTCCACCACCACCATCGAAGCCTGCAAAAACCCTAGATTTACACCCACACTGATTTGTCCCTAATTGATTATGCAAAAGCCCCCATCATCGACATAAACGCACAGATTTAGGGCCTTTATTTAAGTGGTGGCAGGGGGAGGAGCAGGGTGGCAGGTGGTGGTCATATGCGGTGGCACGGGGGGAGGTTGGGGAAGACATAGTTATGTTTATATGGTTAAAGGAGGGGGGTTGACACTTTTGTTCAGAGGGGTGTTTTAGTCATTTCACATGCACTTAACTGAAAAAATTAACCTCCATCCAACTCAGGGGCCAAAAGTGAAATAAGTGTGCAAACTATTGGTCCAAACTTGTAATTTAGCATTCCCAGGGGCCAAAAGTGAAATCTGAATAAACCACAGGGGCCATCCGTGTAATTAATTCTTAGATTTATATTAATTATTTAAAATGAAGGAAAAACATGTCAATAATGCATCAGAAAGTTACCTTCAAAATTTTATTTATCAGCATAAAGATTATAGATTTTTTTTTACAAAGTAAGTGAAACCTTTATTACCAAAAACAAACCAACCCCAAGCGAGTGGCTTCGGGTAGGCTAAGATTACAAATTCAGCCACAAAGTGGTCGTACCAAAATTACAAAACCATAATGGTACGTTAAACTGAAACGAACTCCATTTCTCCCAACTTATAATCTGAAGCTTTGCTCTACACGTTATCCATAAATATGATAGTTCTTTGATTCGCGCCACACATTAGTGATCCGCCGTTGCCTTGTCGTAAAAAAAATTCTTGTTTCGAGCAAGCCATAAACACCACATTGTTGTTAAGGACATGACATGTACTAATTTATTTTTCGTCTTTGTTAGTTGTAGGCACTTGATGTGCCATCATTTATACATATTTTACATACATAATAATCCCACATTATGGTACTAAATTGAATAATAACCTTGCAATTTATACTTAAAACACAAATATTTTGTAACTGTAGGTTATTCGGGGTTAAAAATACAAATCAAGCTAAATCCTATCAAGAACACCAAGAATTCAAACTTCTAGAATGTTTATCCCCGAAGCATTGACCCCCAAGAAGTCAAAATTGGTCAACAATAGTCAACAAGAAGCTACAAGACAAGGCTGGGAGAAAAGGGGGGGTTGCACGGTCGTACATCCCAATGCACGGTCGTGCATTGCCCTTCTCTACTCCCCACGGCTCGGTACCGTGTTCTCTGTACCCTGTTTGATTCCCTGGGCCTTTGCACGACCGTGCAACCCAATGCATGGCCGTGCATTGCACATTTTGAGGCCTATAAATAGGAGGCTTGGATTCTTCATTCCACACACCAATGCAGATCAAAATTACACTCATGAAGAGAGCATTCTCGTAGTTAGAGTAAAGAGTAAAGAGTAGAGGGGCTTTTCCTCCTTGTTTCACAATAGGGGAGCCTACGAAACTCATCATTACGCTAGTTGTTATGGCCATTCGTGGCAAAAACTTCTTTGTATTGCTAGGGTGAAGATGATGTTTGATGCATGTTTATGTTTAACCTATTAATGAAGTGGTATGTTTATGTTTTTAACTAATTTGTCCTCAAAAACCATCTCTTGATGGGCTTTTATTATTGTCTAAATCTGTTTTTATATTTGTGAGTGTCTTGATTTTAAAGAGTAAGATCGTAAAACTATTTTTAATCAAACTTCCTTTGAAACTCGTACGTCTTTATACGAGCAGAGATTGATAAGCCAAGGCTTGGTCTATACTTCTAAGATCGTACGTCTTTATACGAGATTAGTATGCGACCAAGAATTGGTGAACTTATGTTGGGAACGGTACGTCTTTATACTTGGTCTCATTGTTACACCGCCTCCCGATGAGCAATATATAATCACATTTTTAACTTAACATAAAGCATTTTGAGTCCGATGTCTTTATCCAACCCGGAGATGACCATTCGATGGGTTAAGGGTAAATGTTGTCCCTAACGGGAGGCACTACCACTTTTTAAAGAATATAATTTGCAAAATCAAATGTCGTGAGGACGAGGCTCTAGAGGTGACCCGGGTCACAAGTTTGTAGTAGTCATACCACTGAATTAGTTAACTTAACATTATCACGTACCAAACTGATTCGAATCCCGAAGCAATACAATTCGTAATCTGATCATTTTCGCTTTATTTACTTTTCTGCTATTTACTATTCTGCTAGTTACATTTCTGTTACACACTTCACGCACATTTTTACTTTTATGTTATTTACTTTACCGTCATTTACTTTTCTGCTCCACAAGCACACAAAACCCACCTACTAATTAATCCGGTTAAACGATAACAAAAGTTGAGTATTCGAACTCGACTGTGTCTATTGGTTCGATACTTGGTTCTTACCTAACTATATTACGTTGCGATAGGTACACTTGTCTATTGTGTGTGTTTTAAGTTAACGTAATTATCATTTTAATTTATAAATTTAAACCTGATTATGTGAAATTAATCACCTTAAAAATATATTTACTTATATTTTTATATATACTTATCACACGACATCAGCACTCCACATGACTGAACACCTTCTTGATTGAATTAAGAGTAGGCGGATTTGGTTGACTACACCACCTCCAAATTTGCCACAAGATTGATCTTGCATATAAACATGTGAACATTATATGATTTGCACTTTCTTGACTAATTCCACAGTTGAGACAAGTCGTGTCAGGCGCTCCTCTAATGGCAAGAGCATCCTTAGTTGCTATTCTTCCGTTCAATGCTCTCTAAGTGGATATTCTGATTTTTAAAGGTACCCACGAGTTTACCTAATCTCCGAGCTTGAAATGTATGCCCCTCATGCTTCCCCTTTCTCACCTTGCTTACTGTAAACTCTTCCTCAGCATCTTTCTTCCAACCCCAAACGTCCTCCTTCTGTGTTAATCTAACATGTGACCACACAGCAATCAAATGGTGAAGTTGAGATTGATATAAGTCTCGTGTTTGAACCCTTTCCATGTCCAGCTCCAGTTGGTTTCATCCAAGAAGCAACCTGTAACAATTTGTTTTTTAATCTTTAGTTAGAGAAAATAAGTTAGGAAAAACATGTTTTAGAATATTGATCTTAAGTCAATAATCCAACCAAAACCTCGTGTTGCTATCTGAGCCCACTTTACTTTTAATCTTATGGTGAATGTCAATATTGTATTTCACAAAATCTTTCTCAATTGTTATTATATTCTTCCAAATTCTTTATCAAATATGTATTCAAAGATCTCTGTTCTCCATGTATCGCTTCAATTATCTTTTTTCCAAATATGTGTTTTGTCACTTTTCAGTCTCTACCACCACTTAACGAGTAGTGTCAAACTCAAATCCCTGATGATTTCCCCTCCAATGCACATTTACCTTTAGATGGAACAAATTTTCCCATGCTACCCACCTAATTTTTTTACCCATGAAACCACCACCCCATATGAATTTTCTTTGAATGCCTTCTAGCATATATATAACTTCTTTTGGTGCTTTGAAGAGAGGTAAATGTTAACACACGTAAATAGTTTAGTTTTTTTATAAAAGAAAGACTTTTGTATCGAAACTAACTTGGGTTTGTACAAAGTTTAATATGTTGCCCTTTCGAATAGAAAGAAATGCGTTTATATTTTTTACCAAGATTTAGTAGGTAAATCTTTAATAAAATCCGGTCAAAAATATACGGTTTTTAAACTATGATTAAACTTAAGTGTCGGTGGCTACCGACTACTGCCACCCCTCAACTTTAATAAAATGACAAATTTGACCTTTAACTTTGTAAATTATTACTTTAATCCTCTTAAGTTTCTAAAACTTCGTGTTTACTCCCTGTAGTATATGTATAATCTAATTTTCATCTATAACTTTCGTTCGTTAATTAAAAAAATTTCTTGACGTCCCAGTATACGTATTCAATGTAGGGTATTTTTTAGGTGTCATGGGTTATATCGACTAACGGTAACGTGTTGGTACCGCGAAGAATGAGACCAACACCAACTGAAAAACATTGGTTCCGTTATATAACTATATTTTATCTATGTTTCGATCTCCATAATAGTGTCGTTGTAACTTCATACGTTTCTTCTATGTACTTAACCATATTTCTTTTGTGTTTAACCATATTAATGACACCGCCTCAACCGTTTAAAGTCTTCCTCTCGCCGTCACGGAGCGCGAGACTAATTTTCTAGTTTGACTTAAATAACTTAAATATCATCATTTCCTAAATTATTTATTTCTTAAATTATTAGTTTATAAGTTATAACTTTGCTTTTGCGTGTCACTGAAAACTGTCAAATATTATAAAAACAAGTCATTACAATTATTTTGTTCATGATCACACAAAAGACAAATTAAGTTATCATCGGCTTGAGAACAATACATTAGTTTATTTTTAGATTAAAAAAAACCATTGATATTGGTGCCGATAATATAGAAACTTAAACCAACGACTTTTGGTATGTTCTTTTTATATATTTAAATATCGCTCCAATATTTAATAAGAAAATTGTGTCATAGTTTCGATCTGAAATCTTTATTTTATATCACACGTTTCGTCTTTGATTGTAAACTTACCAATGCCTTTTACGAGTAAACCAAAATTTCTTATTTAGAATAAACTGCAAGGTTATGGTTTAAAAAAAAACCAGGGTTCTCAATTGTGTCGGTTGACAGTTGAATTTTTCAACCATAAACTAACCCATATATTTATTTGTGTTGTGTCGTATCGTCTCACTTAAATTCGGGTCCACCCGTTTTGTTTTTATTCATGAATATGAGTAATATCTAACAACTTGATAACAGTGATAACAATTAATACTCTAACTCAAATTAAATTTTTTTGTAATTGGTATCCTTTATATTGTTTTTGTCTCTTTGTCTGTCGTCGAACAAACTTGGGTACACACATTTAGATGGTGTTTGGGATTGCTTATTTAACTCAAAAGTGTTTTTTTGTTAAAAGTGTTTATTAGCTTATGACTTTTTAAAAAATAATTTTTAAAAAAGTGTTTGGATTAGCTTTTGAGGATTCCGGCGAAAACTTGCGATAGACGAACATTGGTGGCAGACGTGAATGTTTTCTCTCTAGGGTTAATGATCGATGATAATGATATAAATGTATTTGTTAGAAATTATTAGGGGTTGATTGGTAATATTTTATTGAAAAAGCCAAAAGTCATTTGAACAGCCAGGAATTTGTGGCTTCTTAAAAAATAACTTTTTAGCTTTATCAAAAAGCTAAAACAAAAAGTGATTTTATGTTTGCCAGACATTTTTTTTAACTTATTGACTTTTGAAAAAGTCAATAAGTCAATAAGCAGTTTTCCAACGCAATCTCAAACACCCTCTTAGCTTGAGATTAAAAGAACGATTGGAAAAATTGAAGAACTGGTTGTTAAACCAAGGTTTAAAAGAATGGAATCGCGCCTCGAGGCGTTTTCCCTTCGCCTCACGAGGCGTAAGCCTCGAGGCGAAACGAGACGTAAGCCCGAGACGGAATTAAAAAATAAATATAAAAATTATATATCTGATAAAAAATAAAATACTAAATGTTTGAAATTGACACATAAAGTCTAGAACATAAAAACACACATAAAGTTTGTAATCAAATTTAAACAACATAAAAGGCAGCAGCAACCCAATTGATTAAAGATTTATGAATTCATATAGAATGGTAAATTGAAAAAACAGTCATGAATCTGTGTTGTGTAATACCAGAGATGCGATGGGGAGATGGTAAAAAAATTAATCACATGTAAATTGAAAAAAGACCAGAGATGCGATGGGGAAACAGCAGATGCAATGGAACCGTTTTTTTCCCGAGGGCTAGAAAAGGATAGTCGGTAGAAGTGGACAACAGCAGATGCGACCACAGAGAGAATGAGGGATTAGGTCGATTTTAGGAGAATATCTTGGGCCCATAATGCTTATTTTTCCGCTTAGTTTTCCCGCCTGTATTATTGCTGCCTACTTTAACCCTAAAAAAACGGTACGCCTCATACAATCTCACCGCCTCATACGTTTTTCTTACCGCCTCGACACCAGAGGCGTACGTGTTAAAACCACCCCTGAGGCGCCGCCTCAGATAGGTTTTTCTTCCGCCTCGCCTCGAGGCGTACGCCTCATCCGTTTTTTAAACCATAGTAAAACTAATAAAATAATATTATTAGAAATGAAGAGTTGATGAAATAAATTAAAAGAAAAAAATAATTTCACCTTTAAAAGTTAGTAGTTAGAGGATCGTGCCAGGAATTGCCGGCCTACGCCTACTCTTAATTGATACGCCAGCTTTTTCATTGTTTTTTGGATTGGTTTTTTTTTATAACTTGCACTACTATAAATGGGTTAATATAATCTGATTAAAATACTTAATAATTGTTCAGATAAAAAAGATTCTAATTCTAAGAAGGGTGAGAAGAATTTAGGGCCATTATATCAAATTGTATAAAAAAATTTAATGGTTGAGATTAAATTGTAGGAGAAAAAGTTGTTGGAAGGGTATTTTAGTCTTGACCACTTTTGCTGACTTTTTATCAAGTCCCCCCTCAATTTAAAATGTTCATAACTTTTACATACGACATTATTTTTTCAAAAAAATTACATCATAAAAACGAGCATTTTTTATCTTTAAAACGAGTATAGTGTCGTTATAAACAAAAACGAATTTTTTTTACGTATTCCAGCTCATTGTGTAATTAGTCATGTCAATGTGTAATACAATTTCATTGTGTAATAAAAGTTCATTGTGTAATAAAAGTTCAATGTGTAATACAAGTTCATTGTGTTATATATATTTATCATTGTGTTTTACGTTTTTCAGCTTATTGTGTGATTAGTCAGGTAATTGTGTAATACAAGTTCATTGTTGTCACACCCCAACCGACGGCGGATTATACGTCGGGGCGGACGCGGTTGTTCAATAGCACAAGGTTGACTATTAAAGTTTCAATACTTTACTAATAAATAATTTAAGATTCAATACAAGGAAACATAACAAGAATACAATATTTAATTGATAAGTAGTCTAGGTCCAAAGCGTCCTATGTGATCACAAACAAGTCTCATGATGTAGAACCTGAAACATGTGAAAGAATCTGTCAACTACAAAATAGTTGGTGAGATACAAAGGTTTTGACACAGTTTAACAAGTATTTGAGAAGAATTACAATTCACTATGATATATGCATTCTATAATGTAAGTATGAGAAACAAGTATCTTAAACATTGTACACTTCAACCCTCCAACCAAGTTTAGGCATAACCCGCAGGTTACCCTTATAAGTCTCAAGTTTAAAGTTTAATTCAGTAACAATCACCAAGGGCTCCCCTCCGAAGGGGTCAATCAATCAAGGTGGATTGGTCAAATGCAATAGATCTATCATTGTTACTATAGGCTTGATCAAAGTTAATGAATATGCTAGTTTTAAGTTTAATCTAAGCATACAAGTCTCAAGTTTAACATAAGAATAAGCATCTAGTCATAGTTGTACAAGAATTGTATAAGTTTAAAGTTTTTGGAACATGTTTCACCCCAAAAGTATAGAAAGGAAAAAAGGGGCTAAGTATACTCACTTGGATTTGGATGATGAGTATCCGACCAGAGTTTGCAAGAATTGGAGAGGGAGAATATCCTCACAATAAGCCTAAGAATATAAGTCTAGAGTTTAAGTTTGATCTATAAGTCTACGGCAAGGGTCTAGGATTTCAAGATTTGACTAGGGTTCCAAATGAGAGACGCGAAATATTGTGTTTATAAAGTTTAGATTGAAGTTTCGAATAGGAATCTTGAATGACATAAGACTCTAAAATAACATGTAATAAGTTTATTAGTTTAGAATAATTACTAAGTTTAATAGTAATTACTTAAAGCATACTAATAAAATTATTAAAGGATAACTAATGGTTTAAGAGTTGTAAAAATGTTTAGAACTAGTAATTAATTTTTAAGGATGAATAATTTTTCCAAAATAATAATTACTTTATTTTAGAATAATCAACGTATATTATTTAAGTCTATTAATGTTTTAAGTATTGAACATTTGATTTACAAATTACTTTGTAACTAACTAAAGTTTATAAGTTTAAATAGATAACAAGTATATACAAATTAAACAAAATTTCTTATAAAGTCTATGTTTTAGTTACAAGTTTATAAATGTTTTTGATGTGTAGATAGAACCATAAGTTTTTATAAATGTTTTAAATAAGTTCCTTAAGGTTTCTTTCAATTTGTAAGTATTTAATTTTATGTTTTAAAATACAAGTTTATAATTATTTGGAAGACAAATAAAGTATAATCATTTCCCTTGTTTTATATTTTTATAAACAAATGGATTTCTTGTTTATATGAAATATAAAATGTATAAGTTTAACATTTATTAAATTAAAGTTTCAAATAAAATAAGTTTATTATATAAAAAAATAAGAACTTAAGTTTCAAATTTTATAAAAACGATTTCTATTGAATGTCCAAGTTTTATAAATTTTAGAAGTATTCTTTTAAATGTTTAAAACTATTTTTAAAGAATTAAACATTATAGGTTTTAACAAGTTTTAATTAAATAAAATAGTTCTGGAATACAAAAGTGTAAATAAGATTCATTTTTAAGTTTATAAAAATATCTCGGAATTTATAAAATTTATTAAGAGTTTAAAATTGTTTTTTAAAAAGACTAAAAAAAATAAAATGGGCAAAACCCGATTTAAAAGGCTCGAACTCGGGTCTGGGACCGGGTCAAGTATACACACACCAACTAACCATCCCGACTACGGGTTCGTTAGTGTTGTAACCGTGAAAAACGATTGATAAACACAAGTTCAAATCGATCCCAAATTCATCATGAACCCTAGAAATCAAAATCCACAAAATACATATCGATTAGCCCTCTGTTAATGGAATTAAACAGAGGGCTTTCGATCAATGCGAGAATTCGAATCAGTTGGCCATCGAGTTTACCTGAAATGATGCAGAATAGAGGGAGATCGGGATGAAGGTGGCCGTCGGCTGCCGAGACGAAGAATCGAGCAATGTAGGTGTTAATTTGAGAGATTGAGGGTATGAGGAGTTGTGGTGTGGTGTCGTTGATGCTACTGGGTTTGATTTTATAGCCGATTTTAGCATTCAATGCTTAGTTGGTTGGGAGGTTCACGGTTGAGCCGACAGCTTCGAATTCGCACTCCATGCGTGAAGTCGGACATTGATTATCATCGGGTTAGGGTCGCATGCGCGAGTGGAGATCGAGGTTCACTGAATTGGGACGGGATTTCGTGTTTTGGCTAAATCGGAGGAAAAACCGGGACCAGCGGGATTCGAACTCACGATGGGTTTGGGATTCGGGAGTTTGGGCAGTTGGCAAGACAGGCCCCTTATGTTTTCAGTTGTATCAGTTTGTGTTTAAAAGTAAATTCCTAGTTTAAAACAAGTTTCAAAAATGACGGTTTGGTCCCTTGATTTTATAAAAACAATTATACATGTTTTTATTTCCAAAATCCTTTATAGCTTTATTGTTTTTAAATTATTAAAATAATTTCCGTAGTTTCGAGACTTCATGCATTTATTCGTTATATTATATATATATATATATATATATATATATATATACATATATATTTAAATATATGTAGGTTCTCTAAGTATATGAATGTTTTATATTTATTAAATAAATATCTATGAAATGGGTCGGGAAATCCGAGATATTACAATTGTGTAATACCGCGTCTGGTCATTGTGTAATTAGTCAGATCATTGTGTAATACAAGTTCAATTTGTAATACAAGTTCATTGTGTAATTAGTCAGGTCATTGTGTAATGCAGGTTCATTGTGTAATACCACGTCTGGTCATTGTGTAATTAGTCAGGTCATTGTGTAATACAAATTAATTGTGTAATACAAGTTCATTGCGTAATACAACTTCATTGTGTAATACAAGTTCATTGTGTAATACACAATGACCATTATGTCCTCACTTTAAAAACAATAAAATGACGCATGTCAAGCACAGAATCCTTCTTATCATTCTTATTTTTAAAACCTTTTTTACTATAACCTAAACCATCTAACATAATCCGGTTTTTAAGAGGAAAACAAGCATTATTCCTCTTTATATAATCACTTAACTAATATAACCCATAATCAAGATGAAAACAACCATCGTTATCCGGTGTTTCATAACAAGTAACATTATTACCCTTAATATAAGTTGTTTTTAGAAAGTAAACCGGTTTTAGTTCATATTTTTTAAAATTTTAAAAGGTTTTTATTTTCTTAAATAATTTATTTATGTAGTATTTTTAAATTAATTTATTTTAAAATTTTAATTTAATATTATATAATAATTTTACTTATGTTCGACTACAGTCAAGTGTGGATGTAGGTGTTTCAATTAGTGTGGACAACTTTATTTTATATTAAATGAACGTGTCAATCAAAAGTTTAGAGTACGATATCTTTTTCCTATTCCAATTGTAAGTAGCAATTCGTGAATAAGAAATATGATTTGTGTCATAAATTATTAAATAATTTTTAATACATATGTCATTGTCTTGATATAAAATAATCACATAATTATCTCTTTGGGTGTTAATTTTTTATTTAAATTATAACTCTTTCAGATATTTTTACTATGGTTTTCTTATTATTCAAGCAATTGATTTTTTTAGGACGGTTAGTTCATACAGTTATATTTATACGAATGTTTACTATGCGATTGATACCACTTTACCTCATCATGATACCACTAGACTTCGTTGAATAAGTTATATGACCATCACCGATATAGTATTGAGAAGGTTGCATTTGTGACGTGGAGGCCGCCCTTGCTCCTTCGGAATTTAGCGCGTTTGAGGAGATCACACGTCTGTAATAGCACCCAAATGCGGCGAATGTGGGGCCCAAGTGAATTAATTTATTTTTTTGTTTCATATTTATATGTAGTTCATTAATGAATTTTGCAGTAGGTGCGCAATCACTTGTACACTGTATTTATTTTATATTTAGATTATTTTAAATATAGTAATTAGGTAAAATGGGGGAGGATCAAATAAGAAGTATGTTTTCGCTAAGAACTCTAAGAAATGACCAAAACGCTTAGAAACGATATCAAACGAACTCCAATTGAGATCATTTCAGCGGCGTTGGAACCGTCTCGTCGAACACTATCATCTTAGCTTTTATGGTTTAGCTTTTAAGGTTTAGATTTTACGTTTGAATTTTAGGGTTTTAGCCTTATGGTTTAGCCTTAGAGTTTAACTTTTAGGGTTTAGATTTTATTGTTTAGGTTTTTTTGGGGGGTGGGGGTGGGGGGTTTAGGTTTTTGGGGGTGGGTGGGGGAGGGTTTAGGTTTTTGGAGGGTGGGGTTGGGGGGTTTAGGTTTTTGGGGGGTGGGGGTGGTGGTATTAAGCTTTTTGGGGTGGGGTTGGAGGGGGGTTTAGGTTTTTAGGGGTGCGGGTGGAGGGGGGCTTAGGTTTTTGGGTCCGGATTAGAGTTCGATGAGACGGTTCCAACGCCGCTGGAATGAGCTCAATCGGAGTTCGTTTGACCCACTTCTTAGCGTTTCTTAGCGAAAAATCACTTCTTAGTGGAACCTTCTCCTAGGTAAAATAATATAAATATGCAATGTTTATATTTAAAAAATCAATTTATTTTTTTTACACTATTTTTACTTCTTTTATACTAAGTGTTTTTTTTTTATAATGAGTTACATAAATTTTTACAAATAGTTTGATTTAGTTTAAAAAATAAATGTAAAAAGTGGTGATGCTTTGAAAATGTAAAGATCGATAAGTATGCTTATAGGGTTAAAGAGAAAATTGTTGGATTTTATGGACCGATTCGATGGACAACGCGACTGACCGAGCTATGACCCGTAAGAGTTACACCTTAGGCAACGAACATTAAATCAACTTAACCCGCTTAACTGGTAATTACGATCTGTTAGCGAGACGATATATATTTATATATATTCGTTAGACGGGAATTATTATTTATACGGATTTATAAATAATAAATATTTATTGTTTTAATCTTTTTATTAAAACAATTAAATGGGTACAGACTTTTTATCTCGTATTGGACTTTAGGCCCGAAAATAATTATTAGGGTTTATAATTATTATATATAATTAGAATCTAATTTTGTTTTAAAATAGATATAAGGGATATCAGCCGCAAAGGGGAAATTTTTGTTTTTTTTTATCGAAACAATCAAAAAGGCAAAAACATTTTGTTTTTCTGTTTTGGTTCTTCGCCAGCTACCGAACACTAAAAACGGAATCATCCTGTTGTGATTTCCGGCAACCACCAAGCCAGCTCTAGCCGCCGCTGACTGCCCAGTTCTCGGTCAGCCTCGGCGTCCCGTTCTCTCGCATTCGGTTCGTGATCTAGCATCGGTTTGTTGTACCTCGGTGTCTCGATCGGTTATTTATTAACCACTAAGGTATATCTATCTCATTGATAGTTAGATTTAAATCTTATTCTGTATTCGTATGTTTTCGTAACCCAGATCCTGTCGGGTTTTATATTGTGTTGAATCGGTTTCATTCCGCTGCGTTTTAATAATTACTAAATAGTTATTATTAATCTATAATTACTTATCAACCGTTTTTTGATAACTAATATAACTGATCACCACTGGCATAAATACCCAACAGTGGTATCAGAGCCTTGGTTACGACATACGAATCGGATCCGGTCTTTTAACCGGTTATAGATCACAAACTTTAACTTGTTTAAAGTTTCTGATCTAGATCTTTTTAGGGCAATTTTTATTTATTTATTTTGATCAAAGTTTTTATATTTATTTTATTTGACCAAAAGGATTGCCCAGTTATTTGATTGTATTAAATATGTAAATCTGGCCCGACCCTGTCTTGTGTTTGTTTTCTGTTTTTGGTTTTATGGTTTGGCCCATTTGATGGCTCAAAATTGTAATAGATTAGCTTTTATGTTTTGGCCCACTTTGATGGCTCAAAGTTGTAATAGCTTAGGGTTTTATTTTTTTTTGTATTCTGTATAAATATTGTAAAGATAAAGATCCGAAGACAAAACAGAAGACGGAGACAAGATCTTGGATTTAGTGGGAGTCACACGGAACAACTAGATACATGCACGAAGTTCATCCTTATGGTTGTTTGTGTGTTGTGACCCCGTGACCTAGTTTGGTCTTGCTATTAGGCTCTAGCAAGATCAAACATTTTTTCTTTGGCCATATGATTTACATATTTTTGTGTTTGCTATTGTGGTTGCTTTTATCTTATAAATGTTATAACGTACCGACCAAATACCAGAATTTTCACAATCAAATTAATAACAAGTTCTAATTTTTTTTTACAACTTGTGGATACTTTATCTTAAAACAAACAGTTTGTTTTTAAAATAAATGATAACCAATAAAGTTTTGCAATTTAAACTAATTTTAAATTTTCAAAACGAATAACTTAATAGTTCATTTAAACTATTAACTTTTAATTGGTTAATTACATCGCGACAAACTTAGTTTTAATAGGTTATTTAAAATTAAGCGTCCTGAGAGATGAAAGGGTTCATCACGTTGTCACGATCTAATATATAGTAAAACTGGTTTTTACAACACACGTATGATTATCATTCGTTGTGTTTGACCCTATTCGGTAAACACTAAAATTAAATCCCATATTTAAAATCTTTAGTCTATGCCATCCTACTATAAGGAACACTTGGGGTATAACGTGAAACACCAGTGTTTGGAGCCACAGCACCGCACTTGGTGCGTAGCCTATCCCTCCAAGGTGCAAGGGTTTCGTTGACACATCCGGCCCTTCCACATGTACCTGTACTAGGGCGACTATTACTTTTCTCTCTTTTACATGCCCCAGCTGTATGGAGACCAAAAGTGGGCATAGATGAGGCTAAACGTATCAATGCATAGACAAGAGTTGTCTTAGCGGCCTCATACTCGAGAATTGTGCATTTTTTCACAATTGGCAATTGTTGTCAGTCTGCCTAAATAACTTACTAATGTTGCGTGCCACAGCCGCCATTACTAATTGACATAACTAGATTCTCTATTCTTATTCTATTTTTGCCATGGGTAATTCATATAAGAATTTATTACATCCAAAATACTAATTAAAATTTAATTTGCTTATTTAACAGATGTCTACTGAAAAAGAATCCCACTTCTCCTTCTCTCTCAAGTCTTTGCTTGAGAATGAAAAACCGAATAACACCAACCTCATCTTGAACTCTCTCCCTAGTTCTTATGACAACTTCGTAATGAACTTAAATATGAACACATGGGAGAAGACTATGCCCGAACTGCACGGCATGCAGGAAACGGCCGAGATGAGAATATCAAGTGAGACTAATCAAGAGTTGATGGTCAAATCTGCTGGTGTTAACAAGCCCAAAACCAAGAAAAGGGGTTATAACAGCAAAGGTAAGAAGCGAGTTATTGTTGCTGCCAAGAATGCCACCAACAAAAACAAGCAAGTTGCAAAAGCACCCCCTCCCAAGGAGCGTCAGTGTTTTGAATGCAACAATATGGGGCACTGGAAACGTAACTACCCTGAATATCTAGCTAAGCTGAGATCGAAGAGAGCAAATGGTGAAGGCATCTCTTCTGGTATTTCTATCTATGTTATTGAACTTTTCACTATCTCTAGCGACACATGGGTATTTGATACCGGATGTGCTTATCACATCGTTAATGTATTGCACGAGCCTGAAAAGTGGAAGAAGCTGAAACAAGGCGACATGGAACTCATCGTTGGTGATGGGAAGAGAGTACCAGTTCTTGCAACTGGAACATTTCACCTTTCATGTCCTTCTGGCCTTGTAGTTATCTTAAATAACTGTTTGTTTGCACCTGGTTTAACCAGAAACATTATTTCAGTTTCCTTATTGTTTGAACAAGGTTTTAAGTACGTTTTTAATGGAATTAATATTTCTACTTACTTAAATGATATTTTCTATTTTGAGGCTAAACCTCGAAATGGAATTTATGAGGTTGATGTTCAAACTAATAATAACATATACAATCTTTCTAAACGTATCAAATCTAGCATTAATGATACATTTCTATGGCATTGTAGACTTGGTCACATAAGCAAGGCCCGCATGAAAAGGCTCCAATCCGAAGGGATCCTTGAATCCACCGGACAAGAATCATTTGAAGACTGCAAGTCTTGCTTAGCTGGCAAACTCACTAAAGGATCCTTCACCGGCGTTGGTGAACGAGCCAAGGATCTGCTAGGACTCATACACACTGATGTATGTGGCCCTTTCAGAACCATGTCTAGAAATCATGAAAGATACTTTGTTTCATTCATCGACGATTATAGTCGATATGCTTATGTCTATCTTATGAAACACAAACATGAAACTTTTGAAAAGTTCAAAGAGTTTCAAAACGAAGTGGAAAACCAACTCGGTAAAACGATAAAGACACTTCGATCAGATCGAGGTGGTGAATATCTCAGCACAGAGTTCATAAATCATCTCAAGGAGCGTGGAATAGTTTCACAACCTACTCCACCTGGCACACCCCAACTTAATGGCGTGAGCGAGAGGAGAAATCGAACCCTACTTAATATGGTTCGATCAATGATGTGTAGAACAAACTTGCCTCACTCCTTCTGGAGTTATGCTCTTATGACCGCCGCCCGCATTGTCAATTTGGCACCGACTAAGAAGGTAAACAAGACTCCATATGTGATATGGCATGGGTCTAAACCCAATCTGTCTTACCTTAGAGTATGGGGATGTGATGCATATATCACCAGCGATTCTGATGACAAGCTCGATCCTAGAGGCGAAAAGGTCATTTTCGTTAGATACTATAACAGAAGCGGATATTATTTCTACCATCCTGATGCAAATGTTATTTCCATCAAAAGGAAGGCACATTTCCTCGAGAAAGAAATTCTTGAACGAGGAACTGGAGATAATATAGTGGATCTTGAAGAAATTCGAGAACCACAAACAACCGCTGATGAAGTCGGAGCGTCTGAACAACAAGAAGTTGTTGCTGGTGAATCAGACATAAACACAAGCGTTCGCAGAAGTGTAAGGACTCGCAAAGAACCTGACAGATACCTATGGCATCTTGATAGTACCGAGGTCCTATTAGTAGCCGAGTCTAATGACGAACCTACTAACTACAAATCTGCTATTTCAGATCCAGAATCTGCAAAATGGCTAGAAGCCATGAACGCCGAGATGCAATCTATGCGTGATAATCAAGTCTGGGACTTGGTTGAGCTACCCCCCGAATCTCGGGCAGTAGGGAGCAAATGGATTTTCAAGAGAAAAACCGACATGCATGGAAATATACACACCTATAAAGCACGGCTAGTTGCGAAAGGTTTTACTCAGACTCAAGGCATTGACTATGATGAAGCCTTCTCGCCCGTTTCTATGATCAAATCGATCAGGATATTGTTTGCCATAACCGCGTACTATAACTACGAGATATGGCAAATGGATGTCAAAACCGCTTTCCTTAATGGGCATCTCTCTAAAGATGTCTATATGGTACAACCTGATGGTTTTGTTGATCCAAAATATCCTAATAGGGTATGTAAACTGAATAAGTCTATTTATGGACTCAAACAAGCATCTCGAAGCTGGAATCTTCGTTTTGACCAAAAGATCAAAGAGTTTGGTTTTGTCAAAAATGAAGATGAGCCTTGTGTTTACAGAAAGGCTAGTGGGAGCACTATTTCATTCCTCATCTTGTTTGTGGATGATATACTTATCATTGGAAACAACATCCCTATGCTTAACGATGTTAAACACTGGTTGGGAACTTGTTTTGCAATGAAAGATCTTGGAGAAGCAGCCTACATTCTAGGAATCAAGATCTACAGGGATAGATCTAAGCGGCTTCTAGGGCTTAGTCAAGGCACATACAAAGACAAAGTCATGGCACGCTTTCATATGGAAAACTCCAAGAAAGGAGGTGTTCCTATGACTAAAGGCACCGTGTTGAACAAATCGCAATCTCCTTCAACGGACATTGAAACCAAGAGTATGGAAGCAATTCCATATGCTTCGGCGATTGGTTCTATCATGTATGCTATGTTATGTACCAGGCCTGACGTCTCGTATGCTTTAAGCATGACCAGTCGTTTTCAGCAAAGTCCTGGCATTGCCCATTGGACTGCAGTCAAGAACATCCTGAAGTACTTGAGAATGACTAAAGACATGTTCTTAATATTTGGAGGAGTGAAAGAGGAGCTCACTGTACGGTGTTACACTGACGCTAGCTTTCAAACTGACCGAGATGACTCTCGCTCACAGTCCGGTTTCGTATTCACTCTTAATGGAGGAGCTGTCTCATGGAAAAGCTCCAAGCTGAGTGTAGTGGCGGATTCAACCACCGAATCTGAGTATATAGCCGCATCAGATGCCGCTAAGGAAGCTGCTTGGATGAAGAAATTCATTACTAACCTCAATGTGGTTCCGAGTATTCGCCAACCAATCGAGATACTTTGTGATAACATAGGTGCTATAGCTCAAGCCAAAGAGCCCAGATCTCATCACAAAGCCAAGTACATTCAAAGGAAGTTCCACTATATACGGGAAATTGTGGAACGTGGAGACGTCGTGATAAGCAAAGTAGACACAGATCAAAACCTAGCGGACCCGTTCACTAAGCCCATGACTCAGGACAAGCATGATCTTCACAGAGATGCTATTGGTCTTAGATTTGCTAGTGATATGCTTTGATTTAGTATTTTGAATGTGCGAACATTTAAACAGTTGTACTTTTGAATTCTTTTGGTTTACTGATTTAAATGCAATTCTGAATTCTTATAATTGTGTTCGATTTTAATACGTTTAATCCATGAATCTTGTATTCTTAATTATCCGTAGTCGGTCAGACTCGTGGGAACGTCTCTGAATTAAGACTATTCTGAACTTCGGCTCAAGGAGTTGACTCCGAACTTCACAGGCCTCATTTTGAATGACGTTGGATGTAACTCACATCAAATCATCTTCATGGATCTTTGTCATAAGATGTTTTGCTATTGGTATACTCATTAATATCCTCTGACCTGAGATACGTACTAGAACTGCCGTTTACCAAGAACCATTCTTTAATCACTGTCAAACGCTGTCGCGTAACTGCCGGTCATAAAGACTTTGATTAGGAATAGTTCTGAAATTCAGTGGGAGTTGTATGTAGTCAATAAGGGATTCTGTACTCTTACATTATATGTAACAGATAGGCATCGTGGCGCCCTCGTTGATTCAAACTGGTGAAGTGTAAGGCCTTACCCAAACTTACTGTGTGTTTGATTGGACCAATTTGATTCTTGATCGAGAACAATAATAATTGAACGCCATATGAGAATGAACTAAATCCATGTCTCATTGATTCAATTGATGTCTTATATGGAAGGGATGAATGACAACTAATGCCATAAGTCTATTGTCTTGCTTTAGTTAGCTGTTACTAACACCAAGATATTTGGTTAATGACTTTAAAGCGTCATACCTTGTTAGGGACAACCATGTGCAGCTAGAGCGCCGCTGACTGTTTGCGTTGATTTATCGTGGATCGTCCAAGTGGGAGATTGTTGGATTTTATGGACCGACCCGATGGACAACGCGACTGACCGAGCTATGACCCGTAAGAGTTACACCTTGGGCAACGAACATTAAATCCACTTAACCCGCTTAACTGGTAATTACGATCTGTTAGCGAGACGATATATATTTATATATATTCGTTAGACGGGAATTATTATTTATACGGATTTATAAATAATAAATATTTATTGTTTTAATCTTTTTATTAAAACAATTAAATGGGTACAGGCTTTTTATCTCGTATTGGACTTTAGGCCCGGAAACAATTATTAGAGTTTATAATTATTATATATAATTATAATCTAATTTTGTTTTAAAATAGATATAAGGGATATCAGCCGCAAAGGGGAAATTTTTGTTTTTTTCGATCGAAACAATCAAAAAGGCAAAAACATTTTGTTTTTCTGTTTTGGTTCTTCGCCGGCTACCGAACACCAAAAACGGAATCATCCTCTTGTGATTTCCGGCAACCACCAAGCCAGCTCTAGCCGCCGCTGACTGCCCAGTTCTCGGTCAGCCTCGGCGTCCCGTTCTCTCGCATTCGGTTCGTGATCTAGCATCGGTTTGTTGTACCTCGGTGTCTCGATCGATTATTTATTAACCACTAATGTATATCTATCTCATTGGTAGTTAGATTTAAATCTTATTCTGTATTCGTATGTTTTCGTAACCCAGATCCTGTCGGGTTTTATATTGTGTTGAATCGGTTTCATTCCGCTGCGTTTTAATAGTTATTATTAATCTATAATTACTTATCAATCGTTTTTTGATAACTAATATAATTGATCACCACTGGCATAAATACCCAACAAAAATGAGTGTTTTTTAAGTATTTATTGAAATATGGCGTGACATTTTCTGGATGTGTTTGTAGGAGCATTTAAAACAAATAGAACGCTTAACAATCCATTAGTAATCATTATAGAAAAATTAAAAAATAGTTAAAGCTTTCACTTCATTTGGGTTACCTTTAATCACATGTGTCGGTGTTAACTTCATATACTTAGGGCATGTTTGGGATTACTTTTGAAAACTCATTATTAACTTTTACAAAAAGTTAATAAGTAGTTTTGAAAAGTAAGTGAAACTTAGTTCTTAAAAAATACTTTTTTCCTTTCTATTTTTTTATCTTTTTTTAGTTTATCCAAACAAACTTTTAACTTATTAACTTTTATTTTTTGTTAATAAGAAGCTCAAAAAGTAATCTCAAACATGCCCTTAGGTTTGCTATTAGGTTTAAGTGTGATTTAATTGTTGATGTGCCTTTACTTTTAGATGTATCTCTAATCTTATTGTACCTTAGTTTTTAAGTGTGCCTTTAGTCTAAAAGTCAGTTTAGTCTTCAGGATTGTTATGCATTTCTATTCTTTTATTTTCGGCTTCTAACAAACTATGTTTATGACATTCTGTTACAATACTTGTTTTTTTTTTCTAGTATTATTCTATATTTTCATAGAAGGGAGATCTTTCTGAGTCGGATATCTCTCTAGGTGCAACCACTTTGTCCTATGGATATAGATTAGAGATAAGGTTTGTCGTTATCTCACCCTCTTCAGACCATACTGTTTGAGTGGGATTTTGATGGGTATTATTGTTTGCTTGTTTGTTAATTCTTGATACAACATGAAAATAAGTGGATTAGGGTTGGGTATAAACAAGATTCGATCATAATAAAAGGGTCAAGATAAGATTGTGTTGTGGAATTGGATAAACATGTCAAGCCTTTTAACCATTCAATCACTCTCCCATTTAGATATACGGACTACGCAGTTGTATCCTGGTTGTGTAGGCTAAGCATGTCCGGGTTATGATCGATATAAATAACTAACAAATCATGTTTGATTAGGTAATACCAACACATTAACATGTCAACACATGCTCGAGACAAATTATCACCCCTAAAACGAATAACCGAGCATTGTCAAAGGAAAGGTCCACCTAAGAAGTGGCAACATCCCATAGAAAAGAAAGTTTGAGGTTTATACATATACCTAATTAGACCTTTTGCAACTTGTCTAGTTCACCTTCTTTTTGAAAAAAAAAAGAATAATTCAATAAATAATGAAAAAAGTTGAAAAGATGAATACCACTTGTAGAAAGATCTCATATTAAATGACTAGTTCAATTGTGAAATTCACTTTGAATGTTGAGTTGGAATGAAACTAAACTTCCCACATAAAACTCCAAATAAACACTTTTCATTTTCTTGCATATTGCCCAAAACTCCAACCTATGTATTCACAATTTGCCTTGGATTAAAATACAATTGGAAATCTAAATCATTACCGCTATTGTTAAAAAAAATCACATAAAATATGCATTGATAAAACCACAGTGATTCAAGTATCAGAAAAAAAGTAAAGAACAATTAGTCTTGTTCAACACCTTAAATTTTTATATGTATAAAAAGATTTTAATGGTTAGAAGGGTGAGAAGGATTTATGGTCATTAGATCAAATTGTAGAAAAGATTTAATGGTTGAGATTAAATTGTAAGAGAATTTGTTGGAAGAGTATTTTAGTCTTGGTCACTTTTGTTGACTTTTTATCAAGTTCCCCCCTCATTTTTAAACGTTCATAACTTTTACATACGACATTATTTTTTTTAAAAAATTACACCATAAAAACGAGCGTTTTTTTATCTTTAAAACGAGTATAGTGTCGTTATAAACAAAAACAATTTTTTTTACGTTTTCCAGCTCATTGTGTAATTAGTCAGGTCAATGTGTAATACAAGTTCATTGTGTAATACAAGTTCAATGTGTAATACACGTTCATTGTGTAATACAAGTTTATTGTGTAATACCACGTCTGGTCATTGTGTAATACAAGTTCATTGTGTTATATGTATTTATCATTGTGTTTTACGTTTTCCAGCTCATTGTATAGTTAGTCAGGTCATTGTGTAATACAAGTTCATCGTGTAATACAAGTTCATTGTGTAATACAAGTTCATTGTGTAATACCATGTCTGGTCATTGTGTAATACAAGTTCATTGTGTAATTAGTCAGGTCATTGTGTAATTAGTCAGATCATTGTGTAATTAGTCAGGTCACTGTATAATACAAGTTCATTGTGTAATACAAGTTCATTGTGTTATACAAGGTCAATGTGTAATACAAGTTCATTGTGTTATATGTATTTATCATTGTGTTTTACGTTTTCCAGCTCATTGTGTAGTTAGTCAGGTCATTGTGTATTACAAGTTAATCGTGTAATACAAGTTCATTGTGTAATAGCACGTCTGGTCATTGTGTAATATCTGGTCATTGTGTAATACAAGTTCATTATGTAATTAGTCAAGTCATTGTGTAATACAAGTTCATTGTGTAATTAGTCAGGTCATTGTGTAATACAAGTTCATTGTGTTATACAAGTTCAATGTGTAATACAAGTTCATTGTGTTATATGTATTTATCACTGTGTTTTATGTTTTTCAGGTCATTGTATAATACAAGTTCATTGTGTAATTAGTCAAGTCATTGTGTAATTCGCTCATTATTGTGTAATTCGCTCAAATATGTCAGGTCATTGTGTAATATGCTCATTGTGTAATATCAGTTCATTATATAATATCAGGTCTGATCATTGTGTAATATCAGACCTTGTATTACACATTGACCTGGTGTATTACACATTGACCTTGTATTACACATTGACCTGGTGTATTACACATTGACCTGGTATATTACACATTGACCATTATGCCCTCTCTTTAAAAACAATTAAATAACATATGTCAAGCTTAGAATCTTTCTTACCCTTTTTATTTTTAAAACACTTTTTACTATAACCTAACCATATTTTATGGTATACAAATTGCCTCGTATAAAGAATAAGTTATCTACTTACAATCCTAATTTATTTATTTAATTTGGATAATATATAAGAAAAGAAAAAAATAAACGACCGGGTCAAGAAGACGGTGGTGAAGGTGGAATTAAAGTTTTCAAAGACGATAAGGAAAAATAAGTTGTAATTTATTTGGCGTGAAGCCGTAGATTTTATGGACCACCAACCACTTGCTTCGTGCCTAATTGTCTAGCACCAAAATAATAAAAAAAAATGAATAAATAAAATAAAAATAAAGTTGATTTTCTGGATTTGGGTGTGTATGGATTTTTATTCCATTTTGTTTTATTTCAAGATTCTAAGTGTGCTATTTGGCCATGGCTAATGTGTAGATGTGATAAATTTGTCAATATGCTAAATCTTGAGTGAAAACAACAAAGTTTATTTATTTTTTTAATAAAGCTTGAAGAAGGTTAAGTTGATTTATGAATACTCTTTTTTGAATCTTTAATGTGTTATTTAAGATTATAAACTTTATATTATAAATTTTAAGAATTTAAATTTATAGTAGTTACAAAATTTTATAATTATAAAAAAGTTTATTTTTGACAATCTTTGACTCACTTTTCAGTTTCTCTTAAACTAATTTTTTTTATTTAATTTGCTTGTAATTAATTAGATATAAACCTGACAAGCTTGATTTTATATCAATATGGTAAAATAGACACCTCCTTCAATTTTAATTTCCCCAAAAAATCATTTTTCTAATTAAAATAATAATTTTACACAAAATAATATAGGAAAAGATAGAAAGTGCAGTTATGGGTTGAGAGGGGGTATAATATGGTGGTAGCCATTAGCCCATCAACCCCTGGAGTTTTCATTTTCAACAACAAATACATATGATAAAATAGTTTAATAAAATTGCAATATGCAGCAGCCTTGTTCAACAAAATGCCATGCTTTTTCGTTTTTTTTTTTTCATTTCATTAGACTAAATGTATCCCTCGATTAATTTGATTGATTTTAGCCATTTATGTTCTTATTAGGACTCGTATAAAAGCATACATACGCCCGTTTGACCTCCTATACACCCATATAAGGGCCCGTTATAAGGCTTTCTAAACCCCAAGTAACCCCGGAAACTGGTTTTAAGCGTCCATATAATGTACAATTTTACATCGTACATTAAGTAAAATCATAGATAAGAAGATACATTTAATTTAACATAACCCTCTTTTTTTTTAATATTTAACTTTAACGTTGTTTTGTTATCTGTTATACCTAGCTAAATAATTTACGAAATTGAAGTTAGATATTTGTGTTGGAATGAAAACAAAACCAAGTTCGATTATTCCTTCGTTTCGGCTCAAACTAAAGGTTCGATTTTATTTACAAAACGTACCCCTAAACTTTGATCTCTCTTCGGTTTTTGTCGGCCCACCCGGGTGGCCGGGTGGGGTGGACCCGTATGAACAGGTATAAAATTTATTTATTTTGACCTGCTATTAACTCGTCCGATCTATAGCTCAAATCAAATCATAAAACCATACATGTTCAAAATCTTAAACCTATAATGAATATTGGGATGAATTGATCACAACAAAAATAATTACCTTCTAAGAAATCCAAATTTAGTGTATTGGCAAAACTCTACACTCAACTTTGTCTGAAATATTCTCATTTTGACGAGAGACGGACTCTCTTTCCTTCGATAATAAACTTTGAACTGCGTTCAAGCTGCAACGAGAAACACTGATTACTAAGGACTTGCCAAAAAATCTTGAACTTTTTTATAAATTATTAGCGTCAAATTTGAGCGTTAGGCAAGTTTTAAACCATTAAACCTATTTTTTTATTTTAGTTGTTCGTGTTAAAGATAAAACATAATCCGAATCAACTTATTCTGTTATTCACCAGTAATGGGTCATACCTTGTTTTTCAAAAATGCAAGAGCGCGCTTTTCTGAAGAGAAGTTGGAAAAGATTTGATAATGTTCATCAACAAGAGCCATAAGTTGTTTAAGCTTCAATGACTTCTCAGGTTCCTACAAAAATAAACTGATTAGCACAAACTAAAGTATCACTAGTCCTCTACAAAGGATCCAGAACTAATTAAATAACTTACTTGGCAAAGAAGCTTTCTGCACAGCTTCTTTAGCTTCAGCTTAGATTCTTTGTGGTTTTCTGATTCTGATATATTATCACCTTTGGGTTCGGGTTTGGGTTCAGATTCAGATTCCTCCCTCTCACTATCGCTGAATGACGTTTTTTTACCTTGAAAGTGCACCCCGGCTACTTTCCTTGGACGACCCTTTATACCAAGACCTTGTTTCCCAGAAGTTGCTTTATCCTGCAAAAATATAAAAAATAAAACAGGTTTGTGTAAAATAAGAAAAGTGTGTGACAAAGTACATACTTGTACAAGTTTGTAAAGATTTTCTTGATCATCCTCATGAAATGCAGTCCTCTTGTTACAGCTCTGACTTGTAAGACATTTCTTTCTCTTGGATTGTGCTCCAAGTAATCCTCCGGATACAAATCCAAATTTGTTACCCCACCACTCCGGGGATATTTCTTTTTCATCTTCAACTGTTAATGGAGGCGGTATTTTATTAGCAAGAAAGCGTATGAGTAAAACTACGACTAAACACATGACATGAAATTTACCTTCTGCTTCAGTATTATCAGATGCTTCTACCATATCCAAGTCCCCATTCTGACAGCTAGCGGGCTCGGGCTCACGACTATCATCTACCTTTTTGACCTGTAGAATATCATGTAAGAAACTTTTTGTAGGGAAAATACGAATAAGTAACACACTAACACCAATAAGAACGTTTAGAAACCCATACTGTTTGTAAGCCCTTGCTTTTCTAGTTTACTGTTTCTTATTATCTTTCACAAATACGTTAGTTCAAGTAGATATGCAATGCAACACGGTTAACACGACTTGGAAACTTCTTATTCAGATCAGTTTTACGGATTGGGCAGGTAAGAGTCGGCTTAACCCAATTAACAGAATGAGCTAATTATCATTTTTTAATATATCCCAAATTCCTGAATACCCCCAATACCAGATGAGTGAATAACCGAATCCCAATCCCCATCATTCCATCAATCTCCCAATCTCTCAGATTCACGCGCAAACTCTCTGCCCTAACTTCTACCCAACAAATCTTCCTCAAAAAGACAGATAGCAATGGAGGAGAAAAGACTACGACCAGCAAATACCCACCCATCTGAGTTGGTAAACCTGCAAAATTTTCACCCATGGATGTGTGGGCGTGGGAGAAAAAAAGGTACACGCAATCAGGTGACCAATAAACAATACACAAAACCTATTTAATTTACCTAAGTGTTTACCCGTGGTATATCCATAAAATATATCCCATTCTACCCAGATTTCATCAAACTTTTCTTATATTTCTGAGGCCATATAACTCAGCTTTTAATCACAGATCCTCATGCAAAACAAAGATCACAAAAGTTAACTATTTGAGGTAACATGTTCACACAAAAAAAGTGTTGCGACTAAAATGAAGTCATCTTTGGGCACAGAGGTGGCAAAGAATGTTATGATGTTTTTAAAATTGTTTTATGAGGTAATCAGGATTTGTATGTGTTACTTCAAATAGTTACTATGTTACTTGGCGGTAGTTACAATTTTTCACCAATCGAGTCCCTGAGGCTAACGTCTGTCAGGGATCTGTTAGTAAACAAGGGAAATGACCATAATACCCCCAATTTTTTCACTCTGTTACTTCATATTCTACTGAATATGAGTGTGGTTGGTTTATTGTCCAGACAAGTGGTGTGATGAACCGGGATGATACTCTCGAAATTGGGGCGTTTCACAATGGGGCCTTGATATTACAATTGGACAATACAATGAAGAACATCTCTGAAAGCTGAGGCAGATGCAGAGTATTTTACAAGAGGTTTCGATCACTACATACCTTAATGCTATGGTTTCATTGTCTGTCATCGCCGATCTATTTCATTTTATATTGGTTTCATGTAGTGGTAACAAATAAGTTTTGTGAACTGTCATCTTCATATGAAATCTCAAATGTGAAGCCTGTTGAATCCTTTCTGCATCCCCAAGAAGAAATTAGTAGAAGTAACTACATTCACACCCCTGTAGCCCAAACACTGCGTCATGCATTGCCAACTGCCATTGATGTGAAAGAGGAATCAAGATCCAAAGAGAATGGGAATACAATTCCAGTAGATGATATAGTTGACAAGGTAACAGGAATGGGTTTCAGGAGGGACCTTGTAAGAGCTTGTGTTAGAAAGCTGACGGTTAATGGGTCTCAGGTGGATCTCAATTCAGTGCTTGATAAGATGATGAAGAACAAATGAAATGATCCGATCTTTGATGTACAGAAATTTCAAAGGGACTGGAACAGAACTCTATGCTATCTTGGTAACCTGCTCTTTTTAGCTTTTGGTACGGTGGCAGTGGTGAAGTCCGATGATCGTGCGATGGCCGTCAGCGGATGAAGAGGGAGGTGGTGAGGTGGTGGTGGTGGTGCGGCAGTTGTAGAAGAGTGTCGCCGATGGTGATGCGGGAGGGATGAAGATGAGGGGATGGATGAAGAGTGTAAAGAAAGTTTGGGGGAGGGACCTAGTGGCAATATGAAGGTGAAAAGTCCAAATTGCCCCCCTCATTACCCATTAAATGACTTATGTACCCCTGACCACTAACAGATCCCTGAAGACCGTTAGTCTCAGGGACTCAATTGGAGAAAAATTGAAACCACGGGGACACAATGGTTAAAATTTCAAACGTAAGGACGCAATGTGTAGATTGGGGTAAACCACAGGGACGCAAATTGCAGTTTACTCTAGCTAATTCAGATTATAGATCTACCATTGATTTTTATAAATAAAATTATGTTGTTGCTTTGTTTCCGTTCAAATAATGTTTAAAATCAATGTTTTCATCCATAACTCATAACTTATCAAATGCAAGCCTTTTTCTTGCATTTACAAGGTATGTTTGACTGGGATTCTCCTGGATATCACAGGGGAATGACATCATTTGAAGATCATAAAAGAGAGCAAATGTTAAATCAAAAAGAAAGAACCTTGTACTAACTTTAAGAAAGCTAACGGTGATTAAAAGCAGAAAGCAACTATTTTACTTGACCTAATGTTTCAAGCTATTGGCATATCATGCCCATCTCCAAACAACTCTATAGTATCCAAATTTTGGAAGCATAATAGCATAAACATAATAACAACCGTAATTTAGCTCAAAAACAGGAAAACATACAAGAATTCCTTCAAGATCATGAGAAGAATATGCATTGACAAGTTTTCCTCTCTCCCTTCTCTTGTACCTGG
The DNA here is from genome assembly GCA_023525975.1 of Smallanthus sonchifolius. Lineage (NCBI taxonomy): Eukaryota > Viridiplantae > Streptophyta > Magnoliopsida > Asterales > Asteraceae > Smallanthus > Smallanthus sonchifolius. The sequence continues at coordinate 57,264,851 of CM042041.1, read as the reverse complement.
TAATAAATGAATATATCACCATGTATTAATACTTAAATATCATGATAGTAAAAAATCAAACCAAATCGGTGCAAGAAGACAGACCTTCCTTGGGGCCGTGTAGCCTTGGTAGTTGTTTCACTACTGTCTTTAGACCGATTCGTTTGTTCGTCATCATCTTAGGCAGGAAAAAAGAACAAAAATCACAAACTAACAAAAGCCACATCATCATTCTGTGTATAAACTATAGACCAGTTACCTTAAGCATACCTTTGTCATTTTTAATTTCTGCTGCTTGCTGTAAAATTACACATATGAAAAAAGTTAATAACAAAACCCATGAAAAATTTGAGAAATAAGCAACTCTTATATTGGGAGAGAAAAATAAACTTACAACTTTCAATTTTTTAAGAATGTTATCAAACTGTGTAGTATCAAACGCCCACGCGTTTGGCTTCTCTAAACCAACACCTGTTTTGCATCAAATTTAAACTAAAAACATATAAACAAAATAACTAGACATAAATGTATCATTTAGCAATAATATTATTTTAGAAATGTAACAGAATTAGGAAATAAATGAATTACCAAGAGTGTCTTGCTTGTTTGTAACCCTAACATAACCTTTGATCCCTTGTTTATCCTTACCAAGGCCTTCTCCTTCTTCCCATCCCTACAAAATACAATTATAATTATAAATATAATCCATCAGGCAAAAAAATTGGACTTAAATTTGCAAAATCAAGTAACCATTTGTTTCATGAGGCGAAAGGCGGCGGAATTCTTCGGAACGCCGACGAAACGAAGAGGAGCTTCCGGAGCGGCCATGATTGAACCGGAATTTGCTTCCGGCGACGATCCGTTGTTTCTCTCTCTCCGTCTCGCTATCAGACTGCTCGGGTGAGGAAGTGGGAGCAACGAGGGTTTGGTAGTTGGCGGAGGGAAGATATAAGGAGGTCGCACGGCGTGGTTTGACTTCACCAACCCACGATCCATTTAGTTAACGGTTTAACCCTTGATTTTTGTTAAAACATTGCTAAACCAGACCGGAAACTCCCCTAACTCAAAGATATTCATAAACAATGTTGTAAAAATGTTAGCCGCAAGCAATTAAGGTTACCGACTAGCGATTAATCATGTTTTTCCTATCATTTATCAAAATTTTAGCTATAAATAAACTTTATATATTTTTAATATATAAAAAATATATATGTATAAACCTAAAAACCTATATGTATAACATTTTGATACAGACGCATGTAAAAGTTTTGATCAACTTTTGTTAAAACCATAATTTTGAGAATGAAACTTATAATTTTATTAAAGAATAAGTGATAAATGAAAAATAAAAAAATAAAATCGTTAGGCCGATTTAGACCGCCAACCTGCTTTTTGGTCCGATTAGATAAAATCGTATCAGTAGACGCCCGATTATCGATTAATCCCGATTTTTACCACAATTTTCATAAATAATTGGACATGTCAAACTTATATTTATATTAACATGTCTTAATCTGAATTGTTATTGGTGTATTAGTGAGTACCTTTGTTAAATAAAATAACTATATAGTTATACACAGTCTTATTCCTTTTAATTTATATTTTATAGAATAAATTACGCGTTTCGTCTTTAGATAGCCTAAAAAATACAACTGGCTTCTTTATTTTTAATAATTACACTATGATCCTTCGGATCCTCGAAACAAACATGAGTAAACCGATTGAGCTTCGAGAATACGTATGAAGATAATGACGTCTCATCTAAGATTAGTCAAAACGTATAAAAAAGCATGAAGAAGCTTTATGAGCATTGTTGTGAACAACATCCCAATCATATACCAAACAACATAGCTTCTCTCAACATACTATAAATTTGGGTGAACCCGAAGAGAAAGAGAGTTGGTGTATGAACGAGAAATAATTACCAAAATTCAAGTCGTTTTTAACTTCTGTTGCTTGCTGTCAAATTATACATGAAAAAAGTTAATAAAAAAAAATAAGAAATAAGCAGCTCCTATGTTGGGAGAGAAAAAAAAACTTACCACTTTCGATTTTTTGAGAATGTTATCAATGTGTAGTATCAAATGCCCACGCGTTTGGCTTCTCTAAACCAACACCTGTTTTGCATCAAAGCTAAATTAAAAGCATATATGTTTCCTTTAATCTTGAGAAACAGTAACGAAGATTCTACGAGCTTCAGATCTTTGTTAGATCCTATGTTGTTAAAAGCCCACTAGGCGCGCGCCTAGGCGCTCAGGCGAGGCGCAGCGCCGGAAAAACGCCTCGAGGCAGTCCAGGCGCATTTCCGGCCAAAACGACTTCTCGGCAACTTTCCGGGCAGTTTCCGGTGACATTCCGGCGGGATTCCGGCTAAATTCTTGCCAGATCCGTCTGGAAAACTCTGTGGTTGTGGTTGCATGACACGAGTGTAGAAAGGTTGAAGAAGAGAAAAAAGAAGATAGAAAAAATGAAAACAATCTTGGTTTAAAAACTTAACAGACATGTGTGTCTGAAAAATGTAGGTCTGAAAAAAGCAGACTGTTGTTTGATAGAAAAAGTGACACCACACCACAGATAACAAAAAAATTTCTTTCAATATGTTTTTTTTATTTTTACAGCTAGTAAACAACTATATATATGTTAAATTTTCTTTTTCACTGATTATTTTAAAAAGGTTTTGAACTTTTTTTATATTAGTTCAATGATCTTAATTGCTAGTTATATTAGTTTTATGAATATATTTACAAAGTAATATTGGTTTTATACACCTACTAAATATATTTCTTAATTTGTATTATTGCGTCTTTCTTGTCTCGGGCGTGCGCTTTTTTTGCGCCTTGCGCCTAGGCTCCAGGCGAGGCCTATGCGCCTTGCGCCTTTGACAACATAGGTTAGATCAAAATCTAACATACTTTCAAAACTGTTAAGGTAAAATCACACAAAAACGCATTGAAACATATGCTAAAACAGGATGACTAATGCTTGTTCTAATAAAGCTAGTGTATGGGAAAAAGACTACCACATCAAAATAATCCATCTATGTTTCATGAACACACATATCGGCAGTCATTCTACAGAGTATGCAAAATCAGTACTTTCCGAATTAAAGTTTTTAACTTTTTAGTTAGAAATGGTTTCTGTTAATTCAAATTTACGAGATATTAAATATTAGATTATTAGTATTAGAGTTCACTAGTTTAGGATTTGTTTCTGATTTCTTGTTTCTTAAATAAAAATGCTAATATCTATATAGTATGCACACCTGATTATTAAGATACACATAATATTACCTTGAAATCTGACGATGAACAAATAGGACGAGCTAGAGTTGACTTCATAAGACCTTAATGATCTTGAAGAACACAATCAAACACGAGTCAACAAGCATCCAACTTATTCAACCATCATTGACCTTATATATACGAGAAACTAGTTCCATTTCTCCAGCCTTCTTTAAATACTCGACTACATTTTGAACATAAGGAGCTTTAAGTTGGATGCTTTTCTGAACCATCGACTTAGCAAGCTTTGAAGCTTCCAACAAATGGCTTTCAGTACAAAGTCCATCCATCATAATAGAATAAATCTCTGAATCAATACAAGCTGCAAACCCTAACTTCTCAATCTCATTATATAACACAAAAGCAACTAGTACCCTTTTTTCCTTCAAACACAACCTCTTTAACATCTCACTACAAGCCACCCCGTCTGGCTTCAAATCACTAACTAACATTCTCCTGAATACTTTTTCACCCTCTTCAAACTTATTAACCCTTAATAACGTCACCACAAGTGAGCTATAACATTCACTTTTGGAAACACTCCCTTTAGCAGCCAATCTATCGATTACTTTATAAGCTTCTTCCACTTGATCCTCTTGGCAGAGGCCGTTGATTAAGGTACTGATTGTGACTCTATTTGGTGCACAACCACACGCCTCCATCCGATCCAGAACAGTCAAAGCCTCCATTGACCTATCCTTTTCACAGAAGCTACGGATCATAGTTGTATAAGTAACAACAGTCGGTGCACAAACTCCACCTTCATTTTCCATTTCTTGTAACAAGTTTAACCCTTTTTCTAAATTTCCAACTCTACAAATCCCATCGAGAAGGACCGAATACGCAACAACATTTGGTGAACATCCTTGCTGGTTTACAACCTTAAACAACCTACTAGCATCTTCTACCCTCCCCAAATCACAAAAACCTTTAACCATTGAAACAAATGTCACCATATCAGGATAAAGATTGCTCAAACTCATTTCCTCCATTAAACTTAAAGCTTCATCCACTCGACCGGTTTCACAATACAACCTAATCACAGCATTGTACGCACTAGTGTCCGGTCTACAATTAAAGTCAATCATCTTCTTTAACACCCATAAAGCCTCATCTGCAAGCCTAGCTTCCTTACATAGATTCAAAACAATCTTAAAACTTTTAACATTCACTACACAATTATCAAGATTATAAGCATCAATAACATCCCTAATCAAATTAGGGTTTTGGTTGATTCTGAATTGTTTACAAGCAATGTTGTACATGTATGAGCTATGTCTATACTCACGTTGAATCCCAGCCCATATGAAGAATCTAAGACCTAATATAGGAGATTGATTGGCAGAATTACATCTGTTTATTACCTCCTTTACGCATGAAGAGTCCAATTTAGCCCCAACTTTTGTTAGGGCTTTTTCAATGCTTGGATCGTTACTATCCAAATGTATCCAATATTTCTCCACCGGGTTTGTAACAGAAAGTGTTGTGAAAGAAGATCCAGGGTTTTTGGGTCGGATTGAAGATGAGAGGAATCGAGAGACGAAAGGAATTGACATTGAGTTGATGAAAAATATAACGAGGAAGATGGAGCAATGGGTTTGGGCGTTTGGCAGCCGGAGGAGAAAAAGGAAAAATATAATGAGGTCGCACATAATACTTTCCGTTTTTTCTATAACACCCCTAAATTTAGGGTTGTTGTCAAGTGTTAACCATTAATTGTTGAATCATTAAGTGGTCTGAATGGTTTAGCATAACTTTTTAGCTGAACCATTAAGAGGTAAATTAAACCATTAAGAGATGGACTGTCAGTGAAACAAACACCCCTTACTTCTGAACGATTCAGAGGTAGCCATTAAGAGGCTATCAAACAGCCCCTTAATCTGACATATATCACACACACAAGTAGCTAGAAACATAATACAACACCAGGACCAACTATACAAACTTGAGACAAGAATTAAACATCATTCCAAGTTCTCTAACCTTGCTGTATTTTTTGGCATGCGCAGTTCAACGTCTTGATTTCTTCAATTAGTTTAGAAAACGACAGTCTCTTAGCCCAACGATGTAACAAGGATACTTTGCTCAAGTCGCTAGGACATGAAAGGGACAGCTCGATCAGAAGGTCAAGCTTACATTAAAGGACTCTTCTTTCCCTATCCATCATAAGAGGATAGCCTGTGGCAAGGACGATGATTGGGACAAGTGATGACTAGGCAGAGGAGGAGCGTCGAACGAATCAGTCAAGTTGCTACACTCATAATCAAGGTAAATCAGTATATTGCACATAAAAGGAAACCTTACTGTCCCCCGGGTAAGTTAGACATGCTAAGGCTGTCTTACTCCCCTTAAAATATAACACGACATATCAAACAAGATCTCTCAATGACCAACATGGAGCACTATAGGTGCATTTCTCCTTCTTCAGCCTCTCCCTTGCTTATTCTAACCAGTGTACACACCTCCTTGTAGTGGCGGATACATAAAATTTTTGTAGGAGGGGCAGAATACGGGTGGGTAAAAAAGGAACGGAGGAAAATAATGAAATAATAATAAAATAATATAGTTCATAAAATATTTAAAAACAATATAAAAATACCTCGATTACAATTGTCCTCTACGTGTTTTCATCTTTCGGAAACGCTCGATTACGTCTTCATTAGTAACATTGAAAAGTTCATTGGCCTATTAAAACCCGCTATTATTTTGGACCGGACGGTGGGCATTCGCCCACCCTTTTGCCTACTTGCATCCGCCTCTACCTCCTTGATTCTCATCATTATGTGCCACATCAGCGTCACGTCACACTCCCCTTCACTCCATCAAGCAAATACTCCACTACACTCTTGATTTTTTATTTAAAAATATATATGTATGCGAGGTAAACATGCATTTTTTGGTTGAGAGATGCGCGTGGAGATTCCCCCGCTTCCCTCTGTTAGGTATAATTTTGAGACTGATGCTGTCAATCGAAATTACAGTATCGAAACTACTAGTTTCGGTTGAACTTTTGTTCAATCGAAACTAGGTAGTTTCGATACCTGTTTTTCAGGCCCATTGGGCGGTGGCTTGAAAAACAAGGCACATGTGCTTGGCCTCCTATATATAGCAGATTATGCCCTATGAGTGAGTGTGTGTCTGTAGAGGGGAATCACCACCCCAGGGGGAGCTCACCCTGGGGTGAGATAATTGTAGAGTGTGTGAGGAGCCTTTTAATTTTCATATCAATCAAAGAATCATACGTTTTATGCTCCAATTATCTGTTCTTTTCATTTTTATATATTTCTGTTCGTGTTTGTGATTCCCGCACCCGTCTCTACCATTTCTGATTCGAGAGTGATACCGGATCCAGAGATTACGCCTCTCGATCCGGACTGTTTGAAAATTTTCTCCGCAGATCTGTGTCTACAGTTCTGCTCAGGACCTTCAGTTGGTATCAGAGCCATGGTGGCTCTTATTGCTCTCGAATCTGCTCGAAAATCAGAAAAAAAACCTGCCATTGAGACGTTAAACATGAAGAAATCGATGTGTAGCAGGTTCGTGACTGCTGTTCTACATTTCCACTGTCAAAATCTGAAGATGTAAGGCTCTTGAAGCATTTTTCAGACCTGGATTTGGGGTATCGAAGTAGCTGAAGGTTGAAGATGGTCAATCGAAACTATGTGGCGGCTGAACATTTTCTATCGAAACTACTGGTGTTGCCTTAAATCAGAAGTAGAAGACATCGAAACTAGGCTGTCAAAACTAGGCTATCGAAACTAGAGGGTATCGAAACTACTAGTTTCGATTGAAGAATCTCTCTATCGAAGTCTCTATTGAAACTAGCCTTGTTTCGACTGAAGTAGAGCCTATCGAAACTACAGGCAGAACTGTCCAAGTACTTTAAAAAAAAAGTTTTTTTTTTTTGAAATTTTCTTGGATAAATTTTTTAACAGGATATTGCATAGAAGGAGGGGAGTTTTGGAAGAAAACTTGGAGACAGCCTTTTTCGGGTTTTCAAAAATTTCGTTTCTTCGGCAATATACACGATGTTCTGCCTGATTCAGCCGTAATTCCTTTGATCAAAGTTCAAGTTTGGGCAGCGGGTAACAAAGTCAAGCATATTTGTGACAAACCGGATCATTAGTTGTTGATTACATGGTGATTCGATCCCTTATCTTTTGCCTAGAAATAGGAGGGTCTACACTTCAGGGGGAGAATTACCACGAAAGACTTCAAATTATCAGCAGAGTTATGAAGATGTAAGATAAAGTGAGCCTTTGCTTGAAATTGACCTTTTTTTAGGGGGAGAGAAGGCAAAAGTTGATCAAGTGTTCGAGAATGTCAAGAATCCTTGTAGAAAGATGGTTATTTACTGCTAAATACTTGGGATTCAAACCTTTATCATTTGCCTACAAGATAGGAGGGTCTACACTTGAGGGGGAAAATCACAACGAAAGGCATTGGATCATCAGTCAATCTATGAAGACGAAAGACAGAGTCAGACAAGAATTGATAGCATCAGTCTAGGGGGAGATTGTTGGGTATAATTTTGAGACTGATGCTGTCAATCGAAATTACAGTATCGAAACTACTAGTTTCGGTTGAACATTTGTTCAATCGAAACTAGGTAGTTTCGATACCTGTTTTTCAGGCCCATTGGGCGGTGGCTTGGAAAACAAGGCACATGTGCTTGGCCTCCTATATATAGCAAATTATGCCCTAAGAGTGAGTGTGTGTCTGTAGAGGGAATCACCACCCTAGGGGGAGCTCACCCTGGGATGAGATAATTGTAGAGTATGTGAGGAGCCTTTTAATTTTCATATCAATCAAAGAATCATACGTTTTATGCTCAAATTATCTGTTCTTTTCACTTTTATATATTTCTGTTCGTGTTTGTGATTCCCGCACCCGTCTCTACCATTTCTGATTCGAGAGTGATACCGGATCCAGAGATTCCGCCTCTCGATCCGGACTGTTTGAAGAATTTATCCGCAGATCTGTGTCTACAGTTCTGCTCAGGACTTACACCCTCCACTCTAGCGGCACCTCTAAGGGGGGGGGGGTGGAATGGTATTCCCCGTCGGCCCCTCTGACCACCTCATCCCTTATGCTATGAAGAGTGACCCATACCGTACAACCTTAAGCGAACTTACCCCCTCTGGAGGAGAATAGCCAACTCCTTTTTTACTTCCCATTTTCTAATTAGTTCTATGCAAACTATTGTTATAATATTACATATGAGTATTCGTGGGCTTTCTCCTTACAAACCATAAAATATAATGTTTTATAAAATTTAGAATTTACACTTACAACGTGTTTATTTCTATCACCATTTATCTTTATACAAGTTATCAAAATCGAAAGTTACAAATTTTAACCAATTGATTTCGGCTCCTTTGAAATTAGTTTCCATTGAACCAAGGGGTGTAGGTTACGTTTGGCATCTTGGAATGTAGGAAGCCTAACTAGTAAGTTGTTAGAGTTAGTAGACGTGCTTAGAAAACATAGGATTCAGGTAGCTTGCCTTCAGGAGACTAGGTGGAAGGGTCAAAGGGGGGTGAGTGTAATGGCTACAAACTGTTGCATTCTGGTTGCGATGGAACAAAAAATGGGGTGGGTTTTCTAGTTGCTAAAGAACTGCACGGTAATGTGGTGGAAATGAAAAGATATAATGATAGGATCATGGTGTTGAGAGTAGTACTTGGTGAGGAAGTTGTGGCAATTGTTAGCGCTTATGCACCACATGTAGGTTTAGGAGACCAAGAAAGGATGGATTTTTGGGGTAGTTTAGACGGAGTAATGAGGTCATTACCTAGACAGGAGAAAATATGCTTAGGAGGTGATTTTAATGGTCACGTTGGTAAGAAGAGTGATGGTTTTCCGATGGTTCATGGAGGTTTTGGTTATGGTGTTAGAAACGATAATGGTAGGGAGCTTCTTGACTTTGCGCTTGCGCATGATCTTGGTATTATAAACACGTTCTTTATAAAGAGGGAATCACATTTGATTACTTTTAGTAGCGGGGGGCGCAACACGCAGATCGACTATTTCCTGATGAGACAAGGGGATCGCAATTGGTGGAAGGATTGCAAGGTAATTCCAGGAGAGTCAGTAGCGACCCAACATCGTCTGTTGGTGGCCGATTTTACCTTGAGAAAAAGGGTGGCGGAGAGGAGAAGAAAAAATAAACCAAGGATCAGATGGGGGAATTTGAAGGACGAAAACATCAATTTGTTTAAAGATAAAGTCATGGCGATGAACACAAATACTAAGGATGGCGACACAAACCAAATGTGGGTAGCTATGGCAACCACTGTTACGCAGGCAGCAAAGGAAACCCTCGGAGTCACATTGGGAGCAACAAGAGGACATCAGGAGTCTTGGCGGTGGAATGAAGAGGTGCGGAGCAAGATAAAGGACAAGCAACAACACTTTAAAGAGATGTTGTAGTGCAGTAATGGAGAGGAGATAATGACACTACGGGAGAACTATAGACAGGCAAAGAGATGAAACGATGTATAGAAAACTAGACACCAAGGAAGGGGAGCATCATATGTTTAAGATAGCCAAAAATAGGGAGCGTAGGAGACAAGATCTTGGGGTCGTGAAGTTTGTCAAGGAAGATGATGGAAGAGTTTTGGTAAAGGGACGAGACATCAAGCTGAGATGGCAAAACTATTTCTACACCCTTTTCAACAGTTGTAGACCAAGTCTAGCCATAACGGAGAATCCCACTACTCAATTCAGTCAACGAAATAATTGTTATTGTCGAAATATCACACAGGAAGAAGTGAGGAGTGCTCTTAAGAAGATGGGAAGAGCTAAGGCAGTCGGTCCAGACAACATACCCATTGAAGCGTGGAAGTGTATGGGAGAGGAAGGCGTTCAGTGGTTGACAAGACTGTTCAACAATATCTTCAAAACCGGGAAGATGCCAGATCAGTGGAGGCGTAGTGTCTTAGTACCCCTATATAAAAACAAAGGAGATGCTCAATGTTGTGCTAACTACAGGGGGATTAAGCTCCTATGTCATACAATGAAATTATGGGAAAGAGTTATAGATACAAGGATTAGACGACAAACCCAGGTTACAGCAAACCAATTTGGGTTCATGCCAGGCCGGTCCACTACGGAGGCGATACACATTTTAAGAAGATTAATGGAAAAGTACAGAGAGAAGAAACATGATTTACATATGGTGTTCATCGATCTTGAAAAGGCGTACGATAGTGTGCCTAGAAGATTGATCTGGGAAAGTCTGGAGGGAAGAGGGATCCCTAGTAAATATATTGAGGCAATTAGGGATATGTATCATGAGGCTAAGACATGCGTCCGAGCACCCGTGGGGGATACAGACTTTTTTCCGGTGGAAGTGGGAGTTCACCAGGGGTCGGCACTAAGCCCCTTTCTCTTTGCAGTAGTTTTGGATGAGTTGTCAAAGTCGTATCAAGATGCAATTCCATGGTGCATGCTTTTTGCTGATGATATCGTGTTGATTGCAGAAAGTAAAGAGACATTGAACAACAGACTAGAGGAATGGAGAACAGTCTTAGAGCACAAAGGTTTGAAGATAAGCCGATCTAAAACCGAGTACCTTCACTGCAACTTTAGTGGTGCAAACGTCGACGAGGAGACCCAGATTTCTATTGAAGGTGGGGTTGTCCCTAAGACACTGAAGTTCAAGTATCTAGGATCTGTCATCCAGAGTAACGGGGACATCGACAATGATATAGTCCATCGGGTGCAGGCTGGTTGGTGTAAATGGAGAGCGGCCTCAGGTGTTTTGTGCGACAAGAGGTTCCCAATAGGGTTAAAGGGTAAATTTTATAGGGTAGCAGTTCGCCCAGCGATGCTATATGGAACCGATTGTTGGGCCATCAAGAAGACACAAGCTCGAAAAATGGATGTAGCTAAGATGAGGATGTTGAGGTGGATGTGTGGACACACAAGAAAGGACCGAATAAGAAATGAAGTTGTTCGGAAGAGATTGGGAGTCACATGTATCTCGGATAAGATAAGAGAAGGAAGATTGAGATGGTTTGGACATGTCAAGAGGAGACAGAACACAGATCCAGTGAGAACGATGGAAACTCTCGTTGTAGAGGGGAAAAGGAGCAGGGGGAGACCGAAATTAACGTGGGATGAGAGGATTAGGCTTGATTTGCTAGATTTACACCTCTCAGAGGACATGATCAATGATAGGATTTCATGGAGACGTCGTATTAGGGTTTTAGGATGAGTGACCCGTTGTGTGGGAGAGTAGAGTTGTTTAGCAAAGATTTTGCGTATGTCTTGTTTCTTGTAGGTGTGTTGTGTTTCTTGTGACTAATATACTCTAGTCATACACTGCTAATTGTTAGATTACTGTTAGATTTATTTTACTTTATTACTCATTAATTTTATTTATATTTTTATCTTTTTCTTTCCCATGGAGCCTCTAAACGGGAGCAGCCTCTCTATCCCTAGGGATTAGGGGTAAGGTTTGCCCTCATCACACCCTCCCCAGACCCTACTAATAGCGTTAGCTATGTGTGGGATTATACTGGGTACGTTTGGTTTGGTTTGGTTTGGTTTGGTGAACCAAGGGTGTAAAAATTTGGTGGTGGCATGGACCATGACTAATAGGCCAACCGTGTTATACGCGGTTAACAAAGGGTGGGTGCGTGTGTATGTATCCCCCAAACCAAACCGCAATCTATTTCCCGATCTGCGATTATCGGAGCTGAGGGACTTTTGAATGGGGTCGTGGATTGTTGGTGATTGGCCTTCTTTCGACCCCCACAACTTCAGCCAACTTCGCCCCAACGATCCTTCCGTAAGCTTTCTCATCGCATCACAATTTCCCTCTTTTTTCCTTTCTAATTCATCAATCATTATACGCATGTCTAGTTTAAGATTCTGATGTATTGTATCTATGTTATGAAGTTGGTAATCGGGAACTAATTTAGGGTTTATTTTCTATTTATTAATTGAATGTTAGCTCTTTGAAATTTAGAAATTGGAATGATTTTAGGGTTTATGATTTCTGTGATGTAATGCAAAATTAAGAATGCTTCTAGATCAGAGCTTATGGTTACTGAATCTAAAGCATCTTATGGATTGTAAATGGACATCTTTTTTATAAATTAGAAGATGTTAACAACTACATCACATGTACTTCATCTGGTTATGTTGCCATGTCTTATTTTAATGTGTATGAAGCTTCATTGGAGCAAGATTAGATGTATCAAAGATGGAAATTATTATTTTGGAGTATTATATATATGTCACCATAATGGTATATTCATGACATTAGCCGGTAGCGTTTAATAAGCCAAGGAAGATGATATGATTTATTGTTGGGAAGAAGCGTAATTGGGATAAGCCCTGAAAAGTTAAAACAGTTTTTGGGTGGATGGGTCTTGATGCAACTAACTTTTTATTTATCTGCAAATTGAATGATGAATTTTACGGTGCATACAAGTAACTAGGTTGACATCAGACAGAAAAACAGATGAGACGTAAAAATCATCTTTTTCAAATTCCGACTATCTTAACCGGTACACAATCTGAATAAGGCTTCATATCCAACAATATGCTTAATTGGTACATTAGATAAGGGTAAAAAGTTATTTCATCATAATGTTATTTGCATATTATCTGGTGTACGAAAATAGTATAAATGATAAAAACTAAATTTTGGTTAGTTAATTGAGACTTGGGTAAGTTGGTATTAGTGATTGTATCTATTCATTGGCAGAAGTCTGGGTTTTAGGTATTTTTTTGTTTTATCTTTTTATAATCTAAGTAGTATCAGGGTTTCCTTCGATTCTATGAACTTAATTCATGATGACGATTCTCTTAATTTTTACTAAAGCAATGTTTTCTTTTTTTGTTCAGAAGAAGACACCAATTACTTATCATCCAACTCATGAGCGAACTCTTCCTCCGCCTGACCAAGGTAACTTAATTTTATCTTACCTTTTCTCGTGTCCTCACAGGAACTACAAAACTTTCTTAAATGCTATAAAGCTTTTTCTTTCTCTTGTTCAAAATTTCAAATAATTAATATTTTAAATATGATTACAAAACGATACTATCATTATAATAGTTGTCCGTTTAGAGATTTTATGCATCTCAATACGTTCCGGACAACTTTTAATCCATTTTACCTTTAAATGGATTGAAGTTGCTACCTCTGGACATTTCCTTCTTGGAAGCTCTATGCTTCATGAGAGTACCATGTTTCAATATGAATCTTTTGTGTGTGATAGAGAGCGAGTGTGTGTGTGTTCTCCTGAGTGGGTGGTTGTTTGTGAGCACTCCCTTTGTACCATAAATATTGCAGCATTTAACTGGGTTTGTTACTTTGTTATGAAAATATTTGAATGCACTTGACCCAAATCAAAAGCATAATAGGACAAATGATTTGTTAACCATGGTATTCAAGTATGAGTTTCATGGTTATGAAGGTTTTTACTTTCTTCATGAATTGCTGGACTGAACTTTATGCTATTTGCCTCAAAACACTAAAAATTTTGCATGGTTTTGAAGAAAATAAGTTCCGATTTTGAATCTGCAAATTAGTATTGATGAGTAATGACTTTAAAAGTCAAATTTTTATACCATTTTTGGTTGTTTATTTGTATTTTAGCTGTGCGAAAGTTGCTAAATACCACTTCTACCCAAGAAAAGCTCTACTGCTTTGGTTTCTACTGTATGCGTATATATTATTCTTGATTTAAAAACCATTTTTGCAGTAATATCTTCGGAAGCCAAAAACATACTGCTGAGGCAATTCTATCAGCGCGGTGATGAGAAGGTGAGGTTCTTGCAAAGCTCAATTTCTATTTATGCCCCTACAGTACATACACTAGTTCAAAAGGACAAGTTTACCCTTGTCGGGTTTGTGTATTTATGTCTATAAAACATACACTAGTTCAAAAAGTCAAGTTTGCCCTCCCTCTGTTGTCTATAGATGAATACACCAATTCAAAACGGTCTAAAGTGAAGAGAATACACCTTTCATTGCTGTGTTTATGTCCACTCATACATAAACTGATGCAAAAGGACAATATTGCCCTTCTCTTCTTCTGATGACTATTGATTTCTGTTTGCAGTTGAGACCAAAGAGAGCTGCGCCCGAGAATCTGGCACCCGAGCAAGAAAGCAAGCATCCAAGGGCTTCAGTTGCTTCATCTTCAGAACCTCATAAATGAGGTCTTTTTCAAATATCTCAGCTTTCTGCATATTTGATGTAAATATTCTCTTCACTATTGAGTGTTGATACTATATGTTGTGTGTTGTTAGTGAGGTATGATAGAGTGAATCATTTGCTTCTTGGTGTGTACTTTCAGCTATACAGACTTGTACATTTTACATTTATAAATAGCCAGATAATTAAATATACAAAACAACATCCTTCGGCTGGTTTTTTTGTAGTGTTGATTTGCATGTGTTGATTGGAATTGTATAGATGCTTATAGAATAAAAGTTTATAATGATGATGGTAAAAAAACACCTGAAATACATGTAACAAGGAATTCTATTTGTGTATTTACTGTATGGCTTGGCGTGCGTCAAACCTAAAATGAAACACCCAAGGTAATTCTTATGTTGGGCGTATACATGAGAGATACCGAGTTCATAAGAAATGTCATGCTTCAAATATCACCAACCCGTTTTTGACGCAATGGATGTAGATGAGAGAATTTTAGAGTCACGCGTGCTCAGGTGGGAGTGATACCAGGATGGCTGACCTCTTAGACAACCAAAAGCAATTGTAGGCAAATCGGACAGTATTAATCGGTATAAGAGGTTGAAGTTTATTTATACCTTTATGAAAAGTGTTATTTTGAAAAGTAACATATAAGCCACTTAACAAATCTTCCAACGGCGATTCGTACATTAACAATACAAGCTACTCAAAGAAGGTAGGTATGAAAACACTTATGAAGATACACAGAAACTTAATAATGCACACAATCAGTACGACAAAACGAACTTGCGAATAAAACTTTATTAACAGCGAGGCTGAAACCCGTGTAATATATATTTTTAAACTATTATCAAAGGTAAAAGATTATACATGTATAAATGTATAATTAAACTAAAACATTATCAAATGTATAATTAAGATAGTTTTTTTATCTCTTCCTCTTTGACTACTACATATACTGTATATAGTGAGTTTCTTGAATCTGGTTCTCTTTGATTCTTTAGCAAATGGAGCAGGTTTGAGGACTGAAAAAAGTAATGTTAATTCTGTTACATTACTAGGTTAGAATCTCGTGTATTACACGAGATTCTATATTAAAAAAAATAAAACTTATAAATTTATAAATATGTACTAACTTGTCAGACTATTATGATTGTCTCGAGATATATCAAGTGGAAATGTGTGTATACATAACAAATTAGTATTTTTCTTTAATTAGTTATATTTTAATTTCCTATTATATATTCTTATTTAATATAATTAGTATTCTTTTTTAATAATATATTTATAATATTATTATCTATACTATATAATAAATACAGGTTTTCCAATGCCACGTGTCGTCTCCATATTCATTCTTATAAATTTTTCCCGCCTCTCTCTCCTAATTAATACACTTCCATATTTTCAATAATAATATATTTTTAAATAAATTATTAATTATACTAATAAACACATTTATTTTAAACTATCTCATATTATAAGAAACTTTGAAATGTAATAATCTAGCTTATATTTTTTCAATCAAATTACATTAAATAGTATATTTAATGTATTTTTAAAACTCAATTATATATTAACTTTTACATATTTTTTTCTTTTGTTTTCTATTGTTATTATTATATGTAATACATTTTTTCCACCTATAAGATATATTAATAATGATTTAAGAATTTTATATATTGATATTTTTTCACCTTTTGTAATACACAGGTTCTAAGCTGGTTATTTAATAAGATAGAGAAACATTTATTAGGAGAAAGAGGCGGAAAAACCAATGTGAGGAGTCACTAGGAAGTGACAAGTGTCCACCTTAAACCTTTATTTATTAGTATAGACTAGGTTACACACCCGTGTATTACACGGGGTTTGATTAATGAAATATTAAAAATTTATTAATAAGTGAAAAAAATAAAGAATATAATTGAGAAAATAAATATTAAATAAATGAAAATTTTATAAAGTAAATATTAATAAATAAGATAATAAATAATTGAGAAACAATAGGTGAAAAAAACTTCAACCAGTTACTTATTTATTTGGTATAGCTTGGTCTCACAAAAAAATAAGCGAGAAAATTTTCAAAGGCTTACAAGAATTTTGAGCTCACTGAATTGTGACACGTGACTAATTACTTATTTATTAGGTATAGTTTAGTGTGAAATATAATTAAAAATTTATATTATTCTCGTTATAATATAACAATCTAAATATATTTATTTGCATAAAATTTAAACTTAGTGAGACTTTCAATCGATATGTTTTCTCAATTTATACTACTTTTATTTTACTTTAACCGTTTGACCCGTTAGAGAAAAAACATAACTCAAATCGACCCGTTCATAAGAAAATAGTTCGAAGTTGCCACATATACAAAACATATATAAACATATACAAATAGCTAAAATAAGTAATGATGTAAATCGAAATAGGAAAAAAAGAAAATAATTACTTGAATACTTTCGGCTATAATAATATGACAAAAAACACAGTGACATTTAACAAATCATAACAAATATTAGATCTTTGAATATGTAAATATATGATTGAATGTTTTTTTAATTGGATCTTAAATGGCTATAAAATCGTTTTCAGTTTGTAAAATTTATAAAAATATGATTGATGATAAACAAAATTTTGAATTCAAAAATCTCTAGGTAAAAAATCAAACAAAAATTGATATAGTTGTCTAAAATAATGGAGTTTATTAAAATATAAAAACTGATAATATAATAACTTTTCATAATACAGATTTATTTTTCAAAAATGATAAATAACATCATTAACTATAACTATCCATGATTAATTTCATATTAAGCTTATTTAGTTAATATATAATAACCATCAATAATTAAATTTATTATGTTTCTTAATATATATTATTTAATAGGAGAGATAAACTAAAAAATTAGTATTTAATAGGAGAGAGAGGCGGAAAAATAAAAATGAGAAGGAATCAGGAAGTGACATGTGTCATCTCAAACCTTTATTTATTAGTATAGATTATGTGGACTTTGTTTTGAAGTAATTACTATTTATGCCTACTATCTACTGGGGGGTCGCGCGATGCGGCGGTGAATACAACACTTAGGTTGGTTGTTTTAGCGGTGCGCACATATTGGTTTAAACCGACGTTGGGCTATTTTTTAATTTATTATTTTTATTATTGTTTGAGTAAATTACGTTATGTGGAAGTAAAATGATCAACTGCCTGAGATAATGGTTCATTCATCAAAAGACGAAATGTATGAAACATTAAATGAAATGATGTTTTGTGTAAATATTTAAAATAAAGAAGTCAGTTGCATTTTTTAAGATATCTAAAGACGAAACATGTAGTTTATTCTATAAAATATAGATTAAAAGAATGACATCCTAAATAAAAATCAACTTTTAACTCGTACAATCAACTAATAAAATTACATCACCAATTTGAGTTTAGGAAAACATGTTGTCTTATTGTTAATATTTTATTAATATCGGAGACTTAAACGACATGTTCAATTATTTATTAACATTGTTGTAAAAATCGGGATTAATCGATAATCAGGGGTTTACCGATGCGATTTCATCTAATCGTACCAAAATACAGGTAGGCGGTCTAAATCGGCTCAGCGATTTTATTTTTTTATTTTTCATTTATCACTTATTCTTTAAAAAAATTCTAAGTTTTGTATCAATGTTTATCGGTTGGACTGAAACATGGTTGTGTCTTATCGATGTTTACCAATGTTCCAATATATATAGAGGGTGCCCGCGTGATGCTGCGGAGAATACAGACAATTGTAATCACGTGACATGTTTTATTAGAAAAAAAACTATAGTAATACCATACTCAAGTTAAAAAGAATAAAATGCTTGTTTTTATAGTGTAAGTTAAAAAAAAATATTAACGTATGAAAAAGTTATGGCCGTTTAAAATCATGAGAGGAGAAGGTAGTTACTGTATAAATAACTTTCATTTTTAGTTTTTTTAAAGCATTAGAAGGTTGTACCTTATGCTTAAAAAAACGTGCAAGTAAATTTCTTATAAAGTGTTAAAAGACATCTTTGTCCTCCTTAAATATATTATATATAGTATAGATAATATTTGTAAGTCTGTAATTAGTACTTATAAAAGTTGGAATTAATGTTTTTTATTCGTGTTTTGTCTATAACTCTGTTACCGTTACACTACTAAACAAGCATCGTATTTTCAAAATTTGTAAGTCTGTAATCTGTGACCTATAATTACGATATTTATTTAATTAATCATACTAAACAAGCATCGTATTTTCAAAATTTTGTAACATTATTGAATTACAACATTATGATTGTTTTATATAAGGGTAACTTTACATAATAGTAACCAAGTTTGCCAAGTATTACATTTAAGTCATTCAAAGTTTTTTTGTCCCTTTAAAGTCACTCAACTTTCACCAAGTGTTCCAATCATATGTAATATTTTTATAAATGTTTAAATTTTTTAAAATTGAATGAGATAAATAAAACATATGTGAATCTTGTTTACTATTTAGCAATTATTTTTTTCTAATTCGACTTAAATATAACAATTTTGAAACTTATTTATTATTTGGTGAATTTTTTTTCTTCATTATTACCGTATATTTTAAATTAATTGGAATAAAATTTTTACTTATTGGTAACTAATATTCATACATATTTTATTTGCCTCATTCAATTTTAAAAAAATTAAATATTTATAAAAATATTACATAAGATTGAAACACTTGATGAAAGTTGAGTGACTTTAGAGGGACAAAAAAACTTTAAGTGAATTAAATAAAACACTTAAAAAACTTGGTTATTATTTGATGAAGTTTTCCTTTTTATATATGGCCCATAAGTCATTTCAACCGGCCATGTAAAATAATAGAAAGTTGGATTAGACCTCTTGTTTTCTAAATTTGTATATTCTCTCCTTTTCTACTTATAATAGAAAGTTGGATTAGACCTCTTGTTTTCTAAATTTGTATACTCTCTCCTTTTCTACTTATGTTTAATTGTTTCATTGTAAAAATTGGGCAAACTTTTCTATTAAAATTGACTTTTTTGTATTAGTTGATAAACATTAAAAAACTCGTGTTATATATGGTGTTTAAGTTACATAACATGAAAAAGGTAGTGTTAGTAGATTTATAATATGTCATTGGGTGATGGTCCAATAGTAGAGGCAAAACCTTTTAAACACTTAAAAAGACCTAAATGTCATGGATTCAAGTCCCCTAAGTAAAAAAAATTGGTGTTAGAAAAAAAGTAGATTTATAACTTTTTTACCTGTGTTATTATGTTTTTATTTTTAAATCTCTATCAACTAGATAATTTTTTGCCGGGTCAAAGTTATTAATTAAAACTTCAAGAATACTTTACACTTTAAATCAATAACACACTAAGAATCATATGAACAATATCTTGATTCACATGACGATAAAATTTAAAAACAACTTTAGAATCCCTCGTACTTTTTTTAAGACTTATATGTGATTGTTAGAACAATCATATAGTGCTAAGTGCTAACGAATGTAGATGCAAATAAATAATTTTTACAAATAAAAATAAGAAGCAACAAATATTTATAATCAAAAGTATGAGAGAGTAAAGTGTAATTTCAAATTCTACATTCCGTTCTTGTTCTCAAGGAGTGAAGGGTGATGAATGGAAAGTAAAAAAGAAACATATATGCTTTTATATAACAAAATAAAACAAAAAAATTATTTATGAAAAAAATTGTTTTCGTTAAAATAAGAAGAAAACTTCTCAACGGTTACTGTTTAAACTAAAAAAAAAGATATATAACTATAGTTAATATTATATATTTAAACATGCCTTAAATGTTTTAATATTAATAATACAAAGAAATTTTGAAATCCGTTTAAAGTAAAATATAAATTAAATTCAACCACAAAAAAAACGTTGTCCTAAGCATACAAAGTTAAATGAGCATGATATATATCGGTATCAAATTATTAAATATCGATTTTTCATGTTTTATGTCTTATTTCTATTTTTATTGATAAAGTTATAAGTGTTCAATCTTAATCAAATTAAAAAAACATAAATAGTTAGTGATTGTTCGAAGATAAATTATTAATCGATTGTATGTCTTGTTTCTGTGTAATTGTTAGTGAATGTGAACAAAAAAGTAGCGTCATGTAGACACCACTTAGATAGTGACTTGTCATATTCTTCACTTAAAAATAAAACCCTAGACACATAATAAGACCACAAGCATGAAATTCTCTACGAAACCACCACGCATGGGGGCACGGTGTTCCACCGCCCATGCGTTCCAGCTCACTTCACAAGCATCCTCCATGCTAGTATATCGAATGGTCTAAGGGGATGTAATGGTTTAGTGAATGTTATCCAAGCAATTGGTTTTCGTTACTTTCCCTTTTGTTTCTTATCACTCTATCAACACGATAATTATATTTGGTTAATAAACAAATCTATTTATAAATACAATTTTTTTTCATATTACTAAATAGATTAAAGGAGCACATTCACTGAAATGTGCCCACGCCATGCTTAATTTTTTTTCTTTTTCACCCTTATATGTTTTAACCCGTTTAATTTTATATTAATTTCGTTTTTCTTTAATAACTTTCGTTCATTAACTTTTTTTCAAAGAACTGATTGCGCGACTATTTTTATTTATTTTGTTAGCGTTCTATTCAAAATCTAGTGTTTTTGGTATCATAGCCTATATCAAGTGTCATTACCATTATACAACTTTGACGAACCAAACATATTATAAACTAATTATTCGACATGACACCCGTCGCGAAAGATGAGTATTCAAGTATTCAACAACTTAAGTTAAAAATACAATCTCTTTGTAATATATTGAAAAGGAGTCAAAAGGGAATAAATTCAAACAATAAACAATTAAAATGTGGAACAAAAATCAAGGAAGTTTTTGCATCCATGTATGTATCCCCAAGTCACCAAAATTTTCAACCAATGAACCTTTCCTCACTTCCCCACCCCCACCCACACCCTCCCACTATATATATCTCTCCAATCCATTTCATAATCTCCCCAACTTAAACCATTCTTTCTTCATCTCTTTACTTTCATTCAATTCAACCACTCGAATCAATGGATGTCTCTCAAACAACAACAACCACCACAATCTGCTGTCAAAATCGCCACCAACGACGGCCACGGCGAAAACTCTCCGTACTTCGACGGCTGGAAGGCCTACGACGCCAATCCCTTCCACCCTCAGACCAATCCCGACGGCGTCATCCAAATGGGCCTTGCTGAGAATCAGCTTTCGTTTGATTTGATCCAAGAATGGATCGAAGCCAACCTGAATGCCTCAATTTGTACTCCGGAAGGAGTTTCCGGCTTCAAAGAGACTGCCAGTTTTCAAGACTACCACGGCTTGCCGGAATTCAGAACCGCCGTCTCTAATTTCATGAACCGGGTTTGGGGAAACCGTGTGAAGTTCGACCCTGACCGGATTGTGATGAGCGGTGGTGCCACCGGAGCTCATGAAACGTTGGCTTTCTGCTTAGCCGATCCCGGAGAAGCATTCTTAGTCCCTACCCCTTATTATCCGGCGTTTGATCGAGATTTGAGGTGGCGAACCGGAGTTACCCTTTTACCGGTTGTTTGCGAAAGCTTGAATAACTTCAAGATCACCAAACAAGCACTTGAAACCGCTTACGAAAAAGCTAACTTAGCCAATGTTAGGGTCAAGGGTGTGCTTATAACGAACCCATCGAACCCGTTGGGTACTTTCCTAGACCGCGAAACCTTGAAAAATGTTGTGAACTTCATCAATGACAAAAGTATCCACCTCGTGTGTGACGAGATCCATGCGGGGACAGTAACCACGGGTGATGAGTTTGTGAGCATCGCGGAGGTGATAAAGGATCACCCGACGTGTAACCTCGACTTGATTCATTTAGTTTATAGTATTTCTAAAGACATAGGGTTCCCCGGGTTTAGGGTTGGGATCGTGTACTCGTACAATGATCGTGTTGTGAGTATCGCGCGTAAAATGTCAAGCTTCGGGCTTGTGTCGACTCAAACACAACACATGCTCGCGTCCATGCTATCGGATTATAAGTTCGTTGAGAGCTTTATTTCCCAGAGCCGAATCAGGCTGGCCTGCAGGCATGATATGTTTACCCGCGGGCTAGCCCAAGTCGAGATAAGGAGTTTGGAAAGTAACGCTGGCTTGTTTTTCTGGATGGACTTGCGCCGGTTTTTAAAAGAACCTACTTTTGAGTCAGAAATGACGTTCTGGCGAATTATAATTAATGAAATTAAGCTTAATGTGTCACCGGGCCAGTCTTTTCATTGCTCTGAGCCAGGGTGGTTTCGTGTTTGCTTTGCAAATATGGATGATAAGACCACAATGGTCGCGTTATGGAGGATTAAATCGTTTGTGCGAAAGAACAGGAACCTCGAGATCAAGACCAAGAAGCAATATTGGCAGAACAACCAACATCTAAGGTTGTCATCAAGAAGGCTCGAGGATATCTTGACTCCGCACAAGATGTCACCTCATTCTCCCCTTGCCTCTCCCCTTGTTCGGGCACAAAATTAGGTGTATAATATACGGTATATGGTTGGTGTATGTAAAGTGATACACTATATCATTGTCAATCTACTATATGTGAAATTGAAATAGATATAGATAGGTTTTTTTTCTTGACCTAAATGAAGGGTTGGGAAATAGTAGTGTGTGTCTTACGACATAAATATTTGATGTATGACATGACATAACCTATTGTATTAAATGAAAGTTGAAATAAATGATTGGAAAGTAACTATTTGATTTTTAATAATATTCAGAATAAATTACAAAACTTGTATCATGATAACTTTAAACTTTGGTCCTTGTGTTCTATAAGTGCCACTTCTTTATTTGTTATTTTCATTTTTGAGTTTTTTCTTAAATTTTTTGTTTCGGTGTGAATGTGTGTCATGCAAAGTGACAAATATTCCTTTTATCCATCGTCATGGATCATTATTGTAATACTTTAGACAAATCTTATATTGGTTGTACATACGAGAAATGTTGGGTTCGTAAATAATGCCCATGTTTTGAATGTATCAGTTGTGGATGAGATGAGAATTTCATAGTTAAGTACTATGCTTGGGTGAGAGCAATCCCAAAATGGATGAGCTCCTTGAAAGTTTTCACTTGGGCAACTAAAATGCAAACTAATGAGTTTATTTTGGGTAAAATGGACAATGCTGGCTAGTATGAGAGGTCAGATTTTACAATTCGAGGCAACACGTCTCAACTCGATTCTACACCCGTCCATGCAACATTAGAATACTTCCTTTAGCTTCTATAATCACCATATGCTCTCCAAAATCCTTCATAAAGCAAATGTTAATGTACTCTTGAGAATCTTAGTATCAAATCTGCAAGTTTTGAGTGTAATACTCTAAAATCAAAATAATAAGAAAGCTAATGTTCATCATCAAGGGTTTTCAACAACATAAATCATCACCATCTTCAAAGATTGGTAAGTTTATGAACCCCTATAATTCGTTATTCAAAAGATTTTAAGATAAATAAGGCTTTCTGAGCTTGAATTCATGTGGATTTTGTGTGTAAATGGTCAAAACGAAGGAACACAACGATTTAAGGAGTTATGAAAAGAGTGTTCTTCCATTTTGGAGACCTCAACCCAGTTAGCAAGTTCTATTTATCTTAAAATCTTTTGATTAATGAATTCTAGGTGGCGAGTCGGTATGTGGAGGCCAACGACAACCCCAATGATGGTGGTTCCGGGTGAAGTTGATCGTCAAAGTGACGTTGGCTGACCCGCTGGTGGTGAATGATGGTCCGATTATGACAGGTGGAAAAGATCGAGTACGATTTAGATTATGGGGTGTTCATTAGATGCGAGTGTGAACAAACAAGTGAGACGGTGTATTGAGTATTGTATAGTCGAACCGAATCCCCAAGATATAGGGATTGTGACACGACATAGTGCAAGTGTGGTAATTTTATAAAGTTATAAACTTTATATGTTTTATAATTATTTTTGTAAAAATAAAAATAATTGTTTGAAAAGTAAAGTGAGTTGATTAATTGGGAGACATGTGTCTAGTTACAATCTAGTGGGTTATATAGTGGAAACAAGTCGTGTGATATATGTGTTTCGTATAAGATAATAGTATAGTGTGAAGTATTATTATTATAGGTGAATTATCTTTTGGTGAGTAAGAAATAAAGGTTAAATTGGTTAAGAGTGCAATGCAGCCATGTGAGTTTCTATAAGTTTCTTTTAAACGTGTTTTTGCGGGAATACTTGGTATTGAAATAAATAGCATGTAGTAGTTAATTATTGAATTATTACTAGTGTAACTTTAATTAGTTAAAGTGTGTTTTGAAAATGTTTCATGCATGTTACTTATTTGTTGTGAGTGCATGTTTATTGTTGTGTGTGTAGCCTTTTTGCTAATGAGATGGACCTGATAAACGTGCCTAGAGAATATGTAGTATTCCAATTGAAGCGTATTGTATTGAGTTATGTATATGACAGAAACTTATAATACCATGAATTCTAAAGTGTGCTTTAACTTACTAGCGTGACTTGTTTAACCGTTATAGTCAAATAAAACCAAAACAGTGTAATTATTTTTGGGTTTTTACCTTCACAAAAGACCAGTGATGTACAAATAATGAAACCATTAAACAACATTTAAATTATCAACATTCAACATCAACACCATGCAATGCACGATCGTCTAATACGGGACAGGTGTCGTCATCTTATTAACTTGATCAAGCACATCCAACGTCTCCGCTCTGCTCCTCACAATCCGATTAAACAACTCCCTCACCTGCATATGCAACGCCTCCAATCCATCCTCCATCCTTCGACAGATCTCCCCCATCTCCGCCACCATCCCCGCCACCTCCTCCGCCCTCTCCACCTCCACCGGATACCTAAACCCCTCCGCAAACTCCACCAAACTCTGCCCCAATTTCTCCAACCTCTGCGTCTCCTCCAACAACCCACTCCTCCCCTTCTTCTCCTTCTTCTTCCACTGCTCCCCAATCTTCTCCTGCAACCCGATCATCGGCTGTGCCCACGCAAATTGCTTCGATAACTGCAGATGCGCCACCAGCCCCGCCCGTTCCTGGCACGGAATCGCCGCCACCATCGCCCACATCACGAACACCAAAACAGAGCTCATTAAATAAACCGGAACAACCAGTCCGGTCGGCTCTCCGCCACGTGGCGCAGCCAGATTCGACGACATAGCCTGAATCTGCTTTGACGCTGACCATGACTTTGCGAAAGGATGCAATAACGATTTTAGGTTTCCGATTGTGGTGTGATTGTTCGACGACGCGGTGGATTTGCTGCTGTGGTGGTGGTTCTCTTTATCGTCGATTGAAATTGATGATAATAATGTGTTTAATGCCTTTTTTGCCCTCGTGACGTGGCCTTCTACGATTGGTTTGTGCTGAAGCGAATCGACGGCGATTTGGGCGAGTTTCTGCCAGTGTAGGAGTAAATCGATTCCGTGAATGATGGCGTTGCATATATCTAGGGCTTTCACCGTCCGATCAAGGTGCTCCGGGATGATGCGATCGAGTGGTGATTTGGAGAAGTTGTGAACGTCACGTCCCATGATTACGACCGCTTTGAATTCCGCCTCGCAGCAGAGAAATGCGTCCAGGAGTTTACGAAACCAGGCGATGGAGAGTATTGTTTCCGGTGGTTCGCCGGCGGATGTGTCTTCCGGCGGGTGGAAGAGTTCGGAGAGGCGGTCGGCGACGTGTTTTTGGAATTGTTCGACGTCTTCGATCTCGTGCTCGTACACGACCTGGTTTCGCCGGATGCTGATCCGGTTGAGGAAGGATCCTTGATTGTCCGTCGGCGGCATTGTTGTGTGTGTTGCCGGAAAAGATAGAATTTTAGGGAAGAGATGAATGAAAAAGAGGTGATTAGGAGGAAAAAGGGTGGATTTAGTTTGATTAATTGATTTGAATGGTTAATAATTGAGAGGTAATTACGCATTTGTTTCAGAGTTAATTTCTAATTTTATCACAAATGAAACATGCAAAGTTCAATTAATGTTGAGTTACCCTTTCATCCACAGTTAACATGTTCAAAACGTGTTAGTGATATTTGTGATCTGGTATTCGTTATTAACTCAGCAGTCAGCACCACGTTTGTCCATAATCGATATATAATTTATCTAGGATGTTATAAAATACGAAAAGAACAAGTTTTTAAAACATAGTGTCTAAGTGGAAATGGACTAAAGAAGTGGGGCGATGGAAGCACAAGAGTGCAAAACAAGAATGAGACAATTGAGGTGAGTCGTTATGAACTTTTAAACGGCCACCCAATGAACTTTTAGTTATAAATACCGGTCGGACCGGTTAGAGATAAAAAATGAGTTAATAAAAACAATTTTTTAAAGTTTGAGCTCGAGTCATTTATAGTTTATTAAATAAAATAAATTATATCGATCATTAAGCTTAAAAGGAAGCGAAACTTAAACTTTTTTGTTTTGATTATTAATTATAACAAACATTTATATAAATTAATAAACTTTAAGTTAAATCAAATAAAAACAATATAAGTAATATAATAACTAATCAAGTAATATAAAAATATAAAATTGAAATTTAAAACCTACGTAATCAATTATTTGAGAAAAATAATAATTGATAAAAAAAAAACAAAACTAAAACTTAAGTCCAAAAGTAAAGAAATTTAATTCATGATGGATTAATATTTAAAAGGTAGTAGATTAACAAGTGACAGATTGTACCAATTAAACTATTGAATTTAAAAGTATATGTAAATATGACAGAGTGTGGTCTTATCTCTGTGTCCCACCAAGAAGAGAAAATAAAAAAATAATATTAAATAAAGATTACTAGGCTTTCTCTTTCTTCTTTTATTTCATTCTTCTTCTTCTTTTATTTCATTTTTCTTCTCTCCACATTTAACATCTTTCACGGAGCTCCGCGCACCACCAACCTCCGCCACTGTCCGCTGCCGCCACATCTGTCACCGTCGATGAAGGGGTTCACCCTATGTTTTTCCAGGGGGTTCACCCCACTTTTTTTATATGACGTTCTATTATAATTTCAAAACGCGGGGGGTTCCGGTGAACTACCTTAGTCCGCCCCTGTTTTTAGAACCGGATCGGACAACGAATCTACTGTCGTAGATACAAATATAAAAGTATTATGCATTCTAATATCAATTTGTAGTTTTAATGATATATAGACTTAAATAAATATAATATATAACTTGAAATACTAAGTTAATTAAAAAAATAAGATTTTAAAAGAAAATTTTTTTTAGACCTTTTAAAAACACTGCATAAAACATACTTAATAGACTTTTGTGTGTGGTCTCTCTCTTATTTTTCTGTATATGGTTATATCGTATAATATCACACAATATATTTTATTATACAATACAAAGAGTTAAGCTAGAATGGAAACCCATATGAGTTGTGAAAACCTATGAAAATTCTATATAACAACTTTATTTACTTTTTAAAAAAATAGGGTTGTTTTGTTACATATTTTCGTCTCTTTTTATAAAAAAACAAAAAAGCGTCGAAGGAATTTAAAAAAAAAGATGTAACAATTGTAAAAAAATTTACCTTTACAGTGTTGTTACGTATGCAACACGTGTTACATATTAAAACGGGATTTTTTAACAATTGTTACATCTTTTTTTTTAAAGTTCTCCGACGCTTTTTTTTTAATAAAAAGTGACGAAAATATGTAACAAAACTACCATATTTAAAAAAAAATAAAATAAAATTATTAGATAGAATTTTCATAAGTTTTCACAACTCATATGAATTTTCTCCCTGAAATTACCGTACAATACAATTATACAACCTAGGTGAAATAAAAAAAAAGATGATGATAGAAGTTGTATTCAGAAAAAAAAATTAGCAGGTTTTGTCATTCTCTGAAAAATCACATGACCACTTGCTCTCTACTATCATTTCCAACTCAAAAATTAATAAAGGATAATGTATAAAAAATGTTCCACATTCATAGTCCATTGAGCAGGTTTTGCCACTTGATCCTTATTCCATTTTTCAACACAATAAATTACCATGCAAAACCATTCAAACAAAACCTGAATTGAAAACCACAGCATAACACACTTGTACTCCTGGCTTAGGCAATTGTACAATGTTCAAAATCAGTGAACACATCAACTGGTTGACAGTTTATTTTTTAAACAATTATGGGACAAAACGAATCATCGGTTCAAAAGGATTTGCTGGCATTGCCACTCAACCACCTATCAAACCACCAATAAAAATATAAAATTTCAAGATCTTGTACGGTATAACACCAAATCTTGGGCTATATAACCCACTACCCATTTCAACATCAAATTCATATCCAAACATCTTCATTAGATTCAAGAATTTGATAATATTTCTTCAAGATTTTTAAATATGCAAGACAAGCTCAGAGAAAGTTTAACGACTCGAAGGACGATACCGAAGAGAGGGCAGATCATGGTGAGGATAGTAGCAGCGGCTTATCACTCCGTGGTGTCGGTGTTCTTAAAGCCGTCACACGCCACCGCCACTTTTCTTGTGGCCGGTCGTACCGGAGAGAGGTCATGATGAGCAGAAGGAATTAGTTTGATGTATCTTGATAATATGTAGTTATAGTTTCTAGATTTGTTTTCTAGTTGAAGCTTTGTATGCATTGTTCTTGAATGTCATTATGCTAGTGATGAAGTATTTGATATTGTAAGAAAAAGTTTATTTAGGAGTTAATAGTAATGCTATATAAACTTGTGTCACTTTCCTTAAATGTTGTACGTTGTTGCATGTTACAAGTGAGCATGAATAATACACTATGATGCAATGATATACTTATATAGTTATACCCCTCTACAACATATTGAGTTCTTGAATGTACAAGTTCCATGTTGCACCAAAGAGTGAGATAAATGGAGTTAAAGATCAAATTAATCTAAACTTTCAATGTTATGACTTATGAAAGATCCATATAATTCTTGCTCGTGATTTTAGTGTCATTCAAGTCATTTTATTTTAGTTGGATTTGCTTAAAGACTAAATGAGAAGTTAGAATATACATTACTACGATTTAGGATGTGCGGAGTGCACACTCGATCAATACTATAGGAACCTTTAAGGTTGTTAGGTTTGCTTTGATACATAGGAACCTTTAAGGTTGTTAGGTTTGCTTCTAAACCAAAGGGGGTTCCAAGGGGCAAAGCCCCTGGAGGAGGTCTCGATGCTGGGTCAACATGAGAAAACTTTTATTTTGGCTAATTGTTGTTTCATTGGAAATATATTAGATCAGCATGAATGGTGAAAAGTTGTTTGAAATCAATTTTTAAAACAAATTATTAAAATCGTAAAAAATTGCTATTGATCATTGGTAGTAACCGAAGGATCGGTAGCTACTGAAGCATTAGTAGCAAATTTGTCATTGATAGAAAATTTATGCATTGGTAGCAAATCTGTACTTCGGTAGCAACTGAAGCATCCACATCAACCTTGTACTTCGGTAGTAACTACAGCTACGAGCGGTTGTAATCGTCAACCATCACCTCTTCTCACAAAAAGTTGCAATGATTTATGGTGACTACCTATATAAAGGATTAATTTCGTCTGGTTTCAACATCGAATTCACAATGAATTCTAGTACAATTTTCACAACATAAAATCCAGTCATAGTTGACAACTTCTCTGTATTATCCCATTGAAACTTCGTGAGTATAATATTTCAATTTTGACTTTAACTATCTACGATCTACCACTAGTCAAACACACACCAATATTAAAAACTGGATGATGTTTTAAATAATTTAAAAATAAAATACACACATGATATATGTTTAAAAGCATTTAGAAACAAAATATGAAAGAATTTTATCTTTAAGCTTGGCTTTGCAATGTTAAAAAAATATGACTTACTAAATGAGATTTTGGAATGAAAAAAAATTAACAATTTTGAAAATCCGGTCAAACTACCGGTTTGGTTAACTAATTCAACCGGTTAAGTCTGGTTCATAACTACCCGGTGAAAACGAAGGTGGTTTAAGAAAACTCAACCGGACTAGTTATGTAGCAGGTTTTCAGTCCTACCACCGTTCATGTTCTCATAATATTGCCAAACAAGAAAACGTGTACCGTTTGTCTAATTCTTGCAATTAAACACCAAGTTGCAGAAAGTAAAAGGCCAAGAATCGAAAACATCATCACTGACATCATCTTGGTCAACATCCCCATGAATATATTGGAAAATCGGTCTTCTTGTACCTCATGCACCGAAAGTTTAATATGCATAAACAATGGTTTTGTAGTATCATTTCTAATTAGTGAATTCTTAATCAGCAAGCAAATCATGTTATGGATTCAGTTATGTCCCAACTATGGGAGACTGACTACTTCAATCATGAAAAGAAAAGTGAAGAATGATTTATGAAATAAACTGATGCGGATTAAAACCATTTTGCATGTGTTTTTGCATAGTGGGTTACAAAATACAGACCCCCTTGAACATAATATTCCAAAGCAAAAATCAATCTTTCCTAGACAAAATGCTTTCTTTTTCACTTTATAAATTCAAATATTTACTTTTAAAAGATAAAGATTCCCTTACTTTAGTTTCATATTTTTTTATTTTTGTACGAGGATGATGAGGAGCTGATCCAGATCTTAGCGGACTCCCACCTAGACCAGCTAGACAGGGGTCCATAACCAGCGGACGGAAAGGTCCCGATAAGTTGGACCCGAAATCCTCCAATAAAGTCTCCAATTTCGTTAATTATTGATTTTTCCTAAAATTTAGCTAATTTGTATCTTTCTTATTTGGTGTAAAACGAGTTAAATCATTAATTGTCTTGATTACGGTTTATTTATGTCGCCAATTTCACCATTTATCATTTATGAGTTGGTTTGTAAATTCGAAATTTGGTCATGTTAGACCAATTTAGGATCTCCCTATAAAAGAGCACCTCTTGTATTGGTTTGAGTATTCGGTTTTACAATCAAATTTCTTTGAAAATCATTTCTCGGTTATCATCTTGTTTTGGTGTAATTCATCTACAAGCAAAACATAAAGAAGTAATAACTTTTAATTAATGTTGCCTTTATTTTAAACGGGTCAACCCAACTCGGCCCACTTTGTTTCATACTAAATGACTTGTTTGACCCATTACCTAACCCGGCTAACATGTGCCCGTAATGTCGTCGCAGTAACTTCGCTCACAACTTAACGATTATGGAGATCAT
Organism: Smallanthus sonchifolius; assembly: GCA_023525975.1. Taxonomy (NCBI): domain Eukaryota; kingdom Viridiplantae; phylum Streptophyta; class Magnoliopsida; order Asterales; family Asteraceae; genus Smallanthus; species Smallanthus sonchifolius. The sequence goes on along the minus strand of CM042041.1, from coordinate 57,233,153 downwards.
ACCATTGGGTGCTTCCAAGGTATTTATGGACATTAATCAATCCCATGTTGATAAAAAAACAAATTTATAAGTTTGTGAAGCAAGGTTGTATATTTGGCATGTAGTCAGTAATGGAGCCAATTTTGACTTGTTGAAGGTGCAAATAGTCTTCCTTAGAAAAACAAGGGAACAATTGCAGACAACCATATCTTCCCTTGTTCAATTAAAATTGACTTTTCATATTCAAGTTGACTTTTCAAATACTCTTATCTATGTGTTCACACTAAGCTATTTCAAAGTGTTCACACCCAAAGTCTTCACACTTGTAAAAAGTCAACACTCAACAGTCATCCTTTTTATCTTCAAATACAAAACCATGACAACCATATATATGTGTATTGGATCAATTTTATTAACATGTCAAACGGGTAAACTAAGTAAATTTGATATCTTGTATTGAAACATTCTATTGACCCTACCTGTCTATTTTAAATCAGTGGACAAATAAACTTATGAATTTGGTTGGACACAAGAATCTCTTTGTATTATTATAGGAGACAATTTGTTGGCTTTGCCATATCCTACTCCTACCCAAAATTATAAATTTTACCAAAACAAACCATCAATTTATTATTATTCTTAAAGAATCTCATATGAGAGTCATGGACTCCAAAGCCCATTTGTTAATTCAAGCTCATGCTCTGGTGATGAGCTATTAGTTTCAACAGGCCCATCTTTGATTGGTCGATCTTCTTGTTCAAAAATACCATCGTGTTGACAGTTGGAGGTGACATTGTCAAAAGGAAAGTGGTCTTAGTGAAACTTAACTTCTCTTGAGATGATTATTTTTTGTTCTAAAGATTGTAAATTTTATACCCCTTTATGCCTGGCGGGTATCCCGTAAAAACGTCGGGCCTTCACTTATTTTGAACTTATCTCCTCTTGTATCGGTGTTTCTATAATATGCTAGACAACCGCAAACCCTCGTGAAGTCGTAGTCGGGCCTTTGGTTGTGAAGTAATTCGAAGGGGGTTATGTAGCAGCCGTTATCCACACCAGGAGATGATGGACGAGAGTTGCTCCTTTTCGGGTATCTCAGGGAGATTTCATGCAAAACAAGGCACCGTTAGTCTCGTCATAGGGGACCCCAAAGGGTGTCTCTACGATCACTCTCCGACATGAGAGTAAGTAGATGTTTTGGAGATGGTAATCGGATTACTCTTGAGGGAGCAATCCGGAGTGAAGAGGGAGAGAGTTTTTTGGGTATGTTCTTGATTTTCAACTTACCTTTGCTTTTTTCCTCCGGGTTCCTATATCTAGTTTGAAGTCTTCCCTCTCATTTAATGCGGGGGACGTCCGACTTGGCCTCTCATACTTGCTACGGCTTTTGTCCGACAGGTAAGGGGAATTCGACGAATCCTTCTTCCCTATGTTGTCCTTGCTTCCCCTTTCCTTACCTCATTTAATGTTTTTGTCTTCTTTCATTAATTGGAATTTTTTCTTCTTTTTTGTCCCGTACGGGAGTATCCCCTACAAGTCCCCCCAAGTCGTTGACCCTTCTTATTTATAATAAGGGTTAGCGAATTAACTTGTTTTATATTGTTGTTGTCTTCTTATCTTTATTTCTTTATTTTTTGCTTTAAAGTCTTGGTTGTTGGAGGTTTTTATGTTGATTCGACTGTAGGACCCTCCCTTTTCTGCTTCACGTTCCAGGCCACCCACGTTTGGTGTCCCTGTGATGCCTTATGGGGATGTGTGACGACTCTTCCCCTTCTTTCTTTCTTGCTTTGTTTAAATTTCTTTTCTTTTGCCACTTCACGATATTTTCTCCGCTTCTGGTTCTTCGTCGCTGCTGCGGTCCCTTCTTCAGGTTAGTGCTTTGCTTCTGGTTTTCTTAAAGATCTGCACCATGGTTAGGGATGATCTAGATTGTGTTCGTTCCGTATTAACTGCCCAAGATGTGGCTGCCTTTTGTAGCCGCTATCGTTTACCCTTGACGCTTTGCCCTAGGGTTCCTTCCCCTCACGAAACTGCTCAAGGGGTGAGGGGTTTTATGACCATCTACACTCGATCCTTTAACTATTCAAACATACGGTATCCCCTTACTGACTTCCAAATGTCTGTATTTAAGCACATTTTTCACAGTTCCATCCTCTAGGGTTGCTGAAAATGACCCATTTTGAAGCTTCTTGTCGCGCGCACGGTGATAAGCCCAATGTGTTATTGTTTCGGCGCTTATATCGTCTGTGTGTAGACGGCAGTTGGTTGACCTTTGAGAAGCGTCGTGGCTTTGGTTATTGCTTCTCCCGATTCCCTACTTGTATCCATGAATGGAAGGATCATTTCTTGTTTGTTTCTAATGAATTTCTTTCTGAGCCCTTGCCCTATCGGGATCTTTCGGAACCGATTGATGACAAGGATCCTGGTCCCTCTGTCCAAAGGCCTCAATATAAGCGTCTTGTTGGTGACCCTACCCCTGCGGGTCCTCTTCCCAAAGAATTTCTAGTCATGTTGGGGATGAGTTCTATTTGGGATAACCCCCTTACCCGACCTGTGGTGTTGGAGAGGGGGGTAAAGGTGGGTCCATTCCTACAGTTTTTTTTCTGTTTTGTTATGTAGTGCTTTTGATTTTGTTTCTTATTGCTTCTGCATGTGCTCACGCTTGACTTATTTCGTTTTGCTTTGCAGAAATGTTGCTCTCGAAGATTCTGGATAAAGCTGGTCAGAACCTGAAGTATGTAGCTCTCCCGGCGAAGCCAGTTGCCTCTTCTGGTGTCTCCTCCCCTAGGGTTTCCAGGACTGTCATCCCTTCTGCTCCTGATGCTGGTGATTTTTCATCCTTGGGGGACGCTGTTGAAGTGGTAAGTGAGTTTGATTCTGATGACTCTCGTCCTCTTGCCGCTATTCGTAAGCGCAAGTTATCTCAGTCTGCTGATCCCTCTCCTGAGAAGGTTGGTTTGAAGAGCCACGTGCGAAGTGCTTCCAAACGCATTCAGGATCATAGTACTGACTCTTTATCTTCTGACGTTCTTAAACGTTCTGCCACTAGTGTTGTCCCTGATACTTCTCCTTGCTTTGAATTTTGCTTTTCTAATGGCTTGTCCCTTGATCTCTCTTTATCTGGTGCTACCATTCCCGTTTCTTCCTTTATGTTTCCTCCCTTGGGTTCTGCTGGACTGTCTTCCCCTCCGCCTGTTCCTGTTGTGTCGTAGCTTCCCGTGATGTCCTGTCCCCCTTCTCTCGTGTCTACAAGTATTGGGGTTAACGTACCCTATGCTTCTTCCAGTAAGGGGGAAGGTTCTTCGTCTTTTACCTTTGCGAACCTTGTTCCTGATTGTCTCCCCGATACTCATGTGCGTGCCTGAGAATATATGTCCCGTTCCTTGCCAGGTCCTCTTGCTGCTTATTTTGACGGCCTAGACGTTGCCTCGTTTTCTGATTTATTCTGCGTAGATCACGTTGAGTCTTACCTCAAGGGTGTGGGTTTGCAGCATAAGCTTATGTCGTTACATGCTGCTCTTTCTGAGTCTCGTTCGTTATCCGCCCATCTTCGGGACGAGCTAGCTGAGGAGAAGCAAAGTAAATTGGTTCTGATTAAGGCTCATGGTGATGCTGTTGAGGAAGCGGGGCGTGTTGCCCGTGAATTTGACTTTCTGGACCAGAAGGTTGCGTCCTTGGAAGCTAAGCTTAAGTCTTCTGAATCAAGAATTTTGTTTTGCCGAGAGGAGCTTTCTGATGCCAATACTTCTGTGGATGCCTGGCAAGTTTATGGAGGAGAATTGGAGGTATGTATCTGTGTTTGATGGTGGATTTTTGGTTATACTATTATTTATGCTTTGTCATACTGATTGCTTGTTTTCTTTGTCCTTCTGTGCGTTCCTTTGACAAGAGGAGGTCAGATGTTTGAAGGAGAAGGCTGCTGGTGAAGCTCGCGATTGGTCCGAGGCCAAGGAGATTCTGGAGCAAGGCTCGCTCTGAGATAGCACGGATTGCTGACGACCGCCATATTCTGCGGAGGGAGTTTGAAAGCGTCCTTTCCAGCAGGGACAAGCTGTGAGGTGAACGGGAATGGTTAATTACCTAAGGCTTTAAACTTGTGTATGACTGTGTGAGGAACAGTAATGAGTATATGTTGTTGCTAGGAGAGTTTAGCCGGGCCTGCATGGCAGCTGGGTATCACAACGACTTGGTGGCTGGCTATCAGTATGCTGCCGATGGGGTTCCTGTAGAGGAGGGTCCCAACTATGCACCACATGCTAAACAATATATGTAAGATACGGGTGTTGTGCTAACTTCCTCTGATCATTCGTTGATTACCCGCCTGTTTACTTCTCCCTGCGTTGCTGTTTCTGAGATAAAGTCTTTGGTATTTGTTGTTGATCCTGACCCTGTGACCCCTATCCCATGATTTTTATGTTTCTTTTGTCTGTATGAACTTCTTGATGCCCCTGTGAGGGTTTTCTTTTGGGTTGTATGTATGTTGGACATCTTTATCTTTTGCTGATGTATCATCGTGGCTCCTAGTTATAGTGCCATTTGCTAGTTGTGGTGCTTTTTTTATGGATTTAAAATCTGTTTTTACCAATGTTAATCGAATAGAAATTGTGGCTACTTGCCACCTAAATGCATCGGTGTTGCTTTATCACCTTTTGATGTCAAAGATAGGGATTCATAAAGAAAATTTTGCATCCACAGAGGGGAATTTGCCCTACCATTTCAACCGCTGGAGGTTGTAATTGTGTCCATCCTTTTTTATCTGTTATATATATTTTTGGCATTTCTCCCTTATCTTAACAGGTGAGGGCTATTCCCACCATCTCAGTGGGTGGGAATTATCTCCATCATCTTAATAGATGAGAGTTGGCTCCATCATCTTAACAGATGAGAGTTGGCTCCATCATCTCAACAGATGAGAGCTATCTCCACCATCTCAATGGATGGGAGCTATCTCCACCATCTCAATGGATGGGAGTTGTCTCCATCATCTTAACAGATGAGAGCTGGCTCCATCATCTCGACATATGAGAGCTATTTCCACCATCTCAACGGATGGGAGCTATCTCCACCATCTCAACGGATGGGAGCTATCTCCACCATCTCAATGGATGGGAGTTGTCTCCATCATCTTAACAGATGAGAGCTGGCTCCATCATCTCAACAGATGAGAGCTATTTCCACCATCCATATGGATGGAAGCTATCTCCACCATCTCAATGAATGAGAGTTACCTCCACCATCTCGATGGATGAGAGCTTTCTTTTTCATTTTATAACGGATTTGTCTCTTTTTTTTGTATTAAACAAAAGATCTTCGTTTTCATTCATAGTCATAGAAGGTGACAACATTTATTTCGCCCCATAGGGTGAATTACAAAAGACAATAATATACTCCCTCTTGCCGGGAGTGGATTCCACCTTCTTCAAAAGTAACAACTTGTCCTTCTTCACATGTAGTGCTTCTTTAACTGCATGGCATTCCAAGTTCTCAGGACCTCCTTCCCGTCTGCCTGAATAAGTTATAAGTTCCTTTCCCATTAGTCCATGCCACCTTATACGGCCCTTCCCACCTTGCTCCCATTTTTCCTCTGTCTTCCTTTCCACTGGCTTCGTTGGCTCGCAGCGCCCAATCGCCTACCTGTAGATCCGTTTGTCTGACTTTGGCGTTATAGTACTTCTCCTTTTGCTTTTTGAATGCTGCCTTTTTTATTAAGGCTATTTCTCTTCGTTCTTCCAATAGTTTCAAGTTCAATCTTAACTCTTCCTCATTTTCATCGGCTTCCTTGGCGGTTCTTCTCGTTGGTGCTCCTATTTCTACAGGGATCATTGCCTCTGTTCCGTAAGTAAGACTGAATGGCGTTTCCCTGCTTCCAGAATGTGGTGTGGTTCGGTATGCCCATAGAACATTTGGGAGTACATCTATCCAGCCATTTTTCTCTCTCCCCAGCCTGCTTCTGATTCCTTCCACTATCGATCTGTTTGCTCTCTCCACCCTTCCGTTTGCTTGCAGATGTGCTACGGATGCGAATATCTGATTGATATGCATGTTGTTGCACCATTCCTGGAATGTTCCTCTGATGAATTGGGATCCATTTTCACTTATTATCTCCTGGGGGATTCCATACCTGCACACAATGTTATTCCAGATGAAGTTGACCACCTGTTTACCTGTGATGGTTGCCAAAGGTTTAACTTCAATCCATTTGGTGAAGTAATCGATGGCTACTACCAAAAACTTGACCTTCCCTGGTCCTTCTGGAAACGGACCCATCAGATTTATCCCCCATCTCTGGAAGGGCCAAGCAGAGTTTACTGCTACCATGTCGAACTTGGGCTGCTTGGTTATGGGGGCGTGGATCTGACAGCTGTCACACGTACGTAGGAGCTCTACCATGCTTCTATACATCCCTGGCCAATAATATCCGGCTTTCATCACTTTTTCCACCATTACCTTTGGTTTGGTGTGAATTCCACAGATTCCTTCATGCAACTCCCTCATGACGTAGTTGGCTTCATCTTTGTCCACACATTTCAATGACGGGCCAAGGTATGATTTCCGGTATAGCATTCCGTCTATCATCTCATATAGCAAGGCCTTTATTTTGATTCTTCGTGCTTCTTGCTTCTCCCCTGGGACATCTCCCTTCACCATATAATTCACCAGAGGAATCATCCATGATTCTGCTTCGCTGACATGCGCTATCATGACCTCTTTGGCTGAGATGGACGGGGCAACCAGTGTCTCTACCTTAACTTCTTTCGCCAGGTGTTGGAAAGTGATGGACGCTAACTTGCTTAATACATCTGCTTTCTTATTTTGTCTTCTGGGGATGTGTACCACAGTCTTCATTTTGAAGGTCTTCAGCATTTCCTGTACCTTGTTCAGGTATTTGATCATTGATTCTTCCTTTGCTTCGTATATCCCATTCACCTGATTGGCGACCAATAATGAGTCCACATAGGCTTCCAGATGTTCTACCCCCATCTTTTTTGCTAGCCTTAGGCCTGCCAAAAGCGCTTCGTATTCCGCTTCGTTGTTTGTAGTCTGGAATTCTAGCCTGAGTGCATATGTGAGTTCCACCCCCTCCGGGCTTGTTAACATCAAGCCCGCTCCACATCCTTCGTCGTTGACTGCCCCATCGGTGAACAGTTTCCAAGTTTTCCTTATCTCATCATTTTCCTCCTTCTCCCCTCCTTTTTCATCTTCATTCTCTATCTTCTCATACGTTTTCGTTATAAAATCAGCTAATACTTGGCCTTTAACTGCTGTTCTAGGCACATACTCTATTGTGTGGTCTCCTAGTTCTATGCCCACTTTGCCATTCTCCCTGATATTTCGGGCTTCTCTAGTATCTTCTGGATGGGGCATTCGGTAATCACCCGTATGGGGTGTGCCTGGAAGTATCTCCTTAATCTCCTCGAAGCGTATAGCAGGGCCAATGCTAGCTTCTCAATTGGTAAATATCTTTCCTCCGACCCCTTGAGTGTTCTACTGAGGAAATATATTGGTACCTGCTTCTTATGCCTATCCACCATTAATACTGCACTTATTTCCAACAATGATGCCGATAAATATATGGTTAATGTTTCTCCCGTCATGGGGTAGCCAGTGTGGGGAGCTGGAAAATGTGTTCCTTCATCAACTGTAACGCTTGTTCTGCCTCCTCCGTCTACCCAAACTTGTTCTTCTTTATTGCCTTCTTCAGCGTTTCCATGAAGGGAAGTGATATTGTAACATCCCGAGTTTTAGAGTGTGAAAGAATTCACGAAAAATTTAAAACTTAAATAAAAAGAAAGGAAGCGGGCTTGGGCCGGGGTGTATGGGCCGAAAGGGGCAAGGGTCGGGCCCTTATAAGTCTCAAGACCAGCCCCAAACCCTCATTTGCAACACCATTTTCGGAATTCTAGAGAGAGAAAGCGAGAGAGAGCCTAGAGAGAGAAAGTCCCGGTTTTCGGACTAGAGCTTCGAGGATCGTTAGCAAGAGTCTCGCGAGTGTTTAGCAACGAAAAGGAAGTGATTACAGGTAACCGATCCTCCTAGATCTGAGTTTTAGTTCATTTTTGGGTTTTTCGGGTTTTGAGTAAAAAGGAGGTGTTTTTACAGATGAAACTGAAAGAAAAGCATAGATTTGAGTTCTTAAACGAAAAACAAACGTTTTGAATGTAAAAAGTCCGGATCTTGACCAGGTCGGACCTGCATTGCGAAAGTTAGGGTTTTTTCACGGGGAAGATAGCTGAGTTCTGCAGGTATCGAAACTAGAAGTTTCGAGCGGCCTGCAGGTATCGAAACTAGAAGTTTCGAGCGGCCTGCAGGTATCGAAACTAGAAGTTTCGAGCGGCCTGCAGGTATCGAAACTAGAAGTTTCGATGGGCCTGCACCTGTCGAAACTAAGTAGTTTCGATAGGTCTGCATCAGTAAGTGAAGTCAGTGTATTCACCTGTAACAGAACGAGTAAACCGTTAGAGTCGGGATTAGGTCTGATATGTGTCAACTGTTATGATTGTTCAGATTGAGTGAGATCCAGTAGACCATTCCAGCTAAGATAAGAGGTGAGTTCTAATCCCCTTTTTGCCTTCTTTAGGGGTGGTGTGCATACTTAGTGTAAAGTGTTTATTATATTTTATATATTATAAACTGAAGAGAAAAGCCATTTTTAGTGAAAGGTTTAAAAGAGGCAAAAGTATGTTTTCAGTAAAGTAAGATATATCATTTGGCAAGCGTTTACTATATTTTTATATACATAAACAAAGGCATGATATATGTGCTAGTATGTTTTCAGTAAAGTAAGATATATCATTTGGCAAGCGTTTACTATATTTTCATATACATAAACAAAGGCATGATATATATATGATAAGCTATGTTTCAGAAAGTAAGACGTATTTTATGATAAGCTATGTTTCAGAAAGTAAGATGTATTTTATGATAAGCTATGTTTCAGAAAGTAAGACGTATTTTATGATAAGCTATGTTTCAGAAAGAAAGATGTATTTTTTTTGATAAGCTATGTTTCAGTAAAAGCAAAGATATATCATTTGGCAAGCGTTTACTATATTTTTATATACATAAACAAAGGCATGATATAAGTTAAGTTATGAACAAGATTTACAGAAAGATTTATGAAAAGTAAAGTGAACAGCTTTCCTTCGGGAATGAGTACCAGTTTGTAAAGGTCCTTGGGACAGATGTTACTTGTACAAGATGTCAGATATGGGTTATACCCATTAGTAAGAACCTTTGTGGTTCGTTAACAGTTGTACAACTGGGATGAGTGACGGCGGTTGCTCGGGAGGTCCACGCAACCTCCCCTTAGCGGTATTGTCGGTTCATGGACGTGAGCCATGGGGGCATTGACCAGGGTATTGTCGGTTCATGGATGAATCCATGGGGGCATTGACCAGGTACTCGTCGGTTCATGGATGAATCCATGGGGGCGGTACAGTAGTGACAAGGAATTGACGGATAAGCGGTATTGTCGGTTCATGGTCGTTGATCATGGGGGCATTGACCAGGTACTCGTCGGTTCATGGATGAAAGCCATGGGGGCGGTACAGTAGTGACAAGGAATTGACGGATAAGCGGTATTGTCGGTTCATGGTCGTTGATCATGGGGGCATTGACCAGGTACTTGTCGGTTCATGGATGTAAGCCATGAGGGCAGTACAGTAAAGAGGAATTGACGGTTTATTATACGTTTTAAACTGTTTGAAAAGTAAAGTGTGTTAAGTCTAGCCTTAATGGCAGTATATATGTTTGAAAAGTAAAGTGTGTTAAGTCTAGCCTTAATGGCAGTATATATGTTTTAAAAGTAAAGTGTGTTAAGCTTAGCCTTATTGGCAGTACATATGTTTTAGTAAATCTTTTGTATAAATGATTTAAAGTAAACGTTAGAACTCACTCAGCGTTGCTGATTTTTAGTATGCACATCAGTTAAGTGTAGGTGGCAGTAGATGGAAGTGGATGCTTGGCTTGGCAAGAAGAGTTACCCGAAGACCAGAGTCTGGCATCCTGTTTATGTTATTGTTTTAGTTGATTCAGACAAGTTTCAGTTGTATGTTGACAAGATATGTTTAGGCATGTTATGTATTTCCGCTGCGTATGTTGAAGTTTTAAATCGTTTCCGCTGTGTTAATGAATGTCTTATGATTAAGTTCTATGTGTTGATGAGTAAATCCAACAAGTGAGGCCACCCGGGAAAGGGGCCTCACAAGTTGGTATCAGAGCCATAGTTTGAGAGATTTGGACATCCCCGATGTCCAGACTTAAACTGAGAATGGGACAAGAAGCGGATGCCAGTACGGGTAACTCAAGTCAAAGCATCAGAAGCGTATAGTAAGTAAAGTTTACCTTTAGAGTGTCAAGATAAGAATAGAGGCTTTAGTGGAACCATGAAAGCGAATAAATAGAAAACAAGATGTGATGTAATGGTTAATTGCAGATGGCCAGTGTATATTAACATCTTACCTTACTTATTGTGTTCTACATATTCCCTAGCATGGTGAAATTAAATCTTTTGTTCTCTATCTTTCAGTTAGAAATGGCTAGACGTGGTGGGCGTACAGGCCGCCACGGTGGAGCTAGCACAAACCAAGTTTGAATGATTGGTTAGCCCCATCAGCTTAGGAGCCTTAGAACTAGATATTACCCGGATTAGATCCTCAGCGGTAGTTAATCACAATGGCCTTCATGACCAAGCTGCCTTGCATAGCTACGGTTTATGCCACCCATTCTGTGATTTGCTATCGGTATAGCTTATGGCAGGTTTCGAGGACGAAACCTATTGTAAGGAGGGTAGACTTGTAACATCCCGAGTTTTAGAGTGTGAAAGAATTCACGAAAAATTTAAAACTTAAATAAAAAGAAAGGAAGCGGGCTTGGGCCGGGGTGTATGGGCCGAAAGGGGCAAGGGTCGGGCCCTTATAAGTCTCAAGACCAGCCCCAAACCCTCATTTGCAACACCATTTTCGGAATTCTAGAGAGAGAAAGCGAGAGAGAGCCTAGAGAGAGAAAGTCCCGGTTTTCGGACTAGAGCTTCGAGGATCGTTAGCAAGAGTCTCGCGAGTGTTTAGCAACGAAAAGGAAGTGATTACAGGTAACCGATCCTCCTAGATCTGAGTTTTAGTTCATTTTTGGGTTTTTCGGGTTTTGAGTAAAAAGGAGGTGTTTTTACAGATGAAACTGAAAGAAAAGCATAGATTTGAGTTCTTAAACGAAAAACAAACGTTTTGAATGTAAAAAGTCCGGATCTTGACCAGGTCGGACCTGCATTGCGAAAGTTAGGGTTTTTTCACGGGGAAGATAGCTGAGTTCTGCAGGTATCGAAACTAGAAGTTTCGAGCGGCCTGCAGGTATCGAAACTAGAAGTTTCGAGCGGCCTGCAGGTATCGAAACTAGAAGTTTCGAGCGGCCTGCAGGTATCGAAACTAGAAGTTTCGATGGGCCTGCACCTGTCGAAACTAAGTAGTTTCGATAGGTCTGCATCAGTAAGTGAAGTCAGTGTATTCACCTGTAACAGAACGAGTAAACCGTTAGAGTCGGGATTAGGTCTGATATGTGTCAACTGTTATGATTGTTCAGATTGAGTGAGATCCAGTAGACCATTCCAGCTAAGATAAGAGGTGAGTTCTAATCCCCTTTTTGCCTTCTTTAGGGGTGGTGTGCATACTTAGTGTAAAGTGTTTATTATATTTTATATATTATAAACTGAAGAGAAAAGCCATTTTTAGTGAAAGGTTTAAAAGAGGCAAAAGTATGTTTTCAGTAAAGTAAGATATATCATTTGGCAAGCGTTTACTATATTTTTATATACATAAACAAAGGCATGATATATGTGCTAGTATGTTTTCAGTAAAGTAAGATATATCATTTGGCAAGCGTTTACTATATTTTCATATACATAAACAAAGGCATGATATATATATGATAAGCTATGTTTCAGAAAGTAAGACGTATTTTATGATAAGCTATGTTTCAGAAAGTAAGATGTATTTTATGATAAGCTATGTTTCAGAAAGTAAGACGTATTTTATGATAAGCTATGTTTCAGAAAGAAAGATGTATTTTTTTTGATAAGCTATGTTTCAGTAAAAGCAAAGATATATCATTTGGCAAGCGTTTACTATATTTTTATATACATAAACAAAGGCATGATATAAGTTAAGTTATGAACAAGATTTACAGAAAGATTTATGAAAAGTAAAGTGAACAGCTTTCCTTCGGGAATGAGTACCAGTTTGTAAAGGTCCTTGGGACAGATGTTACTTGTACAAGATGTCAGATATGGGTTATACCCATTAGTAAGAACCTTTGTGGTTCGTTAACAGTTGTACAACTGGGATGAGTGACGGCGGTTGCTCGGGAGGTCCACGCAACCTCCCCTTAGCGGTATTGTCGGTTCATGGACGTGAGCCATGGGGGCATTGACCAGGGTATTGTCGGTTCATGGATGAATCCATGGGGGCATTGACCAGGTACTCGTCGGTTCATGGATGAATCCATGGGGGCGGTACAGTAGTGACAAGGAATTGACGGATAAGCGGTATTGTCGGTTCATGGTCGTTGATCATGGGGGCATTGACCAGGTACTCGTCGGTTCATGGATGAAAGCCATGGGGGCGGTACAGTAGTGACAAGGAATTGACGGATAAGCGGTATTGTCGGTTCATGGTCGTTGATCATGGGGGCATTGACCAGGTACTTGTCGGTTCATGGATGTAAGCCATGAGGGCAGTACAGTAAAGAGGAATTGACGGTTTATTATACGTTTTAAACTGTTTGAAAAGTAAAGTGTGTTAAGTCTAGCCTTAATGGCAGTATATATGTTTGAAAAGTAAAGTGTGTTAAGTCTAGCCTTAATGGCAGTATATATGTTTTAAAAGTAAAGTGTGTTAAGCTTAGCCTTATTGGCAGTACATATGTTTTAGTAAATCTTTTGTATAAATGATTTAAAGTAAACGTTAGAACTCACTCAGCGTTGCTGATTTTTAGTATGCACATCAGTTAAGTGTAGGTGGCAGTAGATGGAAGTGGATGCTTGGCTTGGCAAGAAGAGTTACCCGAAGACCAGAGTCTGGCATCCTGTTTATGTTATTGTTTTAGTTGATTCAGACAAGTTTCAGTTGTATGTTGACAAGATATGTTTAGGCATGTTATGTATTTCCGCTGCGTATGTTGAAGTTTTAAATCGTTTCCGCTGTGTTAATGAATGTCTTATGATTAAGTTCTATGTGTTGATGAGTAAATCCAACAAGTGAGGCCACCCGGGAAAGGGGCCTCACAGATATCGTCGAGACGGTCTATATAAAACTAACAAAACCTAACCTAGACTCCTCAGTAATAAGATGGAAAAACTATGAACTAAACCGCACTGACAGACAAGTGGACCTATCGAGTGTAGCACAGTTTAATGGTAAACCGGATTATCGAACCCTAGAGACACTATGTAACAAAACTAGACTCTGACTCAGACTTAGGATTGATTGGTTTGGGGGTTGACTACACTACTAAATTAACTAAGGAATGCAATAAACTAAGAACGAACCAAGCTATCAAGACAAGAACAAATGTGAGATCAAGATTAGGAAGAACACTACCTAGGTCAGAATCCTACTTGCAAAGCACAACTTCTACCGGTTCTGGAACTAAGATGGATCTGGGTTTTTACGGATAACTGCTAAAGACAACCTAGTGGATCCCTAATCACTCTCAGGATGTCACCAACTAAGCTACCTACAGCATACTAAACTCACCAGATTGTCAGATCACTTCTCAGGTATTTCCAACTATGATCAAGTACCCTAATGAACGGATTACCTCTCAGTCTCACCGCCCACAATACACTCAAAGAATGCACAGGGTAATCCTAGAATAACAACTATGATTCAGACTAGCAACAATCACTAGACACCTTATACTAACGCCCTCTCAGACTGTTAACACTCAGATTCCTAATGACGAAGACTAACCGACTAATTCTCACCTCTCGGGTTTTAAACTAGGACACATACTCAATTCTACTCAGAAATCAACAAGAATTTCTATGGTTATTACGTCTAGCAAACCATCGAAATCACAAACCCTAAGATCTATGACCTAGATACTCTAATCAAACTGGCCGACAACCACAATTAACGCAAGAAATTGATATTAATCACACAATCAGAATTAAAGCATGCTTATACATCATAATTAATTAAACTAGAATCTTTACAAAATCATTAATCCATCACTCGAAACCAAAACCGATAAAAATCATAACTTTAACAAGCATTCATCGTTTATACCTAGGCAGTATTAAAAATTTAGCCAACACACATGCTTAGAACATTCAAAACATAAGTAACAAAATAAGAACAAACGAAAGAGAATTGAAACCTGGAGAAAATATCTCTAACCACCACGGATCCAAAAGCTCCAAACTTTGATTCCAATTGACTTCTAAACTCTCAAAATCGCCCTAGAATGGTCTCTGGACGGCCAAGATATCGAACCCCTCTGATAATGGGACTCAAATTCTATTAAATTAGGTTTTTAGAAAAAATCTTGGAATACGACTCTCTCACGTATAGGCCAGCCCCTCGCGTACCGCGAGGGCCAAAATAATCAGGTCCGGTTTTGCTTTCCCTCGCGTACCGCGAAGGACTCTTTTGGTTATCTCGCGTACTGCGAGAACCTGAATTTCCATATTTTTCACTTTTGATCCTCGGACTTTATTCTCGTGCTCGGTTTCTTCGTATATTCACTTGTAATTCTCCCGAGCTCTTGTAAACATTACAACGACTCAATACGAACCAAAAACGAATACAAAACTAGTTAAAACGACTCGAAAACCTAGGAATAAAGATGTGTGCTTTGCACAACATCAAACATCCCCACACTTAACCTTTTTTCGTCCTCGAAAAAGTCTGCAATGGAATCATAACTGAGATCTAACTTTACAAACATGAATTACCAATCAGTTCAAATATACTCACGCGTTAAAAAGCAATAATCAGTATTTCTGTCCGATTAAACCCAACCGCCAACTATCTAGCCCCCGTAATGTGTTCTAAATCCAATTTATACAACAATCAATCTATCTATGTGACTCACACTTAGAAGCTACAACTCTACCTAATCCCGTCTTAAGGTCATGTTTAGGCACGGGTTAAACCATATAGATTTGCTCACCACGTTAAACTAAGATTTACAGATTTTTTGAAATTAATGGATTATGGAATGAATGGATGGAACTGAGCGTTAATTAAAGCATAAGAACTTTCGTCTAGAGGCGTCTCAACCAAGTCACTATCCCGGAAGCTAACACATAGACTAGATTCTAAATATTTAAACACATAAATCTCACTTAGGGGTGTATTCTCCAACTCACCATCCTAAAGGGAAACACATAAGCAAAACTCAGTTTTCAAATTAATTAAGCTCGTATTTATGGAAATTATGGATTTATGGAATGGGCGCCACCGAAACTCGGATTTATTCTCATAAAAAGAGAGTGGTGTGGCATGAAAATTTTCAAAAACCTCTAAATATTAACTTAACGTGGTACCTATCACCCTATGTTGACAGTTTCAGTATTACCATTACCCTAAGATGAGTACCCACAAGATATCATGAATTTATTACGTGATTAATGCTAAGTAACACTTCACAGGCTATTTAAAATATTCAAGCTGGCTGGGTCTATCAAAACATCACTAATTAGACGCATTTTCTATTATTTATTCATTTAAAACAAACAAGCAGATCCAGTTATACTATCATTTTTCATTTATTATGCAAAACTTCTGATTTCAAAGGACATTTTTCAAATTTTTTAATTTTCTTATATTTTTGGATTTTTATAAAGGACACAAACTTAAATTAGACTAGACACTCACATCCTCACATTTGAAATAAACATTGTCCTCAATGTGAAGCAACACACAATGAAAATAAAAATACAAAAATTAAAAACAAGAAGCGACTTAGCTGGTTATGCAATGTGCTCAAGTGAATGTACAACTTCGTTCTTCCTCATGTGCATCGTATAGCATTTCGGTCGTGGTTGCACATCCTGCTGGGTTGCCTTTACAAAGTGACGGGAACATCGATCCCGCCCGAATGGAGATTGAGTACGGACAGGATGAATGATACCTGCAAAATAACCTCACACAACCCGCAACATTAAACTAACACAAATAAAAGACTCACTGACTCTGGATATATATGCAAGGATACGTACCCGATGGGTGACAATCACATAGACATGAATGCCACGGCAAGGTGGATCATCGGATCGAAACGGTTCCCGAGTTTCCCATGGTCAGTGGTCGGTGAATTAGATGATGTGGATGATGGAAGAAGATGGATGGTGGATGGGATAGATGATGGATGATGGATAAAAGATGATGATGATACGAATGTTGGATAATAGTGGTGGTGGTAATGGTAGGATATGTGGTGATGAAGAGCGGGAAAGACCATGAGAAACTAGGGCAAGTCCAGGGCTCCCCCGCGTACCGCGAAGGAGCAGGAGCCACTCCTCGCGTACCGCGAGGAGTTGTAAATAGGCCGGCCAAAATTATTTATCCCTCGCGTACCTCGAGGGAGACCCTTTCCATCTTCGCTTACCGCGAGGGGACTATAATCACAGAAAGTTTAGAAAATTTTTCAACTTTTATACTTAGAATATTTTTGACCCCTTAACATTTTTTTCTTTACCCAAATTCATTAAAACCCTGTCCCAAGTATAAAAACATATGTGAACAAACCTGGAACTTTGTTCCTGATGATTTTTCATGCCAAATCAAGCACGAATCTCTGCAAGACACACACACACAAAACACAGAACCGAAAAACACATAAAATGACACTGACACGGACCACGTAAGCATACAAACTCTACATCCCGGGCACTTCTCGAGAATCAAACACGCATATCAGGAGGCTTCTCCTTGATTCTAATCGGAACCGCCTTCATCCTCCGCGGTCTCCTAATTGTGCACAGACTTATCACACTCAAATCCCTATCAAGCATAGAACTCTTATCACAGCCGGCACTCCACTCCTTCCACCGTACCTTATATCTACCCGGTCCAAAAATGATATGCATCAAATAACTAAGTAATTTGTCATCCCTAGACGTCCCCACACTTGGGGTTTTCACTCTCTCTAACTCACCTACGTCTCTCAAAACACAGATTCTCTCACGGGGTGGCCTAGACCTAGGAGTATTGGAACTAATGGTCGGGTCAACACTCACCCTCTCAGAATGCACGAAAATGATGAGCGATGGTTCAGGAATGGGATTAACTATGGATGTGATCTCTAAAACTCCACCCTGATCATCCGGGTCCTTTACAACTTCCACCAACTTCCCCACACTTGGGATTTTGCCTATGATTGCATCTAGCTCTGCCATCATCCCCAGCAGATCATCAGGCATCTCATCACCGTAATCATCCAGCTCATCCAACAACTTCTCCAACTCTACCGCCCAATCGGATGGTTCTTCTAAATTAGGGGTGGGTTCACCAACTTCTAACAGTGGATTAGAGTCCTGATGATAGTCCATGAAGGTATCAAGCATGCACACGGAGTGGCTATGCTCACCAACAACCTCCACAGACCATGTGGCATCCAATATTAACGACTCATCACACGAAGTGTGAGTTTTCTGTCAAAGATGTAATATCCAGTATTTTTCCGACCCATTTCTTAGATATTCGTTTAATCAAAATATAACATTTATACTCGAGAAGCTATATAAATAAATATATATATATATATATATAAATGAGACTCATTGAAATATGTATATATATATATATATATATATTTAAATAAGATACTTTTGAAACTTTACGAGTTTAACTTATTTTTATAAAAATAAAATAAAATATAATTAGTAAATACATGAAGTCTCGAAACTACGAAAATTATTTTTAAGACTTTAAAGGGATTTTATAAATAAAAACATAAATATTTGTTTTATAAAAGCCCGAGGACCAAAACTGTCAATATCGAAACTTGGTTTAAACTAAAACTTGAGTTTATACATGAAATGATAAACACTTCAAACATCAGGGACCTGTTCTGTAATTCGACCGAACTCCCAATCCTCAGAACCAGTCCCAGGTTCGAAACCCCGCAGCACCCGATTTTCCACCCTTTTCCCCGGAAAACGTAAAATCGTCCAAATTCGACGAACCCCGATCTTCGAGCCGCGCATGCGAACTCTCCCCAATGCGTATTAACTCTCCAACCGTATTCACGCGTGAAGCCGGAATTTACTCGACCCGTTCACCCGTAAACTTCCCAACCATACAAGCATTAAACTCTGAAATCGTGTATAAATAATGGCATGGGAACATCAACGACACCACAACACAACCACTCGAACTCTCAATTCTATCAAATCGAACCTGCATTGCTTGTTTAGTCCCGTCGACCGTCGACTCCTGACCCAGAAGCAATATCCCTCGATTCGAAACCAATTCAGGTAATTTTTGAGTCCATTCATTTCGTTTCCATTCTAGCATCGTTTGCCCTCTGTCAATTGTCAAAGACAGAGGGATTAACAGGTCGAATTTAGGGGATTTCAACTCTAGGGTTCTTGAGGATTTGGGGGCGATCCGGGATGATGTTTATCAAAATTGTTTTCCGTGTTTAAACTCAACGAGACCCGTAGTCGGGATGGTTAAGTCAGTGTGTGTTTGGGTAACCCGGGGAGGGCGCGGGTTCGATCCGGCCGACCCCCCATTTTTCTTATTTCACGTTTTTTTGTGTTATTTATTTAGATTTATCATCCCAAATAATTTTTATAAAACCTATTAAACTTTTATAAACTGAAAAACGGTTTTTATTTACATTTTTCAGATTCTAAAATATTTCTTTTTATAAAACTTATAATTTCACATGAATTATTTATTCAAAACAAGAAAATTTAATTTATCATTTGTTTCCTAAAAACTAAAGGAATTCTTTTAAATCTTGAACTTATAAATCTTTTATTTAATTTAGGAAAGAAACTTATATGAATCTTGTAAACTTGAAATTATTTATAAGATTTATAAACATAAAATTTAAACCATTTATATTAAGTTGAAAAGAGAATTATATATATACTTTATTTATATAATTATTTATAAACTTATAAACTTCATAAACTTGTAAATCTTAAAACTTATAACTCAAAAATATATATATGTATCCTACTTAAACTACAAGATAATAATACTTAAACACTTTAATAAATTTTAATTGATTTATGATGATTATTCTAAACATAACAATTAATCTTTTAGATAATTATTCATCCTTAACAAATATTTACTCTCTAAAAATTTCTATAATTCCTTAAACCATTATTTATTCTTTAAAGTTATTACTAACCTTTTAATAATTATTTACATGATAAATACTTGTTATTTATCTCTACAATAGTTATTTATAAACTTTGATAACTATCCATACTTTAAATAATTATCATAAATCTTTATTAACTACTAAGGCTTTCGTCTAACTATTACTTCAACTTCATTTACAAACACTTAGAAACTATCTTGATTATTATCATATAACATATGTAAATTATAGTTGTAAAACTTTTTGAACAATTATTTTAATTATTCTAAACTATAAATTCATTAAACATTTATACAAGGTCTTATGTCATTTATTTAAAATCTTTATTTTAAACTTGATCTAAACTTCATAAACACAATTAATCCCGTCTCCCATTGGAACCCTAATCAATCTTGAAATCCTAGATCGATGCCATAGACTTATAGGATCATACTTTAAACTTTAGATTTGTATTTTTAGGCTTATTGTGAGGATAATACTCCATCTCCAAGTCTTGCAAATACTTGCTCTTGTCGGATACTCTTCATCCAATCCAAGTGAGTATACTTAGCCCCTTTTTCCTTTCTATACTTTTGGGGTGAAACATGTTCAAAACTTTAAACTTATACAATTCTTGTACAACTATGACTAGATGCTTATTCTTATGTTAAACTTGAGACTTGTATGCTTAGATTAAACTTAAAACTAGCACATTCATTAACTTTGATCAAGCCTATAGTAACAATGATAGATCTATTGCATTTGACCAATCCACCTTGATTGATTGACCCCTTCGGGGGGGAGCCCTTGGTGATTGTTACTGAATTAAACTTTAAACTTGAGACTTATAAGGGTAACCTGTGGGTTATGCCTAAACTTGGTTGGAGGGTTGAAGTGCACAATGTTTAAGATACTTGTTCTCATACTTACATTATAGAATGCATATATCATAGTGAATTGTAATTCTTTCCAAATACTTGTTAAACTGCGTCAAAACCTTTGTATCTCACCAACTATTTTGTAGTTGACAGATTCTTTCACATGTTTCAGGTTCTACATCATGAGACTTGTTTGTGATCACATAGGATGCTTTGGACCTAGACTACTTATCAATTAAACGTTGTATTCTTGTTATGTTTCTTTGTATTGAATCTTAAATTATTTATTAATGAAATATCGAAACTTTAATAGTCAACCTTGTGCTATTGAACAACCGCGTCCGCCCCGACGTATAATCCGCCGTCGGTTGGGGTGTGACAAAAGACATCGATTACTGCCTTAGCGGTGCGCAGGAATGGGCGCCCTAAGATGAGTGGGACTCCGTCATCCACCTCCATATATAGAATGACAAAATCCACGGGGAAGACAAATTTGCCTACTTTTACTAACAGATTCTACACAATTCCCCGTGGATACTTGACTGAACGGTCAACCAAGGAAATGCTCATGCGCGTCGGCTGTGGTTAGCCTAGGTCTAGTTGCTTATATAACGAATATGGCATCAGATTAATGCTAGCACCTAGATCGGCCAACGCGTGGTGCACAGACAAACTGCCAAGGTGACATGGGATCGTGAAACGACCCGAATCTCCCAGTTTCTCTGGCAGCTTGTTCTGCACCACCGCGGAACATTACTCACTAAGTGAGACTTTAGAGACCTCCTCGAGCTTCTTCTTGTTGGAAAGAAGATCTTTAAGGAACTTGCCATACTTTGGCATTTGCTGGAGGGTCTCTATCAGCGGAAGATTGACATTTAGTTGTTTAAACAAGTCAAGGAAGGACTTGTGTTCCCTAGCTTGCTTAAATGGCAGCAAACGTGCTGGGTATGGAACACGCGTCAAGTCAATCTCGGGGGCCTTCATCTCCACCCCCTTCTTCTTCTCCTCTGCCTTCTAGGCAGGCACCTCAACTACTATCTCCTCGTCTACCTGCTCCTCGGTCATCCTGGCATCGATCTCCGCGAATCTAGCCTTCTAGTCAATCTTCTTGACCTCCTTGTGTGACGGAATGTTGTACTTGCTGGAGTGGGAGTCATCCTCTGCAACCTCTTTCTCCTCCACACTCCTAACCGACACGGCCATCACTGAAGCGTTGGAGCCTAAAGATTGACCTCCCTGTCGATCCTTCAGACTCTTAGCGAAGTCCTCAACCGTGCGTTGCAGATCATGGAATGTCGATTGCTGATTCTTCAGTAAAGTGTCGTGGACATCCAATCTCTGCCTAGCATCCCTGTCCTGCTGGACTAGGTGGGCAAGCAGCTGTGTCTAAGTCTCAAGCATCTCTTTGATCAAAGTCGTGTCGACACTGCTTCCCATCCTATCTCTCCTCCTCCCTACTGCTGATATTGCTGGCGACCATTGAACCATGGTGGGTTATGTCCAGATCTCCATCCCGAGCCAAATGAATTGTAGTTGTTGTACCCTCGGTTCTGGTGTTGGTTGCCAGCATAGCTCACCTGCTCTTGATTATTCACTGGGCAATCACGGGTGTCGTGGCCTCCCCTGCACACTTGACACTGCTGAGCACTGAGCTTTAGCTCCTTTATCTCGTTGGCCATTGATGCGAGTGCAGTAGCCATGCTAGAATCAGGGTTTACCTGATGCACGCCTATAGGAGGTGTGGCGGATGATCTAGCACTAGGAATGGAAGTCCTAGTAGATGGATACTGCTGTTCAGCCTGAGCAAACCTCTCGAACATTTCTTCGCACTCAGATTGCTCGAGATTCTCCATGATATGGCCTCCCGTAGCTGTATTGAATATTTGCTGCTTCTCGAAGGTGGGACCATTGTAGAATTCTCCACCATCGCCCCAGTTTAACAGACCATGCTGGGGACATCGGCTCAACAACGTGTTGAACCGCTCCCAGGCCGAATGATAAGGCTCATCGGGATCCATCCGGAAGGAGTGGATTTGATCCCTGAGGCGAGCGGCCTTGGAAGGTGGATAATACTTCTTGTAGAACTTGGCTTAAAGATCATCCCATGTGGTGATAGAATTGTCGGGAAGGGTGTCAAGCCAAGCAGATGCACGCCTAGAGAGCGAGAATGGAAATAAACGCAAGTAGATAGCGTCTTCAGATACACCCGTGATATTAAAGGTATCACATATACGAACAAAGCGAGACAGGTGTCCGGGTGCATCCTCATGGACATGGAACTGAGTGGCATGAGTTATCGTACTCATGACATGTGATGGGATCTGCTAGGAATTGGCATTTAGAATGGCGGGGCGGGTGATCGGAGATCTCGCTCCCTTGACCCCATCACAGGCCCTCTGGTGTACTGTACGCCTCGCTGGTGGACCAGCGTCGCCCATAGTAGGAAATGGAATAGGGCTAATAGGACGTACCTGGTTTTCGCACAACTGTTTCAAACGCTCCCGAAAGTCGCGGGTGCGCTCGTGTAGCTCTCGCTCGGGCTCTAAGAAAGCAGGATAAGATGGCGATCCCTACGAGCGAGTGTTGTTCATAAACAGAAAGACTCAATAGGAAAAGGAAACAGAGACTCAAGAACCGAAAGACTCGATTCTAAATTAGACACACGTAGCACAAAGAAGACAAGCACACAAGACGGACTCAAAGAACACAAAAATAAATCAAAAATCAAACAAAGAACTAGTCAAAGCTAATATTGCTATTGTCAAGTGTCCCCGGCAATGGCGCCAAAAACTTGATGTCGTCCAGACGGTCTATATAAAACTAACAAAATCTAACCTAGAATCCTCAGTAATAAGATGGAAAACCTATGAACTAAACCGCACTGACAGACAAGTGGAC
Organism: Smallanthus sonchifolius; assembly: GCA_023525975.1. Taxonomy (NCBI): domain Eukaryota; kingdom Viridiplantae; phylum Streptophyta; class Magnoliopsida; order Asterales; family Asteraceae; genus Smallanthus; species Smallanthus sonchifolius. The sequence goes on along the minus strand of CM042041.1, from coordinate 57,210,078 downwards.
GTATCGAGTGTAGCACAGCTTAATGGTAAATCGGATTATCGAACCCTAGAGACACTATGTAACAAAACTAGACTCTGACTCGGACTTAAGATTGATTGGTTTGGGGGTTGACTACATTACTGAATTAACTAAGGAATGCAATAAACTAAGAACGAATCAAGCTATCAAGACAAGAACAAAGGTGAGATCAAGATTAGGAAGAACACTACCTAGGTCAGAATCCTACTTGCAAAGCACAGCTTCTACCAGTTCTGGAACTAAGATGGATCTGGGTTTCTACGGATAACTGCTAAAGACATCCTAGTAGATCCCTAATCACTCTCAGGGTGTCACTAACTAAGCTACCTGCAGCATACTAAACTCACCAGATTGTCGGATCACTTCTCAGGTATTTCCAACTATGATCAAGTACCCTAATGAACGGATTACCTCTCAGTCTCACCGCCCACAATACACTCAAAGAATGCACGGGGTAATCCTAGAATAACAACTATGATTCAGACTAGCAACAATCACTAGACACCTTATCCTCACTTCTCGGGTTTTGAACTAGGACACATACTCAATTCTACTCAACAATCAACAAGAATTCCTATGGCTACTACGTCTAGCAAACCACCAAAATCACAAAACCTAAGATCTATGACCAAGATACGCTAATCAAACTGGAAGACAACCATAATTAACGCAAGGAATTGATATCAATCACACAATCAGAATTAAAGCATGCTTAAAGATCATAATTAATTAAACTAGAATCTTTACAAAATCATTAATCCATCACTTGAAACCAAAACCGATAAAAATCAGAACTTTAACAAGCATTTATCATTTAGACCTTGGCAGTATTAAAGATTTAGCCAACACACATGCTTAGAACATTCAAGACAGAAGTAAAAGACATAGTATTGGTTTCAATCAAACAAAATAAGAACAAACGAAAGAGAATTGAAACCCGGAGAAGCTATCTCTAACCACCACGAATCCAAAAGCTCCAAACTTTGATTCCAATTGACTTCCAAACTCTCAAAATCGCCCTAGAATGGTCTCTGGACGGCCAAGATATTGAACTCCTATGATAATGGGACTCAAATTCTATTAAATTAGGATTTTACAAAAAATCCCGGAATACGACTCTCTCGCGTATAGGCCAGCCCCTCGTGTACCGTGAGGGCCAAAATAATTGGGTCCGGTTTTGCTTTCCCTCGCGTACCGCGAAGGACTCTTCTGGTTATCTCATGTACCGCGAGAACCTGAATTTCCAGATTTTTCACTTTTGATCCTCGGACTTTATTCTCGTGCTCGGTTTCTTTGTATATTCACTTGTAATTCTCCCGAGTTCCTGTAAACATTACAACGACTCAATACGAACAAAAAACGACTCAAAACGAATATAAAACTAGTTAAAATGACTTGAAAACCTAGGAATAAAGATGTGTGCTTCGCACAACATCAGGAAGTGTCCTATCTTCTAGGCGAGATAGGAACCTATTCAAAGCTACTAACCTCGCATTCAGCTTTTGAACTTCCTTGACTGTTCGGGGGGACTTGGTTTCCATGATTGCTTGTACCTTGTCGGGGTTGGCCCGTATTCCTTCCTTGGCTACCACCACCCCCACGAATTTCCTTCCTCTACTCCGAAAGAGCATTTCCCTTAATTTAGTTTCATGTTTGCCCCCCTTAATCTCTCGAATGTTTCCTCAATGTCCTTGATCATGTCTGGTTCTGTTTTGCTTTTGATGACGAGATCATCGATATATACCTCTAGGTTTCTTCCTATTTGCTTTTGAAACAGGGTGTCCATAAATCGTTGGTATGTGGCCCCGACATTTTTTAGCCCAAAAGGCATTTTAGTGTAGCAGAAGATTCCCTCATCGGTATAAAATGTCGTTTTCTTTTGATCTTCTCTGGCCATTCTGATTTGGTGATATCCCCTATATGCGTCCAAGAAGCATTTCAATGGGTAAGGAGTTAACGAATCTATTTTGGAGTCTATTTCCGGGAGGGGATAGCAATCCTTAGGACATGCTCGGTTTAAGTCTTTGAAATCTATGTACATTCGCCAACTTCCATCACCTTTTTTCACCATAACAGGGTTGGATATCCAGGTTGTATATCTGACTTCCTTCACTATACCGACCTTAAACAATTTCTTTGTTTCTTCACATGCTGCTCTACTTCCTTCTGGACCCATGCTTCGCTTCTTCTGTTTCCCTGGTTCCAGCCATCGGTAAATGTTTAATCGATGTTCTGCTCGGTCCCTTGGGATCCCCACCATGTCTCTATGTTCCCAGGCGAAGATGTCCATGTTTCTGATGAGCATTTCCTTTAGGCTCGTCTTCCACCGATCGGGTACCCCTTTTCCTATCTTGACCGTCTGCTCCGGACAACGGTCATTTAGTATCCATTCCTCCGTCTGGTTGCTTCGTCTGTCTTCGTTTACTTCTGGCTTGTTGACGGAAGCTATTATTTCTGCTGAGGATTTTACCGTTGCTATTCCTCTGGGGTTGGGAATTTCATCATCCCGTGTGCTGTCGATGTTAGAGCTCTTAACTCCCTTATGCCTGGACTCCCCAGAATGGCATTGTATCTCTATTCCCCCTTGATCACTACGAAAGTCAGGCGTACCGTTCTCTCTTTTTCTCCTTCCCACAACGTAAGTGGTAGTGTCACCTTCCCGATAGGGTAGACCATTTCCCCTGAGAAACCTACTAGTGGGGTATCATCTTTTTTCAACAGAATTTGCGTCTCTTTTTCAAGCCTGGTGAAGCAGTGTTCATACATAACTTCTGATCCACTTTCCCCATCTACGTGTATCCTTGCCACCCGGTATCCCCCCAAAACAGCTGACACATTCAACGGGGCATCCTGCGCTTCTTCATCCTTTAAGGCAGGAAATGTGATAGGGGTTTCCATCCATCTTTCTGACTTTCCCGTTTCTATCCTTCCCTTCTTGTGTTTCTGCTCATCTTCACCTTCCCTTTTTCGTATAACGTCAACGTGCCTTCTCATGTTTTCCCCCTCTCCTTTCATTTTTTCTTTTCCTTCCCCCTTGGACGTGCCCTGTTTTTTAATGTCTCTTATAAGATGAGACAGCTTCCCTGATATTACGTCCATTTCAATCTCTTTTTTGAGGAATATACAATCATCTGTTCTATGCCCCCGCGTCCTATGGTATTCACAAAAATCATTGGGTTGGCTGTTACTTCCTTTCTGATGCGGCAAGGGCTTGCCGAACGGGAGTTTAGCTTTCTCTATTGCTAGCACTTCGCTAGGTGTCTTGGTGAGGGGAGTGAAACAGTATAGTAAGTGGTCCGTGTTATGTGGATGATGCTGATGGCTGGAGGTCAAGGAGGGGTTCGAGGACTCGCTTCACTTGTAGGGCGAGAAGCTTGTCCTTGGCCTTTCATATGTGGTTTTTAGCCTAGATAGGGTTCCCCCGGGGGGTCTGTGCCTGGGTTTGGCTTTTGCAGTTGTTCTTTTAACTTCCCATTCTCTAGCTTTCGACCCTGCATATTTTTCTCTTACCCAGGCTCTAACTTTGTCCATGAGTTGATCAAATGTTTCTGGGAATTCTTCTCCTAACTTCTCGCACATGGATGTATTCCTCACCCCATTCATGAAGCTACTTATTTTCATGACCTCAGGCGCGTCCCTGATCTGCATGCTTTCCCTCACAAATCTTTCCATAAAGGCTTCTACGTTTTTCTTGTCCTTCCTTCTGATATGTTGTATTTCATTTGAATTTCTAACCACCTTCTTGTTTTGGCTGAAATTTCACAAGAACCGCTCCTTCAATTCTTCGAAACCATCTATACTGCCCTGAGGGAGACTGTTAAACCAGATCTGGGCGGTCCCCGTCATTGTTTGTGCAAACATGTGGCACCATGTGGGAATGGACCATTGTCCCACTTAACCTGCCCCTTGGAACACTTGTAGATGATCTTCGGGGTCACGTGTTCCGTCATACTTCCCTACACTGGACGACATCTTTAGTCCGGTAGGGAGGTTGGCCTCTTCTATTCTTTTGGTAAGCTTAGAGGTGCTCGACAAGTTGAGGGGCACGTATGGTTTCATTAGCATGTCAGAGGTTTCATTTGACGCACCTTCTATATGTGAGGACTCCTTCTTCCATGTTCCCAAAGCCGTCAGTAAAGACTCCAGTAGTCCTGTTATTTCTGTCTCTTTGCCTTATTTTTGTTCATACTGTTTGTCAGCCACCCTTTCATGCTTACCTTTATCTCCCATACTTTTAATTAGATCCCCGTCTAGGGGTGTCTCGAAGCTCAACTTGGTGCACACTTCATTCATCTTCTCCTTTCTTTCAAGTTCCTCTAACTAGGACTTTAGTTTTTCTCGGTTTCTTCTGACGAACTCCGGCGTAATGGAGGGGAATATTCGGCCTCCTCCGTCTGTTTCTTTTTCCTCTTTGTCTTCCAAGTCTTCTATGGTAGGGGTGGGCGTTTCTTTGTTTCTCTTTGAGTTGGGGTCTGGGGTGAAGATGCTCATCCCCCCTTCCCCTCGGCAGTGGGGGGTCGATTCCTTCCCTTGGCGATTTCTCTTCTCCTGAGTCTGTCATCTGCTTCTCCTTACTCTTTCCTATCTTTACAGGAGTACTCCAGGTTCTTTTTGGACACAAGTGTCCCCACGGTGGGCGCTAATGTAGCAGCCGTTATCCACACCAGGAGATGATGGACGAGAGTTTCTCCTTTTCGGGTATCTCCGGGATATTTCATGCAAAACAAGGCACCGTTAGTCTTGTCGTAGGGGACCCCGAAGGGTGTCTCTACGACCAACCTCCGGCGTGAGAGTAAGTAGATGTTTTGGAGATGGTAATCGGATTACTCTTGAGGGAGCAATCCAAAGTGAAGAGGGAGAGAGTTTTTTTGTGTATGTTCTTGTTTTTCAACTTACCTTTGCTTTTTTCCTCCGGGTTCCTATATCTAGTTCGAAGTCTTCCCTCGCATTTAATGCGAGGGACGTCCGACTTACCTCTCGTACTTGCTACGGCTTTTGTCCGGCAGGTAAGGGAAATTCGACGAATCCTTCTTCCCTATGTTGTCCTTGCTTCCCCTTTCCTTACCTCATTTAATGTTTTTGTCTTCTTTCATTAATTGACATTTCTCCTTCTTTTTTGTCCCGTACAAGAGTATCCCCTACAGGTTACATAATATATGGATTAAAATTTGAATATATCATTCTATAAGTTTAAAATTAATATGTTTTAAAGTTTTATAATATTACTAACTATTATTAAATTAAAGAGTAACTTGTATGAATAGTGAAACAGCCTATCAAACAACCTAGTAAATTATTTTATTTTTTCATTTTCACCTCTTAAATTAGATATTATTTACGTTTTTAACCCGTTTAATTATGTATTAAATTCGTTTTTCTATAATAACTTTCGTTCGTTAAATTATTTTTTAAACGGGATGCGCTGCTGTTTTTATTTTTATTTGTCAAATATCCGATATAAATCTTTTTAAAACGGAGTTGTATTTAAAATCGAGTATTTTTGGTATTGTAGCCAATGACAAGTGTCGTTACCGTTATGGTACTGTGACGACCAGACCCTATTATGAGCACATCACTGCTGATATTAGTATTATCGGAACCGGTGTCGGAATTCGTTTATATGGTTTTCGACTGTCTGAACCGATAACGACCAAACCCTGCCACTTGACGTTTGCGAAAAACAACCAGCCTCGCGCGAAGAAGTCTGAGTGTTCATTTATACATGTTTTTTCTACTCTTTTTTTTTCTACATGGATACATCCAACCGTGAAACGTAGGGGAACCAACTATTTTATTTAAGTTTCACTAATTTGAACAAATTTTTTCCTTCAAATATTCCGTCTGAAATATCTTTTTTTTTATTTATATTTTGAAGTTTAAAAACGGATGATCACAACAAACGCCCCATCCGCAAAACGTGGGTATCGCCAAATAGTTACATACTTGGTTTTAAAAAGCGCGCCTAGACGCAAGGCCCTTCGCTTTTGTGTACATAAGGCGCGAGTTGTACGAAAAGCGCACAAAAAGCGCAGATGAGGCGCACGCCTTATGTAAAAAACCGCAAATATGCATTAGGATGTTGTACAACGTGCTTTTTAGGTTGTACATGTAGGTATTTTATATGTTAAAACATATATAAAGCTTATTATAGTTAAAATTTTGTGTAGGGGATATTAAAAACCTATGATATATAAAAAAATTTACATAATCATTTTGCTCCTCGCGTACGAAAAGCTCACCGCATTTACGCTTTGCGCCTCGGTTTTAGACCCGTCGCTTTTGTGCGCCTCACGCTTTTTAAAAACAAGGTTACATATTAATATACTATTATATTAATGGGCGAGCCAATGAATAGTAAGTTTTTTTAGATATGACACAAATGGTTTAAACTTTTATATTCTTCTTTTGACTAAAAAGTTTTTTTTAGATTTGCTACAAAACTTCGCAAACTGTAGTTTTATTTTTTCTGTAAGTTTTATTTTTTTTATAGATATGGCACAAAGGTTTAAACTTTTCTACTTTCTTTTGACTAAAAAGTTTTTTTTAAATTTGCCACAAAACTTCATAAACTTTAGTTTTTTTTTCTCAAGTTTTATTTTTTATAAAGTTGTAACAAAAGTTCAATGTGTTTATTTTTTTAGTAAACTTTCGTTAACTTTCTTTCTAAACGGTATGCACGGCTTTGTTTATTTTTTTTTGTGAACGATCCGAGTTTTTTTTGTATCGTACGCTATAATGAGTCTGTGTTTCGACGTAAGTTTTATCACCGTGGACGAGCCGAACCGATAACTACCAAATTCCCGCTTTTCGTTAACTTTTTTTTGAACGGTATGCACGGCTTTATTTAATTTTTTTGTGAGCGATCCGAGTTTTTTTTATCATATGTTATATCGAGTATGTGTTTCGACGTAAGTTTTATTACCATGGACGAGCTGACGAGCTAAACTGATAACTCCAAAACTCCTTTAAAAGCAAAAGAAACATAAAAGGAAGAACGGCAGTAGTTTGTTAGATTTTCTCACCAACAATGGATCCCTACTCCTTCTCATCGTCGGCGGCCATGGCTCAACAGACATGGGAGCTCGAAAACAACATCGTCACAATGGAAACTCCCCATTCTTCTGAATCCGATGCCATATTCTACTACGACGAGTCTGCTCAGGCCAAGTTCCAGCAAGAAAAACCATGGGTTAACGACCCTCACTACTTCAAACGAGTCAAAATCTCAGCCCTAGCCTTGCTCAAGATGGTTGTTCATGCTCGCTCTGGCGGCACCATCGAAGTCATGGGCCTTATGCAAGGGAAGACCGATGGAGATGCGATTATTGTCATGGACGCTTTCGCCTTGCCGGTCGAAGGCACGGAAACTAGGGTTAATGCTCAGGCTGATGCGTATGAGTATATGGTTGAGTACTCTCAGACTAATAAACAGGTTAATTTTATTAATTCATCATTATCGATTTTAGCATTCAGAAACCCTAACCCTAGATTCCCAAAATTCCCAAAATGTTGCCAGAGAACATAATTTATAAATGTGAGTTTAGAATACAGCAATGCAACTCACTTGATCTTATTTTAATGGCTTTGATCTTCAATTGTTATCATCATTATGTGATTGCTTTGATGAGTTATTGGCTGAGACTGCTAGAAGATAGATGTAGTTTTACATGGTTTTATGTTTATGCCTTTAGTCTAAATGGGATATTTGATGTAGGCAGGGAGATTGGAAAATGTTGTTGGGTGGTACCATTCTCATCCTGGTTATGGATGCTGGTTGTCTGGCATTGATGTTTCTACTCAGATGCTGAACCAGCAGTATCAGGAGCCTTTTTTGGCTGTAGTTATTGACCCAACAAGAACGGTTTCTGCTGGGAAAGTTGAGATTGGTGCATTTAGGACGTACCCGGAGGGATATAAGCCGTCGGATGAGCCTGTGTCAGAATATCAAACAATCCCTCTTAACAAGATAGAAGACTTTGGTGTTCATTGCAAACAGGTGAGTTATACCTTTTTCAGAGAATATTTTGTGGCTGTAAACAGTTCATTATGTTTTGACTCCATTTTTGTTGGGCAGTATTACTCACTGGATGTTACTTATTTCAAGTCATCTCTTGATTGTCACTTGTTGGATCTTCTATGGAATAAGTATTGGGTTAATACCCTTTCATCTTCTCCTTTGCTTGGGAATGGCGACTATGTTGCAGGACAAATATCAGATCTTGGTACATTTTTTTGTTTATCACACTCTTGGTTTTAAAAAGCTCTGTGATGCGTTTGATCCTGAAAGTTGATGATATCTAAATTGTTAATTTAAACACTAAAATATAAGACATTTTCATCATCTCTGGTCAGATTTGTTCAATCGATGGTCTAATTTGTTCAAATAATCAAACCCATTGCTCAACTGATGGTCACATTTGTTCAATTGATGGTGAGATTTGTTCATTAAGATTTGAAAAACTTAGATTCGTTGCAATCGATGGTCTAGTTTGTTCAAATATGAGTTAACTGCTTGATGCGTCACATCAGACCGCATCAGCCCCATCACATACGATCTCATCACCACATCATGCACTCCTGTTGGGCGCATTTTGAAACCAACATCACAATTACTTTTAAGATGCATTTGTGTTTATTTTTTATTACATGTGACTTGACTAGGTTGTTTCTGGTTTTGAAATTATAATATTGTTTTGTCCGCCTTTGTCATGTAGCTGAAAAACTGGAACAAGCTGAAGGTCAGTTGTCACATTCACGTTTTGGGCCCCTCATAACTCCCACTCAAAGAAAGAAAGAGGTCAGTGGGTAACTGATAATTTGTATTGGCTATGTTATTAGGATATTTTAGAAGTTTAATAAGATTATAGAAACTAAGTAGTAGGCTTGATTGATTGAAACTGAAATTACAGATAGACAACCCTTGACAGAAACTTCTAAGGCCTAAACTCCTATTTAATAATATTAAACATTTAGAAAACCCTTCGAGTAGGGAAGAACTCCAAAACAAAGATACTAATAGATAAAATACTTGACAGAAACTTCTAAGGCCTAAACTCCTATTTAATAATATTAAACATTTAGAAAACTGACTCCTAAAAACTGTCGCCCACTACTCCTAAAACTGCTGGACTTGGCCCCCTTTTCTAATGTGCATTTCCCCCCATGTAACTTCCCCATGTCCAGCTCCCTTTGCTGATCAGCTAACCTAACCCGGGTTCTTATCAATACATCCGGCCCGGAGAATAGACTTGCCCTCAAGTCGGGTAACAGAAAATGGAGCTCATGGTCCCGTAGTGTGTGTCGCGACTGGCTCAATAGTTAGCTGTTGGAAGGTAGCTGCTTGTTGGTCATTCGGTGGCAGCCTTAGCTGTTGGAAGGTAGCTGCTTGTTGGTCATTCGGTGGCAGCCCTTGTAGTGTGTGCTCCTTGCCATCAATGGTGAATGTGAAAGTCATATGCTGCCAATTTGCCTGAACTGTATTTAGGGTAGCCAACCATTTAATACCAAGTACCACATCAGCCCCTCCCAAACCAAACGGGTAGAAGTCTTGACTCATTTGTAGATCACCTAGCTGAAGTTTAACCTTTTTACAAACCCGATTGCAACGAATAACATCCTCATTCCCGATTTGGACACCAAACGGAGTGATAAACTGTGCAGTGAGTTTTAAATTGTTTACCAACCTATCCGATATGAAATTGTGTGTCGATCCACTGTCAATTAGGACGAGAACCTCTGCCAATTCGAGAATTCCTTTGAGCTTCATGGTGGCTGCTGTTGATTGACCAAAAAGAGCATGAAGGCTGATTTCAGCCAAGTTTTCTGGATTCTGCTGCTCAGTAATGGTTGCAGCCTCGTGGTTCATCCCTTCATCAGTGATCTCCAGTAGCTTAAAGGTACCTGTTTTACACCTGTGACCTGGTCCGTACTTCTCGCCACAGCTAAAACATTCTCCTTTTAAATAACGCGCTTGTTTCTTAGTTTCTGAAATGCGAAAGGGGGTTGCTGTTGGTGAACTAGCGGCTGCTGTGCTGGATGGAGACAGTGCAGGGTTAGCCGGTTTAGGGTCTTGCTTCTTCTCAATTCTTGTTTGGCTGATTTTAGCTTCAAACTCCAATGCCAAACTGACAGCCTTATACACAGATCTAGGTTTGTGTATGCGAACATCAGCCTTTAATTCCTCTTTCAGCCCATTAAGAAATACCCCAAGTAGGCAGTGATCGGGCCAGTTCGAGACTCGGGCTGACCGACGTGCAAATTCCTGCCTATACTCTTGAACAGAACCAGTTTGCTTCAAACTGCACAAATACTCGTCTGGGTTTTGAAACTCAGGTGGCCCAAAATGCTTTTGCAGAACCCGTCAGTTCCTCCCAGTAAGCAATTTCTTGCTCCCCCGATACCCAGGAATAAAGATCGAGAGCATCTCCCTCCAAGTTCATTGCTGCAATGTCCACCCTTGGTTTAAAAAAGCGCTAGGCGAGGCGAAGCGTTTCGGTCCCAAAATCCGAGGCGCCACGCCTCAAGCGCGAAGCGAGGGCTTCACGTATGCGAGGCGCTAAGCTAAAAAAGTAATAAAAAATTTAGTAACATTCTTAAAAACTCCTCCTTTTGAGTAATTTTCACAAAACTTGCAAGAAAAACAACTTAAAAACTGATTTAAGTAAAGATACATGTGATTTTCACAAAACTTGCAAAAAAAACAGTGAAAAAAAGGCAAAAATACATAAAAAACAGTGAAAAAAAGGAAAAAATACATGAAGCGCGCCTCACCTCGCCTCGCCCCTCAAGCCTGAGGCGGCGCCTCAGGGTGCTTCATGTATATGGGGCGCCTCACCCATTTGAGGCGTTTTGTTTAGCGCCTCATGGCGCTTTTTTAAACCAAGTGTCCACCTTCCCTTCATCACGTGTGTGATAGAACTTGAAGTATTTCTCGGCCTTTAAAATCCAACCCCTTGGGTCACCATCGCTGAATGTAGGGAATTCGAGCTTGTTGTACGGCCTGAAATTCTGTCATCCCCTCCAGAGACCTTCCCCATTGTCATAACGGTTTCCCTGTTGGCGGTTGCCTTCTTTCAGGGCTGCGAGATCTTCTTTCATGGCCTCAAACATCTCCATTTTTTCTGCTATAGCAGCCAATTGAGTACTGTATCAGAACTTGAGCCGCTGCCATCACTACTCCGGGTTTGCACCATTTTTTTGAGAGATTTCCCGGCAATGGAACCAAATGATAGAAACTAAGTAGTAGGCTTGATTGATTGAAACTGAAATTACAGATAGACAACCCTTTCGAGTAGGGAAGAACTCCAAAACAAAGATACTAATAGATAAAATACTCGACAGAAACTTCTAAGGCCTAAACTCCTATTTAATACTATTAAACATATAGAAAACTGACTCCTAAAAACTGTCACCCACTACTCCTAAAACTGCTGGACTTGGCCACCTTTTTTAATGTGCATTTCCCCCCATGTAACTGCCCCATGTCCAGCTCCCTTTGCTGATCAGCTAACCTAACCCGGGTTCTTATCAATTAACCTTAAACATAACAACATATTAACAACACTCTTTTGGTTAAATTGACATCCAAAACAAGAGCTTTGTGCTATATTCATTTTGTTGCCACTGTGATCCTTATAGATGTCATCTGTTCATTAATTACAGGAAGAATCACAACTTGCCAAAATTACACGCGATAGTGCAAAGATTACTGTTGAGCAGGTTCATGGTTTGATGTCACAGGTGGGTTTGCATTATTAAACTTCTTAACCTTGTTTTCTGAATGTTATTATCAATTTAACACATGGCTGATCATATTTATCAGGTTATCAAGAACATACTCTTTAATTCGGTTCGTCCATCCCATAAATGTCAGCCAGAGTCATCAGGCCCTGAGCCTATGGTTCAATCATGAAGATGGTATCTTAGCATTGTGATTGCTCATGTTTAAAAACCTAGTACTCTTTGACTGGACAGTTTTGTTGCTTGTTCATACTGATATGAATCTCTTTGCTTGTTCAATCCTTTTTGTTTGGGTTCTCTGATATGGTAATTTGCACCAACCTAGTACTGCAAACAAGTTCTCGTTATTGCACATATCTTTAAAACAAGTGCGGTTTGGTTTTATAAAATGTGTTGTGTTGTATAGTATAGTAACTGCGAATCAGTAATCACTTGCCCTCACCCTCTCTTCTCTTTCTATGCCCTAATCCTCGCTGTGTTTCCTAGTTTACTAAAGGGAAGAAAAGAAATTATTGTTTTCTCTTCTTTTCTTTTTCCTTCTTTTCTCTTCTTTTCCTCTCTCCAAATCTCTCTAATTTGCGAGGATAAGACTTGTTTTCCCTTAATTTTCCTCCATTTCTCTTCTTAAAAGGAATCCCGTTACTCTCATTTCCTTTCTTTTCCTCCCTTAAAAAAACTCGGGAACAAAGGTTTACTTCTCCGTCCTTTCTTTTCCCTCCTTAAATGAGACTCGGGAACACAACGTAAATTTACTCTCAACGCCAATAATCTGTTGTTGGAAAATAATAAACTCACTTTCTGCATGCCGTATTTCTAGTAATCAATCATAGTAAAGATGTGTTAATGGTTTCAAGCAATCAAAGCTAGCTTACTTCTTCCATGGATATCAAAGGCAAGTTCATCTTCATCTATTTACTTTTGATCTACCACTATTCCTGCAACTCTAACACCACCCCCACGAATTCTGATGACCCCTCGCCCCCTCGATTCCAACACAATTCTGCGTCAGGGTTGTTAGACTCCAAATATCTTACAAAATGACCACAGATCTCAACATGTAGACAGACCCAAAAGTTATTACTTAAGACAAACCACATAACTATTTATGTAATAATTTCTCAAAACTGAATTTAGTTTGCAAAGTTTAGCCTGCATTGTTCAGGTAAACATGGTGGTACAATTTTTGAACTTCATGTGTCCACATAACAATGACCAATCTATAGTCTATACACATTCACATAAAAGAATATACAAAAGATAATCCAAACACACTGTGAATTCAAAGTATAAAAACAAATCAAGACAGTTTAATTTAATAAAACGATATCAGTCTTCTTCATCATCATCCACTAATCCCGTGTCATCTTCTCCGATACCTTCAAGCAAAACATCAACATCCTCCCCCAACTCCATTAATCTTGCACTCAATTTCTCTACTTTACTCTGTTCTTGACCAAGACAGACAAGCAAATCGCCAAGCTCTCCTTCACTCTCTTTTTGTGCTTCCTCTCTTGCTTCTGCTTTGATTTTCTCAATATCCAGGCCCAGGGTGGCTCCACCAATCTTCAATGCTCTTACTTCCATTTCTAGATTATAATTTGCTTGTTCCAGGCTATTGTACGCATCTGATAGACTTTTCAGATCACTTTCCAATTTTTCAGCCAAGTTTTTGTAAGATAACGCCTCACTTTGAATATTCGTGTTTTCAGTTTTGAGCATTTGTAACCGTTGTGAGGCTTCTTGAAGATCTCTTCTCAGTGTCTCTATTTGCACCCTCTCTGACCCGTTGTTAGGTCTAGGTTTGGTGTGGGTTGAACCACCCCCACCTGTATTGGCTAGGTCCTCGGCTAATGTTGCGTTTCTATTAAGAAGATCCTGTGATAAAAAAGCTCAAACTTTCAAAAAGAATTTCATTTAGGGTAAATAACGTAAGTTAACCGGTATCCCAGTTCAAGTCAGGAAAAAAGTCAACAAAGTCAAAGCTAGACAGAACATATCTCACATCATCATTTTGACTGGGTAACTAGATCATTACCCGAAACAGCTTTTTTGAGAGTAAGTGTTTTATTGTTTAAAAGATAGCATGTTACAAAATATATATCACACAAAAGTTTTTACCTTTTTATGCAATTAGCACAAACAATAATCAACAAATAATTATGCAATTTACCTGTATCTCGGAGCACTGCTTCTCGACAAATAATTTGAGTCGTTTAATATAATCCCTGTCATTTTCATCTTTTTTCTGTTCCAATTCTGCAGGCACAACCGACACATTGCTCTTTGGATGACTATATATTTGCACAATACTATCTCTAATACCACCTTCCAAATTCTTTATAAAGTTGACAAATTGGGTGTCAAACATTGAAGCAAGCATTGGATGGTCATCATTATGATTATCAGGAGACTCATTTTCAGTATCTTCCATCTCTGTCATACTATTTGCATTTGATCTAGTCAATGGTTTACGTGGTTGAGGCTGAGTTGACTTTGCAGATGAAAACAAAAAGCTTTTTTGCATCTCATCAAGCCTCAAAAAATAAGATGTAAGCCCGATTTTTTGACTTATAGTATCGACTATTGCAAAAGCATCTTTTCCAGACTCGGTGATTTTATTATAAACGACACATTCCCCTAAAACAACAGCTGCTAAACCCCGTGCACGCACAGTTGACTCGCTGTTTGATACCAACTCAGTTAAATAGGTTAAATGAGGGCGTGAATCTAGGAAAGATTGTACTGCGTTTGGGAAATCATAAAGCCATGTGAGAAGCAGTTTCAAGATAATTGGTTGGAAATATGAGCTTCTTGGAGTAGTTGATTTTCCATCTTTACCCTTTTTGGAAGAAGCAAGAGCCAAGTATTTTACCATACGGTGTAATAAGGGTTCTGGGGATTCTAATGATGGCATTGATGACTCGAGTTTAATTTGTAAAACCTGCATAAAAGTGGGACATCTAAAAGATAAATAAATTACGAATGATATAAAGAGAAAGAAAGATATATCTAAAGCATAAGCTCATATACCTTTTCTTTGCATTGAATATTATCCTTCATTACATGAGAAAGTACACTGGCAGCCCTGCTACTAATCTGCATAACACAAACCATATAATACATTAATACGTGTGCTCAATAATGTCATATATGTGAGTTAAGCAAATGTAGATTAAAATGTGCATATCACCTCAAGGTCACCATCATGTTCACTCATGGCAAGCCCATGCAATAGCATGCTGCAACATAAACAAGTTTGAAATTTGATGCGTTTGTGTGTGCGTACATGGGAGAGAGTGTGTTTGTGTTTGTCTCTGTGTGTGTGTGAGAGAGAGAGAGAGAGAGCATGTGTTATTGCTGGCAAAAAAAAGATATACCTTCCAAAGGACATGTTCACATCTTCCTCAAATCGAGCATTAGTAATTGACATAGGCTGAGGGATTAAAGTAGATGCTAACATCTTTTGACCATCACTGTTTTGCTGGTGAAGCAAAGTATAGCAAGTTAACGTTGGCGTATAATATAAAAACAATAAGAAAAAATCATAATGAGAAAATGTAAATACTAACCTCACAAAAGCTTTTAAAAACACAGTCAGCAGCGATAAATTCTTGCATGCTTGAAGTCCTTAGAATAATTCTTAGTATTGAATTAAGAGCAGGCTCAACCTCTAGCTCATCACCAAGAGATTTGCTTGCAAGTGCATCAAGATTTTGACGATGACCAGAAATCAGATCACCTATGCATTGAAAGGCCTGATCATGTTATATAAATCATAAATACATGTTAGAAATTTTTATATTTTTCTGAAGAATTGTTGATCCAATAATTGTGAATATCTTACCAAACAACGTACAGAAACAGGGACCCATTGACTTTCAACACCTAGCATTAGTAGATGGTCCAAAACTTTTCTCTACAATTATAAAGAAGAAGAAGAAGAAGAAGAAGAAGAAGAAGAAAAATGTGAGTGGAGATGACCCATAAAGATTATTTATGCAACTAATGACACAACACATGGTCTGAAACTAACCTGGACAAGAATTGTTTTGTTTGTCAATTTGTTAGTGTTGCTTGCAGGATCAGTTTCCCTATCTCCATTCAGAAGCAAACTAATTGTTTCCAAGACGCTCAGTAGATTGATTGTCTACATGCATCAATTTAATTAAATCATGAAGGAAAGCAGTTAGAAACTGTAAAAGCATGAAGACAAAGGTAAAATGTAGTTATTAACCTTTTGTTGTGTGAAGCTGTATGTGGTTCCTCGAAGCTTTAAAATTGAAATCAACGAGTCAAAGCCTATAGTCTCTCTCAGCAACACCTATACAAAATCTATAAAGTGGTAAAAAGCAACAGAATGGAAGTAAAGCTTCACTACAATAAATGCTCAAAAGAGAGAAACTTAAACCTGATTTGATAAATTATTACGGAGGAGATTATTTAACAACTCAAGACAGTCCTGTAAGGTTATAAATACTAGAACATTTTAGAATTTCACAATGACAAGTTGACCAAAAACAACAGAAAAGATAATGTGTAAAACCACCTGTACAACAACACCACCTTCTGAACCTCCTTCCTCTTTTATGATACTGAAAATCTTCTCAAAAGCACCCTCAAAAACCAAGATTTTTTGGATTTCCTAAAAAGTAATCAAATAAAATTACGGAGAAAATAGAAAAAATTAACTTTATAATAGTAAATAGGGGAAATTTACCTCTGCGTCACGGGTCAAGTAGGTAAGAAGTAACAAGGCCTCATTCCTTATAACCTACATGGAAATCAGCACTGTTTTAAGAGTGAAGAAACATCAAACATTACAGAAATTTAAAATTTTTAACAAGTACACCAGTTTCATACCTCCCGATCCATAAGCATATCCATAAGCCGAGTTATGCCACGCGGGATGGTAAGAATGGCTTCCTGTAACCTAAAGAAGACCTCAATATATCCAACCAAACAGTAGCTATGAAAAAAATATCATAAGGCACCAACCTAATTGGAGAATTTGCTGAAAGGGCAGTTAAAAGTTGAAGTGTATAATATCTTATATAGAAGTCGTCCTCTTCCTGTAAGAGTATTTGATTATCAATCACAGAATCATAGAGTTTCAAACTTGAGAACTTATTGTTTTGAGGTATAAAATGATAAAGATATAGAAGGCTTACCAGCAGGCTTAAAAGAAGAGAAATGCTTTGCCCTTCTCTTGATAGAAGATCGGTGTTCATCAGAGCTGGTTGAACCTCATTTGCATGCAATTTTGCATGAGTAATTGGTGTTAAGGCACTCACAAGAGTCTCTAGAGCCCCTCGAACCTTTGACATCAATGAATATACAGCATTATTAACTGGAAGTTGTTATATCATACATATACAATAATTACTGATGCTGGCAGTCAGGTTAAGATGTTAGAAAAGAAACAATGACACTAGGATGCTCTGTACACTCATAGTCCCTACAATATGTTTCTCTCACTTCATTGAGAAACACTAAACTTGAGATACAAATGACTAGTGTTTCAATCTGTTATTGATTACATTATTAGATGCATATATCAAAAGAAAATAGAAGCAAAGAAGCTTAATATACAAAAATGACTACTCAACCAACTCACTAGGGTCTAAGATGCTTTAAATTGTAAAAAACAATATATACTCCAGTTATGAAAACGAGCAAAATATATCATACTAATTAAAATGTAGCATAAAAACACAAAAGTTGTTAACAGAGGCATTCATACCATTTCAACATCATCACGTTCCCTTAGAACACCCAATAGTACAGGAAAACCTGCAACAGAGAAGAATGAATTGTGTTATGGACAAATAAAAGCCCTGGATACCACTATACGACCAACCTGTACTCACCCATCTCTCCAAAAGCCAGCTGAGCCGCATGACTTTCTGCAACAACCGATTGGAGCTCAGCCATAGCATTTCTTCTATCTTCAGCCAGTTTACCATTACTTATACAATCAAGCATGCGTTCAACATAACTACCATTGACATACATAAAGCGCATTAGCCATGGAAGGTAAATAAAATAACAGATCTATGTTATCAAGGAATTCATGTATGAAATGCATTCATTATATAAACTGTTGCATACAACTTATTTCATTCGTGTTGATGAATGATGATGGCAACACGAATCTTTTAACTTGTTAAACTAACAACTGAAAAAGAAACAAACCTATCTTCGTTCGAACTTGAATTCTCATTTCCAAATACAAGCCCTACAACTCCCTACATGAAGTATAAGCTTATTGTCAGGTATAAACATTAAAAGCAAAGCAAACACAAACAAGAGCACTGTAAATTCATACACTAAAGCTCCATAATTACCTTGTAACCAGACACCAAATCCATCTTCTTCATCAAAACTGAAGCAGTTAGGGGAATTGATCAATAACAAAAATAAACATGTAAGAATCAGATTAAAAGACACCTTGAAGCTTAATCAGATAATAAAATTCCTAGGGTAAGGATCATGTGCAGATCAATCACTCAATGCAGAATAAACTAGCTCGCATAATGCAATACGATTGATATGATACTCTTGCCTCTGAAGATAGATTAACGAAAATTGGGATGAATCAAGACCTAAAAAAGCCCTAATTAGCGATATTTTTAAACGTACATGTGAGAGAGTGATGAGATCGTAACTAATCGTGTACAGTCAGAGGGTCGTCCAACACATAATCATGTTCCCTGATCCACAACCCGGCACCTAAGTTTTATATAAGATTTTTTTTTCATTTTTTTGGTTACTTAGGACGGACGGACGGAGTGGTTAACAATAAGGTCATGGAACCGTTCCCTTTTACCCAGTTAAAATGTATCATGTCATTTTTATTCTCTTGAACCCTCTCCAACCCTAAGAGTAGGGTATGAAACTAATAAGCCCTAGAATTTTTTTTATTAAAACAATATTTCATTAAAAAGAACACATCTTATTAAATGAAAATACAATTAATAAAAAAGATACAATCAATAAAAAAATTATAAAAAAAGTACAATTAATAAAAAAAAACTACTTGTCTTCGTTGTCCGTTAGATGGTGTAACATCCCGAAAACCGTAGGCAAATGGTTCGGGTTAAGGGACTAACCGAACATTTATTAAGTGTCCGGATTAGCAAGAAGTGCCACTTGTATCTTGATTTTTAGAGAATAAGAGGACGGGTCACTAATTATTGTCTAAATCGTGACCGAATCGTGCGAGTACGGAAGCACAGGGACCCGGAGTGTAAATCTAAGAGACTTAAATATCTCATTATGAGAAAACCCTAAGTCATCGTGACATAGGGTGAGGGTGCGGCCGAAGGAAGGAGAACCGAGGGAAGGGATGACGGAAACTGCAAGGGCCGACGACGGTGAGGTTCAAGGAGGTGTTCCGATCGTGCAACTCCCTATCCGGCAAGGTAATCCTCGTTTTTACTCCTTTCCTTTTCTTTTTCTTCTTTTCCTCTCGGATTATGCATGTAAACCCGATTAGGGTTTGGGTTCTTGTTCTCGGCAACCGGAGAAAGGGCAGGGAAGGTGGTGATGGCCGACTGTAGTGATTATTGCGGGTGTAGCAGGAGATGTATGTGGTTGGAGTGGCAGTGTGGAAGGTGGCGAGTGGCGATGGCATCGGGTAAGGAAGAAGGAGTGCGGTGGAGTCGGGCGCATCAGAGGCGACGGCGGGACGGCGACAAACAACAGCCACGACGGCAGCCATGGTGGCGCAGTAGTGGCGACTGACCTGCTGGAGATAGGGGCGGGGTGGACGCCAAGGACGAAGCACGAGAGCCTAATGGCTGTGGTGGTGGATTCTGGCGACCTATGATGGCGACATTGGGCAGCAAGCCGATGACCGGCGGGTCGATTATCGGTGGTAGTGGTGGCCAACCTGTCAAAGGCCAGAGCGTGGGAATCAAAGGCGGCAGGTGGGGTGCTTAAGGTGCATGAGAACCCGAGGCTAATTCATATGTCACGCGCTGTGAGAATGCACTTTTGCATGACATGCATGGAGGGTTGCAATTCGGTTTCTAAATGGGTCAATGACGATCCGGTTTGTGTGAACGCGAGGGACTAGGGTTTCGTGGATAGAAAGGATGAGCTAACGAGACGACATTGGGGGTTATATTTTATGCATTAGGTGACGTATGAGTAGAACGTATTCTGATCATGTGATAGTACGTTTGTCAGGTTTGGGATTCGAGCGTGGACGGACGAGTTGCAGAGCCTGGGACTCAACATAACTTGTGAGTTTCTAATCCCCCATCTTTTAAACGTTTTACTGTTTTAGGGCTATCGTACACACATTCATGTGGTATTAATGTCAATAATCATGTTAAGGGTCACGGGTTCTAAACCAATGTGCTTTAAGCATAAAATGCTTAATTGTGAGTCGTAGAGTTTATGGCGTGTTCCTAGAAATGTGTGAGTCATAGAGACGAGATATTAATGTGCGACATGTTAAGGGTTGGACCGGGAGAGTCAGGCTTAAAGTTAAATGGTCATGATTGTATGTGGTATATGTTATGTTAGGGTCGTGTGTAAGGTGCAGGTGTAGTTAATGAGTCCTGTACATGATGTGTGTTGTGATATGGTTATATTTGTGTTGTATGTTTGGTGTCATTGTCCTTGTGGCATAGCGGGTATTGTGTTTTTATCGTTGTCATCACGACACGACAAACGGGATCGTGGAGGACGAGGTCCTTTGGGAAGTCACCTATGGTGACATTTATCTAACAGGATAATGATGAGCTCAGGGTGTGTCGAACGCCTTTACGAGGGTGCAATAACGAGGTATGTGTTTACGTGGGTGTTTATATATGTGTAGTATTGCATGCAAGCGTTGAGTTATATTGATTATGTATGTGGTGACACTTATGTGGTAATGTTAGTGTGACGTGTAGGTATCATCATTGTGGTATGTAGAGTTAAATTGACCGTTGTGTCGGGATTTTGACGTGACGTGTATAAGTGTCGTGTCAGTTAATTGTGAGAGCCTTGGTTAAGGTCGGGTGTGTTAAGGTCTAGAGTTTGTTGTGTTAACCAAGTGTCGGGTTGATGCTTGTTCTTGGGTATGAGTTATTAGTATGGTAAATTAAGCGTAGCGTCAACGAGGTGATAAGATTATTATTATCATTATTATTGAAAGTACGGGCTGAGTCCCGGGTAATGAACGGTTATGGAATGCCATGGGATAACAGGGGGTTAACTATTCGTTGATGAATCGTAAAACTATTTTATGAGGACCAGAGGGTCCTGAATGAAATAAACTAATGAATGTAACGTGATGGTTTTTGTTCAAACTAAACTATTAGAACTCACTCAGCGTAGCTGACTTTGTGTGTACGTTAGATTGATTTGCAGGTAAGCGTAGAGTTGACGTATCTTGGGTTGGAGGCGGTGTTACCCGGATTGGTGTGTAGGCATTCGTGAGGTAATTTAATATCATTAAATAGCCACAAAAGAATTTAGAAAGACTTCCACTGTAATTGAGTCAATAATAAATGCATTTTTAATGAGATTGACCCGTTATAAGATCCAACTGTAGGATGACCGGGTTGGGGTCTTACAAGTAGGTATCAGAGCTGTGGTTTAAGAGAAAACTGGTATTTTTAAACAAATAAAATACTTTAAGTTAAACCGAAAATGGGACAATGGTGAAACGAATGCCACCACGAGTAACCGCGAGCCAAGAGGTACGTCTTTCAGGTTGAGCAATAATTATTATTTACCATTTGTGTAGCATTACGATAGGTGAAGTGATTGATGTGGGTGAATAATTTATGGTTCCGTGTGGGAACATGAGATATGCTATGTGTTGTAATAGTACGTAGGAACTAAGTGAAATATGTAATGTGACTTTGTGAAATCATGATTTGTGAGTTAATTAATGTAGAGTAGCATTAATTACGTTATGTGACACGGCTTGGTGTGTTAGCGTAGTGTAATGAATTTGTGTGTAACTACGTGTGATGTGTAAGTGTGATATATATGATAAATTGCTATATAATTGTGTGGTGTTAAGTGAGTGGTGTGGAATGCATGTGCATCCAGCGTGTGGGAAAGATAGAAAGCTAGTGTGAAGATGATGGGAAAGGTCTAGAGTACGAGCAGTAATGTGGACCACCAAATTGCATTTGATCACCGTAATTTGGCAGTCTATGATTACTCTCATATTCTGAATTTGTGCCCATAGTAATCACTCAAACGTTCTATCTTGTGCGGGTACTGATGGTTAAGACAAGGCGGACTAGATCGGTCAGGCGAGGAGCTCTGGCTAGGACGGGGGCAGACCGTCAGGACGAACCAACGACTGCTGCGAACAAAACGGTCGGTGACACGGGAGTAGATTTGGCGCTTCCTGCGCCAAGCATAACTAGGACTGAGGATAGTGGCGTTCCGCATGGTGCGACGACCAAAACTATCAGATGGAAGAGGCGAGCGGTGTCGGCGATACGCGATTTCCCTCTAGGATGTGGACCTGCATGGCTGAAGGATCAACCGCGTGTGACCGCTAAGGGAGTTCTATTTCAAGAGAATACGGTGATTGACCAAGGATCCGATGAGGAAGAACCAGAGGAGGATGCAACAGATGCACCTGAGATGGTCGAGTAACAACTTTGTGAGCACGCTTTGAGATAGTTTATTTTTGAGTGATCGGTAGTAGTGACAACTGTCACGAGATATTGCGGAATGACTTAACGTTTTGACTGATTAGATGCTTATGTGGTGCGGTGTTTGACTGGAATGTTGACTATCTGGTTTTGATATTGAGTTTTGCTTTGTCGTGATGTGATTTTGACGTGGTTAAAATAATTGTGTTCATGAATGTGTTGTATGGTGCTTGCGATAGGAAGCTATACGCAGTGTGGTGTAATTTAATTTTGCATGATGTGAGTTCATACCAAATGTAAATGCTGATGTGATTGATTGGATAATGTGAGTAGACATGTGTAGATATGAATCCTGAAATTCTATGCGTTAACGAACACGTGATAGTGTTATCTATGAGTTAAGATCTAGGTGGGAGTGTGAAGTATAAGGGGTGCGTTGCACCTGGTGTGAATGTTCAGGACAAGGTCTGGTGGAAAATAGTGATTATAAATATTATGTGTATGAATGTGTAGAGGGTTGACTTGTGTCTAGGTCGAGTAGTGTGTTGCCTTAAACCATTAATGCTACCCGTAGGGGTACGACTGTGTGAATACTATATGAATACGTGATGACGTGTAGCAGGAGCTACCGTTATAATAAATAACAGGTAGAATTCAAGAGTTTGTGTGCTTATAAATGGTGAGGTCTTAGTGTATGCATGTAAATTCACTCAGGTCTTGTTAATTGTGTGCACTTCATGCAAAGCTAGAAGGTATGGTTATTAGTACTCATGTAGAACATGGAATGATCAGTAGTTATGTGGTGTCGATATGTCCATGTAGTACACGCTTTGTCGTGCATAGGACGAATGGTCGGAGTGTCTAGATATAGTGTTCCTATCTCTACGACTTTCTCAACGGTGATGCATCGATGCGATACGCGGAGTTTCGGCGTTATTTGAGACGATCAACAAAGTGCTCTTATGAGATACCTATACATATATCTCGGGAATGCGGAGCACAGAGCCAAAGTGTACAATGGTGGGAGATGACGATGGACGTTTGATTGGAACTAGTTATGACGTGATCGAGGTGACGACGCTAGGGATTTCAGCACGGAGTGGACAAAATGACAATAGGCTCTCCAGAGGATACGTTCCATTGAGGGAGTTCTAGAAATATAAAAGAGAGTAGAGATGTTCTCTATGAACAAGATGATAGATAGTGTAATATCCGAGATCTTCCGTCATATAATTTCCTAAACTGTTGCACGTATTCAGCACTTAAAACTCCATAAAAACTATATTCTTGAAAAATATTAATATAACTATATATGAGATTTATTTAAGAGTACATATATACCTTATGAATAAATGGTATTAAAAACATTACGGGTTTATAACTATACAAATAAAATAATAAAATCACTCTAAAACACTTAAACTTGAAAAGTATAATTTTGTTATAAAAATTATAAAATAATAAGGTATAAAACTTATTTTAAAATAAATAAGTTATGAAACTTAGAAATTATTTTATAAATATATAAAATAATAAAACTTATTTAGACTTATAAAAAAAATAGATATATATGTTTTAAAAGTCTCAGGGACTAAAATTGTCATTCTGAAAACGTATTTTAAACTCAAATCTAAGTTTATACATGAGAGGGAAACTACAGGGACCGAATCTGCAATTTATCCAAACTTTCAGTTTGGAAACAGGTTCCAAGTTCGAGTCCCGTAATGCCCGAATTCCACTCCTTTTTACCCGAAATCGCAATACCGGCCAAATACATTGCACCTTGAACTTCGCCTTCGGCGTGCGACCCTAGCCCGAGGTGTGGTTGCAATATTAAATTCGCTCCTTCAACCGTAAAACCCCCCAACCAACTAAGCATTTAACGCTGGAATCGACTATAAATACCGGTTGGAACCCGATGGCGACACCACACTCCAACTCTCTTAACCCTCAATTCCATCAATTCGCTCTTACATTGCTCGGTTTTGTTCCCGTAACAGTCGACCCAAAGCCACACTCGTTCTCGCTCGATTCGGCACCAAAACAGGTAATCTTTGAGTCCTTCTCGATTGATTTCAGGAGAGGATCAAAAGCTCTCTATTTAAGTTCATAAATAGAGGGCGATTCGATCCGTATTTGGGAGTTTTTGTTCTAGGGTTCATACGGGGAACATGGACGATTTGGAATGTTGTTTATCTATTTTTTATTCCGTGTTTAAACTTAGCGAGCCCGTAGGCGGGATGGTCAGAGTGTGTGTGTATACGGGTGAACCGGACAGGGACCCGAGTTCGAACCCAGCAAACTGATTTTCGCCTCTTTTATTTTTTTCAACCTCTTTATCAGTTTTTAATACTTTTAATAAATTTTATAAATTCTGTTAAATCTTTATAAACTTAAATATGAATTCTATTTACACTTTTACCTTCTGGAAATAGTTTATTTAATTAAAATGTTGTTAAAACTTATGATATTTAACCATTTGAAAATAGTTTTTAAATATTTAAAAACTGTAAAAATACTTGTAAACTTTTATAAAACTTGTATTTATACGAAAACTATTTATTTAAAACAGTAAACTCAATTTATTATTTATTAAAAGAATTCTTTTATCATAACATTTAAAATTTAAACATATAAACTTTTAGAAAGTTTTATAACTTTTGTAAACTCAAAAAGATTTATAAAATTTATATAAGAACAGAAACTTAAGGTTAACAAACTATAGACTTATGCATTTTATATAAATTTAAAACAAGGAAAATAAATATGTGTATTTATTTTCCTAAAGTCTCATAAACTTGTAGGCTTTGTAAACTTTAAAAACAATTATAAACTTATATTTAAAATATAAACTTTATAATAAATTCTATTTAAACATATTTGTTAATCTTAGAACTTCATTTATTTAAACTTATTAAAATATTTTAAACATTTTTACAAGTTAAGTTGTAAAATAAATATTTAACATCTAAATACTTTGATAGATGATTAAATAAAATGATTATTCTTATAAGATAATTATTTTGTTCCTAATAAATATGTATGCTTTGACTATTATTAAACTCTAACCATTACTCACTCTTTAAATGATTACTTATCCTTATTAACTATTCATTCTTTTAGTATTATTGAGCATTTACATATGCTTTGATTAAATCTTTACTAACTATTTATTCTTTAAAATAATTATTACTAGTCTGTAATAAATATCTATTGTTACAACCCTACTTATGAAATACTTAAAACATTTCTTTAAATTATTATTACCCAACTAGTGTAATTAAAAACTATAAAACTTCTAAATAATTATTTTTAATAATTATTCTAATATACAAACTTATGAAACTTTGATATTCAAGTCTTGTGACATTCATTTAAAGCTTCTATTTTGAAACTTTGAATTAAACTTCATAAACACAAATCATTCCCGTGTCCCATTGGAACCCTAGTCAAATCTTGAAATCCTAGATCTTTTGTCTTAGACTTTTTTACTTAAAACTTAGACTTATATTCTTAGGCTTATTGTGAGGATATTCTCCCTCAAAGTCTTGCAAACTTACTCTTGTCGGATACTCTTCATCAAATCCATGTGAGTATACTTAGCCCCTTTTTCCTTTCTATACTTTTGGGGTGAAACATGTTCAAAACTTTAAACTTATACAATTCTTGTACAACTATGACTAGATGCTTATTCTTATGTTAAACTTGAGACTTGTATGCTTAGATTAAACTTAAAACTAGCATATTCATTAACTTTGATCAAGCCTATGGTAACAATGATAGATCTATTGTATTTGACCAATCCACCTTGATTGATTGACCCCTTCGGGGGGAGCCCTTGGTGATTGTTACTGAATTAAACTTTAAACTTGAGACTTATAAGGGTAACCTGCGGGTTATGCCTAAACTTGGTTGGAGGGTTGATATGCACAATGTTTAAGATACTTGTTTCTCATACTTACATTATAGAATGCATATATCATAGTGAATTGTAATTCTTTCCAAATACTTGTTAAACTGTGTCAAAACCTTTGTATCTCACCAACTATTTTGTAGTTGACAGATTCTTTCACATGTTTCAGGTTCTACATCATGAGACTTGTTTGTGATCACATAGGACGCTTTGGACCTAAACTACTTATTAAATAAATGTTGTATACTTGTTATTTCCTTTGTATTGAACCTTTGAATCTATTTATTAATGAAATATTGAAACTTTAATAGTCAACCTTGTGCTATTGAACAACCGCGTCCGCCCCGACGTATAATCCGCCGTCGGTTGGGGTGTGACAGATAGCGGGGGGCACCTACTTGGGCGTACTTATTATTCGTACGTGAGGGGTGAGACGTGATCGGAGATGACATAGTAACGATAGAACATCGAAGAGGAAAGTGGAACGAATGAGGGTTAAGTGCATGATTGCACATAAGTTCTTCAAAATAGATACCGATGTTGGTACACATATGGCTAAGTTAAAATGGGCAAGCTCTTGCGGAGCATCGGAAGAGATAACGTTGGGATGTTAGAACAATCATGATTGTGGCACTCAGAATTTTGAGATCATTGGGAGATGGTGGTCAAGCACTAATGTTAAGCGGATGCTTACCTATAAGACGCAACGAACGTAGGGTAACGAGGTGAAGAGGCCCTGTAATAAGGAAATGTGTAGAAGTCAGTAAAGCTTCGTGTAAGCTCTGGGAAATCATTTGAGGAGGGTAAATGTAACGTATTTATGAGTAAAGTGGTGGTGCATGAGATTGAGGAGTCATCGCAGGATGGCGATTAGGGTATGAGACGAGAAGGAAGATAAATGACTTTAATGATGAAATGTGAGGAGCCTTATTCGAGGATGATCATCGGGATGACGAGATCGTTAGGGCCATAAAGGAAAGACGACATAGGTGCCCGTGAGCAAAGAAGGAAAAGGTGGCAGATGAGTAGGTAACTGATGAAGTTGGGCCGTCTGAGTAATGGTCGGAAAATGAGTAATGCGGGAATGTGTAGGCGGAAACCTACAAGTCACAGAGTGAAAGCGAGCAGTGGAGAGGACTTTCTTGGAACACCAAGGCTAATGGCTAAGTAAAAAAATAGTGACCAGTATGATACACGTGCGAAAGAGAACAGGTTGCACCGAAGGATTTTGGTGCACGAGTAAGAATAAGAAGCATGAGATGTGTGAGTTTGTACCTACACAGGATTCGATGACGAATCCTCTTTTAAGGGGGGTAGACTTGTAACATCCCGGAAACCCGTAGACAAATGGTTCGGGTTAAGGGACTAACCAAACATTTATTAAGTGTCCGGATTAGCAAGAAGTTCCACGTGTATCTTGATTTTTCGAGAATAAGAGGACGGGTCACCAATTATTGTCTAAATTGTGACCGAATCGTGCGAGTACGAAAGCACAGGGACCAGGAGTGTAATTCTGAGAGACTTAAATATCTCATTATGAGAAAACCCTAAGTCATCGTGATATAGGGTGAGGGTGCGACCGAAGGAAGGAGAACCGAGGGAAGGGGACGACAGAAACTGCAAGGGCCGACAACAGTGAGGTTCAAGGAGGTGTTCTGATCGTGCAACTCCCTATCCGGCAAGGTAATCCTCGTTCTTACTCCTTTCCTTTTCTTTTTCTTCTTTTCCTCTCGGATTATGCATGTAAGCCCGATTAGGGTTTGGGTTCTTGTTCTCGGTAACCGGAGAAAGGGCAGGGAAGGTGGTGATGGCCAACTGTATCGCGGGTGTAGCAGGAGATGTATGTGGTCAGAGTGGTAGTGTGGAAGGTGGAGAGTGGCGATGGCATCGGGTAAGGAAGAAGGAATGCAGTGGAGTCGGGCACATCAGAGGCGACGGCGGGACGGCGACAAACAACAACCACGATGGCAGCCATGGTGGCGCAGTAGTGGCGACTGACCTGCTGGAGATAGGGGCGGGGTGGACGCCAAGGACGAAGCATGAGAGCCTGATGGCTATGGTGGTGGATTCCAACGACCTATGATGGCGACATTGGGCAGCAAGCCGATGACCGGGGGGTCGATTATCGGTGGCAGTGATGGCCAACCTGTCGAAGGCCAGAGCGTGGGAATCAAAGGCGGTAGGTGGGGTGCTTAAGGTGTTGGTCCGGTAGTGACGAGGGTGATGGAAGTTCACGAAGGGTTAACAATATTCGACGGGTATGGCATAGTGGAGACGGACGTCGGCGGTGGCAGCATGGCCGGCTAAGGTTCCGACGTGGGCCTTACATGGCTAGCATACATGCGTGCATCAGAACCCGAGGTTAATTCATATGTCACGCGCTGTGAGAATGCACTTTTGCATGACATGCATGGGGGGTTGGAATTCGGTTTCTAAACGGGTCAAGGACGATCCGATTTATGTGAACGCGAGGGACTTGGGTTTCGTGGATAGAAAGGAGGAGCTAACGAGACGACATTGGGGTTATATTTTATGCATTAGGTGACGTATGAGTAGAACGTATTCTGATCATGTGATAGTACATTTTTCAGGTTTGGGATTCGAGCGTGGACGGACGAGTTGCAGAGCAGGAACTGGGACTCAGCATAACTTGTGAGTTTCTAATCCCCCCTCTTTTAAACGTTTTACTATTTTGGGGCTATCGTACACACATTCACGTGGTATTAATGTAATTAATCATGTTAAGGGTCACGAGTTCTAAACCAATGTGCTTTGAGCATAAAATGCTTAATTGAGAGTTGTAGATTTTATGGCGTGTTCCTAGAAATGTGTGAGTCATAGCGACGAGATATTAATGTGCGACATGTTAAGGGTTGGACCGGAAGAGTCGGGCTTAAAGTTAAATGGTCATGATTGTATGTGGTATATGTTGTGTTAGGGTCGTGTGTAAGATGCAGGTGTAGTTAATGAGTCCTGTACATGATGTGTGTTATGATATGGTTGTATTTGTGTTGTATGTGTGGTGTCATTGTCCTTGTGGCATGGCGGGTATTGTGTTTGTATCGTTGTCATCACGACACGACAAACAGGATCGTGGAGGACGAGGTCCTTCGGGAAGTCACCAATGGTGACATTTATCTAACAGGATAATTATGAGCTTAGGGTGTGTCGAACGCCCTGACGAGGGTAACCATGACGAGGGTGCAATAACGATGTATGTGTTTACGTGGGTGTTTATATATGTGTAGTATTGCATGCAAGCGTTGAGTTATATTGATTATGCATGTGGTGACACTTATGTGGTAATTTTAGTGTGACGTGTAGATATCATCATTGTGGTATGTAGAGTTAAATTGACCATTGTGTCGGGATTATGACGTGACGTGTATAAGTGTCGTGTCAGTTAATTGTGAGAGTCTTGGTTAAGGCCGGGTGGGTTAAGGTCTAGAGTTTGTTGTGTTAACCAAGTGTCGGGTTGATGCTTGTTCTTGGGTATGAGTTATTAGTATGGTAAATTAAGCGTAGCGTCAACTAGGTGATAAGATTATTATTATCATTATTATTGGAAGTACGGGCTGATTCCCGGGTAATGAACGGTTATGGAATACCATGGGATAAAAGGGGGTTAACTATTCGTTGATGAATCATAAAATTATTTTATGAGGACCGGAGGGTCCTGAGTGAAATAAACTAATGAATGTAACGTGATGGTTTTTGTTCAAACTAAACTATTAGAACTCACTCAGCGTAGCTGACTTTGTGTGTACGTTAGATTGCTTTGCAGGTAAGAGTAGAGTTGACGTATCTTGGCTTGGAGATGGTGTTACCCGGATTGGTGTGTAGGCATTCGTGAGGTAATTTAATATCATTAAATAACCACAAAATAATTTAGAAATACTTTCGCTGTAATTGAGTCAATAATAAATGCATTTTTAATGAGATTGGCCCGTTATGAGATCCAACTGTAAGATGCTCGGGTTGGGGTCTTACAAATGGATGTCCAAGTTTGTGGCAACATGTGTCGTAAGATCAAACTTCAAATGAAAGTGTGTGGTTTCGTTCCGCAATTCCATTATAATATTATCGGAAACAACTGGATTGGTAGGCGGATCCGCTGGATGTATATATATATATATATATATATATATATATATATATATATATATATATATATATATATATATTGAGAGAATATATAAAATTGATTTTTTTTATTTAAAGACCCCAACCCCCCCCCCCCCACTCCCCAACGGCTAGATTCCCCCCCCCCCCCCAACGACTACATTAACGTTCAAATGAAGCTGGTTCCAGCGGGTATTAATGCCCGTGCCCAAGAACCCGCCCCATATCCGTAAAAATCGGATCTGACATAAAGCCATTGACCCGCTATCAAGAACATTCCAATACACACAAACATATTTAAACAAATTTAGGTGCTTTTTTAGGCTCGGTGGTCGTCTCCGACAGTATAATCTGCTTCAGCTGGTGTATCATAGGAAACAGACACGTTTTTCTGAGATAATCGAAATCCGTGTTTGAAGGAACAATGTTCAACACAGGCCTCGACTTTTCTGCTTCTAGCCCTTTCTTTGTCCTTTGAATTATTTTAATTGTAATTGTATTGTATTTCCACTTGTTCTCCATTGTATTGAAATTTATTTTAGAGTAAACTGTGATTTTCGTCCTTGTGGTTTAGTCACTTATGTCAATTTCATCCAAAAAGTTTCTTTTTCTCATGGGTATCATCTTGGTTTACAAAACTTATCATTTTCATCCAATGAGTTAACTTCATCCAGATTTGAACGTTAAATTAGGGGTATTTAGATCTGTTTAAATATTTTTTTATTCCTCAATCCCCTTAAACTGTATTACCTTATTACGATCGTCCATGTGGCCATCATCTTCTTAATCCCTATCATCCATGTGGCAATCATCTTCTTGAATTACGATTGTCTTTGTGGCTATCACCGTGAACCAATTGAATCCGGTTTTGCATGGTGCGTCGCCTTCAATCGAAGAAAAATCGGTTAGGTTTTAGGCCGATTAGTTTTGGTTTCGGTTGCTATCGAGAATCAAATATGCGGTTTAAACACGATTGGGATCGTGTTTTGGATTCGCCAGGATTCTGACTAGCGTCCACTTACGTTATCATGATGTGTTAACCTTTTAGTGGTGGTTCTCACAAGTCAACCGAGGTAAAGTTTTTCTAAACACCTATGGTTGTAAATCAGGTCTCTATATATCTTGCAAATTGATCACTCGACCGGGTTTCTCATTTAATTGATATTCAAAACTTCCGTTGAGTAAAACCTAACGAGAAATCAACGTGGTCTTCTCATTTTTAAAGGTTTTGGGACTGATAAGAGCAGTGGGTCATCAACGATCATGAAGATGGGGTGAAGGTGCTGGAATGATAAGCAACAGAGAGGAATGTAATGTTCGTTAAAGAGAAATGCGAAAGTGATAGGCTAGCTTGGTGGGTAGAGTGGAAGAGGCATCTTGCGCATGCGATCGAAGGGGAGATGTAGCGACGATGAAGACTTTGTTCGACGATCAGAGAGGAGTTGCCGCAGTATGCAAGACTTAAAGCCGTTGGGTTTGGAGGGGCAGGGGCGGCTCAATCATTTTGGTGGCCTAAAGCGAACTAAAAATTTGAAGCCCATTTTCACGTTTATAGGTTCGTCTACTTCTAGAGGTTGTTTTCCAAAGGCAACTCTTCGTCTCTTGCTCTAAATCCCTTCAGATGTTGGGCATTTTGTCGTTCCCTAATCTTCGCTACAACCTTTAGCGAATAAGTCATCAAATATTATTGTAGGTCCTGAGCAGAACTGTAGACACAGATCTGCGGAGAAAATTTTCAAACAGTCCGGATCAAGAGGCGGAATCTCTGGATCCGGTATCACTCTCGAATCAGAAATGGTAGAGACGGGTGCGAGAATCACATACACGAACAGAAACATATGAAAATGAAAAGAACAGATAATTGAAAGCATAAAACGTATGATTCTTTGATTGAAATGAAAATAAACGCTCGATCATACACTAACAATTAGTCTCACCCTAGGGTGAGCTCCCCCTGGAGTGGTGATTCCCTCTACAGACACACTCTCACTCCTAGGACATAATCTGCTATATATAGAGGCCAAGCACATGCGCCTTGTTTTCCAAGCCACCGCCCAATGGGCCTGAAAAACAGGTATCGAAACTACTTAGTTTCGATTGAACAAATGTTCAACCGAAACTAGTAGTTTCGATTGAACAAATGTTCAACCGAAACTAGTAGTTTCGATTGAACAAAATTTCAATTGAAACTAGTAGTTTCGATACTGTAATTTCAATTGACAGCATCAGTCTCAAAATTATACTCAACAATTATAATACAGGCTGATATTTGGTCTTGTTTAGTCGTTCCATTAAGCTCAACTCAAAGCACACACATGTATATAAAAAAAATTGAGGCCCCTATTATTTGATGACCTAAAGATAGGGCTTTACTTATTTTATCCAAAAAAACGTCTCTGTGGAGGGGAAGGGGGCGTTGAAGATAAGGGGCTATTTTGCTTAATTTTTTTTGTTTTTAATTTTTGCATTAAGAGGCGTATATTAGTCCTTTAATAAAAAGTAAATAAAAAATCTAATATCATGACCAGACCACTCGTATTACACTTAGCAAACAATTGGACTAAATACTTAATAAATGAAACATGGAGACCAAGGTTGTAATATTGCCATAACACATGGACATCCGTGTAATTAATTATGTTTTTTTTATAAATAAGTAATTATGTGTATAGAATCATAGAAACACACTTTCACTAGTTTTTTCTAACACTTAATATGTTAAAATAGAAATTACAGATGAATATTTACGTACTTTTTATATCTAATTATCTTGTAATTAACGGTGTTTGTGATACATGATAAAATGGAAGATAAAAAATGAATATAGTGTTAATATCTAGAATTAGAAGAATAAATAGAAAGACAGTAAAACTTTTATAAAACCTGATTGATAGGTATATATTCATGTACATAGAACAATAAAAACACACAGCAATTAATTTAAAGCCGTAGGGGAACCTGGACGCCTTAATTAAAGGCTAAAAGAGGAAGCTGTACATTCCCACCAATTTTTTACTATAAGCAAAATGAAGTTACCACAATACCCTTTAAACAAACAAACAAACAATAGTTTTAAACTTTAATGACAAATAATTAACCAACCCCAATCATGTATACCCTTTACCTACAAGTATATATATTATTAACCTTAATTATATATGTTTTTCATTTTAATTAATTTTATAAAAGAAGATTTAAGTATTTTCTTAACCAGCCAAATCATGAAGAAGTTGTGTCCCCATCAAATTCCTGTAAGGCAAGTTCTGTTCTTGATCACCCTCCAAAAGAGGAGAATATTGTATTGCAGTTTGGCAATCTTCCATATGGTCTCTAGGGTAATATAGTGACACCCCATCACCACCACCGCCGCCACCACCACCCGCATGTTGCTGTAACCCTAACGTTAAAGAAACACCACCACCATTACCACCAAAGTTGTGATTGTATGCTGAAAAATCTAGCTCTACTGCTCCAAAAGAATCAGCTGAGACCCTTGGAAAACTCTGGTGAAAGACACGATCAACGGTTTTCGTGGTATGTTGGTCATGGTGGTTTATGATGGAAGAAAGACAATCAGAATCTCTCCGGATAAGCTCATCCAATATCGGCTTTTGCTCCATTTGTGTGATCGCGGTGCTCTCATTAATAGTCGCGTTGATTCTATCCGAGACACCTTCAATGTTTTCATGATCATTATCTTTTGTTTCCTCCACATACATCTCCTCCACCATGGGCTTCCATAATCTAACTCTTGCATTGATGAACCAATTCGATACCTTCACTCAAGTTTAAAAAAAAGTGTTACAAGAAAAAGTTATCGTGCTTGTATGCGATGAGTGTATGTCACTAGGACCATAACATGTGACAAGAAAAAAATTGATTTTTTGACTATTTGACTAAGTAATTATGCCTCTTTTTGAACAAAAAAAAAAGAGTTTATATGTGTGAATTAAAATGTTAATGAAGAAGACATACTTGGCTTCTTGAGAGACCAGTTTGTCTGGCTAGAATGTGTTTATCGACATCACTAGGGTACCTGCAATTTTATGTTATATTGAACTATATAAGATTAAAAAAGTTCAAGTCAAGTGTAACATAGTAATTAATATTTTGTATAATTAATTTGATGATTTCTTAATTAAACAATGAAAACAAAACTAGAAAAGAAGTTTTAATAAAATAGATTTTGTGGATGAGACTAGAGAAAGGGCACATTTATATGGTCCATATAAGAAAGATGTGATGAAGGAATCAAATCCACAAGCAAACATAAGAGAAAGGCCCCAAGAGATGAAACAAATATAATAAAATAAAATTATATGGGATAATATGACAAAAGTTAATTTAGGAATCAACATGGGGATAGATGAAAACTAATGATTGAGGAGAGATTGGAAAGAAATATTTTTGATGAATTTTTATTTATTAAACAAATTAAACTTAATGATCTTAATTAAACATCCAATTATGTTTTGTGATGATATTCTTTATGAACTAGGTTCCATATGAAAGTTCTTGAAGATTTTCATCTCTTTGATTTGTTTGGATCAAAAGTTTTTGAATTTTTTAAACTAGTGGCGGAGATGAGGCGGCATACGGGTTGAGGAAGTGCTCAAACAGCCAAGCACGGAGAACGGACACAGATTGCTCAGGCAACCCACGTTGAGGCCGCCAAGTGTGGCTATCCATCATGGTCATTTGTTGGAAAGCCCTTTGTTGTCTTAGAGTTTGATCAAGAAGCCTTAGCCTTGGTGTCTCCCCTCTAGTTGCACCAGGGGCGGAAATGTCTTTCTCTCCCATCGCTTTCTTCGTAGCCTTGATCTGACCTACAATCCCATCTCTCAAACATCTAAAATGCCTGGACATTGCCTTTGAAGCCAAGGTTGAATAAACTCTTGCTGCACCATTACCAGCCACTGCTTCAAATGATGAAACCACTGCCTTCATTTGATCACAGTAATTAAGGTATTTTCTATCCACCTATTTCAAATAATAAAAACCAAAAATAAATCAGTTAAATTTTAACAACAATCATTCAACAAGAAAAGGGGTTTCTATTTTCTAATCAAATTAAATAAAGCAACAAACTTGTCACAACAAAATGAATTTTAATTCATCTATTTCAAGAAATTAAAAATGATAGCTTTACAAAAAAAATCATATTAAAACAGTAATTTTCCATGTATTTAATAAGATTCTTTCAAGTTTTAAAATTACCTCATCTAACATTTGAAGGAGCATGGATTTCCTTTTTTGCAATTCCAAGAATTCAAGAGAATTTAAAGCTATATTTTTGGAAGAACTAGCACTCATATTATTTGAACCATCTGCATGATCTTGGCACTGATTGTTTCTTTGAACCTTTGCCTTTGTTGAATGATCCTTTTGCTGTGTACCAAGATTGCAGAACTCATTGAGAAGATCTTGTGCATGTACCAAGTACCTTGAGCTTCTTAAGTTGTACTGTCCACTTTGATGTTGATCACCACCTAAAGCAATAATATCTCCTGATTGCCTTAAGATCAACTCATCTTGATCATCATTTGTCATCATATGATCATGTTGCTCATAGATATTCATGGGATTCCCATAATACCCTTGGTGATGATGTTGAAATTGTGGTTGTGTTACAAGCTCAAATGGTTGTATTCCAATGGTGGAATTAGGATTAGTGGAAGAGAGAGAAAGAGAAAGTCGTTGACTTGGTCTTTCATTTGGGATTGAAACACATCTTTGGAGAGATGATTCATCAAACTGGTTAAAATCTCCGGCCCCGGGGCCAGCAATCATGGGTACCAGTTTGGAAGAAGATGAAGAGGGTTTCCAGAAGAGACACTGAGTTGTGACTCACTGAGTTAGGTAGCTAAAAGTTGAAGAACTCATGATTAGGGTTAGTTGGTGAGTTAACATAAGGATCATATTGCTTTCTCTTATATATGATCTTCTCTTCTTCAACCATTTCAACTCATCACAACATGATGATGGAATAAATCCAAAAAAGATTCAGAAAAGATGCAAAAGAATGAATCTTTTTGTATCTTTATCGAGTTCTTCCTAGAAACAACCCTAAATAATAACATGTGATAGAGAGCTGAGCTAGTGGTGGTGTGGCGGCGGCGGAGGGTGGTGGTGATATCGGCGGAAGGGGAGTGGCCTAAGAGCCTTTATGTATTTATGAAATTTGGTGGTGTGTTAAATTTAAAGTGAAGCATGTGAAAGGAAAGTGATATGATGGCATGAAACCGAAAACCTTGGAAAAAGGTAAGGTCACAGAGATAAGATATGATCTCCGTATGAAATAGTGGTAGAGAGAAAGGTCACTCGGAGGTGGGGACTGTGTGGTTTATATGTGAGGGTGCTTGGGGTGGGGTGGGGTGGGGGTGGGGGAGGGGGATTGATGAGGTGTTTGTAGATGACAATTTCCTTTATGGAATAATCTTACTTATGTTACATATTTACTTGATGTAACCAAGAAAACTATTATCAATGCACGTTATTTGTAGAAGTTATAATTAACATAGAAGCATAAAAAATGTGTTGAAATTAAATGTTTCTCTTTGACATTTTGAGGGTTTAAGTCATTGTTAAATTAAAAGTAAGATTAAAGAGTGTCGAGTATATATCATTTTTCGGTTATAACATATGAATTATATTAGACTAGTGGGTTAGCCCGCGTAAAACGACGGGTATCATCGAGTCTCTTTTGAATAGCGCAATCTAGCCTAAACTGTCTTAAACATTGATTATATTTGAGTATTATTATTATAACTATGTAAAGTAGTTATATACGTAAGCATTTAAATAAGATAATACTTAATTTACAGGGACAATTTCATATATACCCCTACAAACTTAAAAAATATCATA
Organism: Smallanthus sonchifolius; assembly: GCA_023525975.1. Lineage (NCBI taxonomy): Eukaryota > Viridiplantae > Streptophyta > Magnoliopsida > Asterales > Asteraceae > Smallanthus > Smallanthus sonchifolius. Next base: position 57,172,806 of record CM042041.1, on the reverse strand, counting down.
TATACCTAACAAAAGCTAAAAATATCATATATATACCCTTACAAACATGTTATAATATCATATATACTCATTTCATTAAAAACCATTTAAAAAATGACCATTTTACCCTTATTTCTCTAAACTTTAATATTTCATATTTATCAATTTTTAACATTGAAATTTTATATTTACACATTTTCAACTTTAGAATTTTATATTTAATCATAAAAAATAGTTTTCTCAAAATACTATTTTGAATTTTTCTCATTTTTTAATAATTTTACAAATTTTATTTTATAGCATTAACGTTTTGTAACTTTCTCGCAATCATTCTTTCTAAATCGATGCATTTTGAATGGGTTTGGAGAATCACGATAGTCGCCATAATGGATAGGAGAACGAGTGATCTTTTACGTAATGGATAAACCAGAAAAAATAGGTTTTAAAAAAATCATATAATGGATAAGGGTATAATGGTCATAAAATAAAAAATTATTTAAATTGGGTATATATGATAATTTTAGTTTTTTTATATATATGATATTTACTCATATTTGTAGAGGTATATATGATATTATCCCTAATTTAAATGGTATTTAGTTATAAAAATATAAATAGCAAAATGTAAATTTAAATCTTAATTTTAAGTAATATAAAAAAAATAATACTTAATGTAGTGAATTAAATAATCTTATGTGCATTAAATAATTATAATTATTGAGTGTTGGACTTTAATCGTAAAGATCGGGGCTAAATGGTAATTGAACACATTTTATGTATTGGTAAAGTGTACCTTATGCACAAAAAATACATTGATGTAACTCAGTGTTTTGAAACCCGGACTGTACTAGGAACCGGAGACTTGGCCGGTCTAGTTATGTGTGTTAAAACGGTCCTGAGCGACCTGGTGGTTGGACCAGAATCCTGGTGGTCAGACCGGCCGGCTATTCTTTTTTTTATCTCTTATAAGTCTCTTGGATTTGTATTTCGTAGCTAATTGTTAGTTTAAGATTATTAGAATTGACTTCTTGGTGGTTTTTTAAGGATTAATGATTGTTTGGATTGATTTGTTTTTATAATATTTATGTCGTCGTCCGGTTCTTTAATTCGGTCCGACCAGTGGACCATAAGGAAACCGACTCAATGTCTGGTCCAGTCCTGAAAACATTGACGTAACTTTGACGTGTGACTGTAGAGTGATATTAGTGATATTAGCACTCTAGTTTAATAAACCATTATCACTACTAGAAACTTAAGCAATTTCGACGACCCGTGTCGTCGAGATTGACGGAACCAGTTACGACGACACGTCGTCGGCGATGGTGTCAGAACTCGTGATCTTTTTTGTCACCTTTTCTCGACGACACGTCGTCGGGGATGGTTAACCGGGAAAAGGTGAAAGTTTTTTGCGCTTACCGGGAAAAAGGTGAAAACTAGTCTCGACAACATGTCGTCGATATTGCTATTTTTAATTTTGTTTTTCTTTTTTTTTGCCTAGTAAAATATTAAAAAATTAATTTTTAAAGAAAATACCTAATATCGACGACATGTCGTCGATATTGGTATATAATAAAAAATTATTTTATTTAATAATTAAAATAATTAAAATAAAAGGACCCAATATCGACGACATGTCGTCGAGACTGATCCTACCTGATATTAACCCACGCAGAAACCCTTTTCCTTCTCATTTTTGCCCTCTTTTCTCTCTCAAGCTTTCTCTCGGCTTATACCCACGAATCCGACCATTTTTCTTCAAAATTCACCGTTTTCTACCTCCTCCTTCACCATTACTCTTCTTATTCAAGTGGTTAGACCCGATTTTGACTTTTTTTTGTAATTTTTCTTTATAATCATAATTTTTTAAAATAAATCTTGTGTAGGTGAAGTTTTTGGCTAAGTGGACAGATTGGAAGCTAGATTGAGGGTTTTCCCGATGACATGTCGCCGTTTCAAGAAATTTTCGGAGGTAATATGTATATTTTTTGTGTTTATAGGTGTATTTGGGTAGTTTTATATAGATTTATAAATGTTTGTTTAATATTTTGATAATAGGTTTAGATTTGAGAGATTTAGTTTTGTATAAATGTTTTTATTGTTTTTTATTTGAATAATATAGATGAATATATTTATTATTATGTGAAATTGGTGAATTTATATAGATGTATAGTATGTAGGGTTCATTTTTTTTTATTGATGGTTAATGTTGTGAAATTGATAGTTAATTTATATAGATGTAGAGTTTGTATGGTTTATATAGATGTATAAGTATATAAATGTATGGATTATTTATGAAATTGGTGAATTGTAGGTTTGTATAGATCTATTATTGGTGATGTTATGTATGTATGGTTTGTATGAGTATAGATGAATATGTATTATTTATTTGTATGAATTGTATGATGTAATTTATTTTTTGTAATGTATAGTTTGTATGTATTATTTATTTGGGTATTTGTATGTATTTGTGAAATGTATTATTGGTGGTGTTATGTATGTATGATTTGTATGATTATAGATGAATATGTGCATGTATATATGTTAGTAATTAGAACACGAACCTTTCACTTGTTTTCACTCAAATACTTGTATGCATTATTTTTTTGGGTATTTGTATAAATTAAAAGAATATATTGTTGTTTTTTAATTTTTGTAAAATGTATTATTTGTATGATCAATATAGATGAATGTATGTATGTATATATTTAATCCGTTTTTATTTATTTATATTTGTATGATTTTTTATATCTAATACATTTGTAACGAATTTATAGGATTTCTTGTTTAGCTTTCTCTTTCCGCTTGACTTTGACTACATTAAAAAGGTAACACTTTTCTACTAAACTAAAAAATGTTTAGATTATGTAACACTTTATTAGTATATCGAACTCGAACACGATCCTTTGTTAACACAAATATCTTGAAAAATTGGTTTATTATTTTAGCAAAAGATATGTAATCAGTTTAATTTATTATATAAAGTATATTTTTTGAAAAATCTAATAAAAAACAAACGGTTCGTGTTTGACTTACTAACATAGATAAATTATGGGTTGTACCATTTAGAAAATACCTGTCCGAAATTTAACTAATAGAGTTAAATTTTGGATTGTCCCCGTTTGGGACTGCCTTTTGAATATTCTATCTCATTTAGGATATGTATACGTTTTAACAGGTTGACTATTCAAGAGTAAATTGGTAGCTATTTCTCCTACTCTTCGAGTTTGCGTTTCATACACATACTTGGAGGGTTAATGGGAAACGCTGTCGATTTATTCTTGAATAGTTAACCCATTAAAATGTATACATATGAGATAGAATATTCAAAAGGTGGGTTAGGATCTATCACCTGTAGATATTCCATCTGATGTGCTATCAGTTAATAAAAAACAGTTATGACAATTGATAAGAGTTGGATTGCACTGCGAGATCGTAATCATCCGGATTTCATAAAAGGTCTTCAAAAGTTTATAGATAATACCAAAAACTATGTTGACGAAGATGGCAAGATTTACTGCCCATGTAAAAAATGTGTCAACTCTTATCGGCAAAGTCCGTCTTTTGTTTATTCACACGTACGTGTTAATGGGTTTCTACAAGCATACAACACTTGGTTTTATCACGGCAAGGAATATGATAATGCTTCGGATGTAGACGCACTTTGGGCTACAAATACAAGTGTTGCAGCAGCTGATCATGAGATGTTTGATGCACTTGATGATGTTATGGCGGAACAAAATACACATGAAGAAAATACTGATGAAGATGGAAGTGGAGCTGGTTTACACCCAGAATTTGATGCGTTGTTTGAAGAGCTCCGTACCGAGTTATACCCTGGTTGTAGTTGGATGTCTTCCCTAAACTTTTTAGCAAAATTGATGCATATTAAAGTTATGAACAAGTGGACGGATACTCCGTTTAACCAACTTTTAGAGCTTCTCAAAATTGCATTACCGAAAAAGAATCACATTCCCGAATCTCACTATGAATCTAAAAAGAAGCTGAGAAAGATTGGGTTAGGATATCAATCTATCCATGCTTGCATAAATGTTTGTGCTCTGTTTTAGAAGGAGAATGAGTCAAAGGAAAACTGCCCGATTTGTAACGAGAGCTGATGGGTTAACCCAAACACAAGTGGCAAGAAAGTGTCACGTAAAGTGCTGCCTTACTTTCCTTTAACTTCTCGGCTTCGACGAATATATAGTTCCAGATTCACAGCAAAAGACATGACATGGCATAAAACAGGACGCTCAAGGGATTCTATAATGCGTCATCCGGTTGATGGGAAACAATGGAAAGATTTTGATCTGAGATATCCTAAATTTGCAGAAGAACCAAGGAATGTCCGCTTGAGTTTGGCTGCTGATGGCTTTAACCCCTTCGATAACATGAGTCAGTCTTACAGTATGTGGCCGGTATTGTTGACAACATATAATACACCTCCGTAGTTATGTATGAAAGAGACTTCTTTCATGTTAACTTTGCTAATTCTGGGGCCCAAATCACCTGGAAAAGACATTGATGTTTTCTTAAGGCCTTTGGTGGATGAGTTGAAAATGTTGTGGGAGAAAGAAGTACATATGAGAGATGCATCAACCAACACTGTATTCACGATGCATGCGGCACTATTATGGACTATCAACGATTATCCTGCTCGCAGCAGCTTGTCTGGATGGATCGGTTAAGGTTATTTAGCATGCCCTACTTGTAACGAAGACACACCCTCCTATCGTGTTATCAATAAGTTATCTTATGTTGGCCACAGACGATTTTTGCCTTCCAATAATCATATGAGAGATAGTCTATTGTTTAATGGCAAAAAAGAGAAAAGAAAGCCTAATATGAAATTGATGAACACACGGATATTAGAACAATTAGAAAACCTCCCCGATCGTGTTCCTGGGAAACATCCTAAGCATGGAGGTGTGAAAAGAAATCATGCTGAATCAGAGTTGAATTGGACCAAACGTAGTATCTTCTTCGAGTTGAAATATTGGTCTTCTCTTGAATTAAAACACAATATTGACGTTATGCACGTTGAGAAAAATGTGTGTGAGAGCGTGTTGGGTAATTTGCTAATGAACGACAAATCAAAAGACACAACCAAAGCAAGAGAAGACTTGGCAATTTTAGGCATTCGACAAAATCTATGGCTAATAATGAAAAATGAAAAGGTCGTCAAACCGCATGCCCTTTACTCTTTCAAGCCAAGTGATCGAGAACGTTTTTGTAAGTTCATTATAGAAGTGAAACTACCCGATGGATTTGGATCCAACTTTAAAAATAAAGTGGTTGATTCAAATATAATCGGGTTAAAGTCTCATGATTATCATATTCTCATGCAGCGATTGCTACCAATAGGGATCCGAATAGGTCTGCCTGCTGATGTTAAAAATGCAATTAGTGACCTTTGCACATTCTTTAAAAAAATATGTGCACGATCAATAGATATGACATACATGCAAGAAGCACATGATAGCTTGGTAAAGATACTATGCAATTTGGAATTGATATATCCTCCAGCGTTTTTTGACATAATGGTTCACGTAGTTCTTCATCTACCCGAAGAAGCTATTCTTGATGGGCCTGTATATATGAGATGGATGTATCATTTTGAAAGATATGTGAAAAAACTGAAAGCGTATGTCAGAAACAAGTCTAGGCCCGAAGGCTCAATAGCGGAGGGTTATGTTGTAGAAAAAGCATTGACATTTTGCTCTAGGTATCTTGAGGATGTACAAACCAAATTCAATCGTCCTGACATAAATGAAGATCTTGGCATTCCAAAGAGGCAATACTTTGTGTTTTCATCACAATGTCGGCCAACGTCGGCAAAGAAAATGACTCCACTTTGTGAAAATGCCAAAAATTCATTAGGATGGTTTGTGTTAGACAATTGTGTTGAGATTAAAAGATACTTATCGTAAGTTTTTTTCTCAAACTTTTCTTTTAATTTAGTTTTTAATAAATAAATAACTTGAACATCTTTTCTATCCACCGTACAGGGAGTTTAAAACTGAGTTTCCTGACAAAAATGTAGAGACTGAGTTTTCACCATGGCTCAATGCTAAGGTAAACACGTCTCCCGACTGTACCGACGAACTCAGGGCATTGGCACATGGTCCGTTGAGTGCATATTCTTACACTGCTTGTATCGTTAATGGTGTTAGATTTGTGGTACACAGTCGTGATCTCGGACGCACTACCCAAAACAGTGGTGTTGTTTCATTCGGAGAAGATGATACACCATATTATGGTGAACTTGAGAGTATCATAGAGTTGAATTATTTAAGTAATTACTTGGTTATAGTCTTTCTTTGTAAATGGTTCAACACGTTGGGTAACGGACGGATAATTAAAAAGGACAATCTGACTATTATCGACGCTAGCCGTCAAAGTTATGTTGGTTGTCAATGGTATGATGCTCAACAGTACATTTTAGCCACACAAGCTAAGCAAGTGTTTTATCTCCAAGATCCTTCTCGTCCCGTCGGCAAGTGGAAGGTTGTGGAAGACGTTTATCATCGGAAACTTTGGGAGGATACCAGTGTTGTTAACGAGATAGATGTACTTCACGACACTCGATCATCTGATTATAACTTGGTTGTCAACTCAGACCTTGAAAGTAATGTTAACGAGGGTCCAAGTACCAGTGATGTACCTATCGTACATGACACTCAATCATGTAGTATGTTTATCGACTTAGGCTACTTGCCCATGGTGTCGACTTTAGGTGAAGGTGGTCACTCGAGTCTTAACCCCCAATGATGATGATGATGATGATGATGATGATGATGATGAAGGCACATACACTTCGGATGAGGACGACAACGATGATATTAGTGATGATTCTGATTGACTTGTAATGTATGTGACACTTATTTTATTGATGTATGTAGATACTTATATTTTATTGATGTATGTAGACACTTATATTTTATTGATGTATGTAGACATTGACATTTATTTTACTTCAAATTTATGTAGGTATATATGGCGACTTATGCTCGTTCACATGGTGGTGAAAGTGGGGGTCGTGATCCGCGGGGGAATTCTAGGAGGCTCCCTACAGATTGCGAGTCTTGTAAGTTACTTGTTTTAGTTTGCTAATTCTTCAAATTCATGTAACATCTGCGAGTCTTGTAAGTTTCTTGTTTTAGTTTGATAATTCTTCAAATTCATGTAACATCTGCGAGTCTTAAATTCATATAACAGCTTCCTCGAAAAAAGTAAGGGGCCGTGGTAGAAACCTTGATATGCTGGAGGCTTTCGCCCAAAATGGCCACAAGCCACTTCCACTTGAGCTTGATCAACCCATGAGACATACAAGTTTTTCAGTCCGAACGGTCGATGGTTTGTCCGACAAATAACTATTGCTCAAGAGAAAATCCCATCACACTATTATGGTTGGGAGTTTGTTCCTAGGGAGCATCAAAGCATCGTATTTCGCAGTCTTCATGTAAGTATAAAATGTAATTTTTTAACATTCGTAATTATTAAGTGTTTCCTAATTACCTTTTTTTTTACAGAATTACTTTGATTTAGAAAGCTGGAGTAACGCACTGCAGTGGCTACAAATATCTGCGGACATCCATGATGATTGTGCCCGTAAATTTCGTGGCCGCAAATCTGTTTTAAAGAGACATTTTGAATCGGTTGGTGGTTACGAGGATGTGGAAGAAGCAAGAAATCATCCTCATGAGTCCATCAGTTCTGGAAATTGGAATTCCCTCATCGACATATTGTACCTTGATCCCGCATATATTGCACGCTGCAATCAAAATTCTTCAAACCGAGCTAAACAACCATACGCCAATACTAGTGGGAGCAAGTCATTTGCTCAACGGCGATATGAGGAGGTAAAAAAGTTGTTAATATTATTCTAAAAATGAATTCATAAGTTAGTCAAATATTAGTAACATTATTTTTGTTGTTTATAGGTACAACAAGGTGGAACCGTCAGCCTGATTGATGGTTGGAGACGTATGCACACGTCTCATGGCACATGGGTCAACGATCGGGCACAAAACGATTGGGTAAGTATATATATCTTTATTGTAGTTTGAGAAATTATTTGAGTAATAAGTTTGTATATCGTACTTCTAGTTTGGGAAATACACTAGAATATTAATCATATTGGTTATTGTTGGTGTTATTATAGGTTTTTATTGAGTTTTGTTGAATTATTATGTTTATTGAGTATTGTTAAGTAGGTTGACTATCAATTTTGCAGTCGTTATGCTGTCGGATTTTTAAATTTTTTTTATATATGTGTATTTTTTGTTTATTACATAATACAATTCAAGAAAAATTGACCCGGATGCAACAAGACGGCGGAGATGTTGATGAGGAAGAGATCTTAAAACGTGCCCTTGGCGAGAGACGCGGTTGGAGCCGAGGAGTTGGAAGAAAAGTTAGAAACATGGCCACTAATGTTTCGGCTCTCTCCGAGTCTCAATTCAATGAATTAAAAAAACAAATTCGTGAACTGAATGAGACCATGAAACAGATACAACATGACCGCAACCAATCCGGCAACCAAAATGACGACGATGAAGATGAATAAACTTGGTTGTAACTTTTATTTGAACGATTTGTAATAACTTATACAATTTGTATACTTTTGTTAGATGTTTTATGTAATATATTGGTGTGAAATGTATTAATATATAACAGGTTTGATAGGTTCTGAATTTTTGTGTATTAAATTACTGGAAAATTTTTAAAATTCAAAAAAATATTTTTTTAAAAAAATAACCCAGTCTCGACGACATGTCGTCGATATTGAGGTTTCCAGATTTTATAAAAAAAAAGATAAAATAAAATTTAAATAGATCAATCTCGACGACATGTCGTCGAGACTGCCTATTTAAATTTTATTTTATCTTTTTTTTTAAAGTGAAAAGTTATTTCTGACGGGGAAATATCGACGACATGGCGTCGAGAAAAAGGTAATCTATTTCGACGACTTTTCAAGCAGTCTCGACGGAAATTTGCCGACGGGGCATTCTCGACGACATGTCGTCGAGAAAGGCTATATCGACGACATGTCGTTGAATCTGCCTAAAATTTTTATAGTGTATGACTGTAATCTTATTAACAATAGTATACCGATAAAATAACAATTAAATCTTATATTCGAATAACTAAAGTGTAAAGAGTACTATAATATAAATATAAATAAATAATTAACGAAAATTGCATGACACTGCTAATAAGTCGCCATATGACATGCTTTACATGAACCCTCGTGATATTTTACATAAATGGTACTAGAAAATAAACAGAACCTACAAACGTAACAAACCACATGCATTCATAAAGATGTGGGCATTTTTTTTGGTGCACAGATTTCAAGAAACACAAGTCAGACAAGAGTTCACAACCTGAATTCTGTAGTTTAACAAGATCCAATCATTAGTTCTCAATCATTTTATTTTAAAACATATTTTTTCAATTATTTTTATTTCAATTTTATATAAAAAGGATCATTTTTAAAAAAGTAAATATTTTGTATTTGTTTTCCTTTCCTTTAATTTTTTCATTTTTTTCTCAAATCAGTCAAGTGTTTCATTAAATTATCATTTTTTATTTAAATTTTAATTTCAGTAAATATCATTCTTTCATAATGATTTTAGAAAGAATCGTTTTTACTAAAAAAAAATACTTTTTATATGCAAATGGCTTGATGAATATTCATATCCCTAAACATATTCGCTTTTGTTTTGAGATGATATTGTAAAAGCATTGTCTATGTGACAAAACTTGTATATTCGTGGAGGAATTAGAATTTTTTAATTATCGGGTTATATAAAAATATTTTATTACATTCACATCAGCTATCTAGCAACGACAATTTAAACTTCAAATGACTAGCATAAATAATGACAATGAATACTTATGTTAATAAAAAATTAAAAAACTCAACATGTTGATATTGTAAGAATTAAATAAGTCAATAATGACAACGCGTTAAGATATCACAGGGAAAGGATAATCCATGTAACGGTCCTCCGGCATGAGAGTAAGTATCTCTGGTAGTAAAATGAAGATAGAGTCGTGAAAAAGATGGAGTGAATGGTGCATACATCCAAGGATGATGATCCTTTTCCTTTTATATCATGTTGTTTTGGGTGATCTCATCGCCCGGGGGGAGGACTAGTGGGGGCCACTGTAGAGTCATGCGTGATTGTCCTTCATTTCATGGTGGACACATATCCCTCAGTGAGAATACGTCACATGACTTAACTGTTTTTTAGGCCTTTGGCTTAACTTTTTTATTGTTGATCGGGCTTTGTGGGCCTCTCCCCTTCAATGTCTATAATGATTTAAATATTTATAGCATATGTAAATTGGTGTCTTTTAATGTTTAGAATAGGTAAATCTATTTTTGTTATCCACCATAGGAATGATTTTGTATGGTATGCAATACAACTTTTAGTGCATAATGTATAAGTCTCTATAGAAACTTTCTTTTGAGTTTGAGAATTTAATTAGTTGCATTCTTTAGAGGGTCGTCAATGGTGGTGGGTGGTCCTATATTTTCAATTGATTCTAATTAAGACACCTATTAAAGAACCATCCCAAACCTATCTCATCTCTCTAGCTAGAAACGGGACCATCATTATATATTCCACCTTCACTTTGCATCTTTTTGGCCATTTGCTTGCTTACAAAAACAAATATAATTCTCAAATTTCTTTTTGAGGTTTATAAAACTATGAATATGAATGCTAAAGAGATCAAGTTTGTAAAAGTAACAAGATTTAACCTTTTGTAGTAGTTAGATATGCACATGTTTAGAAACAAACACATGATTAATTCTTGTTTTAATTATAGGTTAAATGTATGTTAAAAGTTTTTATATCGGTCTATGTGGAGTCGATCTGAAACCGATAGCGTAATTGGTTTGGGTGAAACCAATCTCAATCTAATTCAATGGTTTTATATATACCGGTCTCAATGGAATCGATCTGAAATCGATAACGTGATTGGTTTGGGTGAAACCAGTCCAATCTGATTCAATGTTTATACCGGTTTAGGATCGTATATGTTGAGTCCATTTTGAAACCGGGTTGAGAAAAAGTAATTTATAATACATTGAATCCGGTTTCAATCCAAACCAGTTCCTATCGGTTCAATTTTTTTCCTTTAAAAACCGGTTTGGGCCAGATGCGATTCTGACTTGCTTGACCGAAAACGAATCCATTTGGCCCAAAATCCAGGATGTGCACCTCTAGATAAAACACCGGAAATGTTCTAAACGTTCTATCTCACTAAACTAACCACTAGAACCGGTCATAACCTAACCCATTGTATGTATCACTAGAGCTAAGAGTTTAAGTAGAAGATGGGTGTAATGAACATAAATGTTTTATTGATATAGTAGGAAGAAAAACATTCAACCAAGTAAAGAAAAGAAAAAGAAAACAAAATAAACTTGGTAAGGTCCCAATTGTAATAGAAGTATAACTAGAGGGGTACAAAGTTGAAATTTAGCCCTCTTTTTGATATTTTCAGTATAGTCCTTTGTTTCTACTGAAATTGTGTAAAAGTCCAATTACTTGGAGGGGACACAAACACAAAGTGGTTCCGAGTGTCACGCGCGTATCACGTGAGTTTGTCCCACATATAAACTTTACAATTTTCCAGGTGGTCCAGTTTATGAACCCAACTTTCTTCGCCGCTTGTAACCCAGGGTGACGTCATCTAATAATCTTACTTTATGATGCACATGTTTGTTTGTACCAAGAGTTTTCATAGTATGATTTGGCTGATATAAAAGCCGCCTATATGTTGTTTAAGATATAAAAGAAGTTTTATTCATATGGTGATATTATAATATAATTCGGATAGATATGTAATCTTTTGGTCCCTTGCTAGAAGTCTTTATGGTGTATTTATTGAGGTTAAAGGATATAGAGTGTAATTTCTAATATAATTAAAGGACAATCTGTGTAATTACTCTTTACTTTTTTAAGATAAAACTAATACATCCCATGACCTTTAAAATTTACGTCGTCTTAACGGAGACCTGATCCATTAGTCTCAGTGAGGCGTGTGCACCTTAAAACACATTGATAACATGAACATATAAGGAGTGTATATATAGGAGATGATTTGTATAACTACAGAATTAACTAAGACAAACTTGCATACATGATACAACTTAAATATACAGCTTTATTAAATCGTATGTGGATATAATATAAATTATAAATGTAACACATATTAATTGTTAGCTTAAGCAGAAGAGTTGTTAGCTAAATATATTTATTATGAATAAAAAAAGAAAACATAAAGATTAAGTGATTAAAATTGCATAGAAAGTTAAAGAGGGATAATGCAGCAGCACCATATGTTGTAAAGAGATAAAGCAGGTACACTTGAATGGGATATATATGGTCCATAGAGGATTAATGGACCCCGATCGACCTTCCTTTAATGAAAATCATCACTCATTTTTGAAAAAACAAACAAACAAACTCCTCTTTCTCTTCGATCATTGCACTACTTCTTTACGATTGTTTACATTCAAAAGGTAATATCCGTATACGTTTAATTGTTAAACGAAATAAAAAAAAAAGTATTTTCGTTATGTATCAGTTTCTGGATAAAGGTATATAATTAACTTTATATATAAGCATATAATGTTTTAAGGGTGTGGGTCAGGTCAAAACTGAACCAGACCAAACATGATAAATTATTACCTTTTCACGTGTCAAACATGGAATTATTACCTTTATTTTATGGGCAAATGCCATAAAAAATCAACATACTTTCTGGTTTTTCTTACAAAAGTCTCTTAACAATTTTTTGTATATAAAAAACCAACATATTCTCTTTTTTTCCTCACAAAAGTCACTTAACAAATTTTTGCACATAAAAAACCGACATACTTTCTTATTTTTCTCACAAAAGTCCCTGAACAACTATTTATCCTAGCAAATGATTCATTTTCTCTTGCTTCTGTCGGTCGAATTCCTTTGCTCTACTTTTGCGGATTCATTTGCTAAGATAAATAGTTGTCAGTGGACTTTTGTGAGAAAAACAAGAAAGTGTGTTGGCTTTTTTTATGCAAAAATTTGTTGAGGGACTTTTGTGAGAAAAAATAGAGAGTAAGTTGGTCTTTTATGTGCAAAAAATTGTTGAGAGACTTTTATGAGAAAAATCAGAAAGTATGTTGGTTTTTATAGCAACGTAAAATCTAAACCCTAAAAGCTAAGATGGTAGAGTTCGACGAGACGATTCCAACGCCGCTTAAATGAGCTCAATCGGAATTCGTTTGATATCGTTTCTAAACGTTTTGGTCATTTCTTAGATTTCTTAGCGAAAACCTACTTCTTATTTGATCATTCCCTATATATATATATATATATATATATATTAAGACCGATGATCAACCACAATAAGACCGAGACAACAATGAGAACTTTTATGTAATGGCATGAGGTATACTTCATGTGAGTGAGATCTATGTGAAAAATAAAATGCACGTCACATGGGGGTCATCTCACCACTTTCATATGGAAAGGGGTATACCCATGGGAAAGTGAATGGTGTAAAAATTAATTAATTTTTTTTATTTATACAATTTATATTAATTAATTAATTAAATATAAACATAAATAAAAAATTATTAATTAAAATTAAGCATAAATAAAATAATATTAATTAAAAGTTACAAACGATATCGAAAACTAAAAATATATAAATTACTCTAGTGAACGATCTTAAATATACTCAATCAAGTCCGTATTTAAATGAATTATCGGATGCGTATCTCATGATGGCTTCCTCGAATGAGGGGTGGAGGTAGAAGACCCACACAAGTCAAGAACTTCTTTTCCCCTAATAAGATGCAATGGTTGTATAAGGAGAATAAGTACATACTGGCTAACTATATGTCACTAACATGAGGATTCAAATCTTATTTTATATAAATGTGTAAAGAGTTTGGTGTTCATTAGGTGCATACATACTGCATGTATACATACACATAGTGAATGTATAAGAGAAAACTAGGATTAAATAAGAAAAAATAGATAAATAAAAATAAACTAAATAAATCATAAGAATAAGAATTCCGAGGCAAGTTACAAACATTTTTAATCTTGTTACCGTTATTGGTTAATTTGTATCCCACACCCACCGACATCAACAAAACTTTGTTAGCAAAGTGAGGACGATTATATTAATTTCTGGCTATAAAATTCAACCTCATGATTAAAAAGTCTCATCTTCTGATCTTCAATGAACTACCTTTGACTTTTGCAAAGTATACCAATTATTAAAGTCGTTCGTCTATCACATATATATCAACAAATACTATTACACGATAAATTGTTGTTAAATTTATTTTAAATAAAAATAACTTTGCAATTGACATAAATTGTTTATATATCAATGTTAAAGTAACGAGTAAACTGCAGTTTTCGTCTATATGGTTTGATGGTTTTAACAGGTTAAGTGCATCCCTAACACTTTTAGTCTAATTCACTAACTCCGTTAAGTTTTTTCAGTTAATTTCTTATTAAATGACCAAAGTACCCCTCTTCTTCCCACTCCACCGCCACCGACAGACCATCAATCCATCATAACAGACAAAATAAGAACCTATAGATCATTATTTCATTTTGAATCCAAAATCGATTGAAGTTACCTGAACAATTCTAGAATAAAACCAACAGTTAACAAATGGTAATTGGTGTTGAAGTTAATCTTGATCGGGTCAAGTCTGTTGAATTCAAGTTGGGTCATTGGTGAATTCAAAGAGGGTTAAAGAACAGGTCATGGAGCAAATGGGTTAGCAAGACTATTAATTTAGGCACATGTTTTTAATGTTTTAATTAAAGAGTCACTGTAGTGGTTTAGCAGGGTTAGTGGTGTCTTATCTTTAAGAGCAAAGGTTTATTTCCTATTTATGTATGTTTTTTTTATGAATGAAAGAATGCAGAAAGCAAACGTTTAGAAGCAGTAAAAATTAATCTATAAACATTAGTCTGATCCAACAATTGTAGAAAGAACATATCATAGGTTTAACCTGTAGGCTTAATTGCCATCAAGAGATGAATCAAACCTGAGATAGATGACAACACCTACACATCGAAAGATTGTTTGTGTTTCTGGTGCTTATGGGGAATATTTTTAAAATGAAAAATTATATATTGAGATGAGTCTTAGAGAAAGAGAAGATACAGTTTTTTGTTAAATCCTTGTTCCAAATAAGAACGAGTTTGTTGTGTAACAACAATCTTTAGCATCTAATATGTAAGGAAATCAAATATATGAACACATGTTATAGAGATTATAGAAAATAAGAGAGAATAGAGAATAGAAGAACTAATTCTTATTGATATCTTATATCATGTACAAAAGGCACTATTTATAAGGCCATAATATTAATACAAACATAATGAATAAATTAATAACCATTAGGAGTTTTAACCCACACTTAATTATATTAATAACAATATTGATAACCATACTTAATTGTATTTATAACACTCCCCCTTATCAATTTAATACGTTTGGAGACGTTGCCTCATTAAAAACATTGCTAGGAAAACCCAGTGGGACAAAACCGTAGCTAAGGGAAAAAGAGTGCAACGCGTAATACTCCCCCTGATTTATATAACCCTAAAATGATAGGTTTCGATCTTCTGTGAAAGTTGCTTAAAAATTTTGTAGTCAATGATTTTCCGCTTGATATTTTAATGTGGAACTCTTTATGTCAAACAATGATGTATTATCATCATGTAATATTTCTAGTGTCTCTTCGCGTAAACAAATACCGCAAGATCCATGACTGTATTGTGTTACATTCCCTTCATGTACAAAACTAACCAAACTTGTTTCGATGGATTAGTAAAATATAATTTCATACCTTTTGCACCTTAATGGTATCCAAATATTTTATTTTTCCATTCCAATGTCTCATTGCCGAACATGAGCTATCATGAAACAAAATGTACCACTTGTACTTAACTATGGTACTTATGGACCACATATTTCTCACTTGGCACATCAATTTCTATATCATATGTAAAGATTGCATTAACATGTGTTTCATTTCCAAAACTCGGTATTGCACCATTTCATAGTTTTTGGAGATATCATATTCATCGAGTATAGTTTCTTCTATATGTATTCATTGGTGCACAAGAATAACATCCTTAAGATGTTTCAAGTTACCTTTTAAGCACTCAACAGCTTAAGGAACCTCATGAGGAGTTCCAATTATATTTAAGCTATCAATGTATACAAATAATAATAACGTATTTGGATCAAAATGTTCTCGAGAACTTAGTTTACATGATTTTAGTAGTTTAAATCCTTCAGGGATTTACATGTAAAGTTCGATATCATGTGAGTCACAATATCATAAAACGCGATCAATTCTCTTTTTATATTACTAGACTAACGAAATATTAAAGTCGTTGCATCCGCCACTTGATATATATATCCTCATAATCAATACTAGGTCTTTGCAAAATCCATGTGCCACCAATTTCTCCTTATATCGATTAATTTCATCTTCATATCATAATTTCGCACAAAATAGACATGTTCATATTCAACATGTTTTACAACTTCAGTTGTATGGACTACTGGTCCATTAACTTTCCTTTTACTGAAAGAATATAATTCTGCCTCATTTGCGTCTTTATGTTTTGGCCAATCATTTCTATATTTTCATTCATAGGCAGCTACATTCTTGATCCTCATCATTTCGATTATTTAAAGCGCTATTATATACAAAAAGTATTATCTGTCACACCCCAAAATCCACCAACGGAGTTTTACCGTTAGGGGCGTGACATACCAGGATCTCAGTCATTAGTTACTTTGAACGACTCTATATGAGTTTAAGAAAAACCACTAGTATTGCTCATAGTCACGATGCAACACTAGTAATGAAAATACTGATTTAATGTAAGACTTGCGGAAGCGAAAAGTTAAATGAAAAACATGCGCCAAAACAGTTGCGCCAAAATAAACAATTCAAAGATAATTAAAATAAATAATTCTTGAGTTTGTAAATGATAGACTTCGTATGCATGCATGCCTTAGCTCGTGCTTGTACCTTAATTACCTGAGAAAACATGTTAAAACGTGTCAACACTAGGTTGGTGAGTTCACAGGTTTCAATGTTTGTAAAGTTTACTAGATAATACCATTTTCAATTATATCATAGGTAGCTAACCTAGTACATGTTACTAAAGCGTTTCGACACCGAAGCTGACTGTTTATGTTTGTACTGCCTCCCACCATGACTATCATCATCAATGGTGAATGTTTAGGTCAATGTTACACCCGTTCGACCTCCCGTCGTGTTAGCGCGACTAACGCGGGTGGGGCTTGTCAATGCCCAGTAGTACTACTCAAGATTACCCCGCTAACCCATATACTAACGGTTCGATAAGTGAGGACTTTCATGATATGTTTGCGCTTAGTACACAAGTGATATAAAAGAAACGTAAGATCTAAATGTTCGTACCCATGTTTTCTCCCCCAAGTTTAAAACGTAAGAAAAGGGGCCGTGAAACTCACCTTAGAGTATGTGTGAAAGAAAAACGAGCTTAGAATGCTTGACGACTAACTGCCACCTATAAACACCGGTTTATAAGTGTGTGTTTGTGCAAGAGAAATACGAACCCTAAGTATCCAAACAATCTCATTGTTTTAAGGGTTTAGAAAAGTTTGCAAGTTTGACTCATGTTTGACCAAGTTTGACTAAGTTTGACCAAGTTTGACCAAGTTTGACCCGACGACCCGTTGGTGACCCTTTTAATGATTTAATGTTTGTTCAGCATAATACTTCTATATTATACACAAATGATCATGCTGTAACACTTAGCAACAAATCCTAACTGTTCTAACCAGATAGCAAGTTTCCATAAATAGTAGGTTTCTATAAATAGTAAGTTTCCAAAAATAGCAGGTTTCTATAAATAGAAAGTTTCCAAAATTAGCAGGTTTCTATAAATAGAAAGTATGTTCAGGATTTGTGTCTCGTGAAATTATCATTGTTAATATGCTTGTCAGACTACTATAACATGTTCAAGATCATCATATCACATAACCATTACATAGAACTTAACATGTATATCACAATTCCAAGTAAAGTTTCCATCTTTAGTAACCTATGACTAGCATGCGTGATTTCAAAAACCTAACACGTTACAACAGGTTATTGTATCTTAACTAACATGTACCAATCATTAAACCATGTCATGCATGTCTAAATAGCAAGTTCTAACCACTTTTAATAATTAAAGTTTCCTTATTTAGAAAGTTCACAAAACCGGGTTATGTATTCAAAATCTGATTTCACAATTCATGTCAACATGTATCAAGTAGTTCATAACCATCATCACATCATCCTAATCACGTCTAGCATGCAAAATAGAATTCTCAAAAAGTTTCCATTTTAAGTAACTTGTCCATTACACGTTTCGTTTACACAAGTAACACGTCAATTCGATTCCAAATCATTCAACTAATATATCTACAACTATATTAACCATAACTCACGTCTAACATGCGATTTCTAAACATCACATAATCAAAAATATTCAATTTTTAACAAGTTACTAATCACACGGATCTAGGGTTTTGCAAATAACCATAAAATCAACAAATACATGCAAAACAATAATAAAGTTAACATTTTTATTATAAAAATCCATGTTTGGATGAACTAGGGTTATGATCTAAAATTTAGGAATCAAAATGAAATTGAACGAAACGACTTACGTAGAAACGTTAGGAATGTCGAGAGGAGTCCAAATACGCGTTCAATTTCAAGATCGGAGGTCGAATCGATGGTGCTTGGGTTGCTTCAAGGATTCGGTCGATGAGGGGAGTGGGGGTGAGGTCGCGACGGCTTGGGAGGGTTTTAGGGTTTATGTTTAATTTATTTTTTTTAAACTTATCCTTATCCATCCACTAATGGGTTTTACGTTGGGCTTCTAATTTAATTAAAGCCCATAGGCTATTATTAATTAACTAATACTTAATTAATAACTAAAACTCTCAATTATTATTTTTATAAAAACTCTAACTTTTATAAAAATACTAATTATGTTTTACACACGATAAACACGTACGAAAACAATAATATTCACATAATTCACGTAATCACATATAAATCATAAAACTCATAATTTATATTAAATATAAATTATTAATGTTCGTAATATTAATGTTCGATTAATCACCAACGTTCCGGGTTAGACTCGAGTGCGATCCGATGTGTGCGACTGACTGACACATTTAATTAATCCTAATTAAATGCAATGTACGTGCGACTAACTGAGATAACTGAGTTTGTAACGAAAAATGTTTGAACTAACGAGGTTTGAGTTAACGGAGTTAACCTGAAAATGCCGAATGTCACATTATCGACGTTGATCTTTTTTCGAATCCATATTATTTCTATACATGATGCAATTTTACCAAGATCTTATTATTTTCAGGTACCTGAAGTTCTTCTGGAACCATCATGTCTAATGTCTCTTTAATGGACCATTTTACTTTTACCTCGACTTGACCATATTCATTATAACTTGCTCCATTTTTCGAGGAATTTTTTTTTCTTTGTAATCGAATGGTCTATCACGTTTTAAACGTGCCTTAGACTTACCACCGTTATGTAGTCGTCCTTCTAGGACGTTAATCTTAATTGGAGCACCAGCAGTTGGTATATGTGACTTAGTCACTCACTTTTTTAAGGTTAGTGAATATGTCTGGTAATTTATTTGCTAATCATATGAATTATCTTTTGAACATCTGGTTCATACTTAGTTTGAGGATCAAGATAATATAGAGATAACTCATTCCAAATTATTTAATTTCCAACTGCTTTTAATCTCCCCCTCATGTTGGGAATGTTGATTCCATAAATTGACCCGTAATGTTAATAGCTCTAATAACTTAATTATATATTCATTTCCAACATGTACTCACTACCTCTTTTGAGGTCCCATATTTGTGTGTTGTGGTGGAGCAATTACAACACATGTCACACGACCTAAAAAAACTTATATGGAAAATACTTGGTTTCTGACCAAAAAACAATTATAATTGGGAGAAAATACAATGACGTGTAGGCTTGATGTGATTACCATTGCAACATGTACATAACATGGTCCCAAACAAATAAAATGAAATTGTTGCTCTCATAATTATTAGACATATAGTGCTCATCTCAACAAAAACATTTTATGTATGAATATATGATATTCACCACTTATTCCAACAATCCTTAGAAACTTGGGATAATATCACTGTTATTACCAAAATAAATGTGTTGTTCTAAAATAATATGCTTGTTATCTTATTAGCTAAGCCACATATTATGCAAACTCCTAGTTGCAAATTGATAACCATTTAGACGATGCATCGATTTAAAACACCAAATGGTATACCCATAATGATATATATCTTTTATCATTTTTCAGAATATTTTGAGATTCAAACCTTACTTTAGTTGGTAATAACTGAAATCCCTTGGAGCAAACTAATTATCAGTTTGAAGAATCTTCTGGTTCTTCAATATATTTCACATCATTAGTGACTCGGGCTGGTCTAACCGGTCATGCCAATTTGTTCAATAATCTCGATCAGTAAACTTCTGGTTTATGATCATAGATGGTTTAGTTGCACTCGTGCTTATTTAATACACGATATATAAATAGAAGACAAGTAGTGTATTATTATTTCAAGCATTCATGTTGTAACACTTTCCATATTTAATTCCCATGTAATCGCTCCCTTAGTGTGCCACTTCTTGTGGTCGATTTCATTATTGGCATGGTTGATTTTATTATTAACATGGTTATCACTACAATTTCCTTAGTTGTATATATGATTATCACATTCACTTCAGGGAATGGATTAAAAACATACACTATCATGGTGGTCGTTTCAAACCTTGTATACATTTTTTTAATAATATTGCTACTTTAGGAACATATTTGAGATTTAAAAAAGGAAATTGCTTTATTCAACCTTTGCTTATAAATAACCTTCTCGTCACATAATATCAGTTGAGAAGTAATTGTAATCGAGTTATACTCATTTATCTTTCTAAAACATTATAACCTTCTATAGGTTTGTAATGAGTTTTAGGGAGTATGACACTTCGGGTGCCATGTCTTTACCTTAAATGCTTCAAATAAACAAGTCTTTTAAACATGATTATAATAATACATAACTTTGGTATTTAAGTTGCTTTATCTCATACCAATTATATAAATACTTTGTAGCCTCTAGACGACATATATCAAAATTAAATCATGTGATTACCAAAGTTATAACATATAACATACAATCATATACACAAGTCATTCATTATTATAATGTCCTTAATAAATTGTAAAATCATTTTCTACATTTAAAATATTTAATGCATGTCATATATAAAATATATATTGATAACGCAAAGACATACAATTTTTTTTTTCAAATTTCATATGCGTCCCATGGTTCTACCATGAGGTAGCCATGATTTTATAATTCAATTGAACACCTTTTATCTGCTTTTCTTATGATATTTAACAAAAGGGTATAAACAACCCCAAAAATAAATGATGGCCATTAACTTCATATTGGTCATTTCAAACCATAAAATCACAAATTAATTTAAACATCATGAAGTATATGTCCTTATTACAAGCTATTAAAATATTATGAATGAGGTTTAAAAACTCATTATATATATATATATGTTACAATTGTTTCTATGGAATATCTAATTAAACAAAAGTAACATCATAATTTTTTTTTCAATTAGATATTGACAAATCAATTTATAATATTTTCATATACTTAGTAATTGAAGCAATGTCATTACAATATAATGAGATATTACATAATAAATAATATAATTATGATGTAAATAATCTTAATACTCGTTCTTCAATGACATCATAAAATAAGGTTATAAATAATTATTTCAATGCTAAAATCAATCAATTTGAATAATACATGTCTAATATATGAAATATATTAATCATCATATTTAAAACTACCATGCATTATGTAGTATTGAATTACTATAAATATGAAACATCAATGTCATTATGTAGATGTTAAAATGTCATTGAATAGCTAATAAAGTGACATTAATGGTTATGAATATGAAACATAAATTTTCAATGTTATGATATGTAGTAATGAATAATTATGAAAAATCAAAATCCATTAGCAACTAATAAAATCATATTGAATAAATAATAAATTCAAAGCAATCCATATAAGTCTATATGAAAAGGCATAAACATAAAATTGTAATGTTCAACCTATAAGTTTTAAATTCAACTTCTAATCCCATGGTATGTTATATGACTAAATTATTTTTAATATTAATATTAAGGTTAAGAAAGACCAAAGATAATATAATTCAAAATAAAGTTTATAATATCATGAAAATTAAGGTGATTAGTTAATCATATTTCTTAATCTTTATTTGCTTAATAATTTTAAAATAAACATATGCGTATAAGTGATATGTCATATACATAGTCATGATCATGTAAGCATTATAAATTAAAATAAACTTACTTGTAGGATGATTTGATTGAACATACTTTGATGAAGCAATTGCAAAATCAATTTTGAGAACCTTGATCATTACGCCTTCATAGGAATGAACCATCAAAAGCCTCGTGCTGATAACGTGTTGTGTAACAACAACCTATTAGCATCTAATATGTAAGGAAATCAAAGATATGAACACATGTTATAGAGATTATAGAAAGCAAGAGAATATAAGAACTAATTCTTATTGATATCTTATATCATGTACAAAAGGCACTATTTATATAGGGCCATAATATTAATACAAACATAATGAAGAAATCAATAACCATTAGAAGTTTTAACCCACACTTAATTATATTAATAACAATATTGATAACCATACTTAATTGTATTTATAACATAAAATTCATTATTTCTTAGTTATTAATTACATAATTAACGAAAGAACACACTCGTGACCGTAAGCATAGGAGTAGTGCGGCGTTTTAATAGTGAAGTTTCTATTTTTCATTTGACACGATTCGATTGTTTAATGGTGTGTGACAACAGTTGAGAGGCTATGGATACGCATATTGGCCGCGCCACGGTGGTTTGGTTTAAGTGACGTGCTAATTTAATTCACATATCGGTTATAAACCTCGTCGACCTAGACCGTTCAAACAGATGCAACTGTACCAAAAGCCGTATATTATGGTGAAGATATCAAATATGTTTTACATCATTATTCTGATGTTGATTAGCCATTTCTTGCTACTTGAACGATATGTGACGAAAATTTAAGATAAATGAAAAACTAAGGAATATAGAAACTATATTGAACTAAAGAGCATCAAGCACTAATAGATATAAATTTGATACCCAAAATTGTAGATCCTACGCGAATTCGTGTCATAAGAAAGACGTTTTCTAATGATAAGCGAGTTCAAAGTTGATACACGATTGTTGGTTGGTACATGTATTTAAGTTGGTATCAATGGAAATAAAGTTTGATACACGATTAAAAGCAATGTTTTCACAACCGGTTCAACCTCTTATTCCCGGTCCGACCAGCGGTTCTCGGTCCGACCGGCCGGATCTTTGTCGGACCGTTTCAACATACTAAACCGGACCGTTCAAGCCACCGGGTCCCGGTCCGACCGGTCCGGGTTTGAGAACGGCTACTTTGGTGATTTATAGTTTATCTTTAACACCATACTTATATGCATCACAATTATATACACAATCGTGTATTGTTGATTGACTATTTATAAGAGTACAATGAGAATAACTATAATGCAAACCTAATCAAATCATATATTGTAAGTATGTTAAAGATTATTAAAATAAACCCTAACAAAGATTTTATCTAATACTCCCCCGCAATCAGAGCGACAGGAAGTCGGATGCTCAGACTGGAGCGAAAAAACAATGAATTTGTTGGTAGAAGAAGAACATACAACATCAAAAAAATAAGAAAAAAGAACCAGAAAAACGTAAATGGTAAGACAGTTATGTAGCGACAAACGACGAAAATAGATCTAGGGTCATAGCGGCGGTGACAATAGCACGGCTATAGGGCTATGGTAACAGCAACTATTAGGGGTGTCAATTCCTGACACGAACCCAACACGAAAAAAAAAGTTTTGGGTTGGACATGACAACCCGTTTAAAAAAGGGTCGTGTTCGGGTTGACCCATTTAGAAAACAGGTCGGGTTAGGGTTGAGATGTTTAATAAACGGGTTACCCGCTAACCCGTTTAGGTTTCAAATTTATTTTTTTTAGTTTTACTTTCTAGAAACGATTGTTTAATTACTCTTAAATTTAGTGTTTACCATAAACTAATTAACTTATACCAAAAAAAATTATGTTTTGCTTTCTAGATATGACTATTCAATTATTTTTCGGTTTACCTTAAATGAATTAGATTTTGGATTTATTAGTTTATGATTTTGATTTTGATAAATGGGTTAAACGGGTCAGGTTCGGGTTAACCTGACTTTAAGTGTATCTAGGTTAGGGTTATACTTTTTGACACGAATAAGAATATGGGTCGTGTTCGGGTTACATAATTCAACCCATCAACCCGCTAACCCGACACGATTGACATCCTAGCAACTATGACTATGACGGCAAGAGCTACAACTTTGGTCATGACAAGAGAAATAGGTAAAACCTAATTAATCTATATATTTATAATTGGTCATCGAGGTAGGACGAGAGGGAGGAAAGGAGAAAGAAAACCGTCATACAACTGGACGATAGGAATAAGGCCAACAACTAAACAAGATTTGATACCTTCTAGAATAATAGATACGTTATAGAATGCTAGGGTGAGGTTCAAATGGTAACCAATATTTATGTGATAACCATGATAACCACTCTCAAACATAGTGTTACGTATACGTACCAAATAATGTTACACATACGTAAACACTATGTGTCACGTATATGTAACTTTATTTGGTACGTATATGTAAGACTCATTATTTCCGTATTTATGTTCGAAATATATGTTCACGATACTTAAATACTCTTTTAAAAATTAAAAGAAAAAATAATTTATAAATTATGTGATTGTTTGATAGTGGTTAGCACGGTTATTACATAAAAAATTGATTAGTATTTGAACCCTTCCCTAGAATGCTAAATACCCGTATGGTATTGTATATAACGAAAGTATCATGAGAAAACTCCATCTAAATAAGAAAACTTTTATAGACCAATCACGTTGTAATCTACGATGTATTTAATCTTTCAGATTACACTAAAAAAATTATTAACATTTAAAAAACCAGGGGTGGGGGGTGGGGGTGGGGGGAGGTTTGATAAAAAGTCAATAATAATCGCTCCTCCTATTTTACCCTGTTAGGAATAAAAAGGGAAATTATTTAAAAATTATGTGATTAGTCTATATGAGTTTTCTAAGTTTTTTAACTAGAGGATTTTTCTCATGAACAACACCCTTGTATGTTATTAATCAGCTATCTATAATACTATAATGAGAATAATTAGAAAATATTCGGCTAATTACATAATTATTTAAAATTTCTTTAGGATAATTCGGGTAAGAAAAGACATTCACTAGGGTCCGGTACTTGGATTTTCATGTGTTGATGGCACACTTCCATTTGTTAAGACGAACCATCACTTATAAAAGATTGCTCCATCGTTGGTGGTTTATGCATCTTGTTTGAAATGCCATTATCATTTATTGGTGGGTCTAAATCATTTTAATTGTTTAATTTTTATTCTATAAAATATATGTAGGGATTTGCACATTACAAAATAACAAGTTATATTTATGCAATAGTTTATTAGGATATTTAGAATTTTGTCACCTCACGTTTAGTATGTTTTTTCTTTATTTTATATTTATTTTCAAATAAATATCATGAATGGTTTTTCTTTTGAATCTAGTGACTAATATTATACCGTAAAAAGAAGAGAAGATCACAAAAGTAGTCCTTTTTAAGGTATGATACGCGTTATAGTCGGGGTCCCGACAACATGGCCGCATACATAACAACAACTAAGTCAATTTAGTGCTCTAGTTTAATGTATTTTCTACGTGTCTGGCTCTTCATTGTCTCACATATCACCCTTCTGAGCATGTAGGGTATCAGTAATACAAGAACAATTTTTTGCTACAAATATATGGATTTGTTGAAAAGCTTTACAATGCATCAGTTTTTCAAAAGAAAAAAAAAATCATATAGGTTGGTCTTGATGCTTGCTTAATGGTTGTTAGAGAACCTGCTTGTCAACATGGTTGGTTCTAATGTCTGGATCAACTACCCATGTGATTAGTAGATGTAAGGTTCTGGTACATGCATCAAAAAATAGTAAAGTTATGTTTTTCTATAAATTAACATGTTTCTTATTTATTAAAAGGGTAATACTACAATTAATAGGGACTTAAAGTGTGTGACAACCAATGTAGAATTACAATCAGTTCAACTTTAGCCCATGGAACTTAACAAATGAGACAAAACGACCCCTCTCAAGATTTGGACCACCAAGCAAGTCTCTTTAAATGATCACAACATCATCTTTCATTAAACATTATACATGGTCCTCAAAATCAAACCTTAACGACCATGAAGATGAAGTGTTTTATTTCCGAGAATTGTCAATAACGGACAACATTGAAACTGAATAAGATATGTAACACGTGATTAAAGAGATGTCGAATACAAAACCAATTTTAAGCTGAAAACTAATTTGAACCGCATAAACATTTGTACATGTTGCTTTAAGTGTGATACATAACACGGTTTTTGTGATAATCTTCCATTTTCGAACAACTGCCTATGCGGTTATCGTGGTTCTCGATTTAAAATTAGTTTTGTATGAACACGCCGTCATAAATATATTATCGATTCTCTCCGAGTAGTAGTTATGTATGAACTAAACCCAACCCTAGATGGTTGTCGCGGAAACGAGCCATCAAAATCGTACCCGGTTTCCAAAGTTGGGTAATTTGAAGGGAACTAGCAGCATTTTCTCAAAGAGATCAATTTGCAACAGGAATCAAAATTCTGAAAGGGAAGTAGCAAATATTATAGCAGCACCAGCCACACGATAAAACCTCACAACTGCTAGATGCTTTCATTCTCTCATTAACACACCAGTCTTGCCTTCTCAAGGCCACCCAAACATCACTCAGTTCGGGCCGTTTGTTTCGTTTGTATGCCACTTTCGCAAGTCATTCGTCACCACTTGTCTCTCTCTTCTCTAACCCTCCTTGAAATGTCAAGGTAAGGTTTCAGGTTCCCTCGCCCATGGAATTCCAAGGCTTCCTTATCACGGGAATCATAAACGGGAGGACCATAACCGTCTTCCTCGTTATATTGAATATGTTTAGCAGGCCTACCCATGTCATAGGGCCTAACAAACCCACCGCGCCTATACCCGTGATCCATTACACAGCCATCTCTCCCGCCTCCATGAAGGTCAGAAAATCTAGATGATCTATAGTTTTCATTCTGTTTTGTTTTTCTTGAAGGTTCATAGAAACTAAGTCGTTCTCCACTTGGTGGTGGCGGTGATGATCTCCTATCGAAAACAAAAGATCGTTGTTTATACTTTACAAACCTTGAACTAGGAGGGGAGTTATTGTTCCTAGATTGTTCTAAACTATATCCACCAACATGATCTGGTTCAAAACCATGTCGATAATTGGGTTCCCTTCGCATTCTAGTATCAGATCTTAAAGGAGATCTACTACGGCCTCTAAAACCGCTACCAATTGGAGAACGAGTTCGGGATCTTGGAGGAGATGTTGAACCAGAATGGTGATGTGTGGGTGAGAAGCACCGACGCCTAGCGGGAAACGAATGTGAATAGTCCATTGATGGTTCGTCATTATCAGGATGTCCGTAGTATCCTTCCCTAGGACCTGCATCATTAAGTCTTGAACCATATCTCAATGATCTTCCCCTTCCCACATTTACAAACAGATTATGACATGTGTCACCAGCCGGTCTCAACCCCAAACGTGCACGAAACTCGTCTTCTTCAGAATTTACCATCAACCTGCTTCTGAAAGATCCACGTGTTACATGTGGATCGACACCGACTTTGTCTGTCAAATTATCATCTTCTGGTAAAGAACGACGGAAGGAAGGACCAGGAAAAGATGGTGATCGATCCCACATGCCACCTCCACGTGTGTATTTACCACGTCCAACGGACCTTATTACACCCGAGTCCCTAACAGACCTGGAAGCTGAGTCATCAGCATTGCTGGAACTGCACATACAAGGATCATTACTTCATTATTAATGAATGACAAGTTATTAAACCATAAACTACCTTAAGCATGATAATTTATTAACCAATAGTAAGTTTCATTACCTCCCTTGCATACGAAATCTACTCGTACTAAGAAATGCATCACTTGTTGATGGTTCTCTTCTATAGAATCTTGGGACTTCAGCTTTTGTTTCAAGATCTTCAGTTACCCTAGAGGATGATTTTATACTGTTGAAATCTTTTATTTTGGTATTATTACTTGAGGAGCTGCGATTCTCAGGCAAGATATCAGATCCTGGTACATTCATTTTCCATTGATCTGATTGGCTAGCATCCTTCATGTTAACTTCTGTTGTACAACTTTCTGTTACATTTGTTTCAGAATCATATATATGGTCACTGCTGTCAAGTTTTTCGGGCAACAGCACACTAGAAATTTCATCCGTTCCCTTTTGAGACCCAACATCAGTGGACTTTAAGGAATCATTTTCATGGGTACCAAACGCACCCCTGTTTTCTGTACCATGTTCAATTTCTCTATCCTCCCCATCGTTCCCTTCCCATGTTTGTATGCTTGATTCCCTAAATTCTCCATCTTCAAACTGAGAATCATCATAACCAAATGAAACTTCATCTACATCACTTCCCGCAAGAACGTCACTTCGAATATTCTCATAATCACAAACCTCTTTGTTATTACTTATAATATCGTTAGGAAATCCGGTGCGTGATTTTCCAGATTGAAGGGGCACTTGAGCTTCAGAACAGACAACATCATGCATTGAAGAAACTGCAGCAATTGGGTTCTCTATAGTGATCCCTTTGTTAGCAATTATTCTTTTGACCTTAGCTTTATCATCTTCATCATCAAAAATACTTCCACTTTGATGAACTACAGTTTCTGTAGAGGCTTCAGTGACAAGTGATAACTTAAGTTTCTCATTCTCATTTGTTTGTACATCTGTCATAGCATGATTAACATAATTCCCACAACCAACAGTTTTAGATGAAACAGGTATATTTTGGGAACTTCCAGTCCCTCTGCTAATTAAATTCCCTATAGCAATTCCATTGCTAGTAATTACTCTTTTGACATTAGCTTTATCATCTTCATCAAAAGTACTTTGATTTCGATGAACTTCATTTTCAAGCGAGGGAGCAGTAATAAGTGATAGGTTAAGTTTATCATTCTCAGTTGTTTGTACACTAGGGATGCTATGATTAACATTACTCTCAGAACCAATGATTTTAGATGAAATAATGTTTTTGTCAGAGGCACGTATGTCTAAACCATGACCAAGACCCAAGGGCATAAACGTAAAATCTGTGCCAGCAGCCATAACACTCACCTGCTTTGCAGAAACTTCATGCACTGGATATTTCAATGTGAGGGCACTAGGAACAACATTAGGAATAGAACTACCAGCATGTTGATTGAACAAACAATTTATTTTATTGACTGCAACAGGTGGAGCGCTATTAATAAAAGGAGACAACAAATTTCTCATATCATTACAAACCGGTTTACGTTCTTCCAGCTCTGATTTCTCAATTTTAGGAATCAAACTTTTCAACTCAACAGGTGAATTTTCATTTCCTATGTTTTTAGAAACACTTCCACATTCCCTTCCTCGCTCGCAATGTTTAGATTTGCGTTCCTTACAGCTGTTCATGTTGTGATCACATTCTAGTTGTTCTTCCCATGCCATTACAGTGTTCAAATCCCAATTTAATCTGTCATCCAAGGCAGCAGACTTCAGTGTATTACTTATTACTTGATTCTTTTTGGTACATTCTAATTCAGAAGGGGCATGTGAGCAAGAATTATCCAATGTGGATTCATCTGGGGCGGAGGTAAACGCCATAGAGGTGGCAACATATTTAGAAGGAACTGTTGATATATGGAAATCAGTTCCTTTAGCAGACATATTCTCCAACTTCACACTGTTTGCTTTAAATTCTAAAGTACTAGGAGCTACAGATGTGCCACTAACATCTTCTTTCTCAATAGTTTTCTTACTATATTTCACAAACTTCTGTACATCCGGTTTACTATCATTACTCTCACTTTGATGGAAATCAGCAACTATCAAAGATGCAACAGGTGGGCAGTTTGCATCTGGTTTTGGATGAGCATTCTGACTGGAAGACATCCTGCAACACTTTGAGTACCTTCGGAGGATGAAGTGTTAAGTGGTGGCGATGAATTCCTGAATAAGAATCTCCTTTTCTTGATTGGTAAATGTTCCAACTTCTCACTTAAGTGGTATCCAAGAACAGAGGCCTCCATCTGCAGTTCAAAGGAACAGAATAATAAAGAAAGTTTAAAAGTGAAAATTTCCAGCCAAAAGCATCAACAATTCAACATAAACAACCCTTCATCCAAACTAGTTGGACCAGGTGAAATTCACCTTGTCAGATTCAGAAACAGTCATTTTCAACCCTTTTAAATCCACGGTGGATAATCGTTGTTATATTCAATATATCCAAGTCCTCCTTTATGAACTCCTATAACACTTTGAAACTTTTGAACAAGTCAAGACAGGTTCTGCAACACTGTTGAGCAGACTACTGGAGAAAGAACAATTCTTATAAATAGCCGGTTCCCACAACAGATAGCGCAGGATGCAGTTATCTCTTTTTAACACGGACTAATAGTTCAGTTCAGAATAAAGAATATCCTTCTAAATGTTTCAAACACTAGCACAATACAGTAGGCCAATCTGCAAGTTGAGATTAAAAAACAGCCTTCAATATCTTGCATAACATAAAAAATATGCCATAACAGATAATAGATAATTTAGATTCCCACTATCTGATTATTCATATCATTGTTGCCCTAGGAATATGGAGTCAAATATACAGAAATTGACTTCGCGGTCAATGCCTTCAGCCTGAAAAACGTTGCACACTTGATCATATACATAAAGTTTTGCTGCAAGTCTGTAACTGTTTCAACTTGGATTGATACCTTTCAACTAACACCTAGGGAGATTAAATTCCACAATCATTGAATCCAGAACATGTTAAAGCATTCAATGATGATAGATGACTAGACTAACGTCTCAATTAATCTGGTAACTAAGAACTGCTTCCCGGAGCATGTACTCCAAGATCCGACACTGTTCACCATAGTCATGAACTCAGCCAAATCAATAGAGTGATTCTCAGCAAAAATCATTAAGTTTCATATACACCGACTTAAAGCAGATTAAAACAGATGCATCTATCTTTCTTCAAACAGAACTGTTCGTTCCAACACTTCGAACCGCACTGAAATCAGATATTCGAAGCAAATAACTTCCGTTTCAGATCTATTAATTGAACTGATCTAACACCGAATCCAGTCGAATTTCAACCAGACAACATAAACACACACAAACACGCATACATATGTGAATACATAAAAAGTAGGGTTTCGGATACCTGCCGGAAAATCAAAATACACCGATCAAACGAGTTCCGTCAATTCAAACTTTGACGAACTACGACAGCTTTAAAACCAAAATTGATCATCAGAGACGCACAATCAAAGCAAGGGATCGCCAATCGAAAGGCTAAGCTGTGAACAAAATTAGGCTTATCGCTATTTGCATACATCGATTTTGTGTCTATAGTTCGTATTCGCCAATCACCACGTCACTACTCCTTTTCATTTCTTGACGCTTTTACCCTTGGTTCTTTTCAAAATTACTATTCGCCCTCACAACTACCGAAACTTTGACTTTCCGTCGTTTTACCAGTCAAACGACATTACATACTTATTTAAACCCCATGTGGTGAATAGTATAGCAGGGATGTACAAGTTTCTTTGCATTGAGTACAAGTCGAGTTGTGCTTTCCCTTTTCTTATAGGGTTTTTTTTTATTTTTTTTATAAAGGTTTTTTTTTATAAACTGGCCACTAAAGTTCAAAATAAGCTGTAATTTTTTATACTCAAAACTCCATGGGGTGAATAGTAACCCCATGGGAGTGAATAGTATAGCAGGGATGTACAAGTTTCTTTGCATTGAGTACAAGTCGAGTTGTGCTTTCCCTTTTCTTATAGGGTTTTTTTTCATTTTTCCTATAAAGGTTTTTTTTTATAAACTGGCCACTAAAGTTCAAAATAAGCTGTAATTTTTTTTACTCAAAACTCCTTTTTTTTATAGATTTGTCACATAAGTTCAATAAACTTTCGTTTGTTAACTTTTTCCAAAATACGGGTGTGCCGTTTTTTTTTTGTCAACGTTCCGATATAAATTTGTTTTAAAACGGAGTTGTATTCAAAATCGATTTTTTTATCGTTGCCTGTATCGAGTGTCATTACCGTTGTGGTACCATGACGAACCGAACCTATTATCGGCGAACAACATCATTGTCGATATTGGTATTATCGATTCGCCTTATGGTTTTCGACGAACCGAACCGGTAATTTTTTTAATTTGTTTTCCCCTTTTTTATTATTTAGTTTTATGTTTCCTTTCTATTAACATTATTTTTACCGTTGTGCCTATGCTTTCGTTTAAATTTTATTAACAATGGGGCCGACAACGTTATCTATGATAACGTTCGTTCGTTATGTTTTTTTAAATAACGGAATGCGCCTTTTTCTTAATAATTTCTTTTGTCAACGTTCTGGTTTAAATTTTATTGAAGACAAAGTTGTATTCAACTTCGAGTGTTTTTGGGTATCGTACGTTATAACGAGTCTGCGATTCCACGCAAACGAGCCAAACCAATAACGACCAGACTCTCGCCGCGAAGCGCGGGGGTAAAAACTAGTTGATGATTTAATCTAACAAACTAAAGTGCATTTATTGATTTATTTTTTATTCCCCAAAACTTGGTTATAAACTTATAATAATGTAAAAAACGGTATTCCATAAAAGTAAATAATTAAATATTCTAAGGGTCATAAATTAATATAAAAATTAATATCTTCATTCTTACTAAATTTTCTTTTTTTATCGGCAGAGTAAGTTACATCGATCATTTCAATAAATCAAGTTAATCTACACATATTTGATCTCCTCTAATAACTTGTCCAGCCACTTTTTGACATTGAAAATCCTTTCAATCAATGTCTTTCAAAGTGTTTATATAATAATTTTTTTTATAACAACTCCTAATTTATTTCTGTAAATCAGCTTTTTTCTTTAAATTAAAGTCTATCCTGCAAACTCCCTTTTTTAAATCATTATTAATAAACTTTTGTCATATAACTTATTGTAAAAATGTGAACATATTTTTTTTAAGCTTCCGTTATACATGTTTAAATTATGCAAGTCTAGAAAATATCCGTCCATCATAAAAATTCAAAGATATACGACGTAAACGGGCCCACCACTTTGAATTATTAGGAACCACACATTAGCTGAATGGCGATTTGGCGCCATTTGGATTCACCCATGGGTAAGCATGAAAGCAAACAATTGAAATTTGTTTCAATTCAATGAGAATAAAATATATTTTTGTCCTCTAAAAAATACGACAATTATTACCAAATTTATTTGTTGTTTATGTGGATGGTTTTGTAAAATTTAGTTAATAAATATTGTATTAGTGTTTTGAAAACATATTTCAATGCAATGTATATTCATAGTACATGACCTAAACACAATTAAATGGGTTGATATGCATGGATATAACATTCATTTTTATAAGATTATCTCAACTAGGAAATTGGCCCCGCGTTCCGTGACGGCGAGAGACAGACCATAAACGGTTGAGGCGGTGACATTAACATGGCTAAACACAAAAAAAAACGTGGTTACGTACATAGAAGAAATGTATGAAGTTACGGCGACTCGGTTGTGGAGATTGAAACATATATAAAAGACAATTATATAACGGAACCGATGTTATAAAAACCACTCTACATTGAATATGACTCCGTTTTTAACAAAATTTATGTCAGGACGTCTAGAAAAAAATTAATTAACGAACGAAAGTTATTAGGAAAAATCATATTATATACACTACAGGGGGTAAACGCTAATCTTTAGAAACTTGAGGGGGTTAAAGTTTCATATTACAAAGTTAAAGGTTAATATTGTTATTTCTTAAAATTGAGGGTGCAACACCGACACTTGTATTAAGTATTATCTAAATATTGGGTGTAATGTTAGAATATATAATCTATACATATTAATAAATAAAGGTTTTGGGGTGGCACATGTCATTCTCATATTCATCCTCAAAAAAAAATTACCGCCTCTCTCTCCTATTTAATGATACAAGTTTCTATAAAAAAAATATATAATTTGTGTTTCCCGCCTCTCTCTCCTATTAAATAGTAATTATTTTTATAACTATTTTTATAAAATATTTTTTAATTAAAAATAGTTTTATTCATAAAACATTTTATAGTTTGAACATTTCTTTCATTCTTTTTATAAAATATTTTTAAAAAATAACTATATAATGCTTCTAAAATTTGTATTAAAAAATTATGTAATATGTCAAAAATATGTAATATTAGATTTTTATTACTAAGTATATATAACACTGCATATAACACTGCATTTATTCACATTGTATAATATACAGGGTTTCTAACATATATTATAATAAATGAATAACTATATTTGCTACGTGTCGACTTCTGATGAAATCTAGATTTTTTTTCTCGCTTTTCTCTCCAATTAAATAATGATGATGTTAAATAATTAAATATCTAACATAAATTTTTATTAAAAATTACTAAATCATAAGAAAATTTCAATTATTTCTTATTTCACATATAACTAATAACACCAAACATACAAATTTTGATAGAAAATACTGTTTTATAACAAGTTATATTTATTCAACCCGTGTAACACATGGGCTTTAACCTAATTATATATAAAAAGACATAATAGTTGATTACAAATAAAAATAG
The DNA here is from genome assembly GCA_023525975.1 of Smallanthus sonchifolius. Lineage (NCBI taxonomy): Eukaryota > Viridiplantae > Streptophyta > Magnoliopsida > Asterales > Asteraceae > Smallanthus > Smallanthus sonchifolius. The sequence continues at coordinate 57,137,680 of CM042041.1, read as the reverse complement.
GGGATAAGCAAAACATATCCCTTATTAAGCAACTTGTAAGGGTGTTGGGGGCGGGATACCCGCATGTGATCGAGTAGGGAAAAGGTGAATCGAGTAAAGGGGAACACCGCCCCCATTAAATCGAGTCCATCCGGGTAGAGGAGTCCGAGTACATGGAACGAGTAAATATACTCGAATGTGTGAGAAATTACTCGGATGTGTGGGGAAGAAATAAAGGTCTTCAACTACCTTTTCCATTTCCATTTCTCAAGATAAACATTAGCCTATTTCTTTATATTAGATTGAAAATGTTTTCCATTCATGTGTTCAAATAAAAGAATTCAAGAATGGCTAAAATTTCAGTTTTAAATATAACAAATACTTGTATATAAAAATATTTCATATATAGCTTTTATTTTATTTATTTTTTATTTTATAGTTTTTTTAATTTTTATTTGTAGGATTTTTATTTATATTTTTCTAGGTTTTTAGTTGTATTATGTTAATTTTAATTTAATGAAATTGACTTTTTTTATTTAAATGTTTATTTTTTTAAAAAAAAAATTGGTGAGTAAATGAGTAGAGTGTAAAAAAGAGGAATTAGATCAGATGGATTTGATCCTTGACTCGTGAGACCTGGAGGAGGAAGAAGAGTGGACGAGACAGGAGTGTAAAAAGGTGTTAAGGGAATTGGAGGAGTTCAAGCTAAAGGACTTAAAACAGCGCTCGAGGATGAAATGGGCCATGGATGGAGACGATAATTCCGCGTTCTTTCATCGATGTATTAATAACAGAAGGATCAAAAGCTCTATCCTTGGGCTAGACATTAATGGGGTGTGGGAAAGAAAGTAATGACTTTTTTCAAAAAAAGATTCGAAGAGACTTGGGACATTCGTCCTCCCCTGATGACAATCATAAAAGAAAATATTATGTGAACTTGTCCTCCCCTGATGACAATCATAAAAGAAAATATTATGTAAATTTGTCCTCCCCTGATGACAATCCTAAGAGACTTGTTTAATCTTTGAAATCAAATGTAAATTTGTGGTTTTGGTTCACCAAAAACTCAACATTGATATGTATTGTTATTTTGTTCTGTTTTTTTTATTTTTATATTCTTTTGTTGTAGTTTTCGTGTAGTCAGACACATATATCTTCTCCAGTCCTCAAGTAGTCACGAGCGTGGTGGAGATGATCGGGTGGACCAGTGCCTGTCAGTGATCCAAATTGTTGTTAAAAAAAAAAAGTAGTCACGAGCGAGCCCAACAAGTTAGTAAACTTATTTCTATCTTGGTGTTTCATTGATTTCGTTTGGTTGCTTAAGGCATGGCGTATAACCCATGTGAAAATGTCATATGTGAAAATAAAGTGCACGTCACGTGGGTTCCACCTCATCACATGAAGTTTTTACACCATTTTCACTCGTGTGAAAATTAATTATTTTTATAAAATTTATTGAGTGGTGTGAGTAGTGTGGGTATGTGTGTGTGAGAGAGACACCAATGCTCGTCAGAATTCTCACGCTTGCACTTCTCTTGCCCCGTGCAAGGGGAAAGGGGTGGTGTTTCACGCCCCCTTCTCACCCCCCATACCGGATGACCTTAGTATAATTTTAAGAAATTCTTTCTTGGCTTTTTAAACTCTTTTTTTATATACATACAATGTGATACGGGATAGGGGTGTTCATCGGGTTTTTTAATCGGGTTTTGGGTTATTCGGTTCGGGTTATTCGGGTTTTTTGTTATAAGAATCCAACCCGTTTACCGACCAAAATAAGATTCGGGTTAATCGGGTTCGGGTTATTCGGTTTCGGGTTTATTTGGGTCGGGTTAATCGGTATTCGGGTTTCTAAATACAAGTTGCAATGCATACCTTATTATTTAACTTAACATGATATTTATTAAATAATAAACACAAAATGTCAAATAAAAACACTCTCAATATAATTTTTCGTTCAATCCAATGCACTAAACACGTATATTAACTAAAAAAACATCAAATAAAATAAGCATAAAACCAAAGTGTATCAACCAATCGTATAAACTAAAAAAACACAAATCGTATCAACTAATAAACTCATTAACAGTGTTCACTCTTCAAATTTTCACCTTAATGTCCGCTCGTCCGTTTCCAATCATATTTTAAAAAAAATAAAATAAAATAAACATTGAAAATGTTTAGATGTATATTGAGCTAAGATTACAAATAACTATTAATAATAAAATACCTTTTTATTATTATTCGGGTTAACTCGATTAACCTTTTTTTAACCCAATTACCAAACCGAATACTATCTTCGGGTTCGGGTTTCATCTTAAACGGGTTCGGGTTGTTCGGGTTCCATCTTAATCGGATTCGAGTTAATTTGAGTCGGGTTCGGTATTCGGGTTTCGGGTAAAATGAACACCCCTAATACGGGATGTAAACCAAAGTGCGCAAATGGCCTGGTGGTCAGTGTAGCACTTCCTCACCCACGAGAAGCGGGTTCGAACCCCATCGCCCCCCCACCCCACCCCACCCCGATTCAACTGCTAACGCCAGCATGTCCCACTGATGACGACACCCTGATTTTTTATTTCCTTAATTATATTTAAAAAAAATTAATTTCCTTAATAATATAATAAGTCTTTATAACTATTTTTGGGCTATGACTTTTAAAATGTACTTTAAAATAAGATGTTTCATATCATTCCAGATTTGTCGTCTCGAAGTGTTTATTTTTATCGGTGTTTCTACATTAAGTTTTTCAAGGGGGTAATACGGTGTACAATTTGTCGACGCCGAGTGTTATAAATTTTAACACTCTTGCAGCAACGTGTGGGTTGCTCTTACTCGTTATCAAGTAAAAGTCAATGTAACGGCCCAAAAATCATTGGTTGGTCTGACTGACTCATCCAAACTGGCCGGTTTGGTTTGCCATTCTCTAAGACCATAGTTAATCATTCAACCTAGTCCGATTTATATGGAGTTTATATATGACTAATAACTTGATATGATTCTTAAAAAATCTATGTTATTAAATAATCATCTAATCTAACTATATTTAAGTAACATGATTTAAGAGTGTGTAAGAATTAAAATATATTTTCAACGACTTTAGGACCCATTCTATTTTTAAATTAATTTTTTTTTCACTTGACACATTAAAGATATAATATAACTCAAATTGATCCATTCATATAATGTGTAGAAATTGTCACTCTAGTTTCTAAAACGACCTTAATCAATTTTGTTTACTAGTTTTATTCGTAGGACATGGCCAGTTTTTATAAAACTCATCATGCAACAAATTGGCTCCGACCAAAATGAAACAAGCCAAATATAACTACTGCCAAAAAGAAAAATAGCCCACATGGTCTATAGAAATATATATATATATATATATATATATATATATAACATATTTGGTTAAAAATTCGTTTATTACACGTGTTGAATAAAGAAAATATTAAATAGTTAGTAATAAATATTTATAAATTATAAAATGATATTTTAGGATGTGATATGACTGAAATTACTTTAAATGGTTACCAACTATATCTACGATTAAAGTGCATTTATAATACCGAGATTGAGAAAAAAAAATAAGGGGTCAAAAGTCTATTGATCTTCCGGCCGATCAAATGTTCTATTAATAGAGGTATCCGACACTTTTTATTATAGTCCCTGCAAATTGTCACGAGTAAAACAATTTAAGCGAATATAAAAAGTTTTGTTATAACCGGTTAAAAAGTTCTAATTCCGTCAGTGTCCAAAACAACCTCTTAAACAAACACATTTCACGAGCAACCATATGATACAAGCATTCGACTATAAACCGGAGATAAAAACATATCCAATAAATACAGAATCCTTGCACCAAATTTGATATCAAGTGTGATTTACTACTATCAACACCAAAAACAACAATCCTAGCCCACAAATCATGAAAAAAAAATATACCAAGAACATCAACAAGACAGTATCAAGTTTGTGAGCAGTCCTGTAAAACAAGTTTGACTTTGAACAAATGACTTCTTTTATTCATAAAATCATGTCTCCAACATAAACTTAAGTGAGCAAATGCAGATTTCATTTTACCTAAACTATACGAAAAAAGAAGACACAAACGAACCGCGATCAAGAACCCAAATCTCATGAGTTCCCGCCATTTGCATTTGTAACATGAAACTCTCTTTGCATGTCGGGATTTCTCCAAAACGCGCGTTTCCACCAAATTTCAAACCCTTTTTGTATATTCGGGCAATCATCACCCGAGTTCAAAAACCGGTCAAACCAAGACATCAAGATTTCTTGTTGCCAAGCAAGAGGCAAAGTCAAAATAGTATTACTCAGCCCTTCTTCGATTACATTACGGTCTAGCCCTCTTGACCCTCTTCTCATCCAAGTGAAATCATCATAAAAAGGAACCAACCATGTTTGTAAAAGCAAGCATTTTGACTCTTTTGAAGTCAAAAGTTGACCTTTTCCAATACCCACAAATAATCTTGCAGTAACCCTACTGATCTCATATCTATGAAGTGCAGGCACTTTAGAATGTGCTTCAGATAACTCTGTCTGCGACGCCCATAATTTCAAGAAATCCTCTGAAATTTGTCTATCGATTAAAATATCAAGAAGCCAATGTAAATTACCGGATTGTCGTGTGATCTGATCCACATCTTGCAGGTCTCCTTTAGAAGCTTTCAAGAAATGGTGTTGTAACAAATGTAAACATTTGTCACACGCCGAATATAAAGATTCTTTCTTTAAATCGTTTTTTGATGAATTCTCATGAAGCATTTTTGAGACCAAAACTTTCATATCGCGTCTTGCTTTTTCATCTTTCCCTTCAAGAACTACATGTAAAAGCTTAAGAAGTATTTCTTGATTGTTATTATTATCATTATCATGATCCCCGTGTGTAACATCAACTGAAACCCGTGTTAAAACTTCACCCACACTAACCCCTTCAAGTTGTAGCTCAGATAATAAAGATGAAACCTTTTCTTCATCGTCCTCGGCCCATGGAGCAGCTTCTAAGTACTCCAAACAAGATAAAACACCAGTATCGAACCCAATTGCTGCTGACACCTATGTTGCAATACAAATCAACAACCCATTAGATGTTTTATGAGATTAAAAAGTTGTAATAATCACTCTTGATGGTGTCAAGGGTTCAACAAGTTTTGATGCTGTATTACCCTTTTTTCGCATCAAGATGGGTCGTTTGGTCCTGATACAGACCATAGGATAGACATAATACCGGTCGTATTGCATTTTTCACCTATAATACGGCCTGTATGGATGTCTCGACATGACTGGTGTGACATGTCAGGAATGTTGTCGGTTTAACTAAGCACAATACGGTTATAATGATGTGACAGGCGCAGTGATAAGGGTGTACGTATATCACGACCCATAAAAATAAGGTATACAAATAATTTAGCTCAACTTTATATGTGACAAAGTGATTAGTCAAAACTAATTATTTGGCAAAATAGTTAGATAATAATCACTGCAAGTCTGAAAAAAACAGATGATCACTACATCCAAACACTCCCCAAATGTCTTAATCTTGAATCTTGATTGACAAGACTAAGGCACCAAGTTTATCTTTTTGTGACAATCAAATCATACCATATTTAAATAAATAATAATAAAAAAATTGGCCTCTTAGCATATTTAATAGGAAAATCCTAAAATTTCCTTATTACTTTTCTTCTCCTCCGATCTGTCACTTTGACTAATTTCTTTTGAAAATGTCTCCTCATATACTATCGGAACCAATGGTATAACATGTTATACCGACGCTGTTCTCAGCCAAATATAGCCCGACACGTGTCCAAATCGCCAGTATGTTATAAACATCGGTGGATCCCATTGTATTTTCTTTTCTCTTTTGAACAAAATTGTTGATGTAGAATCTCATTGTATTTATATAAAATCATTAACTTTTTTCAAAAAAGATTTTATTTTATTTTTTACAAAATTGTTGAGGTAAAATTTATTTATTTTTTTCAAACATTTTGTGGAAAAGGTTTGATAATAAGGACATTTTTTATGATTTTACCCTTACTTAACCCCAAAACCGGTCAACCAAATAATGGAAAGGCAATGTGTAGGCAAATAATATCCTAATACTAATAGAGTTGATCTATTTTCATGTATCATTAACAACACCACCACTTAGGTTATCATTTCATGTTCAATTTAGATTAATTTTGTCTGCCTAAATTCTTCATTTCAAACATAAAAAAATGATAATCACATTGTCATAATAAAACATGTTGAATAGTCATCAAAATTACCTTCAAGATGCCAAGAACCCTAGGAACATCATCCTTCATGAGCTTCCTCCTCAAATCTTTACAATACATCAACCGAATCGAGTCGATATAAACCTCAATGTCATCACAATCAGCAATCTCCACAATGTAGGGATTACTATTATCAATTAACCCTCTTAACTGCTGCCCTTGCTGCCCCACTTTCCGGCGATAATCCGACAACTTATCGGCAAAAAACCGACTGTGAGCCACCAAGATTTGCCTATGGACATTCATACAAACACTCAACCCATCTTTCGAGCTCAAAGTGAGCTTCACATCACTCGAATTCGGATCATTAAACAGGTTTCCAGGGCTACCACATAACATATCCGACAACCTTTGTTGCATCAAATACATTGATGATTGGATCACATGACCGTTACTAGGTATTTTTGGGGTTGTAGTTGGGGCATTATTGGGGATCTTGGAATCGGGTTCGTTAGCCATCATTTCGAAAAGGGTGGGGCTTGATCGGGTCGGCGGCGGCGACGATATCGGGTTCAAAAGTCCGGCGGTGAGGACGGAGTTAAATTGGGTAAAAGAAGACGACAATGTTTCTTGAAAGTTACCGGCGGCGCCGTGCACGGCGGCGGTGGTGGTCATTGTGGGTGTCAACTGGGGTTTTTCAAGATTCGGATTGAAGTGTAAAGGTTGGTGCTTTTCGCCGGGAAAATATTCCGGTGACGGAGATGACGGCGGAGGAATTGAAGTGGGTTGTGGGAGTGGGGGTTTGTAGGAGGAGACGGCGGGAGGGCAGCACCAGGAAGTGTTTTCCGGTGAGACGGCGGATGGGTGGTGGTGGTGAGTGGTGGTGGCGGTGGAAGTGGCGGAGGAGGAAATGGTGGTTTCTTTGATACGGCGGCGTCGGAAGCGGATTGTTGTGGGTTTCCTTTTGGGGTGGTGGTTTGATTGTGATGATGCGGCAGTAGCTGCCATATGAATGGAAGGGGGGGTGGGTGGTTTTTTGTTGTCTTTTAGGTTAATTTGGCATCTAAGTTGTACAGATTTGTCACATAAAGAAATATTGTTTGTTAATGGCGGTTGATACAAGAAAGTGTGTGTGTTGTGGTGTTGTATGTGAGAGAGGGAGAGTGACAGGTCATAGTTAACATACATCTTGTCATCACTAACAATAATACCGTCCCAGTCAATTTTCATCTAACTTTTTATAACATTCAAAGCTTTTCACCTTGTCTAGACTATTCCTACGGTTGTTTGTTTTAACTTTTTATATCAACAATGCTAAAAATGATTATCTAATATGTATATTTTGACTATCAATACAAAACCCTTGTTGAAACAAACAATTTAAAAGTAGGTTACGACTATGTGAATCCCTATACATATCCATGTGGTTTATTAAAAAATTTCATTGGTCACAACTAGGGTATACTGCTATATGCTTTGGACCTGCATAGTCGTGTGATTTAGTATTCAAATTTAGGGTTTCTACCGCTAGGATGCGCACGACATGTGTCTTCCATAAACATAGAAGATAATTTCTTGAAGTACTCGTGTAGGAAAGACCTTTTTGTTGACCATTAGAGTATGTTGCATAACTAAGTGTTATCGTGACGAGTGACATAAGACCACACATAAACCATTTTAGGAAATATTTTCCATTTTATCAAACTACTTACTTAACTCAATATTTTATTAGGACAACTTAATAACATAAATAATGTAGTAATCAAACCCGGTTCAGAAAAATGTATTTGGATATAGTGAAGGCAATTTCTAATTTTCTATCAATTTTTTTGAACCAAAAAGTTGAAGAATATTATTACTACGGTCCAAGAAAAATTAAAAGATAAAACAATAAGCACCGTTTCAAAACAGAAAATGACATAATTGTCACAAAGGTACACTTTTTCTATATCTAAGACCTTTGCATGTTCTTAGGAATAATGATACCAACTACTTTTCTTTTAAAGAACGCAAAAGTTCAATATGCTTAAATATTACTTACTAATTACAAACATTGAATACTAATAGTTAATAAAATAAATTAATGAATAGTTTGTTAGTTAAGAATAGTTATTAGATCATATTACACGAACGGTACATATTTGAATTTTATCTAAACCTTTGAGAAATTACAAATTTAATCTCAATCTTTTAATTAAAATTTTGTAATAAATAAAATTTTTAAATCTTTAATGGTTTAATAAAAATACAAATTGATAACCTTTATATCAATCAACAATATTTTACAATAATCAATCCTTTAAAAAATATGAATCCATAGAGATGAGCTCATGAAGTTCTTGGATACCTTCCAATTCTTTACATGTTCCAAATCTTAGATTTTTTTTCTCTATACATTCAAATAATTTTAATCATCAAACAATAAATAATAAATTCATCTCGCTACTAGTGATTAATAAAGAGTAAAAGGCCAGGAAACATATGTTGACTGTTATCATGTGATGGTGGACATGTGATGTATTAAAGCCTAAAGCATATCTCATCATTTGTATATTGGAAGGACTATTAGCCCTTCAATTATGCTTCCAAATCTCATGTAGGCCTATCAATAATACTTTGATCTATATCTTTTAATTAAATCTAGTTAGCACCATGCAATATTTAGCATATGGGTCATTTTATTTGTTTCAAGGATATGAGTTTGGAAAATTTAGCTTTCTATGTTTGTTTATGGTTATGTACTAAATTTAACCTCATTTTATAATACTTTTGTACTTTAGGTGTTTTATTAAAAGTATTTTTTTACACCGCCAGTAACTCACACCCCCCCCCCCCTCACTCCATCGAGGAGGTGGTCACGCCCCTTTCATATGGGTATATCTCATCCCCTAAGAGTGGAGGGAGTGGTAAACAAAAAACTCATGAAACCCTCTCCTTTTACCCAATTAAAATATGTCATGTCATTTTTACCTTCTTAAACTCTCTTCAACCCTAAGAGAAGGGTGTGAAACCAATAAGCCCCAGAATATTTTTTTATTAAAACAATATTTCATTAAAAAAACACATCTCATTAAATAAACATAAATGAAAATACAATTAAGAAACAATATTAAAACAAATTTTTTTTTTAATTTAAAGACCCCAACCCCGCCCCCCCACTCCCCAACGGCTAGATCCCCCCCCCCCCCCAACGGCTACATTGACGTTCAAATGAAGTTGGTTCCAGCGGGTATTAATGCCCGTGCCCTCAAACCCGTGCGAAGCCCGCAGGGCGTGCGGCGGTGTAGCCCGGCCAACCCGCTCGTCCACTCTGTCCCCCCTAAGTATGTTCAACAAGGTGTATTGAAGTCATAATGGTTTGCAAAAGATCGTCATTATTTAACAAAAAAATCAAACATATATACGAAATGAATAAAAAAATAAAAGTAGATAACATAACTTTATATTAGAAAGTAAAAAAGAGCACATATTTAAAAAAAAACATATTCATAAATAAAAAAAGGAACCAAAGTTATAAATTAGGGTTTTGACTATGTAATTAAGCCGATTCCTTATAAAAAAGAAATGGGAAAACTTCATCAAATACTTACCAAGTTTCTCAAGTGTTTCATTTAAATAACTCAAAGTTTTTTTGTCCCTTTAAAATCACTCAACTTTCACTAAGTGTTTCAATCCTATATAATATATTTATAAATGTTTAATTTTTTTTAAATTGAATGAGGCAAATGAAATATATATGAATATTAGTTATCAATAAGTGAATTTTTTGATTCAATTAACTTAAAATATGAGGTAACAGTGAATAAATAAAAGTTCATCAAATAATTAACAAGTTTCAAAATTGTTATAATTAGGTCGAATTAGAAAAAAATAATTGCTAAATAGTGAACAAAATTCATATATGTTTCATATATCTTATTCAATATTAAAAATTTTAAACATTTATAAAAATATTACATATGATTGGAACACCTACTGAAAGTTGAGTGACTTTAAAGGGACAAAAAAACTTTAAGGTATTTAAATGAAACACTTGAGAAACTTGGTTACTATTATGTAAAGTTATCCCAAAAGAAATCATTATAGTTCTTTGTTCAATGATTTATTTTTTGATGACAAATAGAGTCTGGTTGTTTACCTAAAATTAGTTCTAATTTTTTTTGGTTGTGCAAATATTTCTCCGTTGTGACTTGTGTGCCTAGATCTTGGGTTTTAGCTTTTTATCGAGCCATTTTTTTGTTGGGCCAAATAAAATTCGGTTGATTACCTAAAACTAATTCTAATATTTTTGACGCTACAAATAGACCTCGATTATTTATCTAAAACCAGGTTCTAATTTTTTTTTTCTTGGCGCGTTTTTTGGCGGGGAACATAGAGCCCAACTTTTTTTTAAACCAAAATCACTTCCATTTGTTGCAAGAGTTACAATTCAATATTAGAACTCTTTTTTAAAGGAGGTTTGTATTTGTATTTGAAGAGATTGATGTCATCTTTTTTCTCTCTTTTCTCGTTTCTATTTAGACAGCCCCACATGTCTTTATTTCACTCTTTTGTAGCCATAGAAAACGATGAATGAATAAAATTAGAGGTTTATTTTTTGAAAAGTAGACGGAATATATTAATACTAAAACAGAAAACTCCCCCCGAGCCAACAGCTAAGCGGAGCCGCAAATACACCATAGCCGACCTGGCGGATAATACAAAATATTAAAACATCAATTAACTCTAAACTGAAAAGCATTCCAAACTTCTCAAGTGATGTTTTTTGATCTCTTTGAAACCCATAAAAACGTCGATTCCTTGATCTGCATCACGCAATTGGAATCCTTTATAGCTTTGTCTTCAATAATTTGAAAGTAGGTAGCAATCAAAGATAAAAGAAGAATAGGAGAGAAATGGTTTGAAGACATATTTTAGATAAATAAATAAATTTATGGATCAATTTTCAAAGCATAAATCATAAAAAGAAAAAGAGGAAAAGGGGTTTCTTCGCCTTACAATAGAGAGAAAAGTTATATATTTTTGAATTTGATAAGAGTTACAAATTAGTGAATCACCCAATATTTTTTAATGGAGAGTTAATAAAGTTTAAGTATGTTTATGTAAATGAATTTATATGAGTAAAAGTTCTTTTTTTTTTTTGTTTTCTTTTAACAAGTTTTGATCATTTAAAATATCTTATTAACATCAATATGAATACAATTTACATAATTTACATGTAATTTATTGTAATATTATTAAAAAGGAAAATAACCCGCTTATTACTTTGTTGGGTTTTTAAGGCCCAATAAGGTTACATCAAAATCTCTATTCGAGTTTTCAAATACAATTTAGCCCAATCACTTCATATGCATTGGTTTTACAATGAAGAGCAAGTATTTTGTGACGTCGGCAATTCTTTTTGCGGCAACGACGATGAAATCGACTCTCTTTGACATCAATAGACTGCTTTCAATAATATGCATTGGGCTTATGGCTCTAATTTTATATTAAACCAACTTAGTAATTTATATATTGATGGAATCAGAAATATAGTTTTCAAGAAATTCAAAAAGAAGACACAACCCCTCGTTAATGAGTGTGATATTTTCATATAGCAAAGCAACAAGTGGTGGCATATAGAAAATCATCCCTATTTGATTTTCGTATAGTTGTTTCACGACAATTTCACTCAAATAATTACGACATATGCGAACCTTAATTGTATTGTATATATACTTTTTTACTCGTGTATAGTAGTATTTTATCGATTATGACTTAAATGCATATGACAAGCGATCATAGTTCTTGTGTCAACTTTATACTCACGTATTGTCATCAAACGTCTCTTTTATGAACATAGGAATATTCATATTTAACATTTGTATGACATATTGACATGTATATATTTTTATCAGGGAAAACCACTTAACAATAACCAAGTTTATCAAGTGTTTCATTAAAGTCACTCAAAATTTTTATATAAAGAAAACCACTCAACTTTTTCGTAATGTATTTCAATATCGTGTAATTTGGTATCTTTTCAGGGTTATCATGTTACCACTTGATGACGTGTTTATTTTCTTTGAATTTAATATTTGTCATTTTTTATTTTCTTACTATCTTGTACACATCGAAAAAAAGTTTTTAGAGTCGAGGGTCTCACTATGAGCAGTCTCTTTACCCACTGGGTTAGAGGAAATGTTTTTCTTTATCCTACTCTCTTCGTACCCTATCTATAGGCTAGCTATAAATAAAATTTTACCGGGTATGTGTGTTTGTATTAAAAAAACATCATTATCATTAAACTTAAACAGAAGAGTCGGTAATCTTTTGTCATCAACAACTTTTATCCTTTAACTTTTAAAAACCTTTAAAACTCACCCTCAACTTTATAAAATGTCACTTTAAGCCCCTAAATTTTCAAGTTTACCCCTGTAGTATATATAATCTGATTTTTTCTTTAATATTTTTCATTTTTTTTTTACTTTTTTTACTTACGTGTCGGAATATATTTTGTTAAAAATGGAGTTGTATTCAAAATAGGGTGGGTTATATCGACCGGCGGTAATGTGCTGGTACTGTGAAAAATAAGAACGACACGGACTAAAAAAATCGTTACCGTTATATAACCGTCTTTTATCTATGTTTTGATCTCCACAACCGAGTAGTCGTAACCTCACACGTTTTGTTTATGTATTTAATCACGTTTCTTTTTTTTCTTAGCCACGCTAATGTCACCGTGTCACCCGTTTTCGATCTCCACAGCCGAATCGTCATAACTTCATACGTTTCTTTTATGTATTTAACTACTATTCTTTTTGTGCTTAACCACATTAATATCATCGCCTCGACCAATTAAGGTCCGTCTCCCTCCGCGAAACGTAGGGCAAAATTTATTTAACCACGTTAATCACCGGCTCAAACATTTAAGATCCGTTTCCCGCCATAGAGCGCGAGTCAAATTTTATAGTTAGCTCTTATTTGTAACATATATTATGAAATAAAATATATTATGAAAATAGTATATTTTATAAAAAAACATATTTATGTTTTATCTTTAATAAAAGAATACTTGATCCTTACAATTTTTCCCACTAAAACAACTATTAAACCCGAAATAGAAAACACGCGGATCCTAAACCGGCTCCATCACCACCATCGCGGATCCTATAAAACTCTTATAACCCATCTGCAATCAGAACTAAATTTCCCATCGCCTTTCTTCTCACAATGAAGGAGATTATGAAGACGACGATGATGTCGAATACATCTTGTAATGATTACGCTTCCAGATTCACCATCTAGGGTTTCAAGCTTCTGCGTTTCTGCAATCTTCTTTAATTGGTATGCTTTCCTTCATTCTAACCTGCTACCTGACTTTCTTTCAAAATGGTTTTCTTTGACGTTTTGGGTTAATCGCAGTAAGGATCCGAATTCTCCATTATTTTTCCGTTGTTTTTCTCTACAAGTTTCACGAGCTTTTAATGAATTTACCCTAGGTTCTCCGGTTTCCATTTCCTTCATTTGTTATTCTCTGCAAAGGCGTTGGCGATAACCTGAATAGAAGATCGAAGATACTGGAATTGTATCCCTACTGAAGAATCTAGGTTGGATTCTTTTGATTCGATTTTCTATCAACTTTTTTATTTAACTTAATGCTTATGACATTATAACCTTAAAAAACTAAACATATATAGTGTTGATTCTTGTGGGGTACATGATATGTTATGGTTTTATACTATTTTGATCACATTCGGTGCATAATATTATAGCTTTTGTTGGTGGTTCATCAATTAATAAATGCTTTAACTATGTGGAAATATGATATATCATTATATAATTATATTGATATCATGATATGATAATCAAAATTCATAGTATTGCTGTATTAATGGGTCAATTGTAAAAAATAAAGTTCATGAGGTTAACTATGAGTCTTGGTGTATAAAGTTCATTCTTTGATAAAGAAACCCCCTCAATGCTCTTGGTTTTTTCATGAGAATGTTTTGTGTATTCGATTTATATTTATGCCTCATTCTTTTATTCATACACAAATCCTTGGATTGAATAAAGGTTTTATGAATTGTTACGCATTTAGATTGGTAACACTACTTTGCTTAAGTTGATGTTATCGCCTATACGTCCAATATATGTTATATTGTCTAGTTTTGATCTATGTTGTATTGTGGATCATATGATTTATTTGAAAGTTTTTAAAACAGTTGTGAAACTAAAAGTATGCGTATCCTTTATACTCTTTTGATTCCTTGAATTTGACCACCAGCTATGATTTTATTCCTTTATACTCTTTAATGTTAGGCTAATTTCGATTTGGTTTTAGCTAGATTTAAATTTCGTTGTCTTATATCTTCTTTGGTTTCTCTAATAGTTCAATAGAAGAATTTTATGTGGTAATATATGGGAATAAATGGGTTCGAACAAGAACGTGTGAAGTAATGGGTTCAAGCATCGGGAAGGTGAGAAGAAGATGAACAAAAATCAGTTGGTTGATGCAGATTTTGGCGAATCAAATCAATTTTGGTATGCCCTACAAAACCCCTTTTTCTTCCACAGGAACTCAAACCTTGAGATCTGGTATGACAAATTGCAGTAAACCACAATTAATAGTTTGTTTATTTCTTTCTTTCATCTAGAAATTAAGCAATTTCAAAATGATACTCTGAATTTATTCTTGTTGAATTCATATATAGTACCTTCAAAGCTCTCTGATTGCTTTTTTTTTTCATTTTCATTGATCTGTACTGAACGATTGAGGGATAAGGAACGGGATCGGACTGTCCCATATGATTTTCAGAATTTCGCCTAAAAAGGAGAAAATGTCCAGTTCTTTTCGCCTAAAAAGGAAAAAATAGTCGAGGGATAAATTTTCAGAATTCTTGATGTTTTTAGTTTTGCGATTGTTAAAGAAGTTGCACCCCCAATGTGTTCTGATCTCTTACTTGCTTTGTTGCAGAACTCTCGAAGGGTTTGTACTTGGAACAATTTCATATGGTAGCCTTCAACTGTGGTCTCAGATCTGGGAAATGACCCAAGAATCGTGTTTGGTATATGATAGCTTATCAAGTCCCACCGGCTAAAGTTATAATTTGTTGCATTTAATCTTTTCTTTTTCATGTTATGACACTGTGGATTAGAATTAACCCTTTGACAGGTTGATGATGATAAGGGAAATAATTCTACTTCCAAGACTTTCAAGAAAAGTATAACTGTTCAATCTGATCACTAATTCGTTTTTTACTTGAATAACTTCTATAACAAATGTTTGTTAGTATAATAATGTTGGTGATAACATACATAAATACATTAGTGATTGGTAGCTTGGCATTCTATTTGTGGATTAGAATTAGTAAATGTTATCTATTTGTGTTCATATCATCCCAGATCTTGATCTTTTATATCTACTTTTTCTATGACTCTGAAATCTTAAATGGAAAGTATGTCAAGTCGGGTAAACAAGAATGATACATGGACTGTCTTATAACCCGGGTAGGATCTTCATATATATGTCAGTGGGCACAATAAACTGAATCATCAGTGCATTGTCTCAATTTCTTTGCGTGTTCGATTTGAATTGGACTTATGTGTAATTCACTGCAGCAAAAGGAGTTGATTCAGCCAAAAAGATAGGCGAGGTTGAAAGGTGGATTTTATGTAAATCATGAACCTAAGATGCCCTTTATCATTAGGACTTGCGAATATGCATCATTGTTTGTAATATTTGTTTCTGTTGAAGTTTGTAATCTTTCATTTTGAAACTGAACAATTTTTAGATTTTAATTTATGTTTGTATTTCTAAATATTCTATATTAATGCTATGGACCCCAAATCAAAGATGATCTTGTACCTCTTGCGTTTGAGACGTGTGATTTCTTCATCACACGTTCTTGGGCCCTTCGGTTTTCAATGAGGTTTTTGATATCACTGTCAATTGTTAAGCGTGGGAAAGTAATCATGTCTTTTTGGCTCTTATGAAACTTGCTACCAGTAGCACAAAATCAGTAATTGTTAAATAAATCGGCAGTCTTATGTAATATGTAATATAAGTCGTTATAAGTAATTAGATAATTAATCGTTTTTATTGTTCAACCCGTGTAATACACGGGTAACTAACCTAGTAAAATATATGAGACTAAGAATAAGAAGTCGGTCCAGAGTGTCGGGCTTTACATGGGGTACGCGGTTTTCATGTTTTTTGTTTTTCTTTTGTAAAAGGAAAAGGATATGAAATACTTTTGGAGGTGGTTAGCTTTGTCCGGTGCTCTTCAAGTAGGAACAAACTTCATTGTCATGTTGTATACTTCATAATAATATTTGAAACCGTTTAGAAATACATGTCTTAAACGTGACAAAACATAACAGACACTACGTAATTGGTTTTGTTGGTCTTCAGTATTTAAAAGTTTTTTTTTATAAGTTTGATCTTACACCCGATAATCACATTTGATTTGTTTTAGTAATCATACAATTATAACTTTTATAATCATTAAAAATAAATAAATAAATAGAACTTATTAATATTAAATTAACACTTTTACATTTGGAAAAGGAAAACCCAAAAGAAGAACCATCACTTTAGGCTGTTAATCGCCATCGTCATGGCCCTCTCTTTTCTTTTTCCATTTCTTTGCTTTAACTTTATATCTTTATACTAATAAATAAAAATCTTAGGGGATGTCATTTTCTGGTATATTTTCAGCATATTTTTCTCGTCTCTCTCGTATTAAATAATAATATTAAAAATACATATATTTTTAAATATTGAATATAAATCAAATTATGGATAGTTATTATATCATCAACCAAATGAATTTAATATGAATTAACATTTATTAATTAAATAAAAAAATTAAAACTTAATTGAAAAAAAATGTTTTAAAAACTAACTTAACAAGATTTATAAAGAAACATTTTGATAAATGTATGTGTTAACACATTACATTGTATTTTATTCAACTTGTGTAATACACATGTTTATTCAACTTGTATAATACACGAGTTTTTAAAAACATATTTTTTATTACTTAATATATAACATTATATTTATTCAACTCGTGAAATACATGAGATTTTAACCTACCATTAAATAAATGTTTTTATTGGTTTCAAAAAATTGGGTGTTACAGCCACCAAACTTTGATCTTTAACACATGTAATCCACTAGATCTTGCATGTTGCAATTCAAGACAACCCAACACATTTGATCCTAGAATCCAACTCTAAATCTCGAGATTTTGCTCACAAAATCTTCAAGCCCAAACCCCAATTCTAGCATTCAAGCATTTCATGTGTGTCTCGGTTGTAATCAAGTTGCAAAATTCGATTCCAGAAGTGAAAGAGGTCGATTTTGTTGTTGAAATAATTTCTCGTTTTTTATTTTTATTTTTGAGCACACATCTCACGTGTTTAATAGTTAGACTTAGGTGGCTTGTAGCTTATGGCATTATAGGGCGACCTTGTGCTGAGCAAGTTGGCTTTTTGAAAGGATGTTTTGAAGGCTTGTGAAATACAATAAGTCATATTATGTAGTGAACTTACCTGGTTTTGAAGTTCATTGGCTTTAGTCTTTTGAAACTTGTAATGTAATTTAGTTGACTTGGTTAATGAAATGACTTTTGTAAGCTTCCGCTTTGCGTACTATATTTATCAATCGGTCGCGACAAAACCGTCTTGGCGAGGTGTGACATATTAATAATTGTATGTGATACAAATAGTCGAAGTTAACTACATGTAGCATGAGCCTATGGCCTAGTAATATTGGTGATTGTTCTCTCACAAAAGTGACTTGAGTTCAAATCTTGTAAGTGTGAGTTTATATGTATACTAGTATTTAAGAGTAAAAACATTGTCGTTATAAAAAAACTGTAGGTAGCATGATGTCGAGTCAAAACCAGTTTTGGATCAATAAAAAAAAGAATTTTCTCAAAAAAATCACAAAAATTAGTATATTTTTAAGTTTATTACACCTTTATACTCATGATAAAAACAATTTCATGAAATAAGAATCAAGACTAAAAGTAAAGTATTTTATTTTACTCGTACTTTAGACTTTTTTTTATTAAAATCGTTGTTGTTGTGTTATGATATCGAGAATGATCGCTAAAATAAGCGAGAATGATAAAGGAGATCGCTAAAACAAGCGAGAATGATAAACGAGAGAAAAAATTGAGAGAGAATAATTGGGGGTAAAACTGATATGAATAGTCAATTTATACTGAGCCTATTCATGATCATTGTTGACATGAATATGAAATAAGTGAGTTAAGTTTCCAAATTGATTAATTATGAACAAGATTTACAGAAAGTTTTATAAACAGTAAAGTGAACAGTTTTCCTGATTGATAACTTGAATAATGTTACAAAAAAGTTATTTATAGACAAAGCTAACAATCTACTGAACCAGTCGAACTTAATAAGTTCGCCCCTACTAAACCAGGCGAACTTAATAAGTTCGCCCCTATACTAAACAAGCGAACTTAGTAAGTTCGCTACTAAGTTCGCTAACACCCCCCCCCCCCTCAAGTTGGAGGTGTATACAACCCCAACTTGGAAATGATATCTGAATGCGGTTGACTAGCCAAACTCTTTGTGAATAAATCCGCAAGTTGATCAGAAGTCCGTGTGTGAGAAAGCAGAATCAAACCGGCTTGAAGCTTCTCACGGACAAAATGACAATCCAACTCGATATGCTTAGTTCGCTCATGAAAAACTGGATTCTTAGCAATATGAATAGCCGCTTGACTGTCACATTTGAGAGGAACAGGAGTAAGATTATCAAGCCGAAACTCCACAAACAAACGAGTCAACCGGTGCAAGTAATCATATGTGCTTTGATTTTAATTTACTTTCTGATGTTCAATTGCTTAACTCACCCGTTTATGTTCTTCTTCCAAACGGGCATGTCTTAACTGTTACGCAGGTCGGAACAGTTCATCTTACCAAGAAGTTTTCTATTTCTAATGTCTTCTTTGTGCCTCAGTTCAATCACAATCTCTTATCTGTTCCTAAACTTTGTAGGGATACAAAGGGTCTTGTTCAGCTTTCTGAAACAACTTGTTTCTTGTAGGCCCCTTCGCTGGTGTTAGCGAACTTAGTAGATAAGGCAATGGACATGGCACATTTCCAGGATCCGAAAGAAGATCCGTCAAATGTTTTAGAAACAAGTAAGAGGCCCGGATGATCAGATGAATGTAAAAACAAAGGATTAGAAGAATCCATAGGAACAACAACTGCGGGATCAACAGTAGGAGGCATGAAAAGCAGAAAGAAAATGAAGACTGGAATAAGCGAACTTGTTAAGTTCGCCCGCCAAGAAGCGAACTTAAAGGAACATGCGAACTTAATAAGTTCGTCTGTAACAAACTATCGCAACAAGTTCGCCTGCCCGAACAGAAAAACGTGAAATCAATCCAGAAATCATCATAACTCAAAATCAGATAAGTATATGAAGAAATCCAACCGTAGGAATGATTAGAAACAAAAACGAAGGTTTTGAACGGATCAAAACAGGAAACAACCCCCAATTGACACAAAAAATGAGAAAACGAATGAAACAACAAAGAATGAGTACGGAAAAAGAAAAAAAATCACAGAATCATGCATATATGCTCTGATACCATGTTATGATATCGAGAATGATCGCTAAAATATACGAGAATGATAAATGAGATCGCTAAAACAAGCGAGAATGATAAACGAGAGAAAAAATTGAGAGAGAATAATTGGGGGTAAAACTGATATGAATTGATTAATAACTTAAATAATGTTACAAAGAAGTTATTTATAGACAAAGCTAACAATCTACTGAACCAGACGAACTTAATAAGTTCGCCCCTACTGAACCAGGCGAACTTAATAAGTTCGCCCATATACTAAACAAGCGAACTTAGTAAGTTCGCTACTAAGTTGTTGTTGTTCATACAGTTTTTTTAACGGGCAACTCCTAGTCATGTTGGAGGATACTGACAAAATTGCTCTCGTCAGGATTCGAATCCATGACCTGCATAGGAAGAAACCCTCTAACCATCAAACCAGAAGCTTGATGACAGATATTCATAGACTCCTCTTAATTTAAAAATAATTTCGAGTAAGAATATAATGTTTCGTGTTTCAAAAAAAATACGAAGACACAAATACAAAGAATAAAGATTTGCGGCTATAAAAGATTATCAATGAGAATGTGATAATCTTCAAAGGTGGGATAAGGTTTAAATACTAAATTTAGCCACAAATGTCGCATGTAATAAAGTATAAAATTATATAGACATGCTTCATCAGTTGACTCTAAAATTATCATATTACATGGATGGATTAGGATATGTTTAACTTATAAATTATTATTATCCTAATAGTTCATAATCTTATATTTCATTCTCTATTTAATACGTTTTATATCTCATTGTGTAACATATTTGTATAGAAACTATATGGTATTAAAGATAAGAAGGTCCATTACCTATTCGATAACCCCCTCCCTCTACTTTTTTTAGGCTTAAGATAATTACAAGTTTTGTTCACGTCAGTTTTTAAATATCATTTAACCATTAATAAGTTTATAAGCAATTAAGTTCATTAGACCACTAACTATTTAACCCAATAACCTTTTACCGTAAACTCCTCTAATCTCTTTTAAACAATTAATCGGCATTGTCATACCCTCTCATCTTCATCGAACGTGATTTAGTTTAACGGAAACAAGTGATTATCAACTTAGAAGTGTCACCCCCAACCTAATCGAAAATCACCATCCACAGCCGTCTACGAGAGTCAGTTTGTATGTCGGAGTGTTGTCCCTCCACTCTTCAAAATCTACGTCAAAAGGCCAAACATTTGTTAAACTTTTTTTTATCTAATAAATTAAGTACTTTTGTTTGAACTTTTACTCAAAACTTTACTTTATTATTTGATTATTTGCTATATTATATATTAGAGTGTTAGATTATTAACATCCAAACACCGAAAAATGTTTGATGACCTGAATTTCGACAAAATGTTTCAGTAGCCCGACCCAACAAAGAAAATCTCTTTTAACATACATTTAAACACCGAAATTTTTCGACATTCGTAACTTTTTTTTAACACAGGGAAGATAAAACATATGCACTAAGAGAAATTAAATTAATTTTTCATAATTATATCACGGTAATTTTTTTATTTTCATACGTGTATAATCAGCATCTATAAATAGCATCAACATAACGTGTAATCAATATTTTCAAGTGAACCAATCATATAACACTACTTCCTTATTTTCATTCTACCCCTTCAACTTTTAACTTTCTTCACTTACAGACCTCCTCTTCCATCTCCTTAAACGCACCAGCACACACCTCACGGCACGCTGCCATTAACATACAAAAAAACCTCTCAAAATTCAACCTCAATTCTCCATTTTCACACATTCAATTCCTATAAATTCGAATCAAATTCACCAACAATTCGAAATCATGGGGTTCCCAATTGGATATACAGAGCTCTTCATCCCCAAGCTCCTGATTCATGCCCTAGCAATTCTAGGTCTAATTCGCAAGGGCATTTCCATCATTTTCCGGTTCATGGGATTTGGGGATTTTGTAGAACCCGAAGGGTCACCCGACCCGACCCAAACGGAGATGTATAATCATTTCCAGTCGGTGTCTGCTGTGCTCATTCGTGAGCTTCTTCCGGTTGTGAAGTTTTCGGAGCTTCTGGATCCGCCGGAGAGTTGCGCGGTGTGTCTGTATGAGTTCGATGCCGGAGATGCGATCCGGCAATTAACGAATTGCCGGCATGTATTCCATCGGTGGTGTCTGGACCGGTGGATGGACCACAATCAGAAGACTTGCCCGCTTTGCCGGACGCCGTTTATCCCCGATGATTTGCAGGATTCGTTTAACGAACGGTTGTGGGCAGCTTCCGGCATCGGCGATTATTACGGCGATTCATCGGTGGATAGTAATTAGTGGACACGGTAAGAGGGGTTAAAAACTTAAAACTTAAAATAATTTGTTTTAATTATTTTTAAGTTTTATTATGTAAATGTGTATATAATTAGCAATATGGAAATGAAAAAAAAATCTACTGTTGAAATGCATGCGTATTATTATTGTTATTTTAAAATTAATAAAAGGAATTAATCGTTTTTTTAATATAAATATTACTATTGAGATTATAAATATTGAAAAAAATAGTAAAAAGTTAGGGGTAAAGTGATGTCCACTTAATGTGTTGATGTTTGTTAGTTATTTGTGTAAGTTTCTAAAATTAGTGAATAGATTAGATAGGATTTTAAAACTAAACTATTATAAGTGTTGCTTAGTTTTGTATAATATGCCGTATATACATCTTTTTATCTTTTATTGTTGTAAAACTTGTATTTATTATTTTGATAATAATAAAAATTTAAATATGTGACAAATATTCAAATCAAACAATAAAAAAAACTAAAAAAAAAGAGAGTAGAAGCATGACGATTAATTAACGATCAAGCATATAAGATCCTGACAAATTTAGTGTTCGATTTCAAAGTCAACAACGCATGCGGCGTTCAATACATGTTAAATTTAAGTTCAAATGGAGAATGTTTAAATTAAGTTTTAATTTAAGAGTGTAAATCGGTATTCAGCTAATTAAGATTGACTCGTTAAAAGTTTAAATGTACCTCGAGTCCAAGTTCAAACTTATATTTGAGCTCATCAATCACATACACTAGGCTCGCAAGCCTAACTAATATTCATATAGTTTTTTAATATACTAAGTATATATATTTATTATACTAAGTACAACCACGCCTCCCCCGTTCAATTACCTAGTTTATTTTATTTACTGAAAAATATTAAGCTTATGAAAATGTTACAAGAAGCAAGAAGGTTCCTTTGATGGAAATGTCCATACTAGATTGATACACTATTCACCTTTTAGCAACATTCACCTTTTTTTTATTTAATTATTTTTATTTGATTTTTCTCAATGTTATCATCAAGAATGAAACACAATTCTGTTACATACATGAAAAACTGAGCTTGATCGAGTCGAAATTTATTGAGCTAGGAAAGAGCTGCGATTTCTAAGCAAAAGTTGGTTAAGTCATCATCCGGTCTCAATTTTCCTTCTTCTTTTCAATGAACCTACGTACATACATATAAGTGAAAAACGACTATTATGTTTATGTTTTTCTATATGATTACCCGAAATTTCATATTGCATATATCTAAAACAATAAATACAATATTCATGTAACTAAACATTATTGATTTAGTATGAACAAGATGCAAGCAAATTGAAATTTTTATATAAGCTAACAGTTATTATGTTTTCATCTTTCTTTGTTATGGTTATCTAACGACCAAAGCGCTTTTAGTCTAATGGTATTAAGGTGTATGTGTATAGTGATGTTTTATTCAAAGTGTTTGAAGGTTTTCAAAGAACGTATATAATCACGTCTTGTTTGAAATATTTAGAATAGTTGAAATCAATGTTGATTATTTGTGTATTTTTCTTAGGATGGGCGAAATTCCTTATTCGTGTTAGACTTGTATCTAAGACCTACAAATTTATGTGTTATAAGAGACTTTATTCACCACATAAATCACCAACCCGCTGTTTATATGATTTTTAACTAAATCAGTAAATCACGTACACATATCAAATCTTTATTTGTTTTACATATAATTCATAATTATTGGTTAAATAATTAGAAGACACGATATATCTTATCTTATCCTATTTTTTTTCTTTTTTATCATCATTTATTGACAAATATCACTCTAATAATTAGGATACATTATTATTATTAGTCTTTAAACATAAAAATATTTTTTTATAATTATTTAAATCAAATGGTTAATTATAACAATATGTTATTTATGTTGTTTCATACATTTGGTTGTTAAACGGGTCGTGTTCGTGGGTTGACGGGTCAAACTAGACACGAACCCAAAGATTTTACACAACACAAAACGAAGTCGAAAGTCGTGTCATACACATGAACCCGAACATGACGTGTATTCACAGGTTAACAGGAGCATGACCCGATTAACCCGAAAAAATAATTTATTTCGTTCTTTTTACATAAAGAGTAATTTAAAATTCTAAATTTGCAAATTAAATATTTTTTTAAGAAATTATGTTTAAACTATGCCAATTAATTTTTAAACATTGGTATAAAGTTACACAAATAGTTTAAGTTATTACATAAAAATACATTTTATAAAAAAATTGATTAAACGGGTCAACCCACAAACCAATTGGGATGACATGAACATGACCCATTTAGGCAGACGTGTTCGCGGGTTCAACCCGAAATTGACCCGAACCCGTTTAGACAAAACACAAACACACGAATTCCGTTTTGGGTTCTTGTCGTGTCAAAAATTCACACCTCTAACCGTAGTACTCTTAAAACTATTATTTCATTAAAAGTAAAATGTAAATAGTAATCCACGTGTTGCCTTAAAATGGAAGACATAAGAGCGTCACAGAAAAATAACGGGCTAGATAAGAAACTAATATAACGTATGTTACTATTTTATGTAATCAACTATTTATTTATTATCTCTACCTTAAAAATGCATTTAACTATGGATTTCCCTTTAATTCTCACCCACAACTGAAAAAGTGTTAATGCTATTTGATATCAGACATTCCTTACGACTTAGTATTCCTATGTTAACAAACAATGTGTGATTCGTCTAAGGTGTTATAAATGCTTGTTCATCTCGGATAGTTGGGTCATATAAAAACCAAACCAAACCAAACCAAACGTACTCAGTATAATCCCACACATAGCTAACGCTATTAGTAGGGTCTGGGGAGGGTGTGATGAGGGCAGAGCCACCCATATAAAAACAATATCCACACATATCAAAATGAGAATGTATTGCAGTAGTGAATTTTGTCATTTATGAAATCAAATACCGAGTTAAAAATGTTACCAAATAAAAATGCATATGCTCAGCCTATGAAAGAATGTAATCTCAATAAGAAGTTCGGTAAGCAGAAATAATCAAGAAAACTTTACCGTTTGCTTGCAGAATTATGTCACCGAAATGAGTTACTTTTTTTGATCTGGTGGTGGGTGGCTCTGACCTTGAGGCAGAGGAGGTTGAGAAGAATATGCTGCAGGCGGGTAGCCTTGATGTGGCGGAGGATAGACAACCGAAGGGTACCCTTGATGAGGTGGAGGATAGGCGGCAGGCGGATACCCTGGCGGAGGGTACATTGGTGGGTAGCCTTGATGTTGTGGAGGATAGGCGGCAGGCGGGTAGCCTTGAGCATAGGGTGGTTGTCCATATTGGACATGTGGCGACGGATATGACTGACCAATCCTTGACATTTCTTGGACAGGTGGAACATCCATTGGACGCGCTCCAAATTTTCCATCTCGTTTGTCCATTTCAACCTTGTGTTGTGTCTGCAAAATTATTATTGGAACAATATAATTTTATAATCATAATTGAATATCTTATCGATACACTTATTTAAAAGCTTAAAATTTTGGAAAAGAAATTACCTGACCCATACTAAACTACAACTACTCAATTGACTTAAACCAGTTTGACCCGTTACTCAACCTACCCATCTTGCCGTCTTTACTACTTGGATTCGGATTTAAAATAAATAATGAAACATCCAATAGGGAATAATATTTAGGCATACCTGCATGCAACTGCAAACTCTACAAAAACAAACCACAAGATTGATATCAATTAGTATTTTTCTTATTCCAACTTTTAACAAGATTTATGAAGTTAAATAAGAGGAGACAACGTACGAGCAAAAAACCAGATCAGCTAAGCAATTCAGCAACTGAGATGCCTCATTGAGTTCATCACTTCCAACAATGCACGCGATAATGGAGAATATGCACGCAACTTGTTGGAGGCAAACCATGCAACCCTAAGCACAATTAAAGTTGATCAAAAGATTGACCAATTAACATCATTGAAAAGAGTCAAACAAATGAAATGTTTCACCGAGAGATTACAATGATACAGTTATCACATTTCGTTGTTTGTATGTTAAACTCGTCTTGCAACAAAAAGCGAGTGGATGCTACAGAATTCCCAAAGCAGAAGAAGACCTAAGAATTACAGAAACAGAAACAAAAACTCAAAGAAACAGTGACTAAAATGAGTTTAGGTTTCAACAATCAGTTTAAATTAATCCATTTGCTTTTAATAAAATGACTATATACCTCTGTGCAAAGGCAAAATGTAGGGCATTTACGTTCGCCACACTTTCCACTGCAGGGCATATATCCACCACAGCATGTATACCTAAATCAGACAATGAGTGTTTAATATGATTAATCTCCATAACTGAAGTTTGGACCACAGTTAAAAAATATTCACCTTGACATGTCACCATAGAGAGCGCGCTTACGAAGCTTGTACGATGCGCATGGTCCACTGTACAATTGAAATGTTTAGGAAACTAGTATCAACAAATAAAGAAGATGAACTGCAATAAATTTCATTATAAGACAGAAAGATAGCACCAAGGACATTTGATATGTGCATGTATTTGCCATGTTAAGATAGTATAGGGACTAAATAGTAACAATTAGTTCGAATTTTAGTTACGTTTGTTACAACCGTTTATGTCTGTTAGGTTAATTTTATTTTCTAGATTTGTAGCTCTAATTTACAAGGCATATTCATCTTCGATCTGAATCACGAATGATAATGAGCATAATAAAATAAAACAGATCGAATATCAACAAACGAAATTCAGATAAAATGAAGCTCTTACCAGAATAACGCAAAGCAGAAGTCTAGAACAACACACAAACACCAAACACGATAAATTAGAATCGATTTTAAACAAATTATTTAAAAAAATTGAAGACGGAATTGAGGAGCAAGTGACTGGATTACAAGGAGTATCGGCAGCCATGGTTCTCATGAGATCTGTGTGCCATACATTACGGTAGCTCTGACGGTGCTTCATTTTGTGCACTTGTTCCTTACCGGCCGTCATTGTCGATTCGTTTCAGAGGCGATCGAGTTACGAATCCAACGAAGATAATTCCGATCGAATGGAAAAGGCCTGAGCTCCTGATTTCAATTTTACGATTGATTACGAAAATGGTGAATCGGAAAATTTTGATGAAGGAAATTTGATACTGAAAGTAGAAATTTGAAATTTGCAAAAAGATGCTCGCTCGGTTGTTATTTTTATGTTTCGGTTTAGCCCTTTTAGAATTGAAAAATTGAATACAACGCCCTCCAAATATGGTATTGGATGTACATTGTGGATAAAAATTTGTACGGTTTGTTTTTATATTCTTTTTTGTGTTCTAAAAATTTGACTGAACTTTCGGTTCTTATGTGGTTGGTTTAGATTAGTTTGGTTTGATGAATTAAACAATGTAAAACCTTTGGTTTCATTTGAATAAATTTTTGATGGTTATACTTATTAAAACTAATTTATTTATCTACCAAATTCTTGATCCTTATTATAAATTATATAACTTTTATTTAAGGTATGTAAGATATTTTTATTGTTAGTTAAAAAGCTAAAACACATATTTAAAATCAAAATTTAAATTCTTAACGAGCTTTCGATAAAGGATTTTAGATATGTTTAGAAAATAGCATGCAAAATTGAACTATTTACGTGTGCAAGTGTTCAATCTAAATCTTAATTATATTAACTCTTTAATGTTAGTAACAACGCTTTAAAGAGATGTTGCAGTGCAGTAATGGAGAGGAGATAATGACACTACGGGAGAACTATAGACAGGCAAAGAGGGAATCTAAAAAGGCAGTGAGTGAGGCAAAGAATTTTGCCTATGAAACGATGTATAGAAAACTAGACACCAAGGAAGGGGAGCATCATATGTTTAAGATTGCCAAAAATAGGGAGCGTAGGAGACAAGATCTTGGGGTCGTGAAGTTTATCAAGGAAGATGATGGAAGAGTTTTGGTAAAGGGACGAGACATCAAGCTGAGATGGCAAAACTATTTCTACACCCTTTTCAACAGTTGTAGACCAAGTCTAGCCATAACGGAGAATCCCACTACTCAATCCAGTCAACGAAATAATTGTTATTGTCGAAATATCATACAGGAAGAAGTGAGGAGTGCTCTTAAGAAGATGGGAAGAGCTAAGGCAGTCGGTCCAGACAACATACCCATTGAAGCGTGGAAGTGTATGGGAGAGGAAGGCGTTCAGTGGTTGACAAGACTGTTCAACAATATCTTCAAAACCGGGAAGATGCCAAATCAGTGGAGGCGTAGTGTCTTAGTACCCCCTATATAAAAACAAAGGAGATGCTCAATGTTGTGCTAACTACAGGGGGATTAAGCTCCTATGTCATACAATGAAATTATGGGAAAGAGTTATAGATACAAGGATTAGACGACAAACCCAGGTTACAACAAACCAATTTGGGTTCATGCCAGGCCGGTCCACTACGGAGGCGATACACATTTTAAGAAGATTAATGGAAAAGTACAGAGAGAAGAAACATGATTTACATATGGTGTTCATCGATCTTGAAAAGGCGTACGATAGTGTGCCTAGAAGATTGATCTGGGAAAGTCTGGAGGGAAGAGGGATCCCTAGTAAATATATTAAGGCAATTAGGGATATGTATCATGAGGCTAAGACATGCGTCCGAGCACCCGTGGGGGATACAGACTTTTTTCCGGTGGAAGTGGGAGTTCACCAGGGGTCGGCACTAAGCCCCTTTCTCTTTGCAGTAGTTTTGGATGAGTTGTCAAAGTCGATTCAAGATGCAATTCCATGGTGCATGCTTTTTGCTGATGATATCGTGTTGATTGCAGAAAGTAAAGAGACATTGAACAACAGACTAGAGGAATGGAGAACAGTCTTAGAGCACAAAGGTTTGAAGATAAGCCGATCTAAAACCGAGTACCTTCACTGCAACTTTAGTGGTGCAAACGTCGACGAGGAGACCCAGATTTCTATTGAAGGTGGGGTTGTCCCTAAGACACTGAAGTTCAAGTATCTAGGATCTGTCATCCAGAGTAACGGGGACATCGACAATGATGTAGTCCATCGGGTGCAGGCTGGTTGGTGCAAATGGAGAGCGGCCTTAGGTGTTTTGTGCGACAAGAGGTTCCCAATAGGGTTAAAGGGTAAATTTTATAGGGTAGCAGTTCGCCCAGCGATGCTATATGGAACCGATTGTTGGGCCATCAAGAAGACACAAGCTCGAAAAATGGATGTAGCTGAGATGAGGATGTTGAGGTGGATGTGTGGACACACAAGAAAGGACCGAATAAGAAATGAAGTTGTTCGAAAGAGATTGGGAGTCACATGTATCTCAGATAAGATAAGAGAAGGAATATTGAGATGGTTTGGACATGTCAAGAGGAGACAGAGCACAGATCCAGTGAGAACGGTGGAAACTCTCGTTGTAGAGGGGAAAAGGAGCAGGGGAGACCGAAATTAACGTGGGATGAGAGGATTAGGCTTGATTTGCTAGATTTACACCTCTCAGAGGACATGATCAATGATAGGATTTCATGGAGACGTCGTATTAGGGTTTTAGGATGAGTGACCCGTTGTGTGGGAGAGTAGAGTTGTTTAGCAAAGATTTTGCGTATGTCTTGTTTCTTGTAGGTGTGTTGTGTTTCTTGTGACTAATATACTCTAGTCATACATACTGTTAGATTTATTTTACTTTATTACTCATTAATTTTATTTATATTTTTATCTTTTTCTTTCCCATGGAGCCGGGGGTCTAAACGGGAGCAGCCTCTCTATCCCTTGGGATAGGGGTAAGGTTTGCCCTCATCACACCCTCCCCAGACCTACTAATAGCGTTAGCTATGTGTGGGATTATACTGGGTACGTTTGGTTTGGTTTGGTTAATGTTAGTAACATTGTTAAACTGTAAAATACTTTTATGCTAAAATATGTATTACTAGATGGAGATAGGATGATAGAATCAGTGGGGTAAAGCTCGACCGAATTCTTGTTCGTCTGAGATCGAGCTAGGCTCGTTACTAACTTTTCACGCCCGAGTTTGACTGATTTATTATTTTAAATGTATATATTATTTAATTATTTTATCATAGTTTTATATATACTAGTACTTATATACAATAATGTATCTATATATATACATACTAATAAATTAAGGTTTTGAGAGACACGTGGCACCACCCACTCTCAGCTTCATTTTCCCGCCTAAACCCGTTTACCCAATTAAAAAAGCTTGCGGATCCTCTATGACCCGGTGTTTCCTCCAAAACCCTAATGACATTGAACCATCACC
This sequence comes from Smallanthus sonchifolius, assembly GCA_023525975.1. Lineage (NCBI taxonomy): Eukaryota > Viridiplantae > Streptophyta > Magnoliopsida > Asterales > Asteraceae > Smallanthus > Smallanthus sonchifolius. The sequence continues at coordinate 57,107,233 of CM042041.1, read as the reverse complement.
ACCACAACTATCTGTCTCCCTTCCCACCACCGCCACCCGATTCTTCCTCTCCGGACCCTAAAACGCCCCACCTCTGTTTCCTGATTCCATCGCAATACCTTAACCCTTTTCCTCACCCTTTTCTCTTTTCCTCTTCTGTCAACTCTTGATTTTCTTCAAGGTAAGTTTGGGTTTATGATTGGTTTTTTTGATCTTTTTTTATTATTCATTCTGTGATTTTTTAATACGATTGCAATATCTGAACGCAAACACATGATCTGCTCGAATCATTGCAAGGTCTCTCTCTTTGTCAAGTACAAGTAATGTTCTTGCTTTCATAATTACGTAATTAGGACAATTATTGTGTATTTAGAATTGATACAGTTTCAATTTTGAGTTTGTTGATTAAAATTTGAGATTTGAAACTGACGTATTTGATCATCGATTTAGGGCTAATTACTGTTGATGTACGGTACTACATAAAAACAATATTTAGAATATCACGATCCGTGTACTCTGTCTCTATAATAATAGATGATTATACATGTGATTATGTATAGTGAAAGTATATATATTCATTTTCTGTACAGAATAAAGAACTAACTAAAAGTTAGGATTTGATGTTTTTGATTTACACACGAGATATGTATTTGTTCAGTTGGTTTCAATCTGTATTTGTTCATTTTATCGTTGGTTTTCAATGCTTATTTATGCTCATATTTTGTTTGGATACAGGGACATGAAATTGCAATACTTCATAGACTCTCTTTTGAAATTGGAAGTATTTTTGGACATGTATTAAGGATGACCTGGTTGCTTCTTTTAGTTATTATATCTTCATTTGAGTTTTATGGATGTTTTTAGAAGTTAGTTTTTTGGTATGTTCTTACTTATAGGTGGTTCCTTCTATGGGTTGGCCCCAAGTCACAAAGTACAAAGCTTTGGTATCTGTAAAACCACATAGGCAGGAGATTATTCAAGATCTATACCACAAAGGGCTCAAAACATGGAGGCTTAACTAGGTAAGATTTAACTTCTTTTATACCTCGAAGAGTAACTCGAGTGTAAGAAGAAGTAAAAAAGTATCAGCAAAAAAACAACCGTTAGGAGAATGTCGTTAATGTGGAAAAAGGGAATGGAACTGTCAATAAAAAGTCAACAATTTCAACTCCAAAAAAGTTGCTTATAGTTGTGACAGTATATATAAAATTGCAAAACAAATATCTGAGTCACCACCAATTCTTAAAACGGAATCCCAGAAATGAAAGAACGATTCTCCAAAATAAAGGAAAATTGCTAAAAAAAAAGATGGAAATTCTGTTGAGGCAATTCAAACTGAAGAATGAGCAGCCTAATTTAGGTACAAATTCTTTTCGTTCTTCTTTGTAATAAACATTTACTTATGAGTTTGATCGAGCTTTAATCTAATTCCTCACTTCTTTTATTTCTTTTCTATACATGTGAGCATTACCCTCTGACTTTGTTACCATTTTGTGCATTCTGCAAGTTTGTAGGGCTTATGCTTTATAAATATTCATGATTGTTTGGTATGTTTGAATGGGGGATTAACATGCAAGTTTGACGAGCTACATCGTTTCAAACCAGTATTTGTTTATTTCTAATCTCATATAATGCTCCATTAATTTTAAAATCCTAAAGACCTTATTGGTGATATGGGTGGCAAAGGGGTATGGCCGAAATGGGCTGTGTGAAAAGGGTGAAATTGAGTATTTTTTGGTATGAGCTGAAAAAGGTCGGTTGACCCAACACTCTTTCTGTGCATTTTTTTAAATTAATTTCATAAATAAGTAGCGTGTCAAGTAGCATTAATAGTTCATATTATTTTGGTACGTATCTAAAGGAGCTTACTTTAATGGGTTTAATAATCTTAAATGTCAGCCATGAACAAATTGAGGTTGAATGGTTGTGACTTAGATGGGTCAGTATAGAAAAAAACATGTTTATCTATTCATTTAGCTTTGTTTTAGATTAATTAATCAAACCAAATACTAAGCATGTTATTCAGATTATAACCAAACCAAATATTAAGCATGCATTTGTTTAGCTCCATTTATTTAAGAAAATTGCTCAATTAACAGTTGAGGAAAAAATGATGAAATATGCATGTATATTCAGATTATAATGAAAAATTAGGAAAATGTTAGAAAAATACTCAAAACCTATTATGATCATGAACGGACGGAACCTGTTTTATGTTTTAAGCTTTTGTTTTGTTTTGTTTGTAGAGATTGCATTAACGAGAGCAACAAGTCATACATGAAAAAGTGGGTTTGTTTTGTTTTGCATGTACATATTGCATTAAGGAGAGCAACAAGGTCATACATGAAAACTGTGGGTATCCTGGAATTGAATTTATGGTCAGAATGACATGCTTGCTACCATGGCAAGTCGCATTAAAGTTGTTGATAAATGGGTTTCAAGTCAATATCAGATTATCAGGTTAGCAATTCTTTACACTTTAAAATTTGTTTAACCCTAGTAGTGGATAGTTATATTTGTAGATTAAATTTGCTTCTTTACTGTTTAAATTGGGGATAAAGCTACCGTTAAAGAATGTTTTCAATCAAAGGCTTCATCTTCATATTGATAAGCTGGTTTCATTCGATTTATAGATTAAATAGGATATCTAAGGTCAAAAACATTCGGTTTGCATATTATAGTTTATAACTTAAAGTTGTTGGTTTTACATCATTTCAATCATATGTTATCTAAAAAAACATTTTACGATTCCTAAACCTTAATTAATATATATTTAATCTAATATTTATTTATTTTTTATTCTACCCGTCTTTCTGTCATAAGTATTTTGGCCACTTCATAGGTATTTAATGTTGACAAATTTCATATGCCATGAACATACTTTTACCAATTTAACATTTTTTCCCTTTTAGCTAATTTCATATGCCAACAATTGACGCCTCCCCCGCCGCTGACTACCGATTACTAATCAACTCATCGGATTTCTATATCTTATCGTTTAAGGTGATTACCTCCCATCTCTCAACATTTATTTTTATTTCTTATTATAATACGCATTGACGGATCCACTTATCGTCTAATTAGTGAATTAATTAATCCTTAAAAGTTCTGCCCATATGTTGCAATCTCAGTCTGAGAAAACTTTTTTGACTATTAAATTACTTAGTAATTATGTTGCATGGGACACTTTTGGTATGTAAAAAGCTCATTCATGCGATAAATCATTTGAGTATCTGACATCACTTGTTATTGTTATTATGCATATTTGGATTTATAATCGATGGAGCAGGTAGCATCACTTTGTGTTGTTATTTGCCGTCGCTGACCACTTGTCTCATATTACAAAGTAATTGGTTCGTGGGGGCGGTGGTGGTGGTGACGGTGACGGGGTTTGATTACGTGGGTGGTGTCGGGTGGCGGCGGCGCGTTGGACGGTCGGTGGCGGTGTCGAGGAGAGGGCAGTGGCGAAGAGTGGTTGATGGTGGCGGGGTTGTCTGGTGGCAACGGTGCCGGTGGCGGAGGTGGTTGACGGCAGCGGTTGGTTAGGGGCCGGTAGTGGCGGGCAGACTACATTAGGTAGGTGGTGGTCATGGTGATAGATTTCAATTTCTGTATGATTGTTTTGTCACTTAAATTGATTAGGAATTCAAATTCTTTTAATAAATTCCAATTTCTTAAAATTCCAAATCTTTTGGACAAATTACAATTCTAAATCAAATTCCTTAAAATTCCAATTCCAATTCAAACGAATTCCGCGAACCAAACACCCCCTTAGAATCATTCAATAGTTTAGTAGCAAAACCAAATGGGCAATGGAAGTAATAGAACATCAATTGTTATGCAAATATAGAGGATACAACGACTACGAATCTCAGAAACTTAGGAAAAGAGGGAGACACATCTAATTAATGTAATACAATCTATCCTATATAATAAACAAGTAAAAGTGAGTGTCACTTGTCACAACCACAGCTAACCTCACAAAATGGATCCACCAATACCCATATCCATCGTATCCAGGTCAACACGCGGATCTTATTGCCGGGTACAACACAACCCGCTTTAAGGTTATTAATACCTTCATAACCCGGTTATGCCTAAATCGCCTCATTCCAACGCTCAAAGAAACCCTAAATTTTCTATTCGCCGCACCTGCTTCATTCATCGATCGGTTTCACGAAAAGGTATGTTCTTTATAACTCTTCAATCTATCTTAACAAGAATCCGTATGTAGTAGGCTATTAATTTTGATATGTATAACATATGAATCGATTCTCAAGTAATTCTTTAAATCGATTTGATGATAATCATATGATAATCGATTTGATGTTAAGCAGATGATAATCGATTTGATTTTAAGATCGATTTGATGTTAAGATCGTCACTGAATCTGTTTTGATGCACGAATATGGTATTTTATGGCTATAAGGTCATTGTTAGATGTTCTTTTTGCTATTTGGATTATGTGATTATAAATTTCCTATTATTTTGATCTGTTTTTGCTTACGTAGTAACAGATCTATTAATGGCGGCAGTCCATAAAATTCTCATATTTGATGACCTCCCTAAGCACAATAAAATCGATGAGTGTTGGATTATCATCTCTAGAAAGGTCAGATGTTCTCTGATTTCATCTTAGCTTGACTGATTTCATGTTGTAATTCAAATCATTGATGTTTGATTTTGAAGTTGTGTAGGATATAACATGGGTCAAGTGTCCCTAAGATATTTGATAGCTCTCCAATTCAAGTAAGTTCAGTGAGCCCTTTTGGATGAAAGGTTTTTCAATTCATGTTTAGGCCGTGATTGAGATAAAAAGAATGAAGGGAATTGCTTCTTGTTGTTTCAGTTTCTTCTTCCATTGTGTAACCCATCACAATTTTATAGATTGTTTTTGGTCAGCAGTTTTGTTGGTACATGATTAAGATTGAGCTCTTTTACTACACTAATATGTGTTGCTCATTTTAGATAAGGAGGTATATGTACAATGATGGAGTAAAAAAGAAAACAAAAAATTATGTTTTAGGTTTCATTTCTAACACTGTGTTGCAATCGTGTTACATTACATTATGGTTTTGGTGCATATTTCAATATTCTCCCTCGAATGGTCTGCATTGATGTTGACATATAGATTTACTCAGTTAATTATTGGTATGGCTCTTAAGGTGAACCATTTATTATTTTTTTAATCAACCTTCACTTGTATTTGCATTCTGTTGGAACCTAATACAATATTGAGTTGTCATAAAGCATAAATTGTTTGCAATATGTAGAACCCAAACAGTACCATGTTTGACATACTCTGATTCCATGGTGACAACAGTTCCAATGATTTTGCCCGCTTCATCAGCTCTTTAAGATTAGTTTTGGAACCAATTTTCTTAATCAAAGCTGATATGGACTCTATTTATGTTTTTGGCTTTTGATTTCTTCCCAAATCATGTGTTATCATCAGTTTTTGTTTAAAATTACACATACCACTTTTTGACAAACTAACAACAAAGCCATTCATCTTTATTTTCTTACTTGGTGTAATAAAGGTAGATTTGACACTTATCTGGTGAGAAGTATTTACTTTCTGATTATTGAATGTGGGAATATGTTAATTGATATTTTCCTTGCCTTGTCTGTGCAGGCAGCAACATTGCAAAGAACACGTTTAAAGTGCTATAGAACAGAAGTTTAAACGTTTTTTTTTGTTAACTTGTAGGGTTTAAAGTGTTCTATTCTCTTTTGAAAAAAGCTGGATAGTTTAAACTGAAATATGGAAGGCTGTCAATATATCCATATCCGACAAGATTTCTGCATTACAAGATAGCTCATATGAGAAGAAGTGTGAAATGCTTCCCATTAATTACGAGAAAGTTAAGATAAGATCATACAATCTTTGCAAGTTAGGAGGAAGACGTTAATTATCAGGTAATTCCTTGTCAATTATCAGCATAGTGGTCACCACCACTTGAGCTTCATTCAATTAATTGTCGCTGAAAATTAATTTTTGATAAATGGTATTCAAAGAGACTACAATTAGTTATTTTTATTGGCTATGATTGTAGATTTCATAATTTAAGAAATCAAGTGTCACATTTATTGTTGCATGTATTGTTTAACTTTCACCCCTTTGGCCTATTTCCCTTTTAGCTAAAAATCCAATTGCAATAGGAGCAATGTTTTCAAACCCGGACCGGACCGGGCGGTCGGACCGTGAACCGGAGACTTGACCGGTCCGATTATGTGTATTAAAACGGGCCAGCAGCAACCCGGCCGGTCGGGCGGGGAACCGGTGGTCAAACCGGAAACTCGGACGGGTTGAACCGGTTCACCCCATTTCAAACGGATTTAAGAGCTGGTTCTACAGTTTGCTTTCTTTTATAGATAGGGAAAACTTCAATGTTTTAAATAGATTAGGCTTTTTAATTGGGATTTTACAATTGAATCTTTAAATAGATTAGGATTTAAGAGCTTGGTTCTGCAGTATGCATTTCAACCGGTTCACCCCATTTCAAACGGGTCGAAACAAGTCTTGCTAACACTTGAGTCTTTAAATAGATTAAGCTTTTTAATTGGGGTTTTACAGTTATGTTGCGTTCAAGAATTTATGCTGTTTAGAGGGATTATAAATATGAAATGCAAAAAATGTTAAACATTAGTTCATGAATGATTTAGTCACATAATATATATATATATATATATATACTTTTTTTTATGTTTTTATAGATTATGAATGCTATGTTCAACTGTACACTGTTATTTTACGGATTTACTAATTTAAACAAACTTTGAATTTGATTTTATACTTTTCATTACAACAAGTTCACTTTTGTTTACTTAAGACAGTTAAAAACTAATATTTTATAGATTTGTTTATAACTCCGTTTTGTAAATTATTTGTCTTTCTTCATGCGAAAAAGAATGATAGCATGTGGTCCAAGCTACAAAAGAAGATCTTGCAAGTACATAACTATCCATCTCTCCTATTCTTTCCTTTACCATGAATCTTGATTATTTTTACCAACATTAACTTCATAATATTGTAACTCAAAATTATTGTTAAAGCCATAAAACTTGTGATATTGATCGTATTTTTCAGTCCAAATTTGTGTAGTTGCTTAACCTGCAAGTGTTATAGGATTTGAAAGTTGTGGTTGGCTTCTGTGTTAATCACAACTCAGTATCGTGGTTTTCATATTTTGATTATCTTTAACATTGTTGTGCTACAAATTTAGATGGTTGTTGATAATGAACAGGAGGGAGATTCCGCCCATGCTATGTCTAGAGTAAATGGTGTTGATGCGGTTACACCTTCCTCGTCAGTTGTGCACATGGATCAGGCTACCGGTCGAGGCCGATGAAGAATTTGCAGAGGCTCAAACGATTTAAAGCGTAGAGACATTAACATGTATCGTTTATTTGCTTCAAACTGTTGATGTAATTCAAGGGTGTTGAATTAAATTTTACGAACATTATGATCATTGTGTTTTCTTTTCTTCCTATTATTATAGGATGCATATGCGGTTTAAGCACGGTTTTATATAGTTGTTTTATATGATGAATTTGTTATATACTTCAAACATATCCACCTACTTCTTTCTAATTAGTTTGAGATTGTCTATGTAAACTTAATTATTTTTTGTCCGTGTAAAAGTTTTAGTAGAGTTTTTATTTAATTGAATTAAAAAACACGTACCGGGACGGGTTTAATATTGGGCATGATGCTGAAAGAAAATATCGAACATTGTATACAAAGAAATATTAACTCATTTATGAATTAATTCATCATTATTTTTTCATTTCACATTGTATTTTTTATTCAACTCCGTGTAATACACGGGTTCTAACACTCGAACATTTATCCCAAGAATAAATTTAACGCCTTCAGACAAAAGAATCCCTTTCAAGCTACAAAGAAGGCAGTTTCCACTCTCGGTTTGTTTCGTCATAACAATAAATAAGAGTCAGGGTCAGTCACTATCAAGGGTTGGATTGTTCTTGAGTCAACCGGTTTTCACTCATGGTCAATTATATGTTGCACTTTCAAGAGTTAAAAGCAGAGACGGGTGTAACATCCCAAATAATGACAAGACAAATAGAAAAGAGAAATAAAGTGGGCTTGGCCAAAATTTCGGCCCATGGGCCGAAAAGAAAAGGGGGAAACCCCATTACAAAACAGCAGCTTCAACCCAAACCCCTCTCATTTCATCTTCCTGCGCAAGAATACTAGAGAGAGAGAGAGAGAGCGATCGGCTTGTGAAGAAAACCGCAAGGAGAAGACTCAAGGGCTCGGGAATCATCCGACTCCACCATTTCAACGCATAGCAACAGAAATCGGGCCTGTTGAGGTAAGCATCGCCTCTGATTATGAGTCTTTGCATGTCTCGGGTTTAAATCAAATAAAGATACGATTTTTGCATACGAAACTTGAAACAAATCACGTATTTGAACTCAAGAACGATAAAGGAAGGTGTTTAACGTAAAATGCTCAAGGTTTAATCGATTGGAAATAAGTTGGCTGGAGCAAGGTTCTGGTCAGGGAAGATGCAGACCCATGACTCGAAACTATAGTTTCGATACATGCAGACCCATCGAAACTACTCTAGTTTCGATAGTCATGTTTGACTCGAAACTATCTAGTTTCGATAGCAGCCAATGACTCGAAACTACCATAGTTTCGATAGGATCTCATGACTCGAAACTACCTAGTTTTGATAGAAGGATTATGACTCGAAACTACCTAGTTTCGAGTGTAAGACCATAGCTCGAAACTACCATAGTTTCGATGCGACCCACCTCCCGAAATTACTGAGTTCAAGAATAGTAATGTCTAGTGTCATTTAGGAGCCCTACCTTATATGTATGACTTTATTATACAGATTGTGGGTGACCTTAGTGACGTTTCGAAACCAGCTATTATACTTCAGGGACCCGCCTATCAGGTGAGTTCTATGTGCCCCCTTCTATGTTATGTGCAAATGTTTTCAAATGTTTTGGGGCTGAGATGTATACATTAAATGAATAAATGTTATGAATGCCAATGTGATACTTATATATATATGAATGTTAATATGATCATACGTAAAATAATGATGAACAAGAATGAAACGAATGTATACAAAGAATGAATGAACGAACGACATAACGAAAAAGAAGAAAATCTTGCTTTATATTTTATATATTGCTTGTTACGAATGCATGTAAATGTATGGACGCTTCGATGATAACGGCTACTTCGGTAGACGGACGACCACCTGACTATTATGCAGCTAGAAAAGGAAGTCTAGAAAGGTAGACTAAATAAAGGCCACTACGGTGGAGTAAGACGCTAAATCAATATTCGGCTGCATAATTAGTTCAAGTGGGAAACGGATGCCTTAGGGCAGACGGGCGAATATGACGGACTACGACGGTAGTACGGTTAAGACGGACGGCCGAAGGTTTGCCGGACGGTATAGCATAACAGATGGCCGAAGGTTTGCCGGATGTTGTGGAGGACGGACTACGACGGTAGGACGGGCGTATTGTCTTCGTGACTTACGCATAAATGAATGTTGGCTGATCACTCTTATGTGTATGACCAATAAATGTTAAAGAAAGTAAAGGTGAATGCATATCTATGTAGTCACATAAGAAAGTTAAAGAAAGTAAAGGGTGAACGCATATATATATATATATGTAATCACATTAATAAAGAAAAGAAAGATGAAAGAAAAGCAAAAGCTATGAATACGTATTTGTATGAATGACTTTATAATAATGTTTACCTATGAAGTAAAGAAAAGAATGTTTATATCTAAACGCATTAAACTAGAACTCACCAGCGTTAGCTGACTTTAGTATACATTTCAGGTAAAGGAAGAAAAGGTCGTGCGATGGCGTGAAGGTTACCCGGCACAAGACTGACATCCCACTTTTGTTTGTTAAGAATATGATATGTTTTATTCGTAAAGACTTCCGCTGTTTTGATTATGTAATTGAATGATGAATGTTTTAAATTTAAGTTCAGTATTTATGACTATGTTTATGAGTAAATCCAACAAGTGAGGTCACCCGGGAAAGGGGCCTTACAAGTTGGTATCAGAGCAATAGTTTGAGAGATTTAGACATCCCTAAATGTCTAGACTCAAACTGATTATGGGACCAACGCACGGATGTCAGTATGGGTAACCAACGCCAACACCAGCACGGTAAGTAAGTAATGAAGTTAAGGCTCTTGCATAAGAATAGATACCATAACTTAGAACAAATTGATGTTAATGCCATGACTGATTTGAAGAGTTTTGAACCCGAAAAGCAATGTAAATTAGTAATCACAAACCGGTCACTGTAATTAAGAATTTACCTTGCTCGTACTGTTCCAAACTATGATCTGAAGAAATGACATTGATGTATTCCCTTTTCATATCATAAATTTCTAGAAAACTATGGCAAGTAGAGGAAGAACTGCACGCCAAGGCGGCCATACGGGCCGAGTAGGTAGACCGCCAATGAACCAAAGACAAGAGAAAGAAGAAAGCATGCACGTGAAATACACCGAGAGAGTGCATGACACTAATGTGACCTCACCGGGAGGTGACAATGAAGGGGCACTACGATTGGAACCCGAACTTAGGGATGCTATTGCCCGTGAGGTTGTACTGACACTGAAGAGCATATTGCCTGGTCTGTTACCCGAGACACATAAAAGGAAATGGGAAAACACGTCTAAGGGAAATGGAAAGGGGAACTATACAGCTGAGGCTAAGAAGCCAAGAACTGAAGAATACGAAGCTTGTAAGAAATGTTTGAGGAAACACCAAGGCGAGTGCCTAGTTGGTTCCACCGTCTGTTATAGGTGTGGGAAGGCGGGGCACTATTCTCGCGAATGTTTAAGAGACACTAAATGCCAAGGTTGTGGACTATTTGGACATCTAACCAAGAATTGCAGGAGAACCAGAAAATCTGGTTCGGGAAAAGAAAAGGAACAGCCAAAGGCGAGGACTCGAGCCTACGCCCTGACCGAGGAGGAAGCAAGGGGAAACCCTGATGATGTGTCAGGTACGTTCCTAGTAAATGATGAACATGCTGCTATTCTGTTTGATTCTGGTGCTAGTAAAAGTTTTATATCCACTGCATTTAGCCGCAAATTAGACTGCGCAATCACTAGCCTTATAAGGGCCTTTAGCGTACAAACTGCTATTGGTAAAAACTCAGTAGTCATCCAAGTGACTGACGATTGCATGGTAGAAATAGAGGGCCATAAGTTTCCATCTAAATTGTACCTTCTAACCTTAGGAGGATTCGATGTAGTATTGGGCATGGATTGGTTAGCTGCCAACGAAGCTCAAATCATATGTAAACGAAAGATGATACATCTCAAGGCCACTGACGGCAGTCCGATTACGGTTTATGGTGACTGGAATAGCACAATGCCGAACGTCATCTCGATGATCAAGGCCGAAAGTTACATGAGGCGCGGTTGCGAAGCTTATCTGGCGTATGTTATTGACGATAGAATGAAAACGAAAGATCTAAAAAATGTACCCGTGGTGTGCAATTTTCCAGAAGTGTTCCCAGAGGACCTACCTGGTTTGCCGCTCGATCGGGAAATAGAATTTCAGATTGACTTACTGCCAGGAGCTGAGCCCGTTGCCAAGGCACCATACCGATTGGCTCCGTCAGAAATGAAAGAATTAATGTCCCAACTTGAAGAATTAACAGAGAAAGGATTTATCAGACCGAGCATCTCACCATGGGGCGCTCCGGTATTATTTGTAAAGAAAAAGGACGGCAGCATGCGCATGTGCATCGACTACCGTGAATTGAACAAGAGAACAGTAAAGAACAAATACCCACTGCCTAGAATAGACGACCTCTTTGATCAATTACAAGGCGCGAGTTGGTTCTCAAAGATTGATCTCAGGTCGGGTTACCATCAATTGAAAGTAAGAGAGGAAGATGTACCGAAAACTGCGTTTCGTACGCGTTATGGGCATTATGAATTTCTCGTGATGTCCTTCGGATTAACTAACGCACCAGCAGCATTTATGGATTTAATGAACAGAGTATGCCGACCCATGTTGGATCGATCAGTAATAGTTTTTATAGATGACATCCTCATATATTCAAAGAATGAAGGTGATCACCACTGTCACCTAAGAGAAGTATTGGAGGTGCTAAAGCAGGAAAAGTTGTACGCAAAATTCTCCAAATGCGCGTTCTGGCTTAGGGAAGTCCAATTCCTAGGTCATGTAATAAACCCAAACGGCATCATGGTGGATCCTGCAAAGATCGAGACAGTAAAGGAATGGAACATCCCAAAGACACCAACAGAGATACGAAGCTTTCTAGGGTTGGCAGGCTACTATCGAAGGTTCATCCAAGATTTCTCAAGAATTGCCTCGCCGCTAACCAAACTGACACGGAAGGAAGTAAAGTATGAATGGGGTCCAACCCAAAACCACGCGTTTGAGGAACTTAAGACACGATTAACTCAAGCTCCAGTATTAACACTACCTGAGGGAAATGAAGACTTAGTAGTTTACTCCGACGCTTCGGGTCAAGGATTGGGTTGTGTACTCATGCAACGAGGAAAGGTAATTGCTTATGCATCGCGGCAACTAAAGGTTCATGAAGTTAACTACCCAACACATGATCTAGAATTAGCAGCAGTAGTTTTCGCGTTAAAAATATGGAGACACTATTTGTACGGGGTTAAATGCACCATCTACTCCGATCACAAGAGCCTGAAGTACTTCTTCGAGCAGAAGGAATTAAACATGAGACAAAGAAGGTGGTTGGAACTACTAAAAGACTACGATTGCGAAATATTATACCACCCAGGCAAGGCAAATGTAGTGGCTGACGCCTTAAGCAGGAAGGAAGAGTCGACACCTATTAGAATCAAGGCGTGTCAGTTGATTATAACACCGGATTTAATGAATGAAATAGTAAAGGCACAAGGTGAAGCACTGTTAGAGAGAAATGTGAAACGCGAAAGAATAGTTGGACAACAGGGTAACCTGGAAACCAATACGTACGGTGTACGAACTCGTTTTGGCCGGATGTGGATACCTAAGATTGGTGAACTTAGGGCCAAAATCCTTGACGAGGCCCATAAGTCTCGCTATTTTATCCACCCCGGGACAAACAAAATGTATCAAGACTTGAAGAAAGAATACTGGTGGCCTGGCATGAAGAATGATGTGACAGAATACGTGAGCAAGTGCCTAACATGTTCTCTAGTTAAGGCCGAGCACCAGAAACCATGCGGTAAAATGCAACCTTTACCAATACCGGAATGGAAGTGGGAAGAGATCACAATGGACTTCATTACCAAGCTACCGCGAACAGCTAAAGGCAATGATACCATTTGGGTGATCGTCGACCGCTTGACAAAGAGTGCTCACTTCTTGCCAATACGAGAAACTTCTTCTTCTGAAAAGCTAGCAGAAGTATTTATCAAGGAAATTGTGAGCAGACATGGTATGCCGCTGTCGATTGTGTCTGACAGGGATACTAGATTCACGTCAAGGTTTTGGAAGAAATTCAATGAAGCAATGGGCACTAGACTGAACATCAGCACCGCTTACCACCCCCAAACCGATGGACAATCGGAAAGGACCATTCAGACCTTGGAGGACATGCTCCGGGCCTGTATCATTGACTTCGGTGGGAGTTGGGACAGCCATCTACCATTGGCAGAATTTTCATATAACAACAGCTATCACTCGACTATTGGCATGCCGCCATTTGAAATGTTGTATGGGAGGAAATGTAGGACCCCGGTTTGTTGGGGGGAAATTGGACAGAAGGATTTTGCAAGTCTCGAAGTGGTCAAAGCTACTTCTGAGAAATTTGATCAAATCAAGGCTCGTATGAAAGCCGCAAAAGACAGACAGAAATCATACGCGGATAAGAGAAGGAGGGATTTAGAGTTTCAAGTAGGGGACATGGTACTGTTGAAAGTATCACCGTGGAAAGGAATCATTCGGTTCAGAAAGCGTGGCAAACTAAGTCCAAGGTTTGTCGGACCTTTCAAGATTGTAGCAAGAGTGGGTCAAGTTGCTTACAGACTCGACCTACCCGTCGAGCTTAGTGGAATACACCCTACGTTCCACGTGTCGCACTTACGCAAGTGCCTAGCTGACGACACAGCTCACATACCTTACGACGAGATCGAAGTGGATAACAGTCTAAATTATGTAGAGGAACCAATAGCCATTCTTGACCGAGCTGAGAAACGATTACGCAATAAGCCGATTCCTTTAGTCAAAATACAATGGAAACACAGAAAGGGGTCCGAGGCTACTTGGGAGAAAGAAGACGAGATGAAGGAACTGTATCCCCAGTTGTTTAACGTGTAACAGGTTTCGAGGACGAAACCTCATTAAGGAGGGTAGACTTGTAACATCCCAAATAATGACAAGACAAATAGAAAAGAGAAATAAAGTGGGCTTGGCCAAAATTTCGGCCCATGGGCCGAAAAGAAAAGGGGGAAACCCCATTACAAAACAGCAGCTTCAACCCAAACCCCTCTCATTTCATCTTCCTGCGCAAGAATACTAGAGAGAGAGAGAGAGAGCGATCGGCTTGTGAAGAAAACCGCAAGGAGAAGACTCAAGGGCTCGGGAATCATCCGACTCCACCATTTCAACGCATAGCAACAGAAATCGGGCCTGTTGAGGTAAGCATCGCCTCTGATTATGAGTCTTTGCATGTCTCGGGTTTAAATCAAATAAAGATACGATTTTTGCATACGAAACTTGAAACAAATCACGTATTTGAACTCAAGAACGATAAAGGAAGGTGTTTAACGTAAAATGCTCAAGGTTTAATCGATTGGAAATAAGTTGGCTGGAGCAAGGTTCTGGTCAGGGAAGATGCAGACCCATGACTCGAAACTATAGTTTCGATACATGCAGACCCATCGAAACTACTCTAGTTTCGATAGTCATGTTTGACTCGAAACTATCTAGTTTCGATAGCAGCCAATGACTCGAAACTACCATAGTTTCGATAGGATCTCATGACTCGAAACTACCTAGTTTCGATAGAAGGATTATGACTCGAAACTACCTAGTTTCGAGTGTAAGACCATAGCTCGAAACTACCATAGTTTCGATGCGACCCACCTCCCGAAATTACTGAGTTCAAGAATAGTAATGTCTAGTGTCATTTAGGAGCCCTACCTTATATGTATGACTTTATTATACAGATTGTGGGTGACCTTAGTGACGTTTCGAAACCAGCTATTATACTTCAGGGACCCGCCTATCAGGTGAGTTCTATGTGCCCCCTTCTATGTTATGTGCAAATGTTTTCAAATGTTTTGGGGCTGAGATGTATACATTAAATGAATAAATGTTATGAATGCCAATGTGATACTTATATATATATGAATGTTAATATGATCATACGTAAAATAATGATGAACAAGAATGAAACGAATGTATACAAAGAATGAATGAACGAACGACATAACGAAAAAGAAGAAAATCTTGCTTTATATTTTATATATTGCTTGTTACGAATGCATGTAAATGTATGGACGCTTCGATGATAACGGCTACTTCGGTAGACGGACGACCACCTGACTATTATGCAGCTAGAAAAGGAAGTCTAGAAAGGTAGACTAAATAAAGGCCACTACGGTGGAGTAAGACGCTAAATCAATATTCGGCTGCATAATTAGTTCAAGTGGGAAACGGATGCCTTAGGGCAGACGGGCGAATATGACGGACTACGACGGTAGTACGGTTAAGACGGACGGCCGAAGGTTTGCCGGACGGTATAGCATAACAGATGGCCGAAGGTTTGCCGGATGTTGTGGAGGACGGACTACGACGGTAGGACGGGCGTATTGTCTTCGTGACTTACGCATAAATGAATGTTGGCTGATCACTCTTATGTGTATGACCAATAAATGTTAAAGAAAGTAAAGGTGAATGCATATCTATGTAGTCACATAAGAAAGTTAAAGAAAGTAAAGGGTGAACGCATATATATATATATGTAATCACATTAATAAAGAAAAGAAAGATGAAAGAAAAGCAAAAGCTATGAATACGTATTTGTATGAATGACTTTATAATAATGTTTACCTATGAAGTAAAGAAAAGAATGTTTATATCTAAACGCATTAAACTAGAACTCACCAGCGTTAGCTGACTTTAGTATACATTTCAGGTAAAGGAAGAAAAGGTCGTGCGATGGCGTGAAGGTTACCCGGCACAAGACTGACATCCCACTTTTGTTTGTTAAGAATATGATATGTTTTATTCGTAAAGACTTCCGCTGTTTTGATTATGTAATTGAATGATGAATGTTTTAAATTTAAGTTCAGTATTTATGACTATGTTTATGAGTAAATCCAACAAGTGAGGTCACCCGGGAAAGGGGCCTTACAACGGGTTAAAAATTTTAGCCTTAAACAATGATGGAAAATTTTCAAACAAAAATCCAACGTTGTATACAAAGAAATATTTACTGATTTATAAATTGTATTTATCATTTGTTTAGTCTCATTGTATTTTCTTTTACATTTATTTTATTTATAATCTCGTATAATACACGGGTTCTAACACTAGTTTAACTTATAAACGATCACACATGGCAGAGATTAAGTACAAAAATGAAAGTGACAACAACTGACGAATTCCATTTGCCCATTTTGAAAAGCTATATCAGTACACCAAGATGAAAATA
The DNA here is from genome assembly GCA_023525975.1 of Smallanthus sonchifolius. Lineage (NCBI taxonomy): Eukaryota > Viridiplantae > Streptophyta > Magnoliopsida > Asterales > Asteraceae > Smallanthus > Smallanthus sonchifolius. The sequence goes on along the minus strand of CM042041.1, from coordinate 57,090,574 downwards.
AAATTAGACATGTAATATATAGAGACATCCTAATTTTATTTTTATTAAGTCTACTATAAATAAATAAATACACCTAATATGGAATATTTAAAAAGTTATTATATAATTAAATGTTACGGTACGGTCCAGTTTTAGATAGTCGGTTTTCGATATAAACCGTAAGCCAACTCGTTCGTTGCGGTTTGAAATTTTTTAAACCGACCGTCCAAAAGTCAAGGAAAAAAACCGACCGTGAAACCAAACAGATGATCAGTTTAGACGGTTTCACAGTTTTAAACCGAACCATGAACACCCCTAGTGTAAATAAAAAAATACACAAAGAAGTTTTAAGATACAACAAAATAACAAGTCAAACTCAACACACTTAGATTTTTTCAAAGCCTAAATGAAAGTATTTATTTTCTTATGCTTGTGATAAGTGAATTTAGTGGGAGATGATATATATGAAAAAATCTTAGTACTCTAATAAATAAAAAGCTCCTCAAAACACGTGTCACTCTCTGGTTACTCTTAATTTTTATTTCCTCTCATGTCTCTTCTATTAAATATTAAATTTTATATTTCTCTCTCATATTAAATAATAATCTTTATATTAATAAATCTAATTACGAATACTTATTATTTAATTATAAATAGTTAATATATCATCAATCAAATGAACTTAATATGAACTAACATTTATCAATTAAATTAAAAAATTAATACTCAGTTAAAAAAATGTTTTAAAAACTAACTTAACAGACCTTATATCTGTCATGACAAATTACATTTTTTTAAAACATATTTTGACAAATATGTTTGTTGACAAATTAAATTATATTTTATTCAACCGATGTAATATACTGGTTTATTCAACCCGTATATTACACGGGTTTTTAAAAATATAAACTTTTTATTACTAAATATATAACATTTTATTTATTTAACCCGTGTAATATACGAGATTTTAACCAAGTTAATTTATAAAATAAAACACAACTTTTATATGGCTAGTGTACACTAGTCATCAGTAGAGGGGGTAAAGTTCGCATTTTGCGAGTTGGAGAGTGATTAACGTAAATAAGAAGTTTTCAGGATTGCAGGCCACTCTATCCCCTAATTTTCCCTCGCTATCATCTCTTCATCAAGTCATCCCCGCCGCCAGGCTGCCGGCGTACTTTTCTTCGTCGGAAACTGTTCAGGTACTTCCTTCGTGTTATTGAATTCCAGATTTCAGCTTCTTATCGTACAATAGTATATCGTCAATTGGTTGTTTGTTTTATACGCTACTTGTATCCTTGCCCTAGGGCTTTTACGCCGTTTATTAGAAATAAAAAAAGTATTATTTGAATTCCAATAGTTACCTACTTTAGATATTGTGCAAGTTATAACCGTTTTAGATGCACACCAACTGTTTGATAAAAATTCCCGGAGAGCAACACATGCTTGTAACTTCTGTATCATATTTTCTGTTTTATCTTCAACACATGTATGTTCATGGTGCAATTCATAACCTTTTTAGATGCACACCAACTGTTCGATAAAATTACCCAGAGAGCAACACATGTTTGTAACGTCTGTATCATATTTTCTGTTTTATCTTCAACACATGTATGTTCAAGAATGCATTCAATGTTCATGGAAGCTTGATTGACACCCTAAGTTTGATAGAATTTGAGCTAGATTGTCACTAGTACTTTCGTAACACGTTAAACATGTATGCTCATAGGTGCATGCACTTTTGTTGGTTCAAATTTAATTTGTGATTTAAATGGTTTTTTAGAGATGAAGAGAATGATAGCATTAGGGTTTGAAGGATCAGCCAACAAGATTGGCGTTGGGGTGGTGACTCTAGATGGCACGATCTTATCGAACCCACGTCACACCTATATCACCCCTCCTGGTCAGGGATTTCTTCCTCGTGAAACTGCACATCACCATCTGCAACACGTTCTTCCGCTAATCAAAGAAGCCCTCGAAACTGCTAAAATTACATTAAAAGATGTGAGTTGTCTTTGTTACACCAAAGGTCCAGGAATGGGTGCACCATTACAGGTTTCTGCTGTTGTTGTGCGGGTTCTTTCACAGTTATGGAAGATTCCCATTGTAGGTGTGAATCACTGTGTTGCTCATATTGAAATGGGGAGGGTTGTCACTGGGGCTGATGATCCAGTTGTTCTCTATGTTAGTGGGGGAAACACACAGGTGACTGCATTAGTATTGTTATTGTTGCCGTTGTCAATCTATTATTATTTGTAGTATCATCATCATCAACATTACAATAGGTAGCGAACAGATGATTTCTTGCAAAATTGAAAAGAGAAAGGAAAAAAAACAGACAATTTTGGACAAAAGGAGTCAATTATGATGACTACTTTTGGAATTTGCAAACTAATGTATTGGGAAGAGAGGGAAGAGATAAGGTTATGATATTGCTCCTTTTTTTATTTTCATAATCAGGTAATTGCATACAGCGAGGGCAGATACCGAATTTTTGGGGAGACAATTGATATAGCAATAGGTAACTGTTTGGACCGATTTGCTAGAGTTTTAATGTTGTCAAATGATCCAAGTCCAGGGTACAACATTGAGCAGGTATGAGGTTTATGTATTCAATACTCTTTTTAGAATCAGAGCATCTTTCTTGAACATATTTTTAGGAAATGAGTGCAAGTTTCATGAGTTGAAAGATTTATTTATCGAAACTAATTTCAATCTATTCAGCTTGCAAAAAAAGGAGAAAAGTTCATAGATATCCCTTATGTGGTAAAAGGAATGGATGTTTCTTTTAGTGGAATATTGAGCTACATTGAAGCAGAGGCTGAACAAAAGCTTAAAAACAATGAGTGTACCCCTGCAGATTTATGCTACTCCTTGCAGGTAGACTAATAAAGTATCTGAATTTTTATATTTCAAATATAACATGATTGATCTTATTTGAATATGAGTTAGTCAAGGTTCTATGTGCTCATGCAAAAACAAGTAATGACTCGCTAAAGATTCAATTCCCCTGTCACCCTAACATGTCAAAGCGTGTAACTTTTTGTACGGGTTGTGCTTGGGTCGGGTTGGTTTGACCTGAAGTACATTTTCCACATTTTTAATCAATAATTGATATGATTACAAATTACAAAAAACTATAATATTACAATATTAATCTAGCTTTTTTGGTTTTAGGAAACGCTATTTGCCATGCTTGTTGAAATTACAGAACGAGCAATGGCTCACTGTGACAAGAAGGATGTTCTGATTGTTGGTGGGGTCGGGTGCAATGTGCGGTTGCAAGATATGATGAATGTTATGTGTGGCGAAAGGGGTGGGAAGTTGTTTGCAACTGATGATAGGTATTGCATTGATAACGGGGCAATGATTGCATATACGGGCCTTCTTGAATACGCCCATGGAGTTACAACTCCATTTGAAGAATCAACTTTCACTCAGAGGTTTAGAACTGATGAAGTGTGGGCGGTTTGGAGAGATGACAAGAAGAGTTTATCCAACACCAATGACAGTTGACAAGATAACACAAATATCGAAGGATTGCGGGTGCGTTGAATTGTTGTTTTTCTTTCTTGTGTGTTCACATGTGAATGGATCATTGTATGAATACATTATTGTCATTTTTAAACTGGATATTGTATTGTATGCTGAGTATTCCTAAACATGTGATTAGAATTGATCAAAGACGATTAACACTGCACGTTCTTATGTCGTCTTCCTCGTGTGTTTAAAGTTTAAAACATATTTCTGGGTCTCAAATTTGAATCTGTCTTTCCTATACAGAGTTTACATTGCATTGAAGTATGATCCAATTCAAAAAAATGAAAACAAAATCAATTGAATGGGAACGAGAATGAGAATAAAATTAACTGAAACTTGACAGTGAACGAGAACAAAATCAAACAGAACAAAAATTGAACCTTGTTGTAAATCAAAGGTTGCATGGAAAATTAGATCAAGACCAAACAAGAAAATATCAAAAGAGAACAAATCGAACAGTAAATATCGAATGAATACAATAAAAATGATGAATACCAAATAACAGATCGAATGAAGGTCATACGATGAACAAGAAGAATAAAAACAAATAACAGATCAAATCAAATCCTATTCAGTTAATACACTAAATAAGAATCCAGAATCAATGTTCATAATTATTATTATTATTATTATATGCATTAATAAATATAATAAACTATGCTCGGAATCTACATATAACATAAGTGAATACGCAAAAATATGCTTTGAATCTACCTATACTGTATGCGTAAGCGAATAACAATACACTAAAGTTATTAGAAAGGAAAAAGAACTTTTAGTGTATTGCCTTTAAGATCTTATATAGTGTATTCACTTACGCATATGCACTGTATACAACACATATACTAAAGCATTATCGGCAACACTTGATGCTTCACTTGGTTACAAAAATATAACCTCGTTATATATTCAAAAATGGCTTTCAAGCTTTAAGTGATTCTCATGATCACTAAAGGGAATAGAACAATTGAGTTGTAATTGGTAAATATATGTTGTATGTTTTTCATCTTGTAATTTGTAGTACATAAATCAGTTTAATGGTTTTTTTTTTGGAACAACAAATTCCTAACTCTCTTAAATGGTAAGGTCGGTGTCCAATAAAAGGACACCACCTCACCTCAAATGTATTATTTAAATATAATGATTTCAACATAATTCACTAAAATTAGTTTGGTTGGACTGGTAAACTCCATGTCAGGTCCTAGGTTTCTATTCTAATCCATGAGATTTTTTGTTCTAATTTTTTTTTTTTTACTTTTTCCTTACATTTTTTTTACTTTTTCTTTTTACTTTTTTTTCTCAATTGCTTTTTTTTTTCTTCCACGATTTTACGTCCTCTTTACGCTATACTCTTTTCTATTTATACTTAACCGTCACAACTTCGTCGGTTTTTTTATTTACTTAACCACGTCAATGGCACCGCCACAGTAGGTTCGTAAACGCGCCGCATCGCGCGGGCAAAACTTAATCAAAGATTGGTGTTGGTGTTGGTGTAGTGGTTTGGCGCAGGTGCTTTTTGTCCTTGTTTCTTTATTGTTCAGGTCATGGGTTCGAAACCTATGGCTACTAAACTTTTTATTTCGTTGTTTTTTTTATTTCATTTTTTTCTTTTGATTATTCTTTTTTAATTATTAGGCGTAATGTGAGAGGCATAATACATTTATATATATATATACTTTGGTCTTCAAAACCGATCCACCTCAAATGCATACGTTACTTTTATGTACTTAAGTGCGTTAGTGTCAACGCCAAAAAAAAGAATTTCTTTGATTTTTTTCTTTTGTTTTTTTACATTTTTTTCCAGGGTTAAACGAGTAGGCATAATCTCATATGTTTTTCATGTCACCTAACTATGTTTATTTTTTAACCGTCTCAACCGTTTAAGATCCACTTCACGACGCGGATCACTGGAATTCAAGTTAGGCTACGTTTAGACACCGCCGCAACGCGCGGCGGGTAAAATTACTAGTTTTTATTAAAAACGAAAGACTAGCAAAATGTAATATCCAGTATTTTTTCGGCCCATTTCTTAGATATTTCATTTAATCAAAGTATAACATTTATACTCGAGAAGCCATATAAATAAATATATATATATATATATATATATATATATATATATATATATGAGACTCATTGAAATATGTATATATATATTTAAATAAGATACATTTGAGACTTTGAGTTTAACTTATTTTTTTTATAAAAACAAAAAAATAAAAAAATAAAATATAACTAGTAAATACATGAAGTCTCGAAAGTACGAAAATTATTTTAACAATTTAAAACAATAAAACTTATAAGACTTTAAAGGGATTTTATAAATAAAAACATAAATATTTGTTTTATAAAAGCCCGGGGACCAAAAGTGTCTTTTTCTAAAACTCCCTTTTTAACTTAAAAGTCATTTTAACATAAAATGACAAGACTTCGGAACATCAGGGACCGGTTCTGTAGTTTGACCAAACTTCCTGAAACCAAAACAGTCTCAGGTTCGAACCTCACTGAGACCGGTTTTGAGGCCGTTTAGTCAAAAACGCAAATTTCGGACCGATTCAATGAACCTCGTGTAACACCCAAAATAAAAAGAAAAGAAAAATTCAAAATTTCACTCCCTCGCGGTACGCGAGGGAGATTTTGACAAAACCTCGCGGTACGCGAGGGGACTGCTTATGCGCCAGAAAATCACCTTCTCGCGGTGCGCGAGAAGATTCCCAACCAAGCCTCGCGGTACGCGAGGGGATAGTACACGCGTCAGGGCCAGAAAACACGTGTCATTCACCCTTGCCACCAGCCGCCACGTGTCATGCTGACTCAGCACCGTTCGTGACACCTCATCCTCTCGCGGTACGCGAGAGACCGGAATTCCAGCCTATAAAAGGCCTTCAACGGGATTGAAATTCTGTACAGTTTCCAAACATTCCTTATACACAAACCCGATCTCTCAAAACTCTACGACGTCCCGAAGCGCTGTTCAAGAATCCTACGACACCCAACTCAAGCCGTAGTTCTGTCCAAATCCCGCAAAGTAGGTATCATTAAAACTATTCATATATATATAGCCGCAATTATATATATATTCTCTCATATATATATTCTCGTTAATCGTGTCTTCCCTAGGAAGAAACGTGTCGAGGTTCTGCTCAAATTCCGAAGCCTACAACCCTACCAGCCATCAAAATCAAGGTGAACACATTTAACGCTTTTCAAACGATAAAACCATTTTATTTACGAAAACGGCATGAAACAAATTAAATGCTTTAATCATAAGGGTAATCTACGTGATAGCATTCAGGCCATAAGCATACGTAGATTTGATCAAATGGTATACATGTGACGGGTGAAAGTCCGGTCCGTGGCTGGGTACAGATCATGTAAGGGGGTATCATAAGACTGAGGATATGGTTCCTTAGCAGATTATACGAGGGACGAGTTCCTGAGTATCATGTAAGACTAAGAACAAGGTTCTTAGCATCACGACCCTGGGAATAGGCTATCAGTCTGAGACATAGAGCTCAGCCAGTTGACCCCATGGCAGTTAACCCAGTGTATGTAGGTGGTATATATTTCAGGTGAAAAAGACTGCTGAATGTGTAGATTTACCATACAGAAACGTGCTTAAAGGCTTTAATTTGGTTTATGTTAGAAATCATTTTTCGTGTCAGTTAAATGTGATTCACCGGCTTTATGCTGATGTTCATTTTCAAAACGTTTTTCACAGGTAGTGAAAGAAATCATTAAATTCAGGGTGGTGCAGTAAAGACAAGATCTTTAGGCATATTTAAATCCCTGTGGCAGACTAATACAAGACCAAATGTTGGAACGGACGTAGATCCTAGACATTTTAAATGGCTTGTATTATGTAAATTAATTCAGCAGATGTACATTATATAATAGACTTTTGAATGTCTATTATCATGAAATGAAAAGGGACGTGGATCCCAAGTTTTGACAAAAAGTACAGAATTAACCCTTGAGGTTATTTACATGACATTTCATTACAAAAAGGCATCAAGTAAAAACAAAGACTTCCGCTGTCCAAATTTATGGGACCTCATTCAGATACCAGCGTTGTCTCGCGACGCCCGGGCAGGGGTAGCCCGGGGTTGTGACAGGTTGGTATCAGAGCCGCATTTAAGGGTTTTAGCAAAATTAGATACTTGTATGATAGTATCTTAGCTTTAACCAATAGTTGTGCCTACTAAACGAACGGTAGGAAGATGCCTTTAACATAACCAATAAATTTCAGGATGACAGATCCATACTACTACCCTCATAACTACCCAAACTTCTTTCCTGGAGAATTATCTAATCCAAGAAACGATCAAATAGTACCAAGCTATGATGATTATGTCCACTATCTACCGACCCCGGAGAATTGGAACAGAATGGTCGCAGAACAAGTGGAGCAGACTCAAGCAAGGCTTGAACCTCTGAGAGAAGAATCAGAGTATTAAGTGGAAATGGAAGATTCAAGAGAATCTTTACGTCCTGTTATGACATCTATGCCACTACCTCAATCGTTAGACATAGTATACCCTACCGGAACAATTCAAGAACATCCACCCAGTCCAAGTGAAGAAACTCCACATTCGATTTCTGAATCCGACAAGGCTGCCGTTTGTGAAGGCAGTGGTGGAAAGTATTTCTTTGATCCTATTCCAGAACATCCCGTTTTCAAGGAACCTTTCTTCTATGTAGATCCCTCCGATGGACGTCAGTATGCAACCGACGGAAAAGTCGTGTGGTCTGTTAACTCAGCATATCACGATCTTAGGATGGGACACAGGGAACCACCTCCTTGTTATGAATACCATGATAAACTGCCAAAATCAATTGATGAACACCTCGATCGTGCTCTTAGAGAGGCTGACGATCTACGTGCTGAACTGTACTTCACCAGACAAGTCGTAGTTAAAAACGAACAAACTATATTTGACTACGAACTAGCCCAGGAAGACAGGAAGTACGCAGAACAATGGGTGGCAGATCAGTTGATCCAGAAGGGTGCTATGACCGAGACCCTGGGGAGATTCTATCAAGATTTGGGAGATGTGCTTCTCGATTAAAGTTAATGATAGTATTTGTATAATTAGCTAACTTTAAGTGATATAGATGCATATCTATATTTCTGTATTTGTAACAAATAGATGAAGTTTAAGCGATAATAAACTTCAAATTTTGACCCAAATTCGTGCTTGTGTTCTTAGATGTCTCAACAAAATGACAATAGCGGTCCATTTACCTACATTATCAAGGAAAAAGGAAAAGAAGTTAATAATAATCCTGAAATAACTACTCCACAACCAGAATTGCAACAACTGGTCAAACAAAGCATTAAAGAAATGCTTCCTGCCATAATAAAGGAAGTACAAGAAAACATCAAAACTCCAAGCCACGTAACTCTTCCTTCAAAAAGAATGGAAAACCCTTCGAAAACCCACACAGAGCAAGTAGCAAGCTCTCGTAAACCTCAAACCTCGAAAAGATCCAGAACATCAAGCAATAAGTATTCTGAATCTGAAGAATCGTTAAATCTAAGCAGTGAAAGCTCAGAAGAAGAGAATGAAACAAAAAGGTATAGACACAAAGGGTGTTCTTATAAAACCTTTCAGGACTGTAAACCTTATGAATTTAAGGGCACCGAAGGCGGTATTGCTACTCTTCACTGGCTAGAGAAGATGGAGTCAGTAATAGCAATTAGCAAGTGTGCTAAGAAAGATCAAGTACTGTATGCTTCAAACTCCTTCAAAAATGAAGCGTTGGAATGGTGGAATTCAATCATTTCTGCCAAAGGGAGGAGAAAGACCAATGCCATGGATTGGAAAGAATTTCGGGCAAAGGTGAAAAAGAAATTTTGCCCCAAGACTGAAAAAGAACAAGCTGAAAGAAAATTTCTGGAGCACCGAATGGTGGGTACCAATGATCGAGAGTATACTACCAAATTTTTTGAATATGCCCGTTTGGCACCTCACCTGGCTAAACCCGAGTCGGTTCTCATAACTCGATATATTTATGGCTTAGTTCCAGAGATCCGTGATTTGGTGAAGGTTGTCTCACCAAAAACCATTGAGTCCACCGTAGAATTGACCGGTACCATGACGGCTGGACTAATCAGAAATATAGAGGAAAAGAAGAAAGTCGAATCCTCTATAAAATCAAAACCCGAGGCCAAAAGATTTAGCAAGAACTTTGGGCAAAAGGGGTTACCATTTAACAATCCATCATGCAAAACATGCGGACGCAGGCATAGTGGAAAGTGTGTTTTTGAAACTCCATTCTGTAATCATTGCAAGGTCTCAGGTCACACTACTGAGAATTGCTTCAAGAGAAAGGGAATGATTACTTGTTTCAATTGTGGAGAGCTGGGGCACATCAGCACTAATTGCCCTAAGTTTGCAAGGACCGGAAGAGCTGGAGGATCAGGAGCCAAGATCACTCCAGAAAACAAAAAGACCGTACGAGCTTTTGTCATGAATGCTAACCAAGTTGAGAGAACGCCGGACGTAATTACCGGTACGTTTCTTCTTAATAATGTTTATGCTAAGGTCTTATTTGACTCAGGTGCGAACCGGAGTTTTATAGATTATAATTTCTGTAATCTATTAAACGAACCATTAAGTCCCTTAGCTGAAACATATGAAGTAGAAACAGCGAACGGTGATTTGATAAAAATATCTCAATCACTGAACAATTGTTACATTACATTGGCTGGTTTCACTATCCCAGTACAATTGTTACCAATGTCAATAACTGGCTTTGACATTGTTTTGGGGATGGATTGGTTATCCAATAACCAAGCCGAAATCCTTTGTAATCAACAAGTTGTAAAACTCGTTACACCAACAAACAAAACTCTAACTATTCAAGGTGATAAACCCACAAAACCTATCCAGATAATCTCCATACTTAAAGCAACCAAGTGCTTAAGAAAAGGATATCTGGCATGTCTGGTATCAATTACTGCCTTGGAAAAGGAGAAGAAGATAGAATCAGTACATGTAGTATCTGAATTTCCAGACGTTTTTCCTGAAGAACTGCCTGGATTACCACCAGAACGAGAGGTAGAATTTCGAATCAACCTTGTACTTGGTGCAACTCCAATTGCCAAATCCCCGTACAGACTGGCACCCACAGAAATGGCAGAACTCAAGAAACAATTGGATGAACTTCTTGAGAAAGGTTTTATCCAACCAAGTTCTTCACCCTGGGGAGCTCCAATTCTCTTTGTTAAGAAGAAAGACGGATCAATGCGCATGTGTATTGATTATCGGGAACTGAATAAAGTTACCATCAAAAACCGATACCCGCTTCCACGGATTGACGATTTATTCGATCAACTCCAAGGAGCTTGTCATTTTTCAAAGATCGATCTTCGTTCAGGTTATCATCAGTTGAAAGTGCATGATAACGATATCTCGAAAACTGCATTTCGAACACGGTATGGACATTTCGAGTTCACGGTTATGCCATTTGGACTTACAAATGCTCCTGCCGCATTCATGGACATGATGAATCGTGTCTGCAAACCTTACTTGGATAAGTTTGTCATAGTTTTTATTGATGACATACTTGTTTATTCCAAAAACCAAGTTGAACACGAAACTCATCTTCGAACCATACTTGAACTTCTTCGAAAAGAGAAATTATATGCTAAGTTTTCCAAATGCGAATTTTGGTTAACGGAAGTACAAATTCTTGGTCATGTCATCAACGTGAACGGAATTCAAGTAGATCCTTCCAAAATTGAAGCTATATCCAAATGGGAAATTCCCAAGTCACCCACCGAAATTCGTAGTTTTCTGGGATTAGCGGGATATTACCGCCGGTTCATTCAAAATTTTTCTCGTATAGCAATCCCACTCACATCCCTAACTCGGAAATCTGTAAAGTACGAATGGGGACCCAAACAATCTGAATCTTTTGAAACCTTGAAACAAAAACTGACAAACGCACCTCTCTTATCCTTACCAGATGGTATTGAAGACTTCGTAGTTTACTGTGACGCCTCACATACTGGTTTAGGTTGCGTATTAATGCAACGCAAGAAAGTCATTGCTTATGCATCTCGTCAGTTGAAAATTCATGAGAAAAACTACTCAACCCACGATCTAGAATTGGGCGCTATAATCTTTGCTTTAAAGTTATGGCGACACTATCTCTATGGGGTTAAGTTCACAATCTACACTGATCATAAAAGTCTCAAGTACATATTTAGCCAGAAAGAGTTAAATATGAGACAAAGAAGATGGATGGAAATCCTGAATGATTATGATTGTGAAATTTGTTATCATGAAGGAAAGGCAAATGTAGTAGCAGATGCCTTGAGCCGAAAAGAAAACGTCAAGCCAAAGAGAGTACGTTCTCTCAGACTTGAACTACAAATTGATCTTGTAAGTCAGTTAAAAGAGGCACAAGAGTTAGCTTTGAAGGAAGGTAACTTTGAAAAAGAAGGAATGAAAGGAATGCTTGATTTACTGATCAAAGGAGAAGATAATATCCTTCGCATGAATAAACGTATTTGGGTACCAGTTACAGGTGATCTTCGAGAGCGAATCCTCGAAGAAGCACACAAGTCCAAATACACCATGCACCCAGGAAGTGATAAAATGTACAAGAACCTCAAAGAAAGTTACTGGTGGATTGGTATGAAAAAGAACATTGCTATCTACGTAGCAAAATGTTTGACTTGTTCCAAAGTCAAAGCCGAACACCAAAAGCCAGCTGGATTATTGCAACAGTTAGAATTACCAGTTTGGAAATGGGAATTGATAACTATGGACTTTATTACAAAACTTCCTCGAACCACTCGTGGAAATAATGCAATCTGGGTTATCATTGACCGTTTAACCAAATCAGCTCACTTTCTATCTATCAAGGACACCATGAGTATGGACAAAATGGCGCAAATTTACGTTAATGAAATTGTAACGTTACATGGTGTGCCTCTATCCATAGTGTCAGATAGAGATAGTCGCTTCACATCTCGATTCTGGCAAAGTTTTCAAACAGCTCTAGGAACTCGATTGAATCTTAGCACTGCTTATCATCCACAAACTGATGGACAGAGCGAAAGAACCATACAAACCCTAGAAGATATGCTCCGAGCCTGTGTGATAGACTTTGGAGGTAATTGGGATGATCATTTACCTCTAATGGAATTTTCCTACAACAATAGTTATCACACAAGTATTCAGGCCGCACCATTTGAAGCATTATACGGACGAAAATGTCGAACGCCTGTATGTTGGTCAGATATCGGAGAAAATCAGTTATCAGGACCAGAGATAGTCCAAGAAACCACTGATAAAGTATTACAAATACGTGAACATTTAAAAGCGGCTCGAGATCGACAGAAAAGTTATGCAGATAAACGAAGAAAGCCGTTAGAATTCCAAATCGGTGACAAGGTGTTATTAAAAGTTTCACCTTGGAAAGGTGTTATTCGTTTCGGAAAGAAAGAAAAGTTAAGTCCACGTTTTGTTGGACCTTTCAAAATCATTAAACGAATCGGATCTGTTGCCTATCAGCTTGAACTACCAGTAGAGATGGGTGGAGTACACGATGTATTCCATGTATCAAACCTACGTAAGTGTTTAGCTGATGAATCCTTGCTTATGCCTTTACAAGATGTGGAAGTAAATGAAAAGCTCAATTTCATTGAACGACCGTTACAAATTGAAGACCGACAAATCAAAAAGCTTAAACGAAAGCAATTGGCGTTAGTCAAAATAAGATGGGACTCCAGGCGTGGCCCAGAATATACTTGGGAACTTGAGTCAGAAATGCGCAAAAAGTATCCACATCTCTTTCAATGAATCTCGAGGACGAGATTATTCTAAAGGAGGGGAGGATGTAACACCCAAAATAAAAAGAAAAGAAAAATTCAAAATTTCACTCCCTCGCGGTACGCGAGGGAGATTTTGACAAAACCTCGCGGTACGCGAGGGGACTGCTTATGCGCCAGAAAATCACCTTCTCGCGGTGCGCGAGAAGATTCCCAACCAAGCCTCGCGGTACGCGAGGGGATAGTACACGCGTCAGGGCCAGAAAACACGTGTCATTCACCCTTGCCACCAGCCGCCACGTGTCATGCTGACTCAGCACCGTTCGTGACACCTCATCCTCTCGCGGTACGCGAGAGATTTCCTTGGCCAGTCTCGCGGTACGCGAGAGACCGGAATTCCAGCCTATAAAAGGCCTTCAACGGGATTGAAATTCTGTACAGTTTCCAAACATTCCTTATACACAAACCCGATCTCTCAAAACTCTACGACGTCCCGAAGCGCTGTTCAAGAATCCTACGACACCCAACTCAAGCCGTAGTTCTGTCCAAATCCCGCAAAGTAGGTATCATTAAAACTATTCATATATATATAGCCGCAATTATATATATATTCTCTCATATATATATTCTCGTTAATCGTGTCTTCCCTAGGAAGAAACGTGTCGAGGTTCTGCTCAAATTCCGAAGCCTACAACCCTACCAGCCATCAAAATCAAGGTGAACACATTTAACGCTTTTCAAACGATAAAACCATTTTATTTACGAAAACGGCATGAAACAAATTAAATGCTTTAATCATAAGGGTAATCTACGTGATAGCATTCAGGCCATAAGCATACGTAGATTTGATCAAATGGTATACATGTGACGGGTGAAAGTCCGGTCCGTGGCTGGGTACAGATCATGTAAGGGGGTATCATAAGACTGAGGATATGGTTCCTTAGCAGATTATACGAGGGACGAGTTCCTGAGTATCATGTAAGACTAAGAACAAGGTTCTTAGCATCACGACCCTGGGAATAGGCTATCAGTCTGAGACATAGAGCTCAGCCAGTTGACCCCATGGCAGTTAACCCAGTGTATGTAGGTGGTATATATTTCAGGTGAAAAAGACTGCTGAATGTGTAGATTTACCATACAGAAACGTGCTTAAAGGCTTTAATTTGGTTTATGTTAGAAATCATTTTTCGTGTCAGTTAAATGTGATTCACCGGCTTTATGCTGATGTTCATTTTCAAAACGTTTTTCACAGGTAGTGAAAGAAATCATTAAATTCAGGGTGGTGCAGTAAAGACAAGATCTTTAGGCATATTTAAATCCCTGTGGCAGACTAATACAAGACCAAATGTTGGAACGGACGTAGATCCTAGACATTTTAAATGGCTTGTATTATGTAAATTAATTCAGCAGATGTACATTATATAATAGACTTTTGAATGTCTATTATCATGAAATGAAAAGGGACGTGGATCCCAAGTTTTGACAAAAAGTACAGAATTAACCCTTGAGGTTATTTACATGACATTTCATTACAAAAAGGCATCAAGTAAAAACAAAGACTTCCGCTGTCCAAATTTATGGGACCTCATTCAGATACCAGCGTTGTCTCGCGACGCCCGGGCAGGGGTAGCCCGGGGTTGTGACACCTCGAATGTCGCCTCGCGCATGCGACCTTTCCCCAATACGTATTAACTCTCCTCTCCAACCGAAATCCCGCGTGAAGCCGGATTCGACCCCCCCTTTATTCCGCCCGTGAACTCCCCACCTAATCCTCCATTTAATGGTGAATTTGGGTATAAATACCCGTTGTTACAGCCTAACGACATCATCCTCATACTCCCTAACCTCTCAATTCAGTCGATCAACGCCTACATTCTTCGATTCAAAGCTGCGACCGCCGACGTCCACCTTAAGCTCGTTCTCCCTCGTTTTCTATTCAAATCAGGTAATTCGAATGGCCATAATACTCGTTTTTCTTCTTAGATTGAAAACCCTCTGTCTTCCTTAGATTGAAAACCCTCTGTCAATTTACGAAGACAGAGGGTTAATCAGTATGTACTAGACGGATTTGCGTTCTAGGGTTCATACCAATTTGGGAACAAATGAGGCTTTTGTTTAAAAGTTTCTTTTTCAGTGATAATCACACCGAGGCCCGTAGGCGGGATGGTTATATGTGTGCGTTCGGATGGTGACCCGGTCACAGACCCAGGTTCGAGCCCGCTAGGTCGGCTTTGCCCTTTTTGATATTCTTTTAGCCTTTTAAACAAGCTTCAAACCTTTTAACAATTTTTATAAATTCTGTTAAATTTTTATAAACTTAAAATTGATTTTATTTACACTTTAATATTCCAGAACCATTTTATTTAATTAAACTATTGTTAAAACTTATGATATTTAAACATTAAAAATGGTCTTTAAATATTTAAGAACTATAAAAATACTTGTAAACCTTGATAAAACTTGTACTTATACAAAGACTATTTATTTAAAGTAAACTTTTATTAATTGCATTTTAAAGAATTCTTTTATCCAAATCTTTAATTTACACTTATAAACTTTTAACTTATATGATTGTCGTAAAATCATAAAAGTTCATAAAACTTATAAAAAAACTTGTATTCATTGAAAAACAAATACTTTTCCAAGTTTATAAACTTTATAAAATTTAAATAGAAGTTTTAATATTAAAAATATTAGCTTTACAAGAAATTCTGTTTAACATTTTATAATCTTATAAATGCCTATTATTACATTTTAAACATTATTAAATATAAAATTATGTTGTAAGATAAATACTAAATTCTTAAATACTTCAAATCTTGAATGAATTATTCTTTTGAATAATCATTTGTCCTCAGTGATTATTTATTCTTAAATAATTATTATTCATTCTTAATAATTATTTATTCTTAAATAATTATTATACATTCTTAATAATTAATTATTTTAAATAATTGTTATTAATCCTTAATCATTGTTTATTTTTCTTATCCTTACAACTCTATTTATAAAATACTTAGGAAATTTACTTTAAATTATTATTACCTAGCTAGGGTAATTAATACTTATAAAACTTCTAAATAATTATTTTAATAATTATTCTAAATCTACAAACTTATGAAACTTTGATATTCAAGTCTCACGTCATCCATTTAAAACCTTTGCTTAAAACATATGTTAAACTTTATAAAACACAATCAATCCCATCTCTCACTTGGAACCCTAGTCAAATCCCGAGATCTTAAGAATTCTTGTCCTAGTTTTATAAGATCATACTTGAAGCTTTAGACTTATATTCTTAGGCTTATTGTGAGGATATTCTCCCTCAAAGTCTTGCAAACACTTACTCTTATCGGATACTCTTCATCAATCCAAGTGAGTATACTTAGCCCCTTTTTCATTTACATTCTTTTGGGGTGAAACATGTTCAAACTTCAAACTTATACAATTCTTGTACAAACTATGACTAGATGCTTATTCTTATGTTAAACTTGAGACTTGTATGCTTAGATTAAACTTAATTCTAACATGTTCATTAACTTTGGCCGAGCCGATAGTAACAATGATAGATCTATTGCATTTGACCAATCCACCTTGATTGATTGACCCTTCGGGGGGAGCCCTTGGTGTTTGTTACTTAAACTAATACTTGAGACTTTTAAGGGTAACCTTCGGGTTATGCCTACACTTGATACTATAAGGGTAACCTGCGGGTTATGCCTACACTTGGTTGGAGGTTTGACGTGCACAATGTTTAAGATACTCGTTTTCTCATACTTACATTATAGAATGCATATATCATAGTGAATTGTAACTCTTTTCAAATACTTGTTAAACTGTGTCAAAACTTTTGTATCTCACCAACTATTTTGTAGTTGACAGATTCTTTCACATGTTTCAGGTTCTACATCATGAGACTTGTTTGTGATCACATAGGACGCTTTGGACCTAGACTTCATATTAAACAAATTTTGTATACATGTTATTTCCTTTGTATTTGAACCTTTGAATCTATTATTAATGAAATACTGAAACTTTAATAGTCAACCTTGTGCTATTGAACAACCGCGTCCGCCCCGACGTATAATCCGCCGTCGGTTGGAGTGTGACACAAAAAGCTAGCCACAAGGAGTTACATATTTTGTAATCACTCTGTCCAGTTTAGATTACAACGCCTATTCCTTACCATATACCAATGAAATGACAAACAGACAACATCGTAAAAAAGAGAGATTTTTATACTCTTGTTTAATGGTTTGAAATCACCAATTTTGAGAATGATAATTTCTCGAAATCCCACAATCTGGGGAAATAATGGACTTCACATATTTGTGCTAGATTTGACTAGAAACAGAACACCACAAAATTCATTTCATGCGTATAAGTTCCATTTTTCTAACTGTATGTATGAATGTAAAGTGGTTTTGTAGAACAGAAGCACCCATCAGGTCATGCCGACACAATAAAACAAGCCTCGGTTATGGTTTTCATGCGAAAAGCAGCAATACATGAACCGTTTCCCAGGACATATTTGATTGTATAATGTTCATACAAAACGTTTTTTGAACAGTTGGTGTCGTTTTGCTGGATCCTTAGGCTTGCTCTTTGCACCACCTCCTTTTTGTCCAGTCCTGTCGAAAGAAGTTGATAAATATGTCAACAAAATTATGCCCCACTTGACCAGGGTTCTGTAAATGTCATTGATACATATAAAATAAAATAAAAAATCAATAAACCAAAATGATTACTAATGGTTCCATGAACGGGTTAATTTGGGATGGAGGGAAAGAAACAAGATAAAAGACCATGGTTTCTCCCACTCGTATATGACGTCTCCTTGTGCAAAGACAACATGGCGCAAGTTAAGGAAGTTGCATTGACATACAAAAACAACCAAACTTGTTTTGACCCGTTATCCCAACCCGTCCATTTTACTCTTGTTTGAAAAAGAAAACGTCTGCGTTCATCGACAGACGATCCAAAATGGACATAATTGGTTCTATCCAAAATTTGATGTTACTACTTATCTAAATGACACTATTTTGTTCCATTTATATAGAAAGCATCATAAAGACCATGTCCAAGCTAGAGAAAAGTTGATTAATGGAAACAGGTTCAGAAAAATAGATTAATAAACTAATCCCTGCTTGAAGACATACCTGAACTCCTGATAGTACATCCCTTTAGCTCCTGACATGGCACTCATGGATCCCACGTTACGACGCGCACGAGCTTTTTGAAGTGCTATGTCATCTGTATCATCTTCTAGTATTTCCAAACCTACAGCATCATCGCCAGCACTTAACACCTATCATAGAAGCAATCAGTAAATACCTGCTTTGACCCGTACCCGCCCGTTATCATAAGAGAGAAAGATGTAAAACCTTCCCGAGAAGAGAGAGTTGATCTTCTAGACGATGATAGCTCAACTCGGGCCCTGCATCTGGTGGAGGTAGGCTTGTAATCACCTGTTAATCAGAAAGAAGATCAAAGATGTGACATTGGGTCCCATTTATTGTGGCACAGGTAATACGATTAGTAATTGGATGGTAATAAGAGAAGAAATAACATAAGCTATGGAATGTCATTTACATTTTGAAAAATAACAATGGCACTAGAAGAGTAAAACAAACGTGTTACCTTAAAACTATAACCTTGATCGATTAGAAATTGCTGCCTTTTAGTTGAGTAATACATTTCCTGCATTACAAAGAACAAACTCAAGCCTACAGCTTTACCAATCATAAAAACTAGGTTTTAAAGTTTCCAAGTTCGTTAAAACAGGGTTAATTACCAAACACTGATCTGTTGGTGTTTGGTGGTCAGTGTTTGGTAGTTGACACTTAATAATATTACCTGTGTATCTGTAGATACTAGGGAGTAGAAAAAGGCATTGTATTCCTCTTTTCCTCCCGCCATTCTATCCTGGAGACGACCCTATACTCAACAACAACATTAAAAAGGTTAATGATTATTAGTTCACATAAAAATAGAAAATATATAAATTATTGTGACGCTGCCCAGACAAACTTAATAGCCACGCTAATAACTTAAGGGAAAAACAGAAGTACCTTTGCCCTGAGAATACGTCCAAGACGTTGGGCTTCTTGACGCCTTGAACCAGCATGTGATGAAATTTGAATAATCACATTTGCTTCAGGAATATCAATCGAGTTATCACCAACCTAGGTAGTGATTTCAGCATTAACGATACAACCTACAAAATACTCATTTCTTTACCAAAATTGAATTTTAGCAATCATACCTTTGAGAGGAAAACAGTGTTGACTTCCTTGCTAGTCTTGAAAGCCTCAAGTATCTTGGTTCTTTCAATATGGCTGCACAGGAAATACAACACTTCTCATTTGAACACATGCAAGATTGAAATTATTTTCTTTTTTGGAATTGAAAGCCAATATGGACCTTGTGGCACCATAAATCATTGGTTTGCGAAGTTTCATTGCATATTCGGTTAGTGCAAAAAGATTGTCAGCAAAAACGATTATCTTATCATCACGTTGCTGCTCATGGAATCGAATAAGAAATTCACAAGCTCTAAACTTGTTAGGGTTCATCACATATAGTGCCTGCAATTTATAGTAAAACATAAACAATTATTAGATATAGATTCAAAAAGAACAATACACACAATAAGAGTGCAATCACTTTCTAAAACATAATACCTGTTTCTTCTTAGAATTTTCCTTCTTTAGGTATTCAGCAAAGAACTCTTTGGTCATTGGACACCACACTTCAGCACATTGTACATTCGCAATAAATCCACCCTTGACCAGATCCAACCAATTTGCTTCATACAACTTGGGACCAATAAGAAAATTCAAATCCGTAATCCTTTCATCCTCTCTAACAAGTGTAGCTGAAATTTAATAATTTCCA
Source organism: Smallanthus sonchifolius (assembly GCA_023525975.1). Classification (NCBI taxonomy): domain Eukaryota; kingdom Viridiplantae; phylum Streptophyta; class Magnoliopsida; order Asterales; family Asteraceae; genus Smallanthus; species Smallanthus sonchifolius. The sequence continues at coordinate 57,070,371 of CM042041.1, read as the reverse complement.
CTTCAGACAAAAAATAATAATCTCATTATACATTATACATCTTAGTATATATTAAAAAGCATACCAGTAAGCCCAAGCTTGCAATGAGATTTAGTGATGCTAATGACTTTACGAAACATGTGTGCAGGGACCACGTGCACCTGAACAACCGCCACAACCAAATTAAAGGTCCATTTTACATAGTTAAAGTGAAAAAAAGAACACATGAAATTATGCCTCATCCATGAGTAGCAAACCCCATTCTCTGTTTCTTATTTCTTCAATGATTTTTTCAGACTCTTCTGATCGTTTCCCGCCAAAAGCAACCATGTTATAGGTAGTCACAACAACTCCAGCATTCCCACGAAATCTTTCTTTGCTATCAGATGTAAACCGACAGATGTTCTCATCCCGAATGTTTGACCATAACTTGAACTGAAAAGCCCATTGGTCAACCGAAACAGCATTTGTTGCTAAACAGAGACAACTTTTCTTTATTCTACAGGCTGCAGAAACACCCACTAACGACTTTCCAGCACCACAGGGTAAGACAATGATGCCAGACCTTGCTCTGCCTGCAAATGAGTAAAACAGACCAAATGAGTAAAACAGCTTCAAAGATTTAGATTATTATTATTCAATACCATTTCCAAACATCTTGCTAAGACTCTTCTCTTGATATGGCCGTGGTTGTGCTTGAGGCTTCAATTCCATATCAAGGTCTGGATTGATCTGCAATATGAAAAATCAGTTATAGAATGCAAAAAAAAAAATCAACATCTCAATAAAAACCACGTCACTTAAAATGAAAACTCACAGTATCATTGCGGAAATCATATTCTTCCAACATTGGATAGTTTAGAGCATTTGGCAGGCATTTCTGCTTTACATTTTCCACCTGTCAATTAAATTTGTTAATCAATATTACTGAATGAAATTTCAGACAGACTAAATTTTCTACAATTTACAGAGTGACGATTCTTAAAGCCATCTATATAGATTACACCGATGTCCTTAAAAGATGGTTCAAATTACTAAAGCCAAATAAATTTAAAAAGTATACCTGAGAAGGATCAATTTCAAATGAATGAGCTTCTTTTTCTTCAGCTACAGCTGCCAGTTGTGCTTCATTTAGCAACTCATCATGTGTACCTTCAATTTCACCAATTGACCTACTAACAGTGAATCCATCTCCTCCCTGAATGTGAAAAATAGGATCAAGATCAATGCGATAAAACACCAAATGTGAATAAAAGAAGAGGGACTTTTATTCTGCGGATGTAATTGAAACATTTGGCAATTAATTCCCCTTGAAATATATCAAAGATGAAGCCAACTAATATCTTCAACACAGTCCCTCATCAGCAAAAACCAAAAAATTAAGAATAATTGTTGAGCAGAAAATTCACAGCAAAGGCAGACCTCGTTAAAAATCCTGGCTCGCGATATCACTTCATCACTTAACAATCTCTTCAGTACCTGCAAAGAAGCATCAAATAAGAAATTAATAATCATATATCAGCATCTGCTATGCAGATTAAAAAAAAAAAGATGAACTATCTTGCCTCAGGGAAAGGAGATTCAACTAGGTATCGGTTCTTCTTAAGTACAAGCTTTACTTTTCCATAGTTTGCGGTAGAAGCGTGAATAAAATCAATCATCTCTTTCGGGAGCTTGGTTTTTGAAAGCTTGTTCAGAACAGCAATGATTGTTTCAGTTTCTAAACCCACAGATACAGCAGCATAAAGCGAGTGTGGAGTAAGGTTGTATTCATGCATTGACTCAGGCCTGCAAGTAAAACCCAAGCCCAAAAGATCTCAAATTTTAAGCCGACAAGACAATCAAAATACCATCTATCATCAGCAAGATGTGAACATGTATTACCTGCAGACAGGTTCTGCAATAGCAATAAGAAAATCATATGCTTGTTTATACAATGGCGAGAACGTCTCAAGAAAGATCCGGCCATCTGCACAAGCCCATAACGGGCGATTGGCATGGTCCGGTTTGAGTTCCAGTTTGGTAAAATCTCTCTTCTTTCCCTCTTCATCACCTTAAATTAATACAAAAACGTTCATTCATTCAACTCAAAACTTAGAAAGAAACACACACACAACCCATATTATTTACTAATCAGTTGAAAAAAATACCATCACGATCATCGTCGTTAACGCCTACAACAAAATATGAATCTTCATCATCAGAAGCTGCAGCTCTATGGTCCTCCTGCAGGATAACACATACACCCTATTCAGTTAAACAGATTACATACTTATGAATATTGTAATGGAGTTCTAATTTGAGTAATTCCACAGTAGCCTATTCATGTCAGCAATCCCTTCTTATAATTTACTACCTTCATATAGTTCAATTAAAAGCTCCTCAAATACAAATTCATTCACATTATATTAGGTTAATTATCCATGAAACAATGACCTAATTCAATGTACTATAACTGAATGGTAATAACTAGGGTTTCCGGTGAATAACCTTCGATGATGATGATTTGTTCCTCTTGCTAGGTCTCCCACTGTTCTCACCTAAAACAGTAATATTGAAAAGGTTAATTCCCTCATATCGCATACAATCGTTTTGCATACTTGATCGAATGACTACACGCGTTGATCGTAAAATTTAGGGTTTTTTTTAATAGCTAAAATCAGAATATACCGTATCCCATGATCGGATCTGATATTTGTAGGTTGAATCCAACAATTCGTGTGTATGAATTGGAAGAAGATGAAAATTTTCTTGTGGCGTTTGTAACTGCTATCGCAGATGAACGACGGGTTACAAGGCGGTGCTTTGTTTATCAATACTGTTACAGGTTATGATATATATAAACGTTTGGATTTTGTTTAAAAGTGATTTTGGGTTTGTATGATTTTTTATGGGCCAAAACCTAATTAATACGCTAGAGATTTGAAAGAGTTGTTCCTTGATGATGTATTCAAATTGGAACAAAATAAAAGTTAGCACATTGGCTAACAAAATGTCTGAAACATGTAATATATGATGGAGTTGGAAATCCGAATTACTACCTCGTCTTGTAACCGGTTGTTACCTTATCGTCTCCCAATGGTCTCCAACAACAGGAAAAAACCAATGACATTCTATGAATGACAAGCCTGTACTGTTTTCGGTGAAATGGTGTCGAAGAAGGATCGAAGAAAATATGTTTCTGCTCTAAATACTTCGTACAACTGGTGTAGATTGGTTCTATTAAAGGTCACTTTCTTTGGCTGACGTGTTTTATTAAACAGACTACCAATTAAACTTAAACTCTATAGAAGAGGTTTGCCGGGTGATATACAATGCTCCACGTGAGGACACGATTGAAAACATTGACCAATTGTTGATTTAATGTTACATGAATCAAAAGATCTAGGAAGAAATATTTACCTAGTGCAAATGCTCACTTTTTATCCCCTCCACAGTGAAATGTATGATCAAAGTCTATCTGGTGCCAATCAAAAGGTGGCAGACATGTCTTCCATACAGCCACCCTCTCCACCTTTTGGGTTGTTTGGAAGGTAAGGAACCGGAAAATATATTTGATAAGGAACCGAAAAATATTTTCAACCGTAGATGGAGTTTTTTTGGTGCACAACATTAAATTGTCATCTTATATATGGTTTAAAAAAGAGAAATTGTCGATTGGGGACAACGGGTTTGCTCCTATGTCATCAAGTTTCCCAACTACATTTGTTAATGAACTAAGAGGCTAAATGAAGTGTCTAATTAGGTGGGGTCTCGTGGGCTAAACAAATTGGTGTGTGTGTGTGAGTTCTTGGTGCAAGTTCCCACATATTGTACCGGGGGATATACTTGTGTGTGGGTTTGGTGTGAGTTACATTGGGAACAAATTGTGTCACAGAGTGAAAATGGTGTCGGTCTCTTTTCTTTTTGGTATAGTATATGGATCTTTCCTTTCGGGTGATTTCGTTTCGTGTAGCGTGTCTTTAATTCCTCCTAGGGGCGATCTTTAAAGTTTTCTTATAAATCCATATTGAAACACAACATGCTCAATCAAAACTCATGTGGGTGGGGGCTTTGGGTTTTATCATATGGTTACCCCCTCTTACTATGAGAAGACTAACATTTTTTTTTTTTTTTTTTGCAAACGTGAAGAACATTCGTCTTCTCCAACATTATTATCAAGCTCTTAGTGTAGCACTAAGACCTTTGTTGCAACAGTATACGTAGGGTTTGAGTGACCCGCATACATATATGGGTTTGATATGCTTATAGTAATTGTAGTCCTGGTGCGGTATATGTGAATCTTGAAAAATCGGGTGATAAATCAACATGATGTATTGCTCATCTTTTTTTTAAAGGCGTACATTGAATGTTGTGACGTCGCAACCACCCCCCCTCCCGGTCACACGGAGAGCCTCGTCCAACTCCGACCAATATGTTGTCTTAACCGGGCCCACTTGACGTCCGAGTTAGAGAGCTTTCAAGGAAAAACCCCACCCAATACGGCCCCCTTCCGGGCTTGAGAGAGAGCCGAGGCTCGAACCCTGGATCAGCGTGGGTAAAAACCCAAGTGCATCAGCCTAAGAGCTAGGCCTCATTTGCATGCCGTGGAAAATTAATGGTGGTGGCAGGAATCAAACCCGGGTCCCATGAAACTTCGGGCCTTACCTCAAACACTACACCACAACCTCTTTAGCATGTATTACTCATCTAACTAAGTGATCTACTAATATGTAAACAAGTTGAAATGTTATTCATTATTTTCTTGTCTGTGTTCCCGTGTTTCACTATTTGAGGTAGAAATGATAACTTTAATTGATTTGTTTAATATCTAATCAATCAAATGAGACAAAGTTTACCTAAAATTTATTTAACATATAATAAACAACTTTATTTAAAGGTTATACTATTTCTAAATTAATTATACCCCAAGCAACTTTTAATAATTGTTTTGGTTGTTCCCTTCCCCACTTCCCCCTTTTGGTTATCCCAACAAACTCATCCAAAGCTTTTGCCATTTTATGAATCACTGTGCGATTGTTACACCGACTCTTATAAAATTTTGACATTATTTAACAAATATAAAACGTAACGACTATTATAATACCCAATTACCCATTTAAATTAATAACTTAATTGGATTAAAAACTCAGTCATTTAAACAACTAAGCTCAAATGCCGAGAACCGTTTAGCCAACCCACTAGTGACTATTCTATTACCCATTTAAACTGTTAAACAATTAAATATAATTACAAGTTAGTAGCGGCAATCCTTAACGATTCAAGCTTCTATCGATTTACCGATTGCGACTAATAGCCCAGTGAATTACCATTTGCTTATTGCAACTCAAGATTTCACATGCTTTTTTATTGCTATTTCTCACTCACAAAATTATATTTTTTCACTTATAGCCTTGCGACTCACAACCCTATGTTATGTAACATGTGTGTATTTGGTTTGAATTTTGAACTTTTGAAAATGAATTATGTTACTATTTGCTAATTACTACGCAGTATGTTGTTATTTTGACCATGTAGTATGTTGAATTTTGACTATGTATTATGTTAAATTTTGATTAGTGATCACCAATATGTGTAATTTGTAAATTATAATATGACAATGTGTGTATTTTGATTATTTGATTAGTGGTGGTTAGTGAAACTTGTTGAATTGCTTAGAAAAGCTTCTGTTGATGTTGTAATGAACCGATTTCAAAAAATGAAAACCCGTACAAAACAACATTGTGGATGGTTGTAACCTTGTCCCTTGAAGCTACTCCCTTGCTTCCTCTTTGACCCAAGTTCGAATCCCTGGATGAGTTGCTAATTTTTTCCCACAATTTAATTAATATTATTTTTTAACTATATTGCCTTTACTTCGCGTTGGATGAGTTTAGTTTATTCTTCCATTTTTTATGTCTTATGTTTTTCAATTACGCGTTTTCATTTTTTATGTCTTACGTTCCTCCAATACAAGTTTAGTTTTTTGTATCGTTGGGGATTTTCCGCTGTAGCACGTGGGTCGGATCATTTGAGAAAGTAAAAAAGACATTTACATGAGTAAAATAGTGTAACCCGTTTTTTTTATTATTATTTCTTCGTAATTTGTGTGGTAACAACTACAATTAAAACATAGCCAAATTTATTTTAAAAAAATGATTTTTATATTGCATAAATTTATGTGTTCAAATCTATCTACCTTTTGTTTTAGATTTTCAATTTTATGTGATGGATGTTATACAAGTGCGTGAATTCTGTATGTTTGTTTACATGCTCTCTCTATATATATATATTTTTATACATACCTTCATGGGCAAGAAATACAAAACGTATCCTTTAGATTTGATGATTTATTTTTATCCATGCCTTCATGGACAAGTTATACAAAAGGGTGAAATTTTTGCGCATGTACATAATTAAATTTATATAACCATGAAAATAGTAATAAAAAAGGTGTAAACATGTCGAGCTGCTTGTTAGCAACTCAAGGTCGATTTATTAAAACCTTAAATATATTATAACTTATATAATAAACAAACATTTGTATTTAATATGATAAAGTTAATTATATATCTATGTTATATATAAAAGTTCTAGTTATAAATAAAATAATTAATTAATTAATAAACGAGCCAACCCGAGTTAAACTTGAGTTTTAGAGATACAGTTCTAAACGACGTAAGCTCAAACTATTTAGGACACCCGCAGTGGAGGCATGAGCCACCTTGCTCAATCACAGGCGCAGAACACCGACCTTGGGGTGTGATTTAAGGTGTGGGGTGGCTTCCATGAGGTGCTTTACGGGGCGTGGGACAGATTGATGTGTTATATATATATATATATATATATGTGTGTGTCACCTTAATTATTTGATTTAGTGATTGCTCACTCTTAACGTGACGATAACATGACGGGACGTGAAATACCGGACTTATAAGGATAGAAGATGTGGTAAAACTTGGTTTGTTGTCGTCCATTAATTAACTAATATCCATAAAATGTATGCTAACGTCAGCTTTTGTGTCGAGAGTTTGGGCTATGGGAAACCGAAGACATTGACACTCACATGGTAGTTGATTGAATCAAAGCCCACCATCACCAGTCCAACATCTGTCGCCTTTATTTCCCTAAAGTCGTCTTCACTCAACTTTACATCGCTCATTGCTACTTCCTTCATCGTTACCTCAGCTTCAAGTTACTGATTTCATGATTGATCGACCAACCATATTTGAAAGGTAGCACGGTTCCTTGCTTTATATTAGGTTTTCAGGTTTGATTGTTCGTGATCTTAGGGTTTTTGTTTGATTTGCATCGAATTCAACCGGATCAGAGTGTTGATCTATGTGAATTTGACGTTTATACTATTGTTGAATTTGATTGGAGGTGTGGTAAGTTGTTTGTTATGTAATTCGTTTGATTTGGTGCCCTAAATTTTGACTCTGGTTGAAATAGGGGAAGACTGCAATTAATTAGGTATTTGTGGAGATCGTGTTATTTGTGTTTAGTATGACCTAATTAAGTTGGGGCAAAATAGTGGTTAGTGATGGTTTCTGAGGACTATGATTAGGTATCATTATAAGTATTGATTTGATTGTAGTTGGAATATGATTAGGTATCAGTATAGTTATCATATCTAATTCCTTTGTTTGGTTGAATGATTGGTATGGATATCAAATTGACTCCATGGTTGCTTCGTATTCTTCACCGTCATATGACAATTTTTTTTTTATTTAATAGCCATCTACCTTCATCATGCAATAGTTATTGATTCATTTCCACATGGATGTTATTATCCTCAAAGGAACAGAACTTTTATTTGAATCGTTCTCAGAGGCATTTGAAACTAGAAAACAAAGCATACATCAATCTTTGACACCAAAAATATTATTATTGAATCATTTTATTCGCGATCGTTTTGCAGGGAAGCAGACTGACATCATCGTCGAGATGAAGCAAATCATGGTGAAGAAGTGAAATTTGAATCAAATATGTTCATTTAATTGTTTGTTGATTAGTGGAGTGCAATTTTTATGGTTTTTTAGTTATCAACTTATACTGTTTGCCTTTTCATGTAGATTCTGCAATTTGTTTACTTCTAATACAAGTGATCCATTAACAATGGATTGCAACTGCATTGAGCCACAATGGCCAGCTGATGACCTCCTGATGAAGTATCAGTATATATCAGATTTCTTTATTGCTCTTGCTTATTTCTCCATCCCACTGGAGTTAATATACTTTGTTAAAAAATCAGCAGTTTTTCCCTATAGATGGGTACTTGTTCAGTTTGGTGCTTTTATTGTTCTCTGTGGAGCTACACATCTTATTAACTTATGGACCTTTAATGTGCATACAAGAACAGTTGCTATTGTTATGACAACTGCCAAAGTCTTGACTGCTGCAGTTTCATGTGCAACTGCACTTATGTTAGTCCACATTATCCCCGATCTACTTAGTGTAAAAACTAGGGAATTATTCTTGAAAAATAAAGCTGCTGAGCTGGATCGTGAAATGGGTATCATTCGAACCCAAGAAGAAACAGGCAGACATGTTAGAATGCTGACTCATGAAATCAGAAGCACTCTTAATAGACATACTATTTTAAAAACTACACTTGTTGAATTGGGAAGAACATTAGGGTTAGAAGAATGTGCCCTTTGGATGCCAACACGAAGTGGTTTAGAGCTTCAACTTTCGTACACACTTCACCATCAAAACCCTGTAGGGTTTACGGTTCCGATTCAATCTCCTGCAATCAATCAAGTTTTTAGTACGAATCGTGCGGTTAAGATCTCTCCAAATAGTCCTGTTGCTAGACTACGCCCAGCTTCTGGTAAATATATGCTTGGGGAGGTTGTTGCCGTGAGGGTCCCGCTTCTACATCTTAATAATTTTCAAATCTATGATTGGCCGGAACTTACTACAAAACGTTACGCGTTAATGGTTTTGATGCTTCCTTCTGATAGTGCAAGGCAGTGGCATGTTCATGAGTTGGAGCTTGTTGAAGTTGTTGCTGATCAGGTTTGAAATATTTATGTTTTTCTTGATTTAATTCAAGCTGTTATTGTTTCTAATTTGGTATTTAGGGATTATTTTAGGGCGAACTGCACAAAAGAGAAACCAACTAAGCACTTTCTTTTCCCAATTCTAGCAACCAACTTTATTTTAGTTGCAAAAGGAAACCAACTTGCAATTTATTTCCCAATGTAGCAACTGACAGCATTTACTGGTTTTACCTGTAAATTAATGATCTTGCACTGGTTAGTGCCATACCAACCACCACATCTGGTGCCACATATGCAATTGAATGTCATGTTTTTGAAAGGAATTGCTTACAAGTACGAAAAGTTATCTATTTTTAGAACTTTTTGTTTAAGAATAATGATCTAGTGTCACATCGGATTCCATGTAGCATATACATATATCCTAAAATGACAAATAAGACATCACACCACCAAGTTTTTTAAAATTTGTAAAAAATGACTTGCCACCGGTTGATAGAGGTCATCCATTGCTCGAGTTGGTAAACGTAACTTGGTTGCTATAATCAGGTGGGGGAGGGGGGAGTCAACATGGTCAAAGTTAACTTCTTGTCATTACTTTTTGTTCTACCTTCTTTTTTAGGTTGCTGTGGCTCTTTCACATGCTGCAATTCTAGAAGAATCCATGCGGGCCCGGGATTTGCTCATGGAGCAAAATGTGGCACTCGATCATGCAAGACGAGAAGCCGAGACTGCTGTGCGTGCACGTAATGATTTCCTTGCAGTTATGAACCATGAAATGAGAACTCCAATGCATGCAATTATTGCACTTTCATCATTACTACAAGAAACCAATTTGACACCTGAGCAACGGCTCATGGTTGAGACTGTTCTCAAAAGCAGTAATTTGCTCGCAACCCTAATAAATGATGTATTAGATCTTTCCAGGCTGGAAGATGGTAGCCTTGAACTTGATTCTGCATCTTTTAACCTTCATTCTCTCTTCAAGGAGGTATTCTCATATTTCATCTTGATTATATCTTTTCTAATCATTTGGTTATCGCGACTTGATATCGCAGTATCAGTTTTTTTTATGTTTGGATATACAAATTTTATTTCTGTTTATATGATTATTTAGGTTTCTTATAGAATTAGGCAAACACTCAAACAACTGATAATTTGATTATTGCAGTTTCAAACATCCAAACACTGGTTTTGATCATTCGATAACACATAATCACTTGTTCTGACTGGTTTTGTGCTTATTTCTTCAGGTTCTAAAATTAATAAAGCCTGTCGCATCAGTGAAAAGGTTGTTTGTAACATTGAGCCTTTCTTCAGATTTGCCAGAGTATGCAGTTGGTGATGAGAAGAGACTCATGCAAATAATTCTAAATATTGTTGGTAATGCTGTTAAATTCTCAAAAGAGGGCAGCATTTCGATTTCTGCTATCATGGCTAAAACAGATTCTTTGAGGGACCCACGAGCTCCCGACTTCTTTCCACTTCCTGGTGATAATAATTTTTATATGCGCGTTCAGGTTTGTTTTCCCTTAAAATTCAATACTCCTGTTTAATGTGCCGGGTTCAGTTTTTAACTTCACACCTCTTGCGTAGGTGAAAGACACTGGAATTGGAATTAGCCAACAAGACATTCCTAAGCTGTTCACAAAATTTGCAGAAAGCCAATCGCCAGCAAGTAGAAATCCAGGTGGCAGTGGACTTGGCCTTGCCATTTGTAAAAGGTAATTATTATTTCTGTTCGGTCTGACAGAATGGAATGACATAACATTTAAGCATGTTGCCATGTTGGTTGGTAATTTGGTATGCATGAGTAGACATTTGAACTAAATTAAAGTACGTTGGTAGATTTAGATAAAATAAATATCCATTAATGTAATTAAAATATGATTTAGATCGAAAATATATTTTAGATGTATAAAAAATAGTAAAAATAGATATTTAGCATTTTTAATCACTTTTGATTGAATAAAGCTTTTCATGTTATATGTAGTTATGGATGTATAGTTTTTACTTATAGTTGGAACACAATGTAAAAAAAAAACCTATGAATTTGTAATAGAATATATTCTTGTAGTTATTTTCTAATACTAAATATATTATGTGTTACATTGTTGCAGATTCGTGAATCTTATGGAAGGTAATATATGGATTGCAAGTGAAGGTATTGGGAAGGGATCTACTGCAATCTTTTATGTAAAACTTGGATTTCATGCGCGTTTAAATGAATCCGGACTCCCTCATTTGAGACTTCAACCAAAAGTTGGTCAAACAAGTTTTCCAGGACTCAAAATTCTAATCATCGATGATAACGGGTTAGTCTTCGTCATATCTAAAATCTTGATCCTTCCATACATAAATACATGCGTATTTATTTTTACATACATATAATGCAGGGTTAGCAGAACAGCAACTAAGGGGCTCCTGGTGCACCTTGGTTGTGATGTAACCACGGTTAGCTCAGGTGAAGAGTGCTTACGAGTTATAACCAAAGACCACAAGATAGTTTTCATGGACGTCTCTGTACCTGGAACCGAGAGTTACAATGTTGCAAGGATTTTACACGATAAATTCCCAAAACGCCATGAAAAGCCGCTCATAATTGCACTTACAGGCAACACCGATAAATCTGCAAAGGAAAACTTACTGAGAGTTGGTATGGATGCAGTTGTACTGAAACCGGTTTCCGTGGAGAAGATGAGAATTGCATTATCTGAGCTGTTAGAGCATAGAAATTATGTACAAGAAGCATAATAACCATACCATGACTCTCTCCTTCCAAAAAGGGAGGTTTTTTGGCAGCTTCGGTGGCTTGTACATATTGCTACTTTTCTAGTACATACTGTTTTATGTTATTGTCACTATATATACAGGATGATACTGTTGTTTGAAATGAGATTTAACATGTTGAGTGGTTACCCAATTTGTTGCATAGAATTGATGGAAGAAACACTTGTTAATTATAGGGTCTGTTTTGTTAATTAAAAGTTGAAAAGTTATTTATATCGTTTATAAATAATGATGACTTAAATTATAAATACCCACCTTAAATCATGGGAAAGTTACTCAAATATACATGTTGATCGATCAGTCTGCCTAAATGAACTTTGACAAGAAATTTTTCACTTTAAGCACCGACTTTCGGAATCGTGTATAAATGAGTGAACATAATTTTCTCCGCACTTAGGGTTGTTTAACGGTTCGGTTTTTGGTTTGTTCGGTCTATTTGATTCGGTTTATTCAGTTTTTAATATTTTTAGGCCTATCCGTTAACCGAATCGAACCGTATTAAAAATTTGTTTAACCGAACCGATTTCAATTCTGTTCCGTTTCGGTTGAAAACCGAATTCAACTAAATGACATTTTTGTCTAATTTTGGTTTCTTAGTGACGTGGCGATGTGAGGAAGGACTTGAGGGTTTTGGAGTTGGCGACGAGAAAAGGCTAGGGTTGCAAAGAATGTCTCGTGTGTATATTTAAACCCTAAGTCCCTAACCATATTACTAACTACATATATAGTTATCACTTATTTCATTAACTGGATAAACTGATTTCAGAAAAAATATATATCCGTTAATCAAACCGAAATCACAATTCGGATACGGTTAGGAACCGAAAATCGAATTCACAATTTGGTTTGGTTTTTTCGATTACGGATACAAATCGGTTTTTGGTATTTTTACACACCCCTACAACTAATGCATGTATCACGATTTTATTAGATCACGTAACGGATAAAAAAATTCAATTAACACAAATGTTCTTATACGTTGCTTCTAAAAATCAATGTTTATCAACGTTTAGGGTTAATTTTTTTTTTATCAATGCTCATTTTAATATTGATATTGCATGTGTACTTTAATAATAAATTTCCCTTGTGTAGTTAAATCACACCATCTTTATTATAGAAAAGGCTATATTATTCTCTTATATTTATATATAAAAATGGTTTAATATATATTTTGTTTTATTAGTCACTTTCAATTAGGCAAACCACCATCTAAATTGTCTCTTTTATTGTTTTATTATTTATTGCCTTTTATGTATTTATATAATAATTTTCAATAATTGTTCGGACCGGAGCCTTGGGGGACAAAGGTGGACCTCCCCTTATAGTTGTGATAAGGTATTAAACAAAATTCATTTGTTAATGCTAATGCATGATTAAATTAATAAATACCATACAAATACTTAAATAATCCACTGATTGTGATTTGTGACACAAATATATATATATTTAAATGATCTAAAAGAAAGACCATTTTCAAGAAAATCAAATGTGTAATTCTAAATTGACTTGAAAAATCATATCAAAGCAGAATGACAACATTTAGATATAGAGGAAAGCTATAACCTGGCTGGAAATTACAGGGCTAAAGATGAAGGGGAAGATAATTTAAAGCCAAGAAACAAGCTTTTCTATCTCCGGTTAAATCGTATACAATTAAGTCGCGCTAATCGGTTAGGATAATAGTAGTATATTTACACACAAACAACACGCACGCGAACACACATCAAGATCAAGATCAACTTCTGTCTCTATGGTTTCTTCCAGATTTTCGCCTCTTGGCTGCATTGATGAACTCCATTATGGCTTCCATTTCACTTACTTTCTGGTAAAGAAAACATGACACGGATCAAAAGGGGGTTGGGTTGTGTTGGGTCGGGTCGGGTCGGGCCGGCTTGGGCTGACCCAGACAATCTTTATTCTTTTTTTTTTTGAATTTTATAAATAAGTAACGTGTTAAATACATTTTTTTTTCTGGGAAATCTTTTAGCTTAAATGATACATAACCCGAATCGACCCACTTGTATATAAATGGGTTGAAACCGCCATCTCTGCAATTTGCAAGAGCTTAAAAATAGGAAAATAGCTAGAGAATGGGACCTGGGAAGCAAAATGTTTGTAAACTGCATTAACCAGTTGTTCCTTTGATGGATTAGAGTGTATATTTCCCTAAAATAGGAAAAAAAATCACAAATTAAAATGAATTATGAAAACAAGAAACACGTGGGTGTAGTTAGTTTTATACAGGAGACTCACAAGGTTAAAGGTACTGTAATATCGCCATAGCGTGTTGGTTCCTAGCTTTGAGAAGTTGACTTTCTGTTCATCCAGATAAAATCATCAAAAACAACTCTTGGGTCATATTTGGATATGCATGTCAAATATAAAGGTCAAACAGACTAATGATTTAGTTCTGAAGTGTTAAAATCTTATATTCATATTGCTAGATTTGAAGAATATATAACAATATATGATGTCCATATCAAGTTTTCTCAAAAGTTAAATTCATCACAATGAGATTGAAGTAGCAAATATGCATATTTTGACCAAAAAAGTCAACTTACAGGATAACAGGTGTGCATATTGGATTGTGTTTCTCTGCAAGCACTACGACTACCAGACTTCATCGATGGAGATGGGCTCCACGGTCTTGTGTATCGAATTTTGGGTTTGTTTAGCTTGCTGAACTCACTATGGGTGGCTGCCAATGAAGAACAAACCAACTTAAAACTGTTTTCAAAATGAATCTTTCTAGTGGTATTTGAGGGAATTTACAAGGTTTTGAGTTTGTATAAACTTACAGAACTCATTTACATCAGAGCCACTGCTTGAAATATCAAATTCATACTCATCATCTTCTTCATGACCAGTTGGTGGTTCAAGAACACTCAAAGCATTCCTTTGCAGCTTCACTTCAACTCCATTTTTCAGAACCTAGTAAAAGTTGGACTAATTATTATTAGTCAAATAATCAAATTCATAAAATAGCTTCAATAATCACAAAAATTAGTACCATCATTATGTAATTAGTACAATGGACGAGTAAGACATTTTAGCTTCAATTTTTGCTAGAAAAGGAAAAGTTGCAACTTTTTACACCGTATAATGGAAATTGTTGCGAATTTTAACATGTAAAGCTAATAATGAACAAATAAATCGGTTCACATGACAGTTTACCAAAAAGATAAGCGGTCCTGGTTTGATGTCAAATCGGCACCCTATAATGGAAAGTATTGCAGAATGTAATTGGGACAACGGGTGTATACAAACTTAATTAGGTGTATAGTCATCGTCCTGTTTATGAAGTAAAATTTTGATTTAGTAAGAACATAAAATCCAAAACTTAAGAAAAAGCATATCAGTTTCTTGATACCAATAAAAAACATACCCCTCAACCATGACTAATAGATAAATCTTATAAACACATATAATAATTTGTAGTAGTGACGAAGGGCAAATAAGTCATTTTAAACTTGAAACCGTTATAGGGAAAGTTGCAATTTTTCATGACACCAAGACCAGAATTTGTTGCAATTTTCATAGAACAGATGGAGTCAACTAAATTTATCTACATACAATCATCATCTGTTTATGAAATTAAAAAAAATGAAACATAAACCAACCCAAAATCTCAAGAAAAAGCATTTCACTTTCATGATGCTACATTTGATTACATCTAGTGTCACCACTACTACTAACAACATTATTAGAACAAATCAAACTTTGATGGCCCCATCATGTACAATTTCAATCATTTTGGCATGCTATTTCCCCCCCCCCCCCCCCCCCTTTTTCTCCTTAATTAGTGTGACCAAAAGATTCAAAGTAATAAAGGGTGTATGCAATTTAAACAAAAGCAAGATAAAGAAAGAATACGGTTAATACCAGCCAGTGCCAGCCACCAAGACCAACAGCCTTCTTCACAACGCCTTGTAGACCCACCAAAACTGATTTTGTTCGATTATTTCCCGTCACAATTACTTTCGTATGCCTAGGAAGAACAGAAAGCTCTTCATCCCCACTTTCTTCACGAAAAGGAGAAAAAACTCGTGAAGAATATAACTTGGTTTCCATCATTCTTTCTTTAATTCCCAACAATTGTGAATCTTTATAATCAATCTTTATCTTAATGTTTATCCAGTCCTCCTATCTAATCCATAACATTGAGCAAGAAGCCAAAAAAGACAACACCAACTCTGAATTCCTAATCAAGAAACCAAAAGTCTGTCACTAGAAACTCAAAAAGACTACAATTATCAGCTCAAGTTTCAAACTTTTAGTTGAATTTTACACTTCTTGATATGGAATTGAAAGATTGAGGGCATACCCACCAAGAATTAAGACCCTTTTTGGGAAATTCAATTTGAAATGGTGAGAGAGAAGAAACTGAATGAATCCAAATGGGAAAATTGATCAATTGGATTAATAAACAACACCAACTCCCAATTCCTGATCAAGAAACCATAAGTCTGTCATTAGAAACCCAAAAGGACTACAATTATCAGCTCACGTTTCAAACTTTAAGTTTAAAAATTTTACAATTCTTGTTATGGGATTAAAAGATGGAGGACATAGACATACCCACCAAGAATTAAGACCCTTTTTGAGAAGTTCAATTTGAAATAGTGAAATATGGTTCTTAAAAAAATTGAATCTTTAAAATATGACACGAAACTTTACACAGAATGTTGAATGCAAAATGACCCACAAAGTCATTGGATCTCTCTACCCTTCACGGATTCAATTTGAAAACAATAAATGAATAGAACAAATGGGTATATAATATAAATATAAACAATTTGATCCTAAATCCCAATTTTACCACTTGGATCTTTAAAAATCAGAAACCTTTGAACCATCTAGAAAACATTCAGCTCATTTCTAGATATAAAAATAGCTCCCCAATCAATTTCACTGAAATCAGAAATTATCCATATATAAATACATTAATAGTAAATTTGTAGTTAACAAACCCAAATTAATTCAAAAGATCAATGAAAAAGCTTGATGGGTTATGTAAAATGCATTGAAAATTTAAAATTAATTCAAATTTCTTTTTATAGAATCTTAAAAAAACACATAACCCATTTGGAAAGACGCTAAATTTCAACTAATTAAAATGCATTGAAAATGTAACACAAAAATATGTTCTTAGTTCTTACTAATTACCTCATATAAGACTGAATTTGAGCAGGGTTTGAAGGGATGCAGAATTCCAAATTGGGGTCAGATTTTGAGTAAAATATGGGAATTTTTGGTGGGATTATTTGTGGAAGAGAAATGTATGAAAATATGGTGATGGGAAATTGTTAATCAATCATGATTCTTTGTTGTTGGAATTTACAGAGCATGGAAGAGATGAAGAGAGAGAAAACAGAGAGAGAGAGTGTGTGTGTGCATACACACACTAAATGCTTTCAACTGCCATTGGAAACGACCTGCAAACGAATAAGACACGCACACAGTGTACGGTCAATCACACACAATCTTGCTTTTTGGTTCACCGGTTTACCTGCTGTTACCGGTTTTCTTGGAGTCAAGTTTAATCTTTTCACCTTGGATCGGCTTGGATCGGCTCGGATCGGCTGTTCTTTTGTCTCCTTCTCATTTTGAAATTTGAATTGCACGATTTGTACGTATGCCCATCTTGCATAACCCGACCCGGTATCAATCTCTTATCCTTATTATTATATTACACTAAAAAACATTATTTTTTCTATCTTATTTTCAGTTAAATAATATTTTTTATACATTTATCATTACCTTTTATCTCTTCCACAGTCACAACCACTTTTAAAAAATATTAAAAAAATTTATACAGATTAACAATATTTTCAAAAATATACAAAAAAAATTATACATTTTTTCTCTCCTCCACTCACGACCATTTTAAACCACTCCTTAAAATATATAAAACTCACTCCCAACGGGGTGTGAATGCTCTTATTGGGCTCTATTCCCTATTTCGAAATTCGTTTAGTCTTTTAGCGAAATTCGTTTAGAAACCTTTTTTTTTCATAACCCGACCCAGTATCACTAATATAGAAATCATTGTGTTATAAACGTGTTGAATAAAATAAATATTAAATAATTAATAATAATCAAAAATAGTTGACAAAAAAATATTAATAAATAAAATATTAAATTGTTGAGATAAATTAAACGGACAAAAGAATATTGGCCTCATAAAATTGTAACACGTGTCGCAACCTAGGTATAACTTAGTGTGTCAAATATGACTAAAAAATTGTATTATTCTGGTTATAATATAATAATCTGAATATAATTATTTGCATTAAATTTAAACTTTGGTGACTTTCAACCGGTCTGCCGTCTCTTTTTAGTCTACTTTTATTTAACTTTTAATTAATCGTTTGACTCGCTAAAGATAACACATAATCCAAATCGACCAGTTAATAAAAAATAGCTCAAATTTGTCACATCTGCAAACACGTATGTAATCATATGCAAATAATTTAAACAAGCAGTGATGTAAACCCACCTCAAGAGAAGCCTCAAGTGTCACTAAGGTGTATGTATTCGTCGGTATAGTATTTAAAAACCTAGCAAGACATTTTCAACCATCTTCAATTCAATGCAGATTTCAAATTCAAGTAACTTCAGTCTAAAAAGTTAAATTAAAAGTGGACTTTTATTAATTTATGAAGTGGTATAAAAAATGTCTACTTATAATAAAAATAATCAATTCTTAGAGATTAAGCCTAAAATAAGGCCCCGTATAATTTCATTTGTTAGACTAATCTTAACACATAACCATCATTGCTAAAAAATAAAAATAAAATAAATTGATTTTTTTTTCCAATTGTCTGTTTTATTTTATTTTCAAAAATTCCTAAATTGATTCATTAATGTTTATATGTTTTCATAGTTGTTATAACTTAATTGGAATAGTTGTGAAACTTGGTTACATTTCTATGAAGTCCTCCCTCCCTCTAGTTATTGTCACCCCATTCCGGCCACCGATCATCTCTAGCCACCCACAAAGGTATCATCTCCAACCACCAACCCCCACCCCTATATAGACGCCCCCTCATCTCCCTCGTCATCTCCTTTGTTGAGTCCTTGAATCGCTCACACAGGACCCCCCCCCCCCCCGATGATGTTCTTCGTCTTCTCTGACATGTGCTTTCTTCTGCTATCTGTTTCCCTAAATCACCACCGGCACCAAGGCCACCATCACCGATATAAACTATTGACCCTTTTGGTATAAACCGTCACTGTTTGTTGGTTGTATTTATGCAAGAAACATCCTTTTGCTACCTACGATTCATTGTAGTGTTAATGATTGTTTGTGAGTCAAGAGCCCAACGGTCATCGAAAAAACGTTAGGGTTCAATCATGGGAGGTGGGCTCAACGGTTAACTTTTTCTATTAAATACGTGTGAAGCTTTTTTTACAATTGGACTGAACCTACAATTTATCAATCCAATACATATGTATTTTGGTCATTTCATACATACTTAACAAAAAAAAAGTTAACCTTCATCCACTCCAGAAACTATGCGTGTTATAACCGTACAAATATTGAACTGAACCTGTAATTTCACAATCGAATATTAGATTATAAAATTCATGTAAATCAAGTGTAATTAATTCTAAATAATAGTTAATTAGCATATCAAATATGTGATTGTAAAAATAATAGCTTTTCCTTAAAAATCCATAAAAGATTTGAAAATAGTACTTGGTAGACAAAAGCCAAAAGGTTACGTTATGTGAAGACAAACTATACGGTTGGATAGTACCCACTCAACAGTCCTTTCAACCTTATGTCTAAAATTTTTATAACAAGTCAAAACTAATTTTTACAACTGGTCTAAAATTGAACCGGAGTTACATTTATGTCTACTTCTATATCTAAAAATCGAATCGGAGTTATATCTACGTCTATATCTGAAAATTGAACCGGCGTTACATCTATGTCTATATCTGAAAATCGAACCGACGTTATATCTACGTCTATATCTGAAAATCAAACCGGCATTATATCTACGTCTATATCTGAAAATCAAACCGGAGTTATATCTACGCTCTTTATTTCTATCCAAAAATCGAAATTCATAAGAACTTTAAAAAATAAAAGACAATGAGTGAAAAAATTAAAGGAACCAGTTCCATAATTTTGTAAATCATAAAAGACAAAATGTAATTTAATCTTTTATCTACTTGCGATGCACTTATTTCTATATGCGTTTATATATGAAAACTTAGTTATATTTCTATTTGTCACACCCCAACCGACGGCGGATTATACGTCGGGGCGGACGCGGTTGTTCAATAGCACAAGGTTGACTATTAAAGTTTCAATATTTTATTAATGAATAATTTAAGATTTCAATACAAGGAAGAAAATACGAATACAACATTTAATTTAAGTAGTCTACGTCCAAAGCATCCTATGTGATCACGAATAAGTCTCATGATGTAAACCTGAAACATGTGAAAGAATCTGTCAACTACAAAATAGTTGGTGAGATAAAAAGGTTTTGACACAGTTTAACAAGTATTTGAAAAGTATTACAATTCACTATGATTTGTACATTCTATAATGTAAGTATGAGAAAAACAAGCATGTTAGACATTGTGCACATCAACCCTCCAACCAAGTTTAGGCATAACCCGCAGGTTACCCTTATAAGTCTCAAGTTTAAAGTTTAATGTAGTAACAAACACCAAGGGCTCCCCCCCCCCCCCCGAAGAGGTCAATCAATCAAGGTGGATTGGTCAAATACAATAGATCTATCATTGTTATTATCGGCTTGATCAAAGCTAATGAATGTGCTAGTTTTAAGTTTAATCTAAGCATACAAGTCTCAAGTTTAACATAAGAATAAACACGTAGTCATAGTTGTACAAGAATTGTATAAGTTTAAGAATTGTGAACATGTTTCACCCCAAAAGCATGAAAGGAAAAAGGGGCTAAGTATACTCACTTGGATCGATGAAGAGTATCCGACACGGATAAGTATTTGCAAGACTTCGAGGGAGAATATCCTCACAATAAGCCTAAGAATATAAGTCTAAAGTTTCAAGCAAAAAGTCTAAGACAAAGGATCTAGAATTTCAAAATTTAACTAGGGTTTCAAATGGGATTGATTGTGTTTATGAAGTTTAAATCAAGTTTAACCCAACTTTATAATAAAGGTTTTGAATGAATGTCACAAGACTTGAATATCAAAGTTTCATAAGTTTGTAGATTAGAATAATCATTAAAATAATTATTTTAGAAGTCTTATAATAATAATCCAAATAGTTTTCTAAGTATTCGTAAATGAAGTTAAAGTAATAGTTAAATGAAAGACTAAATAATTATTAAAGATTTATAATAATTATTTAAAGTATGGATAATTATTAAAGTTTACCAATAATTATTGTAAGGATAAATTATAAGTATTTAAAGAATAGGTATATATTAAGGATTATTAATAACATTTAAAGAATAAATAATGGTTAAGAGTTATTAGAAATTATTCAAAGAGTAAATAATTTACTATCTACAAGAATAATTATCTCATTTAGAATAATCACTATAAGTCGTACAAGATTTATTAAAGTATTGACTTGTAAATAAATGATGTTTGAAAATTGTAGTTATAAGATTAAATAAATAATGTTTAAAAATGTAGTTTAAGTAACAATAAATACTTATAAGTTTATAAGTATTTTACATTTATAATTTTATAAATGTTTTAAATTAAAGCTTCCATTTAAGTTTTATGAAACTTATAAATAAATAAAATATATTCATTTTCTTGTTCTAATTTGAATAAATAAATAAGTCTTGAGTTAAATAAATATAAAGTTTATTTATTTTATAAGTTTACAAGTATTTTGATTTTAGGTAGAGTATATTTATTTTCCTGTTTCAAATCAATTAAATAAATAAGCTTTTTACTTAAATATAAGTTTTGTAAGAATACACAAGTTCATAAGTTCATATTACTCTAAGATAATATATAAGTTTTTTTTTTAAAGTTAGGAGTATTTTTATAGCTTTCAGGTATTTTAAAACTAATTTTAAAGATTAAAATTTATAAGTTTCAATTAGGTTTAAATAAATAAAATGTTTCTGAAATGCAAAAAGTGTAAATAAAAATCGTTTTTAAGTTTTAACAGAATTTATAAAAATAATTACAAGATTTAAAGGTTGTTTAAAAGGCTAAAAAAAATGAAAAGAGCAAAACTGGTTTACCCAGGCTCGAACCCAGGTCATTGACCGGGTCGAGGCACACACACACACTAACCGTCCCGACTACGGGTTCGTTAGTGTATACCATGGAAAAGTAAATTAATAAGCAAGATCTTAAAACGTCCCCAACTTCCCTTATGAACCCTAGAACCCAAATCCACCAAATGTACATCGATTAGCCCTCTGTTAATGAAATTAAACAGAGGGCTTTCGATCAATGCGAGAATCCGAATCAGTTGGCCATCGATTTTACCTGAAATGATGCAGAATCGAGGGAGATCGGGATGAAGGTGAGCGTCGGCTGCCGAGATGAAGAATCGAGCAGTGTAGGTGTCAATTTGAGAAATTAAGGGTATGAGAAGTTGTGGTGTGGTGTTGTTGATGCTCCCCTACCCGTATTTATAATCGATTTTGCGAATTAATGTCGAGTTGGTTGGGAGAATGGGGGTTGAGCCGACGGGTTCAATTCCGACTCATGCGGTGCGCGAGACTCGAAATCATGCATTGAATATCCTCGGGGTTGGGTCGCATGCGCGACTGGGAAACGAGGTTCACTGAATGTGGACAGGAAAATGCGAAATCGACGACATGGGTTAAAAATCGGCCGATGCGGGACTCGAACCCATGATTGGTTCAGAGTTTCGGAAGTTTGGTCTTATTGCAAAACAGGTCCCTGTTGTTTTAGGGGTTAACTGTTAAGTCTAAAAATATAGTTTTAGTTTAAAACAGTTTCATAGTTTGGCAGTTTCAGTCCCTGGACTTTTATAAAAATAAACATGTTTTATTTTTTTTATAAATCCCTCTAAAGTTTCAAAGGTTTTATTATTTTATAAATTTTATAACTTATTAGTTTTATAAGTCTCAAGATAAAATAAGTTTATTATATTATTTATAATAATGATGATTGTAAACTTTATAAAGTTTTTAAAGAATATTTTCTTACATGTATTTATATATATATTTTTTTGTAAATCTTAAGTTCACATATATATACATATACATACCCCAAATATATATATTTATCAAACAATTTAATGTTTATAAATAATAAAAGAAATAGATTTTAAACAAGTTTTCAAGACTTAAATTTTTGATACGTGGAAGGATTAGGAAAAATATGACGGGGAAAATCTCGGATATTACAGTCTCCCCTACTTTAGGAAATTTCGTCCCGAAATTAAAGTAGAAGATTTTAGCTCAGGATTTAAGTCCGTAGTACGCACAAGAAAAAAAATGCTTTACTTCCCTAAATACGCAAAAGGATAAAGAGTAAGATTTTGCTTGAGTTTCTAAGTTTCAAAGCATACGGTTGCCAAGAGTTTCTCTAAGAACATATAGTTCTATTCATATAGACGAAGATTCGTTTTAAAAAGCATTGGAGAGGATGATTGTTGAATTTCTATCCAAGATTTAAAGTGAGATGTATCACTCGGGATGGATTCGATGATAGTTCAAGAATTTGAGTTTGTAGACTAATACGTCTAAGGATTGTTACGGTACCTAAGTTCCGTGGCTCCCTTTTACGATAAGTCTTAGATCGTAGCACACGACAGAGTTACTGTGCCTTCCCATACGTTGATTTTCATACTTACGTGTGCACCCGCAAGCATTTTAATCGTTGCATAGTCCGCATAGGTCCTTCCGTTTGTGTGTGGATCCAGAAAGAGTACAATAATTTGTTTAACACACGACTAGAGTTTCCACATAAGAGTGATCATTGATTAACGAGTCCCGTAGAGAGTAGCGTCATTCAATAATTAAAGAGAAGAATGTGACAAGATTTAGAGTTTCAAAGTTTCCTCGTGATTGATTAAGAATACATCAATCATTGAGTAGTTTAAAGTCTTTACACTTTCCTCGAGTTTGATCAAGAATACATCAAACCTTGAGTAGTTTAAAAGTCTTATACGTTCATCATGTTTGAATAAGCATACGTCAAACATGGAATAGTTTAAAGTCTTATACGTCCATCGTGTTTGAACAAGCATACGTCAAACATGGAGTAGCTTAAAGTCTTATACGTCCATCGTGTTTGAACAAGCATACGTCAAACATGGAGTAGCTTAAAGTCTTATACGTCCATCGGGTTTGAACAAGCATACGTCAAACATGGAGTAGCTTAAAGTCTTATACGTCCATCGGGTTTGAACAAGCATACGTCAAACATGGAGTAGCTTAAAGTCTTATACGTCCATCGGGTTTGAACAAGCATACGTCAAACATGGAGTAGCTTAAAGTCTCGTACGTTCATCAAGTTTGAACAAGAATACGCCAAACATGGAGTAGTTTAAAGTCTCATATGTTCATCATGTTTGGACAAGAATACGTCAAACATGGAGTAGTCTAAAGTCTCATACGTTCATCATGTTTGAACAAGAATACGTCAAACATGGAGTAGTTTAAAGTCTCATGCGTTCATCATGTTTGAATAAGAATACGTCAAACATGGGGTAGCTCAAATTGTGTTTGAGCAAGAATACGTCAACATATAATAGTTTAAATTGTGTTTGATCAAGGATGCGTCAAACATAGAATAGTTTAAATTGTGTTTGAATAAGAATACTTCGAACATAGAATAGTTTAAATTGTGTTTGAACAAGAATGCGTCAAACATAGAATAGTTTAAATTGTGTTTGAACAAGAATACGTCAAACATAGAATAGTTTAAATTGTGTTTGAACAAGAATACGTCAAACATAGAATAGTTTAAATTGTGTTTGAACAAGAATACGTCAAACATAGAATAGCCTTTAAGTCTCTTAGTTAGCTTCAGTGTATAGAAGTATACGATTACGTTTTGAGTATAAAGTGGTTATCTAAATACTCTAGTGTTTAAGAGAGGTGTGGGACAGCGTTTGGAACAGGATTAACCGTTACACGCTTTCTCACAGAATATTCGAGTTGTCCAGAAGGTTAGTGGATCCCGATGTTTGGTTTATATAGGAGTCAGGGGATGTACTCTGCTAAAGAGAGTAATGTCCTCCTTCCTGCTAGTGTCTAGTATCAATAGTGAAGTTTTCTTGTATATATGGAATGTACGTTTATCAAGTCTCATAGGGTTTGGTTAAGATGGACACACAAAGTTTTCAAGACTGAGAATCCAAGTATAAGTTTGAAAATAGGATAAGTCAGTTGAGTTTCAAGTTTCAGTATTAAGCTTTACATGATCCTTTACTGATCATGTTTAGTTTTAAGAACACGGGATTGAGTATTTGTACAAGTTTTACATGACTCAAAAGTCTCTGACCTCATAGTTGCGTATACGTAGTTTAATATTTTAGCAATGTGTATTTAAGCTTTTAGTATCCGCTGTGATTTTTAGTAAGTCTTTTACGTGACAAGAGTTGAATGAGGAAAGCCTCCAAGCATAGAGTGACGGGAAAAGTTTCGATAAGGTTTATGATAGTGTGTTTACAAATAATTTATCTTGATTCATAACGGAAAGTATAGTTTTCTTTTGTATAGAATGTAATTAAGATGTTCAAAAACGACGAGTTAGGCATCGATAAGTAGTACGAGTAAGATTTATAAAAGATAGGTGTGATTGTCAAGCAAAAAGTTGGTCAAGTTTACAAGTGTTAAGTCTATACCAGAAGTAAGGGTCATGGTTGTTTGGGGTAATGATTCGTAAGTCGGGTTGTTTTTGAAAATGTGCTTACGAATTAGAAGATTTGTTCAAGATTTATTCCTCAGGTACACGTGTCACTTAGGATTTTTATAGTTTAATGCAACGTTGTTAATTATTTCAAGTACTAACGTAAGTTGTTTTTGACGAAAGTGTTTGGGTAGGTGTGTTAAGTTTACAATGATGAAAGGAAAGTTAAACTAGTAAATGATGACAAGATGAAATTTCAAAATGGTTTCCATTTAGATGTTTCAAAATTGGGACTTCTAGCCCTTACAATTTAAACGGAATATTAAAGTGTGTAAGTAAGTTGATTAAATATGTTCAAAAGGTTTTTATTCATAATACTGAGTCATCGCAGTACTATTAAAATGGTTTTTGGCTTGACGTTGATGGGCTGACGAAGGAAGAAGGGGTGGGTCACAAGGACTCACTTATGTACCATATTTCCATAGCCAGAATTTCCTCGTGAGTCTACAACTTTTTAGTTATTGTCACCGATATTTGAGTTTATGGTACTATGTCGAGGTTTATTGTGGGCTTAGGGTCTTAAACGAGGAGCTTGTTTATCCTATAGTAGGCTTCTTCCCTTGCGGGAAAGCGATCAGGTTACTAATCACTTTGTTAATGTACTTTAGGTTTAAAAGACGTTAAGTTTTGTTTACAAGAAACGGTGATGTGTAAGTTTTAAGGACGTATGAAGGTTTTGAGATTAAAAGTTTAACAAAGTTTTTGAGTAGATCATCAAATGAAGTTTTGAGTGATAAAATGAAAACACAAGAGTTTCTCCTTAGGTGTCAAGTTTACAAAGTAATGAAGTTTGTAAAAGGACTTGTAGGGTAATACATGGTTTTAAATGTGCTGGTATTACAAGGATCATGAAGTTTAAGGACGTATGAAAGTTTTGAGATGTATAAAAGTGTAACGAAAGTTTTGAGTTAGTTATCAAATGAAACTTGGTTAAGTGTCAAGGAGGTAAGGTAAGAATACAAAGGTTACCTCTTAGGTGTCATATTTATAAAATAATGAAGCTTTATAGGAGAATTTGTAGAGTAATACATAGTTTTAAGGGTTGTATTACAACGATCACGAAGTTTATTGGGTAGTATCTATAAATATAAGTTTATGTATGTAGTTTTTAAGTATAATCTCGTAAGAATTTCTCCTTGAAGGTAACTCCTTCAGGTTATGACGAGTAAGCATGCTGTCATGTGACAAGACGGGACTTAAGAATCATAGAATAAGGTTATAGAGGAAAGTTTTGAATCATGAATTTATGAAGCGTAAAGTATTTGAGATGGCACTCATTTAGTGCATATCACTAAGTGAGTACTTTGACATATCAAGAGAAATTTGAGCTCACTAATGTTTAGAGAAGTCGTGCATTCCTATAAGTGGATACTCATCCCAAGAATTCCCAAGAAAGCATACGGGTCCAACGGTTGATTTGGATTTATACGAAATGCTTTCCTTGACAGAATTTCCCAGAATACAGGTATCCACCATTCTGGTCCGCACAAGTTCTCACACATTATCTAGAACTTAAATATTCTTGACGAGAGTTTAGTGGTGGATTAGACTTGAAGCCTAAGAACGTGTCCTTGATGTAGTAGCCTCTTGTAACACGTAGAAACGTAAAATCTCCAAGCGTTCACGTATAAGAATTAAGAATAGAATGAGGAGAAAGTTCCTAGTAAAGGACATGAGGTAACTCGTATTTGGGTCTCCTAAGTTATAGTCTAGGTCATGTGTCTAATAACCTAATTTCCTATAACCAAGGCTCTGATACCACTCTGTCACACCCCAACCGACGGCGGATTATACGTCGGGGCGGACGCGGTTGTTCAATAGCACAAGGTTGACTATTAAAGTTTCAATATTTTATTAATGAATAATTTAATATTTCAATACAAGGAAGAAAATACGAATACAACATTTAATTTAAGTAGTCTACGTCCAAAGCATCCTATGTGATCACGAATAAGTCTCATGATGTAAACCTGAAACATGTGAAAGAATCTGTCAACTACAAAATAGTTGGTGAGATACAAAGGTTTTAACACAGTTTAACAAGTATTTGAAAAGTATTACAATTCACTATGATTTGTGCATTCTATAATGTAAGTATGAGAAAAACAAGCATGTTAGACATTGTGCACATCAACCCTCCAACCAAGTTTAGGCATAACCCGCAGGTTACCCTTATAAGTCTCAAGTTTAAAGTTTAATGTAGTAACAAACACCAAGGGCTCCCCCCCCCCCCCCGAAGAGGTCAATCAATCAAGGTGGATTGGTCAAATACAATAGATCTATCATTGTTACTATCGGCTTGATCAAAGCTAATGAATGTGCTAGTTTTAAGTTTAATCTAAGCATACAAGTCTCAAGTTTAACATAAGAATAAACACGTAGTCATAGTTGTACAAGAATTGTATAAGTTTAAGAATTGTGAACATGTTTCACCCCAAAAGCATGAAAGGAAAAAGGGGCTAAGTATACTCACTTGGATCGATGAAGAGTATCCGACACGGATAAGTATTTGCAAGACTTCGAGGGAGAATATCCTCACAATAAGCCTAATAATATAAGTCTAAAGTTTCAAGCAAAAAGTCTAAGACAAAGGATCTAGAATTTCAAGATTTAACTAGGGTTCCAAATGGGATTGATTGTGTTTATGAAGTTTAAATCAAGTTTAACCCAACTTTATAATAAAGGTTTTGAATGAATGTCACAAGACTTGAATATCAAAGTTTCATAAGTTTGTAGATTAGAATAATCATTAAAATAATTATTTTAAAAGTCTTATAATAATAATCCAAATAGTTTTCTAAGTATTCGTAAATGAAGTTAAAGTAATAGTTAAATGAAAGACTAAATAATTATTAAAGATTTATAATAATTATTTAAAGTATGGATAATTATTAAAGTTTACCAATAATTATTGTAAGGATAAATTATAAGTATTTAAAGAATAGGTAATTATTAAGGATTATTAATAACATTTAAAGAATAAATAATGGTTAAGGGTTATTAGAAATTATTCAAAGAGTAAATAATTTACTATCTACAAGAATAATTATCTCATTTAGAATAATCACTATAAGTCGTACAAGATTTATTAAAGTATTGACTTGTAAATAAATGATGTTTGAAAATTGTAGTTATAAGATTAAATAAATAATGTTTAAAAATGTAGTTTAAGTAACAATAAATACTTATAAGTTTATAAGTATTTTACATTTATAATTTTATAAATGTTTTAAATTAAAGCTTCCATTTAAGTTTTATGAAACTTATAAATAAATAAAATATATTCATTTTCTTGTTCTAATTTGAATAAATAAATAAGTCTTGAGTTAAATAAATATAAAGTTTATTTATTTTATAAGTTTACAAGTATTTTGATTTTAGGTAGAGTATATTTATTTTCCTGTTTCAAATCAATTAAATAAATAAGCTTTTTACTTAAATATAAGTTTTGTAAGAATACACAAGTTCATAAGTTCATATTACTCTAAGATAATATATAAGTTTTTTTTTTTTAAAGTTAGGAGTATTTTTATAGCTTTCAAGTATTTTAAAACTAATTTTAAAGATTAAAATTTATAAGTTTCAATTAGGTTTAAATAAATAAAATGTTTCTGAAATGCAAAAAGTGTAAATAAAAATTGTTTTTAAGTTTTAACAGAATTTATAAAAATAATTACAAGATTTAAAGGTTGTTTAAAAGGCTAAAAAAAATGAAAAGAGCAAAACTGGTTTACCCAGGCTCGAACCCAGGTCATTGACCGGGTCGAGGCACACACACACACTAACCGTCCCGACTACGGGTTCGTTAGTGTATACCATGGAAAAGTAAATTAATAAGCAAGATCTTAAAACGTCCCCAACTTCCCTTATGAACCCTAGAACCCAAATCCACCAAATGTACATCGATTAGCCCTCTGTTAATGAAATTAAACAGAGGGCTTTCGATCAATGCGAGAATCCGAATCAGTTGGCCATCGATTTTACCTGAAATGATGCAGAATCGAGGGAGATCGGGATGAAGGTGAGCGTCGGCTGCCGAGATGAAGAATCGAGCAGTGTAGGTGTCAATTTGAGAAATTAAGGGTATGAGAAGTTGTGGTGTGGTGCTGTTGATGCTCCTTTACCCGTATTTATAATCGATTTTGCGAATTAATGTCGAGTTGGTTGGGAAAATGGGGGTTGAGCCGACGGGTTCAATTCCGACTCATGCGGTGCGCGAGACTCGAAATCATGCATTGAATATCCTCGGGGTTGGGTCGCATGCGCGACTGGGAAACGAGGTTCACCGAATGTGGACGGGAAAATGCGAAATCGACGATATGGGTTAAAAATCGGCCGATGCGGGACTCGAACCCATGATTGGTTCTGAGTTTCAGAAGTTTGGTCTTATTGCAAAACAGGTCCCTGTTGTTTCAGGGGTTAACTGTTAAGTCTAAAAATATAGTTTTAGTTTAAAACAGTTTTAGAGTTTGACAGTTTCAGTCTCTGGACTTTTATAAAAATAAACATGTTTTATTTTTTTTATAAATCCCTCTAAAGTTTCAAAGGTTTTATTATTTTATAAATTTTATAATTTATTAGTTTTATAAGTCTCAAGATAAAATAAGTTTATTATATTATTTATAATAATGATGATTGTAAACTTTATAAAGTTTTTAAAGAATATTTTCTTACATGTATTTATATATATATTTTTTTTGTAAATCTTAAGTTCACATATATATACATATACATACCCCAAATATATATATATATTTATCAAACAATTTATTGTTTATAAATAATAAAAGAAATAGATTTTAAACAAGTTTTCAAGACTTAAATTTTTGATACGTGGAAGGATTAGGAAAAATATGACGGGGGAAATCTCGGATATTACACTATCTATGTTGGGTTTTTTAACACTTACAATAAAGTTTTTTTCAAACCAAGTTATATTTGAAACACGCTTATTTCTAACTACATTTCATTTCTAACTACGTTTCGATATAAAATTTCTTCAAAATGAAACCACGTGAACACGAGCCTCGTTCATATACAACAACTAAATACTGTAGTTACTTCTATTTTTTTGAACGGCGAACATTGAATGATGTGACGTCGCACCCCCCGTTACATGGAAGAGCCTCGTCTAACTCCGGCCAATATGTTGTCTTAACCGGGCCCACTTGGCGTCAGAGTTGGAGAGCATCCAAGGAAAAATCCCACCAAATACGGCCCATTCCGGGCTTGAGGGAGAGCCGAGGCTCGAACCCTGGATCGGCGTGGGTAAAACCCTGGTGCATTAACCTAAGAACTAGGCCTCATTTGCATGCCTCAGAAATTAATGATGGTGGCAGAGATTGAACCCGGGTCCCTTGAAACTTTATGTCTCAGCTCAACCACTATACCACAACCTCTTTGAGAGTGTAGTTACTTCTAATTTACTTCTATAACAAATTAATAATCATATGTATTTTGTTTTATATATAAATAAACATTTTCTACATATATACAAAATCACGATAGACCTATAGGTTTATCCTAACAAATAAAAGTTAAATATTTGGTCGTAGTAGGTATATCATAATTCATAAGCCAAGCCGAGCCGAGGGAGTGAGCCGTTGAACCGTGAAAGTGTGGAAAATATAAGGGGAGTGAATAGATGCATACACGTGGCAGTTATAAACACAGCTGTCGGATCTTATCCTGCCAATTTACATAATCCGTCACTTTCTCTCTCTATACGTATATATGTGTATGTCTCTCTCTCTATACGTACACCAAGTGAAGAAGAAACTGTTTTGGGGGGCATTGTTTTCTTAATTCCGTAATTTTGAAATTTGATTTGGAATCCGCTGCAGCTGGACCGCACACCCTTATAGTAGACCTCAATTGTACCCCTAAACTATTACTCCTCCTCTCTTTTCTACCCTCACTTTTCATATTTGTCATTTCAAACCCTCCCCTTTTATAGTCTTGTTCAATTGTTCTTTAAAACTCATTTCACGTTCTCTAAAACCGATTTTGGTCTAATTGTATTACTTACAAAAAAAACAAACATGAAAAATGTTATGCAAAATGTACAAGGGGCCATTGCTTTGCTTATGTAATGATGATGTTAGCTCTTTTTTAATGGAAGTCAATTTTCCACTCACGTGGATTATGCTGCAATCAGAATTTTTCTTCTCTTTTACAAAATAATATGAACGATCTTTTACTTAATTAGATATCCATCCTTTTTATGTTTATGTTAAACTCCGATTTATTTTTTACATTTATTTATTGATTTCTTTTTCTCATGTATTATTTTCTTCTTTTTTTGAGTTTTGAATAGTATCAACGTTTACGACACAACACATGGGTTTAATATTTTAAATATTAAGTTTTTTACACTACGAGTATACCGTTGCGTCGTACCTATTTTTATCTACATTTCAATAAAAATTTTATCCACATTCGATATGGTCTACGTTTTGACGTTAATTATATTAAAACCGAACCATGTACGACGTGTTTTTTATATGTATTTTTAATTGAACATAAACATAGAAAATTCGTACGCTTCTGTAAGCGTGCTTAACCACATCAATGTGACCGCCTTCTATGTACAATTCGATAATGTCTTAGCAACGTCATTGCTGCAATGTGTGTGTTTACGTCATCGTTTCATTTTTTAATAAAGTTTCGAATATTATCAGTGACTTTGTCGTAACTGACGTTTACTAGTCTAATATAAAACTAAACTCATTATAAACGGGCTGAAATTAACTAGTACTGAAACCGAGTTTATGTGTAACGTTTAATTAAGTTTTAAAATAAAAACATTAGGGTTTAAGGTTGTTAACATCTTACATACCTTAACCGGTTATACACTTTAACATAGTTAAATCTTAATATTTAAAAAACATATTAGACAAGAGGACATAGAAATGCAAGGACTAACTTTGTCATGAAATAAAATATTAAAGTTCAAATAGTAAACTCAAGAAACTCTAAGGACTTACAAAAGAAAGGTCTACTTTTTAGACTTTTAGGGGATTCAGAAAAGGAAACGTGGGCCCCATCCTCAAACTGTTTATTTGCTTTTGAAAATTCTCACTTGAGGCTTGTCCCATTCTCTTTCCCTCTTTTTCCCACCATATAGGCATAATTTTGGCGCCAACCTAAAATTTAATGTATGAGTGTTCTATCTATTAACAAAATTGTATTTTTTTAGATGTTAAAGTGTCTCGTCTTTATGCGATAGTTTAAAGGTTTAAATCATACAATTTGTAGATATATATGGTTTATATGAGTAGATTAAAAGTTATTTTTTTAAAAGAAAAAAAACTGTATTTTTTATAATAGATATATTATACCTACACCTTAAAGTATTTAAGACCTTAACCTTTTGATTATAACAATTAACACACAATACTTAACCATCAAGATATCTATTTGAATGTCAGAGGCAAAATAATACACCCAATAGTTCTCCACTTAACCTCATACATACACACAATTCAATGAAAAGAATCGTTCGGGAAGCAGGATCAACTGTCCCAATTGATTGAATCAACTATCTTCCAGAAACCGTTCTTTTAAAAATCTTACCCTATTAAAAATCAACTAATTACATGATTTTTAAATGAACCATATAAAGGAATAAATCTAAAGGTTCAGACCAAAGCTTATTTCATCGACAAATAACCTAACTATAGCGGTTCCGATTGAATTGGTCTAGTTTTAAAGCATTGATGTTAAAATAATAACTTAAACGGCAAAACGAATGTATCAAAACTAAATTTGGATGTTGGTTTCGACTTACCTTGAAAGTTTTTGAATATATTTTTATTAAAGAAAACTTTGAAATCGAATATGAAGGTAATTATTGATAAAATTAATCAATCATTAACTTATTGTAAACATAAATATGAACTACTTATTGTACAAGATAAACATGAACTTTTTATGAGGTTTAATTGATTAGGTCATTTGCAAACTAGTATCGTCAATACTTTCTAAATGTTTCCTTCAAATCGATCTCATTTTTTTAAGAATAACACATGAGCGCTAAGAGGTTTGAAAGTCAAGTTTATTGTCTATAACTTAGGCCATCCTAAGTGGTTTCACGCCCCTTCACATCAGCGGCACATCAGCGCAGGAGTTTTCACTCCCCACTTTCACTAAGGTACGTAGTGGTTTCACGCTCCGAATCTAATTTTTAATCATTAACTAATAATTAACTAAATACCAATAAAATTAAATTATAGTAATTAAAAAAAGTACATTCATTAAAAAAACTACATTAAAAAAAATAAAAAAACAACATTTATAAAAAAAACTACATTCATAAAAATAAAAATAAAAACTACTCGTCGTTTATGTTTTGGCGTTCGTATATTTTTTCCGTCTCTCCGTTAGTTTACGAGCAGCTCCGGTAAGGTGGTCAAGGTTCATACTTCTTGCGGCGTCCACCTTTCAACAATATGATTCGGTTTTTGGTTGTGTCGATGGTTGTTTCTTTCTATGTGAACGTTTCTTTAGTTTAGTAGACGGTTATGTCTCGGGGATGGTAAATTCTTGTGTTTCGGGTATTGAAACCGATGTGAGAGGGGTTTGTGTAGGAGTGGACATTTGTTGAAAGTTAAATCCACAATGAATTTGTTGAAAAATGTGTTGGTTCCGGTGACGTACTCGAAACGTAAACATCTTCAACATTTGGATTGAAAAGGTTGCTCGGGTCGTTCTTCGGGTTGAAAGGGTTGTTTGGATTGTTACGAAGGTTTGAAAAAAATGGATTATTTGGGTTTCAAGGCTTCAGTGTGATGTTTGAAGTTGGTTTGAAGAAAAAATTTAGAAGTTGGTTGATAATTTAGTGAGTAAAAATGGTTGGTATTTATATTAGATTTTGGGTTAAATTATTTTTGTTTTTTTTGTAAATGGTAATTTTCTTTTTTAAACGGTGATATTACCGTTGGAATGGTTGGAGAGTGTGTTGGTAGTGTGAAGTGTCCGTGAAATGCCCCACGCCTCTTCCCTTTCACGCCTAGGAGGGCGGTGTTCCTGGGCATGAAAGGCTTAGGTGGTTCACGCCACCACTACGGATGGACTTACAAGTTATCTATATATCATATTACTAGTTAAGATACACATTGGGTAAAAAATATCAATATATAAAATTCTTAAATCTTTATGTATATATTTTACATGTGTAAAAATAGATTACATATACTAAGGATAGGAAAACAAATTAAAAATATGTAAAAATTAATATATAATTGGGTTTTTTAAAAATATGTTAATTACTATTTAATATTGTAATTTGACTTTCATTACCATCTGATTGAAAATAAAAGTTGCATAATTAAATTTCAAAGTTTTTTATAATAAGGGGTAATTTTAAATATATGTGTTTTATTAATATAATTATAACTTTTTTTAAATATATAATATTATTAAAAGATGTGTTTAATAAGAGAGGTAGACGAGATAAAAATGATGAAAATGAATATGGAGGCGATACGTGGCATGAAATAACCGTTATTAATTATATAAAACATATCTTATATCTTATACTAATAAATAATGATATGAGCAGACACATGTCACTCTCTAGTCAAGTTTATTGTTTATAACTTACAAGTTATGTATTTTCACTTCTCACTCCTATTAAATTAAGTTTGGACCTGGGTCTCCGTGGAAGCAATTTCTCTATCCTGTCTACATCTCATCCTCCCCAAACCCTACCGATAACTTTATTATTGGTGTGATTTTACGGGGTATGTTTGAGGTTGATTAATTAACTCCTTTTAAATTGTGATGTTAAAAATATATATATTTTTCTATATTTAATATAAATTTAATTATATCATTAACTAGATAAATTTAATATAAAAATAATTAGACAATAATAATTTTTGAAGTTACTTATTAATTTTAAAAAATAAATTTGTATTAAGGATAATTATAATATTATTAAGAATCTATACTATATAATAAATAAAAGGTTTTTCATGCCACGTGTCGCCTCCATATTCATTTTTTTCCCGTCTCTCTCTCTCTTATTAAATACACTTCCATCTTTTAATAATAATATATTTTTAAAGAAAATACTAATTATACTAATAAAACACATTTATTTTAAATTATCTCTTATTATAAGAAATCTAATTATGTAACTGTATTTCCAATCAAATCATAAATGATAGTAATTAACGTATTTTCGAAATCCAATTATATATTAATTTTTACATGTTTTGAATTTTATTTTTTATCCGTAATAAATATGTAATACATTTTTACACATGTAAAATATATACATAAAGATTTAAGAAATTTATGTATTGATATTTTTCACCCGTGTGTAATACACGGGATCTAAGCTAGTGTTTTTATATTTTAATCAATTTTATTATTTTAAATAATTAGATTAGTAATTTATTTTAACTTTTATCTATAAGTTTTTAAATTTTTGATAATCAGTTATTAAATCGTTTCTAAGCTACTATATTTAATGATTACGTAAAACATGTAGCAAAGAGGTCCCATATCTTTCTAGATTTGGTATTTCAAGCAACTTCAAGATACACAAATATGGTAAATTGGAGAACGTTGCATAGATGGTCCCCCATGTCCCTCGTATGTGTTACCGACCACCCTTCGACTTTCAATTTTAATAGAGTAAATTACATGGATTGTTCCTGAACTTTGGGCTAAATTTTAGATATCGTCTCTAAAGTTTAAAAATTATGGACAACAATGTTTGTTTTTATCCATGGTCCCTTGGTAACGTAAGATTACAATTTTACTCTTTTTAAAATTTACACTTTAACCTCTTTATTGTTTTTCTCTTTTAAAAAATACATTTTAACCCTTATTATTATTAGTGTAATTTACGAAGATGGCCATAGGGACGGCTGGAAATATGACTGTCACGGAGACAATTGTAATAGGGTAATTAGGGTTAATACGGTTTAAGAGGATACGAGAATAATCAGGATCACTCAACATTTTTTGGGGCACAAAGCAAATTATAAAATCGTGGCCCCTTTTGATGATAAATACTTTACTCTTATGATCCTAACACATGAGAATGATGCACATTTTTTTATACAGTTTCTTAAAATCACACGTATTAACATTCGAGTGAGATTTAGTAAAATAAAGTCTTTTAGATAAATCCTAAAAACTGGGGGACTTAAACATGTGGGGCCTTTAAACGGCAGAGCCACCCCTGAGAATAATTAAAGGTTTAAAATATTTTTAAAATAAATGAATATACAAAAAGATCTAAATACATATTATTTAACGTTAAAATATGGATTGAGTTAACTGATTTGATAAAAATGACAAGTTTTGAAAACCATCAGGATACAAAGGATAAAAATAGACTTTTTAAATAAAACTGACAAAAGTAACCAACTAAACCACATATACGAAAATTACACTTTACTCTCTTTTTTTCACTAAGTTACAAAAATTATTTTTTCTTCAATTTTGGACATAAATAAATATATATAATTGATGTTAACACATGTGTAACTTTATGTGTTTGTGTTCTACTATGTAAGGCCTTCGCAACAAACAAATTGCGTCCAAAACGAATCTAAGATAAATGAGATATCGATCCTTGAAGTTGTGTGCCTGAATCTGTCAAAGCTACAAGAATTTGATAAAGTGTATGGAACTTGTCCTACAATTGTGGGATGACATAATTTTTAGTGGTATATAAGTGTGAGCATTAAAAGGAAATTGCTTTCTTAAAGGCAAACACTAATGGGGGACACTGTCACACCCCCAAATTTCAACTAACGGACTTTTACCGTTTTGGGAAGTGACTAACCAGGATCTCAGACATTAGTTACTTTGAACGACTCTACATGGGACTCAAATGAAAATACCATTAAAATCAAAGTTCAATGCGGAAGCGTAACGAAAAGTAAATGCGCAAAATACACGCGCCCAAAACCAAAGTCCAAAATGTCCAACCAACCAAAATACAATACAAGGAAGTCATAAAATATATCATAAGTAAAATAGATGAATCTCATGCATGTCCTAACGTGCACCTTGTGTCTTAGCTTAGCGACCTGAGAAAACATGTAAGAAAAAGTGTCAACACAAGGTTGGTGAGTTCACAGGTTTCAAATAAATACGTAAGCGTTTACCAGATTTATGATCATTCAATATGTATCTATAGGTAGCTAACCTATGTTCATGTTTAGCTCAAGTGCTCGCAACCGAAACTGACTGTTTGTTTATTGCATCCTGCCAGGTCTATCAATACTAGCCATGCGAGTAGGCTAACATTTCACCCGTTCGATATCCAATCGAGTTAGCGCGACTAACGCGGGTGGGATTTGTCAAACCCAGTAGTACTACTAAACATTACCTCGCTAAGATCCATATT
Organism: Smallanthus sonchifolius; assembly: GCA_023525975.1. Classification (NCBI taxonomy): domain Eukaryota; kingdom Viridiplantae; phylum Streptophyta; class Magnoliopsida; order Asterales; family Asteraceae; genus Smallanthus; species Smallanthus sonchifolius. The sequence goes on along the minus strand of CM042041.1, from coordinate 57,032,386 downwards.
AACGGTTCGAGATAAGATGAGGACTTTCTGTGATAGCGTGTTACACTTAGCTTTAACATTAATAGCATATGAAATACAAAATCTCAAAAGCAGTTTAAGCATGTTTTCTCCCCCAAGTTAAAACAGTAAAAAGGGGCCGTGAAAACTCACCTGCTTGGCGTTGAAGGTAGTTTCACACTAGAAGTAAGTTGGAACCACGAGTGTAAGTCTCAAAAGACCTACGAACGTCCTAAAATTATAAACATATAAATTAGGAACGATAATGGGAATTGTGACTGTGACACGGAAACGAGGAACGTCCTAAAATAACCGCTCCAATAAACGAGAGTGGATGAACGTGTCCACGGGTTTAGGAATTACTTTACGCAACGAACGACATAAATATAATATATATATATACGGGTGGATAATATAATTAGTTATATTATTATTTAGTCTCGATTGACTTACGGCGTTATAAAATGGTTTGAAATAATATAAATATATATTATTTAATAATACGGGTCACAATTTGAGAATAATATAAACATATTATTTTACACGAGTTTACGGCTTAAAAAAAATAATATAAATATATTATTTTTACTTGTTAATAATAATAATGTATAAATTATAAAAGTGGGTATAATTTATAAAAACAAACTAATATTTCAAACCCGAGCCTACGGTTTGTTTTCCGGGTTAAAACCCATTTATATAATAATACAATATTAAAAGGTTTGATTTTTATTAATTTAAAAATCCAGAAAACTGTTTCAAAAAATGAATGTGGGAGCCCGGCCTCGAACCCGGGTCTCTCCCACACACACACAAGCCCTTAACCAGTCCGCCCGCTAGGCGCAAACATACCCGCGACTCATTTCTTTTAACAACCAAGTCAAACGCGATTTCTTTCCCCATAGATACCCAGATCAAATCCCATCCCAAACACTGAATCTGATCGCGAATAAGGTTAAGATTCACAGGGGTTTTGTTGTTTAGAGGATTGCGAAACTGATGATGTAAACAATTGTAAAAACGGTTGTGATTTAGGTTGTTAATTTCGGTTAAACAGAGTAAAAAACTATGGGTTAAGAACACAGATTGATTCGACTAAATCCGATATTAAAACTTGATAAATTTATGGGGTTTTTAACAATGATTGAATTGCGAGTCTAACCGTATAACTTAATTTGATTGAGGTTAAGTTTAGACCAGGGTTCGATTAAACCCAATGCGTGATGAACCCTAGAATCGGTTCATCACTGATTCGATGTTACATACTCGAATAAGCATAGAGCTTTCAAAGTATAGATGATTGCGATTCTAACAATGTAATATCCGGGAATTTTCCGAGCTATCTTTTCCTAAAACCCCGGTACGTGTTATTATATTAAAACTCGATTTCAAATTAAAACTATTTCCTTAAACAATAAACATTAATAGATAAGGAAAAATAATTCATACTTAAAACATATATGTGTTTATATATGTGAAGGTTATTTAAAAAGTATAAATATATATTCTTAAAACTTTATAAGTTTATATAAACTTAATACTTAAACTTATAATAAATATTATAAATCTTTTTTATCGTTTAAGAAAAAAAAAATAACTTATCAAATTTTTATTTAACATATTATGTGTTTATAAAGTCCAGGGGCTGAAACTGCCATTTTTGAAACCTATTTATAAACAAAACTCAAGTTCCAGTCTAAAATGTTAAATCAGTGGGAACTCAAGGACCTGTTTTGCCATGTTTCCAAACAACCGAAACCCAGAACCCGTCGTGAGTTCGAGTCTCGCAAGCACCGGTTTTCATCCCCTTTTATTCGAAAACGCGTATACGACCATATTCGTTGAACCTCGAGACTCGCCTCGCGCATGCGACCTCTCCCCAAGGCATCCCGACACCCAATTTCGATGCTAGTGGCCGCGTGATCCGCATTTAAGCCGGCGTGCTCATCCGCGAACTCCCACCTAATTCGGCATTTAAACCCAAAATCACCTATAAATATTGACCTCCATAGCTCATCAACATCACCCCTCAACTTTCTTCACTCTCAATTTCTCCGATTAACACCTGCAATTTCCGATTTGAAGCTGTGACCGCCGACGACCACCTCAGTCACGTTCTCCCTCATCTCGGCTTCATTTCAGGTAATTCGAAAGTCAAAAGTTGCGTATTCATTCCATAATCGTTTGCCCTCTGTCAATTTACAATGACAGAGGGATTTACAATTCGAATTCGTGGATTCTTAATCTAGGGTTCATATGAAAAATGGGGAAGGATTTTAGATCTTGCTTAACTTATTCTTTTCCGGGTATAAACAACCAGCGAGGCCCGTAGCCGGGTGGTTAAGTGGTGTGTGCATTGGTGAACCGGGCGGAACCCGAGTTCGATCCGGGCGGCCGTTTTATTCTGTTTCATATTTTTTTTATGCCTATTTAATCAGATTTAAAATTCCTAATAAATTTTATAAAATCCGTTAAACTTATATAAACATAGAAATGATTTTTATCTACGATTTTGTATTCTGAAACATTTTTATTAAATAAAACTTAAGTACACCTATAATACTTAATTCTTTAAAAATAGTTTTAAATGCTATAAAAATATTTTTAACCTCATAAAACTTATGCATACAATGGAATACTATTTTATAAACTCATAAACTTTAATTTTTTAATGAGTAAATTTATTTTAAACTTTAAATAAATTAATAAACTTTTATTTAAACATAAAACTTATAAATCTATAAAACTTAACCATTAATTTGAAAGACATAAACAATTAGACTTATACATTTTTATAAAATTCATATTTACTAAGCTTGAAGCCTGTGTATTTATTTTGAAAACATAAGAAATAAATATGCTTTAATTAATTTTCTAGCTTTTGCAAATTTATAAAAGTTAAATAGAAAACTTTAACTTAAAAACATTTATAAACTTATAATTTAAAATATAAACGTTATAAGAAATCCTATTTTATAAACTTATGAAAACTTGACATTTATTTAAACTTATAAGCATTATTTATTACAAGATAATTTGTAAAATAAATATTTAATACTTGAAACTTTAATGATTTATATAGTTTATTCTTAAAAATTATTATTTATCCGTGGTAATTATTTATTCTTAAATAATCATTATTTATCCTTAATCACTATTTAGTCTTTAAATACTTTATATTTAATAATTATTTTACTTTTTGAAATAATTATTATTTATCTTTAATCCTTAGCTTAAATAATTATTTTAAACAATAATTATTTTAAACTATTAACTTATTAAACTTTGAAATCCAAGCCTAGTATGACTCATTCAAAACCTTATTAAAACTTGATTTAAACTTTATAAACACAATCACTTCCGCCTTCCATTTGGAACCCTAGTCGATCTTGAAATCCTAGATCTTTACCATAGACTTATAGGATCATACTTAAATCTTTAATTTGCATACTTAGGCTTATCGTGAGGATATTCTCCCTCCAAGTCTTGCAAATACTTATCCGTGTCGGATACTATTCATCGTCCAAGAGAGTATACTTAGCCCCTTTTTCCTTTCTATGCTTTTGGGGTGAAACATGTTCAAAATTCTTAAACTTATACAATTCTTGTACAACTATGACTACGTGTTTATTCTTATGTTAAACTTGAGACTTGTATACTTAGATTAAACTTAAAACTAGCACATTCATTAACTTTAATCAAGCCTATAGTAACAATGACAGATCTATTGCATTTGACCAATCCACCTTGATTGATTGACCCCTTCGGGGGGGAGCCCTTGGTGATTGTTACTGAATTAAACTTTAAACTTGAGACTTGAGATTTATAAGGGTAACCTGCGGGTTATGCCTAAACTTGGTTGGAGGGTTGAAGTGCACAATGATTAAGATACTTGTCCTCATACTTACATTATAGAATGCATATAATCATAGTGAATTGTAAATTCTTCTCAAATACTTGTTAAACTGTGTTAAAACCTTTGTATCTCACAAACTATTTTGTAGTTGACAGATTCTTTCACATGTTTCAGGTTCTACAACATGAGACTTTATCGTGATCACATAGGATACTTTGGACCTAGACTACTTAAATTAAATGTTGTATTCGTATTATTCTTCCTTGTATTGAATCTTAAATTATTCATTAATGAAATATTGAAACTTTAATAGTCAACCTTGTGCTATTGAACAACCGCGTCCGCCCCGACGTATAATCCGTCGTCGGTTGGGGTGTGACAGATTGGTATCAGAGCCTTGGTTATAGGGAATTAGGTTATTAGACACATGACCTAGACTATAACTTAGGAGACCCAAACATGAGTTATCTCATGTCCTTTACTAGGAATTCTCTCCTCATTCTATTCTTAAATCCTATACGTGAACGCTTGGAGATTCTACGATTCTACTTACCTACGTACTACAAGAGGCTTCTACATCGAGGACAAGTTCTTAGGCTTTAAGTCTAAGCCACCACTAAACTCTCGTCAAGAATATTTAAGTTCTAGATAATGTGTGAGAACTTGTGCGGACCGGAAGGGTGGATACCTGTATTCTAGGAAATTCTGTCAAGGAAAGCATTTCGTATAAATCCAAATCAATCGTTGGACCCGTATGCTTTCCTGAGAATTCTTGGGATGAGTATCCACTTATAGGAATGTATGACTTCTCTAAACATTAGTGAGCTCAAATTTCTCTTGATATGTCAAAGTACTCGCTTAGTGATATGCACTAAATGAGTACCATCTCAAATACTTTACGCTTCATAAATTCATGATTCAAAAACTTTCCTCTATAACCTTTATTCTATGATTCTTATGTTCCGTCTTGTCACATGACAGCATGCTTACTCGTCATGACCTGAAGGAGTTACATTCAAGGAGAAATTCTTACGAGATTATACTTAAAAACTACATACATAAACTTATATTTATAGATACTACCCAATAAACTTCGTGATCGTTGTAATACAACCCTTAAAACTATGTACTACTCTACAAATTCTCTTATAAACTTCATTATTTTATGAACATAACATTTAAGGGGAAACCCTTGTGTTTCATCTTATTTTCATCACTCAACCAAACTACTCTAGATAACTCACTCAAACTTTTGCTACACTTTCATACATCTCAAAGTGTTCATACATCCTTAAACTTCATGATTCTTGAACTAACAACCCATTTAAAACTATGTATTGACATACAAGTCTTTATACAAACTTCATTATTTTATAAACTTGGCACATAAGGGGAAACCCTTGTGTCTCATCTCACTTTCGTCACTCAAGCAAACTTCATTTTATGACTAACTCAAAACTTTGTTACACTTTTAATCTCAAAACCTTCATACGTCCTTAAAACTTACACGTCACCGTTTCTTGTAAACAAAACTTAACGTCTTCTAAACCTAAAGTACATTAACAAAGGGATTAGTAGCCTGATCGTTTTCCCGCAAGGGAAGAAGCCTACTATAGAATAAACAAGTTCCACGTTTAAGACTCTAAACCCACAATGAACCTTGACATAGTACCATAAACCCAAAACATCGGTGACAATGGAAAGTGAATTTGCAACTAGCACAATGGAAAGTGAAGTCGACGGTTACAAAACGAATGGCCATATTTTGATTAATTCGCATGTAATGCAGGTGATTAAGGCTCAATGATGGCCGAGAATGTTAATAATGTCTGTAGTAATTAAGAATTCCAACGAATTTCGGTTATAATTCGCGAATTGGAAAATCAAAGAGTCGAATTTTGACTTCTAAAAGTCAACTGAAGACAAATTGGTCAATTTTGACTTTGGGGAGTCAATTTATTCAGTTTGGTATAATTACACAATTAGTCCTTGCAGTTTTGAGTTGATATTGTGACCGAATTAGTCCTTGGGGTTAGATTTGATTAACAGGGTTAAGTTTTTAATAAGAAACTTAACGAAATAGTTAACGGGGTTAACCTAAAAAGTCGGATTGTCACAGACACTATAGGGGTGCGCACTTGCAAACGTGCGCGTTGAGTGGGCGTAATACGGCATTTTGGTGATGCGCTTTGCACGCTCGCATTTCCACAAGCCACCTGAGAGCCACGTTATTATTTTTAAATTATGGCTCGGCTTGGGTCTGATGAGTTCGGGTTCCACTAATGACGCCATTGATGGATAGGGGTTCCTTAATGGACCGGGTCGTGGGTTACTATTGATGACATCACCAGTGGATGATCCATCAATGGCTCGTTTCCACCACCACACTAGTGGAACTTCAACTGATGTCTCGTATCCTCTGACATGTTGGGTCAGTGGATTGGTTTCTTATGAAGGCTCGTATCCACTGTTGCATCAGTGGATGTCCCACTAATGATGTCATCAATGGATCGCATTACCACAAAGTTTTTCACTGATGATGTCATTAGTGGATCATAGTTTCCTCTAAGGTTTTCACTATTAGATCAATGAACAGTTCCAGTTCCATTGATGCGCTGTAGTAGAGTTAAAAAAGAAACTTGATCAGTAATCAGTTTCGATTGAGAATTTAAAACGAACAAAAATACATAGAAGACTTTCAAAGCAATTTATTTTTTCGTTTATTTTTTATGGAGTTATTTCAACTTTGTTTTAATATAAAATAGGTTAAAATCACGTGTAGTACACGGGTTGAATAAATAAAATGTTAAATACTTAATTAGTCATAAAAAATTACATTTTTAAAAATCCGTGCAATACACGGGGTTAAATAAACCAGTGTATTACATCGGTTGATTAAAATATAATATAATTTAATAACACACTCGTCAAAATATTCTTTAAAAAATGTAATTTGTCGTGATAGTAATAAGCTCTTTTAACTCGTATTAAATTCATTTGATTGATAATACAATAGCTATTTATAATGAAATAGTAAGTATTTGTAATTAGATTTATATTAAACATCTAAAAATAAATTTTTTTGATATCATTATTTAATAGGAGAGAGGCGGGAAAAAAATGATAAAAACTAACCACAAAGTGACACGTGTCAATAAGATTTTTATTTATTAATACAAAGATATTATTTAATATCATTATTTAATATGAGGGAGAAGCGAAATAATTCATAATTAATAGGAGAAAGATATGAGAAAATAAGGGTGAGAAGTAACCAGAGAGTAACGCGTAGTAAAAAAGATTTTTATTTATTATGTTAGTAAGATAAGATAGTAAGGGATCCTTATTAGTTTAACACACCAAAATTCATAGCAATTATAAACAAACACGCAAAGCAATTTCCAGCAAGTTTTGGTCTTCTCTTCTTGATTCAATGTACGATTTCGGGCGTCTACCCCGACAATAATAACTGCTATGACTATTGTACACTTGGAAACAGACGAGTTCTATTGAGATACTCAAATTTTTTTAAGGGACCCGTATCAAATACGAATCCTTAGCCACGTCTTCTTCATATACTCTTTCTTGTATCTTCTTTATTTCAGTTGTAACATTGTATTGTAATTTACTATTTTAGTTTCTTTTCTGTAATGTAAGTATATATAAAAATGTTTTTATATTTATTTTTATGAAGAGCCTCCTATACACCCATGTTCAAATCTTGAATGGAATTCTTTCAAAAATCGAGTTTACTTGACTAAAATATGCTCAAATACCTTAAAGTTTTCCGAACATTTTGAGTAGGACTCTAAACGAATTAAATCGAACCGAACGAGATGATGTTCATGTTCGTTCATTAAACTTATAATTTTTACCCAAAACAATACTATCTTAATATCCGTGTTTTACACATGTTGAATAAAAAATATTAAATAGTTAATAATAAAAATTTAAACTCACAAAACCGTGACACATGATTAGTGTAACTTCATGTAATGTTTCTAAATCCACTTGAATAATAAAATGGCAAGAGACGATTTTGAGAAAGTAATTAAAATTTTAATAAACCCAAGAGACAATTTTTATAGTTTTTTTTTAAAGACAATCTTCTTTAATCTTGTAGACGTGAATTTATAATCATCTTAAACCTTAATGTTTGTAAATGATTTTTCTCTACCACTTAGCCACCAACACCAATTACGACAATTTTTATAGTCAACTCTTTTGATTTATTTATAAAAATAAAATGGCAAAAATATTCGGCTGACTCAGAGAAGCGCGTGGACATTAGGTTGTTAAAAAAGTCAGTAACCCAACACAGCTTTGATTTTTCAAAATCAACTGAATTTCATACGTGTCATCCCATTTTAAATCTTCTAATTAAATATTATAATTCCTCCTTATTTTAATTTGATTCTTTTTGAAATTTTTTCATCACACGGAACCCATACACCATTCGTCTCTTCGGCTGAACTGAACCTACACGACTCCGTTCAATTCAATCCGTGAAGGTACGTACACACCGATAAACCGTTCTACTGTGTGTTTTATGCTCCTCTGATTTCCTAAGCTTAATCGCGAGCTTCGATTTGCTTTCTAATGTTTTCCTGATGAAATGATTTAGGTACACGTTGTTTTTATTTGATTGCGATAGTGAAGTTGTTCTAGAGTCTGGATTTAGGTTTTGATGATAGTTTCTGCTCACATGATATACGATTGCGAAGGATTTACAATTTTGCATCGACTCTGTGTGTATTGATGTTGACAATTGCCGATTATTGTAATTCTGCTCTGTGAAGATGAGTATAATATTTGCTAACAATATGTGATATGTCGAATTGAATGTTGATTTGAAAGCTTTATAGTTTTGACTTTTGAATCTTCATCTTCAAATTTTACTGTTGATAGAGTAATCAGATGCTGTAGGATGATCAGGAAAATTGATTCACGAAATTTGTTAGATTGATTGTGATCTGTAGGATAAGTGTGTTGTTATTCGTTTGTTTAAAAATTTTTTCGTTTACAGCTGAATGATTTACAGTTTTACATTGAGTCAGTGTCTATTGATGTTGACCTCTACCAGTTATAATAATCGTGCTTTGTGAAGATGAGTAAAATATGTGCTATCAATAGGTGATGCATAGAACTAAATGTTGATTTGGAAGCTGTATGGTTTTGAAGCCTCATCTTCAATTTTTCCTAATGTTAAGAGTAATCAGATGCTGTAAGATAATTAGGAACTTTGATTCACGAAGGCTGTTAGAATGATCGTGTGAACGATACATGTGGTTATTATTCATTGTTAATACTTCTTTTGATTGTGAACAGATATTAAATGATCAATGTTTGTAAATTATAAAGGTTGCCAACATTCTCTGGTAACAGATGGAATGAATTAGACATGTAATACTTGCCTAAGGGAGATTTTTCTTTTGATTGAGAACAGAAACCAATGAGATTATTATCAATAGCTTCAGCTGTATGATATTCACAAATCAGTAAAAATGGGCTGCTGCTGTTCTTCAAACCGAGTAGAATGGAACGATTCATCCAGATTGAATCATGTTAGTGAAGTTTTTTTGCCTGTCAACTTGGTGATTGTTTCTAAGTTTAACCATTTTGATTCCGATTTTTTCATGCCTTTTGCAGTATCCAGTATCTGAGGACCGCCAGCTGTTATCAGTCCGCAATAACACAGCTGTTGTTATTCCAACAGGACTTTTAATTGATACGAATCTAGACACTTCTATACTCGACACTTACAGGCACCCACCAGCACCTATACCATATGATGCAAATCCTCAAGGTCTGCCAAACAACCGAGAAGACTCTGCCAATAAGAATCATTCACCTGTGCAAACAACTAATTCTGATCCCATTGGAGGAACAAAAGTTAGTAATAGTGGTGAAACTGTTGCTAAGGAGGCAATGGAATCTGTTGCAATAGAAGAATTTGATGTTGGGCTGGAGAAGTCTGGTGAATTAAAAAAGTCAAACACACCTTTTGTTTCCCCAGAGGAGTGTCCTACATGTCTTGAAGGTAAGTGAAATAATTTTGTTGGAGAAAATGAAATAAAAGAATAAGTGATTAGTTAAGCTCTTTTTGATATGTTTTTAATTGTAAATACTATTGCTTTGAAACAATGGGAGAACTTAAGTTTTTCCTATTTTGCAGAATATGATGAAGAAAATCCAAAATTAATCACCAAATGTGAGCATCATTTTCATTTGTCGTGCATTCTTGAATGGATGGAAAGAAGTGATACTTGCCCTGTGTGTGATCAGGTTGGCTTAAATTTCAGTTTGAACAATTCTATATGAAAAATGTTGACTTTTCTTTTCGATGTGATGTTCTGTGGTATGAAATTTGCAACTTTGAACTTTAGTTTAAGAATATTTTTCAACTATATGAGAAATATCTAAAACAATAGTACCCTTCTGCAAAGACCAAGTAAGAGAAGTATAGACAATTTTATCCTTACAAGTTGCATAAGGAAAATAATGCAACTTTCTAGAAAGGAAAGTCTTACCGTTCTAACTAGAGTCGCAATTTTGACCCATTTACTTCCGAATGGTTTGACTCTGGTTATGTTAAATGTAAACATGTCTAATGGATTGAAACTCGCTCAAAAGCAAGTAGATTATTATTAGAATAATATAGTTTCTAATTATGTTTGACACACTATTTATTTAGAAAAAAGGTTAAAAGTTAGGACAAAGTGTTTCACATCCCAACCCGAATCGTTTTGACTCAACAAAACCCGAAAGACAAGTACAAAAAGTCATCTGTTTTCAGCCAAAAGCCGTTTTGACTCGTTACCCCACCTTCTCATTTTTCCACATCTAGTTCAATTGAAACGGACGGACAGGGAAGTATGTGAATCGAATCGTTTGATTTATATGCAGTCTAATCTTAAATCTTAAAATATTAGTTTACAACAGATTCACAGCCGTTACTCGTGATATATGTAGTTAATTTTATTAAAGTTGGTTGCTTACTTGCTCAAAATATTAGTCCTGGTCCTGCAAATCCTGCACCATCTTTCTATATTTCCCCCTTTTGTGGATTGAGGAAAATATGTGAAGGATGCAAAGTGTAAACATTTTTGTATTATTTGATTTATTTCTACTTTTTGTTTCTAATTTCGGGTTATATACGATTCAGGTAATGGAAGTCAGTTTCCCGATCGATAACTAGCTGTGGAACTATCGAGTGGAACGTCTGCTGCTGTTAATATCAAGCATACATAGGTCTCATTTTTTTCTTATTTGAATACATTGTTTCTTCTACATACCAAATTTGAAATACAAAATACAAAACCTGAAAGAAGCAAAGCCGAAATCGACATGGGGTTCTAAAGGAAGTTGTGGATGGTTAGAACGTCTGTTTTTGTTCAGGAGTCTTGATTTTAGCCACTATACACTATTTTGTAGATACTTGATGAATTGATTCATTTGTAGGCTTATAATTGTAAATTTTTTTATATCTATCTTGTGAAAAAGTATTTATGAGACGTTCGGGTGCATAGGTCGGTTCAAACTTTGAAATTTGAACTAGAGCTGACAACATGTGATTCTGTCCTATCGGGCATAGCGTGTAAACTAGCTCAGCCGCTCATGAGCTACTTGAGATCGACTCTTTGAAAGCTTGAATCAAGTTGAACTTAAACGAGCTTGATCCCGAGCCTGAAGTTTCTGTTGGAGCTCATTTAATAAACGATCTCGAACCCGAACTTCACATATCAAGCTTGAGAGCTTATACGGGTTTTTTGCTTATATATTTTTGTTTTAATATTTCAAAAATATACTTGTATACGTAACACGTCATTATATATAAAAATATAATTATCAATATATAAAAAAATAATTACAAAAATATATAATTTAAAAAATAAATAAATACTAAATGAGCCGAGCTTGAGCTTTAAAAACAACTTATGAGCCGTGCTCGAGCTGTCTTAAGTTAAACGGACCGAGCTCGAGTTTAGACGGGCTAAGGCTAACTCGGCTCGTTTACGGTTTATACCCATCTCGTCCATGATTTTAGAAAAAAAAATAGTTTTAGGTTTTTCGTGATTATTACTTCCTTAATTCAACTTTAACAAAAGATTTGGATGTGTTTTAAAATTAATAACTTAACTCAAACATCAATATTCAGTACCACTGTACCAGTTTTCTGAAGTGTGTGAGATATGTATTTAATTTTAAAAATAAAATAGTTAATTGGAATAAATCTAATATCGGAATAAAACCAAATTTAACAAAGAAAATGATGTTTTAAGCCAAATTTGATGTTTATAGACTATAGTAGAGATGGCAACTTAACATATCCTTAGAAATTTATATAGAAAAACACTAGCATCTTAATTATATGATATACCTATTAAACCTTTCATTATAAAATGAAAATCAAACCATGTTTTTTCTATATCAGACATCAAACCATACAAATATTCACACTCCACGTATTTTTTTCAGACCTTTATCAAAAAGTTTATGAGCTCTGTTAATAGTAATACTCTACTAACCAATAGAACCAAATTATACGTAACATATCAAACACAAATAATTTCTTATTACATTTCATTTTTTTCATCTTAGTTGATATTTATTGTCGGTCAATTATAAAGATAACCGTATATCATTTTTAAATATAAAAAGAGTTTCTCATAGTCACCCTTTAAAAAGTTCCATCGATACGTTTTTAACTCTATAACTTTTGTATATTCAATTAACTTACCTATATGTATGTTTTACCTTATACATGTAACGCAATTTTGTTAGTAATGACTAATAAATTATGTTACTTATTAATAACAATACTATAAATAAATTAAAAAAAAAAGACTACTTAATATTTACTCAATTGGTAGATCTTGACTAGAACTTTATAACTAAAATTTTAGTCTATAAAAAAATCGATTATTATTATTATTATCTTTTCTATTTCTATATTTAGACATAAAAGAATTTAATATAGAAGAACCTATGACTTTAAAGTAGACTCGATTCTGACCACCAAAAAAGTTGTATATATTCGTAGTTCCACCTTTTTTTAACTTTTAATTGTTTTTATGTAAAATAAACAGAATGTAAAAGACTAAATTACCCTCGCATTAGGTTTTGCAGAAAACATTTAAACGTGGGCTTATTTGGGCACACCCACATCATCACAAACCTGTACATAAACCCATGTATCCTTCTTTCTTCGCATACCTCTCCTGATTCAGGTTGGTTCACCGTTTCACCTTATTTTTTATTTATTTATTTATTTACTTTTTATATATTTTTTAATTTTTTAATTTTTTTTTTCTTAAAAAATCTCTTACTTTACTGATTAATTAAAGTAATAATTCTCAAATTTATTGTTTTGTTGACAGATTTCATTCTTCTTTTTCATATTTTCCAAGAATGTTTACCTGGCCATTTCTTATTCTGGCACTTGTCTGCCCCTTTTTACATATTTAATGCCGAAATAATTTCCCACAAAATGCATCGATCTGACCCCTAATTTCACAAAACCTACTCATCTCACTTTCAATTCTTGTTGACTCTTTTGTAGGAAATAAAAGAAATTTGCGGCAAAAAAGTTGTACCAAGGTAAAATCTTTACACTCACAGAGCTCATGAGGTGTATTATAAACTGTGTTTGTTGCCTGTACCAATGCAAGTTTCAATTTTTATAACTGATTTGCCTAATTTTCTACAAGGGTTTGTACTATTTTGCATATTTTGTGTTTCTTTGTAAAAAAAGATTAAAAAAGGAGGAATCTTGACGGTTAACATGGCCCATTTTTCTGAATTTAAAGATAAATCAGATGTTAGTAAGGTTAAGGTTCCTCAAGCTTGTAGGAATGATGGGTTCTCTGTGAAAACTGATTTGTATGTTGAACTTGGAAGTAATGATAGATTAAGATCTTTGTTTGATCAAGTTCTTGCATATTTCTTGAAAGGGGTGTCTATAAATAAAGATGTAATTTGGGGGTTTCCACCTAGACTTAGTGATGGTGTGGAGGCTGATTTGTTCACTTTGTTTAGGGTTGTGAGGAAGATAGGGGATTATGAGTTGGTTTCCAAGAATGGAATGTGGGAATATGTTGCTGAGGAATGTGGGTTAGATATCACACACGTGGCGTCTTTGAAGCTCATATATATAAGGTATTTGAAAGAATTGGATCAGTGGTTGACCCATGGAGGTTTTAAAGATGTGGAATTGGATAATGGGGATCTTGGTGTTCTTGAGAAGTTAGATTCGTTGTTTCACGAGTTGAAAGGGTGTAAATATTCTCTGTCTCGTGTTGGATTATCCGATAAGAAAGGGAAGTGTGTTGTTATAGAGTCTAGTGATAATGGGGGCACTGAGGAAAGAGGGTTTTCAAGAATCAACAATGTCAATGAAAATGATGGTTTGAGTTTTGACATGACTAAAACTGAAATGCGGGTTTCAAGAATCAATAATGTTGATGAAAAAGATGAAAAATTTCGTAGTTCGGATGAAAAAGGATTAGAATTCAAGAAAATGGATGTTTCGATGATCACAGATGATGATGACAAAAGAGTTGTGTTATGTCCTATAGATGTACTTAGTGTTCGATCCAGGAGTAATGAACACAATGATACAAGTGATAACAACAATAACATTGCGATACTTGCCAAGACTATTTTAAAAAATGTAGTTAGTTCTAAGAAGAGGAGAAAGGAGGAATCTTTACCATTGTCGAAAGTTCTAAATTGGGTAGCAAATGCTGCAAGAAATCCACATGATGTCATGATCGGAAGCATACCAAATAGTTCCAGGTGGCATAAATACAAGGGAAATGAAGTATGGAAGCAGGTTTTGTTGGTAAAAGAGACACTTTTTGCAAAACGAAGTGTTGATTCGGGCAATAAAGTGTATGGCTCGCAGGTATAACCTTCTTTCATTTTGTTTGATTGTCATGCTTAAATGATTATGCAAGTACTCTGCCTTTTATGGATAAATCTTTACATGAATGAAAGATAGTTACATTAGTTTCATTGTTCTGTTGTTTCATATCCAAAAAACAAAAAAAAAATGGGACATGTAAACAACACATTTCTTTTGTATATAAATGTATAAGCTCTTAGAGGCTTGCCAAAGAAAAAGAAATTTTACCATTTTAGGGGATGTCCCCATATTTTTATTTGCAATTTTCAGAGGACCAAGAGAATGATTTCTAACATTAGTTTGTCTTCATAATATCTCACCATAGCATTATCATTTTGACTTTTGTTATTCAATAAATTCATGGAACAAAGTTGATGTTTTTGAAATACGCAGAAGAAAAGACACATGATGCATCCTTCGATGTATGAAGACGATAAAATTCCCATTCACCTATCTTCCAAAAGAATGAGATGCAGCCAAAGGGTCAGCTCTGTAAAATCATGCTCATGTCCAGGCTGCACTTGTTCATCTTCTCGGAACAAACGTGTAAAAAAGACCCCTCAAATCTTGGAGACTGTTGAGATACAAGATGACCCGTGTGAAGATCGAGAATCTGAAAGCGTTAATGTAGGAGCAGAAGTACCCGAGTGGACAGGTTTTGTTTCTGAGAGTGATCCTAAGTGGCTCGGTACTCGGATGTGGCCCCCACCAGAGGACAAATATGGAAAACATGAAGCCGATCGTGTAGTGATCGGGAAAGGAAGACAAAGTTCATGTACATGTCTGATTCCCGGGTCTACTGAGTGTGTGAGGTTTCATATCGCTGAGAATAGGACGAAAGTCAAACACACTCTCGGTCAACTTTTCTATAAATGGAAGTTTCACCATATGGGCGAAGAAGCTGCACTTTCTTCATGGAATCTAGAACAGGAAACCGAATTCAAAAGTTTGGTAATCAAAGCAAGGCAAGAATTGACTGATAAAAGCAAATCAAGACACGAAATCATGAGCAATTTCTGGAGAAGAGCTTCTGAATCAATTCCTTCCAAAACAAAAGGTGTATTGGTCAGCTATTACTTTAATGTTTTTGTCCTTAGACGAAGAAGTTACCAAAATCGCGTTATGCCCGAGAACATAGATAGTGATGATGATGAACATGAGTTGGGGCACGAAAAAATCGATGCTTTATCCATCAAATGCTTCAAGAATACACCCTGCAAGAATCAAGAATCATGAATCTTGATGGGATGAATTCTGTGCACTTATAACCAAAGATCCATGCTTTATCTGTCAAATGCTTTTGAATCTTGATGGGGTGGTTGTGTGCATATTTGCAAACCAATGTTAACCAATTTTGTTGTGTAGAATGTAATTTTGAGAATGTTATGAAAGACCTTGGTACTAGGTACCATCATGTGTTGTCACCATTTTAAGAATCTTTGTTTTCTAGCTTGTGGTTATGTCTTTTTTTGCTCAGTACATTTTTTTTAACGGCAACGCTAGATATTCTAGGATAATTGGGTTTTTCCGGGGCAACACTTAGAACATCTAGGGCAGCCCACCACAGGAGGAACCCCCAACTGGGTAAACCCCCTGACCTGGCCACAGACCTCTTTTTTGCTGTTGCCAGGATTTGAACCCAAGTCCTCCATTATGGAAGTCTTGGTGCTACCATTGCACAAAATGGTCAACGGTCAATATCAGTACGTAATTTGTATAAAGTTATACAATCGAAAACAAAAATCATGAAACCGCGATGATGATATTATCCAGTAATTCGATTCGACTACATACATGTCAAGATTCAAGAATCCATAAATGACATAGAAAATGTCAAGAAGTCAACTTCAAGTAGGTTTGAATAATGTCATCCAGAGAAAGATCAGTGTAATACCCTTTCCCAACTGTCACGCCCGCCTCTGTTCCTAGCTGTTCAACCGCACCCTGAACTTGATCACCACCAACCTCACTCGGTTCAAGTAGATTACAAGCCACCTCAATCACATCATCATGAACCAGAGCCATTGACTGAACAGATGCAAGCCCACCGCCTCTTCCACTTACCCCCTTTGCAATTCTGCGAACTGTACCAATGTCGGTGCAATACACAGGCACATTGTAGTTATCAACCCATCTGGTTGCTCCTATGACAACCACACCCTTGGCTTTCACCGCTTGGGCCGGACCTTCATCTGGTTCAAGCGGTAGGACTCCTGACTGTAATCCACCTGACCATTGGTGACCAGTCGCGTTTGGCTTGAAGTAGCCCAGTTCCCTCCTGATGACATCCAGTGATCTTTGTTCTTTATGAGCAGCTCCATATGTGTAGGTAGGGACTGCAGATCATGTTCATGAACATTAACATGAAATTTACATATAAACTTAAAAGGTAAGGTGTTAAAAGGGTCATGTTCAAGGGTTGGCGGTCGAACCCAATACGAACTCGAAAATTTGACTCTAACCCGAAAATCATGTTAAAAAGATGAACCTGAACATGACACAAGTTTTCATGGGTCAACACAAACAGGACGGTGTAACGTGAAATTTATGTTATTTTATTATTTTGCATATTAATAGCCTAAAACTACAATTTTTTAATGAAAAATCCAAATGTATATATAAGAACTAGAGGGGTGCCCGCAGTGGCGGATCCATGATTTTTTTTCAAGAGGTTCACTGTCTTTAGATGCTCCAATTTCATAGGGCCGGACATAAAAAATTTCGGGTTGATTCGATGGTTCGGGTCGGCCGCGATTTACCTTGTTCTGACCGGTTAGTAGGGTATTGGTCGGGGCCCAGGGGTTTACCGCATAAACGGGTTCCCCCGGTTATAAAAAAAAGTAATATGATCAACCTTAGTTAAGCAAAATGGTTGTGATAAACTCCATTGTACTAAATATTTCTATAAAAAAATATTTTTCAAATACTGACATCTCTAAATGATTAAAAGATATATAATGGTTGTTTAAATTTAAAAAAAAAAGTATAAAAAAAATTAAACCTTTATGGCCTTTATTTGCTAAACCTTTAAAGGTGGATCGAGCTTTACTGGATGAGACTTGAGAGACTTGCCCCATGACTAACCATATTACCACTTCACCACCTACGGGCTTCGTCATTTTGGAAGTCTGGAAGGTTCCTTTTGTGACCCACCCTTGGAAATTGGAACGAGGAGTTGAGACCTGAGGGCAAATGGGTCCATTTCTGGACAAAATGTGACCATACATATGAGTGACCATCAGACCCAAATCAGAAAAAAAAGGTTTTAAAAAAATATAAGTGAGGGGATTCGAACCCACTACCTCTAGGTTATATAGCAAAGTCTAAACCATTACACCACTTGTTAAACTTTATATAGCGGTTCACCATATAATTTATTTAGGGGTTCACTCCATTTTTTTACATACCGTTCTACAAAAATTTCAAAACTCGGGGGGTTCCGGTGAACCCCCTCCCAGCTATGTAGGTCCGCCCCTGGGTGCCAGCACGATGTGGCAGGTAAAACGCTTGAACAATTAATTGGTGAAGTATCATATAAATTTGAAGGTTTAGTAAAAGTTTATAAAATAAAGTAAATATGAAATCATATAAAATAAAGACGATTTTGAGAATATAGTTAAACAGGAAATTGATTGTATACATAACTAGATTTCTAAAGGAATTTCGTTATTAATTATAATAACTACAAAATTGAAGTTGTAGTCTAACTTATGCTATTTATAATCAATATTATTTGTTTACTTTTTAGTATTTAGTCACATAATTGACACATGTGTGTAAACGATAATTAAGGTAGTCAATGTCATAAAAGACAATTGTGCCCCTTTAAACTCTTAAAAATTAATGTAAAAAAGACAATCTCATGCTTCTCATATATATACAAATTTTGTTTAAACTATAGAACTTGATGTTAATTTTATTTTATCTTTTAAATTTTGACATAAACCGTACACAATCAATTTAAGTTATGACACATACACACATTTAAAAATAAGTATAAAACTAAACGGGTTAAACTTGTCAGGTCAACCTCAACACAACCCGTTTAACTAAACATGTTTACGAGTCAATCCGAAACCAACCCTAATCCATTTAAACAAAACTTAAACCCACAAACTTCGTGTTAGGTGTCATAATTTCACCCTAGGAAATTAAGCAAACCTTTGAGTATGGAGGCAACATCTTTAGCAAGAGCTCTAGCTGTCATGGCAACCTGTTGAAGAGATGTTGAAGCTAAGGGATGGAAACAAATATGGTCAACAACACCAAGACGAGGATGAGTTCCGGTATGTAAGTCAAAATCAATGGCTTCAAAAGCCGCTTTGACCATTGAGAAGACCACATGTTTGGAAGAATGTGATGAGTTAGAGACAAGGGTGTATCCTACTCTGTTGTAAGTCTCATCTTCAAACTTGTTAACAATGGCGGCTTCGGGAAATAGATTGGCGGCTCGTTCAATCGACTCCAGAGCAGCCTTGTTTCGTGTCTCGGAGATGTAAATTTTGCAACAAGAAAGCGTGGATTTAAGCATTTCTTGGAAGAAGAATGGCTGTTTGGTAGATTTGCACAAGATTGTGTTTTTTGATTTTTGTGGGTGGGTGGGAGGGAATATTCCTATCCATACAGAATCCCCTAAATTATTATTTTCATAACAATTGTCTTTTTTTAAGTAAACTCCGGTTTTAGTCCATGTTTGCATCAATTCACTAGTTTAGTTCAATAGTTTAAAATTTTCTTTTGTAGTCACCGTGGTTTTATTTTTGTTCTAATTAATGTCAAATGGCTAACAACGTTTGATTTTCTGTTAAGTTTTTTATAAAAAGACAAAAATACCCTTACGACCCTCCACATCGACCTCCACCCCCACCTCCACCACCAACGTTTTTTAAAGTTGTTCGGATTCAAGAGACAGAAAGGTGAAAGTCTTTGTCGGAGGATTGAGTTGTTTGCGGTTCAAATTTGTATGGAGAAACCTGAGGAATTAGGCATGGAAACATTTCAATTCGGTGACGGAATTCAGAGCCTGATTTTGGTCGTACAACCGTCGGAGGCTGGAAATTCGTTCACCCCTAGCCACACCAGATGGTGGTCTTAGGCGGCTTCATCAGAGCAAGGAAACGAAGGTAGTGGTTGGTGTTGAGACGACGTCATAATTGGTGGCCGATTTGGGTTGAGAGTTCAGATCGGTGGCTGCCTCCGGCTACCATTAGGGTTCCGACATCTCGATCTAACAACGATGACAACAGTAGGGGGTTTTTCTCGGAATCTAGAGCCTGGTTTCGATCGTACAACCGCCGGAGGCTGGTAATTCTTTCACCCCTAGCCACACTAGATGGTGGGGGTGGAGGTGAAGGTGATGGTGATGGAGGTTATTGTTATTTTAGGGTTTTATGAAGATGAAGGATAGTGGTGATGGGCCATAAGGGTGTTTTTGTCTTTTCATAAAAACTTAATAGAAAGTCAAACGGTGTTAGCCATCTGGCTTTAATTGGAACAAAAATTAAACCACAATGACTAAAAAAGAGAAATTTAAACTATTGGACTAAAATAGGGAATTGGTGCAAACCACATGGACTAAAACCGGAGTTTACTCTTTTTTTTTAAGTAAAGTGTCATTTTCGTTATAATTTAAAAACTTTTTTTACTTTTCAAAAAATTTTCATTTTCATCTAAATGACTAACTACGTCTACATTTTAACGTTAAATCAATGGTAATTTGGTCTTTTAAAAAATCCTTCTTAAATTCCATAGAGAGTAGAAGGCGGTTGAAAAGACCAAATTGCCCTTAATTTAACGTTAAATTATTATTTTCATAACAATTGTTTTTTTAGAGTAAACT
Organism: Smallanthus sonchifolius; assembly: GCA_023525975.1. Taxonomy (NCBI): domain Eukaryota; kingdom Viridiplantae; phylum Streptophyta; class Magnoliopsida; order Asterales; family Asteraceae; genus Smallanthus; species Smallanthus sonchifolius. The sequence continues at coordinate 57,011,788 of CM042041.1, read as the reverse complement.
ATGGTTTTAGTCCCTGTGGTTTGCACTAATTCCCTATTTTAGTCCAATAGTTTAAATTTCTCTTTTTTAGTCACTGTGGTTTCATATTTGTTCTAATTAATGCCAAATGGCTTACGACGTTTGATTTTCTGTTAAGTTTTTTTATAAAAAGACAAAAATACCCTTATGACCCTCCACCTCCATATCGACCTCCACCACCAACGTTTTTTAAAGTTGTTCGGATTCAAGAGATAGAAAGGTGAAAGTATTTGTCGGAGGATTGAGTTGTTTGCTGTTCAAATTTGTATGGAGAAACTTGAGGAATTAGGCATGGAAACATTTCAATTCGGTGATGGAATTCAGAGCCTGATTTCAGTCGTACAACCGCCGGAGGCTGGAAATTCGTTCACCCCTAGCAACACCAGATGGTGGTCTCAGGCGGCTTCATCGGAGCAAGGAAACGAAGGTAGTGGTTGGTGTTGAGACAACGTCGGAATTGGTGGCCGATTTGGGTTGAGAGTTCAGATCGGTGGCTGTCTCCGGCTACCATTAGGGTTCCGACATCTCGATCTAACAACGATGACAACAGTAGGGGGTTTTTCTCGGAATTTAGAGCCTGGTTTCGGTCGTACAACCGCCGGAGGCTGGTAATTCGTTCACCCCTAACCACACTAGATGGTGGGGGGTGGGGGTGGGGGTAAAGGTGGAGGTGATGGTGATGGTGATGGTGATGGAGGTTATTGTTATTTTAGGGTTTTATGAAGATGAAGGATAGTAGTGATGGGCCATAAGGGTATTTTTTTGTCTTTTCACAAAAACTTAACAGAAAGTCAAACGGTGTTAGTCATCTGGCTTTAATTGGAACAAAAATTAAACCACAATAACTAAAAAAGAGAATTTTAAACTATTGGACTAAAATAGGGAATTGATGCAAACCACAGGGACTAAAACCGGAGTTTACTCTTTTTTTTTTAAGTAAAGTGTCATTTTCATTATAATTTAAAACTTTTTTTTAGTTTTTTCATCCATGACTTTTCAAAATTTTTTCATTTTTATCCAAATGACTAACTCCGTCTACATTTTAACGTTAAATCAAGGGCAATTTGGTCTTTTAAAAAATCCTTCTTAAATTCCATAGAGAGTGGAAGGCGGTTGAAAAGACCAAATTGCCCTTGATTTAACGTTAAAATGTAGACGGAGTTAGTCAGGTGGATGAAAATGACTAGATTTTGAAAAGTCAGCGACGAAAAAGTAAAAAAAAAATTTGGTTGAAAGTGGCTAAAATGGCCAAACCGCAAAGACGAAAATGACACTTTACTTTTTTTATCGTATTCTATAACGAGTATGTGTGTTCGATGTAAGTTTTATCATCGTAAACCAGTTGAACCGGTAACGATTAGACTCCCGTTCCGTAGCGCGGATAGAAAAAACTAGTTTTCTTTTGAAAACAAATTGATCTCATTTTGGTCATAGCGTGCTTGATCTGTTAACCAACCCACCCCACTTATTTTGCTAGACTTTCTAGGAAGTGCATTGTTCATGATTGTGAAGATGGGTCAGTTATGAATTCTTCGTGTTCCATTCCGGCTCGTAATACATTAGTATCTTCACAAAGGGTTTGCCATCGTCCATTTTTATAATGATTTCTATACACATTCAAAAGTTCGTCAAACTAGGAGGGTGTAACAAGTGTACAGATACGCCACGCTTCATCATATTAATTTTAGATTGAATTACAAATTATCTCCTTTAACTTTATATAAAATTACAGGTTATGTTATTTTCCTTCAAAAATTACAATGCATGTCCTTTTTTTAAAACATTTGCACACACTAAATTCTTTCCACTAATTAGTGTTATATTTTTCTATTAATTTCAGCCACATGCCTTGCACTTGAGGGCATATTTGTCATTTTACCCATAAAATGACTATTTGTGTAATTTTATTTAAATAACAAAAAATTAAAAACCTCTATCTACCCCAATATTACGATTTTTACATCCAAATTGTTGACCACACCTCTTGGAATCATGGAACATAATGACTTGAAACCTAATCACTCATCTTTGGAGGAGGACAACGAGGAGGAAACCTTATGTTCAGAAGACAAACACACATCCTGTTTAGAATAAGATGAAGTCTCCAAATTCCGGTGAGAAACCAAAACAGGAGCCTAAGAAAACCCTAATTGCACATCCGTAGACCGCCAACAAACCTCAAGCTCTAGGTGATCTTCATAAATTTTAAAATCTTACAAATATAAATAAATTTTAAAATCTTACAAATATAAACTTATTAATTGTTATAAACTTGTTAACAAATATAAACCTATTATAAATTAATTATTTAATTGAAAAAATTCATTAATTCTTATAAACATGTAAGCCCACTAGGCCACTAACCATTTAACCCAATAACCTTTTACACTAAGCCCGTCTATTCCTATGTATATGCGCAACAATTTTTTACCCTATATATCACCCAAACCTGCACTCTCATGATTTGAACTAACACCACTTTTGTGTGGAGCAATCACCAATGCTACTAGGCCATTGACCTTTCTAAACAATTAATCGGCCTTGTCAACCCCTCCCCTAGGCCTGTAAATAAACCAAACAAACACGGACAAGGCTTGTTCGTGTTCGTTCATTTAACTTTATCCGAACGAACGAACATGAACACTTAAATGAACGAATTTCAATCCAGCAAAAAAATTTCAACTCAAAATATTTCAGTGACCTAACTCAATCCCGTGAAAAAGTTAGATGACCAGACTCAACCCGTAAAAAGTTTCAATGACCCGACCCGACAAAAAACTCATTTTAATAGACATCCGAACACCGAAAATTTCCGACGTCCATGAAAATTATTTTTTCGTCTTTTAGACAAGACGTGTATAATCTTATAAAAAGTTGATGTTGGTGTTTCCATTTGTTATTTCAACTTATTAACTTCTTATTGCAAATAATTGATTCTGTTGGGTCTTGGCTGTTTGCTAATTGTTGTGGTATATGTTCTGTTTAACACTCACATGTGACCAATGACCCGTACGAACTTGAATATTAGTTCAAATGTCTCCATCTTTTGAATTATTATTCCCAAAACATTAGCCAATTGGTTTTCATCAATTTGTTTAATTCAACCTTCTTGTGCCTTTGAAATGGACTTAACATCGGAAATATTTACATGGACACTTTGTTGTGCCAAAGTTTTCATCTCCGAGACACGAAACAAGTCTGCGCTCGAGTCGATTGAACAAGCAGTCGAGCTGGTTCCGGAGGCGGCTATTGTTAGTAAGTTTGAAGATGAGATTTACAATAGAGTAAGATACAGCATTGTCTCTAAATCAACAGATTCTTTGAAGAATGCGGTTTTCGCAATGGTCAAAGCGGCTTACGAAGCCATTGATTTTGACTTGCATAGTGGAAATCATCCTCGCCTTGGTGCTGTTGACCATATTTGTTTCCATCCCTTAGCTTCAACATCTCTTCAACAAGTTGCCATCTCTGCTAGAGCTTTAGCTAAGGATGTTGCCTCCATACTTAATGGTTTGCTTAATTAGTTAATTTTTTTTCCTAATTCCTGATCCGCCACTTTTAAGCAATTCGCTCGCTTGGGTTTAATTTGAACGGGCTTGGGCCAGTTCAGGTAGAACCTGCGACTACGCGTAGCTAAACGTATCATGTTCGAGTCATGCTTATTTTTTTAAAATGTTTTATTTCATAACTTAAATTGATTAGGTAGTTTATGTCAGAATTTAAAAGATAAAAGAGCAAATTACAAATTACGTTCTTTAAGTATTACCTAAATTTCAGTATACGTCATTTAACTAAGGAAATTATAGAAAACGTCCTTTATGTTTAAAAAACCTTCACGTTACGTCCCTTGGTCTAACGACTGTTAAATTTTACCGTTAATTCTGGTCACGTGCTATGCATATGAGAGTATTTTGGTCTTTTTACCGTAAAAAGACTATTTATGTAAACCCTAATTCATAGAAACAAATTACAAGAATAGTCCTTTTATGTGTAATAGTTAAAGGACGTAATTATAAAAAAAATGAGCATTAAGTTTTATAGTTTAAACGTAATTATTTTAGAGTATTAATATGCTAAAGGATAAAATAAAATTCCGGGTTCGTGTCAAACCGCGAAAACTCATGTTGTGTTCAGGTTCATGTGTTTGGCTTCATTTTTCAGGTTTGAGTTCGACCCACGAACACAACCCATTTAACACACTGCTTTTTTTATTATCTCTAAATTTCATGCTAATGTTTATAAACATGGGTTGCAGTCCCTACCTACACATATGGAGCTGCTCATAAAGAACAAAGATCACTGGAAGCCATCAGGAGGGAACTCGGCTACTTCAAGCCGGACGCAACTGGTCATCAATGGTCTGGCGGACTACCCTTAGGAGTCCTACCAGTTAAACCAGACGAAGGCCCGTCCCAAGCGGCAAAAGCCAAGGGTTTAGTTGTGATAGGAGCAAGCCCATGGGTTGCTAACTACAATGTGCCTGTGTTTTGCACCGACATCGATATGGTTCGCAGAATTGCAAAGAGGGTCAGTGGAAGAGGCAGTGGACCTGTGTCTGTTCAGACAATAGCTCTGGTTCATGGTGATGTGATTGAAGTGGCTTGTAATCTGCTTGAACCAAGTGAGGTTGATGGTGATCAAGTTCAGGGTGCGGTTGAACTGCTAGGAACAGAGGTGGGTGTGACAGTTGGGAAAGGGTATTACACTGATCTTTCTCAGGGTGACATTATTCAAACCTACTTGAAGTTTAATAGTTGATTGGCTAGGGGTTGTTTACTCTTTTTATTGAAATAAAGGTTGTTCAAAAAAAAAAGTTTAATCTTTTATGTTTAATCACATTTCAATGGTGATTTTAACTATTTTGAAAGTCACAACTAATATCAAAACCATACTTTATAGAAAACTTTATTTTTGAGTCAACGTTAATAATTTTTATTAGTTTCTAAACATTAGTTGTGATGTTCCAACAAAAATAATGATCAAATAATAGCAATCCATTAAAATTTGAGGTTCTAGGTCATGGTTCACTAACTTCCCAATAAGAACCAATAACAAAGCTAATAGATAGCAACACATCATATATGAAATATCTATTATTTTAATACTCCTAAAGTATGGTTACCACACTAGAGTTTAATCACTAGTTAAGTTCAGGATGAATTGATGTGAACATAAAGAACTTTTAAAGGAAAAAAAAAATCATTATTTACATTGAGAGAGTAGGCTACCATTAGACAAAAAGAAATCCTTTCTAAAGAAATTCGATTTGAAACATTATATGCTAATGTTCTAAATCTATGTCACAAAAACTCGGGATGTTACATCGATACACAAAAGGGTAGATTTTACTGATTTGGAAGGGATACATATTTTCTTATCTTACGCACAATTGTAAGATGTCAAGTTTAATACATTTTAATACAACTAACTCTTTTAACTAAGCATACACAATTTGTTGATTTATACTATAGAAACAAAAATAAAAGCCCGAGATAGGTCCAAACGCGTACCTTGGTGGCAAAACTTCCCATTTCTTCTTTCTTATGTATCACATTCACTAAAGCATGTTAAAAAGAAGTTTATTGCATATAAACTGATAAAGTTTTACTTAATAGTTCATCTTCAAACCCAACAACATAGTTTTACAAATTATGTTATTTTTTTAAATGTTAATTGCTTTTTAAGTCGTTCGGGTGAAACTGATACATGTTTAAAGGTTCATATATCAAAAGAAATTGTCAAAGTCTTGAAAATAATTTAAGAATGAAGTTAACAATGATACAACTTTAAAATCAGTCACGTAGAAGAAAACACTTATCATGTGTAAAATTCTTCATAAATTTTATTGTAATTCAATAGCATAACAACAAAATATTTGAATGCAATAAGAAAATTTAGATATTTTTTTAAGATGCATTTAGTTAGAAACTACCAAATCCATTCTATGCATAGTACAAGTGCACATTTTCCTCATGTCCTTTTCTCAAATTTAATATTATTTAATCATTTTTATTAAATACCGTATATATTTAACAATTATCTGTATATAAAAAAATAAGTAATTGGTTACGCCAATAGAATGACAATAAAATATTTGAATGCAATTAGAAATTAGATATACATTTTTTTAAACATGCATTTAGTTAGAAATATATCTAATCCATACAATTAGACATTTTTCTTGTAATGTCCAATATTTTTTTTCTCGTTTATTTTTTATCTATTACTAACTATTTAATATTACTTTATTAATTCTTAAATATTCATTACTATTTAATATTTAATATTTAATTCTTCCTAAAATGTACATCACTAACTATTTAACACTTTATTATTCAAGCCATGTAAAATACAGATTTCTAACATATTTTACTTATAACTCAATTTTCTAAGAAAAATGAAGTGGTGGGTGTAAAAGCAGGATGAAGTTCGACGTGGTTGAGGTGGCAGTGTGGCAGACATTACCGACAGAAACACTGCTCCCACCTCTAGCTATGGAATCCCCATTCCGATCGCTGATGAAGACAAAGAAAGAAAAAAAGAGATACGAGATGAAGAAGCCGGTATCGATACAAACACCATCCCTACCTTAAAGACGTGTAGAATAGAATGACACCCTCTATCCTAACAAGTATTAACATATACATTTAAAATAAAAATTTATTATATATAACAAATTTAAGTGATGATCATATCACATATACATTTAAAATAAAAATTTATATATAACAAATTTAAGTGATGATCATATCATATGGGGACTACTAACCACACACGGGAATTGCTAAATGGACTTGGCCATATACGCATCGTATAGGGCAATACGATGCGTATAGCCCTTCACAATTTCCCATGCCTGACATCCTCGTACAACCTGGTCATTCAAACCTCGTATACGCATCGTATAGGTCAATACGATGCGTATAGCGTACGAGGTACTTTCTGCTACTAGTCAACCATCACATCGCTATACGCCACGTATAGATCTATACGGAGCGTATAGCGATGTGATGTTGACTAGTTGCAGAAAGTACCTCGTACGCTATACGCATCGTATTGAACTATACGATGCGTATACGAGGTTTGACCAGGTTTGACCCGAATCCTATACGCACCGTATTGCCCTATACGATGCGTATAGGGGCCAAATTTTGTGTATTTAACCATGCAAAATTCTCATTCGAACGTATCGTTCAAAAAAATTTCAAACAATCTCTCAAAAATTATAAACATGTCTTGGTGGTGGGATGGTAACTACGGTTTTCAGGTATATTCTAACGAGTCGCTGGAAAACAACCCGCAAAGTTCTGGCGTTCAAGAGGTGAACTGGGAGGAGGTCTCGTCCGACGTTTATTCTAATCAACGGGTAAGGCTTCCAGATTTGAACGAGCCACTGAGCAATCCCGAGTTCGTATACGGTGAACCGTCTTACCTTACACAACCCACGAACGACTTCGTATACGGTGAAGTCTCCTCCCCGACACAACAAACTAACAACTTCGTGTGCGGTGAAGTCTCTTACCCGACACAACAAACCGACGACTCCAAAGACGAAGAACAAAACCATCAAAATGTGTCGTATAAAACTGACCAGAATTTTCAGTCTCGTGAACAGTTGGTGGATTGGGCTATGCGGAGAGGACGTGAGAATGGTTACGTCCTTGTCACCCGACGATCGAGGAGAAAAGGCGACGATCCGACGGAACCGTTTATCAAGGTGTGGCTTGTGTGTGACCGTCACGGCGAACGTGCGTCTACTGCCACGGTTAGACGTGCCGGTAGCAAAAAAATAGGTTGTCCCTTTAAATTGGAAGGAGAGTATCAAGAAAATACTGGTGATTGGAAATTAACGGTGAAGGATGACAGTCATAACCACGATCCTAGTCAACATCTTGTGGCGCACTCGTTTGCAAGGAGACTGTGTCAGTCGGAACAACTTTTGGTGGGGAAGTTGTACTCGCAAAACATGTTGCCACGAAACATTCTGGCAACTATAAGGGAACAAAACCCAGAGAGTAGTTGCATTAAAAAGGACATTTATAATGCTATACAAAAGATAAAAAACGAAACGAGAGTCGGTGAAACTCCAATACAGATTCTGGAAAACCTGCTTTCTTCTAAAAAATACGTCTACTATACTCGAGAAGATCCTGTCACAAATAGTGTGGAGGAGATATTCTTTGTTCATCCGAAATCGTACGAGATGTGGCGTGCTTTCCCGCACGTGTTGATGATCGACGCGACCTACAAAACAAACATGTATAAACTTCCATTTGTCCAAGTGGTCGGTGTGACCTCCACACACCAGTCGTTTTGCGTCGCTCATGCATTTATATCAAAAGAACGGGAGGAAAACTTCGTCTGGGTGCTACTTCAAATAAAAGCAATGTTGCAAAAGTGTATGGAGCCGCGTGTGATAGTAACAGATAGGGACAAAGCTCTTATGAACGCGTGTGATAAAATATTTCCGGGCTGTTCCAAGAACCTATGTCGGTGGCACATACACGAGAATATCGCAAAACATTGCAGGGCATCATTTACAGACGAAGACTGGAAAAATTTCAAGTATTCATGGTCGGTATTATGTGAGTCTCCCACGCCAGATATATACCAGTACAACTTCAACCGGCTTTACGAACGTCTGTATGCAGCCAAACGAGGAAGTAAGTTTTAAATATTAAATATTTAATATTTTCAGTATTTAAATATTTATTCAATATTAAATATTTTTCCAGGAGTTATAGATTATGTGACTAAAAATTGGCTGGACCCGTATAAAGAAAAGTTTGTATCGGCGTGGTCCAACAGAAACCTCAATTTTGGTCAACATACAACGAACCGAGTCGAGAGCCAGCATTCGCTCTTAAAGAGCTATCTTAGAAACGCTAACAGCTCGCTAGATAGACTTGTTGGGTTTGTTGATGAAATTGTATCAGATCAGTATTATCAGTTACAGTTTGGGTTTGGAACAAGCCTGATAAGGAAAATGGACAGCCACATAGCTATTGAATTGTTTGATAACCTGCACGGTAAAGTTTCACATAAAGCTCTAGATTTGATAGAAAACGAGTGGTACAAGTTATCAAATATACGGAAACAAAATGCAACGTGTGGGTGCCAACTTTTCAGTAGTTGTGGGTTGCCGTGTGCTTGTCGTCTGGCAGATATCGAAGCTACAGGTAAACTGTTCTGACTATTTAGTATTTGTGGGTTGCCGTGTGCTTTTCAAAATGTTCTGACTATTTCGTTTAAAATACAGGTGGCATAATCCCTCTAGATGCGGTGGACGTCTTCTGGAGGAAACTTGATTTAAAACCGTCGTTTGTCGATGATGAAAATGTAGACGTGGATAAGGTACTGGGTCAAGTGAGAAACAAGTCGTATCGTTAGTTCACGCTCAACATCAAGTCGTATCGTTAGTTCACGTCAACAATGATCATTTCATCCACGTCAAGTTAGACGGAGAATTTCCGATTCCTACGCCGAATGCACTTTGGAATTTGCACCGAAATGATGATGCAGCAAAATGGGAAAATATATACAATGATCGTATTGAACGATTTAAGAAAATAATGGCTACTAATAGATCTAGATTTCCACAATATTTCACGAATCTCGGATGATATTTGTTTAAAATTGTATTGTAACTATTTTTGAATTAATTTTATGGTTATTTTAAATATTTTTATTTAATTATAGCTGATTATAATTAAACTACTAATACGTGTGATTAATTTTAATTAAATATAATTATAATTAATTTTTATTCAATATTCTATACGCCACGTATAGTCCAATACGTAGCGTATAGAATATAAATCAGAGGGAATTCAAAATTTTGACATATACGACACGTATTGATCAATACGTGGCGTATAGAATACCAAACGTTGCTGAAGATACGACACGTATTGATCTATACGTGGCGTATAGACTTTTGTTATATCAGTTTTGCCTCACGTACTGACCCAAACGAACCAAACAAACAAACACAAAGCCATACGCTACCCGCTCGTTGATTTGGATTGTGGCCTCAAAAAAACTTTGTAAAGGTACGTGTCTCAACCCACGATCATTAATGTTAGGTTTTAATTGAATATTAGCGGGTAAAACTGGGTAGATTAGCGATTTTTAGGTCTGAACTTAAGGGCTATACGCTACGTATAGGGCTATACGTGGCGTATAGTTCGTCCTAGGAAGACGATGAAGCCATACGCCACGTATAAATCTATACGCTGCGTATGGCTTGGTTTACTCGGTCACTAGCCTGCGTATGGTCTTAACTGGTCGCGTATGGCTTGGTTTACCCGGCAACTCGCCCGCGTATGGCTTAATTGGCCTGCGTATGGCTTATTTTGCCCGGCAACCGCCTATACGCCACGTATAAGCCTATACGTGGCGTATAGGTTTTTAAAAAATTAATAATTATTTATTATTTAAAATTAAAAACAATATATTATTATTATTTATTATTTAAAATTAAAAACAATATATTATTATTATTTATTATTTAAAATTAAAAACAATATAATATTATTATTTATTATTTAAAATTAAAAACAATATATTATTATTATTTATTATTTAAAATTAAAAACAATATATTATTATTATTTATTATTTAAAATTAAAAACAATATTATATTATTATTTATAATTTAAAATTTAAACAATATTATATTATTATTTATTATTTAAAATTTAAACAATATTATATTATTATTTAAATTAAAAAATTAAAAACAATTAATTATTATCAGATATGGCGGATCATAATGATATTGAGATGGATCAGCTAGACGATCTTGCGCACTACCCATTTCTGGATTTTCCGCCCGATACGGAGGCTTTTTCCCGTTGCCAGAAGCTCCGGGAGGTGCAGATGGGTCCAGGTACGGCGGTGGATTGGGCCCTCCTCGAGGAGGTGCAAGAGGCCGAGCGAGCCAGGGCCATCATCGGCGAGGACACGCCATGGTCGCGTCTTTTTGACCTTTCTTTTGCGGAGACATACCGAGAGCTGGTCGTCGAGTTTCTTTCGACGTTCATCTACTCAGAGACTGGGCTGCAGCCTCTACCCGGAGAGGCGCCGGATATTGACCCGGATCGTATTTCTTTTTCTATTTTTGGGGTCGTTTACCGTCAGACCCTCAGTCAGTGGGCCGTCACGACGGGCTTATACTACGAGCCTGAGACGGTGACGCCGCTTTTCACCGAGGCGGTGACAGAGGTGGACAAGGAGGAACTCCTTGTTTTTTGGGGCTTGATTTCAGATAGTCCTTGGTTGGGTACCAAGGGGAGGGTCTCGGGTATTAGAGACCCTTTGTATAGATATCTGCACCGGCTTATTTCGACGTCGATCGCACCGCGTCTGAAAAGCCGTGAGTGGTGCACTGATAGAGATCTTTTCTTCCTTTTCTGCCTGCTTACTGGGAGGCGGTGCGACCTGTCCACTAGCATGGCGCTTTATTTTGCTTCTGCCTATATGCGACAGAAGCGCGGACTTTTATATGGCGGTGCTTTCATCACGCATATCATGCGGTCGGTCTTACCATTTGACCAGCATGAGCCTGCGATGTTACCGGCCATTCCCCCTGTCCGATTAGACCGTCGCACGGCGAGCGGCATGCGCATCACGCACCGATTCCCGCAGGGCCTTCGGTTCGTAGGGGCCGTCCAGGACCAGGTTTGGGTCCCGGTGCCGTTGCCGCAGATGCCTGGACAGGGGGACCCGCATATGCCTCAGCCGCTACAGGGTATAGCGATTGAGGACGAGCCGCCACACGTCGAGCAGGTCCACGAGCATCCGCCACAGCATCCCCGACACGTACGTCGGTCTGTTAGGCTGGATAGGGCTACCCAGGCAGTGCTTGATGGCCTTGTTGCCGACTCACGACGACAGGGTCGTCAACTCGATCGCATGGAGGACCTGATGATGTGGGCGGTTGGACAGCTCGTGAATCAGTCACGAGCCGCCGGCATCGAGCCACCCCCACTACCACCGCCACGTCATTATCCGGACGACCCCGTTCAGGGTGAGGGCGGGGCGGGTCAGGGTGACGCCGGAGCCGGTCAGGGTGACGGCGGAGACGGTTAGATTTAGTTCTTTTATTTATATTTTGTTTCTTTCGTTGTTATGTATGTAAAACATTTTGATGTATATATTTAATTTTTTGATGTAATGTATATAATGTTTAGTTTATTTGTTTGGTTGTAATGTTTAATATTATGTTTGGTTGTAATGTTTAATATTTTGTTTGATTGTAATGTTTAATATTTTGTTTGGTTTGTAATGTTTAATATTTTGCTTGGTTATACTTTAAAAATTTAACAAATGTTTAAAAAAAATAAAATATACAAATGTTTATATAAATTAAAATAAAAATAAACAAAATATAAATAAATAAAAAAATATAATTAAATAAAAAATACCTATACGTGGCGTATAGGTCAATACGCCACGTATAGGATTCATAAACTCCAAATCTTCCAACTTTTGAAGCAAAAATATAACCCGTGCCTCATACGCTGCGTATAGGTCAATACGCCACGTATTGGACCAGCCGCCAGACAGAGAATGACACGTGGCATTCTGTTGGCAGTGACTGAATTCTATACGCCCTCGTATTGCCCTATACGAGGGCGTATAGATCGGCGGCGGGTCCAATTAGCAATATTCCGTGTGTGGTTAGAAAAAGCCTATCATATATGCTTGTTTTGGAGATTAAAAAAGAATCTATTCAGTCCTGATTTCACTCATTGATTGACTGAACCGACTCAATATTTCTCTCTCTCTCTCTCAGAATCCTCATCTCCTTTACCCGAACGCCACCCACCACCCATAAACACTAATCACATCCCCAATCTCTTCAACAAAATCACAAATTTCATTCACAACCAACTCAAAAATGTCTTCTCCAAGCAAACGCAGGGAGATGGATTTGATGAAGCTGTAACTCACCGACTTCAATTTTTTATTTTTTATTTGTTCTTGGTATTAGAACCTTTGTTCAAGATTCTCAACTGATTGCTTGTATTTTGGATTGATTTTATGAATTAGGATGATGGGTGATTATAAAGTGGAGATGATCAATGATGGTATGCAAGAGTTTTATGTGCAGTTTCATGGACCTAAAGACAGTACGTTTCATATCCCATCTTTATTTTACTGCTGATTTTATTATAAATTTATAATCTTTGTGGGTATTTTTGTGATCCAAAAGTAGAAGAAAAAGATGCAATCTTTGTGGGTAAATCATGTTGCTTTTGATTCCTTTGTTCCACTGTGTTATGATTATTACTCATATAGCTTAAACCCCAAAAATCTGTGTTTTTTATGTTCTTGATTTAGGGTTTAAAGAAGGGTCCAAAAAGGGGTCTTTTTGAATTTTGATTCATACTACACTTAAGATAACTGTTGTTTTTGGATTATGGAACTAAATGTAAGCAAATTGTTGAACCGTGTAAATATACGGTGTTCTTGTTGAGTCATGTAAACATTGTGTGTGATATTTTGTTCCGTGCAAGCTGAAAACACTGTTGTTTGTGTGTGTGTGATCATCGGTCCTAATGCTGACACAATCTTGATTTTTTTGGGCTTACGTGTCTTCTTTGATATGATGATATTTGTATTTGTACAAAATATAAAAATTTAGGCAATCGTTGAACGTTCTATGTGTGTGATTACTTATGCTAACATGAATGTCAATCGTTGTAAAATTTGGTGAGGCAGGCCCTTATCATGGAGGTGTTTGGAGAATTAGGGTGGAACTACCCGATGCGTATCCATACAAGTCTCCTTCAATCGGATTTATAAACAAAATTTACCACCCAAATGTCGATGAAATGTGAGCTTTTTAACTTTAAGTACAGTTAAAGTTATTTTTTTTATGATATCATTCTAATCAAGAAAATGTATGAGTTTGTTGCAGGTCAGGATCGGTTTGTTTGGATGTGATCAATCAGACATGGAGTCCAATGTTTGGTGGATCATCTTATGACTTTTTGTCATCTTTATCTATTAATGTGTTCATTTTTTTATCAATTTTTTTCTCGGTGGATTGATGAGGTGTTATTATTATCTAATCTGCAGATCTTGTGAACGTGTTTGAAGTCTTCCTTCCGCAGCTTCTTTTGTATCCAAACCCGTCTGATCCCTTAAACGGAGATGCTGCAGCACTGATGATGCGTGACCGAACTGCATATGAGCAAAAAGTCAAAGGTATGTCTGAATAATTTACCTTTTAGTGGGGTTTCTTTAAAGAAGTTAAAACACTTTTGAATGTTTTGATAAAGAAAGGTGATATGGATATATGCTTAGGCTATGTGTAGTGGTTTAGTGAGTGAGCAAAAAGTGTTGCCATGCAGGCGCCACGTAGGCAGTGGTGGTGGTCATGACTGCACTCACTAAGGTGTGTAGTGGTTAGTTTGTGATCCAAAAAGAGCGGGTGAGGTGTAGTTTGGTGATTGGTGGATTGAAATTAAAAATTAAAATAAAAAATAATAAACCTTGCCCCACACCCATTGCTACACTCACGAAGCCCCTCCCACGGCCTTGGCCACGAGGGGGTGGCGTGGTGTTCCACGCCATGTGGCTCACGTCCCCCCTCTCACGGTGATACAAAAAAAAAAAAAAAACACATAGCCTTACTATAGGGTGAAATAAAATAAGTTTTTATAAATAAGTACTAGTAGGGTGTTTACAAACCGTTAAAACCGACCAAACCACCCAAGCCAAAGCAAATTGGCTAGTTCACCCGCCTAAGCCGAAGCAAAATTTTGGAATACGTATTATATTAATGAACTCTTTGTATCATTTTTTAAAAAGCTAACACAAACTAATGCTTTTGAAGTTTGAAAAAAAAACAGTTAAAACTGCCAAAACCAAACCTTTTGGCCGGTTTGGTAGGACCGGCTGACCCAACCAACCTGCCCGATTTTGGTTTGTCGTTTTCCAAAACAGTCGTTAGTGGTTCGGACCAAAATTTTCATCAAAACCAGCTGAACAAGACAGTAGTTTGCTTATTTCAAATTGATTATTTTTGGTGGTTACAAAAATACAAGTTTGTTACAAAAAAATTGGGTTTGTGCTGGGTTTACAGAATACTGTGAGAGATATGCAAAACCAGAGGATGCTGGGGCGGTCCCTGAAGAAAAATCTAGTGACGATGAACTGAGTGAAGCTGAATATGCTTCCAGTGATGAAGAAGTTGCTGGAAAAGCCGATCCTTAATTACGTTTAAGTGCACTTTTATTCATGTACATCGTAACAGTATTTTCGAGTTAAAAACATTCAGCACTTTTCATCTGCTTCAATAATTCTTGTAAAAACTTGTTTCTTTTGTAACCTTTGTTGTGTTCATATTTCATTTATTCTAAAGTCTGGTGTCAGGTGTGATTTTTCTGGCTAATAATCAGCTTTGACATATCTGCTCTATTTATCTTTCTATGTTTAGAAAGATGGGATTCAATTTGAGCCAACATTTTGAAACAAACACACACCTTGATCAGGAAAACTGCAGGCACCATGTTTTTGGTAATGAAATGGTCATCTTTGTGGGTAGGATGGGAAGTCGGGTCAGGTTGGTTTTGGGTTACGGGTCAAGACTTGATATTGGGTTACGGATCAAGACGGGTAGTTAAGATTGACAAAAAGTAAGGACTCCCAGGTTCCTATTTCTGATCATGTCCTCAAACAGGTGCAAGTCTAAAAAATATTGTGTAATCCGCTCATCAAATGTCAGTTGAGGAATGCCTCTTGTCATGGGTTCATCTCTCGAGGCCATGTGTGGCGCCTTGGGAATCCGTCCCGCTTATGATAGGGTCTACGGGTTTCGTCCTGCCTTGGACTCATCAGGCGAGCGGCAACATCTCGCGACCAGTGATGCTTTCGGTGTACCAACACACCTAGGCATGTTCACGTCGTCTATCCCGCTGAGGCCGTTCCCGATGAAGTCCGGACTAGCCAGCAGACCCAAGCATTCAAGTACAAACATAACATAACGATCATCGAATATTTGGTCCGTGACACTCTCCCACCACCATTCATGCACGTCCTCGTGCATGCCCGCAATCCCATACTTGCTTGCAGTCGAAGGACAATGCTTCACCCTTATGATTGAGCATGATTCACCTTGGTAAGGACACCCGGTAGTTCAGCAACAGAGATCTTCGTCTTGACCGTTCAGTTTAGTACATCGGATTAATTTAAGTGGCGTCGATGTTCGCCTAGTTTCCAGTATGGGGACCTGGATGTTGTAGCAGACTTCCATCTTCATTTTGCAGCTCTGCTAGACCGCAGTTGCTGAACTTGATCATGACGGGCTTCAATGTTAGCTGGACTAGGGCGGCGCTCACGATCCCATATTCGCGGCGTACAAAGACCATCGCCGAAGCGCTCCCCATTTGGCCTTCTCCCACCACCATTGCATAACCATACTCGGCCGGTAAACGCACAACTGGGATAAGTCACGTTCCAAAGTATCCGAGGGTCGACCTGCTCTGATACCACTTTCTCACGGGGTCATCTCTCGAGGCCCCGTGTGGCGCCCTTGGTTGCCCTAGGGCCAGCCAATCCGTCCCGCTTATGATAGGGTCTAGTGGTTTCGTCCTGCCTTGGACTCATCAGGCGAGCGGCAACAGCTCGCGACCAGTGATGCTTTCGGTGTACCAACACACCTAGGCATGTTCACGTCGTCTATCCCGCTGAGGCCATTCCCGATGAAGTCCGGACTAGCCAGCAGACCCAAGCGTTCAAGTACAAACATAACATAACGATCATCGAATATTTGGTCCGTGACACTCTCCCACCACCATTTCATGCACGTCCTCGTGCATGCCCGCAATCCCATACTTGCTTGCAGCCGAAGGACAATGCTTCACCCTTATGATTGAGCATGATTCACTTTGGTAAGAAGGACACCCGGTAGTTCAGCAACAGAGATCTTCGTCTTGATCGTTCAGTTTAGTACATCAGATTGATTTAAGTGGCGTCGATGTTCGCCTAGTTTTCAGTATGGGGACCTGGATGTTGTAGCAGACTTCCATCTTCATTTTGCAGCTCTGCTAGACCGCAGTTGCTGAACTTGATCACGACGGGCTTCAATGTTAACTGGACTAGGGCGGCGCTCACGATCCCATATTCGCGGCGTACAAAGACCATCGCCGAAGCGCTCCCCATTTGGCCTTGTCCCACCACCATTGCATAACCATACTCGATCGGTAAACGCACAACTGGGATAAGTCACGTTGTCAAGGGGTCATATCTCGAGGCCCCGTGTGGCGCCCTGGGTTGCCACAGGGCCAGCCAATCTGTCCCGCTTATGATAGGGTCCACTGGTTTCGTCCTTCCTTGGACTCATCAGGCGAGTGGCAACAACTCGCGACCAGTGATGCTTTCGGTGTTCCAACACACCTAGGCATGTTCACGTCGTCTATCCCACTGTGGCCGTCCCCAATGAAGTCCGGACTAGCTAGCAAACCCAAGCGTTCAAATACAAACATAGCACAACGATCATCGAATATTTGGTCCGTGACACACCATTTCATGCACGTCCTCGTGCATGCCCGCAATCCCATACTTGATTGCAGCCGAAGGACAATGCTTCACCCTTATGATTGAGCATGATTCACTTTGGTAAGAAGGACACCCGGTAGTTCAGCAACATAGATCTTTGTCTTGACCGTTCAGTTTACTACATCGGATTGATTTAAGTGGCGTCGATATTCGCCTAGTTTCTAATATGGGGACCTGGATGTTGTAGCAGACTTCCATCTTCATTTTGCTGCTTTGCTAGATTGCAGTTGCTGAACTTGATCACGACGGGCTTCAATGTTAACTGGACTAGGGCGGCGCTCACGATCCCATACTCGCGGCGTACAAAGACCATCGCCAAAGCGCTCCTCATTTGGCCTTCTCTACCACCATTGTATAACCATACTCGGCCGGTAAACGCACAAAAGCTTTCTAGAGCTAGAAAACAAAGTAAAAGATTGCAGCCAAGCGGTTGTCAATATAGGCGGCAACACTAACGCTTTAACTCTCGCTTCAAGGATCGAAATCCCGAAACCATCACCTTCCCTTGGACAACGAGAAGCGCGAGCAGTTGACGATTTTATTTGGGAGATGGAACAATACCTCGGGAGTGCACAAATTTTGGACGACGCCACCAAGATTAAAACGACATCGATGTATCTTAAAGACACGGCAACACTATGGTGGAGGCGTCGCCATACCGATGTCGAACGAGGTACGTGTGCCATCAATACATGGGCTGATTTTGTAAAAGATCTTAAGAGGCAATTTTATCCGGTCAATGCTGAGCACGAAGCTAGAAGTCGATTGCGCAAGCTCAAGCAAATTGGAACCATCAAGGACTATGTTAAAGAATTTACAACGCTTGCCCTTGAGATTCCAGACTTAACAGATAAAGACTCCTTCCTCGATGGCTTATAATCATGGGCTAAAATAGAATTAGAACGACGAAATGTCCAAGATCTTGCCTCAGCCATTGCCGTAGCCGAAAGCTTGATCGATCTCAAGGAAAAACGACCATACAAGCCCATGATTGAAGAGGGTGATGATGAATAAGGTGGGGGAGTCAAACCCAATTACACTCGAAAGGTGGAAACACAAAAGCCACCAAGATTCGAGAATGATTGGTATACACCAAAAGGTTGTTTCTTGTGTGATGGACCACACAATGCTCGTGATTGTCCAAAGAAACATAGCCTACAAGCCATGGTAGCCAGAAATGAAGATGTATCTCACGAAGAGGGGGAGACTCGCCTCGGAGCAATGCAAATTCAAGTCCTTAATGCTTTAAGAACACAAGAAGGAAAGACTTTAAAGATGGCACAAACCAGCCCAAGAGCAACCAAAAGCAATTATAAGAATGGAGAGCCGAAAGGTCTTCGGTTCATAACCCTAGAGATTAATGGGCAACCTGCTAAAGCCTTGATTGATACCGGAGCCAGTCACAATTTCATCGCCAGGGACGAGGCTAAAAGGCTTGGTTTACGAATCACTACAAAAGACGGGCTCGTGATGAACGCTGCTGGTGGAGCTACAAAACCAATTGAAGGTATGTCATATGGCGCTAAGGCCAAGATCGGGACATGGAAAGGCAAGATTAGTTTCTCAGTCGTTCCCATGGACAACTACAAGATTCTGCTCGGGATGACATTCTTTCGGAAGGCCAAAGCCGTTCTAGCGACATTCTTAAACACATTGTATATCATCAAGGAAGATCAAGTCCACGCTGCACCCATGGAGACAGATATGAGGTATCAAGGTAAGACATTATCTGACATGCGGATCGTGAAGACAAGGTTTGGGTCACTCAAGTATCACGACGATGACGTCGAGAATTTAGGTGGGGGAGAATGTCACGACCCGCCTAAATACAAGTAAAAAATATCTGATTCCGGAAAGTTCCGGACACGTTTAACAACATCTAGGGCTGCCCAGAAGTCTCCGGATCAGTCCACAACTTTCTGGACCAACCCGACACCTTGGAGACGTCCTAGATCAGCCTTGAAGGGTCACGAAACTGCCGGAAAAGGCTGCATAATTCTGCCCAAACGGTGCGGCCCTAGAAGCACCCACATACACAAGCTACATACTTGTACTTGTAAACTCACTTGTAAACTCTTGTTGTAATCAATACAAAGTTTCCTTTGTATACAAAGCTTGCACTTTCGCCTCATTCATCAAGAATCGTTACTAATATTGGGTCAAAGACTGAACTTAGCTAGATTCTAAGTGTCACACGCGAGTTAGAAGGAATCACTCTGTGACAAGGCACAACTGGGATAAGTCACGTTCCAAAGTATCCGAGGGTCGACCTGCTCTGATACCACTTTGTCACGGGGTCATCTCTCGAGGCTCCGTATGGCGCCCTGGGCAACCAATCCTTCCCGCTTATGATAGGGTCTATTGGTTTCGTCCTGCCTTGGACTCATCAGGCGAGCGGCAACATCTCGCAACCAGTGATGCTTTCGGTGTACCAACACACTAGGCATGTTCACGTCGTCTATCCCTCTGTGGCCGTCCCCGATTAAGTCCGGACTAGCCAGCAAACCCAAGCGTTCAAGTACAAACATAGCATAACGATCATCGAATATTTGGTTCATGACACTCTACTCCCTTTCATTGTGAGGGTTCCCATAGTTCTTACTAGCGTTTTCATTTATCTCCTCTTCACATGTTCAAATCGTCTGAATCTCTCCTCCCTCATCTTATCCCATATACAAGTCACTCCCCAAAATTTTTTTTTTCGAGAAACCTCATTTCTTATCCACTCTAACATTATGGCCCAAAAATCTATTCCGTATAACATGGGCGATTGAACTGCAAACCTATACAAGTTCTCCTTTAATCTTGTTGGGAACCTCTTGGTGCACAATACTCATGTGCTTTCCACACGTACACCAGTTTGCCTGAATGCGATGGACAACATCACTGTCTATGTTATTCACCTACACCAGCATGCTCTGCTCTCCACCTACACCATACTACTCTCCACAATCTTCTATGTTATATAGTTACTATATTTTATTATTTTACGTGTCTAGAAAAACTTTTGGGGTCCGGGTTTTTACTAGCCTATTTATCATCCGGGATAGAAGAAAGATTTGCATCCTTCGCTCGGCGCAGGTCCAACAAAAGTTTTGCTATTAATAGGATTTTAATGGATATGCTTATTTGTTTGTTATAATAATAATTTGTCTTTTATGAATTGTAATTATTTGAATATATTTAAACAGTTATGCCTATTTCATTATTTCACTTCTTCTTTTATGATTATGCCAATGTAATTGTGATCACAACCACTTTGAACCAAGTTGAATGTTGATTGCTTATATCATTCGTTTAAAAACTAAAAAAAAGGCTGAACGAAGAATGATAGGTATACCATTGCTTGAATAAAGATTAGAAAATAAAATAGGGTGATGTTTTAACGTTAAGATGGAACATAATGAAAAATAAAAAAAAATATACCCCATAACCTTATACAGGACAACTATTTACAACTAAAAATTCCCCTAAAATACTACTGAGTCATCTGGTTAAATTAAAGGTTGTGGGTTATATTCTTGCTTGAGACAAAATGTTTTCTAGGTTCGGGGGTTTTCCTAGTTGTGACTTTTTCTCCTGGATGGTGTGAGACCCGGTCACCACGCTTATGTTTTTCAGACGAAAAGGTATCCGTTTATCAAAATGATACCAGGTATTCGGGTCTTTGCTTTTAAAAAAAAAATCCTAAATCAAATATTCCATATGATAAATGATTCACATGTTTAAAATATCAATGTAAAATTATATTTTTTAATAAATTTAGGTACTTTTTGAGATTTACATCCTAGGATTTTTATAAGAGCTAGGATTTTTTTTTATTCTTTTTAATTTAGGTCACAACTTGAATCAATACAATACAACAGTGAATCCAACTTTGCCAGCAGTGTTCAATTTGAGCATCATCCCCCTTGATTCCTTCTTTGTAGAAACAAAAACAAATAAACTTGACCAATCACAACCTAATCCAATCTTGGCCTCCTTTTAAAACCCTAGATAACAACTAACCACTACCCACCTATCTTACCCATCATTAAACCCCTTCAAACCCATTCTTTCTTTTGGATCTTTTCATCTTTTCTACCAAATTCTTTGCAATTCTTGAAAAGAAGATGCCACCAATTTCACTCCTCAAGCCTATTCCAAAAGGGTTGTCCAGGAATCCTCAAGATTTCAACAAACCAAGTGTTGTCACCATTGATGTGGGTGGTCAACTCTTTCAAACCACTTTACAAACCCTAACCCAAGCTGGCTCCAATACCCTTCTCTCTAATCTCTTCAATTCTTCTGAACAAAACAAACTCCCTTTTATTGACAGGGACCCTGAATTGTTTTCAATTATTTTATCTCTTTTAAGAACTGGGAATCTGTCATCAAAAGCCAAAAGCTTTGATATTCAAGATCTTGTCTTTGAAGCAAAGTTTTATGGAGTTGAAGATCTTCTTGTTGAATCTCAGTCAAACCCATCTCAATTTGAGCCTTTTGATCTTGAAAAGTCAATGATTCTGCCACTCACTGGGAGAGATTCACCTTCTGCAATTGCCACAACACCACAAGGGTCAGTTCATGTCTCTCATGGCAGCAAGATTACATCTTTTGATTGGTCTTTACAAAGAAAGTCAACAACTTTGACCCAATTCTCTGCTATTGATTCTCTGTTAGCTTTATCATCACATGTTGTAGCAGCTGGTGCCACTGATTTTTGTGGGTTGCAAATTGTTGATCTTGAAATGGGTTTTGTGAGACAGACTTTAAATTGGGAAAATGTGACCAAATCTGGTTCAACTGTTCAAGCAATTGGGACTTCCCCTGACTATTTATTCACTAGTTTCGAATCAAGTCGCAGGAATTCGAACTCTATTTTGGTCTATGATCTGAATGATAGCTTTAAAGTTGTAACCGAAATCGGGCATAATGAAATCTTTGGTGCTGATCTTGATTCTGCAATTCCATCCACAAAATTGAATTGGATTCCAAGTTTTAATCTTTTAATG
Source organism: Smallanthus sonchifolius (assembly GCA_023525975.1). Lineage (NCBI taxonomy): Eukaryota > Viridiplantae > Streptophyta > Magnoliopsida > Asterales > Asteraceae > Smallanthus > Smallanthus sonchifolius. The sequence goes on along the minus strand of CM042041.1, from coordinate 56,989,204 downwards.
GCTTCTGGGTCTCACAGTGGACCATCTGGGATTTCAGGAAACATTAAGTTTTGGGATATAAGATCTGGGAATCTTGTTTCAGAAATCAAAGAAAAAACTGATTGTTTTTCGGATATCGCAGTTTCTGACACCCTTTTAGCTGTTTTCAAGATTGGGATAAACTCAGGAGAGGTTTCTTACATTGATTTTAGGAACATTTCATCTGATGATTCTTGGAATTGTCTTGGTGATTCAAGAAAAGTGATGAATGTGAAGAAAGAAGGGGTTGGTTGCAAGATTGAGAGCCATGGGAATCAAGTTTTTTGCAGTAAAGAAGGTGAATTGGAGCTGTGGTCTGAGGTATTGATGGGTTCATCGTCAACAAATGGTAAAAATGGGAAAGAAGAAAGAATCTTTAAGAAAAATGTTTTGGGTAGGTCTAAGGATATTGGGGGAAATCGGATCACGAATTTAGGATTTGGTGGAAACAAAATGTTTGTTACTAGAAAAGATCAGCAATGTGTTGAGGTTTGGCAAAGCTCTGTAAGAAGAGTTTGATAATAATGGAAGTTTCATATATGTATTGTTTGTTTCTGTACAATAATATGTGTCCAATTTGAGTAGATTGGTGTTCTTGATGTTAATTGTTGCTGCATTTTTCAGCTGGGTCTTGTTTGGTTGTCGGGTTGGACTGGTTCTAGCTTTCTGGAGCTAGAATTTAAGCTTCAACATGTAAAAAAACCGATTAGAAAGTGACCCGACCCGAACCAGTTTCAAACTCCCAAACCGGTTTCAACCCGACCCAAACCAGTTTCAAACCGACCAAACCGGTTTCAACCCGTTCCGAACCGGTTTGTATAGGGTTCGATGTTTTTCTTCCAAAACCGGTTTGTGCTCCGACCCGGTTTCCACCAAACCAGTTTTATGCTTTAAAAAAAGCCCAACTGGTTTATAAACCGGTTCGGGTAAGGAAAAAAACCCAGTGTGCCCACCTCAAGACAAATGTCTTGGGTAAATAGCTGCTCTTTCTTGAAGTTGAAGGGATGTACGTCCTCCTTTACAAGGAGGGTGATGGGCCTAAGCCCATGGGTCAAACCGGATTGGTTTGGAGTCTAAATACGAGGCCCAGGAGAGTGTTATGAATTATATATTATCTAGAACTCAATAGTCAATAATAGCATGTATGTCTTCTAATTGGTGATGGCAAGTAACCCATGATGCCTTTTTATTGTTGTGGCTGGATATTCACAGACAGTTACGGTTTAGTTTTTACAGTTTTTAGGTCCAACAACGTTTTATTATTAATTAACAAGTAAACAATAGCCAACTGGTTGAACAGTAAGGTCATGTAAGTACAAGTGGTTTCTAAGCTAGTATATAATTAAAAGAAGCCAAGTTTACCAAGCATAATAATTTTTTTAACCACAATCATCTTAAGTTGGGTGTGGCTTCTTTTTTCACACATTGAATAAATCTTTATCAAATTTCAAAAAGGTGTTCATGAAAATGTTTTTTTGGTAAATCTGTATCATTTGATTTGTAATTTTTATTCGTGTTCCAGTTTGCAGGTAACTCAGTCAGTCCGTTGGATCCATTCTTTAGTAAGCTAATACTGTTACTTTTCATCTAAACTATTTTCCTTGACCTGCTTCCTATTATTATATTTGTTTACTTATTAATCTGACCCATTACAAATGGAGGAGCTGTCAGTCCATTTCTAACACCCCCATTTTTTTTAGAAATTATTTTTAAGGAAGCTATATTGTAAAGACCCAAAATTTTAAAACCTAAATTCATAGTTTTATATATATAAATTTTTATCATTTATGATTAATAAATATATATGTTTTGAAACTCTTGGTTAATTCACGTTTCATGGAATATATAAAAATCTAAGTCTAAGTTTTTAAATGAATAAGGAAAATTAATTTGATGTAATAAAATAATAATTTAATTTTAAACCGTCCCTTTTGTTTGACTCTTGAGTATTCACTTCCTAGTTATATGGTAAATCTTTCAAAAACTTAAAAGAATTAATAATTATCCTTTCATAAATTCTCGGTATTTCCAAAATTCTTCCACGAGGGTTTTACTTATATATTATTTACAAACCCATTCGAGGAATTGGTGTTTCTAATCCGTTCCTTCTTCACGATTAAGGCCTTTGTAACGTTAGTTCATGAGCTTATGAATTTTAATGTCGTTTATCGACATTAAGGTATGATTAACCTATTATGATTATTTTTATAGTACAGGTTACTTGGTTTTATTATTGATATTATGAATTGATATGATTATTAAGTATTAGATAACTTTTTAATGGTATTATAATCGATACGTTTTTGAACCCGCAACTACTAATTTTTATTTTTCGTTATATGTTTTGATGAATGTATATTTTATCGATCGTTTTATATGTTCTGTCATTTGTTTTGAGGAATTTATGTTTCGTGTGTTTAGCCGTTTTAATCGATCCTAAGGAAATGATACATCGTCTCAATATGTTTATATGTTATGTTATGTTTGGGGACTAATCCCAAAGTAATGATACATTGTCCCGATAAGTATATTTGAACGAAAGCATGTCCGGAGACGTATGTATCAATCCTAGGAAAGAGATATCGTCTCAACCACATTATTAGACACTTTCATTATAATGACGACTTTTGATGATATGTTATTTTGATGTTTTCGTATGCAAGTTATTATGGATTAATATTCAGGATGATATGTTATGAAAGTTACAAGTAACATGGTTATATGATTATGAGATAAAAGTTTATATGTTATAAGTTACAGTTTTATGTTTATGATTTTGTTATCCGCCCACTCAGACGTGCTTTTGTTTTGTTATTTTTGTGCACGTTAGGTTTTCAAGATCATAGGGAATGGGAAGTGGAAGAGCGCTTGAAAAGTTGTTTTTTTAATAAATGTAATGAAAAGTATTTCTTATTTCTTGTATCAATGTAATGTTTTTATCATTAATGGATAGAGGTATTGAATTCTGATTACTGTATAAGTGACACGTCGGCCCTATCGGGGTTGGGGTGTTACAATTATGAAATTGTGAAGCACTGAATTACCGAATTACTGAATATTGACACCCTAGGCAAATCCCACATCGGTCGTGGACAGGAGAGATCATTGGTTCATAAGTAAAGGTCCTGCCTCTTACATCAACAGCGCGTTTTGGGCTTAGTTGGCTGTGGAGCACATGAAAACTTCACAGTTAAGCGTGCTCGGGTGAGAGTAGTATCAGGATGGGTGATCTCCTGGGAAGTCTTCACCGGGGCAACAAAAAACAAATCTGTGAGCTCCTAGTTGGCAAAACAGACAATATTTGTGGTATGAGGGGCCGGATACCATTTTTAAGTTGAATGAAATAAAATTGATATAACATAAGAAGGTCTACTCTAAATTCTGTTGAACTCCGCTCCCACACTTACTAACTAATCCTATAAATATCTATAAATCCTAAAATAAATCAATTACGTTCCTTCTTTTTAGTAACTGTTATTTTTTAGATAAAAGTTGTTTTCAAGGTACTAATTAATTGAATTTTGAATTCATTTGAAACTACTTGAGTCCTGTGTGGTGTTTGGGATTACTTTTCAAAACAACTTATTTACTTATTATCTTTTGAAATAAGGTAATAAGTTATAAGTTTGTTTGGTAAATTCAAAATAAGATAAAAGATGTAAGAAAGAGAAGTCAAAATCCAAAAGTAAGAAATTCTTACTTTTGATGGAAAAGTCATAAGTAGCTTAAATAAGAAATCCAAAACACCCCATAAATGTGCATTGCTATATGTGCTGCATTGATGGTTAATCATTTGGTTATTCGACTTGACTAATGAGGATCTTATTTGTGTGGCATATGGGTTCTCTTCAAATCTTTTTATTTAATTTTTTTATCAACGTTGTGCAGCCTAATGAGGATCTTATCTATGTGGCATATGGGTTTTCTTCAAATCTTTTTATTTAAAATTTTTATCAACGATGTCTACACGTTTGGTCCATTTGATACATTTTCTTTTAGCTAATTTTTGTTTTGTTTTTTAATGGCTTTTACCTTATATTTACCTGTTTAGTAATTGCACGCCTTTTCTTGATGTAGGTTAAATTTATTGATTTCTATAATTAATACTACCCCGTGCAACTTGAGAAGAGGGTTATAAATGGTCATTCGCCCCGTCTGATTGTGCGGCTAAAGAAACACATGGTTATGTTGGCGCTGATCTCGCTGCACTTTGCACTGAAGCTGCAAGGACTCGGGTCAGAAGTGTTTGAATGAAGAAGTTAGTTTATCGCATAATTCAAGCGAACCTACGTATTTGCTACTTCATATTACCAATTTTTCCCACTTTAGGATGTTAAGTAAAATGGATGTATTAAATCGTGGTATTCCGTTGTACGCACAATTCCCCGCCGCAACATGCGGAAGAGAAATACCTAGTTATAAACCAAAATCAAATCTTACTTTTAATCAAAACCTCAAATTCAATGAAACATTACAATTCAGATAACACTTTATGCACAAATTTACTTTATTAGATCACAAATGAGATATATTTTTGACGTTTGAGAAAACCTAAAAAATAAAACATGCCTAAAATAATGTCGGAAATTGTTTTACATTGATCGAAAACCAAAACAAAGAATACTGTCACAGGTTCCGATAATAACGACGCGGTACCGATGTTGCTCGGCTGGTATCGGTTATGTGAAAATTGTTGGTTAGTGTAGTTTTGTTCTAATCAGTCTGCAAAACTCAGATTATAGTTTCATTTTTCAAGTTAGGCGACATTATGGGTTAGTTTCAATTATTGGTTAGTTTCGCTTACATCATTGGTTAGTTTCGTTTTCTTCTGTTATATATTGCTGGTTTGTATTTCATTTCATTTTGAATGAGAATCTTACTTTTCCAATCAACAAAAAATTGTAACACTTAGTTTCGACGACCTATACACTCGTATGCACCCTGTAAAAAAAGTCACATCGTAACGCTTATAAAAAAAGTACTTGGAAACGGCAAATCCTGAATTCTATATAACATAATATTTTAAAGGTTATAAGAGAAATAAAAAAACGAAACATTTAAGCAGTTTCAACGCCTTGTACGTTCGTGATTCTATGACTTGTACATTATGACGAAAGTTCGGTTTTATATGAAATTTGTATCGAAATATATATAAAAATAAGTACGTCGCAACGGCACACTCGGAATTTGTAAACATCATATTCTTAAAGTTATAAGATAAAAATAAAAGGTGTTCAAAATTAATTATAAAAATTAAAATATTATAAAACTTAAAATAATATAAAAAAAATCTACCTATAGATTCAGATTGAAAAAAATAAATAAAGAAAAGATATACATAATACATACACATGAAAACCATACATACATAAAAATAAAAGTAAAAAAAGAGAGAGAAAATCGTCTAAATATATATTTTGATCAAAAAAGTTGGTAAAATGATTGAATATTCAAACTTTAAAAAATACCCAAATCTGATTCCAACCGATAGGAAAGTGACACGGAGGCAAAAAAAACATTTTCAAGGCTTCAATTTAGCCAGTTAGGTGTCAACACCGGGGGCATCCAACATGTAATAACCCGGCTAAAGTTGAGCCGCTAAAACCGTTACCGGCCCACCTAAACATCGCCATGTGTCACACCTTAGCCACTAGCTTACCGGCCCAAGCCGAGCCATGCTGATCCCGGCTACTATACAGCCAGCTAAACTTCAAAATCCAATCACTTCTTGACACGTGTCACCTAGTAGCCGGGTAAAACCTTTCTAGCCGGCTAGAACCTTACCGCTAAATGTAATAATAACATAAATTTTGTCATTAATACGGTAATAAATTTTAAACTTCCAAGTTTATCAATGCCGGCTAAATAAAAGCCACCTCCTTACTCCATACCCGGCTTACCGTTGATTCCTCTAATCGCATACCGACACGTGTCCTTTGTAGCCGGTTAACCTAGAAGAGGTTGATTTCACTTGGTAAAAATTATTTCACTTTGCCTTTGCGGGAGTTCCGATTGTGGAGGAGATCAAAAGAAAGATTTTTGTTGCCACACTTTCGGAGTGTTTCCCGGGCTCAAGGAAGTTCCGATTGTTTGTGGAGGAGATCAAATGAAAGATTTTTGTTTGTCGTATGCCTTTTGGAGTGTTTCCTAGGGCCAAGGAAATTTTTTTGCTTTGTAGGATTGTTTGTTTGAGTGTTTCCCAACATGTGGGAATCGTTTTGTTTGTCGGATTTTGTATTGGAGTATTTTTCACCACGTGAAAAATATCAAAGGAGTATGTAAAGATATGTTTTATCCGTGTTTTGTTTTCCAATGTCCACGTCAAAATTGATTCCAAATCCAATAACATATTTATTTACCTTTATGTAGGGAGAAGTAAAAATTCGATGTTCTCTACATATCTTAAGAGAAATCTTTAGTAAATTATCTTTTACCCAAACACAAATATGGGATAGCAAATGTTTCAAGCGTTGGTTAACTTTTCGGGCTGGTGTTTGTGAGACGGTATGTATTTTAACAGCTCAATTTTAGCCTGGTTGATACACGTGGGATGTCCCCGGTGTTGACACCTGGCAGGCTAAATTTAAGCCCTCAAATTTTTTTTGCTTACGGGTCACCTTCCTATTGGTTGAAATCATATTTGAGTATTTTTTAATGTTTGAGTATTCAATGTATATTTTGTCCTCAAAATGTATATTTTTACGATTTTCTCAAACAAAAAGTATGAAAGATAAAGAAGAGGAGAAAAGAAGTTTACTATTCACATTATGGTAATTGTATGTATAGTGGTATTGAAGTCTGTCAAATGTGTGTCTAATATCTTGCATATATATTTCCACATGCCTAATATTTTACATACATATATATAGGGAAGGATCAAATAAGAAGTATGTTTTCGCTAAGAACTCTAAGAAATAACCAAAACGCTTAGAAACGATATCAAACGAACTCCAATTGAGCTCATTTCAGCGGCGTTGGAACCGTATCGTCGAACTCTATCATCTTAGCTTTTAGGGTTTAGCTTTTAAGGTTTAGATTTTACGTTTGAATTTTAGGGTTTTAGCCTTATGATTTAGCCTTGGGGTTTAGCTTTTAGGGTTTAGATTTTATAGTTTAGGTTTTTTTGGGGGGTGGGGGTGGGGGGTTTAGGTTTTTGGGGGTGGGTAGGGGTGGGTTTAGGTTTTTGGGGGGGTGGGTGGGGGGGTTTAGGTTTTTGGGGGGTGGGGGTGGTGGTTTTAGGCTTTTTGGGGTTGGGTTGGAGGGGGGGTTTAGGTTTTTGGGGGTGCGGGTGGAGGGGGCTTTTGGTTTTTGGGTCCGGATTAGAGTTCGATGAGACGGTTCCAACGCCGCTGGAATGAGCTCAATCGGAGTTCGTTTGACTCACTTCTTAGCGTTTCTTAGCGAAAAACCACTTATTAGTGGAACCTTCCCCTATATATATATCCACATGATCTATAAGTGACCAGACGAAGATGGTTACCAATTTCTTGTTGCCGTTTTAATGGATTCTAGTTTTAACTACATGTCCCCAAGTTTGAAGAGAAAGATAAAGAACAGGAGAAAAGAAGTTGAGATAAGAAAAGTATAAAAAGTATAATTGTTTTAATTGTATTCAACTTATTAATCATTTATAAATAACAAAAAAAAAACGGAGAAAAAGTATTTATAAAAATTCATGTGTTGACTCGAACTTACTCATTTACCTCGTTTTACTCTTTATATGTATATACTTATTTGTGTTAAATAAATCAACTCTAGCTCGAACATATTTAAAATCATGGAACCCGATCACATTATGTGTAACCTATTTATTTAAGAGAAAATCACCAAAATGTATATTTTGATCAAAAAAATTGACAAAATGTACATTGACTTTTTCAAACTTAAAAAGTACTCATCCAAAATTAACCAATAGGATTATGACACGTAAGTTAAAACTAATTTGAAGCCTCCAATATAGCCGGCCACGTGTCATACTAGAGAGTGTCCACGTGTTTTTAGTCGGCTAAATTGTAGCCGTTAACTCACCATACGGCTTCACCCTAGCCGGCAAAATCAACGACGAATGAAATGATGCCACGTGTCAAAATAAAAAAATTGGCGGCTACAACATAGACGGTAGGCTACCATATAGCGGTCAAAATTTTAATTTTGGAGGCTATATGGTAGCCTACCGTCTACTGTATAGCCTCCAAAATTAAAACATAGGCTATTCAATGACACGTGGTATCATTTCATTGGTTTTGATTTAGCTGACTATGGTGAAGCCGTTACCAGATATACATGCTACAATTTAGCCGGCAAAAATACGTGGATATGCTCAACGATTGACACGTGGCCGGCTATATTGGAGCCTTCAAATTAGTTTTAACTTACGTGTCAAAATCCTATTGAGTCATTTTGGATTTGGATATTTTTTAAGTTTGAAAAAGTCAATGTATATTTTGCCAATTTTTTTGGTCAAAATATACATTTTGGTGATTTTCTCTTTATTTAAACTAGTTAAACGGGTTGTAAACATGTTGACATGTTGTAAATGGATTGTAATCGAGTTGTAAATGGGTTAAAGGGAACAAGCAGGCTTACAGGTTGTAATAAATGGGTTAAACGAAAATGGGTCATTTTATTTAACTAGACAGGTCAAATAGGTCAACCCTAGTTTAAAATTAAACATATTAAACATATCAAACTAAAAACACATATTTATTAAACATGTTAGAAATAAGTAAATAACAACCAAAACATGATTTTCATATTGTGTACGTGCCGTGTTCGGGTTATGTCAAAACCTGATTATATTTATGTTACTATTATTGGACTTTAAACTCGTTGTTTGTACTAATGTAATGAGTCGAGCTATTTAGGAGCGATTTAAGATCGGATCGATAAAAACTCGAATCGAGCAGAGTTTAAACAAGATTGAGCCCGAGCTCGAGCATATAGTAGAGCTAATTTAATAAACAAACTCGAAGCCATCTTCATATATCGAGCTTTACTTGACTCGCGTGCCTAAACAAGCATCTTATTTAAATGCTACACTAACTTTTTAATATATTAAAATATAATCACTTAATAAAATATCATTATATATAAAATTATGATAAAAATAACTAAATAATATTAAATAATGTTTATTCGTCTTTTATTAAACTTAAAACAAAAATAGCAACATATTTCATTTATGTATATAACCTACACATGTGTAATTCTTGTGTAGACAGTGTAGGTTATATTATCTACACATAACCTACACATGTGTAGATGAACGTTCAAATATATAAAACCATCTGAAAATATCAGTGTAATGGATTTATATATATATACATATATATATATATATATATATATATATATATAAACATAGATATTGTATGCAAGAAGTATAACATCTTAAAAATATAAACCATTTAGGTTGTTCTCTTTTATCTCGGTGTAATATTGTATTATGTAATGAACATCTCTCTATACATATTACATTTGTATAAATGAATTAATAAAATAATTAGTAAATATCAAACGAGTTTTAGCATGAGTGGTGATTGAGCTTGAAAAAATACTCATGATTCGAGCTCAAACTTTAAACATAAAGTTATAAACAAGTTAAACATTAGATTTAGCAAGCTCGACTCATTTTATACCTATAGGGTTATAAAATGACCATGATGAAGAGCACACAAATTATTTGGGTTCGAGACTCAACTGGAGCATTTATTTGGGTTGAGGCAGTGGTTTTTCTAGTTGTGGGTTTCCTTCTGTGTTGGGTGTTCGATCCGGATTGCTGGGTAGTTGGACCCGATTTAGATAACATCTATCTCCAAGAGCACACGAATTAAGAACTATAAAAGATAAGGAAACACATTCATTATGTAATTGTACATTCTATTCCTTTGTGTTTACCAAACATTTTTTTTCATTCTATCGTAATGACTCATTACATTCCATCGTTCATTAAACACTACCTAAAAGTGCTTTAACACGGTTAGTAGAAACATGTCACTCGAACAAACGCACAATTACAAGAAACTATTAGTGTGGTACTACGCATGGTTTAGAGTTGCTTGCAAGAAAGGTGACATCATTTGACATAAAGGCTGTTGAAAAAAGACGCATAATAAGTTGAAGTAAAGTCTTGTGTTTATACGTGTAAAAAAATTAAGAGGTTTAATCAAATATATTTTAACAAGTTTTCATTAGTAATAACTACTCATAATATTTTTGTATAAAAAATTAAAACATATAAATCATAATCAACTTTGTCAATATTTTAACATCACTCATATGCAACACTCTACCAGGCAACTGACCTCTTTCTTAAATATTTATGATAACTTTCTTTTTCTGATACAACACTACAACCTTTATTAATTAATGATATTAAAAAGTAAGAGATTTGAAAATAGAGCTAAACAATAAATTAATATGTATGGTTGTTGGTGAGGGAGATATAGGTACATATGTTATGTACGAGACTTTGAGATACATCATCATTATACAATATATATGATCAAATACATTGAAATAGAGGCGTTTACAGTAAGTCGCAATCGGTTTTTACGGAAAAAAAATTGGTCGAAGCGTTAACCATAATTGTGAAAAACGACAAATCGACCACCAGAGCTGGTTGGGTCGCTCTGGTCAGTCAAAAAAGAGTTTAGTTTGACTATTTAAATCGATTTTTTAAAATTGTTAGTTTGTAATGAATTTATTTCTAAAATAATAAAGTCAGTTCATGAATATTATACATATAAAAACTACAAATTAAAAAAAAACACAATAAAGGTTAAATGGCTACCGATTTTAAATTTCATGCCGTTCAATCTTAAACCATAGACCGTGGATTGAAACTTATAAATCTCAAATATGTTGAACTGGTCAATTTTTTCCTTTTCAAACTTTTTAATCGGTTTCAACAAGTATATTGTTATAAATTTAAGAATTTTAGAATTTTTTTACAATTTATAGAAATTGCATATATTTTTAGTTTATATATGTTTCTACATTTTTAAACTAAAAAGAAATTCCATTTATCACTCTCTAAACTTTAAATTATATTTCTTATGACACATGTTTTCAATCCGTAATTTATAATTTTATAATGCACTTCAAAATTCAAATCCAGTTATTAAAATATGATTTTGATGTAAAAACATATAGAAAATTAATGATAAAGTCATATTCTTTTTAGGTTTTAGTATATTACTTTACGGTTCTAAACAAGTGAAACCACTTCTAAGCTGAGATCGACTTGTTAAAATTTTAAATTGCGATGAACGTAAACGAGCTAGACCGCAAGCTTAAGCCTATATTGGAGCTCACTCATTAACAAACTCGAGCCTAAGTTTTATTTTTGAGTTTGATTATACTTTCGAGTCTGGCCTAGTGGCATCTGGCGTTTATCCCTACCAAAGTGGTACAGGTTCGAGTTTAACAAAGTGAGCAATAAATGGATTTTAGGGGGTTTTTTTGCCAGTAAAAAAATGAGCATAATATTTATATAAATATAATAACTTTTATTTAATATGATAATATATATTGTATAATAAATATAATTTTATATGATTATGCAAACTGAATGATACATATTAATGTTATATGTATATAATAAAAATTAAAAATATATATAAAAGTAAATATTTATGTATACAATAAAATAATTAAATAAGTAACTAATAATAAAAGAGCAGAGTTTGAACCAAACTAGAGAAAGTGTTCACAAGTCGAGCTAGACTAAGTTATATCTGTTTATCATATCAAAGTTCATTTTTTAACATGCATATGGAATATTAAACTAATAAGTATCGATTAAATACTCAAATAGCATGATATATTGATATATACTTTATATTAAAAAAGAAAAAGTATTGTTTTTTCGTGTTAATTAAGATAGCATGAAAACTGCTTCGTATTTCATATTCAGACGAAACACATATTTTATAATACTACTTCTAGCGTGCAATCTTTTTTAATCATATAAGAATTGTTTCTCATTTAATTTAATAAAAAATAATAATACATCAAGAAGTAATATATAAAGCATTTGAGTACTTTGAAAATCTTTTTTATATTAAAAATTAAATTTTAAATAACCAAAAAAGTAGATTTGCACATGAACCATTATTGTAGGAATCATTTATAACATACAATAAATGGCCTATATGGTAGGTGCTAACTATTAACAAACTTAGAAGAAGAACTCATCGCAAATGTGGGACTAGCTCACTTGATAGAGGCTGTTGTCTCTTAGATGAGAAATTTTGGGTTCAAATCCAACCATAGAGTAAAATATTTGATATAATTTAGGAGAATGATAGATCTGCCGTTAAAAAAAGAAGTAGAACTCACCTACACATTTCAATTATTGTATTTACACAATCACAATAATTTTCTCACTTTTATAAAGGTAAATAATTTATATAGTCACTTGTTATAATTTTTGGGGTTTCTATAGTTCTTTGGTTGGATTTGGATAGTAAGGATTATCTTTTGATGTTGTATTTTTAGGGTTATCCTCTTTGTAACTATATTCCTAGATTTATATTAAAGTTTTGTTGGTCGTTCAAAAAAAGTCACTTGTCATAATCCTTGATCCCTTTTGTTTATGGTTTTTGTTAATTACATGTACTATATTTATATAATTTAAAACAAATAACACATTACTTAAACAAACACGACATTATTATTTATAATAATCTACAAGCAATATGTAATTTTTCAATAGGAAATAGCAACATGTGTACAATCACCATTCATTAAATATATGTAAATAGGAGGGACCCCTAATTAATATTCATTACGTGTGTGGATTATTAATTCCAAAATAAGAAAATGAAAAAAAAAGGTAATAACTTGTGAAGCCCTTGGTATAGTCGCAATCTAATTTGCCATTTTTCTTTCTGGCAATCAGGTCACGGTCACAGTCCACCCTGTCAAAGCTCTTCACTTATGATGAATTTGATCATGTGGCATAAAACCGTCTGTGATAAACCACAAAGTAAACTGGCAGTGTACTTTAGTTCATATATATTTATTATTTTATATTTTATATTTGATTATTCACAATTCACGTACTCCCGTGACCGTCAGGCGCTATCCCAGTTTTGCCACGATGGGAGCCAAATCTCGTGGGTGGAGGTCCACCATAAGACCATGTTTCATAAACAGAGTTAGCGACATCTTTTGCTCAACACGGTGGCCGGCCACCACCGACAGGCGGTGCCGGAGCAATACAGCCGCCGCTATCGACTTCATTTGCAAGTAAGCCAAATCCTTGCCTAAACAAATTCTCGGCCCGGCGTTGAACGATACGAATCGGAATTGATCCTTGATTTCGAACTTTTTACCGTCGTCGGATAACCATCTCTCCGGCCGGAATTCGAGAACGTCTTCTCCCCAGATAAATTTCATCCGACCGGAGGAGTAAATTGAATAAGTGATGGAGGATCCGGCCGGAACCACTGTGCCGTCCGGTAGGACGTCATCGGCGGAGACGTGCTTGGAGTCCTCAGGCACTGACGGGTATAGCCGGAGTGTCTCCGATAACGCTGCCTTGAGATAAGTCAACTGGTCAACTTCTTCGAAGTTTAAAGGCTCGTCTAACCATTTACACGTGTCACTGCCACGTGTCTGTTTTAAAACCGCACACAATTCTGTCAAAATTTTAATTTCAACTCTGGGGTTTTTAATTACGAGCCAGAAAAACCAGCTCAGCGCGACTGATGACGTGTCACGTCCAGCTAAGATGAAATTGAGTGCCACGTGTTGTAGGAACGTGTTTGAAAACGACTCTTTTTTCTTCATGAACCGAGAGAGGAGATCGTCATGTGGGGTTTCACCGTCGGTCTTATTAAGCAATTCAAGCTTACGTGTTTTGATGACAGCTGTCAGATACTTGTCCACGTGGCTCAAGCTCTGGCTCAACTCAACCTCCATCCCGAGCCGAAGCCATTTCTTCAGCTTCCATATACTCTCCGGCAAAATAAAGCGTTGTAGCGTGGCTTCCGTAGCTCGATCAAAAGCCGATGCAAAGCTGTTTTCGGGTAGGCCTGGAGATAAGGTTTGTGGGTCCTTCCCGAAAGCCAAGCCGCATATGTTGTCGAAAGTGAGCCGAAGCAAGAGGTCTTGTAAATCAACCGGCTTACCTTCAAGCTGAGCCGTTTTCAAAATGGGGCAAAACCTAAGCTTGATGGCTCGGCTCACCCACCGAGCCATGGCTTGTCGGAGTGTCCTGGTGGTAAATTCCAGTGCGGCAGTCTTACGCTGGAACAGCCACGTGTCACCATCGGAGTTAAAGATCCCTTCACCAAGTAGATCATGGAACACAGCCTGCCAAGTGGGGCCCTTCGGGTAATTGTCGAATTTAGCCTTGAGAATGTGTTCAAGGTTCTTGGGATCGCACGTGACAGTCACGAGACCTTGTTTTCGAGCTAGAAACGGGATGGGGGAGATGCAGGTCTGGTACGTGCCACCACACGTACGGAGATTGTCGGAGATCCAATCGTGCATGCGATTAGCGTTCTGGATTAAGCCTGGTAAGCTACCCAATAGAGGCCAGACACGTGGTCCGCTTAACGACCGTGTGATTGATTTAAACCAAATCACGTACCCTACAATGACTGAAACAATCACCCATCCAGTGGACGAATCCATCTAATACACACCACCTGTAAAAATATAAAATTGAACAATGCAACTTTACAACCTTAAAACATACTAAACTAACTATACTATAGTACTATACACACACACATATATATAGATATATATATATATATAGATATAATGTATGTATATCTATATATATATATAGATATAATGTTGTTGATTGTTATTGAAGATATATATTGAACTTGAATGCTTACGAATTATAAGTGGTGGTGTTGAAGTTGAATGGCTTTGGAGGGAGAGGGCAGTTGATGGTAAAGAAATATTGGTGGGAAGATATGTAAGAAGATGAGTGATTTATATAAGGACTAAAGTATGATATATACCAAAGAGAAAGGAGGCTATTAATGAGGTAACCAACATTTCCTACAAACCAACATTATATTATATTTATAAATGTTTCGTTTAATATAAAACTAGTTTTGAGTAAAGAGTTGTATGAATACTTAGAGCATTTACATCAGTATCTTTATCTCTATCTTCATCTTTATTATTTAAATATTTCTTTTATTTTAAACTTTTATCAGCATCTCTATCTTTAAATTTGATAGTTTAGTAAAAAGAAATTCTTTGAATATAGAGATCTATTTTTTTTAAATCAAATTTAAAGAAAATTTAAAAAAAAAATATGATATTTAGTTAACTTATAGAGCTAAAGAAGCTTATGTGAATGCTCTTATACATAGTATATTAGCTGGAGAGAACGATAGATGGTTTTACGGTTGTATAATCGTCTTATGTACACGGTTAAAGAAATAGATACATGTGTTTACTTAAAATTGGTTGCATATTATATGATTTTGATTCTTGTATAATTATAAGAACCTGTTTTTGTAAGAATATCATGTTTTTACATCAAACTCATTTTTTCTCTACAAACTTAAATTTTCATAGTAAAAGGTGTCATACACGTGTTTTAAGTAGAGAAATACGAGAACCACGTTATTTGTATGTTATGCTAGTCAGATATAGGTGAAGGAGAGAAAGAAAGACAGACAATGATATAGTTACACAAACATCTTATGTATTGGATGACCCTTTATGAATATGTATATAAAATATCTATGTGTGAACAGATTTATATATATGATAATTTAGACTTGATTATAAACTTTTTATAGTTTTATTTGAACCTTCGTATATGTATCAAGAATTCCATACCATAATAAATATATGTCATTTTTCTTTTCCCTAAAAAAGTATTATTCAAATGGACTAAATTAAAACTCTTTAAAGTAGTCTACAATAAATGCCACCAGATGTTGTTGGAAATATATTAATTTGAATTAAATTGAAATACAAACAGCACAAATCCATACTAAAAATGTATTTTTATAATAAATTTAATTTAAAAGCAAATACTTATACCAATAAAATGATTATCAACACTCTTTTAAAAAAATCTATAATTAAATTTGTTTTCTATAAACAAGTAAAATCAGTTACATAAAACGCACACGATAATTAAAGCATTGTTTAAATATTAATTTCATAGATACTAAGTATATATAAGTTTTATAAATATGCAATTAATACTCTTTAGTAATCAAGAGTAGATGAAAACTTCAATAAACAATTTTACGGACGAACACAAATTAAAATAAGAAGTTAAATTCATTTTTCTACATTTATAAAAACTAGATGTTATACCCACGCTTCGGGGCGGGTGTCGGCCCATCTTTAATAAAATTTAAATGAAAACGTAGGCGCAACGGTAAAAATATTGTTAATAAAAGAGAAACATAAAACTAAACAATAAAAAAGGAAAAAATAATAAAAAGTTTGTCAGTTCGTGTCGTCGAAAACCATAAAAACGAATACCGATATGGCTTCCGATAATACCAATACAAACATTGATTTTGTTCGCTCATAATAGGTTCGGCTCGTCACGGTACCACAACGGTAACGGCGCTCGCTATAGGCAACGATAAAAAAACATGATTTTGAATACAACTCTGTTTTAGAAAAAAATTATATCGGAACGTTGACAAAAAAACTAAAAACAACCGCTTCATCCGTATTTTGAAAAAAGTTAACGAACGAAAGTTATTAAGAAAAAACAAAATTAATAGAAAACGAAACGGGATAAAAACGTATATTACATACTAGGTTATATACCCATGTATTACATATGTTGCTTAATAGAAAAATGAAAGTATAATAATATGTAAAAAAATTAAAATAATGTGTAAAACAAAAAATAAAATTCTTTGTTTCCTTGATTAAATAATAATTAGAATTCAAAATTTATATTATCTTTTTTGAAAAATAAAAGCATTAACATAATTAAATTTCAAATTCAAACTTACTTAAAATAAGAAAAATTTGAAGATTTTGATGAGATTAAGGGGGTGTTTGGGATTACTTTTCAAAACAACTTATGTACTTATTATCTTTTGAAATAAGGTAATAAGTTATAAGCTTGTTTGATAAATTTAAAATAAGATGAAAGATGTGAGAAGGAGAAGTCAAAATCCAAAAGTAAGAAATTCTTACTTTTGGTGGAAAAGTCATAAGTAGCTTAAATAAGTAATCCCAAACACCCCCTAAATATGATGATAACACGTGACATTCTTTGAAATCATTAATTAGAATAAAGATAGTATAAGAGTTAAAAGTAAAAATATTAAAATAGAAAATACATGTAAACAATTGAATGGATCAAGCACTATTCATAGTGTTTGTACATTAATCTACTAGGTTGAAATCCCGTGTATTACACGAGTTCAATAAATATAATATTATATTCTAATTAATAAAAAAACTATTTTTTAAAAACTCGTGTTTTATATGAATTAAATAAACCCGTAAAATACAATATAATTTGTTAACACATAAACTCGTTAAAATATGTAAAGAGATTTATTAATACAAAGATTAGTATTTTTGTAAAAAAAATATTATTATTAAATTATAGAGGTGCATTTAATAAGAGAGAGAGGGATGTATTTAATAAGAGAAAGAGACGGGAAAAAAATGATGAGAATGAATATGGAGACGACACGTGGCATTGAAAAACCTTTATTTATTAGGGTGAAGGGGGCACAACCCTTATAAAAAAAGTACCCTAACAAAACCATCCAATGAGGGTGTGTCACCTCACTTTTACCCAAACACTACCCTAATACCCTTAAGTGTTAGGGGGCACAACCCTAATACCTTAAATATACTCGCAAAAGCTTCCAACCTTAAATATACTCGGGTACATATACCCGCAAAAGCCAACATTTGAACTCGGATAAGGCGTCGGCGGCGGTGTATCTGCACGGGTTCGCGTACCCGATTGCGTTATCCGCATACGCCCCCTTCACCTTATATAGTATAGATATTGTAATGTAATGTTCAATTTCGTAATGTGATCATTTGAAAAAAAATATATCATTACAAATAATATTAAAAGGTAAGTTTTCCATGTGAGATAAATTACTTTGCATATTGTATAAATCCTTTTTGCATGATTTTACTTTTTTTTTTTTAATTTTTTTAAGCTATAAGTAACTCATGCTTGACATTAAAATCAAATCAAGGCTTTGGTGTAATGGTAAACATGACTAACCACTGACAAGAAACATGGGCTCAAATCCATGAGATGCCATTTATTTATTTATTTATTTTTTTTACCTTTTTCATCTTTTCTCTTTTACGTTTTGATTTATAACCATAAAATTTATACGCTCTTCTCACGCAGGATAAGTTTACCTAAAACTTTTGGCTTTATTTTATAAGTTTTTAAGTACGTTAATATCTTTTGCGGTTTAACACGCCGCAACTCGCTTGGGTGAAAGCTAACGTTATTTCCATGAGGTCGCCGCCGCAACGCGCGGGGCCTCCTTCTAGTTTTATCTTAATTAGTTCATGGTTTTGTTAATCGTACTGGGTAGGGGTGTGTATGGTTCGGTTTAGTTATTAACCTCAACCGAAACTGAATTCATCGGTTAATCTATTTTATTAACCGATCAGTTTTTGGTTCGGTTAATTTTGGTTAATAACTAAAACCAAACTTCAGCTATAACTTTTGCTTAGAAATATATGAAATGGAGGTAGAAATACATGAACTGGAGGTATAAATACATGAAATTGATATATAAATACAAGAAATAGACGTATAAATACATGAAATGGAGGTATAAAAGCTAGAAATATATGAAAATATAGATGGTTCATTTAACTTCGGTTAGCACAAAGGGTACAAAAAAATCGATAACTGATCTTCGGTTAATTCATTTTTCGGTTAATTTCGGTTCGGTTTCGTTGGTTTTTGGTTCGGTTTCGGTTATTGCTCACCCCTAGACTCCTGAGTGCAGTCTATCTACCTTATGAGATAGAGATAAAGTTTGCCCTCATTCTATTATCTCTAGACCCTTAATCTCTTAGTGAGATTTTAGTTGGTATGTTTATTTTGTTAATGATCGTTCAAGGATTAAATAAAAATGTTTAATATTATTAGAATTGTGGAAAGATCTAAAGACTAGATATACAACTTTTTGTAATATATAAATACATATATTATATTTATTTAATAATTATCATACATATTTAGACAAGTATCTTTAATAACCCACAAACGCTAATTCAACTACTTTGTTCTTCTCATTATGACTTTAAAAGTGTTGCACAAATTTGCCAAAAGAAATTGACGCATAAAAATCAATTTATTGTGTTTTTGGTCCATGCTTAAATTTTTGTTAATTATTCAGTTTGTATATTGCAAATGAACCGTTTAGATTTTAATTATTTGATCTTTAATTCTACATTGTTTATTTCTTTAAAAAGTTTAATATCTTTGTAAGTCACAAATTTTTTTTTACTTACAGAATTAAAATATAGTTTTTTTCGTTAAGCTAATACACATGGTCCATGTAAAGCATGTTGCCATGTTCGTTATATATTTGGTTCATGGTGATGATGATAATGTATTTCTAGAGATTTAAAACCAAATCTAGACGTTATATATTTGTTTATTTGTTGTTCTTCGTGGGTTTGATTTTTAGGAAAATTCCTAGAATAAACAATTTTGAAAACTTTTTCCCAATAATAAACAAAGACTTTTCAACTTCCTCAAAATGAACATGAATTTCCGCCGAAATACAACCCAAACTCGGCGACTTCGTCGAGTTCACGTGGCTTCGTCATTTAACTTACACGTGTCATTTTCGACGAAAGATTTTAAAAACTCGACAAAATTTCATAACTAGGCGTTTCGCCGAGTTTTGTTCATAACCAGGCGTTTTGTCGGAATTTGTTTATAACTAGGCGAAAAACATAACTAGACGTTTCGCCGAGTTTTGTTCATAACTAGGCGTTTCGGCGAAGTCTCCGAGTTTTGATAGTATCTCGACGAAAAATGATGTTTATTTTGGAGGAGTTAACTTTTCTTTGTTTATTTTTGAAAAACTAATAATGAAAATGTTAATTCTGGGAATTTTCCCTTATTTTTTGCAAATCAATTGTTTGATCAAAGTAACTTTCATGAAACCATTGGTTATTTGTCTTCGTGAGTTTTTTGTTAGAATAAATTTAAGAGTAAATTACAAATATAGAGATTGTTTATTTGTTGAGAGATTTCAAATCCATCAAAGCATCATTTTTAAACGATCCATTTTGATTCGTACCTATTTTTTTCAAAACCTAATCTAACTCGAATCTAAATGACTTTTTTAAATTGACTTGTCCTAAATCGAACCATGTTAAATAGTACATAGTTAATCTAGACTTTTGGATGAGTTGCTAATTGGTTCAGGATAGAAATGAACCATTGTGTTGGTTAGATAATAAATTTCATAACCGTCCCTTACCAGTTATGGAAGAGATATACATGTATCGATACTCAACATTCGTTAGTGAGAATATATAGAATTTATTATGTTTATTTTGTACATCTGTTCTTTGTTCTCCATATCCATACTCAAACTCTACAACAAATTGGTATCCGAGCCACGTTAGTTCTAGTGTTAAGTGAGATACATATACCTTGCGGTCATAAAGAATTCAAGAAGAAGATATTGAAAACATTGAGTACCGTTGGGGTGTTCGAGCGGTGGTTGCGATGCTTTGGTGGTGTGATGCTTGGGACCGGTGGCAACACCGACAATCCCACTAATTCATTTCATTCCAGTGTTCTTGGCAACCATTATAATCTTTTGTGTGGAGGGTAAGTTCTTGGATTATTGAATCAAATGATATCACTCTAAAGAAAGAAGAGTGGTGGAGAAGATGAAATACAATTGTCACATTGAAGATCGTGAAACGTCCTAATGTTGTTAGATTACACGAGCTTTTGGCAAGCAAAAAACAAGATTTATACGATTCTTGTATATGTAAATGGAGGCGAATTATTCAATACGATTGCTATCAAAAGATGCTAAAGGAAGCATCAAGATATGATTTTAGCCTTAGTGCAGGATAACGGGTTACTGCACACAATGTACAAGATTCATAAAACTACCCGTTTTGATCCATTTTTTAAGATGAACCGTCCTGACCCGTTGTCTGTCCTACCCAACCCGTCTGTTTTACCAGGTATATCTATCAAAGACAAAGGAAAGTAAAAAATATATATTTACAGTAGGGCTGACAATTTTTTACACGGACCTGTTAACACGACACGACACGTAATTAACATATCCTGTGTTTGACCTTAACAGATTTCGTGTCTTAAACATGTCGACACGTTAGGGACATGCTAAATTCGTGTCTTAACAGGTTAAAGACATGTTAACCTGTTAAGACATGTTAGGGACATGTTAACACTTAACATACTATTTGCATCTAGATTCTAGGCCGATTCCATTAATTAATTTCGGTTTTATGGTTTTAGTCTTAAAAAGGTTTTGGATTTAGTATGTTAATGGATGTTATGATTGAACTTTTTAAAATTTTATTAAGTTTTGGTATTTTTTTCTTTTATTACATATGTTATATTTAAACAGGTTTGTAAACATGTTCCTTAACAGGTGACCTATTTCTAAACAATTCGTGTTCGTGTTTGGAAAAAAATGATACGATTAGTTATCGTGTCGTGTTCGTGTTAAGCACAACAAGTTATCGTGTCGTGTCTTATCGTGTCGTGTCTGACATGTTATACCAGCCCTAATTTACAGGTATAGTTCGGATTAACGAATATGTACTTGTAGGTTTCAAGCTCAATATCACATAATACCATACATGGCCTTTTTTTAATAATTTCTTTTAAAAATGATCTTAACGTTCTGATTTCTAATGAATTTCGCCTTAAAAAAAATATAATAAACAAAGAAAAATAAAGGGTGAATTACACACTCTCTCTCAAACCCCTTTCACGTTGGTACTTGACACTTCTCCGTAAACTTCCCGCCGGTTTCCTGCAGTTGACGCTCCGGTAAGCCTTTCAATGTATAGATAGGATCACAACCCACCATTTGCTTGTTGAATCAATGACTGATTTAGGGTTCTTCTCAGTTTTAGGTTGTTTTGTATGTCTACTAAGTTTTCTTTCTCCTTTCAGGTGAATTTCAACAAAATTGCTCATTTTTTCACATACCCTTTTGGTGTTCGCTTGTGGGTTTGTGTGGGATTTTGACAATTTCGATTATTGGCTATGGAGATTTATCCATGCGGTTTGTGGCAGGTGATATGTACAGGTGTGTATATAACTATATGTTCTGGTTAATGGTTTTGATGCTATTGCTTATTGTTCTTATGTACTGAATGAGTGTTTGTGTTTTAGATGTTAAATGCTTGAGAATCTGATCTATCTGAAATTCTGAATGCTGAGTTGAGTTATGGTTGGGCTTATAGGGTATATGTTAGATGCATTCAAGTGTGATTATTGAGCCCCCTTTTGGCAATTTAACAATTTATGGTATACTGGTATATGTAATCTTGTTAAATCTAGGTGAGATCATGTTCTTGGTTTCTTGATTTTCTGATCAAGATGCCATTCAGTCAATTAAGGTGGAACCAAAGCCACTGAATTTGATATGCTTATCAGGGCATTTGCTTATTTAAACTAATGATTAGCGATGAATACATTGATTTGTGAAATTAGGGTTGGTAGTAGACTGTAGGCAATGATTAAATGGAGGTTGAAGATGTTAGCTTCAGTCTTAATAAGCTTATTAGTGTGGTGGTAATGTGGTATAAATTAAGATGTGTAGCAAGATTTGAAGTGGTTGGCTACTCGAGTTTCTGATAAACTATCTTTTATGTTATAAACACAAGGTTTTAGTAATTTACCCTACGCATGTGCGAGGGGTCATTCTCCACAAGTCAACTGTTTTCTTTCTAATCTATTATGAAGTGGAAAAGTATCCTATTTGACAGTGAAAAGTTTTCAAAGTTTTGGAAACAACACCAGGCATACTGCATTTTCTACGCTTCACCAAATTACTAGTAAACACTCCCTTTTGATCATAATGTTGGCATCAAAGGCTGCCAATGGGGTAATGATATACTTTGGACATGTTTTAAGCCATATCCAATTACCGAGGCGACGATGGGTTTTCTTTAAGGGATAATTTCATATACCACCTCAAAACTTGGTATAATATCATATTTACTCAACAAAAAATTAAAATATTAAATATACCCATTTTTAAATTAATGACATTTATACCATTCTCTTAAAACATGCATAAGGATATGAGAGTTTAGAGTGTAAAGAGAAAGAGAACGACATAATGGTCATATTATAAATTGTATTTAATAAAATGGATGAACAAGAACTTTTAAGTATTTTGAATGGTTATATTTGATATTTGTTTTTTTGGCAATGGGATTTTAGTTAATACTAGACTGATGGTCACATTATGATATTATGTAAGTTTTCAGGGGTATATATGAAATTGCCCCGTCAGTATAGTAAGTACTAGACTAAAAAATAAAGTAGCATATTTGTTCTAAACGGGCTGAAGCTATGATTTTACGTCTTCAACCCATCCAGTGGTTTTGGCTAGAGTTCAGGTAACATGTTAAAATGATAAACAAATTTGTCTTTATAGAATTAAGTGTGTAGAAGATTTAGTCTTTATAGAATTATAATCTTTTATATAAGATTTAGTATAGATTTGGGTTCCATAAGTTGTTTGAAAGAATCAGATTTTATGGAGTATCAATGGATTTATACCAATTCGCATGTTTTTAGAAAGAAAGCAGGATTTTCCTTTTCCTATATACAAGCTCATCAAAGTTTTTATTTTATTTTAATTGTTGTCAATTTATCAAGTCATCAAACAACATGGATATCTTGAATCCACATAGGAAATGATTTTTCCCGAATGTCCCATTTTTTATAATATTGTTTCTCGAAGTCAGTGACTACATACAACATTGAATATGAAACTCAACTTAATACATTTCATTTTTCCCAGGTTTTGTTTACTCAATCTAAAGAATTTGTTATCTCCATTGAAAGATGTATTCCCTATAAGAATAACAATGGAGAAAATATTATCTATAGAAAAAGAAAGAGAAATCATATATGTTGCAACGTGTAGTGCACTTGGTTTAAAAAGGTGTGCCTGCGCACGGGGCGCTAAGGAAAACACATTAGGGTGATGAATCATGTCGTGTTGGGTCAAAATTAGGGTCCGTAGGAGGTTTAAATGTAAAAACAACCTAAGGTATATAGAAATTATGAAAGGTTTACTTGAAAAATAGGTGTATATATAAAGCAAACAAGAGATATGTTTCTGGTTGTAAATAAAGCTTATCTAGTTGTACATTGATGCACGCCTCACGAACGTGATGCGCGCCTCAAGCCTTGCCTTTTGGGACCAAAACGCCTCAAAGTGCCGCACGCTTTTTTAAACCAAGGTAGAGCAGGCTTTGCACATGCAATCTTTATGTATCATCATCCTAAGAATGTATCTTTTTTAGTTGAAGAGGGAAATGAGAACCAAATGGTGAGATATGGGCTTGCGTTTTGGCTTGCAAATCTTAGCATCAGCTTGGCTTGGGTCTCAAGGCTCGTTTTTTTAGTTCTATAGGCTTGTATGAGCTTGATCTATGGTTCATATGACGTATATAAAAAATTTCCTTTTTATCCTTCATTTGTTCTATTTTGATGGAATATGACTCTTTCCATGTGAAGATATTTGTACATTTCTTCTATATACTAAACTAAAGTCTTATAGTTTTAACATTACGCCTTTTAAGTTTTATCCAAAACTAAGCAGAGAAGAAATGAAAGAACTTTTTTTTTTGAAAAAATGGGAATGCACACACATCTCTACCTTGACTTTTAGCACTAGTTGCTTTGTTTGTTGAGTAGATGGAACAAAATGAATTATGATTTGGAACTCTACATGCGTAATTGATAGTTATCTTCTCGAATTTAGTATATGATTCTTAAATGCAGCTATCGGTGCACCGGTCATTCACGTAATTACTATTTATTTCATTATTACAGAAGCAGAGGCAGATATTGTCCTATTTAACCATGATAGTGTTTGGGAAGATTTTCAAAGCAAACCGTTCCCAATTCTCACTTGTAACCTAGAAATTGCAGAACCGATTCTGCTAAATGTGAACTTCAAATCGAGTACAAGTTATACAATCCAGGAGGCGATTTGTAGACTGATCAAAGTTCAAGAATTATGTCTCCATGGTGGAGTAAATCTTCATCAAAAGAAGCTAACAAGAAAGAAAATGGGGGCGGTCTTTTTGGTTTGATTAAAAGAAAGCTAAATCGCCGATCTGAATCCAAACAAATCTCATCTCGAAGGCGTAGTGAAATCCCTTCCAAAATGGGATCTAATTCTCGGGCCTCTTCTCCATCCGCCCTAGTGGCACGGTCTCAAAATTATGCTGAAAGACCTCACACCTACCCACTACCTCTTCCTGAAAACTTATCGGATAGGAGCCGGGTTGATTTGGGAAAACGGGCATCAAGAAACTCAGGAGGTAGCAAAGGCTCGTCACCGTTGCTTTTTCGGTTTCCTAAATCTGATCATGCTCAAAATGGACGTGATCAAACTGATGTTGAAGGCGATTTAGCAACGGATTCAGTTTTTACTTATAGTGATAGTGACAGTGATGGGCCTTCTGATTCCCGGCTGTTAAGCCCTCAAGCATCAAATTATGTAACCGGTAATAATTATTCTACAAATAGTCATTCAAGGTGAGTTTCATACTTGTTCTTTAATCATTTTCAGATCTATGTATAAAGTAGGATCATGATCACTGATTTTTTTTGCATCTTTGTTGATACTACTTTTTCCCCTTTCCTGCTGTAATGGGTTTCTATGATTGGAAAATGGAGATGAATATATATATATATATATATATATATATATATATGTATGTGTGTGTGTGTGTGTTAACTTGCCTATAGTTACATTTACCTTTTGCTAATTAGCACGCTTTTTTCTTTTATCTTTAGCAGTGTTACATTTATAACTCAAAAGAAAAGGGAGAAACTGAAGCCAGTTCAAGCATGTGTGAGCAACCAAATGTTGCCAACATCACAAAAGCGGCATTCTTTAAGTCGCCACATGGTGAATTTACAGATTCCTCGATCTGGTGGTTTCATGGCAAGTCCTTCTAAAAGTCCAATGAGGGTATTTGGGCCTGAACCAGCCCTGACCTCAGGTTTCTGGGCCAGGAGGCCTTATGCTGACACAGGTTTTCTTAGTTCGGGCCTGTGTTCTAGTCCTGGGTCGGCTCTCAACTCGAGTCATAATTTGGTTGGTGTAGAAATGGCAGCTCAACCGTTTTGGCAACACAATAGATGTAGCCGTGATTTCTCACCTGTACCTAGTCCTAGGATCACTAGCCCTGGTCCTACCTCAAGAATACAAAGCGGGCCTGTCACCCCATTGCATCCATGGGCTGGTGGTTCAAACATGGACTCATCTGCAAACTGGCCCCATGATGCAGTTAATCGTAAACAACAAATCCACCAACTACCCCTTCCTCCGTTAGCCATGTCCAACACTGGTCCTTATTCACCCTCGTACTCAACCAGAATCATGCCAATGGTTCCAAAAAGTCCGGTTAGAGCTGATCTTTTCGCTAGCCATGGTTCACACTGGAAAAAGGGTCGGTTGCTTGGTAGAGGCACATTTGGTCAGGTTTATCTTGGTTTCAACAGGTTGGTGATCAAATAATCGCATTTGACTATTTTCAATCACTATTTGACTTGTATGATTCTTGAATGTTTGACTTGTACGATTCATTAACTGCAGTGAATGGGGGCAAATGTGTGCAATGAAGGAGGTGACTTTATTCTCAGACGATAAAAGGTCGAAAGAAAGTGCCCAACAGTTGGCGCAAGTACGTCTTTTCAGTGCACCCTTTAATTATGTCACCTTTTCTTTTTTTCTTTATTGTAAAATACAATATTTACCTCTTAGAGGGTAGAAACTGAAAGTCTACATTTGTTCTTGAAATCTGACAGGAAGTTGCACTTTTAAGCCGTTTACGACATCCAAACATTGTGCAATACTATGGATCTGAGACCGTAAGAAAATCAATTTCTCAAATTTAATGCAACCCTGCTATTTGTTTATATTTTCGGTATTTTTGTATAATAGTATTTTTAAAGGTTCTAAAGATTTGGTATAAACTTAACAGGTGGATGACAAACTTTGTATTTACTTGGAATATGTTTCGGGTGGTTCCATTTATAAACTTCTCCAGGAGTATGGCGAGTTTGGTGAAGTTGCAATCCGAAGTTACACTCGTCAAATATTGTCAGGACTTGCCTATTTGCATTCTACAAATACGGTCCATAGGTAAGTTTATTTTGGTCACATCTTATGCTTATTATAGTGCTCACAATGTGTCGTTAATGTGCAACATGTTTTTTTAGGGACATTAAGGGAGCAAATATACTCGTTGACCCTGATGGGCATGTAAAATTAGCTGATTTTGGGATGGCAAAACATGTAAGACATACATTTTTTTTGCTTAATATAATTTTAAATTTGCCACCTGTCTTTTGGTCTCCTGACTTGATTGCATATTGCAGATTTCAGGACCGTCATGCTCACTATCGTTCAAGGGAAGTCCACACTGGATGGCACCCGAGGTTTGTTCACCTTCTGAATTTAATTGGTTATTTTCTTTTTTTTATAATTAAAATATTCGGTGATTAGAAATGCTAAGACTAATTAACTGTTACAGATTATTAACAATAGTTCAAGTGGTTTTAATCTTGTGGTGGATATATGGAGCCTTGGGTGTACCGTAGTGGAAATGGCTACAACTAAACCTCCTTGGAGTCAGTACGAAGGGGTTAGCAAATAAGAAACTGAAAAACCGGAAAATGTGTTTTTATATTGACATATATTCTTGGTTCACCTAATCTTTGTTTGTGTGTATGTCAAAGGTTGCTGCTTTATATAAGATTGGAAACAGCGAAGGAACCGAGTCAATCCCTGAGCATCTTTCCAATGATGGTAAAGATTTTATCTTGAAATGCATGCAGTGGGCCCCGTCAAACCGCCCTAGTGCTGCCCAGCTTCTTGAGCACCCTTTTGTTAAAGATATTGCTTCATCTGAAAGATTGATACCTACCAGATCCTTCGGTCTGCCTAGTAACGGGCTCCACCTTCTAGACCCGAAGCCAGATATGTTTCAAGCAATGACTCAAGGGTCTCCCTTCTTTCAAGAAATAGTTCCCAGAGACGATGATTTTCTAGGGAACCAAAAGAAACATATGGCGGGGAAGTCGGTGTTAGTTGACCGCGGTTCTCAGCAGCTTTTGAAGCATCATATCAACCAATACCCACCCATTAACATCAAGCCCACTTCCCCTGTGGTTGGTCGAAGAGAATCGCGTTGACTTGAGTTGACTACTCTTTTAGTCGACTAAAAGAACAGTTTGTGAATAATGTCTATATCTATATGTTGCTATATAGTTTTGCTTTTATGTTCATAAGCTCTTTTTAGATTGTTCATATGGAAGGAGGGATGCTATTAAATATAGGTACAGTTATTTCGGTTCTGCAGATTGGTATACAACAAAAGCTTTATCAATAGGAACCTCTTTTGTAATATGTACTTAGTTATGTATATATGTTTGGTTGTTTACTTGATTGTGTTTCTTTACAATAGTTGCATCAACATGGCATGACATGGTTCACATGTGCACAAGAACCGGGCTCATTTTGCCATTTTAGACTAACCAGGTTTTGGCTAGGACCAGTCTCAACTGGATATGGTTCCAGCGGTCCCAACTGGTCTTACAGTGGTTTTGACAGGACCTGATCTTGAAGAAATATACACCAAACAACACTACTTTTCAAGTCTTATTTACAATTTTACATCACATTACAAATCTTTTAGAGAAGATTGCACCTTGCAAACGCAAGTTAAAGAATCCTCACTCACAAAACTATATAAACAAATCTTACATTATTTCACTATATTCAGTCTGATATCATCTCTGATTGTGAAGTAAAATCAGTTGATCATAGAGCCACCATGCTCAGGCTAAAATCCCACAGTTTCTTAGCCAGTTCAGAGTCTCTAGCAATAGAACTCGACTTTGCTTTGTTACTGTCTGAAAAATACTCACCACTGATCCCTTTGACTTGTGGGTTTAACGCCACGTAACATGTAGTTGCAGCTCCCTGAAAATCAAAAGGGTCAATTTCAAGAAAGTTCGGTTCAGAAATGCGAATTCAGTGGTCTAGCACTAACCTGTGGGATGGTTTTCAGGAAGTATTTACCAACCAGATTCATTACACCTGATTCAAGAACAATACAAGATCAAAAAGACCAATATGTAACAAAAAGGTTTAAATAGTAGAGGTTAAGTTAAAAAGATGCATTTTTTACCCTCAAGAAAGCTGTGATGGCGTAAAAGATCGGTGGCAATGGCGCCAGGATGCAGTGAGTTTGCTGTTAACTCAACCTTTTCTTCCTGGTGATTACAAGAATCAAACTTTACCAAGAAGAATAAACCGTGCCCTTAAACTGCAAGATGGGCGGGTCAGGCGGGATGGGTAACGGGTCAAAACAGGTGTGGGTGAAACATATCATTTTTAACACTGGTCAGGTTGTCTTTCAAACACTTTCTTGTTTGTTTATCTTAATTTTAATTAATAATTAATGTTTTAAAATTTTAATCATGATTAAAAACAACATAATCACAATAATAATCTAAATATTTTAATAAGATGATTTAGGAGGTTATATGCCTTACAAATAAACTTTGGGTGAATTTAAAACGGTTTGATCTGTTCGACTCATTTGACTCGGCCCCTTTTTAGATAAAGTTTTTAATTTGACCGTTATACGACCAAAATCAGCACAATACAAGGAAACAGGTTGAAAGTTGAAACTGTCGTTTCTAGCTGAAAGTAATCTCGATCAACTATAACAGCGCTAATTATCAATATGTTGATATGCATTACGAATTAAAAAAAATTACCTTAAATTGTCTTGCTAGCTCATTGGTATGCAGTATGTTGGCCAACTTTGACTGTCCATAGGCGTATAGGGGGCTGTAACTGAACCATGAAAAAAAAACATATAAGTTCACATATACACACTAAACGCCACATGCATTTATTTGCAAAGAATTTGGGTTGTATACCTTGATTCATCATTTAATTTATCAAAGTAAATTCCTTTGTTTGCAAAATGATGACCCATAGATGACACGTTTACCACTCTTCCTTCTTTTTCGTGTTCACGTGAGGTATTCTTCATGGTCTCAAGTAAAAGATTTGTCAAAAGAAAATGACCTGAAAGAAGACAACACTTTAAAGAGGTGTCTAGATGTGCGTTTTGAAAGCGATTATGTGGCATTGAACAATCAGAATCAAGTAATTAATGCTTCAAATACTGATCATCACATACCTAAATGGTTTGTTGCAAACTGTAATTCAATCTTGTCCTTTGAAAGTGTGAATGGAGGAGCCATGACCCCTGCATTGTTACTTTTGACAGTAAAAGTATACAATCTTGAAATTTTCAACATATATTAATAAAGATCAATAAATATAAACATTTTATCCAAATATAAAAATGTAAAACAATGTGAATGTAAAAGTGTTGCTTACATGAGAATGTTTAAAGGAAGACCCGAGGAACAATAATCGGCTGCAAAAGTCCTCACGGATGCAAGAGAGCTTAGATCTAATTCCATTACATCAACTTTAGCATTTGGTATTTCTGTAATTATGTTTTCTTTAACCTTTTTACCGGTTTCTGTATTTCTTATTGCCATAACCACATGCACACCTCGCAAAGCAAGGACTCGTGTCGTTTCCATGCCGATACCACTTGAAGCTCCTAAATGCACACACAAATAGTCAAATATATTATAAACATATTGAAATTAAGTGAGCTACGCATAGACTATTGGCAGTCAAAGGGTTGATTGTTGACTTCAAAATAGCTGTACATTCCAACACTTTCAAACAACAAGAAATTGTTCCCATATCAATCTTGTAAAAAGGTGAATAACATAGTTTAGGATCCTTCCAAAATATGAACTGCATACCTTTCATTGTCATAAAAACATAAGTCAACTTTGACTTTTGAAGTCAAGTGTCAAATGTTGACCTTCAAATTGACATGGATTTCAATAGCTGTCCCAAAAAAGGTTTAAGTCCATAACTAGACCAAACAAGAACAAGTACCACAAATAGTGAAGTCTTTTGGTACTTTGCTCAATTTGTATATTCATTTTCTATCCCTGAACTCTTAGTTTACCCTTAAAAGTCAACAAATCAAACCCTACACAAAATTATTTGAAATAATAAAACCAAGATCAAGATTTAGCAATCAAGGTAGAATTAACAAAACCCCATCAATCACACACTTCTGTGCAGTGAATCAAACCCTTGAATTGAAATCCCAAAACAGATATCAAAAGTCAACAATTGTCAAGAAAAAAGTCAAAGAATCAAGAACCCTTATGAGAAACAGAGTTGAAGATGCAAGATTTTACCAGTAACAATGGCGGTGAGACCAGATCCATCTATTCCTTGAGTAACATCTTCAGCTGTTGAAAAAGCTCCAAATCCTGATTCCCCTTTCCTTCCAAAAATCCACATCTTTTTAGCTTTCTGCTTTTGGAACAAGGGGCTAAGAAACCTATGAAAATTTGCTTTAACGGTTAACTAGAATTCAAAGCAATCACAGAATTGATTTTTATAAATGTAACTTTAGTGGTAAGACTGTATTTATTTAATGTTTATAAAATTGACTTTTGTAAAAGTAAGTTCATATTAATTTGTTTCAAAATTTTATTTTTAGACACAAAAAGGCAAAACACTTTAAATTAAAAAACTGTTGGTTATTTGGTGTAACGTTAGTCCTAAGAATTTTCATATTGGATGTATTAGGTTCGAGTGTCACCTGCAACAATTGTTTGGGTTGAGCCAGAGGTTTTCGCAGTTGAGAGTTTCATCTGGATTGGTGGGGTAGTTAGACCCGATTTAAATAATATTTATGTCTCAAAAGGATCCTGGTGTCGGCTTAAAAAAACTTTAAATTAAAAACTTGTATGTTTTTTTTTTCAAAAGCAATGTTATATTATTTTATTAAATTTAAATATGAAGGAGTTTTATGAGACAAGATAAATATAACTTCCTTCCACATATGTTATCCCATTAATTAACCATGAAACCAAATAATTTTTAAACATTCTACACATGTAAATTTTAAAAGTTATATTGATTAAATAATTAATATTTAAAGGAAGGGTGAGCATGAGAAACTCATTAGTATCAAATAAAGTCCTACATATGGTGATATCCGAGTGGAAACTATAGTCATTCATATGGTGATATCTAAGTGGAAACCATATAAATCATATTTGTCTAGTGTTTTTAAAAGAGTGTTACAAATTAACTAGGAGATGTAACTAAAAAATCATAACAATCCTGTTTATTTCACACGAGATAAACCAAGGAATATATTGTATATTGATTGTGTGAATATGAGGTTCCAATATATCCCTATATATAGACTATAATATTACAATTGAATGCTACCTAATTATGATAATTACAAATCTACAATTCTAGTCTAATATTCCTTCACAAGCTAAGAACAAGGAACGACATGCATCTTGGATCGAAGAAAAAGAAATCTTTGAGTTGGTTGGTAATGGCTTGGTGAAGATATTAGCAATCTGATCGTTTGTTGATATGAACTGCACATGAAGATTCCCTTGCACAACATTTTCTCTGACAAAATGAAAATCATCCTCTACATGCTTTGTTCGAGCATGAAAAAGCGCTGGCGCCTATAGAATCCACAACCAGAATTTGCTCAAGTAGAAATCGAATTGATTTGTTGAGCGAAAGTTGTTAAAGTTTTTCAAATGCAAAATAAAGCGTCAAGATTAAGTAATCACACATGAATAAATTCTAAATGATTTAGGTTTCATTAAAAAAACAGAAAAAAACTACAACAACTATATTACTATAAAAACATACATTATCATTATTTTGTTTCATTAATTTTACAAAGAAAACAGTCCATGAAAACTTCACCACCAGAATCCAGATTACTTGGATTCGGTTAACTTCACACTGAAATCCCACAGTTTCTTTGCTAGTTCCGGGTCTTGCGCATACCCGCTCGCTTTGTTTAAGTTGCTGTCTGCAAAATACTGCCCGCTAACGCCCTTAAGTTGTGGGTGCAGTGCTACATAGCATGTTGTT
Source organism: Smallanthus sonchifolius (assembly GCA_023525975.1). Taxonomy (NCBI): domain Eukaryota; kingdom Viridiplantae; phylum Streptophyta; class Magnoliopsida; order Asterales; family Asteraceae; genus Smallanthus; species Smallanthus sonchifolius. The sequence continues at coordinate 56,955,917 of CM042041.1, read as the reverse complement.
GCAGCTCCCTAAATTCGCAAAAATGACCATCGTTATTAGTCTCGATTGAATTATCTTCAACCAAACAAGAAAGAGGTAAATTTACATAATAGTAGCCAAGTTTTTCAAGTGTCACGCTATAGTCAAGTTGACTTGAAAAATCTAATCATCATTGTTAATCCCGATTGACTAAAACTAAACAATTATAAAACTTAGTTATTACTTCACTATTACCTCCCATTTCAATTTAATCTGAAAAAAATAATCACTAATCAGTAACCAAGATTTATATATGTTTCATTTGCCTAGCTTAATTTAAAAAAAAATTAACATATAAAAAGTTATACAAGATCGGCACACTTAATTAAAGTTGAGTGAATTCAGTGGAACACTTAAAAAAACTTGGTTACTATTGGTTGAAGTTTCCCCAAACAAGAAAATATGAAACAAATAAAGACTAAAATGTCGAAAATTAAGGAACCTGTGGGATGTTCTTCAAGAAAATCTGAACCGCGTTAACAAATATAGCTGTGGCAGCAGAAGTTTAAGATCATAAGCATAGGAAAAAGATGATCAATTTCATGTCAAAACAACAGTTTTGTGCATAAAATGTTTGATCCTAAAGAATATACGAAAACGGAAGAAAAAGGATTGAGAGTTGAGACATACAGAAGAAACCACCATGGCGGGATAGATTCGTCTTAATAACTCCAGGGTGGAGTGAGTTAGCAGTTATGTTCACTCCCTCTTCCTGCAGACGCCGAGTGAGCTCATACGCGTGTAATGCATTAGCAAGCTTTGATTGCCCATAAGCGTACAACGCGTTATAGCTGAAAATCAAATCACACATTAAGTGGATGAGGGGTGGCAATCGTGTTAGGTTTGCAGGTTAAATTATTAAAGTTGAACACGACCCATATATTTATTTATGTTCTCAATCTAACCTGGACACACTTAAAATCATGTAACCCGAAAACGACCTGTTTGACACATTTATCTAAATGGTCAAACATGTCGTAAATGGGTTGAAATCAAATTGTATATGTGTTAAACAAGTTGGTGGGTTGTAATAATTGAGTTAAATAGGCCATAAACATGACCCCATTTATTAAACAGGTTAAGATATGACATCCTGAACTTCGTTATAGTTTCAGGTCGTGTCAGAATTGGACAGTGTGGATCCTAGTACCATCGTATGATCGCACATGTTTTATGTATCGATCGAATAAATCTTATATTTTTACCTCTTTTCGTCGTTGAGTTTATCGAACATAATTCCTCCTGTGTATGTCACCCGATGAACCTCGGAGGATAGTATAACTATCCTTCCTTCTTTCCCACTTTCCCTCGCGGTCTTTTTCATCGTATCCAACAACAAATTTGTCAAAAGAAAGTTACCTAAACAAGAAACGGTATTTCTTTTTTAATAACTTGTTAGTCACGAGTAAAAAATACATAAAAATTTGGTAAAAAATATAAAAACTTAGTAAATACATACCAACATGGTTGGTTGCAAACTGCAATTCTATGTTGTCTTTGCTAAGAGTGAAAGGAGGAGTCATGATCCCTGCATTGAGACTTTTGAGACCAAACATGATTAAATGAGTAAAATAAAGTTTAAATTAAATATGATTAAATGTAAATTTGTCTTACATCAAGATGTTTAATGGAAGTCCCTTTGAACAATATTGTGATGCAAATTTTCTAACAGATTCCAGTGAGCTGATATCTAATTCCATCACTTCAAGTTTCGCATTCGGGATTTTTTCAGCAATGGTTTCTTTTACTTTTTTACCCGATTCGAGATTTCTTACTGGCATAACGACGTGGACTCCACGTAAGGCCAGCACGCGCGCGGTCTCTAGACCGATACCACTCGTAGCTCCTGAAAGTTACATGATGCTAGTTACTCAACTAACGAATCCATCGTTAATTGCATATGGTGTAGATTTTTTTTGAAGTATCATAGTTTCTAAAACAATTTTTAGAAGTAATATAATAATTTTTTTGTTTTTAAAAATAACCATAGTTGAGTAGTTTCTCTCCACATAATCTGAAATGAAAAATGTAGTTTTTTTTACTTGAGACATAGTTTAGTTTTCTTAATCTAATAATTTGTAACATTTAATATAAATACAAATATTATATATATATAGGGAAGGGTTCCAGGAAAAACCACATAGTTATGCAAAAACCGAGAAAACCACTAAAAAAACCAATTTTAACCAATAATATAATAATATTTTTTTTTATTTTTTTATAAGAGTATCAATGTAATATTACACATTTTTACCAAAAAATCATTTAAATATTGGCTTACGTATACGTAACCCATAGTGTTACGTATATGTAAACAGAAAACAAAAAAATTGTGGTTACGTATACGTAACCCATAGTATTACACATTGTTTTAGTGGTTTTCTTGGTTTTCGCCTAACTTTGTGGTTATATTGGAAGTTTTAAATACAAAGGGCTTTTATAATGTGAAGGGTACGAAGGATTATGGATCATTGATCTACCAATTCAAGGGTTGAGATGAAATGTGTGTCTAGTCAGCTTATTTTTAAACGTGAAAAGATTCTAAAGGGGTAAAATGAGTATACCCTACATTTATTGACCTTTTTCAAGTTTCTCATTTTTTTAAAACACGTATAATTTTTTTGTACAACATTATTTTTTTTAAATTACACCATAAAATCGAGCACTTTATTCTCTTTAATTTGAGTATAGTTTTGCTATACTTTTATTTAAAAATAAAATCGACTTTTTTTTTAAAATATTGTTGTGTTGAGAGTGATAACGTGATTACTTTTATGGTCATGTGTTATTATATAACATGCGTGATTGCATGATTACGGTCATGTGTTTTTAGTGTAAAAAATAAAAATAAAAAAACGCCGACTTGATCTTTTTTAAGAAATCATGAAAATTAAAAAAAAAACAGCATTTTTAGTGTAAATACAATTATATCGAATATAAAATACTTTGATCTCGTAACATCCAAAACTACTCCTAAAAGTAGTTAATGTGAGATAAAACTCAGTTAAGAAAAATTTCTATTGAAAAAAAAAACTGTTTTAAAAAGTTATATACTTTAAAAGAAAATTTTATATATTTATGGTTTATGTAAAACAGAGGTGTGATTGTGTAAGTAATAGCAGAAAACAATCCGTTGACTTTTCTCCAAATTGAGATCTGATGTTGAACAATCAATAGCAAAAACTCAGATTTTGGCCGCCGGTGATGCAATATCATCAGTCAAAAACAGAGCATACATCACAAAGACGCAAGAAGAGAAGTAAAGATTACCGGTAACAATGGCGGTGAGACCAGTTCCATCGATTCCTTTAGTAACATCTTCGGCTATAGAAGAAGCAGCAAATCCAGATTTGCCCGTGAAGATTGAAATCCAAGTCATCCTTCCTACTTTTCTTTTGGATTTAAAAACTGTTCTTTCAAGAAAATACGATTCAGTTTGTGATGATACTACGAGTGTATTTATATATATATATATAAAGTCGCATACTTGGTCAAGGAAAACTGGAAAAGGAAATTTCACACGAAAATGTGACCGGAGTCAACGGTTTGAAGAAAGTCTAGAAAAATGAAATATATCCTTCCAAGTCATGGGTATGAAAATGTTTTTATTTTATTTTATGGATTCATGTTTTTTTTTTATTTATTTCTTTACAAATACACAGATGGCAGGAAGGGTGTGCAAGGAGCACAACTGGATCCCATGCTTGATTGGATGCAAAGAGTAAGGATTGTTGTTGATGCACCAAAGGGACTTGATCGGGTAGGGTTGGGTTAGTTTATGAAGAATTAAATATGGGTGGGTTGGGTAACGCGTTAAAACATGCATTTTTTAGAGGGGTTGCGCTAACTGACAAACACTTTTATAGCCTTTTTCTTTGAATTGTTATTTTTTCGTGTTAATGATTACAAAAACTATGTTACCACGATGGTATTCCAAGCTGTATATTTGCCCTGTACTTGAAAATTTCAAAAATCTAAATAGTTAAAACATATCTAATATCAGATTGCATCATAATCGACTTTTACTCAACAGTCGGTCGAACCAAACTGAGTCGACAATATAGGCCTTCAGAGGATGGGCCGATCAAAATGGACAATTTTGTAATGGGTCGGGTTGGGTTGTGATGTTTTGCAAAGCACACATGTCTTTCCGCCATGTTTCGTGTCGTTTTTATATAGTTTTAGAGTCGTTTTTAGTTCGTATTGATTCATACGTCGTTTTGTAGGTGAACGAGTCACTTTTGGGCTTAAACGAATAAGAACTCGGAAAGAAACAAGCACGAGAACCCGGGATGCGAAACGGAAAAAGTCGGGAAAAAAGTCAAATCTTAAAAGAGCCATATCTCGGGCTAGAAAATTAGTTACGGGGCCCATTTTATATCGATTTGGGGTAGCTCGACGAGAAGAATCCAAAAATCTAGTTATCTCCTCGCGGTACACGAGGCTTGGGGGCCATTTCTCACAGTACGCGAGGGACCAGAAACCCTACGCGACTATTTTGTCTCCGGCGGTACGCGAGGGACTTGCCAGAACCCCCCGCGGTACGCGAGAGACCCCAGATACGGACTTTTTGGCCTATTTTCAAGGTATAAAAGGTTATGTTCGATCCTAGGGTTTATTATTCGATTCCAGGCGTAAAGTTGAGAGCTTTTTGGTGATTCTAAGTGGGATAAAGCTTCTAGGATCAATTGGGAGTTCTAATTGAAGTTGGAGATCAAAGATTGGGTCGATTACGTCACCCGGTTAACGTCATCTTTCTTTGTTTTACTTTTCCCAATTTGAAACCATGTTATCTTTGTTTGAATCTTTTGTTTTGAGTGTTTTGATCATGATGCTTGGCTAGATCCTTGATACTACCTAGGTTAACGATGAATATTTGTTAAAGTATTGATTTTTATTCGGTTTTGGATTCTAATTGTTGGATGAATGATTTTGTAAACAATCTTGGCTATTAATTGTGATGATATATTATGCTTAATTCTGATTATGTGATTGATTTCAATTCCATATGTTAATTGTGGTTGTCTGCTAATTTGATTAGCGTATTGTGATCATAGATGCTAGGGTTTGTGATTGCGTGTGGTTAGCTAGAGATAGTGACCATAGGAATTGCTGATTTGAGTTGAGTGTGTGTCCTAGTTCAATACCCGAGAGGTAAGAATTAGTCGGTTAGTCTTCGTCATTAGGAATCCGATTGTTAACTGTCTGAGAGGGCGTTAGTATAAGGTGTCTAGTGATCTGTTGCTATTCTGAATCATAGTGGTTATTTTAGGATTACCCCGTGCATTCCTTGAATGTATTGTGGACGGTGAGACTGAGAGGTAATCCGTTCATTAGGGTATAATATCATAGTTGGAAATACCCGAGAGGAGATCCGACCATCTGGTGAGTTTAGTACACTTTAGGTAGCTTAGTTGGTGACACCCTGAGAGTGTTTAGGGATCCACTAGGTTGTCTTTAGCAGTTATCCTTAGAAACCCAAATCCATCTTAGTTCCAGAACCGGTAGAAGTTGTTCTTTGCAAGTAGGATTCCGACCTAGGTAGTGTTCTTCCCATTCTTGATATTTCCTTTGTTCTTGTCTTGATAGCTTGATTCGACCTTAGTTTATTGCATTAATAGTTATAATCAGTAGTGTAGTTAAACCCCCCAACCAAATCAATCTTAAGTCCGAGTCAGAGTCTAGTATTAGTATTCGTAGTGTCTCTAGGGTTCGATATTTCGGTTTACCATTAAGCTGTGCTACACTCGATAGGTTCACTTGCCTGTCAGTGCGGTTTAGTTCATAGGTTTTTCATCTTATTACTTAGGAGTCAATGTTAGGTTTTGTTAGTTATTTTATAGACCGTCTGGACGACATCAGGTTGACAATTTAGGCATTTAGAGGTGTAATATCCGAGATATTCCGACGTATTACTAAATTTAAAATTCGATTTCGTGTTAAAAACCATTTCCTTAAAACAACAAATATTAAACTAATATATGTGATATTTATCTAAAAGTATATGTATATAGATGAGTTCTTAAAACTTCGTAAATTTATAAATAATATGAATTTATTTTAACTAGTTAAAATATAACAAACCTTATAAATCATTATAAATAATTAAACTTAGAAATTGTTTTATAAACTTATAAGATAATAAAACTTATAAAAACATTATAAGTTTATAAAAATAAAACACATATACTTTTATATAAAGTTGAAGGACTAAAACCATCACTTTAGAAACTTATTTTCAAACTTATACATGAAATGATAGGAGTTTAAAACTACAGGGGTTGTTGTGTAAATGTTTCAAACTTTCGGGAACCAGAACTGACCGAGGGTTCGAGTCCCGCAAACCCCGAATTTTCACTCCTTTTATTCGAAATCTCGAATCCCGGCCACATTCACTGAACCTCGGGCATCCTAGCTCGCATGCGACTCGAAACCAACAACCATCAATGCTCGACTTGCCGCCATGGCCACGCATGGGTCCGAATTTGAAGCCGTCGGCTTCAACCCCCATCTCCCCAACCAACTGAGCATTAATGGCGAAATCACCTATAAATACCGACCTCCGAACCTCATCAACATCACCCCTCAACTCTCCAAACTCTCAATTCCATCGATCGATACCTACATTGTTCAATTCAGTCCGCGATAACCGAAGTCGAAGCTTGAACCCGTTCTCACTCAAATCATCACCGAATCAGGTAATTCTCGTTTCCATCACGATCGTTTTCGTGAAATAATCAAAAGCCCTCTGTTTAACTTCATAAACAAAGGGTGATTCGATCCAATTTGGAGGGATTCAAGATCTAGGGTTCATACGGATTAGGGGCGGGTTCGGGATTCTCTTTATGAAATTTCTTTTCCGGATAGTTAACAAACGAGGCCGTAGCCGGATGGTTAAGTGCGTGTGTGGGCAAGCCGGGCGACCCGGGTTCGATCCCGGCAGCCTCGTTTTTTATACTTTTATTTTTTTTTAATACTTTTTCACTCAGTTTTAAATGCTTTAATTATTTTTATAAATTCTGTAAAGTTTTTATAAACATAAAAACGATTTTTAGTTACACTTTAATATTCCAGAACTATTGTATTTAATTAAAATGTTGTTAAAACTTATGATAATCCTTTAAAAATAGTTTCAAATGTTTAAAAACTATAGAAATATTTTTAAAACTTTTATAAAACTTATAAATTCACAGGAACTATTTATTCAAAACAGAAAACTTAATTTATTATTTGTTTTCTAAAACTAAAGGAATTCTTTTAAACCCTTAATCTTTTATTTAATTTAGAAACTTATATGAATCTTATAAACTTGGAAATGTTTATAAAATTTATATATTTTTAAACAGAAAAATTTAAATCATTTATAATTTAAAAAGAGAACTAATCATACTTTATTTTATTATTTATAAACTTATAAATATTATAATAGAGAAACTTTAATAAATGTTAAACTTACACTCTTTTGTAAAAAAAAATTATAAACATAAATCTATTTGTTTATATAAATTTTAAAAAGAGAAATAAAGTTACTTTATTTATTTCCTAAATAATTATAAAGTTATAAACTTTATAAAAACTAAATGAAAACTTTAAACATTTATGAACTTGTAAAACTTTATTTAAACACTTATAAACTTATAACTTAATAGAAACCTATTAAACTCATGGTTTTCTTTTATTTATAAACTTATAACCATATTCTATTTAATACCTTATAAACTTATAAGTGTTATTATTCATTTAAACGTATTTATATTACGAATTAATTTGTATTATAAATACTTAATACTTAGAAACTTAATCAAATCTTAAATGATTTATGTTGATTAAATAAGTAATTATTCTTGTAAATGATTTATTTCTAAATACTTAGAAAACTATTTTGATTATTTTTACCTAGCGTGTATAATTGATAATTGTGAAACTTTTAAATAATTATTTTAATTAATAATTATTCTAACCTATAAATCCATCAAACTTTGACATTCAAGTCTTGTATCATTCCTTCAAAACCTTTATTATAAACTTGATTTAAACTTCATAAACACAATCAATCCCATCTTCCATTTGGAACCCTAGTCAAATCCCGAAACCTTAGAATTCTTGTCCTAGTCCTATAAGATCATACTTGAAACTTTAGACTTATATTCATAGGCTTATTGTGAGGATATTCTCCCTCGAAGTCTTGCAAATACTTATCCGTGACGGATACTCTTCATCGATCCAAGTGAGTATACTTAGCCCCTTTTTCCTTTCTATGCTTTTGGGGTGAAACATGTTCAAAATTCTTAAACTTATACAATTCTTGTACAACTATGACTACGTGTTTATTCTTATGTTAAACTTGAGACTTGTATGCTTAGATTAAACTTAAAACTAGCATATTCATTAACTTTGATCAAGCCTATAGTAACAATGATAGATCTATTGCATTTGACCAATCCACCTTGATTGATTGACCCCTTCGGGGGGGGGGGAGCCCTTGGTGATTGTTACTGAATTAAACTTTAAACTTGGGACTTATAAGGGTAACCTGCGGGTTATGCCTAAACTTGGTTGGAGGGTTGAAGTGCACAATGTTTAAGATACTTGTCCTCATACTTACATTATAGAATGCATATAATCATAGTGAATTGTAAATTCTTCTCAAATACTTGTTAAACTGTGTCAAAACATTTGTATCTCACCAACTATTTTGTAGTTGACAGATTCTTTCACATGTTTCAGGTTCTACAACATGAGACTTTATCGTGATCACATAGGATGCTTGGACCTAGAATGCTTAATCAATTAGACTTGTATTCTTGCTATGCATTTGATTTATTCTTTGTATTGAACCTTTGAATCTATTTATTAATGAAATATTGAAACTTTAATAGTCAACCTTGTGCTATTGAACAACCGCGTCCGCCCCGACGTATAATCCGCCGTCGGTTGGGGTGTGACAGATTGGTATCAGAGCCTTGGTTATAGGGAATTAGGTTATTAGACACATGACCTAGACTATAACTTAGGAGACCCAAACATGAGTTATCTCATGTCCTTTACTAGGAACTTTCTCCTCATTCTATTCTTAAATCTTATACGTGAACGCTTGGAGATTCTACGTTCGTACTTACCTACGTGCTACAAGAGGCTACTACATCGAGGATACGTTCTTAGGCTTCAAGCCTAATCCTCCACTAAACTCTCGTCAAAAGTATTTAAGTTCTAGACAATGTATGAGAACTTGTGCGGACCGGAAGGGTGGATACCTGTATTCTGGGAAATTCTGTCAAGGAAAGCATTTCGTATAAATCCAAATCAACCGTTGGACCCGTATGCTTTCCTGGGAATTCTTGGGATGAGTATCCACTTATAGGAATGCACGACTTCTCTAAACACTAGGGAACTTAAATTTCTCTTGATATGTCAAAGTACTTATTTAATGATGTGCACTAAATGAGTACCATCTGAAATACTTTATACTTCATAGTTTCATGATTCTAAAACTTTCCTCTATAACCTTTATTCTATGATTCTTAAGTCCCGTCTTGTCACATGACAGCATGCTTACTCGTCATGACCTGAAGGAGTTACCTTCAAGGAGAAATTCTTACGAGATTATACTACATACATAAACTTATATTTATAGATACTACCCAATAAACTTCGTGATCGTTGTAATACAACCCTTAAAACTATGTATTACTCTACAAATTCTCCTATAAACTTCATTATTTTATAAACTTGGCACATAAGGGGAAACTCTTGTGTCTCATTTCATTTTTTGTCACTCAAGCAAACTTCATTTTATGACTAACTCAAAACTTTGTTACACTTTTAAAACTCAAAACCTTCATACATCCTTAAAACTTACGCATCACCGTTCCTGTAAATAAAACTTAACGTCTTTTAAAATCTAAAGTACATTAACAAAGAAATTTGTAACCTAAGTAATTTCCTTGTAGAGGAAGAAGCCTACTATGGAAAAAACAAGCTCCACGTTTAAAGACTCTAAGCCCACAATGAACCTTGACATAGTACCATAAACCCAAACATCGGTGACAACAACTGAGAGAAGTTGTAGGCACATGAGGAAGTTCTGGCTAGGGAAATAGGGTACTTGAGTGAGTCCTTGTAACCACCCCTTTCTTCCGGAAATCTTTCTCGTTAGCCCATCAACTTCCAATTAAAACTATTTTTAAAACATTACTGTGATAACTCAGAATTATGTATAAAAACTTTTGAATATATTTGATCAACTTACTTACAACCTTTCTTTCTACTCTCCCTCTTGCTAGGTAATGGACTCCCACTCACACTCTTCACCAGTGTATCGTCCAAGAGGAGAGTCCGACCGCGAAGAGAGTAGCGAGTCACCGGTGTATCAACCAAGTCCCTACCCTAATGCTAGGGCAAGAGCTGAACTCAACACTAATTGGACCAGAAACCCTAGGACATCACCACCGAGGAATCCTTATCAAGCATCTCATCTTCACCACCGGTTCTCATCACCACCAAGGGACCCGTACCTAGCACCTACCCCTACCCTAAGGGCTAGGCATACCGGAGTACCTGCCGTGGCAATGGGGATCCCGGTGCCTAACATTCCTAGGTTTCTGGAAACCAAAGAATTTATGAGGAGGGAGATAGAGCATAGGGCACGGCACGACCTGTTAAACCAAAGGATCAACGACCTGGCCAATCAAATCTGGATCCAGGAAGAAAAGATCGTAACTTTGGAGGAAGACAGAGAAATCCTCGAGCACCGTACCGAAACCACTAGAGCGGAGGCTAGGTTTGCCATCCGGGTAACCCTAGCAGTACTTGTGATAGTATTAATTTGTTTCTTAGTGGAGAGCTACCTAAGGCGTGCATGAAGCCTCTACTCCTACCACATTTTAATTTTTGTCTTATGTAAGGGCTAGAAGCCCCAATTTTGAAACATTTAATGAAAGTCATTTGAAAATTTCATCTTGTCATCATCTACTAGTTTAACTTTCTTTTCGTCATTACAAACTTAACACTTCTACCCAAACACTTTCGTCAAGAGTAGCTCACGTTAGTACTTGAGATAATTAACAACGTTGCATTAAACTATAAAAATCCTAAGTGACACACGCATACTTGGAGAATAAACTTTGAACAAACCTTCTAATTCGTAAGCACTCTTTTAAAACAACACGACTTACGAATCATTACCCTAAACAACCATGACCCTTACTTCTTGAATAGACTTAACACTTGTAAACTTGACCAACTTTTCGCTTGACAATCACACCTATCTTTTATAAATCTTACTGGTAGTACTTATCAATACCTAACTCGTCGTTTTTGAACATCTTAATTACATTCTATACAAAATAAAACTATACTTTCTGTTATGAATCAAGATAAATCATTTGTAAACACACTATCATAAACCTTATCGAAACTTTTCCCGTTACCCTATGCTTGGAGACTTTCCTCATTCAACTCTTGTCACGTAAAAGACTTACTATAAATCACAACGGAAACTAAAAGCTCAAATACACGTTGCTAAAAACATTAAACTTCGTATACACAACTATGAGGTCGGAGACTTTTGAGTCATGTAAAACTTGTACAAATACTCAATCTCGTATTCCTAAAACTAAACACTTTCTAGACCACCACAGGAGGCATGTCCAATAAGGGATCATGTGAAGCTTAATATTGAAACTTGAAATCAACTGACTTACCCTATTTTTAAACTCATACTTGGATTCTTAATCTTGAAAACCTTTTGTGTTCGTCCTAACTAAACCTTGTAAGACTTGATAAACGTTCAATTCGAATACACGAGAAAACTTCATTCTTGATACTAGAAACTAACGGGAAAGAGGACATTACTCTTTTTAGCAGAGAACGTCCCCTGACTCCTATCTAAACCAAACATCGGGATCTACCTAACCTTCTGAACGACTCGAATCTTCTGTGAGAAAGCGTATAACGGTTAATCCTGTTCCAAACGCTGTCCTACACCTCTCTTAAACACTAGAGTATTTAGATAACCACTTTATACTCAAAATATAATCGTATACTTCTATACACTGAAGCCGAACTAAGAGACTTTAAACTACTCCATGTTTGACGTATCCTTGTTCAAACATGAGGAACGTATGAGACTTTAAACTACTCCATGTTTGACGTATTCTTGTTCAAACATGATGAACGTATGAGACTTTAAACTACTCCATGTTTGACGTATTCTTGTTCAAACATGATGAACGTATGAGACTTTAAACTACTCCATGTTTGACGTATTCTTGTTCAAACATGATGAACGTATAAGACCTTAAACTACTCCATGTTTGACGTATGCTTGTTCAAACATGATGAACGTATGAGACTTTTAAAATACTCAAGGTTTGATGTATTCTTGATCAAACACGAGGAAAGTGTAAAGACTTTAAACTACTCGATGATTGAGGTATTCTTATTCAATCACGAGGAAACTTTGAAACACTAAATCTTGTCACATTCTTCTCTCTTTAATCATTGAATGATGTTTCTCTCTAAGAGACTCGTTAATCAATGATCACTCTTACGTGGAAACACTAGTCATGAATTAAACAAATTCTTGTACTCTTTCTTGATCCACACACAAACGGAAGGACCTATGCGTACTATGTGACGATTTAAATGCTTGCGGGTGCACACGCAAGTATGAAGATCAACGTATGGGAAGACATAGTGAACTCTGTCGTGTGCTATGATCTAAGACTTATCGTAAAAGGTAGCCACGGAACTTAGGTACCGTAGCAAATCCTTAGACGTATTAGACTGCAAACTCAAATGATTCCACTATCATCGAATCCATTCTGAGTGATGCATCTCACTTTAAACCTTGAATGGAAGTTTGTCAGCTATTCTCTCAAATACATTTCTAAAAACAAATCTTCATGTATTTCAATGAAACTATATGCTTCTTAGGGAAACTCTTGGCAACCATATACTTTGAAAACTTAGAAACTCGAGCGTAATCTTATTCCTGTCATTCCATCTCATTTAGGACTCTAAACGTAACCCAGAGTTTTACTAGGGAACGTGAAGTATCCTTCTCATTATCCTTATGCGTATCGTAAACTTAACTAAACCCTTCTACTTTAATTTCGGGACGAAATTTCCTAAAGTATTGGAGACTGTAATATCCGAGATATTCCGACGTATTACTAAATTTAAAATTCTATTTCGTGTTAAAAACCATTTCCTTAAAACAACAAATATTAAACTAATATATGTGATATTTATCTAAAAGTATATGTATATAGATGAGTTCTTAAAACTTCGTAAATTTATAAATAATATGAATTTATTTTAACTAGTTAAAATTATAACAAACCTTATAAATCATTATAAATCATTAAACTTAGAAATTGTTTTATAAACTTATAAGATAATAAAACTTATAAAAACAATCTAAGTTTATAAAAATAAAACACATATACTTTTATATAAAGTTGAAGGACTAAAACCGTCACTATAGAAACTTATTTTCAAACTTATACATGAAATGATAGGAGTTTAAAACTACAGGGGTTGTTGTGTAAATGTTTCAAACTTTCGGGAACCAGAACTGACCGAGGGTTTGAGTCCCGCAAACCCCGAATTTTCACTCCTTTTATTCGAAATCTCGAATCCCGGCCACATTCACTGAACCTCGGGCATCCTAACTCGCATGCGACTCGAAACCAACAACCATCAATGCTCGACTTGCCGCCATGGCCACGCATGGGTCCGAATTTGAAGCCGTCGGCTTCAACCCCCATCTCCCCAACCAACTGAGCATTAATGGCGAAATCACCTATAAATACCGACCTCCGAACCTCATCAACATCACCCCTCAACTCTCCAAACTCTCAATTCCATCGATCGATACCTACATTGTTCAATTCAGTCTGCGATAACCGAAGTCGAAGCTTGAACCCGTTCTCACTCAAATCATCATCGAATCAGGTAATTCTCGTTTCCATCACGATCGTTTTCGTGAAATAATCAAAAGCCCTCTGTTTAACTTCATAAACAGAGGGTGATTCGATCCAATTTGGAGAGATTCAAGATCTAGGGTTCATACGGATTAGGGGCGGGTTCGGGATTCTCTTTATGAAATTTCTTTTCCGGATAGTTAACAAACGAGGCCATAGCCGGATGGTTAAGTGCGTGTGTGGGCAAGCCGGGCGACCCGGGTTCGATCCGGGCAGCCCCGTTTTTGTTACTTTTATTTTTTTTATACTTTTTCACTCAGTTTTAAATGCTTTAATTATTTTTATAAATTCTGTAAAGTTTTTATAAACATAAAAACGATTTTTAGTTACACTTTAATATTCCAGAACTATTGTATTTAATTAAAATGTTGTTAAAACTTATGATAATCCTTTAAAAATAGTTTCAAATGTTTAAAAACTATAGAAATATTTTTAAAACTTTTATAAAACTTATAAATTCACAGGAACTATTTATTCAAAACAGAAAACTTAATTTATTATTTGTTTTCTAAAACTAAAGGAATTCTTTTAAACCCTTAATCTTTTATTTAATTTAGAAACTTATATGAATCTTATAAACTTGGAAATGTTTATAAAATTTATATATTTTTAAACAGAAAAATTTAAATCATTTATACTAATTTAAAAAGAGAACTAATCATACTTTATTTTATTATTTATAAACTTATAAATATTATAATAGAGAAACTTTAATAAATGTTAAACTTACACTCTTTTGTAAAAAAAAATTTATAAACATAAATCTATTTGTTTATATAAATTTTAAAAAGAGAAATAAAGTTACTTTATTTATTTCCTAAATAATTATAAAGTTATAAACTTTATAAAAACTATATGAAAACTTTAAACATTTATGAACTTGTAAAACTTTATTTAAACACTTATAAACTTATAACTTAATAGAAACCTATTAAACTCATGGTTTTCTTTTATTTATAAACTTATAACCATATTCTATTTAATACCTTATAAACTTATAAGTGTTATTATTCATTTAAACGTATTTATATTACGAATTAATTTGTATTATAAATACTTAATACTTAGAAACTTAATCAAATCTTAAATGATTTATGTTGATTAAATAAGTAATTATTCTTGTAAATGATTTATTTCTAAATACTTAGAAAACTATTTTGATTATTTTTACCTAGCGTGTATAATTGATAATTGTGAAACTTTTAAATAATTATTTTAATTAATAATTATTCTAACCTATAAATCCATCAAACTTTGACATTCAAATCTTGTATCATTCCTTCAAAACCTTTATTATAAACTTGATTTAAACTTCACAAACACAATCAATCCCATCTTCCATTTGGAACCCTAGTCAAATCCTGAAACCTTAGAATTCTTGTCCTAGTCCTATAAGATCATACTTGAAACTTTAGACTTGTATTCCTAGGCTTATTGTGAGGATATTTTCCCTCGAAGTCTTGCAAATACTTATCCGTGACGGATACTCTTCATCGATCCAAGTGAGTATACTTAGCCCCTTTTTCCTTTCTATGCTTTTGGGGTGAAACATGTTCAAAATTCTTAAACTTATACAATTCTTGTACAACTATGACTACGTGTTTATTCTTATGTTAAACTTGAGACTTGTATGCTTAGATTAAACTTAAAACTAGCATATTCATTAACTTTGATCAAGCCTATAGTAACAATGATAGATCTATTGCATTTGACCAATCCACCTTGATTGATTGACCCCTTCGGGGGGGAGCCCTTGGTGATTGTTACTGAATTAAACTTTAAACTTGAGACTTATAAGGGTAACCTGCGGGTTATGCCTAAACTTGGTTGGAGGGTTGAAGTGCACAATGTTTAAGATACTTGTCCTCATACTTACATTATAGAATGCATATAATCATAGTGAATTGTAAATTATTCTCAAATATTTGTTAAACTGTGTCAAAACCTTTATATCTCACCAACTATTTTGTAGTTGACAGATTCTTTCACATGTTTCAGGTTCTACAACATGAGACTTTATCGTGATCACATAGGATGCTTGGACCTAGAATGCTTAATCAATTAGACTTGTATTCTTGCTATGTATTTGATTTATTCTTTGTATTGAACCTTTGAATCTATTTATTAATGAAATATTGAAACTTTAATAGTCAACCTTGTGCTATTGAACAACCGCGTCCGCCCCGACGTATAATCCGCCGTCGGTTGGGGTGTGACAAGAGGACTTTCAAGTCTTTAGCCACATAACCTTGAAACTGGTCGAAAGTCCTCTAAAGGCCTAAAATGAACAATTAGGCATTTAGAGGACTTTCAAGTGTTTGGCCATATAACCTTCAAACTGGTCGAAAGTCCTCTAAAGGCCTAAAATGAACAATTTTGTAACGGGTCAAGTTGGGTTAAGAATTTAGAAGGTTATATAGATTATAAATACAATTTAGGCCTTCAGAGGACTTTCGACCCGTTTGAAGGTTATATGGGTTGACAATTTAGAAGGTTATATGGATTACCTGATTTGGGTTAACATAGAGCTTTGGACCCATAAATCTGAATTGTAATGATGCATTGTGATGTTGTTTCCCCTCGGGACCGACAGCAAGCTCACCGAACTCTGGTGCCCATCGGGTTGGAAGCTGTTGTTCGAAAAATCGTTGAAGCTCTTCAATTGGTGGTTTATCTGCATAACACACATAGCCCGTTTAGACATGGATAATTTAAATGAAAAGGATCCACTAAATGTCTTGTGAACTCTATTATGTAATATGGTATTTGACTTGATAATGATGAATTGGATTATGATGCTACTCTTATATTGCCACCCATACTTCTGCTACAATTCAAGTTTGATCACTTAGAAATGTAAAAGGTGCTTCAATTCTAAGAAAAAACAGAGACAAACTGTTTTAATTGTTTAAAAATGGTATGATAGTCTATGTAGTGGTGGTCCGAATATTCGAATAAAGGAAGTAAACTACCTGTTCAAAAGTGTTCTATGCAGAGTTGAATTTTGACTTTTTTGGTCAAATTGGAATCTTATATTGACAAAATGGTGATGGCTTTACACGTTGTGATGATTTCATATGAAATCTTAAACTGTAAAAAGACTTCCTTGTAGTAATATAAGTTGAAAAATGAGGGCACAACATAGCAATATTGTCAGCTAATTTTGTGTGTAAATTTAAACAGTTTTGACTTTGACTGAATTATTAACTGTTGATGCATTTTTTTTACTCTGCTAAAAGGAGTAGGATCATTTTCATCAAATTCAAACAATGAATTGTAGCCATGCTATCTTCTGTTAATGATTATGGTTGCATTAACTTAAATAATTGTTGCGTTTACTTAAAGAATTGTAGCTGTGCTATTTTGTAACCAGAGAAACAGCAAGTGAAAAAAGAAAAAAAAATAGTGATCATTTTCAAAAAGAAAAAAGCAGGAAAATTAAGATGTTACTATCACATAAAGGCTCTTGAGACTCACCGCGGTCTCATTAATCGACTTGTGAACCAAATCCTTCAGTATACCATGAACCTGAAACCAATAAAGACCTAAAACAAAAAGATTTCAAGCTATTTTATGATATTACAATGGAATCGATGGAGAACAAAGAGGTAATAAGAGTCCGCGTTTTGTACTGCAAAAGTTGACTTTAATATTCAAACATGTTATATTGGTGCTATCTTAACGAATTGTATAGATGCTTGAGAGTGTTCTCTATCTCCCAACTTTCAGACATAATTACTTGCTCTCTTTCTTAAATCAGAAATATTGTTTTATAATTTCTAAATCTTTGTTATCCAGTATATAAAACTCCATTTTTAAAATGTTTTATCATCTATTTTTCCAACGAGACTCACTTTTTAATTTTGGTGAGATGCACTCTTTTATTATTATTATTATTATTTTCATTTTTATTATATATGATTTCACATATTTAAAATTACAAAAATAAAACCAGGTTTTACACATTCAAACCGTGTAATACATCAGAATGGTGCTTTGTTATTATATTTTAGTGTTGGGTTCATAATATGTGTCTATTTTCATAGCAGACATGCTAAGTATAGTATGGTGATACACCTTTAAATGACTCGTTTTGTAAATAACACTAGCAAAAGGGTCATAAAGTGACAATATATAAGTTGTTATTGTAGGCTTTTATAAGTTATATTGTTTTCATATTCAACTTGTGTAATATACGAGATTTGTTATAACTATTGTAGTTTTTTGTTATCTTTTATGTATGATTTATTTAAATTACTTTCTTGTTTTATTATTATTTTCTTAACCCGTGTATCACACGGGAATATAGACTAGTTTATATATATATAAAAGTCGCATACTTAGGAAAACTGGAAAAGGAAATTTCACACGAAAATGTGACCGGAGTCAACGGTTTCAAGAAAGTCTAGAAGAATGAAATATATCTTTCAAGTCCATCAACTTTTAACATATTATTGTTTTTGATCCCCCAAACTTTTGTAACTTTAAGACATACTATCAACCCGGTTGAAGGATCACGAGAATAGCCAAAACCAAAAATATTTAGGATGAGTATTCGGGTACGGGATTAGTTTTAAAGAATTTATTAGCTTTGGAGCAGGTATTAGATTGAGTTATACTTAACCGTTTACCCGAATATATTATATAAATTAAAAAATATATAATATTTAGTGTGTCAAAGTTGTTATAAACTTGAAAAAATTGCAATTATATATTGATACACCAGTGACAAGCAATACAGGTCATATTGCTTATTCGTGGTGTCAGGCTTTTGTCGTTGACCAGGTGATACGAGTCGTATCATTGGTTATTTTTAAATTTGTTTTTTTACTTAAAATTATAGAATACTAATCTTCATTAAATTATAACTCTTTAGACATTTAAATTTACATAATTAACTTCTATCAACCGGTTATACATTTGTATACATGACATGTACATTGTTTGCCACTTATTAGCACGTGGATATCTGTAGTTGGTCCACAACGTCGTAGGAGTAGGTATTTGATACTCTCCTTGTAATTGGGCAACCACAAAATGATTATCATACACATGTGAAGTTGTAATAGTTTGATGAGGCTCTTGGAACTCTTCAGGACCATTCCAAAGGCGGAAGCAAGTCGTACTCCTATATTTGCTTAACATATGAATGATTAAAGCGTAGTTGAGTATTTAATATTTCAAATCGATTATTGAAATAAGGTTAAAATCCGTCTCGAGTAATAAGCATCCCAACATATAACTTTAACCATATAAAATCATCAAATACCAAGTACCCAGCTAAAAGACACAATTTTATAATTAAATATAAGACGATAACTACTGATATTTATCTCTTACTTGACCCATTTTTAATCCCTAAAAGCATGTCCATAAAAATCATAAGTGTTTTTAAAACAGAGTGGTGATGAATCATGAAAATAACCATTTTAATATGAAATTTGTGAGGAGTTTCTTTCTTTAGGGACCAATCAGAAAAATGTATCTTTCAGACACATGTAATCATGTAGTGATTGTTAAGGGGCTAAAGGTGTAACTTATACGCTGTGGCGCACGTCATTGTGCATATGAATACGAAAATACTAGGCCGATTCTAACCACACACAGAATATTGCTAATTGGACCCGCCGTCGCGCGATACGCCCTCGTATAGGTCAATACGAGGGCGTATTGGGTTTAGTCTCTGACACCAGAATGACACGTGTCATTCTCTGTGTCCAATACGATTCGTATTGCCCTATACGCCTCGTATGAGGCAGGGCTCAATATTTTTCTTCAAAAGTTGGAAGATTTGGTGTTAAATAATCCTATACGTGGCGTATTGACCTATACGCCACGTATAGGATTATTTATTTAATTATATTTTTTTTTATAATAATATATTATTTTGTATTTTAATTTATATAATTTTGTTAATATAAGTTTGTTATCTATTTATAAATTTTATATTTTTTTAAACATTTATTATATTTTTACAGTATAATCAAACAAAATATTAAACATTACAAACCAAACAAAATATTAAACATTACAAACCAAACAAAATATTAAACATTACAACCAAACAAGTAAACTAAACATTATATACATTACATCATAAAATTAAATATATACATCAAAATGTTTTACATACATAACAACGAAATAAACAAAATACAAATAAAAGAACTAAACCTAATCGGCTCCGGCGTCACCCTGACCTGCCCCGCCCTCACCCTGAACGGGGTCGTCCGGATAATGACGTGGCGGTGGTAGTGGGGGTGGCTCGATGCCGGCGGCTCGTGACTGATTCACGAGCTGTCCAACCGCCCACGTCATCAGGTCCTCCATGCGATCGAGTTGACGACCCTGTCGCCGTGAGTCGGCAACAAGGCCATCAAGCAATGCCTGGGTAGCCCTATCCAGCCTAACAGACCGACGTACGTGTCGGGGATGCTGTGGCGGATGCTCGTGGACCTGCTCGACGTGTGGCGGCTCGTCCTCAATCGCCATACCCTGCAGCGGCTGAGGCATAGGCGGGTCCCCCTGTCCAGGCATCTGCGGCAACGGCACCGGGACCCAAACCTGGTCTTGGACGGCCCCTACGAACCGAAGGCCCTGCGGGAATCGGTGCGTGATGCGCATGCCGCTCGCCGTGCGACGATCTAATCGGACAAGGGGAATGGCCGGTAACATCTGAGGCTCATGGTGGCCAAATGGTATGACCGACCGCATGATATGCGTGATGAATGCACCGCCATATAAAAGTCCGCGCCTCTGTCGCATATAGGCTGAAGCAAAATAAAGCGCCATGCTCGTGGACAGGTCGCACCGCCTCCCAGTAAGCAGGCAGAAAAGGAAGAAAAGATCTCTATCAGTGCACCACTCACGGCTTTTCAGACGCGGTGCGATCGACGTCGAAATAAGCCGGTGCAGATATCTATACAAAGGGTCTCTAATACCCGAGACCCTCCCTTTGGTACCCAACCAAGGACTATCTGAAATCAAGCCCCAAAAAACAAGGAGTTCTTCCTTGTCAACCTCCGTCACCGCCTCGGTGAATAGCGGCGAGACCGTCTCAGGCTCGTAGTACAAGCCCGTCGTGACGGCCCACTGACGGAGGGTCTGACGGTAAACGACCCCAAAAATAGAAAAAGAAATACGATCCGGATCCTCAATATCCGGCGCCTCCCCGGGTAGAGGCTGCAGCCCAGTCTCTGAATAGATGAACGTCGAAAGAAACTCGACGACAAGCTCTCGGTATGTCTCCTCAAAAGAAAGGTCAAAAAGACGCGACCATGGCGTGTCCTCACCGATGATGGCCCTAGCTCGCTCGGCCTCATGCACCTCCTCGAGGAGGGCCCAATCCACCGCCGTACCCGGACCCATCTGCACCTCTCGGAGCTTCTGGCACCGGGAATAAGCCTCTGTATCGGGCGAAAAATCTAGAAAAGGATAGTGTGCAAAATCGTCTAGCTGATCCATCTGAATATCATCATCATAATCCGCCATATCTGATAATAATTAATTGTTTTTAATATTTTAATTTAAATAATAATAATAATATATTGTTTAAATTTTAAATAATAAATAATAATAATATATTTTTTTTAAATAATAATAAATAATAATAATATATTGTATTTATTTTAAATAATAAATAATAATAATAATAATATTAATATATTGTTTTTACATTAAAAACCTATACGCCACGTATAGGCTTATACGTGGCGTATAGGCGGTTTCCGGGTAAACAAAGCCATACGCAGGCCAAATAGGCCATACGCGGGCGAGTTGCCGGGTAAACCAAGCCATACGCGACCAAACTAGGTCATACGCAGGCATGTGACCGGGTAAACTGAGCCATACGCAGCGTATAGGCTTATACGTGGCGTATGACTTCATCTTCTTCCCTAGATCAATCCAGAAGAACTATACGCCACGTATGGTCCTGTACGTGGCGTATAGTTCTTAATTTCAAACCTAAAAATCACTAATCTACCCAGTTTTACCCGCTAATATTCAATAAAAACCTAACATTAATGATCGTGGGTTAAGACACGTACATTTTCAAAGTTTTTTTGATGGCACAATCCAAATCAACGAGCGTTTTATAAGCGGGTCGCGTATGGCTTTGTGTTTGTTTTTTTGGTTCGTTTGGTACAATACGGGGCCAAAACCGGATAAATCAAATGTATATACGCCACGTATAGGGCAATACGTGGCGTATAGAATACCAAAGGTTAGGGAAGATACGCTACGTATTGATCTATACGTGGCGTATAGAAATTTAAATTTTGAAAAAAATTGAATTTTGAAACATTTGAATTAAAATTAATTATTATTATATTTAATTAACATTATAATTAGTTATAATTAAATAAAAATATTTAAAATGACAATAAAATTAATTTAAAAAGAATTACAATACAATTTTAAACAAATATCATCCGAGATTCGTGAAATATTGTGGAAAACTGGATCTATTAGTGGCCATTATTTTCTTAAATCGTTCTATACGATCATTGTATATATTTTCCCATTTTGCTGCATCATCATTTCGGTGCAAATTCCAAAGTGCATTCGGCGTAGGAATCGAAAATTCTCCGTCTAACTTGACGTGGATGAAATGAGCATTTTTGACGTGAACTAACGATAAGACTTGATGTTGAGCGTGAACGTTAGGACCAAACCAAAATGGAAAAAATGTTTGATTACCGTTGATGCTTAAAAGATGAACAATCACCCCAAATCTTTGAGCAATTAGGAGTCCTGTGTATGGCATCGACATCCAACGACTAACTGGTGCGGCTTTCACATCCTGCCAATCTATTGTGTGACGTAGCTTATCATACTCTTGAAAGGCGACTCTGTCAAAAACAGTTCTCCACCATTCCTTTTTATTGTCCATCTCATGTAGAAGTTGTTGTCGGACAAAGAGCCACAGGTTTTCATTTAACCCTAAGCCCAAAGCTACCGATCGAAAACCACAGTTACCGTCGGGTTTTACATCCTGTATATGTGAAATGTACGGATAAAATAAAGAGGGTATCGAATCCTTAAAACATTTTATATTGTTAACCGCATCATTCCCCGTAATCAATGGAAACCCAAGATGGGCGTTATCATCTTGCGGTTGCTTTCCTTTACCCTTAGTTGAACGACTGTGTTGAAAGACCGAACTCGCTTGTATAGAGTCTTGTGACGCAATATACGAGCTGTGTCTCGCAGGGTCACATTTGCTTTGTTGGGATCCTGTGAATGAGTTGTTTCTCGCGACATCCTGTTTCCTTTGTTGTTGCTTTTTCAAAGTTGGACGACCGCGAGTATCTTCTTGTACCATAGGCGCTTTCTTGTTACTTTTGCTTGGAAAGACAACCCCTGCAATTCTCGACAGCATACTTCTTTTGACCTGATCGGGTTGTGACATAATTTTGTTTCTCACTTGACCCAGTACCTTATCCACGTCTACATTTTCATCATCGACAAACGACGGTTTTAAATCAAGTTTCCTCCAGAAGACGTCCACTGCATCTAGAGAGATTATGCCACCTGTATAATAATAATAATAATAATAATATATTGTTTAAATTTTAAATAATAAATAATAATAATATTTTTTTAAATAATAAATAATAAATAATAATAATAATAATAATATATTGTATTTATTTTAAATAATAAATAATAATAATAATATTAATATATTGTTTTTATTATATTTTTTTTAATTGAATTAATTTATAATAATAATAATTAAATAGTCAGAACAGTTTACCTGTAGCTTCGATATTTGCTAGACGACAAGCACACGGTAACCCACAACTACTGAAAAGTTGGCACCCACACGTTGCATTTTGTTTCCGTATATTTGATAACTTGTACCACTCGTTTTCTATAAAATCTAGAGCTTTATGTGAAACTTTACCGTGCAGGATATCAAACAATTGAATAGCTATGTGGCTGTCCATTTTCCTTATGATGCTTGTTCCAAACCCAAACTGTAAGTGATAATACTGATCTGATACAATTTCATCAACAAACCCAACAAGTCTATCTAGCGAGCTGTTAGCGTTTCTAAGATAGCTCTTTAAGAGCGAATGCTGGCTCTCGACTCGGTTCGTTGTATGTTGACCAAAATTGAGGTTTTTGTTGGACCACGCGGATACAAACTTTTCTTTATACGGGTCCAGCCAATTTTTAGTCACATAATCAATAACTCCTGGAAAAATATTTAATATTGAATAAATATTTAAATACTGAAAATATTAAATATTTAATATTTAAAACTTACTTCCTCGTTTGGCTGCGTACAGACGTTCGTAAAGTCGGTTGAAGTTGTACTGGTATATATCTAGCGTGGGAGACTCACATAATACCGACCATGAATACTTGAAATTTTTTCAGTCTTCGTCTGTAAATGATGCCCTGCAATGTTTTGCGATATTCTCATGTATGTGCCACCGACATAGGTTCTTGTAACAACTCGGAAATATTTTATCACAGGCGTTCATAAGAGCTTTGTCCCTGTCTGTTGCTATCACACGCGGCTCCATACACTTTTGCAACATTGCTTTTATTTGAAGTAACACCCAGACGAAGTTTTCCTCCCGTTCTTTTGATATAAATGCATGAGCGACGCAAAACGACTGGTGTGTGGAGGTCACACCGACCACTTGGACAAATGGAAGTTTGTACATGCTTGTTTTGTATGTCGCGTCGATCATCAACACGTGCGGGAATGCACGCCACATCTTGTACGATTTCGGATGAACAAAGAATATCTCCTCCACACTATTTGTGGCAGGATCTTCTCGAGTATAGTAGATGTATTTTTTTGAAGAAAGCAGGTTTTCCAGAATCTGTATTGGAGTTTCACCGACTCTCGTTTCGTTTTTTATCTTTTGTATTGCATTATAAATGTCTTTTTTAATGCAACTACTCTCTGGGTTTTGTTCCCTTATAGTTGCTAGAATGTTTCGTGGCAACATGTTTTGCGAATACAACTTCCCCACCAAAAGTTGTTCCGACTGAGACAGTCTCCTTGCAAACGAGTGCACCTCAAGATGTTGACTAGGATCGTGGTTATGACTGTCATCCTTCACCGTTAATTTCCAATCACCAGTATTTTCTTGGTACTCTCCTTCCAATTTAAAGGGACAACCAATTTTCTTGCTACCGGCACGTCTAACCGTGGCAGTAGACGCACGTTCGCCGTGGCGGTCACACACAAGCCACACCTTGATAAACGGCTCCGTCGGATCGTCGCCTTTTCTCCTCGATCGTCGGGTGACAATGACGTAACCATTGTCACGTCCTCTCCGGATAGCCCAATCAACCAACTGTTCACGAGACTGAAAATTCTAGTTAGTTTTATAAGACATATTTTGATTATTTTGTTCTTCGTCTTCGGAGTCATCGGTTTGTTGTGTCGGGTAAGAGACTTCATCGTATACGTATTCGTTCGTGGGTTGTGTAAGGTAAGACGGTTCACCGTATACGAACTCGGGATTGCTTAGTGGCTCGTTCAAATCTGGAAGCCTTACCCGTTGATGAGAATAAACGTTGGATGAGACCTCCTCCTGGTTCACCTCTTGAACGCCAAAACTTTGCGGATTGTTTTCCACCGACTCGTTAGAATAACCTGAAAATCGTAGTTACCATCCCACCACCAAGACATGTTTACAATTTTTGAATTTTGAAAGCATACGTTCGGTTCGAATGAGAATTCTGCATGGTTAAATACACAAAATTTGGGCCCTATACGCATCGTATAGCCCAATACGATGCGTATAAGGTACGATGTGATGGGTTTAGTGGCCGAAGGAATCTTTATCCTAAACTGCATCGTATTGACCTATACGATGCGTATACGAGGTTTGAATGACAGGTTGTAAGAGAATGTCGGGCACGGGAATTTGTGAAGGGCTATACGCATCGTATTGCCCTATACGATGCGTATATGGCCAAGTCCGATTAGCATTCTCCGTATGTTGTTAGTAGTCCCAGATACTAACCCATGATAAGAAAGTCAACTTTATAAAGCGCTACTTACTCCAGTCAAAATATTTTGGTAGATTTTTTTAAGTTGGTGCTTACTAAAAATACATTATTATAAGTACAAGTGATTACAAATAAGTAAATAATAAGAATAAACAGTAAACTGAAACCACTCATTAAGATGTTTATACTTTGGTTGCTCCTTTCGTCTGTTTAGGATACGAATTTATGTCTTGTTTTGATAATATACGTTTTTGACACTCTTATTTGTTATTTATTGTATGCATGTTTAGTATATTTTTCGAGCCAAGTGTAGTGTCTCTCTAGGTGCATACCCTCTACCCTATGGGATAGAGCGTAGAGTTAATGTTTGTTATCAGTCATCCTACCTTCTTCAGACCCTAATATTTGAGTGAGATTTGTTGTTTGTTTATTTGTTATACTTTGGTTTGACAGTTTTGATTGAAGTTCTAGGTAAATCGTCAAATACATTTTCAAAAAATATTAAATCAAGGTTATTGGGTAGGCTGGATCATATAGGAAGGTGAAAATGGTTAGGTTTAACGTCAATTTTCTTTCTTCAAAGTCATTAGTTGTATTAAGCTTTTAAAAATAAGATAAATTGAATTTTAATAATCCAAATTATAACCTATTGGCTCATAATAATTCATATTATCAATTTGGCCGGTGACACCTTGACAGTCCTAACTTTAACTTTTGCTAGTAATCTCAGTAACATAATCATCATAATTTTACGCTTCATTTACACTTGTTTTGGCTTAAAATGATGTTTTTAAGCGAAATGGAGATACGTACAAGTGAATTCGAGTGAAAATCAAGTGTAAATGAAGCGTAAATTTATGATGATTATGTTACTGAGATTGCTATTAACAACAAAAGTGAAAGTTGAGACTGTCAGTGTAAGACGGGATTTAATATGTGCCTCTTATAATCATTTATCTTATTATTAAATGATCAAATATAATTATTTATTTATTTAATAACCTATGGCTAGTAATTAGTCAATTGGCCTAATTACTCTTAATGGGCCACTAATGGGTTTCCCTTTGGGTGTACATATAAATACAGTTAATTAGAGGGAATAGACTAATCGACTATTATATTCTATCACCACTAAATCGTCCCTCTCTCTCTTCTAATCGTGAGCTCTCCCGAACTCACCTAATACCATCATAATCGTACACCCTAAACGGGAACCCGATCCAGATCAGAGATCATGTCGTCTTCTCTATTATCGGTGAACTTAGCAGGTATGTTATTATTATTGTTTTCCGTTACATAGTCACAAGAACTGATCAACAGTGAGCAGTCACATTGATAATATGAATTATTATAAGCTAATTGGTTATGGTGTGAATTATTAAAATCCAAAGTAATAAGAAGCTTCTGGATATAACATGTATATGAATGTATATTCTAAATAACTTGTCTACATTAACCAATGTTTTCAGAACCGGACCGGACGTCGAACCGGTCTCCTTACCGGGGATTTAAGAACCGGACGACGTCATAAATATTATAAAAATATATCAGTCTAAATAGCTTTTAATCCTTTCAAAAACCACCAACAAGTCAATTCCAATAATTTTAAACTAACAATTACCTACGAAATAAGAAGCCAAGAGACTTAAAAAAGATTAAAAAAAAAAATAGTCAAGCGGTTCAACCGGTCCGACCACCCGGTTTCCGGTCCGACCGCCGGTTCACCGCAGAAACGGTTCAACACATGTAACCGTCCGGTCCGGGTTTCAAAACATTGACATTAACAATCACCTAAGGAAACATATCAAAAGATGAGCAAAAGTAACTTAATTAAAATAATATAAAATTTATTAGATATTAAAAAGCAAGTTTTCTTTGTGAGACAATAATCACTGTAGAAAGTTTACCACATCTTTTGCATATGGTACAAGTGGTTCATGATTTACTTTGTTATTTTTTTTCTTTTCTCACAAGTAAGGTTTGTGTTTAAAACGAGATTGTTATTAACTAATGACATAGACATGAGGTTGTAGTAGTGGTTTCATTGCTTTGCCAGTAGACCTAGGTTTGAAACTAGCAGCCTCTGTTAGACTATTTTTATTTTCGTTCCCCCTTGGCATTTTTTTGGGCTTTCAATATTTTCTTTTTCTTTTGTTTTAATTTATAACTATAAATTTTCTTTATTTTATAAGTTTTTGAGAACGCTAAGTTCTCCTGTGTAATACGCCACAACACACGTATGTAAAATTTATAATTTTCATCCGGAAGCCAACGCGGCACGCGGGGCCTCATTCTAGTTTAGTTATTATTTTATAATTTTATCCATGTAACCGAGTGTAAACTATCAGATTAACTTATTATCAACTCAAAAAAGTAAATAAAATATATGTGTGGAAATAAACTAATCAAGTCACAAAAGTCTCGTAAATAAATACGTTAAAGGTTTATTTGATATGAGTTAATGGAATAAATAAATAAATGTCATGGACGTGTGAATGTAATGGATAAGGAAAAGAAATTGACCATTACTATTCTCTTTTTATGTTTGGTTACCCTATGAAAATGAAATAAATCATTACTTGGTGGTGTTTGGTACACTAAAAATATTTTATGAAAAAAGAAAATATTTGTAACTAATAAACTAATATATGAGACGTGTATAGTTAGGGTCATGGGTCATGGTATGGGTTGGGTCACGACACGAGGTATGGGTGGGTGCATGGTTTAGGTCATGGGTCAGGTCATGGTCAATCCATGGTTTGGGTCATGGGTCGGACTTGGTTCCGGCTATTGTTCGAGTCATGGGTTCAATCATTAATCATACAAAATCATTTCATTACTTGAAGAAATGAAAGGAAAACACCCATCTTTCAAAGAATGAAAATCATTATAAAGCAAAAAATCATATTTCTTATGTAATGATCGATTTCATTCAGATATGATTACCAAACATGTTTTATTACATTCTAAATAATAACTCATTTCATTTAATTATTCATTTACATGTACCAATCACTACCTAATAATTTGTACCGTATCAATATTTTACAAAGTAGATAAGACGTGTAGAGAAATTTTATCCAGGATAATATTAAATATCTTGCATTATTGCCATTCTTTTATAATAT
Source organism: Smallanthus sonchifolius (assembly GCA_023525975.1). Taxonomy (NCBI): domain Eukaryota; kingdom Viridiplantae; phylum Streptophyta; class Magnoliopsida; order Asterales; family Asteraceae; genus Smallanthus; species Smallanthus sonchifolius. The sequence continues at coordinate 56,926,798 of CM042041.1, read as the reverse complement.
TTATTATAATATAAAAATTAAATAGTAAAATTATTATTGTCTTCTTCTATCGTACGTCCTACATATGATGCCATGGAACTATATAATATAGGTGTGAACACTAAATTTGTTACTTTTTTAGATGTATGTATGCGTGTGTATAGAGAGAGAGGGGGGGGGTTTAATTGTATAAAGAGATTTTTACGTATAAAGCGTATGAAGCCATCAGGATGCATCAATGTGGCACATGTTTAGTAGGCGAGGGGTATATCCGTCCGTGCTTTAATAATAACGCATGTTTAAAATGATAATAACACATGTTTAAAACGATGAGTACGTATGTTTTTTAATAACACATGACAATAATCACATATGTTTTATAATGCATGACCATAATCACGCATTTTATAATAACGCATGATCATAATCACGCATGATACAAGCATAATCACACATGTTTTATAATAACGCATTACCATAATCACCCATGTTGTACGCACATCATATCGACATTTTTTTTTTAAAATTCGATTTTTTTTAAATAAAAGTACAACAAAACTATACTCAACTTAAAGAGAATAAAATATCCGATTTTATAGTGTAATTTTTTTAAAAATAATATCATATAAAAAAGTTACACAACTTTTAAAAAATGGGAGAACTCGAAAAAAGTCAACAAATATAGATTATTCCAACTTTATCATTTCAGAAACTTCACGTTTAATCCAAAATCTTCCGTTTCTTCGCACGAAATAAACCCTGTGTTGTGTCGTCCAATTCCATGTTGGGTTTAGTTATAAAGTTATCAGACCCACATACAAATTGGACCACACAAAGCTAATTATTAAAGCCAAGTGCAATAACTTTAAATTTCTCTTTATATAATGACACTTGTATTATATTGTTATTATTAAAGCAGTGCAATAACTTTAAATTTCTCTTTATATAATGAAACACTTGTATTATATAGTTATTAAATATTTACTCTTTTTCATGAAGAAATATTGCATATTTTTTTTTGTAAGGCTAACCCCTATTTGTCACTTCATATTCAAAAAACTCTTAACATACTTGGACTTCTATTGTTAATTATCTTTTTTTATCTACAAATTTCTTTATTAATCTGATAGTAAGACATAAACCCATGACATTTTCAAAATTTAACATTACAAGAAGCTTTGCCTATAACACTAAAATGATCTTAGTAAAATCTGAGCCACCAACCCGAATGGCTTCTATATTATTGACATGGAACACAAGGTAGCATACCCTTTCTGTCTTAAAAGGCTATAGTCCTTTATTGGGCACAACTCTTTCTTTCCACCTTTGGTCCTTGGTCATGCTGTATGGGCCGGTCAAGGCCCAACTAGAAACATGCAAAAAGGTCCAATAGTTCTAATTTTGAGGGCTAAAAACGTCCATCCAACATTAAAACACATTAATTAAAGGAAGAAAAAAAAGGTTGGTTCATCTCAAGCATTCTTCATTGCAACTTAACATCAATCCAACACCAACCCAAGGGTAGATAGGTAATTTACACACATTCATCAACAGTAGTCTACACAAACACTAAATCCACATTTGGTAGAGAACAACAATCCATGGCAGACAACAAATCAAAGTACCAAGTTTTTTTTTTAAGATCTGCTCTTGAAAGGAATGGCCCTGATGACAATCTGGTGATACAGAGCAGCAAGCCCAGCTCCAATGAAGGGCCCAACCCAGAAAATCCACTGCAAAATATAAATAAAAAGAAAATTACCCTTTTGTCCCTATAGTTTTATATACAGATTCACCAAATCAAAATGTAATCTTGACTAATATTTTGAAACCAAAACATGGTCAAACAAAGGACTTACATGGTCATCCCAAGCATGGTCCTTGTTGTAGATTATTGCAGCTCCAAGACTTCTCGCGGGGTTGATTCCGGTTCCAGTGATGGGGATTGTGGCCAAATGGACCAAGAAAACCGCGAACCCGATTGGTAGAGGGGCCAAAATCTGCATAGTTAATTTCAAAAGTGAAGTCAACCAAACATGGTCAACAAAAGTCAAAAGTTTAACCGAATGTACAAGTGTACAACTTTAACTTTTACAGCGTGAGATAATCACAAGTTCCTAAAACTCAAAAAGCTCTGATTTTGGCCCACTAGACTACTAGTTTCCACTGGAAAGTACAACTTACAATGCATGGGGTCAAGTGTTCAAAAGGTTATGGCTCTAGAATTAGCAATCTTAGCTCTGGGAAAAAGACAACTATTTATCATTATTTATTTACATAAATGCCCCTCTCACCTGTAACTTTTCCTAACCAATCATAAATTGACAGACAATGTCCACAAAAAGCACTAGCCAGCATTAGGAAACACTTTGCACATGCAAGCATATCACTTTCACATGCATATGCAAAGACAAAAGAATGGATAGAGACATCAAACCAACTACCTACTCTTCCATTATCCCCAACAATCATTTTTATATATAAATAACTATAATAAAACTGATTCCTATTATACATTTGGATTCTCGCATCATCACACGGGCCATATGACATGTGAAAAAAAGTTATACGGGTCGTATGACCTTGTCAATAGTGTGCGTTTTCACATCAGTCACTTCTATGTCGGTACAGCGTCATCATACAGCATGTATGATTTAGACGAACACCAACTCATACAGTCATACGGTTGTATAAACATTATAGCCCGTATGATTTGTCGGTATAACAAGTCATACGACCCCGTATGGCTATATTTCGCCTGTAATACGATATGATACGTCGATGGTGTCTGGATATTGTGTCACTGTCGGATACGAATCTTTAAATTATTTGAATTTTAGACAATTGATAAGGGTAATTTAGACATTTCAAGGTAATGAATAGACAATAGGGAGAGTACACATACAGGGACATGTGAATCTCTTGCACTTCTTTTGGCATCAGTGGCAGAGAAAACAGTGTAAACAAGAACAAAGGTCCCAACAATCTCAGCACCAAGACCATCACCCTTGGTGTAACCATGGGCTATAACATTGGCTCCCCCACCCAAAGTGGTGTACTCATGCTTACCCTGGAACCCCTTCACCACACCTGCACCACAGATGGCTCCAAGACACTGCATCACCATGTAGAACAGTGCCCTGGTCAAAGATAGTTTCCTAGCCAGTAACAAACCGAAGGTCACAGCTGGGTTGATATGTCCTCCTGTTTCACATCAAACCAAAAACATGTTTAGCCAAAAAAATATATATGATTCTTGAATCTTGAAAAAACCCATGTCATCAGTAAAATTGTAGGTCAAAATAAGTTTTTTTGTTTTTTTTAACGTCAAACACCTGATATTTTAGGATAATTGGGTTTCCGGGGCAACACCTAGAATACCCAGGGCAGCCTAGAATACCCAGGGCAGCCTAGCACATGAGGAACCCCAACCGGGTAAACCTCTTACTTGACCAGACAAGTACACAAGTAGTGCCATGATTTCATCCTCAAGATTTAAACTTTAGCTCAAAAGATTAACAGGGTTTGTTAAAATTCATGACTTTAGTATAGATCTAGAGGAATTAAACCATGAAAAATGTAAACTAGGTTAAATTTCAAGAAAACAAAAAAAAAATATTTATTACTCAATATTGAAACTTTAGCTTAAAAGATGAACAGGGTATGCAAATTTTATTTTATTTTTAATTTATTGTAAATAAATAAAAATATATCCTAGATAAGCAAGATTTGTACATGGAAATTTAACATAGATCTAGGGTAACTAAACACTAAAAATAGCAAAATAGGTGTGTGTGTGTGTGTTTTTTCAATTTCATGTATAAAGTGAAAAATATAAGCAAATAATAACTGAAAATTAACAATAAACAGAAAAGTAAAACAAGGGCTTGGTAGAAAATTAATATACCTGAGATACCAGCAGTACAGTAGACAAGGGCAAAGATCATACCACCAAAAGCCCACGCAATCCCTTGAATACCAACAGTACCACACTTGGTGGGAGATTTGACCACACCCATCACAGTCAACACAGAGACATACAAGAACAAGAAAGTGGCTATGAACTCTGCAATCCCGGCTCGGTAGAAAGACCATGATGACAGCTCACCTGGCTCGAACAAGGGTGCGGGTGGTGGTTCCTTGTAGTCTTTGTCTGTTTGAGCCGAGGTCCCTATGGGTTGCCTCTCTGAGAACTTGTTGGCTCCTAGCTTGACATCTTCTTCCTTACCCTCCATCTTTGTTACTCAAACCTTTTCTTTCTCTCTCACTTGCTATCTTTTGTTTGTGAGGTGAGAGGATAGGCTTTGTGGGGTTTTATAATGGAGAAGGCATCATTTAACTAAAAACTTTAATTTCTTAAATTTTTAGTTTAATGATTAGTTTTGAGTATCACTAGTTAGTTAACCCCATGCGTTGCGCTGGGTATTAGACGTTGAAGACTTGCACGTTGCGACGATAGCGTTAAACCAAACATTAAAAGAAATAAATATGATGATTCCCATGCGATGCGACGAGTTTGCAAACCTCATTACGCGCGTTGTGGCGGCGTTAAATATGTGACGAAGTATATAAAAGACACGTATGAAATTGCCACGACTTGGCCCTAGAGATCAAAAAATAGATAAAATGCGACGAAATATGAGTTTGCATTGAAACATCAAATTCATTAAAGAAATTACTAATAAAGTAAAATAAAAATAGAAATAAAGTAACTGTTACAAACGAATATAAAAAAAACAAAAGAAAAAAGAAAATAGATTTGAGAGTTTAGAAATTTGAGGGATGTATTTTAGAAATATGTGCATGGATAAACTTAAAATTTTAGAAACTTAAAGGATATATTTGAAAATTTAGAAAGTTGAGAGACCATTATAAAAGTTAATAAACTAAAAGGTCTAATATTAAACTTTTATAAAAAAAAAAAGAAATTATTTAATTGGTAACCGACGTTCCAAAATGAGAGTATTAGAATTTGGTAATATTACACTCCTATGTCTCTCAAAATCATAAATTGTTTATTTATTCATGTTTTTTCAAATAAAAAGTATATAAATGAGAACTCGTCGTCGAGCTTTCTTGTTGAGTGTCAGTCATTTTAAATGAAAGATCATGGGTTTGAGTTTCGCTTAGGACAAAATGTTACAGGTTGAACCAGTGTGTTTCCTTCTGGGTGATGTGAGGTCGGGTCACAATGCTTTTATTATTCGACAGAAGGTGATCCATTTGACAAGATGATCCTGAATGTCCGAGCCTTTACTGTTAAAAAATATATAAATTAGTACCCTTTTTGTTTTGATAAGTATTTTAATGGTTATTGAAATATTACATAAGTCGGTTTGATGGTTTCAAAAATTGCATGATATTTAATAAGTAATATTTAAAAGAAAACATGAAACTATGTATCTTTATATCTAAATCTAAGCAAAATATAAAGCCTGAATAAATAAATAAATAAATTAATAAATAAGATTTTTGAAATAAAAAAGGTTTAAAATCATGTCAAACATCCGGTCGGACTCATAATCGACCAGTTTAAATGGACGTGTTTCAAAAGTATTCAACCGAATTGATTATGTAGCTGGTTCTTGTTCCAATTAATTGGTCTGGATCAATTCTAAGAGCAGTGGTGGTGACCAGGACCGGTCCTGGGGTAGGCCAAGTCGGGCCGCCGGCCAGAACCCGTTTTTTTCGGGGGTCTAATTTTTTCTCGGGGCTTGTATATATATATGTGTGTGTGTGTTTTTATAATAAATTAAATGCCGGTTTTATGATGCAAACCCTGGCCGTCGCTTCCATTGTTGTGTTAGTTTCAGATTCAACCTAATTCTTATACTTTTTTGTTATTTTCTGATGTGTGGTTTGGTGAATTGTCAGAGAGCAAGGTGTGGCTTTGTGAAATGGTCAGATCCTCCGATTTGTGCAAGGTCAAAGCAGGTTATACCTGGACTGCTAAAAAGAATGAACAAACATCAGGATTTAGCTATTGCAAAAGCTAATGAAGCAAGAAAGTTGAAGATTATAATAGGTTTTAGTTCGTGTTTCTTTGTAATGTACTTCATGTACAGTTAAGTTTCTTGTAATGTTTTGTAATATGTATTTTGTAATTTGTTTAATTTCAATAAAAGCTCAGTTTAACAGCCTTTATACAAATTTATTTCCAAGTTAATACATTGCTACATGATTATAGTACAATACTGAACAAATTACAACAACATTTCCAATTACAGTCATCATTTGACAAGTTTGGTTCTGAATCATGCTCGTCCGCGTATGGATTATGGTACTCGTGGTCCACATCCTCTTTTGGACGATCATAATCCCAAGCTTTTTCCAAAACTTCAGGCTGCCAAAACATTACCATAATTGTTCACCTCATGATCTTTATGCACCTCATGAACCTGCAGAGAGTTAGAATCCACACTTTCGGCCATTCCTATTTGACTGAAATGTTTGTTAAACTCTACAGCCTGAACAACATATGTATTAGTATAGAGTTATATATAATCATTGCATTTTTTACCATTCCTATTAGTGACCGTTAGAGGTTGTACCTGCCAAAACATGCTGCCAAAACAGGCTGCCAAAACATTACCATTACCAACCAGTAAAATTACAAATAATGAACATTACCAAAATATTACCATTACCAACAGGCTGCCAAAACATTACCATAATTGTTCACAAACATTACAAAGTACCATAATTTAGAAAGTGCATAATTGTTCAACAAAACAAACTACAACCCATAATTGTTCAACAAACAAACACAATTCAACCCTGAGATGGTTTGGGAGCAGACTGAGATAAAAATGCAAAATTGCTAACCTAGAAATAAACTTTACCATAAACCTCATATGGACCGAACTCTTGGTCTGCACCACGAACCATCTATAACGAGCCCTAGAATGCCATGGAATACTTCAATCGGGGTGAATTAGGGTTTCAATCGGGGGTGTGATGGAAAGCTTATGACGAAGACGAATATGATTATCGGGGGTGTGACGGATTAGGGTTGTAAAATGAAGAAGACGAATATGATTATGACCGTTCGTAATGTAGGTGATGCAAAAAGACGAAAATACCCCTCACGTGAGGGGTACCTGAGGGGGTAGTAACGGAAGATTAGACAGACGTTTGCGCGAGGGACGTAAACTGTTAGGAAATGTAACTTAAAGGACTCATACTGTTAAGGAGGGACTGAACCTGTGAATCAGGACAAAGCTTAGGGACAAAAACTGCAGTTTACTCTATATTAAATATGTAAAACTAATTTATTTATAGTTCTTTAATTCATCATTTCAAAACAATCAAGATTATGTTTGAGTTCATATGATCTTATGTTCATAATCAATATCCTTTACAAGATCATATGCCTCTAGGCTTCCTATGTCAATACATATGTTTGATTAAATCATGGGATTATAAGATGTTAAGGTTGAAATTTTGAAAAACCGTTTATTTTGATAAATAAAATAAAAATTAAGAAATGCAGTGACATGGAAAGGGATGTTGACAGGTTTTGAATGTTTTGTTTGTTTATAAGTTGTGTTCTTATCTACAAAACAGAGTGTCATCATATATATTATTAGGAATATGCCTTTATAAATTGTTAATCTTGATGAGGTGTTTAATTAACCTAATATGATTACACTTTAATTTTTTTCTCAAGTAAAGAACTTTATCCAAATTTAATTTAGTTAAGGCAAAATTATTAGTTTTTGCAAGGCAAACAAAAAGAATAATTTGTGGGGAAAAGATTTATTAGTTATTTAACTATTGTTAATTTGTATTTGTGGTTAATATTGTCTTGTAATTTTATAATATTAAGAGATCGTTTCTATGAATTTCTGTGTCACATTAAATATTTTATCCAATTTCTAGATATGATATTTTTTATTACTAAAGTTCTCTCTTTTTATGTTGCGAAACATGTCATACGGATTGTATGATATGATAAAAGTGGTCTTACGGGTTGTATAACATGCTAGACTAATATATTATACGTCCAATAATTTTTATATAAAGACCGTATGAGATGATGTCATCAAACTGTAATGACCCGTATAATGTGATATATTAACATAACATAAAAATGACTGACGTGATAACTAACCAAATCAACCATATAACTATATTTGTCTCGGCAATAGACTCGTATCGTACAAGATCACTGATATATTTATAAAAATCCTCTATTTTTATAACTTTAACATAATTTAATTTAATAAATAATTACTTATGAGAATATACTATTGTTTAAAATAGATGCTTACGTGTTGATGCTTGTTTCTAAATTGTGGGTCCCAAAGCAGGAAAAAAGTTTGTGGCTGAGGAGAAATGGCCGGTACTTTTTCATTTTTAATTCGACTCTTTGGTAAGCGAGTGCCGTTACTTTACACTTTTAGGGAGTCTTAGTTTCGTGAAATTTGTTGAAATAGAATTTTAAGGAATTAGATTTGAAATTATATTTTGTTTAAAAGATTTGAAATTTTAAGGAATTGAAATCTATTAAAGTAATTTGGATTTCTAATCCATATGATTGGCAAAACAATAATTAAAGAATTGGATTTGGAATTGTATTATTATAAGAAAAAAAAACCCTAAAAAAAAGATAATGAAAAATAAAAAAATAATAATAAAACAAAAAATAACTAAAAAAACAAAAATGTTTATTTCGTTTGACTCGTTTTATAAAAAAATAAATAAATAAATAAATAACTAGAAAAAATAGTCGAATTTTTGTTTGCGGTCGACGGCGGTGGTCGGAGTCGGATGCGGCGGTTGGCGGAGGTGCCGAGGGCGGAGAGCGGCGGTGGGGATGGTCGGGGCGAAGGTGATGGGGTTGGCGGAAGTGGTCGCAACGGTCGGTGTCGGAGGCGGCGGTTGGCGGAGGTGGCGAGGGCGGCGAGTAGCGGTGGGATGGTCGGGGTGGCGGCGGCGGGATTCGGGGCCACGGTGGTGGAGGCAATGGTCGCAAGGTCGGTGACGATGTTGACGACGGTGACAAGGGTCGGTAGTCAGAGATTCCATTTGCTTTAGTTAAATCCCTTCACAAGTTGGAAGGAATTTGAAATTCTTCATTTGAAGGAATTAATTCCAATTCCAATTCTTTTCTCTACCAAACACGTTGAGAATGGAATTCGGATTCCAGTTCCAACGAATTTTACGAACCAAACACCCAAAGGAATGGAATTCAAATTCCAATTCCGTTGAATTTCATTGAATTCCGGCGTACCAAACGCCCCCTTAATGTTATATAATTACTATTAGTTCAAGGGCCTCAAGGGATTGGCGGGCCTCATGGATCCAAGGATCGTATGATTCGTTCAATAATTGTATTAGCATGTTGGGTGATATGGAAATCTAGAAACAATCTTCTATTCGAAGGTCGTCCAATTTATGTTCACGAAATCATCGAAAAAATCAAGACGATGGGTTTCCTTTGGATCAAGAGTAGGTCTAAGATGAGCTCTTTGGAATGGGTGAATTTGTGCTCTTTTAAGATTTAGTAATGTGTTAGGTTTTTGTAAACTTGTCTGTTATTATTCTTTTCTTTCTTTCTTTCTTTCTTGCTTGCTTGTTCTGTTTTCTTGTTTGCGCTAGCCACCGGCTAGGGGCTGTTTGATTTTATTATTGAATGAATGTTGCTATTCAAAAAAAAATATAATTACTATTTAACTATTTAATTTATAAATTCTCATAATTAGTTTTTAATATCTTTTTCTAAAAATACAGGTAATGCTTTATATTATTTGATTTTGTATATTAATCTCACAGCTTAATAGATCATGAGTTTTTGAAAATATTTAACTTGATTTATATTCACACGTGTCAGTTAGTAACTTCATTAGAAATAGTGTTTTCGTTTTACTTTTTGTTCCAAACATGTTACAATTTACAAATAATAAAGCGGTTCGACTAAATGGTTTTAATATTAAAAACTGTATGATAACGTGTTAATGTAGATAACTAAATAGTAGTTAATAAAATAAAAAATTAAAATCAATCTAATCAAATTAATTGAATGACATAACGTTTGAAGGTTAGAGTGGAAAGAATAATTTTCGAACTATAAATTTCTACAATTGGAAATTTCCACTAGCATGGCATTATAATGTCTTTGGGACCTGAAAAACATATTTATTTAAACACAAAACATTTTATTTTAATTGTTGAATTAAATAACTTTAAAAAAAAAGGAGTGACCCTAAAATGCTAGACAACTCATACTCAAGGGATGCCCTTCTGGTGTTGGCCTACCTCATCACATGCATCCTTTCCTTCCCCAATCATCCTTATGTTTATTCTTTTCTTATATAAAGCACAAGACATTTTATTTAAAAAAATTATATAATGTAAGTAAAAATATAAAGTGTAAAAGTTATTATTTCTTTAATACTTGTACAATGTACAAAGTACAAACATAGTGGTTGGTACTGAAAAAACAAACAGAAAAACTCTGTAAAATAACTTTGATTTGTATTGATTTGTTTAGAACTAGGTGATAAACACATTGCGAAGGTTAAAACATAAAAAATAACGTCCTCAAAACTTTATAAATTTTGGCCGCGCGTTGCAACGGCTCGGTTTTCAATAAAATTTATATCTAAACGTAGGTAGAAATAAGTTTGTCGTAACAGTATATTCACAACTTAAAAATATTAAGCGGTCGTGAAAAAAAATATATATATCATATTTCATCCATGGGTTTTGGCGTAGTGTTATATGGTCCGGTCTTGAATAAAATCAATATCGACACGCACGTAGAAATGACTTCGTCGCAACGGCATATTCAGAAAATAGAAAAACATTACCTTATGGTGAAAATAAAGCGATGAATTTTTTAATACCCACCTCCTAGGTTGGTTTGATATAAGCAATGTTTTCATAATCGTACCGGACAATGAATCAGCCGCCTTAAAGATCCACCGGTCCGACCGTATTCAAGAACCGTATGACATCATAAATAATATAATAATAAAAATATGTATATAGATACAAAATATAAAATACTTTTTATTTTGATATAAATTTATAATTTTAATGTTATATGAAGGCTTTAAATAAATAAAATATGCAACTTGAAATACTAAATTAATAAGAATATGATATTTTGAAAAATAAAAAAACATAAAAATATAAAAAATTGAAATCCGGTGCGACCCCCGTTCCGGTTATAACACACCAAACGTAAAACACGCGGAAGCTTAAAACAAATCCCAGGAAATATTTTTTTTTTTTTTTTTTTTTTTTTTTTACTCCTCGCGTACCGCGAGACATACTAGCCACCTCCCTCGCGTACCGCGAGGGAGTCCCAAAAACAAGCCGGAACCCAGGTCTCTCGCGTACCGCGAGAGATTTCCCTGCAAGCTCTCGCGTACCGCGAGGAGACCCCTCGAAGCATCTCCGAAACCCTTGTCCCTCGCGTACCGCGAGAGAACCTATCCCGGTTCTTCGCGTACCGCGAGGAATCAGATTTCCAGAGAGTTTCAGTTTCCTGCAAAATTTATACTTAGCCAAATTTCCAACTTTTTCACTACTACAAGACATCCAAAAATTCCCAATACTTGGGTTTTGACCCAAGACACATCAACAACATGTAAATACACTAAAACACCATTTGTGTATCAAATTTAATCCATAAAAAGGATTTCTAAATACCATCAATATACAAAATACGCATACGAGAATCCGCCAACGCCTTGGACTTGACTTGGACTACATCGGAGCTTTTCCTACAACCACATAAACATATCACCATTAGTAATGAAGATAAAACATAACAAACAAGTAAATTCTACTTGTTTCCACCCATTCCCCCATTTGACCCGTTTCCACCAAATTTTAACATTTGGCTACATAACACTTGTATTTCACCTACAAGTTTCATTCTTTTCATTTATCATTCATATTAACACATTTCCTTTTCCATTATGGCACATAGGCCATAATCTCATTTCCATTTTAACACATGATCATAACTCACCCATTTGACCCATTTGACCCGTTTGCACCCATTTGGTCAATTAAAGTTTTCATACACATACTTTTCACATACAAGTTTCTTTCATCATTTCATTACCACATTTCCATTTCCATTATGGCACGTAGGCCATAACTTCATATCCATTTAGGATACGAGATCATACTCCATAACCAATCTATCCATTATGGTACTTGGACCATAACTCCATATTCATCTATCCATTATGGTACTTAGACCATAACTCCATTTCCACTATGATTCTTTGACCATAGCCTCCTTTCCACTATGATTCTTAGACCATAGCCTCCTTTCCACTATGATTCTTAGACCATAGCCTCCCTTTCCACTATGATTCTTAGACCATAGCCTCTTTTCCACTATGATTCTTAGACCATAGCCTCCTTTCCACTATGATTCTTAGACCATAGCCTCCCTTTCCACTATGATTCTTAGACCATAGCCTCTTTTCCACTATGATTCTTAGACCATAGCCTCCTTTCCACTTATGATTCTTAGACCATAGATTCACCACGTTTTCATTGTAGTATTATGACTATAACTACCTTCATTCATTTTGCACATATTCATTATAGTATTTCAACTATAACTACATTCATTCATTTGCACATAACCATTATAGTATTACAACTATAACTACATTCATTCATTTGCACATAACCATTATAGTATTACAACTATAACTACATTCATTCATTTGCACATAACCATTATAGTATTACAACTATAACTACATTCATTCATTTGCACATAACCATTATAGTATTACAACTATAACTACATTCATTCATTTCAGCATTATAGGATGCACACATAACACAAATACCTCCATTTATCATCGTTACTAAGTAAGTGCAAAGGCACTTACCTTTCGGGTTAGAAGATCCCGCATCCACCATCTCGACTCACAATTTGATTACCTAAACATATACACCTAGTTTAGTAATCTAACATTCATCAAATCACATTATAATTGGGTTCACAATCCAATTTCCTCTTTTTAACCCAAATTGACCCGTTTGGGTTATCCTCATAACCAAACACCCTCTTTCACCACAAACTCACCCACTTGAGTTTCATTATCTTAATCTTAACACTAATTTTTCTTTCAAAAATTATTATTAAGTTAATTTGGTGTTTGTTCAAGTGTCTAACATCTTAAAAACACTTAATCTTCATTAATTCGCCATTTATCATCATGATCCAAACACCCCCAATTTCCACCATATGAACCCTAACTTTTCAAAATCATAATCAAAGGGTTCTAGGATGTTAATCACTACTCTTTACCTTTAGTTTAGCTAGATTATCAATAATCTAACACCATTTCATCACATGCATACAAAATTTCGGTTTTCTTTCAAAACCCATCAAGAACACATCTAAAGTGAGATCAAAAGGATGATTAACACTTACTTGATGTTAGGAAAGTGTTGTGTGAGCCAAAACCTTCTTAAAACAAGCCTAAAATGCACGATTTAGCTTCAAAATCGTTTTTCTCCTTTTCTCCTTCTTCCAAGAACGACCCAAGGAAGAAAATGAGACCAATTTTGACTTTTTACTAGTCAATATGGCAGATTTGCCATGTTACACTTTTAGTCCCTCAACTTTTCATTTCACCCATTTCATTCTAAAGTTAGTTAAAACTAACATAACCCCACTACAAACTTGAAACCCACTTGTTTCAACTTATTTCTAAAATATTATTTTCACCATAATATTAATTAGAAATATTTATTTATTTGAAAACGAAACCCGGATTTTGGTTCGTTACACCGGTTCGCCTGTCCAACCGGTGACCAGCCTGTTCAAATGAAAACGGTTTAACTACACACAACCGAACTGGTTATATGTCCAGTTCTAAAAATATTGGATACAAGCATACATTCATGGGTTTCATTCCAAAATTTAAGCCTCATATATCAACAAACACTTAAAATAGGAAGTCATACTTGTTTCATTACTCTCTTATCCTTCAACCAAACACCCAAAAATCAACAACCAAACACATCATTCCAATCATCCTGTAATGAACCAAAATTCAGGTTTCGTTTTCAAATAAATAAATAATTTAATAAATATTATAGTGAAAATAATATTTATGAAATAAGTTGAAACAAGTGGGTTTCAAGTTAATAATGGAGTTATGTTAGTTTTTAACTAATTATAGAATGAAATGAGTAAAATGAAAGTTGATGGACTAAATGTGTAATATGGAAAATCTGCCATATTTGACTCTTTGAAGTCAAATTAGTCTCATTTGTTATGTTGGATCGTTCTTGAGCAAGAGAGAAAAGAAGAGAAATCGAATTTGAAGCCAAAATCGTGTTTTTGAGCTTGAAATCGTGAATGTGTTGGCTTGCACATCATCCTTCTAACATCAAGTAAGTGATTTCCTTCCTTTGATTTCACTTTGAATGAGATATTTGGTGGGTTTTGAAGAAATCCGGAAATCGAGTATGCATGTGGTGAATTAGTGTTAGATTGTAGATAATCTAGCTAAACTAAAGGTAAAGAGTAGTGATTAACATCCTAAAACCCTTTGATTATGATTTTGAAAAGCTAGGGTTTATATGGTGAAAATTGGGGGTGTTTGGATCATGATGCTAGAATGAAGAGTTAGTGAAGATTAAGTGTTTAGGTGGTAATAGACACTTGAACAAACGCCAAAATGATCTAATAAAAGTTATTGATTAAGAAACTAGGGTCGAGGTATTGGAAAGAAAACTCAAGTAGGTGAGTTGTGTTGAAAGAGGGTGTTTAGTTATGAGAATAACCCAAACGGGTCAGTTTGGGTTGAAAAATGAAAATTTGGGTAGTGGACTCAATTGTAATGTGATGATGTATGTATGTTAGATTACTAAACTAGGTGTATATGTTTAGGTAATCAAATTACGAAGCTAGAAGGTGGTGCGAGATCTTCTAACTCATAAGGTAAGTGTCTTTGCACTTAGTAATGATGATAAATGGTGTAATATGTGATATGTATGCATACAATGTGTTGAATCGAATATGTATGGTGATGGCATGAACTAGTATGTGATAAGTATGAATGTAGTTATTGTAAATATAGAACAACTATATCGTCTTCTTTTACTTTATCAAATGTTTCTCTTTCGACCGCACAAATTTAAAACTGAAAGATAGAAACCTTTAGAAAGAGATTTTTCTGATTTATCGTGACCACAAGATGGTAAAGAATTGTATAACAAGAATCTAGCACTACAAACAGAACCCATTAATCGATACCGATTTGCTATCTTTTCTTCCTTACTTTGCATAGTGATTTCCTCATGAATGGATCGCTTTTGATTCAAGAGTTTGTCACATTTTTGCATCGCCTTATTATGAAAACTGTTAACTGTTGGATCGGTAAATACAATTCTTATAATGGTAAAACTATAATGGTTATATGAATGAATGTAGTTATAGTTGAATTACTATAATGGAAATGTGAAATGAATGAATATGGTTATAGTGCAATACTAAAATGGATATGTATGAATGAGGTTATGATCTAAGAATCATAATAATATGAGGTTATGATCTATGAATCATAATGGATATGAGGTTATGGTTAAAATACCATAATGTATAAGAGGTTATGATCTAAGTATCATAATGGATATGAGGTTAAGGCCTAAGAGCCATAATGGATATGAAATGGTGGATAAGAATGTTAAATGAAAGTTGTAGTGGAAAATGCAAGTGTTATAAATCTTAAATGACCAATTGGGTGTAAACGGGTCAAATGGGTGAATGGGTGAAAACAAGTAATAAATACTTGTTTGTTATGTTTATTATCATTACTAACGGTGAAATGTTCATGTGGTTTTGCAGGCAAGGCTCCGATGTAGGTCAAAGTCAAGTCCAAGTCGTTGAAGGATTCTCGTACACAAATTTGGTATTTTGGGGGGTTTAAAAGAAAATCCTTAGTTAATATGTAGATTTGTACAAAACTTGATGTTTTGGTAAATGATGTTAATGTGAATATGTTGTTTAAGAAATGGTCAAAATGCCCAAGTGTTGAGAGTTTTTGGTGTTTTGATGTTTTGTGAAAAATGGGAAAATTTGACTAAGTATGGAACTGGGCAAACTGAGTAAACTTTCTGTTTACTCAGGTCCCTCGCGGTACGCGAGAATGGGGAGGAAGTCTCTCGCGCCACGCGGGAGATTCTCATGCGGACATGCTAAAGTTTGGACTCTCGCGGTACGCGAGGATGGGCAGGAAGGTCTTCGCGGTACGCGAAGAACCCTTCCTGCGGACAGTGTAGTTGGGAATCCCTCGCGGTACGCGAATGTGTAAAAAAAATTATTATTGGGATAAATGCTTCCACGTGTGTCTAAATGTTTTAATAATTGGTGTTCCAATTATGGGTGTTACACATCCAAATCACAAGCATTCAATTTCGTGGCATTGATCTGACAGTGACACGTGGCATTAACCGTAAACTGTTAACTTAAACATTAAATGATTCCCACGATATATTTTATTGAAGTGGATATTACTACACTATCAACACAAATATTATATGGATTAGAAGCAATATAAAAATGATTTGATTTGATGTTATTTTTATTAATAATTCAGAGCTTAATCGTAAGATTCTATACCGATAATGTAAATTATTTAACTTTCTTTGTTTTAATGTAACGCTTCTTATCATCTTAAATTAAAAAAAAAAGTCAAACTGTCAAAAAAATGCTATTATATCTCGGAAGACCGACCATGATAGATGTTTCACTGAGTCAACTCAGCAAAGAACAAATGCATTCATCATAAACTACACTGATTTTTTTATGCCACTTTCTTAAACTCTACTTTCTTCGAGAGCGGTCCGGATGCTCCTCTGAGTCATGTATGTCTTTTTTAATGGGTTGTTACCGCAACATACTCAAACCTGGGACCCATCTAGGAGGAAACCCACAACTAAAAAAACCACTTAGCTCAACCTGGAACAATTTGTCTCAAACGAGACTCAAACTCATGACCTTTCATTTAAAAAGTCATAAGACTATCACTCCACTCCGGTAGAAGACTTTATGATAAACTAAACCGAGTTAACTCAATAAACAACCCTAACTTTTTGCCACAAACTTATACATGTCAACAAAACCATGATCTTCACCGTTGGCTTCTTTATACAGCATAGATGATCCATCTGACACATGTACACAATAATTATATAATTAAGAAACAAAAAGACAAAACTTAAGCACTCCACAGCAGAAGTGAACAAAATAAAAACCCAAACCAGAACCCCGAACCGGAATCATGGCCACCCATAGGGTCTGGATAGGTTCCAATATTTCTAGTCAAAATTGGTTTTAAAAATACCTAAAAACGGGTCTACCCAAGACCGGTTCTCTCTCGAAAAACGTGTTGTATATGTGTTTAATAGAAAAGGAGATAAAGATCCAGAGTCATATACGTTTAATAGGAATAGACCTTTGGAATTATTTATATTTTCCAGTTGCATACACATCAGAGTTGGACTTCCTCTTATGTCCACTTTACGTTAGTCTTGTTGTATATGCAAGCTAACACACAAGAAATATAGGGGAGGAGTTGAAATAGTATGTTTGAAGTTTCTTGATCTTTTAAACATCAAACAAATATTACATCTTCATTGTTCATTAATACTTGGATATGCGTTTCATAACACTTTCTATCTGGCTTTGCAATTTCCATCTTTGACCTTGCATCGTTTGCTAGTTTAGTCTAAAAACCGAAACCAGGTACATAGGGTGCGGTTTTTCAACCAAGAACCAGATCTGAAACCGGAACTGGTTCTTAAAAATACAGGATTTGTGCAACTCTACTCCACGGAATGTAATATCAATTGAACCTTTGGGACTTATCTAAGATAATGGAGGGTCGAAACTTTAAGTTTTACAGCGGGCAAGATATACGAATTGGATAACATGTCAAAATAGGTCATGTATGAAACAGATAAATCTTTAAAACAGGTTGGAACATGCTACGTGGTGTTGTGTCAAGTGTTAACCTGATTTTTTTTCATTTTAAATTTATAAATAATCAATATACTAAATATGATTATAAAACTATTACCTAAATAATGATACATTTTTCTTCCGCTCGACCCATTTGACCAGTGACGGATCCAGGATATTTTGTCAGCAGGTGCAAAAAATAGGTCAGGTAAGAACAAATTAGGTCACAACGGGTCAGGTTAATAAATTACATTAAATAGACCTCCGATTTCAAGAAATGTTTTGAAAACCAAAGGGTCAACACATATATGTTTTTCTTAATTCTCTGGGGTGTAATAGTTAACATTTTTACAAATCCACTTTAAATTAACAAAGCCATAAACTAAAAAACCTTAAATTAAAAAACCAAATAAAATAAAAACAACTTTTAAAACTAAATTAAATAAGCTAATAAAGTTAAAAAAAAACAGAAAGAAATAAAAGAATTATTTTGAAGTTTTTATTAGTAATTTGAGTGTATATTTTGAAAGAAAAAAAAGGTTTGAAATGATCCCGCTCCATCCATTGTGTTGTATGGAAAAGTGAGAAACAATTAAAAGAGTGTAAATAAAATTTTAGTTTATTGTAAAATAAATAGACTAATCAACGTTAAAACTGACCATAAAATAAAAGAATAAACAAATAATAAAAAAGTTTACTAAAAATAAGAAATATTATAATAATAAAACTAATTAAATGAAATAGGGATGAACGTGTAGACTAAAGCGGTACAATCCCATCTCTCCCTGTCAGCCTTTTTTTATTACTTATACTTTTTAGTTTTTCTTTATATTTAAATTATCATCTTTTTCATTACATTTCTCTGTAAAAAGTCAATTTTCATGGTAGAACGAGATAAAAATTGCCGTTCGAAAAAAAAATCCCATTTTGCTTTACTCACCACAAATGGTAAAGGTCTTTAAAAAGAGCCTGTTGATTAAATGTATGGGTGTCTAAAATTTTTAGTTTCATTTATACATAAATTTACACTAATAAAGATTATTTGAGGGGGTCCTTCCCACCCTCTCACCCTCAACTAAATCCGCCACTGCATTTGACTCATTTTCTTTTAGCTATTTTACCAATTTAAAAAGGTTAGCAACAGAATACTACACAGAACGACCCATTTTTACATAACTAAGTTATTGTGCACTCTATTTAATTTTCACATGTGTTATTTCGAGATTAATTACCCTTTTCGAGGAAGAAAATAATAAAAAGATGGAGTAAAAACATGAGGGAAAATGCGATTGGTAAGCCAGGAAAAAGAATGTGACAAAAGACGACGATACTAAAACCGCCCCATGGATCAAACACCTGTGGTATTTTCTTTCAGACATTAACTTGTAAATGAGTACTAAGAAGCAAGAAGGATCAATAACAAACAAGAATGCTGACTTTGTGTTAGACTTTGACTTTGTGTTAGACTTACATAATCAGACTTGTACCAACAAGTTTTGTGTTTGAAAAAGGGGACTACTAATGACACACGGGAATTACTATTTGGACTTGGCCATATACGCATCGTATAGGGCAATACGATGCGTATAGCCCTTCACAATTTCCCATGCCTGACATCCTCGTACAACCTGGTCATTCCAACCTTATACGCATCGTATAGTGCAATACGATGCAGTTTAGGGTACGAGGTACCTTCTGCTACTAGTCATCCATCACATCGCTATACGCCCCGTATAGTGATGTGATGGTTGACTAGTTGCAGAAAGTACCTCGTACCCTATACGCATCGTATTGCACTATACGATGCGTATACGAGGTTTGACCACGTTTGACCCGAATCCTATACGGATGCGTATAGGGCCCAAATTTTGTGTATTTAACCATGCAAAATTCTCATTCGAACGTACCGTTCAAATTTTTTTCAAACAATCTCTCAAAAATTATAAACATGTCTTTGTGGTGGGATGGTAACTACGGTTTTCAGGTATATTCTAACGAGTCGCTATAAAACAACCCGCAAAGTTCTGGCGTTCAAGAGGTGAACTGGGAGGAGGTCTCATCCGACGTTTATTCTAATCAACGGGTAAGGCTTCCAGATTTGAACGAGCCACTGAGCAATCCCGAGTTCGTATACGGTGAACCGTCTTACCTTACACAACCCACGAACGACTACGTATACGGTGAATTCTCTTACCCGACATAACAAACTGACGACTTCGTGTGCGGTGAAGTCTCTTACCCGACACAACAAACCGACAACTCCGAAGACGAGGAACAAAACCATCAAAACGTGTCGTATAAAATTGACCAGAATTTTCAGTATCGTGAACAGTTGGTGGATTGGGCTGTCCGGAGAGGACATGAGAATGGTTACGTCCTTGTCACCGGACGATCGAGGAGAAAAGGCGACGATCTGACGGAACCGTTTATCAAGGTGTGGCTTGTGTGTGACTGTCACGACGAACGTGCGTCTACTGCCACGGTTAGACGTGTCGGTAGCAAGAAAATAGGTTGTCCCTTTAAATTTGAAGGAGAGTACCTTGAAATTACTGGTGATTAAAAATTAACGGTGAAGGATGACAGTCATAACCACGATCCTAGTCAACATCTTGAGGCGCACTCGTTTGCGAGGTGACTGTCTCAGTCGAAACAACTTTTGGTGGCGAAGTTGTATTCGCAAAATATGTTGCCACAAAACATTCTGGCAACTATAAGGGAACAAAACCCAGAGAGTAGTTGCATTAAAAATGACATTTATAATGCGATACAAAAAATAAAAAATGAAACGAGAGTCGGTGAAACTCCAATGCAGATTCTGGAAAACCTGCTTTCTTCTAAAAAATACGTCTACTATACTCGGGAAGATCCTGCCACAAATATTGTGGAGGAGATATTCTTTGTTCATCCGAAATCGTACAAGATGTGGCGTGCGTTCCCGCACGTGTTGATGATCGATGCGACGTACAAAACAAACATGTATAGACTTCCATTTGTCCAAGTGGTCGGTGTGACCTCCACACACCAGTCGTCTGGGTGCTACTACAAATAAAAGCAATGTTGCAAAAGTGTATGGAGCCGTGTGTGATAGTAACAGACAGGGACAAAGCTCTTATGAACGCGTGTAATAAAATATTTCCGGACTGCTCCAAGAACCTATGTCGGTGGCACATACACGAGAATATCGCAAAACATTGCGGGGCATCACTTACACACGAAGACTGGGCAAATTTCAAGTATTCATGGTCTGTATTGTGTGAGTCTCCCACGCCAGATATATACCAGTAAAACTTCAATCGGCTTCACGAACGACTGTATGCAGCCAAACGAGGAAGTAAGTTTTGAATATTTAATATTTTCAGTATTGAATATTTATTAAATATTTATTCAATATTTAATATTTTTCCAGGAGTTATAGATTATTTGACTAAAAATTGGTTGGACCCGTATAAAGAAAAGTTTGTATCCGCCTGGTCCAATAGAAACCTCAATTTTGGTCAACATACAACGAACCGAGTCGAGAGCCAGCATTCGCTCTTAAAGAGCTATCTTAGAAATGCTAACAGCTCGCTAGATAGACTTGTTGGGTTTGTTGATGAAATTGTAACAGATCAATATTATCAATTACAGTTTGAGTTTGGAACAAGCCTCATAAGAAAAATGGACAGCCACATAACTATTGAATTGTTTGATAACCTGCACGGTAAAGTTTCACATAAAGCCCTGATCTTGTTAGAAAACGAGTGGTACAAGTTATCGCATATACGGAAACAAAATGCAACGTGTGGTTGCCAACTTTTCAGTAGTTGTGGGTTACCGTGTGCTTGTCGTCTGGCAAATATCGAAGCTACAAGTAAATTGTTTTGACTATTTATCTTGTTTTTTTTTATTTGCAAACTGTTCTGACTATTTCGTTTTAATACAGGTGGCAGAATCCCGCTAAATGCGTTGGACGTCTTCTGGAGGAAACTTGATTTAAAACCGTCGTTTGTCGATGATGAAAATGTAGACGTGGATAAAGTACTTGGTCAAGTGAGAAACAAAATTATGTCACAACCCGATCAGGTCAAAAGAAGTATGCTGTCGAGAATCGCAGGGGTGGTCTTTTCGAGCAAAAGTAACAAGAAAGCGCATGTCGTACAAGAAGATACTCGCAGTCGTCCAACTTTGAAAAGGCAACAACAAAGGAAACAGGATGTCGCGAGAAACAACTCATTCACAGGATCCCAACCGATGGCAAATGTGACCCTGCGAGACACAGCTCGTACATTGCGTCACAAGACTCTAGACAAGCGAGTTCGGTTATTCAACACCGTCGTCCAACGAAGGGTAAAGGAAAGCAACCACAAGATGATAACGCTCATCTTGGGTTTCCATTGATTATGGAGAAAGATGCGGTTAACAATATAAATTGTTTTAAGGATTCGATACCATCTTTATTTTATCCGTACATTTCACATATACAAGATGTAAATCCCGACAGAAACTGTGGTTTTCGATCGGTAGCTTTGGGCTTATGGTTAAATGAAAATTGATGGCTTTTTATCCGACAACAACTTCTACATGAGATAGTCAATAAAGAAGAACGGTGGAGAACTGTTTTTTACAGAGTTGCCTTTCAAGAATATGATAAGATACGTCACACGATAGATTGGCAGGATGTGAAAGCCGCACTAGTTGGTCGTTGGATGTCGATGCCATACACAGGACTCCTAATTGCTCAAAGATTTGGGGTGATTGTTCATCTTTTAAGCATCACCGGTAATCAAACATTTTTTCCATTGTGGTTTGGTCCAAACGTTCACGCTTAACATCAAATGGTATCGTTAGTTCACGTCAACAGGGCTCATTTCATTCACGTCAAGTTAGAAGGAGATTTTCTGATTCACACGCCGAATGCACTTTGGAATGTGCACCGAAATGATGATGCAGTAGAATGAGAAAAAATATACAGTGATCGTATTGAACGATTTAAGAAAATAATGACTACAAATAGATCTAGATTTCCACAATACGTCACGGATCACGGATGCTGTTTGTTTAAAATTGTATTTTAATTATTTTTCATTAATTTTATTGTCATTTTGATTAGTTTTTTACTAATTTTAATTTATTATTAATTAATTATAACTAATTATAATTAACTATAACTAATTTTAATTAATCTTTTTAATTAATAATATATAATTTTAATTAAATATTCTATATGCCACGTATAGGGCAATACGTGGCGTATAGGCTTGAATGAGAGGGAATTCAAAATTTTTAAATTTTAGATATTTAAAGGCTATACGCCACATATAGGGCAATATGTGGTGTATAGAATGCCAAAGGTTGGTGGCTATACGGCACGTATTGCCCTATACGTGGCGTATAGCCTTCTGATTAAGGCGAATGATGCCTCGTACAGACCTAAACGATCCACAACAAACCCACACAAACACATACGCGACCAGGTCAAAATACCTTCTTGATTTCGATTGTCGTCTCAAAAAAACTTTGTAAAGGTACGTATCTCAACTCCCGGTCAATAATGTTAGGTTTATATTGATTATTAGCGGGTAAAACTGGGTAGATTAGGAATTTTTACCACTGAAACTTAAGAGCTATACGCCACGTATAGCACCATACGTGGCGTATAGTTCATCTGAGGAAGACGATGAAGTCATACGCCACGTATAGTGCTATACGCTGCGTATGGCTCATGTTCTCGGCAACTTGGCCTTCGTATGGCCTAGTTGGCCTTCGTATGACTTGGGTTGCCCGGTAACAGCCCTGTGTATGGCTTGGGTTGCATGCGTATGGCTTGGTTACCCGGTAACAGCCTATACGCCACGTATAAGGCTATACGTGGCGTGTAGGTTTTAAATTTTTTTTTTTTTTTTTAATAAAAACAATATATTATTATTATTATTTAAGATAAAAAATTATTTTTATTATTTAAAATAAAAACAATATATGATTATTATTATTTAAAATAAAAAATTATTTTTATTATTTAAAATAAAAACAATATATTATTATTTAAAATAAAAAAATATTTATTATTATTTTAAATAAAAACAATTTATTATTATCAGATATGGCGGACCATGAGGATGATACTCACATGGAGCAACTAGACGATCTTGCGCACTACCCTTTTCTAGATTTTCGGTCGATTCGGAGGCGTATGCCCGGTGCCAGAAGCTCCGGGAGGTGCGGTTGGGCCCAGGGACGGCGGTCGATTGGGGGCTTCTTGAGGAGGTACGGGAGGCCGAGCGGGCTAGGGCCATCATCGGCCAGGACACGCCATGGTCGCGTCTTTTTGATCTTTCATTCACGGAGACCTACCGAGAGGTGGTCATCGAGTTTCTTTCGACGTTCATCTACTCAGAGGCTGGGCTGGAGCCTCTTCCCGGGGAGGCGCCGGATATGAAGCCGGATCATATTTCATTATGTATTTTTGGGACCGTTTACCGTCAGACCCTCCGTCAGTGGGCCGCCATGACGGGCTTGTACCACGAGCCTGAGACGGTCACGTCACTTTTCACTGAGGCGGTGACGAAGGTGGACAACGAGGAACTCCTTGTTTTTTGGGGTTTGATTTCAGATAGTCCTTGGTTGGGTACCAAGGGGAGGGTCTCGGGGATTAGAGACCCTTTGTATAGATATCTGCACCGGCTTATTTCGACGTCGATCGCATCGCGTCAGAAAAGACGTGAGTGGTGCACTGATAGAGACCTCTTCTTTCTCTATTGCCTGCTTACTAGCAGGCGGTGAGACCTATCCACATGCATGGCGCTTTATTTTGCATTTGCCTATATGCGGCAGAAGCGCGAGCTTTTATATGGCGGTGCTTTCATCACGCAGATCATGCGGTCGGTTACACCATTTGATGTGCATGAGCCTGCGATGTTACCGACCATTCCCCATGTCGAATTAGACCGTCGCACGGCGAGCGGCATGCGCATCACGCACCGATTCTCTCAGGGCCTTCGGTTCGTAGGGGCCGTCCAGGACCAGGTTTGGGTCCCGGTGCCGTTGCCGCAGATGCCCGGACAGGGGACCCGCCTATGCCTCATCCGCTACAGGGTGTGGCGATGGAAGACGCACCGCCGCACGTCCCGCACGTCGATGACATCCACGTCCATCCGCCACAGCATCCCCAACACGTACGTCGGTCTGTTAGGCTGGACAGGGCTACCCCAGGCATTGCTTGATGGACTTGTTTCCGAATCACGGCGACAGGGTTGTCAAGTGGATCGCATGAAGGACCTAATGTTGTGGGCGGTTGGACAGCTCGTGGATCTGTCACGAGCCGCCGGCATCGAGACACGACCACTACCACCGCCACGTCATTATCCGGACGACCCAGTTCAGGATGAGGGCGGGGCGGGTCAGGATGAGGGCGGAGCCGGTCAGGGTGACGGCGGAGCCGGTCAGGTTTAGTTGTTTTATTTGTATTTGTTTTGTTTCGTAGTTATGTATGTAAAACATTTGATGTGTATATTTAATTTTTTGATGTAATGTATATAATGTTTAGTTTATTTGTTTGGTTGTAATGTTTAATATTTTGCTTGGTTGTAATGTTAATATTTTGTTTGGTTGTAATGTAAAAATATATTAAATGTTTAAAAAAAATATAAAATATATAAAATTCAAAAATAGATAACAAACTTATATTAACAAAATTATATAAACTAAATTAAAAAAGATAATTAAATAAAAAAACAAAATAAAAATTAAATTAAAAAAATAATTAAATAAAAAAAACCTATACGTGACGTATTTCACTATACGCCACGTATAAGATTCATAAATTCCAAATCTTCCAACTTTTTGAAGCAAAAATATAACTCGCGCCTCATACGTTGCGTATAGCTCAATACGCCACGTATTGGACCAGCCGACTGACACAAAATGACACGTGGCATTCTGTTGTCAGTGAGTGAACCCTATACGCCATCGTATTGCCGTATACGAGGGCGTATAGGGCGGCGACGTGTCCAATTAGCAATATTCCATGTGTAGTTAGAATTTCCCTTAGAAAAATCATAAGTCAACACGTCACATCATTACCAAGTATATACATATGCGGCTCTGTTTTAAATTCGATACCGTATTAGCTCAAGATTCATATACCAACTCTTCGGAACAAAACAAAACCCCAAACAGAAATCTACATAACATAGTCATTTACATCTCAAGATTATATATCTGTATGTGTATATATCAATATGAAAATAATTACAAGGATAGAAAATAGGGTAAATGATACGTTTTTTTACAAGGATAAAATCATAAAATAATAATAATAATCAAGTTTCAATATTATTCTAATAAAGTCACTCATATATTTTTAACTATAAAAATCACTCAAGTTTCATTTATTGATATTTTGAAAAAAAAACTTTATAAATGTACAAAAAATTTAAAATTAAGTGATTTAAATAGATGTATATGGAATTTGACTACTAATAGTCAACTTAAATTGAACAATTTAAAACTTGTTTATCATTACTGAAGTTTTTTATTCAAGATTACCTTCATGCTTAACTTGAAAAAAACTGTAGTCACTAAATAGTAACCAAGTTTTATAAATGTATGTTATATTGAAGCCAATTAGTTTTAAAAGAAATGAATGTTTATAACAAATTTCGCTAACAATGGAACAATATTGAAACTTGAGTGTTTTTTTTTTGTTTTTAGAAACAAAATAAGAGTAACAAAATTTCACTAACAATGGAACAGAATGACACTTTACTCTACGATTTAACTTAAACATATAAAATTGCATATAATATATGGCTAGACAAAAAACGTTTTACAGCCCACATAGGCGTAGAAGATTAGAAGTAGATGCTTAAATATGATACTCCTCGAGTACAAGTATATAATAAAATACTCAAATCTGCTTCATGTATCATGATCAATAAGCCAAAAGAAAAAATATTTCTAAAGGTATAAGCATGGTTGTAAAACAAGGTCTCCAAGGCCGAGTACTCCCCGAGTAATCGCTATAAGGTAGCTTGCCGAGGCCCGAGTACTCTAGGCCTAGGCCGAGCACTCCCCGAGTTCTCTCCGCCTAGGTCGAACGCCTAGCGACTTTTGCGACCATGGGTACAAGGTACAAATGGATAAAATGTAGATACTCAAATTTATTTCAATACTATTATCTAACAGTAACTCTGCCATACAAGTTAAAATAGATCAGCAAGCAGATATTGAGTATCTTTAAGACTATAAATCTGAATTTGTTATATGTTTTTAGAGGTATAAGGCACCTAAAAACGTCTACTTCTTAATTTTATTTTAAAATTAAGAGGAAATGAATTGTGCAACAAATATGTTGTGTGAAATAAACAAAGGAGCAACTGTCTGTGTACACATTAAAAAGTCAAATCAACATATAAATTCTAGTTAAATTATAGTCTTTGATGCATATAGCATCCTGGTGCAGGAATCATTTCCCCCTAAATTTAATTACACATTTGAACAAAGGCAATGAAAACGATTATATATATCTTGCTATTGCAAGTTTATGGTTCATCAAACTGATTATTTTTTCTATCCTTCACAGGCTTCAGAAGTTTTAAACACTAATAATAGAATGCAGGTTACTCAATACACAGCATAATCCATTCACTCTCATCTTTTTATGTCATATTATCACATCACATAAATTTTACATAAAGTTGCATAACATGTTCATGAAATAGAATAAGTCAGGAAACCACAACCTTAAACCCTCCAGATATGCTGAATTTGATGCCCCTCATTCATCTTCTCTTTCTGGTGGGAGTCCACATGGCAACAACATTTTCTGCAAAAAATAAATAAAATAAAATTAAAAGGCTGAGCGAAATTAACATTTGCTAATAACATTCATGATATGATGACTATACCTGCATAAAGTTGTAGCGTTCTCTCCCAATTGATTCATTTTCTGCTATTGCGAAATAAGCAAGCATAGGGTAATGGCCAACATATGATGCATAGCTGTCTCTCTGGATATTAACCGCCCATTCACTTCAACCAAACAACAAAGTTTCATAACTTATATACTATATGTGTGTGCAGGTAAACCCTTTATTTCATCAGGTGAAAAGATATAACAAAAATGAAAATGCTGATTTTTTATAACCATGAGAACCCGTCACAAGAAAACTCAAGGCCTGCTTACCAATGGGACAAGTAAAAGCCGCTTGTGCTGGGCAGCAGGCCTTCAAGGGATAAAAGGCATAAACTAGTAGAAGCAAGATTTAGATTTGTGACAGGTGGCTTTGAGATGAAAATAACTAGTTTTGAAAGTCCTGCGACTTTTAACTTTTCTTTTGTAACCATGAGAGCACGTAACCGGAAAACTCAAAGCTTGCTAACCAATGGGACCAGGTAACATGCAGCTTGTGCTGGGCTGGTGTGGCTTTCAACCATTGGAACCTAGATCCGAACCTAAGATGACACTTGTGAAGGTACTTTTGTTGGTTAATTCTTTGAGTTCAAATGTGAAGAGAGGGGGGGGGGGGATTAGAGATAAAGTTTGGAGCTTGGCCGAAAGTTTACGGTTTTGTTCATCTCTGTTCTTTGGGTTTCTTATCATCTTGGGTTGGGATTGTATGCCATATCTAGGCCTTTAAATTTTACATTTACATGGACGTGACCCTTAAAACTTTTGAGAGAAAAAATATAATAATAATATTGTTACGTGCCACACCTAGTCCACCATGCCATGCACACATATGCAACCCACGTGAAGAAGTTTAGTGATTTCCATTGCTTCTAGTTGATTAATTTCATTTTTGTTATTTTCGGTTATTTACTTTATGTTTGCAATTAGTGGGTCAAGGGATGGAAGTAGTGGGTTGTCCATGATTCCATGTTCAATGAATTAGGGAAGTTAATTGTTTCGTTGTAATCCTTTTAAAGGGACTGTTGCTTTTTTTTAGAAGATATGTAGAAGAATATTCAAGAATCTCTCTCTAAATTTCTATCTAGTATTCTCCCAATTTTCTTTGGCCAACGATTAAACCGTTGAAACACGAATGTTGGTGGTAAACATTCAATTAACTACAGATTAGTTATAAATTATAACCTAACATGCTCAAAAATCAAAGTAAGAAGCATCTCCCATATTGTATTATAGTACACTACATATGTGATATTTACCTATCCAACACAGAAAAACTTACAATCTGCTCATGTCCGCATGTCCTGTTCCAACATACTTAGCTTGCAGATGCTCGAGTTGGGAGTTGATATTAAACCTGTCACTAGCCTGCCAAGTAATAGTTTAAAATTAAACATTATTTTGCAAAACATTTCAAACAAATTCAGCTTGAACTAACCGCTCTTTACCAATTTTGATGATCAAATCGATATGTAGCTTTTAAATATCAAACGACTTACATTTAAACTATGTTATTGACTGAATGGTGTAAGATCAAACTAACCTGCATATTGTCTTTGTTGGTATAAGTTCAGATTCTCCGGAAGCTGTAGCTGCATTTATAACAGATTTTTTAAGAATTACTACCAGTTCCAATAACACATTAAGTAGGCATATATGACCAAATTGAGTTTCATAATAGAATCAAGCATGGATGTACCAGATAACCAAAAATTTACGCCCAAAAGGCTAGAAAATAAACCAAGTACTGAGAGTAACTGTTTAATTTCGTCAAAACCCAACCGATTACCGCTCTTCAAGTCTATGATAATGGGGAGCAAGCTGCTCTTGGACGTCTAGGGTTTCTGATTTCTAATTTTGAATAGAAATACTGAGCATAAAAATACAACGATTTACGAATCAGAGATTAAAATACACATTTTAGGGTTTCAGTATTCAACAGTAGAACAGACCTTAACATAAAACGAAGGCATGAAATTCAATATGTTATATGCATAAAAAATTAACGATAATGATGATGATGATAGATCCTGGAAATAATCGGAATTGTAGCTAGAGTAATACCTGCAGCAAACGACGGTCGGAGAAGAAGATGTCGGGGTGGAGAGGGCTTTCTGTTCCCTATCTTTGATTTCTTCTCGTTATTATTTCAACTTTTTTATATCTACAATACTTGAAATCGATGTTTTAAAAAACTGGGTGATAAACTTTATTCTCATCCTTCCAAATTAAAAGGATTTGAAGAGAAAGAAAAAGAAAAGAAGGGAAATGAATTTCTTCCTTTAGTAAACTCAGAAACAAAGCGTAAATTTATTTATTGAAAATTACAGGTTATGTCATTTGTTTTTAAGTTACATTGAATATCTTTTTTTTATAAATGTTTGTATAAATTTTGTCATTTCCACTAACCAGTAACCACCATTCAGTTAAGGTGTTAAGTCAGGTTGTGTACTTCTCATATGAAAGGTATTACGGTCTTTTTATCCTCGGTTATTTTTACAGACTTATAAATAAAAAATCCTAACCCCAACCCTAACCCCACACAAATTACATACAACTAAAAAAAGAGTAATCACATATCTCATCAGAGTTTCAAGAAGCTAGATTAGATGTGAACCATACTCAAATAACCAAATTCTATTCCATATGAAATCATTACACTAAGATGAAATATAAACTATAAATCAAAGCGTCCCTAGGAACAACTTTTCTTGAAATTACAATCGTAATTGATGAATTAAGGTTTTTACGGTTAAAAAGATGGATGAGTGAGAATAACTAAGGGTTTAAAAGGCTGATAAAATAAAAAAAATATTCAAAAAGACACAATTACTCTTCATTTAAGGTTAAAATATGAATACAGTTAACTGTTTTGTTGAAAATGACAAGTTTTGTAACCATGAGGATACATAGAAGAAAAATAAACTTTTAGAATGAAATTGATAAAAATGATAGTTTACCCTTAAATAAAATATCAAAATAAAAAGGAGAACCTTGGTATCAAGTAAAAAAATTCGAAACCCTGTCGGTAATGCATTCGTTGGTACATTCAGACCATATGTTGTTGGAAACAATATTACCCACGATGGATTTTTCGACGGAATATCATCGATATATTCTTCTTAGTAGTTACTATTATCGATGGTTACTATTATCGATGGTTTTCTGTCTGAGTCGTCCGTCGATGATGGTGAGTAGTTTAGTAGTGCATGAAACACTCCAAAGAAACTAAATTTGTCCATTCCTACAAAACTACTTATTAATTCGGCATTACCATAACAGTTTAATGCTTGGGTTAAAATTGTAAAACGTAACAAAATTACATATAACATAGTATTCAAGATGATAGAATATATAAACAATAAACATATGTGATGTAATATAATATCGATAATATGATACAAGTATGTAATAAATATACATTTGATGTAATATAATACAGATAATATGATACAAGTATGTAATAATGTAATATATATGATGCAGTATAATTATAGATAATATGATACAAGTTTGTAATATGTGATGAAAGAGAATAGTTTATAATATAAAACATGTGATAAGAGGGTGCATATAACATGTGACAATGATAATACGTTACATGTATGTAACATGTGACAATAAGAATATGTATGTTACAATGAGAATTAATATGTTTCATGTACGTAACATGTGATGAGAGAGTGTGTATAAAATAGCTAAAAACATATATAACCTATAAATTACACCAGAATGTCACTAAAATATGTGATTTTTTTAAGAAAGTACACGATAACAATCACGCTTAAAGATTGTGTGTTCAAGCGCTATTAGAGATATACATGTATTAAATTAAGGTATGTGACCCTTTTGTCTTTCAAAAAATAATAAACGTCAGTGTTCTAACTTTTAATACTTTTATAGAAGTGGCACAAAGAAACATGCTTAACAAGTCGCGTCATGCTGGAAGCATGGGCGTTGATGTGTCACATCCTGTCAAGGCTGCGAAGCCAATTGGCGACGTAGTTAAGATTTCTGAAGAGGGAACTCACTGGAAGAATCATTACAAGGCATTCGACTTCGATGGAAACACTTACGAGCTTGTAATTTAATTTTTAAAAATTTCTTTTTCCCGTGTCAACCGATATATATAATTAAAAAACATAAGTAAACTTTTTTTTTGGAATATATAGGAAGATACTGTGCTTTTAGCTTCTGATTCTCAAGGACGGATGGTGAAGCCCTATGTGGCTATGATAAAGGTATTTATGTTTATATATTGTGTTCCAAAAGTCTTATAAGTTTATAATTAATGTTTAATTGTGAGTGTACAGGATATTACTAAGATGGAAACTAAGGGAATAATGTTAAATGTACAATGGTTTTACCGTCCTGAGGATGCAGCACCAAGAAATGGTAAAAAAATGGAACCAATTGGTGCAAGGGAACTATTCTATAGTTTCCACAAGGATGAGGTTCCTGCTGAGACTATTATGCACAAGTGTACCGTACACTTTGTAACCTCGCAAAATCATATTCCAGCGCGTAAAGACTATCCTGGCTTTATAGTTCAGAGGGTGTATGATCCTAATTCCAATAGGCTCCTCAAGCTGGCCAACAATGGTTTCTTGCGTGAGATGCAGGAAGAAATCGATCTGCTTGTTCAGAAAACAATGCGTCGTTTGGGGATCCTTTCGGATGCTGAGAGCACAAATCATGTAGTTGATCAGGAAGATTGTCTGGAAATTAGTAGGAATTGAATGCCTAAATAAAGTTTTTTTTTGTTAATGGTTTTGCATTTCATGATTTTGTGTTCAATGTTTGTTCTAGTTTCAACCTAGATTAATTTTGGTTCATATCAATATAGTTACTGTAATATCCCATATCGGTTGAGGGGGAAAACAAAGTCTTCCTTATAAGGGGGTGGATACCTTCTCTATCAAGACACGTTTTGCTTGGGCGAGAAACTCGTCAGGTGAAAACAAAACCGTGAGTTCCTAGACTAGATGAGCAACCCATCGGGGGAAAAGCGGACAATATCTTGGTACGGTTTGTTTGGACTGTTACAGTTACTTTCCCCAAAAATAGTCCACGTTGATCTTATGACGCAATTAGTGTAAATAAACTAGAGGTCTTTATAATATCTTTTAGTTCACATTAGAGATGTAACTACAAGGTGAGCAAAATCTCAGTTAATAGTTTAGTCAGTAATTACACATTTAATCAAAAGCATTTACCACGTTTTTATGGATTTAGTATTAACACTATTAGGGCGTGATTTGGGAAGATTAGCGAGTTCTTGTAACATAAGGGTTCTAATCAAAAACATTTACTCTCATAAACGCCTGACCTAGCGTTCCTGGTTGGCATTTTGAGCAGGTATATGCAGAAACCGAGGCAATACGGATGGTGTTAATGTATTTTAAAACGACTCTGAGTTAAGGAATCAAGTTTAAGAAAAATGGCAAGTTGGAACTTGTGGGTTATAGTGATGCGGATTATGCCTGAGACTTGGTGTTACGATTGTATTCAGGGACTTAAATGTCAAATGATTGTATTCAGGGACTTAAGTGTCAAATTGTAATAGTTGTGGACTTAAGTGTCAATTGTAATAATTGTAACTGTTAGGTTGTTAAATACGGTTGAGATCGTTAATGAGAGTACGCTTGATTTTGGATAATTCTCTTCTGTTCTTCTTTTTCCCTATCAAGTGGTATCAGAGCCATTCACTCCTCGGCTCGTTGATTCTTCGTTCACCGCTCTTATTCCACCATTGTTGTACCTGCAACTCCATCAGTGTTATAATGTCGACGCGCAATGCTACCTTGGAACAGCGAATCCAAGAGCACGATAATTCGCTGGTTCGTTTGGAAGCTGCTACCGGTCGTAATCTGACCGAACTCGAAGCAATTAAGGCTACTACTTCGAAAAATTCTTCCGACTTGGAAGCCATGAAGATGCAATTGACTGCGAATTCAGTCCAGCTGACAGAAGTTCTCAAGAATTTACAGCTCATGAATAACAATCGACCTCTTAATTCAACTACATCTACTGCGGATACCGGTCTTGACTCTAGAC
Organism: Smallanthus sonchifolius; assembly: GCA_023525975.1. Lineage (NCBI taxonomy): Eukaryota > Viridiplantae > Streptophyta > Magnoliopsida > Asterales > Asteraceae > Smallanthus > Smallanthus sonchifolius. Next base: position 56,892,917 of record CM042041.1, on the reverse strand, counting down.
CTAATTGGTCAACAAATTCAAATACACGCTTCACAAAGGTTGAATTTCCAAAGTTTAATGGTGTAAATTTTGAAGGTTGGTTATGCCGAGTGGAACATTTCTTTTCAATTGATGACACAGCTGAACAGCTTAAGGTCAAGTATGCGATTGTTCATTTGGAAGATATAGCCTTGTTGTGGCACCAGTCCTTTGTTCAATCAAGAGGTGGTTCAATTGAAGGACTATCTTGGCCAGAGTATAAAGGTTTCATTTCAACTCGTTTTGCTGTTATCATTGGTCAGGAAGTTATGGGTTCTTTAGCAGCATTAAGGCAAACAGGTTCCTTACAAACTCTTTTTCAAGAATTTGATTTAGCCTTAACTAAAGTTGCTATTTGTGATGAGTATGATGTTAGCCTATTTTTGAGGGCTGTCAAACCCGAGATAGGGTATCCACTTAGGTTATTAAGACCTAGAAACTTACCTGAAGCATATATGCTAGCTAGAATACAAGATGAAAATATTACCTTGCTGTGCAATAAAGGTTGGAATTCTTCTTATAAACCTACTTCTAGCAGCTCTTCTTTTAGTAGAGCATCTGATTCATTTCCTAGAGGCAGTACTACTGCTGCTAACCTAGCCTTACTGCCTGCTCCTCCAATTAGAGCTAAACCTTTAAGAAGGCTTACTCCTAAAGAAATTGAAGAGAAAAGGGCTAAGGGAGAATGTTTTAGTTGTAATGAGAAATTCACATCTACACATAGATGTAAGAACAAGCAATTGTACTCTATTGAAGTTTGGGAAGAGGAGGAAATTGACAGTTCACCTGCAACTGTAGAACCAGAACCCGAGGATAGACTTGATCCTCAAATATCCCTTAATGCTATCATGGGAGTTTCATCCTATTCTACTATGAAAGTTACTGGTGCTGTTGGCACAAAAACTTTGCATATTCTCATTGATTCAGGGTCTACACATAATTTTTTGGATGAAAGAATTGCTCATAAGATGCACTGTCCTACCAAACCTATACCACCCATCAAAATTACCATTGCAGATGGTAATATTATTAATTGCTCTAACAGCTGTGAGAATTTGCAATGGCTTATGCAAGGAAATTGGTTTAAGGCTGATGTTCTAATCATTCCCTTATCCAATTATGATATGGTGTTGGGCATTCAGTGGTTGCAGAGTTTAGATGACATTACTTGGAACTTTAAAGACCTCACTATGAAATTCAAGGTTCATGATGTCACATTTGAATTAAAAGGGGCTAAAAGCACTGGTGTTAGTTTGTGCTCTAGTGAGGAGGCTTTTCATCTGTTGAATAACTCCACTAATATCTCTCATGCTCAGTTGTTTAGCCTGCAGTATTCTGCCAGTGATATATCTCATACTCCTAGAGTCCATAACAACACTAATTGGACTGATTTGGAGGGCTTATTATCTTCCTATGATGATGTGTTTGCATTACCTACATCTCTTCCTCCTAAGCGAAATTTTGATCATCAAATTACTCTCAAAGAAGGTATTACTGCAGTGGCACAGAAACCTTATAGATATCCAGCTGCTCAGAAGGATATTATAGAAACAATGACTCAGGAACTTTTAGATATGGGCATCATAAGAGAAAGTACCAGTTCCTTTGCAGCTCCTGTTGTCTTAGTCAAAAAGAAGGATGGCACTTGGAGGATGTGTATTGATTATAGGAAGCTTAATGATGCAACTATTAAGAACAGTTTTCCTATTCCGCTAATTGATGAGCTTCTAGAAGAATTGGGTGGCTCAACTGTGTTTTCCAAATTGGATCTCAGATCTGGTTACCATCAGGTTCGTATGCATGACCCTGATATCTACAAGACTGCTTTTAGAACTCACCAAGGCCATTTTGAATTCTTGGTCTTACCATTTGGCCTAACAAATGCCCCTGCCACATTTCAAGCTTTGATGAATGCTACTTTCAAACCCTTGTTGAGAAAGTGTGCTTTGGTTTTTTTTTATGATATTCTGGTTTACAGCTCTACCTTAGAGCAACATCTTTTGGATTTGGCTCAAGTTCTGCAATTACTAAGAAACAACTCTTTATTAGCCAAGAAATCTAAATGCACCTTTGCTGGATCTCATGTGGAGTATCTTGGTCATGTTATTACTAAGGAGGGTGTCCAAACAGACCCTTCTAAAATTGATGATGTTCTTAACTGGCCAATCCCTACCACTGTGAAGCACTTGAGAGGATTCTTGGGATTAGCAGGATACTATAGAAGGTTTATTAAAGGATTTGGCTGCATTGCTAGACCCTTGACCAACCTTCTTAAGAAAGATGTCTTTCAGTGGCAACATGAGGCTCAACAGGCTTTTGACCAACTCAAATTAGCCTTATCCACTGCCTCTGTTTTAGCTTTACCTGACTTTGCTAAACCTTTTGTGATTGAAACTGATGCATCCTCTAAAGGTTTGGGTGCTGTATTAATGCAAGAGGGTCATCCATTGGCTTTCCTAGGTAGAGCCATTTCACTCAAACAACAGGCCATGTCTGTTTATGAAAAGGAATTACTGGCCATCTTAATGGCTGTAAAACATTGGCATCATTATTTGATTCTTAAACATTTCATAATCCGGACTGACCAGAAAAGCTTGAAATTCTTACTGGAACAGAAAATTAGCACCCCTCTACAGCAAAAATGGTTGGCAAAACTATTGGGTTATAACTATGAAATAGTTTACAAACAAGGAACAGATAACACTGCTGCTGATGCTTTATCTAGAATGGATGGCTTAGCTTTATTTCAAATCAGTGTTAGTGCTATTGACCCTTGTTTATGGCCAAGAATCAAGGATAGTTGGGCTGCTGATCCTACCATTCAACACATGTTATCTCAACTACAAGCTGGTGTTGTTATCAAACATTTTTCGTGGGATGGCCAACTATTGAAGAGGAAGAATAGGTTGGTTATTGGGTTTGACCCTCAACTCAGATTGGATATTCTTTTTTTATGTCATTCATCTCCATTGGGTGGCCATTCTGGGTTTAAACCTACCTTACATAGGCTGCAGCTGATGTTTTATTGGAAGAAGTGTTCTCAAGCAGTCAAAGAATTTGTGAAGAATTGTAATGTATGTCATAAAGCAAAATATGAAAGGATAGCTTATCCAGGGTTGTTGCAGCCTTTGCCAACCCCTAAGTCTGTATTCAGTGATATCTCTATGGATTTTATTGGGGGTTTACCGAAAGCATATGGCAAAGATGCCATTTTTGTGGTTGTTGATAGATTTACCAAGTATGGTCATTTTGTTCCTCTCTCTCATCCATTTACAGCTGCAACTATTGAACAAGTATTCTTTGATATTATTTTCAAACTACATGGTTGTCCTAGTACCATTGTATCTGATAGAGACTCTATTTTCTTGAGTGCATTTTGGCAGGATTTTATGAAGTTACAAGGGACTTCATTAGCATTTTCTTCAGCCTATCACCCTCAATCTGATGGGCAAACAGAAGTGTTTACAGGTGTTTGGAATCTTACCTGCGTTGTATGGTTATGGATGATCCCCTGCAGTGGCCTAAGTGGCTCACTTTAGCTGAATGGTGGTATAATACCACTACTCATTCAGCCATTGGAATGTCACCATTTGAGGCACTTTATGGCATTCCTCCTCCAGTTCATATACCGTACATTCCTAACGATTCTAAGGTGGACTCTATAGAGGAATGGTTTCAGCAGAGGGAAGTAAAGTTAGCTGCTTTGAAACTCAACCTACACAAGGCTAAGAATCGCATTAAACAAATGGCTGATAAAAAAAGATCTGAAAGGCAGTTTAGTGTGGGCAATTGGGTGTATGTGAAGCTGCAGGCTTATGTCCAACAGTCTCTGAGGAAATACCATTGCCAGAAACTGGCTCCTAAATACTATGGTCCTTATTTGATACTTGAACGCATTGGGCTGGTGGCTTATAGGCTGGACTTGCCGGACTCTGCTGGTCTCCACCCGGTATTCCATGTTTCCCTCTTGAAGGCTGCTCCTGGTCCTCCTGATCCATCTGCTAGTATTCCTCCTTTACCACAGGGACCTCGGTTTACCTTGCAGCCTCGAGCTATACTAGATCGCCAATTGATTCAGAAACGTAATAGGGCTGCGACCCGGGTATTGGTTCATTGGCATTCGTTGCCTGTTTCTGAAGCTACTTGGGAGGATCTTGAAAACTTTCAGCTCCGTTTTCCTTCATTCCATTCTTGAGGTCAAGAATGATTTTATCTGGGATGGTTTGTTACGATTGTATTCAGGGACTTAAATGTCAAATGATTGTATTCAGGGACTTAAGTGTCAAATTGTAATAGTTGTGGACTTAAGTGTCAATTGTAATAATTGTAACTGTTAGGTTGTTAAATACGGTTGAGATCGTTAATGAGAGTACGCTTGATTTTGGATAATTCTCTTCTGTTCTTCTTTTTCCCTATCACTTGGGCTCGAGAAGGTGACTTCCGGGAACCTATTCATGTTAGGCCAAAGTGCAGTCGTGTGTAGTAGTAAAAGACAACCCACGGTCTCACTATCTACCATAGAAGCAGGGTATAGAGCTGCTGCAATGGCGACTCATGATTTGGTGTATGTGGTTACCCTGTTAAAAATTCCACTTTATTATTTATTTCCAATTTGCTAATCCTAATTTTTCTTTTTATTGCATGAGTGGGCTGCTATCTTCTCTCAACATTGCTCTGGGCCAGAAGCCCTTCTCAGGTTGGGCAGCCCATCTAATTTTTGGCCCAGCTCCCACTATGTGTACAACATCAGCATCAGGTCGTCATTTGCTTCAAGGTTGTCATTTGCTCTACTTCAAATTCATGCGCCTCTTCTCTCCCTTTGCTCAAAGATGGAAAGTGAATCAAGGTCTCCTCTCCCTCCTTCCAGCTGGTGTCTTTCAATCCCCTCGATCTCACTCGGTATTTCCCTTTCTGGCCCCGTTGATTGCTCCCTGCCGTTGGTGTTTATGGCGCTATTTAGGTGTCGTTTTTCCTCTCGTTTAACACACAAGAAAGAACAAAAAAATGTGGTCTTAGAAGTATGTTTGTCTATTTCTTTTTGTAATCGATTGGTTCATGTTTCTGCGTTCTTGTTTCTAGTTTGTTTCTGATTAAACACCATTTTTGACATACCGCAACTACTAAAAGACTTGATTCAAAAGTTGATATTGTGGAAAAAATGCATTTTAAGACATGGTATATACGTCTAGAGATAAAGCTTGAAACATTCAAAGTACTGTTACAAATAGAACATCCCATCAACTATTGTTGTATTTCGTGGTAGACCTTGAACGACAAAAGTTTACATTTTCGAACAATTACTTCTACAATGATTAGTTGTTTAAACATTTCTACCGGATATTACTCATTGTCGTAAATGAATACTAACATACCACCGCTCGAACACCACATGATTCTAGGTAGGGTTGATGTCTTTAAAACGAATTAATTAATATATGGGTTGTGTTTAGGTTCACATACTCAACATCTTTAAACCCATAAACCCGCAATCTTCAATTCGTCAACCCGTGAACCCGACACGATTGACACCCCTAAAAATGCCAGGTGTATAATAGGTACACTTTACTCCGCCTTAAATTTAGCTATATTTTTTGTGACACTCACAATTCTTTAGTTAATTTGTTTTTCTCTTATAACTTTTTAAACTTGATTTTTATATAATTTCGAATATACGGTTGAGGAGGTTATTTTTATCTACGTTTTGGTGTGAGTATCATTCAAAATAAGTCATCGAAGCACAAACATACGAACCGCTGCTTCAAGGTTTCGACTTTTATAGTTTCTTTTAATTTTCCTCTTACACTTTTTCAAATATGATGTTTTAAAAAATCTTGATTTGTCGTTGTGACCTGCTTATTTTTATCAACATGAATCATTTAATTTTTTTCAAGGCTTAGCGTGCCGCAACACGCAGGTTTTAATACTAGTTTTTTTACAAACACACACATATATATAGTTTGGTTTAGATTAGTTGGCACGAGAGGTCGAATGTTACATTAAGAGTCTTCCTCCGTTAAAATAAAGCATTTCATAATTTCCTATTTACATTTACAGTTTGGTTTAGGATTGAAGATTTCATCAGTGTACTTTTTTAATTCTACTTTAATGTTTAATATATAGTAGCTAGACCGAAGCACATGTCCAGAAGCATCAAATCTTGTGGATTCAAAATTTCACAAAACAATCACTAATGAGTAATCAAGTTAAATTTTTTTTATTGCTCTATAAAGAAAATAAAATTAACACAAAATATGACCATGGGTCGAAAAAACATTTTAATTGTGTCGTTGCATTAATTTATGGGTTATTTTCTAATCTAAAATAAAATTTATAAAACATAGGATCTGAGGAAGTTGGATAGTGTGAATAAACATGCGATGTAGTATCTTGAGAAAGAAGTCGTCCTTATATATCTGTATGTAACATGTGAAGTGATTTGAGAGAATGGTTTTTACCTACAAAACATGTGAAGAAAGACGTTTTATGGACATGTAACATATGACATTGAAAATATGTTTTTATGTAACATGTGACGTGAGAGTGAATCAGGGCTGTCCCTAACATTTTTTATTTCTTGTTCAACTATTAAAAATGAGCCCTTAAAATATAAAGTAATAGAGAGAATCATTTCAGAACACTTAAATATTGTGGGAACAAGGGGAACAAACCTAAATCGTTTATTTTTTTGATCCATGGAAAAAAAAAGTTTATACCTCTTACATACAAATATGTAAGTTTATGTACATAAAAAATAATCAAACTAATTTATTCATATGTTTTTATATGTTTAAAAGTTTCCTACACATGTGTAGGTATGTATATACACGAAATTTTTTATTTTTTTTTGTTTGAATTTCATGAAAAACGAATAAACATTACATTTATATAATTTTCTTATATTTAAAAACGTTTAAGATTGAAAAAGTGAATGGGTCATTTTATTCTGTGTGTTCTCGCAATATTTAGTGTTCTGAACTATATCTATATTATATAATAAATAAAAGTTTTTTAGTGCCACGTGTCGCCTCCATATTTATTCTCACAATTTTTTTTCTAGTTTCTCTCTCTTATTTAATACACTTTCATCTTTAATATAATATATATGTAAATAAAATACTAATTATACTAATAAAACATATTGTTTTAAATTATCACTTATCATAAGAAAACTTTGAAATTTAATTATATAACTTTTATTTCAATTAAATAGTAAATGAAAGTCATATCATATTAAAGCAAATGTGGTGACGGATGCACTTAGTCAGAAGACGAGCCATACACCTATCAAGGTGAAGTCATTTAAAATGACAATTTTATCATCTCTTATTGATGAAATCCGGGAGGCACAAGTGTTAGTACTTTGTGGTGATTTGAAGAAGGAAAAGATGGTTGCTTATGTAGACAAGCTTGGGGAAAATGGTTCGGGGTTAAAGACATGCTTTGATAGAATTTGGATTCCTAGGTTGTCAAGTGTGTTGGAAACTATTTTAGATGAGGCACATAAATCCAAATATTTTATCCATCCGGGAGCCACAAAGACGTTTTATGACTTGAGGTGTCATTTTTGGTGACCGGGTATGAGGCGTGATATAGTTAAGTATATGGAGAGGTGTCTCACATGCTTAAGGGTAAAGACAGAGCATCAAAAGCCGTATGGAAAGCTTCAACCACTTGAAATACCGTTTTGAAAATGGGAGAATGTCACCATGGATTTGATCACTAAACTACCCAAGACTAGAAAAGGGTTATGATGCGATGTGGGTAGTAGTGGATCGGTTGACAAAGAGTGCACATTTTTTCTTCCAATAAAGGAAACGTATTCTTCAAATAGATTGGTGGAAATCTATGTGAAGGAAATTGTGTCACGTCATGGTGTGCCGGTGTTGATTATATCGGACTACGATACGAGATTTACTTCTCGTTTTTTAAAGAAGTTCCATGAGGATATGGGGACTAGATTGAACCTTAGCACCGCTTATCATCCACAAACGGATGGTCAAAGCGAGCGGACGATTCAAACGCTCGAGGATATGTTGCGAGCGTGTGCTATGGATTTTAGGGGAAATTGGGACGACCGTTTACGGTTGGCGGAATTTTCATACGACAATATCTACCATTCTAGTATTGGTATGCCGCCTTTGAGGCATTGTATGGGAGGAAATGTAGAACACCCGTGTGTTGGGGTGAAATTGGTCAACGGGAGCTTGGAAGTAAAGAGGTGGTCAATGAAACCATTGGTAGTATTGACCAAATTAGAGCACGTTTGAAGGCGACTCAAGATCACCAAAAGTCCTATGCGGATAATAGGAAGTGGGCGATTGAGTTTCAAGTGGGAGACTTTGTGCTTTTGAAAGTCTCTCCTTGAAAAGGGGTGATACGGTTTAAGAAATGGGGGAAGTTAAGTCCACATTTCATCGGACCGTTTAAGGTGATAACAAGGCTGGGTGCGGTGGCCTACCATTTGGAGCTACCGGAGGGACTAAGTAGACTTCATAACACATTTCATGTGTCTCATTTGTGAAAATGTTTGGCGGATGAATCTACTTTTGTCCCATTGGATGATATTGAATTGGATGAAAAATTAAATTATATTGAGTAACTGTGGCAATCTTGGATAGAAAAGTGAAGAAATTACGGAATAAAGAGATTAACCAAGTTTTAGTGAGGTGGAAACATAAGAAGGGGGCGGACATGACTTGGGAAACCGAGGAAGAAATGCTTAAATATTATCCAAACCTTTTTATGTGAAGTCGGGTTTCGGGGACGAAACCCAAATAAAGGGAGGTGATTTGTAACGAACCAAAATCCGGGTTTCGTTTTCAAATAAATAATAAAATATTATGATGAAAATAATATTTTAGAAATAAGTTGAAACAAGTGGGTTTCAAGTTTCTAATGGAGTTATACTAGTTTTAACTAGTTTTGGAATGAAATAGGTGAAATGAAAGTTGAGGGGCCAAAAGTGTAACATGGCAATCTGCCATTTTGACCAGCAAAAGTCAAAATAAGCTCATTTGTGTGGTGTGGGTCGTTCATCTCAAAAGAGAAAAGGAGAAAAGTGGTGTTGGAGCAAAATCGTGCATTTTGAGCTTGAATTTGTGAAGGTTTTGGCTTGCACATCATCTTTCTAACATCAAGTAAGTGTAATCTTTCATTGATTTCACCTTTGAATGTGTTAATAGGTGAGTTTTGTAGAAATCCAAAAATTATGTATGCATGTGGTAAATTAGTGTTAGATTGTGGATAATCTAGCTAAGCTAAGGGTAAAGAGAGGTGATTAACACTCTAGAACCCTTTGATTTTGATTTTGAAAAGTTATGGTTCATATGGTGAAAATTGAGGGTGTTTGGATCATGATGCTAGAATGATGAATTAGTGATGATTAAGTGTTTAGGTGGTATTAGACACTTGAACAAACACCAAATTGACCTAATAAAAGCTAGTGAATGAGAAATTAGTGTCATTGTATTGGAAAGAAAACTCAAGTAGATGAGTTTATATTGAAAGAGGGTGTTTGGTTATGGGGATAACCCAAACGGGTCAGTTTGGGTTGGAAAATGAAAATTGAGTTGTGGACTCAATTGTAATGTGATTAGGTATGTATGTTAGATTACTAAACTAGGTGTATATGTTTAGGTAATAAAATTGCAAAGCTAGAAGGTGGTGCAAGATCTTCTAACTCAAAAGGTAAGTGTCTTTGCACTTACTTAGTAATGATGATAAATGGGTGGAATATGTGATATGTATTCATACTATGTGTGAAATTGATTATGTATGATGATGGCATGAACTAGTATGTGATAAGTATTAATGTAGTTATAGTAATAAAACTATAATGGATATGTGTAACTGAATGTATGTGGTTATAGTGGTAATACTATAACGGTTATGTAAATGAATGTTGTTATAGTTGAAATACTATAATGAAAATGTGAAATGAATGAATGTAGTTATAGTGCAATACTATAATGGATATGTATGAATGAGGTTATGATCTAAGAATCATAATGGATATGAGGTTATGATCTATGAATCATAATGGATATGAGGTTATGGTTAAAATACCATAATGGATAAGAGGTTATGATCTAAGTATCATAATGGATATGAGGTTATGGCCTAAGAGCCATAATGGATATGAAATGGTGGATATGAATGTTAAATGAAAGAAATGAAACTTGTTGTGGAAATGCAAGTGTTATGAACCTTAAATGACCAAATGGGTGCAAACGGGTCAAATGGGTGAATGAGTGGAAACAAGTGATAAATACTTGTTTGTTATGTTTATTTTTATTACTAATGGTGAAATGTTCATGTGGTTATGTAGGAAAAACTCCGATGTAGGTCAAATCCGAGGCGTTGAAGGATTCTCGTACGCGTTTTTGGTATTTTGGGGGTTTAAAAGAAAATCCTTAGTTAGTATGTAAATTGATACAAAACTTGATGTTTTGGTAAATTTTGATAATGTGTATATGATGTTTAAGAAATGGTCAAAATACCCAAGTGTTGGGAGTTTTTGGTCTCTTGTTGTTTTGGTGGAAAAGATGGAAATTTGACTAAGTGTTGGAACTGAGCAGCTGAGTAAACTTCCTGTTTACTCAGCCACCTCGCGGTACGCGAAGAAAAGGGCAAGGTCTCTCGCGGTACGTGAGAGACTTCCCTTCCGGACAGGTAATATGGCACTCCCTCGTTGTACACGAAGGGAGGTGGCAAAACCCTCGTGGTACGCGAGAGTATAAAAGAAAAAATTCTTAGGATAAAAGCTTCTGTGCGTTTTAATGTTTTAGTAATTGGTGTTCCAATTAAGGGTGTTACAATTTGGTATTAGAGCCAGGTTTGAGGGATTTGGTGTGGTGGCACCAAACTCAAACCGGATGCTCTTGATATGGGGGAAAATGATACGAGAATCCATGAAGGACTTGACTAAGACTCGGAGCTTGCGAAAACGAAAGGTTAGTAAAGATTTGATAAAGTGGTAATATATATATATATATATATATATATATGATAAAGTTCATATTTAGATGTAATTGCATATATTAACCGACTTAAATGAGTGTGATTGCAATTAGCTTCATCTATAATCTTTATAGGATGATTTCATCATTTACTTTCATCTGTAATTGTATTATTACCTAAGAAAAGTAAATGAAGAAATATCCTAATCAATTGTTGATTGTTTCCTATTCAATATGGTTTTAGTAGGTATGCTATCTAGGTTGTTTAATGATGAGTTGATAATAGATATAGAATGGAGGTAGAATTCTCTATGACAAATATAGAACTTTAGAACATAACTTAATGATTTTTTATAGAAAAACTTAAGTTAGAACTCTTGATTCTAAATCCAATGATGGTGGTAGTAATTTGTAGTTAATAAAATCTGAGGTGAAAAATCAAGGCTTTTCTTTGGTATTACACTACAGGAGCACGTCGTTGTGAGTGAAATGTTTCAAGGACCCTTGGTGCAACGATTCACTCTATTATTGCACGAATAGCAACATGTCACTTTTTGATTGGTATAATGAGTTGGCAATTGATTGTGGAGCGTGTCATTGTGAGTGAAATGTTTCAAGGTCCTTGGTGCACTGTGTCACTCTATGAATGCACGTATAGCAACGTGTCACTTTTTGATTGGTGTGATGAGTTGGCAATTGATTATGGAGCGCGTCATTGTGAGTGAAATGTTTCAGGGTCCTTGGTGCACCGTGTCACTCTGTGATTGCACGGATAGCAACGTGTCACTCTTTGATTGCATGCGATGAGTTGTCAATTGATTGTGGAATGTGTCATTGTTAGCAAATGTTTCAAGGACCCTTGGTGCAACGTGTCACTCTATGATTGCATGAATATAAACGTGTCATTTTTTTGGTTGGACGTGATGAGTTTGTAATTGATTGTATTTATGGAAAAGGATTTCAAATGAGGTTTTTTGGGTATAAAGCATGAATCCAGGGTTCCTAGTGATATACGAGTTGAGTTTAGAGCAAAGAGGCGAGAATACCGAGACTGGGAGATTTGGGCATTGAGAGAAAAGAAAAGTTTGAAATCGTCAATTATCAGATAAGGAAAGATCGATCGAAGTACTTGGATCTTTGAGTATCATAGAAAGATCAATCAATGGAGAATCAAATTGATGCATGAGGATTTGATTTGGGAAAAAGTTCCAATCATCATTCATGGTTGTGGCGTATCATTTACCATGTACCGCCATTGTCATCGGTAAGCTCTATTAGTAGTGTTCTTTTAAAGAATTATAATGGCAATTTTCTGTGTTGGACTCATATCCTAGATCCATCGTGGATCCACTTTCAAAAGTAACTCATGTCATTGTTTTAAATATTTTGATTATGAGTGATATTAGTTTTAACTTGGATTGTTGTATTACGTGTAGGATACTAAGAAAGTCGAATCTTAGGCCACAATCACAAAGTTTGATGATTTGCATTTTGTCGAGAAAGAAGGTAAGTTTACTTGAGTTATCAAAGCAAGGATAAAACAATTTGTGAGAAGTGTATGCATTGATTGTTTCACCTCTTTTATGGAAAGCAATCACAACATAACATTATAAAGTTCTAGCCATTCTAATGAACCGTGACTTGCAATTACCATATCTTCTTCTTCTTCTTCTTCTTCTTCTTCTTCTTCTTCTTCTTCTTCTTCTTCTTCTTCTTCTTCTTCTTCTTCTTCTTCTTCTTCTTCTTCTTCTTCTTCTTCTTCTTCTTCTTCTTCTTCTTCTTCTTCTTCTTCTTCTTCTTCTTCTTCTTCTTCTTCTTCTTCTTCTTCTTCTTCTTCTTCTTCTTCTTCTTCTTCTTCTTCTTCTTCTTCTTCTTCTTCTTCTTCTTCTTTTGTGTATAGGATGTTACTATGAAGAGAAATCAAAAACGGGTATTGAGTGCACAGTTGTTTTATCGCACAAAAGATGTACCAAGAGAGAAGAGTGAAGATTTGCACCAAATCGGCGCGAGGGAACTTTTTTTTTGGTTCCCAGAAAATTGAGGTAGCAGAATCTATCATACACAAGTGTTAGATACATGTTCAACGTAATGCCTACAAAGGGGTTCTATATTTGAGCCTCAATGTGTAATAGTTGTTCTTAATTTTTTTATTAATTGTTTTTAGCAATTAAAATGTTTCTAAATAAGCTTTTGTCATGGTTTGTGTTATTAGTGGTTTTATATCATGGCTTATTTGTATTTGGTCATGTGTCCAATATAGATTTCTCTAGGATTTTAGGCTTCAATTGGGATTATTACTTATATATCCCTCCATTCTAATAGCTCATTCACATTTTTTCCATTTACTTTTATAGTTTGGTTTAAGATCGAAGATTTCTTCAAGTGTACTTTTTTTAATCTTAGTTTAATGTTTACAATTATCATAGGTCTTCAGCAATGACAGGATGAAGATCCAAGGCGGCGATCTAGAGGGAGCGGAAGTAGTTGGAGGAGCTCGCCGGCGAAGTAGGGATCGGAAAAGGAAAAAAAATACCAATCGTGGAAGAGATGATTGGTGGCGGCGGCTTCACAGGTACGATATTTGGCTCATTACCATGTTGAGTATTGTGGAAACCCCTAATAAGGGATTCTGTTTTGCTTACATATAATATTTATAATCCTCTATCTAATAAAAGAATAAATATTAGGATACGTCGCTTTGTGGTTAAACCCCACATTCATTTTCCTGCTTAAACTCGTTATCCATCACAACTACGTCGTTTTAATTAAATCTTACTAAAATTAACTATCTATTTTCTTATTCAACTACCTCTATCATTTTTGGATCATTCTGTTTCTACCCAATATACATACCCAGTTTAGTTAAAAAGTGACTTGCTTTTACGTTACAAGGGAAATCAATTTATGAAAATGTAACATTTTTATCAAATTTGAAGTCGTTTTTTTATAAATTGTTATTTTTATATAAATTATTGTATCTTATTTATTATTTAAGTTACTAACTATATGGTTTATTCAAGATTTTATTACTCTCAATAAAAATATATTTAACTTATTATAATTAAATGTTTATACTAATGAAATATTTTAAGATTAATGAATTATAATCCGTGTAATACAAAGATTTTTAAGCAAGTACGGTATATGAAAATATTATTTACAATACAAACATTATACTATACGATATAAACCCTACACTATACAAAATGCTATAAATTTATGACTATTATCTAACACCTTTTATGTTCCAGATTGATAAATAAACCACGGTGAAACTTGTGGCAATATGATAAAAACTCATTGGTTTTCTCATTCTAATTAAAAAGTGTGAATAAAAGAGATACTAGACTGAATAATTTCACATCATAATTGTCGATTCACAATTTCACAAAACAATCACTAACACCATTCACATCATTTTCTTTATCTTCATCTTTATAACTATACTAAAAATCATTAACTTTTCTCTATCATTTTCAATATAATAATACTTTTATATCTGTATCATTATCTTTTCTATCTCTTTCACTCACAACCAATTTCAAAAAATATTAAAAAATTTATACATGTGAACAGTGTTTTCACAAATTTACAAAAAATTTATACCTTTTATCGCCCATCCACTCACAACCACTTTAAATCACTCCATAAAATATACAAAACTCACTCACAAACATATACAGTAGCTGATGTGAATGCTCTAATGAATAACATTATGTGGATTAGTACATGCTTCATTACGTACTTTTATAGTACTTTAATACAGCTTCCTAAGTTCAATCAACTAGTCATGTCTTGTCAAGAAAATAAATGAACTAAATCAAGATATATTTTTTGCTCTATGAAGAAAATACAATGAACTAAAATATGATCATGGGTCCAAACTACAAATTAATTGGGTCGTTAGATTAATTTATGGGTTAAATTTCAAATCTAAAAGAAAGTTATAAAACACATACGATATGTGATAGTATGAATAAACATGTGATAACGAACTCGGCAATAGCCGTTGGTGCAGGGACAAGCCCCACTTGGAGGGTCAACATCAAGTTTTGGACGTCAAGCACATAACACTAAAAAATCGGGACAAAGGCCTACCGGTGTTTGTACCCCTTGTCTTCCAGCCACATAGTGTATCTTGAGAAACAAGTCCTTATATGTATGTAACACGTGATTGTGATGAGAGACTACCTATCCTATGGAACATGTGAAAAAAAGAGAGTGTTTTATGGGCATGAAACATATGACACTGATCATGTAACATATGACGAGAGATTGAATGCTTAGCATAGACAAAAAAAATAACGTAGAATATAAACCGGACCAATCCAGCTCTAAAAAATATAACTATTCTAAGAGAATACCAGATAATACGCGTTCTATTCGAACTTATAATATTTTTCTCAAGTGAAGATCTCTGCCTAGTTTGTTAGTATATAAACATGTCTAACAACGCGTTGTGCCTTGCGGGAAGCAATGATAATGATATGTCCCATGAAGTTGCGAAGCCAATTGGTGATGTGTCTAGGATCTCTGAAGAGGGAACTCCTGATCAAAAGAATCATTACAAATCCTTTTCCTTCAAAGGAAATACCTACGAGATTGTGAGTTCATTTCTGTTTACTACTGAATTTTTTTTAAATCTTTTGGTTTATGTTGTTTTTCGGGTTTTAAATACATGAAAAAGAAAACAACATAAATGGCATGCTTATGTTGTTTCTTTGTCGAGCGTGCAGGATGAAACAGTTCTTTTAACTCCTGATTCTCAAATGGTGAAGCCTTATGTAGCTATAATCATAAAGTTGTAGCCATTTTACTAAATGTGACATGCAATTACCATATATTCTTCATCTTTGTACAGGATATTACTATGAAGAGAAATCAAACACTAGTGTTGAGTGCACCATTGTTTTATCGCCGTGAAGATGTACCAAGAGAGAAGGGTGCCCAGCCGGCGCTAGAGAACTTTTCTTTAGTTCCCATAAAAATGAGGTGGCAGCAGAATCTATCTTACATAAGTGTGTGGTACATGTTCTTCCCGAGCAGTATCCTCTCCCGCCTCGTAAAAAATATCCTGGATTTATTGTTCAGGAGTTGTATGACCTTAATTCTAAGAGGCTCTTCAAGCTAAACAATGAGGACTTTGCACATGATATGCGACAGGAAATAGATCTACTAGTTCAAAAAACAATGTGTCGTTTAGGAATATATCATTGACTTTCTTTGTGAGACGAGCATTTTGGGAGCAAGTCTTACCATTATCGGTGCCAGCGCCCTGGATCGATTGCATGAATCTCTCCCTGATTTTGATCTCGGCGGTTTCTCTAACAAGGACACCGCCCCCAAAAAACCACAGAAAACTTTGGCGAAAGCCCTTTGTTGTCGAATCGCACAAAGTTTGGGAGAAGATTTCCTTTTGTCCCCTCGCCAGAAAGCCGTCATTGAATGCTTACAGAGGCCTCACGCCTAGGATTTCTTAACTGTTATTCCTATTGAAGGTCTGGGTCAACGTATGTCAGCGGTGGAGTATCGGTCAATCCTTAAGTACCGTCTGATGATCCCCATGTTCCCGAATGATGAAACTTGCCCAGTCTGTCGTAAAGCATGCCTGGATAAATACGGGGAGCATGCGTTACACTGTAGAGAGCTGCCGGGGTTTAAGTATCGCCATGATTTTGTTCGAGACGCGTTAATGGATATTCTCAGACGAGCAGGGATCTCGGCAAAGAAAGAGGCACCGGTTAATTTTCTTACGAACCCGGCAGAAGGGAGGTCCACCCTACGCCCGGCGGACGTGCTAGTTTTTGGTTGGGAGGGCGGGAAACATGCTTGTGTCGATCTCACAGGTGTATCCCCCCTAGCTGGGTTGCGGGAAAATAGGTTTGTGGCGGGGCAAGCGGTTATGAAAGCAGAGTCAAAGAAGGTGGAAAATCACGCGAAAGCTTGTGAGGATAATCAGCATGCCTTTGTCTCCCTGACGTTTGACACGTTCGGCTCCTTGGCGCCGGAGGCGGTTCGGTTCTTGGCTAGAGTTCAGCGTGCGGTCCACAGCAACTTTACGACTCCTCAGGGGCGAGGCTTTGTTTTTAGTAGATTAGGGTTTTCCATTCAGAAAGAGATGGCGGCGCAGTTTGTTGCCCGTCTACCTGTTATCCTTATGTAATTTGCTTTATGTTCAATTAATCTTTAAGTTTAATTTAAGTATTGTAATTACAACATGGATCTTTTTAAGGATCATATCAATGTATTTCTTTTTCGTTCTGCTCGTTTTTCTGCAACCCGGTTTGACTCTCCTTACACAAAACAAGTTGACCCGCCTTTGCCTCTCTGATTTCAAACATAGTCTCTCGTGACTTGTGTGTCGATAACCCGATTTGTGTGTGCAACAACACCATGTGGTTGCAACCGAAAATCAGTAGCCAAAACATGCGATTGTTGACCCACCAGCGCTTCCGATGCGATGACTACACGGTTTCAACGTCACTAGAATAAGTTAAATCAGAGTTCGTTAAAGTTGTCACGTATCATTTTTCAAATCATTTTTAACTTTTTTAGGTAAAATAGACTTTTTATGGAAACCCATATTTGAATACCTTGTCATGTGGTCTTTCTTCAAAAAAAGATGTATGATAAAACACTAGAATTACTTTGTTACAATACATGACTACGTCTCAAATTTGGATTCAAGATCCATGCACCCCATAATAGAATTAATTTGTTACACCCACAATTTATTCTATAAACTAAAACACTTTCACTTTGTTATATAACCCAACCAACCAAGGACATTCGAGCTAAAATCAAAGGTGTGCCTAACTATGACTACAGATTCTTTTAACTTTTAGAGTTATCGTGTGTATTCTATCTTTGTAGGAAAAGTAAAAACTTGCCTTGCGGCTTATACCTTTTACTCCTTTCAAGCCAACTTCAAGCTCATTTGAAGCGACTAAACTTTATACTCATATAGGTAGTCACGGACAAAGCTTAGCGGGGGGCCCCTCCCCCTCCCTAATTTTTTGCTCGGTAGTGTTAATTTATACGTATTCGGCCGTTTTTTTCGCTCAGTAGTGTTAATTTATACGTATTCGGCCTAAAATTTTATAGTTCCAGCCCCCCTCTGATAGGAAAAAAAAACTCGGCCCCCCTACGTTTTTCTTCAAGTTTCGCTACCTAAGGTAGCTCTTTTCCTCTTACACCTACATAAACAGTTTTTCGAAATAACTATTAAGAAGTTAAACTTCAACCTCAATTTGTAGGTCTGAACACATACCTTATAATGCTCCAACACATGTGTTCCAATCTCTAGATATTAAACTTTCCACATTGAACTCAACATCTAGCATTGTATTATATGGGAATTGGGTGTCTTAACACGAGAGATCTGAATAGAATTTAAGCCCATCCCTATAGCCGACTTGTGCACTAAATCTTTCATAGCCCTTTAGTTTAATAATCGGCTAAATTTTGTCGTGTACACACAAACTCAACAGATATCACACCGTGTATGATAAAACATGTTATGTCTAACACTTCTATTATATGCTTGACTATAAGTCTTAGCAAAAGTAGCCCATCTGCATCTAAAGCAACAAACTCATAATCCATTGTAGAGTTAATGATGCAAGTTTGCCTCTTTGAAGCCCACGAGATAGCCCCTTCTCCAAGTAAGAATACTCATTCTCTCTGAGTAATGATTTCTATATTTGTTATCCAATTTATATCGAAATAACCTTTTATAACCATAGAAAATCTAGAGTATACCAAACCATAATCCATGATTCTCCTCAAATGCTCACTTTCTCATGTGACTGTTATGCGTGTTAGACGTTCATTTCAGAACTAACAATATAATGAGAATTAAAACAATGTGACAATAATTGTTGTCCGGAATAATTAGTTTCTTTTTTAATAATTTATACTATATAATAAATAAAGGTTTATCAATGACACATGTCACCTTCACATTCATTCTTAAAAAAAATTCCGTCTCTCTCTCTTAATAAATGCACTTCTATATTTTCAATAATAATATATTTTTAAATAAATTATTAATAAAACACATTTATTTTAAATTATCTCATATTATAAGAATTTTTGAAATGTAATTACTTATCTTATATTTTCAATCAAATAGTAAATGAAAGTCAAATTACATTGAATAATATATAATGTATTTTTGAAACTCAATTATATATTAATTTTTACGTATTTTTTTATTTTGTAATCTATTGTTATTATATGTATTACATTTTTCCACGTATAAAATATATATATATATATATATATAAATTTAATAAATTTATGTATTAATATATTTTTATCATCTGTATCTGTAGTATACAGGTTTTAAACTAGTAAACTAATAATTAAAAACTTACAATAAAAAAAGATTTTAAATAAGCAAAATGTTCGGGAAACCTCCTTCTCCTATAAACCACATAAATTCTTCGTCCCAAAAAATTCGCTACTCCCCCTCAATTTCCTCTTTATCTCTGTGTTTCCGATTCCCAACAAATTCAGGTTCTCTCGTTATCCTTTGCTGTAAATATAAACATATACAACACATACACCTAATTTCGATCTTTCTTATCCACCTGCAAGTTCCTGAAATCAACGGTGAAGTCTGTAGATTGTTCTGTTAATTTCCGCAATTAGGGTTTCTGGGGTTGTCATAAATTTGAGGATTTTTAATATTTTACATTAAAGTTTGAATCTTTGTTGCGGAAGCCTGTTTTTCTTTAAAAAGCATTCCCCCCTTTTGCGACTGTCCAGAATAATCGATACAGTTACCCCACAAAACAATAATATTCTTTTTTGTTTTTTTGTTTTTTGGGAATCGAATCTTTGTATAATTTATAGGAATTGTTGAATTTGATAGTTGTAGAGATGGTTGAATCAATTTTAGGGTATAGTCCGGTTCTAGGGCATTGCTTGAGAAATGTTTCTGGTAAACAATTTCCAAGATTTCAAGTGATTAAGGCCCAAGCAATGGAGTTAGCAAAAGATCCGGGTTTATATAAAGAAAAAGAGCGGAATCGCGATAGTTTAGTGGGTCTGAAACCGGGTTCATGGCCACCTAAGAACAGGGCTGATAACCCTTTGTTGCATAACCCGTTAGCCAGACAAGAAAGAATGGGTTGTTGTTGGTTAGGTGCAATTTTTGAGTGGGAAGGGGTACTGATAGAAGATAACCCGGATCTTGAGAAACAAGCATGGCTTGCACTTGCAGAAGAAGAAGGCAGATCACCACCACCCGGTTTTGTTGTTAAAAGAATTGCAAGCATGAAAAGCGAGCAGGCGATTTCAGAAGTTTTGTGTTGGTCAAGAGATCCGTCTCAGGTGAAACGAATGGCTTTAAGGAAAGAAGAGATTCACCAAGCTTTACAGGGTGGGGTTTACAGGTTTCGTGATGGGTCGCGTGAGCTTGTGAATGTTTTAACCCGTCACAAGATTCCTGTGGCTTTAGTCTCGACCCGCCCACGAAAGAATCTTGAGGAGGCAATTGGGGCGGTTGGGATTGAAGGTGTTTTTAGTGTCGTAGTGACGGGGGATGATGTTTATAGAGGGAAACCGGATCCAGAAATGTTTGTTTATGCTGCTCAGCTTTTGCAGTTCATACCTGAACGGTGTATTGTATTTGGGAATTCAAATCTAACGATAGAAGCGGCTCATGATGCTAAAATGAAATGTGTGGCTGTGGCTAGTAAACATCCTGTTTATGAGCTTACTGCTGCTGATTTGGTGGTGAGGCGGCTTGATGAACTGTCGGTTGTTGACTTGAAGAATCTTGCTGATATTGAGTTGACTGAGTTCGGGTCAACGCCTGAACTGGAAATGGAGGTTGAAAAGGAAGAAGATGATCGACGCCCACCTTCATCAGCAGCCATTGATGATGGCTTCTGGTAATTTTATGTAACATGGAATAGTAGTTTATTGTTAAATCATAATTGGCAGTGACCAGTGTATAAATGTGAATTTGGAAACCTGAATTTAGAAAGAAAATATATGGAAAGGGATGATCACTTGTAGGATCACATTGATCTTTGATATATGTATAGAAAGTTGCTTTGGATTTTCAAGGTTGGTCTTTGATTGTGTTCAATGTTTTATGTTTATCACCGAAATTGGGTGAAAATGTCTCTTTTCACTAATCATCCCTTTAACATGCTGGATTTGCCTTGATACATACCTAGTGTTGACACGAAATTAGGTCAATTCGGTTTGCAGACTCGAAACAAACTGAAGCAATTACTCGATTTGATGTTTCGTGGTGAAAACAGCTTGACATTTTATAGATGATAAGGGTATGAGCAAGCCAAAACTCCTCGTACGTGAACTACCCGAGATTAGCTTACTAAAAGTTCCAATCAAATCAAGCTTATATGAGCTTTAGTCTAAATCGAAGCTCGTTTAATACCGATACCGAGCTTCAATACCGTGATTGACTAGGCTGCGGAGCTTAAATAAGCCTGTTATACATATAAATATATAACTTTTTTCTACTATAATAAATATATATTACATTAATATTATATAAATACTTGTGCGAGCCGAGCTCGAGCCCTTTAAGTTAAACGAGCCGAGCTCCAACTTTCAAACTTTGTTAATTTAAATGAGCTGAGCTTAAGATTGGTTCAATTCGTTTACACCCCTGTTAAATGAAAATTTTAGATCTCTGAACAAGTCGGAGCAGTTGGTACACACAGGTATGAACCACAAAACTGAGGTAAAATCCACAAAAACATATAAAGACAACATAACATTCACCATGCTTCACACCGGTCTCAGTTGTATGCATTTCAATGGTTCAGCGTGTGTGCATTTTGTTTACATTATCAATCCTAAATGTCAGCAGCAAGGAAGTTTTCAGATAATGCCACCTGCAAAAAATAACCCATCAGAAAGTTCACATTGTTTATCAAAATGTGTAATGTTTATAGAACATAGATGCATTTGATTTAGCCTCAACAAGTTATTTTATTCCTCTGGTGTTTCAGGCTAAAAGAAACATGTTTAATAACCAAAAATAATTATAAGTATGTTTTTATTTAAACTGGCTATCGTACCTTCTGGCCCAGCTTGAAAGGAGGAAGACCCTTGTAAGGGCATGTGCCACATCGAAACGCATCACCTAACCCACACTGCATTTCAACAGGAAAACTTTCATGAATATAGACATAGTTACAAAAATAACCATAAAATCTTGAACAACCAAGTTGTTAATGTTTATTTTGATATTTTTATATAATGCCATGCAGCGACGACTTACATTGCCACAGGCCGACTTAGGGTTTTCCAACAGGTCCATAGTAACTCCCAACTTTTGCACTTTCTCCTCTTCTTCAGCACGTCCACATGTGCAATTTTTGCAAGCTTTCCTCGTGCTTCCAACTTCACAGTCGCCAACTGCAAACATTACATTTTAATTCCAAAGCACCCAATTTAAGAAATCACATCCATAATCTTAAAAAAAAACTAATTTTAAGGTGTTTACCAAGTGGGATCTGGGGTTTCTTCAAGTCCTCTTCAGATAAAAGGCTATCCTCATCAATAAGATCCATATCAACATCAATCTGAACTTTTGGTAAGCTTTTCACCGGCTTCTTAAGGGAGAATGACGAACCAATCTTCCATGTAGGTTTCTTACCCTTAATCTGTTCACAAGATTAATTTAATTAATTTGAAAGCGATTATTAATACGGAATAATAAGGATCAGATACTCAACTGTAACAATACAGGCTAGAGGGAATAGTGTTTGGATGTGCTTCAGTGCCATAATCAGATAATCACTTATTATTTGAGTGTTTGACAACTACTAAATACTGAAGGATTTACATGTAAAATGACCCCTAAATAATCAGATCATCTGAATCAGTTTTCTTACAGCAATTCCTACACAGAATCAATTTCACTATTGCCAAACGCCATAGGTGTCAAAAGCGCGTGAGGCGCAACGCACCAGTTGTGCCTCGCCTGGAAAGGTGCGCTTTTAGGCGCTGAGGCGCGTATTCTGGCCAGATTCCGGCCAAAAAGTCGCCCAAACTTGTTTAAAACCCCTTATCAAGCCTGGAATCAACCTAAAAAAGCCTAAACTAGCCCTAAGCAAGCCTAAACATGTCTAAAACTCTTTAAAATTGTATTTTATACAAATTGCGTAGCTTAAAAAAGGCCTCGCTTTTTTTGTGCCTATGTGCCTTGACAGCTATGCCAAACACTAGAAACAGATTATCTACAACTTGAAAATGCAATAATGAGATGATCACTTTCAAAACGCCCCCTAAATGCAGCTGGAAACTATGAACTTACCCCAAAAGATTGTAGTTCTGCCATCTGAACCACCTCCATATCTGAAAACCCTAAAACCAATAGCTTGCGCTCAAGAGAAGATTTTGCCTACAAAATGGTCAAAAATAAAGATTAGCATACTCAAATCTGTCACGATCGTACTCTTAAATTTTAAGATATCAGATGAATTACTGCCTCCTTGACAGCATCAGAAGTTTGATGGATAAAGATCTCTCCACCGGGCTTCAACACTCGTGAGAATTCCTCAAACAACTTATCACCAGAAAAATCGGATGACTTGCTGGTCAATATGACAAGATCAATGGACGATGAATCCACTGGCAAAGAACCTGCCACACGTCAACATTATGAGACAATTAAAGTAGGTTTATGCTACATGAGAAAGTGCAACACATGCACGCGATCCTAAACATGGTGCAAAGATAATTATGCATAAATGTTTTACAATTACATATAGGACATTACTAAAGAAAACTGAACACTTATTACTACATAATTAACTACCTAATATGCTTTAACACATGGTAAGACTTGTTAACGCTTTCAACTGAATGAAACCAACAACTTATTTATAAAATGGTTAGGATAAAAAGGTACTTAGAGATGAAGCTTGAGTGATAATCAAAGGATTAATCTCTTCAACAGCCTCCTTCTTGACCGATCTTACAGCATTTAGAACTTCATTTAGTGACACCACTGCATTGTCTGTGATTGCCAATACGCTACCTTGCAGCATTTTTGTGACCTAAAAATATAGTAAAAAAAACCATTATATGTGTAAATCTGTTAACGAATTAGGGTTTTAAACCTCCAAATATAGTATATATGATAACTAGCAGCTGCTATTAATTCGATCACAAGCAATTGGAAACTAGCGAATTCATCTATGGTCCTTGGTTAATCTATCAAAACCCTAGTCTTAATTTAGGCATAAACACATACGTTGTATGCAGTTTAATCCAATAAAAAGGAATTGAAGATATGAAATCAATGAAATTAGGGTTTAAAGTGGAAACTCACCGAGATATCTTCCGTTCGACTGATCACCAATAAGGTTAAATTAGAGTCTGCAAATATACAGAAATGGATAACGTGTTAAAACGAATTACAGTTCGAAAGAAATTTGATTTGTATAAAGTTACCGCAAATTAGATGGCGATTGCGGAGACCGCGACGGGGGATTTTGACCGGAATAGAGGATGAAAAGCTTTGATGCGTGTGGTGGTTCACTATAGATATATACGTCACGTAATTGTTGAATACAGATCTGGCCCGACCCAAGTCGGCGGCCCACCTTCCATGTATTCACAAATTCACATTCCAAAATTCAATTGGAAATTTGGATTCAACACAATTTTGCCTTCTTATATCATGAAATTTTATATTTTTTTAGTAATTATTTAATATTTTTTTATAGTTCCTAAATCTTCACTAGTAACTATTTAATATTACATTTATTCAACTCGTATAAAACATGGTTTTCTAATATGTTACTCGGGCATTTCAAACATGTCGTGTCGCCAATGATATGACACTTTTCGTGATAATGTTTTTAAAAGTTCACAGAGGGAGTACATTGGTTGCATTTACATGGGAGATGTATGGATTGATTCTAATTCAATTCAGTTCAGGTGATGGGGGTGGAATTATGTGTGTACCCTTCGGTATCATAGGGTTCATGGGCTAGCTAGCCATGTACCATTCAATTCATTTTAGGCTCTCGGTACTTCCTTATATTACACGACTTATTTTATTGATATACCATTGTCGTGTAGATTAGTTGAATATCAAATTTCATTATTATATGTTTAACTCCGTATAAGAATTCAATATTATATGTTCAGTTTAGTATTATATGTTCTATCTAGTATAAGATTTTAGTATCATATATTCAGCTCCGTATGAAGCTTCAATATTTGGTGATTAGATTAGTACTTTAATAGCATTTATACCATTGTATCGCTTTCACTTCGTTATTATAGTTTCACTACCACTGCTATTGTTCTTTCCATCACTAAGCAATTTTTTACTCACTCGTGTGTTGTTTTTGTTGTTTTCTCTTGTTTTCACAACAGGTACATGAGGGGATCGTGAGAATATGTAAAGAGAGTAATTTAACTATCTAGAACGTGGAAGATAAAGAAACTAATAAAGACTTATCTATGTTTGATTGAGACGTCTGTGAATCGGGTTTATTTTGAATTGTATTGGATGTTGGATTTTAAATTTTGGACCATTGGTCTTTATTTATTATGGATTGTGTTTTGATTTTGTATCTGTAATAGTGATACATCAGCACCAATCGAGTTCGGGTGTTACAAAAATAGTGAACCTACTTTGACACAATATAAATAGTATGAATGGAAGTAGGGTTTGTGTCCTCAGAGATACAAATTAACTAATTACGTCAAAACGTTTAAATATGGGTTTAATTGTTATTAAAATAAAATGAATGGGGGATAGTTTTTTATTATGAAAAAACTATACTAAAAACGTTAATTAATTTGTATGGTGAATTCAAATATTTAATAATAATTCCAACACAATGGTGTGTTTATTTGATTTGATTCGGTTTACGATAATCAACAATTATATTGCAATTATCCTTTTATTAAATAATTTGTACCAATACTAGACATCGAGTCCTTCTGACGTCCACTTCATCTAATGTTTAACCAAACACAGTACGCTGATTAAAGCCAACCTACTACTCCAAGCTCGAGATGTTCTAATCTTAGTGTGCATGTTGCAATGATGATGAATGTATCGATTATAACTAAGCACGTGCGTCATTTGGAATGTTTAATTAGATTATATGATTCTATAACAATATTGAATTCATAGACAAACTCAAACCGTTATTTGTTCTTTTTATTAAGATTAATATCGTATTGGGGTTTTAAAATCGAATAACTTTATTTAAAAAATTAACAAAGTACTCCGAAAAAGATTCCAAATTTGAGATCAAGAAATCATATAAACAAACTATTCAAAAATTAGATCACATAATTGTTTCACACAAGTTTCAAATCAAAATATAGAAAATAGATTCAAGTGTTAGAAATCAAAATTGATTTAGCCTTAGGTCAAGAATTAGTCAAAACCAACAAATTATTAATCTGTCTATATAACTTAATTCAATGGATTTTATCAATTTTTAATCATCATATTTGATGATATTAATTTCCAGAAACTAAAATAAAATTAGAGATTATGGTTCTAAGGAAACTTATCAATGGTTTCCTAGTTATTACAATCAATTCGGATTAGGTGAAGGCTCATAGTGAATTGCTCGTGTAGATTGTGTTTTATTTTTGTTTGATTATTCCGCGAGCTCCTTTTACATCATGGTTTGAATAATGACTTGTAAACGGCAACCACTGTCTTTTGTATATTACTTCGGGCTTGAAATTACTTTCGATGTAAAGTTTTGAAAGCTTATAAGTTTTAAACGATTCCGCTAACAAACCAAATAATATTGCTATATATATTTATGAAAAGGAATGTGTTACATTTTTAGTTGAAACTGTAACACTCAAAAAACAGAATTTGAATCAATCGAAATACCAGCTTGGTTGTGAGTTATGAAGGTTGGACCCTGATGCAATATGGTTCACTTATATATGAGGGGACTAGGTGAAGCTTTGGATCCATAGGCCCAGAAAAAGAATCATTTTGTTTAGTATAAACTCATTTTGTTTAGTATAAGCTCTGTCACAACTTGTAGGCCTTTTAATGAATTAGTATTTGTTTGAAAGCTTTTTGTTTATTGTTTTCTAACTGGTATTCTGCGTCGGAGGTGTAAAACATGAAAAGAACAAACGTTGGAACGTTACCTAAACCTGTACTTTGAAGGGGATGTTGATAACATACGTAACTTTATATAAGAAAAATGAATTACGGATGTTGTTGGTAACATTCATAACCTCATATATATAAAAAGAAACATCGTCGTGGCAAGGACGTAAAACCATGAAAAAACAAACATTGAAAAGTCGGCGCGAACCCGTGCGTTGAAGGGAACGTTGATAACATACATAACCTTATATATAAAAAAACGAAACATGCACGTGTTGATAACATTTGAAACTTTATATAAACAGATTGAAACAATCGCAAACTCGTGCGTAGTGGCGATACCGTTAATAATATTCATAACTTTATGTAAAAAACAAAGTCATAAAAAAATTCATGTCGGAACATTTATAAAAATATGCACGTTGCAAAAAAAAAGTTGGTAAAAATAAGCACGTACAAATTTAAATTTTATAAAACATCATATTTTAAAAGTAATATGAAAAAAGAAAAAAGAATTTAAAGTCAGAAGTAATATACAGAAGACAGTGCTGATTTTTTATGCACTTTTGTTTATTAAGGTTTAACATTTGAAAAGTCTAAATTACCATTATGTGGATGATACACGGGGTAATTTTTTGTTAAAAACTAACTGATATTAACGTCAGGGACTAAAGGTGCAACCAACTAACAAATATACGAGCTAAGTTTGTAATTTTTAAATAATAGGAGCCAACATGTAATTTAACTAAACAACAAGGACCATTTGTGCAATTAACTGAATGGTTGCATTATCTTAGAAAATATTAAAAAATATATATATCAGTCATTTAAGATTTTATCATTTATATAGAAAATCACTTTATTAACATAACTAATTGTATGTAGAAAATTCATAACTTAACCATCTAGGTAAATTCATGAATCCAATTTAATTATTTCTTCTAATAATAAAATTCTTTTCTTATGACGCATGAATTAGATAGGTTGGTTACAGATAACAATTACATATAATAATTAAAAGCATTGTGTATTCTTTTTCTCTCTATTATTAATGCTTTTCCATATATTCTCCAAACTAGCATTCTTTTCAATAATGACAATGGGACCATTTTGGTTCTTTTATATTGCACGCTATTTGGTTTTTCCTAATCAACTTTAGAATCATAATTAATGGTTGGTGTAGCTTTCTTCTAGACGCTTTATTTTATTAACATAATAAATAAAAATCTTTTGTGACACGTGTCACTCTTTTGTTACTCTTCACTCTTATTTTTTCGTCTCTCTCTCCTATTAATTAATAATTATTCTGCTTCTCTCTCTTATTAAATAGTTACTTTTGTATTAATAAATAAAAATCATATGGACACGTTTCTCTCTCTCATATTAAATAATGATATCAAAAGAATTTATTTTTAGATGTTTAATATAAATCTAATTACATATATTTATTATTTCATTAAAAATAGTTATTCTGTCATCAATCAAATGAATTTAATATGAATTAACAGAGTTTTTATAACTGTCATGACAAATTACATTTTTTAAAAACATATTTTGACGAGTGTGTGTTAACAAATTACATTATATTTTAATCAACCAATGTAATACACTGATTTATTCAACCCCATGTATTGCACGGATTTTTAAAAATATAATTTTTTTTACTACTAATTAAGTATATAATATTTTATTCATTCAACCCGTGTAATACACGAGATTTTAACTTAGTTTAATATATACTAGCTTAGAATCCGTGTCTACACACGAGGTGAAAAAAATATCAATATAATTTTTTTTTAAATCTTTATATATATATTTTACATGTGTAAAAATGTATTACATATACTAAGGATAACAAACAAAATTCAAAATATGTAAAAATTAATATATATAATTTGGTTTCAAAAATACGTTAATTACTATTAATGTAAATCAACTTTCATTTTATTTGATTAAAAGTAAAAAGTTACATAATTAGTTTTTTTAAAATTTCTTATAATAAAGGTTAATTTAAAATAAGTGTGTTTTATTAGTATAATTAATATTTTTTTTAAAATAATATTGTTATTAAAATATATAAATGTATTTAATAAGAGAGAAGGAAAAAGATGATAAGAAAAAATATAAAGGTGACACGTGACATGAAAAACCTTTATTTATTATACAATATTGATATAGATTTCTTTCAATTTAACTCGTTTACGACGACTAATACATGCACTTGTAATAGACTAATATTTATCTCTATAAGCAATTTCATATATATTATTGAAAATTTATACAATATATCGTATATATTACCATTTATATCTTATATTTCTGCATTTGTTTTCTTTTTTATTATTTTGTTTTTGCCTAACCACCTTTTGACGTAGTCCACGCACAAATTTATTTGTTTTTCGTTTTTCTTATATAGTTTTTAAAATATGATGTTTAATAAAGTTCTAAATATACTGTTGCGACGTGCTTATTTTTCTCTATATTTCAATGTAAATTTCATTCAAAACGGAGTTATGCGTAATAATGTACAAGTCATAAAAGTACAAACATGCAAACCGTCAAATATGCGTCAAGATTTCATTTTTTTTGCATTTTCCTTTTATTAAAGTATGATATTTTATAAAATCAAAATTTACCATTGTGACATGTTTACTTTTATCAATGTTTCAATGTGTTTTTTTTTTCAAAACCGAGTTGTCATAGTAAGTTTTATTTGAAATCAAGCCTTACAAACAGTGTGAAGCTTGAAGAAAAACGCAGAGGGTGCGAGATTTTTTTTTTTCTATCAGGGGGGCCGAATACGTATAAATTAACACTACTGAGCGAAAAATCGGTCAAATACGTATAAATTAACATTACTGAGTAAAAAATTAGGAGGAGAGGGTCACTAAGCTTCGCGCTTGCTTACAAATTTTAACACTCCCCACGGCGCGCTGGTTCACCGAGTGGTTATAGTTAAGTCAGGTTAATTGAAGCACGTGGTGAATAACACGGTCACATGACACTTGCATCATTCCTACGTCACCCAGCACCTGTCGACTCCAAAACGAGGTCGTTGAGGTTTTACTTCTTGCCCGTAAATCTTTCTTTCCGGGCGGGTCTAGGCTCACGGGTCGATATAAACCCCAATTGGATCAATAAAGAACCCTAATTTATCGCTACTCACTGTTCACTGTCATAATTTGAGAGTCACCAAGATAGATAAAATTTGTGTACGGTGATTTCTAAAGACAACGCATCCACACTAGCCGGCTGCTGCCTTCCGCCACCGTAAGCCGCCTCCTGCAGCTCCGACTACTTCTGTGTATTTTAGTATGTTATACACTGTTGATTGAGGATTTTGTTTTACATGTCTATTTGCTTTTTTAATGCCAACGACGGGGATTGTTTGTCGGCACGAATTTGACATTCGAGTGTGAAAAGAGTTGATTTTACATTTAAAGAGGTTAATATTACAAAGCTAATTGTGTTGGTTCTAGCCAAAAAGAGGTTGACTAGCAAATTACTGTTGACTTAAATTATTTAGGAATTACTTACAGCACAAAACATGTGCTGGTCAAATTCAATTTTATGAACTTGTAGGATGATTATTTATATACAATATGAAAATGTTAAATTTTCAGGGATGGATGTAGTATTTTATTTCAAGCTTGTATGCATAGAATTTCTCTAGGTTTAATGCAAGTTCTGTAGTTACGGTATGAATTCTGGGCATGTGTAATAAGCGTGGAAACCCTCACTGTAGGGGGGGAAGAGGGGGGGGGGGGAGGAGCAGATTAGGCAGGATTTGTTAGAATTGCACCTCTCCTAGAACATGATCAGTGATAGGAGCTCCAGGAGACGTCAGATAAAGGTTAAGGATTTTTAGAGGAGTGTATAGAGATGGTCTTTGCGTGGGGTTCGTATCTTGGTTCGTACTTCACTTAGGTTTCATTGTTAGATGCTTTCTAGGTTTGCCTGCAGTCTTAAGATGGCTCTTAGTCCTAGGTTTGTTTTTGGTCTTAGCCACTTTGCATACGGGCTTGTACTTCGTATTTGGTGTTAGGAGTCGGCGTTGGCTATTTTTCTAGGTTTGCCTCTAGTCTTAGCCACTTTAGTCTTAGAGATTTATATTCTTTCATCTTCTGCTACTGATAAATACTGTTATGATACTTTTTTTCATGTTTTTTTTTCTTCTGTATTTTTTGTTAAAAAAGAGGTTTTCATGAGTTGGGAGTCTCTTAGAGAGCAACCTCTTTATCCCTTAGGATAAAGGTAAGGTTTGCCCTCATCCCACATTCCCACCTCCCTGGACCTTACTCATGAGTGGGATTTCTACTGGGTTTCTTTGTTTGTTTGTTCATGTATGAATCATGGTCTATTTGTATATTTTGATTACTTTGATTTTAGGCATGCTTGACTTACTTTGGTGCATCTTAGATTATTATGAACTTTAGTCTAATGTGATTACTTTAAATGTATAAGTCGAATAGCTGACTGATTATTGGTCAAGATGAAATGCAATAATGATATGAGTAACGGCTCATCAGTTATAGTTAGGAATTGAAATAGAAAGAGTAGTTACTTACTTTCAAAGTTTTCATACAAATGTTAGCTTGATGTGTCATGTTACATTTATTATGCAATTGGCACTGATTTATGTATGTTTTGCAGGGATAAGAAAATGGTATTAATATCTCAGACGAGTCCATCACATGGCATTCGTACTGAGATTGTACAAACTAAATCTGGATATGCTTCATTTTTTAGTGGAGCAAAAAACAAAAATGTGTTTAGACATAGGACTTCAAACATTGCGTTTCCATGGAATTCCTCAAAAACTACACGAAATATGCATGTAAATGCCATAGGTGAAAAATTCAAAAGGGGCAGTAAAGTAATTGTTGCTGCAAGCCCTCCCACAGAGGATGCAGTGGTTGCTACAGAACCACTTACAAAAGAAGATCTTGTGGGATACCTTGCTTCTGGCTGCAAGCCTAAGGAAAACTGGAGGTTCAGCTTCTATTTAATGCCACATATATGCTTGCTATTTAACTTTTTTTTAATCTTATCTGATAATGTTGTGTATCCTTTTGTGTCAACCATTTAGATTAATATTCATTGTCAATGGCTGGTCTTAATGTATTGATTTGACAGAATAGGAACTGAACATGAAAAATTCGGTTTTGATCTTAAAACGTTGCGTCCTATGACGTATGAACAAATTGCTCATCTGCTAAATGCTATTTCTGAGAGATTTGGTTGGGAGAAAATCATGGAAGGCAACAATATAATTGGACTTCAACAGGTAATCTGCATACTTTTTACTAATTCAACAGAATGCTTTTTCTGTTGGAAGTTTAAGCCTGATTTGGTGAAGATTTTTATTCTGTTTTTGCCTTTTGCAATAAAATTAGACATAAAATGGTGTTTTGCAGATGTATATGTTTTCGGAAAACAAAAAATTTTGTAAATCGCGGTTATAAATTGTAAATTTGATTTGATGTTGTCATCGTTCACAAAAAAAAACATGTGTTGACCTTTTTTTTTGACTTTAATGAACTTAAGCTTTTAGACGAGTTAAACATAATTTTTAGTTTTGACCTCAATTTTCTATCTTAGAATTTTTTAAAAGGAAACAGTCGTGCCAAACATGATTTCATTTTGTTGTCTGTCAAACGGAAATAACAACTCTATTTATGTTACCAAAACAACGTTAGTAGAAAACAAAAAACATAGGTGTTTCTTATGCACCTTACTAATTTTATTTCGAAACAACTTTGCACCTTTTTTTTAAGTTTTAAATAATTTATTTTTTCTTTTTAGGGAAAACAAAGTATATCTCTGGAACCTGGTGGTCAGTTTGAGCTCAGTGGTGCTCCTCTTGAAACTCTCCATCAAACTTGTGCAGAAGTTAATTCACACCTTTACCAGGTTTGTATATGTAATCTTTACATAAAAGTTGCAATGTGGTTCTTTTTTCTTTTATTATTTGCATCGTGTATACAAACATGTATGTTTTACCATGTCTTGAAATTAATAATTGCACATATGTGGGCCTTACTTTACAGGTTAAAGCTGTTGCTGAAGAGATGGGAATTGGGTTTATAGGAATTGGTTTCCAGCCAAAATGGGAACGGAAAGATATCCCTGTGATGCCCAAGGTAAAAAAATTACTTTAATTCTAACTTTGATTTATCCAATTTGTATAAGAAACTTAATGGTGATATGTAATATCACAATAGTTAGTAAAAATGAAATTTGCTGACATTGTATGTTGGCACAGGGAAGGTATGAGATTATGAGGAATTACATGCCTAAAGTTGGTTCTCTTGGACTTGACATGATGTTTAGGACATGTACAGTCCAGGTGAGTTGTTAATTTATTTAAACTACATGCAACTATTGTTTGGTCAAAAGCTGCACGTTTTTTTAGAACTATTTCTTCATTTTGTTTTTCAACATGAAGGTAACTGCATGTATGCCATTAACAGGTTAATTTGGACTTCTCTTCTGAATCTGACATGACAAGAAAATTCCGTGCTGGTCTTGCTTTACAACCTGTGAGTATATTTGTCATCTTGACTTGTGGTTGTGAATTTATTGTAGGCGGCTGTTTCGACCATTTCCTTAATGGGTCTACTTATGTTATGTTTCATCTCTAATGGGTCAGCTGGGTAAAATAAAAAAATGAGCTTAAAAGGAAAGAGGTCAATTGGGTTGAAAGTTCCTTAAAGTGTATTTTTAATGGATCCTCGTCCTTTTTTAAGAAAATAATAGGGATTGCAATTAAAGAAATCCAACCTTAGTGATCGTATTTTACACACTAATTATTTATGAATAAAAAAAGTTAAAATTTTGGACAGAAAGTATATCTGGTGGGTGCTGAAACCTTACCAAATTACCCGCTTTCACCCATTTTGCCACCTCTAGAATTTATGATGATGATATTTGTATCTCACTGGTTTAATATGAATCAGATTGCTACAGCACTGTTTGCTAATTCACCGTTTACAGAAGGAAAGCCAAATGGTTATCTTAGTATGAGGAGGTGATTTTCTGCTCTACCACCTAGATATTATTCATCAAATACATGTGGGAATATATACTGACAGTGCTAAATTCTTTTATCAGCCAAATATGGACAGACACTGATAATAATCGTGCCGGGATGCTTCCTTTTGTCTTTGATGACTCTTTTGGGTAATTTTGCTATGATTTAACAGTCATTTCTGATGCAATACAAAAGGGATTATTTTATCTATATTTACAAGAAAGTTTATACTTTATACTAATACCTCCTCTGTTTGATGGCATCAGATTTGAGCAATATGTTGAATATGCTCTCGATGTCCCTATGTATTTCGTTTACCGGAAGAAAAAGTATATCGACTGTGCTGGGTTGTCCTTCAGGGTTTGACTATATCCCTATAGTCAACTTAATTATGTAATTAAGCTGATTGTGAGAATAACTGTCAGAATTTACAGGACTTCCTCGCGGGAAAACTTCCATCAATTCCAGGAGAATATCCAACTCTCAATGATTGGGAGAATCACCTCACAACAATTTTTCCTGAGGTATGTTACTTAAGAACACATTGAAGTGAACTTTTTACAATTGTATATATTTTTTTATGTAATTATGATTCTGTTTCTTGCTGATTCAGGTGAGACTTAAGCGATATTTGGAAATGAGGGGTGCTGATGGAGGACCATGGAGGAGGCTATGTGCATTGCCTGCTTTTTGGGTAGGCCCTTTTTATCATCAGATGAATAATTTGTCTTACTTTTGAAAGTTAAATCATCAAGGTGTTTTTTTTCGTGTTTGATCTCATTGTAGTGCAACTGAACTACAGGTGGGCTTATTGTACGATGATATTTCTTTGCAAAACGTTTTGGACATGACAGGCGATTGGACTCAAGAAGAAAGACATATGTTGAGAAATAAGGCAATATGTCCTCTAAAAATTAAATTTCTTGCTTATGGATCTGTTTTTCTCATTGTGCAATAAAAAAAATGTATCATAAATGTGTTACAAGTCAATTTTTTCAGGTGCCTGTAACTGGTCTGAAAACACCATTCCGTGATGGATTGCTGAAACATGTTGCTGAAGAAGTTTTGCAGTTTGCAAAGGTGATTATATAACTTATTGATACTCTCGTGTCATGTTGGTAAATCCATACCTTTTTTAACAAATACCCTTTATCCAGGATGGCCTGGAGAGAAGAGGATATAAAGAAACAGGGTTCTTAAATGAAGTAGCAGAGGTGGTTAGAACAGGTGAATCATGCTTCTTATCTCTTGTCTTTCCTTTTTTGAATTTTGCAGATAATTAATGTGTTAAATATCCTTACAAAAACTAAACTATTACAATAATTAATATAATACTTTGATAAAAGGATTTAGGAGGTTCGAGTTCTATGCACTCTGGGTGACTTCCAACCCGTTTGACCCGTCTCCATTTTAAGAAAATTAATAAAAAATACTGTTGTTTCGTCTCAACCAGAAAAAGCCTGATGTACATGTGTATCTCTATGCTGCAGGTTTAACACCAGCAGAGAAGCTTCTGGATTTGTATCATGGGAAATGGGGACAAAATGTTGACCCTGTATTCGAGGAACTACTCTACTAAGATGCTCAAGTTCTTGTCCATATTTATGTATGTATGTATCTGTAGTCAATATCTTTAGATCCCCTTTTCACTTTCTTTACACGCCTAATAATCGTTATTTTGTAGGAATAAGTTGTGTTCCGCGTGCATGAAGTGATCATGGAATTAGTACCTGGTGTGATCATTAATGCAACAAGAAACATTTAGTGAGTTATAATATCATTCAAGACTTCTGAATTGTAGCCTCCTTTGTTCACCTGCAGATTAACTTGAAATAATCTATGTATTTGTGAATTGTGTTTCTTTCTTTCAAGACAACCATTCTACTGTTAAATTATCAAACTTAATCAAGACCCATCACTTGGATTGCAAATCACACCCATATGGATTAGCATAACTCTGTTCTAGCATGGTCATTTTTTAAGGTGGGACCCTCCTAGTAGGAAAACATGGGACTATTAATCTAGATATTTAATGTTTATTGACACATGATGTTTTCTTAGATATCACAATCACCATATACTGTTATATTTCAGTTTTGAGGTTGTTTGAGTTATCTTTCATTATGGGTATGACACCAGATATTTTAGGTTTCACTTGGAGCATCTTTCTCTATAGATATTAGCTAGGATCTTGCTGTTTACTACTAATGCAATTTTGTCCTCAACAACATTAGTATTTCACTATGAAATTATTTGTGGGAGCCATTCTGCATCTGAAATCTTGTCCATGTGTAAGCTGACATGCACCATGTGCCCCTCATGCTCTCTGGTGACCTACCATGTTACTTGTTTAGCAATATACTTTTTTTATGTTTTTTTTTTGGTTTTTTGCACATTTTATCATCAAGGGTTTTTTGTTCTTTTGTAATTATGTGAAAATGATCTTGTAGCTACCTGCAACAAATGAATAACATACTTATTGATTAGAGTAATTACCTGTTGTGTTGTTGGGTTACATTGGCAGGTGCATTTTAATAAGATCAGATCTATAGCCATAAGAGTTTGGTAATTCAACTCATTTACTTAGAGGGGTGTAAAAGACGCGAGCCCGAGCTTGAGCTCGGCTTCTTTTTCTTTAACCTAAGAGAGCTCATGCTCGGCTTCTTTATTGTTTATTAATTATTTAATTGTTTTACTTATATATATTTATAATTACAATTTTATATATAGCATAATATATGATATTTAGTTATTTTATCATAATTTTAATAATAATAATATAAATAATACGTGAGCCTAGTCAAGCTTGATGCCGAGCTTGTTTATTAGTTAAGCTTCAATTCAATATATGCTCGATCTCGACCTTGTTTAAGCTTGGCTTGGTTAGGGCTATTAAAGAGCCGATCTTGTTTAAGCTTGGCTTGGTTAAAACTTGGAGGCTAGTGCCAGCTTGGTTGGATGTTGATTTTTTCGTGCCTACTCGTCCGATGATCCTGTTAGACTTGATTGATGCTTCCGGCTCTCGTCGTCTAAAAAGGGCTTGCTTGTGAGGTGATTGCTTTTACTACTTGGTGGGTCTTATGGAGGTTCAGGAACAAATCTATCTTCAACCCGCAGGGTATTAGGAATGGCGAAATTTTTTATTCTATTCTTCATTACTCTTTTTTATGGTTTGCTAATAGGAATCGTAAAGTATTAACTTTGGTTGGGACGAGTAGCTTAAAAACCCTCTTCTTCTTCTTCTGATGTAGTTTTCTCATCTCGTCTATATTTTAATACAAACTGCCGTTACAAAAAAAGAGCCGATATCAAGTAGATCACGAACAAGCTCCGCTAAGAATAGCTATACCCCATTTTAGGCACTGTCATTTTTATTATATTAATTCTCACAAATTTAAGAAAATTATAACGGAAAAAATGAATATTCACATCTTGAAACAGACTCGACATGTTTAATCCATCACCCAATTGGAATAGTGGATAGAGATATTTGTTCCAAATCTAAATGAAATCAAATAAAGTAATGTTTAATGAAGTGAAGGAACACCTAAGAAATATGAAATATATATGATTAGGAGGAAGACAACTTACCTCTTAATTACATTGCTTTAGATGTTGATAAAGCAATTTAAGTACTTGACAACACCCTTACAACCACACCAACTTAAAAAGATGAATATCTTTCAAGGTATGAATAATGTTCCTAATTTAGTTCAAAGTTTTCTTGTTAGGTTGCAAAAGTCATAATCAAAATAAAATGTAATTAAGCTACATGTTTATCGGTTAATGACAACCATCAAAGTCGTCAACATAGTACTAACAATCGCACCATTGATCAAATGTTGATCGTATGGTCTACATCCGAAGTCACTACGATGATTTGGTCAAATGTGTTTGAAATACACGAAAAACGAACATTGAAACAGAAGATGTAGTAAGCTGGCATGGATATTAGGAGTTGTAGTAAGAAAAGTAGTTATAAGTTAGTTAATTGCAAAATGAAACATTGGATACTTCAATGGTATGCAAGTGACAGCCCACATGACAGGTAGAACTATTGCATTTTATTTCTAGCTCCATAATGTAGTGAAGTATATTCTACTCTACATACATTCATCCTCCTCAAATGACATTTATGCCCTTGGGCTTTAGTTTCTATATAGTCAGCATACCAACACCTTCTGATTCATCCTTCATTGTTCCTTCTGCTCTCTCTTTGGTTTCCTAATTTTATTTTTTTAAATAATTTCCTAAATTTTATATTCAAGAAAATGAGAGAAATCCTTCATGTTCAAGCCGGACAATGCGGTAACCAGATCGGTGGCAAGTTTTGGGAGGTAGTTTGTGACGAGCATGGTATCGATGCCACGGGAAAATACGTTGGTAACAGTCAAGTCCAGTTAGAGAGGGTGAACGTGTACTATAACGAGGCTAGTGGTGGAAGATATGTACCTCGGGCCGTGTTGGTTGACCTTGAGCCCGGTACAATGGATAGTCTACGTACCGGGCCATATGGTAACATATTCCGGCCTGATAACTTTATTTTCGGGCAAAATGGTGCGGGGAACAATTGGGCTAAAGGGCATTACACCGAAGGTGCCGAGTTAATTGACTCGGTTCTTGACGTTGTTCGTAAAGAAGCTGAGAATTGTGATTGTTTGCAAGGTATAGAACTATAAATGTTAATTTACTTGTAAGCAGTAAATATGATATTATACAAGTTACAAAGATAACATGTTATTATGTGACAGGTTTTCAAGTATGCCACTCACTCGGAGGGGGAACCGGGTCGGGTATGGGTACACTCTTGATATCCAAGATCCGTGAAGAATATCCGGATCGGATGATGTTGACTTTTTCGGTTTTCCCATCACCTAAAGTGTCTGACACGGTTGTTGAGCCTTACAATGCCACTCTTTCGGTTCACCAGCTCGTTGAGAACGCCGACGAGTGCATGGTTCTTGATAACGAAGCATTGTATGATATTTGTTTTCGTACACTCAAGCTCACGAACCCGAGTTGTAAGTCAACTTAACAACAACTCCTATTTTAACATCATATAAAAAGTAATTATTTTCTGACATGACTATCGATGCAGTTGGTGACTTAAACCACTTGATCTCAACAACAATGAGCGGGGTCACCTGCTGCCTCCGGTTTCCCGGCCAACTGAACTCTGATCTCCGCAAGCTCGCCGTGAATTTGATCCCGTTCCCTCGTCTCCACTTCTTCATGGTCGGGTTCGCCCCGTTAACTTCCCGAGGATCACAACAATACCGCGCACTAACGATCCCCGAGCTCACTCAACAAATGTGGGACGCAAAGAACATGATGTGTGCCGCTGACCCCCGCCACGGCCGCTACCTCACAGCCTCGGCCATGTTCCGCGGTAAAATGTCGACCAAAGAAGTCGACGAGCAAATGATTAATGTACAAAACAAAAACTCTTCCTACTTCGTCGAGTGGATCCCGAACAACGTGAAATCGAGCGTGTGTGACATCCCGCCCACCGGACTCTCAATGTCGTCGACGTTCATGGGGAATTCGACTTCGATTCAGGAAATGTTCCGGCGGGTTTCCGAGCAGTTTACCGTTATGTTTAGGAGGAAGGCTTTCTTGCATTGGTATACAGGGGAAGGAATGGATGAGATGGAATTCACAGAGGCTGAAAGTAACATGAATGATTTGGTGTCTGAATATCAACAGTATCAAGATGCTGTGACTGATGAAGTTGAAGAAGATGAATATGATGATGAAGAAGTTGAAGAAAATTAAAAGTCAACAATTCTAAAAGTCAAATTCAAAGGTGTGCAGTGATATTTTGAAGGGTTGATTTGTGTGTATTTCATTATTCGGATGCTGGAATTTGGATTTCTTATATTCCTTTGTTTTATTGCCAATAAAGTATTCCACTTTTATCTTTAAATAAT
Organism: Smallanthus sonchifolius; assembly: GCA_023525975.1. Classification (NCBI taxonomy): domain Eukaryota; kingdom Viridiplantae; phylum Streptophyta; class Magnoliopsida; order Asterales; family Asteraceae; genus Smallanthus; species Smallanthus sonchifolius. The sequence continues at coordinate 56,852,873 of CM042041.1, read as the reverse complement.
TTGAATAATTTAAAAATAGCCACTATTTTAGTTATATTTCGTATTTTAACAGGTCAAATTAGAAAAAAAAAACTAAAAAAATATTATAAATATGCTAATTTAATTAAATTTAACATATTAATTACTTATAACCAACAGATTACAGCACTGCACATCAAACATCTACAATCAGCAAGGATGTGAATTGCAGTTGAATCTTTCCACTGACCCAAGATTCCTGTGTATGGACTTCAAAGATCACTTACCTGACACCAAGAGTAAAGATTCACCACCTTGAAAGTGGGCCCCAGGAATCAACTTACTCCACACAATGCTTCAAGAAAGCAACAAAAATTATACAAGCAAAGCATAACAACAAACTTATGTATTACAAATTACAATCACACCCTTTTCTGTTATCAAGATTCTCTATTCACATAAAAATGACAACTTTATGTCAAAAAGTTTGATCCCCTTTTGATGGTTTCTTGAATGGTGTAAAGGGTAAGGAGATCAAGGGAGATTTTGAATGTTTTTCATTTTCTTTCTTTTTTGGCTTGGAAACGATTAAGTGACATTTTTCTTCTCTTCAAGAACCGAGCTTTCTTTGAGTGCGATTTGTGCTTCATTTTCCCTCCCCAAAGCAAAAAGAGCAACAGACTTTAAATAGGAAGCAATGTGCCATATTGGGGATATAACTTGTGCTTGAACAGCATCATTAAGTGCCTCTTGTGGATCATCGCTCATGAGATGTGATAGGCTTCGGCGTGCATAGACTGTTGGTGAGACCATGGTTCCCACATCGATGAACTAAGAAAGAAAACCCCTTATAGACTAATTTTAGGAATAATCAAAATCAACATAAGATAATATACAATTATCACTTCAAAAAATACAAGTAATTATTTGTTAATAGGTATTGTTGCAGCTAGTATGAAACTGACAACACATAACTGGTTGTTTGACTCCTAAGTAGTTAGATAATTCATAATCAGTTTCAAAATGTAAATCAGTCTCAAAGGGCATTCAAGACATTTATCCAGAATTCATTTTTTGCAAAGTATGGTGTATTTATTTATTTTTTTTTATTTTTTTGCAAGTATGATTATTTGTTTGCATATTGAAGAGAGTTTAAGATATTTGTAAGAACCTGTGTATAGTATTCTATTGCGGCTTTGAATTCTTTATGGCGAAAAGCAACATCCCCTTTTTTCTTGGAGTTTAATGTGTCCTGCATCTGATTTGTCCACATATGGAACGAAAGCTGCAAGCCATTAAAAAGACTATTAAGTGCTAAGCCTGTTGACTTTAAAATAAAAAGAAGTCAAACCAGAAACAAACCTCGGTTGCTGTTCCTTCATCATCTTTATAAGCTAAAATTTCCAAGATTTCATGTATTGCTGTCAAATCCATTCTTAAGCAGGCATCGCCAAGCGGGGTCATAGGCATAGCAGGTCCACCTTGTGATATACCCATTAATACATGAGAAGGCACCTGTGATATTTACATTGCTGAAAACTTAACACAACAACAATAAACAAAAAAACATAAATTACAATCATTAAATCATTATGGGATTTATAAAATGTATAGGGTGTGTATTTTGTAAGTCTATATCTGAATGTTATAGGTATGTATGTGGTTAAGAATGAAATAATAATTTAACGAGGAGTCAAAATGTCAGAGTAAAGCATTACATCGGTTTCCTTTTGGAGAGGAAGTAAAGCAGTAACCAATAAGGATGGATTTGGGCGGTCACGTGGCTCGTATTGTAAGCATCTTGAAGCCAACCGTACCAATTCGTTTCCATCTTCAGTAGAAAATTGTCCTTCCAAGCAAGAGTCTGTAAGCATTTGAAGGTTCCTGTCCCTTATTAGGTCAAGAGCCTGTTGAATCCATATGACATTGATTAGATAATAACTTTTTTTTTTTACAAAATATAGTATGAATACAAAAATTAATTCTTGATACAGGAAAGATGTAGTATAAACTATTAGAATCCACAACTTGACAAAAGTAGAGGTGGCAAAATAGGTAGGGCGGTTAACGGGTCAAAACACGTACTTTAGGATACGGGCCGGGTTGGGTTGTCCCGAAACACTTTTTGCTCAGAAATTTTAACCTTTTTAAAAACAATAGTGTGCCAAATATACAGAAAAATATATAGTATTTCGATAATACTTTAAATTCTTGAATAAAGTGAATTCAGAGGTTTTATGCATTAAAATAACATTCTGGGCAACTATTGAACCCTATGACATTTTCAGCCCATTTTACCCGTTTCTATTTACCTATTGACACATTGGAAATAAAACATGACTCAAATCAACCCATTCATAAGTAAATGGGTCAAAACTACCATCTCTAGCTATATACAGCATTAATTTTACAATAACAAATATATATATATATATATAAAAGTTCAGTCTCAACACATAGTTGACAATTAGAACACATACATGGCTAGGAGGAATGTGTTTTCCACTTAAAAGGTCAAGCAAAAGGGCGCCAAAACTGTACATCACGCTTTCTGGTGTTACCCTCCCTATAAGTTCAAGAAAAGCAAGGGTCGAACTCGATAAAAATAAATAAATAAAGTGCACATTTATTCATGCTATATCTTGTGCTTGTTGCATACAATCTAAATAAATAAACCGATCTCACATCCATGTATATCCTCTTGATGTTAATATCATTCTAGTTCTAGTTACTTTACCACAATATCTTTCTGAACATCAAATGGAACACTATTATTTGGTGTTGTTTTAAGTGAAACCGCAACGTGTATGCATGTTATGATTAAAAAAGTCAATACCAGTCCTTAGATACTCGGGAGGGGTGAATGCCAAATTTGTACTGTAACTCTTTCCATCTCTACTGTTCTTCATCAATCCAAAGGACGAAAGTCTAGGGTTAGCATCCTGCAACATATGTGTGTTTCAGAACTGGTTATGTGATATTAAATATCAAGAATCAAATAATCAGCTCAATAAAAAAACATGCAGTGTTTTGGATGTGCTTCTGTTGTTTGAAGTTATAAACTTATAATCATGTTATCAGTTATTTGAGTGTTTAGTAAACTCTTTTACTAACAAAATTAATAAATAAAATTGCCATTATACCATATTGGAATTTTTTATACATTGTTGAAGAATTCAAATTTAAGAATATATCTATTATAAACTATTTGTTGACAGTTCTTAAAAATTGTCGTATATAACTCTAATACTATATTTTAATAATATTAGTATTATTATCTATGAAAATTTGGATAAAAGAGGGGTAAATAAGTAAATACCAAAATAAACAATTTTGTGGTAGCTGGTATAAAACTGATTATTCAAACCCTAATAATCCGACAACCATTATCGAAATCACGTTATCCAAACACTAAAAAAGACCATAATAATCAGATAATCAGCTTTATAGCACACATCCAAACACCAGCCTAAATGTAAGAACAAAAGGGTAAAAATGTACATCATCGAAGACTATTCTATAGGCATTGAGATCATGGTAAAGAGCACGCCCTTTACTTGTACAATATTCTAGAGCCTCTGCAAGATACAACGCCACCCTTAATCGCATTGCCCATTTCATGGGTTGTGTTTCCCCTAAATCAAAATGTATATATTATCATAATATAGACACATTTTACATCAACTAGATACCTAATTTCCAAAAAGAAAGTACTTACAATGAAACAAGTGCTTTGCAAGTGTTTCATGTGGCATAAACTCAGCAACAAGAAGTCTTTCATCACCTTCACAACAGCATCCAAGTAGATTAGCCAATCTTGGATTTCTAAGCTGACCAACTGCTCTTGCTTCTTCCTGTCATAGCATGAAATATTGAAAGATAGTTCATTGATGAAAAAATGTATTTTATTTAACATGAGGATTTGTGATTCACAATATTATACTACAAAAAACACCAACGATTATAGGCAGTTGACTTTTTTTAACAAACCATTTGGCTTTTCATTGTAAACAAACTATATTTCTTGTGAAAAATACAAAAGAAATAAAATAATAGTACATTCTGCATGACGGAATGATTTTGGACAAAACACCCTAGGTAGGATGGGCTTCTTGCATTATAATATCTAATACTCGAATATTCTTGCAAGTTTAAGGGATTTCTTGGCATTTTCGCAATGAGGATAGTTAGTTTGCATTAAAAAAATAAATAAACAAAGTCCAAAAAGTTAGTTGCCCGATTATACGTACAAATGAGTGATTAACTTTTTTTAACTACCATACTCAACTTTTAATTGCAACAAGCTTATTGTCTTTGCAAAAATAAAAAATAAACACTATGCTTTACAAGAATGAGTCTTTTGCATTCCATTGAAGAGCAACAGTCTATTACACCAAAAAACCAATTATGACAGTGAGAAAAGTTTACAAGTCGTGAGTGAAAGCATGCAAAATGGCAAAGGTGACACATTGGACCCATTACTAATGAATGTGTAAATTTGGGTTGTATTTTATCCCAAACGGGTTAGGTAAAGATATTTTTCTAATAGGGTAACCGGTCAAACAAGCTGAAAGTCGCCTAAAGTCTGATTCTAAAACAAACTGCTTAGCAAATATCGTCTTTTAAATTAATGCATCAATTACAAAAAAGGAAAAAAGTGATTGCAGATCAACCCAACCCGACCAAAGCCCGTTTTGACCAATATTAAAAGGTGACTCGAGACCCACCTCGCCCATCTTGCCACCTGACCTCTACAAAACAGACTCTTGTATGGAATGGACTACGGAGATGTACTAACCAAGAACTGCCTCGAATCAGGCCATGCAGATCTATCGAACCGTTTGATGGCAACCCGTTTTTGGTTTTGCAAATCCCCTTTATAAACCACATTAGGGGCTTTCTCCCCGTGTTCAGATACGATATTCTCCACAGAAAAACCCAACGTAGCCATCTTAAGTTGGTCAATGGAGAACACGCGAAATGAAGGCAGATCACTTCCTTCACCTGTCTCTTCTTTTTTATGTAATAAATCATGTGTTTGTTAACAAAAATATTAATGGCAATAAAAAGAGATAAAGAAACTAATAAGTTTACATACCGACGTTAGGCGATTCAGCAATCACTCCATTTGGTTCTGTAACGCTGCAACATGTGCAGAGTCTAGAAAACTCACACCCCATTGTTAAGTTGTCTTTAAGCTTCAAAATCAGTATATCAAATTACTTTGATCAAGCTTTACAAATAGTACATCAAACCCAAATTTACTTTGAAAATATGCGCATTTCGGACTTATTATGGAAACTTAATTGCAAAATAAACAAATAAATTAAAAAAAGATTAAAAAGGATCACACTTGCCCTTTCTTGTCTGTTGTTTTTCTTTTTCTTTTTTTTTAATTATGCAAAAATGAAGGTTTGTTTGCAAGAAAAAGCCAAGAGCATGACTACAAAAAGGAGTGATTGACTTTTTGAACAATTTATAAACAAGTAAACATTCTTGGCTTCTTGCAAAAAAGAAAAAAAAAACACTTGACTTGGTAAGAACAAGAAAGCTCAGACAAAATTAATACAGGCAGCATATATGTGCATTTACATGATCACAGTTCATGATTTCCTATTAAAATCATTTGTTTGCAAGAAGGTGGAAAAAGTCAATAATCTCTTTTAAGTCACCCAGTTCTTGAAAAGACATTCAAATTCATAAAACTATCAATAACACATACAAATTGGTCAAGTTGATCAGAATTTCCAAAAATTAAAATCAACCCATTTAACAATAATATATATATATATAGCATACCCTTCTGATCAGTGAGTTTATCAGCAATCAAGAAACAGCACATGGAACAGTATGAGTACCTTATTAGGGCTCAGAATCTGTATCAGCACAACTTCATCCTCCAATCAAACAAGCAAAAAGGAGCTCCTTTTAGCTGAATCAAGATCAAACACATATGGGTAATTATTAGAGTATCAAGAAAACCAAGTTTTTGAAACTTTTTGCTTGCAGGACCCAGTAGGGTAAATTGGTAAAATGGTGGAAAAGATGAAGTGGGTCTCTCTCTTGAATGAATATTAATAAGTAGAGTTGAGGCGTGTTGTTGATGAGATTGAGATGCGTACAACCATTAGATTTGGAGATCTCTTCTCACTTGATTTCATGTTTGCACTCGATTACTCTTTTTGATTTTCCATTTTCCACCGACAATAGTCTTATTTTAACTTTTTGCCTGTAATTGTCTTGTCTGGTCATTAGCCTCCAAAAAGACACCCATGGGTTCATGACCATAAGAGCTTTTGTAACGCGGTTTTTTATGTGTTAGTGAATGCTTACGTGGAAAAGAGAGGGATCTTGCGGACGTGGCGAGTACGGTAAGTGGCCATGGACCGTCGGTGAGAGATGGACGTGCTTCTATCATAGGAAGATGAGAGAGAAAAGGGATGTGGTCCATGAGGGAGAAACGAAACAAGATGTGACCGGTAGATACTATAATTATTGAATAAAACTCGTTGGAATATTGAATTAATTGGTCCGATTCAAGATGGACTAAATCTACAAATTACAAGCAAAGTCTGATAATAAAAAAAACATAAACTCAACATAACTTTAAAACTAGTTATTTCTACAACTTTCCCGCTCCTAACTTTCCCACTCCTAACTTTCCTATTCATCCACAAAATGGGTAATGTTCTTGACTAAGTGTGGTGAGAAGAGAACTGAACAACAACTTGAGATGATCCATAATCCATTGATCCAGCTAGATTGACCTATTTGTTCTTCCTAGAGTATATTTCCGGTGGAGATTTATTAGCGGCTCAACCCATATTTTACAAAAGGACCCTATTTATATTATTTACTTTAGGCTTTCAAAAATGTTAAGAATGTTCTTGACGAAACAAGTGATGGTAAGTGGGACCAAAAGTCAGACAGATTGACATGCAAGGGTTCATCAACCTCTAGCATTAAAGGACTTGTTTTTTTTAACGGCAAACTCACACACGTTTTAAATCTACTCCTAAATCTACACATTTTTTTATGACGGGACTAGAACCCACAACCTCATAGGAAATAGACACTATGCAACACTCCTATGTACCATTAGGACAGATGCCCTTTGATATTAAAGGACAATAGCAGGTGCATACTCCTGTGCATGACTCAGGTAAGCAAAATGAGTCTTGTCCCCCTTTCACCCGGAAATGATAATATAACGCATATGTGCATCATTAGAGATTCATGTGAGATAGTTGGGATTGACTGTGAAAGTAGCAACTGCATCATACCCTGATTTGAAAACTTTGTCTGGGCAAGGAATTTAACGTCAATATAGTCAAAAAGATTGTTGGTGGTTAGAAATGATTCAAGCATTATTCTCCAGTAGCCATAGTTTGTTGGAGAAATAGTGAAAACAAACTTACGTGAATTGTGGGAAGCTTTCTTAGTTGATGTAAATGTAGTAATAGTGGCCATTGTAGGAACTTTTGACCTAAAGTTTTTGTGATTTGCAGTCAAAAGTTGTAACTTTCGTGGGAAATTTTCCAGTTGAAACTTGTAGCTTTCAATCGAAACCTTGAACTTTCGATCAGAACTTATAAGGAAAATTAGGGTTATGACATGCAATGGCGGCTATAGTTGTAATATCCGGGATTTTTACGACGTAACTTTTCTTAAACTTCTACACGTTAAAAACTTAAATTTTTATTAAAACTATTTTCTTGAAATATTAAATTAATTAATATGGATTTAAGGAAAAACGATCATACTTATATGTGTGTATTTTATAAATAAAATATCATTTAAATTCTTTGCGAGTTTATAATTATATAAATAATTTATAAACTTATTTCATAAAATACTTAAACCTGAAAATCATAAACCTTAGGAATTATTTTATAAAATTATAAAATAATAAAGGTATAAAACTTATAGAAACATAGTTGGATTTTATAAAAAAAAAAAAACATAATTACTTTTATAAAAGTACAGGGACCAAAACTGTCAATTCCAAAACTTGTTTTAAACAAAAACTTAACTTTTAAACATAAAATAACAAAACTAGAAACTTCAGGGGCCTGTTTGGCCAGAGATCCAACCTCCCGAGACTCAAAACCGGTCCCGAGTTCGATCCCGGCCACACCCGTTTTTTCACCCTTTTCGTTCCAAATCGCGTTCCAGGCCAGATTCACTGAACCTCGAGCTCCGAATCAGGCGTGCGACCCATCCCCGAGGTGTCTTGATGACCCATTTCGGCCGAGACAACACGTGAAGCCAGATTTTACTCCGATCGGCCCAACCGTCCTCTTCCCACCTAACCGGGCATTAAATCACGAAATCGACTATAAATATCGACTCCCTCAGCCTAACGACATCACACCATTCCTCCTCATACTCTCAATTCCCTCGATTCGTACCTGCAGTGCTCGACCCGATCCTTGGTCAGCCGAACGTGAAACTCAAGCTCGTTCTCACCCATTTCTATATCATTTCAGGTAATTCAAATGGCAATTCTACTCGAAATCTTGCATAGATCAGAAGCCCTATGTTTAATTTGATGAACAAAGGGCTAATCGATGTGCATTTACGAATTCTTGATCTAGGGTTCATACGGGGATTTGGGGTTGGTTTGGGGTTCTGTTTAAGAAATTTCTTTTTCATGTTATAAGCTAATAAGGCAGTGGTTGGGATGGTTTAAGCGTGTGTGTCTCTCGACCTGGTCCCAGACCCGAGTTCGAGCCGGGTAAACCGGTTTTGCTTCCTTTCTATTTTTTTTTAGCCTTTAAAACGATTTTTAACACTTTTAATAATTTTTATAAAATCTATTAAACTTTTACAAGCTTAAAAACAATTTTTATTTATACTTTTATATTCTGGAACAATTTTTAATTAATTAAAATTAGTTAAAACTTGTTTAATCTTTGATAATGAATATTTAAAAAGTATAAAAACCACCTTTAAATTTTATAAAAGTTATATTCGGAATAGGAAATATTTTATAGAATTTGAAAACTTGAACCTTCTATAAAATCAATTTTATAAAACATAAGACTTGTGCATTTATTCATTGTAAAATATTTGTAAACTTTATAAATCCTAAAAGAACCCTTATTGCTTATAAACTTATAACTATATTTAAACTTAAGAAAACATTTTAAACATTATTTAACTATACATATTTCAATAAATACTTAATACTTAAATGCTTTAATAAATCGTAAGTGATTTATATTAATTCTTTCAATTAGATAAATAATTTTTAATTATCTATTCGTAATAATTATGCATCCTTGAAACGATTGTAATAAAACCTTAATTATTATTCAAAATAATAATTATTATTATATATCCTTTAAATAATTATTATAAATCCTTAATAATTATTTATTTCTTGAATAATTATTGTTAAACTTTAATAATTATTTGATCTTTCAATTGCTTCAACTTATTTCCAGATGCTTAGAAAACTATTTTGATTATTTTCGTATAATGAATAATTGTGAAACTTTTAAATAATTATTTTAATTAATAATTATTCTAAACTATAAACTTATGAAACTTCGGTATTCAAACCTTGTGACATTCATTCAAAACCTTCATTGAAACTTTTGTTTAAACTTTACAAAACACAATCATGCCCACCTCCCACTTGGAACCCTAGTCGATCTTGAAATCCTATATCCCTTGTCTTAAACTTTTTGCTTAAAACTTTAGACTTATATTCTTAGGCTTATTGTGAGGATATTCTCCCTCAAAGTCTTGCAAATACTTATCCGTGTCGGATACTCTTCATCGATCCAAGTGAGTATACTTAGCCCCTTTTTCCTTTTATGCTTTTGGGGTGAAACATGTTCACAATTCTTAAACTTATACAATTCTTGTACAACTATGACTACGTGTTTATTCTTATGTTAAAATTGAGACTTGTATGCTTAGATTAAACTTAAAACTAGCACATTCATTAACTTTGATCAAGCCAATAGTAACAATGATAGATATATTGCATTTGACCAATCCACCTTGATTGATTGACCCATTCGGGGGGAAGCCCTTGGTGTTTGTTACTACATTAAACTTTAAACTTGAGACTTATAAGGGTAACCTGCGGGTTATGCCTAAACTTGGTTAGAGGGTTGATGTGCACAATGTTTAAGATACTTGTTTTCTCATACTTACATATTAGAATGCACAAATCATAGTGAATTGTAATTCTTTTCTAATACTTGTTAAAATGTGTCAAAACCTTTGTATCTCACCAACTATTTTGTAGTTGACAGATTCTTTCACATGTTTCAGGTACTACAACATGAGACTTTACTGTGATCACATAGGATGCTTGGACCTAGAATGCTTAATCAATTAGACTTGTATTCTTGCTATGTATTTGATTTATTCTTTGTATTGGAACCTTGAAGTTATTTAATAAAATTATTTAAACTTTAATAGTCAACCTTGTACTATTGAACAACCGTGTCCGCCCCGACGTATAATCCGCCGTCGGTTGGGGTGTGACAATAGTCGCATAGAAAGAAGCAAGAAAATTAAATGAAATCCAGTGACTCGATTGTGGTAGCAGGTGTTGTCTTGTGATGTAGCAATAAATAACAACATATACAAAAAAGCATAAAAAGTTTATTCGGGGCGTCGCCCGAAACCCCAGCGAAACACGCGAGAAGGCTGTAACGAGACAACAAATCGATGCAATGATGGCGACGCGCGATGGTAGAGCCAAGGAGGCTCTGATACCAAATTAAGCATCTTAAGTGTGTGTAAATGAATTTATATTGATAATTGTGTAGGTTCACAAGAGGGGTTTATAATATAATAAAGCTACATATCTATAAATATAATAAAGCTACATCCTACTAATAATTACATATGAACTAATAATATATCATTACAAAGTTAAATACTAAATAGTGCCGATAAAGAATTCTCTGCGTACACAAGTAATCAAACTATTACAATATATCAATTTCTAGAGTTTGACAAAATTTAATAAATACACTACAATCCGATAATAAATTTTGATAATCCAACTTCTTCTAGTTATTCCAATGGTTCACACACTATGTTGTTATCACGAGAACCCTAAAATCCATCATGGAGAAGAATATCGTCCGTGAAACGGATATAAAAAATACATGACAAGTAAGTTTTAACCAATTGAAATCACATCGAATAACGGAATGTAATTTGTAATTTAACTTTAAAATTTGTTAAGAATATATCATTATTTTTTAGTTGTTTATTAGTATGTACTAGGTTAAAATCACGTGTATTACACAGGTTGATAAAATATAATATTATATATTTAGTAATAAAAATGTTGTATTTTAAAAAACCCGTGTAATACACAGATTGATAAAATATAACGCTATATACTTAGTAATAAAACGTTTATATCTTTAAAAACCCGTATATTACACGGTTTGAATATATTAACTTCTATTTAATATAATTTGACTTACATCACTATTTAGTTTGAAAAAAAGTTACATAATTAAATTTTAAAGTTTTTTAAAATAAGAGATAATTTAAAATAAATGTGTTATATTAGTATAATTAATATTTTTTTTAAATATAAATCATTATTAAAAAAAGATAGATGTATTTAATATAAGAGAGAGGTGAAAAAAAATATGAGATTAAAAGTGATAAAAAATTTAATTTTTTTATTAAAATAGGGATAGATAGATTATATTTCTAGTTTTAGAATTTTACGAGTATAGACTTGCAAATTAAAAGAAAACGGACACCATACGATCAATCACAAAACAAAGGCGCAAGATGGCTGTTTCGTAAATACTTTCAAGTTTTAGTCTTAAGTCCAAATCTCAGTTTACCGCAAACCTAGGCTAGAACCGACGAGCAATCTGCCGATCAGAAGCGAAAAACCAGAAAACACCGAATCGATCGTAAATTATTCGTTTAATTTCAATTCTATTCTCACCGTAACTCATTCTCAATCAGAAGCATAAAGATATAGTGTTCGCTGTAAGCAAAGGTGAGTTCATAATTTACTGAAACTGAACCCTAGGTTAAGAACTGTTGTTGATTTGATTATGATATATGTTTTTATGTGTATTAATTGATTGATTTGAGTTGTTGTGGTTGTTAATTTTGTGTTTTATGGTTTGAAGAGTGATTAGATGGGAAAAAGTAGACCTAGGGCTGCAGAAAAGAAGGTTTTAGGGCAAGGATCAATTGTGTTAACATCAGGTTCATCATTAACTATTCCACCTGCACCTGTTTATTACCCTAGCGAAGATGAGTTTAAGGATCCATTAGCATATATTTATAAAATCAGGCCAGAAGCTCAACAGTATGGGATTTGTAAGATCATTCCTCCACAGAATTGGAAACCCCCTTTTGCCCTAGATTTGGATACTTTTACTTTCCCCACGAAAACCCAGGCTATACACCAGTTACAAGCCAGGCCACCGGCTTGTAATTCCAGGACGTTTGAGTTGGAGTATAATAGATTCTTGGAGGAACATTGTGGGAAAAAGGCTGTGAAGAAGAAGGTGGTTTTTGAAGGGAAGGAGTTGGATTTGTGCAAGTTGTTTAATGGGGTCAAACGGTATGGGGGTTATGATAATGTTATGAAAGAAAAGAAGTGGGGGGAAGTTTCTCGGTTTGTGAGGTCGGGTGGGAAGATTTCTGAGTGTTCAAAATACGTGCTGTCGCAGTTGTATTATGACCATTTATATGATTATGAAAGTTATTATAACAAGCTAGATCAGGTGAACGAGAAGACTTGCAAGAGAGGATTGCAAGTTGAGAAAAAAACTGTACAGCAAAGTTGTAAGAAAATTCGAATTAGTGAAGCAGGAGAGAAAGTTAAGTCACATAAAGCGGATGATCAAGAATCATACAATCAGATATGTGAACAGTGCAGAAGTGGGTTGCATGCAGAAGTAATGCTTTTATGTGACAGGTGTAATAAAGGATGGCATATTTATTGTTTATCACCGCCTTTGAAACGGGTCCCACCTGGCAATTGGTATTGCTCTGAATGCTTCAACTCTGAGAAAGATAGCTTTGGTTTTGTTCCTGGTAAACAATTGTCATTGGAAGCTTTTAGGCGTGTGGCTGATCGCGCTAAGAAGAAATGGTTTGGTTCAACATCTGCATCAAGGGTACAATTGGAAAAGAAGTTTTGGGAAATAGTGGAAGGATCTGTTGGTGAAGTTGAAGTTATTTATGGCAGTGATCTGGATACTTCTGTTTGTGGTAGTGGTTTTCCCCGTGTAAACGATCAAAAACCATCATCTATAGATGTTAATGAATGGAATGAGTATTGTGCTAGCCCATGGAATCTTAATAACTTGCCAAAATTACAAGGGTCAATGCTTCGTGCTGTTCATCATAATATTGCTGGTGTTATGGTACCTTGGCTTTACATTGGGATGCTATTTTCGTCTTTTTGCTGGCACTTTGAAGATCATTGTTTCTATTCTATGAATTATCACCACTGGTATGTACTTGTTGGAATCTTGATATAGTTCTCTGATTTCTAGCCTGGTATCCTTTCATATAGAGTGCATTTACGCCTTATAAACAGTTCAGTTTTATATTATCTCAAAATGTGATGTTAATGTTTTTCATATACTTTCAGGGGAGAGCCCAAATGTTGGTATAGTGTCCCTGGTAGTGAAGCCAGTGCCTTCGAGAAGGTAGGTCATCACTAATACCATACCATGGCATTTCCTGTTGAATAACTATAATACCCTGGCAGTTTGGGTTTTTGGTGTTAGTTATTAGAGCATCATGTTAGTCACACGTAAAATAACCACTATTGATAAAAAGAATCTAGATACATTTTTATGGCAGTTGAAGCACCCAATCGATTGATTGTATTGTTATATGAACTTAAAAAAGTTTATTTCTAATGCTGGTTTCTTTCATAAGATTTGCTTATTCTACTTAGGGGAAAAGCAGGAAGAACAGGGAAGAACAGAAACTTTTTTTGAAATAGAACATAATATCATTCTCTTTGAGCATTCACATTTCACCTCTCCAGTGGGTGATGGCTTAAGATATATAGATTTTTTGTGGTCATTTGGTTCGCTAAATTGTTAACGGGACTAGCGTATTTCATTTTCTTTGAGCATTCACATTTCACCTCTCCAGTGGGTGATGGCTTAAGATATTTAGATTTTTTGTGGTCATTTGGTTCGCTAAATTGTTAACGGGACTAGCGTAATGGCTACTATATTGTATGCTGATTTTTTCATCTTTATTTATAAATCAGAATGTAGCTTGGCTAATAATTATACTTAACATGAAAGTCTTGATCAAGTCAAAGGGAAAGTTTGACCTTGAGGATTTATATGATACTGCAGGTTATGCGAAATAGCCTTCCTGATTTGTTTGATGCACAACCTGACTTGCTTTTTCAGCTGGTCACTATGCTGAATCCATCTGTCCTGCAAGAACATAATGTTCCAGTTTACAGCGTATTACAGGTTTGTGAAGCAAAATACATAACTTAATAAATACCGACTCATTGTGCTGATACATTATGAATGGCTCCTCGTATTTTGATATTTTTTTGGAATGGCATGTTAAACAGTTTCTGGCCGTTGGTCTTATTCTGCAAATTATGATGTATCTAACCTTTTTTTTTCCTATGCCTCTTCCAGGAACCTGGGAATTTTGTCATTACCTTCCCTAGATCTTATCATGGAGGTTTCAACTTTGGTGAGCCAAATATGTACTCCAAATTGATTTTTTTTAAATCTTATAATTCTTATTTGTTTTTATCAATTATCTCTTGGTCTTGGCAGGTTTAAATTGTGCAGAAGCTGTCAATTTTGCACCGGCTGATTGGTTACCTTATGGTGGTTTTGGAGCAGAGCTTTATCAGCATTATCGCAGACCTGCTGTCTTGTCTCATGAAGAGCTGCTTTGTGTGGTTGTCAAGGTCTGCAGTTTTTATTTTTATTTTCATTTTCATTTTCTATTTTAGTTTATTATCATATTTTGAATTTTGATAAAAAAGGAAGGTCAGCAGTCTGTTACTTGAATCTATACTCTTATGCCGTGCTATTAATTATCTTTCATCATACTTTGTGTAAATTTTGATGATGAAGGTGTGAGGTGATGTTTAAGTTAAATATTCCAATATCGACATGCCTTTTCTTTCTGTCATTTCTTGTGGGTTCTGTTTGTTTAAATAGCAGCAATTTCATCTTCAAGGTCATGTGGCCATGTTCTGGATGCTTATTATTGTTATTATATTTTGCCTGCTATCTACAGAATGATTTTGATAGCATTGCATTACCTTACTTGAAAGATGAGTTGCTTCGCGTGTACAATAAAGAAAAGAGTTGGAGAGAAAGTCTTTGGAAAAATGGCATTATTCGTTCTTCTCCCATGGCTCCTCGAAAGCAGCCAAATTATGTTGGTGTTGAAGAGGTAACTTGAGGTTTCTGAGCTATTTTTTTTCCTGAATATGTATTTTTAACATTCTCAAAAGTAAAATACATATTCAATGGAAGCTGTGGACGATGTTTTGCAGGATGCAACCTGCATCATATGTCAGCAGTTCTTGTATCTATCAGCTGTTGGTTGCAGCTGCAGGCCTTCTGCTTTTGTCTGTCTGGAGGTAAAGTGATTTTAAGTACTCCAAATGAGATAACCTTATATAGTAATTTACCATGTAACCTGCAAATTTAATCATGGGACCATTGGCCTTAATTCTGTATTGACTAATTATTTGCACTATACGTGCAGCATTGGGAAAACCTGTGTGAATGCAAGCCCTGCAAACGCCATTTTCTTTATCGTCACACACTTGCAGAATTAAACGATATAATAATTATGATGGAGACACAGAATTCTGAGGAGGCGATCCAAAAGAGAAACTCAAGAAAGCATTTGACTTGTACCAATGAGACACCCATTTTATCAAAAAAGGTTTGAATTCTAACCAAAGTTAATCTGGTTTTCAAATCATGAAGATCATAATCCATATATATGTTTTTAAACTTGTTTGTGTATTGCAATATTGGTGAAAGTATACCGCTGTGCTCCAATTGACCGTGTTTTTATTATTATATATATAGGTTAAAGGTAGTCATGTTACAATTGCGCAACTTGCTCAAGAATGGCTCCTGAGATCTTGTAAAGTTCTTCAGATGCCATATTCAAATGACGCGTATGCCCTTGCCTTGAAAGAAGCAGAACAATTTGTTTGGGCTGGTTCTGAAATGGATGCAGTAAGATTAAAGTCTCTGATTAATTTCCCATTTATATATTTGGTTAAAGAGTCAGCATTTATATCACAGTGTGAATGAAAATAGGTTAGAGAACTGGCAAAAAATTTGGCTGAAGCTCAAAACTGGGCAGAAGGTGTTAGAGATTGTCTTTCAAAAATTGAATTGTGGCCATCTCACCATAACTGTGAAATGGAGAGGGTAAAAATGGAAGATTTGACCTCTTTGCTTAATGTCAGTCCTGTGCCTTGTAATGAACCTGGACATCTAAAGTTAAAGGTGAATAATGTTTGAATTCTATTTAATAAAGTTTATGTTTAGTACCTGAACAAATGATTCTTTTCTTCATAGGTTTATGAAGAAGAAGCAAAAGAGCTGATTCAAGAAATCTCTTCTGCTCTATCAACATCCTTCAATGTTTCTGTAAATCTTATTTTACAAATTAAATTTAGATTATTATTTGTTTCATTGTGTGTGGTTACTCATCTTGGCCATATTTTCAGATTGTTGATTTGGAAGCCTTGTACTCCAAAGCTTGTGAGTCTGCTATATATGTAAACGAAAGTGAGGAATTATTAACCAAACTGACAGCTGTGAAGGTTAGTTTAGTCTTGTCTCAGATCGTGCCAATCTTAGATGTTTTGTTGTTATCTGATATATTCTTTTTTGATTTGTCACTTTAGCTCTGGCTATACACAGTAAGAAACTGCATTTCAGAGAAATCTCCTGGTATAATCGAGATTGGTATCATCAATAACTTGAAGTCAAAGGTGGCTATGATATAGTGTTTTCCACTTATATTGTCTCAATATCTTAGATTGGCATTCATTGTTTTATGTAATTTCTTTTATTAGATTTTGGAACTTCAACTCCAAGTTCCTGAAGTTCCATTGTTTTTGGATTTTGCAAAGCAAGTTGAACTATGTCGATCTCGGTGTACGGAGATGTTGAGAGGTTCTATAACGTTAAAGGTTGGTAACTTAGATAGTTTATATAATTAGAAGCTTGAGTGGTACTTTATCTAATACGGAACATAATATATGATGTGCAGAACCTTGAAGTGCTCATCCAAGAATATGATGGTTTTACTGTTAATGTTCCCGAGTTAAAACTTTTGAAGCAATATCAAAGTGACACGTTTGACTGGATTTCACATTTCAATAACATTTTGAAGGATGTTCATGAGCGCGAGGATCAAGAAAATGTTGTTAATGAGTTGACTTGCCTTGAGAAAGATGGATCATTGTTGAAAGTTCAAGGTTTGCATCACGCATTATTCATATATAACAGATAACAATAGTTATGTTAACATACCAGAGTATATGGTTATTTTGTTCTCTTAATTATATGTGATATAGTTGATGAGTTGCTTCTTGTTGATGTGGAGTTAAAGAAGGCTTCTTGCAGGGTAGAAGCTTGGAAGGTAACTCCATGCATGTCATTTTATTATATTCTAGAGGTGGTCAAAAGGTTGTTTTTTGTAAATGTCAAAATGGACCGAAGCACTTTTGTCTAAAATTTATTAAATTTACTGTAAATAATTAGTGTGACAAATATGATTAATTACACTTTCAAAATGGAGCGAAGCACTTTTGTCTAAAATTTATTAAATTTACTGTAAATAATTAGTGTGGCAAATATGATTGATTATACGAATTACACTATTTCAATAACAATCTAGTGTTTTGAAGAAAAAGATTTAAAACCTTTTATGCTTTATAATAAAATTTTGGCAACTTTTGACCCAAGTCCTGTTTTCTTTTAAGCTTATTTTTCTGACCTGCCCCACTTAACCCGTTAGAGATAAACATTGTCTCACCAATATGCACAGTCTTCTATTTTTTTGTTTACTCTTCCTGTGCACTATCATAAGCTGAATTTGGCGCATGCAACGTAATTGGAGGGCATAGTCTCACACTTTCACCAATATGCAGTCTTCTATTTTTTTGTCCACAGTTGATTTATTTTTTTGGCTTGCCCCATTATAAAAGTCAATTGACACATTTTTGTTTACTCTTCTAGCGCACTATCATAAGTTGATTTGGTACATGCAACATAGTTGGAGGGCATTGTGTCACCCAAATGCATCGTTTTTCTTCTATTATTTTGTCCTGAACTTCATTTATTTGAGCTTCTTTTTACACTTTACAGGTCCTCCACAGTAAATTGCCATTGGAATCTATTCAGCAAGTAATGGCCGTGGCCACCAAGTATGAATTCTTTTGCATGATGCTTTTTTAACTGTTAGTCTGTTACATCTTTATGAGTTTTGTTAGTAAATATACACTGATCCGATTCAGACTAAAAATCGAGAATGAGAAGGTGTTCAAGAAAATTTATGATGTTCTTGCACAAGCTGTGTGTTTGGAAGAAAAAGCAAAACATATTCTTGCTTGTGAGGTTCAAATGTCTGATTTTGAAGACATTGTAAGGTAAACACATCATGCTGCAGTGGCTTCTCTGTAAATATATATGGCTGGAACTGTAAAAAGCTTCTAACCGGCTTCCTTTCAGGATGTCAGAGGATGTTTGTGCACTTTTCCCTTCTCTTGATGGTGTCAAGAAAGCTTTGTCAATGGCGAAATCGTGGTTGATGAAGTCTAAACCTTATTTAGTTTCTGATCCCTCTGCGAAGTCGGTTGCAAGTTCTTTGCTTAAAGTTGATGACTTGAAGGTTTTAACTGTCTGTTCACAATGGTTTTTTTAAGTGTTTCACACAAGTGGTTTATGACTTATTTAATGATGCAATTTTGTAGGAGTTGGTTTCAGAATCAAAGTTATTGAAGATGTATTTGGAAGAGAGGTTTTTGCTTGAAGATATACTACAGAAATATATGGAGTGGGAACATAGTGCATGTTCTGCTCTAAGCGATGCTGATGCACTTTTGAATATTCTTGATGTTGATGATGAGATTTCTTTTGATATAATCTCCACGATTCAAGGTCATGTTGCTAAGTTGGAATCCACAATGGAAAATGAGTTATCACTTTGTTTTGACAACATTGTAATTCCAAGACTACAAGAAGCTTGTGCATTTCTTAATTGGTGTTCTAAGGCTCTAGCTTTTCGTCCCAGTGTCCCCACACTCAAGGTGACCTTGAAGTAAAAATTAAGTTTGTTACTTTGTACACGTGATGTGATAATTTTTATGATATTGTTTAATCTTTTTCTGTATGCAGGAGGTTGATTTGTTGTTGGAGGATGCCAAGTGCCATCATGTTACGCATGCAGATCGTTCCTTTTGGAGGTCATTGCTTGATGGGGTTAATTGGCTTAAGCAAGCTGTTGAGATTCTTGGTTCTAGTAATGTTAAAAGATTTAATTTGAGTGACGTTGAAGAAGCTTTGAGACAATCTAAGGTATTATTCCCTCCAGTTTTCTTTCTGCTGAGCGCTGAGCCTTGATATGCAATTGTTATTTTCTCTTCCTTTTTACCATGCATTTACTGATGGCATTTGATAATGGCAGATGATTAAAATATCTTTTCCATTGGTTGTTGACCGATTACTTGATGCTATCAAGAGACACAAGTGAGTTTCATCAAGATGTGCCATCCGATTCTCTTTATTGATTGTTTGGATCTTAATCTCTCTCTCTCTCTCTCTCTGAAAGTAGAAGCTAGATAATCATCTTTTTGGTTATTACAATAATTATAGTTGCTGGCTCTTTATTTGGCATATGATGTCATAATGATGGGTAGTTTGCACTATGAGTCATATTGCTTTCCCTCTTTATGTCATTAAAGTGTGATCTAATGACTTATATTCACAATCCTAATTTATATGTGCCTTGTTTATTTCCTATACGGAAAGGATTTATAATATGGGCTCCAAAAACAAGTTGATATTTTTAGTTTGTGTAAAAAAATTAATTAATTTTATCCATTGATGGTGGGTAATGGATTAAGTACTTTACTAATTTCAAACTAGTGACCTCCAATTATTATCATCTAGAAGTGATCAAATGCCACTCAAACTACAAACTTGATGATGATAAAATTTCGTATGAACAGTAAATTACGACAAAGTACTATAATAATAGAACATTTTGAGTTTGAAAAGCTAAAGCATCTATGTTTTTCTAATTTGTGCCATTGAAGTTTTACTACAAAAAATGTACTTTTTTGAGTAGGACTGACATTCTTTTTGACAAAATAGTATGCGGTTTCTGCGTCAGCCTACTTGTTTTTGGCACTTCATTGATCTACTATTTTAACTGAATTCCTTTTTTCGTTCTTTAATGCTTCTAAAAGATAGTCATAGTAAATGATATCATTAATTGTCATGTATTGTTTCTCTATACGTCACCTAAAGCTAAAAGGCTAAAATTTAGTGCTAACGATCTTTTTTAACTGACGTTTTGACTGTGTAGTGTATGGGTGGACGAAGTGAGTGCATTTTTCAGCTGCAGCACTGGAGTCCGATCATGGTCTTTGTTACTGCAGCTTGAGGTCATATGATTATTTATCAAGTTTTACCTCTTTCTTCATTGGTGAACTTATTATCATAAACTTCAAATATATAATAGTAGTATTACTGATCTATGCAGGGTTCTGGCAGCACTAATGCTTTCAATTGTGTGGAAATCAACATGGTTTTATCTGAAGTGCAAAAAGTCAAAGAATGGAAACAAAGGGCTGGAAGTATTGTTGGGGTTAAAGTAGGCGATAGTAATAATAATAATAATAATCATCTGCTACTTGATGGTCTGTCTGAGGTACAGCGTAAACTATCTTCTTTCGTTTTTTTTGCCGTCTTGTATATTAATTTTCCTAGGATGGATCTGCTTGTTTTATATGTGGGGAATGCTTATGAATATTCTGCCTAAAATGGTACCACATTAACCTTCATGAAGTTATCTTTTTTAATATTCTAGATACTTTCTTTTGGCAGGTATTAAATACTCTAGAGAGATCTTTATATGTGTATGACAAGACTGATGGTTGCAGTCAAACAAGTTTTTGCATGTTCTGCTTAAGTGACTCTCAAAATCAGGACCTCTTGACTTGTTCTGTGTGCATGGATTGGTAAGTTGTCATGTTTTATAGTAATTAATAATAAAGCTAGTCACATTTTTATTCAGCAAGGAAAAGAGACCCTTAATATAATGTTAAATCATGTTTCCTTTTTGTTTTGCTTGCAGCTACCACTTAAATTGCGTAAAACCAACTGTAGGCGGTACAAGTCATGCAGCATCTAACATGTGTTCTTATTGCCATATCATTGAGTGTGGCAAAATCTCTCGGCTGGTATGACTTAGTTACTTCATTGAGATTCTGAATTTTTCATTCATTTAATTTTGATTTTTGCTGTCAGAAAATTGATGCAAAACGTCCTGAGTTTGATATGTTTTTAGAGCTTTTGTCTGATGCTGATAACCTATGTGTGGAGTAAGTGCCTTCCCTACTTTCATCCAAATGCATGCTGTACATAGCATGTGCTATCCATGCATGTTTCAAGTATATGGTTGTTTTCCTGAAACTAGGTTCTTCTTTCTGTTAAGTTTACTTTATTGAGATTGATTTGTATTGTCCCTTCTTCTTTTGCTCAGTTACTAGATTTGTGTTTGTATGGTACTATGGTATACCCTGGTGCTTTCAGTTATCAATAAAAATTTCTTTATGATATTTCAGGAGGTAGAAAATTGGGCGGGTCCGTGGGTTGACCCAAAACACTTTTTGTCCAGTTGTCAAAGTTCATTTCATTTCAATAATTTTAGATCTTTTGATTTACAAGGTTTTATGCATTAAAAAACATAATGGTATACTTTTGACATGTTTAACCTGTTTCTTTTTAAGCTTTCTTTTTACCTCTTTGACCAGTTAGAGTTAGAAAAAAACAAATCGGCCCATTAATAGTTAAATGGACCGAAGTTGCCATCTCTAGCTATTTGTCATATTCGTCTTCTCTATATAGATGCAAGCTTGCTTACATAAAATACATCAGATTATTGCTGATAAATCACACTTTGCAGGATTGAGGAAAAGGCTATAATACATCAGATTATTGAGAAATCTATGGCACACAAAGCTTGCTTGACTAAAATCTTAGAATTTTCATCTTCTTCTTCTGGCGAAGACTTGACTTTTGTTGTTAGGAAACTGTCAACCGCTTTAAAGGTGACTAATAGTCTGGTTTATGGATTTTGCTGCTAATGTCTCGTTTTATAACATCAAATTATGTTATATGTAAGCTTAAAGTAATGAGCACATGTTTAATTCATCTCGTGCAATAACAGTATATGATTTTTTTTCTTTTACAGGCAGTGGAAGTGGCGGGGGTGTATGATCGCGAAAGTAATTGCAAATTTGATCTTGCATTAGCAAGAAATTCATGGAGAGTTAGAGTGTCCAAGTTATTGAAAGGTTCACAAAAACCTTCAATCCACCAGGTCCAACGGCTATTGAAAGAGGTACTCGCAAAATTATATAAAACTCAGAAGCTGACTTATCTTATTCTTTAATTTGGGTGTTTGGATATATGTTTACATTTAGATCATAGGATATTTGCTATGCTATCAATAAAAGATAAACAAATACTCTTTCCTTTTCATTTAATTCCTGAATTACCTGTTAGCATATAAGAAAGAATTCAGGGGTGCTGGATAACTGACCCTGGTATATGATGAGATTTGCAGGGTCTCACTATAAATATTGCTTTGGAAGATTATTTTTGGCACAGACTTGAGACAATGAAGCAATTTGGTTTGCAATGGGCAATGAAAGCCAAAAAGGTTTTTTTTTTCTATATATACTTTTTGTCTTATGGGCCGAGTCAATTAATACCTTTTTATACTACTGAACAGGTTTCAGCAGATTCTGGTGCACTGGAATTGCATAAAGTTTTTGAACTTATAGCTGAGGGAGAAAATATCCCAGTGCACTTTGACAAGGAACTTAAGGTAACAAACAAAAAAGATAACATCATTTGTAGCTTAAATGCTTTCTTTTATTGATTTTTATTTTACCTTATCATGGTTTTGGTGCTTGCAGTTATTGAAAGAACGCAGTATGCTTTACTGCATATGTAGGAAACCCTATGATCAAAGACCAATGATTGCTTGTGACAAATGTGATGAATGGTATCATTTTGATTGCATTAGATTATCATGGGCACCAAAAAATTACATTTGCCCTGCCTGTAAGGTTGATACAGCAGATGACATTAAATGCACTTCGTCATCAATTGCACAAGAAAGGCAAGCACATTCTTTTAAACCTCTAATTTTGACGAGTAATTTACTATTTTTTTATGAACTCTTTAGAAGTTAGGTGGGTCAGGCTAGATGTGTGTCAGGTCAAAAAGGGTCAGGGTTGAAATGGGTCATTTTTTATCATTTGACTTCTGATTTTGAAGCTGCCACAGACAAAAATCTGTACTCGTTGACTTTTGATGTCAATCCTACTAGTACTGATTTCCAAAATTTTGCTTTGTATATCATGATAGATTGATAGTTATATACATGTAAATAGCCAACGACTAAGTTTCAAAAATGGTACCTTCGAATCATTTGTTTTGGTAGGCTATGTGATATTATACCTCTGACAAGTCGGATGTTTTACTTTAACCAGGTCCAATGGTGAATGTGAAGAGCCTCAAACACCATCTCCAAGACCAATGGAGTTGAGAAGGGAAGCAGAAAGCAATGACAACATTAGTACCAGGAGACGTAGTGGCATTGAACGTATTCTGTGGAGAAACCGAAAGCCTTACAGAAGAGCAGCTAAAAGACGCGTTGAGCTTGATATTTTTACTCCATTTTTCCATGTACATTAATAAACTTAGTAATCTTGGATTAAATGGAAATTCGATCATTTAATTCATTTAATTGATTCTAGGTTTATATCTTAATGTAGTTTTTCTGTTCTTGATTCAAGTGACTGAACTAGATCTTTCATCTCAAAGTCTTTTGTTACTTGATGTTGAACATTTTTATTTAACCTACATGTGTAATGAACCCAACTGTTTAACCTCTAAGTTGCATGAACTACAATCTATAGTTTGATTGAAGGGGCTATAAACATATTTATTTGATCTTATATGACATGCATCACAATTATCACTTCAATTGGCGAATATAGGGTTTTTGATGTCCTTTTTATTTATTAGTATTACCATTAGATGGAAGTACGGAACCGTCTAACCCTCTTCGAGTTTGTTTGCATCAACACTTTGCAGTATCAAGGAGTGTATGATGTCTTATCAGCCGAATGGTTGTGTTTTAGTCTTACCAGTCTGAGTCTCAAGTTGGGCATTAAGTGAATGTGGGTTCAAGTCTAGTCTCATCTGATTTTTACATTTTCTGAAAAGATTCCACTTATATATAGAGATGTTTAAGGAAAAAGAACCTATTTTTACCATTTGCCAACGGCTGAATGCTGAAATAATAAGTTATAGTGCACCAAGTTTAAGGCCTACTGCCAGTAGATATAGTTGGTGTTAACTTCACAAAATCCATACTAAATTTTCTTAAAAGTTTTTGGCAGACAGAAGGCCAAGATTTTCTGCTATTTTCACTCTCAGTTGGGAGATTATCAAGTCTGATTTTCACTAGAGAGTAATTCCCGACAACCCACAAACAAACAGGTTTTGGGTCGGCTGACCTATTAACCCGTTTAAGAACGTAATACAGGTAGACATGAAACACGATTCGGACGAATAAGTATATGGGTTGAGTTAGGGTTGAAAAAATCAACCCGATAACCTGATCCATTATTATTTTTCACCGTCCTAAAAATCGCCAAGAAATATGGAAAATTAACGGCTAATAATGGAAATTAGTTTTGGTTGGGAAGGACATATGGATAGACGTTAAGACGTGATTGTTTATTTTTTATCTAGCTTCATCAATTTTTTTAACTCAAGTAAATTTTATAATATACTTCATTTTTAAAAAAAAAGTTTTAACATAAAATTTAGAACTTTATTCTCAAAGTATTGCTATATTAAAAAAAACCAGCTTATTTCAAGGATTAATGTATTGTGTGTAAAGCGGTGCGTTCAAACCTTTCACAACGAGACGTCTAACTTAAGTTTTAACCTTTGACATAATGATCATTTATAAAATCCTTTGTTTCTAGAACAATTGTGAGAGCATCTTGTTATACATCATGTTTAGTTCATGGGTTAACTCGGTCACATTTTTACCCGCACCAGAACCCGAAGACCCGTCATGATCCGACCCACATCAGCAGCCCATCCCACAATCACCCGCCCACACGTTTATTTCATTGTTTTATTTTGTTTTCCATGATCCCATGTTGTAGTTAATTTTCATTCTTTTAAATTCATTTAATTTCAGTCTTTTTGCATCCAAGTCTAGGTGTAGTAAAGATGAGGAGATCATGAGTTAGTTTAGTGGGTCAGTTATTTCTTTTCCAAAAACTTGTAATGGTCTTATTTAAACAACGAATGGAAGAAGAAAGGAGACGTTGAATATTGTATGCAAGTTTTGTTAAACTTGATCCTTCCATTGCTAGTTTAAATTTGACATGTTCTTTGGATTCTAAATGTGAGTCAAGTGATTAATCATCTTGTTTGAATGATGTTGTTTGAAATATGCACACATAAATGTGTGTATACAATCCCACAACGGTTTAAATAATCACCAACGGAATGAATAATAAAAGCTTTGAAAAGGGGATGGAAAAAAATTAAACACTTGAAATATAATATCTTCACCTCAAACTAAGGTAGGCTTGTAACAAAAACTAAGTTCTATGATTTAAAGCAAAGTAATAACGTAGAAGATCGTCTTACATTTCAACTAAAACACTCCACCAGTGATCTTGGAGCCTGAAAGCACAAACTCCAGCCCTGCAGGTAATCAAAAGCTGAAATAATCAAAAACAAATTCAATAAATCGACTTAACGCGGATACTTAAAAGAAACAAACATGCTACTTACAAATCATTCTCTTCCACTGTCGTCATCAGGGGATGCCGGTTTAACATCAACAGTGAAGCTATACTCCTGGTCACACCCCATGTAAGAATCACACATGAAGTACAAAGTTAAGCTTTTCTTCCCAGGTTCACTTGGTGCGGTAATATTATCCAGTTTAACCTTTGCCTTCCTCTGCAAGGAAACCCTCTTAATTGCAAGCAACTGGTTACTTTTTGTATCACCAACAACCAGCCACCATCCTTCCTCTTTGCTTTTCGGGTATCTGGGGGCATCTACGGGACCCACCTCAGTCTTACCCTCAAGATCCCGTTCAAGTGTAACTACCAGTGTAATATCTTCCCCAGCCCTAACATTCTCACTGTCTACAACATCATATGACAGATCAATATTGGGGAAACGGTTACAAAACCTTGCAATATCCATCAACTGAGAATCCGACATCTGTAACAGTTCCCGCCTCTCGTCATCTTCCATTTCAACCAAGTCAAACACGGTTTCAATACTCCTACCAGGGTTTTCTTGGCACCGTTTGGCCAACTCTTTAGTGAAATGAGGCAGCTGCAAGAGAACTGAATCTCGTTCCCACATTCCTTGTGTCACCATCTGGCTAACTTCCATTGCAAGTAAAGCTAGACTAAGCCACCCATTGCTTGAAATAACATCCACCAAGGCTTGAAGCAGCCTGCCAGCAGATAAAAGAACTTCGTGCTGGTCTGACCCGAGATTCCCACCTACCAATTGTCTAGAGAAATGAGCTTGTAGCAGTGCGTTTGCCTTCACATGTGGGTCCCCGTATTTGGGGTTTTCAAACGAAAACCGCTGATGATTAATCAACTTTCGGATCAATTCCTCCTCACCGGGTCGAACCGGGAGTAACTCGTACTCAGAAGCTGAAGACAGAATCTCCAAAAGACCCTTCATTTTTGTCTTGCTGGTTATTGAAGAACTAAACCTTTCAATCGTCGTGTAACTGATGTAATAATATGAAGCAATCATACCCAGATTGAGAGGAGAAAGATCATAATCATCCTCGATTGCAACACATTTACTCGATTCCAAATCACTTAACGTGTTCTCCACAAGTTCGGATAGATGATCTGATAAATGCCTTTGACTTACACCTTGCAGATTGTAGTAATTAGGGTTTTGAGTCAGCCTTCGGTACATAAACGTCCACGTCAGATAATCAACAGCATCTTGTTTGTTTGCAATCACTTCAACCACCACCTCAGCATTCAAATTATCATGTAGGTGATGATGCAAATGGCTTTCAACTGGAAATGCTTCATCTACAAACTTTCTATAATACTCCTTACGCGGGGCATGGCAAAAGATGACACATTTCCCCGTACTATCAACAAGTGGCCGGCTAGCGCGGCCCATCATCTGAAGAAGATCGGTTACTGGATAATCAGTGTGGGCATTTTCCCGCCCGTCATAATATTGTGTTCCCATAACCACCACCAGATGTGCACGAAGAGAGACCCCCCAACACATGGTTCCGCTCAATACACACACTTGAATACAGCCCGTTTCAAACAGTGTCTTGACAATATCTTGGTCAGTGGTAGTCAAACCCTCGTGTAGATACCCCACCCCGTATTTCAACGTCTCCTTCAACATGGGTTCCCGGATCCGGTCGATAAACGGGCCCAACTCAGTTTCAGACTGAAGTAAGAACAAAGGTGTATCTCGATTCTCGGCACCTGGGTATTTACTTTCAGCAATTGAGTATGTCATCAGATCAACAGCTGTCAGACGGGTGTGTTTCCTGGTAGGAACAAACACAATTGCCGGTTTTTGATTCTTAGCATGTTGCACAATAGCAGTGTAAGTCGGTTTGCTCATTGCTTGCATTCGGGCTTCAAAATTAGCTATATCTATACCTTGGATGTGAATCTCAAGCGGGACGGGTCGAACTCTTGGGGGGAAATTGAAAAGACTAAGTGCCGTAGCACCTATCCATTCACCCAAATCTTTTGCATTTGCAAGTGAAGTTGATAGTGCCACTATTCGGATATTATGACCCTGACTTGCAATGTATCTCATCCTGGACACTATAACCTCCAAAACCGGACCGTTTTGCCCTCCGATCAAATGCAACTCATCAACAATAAAAAGACTGACTTGTTGAACATGTTTACGTTGTTTCCAACGACGTGACAAGGCATCCCACTTATCAGGAGTGCTGATTATCACCTGCCCTTTTTCAAGTAATTTCAAATCGGTTGTCGTCTCTCCAGTCAACTCACAAACCTTCAACCGCAGCCCGTCTCCAAATTTCTTTTTCCATTCATTATAGCGTTCCTTAGCAAGTGCTTCAACAGGAGCAATATACACAGCCCGCATAACGTTATCAGACCCTTTCTCGGACGCTTTCTGATGGTTTCTTAAAACAGCAAATTCTGCACATATCGTTTTCCCACTACCCGTTGGTGCAGCAACTAACACATTGTCATCGGTGGTGTACAGCACTGTAAAAACTTGAGTTTGAACAGGGTTAAAGTGTTTGAATTCTTTATATAGTGCTTCATATATAGGGTTTCTCAAAGCTGTAACAGGAAGTGGCTGCAAATCTAGCAATTCAGTTGGTGGCGGGTACTTTTCAGGTAAGATCAAGTGACGGAATGAAACAGGTAAAACCGATATCGACCCAAGCCATTTGTCAGAGACAACCTTAATGAAGTACTGAGGTGGCAACGGTTCGTATATCGGGACAGTGAAATTCAAAGTGTGATCTTCATCAATGTACTGTTTTTTCAGCAAAAAATACTCGCTATGAAGTATGTACTCTCCGTCGTTATCTTCTACAATCACCCAGAACGGTTCAACATAGCCGTGAATCTTGTCTTCCCACTGGAAATCTGGAGTGATAGAGAGTTCAACCCTTAGAATGGTCCGGGTAATTGGTTGAACATGTGCAGCTAGGTTGAGCTTTGGGAACTGGTGAATGCATCTATGAAGATTCCTCCCCATTTTTGGGGCACGAACAAGCTCTCCTAGCTCCTGCGATGACAAATCATAATACCTTTCCCATGCTATATCTTTTTTCTCCAGCTTCATTAATATATCATTTTTAATCCCATGAAATTGACGTAGAGGAGTTTGCACACTCCAGATTCTCTTATTTACCATTTTGCACAAATTTAAAGCTTTCTCAGCTAACTGGGCCCACCTGTTTTTCAACACAATCTCAAAAAGAGCCCGCATTAAACGTCCAGCGCTCTGCAAAACCAAATAAACAAGATTCAATCAACAAAAAATATAATCTGCAACGATAAATGGTAAAATATCATAAAAATGGCAAAGGCTTTTTCGGCATAGCATCCCATAGTATTTTCAGTTTATCCCGTTTTAGTCATCATACTGCTTGTATATTTTAGTCATTAAAAGATTGTTTACTGTCAAACATAGGTCAAAAACAAGACATAAAAGTTCACACAAGTCCACAAAATGACCCAAAAAGGTACAAAGAAGGAGAAAAAAATCATTTCTTAATGATTAGAATGTATTTAAAAGGGTACAAATGACATTATGCAGAAAAATGAATGCAAAAATGGGAAGTTGGTGAATAAAAGATGGAAGAATAAAACCAACCTGAGTTATGAAGACCATATCAGAAGTCAATGAAAGACCTTCAAGCTTCAGCTGAGAAATATATGCCTGGAGCAGAACATTAATCTTTGCACTGGGCTCTTCTAGATTTTCCTTAATTGGAATAGGAACACGATCTAAAAGCTTTACAAGTTCCATTTTTTCATCTTGTCTTACTGTCACATACTTAAACTCCTCGCTGAGTGAAAACAATCTACATAGCTCAATATCACTCATAGTGGGCTTCAAATGCTCATTGTAAGTAGCAATAGTTCCATGAGTTATGTAATAGTAACTTGCAATTCGACCCAAATCAGTCACCTGAAAATACCCACTTTTTCTATCATACTTCACCAAGTTGTTTTTATCAAGTATTGTGGCAGCAGAATGAACCTGCAAGAAATAGTAATCAACATTAGTTCAAAAATATTGCTAAAACCTTTTACCAAACCAAAATATAGATCTACAGTTGAAATACTTAATAGCATGTTAGTTTGTAGCACTTCATGAACAAAGCACTAAAGCAACAATCTTTTTTTTAAATGGTGAAATAGTTTTTGAATGAAACAAACAAACTTACACAGAAAATTCCCACTCATAGCAAGCTATATGTAGGGTCTGGGGAGAGTGGGATCAAGGCAAACCCTTCCTCTATCCTGAAAGATAGAGAGGTTGCTCCGACTGAAACCCCCGTCTCTTTTTTTAAATAAAGATACTCTAAAATAACATTCAAAAAAAAAATTCGGATTTTCTTTTTTGTGATGACAACACTGATTAAAATGAAGACTCGTTTAAAAATGAAGATGAAGCCACAAATACTGTACACAACTACTGGCAAACCAAAAAATAAAAAAATAGATATGTGCAGTTGAAAACTCACCAGATCAGCTCTCCTGCCCTCAAGTAATGGATCTCTCTTCAAAGCATCAGAAGATAAACTATAAAGCTCAGGGTTCCGCACCATACGAATGTACAAGTAAGTGTAACTAAGCCAGTTGAGCGCTTCTTTGGCATTTTGAACGGTTCCAAGAACAATTTCTGCATTCAACTGATCAGCCAATTTGGAGACAAATTGGCTTTCAATTGGAAGCTGCTGATTCATCAGCGAAAGGTAATATTGCAGCTCACTATGTCCAGTTATAATGATCCCTTCACCGTAAGTATCAAACTGGGGCCTCCCTGCACGACCCAACATCTGCATAACATCCAAAGGACTAAGCTCAGTCCATGCACCTTTTTCCGGATTATAAATCTGGGTTCCTTTAATAATGACAGTGTGAGCTGGCAAGTTCACACCCCATGCCAGAGTGGCAGTTGAAACTAGTACTTGTATATGTCCATCAGCAAATAATTCCTCAACAAGTTGACGGTCAGCCCTAGCCATACCCGCATTATGAATTGCTAACCCATAAGGCAACAGATCTTTAAGATCATTACTTTTCACCAGCTCAGTATGTTCATGAAGAATCTCACGACTTGCGCTATCTTCTTTTAGAAAGATCCCTAATGTGTCATTAGCAAGAGCAGTGTCTCTAATTGCACGAGCCGTTTTTGTCGTTTCTTTCCTTGAATGCACAAATATAAGCACCTGATGCTTTCCTGCCACACCGATTACCTTTTCGTAACAAATATCGTTCATCAACTGGAATTTCTGCAATGGCTTCTTTACCGTGATTCCAATGTACTGCTGAGCAAGAGGGCAAGGTCTGTAACTATTGTCAAAATGAAATAGACCTTTTTTTAAGTCAACTCGCAGAAATAACGCCACATCATCATAGTTCGGAAGTGTGGCAGATAATCCAACCAACCGAATATGTTCCTTTGTCGTCTCGATTTGCCTAACAGTCCTTGCAACGATACTTTCAAGAACAGGTCCTCTGTTATCATGCAGGAGATGGATCTCATCAATAATTAGAAGCTTCACAAGTTGAGTATAAGTACGGTCTCCTGATTTTCTGGTTATAATATCCCATTTCTCTGGTGTGGTGACAATAATTTGTGTTTCTTCTATCTGTTGACGGGTCAAAGACTGGTCCCCACTCAACTCCATCACATTGACACCATAATGCTTCAGACGATTAGACAAATTCCCTACCACTTCAGCCACCAGGGCTTTCATTGGTGCCACATAGACAATCTTGTAATCACTGTGGTTAAACGAACCATCTTCATTCATATGCAAACCAACCTGTTGAAGTATGGTAAGCATAGCAACATTGGTTTTCCCAGCTCCAGTGGGGGCACATAGTAATAAGTTGTCTGCTTTGAACAAAGCAGTCTCATAAACTCTACTCTGAACCCTATTTAATTGAGTCATCCCCTCGAAAGCTGGTTGGGCCCAACCTGGCATCGCTGAAATCTTTACAAGTTTTTCATCAGCAGCAAGAGGTTTGGGCTTCAGTGCAGGCACATGAACTTCTTCGTATCCTTTACTGTGGTTCCTGTAAGACCCTAAAGGAAGCTCACACTTTTTATTTGCCATTAAAAGACCACCTTGTTGAAATGCAATGCCCTCAAGATCAAGCAACTGTCTTTGACCGTTTAACCAACCGTTCTCGGCATCACGGTCAACAATTTCCCTTCGATCCCGGTCACCAGATCCACCTCCACTTTCATCTTTCAACCGCCTTGCTTCTTCTCTTATACTTTTCTCCAAGTTCTTCTGTCTCTCTTTTGCTGTTGCCCTTGTGGCATGCAACTGTTCCAATATTGCAACCAAATCAGGCCCCAGTTCCATCATTTTCTCTTCAATCTGCTTCCTCTGTTCTTGGTCTTCAGCTCTTGCTAAACGGGTACACCACACAATCTTCAATCGATTCCTTAAAAGATACTTTATGAGGCTGAAATTTTCAAACTGCAAATGCACCAGTAGCTTGTTTTCAACTTCACGGTCATCACCTTCTTCAAGAATCTTTAGTACTTCTTCAGCAAGCTTCTGGCTCTGTTGGGGATCAATCTGCTGTTCATAAGCTTGGGAGATCTTCCTCTGAAGCCAATAAGCATCGATGTCTTGTACATTAAGTGTCATGCCCTTAGCTTCTTGTGAATCTTCATCATCTATACCACCACCCATTTGCATAGCATTCCCATCTTTGTCCAAAACATCTTCTTCTTCCTCCTCATCTTCTTGTACAACATCAAGATCACTCTCTTCATCATCTTCTTCATTCTCCTCAAACTCAACAGCTACACCAACATCGTCATCAAGAGCATCTTCACCATTCGCAGCATTAAACCCAGCCCCATCACCACTTGCATCCTGAAAATCAGTTATAAGCCTCCCAATAGAAACCAACTGATCAAAAACCTGGTTCGGTATAGAGTTCAACAGCTTCTCAATATCCTTCTTTTTTTCAGGATTCTTCAACGTATCATTCTTGAGCACAGCCAAAATCTCATCCGCGGCACCACTAACAATATTCAAAGGCTGACCACCCAACTGCTGCTGGATCACACTAAGCATAGCCTCATATGCAGCTCGAGTTTCTTTCGTTTTGGGCTGGTAAACCCCTTCTTCTGTTGATGTAAGAACACTCTCTTCTTGAAGACGCCGTCTTTTGCTCTGTCGGTTATTTACAGCTTCAGAAGAAGAGAGTGACGGATCACGTTCCTTTTTCTTCTTAGACTTGGTAAGTTTCACATCCAGCTCCGGTGGCCTTCCTCTAAAAGCACGGTCACCAAAATTTTTGGTATCAATCTTCCCATACAAAGACTCAGGCTCTCCGGTTGGCTCATGTGTATCTCGTGGCCGAGAATCGGTTGTCAACACAAGACTGGAGTTAGCTCTGTACTCATACTGTTTAAATCGGGCATGTGCCTCAGCACCACCGCCCAAATTTGCCATCTCAATCAACGGCTTCCTGATTCAATGAACCCTACAGTAACCAAAATTAATCTAGTCAAGTCAATCAAGCACAATATAGCAAAATATGAAGATCTATTTGGTATTAAGGTAAACGAACAACTACACTGGTTCAATAAACCCTAGAAATCAACACACATCTGTAGAAATCATGTCTCGGTTTCATTCAACGGAACTACGCTTTCTAAAACCTAGAAACATGACTGTAAATAAAAACTAGGGTTTTAATTTTAAATCTAATCGAACTAAAACACAAAACAGTCAAAATAGATGATGATAATGATGATGATTTACGTAACAAAAACACAGATTACGTACCAGTATTTGGATATGAAATTCTTTGACGACGACACTGTAATTTCAGAGAAACAGATGAAGATATAAATATCAAGCAGGTGTCTGGCGAGGCGGTGAGTGCGATTTCACTAGGTTTTGCTGATGGTAACGCGGGTCGGTTCGGGTTGCTCCGTCGGGTTTCGATAAATTATGACCCGAATGGAATTCTTATTTATTTTTATCTTTTTTAATGGCAAATTTTTTTAGTTATGTAGGAGTGGGAATAGAGATTACTAAAAAAATATTTATGAAAAGAAAATAATATAGATTACAAATGTTTGGAATCACACACGTCCGTTAATTGGAATATAGATGAAATATTGGAGAAGGGTATATCTTAAGTGAAACTTGTAACTTTACCCGTCACGTGTTGCGACGGTGTTGAAACGTAGTCTAACTCGAATTTCCGTGATTTGCGGTGTGAAGCGGATCTGAAACAGTTGCGACGGTTAAAAAAGAAACATAGTTACGTAAATAAAAAAACATATAAGATTATGGCTACTCGTTTAAAGTTGAAAGAAAATGTAAAAAAACAAAAAGAAAAAAAACCAAAGTAAAAAAATGTTTTGGCGTTAATACTAACGTACGTAAGTACAAAAAAAATAACGTATGAATTTAAGATGGATCGGTTTTAAAAGTCGAACCGTAGATATAAAAATGTATTATGTCTATTAATAATTAAAAAAGAATAATAAAAGAAAAAGAACAAATTATTTGTTGTCCATAGGTTTCGAACCTGTGATCATTGACTAAATGAAAGAAAATGCAAATGACCAGAACCACTACACCAGAAGCACCATTAGCTTTTTAGTTGAACCAAGTAATATAAATGAGAAAAAATTATTGTGTTGGTGGCTAAATTTCATTGGCCAATTGTTTGGTGGCACCACTCCATTAGCGGCCGACCTTACAATTTAAGGTATTCTTAAATAAAGTTATTCATGTGATAAGGATTTCGGTCTCCTTGGTCTTTTTAGTTTTATTTTCGTAACAAGGCTACACCATATAAAACTATGCTTCTCTTCAATTTTAGTGAAACTTGTCATTTTCATATGGATAATAGTGTAATACAGAACTGAGATAAATGCTAGATGCGTTCTAATATTTTTTTTATATAAAACTCAAATGGAAGAGGTTTATTGTCATATCAAGAGTTATTCCTAATATTAGAAATGAGTTTGTATTTATATGATATTTTAGACCTGGTAACTTGCTTATTAAGTTCGGTCAAAGTAACTGATATGTTCAGGGTGTTGCCATACAATCTGCAGTTTGCATCTTATGCCTACAAGAAACTGAAATGGAAGATCATACATTTATTCGCTGCCCGGTTGCTTCGGAGGTCCTGCGTAGGATTGAATGGTGGTCTAAAATTAGCCTCTCGTCTCAAAAAACGGTGTTGGAGCTTCTAAAGGACCTTAAAAAAACCCGTCTGCTTCAAAGGAAAAAAGAAAAATTGGGTTCTTGATTGGATATTGCACATTGTGGATTATATGGAAGACAAGGAACAAATGGGTCTTTACTAAAACTAGAGTGACGATTGAAAGCATGATAGAGGACATGAAAATATTAAGTTTCAAATGGAATGATCTAAGGGAAAGCAAAAGTCGGAGCAACCAAGAAGATTGGGTAATTAATCCTCTAAAAGGTATAGGGTGAGGTGGGGATGTCAAGTAGTCTGAAATAAAAATATGGTATGTGTTTGGAACAATTATTGGTTGGTGATTGTATTTGGGGTATTGCTAGTTCCCCGCTAGCTTTCAATGAATAATTCTTATTGTTGTTGTTAAAAAAAAACTAGACTCTTAAAATAAAACAGAAAGCATAATCTAAATATTAATTTCGGTCAAAATAACCAACATTCTAAACTCAATTAAAATAAATAATGAAAATCAACAATCTAAAATAAAATTTTAGAACGGTCTTATGATAATTATTTATTTAAAATGGTTAGAACATTTTTTTCACCATTCTTTCATGTTAACGTCGATTCACAAAGCGAGTCGCTCATTTGAGTTATTAGTCCCTGATTAGATAATGATGACAACATGTTGGGTTTTGGTATCACCAACCCTTACCCTAATTAAAAAAATCAGTTCCTAAACCTAATATCATCCCTCGTTATGTCATGTTACTCTCTAATAGTCGGGTTTTTGGGTTTTCCACTGAGATACAGTTCCCATTTATCGGCGGTTAAAATATATCCAACGAGATTCTCGTAACGCAAAACTTTATCCTAACTCATACGCAAAACCAACTTAAAACACATAAAAAGCCAATAAATGATTTATACCAATTCTAAATATTCAACAATTCTAACTTTCTATCAATTTTAATATTATATAATATACCCAAAAGTTTACAAAGCGGTCTCCCTTCTGATGATATTAAGAGTTCGAGTCCCATTGTGGAGCATGATGTAGATTTAGAATTATGATTAGATGAGTGTGTTTTGTCGTTCTAAAAACATAAATAATAAAACAATATACGTAGAAAAGCAATAGTGATTATAAAAAAAACATATATATATATATACACACAAAAACAAACAATTATACGAAAGGAGAATAAGATAGAAATAATGAGGAATATGAAATAAGACCATTTGTAATAAGTGGGTTTTGAGTCGCCGATGGTAGATGGAGAAGAGGTTGCACTCGTGGTAAAAGGAAACAGAGGGTGTGTGTGGGTCATGGATCGTGATCATAAGTCGTTTGTGAGAGGGGTATGGGAGATAACCAAAATGATTAAAAAATTCATTCCATTACTTTATAGCAAATAGACTCTAAGATCTCCCATTAACACATGGTCCACCGGTTATAAATTTAAGGGAAAATCACCAAATCAGCCATTTGACCAAGGATTCTTACTAAAATAGCTATTAACTTTCGATTTCATCAAAATAACCATTTTGGCGAAAATTTCCCATATTTCAATTTTTTTGCCGGGATTATTTATTTTTTTCTTTTTTGTGGGGCCCAGCGGCGATTGTCTATGACGAAAAAAATGAGAAAATGGCGAAAATTTTGAAAAAGCGAAAATACGTAAAAAGTGGCGAATTTTTAAAAAAGGCGAAGAAGTAGAGAATATTTAAAAGTGGCGAAAATTTGAATAAATTGGCGAAATTTGAATAAAGTGGCGAATATTTGTTAAAAGTGGCGAAAATTTCAGACTTTTTAGCGAAAATTCAGTAGTTTGACCATTTTAGTGAAAATTTGACAAAAAGTGGGGAAAATTCAGAAAATGTGACATAAAGTGATGGCGAAAATTCAAGGAATCTAGCGAAAATTCAGGGAATCTAGCGAAAATTCAGGGAATCTAGCGTTAGGATTTGACACATTTTTCACCATTTGAATTTTTTTTCTATAAATTTGCCATTCACTCATAATTTCTCCATTAACTCCAAATTTTCGCCATTCACTCTCATTTTCGAATCTCCTCTCCGCTTACGTTATAAAAATGAATGTTAATGTAAGTTTTTATTATCAGTTAGTTTTTCGTTACATCTAATATTTCATAAAATCTCATTTAATTACTTAAAAATAATTATATATATTTGTTTATTTATACATGAACACTATTATTCTGCTCATGTGGCTATTAGATGTAATATGAAAATTGTTAAACAAATTCTTGAAAAGTTAAGAACATATGCAGGTACACTCATTCTTTTTAGCAACACATGTTATGGATATTGGTTAAGTTGTGAATCTATTAACAGTGAAGCATCATTAGTTCATTTGATATTTCAAACTCAAATATTAACTGAGAATCCAAAAAATGACATAAACTTTTCAATCGGTGGGCGCACTTTAACTTTTGATCCTAGAGAATTTTGTTTGATTATTGGTTTTAGATTTGGTGAAGTTAAACCTCACATAAATTATCAAAGTGTTCCATTTTTTAAAGAAAGGTTATTTGGTAGTCACAAAGTTAAGTCAGAAGATTTGTTATATATTTTTAAAAATGATTTGCTAACTTTAGAAGAGATGAATGTTGTTCGAGTTTGTTTGTTATTATTGGTTGAGATCGGATTCAAGGGGTTAGAACCTAAAATTTTGTTGGATTCGTTTCTTTTAAAGTTGGTTAATGATCTAGAGGCATGGAATGATTATCCCTGGAGTTCTTATATTTGGAAATACACGTACCCACATGTTCATAATGCTCTTTTTAAAAATAATATAGATGAGCGAAAAATAAAGCTAACATATACTATCAAAGGATTTATTTGGGCATTTAAGGTTAGTCTCTATATTTTTATATAATATATTATTTACTTTCGTTTTATATTATACTAAGTTAAGTAGTTTTTATATATTTTTAGATGTGGATATTTGAGATATTTTCAGAGATTGGGATGTTAATTGATAGGGACGACAGTTTACCCCGTTGCCTTGGATGGAAAAAATGTAGTAGACTCACGTGGGAACAAGCAACTGCAATATTAGATCGTTCTTCTTATTTTGTTAGTTATCATTTACTTTAAATTATATTTTATGTTGTGCTGTATTTTTAACATTTATATTTTTGTTGTTAAATTTAGCAGTCAGGTTATGAGCCCATAGTCATTTCTCTTACAAAATTAGAAGAACAACAACAATACTGGAAAGAGAGTTGTAGCATTTGGGGTGAGGTAGCAGATGATTATACATCAAAATATTTTAATGAAAGTCCAATAAAACACACACAGACTGATTGTAAAGAAAATAAATTATCATCGAATGACGTTATCAGGAACATTTTGGAGCGTTTACAAGTATATTTTTTCCCATTATTTTGAAGTTAATTTTTTGCTTATATAATTTGTTTTTAATTAAATCTTATTTTGTCTTATAGAAGGTAGAGACGCTGGTAGGGAAAAATTATAGTAAAAGTGATCATGGTGAGTTAACGTCAAATAGAAATGAAGACGTCTAGACAACACTACCTTATGTAAGCATATATTTTTTATTTAAAATATTTATAACTATAACAGGTTTGATATTTAAAAATACAAACTTTGCTATAATTTTTTTATTTAAGGATGACCAACATATAAATATTTATGAAGAAAAGATAAGATATTTATGTTTTTAATAATTTTAGGTTTTTTGTATTTTTACATAAAGTTATAATTAATTATTTTTACAGCCCGTGGGTCTAAACCGGGGAAAAAGGATAAGCAAGTCATCTGCTGTTTTGCTTTCACCTTTCGGGATCATGTCATCGACTCCTAATTTAAAAAACAAAAAAGCGCAGTTATTAAAAAAGTAGGAGTTTTTATAAAACTGGAAAGTGTTGTGAAATTTCTCTTACTATGACATCCATTATTGAGTCGCGTTTTTTGAAGAGTTTGTTGGTTTTAGATGGATCTGATGGTTGGTTGGAGTCAAACGTAAGCAATTTGTTAAAGTGAAAATTAATTTTAGTCTTATTAATTTATTAATTAAATTAAAATTTGATGTGCGTGAAGTATATATATATTTTTGATAAAGATTTTTCACACAAATGTTGGTTTTAGAAGATGGTTTTCACCCAGACTACAATACACACAAAGGAAAAGTGCACCTTTCAAGTGGTAATACAGTTTTGATAAGAACCGGATGTCAATCCATTGACACAGTTTGAAGCTCTTTATGGACGTCGTTCACCGATTTGTTGGAACGAAATTGGTGAAGCACAAATCACCGGCCCCGAGCTTATCCAAGAGACCACCGATAAAATCTCTCTTATTCGTGACAACATTCGAGTAGCAAGGAGTCGGCAAAAGAGCTATGCCGATAAACGACGAAAACCCTTGGAATTTCAAGTTGGGGATATGGTTCTTCTAAAGGTGTCACCTTGGAAAGGCGTAGTCCGATTTGGAAAGAAAGGAAAACTTGCACCTCGATATGTGGGCCCATTCAAGGTACTCGGAAGGGTAGAAAAAGTGGCCTACAAACTCGATCTTCCTTCAGAGCTCAGCAACGTTCATCCGACTTTTCACACATCTAATTTGAAAAAGTGCCTAGTCGAAGAGAATCTCCACATCCCTCTTGATGAAGTGCGCATTGACGAAAAAATGCACTTTGTTGAGAAACCCGTGGAAATCATGGGCCGTGAAGTCAAGAAACTCAAACGTAGTCGCATCCCCATTGTCAAAATCCGTTGGGAGTCTAAACGTGGACCCGAGTTCACTTGGGAACGTGAAGACCAAATATCCGCATCTCTTTTCATAGCCTCCATTAGTTGAATTTCGGGGCGAAATTCAACTAACATAGGGAGACTGTGACATTCCGGATTTTTATTCACGCATTTGTAATATATATCATGTAATCATTTTCAACTGAATGAAATGCAAGTGTTTTTATTTAATTTTGTACAAAATATATATTTATTTTTATTTATTTTTTGGATTTAAAATAATTAAAATTTTATACGTTTTAAACTTATATAAAATTTTATATAAAAATCTAAATTAAAAAGGCTTATATATAAAATAAGATAACCTATTTAAATAAAATAATTAACTTTTATAAAAATATTTATAATAATAATAATATAAGTTTATAAAATAAAATTTAAAATTTAAAAAGAAATTTAATTAGTTTATTTTTAAAAAGTTGAGGGGACTGTTTCGAAAATTTTCAAACTAAAAGGTTTTAAACCAAAAACCGGTTAAGGGACTAAACATGGCCAAATCAAACCACAAGGACCCATCCGTAATTATCTCAGGGACTTTATTTAAACAGAATCAAACTTCAAGGACCAATTATGCCATTTCCTAATTCGCAATTCCAGCCGTCTACCCCATTGACCGGCGGTCCGAGTTATTTTCCGGCGAACCCCCGACACGTCTGTTCCCTGCACCTCGACAACAGATTTTGGTCTCCCTGACCTCGTCGTCCCCACGCGAACGAAAGCCCTCGACCAATTTGTCTCCCCGACATACAGAAAGCCTAATCGTGTTTGTGGCCGAAAGTCCACGCCACGAATTCGGCCCCGACAGTCAACCTCCACGCCTGCAAGATGGCTCGACAGTTTCGTCTCGTCCAGATGAGTGTCGGGACATGCTCAATTGCTTGTCTCATTATCAGGATCGAGCTCGGCTATAAAAAGCCATTACCGAACCTGCACGAGCTCGCCATCCCCTCTCCACCCACTCTCACTCAAAATTGAAACTACCATTGTGTTCGTTGTCTCTGAGAGAAGCTGGGACCAGAGTATCAGAGTCTAATTCCATCCCGAAGTTTGATTCCCATTCTTGACATTCTCGGATTTAGGACCCTGCCGACCGGACCTTTCGCGACCAGGTTCGAGCCTCAAATTGGTTCTGTTACCTTCTATTATCAACAAGCAATCTATCCCAATCGAAATTTCGGCCTCAGACCATCGATCACCGGGCAAACCAATATCCTCGGACACTGGTCTGCCGGTTGCCGAGAACCAGCGACCAATTCGCATATGTGTTATGTATTAAACATCACACACATAACCAGCGATGGGCGATAGCCCGGCTGGTTATGCGCGTGTGTGTTTGTGTTGTAGGTTGCGGGTTCGATTCTTGTGGCCTCCGGCCCAACCCAAATTTTTTTCTGTTTTTATTTATTTTATCATATTTTAATATTTTCCCTATACAATGAAAACTATTACGAGTTGGTTGACTCGTTCGTTTATCTTGGAAACAATTAAACCATTATTTTTCGTCACGCATATTTAACCCGTCAAAGTTTTAAAATAATAAATAACAAACCTTATATTTTATAAACTTGTTTAAATAAGTTTTAATTCATAAAAGAAAGTATATATATATATATAATAATGATAAAATAAATAAACAAAATAGAAATTTTTTTATAAAAATAATATCTACTTGTTTAAAAATATAAATATTTAACAAGATTAAATATATATTTTTAGATGTTAAATTTTACTAAAAATCATTATTATTTTACTACAATATTTTATACAAATAATTTTAAGGAATGTTATTATAAACCTATACACATTTAAATACGAATACACATATACAAACATACAATAATACATATTTATCTATATAGGATTTCATCGTGCTTAGTTTTCAACATCCTTATCACCCGCACTCGTGGATTAAAACATCCGCTAGCCAGGTGAGTTACATAGCCCCTATTTTACATTTTTACATACTTTGGGGTGAAACATTATACATGCTACTCATCAAATTGTTTATACGTGTTATACATGTGAATTATATGCTTGTTCATCGTGAATTATCTTGGGTGTACACTTATTTATTTTAAACACAAGAAAACCAACAGTAATATTAATAGATCTACTGTGCCTGACCAGCCCACCCGGTTAGGGTGTTTATTACTGCATACTCGGATATAGCCGCGTGTTATATTCAAACATATCGGATATAGTGGGTAACTATATTCAAACATACTGGGCCTAGCTGTTGTGCTATGTTCAAGCGC
Organism: Smallanthus sonchifolius; assembly: GCA_023525975.1. NCBI lineage: Eukaryota > Viridiplantae > Streptophyta > Magnoliopsida > Asterales > Asteraceae > Smallanthus > Smallanthus sonchifolius. Next base: position 56,810,583 of record CM042041.1, on the reverse strand, counting down.
GTCAATCAAGGTTTGAATTGTGCTTAGATAAATGATACAACCATAAATGCTATGTTTAACAAGATAAACAATGAGTTGCAAAACGCTATATATACTATTTATCGGTTCCACTAAACCTATGTACTCACCAAATTTATAGTTGACACTTGATTTTAAATAATGTTTCAGGTTTGGATATGTGATTGCTTGTTGAAGATTCCTCCACTTAAGAACTTATGGACCTAGTTAATTAAATCAATGTTTTGAAGTAGACTAGGTTATTTGAATTGTATTGTACTTGAATATTTGTTGTTTTTAATTAGATTAATGAATTATGAAATATTTTAGCTATCATGTGCTTTTGAACAATCATTTCATTGTCCGCCTCGATGATTCCGCCATCGGTTGGGGTGTGACAGATTGGTATCAGAGCCATGGTTATAGGGAATTAGGTTATTAGACACAATGACCTAGACTATAACCCTAGGACTCCCTTTTACGTGTTACGTGCTAAATGATTATTTGCTATGTGAATTATTTGTAGTTATGTATTATTTGAATTTTCCCAAGTTTAGTACATGAGACTTATACACATACATACAAGGCCTTAAACATACAATACATACTTTACATACACATTTGACAAATAAACATATGCAAACAAATTCACTACACATCCTTATCCATACTCTTTCCTCATCCATACTATTTGCAACATTCCTACATATTTTATACTCGTAGACTCAGAAGTGTATTAAATTCTTGAAAATCTCGTCAACGACTTAATATCTTGAAAACTAGTAAAGGACATGTGCAATCCGTAAGGGTGACACCTGTACATTGGGTTTTCTGTCTAGGAAAGCATTTCGTATAAATCCAAATAAACGGACCCGTATGCTTTCCTGGGAATTTCTGAAGTGAGTGTTTACCTATAGGCTAAAGCATGTCTCCTTGAAAGTTTTGTGGAATTACTTAACGTTGATAAGTCATTGTATTCGCAAGAATACGATCCGAACCTACACTCAAAATTTGGGGACATTATTGTAAGATAGGAAGAACTAGATGAACAAGCAAAGCAAATCATTATTACGGGTGCACACGTAATAACGATTTGTAGTGCATGCGAATCCCGACAATTCCTATTGCGCGAATAATGATCTATGACATCATCTCCTACCCGGAATAGATGACTTATTTTCCCCATCAACCTTGAATAAATACACATACATTGGCACGCGACATGATGAATCCCGCATTTCTGCTTACATTATTTCCCACTATAACTCATATATATATCCCCTTTATCTAAAATATCATTGTCTTTTCTTATGGTGTTAGAATGCCTCCTCGACGTGCAAACTCTAGCACTTCCAACCAGGATCTTGCTACTCTTCTTGCCCAATTGGTGGGGCAAATGACCCAAGCCAATAACAGTAACGGGTCTCACAACATCCAAGGAAACGGTGGTACCAACCCGCCTCAATGCACGTTTAAGCACTTTAACTCATGCAACCCTACAAAATTTTACGGGACTGAGGGTGCTACCGGCCTACTACAATGGTTTGAAAGCATGGAGAGCACATTCCTAAACAGTGACTGTCCCGATAATCTTCGGGTTCGCTATGCCACAAGTGTACTTCAAAAGAGAGCCCTCACCTGGTGGAACGGTGAGAAACGCACTCGTGGTGTTGAGGTTGCTACATCCTTATCATGGGATGACCTGAAGAAAGCCATGACTGATGAATTCTGTCCTCGAAATGAAATAAGGAAGCTCGAGACTGAGTTTTGGGATCTTGCCCAAGACATCGGGGATAATCTGGCTTACACCACCCGATTTCAAGAGCTGAGCCTATTGGTGCCTCATATGATCACTCCTCTTGCTCGGGAAATTGAAAAATACATAGGCGGGCTGCCTATGCAAATTCAGGATGCTGTGTTAGGAAGCAATCCTCCTACACTTTAAGCTGCTATCCGTCTATCCGCTACGCTATCCGACAACCACGTCAAAACCGGAACCTTATCAAGAAAGGGTTCCAAGAAGGTTGTTTCTACTCTTGCGGCCGTCAAAGATATAAAGCCCGAGTCTTCTAACCGCAACAAGAAACGAAAAGGTCAAAACTTCGCAGCTGTAACTCTCACCGCACCTGCTATTCAAGTGGCACCTTTGAGTCAAAACCCAAAACCTTATTTGGGCCCAAATCCCCAATGTCAGACCTGCAAATACCACCATCCTGCCAACTTACCATGCCGATTGTGTTCAAGCTGCGGACGATATGGACACCTGGCCACTACTTGCCGTACCCGTCCTCCCGTCCATCAAGCTGCTCCAGCCAACCGTCCAAACTATCCGACACCTCTCAATGGTCAGGAATGTTACGAATGTGGAGACCCAAACCATTTTCGTGACCGATGCCCAAAACTTCATCAACAAGGTGGTCCTCAAGTACGAGCGTTTAATATAAACGCTAATGAGGCACAAGCAAACAACGACGTGATAAACGGTACATTTCTCGTAAACAATAATTATGCATCCGTTTTATTTGATACCGGTGCCGATATGAGTTTTGTGTCTCTTACCTTTGAATCTCGACTTGCTAAACAAAGAACGAAACTTGACAATTCTTATTCCGTGGAGATAGCAAACAGGAAATCAATTGCTATAAATTCTGTTATCCGCGACTGCAATCTCGACCTTAATAATCATGAGTTCTCTATTGATCTCCTTCCGATGCAATTGGTAAGCTTCGATATTATAATTGGCATGGATTGGTTATCCAAGCACCATGCCGAGGTTATTTGCTATGAAAAGTGCATTCGTATAACTCTCCCTTCGGGCGACACGTTAGTTATTTTTGGTGAAAAACCGTGTCGTGGTCTTCAACTCATGTCTTGCACATTGGCACAAAAGTACTTGCGGAAAAAGTACGTTGCCTTCTTGGCCCACGTAGTTGACACGAAAGACAAGGGTAAGAAATTGCAAGATATTCCGATCATTCGAGACTTTCCCGAGGTATTCCCCGAGGATTTACCCGGTCTTCCTCCCCCTAGACAAGTAGAGTTTCGTATTGACCTGGTGCCCGGAGCAACTCCCGTGGCAAAAGCTCCCTATCGTCTTGAACCTTCCGAGATGCAAGAGCTCGCAAGTCAATTACAAGAACTCATCCAAAGGTTTCATCCGGCCAAGCCATTCACCTTGGGGTGCTCCCGTGCTGTTCGTAAAGAAAAAAGATGGATCGTTTCGAATGTGCATTGATTATCGTGAACTCAACAAGCTTACAATCAAGAACCGTTATCCTTTACCCCGTATCGACGATCTTTTCGATCAACTTCAAGGTTCAACATGTTTTTCCAAGATCGACCTTCGTTCCGGATACCATCAACTTCGTGTTCTCGATGAAGACATTCCGAAGACTGCCTTTCGGACTAGATATGGTCACTACGAGTTCATGGTCATGCCTTTTGGTTTGACTAATGCACCTGCGGTTTTCATGGATCTCATGAACCGTGTATGCAAACCTTATTTGGACAAGTTCGTGATCGTTTTCATTGACGACATTCTCATCTATTCTAAAACGAAAGCGGAACATGAACAACATCTTCGTTTGATTTTGGAGCTCTTGAAGAAAGAACGACTATACGCCAAGTTCTCCAAGTGTGAATTCTGGCTAAAAGAGGTTCAATTTTTGGGACACATAGTCAACGATAAAGGGATTCATGTGGACCCGGAAAAAATCGAAGCGGTAAAGAATTGGAGTACTCCTAAGACTCCTACCGAGATTCGTTCCTTCCTTGGACTAGCGGGTTACTATCGTCGCTTCATCTCAAATTTCTCCAAGATTGCGGTTCCGCTCACTGCCTTGACTCACAAAGGTAAACCTTATGAGTGAGGACCCAAACAAGAAGAAGCTTTTCAAACTCTCAAGCTCAAGCTCTGCAATGCTCCTGTTCTAACTCTTCCTAGTGGTAATGACGACTTTGTCGTTTATTGCCATGCATCCAACCAAGGTCTTGGTTGTGTTCTTATGCAGCATGGTCAAGTAATTGCATACGCATCACGTTAACTCAAAATCCATGAGAAGAACTATACGACCCATGATCTCGAGCTTGGTGCTGTCGTTTTCGCCTTGAAAATTTGGAGACACTATCTTTATGGCACCAAATGCGTGGTTTTCACCGACCACAAAAGCCTCCAACATATTTTCAATCAAAAGGAGCTGAATATGAGGCAACGACGATGGGTCGAACTTCTTAACGACTACGACTGCGAGATTCGCTACCACCCCGGCAAAGCAAATGTTGTAGCCGACGCCTTGAGTCGTAAAGAACGTATCATGCTTCATAGTGTTCATATTCATAACGATATCCAAGCCCGCATTCTCCAAGCACAACACACCTCGGTTACCGAGGGAAACACGTACCAAGAAATGGCATGTGGTGTAGAACTCTTGCTAGAAACCAAAGCCAACGGCCTATTGTATTACTTGGATCGTATCTGGGTTCCCTATCGCGACGACCTTCGTATATTTTTGATGAACGAGTCCCACAAAACTAGATATTCGGTACATCCCGGAGCTGATAAGATGTACATGGGTCTTCGTCAACAATACTGGTGGCCCGGCATGAAAAAGGATATTGCCCGCTTTGTGGTAAAATGCTTAACTTGTTCTAAAGTAAAGGCCGAACACCAGAAGCCTTCCGGGCTCCTCGAACAACTGAAATTCCCATGTGGAAGTGGGAGAACCTTGCCATGGACTTTATCACCAAACTCCCACGCACTTCTAGTGGGCACGATAGTATCTGGGTTATTATCGATCGACTCACAAATTCTGCTCATTTCTTGCCTATTCGTGAGGACTATCGAGTCGAGAAATTGGCTCGGGTCTACATTGATGAGATCGTAAGTCGTCACAGAATCCCTTTGAACATTATCTCCGATCGATAATAACCCAGATACTATCGTGCCCACAAGAAGTGCGTGGGAGTTTGGTATAGTATCTGGGTTATTATCGATCGACTCACAAATTCTGCTCATTTCTTGCCTATTCGTGAGGACTATCGAGTCGAGAAATTGGATCGGGTCTACATTGATGAGATCGTAAGTCGTCACAGAATCCCTTTGAACATTATCTCCGATCGTGATTCGCGTTTCACTTCCCGATTTTGGCAATCATTACAATCTGCGCTTGGTACTCGTTTGGATTTAAGCACGACTTACCATCCCTAGACCGATGGACAAACCGATCGAACAATCCAAAGTCTCGAGGATATGCTTAGAGCTTGTGTTATTGACGTTGGCGGCAATTGGAATTCTCACCTACCACTGATCGAATTTTCCTACAATAACAGCTACCACACAAGTATTAACATGGCACCGTTTCAAGATCTTTATGGACGAAAACGTCGTTCACCGATTTGTTGGAACGAAATTAGTGAAGCACAAATCACCGGCCCCGAGCTTATCCAAGAGACCACCGATAAAATCTCTCTTATTCGTGACAACATTCGAGTAGCAAGGAGTCGGCAAAAGAGCTATGCCGATAAACGACGAAAACCCTTGGAATTTCAAGTTGGGGATATGGTTCTTCTAAAGGTGTCACCTTGGAAAGGCGTAGTCCGATTTGGAAAGAAAGGAAAACTTGCACCTCGATATGTGGGCCCATTCAAGGTACTCGGAAGGGTAGAAAAAGTGGCCTACAAACTCGATCTTCCTTCAGAGCTCAGCAACGTTCATCCGACTTTTCACACATCTAATTTGAAAAAGTGCCTAGCCGAAGAGAATCTCCACATCCCTCTTGATGAAGTGCGCATTGACGAAAAAATGCACTTTGTTGAGAAACCCGTGGAAATCATGGGCCGTGAAGTCAAGAAACTCAAACGTAGTCGCATCCCCATTGTCAAAATCCGTTGGGAGTCTAAACGTGGACCCGAGTTCACTTGGGAACGTGAAGACCAAATATCCGCATCTCTTTTCATAGCCTCCATTAGTTGAATTTCGGGGCGAAATTCAACTAACATAGGGAGACTGTGACATTCCGGATTTTTATTCACGCATTTGTAATATATATCATGTAATCATTTTTAACTGAATGAAATGCAAGTGTTTTTATTTAATTTTGTACAAAATATATATTTATTTTTATTTATTTTTTGGATTTAAAATAATTAAAATTTTATACGTTTTAAACTTATATAAAATTTTATATAAAAATCTAAATTAAAAAGGCTTATATATAAAATAAGATAACCTATTTAAATAAAATAATTAACTTTTATAAAAATATTTATAATAATAATAATATAAGTTTATAAAATAAAATTTAAAATTTAAAAAGAAATTTAATTAGTTTATTTTTAAAAAGTTGAGGGGACTGTTTCGAAAATTTTCAAACTAAAAGGTTTTAAACCAAAAACCGGTTAAGGGACTAAACATGGCCAAATCAAACCACAAGGACCCATCCGTAATTATCTCAGGGACTTTATTTAAACAGAATCAAACTTCAGGGACCAATTCTGCCATTTCCTAATTCGCAATTCCAGCCGTCTACCCCATTGACCGACGGTCCGAGCTATTTTCCGGCGAACCCCCGACACGTCTGTTCCCTGCACCTCGACAACAGATTTTGGTCTCCCTGACCTCGTCGTCCCCACGCGAACGAAAGCCCTCGACCAATTTGTCTCCCCGACATACAGAAAGCCTGATCGTGTTTGTGGCCGAAAGTCCACGCCACGAATTCGGCCCTGACAGTTAACCTCCACTCCTGCAAGATGGCTCGACAGTTTCGTCTCGTCCAGATGAGTGTCGGGACATGCTCAATTGCTTGTCTCATTATCAGGATCGAGCTCGGCTATAAAAAGCCATTACCGAACCTGCACGAGCTCGCCATCCCCTCTCCACCCACTCTCACTCAAAATTGAAACTACCATTGTGTTCGTTGTCTCTGAGAGAAGCTGGGACCAGAGTATCAGAGTCTAATTCCATCCCGAAGTTTGATTCCCATTCTTGACATTCTCGGATTTAGGACCCTGCCGACCGGACCTTTCGCGACCAGGTTCGAGCCTCAAATTGGTTCTGTTACCTTCTATTATCAACAATCAATCTATCCCAATCGAAATTTCGGCCTCAGACCATCGATCACCGGGCAAACCAATATCCTCGGACACTGGTCTGCCGGTTGCCGAGAACCAGCGACCAATTCGCATATGTGTTATGTATTAAACATCACACACATAACCAGCGATGGGCGATAGCCCGGCTGGTTATGCGCGTGTGTGTTTGTGTTGTAGGTTGCGGGTTCGATTCTTGTGGCCTCCGGCCCAACCCAAATTTTTTTCTGTTTTTATTTATTTTATCATATTTTAATATTTTCCCTATACAATGAAAACTATTACGAGTTGGTTGACTCGTTCGTTTATCTTGGAAACAATTAAACCATTATTTTTCGTCACGCATATTTAACCCGTCAAAGTTTTAAAATAATAAATAACAAACCTTATATTTTATAAACTTGTTTAAATAAGTTTTAATTCATAAAAGAAAGTATATATATATATATATATAATAATGATAAAATAAATAAACAAAATAGAAATTTTTTTATAAAAATAATATCTACTTGTTTAAAAATATAAATATTTAACAAGATTAAATATATATTTTTAGATGTTAAATTTTACTAAAAATCATTATTATTTTACTACAATATTTTATACAAATAATTTTAAGGAATGTTATTATAAACCTATACACATTTAAATACGAATACACATATACAAACATACAATAATACATATTTATCTATATAGGATTTCATCGTGCTTAGTTTTCAACATCCTTATCACCCGCACTCGTGGATTAAAACATCCGCTAGCCAGGTGAGTTACATAGCCCCTATTTTACATTTTTACATACTTTGGGGTGAAACATTATACATGCTACTCATCAAATTGTTTATACGTGTTATACATGTGAATTATATGCTTGTTCATCGTGAATTATCTTGGGTGTACACTTATTTATTTTAAACACAAGAAAACCAACAGTAATATTAATAGATCTATTGTGCCTGACCAGCCCACCCGGTTAGGGTGTTTATTACTGCATACTCGGATATAGCCGCGTGTTATATTCAAACATATCGGATATAGTGGGTAACTATATTCAAACATACTGGGCCTAGCTGTTGTGCTATGTTCAAACGCGTCAATCAAGGTTTGAATTGTGCTTAGATAAATGATACAACCATATATGCTATGTTTAACAAGATAAACAATGAGTTGCAAAACGCTATATATACTATTTATCGGTTCCACTAAACCTATGTACTCACCAAATTTATAGTTGACACTTGATTTTAAATAATGTTTCAGGTTTGGATATGTGATTGCTTGTTGAAGATTCCTCCACTTAAGAACTTATGGACCTAGTTAATTAAATCAATGTTTTGAAGTAGACTAGGTTATTTGAATTGTATTGTACTTGAATATTTGTTGTTTTTAATTAGATTAATGAATTATGAAATATTTTAGCTATCATGTGCTTTTGAACAATCATTTCATTGTTCGCCTCGATGATTCCGCCATCGGTTGGGGTGTGACATTAGAGCACGTCAAAATTCATTTACTAACAGCATCTTCTGGCTTGGGAGATTTACTTGTACAATTGTAGACCGGTAGATTCACGTTGGTCAATTTTATCTACTGAATTTAATTATCATTTATTAAGAGGCGAGAAGTGTTTCAAATTAGAGGATGAAACGTACCCTCCATATGGACTGTTGATGAGGTAATCATTTTATTTAGTAATTATATTATTATTAAAAAGTTGTTAAATATATTTCTCTATGTTTGTAGTTTTACATTCTAGTGAATGCAGAAAAATCACATTGGTTCCTAACACATGTGAACACAATAATGTCTAACAGTATATAACAGGTTATAATCCTAATTTTTTTTAATTAACTTTTATTACTTAATAATTACAAAGTTACATTATTTTTTCTACAGTTTGCAAAACGTTTATGCTGAAGAGACCAATACATTGTTGGAGAATATTCAGTTTCTTATTCCTAGTTGGTTATGGTACACCCAACTTTTCCATAATCGCAATATGACTGAACGACCGATGCCATTGAAGAGGGTCATACTACCTAACGTGCCACAACAAATCCCAGGGTCAGGAGATCGTGGTGTTTGGGTGTGTATTTTTATGGAACTGTTAATCAATGGACGTGTCTTAAATCCACCAGAGGACACTCGAGAAACCGCAGAAGAATTTCGTAAACAATTAGCAATATTATGTTATAAAAAAATAACCAAAGAGTTTGATGTTAAAAAAAATAGTTAAATGTAACATTTGTTTTATTTTATTATTATTATGTTTTATTTCTTCTATGCTTGTATTTTAGGTTATAAATAGACAAGTTATGCTTCCATTTTGAATACTCATTTCATCTTATATTTGGTGGTCATGGCGGAACATAACCACATTCATCTTCACTTTACTATTAACATAAATATACAAGAACATAACCCTCATCCATATGGTGAAGAACATAACCCTCGTCCAAATGGTGAAAAACATAAACCTCGTCCAAATAGTGAAGAGCATAACCCTTGTCCAAATGGTAAAAAACATAACCCTAGTCCAATCAGTCAACAACATAACCCTCGTCCAATCGCTCAACAACATAACACTCGTCCTATTGTGCAACAACCTAACCAAAGTCCACTGCAACGAACAAATCATCAAATTCCGGTACCTGTCCAACCTACAAACCATCAAGAAACAACAAATTCTTCACCGGATTTTGATGAGGATTGGGATTTTAAATTAAGAGTAAGGCAGTTTCGACGTCAACAACGACGTGAAGAATTTGGCTAATCCAGTTCAGATGACTCCGATTACTCCACTGACTCGGAATAATATTTTCATGTAGTTTTATTTAATTATATTTTAATATATTGTTAGTTTTTGTAATTTTGTTTTAATTTATTATTATTATATTATAATGGAAGGCCTATATAAAGAGGTGGATAGTGGTAGTAAATATACTTAGCATACCATTGAGTAAGATTTTAAAAAATGTCAAAATTTAGAGCAAATATCTTTTCTATTCCTAAACCAACTCCAGAGGATGTACCGGAACCTGTTGAACCTATTCAGCAGCCGGTGAATGAACCTTTCCAACCGGCGTTGCCTGAACCTGTTAAACCGTCGTTTCCTGAACCTGTTCAACCGCCGTTTCCTGAACCTACAAACCCCCAAGAAGGGGAAGACCAATGGGCTGAAGATAGTTTCTAGCAACGGGCGTATGAAACATTTTTACCTGAAAATGAACCTACAAACCCCCAAGAAGAACCAGAAGACTATTACCTTCCAGAAGATTACTACCCTCTAGAATATGACCAAGCAGAAGATGTAGACGAGGAACGACCTGAAGATGAGTATGTGCCTCGTGATCCTTGGCAAGACGAGTACGTCCCTAGTTTCCTTGGCATAACCCATGGGAACACGAGCACGATACGGACTCTGATTGGTCATCTTAAGTTTAATTATGTTTTAATCTTAGGTTTACTTATGTTTTAATCCTAGGTTTAATTATGTTTTAATCTTTGGTTTTTATTATGTATTAATCTTATCTTGTAAATATCATCCAGCTATAATTAATCATCCACTAAAATTCGTCTCATAAATTTGCAATTCAAGGACAAAATAATTTAAAAACAGATAAAAGTAATATATTTCGTCTGTTGACGATAACATTACAAAACTTCACATAATACGGTAGAATCTTAACTACTAGGGTGAAACCTCAACTACTAGGGTGAAACCTCAGCTTCTAGGGGTGAATGATACTTAGATGTTGAATGAGAGTTATTGGTGAATGATAGTTGGCATTTATAGAAGAAATTTGATATTATTTTTTAGTAAAATAACATAAGGAATAATAATATAATAACATAAAGACAAATATTTATTTCTTATTACAATATTCTCATAACATATAATTTATCAGCCATATATCGTCTATATCTTATACAAGCATCTTGTATATTCATTTCTTGCCACGACAATGACCTATTTATTAACAATCTACGCAATAACGTACAAATTACCTCCCTAGAATCTGGACCAATATGACCACCATTAGGAGGCCATACACTTTGCCCTGACATTGGTAATTCAAGGGGTTCGTATTCAAGAAATTGTTGTTGCCCAGATTGTTCAAAATATGATATACGCTGTAGAAACCATACAAAGCTATCCACAAATTGCACATAAATTTGGTGGACATGACGATGAATGCACCATGAATCACTGCAGGTGTTTGGATGACACTCATAAGGAAAAAAAAATACATGAATCTCTAGTCTCTCCATACTAATCTCAAAAAGATATCAGTTTTTATCGTCATATGTTGTCGGTAAGTATACCTGTTAAATAATAAAAACATCTACCTTGTTGTCGTTGAATAGTGTAAATTAAATAAATAAAATTTAATTTTACCGTATCAACCTCTCATAACGGGGGATATAGTATGTTCGTCCCATCTCCATATTGGAGGGTATCAACCGACCCATCATAAATTACGTGATAAAATTCTGACAGTAAGATAGTCCAACGATCGGGTGATGGGGGTAAGTCATATGTTCTTTGTATTTCATATAACCTCTAAAATGTAAGTTTGTTTCTCCAAGCACGAACATGCTGTAATTTAAAAATATCCATTATTTAAATTACAAAAACGTATATACGACAACTATATGTATTAAAAACTTACAATTGACTATATATAACCGTTTCCAGAATACCCTATGAGGGTACCCCAAAAATCTCTAGTAAGTCCACTAACGCCCATAAAACGAACCCTGCACCATTCGGAATCTCCGTTGTAGAAGAATTGGAAAACATTTCGTGACCAGTTCAAACCTGTCTGGAAATAATGGTTCTCAAGCGGTGACGGAATGTTGTCGGCTATGACTGGATCATTTGAAGATGACCCATTCAAACGCCTTGCGTTTCTTCTACTTCTTCCGTTAGAAGACATGTTATATTCTCAATAGTGTTATGAAAAAAATAGTCATATTGTGTTGTATTTATAGGGATGCTGGTCAAATAATTGAATTATCACATGATGAGGTTTGTTGAAAATGTGTTTTATAAACTAGATTTATCATGAGGTTTTAATGTCAAACAACCAACTTTAAGGGCTGATAACTCCCTTGTATAATCTCCGTTTGGAACACGGGTGGTTTTCTTGAGTAGACCTCACGTGATATTACGGGGACAAGAAAATAAAAAATATTATTTTAACCTGTAAAATATAATTTTATGACTCCAAAGTTAGAGAAAATATGTTTTGTAAACTAGATTTATCTTGAGGTTTTAAAGTCAAACAACATTTTTAAGCGCTGATAACTCTCTTGTATAATCTCCGTTTGGAACACGAGTGGTTTCCTTGAGTAGACCTCACGTGATATTACGAGGACAAAAAAAAAATATTATTTTAACCTGTAAAATATAATTTTATGACTCCAAAGTTAAAGAAAATGTGTTTTGTAACTAGATTTACAAAAAAAAGTATACTTTTGAAACACGGATGTGTTCGTTCAGTAGACCTCACGTGATATTACAAAAAATATAATTTCATACAACAAAACATTTTTTAAACTAACTTAATAAACAATCTTAATAATATAATTTAACAACATTTTCAACATACTACATAGACTAACTTAATGATCTATTTTTTTTCGTTAATAATTTCGTTAACTCATACCGAATATGCTCCAAGATATCCACACATGGCCACCGGTTATAAATTAAAAGGCAGAACCCACCGACCTTTCACTTTCGCTTTTACACTTTACTTGTTTGTTTTCGAAAACCATTTTGACTTGTTGTGTCCCCACTTCTGCACAACAAATCCTTTTTACAAGTACATGATTCATGCCCCATCACAAGATGCCACTTTTGTAGGGGTCTATACCCTATAGATAAAGGGTAGGGGTACCATTATTATCTGGTATCCAATATTTTCAAATTCTACAGCATATGACTTGATGATTGTTGATAGTCTAAGTCACGTGCTTTCCGAACCTAATATATCTAAGTTTAATTATTTAGTAATTACATAAAGTTATAACATATTTTTATTCAAAATTTATCTTAGATAATGAACTGTATCACCAACAAAAAGAATATTGAACTCTTAAAATTATAATTGTTTCGTCCTTTTTTTAGAATATTGAACATAACCTTAATGTGTATTTTTATGTTGTAGACAATTATTTTAAGAGGAATATAATATTACTAAATGAAAAACAACATCATGTTTGTTTTAAAATATAAAAAATACGGAATATCAATATTTATATTTTAATTAAAATATTTATATACTTATGTGTAGCCTATGACTTATTATTTATGGTTAGTTATAAAACTTAAAGACTTCTAAAACCTATTCTGACCATGATGCATAGTTGGAGATTGAATTCTAAAATAAGTTTAAAAAATATTGTTCGCCAATTTTAAACAATAAACCTAATTTTAATTTTATAGTTTAGATGATAAAAATATATTTTTATAAATGAGATAGTTTGTATAATACTTTTTACAATTGTTCTATTTTATTCAACATACTAAAAGTATAATGATTTAAAATGTAAACAAAATAAAATAAAAATTAATTTATAAAAGTAAAAAGCAATTTTCATATTTACTTCTTTAAAAAAATGTTGGGATGTTTTACCAAAGATATTTAGAATAATATGGTAAATAAATTAAAATTAAATTTTTTATTATAATATGTCACATGTCGACTTCTGGTGAAATCTAGTTTTTTTTTTCACGCCTCTATCTTCTGTTAAATAGTTATCTCTCATATTAAATAATAATAATTTTAAATAATTAAATATCTAAATTTTATTATAATATTTGATTAAAAATTACTAATTCATAAAAAGATTTTAATTATATCTTATCTTAAAATATATTTTTATAATTGTTAAATATTTATTATTCATAATTTTTAAATCATCATTATTTATAATTTCAACAATCTCTGATAACATATAACATATAAACTTTTATAAAAGCTGTTGGTATACAATAATTTTAATTTATTATAACGTGTACTAGATAAGTTTCTAATCTAATATATTATAAAACTATGTTAGAATCCCGTGTATTACACGAGATTGTATATTAAAAAAGATAAAACTTATAAATTTTAGAAACGTCATCAAGTGAAAATGTGTGTGTATATAACAAATTAATATTTTTGTTTAATTAGTTATATTTTGATTTCCTATTATATATTCTTATTTAATATAATTAATATTTTTTCTTTAATAATATATTTATAATATCATTACTATTTAATAAGATAGATACGCATTTATTAGGAGAGAGACGAAAAAATTATTATAAGGAGGCATGAGAAAGTTACAAGTGTCCACATCACCTTTATTTATTAGTATAGATTAGAATTGATAATAGTATAGAATTGTTAATAGAAAAAGGAGTATTAGTTAAAAATTATTTTGCTAATTAACTAATTGTTGCTTTTTAGGGTATGTTAATAATAATTCTTTATACATATCTTTTTGAATAATAAATGTCATTCTCGATTTCTTTAATTCATCTACAAAAGCTATTTTTATAATATTATTATTATTATTATTTCACTTTTGTCTCTACCCTCCCCCACTCTCTATCCTTTCCCAAACACCCCCCCCTCCCTTTTTCTCTTCTTCATTTCACTTTCATTTTCAAATCTAGGGTTTCTCATCATCTTCTCCCTTTTAGTTCAATTCACCAAAACCCTCCTTTTTCCGATTCTACATTTATTTGAATTTTAAACCCTTTTTGAATTTTAAGTTTCACCCCATAGTTTTAACTGTGCAGCATAAAGATTCAATTTTTATCTTGATTCATTTTCATTTCATGGGTTGAATCGATTTTCACGTTGTTTTTTGACAAACCCTTGATAAAGTTTTGTAATTTTTTGTTTGATTTTAGTGGGTTTTTGTTTAATTCTCAGTTTTTGGTTTCTTTAATTCAAAAAAGATTAGTGGGTAAATGCATGGATGGAAGGGAGGGAATGCCACCATTTTATCTCAACAGAGGTGTTAGTGGGTCGGGTTCTCATGCCGGGTCGGGTTCACAGAGTGGTGGGTTACACCTCCCACCTGGTTTCAAAACCCAAGCAAACCCTAACATGTCTCCCCAAGGCCATAGCAACATGAGGGTGGGTCCCATGGGTTCAACATACCCAGTGGAACACACCCCATCACCCAATTTTCCTCATGGCATCAACATGAGTGGTGGTGGTGGTGGTGGTAGTGGTGGTGGTGGTGCAATCTCCATTACCACCATCACCACCACTCCTAGGAGTGGGTCTGACTCTATAGTAAAGAAAAGGAGAGGTAGGCCCAGGAAATATGGTGATGGGTCACATATGGCTCTAGCGCTTACACCTGCATCATCGGTGGGTGGTTCGCCTGGTTCGGGTACACCCACCGATAAAAAGAGCAGGGGGAGGCCTCCTGGTAGTGGTAGGAAGCAAAGACTAGCAAATGTTGGTATGTAATATATTTACTTATTAAATAAGTTGGTTTATTTATTATAATAGTTTGTATGTTTTCTCATAATTGTCAATTCATTATAGGAATGGAAATTTCCTAAGATTTTTGTTTGTTTTCTGTTTGTGAATATTTGTTAGACTCATATTGAACTATTGATGGGATTAAATCATACATGATTTGGCATATGTATCACTAGATGCCGGTTTTCATGTTTTATGTGCCTACATTCTATATAATTTTATTAAAAAAATTGAAGTAACTTGGTTTAAAAAAGCGCGAGGCGAGGTGTTTCGGTCCCAAAATCCGAGGCGCCACGCCTCAGGCGCGAGGCGAGGGCTTCACGTATGCGAGGTGCTAAAACTAAAAAAATAATAAAAAATGTATTATGCATGACCCACTTCACTTCTTAATCATAAAAACACAAAACATACTTTAATAAGTTAAAAGCTTAGAACATAATTAAACATTCATAAATTGGTCACAGCCTCACAGGATAAGCCCAAATATGGTTACATGGCCTCACAAGTTAATCTCAACTACAGATTTAGGCCCAAATTGGTTTAAATGATGGGCCAAGCCCAACTGATTTAAAGCTAAAAAACGTGAAAACATATGAAGCGGCGCCTCGCCTCGCGCTTCAAGCCTGAGGCGGCGCCTCGGAGCGCTTAAGGTATCTCGGGCGCCTCACCCATTTGAGGCGTTTTGCCTAGCGCCTCGCGCTTAAGGAAGCGCCTCACGGCGCTTTTTTAAACACAGTGAAGTAAATCTATGATCTTGTTCATGGTTCTTGGATGTAAATCATGTAATCTAATGATTCTTGATTGATTTATGTAGGGTTTATGTAAAACTTGTTTGGGAAGTGTAGTGATAATAGATAGGTTTCATGGGTTAGTAAATGATGATAAAAGGTAAAAGGTTTGCATATATCAATTAGTTTATGTATCCCGCATGGGAATTTGGCAGTCGAAAACTGTTAGTAATAGGATTTTCACGATATCGGTTGAACATTTCATTTGTGGATCCCATTTACGCGTGTAATTCATGTTTCTTTTTTCATCAGGTGAGTGGATGAGCGCTTCAGCCGGATTGGCTTTTACACCTCACATCATCCATGTTGAAATTGGAGAGGTACTTGACTCCCTATTATTAAAAGCGTTAATAAATTGCATCTTGAATTCAGTACAAATACCGGCTTGATTTGATATCACATCATCTTTGAACATACGGATTATATTGTTAGTTTACTATTTGATCATTTCTGTACTATTTTGGTAAGTAAACTATGCAACGGTTAAATTGTTAAATATTGCAGGATGTTGCAGCAAAGATACAGTCATTTGCACAACAAAGGCCAAGGGCTCTATGCATAATGTCAGGCAATGGTTCAGTCTCTGCAGTGCAACTACGCCAATTTGCATCTACTGGTGGTACGGTGAATTATGAGGTTAGACCATTTGATACCACACCCCTGATATATTCAGTTAAAATCTTTATTATTGTGGTTTGGTTGCCTATATTTTTACTTGAAGTTGCCTTGTAATCTTTGATAGTTTGAATTTGTAACTATCACAGTTTGTATACTAGATTAATCATGTAGAGCGGGCGAATGTGTTTGTATACTTCTGGATTACGTGAAGTTATCACAGCTTTCTTTATGGATGTCACGTTAAAATTTATATACTTCTTTTATCACAAAATTCCGTTGCTAATATCACATACATGCCCCATTATGGTGATTGCAAATAGATTGATGGTGCCAGTTTATGCCCATAAGATGTTAACCGTATTTTAGATATTTGATAAATGATCAAACGATTTCTTATATTGCAATTTTCTAGTGCTTTCACTGGTATGGATTAATCTTACTAGGTTCAGTGGACCTTTTTTTCAGGGCCGCTTCGAGATACTATCCTTATCAGGTTCATATCTGCTCCCTGAAAGTGGTGCACCCAACAACCGAACCGGGGGCCTCAGCATATCAATTTGCAGCTCTGACGGTCATGTCATTGGTGGCGCAATAGGTGGCAGGCTCATAGCGTCAAGCCTAATCCAGGTATCTTTCTTACATCCCCTTCAAATTCAATCTTATAAAGTTGATAAAAAAGTTTCAATCTTTAAACAAACCCGTAAAAAGTTTCAATCTTTAAAGACATTTAACAAGATTCTATCCTGAACGAACCCATTAAAAGACTCGATCTGTAAAGAACCCGTAAAATGTTGAAATATTTAAAGGACTCTAAAAAAGTTTTGTTCTTAAAAGACACTGTAACAGGTTTTAATCTTTAAAGAACCTGTATGTTCATAATTTACATCTTCTTTCAGGTGGTGGCATGCAGTTTTGTCTATGGTGGTAACAATTCTAAAAAGACCAAAACCGACACACCCTCAGCAGATGAGAAGAGTCCAGGTGTTCAGCTCAATGAGACTAGCCCGGTTCCTAGCCAGGCGATTGCATGGCCACAAGATTCACGGGCTGAAACGAGAAACTCCCATACTGAGATTGACCTGACCCATGGATGACCGGGCATCTCTGTATAGGCGTGTTGTTGTAAATGACCCAGTGGAAAGCAGAGATTTGATGTTCTTTTATAGTATTGCTAGCCTCCGTACGTCGTTTTATTTGTAGATTATTGATTGGATTACGGGCTAACGTATTTGTAACGACAGCAGTCTGAGCATTTTTTATTTTGAACTAGATTTAGGGAAGCTTATTTTGGATTTGGTGGTAGTCTTGATCTTGAAATGCGCTATGGTTGCCTATTTGTGGCTGTGAATTTGCTTCTTTTGGCTCATTATATTCTTTTCATAAAAATGCATTCATGCTGTTACATCTGATTGTTTCTGTTAACAGATAATGAACAGGTTAACAAATGATTTTTCAAAGGGAACATAAGGATTGACTTATGGTGGAAAAAATCTGTCAACGATGAGAAGAGTTTCATTGTGGATCCTAATATTATGAGGGTGTTTGAAAGTGTGGTGAGAAAGTGCTTATTGACTTATTGACTTTTTCAAAAAGCTGATAAGTCAAAAAAATTAATTAAAAAAAAAGTTAATAAGTCAATAAGCCATTCTTAAAAGTCAAGAAATCATGGCTTTTGAAAATGACTTGTTAATTTAAAAAAAATCAATAAGTCATTTTTAAAAGCACATCCAAACACCCCCTATTTAGTTAAACAAGTTTGAGTAAGTTTCTGGGTGAACTTGTAAACCTGTTTACATATTGTTTTGGGTGTAAATTTAATCCAAACTTTTTAATAGAAGTCTAACATGTTCTAATGTCATTGCTGCATCTTTCTATAACAAGTTTCAATTTTATTTATTTACTTTTTAATGACAATAATAAAGTACTAATTTTATATCATCTTATCAACTGTTTCTAGCACGTGTTAGGGTTAAAGACTAAACAGTTAATTACACAAATAGTCTATGTGGTTTGATCAAATTGTATGTTTGGTTCACATATTTTAAAAATTACAAACTA
Source organism: Smallanthus sonchifolius (assembly GCA_023525975.1). Taxonomy (NCBI): domain Eukaryota; kingdom Viridiplantae; phylum Streptophyta; class Magnoliopsida; order Asterales; family Asteraceae; genus Smallanthus; species Smallanthus sonchifolius. Next base: position 56,791,532 of record CM042041.1, on the reverse strand, counting down.
GCTAAAATGTTTGTGACTTGGCTGTGCCTTTAGCCCCTGCCGTTAGTACCAGTTTGTTTTTAATGGAAAATTAGCCCATGTGAAATTCACATGACTTATAATTGCAAACTTAACCCTAAGAGTTAGTTAAAACAAGTAGAAATCTGTAAAAACCTATAAAAATTCATTAATACAAGTAAAAATCACTAATTCTTTTTTACTGACATTTACATATTTTACTGCTTTTAACTCATTTTAGGGTTATGTTTGTAATCGTAAGTCACGTGAATGACACGTGGGCTAACTTTATGTTAAAAACTAACTGCTTTTAATGTCAAGGGCTAAAGGCGCAACCAAGTCACAAATGTTTAAGCTAGTTTGTAATTTTTAAAACCTAGGGCCAAATGTGCAATTTGATCAAAAAGCTTGTGCAATTAACTCAAGACAAAATGCTACTGGTTTTTAAAAACTGAGACCATCTTTATTTTTTTTTAAGTATTTAGAGTATTATTAGCTACTTTGTTATAACGCGTGGGTTTGCTTAAAAAATTTGCTTTTTCACATAAAATTCTGAGTACATTTATTTATTTCTATAGCCTTATTTTATAAACTTTTAAGGGCCTTAGTTTCTTTCGCAGTTTAACGCGTTGCAGCGTGCGTGAACACAATTCTAGTTTCTTTTAAAATAAAACATACATCTAGTTAAACTGTGTACAAAGAAACAAAAATAATACAATATCAACATAATACGACAATATAACATTCAAATGAACATGATATGAAAATGACAATTCAAAGGTAGAAGGGAGCCATCAACTTATAATGTCGTTAGAGAGAAAACAACTTATTAAAAAAAAAGTTAAAAAAAATTACGCAACCTAAAGAACTTAACAAAGAAAGATTATGGACTTCATACATAGATTAATTGAAAATTTAGGAGAACAGGTGATAACTTAAAACTTCTGCATATATATACACACACATATTAAAGGAGTGTCCTGTGTGATATGACTAAGAACACAGTACACTAATATAGACACTGGTAAAACGTTTAAACAATTAATTGGTAAAATATATATCATATAGATTTGAAAGTTTATAAAATAAAATAGATATAAAATCATATAAAATAAAAAAGTTTTTGAAAATTTAGTTAAACAATAAATTAGTTATTTGCATAATTAGATTTGTAAAGTAAATTCATTATTAATTGTAATAAATACAAAATTAATGTTTGCAAAATACACAATGAAATCAGCCGGTCGACCGGATTGAAAATGGTTACATAACTGGTGTGATTGAGTATTTCAAAACCGTCTTCATTTGAAGCGATCAGCTCTAAGTTAGAGCGATTGAGCCGACGAACCTAACCAGTGGTTTAGATCAAAATTATAATTGTTTATTTATTTATTTTTTCCCTAAAATTATTTATTTCAAATATATAATATTTTGTTGGGAAAGTAAACGTGTAGAGGTGATTTACACGTGTCAATAACATGAGTTTTAACCAGCTTCACCTCACGACAACCATCCCTCCATTAATGCCTTATAAATCACCATCCGCACATCATATCAACACACACTTTCCATCAATGAAGAAAAGCAGCATCTATGGCGTCTTCCTCATCCTTCTCCTCCTCCTGGTTCAATGTAAGTTTCTCCATCTCCCTCCTCTCGGAATTGACTAGCTGATCATCGATTGTGTGAGTAATTTTGTACGGAATGTGCAGTTGAAGACGAAAGAGGTGGAACGGTGATGATGGTGGCGGAGGCGAGGACCTGCGAGTCGCAGAGCCATGGATTCAAAGGGAGGTGCGTGAGTGATCATAATTGCGGTCTCGTTTGCAGAAATGAAGGGTTTAGCGGCGGCAAATGTCGTGGGTTTCGTGGACGATGCTTTTGCACGAAAATTTGTTAGTTATCAGGGAATGTAATGAGTAATAATAAAGGGAAATGGATGGTGGATGCAATCTTTTAGTTGTAAGATGATTATTGATTTTATAAACTTGCTTATTATTAATTTGCAGTTTTTAATAATATTTAATAATATAGTTCCCGGGGCGTGAAAGTAAAAATAATAAAACGACACTTCCCAAGCCTATAATCTTTCTTAGGGAGGTGGGAGTGCTAAATTATCCTTCTAAATTACACCAATTAAAAGATGTCACCTCAATTAGTCAAAGTATTCCTAAAGTACCGTCTATAGTGGGAGTGATACCCTTCAAATACCTGTTGTGAACCCGTGCTCCACTCGTAGTCCCATTACCTTTTTTTATTTTTAAAACTTTTTTTAATCATATTTTAACCTATTATTTTAAACTTGTGAGATGTAGCCGTTGCTATATTTAATTAAAAAAAAAACTTTTTTCCCTATATATATAATACAATTATATCATAATTTTTACACCAAAAAATATTTTATTTCTAACATTTTTCTACTTAAAAATCATAGACTCCAAAAAGTCAAAAGCCGGTACTCGAAAAAAATCAAAGGCCGATTCTAGCCAAAACCCGTCAACACAACAACCTATTCAACCAACACAACACCCATATTATCGTATGGTCAAATTCCCACTCAAATGCCCGTAATGTTTACGGATCCTCACAATCATGTGACCTGACCGATGTTGGAAATAGTTCTAAAACGAAACATTAGTGTATTTTTTATATTTTTAATGTACTTTTTTTATTAATGAATTAGTTTTGATGAACTTTTTTTACCTAAAAAAATAAAAAATTAGTTTTGTTAGGGTTGTGACACCTTCACTTTAAGATAGAAAAATGATTAAAATAAGATGACACAACCTCATTGATTAGTTTTGTGATTATAAAATTTTGATGAGTGTTGTGCCCGTTAGCATCACAACCGTTGCTTCATGTGGATTTTGTGGAAGAATAACGAAAAGAGCAATACATCTTTATAGAAGGATGTCCTCAATGATATTCACGTGCTCTCCTTGTATCATTTAATTAATTTTTTGTAATAAAGTATTATTAAAATTCAATAAACTCACGTTCCGTATAAAAGATGAGATGGTGTGGTCTTTTAAATTCATTCATCTATACTACCTAATAAACAAGTAAAATATAAGGACACTTGTTATATTTCTATACATCATCATTCTCATTTTTTCGTCTCTCTATTCTATTAAAAATCAACTCCATTATTTTAGGTAACAAAATTAATTATTGTTTCAATTTTTATCTACACATTTTTTAATTTAAAATTATGTTTATCATCAATTACTTTTTTAATCATATTTTTATGAATTCTACAAACTGAAAAACAAATTTATAGATAGCTCGTGTAATACACTATAGATTACATTATATTTTATTTAACTCGTGTAATACACAGGTTTATGCAACTCGTGTATTACACGAATTTTAAAAACATAAACTTTTTATCGATAAGTATATAACATTATATTTATTTAACCCGTGTAATACACATGATTCTAATCTAGTTGATAATAAACTCAAACCCTTGGCCTAAACCGGACGTACACCTCACATTTTTCTGCCGGCTTTGTGCTACGAACAACGGTTGATCTTATGACCAATGGCGAAGCTTGAAAAAAAAACCCTGCAGAGGGGCCGAGATTTTTTTCCTATCAAGGGGGCCGGAACTATAAAATTTTCGGCCGAATATGTATCAATTAACACTACTGAGCGAAAAATCGGCCAAATACTTATAAATTAACACTACTGAGCAAAAAACCGAAGGGGAGGGGGGCCATAGTGATATTTTGTATGTTGTGAAATATATACATAAAATTATATAAATGGTATAGTGATATTAACGCTTATATGTATTATATTGTATAATATTTTATTGTAATAGTTATTATGTAAATAACAATTATAAAATAATTTCAATGGTAAAAAAAATCTACTTGGAAATCTCAACAGGTTTTTTTTAACAAACTAACGAGTATACCCGAAACACGCGGGTATGCCCGATACTCAACGGGTAATTACCCAACAATACCCGATGGGTAATGGGCGGGGGTATGTGACACTATTTTATAACCGGGTATGAGACTAGGATTACCAATACTGGTCCAAACCCGACCAATTACATCCTTAGTTCACTGGACATTTTCGAATAGTGACACCAATAATAAAAATATCGGGTTCGCCACTTTCGCCTTCTCTAAACTTCATGCCTTAAATAACAAATTCATGTATATTGTGTTATCATTTTCCACTCAAATAAGTGAATAAAGCATAGACTACGCATTCTATGTATTTAATTTTGTCAGTTGAATATATGTTTGCTTACGAGTGATGATTCAAATACGACATGATTTCTTGCCAGAATTGATTGAAATATGACATGATTTCAATTGATGGTTGCTTCATATTGGAATGTTCAATTGAGGATTACAATCGTCGCTTCTTGATCTATGACAGAAACCCGGGGGGGGGGGGGGGGCAGTTATCCACCGTGTTTTGCATGAAAAAACACTGATTTTGTGATTACGACTCATTTCACTAGACCCAAACATTAATTCATTAAAACACGATTTTTGTTTACGCATGCCCATTGTTAGGGATCTTGTTTTTAAAGAGATTTACGTTCAAACCGTACTTTTCATTCAAAAGTTTTGTTTAGAGGTGACAGTTTTGACCTGTTATAATACTTATAACATAGTGAAATTGAGTTACCAAAATGTTTTACGGGCCATTTGACCCGATACGTTTCAACCAGCATTAAAAACCAACTTGTTTCTACAATGACATGTTTTCGACCCATTAAACAACCCATCCCATTTTCCACCATCAGTTCTGCCCCAAACCCACACTTGATATTCTGGCTAATGTTAATAGGAATCCAATGAAAATAAACAACAAAACATTCAAAAAAAACTTGAAAGAAGAGTTTAGTGATCTTTTAAACTTTTGAGTGCATACCAGCAGCATTTCGTCTTGCACAACATCCCACAAAGTAGATCATTGACTGCAATTAGGCAAGATGGAAGTTACATTAATTACAAAATACACAAATTCAAGATCCTTTAAACGAAAATTCAATCTTGCTACTAAGTACCACCACTTGATAGTTCAGAGTGACTTACCAAGATCACAAACAAAATCACATTAAAGATAGCAACCACCCGCCATTCGGTTTTTAAGTATTGTGCTACTCCAGCCCTAAACACAAAACAATATGATGTGACAAAAGAAGCATATAACATAGAATGTTAATGTGGAAAAATGATGCTTTACTTGCACGAATCACAATTATAGCACTTGATCAATTTTGAGTTCTTGTAAAGTTTGCAGTCCTTGTTAGAGCTCAGTGGATGGAAGCTCAAATCATAGGAAGATGCATTAACAGCAGGATAACCACACCTAATACACGATTGAAACTTTAGGTCAGAGAGATCATAACTGTTAAAGAAATGATAAACTGGGTAACGGGTGGGAACAGATTATAGTCAAACGGGTATGGTCGGGTCAGTTTGTCCACCTAAACCTTTTTTGTCCATTTTTTAACTTCAGGAATAACTAATGTATTGAATTTGATTGTAAGAACTATATTATTAAATAATAATCCGATTTTTTTTTAATAAAGTGATCTTTAACTTGTTTGATCCATTCAAAGCATTTCTTTTCTAGCTAAACCTTTTCAAGTTTACCCGTTTGACCCTTGGGAGATAAAATGATATCCCAAATCGATCCATTTTTTAATGGTAAATGGGTCGGAATTACTATATCTAGCTAATAAATGGGAATGAAATTGTTTAAGAAGCCTACTGAGAGGGCGGTCTGCAACAACCGGCTTCAATGGGAATTAATTTTGCCGATTTGTATTGTTTGAGAGTCTGCAGTCAGCATGCCATAGTAAACTTTTAATTCAATTAAACAGTCGGTATTTGCAAAACACGCCATATTTACATTTTAATTGTAATATACTTAGAAATTGAACACATACTCTGTATCTTTTTGGAAGGCTGTTACAAACCTCGGTTTTCACAAAACAACTTTGAAGGTGTTTCCAGTTATGGGTGTTGTTTAACTGAAAAGCGAAACAATAAACAAACATAGGTTATTATATAAACTGGATAACTTTTAACTGATGTTTAAAGGAATTACACTTACTTTTTTTATAAACCAAGAACCATAATCCTGGAGTTGATACTCCTTGTATCTAATAACGGAAACAAATTAATGGGTAACACAATTTATTCTTTGTATCAGTTCAAACTTAAAATGGTATGTAAAGAGCAAAATACAAGAACATATAGAATTGTCGCTTTGATCTTACCTCAAACCTGCAACATTGTGACCAGAAGCATTATTTGTTACAATAAACCTAACAATAATATAAGTTAGTCGAATTTCTATCCTGAAATCACCACGTCGTATATAAGAATCTACATAGTGCACTTACACCAAGACTGTAAAGACAACAATCCCCACCAAAACCAAGCATAGCATGAGCAAATACTGCAATTAAGTTAAAAATATCATGAAAGGGTTTATGAAGTTGTAACAAAATTATAATCTTTATAAGAACTTTGGTACATGAATATACCGTCCATAACAATATAGAGTTGTTCTTTAGTGCCCCCAGAAACCCAATGAGCGATCTGGAAAATGCAAACACAAAGTTGAGAGCATCTATGAAACACTATGTTTCTCTTCTTCGGCTTCAAGATCAAACAAAGTAAATAGCTTTCAATAGAAAGATGATGATCAAACAACCTAACTAGTTTTCGATGGAAAGATGATGGGACAACTTACATTAAAAACATTACGGAGCCAAGGCCCATAACCGGCAGCGTGAGGGACTTATGACAACCATCGTGCTGACTGCTCATCCACACCCCATATCCTATGACCACCACAGCAACTAGCTAAAAATGTAAAAATGAAAGTAAAATGTGAAGTTAAGACACAAAAAAGTTCTTCCTATACTCTAAGTAACCACCACAGTTATTAGGGTTTATTATTATATGGCCTGTAGGCCGAAAACAGGTTTCTCTAGGTCCATTGTAAAACATAGCATTAAGTTAATTCAAATATTCAATCCAGTTAAATGCCACAAAGAACATAACAAACACATCTAGAAGTTGAGCATACTCAGACCCACAAGAGGCTGAACAACAAATTTCACTGCTCTTATTAACATTCATTCAAGCATTTCAACAAACACCTAAGATGCATTCAAACTAAGAGACCAAAAATAGGCCTTGAAGAATCAAAAGAATGAAGGTTACCATGGACAAGAAATTGACCCATCTGATAACAAATGTGCTTGTTCCAGTACTCATATTCTCCCCCTCTGTAAGAAAGAAGGCAGAATAAAAGAAAGAAGACACAAATTGGAAGGAGGCTATGACTTGCACTTGAAGCAAAATGAAGCGGCAAAGCAACAATCGGAGGGGTTGAGTGTGGGCTTTGGAATTCACAGGTGAGTCATGAATTTTTTGATATTAAGGTTTGGTGATGGAGGTGTGGAACCCACAAAATCCAACCAGACAAATTATGTTTAGAAAACAAACTCCAAGATTTTGAAGGTGTTTGGGATTGCGTTACTGCTTATTGATTTATTGGTTTTTTCAAAAGCCAACAAACTAAAAAAAATGTTTGTCAAACATAAAACACTTTTTGTTTTAACTTTTTAATAAAACTAAAAAGTTGTTTTTTAAAGCCATAAATTTCTGGTTTTTCAAATGATATTTGACTTTTACAATAAAATATTTTCAATCTACCTCTAACAATTTCTAACAAATACATATATAAAATATAAAAATGTCTCTTTTTGGTCATTTTACGTGAATAACCTAAGCCAAACACTTTCTAAAAAATAATTTATTGACTTATTGATTTTTCTCACCACAAAAGCTAATCCAAACACTTTTTTAAAAACTTTTTTTCAAAAAGTCATAAGCTAATAAGCACTTTTAATAAAAAAAAAACATTTTTGAAGTTAAATAAGCAATCCCAAACACCCTTTTAGTCAAAAGTGCTACTCTCGTTGCTGGAATCTATCAATTATTATTAAAAACATTTTTTTGGAAAGCTCAAAGCTGATTCACCCTAGCCACTACGGGCTGTCATTAGCCAAGGCTCAAACGAGACCTTGCTAGTGCGCACCACAATCTGTGGGCCACAACTATCCTGTTTTATATGATTAAAAAAAGGATTTAAGAGATAATAAAACACATATCTAAAAGTGTTTATGGTTTAAAATGATTCATTAATGTAAACTTTTTAAATATATTGAAGTTGCATATAAACCTAGAAAACCCTAATGGAATTCGACTATACATATTCACATACATAAATATAAATACAACATTTAATATTTCCCCGCAATTCGAGCGGGAGCAAGACGAACGCTCAAACTAGATCTGTTGACGTAATCGGACTATAAACACCTTTATCTAATTCTAGGGTTTGTACTTACATTACACGAGTTTACAAATGTCCTCTACTTTACAAACTTACTTAAAACAATACTTCAAGGCACGTTCTCTTTCTTGACTCATTGCTCGATGATTTTATAATGTTTAGAATTACACTTTAAGTCTTAGTTTTGGCATACCGACAATGTATAATACTTAGTAAAAAAAGTAGTAAGTATGTATAATTAAACATGTATAATTTCATCAACTCACTTTTAATCGTGAGTGTATAGAATAGTCGTAAGCTACTACAATCTAAAAAAGTTTTATGGGTTCGAATATCTCAATACGTTATTTAACTCTTTTTTTCTCGCATTCGTCACATCCACGTTTAGGGTTATGTTGTACAACATACTATGAAATATAATTGTACACGCATGAGCCCAAAAAAGTGGGCCAACAAACTCATATCATATGGATACATAAAACACACTTGAATGGTTGTTGAATAACTCCCATCATTGTAAACAACCCAAAGCATCTTGGTTTGATTGTCACACGATTAACCCAAATGAACTTGACCAAAATAACCAAGAGATCAACTTGGTCATCATGATGAAGAACACTGAACATACATTGACACAACAACCGAGTTTTCTCACTTAATCCATAACTGTAAATACATATACTTTTATTAATGGTTTAAGTTTCTGACTTTTTAAATAAGTTTTCAATCAAACAAAAAATTTAAAGACCCAAACATATACAAATAACCAACAAACCGACTCGAGTCGGTTGATGATGTTACTCTTTAACAACTTTATTTAGATTCCGATTCTGGTTCTACCTCTTCGGATGTTGCGGATTCAGGATTCTTTTTTGCTGTGGATGTTTTTGAGAAGTCAGCATAGTTACCCTTCTCTTTGAATAATTGAGCAAAATGTGGCTTGCAGAACAAATTCCCGTCTAAAGCCGCGTAGTTAGACGGGGTGAGTTTGCAGCCTCCTTGAGCACATCTGAAGCACTGGTTATGGTAGAACTCTCCCTCTACGGTTACCTATATTTAGTTACTCATTATATGAAATACAAAACATCATGGACCAATTATACATATATTGAAACTAAAGGGAAAAAAAGTTGCAAACCTTTTCTAGTGGATACACAGTTTTTTTACAAACTGCACACTTTTCCTGAGTACCAGAGAACATGGCAGATAGCTTGCTAGCAAGTTTGCTTGGGCTCCTTCCCTGTTAAAAGACGGTTCAAATTTTAGTATTTATATGAATATGCGACGCGTTTAATATAAAACCAACTTTAAGTAAAGAACCGTGCAAATCATAAAAATATTTGTAAGTAGTATTGGCCATATATAAGTACCAGAGAAAGGGGGATGGTTATGGAGTTACATAACCGCCTTATGTATCTTAGTTAAGGCAACAAAAACCAAAGAAGCAAGACCCTAAACTGGTTATCTACTTAAAGTTGGTTCTGTATTAAATGCTATTTTATCTATACACACACTATAACGTGTAAATTGAAAGAGAGACATGAGAAAGTAACTTTTACATACCATTTCATTTGTTCTGTTGTTGGCTGATAATAACAAAAATTTAAGTTAGTAAAATATATTAACATAAAATAAAAGAAATAAATATTTTCCACCTAAAGAATCACTAGCTTTTATTACAAGTTTACCACCGATTATTGTTAACATATAATCTTATATTTTATATCTATAATCGTGTTAATTTTCATCTTACGGTAATGTTATTATTAAATAATGATGTACTAATTATTAAAATGATGGTAGTAATACATAATTATTTTGTAGAATTGGGGAAGCTGACATGGCATTCTGGAGGCGCCTCCCATCTCCTTGAACTTTTGATCGAAGTGAGGTTTGCAATAGAGTGATCCATCCAATTGAAAGTAACTACTCATCTAACATGTAAACATTATAAACAAATATCAGCATCTTAAAACTTCATAATATTTTTGTTTATGATTATTCTACTAGCAAATTCTAAAAACTTAAACGGACTTTTTTACGTTTGTTAGTGAAAATGATCGAGCGTATTATGATGCAGGCAAATAGCGAAGATCATATATGTAGTTTTTGAAAAAATGTTTAATTGAAACTTATAATATGGACATGTGACATGGACCATCCAACTAATTAACTTTTGAATTATTAAGATAAAATTGATAAACTAAAACATAAAAATAAAATATAAAAAATGAATAGATTATCATTATCCGTTCTTCTAATCTTTTATAAGAATAAAGGAGATGAAGGTCTTCGACGCAGATCAACAATTGATGCAATCCTTTATATAAGATACAAATTTTGAATTTGAATAAGGTCCTAAAGAATCCTAATAAACCGGTGATCAATATGATCTTCTCAATCTTAAAAACTGAATAAACAAAATAAGATACATACCACGAGTTTCCCATTACATTGAACGCATCTAAAACACATTTTATGATACGGGATTCCATCAGCGGAAATCATTTCAACGAAATGAACAGTTTTATCACAAGCCCTGCATTTCTGTATTGTCCCACTAAACGACATTTCTCTATCACGCTTCAGTTTTTTAAAAAAGAAACCAAAACTAACATGGAGAAACAACCTAAAAATGGTTTATATGGTTTTTTCCCCTTAAAAATTAAAGCGTGTCATTGAGTGGTCAAAATTGTTTTCGTATCAAGGGTAGAGCTACATGCATGTTTTGGTTAATTGGGAATCAAGAATTTCAAGAATAATTAGGAAATAATTACACATAACCCCTTGTATTTTCTACTTGATTAATATAATCATTATGGATTTTTATCCTTCGATAACTTTTAAGGATGAGTTTATTATGATTTGGTAAGGGTGTGCATATGCAATTCTTTCGGTTTTACCTCGTAAACGAAAAGAAATTAAAAAGTTTGGTTAACTAAAAATCTAAAATAAACTATCAGTTATTTAATATTTTTTTATTAGTTTTTTAAATCTTTATTACTATTTAATATTTTTTTATTCAGCACGTGTAAAATGCCTGTTTTCTAACCTACACCTATTAAAATGGGCTCCGATAGAAGAGTTGGCCTCTGGCCTGGTAGTTCACGCACCATGCCCTCACCCACGCGTCATAGGTTCAACCCCACCACCCACGTCGGTTCTTGGCCTTTTCTCGCGCAACCACTAGATTTAGGTTTGTTTTTTTTAATTAATTCTGTGCAAATTTTGTTTTTCTCTTATAACTTTTAGAATATGATGTTTTATAAATTTTTGAATGTACCGTTGCAAAGCACTTATTTTTATATATGTTCCAACATAAATATCATTCACAATCTAGTTTTTGTGATAATGTACAAGTCATCGAAGCATGAGCGTACAAGTCATCGAAACATGAGCGTACATGTCATCGAAACATGAGCGTACAAGTTGTCGAAGTTGATTCAAGATTTCATTTTAAAATATGATCTTATAAAATTCTAAATTTATCATTTCAACATGCTTATTTTTATCAGCATTTCAACATGAATTTTTAACACCAAACCTTAAGGGTCTGTTTGGTATAGGGTAATGGAATGGACGAGGGAATTGAATGAACGAGGTAATGTAATGGATAACGGAATGAAATGGATCATTCCATTCCATTGTCTTGTTTGGTTACCATGAGAGAATGAAATAAATATTACTTAATGTTTTTTGGTAGCTAGAAAAGATAAAGGAATAAAATCGGTGGTGAGTGGCGGTGGTGGGTGGCGGTATTGGGTGGTGGTGGGTGACAATGGGTGATGGCGGCGGTGGTGGGTGGTTGTGGGCGGGGGTGGCGGTGGTAGGAGGTGGTGGTGGGTGGTGGAGGAGGAGGCGACAATGGTGGTGGGAGGTGGCGGTGGGTGGTGGTGGTAGGAGGTGGCGGTGGCGGTGGTGACAGTGGGCGGTGGGTGGTGGTGGGAGGTGGTGGCGATGGCGGTGGTGGGAGGTGGCGGTGGGGGGAGGTGGCGGTGGGTGGTGGTGATGGTGGGGGTGGGTAGTGGTAAGGGTGGCAGTGGTGGGAGGTGGTGGTGGGTGGTGGAGGCGACGACGGTGGTGGGAGTTGGTGGTGGTAGGATGGTGTGGTGGTGACAAAGGGTGAAAGAGGGGATGAAATGAAAAAAAAACAAGGGGTAGGATGGAATGAATTTTAGGGATTTAGAGGGAAAGACATTCCTTGTGTAATGGATGATTTCATTCCATCGTCCAACCAAACATCATTTTTTTCATTTTCTCGTAATCATACATTCCATTCCACCTTTCATTCTTGCATACCAAATAATACCTAAAAATTTTAACACCCCTACGTTTCCAAAACCTCTTTGAAAATATTTTTCCTACAAAGTTTCTTGCTTAGAAAGTTTTCTTTCTGAAACTATATTTATAAATTATAATCATTTTATATATTAGTTTTTTAAACAATAAAAAATTATATTTATCTTCTTTCTTATACTGTTTTCAGAGTGGCAAATTAGGTTTTACAATCCTGCAATAACTACAAGGAATCAAGGAAAGAGGGAAAAAGCTAAAGGCGAGCGTCGTGCGGCAAAATCAATGGAGGAATCCCACGGCGGCGATAGGACCAGAAGCCTGCTGTGTAGCATCTGCAACCAACGGCGGCCTGCTCTCAAACGACCTAAAACCCTACAACAAGTAAAACTTTACTTCCTACTCTCTTCTCAACAATTATTTGCAATTTTGTATGATCTACGATTGATAGTTTCATATGCGTGTCAATTTGATTGCTCAATTAAGTACTCTAAACTGTGGAAATTGAAACGCACGAAGTTTTTAGGTTTACTTCAATGATTTAGGGTTAGGAAATCCATGTGGAGGTCAAACAGGCATGATCATTAGTTTCATGATTAATGAAATGTTATTTAAATTTACATGAAATTTATCTGTGCTCCATGAATATGATGTATAGGAATATATTAATGTCATTAAGGTGGAGCTCTTGTGCAATACTGCGACTGTGTTAACTCGAAAAACATTAGATAGAAGACATGTGCTTATGTTTATTAAAGTTGAGGGAAGTGAGAAATTGAAATGATTGCTAGAAAATTGGCAGGGAAGAATTAGTAAATAAACCGTTGATCGGAATTCATAGCGGTGTTTGCGGATTTGAATATTTTTATTTGGTTTTTAAGATTTGTAGGGAATGCTTCTATGTGGTATTTGAGGAAGAGATTCATAGGGTAATTGTGGACAACAAGCTCTTTAAGCGGGGGGAACGCATTGCCATAGGAGCTTCTGGTGGAAAAGGTGAATTGTTCAATTGCATAATGTTTTTATTTGCTTTAAACGTGGTTTATTTTGGTAGGGATCAAACTTTAATGAATTAAAATTTTTAAGCTTTTAAAAGTTAAAACTTGTACCATATAAATTGTTTAGACAAACTTGATTTTGGAGAAATAGCCATAAAGCTCCGAAAGTTTTTATAAATAGTCATAATTGGATTATTTAGCAGTAGCTATGGATTGAAGGTGAGAATGGTATGTGTATTGGATATTTTACAATTTTCTCCAACTTTTCCTAACTAAATGTAAATGTCTTTTTTGTGATACACCAAGATAGGTGCAAATTTTCCTTTCTTTTAAAAGCTTCAACTCAATATCTCTTTCTTTCCTTTGAGTAATCACACCAAGATATCAATATAATTGATTCTGCCCAGTGTTGTAAAAATTGCTAGGCGCTAGTCGGGCGGTGGGGTAGGGCCTAGGCGGGATTAATCGGATTGGAATTTTTATATGTAATTTTCAGTTTTTTATATATATACACACATTTTTATATGTAATTTTTATAAAAATGTTCATTTTAAAACCACACCAAAGGTTTTGCCGGAATGTTCGCCGGAATCTGGCCGCCTAGGCCCGCCTAGGACCTCCTAGGCGCGATTTGGACCGTCTAGCGATTTTTGGACCGACTAGGTCAAAATTCCTCCTTACCCGACCGCCTAGCGATTAATCGGCGCCTAGGCGCGATTTTTACAACACTGATTCTGCCACCTCAAGACCCCCTTTCATTTTGTTATGTCAAGGGATGTAACAAATTTTTTATTAGTAGTTGAACAATTGATCTATGTGGGTAGTCATGAGCTGCAAATATATCGGCACATAAAGGGAGTATTTAATTGATACCTCAATTAATTTCCTTTGGGATTTCTTGCAGATTCGACAGTTCTTGCATATGTAATGTCAGAATTAAACCGCCGCCACAACTATGGGTTGGATCTCTTCCTTCTATCGGTTGATGAAGGGATCACAGGCTACAGGGATGATTCACTTGAAACTGTAAAAAGAAATGAGGTTCAGGTAAAAGAAATCCTTACTTATATCTTCAATAATTAATGTAATGACTGTTAGTTCATTTTATTCATAAAAATGAAAATTTGAACTAATAAACCAAATAACAATAGTCTAATAGTGCTAAGAATAGAGTAGCAATCTTCTTCTTTTAGTGTTTATGATTTTTATTTTTACTTTGCAAATCTCTATATTATTCTATGATTTACAGTATGGTTTGCCGCTTAAAGTTGTTTCATATAAGGATCTGTATGGGTGGACAATGGATGAGATTGTGAAGATGATTGGTCTAAAGAACAATTGCACATTTTGTGGTGTTTTTCGCCGCCAGGTGAGCCATAAGTAGTTTAATTGAAATATATATTATAGTTTGCATTGGAAGTTTATAAGCTGGCACCTTTGGGACTTGAATTAAATTGGAGTCTTTGAATTTCAAGTGCATAGTGGTTGCTTTTGCTATTTTACTTACTTTTTACGTTCATTAATCTGATTATTAGTGATTGAGTTTTTTTCTTAAGGCTCTTGATCGTGGTGCTGCCTTGTTAAAAGTAGACAAGTTAGCTACTGGGCATAATGCTGATGATATTTCTGAAACAGTTCTCCTGAATATTTTGCGAGGTGACATTGCTAGGTAACTTATGTAAAATTTTGAATTGTTTTGTTTCTAGCTGTATAATTATGTTCCAATGTGATAATTAATCTACTTGTGGTTATGATCATAGATTAAGCAGATGCACATCTATAATTACTGGTGAAGATGGACCAATTCCTAGATGCAAGCCGTTTAAGTACACATATGAGAAGGAAATTGTTATATATCCTTCATCTTAAACTCCCCTTTTTTGTTAAGCTTTTTTTTTCTTTTTTGGTTTTAGTGTTGCATTCTCTTTTATTTATCAACTGTTGTTGCAAACCTTAACTATTGGTTACGTATGCATACTTTAAGAAACTGGACTACTTTTCAACAGAATGTACGTTTCTCATATACCCTTTTGGCTGGTCTCTTTATCTATTACTATCTCATGTAGTTTGGTAATTCATCCGTCCATAAAAGTTGCAACAATTTTTATCTTGAAATATTATGTATTAGTAGCAATGATTTTCATCTATAAAATAATTCTCATTCATTGAAACGAGTTATAGACGGTTGATTAATATTTAAAGTGTTTTGAACTATGCTTTGAGATGGACGTTGCAACTTCATGGGAATGAATGAGGGAGTGGAAAATGAATACATTAAACTGAAAACAGACAAAATGGTACACAATTTTCTTATTTTTTTAATGGATTCTGTTTCTTAAAATGCAGGCATATATTCACCAAATGCTTATCGTGGGTTTGCTCGGGAGTTCATTAAAGATCTGGAGAGGATCAGGTTTTTTCTCAGTTTGTGCATTTTTTTGCTGGAGTGAATCAACTTTCCTGTCTTATCTGGTTTTATTGGTTTCTTGTGAAAATGCAAAAAAGAAAAAAAAATTGCAATCTGTCAGAATGAACCGTTTTGGACAAGTTGAAATGTAAACCTATAAATACCTGATAGAGTGGGATTATGGAAATGGGTGGGTTTCTGTTCAGGTAGAAACGGGTCAAGCTGAATGGAAACACTCTCTGTCCCATTTTTTGTAGGTAACTAGTGTGTATGATATGATTACAAAATATATATTATTCCCATAAAGTCTAATATTTTGTATAAAACAATTTTAAGAGGTTTTATACCTCAAATACACAGTTTTGGGCAACTTTTGAGTTTTGACCCATCTAACATATATGAACAGTTTTCTTGTAAGTTGTTTTATTTATTATTTTACCTCTTAGAGATAAAACATAACCCGAGGCAACCCATTCGTTAGTAAATGAGTTGAAATTGCCATTTCTTATGAGTATCTTGTAAACTGGTGTTTTTCCATTTCAATTTGCCAATAACGGTGGTCTGTTTGCATGGATGTAAAGTTATTAAAATAGTAAGATATGTGGCATAAGATTGAAGGCGTTCATTACTTTGGTTTAATTTGAATGATTTCACAATATAGACCCCGAGCCATACTTGACATCATCAAATCAGGAGAAGATTTTAGGATTGCAACATCTACAAAGATGCCGGAGCAGGGAACTTGTCAACGTTGTGGCTATATTTCTAGCCAGGTAAGTTTGTTCATTGACTTTTAGAAATAAACATGTAGGAGGTCTTTCATATGTTTGAGTATTTGGAAAATTGGTTGTTTTGAATATGTCGTATCTCAAACAGCTCAAATCAAATAATTTAGCTATAAATAGAAAGATTCAAATGGGACAAAAGTCGCCCAAAATGAACATAAAATGAATACGAAGTAAATCACTTTATTTGAAAACTAGATCAGTATTGTAATAATATAGTTTTTAACATCCATTTCTCACATGTTAACCAAGTAAAATATAAAAAACGGACAAAAAACGTTTGTTGGTCACCACATAGGCCCGGCCCTTATAAAAAAGTTACTAGTTTTGAACCCGGTCCAGTTTTGACCCGCAATATGCCCAACCAACCGGTTTTGTCACCTCTAATCTGATTTTAGCATCATGTAGAACATGTTTAGTTAGTATATTGTGTTTATTGCAGAAATGGTGTAAAGCATGTGTTTTGCTGGAGGGGCTAAATAGGGGTTTGCCAAAACTCGGGATTGGGAGAACTCGAGGGGTAACCGGTGAGCGTCAAAAAGACGATCAACAAATCGGCGTGAAGAATTTACAGAGCAAAGCATGTGGAAGTCTTGATTTCTAATGAAGCTTTAAGGTTGTTGACATGAATCAAGGCCTGGGTTTTGTTAAGATCTTGAGGCTTTCCTTCAAGAGTTGTATTCAAGAATCCAAATGGCTTAAGGATTTATTATTGAAGAAACCAAATAGTAGCAAGAGATAATATATTGCAAACTGCGTGTAAGAGATTGATTGTTTATTATTTATTTTGTAAAATTCAGTTATATATTTAGCATTATGATTTAACGATATTACTTTTAGTTGTCTCCAAATTTTGTTTTTTTTATTTTGTTACACTTTAAAAAATTTGCTAACATATGTTTTATTATATTTACATCTTTGTGATGGTAGTTAATTGACAAATATTCATTATCTACATGATCGTGACTCGCGTATAGTCGTATAGACCATCTTGGTTGGTCTTGTATAAGTATTAGTAGTGAGTAATATACGTGGGAGGTCTTTTGGATTGGAAGGTCAATCATTTTGTTTCGTAATGTCTAAATCAACTACTCATGTGAGTATGTGATAGGTTTGATTTTATGGGTTATTGTCCCGTTGGTAGACGGGTTGCACTTGCAAATGATTAGTGGTTAACGGTTGATGGTGTAGGAGTAGAACTTCGTTGTTCTACATGTCACACGATAATTTTAAGAGAGACTTTTTCATAAACGAGACATCTCCATAATGTTTAAATGCATGTAGGTAAAGCTCGGTTTCAATGATTTTCGGGTCGAGATCTCGAGATGGAAATATAAAAATCTTCTGTTTTAAAGTTTATGTAGACTTCTAAATCAAAACCCTTTGAATAGTGCTTGTGTCTTGATAATTTGATAACGTAGGGACTAAATGAAAAGGAACTTGGATGTACTTTTTCTTTAAAAAAAGAAAGAATTTGAGAGAAGTATATTATCCAAATAGGTTGGTATACACATATTAATGGATTATTTCTTGTCAAGATCCTTCTTTTTGGGAAAAATGGATTCAAACCAAGTTCTTTGTCGGCATTATTAACTTGACAATACATTAGATGTTTGTCCATTAAACACACCTTTAACATGACATTGTTTGATGGTAGAAATACTGGAATCATGAGATCTGATAAGATGTTTATAATAACAATGAATCAATGATGAAACATAATTTACGATGTATAATCGTTGATTGACTATGTCTTTATATCATCAAAATTGTAGAATAATATGGGTTGATGAAATAATCGTTGGTTTAAATTTAATGTGAATTTATTTATTTATTATTAAATACTGAAATTAGAACAAGTAATTTCATATGTAGTGGAAATTTTGTATGAACCTATCAATTTAAATACTTACAAAAGGCATAACAGATACCTCTTATACACATGTTACAACTCTGGATTGCGTTGCTGACTTAACCTTTACATCAGCATCAAATTTCTTTTTCTTTTTGGACTTTTGCGAGGGGTACTAATTAATGCTAACATCATGCTTTCATGTTTGGTTTCTCTTTTGTTAATTAAATAACATGATAAACCAAGTTTTTTATTTTATTAATTTAACTTATTTTTATTATTATTCCACTTATAACTTTTTTTTTAAATTTTAAAAATATAATGTTTTCGTACGTTCCGAATATACTGTAGCAACGTGTTTATTTTATCTACGTTTCGATATAAGTTTTATTTAAAACCAAGTCGGTCTAGGCTTCGACGTCAGTTTTGTTCAAAACCGATCCGGGCAAAAGATGATATATTTTCTCTCTTTTAAATATGCATTCATTTTTCTTAACGCTCATTTTAACAGCAACGTAATTTTCTCGTTTTTTCAGAATAAATTGTTACGACATGCTTTATTTATCTACGTTTCTATATTCGGAACTAATCTATCGTAACTTCATACGTTTCTTTTTACATATTTAACCACGTTAATGTGACCACCGCATTTGATTTTTTTTTTCCTTTTTCTTTGTTTCATGTTTGTTTTTTTATTACCTTTATTTGTATCGTTGTGTTTCTATTTAAATATAGTTTCGGAATCTTTTTTTTCTGCGTTTTACCATGTCGTAGCGCACGAGCCTTAATACTTATTTTTTCTATTTATTGTTTTAGTTTTAGGTTTGTTTTTTCTTAACGTTTTTTACAGTTTCGCTTGCGTATTTGTTTAAATTTTGTTAAAAATCAGCCCTCCCACTCACAGAGCTCAGGTGTGCCCACAAGTTGAAGTCTATGATGCAATGCAAACTATAGAATTAATGTACAAAGGCTCCATAGTTCATAACACATTCAGTTTTTACTTCCAGCTTTGTTGTTTATATAAAGTTCTCTCCTTCATAAACATACAAACAAATATATCATAATTCCCTAACTTACCCTTATGTTGAACCACGACTTGTGGCAAAATTCAGAAAACTTGGGTAAATAACATATTTACGGAATGAAAAAATTAATATCAAATATATCTATTCAAATTACTTAAACACAGGTTAAAATATTACCATTATACCTTCTTTTAAACTATAATATCCGAATGGATCCCATGAAAATCAAATCTTAATTTCAGGAAAGAAAAAGTATCCAGGTAAACCTTGAGCCTGTCTAACATCATTAAACAAGAGCAACAAACACAGCCATCATTCACCCTCTTCTTCAACTCTTCGAGCAACATCGCGCTTCAACATTTCCATAAATTCCTGCACATGCACACGATGAAAACCGTACAACTTCAAAATAAATAAATAAAAAACAAGAAAAGATACTAACATGAGTAAGACCCTCTTCAATACATATCTCAGAAATCCCATCAGCGTTGTCACCGTTGTCGTTCAAGTGAGCAGCGGCTTCAACAACGGATGAAAAAACTACTTCCGGTGACTCCTCATGTTCAATCTTCTCAACCAAATCTTCAAGATTTGTCTACAAACAAAAAAAAAGACAGTTCAATTCTTCAAGATCAAAACTTTTAGTGTTTTTAAGAATCTTTTCTTCATTGGGACAAGAACAAACCTGAGAATCACTTGAAATATCATCAACAGTTGTGGGTTGAAGTTCACGGTTATTGGGAGGGGGTTGTTGAAACATATTTGAACTTGAACCTGGACCTCCACCACCAAAAGCTTGAGCAACAAGGGGCATCATCTGTTGAACCATACTTGACAGATCAAAACCACCTCCGCCACTGCCGCTGCCGCCACTATTACCGCCATGAGGTCCACCCATACCGGCAAACATGTTACTCAGATCTTGATTACTGTCAATCTGCTGAGCAATTTGATTGACTGTGTTCATCATTGCAGGGTTCTGAGTTAGTTGACCTAACATATTTCTCAAGACGTCTGGCGACCCGATCCCAGTTTGGCTTGAAACTCCAGACAACAAACCATCTAAAGCTGGACTAGCAATAACTTCGTTCATCATTGCAGCAGGATTCAGTTGGCCACCAGCAGGATTAGAAGTAGGTGCATTAGCAGGAGGCACACTACCACTAGTTGCCTCTGGTTTTGTCTGCCGGCTTCGTCTCTAAATCACATTTATAAATAATTATATATTTTTAGCATACAAATAACTTGTAAGAAATGGCATAAATCGATTGTAAGTCGGTAACACAGACTAGAAGTGGCATAACATACAGGATAACAAGTTAAAACAGGTACACAAATATATAGGTTGGTTTCACCAAAATTTGAAAAATGCCTTTTGTCCAGGATTAGCCAGCTTATACGAGTGTGCACTCCGCACCTCCTAACCCACATTAGAGCTTAAGCTAAAGTCCCTTTGGTCTCGTGTAAATCTAAATCACATAAAATGATTGATGAAACAAAAATCACCAATATTTTTTGTGAATGGACGCTAATTTTTGTATTAATTGGATGAATCTAATTGCTAATAATGTTAGGTGGAATGGAATTATTTTCCTCTGTATAGTTTGTTAACTGTTATTAAATTTTTTTAATAATGTAAGGTGGAATGGTATTATTTTCCTCTCGTACTTAGGGATGTAAATGAGGCTCATTTAAGCTCGGCTCAATTCGAGCTTTTTGTGAGTCAATCTCAAGCAGTTCACGAGCGGCTCAGCTCATTTACACCCCTATGTGTGAGACTAGCACCTTCACCTCGCGCCTCGTTTTCCGAGACCCTAAGGCCTAACAACCTCAGAGCACCTAGCACCTTTTAGAAACCAATTTTTTTCTTTTATGTATTAAAAATACACTTTGGGCGAATAGATAAAATATAGAGCAAGAGCAAACCTTGGGTTGTAACCCTCCTAAACCAAGTCCAAGAGGAACGGTTGAGGCATTTCCTGAGTTATCAGTAACCGAATTCGATGATGAAGCCCCTTCTGCATCATTTGTAGATGTTAACGCACTGCTACTGGAAGTCGTGCTTTCTGTGCCTTCTGTATCCTGCAGAGCATTAGGTTAGTGACATTTATGAAACCGAAAAAATCCGCAAAAAATGTATAAAAGATACCTTCTGGCCCTCGGTTTTAGGCACGCTTCCTTCTGGTTGGCCTGGATTTACATAATAGTAAACATTATACAGACAAGATTATAATAAGAACACAACTAACATTACATGAATAAACATAATACCTGCAGGAACCTGATTTTCACTCCTTGTGCTATCATTGACCCCCCTAGCTTGCAAATTAACTCCGGTTGCCGCTACAATTAATCAATTATAAATAATAAAGCATAGTCAGATGTTTATTAACTGTTGTTATAATGCAGAAATACTAGTTTATGATGAAAGGTGATGCAGTAGCATTACCTGTTCCACTAACACGTTCCCCTTGGTTTGACTCGACATTAGTTCCCCTTGGACCGATTCCTAGGAAAAACTTGGCATAATGTGAGTGATGTTGGTGAAAAAGACACAGAATTGGGTAATTACAAGAAGTTACATTTACATACCCGCATGGATATGAACGTTTATGTGTCTTGGAACAGCACCAATGCCAACAGGACCAAACCCCGTCGGATTTATGGGAGTAGCATTACCGGCAAACAGTGAATTAGTTTGTAGAGGAAAGGGCTGCATGAAAGCAGTAAATTTTACACTTACAAGTGCACACACGCCCGCACACACACACACACAGAGAAAGCTAATAACAAACCTGAACCATTATAGGATTAGGCCCAGATGGAGATATATAAACAGCAGGTCCAGCATGTACAGATGACTCAGCCTACAACATGCAAACAGTAATTGTAAACCAAAACTTCATCTAAAGATAATAGCAACAAAAAAAAGAACAACAATAAGAACATACAGGAGACTGTCCAATACGCAAAGTCAACATTGTGCGACCAAGCTCAAGCAGAAGAGCGCCTAAATGTTGCATAGCAAGGCCTGATTGCATAGCTTCTGACTGAATTTGGGTTCTTACTGTGGGGTCAGTGATACTCTCCTCTTCCTCTAGTCGGCCTGCAGTATGCTACAAGTTGCAGCATATTACAATTAACACATAAGAGTAACATCAAAGATCTATATTCATTTGAGCTCTTAAGGGAACAAAAATCACAAAGTAATACTCAAATCAGGTTAGAGGAGAGTAAGTACGGATAGGGAATTGATAGCAGGCCCACTGAGAAGCCTCTGTGCATGTCGCATAACAATAGCCAGAGCTGCAGGTAATGGCACGCCACGAGCAGTGGAAGGCAATTCTACAGCTGGTGAGCGTTCAGCACCATTTGAAGGTTGATTTGGTTGATATCCTTGTGATGATCCCCAGAAAGAAAAATTCAGATAAATTAGTTTTATTAAAAAAAAGTAAGGCAAAGCAATAGTTCTTAAATCAATACCATTCTGGGACAACGCCTGCTCCATGCGATTCATAAACTCCGAAAGTGTGTGTAAGGAATCGGGAATTGGCTGAAATAGGAAAAAAAAAACCATGCAACCAAATATAGCGTGTAAGACAATATAGCAAGTTGCAAAAAGATTAAAAAATAATAGATTGTAACAGAAATTTTCTATTTTATTACTACCGTAGCAAGTGTTGGTATAGCTATTCCTGCTCCTAAAGGAATTTGCATCCCTTGAGGGACAGATTGACTAGGGTTTCCTGGTTGACCTTGACCTTGATTATTGACATTAACTCCGGATTCATTTCCTTGGGCAGCTTGCCTAGGAATGTTGAACTGTAAACAAGTAGATAACCAAGAAATATCAACTACAATCCATATTGCTCTACCCAAATCACATTAGCCATATGCAATTTAAATGTAAACAAGTATGTCACCTTATAACAAAAGAAGGAAAAAAGAAAAAAAAAAAGCTCACCTGCATATTTGGTTGTGGCACTGTCACACTAGCGTCCCTAATTCCAAAAGAATCTAAAACAGCTGATATAACCTAGAACAGTAGAACCAAACTTAAAAATTTTAAACTACAAGGGCCATTATAAAACATAAATACCATCAGTTTACGGACAACATAGTACAGAAACCCAAAAGGCTAACACACCCGACTAATATCTTGAGGACCACCGACATTCTGGTCCCCACCACCAAAGGTCCCAAGTACAACACTGTGTGAAACATGGGCAACACGTGGACGTGAACCAGCAGCATTAGCATCTTGTCCTGTAACAAAAATGTGTGATTGAAATTATAACTCTATAAAAGTTAGCACATTCACATTATATGTATGGCGGTATGGCCCTAGCAGCAATTCTGTAAAATGACATTTTAGCACTAAATATCGCATAAAGAGATAATCACACCTGTGTTACTACCATTTCCAGTTGTTGTATTGGTGGAAGAGCCAGATGAAGGTTGTGATTCAGAAGGCTGTCTAGCCACAAGATGCAAAGTGTGTCCACTTTCAATGTCTATGAATTGTCAAGGCTTTCAAGTATGAACGTATGATCTTCAATTATAACTTTTGAAGCAATCAATTTATTTTAATAAGCAAAATAATCAAATCTATTTAAATTAAGTAAATCTATGTAAAGCTGATGTGTGCTTTGAAAAATATGTATCCGTCGTGTAAATAGGATACGATATTCAGAAAGACGATGTTCATCTTTCAAAACCTTGCCCCTGAAGATCAGTCGTTGCTGTCCAACTGGGAGGCCAACATCATTAGCTATTTTCTCCTTGAATGCTGAAACTAGCATCTGAAGTTTTAACAAGAATATAGAAAAAGTCAAATGAGCAATTTGAGTAACAAAAATAAATACATGTGACCAATGAGTTAGAAGCATGGTTTAAAAAAACGGTCGAGGCGCCTCGAGGCTAGAAAAACGAGTCTGAGGCGTACGCCTCACAAGGTATTTTGGTACGTACGCCTCACTAGGGCTGAGGCGGTCGAGGCGGGCTGAGGCGGGGCTGAGGCGGTGAGGCAGTAGAAATGGAAAAATTTGACTTTTGACTGGACTTTTGACCCATTTGAGCTGTGTATATCGTTTTATTAACGAAATACACAACTCAAATGGGTCAAAAGTCCATAATTAGCGTCTGGTTCTCCTTAATTTGACCTATTTTCACATTCTTCTCCTTAATTTGACCTAATTTCTCATTCTTCTCTCACACATCACACCTAGGAAAGGTTTGGAAGGGGTTGATGTAGTCAACAAACAAGATACAAACATTGTTTGATGTTTAGTATTTTATTTTTTGTAAGATATATAATTTTTATATTTATTTTTTACTTCCGCCTCGGGCTTACGCCTCGGTTCGCCTCGAGGCGCGTTTCCGTTCTTTTAAACATAGAAGTAACCTGTGGATATAAATATGAACTATGAAACACTCGCTCTATCTAGAGGCTTCTTTTGATATATAACAGTATGAGAAAACAATGCATGTTTACGAGTCATTTCTATACTTGATGTAATATATAAATTGTTTTGTTTAAAATAAAAATAGACAAGGAAATGTACAACTCAACCATAGGGAATTGCGTATGTATGCATGCGTCTAAGAAACAAAAATTATGATTGAAGAAACTGTTTTTAATGTTTACTTCATAAATCTAAATTCTTGGTTCTTATTATCGCACATGCATGCGTCTATAAAACCTGTTTCATTTATAAGACAAAAATTATGATTGAAGAAACTGTTTATAATGTTTACTTCATAAATCTAAATTCTTGGCTCTTATTAGTCACGCACACATGTGCCACGTATACCCTATTTCTAAAATAAACATAAAAATGTTTGCTAAATTATCATAGTTTATTTCCAAAAGGGTATATTTGAAAATGACAGTCACAAATATGAGTGAATATAACAAAATTAAAACTCCAATTCTAGTACATTGCGGAACACTTTTTCATGTGTTCTTGGATGATTAAATAAAACAATATTTATCTTTTATTAAAACAATTTTTTAGGTAATTTGTAGTCTTGTGCAATCTAGAAGTAACTACTGGAATTGCTATTAGTATCTGTATGACAACTATTTTTCAAACTAAAGAACACCAAAAGCAAAATATCTTCCAACTCTTGTTGCCGTGTGTCGAAATGTTGTTTTAACTATATCAAGAATCAATAGCTTTAGATATGTATCATGTTAAGAAAAAAACACCTATGATGGTATTCTAAATATTTCAGGAGTATACGTAGCAACATAATTCCTGTGGTTATTGTTAATGGTATTATGTGATCCCGATCAGGGTGGGGAAATTTTTAAAGGGCCGTTAAAGATATAAAGGTTTACCATGCAAATGTGATCTTAGGTCTAGGGAGAAACTGAAGGAAAATGATATCAAGAGAGCAGGGGATACATTTTTATTGACAAGGAAATTGTACAGCTGTGAATCAAGTGTCTTGATATGGATCTCCACTGTTGATTCAGAACTTTCACCAGCAACATTGCACGTGCTTACATGTTCATCTGCCATGGGATGGTTGAATCTGAAACAAGGAGAATAACACATTAAAAGAACAGTAAGAATGGCCTAGAAACTATGGATCATTCATAATACTTCGAGTAGTTTGTTTCTTTCCAGAATGAAAAGTAACTAAACTCATTACAAGTTTGCTAACTTTCAATAAGTTAAGTAAAAGTAACATAAACCCAAAATCAGAGGATGTCAATGACTGAAAACAAGTGCTATGAAACTACTATCTCAATTATAATAGAAAAGCAATATGATGATGATGCATTTATCAGGCAAAACCGATGATGCTGGTGCCTACAATTTAAAGGGAAGTAACAACCACTGCACATTCAGCTTCAAAACATAAACATATTAAATTTGCAACAATTCCCAATCAAGGACACCCACTGATTTTGGGTTATATTGTTTCTACTTGACCCTGACTTCTTGAAAGTTAGCAAAGTTGAAGTGAGTTTAGTTACTTTTCATGCTGGATAAAACCAGACTACTAGAAATATAAAAAAGAAAAGAGCTCGAAGTTACACAACTAGAGTGCACAAGAATGCATCATTTTACATGAAAACTGTAGAAGCATGTTATTGGTGATAATTTCATCCGTACCAAATTCTTGGTTTTGTAAATTCAATATTTGTCTAGCAATGTACAATGAGATAGTTAAGACTTCAATGTTGATCAGAAGCTTCCAACTCGCATCTGATAACCTATTATTATTACAAAACCAGATTAAAACCCATGTTTTACATGGGTTGAATAAATACAATTTGTTATAAAACAATATTTTCTATGTAGATTTATATGTTTGGTGTTATTAGTCATCTGTGAAATAAGAAATAATTGAAATTTTTATATAATTTAGTAGTTTTTAATAAAATATTAGACCATATGTTCGATATTTAATTATTTAACATCATCATTATTTAATAGGAGAGAAAGGCAAAAAACAAAAATCTAGATTTCATCTGAAGTCGACACGCAGCAACTATGAATAAATACAGTGTTATATATACTTAGTAAAAAAGATCTAATATTACATAATTTTTTAATACAAATTTTAGAAACGTTATATAGTTATTTTTTAAAAATGTTTTATAAAAAAAATGAAAGAAATGTTCAAACTATAAAAATGTTTTATGAACAAATCTATTTTTTAATTAAAAAATGTTTTATATAAATAGTTATAAAAAACATTATTATTTAATAGGAAAGAGAGACGGAAAACAAAAATTACAATTTTTTTTATAGAAACTTGTATCATTAAATAGGAGAGAGAGGCAGGAAAAAAATATTAAGGATGAACAGGAGAATGACATGTGGCATCACAAAACCTTTATTTATTAGTATGTATATAGATATATAGATATAGATTCAATTTCCGGATACTTTTATTCATACCTACATAATATGCTTTTGAATTCACATGTAAGCTAAAAAAATGTGATTATGTATGCCATAAACTACAGATGGCTCATCTCCATAATACATATTTTACATTTCAAGATTTTATATTTACCAAAAAAGGTAAAAATAACACTCCGTAATAACAATATCTCAGAAAAGTTAATTTAATCCATACTTCAAACTAAATTACTTTTAACTTTAATTCACATTTCAAAATTAAATTTACAGTCAAATGAGCAAGTTTTGAAGGTTAAACAATATCTCAAAGAAGTTAACATAATTCACATTTCACTGTAAACTCACACAACTAAGCACATTAATATGTCACCCACCTTTATAATTTCACAAATGCAAGCTATTACCTGTAGCCATCATGAATATTCCCTTGGAATCATTTAACTCAGTCTCTAATTAGATGTTTTTTTGCCTTACAGATGAGATCAATGTCAAAGATAAGTTAAATGTGTGAAACTATTAAATCAATTAACTATCAGATCATGAATCAGAACACTAATACATGCTTTCAATCCGAATGAACCACAAATAATTCAAAGCAATCCTAACACGTCAATATCCATCTCCAGAATTTCAGAAGAATGAAAACGCATAATTTCACAAAGAAAAAATTAGCAGTCGAATTTAGGTTTCAGTATTTGGGGATTTTGCCAGACATAAGTATAATCGCGGTTTTATGGAACTTAGAGAGGGCATATACTTCCGATTTCAGCAAATAATGCAAGCAAATTGAAGAATTTGATCTGTTTAACAACAAATCGAAGTTTATGTATGAAATGAGCGATGAAGGTAGAACTCACTTGATTGACGAGAGGAGAACGTCAGTATCGGAACCTATAACGGAGCTGAGATTAGAAATCGTTGCAAGTTACAGAGAAGGTTAATTTGAGAAGATGACTTACAGATTGAATGCCGAATAGAATTGCTGCTTGACTTCCTGAAGATTCGTCGTCGAACGATCTAGAAGAAAGACGATGTAAACAAGCAAGGAAGGTTTGTTTGACTGGCGTTTCAATGTATACGCATTATGTATGGTTTTTGATGTGTAGCATAAAAACATTACAATTAATTCATTAGGTGTGTGTAGGATAAAATTATAAACAAGTTATTAATTAGAAAATATGACACGTGCGTAGCGGCCGAACCGCGTGTTTAAGTATGTATTTAAAGGTCACGTGATGCGGTGGGTTTGTGAACCTCGTTACATGCATTGCGGCGACAACAATAACGTGACTAAGTAATAAAAGAAACGTATGAAGTTGTCACGACTCGGTCGTAGAGATCGAAAAATAGATAAATTGCGACACGAATAGGAGTTAACATTGAAACGAAAAATACGTAAAGGAAGTTAGTAATAAAGTAAAAAACTAAACAAAAATAGAAAAAAAATTAATTTTTACAAACGAATATAAAAAAAAATCAAATAAAAAAAATTGAAAGATAAACTTGAGAATAGAAATTTAAAGGGTAGAGTTTAGAATTATGTACGGGGGTAAACTTGAAATTTTAAATACTTGAGTGATATATTTGAAAATTTATAAAGTTGAGAGGGCCAATAGGCCTAATGGGCCCGACCAAACCCATATGAGGAAAGGCTATTAGGGTCCCACACCCTTTATGTAAATAACAAGAGAAAAAATATTTGAAGATTGTTACATTTGCCTGAAAATAACTCTAGGCATCTCACCTCTCATGGCTAAGGAAGCAACTTTTTGCTACTGAGGCCACTTACTAGCTCCTTGTAACCGAGGCTGGTTCTAACCAGCTTCTTCCTACTTAGCATGGTCCTTCCTTTCAACATCGTCTTCTGCTTAGTCTGGTCCTTCTAGCCCTCTTCTTCCCACTATTCTATTTCATATAACTTATATACATTCGTGTTTATATGCCGTTAATATCTTTATATACACTTATTGAACAAAACACCGACTTGAGCGTCGGAGGGCGATCCTAGAGCTCCACCTTCGGGTCACCTTCTAACGAGTTTTTTATTGTTGCAGCTCGGATCTAAGTTCGGGAATACTAGATGCGGACTACCCAACAACAATGCCCAACACATATTTTCATTGTAACAAGTGTGTCCACCGTGCGACCGAGAAATTCAACCCGTATGAATGCCACGAGCCCTCTGTTCTAGACAAAAATGATCGGATTTGTGTTTCGTGTGCTCCACACTATACCCTTATATGTGTTCACTTATGCGGATTATACAGGTTCCAAACCTTCCACTTATCTCACCCTAATCTGTTAAAAAAACATCTTCACTATGTGTCGTAATAGATCTACATATATACAGAAAAGCTACTCATACAGCAAAAATTATATATATAAATCGTATCATCACATTAATATTCATAAATATATGTAAATCATACACTTAATCATGTGCATCTAAATTTTGTTTTCATGCTTATCTTTGAATATTTACATCGCAGAACTCAAAGCTTAAAATTCAAAGTAAATCAATAACACTTCTAGATGTTAAATACATAATGGTTTTGATTTATCCACGCACCTACATACATTATATTTTGAGATATCTAATGTTCCCATAAAAAAAACATAAAAAGGTAAATATATAAAATGAAACATTATGGCATTCCATTTTTTATGTCTGACTTATACTTGAAGGAAAGATGTATACAAAGCATACACACTAACATGTGTATTGCATACATATACAAATAATTGTTGTTATTCTTTTTCTTTTATCAACGACTTTGACTTTACATCATTGCTACCCTAATTTTGTTTAAGTCAATAACTTAATATGTAACATACAGTCAACATTACATGAAGTACTAGCACATTGGTCAACCCATTGGGGGTGGGGGTGGGGGTGGGGGTGGGGGGTGGGGGGGGAGGTTTAATGGTAACCCCTTTTATGAAAATAACTAAAAATGTAATGTACAATCAACATTGCATGAAGTACTAGCACTATGAACCATTACGTTTGCATACGAAGTAGTATTTTTCGAATAATTGTCACATGTGAGTAAAAAGTTAAATGTTGCAGTAAGAGCTTTGTGGAAGGGGTAAACACAACAAGATACCCAAATCAGTTAGAACAAATTTTCATTAATTATTTAAAATCCCTAGTTTTTACTCATTACATCATCTTTCAAACACCTCTATATTTCCACACTATCATATATTTTTACATTTATCTTCTATATACCAAAATACATTTTTATTAATAATCTTATTTTTTATATTTCGTATTATTTAAAATAATATAATATACCAACAAAATAGAATAAACTAACGTTGATCAATTCTTTAACATGTAACGTAAAACAAATTATAAATATGTGTACCTGATAATGCAGTAACAATTGAAGGTCCTCAATAAGTCACAGATCATATGAATCGATATCAGCTAATCACGTAGTGCGGAATCCTACGAATTAGTCGTGAACACAAGATGACGAGTCAAACACAACAAGAGTAAATACAAACGAATGTAATATCCTGGATTTTTCCGATGTACCTTTCCCTAAACGCGTACCGTAATTACTTTAAACTTTAATCCTTACTTCTTTAAATAGTATTTTTTTTTATTATTATTTAAAATGGATTTAAGGAAAACTTTCATATACATAGATATATATATATATATATATATATAGGTAAAAGTTATGCTAAAAAGACTCTATATCCTAAGAAGGCTAAGAAGCCATGAAAAACTGACATGTGTCAACTTTTGAGTAATAATACTTATTATGAGAATTTATTATGGTTGATCCTCTCCATCAAACAAATCATCTAAAGACTGAAAACTCTTCTTACCCTTAAACTCTCTATGCTTTTTAGCATAACCCCACCCTATATATATATAATTATGTATGTTTATTATATTTTTTTTAATATTATTAAAATTCCTAAAAGCTCATGAGTTTATAATTATATATTATAATCTTATTTCAAAAATACTGAACTTTAGAATCATAAAAAATTATTTTATATAATGAAACTTATAAAACTAGTGTAGTTCTTTTTATAAAAAAAAATAACATATTTATTTTATAAAAAGACTAGGGACCGAAACTGCCCATTTCCGAAACTCATTTCAAACTTGAATTCATATTTTAACATGAAATGACAAGAAACACAAGCTTCAGGGGCCTGTTTTGCAATAAGGCCAAACTCCCGAATCAGATTTCAATCACAGGTTCGATCATCGCTTACCCCGGTTTTGGACCCGAATTATTCAAAAACGCGTGTTCGACCGAATTTAATGATTCTCGAACTCCACAGCCAGCGTGCGACCAAAACCCGATGGATTTCAATGCGTGAACACAGTCCCAACCACGCGTGAATTCAAATTCGAGCCGTTCGAACCTAACCGTGAACTTCCCACCTAATTCGTCATTAAATGATGAAATCTCCTATAAATACCAGTTGCAAACAACTAGCGACATCACCCCCTAACTACACACATCCTCAATTTGGTCGTTCATCACCGGCATTGTTCATTTGATCCTCGCGACAGCCGACGCTAAGCCTGAACCCGTTCTCCCTCTATTTCGCATCAATTCAGGTAAAACTTATGCTCAATCAACTCGAAATTGTCTAATGATCAAAAGCCCTCTGTTTAATTCCATTAACAGAGGGCTAATCGTAGTGTATTTAGTGGATTAAGTTTCTAGGGTTCATATGGGTTTGGGGATAACCGGAACTGTTGTTTAAAAATTTATGGTTTGCTTATGTTACCAGCGATGCCCGTAGCCGGGTTGGTTAAGGCGCTTGTGTGGGAACCGGGCGACCCGTGTTCGAATCCGGGCGACCCAGTTTTGCATCCTTTATTTTTTTTGCCTTTTAATCAAGCTGTTAACTTTTATATTTGTTTTTATAAATTCTGTTAAAACTTTATAAACTTAGAAATGATTTTTATTTCATACTTTCATTTCCAGAATCTTTTTACTTAATTAAACTTAACTCAAATTCATATTAATTAAATCTTTTAAAATCGATTTAAATACTTAAAAACTATAAAAGAGTACTTTTAGCTTTATAAAAATTAGGCTTTGAATGAGAAGTACTTTATAAACTCAGAAACGTTAATTTATTTATAAATAAATTTTACTTTAAACTTTACATTAATTTATAAACTTTTATTTAAACATAAAACTTATAAAAAAAAACTTCATAAATTCAAAAGAAAATCTATAAAACTTACCTATTAGACTTATACATTTTTACGAAATCAATACTTACTTAACTTGAAGCTCGTGAATTCATTTAAATTAATAAGAAACAAATGTGCTTAATTATTTTTCTAGCTTTTACAAACTTGTATGTTTTAAAAGTTAACTATAAACTTTAACTTAAAAACATTTATAAACTTGTATAAACTTTGTAAAATAAATGTTTCATTACTTGAAAAAAAAAACTTAAATGATTTATATTGTTTATAGATATCTATTTATCCTTAAATGTTTAATTATTAAACTTTGATAAATATTTATTCTTTAGATAATTGTTGCAAATCTTTGATAGATAACTAGGCTTATTATAACCCTACTTATGAAATACTTAGAACATTTCTCTTAAATTAATATTACCTAACTAGTGTAATAAAAACTATAAAACTTCTAAATAATTATTTTTAATAATTATTTTAATTCACAAACTTATGAAACTTTAATATTCAAGTCTTATGGCATTCATTTAAGACTTTTATTTTGAAACTTTGAATTAAACTTCGTAAACACAATCATTCCCATCTCCCACTTGGAACCATAGTCGAACCTCGAAATCCCAAATCGTTACCATAGACTTATAGGATCATACTTGAAACTTTAGACTTGTATTCTTAGGCTTATTGTGAGGATACTCTCCCTCAAAGTCTTGCTACACTTAATCCGTGTTGGACACTCTTCATCAATCCAAGTGAGTATACTTAGCCCCTTTTTCATTTTACATTCTTTTGGGGTGAAACATGTTCAAACTTCAAACTTATACAATTCTTGTACAAACTATGACTAGATGCTTATTCTTATGTTAAACTTGAGACTTGTATGCTTAGAATAAACTTAATTCTAGCATGTTCATTAACTTTGATCAAGCCGATAGTAACAATGATAGATCTATTGCATTTAACCAATCCACCTTGATTGATTGACCCTTCGGGGGGAGCCCTTGGTGTTTGTTACTTAAACTATTAAACTTGATACTATAAGGGTAAACTGCGGGTTATGCCTACACTTGGTTTGGAGGTTTGACATGCACAATGTTTAAGATACTTGTTTCTCATACTTACATTATAGAATGCATATATCATAGTGAATTGTAATTCTTCTCAAATACTTGTTAAACGGTGTCAAAACCTTTGTATCTCACCAACTATTTTGTAGTTGACAGATTCTTTCACATGTTTCAGGTTCTACATCATGAGACTCGTTTGTGATCACATAGGATGCTTTGGACCTAGACTTCATATTAAACAAATGTTGTATACTTGTTATTTCCTTTGTATTGAACCTTTGAATATATTATTAATGAAATATTGAAACTTTAATAGTCAACCTTGTGCTATTGAACAACCGCGTCCGCCCCGACGTATAATCCGCCGTCGGTTGGGGTGTGACAACGAATCTAGCATCCATATTACAATTTTGACAAAATGACAAAAGCTTACAAATCTAAAACAAGTCCAGCTTTTTATAGACAACCAACCTAGGTCCAACGCACTTACTATCTGCGCTTGAAACAATTATAGCGTAGATACAAGTGCGCTAAACCAGACTCTAACGTACTCAACAACAACGCTAGAACAACCTATAGCAGTTGTCAAGTGCGTTAGACACAACACTTACAACCAAAACATGATTACAAAAAGTATAAATCCCATCAAACTATTACAATGATCAATACAAAGACTCATGCTAACTGTCACAAAACTATGTCCAACATACTCTCCCTTTACAACAGCTCTCGAGTCATCTTGATCATCACTTCCACTTGTTCGGCAAAAGACTTCCGACATGAATCCTATGTTTCACACAAACTCTGATAATCTTCTCAATTTGTTCAGCCATGTGCTTCCCCCATGCATCACTATACAACAAAGTCTTGTTATGGAGAACCAACAAATCATGTTTAGAGAAATTAATCAAACTCATAGGATCATAGACTCTAATCAACTCCTTATCGTCCACTTTAATCTCTCCTTATTCACTAGCAACGGACTCGTTCACATCCCTTTTAATCATAACCGCTTCAACTGTACACCATTCTATATACCACTGCTTCAAATTCCATAAGATGTCTTGAGGAATTTTCTTAATTGAAATCTTTTCACTCACTCTACTGACTTGTACACAAACCTTCTATGACATTTCTTTGTTACACGATCAAACTTTGTCTTATCCAACACTCTTCTCCCTTCCCGAGGCTTAAAATACTCAAACGCCTTCCTGTTAACTTCTTGCTTCAACGTTGACCATAAACTTTCAGCTACTCCATGAGTTCTCGATTGGATTGGGGAGGGGGAAGGGGGTTTCTTAACATTAAGTGTCTTACCTACACCAACCTTAACATTATAATTCCAGAGGTGAATGTTACTGCTGCAACCATCAAGACTAAGAGAACGGTTCTTTATCATTACGTCTCTGCTGGCCCTTACGACCATTACCGCCAATTCTTCCAAGAATCTCCAAAACCCAGATCTTAATCAACGATCAAAAAAACCCCAAATACAAACCTTTTTCATCAATCTCGTTTCGATTTATTGGATCAAGAAACACTGCTAATTCTTAAAAAACATAACAATCAGTTATCTCTAAAAGATGAAACTTAAATGTTTTGTTTTCTTATATGGGGTCATCTTAGAATCACAATCCTATTCCGATCGGCATTATGTTGAAGATTAGGATTAGTCACTACCTGAGGAGGGTGTAATTGGATTGAGGTTTCAGATGGCCAGATTGAATGGTGGTTGCCGAATTAAGTGGTGGTGAGAGGAATTTCAGATGTGGGAATGAGGGTAGCGAGAGGGCAGAGAGAGATATAGGAAATAACCATTTTGTCAAAAATCTTTATGTTAATTACATAAAAGCCCTTGGACAGATAATGACATATATGCCTTCACGTGCGTGTCACATGACATGACTTAACGAAAAAATGTCGACATCTGTTAGTCCAAAGAATGAAATGTCTAACCTTTTATAAATATAAAGAACAACTTATGTAATTACCTTAGTTAAATATCGTATACTGAAACTGATCGGTACTTAATTTTTTTTTAGTAATTAAATTATTTTACCTCACGTTTATTTAGAAATGAAACGAACATGGGATCAGTGTGATCTAAAAATCTTAACTAACCGGATATCGGGCAAAGGGTTCATCTACAGTCAAAATTACTCTACGATCCAAGAAAACAACTTCTTCGTAACTGAACGATCATCTTCCGATGAACAATAACGGCAGTAACTATAGCAACAATCGCCGGTATCCTCCCGGTATCGGCAACGGTCGCGGCAACGGTGGAGGATATGACGGTGGTGGCGGTGGTAATTTTCAACCAAACCCTAATTACTACCATCAACCTCGAAACCCTAATCAATTTCAGCAGCAGCGACAGCAGCCACAGTACATGCAGAAACAACAATCTGGACAACAACACAATCAGCAACAGCAGTGGTTAAGACGGAACCCTAATCCTCCTGGTTCTTCTGCCGCTAATGCTAATAACGAAGTTGAGAAATCCGTATACTCAGAAAGCAGTGTCGATTCAAGGTAAATTTTATGGTTCTAGTTTCTTATTTCGTTTTCTCCAGTTTTTAATTGCTTTATTGTTCAACCGAATTGCGATTTGATATATGTTTTAACTTTAATTTGGAAACCCTAACGCATCTTGTTGTAATTTGTCACATTACTAGCAATTAGGTCATGCCATTCATAAATTGTTATATGAGTTATGTGACTGATCTGACCAAGCTATAAATCAATCCGAGTAAAGATTTATACAAGTGATCATATGGATTAGAATACTTATGGTCGGTTATTATACCGGCTATAATTGACGTCTGTGTTATGATGTTTTAAGTGATTTAAGTGGATATAGTTTTAAATAGAGGATGATCATGATATGTTCTAGCCCTTTTGGGGGCTTTTTATTATGAGCAATTTTGAAACTACCTCAAGAAATTTCTTAGAAGTGATATAGGCTTATGTCCGCTCTTTTATTTACATATCATTGTTTTTGATCTACTAATGGTATTTGTAGATGATGCTATGTGACTATCAATTTCTGATGTCAGTGTTTTCTATCAGGCTGTATCTAAGGTGGATTATACCTCAAAGCTGATATGGTTCAATCCTTGAATTTATGCAGTCTGGTTTCTATCCCTCTTTTATACCATGCTGAAATTAGTTTCACTTATGCTAAATTTACAGCTGAGAAGTATTATTTCTCAGCGAACATACATATGTCAGTGTATAAATGGCAGTTTTTTTTTATGTTTTATCATTAAAAACTTCTTTCTGTCCCAACACGTGCATGTTTGTACTTTCTATAGTGAATCATTGTTGTAATTTTCCCAAAGAGACTACATTTTAGTAGTTTTATTTAGCTCTTCAGTTTCTTGATTTTCATCCTTCATTTCATTGTGCTTGTTTATTGTTGTTTCTTGAACACTAGAGAAGTTACTAAATGTGACTTCTTCCTACAAGTTAACAATTCTATTTGTTTTTCTTATTCTTCCACTTGGTACTTGTTAGGGAACTTGGTTTTAAAAAGCGCGCCTAGGCACAAGTCTCTTCGCTTTTGTGTACATAAGGTGCGAGCTGTACGAAAAGCACACATAAAGCACAGGTGAGGCGCACGCCTCATGTACAAAAAGCGCAGTGTGCATAAGGATGTTGTACAACTGTGTTTTTAGGTTGTACATGTAGGTAATTTATATATTAAATCACATATAAAGCTGATTTATAGCTAAATTTTGGGTAGAGGATGCTAAAAACTTATGAATATATAAAACAAATTATATAAGCACCATGCGCTTCGCGTACGAAAAGCGGTGTGCTTTTGCACTTTGCGCCTCGGTTTTAGACCCCGTCGCCCAGTGTGCTTCTCGACTTTTAGAACCAAGTTAGGGAATGGTTATTTCTTTATATTAGATCGTTTTTTTGCATCCTTTCAGCTATGCTAGAGTATTCATTTTTTTCTAAGATGTTCTTGTACGTTGGATTAGAGGTAAAACATTTCCCAAAATTTTGGTCTTTTCATTAGATCATTAGGCTTTAACCGAATAATGTTTGAAAACTGTTTATCTCATATACAGTGTATGGTTACCTGTAATCAGGCCTTTATGCTTTTATGTCTACTTGTGAACTTATATCTTTTTGCATTTTGTGAGTTTAGCTCTCAAGATTGGAAGGCCAAACTGAACATACCTGCAGCAGATACCCGTTACAGGACTGAGGTACATGTGCAATTTCAACTCTTTTTTTTGCTGTGATGCATTTTCTTTTTGTGTGTCTCTCATTTTCTTTTAGTAATTATTTATCCATTAATATTTATCTAAGTATGCAAGCATATAGTAGTTCTGATTGTTATCCGGAGATAAATGTTCTCGATGGTTTGGTTGTTACATGAGACCATAACTGCATGATACTATCCAAATTCCAAATAGCAACAAAAAAAAATTATACTTATTACGGAAATCAGACTTCTGGAATTTGGCATTTACAATAAACCTTTTCAGGATGTCACTGCTACAAAAGGAAACGAATTTGAGGATTATTTTCTAAAAAGGGAGCTACTTATGGGGATCTATGAGAAGGGTTTTGAAAGACCTTCACCTATACAGGAAGAAAGTATCCCTATTGCACTTACCGGAAGTGATATTCTGGCAAGAGCAAAAAATGGGACTGGAAAGACGGCAGCTTTTTGTATCCCGGCTCTTGAGAAGATTGACACGGATAAAAATAACATTCAAGGTTAACGTTTCTCTAATCATTTTCTGTTATGCATTTTGTCCATTTCATGTGTTAATAGCCTCTTATAAGTTGGAATTTTTAATTTATTAAATGCATTTCATGTTTGTTGTATCTGAATAGTAGTAATTTTGAACAACATGCATTTTACTTTTAGCTAACTTGGGCTTCTATAATAATCACAGTTGTCATATTAGTTCCAACTAGAGAATTGGCTCTACAAACCTCACAAGTTTGCAAGGAACTAGGAAAACATTTACAAATTCAAGTAATGGTCACTACTGGAGGAACAAGCTTAAAAGATGATATAATGCGCTTATATCAACCTGTTCATTTGTTGGTTGGTACCCCTGGAAGAATTCTTGATCTTTCCAAAAAGGGAATATGCAAATTGTCTGATTGTGCAATGTTAGTCATGGACGAGGTAAACAAATCTGTATATGATGATAAATTCATTCGTTTGAATTTATACTAAAGATAATGTGTTTTTTTGCTTATTGCAGGCTGATAAACTGTTGTCCCCAGAGTTTCAACCTTCAGTGGAAGAGCTAATTGGATTTCTCCCCGAGCAGAGACAAATTTTGATGTTTTCAGCTACATTTCCGGTTACAGTCAAAGATTTTAAAGACAGATACCTGAAAAAACCTTATGTTGTTAATTTGATGGATGAACTTACTCTTAAAGGTATCACACAGTTTTATGCTTTTGTAGAAGAAAGACAGAAGGTCCACTGCCTCAATACTCTTTTTTCTAAGGTTAGGTCAAAACGGAATATCTTTGTTTTGCTAGATGTTGTTGGTATATTTCATTAATCTTGATGTTTCATTAACAGCTGCAAATCAACCAATCGATAATCTTCTGCAACTCGGTCAATCGAGTCGAGCTATTAGCTAAAAAAATTACAGAGCTGGGGTACTCTTGCTTCTATATTCATGCTAAAATGTTGCAAGATCACAGGAACAGGGTTTTTCATGACTTCCGCAACGGTGCATGCAGGAACCTTGTTTGTACTGGTACATTTTTTAGGCTTTGCTTTGTGAGATTGCCTTTGCAATTACTTTGTGTGAAGTTCTTTATGATCTGGCCCGTTTGGTTTTACAGGACAAAGAATTTTGGTCAGTTTAGTGTTTATATTTTCAAGGTGGCAAGATGGGGGAGTCGGGTTGGGTTGACCTAGAGCCACTTTTTATCGGTTTGTATTTTTATAGATATTTATGTGTTAAATTACGGCTAATAAAACAAAAATTTTATGATAATAATATAAATATTTGAACAGAAAATAGACTTTGGACAACCTTAAATAATTTAAGGCTTAAATCTGTTCAATATTTAGCTAAATTGTTTGATTTGACCCGGTTGAGATAAAACACAGCCCTAATCGACCCATTCATAAGTAAATCGATGGAAATCACCTCTGATCTATTCATCAAGATACAAGCATGTACACTAATTGGAGGGTTATCAAAAATTCAAATTAAACCAAAAGGTTTAAGTTGTAGTCTAATTAAAACTATGGAACAAAAGTTGAAATATGATTACCCATTTATGTACTCTTATGTGCAAAATGAAAAAGTCAATATTGGCTTTCCTCTCCTTTTATGTATGTCATGCTATTGGTTCTAAGATCATGCTGGTAAATCACCCCACTTATAATTTATTTTGAAAATTCATCTAGGCCTACGGGGTCCTAACTCCTCCCTATAAAGTTGCATCCGCCATACACAGTCTATTATTTCACTTGTATCTTCTTCAAGACGATTCTTACCTTGACCCATACTAATGTATAATATTGTTTGCCTTGATAGATTTGTTTACAAGGGGTATCGATATTCAAGCAGTGAATGTTGTGATTAATTTTGATTTCCCCAAGAATGCTGAAACATATCTACACAGGGTGATTTGAAGTTTTTTATTCTACTAAATATAGCTATCTGTCTTTGAATGTTCATTGAATTAATTATGTTGGCCTTTGATCTTTAGGTGGGTCGGTCCGGAAGGTTTGGACATCTAGGGTTGGCTGTGAATTTGATAACTTATGAAGACCGCTTTAATATGTAAGAATTATGTCATTTCCATGTAACATTTGATGGCAAAGCATAACAGATTAACACATGCCAATGTGTTTATGTGCAGGTATAGAATTGAGCAGGAACTTGGAACCGAAATCAAACAAATTCCTCCACAGATTGATCAAGCAATTTATTGTCTTTGACCTTTGAGAGATGCTTGCCTTTGGTAAGTAACAAGAATAATTTTGACCTATTTACTTATTGTTGAGTTGATTCAGGTTATGTTTGATCTCCAATAGGTCAACCAGGTAAACTCAACAAAATTAGGCTGAAAGGAATCAAGTCAATTAGTAGAAAGTCGCCCAAAGTGTATTTTTAATGCATAAAACCTCCTAAATCATTTTATTCATTTAAATTACCTGTAGATTATTAATAAAATAGTAAATAATTTGTTAGCATGTTTACGCACTAATTATATGTAAAGAGAATTTAAAGTTTTAGGCGAAAAATATGTTTATGGTCATTCCAGTGTGACCCTTGCTTCAGTTCATACAAATTTAACCTGTTTTGACCCGTTACCCTACCAAGGTCTAGCCTTTGTTGTTGGTGAGTCTTAACAGATCTTTTTCTACAGTGTACCCCACACATCATATAACCTTCTGTTTGTGAAATTCAACCCTGAAGTCATTTTGGAGAAAGAAGTAAGCTGCTAACAAGCAACGAGCCGAGGAATTCTGGATTTAAAGAAATGAAAGATAAATCTAATTGGTTATTTTGGGAATCGAGGACAAATGTTAGGTTTCTTTTCCGTTACCCTGTTTTCTTTTTAAGTTTTAACATCTGTTCATGTACTAGATTGGCATGCAGTTGTAGTCATTATCTTGTAGTTTCTTCTGCATATTCCAAAAAACCAAGCCAAAAAAAAAGAAAAAAAAACTAAAAAAGGAAAAAAAAAAAAAGGAAATTAGAAAAGAGAAAAAAGAAAAAAAAATGTCTGAGCTTGTTTTAGATTTGTTATCTTGGTTATCGATTTGAGGTTTTCTTTTCTGTGTCTCTGACTTTGTACTAGTAGACTTGTTTTTATTTGTGCAAGGACCTGGTCTGGCTATCATGCTGGAAAGTGTTTTTTTCTTATTTCTTTAGTTTAATGCACAGCTGCTGCTGTTGTGAGGATTTCTGATTGTAAATTTGTAGTGGCGTACATTTTGAATTTTATAAAAATAAGAGTAAACTGCCATTTTCGTCCCTGTGGTTTGGTCAAAATTGCCACTTTCATCCAATAGTTTGTTTTTTTGTATCTGGGTCCTCGTGGTTTTAAAATATTGCCATTTTCATCCTCGTGGTTTTAAAATATTGCCACTTTCATCCAGTCAGCTAACACTGTCCGTTTTTCTCAATTAAATGAGGGGTATTTCAGTCCTTTTACATATTTGTTTTATTTCTTCATCTTTTTTACTCTCACTTTTTAATCATAGAAACAAGCGACGGAGGTGTTCCAGTGATGCTCGTCGGAAACTGGTCAGGAAAAGAGGAAGAAGGCCAGCAGGTGGATGATTAAATTAGAGGTTAAATTGGGGATGATTAAAAAGTGAGAGTAAAAAAGATGAAAAAATAAAACAAATAAGTAAAAGGACTGAAATACCCCTCATTTAACTGAGAAAAACGGACGGTGTTAGCTGACTGGATGAAAGTGGCAATATTTTAAAACCACGAGGATGAAAATGGCAATATTTTAAAACCATGAGGACCCAGATACAAAAAAACAAACTATTGGATGAAAGTGGCAATTTTGACCAAACCACAGGGACGAAAATGGCAGTTTACTCTAAAAATAATCATGATAAATGTTTGTATTCACTCACATATGTAGTATAAGCAGGTATATATGTAGATAGATGTATACACATGTATGTACGTACATAGATGTATGTATGTATATTATACATAGATGCATTGCATCTAAAAGTGTAATACATGCATATTATTGCATAGATGTTCACATGTATATATGTTGATGCATACATGTGTATATGTAGACACTCAGACACTGTATGTGAGGCATGTGTTTACATATATAAATATGAAGAGTATGTGTGTTAATATTCTAATATTAATATAATATGAATCATAAACTTTTGAGTTTGGTTTCGTTATGGTATATGTGACAAACTTATATAGAATAACTACTATTTCGCCATCACGAAATGGGACTATTTAGCTTCATTTTCAAAGAAGGAAGAGGTTAATGAAATGGGACTATTTAGCTTCATTTTCAGAAAAGGAAGAGAATAATGTATATTTTTTTTTATCAAACAAATCAATTACATTATATATACCGGGTTTTTGTGCAAAAAAGTTGTTTTTGTATAAAGTGTGCAAATCCGTATATAATGACAATACTATGGTCAAATTAAAAAGATTAAAATGTTTGATTTTATAATACATTATTTTAAGAAGTAATAAAATATATAAAACTTAGTTTGTTAAAAAAAATGATGAAATTAAGAGCATGTGGTATACTCGAGGGGAAAAGGGGTTGTCACGTGTCGCCACGTCAAATTCTACAAATCTCACATCAACCTCACTTGACAAGGGAAATACCCAAGTGAGTGAGGATGATGTGAGAATTAAATGCATTAAACGAATGGTACAAATATACAAACACAAGGTACAACACACATGTTCTCTCCTTCTCCTGAAGATCTTCACGTAGATCCCTTACCCCTTACGCCATCAAGGGGGCGGTGTTCCATTATGGTTCACAGCGTGAGTGAGGCTCGCGGGTGAGCTTCACGATGGTATACCACATGATCTAAGTAAAAAAATAATGAATTTTCGTTTTCTGTTTTTTGTCATAAAACAATATTGACACTATCTTTTCTTAACCCTTGATCAAGCCTATAGAACACTTATACATAATTTTCACCCAAAATCCACTTTTTATTCCATCTAGTCCCTCTTCTCTCTATAATTATATACAATTGGATCAATAATGTTAAACTTGTCCAAAAATAATAAACAAAAATCATGTAAGTATTACTTAATTTTTGCAAGTGCGTTATTTAATAAAGTAAAAAAGATTTGCAAATAGAAAATATAATTAAAGAAAGGTGATTTGGTAGACAGATCTTCTGCTCGACGTATCACATCGGGATTTGATGTTATCAACATTTTGATTCTTTTCTACATTACTCTTGTTTAAATATCACCGATCTTTCAATTCATTCACACAAAAATTCAAGTTTATGAAACCGATTCAAAAGAGAAACAATATGAAATTTGTGGCCGTACTGGTTATTGTAACGGCGTCGCTTCTGGTGGTACCGCCGATACTCCCGCCGTTGCCGCCTCCGCCGATGATGCTGATGTTGTTTCCGGTGGGGATTATGGCAGCGCTTATGTTAATGGTGATCGCGCCGGTTGAATTTCCGTCGGCTCATCGATTGGATAATCAGATTCGGTTCTAGTAGGTTCGATTAGATTAGTCGAATCGCATTGTTGTTTACTATTAATTTGAATCTTATTTGTTGTTATTCAGGGTTAAAAATC
Source organism: Smallanthus sonchifolius (assembly GCA_023525975.1). Taxonomy (NCBI): domain Eukaryota; kingdom Viridiplantae; phylum Streptophyta; class Magnoliopsida; order Asterales; family Asteraceae; genus Smallanthus; species Smallanthus sonchifolius. The sequence goes on along the minus strand of CM042041.1, from coordinate 56,747,387 downwards.
ATACAACAGAATTATAGTTTTTATTTTTATAGAAAATATATATTTGAGATGATTATGTGGTTTATGACCTTATATCATGACTGATTATTGTGTTCGAATCATAGTGAGAAACATTGAGGATGGAAAGAGGAGGGCAAATCGGTAATTTTGCACCTTCGGTAATTGATTTGTGTTTGATATTTAAAAATGAAAATAAAACTATTAATACAAGGGAAAAAGGTGCAGAGTAAAAGATACTTGCGATTGTAATTGATTTAAAGATAAATAATTCATAATTATAAGCTATTCATAAATAGTTAATCCAACCGGATCAATCAAATCGAAGTAAATCAATTGGTTCGAGTGGGTTAAGGTTTATACGGTTGTGTTCATGATTTATACTTTGAAAAACTAGGTCTTATGTTCGGTTTACGGTTTGCAACTTAAAACATGTTGTTTATCTTTAGATGAGGGTGGTGGTGTCTCACTCACCACGGACGTGAAACACCGAGCCAGGTGAAGATGAGGGTGGGCGTGGTGGGGGCAAGGCGGTGGTTTTCACGGGCGTTAGGGGACAAAGGAAGCCCCCTCTCCCTCTATCACACACCCTACACAAATGGTCACCCTCATCCTACCATTACGCACATGGGTAAGGGTGAGGGAAGACATTGTCTACGTGGCACAGAAAATCTACCACCCATCAGGTACTACGGATAGCCTTATAGTAAATTACAGAAAACAACATTTATGTTTATACCTAATTTGAGCTACATTCATTGATCTTCGTTATTACGCTGGACATCCTTTAAGACTATGTGTAGTGGTGGGGTGAATGTGAGAGTACACACTGTGCCAGTAGACGTCACATAGACATTGGTTTCCCTCACCTTCACCCAGTTGTATAATGATGGGGTGAGGGTGGCCAATTTTGTAATAATTACATAATTATTATTTTTTTAATTTAATTAATTAAATAAATAAAGTAATACTAAATATAACATAATATTAAAAAAAATAACATAATATTAAAAAACACCCCATAGAAAAAAACTACTAAACTACGTATTATACTTTTCTTCAATTTCTTTTTTTAATTTAAGAAATTTTTCCCGCTTGTCACCAACCAAATGATAGATGTTAATGAAATAAGTATATATATAGGTTAAATTTATTTAAAAAAAATCTTTTTTTAATGCCTCCAACAGCTAGTCAACACCCCAACGGTCAAAAAGCGAGCCCCTCACCCCGTGAACTCCACCACGCCCCCCTCACCTTCACCCGACGCGGTGTTTCATGCCCGTGGTGAGGTGAGGTGGCACCACACCCAGCTTCTCACATATGCCCTCACATGATACACACATGAGTGGATTTAACAAGAATATTAAACAGAAGTTAGACTAAAGGTCCAAATTTGTTAGAATATAAAAAAAGGTGTCTAGCGCAATTAATGAATATTAAGGACCATAGCTGAAATTATGTATAAACATAAAGTTTGTTTTCTATAATTTACTCTTACCTTTATTATTTATTTTTATTTTTAATTTTCTTGGGTTGATCATATAATATTTATGAACCATATTTTTATTGCTTACATAATAGTATCCAAGTTTTTTATATGTTATATTTTAGTCACTCAATTTTTTTTCTAATCAAAGTTACTCAAGTTTCACTTGTTGTTCCAATATTAAACACTTACTTTTTTTGGATTTCATTATATGGATATGACGAAAATGAAATCCAAAGAGTAAACTAGCATTTTCACTATATCCATAAAATTAAATCTAAAAAAAGTTATATGTTAACCTGGTAATTGCGTAAGATTGCAACAACATGCGAAATTTGAGTGACTTTAATAAGGCAAAAAGAAGTATGAGTAACTAAAATGAAACATATGAAAAACTTTACTACTGTTATGTGAAGTTTTTTCTTAAAGTTTTAACAATTTTAAAATAAAAAAAACCAGTTTAGTTCGCCCAAACCTTTAAACCAACGCGTTTTGGGCAGTCCGACCACCCGACCCAACCTGATAGGTTTGGTTTGCCACATTTTGACATTTCGGCCTAGAATTCACGTCAAAATCGGCCAAATTGCACCATAAATTATCAACTTATGAAAAATAATATCATTTGGCTTCAAATCATAAAACTTATATTATATTTGCTTCAATATATTTCGTAGAAGTTAATAATATACTTATTATGAGTTAGATTATTAAATTTGACCTTAAAAAGGTCAAAAAGGCAGAAGAGTAAATAAGGGGGTGAGTCTTGGTCCAGGGACAAGGATATGACTGCTCAAATACGCTTTAAATTAGGACTCCTGTTGATGTGAGTTGAGCCTTGTTGGGGTATGTAACAAATCTGGTCTTTTCACCATCTTTGAAGCAAAGTTATGGGTCATTAGTGGTAGATACACCATATCAAGGGGGTTAAGTGTAATTTACTACTTCTACTTTTAGACAAATTCCACCCTCCACTTTCTCTACTATTCCCACATGTCAAATAATGGGCAGATTCACGTTTGGTTCACAAGATCATTAATTTGGTTGATGAAGGACAGAATTGGAATGTAAATACAACATCAAAGTATGTTATCCTATTTTTTTTTCCCTATCAAGTTTACCCTTGATTTAACTGAAAAAATAACATATTATGTTAACTAAACGTCTACACCCAAACACATAAAAAATAGAAGCTTACAAATCATAACGATAAACCAAAAGTAAACCAGAATTTATGGTTGAAATCGATGAGAAATAACTTACATGTCACGACGTACGTTCTAACTCATATTAAAGATGACAACAAATGATTTAAGAATTTTTTTTGAATTTTTATTGGTATGACATTTTTTAAGCATATACCAAATTATGGGTTGTGGATTATTTAAACTGAAAGAATATTTGTATATTTTTTTAATGTTGTTATGGTATCCAGTGGCGAACCTTGAAGAAAAACGCAGGGGAGGCCGTGACGGAATCCTATAATTTTTATTTTCTATCAGGGGCCAGATCTTAATCCCTATAAAGTTTTCGACTGAATACGTATAAAATAACACTTTTGAGTGAAAAATCAGTCCTAGGCCCTCACTAAACTTCCCCATGATGGTATCCTTCGTATCTCCTAGAAGATTCTTGCACGATGTTAAGTTTTATATTTTAGTAAGCGTTTATTTTGTTTTTAAAATTGGCTGAACAAAAGAAGATGAATATTTAGATTTGATACTATTAATAACATATTTTAATAATTAATAAAAAATTATCCATGCGACCCTTACATTAAACATATTGCTAGTTTGGTTCTTAAAAAGTTATAATACATGCCGTCAATTTGTTCAATTTTATAACTTTTAGTTCGTTATTAGGGGTATTTCTACTTGCATAATTATCATATATTTACACTTGATTTTACTCGTTTTGCTCAAAATAATGATTATGAACAACGGGAAAAGTACCATCCTTTTGGCGAAATCGAATGTAAATCTATTTTGATTATGCGAGTGAGATTACCATTGTTAAAAAAGTGAAAGTTAGTGTAGATTTTATAAATATTTGTATAGGTCTGGATATCTCTCTTAATCATCAATCTTGTTGGACACTTTCAAATTGAAATATTTCATTGGTACTCACGAAAGTTCAATCGGATAATTTAAGGAGAAGACAAAAATGAATATGCAAGTTCAGTTTTGAAAACTTGGATTGAAATTAGACCAAAGACATTAGGGGACGAATCATCACACCGTTTCAAATGGCAGTTGCTTAAAACGTTACAGATTCTTTTATGAAATGTGAAAAATATTTCATTACATTTATTGAAAAAGTAAAAGTATATTTTCAAACACTCAATCACTCTTCTTTTTCCCTTCCCATGTGATCTTGATAACCTGGCATGCACAAAAATAACAAAACAAAAGCACGTCTGAGTATATAATATACTCAGTGGGTGGATAACGAAATCATATACATGAAACTTGTAACTTATAAACATACCAGTACCGGTCTCGAGGATTCAAATGCCCTACACGAGCCCAAAAAAAAGACCCATAACGAAATATATAATTTTATAAACTATTTTTTAACGACAATTAACGTTATAACATAGACATAACAAAATCATAGTATCAGAATGACATACCGTAATATCTAACCGATGATTCGTGAAGCTCGCCTAGCATTCTTCGCTGCAAATTCTTTAATCATCTATTCGCAGTTTATACTCCCTAACACTTCGTTCTTGGTAGCAATTATCGCTAATCCGTTAAGCATTTCTTGAGACATAGTGGACCGCAAGTAAGATTTCAATAACTTTAATTTAGAAAAACTCCTTTCTGTAGATGCCACTGTGACTGGAATTGTCAACAATGTTCTATATGCAACACATGCAGTTGGGTAATGAGGGAAATCTCTCAAATGGTTCAAAATATCTATAGGGTTGCTAAATTCAATTGTTCTTGATGTCTCAAATAGCTTCAACTCTATGTAAAGTTCATCAACATTAATATCTGATCTTCCTTCAAACTTTAGTTCATTTTCAAGCGACTAACAAGACACCTTAAGATCTTCATCTTTAATTACCCCTCAACTTATGTGGAAACAAAAAATCAAATAATTTCTCATAAGTTTTGAATTGTTCAAATCTGGTCTCAAGAGAAGCAATAGCTTGATCAACGATAAATAAGAAATAATTAACTCTAAAATCTTCTTCAGGTGTAAATGAACAATCTTGGCTATTTGAACTTTTATCAAAGTGTTTTTTTCCTTTTAATCACACGCTTTTGGTGAAATACCGGATTAATATCCATTTCCATAGCAAGCTCCCTAGCTTCATCAATCACTTTTGAAATACCCGTTACTCTATACTCCTTAAAGTACTCAATCAATCTACTTATTTCTTTTATAGCAGTATCTAGATGCATATCCTTTGATTACAAGTTTATGCTCACTATATTCACCTAGTTTAAGACTTGATACCAGATCACAATCGATACCAAAAATCAAATCGGCCAAGCTCATTTTCTGCTAGTGAACTTGCTTCATCTGCAATTGCAGCATCACCATCTTTTTCTCCAACTTGAATTAAAGCCTCTCGTACATCGACAAGTTGTAATTTTATAGTCTTAACACTCTCAACACGGCTTTCCCAACGAGTTTAAGATAATGACTTAAGACTCCAACCTTTAACATTATCTGTCAAAATTTGCCACCGGATAATAGAGTTTGCAAATATAGTGGTGGTGGGTGGAGGCAGCAACAGCGTCCGACAGTTTGCAAATTATAAAATTAGGGCTCAATCAATCTAATAAAATTACCTAATTAAAGGAAGGAAAAGGAGGGCTTTGAGGGGCAGTCGGCGGCGGCAGGTGGCATTGCGGAGGTCGGCGTCGGCCGCAGTGGTGGGTGGAGGCAGCAGCAGCTTCCGGCAATGGTGGGTGGAGGCAGCAGCAGTTCTTCTGTTCTGGTCGACGTCGTTCTTCTTGGTGGCGTGGTGGAGTTAAAAAGGCCCAATATGCTGTTGGCCTGGCCCAAGTAATAGATGAGGAAAAGGCTCAATTGTTTGTAAAAAAAGGCCTAATTTTTTGTCAAAAAATGCCCAATTTTTTTTAAACCCTAGAAAATTTTATATATTAATTTTTTTTTGGCCCCTCGAGATGTTAGGCCCACTACGGTCGTGTTTTCCGCAGACCCAATGGGCCAGCCCTGAAACATACAAACTTGCATCTTATGAACGTATAAACTTATAACTTGTAACGTGCATACCATACCATGTAAACTTGAATAACAAATTAAAAACCATCATAAATTAACGGGAATATAACCATTTCATAAAGATGCCTAAAATGCGGTTGAGACAATATTTCTTTTCCTAGAATTTATTCATGGTCTCAAAGCATACTATACGTCCATATACTTATTTAGACATTGTATAATTTTCTTGGGATCAACCCAAACATAACATACAGACAGATTGAGACGATGTTTCAATTTTTGGAATGAGATTAGACCGTCTTAGTTTCCCTATGAATAATTAAATCTGAAAGTGAACGATACATGATTATTAGAGAATCCAAACAATCCTAGATACACGAATTACCCAGAATTTCTACAGTAAACACAATTACAAAAGCATTGGCGTACTTATATTGGTGTTGGCGGGTCCGTCAACACCAATAAATTTTTTTTTTCGGTTATATATATGGTATATTTTCGAGCGACCCCCATAAAATTTTGACACTGACACTCAAGAAATATTTTTTTGGATTATAAATTTTATAAATAAAAACCAATTAAACCAAACATTTAACCATATAACAATTGACCTATAACCCACTAATTATAAACTTTTTAAATCAAATCTTCAATAGTTTAACCCAATAACCTTTAAAAAAAATAGGCTCAAATACAACATAAACCCAATACCTATTAAACCTAATTAACTATTAAAAAAAGAGTTGATAGTTGTGTTTGTTATATTGAAAAAGAGTTGCTTAAAAAATTTATAGATGATGTAATGGTTCGGTTTCAAAAAATAAAAACTCGAAGAGAACAATTATAGGAATATTGTTTTTTGATCATGCATTTATAATGAAAAACATCGTATTATTATGTTCGTTTATAACTTTGTTAGTTTTCATTGTTTCATTGCGTGACCCGACCCGACTCGGGCAGAAAAAAAAAATATTTAATTATTGACAATCGACTCAAAAAATCTCCGACCCTCATAGAAAAAATTTATGGGTTCACCACTGTACAAAAGTAAGACATCTTACCCGTTACGTTAGATTGTAGACCATTAATACAAACCAATGAGTCAGTGTGACTTACAACTACAATACTTTTTTTTACCAACTCTTTTAACTTGTGCTAATCCTTTGACTATTCTATCGTCTCTATGCAATAAAGGTATACCTTATAAATTAACATGTGAGATGATATAATGATAAAATAAAAATACCATCAAAGGAAACAATTGATAGCTTGCCAACAATTTGTGATAACTTTTGTAAAATAAATAACATCATGTGTAATATTGTAATTATGTGTGGGGAAGAGATGATTAATTTTATAGTGCAAGAAAATGTCATATGGAGTTGCATTTTGGATTTTATTGATTATAATGGAATTATGGAACGTGAGGGGGAGGGAGATAAAGCATTAGTGGTAGGCATTTGTTGAATTGAGGGTCCCGACAAACAAACAAAACACACACACATATAATGAGTTATACTGGATTTATTTACAAACAAATAATTAAAAAAATAATAATCGTTTTACTCGCTTCGCCTTAAAATTTATTTTAAGATATAATAATAATAATTATTAGTATTATACTTTTAATATGAAATACGTACTCGAGGAAATTATTTTCCACACAAATATATGGTTGGGTTTAAAAGAACTTTAAATATTTTGAGAACTTGAAATAACTCATGAAAAACAATATAAAAGGGTTATTTATTTACCAATAATACTATTTACTATTAAAATACTATATTTTTATATAAATTGATATGTGTAAATGTACATGTACTCGTAGATTATAAAATTTACACATACGCAAATGGTAAAAGTTTACATATATGTAAATGAGAGACTTACACGTGTGTAAATGTTTATAAAATACGAGTACATGTAAATTTACACATATTAATTTATATTAAAATATTTTATTTTAATAGCAATACTAGTATTTAGATAAATGAATGGTTTTTTTCATTGACGATTATCTTGGTAAAAAAGATAATCTTGTAACGTTTTGAGTCCAATAGTATCAATCAACTCTAGGTCTCTAACGTCATCAATTATTTTTGTTAAGTTTTTTTGAAAAGACCAAACTACACTTATGTAATCAAAACAAAAAAAATAAAATTAAAAGATTACTTATTATTTAAAAAAACCCTTCATAATATATATATATATATATTTATATATTTATATATATATATATATAGAAGTTGGGCTAGAAAGGGATAAAACCCTACAAAGTCTAGGAAGTAATCTGGGCCATTAGATCATAGTCATTTGTGGTGGAGATTAACGTGGTGACATTCTGGTAAATAGCTGGAACTTGAAAACCACCAGGAGGGGTAGAATATGAAGATTCAACCCCAAAACTTGCACATGCAAGTCACATGTCATTTCTTCCACTTTTTTAAAACGTCCATAACTTTTTTATACGTAATTATTTTTTTTTAAATTTCACCATAAAATCGAATGTTTTTTTATCTTTCCAACGAGTATGGTATTGCTATATATATATATATATATATATATTCTTTTAAATCGTTTTTGTTTAAATTACATTAAAGTGGGTTTTTTTCAACATTGTTTTACATCTGTTGTGTTTTACATCTATTGTGTTTTATATCTATGGTGTTTTCAACTAGGTATTTTTTAACATTGAGTTTTTTTTCTAGTCATGGTGTTTTTCAATAAACATCTGTGGTGTTTTACATCTATGGTGTTATATATTCTTTTAAATCATTTTTGTTTAAATTACATTAAAGTGGGTTTTTTTTAACATGGTGTTTTACATCTATGGTGTTTTCAACTGGGTATTTTTTAACATTGAGTTTTTTTTCTAGTCATGGTGTTTTTCAACATGAAGTTTTAAAGGTCATGGTGTTTTACACATGGGGGCCAAATTGAACATGACGTTTTAGTTTTTTTGGTCATGGTGTTTTCACAATGGAAAATTTCAACATGGTCTTTTTTGGCTTTTTTGGTCATGGTGTTTTGACGTGTTTATGTTTATGGCGTTTTGCTTCAGTCATGTTGTTTTACACTTTTAACTTAAAATTTCAACACCATAAATATAAACTTGGTTAAGGCTGTGTTCGAATTAAAGTAAGTTTTTTTCAACATGGTGTTTACATCTATGGTGTTTTTAACCGAATGTTTTTTAACATTAAGTTTTTGTAGTCATTGTGTTTTTCAACATTGAGTTTTTCTAGTCATGGTATTTTTCACATGTGGGCCAATTTGAACATGGCATTTTAGTTTTTTTGGTAATGGCGTTTTCACAAAAGAAAATTTTCAACATGTTTTTTTTTTTGCTTTTTTGGTCATGGTGTTTTGACGTGTTTATGTTTATGGCGTTTTTGCTTCTGTCACGGTGTTTTACACTTTTAGCTTAAAATTTCAATACCATAAACATAAACTTGGTTAAGCATGTGTTCAAGTTAAAGTGAGTTTTCAACATGGTGTTTTACATCTATGGTGTTTTCAACTAGGTGTTTTTCAACATTGAGTTTTTCTAGTCGTGGCGTTTTTCAACAAAGAGTTTTTTAGGTCATGGTGTTTTACACCTAGATGCCAATTTGAATATGGCGTTTTAGTTGTTTTTTTTTGTCATGGCGTTTTCACAAAAATAAATTTCAACATGGTAATTTTTGGCTTTTTTAGTCATATTGTTTTGACGTGTTTATGTTTATGACGTTTTGTTTCCGTTATGGTGTTTTACACTTTAGCTTAAAATTTCAACACCATAAACATAAAACTTTATAAAATACCATAAAAACTCCCAATTTCAAACAACACACATCTATGGTGTTTTCAACTAAGTGTTTTTCAACATTGAGTTTTTCTAGTCATTGTGTTTTTCAACAAAGAGATTTTTGGGTCATGGTGTTTTACACCTAGATGCCAATTTGAATATGACGTTTTAGTTATTTTTTTGTCATGACGTTTTTACAATGACAAATTTCAAAATGGTATATTTTGGCTTTTTTAGTCATGTTGTTTTGACGTGTTTATATTTATGGCGTTTTGCTTCAGTTATGGTGTTTTACACTTTAGCTTAAATTTCAACACCATAAACATAAAACTTCATAAAACACCATAAAAACTCCCAATTTCAAACAACACCCAGTTGGTTGGTTTTTTTTTTAAATATAGCAATATCATACTCGTTGGAAAGTTAAAAAGACGCTCGATTTTATGATGAATTTTTTTAAAAAATAATTACGTATAAAAAAGTTATGGACGTTTTAAAAAAAAATGAGGAAAATTGCATGTGACTTGCATGTGCAGATTCTTTCCTTTTCCTCCATTATACACGTGTCGTGTTGTGGTTCCTTCCTACACTTTGTAGGGTTTTAACCATTTGTAGCCTAACCCTCCTCTCTCTCTCTCTCTATATATATATATATTATATATATATATATACAGGGGAAGGATCAAGAGAAAACAATAAGTTTGGCGAAAACCACTAAAAAATGAGTAATACTATGTGACCGCAATTTTTTTATTTTCTGTTAACGTATACGTAGCACTATGGGTTACGTATACCTAAGCCAATATTTAAATGATTTTTTGGTAAAAATGTGTAATATTACATTGATACTCTTATAAAAAAATAAAAATAAAATAAATAATATTATATTATTGATTAAAATTGATTTTTTTAGTGGTTTTCGCCTAACTATGTGGTTTTCTCTGAAACCTTTATATATATATATATATATATATATATAAAGCCTCTCTCTCTTTCTGCTTCAAGCTTATTTCCCACTAAAAACATCCCAATAGCACCCTAAAACGTTTATTAAGACAATTAACAAACCACAATGACTCAAAACCAAAATTTACTCTTATAATATAGATTAAAAAGAACCCTAGTTGAACAGCTCCGCCTCCTAAAAATTTGTGACACGTCATGCTATATACTATTACTATTACTGCTGCTATTTTAATTTTCATTTTTCACCCCTCATACTATACATAATATTATTATATACGTTTTTAACCCGTTAATTTTATATTAATTTCGTTTTCCATTACCAACTTTCGTTCGTTAACTTAAAAAAATGGAATACGCGACTGTTTTTAGTTTTTTTGTCAATGTCCAGATATAACTTCTTTTTAATTTAAATTTCACCTCTCATCCTATGTATAGTATACGCTTTTAACCCGTTTTAATTTCGAACTTCTTTAATAACTTTCTTTCATTCATTTTTTTTAAAACGAGATGTGCGACTGTTTTTAGTTTTCTTTTTGTCAGCGTTCCGATATATATATATATATATATATATATATATATATATATATTTAAAAACATAGTTGTATTAAAAATCGACTATTTTATTAGTATCGTAGCATATAACGAGTGCTTTTACCGTTGTGATACCGTGACGAGCCGAACCTATTATTTGCGAACATTATTGCCGGTATTGGTATTATTGGAACCAATATCGGTATTCACTTTTATGGTTTTCGACGGCCAACCCGATAACGAGCAAACTTATGCCGCGTGGCTTTGGCGAAAAATGACCAGGCTCCCATGACGAAGCGGGGATATTCGTTTATACAAGCTAATTCAAGTCTTTCTTTTGTTTTACGATACATCTCGTCGTGGAACACGAGGCAACCAACTAATTATACAAATAGCTCATGTGGTTTATAAGTATTGTTAGTTTAGTTTTTATGTATCAAATTATAATACTTATTAATCTTAAAAACATTTTATAAAAAATATAATTATAATTTACTAAAATGAATTATTATTTTAAAAAATTAACACACATGCTAAACGAACACTAATCAAATCTAAAATTAATGTTTATCTTTATAATTTAAAATATTAAACGAGTATATCTATAACAGCCTATAAAATAAGTTAACGTTTAATATAATTTACTATCTTTCAGTGAGATCCCACTTCTTTAATGTCATGCATAATATTCAATGAGTTTTTATTGAATCTAATTATTCGCTTATAGAACAATTTTAATATTTTTGAAACCAAACTTCGGCCATCGTAATTGACTTTTGATGCATAGACAACTAAACAATATATTAATAATATGTAATACTTAATAATTCACAGGGAAACTAAATTCTTATAAAATAGTATACAGAAAAACGTAAACAAGTATATCTACATGATTCACATTTACAAAAAAATCAGTTTAGGTATCATCATGTAATGTTGGGTGTTGTATCCTCTCCACAGCTTAACGATGTGTTTCCGAGATCACTAAAGAGAAAAAAAGAAAATAAGGGATTTCTTCCCCTTCTTTTCTTTTCTGTTATTTTTCTTTCTCTTCAAATCTTTTCAATTTGAAAGAATAAAAATAAGCTTAGTTTTCCTTCTCTCCTTAAAAAAACTAGGGAACACACTCTTCTTCATTTTCTTTCCTTTCCCTCATTTAAAATAACTCTGAAACAAAGGGTTATTTCCCTTTCCTTTATTTTCCTTCCTTAAATGAGACTCGAAAACACAGCGTAAGCGTCCTAAACAAGAAAACCACATTGACTAGGCGGCATCGTAAGAGTAAAACCTGACGACCGGTGGTATCATAAAAGATAAATATAACCATATGTTGAATGAAAGATATGAAAAGTGATGTTGTGACGCTATGATGACATAAATTGATGAAAGCGAAAAGATAAGTATAATAAGACATTGTTTGATCAAACATACTAAAACTGATTTATTTTATCTATTAAATTAGGTGTAATAACTTCTGACACGACTTGAAAAATGATATGAAATACGACACAAAAATAATTGGATGTCAGGTTGTCATATCTAACACTATACTCTCTAATAAATAAAGTTTTTTTTTTGAAGATTTGTCACTTTCATGTGCGTCTATAACCTTTTTTTTCCATCCATCTCTCATATTATTAATACAATGTCTTAAATTGTTTTTATTTCCATCCTTCCTCTTTACTAAGTAATAATGATTTTTATAATTCTTTTTATAAAATATTATTTATTTAATAAAAACATGTTTGTTTATAAAACAATTTTATAAATTGAATATATATATATTTTTTATAAATCATTTTTAAAAATAACTATATGACGTTTCTAAAATTTGTATTAAAAAACTATGTAATATTTTATAAATATGTAATATGTAAATATTTATTACTAAGTATATTATATATAATATTGCATTTATTAAACTCGTGTAATACACCATGTTTCAAACCTAGTGTTTAATAAACAGATCGTGTTTAGGTTGACATGTTTAATTATACGAGTCGTTTTAGGATTGACTTGTTTAACCAATTTGGTTGAATATACCGAGCCTTTTAATTACACATATCAATCCACCAACCTGTCTAATCAATTTATTATAACCCTCCTTAACACATTTAAAACTTCATTACAACCGGTCAACTTGTTTGACTTGTTTAGATAAGTGAATTAAATTGGTTGTATTCAGATTACATAATCTCAAGCGTGTCCGAATTATGATTGATAAATTTGTTACGAGTAAATATGGATCGTATTCAAATTAAAATGAACTAAAATGATGTTATTATCAATAAAATTAACTAAAATGATGTTATATGTTAAAATCTTCTTAACAATATTACAATTTTCCCTTACAAGATTTCATGATTTAAAGAACAATCCTATATTATAGCATCAAAATCTAAGAGAAGCTTCCCCTTTTCACTTTTTTGTAATTTGTCCCCCAAATTCTTTATTTATTATTTGTGGAGAATCAAACATTAAATAGATGCACAAATACTTTAATTTTATTTATTTATTTATTTATTATTTCATTCATTCAGAGAGAGAGAAGACCTTTTTGTTTAGATCTGCTGTGTTTGATTGTGAGCTTTCATTCTTAAATACATTCACGAGTTCTTCAACGTACAAAGCTTCTCTGACCCAAAAAAAGATCCTCAATCTTCACTCAGTTGGACTTGCATTGTTACTACATAATTGAGGATTTTCCGGCAGATTCGCCGGAGCTCCGACGACAACCTAGAAAAGCCCTGAAAATTTAATTTACAAATGTGAAGTTTCAGCAGTTTATATATATATATATAGAGAGAGAGAGAGAGAGAGAGAGACAAGGAGGTAAAAAATGTTCAAGTCTACTAGATGGAGGAGTGACAAGAACAAGATCAAAGCTGTATTCAAATTACAGTTTCATGCAACTCAGGTGATGTGTAAATCCATATAGAAAATATTATTGCATAACTGCATATAATGTGTTTGATGAAATGCCTAAGAGATGAACTTTTGAGGTTATGTTTTAGCAGGCTTTTTCTTTCTCCAAATAATTAGTTAATATAATCAAGAACTTAATAAAAAATGGAATTTTTCATCAAAAAGGAAACAGGAATTTGAGGGTGTTCATTTCTTGCATCTTTTAGGGTTAGTTAACTGTGTGTGGATTAGGAGATCTGGTTCATAACTGGTGAAGTTTACAAAACTGGGATTATGATCCAACTTCTGCAAATTGATGAAACTTAACTTTTTTGAAATGGGGTCAAAGTAATTAGGTTTTAGATTTTGTATACAATAAGATATATTATGATTATTCTTTTCTCAGTTTGGTGGCTGCAAGATTCTTATAATAGGATTATTGTTTCTGTATTGCAGCTAGCACCAAATGGAGGAGATGCTTTGACAATAGCTGTGATTCCTGGTGATGTTGGAAAGCCAACAGCAAGATTAGAGAAAACAAAAGTTGGAGATGGAAGTTGCTACTGGGAAAAACCACATTCTGAAACTGTGAAATTCACTTGGGATCAGAAAACCGGAAAAATCAATGAGAAAATCTATCGTTTCGTTGTGGCAACGGTACAAATTGTTGCATATGCATTTAGATTGTGTCTTTGCTTCCAAATCAAGGAACTTGATTGAAAATTAGTTTTAATTTTAGAAGTTTTTTTTGTTCATTTTGTAGGGTTCTTCCGTTTTTGGTGTTGTTGGAGAAGTTTCTCTTGATTTTTCGTGTTATGCCGAGGCTACAAAGCCTTCTTCTGTTTCTCTGCCTCTAAAAAATGCAAAATGCACAAGTGTATTGCATGTTAGTCCCTTTTTCTTTTCCATTTCTTAAAGTTATTGAGTGGATTCTTTTTGTTTAAGTTTAATGGTTGTAGATGTTATTTTTATTAGGTATCAGTTCAAAGGGTGCTGGATCAAAGGTAAGAATGATTTTCATGATATTTTACTTTAATGAACTTTTTTCACTTTCCAGAATGTTGAACAGATTTGTAAAAACTTACAGGGAGGTTGATGTAAGTGAAAATGTGAATGAAGACGATAAGAATTTGAAAGCACAATTCAGTAATGGTGATATAAAAGGAAGCATTCAAAGTGACCCTTCTGATGTAAGCTTCTATTTCACCTTGTTAACAACTATATACAAAGCTTTTTTATAATTATTCGTAGTGGTTCGTATAATTGTTATAAAATTCTTGAATTTGGTAATACATTCTTAGCGGAAAGAATAAATTGTTGGCAAAAGAAAACTATAATTAAGTGATTTAATCTTTAATCAGGATCACATGGCTTTAAGTGATAACATTAACAGAGGTCATGGGACATCCAGTGGATCAGATATCACACTTTCAGGTTCTGATAGCAGCTCGGGACTTGATACGCCACGAGAACCAGTATCTAAGAACACTAAATTGGTTTATGAAACCTCAACAACTCCAATCTATGAAGAACATCAAAGATCATCATCACAATGGGATTGGCTAGATGGTTCAGTTCATGATTCAAGTACAGACGATTCATCTATTATCAGTCCAAGGGAGACCCTCTTAACGGAAACACCTGAAGAGGGTCCTCCAGACGATGTCATCACAAATCTCAAGGGTGAACTCGTAATTTTAGCCAGGCAGGCTGAGGTGTCAGAAATGGAATTACAAACCCTTCGTAAGCAAGCCGTGAAGGAGAGCAAAAGGGGACTGGATCTTTCAAAAGAAGTAGTTTCCCTTAAGGAAGAGAGAAATGGGTTGAAGGAGGAGTGTGAAAAATTGAAAGCTAAAGTTAAAGTCAAAGTCAATGGCAGTTTGTTGAATGAGGGAGGGGATCCGTGGGCTCTTGTAGATGAGCTGAAACAAGAACTGAATCATGAAAAAGATTTGAATTCCAATCTAAGGTTACAACTTCAAAAAACACAAGAATCAAATGCAGAGTTGATTCTTGCTGTTCGGGACTTAGATGAGATGCTTGAGTCAAAGTCAAAGTTTTCTATTGCTCCAAAGTTGCAAGAAGTCAACTCTAAATCTGAGACAGATGACGATGAAGATCAAAAGGCTTTAGAAGAGATCGTTAGAGAACATAGTGGCATGAAAGATGCATATCTACAAGAGCAAAAGATAATCAATCTTTATAATGAAATAGAAATGTACAAACGGGATAAAGATGAGCTAGAAATGCAAATGGAGCAGATTGCTCTTGACTATGAGATTCTAAAGCAAGAAAACCATGACATATCTTACAAGCTGGAACAAAGTCAACTTCAAGAACAATTAAAGATGCAATATGAATGTTTAACATCTTACGCCACTGTAAATGAACTTGAATCCCAGATTGAAAGCTTAAACGATGAGCTCAAATTGAAATCCAAAGAATTATCAGAATCCGTTCTGGCAATTAAAGAACTTGAAACCCATATCAAGAATTTGGAAGAAGATTTGGATAATCAAGCTCATGGGTTTGAGGCGGATATGGAAGATTTAATTCATACAAAAGTCGAGCAGGAGCAGAGAGC
Organism: Smallanthus sonchifolius; assembly: GCA_023525975.1. Classification (NCBI taxonomy): domain Eukaryota; kingdom Viridiplantae; phylum Streptophyta; class Magnoliopsida; order Asterales; family Asteraceae; genus Smallanthus; species Smallanthus sonchifolius. The sequence goes on along the minus strand of CM042041.1, from coordinate 56,730,932 downwards.
CATTCTTGCAGAGGAGAATTTAAGAAAAGTCAAACTACAAAATTCTAGCACAGCTGGCAAACTTCAAGAGGAATTTAGAAAATTATCAACAGAAATGGCATTGGTTTTTCAAGAAAGCGAGAATGCGGCCATGAAAGCCATTGATGAAGCCAATCAACTCACGGTAGAGAAAAGGCATCTTGAAGAGATGGTCAAGAAAGTCAAAGAAGAGTTTGACTTTCTCCGGGGCCAACATGAAGACAAATTGGTTGATCTTTCAAACCAAATAACTCTAAAGTCGAAACATTTAGAGGAGATGGAGAAACAGATTGAAAACTTATCTCATGAGCTTAAACATCAAAAAGCTAGTTACAATGCGAAGATCAAGAATCTTGATGATGAAAGAAACTATCTTGAAAATGAGATTAGTTTCGTGAAGATGGAACTGGAGAGTTCAAAGAAGGAGTTAAGAAACGTTATAACTGATAAGGATAATGAAGTTGAAAGGCTGCTATCAGAGATAGAGCGACTAAAATCCAGATGTAATGACATGAAACAGTTCTTGAAAGAGAATGAATTGGTGAAAGAAAATTTGAAAAAACAGGTATCTCAACTAAAAGGCGATCTCAAGAAGAAAGAGTTCAACAATATGACGGACATGATCAAACTACTTGAGGTGTGTATCCATGCTCACGCCCATTAGTTTTCTTAAAAAAGGTTATATATACTTAATGCGGTAATTGTGATTATAAAAGATATTATACAATAACAAACTAAATCTTTGATTAAATTTTGGAGTTTGTTTTAGAAAATAGACTTTGGGTTACTTTCAACCTGTTTGACCCGCTCCCACTTTAGCTGTTTCTTTAAAAAAACTTTTGAGATAAAACACAACTCCAAATCACTCCATTTATAAGTAAAATGGGTCAAAACTCAATACTGCAAACTCTAAGTTGACGTCTATTTGGGCGATAGGACATTTGTTAAATAGTCAAATGCTTTCTGGTCAAAACTTGCAATTTTCATGGACCAAAGGGACTAAATTTCTGTTTTTTTTTTCATTTTGGGTTTGCATGGTATTGTTTGTGCTAACTTTTGAACTATCAGGGTCAAATAAAGCTCAAGGAAACTGCATTAGAATGCTCCGAAGCTTCGTTTTTGGAGAAAGAAAAAGATCTTCAACATAAAATCGAAGAGTTGGAAAGACAATTGGAGGTTCTGGATCAAAACATCAAAATTCCACAGGTAATCTCAGTTTATGGTGAAAAAAGTTTAAAAACTTTTTCTTTTGAGTAAAGTGTCATTTTCGTCCCTGTGGTTTGGCCATTTTAGCCAGTTTAATCCAAAAACTTTTTTTTTAGTTTTTTCGTCCCTGACTTTTCAAAATCTAGCCATTTTCATTCAACTAACTAACTCCGTCTACATTTTAACATTAAACCATGGGCAATTTTGGTTAAATCAACTATAATTTAGTTAGATTTTAACCTGTGAAGTTCAAACCGACCCTTGATTTAACATTTAAATATAGACGGAGTTAGTAAGTTGGATAAAAATAACTTGATTTTTGAAAAGTAAGGGACGAAAAAGATAAAAAAAAGTTTTTGGATGAAACTGGCAAAATGGCCAAACCACATTTACTCTTTTCTTTTTTTCAATTTCAAATGTCCTGCAATATCTTTATATGACAATTGACACGAGTGGTTATTCATCTTGAAATCACAGGTATCTACAGCTCAAAATTCAAATCCGTCAACCATAAGGTACATACATATTGACTAAAAAATTGATTGTATTTTTGAAATTCCTTTTCTTTTTGTTCTAAACATTTTCATTTCTTGTAAATGAGACCAATTATCCCACTCTTCATTTAAATTATAAAACTGTAAAAACACATCACACTCTAGAAACTGATGTTTTGTCTCATTTGCTACAGCGATGATGCCATTAAACCCGAGACTAAGAAGACCGGAGATCAAGAAATCTTTGAGGTATCATCAAATGAAATGGAATTATTAAATAAAAGCAAGTCTATGGAAATTGAATTGAAGGAAATGCAAGAAAGATATTCAGAAATAAGTCTAAAGTTTGCAGAGGTAGAGGGTGAAAGGCAACAACTTGTAATGACCCTAAGAAACCTCAAGAACACAAAGAAATGTTAGTGATAAAAAATATATAAATTGGTATAAAATATAAATGATTTTATTTTATTTTTTTCTTGTACCCTGTAGATTAGCTTACTAAGTCTCCCAATAATTAATCCATGATTTTGTGCTACTGTCATCAGATCTTGTTGTGAAGTTGATGTATAATTTTATAAAGTTATGACTGGTAGGGCCTTAAGGTGTAAAGCTGGTGGTTGAAGTGTGTTGTACTTTATGCTTGAAAAGTGGTATTTCTTGATTGAGTAAAAGATGACAAGGCATGGAGGTAAAAAGCCTGTGAAAGTTGCCATAATACCTTGCCTGTTTGATAAGTTTTTCAGGCTTGTAGTTGCCTCTCTTTTTTTGATATGTCACTGTCTCTCTCCTGAAGGGTAGTTAAGTAATAACCCATATTATTGAAATTTAAAGTTTAAAGTAAATTTCTCTTTTTGTCTTTGTGATTTGGTCTGTTTAACCCTTTTAGTAAATTATTTATAAAAAAAAAACGTTTTTAATATAGTTAAAAAACATTTAACGAAAAAACTAAAAAAATGTTTTTAAAAGTTTTTTATGAAAAAAATAAAAAAATATATTTTTATAAAAGCTAAAAAATCATTTTTAAAAAGATTCAAAAATATGTTTTTACGGGAAAAAAAACTAAAAAATGATTTTAAAAAAGTAAAAAAAACTTTTTTAAAAAAGTAGAAAAAGGTTTTTATGAAAAAGCCTAAAAAAGTTTTTATTGGACTGAAAATGTTAAAATAGTTCACTTATAAATAAAATGGCTAAAATGTCCTATACTTAACTGAAAAATTTAACAGGGTTAGTGTCATGGACTGAAATGGTTACAAAATTACAACCTCAGGGGCTGAAATGTTAAAAGATTTCTTTTTGGGCTAAAAGGGTTAAACAGACCAAACCACATGAGCCAAAAACGAAATTTACTCTAAAGTTTAATATAAAACTAATTGCAGTAACAACTGTAAAATCAAACCTTTTTCCCTACAAATATGATTTTACAAACTCTTTTTTCGTTAACCACCAAATTCCTCCTGACCAACGAGATTAAGTAAATTGCAACTTGCGTTATATTAGTCAAAGCTGAAGTTTTGACTCATAACTGGGATCAAGAATCAAGATAATAGAATTTGACGATTGAAGATTCATGGATGGATTTCCAGTAAGCCTATATGTAGTCGGGCAATGCCCCACGTCCCTTGAGGCTTTCTCATTGGGCACACTCAGGGGACAAGGGACACGCCTATCACTTACAGCCCCACCCATGCCCTAGATAACGCCCCAGGGGAATGTGTTCCACGACCATTCACGAGCCACGTGGTCCACCCCCCCCCCCCCCCCCGCACAATCTTATTACACAGCCTAATGCATTTTGGTGTACATGTTCAATGCAAATCAAGATTGTGGAGTTACATGTTAGATGGTTGTTCAATCAAACTGACTTTATTTACCTATTCAGGTTTCTGTCCAATAACCGAGTCTATTTATTTATCGTTCAGATTGCGGTCCAGTTAAACTAATCTCTTTGTTAATTAAAAAAGATACAAAACTGAGTTTATCCGTCACTTAAGCAAATTTAGTTGATAACATCTTCTTTTTGAATAGTTGTTTGACATTATTTTTTTACAAGTTGCCCCGAGTATTATATCCAATTTGGATTTAATGAACAATTTAAGAAAAAAACAAATACAACAATTAAAAATGTTTATGTTTGCTTTTTCTAGTGATCGAAGAAGACATAAACAATTAATTATTAAAAGAATTATGGAGCAAAATATTAAAAACAAACATCATATTCAAATGAGGGAGGTGCAGTGCACCCCACTCGTGACCTTTTTTTCTATTCACTAATATTTTTGTAATATATTAATTGAAACTTTATTATGGGTAAAAAGATTAGTTCATTGATTTATTGTTTGGTGATCGACGGTATTAGATAAAAGATTAGGTAATTAGTTAAAATTTACTGTGTATCCATGCGTAGTTAGGGTGGAGGGGCGCCCTTAACTACGACGCACGGCGTGCACGGCTTGCACGTAGTCGCTGCCGCCACTCCCACTTCGACTCGATTTGTTCATTCACGGCTTTAAAACGACGCACGGCTTGAACATTTATAATCGAATGGTAATATCCTTAAAAAAACTAACCCACAATAAATACAACTATTTAAACATAATTTTCACGTAATCAAAATTATACTCTCACTGGTGCACATTCAGGATCCTCAGACCGACTCAGTAGTGGACGAAAATATCATTTCGGAGTTGCGTGATGATGTCACACATTTAGGCTTAGATTTGATCATGTGGAACATATTGCAACAAATTTGGACATCACAGTTTCGGACGATAACGAGTAGTTTATTTATTTAATTATTATATTTATTTTTAGTTATTTTTTATTTAGTTATTTTTTTAGTTGATTTTTTTTTGTAATTTTAGTTTATTTTATTTTTTTTGAATTAAGTGAATTAGTTAATTAATTTTTAATTAAAAAAATATGGGTTTGTGGTTTTAAGGGGCATGAGTGTCACCACCAACGTGGCTTCGTGGGGCTTCAAATGAGATGTCACACTCTCATTGGAATGTGTGGGGCTTCATGGCATGAGTGCCTCCTCCGCCCTTAAAATTTGTTGTGTATTATCAGTGACTGATCTAGAACATAATTTCAGGAGTATCATAATTTTTTTTACCGTTCATTAAAAAAACCATAATAAACACAGTAAAATATGTACCTAATAGATTTCTCCTCTCTAACATTTGAAAGCTTGAAATTTAGCCATTTCTTCTTTTACTTTATCAAATGTTTCTCTTTCGACCTCACAAACTAGAGCATTGTTCAAATACTCTTCGCTCATTCGATTGCGTAAGTTCGTCTTGATAAGTTCAATTTAGAAAAAAAAACATCTTTCAACGGTTGCAGTTGCAACCGGTTAAACAAATGGTAGCTTCAATATCTTATAAACCAAAGGAAAAGAACGATCTTTTCCGGTTTCCACCATTAGCCGAGCAAAACCGTATTAAAATTTCAACTTCAAAATGATGTCGATTAGTGACTGAAAGTCCCGATTTCTTTTATATTGTTAATTGTTAGATGGGTTTATTTTGAGGTTGAGCTTAAGGTTTAAGTTAATTTGAGCTTTTGTGTTTTAAATCTTTTAATTAATTTGGGCTTTTTAGTTTTATACACTTGGCTTTTTAGTTTTATAGACTTCGGCTTTAGAGTTTTAATAAATAATTAGTTTTGACCTTTAAAAAAAATATTGAGGGGTAGTCAAATATATTTTCAGGGGTAACGTAATACATAAAACGTAAAAAAATAAAAAAAATTCCACTTTGCCTAAGAAATTAAGAGGTAACGCGTGCTACCCCTTCCTCCTTAATAGATCCGCCCCTGGTATGCATGCATTTGTCACCATTATTGTATTAATTGAGTTTGGTTGAATTAGAGTCTATTTATAAATTATTTCTAGATGATTAATAATATAAAATATTTTATACGAATCAGAAACTAAAGTTTAATTTTATCTTACCTAGGACTTTTGAGCTACTATAGATGCCACCCTCCCTACGTTGTCTCTCTCCTTCCCAGTCGTGCCTTTGTGTGACAATTTTCGTTCTTTTTATCCCACTCATCCTATCATTAAAACACGTTGTACGTCTATACAGTTAGGATTTATTTGTTTTTTTTTTCTTTTTCACCGCTACAAGCCTACAAGCTAGATTGATGTCGCGCTTATTGTCGTCACCATCCTACAATCAGGGCCATAGCCCTTGTCTCTATAGCCTTTAGACTGCTTTTCATCACAATTTTGATGCCACTATTTACAAATATTCACCATTATTTGTTTTTCTTATGTCAATGTTTTCATTGTTTTCTCCGACGTTTAACGCCTGATCTTTTCCACTTTAACTCTGGAAGTATCATATATATAATATATGTTTTGAGGTTTATTGTAAAGCACATCAATCCCCTTAAGGGTTTCTCATATATATATATATATATATATATATATATATATATATATATATATAAAAGTAGTATTATTTACCGTTAATCAATGATATAAAATACCTTAAAGGAGATTTATTATTCTAGATGATACATACTAAAAGAGACTGAAAATTGTTCTCTTCGGATCAAACACAAAGATTACAAGAGAGAAAACATTCACTCACAAAACTGAACCTGAATTACATTTGTAACAGAAAAAGATGACTTGTTATATTCTTTTTCTATACTAATAATCAAAAAACGAAAGTTATTTTGTCTAAGAACCAAAAATGATGAAGATATCTACATTTTGCCACAAATTAATCCATGTACCGCTACTAGAGCCATTACAAATATACGATCCACCTGTGGCTCGATCGTCACGCACAATACATCTTCCCCCAACACGACCCCTGAAGATGATTGTTTTCTTTTTACCTGTATATCGCGTAAAGATACCAATTATTAGTCAAACTATAGAAAATAAAACATAATGAAAACATAAAATGATAATTAACAAAGACTCACCTCAGCCGCAATTCGTCCTTCTCCATCAATTATCTTGAACTCTAACTTGTGGTCCGATCCTTCCATTCTATGGTTCGAGCCATTTATACTTTGTCCCTCGTTGGTTCCAACCAAAACATCATAAACTGAATTATTCTTACAAAATCCGAATGTTTTTCCAACTCTAAACCACGGTCTGCTAGAATCTTTGTCGTTATAACAATCCCAGAGCCCGAATCTCAATATTTTCTGTTACATAGTTAGAAAAAAAAGTAATTTAACATCAACGTCACTTTAAAAAGTAAATACTCGAATATTGTTTCATCGCAAATGCTAGAAAGCAAATTGTGACGGTTTTAAACGATCACGAATAACATTTTGAGATTGAAATCAACTAAATGTCATAAAACACGACTTTACCTTTCGAAGTATTGTGCATACTATGTTTCCACGAAGATCCATCAAATAAACTTCACTTCTACGCTTGCTATCATAATTATCGATACGAAAAATGACTTCTCCATTTGAATTGTACACTGTATACCCGTTCGAGTTTAACACGAGTGATTTCATCCATATAGTATACGTTTCCCTTTCAGTCGAACAAGAAGAAGATGAAGAAGAAGAAGGTATACCAGGATGTATTTTAGCCATTTTGAAAGAGAGAGTTTGATATTTCATGTATGTATGATCAAGCATCATCCATTCTATTTATACAACTTCCTAACACTAGTGATGATGGGCCCCAATTTTCATAACAACATAAAGTGAATATTAAACTAACCCTTTTTTGTGTAAATAAATAAATTTGTACAACATGTTCTATTGAAAACAATTTTAAACAAAAGTGATCTAGTTTGACTTAAACTTATACTCGTTTGTTTTTAAATTTCTTCTGGTACTGTTTTTAATTACTTCGTCATCCTTTATTAGTTTAATTGAGGAAAAACTTTTTCTTATAAATAGTTAAAAGTTAATATTATATTATATGTCATATCAAAATTATACTTATTTTCAAAATGCTTAAATTTATTATAAATCAGAAAATAAAATAATTTCACATCCTATAGTAAAAGTTATAATCAAATTTCGAATTCTTCACATCCTCTATGCACAACTATATATAACTAATTAACTATATAATATGGAGTACCTAATTTAAGTATTTTTAGTTTTTTTTCCCTCAAAACTAAAAACAAATGCAAGACATGTTTGGTTTTTCTCACGTTTAAAACATTTATTAATTAAGTGCGTATTTGTTTACGTTGAAGTTAGTTGTTTATATATAATAATAAGTTATGTATTTAATACTATAAAGATAATGAAAGAGATTAATTATTCATTTAGTTTGGAGAGTGAGTCTTTACATCATCCTGAGTTTAATATATTTTTGGTGTAATGCTTATCCCTCCAAACAGTTGTTAAGATTTTCTTCGAACATCCTGTTGGTAATCATAATCAAATTATAATTTTCAAATGATTAATTACACGCTAAAAATTATTGATTATTTGATACACACAAAGTATAGCATCGTCTAAGCATGAGTTTAATATATAAGGGAAAATTAATCCGATAGTAAGTTACTAACCAGAAATTCATCTATTTTCTACTTGTTTTTTTTCTCTAAATCACTCAACTTAAATAAAGTGTTTTAATCTTGTGAAAATATTTTATAAATATTAAACTTTTTAAAATTAAGTGACCTAATTAAAACATATATGAATATTTTGTTAATATATATATATAGAGGAAGGTTCCAGAGAAAACCACAAGTTAGGCAAAAACCGAGAAAACCACTAAAAAACCAATTTTACCCAATCATATAATAATATATATATATATATATATATTTTTTATTTATTTATAAGAGTATCAATATAATATTAAACATTTTTACCAAAAAATATTTTTACACACAGTGTTACGTATACGTAAACATAAAACAAAAAAATTGTGGTTACGTATACGTAAATCAAAAAATTGTTTTTGATACGTATACGTAAGTTAAAAAAATTGACTAAAATGATGTGGTTTTCTCAGTTATCGCCTAACTTTGTGGTTTTCTCTTGATCCCTCATATATATATATATATATATATATATATATATATATATATATGGATTAGATTCAGGTAAAAAGATTTTAATTCTAAGAAGGGTGAGAAGGATTTATGATCATTAGATCAAATTATAGGAGAAAAAATGGTACTATAATGATAAGTTTTGTTGCTATTTGTGTAGACTATAAGCAATGGAGAATATTGTCAAAAAAATGTCAGAACATTTTTAATTATTTATTTGTTATTTTATTATAAGATTTATTCAAATTTTAAATTTTCCATGCATAAAGAAAAATTTTAACAGATCGTTACAATTAGCCAGTTTAATTTAGGTTCATTTATATGATTGATTATCAAGTAATTTGCTATTTAAGTCAATGAAACTTCTAAAAACATACCGCACAAAAAAAAGAAAAAAAATGGTTAATTAAGAAATTATTTTGGGCGGGAAAAGTAGCCAGAGAAGGCCTAGAATAGTGCAATGTGGCAACCATAATTACTCTTTTATTAGATAGTATATATATAGATATAGATTTTGTTTTTCAATTTCATTTGAATTGAACTATTATAAAACTTGGTTATTATCTAGTGATTTTTTTTTCTTTACCGCTACCTCTTACTTCAAGTAAAACTTGAAAAAAATAATCATTAAATACTAACAAAAATTCATATATGTTTATTTGTGTCACTGATTTAATTTTAGAAACATTTAACATTTATAAAAAAATTAATTAAAATTGAAACACTTTATAATAATTTAGCAACTTTTGATAAACAAATTTTTTTTGAGTGATTTTAATAAAACACATAAAAGTTGGCTATTAGTAAATGAACTTTTCCCTAATATTATAAAACATATACTTAATTTAAGTGTACAAAGTAGTTTTCTAATCTGCCTAATAAATTTACAGTTGTTGAATTTAATGATTATTATATGTATTACCTAGCTCAGAGTTAGAATGTCGGCTAGGATGTTGCTAACCTCACCTAGATCAGAGTTCAAGTCCGGTCAAAAAGGGTGTTCCTGAAATTATAAAGTGCACATTGTGAAGATTAAACATGGAACCTCCACAGAACGAAAGCCTTATGACAAAACCCCCTGACCACAAGACTAAAGGCCTGATGGCAAATTTTTTGTTCATCTAATTGGTTGAAATATCCATATATGATAGTCGACCAAATGAAAAAAAAAACCAAAATTAAACATGGGAGCCAGTAAAACGAAAACTACGATCTTCGTGAAAATATTCCTAACATTACATAACTTATTTTGAAAGAAATACTTGGATTTCTTTTCTCTGGTTTAATTAGGTCATAAATGAGTAGAGTGGTTCTTGAACTAATCGATATCGGTTCGTTAAAACCTCAAATTAAGTCAAGTTTACACGAGTTCAGACCTGACTTGGATCTCATTTAATAAATGATCAGCATAAGCCCGGACTTTTTATATTGAGCTTGACTTAGGGTGACCCGAACAATAAACAAATAAACATGTTTTAGGTCGGCGAATATAACATGTTTTATTAAACAGATCAACCCGGACACTACATGTTTCATAAACGTGTTAACCCGAATACGACCCGTTTAATAAATGAGTTAACCTATAAATCCATTCATCGGTTATTTTTTTTATTTCTTATTTAGATTTTAGAGATGGCTATTCAAAAAGTGTTAAAATATAAAATTTGATTTTTAGTTTTTCAGCTGTCCTTCTAACTTTTAGTTTGTCGTTTAATATTTATCATCACTTAATATTTAAAAACTTTATTCATTAATTCTTACTTATTCTCCAATCATTTCTATTCACTTCTTATAACCTCTAGTTAAATATATAAAACCAATTTTTCTAATTACAAATGAACATGAGTAATTGATTGTTTAATGTTCATTTGTGAATATATATGAACTAATAAAAATAACTAAAAAAACACTTTACCAAAATGAAAGAGCCAGAGTAATAGATTGTTTAAACTGTTACTAAGTCACTAGTTATTACTCATATATATTCACAAATGATCGAACATTAAACATGTCAACCCAAAACATAAATCGAACAACACGTAATTTTAAGTGAGTCTCACACGACACGAATAGATGTATGGGTCGTGTTCTTTAACCCATTAACCCAACATGATTGACACTCCTAGCTTGGCTAGGTTAACAAGCTTAAACAAGTATATTATTTATATAAATATATTACTTTTTGTTTAATATAACAAATATACATTACATAAATAATATTATTATAAATAAACTAAACAATATCTATTGTAATGTATTATATACATGTATATAAATAAAATAATTAAAAAGTTAATAAATAAAAAACTAAGTTATTAGTATCATAAGTCGAGTTCAAGCGTTAAATATATTTGAGCTCTATCAAATTAAACAAGAATTTAAAGAGGACTCGACTCGACTCGACTCGATTACACGATTACTCTATTCTAATAGTATGATATTTATCATGAAATATCAAAATTTTCTCCCTCTCATTTTATAAAAGATTCTCCATAAAATCTTGTTTTTTTTAGTCTCTCTCATACGTACATGGGTACACAATTCACTATTTTGAATCGATATAATCGTTGACTTTCCGATAGGATGTTCAAAGATGCATATACCAAGAATCCTACGTGAAATATCGCAAGAAAAATTAACTGACACGTTTTGAATTACTTCAATAATAATATTTGCATTTCAAAGCATTTTTCAAATACATGAAAATAAACAATTATAAATGTATATATAGAGTTTTTACTAGATTTTGATACTTCCACTAAAAAACATGTACGCCTTATGTAACAAGTGACCTTTCATGTAACACTTTAGGCACCATCTTTAAACAATGTCTAGTTCATTGCATGAATCATGCAACACGCTTATTTACAAATTACAATACTATGAGTTACTAGCTCATTAAAATTCTTATTGAAATTAATTAACACATGACATGGATTTCAGTTTTCAAACATAAGGCATGATTGAACTCGTTTTGCGGTTCGCGTGGCTTTGTTACTACCAGCCTCACGCTTTATACGCATTGCGATAAAGTATGTGAACCTCATATTTGTTGGAAATCAGGCCCAAGAATACGAACACAGAATTTGATCTCAACAACCGATCGGCTTTTTCTGTTTATTATTTCTTGACCCACACATTACACAAACCATAACCATCTATTTATAATAAATAAACCTTACTAATTTTACTAAAATACTGAATTGTAATCCTAAACTAACTTCAACAAACTAATAGATCAATATAAAATAACTTTATCTAAACATTCAAACTATTTCCGAATCACCCTTCAACTTTCACGTTCTTCCAAACCGACCCTTCTTTCTTTCGTAAAATCAAGATTAATTCCTTCAATATCGGCCGTGTACAATAGATATGATATGTTCATAAGGAGTCTTATATATGGGTGGCAATCCGACTATCAAATCGTCGGTAATCCGCGGTAAAAGAGTGTGTGTGCGAAATTGGAAGACTTGTCGGTAATCCACCGTTAAAGTTGTCCATCGGTAATACCCATCGTTAATTCGTCTGGAAATCAAGTAACCCACTTTACTGACGGTTTTCCGACAGAATCGTCTGTCAGTGATACTCACTTGTTTTGTAGCGAACACACTTTGGCCGTAGACGAGAGAAGAGTTCTATAGTTAAACACGATTGAACGAAAGTAGTATTAGGATACATAACCTCGTGAGAAGTGATCAAACACCGGTGATTAAAACAAACAATATTAACTCATACGTGGAGTAGTGACATTAAATTTCATAACACAATTTTATAAAAGTTAAAAATTGTTAGTCTTGAAGAATATATAAAAAATATATTTGGTATAAAGCTTCGTACAGAAATATGTGCCATGTCAACTTTCATTTAAGTTGTATTATTAAACACGTCTTTTTTAGACTAAACCTAAATAACGAAGTTGACTTTCAAAACAATAATAATTATAATTATTATTTTAAAACAATAAAACAAATGTACATGCATACATTAGAGGTGATAATTTCTTATAATCCGAAATATTATACGAAAATATTTAAACATGTTGTTTTTTGGTTAATTTGTTTAACCCATTTAATTAAACAAGTTGATATGTTAACTCATTTAGTTAAACAAGTTAACAGTCAACCAGTGTAGCATGTTTACAACTCAATGACGAAGGATAGTGAGGGCCCCCCTCGATTTTTTGTTCAGCAGTGTAAATTTATACGTATTCTGTCAAAAAATTTATAGTTTCGCCCCCGTGATTGAAAAAAAATCCCGGCTCCGTGCGTTTTTCTTCAAGCTCCGCCACTGTTACAACTTGATTGCAAGCCTCAACCCATTTGAGTCGTTTTGATAAATTGTTTAAACAGATCATGTTCGGGTCACAAAAAATTTAGTGTATCTAGGTTAAGTTGATATATTTGATACGAAAAAATATACAAGTCTTCTACGAGTTTAACGAATCATCTTGTTCAAAACTTGTTCAAGTCTTACTAGTAGGTTTGGAGACAAAGCCTTTATAAGCATATAAGGTTGAGATCACGGGTTCAAGTCTCACTAGTAACATGATTAAAAGAGTTTTTGACGTTCTAAAAAAAAAGAAATTTATACTATAATTAAGGGGGTGTTTGGGATTACTTATTTCCTCTACTTATGACTTTTCAACCAAAAGTAAGAATTTCTTACTTTTGAATTTTGACTTCTCCTTCTCACATCTTCCATCTTATTTTGAATTTACCAAATAAACTTATAACTTATTACCTTATTTCAAAAGATAATAAGTAAATAAGTTGTTTTGAAAAGTAATTCCAAACACCCCCTAAGATGATGAATTTTGAATAATGTTGTTGGTTTGGCCGTACGTACGATGCGTTGAAAACTTTTCAGCAGCAGATGTATAAAAATTGGTGTGTATTTAAAGTTTGCATGTTTTTCCTATATTTATAATGGTAATATTTATCATAAGCGTGATTGGTTAGGCAGATGTCTAATCCATTTTATCATATTCATATTTTTGTTATTATACAATACTTTTAATATTGTCCAATGAATTAAGGTCATTGCTTCTCTAATCGCGTGATAAGTCCATTGTATCCTATCTTTTTGAAGAATACTTTATGTTTGAAGTTTAAATATTATCTGTTTTTAACATGATTAATTGGATAAAATATTTGTAGAAAAAATAAATATTTTTTGGTATTTATATGACGGTTAATATGTCAGATTGTGAGGTAGTATTTTACCTAAATAGTAAATTTCATGAGATAGGTAAATCTTTTTTTACAAAATTACATAAGTCAACCTTTAAGTTTATATCAAATTTCATCCATAGACCTTAATCTTCATTAATTACACAAGACACTCTTTGTATACAAACATTGTAACAAAATTACCCATTTCCTCTAACTTCCGTTAAAATTTTTCCGTTGAGTCATATCATGTGAGGGCAAATGTGTAATTTCCACCCCCGAATTATTTCACCCAACCTAACCAGACACTCTTTATATACAAACATTGTAACAAATTTACCTATTTCCTCTAACTTTCGTTAAAATTTTTCCATTGAGTCATATCATGTGAGGGCAAATGTGTAATTTCCACCCCCCAATTATTTTGTGACAATCCAAATTTTTAGATTTATTTCGTTAATATTTTCAGTTAAATCTTAACCCCGTTAACTCAAATCTCAAACCCTAGGACTATTTCTGCCTTTATTCAATCCTAAGTGCATGAAACTAGAGGGACTGATCTTGTAGATAACCCAAACTCCATTTCTGTTGACTCTTGAAGTCAAAATTCAAGTTTTGAATTCATGTTGACTTTTATAAAGTCAAAAATAGCTATCCTTGATTCAAAATTCGAATCCCTCTATCAATTCTCGTTTGATATTGTAACTGAAAAACGTCCATGTCTTTAACAATAATCATCACGACCATTAACAGCCCCATCAATCGCGAATTAAGCCAATTAATGGCTAATGAAACCAATTCGGTCGAAACCGTCGACCCCTTCATCAAAATCGGAGAATTCGCGTATGGTTTTCACAATTTGAGCTTACTCACACCTTAATCGCATACCTCTGGAACTTTTGCACGTCTCAATTCGATCGGAATCAAAGTCGGAGTCACCAGAGGCAAAGCCACACAAAGTCAGAATACGTTTTAGTCGAGCACCTTCAATTCGTATCTCTTTCTGGTAATTGAACTCACCCTCACTTTTATTTTTACTCACAAATTGAAAGCCCTATGCTAATTGAGGCTTTCATTACCGAATTAATCATGAACCCGATTCTAGGGTTCATATGAAACCGAATTGATCGAACTCTACCTTAAGCATGATGTTAATCCAATTAAATCTCATGGATAGTTTCGAAATCTATTAATATTTGAAAACCCCACATCAATTGAATCATTCATCATCGAATTGGGCAAGAACCAGAATCTAGGGTTTGTTCTAAATCGGTTTTAGGGGTTTTGATCAATTCAATTAGGTGTTCACACTTAGGGTTTTTGAGTTCTAAATCAGAAATTAAACCACCTTAAACCTGTGTATTTTGCAATTAAAACCCACCACAGATTCGTGGTTACTCGATTTGCAAAACCCCCATGTTTTCTGGTTGATTCGATATTCAAATCGATGGATTGGGAGGGGGTTTGGGATTCGATTCACGCAAAGGGGATGAGTACAGGGGTGCTTTTGATTAAAATCATTCTGATCAGGTTCTTGTTGCGATTACCCTAGCGAGTGAGATGGTTAAGACTGTTGGTTGTTGGAGAGGAGACACGAGTTCGAATCCTCCTCCCTAATTTTTCTTTTTAATTGATATATTGTGGATGTTTTAGATTTAAAAACAATTTTCACTATTATTATAATATTATATTAAGATGTTTAAACCAGGAAAATCACCCGTGGACTCGGGATTGATTTTATGAATCATTTTATTATTAGTTCTTGCTTTTATAATAATATATTTAACTCGCAAATTCGAATAAAATATATATATATATATATATATTATTTTAAAACCGTGACTCTTGTTAAAATAATATAACTAGATATATTATTTTCGCCACATTTCTAATTTTTGTGAAACGCTTCAAGCTAATAAATAATATAATTATCTATGTTATTTACTCATGTTTACATCCTTGAATAAAAATAATAGATTTATTATTTTTGACACACAATTTAATTATTGTGTTATTTCGTTAAACTTAAAAATAATATAATAAATTATATTATTTTCCTAGACTACTATTTAATGACAAAACGCTCGAATATATTTATTATATATTATTTGTAATTCATCGCGAAACGCATTCATCCTAATTTAGGAATCCGTATTCCCGTACACTCGTTCGGTTACCCGTTAATCCTTAGAATGTTTAAAGACGTTCAAATTTTTCGTGTGTCGTCACAAATCCCAATGAGTCCCTAATGTCACACCCCAACCGACGGCGGATTATACGTCGGGGCGGACACGGTTGTTCAATAGCACAAGGTTGACTATTAAGGTTTAAATAATTTTATTAAATAACTTCAAGGTTCCAATACAAAGGATAAATCAAATACATAACAAGAATACAAGTCTAATTGATTAAGCATTCTAGGTCCAAGCATCCTATGTGATCACAGTAAAGTCTCATGTTGTAGTACCTGAAACATGTGAAAGAATCTGTCAACTACAAAATAGTTGGTGAGATACAAAGGTTTTGACACAGTTTAACAAGTATTTGAAAAGAATTACAATTCACTATGATTCATGCATTCTATAATATAAGTATGAGAAAATAAGTATCTTAAACATTATGCACATTCAATCCTCAACCAAGTTTAGGCATAACCCGCAGGTTACCCTTATAAGTCTCAAGTTTAAAAGTTTGGTTTAGTAACAAACACCAATGGCTCCCCCCGAAGGGTCAATCAATCAAGGTGGATTGGTCAAATACAATAGATCTATCATTGTTACCATAGGCTTGATCAAAGTTAATGAACATGCTAGAATTAAGTTTAATCTAAGCATACAAGTCTCAAGTTTAACATAAGAATAAGCATCTAGTCATAGTTTGTACAAGAATTGTATAAGTTTGAAGTTTGAACATGTTTCACCCCAAAAGAATGTAAATGAAAAAGGGGCTAAGTATACTCACTTGGATGATGACGAGTATCGACAAGACTAAGTGTTTGCAAGACTTGGGGAGGGAGAGTATCCTCACAATAAGCCTAGGAATATAAGTCTAAAGTTTCAAATAAAGAGTCTAAGATAAAGGATCTAGGATTCAAGATTTGACTAGGGTTCCAATGAGAGATGAGATTAATTGTGTTTATGGAGTTTAAATCAAGTTTAAAATAAAGGTTTTGAATAAATGACACAAGACTTGTATCTCAAAGTTTAATGAATTTATAGTTTTAGACTAGTTATAATTTAACATAAATCATTTTAGATTTATTTGAGTTTCTAAGTATTAACATTTACAAATTAACTTGTAAATAAATAAGTTTAAATAAATAGTAATGCTTACAAGCTTATAAGATATTAAATAGCATTCCCTTTAATGGTTATATCTTAATTAATAGTTTATAAATATTTTCAAAGTCTAAAAGCAAACCATAAGTTTATAAGGTTTTTAAATAGAGATTTTATTGGTTTATGAGTTTATAGGTTTACGGGTTTCCAAGGTTTTAAAGTTTCTAATTTATAGAGTTTAAAAATCTATAACTATTTAGAAAAGTAAAGTATAGTTACTTCTCTTGTTTTAAATATGTATGTGTATATATATATATATATAAAATTTTCAGTTTCTGATTTCTTTTTGAAGATTATACTTTTATAAAAGTTTATAAACAATACGTCTTAAATTAATAGGTATAAATTTTATGAACATGTAAAGACTCATAAGTTTATGTTTTCTAATTAATATGAAAGTTATATAACCTTTTCTAAATAAAATTCATATAAATTTTCTATTTAAAGGATTTATTTAAAGTTTTAAAACGAATAAATCTATTTATTGTCGGGAGTATGATAAATTAACTTCTAATTAAAGTATAATTTTTATAAAGTTTATATTTATCTTTCTTTTATAATTTTCAAGGGATTAAAACTATTTTTAAAGCATATACCATTACAAGTTTAAACTAAAATAAATTAATTAAAATATCTCCGAATATAACCAGTGTAAATAAAATTTATTTTTAAGTTTATAAAAACTTTACAGAATTTATAAAAATTAATAAAACTGTTATAAAAGGCTAAAAGAATAAGGAGGGGCAAAACCGGGTTCCCTGGACTCGAACTCGGGTCTGGGGCCGGGTCTCCAACACACAAACACATACTGACCATCCCGACTACGGGTTCGTTAGTGTATAATCTGAAAAAGAAAACTTATAAACATAAGCTCAAATCATCCCCAATTTGGTATGAACCCTAGAAATGAAATCATCCTAATGCGGATCGAATAACCCTTTGTTTATGAAATTAAACATAGGGCTTTTAATCCTCTCGCGAAATCGATCAAGACGCATACAAATGTTACCTGATTTGAAGTCGAGATGGGTGAGAACGAGCTTGGGTTTCGGCCGACGGTTCCACTGGTTTGAATGGCGAATGCAGGTTTGAATCGAAGAAATTGAGAGTGAAGGAAGGTTGAGTGGTGTGTCGTTAACGAGTCCCAATGGGTTTTTATAGTCGATTTCGTTGTTTAATGCTCGGTTCGGTGGGAAGATTTCGGGCGGCCGAACAATTTTAAATTTCGAATTTATGCGTGTCTCGGGGCGTGATCAAGTATTGATGGTTCTTGGGTTTCGATCGCACGCCTCAGGCGAAGCTCGAGGTACATTGAATTTGGACGGAATCGCGATTTCGCGTAAAAAGGCTGAAAAACCGGGCTGTACGGGACTCGAACCTGGGACCGTTTTTGGTTTTAGAAGTTTAGTGAAATTGCAAAACAGGTCCTCGTGGTTTCCCAGTTTTAACACTTTGTGTTTAAAAGTAGGATTTTAGTTTAAAACAAGTTTCATTACTTGACAGTCTTGGTCCCTGAACTTTTATAAAATCAAATGTATATATGTTTAAAATTTTAATAAGTTTTTCTCAAATGATTAAATTTTCTAAAACATTTTATAAAATCTATTAATAACTTTAAGTAATTTTGAACTTGTAAAGTTTTGAGAATTTAAATGATATTTTGTTTATAAAACACACACACACATATATATATATATATATATGTATAAGTATAATTTGTTTTTCCTTGAAACTCATATCAATAAATTAATAACTATTATTTAAGAAAATAGTTTTAATAAAATTTCAAGTTTTGAATTAAAAATACGTGCAAAGGTTTAGGGAAATACAGGTCGGAAAAATACTGGATATTACAGTCTCCCCTACTTTAGGAAATTTCATCCCGAAATTAAGGTAGAAGGTTTCTGTTTCCAAGATTTAAGTTTATGATACGCACAAGGATAATGAGAAAAATATACTTTACGTTCCCAAACTACGGGTTACGTTTAGAATTCTTAAAGGGGAAGTATCTATAGGAATAAGATTTTGTTTGAGTTTATAAGTTTCACGACCCATGATTGTCAGTAGTTTCCCTAAGAGTATATAGTCTCACCGAAGCATAGGAAGATTTGTTTTCAGAAATGTATTTGAGAGGATAACTGCTAAATTTCCTTTCAAGGTTTAAAGTGAGATGCATCACTCAGAATGGATTCGTTGATAGTGTAAGGATTTGAGTTTGTAGTCTAATACGTCTAAGGATTGTTACGGTACCTAAGTCCCGTGACTACCTTTTACGATAAGTCTTGGATCATAGCACACGACAGAGTTTACTATGTTTTCACATATGTTGATTTTCATACTTACGTGTGCACCCGCAAGTATTTAAATCGTCGTATAGTCCGCACAGGTCCTTCTGTTTGTGTGTGGATCAAGGAAGAGTACAAGAATTTGTTTAACACATGACTAAAGTTTCCACATAAGAGTGATCATTGATTAACGAGTCCCTTAGAGAGAAACGCCATTCAATGATAAAAGGGAAAGGAATGTGACAAGATTTAGAGTTTCAAAGTTTCCTCGTGATGGATTAAGAATACTTCAATCATCGAGTAGTTTAAAGTCTTTACACTTTCCTCGGGTTTGATCAAGAATACATCAAACCTTGAGTAGTTTAAAAGTCTTGTACGTTCATCATGTTTGAATAAGCATATGTCAAACATGGAAAAGTCTTATACGTCCATCGTGTTTGAACAAGCATACGTCAAACATGGAGTAGCTTAAAGTCTTATACGTCCATCGTGTTTGAACAAGCATACGTCAAACATGGAGTAGCTTAAAGTCTTATACATCCATCAGGTTTGAACAAGCATGCGTCAAACATGGAGTGGCTTAAAGTCTCATACGTTCATCATGTTTGAACAAGCATACGTCAAACATGGTGTAGTTTAAAGTCTCATACGTTCATCACGTTTGAACAAGAATACGTCAAACATGGGGTAGTTTAAAGTCTCGTACGTTCATCAAGTTTGAACAAGAATACGTCAAACATGGAGTAGTTTAAATTGTGTTTGAACAAGAATACGTCAAACATCGGATAGTTTAAATTGTGTTTGAACAAGAATACGTCACACAACAAGTTTTCAAGACTAAGAATCCAAGTATAAGTTTCAAGATTAAGAATCCAAGTATAAGTTTCAAGATTAAGAATCCAAGTATAAGTTTCAAGACTAAGAATCCAAGTATGAGTTTCAAAACTAAGAATTCAAGTATAAGTTTCAAGATTTAGAATCCAAGTATGGGTTTCAAGACTAAGAATTTAAGTATAAGTAGGATAAATCACAAGTTGCAATATTAAGCTTTTCATGATCCTTTATTGATCATGTTTAGTTTTAAGAATACGAGTTTGAGTATTTGTATAAGTTTTTTTTTTTTTTTTGCATGACTCAAAAATTTCTGACCTCATAGTTATGTATACGAAGTTTAATGTTTTAGCAACGTGTATTCAAGCTTTTAGTCTCCGTTGTGATTTATAGTAAGTCCTTTACATGACAAGAGTTGAATGAGGAAAGTCTCCAAGCATAGGGTAACGGGAAAAGTTTCGATAAGGTTTATGATAGTGTGTTTATAAATGATTTTATCTCGTTTTATAACAGTAGGTATAGTTTTCTTTTATATAGAGTGTAATTAAGATGTTTAAAAATGACGAGTTGGACATTGATAAATAGTATAAGTAAGACTTATGAAGAGGTATGTATGATTGTCAAACGAAAAGTTGGTCAAGTTTAGAAGTGTGAAGTCTATATAAGAGGTAAGGATCATAGCTGATTACGGCAGTGGCTCGTAAGTCGAGTTGTTTTAAAAGAGTGCTTACGAATTAGAAGGTTCGTTCAAAGTTTATTCTTCAAGTGTACGTGTCACTTAGGGTTTTTATAGTTAAATGCCACGTCGTTAATTATCTCTAGTACTAACGTGAGCTACTCTTGACGGAAGTGTATGGGTAAGAGGGTTAAGTTTGTAATGATGAGAGGAGTGTCAAATCAACAAGTGATAACAAGATGAAATTTCAAAATAACTTTTCATTAGATATTCCAAAATTTGGGCTTCTAGCCCCTACATAAGACAAAAATTTTAAATTTAAAAGGAATAGAGGCTTCACACACGCCTTAGGTAACTCTCTACTAAGAAGCATGTAAGTACTACCACAAGGACTGCTAGGGTTACTCGGATGGCCAACCTAGACTCCGCTCTAGTGGTTTCGGTACGGTGCTCGAGGATTTCCTTGTCTACCTCCAAGGCTGTGATCTTGTCTTCCTGAATCCAGATTTGATTGGCCAGGTCGTCGATCCTTTGGTTTAACAGGTCGTGTCGTGCCCTATGCTCCATCTCCCTCCTCACAGATTCCTCGGTTTCCATAAACCTAGGAATGTTAGGCACCGGGATTCCCATGGTCACGGCAGGTGCCCCGGCATGCCTAGCCCTTAGGGTAGGGGTAGGTGCTAAGTACGGGTCCCTTGGTGGTGGTGAGAACCGGTGGTGAAGATGAGGTGCTTGATAAGGATTCCTCGGTGGTGCTGTCCTAGGGTTTCTGGTCCAGTTGGTGTTGAGTTCAGCTCTTGCCCTAGCATTAGGGTAGGGACTTGGCTGATACACCGGTGACTCGCTGCTCTCTTCTCGGTCGGACTCTTCTCTTGGACGATACACTGGTGAAAAGTGTGAGTGTGAGTCCATTACCTAGTAAGAGAAGAGAATAGGAAGAGATTCGTAAGTAAATTGATTAAACGTGTTCAAAAAGATTTTTATTCATAACACTGAGTCATCACAGTACTATATATAAAAAAAGGTTTTGGCTTAAAGTTGATGAGCTAACGAAGAAAATTCCCGGAAGAAGGGGTGGGTCACGAGGACTCACTTATGTACCCTATTTCCCTAGCCAGAGCATTCTCATGGGCTTGCAACTTCTTTCATTTGTTGTCACCGATGTTTGGGTTTATGGTACTATGTCGAGGTTCATTTTGGGTTTAGAGTCTTAAACGTGGAGCTTGTCTATTCCATGGTAGGCTTCTTCCTCTACAAGGAAGTTACTTAGGTCACGAACTTCTTTATTAAGGTTCTTTAGATTTAAAAGACGTTAAGTTTTGTATACAAGAAACGGTGATGTGTAAGTTTTAAAGATGTAATGAAAGTTTTTGAGAAGTGTGACAAAGTTTGAGTAAATCATCAAATGAAGTTTTGAGTGGTAAAATGAAAACACAAGAGTTTCTCAAGTTTATAAAGTAATGAAGTTTGTAAAAGGATTTGTAGGATAATACATGGTTTTAAATGTGCTAGTATTACAAGGATCATGAAGTTTAAAGGCGTGTGTAAGTTTTGAGATGTATAAAAGCGTAACAAAAGTTTTGAGTTAGTTATCAAGTGAAACTTGGTTAAGTGCCAAGGAGGTAAGGTAAGAATACAAGGGTTACCTCTTAGGTGTCATATTTATAAAATAATGAAGTTTTATAGAAGAATTTGTAGGGTAATACATAGTTTTAAGGGTTGTATTACAACGATCACGAAGTTTATTGGGTAGTATCTATAAACATAAGTTTATGTATATAGTTTTTAAGTATAATTTCGTAAGAATTTCTCCTTGAAGGTAACTCCTTCAGGTCATGACGAGTAGGCATGCTGTCATGTGACAAGACGGGACTTAAAAATCATAGAATAAAGGTTATAGAGGAAAGTTTTCGAATCGAGAATTTATGAAGTTTATAGTATTTGAGATAGTACTCATTTAGTGCATATCACTAAGTAAGTACTTTGACATATCAAGAGAGATCTAAGCTCACTAATGTTTAGAGAAGTCATGCATTCCTATAAGTGGATACTCATTCCAAGAATTCCCAGGAAAGCATACGAGTCCAACGGTTGATTTGGATTTATACGAAATGCTTTCCTTGACAGAATTTCCCAGAATACAGGTATTCACCCTTCCGGTCCGCACAAGTTCTCACACATTATCTAGAACTTAAATATTCTTGACGAGAGTTTAGTGGAGGATTATACTTAAAGCCTAAGAACGTGTCCTCGATGTAGTAGTCTCTTATAGTACGTAGGTAAGTAGAATCGTAGAATCTCCAAGCGTTCACGTATAAGATTTAAGAATAGAATGAGGAGAAAGTTCCTAGTAAAGGACATGAGATAACTCATGTTTGGGTCTCCTAATTTATAGTCTAGGTCATGTGTCTAATAACCTAATTCCCTATAACCAAGGCTCTGATACCAATCTGTCACACCCCAACCGACGGCGGATTATATGTCGGGGCGGACACGGTTGTTCAATAGCACAAGGTTGACTATTAAGGTTTAAATAATTTTATTAAATAACTTCAAGGTTCCAATACAAAGGATAAATCAAATACATAACAAGAATACAAGTCTAATTGATTAAGCATTCTAGGTCCAAGCATCCTATGTGATCACAATAAAGTCTCATGTTGTAGTACCTGAAACATGTGAAAGAATCTGTCAACTACAAAATAGTTGGTGAGATACAAAGGTTTTGACACAGTTTAACAAGTATTTGAAAAGAATTACAATTCACTATGATTCATGCATTCTATAATGTAAGTATGAGAAAACAAGTATCTTAAACATTGTGCACATACAATCCTCAACCAAGTTTAGGCATAACCCGCAGGTTACCCTTATAAGTCTCAAGTTTAAAAGTTTGGTTTAGTAACAAACACCAAGGGCTCCCCTCGAAGGGTCAATCAATCAAGGTGGATTGGTCAAATACAATAGATCTATCATTGTTACAATAGGCTTGATCAAAGTTAATGAACATGCTAGAATTAAGTTTAATCTAAGCATACAAGTCTCAAGTTTAACATAAGAATAAGCATCTAGTCATAGTTTGTACAAGAATTGTATAAGTTTGAAGTTTGAACATGTTTCACCCCAAAAGAATGTAAATGAAAAAGGGGCTAAGTATACTCACTTGGATGATGACGAGTATCGACAAGACTAAGTGTTTGCAAGACTTGGGGAGGGAGAGTATCCTCACAATAAGCCTAGGAATATAAGTCTAAAGTTTCAAATAAAGAGTCTAAGATAAAGGATCTAGGATTCAAGATTTGACTAGGGTTCCAATGGGAGATGAGATTAATTGTGTTTATGGAGTTTAAATCAAGTTTAAAATAAAGGTTTTGAATAAATGACACAAGACTTGTATCTCAAAGTTTAATGAATTTATAGTTTTAGACTAGTTATAATTTAACATAAATCATTTTAGATTTATTTGAGTTTTTAAGTATTAACATTTACAAATTAACTTGTAAATAAATAAGTTTAAATAAATAGTAATGCTTACAAGCTTATAAGATATTAAATAGCATTCCCTTTAATGGTTATATCTTAATTAATAGTCTATAAATATTTTCAAAGTCTAAAAGCAAACCATAAGTTTATAAGGTTTTTAAATAGAGATTTTATTGGTTTATGAGTTTATAAGGTTTACGGGTTTCCAAGGTTTTAAAGTTTCTAATTTATAGAGTTTAAAAATCTATAACTATTTAGAAAAGTAAAGTATAGTTACTTCTCTTGTTTTAAATATGTATGTGTATATATATATATATATATATATATATATATATATAAAATTTTAAGTTTCTGATTTCTTTTTGAAGATTATACTTTTATAAAAGTTTATAAACAATACGTCTTAAATTAATAGGTATAAATTTTATGAACATATAAAGACTCATAAGTTTATGTTTTCTAATTAATATGAAAGTTATATAACCTTTTCTAAATAAAATTCATATAAATTTTCTATTTAAAGGATTTATTTAAAGTTTTAAAACGAATAAATCTATTTATTGTCGGGAGTATGATAAATTAACTTCTAATTAAAGTATAATTTTTATAAAGTTTATATTTATCTTTCTTTTATAATTTTCAAGAGATTAAAACTATTTTTAAAGCATATACCATTACAAGTTTAAACTAAAATAAATTAATTAAAATATCTCCGAATATAACCAGTGTAAATAAAATTTATTTTTAAGTTTATAAAAACTTTACAGAATTTATAAAAATTAATAAAACTGTTATAAAAGGCTAAAAGAATAAGGAGGGGCAAAACCGGGTTCCCTGGACTCGAACTCGGGTCTGGGGCCGGGTCTCCAACACACAAACACATACTGACCATCCCGACTACGGGTTCGTTAGTGTATAATCTGAAAAAGAAAACTTATAAACATAAGCTCAAATCATCCCCAATTTGGTATGAACCCTAGAAATGAAATCATCCTAATGCGGATCGAATAACCCTTTGTTTATGAAATTAAACATAGGGCTTTTAATCCTCTCGCGAAATCGATCAAGACGCATACAAATGTTACCTGATTTGAAGTCGAGATGGGTGAGAACGAGCTTGGGTTCCGGCCGGCGGTTCCACTGGTTTGAATGGCGAATGCAGGTTTGAATCGAAGAAATTGAGAGTGAAGGAAGGTTGAGTGGTGTGTCGTTAACGAGTCCCAGTGGGTTTTTATAGTCGATTTCGTTGTTTAATGCTCGGTTCGGTGGGAAGATTTCGGGCGGCCGAACGATTTTAAATTTCGAATTTATGCGTGTCTCGGGGCGTGATCAAGTATTGATGGTTCTTGGGTTTCGATCGCACGCCTCAGGCGAAGCTCGAGGTACATTGAATTTGGACGGAATCGCGATTTCGCGTAAAAAGGCTGAAAAACCGGGCTGTACGGGACTCGAACCTGGGACCGTTTTTGGTTTCAGAAGTTTAGTGAAATTGCAAAACAGGTCCTCGTGGTTTCCCAGTTTTAACACTTTGTGTTTAAAAGTAGGATTTTAGTTTAAAACAAGTTTCATTACTTGACAGTCTTGGTCCCTGAACTTTTATAAAATCAAATGTATATATGTTTAAAATTTTAATAAGTTTTTCTCAAATGATTAAATTTTATAAAATATTTTATAAAATCTATTAATAACTTTAAGTAATTTCGAACTTGTAAAGTTTTGAGAATTTAAATGATATTTTGTTTATAAAACACACACACACACACACACATATATATATATATATGTATAAGTATAATTTGTTTTTCCTTGAAACTCATATCAATAAATTAATAACTATTATTTAAGAAAATAGTTTTAATAAAATTTCAAGTTTTGAATTAAAAATACGTGCAAAGGTTTAGGGAAATACAGGTCGGAAAAATACTGGATATTACACCTAATTGTTGTTTGTAATTTTAAGGCATACGTAAGCCGTTGCAGGCTATCACTTGTGTACCAAGTCTATTACTTGTGTGATTACTTTCTACGCAATCAGGTGAGTTTTCACGGCCCCTTTTACTGTTTTAACTTGGGGGAGAAAACATGACACAACTATTTTGAGATTATTATAATTCATATGTTATCAATGTTAAAGCTAAGCGTAACACACTATCACTGAAAGTCCTCAACACACATCGGACCGTTAATATGGATCTTAGCGAGGTAATGTTTAGTAGTACTACTGGGTTTGACAAATCCCACCCGCGTTAGTCGCACTAACTCGATTTGAGGTCGAATGGGTGAAATGTTAGCCTACTCACACCGCCAGAGTTGATAGACCTGGCAGGAGGCAAATAAACAAACAGTCAGCTTCGGTTGCGAGCGCTTAAGTTAAACTCGAAACGTAGGTTAGCTACCTATAGATGCATAATGAATATACAATAATCTAGTAAACATTTATTTATATAATGAAACTTGTGAACTCACCAACCTCGTGTTGACATCTTTTCTTACATGTTTTCTCAGGTCGCTAAGATAAGGCACAGGTGCACATATAGGACATGCATAGAGTCCTACTTTTGAATTGTGTTTTATTATTTCGTTTGGACTGTTTTATATTATGTTTGGACTGGACTTTTTGGGCGCATTTCTTTTGCGCATTTATTGTCCTTATACGCTTCCGCGTTAACTCTGATTGATATGATATTTTCATTTGAGTCCCATATAGAGTCGTTCGATGTAACTAATGACTGAGATCATGGTTTGTCACTTCCCAAACGGTAAAACTCTGTTAGATGAAATTGGTGGTGTGACATATTTCACCTGACTTAAAACCTTCCCCCTATCACGATTATATTTCTCAAATCGATTTCAGATTAAAAAACGATTAGGGTTTTCCCCTGAAATCGATTTTCGATTGAAATGATTAGGGTTTTCCTCTCAAATCGATTTCAGGTTCAAACGAAGATGGTTTTTAATTGGTGTGGTAAGCAAGCTACAATCAGGACCTCACGCAATCCAGGCTGGCGCTTCTATTCTTGTCCTCAAGAGGTATGGTGTCCTTTTCCTTCTTCATAATTACCCTATGTTAATCATCTTCCTTAATTTTATTTTTTCAAATTGAAACTAGGGCTCAAAATGCAAATTCGTTAGATGGTATGACCCTTAAATGTGTCAAAGGTTTTTGGAGATTATACCGGTCTACTAAGATCAAAGAATGATCTTGAAGCTTTAAGGTATTAAGCGGAAGTTAAAGTGAAAGCAAGTGAAGAAAAAGCAAGACGAATGAAGAAGTATCAGATGGGATGCCAATCCCAAAGACCATCCAGTGATATGAAAGAGGAATGGCGTTCAATGAACCAACGATGTGAAACGTAAAACCCTAACAAGAATGCTTGAAAGAAAGACTAGAAGGAGATTGTGTATGAAAATATGAATGCAAGGTTCGAGTGACTAATGTTCCATCTGAATGAATACCTTCCCGACAAGTTGAGTGTGATGGGGGATACCTCATATGGTTGGGGGATACCTCATACGGTTCCTATGGGAACGAAGCGATATTGTTCCTACGGGAATGAAGCGATAAGGTTCCTACGGGAACGAAGCGATACGGTTCATACGGGAACGAAGCTTTACGGTTCCTTTGGGAACGAAGCGATATGGTTCCTTTGGGAATGAGACGATACGGTACCTTCGAAAACTTTATTGTAGGAGTCATTCGGGAATGGGATGGTATGATTCATTCGAGAACGGTATGGTATGGTCCTTCGAGGACGAATGCACCATGGATAGCTTATGAGGTATACACAATGATCCAAACAGTCGAGAGATGATCGATAGTAATGGTCTAGATGACAAAACAGATAAACTTAACGAGGAGATGAATTTATGGCAATGGAGTCTACGGTGGACGACTCCGAGTTTGATAAGACAGTTCACGTAAAATGAAGAGATAAGGACCCTAACGGTTAGATGTGAAGGACCGACTAGGGATGTACGATGCCGAATGAGAAAACGCCGATCAAGAACTAGAGAGGTATAGTCAAGACTACACAAAAATCTAGCAAGGGAAAAGCAAAGTCTGATCCATGACAACAGTTTAGAATTGGTTCGGTTGAAGGACGCTAAATTCAACGGTATACTAAAGCTCCTAAGAGACACCCCTAAGTGTTGAAAGGAATCCATGACTTGCTTAACATGTCGAATCCATGCAAGTGTTTAGTGGATCTGAGTTAAGTCCACCCATGAGAAGTGTTCAATGTAAAGAAGAAGAGGTAGTGGTGATGTGTAAACCCTAACTACACGCAGCCTATGAGTGGCATCGAATGATCACCAATCAAATAACATGAGGCCTACCAATTCAAAGGAACCTGAGAAGCAACCCAATCAGAGAAACATAGTTTAGTGTGTTGTGAGAAGCGGCAAATTTCGAGGACGAAATTCTTATAAGGAGGGTAGACTTGTAACATCCCAAAAGTTACCATCCTTTAAGTAAGAAATCCAAGTTTAGGGTTTAAAATGTAATTAGTGAATAATGGGGGGCCAAAGGTGCATTATGGGAGAACTAGAGGGGGTAAAAGGAAAAGTTATTTAAAAACCTAATCACCATTTTATGAATTCAGCCGCCACAAGCCATTCCTCGTACCTTCCTCGCCGGCTCAACCCTACGCAACCCCTCCACCGATACACCCCAATCCGACCCTTTTACCTGCTAATTGTGTTCGACCTTCATGGAGACTACGACGTAGCCTAGTTCACGATGGCGACAAGCATAAGAGTTGTTGCCATAACTCCTGCAGCAGCATGGAATTCGTATGTAGCAGGTCGCGGTAGTAGGGTTGTTTAAAGTGGTATGAGCAGAGGCTGACGACGGTAAGGAGAGCTCGGGCTGAAGCTAATGATGGAGTATGGAAAGTGGGTCACGATGATGGCTGTAAGAGGTGAACGGTGGTGAAGATTACTTCAATTTTTAGAGGCTAGCTAGCGCAGGTGCAACTCAGCCGGATAACGTGACAAATGAGGTGTTGTAGCAGGTCACGACGATGGTGGTGGTACGAACAATGGTTTGCGATGGTGGCGATATGGAGGTTTAGAGCTGTGACAGGTGAAATGGTGGCGGGTTACGCAGGTTCTTACAACCACCTTTTGATCGGAGCTCCCTGAGTCTCCGGTAATCTCTTGAGGTAGCAACTGAACAAGGGTTACGGTAAGCTTCACGGCAGATGGTTAGTGGTGGATGTGTTTCACGATGAACGTCCATATGGTTGGTGTGTTTCATGGCAAATGTACAGCGATGATTAGCGATGGAGGTGAGGTGACAGCGATGGTCGGAAGTGAATGGTAGTGGTGGATGTTAGTGGCTCTAGGGTGGGCGTGGTGGTCATGGTGATTGTGGCAGCACGATGATGGATAGTAGTTACATGAAGGTGATGGCGGTGGTCGGAGCTCACACAGTGGTTGATGGTGGGTGATAGTGGTTCATGGTGGCTTTTGCAATACATTCACGATAATGGTATTGCTTGTGAGTGTAACAATCAAGACAAGACGAGTTCATGGGCTTCGAATCACCCGATTTGGAGTCCGTATGATCAAGTTATGGGTACGATACGGGGACGTATTCTAGATGCCGTGTTAGGGAAGGTATATCTGTTGAACCCATAGAATATTAATTAGAAATACTAGTTCGGGTAATGAATACCGTATTTGAGGAGAACGCGTAGAGATCTCTTTTGACAAATAATTAACGACATATAATTATGTATTTTTTTATAATTATCGCTCGTTAAAACGTTATGGCTACATTGTATCGATGCTAGTTGCTAAAGCTCGATCGTATGATTATTTTTTATTTATTTGGGATGAAAATAGACAATTTAAATTGTCGGGTTTTAGACAAAAACAAACGAAACTCTGCCCGATTTTCGTTAGAATTAGAGAAGTATATTTTATTTAGATGTCCTCATTACGATATGAGTTATTTGGGAAGAGAACCAGTTCAGGCGAACTTAGTATGTTTACCTGAAGTAAGGACGGCGAACTTAGCATGTTCGCCTAATGTAGTGGAGGCAAACTTATGGTATGGATCAGGCAAACTTAGCCTAAGTTCGCCTGTATGTTCGCCAGGTTGGTAAGAGGCGAACTTAGCCTTAAGTTCGCCTAAAAACAGAATGAGTAAACCGTTAAGAGCCGGGATTAGGTCTGATGTGTATTTAACTACCCAATTCAGATCGTACGTGACATTGTTGGGCCTTCGACTAGGACAACAAGACTAGCTTATCAGGTGAGTTCTAGAAGCCCTCTTTTAAATGTTTTAATAATGTTTTTTGGCTGGTGTGCATACGTAACGATGTGACTGTTTTATAAAACGATGTTTATGAATGATGTATGTGACGTTTTATGAAACGATGTTTATGAACGATGTTTTGAAAGGAAAGGTTATGAAAGAAGTGTTTATGAAATATTTTGTCAAAAGAATTTTACGAAGTATTTACGAATGAATGAATGATTTTTAATAAAACGTACGAATGCTTTAACTGAAGTTTTGAAGTAAAAGAAGTGAATGTTTACGAAAGTCACAAATGAACGAATCTGCCATTATTCCTTAGGGAATGAGATTTAATTGAAAGTCACTGATATGATCGATTGAACACACACACAGGCGGAAACTGTGTATATGTAAGTGAAACAGATAATAGAAACAGTATTGGTGAAGATAACCAGCTAACCACACTATGAATCAGCAATCAAAAGGTATGAAAATGTATGAACACAGTGAATAAACAACTGCAGATTGTATTGATTCAAGCAAAATATGAAAGAGAAGGTTCAGGGTTACAGCCGCTACTCACACCCTAAACAATCTCAAACTAGGCTATTTATAGTAGTGACAGGTATCGAAACTATGGTCAATTGAAACTACTAGTTTCGATTGACCATTTACAATTGATACACACTGTCGAAACTACCATCTATCAAAACTACTAGTTTCGATTGAACAGACTCAATCGAAACTAAGTAGTTTCGATGGCCCAGACTTAACTAGAAAACTGAAATTACAATAATGAAATGACAGAAAGTAAACTAGTCTAAAATTGTTTAAACATACAATAAATGACAACAGCTTATACAAAATATATGACTCTACAATCTCCCCCTAAGCTGTTGCATTACTGTCTTCAGCTCTTCATCAAGCAGCTGGTCTTTCAGATGTCTTTGGGATGAAAGGTTTGACATGGAGAGATACAATTCTTTGATAGGCCTTCGCATCAGCTTCATCTTCATCGCTGTAAGCCTGAATGTGATTCTGGAAAAGTACTTCCAGATCTTCTGGTTGAAATTTTAACAGCTCCATTGGATCAAAGATGGTGATGTCTTCCTTGCCCTCACATTCAATAACTGCACTGCCAATGACTGGGTTATAGAACCACTTTCTGAAAGTTTGTAGCTGGACAGGTACAGATTTTGGAATAGTGATAGTCTTGTGTGTTTGGGCAGGCTTGTATCTTAGGAACACATATGGCCTTTTAGTTTTAGGATGAAACCTAGTCTTTGAGATCTTCTTCTGAGTTTTCCTAGGCTTCATTCCTTTGAAATCATTGTTGACTTGAGAATGCAGAAACTTCTCAAAGTCATAAGCCATCATGACCTTCCCAGGGTTTTGAAGTGGAAGTTTTGCTAAATCCCTGAGGTCATAGAAAGGAAGGGTTTGGAAGTCAGTCATATTTTTGAAGTGCTGAACTCCCCCTCTAAATCTCCTGATGATAAAGAGCTTCCTTTCTGCATCGTATTTCCATCCAATTGGAGGCCTTTTCAGTTCTTGATGCTCGGCTATCCACTCATAGGTTTGAGGAGTCTCTTCCTGAATGATCTTTTTAAACCAAGACTTCCTTGAAACAGGAGGTTCAGGTGCAGTTGAAGATTGATCTTGTGTTGGAGTTGTTTCAGATACTGGAATGGTTGGTTCAGGAATGATATCTTTGATGAGGTTAATCTGAACATCTTCTTCATCTGATAGTGTTTGAATCTCATCACCTTCTTCAGTAAAATATCTTGTTCGTTCAGTTTCTTTTTCTTCAGTGGTTAGAATTTCTGGATGAAGGTCATTATAGCCAAAGTTTTCAATGTCATCTAGAAGAGCATTCAGCTCATCATCAGATGGTATATCTTCTTCATCCAGAATGACAGTTTCAATATCAGGCATAGCTCCCTTCTCTCTTTTCCTTGCTTCTCTTCTTTCACTAGCTGAGGGAAGGTCAGACTCTATCTCCTCAACCTTTACTTCAACAGACTCCTTTGTCTTGGTACCGTGACCGGTATACATAGTTAATGCAGATTCAGGATTAGTGACAAAGGCAGGAGACGATG
Organism: Smallanthus sonchifolius; assembly: GCA_023525975.1. Taxonomy (NCBI): domain Eukaryota; kingdom Viridiplantae; phylum Streptophyta; class Magnoliopsida; order Asterales; family Asteraceae; genus Smallanthus; species Smallanthus sonchifolius. The sequence goes on along the minus strand of CM042041.1, from coordinate 56,698,086 downwards.
GTTCAACTTCTGATGTAGTCTCCCCCTGTCCTGTTGAGGTGGTTGGCTGTTGAGGTGTAGGTTTGAGTATTGAGTCTTTGAGCTGCTTGACTGTTTCAGCTAAGGCTTTGAAATCTTCTTGTTGCTTTGTTATCAGCCTTTGTTGAGTTTCCAGCTGAGTCTGGTGAATATCTATTTGAGTATGTAAGCCTCCAACCTCCAGCTTTAAGTCTTTGACTTCCTCCTTAACTTCATTCAATTTGGACTTCAATCCTTCAATCTCTGTATCTTTCTTTTGAAGATTATCTTGAAGTCTTTTCATTTCAAGACTTAGAGTCTTGACTCTCGGTAAAGGAGATGTTGAACCATGAAGTGGTGAGGTGGGAGGAGTATGGATAGGTGATTGTTGTGGAGAAGTAGGAGGTGTAGGTATGGGTGCCTGTTGTGGAGAGGTAGGTGGAGTTGGATGTGGGGATGGTTCTGGAGTAGTGAATGATGAATCTGACGAGGATGACAAATCCTCCAATCCAGTCTTTATCCTTTTAGCTCTAGGCTCCTCCTCTTCAAAATCAGACCCTGATTCAATTTGCCTTTTAGAGGAAGATGCAAGTTGCTCTTTTCTATCATCTGAATCAGACTTGTAATAGTCTGATCCATAGATTCCTGCATCAAGAGTCCCACTTGACTCTGCAGCTTCTACTTCAACCTCATGTACATCAGCTTCAGCAATGACTGCTGGCTCTTGAACTACTTGTATTTCTTCAACAAAGGGGGCCTCTATCACAGGCTCAAGAATTTGCTGTTCTTCTTCTTATACAACAGGAATGTCTATTTCAATTTCAGCTTCCAGCTCTTCATCTGATGATAAGTTTTCTTCTTCAAGGTCAGGATCAATGTCAGGGATGAACTCTTCTTCTTCTCCAATGACATGACCAAACAGGGGAATGTCAGCTATCGCCCTGTTGGTCCTTTTGCTGGTGCTTTTCATGTTATCTGAGAGTTTTGGCTATCATGTTATCAAAAACAAAAGTGTTTCCACCTTGTTGAATCTCTGGAAGAAGATGATTGATGATAATTTGTAGAAATCTAGGATATGCTAGAAATTTCTCCTTTACTGCTCCTGTTAAGTTATACTTCAGCTGAGTGAATATGAAACCAGAAAAGTTGTAGTCTCTTCCCTTTGTTAATCCCAAAATAGCTGATCCCAGAGTACTGTTAGCTGAATCAAAACCCCCTTTCCTTATTGATAGGCAGTGAATAAACACATGCACTATATATCTCCAATGGCTAGGTAAAGAGTTCTTGATTATTTGACCATTCTTAAACTCATCAGGATGACCCATTCTTCTAAAGCATTCTTTCACATAGAAGATTGGGAACTCAACGGGTGCTTCTGGATTGTCATTTAACTGCAGTGCTTCTCTACCTGTGTCTTCAGAAAATAATACTTCTTGGCCATGTACGGTTGTCCTAATGTGCTGCACATTATCAACTGTTATTATCTCAGCAGTTTCCCAGAATTGTCTTATAGTTGCTTCAAAAACTGGCAGGTTGTGGCTGATGACAAAACTTATGTTGGAGTTTGCCAGAAAGTTTAAGACAGGAATAAATTCAGCAGCTTTCGGATCATTGCTATTAAGGAATGCACAGACATTGTGCCTCTTCACGAATACGAGATCCATACCTGTAAAATTCATCAATAAGTAAAATTTCTGAATTTGGTCAATCGAAACAAGATATTTCAACACTAAAAAAAATCAGAAATCCTTACTATCGAAACTAAGTAGTTTCGATAGAGATGGACGTATCGAAACTAACTAGTTTCGATAGAGGCAAAAAGCCTTGATCAACACTTATAGAAACTCTGAAATCAACACTGTCGAAACTAAGTAGTTTCGATAGAGATGAATTTATCGAAACTAACTAGTTTCGATAGGGTCAATGAGCTTTGATCAACACTTATAAAAATTCTGAAATCAACAATGTCGAAACTAAGTAGTTTCGATAGAGATGAACTTATCGAAACTAATAGTTTCGATAGAGAGATTAGGTCAAGTTTGGGTGTCGAAACCAGTAGTTTCGATTAAAAACCTTTTGAAAACTTTTTGAAGGAGTTGAACTCCTTTATCGAAACTAACTAGTTTTGAAACCCAAACCCCCTATTGATTCATTATACTCAGACAATATAAACAATTAAATGAAAGGTTTTAGAGTGGCCTGTGAATGACGGATATTCGTCTTACCGAAAGCGAGTATGATTTCTGCAAGAATACACATAAAAAATGAGTTCTTAGATGATAAAGATGTATGCAAACACGGATACGACTGAGATTATGAAGATTCAGTCGAACTGATTTTGAAATTTTGAAACCCTAGGTCTGTCGATTCGCTAGAATCATTCAAATGAAATAGTGAGACGTTACCTGATGATGAAGACGATGGTGACAACGGGGGTAATCAGGTGATTAACCCTGATAATTTGCAACTCAGACCAAGGCTTGAGAAATTTTATGTGTGTCGGAGAAGATGAAAGGGTTGCGAAAAAGACGAGTGAAGAAGATATGAAGGGAGGGATTTACTTATGAAGGCATTTAAATTGTGAGGAACAAAAGACAAAAATGCCCCTGTCGAAACAACTAGTTTCGATAGGGCAAACTAGTTTCGATATTTACAGAGTAGTTTCGATAGGGCAAACTAGTTTCGATATTTACATAGTAGTTTCGATAGGGCAAACTAGTTTCGATATTTACAGAGTAACAGAAATAAGATTAACATATATACACAAGATATTTACACTTTTCTTCTTTGAAAAAGATCCAACATGAGATCAGATCTGGTCAGTCTCTTGAAACACTTCCTTTTGCAATTAACTACTGTGAGTCCCTGAAGATAGCTGATATTTGTGCAAAGTAAACCCGAACATTTGTTTGTATTTTGATTTCATGTGATTAAAAGGTACCATTTAAGCACTATACAAGGTGTACCCCACATATTAAAATAAAATGATTTTGAAAACCTATCAATCCTCAAGAAGTACCCACCTTCATCCTATCATCTCTTTCTGATTAACCAAGGTACCGTCTTAGTAATGTCAAAGTACCACCAAAAATAAAATAATATATCCAAGTGGATTTAGAAAATTAAAATAAAAAATATCCAAGTAGATATTAAAAAGGTACGAGCATTCTAGATCTTTGCGTAAGCAAAACAGAAGAATTCGTAAAATTATCCAAGCGGATAGAAAAATGTTGAACACCCGAGATCTTTGCGTAAGCAAAACAGACGGGGTCAAATCATCCAAGTGGATGGGAAAAGGATGAGCACCCGAGATCTTTGCGTAAGCAAAACATACGGGGTCATCGGTGGTAAATATCGTTATATTGACGGTCACTTGGCATATGAATAGGAATCCAATACGTAAGCCTGTATCTGATTGAATTGGTTTTCTTAGATATAAAAATGGGTTAGATGTTTCAATAATGGGTTCAAACACACAAGTATGAGATATATATTAGAGTTTTCACACTACTTACAAGTTTTAACCATATGTCGGGCCTACCAGCTATACCTCAGTAAACACCATCGCTTTTGGTCCATTCCATGTCCAAGAGATGAGATCAGACACTATCATTTCTCAAAGGTCAGATTCAATTCTTCCTGCAACTCAAAACCACTTGTAAGATTTTATACACAGCAATTCTTTTCAATATAATATTTCTCCCCCAAAAGAGTTGCGTAAAAAACTGTTCATAAAAATAAAATCTTTTTGGAATTTTCTTTGACAAGTAAACAGAATAAAAATAAAAAAATAAAAAAAAATACTATTCACACAATTTACTGAAAGTTTATCATTCCAAGCATCTCCACCAGTTGGGCGAATCTGGTAGAGTCAAAAGCCTTTGTGAAGATGTCTGCGGTTTGTTTGTGAGTTTTGACTTCAACAATTTGAATATGCTTCTTTTCAACACAGTCACGGATAAAGTGATGTTTGATTTCAATGTGTTTGGTTTTGGAATGCTGAACGGGGTTTTTGGTGATATGAGGAACGGCGGTGTTGTCACACAGAATGGGTGTCTCATGGAATGTGATCCCATAGTCAAGCATCTGATGGTGTATCCATCTGACTTGGGAACAACAGAGGGCTGCGGCAATGTATTCGGCTTCGGCGGTGGATTGGGAAACGGTGGACTGTTTCTTACATTGCCATGAGACAAGGCGGTTGCCAAGGAATTGACAACCTCCAGAAGTGGATTTTCGGTCTAAGTTGCAACCCCCGTAGTCTGAGTCTGAATAAGCCACAAGATCAAACAAGTCAGTTTTAGGATACCACAGACCCAATTTTGGCTTATATTTTAAATATCTCAAAATACGTTTTACAGCAGATAAATGAGAGAGTTTAGGATTAGCCTGAAAACGTGCACATAAGCACACTGCAAACATGATGTCTGGTCTGCTGGCCGTGAGATACATGAGCGATCCTATCATAGAGCGATATAGATGCGGATCAACACTTTCCCCATCCATATCAGGAGTCAAACAATGTCGAACTTCCACATGAGTTTTTACTGGATGGGAATCAGCCATTTTGAACTTGGTCAAGATTTCTTTTACGTATTTTTCTTGATGGATAAGGATTCCTGACTCAGACTGATCAACTTCTAGTCCCAAAAAGAACTTCATTTCCCCCATGGAGCTCATCTCAAACTTAGATCGCATCACTTCTTCAAATTCTTTGCAGAGACGGGGATTTGTAGAACAAAAAATGATATCATCCACATAAATTTGCACCATGATTGTATCCTTTTCCTCCTTCCGTTTGAACAATGTTTGGTCAATTGTTCCTCGTGTGAAACCATTCTCAAGCAGATGCTTTGATAAAGTTTCATACCATGCACGAGGTGCTTGGTGAAGACCGTACAATGCTTTGTCTAACTTGTAAACACGGTCTGGAAAATTAGGATCAATGAAACCCGGCGGCTGCTTGGCATATACTTCTTCTTGAACTTTGCCATACAAAAATGCGTTTTTGACATCCATTTGATGGACGGTGAAGTCCATGTAGGCTGCATAGGCGAGAAACATTCGGATGGCTTCCAAGCGAGCCACTGGTGCAAAGACTTCCTCGTAATCAATCCCTTCTTCTTGATAGAAACCTTGAACCACCAGACGAGCTTTGTTACGAATCACAGTGCCGCCTTCATCCTTTTTGTTGCGAAAGACCCAACGAGTACCGATTGGAACTTTGTTCTTGGGTAGATCCACCAAATTCCACACATGTAACTTAGAGAATTGTTGTAGCTCTTCCTGCATTGCTTCCACCCAGCTGTTTTCTAGTAGTGCTGCTTTAATGTTCTTTGGTTCAGTTTGAGAGATGAAGCAGGAAAACATGCTGTTTTCAAATGCTTCACAGGCACTTCGGGTACTAACACCCACATTGAGTGGTCCAATGATGTTATTGGTGGGATGAATCTTGTGAATTCGCAGTTGAGGAATTGCATCTTCTTCCACGACTTCTTCCAAATTGGTAAGATTTTCAGCAGGAGGATCGGAAATATCATTAATAGGATCTTCAGCAGATGATTGTGGTAACATCTACTGTTGGAATGGAGTTGTCTTCAACAGTTTCACTTGTTGCACCAAAACTGGAAGACTCCATATTAGATTCAGCATTTGCAACCACAGGAATTTCAACCTGAGCAGATGAGGAAGAACCTTGATCATTTAATTTCCCTAAATTGTTCACAGAAAAATAAGGATTAGCATGAGTTGAGTCAATTGAGAAATTAGGAAGATTAAATGATTTAAAAACTGAATCGACGTCAAATAGCCAATTGGGACCGTCTCCTGCGTCCGTGTGATTATTTTCATGCCAATTGATATCAATGGACTCCAGCACTATTCTTTTCTGCTTATGATAGACACGAAAAGCATGTTGATTGGAGGAATAACCAACAAAATAACATTCATCAGCTTTGGCTTCAAACTTGTTGAGCTGATCTGAAGTGTTCAGCATCGTGCACACACACCCAAATTTCCTGAAGAAATCAATAACTGGCTTACGCTTGTACATGATCTCATATGGTGTCTTGTTGCAGCTTTTAGTGATAAGAACCCGATTTTGCACGAAACATGCAGTGTTGACTGCCTCAGTCCAGAAAGTCACGGGAAGCTTAGAGTCAACAATCATAGTCCGTGCAGCTTCAATTAAGGTGCGGTTTCTCCTTTCAGCTACACCGTTTTGTTGAGGAGTACGAGGTGCACTAAATTGACGAGAAATTCCTTTACTTTCACAGAAGGAATCAAGAGTTGCATTCTTAAATTCTGTTCCATAATCGCTGCGGATAGTCTTCACACTTATACTGAAGAGGTTTTCAATTTGAAGCAGATAGGTCTTTAAAATCTCTGGCGTCTCATCCTTCTTAGCTAAGAAAAACACCCAAGTGAATCGAGAAAAATCATCTGTTACCACCAGACAGTATGACTTTCGTCCAAGACTCATGACACTCACTGGACCAAAGAGATCCATGTGAAGCAATTGGAGAGGAGAGTCAATGGAATTGGTGGTTTTAGGCTTATGTGAAGATTTGTGTTGTTTTCCCTTAGAACATGAAATACAGTGTTCCATAGGAGTGAAATCTTTGAGAGGTAATCCAGTGACTAGGTTGCCTCGAACCAGTCGGTTCATTGTTTTGAAGTTGACATGTCCCAACCTCTTATGTCACAGGAAAGATTCATCTTCGGAAGCCTTTGAGAGAAAACATGATTCAATTTCCGATGGGTTGTTCATATCCAAGCTGTATGTGTTGTATCTTCTAGGAGCACGCATGAGAATGAGTTCTTCCGGAATCACCACTCCCGGCTTTAAGATAAGACATTCTTTTGAATTGAATAAAGCACAAAAGTCCTTGTCACAAATCTGTGAAACACTCATCAGATTGTACTTTAACTGAGGAACATAGTTGACAAATTCCAGACTATTTACTCCATTTGATACTGTTCCTTGTCCTTCAATCTTTCCTCCTCTTGGGTTTCCAGCAAAAGCAACATACTCTCCATCAATTTGATGATAGTCTTGCAGCAAGTTAAAGTGCCCAGTCATATGCCTTGAACATCCACTATCTACATGCTAGATGTTATCGCCGGTTCTTCTTGATTGACCCTATACACAACGAACCATTTATACGTTTTGACCAAAAATGTTTCAATCAAGAGATTTTAGTGTCAGGATATGACATCTCATTGGAATCAGAAGTACAACCATCCTTTGATGAAGCACGGTCATCAAATAGAACATTGTTTTTAATTTTCCAAGTTCGTTTTAAATAATTTTTAGCATTTTTAATTCTTTTACGCCTAGATTTCCTACTGTGAGAAGAATTAGGCAATACATATGAATTTAATGAACTTTGGGAAGGTGATTCTTCATTAAAATTTGCGGTTGTCAATTTACAACTCTTTGAAACATGATTTGAGGCACCACAACTAAAACAAACGTTTTTACAAGATATCTTAGCCTGATAATAATCATCACAAGATGAAGATGATTGTGATGTTGAGGAATCTGAACATGAGACGGTTCTCTGATTAATAACTTTGTCTTGAAGACGATGTGCTTCCTTTAATCTGAAAAATTCCATGTTGCTCATGGTTTCACGTGGTACATCATTCACAATAATTCCTGCACTTTTAAATTTTGTAACACATGGCATAACATTCAAAGATTTAGGAACAAAAGGTAAGGCATTTTGAAATTTAGAAACATCACATCCCAAACCCGTATGCTCAGCAGGCATAGAATCAAAATACAAGTTTTTAACGTGTTCACAAATATTTGGTTTTGACACGGACATATTATTACATTCATCCGACTCAAGTTCTTTTAAAATAGTTCTATCATTAGCACTCTTATCACAATCATCTTCGGACTTTACACAATTTGACTCTTCACAAGAAGCAAAACGGTCAGAATCAGAGGATGTAATATAATCATCAGGAGATAATGTGCAAACAAAAGGTGTGGAAACATGTGGAGTAGGCATATCAGCAAATCTCCCTGATTTAGAATAAGGAGGTGGATGAGAGTTATACCCAAGACCTTCTGTGCCTTTTCTATTAAATTGTTTATCAATTATTCCAAACAGAATTTTCTGATCCATATCCATGTGATCAACCTGTAATTTGGCTTTTTCTGCCTTTTGGACTCTTTCTGTTAAAATTGTATTATTAATGGTTTGAGTATTGAGTTGCACAATTAAAGAGCGGTTTTCACCAGAAATATCACGAATTTTCTTTAAGTAAAGTTTCTCATTTTTGGCCACAGAGTCATACATCACCTTAATGTGATTTCGTTCATCAATCAAGGCTTGATTGATGAATCTGTATTTTTGAATTTCATTTAAGCAAGATCTAGAATCACAAAGTTTAGAAATAACCTCAGCAGGCACAGCAGTGAGATCCTCAGCTGGTTCAATCATGACACTCTTGCCATTTTCCTCCACATCAGCCATCAAGGCTTTATCAGCAGCTTCCTCAGCTTGTTCTCCCCAATGATAATGTCCATCAGCTTGGCACACAAGAGTTGTGGAACTTGAAGTTGTGTTTGTCTTTGGAGAAATGGCAGCTTATTTACCAGAGGAAATCTTCTTATCTTGCTGATCTTTGAAGGACGGCTCCTTGCAGTTTCTGGCAAAGTGACCCAGCTGATCACAATTGTAGCATCTCACCTTCTTGATATCAAACCCAAGCGTCTTTCCTTGCTTGAATATGTCTATCCCAGCTCTTTTTATGAATCTTTTGGCTCTTAAGGTCAACATGGCCATGCACCAGTCAATGTCCATTTTCTCCAAATCATCAGGATTAATCTGCTCCAAGTCATCAGGTTGAAAGCTAACCGGTGTTAGATTTCCAGAGATCAGTGCATCACAGCATGACATGAAAGCAGTCATGATTGGGACATATTCATCAGGAATCATGGTGATAGTCTTTTGAGGAGCAGAGGAGCTGGTAGACTTAATTGCAGCAGCTGAAGAAGGAACATCAGTCTGAAAGTATGGGCTACCGGATGAGCTTGATCCAGCAATGAGAGCTGTGTTTCCAGACTGATTAGATGGGGTGACTGCTCCCTTCTTAATCTCAATTTCATAAGATTCAAGAATGCTATAGACTTCCTGTTGAGACAGAGCACTCAGATTCTCAGTCTTTTTGATCATGATTCGATACATATTCCATTCCTCAGGAAGAGAATCTAGGAGTTTCTTGTTTAGATCAAGAGTAGGGTACTCGACTCCCATTACCTTCAACCTTGATACAATGCTTGAGAAACGGTTGATCAAATCAGATAATGATTCTTCCCTTACACTGCTGAACATCGCATATTGTTTCTTGATCAGATCTCTTTTGCTTTCCCTGACATCCTCACTTCCCTCATATCTTGTGCACAGTGCAGCCCATAAGTCTTTGGCAGTTGTGTACTCAGCAAAGATGTTGAAAATATCCATAGGAAGAGCCATGGCAATAGTCCCATAGGCCTTGTTGTCTCGGGCAATCAAGGCAAGATCTTTCTCATCATATTCAGACACTAACTTAGGACGTTGAACATCAGCAGTGGTAGTTACGAGCTTGTGGGGACCATCGGTGATAGAATTCAACAGTGTATAATCGTGAAATTGAAAGAAAAGCTTCATTTTTTTAGTCCAGTCATCAAAATCTCTTGTGGACACAAGAACAGATGGTCTATTTCCCCCAGAATGTTCTGTTGAACTTGAAGTGGCTATAATGTTTTGAATCGAAACTAAAACAGTAATTAGTTTCGATAGGTCAACTTCTATCGAAACAACTAGTTTCGATAGGACTAGTTTCGACAGACCAACTATTATCAAAACAACTAGTTTCTATAGGACTAGTTTCGATAACCACAGTTTCTATAAGAGACAAAAAACTAGTTTCGATAGTACCTTCTCCCGACAAAACGTAGACAAGAAGTTTCGATGATCAACAGAAATCAGAAATTGTTCCCCGTAGTTTCGATGCCTTCTTCTCCAAAACAGAAATACTCCATTGATGAAAAGCTCCAGAAATCAAAGGTGCAGAAATAACAAACCAATCCAGCGAAAACCTTCGTCTAACTGTCCTGATCACGAATCCAACCTCCGATTCCGAAAATACGAGCAAAAACCCTTGAAAAATGATGAAACAGTACCTCGAGAATAAATGTGCAAAAACCCAAAATAAGCAATGAAAACCCTTGATAATCACCTAGAATCGATCAATAACCTGATAACACTCAAAAACACTAGAGCATAAAGCTCTGATACCAATTGTAGGTCCAGATTTAATCGAAAGTCACTGATATGATCGATTGAACACACACACAGGCGGAAACTGTGTATATGTAGGTGAAACAGATAATAGAAACAGTATTGGTGAAGATAACCAGCTAACCACACTATGAATCAGCAATCAAAAGGTATGAAAATGTATGAATACAGTGAATAAACAACTGCAGATTGTATTGATTCAAGCAAAATGTGAAAGAGAAGGTTCAGGGTTACAGCCGCTACTCACACCCTAAACAATCTCAAACTAGGCTATTTATAGTAGTGACAGGTATCGAAACTATGGTCAATCGAAACTACTAGTTTCGATTGACCATTTACAATTGATACACACTGTCGAAACTACCATCTATTGAAACTACTAGTTTCGATTGAACAGACTCAATCGAAACTAAGTAGTTTCGATGGCCCAGACTTAACTAGAAAACTGAAATTACAATAATGAAATGACAGAAAGTAAACTAGTCTAAAATTGTTTAAACATACAATAAATGACAACAGCTTATACAAAATATATGACTCTACAAAGGTTATGAGTATGGGAAGTATGTTATGGGCCTTTACCTTTTAAGGGCCTTTGTGGCTGGCCAACTATTGTACAACTGGGGTGATGACGGTCACCAAGGGGATTATCGTGATCCTTGAAGTTGGTACGATTCACCTTATGGGGTAGTCGTGCTTGAAGTTTGGTACTTGTGCCTTACGGGGTGCAGTGCTTGAAGTTTGGTACGTGTCATCCTTGTGATGCCGTGCTTGAAGTTTGGTGTTGAATGACCTAAGTATCGAGCCCTAGGATTTCTTCACCCGAAGGACAGTACGGTGTTGATGGGCCTAGTGGTGGTGATCTTTAGGCTTCTCCGCCGGTATGCGATGTTTGGAATTGACGGTTACAAGAAGGCGCAGATTCGATATGTTCGTTAACTTATGTTTATGATGTTATGTTATTGCATGTTTTTGTACGCTTTTATTAATGAAGTTAAATGATATGTTTTTGGAAAATATTTGAAGTTAAGGTTTTATGTAAAAGCTAGAACTCACCAGCGTAACTGACTTTTTAGTATGCACATTTAGGTTAAGGACAGGTATGGAAGTTGAACGGTGATGCTTGGCTGGCGAAAGGAGTTACCCAGTTGATCATGAAGACTCTCATACTGTTATGAGTTGTTTATGTTATGTTTATGTAATAGACAATGTTACGCTTCTGCATGTTGAACGATGTTATGCTATGTTTGAAATGAAATTTTTCCCTGCGTTATTTAATGTTCAAGTTTAAGAACTGTTTGTGAATGAGTAAATCCAACAAGTGAGGCTTCTCGGGTTTGAGGGCTTACATGAAAGTTGTATTTTTCTTTGATAACCTTCCACCCCTTGTCATATCTTCTATTTCCATGACAGACTTCCTTCTTACCGTTTTGGGACCAGCAACATGTTTGTGATGTGTTGGTGGAATAAAGATTGTTGGCACTCTTGATTTGGGCCACATAGATTTACCATTAATAGGATAAATCTTAAAATTGTAAACATTCTTCCATATATCCAACCTGTAAACAGGTAGTATCCAAGTTTCTAGTAGTCCAACATCCTGATTATATCCAACCATTGTAACTTCTACTGTTATGGCCCTTTTTTAACCATGTATCTACTTTAATTTTGTGTATCGGCTTTATGTCCTTTTAAACAAACACAAAACACAAGTTACGTGAATTGCTTTGCGTATATTTTTTATACTTACATATATGCTTTATCGTTCAATATGTCCCTTCGAAGTAGAGTATTACACAAATCTATGAATATAAACCATAATAGGTTGTTGAAAATTGAAGTTAAAACACAAACGTGTTGTTTGAACTTGAATATTGATATTAGGTTATCTTATAAATTTATGTGTACAACCATTCTTAAATGTCAAAACGATGATAATGTTGAGGTCACCCTTCATAATGTATAAAAAACGGTGACCATGATTGTTATACAAATTAGTTTCAAGCATATTTGTGTTCACAAATCGGTGTTGGTTTTTATGATACTAGAAGCAATGAAGAACCATCTAGTGTTTTTAAATATTTCTTCTCATATTGAACATGAATTTCTTCATGCGTATAACACATACGAATATTGTTGGTACAACGAATAAGTATACTCGGTGCTGTAACAAATATGGCAGGAGAGGGTTTAAACGTTTCTAGGATTCCAGCTTCCGAACCTTCTACACCTGGCTGCTAAAATGAAGGAACTCGTTAGAAGGGGTCCGAGACTGGGGTCTCGGAACCACCCTCAGTCACTCAACATTAGAGTATTCAAAGTGAATAAGTATATATAACATGTAAATATATATATATATATATATATATATAGATGTGTAAGATTATGTAAATGTATAAGCGCATAAAGATAAGGGAGTATAAACGGTGGCGTTTGAGATCTGACGGGCTAACAGCAAGCAGCTGTAGTGGTGCCTCATCAGCATGAAACTGCTTCCTTGGTAGTTGGGTGTTGTAGAAGCTCAAGAGCTTCTTAGATCAGAGATTGAGGGAGTGAGTTAGATGTCTTGGTGTATTCCAGGCAAAATGAGATGATTGTGGAGAGGGGGATGACCCCCTATTTATAGGACCGAAATCATGGAGCTTGATGGGCTTTGAGCCTGAAGTGGATCTTGCGTGATGTGGGCTGCAAGGAGTCCAGTAGATCCTTGTAACTGAATATTATGTAGGCCTTATAGGTTTAGCCCAGTAGCTAATATTTGAGGACCCGCTTCTTATGATTAGCCGTGCTTATGTACATACCCACGTCATCAAATGTGAAAAAAATTTAAAACTTCATTAGGGGTTCATTTCATATATGAATTTCCCTACACACTTTATTTTTTCATGGCCCTCCATACATAAACATAAACATAAAAAAATTTTATAGACATATTTTGTGTCATTCATGGACGTAGAATTTTACAGTTTGTGGCTCAATAAGGCTGGATGCGATTTGGCCCATTGGGCCTAACTTGATCAACATACTCTCTCTCTTATATAAGGAGTTCAAAAGTGCTCTCATCCGTTGTGTTAACCGGTCATTTTTAAAGAGAAGTGAAAAAATGTTGAAGAAAAATGAAAAAGATTTGTGTTTTAAGTTTTTTTAATGGAAGAAAGTGAAAAGAAACTCAAAAAGTTTGTGTTCCTGAAACGGAAAGAAATGGAAAAAAAGGAGGATTTTTAGTAATCTTCTCTCCCAACGCATAAAATTTCTATTTTTTTTTTCATTTTCTTCGAACCCTGGAACACGAAATTACCTTATATCTTTCTCTTTATTTTCTATCCTTAGTTCCCTTCTTTTCCTTCGCCTCCATTTTTTTTCTCTCATTCATTCTCTTTCTCTTCTTTTCCTTCATTTATTAAACCCGGAGACAAATGTCTATAAAGGCCTAACATACTCTCTCTCTCACACACAGTCTCTTTATCATATAAGGACTAGATTCGGTTTACATGACCCGACATGACACAACAATTGTTGCTCATACATAATATAAAAATGATTAGAATATATGACAAACCAGATAACTAATTTTTAACCGTGTGTTAAACGTTAAACTTTGACGGGGTAAATAATTAGTTACATATGGTTTTTATGACCAAAATATATCAATAAGAGATGAAATCATGTATATTTATACCATCTAATTGCGATAGGTTCGTCTAATAAAAGTACATGGTCATAGAATGGAATCAATTAAAAATTTGTTCTCATTTTTGAAAAATACAAAAGTAAAATGACTTTTTCAGTTTTTTGTGAAAAAAAAGAACGTTTTTATTTTTTAATTATTTGAGTAATCTCTTATTTATGTACATGTGATTTAGTGAGTTTCATTTAAAAGAAAATATTTTTTCTATATGTATCCTCGTGGTTTACAAACTTGTCATTTTCATTCATGCGGTTAACTTCATCCATATTTTAACGTTAAATTAGAGGGTATTTAGGTCTTTTCATATATATTTTTTATTTTATCAACATTTTAAACCCTTCACTATTCCATCCATCCCCTTAAAATGTATTCTACGTCTCTAAGCTTATATTCTGGTTTACTTTTAAAACCCGTAATGATTTGTATTTGCTAATGGAATATAAGCTTAGAGTTGAAGAATACGGTTTAAAGGGATGAGTGTAATAATAATAGTTTAAAATAATGATAAAATGAAAAATATATCAAAAAGACCTAAATACCCCTCATTTAACGTTAAAATATGGATGAAGTTAACTGATTTGATGAAAATGACAAGTTTTGTAAATCACAAGGATACACGGGGGGGATAAACTTTTTGGGATAAATCTGACAAAAATGACTAAACCTAAAGGACGTAAAATGTAATTTGACATAGAACCGATCGTCTTTTCGGTCCACTGGTCGGACCGGATTTAAAAACCGAATAATGTTATAAATATTATAAAAATTAAAATTATATATGTGTATATATAATTTAATACAATTATGATAGCACTATATGTTTTAGGTATGAATTTGTAATTTCAAGAATTTAAATAAATAAAATATAGAGTTTGAATTGATTCGGAGAAAAAAAAAAAAAAGAGGTTAAAATCTGATCGGACTATTTTACATCAGTTTTCTTCATTTTATTCTACTTACTGTTACCAAATGAAACAAGTCATCCAACTCTTGTCAACACTTATTTCAATATCATATAACCAACCATCTATGGTTGACATAATAAGTTTCAACTAGAAATGTTGCCCAGCGCTCCGCGACGGGAAACGGACATTAAACAGTTGAGACAGTGATATTAACGTGGCTAAACAAAAAAAAACGTGGTTAAATAAATTTTGCCCCGAGTTAAACACAAAAAGAAATGTAGTCAAATACATAAAAGAAACGTATGAAGTTACGGCGACTCGGTTGTGGAGATCAAAACATAGATAAAAGACAGTTATATAACAGTTAGGGGTGAGCAAAAAACCGAAATAACCTAACCGAAACCGAATTAACCGAAAAAACCGCACCGAAAAAACCGACCTAAACTAAAAACGACGGTTTTGGTTTTGTATTTTTTGAAAATCGAAAATTACGGTTTGGTTTGGTTTTGTATTTTTTGAAAACCGAAAAAACCGAACCGAACCGAACACATACGTATACTTGAATTATATATTGTTTGCATTCACATTTCATAATATATAGTATATTATGTTGTTTGCTTGTATGTTAAAAGTGCATATATATTTGTGTTACACATATTTGCATTAATAGTAGGTTATTATTTATATTTATTGAACTTATAGATTATAATGTTTATTTTTTATGTTGAATATTTTTTAAGAAAACTAATAATTTTTGTATGCCAAAATCTTTAGGTCTAAATGTGTAATAATCATTAGTTAATAAAAAAAATATGGTCAAAATTTTAAACTCAAGTTCATTATTTTGGGCTATTTTTCTTTTACCTCAAGAAAATTCAAACTCAATTGGTATTAAAACAGACAAAACCGAACCGAAAAAACTGAAACCGAACGGTTTTAAAAAACCCAAAAAGTTTTGGTTTGGGTTTACCCCAAAACCGACCCATGCACACCCCTAATAACAGTATCGATGTTTTTCGGTAGGTATTGATCTCATTCTTCATTGTATCATCACGTCACTGTCAGTCGATATAACCCATGATACATAAAAATACTCTATTTTGAATGCGAATTTGTTTTAATAAAATTTATACCGGAACATTAAAGAAAAAAAATGAACAAACAAACAAAAGTTTTTGAAAAAAAAATCAGATTATATATGATATAGGTGGTTAACCGGAAACTTTAAAAACTTGAGGGGATCAAAGTAACATTTTACAAAGTTGAGGGCCATATATACGAGACACGTTATGCTCCTTTGTTTCGGGATTCGGTTGCCGTTGGAGATCAGACTATGAATCCGTTGCAATTTCAAAACAATAGCAATCCGAACGATGTGCGAGTTGAAAAAAATAAAGAAGGCAAAGGAGATAGTGATGAAATCAATTTAGATGATGATGAGCCTTTTTCACTACTTTTGGTGAAGGTAGTTCGAGTAAAAGGAAGAAGTTCAAGGATGTTGCTAAGAACCGTTCAACCAAGAGTAAAACTTCATCTTTTGAGGAAAAGCTAAATGTTGTATTGGACGCCTTATCTACAAAAGGCACACAAAATTTTCCACCAAATAATCCGTCTCTAACACTATCAGATTGCATGAACATTGTCATCACTTTTCCCGGTTTCAATGAAGGTTCCAAAAAGTATTCACAAGCATTGCATTTCTTCATTAAAAAGGAAAATCATGAAGCTTTTATGTCTCCAACGACTCACAAAGCAAAGATGGATTTCCTTAAGTTATATATGGAATAATGATTTGTCATTTTATCGTTTGACATTACGTTCTATCGTTTGACATTATGTTCTATCGTTTGACATTCTGTTTTATCGTTTTACATTATGCTCTGTCGTTTTGAATTGATATTATATAGGATGGATAGTGGCGACTCTGACTCATATGATGCTGATGAAGAATATTGGGTGAACGAGGATCTAGAGTTCAAAATGTTATGTGGAATAGTTGTGAAAGGGGTAATAATATCTCGTACCATGCGTAAGGTACGAAAGCCATGTCACACCTCAGATCACATAGGGAACATATTTATTAATGATATATTAAATGGTCATACGAGACAGTGTTATGAAATATTTAGACTGCATGTACCAGTTTTTAGACAGTTATGCACAGATCTTGCTACTAATTACGGATTGAAAGCAACACGTAATATGTCTATTGAGGAGTCGGTCGAAATCTTCTTGATGACTTTGGCTCACGGATGTACGAATAGGTTTGTGCAAGAATCTTTTAATCATTCCGGGGAAACCGTTCATAGACATTTCCATACAGTTTTGGCAGCCGTGCTTAAGATGAGTGCCGACATCATCAGGCCAGCCCCAAACTATAATGATGATGTACCCGTACATATCTTAAATAATCCTCGGTATTATCCAGTGTTCAAGGTATTACTCAATGTTCCAATTACTTTGATGGTATTCAACTTTAACAAATGATTTAATTATATTATCTTTTTGTATTTGTAGGATTGCATTGGCGCTATAGATGGGACACACGTGAGGGCATCAGTTCGACAGAGCAAACAAGCGAAGTACATTGGTCGAAAGGGATATGCTACACAAAATATAATGGCCGTTTGTGATTTTAACATGTGCTTTACATTTGTATGGGTCGGATGGGAGGGGACCGCGCATGACACAAGAATTTTCAATGAATCCTTAGAGAGATCGGAGCTTCAATTTCCACATCTAACGTGTGGTTAGTATATTTTTTTAGTAATTCAATTTTTATGTTTTTCATACTTGTTTAAAATGAATAACAATTATTTGTTTTATTTGCAGATAAATATTACGTTGTTGATGCAGGATACCCAAATACTAAAGGGTATCTTGCTCCACACAAAGGTACGCACATTCGTTATTATCTACCGGATTTTCAACGTGGACATACTAGTGTTATGCGTGCTCCTCGCGGATCGAAAGAAACATTTAACTATCACCACTCATCATTGTGAAATATCATTGAACGAACTTTTGGAATGCGAAAAGCTAGGTGGGCGTTATTGAGAGATATGCATGTAAATTACAAGTATGAGCATCAAGTGAGTATTGTGATAGCGTCGATGGCGATCCATAACTTTATTAGAAAGGCCGGTAGGATTGATGAAGCATTTAACCGAGCACAACAAGAATCATACAATTTCATTCAAGGTGGTACTAGTAATGAAGTTCATGAAGAAGGTCCAATTACACGTCGTACAAATAATGATGATTTGTATATGGCAGCGATACGAGATATTATTGCGTAAGATATAATGGAATCGCGGGGATGAATGAACACTATGACATCATTTTTTTATGAATTATTTAGAATTTATATGAACTTATTTAGAATTTTTATGAATCATTTTGGTATTTTTCTATGAATTATTTTGAATTTAGAATTTTATGAATTATTTAGAATTGTTATGACTTATTTATAATTTTTTATGAATTATTTTGGTATTTTTTTAAATAATTTTGTTATTAAATATAAAAATGTCTTTTTTGATCATTTTACGTGAATAAGCTAAATCAAACACTTTTAAAAAACAACTTATTGACTTATTGGCCTTTTCCACCACAAAAACTAATCCAAACATTTTTTTAAAAATTTATTTTCAAAAAGTCATAAGCTAATAAACATTTTTAACGAAAAACACTTTTGAAGTTAAATAAGCAATCCCAAACACCCCCTAAGTCTATGAAGGGCATTAGAGACTTTTACCTTTTAATTAAATAAAAAGTATATGTTTAAACAAAATATTTAAAAAATATATATAAATTTAGAGTTTCTCTCTCTCCCCCTCTAAAGTGTGGAATGTTTAATAGAAAATGTTAACGGTGTTAATTAGATATAGCCAAATAAATTCAAATGATAATTTTTATGAAACTTTTGAATTCAAATGACAAGATTTAAACATTTGGATTCAAATAAAAGTTTTTAGCAAACATAGGGATGAAAAAACACTTAACTCTTTTAATATTTTGCTTTTTAATCTATGTGTAGTTTGATTATTTTCAAAATATTTAGCGAAAAAGTTAATTGCATTAACTCCGATGACCAAACATGTAATGTTTATAGATAATATAAAGACTTACAATATAGTTTTTAAAAGTTAGTGACAAAAATGCGAATTTTGGACATGAACTATACGTATGATTAAAGGAAAACAATTTTGAAACTTATTATTATTCTAGAAAGTTACCTCTATGATTAACTCTAGTTGTCGATAGAAAAACAAAAAATAAAATAAAAAATTAAAAGGAAAATAATAATATTTGGAGAAGAGAATCCATCTTCTAACGTACGCGTTCTTTGTAAAGGCTAAAAAGCCCCAAAATTTGAAGGCTTTAAATACCCCCTCTCTCACAACCTCGTTTTCCCGCTACTCCTTCGTGATCTGAATCTCTCTTTATCCCTTCAAATCCGCATCTCTCTCTAGCCGTCGCCCCTAAATCACCGCTAAAGCCCTACCAAACCACACCAAAGGTTTGTTTCTTGTATTTCAATTTCAATACTACGCATCTTTTTCCGCATCATTTTTCTCTTTTTCTTTCTCATTAATTTGACGGTTACAAAGCTTCTGTTACCTACTTTCTCTCTCTATATCTATACATCTATATACATTTGAGTTATCATTGTTTCACAACGGCTGGATTCCAGACCACTCAAATCGTATCGTAAGCTTCTGCTTTTGATTTGATGTTTTCATCGCTCGATTGCAATGCGGTTTGATTAGTTGTTGTCGGTGTTACAATTTATGAAGTTAGGGTTATCGATTTGGAAAAATTATGATTTTCGATGTATTAGGATTGCAATTAGTACAACTAGTTCTTAATTGGAAGTTGCAGTAATTGATTTTTGTTAGGGTTTATAAATGTCGATATGTTTGGTGAATGTTTTTTGATTGTAACTTGTATAGATAGATAGATAGATAGATAGATGTGATGGCTGGTGGAAAGGATGAACTGCACACTTTTGATTTGAGTAAAGAGGTTGGATTCACTTCTTGTTCGTCAGTTTCTGATAGTAGCTGTGATGCTAACACTCCGAGATCTCACTGCAGTGTTAGGTATGCTTCTGAAGTTCATTTTGACCATGATTTAATGAGTTGTTGACTTGATTTTGACCTGTGTTGGAGAAGGGAAATCTTTAAATCAGTACTGTAAATTTTTTTATAGCTACTGTTTGATTACCATTTAATTAACGAAGATTGTTATAGTAATGTATTTGCTCCAGCATTGATTATTGATGTACTTTCTTTTTAATTGTGATTGTAGAAGTGGTGGTCAAACTAAACGGTCATCACAAGCAGGCTGGACTGATGAGGAGGTTAGTTGGGTGGCTGTATGGTCTTCTAGCAGTTGGAAAAATTCTTTCTTGGTTAATCTTTTGGCTGTAGAAACAAAATATTTTGTTGATCTGTTCTCTTGTTTTCTGTCAATGTTCCATATGATAGTGTAGACTGTACATCGTCAATGCAGTTTGTATTCATCACTAGTAGGTTTATTTTATACAGTACTTGTATTGAGTTTGTAAATGAAGTATCTAATCAACATCATTCTGTCTTGGATGTGTATTATATCTTTTAGCTACTTTAAACTAGATGCATGAGACTAATATTTTTAATTTTATAATTTTCATTGTAGGATGCCGTGTTAACTGATGTAGTGAAGAAGTACAATGGGAGAAACTGGAAGAAAATAGGTAAGCTTCAATATTTTACGTTCTTGTAACTCTTTCTGGTGGCAGTCACTTTGGTTTTACTGTTATATAGTGGTTACAGAGTAACAAACCTCAGAATATTGCATTTGTAGTGTCTTAGACATAGTTGTCCTTTTCACATTCAGCATGTCATTGACTTTTGAAGGACATGGTTATTGAACTCTTTCTTTTCTTCTCTTGATTAGAAGCACAACATAGAACTTTTACGGTTTTATCATAATTACAAGGAAAATGCATATTAAGTTGAATCTATTTATAATTGTCACCTTATTTTATGTTTTTTTCTTTGCCTTGTGAAGCTGAATCTATTCCAGGACGATCAGATGTTCAATGCCTGCATCGTTGGCAAAAAGTTCTGAATCCTGAACTTGTTAAAGGACCTTGGACCAAAGAGGTATCTTTTGGATTATTTTTAATGTAAATTCATTAAGTTATTGTTTTATTTGGTGTGTTTGTCATGTTCAATGAATTAGTTATAACTTTTTTTTTGTGTAAATCTCTATTCAGGAGGATGATCATATTAGAGAGTTGGTTGAAAAGCATGGCTGTAAGAAATGGTCACTTATTGCAAAACATTTGGCTGGTCGAATTGGGAAGCAATGCCGGGAGAGGTAAGCACTATTATTCTACTAGTTTATTTACATATTTCTTTTATATGCATCAGTTATTACAAGTGTCATTGTTGCTAGCTACTGACCAAGTGATATACTGTTTGTCCTTCAATATATAATTTTAAATTAGAAGTATGATTTATAAAAGCTGATACATCTCATACCCTTTCCAATGAAATAATTTTTCTGCTATTCCCTTTATTTAAGTTCGTTTGTTATTTCTCACACTAAACTTCTATTAATGACAGTAGAACATCTTTAAACTTCTTAGATTTTAAGTTTACTCTAATTCCCTTGTCCTTTTTGAACATTGATTTCTTTTACATTTTCATCCTCAATGAATTTTTCTGATAATTCCTTTTTAAGTCTATCAGTTTTGGGAATTAGTGAGGGCAGTACTCAGACGACTGAGAACCACTTAGTTTATGAAACACCTCCTAATCGTTCTGTGTGTTACCAGCCACCAAAATTAAAGAATTTGGCCAAACTTGTAGAATATGGTGGATTTGGATCGCCGACTACCGTCATCAGTTCTAGATCTAGGCAGTCAAATGGTCAAGTTTCTTGCTCTACCCCCCCTGATCTTGCATTAAGTATCTCTATTAACAGTAGCAGTCCAGAATCTATTTTGAGGAACTCGGGATTGAGCTATAAGAACACCCCTTCTATCATTAGAAAAAGAACTCCTAGAAAAATTGTTGGTCATGATTGCAGTAAAAATGTTGAGACTGGTGAGTTGGAAAAAGAAAAGTGTGGTTCAGACTCTTGGCTGCACAGACCTCAACCATTTTTAGGAAGGCGTTTGGACTACATGTTTGATGCAGAGTGTGACCCAACCGTGGCTAGATATTGCACCCCAGGTCCTGTTACTCCATCCTCAAAAGCAAATGTGATGCTGACTCCTTGATTTAGTTCAATTAGTGAGTTTCCCTCTCTAAGCATACATACATGTAGATTAGTGGTGGCAAAATGTGCAGGTCACATGATTTAGGTCACGGGTCAAAACGGTTGACTTTCTTGGTACAGTCTGGGTCGACCGGATACCCTTTCTGTCAAATAATTCTAAGCTTCAATAATTAATTAGCTTGTTAAATACGAATAATTTTTTTAATATTATCTCAATAGTAATTTATTTTTTGAATAAAAAGATTCACAAAGTACTTATACGCATAAAAAAAACACTTTGAGCGACTTTAATCTGTTTCACTTTAATTAAAGTTTTTGAATATGTTATTTGAACTCTTATTGTTTTGTTTATTGGTGGGTGCAGACATAATAAATCTTTCAAGACAACCTGTGACATATATATAGCAAAGATATCTTATGGTGGTGCAATGGAAGTTGCTAGCTTGACAGAAAATCAGGTGATAAAAATAACTTGTTTTGGCCTGATACTTGGTTGGCTGGATCTAGGTTCCGATTGCAGAACTTCTTACTTTAATAATGGCACCATACTTCTTATGTGAATACTTCTATTTTCCCTGTAAGACAGTTTTGTTTTGGATTTGCAGATGACTGACATATGGTTACAATAATTGAGTATTTTTTTTTCTTTTTTTGTGTAAGGTGGTTGATGTTTCAAGAAATTGTTGAATTAAAGGTGTCAATTGTGTAACAAACACAACAACCCCTTTAATCCATTTACTTATACAAGTCAAATGAGTTGTAAGCAAGTTGTAAATGTGTTAAAACGGGTTGTATAAATGGGTCGTAAACAGGTTGACATGTTAACCTGTTTAAGTAAACGGGTTAAACATGTCAACCAAAACATAATTTGTTTATTAAACAGGTTAAGTATAACAATTAGAATTAAACTTAACATAATTTCCAACAAAGTTATGATGAAAATCATAGTATTTAAAATATAAAACATATAGGATCTTGGATCTCAATTTCTTTCACAAATTTTGTAATTTTGTTTAACCAGTTTGATTCTACAGGCATGAGTTAGGTACTAGTGGGAATCGTTTCTTTTCAATAGATTTGGCACGAATAGCTATCGAAGTTTTTATATATTGAAAATACTTTTTATTTTTTTCACAATTTACTCATATGAATCAATATTATCCGCTTTACTTCATTGAATGTGAAAGCTTCTCATGAAAACATGCATCTTGAATCTCACTTATCCGTGGAGTGAACCATGAATTCCCTCCTCTTCAAAATGTTGACAAAACTTAATAGTTCAGGGTCTGATAGCTATTAAGTCATAGTTGTTTTAATTATTTATTTTTATT
Source organism: Smallanthus sonchifolius (assembly GCA_023525975.1). NCBI lineage: Eukaryota > Viridiplantae > Streptophyta > Magnoliopsida > Asterales > Asteraceae > Smallanthus > Smallanthus sonchifolius. Next base: position 56,674,592 of record CM042041.1, on the reverse strand, counting down.
GAGTTTGTATTCAGCCTCCTAAAGGGATCATGTCGGTTGATTTGGGATTAACTTAGAAGGCGATAAGTTAGCCTAGAAAGTAGGAGTTGATTAACTTGCGTTGTGTGTTCTTTTGAATTAAGCTATTAAAAACTCGCTTTGTTTTTGTATTCCTGCATATAGAAAATTGTTCTGTTGTAAACATAGTTTTTAGCATCGAAAGTGTTGAACCATAAGTTGTTTTTGTGTCAAGAAATAGACCTTTGATTTTTTTTAAAGCAATTGGGTTCCTTGTAGACAAACGAATGTTGATTTTGTAGGCTATGAAAATAAAACATAAATTAAAAGAAACATTTATATTTTGTAGAAATATAGAGAAAATAAGTATAAATAAATATTTATTATTTGGGCCTTTGGTTTCACTTTAACGAGTTTGCGAGGACAATATAATCCCATTTCATTTGAATAGCCGATATTGTAAATGCTAATGATAAAAGATTATATTTCCTGTTTTAGGGTTGAAGGGTCACTCATCTTTCATCTATAATCATCCATAGCCAATTATCAATCAAACTGTGTCACATCATTTCTCCCCTAAACTTACCTAGAGGGGTGGGACACTCATCTTTCTTCCCTAAACTTTCTAGCCATTTTTATTCAATAGTTGGGGTACCGCCGATGACCTTTCATATATTGTCCTTGCAAACGCGTTGGACAATTCCTCTAAACTCAATATGTAAAGTCGATGCTACCAAGCATCCCAGGAAAACCGCGTCTATTTTCATGTGCAACATACAAAAGATTTATGTCGGGGCAGTAGGTTTATGCAAAACCTCATCACCATATAATATAATAATCGAATTACAAAAGTATTCTTGGCATTCACCGGAAGTTCTTCCCGACATAGCCAGATATTCATCATAAGCTTTAGGAACATTACCTTATGCGGGTTGACGAATCGTAAATGTGCACTTCTATAACGTCATGAAACTCTTTTTCCACCTCCCGTCATAACCTTCTTGAAAGTTGAAAATTCAAATATGTTCTCTATATCGCCAACTATTTTTAAAAATAGTTTTTTGACATCCGAAATCTCCTCCTAAACGTATCATCGAATGTTGATTCTCCGACGTAGTAATCTCGCATTAAACGTTCGTGTGCAGCTTCACGATCACGACGCAAATGGTTTCTTGATTGTGCGAAATCTCCAACTTCATGACCCAATGGGACATTAGCAACATTAACGAGATTTGAAAATTACGTTGTCTCGTATCACCGGATGAATCAGAACTTGAAGATGAACTAGATGGGTGGAAGAATAGGGAGATCGATAGGGAAGTTTTGTGTAGAAAATATGGAAGTTTTGTGTAGAAGATATTATCGAAATGATTGGTATATATAAGATTTTTAAGAATTGAAAACAGTTTTTTTTTTAAATGGGTAAGGCTATATAGCCATCGGAGGTCAGGATACCATCGGGACAAATAACCGAAAACTCCTCCAAATCATCGATACCACTAGCCTTGCAGCGGTGTTCCCGCTAGATACCAATCGATACCTAGCCTCGCTGGGCTCCGTCCACACTTACTTATTGGAAAATATCCAAGAATATCAACTTGTCTAACAATTTTAATTTTACATGTTCTCTTTCACCAAAGAAACACTATGACTAATGCATATACTATTTTCTTACTAGTTGAATTATATTATATTACATCATTATCTAAAAGACTTTTTTACTTCTATTTTAATTTTAAAATCATTTTTTCTCGTTAAAAATGTCACTATTATGACTTTTCTCTGCATATATTTCAATATAATTTAACACATTCAAACTTCATTAGGGATTTAATTAAAAATAATTAAATTATAATATATAAATGACTTTTCTAGACGTTCTAATACAATTTTTTCACTTAGATATTTCCTTTCTTTAAGGGAAAAATTGATAGAATAGTAACCAAGTTTGATAAGTGTTTTAATTAAGTCACTCTAACTTTTTTTATACCTTAAAAACCACTTAACTTTCAACTTGTGTTTCAATCTTGTGAAAAATGAAATCTTTTATAGGTTAGTGATGATGTGTCATGTTTTTTTTAATTAAATACAATATGTCATGGAAATTAAAAGTGATTAGGTGACTTTTAACTTACAAGAAAAATATTGGTTTCAACCTTTTTTTCTTGTTTTAATGTTGACAAAAACTAAGAAATGCCTGTTATTTTTTTCTATTTTGATGTTGAATTTTTTTTTATTTTGGTTAAACCCATTTCTTTGTTGAACTCGAAAAATATATAAGTGGCGTTGGTTATACCATTTTCTTAGACGTAATTTTGGATCATATCAGAATGGTTTTTATTTCTTTTACATAAAAAAAAATCAAAATAAAATCTGATCCCACCTTTAGTTGGCTTGTTTCAATTATGAATTCTATTGATTTTTTATTTTTTAATAAAAAAATATATAATGATTATCGTTCTTTTTTCAATTTAAGATTCTTTTTCCCTTACAAATATTATGGTTTTTTTATATTTTTTTATAAGTTAAAAGCCACCTAATCACTTTTAATTTTCATGTCATATTATATTTAACTAAAAAAATAAAATAAAAAAACATTATAAAAGATTTCATTTTTCACAAGAATGAAACACAAATAAAAAGTTAAATGATTTTTAAGATATAAAAAAAATTAGTTTTCAAACTTTATTACTTTTTCCTCTTTCTTTAAAAATCTTTCTCGAACCCACTAGCGACAGCAGCAGCTGATTACCATCTTCTCAATTGTGTACTTTCACACCACCAAGAATCTTCTAGATAACGCCCCACTCTTCCTTCCCTCCGCCGTACTTCCACCGTCTCCGGCCAGATTTGCCGGTGGTTTCAGGTAACCATGAGATTATATATACAACTTATTTCGTCTTTGGTGATTTTTAAGCAGAAAGAGAAGGAAAAGCGTCGTTAAAAACTTTTACAAAAATGATGAAATTAGCATGAATGATTTGGTTCTGATTTGTGAATGATTTTTAAAACTATTTTGGTTTATAGAGAGTCCGCTACTCTCACGAGCGGACTCTATGGTTTTCATTATCGTCGCTATGGTGTCGTAAGTGTGTAGCAATTTGCGACAGAAAATTTGCGTCGCAAATTTTTCGTAGCAAACTGGCTTTTTTTTCTAATAGTGTCTAACTTTTCAAGTTTGAATCCGTTTCTTCCACAAGTGGATTTGATTGAGAGATTATTCTTTTTTATATTCCAGTGATTTGCAATCCGCAGCAATGACGACGTCAATGGTGGAAAAAACAGATGAACTGGCGGCAGGAGAGTCGCAGAGAACTCTCCTGACGCCATTTTTGACTAAAACGTACCAACTTGTTGACGATCCGTCATCAGATGAAATGGTTTCATGGAACGATCATGGAAACGCGTTCGTCGTTTGGCGACCAGCTGAATTCGCAACAGATCTGCTTCCGAAATACTTCAAACACAACAATTTCTCCAGCTTCATTCGTCAGCTAAACACTTACGTATGTATAAACACTAATTATATTGTAGAAAAAATCATCCACATTAAAATTTTGCCATTTTGTAGGGTTTTAGGAAGATCGTATCTGATCGTTGGGAGTTCGCGAATGATTACTTCCGTAGAGGTGAAAAATCTCTTCTCCTAGAGATTCAACGTCGGAAAATCTCTATCGCTCAATCTGCTTCACTTGCACCGGCGGTAATTGCCGGAAATTCAAGCGAAGAGCTCGGGGGATCATCAAACTCAGCATCTGCGGAAAGAACGGAACTCGTTGAAGAAAACGAACGATTGAAAGAACACAATTCTAATTTGAGGTGCGAACTCGACCATTTGCGGAGCATGTGTTACAATGTTGTTGCTATGATGTCTGATCTCATAGCGGAACAACCGGAGATATTTAACGTTGATTCATTGCAAAATGTTGTTGAAGGGGGTGCTATTGGTTTACTGGCGGAAGAGGAGACGTGTCCGCGGTTGTTTGGGGTGCCAATTGGCGCAAAACGGGCAAAGGGCCCGGAGAAAACGTAGTTGACCTTCAACGAGACGATGGGTCGAAACATCATGTACATTAGGAGTTGCCAACGTGGGGCTGGTAGAGACATGACTCTTAGAAAGTTCTCAGGTTTAAAACTGAACAATGAAAGCAGTTTAGATTTATTGGTGTAAAGCAGAGAATAAGTAACATTTGTCGTTAAAAAAAAAATAAATTAGGAGTCTTACTATCTTGTAATAATTTCCATTTTTGATGTACATCAACACATGTGGTGGAAGAAAACATTTTTTACATGGACTGTATAGGTAAAAGATAGACTAGCCTTATCTCCAAACTATTTATATTTTAATATTTTCATCATGACGTCTTCGAGTTTCAATCCTCCTGTTTACATGTTTAATAGTGGTAGTTAATAGAAATAGAATGGTAGTAAATGATGTATTCGAGTTTGAATCATGTTGTTTATAGGTTTGATGGTGTTAATTAATAGAAATAGAATGTTATTTAAAAAATAATAGATGTATTTTGTTTGGATTGCTAATAAAGATAGATATCAAAGGATAAGGGGATGATTTTATGTTTGGATGTTTAAAAGGAATATTGAATTCTTTTTATTTAAATTAAGTTAAGAGTTTATTTTAATTTTATTCTTCTCTGTTATTATTTAAATTTGTCGAAGGATTCCAAATGAGGTGGTTGAATTGAAGATGGGGTTTGTGGAAAGTAAAGAACAGGAAACATCAAATCGAAGTTGTTTTAGTAAAATTTCAACTTCTTTGTCGGCCACATGTTTTACTCGGCATTTTAAAACCAAAAGCAAAAGGAAAAGCAGGGTGGAATAAGTTATATATATATATATATATATATAGGAGAGTTATGCTATAAAGGGTTAAAACTCTACAAAGTGTAGGAAGGAACCAAATCACGACACGTGTACAATGGGAAAAATAAGGGAAAGGGCAATTGCGTCAAAATGCTTCAAACAAAGAAAGAAATTTGCAAATGCAAATCACATGTCATTTCCTCATTTTTTTAAAACGTCCATAACTTTTTTATACGTAATTATTTTTAAAAAAAAATCTCATTATAAAATCGAGCGTCTTTTTATCTTTCCAACGAGTATGATATTGTTATATGTAAAAAAAAAAGACCAACTAGGTGTTGTTTGAAATTGGGAGTTTTTATGGTGTTTTATGTTGATAATGTTGAAATTTTAAGTTAAGTTGTAAAACACCATAACAGAAACAAAACATCATAACAGAAGCAAAACACCATAAGCATAAACACGTCAAAACAACATTACTAAAAAAGCCAAAAAAATACCATGTTGAAATTTGTCAGTATGAAAACGTCATGACAAAAAAAAACTAAAACGTCATATTCAAATTGACATCTAGGTGTAAAACACCATGAACCCAAAAACTCTTTGTTGAAAAACAACATAACGAAAAAAACTCAATGTTAAAAACACCATATATGTAAAACACCATTTGAAAACTCACTTTAATTCGAACACAGGCTTAACCAAGTTTATGTTTATGATATTGAAATTTTAAGCTAAAAGTGTAAAACACCATGACAGAAGCAAAAACGCCATAAACATAAATTATGACGTTTTTGTTTTGTCATGGTGTTTTACACTTTTGGCGTAAAATTTCAATCGACGATTAGTTTTTCATTGTGTGTTATACTTTAACTTTCATATACATGGTGTTTTGCTATGTTTGTGTTTATGGTGTTTTATTTTTTTTAAACGTCTAGTTCAACATAAATTATACGTCACAGTTGTAAAACACAATGACAAACTAAATCGCCACGTGAAAACACCATGAACAAAAACACCATGTGGAAATTTGGCGTTTTAATTTGTCATTGTGATTCTAAAAACACATGTTGAAACTAAAAGCCATGTTGAAAGAGTTTATAAAGAAACTAAAACACCATGACCAAAAACACCATGTTGAAATATGTCATTTTGAAAACACAATGACCAAAAAAGCTAAACGCCATGTTAAAGTTGGCCTCTAGGTGTAAAACACAATGACTAGAAAGACTATATGTTAAAAAACATCATAATCTAAAAAACGGCATGTTGAAAATGGCCCACATATGTAAAACACCATAACTAGAAAAACACACAGTTAAAAACACTATAGATCTAAAACAACATGTACAAAAAAACCCACTTTAATGTCATATAAACAAAAACGATTTAAAAGAGTATATAAATACAGCAATTCCATACTCGTTGGAAAGATAAACAAATGCTCGATTTTATGGTGAAATTTTTAAAAAAAATTAATGACGTATAAAAAAGTTATGGACGTTTAAAAAAAATGGGGGAAATGACATGTGACTTACATGCGCACTTTTTTTACTTGGCTCTTCCCTTAATACCCTTCCTGGTGCTTTTCCACTTGCTATTATTTACAAAAAATGTCACCGCGCGAATCTCACCCACAAATCACAAAGATCTTATGGCTGAGATTCCTTGCTACACTTTTTAAAGTTTTAAGCCTTTGTAACAGAACCTCTACCTATATATATATATATTTAAGTATTGGGTTTTAATAATTCAAATGGTGACCTATTCATTGATAATAGTTCGTAGTATTAATTTGGTATGCGATAATTCTAACTTTCACTTTTGTTGTCAATAATAGTTCCAAGAACATAATCTTCATAAGTTTACGTTTCATTTACACTTGATTTTTACTCGACTTCACTTGTACGTTTCTCCATTTTGCTTAAAATCATTATTTTCAGCTAAAACAAGTGTTAATGGAGCACAAATATATGATGGTTATGTTACTGAGACTGCTATTACAAAAAAAAAATTAAAGTTAAAACTGTCACCAGTCAAATTAGTAATATTAATTATTATCGGGCAATAGGCTGAAATTTGGATTATTAAAATATAATTATCTTTTTTTATAGTTAGAGTTAGAGGTGCACAAATCGGTTTTTTAAACCAAACCGGTTCAACCAGACCCGAACCGGTTTGGTCAACGAAAAGTCAAAACCGGTTTGACCCTAAAACGGTTCGGGTTAAACCGGTTTCAGATATGAAAAATGGCTAACTGGTCAAACCGGTTAAGGTTGGTTACAAACCGGTTTGGCCTATAAACCGGTTTATACCGGTTTTTATTAAAAAAAAATTTAGTTTTTTATTTACATGTCACGAGCAAGCCATTGTCAAGCTCATTCCACCGAACCCATTGTTGCTGTCAAATGCCGTCGCCGTCGAGCCGTACACGACCACTATTACCGGAGACATCATATAGCCGTCTACCCGACATAGCTTTTCTCTCTCTCTCTCTCTCGTCGGCTACAAATCGGTGTAGTAGCTTACGGTAACGAGGCGGTGGTCTGTTGCGACTCAGAAACAGGGTACGATCAGATCGACGAGGTGGTGCTGTTTGGCGTCGGTTTACAAGAGATGAAGGGAGGAGAAACCATAAAATGGTGGTGCCTGGTTGCCGATCGACGAGGGAGAGACAAGAAGCAAGTGGCGGCTGGGATTGTAAGAAACGGAAATTTAGGTTTGATAAATTTTTCGTCTTAGTTCCTAATGTTTAAAGAAATTACATTGTTGGCTTTAGTTTTAATTACTATTTTTTGGCCAACGGTTCAAACCGGTAAAAACCGGTCCCCAACCCGGTCTGTTCCAAAATGCTTCAAACCGGTTTAAAACAGTCGGTTTTACGCTAACCCGAACCGGTTTGGTCCAAACCGGTTTAATCCAAACCGGTTTGCCGGTTTGAACCGGGTTAAAAAAAACCTGTTTTTTTGTGCACCTCTAGTTGAGTGGTGAGGGTTTTGTTATGGGCCAGTTTCAGTTTCGGTGGTAAGTCGGCTACTGGGCTTGGGTTGATGGGCCAGTTACTTGAAGCATTTCTTTAATGATGTCGGTGGATTGGATAAACATGTTTAACTTATTTTTTTGGTTTATTTGCAACGTGTCTTAAAAGATGAATAAGATATCCTTTAAAGGTGTGTGCCTGAGTTTTACTCTTAAAGCCATTTTTGGCATAAACCTGTTTTGAAAACAACTCACTTCTTGATATCATTATTGATTTATTACAAATTATATAAGAAAATTTGATTTGTATAGGCACGATTAAAAAATAAGAATTTTTTATTTGTCCAACATTAAAAAAGACCCAATTTGTTGTGCTATCAACACCGTAAGCATACATTTTACGGTTTATGTCAAGAACCTTGATTTGACACTTCAAAACCCAATATTTATTCAACACTTTAACTCTTAAATACAAGAAGAAATATAAGAACCGATTCATAATAATGATAAATCAAAATGAATATCACTCAATACAAAATAAAAATCTGACTAGAAACACACAAAAGATACAAACTCTAACTCAAAAGAATCAGATGAAGAAGACGACTTGTAATTTTGATGAACAAGAGATTAAACGAGAGAAACCCTAATTTGTGCGAGTTTGACTGAGTGTGAGAACTACGTATCAACCTTTGACCTCTGATTGCTAAATCATATATAGCTAGAAACTTCCAAGGCTTGACACATCCAGTTCTTGAGCTTCTAATGTTAGATAGCTTTAACCCCTCAACTTTAGACACCTTCAACACGTGAAACAACCAAATTAATGAATTCAAATTTTATACAAAGTTTGCAACATTAACAAAAGGCTTTAAAAGGACAAAGTCCTTAGGAACAGTGATCTCTTTTGATTGGGCCACCATGCCATCACTTTACCAATAAGAGCACACCAGGTTTAAGTTCTGTTTTCAGCCACGTTTAAGTTCTATTCCTCACGATTACGTGACTCACCCACCTTTTAATACAAGTGTCCTCCTTCACCCACATATGACTCACCCACCTTTCAATACACGTGTTCCTTCACCCACATCTTCCCTCTTTTAAACCTAGAACACAATTACAGGATTAAACAGAAAAAATGTGGTGCAAGTTTCTTACCGAACCTCTGAAGAAGAAGATATGTAGTCGACGACGGTGGGTGGCTGAACTGCGAGAGAGTTCCCAGGGCCGTCGGAGGAACACGGAGCGCAGCTCCCACACGATTAAAACCTCAGATCCACGGGTCTGTGACTAAAGAGAGGTGGGGGAGGAGAGTGTGAGGAGAAAGTCAATCTACTCAAAAGGGAAACAAGCATGTTGAAGAGGATTCGCCGGCGAGTCACTGGAGGTCGCCGGAGCTTTACCGGACCTTGGCCGGCTCCTTCAACATCTCACTCAGAAGATCCGGATGTACGCCTTTGAACCTTGAAGAAGACAGCTTCCTTGACTCCGCCTCCAATCCAACTTCCAGGCCGAGAGCTACATTGCCGCCGCTTACGATCGACGGCGTCGTTCTCACCGGAGCAGCAAGTGTTGAGGTTGTTTCGGTAACAACTCCAGTGCACAAACCGGTGATCTTGCTAAAATTAGTCAACGATAGAAGCGCCGGTGGACGGTGAAGGAAGATAGGAGGCGGTGAAAGGTTGGCATTGGGAGTTGGGGAAGCGTAGCGTATTGGTTTTCTTTTGTGGAGATGAGCTGATGGTTTACATTAATTAAGAATGCTACAATTTTGTTATTATTAGAGCAGTAAAATTTAGTTTGTATCCAATGAACGATTTTTTTTTAATAGAATATCATAAAAATAATTGCATTTTATATATATTAATAATAATAATAATATATGAGTGTTCATGTAAATCCTACTACTACTACTATTATTATTATTATTATTATTATTGGTATAAATTATTTTACCAAAATAATTACCTTTCACATATTTTAACAAACGAGTGTTCATCCAAATCCTATTTTTTTTGTTATTCGAACAAATTGTTTTACCTTTATATTTTATAGATTATGAGAGTTTTAGAATGTCTAAAACTAATTAAATTTTAAGTGTCTACTTTATGCCTTTTTTTAGGTTTCATTTTTTTCAGTTATAACAAGTGCATTGAAAACGATCGAGTGATCGGCCTTTATTTTCGTTATAATGAGTGCATTGAAAACGATTGACGTTGCGGCGGCTCTAATCTTACTAGTTAAACTTATACCGTATACTTTCAACAATTTATTTTCTTAAAAATAGTTATTTTGATCAAATTATCAAGCGTTACATAATAATTTTCAAAATATACGTATAAACATCCTTTGAATATAAAGGTAATTTATAATATTAAATAAGGGAAATCTTTAGATAATAGTAACAAGGTTTCTCAAGTGTTCTATTAAACTTAATCAAAGTATTTTTGTTCCTCTAAACTCATTTAACCTTTATTAAGTGTTCAATGTTAAAAACATTTTTTAAAACTAGTGACCTAAATGTAACATGTATGAATCATAGTTGATATTTAGTTATTTTTGTTTTCAACTTGACTTAAATTGAACGATTATAAATCTTGGTAATTATTTACTAAATTTTTCTTCATTGTTACCTCTTACTTCAAGTTAACTTAAAAAATAATATCACTAAATAGTAACAAGGATTATATATATAACTAACTTAAAACCCGTGTAATACACACCTGAAAAATATCAATACATAAAAGTCAAAATATGTAAACATAATATATAATTAGGTTCGAAAATACTTTAATTACTATTTAATGTAATTTGACTTTCATTAATATTTGACTGAAAACAAAAGTTATATAATTAGATTTCAAAGTTTCTTATAATAATAGATAATTTAAAATAAATGTGTTTTATTAATATAGTTAGTATTTTTATTAAAAAATATATACTATTATTAAAAGATACAGATGTATTTAAAAAAGAAAGAGACGGATAAAAATGACGAAAATGACTATGAAGTACGTGACATTAAAAACCTTTATTTATTAAATAACTAGCTTAGAATCCCGTGTATTACACGGTCTGAATAAATGTAATGTTATATACGTAGTAATAAAAAAATTTATGTTTTTAAAAATCCATGTATTACATGAGTTTAATAAAATTTCACGTGACAGTTATAAATTATGTTAATTTAATTTTTAAAACATTTTTTTAGCTGAGTATTAATTTTTTTTTTTCTGTAACTGATAAATGTTAATTCATATTAAACTTTAGAAACCTAGTGTATTACACGTGTTAAATAAATGCAATGTTATATATACTTAGTAATAAAGATTTACGTATTACATATTAATGAAAAATGTTTTATAAAAAAAGTTATAGATCTCATTATTATTTAATAGGAGAGAGAAAAAATAATTAAATAGATTTGTATAATTAATAGGAGAGAGGCGGGAAAAAACTTGAGAATGAATGAAAGTGTGACATGTGACACCCTAAAACCTTTGTTTATTAGTATGTATAGATACAGATATAGATTTAGATCACTTAATTACCAATAACAATATTTTCTAAATATTTAATCAATAATAAAATAATTATATATGTCAAATTATAGACGTATTTTCTTTTATATATGTTTTAATGGATAGAGGGTGGAAATTTCCAAAATCTAGCAACATGGAAACTATCATCCACTAAAAAAGGAAACTGCTTCCACACTCTCCCCGCACCTCCCTAGAACCACCACCACCACGCCGTCGCCAATATATCTCCACCTCCGATCAAAATTCAACTTCAATTCAATTCATCAATGGAGATCACCGTCATCTCAGCTCAAGGTCTCAACAACTCATCTCTCTTCTCTCATCACATCCGCCCTTTCATCACCCTCACCACCACCCCACCCTCCTCCTCCTCCTACTCCTCCGGGACCCATGTCTACACAACCACGGTGGACCACCAAGGAGGACGGAATCCCACTTGGGGTGATAAGTTTGATCTTTCTAACGTTGTTGATGCTAGTTTTTTCTACCGTAAAAACTCATACATTTACTTGCAGTTGTACACCAACCGCCTGTTGTTAGGTCCTAGGTTTCTGGGGTGGTGTGGGATTCCGGCGGCGGATATTGCCGATGGGTTTTTGGCGGCGGGGACGGTGAGGCAACTGAGTTATAGGTTGAGGAAAAAAGATGGTTCAAGGGGTCATGGGGTTGTTAACGTGGCGGTGAAGTTGGAGAGTTCGATATTTCAGGCGATGAGAAGAGTGGATTCCGGTGTGCAGCCGGTGGACTTTGGACGGGTGGCTATCGGGATTCCGGTGAGGCGGTGAAAAGTCTTCAGGCAGGTTGGTGATCAAGGGAGTTCGGTAGTACGTAATTAGTGGTCATATATATGATAGTCTATATTGTGATTTAAAATATTTGTTTGTTTTGATAATGTAAATGTAAATATATTTTATGTACAACGATTATCCGAGTTTAAGTTTGATATTTAGGGAGTGTAAAGTGTAAGTGTTTTAAACCTGGATTGGTCGGACCAGGAACTGGACACATATTCGATGCAGTTATGTGTAGTTGAACCGCTTTTATTTGTATCAGTTGAACTGAATTTCAAACTTTTTTTTTGTATTTTTTTCTTCAAATTCTTATTTTCTCATTAATTTATTTGTATGTTTTATTTACTAAAAGCTTCATATGTAATTAAAATTGTAATTTCAAATTAAAACAAAAATGTGTTTATATTATATATATATAATTTTAATTTTATATTTATTTATGATGTCATCCGATTCATTGAACCCGGTCTGACAAGTTCTGTTATGAAAATATTGGTAATTTGTGCATATTAAAAAACTAGATAAATACTTTTAAAAGTTGGATTGAAAAAAAATGTATGTGCTTGCTTGCTTAAGTATTTGTTTTCTGAGTTTTAGATTGATCAACGCTAAAAGTTTAAAATTGTATAATAAACTATCTTAAACAACATGACGATTTACAGCACGGATGACTAGATATGGGGTATTTATGTTCCGGTTCAACGGATTTTAACAAATATTATAGCTAAAAGCGAATCGTTTGGGTCTGAAACTAGATAAACCGACAAACTTGCTTTGATTTAAATGGTTCGGTCACTTTCAAATATTTTTGAACACTCTAACAAGGTAGCCATGGAGACTAAGAATTCCATCCTCGTCCTTGATATTTATTTCCCGCCTCCATCTTCTTTCCATCCTTGTTACAAGATTACACCTTAATCGTCATCCTAACAGGTATCAATGGTCCCGATTGGGATCAACAATTTTTCCGTCTTCGTAGTTGCACACTTTAGCACTTTACTAACATTAAAAATCAAACAAAATATATATATATATATATATATATATATATATATATATATATATATATATATATATATATATATATATATATATATATATATATAGGGACATGCTCAATTGAGAACCATAATTTTGACGAGAACCAAAAGAATCATGCATTCTACACAAATGCATACATGCATCTTTACTTTATATATGCAAAAATGCATCCATGCATCCTTAAATTTGTGTAGAAATACATGGTTCTCTTGGTTCTCGTCAAAACTATGGTTTTTATTTGAACATGTCCCTCTATATATATACACACGCATCAGGTATGTATCAATCGTCAAACATTAAAAAAAAAAACATATAAGCTAATTAAGAAAAACCCCATTGGTACGTGTTGTATAATTTATTATTGATTATATGGGAGAGAAAGATAGTGATTTGCAAGGTCCAAAAATTTAACATGTTTATATATGACTTGGTTTTCCATTACAATTCTACTTGCATTGTTTAATGTAGTTTTTAAAATTAAAGTCAATGTGTTATTTCAAGTTTTCAACCATCTTAATTTATTTCTTCCCACATTTGGATAAACAAAATCCATCAATCATTACCACTTAACAATGTTTAAAATTAACATTTTGATGATCATATGAACAAGATTATATCTATATCTATCATAGTGAGCAATCACTAAAGAAAAACTTAACACACTTATTAATTAAATAAGATAATGCACTTTTTTGTACTCATATTAACATATTTAATTTTGATCATTTAATGTTTTCGTCAATTTAAACAAAGTACATGTTAATATAATATCATAAAAAAAATTAATATACTTTTTTTAATTTACCTTTTAACCTATTTTAAAGTATATTGAAATCTCCAAACTTATTTAAATTACTCAGAACTGAGAAATCAAGGGAAAAACTATGGTTACTAGCGTAATAATATTGACGTTATGTATGTATTTTTTTTACATAAATATTATATTAACTCTTTTACCGATGTGTAAACAATCTCATAAAAAAATACTACTTCAAAGGAAAATCATATCATTTTATATTATCAAAAAATTAGCCATGTCACTATTTTTCACACTAGGGTGAACTTTAAATACTAACCAATATTTATGTGATAATCAATCTCGGACATATTGTTACGTATATGTAACAATTATCATTATGTTAATGTTACATATATGTAAACACTACGTGTCACGTATATGTAACATTATTTGGTACGTATACGTAAGACTCATCATTTCCGCATTTACGTTCAAAATATTTATTCAAGATACTTAAATACTATTTTAACAAATAAAAGAAAAAATATTTTATAAATTATGTGATTGTTTTATAGTGGTTAGCACGGTTATCACATAAAAAGTTGATTAGTATTTGAACTCATCCCTAAAACACCAACACACAGTAAAAATACAATTATATGAATAACAGCCTAAGGGGTACGTCAATTGGTTCTTCTGGTTAGATTCTTTGACACCCCCTCAAACTTATATACTCTTAAAATGTTTGTTATTGTTGTTTGGTTGCCTACACTATCATCTAAAGTCGTGCCATAATATTTGAAATTTGATTTTTTGCTATGATTTAATGTAATTTTTTAGCCCTACCCGTTTTAATTTGACTTGTTTTAACCTAGCCCATTTTGATATCCACCTATAAAAATACCTGGATCCGTTATTTACAAGCTCATGGGATCTTTGGGTTAAACTAAACTTCAAATTTTGGAGTGGTATTCTTAGTGCAAATTTAATTTTCATAATGTGATGTAACTCTAGTTGCGTGTTTCTACTTTATATCTTGCCAAACATCTGTATTAATCTTTATTATAGTTATGGATTAATTCTTCTGTCGTTAAAGAAAAGGGGTAATTGCATATATCCCTTTTTAAACTTATAAATTTACATATTTTTCTAAATCATGGTTAAAGAGTATTATACATTATGCATTAAAAACTTGTATTTTGAAAAAAAAAAATACAATTCTACAATTTTAGAGAAGGATATATGCAATTCTCCTTTAAAAAATATACTATTTTCTTAAACTGTTACTTAAATACCATAAATAAAGAGACGTATCATTACTTGATATAAACTAGTTTTTAACTCCCGCGCTTCGCGGCGGGAGCCTGGTTGTTATTGGTTTGACTCATTTGAGCGGATAAAACTTAAATCGAATCGTAGACTCGTTATAGTGTATGATACGACAAAAACACTCGAATTTAAATACAACTCCGTTTTCAATAAAATTTAAAGTAGAACGTTGGCAATTTTAAAACGTAAGTGCAACGATAAAAATAATATTAATCAAAGAGAAACATAAAACTAAATAATAAAAAAAAGAAATAAAAAATATAAAAAAATTAATGGATCGGGTCGTCGAAAACCAAAAAGCGAATACCGATACGGTTTCCGATAATATCAATACCGAAAATGATGTTGTTCGCTCATAACAGGTTCGGCTCGTCATGGTACGACTACGGTAACGGCTCTCGCTGTAGGTAACGATAAAAAAAACCTTGAATTTTGAATACAACTCCGTTTAATTTTTTTTTATATCGGAACGTTGACAAAAAAAACAGTCGCGCCCTCCGTATTTTGAAAAAAGTTAACGAACGAAAGTTACTAAAGGAAAACGAAATTAATAGAAAATGAAACGTACTAAAAGCGTATATTATACAGTATAAGGGTTGAAAACAAAAAAAAATATATCTGAATGTTGACAAAAAGAACTAAAAACAGCCGCGCTCTCCGTATTTTGAAAAAAGTTAACAAACGAAAGTTATTAAAGAAAAAAATGAAATTAATAGAAAATGAAACGAGCTAAAAACGTATATTATATAGTATAAGGTTGAAAATAAAAATATTAAAAAACTAAAAAAAAAGTTTGATAGCTAAAATGAAAAAAACCAAAACTATACTATCAAGCGAGTTTTTTTTTTAATCTTAGTTTATAATTGACAGACAATATCGTGGAATATTTGTAGAACAAGACAAACAACCGTTTTGGTGTTCCACACTCAAGAGCCCACTCATTACAAACCACCCCTATAACGGATCCCATAAAACTTTAAAATAATTTAATATTCTTTTAATTATTATATGCTTTCTATCACACAGTAATTCCCATTTTAAGAGAATAGCAACGCGAAATGTTTGAGACGTTGATACAGAGGTGAGAGTGTAAGGTCACCTGACTCTCATGAATTTTTGTTTGTTTGTTATATATATTTTAGTCCCAAACGATTATTAAGAAATTTTGATTATAAAATATTTTTTTACCACTGGTTTATATCAGTACTGTTAGGTTTACATCATTTGTTTATGTTAAGTGTTCTAAGGGTGAGAAATATTATAGGCCTTTTATCATGAAACCAATACAAATTTAAGTGGAATGATAAATAATGATGATACGACAATCAAGTGTCGTTTTATCTCGTGTATTTATTCTATTGGATATATATTAATCCTAAACTTAAAGCGTTAAGCAAAAGTCAAGAAAAGGACCTTTTACTTGACTTTTCTTTTTCGATTATATATATAAATGAAATGGAGAAATGTATAAACGAAAATGGAGTGAGAATTAAGTGTAAATATATGATGACATTGATACTGAGACTGTTATTGACAACAAATGTGAAAGTTAAGATTATCACCAGCAAAACTGTTAGTTTGGATTATTATCAGTCAATGAGACATAATATGGATTATTAAAAACTATTTTCCTATAAATCTTTATCCATACTACATAATAGAAGACTAACTTTGTTGTTATGTGTCACTCTTTGATGCATTCTCGGTCTTTTCTTCCTGCCTAAGTCCTTTACCCATTTTGATAAAACACGCGGATCCTGACCCGCTGTTTTGTAACCCGACTAACCTTTCATTCTCACCTAAACGCTAATAAGTTCTCAAATCCCTATTCGGTTGAAACCCTAACTGTGATATATTGACAATCTCATATGCTCGCACAACAACTCTATTTCTCTATGGTCTTTGGATCGATTCTCTGATACAATTCAGTGAAATCGATTTCAACACGTCTAATTTCATCATGTTTATGTTCGTAAAGGTGGCTAGTGACAAACACCATATCGTGGAGAGGTTTTGTTCCCGATGACCCTGCTAGCGTTAAGGTAATCTCTTTTCCGTCACACGGAGCAAAATGGGACGATTCCCGATGAATCAGATGATTCAGATTCGTCGCTGGTTTTGGAAACAAATGAATCATACAATCATACGTTTGTGTTGTTTTATTTTTGCAGAAAGGTATTCTTCAATTTCATTTTTTTTTACTAATTAGTATTTGTTCTACAAATTCAATCTGCTATAATGAGAAAACATACATTGGCTCACACAAATTGATGCATACAATATAAGTTTGGCACAACTTTAACACGTATTTCACTTAGCTTTCAGTTTGTAATGATTTATGAACCCCCAAAAAATAAAGGCAACACGCAACAAACAGAATTTAATAAAACAGCCATTTGATACAAGTAAAACTAATGATCTTACTAGGCCTCCTCACAGCCATGAGTGCGGTTCTTCACGATATTGTACTTGCACAGAGGGCATGTTGCATTGATGTAGAGCCACTTGTCTATGCAGCTGCAATGAAAATGGTGAGAACATGGAAGCTTGTGTAGCTCGGCTTCATCATCGTAGGCTGAGAGGCATATGCAACACTCCTACATGTTTGCCATTAACATTATATGTTATAGCTTGGTTCAACAAAGTCGTAAATTATTGCTAAAAGCGGTAGTCTTGAGTCCTGACCCGTTGACTTATAAAGGGTCGACTAAGGTCTTGCTTTATCTCAAACAGGATATATATAAAATAAGATAGATATTGGTCAAACAAGCTAAAAGTCTAATGCATGGAATCTCCTAAACCGTTTTTATTTAGAGATCGTTATTGTTGTAACAATATTGTTTTTATGACCACAATTTATGCATTAGTTATTTATAAAAAAATCCAATGGCCAAAAAAGGATATATGGGCCTCAACACACCCCAATCCGACCCGTTCTTTTTCAAATTTTACTTAAAGAATGACCTATTTCAACCTGAACCAGTCTTGACCCGTTACACAATCCATTAACTGGCCATCTCTAGGCTCTAGTAATAACTTAAGAGGGTGGTTAACAAAAAAAAAACACCTAATTTTTTCTAATAAAAAAACTGGTTTTTTCCCGTCAAACTAAAGGGAAGAATAAACCTATGAATTGTACCATTTCCTTCTTTTATGATGTTTTCAAGTCAAATTACTGACCAGCACATTATAATCCTCACAGACATACCTAATACTGAGTTTTAGCTTGGATCCACAAAATCATTTTGCTTTGTCTTTTTTCAAATATATTTTATAAAAAGATGACCGGTCAAAAAATTTCTACAAAACATTACATATGGAGAAAATAGATCATCAAGTTGTTTAGTAAATTTTGTGGTTCATCACGATGATGAAGAATGCGTTCGATTCTGGGATTGATACCGACAATGGTATCATGATTACAAAGGAGACGACTATTACTTTGACAACGGAGATCGGCGTTGTAGAGAAATCGAATCAATCACCATATTCGATGGTGGAGACGGAAAGTATGATTCCAGTCTAGTGAGCGGCCAGAGAGAAATCATGAAGGGTCTCGCTACTTTGAGTATTGGTGATGGTTCGAGAAGGAAAGGTGAAAAGAAGATGATATCAAGAAATCTCAGAAACCCTAAGGTGTATGCTGAAATAAAAGCAATCTAGAAAGCCCAGGGCTTTCAACGGATGTCTGGGACAGCCTGTGGAAGGAGTAGACGCAAGAATGTAAAGCGAGTCACTGAACGGGACATGAAAAAAATTGGGTACGGTGTTTCTTTTGCAGAAAGATTGGTCATATTGCATCTAGTTGCCCAAGTAAGTTTGTGAATTACACTTTCTCTGAATCTCTAAACCAAACGGATTATATGGTTAGGGGTCCGATTCCTTTTCAACCGGGTAAACAATCCTCTAAAAGATGGACTGACTACCCAAATATTATTCCAATTCCCCAAATCAGTACCCCTAACCATATAATCCATTTGGTTTAGTGATTCGGAGAAAGTGGAATTCAAAACTTGCTTGAGCAAATAGATGTGATATGACCAATCTTTAATCTTTCCTCTTGACTTGTCCAATGACTCGCGCTGCAGTCTTGCATCTACTCCTTCCACGGGTTGTCCCAGACACCCGCTGAAAGCCCCTCTTTCTGGATTGTTTTTCTTGCAGCATACACCTTAGGGTTTATGAGATTTCTTGGTACCATCTTCTTTTCCCCTTTCCTTCTCGAACCATCACCAATACTCAAAGTAGCGAGACCCTTCATGATTCCTCTCTGGCCGCTCACTAGACTGGAATCATCCTTTCCGTCTCCACCATTGAACACGGTGACTGATTCGACTTCTCTACATCGCCGATCTCCATTTCCAAAGTAATAGTCGTCTCCTTTGTAACCATGAGCTCTGATACCACTGTTGGTATCAATCCTAAAATCGAATACATTCTTCATCATCATGATGAACCACAAAATAAACGTAAATAACTTGATACTGAAACGAGAACAAGACTACACATAACCAACACTTGGTTTTTGAAACTTTGACAACGTTAAATAATCCTAAGAAGTTCCAGATCGATGTGTCACTTTATATTGCAGTTACAACTGCTAAACACTGTTAAGAAAACGTCGAACCCAACAGCTGGATCACAATGGCAATGATCTGCGCTTCTTTTTCTAGACACAGCTTTGGGCTAAAACACACAAGCCCATAACCAAACTACAAGTCTTGACACCGAGTTGGTCAATATTTTGAACCCAATGCAGACTATAAACCAATCTACAACTTATCGATCCTAACAGTGAGAGAGAGAGAGAGAGAGAGATCTTACAGCATCTTCAGGTGAGAGAACATGTTCAATGGGTGTGTTGGTGCCACATTCAGTCATTACTCCACCACACAGCCCTTGTATCTCATCATTGGTTTTTCCAGCTCCACCGTCACGACGAAATGTGAATTTTGGCAGCAGTTCAATGTCCTCTTTGCTTGCTCCTTCCTGCTATGATGATACTAATGTTAGCTAATAGTTGAGACAGAAGACCATAAATTCTTAGGTAGCCACATAAATTTTTTTTATGAGTTCAAACATGTGTACACAAAAAAAAACAATTCTGCAAATGAAAATTGAAGTGGCTACAATGAACTTTTTAACACCCGAATGATCCATTTAGGAACAACACTACACTTTTAAGCAGTGGCTTCAATGCCAAGATTTTGCTAATAAAGTTAGAGATATGTGAAAAGATGACAAATTTAACAAGAATGGATGAAGCTAGACTACATGATCATAGAAACCTTTCTACCTGCATAAAATCAAATCACGGCTTGCTTACCTGATCAGCAACAGCATACAAGACCGCAATTATACATGGAAGACAACAGCAGACCGCGATACCAATAACACACGCGAGTGCCACGCAAAAAACAACAAAAAAAACATCAAACGCCAAGAATATTACAGAAAGCCTGCATTGGGAAAAACATATAACCAGTGATTAACTACCAATCTATATAACATATGTACCCAACATGAAAAAAAGAAGTTAACCCACCAGTAAAGCTTTGGACAGTTCTGAGCCATTGCTTGCCCACCTGATGAAATCCAATAAAACCCAAGAATCCACCAAACAAATGAAAACATTGTATTTGCAGATTCCAAATACTTTGTCACTCCACTGTGTCAGATAAAATATATTAGTTAGGGTTTATTGTAATTATCTTCACCTAAATATTTAATCAGTAATACACGACACAATTGTACTCCTATAAATATTTGATCAGTAATACACGACACAATTGTACTCCTATAAATATTTGATCAGTTTTACACTATACACGACACGATTGTACTCCTATAAATATTTAATCATAAATACACGACACGAAAACGGATATGTTAATTGGTGCAAAATTTGGTAACTTTATTTGTTACATGTTTTCATTGTTGGTCAAATTTGCCAATGTAACATACTGGCTGCTACTCCGTCTAGATCCACTGCCACCGTCACTCCCCTCACCGGAATCACCACTCCCATTCCACCGGCGATCACGCCGGTTCTTATACTCACTCCAAACACACACCATATGCACAACACACTGCACACCATACCCCACAATCCACACCCTCAACCACACCGCCGACGTCTCATCCCGGCTCAAAACCAAAACGACGGCAGCCACAACAACGAACGCCAAATTCCACACGAGATCAAGTACCACCACCGGCTTCGAATACGCCCAATCGCTCTGCCTCTCTTCCAGCTGCTCAGCTGCCGTTTCCCTAACGAGCATCGACGGCTCCCTCATCATCCTCCGGCTACTCGCTCGCCGGAGAAACCGCGCGGCGTCACGTAAGCTTTGTCGCCGGAGTGACCTCCGGCCTCGATCGTCTTCAACAGAGTAAAGCAACGGCGTCGTACCGGGAATGCTGCCGGATGGAGTCGGAGCCAACATATTGAGTAAAAAAACCCTAATTCGTTGTGTTGATGGTTTAGGGGTGTGATCAATTCGTCATGTAGAAAACCTTGGATCGTGATTTACGAGACACATGGAGAATTTGTCAGAAATGGAATTGGGGGTTTTGGGGGATTCGAAATTTGGCGATGTTTTTACTGTGAAAAGTGGTTGGTTGGTATTTGAGGGTGGCCCCTACCTGAAAATAAAGAACTGATTTTGCGGGTAAACAAGTGGTGTTCGAGTACGTGATGTATAGTATACTTGTCCGAATGCATAACGTAACTAATTAACTGCATACTGTTGGGGAAACGGTTGCTGGCGTTACAAACAGTTCAACGTTATTATTGAAATAATGCTAAATGGATCAAAATAGTAATTTTAAAACAGTATGTAAGTTGAACATATAGTAGCTCAACTATTTTAGGATTGAATTCGGTGTTAGAAATTAAAGTTGGTATCTTTACCTCTCGTTGAACATTCAAAAGTTGGTTGTACGGTAAGAGCGGTAGGTTTTATGGTTCGTGAATGTATGGATATCTCTTTAAATCATGTTAGACGTTCAAATTGGAATGTTGGTACATGAAAATTCAATCAGATAAGACAAAGATAAATTGTTAAGGACAAGTAAGGAAGTTTTGTTATGAAATCTAGTACCAGAATTCGTAGATTGGATTATACGTTTTAAACCATGCCAAATATCATCTACTTGTAAGGGACCAACTATCACAACGTTTTAGTTGGTTGTTATCAGTTGACGGTTATAACTTCCGACTGTTAGGCGGTTACATTAGTAGAAAACACTTCAACAGAAACTCCATCATAAGTAATAAAGCTACTATCGATGATCAAGTTACTACCTGCTACAGCTATTGCTGATGTCTTTGCTTCTACCGATGCATAGTTACTGATGCACAATTACTGTTGAAGTAGTGCCAAGTTGCTACCGAAATACCAAGTTACTACTAAAGGACTAAGCTTGATCTCACCAGGGGTGTTGCTCCTTGTACCCCACTAGGGACGTTGTCCCTAGAACCCCGCCAAGGGGTTATGCCTCATTGGAACCCCCAGATTACTAGAGGGCTTCTCCCCCCATGAACCATCGGATTCGAGATATTTGGAATGAGTATAGTTTTGTACAAGTGTGCACTCTGCACCTTCTAACTTGTAACACTGTTTATATCCATTTGTTTTTTGTCTTAAGTGAATCCAACTAAACTAGAATCCCCCAATGACACTAAAATCACTGATAAGATCTGTACAAACTGACAAAGTTGTAGGTTTAGTCGAGCAAATGGCGTGTTTTAAGTTGCAAGGTGCTCCTATGCCCCAACATATATGATCAAGATGGAGATTTTTCAAAGTTGATATAGTTCACATGTTGTTCTCCAAGATCTTAATATTATGTTGATATGTATTCAAACTTCATTCTAGTATTAACAAGGCACATCAGATGTTTTTTAGCAACACCAAGCACTTATTTGGAATCATTGAGTTGTTAATTTAGACATAATTTTCAAATGAACATTAATACTTCTTCATAAAACTGTAGTTCTTTAGTCCTTTCGTGTAAAAGTCATCGTTCCCAATAACATCAGTACTACATAACCCTTCATTGCCCTAGAATATTCGAGTGACCATCAGGTGTTACATAACATCAATAGACGCGTTTACTAACATGAGTGATCAAACAACTATAATCAACATGAAACATACACCGCTTGATAATACGAGAATTATGGCAATATACTATCAAATTCTCAATGTATTATAAATATCAAGGTCAATCATTTAACTAAAGTTTAAAATTTAATTCTAAAAACGAGACAATTAAAATTTTAAATGAATAATTGATTTGATTTTCTATTAATATTTCATGGTGTTGACATTATTGCAATGCGCCATTGCACATAGTTTTAGAAGTCATAGAATTTTTGGCTCAACTTGGATGAATTATTTAAGAAGTCGCGTTCCTAATTAATTATTACTATTGTATAAATAATGGACACTAGAAATTAAGATCTGTCCGTCGCGGCAGAGACGTATAGTGATATTAACGTGCAGGAGCGGCCCTTACGAGGGGCGGGGAGGACGACCGTACAGGGCCCGGTCTCCCAAGGGGCCCGTAGTTTTTAAGGAAAATGAATATGATGCTGTTATGCATCTAACTTAGATGCGAAACCCACCAAAACTACGTAATTTTGATGAAATCAATTAAAAGTTAATTTATTTTTGAAAGTAGATCCATCAATCATAACAAACTCGATCGATCTTCATTATTTTTTTTATTATTTATAACACTACATTTAAGTTTAGATGATTCAGTTAATCACCACCCCCATTTCATTCACTTCCAGTTTTGATGATTCATTTTCATTTGACCTTTTTGTGATCCACCACATTTGGTTTCCACAATTCGACATTCATAATACCATTTTCATCTACGGAAACCACTTGCTCCATTTCTCATCGATTTCCATTATAAGAAACAAAAAGTTATAATCAATTTATGCGATACTAACGAATCATAACTTATTTAAACATCTACTTTTGCGATTTCACTTCAACCCACAAAGACTGATTTCAAAGAGACAAAACCTAGCTCGGTTTTTTGAGATTTCGGAATGTAGACTGGTCAATTTCGATTGAGAAATTGACCTTTTTCAAATATCAATTTTGTTTTTATAATCGAACCCGGTTTTGGTTTGTCACCGGGAGGTAGGTATTATGGATATGCAGGAACAGAAAGAATGAAACAAAATTGTAATTAGAAGGAGAAAATTTTTAAGGAAATCACATAATCCACAAATCAGATGGGGAAAGCAGATTTCATTTAATGGGACTGAGGCGCGGGAGCCATATCAGATGTGAATAGGGGTGTAAACGAGCCAAGCCGGCTTGCGAGCTACTCGAGACCGGCTCGCTAAAAACTTGAATCGAGCTGAGCCCAAGCCTAAAATAAAGCTTGTTTAATAAACGAGCCCGGGCCCGAACTTTCACTTATCGAGCTAGAGCCGGCTCGCGAGCCTAAACGGGCCTATTATTTATAATTTTTTTAATTAATATATTAAATATGCATTTATAAAATAATATTTAGTATATATAAAATTATGATAAATATAATTAAATAATTAAATAATATGTTATATAAAATATTATAATGAAATTTATACAAAAATAATTATATATAAGTATATAAAAATTAATTAATAAATAAAAAACGAGTCGAGCCCGAGCCGAGCTCGAGCTTGAGAAACTACCCACGCGCCGAGCCTGAGCTTTAGAAATAGAGCTCGAGCTCACAGTAAGTTAAATGAGCCGAGCTCGAGCCTAGTCTCGGGCTCGGCTCGTTTACACCCCTTGATGTGAATGGAATTAAAATACTTTAGGTAATCGTACAATTGTATATAATACCATCAATAAATTATCTTCAAGGTCATTCTCTCTTAACTTCACATCCATATTATCAAAGATCACTTGGGGGAAAACCCACAATAACCGAGTTGTTAAGGAGCATTAAAACAAACACTTAAGTAGTTATACCTATGATCTACTAATTGAGTAAGTACTCTTAGTGAACCAACCTTGTATCCATTCCACATTATGATGGGGTTCAAAAGCGTGTTCTAGATTCTTTGGGGTGGGGGCTGTTCTTCTTATGTGTACGTCTAATAATATGATACGATTTAAGGAGATGCTACCGAATGTAAAACAAGGATTACGATTTGGCGTAAAGATTTTGTTGCAAGAACGGGTGGAGTTAAACATAATCTTCTATTATTGGATCTTGACAAGGTTATTGATAGTGGTCTCGGGTATGATAAAAACCGTGAAGAAAGAAGGTTGATTTATAGCAATTAAAAAGAGTTGGATAATTCAAGTGTTAATGATTTGATGCAGAAAGCAAAGACTAAATGGAGTATAGAAGATGATGAAAACTCATAATTTTTTCATGGAATAATTAATAAAAGGAGGAGGGTTCTTTCTATTTGGAGGGATTAAAAACAATGGGGAATGGGTTACGGATCCTGCTCGTATTAAGGGGACCTTTCTTGATTAAGGGGCCAAGTTTGTGTAGTAGGTTCAATAAGCTTTCGGAGTCGATGGCGGTTCTGTTAGAACAAGAGGTGAGTATGGAAGAAATCAAGAAGGCGGTTTAGTCGTGTGGTAACGATAAATCCCTAGGTCCGGGTGGTATTTCTTTTGCTTCTATAATAAGATTTTGTGAAACTTTGAAGGGTGATATCCTTGGGTTCATGAAGGATTTTTGTCGAAATGCTAAAATTCCTAATGGGTGTAAATCTTCCTTTATTACACTTATCCTTAAAACTGATAGTCCTATTTTAGTTACCGATTATTGACCTATTATTTGTATTGGTGTGCGATCCAAGATTATTGCAAAAGTGTTGGCGAATCGATTGGCTCAGGTGGTTGGTGATCTTGTTAGTGCTGAACAATCAACGTTTATTAAGGGGCGTCAAATTCTTAATGGTCCTCTTTTTATGAATGAGGTCATGGATTGATATAACAACCGTAATAAGAAATTGATGATTTTAAATATTGATTTTGAAAAAGCTTATGATTTTATATCATGATACTACTTGGAGAGAATCAAGTTTTATATGAGGTTTTGTGAGTCCTTATGGCTTAAATAATGTGTTCACCATCTAACAATATAACAAAGTGTTTACTCAGTGTAAAATAAGATAAAACAAAATATGTATCTACACATAAAAAATTGCCTATTGCATTTTAAAATGCAAAAGCCTAATAAACATTTATAATATACACTCTCAGACACACTAATAGAACCCCACAAGCCACCAATAAGTTGTGCACAACCTAGAAGCATTCTCTCCTAACATTAAAATTTTCAAAAGTTGGGAGGCATAACACGTGGAAGGTTTTCTCATCAAATCCTAACATGAAAAATCCCCAAAGTTGGGAGGCATAACACGTGGAGGGTTTTCTCATATGTTACATGTAAGGGTCAATCACCTTCTTTCGAGTGTCACATCCACTTCTCTAATTTTTATTTGTGGCATAATATATACACACACCCCCACTCATAAATCAAAAATATATTATACATAGTGAAAAAAAAAATTATTTTAAAAGTATTGTAATTTGTATGTTTATGTATTAAAAGTTATGTTATATATAATATTTATGAAATTCTTTATAATTTTTATGATCCAAACACTTCAAATCTTAAAATTTGACCTCATAAAATAGCACATGTTAAAAACACAATTTTTATAAAATTTAGCATTTATTAAACTAAGAGAACCATAACATTTGTGCAACTAACACAACACGCCACACACTTATATCTTATTTGGTATTTTAAGAAAAAGAGATTTTATCATCTACAGTATGACATAACTAGTTATCCGATTTTAAATTCAACATATTAAAATGTTCACAATTATAACTAAAATTCTATAAAGTTTTAAGACCATACACACATGCTAATCGACAACCCAAACTTTCCTTTTCCATTTTATTAATATTTCAACAAATACAAATCTCTTGAATATGAGTAAAAAATTTTGAAAAATAATAATCATAATTACATAGCTACTTTAAAATGCAAACTCTTAAAAACAATAAAAGATTGTTACCGGATATTAAGGACACGTGGAAATCTGCTAATGGTTAGAGTTTTTTTTTAAATACTATTCCAGATTTTTGAGAAATACAATTCGATGCGCACTAAAAACTAAAATATGGTTTGGGTGGTATGTTTAAGCGCACTATCCATACCCTCTCCCCTGGAACTCGGGTTCAAATCCTTCCCAGGCCCACCTTGATTTTTTTTTGCTTTCTAAATTATTTACTGTTTTACGTTTTACTAAGATTGAGTTGTATATAGTTTTTCTTACGCACGGGTTTTGATATTTGTGATTGTGGCTAAGTTCTCGGTGCAACGAGACGCCTTCAGTTTCTTGCACACGCATTTTGATACTTGGGATCAAAACGCACTTCCTGTCGCCGCAACACGCGTCGGGATCGAGTTTTTTTTAACTGTTTTGAATTATATGTTTTTTTGTTTTGCATGAGACACTTAGGTTTTTCATATATACGTTTTAATATTTGAGTTCGTGACGAAATTAACGCGGTAACGCTGGATAGAATTTAGAGAACATATGATATTTACAAAGTAATAAAAAAATATGATATTAGGAAATCTTAACAGGTAAGATGTTAACGCGTATTTGCAGCGGATCACCTAACATGAAATCGACAGGCAAGCAACCAAACCGAGTGGCAAATGCAAGCTGCTAATCATTTCTTCAAACACTCGTATTATATACCATACACTTCAACCAAAAGTTTTACACTTTCATCTAACTTCAACTAAAAAAATCGATGGGTACCGGAGATCTTGAGAATTGGGGGAGCAACAAGAACAGAGGCCCACCTCCGGCGACTTATTACCGACCATCTTCACCTTACCATAATGAATCATCGGAGAAACAATGGACCTCCTGGCTCGTTCCCATGATTGTTGTTGCCAACGTGGGTATGTTTGTTATCATCATGATTGTTAATGATTGTCCCAAGAACCACAATTCGAGTCTTGAAGGGGACTGTGTTGCTAAATTTCTTGGGAGATTGTCTTTTCAGCCTCTTAAAGAGAATCCCCTTTTTGGGCCTTCTTCTTCTACGTAAGTGTTCCTCACAATTAGGGATCTTGTTTTCTTGCAAACCCAATTAGGGTTTTGTGTTTATTTAACTTATTTGATTGGTTTAGGACTTTAGGGGATTTTTGTAAAGTGTTGTTCTTGATTATGAACTTATCTTGGTTGTGTTAATTGATTACTTAAATACCCATGAATCAATTTCTGGAAATGATGAATCTTTTGTTATGATTTAGGGTGCGTTTATAGAAGTTGTTAGAATTGGAAGCTGAATTCCATGCTTAACGTGTTTGGTTGAGAAATGAATTAGAATTAATGAATCATGATCGTCTTGTTTATGGGAATCTTGCTTACATATCAATTTAAGACATTTTCATGATAAAGATTATTGTTCTTTATGATTAGGGCTTTTTTATGCACATTGAAAGCTTTTGCACTTAATTATGTTTTTTTGTGATCTACTTTTACTTTATGATTTGATTTGATTTGGCTTTTGGGTGTTTGTTCACCATAGTGATGTGGGTTTCGCCAATCATTTATTATTATTATTATTGATATATATTTTTATAAAATTTTTGTTTTAGGTTGGAAAAATTGGGAGCTCTAGAGTGGGATAAGGTGGTGAATGATCATCAAGCATGGAGACTAGTGTCTTGTATTTTCTTGCATGCTGGAGTTGTCCATCTACTTGCAAACATGTTGAGCTTGGTTTTCATTGGAATTCGCCTCGAACAACAGTTTGGTTTCGGTACGTTTCCATGTTGACTTTCACAAGTGTTTGGTAGAAACAACAAAATTTGGAACATAAATACAATTTATTTTAGTTCCTCTGCATTTTATTTTTCATATGGTATTTAACTTTTCATGATTACTAATGTATTAAATATATGAATGCGACAGTTCGTGTTGGGATACTATACATGTTAGCCGGGATCGGTGGCAGCATATTATCTGCACTTTTTATAACGAATAATATCTCTGTTGGTGCTTCTGGTGCTCTATTTGGACTTCTTGGAGCAATGTTGTCTGAGCTTCTTACCAATTGGACTATTTATGCTAATAAGGTAACACATTATATTCGTGAAAGTGTTTAAAGTTTGATTAAATGTCTAAAATTTGGACAGAATTGTTTCGCGGCAACTCATAGTTTTGAAGTTCATTGATACTAAAGTGTGTTTTCCTTTGTAGGCTGCAGCTTTGTTTACACTAGTGATCATAATTTTGATCAACTTAGCTGTCGGGATGCTTCCTCATGTTGATAACTTTGCGCACATTGGAGGTTTCTTAACAGGTTTCTTCCTAGGGTTTGTACTGCTTATCCGGCCCCAATTTTCTTGGCAAGAACGCCACAATCTTCCAGTTGGTGCTCGTAGCAAATCCAAGTACACAATCTTCCAATATGTGTTTTGGCTTCTATCTGTGATTCTATTGGTTGTCGGGTAAGTTTTCTTCAACAACTGTTTCAATTTTTACCAAGTTAAATGAATAACTGTTGCAGCGAAATTAACTGAAAAACTACTGCAGATTTACGTTGGGGCTGGTGATGCTTTTGAAGGGAGAAAATGGGAACAAGCACTGCAGCTGGTGCCATTACTTGAGCTGTGTTCCTACTTCAAGATGGCGTTGTGATAACCAATGATTCATAATTGATTGCTGTTAATATGACTTTGATTCATACTATTGTTTTCTGATTGTGTGAATTTGTGTTTTTGATATGTAGTTAGGATACTATATTTGGTTGTACATGTAACCAACTCTGATATATCATATTATAGTTATTCGTGTATATATATATATATATATTCGTTTTTCTTTGCCGCCTTCTTTTCTTTATGGTATACACTCACATATTATTGTCTTTCTAAATGTTTTTTTAACAATCATCTTAGAAAAGTAACATATGTTTGCATACATTATTTATAAAAATAAAAAAATATGAACATTAGTTTTATGATAGTATGCTGGTACTGTGATTAAAGAAACAATAATTTCAAATTGTCTAGCAAAGACACCAAGGATAATATCTAAAAGAGATAAGAAAGATATAAGTTTTGATTGTACATGAAGCTTATTTGGTTGTACATAGAGTAAAGCCTGGCGTATGTGAAGCTCGCGTCTCGCGCCTCGGCTTTTAGGACCTAAATGCCTCCGAGCGCTTCACGCTTTTTAAAACTTTGGACACTCAAAGTGTGAGCCCAATGTTGATGCTTATATTGTGTATAATCTGAAAGAGGCTAGTTTGTAGCAAATAGAAACTTCTTTGACTAGATTGTGAAGGGTCAAACTTTTGGCAGTTTAACCCTGTATTTTTAATGTTATAGATGAAACATATGTAGTACATATGACTAGGAATCCAACTGATAACATCATATGTGCATTACTCTTGCATCATAACAAGCAAATTTGTTACAGTTTATGGGGTCAACTGTAGCGTTAGTCAACTCCTGCAGCACAAGTAAATTTGTTCCTATTTATGGGTCAACTATAACATCAGTCAACCGCATTATAACAAGTAAATTTGTTCCTAGCCAGGTCTATATCAGCTGTAGGATTGGAAACACAAGCAGCATTAGCTTGGTTTTGAAAAGCACGAGGCACTCTGAGGCGTTTAGGCCCCAAAAGCAGAGGTGCAAGGCGCTAGGTATTCATATAATATTTGTAAATTAATGCCATATGATATTTACTTGCTATGTTGTTAATCCTTGAACAACCAAAACTTGGATAATAAAAAATACATACTTTTTAATATATAAAGAACCTCTATGTACAACCTAGAGAAGCTTCAAACTCTTTGTATAATTCAAAAAACTCAGGGGAAACCAAATATTATATAAACAAAAGAAAAAAAACTTTAGTTAGGTTTATTTTTGAGTTCCTTTTATTACTTCTGTATCTTATCATCAGGAATTGAGTTTTTATATCACTTCTGTGTCTTATATGATCTAGGCCATGAATCAGTTTACACTCTCACTCCTGCTTCATATTTATATATTTTATTTATAATTATGTTTATTTTTGCCTCTGAAGATTTTGAGTAAAAATATATATATGGGAAGTGTGCCATATAGACCATTGTACATTTCTCATTTTTTTTTCTTTCTGTAAACTTACATTTGTCTAATACTGAGGCACTTTAAAAGCATCTAGCTTTACATGATCCTGAGCAAAATTATTCAGGAACTTGTGATTTTTCCCAAATTTTCTACAGAATAGGAGACTACCGTCTGCTGTATGCTTTTCAACCTCAAGATACAAATCCTGTTTAAAAAGTTTCTAATTTCTTGATAATATTCTGGGATTACTATCAGATTCCAATGTTGGATCTTGATTCTGTTTGTCTTTCATAGTCATCTGAACATGAAGCCCATTTGGAAACTGTAAACCCGGCGTTCGTACAATGTCTCCTCCTTTAACTGTCTTCCATCTGTCAGTTTTAGAGGAAAAACTTGTTGGTATCTATTTAGCTCAAAAACATATAATACATGCATACATCCATAAATATATATAACTGATTTCTTTTTACCTGTATTTAGTAACCAAACAGTGGAGAAACACTGCCATCTGGACTTTAGTGAAATCTGTTCCAACACAAAACCTCATACCGCCACCAAAGGCCATGAAATTCTTGGATGCACCTTTCTGATCCATCTTCTGTTTGGAACGCGATTGTCGAATAAGAATCGTAGGTTTTTATTTTTTTAATTTGAATTCTACAGCATGCATAATTGCAGATTAATGTAGTGTACCTCCCATCTCGATGGATTGAATTCTAGTGGATCCTTATAATTGACAGGATTTAAGTGAACGGCCGGGGGGCATACCATTACTGCCCAACCTGCTGGAATCGTATAGTCTGCATAAATTCAAAATCCATATCAAGGTACATTCACAGACTTTATTATTTATAGCAATTCAAGAAGAAAAAAAAATTGTAACAGAAATGCATGGCTACCTTTGAACCTGATATCTTTTAGTGTCTTTCTGAACACTCCTGGAACTATGTTAGCCAAACGGACCGTTTCATTTATAAGCTGCAATAACAAGTAGTTGGCATCAACTATCAACGAGAGTGACTACTTTCGCAAGTAAAATATTGATTATTCATATTCAACACACCTTAAACGTGTATGTCATCGACTTATATTCTTTCCATGTAAGTCCAGACTCAGGATTTTCTCTCAATCTTAGGATATTCTCGTGTTCTTCCTGCATACAGTAGTAGCAGCATAAGGTAATTGGGCTGAAAAATATTAGGAACACATAATTTGAATTCAATTCTTTTCACTAACCGTTAACTCCTGCAGTACTCGAGGATTGTCTCTCAGAAGCTTGACCGCTACTGTTATAGCTAGTGAAGTTGTTTCAAAGCTTGCAAACAACAGTACAAACATCAAGTCTAGTGCAATTGCTTCTGTAAGGATCGTATCACCTCGATCGAGGTCTTCGAGTACGTAGTCAAAGAAATCAGTTTTGACTTTTCTAGGATTAGCTCGTCTTTCTTCAAGCATGTTCTTGAGCATTGTCATTGCCTTCTTTCTTCCCTGATTAAGTTAAAGATAATGATATCAGAAATTAGGAGTAGGCTCAATGAGAAATCAGAATCCTTATCTATCATAGGTAGCATTTTCATTACATTTACTTATCAGTAGGTTAATTTGGGTCGTGTTTGATTCCAAACGGGTCAATTACATCGCTTTACTCGTATATTTAGATTATTATTGTAATAAAAATTGTTTCTGGTGGAGTCATAATAAAGACCATCATGGCATCATTATTTATGTAAGTTAATTAAAAAATGTTAGTGGGTCAAACCAACTTGACCCGACCCGTTTCGACCTGTACTAAAAATGACCCATTTTGACTTGTTACCCAACCCGCCCGACCCGTCCATCTTGCCACCTGTGTGATTGAAAATATTTTCAGTACCTGTAGACACTTGTGGTAAGCTGTTCCAGGAATGTCCAAAGGAAAGGAGATTAATCCCTGTATAAAAGCTAAAAAATTCTCCCTTAGATTCTCAGATGACTTCTCCGGATCATAACTTATCAACTTTTTTGCAGTCAGATCAAATATCATCTGCAAAAAAAAAAAATAAACGAAAAAAAAGTTGATTAGCAACTTGATATTTCTGAGTAAATTGTCATTAAATTACTTACATTTGCAGTTGCTTCCTTCAACTCCACTGATTCCTGACAAGCCCATTTCTGCAAGTTTCTTGCTGCCACATTTTCCACTTCATTAAGCATCTTTTTAAGGCTTTCTGGACCAAACAAATATAACACCATGTTCTTGAGATACTTATACATGTACCCATGCAAAGACCCTACATTTTGCCTCCCAAACACTTCTGTAAAGCTATCTGGATACCAACTTTGAAACAGCTGACCCTCTTGTTGGAAGATCATATAATTAAGATCTGAATCAGTTGAGACTATGACAGGCCGCCCAACTAAATTAGTTTTGAATACCGCTCCGTATCTGAAATCCAATAGTTTATGTTAGAATATAATCATTAGGATGCATAAAATCTTTTAAAATAATGTAACAATGATATGGATCATATGTGAACCAGCTCATATATATGATCATATATTCATATAACCTTTTCATTCTGTCTTTAACAAAGGGAGGTGTATCCCAGGTTGGATTAGGCGCGAAAAACTGTATCGTTTCGCCTAGTAACGGCCAACCCATCGAGCCAGGGGGAAGGTTACCGTTACATCTAGGATTTCGCCACCTGTACAACCAATGTGTGATAGTCACCACAAGTGTTACTGCAATGCAGAGGCTAACAGACCACATAGTTAGTTGGTATGACAGAAAACTAATTAACCAATGAGAATCACACAGAATTGGAAGGAAAAAAAAGATGATGAGAGAGAGAGATTGTGTATGTGAATGTGTGTGAGAGAAGCAAATGCTGGAATGTATTTGAGAATATAAGCTAAGAGAAGTATTTATATAGACATGCCAGAAGTTGGAAGTATTTAAATAATATTATTACAATGCTGGTTCAGTTCACTTTTTGTACAGTTAGTTGCTGAGAAAGCTGGACAAGTAGTTGGTGATAAAAAAAATATAAATATAGTAATCTCTTGTCTTCTGACCATCCCATTTGTTGTCAATAGCATCTTTAGATTAGATTAGAGCTTAAGTTTTGCATTCATTTCCATGATGTTTACATGATGTTCCTTCTTTTATGCTTAAAAACTCAACCTTTTTGGGCCACACAAATCTTGATTTAAAAAAAAATTCCCATTTATGCTTAAAAACTCAACCTTTTTGGGCCACACAAATCTTGATTTAAAAAAAAATCCCATTTAAATTTGTTGTTTACAGGTCATTTTGTAAAATATGTTTCTTCCTTTATTTAGAAATAAGTTGTTTCTAAATCATAGTTATCAAAAGCGAGCGCCTGGTCCGCCTAGGCGAAATTTTCAAGCGAGGCACAATAAATGCGTTTTGATTTGCAAGCAAGGTTTTGATGACGGTCTTGATGCTCATGAAGAACAAATATCATTTGAACCTTTACTATTTATTACTTTTTGAACTTTTGGTTTTCAAGTTTTGAACATATTGGTACTTTACTTTCAACATTTTGTTATTCAAGTTTTGGAATTAGATTTGAATCTTGATTACTTAGAACTTTTGGCATTAATTAGATGATATTAAATGTTATATAATAGTTTTTCTTTATTTTATTTGAAGAATACTATTATTTTTCAATACATAATATATTTTAACCTTTTCATTTAAGTGCGTTTTTTTTTCTCAGGCCCTTGCTTTTTTTGTGCCTTGTGCCTACGCCCAGGCGAGGCCTACGCGGCTTGAGTACGCCTAGCGCCTTTGACAATATGTTCTAAATACGATTCTAATTTCAAGATGTGGCGCAATGGTAAGCATGAGTCTCTCTAGCAGAGGTATCAAGTTCTGGTTTTCTGCTAGACCTCTTGAAGGTCACCAGCCCAACGATTATAAAAAGAGAAACTATATCTATATGTCTCCTCCCCTTCCAATATACGTGTGGCATTGCATCATCCTATATAGTTGTGTTAAGAAAATAGATCACTGAGTCATAAGTTATCTTCCCTAGATTCTAGAAGATAAGGAGTGGATAGAATCTTTCTTGACTATTTCAAGTATGAAACCAATCATCAAAATGATAATTAAAAATATTCCAAAATTCCAGATGTGTTTCAGTTTAAGTTTTAAGTATTGCTACAAATCTTTCCCAGTATCTCTGCTAAATACTCCTGTGTTGATATTAGGACATTAAACTGATACAAGTTTGTTTTTTTCATATATATATGGATGTCATCCTAGATTTCCATTAGCTGTACATATTATCTATATCTATTTTCAAAATCTTAATTGCATCACCATTGATTTGGCTCCAGATTCTTTTATACCAAACCAATTTGTGTTGTAATATATACTCTTAGGAAGGTGTAAGGAACCTATCTACCTCTATTCAAAATTCCCATTTGTTCTTACAATAACCACAACCGAACCAAGTATAATCCCGTCAATAGCAAGGCTGGGGAGTGTGGGATGTAAGTAAACCATACCTCTATCCCTAAACATAGAGAGACTGCTTTCAAATAAACTCCAGCTGGACCTATAGAGTAAAGTACACGGAGTGTGGTTTACCAAAATTTTGGATTTGATCCCTAGCTTTCCAAAAGTACACGGACGGTCTATGGGGTTTGCACTTTGTAATGCATTTAGTCTCTAAACTTTGCCAAAAGTACATGAATGTTCCATGTTGTTTGCACTTTGTAACATATTTAGTCTCTATCTTGGACTTGCTAAAACTCTTAGATTTGTTGGTTGGAGAGTAAATAAATTGCAAACCACAAGGACCATCCATGTACATTTGAAAAGATAGGGACCAAATCCCAAATTTTGATAAACCACAGAGACCATCCGTGTGCTTACTTTGAAAAATATGTTAGTACCATAACGTTTCACACAGTGAAACTAAACAACATACAATATATGTATCAAATAAAAGAAACAACAGACTACAAGAAACAAGAAATAATGAAAACGTGTAAGTGACGTAGTGAAAAAAAAAGGTAAAGACAACGTCATAGAATCCTATTTGTTGTTAGATATTACTAACCAAGGAGTGTTTGGATGTAGTTCAAACATCCTTTAATTTGGTCAATTAAGTTGAAACTCAAATTTCACATAGAGCACCACCCACAGGATGTGTTGTTTTTGAGCCACGAGACATTTTACTAGGTAGGTTCCTGTATATTGTATGACCAACTTGACCAGCCGGTACAAATCACTGTATGTGCACGTGCATGTTGCATGTGATAGCTGCAAAAATGAAACTTTGTAAACTATTCAGGTCTTAAAACAAGATCATCGGCATTTGTAATCATTGTCTGCTCTTTTAAGTTTTGAATATGTCTTGTAGTGAAAGTGAGCTCTAAACTCCAGAAACTTTCCTTTTGACTTTCACTAATTATTAATTAATTCTATTTATTAAATATTTTTGCTTTCAGATTTAGTAAAGCATTTCTTGAAATTCAAAATTATGTCATTCTTGGCCCTCAATTATTCCCTTTTTTGTGTCAACCTGTTAAGTAAGTTGGGAAACCATACTCAACGTAAAATACGGAGGTGTTTGGTGTTTATGTACTCACGGGATCCCAGTAATACCTTGGTTAATGATATCAGATTAGGTATGTGACATTCAAGGGATTAAAGGAAGAAAACCTGTGCGCTGATGCCTGGTGATTTATATGTATATATCTACAAGTGTAAGTTTTGAACTTTAAAACATACCCGTCCTAGTTTATTATCTTTTACGTGTCGTTTTATGCTTTTGACTTGCGTGATAGGCGATGTTTTGAGTCTTAATAAGAAGACAACCAAACAACTTATATAGTTAATCTAACACTTTGATTATGGCATATTACAGCAAAAAAGAGTGGTGTGTAGTTGAAGTGCAATGGATTGAAAAAGAGTTGTATCTTTGGTGGTCCTACCTGTCTTCCATAAATCTGTGGTTTGGGACCCACTTAGAAAAAGTCCTTAAAAAATAAAAATAGTCAAAATTATGTTTGTGTGCATCCGAAAATAATGTGGAGGAGAGAGAAGAGATCAAAGAAATTTGTTTGGAAATTCGAACAAGAGCGGATGAATAATGTGAGGGCAGAGAGGAGCGAGTGGGTGAGGTGGCGTTTTCGGATAGTTTACCATGAGGATGCTCTTGTTCTTGCTATTGCTATCAAATTCATGCATTAATTTCAACGTAATTTGAATGTTTATTTATATGCTTCATTGGTTGATAATAATCTAAACTAGCAGTTTGACTGGTGATAATCTTAGCTTTCATTTTTGTTGTTTATGGCAGTCCAAGTAGCATAATCATTATATATTTACACTCGATTTCGCTTGTATGGTTCTCCAATGCATTTAAAATCACAATTTTGAGTGAAAATAAGTGTAAATTTATGATGATTATGCTACTGAGAGTGAGACTGTCATTGACAACAAAAATAAAAGTTGAGATTATCACTAGTCAGACTATTAATTTGGATTATTATCAGTCAATTAATCATAGTTTAAATTATTAAAAATCAGTTTGCCATATTTGTATTAGTATATAATCCATTAATTTAAACAAGTTGTAAACCATATGTTTGTTGGTTGAGCTTATAAAATATAATTTTAAATGGTTGATGGCCAACCTTCATAATTTTAATATAGTCCAAATATAATACTTTTAATTAAACGGATTATTATTAGCTTGACCTATTTAATCAAACATGTTTCACATAAAAATTCAAGTTATTTTCTTTTTTTATTTATTCATATAAAAACTACCACATGTACCATAGTATATTTAATACCCGTCTCATGGTACGGATACGTGTAACAGAAACCTACGTACATGCTCGGAATTTCCTAGTCCCCGCGGCTTAGGCATGAGGCGGCTAGGTGGTTGGTTGCTTGGAGTGCAAGGCAAGCAATGATATTAATTAATTAATGGATAATTATCTAAGTATCTTTATATGAATTGTAATAGCAAGTTTGTTAGATAATTATTATATAATTAATTAATAAGAATCCTAGTTATACTCTAACGTGATAAGTTAGCTATATATATACCGTGCAGGGGCGGCTCATTCATTTTGGTGGCCTAAAACAAACTAAATTTTTGAGGCTCCTTTCTACGTTTATAGGTTCGTCTATAACTAGAGATTCGTCTACATCTGGAGGTGCATCATCTTTTACATTGTTACGAATTTTAGTAAAGAACCTTTTTGTGATTCTATTGCAGCTTCTAGAGTGTTTCTTTTTTCTTTTGGAATGACCGGATTCATGCTTCATAATTTGATTTGACGTAATTAGAGCAAAATTTATCACAAATTAAGGACAATTTACAAATTAAAGAAATTAATAAATCCAAGTTGATCTGTAACATCCCAAAACTCCTAAACATAAGATGGGACACGTGTCGGTGGAGAAACGTGGCCAAAGAACCCAACCGGGTTCGAAACTGGAAGACTATTCGCCCGGAAATAGCCCAAAACTTCGCATAAGCATATCTCGGGCTAGAAAATGAGTTACGGAAACCATAATATATGAAAACGACGTTTCTCGGCAAGGAAAAAGTGAAAATCATATAGCTTAAGCCGGTAGCGGACCGCGACCTATAGCTTAACGGTCCGCTACGTGCGTAGTAAGCAAAAATCCTGATTCTGACACGTGGAATGCTGACTAATCACCCTGAGGCGGTGGAGGACCGCCACCAGAACCCTTAACGGTCCGCTAAGGGCCCCTAGAAGGCCTATAAATTGATTCTTAAGGTCGTTCAAAGGGGGAAACAAACACACACAAACCCCACAACACACACATACAATCTGAGGTGGATTAGGAGACCCGGTGCGGCGCGTTAAGAGGCAAGTGCGGTACGCTGCGAGTGCAATTCGTATTCAGAGGGACGTTTAAGCAAGGAACGAGCGTAGTAAACGACCCAGAGTTATAGTAAGTACACTGGATCCGTACCCTAGACACAAATACGTGAATTATATGTTTAAATAATGTGTGCTATGTGATAAGCGATATGACGAGGGTACGGGGTAATGACAGATTAATCTAAACACTAAACGGGAGTAATGGAGTAGTCACGACGTATCCAAGGGGTGGTGGATACGACGCTGGTACTTCCTATATATAAACCTCTTGTGTACTTCGTGGTGAAACCATTATGAACGTTTAGGGGTATAGACTAATAAAGAATAAAGAAATATAGTAAACGTATGGGAGAACATCCAACCGGTATGTAGTTATCTGACAAACGGAATGTCATGTCTAGGAAAGAGCGGTGTATAAATCTCTCCTAGACCCGTCGCTATTTCCTAGGGACATCTCTGTTAGAGGTACTGCTCTGGAAGGAAAATCACCCTAGTTTACAATATATGATGAATACGAATATGAGATGAAACTATACCATGCATAATGAAAGTCAATACATGATGAATATGAATACGTGAAATGCATGATGAATATGTAAATGCATGATGATACGTGCAAACATGAATGAGTATGATAAAACGAGTCTAAACCCTAAAATGGAATAACGGAGTACTCATGAAGTGTTAGAGGGGTGGTGGATACGCCACTGGTACTTTCTATATATAAACCCTTCTAATGCATCGTGGAGAAACCGTTACGAAGTTTAAAGGTGATGACTGGTTGAGAAGTAAATCAAGTATATACATGAAATGAAAACAAATGCTTGATACATTTGGGAGGCTGTGAGTCAAAGATACTCAAGGTCCCAAATGAAATGAGATACCCGGCATGTAAGGTGGATCTCAATAAATAGAGAAGAAAAGAAAAGAAAAGGGAAACTCTAGGCCTACGGGGCCGAAAGAGTAAACTCTAGGCATTCGGGGGCTAAAAGAGTAAGAGATTCCAAGCCTACGGGGCTGAGGAACGAATGAGTCTTCGTGACAAATGCAAGGATGCCTATACTGACGAGTATAAGGACCTTGCCAATACTCGGACCGGAGGTACGACCTGTGATGGTTGAAGGGGGTTAGCACACCCATAAAATATACGAAAAGCGTGACCGAAGGTACGTCCGGAGATGGTCACGTGGACGCCGAGAGCCCAAGAAAATTTGAACAATAAGAACCTAAAGGGTTCATAATAAAATGAACGATGCAGTGTACTTACTTAGTGTAAGCTAATTCAAAAACGTTTTCCAAACACTGCAGGAAAGAAGCACGCGGAATAGAGCTTTCTGTGGACAAGGCTGATCGGAGATAAAAGATTCCTATATAGGATAATGCATTTATATTATCATTTTTGTAAAACAATATTATTATAAATGAAAAGTTACCTTAGCCGTTACGGCAAGGTTTTTACTGATATGGGACACGTTTTCCGCAATAAACTCTGATAAATTACTATAGTAAAAGTAGGATGTTTCATGATCAATTAATCAAAAAATTAAGCAAAAAATCCAGTTGAATTGTACCCGATAATTGTGATAGCATACAAGTAGAATTGCAGAAAACCTAAGTTTCTAACTTCCAAGTAGAATTGCTTTAATAGTTCAGTCTATCTTCCTTATAAATAAAAATCCAAATATGTCAATCTGCCTTATAAATGAAAATCCAAGTTTCCAACTTTCAAGTAAAATTCGATTACAACTTCAGAATTAAAATCCAAGTTTTCAACTTCAACCGATTCTTAAAGGAATAATAGATAGTAGATTTTGAATTTCAAAGAAAATAGGCGACATAGTATTTAGCTATTTAAGATTACATATATAAAGAAAACAATTCATTCTTTAAGAAATACAGACGTTGGAAGGTTAGAGTGACAATGATGTTCTTCATCATCACCGCTAGTTGTCAGGTTGAGCCGTTGAGGTTGTTTTCCAAGGCATTTGTTTGTCTCTTGCCCTAAATCCCTTCAGATGTTCGACGTTTTGGCGTTCCCTAATCCTCGCTTCAGATTTCAGCGAATAAGTTATAAAGTATTAGAATGCAACCCGGTACTTGGTCTTGTTCAGTTATTCCATTAAGCCTAGCCCAAACCACACACATGTATATTTGAGGCCCTTATAATTTGGTGACCCAAATATAGGGCTTTACTTGCTTTACCCAAATGGCGCCCCTGATACCGTGTAGGGTATGATAGATTGTAATCAAATAGTCTATGAAACCGAGTCAGGGTTTCCTACTTGTAATCAAGTTTTAGAGAAAGATTTCTTGATATTAATAAACATGTTTGAGAGTTAGACAAGTTAACGTGTTTTTACCGATTTGGAACTTAAGTAGATAGATAAATGCAAATAACTTCCCCCCACACCCCTACCCCGAATGAAATTCATGCACATAGGCATAAAATGCCCAAAACAAATAATTTTAGTGACAGAATAAACGTGCACATTTTTGTCCCGTCGCACCAACCTTTTTGGTTTTTAGTTTAGAGACAAAGGAACACACTAACTACTATTTATATTACGATAATAGTTAAAGTTTTTTAAACAAAATTACATAACAAGTGTCAATTTGTTAACCTTTGACGCTATGACGCAAAAGCTATCCACGTATCTTTTTGTAATTTGTTTTCAAAGTGCGGTTCAAATGATAACCAATAGTACACGTGTTAATTATCATTCTGTTAGTGTTACATATAAGTAACATTATGTGTCACGTATATGTAACATCATATGGTTTCCGTATTTATGTTCAAGATACTTAAACACTCTTTTAACAATCAAAAGAATAAATTATTTATAATTTATTTGATTGTTTAAGAGTGATTATCATAATTATCAAATAAAAAAACTGGTTATCATTTAAAATGTTACCTTGGTTTCTATTCCCTTAATTTATTAAAAAAAATTAATAGCTATTTTATTGGATACTAATTTCATATTATAGTAATAAAATATACCCTGAATTTTTCCTGTGGCAACAATCTGAAATTATTCTTAATGATGCATTATAATTATGACACGTGTATCTATATTGAGCATTATAATTAAAATTTAAAATAATAAAATATTTAAATTTGGACCATATGGTAACAATGTACCAGTCTATTACCGACACCAGGAGTCGTTTGTTTAAAATCCAGTTGAATAAGAGGAAAGTTTATTTTATTTAAAAATATTGAAATAGAAATAAAAAATAATAAAAGTTAGTGGAGGGTAATTAGACAACGCGGAATTGACGAAGCAAGGGGCAGATTCGTTCATCCCTCCCTTTTACTATGCGCGAGCATTGCTGATAGATTCGGGTTTTTAGATATATAAATATACAACTAGTAATAAAACACGTGCCTTGCACCAACTAGGCTGGTATCCACATTCTTTTAATGTCTGAATCAAATTGTATTTGTATAAAATCTAAACAGGTTGTCAGGTTGCAACCAAATTGTGTATACACAATTGTTCCAAATGAATAGTAAACTTATTGAGGGCGTCAACATTTACCTTTTATATTATATGTAATTGGAATCGTGTTGAAATGCAAGCGGAAATTAACACAAATCAAACACCTCCAATTGATTAGAACAAACAAACGATTACCAATTACAAGAACAAGAAAACGAATTGTACATGAACAAAGAAACCCCCAAATCGAATTTTTTAGCCTATCAATGAACACCAATAGCTTATTAACGAACTAAGCAGCTAAAACAAGAAATATTACATATAGTCCATCAACTAAGAAAGTTTACAACTACTACCCCTGAAGTTTCAACTATGCAGATGTTACACACATTAGTCCCTGAACATTTAAGAACCACACATTACAATCTCCACCTCGGTTTCAATGTTCTCCCACGTTTAAAAGCTTTAAACACAACTGAAATTTGGGGACTGGCAACACCTTTGTCATCATATCCGAAGCATTATCTTTAGTATCCGCTTCTTCAAATCGAACTTCCTTTGATTATTACATCTCTAATAAAATGTAAACGAACAGTAATACGTTTTGTGAGCTCATAGTACACTTGGTTTTTGGAAAGATGAATGACCCCTTGGTTATCACACCAAATCACTGCATCTTCTACATTTAATCCCAAATCAGACACAAATCCTTTTAACCAAATTGACTCCTTAACAACCTCTGTTAATGCTACATACTCTGATTTTGTTGCTGATAAAGCAACTACCTTTTGAAGTGTAGATTTCCAACTAACCAACCCATTAAACACCATAAAGGCATACCAAGTAACACATCTTCTCCTATCTAAATCTTTGGCATAATTAGAATCAACATAGCTTTTGACAATTTGATTTTGTTCTCTGTCACTGCATCTAAAAACTAGTCCAATGTCTCTAGTTCCATGTAGGTATCTTAATATCCACTTGTCACACCCCGCCAAGGTGGAAACGCGAGGCGCGACGTTCACTGGTTTCCAAAGCATATGATTACCGCAAACACATACACGTAATTGGATACATAATCGAGTTTAAAATATTTACATCATAAAATGTCAACTTGAGTTTACAAAAGTTTAAGATTTCGCAAATATGACTCAAGACCATGAGTTATACAAGAGAAATCCTCCCAAAAGCCGTATCCACGTGCATGCATGTATCCTACATTGCTAACCTGATGGCCACGTTCAATTTCCTGAAAACATACTTAAAACTGTCAACACGAGGTTGGTGAGTTCACAAGTTATTATAAAGAGTTATCATAAACCCAATGTTTAAATATGATCATTTTCCGATCAAAACTCCTTGTTAAACCTGATCACTTTAACCTGATCAGAACTCTTTTATTTAAACCTGATCAGAACTCTTTTGTGTAAAACCTGATCACTTTAACCTGATCAGAACTCTTTTCTTTAAAACCTGATCACTTTAACCTGATCAGAACTCTTTTACATGTATTACCAATGAATATGAATACTAATCCGATCTATTGACCCCATTTGTAAGCTTGCAAGGAATACAAAATAGTATGTAATGTACGAGACCGTAACCAAACCCCAACATTCTGTGCCTCCCCTCGCCTTTCTGCGAGTAAGACAATATGCGGTCATTCGGCCATTTTGACCCCTGGTTAGCGCGACTAACCATGACCGGAGGCGTCACCCCCAATAGTACTATTCATATAATCCCGGGCTAAATCCATAGCTAATGGTTACTAATTTATTCAGAGGTCTTTAAGCGCTTTACTTTTCCCTCAATACACACATACG
Source organism: Smallanthus sonchifolius (assembly GCA_023525975.1). Classification (NCBI taxonomy): domain Eukaryota; kingdom Viridiplantae; phylum Streptophyta; class Magnoliopsida; order Asterales; family Asteraceae; genus Smallanthus; species Smallanthus sonchifolius. The sequence goes on along the minus strand of CM042041.1, from coordinate 56,630,060 downwards.
GTCAGATCATTAGTTCAATTCATTTGCACACAAAAGTATTTTACAAGTATGTTTCCACCCCAAATCATTTCAAAACTTTAGAAAAAAGGGGGATTAGTGAAACTCACATCGACAGTATGAATGCTAGCAAATATTTGAATAACAGCAGACTCGCCTATCCGTATCCTAATTACACAAGGATAACATACACGTTAAGACTACCCGTCTTAAACGCAAGTTGTTCACTCGACTTAGCAGATCTGATTACTTTTGTTTAAATATCTTTTTAGTTTTCAACACTTGTTTCGTTATAAAATGGTTCTAAGTTACTGCTCCATGGGGCTGATAAACAGGTATCGAAACTTTCTTAGTTTCGATTGAACATAACAGATGTCGAAACTACTTAGTTTCGATTGAGTAAATTGGATATCGAAACTACTTAGTTTCGATTGTCAAAAATAGTATCGAAACTACCTAGTTTCGATTGGGCAATAGGTATCGAAACTTATAGTTTCGATTGAATAACCGGTATCGAAACTCCTAGTTTCGATTGAACACAGGTATCGAAACTCCTAGTTTCGATTGAATACAGGTATCGAAACTCCTAGTTTCGATTGAACATAGGTATCGAAACTCCTAGTTTCGATTGAACACAGGTATCGAAACTCCCAGTTTCGATTACTGTAATTCTGATTGACAGAATCAGTCCTGTATATTTTTATGTTTTAATCTTGAATTTGACACACTTTTCTTGTTATCTTACTTGCGTTTGAACGATTTGTATGTTTAGCTACGGTTTTAAAGCAATAATATGGATGGTATCGAGTTTTTACCTTTGAACAGAAATGGTGATATTGAGAGAAACAGAGAAATGGTCTTGAATCTTTTGCTAAACTCTCTTCAGGAACACTTGAGATTCTTCTTAAAACACCGAATTATGGTGGATTTTGCTTTAAACTGGACTTCGACTTGAAGGAGAATTGGGAAATTGCCATAAGAAAATGAGAAGTATGAAGGGATTGTGAGATTTCGACTGAGGAGGTATGGTTTTTATCTGAATTTGAGTGAATTAGCAAGTGGGAGAATGGCTCCTCTGATTTTCGGCCGAGAAAGTCAAGGAAGTGGTTTGGGGTTAATGATAACTAAATTTAAGTATTAATTTATTAATGGTATTAGTATCAATTAGAGTTTTAAAGGGGTAATTTAATTCGGTTTAGATTTCTCACGGTATTATAATTTTAACCAGTTTATGGCTCGTTGAAGAAAATATTGAAATCTTGGTTTGTATAATTCGTTGAGGTGATTATTTGTAGGTATGAGTACCTAAAAGTGGCGCTACATAGTAACGTCTTCGAAAAGTTTATTATTTTACTTTTACGTAAATTATAGTTCAACGTAAATTTTGTGTAATATATATACATATATATATATATATATATATATTTTTCTGGTTATTCTATTTAACCATTAACGTTCGTATTAAGTCGGGTTATACTGCTTACTTTTTCTAGTAATTCTTTAAGATTTACTAGACTTGGAATAAACTCTTTTGCTAGACTTCTTGACTTTACTTAGTCAAAATAAAATATCAGGAAATAATAAGTATGAACGTGCATTTATGTAATATGGATATTGACCTGAAATGCTGGGTGTCACATTCTCCCCATGTTACAGAGAATTTCGTCCCGAAATTCAGTTCTTGTCACTCTGACTTGGAGTGTTTGTAAACAAGGACGGGTACTTAAATTCATTTTATCTTCCCGCTCCCACGTATACTCGGGGCCGCGCTTTGAATTCCAACGTACCTTGATTAGCTTAACACGGCTGCGCCTTGTTCTTTGAATCTTCCAATCTGTGACTTCCATAGGTTCCTCAACGAAGTGCAACTTGTCGTCTATGTGAATCTCATCAGGCGGTATAATTAACGTCTCGTCTGATAAACACTTCTTGAGATTTGATACATGAAACGTATCATGTACATTGCTTAGTTCTTGTGGCAACTTGAGCTTGTAAGCTACAGGGCCAACCCTAGTCAATATTTCAAATGGTCCAACGTACCTAGGGTTAAGCTTGCCACGGTTGCCAAATCTTGCAACTCCTTTCCAAGGTGAGACCTTTAACATGACTTTATCTCCCACTTGGAATTCTAAAGGTCTTCGTCTATTATCCGCGTAACTCTTTTGTCTGTCACGGGCGGCTTTCAGACGATCCTTGATTTTGAAAATCTTGTCCGTGGTCTCTTGAATAACTTCAGGACCGGTTAAATGCTTGTCACCAACTTCTGCCCAACATAGTGGTGAACGACATTTTCGACCATACAAAGCCTCAAACGGAGCGGCTTTGATACTGGTGTGGTAACTATTGTTGTATGAAAACTCAGCTAGCGGCAAATGAGTATCCCAATTTCCACCGAAGTCAATTGCACACGCACGGAGAATATCCTCTAATGTTTGAATGGTCCTTTCACTTTGACCATCTGTTTGTGGGTGATATGCCGTGCTCATGTCAAGACGTGTGCCCATGGATTCTTGTAATGATTTCCAGATTCTAGACACGAATCTGCTGTCTCTATCAGAGATAATAGAAATTGGCACTCCATGCCTAGCCACAATTTCCTTAATATAAAGCCTTGCAAGTTTCTCGGTTTTATCCGTCTCTTTGATGGGTAGAAAATGAGCTGATTTCGTCAAACGATCGATAATTACCCATATAGTGTCATACCCGCTCGACGTCTTGGGTAACTTTGTGATGAAATCCATGGAAATCTGTTCCCATTTCCATTGAGGTATCTCGGGTTGTTGTAACAATCCCGATGGTTTCTGATGTTCTGCCTTTACTTTTGAACATGTCAAGCATTTACCGACATAAATAGCAATTTCTCCTTTCATGTTCGGCCACCAGTAGAGTTCTTTCAGATCCTTATACATTTTATCCGAACCTGGGTGAATGGAGTACCTGGACTTGTGGGCTTCGTCCATAACCAACTCCCGTATGTTACCAAAACATGGCACCCAAATTCTATTCATGAAGTATAAAGTGTCATCTGACTTTGGTTCCAACTGCTTTATCATTCCTCGTAAAGCTTCATTCTGAATGTTTTCTTCCTTAATTGCCTCTTGTTGTGCCATCCGGATTTGAGTCGTGAGACTCGTATGAATTGTCAATTCTAGGGCACGAACACAGAGTGTTTTAACCCGTTCTTTACGACTCAAGGCATCTGCTACGACGTTGGCCTTACCAGGGTGATACTTGATATCACAGTCGTAATCATTCAGTAGTTCTACCCAACGACGTTGCCTCATGTTGAGTTCTTTCTGATTAAAGATGTGCTGGAGACTCTTGTGATCTGTAAAAATAGTACATTTTGTACCGTATAAATAATGTCTCCAAATCTTGAGTGCAAACACGACAGCACCCAATTCCAGATCATGAGTCGTATAATTTTTCTCATTTACTTTTAGCTGTCTGGATGCATACGCTATGACTTTTTCTCTCTGCATCAATACACATCCCAGGCCTTGATGTGATGCGTCGCAGTACACAATGAAATTGTCAGATCCTTCAGGAAGGGATAGGATTGGTGCACTGCAAAGTTTCTGCTTCAACAATTGGAACGCTGATTCTTGTTTATCGGTCCAATCAAACTTTTTGTCCTTCTGAGTTAACGTGGTCAAAGGCAAGGCTATCTTTGAAAAATTCTCGATAAATCGCCTGTAATAGCCTGCCAAACCCAGAAATTGACGCACCTCAGTCGGAGTTCTTGGTGCTTCCCAGTTTTTGATAGCTTCAATCTTGGATGGATCCACATGGATACCATTCTTATTGATAACGTGTCCGAGAAAGTGAACCTCTCGGATCCAAAACTCACACTTAGAGAATTTAACATAAAGCTTCTCATTCCTGAGTAGTTCCAAGATTAATTTCAAATGATGTTCATGTTCCTCCTTGGTTCGTGAATATATCAATATGTCATCGATATACACAATCACGAATTTATCCAGGTATGGCTTGCACACGCGGTTCATGAGATCCATGAAGACGGCCGGTGCATTAGTCAAGCCAAATGGCATAACTAGGAACTCGTAGTGACCGTAACGAGTCCTAAAAGCCGTTTTTGGTATATCTTCTTTCTGAATTTTCAGTTGATGATACCCTGATCGTAGATCAATTTTAGAATAGAAACTGGAACCTTGAAGTTGGTCAAACAAATCGTCTATTCGAGGAAGAGGATACCGATTTTTGATTGTCAGTTTGTTTAATTCCCGATAATCAATGCACATTCTAAAGGTTCCATCCTTTTTCTTTACAAATAGGACCGGAGCTCCCCATGGTGAGAAACTCGGTCTTATGAAACCTTTGTCAAGTAATTCTTGTAGTTGGCTCGATAGTTCCTGCATCTCGGAAGGGGCTAGACGATACGGCGATCGCGCAACTGGTGCGGCTCCTGGTACTAGGTCGATCCGAAACTCGACTTGTCTTGGTGGTGGTATTCCTGGTAAGTCCTCGGGAAATACCTCCGAGTAATCTCTGACGATTGGTATGTCCTCAAGTCGACGTTCTTCGGGTTTCTTCTCGACGATGTGAGCCAGGAATGCACAATAACCCTTGCGTAGATATTTATGAGCTTTCATGCAGTTTATCGTCTTCAACATCATTCTACACCTTTCGCCTTGAATTGAAAGAATTTCTCCGCTTGGTAGTGGGATACGTACAATCTTTTCGAAGCATACGATTTCAGCACGATTCTTTGATAACCAATCCATGCCAAAAACAATATCAAAACTCCCTAGTTCGACGGGTAGAAGGTCTATACTGAATGTATGGTTTTCTAAACATAAAGTACAACCCCTAATGACCTCTCCGGTTTCTATTAATTTCCCATTTGCTAATTCAATTGTATAATTTTGATCTAGTTTGCTGGCCTTAATACCGAGTAAGGATTTAAAATCATTCGACACAAAGCTCATATCCGCACCCGAATCAAAAAGTACAGAGGCATAGTGATTATTTATCGGGAACGTACCAGTGACGATGTTCGGGTCCTGGCGTGCGTCCCTTGCACCCATCACAAATGCCCTCCCTGGTGCCTGAGCGTTGTTCTGATTCTTCCACTTGGGACAATCCCTCTTGAAGTGCTTCAGGTCACCACATATGAAACATCCCGGTTTAATTTTCCCCATTCGGTTGTTAGTTCGACAAGCTTGTGTGGTGTGACCAAACTTGTCACATTTTCCACACTTGATGCACACACCGACATGATGATTTCCACACTTCTTACATCTCGGTAGGCCCCTATCATACTCCTTTCTTTCCACTGTATTAACTGCAAAAGCTTTCATAGTTCCTTGTTTCTTAAACCCTTGCTTCTCAGACTTGTTACTTGAATTTCCCATCCATTTCATTTTCTCCCCAGATCTACCTTCCTCGTTCTCCTTCCTCACAAACAATTCATTACGTACCGCATCATCCCTTAGCTTGAATGCTAAAGTTGTAGCACTCTTGGCATCTACTGGATTAGATGATGTTACCATGCTACGAATTTGAGGCGCAAGACACCACAGATACCTCTCAACTCGCTTATGTTCTGGTGTGACCATATGCGGTACTAGAATCGCCAATTCATTGAAACGGTCGGTGTATCCTGCCACATCATCTCCGATCATCTGTAGGTTCCACATCTCAGTTTCAATCTTTTGTAATTCGTTTCGAGGACAGTATTCCTCAATCATCATGTTTTTCAAGTCTTCCCAAGTCAATTGGTACGCTGTCTCTCTCCCCAAAGTCTTCATTTGAGTATTCCACCAAGTTAAAGCTTTATCAGTGAGCATGCATGTAGAATACTTCACCATGCAGTCAGCGGTGCATTCACTAATATCAATCACCGACTCCATCTTTTCTATCCATCTCATCAGACCTACTGCACCCTCGGTGCCATTGAAGTTACGGGGGTTGCAGGATAGGAAGGCCTTGTAGGTGCACTTCCTACTTGGAGCATCTGTAGAATCACAAGTCATAACGTCATTAATTCGGATCATGACTATGTGTTATGGCTTATTTATTTTTATTACCTCCGGAACCTCCTGCTGTACCGCTACCTCCTGCACCTCCTCCGCCGGTACCGCTGCCGTTTCCTCCACCATTATTTCGATTTGCTTCATACTGCTCTATGGCGGCAGCTACTCGCTGTGCTATGAGTTGTTCTATGTTTGGGGAAATTGTCTCGTTGTTGTCACCAGTAGGGTTACGGGGTGTCCCACGTTTAGGTGCCATGACGTTCTTTCTAACATATCAATTAAAAAGAAACAACATTATATAATAATAATGATAGATCATGACATAAGAATACAACAACGTCAAACGTAAACAACCATTATCACAACCTAAGCCATCATATACATAGTTAAAACATACATAGTACATTGTTCCAAAAGACAAGGATACAAAAGGGATGGGTTCACATGACCACATCAGTACTAAATTTTAAACTACATAATGTGCTATGGACACAACCCGCCCATAATAGGTTTAAAAGAAGAAGTGGGAGTACAATCCAAACATCATGGCAAGTCCCGCCATGACAAAGCTAGCCCTAGCCACAAATTCTGCAGCCAAAGTCCTCTCTTCCAGCGCCTCCACCATGTCTCGGACCGTGAGAGTGAACTGCCAGTCCATATCAGCTCTCAACTCGAGGTAGTCAGTGGCACTCTGTATGTCTCGGGTGCTATCCTCCAAAGTCTGTACTCGAGATCCGAGCCTTTGACGTAAGCACATGGTTGCATCCCCATGTGCCCGAATATCATCTAGTAGATCATCAAGACGTTCCTCGTGCGTACGAACGCGTGCTACCAATGTAGGCACTGTGAGCTCCATGGCTTCCCCAGTGTGGGGTAGGGGTGTTGGGGAGTTGGAGGACTCTCCGAGCTCAAAGGTAGAGGGAATGCTCTCCATCTCCCTCCATCGTGCCAGGGTACGGGGCATCCAACGGATAGTCCCCACCGTAGGGTGGTAACAAGGTCGTTTCTTAGGTGATTCCTCATCAGTCTCCAAGTTTTTCGGGTCACGGGCTGCCAGGGTTCTTTTGCGCGGAAGTTGAACCTTCTTCCTAGCACTCTTTACCATAACTGGTCCTTCGCTTTTCTTTCGATAGACGATAGGCGGTTCTCCCAGGGCGACATTGGGTGGTGTGGAGCTGCGAACTTGTACTCGATTTTTAGGACGTGTGGCGGAAAGTTCCTCGTTGGATTCAGAGTCAGAGACAGGGTCAGAGTGTGAATGTGACGACATACTTGTGACTACAATATCCACATGACATGATGACCGGTTATGCAATGCTTATGCAATGAAAACATTTTAGTGAGTCATTCAAATTATAGACTAGGTTCCGTTTTAGACACCTAGTTCGCTATAATCAATGGCTCTGATACCAAGTTCTGTCACACCCCGCCAAGGTGGAAACGCGAGGCGCGACGTTCACTGGTTTCCAAAGCATATGATTACCGCAAACACATACACGTAATTGGATACATAATCGAGTTTAAAATATTTACATCATAAAATGTCAACTTGAGTTTACAAAAGTTTAAGATTTCGCAAATATGACTCAAGACCATGAGTTATACAAGAGAAATCCTCCCAAAATCCGTATCCACGTGCATGCATGTATCCTACATTGCTAACCTGATGGCCACATTCAATTTCCTGAAAACATACTTAAAACTGTCAACACGAGGTTGGTGAGTTCACAAGTTATTATAAAGAGTTATCATAAACCCAATGTTTAAATATGATCATTTTCCGATCAAAACTCCTTGTTAAACCTGATCACTTTAACATGATCAGAACTCTTTTGTTTAAACCTGATCACTTTAACCTGATCAGAACTCTTTTGTGTAAAACCTGATCACTTTAACCTGATCAGAACTCTTTTCTTTAAAACCTGATCACTTTAACCTGATCAGAACTCTTTTACATGTATTACCAATGAATATGAATACTAATCCGATCTATTGACCCCATTTGTAAGCTTGCAAGGAATACAAAATAGTATGTAATGTACGAGACCGTAACCAAACCCCAACATTCTGTGCCTCCCCTCGCCTTTCTGCGAGTAAGACAATATGCGGTCATTCGGCCATTTTGACCCCTGGTTAGCGCGACTAACCATGACCGGAGGCGTCACCCCCAATAGTACTATTCATATAATCCCGGGCTAAATCCATAGCTAATGGTTACTAATTTATTCAGAGGTCTTTAAGCGCTTTACTTTTCCCTCAATACACACATACGGTCGGATCATTAGTTCAATTCATTTGCACACAAAAGTATTTTACAAGTATGTTTCCACCCCAAATCATTTCAAAACTTTAGAAAAAAGGGGGATTAGTGAAACTCACATCGACAGTATGAATGCTAGCAAATATTTGAATAACAGCAGACTCGCCTATCCGTATCCTAATTACACAAGGATAACATACACATTAAGACTACCCGTCTTAAACGCAAGTTGTTCACTCGACTTAGCAGATCTGATTACTTTTGTTTAAATATCTTTTTAGTTTTCAACACTTGTTTCGTTATAAAATGGTTTTAAGTTACTGCTCCATGGGGCTGATAAACATGTATCGAAACTTTCTTAGTTTCGATTGAACATAACAGATGTCGAAACTACTTAGTTTCGATTGAGTAAATTGGATATCGAAACTACTTAGTTTTGATTGTCAAAAATAGTATCGAAACTACCTAGTTTCGATTGGGCAATAGGTATCGAAACTTATAGTTTCGATTGAATAACCGGTATCGAAACTCCTAGTTTCGATTGAACACAGGTATCGAAACTCCTAGTTTCGATTGAATACATGTATCGAAACTCCTAGTTTCGATTGAACATAGGTATCGAAACTCCTAGTTTCGATTGAACACAGGTATCGAAACTCCCAGTTTCGATTACTGTAATTCTGATTGACAGAATCAGTCCTGTATATTTTTATGTTTTAATCTTGAATTTGACACACTTTTCTTGTTATCTTACTTGCGTTTGAACGATTTGTATGTTTAGCTACGGTTTTAAAGCAATAATATGGATGGTATCGAGTTTTTACCTTTGAACAGAAATGGTGATATTGAGAGAAACAGAGAAATGGTCTTGAATCTTTTGCTAAACTCTCTTCAGGAACACTTGAGATTCTTCTTAAAACACCGAATTATGGTGGATTTTGCTTTAAACTGGACTTCGACTTGAAGGAGAATTGGGAAATTGCCGTAAGAAAATGAGAAGTATGAAGGGATTGTGAGATTTCGACTGAGGAGGTATGGTTTTTATCTGAATTTGAGTGAATTAGCAAGTGGGAGAATGGCTCCTCTGATTTTCGGCCGAGAAAGTCAAGGAAGTGGTTTGGGGTTAATGATAACTAAATTTAAGTATTAATTTATTAATGGTATTAGTATCAATTAGAGTTTTAAAGGGGTAATTTAATTCGGTTTAGATTTCTCACGGTATTATAATTTTAACCAGTTTATGGCTCGTTGAAGAAAATATTGAAATCTTGGTTTGTATAATTCGTTGAGGTGATTATTTGTAGGTATGAGTACCTAAAAGTGGCGCTACATAGTAACGTTTTCGAAAAGTTCATTATTTTACTTTTACGTAAATTATAGTTCAACGTAAATTTTGTGTAATATATACATATATATATATATATATTTTTCTGGTTATTCTATTTAACCATTAACGTTCGTATTAAGTCGGGTTATACTGCTTACTTTTTCTAGTAATTCTTTAAAATTTACTAGACTTGGAATAAACTCCTTTGCTAGACTTCTTGACTTTACTTAGTCAAAATAAAATATCAGGAAATAATAAGTATGAACGTGCATTTATGTAATATGGATATTGACCTAAAATGCTGGGTGTCACACCACTTCACTGCTTCCCAATGAACTTTTCCTGGATTAGATAAGTACTTACTAACTAGTCCTACTACATAAGCCAAGTCTGGCCTTGTGCAGACCATTAAGTACATGAGACTGCCCGCTGCATTTGCATAAGGGACTTTATCCATTCTGCCTTCTCTTCATCTGTACTAGGACACCCTTGATGAGACAATTTAAAATGAGATGCTAGAGACACTCACAGTCTTCCATTTATCCATAGAAAAATTAGACAAAACTTTATCAGTGTAGGACATTTGAGACAGTTTTAACTTTCCCTCAATCTTATCCTTTTTTATTTCCATGCCTAACGTATTTTTAGCATTCCTCAACTGTTTCATTTCAAAATTCTCTAAAAACATTTGCTTTGTGGATTGAATCTCATTAAGGTCTTTACAACACACTAACATGTCATCAACATACAAGAGCAAATAGACATACCTGCCACTCCAGTATTCTTTGAAATAAACACATGAGTCATACCTGCTTCTACAAACCCATTTGTGACCATATGTTCATCAAATTTCATTGCATTGGGGATTGCTTCAACCCATACAAAGATTTCTTCAATAAACAAACTTGATAATCTTTTCCTTCTGTCACAAACCCCTTGAGGCTACATCATAAATATGTTCTCATCTAAATCACCATGTAAGAATGCAGTTTTTTACATCTAACTGTTCAAACTCAAAATCTTCAGTAGCAACTAAGGATAGAATCACCCTTATTGATGTATACTTAACCACAACTGAGAATACTTCAATGCAATCAATCCCATCCCTTTTGGTATGTGTAGCAACTAAGGATCGAATCACCCTTATTGATGTATGCTTAACCACAACTGAGAATACTTCAGTGCAATCAATCCCATCCCTTTTAGTATGTATGGCTACTAAAAGGTGATAATACTTCAACGTAATCAAGGGACCATCCGTGTAATTAACTCAAATAAAAAATAACAAAAGGTGGGGTTTTGTATGTGTGGCAACTAAAAGGGTGAGATTGTATGAATTAACAACTTTAAGAGAGAGGGGGTACGACAATTAAAAATGAGGAAAAAGGGATACATATACATGGGTGCCTCTACAGTACAAACAAGTAAACACAACCGCTTTAGGCCTCCAAATTTGAAGGTCCCAAAAAATTGAAGAAACTACTTCAAGTTTATATTTTAACGTAAAAACATATGTCATAATTTATCAACTTTTATGTTTTTGGAGAGAAATAATAACTTGTCAACTTTGGTGTTAACATTATACTTTTACGTTCTATAAAATCACGTTTTACTAATTTTTATATACTTAGAAAATTTCACAAAAAACCAAAATTTTAACATTCGCTTCAGGCTTCAAACTATGTTGAGTTGCCCATGCACGTATAATACAACCCTTATCAAATTGCATTATTGACAATAAATCTAAATAAAATGTTTATCATAATTGAAGTAAAATAACATGATGTGAAAAAGAAATTGAAATATTAAAAATAAGCTTATTTATAAAACCATTACATTTTCCTAAAAAAATGAAATTACCTTTTCGTTTAAGCATAAACAATTTTCAATTTTGTGTTCTAGTTTGACAAATTATAAAGTAACACACCAAAATAGTTGCTTTTAGAATTATTTAATGTATGTTTTAAAATATACTAGTTAAAAATTACACGCCACAATATACTTAACTCCTCTCCCAAGCTACCAAAAGCCGAAAACATGAGAAACCAGATTGCATGCTCACATGGGAGTACCGCCAACTGCCATCTCATCCGTTGATCATATCCAAATATTGTCTTCTCTACATGTTAGATGATAATCCAACGGCTAACACCTCGCTTGTCCATCTAACAAAACACGCAATGTAACAGTAGATTATCCTACCCCAAAGCAAATTCCAGAACAGAGGCGTGCCACATTGGACAAGCTACCAAAGCGGTTTCAAACTCCATTTATCAAATATGTCACAGTATAGCCCATTCACTATGCTAATATGACATTTTTTACCCATTATTATTATTTATCATTTTTTAGCCCCTGGCAAGTAACAAAAATGACTTGGTGAGTTGCTTCGGTCGGGTTATTTGCTAGATTCGGTTGATGCCATTCTTTTTTTTTTGTACTACGCTTGTTTTTAAAATATTGTCTGTATAATTTAGGTTTATCATAAAATAGCAGCATTGTTTCCAACTATTTCATGTTGATAATTATACTTTGATATTTCATGATTTAGTCATGAAATCTAGTATAATGCTTTATTTTTATATCATATATAACAACTTGCTTTCTTAAATGTTTCATATTATTCATTAATAAATGACGAACAATGAAATTAGTATATTATCCATTAATTACTATTGTGAAACACTAAGCTAAACATATTTGTTATTTCGTGACAATATTATAGTGATTATTCATCAATATAAATTGTATGATCTTTAAAATTCATCACCTTATTCTTAAAATATGTATATGGATTGAGTCATTTTTGTTGTATAATTCACAATAAGTTCATCAATGAGAGCAATGTATGAATTAGTGAACCTCAACACTTGCTTTATGGTTGTTGACTTGTTCTACATACAAAAAAATGAATATTCTACATAACTCACGTCTATCTTTTATAATAAATGAATATTCTCCGTAACTCACATCTATCTTCTACACGTATATACCATAAGGGTACTATGAATATATGAAAATTGTTTGTAGACGTGCTAATCAATCCACGAATAAATTTTTGTGGTAGATTAAAGTAAATTTTGAAAAACCGTGTAATTAATCTTCATAACTTTTACTCGCATATCTAAACCTCAATTGTTTCACAAATACCATATTTTGTTTGTTTGAAGTAAATCAACTAACTATCTTCGCCTTCAAGATTTCCAGACATTATAAAATGACAGATTTATAGCTAGTTGAAGATTATATGAAATTGATTGTAAGAAGTTAACAATTAAGTGGTTATATTAAAGGGTAAAATGAGTACTATGATAGAAGTATAAGGGCCAAAATAGCAAAATTTCCAAATACTATACCCTATGTTCATCCCACACGGAAAAACCATCATCTCCTTTAATTTACTCCTGATCCTCTGCAATACATATAAATACAGACGAACAGATTCTTCGTATCCTCTTTGGAAGTGAACCAGTTGGCTTTCAAATGTCTTCAATGGCGACACCTGATCGAGAATCAATCGATACATTCATCAGTATCACCGGTTCGTCTGAACTTGTTGCTATTCAGAAACTCACGGTAATTTCACCAATGTTTTACCTCAATCACATCAAAAATCATGATTTACTCGTTATTGTTGATTGTTAATCTCGTTTCGTTGATCAATTTCAGTATTTATGATCGATGTTAATTTGCGCTCTTTGTTTAAAGTACGGAATCTGATTCGTAATGTAACCTAGGGTTTTAAGCTATTTTCCGTACATTTTAAATCTCAATTTGATGTTTTCAGAAAGTTATTTGATATGGAGTCTGTAATTTTGGAATATAGAATTGAGGTGGAATTTGTTGCAAAGTTATTCCTGTTGACTATTGGTAGTAATTGATCTGAAATTTTGAATTTGTTGACTTTTTGAATCATCATGTATGGTTGTTCTTCAGGAATTATCCAATAAGAATGCCAAATAGCTTTACAGTTTGGTGGATGCAGCAATTTTGGATAAATTATATGACCATTGTGTTTGACACTTTTGGTCAACTGCACATTCTTTGGCATTTTCTGAAGAAAGATAACCTAGTTGAAATGATTAGCCAAGTAAAATGGTTTGAATTTTAAATTTGATGTATGATTAATCCAACAGTCCAACCTTCAGAGTAGGTTAGTAAACGTTTAAAACTTTAGCTATCCTATTTTTTAAATTGATTTTTCGCGGTTTTAGTTAGTTCTTGACACAAATCATGGTGGCCTTATAAAAAATATAAGAGACAGGGAACTACAGAAGATGAAAATTGTTTCAATGGGTATGAAGCCTTTTCTCATCAAAGTCGAATGCTCAGCATGTGTTCTCTCCATAAATCAGTTTTGTGAACTGATATATATTTTATTGCTAGTAACCAAATATTTAATACATTAACTGAGTTTTTTGCAAGTTGATTTCTGTTTTCAATTTTCAGTTGATATTGTTTTACTGCCTGGTGCTAAACCATATTTTTCTTTATGATTATTAGGAGCATGGTGGTGGTCTCAATGAAGCCGTTAATTCTTATTTTACTGAAGGAGATAGGAACATGTTAGTTTTCCTTTAATATGCAAATTATGTAAAATTGTAAAAGTGGAAAGAATAAAAATAATAAACCCATTTTTTTGTTAATTTCTTTTTGACAAATTGATTTCCTTTTCTCAGTACACATGAAACAAGTGTTGCTGCTCCACATGAGGATTTCATGGACATAGATGAGACACACAGAGGATTTCATGAATCACATCACCCTGAAACTGCTTCCAGAATTGACCATGTCACCAACACTTTGCCAGAAATTGTCCCTGGAACTCATGTGACCCGTGATGATGATGATGATGTGTTGGGTGGTATTTCACATGACACACGTGTGAGTCCAAGTGCTCCTGGAATCAGTAATTTACCTGACTATGGCATAGAAGAGGAAATGATCCAAGCTGCAATCGAGGCTTCCAAACGCGAGGCTGAAACTGGTCGACCAGACATGGTAATTTTTTATGTGGGTTGAAATGGGTCGGTTCAGGTTGCCTTGAAACACCTTTTTGTCTAAAACTTATGGTTTTTGTAACAAATAACTAGTGTGTCAAATATGATTAAAAGAACAATATTATTTAAACGATGACCATTTTTTTTTAATAGAATGATTTAGTAGATTTTGTCTTAAAGTTATGGTTTGGGAGACTTTCGACCCATTTGACCAATTTGACCTTTTTTTTATAAACCATTTGACCTATTATTGATAAATCATAAACCAAATTGACTCACTCATAAGTAAATCAATCGAAATTGCCACCTCTGATTAAGCCATAAACCTCATTTTATCTTCTATCCTGTTGATGATTCTTCAGCCAGCCGAGCAAGAGAAGGCCTTTGGTGAACTAGAATCTGAAGCAGGACCATCAGAAACACGAGCTTCTAAGTTGGCTCAGGTTGAAGAATTCGGGACACTGGCACCATCAAATGGAAGGTAAAGAATGATTTACCATTTTGTTTTTATTTTTGTTATAATTTCGTTAAACCATTAAAACAAGTTACAAGGAACCATAGGTTGGTTGCTGGTAGCTCATCTATCCAGGATGAAGCCGAAGATGCAGACGAGCAACCTCTAGTTAGGCATAGGAGTAGACGTGTGAACTTGAGCTCGCCATCAGGTCCCACACAACAGCAAAACGTGAATCATCCTGATGAAGTATTTCTCTGTCTTCTTTCTAATTTCTCACTATAAGGTAGTGTTTGGTATGTGGGAATGGAATGAACATTCTCATGAAAAAAAAACATTTTTGTTAACCACTTAGGAGTGGAATGCACCATTCCTTCCATTTTAAGGATATTAATTCCTTGTGGGAGGGATTTTCTCTTTTTCTGATTCCCTCATGGAATGGAATAAAAGTTTACAATCAAAGTCTATTTTGTTTCTTTAAAAGATCATAGTAATATTAATTCATCAAAAAAAAAAAAAAAACTAAAATATCGTGTACATTCTAAAATTAACTAAAAATATGCTTTTTTTTAATTGTAATCTGATTTGAGCAAACATATATAACTTGATGTATATATAACATGAAAAACTGATATTAAACTAAACTACAAATATAAAATAAATATATTATATATATCTTTCTCAAAACATGTCATGTTTAATGATAATTTGACTAAAGAAGTAGAATACAAATATATATCAAAGAACATGCTTGAATGACTGTTTCCATTCCCCATTCTAGCCAAACATGCTAATGGAATACAATGGATGATTCCATTCCATGGCTCATTTCATTTCATATATTACTTCTTATTTTATTTGTTGATTGTTTATGAAAAAAGTGGGGAGGTATTTCATCTGAAGAACACGATGAAGCGGTCATGCTTGAGGCTGCAATGTTTGGTGGAGTTCCTGAAGGGGCTGGATATAGTGGACCATATACGCGAAGTCGATATATGCGAAATGGTTTTGGTAGAACTAAGTCGGCCCCTCGTTCTCCATCTCCCACTCTTACTGCTCAAAGATTGATAAGGGAGCAACAGGTAAACCCTAAAGTTACTAATTAACACCACTTTCTCCCAAAACAAAACCATATGATTTCTAACCATTTCTTTCAGAATGATGAATATCTTGCATCATTGCAAGCTGACAGAGAAAAAGAGTTACTAGAGCAGGCAGCCAGAGAAGCTGCTATGGAGGAAGAACAGAGAAAATTGGAACAAGAACAGGTAGTGTAATTTTCAAGATTTCAGTATAGTTTTCAAAAAAAAAAATTGGTTTCTTTCTTGCCATTGTTTCAAGATTTCCGTATAATTTTCTAGATTTTCTGGGTTTCTATATGCAGGAAATCGAGAGGCAGTTAGCAGCCAAAGAAACTTCACTTCCTCAGGAACCTGCATCTGATGATGACAATGCAATCACTCTTCTCGTGCGGATGCCAGATGGAGGCCGTCGTGGTCGCCGATTTATGAAAACTGATAAATTACAGGTACCGTTTCTGCAGCACTGATGACATGGATTTTATGCTTAAATTTCTATCCCTTAAATGACTAATTTTTACCTTTATTTTGTGCAGCATCTGTTTGACTTCATTGATGTTGGCAGAGTGGTCAAACCTAGCACATACAGATTGGTAATCACTCATCTGTTGTTTTAGTCCCTTTCAAATATTCATTTATTCAGTTTTTTATAACCTTTTTTTAAAAATAGTCAGTAATGATATTAAATGTAATCGTTTGACGCAGGTGAGACCATACCCTCGGCGTGCTTTCAGTGATGGCGAAAGCGACTTAATCTTGAATGAACTTGGTTTGACTGGCAAGCAGGAAGCATTGTTTCTTGAGTTGATTTAAGCAGCTTCAGTCATTTGTAAATTATGAAATAGTTGGTCTCCATAGGGTCATTGCTTGAAATATATTTAACCTCAAATTCAATGTCCTTGTTCTTGTTTGGTCAGTATATGGTTCTGCTATAAGTGGCACACGTCTAGCCAGCCAGCTCGAGCTTGATTAGTGCGCTGTCTACTGTCGTGCCTTGTGTATATATGAATTTGATATGATGGTGTTTGCTAGATTTATATGTAGTCATTGAAAATGTTTTAAAACAAGCTTTGTCTAGTATTAAAGTCAGGTATCTAACGTCATTATTTTAAATTTTAAATTTACTTTCACAACAAATTAATTTTCTGGTTATTTGACTAGAGAGAGAAATAAAGAGAGAGATAGATGAGAGTCTGCATCGTTTCCCATCACAACCATCTGTCACCTTCGCCTTGTCGGAACCCTAACCACCGCCGAAAAAGCTACATATATATGAGACATTCAAGAAATATTGTTTTTAACCTTCGCCGCAGCTGGAGAGCTTGTTATTATAAAGTGATAAAAGCTTTATTTTCTTATTCCTTTTTAGATAGATATAACAATATATATATATATATATATATATATATATATATATATATATATATATATATATATATATATATATATATATATATATATATGGGATGGTTCCCCTAAGAAGCCTAATTTGGCTAAGAAGCCTAACAAAACAATCTCATCCATTCAATTGGATTATCAATAGTAGAGATTTAAGTGTAGAGAAAATAAAGGGTGAAGGGTCATTCTTGGAAAACCCATAATTGTTGACTTTTTTCAACTTCTCCCACTTTTTTTAAACGTACATAACTTTTACATACGACCTTATTTTAAAAAAAAAATTACACCATAAAATTGAGCGTTTTTTTACCTTTAATTCGAGTATAGTATTGATATATTTTTTGTAAAAATAAAATCGACACTTAATAAAATTGTGCTACTTTACGTAAATGTGCTGGTTTATTGTAAAACAGCACAATTAACTATGCTGTATTTTAAAACAACATAATTAACTGTGCTAGTTTATCATAAAACAACACCAAATATAACAATAAATTGTGTTGTTTTACTATAAAACAACACCAAAATAACACGCTTATTTGTGTAACTTGCTATTCTTAACTAACCAAGCACAAACAAAACCAGCACAACAAAACTAGTACATCAAACCAGCACAAAACAAAATTTTGAGGCGTAAGTTTTTTGTTACCTACCACTAAACCGTTTTTTGGTGTATGGATGCTTTAAATTTTTATTTTTAAAGAATGACACCAAATTAGGCATATAATAATTGACAAAAAGTAGCACAAGTTAAAGAAACCAACACATTTACGTAAAGTGTGCTGTTTTAACAGAAACCATCAAATTTTTAATGTGCTAAAATATGTTGTTTTACTATAAACCAGCACATTTACATAAATTAGTACAATTTCATTAAGTGTCGATTTTGTTTTTATAAAAAAATATAGCAATACTATACTCTAGTTAAAGATAAAAAACGCTCGATTTTATGGTGTAATTTTTTTTAAAAAATAATGTCCTATGAAAAAGTTATGAATGTTTAAAAAAAGTGGGGGAAGTTAAAAAAAGTTAACAAAAGTGGTTATTACTTAAATACCCTTCCACTCTTATTTTTACACTTAAATCTCTACCCTTGATCATTCAATTGAATGGATAAGATTGCTTCTTAGCCAAATTAAACTTATTATTTGAACCTCTTCCTATATATATATATATATATATATATATTAAAACCAATTTGGATACTATCAAATTTGATATTGTTCCAATAAACTCACTCGTTTATATTTTTAACCTATAAAACTACTAAAGTTTTAATATAATTCCATTGTTAGTAAATCTATTTTTATAATTGTTTAAATTTAAGCGTTTTCATATTTAAAAAATTGGAATAACTTACTAAACAGTAAAATAAAAACTTAGATTATTATTTAATAAATATATCATCCTTTAAATTTATTATAGTATATTTTTACGCGAGTTCCATTTTAATATTGTCGTATATATATATATACTAGTTTAGAATTCCGTGTATTTCACGGGTTAAATAAATATAATGTTAAATACATAGTAATAAAAAATTTTGTTTTTAATATCCGTGTAATACACAAGTTGAATAAACCCCTGTATTACACGAGTTGAATAAAATATAATGTAATCTATTAACACATACACTCGTCAAAATGGAACAATGTGAATATGTAAATATATGATTAAAAGTTTTTTATTTAAATCCTAGCAGGTTATAAAATTGTTTTCAGTTTGTAGAGTTCATAAAAATATGAGTCAACAAATTAATTGATGATAAACACAATTTTAAATTGAAACAAATAATAATTAATTTAGTTACCTAAAATAGTAAAGTTGGTTATTAATAGAAAAGAGAGACGGGAAAATGAGAATGAGAAGACCTAGAATTATGACAAGTGTCTTTATATTTTACTTGTTTATTATATAACTAGGTTAAAATCCCGTGTATTATACGGGTTGAATAAATAAAATTTTATATCCTTAAGTAGTAATAAAAAAAATTATATTTTTAAAAACCCGTGCAATACACGGGGTTGAATAAACCAGGGTGTTACATTGATTGATTAAAATATAATGTAATTTGTTAACACATACTCGTCAAAATATATCTTTAAAATATGTAATTTGTCATGACAGTTATAAGCTCTGTTAATTCATATTAAATTCATTTGATTGATGATACGATAACTATTTATAATGAAATAATTATCTGTAATTAGATTTATATATTAAACATCTAAAAATAAATTTTTTGATATCATTATTTAATAAAAGAAAGGGGAGGAAAAAATGATAAAAATGAACCATAAAGTGACATGTATTCATAGGACTTTTATTTATTAATACAAAGATGATTATTTAATAGGAGAGAGAAGCAGAATAATTAATAATTAATAGAAGAGAGATGAGGAAAAATAAGGGTGAGGAGTAACCAGAGAATGACATGTGACACAAAAGATTTTTATTTATTATGTTAGTAAGACTAGCTTAGACTCCGTGTAATACACACGAGGTGAAAAATATCAATACATAAATTTCTTAAATTTTATTTATGTATTTTACAGGTGTAAACATGTATTACTATACATATACTAAGAATAGAAAATAAAATTCAAAATATATAAAAAAATAATATATAACTGGTTACGAAAATACGCCAATTACCATTTAATGTAATTTGAGTTTCATTTACTATTTGATTGAAAAAAAAATTACATAATTAGATTTCAAAGTTTAAAGTTTTTTTTATAATAAAGGATAATTTAAAATAAATATGTTTTATTAATATAATTAGTAATTTAACAAAAGATATGGGTGTATTTAATAAGAGAGAGAGAAGGGAAAAGAATGATAATATTAAATATGGTGATGACACATGACATACAAAAACCTTTATTTATTATATAGTATATAGATATAGAGGGTTAGGTTATAGTAAAAAGGGTTTTAAAAATAAGAAGGGTAAGAAGGATTCTAAGCTTGACATGTGCCATTTTATTGTTTTTAAAGGGAGAGCATAATGGTCAATGTGTAATATACCAGGTCAATGTGTAATACAAGGTATGATATTACACAATGACTAGACGACCAGATATTACACAATGAGCATATTATACAATGACGTGACATATTTGAGCGAATTACACAATAATGAGCGAATTACACAATGAGTTGTAAACGTAAAACACAATGATGAATACATATAACACAATGATGAAAAATATTTGACACAATGATTTGACTAATTACACAATGAACTTATATTACACAATGACCTGACTAATTACACAATGACCTGACTAATTACACAATGAACTTGTATTACACAATGACCCGACTAATTACACAATGAACTTGTATTACACAATGACCTGACTAATTACACAATAGCTAGATATTACACAATGACTAGACGTGGTATTACACAATGACCTGACTAATTACACAATGAACTTATATTACACAATAACCTGACTAATTACACAATGAACTTGTATTACACAATGACCTGACTAATTACACAATGACCAGATATTACACAATGACCAGACGTGGTATTACACAATGAACTTGTATTACACAATGACCTGACTAATTACACAATTAGCTGGAAAACGTAAAACACAATGATAAATACAGATAATACAATGAATTTGTATTACACAATGAGCTGGAAAACGTAAATTTTTTTTTTCGTTTTTGTTTATAACGACACTATACTCGTTTTAAAGATAAAAAAACGCTCGTTTTTATGGTGTAATTTTTTTGAAAAAATAATGTCGTATGTAAAAGTTATGAACGTTTAAAAATGAGGGGGGAACTTGATAAAAAAATCAACAAAAGTGGCCAAGACTAATACCTTTCCAACAACTTTTTCTCCTACAATTTAATCTCAACCATTAAATATTTTCTATAATTTGATCCAATGTCTCTAAATCCTTCTCATCCTTCTTAAAATTAGAATGCTTTTTACATGAACCTAATCCTAAATATAGATATAGATTAGTGGTGTGAAATTTACATTTTTTAGAAAATAATATTAACATATTTCCAATTTATTACATTCCCTCCTTTATAACTAACTACCTGCAGAACTTCCAACTACCAAAATATACACTTATTACCCAATCAGCAACAACCACGTGTCACCCCTCCCCATGATCCTTCTCCTTTCCTTCTTTTCTCTTCAATTCCTTCCCAAAATTCAAACCCAAATCCACCATTTCTGTTTTGATAATCCATCATGTGTCCGTGTTTGATAGATAAGATCAAGGACATGGAAATGGAAGAAATGGCGTCTATGATCGGAGTATCATATCCGGTATTCCAATTCCTTCTATGTTACGTCGCCACAATTCCCTTCAGCTTCTTCCACCGCTTCGTCCCAGGCGGCTCCACCGCAAAACACTTCTACGCTGCAACAACCGGTGCCGTGCTTTCCTACCTAGCCTTTGGCCTCTCTTCCAATATACATTTCCTCGTCTTGATAATCATTAGCTATGGATCTATGCTCGGCTATCGGAAACGATGTGGCCTTATTACGTTCTTCTTAGCAATGGGTTATCTCATCGGATGGTACGTGATTAACATATATTTCGATAAATTGAATTTTAATAATCTAAACTATGATCAATTGACCGATAATATTTAACCAATGATAATCCCAATAGTATAATCATCAAAGATTTTCACTCAGTTTTGCTCAAAATGATAACTACAGACGAAATGGGAAAACGCACAAGTGAGTATAAAATTTTATGATTATGCTACTCGTTAATTGTCGTTGATCAAATTAGCAGTATAGATTATTATCAGCCAATCGATAATAGTATTTTTGAAGTTTTTTTTGTTGTCTGAAGATGTTATACTAGAAATCACGGTTATTATTGTAAAATTTGGGGATTTTTTATCCGTGTATAGCAATCGGGAAGGTGTACAATTATGTCATTAAATCGAAGTATTAATTAAGACGTAACTCAATAGCCAATTCGCGAGACCATAATTATGTATAATTTGGAAGGTGTTCATGAATCGAAGCTATAATTCGTGATTATAAAGCTTGAATTCAAATTATTTTGGGGAAAAAACAAGAACTATGTCTATACATCTCAATTTTTATTTTTATGTACTTAATTCTTGTAAAAGTATGGTTTTCCTTCCTATATTTTATAAAATTATTGATTATTAATGTCAAATGTTGGCAAACATGTAGCCATGTGTATTACATGAGTGGAGATTTATGGAAGGAAGGAGGTATTGATGCTACTGGTAAGCACTCTTTCAATATTTTTCATATTGTTATAATAATCCTTGTTCATGGAAATTGATTTAATGCCATCATATTATGTAGGATCCATGATGGTTATAACATTAAAAGTGATTTCATGCGCTATTAATTACAACGACGGGTTGTTAAAAGAGGCATATCTACGTGAATCCCAGAGGAAAAATCGGTTACTTAAGTTACCCTCTGTCATAGAGTATGTGGGATATTGTCTATGTTGTGGAAGTCATTTTGCAGGCCCAGTTTATGAAATGAAGGATTATTTAGACTGGACAGAAGGCAAGGGGGTAAGTTTTTTTTTTTGAACAGAAACAATGAGAAATCTCATAGAAAGCTAGCGGGTAACTAGCAAAACCCTCAAACAACATCCACCAAATAACCATTAGCCGTAGCCAATGCACCACAACAACTAAATAGGAAAACTAAACAAACAAGACAAAACAGGAAACATAAACCCAGGAACCTCCCCACATTTAACCAGTTCCCCTGTGAGGATTTTGTAACCATAATTCCCATTTAGTACCTTGACACTTCCCTCTATTCACCAGCCATTTATATGCCAAGATCTTGATGTCTTCCACCATGTTAACCACACTTCTCCTAGTGTTTGAGAAGATCCACTTGTTCCTCGTCAACCAAATTACCCATAACGTACAATAGGAGATTAATAAAATGAAAACCATGTTTGTTACCTTTTTATACAATTTGCTATTTATGTACACAACTTATTATTTTGAACTATATTTGCTAGATTTGGATGAAATCTGAGAAACCTTCACCATCACCTTTTGGGGCAGCAATAAAAGCTATTCTTCAAGCTGGTTTGTGTATGGGTGTGTACTTATACCTTGATCCTCGATATCCATTGTCAAGAATCTTTTCTAGGAGTTATAAAAAATGGGGATTTATTAAGAAGTTGAGGTACCAATACATGTGTAGTTTTTCCGCGCGTTGGAAATATTATTTCATATGGTCGGTCTCAGAAGCTTCCATGATCCTTTCGGGGCTCGGCTTCAGTGGATGGACTAATTCCTTTCCACTTGAAGCACAATGGAAACGGGCCCGAAATGTTGATATTTTGGGTGTTGAATTTTCAAAAAGTGCGGTAGAGATACCGCTTGTGTGGAATATTCATGTCAGCACATGGCTTAGACATTGTGAGTTTAATTACTTTTTTTACATATATGCAGTGTATGTAACTATAGCATGTGTTGATGTACATGTATGTATGTATGTATGTTCAGATGTTTATGACAGGCTTGTTCTGAAGGGGAGAAGACCTGGTTTCTTCCAGTTGCTAGCAACACAGACTATTAGTGCTGTGTGGCATGTAAGATTTTATTTGCAGTTATATAATTAGGGGCATTTTTTTAAAAACAGATGCGCACTTTAACAAAACTGCTTACATTTATGAACTTATCTTAGGGTGAAATAAGTCGTTTCCAATAAAAAAAGCGAGCGGATTATCTGATAAGTTGTTTAAATAAGCAATCCGAAACACGCATTTATAATTTTGTTGTGACATGTCTAATAGTTGAGATTACTGTAATTTAAGGGTTGATGGTTAAAATGTTAAATATTTTTTTTACTTTGACAGGGTTTATATCCAGGATACATCATATTCTTTGTTCAATCTGCTTTGATGATTTCTGGTTCAAAAGGTAATAACTCTTTGTGGATAGTGAATTACTTTCATGGTTAAATTTTAACTTATATTTCTTTTACTCTTCTTCATTTTTTGTGTATGATCAGCCATTTACAGATGGCAACAAACTATTTCCAGTGATAAACGTATGCTTAAGAAGATGATTATGCTCTTGAATTTCGCTTACACGATTATTGTTCTAACCTACTCTTCAGTTGGTTTCATGGTACGTTGATTATTTTTTTTTGAACATGTTTATTTATTGGGAAAAACTAGTTTAGATCTTGTGTCTACACACGTGATGAAAATTAAAAAATATCAATATATAAATTTTTTAAAATTTTTATGTATATATTTTACAGGTGTAAAAATATATTACATATACTAAGGATAGAAACAAACTCAAAATATGTAAAATTTAATATATAATTGGGTTTCGAAAATACGTTAATTACTATTTAATGTAATTTAACTTTCATTATTATTTGATTGAAATAAAAGTTACATAATTAAATTTCAAAGTTTCTTATAATAACGGATAATTTAAAATAAATGTGTTTAATCAGTATTTTCTTTAAATATATATTATTATTAAAATATAGAAGTGCATTAAATAAGAGAGAGAGACGGAAAAAAAGATGATGAGAATAAATATGGAGGTGACACGTGGTAGTAAAAAACATTTATTTATTATATAGTATAGATACGAAAATGAACATTTGACTAGAAAAATTCTCAAAAATGGACATTCAAATTTAGCCTACTGTTTTATGGACATTGTTCTTGCGAAAAGGCTAAAGCCTGCTAAGCTAGCCGACTAATTTTTCTGTGCCAACATTTCATTTGTCAGAGTACGAACCAATAAACAATCGACACGTGGCAGACTTAGCCTACTAATAGACGGCTATAGCCGTCTAATCCTGTTAGCAGGCTATAGCCGTCTCTTAGCAGGCTAAGCCTTCGAAATTTTCATGAAATTTTCGGAGGCTTAGCCTGCTAATAGACGGCTTAGCCTGCTATTAGCCGGCTAAGCCTGTCACGTGTCGCGCGTTAATTGATTCGTACTCTGACCAAAGAAATGTTGGCACGGAAAAATTAGCCGGCTTTAGCCTTTTCGCAAGAACAATGTCAATGAAACAGTAGTCAATGAAACAGTAGGCTAAATTTGGATGTCCATTTTTAAGTATTTTCTTGATCAAATCTACATTTTCGTATTTTTCCCTTATTTATTTCAGACTTATAAAACTCTTAGGTTTGACTTAAAAAAATGAAAGTCAACCTCACCTTTTTCTTAAGTTTGAACAACTTGATGCATACATTTTTGGGGTGTTTGGATTTGTGTTATTAACTTAACTATCTCATTATTTAGAAGTCAAGTAATCAGTTTTATAACAACAAAAACAAATGTGATTAGAAGGAAATATGAAATTATTTTATTACCCTAATTTTATTATTTTGCACCCATATGTTTAGTTATTAATACTATAAAGAAAGAAGTTATATTTGGGCCTATATATGATATAAATTAAGAAAATTAATTAATATAAAAATGTCAGTTTTGATTATTTTCTCATTAGATTTCTTAAATATCCAGATTATTTCAAAAGTTTAAGCAATATCCAATTGCTACGACATAAATCCAAGCACATCCCTACAATATCTTTTACATCATACTTTTTATAGTTGGTCATCTGATTATTATTTTTTAATAACAAATAATCATTTCCAAAACACACATTCAAACACCCCATTAATGATATAAATACTTTATGTTTCAGATACTAAGTTTGGACGAAACAATCGCTGCATACGCGAGTGTATACTACATTGGAACCGTCATTCCTATGGTTGTCATCCTCTTTGGTAACATTATCAAACCAAAGCGTGTCACATCCAGAACCCGAAAAGTACAGTAATATCTACAAACCACACAAAAATAGGTATTTTAATCTTTCCCAATTTTGCTTCCTTCTTGGCCTGTTTAGCCCTCAACTTGTTATGAGCTCTTTCGGGTTTTAGCCTCAACCATTTTAGCACCGCACCATGCCAGACAGGTTCGGATCTAGAAGTGGTTTAGGGTATGTACTTGTATATTTAAATTTATATTTTCATAATGATAATGTTAATGGGCACTAAGGTCTCCTAGCTAGCAAGGAGGACCAATATGTATAAGGCCCTTGGTTATCTATATATGTTCACTCATGTATTTGGAGAAGGTTTTGTAACTTTTGTCGATTACTATGAAAACTATACCATTTTTCTGTCTTATTTGAATCATCACATTGATAGTTCTCCTTATTATTGAAAAACCTTACGAAATAAATAATAACTTTTTTTTACAAAAAAAACCCACTAAACTCCCGCCGCGAAGCACGGGGAAAAAACTAGTTTTAATTTGATTGATTTTGTTAGATAAATTTAGTAAAAACATGGTTGGCAGTTAAAACTGTTAAGTCTTTTAATATTATTATAAAAAATATTTTGTGGCTAAAAGATAATAAAAAATTAAGAGCTAGTTATATAACTCAAAAACCAAAGAGTACTTATTTAGTATACTCTAGCGTATACTGTGAGCAAGAAATCTAGACCTTTGATGGAAACAAATTAATTGTTGAGATGATTGGAGGATGACATGGACGTTTTAAAAGGAGATGTAGGAGTAAAATGGGAAAAGGCAGTGGCCGAGATAGAAAGGCCACATTAGGGTCAACCGACACCAGTATATTTTACGGGCTAGGTAGAACTTGACCCCATTGATTTTAAGGAATCTTGATGCATGTTTAGGACCAAAAAGCCGTCATGCAAGAGTTAAGATTTAAAAGGAAAGGACGAACAAAGTATTCACAGGTAATACCCTATGCGAGTACTAGAGTATTCACACGAATACCCTTGAGCGATATATAAGTGTATTCGCACGAATACTCACTGCGAGTACTTTGAGTATTCCAGCGAATACTCGTGAGCGAGTACTTATTTAGTATACTCTAGCGTATACTGTGAGCAAGAAATCTAGACCTTTGATGGAAACAAATTAATTGTTGAGATGATTGGAGGATGACATGGACGTTTTAAAAGGAGACGTAGGAGTAAAATGGGAAAAGGTAGTGGCCGAGATAGAAAGGCCACATTAGGGTCAACCGACACCAGTATATTTTACGGGCTAGGTAGAACTTGACCCCATTGATTTTAAGGAAAAGGAAATTGACCCTATTAGTTGCTAATTTTTTTTTATATAAAACTCAACTCAATAAAAAATAGTATTTAGTATTTTAGTAGTTTTTTTAATTGAGTAGGCCAAAAATAAATAAACTTATTTTAATATGAGTACACATAAAATAATTACCCATTTGATAAGCCCCAAAATAAATACTCATTTCTATAAGTCCATATGTCTATAACCCATTTATCAAATTATCCAATTTCTTATTTCTCCAAATCCTAAGTTTGTTTAACCAAAAAGAATATCGAACTTGGACTTGGATCTGGCGACTTTTGAGACAAGGGAGAACGAGTGAAAGCATAAGTCGCATTTTTGTCCGCCTTTTGGCTACTACTGCTACCGAGATCTTATCGATTTTAATGACTTCCTAGCTGCTGAAATTAGAAGAATCGTTCCCTTGACACTTTTCTATCAAAGTCCACCTGAGTCGAGGTTAATTTTTCTTGTTCTTTAACCTTTAAACTTAAAGTTAGATGTGTTTATGTTAATCTTTAGTGTTTAGTTATTGAAATTTGCGTATAGACTTGATTAGTTATTGACTATTGAATTTTAGAGACCATGAAATAACTTTTAAAAAGAAAGTCAAAAAATAGTAATCCTGAAACGTATTTTTTTATAACTCAAGTGACATTTAATTTTTATTGTGTGTTTTTTTTCCAATGAAAATGTATTTTTGTTAGGGTGTTATTTCTTTATTATGTGATCCAAAAATCATGACGTCAGGTCCTTAAAAACCGAGCATAAAAAAATACTGGCACATATAAAAAGGTAAAAAATCTAACTCTGTCACTTGAAAAAGCCAACCATTGTTAACTTTTATCCACTTGTCTTGTTCTCTCTCCCTTCTTCATTTTTGTTAAACATCTATAACTATTTATACGATATTATTAAAAAAATTATATCATAAAATCAAATGTTTTTTTAATTTGAATATAATATTATTATATAAAAATAATAAGAAAAATATTTTTTCTAAGTGTATTCAACTAGGTGAGAATTTTCAACATAGAGTTTTAATTTATTTGAACATGATGTTTTAACTATTTCAACACTAGGTTAAAGCCCATGTTTTACATGAGTTTAATAAATACAACTTGTTATAAAGCAATATTTTCTATGAAGATTTTTATGTTTGGTCTTATTAGTCATCTGTAAAATAAGAAATAATTAAAAATTTTCTTATGATTTAGTAATTTTTAATAAAACATTAGAATATATGTTAGATATTTAAATATTTAACATTATCATTATTTAATAGGAGAGAAAGGTGAAAAACAAAAATCTAGATTTAATCAGAAATCGACTCATAGCAAGTATAGTTATTCATTTATTATAATATAGGTTAAAACTCAGTATATTATACAGGGTGACTAAATACAGTGTTATATATATATTTAGTAATAAAGATCTAATATTACATATTTTTGAAATATTACATAATTTTTTAATACAAATTTTAGAAACGTTATATAGTTATTTTTTAAAAATGTTTTATAAAAAGAATGAAAGAAATGTTCAAACTATAAAAATGTTTTATGAACAAAACTATTTTTTTAATTAAAAAATGTTTTATAAAAATAGTTATAAAAATCATTATTATTTAATAGGAGAGAAAGGCGGGAAACAATTTTTTTATAGAGACTTGTATCATTAAATAGGAGAGATAGACGAGAAAAAAATGTTAAGGATAAATATGAGAATGACACGTGACACCCAAAAACCTTTATTTATTAGTATGTATAGATATAGATTACTTTTTAATTTAACATGGTGTTTATCATAACGAACAATTAATGTCTTAGTAATTTATTTAACAGATTTAGAAAGTTTTATAAGTATTAAAATATACGTTCATTCAATATTTCAAATAGCTTTTGTTATTCGATCTGCAAACGTTATTTGATGATTTCATATCTATTATACTTTTTGTGCACCTTGTTTAGTCACTCTCAATTTTGAAGACACAAATCTGTAGTTTCTCCGATGGGTCAAAATCAACCCCGACTTTTTTGAAGTACATCTCTAAACTCAATTTTTTTGCTTTTTATAGTTCTATACCTTAAACATGAAATTAATGTATTATAACATTATTCTTAGATTTTTTTTTGAGCACGCATGTATATACGTGTGTGTATGATTTTTTACGTATATAGTTCGATAAAGTGTTGTAATATTGTTAATCTTAAAAGTCATGTAACCATAAATAGAAGAAAACATGCTCATTGTGGGAAATAAAATATCGGTGTGCTTTACTAGTTGTTTTTATAATGAAAAATAAAAAAAGTATATTGGTTTTTATAATATTGAGCAAATTACAAATTACGTCCTTTAAGTATTACCCGCATTTCTGAATACTTCATTTAACTAAAGAAATTACGGAAAATGTCATTTAACATACAAGGCACACGTGTTCTGACTTAACGGTGAAATTTAACGTCCGTTAGTCAAAAGAATGTAACGTGCAATGTTTTTTAAACATAAATGACGTTTCGTGTAATTTACTTAGTTAAAAGATTTATTATAAAATATATGTAATACTTAAAAAACGTAATTTATAATTTGCTCTATAATATTTTAGGGTTTTCCTTACTTGAATATGACATGTATTTAAAGAAAAAGTCAAATTGAAACACACTGTATATAATCGAGGGGAAATCAATTAAACAGTCACGTTGACAAAAGAAATCGACTTTCATAAAAAATAAATCCACTAGCCTTTTAAAATTCAAGAAAATGTAAATGAGGTGGTCTAAAATAACATACTATAGGAGACTGGCACATCACCAAAAAAGGCAAAAAGCGCGTAATTACGTAATATTACTTAATATCTCCTAAAATATGTGATATTATTTAATTTACGTGTTTTCAGAAAATAAAATCTGTTTTATTGTTGGGAAAACTCCTACAATGAATATTTTCGTTATTGATTTTATAAAAATAATAAAAGAAAAGTTAATTCTCCCAAAATAAACATCATTTTTTACCGATAAATATATCAAAACTCGGCGGGTTCGCCGATATCACGTGTCTTGGCCCTTTAACGTACACATGTCATTTTTCTCCGAAATATGTCCAAAACTCGGCGTTTCGCCTAGATTGCATTCTAGGCGTTTTCGCCTAGTTATGAACAAATCCCCGGCGTTTTCGCCTAGTTATGAACAAATCCCGGCAAAACGCCAAGTTATGAACAAAACTCGGCGGAAACATGTTTTGACGATTTTGTCGAGTTTTTAAAATTTTCCGTTGAAAATGACACGTGTAAGTTAAAGGACGAAACCACGTGAACTCGGCGAAGTCGCCGAGTTTAGGTAGTATCTCGGCGAAAATCCATATTCATTTTGGGATAGTTGACTTGTCTTTGTTTGTTTTTGGGAAAAACCTTTTAAAAATGTTAATTCTAGGAATTTTCCTTTATTGTTTTCGTTTTAATAGTCACGCAACTCTTTGGCTTCTCCAAATCTTAGAACTCGGTTTAATGCATGTGACATTTGATGAACTTTGAGAACAAAAAATTCCCATGGATAAGAGTAGCTTTCATTTAAACGACTAACTTACACTACTAAATTATATCTTCCTTAGGTTTTAACTTCGGTCTTCTTGCTTTGTCTTTTGTCACTTGGCTACAACCCAAGTGGATTATGGATGGACTGATCATTTAAATACTCCGTAACATTTTGTTTCTAAATATATTATACCTTCATTAGGTTTTAATTTAGGTCGATCTTCTTCAAAGAGGCTTTGTCTTTTGTCACTGGGCTACAACCCAAGTGGATAAGAGTAATTAAGGTCGGGCTATGGACGGACTAATCGATCATTTAAATACTTGATCCGTAACATTTTGTTTCTAAATAAACCTTTAGAATGTTTGGTTCTTAGTCAATGGCTCACCAAGTTGTAATTGGCAAGAGAGCAAACTGTAATGAATAAGATTAAAGACGAAGAAACACAAAGGACGCTTCACATGCAAGTGGGGGCAACCAACTTGCATTATATTCTTTCTTATTTTTCTAAAAAGATTTACAATACTGATTTTTTCTTTAATTGGAAAGGAAACTGAAAAATCGAAATGGAGACTAGAAAATCGCATGATTACATAATCCAAATCGTGTGATTTTGGTGACATGTCGATTTCCTTTACAGGGATTTGTATGTTCGTTTTAAAGTTTTATCTTAGCAGTCGTAGACAAGAAAATACAATAATATCATAAATTTCCCATTAGGATCCAATTGCAAGTTATAAGAAACAATTAAATCATAGGTTGTTCAAAGAAGCCTAACCTTTAGGGATTTGAGAATGTTGATGAAGTGGATGTAACAATCCTTCGAAGACACCTATAATGATATCCATATGTAAGCGACGGCATGTCGTCGCAAAAGCCTGCTACGACGACACGTCTTTGCTAAATGTCTCGTCGGCGTAGATCTGACGCTAAAGCTCCAAAAAGTCGTCGGGAAAGAGTCCATATGCTGCATATGTATATGTTATGTATGAAAATATTTTTGTATTTTATTTTTAATTTATTATGAAATCGAGAAATTTATAGTCAATGCATATATATCTGTATTTAGCTAATGTATAATTTTGTTTTGTCATGCATAATGTATAATTTTGTTTTGTCATGCATAATGTATTCTTTGTACTATAGTCCACATATATACTTCGTATTTTGTTGCATGTGCATGATAATTGATATTTTTACAAGAAGTTCATTTTGATTTGTTTTTCGACTAAAATGCACATGCGCATCTCAATAAATATAGTAAATTTTTTTTATTTTCTAGAGTTTGGCCTCAAAATTTAGATTTGTTGGCTAGATTCTGTTTAGGTAGTAATTTTTTAATTTGTTCCCACTAAATGTACATATTCATATTGTTTAACTAACATGCTTATATACGTGTGTGTCGCAAAAATCGTATCATTAGAAACCTTTCTTTTAGTTTTATGTTTGTTCGATTTAATTAGTCGAAAATGCACCAACACCACAAGGAAATGACTCTGTGCCGACGCCGTTTATACCGAAGACAATTGTCGTCGGCATAAGTCACCCTGTACCGACGACATGTCGTCGGTATAGGTCAAATCCAAAATTTTGACTGGGACACCCTATACCGACGACATGTCGACGGTACAGGGTTGAGGCAGATTGGAGGGAAAGCTGGCGCCCAATGAATTATTGGTGAAAACCTGTACCGACGACTTAATTTTGATTTTCTTTTATTTAATAAATTTTCGTCGGTCAATTTTTTTTTTAAATTAAAAACAATTCTGGAAAAGACTATGCCGACGACATGTCGTCGGGACAGACTTTTTACCTTTATTGACTGGTCAACCTTCTGGGAACCCTATACCGACATGTCGTCGGCATAGGCTCCGACACCGACGACAAACATGCCTATACCGACGATATGTCGTCGGTATATGATTCAGCGCGAACAAATAGGAAAACAGACGGCAGAACTTCATTTTCAGCCAAAACCCTTCAAAACTCCCCCAATTTTGTCTCTCCGACGATTTCAGTGTTTTTGGGCTATTTGGGAGCAACTTTCACACAAACTCTCGGGATTTAAGGTGAGCTAACATCCGGGTTTCATATTTTAGCTAATTTTTTAAGATTTTGATGTTTTGTTTGTTTATTTTGGTTAGGTTTTGGAGAAATTTCAACATTTCTTGAATTTCTAGCTCTGTGAAGGTAAATACTCATTTTAGTTACTAATTTGTGTTGAAATTTGGTTTAGATCAAAGATTTTTATGATTTTGTATGTATGTGTTATGTATGTTTGTATGTATGAGTATGTATATTCGTATGTATGATGAAATTATTAAATTATGATTAGTTTATGTCATTTGTTTAGATGTGTGATTATTTTATATAATTTAGTTTATGTAAATTAGTGTTTGTATGTATGTGTGTAATTTGTGTTTATGATGATTAGTTTGAATGTTTAGTTTGTATGTATGTGTGTAAGTTGTGTTTATGATGATTAGTTTGAATGTTTAGTTTGTATGTATGTGTGTAATTTGTGTTTATGATGATTAGTTTGAATGTTTAGTTTGTATGTATGTAATTTGTGTTTATGATGATTAGTTTGAATGTTTAGTTTGTATGTATGTGTGTAATTTGTGTTTATGACCATTAGTTTGGATGATTAGTTTGTATGTATGTGTGTAATTTGTGTTTATAATGATTAGTTAATATGAATGTATATATGTGTATGTATGTTTATATGTATATGTTTGTAATTATGTAATTAGGTTTTTATTTATGTATGTAATTGTGATGTGTAGATATATAAGATGGTATTTATTCATATGCTTATATATGTATTTTTGTATGTATGTTTGTTTATGTTCAACAGATGTATGTATGTTTGTAGGTATATATATATATATATATATATATATATATATTTTATGTATGTTTATGTATATAATTGTGTGTATGTATGTATATATATGTTTGCATGTTTATGTATATAATTGTGTGTATCTATTTTTTTAAGATTTGTAGCTATGTAATTGTGTACGTATATATATATATATATATAAGTGTGTATGTATGTATATATGTTTGTATGTATATGTAACTTTATTTAATTTTGTTACAAGTTCGGAACTCGTTGCGTTAAAGAGGTGGGAATAACATTATATTTGTGTTTCATTGAACTTATTTAAGATATGTATCCCGACTTTTTTTTACCTTTGTGTAGTTAATTATTTATTTCATTTATGGTGTAAACGGGTCGTTTATCATAATTTTATAAATACTATTAGTTATATATTAAAAAATATATATTTTATAAAATAAATAAGAAAAAGGCTTACACCCCTAATGTCATTTATGTACGTCTTTGTGTACACTAGTATGTTTATTTAGGATAGCCCTTTAAAATATACCCGTCCAAAATTTATCTAATAGAGATAAATTTTGGATTGTCCCCTTTGGGACTGCTTTTTGAATATTCTATCTCATTTAGGATATGTATACATTTTAACGGGTTGACATTTAAGATAAAATTGGTAGCTATTTCTCCGTACTCCTTCGAGTTTGCGGTTTATCTGCATATTTGGGGAGTTAAGTGGAAATGCTGCTGATTTTTTTTAAAATAGTCAACTTAATAAAATGTATACATATGAGATAGAATATTCAAAAAGTGGGTTAGGATCCACCGCCTTAGAGTACCGATCAAATCATATATATTCATTTATATCATTTATTACATGCGCGTATATGTGTATGCTTATGAAACTAGATATGACAATTGATAAAAGTTGGGTTACACTGCGAAATCAGAATTCTCCGGCTTTCTTAAGCGGTCTTCGCAACTTTATAGAGACGGCCAAGAACCATGTCGACGGTCGAGGTAGAGCGTTTTGCCCGTGTAGACGTTGTTGTAATGCGTGTCGACAGGATTTGAACACGATATATGGCCATATACATGACCGTGGGTTTCTACAATCATATCAGAATTGGATTTATCATGGTGAACAGCATCCTCGTGCGGCGGAGATAACATCACTTTTTGCCCCAAGAACAACACCAACTCCTCCAATAACTACAACAACAAATAATGAGATGTTTGATGCCATAGATGATGTGATGGTAGAGCAAAATACAAACGAGGATAATATAGATGAAGATGGAACTGGTTTAGACCCCAAGTTTGATGCGTTGTTTGAGGAGCTAAATAAGGAGTTATACCCCGGTTGTAGTCAAATGTCTTCCCTAAACTTCATAGCCAAATTGATGCATATCAAAGTTATCAACAAATGGACGAATAGTTCGTTTGACCAACTGTTAGATCTTCTACAAATTGCATTGCTGGAGGAAAATCACGTTCCAGCGTCACACTATGAAGCTAAGAAGAAACTGAGTAAGATTGGGTTAGGATATCAGTCTATCCATGCTTGCATTAATGATTGTGCACTGTTTTGGAAGGAGAATGAATCAATGCAAAACTATCCGGTTTGTAATGAGAGCAGATGGGTTGACAAAAACACAAAGGGGAAGAAAGTACCACAGAAAGTGTTGCGCTACTTTCCTTTAACTTCACGGCTTCGACGGAGGTAT
Source organism: Smallanthus sonchifolius (assembly GCA_023525975.1). Lineage (NCBI taxonomy): Eukaryota > Viridiplantae > Streptophyta > Magnoliopsida > Asterales > Asteraceae > Smallanthus > Smallanthus sonchifolius. Next base: position 56,594,340 of record CM042041.1, on the reverse strand, counting down.
AGTTCAAGATTAACGGCAAAAGATATGATCTGGCATAATACTGGACGCTTAACGGATGGTATGATGCGACATCCTGTTGATGAGAAGGAATGGCAAGAATTTGATGAGAGATATCCGGATTTTGCTAAAGAACCAAGGAATGTCCGCTTAGGTTTGGCTGCCGATGGTTTTAATCCGTTCGGTAACATGAGTCAGACTTAAAGTATGTGGCCGGTAGTGTTAACAACATATAATACACCACCGCGATTATGTGTGAAAGAGTCTTGTTTCATGTTAACCTTGCTAATTCCCGTGCCTAAATCACCTAGTAAGGACGTTGATGTTTTCTTAAGGCCTTTGGTTGATGAGTTGAAAATGTTGTGAGCTGAAGGAGTCCAGGTGAGAGATGCATCAACCAAAAATGTATTTAGGATGCATGCGACACTGTTATGGACTATCAACGATTATCCTGCTCGTAGTAGCTTGTCTGGATGGAGTGGTCAAGGTTATAAAGCATGCCCTACGTGTAACATTGACACACCTTCGTACGCTATAACGAATAATATAGCTTTTGTTGGACACAAAAGATTCTTGTCTAGAAAGCATAAATGGAGGAACGATTTGTCCTTTGATGGCAAGAAAGATACAAGACATCCTCCCCGACGATTGACTAATGCTCAAATATTAGAACAACTAAAAGGTTTCCCAGACCATGTCCCGGGGAAATATTCAATGCATGGAGGGATTAAAAGAAAGCGCCTTGCATCAGATTTGAATTGGACTAAACGAAGTATCTTTTTTGAGCTTGATTATTGGTCTTCTCTGCTTTTAAAACACAATCTTGATGTTATGCACGTGGAGAAAAATGTGTGTGAGAGTTTATTGGGTACTTTGTTGATGAACGATAAATCAAAAGACACACACAAATCCCGCAAAGACTTGGAAAATATGGGTATTCGACATAACCTATGGCTAACACAAAAAAATAACAAGTTGTACTAGCCACAAGCTCCTTACTCTTTCACACCTAGTGATCGAGAACGCTTTTGTCAGTTTATTCGAGGAGTGAGACTGCCTGATGGATTTGGATCGAATTTAAAAAATAAGGTACTACACAATGATTCAAATATAATTGGGTTAAAGTCCCATGATTATCACATCCTCATGCAACTATTGCTTCCAATAGGGGTACGATCGGGTCTGCACAAAGATGTTTCAACAACAATCAATGACGTTTGCACATTCTTTCAAAAAATTTATGCACGGTCACTAGATGTGAAAGATATGTATGAAGCAAATGAGGAAGTGGTTAAGATATTATGCAATTTGGAAATGATATATCCTCCAGCATTTTTTGACATAATGGTTCATCTCATTCTTCATTTACCTGAAGAAGCTATTCTTGGTGGCCATGTGTATATGAGATGGATGTATCATTTTGAAAGATACATGAAAAAGCTTAAAGCATATGTTAGAAACAAAGCCAAACCTGAAGGCTCAATTGCAGAGGGTTATGTTGCAGATGAAGCCTTGACATTCTGCTCTATGTATCTAGACGGTATGCAGACCAAATTTAACCGACCAAATAGAAATGCAGATACTGGCATCCCTAAAAGGCAGTTTCAAGTGTTTTCTTTACAATGTCGACCAATATCGAAAAAGAAAATCAAGGCGCTCTCTAAACATGCCAACAAATCATTACAATGGTTTGTGTTGAACAACTGCGATGAAATCAAAGACTACAAATCGTAAGTTTTTTTATCCATCTACTAGTGATAAACTATTATTATATTTTAATTTAATTCCACTAATTTGAATTTTATTTTGTCCATCTACCAGTGAATCTGAATCTAAATTTTCTGAACGCAATATGCAAACCGATTTTTCTTCATGGTTAAAATATGAAGCAAATGTATTTTCATGTTCATCTTCTACACCCGATAATAAAGAATTAAGGGCATTGGCACATGGTCCCTTGTAAGCATATTCTTACACTGCTTGCATAGTCAATGGTGTTAGATTTGTGGTATAAAATCGTGATTCCCGACGCTCTACTTAGAATAGTGGTGTGGTTACAATAGGAGAAGACGATACTCCATTTTATGGTCAACTAGAGGAGATCATAGAGTTGAACTAGATTGATGGTTACTAGGTTGTACTATTCCATTGTAAATGGTTCGACACGAGAGGTAAAAGATTAATTAAGCAAAACAATACTATCATAATTGATATCGGCCGTGAATGGTATGTTGGCAAAGAATGGTATGATGATGTCCAATATATATTAGCCACACAGGCTAAACAAGTGTTCTATCTTCGAGATCCTTCTCGAACCACTGGCCAATGGAGGGTTGTTGAGAACGTTCACCATCGAAAGCTTTGGGATCATCCTAGTGTTGTTAATGAGATAGAAATATTGCACGACACTCAATCAAATGATTATAATTTGGTTGTCGACACCGGATGCAAAGGTGGTGAATCAAGTCATGTTGCCCCGATTCCCCATGCAAACAATCAATCTATTACACGGGAAACTCAATCATTTTTTGGTAACTTGGTTGTCGACTTAGGCTACTTGCCCATGTGTACAACTTTAAATGAGGGTGGTGACCCAAGTCATGTTGCCCCGATTGATCTCGATGAAAGTTTTATTAATGATGATATAGAAGATGAAGAAGATGCATACAATTCAGACGAGGAAGATGAAATAAATGACGATAAAGAAGAAAATGATGATGATGTTGACACACGTTATTGTAGTGATGATTCTGATTGAATGTATGTTAAAAATGTAGTATTTGTGTTTAATAGATGTATTTATATTTGTCTTTGTTAATTATTAATTATTTGTGCTTACTAATTATTTTTGCTGTAGAAATAATGGCAACGACGACGTAATCACACGATGGTGATGGTGGAGACTGTGGATATGGGGGTCCGTATAACATAGACTCGGGTTGTGCGAGTGGATCTGTTGGTAAGTTACTTGTTAGTGTTTAATAGATGTCTTTATAATTGCCTAAATTTCATGTGTCAATGTAGGTAGTGCCTCACAAAAAAGGCGTTGTAAAGGTAAAAACCTCATATTATATAAGAAATTTGAGGAAAATGGGAGGCAGCCTCTTCCCATTGATGTTGAACTTCATGCCGGTGGCTACAAGTTCGTGGGTTCGAACACTTCTTATTTTATCCGTGCTATCTCCTTGGAGGTTGAAAAGGTTGTTCCGCCATAATATCCTAATTGGGCCAAGGTTCCAAATGAGAAGAAACAGGCCGTATATCTCATTATACTAGTAAGTATAGATGTTTTATAATTACTTATAATTTCATAACTATTAGATTTTTTCTAATTACTTTCCATTTGTAGGATTATTTTAATCCGGACTACTAGAGAAACACTGATAAGTGGTGAGACGTTGAACTCGGAATCATCGCCGAGTGTTAGAGGGCTTATAAAGACCGCAAAGGAGAGTTGAAAGTTCATTTCGACGAGAATGGGAGATACGATGATTTGGAGGCGGCGAGGAGTAATCCACCACAAGATGTTGATCAAGAAACTTGGGATATTTTGATTAATGAGTTGTTTTTAAGTGCGAGCTATAGAAACCGCTCGGAGAAGAACAAACAAAACCGAGCACAACAACGCTACCCAAGTTTCCATGGCAGCAAATCATACGCCCAACGCCGACGCATGGAGGTATGAAATACAGTTGTTATTATTATACAAATATGCTTATTAATTCTTAGTGATATTATTTTTGTTTTTCATAGGAGACCGACCCTATTGACGTGTTCAGATCGACCCATTATAAAGAAGGGACGTGTTCAGATTGACCCATTATAAAGAAGTGAAATGATTTTGTTGTTAAAACATCCAAGTTTGACTTTAACGGGTCAAAATGACCCAAACACACTTTAATAGACTTAAAATAAAATACTTTAACTTAAACAGGTCAAAATGACCCAAACACACTTTAATATACTTGGAACATCCAAGTGTAACTTTAAACGGGTCAAAATGACCCAAACACATTTTAATAGACTTAAAACATCCAACTCGAGGCCAATTGTTGAATATGTTTGCTAGTATTAATAGTATTTGTTGTTATTAGTGTTGGTTGATTGTAATTTGTGAATTTGGGTCTTCTATGACATATAGTTTAAAAGGTTGGTTATCCATTTTACAGCAGTTATGTTGTCGAATTTTAGTAAAATAGTCAAGTGATTGTTTATTACATTGTTTAATGAAGGACCGAATCCAAGAGGAGTATACAAGATCCTCTGTTGAATCTGGTGGTGAATCATCCGCTGTCGATGAGTTTGCATGCATGGAGCGTGCATTGGGTCATCGGCGTGGCCATATCCGGGGTGTTGGTCATGTGGTGAGTAATCCCACACCGGATGTGTTCGGTACTCCCCCTCCACAACCACATTGGCAAGACGTTGATCAGCGTGTGGCCAGTCTTCAACAACAATTCCAAGAACAACAACGCGAAGCCCAACGAGAAGAAGAACAACGGCGGCAAAATCAACAACTAGAGGAAGAACGTCGTGTGCATAATCAACAAATGCTTGAAATGCAACGACAAATGGATCAAATGAATCGAATGTGGTTGCGCGGAACTAGTAGCGATGATAACTAGCTTGGAGTTGTTGAGCCTTTGCCTTTGTTGTTGGTGTAGTGTTTGTCTTGAACAATTTTGTAATTTGTGTGTTTTGAATGTTGGATTTGTCGAACAAGTTTGTAGGTCGAACAATCTGTATGTCGAACAATTTGTATGTTTGTTTTATGTTTCGGATATTAGTTTTTATCGGATTTGAATGTTTGAATGGTTTATATTTAATTATTTGCAGGTTTTTGTTTTAGAAATTTAATATTTCTGGAAAAATATTAAAAATTAAAAAACAAAAAAAACAGAAAGACCTATACCGACGACATGTCGTCGGGATAGGCCTTTTTCAAAAATTATAAAAAAAATGAAAAAACTATATACCGACGACATATCGTCGGTATATGTTGACCCTATGCCGACGACAATTCGTCCGTACAGGGCTTGACTCTATACCGACGACATGTCGTCGATATAGGTTTTCTTTTTGAATTATTTAAATAGACCCTATACCGACGACAAGTCGTCGGTATAGGCTGGCCTATCCCGACGGCACCTATACCGACGACAATCTTGGCTATTGGTACGAGGCAATACCGACGACATATCGTCGGTATATGCTATCCCGACGACAAGTCGTCGATATAGGGTAAAAAAAATCGTCGGAATAGAGTGATACCGTTGTAGTGCAAGTTAATTGATCAGATCACCCATAGCACTCTGGATAACATGACTGGCTAGATCCAATGCCAGGAGATGACCAGGCCCATGAGACTGATCGATCAACCAAAATGAGGATTTTAAAATCTGATGAAAACAACATGTTGAGATTGGGTAGCTACACAAAAACAAAGCGAATTAAAAGCATGTTCTTTTGTATTTCTCTCTATTTAATTGATCGATTCATTATTTACATCGTTTTCTTGTACGACATCAAAAAGATGTATCATGAGAAAAAAATTAAAGACACTAATTCTACAATGATAATTTAAATAGAAATAGAAACAAAAGAAATGAAAACGGAAGTCAAAATACTGGTAAAAGGATTTTCAAAAATGACGGCTAATCCTGACACTGTTCACAACTTTTTAAAGTATTCATGTGAAAATTTAGATTTTTAGATGATAAATCACACCCATATATATATATATATAATATATATATATATATATATATATAAATATAAATATAAAGAAAACAATTACCATGATAAAAGCTCAGAGGATGTAACTCGTACAAAACTCAATCGCCATCAAAATTGTAGTTTAAAATTTATGCAACAAATCACAATATATGGGTACTTAGAGATTTTTTAAACCAAATTTGTATCTCTTGGGATTAGAAGCACGTAAACATCTTGGGGATCAAGGGCGGAGGATATAAGGGGCCCGAGGGGGCCCCGGCCTCCCCGATTTTTCGCTCAGAAGTGTTAATATATACGTATTCGGTCTATTTTTCGCTCAGCAGTGTTAATTTATATGTATTCGACCGAAAATTTTATAGTTCCGGGCCCCCCTATATGAAAAAAAATCCCCGGCCCCCTACGAAAATTTTCAAGCTCCGCCACTGTTGGGGATTACTTCTTGGGAAGAAGGAGAGGCGTGATTTTCGGAGTGAAATTAACTAGGGATGTAGGTTGAAGGCAACAAACTAGGTAGATTTAATGTAACTTAATCATAATATATAGCTTAATTACTTAATTAGCTTTGGCAAGTTTCTTATAGTGTAATATCCTATATTTTTCGACGCACATTTTTCTAAACCTTTGAACGTATTCCCGACCACTTCCTAGATATTCGTTTAATCAATATAAAACATTTATACGCGAGAACCTATACATACATATATATATATATATATATATATATATTATGAGACTCATTGAAAGATACATGTATATATATATAAAATACTTTTAAAACTTTATAAGGTTAAACATATCATTATAAAAGTAATATAACTACGAAGATTATTTTACACAAGCTAAAACAATAAAACTTATAAAAACCTTAAAGGGATTTTATAAATAGAAACATATATATTTGTTTTTATAAAGTCCAGGGACTAAAAATGCCAACTTCAAAACTTGTCTTAAACTAAATCTATATTTTAACACAAAACGATAAAGCTTCAAACTTCAGGGACCGTTCGTGTAATTTCACCAAACACCTGAGACCCAAACCGGTCCCGAGTTCGAAACCCGCAAACACCCGTTTTCACCCAATTTTCGCGAAAACGCGATTTCCCGTCCGGATTCGTTGAACCTTGGGTTCGCCTCCCGCGTGCGACCCGTCCCCAAGGTGCTATGATGGTTGATTTCGACCGAGGCAACGTGTGATGTCGGGATTTATTCCAATCGGCTCAACCACCCATCCTCCAACCCGTTCGATCATTTAATGCCCGAATTAGCTATAAATATCGACTCCTAAACTCAACAACAGCATCCCAAACCTCTCCCAAGTGCCAATTTCACGTAATCGTGCTCATATTTCTCGGTTTGAAGCCGTGAACCGCCGACTTCCGACCCAGAACCAACCTCCTTCATCGTGGCTTCAATACAGGTAATCCAAGTAACCAACCTACTCGTTTTTATCCTTATAACAATAACCCCTTATCAATTTACATCATTAAGGGGTTAATCCATTCGAATTTGTAGGATCTCGATTCTAGGGTTCATCATACGGAATTGGGGGCGGTTGGGAGTAGTGTTTATCAAATAAATTTTTCGGGTATTAAACTAACGAGACCCGTAGTCGGGCGGTTAATGTGTGCGTGTGCATGTGAGACCCGGTCAGTGACCCGGGTTTGAACCCTCTTAAGCTGGGTTTCGCCTTTTTATTTTTTTTAGCCTTTTAAAACAGTTTTAACACTTTTAATAATTTTTATAAATTCTTTGATACTTTTATAAACTTGAATTCGAATTTTATTTACACTTTTTATATTCTATGATATTTTAATTAATTAAATTTAGTTAAAACTTATAAGAATAAATTCCTTAAAAATAGTTTTAAACACTTGAAAACTATAAAAATACTTATAAACTTTATGAAAACTTTCATAGTAATCATGAATTTATTTGGGATCTAATTTGTTATATTTGGAAATAAATAGATTTATTTAAAACTTTAAAGTAATCATTTAATTTCTTTTTAAAACAGAAATTTTATATAAATATTTATAAAATCAGAAGTTTTTATAAAACTTTCATAGATACTTAGAAAACAGAAACCTATAAATTTTTACAAAAAATTATACATATTTAATTCAAGACTTGTATATTTATTTAAGATAAATATACTTTTAATAAACTTATACACTTTAATAGAAGCAAAAAAAAATATATAAACTTTAAACGAATTCCTATTTAAACAAATATGTTTAAACTTACTATTTATTTGAACTTAACATTGTTTAACTCCAAGTTGGTTTAATAATTACTTAATACTTAAATGCTTTAATAAATCATAAAATGATTTATATCGATTATTTTCAATTAGAAATATTTGTTCTTGTAGATAATTATTTATTCTTAATAATTATGCATTCTCAAAATGGTTATTTTGAAACCTTAATCATTATTTATTCTTGAACTAATAGTTATCGTTATAAATCTTTTAAATGATTATTATTAATCCTTAATAATTATTTATTCTTTAAATAATTATTATTAGACTTAAATAATTATTTAATCTTTTACTTAACTATTATTACCACGCTACTTCCAAATATTTAGAAAAACTATTTTATTAATATTACTTAACTTGTGTAATAGATAATTATAAAGTCTTTTAAATAATTATTGTGGGTAATAATTATTATGAACTTATTAAATTTGATATTCAAGCCTTGTTTTTGAAACTTCAATCTAAACTTTGCAAACCCAAACATTTTCGTCTCCCATTTGGAACCCTAGTCAATCTTGAAATCCTAGATCATTTGTCTTAGATTTTTTACTTAAAACTTTAGACTTACATTCTTAGGCTTATTGTGAGGATATTCTCACTCTCCAATTCTTGCAAACTCTTGTCGGATACTCTTCACCCAAATCCAAGTGAGTATACTTAGCCCCTTTTTCCTTTCTATACTTTTGGGGTGAAACATGTTCAAAACTTTAAACTTATACAATTCTTGTACAACTATGACTAGATGCTTATTCTTATGTTAAACTTGAGACTTGTATGCTTAGATTAAACTTAAAACTAGCACATTCATTAACTTTGATCAAGCCTATAGTAACAATGATAGATCTATTGTATTTGACCAATCCACCTTGATTGATTGACCCTTCGGGGGGAGCCCTTGGTGATTGTTACTGAATTAAACTTTTAAACTTGAGACTTATAAGGGTAACCTGCGGGTTATGCCTAAACTTGGTTGGAGGGTTGATGTGCACAATGTTTAAGATGCAATGTTCTCATACTTACATTATAGAATGCATATATCATAGTGAATTGTAATTCTTTTCAAATACTTGTTAAACTGTGTCAAAACCTTTGTATCTCACCAACTATTTTGTAGTTGACAGATTCTTTCACATATTTCAGGTTTTACATCATGAGACTTATTTGTGATCACATAGGATGCTTTGGACCTAGACTACTTATCAATTAAACGTTGTATTCTTGTTATGTTTCCTTGTATTGAATCTTAATTTATTTATTAATGAAATATTGAAACTTTAATAGTCAACCTTGTGCTTTTGAACAAATGCGTCCGCCCCGACGTATAATCCGCCGTCGGTTGGGGTGTGACAGGTTGGTATCAGAGCCTTGGTTATAGGGAATTAGGTTATTAGACACATGACCTTGACTATAACTTTGGAAACCCAAACATGAGTTATCTCATGTCCTTTACTAGGAACTTTTCTCCTCGTTATATTCTTAATTCTTATACGTGAACGCTTGGAAATTCTACGCTTCTACTTACCTACGCACTACAAGAGTCTACCACATCGAGGATATATTCTTAGGCCTCAAGTCTAATCCACCAACAAACTCTCGTCAAGAGTATTTAAGTTCTAAACAATGTAGGAGAACTCGTGCGGACCGGAAGGGTGGATACCTGTATTCTGGGAAATTCTGTCAAGGAAAGCATTTCGTATAAATCCAAATCAACCGTTGGACCCGTATGCTTTTCTGGGAATTCTTGGGATGAGTATCCACTTATAGGAATGCATGACTTCTCTAAACATTAGTGAGCTTAGATCTCTCTTGATATGTCAAAGTACTTACTTAGTGATATGCACTAAATGAGTACCACCTCAAATACTATACACTTCATAAATTCATGATTCAAAAACTTTCCTCTGTAACCTTTACTCTATGATTCTTATGTTTCGTCTTTTCAAGAATGGTCGCAAGACAGCATGCTTACTCGTCATGACCTGAAGGAGTTACCTTCAAGGAGAAATTCTTACGAGATTATACTTAAAAACTACATACATAAACTTATATTTATAGATACTACCCAATAAACTCGTGATCATTGTAATACAACCCTTAAAACTATGTATTACTCTACAAATTCTCTTATAAACTTCATTATTTTATGGACATAACATTTAAGGGGAAACCCTTGTGTTTTCATCTTATTTTCATCACTCAACCAAACTACTCTAGATAACTCACTCAAACTTTTGCTACACTTTTATACATCTCAAAGTGTTCATACATCCTTAAACTTCATGATCCTTGTAATACCAACACATTTAAAACCATGTATTATCCTACAAGTCCTTTTTACAAACTTCATTATTTTATAAACTTGGCACATAAGGGGAAACCCTTGTGTCTCATTTCATTTTTCGTCACTCAAGCAAACTTCATTTTATGACTAACTCAAAACTTTGTTACACTTTCATATATCTCAAAACCTTCATACGTACTTAAAACTTACACATCACCGTTTCTTGTAAACAAAACTTAACGTCTTTTAAACCTAAAGTACATAAACAAAGGGATTAGTAACCTGATCATTTTCCCGCAAGAGAAGAAGCCTACTATAGAATAAACAAGCTCCACTTTTAAGACTCTAAACCCATAATGAACCTCGACATAGTACCATAAACCCAAACATCGGTGACAACAACTGAGAGAAGTTGTAGGCCCATGAGGATGTTCTGGCTAGGAAATAGGGTACATAAAGTGAGTCCTTGCGACCCACCCCTTCTTTCGGGAATTCTCTTCGTTAGCCCACCAACTTCAAGCCAAAACCCATTTTTTTTTATATTACTGTGATGACTCAGTATTATGAGTAAAAACCTTCTGAACATATTAAATTAACTTACTTACACACCTTAATTTTTCCGCTTAAATTGTATTATGTAAGGGCTAGAAGTCCCAATTTTGAAACATTTAACGAAAGTTATTTTGAAATTTATCTTGTTATCACTTACTAGCTTGACTTTCCTTCTAGCACTACAAACTTAACACTCTTACCCACACACCTTCGTCAAGAGCAGCTCACGTTAGTACTCGAGATAATTAACAACATGGCATTAAACTATAAAAATCCTAAGTGACACGTATACTTGAAGAATAAACTTTGAACCAACCTTCTAATTCTTAAGCACTCTTTTAAAACAACACGACCTACGAACCACTGTCGTAATCAACTATGATCCTTGCCCTTTATATAAACTTCACACTTCAAAACTTGACCAACTTTTTGTTTGACAATCATACATACCTCTTTGTAAGTCCTACTTATACTACTCATCGTTGTTTAACTCATTATTCTTGAACATCTTATTTATACACTATATAAAAGAAAGCTACGCATTTTTATGAAACAAGATAAATTTATAAACATACTACCATTTCCAAAACTTTTCCCGTTACCCTATGCTAGGAGACTTTCCTCATTCAACACTTGTCACGTAAAACACTTACTATAAATCACAACGAGAACTAAAAGCTCAAATACACATTGCTAAAACATTAAACTTTGTATACACCACTATAAGGTCGGAGACTTTTGAGTCATGTAGAACTTGTACAAATACTCAATCCCGTATTCCTGAAACTAAACACCTTCTAAACCACCAAAGGAAGCATGTCCAATAAGGGATCATGTGAAGCTTAATACTGAAACTTGAAACTCAACTGACTTATCCTATTTTCAAACTTACACTTGGATTCTTAGTGTGCCCATCTTAACCAAACCCTATAAGACTTGATAAACGTACATTCCATATATACGAGAAAACTTCACTCTTGATACTAGACACTAGCAGGAAGGAGGACATTACTCTCTTTAGCAGAGTACATCCCCTTACTCCTATCTAAACCAAACATCGGGATCCACCTAACCTTCTGGACAACTCAAATATTCTGTGAAGAGAGCGTATAACGGTTAATCCTGTTCCAAACGCTGTCCCACACCTCTCTTAAATACTAGAGCATTTAGATAACCACTTTATACTCAAAACGTAATCGTATACTCCTACACACTGAAGCTAAACTAAGAGACCCTAAGCTATTCTATGTTTGACGTATTCTTGTTCAAACACAATTTAAACTATTCTATGTTTGACGTATTCTTGTTCAAACACAATTTAAACTATTCTATGTTTGACGTATTCTTGTTCAAACACAATATAAACTATTCTATGTTTGACGTATTCTTGTTCAAACGCAATTCTATGTTTAACGTATTCTTGTTCAAACACTATGAACGTGTAAAGACTTTAAACTACTCCATGTTTGACGTATTCTTGTTCAAACATGATGAACATATAAGACTTTTAAACTACTCCATGTTTGACGTATGCTTGTTCAAACATGATGAACGTATAAGACTTTTAAACTACTCAAGGTTTGATGTATTCTTGATCAAACACGAGGAAAGTGTAAAGACTTTAAACTACTCCATGTTTGACGTATGCTTGTTCAAACATGATGAACGTATAAGACTTTTAAACTACTCAAGGTTTGATGTATTCTTGATCAAACACGAGGAAAGTGTAAAGACTTTAAACTACTCCATGTTTGACGTATGCTTGTTCAAACATGATGAACGTATAAGACTTTTAAACTACTCAAGGTCTGATGTATTCTTGATCAAACCCGAGGAAAGTGTAAAGACTTTAAACTACTCAATGATTGAAGTATTCTTATTCAATCACGAGGAAACTTTGAAACTCTAAATCTTGTCACATTCTTTTCTTTACTCATTGAATGACGCTTCTCTCTGAGGGACTCGTTAATCAATGATCACTCTTACGCGGAAACAATAGTCATGAGTTAAACAAATTCTTGTACTCTTTCTTGATCCACACACAAACGGAAGGACCTATGCGGACTATGCGACGATTTAAATGCTTACGGGTGCACACGTAAGTATGAAAATCAGCGTATGGGAAGACACAGTAAACTCTGTCGTGTGCTATGATCTAAGACTTATCGTAAAAGGTAGCCACGAAACTTAGCCACCGAAGCAATCCTTAGACGTAATAGTCTACAAACTCAAATCGTTAAACTATCATCGAAACCATCCTAAGTGATGCATCTCACTTGAAATCCTGAATGGAAATTCAGTAGATATTCTCTCGAATGCATTTCTGAAAACGAATCTTCCTATATTTTAATGAAACTATATGCTTCGTAGGGGAAATTTTGGTAACTCCAGACTTTGGAAACTTAGAAACTTGAGCGTAATCTTATTCCTGTCATTCCAGTTAGGATTCTAAAACGTAACCCATAGTTTACTAAGGGACGTAAAGTATCCTTCTCATCATCCTTGTACGTATCATAGATTCAAATCCTAAACTAAACCCTTCTACTTTAATTTCGGGATGAAATTTCCTAAAGTAGGAGAGACGGTAATATCCTATATTTTCCGACGCACATTTTTCCAAATCTTTGAACGTATTCCTGACCACTTCCTAGATATTTGTTTAATCAATATAAAACATTTATACGCGAGAACCTATGCATATATATATATATATATATATATATATATATATTATGAGACTCATTGAAAGATACATGTATATATATATATAAAATACTTTTGAAACTTTATAAGGTTAAACATATCATTATAAAAGTAATATAACTACGGAGATTATTTTACACAAGCTAAAACAATAAAACTTATAAAAACCTTAAAGGGATTTTATAAATAGAAACATATATATTTGTTTTTATAAAGTCTAGGGACTAAAAATGCCAAATTCAAAACTTGTCTTAAACTAAATCTATATTTTAACACAAAACGATAAAGCTTCAAACTTTAGGGACCGTTCGTGTAATTTCACCAAACACCCGAGACCCAAACCGGTCCCGAGTTCGAAACCCGCAAACACCCGTTTTTCACCCTATTTTCGCGAAAACACGATTTCCCGTCCGGATTCGTTGAACCTTGGGTTCGCCTCCCGCGTGCGACCCGTCCCCAAGGTGCTATGATGGTTGATTTCGACCGAGGCAACGCGTGATGTCGGGATTTATTCCAATCGGCTCAACCACCATCCTCCAACCCGTTCGATCATTTAATGCCCGAATTAGCTATAAATATCGACTCCTAAACTCAACAACAGCATCCCAAACCTCTCCCAAGTGCCAATTTCACGTAATCGTGCTCATATTTCTCGGTTTGAAGCCGTGAACCGCCGACTTCCGACCCAGAACCAACCTCCTTCATCGTGGCTTCAATACAGGTAATCCAAGTAACCAACCTACTCGTTTTTATCCTTATAACAATAACCCCTTATCAATTTACATCATTAAGGGGTTAATCCATTCGAATTTGTAGGATCTCGATTCTAGGGTTCATCATACGGAATTGGGGGCGGTTGGGAGTAGTGTTTATCAAATAAATTTTTCGGGTATTAAACTAACGAGACCCGTAGTCGGGCGGTTAATGTGTGCGTGTGCATGTGAGACCCGGTCAGTGACTCGGGTTCGAACCCTCTTAAGCTGGGCTTCGCCTTTTTATTTTTTTTAGCCTTTTAAAACAGTTTTAACACTTTTTATAAATTCTGTGATACTTTTATAAACTTGAATTCGAATTTTATTTACACTTTTTATATTCTATGATATTTTAATTGATTAAATTTAGTTAAAACTTATAAGAATAAATTCCTTAAAAATAGTTTTAAACACTTGAAAACTATAAAAATACTTATAAACTTTATGAAAACTTTCATAGTAATCAGAAATTTATTTGGGATCTAATTTGTTATATTTGGAAATAAGCAGATTTATTTAAAACTTTAAAGTAATCATTTAATTTCTTTTTAAAACAGAAATTTTATATAAATATTTATAAAATCAGAAGTTTTTATAAAACTTTCATAGATACTTAGAAAATAGAAACCTATAAATTTTTAGAAAAATTATACATATTTAATTCAAGACTTGTATATTTATTTAAGATAAATATACTTTTAATAAACTTATACACTTTAATAGAAGCAAAAAAAAAATATAAACTTTAAACGAATTCCTATTTAAACAAATATGTTTAAACTTATTATTTATTTGAACTTAACATTGTTTAACTACAAGTTGGTTTAATAATTACTTAATACTTAAATGCTTTAATAAATCATAAAATGATTTATATCGATTATTTTCAATTAGAAATATTTGCCCTTGTAGATAATTATTTATTCTTAATAATTATGCATTCTCAAAATGGTTATTTTGAAACCTTAATCATTATTTATTCTTGAACTAATAGTTATCGTTATATATCTTTTAAATGATTATTATTAATCTTTAATAATTATTTATTTTTTAAATAATTATTATTAGACTTTAATAATTATTTAATCTTTCACTTAACTATTATTACCACGCTAATTCCAAATATTTAGAAAAACTATTTTATTAATATTATTTAACTTGTGTAATAGATAATTATAAAATCTTTTAAATAATTATTGTGAGTAATAATTATTATGAACTTATTAAACTTGATATTCAAGCCTTGTATTTGAAACTTCAATCTAAACTTTGCAAACCCAAACATTTCCGTCTCTCATTTGGAACCCTAGTCAATCTTGAAATCCTAGATCCTTTGTCTTAGACTTTTTACTTAAAACTTTAGACTTACATTCTTAGGCTTATTGTGAGGATATTCTCACTCTCCAATTATTGCAAACTCTTGTCGGATACTCTTCATCCAAATCCAAGTGAGTATATTTAGCCTATTTTTCCTTTCTATACTTTTAGGGTGAAACATGTTCAAAACTTTAAACTTATACAATTCTTGTACAACTATGACTAGATGCTTATTCTTATGTTAAACTTGAGAGTTGTATGCTTATTAAACTTAAAACTAGCACATTCATTAACTTTGATCAAGCCTATAGTAACAATGATAGATCTATTGCATTTGACCAATCCACCTTTATTGATTGACCCTTCGGGGGGAGCCCTTGGTGATTGTTACTGATTAAACTTTTAAACTTGAGACTTATAAAGGTAACCTGCGGGTTATGCCTAAACTTGGTTGGAGGGTTGATGTTCACAATGTTTAAGATGCAATGTTCTCATACTTACATTATAGAATGCATATATCATAGTGAATTATAATTCTTTTCAAATACTTTTTAAAGTGTGTCAAAACCTTTGTATCTCACCAACTATTTTGTAGTTGACAGATTCTTTCACATATTTCAGGTTTTACATCATGAGACTTATTTGTGATCACATAGGATGCTTTGGACCTAGACTACTTATCAATTAAACGTTGTATTCTTGTTATGTTTCCTTGTATTGAATCTTAAATTATTTATTAATGAAATATTGAAACTTTAATAGTCAACCTTGTGCTATTGAACAAACGCGTCCGCCCCGACATATAATCCGCCGTCGGTTGGGGTGTGACATATAGATAATTGGACCTAATGGCCATATTTATATTCTCATATAAAAGTTATTTTAATTTAAAAAAAATGATAGAATTACTACATTACTAAACAAATGAGTATAACTGACGAAAAAATCTGTCGCTGATTACCGCCGGATCTTGCATAATCTTAAAAAAATAATAAAATAGTTTTAAATTGTTGTCGATAATTAAAAATACCGATGAGATCCAGAAAAATAAAGATATATATTTTAGTCTGAAAATTTACAGACGAATACCACAAAATCCAACAAAAAATGATTCAAGTTGTTGCCAGAAAATCTCACGACTGACAGATCCCACGAAATCTAAAAAAGAAACATGTTAATTTTATTTTTCCGTTATAATCAACATTTTTTAATTTAAAACGCCTTTTTTATAAATCATGGCCATATTTTCGATGTACTATCACATATGAAAGTAAGATTAGTCCATGGTCATATTTTCGACGGCTATATCAACAACGAATTCTCGTTGGTAATAACCTTCATTAACGAATTTCTAGCAGAAATGTTCGTTAGTCATATTTTGATCAAATGACCACAATGTTTCTTATACCTTTTAGAAAACGAGATTTTTTATTTGATTCTCTCCCTCTCCATACGCGCGTTCACACACACACAGACATATATAATAGACCTGTGTTGATGGTATAATTGGATTTACTTGATACCAAAGTGGAATTATAATATACATCGATACTTGTTAAGAGTTGTGGAGTGCACGTTTATACGAGACTATTGTGATTTTGACACCTATAAACCTTGGGGTTGAAGGGGGAAAAACCCCCTAGACCTTGGGGATTCCAAGGGGCAGAGACCTTGGCGAAAAAACTTTGAAAATTGCTTTTAATCTAGTTTAGTTGCTTAGTTTGTTAGTAGGAATAATCAATGATCAGTGTAGGAATTGATCATCAGTGGAAACAAGTCCATTAGTAGCAAATATAATCAACAACTATGTTGTCAATAGTAGCTGCGAGTAGTAGTACCCGGTGATGTCAGTGGTATTTGTGATTAACAACAACTAGTTGCTATCATTAGTAATTAGTTACTCCTGAAGGAGTTCTTGTAGAAGGATTTTATGTTGATATGTATTATTGTTTATGTTTATCGAATAACTACCAACCATATTAAACGCTAACTTACACTCTTTCATTAAGTGTTGTGTCATTTCAACCTAAATGTTGTGATGGTTCCCTATCTATATAAGGAACGTATTTTGTTTGGTTTAAGATACGTTTTTCATACATAAATTCATACTTTTTCTTATTGAACTTTTTGAATTATCCTATTTAGATTTCGTACCGTGGAAATACTTTAATATGGAAGTGAGATTAATACGATTTAGAAAGCTATCTAAGGCAAATATGAAATACAAAACCCACACCATATATTAAAACAGATCTACAAGTCAAATTAGGACATACCCTTTAATTCAAGTTCTCAGTTTCACAGGAACACATTTGCTTCATGATCGGGTCTAAAAAACTTTTAACTCCATGTGTCGATTGGAACCTTTTTAACATTCGACTTTAAAAAACAAATGAATATATATATATTTTTTTTCATATTTCAAGCTATAATTTCATTAATCATAAGAAGATTGTTGGGGGTAACCCTTGCCTACACAACTAAGCAACTTTGAGAAAAATAAATCAATGTTAGTCTAGAGCTATGGCCGAACCCAAAAATCGTAACATAATATGACAAACCTTAAGTGTACTATGATTGACACCATTAGACTCGCTTTTTCCATACAACAAAATGTATTAGCCCTTGTCACTATAACACCCACATTTAAATTTAATAGGGAAATGCACTAAATTAACCAATGGTTACCATTAGCATTATAAGTACTTCACTCGGTAGGAATGCGATTCATTCACTATTTACTACATTTTACAAAAAAAATAACTTTTCTTGAAGTACGTGCATCAATTTGCTCTCACGCTAGAGCGTGTTCAAGAACCCCGCGGCCCTAACACTCATGGTGAGACTAGTGATGCATTTCTTTGTCTCATGTTGAGACTAAAACCTCATATGGGCCGGATGACTCAATATGAAACACTAATCCTATAGTTAGCCTCATCATGAAGGTTAAGTCTTATGACTAGACCCTGATGTGATAAGTTGGTGTATTTTTCGAGAGCGAAAGTAATTTGGTGTTAAATGTAATAGAGTGTGAATGGAATACCTTTCTCCACAAGAGGGGTGCTTATATGTCCAAGAACCAATATATACTCTCACATGCCATGCTTCTAATGTGGTCAATCCCATGGTATATGATCCGCTAGATATATAATGCCAGTGGCCTACACCTTTTGTAGTACTGTAACACCATCGAGCCTAGTGGTGCCATATTACAATTAATGTTTATCATTGTTTTGTTTCGATCCACAAACGAGTATCGCTTAGCCTGTTCATTCCAATATATTCTTACAAACCCGGAGGCCTTCGAGTTCTAATTGATGTTATGTTACATGTTCGGATCTATATTAGTTGATGAGTAAACTTAAATACATCCCAACTTACGCTACCAAATATATGTTTGCACCCATCATTCTTTGTCTCTTTCCATTCGTTTATTATCTTACAAACCTATATTTCTTTCTCTTTCATCTCTTACATTTACGCATAATTTTCTCTCAAACACAAGTGCAAAGGGCAACACCCTATAATTAGTTGATCTGGCAGACCTGCTACCCTAAAAATACTATCAATTATTGCCTATTACTTTGTGTGTTTATTATACATGTGTATATATTATATAAATTGATGACCACTTTTTGATTAATTAACCAAATTATGACAATGATTAATTATGTACGAAAAATGACCAGAGCTTAATCGTTAAGCATAACCTAATTTAGAGCTATGATTGGTTTTATTATTTATATTTATCTTACAAATATCATATGACCAACTACCACTCTTATATATATATATATTTATCTAGAAAGTATTGATACCATTGGTTATTTTATACTATTAAATTATTCACTTCTTATTTTTTATGTATAACTTAATTAAAAAAATCTGCTTGTCATGTTTTATCCAAGAAATGTTGATATTCTTTAAACATTTTCTTATTAAAAAAAATAAAAGAATAATTAAAAAAATGGCAAGGTACAGTTTAGGGTTGAAAGTGGAAACGTTCACCTTTTTTTAGAGCATCTATTTCCTCCGGCCACCGGTAGCTAGGTCTTCACCTACCGCCAGTAAACCCTAAATGATAATCCATGTCAGAGAGAAGCTAACCGGAGTTTTATGTATTAAAACCTCCGGTGAAGACGGAACTCTGCTGGTAAGTGACAAAAAAGGAATTTTCTTGGTTCAGTGTGAACGATGATGAGATCTGCAAACTCTCCGGAGGTAGGATGCTTATGCCGCCGGCGGAGACAGTGAACATCAATATAAGATGGCTGACCGGCGAACCTATACTCTCAAATCGGTCAAGAGGTTATAGACGAGAAGACCTAGCTTAGGGTTTCCATAGACACGAACCCCTAAAAAGGTTACCAATTTACATAATTTTGTTTTTTTTGTTATCTCTTCAAATTATTTCCCTCTGCAAGGTTTTATGCATGCATTTAGTCTTTTTAAGATCATCTGTTCACATTAATTAGTGGTGAAGAACGTTCCACGGAGGCTGATACTGTTAAGTTTATATTTAATTTTTGAATTTAATTAGTAGTACATATATATTAATCTAAATATATATGTTTAAAGGTTTAGCTAATTCAATAAAATCTTTCTTAATTACCATTTTAAGTACTAATTAAGGTCATAATTTCAATTCTCTGTAGGAGACATACACATGTACATGGTGATGGACAGAAAATTTGTAAGAGTGGAGGGGGTCGTCACAGGTTGAGCCGGGTTCAGGGCTACACTGCCGCAACATACTCGGGTTAAGTCGGGTTGGGGGCTCGGGTTCAGTTCACGGGTTCTACAACCCGTGTGTTTTAAACTTCAGTTCGCGTGTTTATTCTCGGATTTTACTCAGCTTCAGTTCACAAGTCCTACTTTTTGTGAAGAAGGTAGTTTAAATTTCTATTGGTTTGGGGTTGAAGGGGTTGTTACACCCCCTCACCCTAAGAATCAAGAGTGGCAAGCTTCTATAATTTGAATTTTGGTTTGCCCCGGATCACTATCTTCTTTTGTTGCTAAAATCAATGTGATTTTATTAAAATTGATATAAAAAGGGAGCTTAGATGGATGATTTTGTTGTTGATGGACACTTGTCCAAATGCACTAATTCTTGCACTTGATTCGTCAAAAAAATTGTTTATACATTTAAAAATATTGATGTGTCAAAGTGTAAGAATTGCTTACTGCGAAACGAGATGTCAGTATCAAAATCATTCCAACTTATTTTCTGGCGTACCATACCCTACATAGTAATTAGGTTTCACTTGTTTATTATTTTATATAAAATTAACTAACTGATATATTATTTTTCATAACTAATTTAACTTTTTATATATTACTATATTATTAGTAAAGTTAATTAATAAATTTGCTAAAGTGCCATCAGCCATCAAGATTTTATTCTAGTGGTTTGGGGTTTTTCATGATCAAAAGGTTTCTCCTCTTTGAAAGTTTTAGGTTCGAATCTGACAAGATACACTTCATAAATTTTGAAAAACCCTCTAGGCAAATTTTGATTTCCGGACTAGCTAGGACGGGTTAGCGACTAAAATAAATAAATTAATTAATTAAAGTACACAACTTATTAATAAGCTAAGGCTTAAATTTTTTTAACTCATTGAAAAAGCTAAAATGCCTAAATTTTATTAATGTTTGTTGACAAGTTTGAATAAAGATATGATAGATTATAAGCTTTATATATCTCTAATTATTATTACTATAGATTGTATTAGTACTTATAAAAATATATGTTCTATAAATTTGTGTACAATTAAAAAACTACTATTTTTATATATAGTTTGGGGAAATTGGAATCACCATGTGATGACATTGTCATAAGCCCACGCCCTTTTGCACTTATAAGGAGTTAATCAACATACTTAATGTACTATATCAATAAATCACCAAGAACATTAGACGTTAAAAAATTATCTTTAGCCTTTTCTTTTAAATGTTTAGTTATATATGAACAACAATAGTTGGTGAAATGTGTTTTTATCGACATAGTATCTCTTTCACATATAAAAAAGTTATAAGTTTTATGTAAGATATGATTAAAAATGAATAATTGTGCCAACGCGTAATTATAATTATTCTTTTAGAGCTTCGATCTTCCGTGGAAGGCTCCAAAACCAACTTCACGTCACCCATATGCTCATTTTGCTAGGCTTTGATATTTCCTTTCACAATCAAAACCGGCTTCAAATGAACCCTAAAAACTGCACACTCTCTCCTCCCCTTCTCACATATCCCGATTTTGGGCGTTCTTACACAAGGACGTCCCTCTCTCCTCTGTATCATACCATATCTCCTTCACATCTTACCATCTCTCCTAGAAAACACCTCCAAACCAACTATTCGAGAAACTCATAGAGCTCCCACAATAGTGGTTCTAAAAAATGTGGCCATATAAGCACCTACACACCTGCTCAGGCTTAATTTGCCCTATTCACCACCCTAACCAGCTGTAGAAGGGCCCAAAAAAAAACAAACAAACATACTCACTCACTCTCTCTCCTCTCCCTAACATAACCAATTTTCGATTGTTTTTGCATAAGAATGTTCATCCTCTCTATCCTTCACAGTATCCTCTTTCTCGTCAAAAAATGCCCAAAATCAACCCGTTACCGATGCTCTTATGGGTATTACCAACCATAAGAGCCCTGACTAAGCCGTATAAGTTATAACTCATTTGTAGGAAAGTACTTATAAAATAAAAGTGTTAAGATAAAAGTATAACTTAAAGTAAAAAGACACATACGTAAAATAAGTAAATGATAATCATTGATTGAGGGGATCAACGGTGAATAGGTAATTTAATTTATTGATTAGAAAAAGTTTCAAATTCTTTTAGTAGATATTTAGAGTATCTTATTTAATTAAAAAAACATATATTTAAAGAATAACATTTATTATTTAAGTTTAAAGACGACGGATAATTTTATAATTATTTACGTAAAATAGAGTAAAAATAACATTTATTTATAGTTAAAAAAAATTAGCATGAAAATCGTAATGTATAATATCCATACAACATTTACAATTTTTGAGTTTATATTTTTATTAAATACAATGTTAATATATATGAACACATGTTAGATAAAATTTTAAATTAAATACAAAAGACAATTGTAGTTGATGATGAATATTTAAAATATGGAATTCTTTTATTTAAATAAATTAGTAAATTATAGTAAACTTACATATCGTCCTATATTTTCTCAACTCGATTGTCAATTATCAATTATCAATTATAGTTAATAAATCATTATCTTTTTTTCATATAAAATTTATTTAATTTAATATTAACTAACAAAGCAAGTGTAACCGATATTCAATCAGTTAAAAATCAAAATATGACTAGCTTTTAATATACATAAGTTAGAATATTTGGTAAGAAAACAAAATTAACATGGTACAACATACATAAATACAAAATTTTCCACTAATTAAATGGATATTAAAATAAAAAAAGAAGGCTTGCGATATTCGGACACCCTAGTAGATATTTGGACACTTTTTTGAAATTCCATACGACTAGTATTGTATGAATACTAGTCGTATGCCACTCATACTGCCCGTATTATATCCATACCAGTCGTATGGATGACAGTGTGACAGATATGTGTAAGATATGTGTCAGATCTTGTCGGATGATACCCATACTACTAGTATGGCATCTATACTGGTCGTATGATACCGATACTACTAGTATGGTATCCATACTACTAGTATGCCCATTCAATTATTTGCTTATTTGCTCGGTTATAAATATTTAGCGAACTTAGATCAATTTCACAAATTTTTAAATGACCATACGACTTGCAAAAAAAACAAGAAGATAATATGTCATTTGGTGGGAGAAATGGAACAAGTAGAAGAAACGAGAGGCATCCTAACATGTATTCTAATGCACATGTAGAGAATGGGTCATCTTCTAATGCACCCGTCATTGACATCCCGACACCGGTAGAGAACCATGTATGGCAGAATAGGCAGAACTGGCCTCGTAATGTTGTCCAGTTCTTTTACAACGAAGATAGGAATTGGTGTAGGGTTCATTCTATGGATGAAACATAACTTGATAGAGAATTTTGGGGTTGCCTTTTAGGCTTTTGTGGAGACGCCATTATACAAGATATTGTAAGAATTTAAATACTGTGCACTCCTTATTAAAAAATGTTAGTAATTGTGCATGTTCGAGCTTGGACACGAAATCTGATGTATTGGCGTTTATATTACATACTAACAAGCGATGAGTTGTCGACGGGGGAACGTTGCACTATTCTACCGCCTGAGTTTATGGACTTAATATATGAATGACGTCACACTTCTTTCCAGTATGGCAATGGGATGAACCAGTTGTATCCTCCACTGTGGGAGGTTGATACGGTAGATTTGTTTTAATTTTGAATTATTTTTTTAAAACAAAATAATAATTATTTTTCAGTTTTCACAGGCATTTTTACATATCCCCTGATGGTGAAAACTGGTATATTTTCAAAATTTGTATTTATTCACTACAAATTCATGTACTATATCCGTATGATTGTCTTGCAAATACGTGCGCTAATTCATGGTGTATACATCGTGCTATTCATGAAATTCTTTTGGCATTTGAGTTACCCTTTAGATGGTTTCTACAACGTATATCTTTTTTTCAACGCATGGGCCTACAAGAAGTAGAGACTTTAGTACACTCTGGGGAAAGTGTGTGACCTCCAAATGGTGGTCATGTTGGTCGAGGCGCAGGGGTGGTAATTTGCATGTTGTTACGTAGGCCGATACAAAACATGTAATTAGCGTGGGAAGAAGTCAGTTTACAAGATGCTTGTCTGAGATTTAGACGTTTTATCCCTGATGAATTATATGGTACACGTACAATGTAATGATATAACCCACATTTTTTTGGTTCTGAATATTATAACTTTTTACTATCTCGTTGCTAACGGGTCCAACGCCCACATTGTAAAAAGATTCAAAACCCATATTATAAGAATTTTCACCAGTAATATTGTAAATATACTCATCACTCATAACGTATGAGTTTTCACCACCCGGTTGACCACTCATACCTTGAGATTGTTCACCGGACATATCGTTACAATATTCAGAACCAAAAAAATTTATCGAACTCCAAAACGACATCGCTAAAAAATATATTAACGTATTGAAATGTAAAAAACAAACGGTTATTATAGTTGAGAATTGAAGTTATGAATGAAAAAATGAATAACACATAACCGTTTATATAGTCGTTTTTAACAGAATATTGTGTCGTGACAAATAATTGGCACGCGATTCAAAGAATCTTACATCACGTCATTTACACGCATATCAAGGAATCTTACGTCGTTTCAAAATTATTCGGACGAATTATTTGAAAATATTACGTCGCGTCAAATATTTTTTAAAAATCAAATAAATGAAAAGAAAAAAATACATTTTATTTTATATAACAGATAATTATCTTTTATTCATTTTTAATTTTTTTTGGTGATACTGGTCGTATATTGGTAATACTAGTCGTATTGCCAGACATAAGGGATTGATTTTACTTCTTTGCAGTGTGTCATACGATGGGTGTTGAACCCTAGTGCCATACGACTAGTATGGCCACAATACTAGTCGTATATCGGGTGTCAAATTAACATACTGGTCGTATGACTACAATACTAGTCGTATATTGGGTGTCAAATTAACATACTAGTCGTATAGGTTGTACGGATCCAAAAAATTTGCATACTAGTCGTATTGTACTGATACTAGTCATATAGCTAAGATACTACTAGTATTGTACTAATACTGGTCGTATGTCTCCGACAAAAGCTAACCACACTAACACATATCTGTGTGTCACTGATTGATGTTGAAATTGAATACGGTACTACTAGTATGACCCCCATACTAGTAGTATTCAAGGTGCCAAAATAACCATGAATGTGTACTAATAATAGGCCCAAAAAAGAATCTACATTAATTTCTAACGGATAAAAAACTACATTTTAATAAAGGTTTACGAAAGGAACATCGATTAGGGCAACTTGAATGACAAAAGAATATTAACAATAAGAATAAAATAGTCATAATAATATTTTATTAATATTGTTCATTATTACTACTATTTAAATATAAAAATAATTATACAAATGTTCCAGCTTTAATACCCTGTTAAACTATAATACATCACAATGAGTACTTATCAGACACAAAAAAACCTAGACATGTCTCTCCGAGAACTTAACACTCGGTGCCCACGAATTCCCCACGGTTTTTATCATATCAATTCACACACAAATAAACTCATATAAATCTTTACTTCATTTACACATCAAACATATCTCTTTTTGTAAATCTTTTCTATTTGCGACACTTTAATTCATCTGCAGTGACGACTTTTGTTCTCATATAAATATAGATATATGGCTAACCCTCCACCCCCTACACCCCCACCCCCACCCCCACCCCCACCTCCACCACAAAAACAGATTTTCAATGTCATGAGCACCACCTCTTCTTCTTCCTCCGGCCGGCGTAGTCCAGCAGCCACCGGAAAACATCCTACTTACCGCGGGATACGAAGTCGTAGCGGAAAATGGGTATCGGAGATACGTGAGCCACGTAAAAGCAAGCGAATTTGGCTCGGGACGTACCCGAGGCCGGAGATGGCTGCAGCCGCGTACGATGTGGCGGCTTTGGCACTAAAAGGGAGTGATGTGGTGTTGAATTTCCCAGATTTAGTTGGGTTGTACACTGTGCCGGCTGTCCCAGAGCCGGCTTTGGTAAGGAGTGCCGCAGGGGCTGCAGCCGCCTTGATGAAGTCTTCAGCTATGGATCTAATTTCGTCGCCTGATCATGGTGAGATTGCGGCGGCTGGGAATGAGTTTATGGATGAAGAAGCGATTTTCGATATGCCGAATTTGCTGGTGGATATGGCGGAAGGAATGCTGATGAGCCCGCCGCGGCAGCCGGTTACCGATTATTATTCTCCGGGGTATTCTTCGGATTGTGACAATTTGTGGAGCTATTAGGTTTTGTTTCAGTTTGTTCAAAAGAATTAAAAATAAATAAAAATCATTTATAAGGTCTAAAAAATATGTGATTACTAAAATGGAAATAAAAATTAAAGGGGGGGAATGTGAAGAAATTAACAGACGTGCGAACAAGTAGTTTGCATGCATGATCATATCATCAAACATGAGATTTGTTTAACATAAATGGTGTTAATTTTGTAAGTGGTGGATTGACTCTCAAGAATATTGTTGTATATTTGTATGTTTTAATTGTTTGATACTTATGATTAGGGAAATGTGACTACCATGATTATATATATAGTACTATACGGTTAAGGCTTACATTAAGGATGTTTGAAATGCTGTTGCACTTTGTTGATGTCACAAATGAGTTCAGAAACAGTACAAATGTTGTCTGATCTACTTCCTCGGTCCTGCTGTTGGTTCCAGTTTCATTACACATGTAACAATTCATGGAAAACAGAAAGAGAAGTGTGTTGGTTAAAACAGTAGCGCGCGATTGAGGCCGTTAGTTTGAGGGTGTTTGATCCGAGCCCCTTTGGTGCTGGTAGAACGGTTTCTGATTTTTCATCTCCTCTTCTTTCTTTTTTTAACAGCAATTTCTAGATTCTGCATCTTGCAGGATTTGAATTAAACTCTAATCTTTTGGTTGTGTGATATATCACTTAATCATCAGGATGTCTCTTTGTGAACATTTTTCATCTGCTCATATCTTATCCTTTTCATATAAGCATCAAATCAAAATCATAAAGAAGATTTGAAAGATTGAACTCTGACACGTACATCGCAAGTTGTGTTTCACCGCAGAGATGGATGGGTAACGGATTCTCACGGTTAATAGAAAAACAGGATAATCAAAATACGACATTTTTTTGTTTTTAAATAGGGTCTGGTTTGTAGGCAATGATATACTGAAGTACCCAAATATATGTGTTCTTTGATCAATGATGAAGAGGACCAGTAAGTTCTATAATCTATGCATAAAAAGTCAAGTATAAATCATGTGAACAGTATCTTGGAATTTGAAAAAAAAAAAGATAAATGACTGATAAATGATGTGCTATGGTGGTCACAAAACAAATATGGATTATATTTATAAAAGTTGAGTGTCAAATTTGTTTTCAAGAAAGATTATGGGATGAAGTGTCTAAACCTTAAATGTCATCTCATAGTGTTTTTATTCACCCACCAAGGACCACCAATCAAAAGTGTTGCAAATGTATGCTCCCCATCTTGTACCTTTTTTCCCCGATAAACTTTTAAAAGACTTGATGGTACATTCTTTGCTTTTTTCAGTTAATAATTTTTTATTATTAAATAGTATATAAAAGGGAAATTTTAGAGATACCGTCTACTTTTTGAACTACACTTGCCCTAAACGTTACGTATAGGGCTAAACGTGACGTACATGGCACATAATGTCATGTATAGGGCAATCCGTCACCTCTATCCACCAGACTTTAGAATCAGCGCGCCAGAGAATGTCGGGATATGTTGGTGGGGTTTTTTTTAGAGATGAGTTGGGTTTTAGGGTTTTGGTGGTATATATGTCACATATAGGGCTAAACGTCACCTCTTACTTATTTTTTTTAATTATATATGCATGTTTTTATCACGTTAAGAGTTTGGAAAATTTGGTAGTTATAGTTTTTAAAATCCGGTCACCTCGATTATCGGGTTGAGATGTAAAAAGTGAATAACGATTTATTTTTTTTCTTTTGGGTTTTTTTGTTTTTATCACGTTAAGAGTTTGTAAAAATCGGTAGTTATAGTTTTTAAAATCCGGTCATATGAGCCTATCACGGGCCTCTAGCGATCTGCGACACGATGTTGCCGCCGACCAATGCCCTTCGTGCCTGCCTGAGATAGTAACCGACAAAGTAATCCGCCAGAGCACGAGCGAGGTGGCAGGGTGTGTGTGTGATCAGACACTGAAGATAAAAAAGGACTATGGCGGTGACCCTATCGGTGCCCTTGCCACGCCCAGCGATGGATGTGGCGATCAGCCGGTGTATGTAACGATAAAGAGGGTCTCGTATGTGAGAGACCATGCTATCGGCCCCAAACGCATGGTCACCAATCGCAGGCCACCAGACCCGGTGTGCGTCATCTGCCCCATATAGATAGCCGTGGTGTAGATCGGCTCCCGAGTCTCCTCCTCGGTATAGAGGTTGTTGACAACAACAAACCGTTTAAGAGACATACGATGCACAACCCCGAACATGCGGGAAGGCGCGCCACATTTTATAGGAGGTAGAATGACAAAAGAAAAAATCTTCCACGACATTAGTGGAGGGATTCTCCCGGGTGTGATACACGAACTTTTCAGATTGCAGTAAGTTTTCAATTTCCTGCATTGGTGTCAGGCCTATTTTACTTTTGGCCTTAATCTTCGATGTGGCGTTGTATATGTCCTGAACAACACATCGGCAACCGGGAAACTCTTCCCGTACGGCTGCAAGAATGTGACGTGCCCGCACGTGCTACCGGTGTAACCTCTCAACCAGATCAATTTCCCCGACAGACATCTTCCTAAGCTGCGCGTGGCCCTCCTCAAAGACAACAGGATTGTGGTTGTGTGTCTCGTCTGTCACGTCTAACCTCCAACTATTACTCTTTTTGATATACCTCCCTATGAGCTTAAAGGGACATGATTTTTTTATGCTCCCAATACACCTGACCGTGCCCCTGCATTTAGGTTCCCCACCACGATTGCATCCGAGTTCCACATCTTTTTTCCTTGACCGACTGACCACAATGACGCACCCATGCTCGCGTCCTCTCTTCTTAGCCCAATCCATCAAATCCTCACGAGAATTAAAATACTGAAAGAGTTACAAGGTTAGACTTAAAACGTAGTACATAAAACAAATAAATAAACAATTTAAACGAACGAAAGAGATGTTGTCATACTTTGTCTGTTTTATATGAAACTGTCGCCTTGCGTATGCGGTCATCGTCCAATGCATTCTCTGCATCCCCATCGTTTCCTTTCAAATGAACGGAAGAGTCACTGTCAGGTGTGTCATTCCTATGGAAACTATCCGACATGTGTGTAGGTCTGGTTGTGACCGGTACGAGAGATGTCCGTAATCCAGTTCTGGTTGTGACCGGCATGAGAGATGTACGTAATCCGATTTTGGTTGTGACCGGTATGAGAGATGTCCGTAATCCGGTTCTGGTTGTGGCAGTACGACCGTTGACCGTAATCCATCGATCCAAATAGTGACATGTACGCCTCTTAACTGTAATTCGGTAACGGTTGCTGCAGAGACGACTTTTGACCGTATGTATTCAACCGGTTTGTCCCCCCCCCCCCATGAAGGGTGACTCCCGAATACGAAATACTCCTGAAAACGTAATGGCCGGTTTGATACCCGGCGTAAAATAAAGACTTGCACACCCCTAAGTTTACCCGTCCCAGTAGAACCCTTAATAAAATAAAGACTTGTTAAACCTGGTTCAGATCTTTGAAGGTTGGCTCCTCATTCAAATCTGGAAGCTTCGACTTCTGATAAGGATCTCCCGAACTCGACATCGGTGTCAGGCGTGAAACAAAAAAAACAGCGGTGTCCCAACAGCAAATAACCACAACCAAGAACTCAAACACGCACTTTCGGGTTTGTGAAGATGGTAGTGTCGGGTTTGTGTAGGATGATGGGTTCAGTGTGATGAGAGTGAGTGGTGAGAGTTGTGTTAATATAGGGTGAATCTGCATACCTTACCATCACGTATAGGTCCAACTGTGACGGGTAGGTTAGGTGCCCGACAACACTGTCAACGTTAACTTTTTGTCAAAACAACCTCGTATTGAACTGTCACGTATTGGCCTATACGTGACGTGCTGCCCAACCTCGTATCAACCTCGTATCATCAGTTTCTTTTTTATTCCCGGACTTACGAGAGACATACCGTCACGTTTAGGCCAATACGTGACGGTTTGGGTCACAACCGTCACTTGTAGACCTATACGTGACAGCTAGGTCAGGTGTGAAAAAAAACCCAGCAGTGTCCCCAGCACAACCCATATAAAATGATAATGGAATTTTACCGAAAGTTAGTTTTAATAATTAAAAAAATTAAGTTTTTTTAATGGTAATGAATTTATATTAGGTTCATTTTAATTATTAAAATTTATTTTATCCACATTTGGTAACCAAATAAATTTTTTTACCCATTTGTTTTTTTATGGTTTTAGGAAAAAACTTGTAATTATCAAAATAAATGAATAATAATAATTAGGCAAATTAGTTTTAACAATCAAAACTATAAAACATTAGCTGATAATCTATACATACTAATAAATAAAGGTTTTAGTGTGTCACATGTCACTCTCTCATGCACCCTCAAGTTTTTTTTCCCCTCTCTCTCCTATTAATTATATAAATTTATTTAATTATTTTTTCTCTCTCCTATTAAATAATAATGAGATCTATAACTTTTTTATAAAACGTTTTTAATTAATATGTAATACGTAAATCTTTATTATTAAGTATATTTAACATTGCATTTATTTAACACGTGTAATACACCGGGTTTCTTAAGTTTAATACGAATTAACATTTATCAGTTACATAAAAAAAAGTTAATACTCAGCTAAAAAATGTTTTAAAAATTAAATTAACATAATTTATAACTGTCACGTGAAATTTTATTAAACTCGTGTAATACGCGGATTTTTAAAAAACATAATTTTTTTATTACTACGTATATAACATTACATTTATTCAGGCCGTGTAATACAAATGATTCTAACCTAGTAATCCATATAACAATTTGGTTGGTGGTAGTCTCAACTTTCACTTTTGTTGTCAAGACAATCCTCGTAGTATAATCATAATAGATTTACACTTATTTCGCTCAAAATGATGATTTTGAATGGAATGAAGAAACGTACAAGCGAAATCAAGTGGAAACCGGGCGTAAATCGAGTGCAAATTCATTATGATTATGATATTGAGACTGTCTTTGATAACAAAAGTGAAAGTTGTGACTGCCATCAACCAAAATGTTATAAGAATTATTATCAACCAATAGATAATAGTTTGGATTACTAAAAATCAAATTATCTAATAATTATGAACATGAACTACCGATAAAAATATATTTATGTTTTATCACAGTTTACCTTATAAAGTTATATAGAGGGTAACTATTTATAAACAAAAAGAATAAAGCACACATGATAAAACCTGAATTAAGAAAGAAAGTTTGAAAATGTGCCACTTTAATTCAACTTTTGCCAAAAAAATGAGTATGCTTTTTGTTGGTCTATTATGGTGTCACGTCTACTTAACCAATCAGATATTTCAGATTTCAATTGATTTTATTAAAAACATTAAATTATTCCGAATTTTGTCCTTCACACACATAGATTTAGTTGATAGATTATCTTTTCACAGTTTTAGTCACAATTATAATTATGAAAATAAAATTTTAGTCTCTAATAACACTATTTGTTTAGCAAATAGAATATTTAGCGCTTATAAGTGCATTTATTGATTTTTTTTTCGAAAGACAAATTTTATTAGAAATAGAAACCCTCACAAAAACATAGGAACAATACACTCAACCAATTCAAAAGTTACAGAGGAGTTACATTAATTAAAGAAAGACGAAATTACACAAATCTTTTCAAATAATCGATTTGTACTTAGACATGTTTTTAAATAATAAATATCCAAGCGATTTGATGTCTTCAGTAATCTTTTTTGGAGTTGCCGGTCTGTTTGAGAAATGGACATTATTCCTTGCTTTCCATGTATACCAACATGAGATAATTATGATGCCTTGAATTACCTCCTTTTTCCCGGATCCACAGAAGTTGGCATGTGGATGACAAAAAGTTCCCTTACCGAAAAAGCGAAGAAATGAGGAATTTTACACCAGTTACTAACGAATTTCCAGATTACCGTTGCCCGCATAGCAGTCCGAGAACTTGTGAGTAGCAAAGTCCGATCCTTCACCACAAAGGGGAGAGAGAAGGGAGGGAACCAAAATGTTCCGCCGAGAGAGTAGGGAGTCGATTCAGCCCTCCAACCTGAGATGTTATATTTAATTAGAACCCATTTACATGAAGAAGTTTGCTTCACCCGTGGTAGTTTCAGAATTAATTAGCTTTTTTAATTTTAATGATTTTAATTATCATGTTTTGTTATACTTTTTCGTGATTCACATTAAACAGAAACGGGAGTTGAGAAGAGAATCAACAAATACAACCTCTTTGAGAAATTATTATTATAATTATTATTATAAATGTTATTGTAGTTACCAACTATACTTGCGGTATAATAACTATTACCGTATTATTTCCTTATTATTATTGTTATTCTTATTTTAATTATTATTAAAGTAATCGTTATTATTTAATTTCATTTGATCAAGTTAATATAATTAACAACTATTATAATCATTTTCAGTTATATTTTTATTTTAATATAGTAATAGTAACTATTTAATTTTTATCTGAGAACTTAAAATTGTTACTTGATAAACTTATTTAAAATTATAAGTTAGTTCTTTTAGAGGTTGTTTGGTATCCTTCTAGTAATTTCATCAAGAGGCTTATCTCTTAATCTATCAGAGGTAAAACTGTTTGTTTTGCTGAAAACCCACCTTTTAATGATTTCTAACAAACCTTTTAATGGTTCAGCTATAAAACCATTTGTACCATTAAGAGCTCTTGATGGTTTAGATTTTGCCAAAAAGCCCTTTAGTAAACTTTTAATTTAGGTCGTTAGTGCTAAATAATATATCCTAACAAAAAAGTGAATCAATTACTTAATTATATTTTATTATTTAAATATATTTAATTGTGTCGCATAATCAATGACTTCACATGGACGTTTTAATCTACTTCTATAATTTCTCAAGGTGTTTGCCACTCCGTCGATCGATTTTGTTGTTTTCCTCTTTTCTCTGTTCCTGTCTCGATCCAGCCTTCCTCACTCTTGTTCGACACCTGCGACTACCACAAACAACCATATGCAACCCATAGAGTTGTTCTATTATGTCTGTTGTTAACAATTCTAAATTAAAACTTTTTTCAATCAAAACCCTATTTGAAACGCCCTAAACCAGGTAGTGTTATAATTAACACAAAAAGCATAATATGTGGACTTGTTCAAACATTCAAAATCCACAACGAATTGAAAATTTAATAACATTGTTCGGGAAAACTATCATGATAAGGAAACGTGGGTACCGATACCGGCACCGAATTTATAGGTACGGTAACGATTCGGTACGTTATCGGTACCGGTACTCGGTACCAAATGCTCATCCCTAGTTCTATCTTTACTTTCATAATCATAAACTTTACCTCCATTTAGTTTTAATTTAAATATACATAATATGTACATGTTTAAAAACTCTTTCATTCTCTTTAAAAACTACCACTTTCATATCCTGTCAAATGTCATTTTTATTTATTAATGTAACTTTATAAAATATAAGGTTAATCCATTTATACAGTCATACATGTCTGGACCAATATCAATATGATAAGACCATTGCCGATCCTGAGAAACCATAATACAATCCTTATTTTTCTTAAGTTTAAAAATATGCTAGCCTTTTAATTTTTATGTGGGTTTAATTACAATTTGAGTCTTTCTTTAAATAATTTGAACCACATGTGTAAGTAATGTACTAATGGGATTGGGTTTAAAACTAAAAATATATAGAATTTTATATATATATATATATATATAGCAAAAAACTGCTTCTTCTTTGAGCCTCCCCCATATATATAGGGTGAGCTTCAAATAAGAAGAACTTTTTCGTTAAAAAATCTAATAATTGACAAAAATGCTAAGAAACGATATCAAACGAACTCCGATTGAGCTCATTTTAGCGGAGTTGGAACCGTCTCGTCTAACTCTACCATCTTAGCTTTTAGGGTTTAGCTTTTAAGGTTTAGATTTTACGTTTTAATTTTGGAGTTTTAGCCTTAGAGTTTAGCTTTTATGGTTTAGATTTTATGGTTTAAGTTTTTTTTGGGGGGGTGGGGGTGGGGAGGTTTAGGTTTTTGGGGGGTGGGGGTTTTAGGCTTTTCAGGGTGGGGTTGGAGGGGAGGTTTAGGTTTTTGGGGGTGCGGGTGGAGGGGGGTTTAGATTTTTGGTTCGGATTAGAGTTCAATGAGACGGTTCAAACACCATTGGAATGAGCTCAATCGGAGTTCGTTTGATCCACTTCAAGCGTTTCTTAGCGAAAAACCATTTTTAGTGGAATCTTCCCATATATATATAATAGAAAAAAAATTAAAAACTTCGGGCCCCTAAGAAGACTAGGCCCTGGACGGTCGCCCTCCACACCCACGCCCCCCTAAGGGTCGGCCTTGGATAAGGCCCCTTTAGTGCTTGCACAAAGCAAGACTCGTTTCATTGTCAATGCTTGCACTAAGCAAGGCTTCTGTCGCTGCTTGGAACAAATCCAAGACTCCCGCCAACGCTTGGGCGAACTCAAGACTCTTGTCAATGCTTGGACGAATCCAAGACTCTTGTCAATGCTAGGAACGAATCCAAGACTGTTGTTGGTGCTTGCAAGGCTTAGCTTTATATGTAATCAATCAATTCATGTAACACATATTAACACATAAGTATGTAACACGACATCTGTCACTATCATTCAGTATTATAATTATACTGCTTTCATTTATAAGTTTACTATTTAACTGTCTATCATAAAACACTTGCTATTTAAAAATTTTCTTTATCTTTCTTTAACTTTCATTTAACAAATGTTTTCTTTCGAAGTATGCACATCAGCCCAAAAACTTATAATATTGGGCAATAGAAACTCATCGGTTCTGCTATCACCGTCCAACTATTGAACGGTCAAGCTAGGCGGGTTGCTACGTGATCTGTATGAAATCAGCATGTGAAATCCATCAACATAACTAGTGTCGCATATAGTGTCGTCGGTGATAGGGTCGTCTACCACAGTGTCGCCATTCCTTGGAGCCGACACTTTTAGTGTCGCCAGAAGTTAGGGTTTCTTCTCCTTCGTCCATGACCCGCGTCGCCACCCAGTGTCGCCTCAAGAACTGATTTCTCAAACATGCACTTTTTTATCCGAAGTTGACACTTTTTACGTCCGAATCGTTTGTTTATCTCCCATAAGCATAGATCTAAGGTTCTTAGTCCATTTCATAATTTTGATCTTTAAGTATAAAACCCATTGAAACCCCAAAAGACAATGAAACACAGAACTAGGACGATTCTAACCTGGATTCGTGTGATTCTTCTTCTCTAAGCTTCAACAATAACCTAACAACGATCTATGAGCAAGATGAAGGCCTTGGATGGTGATTCTTGAGTTTTCTCTCTCTAACTCTCTCTAAAGTTTTTTGGTGAAATGTGATGGAAAGAAGACTTAATAATTCGTTGTTTTCGAGACGTTGCACTATAATTGATGCTAATTGATGTCTTTAAAGTTTCTATTTACATCAAAACTACTAGAACCAAAAGATTTTACTTGCATACACACAAGAGACACATAAACTCATTCAAATTATAAATTTATTTAACACGTTTTGCAAAACTAATTATAAATTGATGTGAATAGAAGGAAACGATTTCGCGATGGAGAAGAATATGGTCCATAAAGAAGAATCATTTCATAGAATTTAGGGTGTCTTGGCAATTTTGTCATTTGAATTATTTTACATTCTACCTTCACTGATTTAATATTTTTAAATAAATCCAAATCATAACCATGTCACCATCAAAATTTAAAAAAGAACATAAAACTAACATGTTAGGGTTTTATCACGGAGTAAACCCTTGACTCCCGTATGGCACTTATACTCTGATCTAAGTTCAATCATTGTCCAATAACACTTTATAATCCAATAACAGTTTATTGATTACAAAGAAAAAGTACACGAGCTTTATTGACTAGTAGGTGAATGCTGATTTTAGACATGAGTTGCAAATGAGCCAGCTCCACCTATTTATAGAGCTAGTAACCTTGATCTAGATGATTCTTGATCTAGAAATCTCTAAATATAAACTATACATATATCTTTGATATTTACAACATTTACTTGATAATTCTATATCCTTCCAACCTTGATCTTTTGAAGGAGTTTTCTAGGCATTTCCATAACCTTTGATCCCGTTTACTTCTATGCATACATAGTGAAGTCCTGTTGACTTTGTCATCGGGTTAACTGCTTCACCCTTAGCCACTTTTATCCCCGGCATGTTGGTTTTATATGTGCTTCTTTTACTCTTGACATCCAACAATTCCCAAATTGCTTTGGTTTTAGCCTCTTCCTAGGCCTCCTTAAGCATCCCTTACGTATTCCCTTTAAGTTTGTAGCATGGACCTTTGTTACTCATGGCCCCTACTTGCCTATAGTGTTGATGAGTTGCACTACCCCTAGTCATGTTTGATGCATGCTCATAATCCTAACGATCATCCTGGACAACTATTATGTTCAAGTTGGCCTTCTTTGGATAAAACCTGGCTATGTGTCTCGTTCACTATAGATGAAACACCCTTCATCTTGGTTGGTGGTGTTACATACATCCTTCTTTTGGAAATGATCATAGTTTTAAGTGTGCACTCTTCAACCAAGCCAACCAAGCTTTCGGCTACGGCAATGGGTGGAGCTGAATCTTTAACGTTGCGCTGCTCCAATCCAGTCTTTACCCATGGTTGCAACCCATCAAGGAAATAGTTAAGGGAATCCTCATTCGGAAGATTAAGGATCGCAAGAGTTAGTGTGTTGAACTCTTTCACATACTCTTAGATCAACCCGTCATGCTTGAGCCTACGTAGCCTAATCTTTGCTCTATGGTTAGCGTTAAATGGATAGACTTACATTTGAAGGTCTCAGACAAATTCAGTCCATGATTTGATGGTGCACCTACCTCGTTCGACGTCTCCATATCTACGTTGCCACCAAAGTGTCGTAGTGTCCTTCATGTACATCGTAGCCGTGTTTATCTTCGTCTCATCGTCTACAATGTCGACCCTTCCAAAGTATCACTCCATCTCCGATAGAAAGTCATCAACAACCCTGGACTTGCTTTTTTCTTCTAACAGACTTCGTTTGGGGATTTTAACCTTCTGAGCAAAAGGGTTAGTGTTCCCACTTACACTAACTAAGGCCATGCCGCACTCATTCACCTTGGCCTTTAACCTTATTAGGCTTCTATGGTAGTCGTGGGACAAGTCATCCATGTCTTGATGAAGCTCTCGAACAACTCGTCCCAACACATCTTGGTGATTTGCTCCTTGAACATCGCCGATGATTCATTATGAAAGGTTAAGACAGTATCCTTGATATCTTGTTTTAGCATTAAGAAATCGTTACCTAACGAATCCAACTGTTCAAGTGTGTCGTTGACCTGCAAACCTAACTTCATCGTGGCTTTCTCCATGCCTCCAAGTCATTTATCCAAGGCCTTTTCCTTGGACACGCTTTTGCCCCTTTTTCCACTCCTTCTCGAGTCTCGTGTCAACAACTTTTCACTTCCCCATGTGCAACATTATCAATGGTTGCATCAATCTTACTTGGATCAATCACTTGACTCGTGTGTGGCACTTAGATTCCGATCTAAGTTCAACCTTTGTACCAACTATGCAGTGATTCGAAAGCGATTGAATGTGGAAAAGCAAGACATGTAATCAAATAACACTTTGTCGATTATTAGGGAAAAGTACAAGAGCTTAACAATGCTTTAATTACAAGGTGAATGTTGATTTTGGAGGTGAGTTGCAAATGAACCGACTCCTATACATAATTGTAAATATAAACTATACAAATATTCTTATATAGAAATCTCTAAATATAAACTATAAAAATATTCTTATAATTTCGTGAAAGAATATATAACACATATTCTTAAACTTATAATACTATACATAATTGTAATTTTCAACATAATCTTTAACATAAGTTTTTACCTTGTCAACTAATTAATAAACTTGATGATGTCTTTCATTTAAATAATTTTCTATACATAATAAATAAGTAACTGGTTGCATCACATGTTATAATTTTGTGAGACTACGATTTTTTTACCGCTTATTTTTCTTAATTCCTAAATTTTCATCACTAACTATTTTATATTTCATTTATTCAACCATATCTTATCTTAAAATATTATTTTATAATTTATAAATTTTCATTACTTAATTATTTAATATTTCGTTTTTCAACGTGTATAAAACACGGGTTTTTAACCTTATAGGCATAAGTAATCGCTTGAAAATTTAACAAATATTTTATTATGAATTAATAACAAAAAGAGAACTTATTAATTAATCAAATTACAACATTAGAAGCTATTTTCATCATCTTCAAAATAAACCACATATTGATATAATTTTAGTTTTATTTTTTTTTTAAATCTCATCATGATGTTCTTAAAAATAATTAATATTTTTTGTAATTTTATTTATTAATATACAACCCTTAATAAATTATTAACTTATGATCAACTAATTACATCATTTACATATATTCAGTTTTTTTTAATTCAATGAATGATTATTTCAATTATTATGTTTATTCAATTGGAATACAATAGTAATTTAAAAGAGATTAGGTTTATTTATATAGTAACTGTTATGTTACTATATAAATAAACCTAATCTCTTCTAAATTACTATTGTATTCCAATTGAATATATAGTTAGCAACTTTTTCCCATTACTATAACAGCCCTCATCAAAATTTGAAATTAGTTGTGTAAAAGTACAAAGTCAAGAGGGAAAATGAGAGAAAACTGAATTCAAAGTACTAATACATGAGCTCTTGACTTCAAAATCTGATCTGAATCAATCTGTGATGTGAAAGGAAGACAATTTTTTTTATTTTTATAGGTGACTTTCATTTTTAAGTGACAGTCACATCTTCTAATCGGAGATTCGTTACCCCTCAACCTGACCACTACATATTAAAGCAACATCATCCTTTTTAGTGGTCAACAACAGCATTAGGGCAAAATTAAATAAAATAAATCCTGGAAAATGAAGAGAACACTTCCTTAAGATGTTAGTTGAAAAATAAAACAATTTTATAAATGAAGAAAAATAGTTCTTTAAGATATATTAACTTTTGAAAGTCAAGGTTGCAAACACTACAAATATGTTTGTATTATTAATTAAATAGAAAACTTTTCATTTCATTTCAGTTCATTTAATTCCTATAGCCTAAATTAAAGGTTTTCAATTATTTGAGACAAAATACTAAATATCATCTTAACTTTTTAACACTTAGAGCATGGAGTATACCTATGTGATTATGGTATGATTTGATAATAAAGTGCACGTCACGTGGCGCCACGTCAGCATATGCAAAATCACATCACCCATCACTAGGCAAGGGGTGTACATATGTGGTTGTGGTGGTGTGATAATTAAATGTTTATTTTT
This sequence comes from Smallanthus sonchifolius, assembly GCA_023525975.1. NCBI lineage: Eukaryota > Viridiplantae > Streptophyta > Magnoliopsida > Asterales > Asteraceae > Smallanthus > Smallanthus sonchifolius. The sequence continues at coordinate 56,554,318 of CM042041.1, read as the reverse complement.
TATTTTTATTTAAATAAAATAAAACATAATAAATAATATTTATTAATAATAAAAAAAATTACATTAAAAATTAAAAAAATTACATTAATAATTAAAAAAATTACATTAATAATAAAAAAATTACATTACTAAAATAAAAATTACATTAATAATGATTTGATTTTTCGTAAACATACCCAATCAAGTCCGCCTTTAATGCATTATGAATTTCTCGATTGCGTATGTCTTGACGGTTTACTCGCTTTTGATCTTCATCAATTTCTTCGTACGTAACCTTCTCCTCATTTGGGTTGTATTGACAAATTGTCGCTCCTTGATCCTCTAAAATCACATTATGCAAAATCACACAATCATACATAATGTTCCGGATTTTCATTGGAGACCAAAGATCGAGCTGGCCGTTCTATTATATGCCACGTATTCTTCAATAGACCGAACGCTCGTTCAATATCTTTTCTTGCCGTCTCATGAGTCTTTTTATAATTATTACGTTTAATACCTTCCAGACACGTAAGAGACTTGACAATTGTTGCATATTCCAGATATATTCCATCGGATAGATAATACCCACGCTTGTAATGCGATCCTCTAAGTTCAAACGATGAGTCTGGTGCGGTTCCATTGATCATATCGTCGAATATAGGCGATTGATTAAGAACATTTATGTCATTATTCGCACCGGCAACGCCAAAGAATGCATGCCAAAACCATAGATCATTTGAAGCCATAACTTCAAGCATAATACTTGAGCGAGGATAATCGACGCGCGCAAATTGACCTCGCCACGCATTGGGGCAATTTTTCCAATCCCAATGCGTGCAATCGATGCTACCAAGCATATTGACAAATCTGTGTTTAGCTTCATGAAAAACATATAACTGTTGAATGTCACTAGCCGACCGTTTACGTAAATATCTTTTACCGTACAAAAAAAATATAGCTTTAGAAAACTTGTAAATACATGACCTGATCGTTCGTTCTGACATCTTCAAGTAATCGTCAAACGAATCGCTAGCGGTACCATACGCCATTTGACGAATCGCGGCTGTACACTTTTGAATGGAGATTAAGCCAACTCGACCTCTCGCGTCAACACGTTGACGGAACCAAGGCACGTCTCTCTCGAGATCAATATTAATTCTTAAAAATAATCTTCGACTCATTCAAAACCATGTATTAAATTGCTCCTCCCCGTATAAACAACCTTCGTCAAATTAATCTTTGAGTAAAAATGTGTTAGTAGCCTCACAGTCACGGTTGAGACGTGCGCTTCGTTTTAATGGTCTTGAGGACGATTCCGCCGCTTGTCACTACCTAACCGCCGTCGATTCCATAGCTCCAAACGCCATTACCCGGGCTTTCTCGCTTGATAATGAAGACATTTTATAATTTTTTTGTAGCATAGAGAAGATGAGATAAATTGTTTATGATTTTGTAAAGTGTAGCATGTGTTTATATAGATGGAGAGAATGAAATTTTAAAAAACAAAAAACTTTTTTTTAATTACGGATATATTTCTTTGAAAATGAAGATGCTTAGTGTGATAAATCTCACGAGAAATAATCACTACGTGATTTAGAAATTGAGGGGGCGGTGTTCCACCAAGATCACGGCGTTATCTTGATCTCCACGTAGGATCACGCCAACAAATCCATAGGTATACCGGATAGCCTAGCATCTAATAATACCCTTATTATAAGTATAACCGATATTTTGTTTGTATATAGAGTGGATGAAAAGTAGGCCAGGCTACATTTACCAAATTAAAAGAATATCATATATAGTCTTCAAATGGAACCTACCTTTTTGTCTGATAAAACAAACCTGGTGGGGGTGGGGGTGGGGCTGTTGGTCTCATATCAGAATCTCAAAATAACTCCACAAGATTTCATTTCACTTTACTCCACAATCTTTGAACAATATTGCATCCTTTGACTTGCCAAAATACGGCCGACATCAAATATACATGTGATTACCTGGGGATGTAATTATGACCATCAAGTCAAGTCCAACACTAATGAGTTTATTCAAATGTATTCAAAATTAATTGCTAGATGATAGTCATGTTCTTATATGTTTTTTTTTATCTTATAACAATTTTGCCCTTGCGTGTATTTGGCAATGATGAATTATTTAAAACAAATACATAACCGGTAAAAGAACTTTTAAATATAAACTATATTGTTTATATTGAAAGGTGTATATATTAAATGGTTATATTTAGCACGTGGTCAAAGATCACAAACTAGAAATTCTATAGCTTTTCTGAATTTCGAGATTTCCTTGATAGCTTTTCTTCGTATATGTACTTTACTTTTCTGAAATACGTATTTTGTGAGTATACAAAATCAATAATTAGATTAGAAAGAAAATTATTTTTAAAGAACTACGATGTTTTTCAAGTGAGATCAAAGTTAATTCCTTGTTGAAATCAGAGGTGGTTGTGCGACATGTGCGGCCGTACGGGGCATGCAATTTTGATGGTTTTTGAGGCGCATAAAATTTTTAAAAATATATATATATATATATATATATATATAAAGTTATATTTTATAAAAACACTATAAATTAATATTATATATATATTTTAATTATATTTTACATATTATATATGTATACTAGGTTAAAGCCCATGTTTTACATGGATTGAGTAAATGTAACTTGTTATAAAACAGTATTTTCTATGAAAATTTGTATGTTTGATGTTATTAGTCATCTGTAAAAAAAGAAATAATTAAAAATTTCTTATGATTTAATAAATTTTAATAAAATCTATACATACTAATAAATAAAGGTTTTGGGATGCCACATGTCATTCTCATATTCATTCTTACCATTTTTTTCGCCTCTCTCTCCTATTTAATTATACAAGTTTCTATAAAAAAAATTATAATTTGTGTTTCCCGCCTCTCTCTCCTATTAAATAGTAATGATTTTTATAACTATTTTTATAAAATATTTTTTAATTAAAAAAATAGTTTTATTTATAAAAAAAATTTTAGTTTGAACATTTCTTTCATTCTTTTTATAAAAAAATATTTTTAAACAATAACTATATATTCTAATATTTTATTAAAATTTACTAAATCATAAGAAAATTTAAATTATTTCTTATTTCACAGATAACTAATAACATCAAACATACAAATCTTGATAGAAAAAATATTGTTTTATAACAAGCTGTATTTATTCAATCCATGTAACACATGGGCTTTAACATAGTATTACAACATATGTTTGATATTTAATTATTTAACATCATCACTATTTAATAGGAGAGAAAGGTGAAAAACAAAAATCTAGATTTAATCAGAAGTCGACAAGTATCAAGTATAATAATTCATTTATTATAATATAGGTTGGTAACCCTGTATATTATACATGGTGAATAAATGCAGTGTTATATATATTTAGTAATAAAGATCTAATATTACATATTGTTGACATATTACATAATTTTTTAATACAAATTTTAGAAACGTTATATAGTTATTTTTCAAAAATGTTTTATAAAAAGAATGAAAGAAATATTCAAATTCTAAAAATGTTTTATGAACAAATCTATTTTTTAATTAAAAAATGTTTTATAAAACTAGTTATAAAAATCATTATTATTTAATAGGAAAGAAAGGTAGGAAACAAAATTTATATTTTTTTATAGAAACCTCTATCATTAAATAGGAGAGAGGGGCGAGAAAAAATATTAAGGATGAATATGAAAATGACATGTGACACCCTAAAACTTTTATTTATTAGTATGTAAAGATATAGATATAGGGGAGGGTTTCGGATAAAACCACAAGTTAGACGAAAACCGAGAAAACCACTAAAAAACCAATTTTACCCAATCATATAATCATATTTATTTTTGTTTTATTTTATTTTATTTTTATTTATTTATAAGAGTATCAATTTAATATTAAACATTTTTACCAAAAAATATATTTACACATAGCGTTACGTATACGTAAAAATAAAACAAAAAAATTATGGTTACATATACGTAAATCAAAAAAATTATTTTTGGATACGTATACGTAAATAAAAAAATTACATGAAATAATGTGGTTTTCTCGGTTTTCGCTTTACTTTGTGGTTTTCTCTTGATTCTTCCCCTGTGTGTGTGTATATATATATATATATAGGTTGAAGTTCATAAGAAAACTAACATTTAGGGAGAGAACTAGAGAACTACTCTTTAAAGGTAAAAAAATAATAAAAAAATCATAACTTAAAATATAAATAAAAAACTAAAAGAGTGGTTAGGAGACCTTGTTTCCCACGTCGTCCTTGTTCAATTAAAAAAATAGTTGGTTTAACTTTATGGTTAAGTTTTTGGGTTTAGTTTAGCTTTAAGTTAGGTTTTTGGAAGGGAGGAGGGGGTTTAGGTTTTTTGGGGGTGGGTGGGGGGTTTAGGTTTTTGGGGGGTGGGTGGGGTGGGGTTAGGTTTTGGGTGGGGTATATACAGTATTATGTTTAGGGTTAGGTTTTTGAGGGTAGGGGTGAGTGTGGTGGGTTTAGGTTTTTGGATGGGGGTGGGTAGGGTGGGTGGGTTTAGGTTTTTGGGTAGGGGTAGGGGGTTTAGGTTTTTGGGTGGGTGTCACACCCCGGCCGGCGGCGGATTATACGCCGGGGCTGACGCGGTTGTTCGTAAGCACATGATCAGCTATTTAATGCGAAAGTATTTATTAATCCATATTAAATAATCCGTTACAAGAACAATGAAAAGTCAAAAGTTTAACATAACATAAATTTCAATTCATTATCTAGGTCCAAGTCCTACATGGGCAGCAATGGCCTTAAGCAGGTACACCTGAAACATGCGAGTAAATGTCAACTACAAGTAGTTGGTGAGCAACATAGGTTTTGACACCAAACTAAAGTTTAGATATAGTTTACGATTCAGAAGATTCAAAGCAGATCTAAAGCATATATGAGAACACATAAGGCTCCAAGCGTACAATTCAATCCTGGTAAATGAAATCTAGCTGCCACAATCCCACGGATTGCCGTTTTGATAAAAGGGTTAGATAACACCCGAGTTTTATAGTTCACATCCAACAAGGGGAGATGACACCCAAGTTAATAGTTCACATCCAACATGGGGAGATACACCCATGATAATATTTCACACCAACAACAACCCGCCAAGGTTATGTGGTAAGTTTAGTTTAGTTTCGGATTCCCCTATAAATGATCATGTTAGGTACTACCTTAGGCTTGCAACACAAGTTAATGAATGTACTGGCATGCGTTCATGCAATGGTCACCAAATAGTTCAAGATATAAAGCATGTAGATCATAGCATAGAATCAAGTTATTGAATCGTGTAGATAAAGTAGTTAACACATGTTTCACCCCAAAAACAAAAGCAGTAAAAAGGGGCTATGAAAACTCACCTTGTAATGAAACTAGTAAGTGGTATGAATTGTTAAGGATGGATAGGGCTCGTGAGGATCATTCACCACCAACCTACACGGATAAATTTGTATTCTAGACTCAATGAGAATAAGAATTCGAAATCTATTTGAGTCTCTAGAGGTTTTGGAGTTTGGGATCGAATGTGGGGTTTGTTCAAGTTTGTAGAAAAATATATATTTATAATAATAAGTTAACACTAATTAGAATTAATTAGAAATTCCAATTAATTATATAGTATTTACAATAATAAGGGTATGATTGAATTTATTCACATAATTATTCTAAAATAATTTAATAAATAAATTATGAAATAGAAAAAGGTTTGTATGATAATACGTTTGGATTTATTTACATAATTATTATAAAAATAATTAGTAAATAATTTATGAAAAAAAAGGATTTCAATTAATTATTTTATGTAAATAAAATAACTAATTAAAATATTTAAATAATCTCTTCTAAATGATAAGTGTTAAAATAAATTGAATTTGTATAATTATTCATCTAAATTAATTATTTAAGCATTTCTATAAGTTTTAAAATGTTTTAAATAAATATATATTTTTTTCTCACAACAATTATTTATAAATTTAAATATGTAGAATAATAATGTTTGAACAATTAGTTAAAATTTGTTAACTACATTACTATCTTATAGATGAAACAATAAAATTAGATTTGTCTACATGAATCATATATATTGTTCATTTAGGAATTTATAATGTTTATAATATGTTTGTTTTTTTTTGTAAAATAAATAAAACATTAGTTTATATTTTCTGTTTTTATAAAAAGGTCCTGATTATTTTTAACATATTTATAAAAAGTAATTCAGAACTTTAAGACTATTGATTTATGTGCTAAAAATGAAAACAAAGGAAAATACCAAAACGGCCAGGCCGGGATTGAACCCAGGTGGGTTCCGTGTGAGTCGAACGCACAAACCAAATGATCTGGGCTAAACAGCCATGCTATGAATGGATCCGGTAACCATTTAGCACACATCCAAATCAACCCTTCTTCCCCAAAAGTAAAACCGGCAAACCCTAGCCCTTAATTCAACTAGAACTCACGGGTATGAGATCCAAACATTGGGGCTTTGATTCCTGGTGTAAAAACGAGATGAATGATGTTCGAATTACCTGATTTGGTTATGAGGAGCGTGAGATCGGTGGTGGCCGCGAGTTTGGTGCTCGTCGGAGCTCGACCGGGCTCCAGCGGTGGTGTGAGATGAATTCGAGAGTACAAAGAGTGAACAGGATGTGTCTCGACTCGTTATGGCTCGTTATTATATATCAAATTCATCTGTAACGTAGGAATCGATTCGTGTACACTTGTGACGGTTATGGGAATGGAAATTGAGTTCGAAATCATTGATTTCCATTAAATTTGTTCTTTAAAACAATCATAAATCGACATGGTAACGTTTATGCATGGGTTTTACACGTTATCAGTTTCGAATTTTAATCGTTGGACCGAATTTGCCGACTGTTTGACCTGGAAAAGTCAACATCAGCGAATGGAAGTAATTTGGGTTCAATTTGTGACTTGATCCATCAAAGTGGTGTACTTTACTTGCGAATATGATCCCATAATGCGTAGGCACAATCCAGTAGGGTAAATCTCGCATGATTTGGAACCGGTTAGATGGTTTTCTCTCTTTTTTTGACTTTCTTAAGTCAAATGCTCCAAATCCAAAAGGCTCAAATTGTACTCATGAGAGGGGGGTTGTTATGGAAGAAAAGAAATTAGGAGGTTCAAATGTAATCAATGAGTTCAAAGCACTGAATGAGGTTCAAATATAATTAATGAGTCTCACATGTTTACTTTACATATATTTATTATCAAGAGATGCTCACTTGTATATACATATGTAATTTTATACTTACACATATTATATATATATATATATACTAATATGGAGTGTGAGGTTGAAAGCTTGAGTTGATATAAAGAAAATGATATAATAATTAATCGTGACATATTGAGTCGAACAAGTATAGAATTTGAATGAAACGTTATCATTGTATAAGATAAACTAACTAAATAATTAATATAAAAAAAATAAGGCCGGAAAAATCATGGATGTTACAGTGGGGGTGTGGTGGGGGGGTGGGGTTAGGTGTTTGGTGGTGTGTGTGGTAGGTTTAGGATTTTGGGGGTGGGTGTAGGGGGTTTAGGATTTTGGAGGTGGGTGTGAGGGGTTTAGGTTTTTGGTGGGGGTGGGGTGGGGGTTTAGGTTTTTGGGTGGGAGTGGGATGGGGGTTTAGGTTTTTGGGTGGAGATGGGGTGGGGGTTTAGGTTTTTGAGGGTGTGTGAGGTTTTTAGGGTGATACTACACATATGCAATATTGAAAATAATAAGAAAAAAAACGACGAGTTAATTCTTATTTTTTATAACGTTATTTATACTCAAATGAAAGATAAATAAAATTTTTTGATTTAATGGTACAATTAAAAAAAATAATGTATGCAAAAGATAGAAATGTTTAAAGATTTATATATTTTAAGTTCCAATTTTACTCTTTCTCTTTAAAATTTCACCCCTTCTTTTCTTAATGGTTCTATAGTTCTCTCATTAAAGTGAGTTCTCTCATGAACTCAACCCTATATATATATATATATAATTTGATGGTTTCTTATGGGCATTTTTCTTTAGTTGCGCTGGGCATTTGAAATCTCAGAGACGTCTTTGGTTGAAAGTATACTAAATGAATTCTTTATATAGGGGTTGAACTATCACAACAAACCGTTGTAACTCTTCATGAAAACGCATGACAGTTAACTATTATTACCAATGCAGTTATACTGTTACATCAATAGGAAAACATTAGCACAAACTCCATAGTAACTACTTTACTACTTATGGCTTGCCTATCAGCAGCAACTTAGTTACTACTAATCACACCGAAGAAGTTGTTATTGCTTGCCTAATTCTGTTGTTGACCAAGTTGTTATTAATCAAGCTACACATGCTTAGTTGATACTTATGATCAATTACTACACACATCCTAACTCAAAACAATGTATATTCTAATTTTTTTTATTCAGTCTTAAGAAAATCAAATTACATAAATGACGTTGATGACACTAAAATCACCAACAAATTCTTTATTTAGACCATGAGTTTTTTGTGTTTTTATCCTTAGCAATCTCCACCTAACTATTGTTTGCGCTTCCACACCACTCACAGCTATCTTAGAAGGCTCCCATTAGGTACGAACGTTCCTTTTACCAACCCTCCCATATTCAGATTTTCTTGATACATCTTTTTACGCATGTCGTAAAACTTACAGTATAAATTAGGTTGAACATATTTGGTATATATTTAGGGTCTGCTTACTTTATGTGTGTGTTTTATTTATTCATGTGTTACTATTTATGTCATTCTAAGTTATGTGTTGGGATTAGAACCAACAATCTTCCTCTTACACAAGATAAAAAAAATATCTCTACACAAATAGTGATAGACGTCTAAAAACATGCCAGTGCTCAAAACACGCATGGATAGGTACCATATTAGGTATCTATTGATCCCTAATATTGATATCAATGTTTACTAGTAAGCCATATTCTACGATTGATACTTGAACAGGAGACATGGACTAACTTAATTAAAACCCTGACCTTATCATCCATTAAGCACCACAAAAATACACTTTCACATGGATTAAGTTAATTAAAGCCCTGACCTTACCATCACACATAAACACATTTTGTTCGTATAACCGAACTACCACTTAAACACATCCATTAAGCACCACAAAAATACACTTCCAAGGTTAATTAACTTAGTTAAAACCCTGACCTTACCCTATGTATACGTTCAATACAACCCTAAATTCCCAAACAAAACCCTTTCCGATTTAAACACATTTATCACACGATAAATGACTACCACTTGTTTAAAACCGTTAACGCATACTTGTACATGAATCATCCTAAAACCGTTATAAATATTCAAATAAGGGATATAGAACGCACTTGAATCATATAACACAATCTCAAACTTTTAACACGTTGTTTAACCCAGTTTAGGTCAAAATTGTCAGACAGCCACCGTTAGCCACTGTCTGTTACCCATCACTGCCACATACAACATACTTCTTTGTTAATAAGCCACACACCACTCACACATCCTAGATAAGACTCTTTGTGCACAAAAACCTAGCTAATCCCCTACGCCACCCTTCTATTAATAGAAACGGACACATATGCACTACCGCCACACACGTGCACCACCATCGGACAGCCCTTGGATCGCCTTTTGATCACCACGCACACACACTACAACCTACTATATGGTTCCCATGATCACACCACCTCTATTTCTCTCTTTCTTTCCTCTAGTCTTATAACACCATCGTCACACCACCACGCCATCATTTCACCTCACCTCTATATATATATATATATATATATCAGCTCTATGGAAAGTCCGATCGAAACAAATGAGAAGAGAGGCGTGGATCGATGATATGGGGATGAGAGTGGAGAGTTTGCTGGAGTCAATGTCTCACCCATTTACAATTCAAATTCGCTCTTATCTGATAACACACTTTAAATTATCTTCCATATTCACACTTAAATAATTATTTAGATATGTACACACGCTACACACAATATCACACGTTATGTGAGCCCAAAGTAATAACCCTTAAAACAGGGTGTTACGGTGACTAAATATCTCTAATGAATGAGTTTGTAAGAAGGAAACGTAAACAAATATGGATACCATGATTTGGTTTCAAAAGGAAACCATACTTATATAGACTAAAGGAGAACATTGTAGGGAGTTAATAATTTCTTAATCCATTCTTATAGCATATATTGACATTGATATAAAGCTAAGAATGAATTTTAATAATTATTGAACAATCACCTATATTAGATAGAAATTGGTTCTTTTCAAGGGAACTATAGGTGTGTAATTCCTAAGAACTCTCATAGAACCAGACTAATGTTCATGACATTAATGGACAAGACTATAAGGACTTAACTATGTCATGAAGAATCTTGTGTTAAATGCATTAACATCTACATAATTAGATGACACGTTGAAGGACATCACATATACTAGCAACTATAAGACTAAGTGTGCTTTACAAATGAAGGTTTAGAGGGTAGCGCGTATCTATCAAGTGTTTTTCACTAAATTTTTAGTGGCAATATAATACGAAATGACGGAACGAACGATGACACGGATTTATATAATAAATGTATGATTTAAATGAATGCTAAATGAAAAATGAATGTTCCTTTAATCTATGATTTGAAGATGATTCCATGGTAAATGATAAAGCCATGTTTTCTTATGAAATGATATAAACCCTATTAATTGAATTAACAATAAAAGCATTCTCTAAAATGAACAAAAGACTTGAATTCACTAGCGTTAGCTGGCTTCTAGTATGCATGTCAGGTTAAATGTAAGACAATGAGTGGATGCATGATTGGTTATTGATCAGTGGGTGTTTGTTTGATGTTTAAATGTATGCTTTTATGTGTGATTTAGTGTGGAACATGTTTACTTTGCGTGTTTTATATTATACAGGCTATTGGATGCTAAGTACATGTTTTGAAAGCATTTGGGAGGATGTTGGAAGGATGGATATAGATTTATCCAAAAGATGGAAGAAGTTACAAAGCCCAAAACTAGGAAGGAGCATATCATGGGCTAGGAATTGAATCACGGGGACCATATATATGAAACCTGGGTTTCTCGGCGAGACGGATGTGAAAAAATGGGTTTGACCGTACCAGTTAATGCATGGAGGAGTAATTTATAGAAGTTTGAGCGTACATGAAGCAGTTTGATCATATCGTACGGTCGGAGTCGTACAGAAGCGGATTTTTTGGGATTTTTGCTATATTTAAGGTATACCTTTAGGGTTATGGGATTTTATCATTCCCCGGTTGTTTTTAGAGTTTCAATGGAGATTTTTTAAGGCAAGAACACTCTCGAATCATAAAACAAAGATATTTCATCAATTTCTATGATCATATAACAACCATAAGCGGCTAGTCTCCTCGTGATTGCTTCCAGGTGGATGATTCTTGTAGATGATACTTTAGTTTGGGTTTTTTCTAGGTTTTGAATTGTGTTCTTGAGTGACAGCTTGAATACACTTGTTTATGGTTAATTTAAATGATTTATTTGTGTTAAGGTTGTGTGATTTGCCACCCAATTTCGGTTTCCTTGCATCGTTAGCTATTTGGTTATCTTGTACCTCTTGGCACTATGTAATATCTCGGATTTCCCGACCCATTTCATAGATATTTATTTAATAAATATAAAACATTCATATACTTAGAGAACCTACATATATTTAAATATATATATATATATATTATAATATAATGAATAAACGCATGAAGTCTCGAAACTACGGAAATTATTTTAATAATTTAAAAACAATAAAGCTATAAAGGATTTTGGAAATAAAAACATGTATAATTGTTTTTATAAAATCAAGGGACCAAACGGTCATTTTTTAAACTTGTTTTAAACTAGGAATTTACTTTTAAACACAAACTGATACAACTGAAAACATAAGGGGCCTGTCTTGCCAACTGCCCAAACTCCCGAATACCAAACCCATCGTGAGTTCGAATCCCGCTGGTCCCGGTTTTTCCTCCGATTTAGCCAAAACACGAAATCCCGTCCCAATTCGGTGAACCTCGATCTCCACTCGCGCATGCGACCCTAACCTGATGACAATCAATGTCCGGCTTCACGCATGGAGTGCGAATTCGAAGCTGTCGGCTCAACCGTGAACCTCCCAACCAACTAAGCCTTTAATGCTGAAATCGACTATAAATAACCATGGTACTACCTCAGCGAAATCACACACCAACTTCCTAAACCCTCAATTCCATCGTATCATACCTGCATTCTTCGATTTGGAGCCACGACAGCCGACGCTTAACTTGGACTCCGTTTCACTCGATTTGGCATCAAATCAGGTAAACTTTATATGCATCACGATCGATTTCACGAGAGGATCAAAAGCCCTCTGTTTAATTTCATAAACAGAGGGAGATTCGACTCGTATTTAAGCGATTTCAACTCTAGGGTTATTGAGGATTTGGGGGCGATCCGGGATGATGTTTATAAACTTTCTTTTTCGGTTAAACTAACAGCGAGCCCCGTAGCCGGGATGGTTAGTGCGTGGTTGCATGATCCGACCCGGTCAGTGACCCGGGTTCGATCCAGTCGCGCCCCAATTTTTAATTTTCATTTTTTTTGTACTTTCTACCCAATTATAACAATCCTAAAAAAAATTTATAAATTATGTTATACAATTATAAACTTAAATTCGATTTTTTTTATATATACTTTTACATTCCAGAAACATTTCATTTATTTAAACTAAAAGCCTTTAACTTAAAATAAAGGCCTATAAACTTGTAAAACTCGTATCAATTTGAAACATATTCATCTATTGAAATTACATATGCTTTTATAAACTTTAAACACGACCTAAACACAATAAGATACTTATAAACAAAATCTATTTGTTATATAATTTTACAAAAAAGAAAATAATTATATATTGGTTATTTTCTAAATATTTATGAATTTATAAACCTTAGTTGAATACCTTGAGAAACGTTATAACAACCCAAAGTTTGATCCCATATTTAACACATTTATAAACGTATTGTCAAAAACACACAAACTTCATAATAGATTCTATTTTATAAACTTATGAAACTTGACGTTTATTTAAACTTATAAAATATTATTTGGTTATCAATTATAAAATAAATACTAAATTACTTTAATAAACCTTAAATAAATTATAGATAATTAATTACCATTGATGATTATTTGTTTTCTTTAAATAATCACTAATAATCCTAAATCACTATTTAGTCTTTAATAATTTGTAGTTAATAGTTATTTTACTATTGAAATAATTATTAACATAAATTCTTACCTTAAATAACGATTATAGAAACTTCAAATAATTGTTTATAAAAACTTCAATTAATTGTTTAGTCTTTCGTTTAAGAAAATGTTCAAATCTATTTATTTATTACCTATTGTGTAATTAATAATCATGAGGCTTTTAAATAATTATCTTAAATCATTCTAAACTATAAACTTATTAAACTTCGAAATACAAGTCTTGTGTTGGTATTCAAAGCCATTATTATGATCTTAATATGGATTCCAGAAACACAATCATTCCCATCTCCCATTGGAACCCTAGTCAAATCTTAGAATTCTTGTCCTAGACTTATAGATCAAACTGAAATTTTAGACTTATATTCTTAGGCTTATTGTGAGGATATTCTCCCGCTCCAATTCTTGCAAACTCTTGTCGGATACTCTTCATCCAAATCCAAGTGAGTATACTTAGCCCATTTTTCTTTTCTATACTTTTGGGGTGAAACATGTTCAAAACTTTAAACTTATACAATTATTGTACAAACTATGACTAGATGCTTATTCTTATGTTAAACTTGAGACTTGTATGCTTAGATTAAACTTAAAACTAGCATATTCATTAACTTTGATCAAGCCTATGGTAACAATGATAGATCTATTGCATTTGACCAATCCACCTTGATTGATTGACCCCTTCGGGGGGGAGCCCTTGGTGATTGTTACTGAATTAAACTTTAAACTTGAGACTTATAAGGGTAACCTGCGGGTTATGCCTAAACTTGGAGGGTTGAAGTGCACAATGTTTAAGATACTTGTTTCTCATACTTACATTATAGAATGCATATATCATAGTGAATTGTAATTCTTTTCAAATACTTGTTAAACTGTGTCAAAACCTTTGTATCTCACCAATTATTTTGTAGTTGACAGATTCTTTCACATGTTTCAGGTTTACATCATGAGACTTATTCGTGATCGCATAGGATGCTTTGGACCTACACTACTTAAATTAAATATTGTATTCGTATTATTCTTCCTTGTATTGAATCTTAAATTATTCATTAATGAAATATCGAAACTTTAATAGTTAACCTTGTGCTATTGAACAACCACGTCCGCCCCGACGTATAATCCGCAGTCGGTTGGGGTGTGACAGATTGGTATCAGTGCCTTGGTTATAGGGAATTAGGTTATTAGACACATGACCTAGACTATAACTTAGGAGACCCAAACATGAGTTATCTTATGTCCTTTACTAGGAACTTTCTCCTCGTTCTATTCTTAAATCTTATACGTGAACGCTTGGAGATTCTATGTTTCTACTTACCTACGTCATACAAGAGGCTACTACATCGAGGACACGTTCTTAGGCTTCAAGCCTAATCCACCACTAAACTCTCGTCAAGAATATTTAAGTTCTAGATAATGTGTGAGAACTTGTGCGGACCGGAAGGGTGGATACCTGTATTCTGGGAAATTCTGTCAAGGAAAGCATTTCGTATAAATTCAAATCAACCGTTGGACCCGTATGCTTTCCTGGGAATTCTTGGGATGAGTATCCACTTATAGGAATGCATGACTTCTCTAACCATTAGTGAGCTTAGATCTCTCTTGATATGTTAAAGTACTTACTTAGTGATATGCACTAAATGAGTACCATCTCAAATACTAGACACTTCATAAATTCATGATTCAAAAACTTTCCTCTGTAACATTTACTCTATGATTCTTATGTTTTGTCTCTTTAAGGATGGTCGCATGACAACATGCTTACTCGTCATGACCTGAAGGAGTTACCTTCAAGGAGAAATTCTTACGAGAATATACTTAAAAACTACATACATAAATTTATATTTATATATACTACCCAATAAACTTCATGATCGTTGCAATAAAACCCTTAAAATTATGTATTACTCTACAAATTCTCCTATAAAGCTTCATTATTTTATAAATATGACACCTAAGAGGTAACCCTTGTATTTTTACCTTACCTTCTTAGCACTTAACCAAGTTTCATTTGATAACTAACTCAAGACTTTTGTTACACTTTTATACATCTCAAAGTTTTCATACATCCTTAAACTTCATGATCCTTGAACTAACAGCCCATTTAAAACTATGTATTGACATACAAGTCTTTATACAAACTTCATTATTTTATAAACTTGGCACATAAGGGGAAACCCTTGTGTCTCATTTCATTTTTTGTCACTCAAGCAAACTTCATTTTATGACTAACTCAAAACTTTGTTACACTTTTATATATCTCAAAACCTTCATACGTCCTTAAAACTTACACATCACCGTTTCTTGTAAACAAAACTTAACGTCTTTTAAACCTAAAGTACATTAACAAAGGGATTAATAACCTGATCGTTTTCCCGCAATAGAAGAAGCCTACTATGGAATAGACAAGCTCCACGTTTAAGGACTTTAAGCCCGCAATGAACCTTGACATAGTACCATAAACCCCAAGCATCGGTGACAATAACTAAAAGAAGTTGTAGGCCCACGAGAAAGTTCTGGCTAGGGAAATAGGGTACTTGAGTAAGTCCTTGTGACCACCCCTTCTTCCGGGAATTTTCTTCGTTAGCCCATCAACTTCAAGTCAAAAACCATTTCTAAACTATTACTGTGATGACTCAGTATTATGAATAAAAGCCTTTTGAACATATTTAATCAACTTACTTTAATTCTCCGTTTAAAATGTATTGTGTAAGGGCTAGAAGTCCCAATTTTGAAACGTTTAAGGGGAGTTATTTTAAAATTTCATCTCATTATCACTTACTAACTCAACTTTCTTTTCATCATTACAAACCTAACACTTCTTCCCAAACACTTTCGTCAAGAGTAGCTCACGTTAGTACTTGAGATAATTAACAACGTTGCATTAAACTATAAAAATCCTAAGTGACACATGTAACTAGAGAATAAATCTTGAACAAACCTTCTAATTCGTAAGCACTCTTTTAAAACAACACGAATTACGAACCATTGTCGTAATCAGCTATGATCCCTACCCCTTGTATAGACTTAACGCTTCTAAACTTGACCAACTTTCCGTTTGACAATCATACAGACCTTTCATAAGTCCTACTTGTACTACTTATCGTTGCCTAACTCGTCGTTTTTTTTAAACATCTTAATTACACTCTATATAAAAGAAAACTATATCTGCCGTTATGAAACGAGATAAAATCATTTATAAACACACTATCATAAACCTTATCGAAACTTTTCCCGTTACCCTACGCTTGGAGACTTTCCTCATTCAACTCTTGTCACGTAAAAGACTTACTATAAATCACAACGGGAACTAAAAGCTCAAATACACGTTGCTAAAACATTAAACTTCGTATACACCACTATAAGGTCGAAGACTTTTGAGTCATGTAAAACTTGTACAAATACTCAATCTTGTATTCCTGAAACTAAACACCTTCTAAACCACCAAGGGAAGCATGTCCAATAAGGGATCATGTGAAGCTTAATACTGAAACTTGAAACTCAACTGACTTATCCTATTTTCAAACTTATACTTGGATTCTTAGTCTTGAAAACTTTTGTGTGTCCATCTTAACCAAACCCTATAAGACTTGATAAACGTACGTTCCAAATACACGAGAAAATTTCATTCTTGATACTAGAAACTAAAATGAAGGGAGACATTGCTCTCTTTAGCAGAATACCTCCCTAGTCTATTCTTCAAACCCAAACATCGGGATCCACCAAACCTTCTGAACAACTCAAATCTTCTGTGAGAAAGCGTATAACGGTCAATCGTGTTCCAAACGCTGTCCCATACCTCTCTTAAATACTAGAGCATTTAGATAACCGCTTTATACTAAAAACGTAATCGTATACTTCTATACACTGAAGCTAAACTAAGAGACTTTAAGCTATTCTATGTTTGACGTATTCTTGTTCAAACACAATTTAAACTATTCTATGTTTGACGTATTCTTGTTCAAACACAATTTAAACTATTCTATGTTTGACGTATTCTTGTTCAAACACAATTTAAACTATTCTACGTTTGACGTTTGACGTATTCTTGTTCAAACACAATTTAAACTATTCTATGTTTGACGTATTCTTGTTCAAACACAATTTAAACTATTCTATGTTTGACGTATTCTTGTTCAAACATGATTTAAACTACTCCATGTTTGACGTATTCTTGTTCAAACATGATGAACGTATAAGACTTTAAACTACTCCATGTTTGACGTATGCTTGTTCAAACATGATGAACGTATAAGACTTTTAAACTACTCAAGGTTTGACGTATTCTTGATCAAACACGAGGAAAGTGTAAAGACTTTAAACTATTCGATGTAGTCTTTTTCAAACACGAGGAAACTTTGAAACTCTAAATCTTGTCACATTCTTCTCTCTTTAATCATTGAATGACATTTCTCTCTAAGGGACTCGTTAATCAATGATCACTCTTATGTGAAAACTCTAGTCGTGTGTTAAACAAATTCTTATACTCTTTCTTGATCCACACAAACGGAAGAACCTATGCGGACTATGCGACGATTTAAATGCTTGCGGTGCACACGTAAGTATGAAAATCAACGTATGGGAAGGCATAGTAAACTCTGTCGTGTGCTATGATCTAAGACTTATCGTAAAAGGGTAGCCACGGAACTTAGGTACCGTAGCAATCCCTAGACATAATAGTCTACAAACTCAAATCATTAAACTATCATCGAATCCATCCCGAGTGATGCATCCCACTTTAAATCTTGAATGGAAGTTCATCAGCTATTATCTCAAATGCATTTCTGAAAACAAATCTTCATATATTTCAATGAAACTATATGCTTCTTAGGGAAACTCTTGGAAACTTTGAAAACTTAGAAACTTGAGCGTAATCTTAATCCTGTCATTCCAGTTAGGATTCTAAACGTAACCCGTAGTTTACTAAGGGACGTAAAGAATCTTTCTCATTATCCCTGTGCGTATCACGAACTTAAATCTTGGAAAAACAGAAACTTTCTACTTTAATTTCGGGACGAAATTTCCTAAAGTAGGAGAGACTGTAATATCTCGGATTTCCCGACCCATTTCATAGATATTTATTTAATAAATATAAAACATTCATATACTTAGAGAACCTACATATATTTAAATATATATATATATATATATATATATATATATAATAATAATAATAATATAACGAATAAATGCATGAAGTCTCGAAACTACGGAAATTATTTTAATAATTTAAAAACAATAAAGCTATAAAGGATTTTGGAAATAAAAACATGTATAATTGTTTTTATAAAATCAAGGGACCAAACCATCATTTTTGAAACTTGTTTTAAATTAGGAATTTACTTTTAAACACAAACTGATACAACTGAAAACATAAGGGGCCTGTCTTGCCAACTGCCCAAACTCCCGAATCCCAAACCCATCGTGAGTTCGAATCCCGCTGGTCCCGGTTTTTCCTCCGATTTAGCCAAAACACGAAATTCCGTCCCAATTCGGTGAACCTCGATCTCCACTCGCGCATGCGACCCTAACCCGATGACAATCAATGTCCGGCTTCACTCATGGAGTGCGAATTCGAAGCTGTCGGCTCAACCGTGAACCTCCCAACCAACTAAGCCTTTAATGCTGAAATCGACTATAAATAACCATGGTACTACCTCAGCGAAATCACACACCAACTTCCTAAACCCTCAATTCCATCGTATCATACCTGCATTCTTCGATTTGGAGCCACGACAGCCGACGCTTAACTTGGACTCCGTTTCTTTCACATGTTTCAGGTTTACATCATGAGACTTATTCGTGATCGCATAGGATGCTTTGGACCTACACTACTTAAATTAAATATTGTATTCGTATTATTCTTCCTTGTATTGAATCTTAAATTATTCATTAATGAAATATCGAAACTTTAATAGTTAACCTTGTGCTATTGAACAACCACGTCCGCCCCGACGTATAATCCGCCGTCGGTTGGGGTGTGACACACTATAGATTGGTAGTTATGTGAACGAACGAGTCTTAAAAGATTGTCTCGCATCTATCACTTTAATCAAAATATAAAGGGCCACACTTTGTGGATTCTAACTATTTGAACCTAGAGTTTTCTTGATCTTTTGAATTTAAATCCCGGAAGTAATTCCCTTTTCTCATAATTGTTATAAACTCAATCAAAGTTTGCTTTTGCTAATTGCAAGTTTTTTCAATCAATCAAATCTTGATTTTAGTGTAATCGGTTACATGTGTTACTAATAGCATTCTCCACGAATTCCATGTGGATACGATAACCCTACTTTTATGTATTACAATCTAAGGTAGATAAGGAGGCAGTATGATTGGTTATCCCTAAAGAGTTACCCGACATTTAAGATCTGACATCCATCTTGTTATGTTTATGAGAGAACTATGTTCTTAAACAATGTTTTAACTAGTTAACAATTTGATACTATGTAATAACGTTTATTTTCCACTGCAATGAATGCATTTTAAGTTTAAGAACTATTTGTAAATAAGTAAATCCAACAGCTTAGATCTCCCGATTTAGGGTCTTACAATAAAAGTGAGGTAAACTTTGGTGGACTTCTAAGTAATGGTGTCGGAAGAGATGAAAAACACATTTGGAGTATACACTCCAATGTCTATGCATGTTTGGTTGGTGTTAATCTTGGGTTAAAATGATTTTGTGCCATTGTAGTCATTCCTACTTGTGACATACGGAGATGAATTTCGTGTGCCCTGACCCATAACTTTTTTTACTCCTTTTAACTCCTTTAGTAGTATGATTTTGTTTTAAGCTTTCTTTACTTAGTTAGATCGTAACATAAATTCTTTAGTGAGAGATAGATGGTCTATCATACTTGTTAATGATGAGTTAAAGACTACATTTCTAAATTTCATACTATATAAATAGATGCATGCTTATTCTTGACAACGAAAATATATATAGTAACTCATAAATCACATATGAAAGAATAACATGAAGTTCGATGAACTCGGACACTTGGTCACTTAATGCTACTACTCCAATCGATCATCATACATTTAGAACAAACGACAAATATGTTTTAAAAGAATCATGTTAAAAGGAATGATTCGCTAGGTACACAAATTTTATAACATTAATTAAGTGATAATCATTTTTTAGTTAAATATATAGCACTTTAAATTATGTTAATCGAATGACTAACTTTATTTAAACCCTAATTAATCAAAATAAAGTTTTGTTTACCAAGAATGGCCCATACCCCCACTTCCAAATTTCTCTTTGTTTAGCTTTAGTGTTCATTAGTTGGTGGCATGTCTTTACCCTAATTGCTTGGCTTTTAGAACCAATTTATGTTTTTTTATTTATATAATTAAGAAACCCTTTAGTTTAAAAAAATACAAACAAAAACTTATTATAAGAAATAATATTTGCACCATCAATGTGGGGTGTAATTTTTCATGTCGCTCCAAATGCAAGTCCAAAAGGCTGAAAACTCATCCATTATCTTAAAAGAATATCAATTATTTTGAAACTTGTAATTAAATGAGAAGAATGTTTATCAAGATTTAATTTTGAAACCTAATCTTTTTTTTAATCCAAATAAAAGGAGGATGGTACAATAACTTTAATAAACAATTAGTATGAAAAGATAAGTTCCATTTAGTTAATATTAATTTATTTATTGTTTGCAAAATCCAAGATTCTCTTTTTCATATTTTACTTTCCCTGAAGGGTCGATTATCATATTAAAAATAAAGGGCTATTCCATTTTGGGTAGTACACAAACTTTAGCCACCTTATTATAATTAACTATTTTATTATTACTTATTTAAATAATATTTAAGGGTACAACAATTGCATGATTATATGCCCACATGTTTGTCGATGTATGGGTAATTTATTCTTTCTTTTTTACTTCTCTTTCTCATAGGAACTGTTTGTGTTGGTAAGAACTCCATCATTTTACTAGGGTTACTCACTCCATTTTGAATCAAATCAAATGTTTTCGTTAGTCCTTTTCAATTACTAGTAGAGTTGGTATATGTGATTAGCATTAAATTTATCATACTTATAAAAGAGTGTGTGATTATTACGATAAATAATTCGTAAATAGATAAAAGTAAAACAGATGTATGCTGTTAGACAATTGTTAAAAGATTCTATATTAAAAGAACATGATGTTAATAGTAACTCTTTATCATTAAGATAGAAAATTAATTAATTAGATATAATTACCCAAGTTTGTTTCAGCTTAGGCTAATCAAATTCAGTTCCACTCATGTTCTTTCTTTTTCCTAAATCCTTTTAAATTCGACATTAAAGTTTCAAGTTTATTAGAAATTATTTGAAAATGTATCTGTTTTATTTTGTTTACCCAAAATATGTAGGAGATAAATTATGTAAATATGGATATAGTATATACCTCTCTTGTAATCCTAATTATTTACAAAATTAATACAATACAGTTACACATATAAGTATTTAACTTATTAAAAGTGTTTATTTTTATTAAATTCAGGTTAAATATGTTAGCCAAAAAAAAAACTTTTTCTTGCTGGTTGAGCTTTCAGAAAAAATATATCTATATATATATATATATTAACATATAGTGAAAACTTATAGTTATGTTTATTGAAAATGTTATTATTTTAGAGAACAATAACTCAACGATAGCATTGAGATTGCATGAAGTATATAAAAAATTAGTTCTCAATATACGTTAATAACAAGTAAATAAAAAGTGTGAAACCCATTTCTACCACTACAAGACGACTGACTTACATGCACATTCAAAATATATTTATGTTAAGAAAAAATTATAATTTTAGTTACAAATTCAAGTTAAATTTGTTGTATACTTGGTGGTTTGGCCCTTCCTTGAAAAATTAAATACCTTAAACAGCATAAAATGCCCATAAAATAAAACCTAAGTCAAGAACCCAAAATCTAACAAGTATGCCCAAAACTCAATATACAGCCTAAATCTATGTTAAATCACATAAACATTTCAAAGTCCATCACTCTCGTCTAGCCCAACTTCTATTTGCCATTTTGACCCAAGCAAGAAGCTCTATTTAGCAAATCAGTGAAGTGTGGACATTGACGATTCTTTTTGACGTTGCAACTTGCAAATGCGACCCAAAAATCAGAAGATCAAAGTTTAAAAATTAAGAAAACTTTCGGTGGATCTAAGTTTCAACTTGTGACTGGCATTCTCCTTCAGAACTTCACTTGCGATTATTCTCAAGTCAGCATCTACTGTCGGGGCAGTGGTTCTGTAAGTTCCGTGTTTTCAATTGTTTCATGGATGACTTACTGAATTGTGTCATGGTTCCTGTAAGTTTCGTGTTTCCAATTGTGTCACGGGTAACTTTTTGAATCGTGTCGTCTCACTTTTATATTAAACTATTTCGAGTGTACGAAATCAATAATCAGATAAGACAGAAAGTTTTGTAAGAATGAGAATGTAATTTCTATGAAAAACGATTCTTCAATCATATATTAAACAAACCAAATCTGTGGGTGAGGTTCAAATGCTAACCAATATTTATATGATAACCATGATAATCACTCTCAAACACAGTGTTACATATATGTACAAAATAATGTTACACATATGTAAACACTATGTGTCACGTATATATAACATTTTTGGTACGTATACGTAAGACTCATCATTTCCGTATTTACGTTCAAAATATTTATTCAAGATACTTAAATACTATTTTAACAATTAAAAGAAAAAATAATTTATAAATTATGTGATTGTTTTCTAGTAGTTAGCACGGTTATCATATAAAAAAGTGGTTAGTATTTGAACCCTTCCCTATATACTATCGAATAGATAAAGATTTTTTCATGTCACGTGTCGCCTACATATTCATTTTCATCAATTTTCCCCGTCTCTATCTTTATTAAATACACCTATCTTTCAATAATAATATATTTTTAAGAAAAATATTAATTATACTAATAAAACACATGTGTTTTAAATTATCTCTTATTATAAGAAAACTTTGGAATCTAGTTACGTAACTTTTATTTTCAGTCAAATAGTAAATTAAAGTCAAATTAAATAGTAACAAATGTATTTTTGAAACTAAATTATATATTATTTTTTACATATTTTGAATTTTGTTTTCTATCATTTGTATGTGTAATACATTTTTACACCTATAAAATATATATACATAAAAATTTTATGTATTTATATTTTCCACGCCGTGTATAGTACACTGGTTCTAAGCTAGTGAATTTCTATATATAAAGGTAGAACAATTACAATGATCGTAACGAAACGTTGTAACTATTCGTGAAAGAGTACAGTAGTTGATAGTTATAATTGATGCAAGAATCAATTACATTAGTTAAAATTTCAATAAAAAAATCAGTGGTAATGTAACAACCTAGGCAAATCTTATATTGACCGGGGAAAAAAGATATGTTGGGTTCATAAGGAATGTCCTCCCTAAAAAACTAACGCGTTTTGGGCGCATTGGTTGCGGATGAGAGGACACATCCATAGTTAAGCGTGCTCGGGTAGGAGTAATCCCGAGATTGGTGACCCCCATGAAGTTTTCACATAGGCAACCAAAAACAAATATGTGAGCTCCTAGTGAGCAAAACGAACAATATTGGTGGTTTGAGGGGCCGGATGTTACGAATGGTATTAGAGCCACTCATGTGTGTTTGTTCGGGATGGTGGGCCAAACCTCATCGAGAATGGTGAGTCCTTAGGGGTGTTCAACATGACACCTTAGGTAAATCCCACATCCCTAATTGGATGGTGAGTAAACCTCATCGAGGAAATTGATTCCATTAGGGGTGATTGTGACACCCTAGCTAGGCAAATCCGCATCGGTCGTGGATAGGAGAGATGTGGGTTTCATAAGATATGTCCTGCCTCAAATACCAACGTGTTTTAGGCGCATTGAATGTGAATGAGAGGAGAACTTCACGGTTAACCATGCTCAGGTGGGAGTAGTCTAGGGATGGATGACTCCTTAGGAAGTTTCACCCGAGCAACCAAAACTAAATATGTGAACTACTAGTTAGCAAAATGGATAATATTGATGATTTGAGGGGTCGGATGTTACAAATAACATAGTAATTAGTGCCCAAATTTACAATTGGGTAGCTACTACTCCTTAGTAGTAACTTACCATCGCGACCTCTGACAGGTCTTAGCCCCTTTTAACAAACCTCGTAAGATGGAAAAACAATTAAAGACTTGATTGATATGAGATTATGAGTATAAAAATTACAAATAGATATGTCGTGTCATAGTTTTTAGAGTCATGATTTTGGTTAGATTTACACAATTTTACTTAGAACCAAAATTTTATACATCATAACGAGAATCTAAATAATTTTTTACAAAAAAAAACTTATAATTTGTTCAAAACTTTACTAGGAAATAGAGTATAAAATTGGATATAACCATCTCAAGCTCTTTTATTGAAAACAACTACCAACTTCTTTACTCTATCAGCCTCTCGTAATCGTAACCAAACTCTCTACATAGACTATCACCATAGTAATAGTATTATCTACATAGGAGTTCTAGTCGGTCGGTTAGATTTCTAACACGTTCAAACCAAATAATATTTTTTAAAGAATCTCCTACTATAAAATACATATCTGGTTCATTTAAGCATTTGAGAGACATCTCATAAAAAACTTTATTAGTTTAGGTTATTTAAATAACTTAAGAAGTTATTAGTAAGTTCGAGTGTCAACATCACATGTAAATACACGATTTAATAAAAAGTATTTAGGTTTACTCATGCATAAATATAATTTTTTTTAAGTGGGTTGCCCGCGCAAAGCGTTGTTTTGGAGAGCGCAATCTAAACCGAACTGTCTTAAACACTTATTATATTTGAGTATTATTATTATTATTATAACTATGAAAATATTTAGTAATTATATAATTAAGCATTTAAATAAGATAATACTTAATTTAAATAATATTTAATTATAAAAATATAAATAGTAAATCTAAAATTAAATTTTAATTTTAAGTATTATAAATAAAATAATACTTAATGTATTGAACTAAATAATCTCATGTCATTAAATAATGGTAATTATTGAGTGTTGAGCTTTAATTGTAAAGATGAGATAAATGGTAATTGAACACATTTTATGCATTGATAAAGTGTACCTTATGTACAACAATTGTGTTATATGTCTTAAAATTTTTAGTAAATTACAAACATATCCTTCTAATATGTATTATATTTTTTTTGAACTGCAACAATGAGATCTTCTCATAGAAAAGCTAGCAAGGGACTAGCAATACCCCAAAATCAAGCGCACCAAAATTATAACAAACCCAAAAATTGTTCATATTACAAGATATTCTAAGTCTCCACCTTATCCAATACCTTTTAAAGGGTTTATTACCTAGTCTTCTTAGCTACTTCCATTTTTATGCCCCCGAAAATCCTTCCATTCAAAGCTTAAAATTTTTATGTCCTCAATTATGCTATCTATCGCCCGCCTTATTTTTGAGAAAATCCAACTGTTTCTAGTCTTTCATATTGTCTACATTGTACAATAACCAATCAAACATACTATTTTTTTTTTCTTTTTTCCTAGCCGAGCTTCTTAGGCTCCCTAGTAAGTCTGCTACATTTAAGTGGGAGGGCAGCTTTACCTGAGACCACCATTCGATTCGTCGCAGCACCTCCGAAGCAACCGGACACCTGATGAAGGTGTGGTCCTCAGTTTCTGTTTCCAAACGACATAGTTCGCATAAGGTAGATTGAATAGGGACTCCCCGAACACCTAGTGCAGCAGCCATAGGAAGCCTATATTGTGCTAATCTCCAAATGAAACATCGAACGTTAAGCGGAACCCATTTATTCCATTGAACCTCAATTTTTGTGTCTGAAAGAGTTACATCTTCAATCCAAGATCTGCAGGCTTTGGTTGTAAATTCTCCATGTGGGTCACTTTGCCATACCCAAGAATCCATTCCTTCTTTAAACGTGTATGTCTTTATTATTTCTTCCAAGTCGGTAATCTCTTCCAATCTATTGGTTGCTTCTTTTTTGTTGCTCCACTCTCAATTAAAAACTAGTTGCCCAAGCCCATCTTTACTAATTCTGTCTGCGATTAAGCAATCTTTTTTTCTTTCAATTTTGTACAACTGCGGAAAGAGGTTTTTAAAATTTCCGAGGCCGAACCAGTTAAGTTTCTAGAAGGATGAGTTTTCTCCATTCCCAATATGTTTTCTTATTTGGTTTACCAGAGCAGGACCTTTCTCTTCCAATTCCGAATACGTCGTAATGGTGGCAGACCATTGGTTCGAAATCGCCCTTCTATTTAACTCATCGTTGGATTTAAAAGACTTGTTATGAATAGCTTTGATACAAGACGCCCAAAGACTGTTTGGGTCTTGTAAAGCCTTCCATCTCCATTTTGTGAGCGGAGCTTGATTCATTATGCTTAAACTTCCAACTCCAATTTTCCCATGCTATCCAGTGATTTTTTTTCGACGAAGCGTGACCACCCCAAAAGGAACCTCCTTCTAATTGCTTCCAATTCCTTTATAATCTTCGGTGCTTTAAACATGGACAGGAAATACAGAGGTAGACTGCCTAAGACAGCTTTTGATAAGGTAAGTCTACCGCCAAATGATAAGTTTTTTGTTTTTCACGAGCTGAGTTTTTCCTTGAATTTATTTATTACCGGCTCCCAGTTTTTGGCATACCTCATATTTGCCCCGATCGGAAGCCCTAGGTGAGAGGTGGGGTATGTATTATATAGTAGTATAGAAGTATAGATATAGATATAGATAATATTTTTTTAAGTGAGACTATTAAATCATGCATTAGTGCAATTAAATACAAAAAGATCAATAATTAACGATTGAGTTTCCAAATTCCAACGATAAATTGAATTACGAAAATGCCTTCTTGGGCTTGTGATTGGACAGTGAGAGATGGGCCCAACAAAAATTAAATTACGAACATAAAAACAGACGTGAGCTTCTCTCTAACCCGGTCCACGCGGAACATATTACAAGAGATGTGTCTGGTTCAATTTGACCGGGTCAGCCCTAAATTCCATTGCCAAACCGGTAATCTTGGTTTGACATTTTTTCGAATCAAACCGAAATAATTTCTCTATAAACCAAACCATTCAGATCTGCTTTGGTTGGACGATTCGATCGTTTATGCCAAATATATATTTTTTGTTTCTCTAGAATAAGAAAAGGTGCAATCAAATAAAAAAGATAAATTGGTATTGATGTTAATGTTGCACCGTTTGATCTCACCAATACAACCCCTATAGTTTTCGTTACCGAAATATCTTTTTTTATTTATCATGTTAATTGTTTTCTATTTGTTAGCCATATCAAGTGAATCATTTTGCTTATATTTAATCCTGCTAATATGGTTTTTATAGTTTCGAATAGCCTGGATAAACTCTTTGAATCATGTAAGATTATTCTTAAATTAAAATATTTCGGTCTTACTCTTGAAAATTGCACATAAGAAACAAGAATGAATATGCAATTTTTGTTGTGAAAGTTGCACATAAGAATTAGAACAAAACTTGTGTTTTATAGGTGGTGAACCATCACAACGTTTTGTTGAAACTACAGAACTCTTTGTGAACGAGTATGTGAGTTGGCGGTTAATATGTTAGTTGGCGGTTAAACCATTGGAAGTTATTTGATTACACAATAACTCAATTACTGTTAATGATTTTTCTGTCGTATGTAATTGAGTTAGTACTAATAGCACAATTGTTGTTGACCCACGCTTACTACTAATAGCCCAAGTTGTTACTTATCAGTTGTTGCATACTTGTCACTGATGACACAAGTTGTTGATCTCAGTTACCACTTGATGACCAGTGATAACCAGTTACCACTGATTATCAGTTCCTATTGACGATCAATTTCTCATGCAACTTCCGTTAATCATTTCCTATTGACTATCAATTTCTCATGCAACTTCCATTAATTATGCAAATATGAAGCATCTTCCAAGCGCTTGATAAAAATGTACCAAAAAGTGGCGAAAGCCTTGTGAAGCTCGAACCAAGAACACTCCATGCAGAAGGTATCAACTTCAAGTCTTCAACCAATAAGTTAACTTAGGTTTTGTAAATGGATCTAAGAGAAGTGTATATAGCATGTAACAACTGAGTTAGTGTTCATCGCTTATTGTTATATATATATAAGTAGAGGGAAACCCCACGCTCCTCGACTGTGAAGTAAATCGCGGTAGTTGGTACAAAGCGGGAGCGTTAATATTTGTAACGTAAAAGTCAAATTACAAAAAAATAACAAAAATATAAGATTAATAAAAACTATGGAAAATCAAATAACAAAAAAAAACATTTAAAAACACAAAAAAAACTAAAAAATAACCCCCACCCCGAACCTGGGTGTCTAGGGTGGGTGTGAGGGATCAAGAAGGGGGTGACCACCAAGCCAACCCACTTTTGTGTTAAAGTTTTCAAAAAAAACTAATAATGCAGGAAAAAAATGTGTAAACTTAAAAAAACCTCCCAATAGATGATCGTCACGTGTCCAATTCAACCAATCAAAGTGAAGTGTAGTTCAAATCTTGTTCAAATGTACGTATATATAGTTATGTTTTATTTTATTATTCTTTTTTGAATAATATTTTTTACACTTAAATACCATTTAACTTGTCGTTCCTTCCAAGGATTTGAACCAAATCATCTTTAGAAGCAAGAAACTTATTGGACCTAAGCAATCATTACCTAATAGTTGATGTACCATATAGTGTAATTTTCTTTATAAATCCCCCTATAAATAAGTAAACTTAAGATTTAAATAATGCTTATTTGAAAAACCATCATCCAAGCAATCTCTCTGTAATCCTCCCCATAGCCGATGATTCTGCTACCCAGTTCTTGAGATCTTCAATCACAAGCTACCAACATATCTCTCTTACAACTCACATCCCTCACCACCTAATTCTATTTCATCTTCCCCATTCACACAAACCCTAATTAATTACATTTAGGTTTTTCTAAACCCTAGATGATTACAGGATAGTTAACATGTCATTGCTCAAGGATCACTTACTTGATGATCTGAGCTCGTGTTCTTCTAGCGGCTTCCGCTCGTATCCTCGTCGGCAATGTTGCACCAAGGTCCGATACCTTATCGAACTCGATCTTAATAAAAACATTAAGCTGCCGCCAACAAACAAGCAGCTTCTCAAAAGCAGATCAAAATTGAAATCGAAATCGAATTCGAAATCTTCTTCGGTGCTGCACAAAGCATCTGCCGCTGTTGCTAATGTTTTCAAGAGCTTCCACTTCTCCGGCTCCGGCAAGGCTCGGAAACCTAATTTACTGCCGCGGGATCTGTCACGGAAGCTATCGAAGCATGGCTTCTGGAAGCGAACAATCGATCAGAAAAAGGAGGAGAACATCCTACCTCCACCGTCGAAACTTTCAGCCGCGGTCACCACCGCCACGGCGGAGGTGAAAACCTCAACGAGTAACAGCAACAGTACGTCGATGTCGGCGTCGGCGGATAGCTACTTTACCGTCACCTCCGATTCTTCCACTACCGGCGGTTCTTCAGAGATCGATGAAGCTCAAAACGACGTCGAACAAAGTGATAAGTTAGCAACGGAGAAGATGAATCCGGTAAACGGAGATAACGCCGCAGTAACCACCTCATCCGGCGCCAATGGCAACGGAAATGCAAAGGTGAGTGCCAATTCCATGCTTCGCACCCCACAGTAGATAACCGTACATGACTACATTCATTTGCAAATTCTAAACCATTTTTTACTTAAAGTATAATATCTTAATTTGAATTTTAACTGTGATTTGAAATTTGAATTATTATTATTTTATTATTTGGGCATTAAAGAGGAAGGGGGAGGAGAAATAGCCGGGAATGGGATGGTATATTTTTTTGTTACTTTATGAACTCCACGTGTTGGTTTATGTCTTGCACGTGACCTACAAACTAGTGATCTCCGTGCCGTAGATCCAGCATACGGGTTATTTTTTAACTCGATCTGTACCGTTCAAATATGAAGGAGCACTTTGATCTCCTGCTCCACGCAGTACAGTATTCCGGAATAAAATGAATATGAATGAGATGTCGTCGGTTCGAATTCGGATCATAGTAAAAATGAGGTCAACGTATATTTTTAATTTTTTAGTAATTTGGGAACTTTTTTAATTATATTTTTATGTTTAATTCACACTCTTAATAAGAAATTGTATAACACTTTGTGAAAATAATTTATTAAAATGATAATTAGCTAGAAAACAAATATAAGAAAATAACATTTCTTATTTGGTATATATAATGTCTTCTTATTATAATTTATAAGAATAATGATTTGTTTATAATATCGAATTCCAAGTTGTTTAAGTTAACCATTAAGAGCTCTGAATGGTTCGACATGCTTTTGTACTTGAACCATTTGTGTTGTGTTTTTGTTAAGAAATGAGTTGACCTTGATAAGTCAAAATTCCAGTCTTGGGATTTACTTCCTTGGGAATGCTCATAATTTGTTTTTTCCTTAAAAGATTCAAACCTTATTTGCCATCATTTTGACCATCTTTGACTGCTTATCATCATGATTCATGATCTTCAACATAACTTATGAAAGTAAGTATAGGACCTAAGAAGATATATGTGTAAGAACCATGACTCTTTAGTATTTAGTTCAATGAAAAACAAGTAGTATACATGTTTTGAAATTAGAGTGGTACAAGAATTTGAATCATGCATTGTAAATGGTTATAACTAACAGGAAAAGTTGTCAAGCGAGGAGAAAGATCATTTTAGCCCGATATCAGTGATGGATTTTCCATGCGATAATGATATTGATGATGAAGATGAGGTCACTTCGCCTTTCCATGATATATACTTATATTTTGAAGGTTAGGCTCTCGCATTTCACCCTTCCTGATAACGAAATCATTCATTTATGTTGCGTTGTAAAAATTATTTGTTTTAGGATCTGAACGAAAAGTCATGCCCAAAGCTCAAAGAACCAAGACCCTAAAGCCCGTACGATTAGAAGACAGGATCACATTATCAGAATCAAAAATACACAATTCGATACTTGAAACATCCTTACAAAGTGAATGGGAGTTACAAGAGAATCAAACGAGAAAGAAAGCAATCGCATTGCTTCAACTATTTAAAGCAACAATGCCTCCTCGCGGATTATCTAAATCCAAAATGATGGAGAGTGTCTTGTTAGAATTTTTTACGGAGCGAGTTATTGAAGAAAATGTCTCTAACTACACAATCTTGCAAGATGCAAAAGATTGGGTGAACGGACTAACAAGAGAGATGTTTGATTCTAATAATTACAAGCCAACATATGTAAAAGATATGGAGAAGGGAGTGAAGTGGTTGACGTACGATGGTGAAGTAGAAAAAGTAGAGGTTGTTTCCATAATCGAGTATGAAGTTTTTACTTCTTTAGTCGAAGAGATGTTTCTAGATTTATATTTATAGATTTTAATTCGCGTGACAACAAAAATATTTACATAGTATTTTCATTCTTATGCGTAAACATATGATTGTTTTCTTTTTGTTTTTGTTTCGAGCTACTTTTTAAGCTAAGTTAGAAATAGATGGAAGTTGATTGAGAGATTAGAATGTAATATTCTCCTCTAGCAAGGGTAATTAGGGATGATTTACGGATGACTTTTAGAAATGATAATAGGAGTTTTCCATTTTTTTCTTAATGTAACATAATAAAAAGATAATGGTGCTTAATTGAATTAGTTAAGAACAAGAAAGGGATATAAAGTTAGTGTGCAGCAATATAATCCTTTGATGTTCCTCTTTTGAAAGTAAAGATATTTGCATTATATACCCTTACTAAAGTTAATTGGGATGTACATTAACATAATACTATTGGCTAAGATTTTATAATATTATTTATTATATAATCTATTTTTATTATGTAGATATTGCACAGGTTAACTGAATTGTTTCATATGAGTTTTTTTATGCTTAAATTGACTGCCTCTAATACGTGTGTAGCCTCACTCCCCCATACCATTATTTTCTAATAATTTAATTTATTTAGTTTTCGTTCGTTTTAAAAAAATTAGAAGGCTCAACGTTCCTGTGTAAAAGAAATTTAATCGGAGTTGTATTTAAAATCGAGTATATTTTTTTTGTGTCGTACGCTATAGCGAGCGACGTTACCGTTTCGGTGTTGTGACAAACCCAACCGCTTATGAGCGAACAACATTGTTTGCGATGTTCTGGTATTATCGTATCCGATATCGATATTCGCTTTTATGGTTTTCGACGAGATGACGACCAAACTCCTGCCGCGTATTGTGGAGAAAAAACGACCGCACTCTTGTTTTTATATATATTTTTTTTGTGAACGTTCAGGGGTGCGGTCGTTGTTTTCAAAATCGAGTCTTTTTTTTTTGCTGTACACTATATCGAACGACGTTACCGTTGCGTTGTCGTGCCAAACCCGTGTCCGGCATTGGTGTTCGCTTTTATGGTTTTCGCCAAGCCGAAACGATGACGACCAAACTCCTGCCACGCAATATAGAGAAAAACGATCGCCCTCCTGCCGCGAAGCGCGGGGTACAAATAATAGTTTACCATATTATCAAGGGGATCAGATTGTGAAGGACTTTGAACTCATATAATAGATTTAGAGTCAAATACGGATTATTTTAGTATAAAAGTTTAAATTTGATCTTTTCAGTCCATCAGTTTCATTTTCGTATCAATAAACTTCAAGTTTCTGACGCCATCCATTAGTTCTGTAAAATATTGTGTGAAAAGACAAAAATATCTCTATTATTAATAAAAATAATAAAGTTAAAAAGTATATAAAAGCCCTCACCCTCTCTTCTCTCTTATCATCTTCCCCAAACAATACCCTACTATTCTATCCACCCAAACCTTGGACACCCTCCACTCAAAGTTGTCGCCTCTGGGCAGATCATCAACTTTAGCCAGTTCACCACCACCAGCTAGACCATCACTGTTACAATCCAAACAGGATAACCATCATAAAAGAATAGTCTAGTGGGTGAGGGAGCCCATTTGGTCTATAAATCCCATATTTACAGCTCATACAACCGATTTGAGACAGATCACATACCTTGCAATGGTTTCAGACCGTAATATTCTACCCTTCTTAACGGCCAACGTCTTTGTTGGTCACTACTGGTTCTCTCCAGGCCACCACTCCGAGTTTGACTCCGATACCATTGTTAGAGCTCAAACAGAAGAACTAATCTAAAAATACTAGTCTGGTGGGTGAAGAAGTACACGTAGTCTATAAACCTCACATTTGTTTCCATACAACCGATGTGAGACAAGTCATATACTTTACAATAGTTTCAGTCAGTAACAATCACTATCTCCCCTCATTTTGTCTTGCTATCACATTGTATCCACCACTCTTTCAAGCCATTTGGGTAAATATTTGATGAAGAAATCGTGGTCGGATTTATGACTTCTACTTCTTGATTTCGTGACTTCTCAATCCGACCTCCACCAGTAAGAAACCATCACCAGCCAATATCTTCTATTTCATCCAAATATTCAACCCAAACCCACAAACGATGGTCAACCAATGGGTATCTTCTAAATTGGAGCCGTGTATGATCAACGCGGGAAAGTGGTGAAGGTCACCGGAGCGTCGTTAATTTCCGCGGCATCGCAAATGAGGTCTAGCTCTTAAGCTGATGTACCAGGGTTTTACCCACGTCGATCCAGGGTTCGAGCCTCGGCTCTCCCTCAAGCCCGGAAGGGGCCGTATTGGGTGGGGTTTTTCCTTGGATGCTCTCCAACTCTGACGTCAAGTGGGCCCGGTTAAGACAACATATTGGCCGGAGTTAGACGAGTCTCTCTCATGTGACGTGGGGTGCGACGTCACATCATTCAATGTTCGTCTTTGAAAAAAAAATACTAGTTATAGATAGTTATGAACTATTTGAATCGATGGAAAAGCAAGTCGGTCCGTTTAGCCAATTTGAGATCCATATCCAAATGGTTCGTGTCATGGTTCATTTTAGTGGTTTAGCGGTATAACGGTTTGAAACTTGGAATTAAAAGTGTAAACCAAACCACATCTTTAACTTTTATTATTTATATATTTGAAATATGTAGTTATTGTATTATAATCATGAATCATCTTTATCATTTTAAAACTTATTAATATAAATTAATGATCAATTTTGAAAAAGAAAAAAAAGTACTTGTTCAAACCGTCAAAACACGATTCTTAAATCGCAAATCGATAAAACCACCAAGTCTAACCAACCCACCCAACCCGACTGATTTAGTTTGTCGTTACTCGACCCCGTAACTAGCGGTTTGACTCAGAACTTTTCATCAAAACCGGCCGAATATATATGGATGAAAATATCAATAATATTAATATTACACACCTACCATGTATATATGGACACATTTATATATTTATTCAATGCAAGCACCTGCATATGCACACATTGAAGTTAATTAAGAGCTAAAAAAATCAGATAGATATAAGCATATAACTTGCTAGTCACATTTCTTGAGTTTTGTTGAAAATATCGGAGCTAACCCTCAAAGACTTTGGAGGGTTTAAGATTGCAAATTTGATGTGTGCGATCAAGATTCAAATGTTAAATACATGAAAATGTTTTGCTAAGATAAAGCTGGCAAGATTGTTGGAGTTCTTCTCCATAAAAACCCTACTCCACCATCATCTTTTTGCAATCTGCACACTCTCAACACATAATCCAAACACGCGGCGGCAATGACGGTTTCACGGTGGTGGCGAATGGTGGCTGCTGTCCTCAATGCAGTTCTGCTGCTTCATGGATTTTCTTCTGCTCAAAGAGGTATAATTTATTAATTTTCATTCATTTATTTACAGCTTTTTGATATCTTTGAAGTACAATCTAACTGACTTCTTGTTCGTACTTGTAACTGCAAAAATTTAACTGCTTAGCTGTTTTTAAGGTTCAGTAAAGATTATACAATTTTTTTTTGAATTCCAATGTTTTTGTTTGGGAATTGTGATTAACTTCTTTACTTGATATTTGAAGACAAAATAAAATATGTTAAATGTTAAAAAATGTTACAGTTTTGATTCAATTATCAATAGATAAATCAGTTTATGTTATAGTTATCTAACATGCCAAACAATCATGTATTATGTATAGTCGTTCAAATCGAATCGAAATGCAAATGATCAACGATTTAAAAGATTAAAAGTGTTTTCGGGTCAATTCAGTACAATCTATCTCGTTTTTTAAAATTAACTAAAATACGTCGTTGTAATTAACAACTCACTTGACCTACTCACTTTGCTAACTTTACATATTTATATACAAAATTAAGTACTTTTTTTAACGGTAAATTTCTTTAACGAGACTAACTTGAACTCATTATCATACTTTGCCTCTAATTTAGACGCTCTTTCTAAGTTTTTCTTTAATAGGCTCAACTGTTTTTTAATATTTTATGTAGCATGATCAAAGTACATTTCTAGAGTTTTAAAAGGGTCAGTTAACTGTAATTAATTTACTTTCTAGTGTTGCATGTGTAAAAAGATATTTGGATGGAAGTAAAATGGAATTAATAAATGTACTACTTTTGCGTTGTAAGTAGACGGGTCCATTATTTATTTATTTTCAACCACCCTTAATTTTGTATTAAATGAAAACCTACTAACCACTTTGATGGATGAGTTCCGGTCTTTATTGTATTGCATATATATAGCCAAGCAAACCTTCTAAATATTCTAGTTACAACATCTTATTATCTTTTATTTATGAGATTATCATATATTTA
Organism: Smallanthus sonchifolius; assembly: GCA_023525975.1. Lineage (NCBI taxonomy): Eukaryota > Viridiplantae > Streptophyta > Magnoliopsida > Asterales > Asteraceae > Smallanthus > Smallanthus sonchifolius. Next base: position 56,518,198 of record CM042041.1, on the reverse strand, counting down.
TTACACAAGTATAAAATAATATTATGAACATCCGTATAGTACCACCACAAATTACCTAGCTAAAAACTTGTGTTAAATGCATTTTTTGTAAGTATTTATTTAAAAATAGTAATAATAATAATGTACAATGATGAAAGTTTTATCCATTAAAAATCTAACCATTTTGTTTGACACAAAATTAAAAATATATAATTGTGAGATTCTAAGTTAAAATATGTAATTGTGAGATTCTAAGTTCAAATTTGTAATTATGAGATTCTAACTTCAAATATGTAATTGTGAGATTCTAAGTTGATTATAGTTTGATACAAAATTTAAAATATGTTTACAGATCCAGGGTACACATTCATGCACCAAGCAACAACAGCTCCATCAGTCTCATACTACGATTACATAATCGTTGGTGGCGGCACGGCCGGCTGTCCGTTAGCCGCCACACTCTCTCAGAACTCTTCCGTGCTCCTCCTAGAGCGTGGCGGCTCCCCTTATGGAAACGAAAATATCACCGACTTAGGCGCCTTTGGAGCCGCCCTCTCCGACCTCTCTCCAACTTCCCCTTCGCAGCGTTTTGTCTCTGAGGACGGAGTTGTGAGTGCCAGGGCCCGGGTTCTCGGTGGTGGAAGCTGTTTGAATGCCGGATTTTATTCCCGTGCGGGTCCTGATTATGTTCGACTTGAGGGTTGGGATGCTAGATTGGTCAACGAGTCGTACGAGTGGGTGGAAAAGGTGGTTGCTTTTCAGCCGCCGTTGAAGCAGTGGCAGACCGCGGTGAGAGACGGGTTGGTGGAGGCTGGAATACGGCCGTATAATGGGTTCACATATGACCATTTATACGGCACAAAAATAGGTGGCACGATTTTTGATGGAAACGGTCATAGACATACGGCTGCTGATTTGCTTCGGTATGCAAATCCGAGTGGACTCACCGTGTTACTCCATGCACCCGTTCACCGAATATTATTTACGAGACGAGGTACAAAGCCCAAGGCCCATGGGGTGATCTTCACAGATGAAAATGGGTTGGCCCATCGGGCTTACTTAAAGAGAGGGTCCAATAATGAAATTATAGTGTCTTCCGGAGCCCTTGGAAGCCCACAACTTCTAATGTTAAGTGGAATAGGCCCAAAAGTACAACTTAATGCCCATAACATAACAGTGGTCTTGGACCAGCCAATGGTGGGCCTTGGAATGTCCGATAACCCGATGAATGCGGTTTTTATCCCCTCTCCTCAACCCGTCGAGGTTTCTCTCATCCAAATCGTCGGTATTACTCATAATGGTACCTACATTGAGGCCGCTTCTGGTGAAAACTTTGCTGGTGGAGTTCGAACTCAAGATTACGGAATGTTTTCTCCAAAGGTAAACCTCTTCACAGTCGGGCTTTGCGTATGCCTGTATTGAAACGGGCCTCAATAAAGCCCATGTTCATATTTTGCTTCCAAGCCCATCAAGAACTTATTTTTAAAATAGCTCTTGCTAAATATATTTCTATATGTTTTTCAGATCGGACAACTTTCAACGGTACCACCAAAACAAAGAACACAAGAAGCCATAGACAAGGCGGTAGAGGCCATGAAAGCACTTCCACATAGTGCTTTCGTGGGCGGCTTTATCCTAGAGAAGATTATGGGCCCAATCTCCACAGGTCATCTTGAGCTTACGTCTCGTAACCCAAATGACAACCCGGCGGTTACATTCAACTACTTTAAAGACCCTCGAGACTTACAAAGATGTGTTGACGGTATGAAAATCATTGAGAATGTGATCGAATCAAACGCATTTTCACCGTTTAGATTTGATTCTTTATCTATAGTAACTCTTCTCAACATGACCGCGAGTTCACCCATAAACTTATTGCCTAAACATGCGAATGCATCAAGATCCTTAGAACAGTTTTGTAAGGACACTGTGATGACCATATGGCATTACCATGGAGGTTGCCAAGTTGCTAGAGTGGTGGATCGCGATTATAAGGTTATTGGCGTAGATTCTCTCAGGGTCATTGACGGGTCAACATTCCGTAATTCCCCGGGAACTAATCCTCAAGCTACCGTTATGATGCTAGGAAGGTAATAAACAATTAATAACTTTTAACCATGTGTTATAAAACATGTAATTGATTAACTTATGTTGCTAAAAATATATGCAATGCAGGTACATGGGGGTTAAGTTGATGCGTGAGAGACATGCCACAAATGGGCCTGAGTGAGATCAAGTTTTAAAGTATACATATTGTGTGATTATTTGTTGGTTTTGAACAACACTTTGTTTCTTTACTTCCTTCAAGGACCGATATTATTTTGGATGTATATCAAATCAATTATTGATTTGTTTAAAATATTTTTCATGATTAAAGGGTTAATAATGTAATATAATAATAATATTCACTTGTATAATACTATAATAACTTTAAAATAAATATTCATAGGGGAAAGTGAATATGGTGTTGTTAGGCACCTAAGGTTAGATGTGAAACCCACCAAAACAACGTAGTTTTGATCAAAGCTAATTAAAAACAAATTATATTCTTTTTATTTTTGTTGCCTCTTCTTTGATATCGTTCTTCTTGCTCATTTTACATCCCTAATTTCACTATGTACCAAACTTGCAAGCCACATCTTCTTCCTCAATCATCATCAGTGGCGAAGCTTGAAGAAAAACCCAGGGGGTGCTATAATCGGGGGAACCGGAACTTAATACCAGGGGGACCGGAACTTAATACCTATAAAATTTTCATTCTAATACGTATAAATCAACACTTCTGAGCAAAAAATCGGGGAGTGAGAGGGCGCGGCCCCCGGGCCCTAATGAAGATGCGCGACTGACCATCATCACAATTGATCAGCAGCAAGAGACTTCTGAACACAACTCACCTGATTCTTCCTCCCATCGATTTCACATGCCCCCAGTTCATCTCCATCATATATTTCCTCCTCAGTCCCCCAATCACCATATTCACATACATCCATGATAAAAATACATGCATCAATCGCATATTTCTTCCCGCTATTTCGTACAAATACCCAATTTCACATCTTTTTTGCTCAGAACTCTCCCAATCAGAACTCCAAATTAGCTCCCTCAGCGGTTCATATTTACTAACGAACCCTAGAGTTTGCTCTTTTCTCGTTTTTTTATTTCAATTCAAAAGGTTTCTCCATCATGCGTGCTATTTGATAAATGAATTTAAATTACTCATGAAATACACTACATGTGTTTGATAAAATGTCTCATTGACAAGAATTGCAATTACTCATGAATATTCAATTGATTTACCTCAAATTGTTGCATGTTTTTACCTCAACCATTTCAAGTAAATATGGTATTGTATAAAAGAGTTTTTACTACATTCAAGAATAGCAAAACTATTGTGAACGAGACACAATGTTTCAACTAAATATGTTTTTACCTTAAATTGTTGAGTGTTTTTATCTTAAATTGTTGCAAATGAGAACAACAATGTTTGTCATTGTGTTAGTAGCTTAAAGTGGCAAAATGGTTAACTCTGTATTAGTGTTTGAACAATGTATGCATATGAGATGAAAAAAAGTATATATATATATATATATATATATATATATATATATATAGGGGGAGGATCAAATAAGAAGTATGTTTTCGCTAAGAACTCTAAGAAATGACCAAAACGCTTAGAAACGATATCAAACGAACTCCGATTGAGCTCATTTCAGCGGCGTTGGAACCGTCTCGTCGAACTCTATCATCTTAACTTTTAAGGTTTAGATTTTACGTTTGAATTTTAGGGTTTTAGCCTTAGGGTTTAGCTTTTAGGGTTTAGATTTTATGGTTTAGGTTTTTTTGAGGGGTGGGGGGTTTAGGTTTTTGGGGGTGGGTGGGGGTGGGTTTAGGTTTTTGGGGGGGTGGGTGGGGGGGGTTTAGGTTTTTGGGGGGTGGGGGTGGTGGTTTTAGGCTTTTTGGGGTGGGGTTGGAGGGGGGATTTAGGTTTTTGGGGGTGCGGGTGAGGGGGGTTTAGGTTTTTGGGTCCGGATTAGGGTTCGATGAGACGGTTCCAACGCCGCTGGAATGAGCTCAATCGGAGTTCGTTTGACCCACTTCTTAGCGTTTCTTAGCGAAAAACCACTTCTTAGTGGAACCTTCCCCTATATATATATAAGGGACGTATCAAATGAAAACCCTGTCTTATTGTGTAAACCCTTAAACCCAATGTAGGCCACACATTCATTTGTTAATATTTTAATATGTGGTTGTGATTATTTCTGCATTTTTAATATATTTAATAAAAAACATGTGGCTTAGATTAAAGATGGGGGTAAAAAGGTAATTTCATATTTTTCTTTTTACAAAATAATGAATATTTTAATTTCCTCTTTCTCTCTCTCTCTAAAACAGATTAAAAAAAAGTGACATACAAATACGTGTAAAATCAGTTTACACATGTTTAATGAATCAAATACATGTGTAAAAACATATACAAAAGGAGATGGAACCCATAATCAAATGGTAGATAAAAAATTTAAAAGTGATCATTTGAAGTAATCAACTTGTTCGTAGCCTGCAAAAAAAAACATTTATGTTAATTTATTACATTCTTAAATTCATGTTCTTTAAAGTTTACACGTGTAGTAACCCGAAAATGCATAAGAGTCGCTTCAAATCTAGATTTTCCAGGTTTACATAGAAGTCAATTCAAATATGGGTTAAGAAAACATTTAACCAGGTTTACACAAGCGTAAATTCAGTTTACACAAGCGTAAATTCAGTTTACACATGTGTAGTAACAAAAAAATACACGAGTCAATTCAAATCTGGGTTTTTCAAATCTATATAAAAACTCATTTTTGAGATCTGAATTAAAAACCAAAAACCCAAACCAAAATCAAAACACAAACAAAACCCTACCTTGATGTCAATCGCCGGTCTCCTACTGTATGAAAATTACATAGAAGCAGAAACGATTCAATACGGAAAAACACCCAGTTCAGGGCTAAGAACACCCGGTTTACACGTGTGTAAAAATCAAATACACATGTGTAAAACCCACATCTAAACATCAATGGCATTAAAAAAAAATACAAAACCATTATGTGTAAAAAGAACATTAAAACATGACTTTAACTCTCTCTAGGTCTGGTTACACTTGTGTAAATTCAATCAAATACACACGTGTAAATTCCGTTTACACACGTGTAAATTCAGTTTACACATCTATAAAATTTTAAAATTTAACAAACTGAGTAGATGTAGACACAGAAGACACAAATTCAAAGATTCACATAAGTTATCATCACTAAACAAGAACTAAAAACTCAACAAAGTTGAAAGTATAAAAAAAGGCGTGTAAGAAAGCAGTTGGTAGTACCTAATTTATTTCAGAGAGATGCTATTTGATCATAATCATGTGTATCTTTTTTTTTCCTTTGACACCAGCTCATGTTTATCCTTCTTGTGCAGTATTTATTGTTACTTGTAAAACCCATATACCACCAACAACTGCAAATCTCGAAAGATGTAAAAATAATTGAAATAATTAGTGTAAATCTAAATGAAATTAGTGTATCTTCTTAGATAAAAAAAACCCTGTGTAAAATTAATTTACATATATACACAAATCTATTAATATTAGATCGAAATACACAAATCTATTAATATTACATTCAAATACATTAATATCTTTACAAATAATTACATTTCCTGTAATAATGAGAGGAAAAAACATATATGGGAGGAAAAACCATATACACAAATCAGGAAAACAAATTTACATCCAAATACACAAGTGTAAAATCAAAATACACAAATGTAAAAACAAAATACACAAGTGTAAAATCAAAATACACAAGTGTACATTCAAAATACACATAGACAACTTCCAAACCTATCAGAATTGATCGCCTACACATTTTTGTGGGTCATTGCTGAACGGGATAAACCTACAACAGAGACTTTTTCTGGTCAAACAAGGTATTTTTCAACTTCAATTGATATAAATTCAATTTTTTGGAAAAAAAAAGTTTACCAAGTAAATTTAGCATTATACCAATCAATGTAGTATAAAAATGGGTGATGCAAAATTAAAACAAATGCATAACAATTTCAAATTTAAAAAGTGATAATGATAATGTCTGAATTCAAAAATTAAAACATCTGCTCTTTTCTAAACCTTCAAAATTCATAAACAGAGAAGGTAGAATTTAAAATCACATTAATGTTTGAATTCAAAATTCATCTGCAAATACACCTAATGATAATGTCATAAAAATGTGGAACAATTTTTAAAACCTAAATGTACAAATATTTAAAATTGATTATAAAAGTCTGTGTTTACATACCTGGGGATGTGGGTAAAGACGCATAGACTAGTTTTTGCATCGTATAAATGATTTTGTAATATAGCAGCAGAGTTTGCGGGTGAAACCGTCGGAGAGAGTTTCAGATCTCGAAGCCGAACAAAGGATAATACACCCAACAACAGAGTTCATACGAGTAGCAGTAGCGGTAGCATCACGGTGGCTGCAGGCGATCTTCTTCAGCCGGTACCACACGTTTCAGATCCACGATGGGTGGTGATGGCGCCGGTGGGTGGTGATGGCGACGGTGGTTGGTGATGGGTTTCAGATCTAAAAAAAGTAAGCTCGAAAAAACTGGTACTTGTGTGTAAAGAGAGATGAGCAGCCGGTGGTGTGGTTCTTCATCATCACCGTCAGAAGGCCAGATCTAGTAGAGAGAAGATGAGGTTGTTTAGAGAGAGAAAAGATGGAGGCTGCATTTTTAGAGAGAGAAAGGGGTAAGATGCGTTTGAAGAAGCATAGATAATAGCTAGGTTTTTAAAGAGTGGAAAATGACACATATACCCTTCCAGCTTAAAAATAAAACAAAAAACAAAAAAAAATATGTGGCTAAGAATGGGTTTAAGGGTTTACACAATAAGACAGGGTTTTTATTTGATACGTCCCCTATATATATATATATATAATTATTACAATTATCAAAAGTTTATTAATAACTCCTAGTTTCATTTCCATCGTTTTGTATCCTTTTGATCTTCTGTTCTCTGGACCTCTGAATTATGATGTGATTAATGGGTGATTTTTTTTTAATTTATTTTGTTATGTTTTTTTTAAAACAATTGATATTATTTTTTTAAACAATTAGTTATCATCCGAAATGTCGATCAACTCTGTTTTCGTTAAAAATAGTTTTTTTTTAAAACAACTCCGTTTTCGTTAAAAAAAATATACCTAGATGTTCAGAAAAATAAAATAAACAAACCCATGTATTTTTTTTTTTTAATAATTACCGAAAATGAGTTATTTAAGAAAAAACAAATTAAATCCTAAACTAAATATCTAATTAAAAATAAATAAATGATTTGTTGTCTCATTGGTGATACCCCCTTTGCCCCCTTTGCCGTGAAAGTGGTCACGCCCCCCTCACGCCTACAGAGGCAGTGTTCCACGCCAGTGATTTAGCAGCCACCCCTTTTACGCCTCCATTACGGATGGCCTTAGAGTAGCATATTGGTTCTATGATAATATTTAATGAGCTTGAAATGGACAGACCTTTAATGCTTGTATAGAAACATGTTCTATATGCTTGTATAGAAACATGTTCTATGGAAGAGATTTGGGCTCAAAATGAAACATTAAATAGAAGCCACTATCCACAACATAACTTTACATTAAGAAATTAACAAGTGAAGTTGAAGCAAGTTTTGAATACGATTATAATCATTACCTGGTTAATAAATGGATTTTATCATCATTTACCTACAATCAAAAGATTGGCAAGAATTGCATTAAAAAGTCGATCTACAAGGCATTTCAGTTTATGAAAGCATACGTAAAAGGGTTCAAATTTATGTAATAATTTGTCTGACCGAGGAAAATCCATACGAGACTACACATAATATGAATCAGTTTTAGGGAAACAAAGTGAATTAGCAGAAAATGATAAAATAAACCTGACGAAATCGTTAGTGAGGAAACAATTAACGTCGAAATTACAAAATTGATCAATTGCGAAATCCACCAGAAGTTAAGGTCGACGGAAATTATCAATTGCGAAACTACAGTTTGATGCCCTGTTGCAGATCGATTTAAGAGCTGGTTTTGGCAGGGAGTTGTGAAATTGATGGACGGCGGCTAAGCCACGTGTCGCAATTTCATTGGACCAGAACTTTGTTGTGCATTGAAATTTAGGTCAGCTGTAACCGTCTGTTCAGAAAGAATGTCTATGAATTCATAGACTAAAAGTCAAAGTCTATTTTGAGAAAGATGCTTGGTCAAATGTCTATTTTGGTAATTTTCCCTTTTAATAAAATAGCAAGCTAGTAATCACTAATAGAGAAAAGAGAGTATCATCAACGACATACGATATTTGTCATTAATCATAGACTGAACCGTATAACAACCTATAAAAGAAACTGGAAAAAGAAAATTAACATATATATAATGATAATACGTCGGCAATTTGTTTGTACACTCTGTTGGTGACAATCCTGTCGCACTACAATCCGTTGTTAATTTGTCGTTATTCACACCAGGGCGGTGATCGCTCAGTAATTTCCGTCGGTAATCCGTCAGAAAATACATTACCCACGGCGTATTTTCCGTGAGAGTATTACTAACGAGAACCACCTTCACAATAGACTTCCAACAGTTCTATCCGTCGGTGAAGTTCATCATCCATTTTATATTGAATCATTTAACAAAATAATTAGAGAATTACTAATATTTTCTATATACTCGAAACTTAACATGGAAAACGTATTCTTATGGATAGAAATGAGTACACGATATTTTATTGACTAGGTAAACCTTGATAACCAACGAATCCTAAGAACAATGTACAAGTAATCATGCACATGGTACACATTCGTTTCATAATTTTCTGTTGTGGGCCATGGAAGACTACGAAAAACGTGGGTCTTTGTTAAAGACTTTACTTTTATTAAAAAAGGGGTTGCAAAATGTAGCTTTTCTGATCGGGCAAGGCAAATTGAAAAGGACTTGTGTTGAGTGAATTTACGAAATCACCCCCGAAAAGTTAATTGCTTAAAGCTTAGGACAAGTTGACCTGAGCAAGGGGTCGAAGACCACTGCATATTATATAGCTAATGACCTACATATACCTAAGTTGCCGGCCATTATAAAAAATAGTCCGACACTGTTATATATACACCAGTGATGTTAAAAAAAACTTATATGTCCTTGATTTGCCATTTTCTAAGTTGTGTAACTTAATGTTGCAATTTTGAAGAGTTTGACTTAAATTTCTGTATGAACCAATGTGAACCGGTCCTAAGAAAATTATGAATAAGACCGAGGATATAACGACCCAGAACAACCAAAGTCCTTACCACGAGTTGCAAAAATCGGATACTTAAACCAATAAACCGTTTGTATCATACAACCCTTCCTTTCAACATTTACATTCTTCGACTTTTCTTTTAAAACAGTTTTTACTCCTAAATGTCACCTAAACCTTCACTTCCAGGATTTAAATTTACATCACTTTTGTGGTTACGGTTATTAATGCAACTAGATCACAGGCCCATGGGCTTACACTCTTCGACCTATATAGCTTATTGGGTGGTCAATTAAAATCATCCAAAAATATCATTAAAGTGTAATTTTCGTTCATTTGCTTTGGTCATTTTAGTCATTTTAATCCAAAAACCTTTTTTTTTAGCTTTTTCGTCTCTCACTTTTCAAAATCTAGTCATTTTCATTCAAATGACTAACTTCATATACATTAACGTTAAATCAATGGTCGGTTTGAACTGCATTGGTTAAAATCTAACCAAATTACCCCTGATTTAACCAATATTGTCCATGATTTTAACGTTAAAATGTAGACGAAGTTAGTCAGTTTGATAAAAATGGCTAGATTTTGAAAAATTATGTACGAAAAAGCTAAAAAAAGGTTTTTTAGCGACCCATAACAACCAAAGTCCTTACCACGAGTTGCAAAAATCGGATACTTAAACCAAAAAACCATTTGTATCATGCAACCCTTCCATTCGACATTTACAATCGTCGAATTTTTTATTAATGACAAAAGCGTAAGGACGAAAATGACACTTTACTCTTTTTTAAAATAATAAATTATTTTCTATAGGAATGATTACTTAACCCACAAATACAAAATCATACGATGTTTTGTTCTAAAATCAATTGAAAATATAGAGAAATTTACAACACTTTTACGAGATTAACACTTTTTGTAGAGCTAATATGAACCCCTTCATGGAGATAGTGGAGGACTACAATAATTCTCTTTCAGGGCCCATTTAAAGCAACATTTAACGTAAAATACAATATCATAATACGACCCATTCTTTTTAATCATACAACTTGTCAAATGATAATTAATTGTTTTACATTAGCCTAAAACAGAATATTTTTATAAATATCTTATAAACTGATTTTTTGTTTCTGGTTTCCTGGAATTTACTATTGTGACATTAGCAAGTCAAACAGGGTTGAGCATTAGCTGTCTTTATGTAAACAATTAATATGATATAATTATATAACTATTTATACAACCTAACACCCTCCTCATCAACAACAAAATTGACCAAAAATGAGTTCACCTTGTATCAAGGAAGTCTCAAGAGCCTGTTTTCCGCGGTGCTGCCCGAATCAGTTACTCGGGCTGCCCGAGAACTATGGTTCGGGATCATCCACAACTCCATCCAGGTATGATTTCATTGCTGCAACAGCTTTTTCACTTCATCCAAATGCTCAATTCACTAACCATGAATGTCTACCAACACTAGACCAATCATTTTCCAACATGAAAACAGCTTACCCGAACTACTCGGAAACTGACCGGGCTGACCGAATCCGAGATCAGGAATACTATCAGCTCACTCTATCGAACCATGTCTGTCTCGACTACATTGGTCACGGACTGTTTTCTTATTCACAACAGTTGCATTCTAACGCGCCTTTTTTTAGTATCATATACAAATCAGTGAACTTGTATACGCAGATCACGCACGGTGGTCAAGAGCCCGAATTCGAAACTAAGATCAAGGAAAGGATTTTTAGGTTCATGAATATTTCATCAGATGATTATTCTTTGGTTTTCACAGCAAACCAATCATCTGCATTCAAAGTGTTGGCAGAATCATACCCTTTTAACTCAAATAACAATCTTTTGACAGTGTATGATCACGAGAGCGAAGCCGTTGAAACTATGATTGACAGCTGCATAAAAAGATCCGGACGGGCCGACTCAGCTCAGTTTTCATGGCCCAATATGAGAATCCAGTCAAAAAGACTAAGGAAATTGTTGGTGAACAAGAACAAGAACAGGAAAAAAGGACTTTTTGTTTTCCCACTTCAATCTAAGGTTAGCGGGTCGAGATACTCGTATCTTTGGATGAGTTTGGCTCAAGAAAACGGTTGGCATGTTTGTCTTGATGCAAATGCATTAGGAGCCAAAGAAATGGAGACATTGGGCCTTTCTCTTTTCCAGCCCGATTTCCTAATCTGTTCATTTTACAAGATTTTTGGGGAAAACCCATCTGGATTCGGGTGTCTTTTTATCAAAAAATCAAGATCATTAGTGCTTAAAAACTCTAATACTAACACCGGGTTGGTTAATATCATTCAAGCTTCTAACAGGCCATTATTCCTCCAAGAATCAACATCGGTATTGAATCGAGAAACGCTTAGAGAAACTAGTCACGAAAAAGGCGAACTATCGTTTAGTGAAGTGTGGAAACAGGACAAGTTAGTTGACAATGAAGAAAAAACAAATGAAGCAAGCAGTAGTAGGGTCAGGGTCAGGGTCAGCCCAGATGATGTAGAGTTTAGGGGATTAGATAATGCAGATTCATTAGGTTTGGTGTTGATTAGCAGCAGGGTAAGGTACTTAGTGAATTGGTTAGTGAATGCATTTGGTAGTCTTAAACACCCAAATCCTGAAGATGGGGTTCCTTTGGTTAGAATTTATGGGCCAAAAGTGAGGGTGGACCGAGGCCCGGTAGTGGCATTCAATGTGTTTGATTGGAAAGGTGAGAAAATTGAGCCAACGCTTGTACAGAAGTTGGCAGATAGACACAATATTTCTCTAAGTTATGCAGTTTTAAAGCATGTTAGTTTTGTGGACAAGAGTAGTGAAGAAAAAGAGAGATTAGTAGAGGTAAAAAGCGTTGAGAACAAAGGTCAAAATAGCATGTTGACCAGAAATAAAGAGAAGTTTGACCTTGGGATACCGGTGATCATGGCTGCTCTTGGATTTTTGACAAATTTTGAAGATGTTTATAGGGTGTGGGCATTTGTTTCACGATTCTTGGATGCGGATTTTGTGGAGAAAGAAAGGTGGAGATACATGGCTCTTAATCAGACTACCGTCGAGGTGTAGGTTTAAGGTAAAAGATTTCATTCATTTTTGTGGCGCCCAAGTGTTAAAACTTTTAATTCAGCGGTTAATTATTTATCTGTCAATAGAATTTATCATGAATAACGACCAAGAAAATGTGCCCTTTATTAATTGTATATAGTGCATTTGTTATGTTTAATTCGTTTATGGCCCATAGGCACGATATAAGCTTTCCTAGGGTTATTTCCTATATATATTTGAAAGTTCCCAGTACATTTAGATATTTTCCCAATCACTTTACATGGTATCAGAGGCTAAAGCTGATACAAACGATATATATTGAAAGTTCCCAGTTTGTGAAGCTCTTTCTAGAGGACAGGAGCTCAATGACGGATCCAAAACGATACAAACGATTGGTTGGGAAACTTAACTTCTTGACAGTTACTCGACCAGATATTTCATTTACCGTCATTTCTTTCAACAAATACCTATTAATGAGCACACATTGATCAAACCTAAACCTGTAAATACTATAGCCAGTGGTAAACAATGTTGTAAAACAAGGTCTCCGAGGCCGAGTACTCTCAGAGTAATCGCTACAAGGTAGGTTGTCGAGGCCCGAGTACTCTAGGCCTAGGCCGAGTACTCCTCAAGTACTCCCGACTACGGCTAGGGAGCGCCTAATGACTTTTGCGACATTGATAGTAAATATATTAAATTACAGAAACCTGTCTATTTTTGCTTAGTGAAAAATGAAGCAAATTATATAGAAAAAAAAAGCTAGGAAGTTTACCAGGGTGCAGGAATCAACAATGACAAAGAAGCAAATTCAACAATGAGAGGTGGTTTTTTGGTAATTTTGGTTGATTAAGTTTGCGTATAAAATAAAACCGCATGTTATCTATTTGGGCTTTAGTGGTTTGAAGTTTTGAAGATGGTACCGTAAAGCTAGTCACGTTCTTGGGCTTTTGTTGCTAAAAGATTATATCCAATATTCAAAATTTAACCTCACAAACAAATACGAATTTGAATGCTTTTATTACAAGTGCTAACTAAATTTTTAAATCTATATCTGATAAATAAATAACTAGTTATGATTGTGTCATATGTTATAATTCTGTGAGTCGATATTCTTTTTTTCGTTTATTTTTTCTTCATTATTAATTATTTACTATTTTCTTTATTAAATCTAAAATCTCTATTATTATTTATTATTTCTTTTATATATCATAAATATCTATTACAAACTATTTTAATATTTTATTTATTCGACCAGTATAAAACATGAGTTTCTAATCTAGTATTTAAAATACATCCGAATAAAATCAAAAGAGTTTTGATACATGTATTCACATATTCTTCATACAGGTATATTTTATTAAAATCATATTTTTGTCTTTTTATTATATAACAGATGACACAAAAGTTGTCATTACGCTAATATAGTTATCTTTATTTTAACATTTTTTTATTGCTCTTACTCACAAGTGATGTCACCGACCAAAACAACCCCTTGACTCTTAATATTTTTTAAATCAGCCCCCTTTACTTTCTAGCCTTTGTATATTTTTCGAATAACCCTCTTAACTTTTTACAAATGGAAAATGACTGAAACTTAAGTAATACAAAAAGTGTATTATGTAATTATCAAACTCTTTAAAATGTAGACCGTTGCTTTTATTAGAATTTAGAAAAGAAACCAAAATGGAGGGGTGTTGACTATTTGCTTTGACTGTAAATCAAATGACAATAATGGGCTACCTAGTATTTTGGAAGCGTATGGGCTAAATTGAATCTATAAATTGAGCAGCCCACTACATACAATAATTTTTATCATTATAATAATTTATTTTTGTTTTTAAAAATTAAGTTGTTACACTTATATTAACGTTTCACTAAAAAAAGTCCGGCTTAATGGAATTGATTGTGTGAAACAATTTACGTACACCTACTTTTGAAGCCAAATAGCATGTTCGGTCCTAGCATGTTAGGTCCAAATCATAATAATGCCACCGAATGTGATTGTTAACTTAGGTGGTGTTTGGTTCGCTGAATTCACTAGAATTGGATTTTCTTTTAACTCATTTTGTTACTTTTTTTTAACGGTTTTGTTTTTCTATATAACATCTTTAATTTTATCAACGTTCTACATGCGAGTTAACGCGCCGCGTAAATGTTTTGCCTTTTTATAACGTCCCACTACATTCGAGTTAACGCGCCGCAACGCGGGTGGATCTTCAAAGACTTTGATGAACGGTTTGTTTTTTTTTGTAAAGTTTCGAAGTCGGCTGATGTCCGTTTTTTTAGCTTTTTCGAAGACTTTTATTTAACGATTTAGTTTTTCTTTTTTTTATAAAGTTCAAAGCCGTTTAGCCTCCGTTGTTTAACGTGTTGTGACGTGCAGCGATTGCAACGCGCCGGAATAAATTAGTAGTTAGAATTAGAAGTATAAGTAAACTTTTGCTACATTTTCAAAAAAACATAACCTCGGGTAGCCATAATAAGCTTATCATGCTTAATGTTATTGATATTCTTGTTTAGTAATATTTAGCACTTATAATTTAGAGGTATAGTGGTATGGTGTATGTGTTTATAAAAACGGTATAGATTCAAATCTTTATAAGTGTAAAATTAGAGGGCATTTAGGTAAAAAAAATTGTTAAAAAAAGTAACATGCATTAGCCGTGTATATTTAGTTTTTTGAAATGTGTTTTATATTAATAATAATGATAATGATAATTATTATGATACTTCGTAATTTTTGAAATCATAGGAAGAACATCAAACATGTGTTTTGATGGATTGTGATATACATGCACCATGTGTATCATGTTTTTGTTCCAAAATTAAATTTCAATTGAAAAAAAGGTAACTAATTAATGATTGATTGTCACAATTTAATGATTAATGTTTTTATTACGTTAAGAGGTGTACTGTACTCGGTGTTACGTCAGTTGTCACATCACTCTTTATTCAACTCCACTCTCATTCATTTCCAAGAAGGAAATACTCCGATCTATACTTTCCATAAAAATATACAAAAAAATCTTCCCAAAGTGGTTTCGCTGGCGGGGGTTTGAGCGTGGGATCCTTCACGCAAATCACCTTTATAGCAGCACTGTGGCATCGGTGATGTTGTGTTTCCCGGCGCCCCCTCCCTCCACGTAATAAACCTAACGGATGCAGGGGCATCACGTAAACAGTGGAATATTTTGAAGATTAATTTAACTATGTAAACTTTGCATTCATCATTTATATGGTTTTTATCTCTTAGTTTGTTGTTTGAATTTTGCATATTTATCCTCTCGATGTTTTGAGGATCTAGGAAACTTTTATTTATTGGTGCTTTACGTTGGTTTGTAAAAAGAAGAATATTATCATGGAATTTCTTTTATCAAAAATTGAAGGTTTTGAAGCATTTGGAAATCACCAAGTTCTAGCCATTTGATTGCTCTTTCAATCCCGCATCACTAACACCTATGACCACTCAAATCCTTTTTGCGGTGAAACGATGATCACACCGCATAGTTTTATAAAAAAAATATTTATACACATAGGAAAACCAATAAATACTTAATAATTATTATAATATTATTTTATTTAATCATCATATATGAGGTTTGACCGGCCTCGCACGTTATTGAACCAAACAAGTTTGATTCTTATAAAAACATGTTATTTTAGCTGAAAAACAACTAATAGCATCTAAAGAAACTCAAATCTAAGTCCTTTAGTTTTTATTAAAATAATTTTAAAAAAATCCAAGAATTATTGCCAAACTCAAAAATATTTTCATATTTAAATAAATGAGAGAAAATTTTGTTTTTTTTCGAACGACAGTGACAATCCAAAATGTTTACTCAAATAAAGTTTGAACTCGAGTCTCTTGTAAGATCTTTCAAGTGTCTTACCAGTTACCACTAGGGTATATTGTGATGGCGGAGAGAATATTGTAAGTTGGTTGGGGTGCAAATTTGACAAAGGAGCATACATGCATGCCATACTTGACTTTACAACCAATGTCAAACCGTTCTTCAATAACTACTCTACCAGTCAAACATGCATTAACCACACCACCGTTGTGATAATAAGTTAATAATAATAATAATATTATTATTATTATTAGTGTGAGCCAAATATTCTTTTTTCTACTTATTTTTTTCTAAACTACTATTTTTTTTTATTTGATATTTCATTTCTCAACTATTTTTTTACTATTTCTACTTATTACTAACTATTGAATATTTACTTTATTCAATCCGTGTACCTAATAAATAAGTAACTTGTTGCACCACGTTTCACAATTATGTGAGCTCAATATTATTTTTCGGCTTATTTTTTCTTAATTACTAACTATTTAACATTTTTTTATTAATTTTTAAATCATCATGACTACTTAATATTTCCTTTATAATTTATAAATCTTCATTACTAACTATATAATATATTTTTTGATTCAACACGTTTAAAATACAGGTTTCTAACCTAGTAATAATTAATATTTAAAAACCATTATAAAGAGAGAATCAAGAGCGAGACAAACTTGCTCAAGGAGCCATCGTGGGAAAAAAATTGCCCTAACTCGAAATATGCTTTAATATTGTTTTTTTTTTCTTTCTATTTCAATCCTGATGCCTGTTGATGTTTTTTAACAGTAAATCCACTTTATTTTTACTCTTAAATTGCACAAAATAACTTATCACATGTATAGGTTTAAACCCATGATCTACCATCTAAAAGACAAGAGGCTCTATCAAATATTAATGTTATTTCTGGTTTAATTTTTGTTACCTTATTTGTTTTATTTATTTTGTTTTGATATTAAAATGTTTCTATTTTAAAATATTATATTATAACGCACGATTATTTTAAAGAGATAAAAGACAAAATAAAGGATTTAATTTCTCGTGTTACCCATCGAATAATATAATCTACAATATTTTCTTTATAGATGTGCTGAATTACTGCTGATGTTGATCTTGTTTTAAATTTTGTAGCATATATGTTTTATATACCTCTACTCAAGCACACAATCCATATCCAATATTTTTAATATTTTCTCTTAAAAAATAATTTTAATTATAACATGTTATGGTAATATAATATGTAGATAGTAGTGATTTTTTTTTCAGTTATAAAAATAGAATATGTAGAAGAATAGAAGATTTAATTTTAGAAAATGATCAATAGTTTTGTTGTAAAATATAAAGTATATGGTCTTAGGGGTGTTGGGTTAGATCATTAATATTTTTTATATTTATAATTTATAATTATCCTGATATTGTTTTATAGAAAGTAAAAGGAAAAATATTGTTTCTATTTGAAGCATATATGAGTATTTTTGTTGGTATTATGAATTCAATAAGAGAACAATAAATAATTAAAAGACGAAACAAACTATGCTACTGGTGAATGACCACTTCGCATCATTTAATTTATTTTGAATTTTATAACTTTAAGATTTTAATATAAAATTGGTCCAAAAAAAGGAAAGTGGTGAAATATTCAAGAGTGGGAAGTAGAATAACAATGGAGTTGTTTTTCTTTTATTCAAGATGCATATTTGGTTTGATGTGATATTTCAATTTATTTTTATGTAAATACATAAATTTAAATTAGAATATTTTAATAGAAGATATATATTAAATTTATTATATATTGATAGACTTGACTTTTATTATTATATACACATTTTTTTGTCATTTAGTGTTTCTTATATACTCTCATTTGTACTTTATTTATAGAATTTTACTTATTTTGTATGATATTAGAGCATGAAGTTTATCTGAGTTGGAATCTTGAGGCGCTGCTACATATGGCACCCTTTTTTCCTCTTTATCTTTGCCGCCGGTCCATAGTTTTTTTTTAAACGACGACTTTCATTTTTGAGTGGCAGTCGCATCTCTGATAAGTCGGAGATCCATCACTCCTCAATACCTAATCACTACTTTGTCTGAACCGTGCCCGCGGGTTCAGAGCGAAGGGTTAGGCGTACCCCGGGAAACCATGAAGCCTGCTGTCCCTTGATAGCAGTTGCGCCGCTACACGGGCCAAGACCCGCTAGCGTAACGCACTCCAGACTAAAACCCGGGTTGGCTTGGGTTTGAACTTGCGTGGCTTCGTTCAATCCTTCATTGTCATACCACTGGACCAAAGCCAGTGGTTATAAATTAAATAGTGTCATTGCCGCCGGTCCATAGTTAATCGTTGTCCGTCTTTCTTTTGTCCCTCCCTCCTCGGTCGGGTGTGAGGATCTTATTTGTTCGGTTTAAATGTCTCATCTTGTATGAACTCTAACATCTTAATTTTCATGTATTGTATATAAGAAACTAGGTTAACGCCCATGATTTATATGAGTTGAATAAAATATAACTTATAATAAAATAATATTTTTGTATTTTTAATGTTATTAGTCATCTGTGAAATAATAAATAATTGAAATATTGTTATGATATAGTAATTTTAAAAAAAATATTATAATATATGTTAGATATTTAATTATTTAACATCATCATTATTTAATATGAGAGAAAGACGAAAAACAAAAATCTAGATTTTATCAGAATTCGACACGTAGCAAATATGATTATTCATTTATTATAATATAGGTTAGAAACAATGTATATTATACAGGGTGAATAAATACAGTGTTATATACACTTAGTAATAAAGATGTAATATTAAATATTATATAATTTTTAATACAAATTTTAGAAACGTTATATAGTTATTTTTTTTTAATGTTTTATAAAAAGAATAAAAAAAATGTTCAAATTATAAAAATGTTTTATGAACAAAGTTATTTTTTTAATTAAAAAATATTTTATAAAAATAGTTATAAAAATCATTATTATTTAATAGGTGACAGATGAGAGAAACGAAAATTATATTTTTTTTATAGAAACTTGTATAATTAAATAGGAGAGAGAGGAGGTAAATTTTTTTTAAGGATGAATATGAGAATGATATGTACCACCTCAAAACATTTATTCATTAGTATGTATAGATATTTAATTCTAATAATAAATGTTCCTTTATGTCATGTTGGTATCTATACATCTTGTCATCTCGTTAATTCGGATTTAAAAGCAGAAAATGTCAAATTTTTCAATGTAAAATATGAAGCTCGACTGGCCACGTTTTCATCCCAAAAACCCCAAAAATAGAAACTTCAAAAATGTGTGTACGTATTACATCGATAGTGAAGGGGTAGAACAAGCGAACAAGAGGAAATTTGCAAATTTGAGGATAAAAATAACTTCTTCCGTCAATTCCTAACTTCAAAAGGTGTTTGATTAAAATAAAAAATTCTTGGTAAGCTTGTCTTCTCCATCTTATTGCTTAGCTATGCAGTATACATACCGCCTCACCGCGAAGACGCTGACATGGCCGAAGGGGACAACAGTGAACACTGCCTCCTCTATGCACGACGGCGCTAGAAATACGAAAGGCGAGAAAAACTTGAATTTTGAATATTACCGTTGCGTAACAGCTAGATAAAAAAAAGATAAAAATTAATTAAATTTAAACTACAAATAACCCATTCATTTAACTAATTTTTTCGCAAAAAATATCTCTTTTCTTTTACTCTTTCAACAATGGATCCAACCAATTCACAAAACTCGTCCCAAAATGAAGAGTACCGACCGGTATACGACCACCCCTTTGGTATCAAGTCCCACCATTCACATGGATCCGCCCACAACAAATACCTGATTCACAACAAATATCGGATTCACAACAGTAGCCCAGGTGTTTCCTATGAGTCATGCATTTCTTTCCCTATGTGTGTGTAACCGCATGCACTCGAACTCGAGACCATCTCAAAAGAGGAAACCAATATATGAAAAATTTATTAACCACAAGGACAGAACCCAGCAACATATCGTGAATAGTGCTTTGGTAATTACTATACTAACTAACGATTGCAAGATCGTGAATAGTGCTTTGGTAAGAGTAAATGTTGGTTACTGAAGGCAGTGGTGAGCATAGGTCTTTCTGTCACTTTTTTTTAAGTAGACACCAGGATCCTCTTGAGAGATAATTGTTATCTAAATCGGGTCCAACTACCCCATCAATTCGGATGGAACCCACAGTCCAGGAGGAAACCTACAACTAGGAAAACCCCCTGACTCAACCCAAATAATTGCTCCAGGTAAGACTCGAACACAAGACCTCCACTATGTTAAGTATTAGGGCTATCATTGCACCAAATGATCAACGGTTTGTGCCACGTTTTCATTTTTTTAGCCGTCATACAACTCACAGGTGGGCTTTTCTTTTGTCGTTATGTGCAATAGGAAAATTTCATTTCAGAACACGAAAGCAATACCATAAAAGGCTTCTACAACTACAAGAACAAATGAGGAAACTAACCTCCTGTACCCTAACTCAAAGATACTTATACCCGAAAGCAATACCAGCAAGGCTTGCGGCGATGTACCTGTACTACCCGATCCCCATACCAGAACTACGCCCCTTACACCCTTATTATAACAAGTAGTTAAGCGGACACACATCACTCTATGGTGTCTCCTTAACTTTATTTTCTCGCCTCTCTCTCTCTCTCTCCCCCATTAAATGAAGGGACAAATTTCATTCTCTGCTGACTTCTAACCGTTATTTTTTCGATTCTCTCTCCTATTAAATATTGACATTAAATAATAATGATATTAAAAGAATATATTTTTAGATATTTAATATAAATTTAATTATTGATAGTTATTATATTAGTAACTATATAAATTTAATATGAATTTAATTATGGATAATTATAATTTCTGACGTTATTTATGAATTACGAAAAATAAATTTCTATTATGAATGGTCATTATATAACAAAATTGCTTTTACATTTTACTCACCTTCATTATTTTATACAACCAGATTAATAATTCATTTAAATTTTTATTCGTAAGTTTTTTAATTCAAAATTTTGTCAATCATCAATTAATTGTTCAATTTTTTTTTATAATTTCTAAATCAGCATTACTCATTGCTATTTAATTTTTTCTTTATCCAGACTGTGTAATACATGGTTTTTCTAACCTATTACTTTTATAAATAAATTTCGTAGTTTTTTTTCTAAGTCACGGTTTAAAGTAACTCTTTTTATTTTGTAATATTTATTTGTTAAATCCAATAATATTATAAATAAACGATTTATTTCTTATTTGACATATACCTTTTTTTCGTGCTAGTTAACGAACATTACCATATTCTTATTTAAGTTAGTAGATTTAATTCTTTTTATTTGTAAGGTAACCATTTCTTTGTTTTCATCGAAACAGAAAACTTTACAGATCATACAAACATGGCATTCCTCATTTCGACCAACTGGTAAGTGGATGTGATGCTGACTTGGCATGTCATGGAAGCTACTTGACATTTTAAAAAGAAATACACATCAAACATATAATTTTTTTTAGAATTTTAATCTTTTGTTATTTGAAAATCATTATAAACATGTAAATCAACATATAAGCATATGAACGATACACATTCCGAGATTCAAAACACCTAAAAATAATTATATGAGGATTTTAAAATTAAAGAAAAGCTAACCCCTTAAATGATGGTGTGGTTGAAATATGAGATATCGGTGAAAACTATGTGGTTCAGTAATGACTGAAAACTTCTACGATGGTGGTTTGGTGTGGCAGGAGACAAGGTTGCAAGGGGATATGAGAACGGCTTGTAACGATGCGAAAGTAGTTTAAATGTTAGTGCGTTCGGGATTTGTATATTTAAAATCCTTATTTTTTCTATAGCTTTTTACAATTTTTAAACAGAATAAACGCTTTTTAATGTTTGAATACATTATTGATGTTAGCTTTTTACACTATTGATAGCACTTTCTTTTAAGTTGTGATGTGAATATGTTATTTTGAACACACTTTAACATATGCAAACCCCCCTGCTTATTTTTATAGGGCAATGCTATGATAGAAATGATAGACTTATAAATTATTTATAATATTAAAGGAGATATTAGAGACTGATAGAGAAGAAGAAAACTATAAAAAAAAATGAGAGTTATTATCAAATGAAGGGCACGAGGTCTCATTTAATGGATGTATCTTTTTTTTTCGAAATGTTTTTAGTAGATATATCTCATTAACAAAGTTATTTATATGGTTTGTAGCTGAAAAAATAAAATAAAATTTTATGGTTTTACCAACTTATGGGTTGTTTGGCAAAATCTGAACCATTAAGTGCTGAACCATTAAGATGTCTGAATGGTTCAACATGGTTCCAAAGCTAAACCATTAAGAGGTTGTATTTTAACGAAGTAAACACCTTTACCTCTGACCAATTCAGAGGTAAGCCTCTTAATGAAGAGGCTGAAGAGGTGATAGCCTGAGTATAAATCAGGAAGGAGGGGAGTGTTTGTCAGGAAGACTATCATGGTTGAATACCAAAGCAAGAACGAGCTGGTTGAATTTAGAGCTATGAAAGGATGACATCCCACGGGATGTATTCTACCCCACCCCCACAAATCGGGAAAGGAGGGGTAGCAGCCGGCAAGATCCACTCTGCATCCTCTTTGAGCATATGTAACAAAATTGTCTATAACAACATCATGTTATGTTACGTTAGACTTTAGGCAAATATGAATTTAATAATTCAAACTTTGACTCATTGGTTGATAAACAATAGTGATAATTTGACCAATGGTATCCTTCACTTTTACTTTCATGGCTATGCACAATCACATTCGCATAATCATTATAGATTTACAGTTAATTTCCAGTCGATTTCGCTCACAATGATGATTATGAGCGAGATAGGAAAACGTACATTCCATAATTTTTTATCATTATGCAAATGAGATTACTTCTGACAACAAAAATTGAAAGTTTTAAGTACCATTGATCAAAATACTAGCCAATAAATAATAATTTGCATTATTAGAATCCATTTTGGGTGGACTTTAATATCAATACTTTATACGAACAACATCTTAAATCATTTTTAGGCATATTACTATTATTACAATTACCAAACTTCAAACAAGTTATGTATCAAGTATAACAGGGTGATGATGTCAGTAATTTTGTCTTTTGTGTCATTTTACCCTTTAGGCCTTGAATTATATCAGATTTACTTTTAAGCCCCCTGAACTTCAATAAATTTATCATTGGATTTTTTTTACCAATCAAGTAACGAGACGTGACACACGTACAGTTGTTTCCAATAAATTTATCATTTACACATTGGATTTTTTTTTACCAATCAAGTAACGAGACATGACACACGTACAGTTGTTTGGTTTTTTCCTCTTGTAACCTTTAAATTATGATGTTATAGAAAATTTTCAAATACGAAGTTTTATAAAATTCCGAATATAGCACTCCGGCGTTCTTAATACTTCTTATTCTTATCTATGTTTTGATGTATTTTTTTTCAAACAATCAATTGTGTGTGATCTTATACAACTATCGAAGCATAAACGTAGAAGTCGTTAAAGTCGATTCGATGATTCATTTTTTACAGTTTTTTTTCCTATTACACTATTTTTATCAGCATTTCGACGTGAATTTTTTAGTTTTTCAATGTACATGTCGTCGAAACCGAATTTTATAAATTTTACTACGCCGCCGCATAGCATGGGTTACGCCCACTAGTTATTCATGCATTTTATATAAAATTATATTTAATATTAAAATTGTAAGCGAGTAAACAAAAATTCTGAGATTCACTTATGTTTTTTTTTATCATTTTGCTTAATTAGGCTGAAAGAAGTACTCCCGTGAAAGTTCCGTGAAGATGACATGGCCAGCGTGGAACACCAAGCCCACCCGACGTGGACCACGCTCGTGGAAGGCTGCGGTGGTAATTTGCACGGCGTGGAGGGAGAGAAAGACATTGGAATGTAGCCGTTGAGTGGGTCTTCCCGTCTTGACTTTTGCCGTTGGCTCCGAAATGAGGCCAAAGATGGTGACTTCGGATGTGTGTGGAGAATAAACATTTCGCCGGAGATGGTGACTTAGCCGGAGATGATGACCTTAGTTAAGAATAGAGTTGAAATGTTTGTGTCATTGTGTGGTGAATAAAAGATACCAATTATTTAATGTACTTATTTTTATTTTTATATGTATTGGTTTTTACTTTTTTAAACGTAACGTTTTTTAGTTTTTATATAATGTTTTTAACTTTTATTTAAATTGTGATATAAAAATAATTAAATTAGAAAAAAGAAAATGACGTGGCAGTGTAGAAATATGAAACCATTTCCCTCTAATGTGAAGAATGTGAAAAAAATATAAAATCTAATGTGACACTGACATAGAAAAAATAAAAATATGAAAATGTAAAACCACTCCCTTATACTTATACTCTCCCTCTTTCTCATCCATTCTGTCAAAAAATATGTGAGATGCCTTCCACATGTGGTCGGGCCATGATGTTATATTGAACAAAAGAGTCCCACTCCCACATCAGCAGTGGGATGCCACGTTGACGTAGACTTTAAGGCCACGTCAGCATTGATGAGCAGCTATTGCATCTTGCATGTCTCATTTGACTATTTTGTACCATAACACGTTAAGGCCCCACATCATATCCAGATTATTATGTTTATGGTTGGGCATCTGGCCAAATGAAACACTGAAGTTAATTTATAGGTCATAAGTTTGATTCTTAATGGTTTAGTCTCGCTTTCAGAATTCAGCCTAGACCGGACGAGTTGAGTCATTCTAAATAAAAGGTTTAATTACTTAGTATTTAATTACGGATAGTTATTATATTTTTAAATATTTAATATAAGTCTAACTATAAATACTTAGTATTTAATTTCGGATAGTTATTATATCATTATCCAAATGAATTTTATATGAATTAACATTTTAAGTATATAAAAAAATTAATACGCAATCGAAAAAAATGTTTAAAAAAATATGTTTAAAGACATATTTTGACGAGTGTATGTGTTAACATATTACATTATATTTTATTTAACTCGTATAATACACAAGTTAAGAAATACATAAATTTTTTAACTAAGTAAATATATAACATTATACTTATTGTACCTGTATAATACATAGTTTTCATAATTATATATGATTGAGAAAAACAAACGATACTTATGTAATGGTATGAATTTAAATTTCCATATAAAATTATTCTGAGATAAATTATTCATGTATAGAAAAATTTAAATTATAAATGTTAATTATTAGAAAAAAGATTTTCGCATCGTAAAGAGATAGAAGTTTATATAGATAGATTTTTAATAAATAAAAAAGATTATTGGAAAATAACGTGACAAAAAGAAAAAAGAATCTAAAACCCAAATTCTTTAAGTACGTGTAGAAAACTGATCAAAGGGTCCCTCATACGTTATTTTAATCGATGATGGCAAAAGAGTAAATAAACGAAAGAAGGAGGGCAAAGTGGCAAGGAGATCCATAGTAAGCAAGTTCCCTGATTCTATATATATGTAGCACCAGCATGTAACGCCTCCTCATCCCCTCTAATTAAAATCGGTAACGGAGTTAGAGGTCGTTGATTCTCCGTCGGATCTGCAAACTATCACATCGGTGAGCCGTTTAATCTCCGTTGCTAGCTTCGTCGACGGTTAAATAACAGCTGGAAACAGAGATGGCTCCTCAAAACGTTGGAATTCTCGCCATGGAAATCTACTTCCCTCCTACTTGTATCCAGCAGGTATCGTTGTTCGTTTTTCGTCTTTTACTTCAATGATCTATGCATCAATACGCTTGTACGGTACAACTAGAAGCCTATATTCTTTCAACGGAAACAATAAGTATGAGTTTGTGTTGTTATTGGAGAAATTGTTGTTAGTTGTTGGATTTAGGGTAAGATAACACATTTTGGGAGAGAAGAAGGTCTAATTGGCAAAAATAGAATGGAAATGAGTGAAGATTGGCTGTTAATTGAACATGCATAATCGATTTAACATGTTTAGTGTTAGGAGCTGATGAATTTTGGGACAAACGATTGTTATACTACCCTAGTTTGACTGTATTGTATTTGACCTCCAATAAATTTGATGTCTGGATCCAGTAATGTAAATCCATTTTGAGCTTGGAGTGGAAATTGAACTTATTTTAGGGATTTAGATCCTTTTTGCTTATTGAGAAGTGATGAGACATCTGCTCATGTTTGGATCAAATACTTTGTTTATAGGAGTGTTTTCTAGCGAATTAAAGCTTGAAGTGTTTCAAGGATAAATAAAGTTAAGTTGCTTAGCTTACAGAAACCTTATTTGAATAAGCCAGATTATTTTGGACACTGCAGATCAGAGCCTATTTTATGTTGTAAACTAATTTGGAACAGGGTTGGTTGCTTTATATATGTTTGCCTCTTATCTGGTGTCTTAATTGCTATTTTGTAATTACTTTACAGGATATCCTAGAAAATTTTGATGGGGTGAGCAAAGGAAAATACACCATTGGTCTCGGACAGGATTGCATGGCGTTTTGTTCGGAGGTTGAAGATGTCATCTCTATGGGGTTGGTACCTTTTCCTTAAGGATCTATATTTTTTGCATATACGAAAATTGCCGGTCTTTGGTTCATTTTTATAATTTCATGATTATTGGAGGTGGTTTTATTATTAGTAATATCACAATATGTTTACAGTTCTTATGTCACATTGTCACAAATAATGATGCAATGAGTGTCCTTTTATTATATGGTTGCCAATATTTATGATACTTTTAAGTGTTACCCCCCTTGTTTAATATCCTGGAAAACCATTTAATGAGCATTCCGAGAGAAGTGCCAACTTGTCACCACACTTACTGACCTTCCTTCAATTTGACTTGCAGAAACTTTATTTGCTGTTAATATTTTTTTTCCTGCGCCAACTTACTGTTACAAGTATGATAAACATTTAAACAGCATCATTGAGTGTTTTGGAGGCACATAGCATATGATTAACTTCTGTTTCTTTGATTATAGATTGGACCTTTTTTGTTGCAATCTGATATCTTATCACACTTCACACACTATAAACATACCATCATTGCGGTTACCTTTTCATTTTCAGATTGACAGCTGTCACTTCACTGCTTGAGAAGTATGAGATTGATCCAAAAAAAATTGGTCGGATGGAAGTCGGTAGTGAAACTGTGATAGACAAGAGCAAATCCATCAAAACCTTTTTAATGAAAATCTTTGAGGATTGTGGAAATACAGACATTGAAGGTGTTGATTCTACAAATGCTTGCTATGGTGGAACTGCAGCATTATTTAACTGTGTGAATTGGGTGGAAAGTAGTTCATGGGATGGACGGTATGGCTTAGTTGTCACCACAGACAGTGCGGTATAGCCATTGCTTAATTATTTTATATTTACTAAAAATCTCTGTTAAAGTTTGATATTAGTTAAAATGCAAATCGGGTCATGGTCCACTGCTGACAAGAATTTACTTCGACCAGGTTTATGCTGAGGGACCAGCTCGACCAACAGGTGGAGCAGGGGCTGTTGCTATGCTCATAGGTCCTGACGCTCCTATTGCATTTGAAAGCAAATTCAGGGCAAGTCATATGGCCCATGCTTATGACTTCTACAAACCTGATCTTGCAAGTGAATATCCGGTATTTCTCAATCCCTCTTAACTAAAGTGTAAATAAATGATCGGCCCTAACTATAGATGGAAAATGGGCCAATCAGCCGGGCTGGGTTGACCCAGATCACCTCTTGTCCAACAAAGCCTTAATTTTTCCCCAAATAGTTATTATGTCAAATTCGATTACAAGAATTAAAATATTTTCAGTAATAATGGAATATTTGAATAAAATGATTTTTTGAGGTTTTATGCATTAAAAATACACTTTGGGTGATTTCCGGCCTATCTATATCTATCTATACAATATAATAAACAAGTAAAATAGGAGGACACTTGTCACAATTCTGGATCTCCTTATTCTCATTTTCCCGCCTCTCTCTTCTATTAATAATCAACTCCACTATTTTAGGCAACTAAATTAATAATTTGGTTCAATTTTTATCTACACATTTTTTAATTTAAAAATGTGTTTATCATCAATTAATTTGTTTAACCATATTTTTATTAACTCTACAAACTTAAAACAATTTTATAGCCAGCTAGGATTCAAATAAAAAGCTTTTAATCATATATTTACATATTCACAATGTTCCATTTTGACGAGTGTATGTGTTAAAATATTACATTATATTTTATTAAACACATGTTAAAACATAAACTTTTTATTACTATGTATTTAATATTACATTTATTCAACCCGTGTAATACACGGGATTCTAACCTAGTTAGAGATAAAGCATAAACTGAATTTACCTGTTTATGAGTAAGGGTCTAAATCGCCACTTGTAGTTCTAACTTCTAATCACTATGTATTTTTTCTTGTAGGTTGTTGATGGAAAGCTATCTCAAACTTGTTATCTCATGGCACTCGACTCTTGCTACAAGGGATACTGTCAAAAGTAAGGTTTCTCTCAATGCATTATTTCGACTCCAATACTACATCATATTACAAGACGTTTTAAAAACGCCTTGCAAATTATAGATACGAGAAGTTACAAGGCAACCAGTTTTCAATGGCTGACGCTGACTATTTTGTATTTCATAGTCCATATAACAAGGTTATTTATGATTTATTCATTATACTATTTTGCCTTCTGGCTACTTAGGAATCTGTAAAAATTAGTTGAACTTACTCTTATTTGAATTTATGCAGCTTGTACAGAAGAGCTTTGCTCGCTTGGTGTTCGATGATGTTGCTAGAAATGCCAGGTGATGATCAAATTTATTATATTATTAGTCTTTATGTTTTTTTCCCAAAGTTTTCATTACATTCTTACTCATTTCTCAAACAAACAATTTCTTGTTATTTTTAGCTCTGTTGATGAATCTGCCAAGGAGAAGCTTGGACCATTTACATCTTTAAATGGTGACGAGAGCTATCAAAGTCGTGATCTTGAAAAGGTGCCTTTATCTCATAATACCATTTTATTATACTGATTATTTAGTTTAAATGAAAATCAATAATCAACAATTTTTATGCCTTCATCTACAGGCATCCCAGCAAGTAGCAAAACCCGAGTATGATAAAAAGGTGCAGCCAGGAACTTTGATTCCCAAACAACTGGGAAACATGTACACTGCATCTTTATATGCTGCCTTTGCTTCCCTCATTCACAACAAGAGTAGCTCTCTGGTATATTTCACATTGACAATTTTGCCCTTACTAAGCAATTCCATTTACAGATTCTGAAACTGTTTGGTGTTATTTTCATGCAATTTCAGGATGGAAAACGAGTGATGATGTTCTCATACGGGAGCGGATTAACTGCCACAATGTTTTCACTGCGTCTTACTGAGGGCAAAGCGCCTTTTAGTTTGACAAACATTGCAAAGGTCCTGAACATTGAACATAAGTTGAAGACAAGGACAGAGGTAAGTTATTAACATCCTTTAAAAGACCATAAATCTAGACTAGATGTGGCAAATTCAATCCATTTACATGTAAACTATAAAAAGACCTGTATTCAAATGCTTACAATTATGTAAATTATCATGTAAAATAATTATATAACTATTGACGAAATTATCACTAGCCATAACTGAATTAACTATATATGTGCAGTTGGAGCCTGAAAAATTTGTCGACCTGATGCACGTGATGGAACACCGATACGGTGGCAAGGACTACGTGACAAGCAAGGACACTAGTCATCTAGCTTCAGGCACCTACTACCTCACTCATGTTGACTCAAAGTACAGGAGATATTATGCAAAAAAGGTGACTGAGTCTGGGGTATCCAACGGTCATTGAAGTTAGAAAGTCGGTGAGTCAACTCAGTGCCATAAAGCTAAACTCTCTACAAGTATGGTTCTGGTTAGGGGTGATTGTTGTTAGAGCACATAATAATTTGCTTCTATTTGTGTTTCTTGACAACTGTACGTTATTAATTAATGTATTTTTAAGCTATTATTTATTAATAAGTTTTTAAATGAATATGAACAAGAATTGGTTATCAAAGATCATTTCATAGTGATGTCGGACATAACATACAACGGTGTCGTAACTTTCATTGACTTTTTGAAAGTTCATGAGTTTAAGGTCTCTGATCTGGACCTTATAAATTATAATACCATGATTTGGATACAGAGTACTATCTGTCTGTGGTATTACTTTAAAACCTTATCTAGTATACGAGGTTACTTCCACCGAGGAGTTAGGAAGATACCATCAGATTGACTTTGTACATTGAAGTTAATGGGATATAGTAGATTACCTTGTATGTTGTTAGAGAGGAGTTAAATGCCGATAACATAGAAAATTTAAATGGTATGCTTTGGTGAAAACCGATATTCTAAGGTGGTGATGTGAAAATAAAAGATTAATTTCTATAATTTCTAATTTTAGTTTTAGTTCCAATTTTAGTTTATGTGATTTTTTGTTTTAATTTCTAATTATATTTTGATGTAATGTTTAAATAATGTAAAAAGATTAATTTTGAAATAAAATGTTATGAACTTATGATATGATAGTGCAAATAAAAAGTCATTTGAAAGTGTACGTAACATTAGAAAGAAAATATTTTTTTAAATCGGGTGAAAATCTAATGTGATGTGTTTACATTCCTTTAAAAAATGATGGGCCGGAGATTCTCTTAAGAATCTTAAACCATTCACATAAAGTAAGTTAATTTTTCTTTTGAATGGCAATAAGTTAAATTGGATTAATAGTTTATTGATAACTGATAAAGCAAACAAAATAATTAAAAAGAAACCGGTCGAATAGTTTATAAATCACAAAAAAGTATACTTAAATATTTATTTTTTTAACGACACATAATCTACTCCTATTAACTAAACTCATCGGCTGTTAAAACAAACTACTAAACCTACACACCGTAAGATTTGAATCTCACCATCATGATGTCCCCATGAGGACAACAAACTTATTAGAATTTTTGATAATTATTGTAAGCACATCTAATATATGATCTAATTTGACACATTAAAGAATAAACAACAAAGTTATACTTAAACCTTTACAACTTTCTAAACTTTTTATTTAAAAGATAAATAGCGAAGTTATACTTAAACTTTTAGTCTACAATAATATTTTTATAGCCATGTCTGACATATTTTATTTATTTTAATAAAACAACAAAATTTATAATTGTTAAAGGTATTAATTAAAGTTTATGGTACCAACCAAGATTGGATCAAGAGTCAAGACTACCATACTTTTGATGTTCGTGGATTTGCCATGTGCAGTGTAATATTTTATTTTCGAAAGCCAGCTTTATTAACACACTTCAAACTAGCAAGGTGAGAGCAAATGTTTTAATATGATTAAAATATGTGACACGTTCAAAATGGAATTAAATTTAACTATGAGAATCGTATAAACACTTATATATGGTATACGTCGAATGTAATATGAGAGAGAAAGTGAAATGGTTATATGGTTACATAAAATCATAAACAAAATAATATGCACGTGTGTCCAGTTAAGATTTTTAATTATTAATATAAAGATTATACGTTATGGTATTAACATGACAACTAAAATTAACAATTAATACATTAAGACGCATGGTCAGATAAAATCCAAACAAAATGATCAAATGAAAATAAATTTAAGAGTAAATTTCGTTTTGATTCATTTGGTTTGTTTAAAGTAACGATTTTAGCCCAACAGGTTAAATTTGACATCTTTAGTCCTTGGTTTGTGAATTGCTCCAATAATTACGTATCTCTAACTTCATTTATTTTTTATGTTAAGTTTTTATGGAAAAACCAAACTACCCTTGGTATTAAAAAAATTAAAAACTAAAAATTATATAAATCAAAAACTAAAAAATATAAAATCAAAAAGTCATATAAATTATTGAACTAACAACGTTATTTTAAGCAAAACAGAACAACTAAAATTTGCTTAAACTTTGCATCCAACAGAAAGTAACACGTATCCAGTTAAGAATTTTATTCGAAGTTTAACGACCAACTTTAAAGGTATGCGCAAGACAGAAACCAAGTTACATTTTATTACCGATTGTTGCCACTAGTTACGTTTGATTACCTATTCTAGCAACATATAACTTGTTTAACCATAACACGTTATTTTTATTGATTTTTCAAAATTTGCTTAAACTTTTCATCTTATTTCTCATTTGATTGTATGTGGAGTCCAAAAATGTCCAAAATCAATTTTATTCAAAAGAAACTATTATTACTTACAAGGCAAATTTGCACAAAACAGAATAGAAAAACAAAATAAAAATAGAAAAAAACATTTTTTTACAAATGAATATAAAAAAAATAAAAGAAAAAGGAAAAGAAATTTGAGGGTTAAACTTGTGAGTTTAGAAATTTGAGGGATAGAGTTTAGAGTGATATCTAGGGATAAACTTGAAACTTTAAAAACTTGAGGGGTATATTTAAAAGTTTAGAAAGTTGAGAGGTAATATATGAAAATTAAGAAACTTGAAGGGTTATTTTTAAAATTTTGTTGGTGACTTGGGATTGGCCAACTGACAGTGGTGTTTTAGGGTTTTTAGAAATTCTTAATCTAAGTTTTTAACGGTAAATAATGTTCTAGGGACTAGGGCTGTTCATGAACCGAACCGAACTGAGCGGACCATTGCTCGTGCTCGTGCTCGGTTCGTTTACAAACCTAACCGAGCCGATCGACTCGTTTAAAACCGAGCGAAAAATCGAACGAGCATTATCCGAGCATTAATTTTCCGAGCAAAATTCGGGCTAGAGGTTTAGACAACCCTACTGTCTAGTGTGCCCTTCGAATTGCAGAGCCGCAAAAGCTGCTCGTCGCTCGGCGTCGTTGATCGTGAGCCGCAAAGGCTGATTGGCTGACCAAGAGGGAGAGACGATTTAAGACTTGAATCGCATAGTTGCAAAGGTTGCCTGTGAGGACAGCGTCCGATTAAGGTTAGGGATTTTAGGCAGAGATGATTTAATACTTAAACTGATGAGAGGGCTCTCATAATGAGAGGGCTACTCTTGACTCATTATAGGAAGTTCCATGTTAGATTGGGGCAAAAGAGTTATTTATAAATGTATAAAATAATAATTTATTAATTATACATATATATATAATAAAAATTAATTCGAGCCAAACCGAACCGAGCCGAGCCGATCGGCTTGTTTACAAACCGAGCAGAATCCGAACGAGCATATTTTCGAGCATTTTTCGAACGAGTTTGAGAGAGTTTCGAACGTCGAGCATTTTGAACAGCCCTACTAGGGACTAGGGACACATTCCACAATCAACAAGTCAACACAGTTTACAAAAAATCACATGGATAAAGAAATATAATTTACCCTAAACATTTATTAATCAGCAAGGATACTTAAAGATAAATTATACAGAATACATCCTTGATTGCAATATTTTGCATGTATAATATTTTTACACTAAACTTTTAAGATTTGTATATGTCCATAAGTATAATATTAATAATACTAATGAATTTCATGAGAAATAAAATACAACACAATGCAATTTGGGAGATCCAAAAAGGCATATAAGCATAACAATTTCCGATTATTTGTTGCCTAGAATTGGAATGTACACAACAATTGAAACACGATAACATAAACCGAATCTTTTATTGAATGAAAATTCTTGATTACAAACTTTAACATTGGAACCCTATTTATACATCCCCAATCGTTGTGTTGAGAAGTCGTGATCCATGGAGGCAACGATTCAAACAATCACGTATGTTTGCCATGTGAATTTGTAGGTTAGGAACTTTGGTTCTTTGACACTCTAACCCCTAGACTTTACATACATGTAAAATATAACTTAAACATAGTTTTCTAGTAATTACACTACGACCCTTAAACTTTAACATTAAGTAATGAACGGGATTAACTCCACATTATTGCGTGATTATTTTACAAAATGCAATTGCTATAATCAACATATTATTAACTAAACACACAGAAAACTCTCCAAAGAACCCTTGGATCACAGCAGGCAGCTTCATATAGTGAGGTTCTCTTGAACAGCCACAAAAGAACCCACAATGCTGCCACCCACATCTG
This sequence comes from Smallanthus sonchifolius, assembly GCA_023525975.1. NCBI lineage: Eukaryota > Viridiplantae > Streptophyta > Magnoliopsida > Asterales > Asteraceae > Smallanthus > Smallanthus sonchifolius. Next base: position 56,483,841 of record CM042041.1, on the reverse strand, counting down.
GAAAATTTGGACACCCAGGCAGCGGTTTGACCTGCCCCTTTCGGTCAACCTCAACCGGATACTTAAGCAGATGAGCTGTCATATCAGTTATTTTATCGGCTGCATACTGTTCCCAGTTTTGCTCACCCAAAAACCTAACCCTTCTCACACACTCCAGGCTTTGTGGATGCTCAAAACACTTCTCTAGTGCTCCAATATGTTCTGCCCAAAGTGACATTCTGTATCCAAATATCTACACAATGGAATATAATCAAATGTAATAATATGGTATGATTTGACTTGTTTAGGTCAAATTTACTTGTTTCATATTCAAATTTAACATGATATTCACATAAACTTTATGTAAATAGGCTAATAGCTTTATAAGAAGTTATTGTTAATGCTAAAGCTAGAAGGATGTCAGTGTTGAAACTATAACAAGATTCATGCAAATGTACATTTTTAGAAATTATAAATTTGACTTGCTATTGTATTTGAAGTTAAAATGAAATTCATCAACTTTATTTGAAAAGGTTACAAATCAAAAGTTAGTTATGTAACAAGATTCAAAAAGATGGTACATTTGAGAAATTAGACTTGTTAGAATTAACTTAAAACTTCATCAAAATTGATCACAAATGCTACAAATAAAAGGATGTTGGTGTTGAAACTGCAACAAGATTCATAAAAGGTAAATTTGAGAAACTAAAAAGTTGACTTAAAAGTCAAAGGTCAATCCTTTAGTGTGGAGGGACAAGTTTTACCTGTCCAGTTGGACTAGAACCTTTGCGAGCCCAAGTATGATGAGGCTGATATGCACCCATTGCAATTTTAGTGTCTCGGGTGCCTTCCAATGAACGTTGGTTGATGTTCGCAGAACCCAACAACACAAACTCATGATCAACTATCATACCTTTTGAATTTACATGGATCATAAAACGTCGGTTTGTTATGCTAAGTGCCTACGAAAATTAATCAAAAGAATGTCACCTATAGGAACATCAAGAAAATAACAATGAAGGAAAGAGGAGGCTTATATTATGGTTTTCAGTAGAGGTGAAAATTTTGATCTCGGTTGTGATTTATGTCAAATGGGTCAAATCAAAAGATTTAGCTGAAAGGGGAACGGGTCAACTGGGTTGATTTTTTTTTTCAAATGCATACAATCTCCTGAATCTTTTTCATTCAATCACTTAAATTATTATTGTAAGTTTGTAACAATCATGTTTTTGTAATAGTAATTCACGATATAACGATTTATAGAGAATGAACAAGTGTTTGCGGGTCAACACAACCCGACCTGGCCTGTTTTGACTTGAACTGAAAAGTGACATGTTCCAACCTGAACCTGGTTTGACATGTTACCCAACCGGGCCAACCCTACTACTTTACCACTTTTTATATTAAGGGAAAAAGGATGTACTTGAGGCGTATTCGGGGCGAACAAGATTTTCCCATTCGAATTTGGTGGTACGCCTTGTGATGACTCCCGAGTGCCAAGACAGAAAAAGTTCAGGTAATCTTGTGGCTCATATTCGTTTTCGAGCCCTGTTTCTTGTAAAGCCTTGTAAATAACCTCATACATCATTTGCATTGTGTGATGCTGCAAAAAGACTTTGTTTCATCAGTCAATGATTTATAATTATAAATTATTAGATAGCATCTCAAGATGCATAATAATATGTACAACCTGTCATAACAGAATCCGTTGAGTAGCCGAATTCGTTGGATTGCCCTCCGGCCACATTGGAATAACAATATATACAGAAAACCTCTCATTTTCTCGGATTTTATTTGCAATTTTAAGAGCGATTTCCATTGGTATTAAATTGTTTGCACCTGCAAAACACAGAAATATTCATATGAATGTGTATTTGATTTACATTACATTAATCAATTTATGATAACTTACCTAAGCTTTTGTGGGTAGCCCAGTTATATGAAGAACCAAGAAAATACGGGTTTTCAATATATATGAAATGCTGAGCCGTACGAATCGCCTTCACATATGCAGTATGTATGCTCATGTCTATCAGCACATTTTTTCCACATACCAGGTTCTGTTACAACGTAACGATAAATGCTTCATGTTATAACCTCTTAAAAAGCTTTACACATAAAAAGTAGAGTATGATCTTAAACTATAGTTTTTTATAATTATATTTAATGCATAAATTTATTACAAACTCAAGGAAAAGATAGTGAAAAGAAGGTTAATGGTTCCATCAGACTCGTGACTCGAGCAGATTTCAACCCATTACACAACTCGCCCGGCCCACTTTCCACCTCTAAAGAAACACAAATTCAGTAACTTTACCTTGCTTTTAGCATCTTTTGGATCTTTAGGGTAGCCTAAACCTTTAACAGAGTTGGAATCAATTGAACGGAACACCTGGACATGCCAACCTTCTGGAATTTCAGGAATTCTATCAACTTTCTCGCTTGTGTAACGAGCATCAGTGATACCTAAAATTTCAGGAATTCTATCAACTTTAAGTAACACATCAGAAAACTTGGTTGTTTTTAAAAGCCCACGTGGCTTTGAAGCCCTCAATCACTGCTCCTCAAAGTTTTTAAGTACATCATATGCTGCAGGACCCTCAATTCGGCAATGCAAATCATGCCATGGTTCTCTTGAACAGCCAGCTGTAGACCCCTAATGAGAAAATTAAAAAAATGAAATAACAAGACACTGATCACATTTCAAGATGATTAAAAAAAATAGAATGCTTACTGTATAGTTAGGATTATGGTAATCATCTTTATGCAGTGTGTTTAATGTGCTAAAAAGAGAATGTTCTGGAGTATCATAACGCCCCACACATAGATCAAGACCTCCAACAAATGCCATAATCCTTCGTTTGATACCAGCATCAGCGTCCACTATAACTGTTTTCTGATTATGGGAATAGATGGTTTCAGCATCCTGCAAATCATAATTAAACATACTTAAATAAGTACCTAAAAGTTGTTTGAAGATTATCAAAAAGAAGTAATTCAACAAAACCTTCTTGGACCAGCTACTTTCGATATAGATCGAGGGCAAAGTAAAACTTGCACCGAGGAATTCTTGAAAAAGGCCCGCGTTTCTTCATCATGAGTTTGCATAACCCCTTCCTGCATGCACAAAAGAAAGACTTTATGTTGATAATAAAGCATTTATAACCAGTTTATCCAAAACTATAAACTGATTAGTAGTCAGTATGCAAAATCAAGACAGAAAACAAAGATCAGTTTATTGAAACGCACCGTTTTATACCCCAAAAAGCTCTTTGAAGTAGGATCATCCCATACAAGTAGAAGCACTCTGACACCTTCATCTGACTTGCTTTTAAGAAGATCTCCCAAAATGCTCTCTCTTGCTTTATCACCATACCGAACAAGTTGAACTTTGTGAAAGATAGACCACCCTGCGATATAAATCAACCGTCGTGCCTGCCTAATAGCATCACAGATATCCCTCCAACAATCTCCTTGCACATACTTCAACCCGCGATCAAGTTTCAGTCAACATGAGCATCTTGATAAAGTGTAACTTTCCCGCCTCTTCTAACCGGAAAGTAGGTCCCTGGAACACCTTTAAATTCTGGGTCAGATCCCACTCCACCGCGGTAAATGACCATTTGGTCCACTGGCGTATACTTGACCGATAAAGTCAATAAGGCACCAGGTTTACATGGTTGACCACTTGCATTCATGATAGGGAAAGTACCCTTGATCACAGAATTAGCAACCAAATGTTCTGCTGGAATCCCAACCGCACCTATAAGTTGAGACCCCATGACATCACTGTCTTTAACAACAAACAACACTTCAGTTGTATGATGTGCTACTGGAACATGAAAATGCTGCATCCAAACAGGGTTTTCGCTGTTATTTATGACAAAAGTTCGACCGATTACAGCATTTGCAACAGATACTGTGACATAAGGATCACTGGTACCTGAAAGAGGGGTGAACTTTTTATTGAATGAATCCATGTTTGGGAGTTTATTGGCCTCTTTGATGCATATATCCAAGTTCCCATGTAGTAACACAAGTTTTAAATGGACCTCAGATGTGTTAAATGGAACAACCTCCACGCCCTGTGGATGCCTTGACCCTTCATCTGTTGAAGCAGCCATTTTATAACCAATCTACCCTCCACAAATGACAAAACTCGTACTTCAAATTCACTTAGGCAATTGATCAAACAGTTGGTGGGTGTGTTCAACTCTGGCAAACTACCCAGGTGAGAAAACTGATTTTAAGAGTGTTCCAATGAATTGAACATGAAAAAGATTTGAAATTGAGATGATGGTTGATAATTTGTGGGTCCTTAAATAGTATAAATGGGATAATTCGATTAATTGATTCTATCTACAATGCAGAGGTAACGATTGAGATGAATGTTCCATGAATTGGAATTTTTTGCTCCACAATTTTGTGCTTATTCTTGATAAAATCAAGAGTAAACTATGGTACTCAGTTAGTTTTAATTTCACTTTTTTAGTTACCATGGTTTTAGTTTTGTTTTAATTAAAGTTAGATCCGTTTAACTTTTCTGTTAAGTTTCTATAAAAAGACAAAAATACTCATCTAATTAAAAATACCCACCTTTACTATCTTTTTCTAAAAAAAAACCTAAAATACCCACCCAAAATCCGGCCACCTTCACCCCTTTTGAACCAGAAACTAAATAAGCAAATCGAGGAACTGTTGGATGAGGTAGAAGGTGGATTGGCAAAGGCATACAAGATAAATCCTCGCTCAAAGGAAAATTAGAATATAAGATATACGAGGACAAGGTAGAAGGTGGATTGACAAATGCAATGACCGGCGATGAAACCACATATGATGAATACCTACGCAACTGCTCGGGTTTGGGAGGTGAAGAAAAACATCACGACGAATAAAATATAAAGGTCAAGAAAAAATATATTACATTACGACTTAGTACGTTTTTTTTCAATGTATTACAAAATATATGCCTATTAAATAAAAAAAAGTGTACTTTTAGTTATTTTGTTAATTTTGTTGTATTATTTATAAATTAAAATTTATATATTTTTGTAAAAACCGAGCTTTTTATCGGCTTGGGCCCGAACCGGTTTCCTTCAAACCGGTTTGTCCACCTCCACCAAAAACCTGAATTGGGTTGACAGAAAAACCCGGTTTATCCACCTCTAGTAATACGACATAATTTACTCATTGGGTAGTGGCATTCTCTTTGATGTTTAATTAGCCCATTCGTGGATAGCTGATGCCTGTAATTGTTTGTTTGCCCCTTTTCTTATTCAAGTTGAGATTTATGTCCTAAAGTATCATGTCAACATCAAGTCCACAAATCCCAATTCATAACATTTTACCATAAAACTAAATGGATAACGTTCTTAGTGCCATTTTCCTCTTGTTGTCCAAAAGTTTATTATAAACTTGAAGGCACGTTTCAATAAAGAAACACTTTAAAAAGAGAATTGTGATAACTGTATAAGCACGTAGGGTATAAAAAAAATCATATGTAATGGGAAGAGGAAAAATAAACTATTTATCTTATGTAATACATTTCAAGCAGGTATGAATGTTTATGTGATTTTCTCACATATCTATTAAAATTTGATTTTGTTTTAAACATGTGGTGAAAGGGGAAAAAAGAAATTACTCGTCTTATATATCACATTTCAAACATAGATATAAATATTTATATGATTTTTATAGTTATCCATTTAAAATTAATTTTGTATTCAACTTTTTTTTATATATAAGTTTGTTACAAATAATAAGTTTGTTTTAAATAAATAAATAAATATGGAAGACTAAGGGGAGTACCCCGTGAAAACATCTCCGTGGCTGAGGTGGTTGGCGTAGAACACCACGCCCACCTGGCGTGGACCACGACGTCGTAATGGATCTGTGGAGATATCAACACTTGTGGATGAAGATGTCGTTGGAGGAGATAGCCGTTGGGTGGCGTGGGGCCATTCAACACGGTAACTTTTGTTTTTTTAAAATTGTTTTATTAATTTAATTTTCAGCTATATAAATAACCATTATTTTTATAAAAACCCTACACAATCAAACTACAATTTTCTCTTCTCATCATTTTTTTTAGCAAAAATATGAACCCGAACCATCCCAATCAACCGAACAATACTTTTTTAGTTTTTTTATGTAATGTTTTTAATTATTTTAAATGTAATATTTTTTAGTATTTTTATGTAATGTTTTAAATTATTTTAAATGTAATGTTTTTTTTAGTTTTTATGTAATGTTTTTAATTTTTATTTAAGTTGTTATATAAAATTAATTAAATTTGAAAAAGAAAATGATGTGACGGTGTGAAGATGTGAAATCATTTCTCTTAAATATGAAAGGATATGAAATCTAATCTGACACTGACATGGAGTGATATGAATGTTTAAAAAATGTGGGTACTACGTTTAGCTTAAGGATAAAAGAACATGCCACACAGCTTTGTGGGCCATGTGCGTTTGCCACACTAAAACAAGGCCCAGGACGATGTGATAATAACCTAACAACTTAACAAGGGGGCAGTTGAATTCAATTCCACATGGTTCATTCCGTACGTTTTGGTATCCCAAATTTCATACATCACATTTTGAATCTGGGCCATGGCAAAAAGAAAAGAAAGAGCATGTGGTCGGGTCAATGGATTTACTCAGTTACGGGTTTCTTATGGAGTGGGTTTCCCTACATGTTATAAGTGTTGGCTCAGAAAAATTCAATTATCCTAAAATATGTAGGTGATGTTAAAATTTGTTTGCTCAAATGAAATATGATGATATAAAATGAAAACATGTTAGAAAATTAATCATATATGCGTTCGATTCGTTACAACTTGTGTTTGCCCCCAATTGTTTTTTGGTCACGATATATTCCATATTAAATGCACTATTATATATGGAATATATTAAATTGCTTTTCGATATGTCTTTTATCGCTTACGTTTGGACTTGAGAGCATTCATTGAATTCGAGTTGCTATGCCAATTTCTCTTCCTTTGATTGATGAACCAGTTGTTAATTTGCTTTAGTTGTAGCCCAGTCTCTTCCACTAGTTTCGCCTTGTCGTCTTCCTGTATTTAATGTTAAAACAAAATCATTATACGAATTTGGAATGTATTTACATCATATTTCATAGATAAAAGTAAATTATTACAGTCGGGTAAGGCCATTTAGAATGTTGTTGCCACCAATCTTTGAGCACAGAAGTGGTGTCACCGGGTAATTTTCCTGCCCGTCTCTTTCGCAATATTTCCTCTCTTACGTCCTCAATTTTTGACCTAAATCCCTATACAATGTATGATCTTTAAATGTTTGTCTAGTTGCATGATCGAGGTGATCATAGATGTGATAACTATGGATGAGTTTATTCAAGTTATGTTTTATATGTAACGGTTGATGATATAAGTGATATAAAGTAAAAATATTAGTTAGAAGAGAAATGGTCGATAAGTCGTAACAGCTAAATGAAAAAGAAAATATGAGAAAATATGTTTTAACGAATTAATATAACTTGGTAAAATATTTTATTCGATAAAACAAGATTATTTCTAAAATAATATAATTTCTTTATATCATATTTGACACTAAATATTACTAAATACATTTAAAATACGAATAAAAAGTGTTTCCCAAACAAGCCTGTACCAAAATTTATTTTTACCAAAATCAGTCTTTAATATTTTTAACACACGATCCACACATTTTACCACCTTTGCATGATAAAAAAATAGTAATTGAATAGAAACCTGTTTAAGTTCAATTTTGAGTTCTTGACGAACTCTTTCCATCAGAGAACGTTCAGATTCAGTGGGAAGAAGTGGTCCGAAACCCATCATGTCGTGACTACCATCCATACCACTGGATTGATCGAGTGAGAAATCCATTGGCATCTCATCCTCGTCATCCGACATTGTTGCTCCCGACCCTTCTCCAAGTGATGCACCTTAAAACAAAAATAATTAATTATAAAAACGATCTTTTGTGGAGTTGAAATTAATAAATACAAGAACAATGTATAACTTTAAAATTTAAATACATAGTTATCCCAGAAAAGAAAAAAATGTGATTTTATTGGACGTATAGCGACAAAAGTATCAATAGTACAAGTCAGTGATGCGTAGGTACGGCTAGTAGTAAAAAGAAATTTATTGTTCATATTCGACCCTCTAACTAATTCAAGTACTTAGAATCAAAATATTATCTTCTTTTATTTAGTTAGGGGAAATAGTTACCATTCATGTTTCGGAGGAACTCTCAAGTACAATAATGACTTTTGTACTTGCTAAATAATTTATTAATTTAATAGGTTAAAATAATGTGTATTACACGGGTTAAATAAATAAAATGTTATATATTTAGTAATAAAAACTTTATATTTTTAAAAACCTGTGTACTTTATATTTTTAAAAGAATAAACCAGTATATTACATCGGTTGAATAAAATATAATGTAATTTGTTAACAAACACATTTGTCAAAATATGTTTTTAAAAAATGTAATTTGTCGTGACAGTTATAAGGTCTGTTAAGTTAGTTTTTAAAATATTTTTTTTAACTGAGAATTAATTTTTTTATTTAATTAATAAATGTTAGTTTATACTAAGTTCATTTGATTGATGATATAATAACTATTTATAATTAAATAATAACTATCCGTAATTAGATTTATTAATATAAAGATTATTATTTAATAGGAGAGAGAAATAGAAAATCTAATATTTAATAGGAGAGAGAGGCGGGAAAATAAATGTGAGGAGTAACCAGAGAGTGACACGTGTCCTGAAAATATTTTCCTTTATTAGAGTAGTAAGATTGGATTGGTATGTGTTCGAAATATATGGAATTCATCTACTAAACGGAAGGGGTTTAAGAAAGTCGGCCTGACTCATAGGTGGGTTTCGAGTTCGAGTACGCTGCAGTTGCAACTCAATGGGAAAAACATGTATGACTCACAGAAACACCCGAGCTGAGCAAGGGTTTAAGAAAGCGCCTTTCAAAAAAAAATCTAATAAATTGAAGACTTGATATTCATACTATTTAAACAACCGAAGTGTATGCAAATATGATTGTATTGATGAATTGTGAATCATTAGGGTTATAAAAGAGATTATATACAGATATACAATAACATTTTTACATAATACTACCTCATAATATTGCTAATTACAACATAATCTAATAATACTTATATTAAAATAAAGAGTTGGGTTGGGAGGTAATTGCATAAAACATTGAACAAAATCAATGTTGGGTTTGTACTAAAACGCGACACACAAATGTCTCTAGAATATATGGTCACGTATCTAGTTTTGGAGATATTGAAAGTGACTAAAAGTTACATGGCTTTGTAAATATGAAACGCAGATCGAGTCGTGTGCTTTGGTTGGATTACAAGCTATGGTATAAGAAAACTACACGGTCGCATACTTCCTAATCGTTTAGTACTTAGATTTTCATAGAAAATTATACAACGTATAAAGATAAAACACACAACAATGTATTTTTAGAAAATTGAAACGAAGATTTTATGGATTAAACTATTCAACTATGTACTTCAATCCATATAGCCTTGTTACAATCGGTCCAACATTAAAATTAAGAATAAGGATTTAATTACTTGAATAAAATTACAATATTCTACTATGAAACTCGATTTTAGTAGTTATATTATTTGGCAAAAATGTTCATTCGACTTTTACAAAGACAAAACTCGATTTTCACAAACACCTAGAAGCATGCATTTCGTCGTTATAATAAAAAAAATTAACTTACACAAAATAAATTAATTAATAATTTATTATATATCCATAAAACAATACCCAACAAACATTAACAATAAAAAAGAGAATCCTTTCCTATTATTTTTTACTTAAAAATTAATTTAAAAATATTGGTTGTTAGGTGCTGTTTGTTTTGTTGTCACTCCTTGTTCCCTTCATCACCCCCAACTAACTCAACCTTCCTTCTACTCATTAACTATGAATTAAAAATGATTTATTTTAATTCATTTTTAAAATAAAAAATATCACCAACAGCCCCACATTAGTATCCGATATTTTATTTATCAACACATATATTTCATATTTTATTTTAAAAATTATTTTTTCATACAAGAAAAAGGAGTCCATCCCAGAATCCAAATCTAAACAAACATCATAGGATACATATAAACATATTAATGTATGTGTGTGTAAAGAGAGAGAGAGAGGCCTACCAGTGAGAGCTTGCAAACTGTGTTCGATTTCACGGCAGCCCATGACAGCTTCAACAGCATGAACTCTGACATGTTGTTGCAGTTGTTCTTTAAACGAACATAATACTACCAAATATTGTGCCTATATATATTCATCCAATTAAATAATTAATTAATCACCAAATATATATATATATATATACACTTTATCTTAAATTATTATCTTGTCAAAATTGAATTTTAGAAAATCCAAACTATTAGTCTTTAACCGATAATAATTCATACTAGCTATATGACAAGTGACCGTCTTAAGTTTTATTTTCGTTGTCAAAGTCAATCCTAACAGTATAATAATGAAAGATTTACACTTGATTCCGCTCGTAATGATGATTATTAACAAATAAAGAAACATAGAAGCGAATTAAGTGGAAGTTATGGTAAATCTATGATGATTATACACTACTGGAAATGTCCTTGACAGCAAAAGTAAAAGTTAAGACCGTCATCGATAAAATATGAATTATTACCGACGAATAAGTCATAGTTTAAATTATTAAAATCTGAATATTATACTTTATGATTGAATTAAGAAACATACCAAGAAGTTGTCGAGGTCTTGGCGATCATGAGGGGAGAGAGGGTGGTTGTGGTGGTCGGCGATGTATGACCGGAGGAGGTTGTGGGACTGAGAGAGTTGGGCGTCGATTAGCGGCAGCTGGTCAATCGGGGTGGCGACACGGAGGCATGCCACATGAGCTGAAAGAAGCTGCTCATAAAGCGGGTGAATAGCTATCTCCGCCTTGAGGTGGCGGTTCTGATCGCCGGAAAGTGAGACAGACATGTCAGTAAAACCGCCACCAATTCCTCCGCCACCACCCATCATCCCTAACCCTTGTTCTTGCATTGTTATTCTCAAAATATTCTCTAGTTTCTCTCTCTAGAAACTAAAATGTGATTGTAGGGTTGGATTCAGATCATGTGAAGACGGGTTAAGGAAACAGGACCACTTGTACTTTGAAGAGAGGTAGCTGGCTGGCTATCTATGGTGGGCTTTCTCTCTCTAGAATTTTAGAGAGAGAGAGAGAAAAGGAGCGTATGATTACAGGTTTTTGTAAGAGAGAGAGAGAGAGAGAGAGAGAGATGAGGTTATTGGGATCAGAGAGAAGAAAACTTTCTGGACCAGTGCTGTGAATTCACAGATTTAAGCATAAAAAGAAGACCTTTTTTTTTCTCTTTCTAAACCGATTTCAGGGTTTGATGGTGATGACGAATACAAATGAGATGAATTAAAGATAAAGTTTTTCTTTTTTAATTATTTTTTTTTTAAATTTATTTGGCTTGATCAAGTTTGAGAAAGCGATTATAAATTTATGTGGGCCCAAAGTTTGTTGTTATTTAAATAAGAGTAGTTTGTAAGTTATAAGTAATAAATAATTTAAAAATAGGGTATTATTAGGTTTATTTATGTATGAAACTTATAATAAGTTTAAGATGCTATTATTATGTATTATAATATTTAATTTATAAGTAAAGTTTAGTGTCTTTACTCGAATTATTGTATTATTATTGTTATAAAAGTATAATTAGGTAATCATATTTTATGAATAAATGTTATAATCAAAACACTTTGAAACATTTATGATTGCCCACTTATATATTCTAATACATACAAGATTGCATATTGTAACGTTTTAAATTTATATTATGATTTATGTTCAGATTTGTTACACTACTACACAAACAGGTATTTGCTATGGATTTTTGCTACGGGAAAAATCGGTTGCAAGTTTTGCTATGGATTTGCTACAAAAACTTTTTGCTACGGTTTACCTACGGATTTTCCGTAGCAAACGATATCCATAGCAAAATCTCTAGCAAAATTCATAGCAAATGATATCCATAGCAAAATCACTAGCAAATTCCGTAGCAAAATAGAGAAAATAAATATATAAGAAACAATTCAATAAAAAAATCCATAGCAAAATTAAGAAAATAAATATTTAAAAATAACTAAAAATAAACCGTAGCAAAATTCCTAGCAAAATCGAAAAAATAAATATATAAAAAAATAATTAAATAAAATCCGTATTTTAAATTAAGACTTCCACTGATTGTTTGTAATAAAGCGAGTATTTTTAAAGAGAACATTCAGTGATGAGAACCAACTGTAGGGTACCCAGTTTGGGGCTATACAGGCTGGTCTTGGGTGTTTCACAAACGTCCGAGACATCGTGAAGGCAATCAACAGACTTCTAATGTCTTGCACGGTGGGGTTCCGATTAAAAATCCTTCTTATTCCATGAATCTTGCTCAGGTAACGGTTTCGATTTTTCTCACGAATTTCCCACTTAATTCTTCAGTGAATGAGATTTGGAAGTTCTGCTAGGATTATGGGATAGTTGCAGATGTGTATCTATCCGATCGGTTATCAAAGGTCGGTTCTGTGTTTGGTTTTGTGAGGTTTCTTCGTGTCAATGACGTGGGTCTTCTGATTGAGGATTTACATAACATCTGGATCGGGAGTCACTGACTTTATGCCGTTGAGGCTACGTTCGATTTTTCTCACGAATTTCCCACTTAATTCTCCAGTGATTGAGGATTTCAATTTTTTTTTTTAAATTAAAAAAAATTCTGGAAAACCCTATGGCGACGACATGTCGTCGCTATAGGTTAATTTTGATTTTCTTTTTGTTTTTTTATTTAATAATTTTTTTTAAATTAAAAAAATTATGATGATTAGTTTTAATGTTTAGTTGGTATGTATGTGTGTAATTTGTGTTTATGATGAAATTTGGTTTAGATCTAAGATTTTTATGATTTTGTATGTATGTGTATGTATGTATGTTTGTATGTATGAGTATGTATTTTTGTATGTACGATGGAATTATTAAATTATGATTAGTTTAGGTCATTTGGTTTAGATGTGTGCTTATTTTATATAATTTAGTTTATGTAAATTAGTGTTTGTATGTATATGTATGTATGTGTGTAATTTGTGTTTATAATGATTAGTTTGAATGTTTAGTTTGTATGTATGTGTATGTATGTGTGCAATTTGTGTTTATGATGATTAGTTTGAATGATTAGTTTGTATGTATGTGTGTAATTTGTGTTTATGATGATTAGTTAATATGAATGTATATATGTGTATGTATGTTTGTATGTATATGTTTGTAATTATGTAATTGGACATTTATTTATGTTTGTATGTATATGTTTGTAATTATGTAATTGGGCTTTTATTTATGTATGTATGTATGTATGTAATTGTGATGTGTAGGTATATAAGATGGTATTTATTGGGAGCAACTTTCACAAAAACTCTCGAGATTTAAGATGAGGTAACATCCGGGTTTCATATTTTAGCTACTTTTTTAAGATTTTGAAGTTTTGTTTATTTATTTTGGTTAGGTTTTGGAGGAATTTCACCATTTCTTGATTTCTAGCTTTGTGAAGGTAAGTACTCGTTTTAATTACTAATTTGTGATGAAATTTGGTTTAGATCTAAGATTTTTATGATTTTGTATGTATGTGTTATGTATGTGTATGTATGTATGTTTGTATGTATATTTGTATGTATGATGGAAATATTAAATTATGATTAGTTTAGGTCATTTGGTTTAGATGTGTGATTATTTTATATAATTTAGTTTATGTAATTTAGTGTTTGTATGTATGTGTGTAATTTGTATTTATGATGATTAGTTTGAATGTTTAGTTTGTATGTATGTGTGTAATTTATGTTTTTGATGATTAGTTTGGATGATTAGGTTGTATGTATGTGTGTAGTTTGGATAATTTGTGTTTAGTTTGTATATATGTGTATGTATGTTTGTATCTATATGTTTGTAATTATATAATTGGACATTTATTTATGTTTGTATGTTTGTGTGTATATATTTGTAATTATGTAATTGGGCTTTTATTTATGTATGTATGTAATTGTGATGTGTAGGTATATAAGAGGGTATTTATTCATATGCTTATGTATGTTTGTATGTATATGTAACTTTATTTAATTTTGTTACAAGTTCGAAACTCGTTGCGGTTGACGAGAGGAAGAACGTCGTACACATAATCAACAAATGCTTGAAATGCAACGAAAAATGGATGAAATGCGTCGAATGTGGGATCGCCGAACTAGCAGCGATGATAATTAGCTTGGAGTTGTTGAGCCTTTGCCTTTTTTGTTGGTATTTGTCTTGAACAATTTGCATATTTGTGTGTCGAACAAATTTATGTTTTGAATGTTTTATTTGTCGAACAAATTTGTGTGTCGAACAAGTTTGTGTGTCGAACAATTTGGATGTTTGGTTTATGTTTCGGATATTAGTTTTTATCCGATTTGAATGTTTGAATGATTTTTATTTATGATTTGCAGGTTTTTGTTTTTAGAAATTTAATATTTCTAGATAAAATATTAAATATTAAAAAAAAAACAGAAAAGACCTATATCGACGACATGTCGTCGCTATAGGCCTTTTTCAAAAATTATTAAAAAAAACAAAAAAACCCTATATCGACGATATGTCGTCGGAATAGGGTCAACCTATACCGACGACATGTCGTCGGTACAGGGTTGGACTCTATACCGACGACATGTCATCGGTATAAGGTTTCTTTTTGAATTTTTTAATTAAACCCTATACCGACGACTTGTCGTCGGTATAGGCTGACCTATCCCGACGACACCTATCTCGACGACAATCTTGGGCTATTGGTACGACTCAATCCCGACAGCACCTATCCCGACGACATGTCGTCGGTATAAGCTATCCCGACGACAAGTCGTCGCTATAGGGTCAAAAAAAGTCGTCGGTATATGGTGATATTGTTGTAGTGATACCGGTTTTATACATTGGGTCCTTTTTATAAAACTTCAAAATATATTGGGCCCTTTTAATCTTTATAATGGTATTGGTTGGGTACTCTTTAAACTTAAAACCCAATATCAAACCAAAGACTTAAAAAAAATGACGAATTGCTGCAGCCCTGATTGCTAATCTGCTTCCAGTTAGTGGAATGACGATTAAAGCTATCGAGAACGAAATTTTAGAGAGCATAAACTGCGAAGAGGTGATCAAATTGTTTGCTGACAACACGAATCACCACATTGCATCTTATAATTTTTTCCTCCAAAATCAAATTTATATCCTCTATTTAATCTTTTCATATTTAATTCATTTTTTTTTGAAAAATTACATAAATAATCATTTTACCAAATCAATTCATCATTATTACCATTTACTCATATATTTTTTTAATTATCATCAAAAATTAATATTTTAAAAATTCAAGAATTAAAAAGTACGAGATTTTAAAAAGCGGGTTTTTAACGTTTTATTATTAGAAAACGAGTTTTTCAAATTTTGTTATTAAAAAACAAGATTTTTTTTACTTTTACATATAAAATTTAAAAATACTACTTTTGTATTTTAATTAAATATGTGTTAGAATAAAGTTTATTGATATTTAATTAGTTGTTTTTTAATTAAGTTTAATATTTATAAACAAATTTTTTATTTTGATTTGTAAATTTTAATAGTTAGTTTTTACCAAAATTAAGAAACTTGTAAATATTTATTTTTAAAAATGCTAGTAGAACTTCGCGAATCATCGGTTAGTTATTACGGTATGTAATATAACATACTATATTTTTTCTATGTTTATTGCTATAACGTTAATCGTCTTTTAAAAAATAGTTTATATATTTTGTTCGTATGAGTTTTTTTTTTTTCGGCTCGGCCGAGGCACTTAAATCCTTAGGACCAGCCCTAATCGATGTAAGTTTGTTTTAAACACAATTATGAATGATTTCAAGTAACATTAATTTTTTTTTTTAACTGCAATTTTGATCACTGAAGGGTCATTGACTCACCCGTTTATCTCCATCCCCTCAAGAGAAAACCTATCATAGGTGAGAAAACCCTATGGTCAAACCTGGACCCCTATTTTTTTTTGTCACATGTGGGACTTGAACCCAAAAGCTTCCCA
Organism: Smallanthus sonchifolius; assembly: GCA_023525975.1. Taxonomy (NCBI): domain Eukaryota; kingdom Viridiplantae; phylum Streptophyta; class Magnoliopsida; order Asterales; family Asteraceae; genus Smallanthus; species Smallanthus sonchifolius. The sequence goes on along the minus strand of CM042041.1, from coordinate 56,467,672 downwards.
TTTTAGTGAAGTTTTTGGTATACAACTTTGTCACTAGGAAAAAAACTTAATTGGGAAAAATGATGGTTTTTTATGAAGTTGATGTATTATGTCAAAATTAACTTACGAGCGTAAACCCACTTTCCAGTCCGGTTAGTATAAGGGTGAAGGGGGGTACACGGGTAACGCAATCTGGTATGCGAACCTTCGCGGGTACACCGTCGCCGACGCCTTACCCGAGTTCAAATTTTGGCTTTTGCGGGTATATGTACCCGAGTATATTTAAGGTTGGAAGTTTTTGCGTGTATATTTAAGGTATTAGGGTTGTGCTCCCAACACTTAAAGGTATTAGGGTAGTGTTTGGATAAAAATAAGATGACACACCCTCATTAGATGGTTTTGTTATGATCCTTTTTTATAAAGGTTATGCTTTATTCACCCTAAGTGGCTCATGGACCATAGCGGAGCCGGAAGCCTTTAGTAGAAATTAAAATAGAGTCGGCTTGCAAAGCGGAAGCCGAGCCGAGAAATTTGAGTTGGCAGTCATCTTCAATAGCTGTAGGGCTGTCACATTCCTAACTCCTAAGATAACGACATGTGTTAGCATGGTCCCCTATTCAACCCTCGAGAGAGAGAAAGTCAAAAAACAGTGATGTCTTTTTCAACACCCCTTTCAATTCTTAACATTTACATAAACAGTCCCTCAGTTTTACTTTTGTCTTTACCTTTCTTTTTTTCCTTTACCTTTTTCTTTTTCTTTTAGAAAGTAGAATCTATACACAAAAAATAACTTGAAAATACAAATTTATCTTTATATAATATGAAAGTACCAAAGATAAATATGACGTAAGAATAAGTTCTTCAAAATTAAATAGTTTCTGTGTAAAATTTCCTTCTAGTTTAAATATATTTTCTCACAATGATATAAGCTTTAATTTTAAGTATTAGGTTTTAATCTCTATTACAAATATACAGAACCCGAAACAAATATTATATTTTTTTGAGTTTATTTCTTTGGATGTCATTACTTGTGATGGGGTATGATAATCTAACGGCTAAAAACATTTATTTTTATTTTCTATCTCTATTATTTAGAAATTTATTCTATTTTATATATGTATCAGAATCTCAATCTTTATTTATATTTTTAAATTTTAAAGTTTAATAAATATAGATTCTCTAAATATAAATATTTATTTTCATCAATATTTATATTTTTATGAGTATGTAAGAAAAAAAATAATAAAATAAACATCTGTGAAAAGGATAAAGATAAAGATAAAAAAAATAATACGTTAAAACAAATTTAAATATATATTAAAAATATGATATTTAATTTCTGTAAGAGTTTTCGGAAGATCAAAAAGTAGTTTTATTAATTTTAACAAAAATACTTTTATAATATGATAAAAAATTAATTTTACATTATGTCAAATCCATATGAAAATATTGTCTTGATTCGACACTAATGCATGCGTGTCAAGTCACCATCCTGTTATGATTTAGATATTCACAAACTAAACAAATTAATGATCCAAAAAAAGTTGTTCAATCTATGATTCTCTTATACATGTTAGCTCATCCGAAAAGTAAGAAACAAATTGTTATTTAAGAATTACATAGTTTCTGTTGTAAAAATTACTGAAGAAATAAAGATTTTTGGGTTCTTATAGATAAGAAATCAAAGTTAAAATTAACACTTTGGGTTGGAAAAATTAGTGTCAATTTATAATGTATATTTTAGTGTACTAGTTTTGTCTATGTTTTATTTTTGTTTTCTTGTCCTTTTTTGGTTGTATTTTGCTAGCCATTATTTCTGGGTTATAAAAGTTGCTGTAAAAAAAAAATTAATGTATTTTAATATTTTATAATGTACCGACTCATGATAGATCGATCATGTCTTGAACTCTCGGTTTCATGCTTTTATAAACCAAGCTATTGCTCATCCAAAATACTAATTTTTTTTTTTCAAATTTGACTTGATCATGTCTCAAAAACATGAAAAAAAGAGAAAGCTCAAAGCCTTAAGCTTAAAAATTAGACAAAATCATTTATAAAAGAGTAAATTTATATGATATGTGAGGTGTGTAGTTGCATAATTATATATAACGTAAAAAGTTATCGTAAAAAGAAAAACAAATATTTTTGACGAGTTTCACCAAATTTAATATCTACACTCCCTTATCGTATAATTTTCTTAGGCCCAAACACTATAACTAATATGAAATAAACCTTGATTCAAAATCGATACTTCTAAGCTAAAAAATTAGGGTGGGTGTGGAGGGAGGGGAGGACCTGCCCCTTCTGGCCCTATTGAGTTTCGCCCCTGAACATTAGTGAGCTTCTTATTAGCCAATCACAAATAACTCACGAGTATTATAGTATGTCAACTCAACACTCAAGGTGCATAAATCGGTTTTTCAAACTGAACCGATGGCTTGGTTAACAAAAGTCAAAACGGTTTGCTTGGTTTGAAATCGGTTTGAGAGGGGGATTTGACCAAATTCAAACCAGTTTGAAACTGGTTTTCAGGAGTTTGGATCAGTTCGGTTCGGTTCAAACCGGTTTCAGTCTATAGGCTTCCAACGAAAGGTTTTAACCACTTTTAAACCGGTTTTATTCAAACCGATTAAATAATCGGTTTAGGTCGATTTGAAAATCAGTTTTTTCGTGCACCTCTGATGTCGTCTGCTTGCATCCTACGACCCTACTGGCTACTTCCATCAAAGCCCACCATCCAAAAATTCGGGTGTTTTCACAAGAAATACCAAGCCATTTAATTCTCAAACAAGTAGGCTTAAAGCCCAATATAAGCCCGGATTGTGGCCCAATACCAAGGCATGCTAACTTGTTACAAAAAGACCTCCAGGTAGGGGTCACAAAAAAACCGGTTTAGATTTTCTAACCGGTCTAAACCGGCAAACCGGTTTAAGGAAAACCGGGGTTACCCAATAACCGCCGATTTGTAACCGGTTTAATACAATCAGGAGAGGAATGGGTTGAGGACTGGTTTGACCAAACCGGTTCGGGAAACCGGTTTGTAATTTTTTCACCCATCAATCAATATAAATAGGTGGGGGGTGTTTAGGGTTAATCACACCTCTCTCTAAATCAATATAAACTAGAACCGGTTTGGTCAATAAACATTTTGTAATTATTAAGGCAACCAATTCCGTCATGCATGCAGAGTCAAAGATTGCTTCAATCCTCATTTTGATCAATGCAATTTATTGGGCAATTCATATTCACTTTCCATAGAACTCACAATAATTCTCTCAGTACATTTATGTAGCAATCTCCTATATATGTATGTAAGATGGAGGCTATATCATAAGAGAGATTACAGAGATTACAATGACTATCTAAAATACACATTCAATCTTTTGACTTGCCATATTGAGTTGTCTGACTTAGAGGCTAACTATTAGGAATCTTCTTGATATGAACTTTATGCTTTTATATTTGTTATATATCTTGTTTTTTTTATTTTTTATTGAATTTAATTGATTTTTTAATTAAAAACCGGTTTAACCCACAAACCGGTTATGACCCTACCCTAACCGGTTTGATAGGGTTGGGTTTTCATGTCTCGCAAACCGGTTTAACCCGAACCGGTTTAGGACCAAACCGGTTTTAACCAAATATTGACCAAACCGGTTCGGATCAATTTAAAAAACCCGCTTTGTGCACCTCTACCTCCAGGCTCTAGGACCAGGGTTCATGAAAAAATAAAATTCTAGTCTAACTATTAAAATTATTGGAATAAATCAATACAAGTGGTAAAAAAATATGCATTTTATATCCCCGACTCTAATTACACATAATGCACAAATTAATAAAATACTTTGCGTCATATATAAACTAGTTTTATACCCGTCTGGTGATTGGGTAACACAATATTATTATGAAATTAACACAATCAATGCATTTCAAAAACTTAACACAACAAAGTAATAAATAAGTTTACAAAGTCCGGCTAAAACGAATCACAAAGAAGTAGGTGAATACTTTGAAATAAGTATCTAACAAATCCAACCAAACCTGTAATCCTATAACAATTTTTTTTTATGTTATATATATAATATATTTTCGAGCGTCCCCTATAAAATTTTGACACTAACCCTCATAAAGTTTTGACACCGACCCTCAAGAAATATTTTTTAGGATTATAGATTTTATAAATAAAAACCAATTCAACCAAACCTATAATCCTATAACAATTGACCCATAACCCATTAATTATAAAAATTTTAAACCAAATCTTTAACAGTTTAACCTAATAACTTTTAAACAAAATATGCCCAAATAAAACATAAACCCATAAATAAACCCAATACCCATTTAAATATTTTAAACCTAATTAACTATTGAAATAAGAGTTGATATATAGTTGTGTTTGTTATACTGAAAAAGAGTTTTTTTGAAAAGTTCCTATAGATGATGTAATGGTTCGGTTTCAAAAAATTAAAAACCCATAGAGAACAATTATAAAGATATTGTTTTTTAATTATGAATTTCTAATGCAAACGTCGTATTATTATTGTTCGTTTATAATTTTGTTAGTTTCCATCGTTTTGTTGTGTGACCCGACCTGACTAGGGCAGAAAAAAATTAATATTTAATGATTAACAATCGACCCCAAAAAATCTCCAACTCTTATAAAAAAATTTTAAGGTGCGCCACTAGTCCTGGTGGGGTGTGACAATAATAATAAATATAATAGTAGTAATAATAAAAAAACAATAATAATTATAATTAAAATGTTAATAAACCCTGTCACTCAGTCGGTCATAATTAAAATGTTAATTAAAATGTTAATTGCCAAGAGGTCCCTCTACTATATACTACATTCACGTTCATCCTCAGACTAACACATGTAACGTGCTAGTCCCTCAACCTACAAACATCCAAATATGGTTGCTAGACGACGCTTCATAGACCAGACTCAAGCCCATGACCACACTCACGCTCCTCACAATCTCCCCTCACGCCCCCTCTCACGCCTGGGCGGCACGGTGTTCCACGCCTCTCACCCATGCACGTTAGCCTGGTCACGCCCCTCACGGAGGCATTACGGATAGTCGTATATACAATAAACCAAACTTAAATATTTTTAAAATACTATGTACATTCATGTTTAATTATATCTGTATTAAGTTATGTTAACCAATGATTTCATGTTAAAATAGAGATAAAAAAAGAATGTAGGATTGTACACTTTACTCCGTTACTCGTGTAGAACTCATTCTCCTTATTATTGATTTACCTTAAGAAATGAATAGTAATTTTTTTTTACTTAACCGTTTAGGTTTAGCTTCCTGCCGTATAAATTCGAGTTAGTCTACGTTTCGTCACCGGCGCAACGCGAGGCGGGTAAAATTCCTAGTTTGGTTTTTATTTTATAGTTTGGCATTTATTAAAGATTATTGGAGTCAAGATAAAGGTTATGAAATCGTTAAAAACTTTATATATGTAAAACACTATTCTTGTTTGAATAAATGAACATTTAAATCGGTCTTTTAATTTACAACTAATACTATATAGGGCTGTAAACAAATTGAACCAAACAGAGACGAAGTCTTGTTCATATTTGTTCGTTTAGCGTTCAATTTGTTCCCGAACGGTACACGAACACTAATCGAACGAAATTTCATGTTAATGTTCGTTCATTAAGGAAATGTATTTGTTCACGAACGGAATCGAACGAAACCTTGTTTGGGACTTTTGATGTTAACCCTAATGCTTCAAATTATAAACATTTAATAAGATAATTTTACCATCAAGTTTATGTACATGTATCGAACTAATAACTAGTTATCTAATTTCACCATCAATTTTTGAAAAATAAATAACATGTTTATTACAATTTTAGTTCTTTTGGGGTCGTTAAACCCTAACAAACTGGTGCTATGTGTTTGTATCTTATAACATGAAATAAATTACAGATGGAGGTCAAAATCAAGGAAGCTTACGTGATTTAGGATTGAGAACTAAAATCCCTACAACGTTTAGAACTTAGAAGCCCTAACCTTGAGGGTTGTAGAGGATGCGAAAGATGACGATTGGCAAAGGCGGCGTTAGTGGAACAGAACTACAAAAAATCTTTAGAATAGGGGAACAACGCATAAATAAGAATATAGTTGCCTAATTAATAACATATAATTGGCCATTAGATTGAATAGTCCTTTTTTTTACCCCAAAAGTTTTTTTTTAGATACGGCACAAAAGGTTTAGGCTTTTATTTTTTATTTTTCACTAAAAAGTTTTTTTTAGATTTGTCACAAAACTTTAATAGAGTAAACTTTAGTTTTTATTCCCTCAAGTTTGGTTTTTTATAAAATTGTAACAAAAGTTCAATGAGTTTACTTTTTAGTATACGTTCGTTAACTTTTTTTTTAAACGGTATGTACGGCTTTGTTTAGTTTTTTTTGTGAGCGATCCGAGTTTTTTTTTGTATCGTACACTATATCGAGTCTGTGTTTCGACGTAAGTTTTATCACCGTCGACGAGCCGAACCGATAACTACAAAACTCTTGCCCCGTAGCGCGGGGGAAAAACTAGTTTACTTAGTTAATTGTTAGGGTAATAAAATAAAATAAAAATTAAAGAATATAAAAATTTTAGCTAAAATAATATACAAAATATTTAATGAACAACATAAACAAACGAACATGAACGGACATAAACGCACAAACATAGATGAATGAACCTTCACAAACACAATTGAGTAAACGAGACCTCTATTCATGACCTCTATTCATGTTTATTTATTTAGTTAATTGAACGGAATTAATTTCTTGTTTATGTTCGTTTATTTTTTAAACAAACAAACATAAATGAAGTTTCTGTCCAACGGTTTCACACACAAACCAAAAAAAGGTTATAGTCCGGACTTGTGGGAAATCTGTTTGAGCTTTAGGAAGGATATCCAAATAAGTTAACAACACATGAACCCTTTTGTTGGTAAAAAAAGAGAGTAAACAAGCAAACAACTATAAATAACATTTGTTCCCTTGATGCTATAAAAATCACATTTATAATCCAACACCTCATCTTTTATGGATTTCAATTAGACCCCTGCAACGTGGGGAAACCTGGGCCACGGAACACGTCATCAGCTTCACCGAACATTCAGCCAACCTTCTTTAACGCCACGCTTCACTTCGCTACACGCCATCTTCAATTCTTTTAGTTATGCCAATCGTCAAACACTCTTCCTTCCCACCTTCACTGTGTGTTCTTGGTGTTGTGTGTGCTCCAATATCCTCTTAAACTTATTTATCACAAAACCATATTTCAATTCCCAGATTTAGAAACACATGGCTTCTTTAATCCTTCCCACCCAAAGCCCTCCATCATCTTCTTTTCTGCATCGGAATCATCAAAATCCTCATTTTTTCAACAACAAAAGAAGAAAGTTCAAGAAAAATCATGCTTTAGCTCCTGTGATTAAATTTTTAATTTTTTTCAACTATTTCTTTATGGGTGTTTTTGATTTGTGTTTCTTTTGAGGTAATTTTGATGGGTTTTTATTTTTTTTTAAATTGAATTAGGTTGCAAGATTATTTGGGCCTTCGATCTTTGAAGCTTCGAAATTGAAGGTTTTGTTTCTAGGGGTTGATGAGAAGAAGCATCCTGGGAATCTTCCAAGAACGTATACACTTACACATAGTGATATAACTTCTAAGTTGACTCTGGCAATCTCTCAAACAATCAATAATTCTCAGGTAATTTAATTGTTTTTGTTATAATTTGGAAATCCCAGATGAATTAAATAAGTAATTAGATTAGAAACAGAGGATTGTTGTAATATGATAATCTTTTTTGCTTTTTACTAGTTATTTATTTGAGGTATTGTCAATCATATTAACCACTTGAACTATTATATTGTTAGTATAATATTCTAAGATTTATTAGATGCAAAGTATACCATATAATTATTAGCAGATATTATTGGAAGAGGTTTTCAACGTAATTATATCAAGTTTTATGAATAGTAATCTATGTGAATTTTCATTATTTTTGTTAGAAAAATTAGGGAAATAATAGGTTTTCATTAACTTTGGACACAATTTAGTTGCTGTTAAATATAATTAGTATTTACTAGGGTTGTGTTCTAGTGCGTGAGAGCTTCATCACGAACCAAATCTTGTTCAAAACGGAGTTAAAGTGAAGGAGATATCGATGCTCGAAGTTGAGTGGTTGGAATAACAAAGGGGCAAAAATTGGAAGAAAAATAGATGAAACATGTCCCGAATAGATAGATGGACAACTTAGAGTGGTATAAATGGAAGCTTTTTAAGGATGTTTTCTTGAAAGAAGACACAAGTGAACACCCTAAGGGTATGAATGTTCATTTATGTAAGGATATTGTTTTTCTTAAAAAGAGACGCCGAATAGTCCATGAATGGACCTAACACGCAAGTGTATGACTATAAAATGAACTTGAAGCTTCATTTAAGAGATGATGAAAATAGCAACAACAACATGTACATTCTTGAGAGAAACCACAGATTAAGAGAACTCACTTGTTACAATTTTCCAAGAATTATAAACACTATTAAGCCCGGTGATAGCTGAGGCACTGAGTCATCTCTGATTGTACAAACTACTCAGTTGGTGTACCCTGGGAGATCTCAAGCATTTTCATGTATAGCGACTTCTTTGTTGTTTTTGCGCTTCAGCTTGAGTTCCTTCCGCTCCTACTGAACAAAGATATTAGATAAAATCATAAAAGTTATAGGAACGATTCTTGTATTAATTTGATATTATGCAACTCTTAGCACATATTATTTGGTACTGTTTTCTTGGAAATATCTATATGTACTCAAAAAAAATAAAAATAATGATAAATAAATTACAAAATATACCTATTAGCTTTTCATTTTGTATAAGTTTAAACATTTGAACTTATCTTAAGATTTTCACTTTCTTTCACATCAAATAAATAGGATTGTGAATAACAAATATTAATTAATTTAGTATGCTTGTATTGATTGAAATAATGTCAAATCAATAATTATAAAAAGTTAAAATGATTTGCCATGCTCAAATAAACAATATTAATTATAGTTTTGTTTGATATATATTTTTCATAAATATTTGTGTTACAGTTGCAGGGTTGGTATAATAAATTATATAGAGATGAAGTGGTAGCAGAATGGAGGAAAGTGAAAGGAAACATGTCACTTCACGTTCATTGTCACATAAGTGGTGGTCATTTTCTTCTTGACTTATGTGCTCGCCTTAGGTTCTTCATCTTCACCAAGGAACTCCCCCTGGTAATTAAATAACTCCTTAATTAGTAGTTATGTACAATCATTAATGCATAGGGTACAACTCTTAAAAGCAAAGACTTCCATTGGTTAGGTATTGAAGGCATTTGCACATGGAGATGGGAACTTGTTAAATAACTACCCAGAGTTGCAAGAAGCTTCTGTTTGGGTTTACTTTCACTCAAACATTCAAGAATTTAATAGGGTTGAATGTTGGGGCCCACTTAAGGAAGCAGTGGGCCCCTTGTCGACGTCGTTGTCGATATCCGGGCCCACCATTGGTGAAGAGGAATCAAGCAACTGGGAGATACCAAAGCCATGCCTAGAAGAATGCTCATGTTGTTTTCCACCAATGAGTTCAATCCCTTGGTCCCATGATCTTGTGAAGAATGATGGTGATGATGGTGGTGCCACCCACCAAGGGTTGCAACAAAAAGCTTGATAAGATTCTTAGTTTGGGTTTGTTTGTGTATAGATTTAATCATGAAAGATAAACATTTAGGTACTTTTGTATATAGTATTTTACTCATACATCATACAAGTTCCATAGTGTTTACTTTAAACCCATATGACTTCAATATATATTGTTGGATTTTGTTTAAAATAATTATCAAGACAGTAGATGATTTCCTAGTTTGATAAAAAACCTTAAATTTTTGTATCGTTATACGATAGTATAGAGGTGGCAAAATGGACCGGTGCAAGTTAGATAACGGAAAGTCAAACGTGATAATTTGGACTTATACAAACCCAAACCAAAAATGATGTACTAAAAAAATTATAAGATCTAGTACAAATAAAAAAGTACAAGATAAAAACTCATCAAAACTTAATCCAGATCATCAACACAATGACCTGACTCTACAAAGACTCAATAACAATAAGAAGAAACTAAGACTCGAACGAGTTTCAATCAACAGATGAGACCCTAGTTCGCTAATAGAAGAACGAGAGCTAGAGAGCGTTTGAGTGAGAAATTTGAGAGTGAATGACCTAAACACACTCTTTCTTCTTCATATATAGACCCATACGACACATGGACTAATACCCGAACCAATGAGATCCGCGTGTTTATTAAAGAAGAAACGGGTTTATTGTCCGGGTTTGTGATATCAATCCGGAACAGCTGTTTCAATCCCAACAGTTTAGACCAGCTATAAGCCCAACAACTGCTTCAATCCCAACAGTTTAGACCAGCTATAAGCCCAACATGTTGGTCTAATTTGGATTGGATATGAATGATTCAAAAAATATGAATTCATATGGAGAAAAAAAGGAGAAGATATAGATTGAAAGTATTAAATTATCAGTTAGTTATTATTTATTTAATTATGTTTGAGTTATGTTAGGATTAGTATTTGATTTATTTAAATGGTTTAATAGTTTACGTATTAGATTGGGATTAGGTTTATGTTTAGTTTAAATAGGATCTTGTAAACCATTAAGGTAGAGTCTAGTTTTTTTTGTTCAATAAAAAAGTGTCGAACCCAAGTTTTGGTTCCAATCTGTGAGTTGAATTTTATCAATAAAGAGTCGATCTTTGAGATCAAAGTTCGTTTTCTTGGGCTTGATTTCCAATAATTGGTATCAGAGCAAGTTTAAGCTCTTACCCGTCGGTTGTGAACGACGAGAATCAGCGGCAACGGTGTTCGGTTTACGGCGAAATCGATTGACGGTATAGCTTCTAGATCCCTAAGGATTTTGCAAGCGGTAATCGACAGCGACTAAGAAGTTTGTGATTGGATTGCTAAGGAAGATATCTCTACTTTGTTATTGGTTGTTTGTCTGATTTATTTTAAACAAACAATATATTCTGAGTTTTTTTTTGTGCGACGAAGAGAATTGTTTTCAAAAGGTTTCCAGTGGAGGTTTCAATTATTTGAAAGCAGTTGTTAACAACTTTGCTGTTTAAGTTTTTTTTCGAGCCACCTTCTTCCCAAAAACACAGCCAAAAAAAATATGACAGGTATAGGTGCAGGTGCAATTGTACCCGTTAGAGAACAAGGAGGTATGACGTTTCAAGTTCCAATTCTGACCACCATGAACTACCCAATCTGAGCGGTAAAGATTAAGTCAATAATGGAAGCTAACGGATTGTGGGAAACCATCGAACCCGTAGCCGGAGCCCAAGTGGATGCAAGGAAGAGCAAGACGGCTCGGGCTTATTTGTTTCAAGCGATACCGGAAGAGATTGTTTTGCAACTTGCCACACATGAAGATGCAAAGGGAGTTTGGGATGCCCTCAATACACGGTATTTGGGGGTGGATCGGGTAAAGAAGGCTCGCCTCCGAACACTGAGGATGGAGTTTGAAGGACTTCAGATGAAAGATGAAGACACGGTTGATGAGTTTGCCGGACGACTGAGCGGGTTGGTATCGAAGGCAAGGAGCCTTGGTTCAACCATTGAAGAAGAGAGATTAGTAACCAAGTTGCTCGATTCTATGCCAGATAAGTTTCTTCAGATTGTGGCGTCGATCGAGCAGTATTCTGACCTAGACACTATGCCATTTGATGAGGTGATCGGGAGGTTAAAGGCCTACGAAGAGAGAATTCGAGGCAAGGAAAAGCTAAGAGAAGATCAAGGAAAGCTGTTGTTTGCTCAATCAGGTGACAAAAATCGCAGCTGACGGACTGTTGCTGCGAGTTCTGACGATCGACGGACTGATCGGGGACGTGGTCGCGGGAATGGTAGAGCTAGGGGGACCGAAATAACACAGTCGATGATCAAGGGGAGCCACGTCAAAAGAGGGATAGGTCACAGGTCAAGTGTTTTAAGTGTGAAAAATATGGACATTATGCGAATGAATGTCAAGATCAAAAACAAAAAGAGGCTCATCTAGTTCAAAGTGAAGATGATGAACCGGCTTTATTCTTAAACATATGTAAGCCAGAAGAGTTTCCAAGCAGGAAACAAAGTTCAATGTGGAGCTTTGGTGATGGGTTAGAAAGTGAACCAGAGTTTGATAACACTAGCTTCAATGGCGTGAATGAGTATGAAGATGAACTTGAAAGTATGACTCGGGGGTTACGTGGTTTGCTGGGAATTGAAGATCCGAGGTCAAGTGAATCAGAATCCAAATTAGAGGAGAGAATGTTGGTCTAATTTGGATTGGATATGAATGATTCAAAAAATATGAATTCATATGGAGAAAAAAAGAAGAAGATATAGATTGAAAGTATTAAATTATCAGTTAGTTATTATTTATTTAATTATGTTTGAGTTATGTTAGGATTAGTATTTGATTTATTTAAATGGTTTAATAGTTTACGTATTAGATTGGGATTAGGTTTATGTTTAGTTTAAATTGGATCTTGTAAACCATTAAGGTAGAGTCTAGTTTTTTTTTGTTCAATAAAAATGTGTCGAATCCAAGTTTTGGTTCCAATATGTGAGTTGAATTTTATCAATAAAGAGTCGATCTTTGAGATCAAAGTTCGTTTTCTTGGGCTTGATTTCCAACACAACAGCTGCTTCAAGCCCGCTTCCTATAATTTAATTTACGTTATCTAAATTATAAATCTTTAAATTTTTTACGTGACCAAAAGGGCAATAAAAGACAAATTGTGAGTCAAATTAACTAAACCCAAGTTTAGGGCTTAATGAGTATCACCTTCAACTAACATTTATATAAATCAATTAAAAGTATCACCTCCGCTAGGACCACTACGACAATTGTATATAGTCAGGCTCTCCAACCCCTAGATAGTTATGATCTAACGATAGGTTGTGTAGTCTCTTTTAAGTTTGATTTTGACTTTTGAGTATTCTTTCAGCCTACGTACTCTCAAAAGTCCAAAGTCAAAGTTGGATGCTTGTTCTATAAACGTTAAAATAAAAATCTTACCTGTTTTATAAAAAAATAATTATACTTATTAATTTTTTATATAATAAATTACGAATGTCACGTGTTATCTTTGTACGAGTTCAACTAAAGTTTGTCCCGCCAAAACTAAGTCAACAGAAATGATGAAATCATCAATTCTAATCCTTAACTTTCATTGAATACAATTAAGAAATTTTCAATAGTATGGAAACATCAATTCGAAACTTAACTTGCAAATTATGAAAATTTATGGATTATAATTATCTTTTTTCATTTTCAATATTATCGCTTTATTACTTAAAGTCGTTACTTATACGTAATATCAACCATGAGAAGTAATTATAATTTTATGAATTTTTTCGTTTTTATTGTTCAACCCGTACAGCATACGAGTTTATAACCTAGTTAGTTAATATTGTAAAACTATGTATATCTTTTCAAAATAACAAAATATCAAAAAGATATTTTATCTAGGTGCAACTGAAGCATCGACAAGAGGCCGATGTGTTTCAAATTCCAAAAGACTAACTGAAAATCTTGAATTTGATGGATTATGTCAGTGATCCGTCAGTAATATTCTGACGAAATTGTCCGTCGGTAATTAGCCATCAGTAAATTGACTTTCTGGTAGTGAGTAATACTGAAGATGGATTATTAAGTTCTAAGTGTGTAATATCCAAATTTTTTACATTCGAATTTAACTTTTAAAATCATACATAATAGGTCCTATTAACGTCTTTTAGAAAATGAGACCATTAACTTATAACAAACACCCCAAACTAACACATAGCCTTTCCAAAGGAAAAGTATGAAAAATTTGTTTTAACATTCAACAAGTTTTGACACCATCAATACATTACATACTTCAAGTTTATTACCATGACACCTAGGTTAAGTTTCCCAAAACAACCACCAAAACGTTTAAGCTTGAGAATCCAACTTCACACGAATCATGACCCGAGTCTAGATTGAAGCTTTACCTGCAACAAAAACATCATGAAAATACACTATTAGTAATGATAATCAACCCCATGTGAAACCTCAAGCCCCTACAGCAACTGCCAACCCCACACAACATTTAAACAACTTTGGGCGTATGGAGCCGCGTTTACATAAGGTTTTGAGCGTTCCATATTCTGGGCAACATATGGAATGTGGGGTGGGTGTATGGAACGCTTCCCTACATCAGCATTCCATTTTGTTAGCTTTTAGTCAAGCCAACCCATTTTCTTGCAACCCTAACTTTTTTTAACACCCAAACATCTTATATTACATACATATAACACCTATGTATGTTTCCTTGGTTTGGTATATCTCCTATTATCCAAACAAAACCATTTTTTAAGATTCTTAGCATCTCAAACACCAATTTACCCTTGTAAAGTTTAAAGAATTCAATCAACATTTATATACATATTACATCTACGTATATCACATTTATGATTCATATTAACACCATTACACCAAGTTAAGTTCTATGAATTCATCCACCATACGACATTGTGAGATTCATAGACCTGAAACACCTTAAACACCCACCCTTTGCATACATTCACCGTATGCAAATCCACCAAATCAACATACACACAATTACACATATGATAATCAACAAAATCAACATGTATATTAAGTATGTGCATTTACTACCACCTATCATTACTAAGTAAGTGCAAATCACTTACCTTTAGCTAGAGATGATTCCGGTTAAGCTTCAACCTTGTCAACTTAATCAGCTAGACAATTCCCCTTGTTTATTAGTCTAGATATCTCAATACTTACACCAACTGAGACTTCAACACACACCTAATACTAAAAGATCAACATTTTTATTTATCTTGGTTTAATCAACACAATCAAACCTTCAACACCCAACCAACAATCATTTAACTAAATGACCCGTTAAGGTCTTATCCAATATTAACCCAAAATCCCAATTTCTTATATCACCAAATTGATTGAGGTTTCTTACAAATTAATGTGTCTACGAACTTCATAAACACTTACCGGCCCCCAATTCACTGTTTAAACATCACCAACTTGAAAACCCCCAAAACAAGAACCCTAATTCTTAAATCATCAAATTAGATGTTTACAAGATCCTATCTACCTCCTTTTACCTTTAATCAAACTAGATTTATACTTTTATCAAGTTATTAAACCTTTAAGTTACCCAAGTCAGCCCCATTGTTTGATTCACCCAAGACCCACCAAGAACACAAATAGTGGTGGATTCGAAAGATAAAAGGCCACTTGCTTGATGATTAGAACCAAAATCTTCTAATTCCACATGCAAATTCTCAAGCTTATGACTCCAGCCCTTGCTTCTCTTTCTCCTTTCGCTTCCAAGACACAAGACACATACACACAAAAGTGTGGTTTAAGCCACACCCTCTATATCCATATTTTTATAAGTTACAAAAAAAACCCTTAGCTTTCAAAACTGGCCCTTTTCACCCAAACTTTTAAAAATTCCATATTTGCTATAAGCCTTCGAATTTTCTTTTATTTATTTACACCCGTATAGTATGGTTGCCATAATATATAATAAACATGAAAGTTGGTTTGTTACAAAAAGATTGTATTCCAATGGTATCCAAGTGTGTTAAACTGATGTCCCTTCTTAAGAGGTCAAGGGTTCAAGTTCCGTGGTGAATTAGAAGTCGTTTAATTGCTATTAAAAAAATAAAGAAATTATGGGATATCGTTAATTCAATATAGGTACAGAAATACCAACTTCTAGAAAATTTGCACATCATTAATTAACATAAAAAACAACAACCATTGCAAGCGGTAGTATTTTGATCACCTAAACGTTTTAATTGTTTTAATAATTCCAATAGAATGAAATTTTAATATATTTATCTTAACGGACCGGTCAGCGCTTGATGACGTGTGTTCTAAAAAGTTTCTTTTAAAGTTACATGTTTGCTTATTATATTTGCTATATGATGAAAGAAGGCTGCAAAAACTTTATGCTTCCATTGATTATGTGAAGAAAAAAGCTAAAGAATTGAACATGTTGTTTTAGATTCTTAGTTTTGAGTGGTGACAGAGACATAATCACGTTGTTGAAGATGCATCTCACTTCCATCGGTTAATTTGTCTACAATTTCTATTATGTACCATAGCAAGGAAGTTTATGAAATAGATTTTATATTAGTTACGGTGATGAACTCATTTAATAATTTTATATTAGTTAAAGAAAATTTAATGTGTTATATATGATATCATACTCTTTCTTTCTTATATGTTATCATATATGTCATGTATGTATCCAATGTTGGGTGTGGAGTCTCTATTGGGGCAGCTGGCCCTAATGGGCTCTACACGGGTTGGATCTAACTTGGATATTAAGTTACTAACCCTAGATTATTAATCTCTATATATACATCATATGTACTTGTAATTCCTTGAGCACATAAATAATATAAACCCTAGTTGTAAGTGGATGTAGGTCAGTTTAGACCGAACCACTATAAATCTCGTGTTCGTGTTTTTCCCGTTTGCGTGTTTGTGTTCGTGTGAAACCCAACAACTGGTATCAGAGCTGTGGCTCTAGATCGTATCACACTCACAGCTGCCACACTAAAGGATTAGGGTTCTGTTGTACTTTTGCCATCGTCGCAGGAATCCCGAATTAGGGTTCTGTCACCGCCAGTAGAACTGCCAACATTCAGAAGTTGCATAGCCGCCACTGTTGTCGCCGGATTAGGGTTCTGTCGCCGCTAGAACAGCCGACGCCAGATTAGGGTTCCATCTCCGCCAGATTAGGGTTCCGCCGCCGCTGCCAGAATTGGTTTCTGCCATCCCAGAAGCTGCAAACAGGTTCCTTCGTTTCTGTGTTTCTGTGCTTTCTGGTTTTGATTGTTCTTTGTTTAGCTATTGTAATGGCAGAAGACGGAAAGGTTACGATTGAGAAGTTTGATGGAAAGGAGTTTGGGTGGTGGAAGATGCAGATTGAAGCATTACTACGTCAGAAGGATTTGGATGTAGTGCTGAGTGGGGAAAAACTAGAAAAGATGTTACCAGCAGATTGGGATAAGTTAGATAAGAAAGCCCGGGCAGTGATAACGCTCTCTTTTTCAAAGAATGTTGCTTACAACCTTTTGAAGGAGACCACAGATCGTGGGACGATGGAAGCACTGTTTAACATGTATGAGAAGCCGTCTGCAGCAAACAAGATTTTCTTGATCCGTAAGCTGGTGAATACTAAGATGAGAGAGAGTGGATCAGTAACAACACATATTAACAACCTCAATATAATTCTGTTTCGTTTAGTGTCAATTGACATTAAATTGGACGATGAAGTTCAAGCCCTTTTGTTGTTATCCTCACTACCTGATAGTTGGTCAGGAACAGTTACAGCGATGAGTAGTTCAGCTACTAAGTTTACATTTAATGGGATTCGGGACCTGATTATGGGAGAAGATGTCAGACGTAGAACTTCAGGTGAATCATCAAATACTCTGCTGGTTACTGACCGAGGGAAAGATCGGGGCAGTGGGAACAGGAGGAGGAGTCAGTCAAAGATTCGTAAGGATGTGATATGTTGGAACTGTGAGGAAGCGGGACACTTTAGGAATCAGTGTCCGAACGCAAAAAAGGAAGTGAATCAGGTTGAAGTAGAAGATGACGTGTTGATTTGTTGCATAGAGGATGCTATAGATTCACGGGTGATGGATTCTGGTGCTTCATTTCTTGCTACCCACAGCAGTGAAGCATTGCAGAATTTGAAAGAATGGGATTTTGGGAAGGTAAGACTGGCGAACGATGATGTTCTTGAGGTTAAGGGCATGGGTGACATAGATCTGAAGACTTCAGTCGGTTAATGGACTTTGAAGGACGTCAGAGTAATTCCAAGTTTGAAGAAACAGTTAATTTATGTCGGACAAGTGGATGAACAAGGACACGAAGTTAAGTTTGGGAACTTTCTTGTCATGGCTCGAGGAAGAAAGAGAGGTTCGCTTTATATGATCAGTATACCATCTGAGGGAGAGGTTATCCCGATTCAGAAAGAAAACAAAGTCCGGTTCACGGAATCTCGTGGGCAGAAAAGGGTTTGCTTTGCAAGTGAGCAACCCAAAGTCAAAGTGAAGATTCAAGATGAACGAGTTCGGGAGGTTAAACCTGGTAGAGGGCATCGTGAGGTGGGAGCACAGGTCGTGTTTCATTTACAGCTCCAGTGCTACAATGGGTAAAGAAGACCAACATTCCGACCGAAAAAGTCTCTCTAGTGGATTACTTGCTTATAACGGAGAGTTTGAGCTCTCAAGTTATCTCAGAGGCCAGCAGAGTAACGGGTTCGTTACAGTGGGAGCAGACAGGGACAGAGAATGAGTCACTGATCGTGACTGATGAGTTGAAGCTCTAGGCAGCTTTAATGTGCCTTCAGGTTAACTGATGAGAAGGCTGATGCAACTAGTGGTAAGGAAGATTACAAGAGGTACAAGATGAAGAAAGACGGTGGAGCGCAGTTCGAGCCTCCAAGTGGGAGATTGTTGGGTGTGGAGTCTCTATTGGGGCAGCTGGCCCTAATGGGCTCTACACGGGTTGGGCCTAACTTGGATATTAAGTTACTAACCCTAGATTATTAATCTCTATATATACATCATATGTACTTGTAATTCCTTGAGCACCGAAATAATATAAACCCTAGTTGCAAGTAGATGTAGGTCAGTTTAGACCGAACCACTATAAATCTCGTGTTCGTGTTTTTCCCGTTTGCGTGTTTATGTTCGTGTGAAACCCAACATCCAACACTTAGAGCATTCATAATTTTTTTTTATTATTTATCTCTATCCATGTAATTTAACTGAAAAACACATTTATTTTATTAATCTAAAGGTTTAAAAAGAAACTCCACATCTGATTATTTATATTTATCTCCGTTTTAATCATTTTTTATTATTCTTTCTCTCCTTTCCACCCATAAAAGAATTATAAGGAATGAATATTGAGTTGGTAAATATAAGAAATTACAATTCAATCCATATATATTATCCTTATAATTTAAGTATAAGAAAAAAATATAAAGAATGAGATCAAGTGGTAATTTGAAAACTTTTTCAATTTTATCTTAAAATATAAAGATAAGGCACGGTTTACAAAATCCATTATAAATGCTCTTAGAAACAAATAGTGATACCTATAAAAAAATTCCTGTTGTTACATCGTACAATGGTATACACTCCACCTTACTACCTTAGGGTGGAGCTCGGCTTGGATCTGCTAGTCGTGAACACCGTCGCAAGTAATGCGGCTTCACGGGTTCAAGCTTCACAGGTTTTTTTCATGGGTTCGAGAAGCCGTGGATTAATTAAGCCGTGGCAAATTCGTTGAACAACCGGGTTCCTGAAGTGGGTATAGGGGAACACCACCGCAACCTAATAGAGTATTTTAGAGTTCAAATGACGCGACATTACATGACGTATTTTAATTGGGTAATTCTTATACTGCTTAGGGGTTGTAGGGGTTACACTACACCCCCTCCACTGAGCAACAAAAATTTGATGGAAGAACAAACATTTATTATATATTATTAGTTACTTAAAAGAAAACATATGTATTCAAGAATATTAACCTTTTCAACTGGTAACTAATAGTACCTATTACGATAAAGAATTATGGATACATGATGCACTATAAACAATTGAACATATCAAACTCACCGAGGAGGCCTAAGATTTTGTTCAATTCTTGGAGAAGTTCTCGTTGCAGAAGCAGTATGAACCCTAATCACATGTCCCACCATTGAAACTTGAAGTGCTTCTTCTTCATAAGCTCTTCTCTCCATTTTTTCTAATCTTGCTTTCTTCTTTACCTTCACAAACATAGCAATCAAAAGCAACCCTACTAGAAAAACTGCAATTGCAGCACCAACCGAGCATCCAAAAGCCACCGTCCACCGCCTCATCTTCTTCCTAACCGGCATCAACGGTGACTGCACCACCAGCCCGAAATGCCCATGACTCATGGCACCACAAATGTTGGGTGCAACCTCTTTTTCTAGCCTCACTTTCCCATCCCCTTCAAATGTTGCACACATCTTTATCCTACCATCTAATGTTGAGCTTCCATTCGTCGTATAATTACTAAAATTTACTTGAATTCCGGCCTTATCGAAAGACCGAATCTTAACCTCAAATTGTGTGTTGAAATTTAAGTTGTCACCGGAGTTGTAAGCTAGTAAACCTAGTACAGGTGACACAAGTTGATAACCTAGTAGTGCATCATAGTTATCATAGTAAATGTTAGACCAATTATTTCCTAGGTTTTGTGTTACAATAAGGATTCTTTCTATACAAGGATGAACATCCACACCAACTTTCAAGTAAAACTCATTGATTGTTGCACCATACCTCTTGAGGCTCCCACATCGATACCTTGATGTGTAAACCGTAATTCCGGTGAGATTTGATGGCAAATTGATGTTGTATGGTGTGCCTGTTTTGAAGTGCTTGTTGAATGACTTGAATGTGTAATCTCGAATCACGAGATCAAGGAGTCTTGTGGATTTGATCTCTTGTCCTTCACTTAGTAATAATATTGATAGTAATGATAAGAGAAGAAGGATCATGCAAGTGATAGAAAGATGATTAGATCCCATTAATCTTAGGGTTGGTTCCAGAGATGGGAAATGGTTGGATCAAGAAACAAAATCTTTAACTGTAGATGACCGTAAAAAGTTTCACTTTTTAAATATGGTTTTTGATCAAGTCTTTCTTTACCTTCTTTGTGTGGTTTCTTGGATCAAGAAAACAAATCTTGAAATATGTTTGGTTGGAGAGATGGGCATTGGAACCAAAAAGGGTTGGATCTAGAAAACAAATCTTGAAATTTGTTCTTGGTTTATGTATGGTTTGTTTTGGGAAACTTTATGTTTTCGAAAAGAAGTCTTGGATGATTAAAGGTGTTTCATGCGTTGGTGTTTGTCGAATTTCAAGATAGAGTTATAGAGAAAGTTGGTGTGTGTCTGTGGGTGTGTTGGGGGGGGGGGGGTGGTAGGGTGGTGGGTGATGATTGCTTATGTTAAAAGATGGTTGCTTTGAAGGGTGTTGGGATGATGATACTCACCTAAAGGCTTCTTTTCACAGATAATATATGTAAATGTAAAGATGGAACGATTCTTTATACGATAATTAAAGATGCTCGAATACAAAATATTTATGTAATTAAATTTATTGAATTTATATGTTTTCTGATCATATTTGTATACACAAAAACAAAAAGGTATGAATTTATATATCTAGTACATGTATAGTGAGAAGAAATCGGTTACATTTTCATATACTTTTTATAATTAATTTTACATATAACCTTATATAAAAACGTAATCATTTAAGTACTTACAAGTGTAACAAATTGATATTATTATTTTTACATGCTTATTGTCACAAATACTTCTAAACTTTACATCAATCATAGCATGTTTCACCATTTAAAGACGTCTCCATAAAGTTTTACAATGACAGTCAGTTAAGAAGCCATCATCGCACGACACCATATATATATATGAGAGGGTTTCAGGTTTCCAAAAAGATTAATTACTTTTCCTGGATTTTCTTTATGATACATGTTACACAATACACCCTTTGTCCTTTTAAAACGAATTAGGATGCTTAGGCTATCTGGTGTACTCCACTCCCTACTTCCTTCACATCACACTCCATTTTACTTCACTTAATCAAAAAAGTAGTTCATTCCATTTTTTTTTAATTAAATTAATAATTTTATGCGAGGGAAGCAAGAGCGGGAAGATGCTGGGAATCCCCAAGGTGTGGACTAAACAAGGAGGTGAAGAGTGGATTTAGTTCATTCCACTTTTTTTTAATTAAATTAATAATTTTATGTCAGGGAAGCAAGAGCGGGAAGATGCTGGGAATCCCAAAGGTGTGGACTAAACAAGGAGGTGAAATAAGAGGCGAGAGATTAAAAAATATGTATCTCTACTAAATTCGACTTCAATGAACACGTCTATGGTCAAATGTAGAGCTTCAATCGTCAAAATAAAAAGGAATGGGGATAAAGGTCTCCTTGCCTTGGGTTTATTTCAAATTTGTGTTCCAAGTAACTAAAACCGATTACCAAAGCTCATTCAGTCCATAACTGAGTCCAAAAAGCCTCAATCACGCTTATTTAAAAGTCAAAGTCGACTACAATAATATAAGTAAAGAATATATATGTTTTAGAGAAAAAGAAATGACCTTTTATTTTAAGGCAAAAACGTTCACTCTCTATGATCGGCTAACCTTTGCTTGTGGGACTAAATATATGACCTTCCATTTTGACTTATAATCGAGCCAAATTGTACGCGTTCAATATGCGTTAATTCAGCGGTTTATAGATGTTTTCAGGCGATTTCTATAATTCATTCATGAGTTTCGGAGTCTAGGACCCTAGAGAGCAGAATACAAAGGTTGGAGACTAGATCAAATACCCAAGAAGCTTAATTGATTACCATTAATGAAGCTTGTGACAACAGAATATGTGCATTCAAGGTACTACATCTTGCTCGACTAACTATCTCGTAGTCACAACAATATCAGAGATTTCCGATTTATGTTATAAGAACAATTAGCCTGAATTTCCTTGTTGAGCATCTGAATGGTTGTAAATTTTGGCATGCAATTTTGTGTGTCCTCTTTATATGTGTTTAGTTTCATGTTAATACGACAGACAATTTATCATACACTACTTAGTCATGTCTACACCGCTAATTAGCTTAGTTAAAGATCATACATTTGGTATGTAATATGTTTGTTTTTTAATGCGACTTTCTTAAACCCACTACTCACTTTGGGAGCAGCCCAAGTGTTCCTGTGAGTTATGCATTTCTTTTCCAATAAGTTGTAACCGTAGCGGACTCTTCCCAATAGGCCAATGGTATGTAAGTATGTAAATGGTGCTGTTTGTTAATGGTGAAATTGAATTAGGATATATCTATGTTGTCAAATCAACATTGAAATCTACAACTTGGTCATAAATCTCGACACTGAAAGTGACAATATATTCATTTAATTGTAGCAACTCTTTTAACTAATTCAAGTATTAATTCAAATAGTGTACTTAAAAACTCTAGCAATCAAACAACTTTCATGTTTTCTTTTACTATTAAAGAATGTTAATAACTAATCATAAATACTCATCGTGGATGCGATACTTGAAATTAATCCATCTATCCTAAATTTCTATTTTCAGTTGAGGTTTCGACACCCATCAACTTAAGTTAAGAATATTTTAATCTAACAAAACTATAATAAGATGAATGAGAAATACGACAAAAGGTTGAAAGAAAATAAATAATAAAAGAAAGGAAAAAAAAAAGGTGAAGACGTACGTTACATTTTTCTAGTAAAAGCTAGAATGAAAGCCTGCATAATAATCATGATGCATGTTATAATGTCAATGCGAATGGGACCACATATAAGAGACTAAACAATTACTATTTACTTAATAAAATTAATTTTATTTTATTAGATTTTCTATCTTATTTAACTTGTTTGACGTTAATCGTAGTATTAATTAGTGTGTTACAGCTCGAGTATATGTTAGGATACTTGTTTAAAAGATATATTAAATGTTTAAATAATCGGGGTTATGATCGGAATGTAAGGCCGGATGAAGGGCCACATCTTTGGTTTTTGGACCACTCGTGATCCTCACTTTATTATCACGGGTGACACCGACAGTTCCAACACCGGGAGATACTAGGGTCTTGATCCTTCTACGGAGATATGTTTTTATATAAGGTAATTTTTAATTGTTAAGAAACTACTAATCATTTGAATAATGTTTTAGAAGAAAAACTAGAGATGATGCAAAGGGTCAAGAGGTAGAGATGTACGCAAATCTTGAGGCTAGACGAAAGCAATTTATAGAAACGCTCTGAGTGAAGCTCGAAGCTGACAGAAGTGGATTGAACCGCAACCGGATGAACAGTTCAACGCTTTTATATATACATCAGCACTAGTCACGACCGTTACCACTTACCACCCTTAGATCTTCCCCTTACTTGGTTATATATTTTTTTTTAACAGCAAATTTCATAGAAATAGAAAGAGCAGCCACAAGCTAGTGACTATCCCATTAAGGTAAGAAACAGAAAAGAAGAAAAAAAAATACAAACAGAACATACAACAACAAAAAGCTTAAACAAGGTGCTAAGTCTTAAAAGAACATCAATCCACCCATTCCAAAGAACTCATCTTAGACCTACTCTTGATCCAAAGGAAACCCATAGTCTTGATTTCGTCGATGATTTTGGGTAACCTTACTTGGTTATATAATTTGTTTGTTTATAAGCCTATGCTATATACTATTATAGGTTTTGGTTGAAATGATTTTTTATTTATTTGGATCATGATATTTTCATTTAAAGGAAACCGTCAATCTTATTTATTTATTATTATTTTTTATTAAAATTGACCAGTTGGCGGAATAAACCGTTGATGATATGTCGTTGTTAGTAATATTGTCATTGGTAATCCATCGGTGAAATTGTCGTTGCAATGATTCGTTAGTGACCATCGGTGAATTAACCATGTGTCGGTGATCCGTTGGCAACATTTATCGTTGATCCGTAGATGATGTCTTTACCCACGTCTGGTTTCCTCACGAAATTTAACCGATAGACCACTTACGGTTCCTACCTTCACTTAGGGATAACCCGTCAGTGATAGTTATATGATTTGTAGTATTATACATATAAAATGGTTGTTAACAAACCTGGTTATTTAAGGGTTAACAAACTATAACTATAAGATGAGTTTGCTGTATTCTTCTAAACGATGGTTTTGTTTATCCTTATAACTATAAGATCAAGAAATTAAGAACAGAAAAAAATAAGCACTTTAATATCTCATCACAAGATTTGATAGATTATATATATACTTACCAAGGAGATTATGCTTTTAAAAAATATTTTGTCCTTGTAACTCTTCCTTTGTAAAGTAAACTAGATGGATTAACAAGCGTTGTGGCGTATTGCGCTAGAAATGAAGAGGTAGTGACTGATAAAAGTGAAAGCCATCGAGGAACGTTTTCATTATGATATTCTTTTTTAACAGAAAATGTAGAACAGTTACAGACAAGTTAATTTTTAACATTGTTCGTACACTATTCTTCTAGACAAAAGGAAGCTTTGGTTACTTTTTAGTGCGTTCCAAAAAGCGCAAGTAGCTTGTTTTCAGTCGGGGTACCTTATCATTTTCGTGTCGCTTATGCTTGTGTCTGTATAATCAAGTAGTAGTGTTAACATTGTAAAATATGTTATTTTATGGGTGAACAAAAAAAATACCTTCTTCCCGAAATAGTTGTCATTTGGCACTTGGTTTATCAACTATTTCTTGCACTGGTGCTTTTTCAGATGTTGTTGATGGTGGTGGTGTTGAGCCAGACAGTGTTTTATCGACTGTTTCTTGTATTGGCGCTTTTTCGAATGTTGTTGTTGATGGTGATGGTGTTGAGGCATGCAGCAGCTGTTGGTGGCTAGGAAAAGACAAGCGACTGACTGTAAAATGAGTTGAACGATTCAAACTGCACCTATGGGATTTTTTTTCTAGCCAATTGCTTCGGATAGTGATTTTGGAACTTCAAATTCATTTTCGTAGCCTTCTTTGACGACTTCCTCGCATTCTTTACCAAGAAGTGATACAACTACATCGTTAAAGAACGTGGCAGTTGCAGTGCCGGTGTTGTCACACCCCAACCGACGGCGGATTATACGTCGGGGCGGACGCGGTTGTTCAATAGCACAAGGTTGACTATTAAAGTTTCGATATTTCATTAATGAATAATTTAAGATTCAATACAAGGAAGAATGATACGAATACAACATTTAATTTAAGTAGTCTAGGTCCAAAGCATCCTATGTGATCACGATAAAGTCTCATGTTGTAGAACCTAAAACATGTGAAAGAATCTGTCAACTACAAAATAGTTGGTGAGATACAAAGGTTTTGACACAGTTTAACAAATATTTGGAAAGAATTACAATTCACTATGATTTGTGCATTCTATAATGTAAGTATGAGAAACAAGTATCTTAAACATTGTGCACATTCAATCCTCCAACCATGTTTAGGCATAACCCGCAGGTTTAAAAGTTTGGTTTAGTAACAATCACTAAGGGCTCCCCCGAAAGGTCAATCAATCAAGGTGGATTGGTCAAATGCAATAGATCTATCATTGTTACCATAGGCTTGATCAAAGTTAATGAATATGCTAGTTTTAAGTTTAATCTAAGCATACAAGTCTCAAGTTTAACATAAGAATAAACACGTAGTCATAGTTGTACAAGAATTGTATAAGTTTAAGAATTTTGAACATGTTTCACCCCAAAAGCATAGAAAGGAAAAAGGGGCTAAGTATACTCACTTGGATGATGAATAGTATCCGACAAGGATAAGTAGTTGCAAGGCTTGGAGGGAGAATATCCTCACGATAAGCCTAAGTATGCAAGTTTAAAGATTTAAGTATGATCCTATAAGTCTATGGTAAGGATCTATGATTTCAAGATCGACTAGGGTTCCAAGTGGGAGACGGGAATGATTGTGTTTATAAAGTTTAAGTCGAGTTTTAATAAGGTTTTGAATGAGTCATACTAGACTTGGATTTCAAAGTTTAAATAAGTTAATAGTTTAAAATAATTATTGTTTAAAATAATTATTTAAGATAAGGATTAAAGATAAATAATAATTATTTCAAAAGTAAAATAATTATTAAATACAAAGTATTTAAAGACTAAATAGTGATTAAGGATAAATAATAATTATTTAAGAATAAGTAATTATTAAGGATGAATAATTATCAAAAGGTTATTTACTTGATTTGAATTTATCAATATAGATAGTTTTAAGATTAAAGCATTAAGTATACAAATTAAATATTATTTAAGAATGGTTATAAGTCTAAATATCTAAAGTGAAATTTGTAAGTTTAAACAAATATGTTAAATAGCATTTTTTTTATATTTTAATTTAAAGTTTCAAAGTTTATAAATCTATAATTTCAACGTTAAAGTATTCGAGTAAGGTTTATAATTTTATAAATATTTAAAGTTATCTATTTATAATGTTTATAAATTTATAACTTTATGATTTATAAATTACGCATGTTTATTTTATTTAAATAAATAAATAAATCTTGAATTTTAAATGTTAAACTAAAGTTTATAAATCGATTTAATGTTTAAACTAAATAATATGTTTATTTCAGAAAGTATAAAATAATTTTATAATTTCTGATTATTAACATAATTCCTGTTTATAAAGTTTTAAAAGTATTTTTATAGTTTTAAGTGTTTAAAACTATTTTTAAAGAATTATTTATTACAAGTTTTATTTAATTAAAATAATTCCAGAATGTAAAATTATAAATAAAAATCATTTTTGAGTTTATAAAAGTTTAACATAATTTATAAAAATTATAAAAGTTTAAAAACTGCTTAAAAAGGAACTAAAACAAAAACAGTGGGCAAAAACCGGTTCCCCCGGATTCGAACTCGGGTCTGGGACCGGGTCGCAAATCACACACACAAGTCTAACCACCCCGCCTACGGGTCTCGGTGGTATTCATTTGGAAAAAGAAACTTTTAAACAAAAGTTCCAAACGCCCCCAAATTCCCAAGAACCCTAGTTTCGATTCCCGTCAAATAAACGTTGATTCGCCCTCTGTTATTGCAATTAAACAGAGGGCTTTCGATCCTTAGAGTGTGACGACCCTACTAGACGCAAGAATTACCTGAAATGGTGGAGAAACGAGTGAGAACGGGTCTGGACCTCCGAATCGGCTGTCGCGAGTTCCAGTTGGTAATTCCGGCTTGTTTAAAACGAATTGAGGTTTGAGAGTGTTTGAGGGTGATTTCATAGGTCGATTACAACCGGTATTTATAGTTGATTTCAGCGTTTAATGCTTGGTTGGTGGGGCGATTGCGGATGGGGTTCACGCGGATCGGAATAGTAATTGCGCATGGTTGCCGTTGAAATTGGACATTGAATGTTGTTAGGTAAGGGTCGCATGCGTGAGGCGAACCCGAGGTTCAACGAATCCGGACGGGAAAACGTTTTCGAGTGAAAAGGGACAAAAAGAAGGTGTTGCGGGACTCGAACCTAGGACCGGTTCTGGGTTTTGAAAGTTTAGTGAATTGGCAAAACAGGTCCCTGCTGTTTCAAGTTATTTTCATTTCTTGTTAAACATAGGTTTTAGTTTAAAATGGGTTTTGTTAAATAACAGTTTCGGTCCCCGAGGTTTCTATAAAGTAAAATGTTTAACGAGTTTTCTCATTTGATTAATTTTTTATAAAACGAGTCATATGGTTTGCTTGTTTAGAATTTTAACTAATTAAAATGAGTTTCTAAACTTATTAAAATTTCAAGAGTAATATATATATATATATATATATATATATATATATATATATATATATATATATATATATATATATATATATAAAATTCTCATATACATGTACATATTTATCTATATATATATATACACATATCGGTTTCAAGTATAAAAGCTTTATATTTATTAATTAAATATCTATTAAATTGGTCGGGAAATCCAGGATATTACAGGTGTCGTCTGTGATTGTAGTGTTAACACAGAACCTGTATGATGACAATAGTTAAAGGGCTGGTGTGTGTTTAAATGTTGGATTTGGGATGTGTTTGATGAGTACGTACTTGAAGTTAGGATCAATTATGTTTTCATGTTTTAAACAGGACCATGTGTTTCCTTTTTCATACACTTTTTTTCTGTAGTTTGGACAGCTTCTGTAGAACCAAGGATGATTAGGCTTGTAACTAACAATTGAGGCTTCACAAGTGAATCAGTTTTCCTGTTTAAAAGAGAGATTTATAGTTGACATAAGATTATTAGAAAAAAAAATAATGAATGAAATTATTACTGTCAATCAATTTTAGACTTAAAAAAACAAAATTATTTGTTGTCATTTGCATAAAATTGTTAAGTAATTTCTAATTTGCTTAAGAAAATTCAAACAATTTTCTTATAAAATGTGGTGGAATGAGTTATGTTTTATGACAAATATCAAGAATATGGATTTTTTTTTGTGACAACATGTTAACAGATTTGTGTAGGTAAATTTAATAATTTAAAAAAAGTTCTTACTATGTTTTCTTCAGGTTCAAGCTGCAAAAGTTGCCATATTATTTTCCTGTTTTCATTAGATTGGCTGCCATGCTTGGACATGTGACGTTTCGTGCTGAATTTGGTTATGAATCTGTTGTTGAAGTGCAGATGTCATGATTATTGTATGTGATATAATTGTGAACATATAAGAGTATGAGTCAACTTACTTGTTTCGTAGTAGCACTACATCTTCTACCAATGGATTGAGGTAGATATATGTACCATATGTTCCAGCTAATTATAGCCTTTCTGCTTGTATTTAAACATTTTTTGTTTTTTGTTTATTCATGAAATATCCATTTATTTTTTAAAAGAGTAAAAAAATTAATGCTAAATTTAACAAAGATCTGAATAGTTTTTTTTTCTTTTGCATAATGAGTTAAAAATATCAAAATTAAAAAGCTAAATTTAAAAAAGAACCTAAAAAAGTCTTTGGTCTATGATTTATAGAATTTAGACTTTAGGTAGTGAGTGGCATAATGCTAACAATATGAGTCAACTTAATGAAGACACTTAGGAAGATGTAATGAATGCGCGTTTTTACTTGAGTAGGTTCCAATCTTTAGAGATGTAATAGCAACAATAGTTGGTTTTTCTGCAGCGATAATTGCCTCTCTATCAATGCAATGAAAGATTTCTTCCCATATGGTGGCATTAATTTTTTCGCCGTTGTTAAAGTATTAATGTCAGTTTTGTTAATTGGATGATAATGTAGGGGTAATTAAATACATTAATTTTTCTTAGTTAACTAAAAAAGGAAAAGGCCAGTCAGGCATCACAGAATCCCACCTTATGTCAGTTAGACGCAAATGTGCAAGAGGTTTGTCGTTTTTTGTTGCTGTGTTTGTTATTCCATAAAGTCTAGCAGCATAATCTGTTTATGTTATAGTGTTAGTGCATTTTTATTTGGTAAACAAAGTGGATTGGTGAAACGTGTGCATACCTATGAAAACATGTTGCCTGTTAATAGGTGAAGCAAGCTGTTCATACTGGCAGAAATTGAAGTGGTATGTCGGGAAACCTTCAGGATCGGGTATAAGGCTGATTACTGTTGTTGTACTTAAACGGATAATTGCTGGATGCAAAGTGACTCTTGGTGAATTATCGGCAGTGTCGCATATGTAGTTGTCAATGCGGTAACAGGACATCAGCTTAATCTTGCTCTGAAAATGGTCTTTGTCTTTGTGATGAGCAGTCGCCTGTATGGCATCACCCTACATTATTTGTCAAGTAAATTAGTAAATGTAAACAGGTAACTGCAATCGTTATATGTTGGTAAATTGTGGACGCACATAAGCATCAACTAATAAGTAGCAAAATTCATTTTTCCTCCAGTATGGCTCCCAACTTCTCATGACGCGCACATTGATCGGGACCGGGTCAAGTTTGGGTTGTATTGACGATGTCCTATGCTGTTCCATTTAGGAAAACCTGAAAATTTTATACAAATCAGCACACTTTTACTGCTATGAACCGGTTAAGAATCAATAATATTAACATATTTAATCTCTCTTTTTACTAATCAAAATAAAATTAAAATTTTTTAAATTATATTTTTTTATTCTCATTTTAATAAAAAAAACCTAAACACAATAGCAGACCTTTCTGATCATGCTGATAATCCATGACTATAAAAGAGTAAATCTGGTTGAAGCATATCGTCGAGCAGTTTATGTGCATTATAAACTTACAACCTAGTCAAATCATAAGAGAGGACATGATTCATTCTCAATATGAACTTAATGATACCAAAAAAAACCATATAAAACAATAGAACTAATGAGAATTAAAAGAAGTTATTGATTGACAAACTCTTAAGCAATCAGTTATTTGAAGACAAAATTATGCAAAAATTCACTACTCAAAATTTAAGTCAACTAAATTCAATATCTAAAAAAACGAAAAGTGATTAATCATCAAATCAAAACTGTCATACTTGGTAAATACGTTGGTGTCCAACTGCGACAGTAAATGTAAAATAATCCAGGCTAGAACATAGACCTACAATGAAGAAAAAACACAAATGAGTCTTAAAATGCATCTACCAAAAGAAAAAAACACAAAATCGTCAATCTCTTTATACCAAAAGAAAATCAATTTAAGAAATTTATACAAAAATCAAATGTGTTTCTAAAATGAATCAACGGGACAAAAAATGCACATAAACTTCAGTCTAATAACAAATTTAAAAACACTACCTCCAAACTAACCTAAACAACAACAATCAAAGCATACCTAAAAGTCTCAAAACCCATGATGAACATCATCGGCGGTAGAAGAAGAAAAAAAAAATGAAAATGGGAGAAATGATTGATTAAAAAGAGGAAAACAAAGGACGAATATCACCTGCAACAGAAGAAGAAATAAGAAAGATGAAAATTGCAGAATGAAATGAATTTATTTATTTTTGAATTGAAATATGGATCACTGACGGGCTACTAGCACACCCGATAATCTCCACCCCATTAAGAGGAAACCCACCATAGGTGAGAAAACCCCCTGACCCAACTTGGACTCCCTTTTTATTTTTTCACAAGTGAGAGTTGAACCCAAAACTTCTCTATTTTAAAGAAGTCTTGATATACACCTTTGTCACTAGACTAAGTTAGTGATTGTAGAAAGCGCAGTAGAAGGAAGTGGAAGAAAGAAACGCGTGTCTACTCTGCTCTCTCTGTAAAACACGTGGAATCAGGAGGAAAAGTGTGGGGCAATAAAAATATGTTAAAAAAGAAAAGCCCTAGAATGGACTTGAACCTGGGACGGAAGAGGAAAAGGATGTAAGCACAAACAACTACAGCAAAGGCTAACTTTGTTAATAACTGCAAAAGCTTATAAACATAAGGTAGAGAGAAGTCTTGTGTCTACTGTTCCCAAGGCCTTCTCCTTTAAAGCTTTTTGGTAATGGTAATTGGTAATAACATAATTCTCTAATCGATTTATTTATTTATTTTTTCTCTATAACAAATGATGATTAGAAAAAGTTATAAAGAACTAGTTTATCAATTCTTTGAATGAATCAATTTATGCCAGTTGTTCTATACTTATGTTTAGTTTTTTGTCGACTAAAGCATCATAAGATTCTGTTTGTCGTCACATATAACTACATTAAATCATACCCAAAACAAAAGATTACACTTATTCGAATACAATACAGAGAGCTATACGATAAAAATGAACCATGACAAATTAGTTTTCTCATTTTTTAACAAATTCTCAAGTGTCATACCAATAACATAAATCATACGCCAACCTTAGTCAAGTGGCAAAAAGATTGCAAATTCTATGTTTTTTTTGGCAAAACATCGAACACAAACGCATGTCGATTAATTAATGAAAGTTAACATTAGCTTCGTAAGTCAGCCCCAGGTTCCAGTTAGACGGGGCAACATTGTAACACGTTATGGTCTGTTTGGTTGTGTATGAGGTTAGCCTAAATGATAGGGCTTGACCACGAAGGGTGGCGAAAGCTTGATAAGAGGCTCCCCAATTATGGCTCATGCTTATCCAAGCCGTCTTGGTTCCTTTGACCCACATGCTTTTGATGTCACCCGCACCACCAACGTTCATCACGTAGACCAGTAGCCAGTACCCATTGCCTTGGAAAGAAAATCTAACGCCACCTGTCCTCACGCAGGGTACCCTACAGAAAAAGAGAATTTTTGATAAATCACACGTTTGGGTTGTACTTTTGCATGTGGCCGACGTTTATGCTAGTACATGTTTATTTTATGTATTTAAAAAAGCCAATGTGTATTTTAAAAATATTAACTGTTCATATGTTATGTTTATTTTGAGGATTTTCCCCGTATATACCTGCGGTACATGACAGGGACAATGCCGGCTTTCCACTGGGCTATTTGCATGAATGCGGGTTTGGCCATGTCGAAGTGCGTTCTAGGCGGGTTGCACCATCCGCCATTGTTAGAATCCTGAGACCAGTTTGGGGGGCAGAGGTTGGTGGCAGTGACAGTGGCTATGCCTGTTGAGCACCATGGAGACTGAACACACTTTATTTGGTAGCATTGCCCACACGCATATCCGTTGCTAAAGACTGTTGAGCTCAATGCGGCTGTATTCGTGCCGTATCCATTTGTCATCAAGTTCCCGTAACCGCATGCGCCTCCTGATCGATATAACACGAAGATGGTTAAAAAGTTACAATAAATAACAAAATTGTTTATTTGTTAATTGTGTAATAAAGAGAAGTAGTACCCATGGTTGAAGATGCCGACTCGTCTCCATAAAACGTGGCATGAGCAAGAGTCCATGCACTCGGGCGGTACACGGTCGGTGCCCGAGGGATAGCATATGCGGCTTCAACAAAATCCGAACCAAACAAGGCGAATATCGTGGTCATAAGGAAGAGGTAAAATGCCCATGAAGTATGAAATGAAGCCATTGTGTTATTGCCTATTGACTTTAAAAACGTTAAAGAGACATTTATAGGACCAAAAACAATGCTAGAAAAGAGTGGGTTTGTGATCCTCACGAAGAATTGTGATTTCTAAGTCAACTTTGACTAGTTCCCTTACAAAGAGTGGGTTTAGTAACGTGCGAGCAGGTTTCTATGGTTTAGTTTTAGTGGGACAAAATCCATGAAAATTATCCAAAATAAGCTAAGGTTATATATTTGAGTAATATGTTTAATAAAAATCATATATATTGGACGAATTTTCTTATTTTTTAAAACCTGATTCAGATTTGAGTTTAGTTTATTTGTGGTTCCGACTATAAAAATCAGGGCCGTCCCCGAGAAATTAAGTATCCTGCTCGACATAAGAAAAATGCTCTCATCCCCCCCTCTCAATATGAACGTATATAAAAACAGCACAACAGCGTCATTGATTGAACAACAACAACATCACAGCAGCGTCGTCGTCGTCCAGTCCGATCCGAGCAGCGCCCTAGGAAGGAGTCGTCAATCAGCAGCATCCCTTCGTGTTCGTCGTCCGGCCTTCATCGCACACATCAGGTAATTACGTTTTGTGCAATTGGGTTTGTGCAATTGGGTCGTGTAATTGGGATAAGCCATTAGATAAATGTATAAAGATTGGGCAATTTGGTATTATTGGGTTGGGTATAACTATTAAATTGAGTATTATTGGGTTGGATTTCAATTAAAAAAAATTGCCCCTAAATTTTATAAAATTTTACTGAATTTATAAGTTATTTTTTAATAATATATATATATATATATTTTTAAATTTTATGCCCCACTCGTAAACATGTCTCGGTGCTGCGGCACCACCCTCTAAGTCGGTCTTGATAAAAATACAGATATGTTCAGTCTAATATAATCCGGTTTATTAAATAAAACATGTTACATGACATTCTTGCAAGCTCAAAAAAGAAATAGGGCCCATTTTTAAAAGGGAAAATTACCAAAAAAGGTCATTTGACTAGTTGACTTTACCAGAATGGTCAAAACTTTTTAGCCGTCTAAAATATGGTCATGAAGACCAATAGCCGGCTCCAAATTCCGTGCCCGATTGAATCTGTCAAACTTTAAACCAATCAGACGTTGACACGTTGCATCACGGAAATTTTAGTTGACTAGACGGCTATAACCGGCGCTTTTTTTTTCAAATTGTTTTGATTTTAGGCGGTTATTTGACTTTCCCTAGCCGGTTTTTTGTCTTAAAATAAACATAACAATCATATAATAATTAGTCAAATACAATATAAGTTTAATGTTTTAAAATAAACACAACAATTATATAAAAAGTAATGCTCAAATAGAATAATTAAAAGAAAACAAATACAGACTAGTTACTTGCAAACTTGGTATTTGAGGAAATAAAAATCTTTCAAAATAATTAAAAGAAAACAAATATATCATGATTCCTTCGAAAAGGTTATTTTAAACACATTAGTTACACTTTTTTATAAATAATTAACTGAGCTATATGAGGATAAATAGTGTTGTTCTTGCCTGCTTTTTGATGTTCAATATACACATAACCAAATTGATACAGCATTACAAGTATGAAACTGATCAATATCAACACTAATCATACAGATTAATTTCAGACAACAATGGCTTATTCGAGAAAAAAGCCGCTACGTTCGCGTTCATTACCTCTGTAACTTTATCAAACGATTCCGGTGTTAGAACAGCTCTGTGTGGAGACAAAACAACGTTGTCAAGCATAAACAACTCTTTTGGTACTTCAGGCTCATTTTCAAACACATCAACGCCTGCTCCTCCAAGCTCACCTCCAACCAACAACTTCACTAGTTCCTTTTCGTCCACAAGAGCCCCACGCCCAATGTTGACGATAATACCCTTCTTCCCGAGGGCAGTTAAGACATCACGGTTTATGATGTGGTGAGTTTTGTCAGACAACGCGCAGCAAACAATTAGAGAATCACTGTTGGCTGCAAGTTCAAGAACAGTGGGGTAGAATGCATAAGGAACCTCGGACTTCTTGTTTCTTGAGGTATAGGCAATGGTGCAGCCAAATGGCTCGAGCCGTTTAGCAACCATGGTGCCGATATTTCCAAGCCCAACAATCCCAACGCGTTTCCCCCCTAACTAAACAATGAGAGTTGGTTATCAGTTAGTGTCATTAGTCCACTTACATTACCATTATTCTTATCTAGAACAACCTGTTAGGAATCAGAGTAGGTATCGTACGCAGCGGAACAAACACACACGCACAAACGATAAACTATAAAGCGATAGACGACACAAGATGTAACGTGGTTCGGCCAAAGTGACCTACG
The DNA here is from genome assembly GCA_023525975.1 of Smallanthus sonchifolius. Classification (NCBI taxonomy): domain Eukaryota; kingdom Viridiplantae; phylum Streptophyta; class Magnoliopsida; order Asterales; family Asteraceae; genus Smallanthus; species Smallanthus sonchifolius. The sequence goes on along the minus strand of CM042041.1, from coordinate 56,431,715 downwards.
TCCACGGGTGCAACTAAGGTTTCTGTTTTTTATTTAGGTGTTACAAATAATTACAATTACCCTTTCATTGTATTCCAGCCATAACAAGCCGAAAAGCCCAGTCCGGCCCAACCCAAAAGCTTTCACAGCCCAACGCAACCATTATGATGAAAGTAGTATTTTGATATTTTCTATATGTCGCTGAACCTGGACCTCTACTCTTAGAGACACGTGTCTCTGTGAAATGAGATAGCCCCACATTGCCAAGCACACAAAAATCTCTTTAGACCACATCAAACATACTCACATATTTTGGTTTCATTTTTCCTATTTCACTTCAATCATAAATTTGCTCTCTAATCGGTTTCTCTAAATCTTGTTATTCTCCTTCATCTCTAAAAATGTATGCTAACTCTCCTTCATTTGAAACAATATTTTTAAGTCTCTTACAAATTATTATTTTAAGTATCTCTAGTCTGCACAGATTCAATGAGTCCTTTAAACTAATATTTTCATAACCAGACCAGACAACAAACCGGCCACCCTAGAGATCCACTGGTTAGACCAGTCGAACCGGATTTAAGAACTAGATAACGTCATAAATAATAAAATTATTAAAACTATGTATATAGATACAATATATAAAAACATTTTATGTTTTAGTGTAAATTTGTAATTTTAAATTTTGTTAAACGGCCCTAGATCTACTCCATACCGCCAATGCCTCAAGTGAGGCTAGAACCCCACCATTTGGCTGAGGTATAACTCCATATACCATAACACCGTTGGGTAGAGGTGGGCAAAAAAACCGGTTTCAAACCGGGTCCCCGGTACCCGACCCGAACCGGGTTCACAAACAAACCGGTTTCACCCAACCCGATCCGAAACCCGATCAAAACCCGTAGGTGTGTAACCAGTTTTTAAAAAAATTTTGGATACCGGTTCTTAACCCGACCCGAACCGGTTTCGGGCCCGACCCGGTTCTCAAACCGGTTTCAAACCGGTTCGAACCGTTGTAAATTTCGATTTTAACGGTTTTATAGCCGTTGGAACGGCTATATGACCGTTTTTTTTTTTTTTTTTTGTATTTTGGAGCCCCTACAACTTGTATAAATAGGTGTGGGTTGTATTGGTTCAACCACACAATTCCAAAACGCTCTCATTTCTCAAAAACGCTCTTATTTCTCAAAAACGCTCACGCTCGAAAGTCGAAACTCCCAAAATGGCAAACGAATCTCAACAATCTAATATTGTTGGTGCTTCTCAAAGTGTTAGTGCTCCCACGGTTGTGCGGGTTATTCCTACAACAAGGAATCCCAATGTTTGGCAACATTTCGATTTATGCGAAATGTCGAATGGTGGTCATAAGGCTCGATGCAACAAGGATTTTTTAACCGGTATGAATGCTCATGATTTTGAGACATTTGATATCTTGGCTTGGTGGAAAGGGAAGGAAAACCAATTTCCCGTCCTATCCGCTATGGCCCGTGATCTACTAACCGTCCAAGCTTCTACGGTAGCTTCGGAATCTGCTTTTTCTGTTAGTGGCAGGGTTGTTTCTTTACGAAGAACAAGACTAACTCCGCCATCGGTGGAAACGTGCATTTGCTTAAAAGATTACTTGGACGCGGCGGAAAGAATACAACATATATCTTCCCTTGAAGGCGAACTCGAAGTCGAGGGAGAGATATACGAGGACGAGGTGGAAGGAGGATTGATTGAAGCAATCGGCGAAGACCTCCTACGAGGGAGTTCGGGATCCGACTAGTACCGACTACCCGGATTTTCAATATATCCACGAAGAAGACTTTTATATTTAATGTATTTTTAATTTGTAAACTTTTAATTATTTGTTTTGTAATTTCTAAACTTTATCTTGTATGTTTTGTAATTTTTAAGTTAAGTTAATATCTTTAACGGTTAATTTTTTTAAAAATTAACGGTTTTTTTTTTAAAAAAAATCCGGGTAAACCGGTTTTGGACCCGAACCGATTTAGTAGCCAACCCGGTCCGATCCGGTTTGGTAGGGTTGGGTTCGATGATCCTTGAACCCGGTTCGTGACCCGAACCGGTTCGTACGTCGACCCGGTCCAAGCGGGTTTTGCCCAACCCGACCCGGTTTTAAACCCGAACCGGTTTCGTTAAAAAACCCGATTTGTACACCTCTACCGTTGGGACAATTGCCCTTAGGTTTGTAATTTTGATTTTCTATAATAACTTCAATAAATCAAATATGTAACTTGGGATACTAATTAATTAAAAAGTTGGATTTTGAAAGAAAAAAAATGGAAATAGGTCCGACCACCTGGTCCAGCCGGTTCAAATAGGCATAATAGGCATAATCGGTCCAGTCCAACCGGTTCAGTTTTCAAAACACTACTTTAAACTATCTCCAATTAACTCGGGGGACCCACTAGTGCCCCACCCGTTTGACCGGTTATCTTCTCTCCTCTCCATCGGGGGGGGGCGCCTGTAGGATCTCTTCATTTAAAGTACTGTCCCATCCGACGAAAAAAAGAATTTAGATTCGAGATAATAATGATTTTTGAACGACAAGACCATTCATACTTAATCCGGCATAAAAATGATTTTTTGACTCACCTGTCTCTCAAAGTCAGTGTTCAAGATTTAAATAATTTCCCCAATTTCATTAATTGCATGTTTGTTTCCCATATATTTATGGTATTTAAGATTGTATCAGGGTACGAGGTATACCTTGTTTCCAAGAGGATAATGGCCTTTGACGGGCCACAACCCGGCCCGAACAAACCTGTCTGCGGCAGAAACACGTAGGAGGACGTCCATCAAAAGCCCTACAGCATAATCGGCGCCGTCTTCAGAGAAGGCTGATCCGGCGCTAGTGACGCGGATATTCCGGCGCCGGCACTCTGCTAAATCAATATGATCAACGCCGGCGGATGTTGCTACAACGCATTCAACGGAAGGATATTGGTCCAAGTGCTCGGTTTTGAGCGGGCTAGTGCCGAGGACGATTACGACCCGAGCAGATGGACGGTGGATCGGGTACAAGGGATCCGAAGATTCGATTGGGTTGAAGATGTGTTTAGCGGAGGGAAAGGAAAGAGTGAAATGAGGGAGGCGATGGATGATTGCAGCAGGGAGGTTGTTACCGCTGGCCATGGTTTACTCAGGCTGCTGGTAGTCGGCTATAGAATGTGTGAGTGGAGGGTGGCTCGTTTTGGGGGTTGTGAAGAAAACTTTAATTCTACACCCTTCCACGTAATTGTCGGACATGTGGAATTTTTTTGATGCGTGCCTATTTTAATTTCTTTTAGAACGAGGACGGATCCTCTCTAATTATACACCATTTAAAATCTGTTTGAAGAAGCATTTGCCAAGCCCTTGCTTGTTGCGACTTTGTAGTCCTTGTAACCGTGAGCAACTTGTTGGACGACTCCCTCCACTCTAAGGTTGAATATCGGTGGATTGTACCGACAAGGTCACTATGTGCTTATTTTAATAAAACCAATCATTCACAACACCGACAAGGTCACTATGTGCTTATTTTAATAAAACCAATCATTCACAATTAAACAGTTACACCATCTGGCTAAAAGTACTCAAATCCCATTGGTAAATTTTTCCTTAAAATTTAAAAAAAAACATCCAAATTACTTCTCCATCCGATTGCTTAAAATATATAGGTTTAAACATATATATTTTTTTAATATTTCTTAATAAATAGATTTAATTATATATATATATATAACAATTATAAACAATATATTAAACTTAGTTGGGCTAAATTAATCATATTCATATACATCAGATTATTGGGACTTTGAGCCTAAACTCTCACAACTTTATTTTGACAACATTATTTGGACAGAACCATGGCCTTCTTTGTTAGTTTGTTTTAATGTATTTGATAGCTTATTTTTTTTAATTCTAGAGAGTTTGTTCTTACTACAAATCTAGATAACTTGTATTTTTCTTGTCTAATGAGAATTCTCGACAGTTTTTGGCAACTATATTTTGGATAACTTTTGGAGATTTTTTTTATTTCATACCATTCTTGGATAACTTGTATAAAAGCCCAATGAGCTCAAACCGTGAAACCAAACCGTTATTAACGGTTTGGTTCGGTTTGAAATTTCAACGGTTTGGTTTTGGTTTACAAAAATAAAAAAACGTTACTAACGGTTTGGCTAACGGTTTGACCGTAAAACCGCGAAAACCGGACCGTGAACACCCCTACTGTAAACATTGAACTTTTGATTTTGATTTTGATTTTTGTCATTCTATTTAGATGATTTGGATTTTGTGTAACATCCCAAAAACCAACTAACTAATGGGTCGGGGTAAGAAGTAATCCGAAATTCTAGTTAATGACATAGTTGGTTGGGATCGACGCGTAAAGCTTGGTTTAGTAAGACTAAGGGAACTCAGTTAACCGTTAATACCAAGGTTTGTACGAGGAATGCGTTAAAGGATTTACGAAGGACCCGAAACGAAATATCAAGAGGTTTAAAATCCATCCTTACGCAAACCCTAAGCCATTCGGATTGGGCTTGCGTGCGACGGCAGAAGCGCGACGATAGGGAAGGAAACCGTAGGCGGCAACGGTGGCTTGACAGGGTTTTCACGCAAAGGACTTCGGATCATGCGGAGGTAAGCCTCGTTCGCGTTTATACTTTAATACGTGTTTGTGTTTGCAAGAAACCGGCGACGGTTTTCCATTTGGTTAGGGTAATCGGAAGGGAGGCCCGACTATGGTGGCCGTAGCGGAGGACGACGGTGGTTAAGGGGAGGTGTGCGAGAGTGTCAGCAGCCGTAGGTGGTGGCGGAGAGCGACTAGGCGTCTGACAGGAGAGGGAACGGGGTAAATCGTTGGGCTTACGATCGTCGGAGGAAGGCGGCTGAACCAGGGCTCAATGGTGGTGCTAGGAGGACATGGCGACGGCTTCTGTGGCAAGACGGGAACCCGGTGGTGACCCGTATGGGTGTTAGCCGGCGACCGAGAAAGAGGAAAGAGGGAGGAGAGATGGAGAAAGATGAGGGTTTCGAGCTAAGGTGGCGGTGCACGGGGATGACAGCCGACGGCGGGTGCCGGAAACGGTGGTGTTTTGCGGTGGTGCAACAAGGAGGAAGGTAGAGTCGGAGTGGTAGTGCTCGGCGGCTGTTAGCGGTGGCCGATGGGTACGAGGATGACGATGGGGATGGCGACGAGGTATGGTGGCCATGATGGCGGTTCACGGCGACATCGGTGCTACCCGTGGTAGTACGTGGACGGACTTGGTGGAACCTGAGCTTGCATGCGGAGAGTACACGCGCGGAAACTCGACTCGAGTACATGCACCTCGTGGGGTTAGGGTTTGCATGGCATGGTTTACGTGCGTGCGTGGAGGCCGGTTTGTGTATTCGGGTTCCAACCAAGTAAAAAATGAGTCGATACGAGTATTTGGGGTGACAAGAGTTCGATGAACCGGTCTAACAAGCAGATGAGACGAGTGTCGGGGTTTTATTTTATGTACGCGTTATTTGACGTAGGGTTTAGAACGTGTCTGATCATGTGATCGTACATTGACAGGTTTGGATATTTAACGGGTGATCAAGGTGCAAAACAAGGATTCGGACACGGTGCAAACAGTTAGTTTCTAATCCCCCTCTTTTAAACGTTTTACTGTTTTGGGGCTATTGTACATACTTTCATGAGATATTAATAAAATTAATCGTGTTAAGGGTTTCGGGTTCTAACCCGATATGTTTTGAGTATAAAATGACTATTAAGAAGTCGTAGGGTCTATGGTGTGTTCATAGAAAAATGTGAGTTAAGGGTATGAGTTATTCATATGTGATATGATAAGGGTAGATCGGGGAGATTCGGGCGTTAAGCTAAATGCTTATGATTTCATGTGGGGTATATATTGTTCTAGTGTCATGTGTGAGGTACAGGTGTAGATAACGTGTCGTGTATATGATGTGTGATATTATGTGTTTATATTTGTGTGACATGTTTGCATCGTTGTCCGTATGACATGGCAAACGGGATTTGTGAAGGACGAGGTCCTTCGGGAAGTCACCAAAGGTGACATTTATTTAGCAGGGTAATGATGAGCTTGGGGTGCGTCGAACACCCTGACGAGGGTGCAAGGATGAGGTATGTCTTTGCATGAGTATATATATGTGTTAATTTGCATGCTAGTAATGAGTTGTATTTATTGTGTACGAGATAGTGTTAATGTGACGTATTGAAGGTGACGTGCAGAGTTAGACTGGTCATCGAGTCAGGACTTGTGATGTGATGTGTAGAAGGGTTGTGTCTGTTAGTTATGAGAGCCTTGGTTAAGGCCGGATGTGTTAATGTGTAGGGTAGGTTGTGTTAAGCCAAAGTTGAGTTAATACGTATTCTTGGGTATGAGTTGTTAGCATAGTATGTTTAGTCTATGTCGATGTGACTGTAAGGTTATTATTATTAGTAGTACGGGATGAGTCCCGGGTGATGAACGATGAAGGGATGCTGTGGGATGTCAGGGGGATAACTATTCGTTAATAAATCATAAAACTATTTTGTAAGGACCGAAGGTTTCGGAGTGAATTAAGCTAGTGAATGTAAAGTGATGGTTTTTGTTCAAACTAAACTATTAGAACTCACTCAGCGTAGCTGACTTTGTGTGTATGTTAGATTGCTTTGCATGTAAGCGTAGAGTTGACGCATCCTGGTTTGGAGGCGGTGTTACTCGGATTGGTGTGCATGCATTCGTGAGGTAAACTGAATAGCGTTAACTAGTAATAAATGAGTTTTGAAAGACTTCCGCTGTATTTTGATTTACAGTAAATGCGTTTTAAATGCAAATGACCCGTTATAAGATCCAACTGTAGGATGTCCGGGTTGAAGTCTTACAAGATGGTATCAGAGCTGTGGTTTAAGAGAAAATTGGTATTTTTAAACAAATAAAATACTTTAACTTAAACCGAAAATGGGACAAGGGTGAAACGAATGCCACCACGAGTAACCGCGAGCCAAGAGGTACGTCTTTCAAGTTGAGCAGTAATTATTATTTACCATTTGTTTAGTATTACGATAGGTGAAGTGATTGGTGTGAGTAAGTGATTCATGGTTCCGTGTGGGAACATTATGTGTGCTATGTGTTGTAGTAGTATGTAGAACTATATGAAATTGTGTGGTGTGATTTGGTGAAATCATGTTTCGTGAGCTAGTTAATGTGGATTAGTATTAATTGCGATATGTGAAATGGTTTGGTGTGTTAGCATGGTTAGTGATTTTGTGTATAACCATGTGTGATGTGCATTTGTGATGAATATGATAATTTGTTAGATTATTGCTATGTGCTATGTGAGTTGTGTGGGATGCATGTGTATCCGGTGTACGTGAATGTAGAAAGTTAGTGTGGGTGTGATGAGAGAGGTTTAGAATCCGAGCAGTGATATGGACCACCAAATTGCATTTTATCCTCATTTTCATTACGAGGGCCAGCCACCTCCGGCGGGCTCCACCACCACCTCCTCCGACGAGTCCAGCGGTCCCCAACGGCTCAGCCGCACCCCTCACAGCCACAACGAAGAATGACGTGAGACGGTGGTGGTCTCCGACCCTTAAGAGGCGGACGACGAGGGTTAGGGCTCAGTTTCATCATCTTAGCCAAAATGGGTCCCCTCTCTTCCAATTCATCGATTTGGAGACTTTCCCATCTTCACAAACCCTAATAGTTCCCCCAATTTCATCATCTCTCTCGTATCCATCCAAAACCTCCCAAATGAGGGAAGCTGCACTAGAAATGAGCTTTCAGAGCAATTCGCACCCACTAACCACCGGTTTATCCAGGTCCTCTTCCTCTCTACACACACATATATATGTATATATTTTTGATGACTAGTTTTGATTATATCTTCTTTTTTTCCCAATATATTTGTTTTACAGACTATGAATAAAGTGTTCCAACATGCTATGGATTTAGTGAACCCAAAGGTGACTCATAACTTAATGCGACTGATTGCTGAGGGATTCGGGGAGGATGATGATACAGAAGATAGTCAGCTGAGATCTTCTGCTGTATGTAATTCTTGAAATCTATATGTTTTTATACATACTGAATTGTGTTCTGTTTTCATATTTTTGAGTTCCCTAATGGGCAAGTGTTTTAACTGTGTGTAGACAATAAAACACCATCTTAAATTTCAAACTTGTTTGCATAACTTCACATTATTAAAATTTCGTCCTTTAGGTTGACTCTTACCTTGAAATAATAGGAGACCCTAAACTTCCATCTATGTTTCTTCAGGTAAGTTATCTTATGGTGGTTTCCTATGTGTGTGGTTTTCACTTGGCATTTGTATTATGTGTGTGTGTACATATATTATTTTTTGCATACATTTAATATGTTGGGTTTTGGGGAATATGAACTGCAGATGGTAAATATTCTGCTTCCTATATCAGTGGAAAGTTATGTGATGTTGCAGAAACGCACCCAAGTGATGATACTGTTCAGGTATGTTTGGAAATAAGAGGACTAAAGTGATCATGTATGGAAATAACTTTAAGTGCATTCAAGTTCTTGACTTGATAAAAGCATAGAAACTATAAACTTTGGATAACTTAAAGCGTTTGTAATTTAAGGGCATTGTATAGAACTTAAGGCGTGTAAAGTATAAATACCGATTTGATGATATTTTTATACTTGATTCCTGTTCTTTCTCATGTTTTCTATTTAAACCTCTCATTGACATTGTTCTTGCACTTAAATTCTATAAACCATATCTTAAATCTCTCTTTTCTGGTTATTTTAAAAGGCTTATGCAGTGACAGCACTCATGAAAGTATTTTCTTTTGAAAAAGCAACCGGAAGAAGTATAGACATGCTACCAGAGGTAGGCAAAGACTAGCCATCTTCCATGTCATTGGTAACATCAATGATATCAGATTAAGTTCTAAAAGTTTCATATCTCCAATTCAATCGACCACTCATTCACAAGATGCAAGTTTTTAACTTTTTAATATATCACAATTCTAGTTTTTCTTTCTTGTTGCATTGCCGGTCCTTAATTGAATCATTATCAGCAACAGCAATATGAATGCTGGTTGAAAGGTCTAACTGGTTGAAAGCAACAATTAATTGGTGCAATCTCATTTTACTGTAGTAGTAGATCTGCTTTGTGCTTGTATAATGATGTTTCTTTACTACTTCTCTTTATTAGGTTCCATTGAAGAAGGAAAATGGTCAAACAACTGTGGTCCCTCTTTACCAAAGCCAAGAAACCATTGTTGGAAAGGTATTTAATGATGTTTTTTTCTTGAAATTTGATATCTTAACTCTAGTCACATTGTTGCAGTTTGTGTTACATAAAAAAATTGTTTTTCTATTCATTGGCTAGTGATTGAAACATGTGACATTTACTTATGTGTCATCTTTTTCAGATTTCTGTAGAACCAGTGCAAGGGAAGAAAGTTGAGCATAATGGAATTAAGATAGAACTCCTTGGACAGATTGGTTAGTTTTCTACTTACAATCATAAAAAAGTTGACATTAGGAGGGTTTAGTTGGAATGCTTGACTGCTTGTAATATCCATGTATCAAATTGTAACCTCATATATTAGAAGATAGAAAAGAAACAGAATATATTACTGTTACATTTATAGGTGAATGCAAAAGCTTGTTGATGCTACTCCAGTACCAACCGTAGGCTGTAGTCATAACATCCGTTAGTTAATTAAGCTGGATCATGTTTTTCCCTTTTTGTTCTTTAGATTTTTGGATAAATTAACATTATTAGTAATTTACTTATGTTTTTCTGCACATAAACGGCTTCCAATTTCAGTTTCTATCAGCTTCATTCAAATGAGTTTAGGGATGGAAATGGGTCGGGTTTGGAATGGGTTTAGGTAATCCCAACCTCATACCCGGTTATAAAATCTTGTCCCATACCCGGCCCAAAACCCATCGGGTAATTACCCGTCGGGTATCGGGTATACCCACGGGTTTCGGGTAAACCCATTAGTTTATAAAAAATACCCGTTGAGCATACTCGACCCAAAACTCGTCTGGTTACATAAAGTTGTAATTAAAATAAAAAAGAAAGAAAATAAAATCATATTTGGTATATACATTTGAAATAAATACAGTATATATACTTAAAATAAATGCAGTATATACACTTAAATTAAATAAAAAAAGAAAGAAAGATATGTCGGGGTATATAATCGTGTAAACGGGTATATGTTATCGGGGCTGGTAAACGGGTATATCACCATATCCCATACCCGTCCCAAACCCGCGAAAAATTTCAAATGTAATCCCAAACCAGGTCCCATACCCGATTACCCGACCCATACCCGTCCCGAATGCTTCGGGTTTCGGGTTTTCCCATCGGGTTCGGGTTTCATTGCCATCCCAAATGGGTTGAAATATAGTCTATTTTGTTTTAATCATAAATGTATCTTTTAACCTAAATCTTTTTTTCATCTTTGCTTTTGATAGAATTTTTTCTCAGGTTGGGGTAAGGAAAGATGAATACATGGATGCCGATATTGATGGAATTCGTGAATAATGGTTTAATTTTGTGGCAAACTTTATTTTCCGGTGAAATTTGTATTGATGTACAAATATGGAATATTTACCACTTTTGAAATGTTTGTTAGGATTTTATAAAGGGGAAAGTGAATATGGTGCTGATATGCATCTAACTTATATGTGAAACCAATCAAAACTACGTCGTTTAGATGAAATCCTAATAAATATTGATTCAAATCTAAATAAGGGCTTTGATTCTTTTTTATTTTTCTCCATTGTAGTCGCATTTTGTGTTGTGCTTATCTCAGTTCTCTTGGTTTTTTTTTTTCTGAACAACAATGGTGTAATTTTCAATTTGGATCAATGTTAGCAATAAAATTAAATTAATGCAAAATAAGAAACGTAAACCTTTAGTGTTGTCAGCAGGGGTGTTCATTGGTTCGGTTGACGGTTTGTTCGATTTATTTTATTCGGTTTTGATTTTTTTTAACCCTTATTCGTTAACCTAACTGAACCGAATTGGAATTTTTTCTATCCGAATTGAATTCAACCGAATAAACCGATTTCAAAAGAAAGGTATATCCGAATAAACCAAATAAATCGAATTCAACCGAATAAATCGAATAAACTGAACCGAATTGTAAATATGTCTAGCCAAACAAATCGAATAAACCGAATTAAAAAAGAAGGTATATCAGTTAACTGAACCGAAAACCAAATTCGCAATTCGGATACGGTTAATAACCGAACCGAAAACCGAATTCACAATTCGGTTCGGTTTTTTCGGTTACGGATACGATTCGGACTTCAGTTTTCTTCGGTTTTTGGTTTTTTTGCACACCTCTAGTTGTCGGTGAGTTTTTCTAGATAACCAAGCATTATCAATTTGAAATTTCAAGTTCTTGAATGTTCAACCTTTTCAAATTATTATTTTCATATGCAATTAGAATCAATTTGAAGCCTACGTGATATTTTTCTTTGATAAAAAGATATGCAATGGATGAATAAAATATGCGAACTGAACAGCTAAAAACATGGACAGATATTTAGTTTAATTTTTATTAGGATTTAATCAAAACGACGTAGTTTTGGTTTGTTTTAGATACAAGTTTTTTTTTGAACGGCCAACAAAACCAAGATATATTTCCACCAAAAGGCGAGCCAGTGGCTAGCCATAAAGACCACCAAAGTCTGAATACAACCAGAAAATACAAGAGTTTTATCTAACTTTGATCTACCACAAAGAAAAAAATGTCAAACCAAAAAAATCAGCCAAGATCCACAGGGTCAAATCGCTTCCACCGCTCCCACGACACCTGCAGAGTCCGAGATCTGTTTCGAACCCACAGGAACCCCTGGACCTTTATCTCTTCGATTGTTTTCAACAACGAAATGTCACCATTTCTGAGCCAAACCGAATTACGCAGCTTCCAAATACTCCAAATTGTTATTTGAAAGATTGCATGCACCACTTTCTTTTGAATCGGAGAGCCATGAGCATACCTCCAAATCCCCAGGAGATCCTTTACATCCGCTGCGAAAAAAGGCGATGTCCTACACCACAACGAGATTATCTGCCAGACATCCTGTGCAAAGGCACACGATAATAAAACATGCTCCACGTTCTCCAGGTGATCCCCACAGAAAGCACACCAAGGATCTTGCACCTGTATATTTCGTCTAAGTAAAGCTTCAACCGTTGGCAATCTATCCTTCTCGGCTCTCCAAGCCACCATCCCTACCTTCTTTGGAACCCAAGAATTCCACTCGAAAACAACACCCGGAGGGGAGATATTCGAGTTTGCTAATCTGGCCTTGATGCTCGAGACGGAAAATTCCCCTGACGCCTCTAGCTCCCACCTCCACTTATCAACCGAGTTTGACCAAGCAACCGACTCTAACGAGTCCACCAACAGCAAAAATTCGGATGCTTCCAAGTCCGATGTTGGGGGGCGGACCCAGCCCCAAGTTACGTCCATCGCCCCATCCAAGAGTCGGACGCGACTATCAACCCGACAAGCTTTTCTATTTTCTAACACGAATAAGGCCGGATACAACTCTGCAAGTGGAACAGGTTCCAACCAGCAGTCACACCAAAACAGAATATTGCTGCCAGCTCCCACTATCCCCTTGATCAACCTGGACAAATCCATCCCCTCCGACATCAAGCGAGACATGGAGCTATGGATTTGTTTCCACGGACCCGGTTGAGAAATTTTTACAGGAATGAAATTCCAAGACCTGGAGCTGCTGTGTATGGACCAAATCACTTTTCTCCATAAGCTCTTATCTTCTACTTTAAACCGCCACCACCATTTTGCCAGAAGGGCCGCATTTGTGTCCTTCAACGATCCAAGTCCCAACCCACCATCTTTAATCGGGGAGATGACCTTATCCTATGCCACCCAACACACTTTTGTCTTATCCTCTTACCCACCCCACAAGAAGATCCTCCTCAGTCTATCCAATTCCCGAATGACTTGATCCAGGGCCTTAAATAGGGAGAAGAAATATGTGGGTAACGAGTTTAATACTGACTTAATCAAAGTAATTCTTCCCCCAAATGAGAGATTTTTTGCTTTCCAATTTGTCAATCTGTTCCTAAATGTATCCACCACCGGTTTCCAATGTTTTACAAGGTTCATGTTCGGTACTTTTAGGCCTAGGTAGGTGAAAGGGAAAGAACCAATGTTACAATGAAGGATGCTTGCCAACTGAACCATCTCTTGTGACTCCACTCCAACACCAAAAAGGTGGCATTTTGATAAATTTATCTTTAGACCCGAGGCTAGATTAAAACACCTTAGGATTCTACATAAATTCCGGGCATTTGTTTCCGACCATCTTCCCAATAATACCACATCATCTGCGTATAAAAAATGGGATAGCACAGGTCCTGCCATGGTGCACCTGATCCCATGAAAAATTCCCAAGTCTACCGCCCGATTCATGAAGCATGTTAAGGCCTCCATGGCAATGATAAATAGAAAAGGGGAGAGCGGATCCCCCTGCTTTAATCCCCGATGACATGCAAATTCGGCAGTGGGGGAACCATTGACCAAAACCGAAGAGCGAGCCGATGTGACACACCTCATAATCCAGTTCCTCCATTTTTCTGGAAAGTTCATTTGAGCCATTACAGACTCCAGAAAAATCCAGTTTAGGGAGTCAAAAGCTTTTTCCATATCCACCTTGAATATCATACCCTCTGACTTTGATTTCTTGAGCCAAGCTACTAGTTCATTGAGCACCATAAGGCCGTCCAGTATACTCCTTCCTGAAAGGAAACCCGATTGTTCTTCCGAGATTATTTTCCCCATAACACCTTTTAATCTATTAACGAGGGCCTTAGAGATTGCTTTGTTGATACACCCAATAAGGCTCACCGGACGGAAATCCTGTGGTACCGAGGGGTCAACCACCTTTGCGATCAGTGCAATGAAGGATGAACAACTACCCGAAGATAACTGAGCCCCATCATGAAATTCTGAGAATAGCCTATAGAAGTCCTGCTCAAAACAGTTCCAAAACCTCTTAATGAAACGAAAGTTGAAGCCATCCGGTCCTGGGGCTTTGTCATTCCCGCAATCCCAGATTGCATTTTTTATTTCAACCTGCGTAAATTTCCCCACCAATGCTTCAGCTTCCCAATCTTCTAATTTTGCAATCCCATGGCATACAAACGCAAGTCTCAGGTCTAAGGGTTCCAAAAACTTTCTTGCGAAGAAATCTTTGGATTTCTCTTTGAGTAAAACCGGGTCGGAGACCCACTCCCCCTCAAAATTCAGCCCATTTATCCTGGTACCACACACATTAGCATTAACCGAGGCATGGAAAAATTTCGAATTCTTATCCCCATCCTTTGCCCATCTACACCTTGATTTTTGCTGATCATCTTTCAGCTTTGCCCGGTCAAACGCCGCAACCACCTGCCTGCAATTCATTCTCTCTTCCGGTTCATGGTCATCCAAAATCCTTGAATCAGCCAGGGATTCAATCTCCGCAATCCCGTTCTTACAATCTCTGTACGATACCTCCCTAGATCTCCTGTCATCCGAGATCCAACCTTTTATTCTGGATTTTAGCCACCTTAGCTTAGTGGACAGAGCCAGGTCAGCATGGCCATTAAAAACAAAATCCCTGGCCGAATTCCCCACAAAATCTATGAATCCCGGTAAATCCAACCAAGAATTGTAGAAACGGAAGGGAACGTGGCCAAAATCTTGCGGCATAGTAGAGAGCAGTAGAGGGCAGTGATCTGAGAATCCTCTTGACAGCGCGGTAAGAGCCGCTGTCGGCCAATTATTCATGAACTCACGACACACCAATAATCGGTCCAATTTGCTTAGTTTGCGCCCATTATCTGACATATAAGTGAACTTGTGGCCGCCCATGTTGTACTCCACCAAATCCGCCTCCTCTATGAACCTATTAAACCTATCCGCATTTGTGGCGATGAAGTCGGAGTTTACCCTTTCTGAGACAGACCGGACCTCATTAAAATCCCCCATGAGAACCCAAAAACCTGGAAGTGAGGTCCTTAGCTCCAGCAATTCTTCCCAAAGACTTCGCCGACTCACCGGATCATTTGGGGCATATATATTTGCCACTTGCCCCTTTAGATTAGATCCTATTAACTCCCTTGAAACGATTAGAAAGTGCCGATGCTTGATAGTATTTACGACACGAAAGGTCCCTGGATTCCATAGACAAATCAGCCCCCCTGACCTACCCTCCGCCTCAACTGAATCCATTTCAAAATTAGACCGTCCCAGAGCTTACTCCCCTGAACCCTCGTGACATCTCTTAGTTTTGATTCCTGAATTACAATGAATTGTACCCCATATGTCGTTTTTAAACCTCGGATCCAATTCAATTTCAATGGATCCCCCAGCCCCCTAATATTTATGCTTAATAAATTCATTGATTACCTATAAATGGCACCCTCACCCTGAATTAGCAGCCTCACTTGGTCTTCAAATTCCCCAACATGGATACCAACGCATTCACCCACTGCTATAGTCTCCGTAACCTCATTATCCATATCCATCGAAACCCCCACCGGCATAGTCTCAGGGACCATCGAATCACCTTCTTCTTCAGCGGGTTCAACCGATTGAACCTGAACCATGGTGATGCTTTCACCGGGAGATGCAGAATCTGATGGCATTGGGTTATTTAGGTCAGGAAAAGGGGGGATGTCAATTCTATTCCCCGTGTCATCAAACAGAGAAGGCCCAATTGTAGATTCTTTAGAGATTGGGCTTCTAAATAATCGGGGCCTTTTTCTGGAGCTAGCCCGAGAGAGATGGCCCATCTGAGACCCAGATAGGGGAACTCCCCTAATTACTCTAGGAGTATTATTTCGTAGGTTTCGAGGAGTGCATAGGGAATCAAATACAACGTGCACCTCCGAATGTTCCCCATGCAATGAGGCAAGACCCTTTGGCTTCCCCATGCAAGTGGACGATTCCCCTTCCTTTTGCATCTCCGGCTGATCCATGATCGAAATCTCCCCCACCCCCAACAGGTTGTGATAATTCCGGCCGGATTTCCCCCTCCTCAACATCTACCATTCCGGTCTCGCCTTCCCCATTCATAACTGGTGATGGGGATTCTGACGGGGCCGGAGGCCAAACGTGTTCCACTTCTTTAACCCAAACCGGATATGATCTATCCTTCCAGTTTAGCAAAATTTCTTCGTCAATCCTATTGCCAGACTGATGTAACACCAGGCATGATCCCGAAGAGACATCAAACCTGTCCCACGAGAATTCAAAAGGTTCAATCACCTTTCCGTAAAGCCCTGCAATTTCACGGAAAATCTTTTCCTCCCGGAGTACGATCGGTATCCCTTCCATTCGTAGTTTCGCCACTCTTTCAAACTGCATCTCCTGCCCCTCCCATATCATGGTTGATATTAAGTGGTCCTTCCAAGTTTCTTTGTTCCCTATAAAATCCTTAACCAACTCTGGTGAGTTCAAGGATATTAGGCATTTCATGCCTCCAATGTAGGACACCGTCACCTCCTTGTAGCCCCATTTAGTGAATAGAGTCTCCATGTTTGCCAAGGTGTCCACATCCTTTGCTTCTCCCACCATTACCCTGCCCATATAGTAACGGGGAAATAAATCGCCATCCCCCTTTATCGTAACGACCTTCTTCTCCGCCCCGGTATGGACCAGAACGTCCTTATATGACCTCCCCCCATGCTTACATCCGGTATTGTGGGCTGCACTGGTGCATAATGGCGACTAGGGAAGGATTGTTGTCGAAGTTCCGGTTACGGATGGTTTAGTCTCCTATGGTTTTTATCATACCTTGCTATCATCACAGACACCTTTGCGTTCATAATGGTTACCTTATTCATCTTCTCCAGGATTCCGGCTAAGTTGGAAACCTCCAGGATTCGTATGAATCCAAAACAGTTCCCCCGACTATCCTTCTTCTTGGCTACATAAGCATCTGACACCACCCCGAGATTTTGGAAGGATTTTCTCAGACTGTAGTTAGACACCCCCTCCGGAAGGTTGGAGATAAAGAAAGTTGTTTCCTTTTGCTCCGCTGGTTGTTTCCCTTTACGCCTGTAAGTGACCTCCGTCCACCTAACGCCGCAGCAAGTTAAATGCATAACAACACCATATTCACTTTCCCCTTTTATAAAATATTGTATGAAATGTATTTTTTTTGTTATATATGTATTTTATTTTGTATTATGAGACATTAATTGCCATTTAATTTGGAAATTAATAATTATATATTTTTTTAAACAGCTAAAACCATGACACGCAAATGCGTGTCACCCTCTATTTATGACAAGGTTTTCCTTGACACGCATTGCGTGTTGTAAAATGCGTGTCATAAAATGCGCGTCATCAACATTTTATGACAGGGCCTTCCTTGACACGCTTTCGCTTGTCATCTACCCCCTTTAATGACACGCAATGCGTGTCATTAAAGGCTTTTTTCTAGTAGTGTATCCTGGCTTAGAGGCGGTGTTACTCGGATTGGTGTGCAGGCATTCGTGAGGTAAACTAGTAATAAATGAGTTTTGAAATACTTCCGCTGTATTTTGATTTACAATAAATGCATTTTAAATGCAAATGACCTGTTATGAGATCAAACTGTAGGATGCCCAGGTTAAGGTATTACATTTTGATCAACATATCATTTGGTATCAGAAGGAAAACTATGCTACATGTGGTTGGGTATATATGATTCATTTAGTTTTATTAAATAATAATCTTCAACTATTTTCAGCTTAAATCTTCATTGATTCTTCATAATCTGCAACTATTTTAAGTAATCCAATTTCGATGATTTTATCAATGATGATTTTAGACATCAACTTTGGTACATCCTTTTTAAATAAACTAAAAATCATTGAATCCCAGGGATTTTTATTTTATTCTTAATGCCATGGATTAAACTGTTATCGCCAATCATATACTAATTAAAAACCCTAATATATGCAGGTGATGGGATCAGCGAAATAAGGAGCGCACGATACCCAGACCGACAAGTTCGTTAAAAAGAGGCACTCTTTTGTAATATGTTTGTTTAGTCAGTTAAAAACTATAGGCTTACAAATTTTTGAGGAAAAAAAGCTAAGATGTTTAGTACGATGTCTTTTAGACCACTAAAAAGGTAGGTTATTATCAAACACCGTCCTCACTTATGTAAATAACTATATATGCAGATACTTCTGATCGAAATATTTTGTACGCTCCAGAAAACACACAAATGCTTAGCCGCAACGCGCGGCGGGATAACACTAGTTTCAATTAATAATTAAGGGAGTGAAAAGACAAAACTCCACTTACACGCAAAAGACCAAAACTATAGGTTCCGATGAACCCCCTCGGCCCTATGTAAATCCGCCCCTGCTTATATATGTTATATTATGCAAAACGTTCTTTCTTTTTATGGTTGTGATTATATACAAAAAGCTTATCACTATAAATAATAGTGTACGATGATGCTAAACTATTATACATAAACGCATCACGTCGGTATTACATATGATTTTTACTTATCTTTTAAAAACATTTATTTCTCCTCTAATGTTACGTACTTTTTCAAACGCCCTATATTTTTGACATCATAACCTACTTTACATTTATTTTCTTCAAACCAAATTATTTATATTTCGTAATATTTAAAATAATAGAATATAATTAAAAATTAAAAACTAGTGTAAGATATGTTTTTGTATTAATATTTTTTACATTACTCCAAGTGGGTCGCTAATCTCTCTGGTTCATTGTGTGTTAGATCCATGAAAATAGTATATTGATGTCTTGTTTAAACAAAAACTGTTACATTACTCCAAGTGGGTCGCTTTCTTTTTGAACATAGATTTGGATTCTTTCGCTGTCTCCTTTGCTTTCGCCTTTGTAACTGACTTCTTTTTCCTTGTTGGACGAGATAATTCTTCGAAATCATATGACACATCATTAACATTGAGATTAAATGCAGTTGTGTGAGCTTCCGAAGCTGATATGTTACAGCCCTCATGAGCTTAGAGGCGTTCAACGGTTCGGTTTTCGATTTGGTCGATTTATTCAGCTTTTAAATTTTTTTAGGCTTATTCGTTAACCGAACTGAACCATATTAGAGATTGTTAAACCGAATTTTATTCAGTTCAGTTTGGTTTAGTTTTGTTTAAAACCCAAACAAACCAAATTCAACCTTTTCAATTGAATTACATTTTTATCTAGTTTTGGTTTCTTAGTGAGACAAGGACGAGATGAGGGACTTCAGCGTTTTGGAGGCGGCGACGAGAGGAGGGTGGGGTTGGAAAGAACGTCATGTGTGTATAATATCGTATGTATCTTCATGTAAACCTTAAGTCCCTAAACATATTTACTAATTACATATATAGTTATCACTTATTCAGTTTACTCGGTTAACCGAATAAACCAATTTAAAAAAATGTGTATCCATTAACCGACCAGAAAACAAAATTCAAAATTTGGATATGATTAAGAACCAAACCGAAAACCGAATTCACAATTTGCTCCGAAAACCAATTACCTAGAAGGAACAACCTAAGGCCTCTATTTATAGGTTGATTAGGAGGGGAGGCATATGCGTGCTTGTGGAGGCAAGGGAATGCTCCGTACTTCCGTGCGAATCTATGTTGTCCTTGGTTTAGATTTTCTAGCACCATCTGACATGGAGCATGGACGCGCCCCGGTAGGCAATGAGTTGACATGGAGCATGGACGCGCCCCGGTAGGCAATGAGTTGTAAACCCTAAATATCCACACACCTCTCATCGCCGCCACCACTAGCCACCTACTTGTCGCCGACCATTGCCACACATTGCCGTCTTTGCTCCCTGCTGTTGGTGGACTGTCTGGTTCTGCCAGTTTACAAGTAGGAGTCTCGGGTGCTGCTAGATTTCAGTTCTACAGGTAAGTCTGAAAGAGTTCAAATTTGAGGTGATTCATGTATCCAATTCTAGTGACTGGAATCGTTGATCTTTAGGTGTTTATGTTTGGTTAACTGTTATTCGTGAAAGGTACAAACACTGACACCCTATGGTTGATTGTTTATGTTTCTCTTTGGTTTGCAACCTAACTCCTAGTGGGCAATCTGGGATTTGACCTAGATTGGTCCGTACATTGTTTTTCCGCTATGTTATCTAAAATTTTAAATCCTACTTATGAAACCCAACAGAGACGCCATCCACTTCTCTCCGAATACAACGAATACAAGTAATATCGAGTTCATTGATGTTCAACTTGCTGGCATATAAGATATATATTTTTATGTTAGGGACATGGATAACATCTCTCAAAGGCAATACCAATGGCTAAGTGGTGTATGTCCATGAACTATCATCACACGATCTCTCAATAGTGGATAGATGTTAAATCTGGATCGACTAGAACAAGCATGATTAGTGGCTCTAGTTATCAAGAACCATCCATGATAAAAAAAAAAAAAAAAAAACCACTCAAGTCATTTAATACATCTCGGAAATAATGATTTATGAAATGTATTGAGTTACTCCCTCGGTAGAACTTCATATACTCATATCATCACGTCCTTATTTCATCTTGAACTTTAAGCTTGAACATTAACAAATCTATCCAAAACAACAAAGTTGTTTGTAACACTTGAAAATAGTAACACTTACGGACAACTAATTCAGTTCAAGAACAAAACCAAGTTGTTTTTCATCAAATAGTTTTTTTTAAAGTCGTTATTTTTTAAAAACATACTACATCTTAATCGATTAGCGAAACCATTTTAATTTACAAAAATTAATGCAACTCGTTATAAAACATTACCCAGTTTTGCAAACTGATTATATTAATATTATTAATAATTACATTTAACGGTTTAAAAAAATTAATTTTTAGGTTATGTTTAGATTTAACAAAATCAAAACCCAAAAAACGATCTTGGGTGGTTAAACCGTATCTAAAACGCATGTTAGAGATTAAGTTGTTTCTAACACGCATGTTACAAAAATTAAACGTTTACATAAAACATCTTTAAACATATTGTTTATAAAAATAAAATGTATCCAGCACACATGTTAGATAATTAAACATTCATAAAATATTCTTATCATATATGGTTTTAGAAAAATAAACCCTTTCTGACACGTATGTTAGAAAATTAAACATGTACCAAAAAAAGATTTAAAACCAAATGGTTTAATCTAATCATTTGTTTTGTAACATGTACCAAAAAAGATTTAAAACCAATCTGTTTTGTAACACATTATTTTGGATTTATGATTGTACTCTGTTTTTTATAAATTCCATCCAAGACATTTGTACTAGTTATAAACCAATTCAAGTTTTATCTATTATTATTATTATTATTATTATTATTATTATTATTATTATTATTATTATGTCTAGAGTTCGTAAAAAACCATTATTTCATTAGTTTTTCCAACAGTTTAGACTTCCATAATTATTATTATATATATTAAAACAAAACCTTATTATATATATTAAAACAAAACCTTCGGAAATAGTAAAGTTTAGGTTCTTTTCATTTTGGCCATCAAACTTTTTTAGTTTCTTTTTATTTTTACCTTTTTAACATTTTCATTTTCAACCTTTATACTATATAATATACGTTTTTAGCCCGTTTCATTTTTTATTAATTTCGTTTTCCTTTAATAACTTTTGTTCGTTAACTTTTTTAAAAACACGAAGGTCGCGGCTGTTTTTAGTTTTTTTTATCAACGTTCCAATATAATTTTTTTTAAACGGAGTTGTATTCAAAATCTAAGGTTTTTTTATTATTACCTATAGCGAGAGTCGTTACCGTTGTCGTACCGTGACTAGCCGAACCTGTTATGAGCGAACAACATCATTTTCAGTATTGATATTATCGGAAACCGTATCGCTATTCGCTTTTATGGTTTTCGACGACCCGAACTATTAATTTTTTTATTTTGTTTATTTCCTTTTTTATTATTTAGTTTTATGTTTCTTTTTTATTAATATTATTTTTATCGGTGCACTTACTTTTTAATTTTTTATTTATTTTTACATTTAGCGAGTGTCGTTACCGTTGTGGTACCGTGACGAGCCGAACTTATTATGAGCGAACAACATCATTGTCGGTCTTGGTATTATCGGAACCCGTACCGGTCTACGCTTTTATAGTTTTCGACGACTCGAATCAGTATTTTTTTATTATTTTATTTTTTCCTTTTTTATCATTTAGTTTTATGATTTTTTTATTAACATTAATTTTACCGTTGCACCTACGTTCGTGGACGAGCTGAATCGATAACTTCTAAACTCCCGCCGCGTAGCGCGAAGGAAAAAAAAACTAGTTTATATTAAAACTAGAAAATATATGAAGTACAAATAAGATCGAGACTTAATTTACAAAAGTGCAGTTTAGAAAAGGGAAAATTCAAGAACTGGTAGCAATTGTTATGATACCTGGTTAGTGGTGGACCCAGAAACTTTTTTCGTGAGAGTCAAAAATTTTTGGGGTCTATTAACTATGTGTTATATAATAATTTTTTCGATCCGTTTCGGGCCATATTGGTTTAGGTCGAATCGGTTCGGGTCATATATAAAAAAGATAATGAAACTAAATTTCATATAATCAACAAAAAATATGGCAAACTTCATTACAAAATGCATAATGATAATACAATATATCTAAAATTGTTCTCTACGGGTTTTTATTTTTTAAAATTTAGCCATAGCATCTTCTAGATAGACATTATTAATCAAGTCTTTTTTAACATAACAAATACAACTATCATTTAAATTCTCATCACCAATATGATTACGCAATTCGAACTTCACATACTTCATTGCCGAAAAACATCTTTCAAATCGGTGCTTCATTTTTTTTAGATAAGTGTCGTTTCATTGACTGAATCAGTATTTAATTATTATAATTAGCGTGGGCTAAGTAGATGTGCACAAATCGGGTATTCTCAAGAACCGGTTCCCGTTCTTACCAGTTCCGGGTATTGAAGAACCAATTCCCGTTCTTACAAGTTCCGGTAATTCAAAGCGGGTATTTCAAGAATCAATTTTCGTCTATTCGAAAAACTTAGTTAAACATATAAATATATTAATTAAACATATAAATAACTAACTTAAAAAGTCTAATAACATTGAAAACTTAAAATGTTACAAAATAGATAAATGTTTAAAACATAAACTAATAAAACATAGATAAATTATTAAAAAAAACTAGATCGTCTTCATTTTACTTTTTGTGACTTCGTTTTTTGATCATCTTCGTGACTTCATTTAGTGATTTATTAATCTTCTTCTAGTGGCATGACAATCTCATGTCGATCTCATCCTCGTCAAAAAAGTTCCAGCATGTTTTTCAGGAGAGAACCGGTTTTGGATGAACCGGTTTGGGAGAGAACCGGTTTTGTATGAACCGGTTTTGGAGAGAAACGGTTTCGGGTATTTTTAGAAACGGGTTTGACTATAAATATTGGAACATATCTAGACCCTACGGGTAGGGTCGGTTGGGTCGGTTCCAGAAGAACCGGTTTTCGGGAAGAACCGGTTCCGATTTCTTGGGCGGTTCCGGTTTTTTGTTCACCTCTAGACTTAAGACTTGAATTTGGGAATTGGGTTGAGATTGTGTGTGGGCTAATGGGCTTAAGAGTTAAGACTTGAATTTGAAATTTAGGATTGAGATTAGGCTTAAAACTAAAATCATAAACATGTAATTTAATTAGATAGTACTTATTTTATATAAACTATTATATTAGTATTTAATTAAAATTAATTTTTTATATTAGAAAACTTATAAATTTCTAATTTAGTTTTTCTTAAGGGTCGATTTTAAAATTCATGAGGTCAGTTTCTTAGAGGGCGTTTAAAAAAGGTTGGTACGCCCCTGTACGTACTTCAATAACTACTCCACCATAAACTAGTATATAACGAGCAAGCATAGTTTGACATTAACACTAACATCAAGCCCCACCATTATACTCTATTATTGAGGAACGTGTATGAACAGTGACACACGTAACAAAATTACGAGACTACCTTTAATCGTGTAAGGTCCTCAACGTGCTATCCTTTCATTCACCTTCTGTTTCTTTTCTTTCCACCGATGCTCATTTTCTACTCCTCGCTTCCGTCATCTATTAATGAGCAAACGTAGTTTGACATTAATATCAACATCAACATCAAGCACCACCGTTTTGAATTTAACATTCACAACATTTCCTGACCAAGTTTAAGGTATGATAATCAAGAAACTGTACGAAATTTCTTGATTTTGTATGAATCGGGCAGCTTTTTAAATCGTGTAAGATCACTTTCAAATTAAAGTAATTCACATGTACATGATATTTTCAATCGGATAAGACAGCAAGTAAATTCTGAAGAACGAGATGCGCTTTTATGTGAAAATTGTATTGAAAATTATAAATTAACATGACAAATCCTTCATATAGGGTTGAACAGTCACAATAAATTGTTGCAAGTTTTTCTTGGTATGGCGGTTGACGTTGTAACTTATAACTAAGTTACTACTAACCATCAATAGTAACATTGTTACTACCGATCATTCGACCATCATTAGTAACTTTGATATTACTACCGGTTGCTCAATTGATACCAACCATCAATAGTAACCTTTGTTACTATTGACAAGTTACTACCAAACTACGTACATAGTTGCTGCCAATGGTTAAACTTTTTACTAAACCTTAAGTTTTTACTGATGATCAATAGTAACTTACTACGGATTCTTCACTTCTTTATGATCATCAAATTTCACGCAACTTTTTACCATCCATACACATCTGATACATTTCCAATTAAGCATCTAGTTATAAGGCAAAAACAAAAAAAAGAATTTCCACACTGACCCATGACGTGTTCATGAATATATAAAAAAATCATGTGTATTAAACCCTCGTTTTAGACATTTTATTAACAAGTTCATGTGAACTGATACTTAATTAGTTTATATTTATATTTTTATTGGTTTAGCTAAAAAACGAACTAAAATGATGCTTTCACAGCCATGATGTGGTTGATGATCGAAAAACGAATAATAGATCAAATTGTGAAATCCATTTAATCCATGTGAGAGTTGGGCATTGCAAGTGAAATTATACGTGGGATTAAGTTGGTTGGGCCGAAAGAAATTATAAGATTAGCAGGCCCTAAAATAAACGCTTAATGCGCGATCTTAATTTAAAAAGAGGTGATGTAGATAGAGGTGCACAAAAGAACCGGAACCGATCCGATGGATTATCCGAAACCGGATCCGGCTAGAACCGGTTGTTTTAGAACCGGTCCGGATATTTTGAGAACCGCCGGTTCCGGGACCGGTTCTGGGTTTTTTGACGGACCGGATAAAAATCGGATATTTTGGAACCGGTTTTTTTCGGACATTTTGGAACCGGTTCCGAACCGGTTCTAGCCGTTGGGGTTAAAAAAAACGGCTATATAGCCGTTTAATACCCGTTTTTTTTTGTTTTTTGTTTGTTTTTAAGGATTGAAATTTAGTATAAATAGGTATTGGGTGTATGGGTTAGTTCACCACAATATTCTAGCTCTCAAAACTCAAAAACGCTCTCAAAACGCAAAAAAACGCTCACTTTAAGCAAAAAGAAAAACGCTCTCATGGCTTCCGCTTCCGCAAGCACTCAAAATTCGGTTGGAGGTTCTACTAGCGATGTTACGGTTGTGTCAATACTTCCTTGCTCCCGAAACCAAGAAATATGGGCTTATTTCGATTTATGCGAAATGTCGAACGGTTCGCAAAAGGCTCGTTGCAAACGTTGTGGTAGACTTTTGGGTGCGGCGGGAAATAGCAGTTTGAGGAAACATATTGCTAGTCACGCACGACACACTCAAGAAGGTGAAGATCAAACTCAAATTGGTAGGGATGGAGGAGTTTGGCAATACAATGTCGAGAGGGTTCGTGAGAGAATGACACATTTCGTCATTCAAGAAGGCTTGTCTTTTGATCATTTTGATAATCCGCGCTTGACGAGGATGATACAAGAGACGCTTCAACCGAGTTACACAAATGTAAGTCGTTCTACTTTGAGAAGAGATTGTTTGAAAATGTGGAAAAGAGCTAAAAAATAATTAATTTTAGGTTTTGAAAATTTAAATACCGGCATTAACTTAACAACGGACGTTTGGTCCGCTTCACATGGTTTACCCGAATCGTACCTTTGCGTTACCGCACATTGGGTTCAATCGGAGTCGTGGCAAATGATGAAGCGTACGATTGCGTTTGATTATTTTGGATATCCACATACCGGTGAAAACTTATTTTATATTTTAGACTCGGTAATTCAAACTTATAAAATTCAACGAAAAATATTTTCAATATCTTTTGATAAAGCTTCAAATAACACAAACGCGGTCGAAAAATTAAAATAAAATATGAACCGCCTTGTAACGGTGTTTTTTTTCATAGTCGATGTGTTGCACACATCATTAACTTGGTTGTGCAAGACGGTCTAAATGTCCAAGAAATAAGAGACGTAAAAGAAAATTTTAAAGTGATGTTACGTGAAGTTTTTAGCACAAGCAAAAAAAGATATATAAATTATAGAAACTTGTGCCAACAAACGGATTCCATCTTTTTAGGTCCGAATTGGGACGTACCTACTAGATGGAACTCGACTTGGAAAATGTTTGAATCGGCCTTAAGGCAAAGAATTACTTTAAAACATTTCCATGATGAACTTGTACAAAAGAAACGTTGTTTACAAAAATTTGATAATATAAGTTGGGATATGATCGAGAAACTAACTAATTTGCTTGAGGTTTTTAAAAATGCAACTACATGTTTATCGGGAGTTTATTATCCCACGTCTTCGCTAATACTTCAACAATTATACTTAATATGTAATAAATTAAAAGAGTTTGAATATCACGGCCCTATTTTTGAAAAAATGGTAAAACCTATGAAAGCTAAATTTAAAAAATATTTTTCAGAAATGCCGGCCGTTGTTACATGTTCGGCCGCCTTAAACCCAACGATTAATGTAACCGGTGTTGAAACATTAATTGGATCAATATCGGATGATTTAAATATGTTCGAGGAAGACCCAAATTTTGAATCAAATGCAATAAGGGATTTCAATTCGGCTTTTAATAATATGTTTGATTATTATTTACGCAAATATGGTGGAAGTGGTGATCCATCAAACATACGTGAATCAATGGGTTCGGGTTCAACTTCTAGTAGTTCAAGGAACCCGATGCTAAATTTATTTAGCACTTTAAGAAACGAAAATACTAAACGAGCTCGTGGAACCACACCACGTAGCGAGCTTGGGAGATATCAAGCAACCGACTTTATTTCTACTCTAAGATCCGAAGAATTTGAAAACTTTGATATCTTGAGTTGGTGGCAAGGAAGGGAATCCCAATATCCCGTTCTAGCCGCAATGGCCCGTGACTTACTAACCGTCCAAGCTTCCACGGTAGCTTCGGAATCCACTTTTTCTCTTAGTAGCAGGGTTTTATCTATTCGAAGAACGAGGCTTACACCGGAATCTATGGAGATGTGTATTTGCTTGAAGGACCATTTGGATGCCGCCGAACGTGTACAATATGTTGCAAAACTAGAAGGCGAGCTTGACGTTAAACAAGAAATACATGAATTCGAAGTAGAACATGGGGCGGCGACTCCACTTTCGGACGAAGAACAAGCTTACGATGAAGCCCAACGTATCTCAAGCGAAGAAGAATGAAAACCGATGATACAAAGACTACGACGAAGAATATTGAAAACATAATAAATAATTAATGCTTTGTGATTCAATTATGTTTTTTGTACGAACTATTGTTAAATAACTTAAAATAATCTACAAAATAAATAAAACATGTATTTTATAGTGTATCTTTGTTAATTTTTAAATTTTTTTTTTCCAGAACCGGTGGAACCGGTTTTTTTATCCGGTCCGGTTCTAAATATCCGATCCGGTCCCAATAGGTTCCAAGTCTCCACACCCGAAACCGGTTCTAATGGATCCGGTTCTTGACCAACGTTGACGAAACCGGTCCGGATCCGAACCGGATCCGGTTCCGAAAAAAACCCGGTTTGTGCACCTCTAGACGTAGATCCGTAATTTTGAGGTTCTGACAACATTGTGGAATTTTGAGATGTTAGGTATTATAGTTAGAGAGCGAAAGTATTAGTTTCGTCTAGATCTGTCAGTTTCGTCTAGATCTGTCAGTTTCGTTTAGATTAGGTTCGTTTAGACGACATTAGTTAAAGATGATTAGTTCGCTTCTTTTTTATTTGTATATATACTTAACTAGGTTAAAATCTTGTGTATCACACGTGTTGAATATATATAATATTATATATTACGTAGTAAAAAAACTCGTGTTTTACACGGATTGAATAAACCCGTGGAATACAGTATAATCAGTTAACATATACACTCTTCAAAATATGTCAGAAGATTTATTAATATAAAGATTAGTACTTTCTTTAAAATATATTATTATTAAAAGATAAAAATGTATTTAATAAAAAAGAGATGCGAGAAAAAAATTATGAGAATGAATATGTATGTAACATGTGGCATGAAAAACTTTTATTTATTATATTTTATAGTTATAGATTCATAAATGAAATGAGTGATAATTTTAAAATAATAAGTAAAAATAAAAATACTTTCTCTATAAATATGTAACTTATCATAAATGATAAATTTCAAATTAGGAAACAAATATTATTACGCAAATAGAAAGACAAATTGAGTAAATAAGAATGATCGGAAAAATTTTTGTAAGGATGAATGTGAGAGCGACATGTGACACATTTTTTACTCCTTTATTAGTATAGATTAATTTGTAATTTCGTTTCAATTTGAATCAGAATCGTATCTTTTCAATCAACATGAGGTGACATAGGTCCACACAGGCCCATAAAGATAGTCGGTGAGTTGAGGGAAATAAAAAGAACACATTGACGGCATTGGGTGAAGTTGGTGCCGGCAACAGAAAAGGAAGCTTTTTTAGACGTACACGTTAACGGAGAGTTCAGTTTCGGAGTCGGCAGATTAGTGAGGAATGAGGATGGCCGTTGTTGACTAGATCGACGGAAGCAGATAAGCACACAAAAATAAATGTGATATTAAGCAAATCTAAAAGGATATAAGAAAAACAAAATCAATAAATATATGTCAGCTAATATATCGGTAAGAACCACTGAGTAAACTTAAGGATAAGATTTCGTATAAAATTTTCTAAATTTAGCGCTTAGTTCGTTTACTATCGTTGCGCATACCAAACTAACGACTAATTTTACGACCGACCTTTTCCCATTATTTTCTTGTGTTATTTATTTAACCTTATAAATTTTTAGTTTGTAAAAATAATAATATATATTCCATGTATACAATGAATCAAGGACTTTTGGTGTCAATAACTAGAAAGTTGACTATCTCCTGTAAAACATTACCTACGACTCGAATCCGTCGATAGTCTTTGATAGATAAATTTGAAAAGAGAATAAAAAATAAAATTTATAAATATCCATAGTTGATATGTTGGTAATTACCGACAAATAGAAGAATACTAAAAAAAATCTATAAATATATTCGCTGATAAGTCAGTAATACTTACTGATAAGATAAAATCCAAAAAAGTATAAAAAAGAAAATCAATAAATGTATGTTGCTAATCTATCATTAATTGTGGACACTTAGTAAATTTAAGGATAAGATTTCATACTAGGCTTTTTAGTACGTCATTGTCGGTGAGAATATTTTCGCGATTAGATATTCCGTTGGTGATCTGTCGGAAATACTGAAGATAAGATCTCGTACGAGATTTTTTGTCGTTGTTAGTTGAAAAGTTCACCCCTTCGGTGATTCCCCGGTCGACATCACAATGAATTCATCACAAACGTCCATTGTTTTCACATGCATTCTTCATTAGTACCTCGTCGTTTAAACTTTTATCACAAAAAACACTCCTTTATGTGCTTTCAGAAATTAAATGTGCCGAATGTAATGTTGAGTACTTCATATCATTATTCTAATAAACGATTCCAAAAATGACACGTGTTATTATTATATTTTTTTCTCACTAAAAATTTCTAATTTTTCCTATTTTAAGTAAACTTACAATTGTGAAATCTAATTATGTTAATTTTTCTTTTAAAATAAAATTTTGAATTATAATTATTACTTAATTAAGGAAACAAAGAATTTTATTTATTATAATTTTATTTTTCTATTAAACAACCCAATGTAATACATTGGTATATAACCTAGTGTGTTAATATGTTTGCAACTGGTTAATTGGTATAGGAATGTAGGTCGATTTTCCCACATATGGTCATGGATCATTCATCTTTGTAAGTGACGACCTCCTATGTGTTGGTGAAGACTTTTGCATGTGTGCACATGTCATGCGACATACAAAATACGTCAATTTATGGTGGAATAGGTGGACTCGATTACTAGCAAAGAAGTTGTTCATGGCAAAAAAAGGAGATGATTTGTCTCCTACAAGTGAATTTAAGCTAGAATGGGAGGCCTCAGATTTATAATTTACTACATGGGCACATGCATGCTTTCATAGCGTGCTTATGTAGTACAAAATGGGTTTGAAACGGTGCACATGGTTATTAACATTAGAATGACTTTTCATAACCTAATAGCGATATATAGTCGTGAGTGAAAGTTCGTTGGTGATTTATCAGTGAAATACGTGACCGAGCAAACCGTCAACAATATATCATTGAAACTGCCATCAACGATTCTTCAGTGGCGAGGTCTTTGGTACGCTATGGGTGAAAGGTATCTCGCTCATCTACCGATGATCTTCTAATGTCGATGATCTTGCCATGACGTCTCGATCATGATCATCTTGACGGTAATTGGTTAGTGACATCATCATCAACGACATGTTTTCTCACTGACTATCACCAATGGATTACCAACGTCTCACATTCTCATCGATTGATTTATGACGGTAACGTTTATGATATGAAAGTTTTAATGTGTTAAGACAATGTTTGAATTCCTTTGAAAAATGGTACAAAATGAATTATGTTTTCGCTCCTTACATGAATTTTTAAGTTTCAAAACTATATGTTGATTAGTAAATCCAACAAGTGAGACTTTTCGAGAACAGGTCCTTACATCATAGGAACGACTTGACTTCTTATCATATTCAATGAGAGGGATTTCTTTCGGTTTAGGAAGTTCTTCTTGCTCCGATTTTTGTTGATTTTAACAATATCAAACATTGTAGCAATAATTTTATCCGTGTATTATTTAACTCAAAAAACAATACGGATCGTATTATACCATACGACCCGTGTGTAAGTGTCATATAGGACATAGTATCCCGTATCACAATGGACCGTATTATTCTATACAACATGTATAGATGAAGAATGACCACTGACAGAGAACAACTTTTATCGTTTGCCTAAAAAAATACGGGTCGTATTGCCAATACTACGTGTATTTTTGTGTCTATAATAATTTTAGTCATATTCTTTATTAATTGGTTAATATAAGAGCTTTTAGCATTCCTAATAAATGTTTATGATGATTAGTTAATATGAATGTATATATGTGTATGTATGTTTGTAATTATGTAATTAGATATTTATTTATGTATGTATGTTTGTGTGTATATATTTTTGTAATTATGTAATTGGGTTTTTATTTATGTATGTATGTAATTGTGATGTGTAGGTATATAAGAGGGTATTTATTCATATGCTTATGTAAGTTTGTATGTATATGTAACTTTATTTAATTTTGTTACAAGTTCGAAACTTATTGCGGTTGACGAGAGGAAGAACGTCGTACACATAATCAAAAAATGCTTGAAATGCAACGACAAATGGATGAAATGCGTCGAATGTGGGATCGCCAAACGAGCACCGATGATAATTAGCTTGGAGTTGTTGAGCCTTTGCCTTTGTTGTTCGTATTTGTCTTGAACAATTTGCATATTTGTGTGTCGAACAAGTTTATGTTTTGAATGTTTGATTTGTCGGACAAGTTTGTGTGTCGAACAATTTGGATGTTTGGTTTATGTTTCAGATATTAGTTTTTATCAGATTTGAATGTTTGAATGGTTTATATTTAATGATTTGCAGGTTTTTGTTTTTAGAAATTTAATATTTCTGGATAAAATATTAAAAATTAAAAAAAAAAACAGAAAAGACTTATACCGACGACATGTCGCTATAGGCCTTTTTCAAAAATTATTAAAAAAACAAAAAACCCTATACCGACGACATGTTGTCGGAATAGGGTCAACCTATACCGACGACAGGGTTGGACTCTATACCGACGATCGGTATAGAATTTCTTTTTGAATTATTTAATTAGACCCTATAGCGACGACATGTCGTCGGTATAGGCTGACCTATACCGACGACAATCTTGGGCTATTGGTACGAAGCAATCCCGACGACATCGTCAGTATAAGCTATCCGACGACAAGTCGTCGCTATAGGGTAAAAAAAATCGTCACTATAGGGTAATACTGTTGTAGTGCTTTTCGATTTTTAGCCACACATTTTGATCACATGTGAGTTTCTTCGTTTCTTTCCTTGTATTATATTTATTTACATGTAAATCAAGGACAATGTACGATTTCAATGTGTGGATGAGGCTTAATGAAAACCGTAAATAACAAAAAATTCACACAACATATAAACAACTCTTATTGCGCATAAAACACATCTTTTTAGCGTAAATCGTGAATCAGACACTTAACTCATTATATGTTTTAGATCCCTAGACATGGTTGTATTTTTAATATCGTTAATCAAACACTTGCCTTATTATATGTTTTGGATCCGTAGACATGGTTGTATTTTTAAGTTTTAGGATAAAGTTGACTGAGCAAGTGTTTTAAAGAGATTACTTTACATGCTTACTAATTCAAATATTATCTTTAGCAAAACCATAAACAATCACCATTCTTATATAGTTTCTTCATCATAACTTAGGTTTTTTTTAACAGCAACACCTAGATATTGTAGAATAATTATTCATTAATATCATACTTTCTTTGCATTCATTCATACTTTAAACATTTCAAAATCTACTTTCACTCAATTACCTAACACATAATGATGATCATCTTGTACTTTCCGTCTGTTTGTCACGAAGACAACCGTATTAACCGTCTTTCTATTGAAGTAGTCGTATTAACTATCACCGTCTGTCTAACGATATATTCGTATTCATTATCACCGTCCGTCTACCGAAATACCCGTATTAACTATCACCGTCCGTCTACCGAAGTAGCCATATTAACCATTCATTCATCACTATACACACATAGTCATTTATCAGTTTGTACTTTAAAACATTTAACTATAGAAACATTCATCAAAACATAAGTATACACCCCAACCCAAATCGTTATAAAAGTTCTTTAAAAGGGGGGGAGGGGGGTCTAAAAACTTACCTGATCAGTTATCCTCTATGTACTGTCAACCGGTCCAAGAGGCGTCACTCATAGTCAGAATTGATGATTAATAAAATATTATGTCTACACTTTCTACTAGTCCAACGAACTAGGTTGTTACATTTTATGAGATCTCAACGAAACTAGGTTATTTTCGCTACTTATGTCTCAGTGAAACTATGTAGTGTTGCTTCATGTGGTCTCAACGAAACTAGGTAGTTTTGCTACTTATGATCTCAACGAAACTAGGTAGTTTTGATTCCTTTTAGTTTCTCCTGTTAGTTTCAGCTGATCGTCTTCTTCGCAGAAACTCGTTTCTACATGTTAATGGCGGCTAAGCTCATATACGCTCAAGATGTTAACTTTTTACGTTCAAAACGTTTATTTAACTCTTGTGAGTCTAGATCTAAGGTTTGTTTCTCATTTAACACGTAAAATTCCGATCTTTTATGTTAAAAACCCAAAAACCCCATTTCGAACACCTCAGATTTAGGACGAATGGTTACCTGTTAATGTGTAATTCTTCTTACCTAGCAGTCCAGAGATTAATACCAACGCTCTTGGAGCTCCTTTAAACCAAAACCCGACTTTCTCTCTAGATTTCTCTCTAGAATTTGGAAGTTGAAGGTGTGAATGGTGGATAAGGGGTGGCGGCAATGGTTTTAGCCCTCCCCCCCCCCCCCCTCTCTTTTCTGTAACACCGAAAACTTCAAACCAAAGTTTTACTTTTAAAACGCACGATAATAGGTCTCATAAAAAAACTCTTGACAAAACAACGCATGTTGAATACAATAATATGACATTGGCATGGTTTTGTTTTAAGACATCCGACCAACATCTCAAAATATAACAAGTTTTAACATCCAGGAGATAGTTCAAAACAAGTTTAGACATCAACCAACAATATTTATAAATCCCAATACGAGATTAGTTTAACAAACAACCGTCGAAAGTTTATGAGAAATCCAATCCGATATGAAGCATGACCCTACGCTTACTCCGGAGCTTTACCTACATCAAAACACCGTATATATAACACCATTAGTAATGATACAACATTGCACAATAACCCCCAAGTGCTTAAATCCCCAAATCGTCAAACCCCAGCTTCACATGTCTTTTTGATCTGCTTTGATACTAATTGTTCGAGCAATTCGATCAAACAAAAACACAAACACGACGATTTTGTTGGACTCTCCACGAGTACTTTTGATAATTGAAAACTGTAAATAAAACAATAATCATATCATCTATTTATACTAATCTAAACCCAAACCTATTCTAACTCAAACTCAATTAAACTAACCCTTAATTAGACTCAAATTGATAATCCATACTAGATAAACATAAACCCTAATTAATAAAATAAATCCTTTTAGTCATCATTTAAAGAGAACATGTTGTATCATTTTCCTGATTTTTCAGTGGCCTATATATATTCGCACCCCACATCCATTGCCATTGTAACTAATATTCAACTAACAAGAAAGAAAACAAAACAATGGAGCTACCATTTCTGATCATCCCCTCAATTATCTTTCTCTTCATCTTACATAGCATCTACCATCACCGGAAAAGAAGACTCCCTCCCGGTCCGGCCGGCCTCCCGATCATTGGAAACCTCCTTGAACTTGGACCAAAACCCCATGAATCCCTCGCCAAGCTCGCACACAAACATGGTCCATTTATGACCATCCAATTGGGCAGCATCACCACCGTGGTGGCGTCCACCCCGGACGCCGCCAGAGAAATCCTCCAACGCAAAGACGACGCTTGCTCCAGCCGTCCCATCTGACACGCTGCTACCGCTATACAAAACCTTGAAGCAGCAATCCTTTGGATACCACCAAACGAAACATGGCGCGCCATGCGAAAAGCCCTTAACATGTATCTCACAAACCAACACAAACTCGACGCACTCAACGACCTCCGCCAAAATGTGGTGGATGAAACGCTGCAGTTCCTACGGGAGTGTGGGCGGAAAAAGGTGGCCGTGGATATCGAAAAACTTGCGTGTACGGTTGCAATCAACCAGTTGTCGAACACGATTCTTTCGCGGAATGTGACGAGTTATGAGTCCGATAATATAAAGGGGTTTAAGGCGACTATTGAGACAGTGATGGAAGTGTTGGGGAAGTTTAACATTGCAGACACATTTCCTGTGTTGAAACCATTAGACCCGCAGCACATACGGCGGCAGACTAAGGCGGCTTATAAGTGGATGGATGAAGTGATCGAAGGTTTTGTAAGTGAGAGAGTGAAACATCGTGAGTCGAAACTTCCGATGTTTGGTGATATGTTGGATTCACTTTTGGAATTCAGTCAAGAGAATGAAACCAAGTTCAACCTTATACATATCAAGGCTTTACTTGGGGTAAACCATCTCTTTATTTCATTTGCCTTTTTTAATTATCATCCAAACCAAACCAAACCAAACCAAACCAAACCAAACCAAACGTACCCAGTATAATCCCACACATAGCTAACGCTATTAGTAGGGTCTGGGGAGGGTGTGATGAGGGCAAACCTTACCCCTATCCCAAGGGATAGAGAGGCTGCTCCCGTTTAGACCCCCGACTCCATGGGAAAGAAAAAGATAAAAATATAAATAAAATTAATGAGTAATAAAGTAAAATAAATGTAACAGTAATCTAACAATTAGCAGTGTATGACTAGAGTATATTAGTCACAAGAAACACAACACACCTACAAGAAACAAGACATACGCAAAATCTTTGCTAAACAACTCTACTCTCCCACACAATGGGTCACTCATCCTAAAACCCTAATACAACGTCTCCATGAAATCCTATCATTGATCATGTCCTCTGAGAGATGTAAATCTAGCATATCAAGCCTAATCCTCTCATCCCACGTTAATTTCGGTCTCCCCCTGCTCCTTTTCCCCTCTACAACGAGAGTTTCCACCGTTCTCACTGGATCTGTGCTCTGTCTCCTCTTGACATGTCCAAACCATCTCAATCTTCCTTCTCTTATCTTATCTGAGATACATGTGACTCCCAATCTCTTCCGAACAACTTCATTTCTTATTCGGTCTTTTCTTGTGTGTCCACACATCCACCTCAACATCCTCATCTCAGCTACATCCATTTTTCGAGCTTGTGTCTTCTTGATGGCCCAACAATCGGTTCCATATAGCATCGCTGGGCGAACTGCTACCCTATAAAATTTACCCTTTAACCCTATTGGGAACCTCTTGTCGCACAAAACACCTGAGGCCGCTCTCCATTTACACCAACCAGCCTGCACCCGATGGACTACATCATTGTCGATGTCCCCGTTACTCTGGATGACAGATTCTAGATACTTGAACTTCAGTGTCTTAGGGACAACCCCACCTTCAATAGAAATCTGGGTCTCCTCGTCGACGTTTGCACCACTAAAGTTGCAGTGAAGGTACTCGGTTTTAGATCGGCTTATCTTCAAACCTTTGTGCTCTAAGACTGTTCTCCATTCCTCTAGTCTGTTGTTCAATGTCTCTTTACTTTCTGCAATCAACACGATATCATCAGCAAAAAGCATGCACCATGGAATTGCATCTTGAATCGACTTTGACAACTCATCCAAAACTACTGCAAAGAGAAAGGGGATTAGTGCCGACCCCTGGTGAACTCCCACTTCCACCGGAAAAAAGTCTGTATCCCCCACGGGAGCTCGGACGCATGTCTTAGCCTCATGATACATATCCCTAATTGCCTCAATATATTTACTAGGGATCCCTCTTCCCTCCAGACTTTCCCAGATCAATCTTCTAGGCACACTATCGTACGCCTTTTCAAGATCGATGAACACCATATGTAAATCATGTTTCTTTTCTCTGTACTTTTCCATTAATCTTTTTAAAATGTGTATCGCCTCCGTAGTGGACCGGCCTGGCATGAACCCAAATTGGTTTGCTGTAACCTGGGTTTGTCGTCTAATCCTTGTATCTATAACTCTTTCCCATAATTTCATTGTATGACATAGGAGCTTAATCCCCCTGTAGTTAGCACAACATTGAGCATCTCCTTTGTTTTTATATAGGGGTACTAAGACACTACGCCTCCATTGATCTGGCATCTTCCCGGTTTTGAAGATATTGTTGAACAGTCTTGTCAACCACTGAACGCCTTCCTCTCCCATACACTTCCACGCTTCAATGGGTATGTTGTCTGGACCGACTGCCTTAGCTCTTCCCATCTTCTTAAGAGCACTCCTCACTTCTTCCTGTGTGATATTTCGACAATAACAATTATTTCGTTGACTGGATTGAGTAGTGGGATTCTCCGTTATGGCTAGATTTGGTCTACAACTGTTGAAAAGGGTGTAGAAATAGTTTTGCCATCTCAGCTTGATGTCTCGTCCCTTTACCAAAACTCTTCCATCATCTTCCTTGATAAACTTCACGACCCCAAGATCTTGTCTCCTACGCTCCCTATTTTTGGGAATCTTAAACATATGATGCTCCCCTTCCTTAGTGTCTAGTTTTCTATACATCGTTTCATAGGCAAAATTCTTTGCCTCACTCACTGCCTTTTTAGCTTCCCTCTTTGCCTGTCTATAGTTCTCTCGTAGTGTCATTATCTCCTCTCCATTACTGCACTGCAACATCTCTTTAAAACGTTGTTGCTTGTCCTTTATCTTGCTCCGCACCTCCTCATTCCACCACCAAGACTCCTGATGTCCTCTTGTTGCTCCCAATGTGACTCCGAGGGTTTCCTTTGCTGCCTGCGTAACAGTGGTTGCCATAGCTACCCACATCTGGTTTGTGTCGCCATCCTTAGTATTTGTGTTCATCGCCATGACTTTATCTTTAAACAAATTGATGTTTTCGTCCTTCAAATTCCCCCATCTGATCCTTGGTTTATTTTTTCTTCTCCTCTCCGCTACCCTTTTTCTCAAGGTAAAATCGGCCACCAACAGACGATGTTGGGTCGCTACTGACTCTCCTGGAATTACCTTGCAATTCTTCTACCAATTGCGATCCCCTTGTCTCATCAGGAAATAGTCGATCTGCGTGTTGCGCCCCCCGCTACTAAAAGTAATCAAATGTGATTCCCTCTTTATAAAGAACGTGTTTATAATACCAAGATCATGCGCAAGCGCAAAGTCAAGAAGCTCCCTACCATTATCGTTTCTAACACCATAACCAAAACCTCCATGAACCATCGGAAAACCATCACTCTCCTTACCAACGTGACCATTAAAATCACCTCCTAAGCATATTTTCTCCTGTCTAGGTAATGACCTCATTACTCCGTCTAAACTACCCCAAAAATCCCTCCTTTCTTGGTCTCCTAGACCTACATGTGGTGCATAAGCGCTAACAATTGCCACAACTTCCTCACCAAGTACTACTCTCAACACCATGATCCTATCATTATATCTTTTCACTTCCACCACATTACCGTGCAGTTCTTTAGCAACTAGAAAACCCACCCCATTTTTTGTTCCATCGTAACCAGAATGCAACAGTTTGTAGCCATTACACTCACCCCCCCTTTGACCCTTCCACCTAGTCTCCTGAAGGCAAGCTACCTGAATCCTATGTTTTCTAAGCACGTCTACTAACTCTAACAACTTACTAGTTAGGCTTCCTACATTCCAAGATGCCAAACGTAACCTATACCCCTTATGGTTAGCACTAGATGCACCCCTCTCCCCTGAACATGATCTCAAGGAGACATTATTCCACCTACCGTCTATGTTTGAAATAATACACAAGATGTATTTATTTTTATTTTAACCACAGTTAAGCAAATAGATTATTTATTTCAAACATCAAAAAGTGTTATAAAATGTGTTGTTTTTAAGAAGGAAGACATTATAGAATAGTAATTAAGTTTCATAAGTGTTATAATTAGGTCACTTATCATAGTATATCTGATGGTGTATCACTACAACAGTATCACCCTATCCCGACGATTTTTTTTAACCCTATAGCGACGACTTATCGTCGGTATAGCCTATACCGATGACATGTCGTCGGTATTGCCTCGTCCCAAAATATCAAAATAAAATGTGTTGTTTTTAAGAAGGAAAACATTATAGAATAGTAATTAAGTTTCATAAGTGTTATAATTAGGTCACTTATCATAGTATATCTGATGGTGTATCACTACAACAGTATCACCCTATCCCGACGATTTTTTTTAACCCTATAGCAACGACTTGTCGTCGGTATAGCCTATACCGATGACATGTCGTCGGTATTGCCTCGTCCCAATAGGTCAAAGATGTCGTCGGTATAGGTGTCGTCGGCATAGGTCGACCTATGCCGACGACATGTCGTCGCTATAGGTTTTAATTATAGGCTATTTCCAATTTTTTTAATTAAATTTGAAAAAGACCTATGCCGACGACATGTCGTCGGGATAGGTTTTTCTGTTTTTTTTTTAATTTTTCAGAAATATTTAATTTCTAATTACCAAAACCTGCAATTCAGATAATTCAAACCATTCAAAAATTGAAATCCGAAACATATTGTTCGACACAAAAACTTGTTCGACACACAAACCAAATATTCAAACATAAAGTTGTCCAACACACAAACATAAAAATTGTTCAAACATTCAACCATAACACCGACAACAAAGGCAAAGGCGCAACAACTTCAAGCTAATTATCGTCGATGCTAGTTCGGCGTTCCCACATTCGACGCATTTCATCCATTTGTCGTTGCATTTCAAGCATTTGTTGATTATGCACACGACGTTCTTCCTCTCGTTGGGCTTCGCGTTGTTGTTAATCTTGAACTTGTTGTTGAAGTTGAGTTACACGCTCATCCATTTCTTGCCAATTTGGTTGTGGGGGGGTACTGAACAAATCCGATGTGGGATTACTCACCACACGACCGACACCCCTGATATGGCCACGCCGATGACCCAATGCACGCTCCATGCATGCAAACTCATCGACAGCAGACGAGTCACCACCAGACTCAACAGAGGATCTTGTATACTCCTCTTGAATTCGGTCCTGCATTAAACAATGTAATAAACAATCACTTGACTATTTTACTAAAATTCGACAGCATAACTGCTGTAAAATGGATAACCAACCTGTTAAACTATAAGTTATAAACTACCCAAATTCCAATCAACCAATACTAATAACAACAAATACTAATAATACTAGCAAAAATATTCAACAATTGGGCTAGAGTTGGATGTTCTAAGTCTATTAAAGTGTGTTTGAGTAATTTTGACCCGTTTAAAGTTACAGTTGGATGTTCTAAGTTTATTAAAGTGTGTTGGGTCATTTTGACCCGTTTAAAGTTAAAGCTGGATATTTTAAGTGTTTTTGGGTCATTTTGACCCGTTTAAAGTTACAGTTGAATGTTCTGAGTCTAGTAAGTCTAACAACAAAATCATTTGACTTACATAATCTGATGATGCAGTCGCGTTGGCCCAACCGGTCCCTTCTTTATAATGGGTTGATTTGAACACATCAATTGGGCCGGTACCCTGTGAAAAACAAAAATAATATCACTAAGAACTAATAAGCATGTTTATATAATACTAACAATTGTATTTCATACCTCCATGTGTCGGCGTTGGGCGTATGATTTGCTGCCATGGTAACTTGGGTAACGTTGTTGTGATCGGTTTTGTTTGTTCTTTTTCGAGCGGTTTTTATAGCTCGCATCTAAAAACAACTCATTAATCAAAGTCTCCCAAGTTTTTTGATCAAGATCTTCTGGTGGATTATTCATCGCCGCCTCCACATCATCTTATCCCCCATTCTCCTCGAAGTGAACTTTCAACTCTCTCTTGTGATCTTTA
This sequence comes from Smallanthus sonchifolius, assembly GCA_023525975.1. Classification (NCBI taxonomy): domain Eukaryota; kingdom Viridiplantae; phylum Streptophyta; class Magnoliopsida; order Asterales; family Asteraceae; genus Smallanthus; species Smallanthus sonchifolius. Next base: position 56,390,550 of record CM042041.1, on the reverse strand, counting down.
TACACCCTCTGACACTCGGCGGTGATTCCGAGTTCAACGCCTCGCCACTTATCAGTGTTTCTTCAGGAGTCCAGATCAAAATAATCTTACAAATGGAAAGTAATTGTAAATCTAATAGTTATAAAATTGTAAGTATTAATAAAACATCTATACTTACTATAAGAGTGAGATATACGGCCCGTTTCTTCTCATTTGGAACCTTAGCCCAATTTGGATAATATGGAAGAACAACCTTTTCAACCTCCAACGAGATAGCACGGATAAAATCCGAAGCGTTGGGACCCACAAACTTGTACCCTCCGCCATGAAGTTCTACATCAATGGGAAGAGGCTTCCTCCCATTTTGCTCAAATTTCTTATACAATTTTAGGTTTTGCCTTTATATAGTCTTTTTTGGGAGGCACTACCTACATTGACACATGACATTCAAAAGTTAGGCAATTATAAAGACATCTATTAAACACTAACAAGTAACTTACCACCAGATCCAGTCGCACAACCCGAGTCGAAGTGATACGGACCCCCGTCTCCACCATCTCCACTGTGTGATTGCGTAATTGTTGCCATTTTTCCTACAACAAAATTTATTAGTAAGCACAAATAATTATTAATTAACAAAGACAAATAGTACATTTTTAACATACATTTAATCAGAATCATCACTAAAATAACGTGTGTCAACAACATCATCATCTTCTTCATCGTCGTCATTTATTTCATCTTCATCATCTGAATTGTATGCATCTTCTTCATCTTCTTTATCATCATTAATAAAACTTTCATCGAGATCAATCGAGGCAACATGACTTGAGTCACCACCCTCATTTAAAGTTGTATGCATAGGCAAGTAGCCTAAGTCGACAACCAAGTTACCAAAAAATGATTGAGTTTCCTGTGTAATAGATTGACTATCAACATGGGGAATTGGAGTTTGGTCACCACCTACGTGACTTGATTCACCACCTTCGCATCCGGTGTTGACAAACAAAGTATAATCATCTGATTAAGTGTCGTGCAATATATCTATCTCATTAACAACACTAGGATGATCCCAAAGCTTCCGATGGTGAACGTCCTCAACAACCCTCCATTGGCCAGTGGTTCGAGAAGGATCTCGAAGATACAACACTTGTTTAGCCTGTGTGGCTAATATATATTGGACATCGTCATACCATTCTTTGCCAACATACCAATCACGGCCAATGTCCATTATAGTAGTATTGTTTTGCTTAATTGATCTTTTACCTCTCGTGTCGAACCATTTACAACGGAATAGTACAACCGAGTAACCATCTATGTAGTTCAACTTTATGATCTCCACTAGTTGACCCTAAAATGGAGTATCGTATTCTCCTATTGTAACCACACCACTGTTCTGAGTAGTGCGTCGGGAATCACGATTTTGTACCACAAATCTAACACCATTGACTATGCAAGCAGTGTAAGAATATGCGTACAAGGGACCATGTGCCAATGCCCTTAATTCTTTGTTATCGGGTGTAGAAGATGAAGATGAAGATACATTTACTTCATATTTTAACCATGAAGAAAAATCGGTTTGTATATTGCGTTCAGAAAATTTAGATTCAAATTCACTGTTAGATGGACAAAACAAAATTTAAATTAGTATAATTAAATGAAAATATAATAATAATTTATCACGGGTAGATGGACAAAAAAAATTACGATTTGTAGGCTTTGATTTTATCGCAGTTGTTCAACACAAACCATTGTAATGATTTGTTGGCATGTTCAGAGAGCGTCTTGATTTTCTTTTTCGATATTGGTCGACATTGTGAAGAAAACACTTGAAACTGCCTTTTGGGAATGCCAGCATCTGCATTTCTATCTGGTCGGTTAAATTTGGTCTGCATACCGTCAAGATACATAGATCAGAATGTCAAGGCTTCATCTATAACATAACCCTCCGCAATTGAGCCTTCAGGTTTGGCTTTGTTTCTAACATATGCTTTGAGCTTTTTCATGTATCTTTCGAAAGGATACATCCATCTCATATACACAGGGCCACCAAGAATAGCTTCTTCAAGTAAATGAAGAATGAGATGAACCATTATGTCAAAAAATGTTGGAGGATATATCATTTCCAAATTGTATAATATCTTAACCACTTCCTCATTTGCTTCATACATGTCTTTCACATCTACTGATCGTTCACAAATATTTTGAAAGAACGTGCAAACGTCATTGATTGTTGTTGAAACATTTTTATGCAGACCCGATCGTACCCCTATTGGCAGCAATCGTTGCATGAGGATGTGATAATCATGGGACTTTAACCCAATTATATTTGAATCATTGGGAAGTACCTTATTTTTTAAATTCGATCCAAATCCATCAGGCAGTCTCACTCCTCGAATAAACTGACAAAAGCGTTCTCGATCATTGGGTGTGAAAGAGTAAGGAGCTTGTGGTTGGTACAACTTGTTGTTTTTTTGTGTTAGCCATAGGTTATGTAGAATACCCATATTTTCCAAGTCTTTGCGGGCTTTGTGTATGTCTTTTGATTTATCGTTCATCAACAAAGTACCCAATAAACTCCCACACATATTTTTCTCCACGTGCATAACATCAAGATTGTGTTTTAAAAGAAGAGAAGACCAATAATCCAGCTCAAAGAAGATACTTCGTTTAGTCCAATTCAACTCTGATGTAAGGCGCTTTATTTTTACCCCTCCATACATTGAATGTTTCCCCGGAACACGATCTGAGATATTTTTTAGTTGTTCTAGTATTTGAGCATTAGTCAATCGTCGGGGAGGATGTTTTGTCTCTTTCTTGCCATCAAACGACAGATCGTTCCTCCATTTATGCTTTCTAGGCAAGAATCTTCTGTGTCCAACAAAAGCTATCTTATTCGTTATAGCGCACGAAGGTGTGTCAACGTTACACGTAGGGCATGCTTTATAACCTTGACCACTCCATCCAGACAAGCTACTACGAGCAGGATAATCGTTGATAGTCCATAACAGTGCAGCGTGCATCCTAAATACGGTTTTGGTTGATGCATCTCTCACCTGGACTCCTTCAGCCCACAACATTTTCAACTTATCAACCAAAGGCCTTAAGAATACATCAATGTCCTTACTAGGTGATTTAGGCCCGGGAATTAGTAAGGTTAACATTAAAGAAGACTCTTTCATACATAACCACGATGATTTACTATATGTTGTTAACACTACCGGCCACATATTGTAAGTCTGACTCATGTTACCGAACGGATTAAAACCATCGGCATCCAAACCTAAGCGGACATTCCTTGGTTCTTTAGCAAAATCTGGATATCTCTCATCAAATTCTTTCCATGCCTTCCCATCAACCGGATGTCGCATCAGACCATCTGTTGAGCGTCCAGTATTATGCCAGATCATTTCTTTTGCCGTTAATATTGAACTATACCTTCGTCGAAGCCGTGAAGTTAAAGGAAAGTAGCGCAACACTTTATGTGGTACTTTCTTCCCCTTTGTGTTTTTATCAACTCATCTGCTCTCATTACAAACTGGACAGTTTTGCATTGATTCATTCTCCTTCCAAAACAGTGCACAATCATTAATGCAAGCATGGATAGACTGATATCCTAACCCAATCTTACTCAGTTTCTTCTTAGCTTCATAGTGTGACGCTGGAACGTGATTTTCCTTCGGCATTGCAATTTGTAGAAGCTCTAACAGTTGGTCAAACGAACTATTCGTCCATTTGTTTATAACATTGATATGCATCAATTTGGCTATGAAGTTTAAGGAAGACATTTGACTACAACCGGGGTATAACTCCTTATTTAGCTCCTCAAACAACGCATCAAACTCTGGGTCTAAACCAGTTCCATCTTCATCTATATTATCCTCATTTATATTTTGCTCTGCCATCACATCATCTATGGCATCAAACATCTCATTATTTGTTGTTGTAGTTATTGGAGGAGTTGGTGTTGTTCTTGGGCAAAAAGTGATGCTATCTCCGCCACACGAGGATGTTGTTCAACATGATAAATCCAATTCTGATATGATTGTAGAAACTCACGGTCATGTATGTGGCCATATATCGTGTTCAAATCCTGTCGACACGCATTACAACAACGTCTACACGGGCAAAACGCTCTACCTCGACCGTCGACATGGTTCTTGGCCGTCTCTATAAAGTTGTGAAGACCGCTTAAGAAAGCCGAAGAATTCCGATTTCTCAGTGTAACCCAACTTTTATCAATTGTCATATCTAGTGTCATAAACATACACATATACGTGCATGTAATAAATGATATAAATGAATGTATATGATTTGATCGGTACTCTAAGGCGGTGGATCCTAACCCACTTTTTGAATATTCTATCTCATATGTATACATTTTAACGAGTTGACTATTTAAGAAAAAATTAGCAGCATTTCCCCTTAACTCCCCAAGTATGCAGATAAACCGCAAACTCGAAGGAGTAAGGAGAAATAGCTACTATTTTTTCTTAAATGTCAACCCGTTAAAATGTATACATATCCTAAATAAGATAAAATATTCAAAAAGCAGTCCCATAGGGGACAATCCAAAATTTATCTCTATCGGATAAATTTTGGACGGGTATATTCTAAAGAGTTATCCTAAATAAACATACTAGTGTACACAACATGAGACGTACATAAATGTATAAAAGTCGGGATGCGTACCTTAAAAAAATTCAATGAAACACAAATAAGATGTTATTCACACCTCTCCAACCGCAATGAGTTCCGAACTTGCAACAAAATTAAATAAAGTTACATATACATACAAAGATATATACATACATTCACAATTACATAAATACAAACACAATTATATACATACAAATCATACAATTACATAATCTCACATACGAACATACATACACATATACATACATATTATATACAAACACACATAAATAAATGCCCAAATTCTAAAATTACATACACAAACGCAATTACATACATAAAAATACATACATACACGTATATACATACATAACCTTTACAAACATACATAAACAAATACCCAAATTCTCAAATTACATACATAAACACAATTCCATACATAAACATAATACAAATACATACAGAAACACATACATATTATATACAAACGTACATATATAAATGCTTAAATTCCTAAATTACATACATAAACACAATTCCATACATAAACATAATACAAATACATACAAACACACATACACATATATACATACATATTATATATAAACATACATATATAAATGCCTAAATTCTCAAATTTCATCTAAACCTAATTTCACATCTAAACCTAATTTCATCATAAATATTTATAAAATCATACATCTAAACCATATATACATACATACAAATAAACACAACAATATACATACAAACATACATCTAAACCTAATTTATAGAAAAATTACTTACCAAGTTTGCAAATAGCTTCGAATAGCTTGAAATCCACAAAAAATGGTCAAAGCTTCAAACACTTAACAAAAATCAAATAAATTAAGCAAAAAACCCAAAAATGTTGGTTTTCTTGTCAAGATTGAAACATATATGTTAAATAACCTCAAAACCCGAGAGATTGGTGAAGATTGCTCCACAAAACACACCAAAAATGGGAAATCGTCAAAGAGAGAAGATGAGAGAGTTTTGTGGTTTTTTTTCGTGGAAATGGGAAGCAGAAAGCTGTTTCCTAGTTTATTCACGCTAAGACCTATACCGACGACATATCGTCGGTATAGACGCGAATGTCGGCGCAATAGGTACCCTGTCCCGACGACAAGTCGTCGGTATAGGTCTTCGTAGGGTTTTGACCGGTGAATAAAGTAAAAAACTCTATACCGATGACATGTCGTCGGTATAGAGTTTTCCCATAATTGTTTTTAATTAAAAAAAAATCCACCGACGAAAATTTATTAAATAAAAGGAAAAAAAATATCCAAATTAACCTATGTCGTCGGTATAGGTTTTTCCTAATTTTTCATTGGGCGCCATGTTTTCCCTCCATCTGGCTCAACCCTGTGCCGACAAAATGTCGTCGGTATAGGGTCTCCTTTCTCAAATTTCCAAATTAGCCTATCCCGACGACATGTCGTCGGTATAGGTTAACCTATGCCGACGACAAGTGTCGTCGGTATAGGCGCCGTCGGCACATGGTCATTTTCTTGTAGTGTATACCGTGTAAAATACGTATTAAATGACCTAATTGAAACACTTTTGAAACTTGTTTACTATTCTACAAAGTTACCCCTTTTAAGAACCCAAAGTGAAACTATGGTACAGAAAAAATTTCAATGAAAATATGTGTTCTGGACGTGGTGTGAGGTGGCAGGAACATAACTTCACTTCCACTTGTAGCAAGAGCGATCTATACTTCCGCGTGCAGCAGGAGCGGATGCCCCTAACGATCGTTATCCCCACCGACACCCCCATGTGAACTTGCAAATCCAATGTGTGGCTTAAAAAATTTTAAAAACCTTATTATCATTATATATAAATACATTTTAACAAGTTGTGAATAGTAGTTCACTTTGATCGGTCAAAATCGACACGTGACGATCATCTTTTGGGTGGAATGTTTAACACAAAACTGACTTAGCCTGGTGGTCGTGCCCAGCCTCTTGATCCCTCACACCCACACTAATGGGTGGAACGTTTAACACAAAACTGAGTTTTTTTTGTGTTTTTAAATGGTTTTTTTTTGTTATTTGATTTTCCTCAGCTTTTATTAACCTTATATTTTTGTTATTTTTCCGTAATTTGACTTTTACGTTATAAACCTTAACGCTCTCATTTCTTCACCATTTCCGCGATTTACTTTACCGCAACGAGTGTGGGGTTTCCCCTGGTTTTAAACAACAATAAAAGCTTCCCGGTATCCCTTTTCAAAACCTTTTCAAATTTTATCAATGCAAACTTCCAAATGTGTGGCATTGAAGAGCATCTTTTAAGAACACTCAATTATTATTATTACAAGAACACCGGGAACAAACCTAATTATTTATATTTTTAATTAATGATTCATATTTTTTAACATTTTTACTTTTTATATACAAATGTGTATATTATCTACGTAATAAAAAGTTATGAAAGTCATCTCTATATATGATTATAGGCTGGTACGACACGATAAGACACGACATGATAAGACACGATCACCTGTTGTGTTTAACACGAACACGACATGATAACTAATCGTGTCATTTTTTTCCAAAACACGAACACGGCCTATTTAGAAACAGATCACATGTTAAGGGACCTGTTTATAAACTTGTTTAAAGAGATAATAAATATAACATGTTATAAAAGAAAAAAATGTCAAAACTTTATAAAAATTGAAAAATTCGAATCATAACATCCATTATCATAATAAATCATAAACATTTTTAAAACAAAAACCCATAAAAGTTAAATCAAAACATCCATATAAGACAATTCCAAGTTGCGGCTTGATGTAGTGTAAAAAATTTAGGTCAAAAGAATAAAGATGGAGTGTAAAAAATACGGTATGTCTATGCCTGATGCAAATCGCAAGGCTCTAAGTGTTTGGGTTGGGCTTGGGCTAGGTAAAAGGATGTTAATTGTTAAGTGTTTAGTGTTAACATGTCTCTAACGGGTCTTAACATGTTAACATGTCTAGACACGAATTTAACAAGTCTCTAACGTATCGACCTGTTTAAGACACGAAACATGTTAAGGTCAAACACGGGACATGTTAATTACGTGTCGTGTTAACAGCTTCGTGTCAAAAATTACGATACTATGAAAAGCAAGCTACTGACCGAAAATAGTTTCTTCAATGACAGGATTTGTTTATAGCAGGAACTGACACGGTTTCAAACACGGTAACATGGACAATGACTGAATTGTTTCTTCACCCGGATGTGTTACTGAGAGTCCGTGAAGAACTCAATCAAATAGTGGGAAAAGACGGGAAACTTAAGGAACCAAAAATCCTCGGTATACCATACTTGCATGCTGTCATCAAAGAAACAATGCGACTTCATTCCCCATCCCCTCTATTGGCACCTCACAAAACCGAGACCGAGGTCCAACTCGGCAACTATATCGTACCAGCCAACACACAAATTTTGGTGAATTCATGGGCCATTTCAAGGGATCCAAGTTTCTGGGAAAACCCATCGTTGTTTATGCCAGAAAGGTTCTTGAGAAACAAGATTGATTATAAAGGACAACATTTCGAGTTTATACCGTTCGGGTCGGGAAGAAGGAGGTGTCCCGGAATGCCAATTGCTTATAGGATGGTCAGTTTGGTAGTTGCATCGTTTGTCTATCACTTTGATTGGAAGCTTCCACATGCTAAAGATGAAATGGATATGAATGATGTTTTTGGTCTCTCATTGCAGAAAGCAACACCACTTGTTGCTATGCCTATACCCCTCAAATGACCGGATGATTTCCATTAAATGTTATGTACTGTTTAATGTTATTAATAGATTGTAGTTAACATTTTCTCCGTCAATAAATCCTATTATTAATGATATTGAAATAATAAACTAAATATTAAATATTACGATGTTTAGAGGCATATTTATATTTATAGGAATTGCAAGGGTGAGTATGTATATATGTAAAAGTCTAAACGGTTGTGTTGTATGGTATGGGACACATCTGTAAGTTAGGGTTAATTAATAACCTCCTAAAACCGTATGTGGGGATAGTCGATGAATGTATGAACGGTTGAACAAATTCCCAAAATAAATATTTGAAAAGTCGTACTCCTTCAAATAAAATTGAAAAGTCAGATTCTTAAAATGAACTTGTACTCTTTGGACGAAAAGCTGACCTTTGTTTTGGTTCTCGTTTATTGATAAAGATTCATACAAAACTAAGAGGGGAAGAAGGCGGAAGGCGGCTTATTCGCCCAAAGAGTACATGTGGAACATTCGGATTGGGCCAAGTGGAAGGCGTGTTCGCACCTGAGGTTTGCTTTTCGCCCAGAGAGTACCAAGTTTATTTTTTTTTTCTATTTAAAATTGTTTTTAAAATCTCATGGATGTATATAAAACACAAATCAAACAAGTAACTTTTATAAATTCATATATTCATATGAATTTTGCAAATACAATATATACCGATTTAATATGGGTAGTATGACCGAAAGCATTGCGATCGGAAGGAAGTTTAAGTTGAAATAAGATCAAGACAGTTTATACAAATTTAGTTTAGAAAAGAGAAAATTCAAGAATAGGCAGTAACTGTCTTGATAGCTACTTCGATCAAAACCACACCAAAAACCAGAGAATTTATTAGCGAACATGGTTTGACATTAACATCTAGCACCACCATTTATAAATTTATTTATATTCTATGTAAACTTGTAGATGTGATGAAATAGGTAAATGAAGTAATTTACGTCAAAAATTAAAGCAATGTAAAAAAAAGTGAAAACGGGCGTTGACGAACACCAAATTACAGTTTACAGATGAAAGTCATTTTTCAAAAAAAAAAACTTTCCTTGTGATTTGTTCACAACTTAAATTAGAAATATAATTAAAAAGATTCAAGTGAAATGAAAAATAAATTACAGATCCTAAAACGTTACATCGTCAATGCACATTTGCTCCCACATCATCAAACTCTCAAACACATCATGTACGTGTGGGCAAAATGTACAAAAAAGCAACGTATAACTTGTTGCACGAAACAACATAAATTGATAGTTGTGATATGTTATTATTACTACTATTCAGACATCGAATCAGAACGCACTTTTTCATAAAGACAATACATTAGCGTGGATCTTGACATCTGAATCTCCCTTCCCAGAACTGAGATGACATCCTTCACTGTTATTGTACGTGGAACGCTACCACTCTTTGGCAATTCTTGATTCCTTGTGGATTTCCTTACAGGCCCTGACCCTGTTTGTTACACATCTTTGTAAGAATCTTAAGCCTCACAGTTATATAAAATCCCTTATATATAAAAGATTTAGCTAACTTGTATGCTATAAATAACTTCCACAATGGTTTTAAGATGATTTATTTAGGATTTATGCAGAAAAAAACGACCAAGACTTGAGATATACACTAACCAGGATTAGCAGTGACAACACCAGAAGTCGTCCTGTCGGTATCTGGATTATCCTTGGAATTTCTCTCGGTAGTTGACATGGGCTTAGGCCCAACATCTATACTGGGTTGAGAAGAAGAACCTGTATCGGGCCCACCTTCACGTTTCTGGCGGGCCTGCTCAGCCATTAGCTGCCATTTTGAGAGCATGTCATCTCCTCCTACTGCTGCCCGTGCAGCAACATTGGCAGCAGTGGTTCTCATCTTATCATCTTCCTCTTTGTTTACCTTCTCAAGAATATGAACATTATGTATAATGAAAAAGCAAAGTCGGAGGCGGACATAGAATCTACTGTTCATTGAACGGTAGACTTGTATAAGTTTTTATGTATGCTGTACGGTCGCTGATGCAGTTTTATGCTTTTTTAGGCAACTTACTTTAGTCTTCTAATATTAAAGGCACAGAAACGAGACAAGGGTTGTGCCTGGCCTGGTGGTTTCCACGGGCCCAGCTCACCCACAGAACGTGGGTTCGAGCCGCAGACTCCCCTCTAAATCCCGGCTCCTTCAATTTTTCATCTAAGTTCTTTTTCTTTTTCCTTTCTTATTTAATTAAATTGTTTCAGCTTTTTTTTCAATGCTTTAATTGTAGGTTTGATTTTTATTTTATGTTCTTCTATTATATAACTTAATTTTTTCTTTAATTTAACTAAATAATATTCTTTATTATCTAACTAGTTTTTTTTCATAATTTTTTAACTTAACCATTTTTAAATAATTTTTCTTCAAATGTAAAATTTAATTTTTTTAATTTTTCTTTCTTTTTTGCTTTTTTTCCCCTTAGATTTTTTATTTACTTTAGTGTTTATTTAAGTTAAATTTTTAATTTTTTTTTTATTTTTATTCTTCGATTGTTTTTTTACCTTTTTTTTCCGACTTTTGATCTTTGATTTTTTTACTTCTTAATTGTTTTTTTTTTCTCCTTTTCTTTTACTTTTTCCTAGGGGTGTAAACGAGCCAAGCCGGCTCACAAGCTACTCGAATCGAGCCGAGCTTAAACGAACTCGAGCTTAAAAACAAGCCTGTTTAGTAACGAGCCCGATCTTCAGTTATCGAGCTCGAGCCGGCTCGCGAGCCTAAACAAGCCTATTACTTATATAAATTTTTAATTAATATATTAAATGTATATGTATAAAATAATAATTAGTATATATAAAATTATGATAAAAATAACCAATAATAAATATCATGTTTTATATAAAACAATAATAACAACGTAAAAAAATAATTATAAAAATTAATTAATAAATTAATACACGAGTCGAGCCCGAGCCGAGCTCGAGCTTGAAAAACAACTCACGAGCCGAACCCAAGATTTCGAAATAGAGCTCGAATCGAGCCGAGCTCAGCTCGTTTACACCTTTTTCCTTTTTTGCTTTTATTTTTTAATTTCTTGTGTTTTTAAATTTTCTTTTTTATTTTTACTTTAGATTCTTTGATTGTCGTTTTACTTTTTATTTTATTTTTTACTTTTAAGTCTTTGATTTTTTTACCTTTTTCTGTCAACTTTTTCACGGTTTAACCCCCACCACAACGGGCGGGTTTGCGTTTACTAGGTTTTACAAAATTACCAAAAAGAGTACAAAACGATTCTAAATGCAACTATATAGATCTTGTCATACCTTTAATGATTTCCCACGGCCATCTTCACCATCACCACTACCTTCAGGCTGCATTTACAAAAAGTCAAAACTCTTAAAACCTCACTGGCATTTAACATTATGATCCAAATAGGAAAACAATGTAGCACTTGCCTCATCTACTCTTTGGAGTTTTTCTGCATCAGCCTGCTTTTTCTCCCATTCTTCTCGAGCTTTTTGATTCATTGACATGATTTGTTTTCTAACATCGGACGTGACAACTGTCCGGTGTCTTGGCTTCTCTATATCAACCCGCTAAAAAACAGAAATTGTAATCATTCATGGCGTGGGCATTAATTTCATGCTGCTATATTTGTGCAGATAATATTGATAACTGTATTTATGGGATTTGCTTTTCAAAATTGATTAACTGCTTTTGGATAAACAGATTATGCTCATCTAACTATTTATATCCAGTTTTGATTAAAATCCTGTACCGCCCATCCGACAGAGACGTGTCTCCTTTTTTCACAAGAAATATATCCATTTTTTGAGAGACTATTACTCCCATCCGACAGAGACGTGTCTCCTTTTTTCACAAGAAATATATCCATTTTTTGGGTCATTTGATGTATTAAAATTTCTTAAATACTCAAAATTTCCAAACACTCAAACAAATGTTATCAATTTATTACCACATAAAAAGCAAAAGCAGATCCATATGTATCTACTACAGCCTGTTTTATGATAACTGATTATCTGATTCTAGTTAATTACTTTCAAAAAGCATATCCAAATACCCCTCAACTCAATAATATGTTAGAATAGACTATTTTCCCCATTCAGAGTTAATATAAACAACTAATAGGTTTGGATATCTAAAATCAGAGTGGGATCGAGTTTTGGAATGGGTCGGAATACAAAAGAGAAGGTATAAAAACAAACTACTTACCTGTTTTGAAAGTCGGATCAAGTTGCTAATCAATCCGCGCATTCTTTCCTCTACACACTGCATACCAAATTGCATTAAAAATGTATCTTCATAACGATAATTTAAAAAACAAGAAAAACTTGAAGCTCACCAGTGACAAGCATCGTTCCACGTCATTGCTTCGGTTCTTTACACCACATTTTGCCACTGTTAAACATTTATTACAACACTTAAATTTGTAAGCCATGTTCTGTTTATTATAGTATTATAAGACGCATAGAAGTCTTAACTGATTTCAGCCAATTTCTTCTGGAGTGGAGTTTTCTGCAAAATCAACCTTTCTTCTTCTTCTTGAACAACCTTTCTAGAAGCTTCTGAAACTCGACTATCCTCTTTGGACCCAGAAAATAGTTGTTCTTCCTCTTCCTAGAGGACCAAATAATCACTGAATAAAGTAACTGGTTTTCTTGAAACACGTCTTGGATAAGGGAAGAACACATACCCTGAGATTCACTCCACTGACAGCAGTTACATCATTAAGCTGCTCAATACTTTGATCCGAAAATGCTCCAGACACCTTTTGCTTCTTACTGATATGTACCAGAAAAAAATTATAAAAAAATACACACAAGAGTAAGAACAAAGTCAAAATTATAATTTGAAGGAAATGTTAAGAGACTACAAAAATCAGACTACCTTAGTGAAGAAACAGGTGCTTCTAATGGTTTTTTCTGGCCAACACTTGGCTTTTTTGGGGGGGTCTTTGCATTACTTCCAGATGCCAATGAAGAGTTTCCAGCAGACTGTATTAAAAAACTTAACCTTTAACAAACTGATCAAATATGTGAAAAATAGACGAAATGAAAATAATGATGAAATAATATATCACCACATTCTGGCGTTCTAGTTGTGCGGTGATGGACATAGGCTCTGGCTTATTCATAGATGTTGGGAAACCGGGCCTTGATGACATCTCAAAATCGTCCTTTGATGATCCAATCTGCTGTGGGGCTGACAGCTGGGATTTATGTTGTTGATCATTCATCTGATCCAAGGGTTCTTGTTTTGCATAAACCATTGATGACATAAGACTCTGATCTTTATGCATTGACGGTTGCCAGTGGCCTGAACTTTGTTGCATCCCTGAATTACTTGGGAAATGAGCAAGACTTCCCCCGTGCAGTCTTTTCATGTCATTAAACGCACTTTGAACTGGGCCTTGCCTCATTTGTAAATCATGGGTCTGCTCTTTAAAAGACTGTGAGGACATATTCATATTTGGACTAGAATAATTGCCGGCCGTATTTCCATAATTTGTAAATGACTGTGGAAAGGGCATATGTTGTTGTTGATGTTGCTTGCCAAGTCCCTGCATTGGAAATGGCTGATCCCTCTCTTGCGTTATAGCATTAACATTAGAAGACTTATGGACTCCGTGCGAATCTGATTGGTGTTCTAATAATCGTGCTTTTTGAGCATTATCCATTGGTAGACCGCTTGGTTTAGCAGTAAGCTGAGCAGGTTAATAAAATTGGTTAGAGGTATTCCCCATCATCTATAAATAAGCAAAAACAAATCACCTCTATCTATTAGAAACAAAACATTATACTGCATCTGTTCATATGTAAGTGCCAATAAGAATTCTTACAAAGCATAGGAGTTGGTTAAGGTGCATATAAGTGAACCAGTGCTATTCAGTTTAAAGAATTTAACTCTTTAAACAATGAGAGAACTGTGAATTTTGAAGAAAAAATAGGCATCAAGTTGTAATGAGAGTTGTATTCTACTATTTGATATATAAGAACTTAACAAAAAAGAAGAAATATTCCATAACTGAAAACAGATGAGAAAGTATTTTTCTTCTTTACCTGCCCTTGTTGTAATTTATAGACTGCCATCTTAAGCATATGATCTCCTACGAGGCCTCGCATGTGCCGGACAAATTCTTCTTTATTAATGTTATTGCTCTGGGAATAACATAGCCATTTACCATGATGATGAGTTCATAAAAATGATAGATAACACACTGAAAAACATTAAAAAAAACAAAAAACAAAGAAACTTGCAGATAAAGATTGTTACAAGGTCACCCCCAAAACTATACCCTTAATCGAACATATAGGCCCTGGAGTTGCATAGCCCGGTCTTTATCAAGTTGTGGTTCAATAACAGGTAGCAGCAGTGCAAAAGGGACCTGCTTGCCAGCTGTCCGATTAGCTGCATTAGCTGATTGCCCTGTCGCCATTGCTTGCTGATTACCCATTCTTTGCATCCTTTGCAACTGAGCTTCATCTTCCGGAGTCTTCCCTATATTTTGAGCAGGATTTTTATCAGCACTCTGCATACTCGTAGCTTGAGACATATGACCATTATGCTGGTCAGCTTGCTGTAGTGGCGGATCTTCTTGAGGCCTGCTCGGTTGACTTACATCACGTGTGGTGTCATTTGCTGGATGTTGACTTTCTAAACCATGTCCATATCGACTTATCTCCAATGCAGAAGACTGCTGCTCTTGTATCTGTGGCTTAACTTCCTCTTCACGCTTAGACGATTGCCACTGTTGAAACAGCTGGCTTGGAGTATGACTAGTTCCTTGAGATAAAGCTGCAATATTCATAAAATATTCGTAGAATTGGTGTGAATAAAACCGATATGTAAATAAGGTTACAACTACATTGATCATGTGTTTCAAATTCAACTTCATATAAACCTAATTCTATACTTACGCAAAGGTCAATTTACATAAATAGTCAGCCATACAGGCACCTAATGTTAAACAAAATTTTATGTTTCATAATTAGGGCGTCTAACATACCTAGCTACTGAAATTGCATCTCTGTATATATCAAAAATTTAAAAACTAAACAAACAGTTGGAGAATTGTGAAATACCGGCGCCGGTATCGGTACTAGTTGGAGGCTGAGATATTGAAGCATTGTCCCCTTCGATATCTCTATTTAGGGCAGCGGTGAAGGCCTCAACATCTGCCCCTGAATGCATAGTTTCATCCTGTAAAAATCAAATCCACGTATAAATACACAAATATGTCAATGATTTAGGGCCAATTAAGCGATTAAAAACACTTTCAATTTACACACAAGCAGAGAATATAACCTCATCTTCCTCGAGTAGCTTCACTATAGAAGGATCCATTGGATGTGTGTAGAAGACGAGGCGCGTGCATATGAGTTGCCAAATCTCCGGTCTAAGATTGAGAAATATCCGAGGAAAGCTCCGGCAAGGAGATTGCTGAGATTCCAATTACACAACAGAGAGAATGAAAGTATGAATGAAGCACACGATTATTTGTTGAAAAATCTAAAATATATAAAACAAAAATGGGCCGTATTACGCTTTTAGAATTAACCCATGGTATAGGGCCGGCCCTGGCCCGTTAATAAATTGTTCTGGGATTGCCCGATGGTCTTAAAGTTTAGTTATATTTTTAAACGTTTCAAGGTTCACGTTTTGAAACCATGTGTGTGTTATTACTACAACAATAAAGAATGAGTTCTAGTAAGCCATGAAACTCAAATCTTTGTATAATGAATTATAATTTTGCATATCTACAATTTGTAACTAAGCGTTGGTTAAATTGATCTAACAAGTGTAGACCAAATGGTATCTATAACTATACTAAGTGAATCATGCAAGATCTAAGATATGCATTGGTTTCAAATTTGTAAATAAGTTCATCGCATAATAGGATATTGAATCTATGCCAGGAGAACAACCAAAATTACATTTCATAAGACTTCTTTAAAGGTTTGTGACGTGTCTATTTTTTATGTCATTTTAGTCATACAATACTTTTTTCTTTGTTGATATTATGCACTTCAATTGTTCAGGGCCTTCAGTTTCTTACAGATACTAATGACTCAGGCCCAAAAGAGTCATATCTTGACCAAAATGAGCACCATGGTGAACAAATAAAGATAACTCTAAATAAAGATTATGGGTTTGTCATATGGCAAAAATATATGACTGGTTGAACTTTGAAGTGTTGTAATTAGGGGTGTTCAAAACCGGTATCCGAAATTCTCAAGTACCAAATAATAGATTGCCAAAAATCAAGTGATAAATTTAAAGCAGAAACTTTATGACATAACAAACAAATTATGTGTTAAATGTGGCTCCCAAACAGAAACTTCAAATCACCTTTTGGTCACTGCTGCTATACGAAGGACATATGGATCAAGGTCATGAGGTGGTGTAAGATCAATACTATGAACTTGGAATTAGGTACAGAAAATGTTCTAGCTTCATACTTCACTAGAATTTGGAATTAGGTAAAAGTGTTCTAGCTTCATGCTACAGTGAAGGGGAAAAAGATACAGGAGCAACCCACCTTTATAATTAATAAACACTAACAATACTTTAGTGTATTACAACAGATTGGTATGGTATTACACCCTAATCAAGTAACAAAATCAAAACTTATTTAATTCCACAATCCACACTCTTACAACAGAAAGACGACATATTTGTATGACCAGAAAGTTAGAAACATGAACACGAAATCATAATTGAACCAAAAGTTTAACTGGATCGATTAGCTTTGATGTACTTACAGTGGTTGGTTCGTTGCGATTTGCGAACGGGAATTACTGAATCAGATGAGCTTCAAGCCTTGGATGTAGTACTCAAAATAGCGAACATGAATCTTTGAATTCGAGCCTTCGATGTAGAATCGGTCAATCAGATTAGGGTTGCCAGATGCGAATGTGAAGGGTGGTTTCGTGAAACTGAAAGTAACGGAGGAATTCTAAACCTAGGGTTAGGAATGAAAGGGGGAATTCTTATAAGTAATTATTAATGAAAATATTTTATGAATAGATAGTTAAAATAAAGGAAAAATCTCATCTAATACGGCTTTTTACGGGCTTGAGGGAGAGTCGAGGCTTGAACCCTGGATCGGCGTAGGTAAAACCCAGGTGCATCAGATTAAGCTAGACCACATCTGCATGCCGCAGAAACTAACGTGAAGAACATGGATTAAACCTGGGTCACTAAAAACACTAGTGTCTCTCCCTTACTACTCCGCCACTAACTCATTGGCCGGTGGTTAAATAGCTTACCATCTCTTTTACTTTGTATCTAGGACGATGGGATCTAAACATAAGGCTAACAATTTTTTGTTTTTTTTAGTTTAGATTTTTTACTTTTTTTTCTTTTGATTTTTTTTTTAAATTATTAGGCAACAATGTATGAGGCGTAATACTTTTTTCTATCTATGGTTCAATATTCAAAACAGATCCACCTCAAATTCGTACGTTTCTTTTATTTACTTAAGCACGTTAGTGCATGTCAACGTCAAAACGTGCATAACTAAGTTTGCAGACGCACCCAACCGCAACGTGTGGGTCTTAACGTTTAAACGTTTTTTATCACGATTTTACGTCTTCGTTGCAATGCACGGGTATAAAGCTGTAGTTTTTTTTATTATAAGATCTTAAATATTATCAATGTTCTAACCGTAACGCATGAGTTTACGTGATGCTTTTGATTTTTTTCTATGTAAGGTTTCGAAGATGTTGATTGATTTTGCGGTTTAATGATCCACAACATGTAAATGTTTTTTTTTTTTTACTTTTATCTAATTTCTTTAATTAATTTGGCAAATGTTGACATAACATAAACGCCCGATAACTGAGTCATGTTTACGTCGCAACGCACGACGCGAGTCACAATGTGTGGGGGACCGGCATACTTTTTATATTAATTTAGTGTGTTTTTATTAATGTTTCGACGTAAATATTTTTTCTTTCAAGTTTCAACACCGACGCCGCAACGCGCGGGTGAATTTCCTCGTTTCATCCTAAAATATGTTTTGCGAACATATTTGTATGACCAGAAAGTTAGAAACATGACCGGCTAAAGTAATTGGGCAATCATTAATTTTAGAGTAAATTTCAATTGTGGTTTGACATGTTTAATCCTTTTAGTCTAAAAATGAATCTTTTAACATTTCAGCCCGTGAGGTGTACTTTTGTGAACATTTCAGTCCATGACACTAACCATGTTAACTTTTTCTGTTAAGTATAGAGCATTTTAGACATTTTATATCTAAGTGAGCTGTTTTAACCATTTCAGTCCAACAAAAACCTTTTTTTAGGTTTTTTCATAAAAACTTTTTTTCTACATTTTTAAAAACGTTTTTTTTTTTTACTTTTTTAAAAATATCATTTTTTTAGTTTTTTTTTTTCGTAAAAACGTCTTCTTTGAACCTTTTTAAAAACATTTTTTTAACTTTTCTAAAATATTTGTTTTTCATAAAACACGTTTCTAAAAAAAATTAGTTTATCTTCTATGTAAACTTGTAGTTGCAGATGTGATTAAATAGGTAAATGAAGTGTTAGATCATAAACTACATAAATCAACTTATGGGTGGTGGTGCTCTTTCATAAAACTAGCTACTTGCGACGGTGATACCCGTGGAACCCTCCCAACCCGTGTGAAGCCCGCATGACCACTCCGTCCACCTTAAAGGTCCATATAAAGTGACACAGAAATATTAACATCAAAGATGTTGCATCTTATGAAATTGTGACAGGATTAACATTTACATGGAAGGTAGTAAGTATTTATGTTATTACCTTCAGGATCATATCCTTCAAGGTTTTCATGTACACAACGACTACATGCAAACACTTGCCTCCATGTATTTTTGCACATCTCTTAAGCTACAAATGCTATCTGTGTTGCTCTTTCTATATAGAGTAAAAGTACCTCAATGAAGTTGCGCCACTGATTAATTATCATACAAATTTTTTTATACACATTAAAATGTCCATCAATTAGCACAATCAGTCATAAGAACTATAAGTTGAATGATGTAGTTTATGATCTAACACTTGATTTAAAAAATAAACAAAAAATTAGAGGAGACTACTGCAGTTGCTAACTCCCTCCTAGTATTCTACATATCTTGGTTTTAAAAAGCGAGAAGCGCACGGAAGCGACAATGTCTAAATCTGAAGCGCAAATCGCAATAGCGGACCGATTTTCGTACGCGATGCGCAAGGTGCTTATATAAATTTTTTTATATATCACATTGGTTTTTAGCATCCCCTACCCAAAATAAAGCCGTAAATAAGGTTTATATATGATTTAATGTATAAATTACTTACATGTACAACCTATTTAGCTAAATGTATAACACTTTGAAGCACAAAAACAACCCATGTACAAGAATCAAGCCTTTAAGTGCGATTTTTTTTTCAAAAAAGTGCGAGTTTTGTACGTTGCTCGAGTTGGGTTACAAGACTCGCTAGAGTCTGCGCCCTAGGTCGAATCACGAGTTAAGCGCGAAGCGCGATTTTTAAAACCAAACTACATATAGCCCATAAATCAAACTCAACAATTTATATTACTGGTTCGAGACTCCCAATAACCATAAAAAAATATATTATGTGACATAATAAAATAAAAATGATAAGATTAATAATGAATTGTATTGATACTATTCTAAGTTAGTGATTACCAAATTATCTGAATAGGGTTAACGCAAACACCTTAAAAGAACAAAACATTCAATAAATTTGTCGGAAATGTTTTGTAGAAAATATATATGTTTTCTATTAGTGACCATGATAACAACATATCCGCCATTGATTGAGTTTGATCAATGGTTGATTTCATTTAATGATAAACTAGCTTAGATCCCGTGTCTACACACGGGTTGGAAAATATCAATATATAAAATTTTTAAATTTTTATGTATATGTTTTACAGGTGTAAAAATATATTACATATACTAAGGATAGAAACAAACTCAAAATATGTAAAAAATTAATATATAATTGAGTTTCAAAAATACGTTAATATTTAATGTAATTTGACTTTCATTTATTATTTGATTGAAATAAAAGTTGCATAATTAATTTTCAAAGTTTCTTATAATAAAGGATAGATGTGCATTAAATAAGAGAGGCGGGAAAAAAATGATGAGAATCAATATGGAGGCGACACGTGGCACTGAAAACCTTTATTTATTATATAGTATAGATTTTTAATTATTAAAAGAAAAAATTAATTATATTTAATGTAAAAAGAGTAATTTGGATAAACAACATAATTTAATTTAGATAGTCATTAATTAGTCCATACTCTCTCTCCTACCATTTCAAACTTAATAACTAAAACCCATAAAAACTAATTTAAAACCAAAAAGATTCAATAATTTTTTTTTAGTTTTACAATGCAATCATACAAAAAAAATATATATACTAGAACATAAAATTCAAGTCAAAGTTTGTTACATATACATACTAACTGTGTTACATATACGTACTAACCGTGTTACATATTCGTATCACACTCTCTCTCCTACCATTTCAAATTTAGTAACTAAAAACTCATAAAAATTACTTTAAAGCCAAAAAAGATCAATAAATTTTTTTAGTTTTACATTACAGTTATACAAAAAAAATATGCTAGAACATAAAATTCAAGTCAAAGTTTGTTACACATACATACTAACTGTGTTATATATACGTACCAACGGTGTTACATATATCTATCAACCGTGTTACATATACGTACCAACCGTGTTACATATACATACAACCCGTCTAAATTTTTCACTAGGGTCCATGTTACTCCTTGCAGTAAGTGGTGTTGATTTGCTGCTTGTTGACGAAAGCACACAGCTTTATACCAATAATACGCAGAAGGTATAAAGTTGTCGAAGAAATTACACACAACACCAAAAACTTTACCGGAATAATACGCAAAAGGTAAAAAGTTCTCGAAGAAATTACACACAACACCAAAAACGGTCGGAGATGACTTTCCCACAACCAACACCTAAAGTTACAAAAAAAAGAGCCGGAGAGAATAAGATAATTAAGTTTTTTTGTTTGAATGAGTAAAAGTGGTGAAATTGACTTTCTTGTTTGAAAGAGGAAAAGTGGTGAACAAAATAAATAAATTAGAGATTGACTTTCTTGTGTTAAGAGAGAGAATAAGATAATCAATGAACTTTAAATTAAAACACATAAATACCTAAAATAAAATTTGCAATTTTACTCAAATACCGTTTTGATAATTAGAAAAATAAATAAATTACAAATTATATGATTGGTTGGATTGTGTTTATCATGGTTATCACCTAAAAATGTGGTTAGCATTTGAACCCAACCCTTAGTGTATATGGTTTATCTTTCGGTTTAGTTTTTAACTTTAGGGTTAGACGAGACGGTTCCAAGTTCTAACGCCGCTAGAATGAGTTAAATGGGAATTTGTTAGAGTTGTCACGTGTTATTTTTCAAATCATTTTTAGTCTTTTTAAGCAAAAATAAACTTTTTAGGAAAACATTCCCCTGTTTTATCTAACGCAAAACCAACTTTATCTCGGTATCGTATTACACATAAGATGAACCATTATTAACCATTTTTAACATCACCATAGTGGTGCGAGTATGAGATGATCCAAAATCAATAATCTTCTTTTTTTGTGATATAACATTACAAGAAGCACCACATCATCATATGCAAGATTGACAACGTAAGAGCAATAACAAAGAAAAAAGTTTGGTAGTACTATTATCATAACTACTATGAAACTTTTTTTTTCTGATTGTTATTGATGCTCACTTTTGTGTCTTTTTAACGTGTGTGGTATACTGGTATGATACTATGTCCCATTTTTCTACCTAATTACATTCAGACATAAATTAAACTTACCGTGATAATAATAATATTAAGTCATAGTAATAAAGTAGAAAAATAAATAACTTTAGTAATAGTAACAAAGTAGAAAATTAATAGCAAAAAAAATAGCGAGAGACAACATCAACAATGTTAATTAGTTTTTTAAAAATCTTGTAAAGTTATCCCTAATGTATTTGACTAAATAATCACGAGAAATCAAGCTTAATCTAAATGGGAACTTCATCATGTTGTAACTCACGAGCATATAAAACCATGTCAATGTTAAAAACTTAAAAAAAAGTATTTATTTATTTGAATTAAAACGATACTTATATCAATATTTTTGAAATTTGATTACTCATAGAAAGAACTTTATACTTTTTAAACGGTGATTTGATAGTATTAGTAAGAAGCTATAGGAAAAATAAATATGAAGCCGAATAACTCAAAAATTTCATTGGGTGAACTGTGAAGTGGAAGAATGTTAAATAAAAGAGAGGCCGATGCTTGATGCAACACCATTATTTAGTTATAAAATAGTATTTTTAAAAAGTTATGAAATATGTCATTCATAAAATATATAACTCTCAAACAGTTCATAAAATATTAAATCATATCTTAATTGGAGATCCATATGATGATTTCACAATCATGAAGCATGACAATATTCATCAAGTTGCAAGTCCTAAAGTTCTGATCTATTATCTTATAGGTTATACGTCCTAAAGTCCTTGCCTATTAGGAACCAAATTGGCGTTCAGAGGCAAAGCCCTTAAGAAATGAGGGTTTCAAGGGAGCAATGGCGGGGACTGGGGGCAACGCCCCTGAAAACGGGGTCCAAGGGGCGGAAGCCCCTGACGAGGTCTAAGGAGCAGAGTCCTTGGCTAGGGTCGAGTTTGTTTTTTTTTTGGATTTTCACATGTGAAATCCGTTTTATAAAATTGGTGATAAATAGCACAATTTTATTTGAATTTCGATTTTGAAATTGATAACCGCCAATGGCATTTTATTGGCCAAACCCTAAAAACACTGTTTTTCTTGGTCATTTGATGATCAATCCGGTTCACGAATTTCACACATACACACATATTCAATTTCTTGTTTCTTAATCTGAGTTTTATACGATTGAAGTATTCGGGTGAACCAACGAATAATTTCGATTTAAAAGTGTTTTATGACTCTCAGATATCCGTTGTGCAATCTCATAAATTCCCTACATTTACAATCATAAAATAATTTAGATTTTATCCTTAAACCACTTGATAGATATCTTACTGGTGTTGTTCAAATGTTAAATGGGTTTTCCTACTTTCATTGAAGAACCAAGTTGTAGGAAAGCTCACTATATATGGTTAACTAAAAAGTAGGGATGCTAACCGGACAAGCTTGAGAGGAATATTGATAATCTTAGTATTATACCTAATTCTAAAATCATATCTCACATATGTTAGGTATTAGGTTAGAAACCTCGTGTGTTACACGAGATGAATAAATGCAATATTATATACTTAGTAATAAAGATTTACATATTAGATATTTATGACATACAACATAATTTTTTAATACAAATTCTAGAAAAAATGTTATACAATTATTTTTTAAAAATGTTCTATAAAAATAATGAAAAATGTTAAATTTATAAAAAAAAATTATGAACAAATTTATTTTTTTAAATAAAAAAACATTTTATAAAAAGAATTATAGAAATCATTATCATTTAATAGGAGAGAGAAGAGTGAAACAAAAAATGATAAAAACAATTTAAGAAATTTGTGTAATTAATAGGAGAGAGAGGCGAGAAAAAAAAAATTGAGGATGCATAGAAGAGTGACAAGTGTCACACTAAAACCTTTATTTATTATAAAGTAGTTTTAATCTCATGTGTTACATGGGATGAAACGTTAACATTATATTTATAGCTATCTTAACACATCTTTTTATAAAAATTTGGAGTAAATTACATATATCGTCCTTTATGTTTATACCTTTTTTCAGATTGTGTCCTTTAGCAAAAGAATTATCGGGTATCATCCTTTACGTTTAAATATGTTGCGGTTATCATCCTTTAGCCTAACGGAGGTTAACTTTTTCAGTTAACTCCAGTCATTTGCCTTGCACATGAGGGGTGTTTTGGTCTTTTCATCCACAAAAAGTTTTTTTAAATTAAAATATATATAAAGATAATCCCTCTCTCCACCAGCCACCACCACCTGCAGCCAACCACCACCACCACCAATCGACCACCATCGTTACCGCCACCACTATAGGCTTTTCCGATTCTTGTTCCTCCCCACCATTCCAGACCACCACCGTCGCTATGCCAGTAGCCAGACCACCACCAACGAATCAAACCCTAGAATCAAACCATTCCATGAAGCTTTTTCGATTCTTGTTCCTCCCCACCATTCCAGACCACCACCGTCGCTATGCCAGTAGCCAGACCACCACCAACGAATCAAACCCTGGATCTGTCAAGGCTTTTTCTCCTCTTAAAGCGCAAATCGATTTCAGAAACATCACGATCATGGAAGATTTATGGAAAAAGCTTGAAAATTCAGATAAATATGCCACCGTCGGCGTGAAAACCCAATTCCACCGCCGTA
Source organism: Smallanthus sonchifolius (assembly GCA_023525975.1). Classification (NCBI taxonomy): domain Eukaryota; kingdom Viridiplantae; phylum Streptophyta; class Magnoliopsida; order Asterales; family Asteraceae; genus Smallanthus; species Smallanthus sonchifolius. The sequence goes on along the minus strand of CM042041.1, from coordinate 56,365,703 downwards.
ACAAGATCAACAAAACCCACTGACACCGCCGGATTCGTGTTCTCCGCTTCTGATCCATCCATTTTTTGCCCAAACAGATCGAGGAGGTGGAGATGACAGTGGCGAGGAGGTGGAGATGACAGTGGCGATGGGGAGGGCTGTGTAGGGGGTTCACAGATAAGGTCGTAGAGGGTGGAGATGATGGTGCCGGAGATGAGGCAGAGGAGGGGGTAGGAGGCGATGAAGATCTGGTGGTGATGGTGGTTGGATAGGGTAGACGAAGATCTAGGGTTGAAAAAGACTCTTTTGCCCTCACGTGAGGGGTTTTAACTATAAAAGTTAACGTCGTTTGGGGTAAAGGACATGGGGTGCAAGGGTTTTAAAAATAAAGGATGATACCTGATAATTTTTTTGCTAAAGGACACTATCTGAAAAAATTTATAAACATAAATGACAATATTTGTAATTTACTCTAAAAATTTGATATTGTATTAGTAACTTTTTTTAATTTATTAAATGTTAAGATTAAACGGATGATAGTAATCAAAACATAAAAAAATACATTTCATAAGTGATGTATTTTTACAATACATTAAATTACATGTAAAATGAAACCTTACAATAATGATTTACAAATTTGAAAATATTTCATTGTATACAACATTTGACGTGATATTAGTAACTTTTCAATGTTTAACACCCACTAAATGCAATAAAGAATAAAGTTTCTTTTCCTCATTTACTGAAATCATAAAATAGCCAAAACCGTTAAAAAATAGGGTACAAACGGTGCAAACCTGATTAAAGCCAGTAGCGAGTCAAAGAAATCGAAGAAAATTAAATTGGTCAACGATTACTTGCATACGTTTTTTATCCATTTTATTAGTTAGCTGATCTCTATCAGCCTTTTTGTATAAACTTTAACCTAGATGTTGTAACATATTTACAAATGTTTAAGTTGTAATTAAATTTACGTATCAGACTTAAGTTACTTTTTTTAAAATCTCGTATTTTATACGAAAAATCTCGCTAAAACTTTAATATTTAATCTCTCATTAAAAATAAAATAAAATTTAAATTTCAACAATATATCGTCTATTAAATTCAAAAATTTAAACTCCAAAATTTAAAAATCGCACTCCTTGGTATATTCGACACAATTTAAATTTAAAATTACAAAATTAAATAAGAAAAAAATTAAAAATAATAAATTAGAATTGAAGCCAAAAATATTTTTTGAAAAAAAAATCTCGGCGTTTAATAAAAAATTAAGTTTAATATACAATACACTTTTAAAAATAAATATTTATAAATTTATTAATTTTAATTAAAAACTAATTATTAAAATTTTAAAATCAAAATTAAAAATTTATTTATAAATATTAAACTTAATTTAAAAAACTACTAATTATATATTAGTAAACTTTATTTTAACACATATATATTCAAATACAAAAGTAGTCTTTTTTAAATCTCTTATTTTTTAATTCTTGATTTTTTTTTTAAATATTCACTTTTAATGATAATTTAAAAATAAATTTGAGTTAATGGTAATAATGATAAATTAATTTGGTAAAATGTTTATTTATTAAAATTTTTGAAAAAGTTAAGCAAAATATGGAAAGATTGAATAATGGATTTAAATGTGGTTTTGGTGGAAAAAAAGTTGTGAGGATGAATATGGTGATAACAAGTGGCAAAACATTTAGTTTTTTATTAGAATAAGGATAGGTTAAAATCACGTGTATTACACGGGTTAAATAAATAAAATATTATATATTTAATAATAAAAAATTTATATTTTTAAAAACCCGTGTAATATAAGGGTTAAATAAACAAGTATATTAAATCGGATGAATAAAATATAATGTAATTTCTTAACAAACACATTTGTCAAAGTATGTTTTTAAAAATGTAATTTGTCGTGACAGTTATAAGGTCTATTAAGTTAGTTTTTAAAATATATTTTTTTCAACTGATTATTAATTTTTTTATTTAATTGATAAATGTTAGTTCATATTAAGTTTATTCGATTGATGATATATAATAACTATTTATAATTAAATAATAATTATCTGTAATTAGATTATTAATATTGAGATTATTATTTAATAGGAGATAAAAATAGAAAATTTAATATTTAATAGGAAAGAGATGCAGGAAAATAAAGGTAAGGAGTAACCAGAGAGTGACATTTGTTCTGAAGAGATTTTCATTTATTAGAGTAGTAAGACTAGGTTAGAATCTCGTGTATTACACGGGTTGAATAAATATAATGTTATATACTTAGTAACAAAAAAATTATGTCTTGAAAACCCGTGTATGGGTTGAATAAATTTTTGCGTGATAGTTATAAATTATGTTAAGTTAGTATTTAAAACATTTTTTTAGCTAAGTATTAATTTTTTTTATGTAACTGATAAATGTTAATTCATGTTAAACTTTAGAAATCGGTGTATTACACGAGTTAAATAAAGACAATTATAAAAAACGTTTTACATATTACATATTTATGAAAAACGTTTTATAAAAGCAATTATACAAAACATTATTATTTAATAAGAGAGAGATGCGGGAAAAAAAGATTATAAAAATAATTAAAAAATTGTATAACTAATAGGAGAGAGAGGCGGAAAAAAAAGTTGAGAATGCATGAGAGAGTGACAAGTATCACTTCAAAACCTTTATTTATTATATAGTATAGATATGCCAGGTAATTACTCGTCAAATATCGGGTATATTGTTAGTTTGTAAAAATTAGCTATGGGGATTTTCAAATATATTTTTTATTATTTTAATTTTTAAATAATTTTATTAAATAAAGAGATCAGAAATATAAAAACTAAAAGTTAGTGGATTAGTTGCACTTCCGCCACAACATTGGTCATGAGTTGGGGTCATGACTAGCCTTCGTGTAACCATGGTAGCCACGTTGGGTCTCAGAGGATGACACAAAAGATAAATTATAGGTTTCCAAGAGATCGAAGAACTTTGTTACTGCTCAGTGCCAGTCCCGAGGATTGGAATGCCCTACACGAGCCAAAAAAAAGGGCCCAAAACGAAATATATAATTTTATAAACTATTTTTTAACGACAGTTAACGTTATAGCATAGACATAACAAAATAATAGTATGTCGCACCCTCAAATTTATTCACTTAATAAATAAATAAATTAGGGTTGAAACGATTGGTAACATTTCACAACAGCGGAAGCTAAATAAAGACTTCTAAATATGTCGAACACCCTACATCTTCATCTTCTAAGGGCTCAATCCAAATGTTTAACCTATTCCAACCGTGCCGTATGAATTACCTGAAAAACATGCTAAAAATGTCAACGCAATGTTGGTGAGTTCACAGGTTTTAAATGAATACAATTTGCAAAACCATTTGTACGAAATCCTTTGGCAAAAACCATTTATACGAAATCCATCGGCAAAAACATTTATACGAAATCATTCGGCAAAAACCATTTGCACGAAATTGATTGACAAAACTGTTTGTACGAGTACTATTGGCAAAATCTTTTGCTCAAAATTTACTGGCAAAACAATTGATACGTATACATTGGCGAAACCCGTTTCTCGAAATTGACTAAAAAAACATGGGTATGTATACCACTAGCGAAATCCTTTGCTCGAATTTACTTTATGCATATGATAAACAAAACAAGTTAGCGGTTGATTCATCGAAGTCTAGCTAGCACTTACGAATTATGTGATGCACAAGCCTATAACCAAACCTTTAACGAATTCTCAAATTTTGCCCCAGCCCATTGTACCTTTAAACAATGAGAACAACAAGACCTAATATGCAATCATTTGACCCTGCTGGTCGGGTTATCGCGACTAACCATGATTGGGGGTGTCAACCCGAATAGTACTATTCATATCGATCTACGGCTAAGTCCATAGCTAATGGTTATAGTTCGAAATACCGAGCACCTTTATGTGTTAACTCATGCACACAAGTGAATCATATGCTTGTTTCTCGTTTTCTAGTTATCATACCATTTGAATTTAACATGTTTTTCCCCCAAATATAGAAAACAATAAAAAGGGGCCCGCGAAACTCACCTGAAAGATGTATAAGAAAATGCTAGCACAAGCCCACATGTGAAATGAACACCGACCGATCTGTGCCCTAATACAACAAAGGCACCTTAAGGTCTAAAGAAATGCCCTAGCAATCATGTTGGTAACATAATATTCACCCAACTAACTAGACTCGTTTGGAAAATCATTTGTGTTTGAACGTGTGGCTCGACGACCAGTTGATAATTATGTCTTGGAATAATACAAATATATATATATATATGTATATATATATATATTCAAAATATGCATAAGTATAAGGGATATAAATATTGTAACTTGTCCTTAAGTTCTCGCATGTCAATAGTGTTCGGGTTGATAGAATATATATATATATCCCTTGAAATAACTCGTACTTGTGTAAAGTAAATAATATATATACTTTACTACACATATAGTCTGAAAAATACTATACTTATATGAAAAATGAACATTTCATTTCATATCGTAAATATATCTATACATCGTATAGTTGACCGTAAAAAAATGCCCATTAGAAAAATACGTCTACATATTTTAGGGTTTTCAAATCGTATTAGCCTTGTAAATATTTAAATAAATACTAAAAAAAAGAAACAATTTCTTTGCACCCAAATCCTTTGATTTCCCCAAATATATATATTTAACCAAAAAGTATATTTATCTTGTAAATACCAAAAATAATGTTTATACGTATTTTTGGAAACGAAACTCCCTAAAATAAGTTCTACTCCTCCGGAGACTATTTTTATAATAAATCGAATTCGTGTTAAAAGTATATATATTTTTCCAAAATATATAGTTTTTACTATTTTATCAAAAACGTCACAAAGTATATATATATATATATATATATATATATATATATATATATATATATATATATATATATATCTTTTAGTAAAACCATTTTTCCACCAAAATTCATATCTCTTGTTTTAGATCTACCATTTTGTGTACAAGGAAATACTACCATTTAAACCAAAGTTTAAGAATATTTTCCTACACAATAATAACAAGTAAGTTCACTAATAAAATCACAAGAATATATATATATATATATATATATATATATATATATAAAAATATAGATCCATGTGGGTTTCTTGGTTTTAAGCATATATAATAACTAAATATAACTAGACCATAAAATGTGTAGGTAAATATGTATGTCGAAAGTGTCCGAAATGTCCCAACTCACTAGTTTACTTGGATTTAAAGGTTAAACATATATCATGGTAAAACAACTTGTTTTAAGTGTTAGTTTGTATATTTAAACCCTTTTTTTTTACTTCTTCTTTTTAATAGCTTTTTTTTTTCTAAAGAACTTGTAGTTACAAAGGGTTCATTTTTATGTAAAAGTTTTTACATAAGTTCTTCAATCGAGTTTATATATCTTTTTTTTAATAAAATCTAGTTTAGTAAAAGGATCAATGCTTTAAATCTCAAACTAACAAGCATTTGGGTGAAGATTTCATGCATGGACTATATGTCATACATCAAAGAATTTTTAAAAAGATGGAGTTTTTTAGTTCTTACAAACAAGTATATAAATGAAGCTAGAAGATGAAGAAGGAAGGTCCAAGCCTTGAAATCTTGTTACACATTCTTGAAATACACTAAAACTCCTTGAATTCTTGTATGTAGGATGTAATAAAGTGGAGGGTATGTGTGTGCCGTAAGAAAGGAGAGGAAAAGAGGTGTGAAAAGTTGTGATTTGAAGTCTTGAGTGAAAAGGGGTGGAAGGTATGGTAAAAAAAAGTCATAGGCATGGGTTTTGATGTGAATGGATGAAGAATGGTCAAGTTCTACCAATTCAAGAAGCAAGAAAATAGGGTGGGGTGGGGCCTGCACAATTCAGCCGAGAAGGGGTTTCTAGGGGGTGTTTGGGTGATTAAGTGAATTTGGTAAGTGGGTTAAGAGTTAAACCGGTCTCTAACACGTTTAGTTTCGGTTACGGCTCGGAACAGTAATTTAGCTCGTTTTTATGTTCTTTATTTCATTTAAATAGGAGGGTTAACTAGTTTGTTGAAAACGTCTAATTATATATTATAAAAGTCATAGACACGCTTAATAGTATGTAAGCATGGTTAAAGATAACGTTATACGGTAAAACCTTAAAATTTACGCCGTCATGGATTATTTTATGTAACGAGGACTCTAAATATTAAAAATAAATGTATAAATATAATATGATGCGTTATGGGTCTTTAGACATTGTTTATGACACTAATTTGATCACCAACAATCGCTTTCGTCGAATTAACCCAAGCGTGCATACCGGCAATTTTTGAAACTACCAATGCAAAACATATGAAATAACGACTTTGCTAGATATAGAATGACCTAATTAAAATAATTAAGTCTAATGCGAAATTTACGAATCACAATTATGTTTAAAGCATGTGCGTATAATTACCGGATATTGTTGGTTGTCACATAAATAACAGGATTTACGTTTATGTGGGTATTAGTCGTATTCACGTGTTCTATGTCGTATGACTTACGTGTTAATCTCTAATTTAATCGTCCGAATAAATAAGAATAATTATTAATATTAGAAATTAAATATCGCGTTGAGTGTCGGTTACTAATTGTGAATGCGTTAATATATTTAATCGTACGCTACGAGGTTAGGCAAACGCTATGCATTAATAACACATTATTTCGAATCATCCCATGATCCGTTAAGTAAGGTTATATGTCAAGTTCGCATACTGGGCCTACAATTGGGTCGTTAATTGGTCGAGCCCATTTATGGTGAATCAACTGTCAAAGATTATGGGCCCTAATTCAAGGTTGTCACATAGTATCAGAATGACATACCGTAATATCTAACCGATGATTCGTGAAGCTCGCCTAGCATTCTTCACTGCAAATTCTTTAATCACATCTTCGCAATTTATACTCTCTAACACTTCGTTCTCGATAGCAATTATCGCCAATCCGTTAAGCCTTTCTTGAGACATAGTGGACCACAAGTAAGATTTCAATAACTTTAATTTAGAAAAAACTTCTTTCTGCAGATGCCACTGTGACTGGAATTGTCAACAATATTCTATATGCAACACATGCAGTTGGGTAATGAGGAAAATCTCTCAAATGTTTCAAAATATCTATAGGGTTGCTAAATTAAGTTGTTCTTGATGTCTCAAATAGCTTCAACTTTATATAAAGTTCATCATCATTAATATCCGATCTTCCTTCAAACTTTAGTTCCTTTTCAAGCAACTGACAAGACACCTTAAGATCTTCATCTTCAATTACTCTCAACTTATATGAAAACAAAAAACCAAATAATTTCTCATAAGTTTTGAATTGTTCAAATCTAGTCTCAAGAGAAGCAATAGCTTGATCAACGAGAAATAAGAAATAATTAACTCTAAAATTGTAAGGCCCCAAACCCGGGAGGCCTCACTCGTTGGATTTACTCATTCACAAACAGTTCTTAAACATGAATATCAAATAACGCAGCGGAATCATTCATTCAACATAACTAAAAACTTGTTCATACATGCGGAAGCGTACATTGACAAATACATAAACTAAACATAAACAACTCATAACGGGATGCCAGTCTTCATGATCGACCGGGTAACTCTTCTCGCTTGCCAAGCATCACCGTCCATCGTCCATACCTGCCTTAACCTGAATGTGCACACTAAAAAGTCAGCTACGCTGGTGATTTCTAGCATTTCATAAAAACTTTAACAATAACATTTGCCAAAAACGTATCATTCATTTAGTAAAACCTTTCACAAAAGCATGTAATAATCTAACATCTTTAAAAAGGTTTCGTACCCATATCATCATCAACATCATAATCATAAACACCGTTAAACGGATCGTTCATTAAAACTTTTAACATTCATTTAAGTCATACATTATTATCTAAATCTGTGTTACCCTTCGTTCCGTCATTTAGTATGGTATTGCCCCTAAGGCTTAACTGCACGAAGACCGACAATACCATACATTCCGTCAATTCCCTTATGGTATTGCCCCTAAGGCTTAACTGCACGAAGACCGACAATACCATACATTCCGTCAATTCCCTTTTGGTATTGCCCCCAAGGCTAACTGCGCGAGAACCGACAATACCCATTCAGTTGCCCTTATGGCTCTCATGTCCATAAACCGACAACTTCCATCGACGGTTATGACTCTCAGCTATAACATCGTCGGATCATAATTTAACCTTACATAGGGTCACGTTAACCCCTGAGTAACCGTCGTTACTCCCTTACCAGTTGTACAACATCATAACCATTGGCATGCCACAAAGACATGCCCATGTTGTTCTTGTGGCAACTATGGCTCGCTGTCCATAATCTACCACAAGGCTGGGAATCTCATTCCCAGACTTCATTCGTCAATTCCATTCATTCGACAGATTAGATTTGTAATGACTTCTTTAAAACCTTTACCTCTTTCTCTTCTCATTAAACATTTCCTCATTTAAACCGTTCATAAAGCATTCGTAACCCTTTTTGGCAAAAACATTTCAAAACCTTTCCTTTCGTAAACATCGTTTCAACATTTCAAAACCTTTCCTTTCGTTAAACATCATTTCGTTAAAACATCATTTCGTTAAACATCATTTCGTAAGTATGCACACCAGCCCAAAAACATTATCATCGAGTATTTTACATTGGGTTATACCATGAAAAAGGTTTATTGGGGGACCATGGGGTCATGCATGCATATGATAGATACTCACGTTGAAGATTTTCCTTAAGGTCTAAAGTTATTTTAAAAATATTTAATGAGATTAAGTATATAACCTAACTAATGCCTCGAGTGATACACCTGAAAATATACATATTTGGTTTATGTTAATATACACCTGGAAATATATATATATTTGATTTAATTAATAAAAGGTGTCACTGTGTAACCAAAATATAAAGTCTTTTCATACCAAAAAAAAACCGTATGCACTTAGTAGCTATGTACACTGTTATTTTATTGATTAGTTAAAGGTAGTAGGGACTTTCATCATTGGGGTGTGGTTATCGTCCAAATATAGAAAAACAAAATAGTAATAATAAGAAAAAAAAAATAATTATAATTATATATTATTATGCCAATATCAATTCTTTTCGAAGGTTGAAAAATAATATTCATACTCAAGAGATGTGGATTAGAACCCATAATCTTTTCAATATAAGACGACGAATTTAACCACTAAGGCTTGTTTGTTAATAATTTTGAAAAAAATACATATATAACTTGAAATACACGTGGGTCATTTCGCAAAAAAAATATATAAAAATAGATGGTTAAGTTATTGTTCATGACTATTCAATTGTTATATAATTTAAACCTTGAAACTTTCACTTTTATTGAAATTTCTAGTTTTCATTTTTGTTGTCAAGGACAATCTTAATAACATAATCAACATAGATTATCGGCCAATGAGTCATAGTTTTGATTATTAAAATTTAATTTGCCTATTTATTATATATATATATATACGTCTATTATTTTACAATTTTTTGTGCAACTATTAACATAAATAATTCAAAATAATAAATAAATCCATACTTATATACGTATATGTGCATATTTAAAAAAAATATAATTATCAACATAGATTATTGGCCAATGAGTCATAATGTTAACTAGGCCTGGTGATCATAAGGCTTCTGAAAGATCTCCCAAGAGACACAGTTTAAACCTTCCTTATACAAACATCTTGGATATGATCATTGCCGTTGAGAAAAAGGTCGTAACTGTTAATTTAACATTAATTCTTATACACATGTAAATTATTTTTAAGTGTTATTTTATCATTAATTCTAATCATCATCTTCTAAATCCGGCCTAGTATTATAATACGATTGTCAATAACAAAAAAAACACATGTTCACAATTTTAAATAGTTTCAAGAGTTTAACATATTGCAATTTGGCGATACGACCATATAGAGGGAGTGCGTATAAATATATAATCAATAGAGAATTATTGTAATACTTACCAAAAAAAATGTTATACAGTAAACAATCTTTTAGTCTACTTAATAAAAATATTTGTGTACATTAACAATTAAATTAAAAAACATTCAATCACTCTATAAATAGTAAACACAACCCTCACCTTTGAATCACACATAAACCAAAAGAAACAATGGAGCTTTTACTTCTAACTCTATCTTCCATCCTCTTCCTCCTCCTCCTCCAAGGCATTGATCTTCTTCGGAAAAGAAGACTGCCGCCGGGACCTACCGGGTTTCCGATTATCGGAAACCTGCTAGACCTCGGACCTAAACCCCACGAGTCACTAGCCAAGCTTTCCCATAAACATGGTCCACTTATGACCATCCGCCTGGGGAGCATCACCAGCGTGGTGGCGTCCACCCCGGACGCCGCCAGAGAAATCCTTCAACACAATGACGAAGCCTGCTCCGGCCGTCTTGTCCCAGACGCCGTCACCGCCTTAGACAACCATGACGCCGCCGTCCTATGGATCTCACCTAACGATGAGTGGCGGAGCATTAGAAAAGCCCTCAACACATACCTAACCCATCAACACAAACTCGACACTCTTCGCGACCTTCGACAGAACGTGGTGGACGGAATGCTGGATTTCCTTCGGGAGTCTGGACGGAAAGAGGCCGGTGTGGACATCGGAAAGTTGGCATTCGCGGTGGCGCTCAACCAGATGTCGAACACGTGCATTTCACAGAACGTGACTAGCTATGAGTCTGATGATATCGGAGGGTTTAAAACGGCCGTGAAGACGTTGATGGAAGTGGACGGGAAGTTTAACATATCAGACATATTTCCGGTGTTGAAACCGTTGGACCCTCAGAACATACGGCGGCAGGCAAAAGCGGCTTATGATTGGTTTGATGAGGTGACTGAAGGCTTCATAAGTGAGAGGTTGAAACATCGAAAATCGAAGCTTCCGAGGTTGGGTGATATGTTGGATTCTTTGTTGGATTATAGTGAAGATAATGAAGACTTTGGTCTCAAACACATCAAAACTTTACTTGTGGTAAATTAAACCATCATTAGTTAATGCTAATTAAAAACTTATAATAATTAATAATATTTTGTTAAATTACAGGATTTGTTTCTGGCGGGAACGGAAACGAGTTCGAACACAACCGAATGGGCAATGACGGAACTGATGCTTAACCCTGATATGTTCTCAAGGGTCCGTGAAGAAGTATCCACGATAGTGGGAGAAGATGGAAAGATTCAAGAAGCGAAAATCCTTGACTTGCCTTATCTACATGCCGTGATTAAAGAAACAATGCGACTCCATTTATCTGTGCCGCTATTAGTGCCTCACAAAACTGAAACCGAAGTTAAACTTGGTGAGTACATTGTGCCAAAAAACACACAGATTTTGGTGAACGCTTGGGCGATGGCACGTGACCCGAGGTATTGGGAAAACCCGTTGATGTTCAACCCGGAAAGGTTTCTAGGAAATGAGATCGACTACAAGGGTCAACATTTCATGTATATACCGTTTGGTTCAGGCCGAAGGATGTGTCCTGGAATACCCTTGGCTCATAGAGTGGTTAGTTTGATGGTGGCATCGTTTGTGTATCACTATGATTGGAAGTTGCCTCATGCTAAAGAAGAAATGGATATGAACGATATTTTTGGCATTACATTGCTTAGGGCAACACCTCTCGTTGCTACCCCCGTACCCGTCAAATAAGTGCATAGATGCTATCAGTTTTAACTGTTTTAATAGCATAATTGATATGTTATCAAACCCACAATGTCCCAATTCACGGTCTCCATCACTTTTCATATATTGACTGTTTCTCTATCTTATTATATGTTCATTTTCTCTTTTATTTGAGTGACTCATTTTAATATAATAAATTTTAATATAACAATTAACAAGAACCAAAAAAAAATTATTTATACAGTAGTAACTAAGTTTCTTGTTTATATTATTAAAATCTTTCAAAGTTTTTTTTAAAAACTCAGCTAGTATTAACTAAGTTTAACAAAAAAAAATGGAAGTGAGATCGATCAAGTTGTGTCACAAACCACTATATTGGAAGTACTATAATGTATATTACTTTATGTAGGAATCGTTCGTCAAACTATAAACGAGTAGCACTTGTATAGATTCTAAATACAACACAAAGAAATTAAAAAAAAAACAGTAAATTAAAATACTTTAGAACGAAAAATAAAAGAAAACTGCAAATAGTAAAACGAATACATAATTCGTGACTGATGCTTCGTGTTTAACACGGGTCCTATAAAACAAATTCCGAGTCTCCCAATAGAACTCGAATGATTCCCAGTATACAACAACCGAAGTTGTTCGTACAGCCGGGAGGACTCTAAACCTAAAAGAGTACCTTGAGAAAAAAAAGAGTAGAAGTCAGAGAAAATTAAAAATGAAAATAAAGAGAATTAAACGTCTTCAATGCTTCTCTTTATTTAGTTTTTGAACTCAGGTTCGAAACTACCAAATTCTTAACTCTGCAGAGCTGGTCAACAGGGAACTGTTCAACCGACATAATGCGCCAGGATGCCGCTGTGGTGCGCGGACCGGCCAGAACGAGCACCCGATTTGCCAGCGACAGATCCGGACACGCCACAACGCGCTAGATTCGGATACACAGACTGCACCCGTTGGGCCGCACACCCAAGCTAGATTCAGATACACAGACTGCACCCGTTGGGCCGCACACACAAGCTGTGCCACGTGGAGGCTAGCCATCAAAACGTCACGTTACCCCATCGCCCGTGCGGGGCGCATTGGTGCGTTCTTGGTTCCACTGAGTGTCATCTCTTATAAGGTAACAACTTTAATGGAGTGTTTCACCTTATAAACCACTTAAAAGTTTCTCATTTCACCTATGTGGGACAAGTTTTCCTACTTTTCTACTCATGAAAAGCTAAAGTATTTCAGCTTTAAATACCCAACTTTGAGTATCGATATCTAGTCATCTTAGCTCCGTTTTGAACACGGTTTGTTTCCTAGCGAATGTCTCCCGTAAGAGAACACAAACCTAGAAATAAATAATAATATTAACCTCAGTTACATATATTTATTTCTGTCCAAAGTTGACAAAAAGTCATTTTTGTAACTTAGTGAAAAAACACATTTTCATCCGAAACTCAACACTTTAACATAGAAATAAAATTGTGAAGTTTGTGTACTCGTCCACCTATATTATGTATTTTTTTTTACTCTTCTTAGTGATTTTTAACTCCTACATATTTTTTTTAAACTTTAAACACCATATATAGTAAAACTTTATAATGTGGTTGTGCATCGTTTAGATGCGGGTCCATGATTTGTAGTATTAATAGCAAATGACCATTCTATATATGTCGGGACATGTACGTTTTTAACAGTGACATGCCATGTATCTACAAGAGTACCAAACTTGTATATAAAATAACATTTTAGTTTTAACTTATCAAAGTAGCTGTAAAACCATTTTTGGTTACTTTGTTTTGTGGTATCAAAGCCGCCAAAAGTAGTTATTATTATTTTGTGTAGGCTATTACTTTCGGACACCATACGAAAATGACATGAAGATAATTAAAACAATATTTTGATTAATGTGTTTAAACAATTCGTCTTTTAGGTAACATGTCTAGCTCCAGATATATTCGGGTTATATTAAAGTTAAAAAGTGGTTAACCTGTGAATCTGTTTAATATTAAAGCTATAAAATTTTAAAATTATATAGGTTATTTTTTTAAGCCTTCAACTTGTTTAAACTTTCTAGAACTTTATTACGACTCCTTAAACATACTTACAACATGATTAAAACTAGTTTGTAACTCACCAACTAGTTTACGATCCGTTTACAATGTCTTTTTGTGATATATTCGTTTTCAACTTTATTGGTCAAAATGTGCTACTACGACCATGACTATTCATAGGTGAACCTTTCTTGACACCGGAGAAAATGTCTCATGATAGTTAATTCCTTCTCTTTGGGTATATCCTTTTGCAACCACTCATTCTTTATAACGTTCAATGTTTCCATTTGGGTTTAATTTAGTTTTGTAGATCCACTTACAACCTATATGCTTAACACCTTTTGGTAATATAGTAATTGTCCAAAAAATATTTATTTTTCATTGATTTCAACTTATCTTTCATGGAACTAAACCATTGAGTTGATTGGTTGTAATTCATGGACTCCTTGAATGTAGTTGGGTCATCAGTTTTACCGAAATCAAAGTCGCTCTCATGAAGTCATCATAACTTATGGGTCACCTAGATCGAGAAGACCTTCTTAATGGCGGCTGAAACTGGGAAACTGTTATCACCACTTGATACCACCGGTTAGGATCGAATCACCAATTTTTGAGATCTGCAGCGTAATAATAACTAAACACGTTTGGAACCATGCTTTTCGATTTGTATTTAAAGATGGGTATATGAGATAAACGAATAAAGACAGAATGAACTAAGAATAATATCATCAATCGGCATAGATGTTATTGATAACAAACGAAGAACACTTTTGATCATCCACCCTTGAAATAGTGTTCTAAGAGTGGAATTTACATGATCTTAATTAGGGTTTCACAAAAAAAGACGATAAAACTCTACGATAGAGCTTTATATTTATAAGCTCCATAATCACTAACGTTTATGGTACTAACAAGGAAAGCAAATAATTTAATTAATAATTAAAAGAAAATCGCCTTAAAAAACCTTTTTGAAAACAAAAACTGCCTATAAAAACCTAAACTATCTCAAAAGATAAACCTTTTCAAACAGTTTAAGGGTAACCATATTAAAAAATTGAATTTAAAGCGATTTAAGGGTAACCGCCTTAAAAAACCACGACCAAATCACTATCTTTTAAAAACCGCTCCTCCAACCCACCGTTTCTTCCCTCAAAATTTACTTTCTTCCCCCACCGAGACAAGTTCCGGGTAGGAACTCGAAATGTTAGGGCTTGAGTTTGTTTCACCATTCCGGTGAAGAGTTGGGGCTTGTGGCGACGACGATGAGTTCGTCGATGGATGGAGTGGAATCTTCTTACCTAGTGGCGGATTTGCTGTCAGTAAGTTCAATGGTGGCAGAAGAGCCAGCGCCGGCCTCTTTCTTTGTCGTCTACTAATTTTTCTTTCTAGTGACAAACCTTTCTTTCAATTTACCGGGCTTAAACTTACCGGGCTAGTGACCGAGATCCGGTTCAACCGATATTACCGGGCGATTTGAACCGGTTTTTAAAATATTGGTATCAACTTCCCTCAAATTAGATATCTTAAATAGATAGACCATAATCGTTAAATAGTCAAATACTTTAAGAGTCTTTGACCATTTATTTAATATAATTCCAATAGTTAATTCATTTCACTCGTTTAGATAATTAGGTTAAGTGAATCTAAATTTTTCTCAAGGGTGCATGCTAGTGTTTAAGTTCTCACAATCAAAACATTAGGAATTCAAATTCTGTTAGATAAATATTATAGTATATTTATGGTAGAAAAGATAGGTGTTAGCGGTTAAAAAAATGTTCCCTTCTACATACCTATATCAAAGACTTGTTAAAATATCTTATTTTTATTCATTTTTTTAAGCATGTGCAATCTTACGTATGTTACCAATAACCAATCTAAATTCAAAAAAAGGTGGACGATTCGTTTATTCAATCAACTCCTATTAAAAAAGAAAAATGTTAAAAAAAGGAAAAAACAAAAAGTGGTTCATTCAGAAATTTGTCAAAAAGCAGGTGACATAGAAAAAAACAATATTAAATAAACTTGTATAGTTTTTTTTAATCGGTCAACAAAATATAGCTAGTTGTGTACTTAGTTGTGTTTCTCGAACATATACTTTTAAACTCACTTGTCTTATAAAACTTAACTAGTAGTGTTTTTTTACGCGTCTTGACGGAAGCCGAATTTTAAACGGTTGAAACAGTAACATTAACGTGGTTAAGCAAAAAAAGAAACGTGGTTAAATAAATTTTGTCCCGCGCTCCGTGACAGGAGGCGGACGTTAAACGGATGAGGCGGTGGCATTAGCGTGGCTGATCACAAAAGAAACTTCGTTAAATGCATAAAAGAAATGTATGAAGTTACGTCGATTTGGTTGTGGAGATCTAAACATAGATAAAAGACAATTATATAATGATACCAATGTTTTTCAGTCGGTGTCTGTCTCAATCTTTACGTTACTAGCATGTCTTCGTCAATAAAAAATATTCTATTTTAAATACGACTTTGTTTTTGACAAAATTATATCACCGTCAGAAAAAAAATTAAACAGAAAAACAAAAATTATTAAAGAAAAATCAGCTCTCTCTCAACAAACTTAATGTTTAAAAGTGTGAATCTCATAAATCATAATTTGATTTTATGTAAACAATAACTCACAATTAATTAACTAGTTATTTTAAAATTATTTTAAAATAAGAAAACAAATGTGCAAAATCTTAACTTCCGTAATCAAATCTTCATAAACAACAAATAGCAAATTCCTGCCATCTACTCCTCCCCAAAAATAATCTTACACCCCTTTAAATTCAAACCATTATTCAATTAATTAAATCTCTATCAAACTCCATTGAATAATTCGTTGCGTTCCAATAGATTACGAAAGACGCTTGCATAGCTGGGGGAGACGGGATTAGATTTCAATTTTTATTTAGGAAAATAAAAAATAAAATGGCTAATTAAAAAAAAAAAATAAGAGAGAGCGCTTTAAACAGTCAACAGTCAATCAAGCCAACAACCAAATAATAAATAACATCAATGAATTTTTTATTTTAATGTAGCTAAGAAGTTGTTTGTTAAATAAGATTAAAAATTAATAATAATTGTTTTGTAACAAATACTCAAAAAAATAAAACGTTCAATACTTAATTTTTTGCAAAAAAAAAAATATTTAGGAATCAAATTAATTTTAAGTTAATATTAGTAATAAGTGAACTTGAAAATTAATATCAGTAATCAAACTAATCTTTTTTTTCCATTTTAGTGTTTTATTTTGTCGTGTTAGTTTTGATGTTTTGTTGTGACGTTTGTACTTTCTAGCTTCTTGCTAGTTCCGTTGTTATATAAATTTCGTTGCCCGTTAAAAATAAATCGATTAATAAATATCTTTTTAACCCCCTAATTATATAATTAAATTTTAGAGTAAACTTCGGTTTTGGCCCAGTGGTTTGGCTATATTAATGGTTTTGGTTCCTTTGTTTCAATTTAACTGTTTTGCTCCCTGTGGTTACCTAATTGTCTCAATTAAGTCCTACTCACTAACTCCATTAGTTTTTTTCGGAAAGGCAGAGGGGGAGGTGGGTTGAAGATAAGGATCTAAGGTTTTTTTCGGTAGATGGTTTTTCTTTTTGTGTAATTTACACAAATGATCCATGTATTTAAGAAAATGACATAATTAATCCTTATTAGTAAAAAAAGACTAAACTACCCTTATTTTTAACATGAAAAACTAAGGGAGTTAGTGGGGTTAGACTTATTTGAGACAATTATGTAACCACATAAAGCAAAAGGTTAAACTGAAACTAGTAGACCAAAACCATTATTTTAACCAAACCAAAGGGACCAAAAACGAAGTTTTCTCTATATTTTATATCAATCTAATGCAAGTTGTAAAAAGAAATATCTTTATTCAACTCTAATTAAAGTTTAAAATATCATAATTCGTATATCTAATATTTCAAAAAGTCAATAAATATATCAAATTAATTTTAAATTTACACTAAGGGTTATAAAATATAAAAATCAAAATAATTTAAAATTAATATTAGTAATAAGTGAACTTGAAAGAATATTTAAATAAACATAAGTACATGAATATAAATAAACGTAAATGAACGAACGGGACATGTGTTCATGTTCCTTCATGTAATTAAATGAAAAAAAAAATTGACATTCATTTTTGTTTTTTTACTAAATAAACGAACTTCTCAACAAACGGTTCATTAAATGTTTTGTTCATTTAACCAAGTTGAAACCAACTTAACCTTCTTCTAACTTTTCTTTAATGTTCAACTCATGGGGTTAAAAGTTAATAAATTTAGAGTAAATTACAAATTGTGTAGTAGTGTCATTTGTCTTCATTAATTACATTGTATGTCATTATTTTGATACCTTTGCACATTTTACGTCCTTTTATAACCCTCATCCAATACTTCTGTTAAGTCTAGTAATTTGCCCCATACATGACGGGCATTTTCGTCTTTTTACCCCTGCTTTATTTCTGAATCACTTTCCCACACAAATACACATGAATCGATGTTTTTATCCACAACTGACAAAGAAAATTACACCAGTCAAGACATTATTCAGCTTGAAGTCTTCCGACCATATCCGGTGATCGAGCCACTGAGTAGCTGTTCCAATCTGCTCATCTTCATCGCATGCACTTCAGTTCACATAGTAATTATTGTTGGGTAAATTATTGAGTTCACATGTGAAGGCTACAAGTTTGAGTTCTAGTATGAGTCTTTGTTTATTTGAATGTTTATTTAATTAATAGTTAGTAATTATCTAGTAGGTTAGGGATAATACCAAGCATGTTTGGGTTATCTTTTAAGTGTTTGAGTAGGATTAGAATATTTGATTAGCAAAGTTTATTTTAGTATAAATAGATGAGTTATTGTAAGCAAGTCAAGAAATAATAAATAGAAAAAGTCGATCGGTTGTTGAGATCAAATTTTATGCTGCTAACTTAACGAACTACTTTTTAACTTTTCTTTTCTTTGATTGATTAGATTAGGGATTAATTTTGTTCAATAATAGCGAATTAGTTGGTTAATCAGTTAGGTTTGTTAGTAACAACTAATGTTCGAACTTTTTAAGAGGAACCCTATAATTTGCAAAAGCATTCAAGCGTGCAAAGTTTTAGGGGGTATATGAATTGAGCATATGCTAGGCCCTAACATTCATTCATTCGATGCAGGCCTTTCATTTCTCTCTGATTACTCACTCTCAACCTTCATCCAACGGCGGAGACAGAGACGAAGAGACTCCGGCGGTCACCAAATATCGTGACATCGAAATTCCACTAATCGAACAACGACGACGTCCATCAGCTAATCTCCGGCGATACGATGTACATAATTCACATTTGATCTTCAATAATCTGAAATTCCAGTCCGTCGTCTCCGATCAAATGTGTGCGTGTTTGTGTGAGAGAGAAATAAAATTGAGTTGTTTGTTTCTGGTTTGTTTTCTTCTCTCCACACACGAGCAGGAAGAAACAACAAACCAAAGATGAAAAAGGATTATTTCCTTTGTGCAATTTTCTTGTCTGATGCAATTTTCTTGGCGGGAAGACTTCAAGCTGAATGATGCAATTTTTTTTGTCAGTTGTGGATAAAGCATCGATATTTGTGAAGGAAAGTGACCCAGAAAAAAAAATTAGATGGTCAAAAGACAAAAATGCTCATCAAGTGAGTGCATATGACTAGACTTAACAAAAGTTTTGGATATGTGTAGTAAAATTTGCAAACATTTTAAAATAAAGACATACATTATAATTAATGAACACAAAGGACAATACTTGAAATTTGAATAATAGATAAAGAACACAATTTGTAATTTACTCATAAATTTATTAAGAATAGTCGATGTCCAACACCATCCTTAGGGTCTGTTTGGTATGGGTAATGGAATGAACGAGGTAATGGAATGGACAAATGAATGGAATGGACCATTCCATTGTCTTGTTTGGTAAGCTGAAAAAGACGAAGAAATAAAATCGATGGTGATGGTGGGTGGCGGTATTGGGAGGTGGTGGGTGACGGTCAGTGATGGCAGCGGTGGTGGGTGGGGGTGGTGGTAACAGTGGAATGAGGTGGTGGGTGGTGGGTCGTGGAGGCGGTGGTTGCGGCGATGGGAGGTGGGGTTGGGTGGTGGCAGTGGTGGGGTGGTGGCGGGAGGTGGCGGGAGGTGGGTGGTGGTAGGAGTGTGTGATGGTGATGAAGGGTGAAAGTAGGGATGGAATAAAAAAAAACAAGGGGGGTGGATGGAATGAATTAGAGGGAATGACATTCCTTGCGGAATGGGTGATTCTATTCCATCGTCCAACCGAACACCATTTTTTTCATTCCCTTGTAATCGTTCATTCTATTCCACCTCACATTACTTCACACCAAATGCTACCTTAGGGTGGAGGTAGTGTTTCCCTCATATCCTTTAAACAAATCTATGTATTTTTTTTTTCTTAAACTTAACGAGCTCAATTTATTTGAGAAAAATAAAATAAAATATTAAATAATAATAATAATATTACTAATTATTTTAATAAATGAATAACTTTATTTGTCATGTGTCGACTTCTTGTAACGTCTAGATTTTTGTTTCCTATATTTATCTCATATTAAATAACTCTCTATACTATTAAATAATAATGATTTTTAGAAATTAAGTACTTAAATTTTATTCTAATATTTTATTAAAACTTACTAAATAATAAGAAGATTTCAATTATATCTTATTTTAAAAGATAATTTTATTATTATTATTATTAATACTTCATTATTTACTATTTATAGTCTTTAAATCTTCATTATTTTTATTTCTCCAATAGCTGATGACACCCACCATACAAATCTTCATAAAAAACTGATGGTTTACAACAACTTATATTTATTTAACACATGTAATACATGCATGGTTTATAACGAGCTTTCTGGTTGAGTGGTAGCCCTGTGACTTTCCAAATAAAAGGTCATAGGTTCGAGTCTCACTTGGGACAAAATGTTCAAGGTTGAGCCATGAGGTTTCTCGGTTGTGGGTTTCCTCCTAGGTGGTGTGGGGTCGGGTCACCATGCTTTTGATCTTCGGGCGAAAGGGCCAGGTGTTTGGGCATTTGCTATTAAAAATTACAACATAGGTTTCTAACCTAGTAATATTAATAAATAAATGTTAAAGTTTTCAGGAATTGATTGGCATGATCATCCCAATTTTTTGATTTTTTTACACTACCAAAAAAGGTGGGGAGCCTCCCTAAATGTAAGAGCACCGTTCAGTACAAATAAATTAAACACTTTTATTTTTCAATATTCGAATTATAATACATAAATAGAAATTACATAAAAAAAGTTTTCAGAAAAGGAAAAGGTGTGGTGGTTGAGAATTTCTTTTAAACAAAGGTTCCTTAAAACAGATTTTAGGTCACCCAGGTGAACCCGTCTGTCTCCCAATGTATAACAGCTGGAGCAGTAGCACTGTCGGAGTTACCAAGCCCTTGAAACAAGAGTGAGAAAGACTAGCACCGATGGGAAAAAAAATTCGTGTGTTTAAACTGAGCACCATAGCCTGATATTTATACACGAGATTAGTGACATGAAAGGTGGGAAAACACGAGTTAATACACAATTAACTCGGATTAATGATGAAACTTGAACGGTCTCGAAAACGGTGGGAAACACCAGAATCTGACTTGAAAGTGCAAATTGCGCCATCAAAACGCTACATTACGCCCATCGCCCTCGTCCCGAGCCTGTGCCCAGGTGCGGGCGCGTACTGCCATTGGGTGTCATTCCTTATAAGAGAACAAGATTAGATAAGGGCTCCCTCTTATAAACTCATTCAAGTTTCATAATTCTATCAATGTGAGACAAGTTTCCCACATCTCAAGTTTCAAAACCTACTTGAAGCATTGATATCTAATTTAACTTAGCTCCGTTTTAGACGTGGTTTAGTTCATTGTGACCGTGAACTAAATAATTATATATACTATATATAATATAGATATTAGATGAGTAATATGGTAATTTCACCATAAACTCTTAATTTTAAGACTTTTACAAGTCGTAAAGCCTAATGTACAACCATTTGTTGCTGCCTCACGTTAAAACTAAAGCTTCTTTCACAAGCCTTCAAAATTCAAAATTCAAAATTCAAAATTCAAAATTCAAAATTCAAAATTCAAAATTCAAAAAACTAAGCATATCAGACGAGCAGCTTTAATTTGAAACCCTAATCTTTTTCACTTCCCCTCCTCGCTCACTCCCCCGACCCCCACCCTCTTCATACGATTCACCACAGCCACCCTCCGGCTATGTGACCGACCACCTCCATCACCAACGCTCTCTAACCGTGGCCCTAATCAGGTAAAACTCTGTACCTACATTCGATTTTTATTTTCCCTATACTTCGGTTCATATCTATATACTAGGGTTACGAATTTGAAGAAAAAACTATAGTTGTTTTTCTGTTACTAATTTTTGTTCATGGATCTTTCATTTGAAGTATCGAATGTAGCACAGCTGTAGTTTTGGATCATTGAAAGCAACACAACCAGAAAACGAGAGCCAGGTTTGTTGCTAATAAAGTTAAGATTTATATGTCCACTTTATATATTTATTTCATTATGAACAAAATAATTAGATCTAATATATTCAATAATCTTTTAAAAAAACACCCTTTTTGGTTTAAGTTCTAGCATCATCTAGGTGCAAAGATGCACAAGTGGTTGTCTGTTTGAATTCTAAAAAGATCAAGCTATTATGAAAACAAGCTCTTTTGCGTTTGAATTTGTTTTTGCCTCAATTTTTCGTGCTTTGTGTGCTCATTTAAATGTGTACATAACCCGGGCGATTGTTAATCGAGTGATTTGATAACCCGATGGCTTGTCATTAACTGATTATAGTACCAAACTGGTCTATTAAAAAGATGAATAACTAGAGTTTTTGGATGAGTATAGTTACCACCAAACTGGTCTATTACATTGCTATTTTATGACTTTAGCCCTTGTTTGGGGCAACTTGCATGAAAGATGGATCAGAACTTTCAAAAATATTGATTTGACCTGACCCAATTACCCCTTCAGTAAATTTCATCTCTTGGTTGTTTATTAAATGTTGACTTTATTTCAGGTGGTATGCAAATCGGATTCTGCATCCAGCTGTTGTGTGTATTACTGATAATATATTTCTCTGGGATGAAGACATGGGAGTGCAGCATTTCAATCTTAAAAGGTAGAGTTCGTATATCTAAGCAATCAGTTTTATTTAATGATGCTCTTTCGTCATCCTTAAATCATGAACTTGAAGTTTCAAGCTTATTGCAATACTGACATATTGCAATGGCATGTTATTTGCAGATAGTTGGAGTTTCTTTCTCTCTCTACTGACCTTTTTACATTCTTACAGATGATTTTTGGCAGTGCGGAACCTGTTGAATGCTATTGTGCACTTTTATTGCTATCAAGAGATGAAATTTACTTCAAAAGGCTTGACAGCAAACGATCTTGTTCTGTTTTTGGTCCTCGGCCAACTGTTTAGGGATGTCTTTTGATTGATTCCTATTGTATGTAGTATTGTTGTTATGAATGAGTAACCAAGTAAACTAAATAGATATTAACATGATTCCTTAATCACCACATGAATCTATAATACTTTGTCAGCTTTCTTATGGTCATGTTTTATTGTTTTCATACTCCCTTAGCGGAGCTATTCTCTTTTTTTTTTTCTGTTCTTTTTTTTTTCTTTTGTATTTGTTACAAAGTTTACAGAAAGCAAAAGGACGCTGCTAAACAGTGCTATTTGTTTGTCAGTCTAGCCTACAAACATGTTCACATTTAGTTAGGAGTAGGATCAAGAGCAAGTTTAGGAAGTAAATGAAGTCATACATTTTCTTTAAATTTGGAGCAATTAGTGTATTTAACTCTCATAAGCATTTTCATAGTTTGTTTTAAATTAGATATATTTATATTATTTATGATGTTATCTAGTTCAACCGGTCCGACCAGTGGACCGTGTTCGACGTTGGGGCCTGTTTTTCAAATTCTAATTTTTTCAGGAAATACTGGACACGTGGCATTAGAGATTGGCAACTGTGTTGGGGCCACAATCTATGTCTGGCGTAAAAAGGTTAACTCGAGACCTAACTTACCAATCCCAAACCAGTCTGCACCTAAAGCCTCATGGGACATGGTTAAGGACCTTATGGCAGATGGCTACAAGCGGGATTCACTAGCTGATCGGGCCGAAAGCCTCTTACTGTGCCTTAAACATCGGTTTCCATGTCTAACTCAAACTGCACTAGACATCAGCAAGATTCAACACAAGGTACTAAATTTGTTATTAAAAAACACCAAAAATGAATATCCTGTTACTGATGATCGTTATCTTCCACGAGAAACGGGGATAAGCCGCCTGCTCGTAGTAGTATCAATGGCCCGTTGAGCCAGAAAGAGAACCGAAATCCGACGATGGAACGATGGCTGTGTTAATTTGTTGTGATTAGGTTAGGAAAATGGAACCAGAAGCATTATGCCATTATAAGCAATCTACTGGTTTTTTGCTTCAATTATATATTTCCTTTGATTATAGATTTGATGGCTGTATTAATTTGTTGTGATTAGGTTAGGAAAATGGAACCAGAAGCATTATGCCATTATAAGCAATCTCCTGGTTTTTTGCTTCAATTATATATTTCCTTTGATTATAGATTTATGCCATTTATGTGAAGATATATAATCTTGTTTGTTGCTGATCTTATTATGGTGTTAAATATTGCAAGTTCTTAATTGTATTTGAGTTATTTGACAAGTAAAAGTCAAAATTCAAATTTTTTTTTTACCTTTTTAATTTAAGAGACTAATGTCTCACTCCCATGTCTTTAGTATTATGATCACTAAACACATGGATTTTTAATAGATCTAGCACACCTAATTATCAATTGTTTCTTGCAATTTATTTAGAATCCATATCAACATTGAACTTTGAAAATTGAATTTATTTGGTTTCACCCCCAATGTCAAAGTCAAATGGGAAAATTAGTTCTTGAATATTCATTGATGCGATTCATATAATGCAACATACGTTTGCAGAGTATACAGCTAGAACTACGTTCGAGAGACCGTTATTAAGCACTAGCATATGCACTAATAAAAAAATTAACAGACGTACTGTACAATATATTACGAGATGATTGATAAACAAAATGAAAACGAGTACTGCATTTTAAATTTTCGCCACCGCCGCATCGCGTGGGTATCTGACTAGTCTATACTACATAATAAACAAGTAAAATAAGATGACAATTGTCACAATTCTAGGCCTCCTAATTCATATTTTCTCGCATCTCTCTCCAATTAATAATCAACTCCACTATTTTAGACAACTAAATTAATTATTTGTTTTAATTTTTTTTTACAGATTTTTTAATTTAAAATTATGTTTATTATCTATTAAATTGTTTAATCATATTTTTATGATTTCTACAAACGAAAAATAATTTTATAACCATTTAGGATTCAAATAAAAAAACATTTAGTCATATATTTACATATTCATATCGTTTCATTTTGACGAGTTTATATTTTAACAGATTATATTATATTTTATTCAACTCGTGTATTACACGGGTTTTTTTAAAAACCTAAATTTTTATTACTAAGTATATAATATTATATTTATTTAACCCGTGTAATAAACGGGATTCTAATCTAGTTATATTATAAACAAATAATAATAATTATTTTGTCCAAAATTTACAAACAATTGTAGGTTCCATTTCCATAGTTATAGCGTGATCTTGGGGATTCAATTATGATTCGTACCCTTCAATTATTGGATACATCGTCACTAACTAAACAACAAAACACAATTTAATCATGTGCGTCAATTATTATCCGTACTCTGGGACTTGATGCCCCATTTGTAACTTCGTCGGTGATGCAAACAAGTTTTGTTTATGAGATCGATGCTCAAAATTTTCAAATCTTCACAAAATATAAGTTATACATTTAAACCATACAACATTACTAATACCTTAAAAGGCATGGTCGGTGGGGTTTCCCCGGCCATGCCACCCCCCTCAACTTTTGTGTTTTTCTCATCTTTAACACCTCATAATCGCTTCTAAATATCAATTAAATATGAACTGCTGCAAAAAAATCATACTGTTTCACTCATGTTATATTATTAAACTAGCTTTAACATCGTGTGTTGCACGAGGTGAAACATTAAAATCATTAATACCTTAAAAGACATGGTTGGTGGGGTTTCCCCGGCCATGCCACCCCCCTCAACTTTTGTGTTTTTCTCATCTTTAACACCTTAGAATCGCTTCCAAATATCGATTAAATATGAACCGATGCAAAAAAATCCTACTGTTTCACTCATGTTATATTATTAAACTAGCTTTAACCTCGTGTGTTACACGAGTTGAAACGTTAAAATCATTAATACCTTAAAGGCATGGTCGGTGGGGTTTCCCCGGCCATGCCATCCCCTTCAACTTTTGTGTTTTTCTCATCTTTAACACCTTAGAATCGCTTCTAAATATCGATTAAATATGAACCGCCGCAAAAAAAATCCTACTGGTTTCACTCATGTTATATTATTAAACTAGCTTTAACCTCGTGTGTTGCACGGGGTGAAACGTTAAGATCATATTGATTGATATCTTAACAATTCTTTTTTTATACAAATTTGATATTGTATTTGTAACTTCTTCATTTTGTTACATGTTAAGATTATATGGATGAAAGTAACTAAAACATCAAAAAATACATGAAAATTCATGTAATAAGTTGTGCACTTTTTACAATACATTAAATTACATGTCAAATGAAATCTTACAATGATTATTTTCAAATTTGAAAATAATTCATTGTATATAAAATTTGACGTGATATTGATATTTTTTTCATGTTTACCAAAGATAGCTTGAGTCAATCTCTACTTTTAATTGTTGATAATGCAACATACAACTGATCATGAATAAACACTGGGATTTTTCAGTACAAACCAACATTTGAAAGTGATTGCCCTAAACTTTTATTTATGGTCATTGCAAAAATACAACAATTGTATTTTTTTTAAAAGTTTTAATGAAATTATTTTGTCTGAATATGTTAACCCAATTATAGGGACAAAATTGTGATGATCAATGTTGCTTCAAAATATAATCTTCGCTTCTATAACGCGATTACCTTGTGATTTGACCTAAAGACTTGTTACGTTACCTAAACCATTATTTCATCAATATTTATTAATAGCATAACTGAAACACCGACATTTAAAACTAATTTATGGTTTGACAAACCTGATAATGTAAGTTCATTTAGAAAATTAGGAGATTATAAACTTTCATCAAAATCATCACCAAGATGCTCTGATTGACGGATACTGTTTGTACTTGTATGCGAAAAATCTCGCTAAACTTTTGATACTAAGTCTCTCATTAACAAAAAAAAGATACAAATAAAATTTAAATTTCAACAATATATCATTTTTTAAATTCAAAATTTAAAACTCTAAATTTTAAAAATTTCACTCCATATTTCGACACATTTAAATTTAAAATTCCAATATTATATATGAAAATTTTATAACTTGTAAATTAGAATTGAAATTGACATGTGTTTTTGAAAAACAAATCTCGTCATTTAAAAAAAATTAAAGTTTAAAATATAATATACTTTTAAAAATAAATATTTGTAAGTTTCTTAATTTTATTAAAAACTAAATAAAAAATTACTAATTAAATATTAGTAAACTTTATTCTAACACATATTTATTTAAAATACAAACGTAGTATTTTCAAATTTTATATGCAAAATTAAAAAAAAAAATTTGTTTTTTGATAATAAAATTTTAAAAATCGTTTTTTAATAATAAAACTTTAAAAACTCGTTTTTTTTTAAATCTCTTATTTTTTAATTCTTGATTTTTTTAAAATTGTAACTTTTGATAGTAATTTTTAAAAAATGTGAGCTAGTGGTAATAATGATGAAAATGTTTATTTATGTAATTTAAAAAAAAAACTAAATATGAAAATATTAAATGAATGGTATAAATGTGGTTTTCAGGGAAAAGTTGTGAGATGTAATATGGTGATGCCAAGTGGCAAAACCATTTAGATTTTTATTAGAAAAGAGGAGAAATTAAATTTTGCTATTTTATTTATTTCCCTTAAATATAGTATTAACGAGAGAAATGTAGGCCCGCGCTCCACGACGGGAGACGGGCGTTAAACGGTTGAGACGTTCACATTAACGTGGCTAAGAAAAAAAAGAAACGTATAGGATTAACATAGCGACTTAAACATAATAAAAGACAATTATACTACGGGCGGCGTCGGCCTTATTTTTCACGGTGCCAACGCGTTGCGGCGGGACAGTAGGAATAAAAGAAATGCATGAAGTTGCGCCGGATCGGTTATGGAGAATGTGTTGGTGGATATATTATTTCTGATTTATAAAAATGCAAGGAAAATATTGTGGTCGTTTATCGATCTTCTACGTTTTGATGTAAATTTAGTTCGGAAACAAGTCAGTTCGATTGTAGTCCACACTTTATCACGACGCGTGTCGGGTAAAAAAACTAGTTATTTACATTTCATATGCAACAAATTAAAAAAACAAATATAATATATAATATACTCCACATGACCACCAAATGATCATGACACCAATTATTCAGAAACTATTTCAGATGTCACAACAACATAACCTATAAAAAAGCTTCACAAGTTGTCACAGGGTGGGGAATTGAACTCTTAAAAGACGAAAAAAAAACCTCTTAAATTCGTGCAAAAATCCTATTCAAGCCCACCAATCTGCCCTTATTCCAAGATTTTGTACCAGATTTTTCATGTTGCGGGTCCTGTTTGGGTGCGCTATTGATTGTAGCTTGAGACGCGAGGTAAGATAAAGACTGCACCCAAGATACAAGTGCTGGTTTGCGTGTAACGTCATCTGAATCAGACACTTGAGCATACAAGTCATTTAGTACCATGTTTTGACCATCTTCTGGCAGTTGCACAACCAACTGTGCCAACAGCTTCATTAAACTTGGCAATACCTGAAGTCATTTTGACCATAGAAGTCAAAACTGAAGCCATTTTGACCAAAAAAGTCAAAGTTGAAAAAAGATTACTTTCTGTAGGTTTACCTGTATATCAACCAATGAGAGAAGCCTAAGTAGTAAATCTAGAAGCTTCTTACAAGGCTCCAACTCATCATTCAATTCTTTCCATTCACTGCATAGGCTGCTAGCTTTCTCCACAAGGCAGTGAACACAGTAAAAAATTGAAGGACTTCCAGCTGGAAGATACCGAACCAAAGCAGCAACACCAGAAGCCATACCTTCAAACAGGGTTACACCTGGATATCCCTGTCATTTTTAAAAAGTAATTAAAAAATAAGAAATTGATAAGTGAATATCAGTAAATTAACTTCAGAATTTTAGATACCTCTAATGATCTCTGCATGTAATAGTAAACAAGTTGCTCCTTTAACAGAACCCGTTCACTGTCATCATCTTTGCCGGAAGAAATAAAAGCCACAAACGTTGAATGTGAGGCTCGAGTCACTTTCCCATTTGGGTGTCCCATGTATCTAGTATCGCGTGTGTTAAGTTATATATCTATGAGTAACTATAACCTTTTATCAAACAAGAATTAAGAAATAACATTTTTTAAATAGTTGTATTAAAATTAGATATCGGGGATACAGAAAAAGAATGGGAGCAACAGTCTTTCTGAACACTGAAGTTGGTATGCATTCTGCACAAGTCGGAATCACACGCAAATAGAATAAGATTCTAGAAGTCTGCATTTCGTCTTTAGACCATGTAAACTCCATTTTGTTTGAATATACTATAAAGCAAAAAAAGGATTAAATAAGTAATCAAGAATCAAATAGAAATGTAATACTTTATTGTAAAGATTTAATACCATGAGATTTGGTCAAATCACCATATGAAGGTATGGATTCAACAAAAGAAACACAAGCCATATGGTCTTCTTGAACACTTCCAGCAACGGCCCTGATTGTATCCATGTATTCAGACAATCTCATCCGTCGAAAATACTCCAAACAAGAAAACGAAATTAATATCTTCACTGATATATCCAGCTGGATATCTCTAGGAACATTAGGGGCTAACTTTTGTTTAGTGACAGCCAAAGCAAAGAAGACGACCATAAGAAACGCAGGTTCGGTTATTTTTTCCAAATCTTGAATCAACTCTTCATTTTTCCCTTGAAGCATCAATGCCACCTGGCGGTGTGACATGTAAACATCTTGACAGAAGTCCCATATAAGATTCTCCACTTTTGTTTTACTACCTTCATTGGCTTGGGAATATTGTTTGCAGAAAACACCAGTTATCACTCCTGCCTCCTTAAAAACGACACTTTGCAAATGTTCTTTAACTTCATGAACCATGATGTTACTAAAATTGACATGAACGTCAAGAACCTTTGAATAAAACCGCCTTAAAGGAAAGATTTCAGTCAGTAATGCTGAAGCAAGACAAAGAAGAAAAGAATCCCTAGAGAGAACATCACCGCTTCGGGCTAAAGCTAATGATATACATTGAAGCAGAACCCTGTCTTTAACTTCATTTACATTTTTAGAAATCAAATCATGAGCAATGATTTCAACTCGTTTTTCAGCAGAACTTCTTAATTCCATTAGACCGGAAGATATGGACCTATTTGAGGCCCGCAGGGCTCCTGCTGCACCCATGGCAACAGAAAACAGGGCATATCGTGCATTGGAAGATTCTAGAATCTCTCGTGAGAAAGTGCTAATTTTCTCGAATGACTGTGATTGGATACAGTTATAAAGAACCCATTCAACAAGATGCAATACCATTAAACCATGTGATACACTACTAGAGGGCCCGCCTTCTTTATTCCAAATTCCAAAAAGAAAATCAAGAATTTGAATAAAATGTATACTCCCACACGATGATAGAGCGTAACCCATTCCAGCAAGTACGCTGGGGACAAGATCATCAAACAACGAAACCAACTTGTAATCTTGTTCAAGTAGTTTACATAACAAATTCAAACATTGTGTTCTTGTCTCTTCAGATGTGGAAGGCACAAAAGTAAAAGCACCAAGAAGAAGAATCCCTTCGGTGAAGAACAATGCGCTTTTATTAGTGACAGATTGAGATGAAAATAGTTGAAGGATGACGTTTATGGAAGAGTTAACAAGTACAAGAGAAGGTTTAGATGATTTTCTAATCCATATATATAAAAGCCTGAGAAAAAGTGGATACGATTCAGATGGTAAAGATGGGTATGATGCTGATAGAATAGAAATTACAAGTTTAACTTGTGGATCGGCAACATAAAGAGAGTTTCCCGAATGTATCAGGGTTTGTAAAGAATGGTAGTGTTGTTGAGAGAATGATTTTTGGTTGAGTGATTCCCTAAGATCAGCCCATGCTTGGATGATGGCTCGAGCTGATTGAGGTGTCGATTGTGTAACGTTAGTATTGTTGATGGCACTGCTGTTTGTCTTAAGCCATTCTTCAAGAAAGAATGGTTGACCTTGTTTTGCCATTTGACCTACATAATATAACTGAAAATGTCAATTTGTCGTGTAATGGTATTACCTGATTCAATTAAACAACAACTAACATGGTTAGAACTCAGACACTAAGGTGCTGTTAAATATTTGTCCCAAAAGATCACGTATTCAGAATCCTGATATTATGATTAGGCCTGTAAACAAACTGAAAGTTCAGTGAACCCGTTCGTGAACCGTTCAGTGGGAAGTTCGTTTATGTTCGTTTATTTAATAAATGAACGAACATGAACACAAACTTTTGTTCATTTAATTAAACAAAAGAACACGAACACATGTCCCATTCGTTCAGTTGCGTTCGTGAGCGTTCGTTCATTTACTCTCGTTCATATCCATTCATTTACGTTCGTTAGTTTAAATATTCATTCAAATTTATTTATTACTAATATTAATTTAAAACCAATATGATTTTCATATCCTAAAACCTTTTGTTTAGATTTATTTGTTTACTTTTGAAATGTTTGATTTTATGCTTTAATTTGGATATTCACGTTTACTCTTAAACAATATTGGTTTATATTTGTTTGTGTTCGTTTATTTTTGTGAACCGTTCATTTATAATATTGACGAACGAACTTAAACGAACACAAACATGTTCATTTTCTTAATGAACGAATACAAATAAGAAAATCCGTTTGTTTAATTGTTCATGTCCGTTCGTTTGTTCGGTTAAAGTTAAACGAACGAATTCGGTTCGTTTACAAGCCTAATTATGATAGCACACATCATGATCCTTTTGATGTTAGATATACAAGCAAGAAGATTTAAGATATGTATAAAATTTAGTAAAATAAATCAAAGCACCTAGTTTCAGCATATGATTTTTAACAAACACATCTGCAATACCTATCCGAATTCAGAGTACCATCCTTCAATCATGAAAGTTGAAGTTTTTTTAACATTCATACAACTAGTGCAAACCCTAATGCTTAATCCACCGCATAAATTCAATCTCCAAACACTATACACTCAGAACCATAATATAACCAACCGACAAATTGTAATCCTAATTGGCGATAAAACGAAATCGAAAGCAAAATCAAAATCGCAGAAATTTTACATACCAAAAATTGGAAGAGCAGCAGCGCCTCACAGGTTCAGCCAAGTGCAAATAACGAATACTCAGAAACCGTTTGTTTGCTCCGACGACCATAATACATGGCCGTTGTCTGTTTCCCTCCGAAGGTTCGCTACTTCGTTCTTCTCTCCGGTAAGTGATAAACAGGGAAAACAATGAGCCCTAATTTCATAAAACTGGACTGTATATTTATTTATCAGGATTTTAGTTTTAATATATTATATTTTGTAAATATGATAATACTAGGATCTTTACCCACGGCCCGTTGCGCCGGAGTCGAAACATAGTCTAACCCGAATTCCATCACTATGTGGCGTGAAGCGAACCTTAAACGTTTAAGACGGTTACAAAATAAACATAGTTAGGTACATATAAGATTATGACTAATAAAAAAATAAAAGAATTTTTTTGGCTTTATCACTAACGTACCTAAGTATATAAAATTAATGTACGAATTTGAGTGGATCAGTTTTGAAGATGTAACAATAGATATAAAAATGTATTACGCGTCTCACATTGCGTCTAATAATTAAAAAATAATAATAAAAAGAAAAGAAAAAGTTGGGAGGCCGGAGGGTTCGAACCATCGAACATGGGCACACCAGTAGACCAACACCAGATAATGTTTTTAATGGAGACAATTAGTTATATAACATTAAATTACAAGTGTAGGTGGCCCACCGTCACTCTAATTTAAGGTTTAGTAATGTTATTCTTGTTTTCATTTTAAGAATTATGGTTTATAATTTAATCTTAT
The DNA here is from genome assembly GCA_023525975.1 of Smallanthus sonchifolius. NCBI lineage: Eukaryota > Viridiplantae > Streptophyta > Magnoliopsida > Asterales > Asteraceae > Smallanthus > Smallanthus sonchifolius. Next base: position 56,332,551 of record CM042041.1, on the reverse strand, counting down.
TCATGTATTTGATGATTAAAGTATTGATATTCATTTAAGAAATTATATTATATATGTATAACAAAAAGCAACGGCATGAATAGTGCTCATATCACTGAACTTCAGCCACGTGATAGTGGTAAATCATCTAAAGATTTCACACAGGAGTTCTGGTGTTTGACCCATATTTGCTGTCGGGTTTCCTTTGCTATGGTTGAGTGAATAATGAAGATTATTCATGTAATTTCAAAAAAGTTATAAAATATGAGTGTCTTGCATCATAGTTAAAAATCTATGCACTTCTCATCAGGTGCGGGTCAAGGTACTTGGTGGTCCTAAGCAAATTAAAAGTTTGTTTAACACAATAACCAATCAACCAAATTACAATTATCAGATTCTAACCGGTTAACCAAATCTCAGATTCTAAAATAACGAAATAATTACATAACAAAAGCAACGGCATGAATAGTCATATCACTCAACTTCAGCCACGTGATAGTGGTTGGTCACCTAAGATTTCACATAGGAGTTCTGGGTTTGACCCATATTTGCTACGGGTTTTCCTTTGGTAATGGTTGAGTGAATAATAAAGATTATTCATGTAATCTCAAAAATGTTTTTTTTTTTTTCGTCTCTCTCTCCTATTTATCCGTGGTATAAACGAATCTATACATAATAAAAAAGAAAGGTTTTTGGGTGCCACATGTCATTCTCATGTTCATCCTTAACATTTTTTTTTCGACTCTCTCTCCTATTTAATGATACAATTTTCTATATAAAAAAAATATAATTTTTGTTTCCCACCTCTATCTCCTGTTAAATAATAATGATTTTTATAACTATTTTTATGAAACATTTTTTTGATTAAAAATACATCTTTGTTCATAAAACATTTTTATAGTTTGAACATTTCTTTTATTCTTTTTATAAAATACTTTTAAAAAATAACTATATAACTTTTCTAAATTTTGAATTAAAAATAACTATACAAGATAAATAACTATGTAATGTAGTGTTATAAATGCAGGGTGAATTTTGAATTATAACACTACATTACATAGTTATTCATCCTGTATAGTTATTTTTAATTCAAAATTTAGAAACGTTATATAGTTATTTTTTAAAAATATTTTATAAAAAAAATAAAAGAAATGTTCAAACTATAAAAATGTTTTATGAACAAAGATATATTTTTAATTAAAAAAGGTTTCATAAAAATAGTTATAAAAATCATTATTATTTAACAGGAGATAGAGGTGGGAAACAAAAATTATAATTTTTTTTATAGAAACTTGTATCATTAAATAGGAGAGAGAGGCGAGAAAAAAAATGTTGAGGATGAACATGGGAATGACATGTGACACCCCAAAACCTTTATTTATTAGTATGTATAGATATATATTTTTAACCAGTTTCATTTTTTAAATGATATTGGTATTATCGGAAAAACGTGTACGTTTCGACACGGCGTGGTTCGGGTTACTATACGTTTCGACGCCGCCGCAAAGTGGGACGGTTCGAGTTGCTGTATGTTTCGCCGCCGCCACAACGCGAGTCAGGTAAATCCCCTAGTTCTCATTAAAAATAAAAATAAAAATAAAAAGTTGCTTATATTCTTTAAACATAGTCAACCAAGTCAAATATGAGGCATGTATATATGTGGCACCGACATTTCTTGAACCAAGTTGTGGGAAGTGATGGTTGTTAAATACGTTTCCAATGCGATCCAACCTCTATTTACAAGAATGACCCTTTATGTATGACGACTTTTGCATTTAAAACCTCACACTTTTTTTTATCTTTACTAAAACACCAAATTTGTAAACTAAAGATCATAACATTATAATCAACCTAAAGGCTAGTGCTCAAGCTCTTCTTCAACAGATAACAAACTTAGGTCCAATGTAAGAACTCTTACATACGCCACAAGAAGAAAGCAACCTTAAAAAAATAATCAATTTCATTATGATATTGATATGTTTACATTTTACTCAAATGTCGATCAAACAGACTCATATTTCAGTATGATATATTTAATACTTACCGAATAAGAAATGAAGTTTTTAGTGAAAATTAGGTGTGATATGAGTTAGATTATGACTCCAGTTAGAACCGTAGAACCATCGTTGTGGAGGGGAGGAGTAGAGGCATACCCAGGCTGATTTGGGATGAGCGTGTTACACAAGATTTGATAGATTTGCACCTCTCAAAAGACATGATTGCGGATAAGTCATAAGAGTTTTTGAAGATGTCGAATTAAGGTTATGGACATTTGATTGTTTGTTTGATTTATTTTAAAACTGTTACGACAACTAATAGTAAGTGATCGTCTTTTGTTTGAAATTCTTGAGGTTTTAAAGATATAAACTGTGAAAACTACAAATATCAGGGTAGGTTTTGAAACTTTTCATTCTATGATAAGGGTCTGATTTTCCCAGATCCAATCCAAATCGTAACACACACGACTTCACTGCAACTGTGAATTCCAAATTCCGTTACACCGTCAAATGGTGGAAGCTCAGTCATGGACTACTCGCCGGAGCAGCAATCCACGGCTCGAAACCTCCGTCGACATTCCGAACACACCTACCGGAGAAGTCCGTTACGGCACCAGCAACAACATCTTCGCGGCCTTATCAATCACGTCAATCGTCTCTCCGACGATCTTAACCGCTTCGATCATCGCGTCATGGTACTTATCCAACATCGGCGTTCTAATCCTCAACAAATACCTCCTCAGCTTCTACGGTTTCAGATATCCGATCTTCCTCACAATGCTTCACATGATCTCCTGCACGTTCTACAGCCTGATCGCGATCCGATGGTTCCAGATCGTTCCGTTCCAACAGATCTCATCTCGAAAACAGTTTCTGAAAATACTCGCTCTGTCTGCAATTTTCTGCTTCTCTGTTGTTTGTGGAAATACCTCACTCAGATACCTACCTGTTTCATTCAATCAAGCTATCGGAGCAACGACGCCGTTTTTCACAGCGATCTTCGCTTTCGTAATCACTTGTAAGAAGGAATCAGCTGAAGTATACTTCGCTTTGATGCCGGTTGTATTCGGAATCGTTCTGGCGAGTAACAGCGAGCCGTTGTTCCATTTGTTCGGATTTGTTGTGTGCGTGGGGTCCACAGCTGGCAGAGCGTTGAAATCAGTTGTGCAAGGGTTGTTGCTGACGTCAGAGTCGGAAAAGCTTCATTCAATGAACCTGTTGTTACACATGGCGCCAATGGCAGCATTCATATTACTTCCGTTTAGTTTGTACATCGAAGGGAACGTGTTGGGGAAAACTGTGGAGAAAGTTAAGGGAGATGCGTTTATGGTGTTTTTATTGATCGGAAATGCTACGGTGGCGTATTTGGTAAATTTGACGAACTTTTTAGTGACGAAGCATACTAGTGCGTTGACGTTGCAGGTTCTCGGGAACGCGAAGGCTGCGGTAGCTGCGGTGGTGTCTGTATTGATTTTTAGAAATCCGGTGACGGTTATGGGGATTTCCGGGTTTGCCGTGACGATAATGGGAGTGGTGCTTTACAGCGAGGCGAGGAAAAGATCTAAAGTTACAGTTCATTGACAGCCCAAAAGAAAATTCACTGGTGCACGTTCTTTTTCCCTTTGTTATTCATTTGATGCCTATTTAATTTCATTTCATTATGAATATCACACGATTAGATTGTACAGAACACTGTATTCTTCTATTTCCCTGTTTGTACCCTGTTACTAATTAGCAACATGAAGCTAGCATACGATCTTATTATTTTTAGATAGATTAGTTGAAACTGGATTTGCATTTAGGCTATAGATTACAAGCTTGCGATGCAAATATCGAGTGTTTTCGATCAAATTCATACATGAAAATTCTTATTATAGAATAAACTTATGTGACTTTTGGTGAAATCTTGATTTTTTTACTTTTCATATCTCTCTACTATTAAATAATAATGATTTTAAATAATTAAATATCTAAAATTTATTCTAATATTTTATTACAACTTACTAAATTATAAGAAGTTATCCTAAAATATAATTTTATAATTCTTAAATTTCTATCATTTGTTATTTATAATTTTTAAAATCTTTATTACTTGTTATTTATACTTCTTAAATCTTCATTATTTTTTATTTAACAAATGACCGATGACATCCAACATACAAATCTTCATATTCATAGAAACTGTTGGTTTACAACAAGTTCAATTTATTCAAACGGGGTAATAGATGAATTTTTAACCTAGTAGAATAATATAATGTTTGGAGACTAATTGACTATTGGGTGTCTTCCAATTCAAGTTACCTCTAAAGACTACCAGCTTTAGTTCTTGTTGCACCATATTTGGTAAGGAATTTGTGTTGGAGATCTTGCTGGTGGCCAATTTCTTTAAGAATATCATCCAATGCTTATATAGGAAGCTTAAATTAAGAATATTTATTTCAGGATGCCGGCTGATATTTTATATTTGGTTGAAATCTTCATGTTTACTCGCGGTTAGTAGTTGCTTGAATGTTCAACAGTACGTGGCTGCTTTATGTCGTTTTCGCTTGCATTTATCGTTAGCGCGTGGTTATTTCAATCATCTTGGAGATTAGTGGAGGGCCCTGTGTTACCTTTTTATAACGTAATTTAAGAAACAAACTTAATTATTGTGTTTAATAAGAAGTTAAGGTGTACCTGAACTATTAGATACAACTTGCTTTAGGTTGTCTCATGTTTTTTTCACTATGTTTGACTGGTCACATTCAGTGTGTATGCTGGCACCCAAAGAGTAACATCCACAGTAGCATGTGTGTCTTGTTTCTATTAGGGTGTATCTTGGCTTATTAAACTTGTAAAGACGCAAGTTATGGACACATGTGTGACACATTTCACAAACAAACATGCATCATCATGCCCACTGAGAAGAATGTCACTGTTGACTATTGTACTTCCAACATATGTGTCACTATTGAGATGGTTTTTACTTTTCATGGGAAAAACATTATATTGTTGATTATTGGTTCTCTCTTTCTTTGATTTGATAAATCATGGACCAACAATCTCCATTTATTTCTTAGTATAGAAAATTATGTACCTAGAGGTATAAGAAACTAGTTTTTTTTTCCAAACCGGTTCGGGTTAGAAACCGTTTCAGTTTGGTCAAAGGAGGTCAAAATCGGGCCGAGGGTCCAACCGCTTCGGACCCAAACCAGTTTGAGCAATGAAAGGAGTCGACCCTATACGAATCAATTTGGGTCAGGCTTGAACCGGGTTTAGGGCCAAACGGTTCGGGTTAAACTGGTTTTTTTAAAATTTACAAAATATAAATTGAAATACTTTAAAAAAATACATTTCGGTCAAACTCGTAATCAAAAAAGAAACTTCGATACGTTATTTTTAGTTTTCATCGGAATCCGAGTTGGCTTGTAGGTAATGGTCAAGGGCGAATTCCTCATCGGTAAGTGGGTTCGTCAATTCTTCTTGTATTCCGTCCTCGTATCTCACATTCTACAAAATTTTCGCCATCAAGTGATGATACATGTTGTATTTATTTTGCCGCGTTTAAGTGATCATTTAAACAAGTAAATATTTCCACTAATTGTGAAGTGAGCCTTGTTTTTCGTAGAAAAATAACCCTGCCACTAACAGAAAAAACAGATTCCGAAGCTACCGTAGAAGCTTGGAAAGTTAGTAGATCAGGGGCCAGAGAAGATGGGGCCGAAAATTGGTTTTCCTTTCCATTCCTTTCCACCAAGCCAAGATATCAAAAATTTAAAATTAATATGGAGTTATTCTGGATAAATAATCTGATCAAATATATCTCCCCAGCTTGCTATTTGGAGTATTACCCTGGACATTTAGTATTTTCCTTAATTATAGTATTATATAAGCTAAACATTGAATTACGACTACTACTTCCACTCGAAGATGGTGTATTTCTCATTGACTCGTGTATGCTAGATGTTGTACCATATTTCGCTAGATAAACATAAAAAATAGTTGATAAATCTTTATTAAATTTAGTTTTCAAAGTATCTTGATAAAATGGGTCATCATCGTTTAAGTCTAAATCGTAAGTTATTTTTTCAAGTGAAGTTTTAACCCCTCGATACATGTAGGCAAAGGTTTAATGCGGCGGAACAAGTAATAACCAGAGGCATTTCTTAATTTTTTTTATAAATTTGTCTTTCATCAGTGGTATCATGTTGGAAAATACTCCGCCTCACATTGAATATTCACTTAATTTTGTACACATTAAATAGATTTGGTTTAACACTAAGGGAATCGTGGGATAATAAACTCCCGATAAATAAGTTGTTACAGTTTTGAAAACTTGAAGTATATTGGCTACTTGTTCAATAATAGCCAAACTCGATGACGGAAACGGTGTAACCTTTTTGTCTCTAACAAGTTGGTCATGAAACATTTGCAAACTTCGTTTTTGTGAAATAGTTTTTCAAACATGTTACACGTCGAATTCCATCTTGTAGTACGTCTCTATTCAGACCAAAGCATTTGGTATTGCCGTCTACAAACTTGTATAAAAATGCCTACAAACTTGTATATCTCAAGTATCACACATTTGTTTAAAAGCATCCTTTACATTTTAAATTTAACTAAGACCATCTTATACGATCAAGTTGATGTGTGTAACACATCGACGATCGAAAAAAAATACCGTCGCAACTCAGGTTATATTTTAAAATAAGTTGGTTTACTGCAACTCGATTATTCTAGGCATTATCAAATGATATTGAAAAAAATTTGTTTTCTAATTTTAAATTTTCTAATTTACCTTGTCTAAAGTATAAAATAAATTGACACTGGTGTGATGATATCCAAACAATTCAAACACGATTGTACGCTTCATCATTTGCCATGTTTCGGGATGCACCCACTGAGCGGTAACGTAAAGGGTACGGATCCGGTGAGCCGTATGGACTCGAAGAAACATCATCAGTTAAGTTAACACCGGTTTCTAAGCTTTCAAATCCTAAAGTTAATTCATTTTTAGCTTTTTTCAATTTTTTAAACAATCATGTCTAAGGGTAGCACGGATTATGTGAGTGTAGCGAGGTTGGATTGTTTGTTAAATAACCCTAGTCAAACACTTGTTGTCAAGTGCTTGAATGGAAAACTCTCTTGAATCACAAAATGTGTCATCTTCTTCTGAAACGCATCAACGTTGTAAACCCAAATATTACCTTCATTTGACACACTTGATTGACCTATCGCCGCTTGTACCTTCAACACACTACAATAGTTTTAGGTTATGTGGTTTTGCAAAGTTGTGTTGTTATATTTTTAAAAAAAGTTGTGTTATTATATTTTTATAATTTAATTATTCACAGTTGTTTGGATAAAAGTTAGCAAACAAGTCAAAGTACTTGTTGTTCAAAGTTCTCTTGATTGGTTTTATGTTCGGGTTCGGCTGTCTTTTTTTTCTATCGTGACCCGTCCAAAGTGCAACCAATAAAATACAAATTTTAGAAAACACCTATGAAAATTTTCTTAAATGGGTCACTTGGGATCTATTTTAGAAACCACATGAAGGAACATTTTTAAATTATTCCAGTTTTACTCATCTAGATATTTTTCACGCATAAAACATTGCTAACGTGTCATTAATTTTATCTTAAACATTGATTTCCTTGATTAATGGTCCAAAATATTTCGTAGCGATGTGCAACATATTTTTACTATCATATTATTCCCGTTGTTTTACTGTGAATTCTTAGTTTTTGTGCTAAATGACATTATTAGTGAATTTACATATCTACAAAGTAAAAGAATTGAAATATGGAGAAGAAGACTAGGTAGATATTAAAGAAGAGGGACTTAGAAGAAAGAAGAAGAAATCGCAGAAGCCAATGTAGTGCCGTATGTTTACACATGGGTCGTACCGTTTCCAGCATACCGAGTTCGTAGCTAAACAATATGAGTAGCTAAACACCTTTGTGTCATCTAGGTTAAGATGAATTTTGATCATGAATTAATGATGATTTGTTTGATTGATTTTATGAAGCTTTGTTGAATTGAATATTCTTGATTTATTCTCTTATGATGCATGTGTATTTACAGTTATTCATTCATCTATGATTTTGATGTTGGTTTGATTCTAAAGTGAAGGTCTGCTCTTTAAGGTTATTATTAGGATTTTTATGTTGTAGTCTTTGGTCTATAATCTGGTCTTGTTACTCTGACGAGTGAAATGTATGTATATAGTATTGCGGGTAAAAGTAAATGTGTTGTTTGATTATTAAATCTAACTAAAAGATGTTTAAGAGTATGTTAGGGTTTTCCTTGTGTATCCGAGAATTAGTAAAAACCTTTACCGAGTGATACTTCTTCTTGGTATGTCTTGGAAATTACGAGTCATAAGAGAACACGATCAATAGTTGCTAATGGTGTTAGTGAGAATTTATAGCACGTTCATTCTTTGGATTTCTAAACCATGGCGGGGGAAGTCTTCCACTTAAAGCTCAATCAACAACGTGGTGGTTGGTTCTTCATAGTAGTAGGGCCTAGGGTGATCAACATTACGTTCTGGGAGCTTTAGATCACCAACTCGTCTAGGTTATTCTAGCGAGAGCCTAGCCATTTAGGGAACTACCTTCATTACTTCAATCATTCGAAGATTCATTCATGGTCAAAAGGATTCAAGATCTAGATGATACATATTCTATCCCCCCCTGATTTATTCTCAAAACATATTATGCTTTTCAAAATTTTCTCTGACGTTAAAGTGTTTGACCGAATATTGATAACTGTCTAGTATTAGGAGCCGCCATAGTGTCCTGGTTCTTACATTTGTTATGCTATGGATAGATAGGTACATTGCCTAACGTGTGTGCGTAGTATTTTGGTAATAATCATTTCTACAAATTTAAAACTTAAGGAATGTTAAATCCGCATTGAAGAAATTCACGCTGCACACATAAACAACAGTAACAAAATATAAACTTTTATCGTTTGGTGTGGATTTATACTATTGTAATAGAAGAATAAATGAAATTTCAGAAAGAAGAAAAAACTATATCCGGTAAATCGGTTCAACCGATCCTACTCATAGCCACTTATTCAATTAAAGGTAGTCCAAAAGTACTCAATATTATGTATCCAGTTCTCAATCCAACCAACGTGTCCGACTATGAGAACCATGGTGGTCCACAATATTTCTTTTCACTAGAACTAAAAGTTCATGTGATACGAGAAACTATCATTTTGACCACTAAAAGTAAAAGAAGAAAATGTCTTTCTTGGACAAAAAAACGATGGCACAAAAAGCAAATTGTTTAAGGTGGTTCTGTTCTCTCACAGTCACGAGATATCCCTTCAAAAAGCCCAATCTTTAAAACAATGCAAACACTAGCCACAAGATTAACCAATTCTCGTGACTCCCCCCAAAGCATCAACCCAACCCACGTAATTAAATGTGAAAGCACTCATGCAGTCCTCACTTGTACGGTACAAGTTATGAGACTTGTGTTTTTGAAATGTATGTACTATAAAACAGCCTAAAATGAAACTTTTCATTAGAGTTTGAAGCACCAAAAAATGGTTAAGGAGCAAAATTCCAAAAACCAAACAAATATCCATTTTGTTGATATCCATGAAACAGTTCCTGAAGAAGAGGAAGAAGAAGAAGATGCGGAGAAAAAACAAGCTAATAGTAATAGTAATAGTAATAACGTAATGGCTGAAAAGCCACCCGAGAGACGGTTAAACCGACCACAAATGATGAAGTTTCGCGAAGGCAAAAGAAACACTCCACACACTAGTTTCAGCAGGCAAGTTTCATTAGAAACAGGTGTGTCAAAGCTTAACAAAGCGCATAACAGCGAGATCACGCTTCCAAGAAGTGGGAGGAGTTTTGGCGGGTTTGGTTCGTCTCATGGAACCGAGACCAATTACAAGAAAGGTGATTTTAATTTGTTTAGAACGAAATCCACACTTGGGAAACAGAACTCTTTCATGTTACCATTGAGGAAAGAAAGTGGTTTTGATCAGTTTCAGAAGAATGGTAATGGTGGTGAGGAAGGTGTTGGGCTACTTGATGAATCTGTTAATAAAAGTGTTCCTGCTGGTAGATATTTTGCTGCTCTTACTGGACCTGAACTTGATCAAGTCAAGGTACTTTTAACAATTTATGTCCTTAATTTCAATCACGTAGAGCGGAAGCATGAAAGATAATGGATAATTGTTAGAAAAAGTTGATATATTACTGAACTAGGCTAAAACCCGTGTTTTACACGGGTTGAGTAAAGAAAATACGAAATAGTTAGTAATGAAGATTTATGAACTAATAAAGGAAATATTAAATGGTTAGTATGGAAATATTAAATAATTAGCAATGAAGAAAAAATAAGCGTGAAAAAGAATCTTGGGGTCATAGAATTACATGTTTTACACTAAAAAAAGAAATAATTGGAAATTGCTAAAGCTGGAGGAAATTGTTATCGGAGCCCTAAATGATGAAATTCGGGCCTGCCAATTGGGCCAAATCACCTATGGCTGTTTGTTACATGATCCAGCTAAGACCTTTCCATCCGCTGCTTATGAGCCCTCTAACTTCATTCACAGCCAAAGTCATACTTTTTTTTTTTTTTTTATGTTTGGGCCTTTTTTGCTTTGTTTTTCCGGTCTAGCTGGTCCAAATAAGAGTTACTAGCTCTTGGATCAGTTCTGTTTCACATAATCACTCAAACTAATCTTTGTTTAACTTTAATTTTGTAGGATACTGAAGATATTCTTCTACCTAAAGACGAAAAATGGCCCTTTCTGCTGCGGTTCCCGATCGGTTGTTTCGGAATGTGCTTAGGGTTGAGCAGCCAAGCAATCCTATGGCACAATCTAGCCATCAGCCCAGCCACCAAGTTCTTACACATTCCACCACACATCAACCTTGTTCTATGGATCTTAGCACTAACCGTGCTCGTGTGTGTCACCGTTACTTACCTCCTTAAATGCATATTCTACTTTGAAGCAATCAGAAGAGAATACTTCCACCCCGTGCGAATCAACTTCTTTTTCGCACCATGGGTGGTCTGCATGTTCTTAGCCATAGGGGCTCCACCAATGCTAGCTCAAAAGCCACTTCACCCAGCCTTATGGTGTGCTTTCATGACTCCATATTTCCTTCTAGAGCTTAAAATCTATGGCCAGTGGCTTTCTGGAGGGAAGAGAAGGCTTTGCAAAGTGGCTAACCCGTCGTCCCATTTATCAGTTGTGGGAAACTTTGTCGGGGCAGTTTTGGCTGCAAAAGTTGGTTGGAAAGAACCAGGAAAGTTTCTTTGGGCCGTCGGGTTTGCACATTATCTTGTGCTGTTTGTGACTTTGTATCAAAGACTACCAACTAGTGTAGCTTTACCTAAGGAGTTGCATCCTGTTTATTCCATGTTTATCGCAGCCCCATCTGCTGCTAGTATTGCTTGGGAGGCTATCTATGGCGAATTTGATGGTTCCGCAAGAACTTGCTACTTTATTGCACTGTTCCTATATGTTTCGCTAGTCGTACGCCTCAACTTCTTCTTAGGATTCAAGTAATACCACCATTTTCAATGATATTTTACTTCATTTCACTTCTTAAGTTGATGAATTAATAGTTATTAGGGGTCTCACTGTTATTAGTGAGATTTTACTAGGTACATTTATTTGTTTGCTGACTTACTGACATCAACTAATGATTTGACATATGCAGGTTTTCAGTAGCATGGTGGTCTTACACCTTCCCTATGACGACAATCTCGATCACAGCGATCAAGTATGCAGAATATAATTCTGGTGTGGCAAGCAAGGGCATTGCATTGACACTATCATTTCTGTCATCATCTATGGTGTTTGTGCTATTTGTGTCGACCCTACTGCACGCCTTTGTTTGGCAGACATTGTTCCCTAACGATCTTGCTATCGCGATCACTACGACAAAACACATCAAAGGGAAGAAACCTATGAATCTCAAGCGATGGGCAAAGCAATCACTGGTTTCAATCAGAAAGAATGGTTCAGGAGATAAGCAGGCAAATGGAGAATGAGATAAGCAGGCAAATGGTTCAGGAAATAGTTCAACCTGAACATGACCTTTTATTAAATCAAGCAATTCATATAGGAAATTAAATTAAATTCCTCTATATTTTGTATTGAACAAACCTAATTTGATCAAATGGAAATGTAATTCTGTTGTAACCTCATGTGGATTTGATTAATGGATCTTATACTTTACTATATGTATATAACCTTTCATAAAGTATATAACAACAATTAATGTAAAATTAGATAATGAAAATCTATTTGACTAAATATGATTTTAGATACACTATTGTTATGAAAACTTGATTAATTTATAAATAAATTATTCTATAAAATTGACATTCAAACTACCAAAATATAAGTTGTGTTATCCTGGTTTTAAACCGAACCGCCCAGTTTGACATCAAATAAATCAGTTTCAAGTTTATAAAAACATGGACAATTTTTTTACAGATTTAAGAGCTGGATACCTTTTATTTCAAACAAATGTTCAGAAAGAAAAGATTTGTTTTTGTTAGTTGCTGCTGCTGCATATCCTCTTTCCAGTTGAGAAGCTAATTTGATTGCAGTTATTGAAGGATATTTGCAAATGTAATTTGGCAGAACATGATATGTTAGTGCAGTAATGGCTGTTTTTCCTCTCTCTGCAGTCGTCTTTTTGCGTAAACTGTCACTCCCACGGTTGTCACGACTGTTAAAAGAAACCCAACCACCGCACATACAATCTGTGGTGCAGAAATCATTCGTTTATTGTTTGAAGCGTCCGCCAATGTTCTTATCATTATACCCCTGAAATCACCACATATCCAAACTGGATAATAAGTTCAAAAGGTAGTCAATTGGGTTAAATCTAAAAGGGTCAGCCTAACCCGTTTTGACCAGAAATGCAACATGAAAATAATCAGGTTTTGGGTTATCATTTCTAACCATTTTAATAAAAGGTCTAGTTCGGGTTGACTTGTTTAATTCGTTTACTTAATATGTCGACCCGTTAAACCGCTCAAAGAAATAAAATTATATAACATGGAAATAATCAGATTTTTGGGGCTGTCATATCTAACTAGTTTAATAAATGGTCGTGTTCTGGATGACTTGTTTAACTCATTTAGTTAACATTTCAACCCGTTAACCCGGTCAAAAAAATAAATTACATAAAATGAAAATATTCAGATTTTGGGTTGTCATTTCTAGCCCATTTAATAAAAGGTCATGTTCAGGTTGAACTATTTAAACCGTTTAGTGAACATGTCGACCCGTTAACCCGTTCAACGAAATAAAATTAGATGTTTTTTACATTGAAACCACCAACTCATTTACGACCCGTTTAACCCAGTCATTACAACTTGTCAACCTGCTTTGCGTTTGACTGTTTTATATAAATGGGTTACACATGTTGTGTTTGGTTACATGATATTATGGGTTAGGGTTGATGTCTTTTGACACGAATAAGTAGATGGGTCATGTTCAGGTTATCAACTGGTTTTTTAGACTCTTCCCCAATCGGCCCATTTGGCTGCTCTACGGCTAACAAATTCTCCTCCAATAAATACAACCAGAAATAAGAGAAATCTTACGTGTATATCGCAACTAAAACTTCTGGTACCACTCCAACCAATGTGCCAAACAGATAGGGACCGAACCGAACACCAGTGGCCACAGCACAGTAATTGTACACAACATATGGAAATGGTGAAATCCTCAACAATATAACAGCTTTAAATTGATTAAACCAATTCCCTTCGCCTGCTAATCTCAAAATCGAGGCTTTCTTCGGGAATCTTTCTAACCATTCCTACAAAATGAAGAACCAGTTTCATAACAACTAACACTAGTCAAAACATTTGTAACCATATGCAAACACCCACCTCAATTTTATGGTAAAACAGCGATCCGATGAAGTAAGGAAGAGATGTGCCGATGATCATACCACCAATGATCAACAGAAACCCAAACCCGTAACCAAAAGTCATCCCGGCCACCCACATCGAAGGCGTAGATGGTAAAAAGATGCTGGGGAATAATGCAATTGAAGCTAAGATAAGAACTGCTAACACTGGTTTCTTGAATGTCTTCATCTCCCAATTCAAAATTGGTACAACTTCCTGGCCACCAATTTTATAAACAAGATTACAATGAAATAACTGTAAAACATATCCAATAAAATCCCACTAATAGCAGATGGCTAAGAAGCACTCTAAAAACCTTTTTTTCACGTGCAGTATAATAATCCACATCCAGATAACATAAAATATAGCTAAGGTAATCAAAACAAACAGCAAGACAGAAAGTACTAATAATAACAACAGTACTGTACCGATAACGTAGAGTGACTAAAGTGGCTAATAGAATCATGGATTACAATGAAATAAATGTAAACAAACATAGCTACTAATAGCAGATTGCTGAGAAGCACTCTAAAAACCTTTTTTTTCACGTGCAATGTAATAATCCAAATCCAGATAACATAAAATATAGCTAAGGTAATCAAAACAAACAACAACACAGAAAATACTAATTATAATAATAGTACTGTATCGATAACATAGAGTACTAAAGTGACTAATAGAATCATGGATTACAATGAAATGAATGTGATTTTTGTAAAAAAGATACAATAATAATAAATTAAGAATAATATAAGTACCTTGTTCATTAGAAAGGGGCCAATCCATATAAAGAAACAGCCACCCAAAACTGCCAGGAAAATAACTATAAAAACAACCTTTGCCCACCACCAAACACTACCTCCGGCACCACCGCCACCACCGCCGCCGCTACTACTGCCATGGTCACCCAACCCCTCCCGTTCTATCAATATTTCATAATCACATTTCGAATGTTCATCTCCAAAAGTCATCGTAGTTTATTTTAATAATAACAATCAACAATACCTAAATAATTCCAATTAATCAAATAAATAACCCTAGAATGTAAATCAAGGCGCAATTCGAGGAACCAGATGAAAATGCATGATCGTTAACAAGATCAGAAGGAATTACGATCGAAAGAGATGATGAACAACACTTGGAGCCAAGAACAGTGATCAAAATGAAAAAAAATCAGACCCAAGATTTATATTAAAATGAATTAAATGGAAATTGCATTCCAGTCATTATTCATCCCGTCAAAGATTCTAAAAAATGTAACGTTTTAAATAAGAAAAATAATGGCCATAGAAATGATTAAATAATTATTAATTATTAAAAGGGGATTGTACAATAAAACAAGTAATAGGTTCATTTCGTGACGCGAGGCCTGGGAGAGGTGATGATGGGGTGACTCATTATTGTTATCTTGCCGTTAATTCACCGTCACCAGTATATTTAACGTGGAAGGTAACCATGTGACGCGTTGACGGTGAAATTCCATAGTCAAATTCTCGTGACACGACAAACGGATATCAGTTGTAAACGACCCTAAATGGACTGTCGAGTTATAAATCGATATATAATATATAATAAACTAGCTTAGAATTCGTGTATTATACACAGAGTGAAAAATATCAATACATAAAAATTTTAAATATTTATATATATATTTTACAGGTATAAAAATGTATTACATATACTAAAGATGAAAAACAAAATTTAAAATATATAAAAATTAATATATAATTGGGTTTCAAAAATATGTTAATTAGTATTTAATGTAATTTGACTTTCATTTATTGTTTGATTGAAAATAAAAATTACATAATTAGATTTTCAAGTTTCTTATAATAAGTTATAATTTAAAATAAATATGTTTTATTAGTATAACTAATATTTTTTTTAAAATATATTATTATTAAAAGATAGAGGTGTATTTAATAAGAGAAAGAGAGAGATGAGAAAAAAATGATAAGAATGAATATGGAGGCGACATGTGACATGAAAAAACCTTTATTTATTAGATAGTATAGATAAATGTTTTTCATGTCACGTGTCACTTCCATATTCATTCTTATCATTTTTTCCCGTATCTCTCTCTCTCTTATTAAACACACATTTATTTTTTCTTAATAATAATAATGTATTTTAAAAAATAATACTAATCTTTATATTAATAAATCTCCTGATATATTTTAACGAGTGTATGTTTTAACAGATTATATTGTATTCTACGAGTTTATTCAACCTGTGTAAAACACAAGTTTTAAAAAAATAAAATTTTTATTACTTAATATATAATATTATATTTATTCAATCCGTGTAATACATGAGATTTTAACCTACTGTGTTATAATAAAGTTGTAAATGTGCTTGGTTAATTTTAATACAATTCAAAAACATGACATGTGTATTAAATAGGTTAGTTTGGTTAACATGAATATGACACGTACGATAAATGGGTTACACTGATCAACTAAACAAGCGACTAGTTTCGAGTCTATGTTATGAATTATAACCTCTAATTGCTAGTATAAGAGAAGCTTTCGCTATCTTCTTGTTCTTGACAAAAGAAAAGTTCTAATGATGCTAAAGAATTGACTACATTAGGATCTTCTCATACACGCAATGCAAAGCAGCTAACCGATGAAGCACATAGATCTCGCTTGTATGATGTTAGAACCTACCATAAGTTTTTGTTCATCAACTGTTTCTGATCTTTATAATTTAAGGTATAAACTAAGAAAACAAACAAATAATATCTTTAATTAATACTTACTAATCAAGTATTTCTCTTAAATAATTAAATTCTAACAATAAGTACTAGAAATTGCAACACCAAAATGATGCTAACAAGGTCAACGACAAACACAAGGTGGTAAGGTGGTGGACAAGACCGGTTCAGTTGTGCCATTATGAAACTGTGATGTAGCTTAACACAACTTTAGGACATGTTAGGTTCAATCATGACATTGTGTTGTTTGATTCATATGGATTTTAAAGAATAATTGAACTTTTGAGTTATTGCACATATTGGGTTTTCATTATAAACACATCATTTATTATTGTATTTTAATGCATATATTATGCAACTAGGTTATGAAATATATATCTTTTAATTTAATAATAATAATAAAAAGTATAGAAGTTATATGAAGGTTAAATATAATACTCTTATCTTCATATTTTACATCCTAAATTCTAAAATTCTTTACCTAATAAATGATTCTAAAAATTAGACATGTGTCATCACCAAAATCATTCTCCCACTTTCTTTTCCCGCCCAAGGTCCCTTTCACCCGGAATACACATTACGCGGTTCTAAATTTGACCGGTGGATGTTTCTCGCGGGTTTTAACCCGATTTCTAATTCGAACTATCTGCCTCCTCTCATTCTTGTTGTCGTCTCATTCTCTATAAAATAAATAAAAAAAACCATAATCTCCTCTTCTCAAGCATCGCTCATCCTCCGACTCGGATGCTAATTCCAGTTTAAAATGGAACTAAAATCATGTACTTTGCATTAAAATTACCTGACGCTATATTGTATATACTACAGTTACAAACGACGTTGGATTACCACCTATCAGTTTTTACCATGTTTACTATAAGTTATCTAAGTTAATTAACATAGAAGCTTTAACCAGATGTTGTGCTTGGCCCCAGGGGCGGATTTAAGTGAAGCGGGGGGGGGGGGGGGGGTGCACAGGAACCCTCCGAGTTTCAAAATTTTAGTGTAGCGGTAGGTAAAAAAACTGGGGTGAACCCCCTTCGAAATTTTCCTGGATCCGCCACTGCTTGGCCCAGTGGTTCTCTGTGTATTACCCTCATCTCATGTCGCGGTTTCAATGCTTTGCTACATCGGTTTTTATTTATTTTTTAATCATTTTTAAACGTGTAATACATGTACATATTTCTTCTGGATCCTTTCACAAAAATCAATTCGTCCAAAGTGCTAGGCGATTGGAAGGTCATGTGTTCAAACCCTACTTACGTTTCGTTCCTCGTTTTCCTTTGTTTTTCACTATATTATTTTCAGTTATGCTTTTTATAAATTTAAATAAGTTATTAAGTTTTTGTTTAATAAATATAATTTTCAATTATGGTTTTTTTTAATTTAAACAAGTTATTATTTCTGTTTAATAAATATAGTTTTCGATTATGGGTTCTATAAATTTAAATAAGTTATTATTTCTTTTCAATGAATACGAATACATGTGTTTAATGAACACTAGGTTAAAATCTCGTGTATTACACGGGTCGAATAAATGTAATGATATATATACTTAGTAATAAAAAATTTGATGTCTTAAAAACCCGTGTATTATACGAGTTGAATAAAATTTTACATGACAGTTATAAATTCTATTAAGTTAATATTTAAAACATTTTTTTAGCTAAGTATTATTTTTTTTTATGTAACTGATAAATGTAAATTCATGTTAAACTTTAGAAACCGGGTGTATTACACGGGTTAAATAAAGACAATGTTATCTATACTTAGTAATAAATATTTACATATTACATATTTATGAAAAACGTTTTATAAAAACAATTATAGAAATCACTATTATTTAATAGGAGCGGGAAACAAAAGATTATAAAAACAATTAAAAAAATTTGTATAGTTAATAAGAGAGAGAGAGACGGGAAAAAAAGTATAAGATGCATGAGAGAGTGACAAGTGTCACTTCAAAACCTTTATTTATTATATAACTAGGTTAAAATCCCGTGTATTATATGGGTTAAATAATTAAAATGTTATATATTTAGTAATAAAAAATTTATATTTTTAAAAACCAGTGTAATACACGGGTTGAATAAACCAGTATATTACATCGGTTGAATAAAATATAATGTAATTTGTTAACAAACACGTTTGTCAAAATATGTTTTTAAAAAATGTAATTTGTCGTGACAGTTATAAGGTCTGTTAAGTTAGTTTTTAATTTTTTTTTCAATTGAGTATTAATTTTTTAATTTAATTGATAAATGTTAGTTTATATTAAGTTTATTTGATTGATGATATAATAACTGTTTATAATTAAATAATAAGTATTCGTAATTAGATTTATTAATATAAAGATTATTATTTAATAGAAGAGAGAAATAGAAAATCTAATATTTAATAGGAGAGAGAGACGAGAAAATAAAGATGATGAATAACCAGAGAGTGACACGTGTTCTGAAGATATTTTTATTTATTAGAGTAGTAAGATACAAATTTTATTTGTATATATAATAACTAAGACACTATAATATAGTTAACCACTTATATTTCATTAAAAAACTTTTGTATATACATTTCTATAGATTCGAAGAATAATGTCTCTCAATAAAATTGACATGAAGACAAATGTCAACCCATGCTCACTAAATGGTTCCCTAAAGCATGTGCTTAACATACATTTTACATACTTATGGGCCACAATCCATTATTAGAGGAAAAGACACCCAAGTGTGAGAATTAATAAAGGCTATTCAGAGAGATTCAGTTATTTTGTTAGCCTGATTTCAATGGGCTTGAGCCCATTGAACGTGTGGTTGAGATTTTGACGGTTTCGACTTTCAAGTTTCAGCCATCAAGTGTGTAATGAATCATGAGTGTCATTGACCCAGGTTTTGAATCATTAGAAATTTGGAATTTTTTACCTACAGATGATTCATATATTCTACGGTCATGATGAAACACCCATATTTTCTTGGTTTTTGCATGCTCACTATTGAAGTTTGCTAGGCTTAAAAGTCACTTTTGAAATCATTTACCGGTTCAATTCATCTCCTCAATGATGATGTTAATTTAAGATCCCTTAGGTTTACTAGCATTCGGGCCAGAGCTCAGTATTTAGGAGCCCGGGACAAGTTAGAAAAATGGGCCCAAACGATAAAAATTTTAAATAAAAAAATAAAGATTAACGCAACAAATATAATAAATAAAGGTTTTTGTATGCCACGTGTCGCCACCATATTCAATCTCATCATTATTTTTCCACCTCTCTCGTATTAAATGCATCTATATCTTTTAATAAATTACTAATTATACTAATAAAACACATTTATTTTAAATTATCCTTTATTATAAAAAAAACTTTAAAATCTAATTATGTAATTTTTATTTTCAATCAAATAGTAAATGAAAGTCAAATTACATTAAATAGTAATTGACGTATTTTCGAAACCCAATTATATATTATTTTTTACATATTTTGAATTTTGTTTTATATCCTTAGTATACAGTAATATATTTTTACACCTGTAAAATACATAAGTAAAATTTAAGAAATTTATGTACTGATACTTTTCACCCGTGTGTATTACACGGGGTCTAAGCTAGTTTATATCAATAAACATAACAAAATTATAGTTTTAGAATAACATATTGTAGTAGTTAACCGGCGAATCATGCAGATCTCTTAGCATTTTTGATATCATATTGTTTGATAGTATTCATAGTCCATATCGTTTAATATTGGGCCCTCAAGAAGAGCGGGCCCTGACCACTCATCTTGCCCATGATCTGCTCCGGCCCTGAGCGTTCCTATACGACCATTCAAACAAAGTATAAAAGTAAAACCATAAGGTGGCGTTCCTGCTCTTCACCACTTAAAACTGATTGTGTTTTGAACGAATATACAAACATGTATGCATGTATGCATACATACACTCATACACATGTATATGTGTGCAATGTTGGCTCAATATGAGCATAAATCGCAAAGAAACTTGTCACATTGAAATCACCATATTATGCTACAAGCCAATATTTATATTAACAAATTATTGAGAACAATTAACATAAGTGAAATCAGAATACTATTATTGCATCTTATTTGTTTTATTTCGTTAACAGCCGACTACCGCTTGTAATTCTGGTTTGATCTTCTAAACGCACCATTTGGTTCCGAATCTTTTGTTTAAACAGAATCATACCACTATTTTTTGGCAGTCTATAACACTCCAAATACATAGACTGAATAAATTAACCATGTATTGTTGTCGCTACAAGGCAAAACCCTAATCCCTAGTATTTTTAAAGCCTAAAACAAAGTTTTTTTTCCCTAAAACATCATAGAACCATGTGTGTAAAAGCTTTTATCTTAGGATTAGTACTTAACCAGATGCGACGGGTTTCACGGTACCATTTATTTATTTATTGATTCAACAAGTCCTATGTGAAAAATTATCAGGTTGATCTTTCTTTTTGTTTAAATAAAAATTAAATTTTAACTTTTTACAACTTTATTGTGCAAAGTTCAAATGACATTATGCTTCTTGACTTCCATTTCAATTGGAAGCTTTTGATGCAACTAGCTAGGGGCTATGACTTTGAGCTCATAGACGGCAAAAAGGATGAACGTGGACTTCGGTGAGAGGTTAAACGAATAAACATTTATAAGAAATTAAAATGGACGAGAACGATCTATTTCTTGACTTATTTTAAAATTTTAACAAACAAACTACTATAACTAATAAGATGGGGAATGTTCCACTAAGAATTGTTTTTTCGCGAAAAAATGTTAAGAAGTGGTTTTTCGCGAATAAATGTTAAGAAGTGGGTCAAACAAACTTTGATTGAGCTTATTACAACAGTGTTGGAACCGTCTCATCGAATCTTAACCCGGCCCCAAAAACCTAAATCCCTCTCCACGCGCACCCCTCAAAACCTAAAGTCCCCCTTCTAACCCCACCCCGAAAAGCCTAACCCCCCCTCCAAAAAAATAAAATAAAAATAAGAACCTAAACCCAAACCCACCCTCGCCCACCTAAAAAAAACCTCAAAAGCTAAACCCTAAATTTAAAACCATAAAATTCAACGCTAAAATCTAAACCATAAAAGATAAGATGGTAGAGTTCGATGAAACGGTTCCAACGCCGCTGGAATAAGCTCAATCGGATTTCGTTTGATATTGTTTTTTTCTTAGGTTTTTTAGCGAAATATCAATTCTTATTTAAACTTCCCTTAATACGATAACCAAAGTTATAATTAGAACAATGTTTTATCTGTATTAATAAATGGTTTGGAAAGTTTAAACGTCTTTCAAATCATTAAAATACTTTCAAACACATGTTGTTTAATGTTATTCAGACGAGTTTACTCGATGTGAAATATTAGTAATGATTTATTACGTAGATAAAATTTATTGTAATTATATTTACACGTAACTATGAGTTAAGATTTAATTATGTTTCACTTGTAATTATCATCAACGTACTTCTATCAAATATCAATTAAAATGCTTTTTAATTGATTTATATGAGATCAGAGACTTTGGGCATGTTCGGTTCGTAAATTCGTTGAAATTAGAATATGAATTTCATTTCTTAACGTGTTTGGTTCGCAGAATTTGTATTTGTGAATTATGAACTCCATTCTTTATGTGCTTGGTTGAGAAATTAATTGGAATTGGATTAGTTCCCTCAAGTTCCTTAAAGTAAAGATTTCAACATTCATTCCAAGTTGAGAAGGAATTCAATTAAAAGAATCGGAATCTCCGACCACTCACCTTCGTCGCATTCGCCACACTTCACCCCATCACCAACACCATCCATCGCCTCACCACCGACCACCCCTGGCAACGTTTTCACCGCCAAGCCGCAACCCCTGCCGCCTCCACCACCAACACCAACGCCACAACCCTTGCCACCACCCTCCCAGTCGTTGTCGCATCCCCCGCCGCCGCCATCCTTACCATCACCGTCGTCGTTGCCAGGGCCATTGTCCCCACTACCGACGGCAAACGGTAGGTGGTGGCGGCGACGGAGGAGGTGTTGGGGGTGAAAACGTGTGGGTGGTGGCGGCGACGGAGGAGGCATGGGGGCGGCGGTATTGCAAATTCGAATTTCTTTAATAGATTACAAATTCTTGTGAACCAACCGCACCTTGAACTTTTACATCTTACTTTTCTCTCCCTTCAATCTCTCGCCACCGTTACCACCATCAAATCATGCCTAACTACTCTTCCTATCTACTTCATAATCATTTCCTTCTTTTTTTTTTCTTCTCTTGTTGAGCTTGTCTTTCACCAACTTCTTGCCCAATATTAGTTAAGCTTGTTCAACCTACAACGTAAATGCATCGAGTACAACTCTAGCTCGATAAAATACACCCGAAAACCCAACACTTATTCTATTTAATAGTTATAACCATGTAAGAAAAAGAAAACGTAGTAACACATGAAAAAGTTGCTACAAATTATAACATACAAGCCTAGCAAACCGATAACGATAATTTAAGATTTTGTGTTTCCTTGTCTTTCACCAACTTCTTCTCGATCTCGGATAATAAAACTAGGTTTTCTTGATGAAGTTGGTATGCTTTCTTTCTCAATTTCTCATTCTCTTTCAAGATGTTCATGTTCTCCATGTACAACTTCATGTTCTTGAGCTCCATCTCTCGTTTCATTTTCTCTTCAACAATTCTGTTCTCCCTGAATTAAAAACGAAGAAACCCGATTCTATCATTATACAAAAAAAGTTTAAAAACCGGTTTTGTTTATAGTTAGATGCGTACCTGTTGAGACCATGAACCCGAATCTGTATTGGCTTCCGGATGCGTTTTGATTTTGGTTTTCGGGTGTCGGGAAGAAGCGAATGTGACGAGATGGATTCGGAGTCATACATGCACATTTTGAGGTTGTGTTGTGTAAAATGTGATGAACAAGTGAATGATAAGAAAAAGGGTACAAATTAACGTTATTTGTAATGAACTAAAATGAATGGATATGGTGTGGGTTGCTAGTTGCTAGCTCCTTTATAAATAGGTCAACTACTTTTTAGTGTTACTGTTACTATTATTGTTATTATTATTATTTTTAATTTAAGTGTAGTTAAGGTTGGAAAAGTGAAGTGGGTAATATTATTTAATATAAAAAAGATTGCAGTTTGAGTTGTTTATTTTGACTTATTCAAATGGATCACATTTATCTAGAATATTTAAATAATTTAAATTTTATACACATGATTGTCGAAACATCACTAGTTGCACTATAGGAGATTGTAGGTTTTTATATGCTCAAAATTTGTCATAGTTAGGAGTGTTTGAAGTAAGATATTTAAATTTTTTGATATTCGAAGCTTTGGATGATAGATTTTGATATCCTATACATCATGTGATGTTCTTAACAAATATGTAATTTTGTGTTTAGAGAGATATATATGCAATCCCTGTATAGAAATGCAAATCATCAAAAAGTTGTAATAAAAACCATTAAGATTAAAATAAACCCGAATTTGCACAGAAATGAAAACTTAAAAAGTATACTTATCTAGCTTTTTTATATTCAAAATATCATGTCCGAGTTTTAAATATTTAAAAATATTTTCAAACAACTTCAAATTAGATTCGATATTCGTTTTATAACACCCCTAGTAATATTCAATACGGTGTGTTGATGCGACATTTTTAACATGTTTATATAAGAGCCTAGTTAGAAGTTGATTAGAAAATTTAGTAAAAACATGATGAATTGAATGTTTTAACTAAACTAAAAGTCACCTAAATTGTATTTAAGATTTTATGTCCCTTTATTTATATTGTTATGTTACCAACATAACATAGTTATATATCACATATACTAAATATGATATGATATATACGTATTGAAAGCGTATGAAATGATGAGAGGTATTTGTATTTATGTTAAGATCTGACGAAATAATTTAACCATGTGTACAGTGGGCCATATATAAGAAGGGGGTGTTTTAATTTCAAGAATGGTAATCATGACATAAGGAAGGCCGACAAAATTAAAAAGCCTAAGAATAAGGAAAACTTTTGCGCACGTATATCAAATAAATAAATAAATAGGTTCATTAAACTAATAAAATAGCCTATCAAAATTTAATTACTACCACCAGCGATCAGGAATTTTTCAAGGATAACTTTTTTTCTTGTATTTTTTAACAATCCAAACGTGAGAATCCTGGGCTCACATTTATCATAAAAAAATATAGAGTTATTAGAAAACATATAAGAAAAATACAATCTCTTTATAAATAAAAAAAAGATTATGTTATATAGTTGGTTCATATGAGTTTTCATCTTTTAAAAATGATTAATTACATATTCAATCCAAACAATCGTAAAAAACTCTTTTTTGAAGTAAAAAATGCAAGAATCGTTCATATATTCATTACATACCGATTACGTAATTTCGACTTTACATGTTTCATTGAATAAAAACATCTTTCAACATTTGGTATTGCAATCGGTAGAACTAATTATAATTTCAATATATGATAGACCGACAGATACGAAATATGTTTCCTTGTTTCCACCATCTTCTTCACAAGATTAGATATATCATTCACGTTGACAAATTTTGTATCTCCTCATATTAGCAATGCTTTTGTCAAAGTCATACTTAAGTTTGTCTTTATCATCATCGTCAAAATCTTATGGATACATCTCGACAACGTTAGTAACTTTGGTATATCAAGATCACAAAAATTGTTATAAGGGCTCAAAGAACCCATACACACAAGCAATTCAGTGGTTACCTCGTTAAAACGGTTTCCAGCTTTTGGATTTCCATATCTATCACCATGTTGAAATTATCAAATTCGCAATAATGACGATCAATGATGTTAGTCTTTTTTTCTTCATTTTTTCAAGTTGATGTACTAGTTGTCCACGTTGACAATTTCAATTTCATTTTTTTACAACAAGATATGTCATGTTGACCATTGCAATTTCTTTTTTTTTTTCACAACAAGATATGTCATCTTTCAAAAGTGAGGCAAGACCTACAAGTCTAAACACTTGTAATTGTTGTTTGGAAGCATTAACCAATCCAAATTGCATTCAATAATCTTAATCATTTCTTTGAAGAGCTTGAGAAAATATATTAGTGGCCCCAAGATGCGAGTCATCAAGTGTAAATAATATACAAAATCAAATGCTTTCATGTATATGTGAACTCCACGTGCTTGTTTCTGGCTAGAATTAATAGCACCGACATTGTCAATCTATTTAAGCACTTAAATTATAGATGGATATAATGTAACACCTACCACAAAAATGTTCGAGATTTGACAAAATGTAAAACCCTAGAGACTATAAGTATAATTACCTTAAAGTTCAGTGTTTAAATTGAAAAATATGGAAGTTAAGACCTTAGCGGACCGCTAAGGCTACCCATAACGGTCCGCTATAGGTACTGGTTGGGTGGCAGACCGCCACTATAGAGGATAACGGTACGCTACTTGTTGGTTAAGCAATGAATCAGGCAATGCCACGTGTATAGTGCCTAATGGTCGTTTGTAGTGACACGCGTACTCGTGGCGGACCGCCATGCCAGGTGGTAATGGTCCGCCAGCCGCAAAACTCCCAGAACTTGCCACACGTATTGGTGGTGGACCACTACGCCTAGCGGTAACGGTCCGCTAGCAGCAAAACGAGGAAAGGTCTAATCAGTGATGGACGTGTAGGGCTGACGCCATCATAGGCGGTGGTGGACCGCCACCCGCATGATTTGTGGTCCGCTACGGGTCTGGTTTCATCCCTATAAATAGTTGGACGATTTCAAACAGATTCCTCACAACAAAAACGTCCTTTACTTCCAAAATTCGTCCCAAAGCCTCCGTAGACGATCCCCGACGATCCCGGTTCAATTCCCGCTCCTCGTAGTGCTCGGTTTAAGAAGAAACACTCCTAGAAGTGCGGATACGCTAGAGAAACCAAGTTAAGAAGCTAGACACTAAGCTTTGACTCTAGAGGCTCATTCCAACAATCCAGGTGAATACTTTATCTCTTTCAAAACTTGTGTCAAAAGTTTTATTTGCGAAAATGGCTAAATAAAGGTTAATGAAGTAATGCTCAACGTTCTTCTACGAACAAGCATTCAGGCCATAGGTATACGTAAAACTGGCAAGGGATACACGGGTCTCGGGTGAAATTCCCGGATTGCGGCTGGTGCTTATCTTATAACAAATGAAGGACATGGAGTTCTCGTTGTTATAAGCTATGAGGCCAGTGTATACTGTGGTGCGATTGAACATGACGGGCCCGCTGAGTGTGTAGATTGAACATGAAGTTGTGATTATGAAATTAATACTTTTTTGTGCCAAAACGATTTTATGTCAAGATATTGTATTCACCAGCGTTCGTGCTGACGTTTTATTTTCAAAATGTTTTCCAGGTAATGAATAAAATATGATGAGAATGGTATACGGGTAGACATGAGATCTGACCCAGTAAAGGATGGAATGCACGTAGGATTCTCAGGCCTCGTGTAAAAGGAAATCCAAAAGAAAGGAGATAGGACCAGGGAACTGAACAACCCTGTGTTGGAACTATTTCCAATGGCTCATCATGTATTTGGTTTCAAGCAATGTTTTGTAATCAAATGAGAAGGATATTAAACCCTATGTTTATAAAGTAAATACAAGGCTTTTGTTTTCCAACTGAGTTTTGGTATTTACAATTACAACCCTTGAGGTTGAGATAAATGACGAAACGATCCTTTGAAAAAGACTTCCGCTGTGTTTTATAAAAACTCTAAAATCAAGTAACCAAACGATACCAATCAGGCTCGCACACGTCTAGGGGGTGCCTGGGGCAGGGTGTGACAGGTTGGTATCAGAGGCACGGGTTTTAGCGAATTAGATACTTGGATCTAGTATCTAAGCTTTAACCATGATGATTTTAAGATAAGGAAACAAGGTGACCTTCTGACCGGTATATAGTTATCTGACAAACGGAAGTGTTCTGTCTAAGGAAAGAGCGGTGTATAAATCTCTCCTAGACCCGTCGCTCTTACCTGGGAACATGACTGTTGGAGGTACTACTCTAGGAAGATAACCATCCTTGTAGAGCTTTAGTTAAGATTAAGATACTGGCTTTAGTATCTAAGTCTTACAAATAAAATAAGTACTAATATGATAAAGATTGCAGATGTCTGGAGGAAATACTGTTCCATATTATGATCCAACATATATCTCCAGCTCGTACAAGAGAAATTGCTTGACTTAAATCACGCCTGGTTTTAACTTCTAAACGACCTATTGCTTATTTTAGTTTTTTTAACTTTCCCAAATCATAAATGTTTGACTGCAAGATGCGCAAAACACATTGTTAGAGTCGATATCTCCTAAAAAGTTTTCAAAATTTCGCTATGTTTGGTTGCAAGGGTCACAATAACAAGTTGAAGCTTGTGGGAAAAATATTGTACATAATATGACGAATACTTTTCTTTTAAAATTAAAGCTTATATAGATCATTAAACTCACTAGTGATCGATGTCGTTTGGTCGGTCAAAAACAATCCTTAAACACTTAACTAGTAAGGGTAAGAAGAGTATCGTATCCACGAGGAATCAGTGGATAGTTCAATTGCTTAGCTTAGTAAATTATAATGAAAACACACAGATCAAGTAAAGGTGTAACTCCCTCCCAAACTTCAAGTTTTAGATTTATTCAATACTCAGTCATTCAATGTACACCACATAGACATAGTGTTGGTAATTAAGTTGAAATAGTAATTGAAGATAAGATGTTGTCAGCAATCGTCACAGCTAGTACAATTCAAATACTCAATTTATAAACACCAAGTTACCTACTTTAGTCACTCAACCTTGCTACAAAGTTTTGTCATCAACCGAACACAGTTGTAAAGCAAGCAAGCTTAAGGCATTCAAATAAATTGTATAAATTAACTCAACATCAATCTATCAAGTTATTGTCAGACACTAACAAGATCCAAACATACAAACAACTGATTAAAACAAGAAACCTAAACGAACCATCCGTCGGGAGGAAGCCACACGCAGCTTAGCCATGCATGCTTGTCAGGCACACGAGCATAGCTTCAATACTTGATCCAGAACTGCTCTTTTATCTTCAAATCGCCCCTCTTGGCTCTGAAAACGGCTAGAAGAATAGATAGGTCGGAATGGGGGCTGCAAACTCTTTTAATTAGAATTAGGGATTTTTTTGCTGATCCGGCAAGCCTCCGCGTGTCACGAAGATCCGGGCCTAGACCTTAGCGTGGCGCGAAGGACAAAACAGTCGAGCCGGGTTTTCTAGTTCCTCGCGCACCACGAACATTTCCTTCCCAGTCTTCGAGTACCGCGAAGACCTGATGTTCGAGAAAACTTTGATATTTTTACACATTGACCCATTTACTTTCGTGCCTTCTCGATTATACTTCGTTATCCGCTTATTTAGCACTCAATACCTGTCATAGACTCAAAAACAAATACCAACGTAAAACCGACTCTATATACAAGATAAAACTATTAAAACTATCCAAACTAGACTCTTAAACATGGGTCATTTGACCTTACATCAACTAGCCATATTACTTTTGGCATCGTATCATCGGCCTCTAATCCTAGCCACACTCAAATTGTATCGAGCAAATAAATCATCAATAACATATATAATAGATAACACAAATGTTTCCATGACATGAAGAAGGCCAACATTTGCTCTTTAACAACTCCCAATTAGTTAACATATCTCAAAACCACATCCATTTGTTACTTTTAGATATATCCCTTGACTCTTCAACTAATAACATATATCATCAAGTTCTTCAAAAATTTGTTTTAGCGCTTCTTGTGTAGACCAATTACAAGTATCGTTTTGGATTGATGGAGACGTCATTTAATTATTCCCTGGAGTATTTCCTATTATAACCTTACCAATGAATTCATTCATTTCTTTCAATAATTTTAAAAAGTCCAAGAAATGTCGTCTACAAAGGGAACTTTCGAAGTCATCATGACTACAAAAAGGTAACATGCCATTTAGTAACGCTGGTTAGAAAAATATAACTAAAGTAATTAACCGTATTCTATACTCTTCTTTTTTTGCTTTTCACTTTGTTTTTTGAAGGAAACATTTATAGATTATTTTTTTAAGTATTCACATTTTTACTTGATTTATTGTGAAAACTATTAACCTTACCAATGAATTCATTCATTTCTTTCAATAATTTTAAAAAGTCCAAGAAATGTCGTCTACAAAGGGAACTTTCGAAGTCATCATGACTACAAAAAGGTAACATGCCATTTAGTAACGCTGGTTAGAAAAATATAACTAAAGTAATTAACCGTATTCTATACTCTTCTTTTTTTGCTTTTCACTTTGTTTTTTGAAGGAGACATTTATAGATTATTTTTTTAAGTATTCACATTTTTACTTGATTTGTTGTGAAAACTATTCTTATCATCAACATGACTCGTAAATGATTCTGTTTTGTTTCAACCATTAAAGCCTTTAGTCACAAATGCATAATTTTGACCTCATTCCTTATACAAGTAACAAAACAAACAAAACAATCTATCCATTTTTACATTGTACATTAACCAATTTCCATATTGCTCAAACCAATCAGGACGAAAACTCCTTGATTTACCACTAAACACTCGTGGAAAACCATGGACTTTTGGTTGACATGGACCTTTAAGCATTTATGCCCGTCTAATTTCGTCTTTTTAACTAGGTTGATAAGATGAAATTGGTTCCATTCGGAAGGATGCCATGGAAGATTATTAATTTCAATTTTTGTTGGAATACTATTTAAAGATGATGAATCAAAGTTTGATGACTTTCTTTTAAAAAATGATTATGTAATTCCTAAAAATTAATTTTCAACATAACTAAAAGTACTAAAAACTTCTAATCAAGTTTCTAGTTTCATTTAACATCAAGTTTCATCTAAAACCAATAGCTTCAATTAAGTTTCAGGTTTCAAAACTAATTTCAACTGAATTTCAAGTTTTAGTATGTCTAGTCATGTATCATTCAATATCAAGTTTTACACAATCACATCTAATTTCTACATTTCTGAAAATTAAAAAAAAACTAATCTGGTTCGCAACTGGACATTGTTTCGAGTCTAAGATAGTGGGCCGGTGGTCGATTAGCTGCTCCTGGTCGCTTTTGTGCTCGATTTGCTTCTAGTCGTAATGGTTTACAAGTTATAAAATAACAAATTAAGTTTAAGAAATTGGATTAATGGGTTAGAGCATTCACATAACTTTTTTCATCTTTATCTCTATAATTTAACTAAATATAAACTTTTTTCAAACTTATCTTTAAATTTGTTTTAACATCTCATATCTCACTCTATCTCTATCTCACTCACAAACACTTATTTTATTATTTTTTCTCTTTCCTACACACTAAAAAAAAATATAGAGATTTATAAAAATGGATGTCTATATTTAGAGAATCTCTATTTACTAAACTAAAAAATTTAAAGATAAAAATGTAGATAGAGATTCTGATGTAAGTTTAAAATAGAAGAAAACTTTAAGATAGAGATGGATATAGAGATGTTGATTTGAGTGCTCATATTTATGTATAAGAGTGAAATTAGGTTATGGGTAATTTAAACTTGGGCTTATTTAATTTAATTATACCATACTCAACCAAAAAACTAATTTGGGCTTAACATTTTTTTTAAATAAAATAAACTAATAAACTATATATATATATATATTATTGAGCTAAAAGTCCATACATTTTTTTAGGTTTGGCTCACATTTTGTAGAGATTTACCGGCTCTTGTTCCCGAGCTTCGACTGACCTCGTTGGTCCTGGTCCACTGAATCGAATGGAATGGAATCCATTAACTCCTCACCCCTAGCACTATCACCACTCTGCACACCACACAAACGTCTTTTTTATGCACAAAATGAATGTCAATATCAATATTTTTAGTGCGTTGATGTTGCATGGAGTAAAGGATAATAAGGCCCAAGGAGTATATCGTGTATCCAACATGTCTCGTAACAACATTAGCAAATCTACAATATTTCATTTCAGCACCAGAACAAGATACAATGCCCTATCACTTAGAAGACCAAGATAACAAATTATCTCCCATTAACACAAAATACTCAGAGGGAAGGGTATTCAGACAACCTCCCAAATTAGTCTCCTAATAGGCCATGAGACGGGAGATGGCTGATACATATAGTTTATAATCTAAAGTGCCTTTAACGTAACAAGAATGCTCTTGATGGTATTAAGGTGTGGCTCTTGTTGAACTGCATATGGTATTTCTGGTCGAATGAACATTAGATACTATAATGCATTAGCAAAACTTCAATATAGAGAGGGTCTCAATTGAGTGGGTGGGTGGGTGGGGGTGGGGGATTGGGTGTAAGACCAACTTTAGAGTTGGTGTCAACAGTTAGACATCTTTGTATGATCTAAAATGTCAAGAGCATACTATGTTCAAGATATAAACATTCCTACTTTGTTATGAGCAGCCTCAAAAAGTAATTCGGAGGGCCCAAGTCACTTATAGCAAACTCAGAACTCAGAGAAGTGATATTGCACTGTATCAACATATTAAAGGACACGGTAAAATAATGTCATCCGCATAAAGCTAGAGAAAAGTTGTATCATAGCCATGCCAAATAATGAAGAGTCAGAACAATGATTCTGAAAGCCAATAGTGCCCATATAAGTGGTGAACAACTGGTACTTGGCACGAGAAACTTGTTTAAGGTCCTATAGAGACTTTTGTAGTCGAACAATATAATCCTGGTGATTGGAGTCCACAAAGTCTAGAGGTTGGTACATATATACTGTTTTATGAAGCGAGTCATGAAGAAAAACATTCTGCACATCGCACCGATAAGTCAGGAGTGAGATACTATCAAACTAATAACAATGTGGATGATTATTGGTTTGACAATTGGACTAAATGTCTCGTCACAATCACTTTTTCCATTAGCAACAAAACGATCTTTATACAGAGCTAAAGACCAATTAGCACTAAGTCTACGTTTATATTGTCACATCGATCTAAACGCATACTCACCCTTGTTTTCTTTATACTCATTATTGTTTTCTTTTAGAATTTTTCGATTATTATTTCAAGAGTACCATCAAAATACTTTAAAATTGATAGTAATAGTAATCATACAAGATTTGAAAAAATTATCCATGATCTTTTCAAACAGGAAAACCTAGACATGCTAATTATTTGTTATGGACTTTGATAAATGAATATGACTATGAGTTTAATTTAAAAAAAAAAAATTAACATATGACACTCATCTAAGACTTCAGATGTGATATATAGACTTCAATATTAGAATTTAAAATTTGAAAAGGCATTTATTATTTAAAAAATGTCGATTGGTAAATCTAATAACCGAAACTTTTTGTTAAGTATATGTTCAAAAAACAATTCAAATGTATTTATATAGGAGTTAGAATTACCAAAGATAAGTGTCATGGAACTTAAACAATGGTACTTCATTACAAAAGAACATATATAGTCGTTTATAAATATCTTTTTTCATTTCAAATTATTTGTGTTTTATTTGTATCGTTGTTATATTTACATTTCAAAAACTAAAATGATAATTGAAGTATAATAGGTTGTCTGTACGATATCCCTCTGCCTTCGCAATAACACATGCATAGTTCTGTCTGTTTGTCTCTCAAGTTGGATTTATGGAGGTTTCCCTCAAACAAGAGGCCCTATATATGGATATGCATATTCAATAATTTCATGCACTTATTAATATCTTGATGTGGGGTTGTTCAAATCGTATGTTTTCTTCAATTGTTTTTTGTTATAATATTTAAAATCAAGCAACCTACAATTAAGGTTTTTTACAATAATCTTGTTCTTAAAAAATGATTAATAATTGATTCCTTTTAACGAGATATGAATGTATATGTGAACCTAGAGTTCATAGTCGATTTGTGGTATCGATCGTGAACCTTCTATTTATAGATTTATCGGTCATTAGTACGTAACTTTGTCATTATGTATTCTTATTTGTATTATCAATAAAAAAAGGTTACATCTATAGTTGAAATTTTGATGTATGTATATACTAAGGGTGGTGGGGGCACCCACGGCTTGCCACCATGGCGCCATGTGGCTTCCACGGCAACACCGCCGTCAACCCCTCTACGCCTTAGTGAGGCTTTGATTCACGGCTTCCCCGCATAGCTCCAATATGAACGTTGGAAAAGAGAGAGCCGTTACCAGGGGCGGACCTACGTTCACCGGAGGGGGTTCACCGGAACCCCCCGAGTTTCAAAATTTATATAGAACGGTATGTAAAAACACTGGGGTGAACCCCTTAAAATATATAGAGTGAACCCCCCGAACAAAATTCCTGGATCCGCCACTGGCCGTTACCAACGGCTAGTTCTAGAATAAAAAAAAGAACAAAAAACCACTGTAAATACAAACATAAACCAAAATCCAAATTCCTCTCCAATATAAATATATTCCACATCTACAATCCAAAATCTATTCCAAATGGATCGAAGGCAAAACAAAAATCCCGCCAAAAAAATTAGGCCGAAAGTTCGCTCGAGTCCTAGTGAACCGATTCATCCAACTCATTCGTCTCAAACTGCGTCCTCATACTACCAACATCCTCATCAAAACGTACCCAACATGCCAATTAGCTCCTGGTCTTTTCGTACTCAACGAACCGCAACATTTTGCTTACTACCATCACATTCACAATCCGTTTCAAAACCCACCCCATCCCAAACAACTATAATTTCAACATGAGGAAAAACAACAATTTAAAGATGATGAAAATCTACAAGTTTTGAGGACAATATTTTGTATGTATAAAAACAGATATAGTTATAAATTTAAGTCGGTCAGAAAAGACATCATATACAAAAAGACTGAAATGTATAACTAGGAAGTGAGCTAAAAATAGTAGGTCTATAGATGTGTGCAAATTTGTTTTAGACACAATCAAAGTACCAAACCACAAAGTGGTCTTGAAATTAAGGCCGCTTTTCTTGACCTCTACAAATCGTTCTATCATTATGTGTCTGATTTTACATTTCTGTCATAGTCTAAAATGTTTGGTTCATTGAATTACTTAAGAAATAAACCATGTGCAATCGATAATTTTACAAATTTCGAATCGAATAGCAACATCTTTTCTTAACAATCTTTAAGTTTTTTTTCTTTAAAACGCGGCTTTGTATAGTTTATTAAGATGTTTTTAACATATTTATGTCTATAATAGATCTAATCACTAATGGCAAATATACTTGCCCATGCCAATCAAGTTAGCACGAGCACACTTTTGATGATGATGATGATGAAGTCACTTTTGCATGGATGCACAATAAAAAGGGTTCTACTCACATGCTCAAATATCTATCAAGTTTTGTGGGGGTCAAGAGTTGAAGGTAACACTATTCTTTCATCTCAATTGTCAAACATCCAATCCATTAATCCATTCCCCTCTCATCATACTTTATTTGAACATATAACTTAAGAGTCAAATGTTACCTTGAGAAGTCTACACTCTTTTGATGGCCAATTATGTTCAACAAAGTCCAAACTTTTATGCAAGGGTAGAGTGGACAAAACCCTCCCTAAAGCAATCATCATTTGAGGAACCTAATCTTTGGATTACATTTATTTTTACAAAAAGAATTATACAATTTTCTAAAGGAAAAACTTCTCACAAACTATATTATAAAATTTCATCCAAAATCACATCAAAAACACTAGCATAATTGTTACGCAATCGTCATCATTAAACATGAAAATATGCTATTTCAGTATGGCGAAGCTTTACGGCGAAACAGATTGTTAAAACATCAAATGCTAGGGATCAATAGTGTTAAATGTGGATGAAACTTGATGTTTTGTTCAAATCTTGACGAAACTACATCTTACTCTTACATCAAATTAAATAGTTTAATAACTTTAGCCTAATAATAACATTGAACATGGCAACTGATGCAGGGCAATTGATTGCATTTTGGGCTAATATCATAAATTCCCACAAGCATCATCACCACCACTTATGGAGGCACCATTGAAGAGTACTAGTAGTTGCACAATCATAATATATAACACTAGTCGCAATTCTCCTCCAATTTTTTCAAATTTGGAATTATGTTATGAGTGTGAGTGTGAGTGTGAGTGTGAGTGTGGGTGTCACATACTCCTTTCAACTTCTAAAGCGATTTAATTGCATGATACATAAAATGATGTTATTTTAACCTATTTGTTAAAGATCATAATGTTATGTTGGACTCACCGTCTCAACTGTCTCGAAGTTAGGCCCTTGTATTAAATGTGTCGACAATAAAAAAACATGACATAAATGAATAAAAAACATAGAGTTAAGACCAATGGAGAGTACCCCGTGAAAGGTAGCGTGGAAGTGTGGAACCCATGTGGCACTGTGACCTGTGTGGAACATCACGCCCCTGGCGTCGTCCACAATTGTGGGGAGCTAGCGTGGTGATTTGCACGGCGTGGAGAAGGAAAATTGTGACCGTTGGGTGTGTTTTGTGCCGTTGCCCAATGGTAAGTTTTGGTTATTTTTTTTTTCAAATATAATCATCTATATATATATATATATATATATATATATATATATATATATAACCAACTTACAAACCAATAGTTTCATAAAAACCAAACTACAATTCTCACCAAACCATTTCAACCAAACTCTAACCCACTTTCAAATGGATTCTTTCAATTCACCCTCTTCCGAATCCAAAGGTGTCGCTCCAATGTTTTTCCACACGGTTGCCACAACTCTCATTGAAATAATTTGAGACGATGCCAAAAGTTTGAACACGCGTATGTACACACGAAGAGCCACTTTGAACCGAGACCGTGAAGCCGCTCACGAGCGTTTAATTAAAGATTACTTTTGCGACGAGCCGCTTTATAACGCAGAGACATTCCGAAATCGTTTTCGTATGAGTAGAAATTTATTTTTACGAATTGTCAACGATTTGGAACGAGAGATGGATTATTTCAAATTGAAATGGGATGCAAGAGGTCGAAGAGGGTTCACCCCCATTCAAAAGTGCACCACCGCTATGTGTCAGTTGGCATACGGATCAGGTTCCGACAAATTAGATGAAAATATAAAGATCGCCAAAAAAAACGCCACGAAATTTGTTTATACTTATTTTGAAAAGGAATAATTAATATCTATGGGCCAAGATACTTACGCATACCGAATCCTAGCGACATTCAACAAATATACAAACATCAGGAGGAGGTGCATGGTCTACCCGACATGCTTGGTAGCCTAGATTGTATGCGTTGGGAGTGTAGTAGTTGCCCAAATGCATGTCGAAAGCAATATATGCGAAGTGACCATCTGGCTACAACAATTATGCTCGAGACAATTGCATCACAAGATCTTTGGTTTTGACATGCTTTCTTTGAAGTTGAGGGTTCAAACAACGACATAAATGTGCTTAACCAATCCCCACTATTCAGCACCTTGGTTAAGGGAACCGCATTCGATAGTTCTTTTGATCTTAGAGATACAAGATACCTCATTGATGGTATTTATCTCGAATGCGATACTTTTGTGAAATATTGATGGTATTTATCTCGAATGAGATACTTTTGTGAAATCGTTTTCATGGCTGCAAGATGAACCTAGAAAATATTTCAAACGCCGACAAGAATCGGCAAGAAAAGATATTAAACGTGCTTTTTTTGTACTAAAACAAAATTTTCATTTAGTGAAAAATCTGGCACGTGCGTGGAAGCTCAAAAGAATAAGTCGTGTAATGTACACTTGCATCATCCTATATAACATTATTATTGAAGATGATGGCCGGGCAATTTGCGAGTTCAACGAAGAAGAATTTGAAGCGACATTTGGATTAGAGGAAGTTAGCGAGGCCCAACAAAGTGTAAACAAATAATATAAACGCAATCATGAGATACACAACAATCTTTGTCAAGATTTGGTGCTTCATTTCGACTCGGGCAACAATTAAGTTTTTAATGTAATTTAATTATTAATGTATTTTTCCTTTTTTATTATTAATGTATTTTTTTAGTTTATTAATAAAAAATTATTATTGACTTTTTAATTTATTACTGTTTTTTAATTAATTATTAAAACAAATTAATACTAAATTAAATTAGAAAAAAAATGATGTGGCGGTGTGAAAATGCGAAACTATTTCCCTCAAATGTGGAGAGTGTGAAAAAACTGTGAAATCTGATATGCTACTGACGTGAAGAGGTGTGAAAATATAGAAAAGTGTGGGTACTCTCCATAGCCTTATATGTAATTTTTCCAAGCTAAAATACGACTATTATATGTTTTCTGTTTATTTTTTTTAATGTAAGTATAAAATAATAATGACAACTGATGGGAGGTAAAAAGTTATTTTGTGAATCGGCATGTGATCAAGTTTAAGCTTCTGACTTTTAAACTTTATATTGAATTTATGGTGTTTATGGTCATACACGGTTGGTTTTAATGGAAATTTATAGGTGATAATCATAACTCATTCTTTAACAAATAGGTTGATTTGGGTAGAAATTTATACATATGGGTCTATTTGGGTCATAGTATACACCGGGTCAATTCGGATTTACTTAAATTATACAACGGGTCAAAACGGATCACTCTTATAAAACTTGTTAAGCTAAAATTTAAAACCGGTCCAGGTGGACCAACACCACCCGTCAACCATTCTTTGTAACCACCACTACCTTTACTATTTTTTCTATTTTCAAAAAATAAATAGTAGAGTAGTTAATATGACCGTACTATTTTCCTTGGGATTTACCTAATAACATGTAAAAATTTAATTGGGCTCTTTGGCCAACCCAAAATGGGCTCTTGGGCCAACCCAATCTATTAATAACATGTAAAGAAAAAATTGTATGTATAGCCTATAAGTATAGGATACATTTTGTTACGTGAAGGATAATGTTTTTACGTGTAGGATTATAATAATTAATTAATTAAAAAGAAGTTACAAAGATGGAGAGAACGGATGTCAAATTTCACATTAGCGATTGAGGTTATTTTGGTAAGATATAAATATTCCCGTCATTTTTAAACTTTTCATCCAAGTAGTAAAGGATTCTGAATTGCAGTGATTAAAGGATTTGATTGGATTCATTCCAAATCTAATTCCTTACCTTATCTAACCAAACACCCACGAGAATGGAATTATTGAATTTCTGTCAACCAAACGCGCCCTATGTGTCGCGCATATGTACCATAAGTTACGTATATGTAACACAAGTTACTTATATGTAACTTGTATTGTTACATATATGCATCTTATAAAAAAGAACCAAATAACATCAGGGGTTGAAGTCATTTTTAAATTGAACAAATCATAACAATCCCATAAGTATATATTCATACTAAAATGAAATTGAACAAGGAGTGTGTATTCATACTAAAAAAAAATCTTGTAATCATACTAAAAACTAATCTCATGAATGCCAACCTAGCAATGAATAGTAATTTTTCGTTCTTTGAGTTTTACATTTTAATTGAGTTACATATCTATACTATATAATAAATAAAGATTTTCAATGTCACGTGTCGCCTCTACATTCATACTAAAAAAAATCTTGTAATAACATTTTTTTTCCGCTTCTCTCTCTTATTACATACATTTATATTAATAAAACACATTTATTTAAATTATCCATTATCATAAGAAATTTTAAAATATAATATGCAAATTTTATTTTTAATCAAATAGTAAATGAAAGTCAAATTACATTAAATCGTAATTAACGTATTTTAGAAACCCAATTATATATTAATTTTTACATATTTTGAATTTTGTTTTCTATCCTTACTATATGTGGTATATTTTTACACTTGTATTATAAATATTTAAAAATTTTATGTGTGATATTTTTCATGCGTGTGTAATACACGAGGTAGTTTCATAATAAATTATAAAAATGAAATATATTTGCAGAAACCAATCAGCAGCTTTATATTGTCTCAAGCGGTATTAGTTTGCTAGCCATGACAACACAAAAATCAGATGATCCTCAAACTCTCCGAATAGTGGCAGGAGCTATTCCTAACCTTTGTAGCAACGATGATTACAAACCTTGTACTTCTTTATGTAATCATTAATGATTCAAGTTACTAATAAGTTATTGCTTAAGCAGGGGCGGACTTAAGAAGAGGGGGGTGCACAG
Source organism: Smallanthus sonchifolius (assembly GCA_023525975.1). NCBI lineage: Eukaryota > Viridiplantae > Streptophyta > Magnoliopsida > Asterales > Asteraceae > Smallanthus > Smallanthus sonchifolius. The sequence continues at coordinate 56,292,772 of CM042041.1, read as the reverse complement.
GAACCCCCGAGTTTTGAAATTTTAGTGTAACGGTAGGTAAAAAAACTAGGGTGAACCCCCTAAATATTATAGGGTGAACCCCTTAGAAATATTTCCTGGATCCGCCACTGTGCTTAAGTTGCTTGTGGAATTGCCAATTTTTTAAATGGTTCACAGCATCCACGCAAGGTACTTTTGTAGCATCCAAAAATCATAAATAAATATAAGTTCCTAGTTTTATTACAAGACGTCCAAAAAGAGAAAGGCCAAATGGTAATTTATTCAAAAGAAGGCAAGCCCCTTTAGGTTCTCGTGTAGTCCTTGCGAGCGCATACTTGGGCGCGAACTATTAGTTCTCGGGGTTTCATGTTTGCGAGTACTTCCAAGTTCTCGTTATGGAAAGCAGAACGAATACCTGGTATGTGAAACTAAAGTCTTTTAGGATGTATCCGTACAGGTTAAAAGATCTATAAAGACTACTGACCGTGCCTAGGCCCGATACACCTGCTACGAATCCTAGGTGAGTTTTTATATGTCCTTTTTTAAAGAACAATGGCTATGTCCATGCTATGGTGCATACTTAACCTACTTATAATTATGTGGAGTGTCGTACGGGTTTCAACATGTGCTTCCGATGTGGGAAAAGGGGGGCACTACTCCCGTGATTCGAGAAGTGGGTACACGACGACGACATATTACGCCCTTGGAGGACACGTGGTGGCTTTTTAATGTGCCAACATCACTGGCGTAATGAGCATTTTGGTGCCCTTTCCTACTACATGAAAAGCTATCCACCTCTCTTTTAGTAAATGACACTACTAAAAAATGAAAAATTTGAGACAGCAGTTTCGTGGGAAATTTATCGGAATTTGCCGTTAGCGACAAGTTTTCGACAAAAAGTGTTTGTTGGAAAAAACCCGTAGGAAATGTATTTTCCAACAAAGTCCCGACTAATTTTCCGACCAATTAGCAACAAAAGCCTTTCGTCGGTAATTTTCGACAATATTACGACGATTATATTAAATAAATAAGTCAACTTACTTAATGAATTTGTCAGAAAATTGTAGAAAATCTTGTGATTACTTTTTTGTTTTTGTATTTGTTTTGTCGGAAAGTTGTCGCAAACTTGTGAGAAACTTTTGTAAAAAATATACATGTTTTCTAGTAGTGTGATTAATGAGGAAAAACAAGTCAAATGGTTGGTCAAAATGTTTATTTTGATGATTTTCCCGTATAAAAAAATTGAAAGTACTTGTTAATGCCATAGTGAATGGTTTTTATAGATATTCAATCACCTACACATGTGTACAAAATTAGTTACGGGAAAAATACTGAATACATAAGAATAATTATTTAAAGATATAATAATTATATATTTTTTCTTTATATCAGTTTTTGAGTTCTCGTGATATGTATAATACCGGGAACCCACTCTTTTTCTTTTTGAAAGATGACTTTTTTAAACCGATACTTCTTTCTGGAGCAGTCGAGTGTTCCTGTGAGTCATGCATATCTTTACCAATGAGTTGTAACCACAACGGATTCAAACTCGGGACCCACCTAGTAGAAACCCACAACTGGAAAACCCCTGACTTCCTAGAACAATTTATCCCAAACAATTAAGACTCGAATCCGTAACCTTCCATTTAAAAAACCATAGGGCTACAACTCCATCGGAATGCTTTGCGGTACCTATAATATGAACTAAGAACGAGATATACATAAGCAGACAGTAAGTGAGGTGTCGCATAAAAGCAACACAAAGAGAGTGTGATTGCTTCGGTACGAAGCATCTGACTGATCTCTTTCCAATCGAGATTCAGTGTATTCAAAGTACAACTTTTAATGCAGCTTCCACAACTCATACTAACCAGCATGCTAGCTGTGTTTTGGGGAATGACATTTTCAGCTGCATTTGTGCACACGGGGTGTTTGCCATTTGCATTGGATTAAACATTTAAAATACTCTTTTATTCACTTAATTTCGACGATATAAATTAGTTCATTAAGGTGTAGTAGTATGAATTCTTTATCTCATATAATTGTTCTTTTATATGACTTAATTATCATGTTGAACGGAAAAATAAAAAAGAATTGTTAGAACTGTTAATTTGTTTATAAGAATTGTTATTTTAAAGTAATTATTTAAACCTATTTATTTCACTAATAAATAATTAGAATACACTCATAAATTATTTTTGAGCACATCATAACAACCAAAAAAGTATAGTAACCTAATTAAAGAACAATTATATGAGAAGTACATCCAACTGATTTCACATTGTGAGAGAGATGATCTATATATATGGAGAGCCCAGAGTAACTGTCATAGGTTTGTATGGATCAGATGTAATTCTACCTTTTGTTCCAGGGGTGCTACTCACGTAGATCCCCTCCATAGGTGGGTACCCGATCCTCCTCACCTTATTTTTCTTCAAACACCTAACTCACTTGATTTCTAAATTACTCCTAAACTACACAATTAATGTCCGACCAATGTTCATTGTGAACTTACAACACTTAATTAGTTAGGGAGAGACACCTTAGTTCATATGATAGCGCTAGGTAGAGGTGCACAAATCGGGTATTTTCAAGAACCGGTTCTGGTTCCGGAATCGGTTCCGGTTCTTATCGGTTCTGGTTCTTACCGGTTCCAGGTCCGGTTCTTGGTTGAAAAATCGGAACCTATCCCGGTTCCGGATATTCAAGAGCCCGGTTTCGGTTCTAACCGGTTCTGGTATTTCAAGAACCTATTTCCAGTTCATGTTTCAAAATTCTTAATTTAAGCCAGTTTAACCCGGTGCACTATAAATAAGGTTGTTGTGGCACTGAAGTGTAGATATCTTTTGACCATACATGTTATTTTTAGTAATTACCTTATATTAGTTTTATTAACCTAACTTACTGAAGTTGTTGCAATATATTAAAGACAGTAATATGATTCACAAGGTGATTAGCTTTCTTGTGATTAGTAAATAGTAATTACATATCTATTTTTTTTGCAAAATTGATCATGGTCTTGTTTTTTTGTCTCTTAGTTTACTGGATATGGAGATAAAATAGTTAGCTTACAAAATGATACTACAAGCACCGGTTCTGGGTAGAACCGGTTCCGGATATTTTTAGAACCGCTTTTGACTAGAAATATTGAAATCTATCTAGACCCTACGGGTAGGGTCGGTTCAGGTTCGGTTTTGGAAGAACCGGTTTTTGAGAAGAACCGGTTCCGATTCCTTGAACGGTTCCGGTTTCGGTTCCAGTTTTTTTGTTCAACTCTAGCGCTAGGCTACAAGCCTTTTGGTCAGAACATCCTTATAACTATCAGCCTTAACAATTTTATAACTATCAGCCTTAACAATTTATTGTAAAATTGATTATATGTATTTAAATCATAATATATAAATAAAATGTTGAATTCATGTGAAGCAGTGAAAGTGATATGAGCACTTGATGAAGAAAAATCAATAGCTAAGATGAGGCATGGCAATTTCGTAATAACCTCTAAGTTAGTTTAGGCTAGAGTAGCAAGAAAGGAATAATCAACTTTTATCTATTTTCATCATTTTTCAAAACGTAAATAATTTTTATAGACTTTATTTTTAAATTTAAACAATAAAACCAATCGTTTTATTCTCTTTAATTTGATTATATATTATCGTTGTGCTTTCAAAAACGTCTATATATAAAGAAAAACTTAGATATGATATGCGTAAAACAGTGATGATATATGTTGTGTAATTGGGGCTGGTGGCCCAATAAAGGAAAATTCTTTAAGAACATAAATGTTTGAGAAGATAATGAGTTCAAGCCCACTTCTATACGAATAAAGAATTTTGTTTTAAAAAAATATATATATATATACACACACACCGGGAATTATAACTTGTAGTTATACGAACTTATATACCTTCAATTAATTGGAAATTGACACTCATATTTATGTTCAAATTCGGATATCCGGAATTTTCAGATAGTGAAACGGATATCCGAAACAATAAAAAACTATTTAAATATAATACTTTTAAATTATAAAAACAATTAAAAGCTTAAAAATTAATTAAAAATATACATATATGAATATATAAATACAATAATTCTGGTTTGAACTCAAATTTTCTTATTTTTAGATTATAAAAACAATTAAAAATTATATATAAATATAATATTTCGGATATACGAAATATCCGATTTTTTTAAAATCGCTATCCGAATCTGATCGAATCCGAAAATTCGGATATTCGAATTTTCGAATAAATCGAATTCGGTTTCAGATTCAGATTTTTTAGTATATATTATGGGAATTATAACTTGTAGTTATATAGTATAGATATGTATTTGAATTTCAAGAAAAATTGGGAGGGGAACAATAGTCTTTTTATTTATTCCGTTTTCTTTTATTTTTAAACTTTTAAGATTAGAATTTATTATTATTTATTCTGTGTTCTCACAGATATATATTATATTACTAAACTAGCTTTAACCCCGTGTGTTACACGGGGTTAATGTTAAAATTATATTGATAAATATCTTAACAACTCTTTTATACAAATTTGATATTGTATTTGTAACTTTTTTTATTTTGTTACATGTTAAGATTATATGGATGATAGTAATCAAAATATCAAAAAATACATGAAAATACATTTAATTTTTATAATACATTAAATTACATGTCAAATGAAACCTTACAATGATTATTTACAAATTTGAAAATACTTCATTGTATTAAACATTTGACGTGATATTGGTAATATTTCCATGTTTATCAAATAATAATAGCTTGATTTCATCTCTACTTTTAACTCAACATACAGTTAATCATAAATAAACATTGGATCTTTCAATACAAACCAACATTTGAAAGTGATTGACCTAAACTTTTATTCATGGTCATTGCAAAACATACAACAATTGTATATTTTCTTTTTTGAAGTTTTAATAAAAAAAATTTGTCTGAATATGTTAACTCAATTATAGGGATAAAATTCTAATGACCAATGTTGCTTCCAAATATAATATTCGCTTTTATAACGCAATTATCTAGTGATTTGAGCTGAAATCTTGTTACACTACCTAAACCATTTTTCTTCAATATTTCTTAATAGCTTAACTGAAACACCGACACTTAAAACTAATTTATGGTTTTACAAAACTGATAATGTAAGTACATTTAGAAAATCAGGAGATTATAAACTTTCATCAAAATCATCATCAAGATTCTCTGATTGACGGATACTATTTGTACTTGTATGTGGAAAATCTCGCTAAACTTTTAATACTAAATCTCTCATTAAAAAAATAATAAAAATATACAAATAAAATTAAAATTTTAACAATATATCATCTTTTAAATTCAAATTTTAAACTCTAAATTTTAAAAATTTCACTCCTTAATATTTCGACACAATTAAATTTTAAATTCCAAAATTAAGTATCAAAAATTTTAAAACTAATAAATTAGAATTGAAATTTGTAAAACATATTTTTTAAAAAAAAAAATCTAGTCATTTAAAAAAATTGAAGTTTAAATATCAAAACAAAAAATTTATTTATAGATATCAAATTTAAAAAAAAAACTATAAATTAAATATCAGTAAACTTTATTCTAACACATATTTATTTAAAATACAAACGTAGTATTTTCAATTTTATATGTAAATAAAAAAAACTTGTATTTTGATAATAACTTTTTAAAAAATCATTTTTTAATGATAAAATTTTAAAAACTCATTTTTTTATAAATATCATATTTTCTAATTCTTGATTTTTTAAACTTTTGATGATAATTTAAAAAATATATGAGTCAATGGTAATAATGATAAATTGATTTTGTAAATGTTTATTTATGTAATTTTTTAAAAATAAAGGCTAAATATGAAAGTATTAAATGTAGGATATAAATGTAGTTTTGGAGGAAAAATTTGTGAGACGTAATGTGGTGATGCTAAGTGACAAAAACATTTAGTTTTTTTATTATAAGAGGGATTGATAACGACCTACTTACGTTAATTTGCTACAAACTCATATCTTAAACTTACACTACAAAAAAACTTCTCTAATCGACCCTATAACGTCGGCATAGTCATTAAAAACCTGAAAAAACAAATATTATGGGCAGATACTTTATGGTATCTCCAATGAGTTCTTTAAAATGTCACTTCAAACATGGAGATTTGTATATTATTCTCCTATCATCCTAAAGACGGCTAAGCTAGTCGGCTAAAATTTCCGTGTCAACATTCCGTTTGTCAGAGTACGAGCCAATAAGCATGTGATACGTGACAGGCTAATTAGCCGTCTAATATACGGCTATAGCCGTCTAAATAAACAGTTTTGGCCGTCTAATGCTTTTAGCCGTCTAAATAAAAAGTTATAGCCGTCTAAATAAATAATTTTAGCCGTCTAAATAAATAATTTTAGCCGTTAAATAAACAGTTATAGTCGTCTAATGCATTTAGCCGTCTAAATAAACAATTATAGCCGTCTATTAGACGACTAAGCCTCCAAAAAATTTCGAAAAATGTTTTCGGAGGCTAAGCCGTCTAATAGACGGCTATAACTGTTTATTTAGACGGCTAAATGCGTTAGACGGCTAAGCCTGCCACGTGTCGCCATATTATTGGTTCGTACTCTGAAAAATGGAATTTTGGCACGGAATTTTTAGCCGACTAGCTTAGCCGTCTTTAGCCGGCTGTCATGACCAATGTCCATGAAACAGTAGGCTAAATAAGAATGTCCATTTTTTAGTATTTTCATAGTCAAATGTCCATTTTCGTATTTTTCCCAAGAAATAATCAGTAAACTATGATTTTGAATCAATATTTGAGAAGATATCTTATATATCAAGAAATAGTTTATGTTAAATTAATCCAACTCATGAATACCAAAAGAAAGAAGCAACAATTTACAATGATTTCAATCCAAGTACATGCATATGATCATCTTAATTAATTGACGGTAATAATAATATCAAAGCTCATAACAATTAAAATGGTCTCTATCTAATTAATTAAGAAGCAAAAGAGTTGACACAAACTAGAAATAATTAAAAGGGTAAAAGAATGAAACCTGAAATCTTGCTCAACAGTCCAAATCCTCTAGGATAAACCTAAATCTTGTTTATGGGTATCAATTCTTGTGTGTGAATCTCAAAAGAATTGATGTACATTCCATTCTTGACATTATAGTTAGTATGGCGGACGACCACCCCCGTTATTGCCACCGTCGTTGCCCCAGTAACCGTCGTTTGGTAACTGAACCGAGTTGAGTAAGTTCTGAGACATGCCTTGAAAGAGTGAAGGATCCGTCAACAATTGGTGTTGTTGTGGTGGGGGAGTGATGGCTCCCGGAGATCCTAAGGAGCCACCTTGCATTGGTAAAATAGGCTCCTCTTCTTCCAGAGGGAGCCTTTCATAGGCGGCGTTGCTAAACGACGCCGTCATGATAACAACTGGCCCAGCAGCCAGTAAGGCCCCGACCACGCTTCCACCAACCACCTGCCCTTGCCCACCGGCAAGATAAATAGTCAAGCCGGTGGCGGCAGGTGGGGCTGGTGGAGGCAGGAAAGACCCTGACAATGACAAGATCTCAAACCGACCGTGCAATGTCACCACGGCACCTGGCGACGCGGGTTGTCGGAGAGTGACGTTCGTGACGGTACCACTACCGCTCATAATACACACGCCACGCTGGCGCCGCCGTGCAAAGTATGAGATGCTTTCCATCACATCACAACCATCGGCAACCTCCATGACATGGGTTCGAAGTGCGTTAGCGCTATCTCTCGTGATAATAATCGGCGGTTTAGGTTTGTTCTTGGAACCCGCCGGTCTCCCTCTTGGCCGCCGTCCGATCTCTCCTTCTTTACCTTCGCTGCTGCCACCCCCACCGCTGCCGTTTAACATCTCGTCGTTGCTTTTCTCATCACGGTCTCTTTTATGACCTCCCATGTTAAGACCACTTGTACCGCTTTGTTCATCTTCGGAATTCTGTTGCTGAAACTGATGCAGATTGAAGTTTCCTGTATGAAAAGGGGGCGGAAGAGAATGACCGTGAGATGATGCCGTTATCTGATCCATCGATCTACCTCTTCCAACCTTAAGCTGCAAAATTAGGGTTTTGAAATTTGATCCAAGATTGAAAAGTATGTGTTGGTTTCAATGGACCATTGACTTTCACCCAAATAAGATTTAAAGATCCACCAAATCCAATCCAAGGAGCGAAGAGTTGAAGTTGAATATGAAAGATATACCGATCTGTATAGAATATGGTGTAGGTGATGAAAGAGATTTCATTTCATATGGTTGAGAGTTAGGAAGAATGATGTGAATTGTGATGTGGGTTTTTGTGCATCTGCTCTCTCTCTCTCTCTCTCTCTCTTAACTCTGGGTGTTTCTTTCTCTCTCTCTACTGTGTGTTGTGTTGTGTTGATGAAGATTAGAGGATTTATGGGTTAGGGTTAGATTTGGATTTAGATAGGGGATGGATGGGGTGGAAATCATTTATTTTCCAAATTTTATGTTGACAACACATGTTCTGTCGTTCTGATAAGCCCCGCATTTTGTTCCTTGTAAATAATTGATTAATTAGTAGATGTAAGTTTCAAAATCAAAGAAATATATGGTGACCATATCATTAAAATTTTAGTGTTAAGTTAGAGCTTAGTGTCATCTAGCCTAATGATTCATGTTGTTGGTGATTTTATTGTTTTTAATGTCGTTTTGGTTTATTTGAATTTACTTAAAATTAGTTGAGATATTAGAATATACATTGACTTGAATCAAGAGGTGTAGAGTGCATGCTCAATCAAGCACTATGGAAGCTGGCGGTAGGGGTGTTCATTATTCGAATCGCACTCGAATGACTCGAAATTCTATTCGAATAAAATTTTCAATTTAGAACTTCGGTTTATGTATGAAATAGATTGTTAAATTTTTAGAAATGTAATTAAAAAGCTGAATATCTTATATATATATATATTTTCTAATTCAGTTTGTACGAATTCAAATAAGTTTATTCGAATCGTTTTAAGCGATTCTTATTCGAATTGGAATCGAATTTGAATCCAGATTTCAAAACTCTAAATTCGAATAATTCGATTCAATTGAACACCCCTAACTGGCATGGGTCGAGTTGATCACTAGTTGTAAAGTCAGTAGTAACCGAGATGCCCATACTAACTGTAGTATCGGTAGAAACTATATACGTGCTTCTGTAACAACATAGTACTTTCGCAGCAACTTAGGATCGATAGCAACTGGGGATCAGTAGAAACTAATGTTCGGTGGTAACTTTATTATTACTTATGGTCGGTAGTAAGTAAATTACTACTGATGATGTTTTCTACTGAAGTACCCTTTTTGTTAATGCAAATTTCTTAATTCCTATTGGGAGTGAGACTTGAACCCATAACTTTTCCAAATCTTGATGTTCCTAGAGGTTTTTTTTCTACCATTAGGCCACCAACCCCAATGGTTGTTTCATTTTATCTGATCAATCAAAAAAGTGTTTAAGATAGTTTACTGGCAATTACAAATTAGGTTGTTCTGTTGCAGTCTATTAGGTTTATTTTGAACTTTCCACTTTGCTAATTAAAATTTTAAACTAATTCAAGAAATAATACAAAAAATAACTATTTTTGTAGTTGCATTATCATTTATGATTTTTGAGGTTTTCATTATTCTTTTTTAATATAACGAAAATCATGTTTTATATATGTATGAGAAGTGCATAGATTTTGGGAACTAATGGTCAGTGGTAACTCTGTTACTATTTACGGTCGATAGTAACTAAGTAACTATTGATGGTGTTTTCTACTGAAGTACCTACTGTCAGTGATCGCACACTTTCATGAAAAGTTGCAATGATGTATCGTGACTCTTCAACACCTAAATAAAGGATTCATTTGGTCTAATTTGATTACATTGTTTGCAAATGAATTTTCCTAGAAAATCACATCTCGTGCTTGAGAAACATTTTTTATCCGAAAATTCCTAGAATACATTGTTTGTAAGTATGTTTTTATAAAGCTTAGAAAAATAATTTGCTAACTTTTTTATTTTTATTTATATTTTTTTAACAACGACATATAAAACAAACACCGACTAGCAAGACGCTAGACAAAAAAAAAACATTACATAAGGTTTAGAGGGTTTTGTATCCACTCCATCCACAAGATCTTACATTTTCTATGTCTATTCCTAAAACAAAGAAAAGAAAAGTATAAAACCTCACCAAAAAGAGTTTATTTTTTTAGACGATTCTTCAAGAAAACCACATCGTTCCTAGGTTTCTAAACTGGCCACCACACAACCAAAATGATCAGACCTACCAAGTCCTTCTTAGCTCTTGAGAGATCGGAGTTGTCAAGCCACAAAATCACAAATCCTCTCTACCAACGAGCACTCCCAGAAAACATGAAGAACTGACTATGGAGCACCCTTACAAAAAGGATAAAGAATAGGAGGCACATCGATCCCTTTGTTATCCAAATTAACCCAAGTAGGAAGACGATTACCTAACACTATAACCCACCAAAATTTACCTTACGCGGGAGGAATTTGAACCAATATGTATGCATTGGCCCACTCGAAAGACACACCATCTATTAAATCATGCGTATATTTTACCGAGAATTATGACAACTTGTCTAAAGACCACACCCACCGATCCTTAGCCGAAGAGAGAAGAACTCGGTCAATAAGCAACACTAAATCCCAGAACTAAGCCTGCTCCACCACCCCCATTCTCCGTACCTTTTACCAAGAATTCTGACAACCCTTCTAAAGACCACACCCATCGATCCTTAGCCGGATAGAGAAGAACTCGATCAATAATCAACACTAAATCCTGGAACTAAGCCTGCTCCACCACCATCGCCGCCACTCCCCCCCACCCACCCCACACACAGATAGTCCTACACCAATTCCATCCTCCCCCTGAACCCGTTGAAGCACCACACAATCCTTCTTCTCCTCTAACGCAAATAATCTTGGGAACCTATTGCAAGAGAAATGTTATCATCCCCACATTCAACTTCTTTCTTGATCAAAGACAACGGGATCACTCTAGATTGATGGAGTTTAAGAAAAGATTTCCTCATTCTTTGACACACTCTATTACCAAAAGCTAGGGACCAAAATCACCCCATAGTATGACCATACAAAGAAGAAATGATTCTAGCCCAAATACTCTACCTAGTTAAGTAACTAACCTTCATCTCCAATTTTGCATGAAAACCTTGTTGAAGGCTTCCCATGACTGATCCCAAGGCCACCCTTATGTTTGGAAGCCAAAACCAAGTTCCATGGAGCCTAGTGCATTTTTCTGTCCACCTCATTCCCTCCTAAAAAGAACCTCGATCTTAATCGCTCTAGAATTTTCAACACGCAAGAAGGCAACAAAAAACAGGGACATGTATTAAATCCCAATGGCACGACCACTGACAAAATTAACACCGGTCTAGAATCAATCAAAAGAAGAGGCGATTTCCAACTAACCAATATATCCTCAAACCTCTTGATAACAGTTATCAATCCTCTCTCATTAGACATGTTTAACCCGACTGGAAGCCCCAAATACAAAAATAGGACACTTACCCTGAACCATGGTTGTAGAAGTCACTAGGCGTTGCCAGGTCGATCGACTGGGAGTTGCGAGTACTCGGACTAGGCGGGGAGTACTCAGACATGCTAAATTAAAAAGAAATTAATTTTCGTGAAATTATATGTATGTCAAATATCATAAGTTTACTAATATTTATAACAAAATACGTGAATATCAATTTAAATTAAAAGAATATATGTTAAAATACTAAATTATTTAAAAAATTGATTTTTATTTTTAATATCATAGACATAGTAATCATTTAATTCTCATCTTACAATGTATCTCTGTGGAAAACAACGAAAATCGGTGAAAAACAACGAAAATCCGATCGAGTTAGACCAATTTCGAGTTATGTTGACAGAGTTGAAGAAAATCTTCTCGGCACCCTACCGAGTACCGAGTAATCGCTCGCCTAGACCGGGTTTTACAACACTGCCCGGAATGCATCCTGTAGAAGAAGATGTGGAAATCACCTCCTCATACTCCACTCTAACCCCATAGGCTAGACTTATGAAGATTAATTTTAAGGCCTAACGCACGACGAAACCACTCTAAAACACGAACCAGATTATGGACAATCAAAGATAAACATTCTCCCAAAAGAAATGCATCATCTGCGTAGAAAAGATGGAAAAATGAATTGTGTTTCCTGCTACCCGAATCCCTTTATACAAACATTTTATAAGTATGTATTTCATTTAACGATGAGATGGTTCCTACATAGCATGAGTTATTATTTATACGCATGGGCGAAGGATAGTCCCCTCCCTCCCACCCCTCACCCACCGAGCTTTTGCTCAGTAGTGTTAATTTATATGTATTTGGTCAAATTTTCGCTCAGTAATGTTTATTTATACGTATTCAGAAGAAAATTTTATAGTTTTGACCCCCTTATTTTTTTTTTCAAACAATGCCGCTGTTTATACAGAAATTGATGTTAAGACAAAAGTCTTTTAAGGTGGTTTACATCGTATATGCATTAACTTTTTGTTGCTTATGAGTGACTTGTCTTAATTATTTAAGAAAGAAACGTGACAATATAATATACCGACATGTATTATAAATATATAGTTAACAATATGTTTTAAACAATGTTTGTAACTAGAAAATAAAACCCGCGCTACGCGGCGGGGACATATTACATAGTAAATTAAAACGTTAACATGTACAAAAAGAAACACAAAAAACACGTATTGTATACTAAACGGAAAAGTTAAAATTAAGGAAAGGAAACAAAATAAGAAAAAAAATGGATAAAAAAATAACAAAAAAAGAAAAAAATCAGTCACTCCTTGGGATTTAACCCAGGTGGAGAAGGACTAACCAATGAGTTAAAGGGAAACATTAATCAACTCCACTAGCAATGACTTTAGATTTTAACCGGAGGAAAAAATTTAAGTACATAAACGAAAATGTAAAAATGTAAAAAAAAAGGGTTTCCAATCAAAAGTCACCACATGGTCTTGCCGACAAAGTCAACCAACCAAAAGGAATTACTGTAGACACTAGAGAGAAACTCATTTCAAATTGTATTCTTAATATATTTTTTTTAAGTTAAATATATTAACAAAATAATACAAACTAGAAATTAAGCCCGCGTGATGCGTCAGGTTGTCGAATCTAGTTACGCATATTGCAGCAGTTACAATAACGTGACTAAGTATATAAAGAAAGGTATGAAGTTGTCACGACTTGGTTTCGGAGATCGAAAAATAGATAAATTGCAACACGAATAGGAGTTAACGTTGAAATTACAAATTCGTTAAAAAAATTTGTAGCAAAGTAAAACAAATAAAAATAGGAAAAGTAATTTTTATAAAACGAATATAAAAAAAGTAAAAGAAATGAAATTTGAAGGGTAAACATAAGAGTTTAGAAATTTGAGAGTAAAGTTAAGAAGTTTGTCTAGAAGAAACTTGAAACTTTTAAAACTGTATGGGTATATTTGAAAACTTAAAAATTTGAGGGGGTGTAATTTGAAATTAGAAAAAGTTGAAGGTTGGTTTTGAAAGTTTGGTCGACGACTTTGTATTGGCCACTGACAATTGTGTTTGACTATAATACCAAAGCTTTAACTAAGAAGAATGGCTAAGGCGTGCATCCGAAGTGGGTGCGAGTACGACAACTTTTTTGTATAAAACTTGGTAGTGAGGCTAATCAATAAGGAGGCTAGGGTTTAAGGGAGGAGTTCCCATTTTTGGCCCTTGCCCGGTTTTAGACCCTTCATCTTTCTTTTCTTTTTTTCCCACCCGAATTAAAACGTCACGTTTTTTAGATGTTACAAAAACTCTTATTAAGGAGAAAACAAAACCATCAAGTAATGGTTATAAACCGTTGGCCATTTGGTGCAATGATAGTCTCAAGACTTCCCATAGTGAAAGTATTGGGTTCGAATCCTGACAACAGCAAAAAAAGGGTATGTGGCCAGGTAAGGGAGTTTACCCAGTTAGGGGTTCCTCCTATGGTGGGCTGCCCTAGATGTTCTAGGTGTTGCCCCGGGGAAATCCAATTATCAAGAATATCTAGCGTTGCCGTTAAAAAAAAGTAATAGTTATAAACATTATAGTTACATAGTAAAAACTATTCTTTTTTACTTGAATTTCTAACTGTATCTTTGGTTGCCTAAAACTCTAAAACTAATGTCATTTTATTTAATTAATCAATAGTTGATGTTCAAATACTTTAATCTGAATTTGATTCCTAGTGGTTAATTCTTTGTTTGAGACCTAATTTAGATTAGAAAGGTCTATAGGTCACTCTTATAACTCAACATTCGTGCATTATTAGTATAAACATGTGATTTAGGTATGTAAAAACAGTTAATAATAAGCATACAAGAGTATATAAAACTTGAGTTCATTATATAACTTTTATTATATACAAATCAAATGGACAAGACTTGTGAAACCAAGATATAATGAGCATATGGATGTAGGGCTGTTCAAAAAGCCCGTGGCTCGTGGCTCGCTCGAAGTTCGCTCGAAAAAAGCTCGGAAAAAGCTCGGCTCGGGAAAAGCTCGGTTTTAAACGAGCCGAGCCGAGCTGGCTCGAATTCTAAACGAGCCGAGCTCGAGCTAGGGTTGGCTCGGCTCGGGCTCGGCTCGTGGCTCGGCTCGTGGGCTCGGCTCGTGGCTCGGCTCGTCTAAATAACTAATATATATATATATATATATATATATATGTTATATATGTGTTATATTTGAAATATGATGTTTTGATTTTTTAAGTTAATTTGTTTTCAAGAACTCTGAGTTTTGGACTAAAATTTTACTTTATCTACAATTGTATTTACTCTCTACTTTGTAAGTTTTGGGTTATCTATGTTTTTTTTTGTATTTTATATATTGTCCCTTCCATCTATTTAGTTTTTTGAAGACAATCAACTTCAAACCGAGAATAAAATATTTTTTTTGTTGTTTATATATATATTAATATGTAAAAAAAAATTTAAAAAAAAAAAAAAAAAATGAGCTAGCTCGACGAGCCACGAGCTGGCTCGAGCTTTTTACGAGCCGAGCTCGAGCTCAACTTTTCAGCTCGGAAAAAAAATCGAGCCGAGTCGAGCTGGCTCGTTTAATTTCGAGCTCGAGCTCGAGCCAAGCCTGGCTCGGCTCGTTTACAGCCGTATATGGATGTTATGATGAGCGTATTATATGTTTTATGTTACCAAGATGGCATTCATATGCACCACTACCCTTCCATATTCAACAACGTTGGATGGGACCCATACACATCTTTCCTCATCCCACGTGCATATACGCCCACCCCCTCACCCCCCGGGTCCTCTAAGAAAGTTGGAGGAAGAGGACAAAACATAGAAACTCTGTTTTGGGACTCTTTCTTTCTTACTTTTGTCCCTTTGAGTCGGCAAAATAATTAAAAGTGGATTACTATATTTATATTAATATTAATAGACTAAGTTAAAATCTCGTGTATTACACGAATTGAATAAATATAATATTATATATTAAATAATAAAAAAACTATTTTTTAAAAACTCGTGTTTTATACAGGTTGAATAAACCCGTGAAATACAATATAATCTGATAACACATACACTCGTCAAAATATGTCATGAGATTTATTATTACAAACATTAGTATTTTCTTTAAAAAAATATTATTATTAAAATATAGAGTTGTATTTAATAAAAAAGATATATGTATTTAATAAGAGAGAGATGCGAAAAAAAATGATGAGAATGAATATTGAGACGACACGTGACATCGAAAAACCTTTATTTATTATATACTATAGATTTACCACTATGATTTTCCTTAAAGGATATAATTTATACAAATTAGAAAAATACATGTATATGAATAAATATGTTGTGTATTTAAAATTTAAAATTATAATTTATGTTTATAAGCGATAGTTACTTTGTTATCGTTTTAAGAGTTTATATATTTTTTATCAAATTATGTACCCTATCAAACATATACTAAGTTAAAATCTCGTGTATTACATGAGTTGAATAAATATAATAATAAATATTAAGTAATAAAAAAATTATTTTTTAAAAACTCGTATTTTACACAGGTTGAATAAACCTGTGGAATACAATATAATCTGTTAACGATACACTCGTCAAAATATGTCAGGAGATTTATTAATATAAATATTAGTATTTTATTTAAAAATATATTATTATTAAAAGATAAAGGTGTATTTAATAAAATAGATAGGCGAAAAAAAAAATGATGAAATTAAATATGAAGACGACACGTGATATCTCAAAACTTTTATTTATTATATAGAATAGATATAGATATGGTAAATCGGAGATATATGACAACAAGCGAGTAAATGTAAATCTATCTTCATACGAATAATGGAAGTTAGGTGGGTATTTAACCACTATAATAAAATACTCCTAACACCATATATGAGTTGAGTCCTTCAACTTATGTGGTGACTTCTAGCTAGGCTTTATAGTTCATCAATCTATTGGTATAAATATTATTTTTTATTACTTTTTTAATGCTCAATACCATAGATATCCCTTTTTATATAGTACTAGTGTTTAATTTGATAAAAAGTTATAGATACAATATTAGTTTTACACATATATACATATGTATAATTAATAAATAAATAACTGACGGTGTCACGCGATATAATTCTGTGAGCGTAAAATTTTGTTTGTGGTTTATTTTTTATTCATTACTAACTATTTAATATTTTTTTACTAACAATTTAATATTTTTTTTTATTTTTTTCTAAACGGTCAATAATATATGTACTATTAACAAGCAGGCAACCAAAAAAATACAAAATCCCAAAGATATGAAAGACTAGAAGCTAATATTATACATTCATATGATCTAGATTAAAATAGCAGCAATTCTCCCAAGTTATGTGGGTAGAATTTGCTCGGTTTCTGACCCATAAAATTCTCAGAATCTTGATTTCTTCCATAGTTCTTCCGATAGTGAGCTTGTTATTGATCAAATATCATTTCATTGCGTGTTTTCCATAAACTCCAAAGTGTAATAAAAATTATAGATTGGTTTTTCGTTATCCAATTATAGTTCTTAAAATTGCTATCAAAGTTTAATTTTTCATCTTCTTGTGCAACTATATTTTTCATCTGGACATAACTTGATTCTGATGAGAAAGAGTACTAAAATAAAAAAGAGAAGAACACCAAATGTTGGAGGAAAAGGACGCGTGGATGGCGCTGACAAAAAGGAGGAGCACGAGGGTGCAGCCACTCCCCACCACCTCCCTAACCGGCGGAGTCTTCGCTGACCACCCTCATTTGTTGGTGGTGCTGCTGGTGTTGGGATTTTGTTCTCAAACTTAAGCATGCCATTCCCACCCCTATTTACTATGTAAATTACCAAGATGCTCCCTGTCGGATCATAACCTTCTTCTATCCCCTAAACCCAAACAAATTATAAATCAAATCTGTAATTTTATAATCAAATACTTCAAATAAACAATCTCGAGCTTGTATCGAATATTTCAAAACTCGAACGACGTGCTATAAAGCTCGAAACATTTGACGAGTCCCTTGAATTTATAAAAATTAAAACGAGGTATTTATCGAGTTATTTGAGACTTAATTATGCGTCGTACCAAAGGCTTAATTATATCCTAACAGTATCATGGTGTGTGGTAAAGACTTATAAAAACTAAGAGTTATTTTTAAAAAATAATATAGATCTTATAAAGATTAAATTGCAACTTTGAATAGTATGAAATCATATAAAGTAATTTTATTTGATTTATATGGTCAAATAGTATTTTTAACGGGTTGTATTAAATATTTCTCATTCCCCGACCAACAATCATCTCAACCGTGTAACTTATTCTATTTATTTATTTTCATAAATTAATATTCAATTTCTTTGGGCTGCCTTAGAAAAAGATGGCTTCATAATAAATCTATCACAAAATCCACACCAATTGAAAAATTATTAATTTTTTCAAGTTGGTCAATCTTAATTTCCCAACTATGTAGTCTACATGAAACTCCGGTTAATATATATATTTGTTCAATTTAACATTTAAAGCACATTTTTTATGATTTCAAATAGCTTAGAATTAAAAACTATATCTTTTAATTTCGTGTCATATACTCTTTTTTTTCTTCTGCCTATTGTTTAAAAACCTCTTTCCGGTCCAAAGGAAAATAGCCTTTTGTTTTGTTCTAGTTAAATAGATTATTTAAAAATATCTTTCAAAATATATGTAATTTATTGATTACACCCATATATTTTGAATTCATATATTTTATATGATGTTAGTTATGATACTAAGCCCAAAGAGTTTGTTACCCTATTTTTAAAACATTTGTTATATAAACTTTATACAATGATATACTTTTATCTTTAATGAGGCTATGTAAATTTTAAAAGTTGAAGGACATTAAGAATGGATTTGAATGATATTCAAAGATGAAAGTCAATTTCAATTAAAGAAAGTAATCCTCTCTATTAAGTTAAATAATCATATTAATTAATTAACTATAGCCATGAATTTGAATGCCAAGTAAACCCTAATGGAGGGGTGGACCAGGGTTAGCATGTGATTGGCATCATGGAATCGTCTCCACTCTTTGCGCTGTAGCTCCATTTTTTGAGACCTTTAATTCCATTTAATTTGTATTTTTTAATTATTATATACTATAATCGCAGAGATTATTATTAACTTAACTTGGTTAATCACAAATTAGAGACGCCATGTGAAGGATAATGGTGACAAAAACTTTGGTTACCGTTGCCGATTGATCATCTCTTATTTAGTCGTTTTAAAGATATGAATATTGAGTGACGTATACGATAAACACATGTTAAACCAAACCACAACTTTATATTTATATATTTATAAAAGAAACTAAATTAGTCTAAATGATTTTATTGTGTTAAAAGATTGTATGTAAACAACTTATACGATTTATTTTGTCCCATGATAATTATGGGGTTACAGTAGATTAATAATTGTGGAAATATAGAATACAGCGATATAAATTTTTCTTCACATTTATTTGGAAGAAAATGATAATTGATAATCATTGGTGCACAATTATTTAATTCTTAAGAAAGTTTAATCATTTTTTTATAGTTTTTGTTCTAATCATTCATTTAAAAATCAACCAAATCCAGCTCAATTTTAATGGCAAACCCAATCTTTAATCATGCCTTCCAAAGTCTACATGCTAATATTAGCTCAAATTTGTTCCTTTCAAATAACCATAACATTTTGGTTCGGTTTTGTAATTGTTTATATTGTCCTCACTCAATTATAATTGTGTATTATTGTACTTGGAACGATTGATATTCTAAATTTATATAGACATGATGGATGTAGGAATATAGATCCGTGTAACATGAATTCAATAAAAAAAATATATATATTTACCATTTTAGTGACACCTTAGGGTAAAGGGGGCACCATCGGGTAAGGGTATCGGGTTCCCCTACCCGCGCGGGTACACCGTCGCCGATCCCTTACCCGAGTGAAAACCTTGTGTTTTGCGGGTATAACTACCCGAATGCTATTCAAACAAAAAAACGGCTATCATGCCGTTAGGCATTAAATTTAAAAAAAAAACTTTTTTTTATCATTATAAATACCATACAACTAAACAATATTTTTTATACCAAAAAAATTTATTTTATCTATTTTTCTACTCAATATACACTATAATGGATAGCGAATTGTTGATTCCTCCTGAATCATCCGATGATTACGAGTTTCTATTTTCTCACGATAGCGGGTCTAGTCTCTAATTTTTGACGAATATTGTCGCCTAAGCCGAAGAAGAAGACACGACAACCTCTAAAAAAAGATATGTGCCACGTGATCGTGAACAAGCCCTTGAAACTCTAATGAACGATTATAAAAAAATGAAAAAAATGAGGGTATTAGGGTTGTGCCCCCTTCACTTTAGGGTATTAAGGTATGAAAATAATAAAAGTGAGGTGACACAACCTTATTGGTTAGTTTTGTTATGCTACTTTTTGGGTGAGGGTTGTGCCCCCTTCACCCTTATATCTTTTAATAATTAATGATATCCATAAACAGCCGTTTTTAAAGGGTAATTTGGTTAAAAAAAAGAATTTGTTTAATACTCGAGCTTATTAAAAATTAAAGTTAGGTTGTTTTATTTTGGTAAAATTCTAGCCCGTTGAGCCCTTTCGACTTAAAAACTGAAACTTATTGAGGATAATGTGAAAAAGTATGGGTATCACATCAGCTTGAAAGCCAATTCAAAAGCCAAAATTAATTTGCCATACGTCTCTACCCTAGTCGTCGTGTCAATCGGTGGAATGCCAAATTAGTCGTCATTGCCTCCTGAAGTGTAAAACCGTTGAACATCCCCTTTGCGGTTTTAGGGTTTGGTTTGGTTTGTTTATATCATGGAAACATCTGGTTTATCTGTTAAATTTATCACTTGATTGCTTATTTTCTCGATACGAATTCAGTTTGACCATGGTTAGAGGTCAAAGTTAATTATGATGTAGCAAGCAATATGGCGAGTGAGTTCAAAGGTTTGAAAGCTATAAAAGTACAAGAAAAATTTTACACATATTATGTGCATTGTTTTGCTGGCTACTTTTTATTAATTCTTGTTGAGGTTGCAAACAAGCATACGTGCTTTTGCAATTTCTTTGAAACGAAAGTGTTTTGATGAATGTGGTTTGTACATCTTAGCAGACGAAAAGATATGGTTAGAGAAAGTCACAAAGAGAAATTGAAAGAAGACATTGGTCGGTTAGTAGGAACTAGAAGAGTTGGAGATACTCGTTGGAGCTCTCATCACAAAATACTTGTGCATTTGGTTGGTTTATTTTCATTTATCGTTGAAATCCTTGAATATATGTAAAACACGGGTATCAATATTGCTAGCCAAAAACAAGTAATTGGTTAGGTATTATGTCATTTGATCTTGAGTTTTAACTCACACTTGATGTTGCACATTTTAGGAGTTATAAATGTATTATTGTGAGTTTTTCAAGAGAAAAAGAATCAAGATATCTTGAATGCAACTGCGATTCAGAAATCAGCCAAGTGGCAATTGCAATAAAAATAAAAATAAGTTAGATTTGTTTGATTTGATTCAATTTTGGAACAAATCGGTTCTAAAATCTATATCTATATCTATATTATATAATAAATAAAAGTTTTTCATGTCATGTGTCGGCTCCATATTCATTCTTATCATTTTTATTCACGCTTCTCCCTCTTATTAAATACACAATTATCTTTTAATAATAATATATTTTTAAAGAAAATACTAATTATATTAATAAAACACATTTATTTTAGAATGTTCCTTATTATAAGAAACTATGAAATCTAATTATGTAACTTTTATTTTCAATCAAATAGTAAATGAACGTCAAATTATATTAAATAGTCATTAACGTATTTTCAAAACATAATTATATATTAATTTTTACATATTTTGAATTTTATTTTCTGTCCTTAATATATATAATAAATTTTTACACGTGTAAAATATATATAAATAAATATTTAATAATTATATGTATTGATATTTTTCAGTTCGTGTGTAGTACACGAGTTCTAATCCGGTGTACATGATATTGAAATGGCCAACATGGACAACAATTAAGACAGAGCCTAATATATAACCTATACTAGCTTAGACCCCGTGTAATACACACGAGATGAAAAATATCAATACATAAAATTTTTAAATATTTATATATATATTTTGCAGGCGTAAAAATGTATTACATATACGAAAGATAAAAAAACATAATTTAAAATATGGAAAAGTTAATATATAATTAAGTTTAAAAAATACGTTAATTATTAATTAACGTAATTTGACTTTCATTTACTATTTGATTGTAAATAAAAGTTACATAATTAGATTTCAAAGTTTATTACAATAAGTGATAATTTAAAATAAATATGTTTTATTAGTATAATTAGTATTTTTTTTTAAATATATTATTATTAAAAGATGAACGTGTATTTAATAGGAGAGAAAGGCGGGAAAAAATCATGAAAATAAATATGAAGTCGACATGTGGCATAAAAAAAACATTTATTTATTATATAGTATAGATTAGTATTTTCTTTAAATATATATTAGGTGCATTTAATAAGAGAGAGAGGTGGGAAAAAATGATGAGAATTAATATAGAGGCGACACGTATCATATAAAAACCTTTATTTATTATATAGTATAGATATGACAGCTATTATTAGTTTGACTATTTTAACATAATAGCAGATATGCAAATCTAAGAGTTTAGTGATCGTTTTAATGAGGTAAAGTTTTAATTGTTTATTTGTATCGGGACTTTACCTCCGTGAGATGTTACATGAATTTGATATCAAATTAGTAAGATCGGCCGAAATGTATTAAAATGATTTTGATTATAAGAAGAAAAACAAACTTGCTTATGAACTTCACAACTACATTAACTATGTGATAGAAAATAAAAGCTTTATCAAATTGATGGTATATTCATTCTTGTAAGATTGACTAAGATTGACGATGGAAAGAAAAAAAACACACTTTCTATATGTAGATATTGATTATTAAAGCTATAATTGGTTTAGTTGCGAAGACAACAATATGTAGATATTGATTATTGAAGCTATAATTGGTATACTAGTTGCAACTGCAACTATTGAGAGTTATTTTTTTTTAATAAAGTTTGCGAAGTCGGATTTACGTAACGGGATATGTGATGTTTTTATGAATGATTACAACATTTGTTAAATAAAAAAATAATAATTATTATTTCACAATGTTTCAGACTACTTTCTTAAACGGAAACTTATTGAAAACAATTATAGACTTATAGAATAACTTTTTCGTGTCTAGTAATATTATGATTTTTTTTATATTATTTGTTAACTTAATTTCGAAAACCTTACTCCAATAAATTTGTTAACCAAGTTGATACATATTGCAAGACAGAAACATATAACAGTAAAAATAATAAATAAACGACAAGCCAAGCCCCGTTGTCTGCTTTTTTCATATTTATTTGAGTTGTAAGTTGTTATTTTCTTCGACTTTTGCTATTATTGACTTCTTTCTCTCCAACACATTGACTAAGAGGTCTTATCTTATAGAAAGTAGTATAATTTATATTTAGAAATAAACTAAAAAAAAATTTCTAAAGGAGAAAAAGATTTATTAATTCCTCTTCAGGGTTGTTCACGAGTTGATCAAGGGGTAAGTTAGCTCGGCTCGAATTTAAACCAAGCTGGCTTGGCTTGGTTCGGATTTTAAACAAGCTGAATGTTTAAGCTTGATATTGGCTTGACTCGGTTTTAAAAAGAAAACTTGATAAAAACATATCATGTTTAATAGTTCAAGTTCCTATTCCAAAGTTCAAAACACAATTTGAAAACAAGTTCAACATAATACATGACAAGTTCAACCGAATACAAAATAAGTTCAACATAAAACATAATAACTTCAAATCAAAGCATCCAAATTTATATATATGCCAAACCGAGTCGAGCTGATGAGCGAGCCACCCTTGGCCCGAGCTCGACACGTTTACAATTCGAGCGAGTATTTTCGAGCTTTTTCTAGCGAGTTTCGAGCGTGCTCCCGAACCACGAACTTTTTGAACATCCTTACTCTCTTCAACTCATTTTCTATATAGGCTTTCAAAAGCTTAAAAGAAATAAACAAGGCACTACAAGAGGTGCACATATAAGTTATTCTAAAAAAACCGGTTCGATTATTAATCGGTTAAGTTAAAAGTCAAAGTGGTCAAAACCGGTTTGGCCATCTTAAAAACCCTACACCGTCTAAACTGGTTAGCTTATCAACCCGACCGGTTAATCGAATTAACCAATGTAAAAACCGGTTCTTTTTAGATATTATTCTTTAATAGAAATATTAATTAAATACTAAATATATAAAATAAACTCAATAAAGTTCTTTTTTTGTTTTTGAAACTTTAGAAATAACAAACATAATCATCGTCGTCGTTATCTTCGTTTAGTGTTTATTATTTGTCTTCGTGAATACGAGCCATATTGGTTTCCAACGTAATGCAAAAAGTATTACAATTCTTGCAACGAGTCTTTGAGTAATGTTTGACGATTCTCATAAATCAAATTTGACCAAATACTTTTGTTCTTCGGTGTTGGCATGATCTTCACCGCATTTGGTTTACTTGAGTTTGCATGTGAGCATTTTGAAAGTTGAGAGTTTTATGCGTTTTTTTGTGTTTTTTAAAGCTAGAGAAGTGTTGTGATCAAACCATTACACTAAATACCTATTTATACTAACATATGATGGCAAAATGGTCCAAATTAAAAAGTCGATCAACGTTTATAAAAGGCTATATATTGTTAGAAAATGGCTAGTTTTTTTATTGGCAACGGTAATAACCGGTCAACCGGTTTGGATCGGCTAGAAAAACCGGTTCATGAATACCCGGTTCCTAACTGGTTCGACTCACCGAATCCCTCAAACCTGTCCCTAACCGACGAGTAGTCTCAGTTAGAAACTGGTTCTTGAATAACCGGTTCTGAAAACTGTTCGGTATCCATTAACCTGTTCTAAAAACAGCTTGGTTTCGGTTTTAAGAACCGGTTGGCTCTAACTTCACAAGGTCCACTAATTATTTAGAAAAAGAGTCTATTTTGACTTTAACACCAAAAGTTGGACTAGATTATAAAGAATATTGTTGCCCTGTGGGCCTACACCTCAGCTCAGGTCCAGGTTTATTATGGGCCAACCCAGTGTTCATTTATACGTGTTTAGGTATTAACTTTTCTAGTATTCACTCTTTAGAAGGTAACAATTTTAATGGTATAATAAGTTGTATATTTGCCCATTTGTAAATGTTATGTGGGCTTCTGGAAATTTTTGCTGCAATTAAATAGAAATTTTTGGTTGTGAACAAAATACGAGTTTTGTTTAAAAGAATATTAAATATGTTAGATGATATTCTCTAAAGTTTGAATCTGAATTAGAGAAAACATTTTCTATTGGAGAATTAAAAAAAACTTATTAATTCTCTTAAAATTTACAAGTAAATGAAGTACCATTCTTTTCAAAATTCAAATAGTGAATAAGAGGGAGGATCTCCTGAATAGTAGATTTTGCTTAAGTAGCCTAAGAAAAATTATGGAGATGACATGTGGTATCTTTATAAGTAGGATTATTGTATTTTAATAATCTCACCTTTTACCAATTGGTCGATAATAATCCCAACTGAGAATATTCTTACCACCGGTCCCTACTTTCAAACTATTTTTTTACATTGGACTCCTCGTTAAAAAAACTTAACGCCGTTAGAGTTTATATGACATGGACATCTGCAAACCGCCGGAAAGTCGAGCCAAGCTAGCAATGGTCTCGTGTTGGCTTTTGAAATTGGCTTTGGTGGTGTTTAACTGGTCTCGTTAAACACCACCGTTTTCTCTGTTTGGACTTTCCGGACCCACGAGACCAGTTAAACACCACCAGAGCCAATTTCAAAAGCCACCACGAGACCACTGCTAGCTTGGCTCGACTTTCCGGCGGTTTGCAGATGTCCACGTCATATAAACTCTAACGGCGTTAAGTTTTTTTAACGGGGGGTCCAATGTAAAAAAATAGTTTGAAAGTAGGGACCAGTGGTAAGAATATTCTCAGTTGGGATTATTATCGGCCAATTGGTAAAAGGTGGGATTATTAAAATCCAATAATCCTTATAAGTATGATTAAAGGGCATTTAAATCCTATAACCCAAACTTTCACCCACTTGTTTTCTCAAAGTACAACACAAAAAATCTAGTACAAAAAATACAATACAAAAAATTCAGCACAAAAAATTTAATAAAAAAACTTTAGCATAAAAAATCTAGTACAAAAATTTCAACATAAAAAATTTGTAAAAAAAAATGCAGCACAAAAAATTCTAGTACAAAATATAAAAAAATACCCACTTTTTGTATTTTTTTGTTGTTATTTTTTATATAGATCACCCCTCTGTCGAACTCAGAGTCAAGAACTCTTAGTCGAGTAGAGAGCTCATCCTCTAAACCGTGCTCTTTAAGACGTCTAGCGGAATTCTATTTTTTATAACTTTTTTGAGGTTTTTAAGTTTCAGTTTGAAACAAACAAGAGCATTAGTGTGAATCTTGAAAACATCGTCATTCCAGGCCTCCATAACAGGCTTCTCGAAACCCTCTAGATTTAACCAATAGTAAAGAATTTAAACGGCACCGCACCAAAGTTTTCCGAAAGGTGTTTCAAAATAATTGGTCTATGATCGACAATGTTTTTTTTTTCAAAGCTAGAACTTCCAGATTCGGAAACTTTGTCACAATATCTTCAGAAATTAGAAAACGATCTAATTTACTCATTTTAGAAAAATCCGAACTAATCCTCGTAAATGTGTAGCCTCCCATCGAGATATCCATAAGATTGGCTTCACGAATGAAATCATTAAAAGCATCTGCAGCATTTTGATTAAAAACCGATCCGCGCCTTTCGAAGGAAAAACGAACCACGTTGAAATCTCCCATAATAATGTAAGAACCCGAGTGACTAATCATGAAGGAAAAGATGAACCCTCAAAATTTTTTCTTCTCCACATCATCTTGTGGAGCGTATACATTAATATGAAACATCGAATATCAAACGCCACCCAATATCCTTCAACAATTAAAACATTTTTGAAGCAAAGGAAAGACGATTTCACAAACATATTTGGGTCCCAGATAGCAAGTAAACCCCCTGATCTTCCTCGAGCACTCGAAGACACAAAATCAAATGTATAATTGCCCCACAAGCTTCTAATTCTACCAATATCTACCATCGACATATAAGTTTCTTGAATAGCCAAAAAACTAATGAAATGATGACAACAAATATTCTTTATCTTTTTGCGTTTCAACACGTTCCCTACACTATAAGCATTAAAAGAGAATACATTCATTGATCCACAAATTTCTCACTCATTCCCATGATCACTTTCTTCAAGTCACTTTTACTGCCTTTCATATGAAAACCCATCGCCTGACCCAACTGTATATGACGTTGTAATTCATTAAAAAGCGACCCACCTTTTTTGGAGCAACCAGACGAGACCGACTGAATAGATTCCTCCATTTGACTTGTATCCCCACCTTCAGTGTTTAGGCCTTTACAAGGCTCTTTGACCACCACCTCTTCATGTCCTGTAGAATTATTAGATTTTAATAATCTCACCTTTTATCAATTGGCTAATAATAATCCCAACTGAGAATATTATTACCACCGGTCCCTACTTTCAAACTATTTTTTACATTGGACCCTCCGTTAAAAAAACTTAACCCCGTTAGAGTTTATATGACGTGGACATCTGCAAACCGTCGGAAAATCGAGCCAAGCTAACAGTGGTCTCGTGTTGGCTTTTGAAGTTGGCTCTGGTGGTGTTTAACTGGTCTCGTTAAACACCACTGTTGTCTCTGTTTGGACTTTCCGGACCCACGAGACCAGTTAAACACCACCAGAGCCAATTAAAAAGCCACCACGAGACCACTGCTAGCTTGGTTCGACTTTCCGGCGGTTTGCAGATGTCCACGTCATATAAACTCTAACGGCGTTAAGTTTTTTTAACGGGGGGTCCAATGTAAAAAAATAGTTTGAAAGTAGGGATCAGTGGTAAGAATATTCTCAGTTGGGATTATTATTGGCCAATTGGTAAAATGTGAGATTATTAAAATCCAATAATCCTATTTTAAATGCATTGAAGATCAACCTATAATGTATAAAATCTATATCTATACTGTATAATAAATAAAGGTTTTTGTGTGTCACGTGTCGTCACCATATTCAATCTCATCATTTTTTTCTCGTCTCTCTCTCTCTTATTAAATGCACCCATATCTTTTAATAAATTATTAATTATACTAATAAAACATATTTATTTTAAATTATCATTTATTAAAAAAAAAACTTTGAAATCTAATTATGTAATTTTTATTTTCAATAAAATAGTAAATGAAAGTCAAATTACATTAAATAGTAATTGACGTATTTCCGAAACCCAATTATATATTATTTTTTACATATTTTGAATTTTTTTATATCCTTAATATATGTATAGTAATACATTTTTACACATGTAAACTATATAAATAAAACTTGAGAAATTTATGTATTGATATTTTTCACTCGTGTGTATTACACGGGGTCTAAGGTAGTAGTGTATACACAAAACAAAAACAAAATTTATAAACATAGTGTATAAGAAAGATGGAACACAAAATTTGGGACGGGAGATGTTCGGTAACCGTTTAACCCATAATTAAATACCTCCAATTATTGCAAAAGTCATCTTCTTTTGCTTTCTGCAATCAAAAAAGTTTTGGGACTATAGAGTGGGATCACGTACCAAAAAGGCTAGGACACAACCAAGAGCTCCACCTATGGTTGCACTAATACTCTAAAAGATTATTCCATATATGATTGCCTAGACAAATTAACCACTTGTTTCTATAATCATTTTTAAGATTTGTTTCTTCAAACATTGTTTGAGTCTTTATCCTCTGACCAATAAGACTTGGATACAAAATAAACAGATTATTGATAGGTCTAAACCATAAAGTATGGAGAATGCCACATTAAGAAATTAATCCATTTCCAAAGGTTATCATATCCTAGGAAAACCTATATGACCAAAAATACAACCAGTCTAACCTAGCTAACAATTATGTGAATTACACTATATGAGTGCATTTTTAAATACAGTCCTTTAAGTTGTTTCGGTTTAGAAAGACACATTCAACAAGAAACCATATTATAAATCACAAAGAATGGTAGAAGATCATTCAAAGAAGAATTTTTTTTTTGACCAAAAGATGTTAGTTCAGTTCTGTTGAAAAGAAGGACGATTACAATAAAGTGGCAGGTAAACGGGCAACAAGTTGCGCTGCAACCCCCTTTTGAATAGCAAAACCGATTCTACTAAAAACAAAGCTTTGGGTCTTAAGGGCCGAAATATTACTATGCACGTCTCGTTGAACCCTGTTTAGGAATTTCACTGCCTCCGGTGCTAGGAACCCAAAAGTATCAAAAACAAAAGGGATAAACGCGTGTTGGTTCTCTAAACAAGATTTCTCGTGTTTAGCAACTTTGCCTGATTCCGCCTTTAAAGTAGCATGGCCCGCCACAACCTCATTGTCCCTGAGCCCCACAAGAGGGGACACTCCTGTAAGATCCACACAAGCATGTTTCCCCCCATCCCAACCAAACACAAGAATATCAGCCGGCCGTAGAGTAGACCTCTCTTCAAGCGGATCTGTCAGAAATTTCACGAGGGCCTCTTTTTTAGCAGAAATTTCTGCCCGTTTGAGAACATCACAAAGAACATCCCTAACCAAACCATGCCTGTATTTAAACCTGGGTAACTCTTTGCACTGGACCACATGCTCGCCAAAAGAATCCAAACAAGCCTTGCGGCAAACTGGGCAGGGCTCATCAGTCGGAAACAAAGG
This sequence comes from Smallanthus sonchifolius, assembly GCA_023525975.1. Classification (NCBI taxonomy): domain Eukaryota; kingdom Viridiplantae; phylum Streptophyta; class Magnoliopsida; order Asterales; family Asteraceae; genus Smallanthus; species Smallanthus sonchifolius. The sequence continues at coordinate 56,263,252 of CM042041.1, read as the reverse complement.
GATCATTAGCCGATACTTGAGGATAGCCCGGTACTCCACAGCCGACATATGTTGGCCCAGTCCTTCAATGGGGATAACTGTTAGAAAATCTTGAGCCCGAGGAGCCCGGAGACATTCAAACACCGCTTTTTGGCGAGGTGATAAATCAAACTTTACTCCCAAATTCTGGATGATTCTGCTAAATAAGGCATTCTGCTAAAGAAGAATATAAAAGATAATATGTTGATGGCAAATTGCTTGTGAAATGGTCCGATGAAGAGAATGGGGCACTATGTTTTTTTTTGTATTTGACATGCGTGAGACGTTCTGTTGTTTAATTCTTTTTATTTATTTGAGCTCAATATGACCCGATAGAAAAAAAAATATTTTAAAACCTAAAAACACCCACATCCTTGTATTAACATTTCAAAATAATACGGATTTAGATCTTCATATTAGAATATCCCGGTCGAACAAAACTTAAATGAGATCCTAAAATTAAAATATGAATGGCCAATGTAAGTAGTTAAAGTTTTATTCCTTTGGAAACACCCCTAACTTATGAATCAAAGTATCGGAATTTGATTAAGAGATATGCATGCTTTAGTTGATGGGAATCAGCTATTCATGAAAAAATACTAACGTGAAATTAAGTTAAAGATTTTATATGGAATATAACATGTGAATGTTCATCCCTAAAAGAATATTAGCAACATGGTGCATATATGTAGATTTCGACTTGGGAGAATAAATCATATGATGCAAACCATTATAACATTATTAACGTGACAAAGTGGGCATTACCATTATTGATACGTTAAAGTAGCTAAAGAACATTTGAGCATTATTGCATACGTTTTTTTGTAAGATAACGAAAAGGATTTAAAGTAGTTTCATTTTAGAGACATGTACTACAAGCTTCATGATTACACGTAATTGAAAAATCAATTAAATCAGTTGAATATATGACATATAACGATATATACTTTTGATTTTGTCATTTATCTTGGAATCTTTATTAAAATGATGAATTAGACATGCGGAACATTTCTTTTATATATATCATCTCCTTCGGTCCTTCCGTGACGAAGGCGTGGTACACCTCCCTCGGGACGTGCTTTAGGGCGTTGGAACTGCGGCATGAGATGATTCACGGGAAAGGGGCTCCTCCAACGGTATGATTTATAGTCGTTGGCTATATTTAAAAAAATATTTATAAATAACCCATTTTAAAAATTAAAACATATGTTTTTTCAATCTTTCTTATTTCTTTCAAATTCTCTTAAAAATGAATGCTTGAAACTCAAACCATCCCTGTTACGCGAACATTCTCAACAACCCAAATAGTCGGTCATTCACACAAAATCCCGACCCAAAAAATGTTAACGACCCGAAACAACTTAAACGAGAAAGATGACGAGTAGTTTGTTTATTTATTTAAAAATGTGGTTATTTATTTATTAAAAATGTAACTTTTATATTTTGTTAATTATTAAAAAATAGATTTCGGGCGTGAAACTATAATGTAGCTTAGTCATTCTGTCAAGTGATTGTCGTTGCGCTGATGTGACAGGATGTAAATCACTTGGGCGTAAAACCTTTACGGATAACCTAATATATTTTCCTATTAATCCTCCGAATAAAATTCATCTTAATTATCATTACTCTTAAAAGAGAACTGTCGGTGCCACCGTCCACTCCCTCCCTCCCTCCCTCCCTCCCTCTTTGGCCAAAAGGCAAAACTCAGCCCAAACTTTATGAAATGTCAGTTTGACCTTTTAAAGTTTCTAAAGTTTCAAGTTTACCCCCTATAGTATATATAATCAGATTTTTCTTAATAAATTTTGTGTTTGTTTGTTTTTTTTTTCTAAAGTATAAACTTTTTTTAAAAACAGAGTTGTATACAAGATAACATATTTTTAGGTATATCGTGGGTTATATCGACAGACGGTGACGTGCTGGTTCCATGAAAAATGAGATCGACACCGACTGAAAAACATTGATACCGTTATCTTACTGTCTTTTATCTATGTTTCAATCTCCACAACTGACTCGCCGCAAATTAATACGCTCATTTATGTATTTAACTACGATTCCTTTTATGCTTAGCCACGTTAATGTCACCGCCTCAACCGTTTAAGGTCCGTCTCCCGTCGCAGTGCGCATGGTAAAACACGTTTCTTTTTGTGTTTAGCCACGTGATGTCACCGCCTCAACCGTTTAAGGTCCGCTTCTAGCTTTGAAACGCATAACAAAATTTCTAGTTGACTTATATATGCATCATTCTTCAATGTCCATTAGAAATACGTTTGAAGAATAAGTATTAAAATATAATATTTATCTAACCTATAAATCATGACTTGCACACTCTGGTGCCTATGTGAAGCTTTTGTACTATCATCATGCACCAAGTCCACTGCAACAAATATTGCTAGTAATTTTGTTGTCTTACTTTACTTGGCTGTGTATGTAGAGATTATTTTATTTTATTTTTAATTAAGACGTTTTTTTAACTCAAATTAATTTCATTACTTGAGACTAAGTCAAGCATAAGATGGTAATGAAATCAATTTCAGTTAAAAGTCTAAATTATTCGAACAGAACCATGTGAATGAAGCATACCAACTGTTTGTGATAATGTCCAAAAGATATTGTTCTAAACGTATAAGCTATAAAGGTTGCTAACTGAAACTTCAATTTACAGAATCAAGTAGGTTTATTAAATTATTTAGAAGTTTACAAATAAAATCATAATAATTACCAATAGAGGTTATATGATCTATGCATATGTAATAATTTTGTTCGTTATGTTACATCAGTTTTTAAATTATTACTAGAGTGAAAGAGTTTCCCTCAACTTTAGTGAAATGGTAAAACTCACCCCAGTAAGATATCCCTTTGACCTCCTTAAGTTTATAAAGTTTCAAGTTTACCCCCTATTGTATATATATCTGATTTTTCCTCAATAACTCTCGTTCGTTAAATATTATTTTTTCTTGACATCGCTGTATAAATTTCGGTTAAAATGGAGTTGTATTCAAAATAGGATATTTTTTAGGTGGCGTGGGTTATATCGACTGACGGTAATCTGCTAGTACTGTGAAGAATGAGACCGTCACCAACCGAAAAAATGTACCGTTATATAACTGTATTTTATCTATGTTTTGATCTCCACAATCGAGTCGCCGTAACTTTATATGTTTCTTCTATGTATTTAACCACGTTTCCTTTTGTATTTAGCCAATGCCACCGCCTCAACTGTTTAAAATCCACCTACGACTGCGAGACGTGAAGGCCACCCGCCGCGCACGGGACTAATTTTCTCGTATATATCAAAAACAAAATCAACAATCATGTTTTCTTACAAAATCCTGCAAAATAACACATACTCAAGAATAAAACGTGCAAGAAAAGAATGAGTTAACTTTTTATAATCACAATTATGGCAAATAAAAAAAAGTCATGTAATAATCTATTTTGGTTAAATCATGACACATTTTTCTCACAATCGTTTATTCTTATAACGTTTTTTCGTCGTCTTCAAATTTCTCCAAAAACGAATTACAAAAAGTTAATCATGTGACAATTGTAGTTGTCACCCCTTGCCATATCTCTATATATTTATTGCTACCTTTCATTCACAAAAAAGAAAAAGAAACCGGAGGTTACAACTCTAAACACACATCACAAATGGAAGAAGGAAACCATAACAAGATGCCGGAGAAGAAACTCATCGGAGTGGTCTTATCGGAGCTAAAAGTGCAACAAGTGATTGCATTTCCACTAGTGGCAATGAACTTGACATGGTTCGCCAAGATAGCCATAACGACCGCGTTTCTTGGCTGGCTTGGTGAGCTCGAGTTAGCCAGTGGGACGCTTGGGTTCATGTTTGCGAACGTGACCGGTTTCTCGGTCTTGAATGGTTTATGTGGTGCCATGGAGCCCATTTGTGGTCAAGCTTATGGTGGCAAGAACTTCAAGCTACTTCACAAGACTCTTGTCATGATGGTTTTTTTGCTTCTAATAACATCACTCTTTTCTTGCTTCTTGTGGCTAAATGTTGATAAAATCTTGATTCATTTTGGCCAACAAGAAGATATTTGTGTTGAAGCAAAGAAGTATTTGTTTCATCTGCTTCCTGATTTGATCATTACATCATTCTTGTGTCCTCTTAAGTCCTACTTAAGTTCACAAAGCATAACGGTCCCAATCATGTTCACCTCGGCTCTTGCGGTGGTTCTCCATGTACCGGTGAACATTTTCCTTGTGAAAACTAGAGGTTTCGAGGGGGTTTCGATGGCCATATGGATCACTGATCTTGTAGTGGTCGTTTTGCTAGTGGTTTATGTGGTGGTGGTGGAGTTCAAAAAGGGTGGAACATGGAAAGAAGGTGGGTGGTGGCAACACGGGTTGAAAGATTGGGTTCGATTACTAAAACTTTGTGGGCCGTGTTGCCTTACGACGTGCCTCGAGTGGTGGTGCTACGAGATCTTGGTGTTGCTAACGGGGAAGCTCCCGAATGCTAAACAAGCGGTTAGCATAATCGCGATAGTGCTCAACTTTGACTACTTGCTTTTTGGTGTAATGCTTTCATTAGCCACATGTGCATCCATTCGTGTTTCGAATGAGGTTGGAGCGAACCAGGCGGGACCCGCTTATAGGGCTGCGTATACTTCATTGTCATTGGGCTGGGTTGCGGGTTTAGCTGGCGGTTTAGCCATGGTATTGGCTAGAGGTACGTGGGGTCGCCTATTTAGCCACGATAAGGCGATTTTGAGAGGTGTGAGGAACGCGATGTTGTGGATGGGTTTGTTGGAGGTGTTGAACTTCCCGCTGGCGGTTTGTGGCGGGATTGTAAGGGGAACCGCCCGGCCGTGGTTGGGGATGTATGCAAACATTGGTGGATTCTACCTATTAGCATTGCCTTTAGGTGTTGTTTTAGCTTTTAAGGTTCATATGGGACTCCCAGGATTGTTGATAGGTTTCTTAGTTGGTGTTTTTGGTTGTTTAACATTGCTATTAGTGTTCATTTCAAGGATTAAATGGGCTGAAGAAGCCAATAAGGCACAAAGACTTGCTGTTGGTGATCTTGTTAAAGATGAAAACATTGTCAAAACTTAGCAAAATGTGACAAATTTCATCAAGATTGTACATTTAAGATTGTAGTATTTTTCTTGAATTTTCCTTGCAATTTCAAGAATTGATGCCTTGACACCTCAATTAGTAACATTACCGGTTGCTTTTTTCAACCAAACCAACCCAAAAGGGAAGAAAACCAAATGAAACCCTACAAATAAAATAAATATTAATTAACATTATTCCTAATCTAAACATAATTATCAAGATAACTCCAAAAGATTGTGCATTATAAATAGGATAGCATTAACATTAGATATGCTTGTAGGGACCTCATTGGTGTTTACTAAAATGATAAATATGTGGGTAAGATATCTTTAAAGTTTAAGAGTGTAATGATAAAACAGCAATCCACTACCGTAGGCCCTTTAAGTATAATTTTTAAAAGGAACTCTTATCAAGACAAAACTTATATATTAAGAATACCACTTCTACTTTTTAAAAGTTATGAATTGTGCTTTACTAACTCCAAACATACTGTTTTGGTTATGGCTACCTTTCTTGCCATGAACTTTTGTTAAAGTAGAAAGGTTTATTTAACAATTTTACATGATTTTTCACCAAGTTAATTCCTTTTTATTTAATTATAGATGAAGTTCGTTGTTCCATCTTCAAGTTTTAAAGTTCCGAATGGATTTATATACCTTTGTCCCAATGGTATATCTTTATGTCACAGAGGCCAAATGTTCAAGCATTGGGCCTATTTGAGATAAGTAAGGGTGTGATTTCTAACAGCACATAGACCTAACATGAAATTCGTTGGTTCAGGATGGTTCGGTTCAGTTTCGGGTCGAACTTGCGAACACGTTTAGTTAAAACAGGTCATGTTCGTCAACTCAACGAGTTTGTGGGTTGGCCCATTTAACCAATTTGTTTATTTACCTTAAACTATTTTGGTATTTTTTTATGTCAGAAATTTAAAAGTTTAAATATAAGTTGACATATTTAAAACATAATTGCTTAAAAAGATAAAAATAATATCTAAATATTTGAATTGTAAAGTATTAATACGGAAAAATAAATTAACTAAATTCTCTTTTCAGGTTAAATGGATCGTGTTTGCGTCAGCCCGTCAATACACGTCTCGTGTTTGGGTTCATGTATGTCATGATTTTCGTGTTTGTGTCGTGTTTATTCGTGTCAAATTTCTGGGTACGTGTTGGGTTCAACCCTCCAACCCACAAACATGACTCATTTAACAGCCCTAAGATGAGCTTATGCTTGTGAGTTTCTGGCTAGTCTTGCTTATCTTTTGAGAGTACTTCAACGATCAAGGAAATGTTATGTCAGAAGCGCTTACACTAAGGCACCCCATTGGTCGGGAGTTGGGTCACTCATCTGGGGAGTCCACAGTATAACGAGCGCAATAAACATTGACCAGTAAAATCCCAATCAAAACAAACCTACTTGTATATGGGGAAGGTTGGATGAGAACAGACCTTTCCTCTAACCCAAAGGAGAGAGGTTGCTCATAATAAGACTCATGCTAAAAAAAACATCTTTTCCAATGAGTACAATATACTAAAGTAAACCGGGTAACATGAAATATGACTAAGAGAGTCATACTAACAACCATACGAAAAGACTAATAATGAAAATAGTAGCATAGGTCTATAGTAGTAGCATGTAAAAGCGCAAAGAGAGAAGAACAAGTAGCACTAACCCCCTTGAAAGCATCTCTACGCTCCCCTAAAAAACTCTATATGCCAAGACACCACTAAGGCAAATACAGGTCTATACAACCCCCCCTCCCCTTTTAAAAGTCCATAACCTTAATCATATGTCTCCAAGAACTCATATCCTAGATCGAGTCCTCTGAGAGGTGAGCCTAGCAAACCTTGCTTAATCCGCCCATCCTATGTTGATCATATATGGAATGGACTGAAGGCCACATGCCACTTTTGATCGTAGGTTACTCGAGAATGGCATAAAATTGACACGAATCAAATTATCACAAATTTACCAGATAGAACAGTGAATTCATTTGAGTGATGATAAAGGCTTTGAGTTCCAATAATTAACGTCAAATAACCGGCTTCATCACCAAAATGTTTAACCTTATCAAACTAGCTCGGTATGATCCACACGCATTCTAATAATCTTCAAGTTGGTTCTCCTTCCTAGTTAAACCCTCCTTTTTGACATATGATGAGAATTCAAACCGTCTTGACTAAAACCGAATTACATGCTCTTGATTATTTTGCATCTGAAACAAGCTTCATTATTGCATTGACATTATTGCAAAGAAACAACGAGTCTACAATTTCTCTCCCTTTTCTTTGCAATTACCTAAAAAATTTTCAACAAAAAAAATTTTTTTTTTTTTCACGAGAAACTTTTTGACTCTTTAAAATTATACTTGAATATCCTTGCAATCTTCAAACAAAACAGATCCAAAAATGATTTTGAAGATCAAAAACCTCCAAAATTAAGCACCATGGCTCTGATACCAAATTGTAGTTTCAAAATACACGAATCTCAATGACTTCTTGATACCAGTTATCCGAAACAACACAAAAGACCAATAGAGGTGATCAGAAGTGTCAAACCAAGCTCCAAACATATAACAATGAACCACAAGAACAAATTATTTCCCTGCCTTGCCTATTTGCCGTCGACATTGAAGATGAAGGCGTCGACGAGTTGGGGTAGTCAGACGTTTCCTTTAATAGGGTAAACATATTACAACTTTCGTCCCTGGGGGTAATAATGTAATTTACTCACAATTCCAACGTTTCAATAATGGACGTTTGCCGGAAGGACAACAAGTGATGAAAATAGAAACTATAATGTACGAGAGAAGTAAGTGATTTTTGAGGTAAACTTTCGGGGCGAAAACCGCAGTTTACTCTTAGGTTTAAAAAATGGATTAAATAAATATATAAAAAGACAAAAATACCCCTCACTTTAGGGGAGAAAACCGCAAAAATGACCAAAACATAAAAACGAAAATTACAGTTTACTCTATATATAATTAATAAAGTCAACTTATCATAATTTTAAGTGTATTCATGACTTTTAGAGTTGATGGCTTTAACATAGAAAAAATATATGTGTAATGTTCTGGTCATTAATTTCCACCCCCAAACCATACACGATTGTTACCTACCGTATGACACATTAAACACCCGATCTTGTATGAAGAGTGATTTACTGATTTGTAAAGTTTGGATGAAACACGAGAATGCAAAATTAGGATAGACAAAAAAAACAATTATTATTCACACGTTTGTTTCAGATGTAATACATTAACCCTAAGCTTATAACATATGTTTACCGTCATTGACGTGTTCATTGAGCTGTTTTTATACAAAATTAATATTCTACGTGACATTTGAACCTAAAGTTTAACCCAAATACAACGAGTTGGGTCTTGCAGACAATACGTCCATTGGACGATTTCCATACATTAACTTAGCTAATAGGCCCATTATGGTTGCATCCTATTTAGCCCACTATTTTGTTTGTTTTATTAGGCCCATAAAAAATACATTAAGTGATTAAGACTTTATAAAATACCCAACATTAATTTTATAAGCTTAAACAATTCTACTAAATAACTGTTGGCATTTTATAAGATTTTAAATATTACAATACACCATTTATAAAAATCATTATATAATAGAATTTATACTATTATAATAATAACAAAAGTGATTAAAAAACAAAGAAAGAAGAAATCATGATAAAATATTTTGTGTTTGTAGAACTTTATTATTGATGAAAAGCTTATATGAATTAGTTTTTTTTATTCATTGCTAAAACAAATTTTAAATTTTATGTTATATTTGAAATGAGTTTGGTTGTTGAATATACTTTTTTGGTATAAGTTGATTATTTTTGCAAGCTTAAAAGAATCTCAGAATGTTTTGTTTACTGTTAGGGCTAATTTGGATGATATCATTTTTTTAGGAAGGTTTGATGGTCAAATTCATGAGCATTCAATTTGTACCATCAACAATGAGCCTTGATCATTAATGAAGACAATTAATGTTGTTTTTGGTTGTTGGTATCTATTTTTTTTTTTTTTTTGAAAGGGGTTGTTGATCATTAATGAAGACAATCAATTTGTACATGTTTTTAAATACCTTACATGGTTTCCTTGTTGGTATCATTACATGGTTTCCTTGCTTTCCTCTATTAAAGCTTTTCATACTCATATTCATCATAATTACATGTTTTTAAATACCTTAAAATCATATAGATAGTGAGTATTTGTTTTTTAAACAATAGTTTTTACACCAAAATACCACCCAACCTTTTACTTGTAAAAAATTGAACCTATACCACTTTTGTGGACGACAAAGCACCATACCACTATGGTTGGTCAAAGGATCGCAAATCCTTCGTAATTGACTCGCTACAACCCCCTTCTTATTCGGCTTGACTTGATTTGACTCGAGCTACTTGGCTCGTATATACATTGGAACTAAAGATAGCCTACTCTTTGATTTGCTTGAATAAAATTCCACACCTGATTTTGGTTGTGTAACTTCAGGTTGAAACTGTTAATTGAGGATTGCATATTTGAGATTGTTGCTAGCTTGTCTTTTCATATTATATAACATACATTTTGTCAAGCTTTTGTCCGTGTTGAGCAGTGAAGCTATGTGATTAGTCTTTAGGGCGGTTCTGCCATGTGGCGGTACACGATTGGTTGTATTTTTTTATTTTTTTTAGTTTACCCGCCTTTTTTCTTGTACTAATAGTTTTTTTGGTGAAAAAATAACATAAGCTTGGTATGGCCTGGTCGTCCGCGTCCAACCCCTTGATCACTTTTCCTCATCCCACCCACCCACCCGGGTTCGTACCTTGGGGTGGGTTTTTTTTTGTTTTTTTTTTGTTATTTGATCTTTCCCAGCTTTTATTAACCATATATTTTTGTTATTTTTTCGTAATTTGAATTTTATGTTACAAACATTAACGCTCCCATTTTGTCACAATTACCGCAATTTACTTCACCGTCGCCGAGCGCGGGGTTCCATCTAGTTTAGTATAAAAACATACAAAATTATAAGAACTCAAATGAACAAAACCGGCGTTCAGGAGAAATCAATAGAACGCCTTTGTTCAACAACTCCAATTTTTCAGAACATACAGGAAAACTCTCAAACGAAACATGAGAAATGCGAGCAGCTCCATTTTTATAAAGCAAGAAATGATAAAATTTTCAACGGTAAGGCGAGATATCTACACTCAGTTCTAGATGAGATTGGACAAAAAATAGAATAAGATGTCACGATTTAAAATGGGAGTCTTGATGTAGTTCCAACTTTATTTCCTTTTAACTTTGTATTCGGTTGAAAATTATTTTTGTAACTATGCTGTTCAAAATCTCACAAACAATCTACTGAACCACATTTTCAATGTGGGACGGGATAAGTGGGTTTGGACCGGAGATAATTCAAGGGTATTCTCTGTGGCGTCCCTGTTTCCACCAACATCTGTTTTGATTGGAATTCCTGGGTTCCGTTGAAGGTTGATACGTTTGGATGGAGAGCCACTTTATATCGTCTTCCATCTGTGGATGAATTGAAGAAAAGAAGGATGTGTTTTGGCTCAGATATGTGCAGCCTTTGCTACTATTCGGATGAGTCCATTGACCACGTTTTTACCTCTTGTTACGTGGCTACTATGATATGGCAAAAATGCAAAATATTAACTCGTGATTCAATCCATTATCCTTGTGGCTTGTTGGAGCATTTGGGTAGCCCAGAACAACTTTATTTTCTCGAATACCCCGGTGAAGATTGAAAGTATATTGAGCGAAATCAAATCTCTTAGCTATCTTTGGATAAGGAATCGCTCAGAAAAGATGATTTTGAGTTGGACGGAGTGGAGATCTTTCTTGTTGTAAGTTCTTTTGCATATGTTTTATGTAGTGCCGGCTCCATTCTAGTGTCTTGCTAGTACGGTGTTTTCGGTTGTTTCCAATGAAAGTTGCCGTTTAAAAAAAAAACTATGCTGTATTAAAAAAAGAAGATTTATTTTTAGACCTGGAAATTAAAGCAACCAATCACCATGCTTGCCAACCGATTTAAGACTGAAATCAGTGAGCATGAAGATGTCACTTTCCTAATTTTGAGTTTGCCGCCAATAAACCACGGTCGGTCAAAAAGCAAAATCTACTCCACTCCACATGTGTCGATGTTCCCCATGTCATCAGGTAAAAAAAATGATGTCAAAATTACACACGTCTGACCTGTCATCCACCGCCTTCTTTCCAGGGACCCACATTTCTATTTTCGCGGGAAATCCTTCTATTTAACAACCGGGGCTCACACTGGGTGTTTTTAGATTTGAGTCTACAATTTTATTATAAATGCATATATGAATAAAATGAAATAAAAAAAAGTTTGTTTGATATAAATATTTGTTCCTAAGCGAAAAACATAAGAGGAAAATGTGTAAGATTTAACAGCGTATGTAAAGTCACAAATCAGTCATGGACACAGGAGATGTTGAAACGTTCCGGTTGAGGATCATAGCATTTCAAGCTAATTTACTTTGGTTTTAATAATGGTTGAAACACGTAAGATAGGAAGATAAAGTGTAAAGGAACACGTGAAATAGGAATAATGGTTGAAACACGTAATATTGGCCTAAACATTCATATTATACGTTTTAACTTTTTATAAAATTACATTTTAAAAATGTTCATATACTTAGAAAACTTTGATAAAAAAAACCTTAACTTCAAAGTTGTTTATAACCCAAAATATGTTAAGTTGTATATAATGATAATCGATCTTCTTAAAAATTATCTTATATATTCTTTTAATATTACTTGATATAAGTTCATAATAATAAGAGAAGATAAACTATTTTTTAAATGTCTATATCAACTAATGATTTTTAGGTTAATCTTTATAATGAGTGATATATATGTATATATGTACTATATAATAAATAAAGTTTTTTCATGACACGTGTTGCCTCTATATTTATTCTCATCAATTTTTTCATGTCTCTCTCATATTCAATACATCTTTATCTTTTAATAATAATATATTTACAAAAAAAATATACTAATTATACTAATAAAACTCATTTATTTCAAATTATCTCTTAATATAAAAAACTTCAAAATCTAATTATATAACTTTTATTTTTAACCAAATACTAATTGAAAGTTAAATTAAATTAAATAGTAATTAACGTATTTTTTAAATCCAATGATATATTAATTTTTAAATATTTTGAATTTTTTTTCTATTGTTACTATATGTAATATATTTTTACACATTTATAATATAAACATAAATATTAAAAAAAATTATGTATTGATATTTTTTATCACGTGTGTATTACACGGGATCTAAGCTAGTTATTTTATAAATAAAAAAACTTAATAAAAAAAAGGTAAACATTCAGCTTCGTAGCATAACAGATTTTTGACAACGCATTGTCCTTCTTGACAACCTTATAAAATTAATCAAATCACTGTTCTCGTATTGCTGCCCAAAAAAAGCATTATTGCCAAATTTGTTTCCATTGAATTGATCTGTTTATCAATAATATATCTATTTAATGCTTCAATAATTCACGTTTATTTTTGCTCACGTGATAAATTTATTTAAAAATTTTAATGTAAAATTGTGAGGAATCTAAAGAAAATTATATAATATACATGCAAATAAGTTTAGAAAAGTTATTAGATATTTATAAATTCCAACTTCTTTATAATCTTAGTAGATATTTTTTATTATACATTTATAAAGGTAAAGTGATGTAAATTTGTTTATTATTAACTAGGTTAGTTACCCATGTATTATACGGGTTGAAAACATTTAAAATGTGAAATGATAAACTATGTACACATTAAAAAAATATCTAGAATCTAGAAATATACTATAAAATAAATAGTGTATTATATTGGTTGAATACATAACACTATGAGAAATGAAAATGTCTTGAATAGGTTATAAATCTCTAAAAATTTATTTGTATACAACATTTGATATTTTATTTGTAACTTTTTTTTAATTATTTATTTATTTATTTCCAAGTGTGAACACCGATTGTCTAAAAAACAATCCAAGATTCGATATTTATTATCCGTGGCTTTTATTAATTGTCATTACAAAACATACTTATAGTGAAAATTGTCATCTACCAATTTGAAATTGGGTTAGTAACTCATGTAGTACAAGGTTGAATAGGGGCAATGTCAAGCAAAAAATTAAAGAAGTTCATTATATAATCTAACTATATGTGATATAAGTAATATGCTAAAGCAAACATAGACCCGATGTCACACAATATCAAACTGATGTGTGTCCACAAAATAAACGATCATTATTCAGAAAAATCATATTAGGTTAGTAACTCATATACAATGTTTTCACCCTCGGGTAGTAACTCATATACAATGTTTTCACCCTCGGGTAGTAACTCATATACAATGTTTTCACCATCGGCTATACTATGGTAAGTGACCTAATTGAAACACTTTTAAAACTTAGTTACTATTATGTGGTGTTTTCCCTAAATCGTATTAGGAAACTCCTGTAAAAAGTTTTATTATGAAAACATTTTGTAAAATATATTAAAAGGTTTATTAAATATATAAAATATTAAGATTATAAGTTTCGAGCTTTCCTTTTAAAAACGTAAAATATTGATTTAAATTCGACATCATTACTTCCCAATTTTATTATGTAGTTTTGTTTATTGAAAAAAAAATAATAATTTTAAATAGAGGGACTTGTGCATAAAAATATAATAAAAAATATTTATGATTTCTTTATTTTAACTGATTATTATATTCTTTATGATTTAATAAAAAAATAGGTTTGTGCATAAAACATTCTTTTATAAATTGAACATTTCTTTAATTTTTTTATAAAAAACTTTTAAAAAATAACTATATAACGTTTCTAAAATTTATATTAAAAACTATATAATATGTCATCAATATATAATATGTAAATCTTTTTAAAAAAAGTAAATAAAATTGTATTTATTCAAGCGTGTAATATACCGGGTTTATAACCTACTAATTTATAAATCATATTAGGAAATTCCTGTAAAGTTTTATTATGAAAACATTTTGCAAGATATATTGAAAGGTTTATTAAATATATAAACAATTAAGATTATAGGCTTCAAGCTTTTTTTTTAAAAACGTAAAATATTAATTTAAATTCGACATCATTACTTCCCAGTTTTATTATGTAGTTTTGTTTATTGAAAAAAAAAATTAATAGAGGAACTTGTAACGTAAATATTATAATATACAATTTTATGATTTCTTTATTTTAAATGATTATTATATTCTTTGTGATTTCATAAAAGAATTTAAGATTTCTTTAAGTTATGATAAAATTGGGAAGTAATGATTTCTTTAAATGCATAATATTTACCCAATTTTACGGTGTGGTAGTTTAGGCTGAAAAAAAAAGTTTCTCATGCTCTCAATTAATGACACGTGTCACTTGAGATTTTCATTTATTAGATAAGTAAGATTATAACTATTTTTATAAGGTATAAATAAATGTGATATGAACTACTTACTTTTATACAATTTTGTTGGTTCTAACAATTTTGTGTAATTACGTTTGTTTAGTAACCAAACTAGGTTAAAACCCATGTTTTACATTGGTTGGATAAATATAAATTGTTATAAAACAGTATTTTCTGTGAAGATTTGTACGTTGAATGTTATTAGTCATCTGTGAAATAATAAATAATGAAGATTTAAGAAATTATAAAAACAAAAATGAAGATTTAAGAATTATAAAATTGTATTTTAAAACAAGATATAATTGAAGTTTTCTTATGATTTAGTAATTTTTAATAAAATATTAAAATAAGTTTTAGATATTTAATTATTTAACATCGTCATTATTTAATAGGAAAGAAAGGCGAAAAACAAAAATCTAGATTTTATCAGAAGTCGACACGTGGCAAATTATAGTTATTCATCTATTATAATATATTAATATAGGTTACAAACCATGTATATTATACCGGGTGAATAAATACAGTGTTATATATACTTAGTAATAAAGATCTAATATTACATATTTATAACATATTATATGATTTTTAAAACAATTTTAGAAACGTTATATAGTTATTTTTTTAAAATATTTTATAAAAACAACGAAAAAATGTTCAAATTATAAATATGTTTTATGAACAAAACTATTTTTTTAATTAAAAATGTTTTATAAAAATAGTTATAAATGTCATTATTATTTAATAGGAGAGAGAGGCGGAAAACAAAAATTATATTTTTTTATAGAAACTTGTATCATTAATAGGAGAGAGGGGCGGGAAAAAATGTTGAGGATGAACATGGGAATGACATGTAGCACCCCAAAACATTTATTTATTAGTATGTATAGATGAGAAGTAATAATGAAATATCAAACAAGTTGTTAAGTATGGAATGTACACTTGTTTGATAATATTTTAACTTCTGGTGCTAAAGACACCTTATTATCTCAAGGGGCGCCCATAGTTAGAAAGGTTTTAGGGGCGGCAGCCCATAGTGGGGTCCAAAGGGCAACGCCCCTGACTGGACCAGTTTGGTCATTCTAACCAGTTTACTCCCTAGGAGTAAATTTGTTTCTCCAGAGTAACTTTGCTCCTCTGGAATAGTTTGTTCCTCTGGATTAAATTGTCTATCTGTAGTAGAATGATTTAATAGTATGAATTTACGGTTGTGACGATTTTCAGCTAATAACCAATAATAGTATGAATTTACGATTTAAAATTATAGATTTCGGCTCATTAGGTTTACAAATACACTGTAATCTAGACAATAACAAATACACGGATTTTCCAGAATTTCCAAAGATTTGAAATCATGATCAATTCATATATTTATTGTACAATTTATATCTGTTAATTAAAAACAATTTACTAAGGATTATTGGATTTTAATAATCTCACCTTTTACCAATTGACCAATAATAATCCCAACTGAGAATATTCTTAACAGCAGTCCCTACTTTCAAAATATTTTGTTACATTGGACCCCCCCGTTAAAAAAGCTTAACGTCGTTAGGTTTTATATGACGTGGACATCCGCAAACAGCCGGAAAGTCGAGTCAAGCTAGTAGTAGTCTCGTTGTGGCTTTTGAAATTGGCTCTGGTGATGTTTAACTGGTCTAGTTAAACACCACCTCTGTCTCTGTTTGGACTTACCAGACAAACGAGACCAGTTAAACACCATGAGAACCAATTTCAAAACCCAGCACGAGATCACTGCTAGCTTGGCTTGACTTTCCAGCGATTTGCAGATGTCCACGTCATATAAAACCTAACGGCGTTAAGTTTTTTTAACAGGAGGTCCAATGTAACAAAATAGTTTGAAAATTGGGACTGGTGGTAAGAATATTTTCAGTTGAGATTATTATTGTCCAATCGATAAAAAGTAGGATTATTAAAATCCAATAATCAATTTACTAAAAGTTAATTATTATTTCCAATTTAACTACTCATACTATTATTACTTCATTTTGATTTATTCTTCTACATTATATTGTATTTTTGTAAGCAGTTACCACTCAGGAGGCTTCTTTTTCAGAAAATTTGCATCAACCGTCAGCAAGTTTGCTGTTAAAAAAAATGTTAATATAGCCATCGAATGAAGGGGTTTGGATTATGCCACGTCAGAGTATAAATCTTCGGCAGAGACAGCGTGGAACGTGTTTTACGACGGGATTGCACGTGATCAACAGAATAAGAATGGGACCCACAAGACGAGTAAGCAAGGGGCAGTCTTCAGTAAGTTTGGTAACAGCATTAAAGACAAAGTTTGTGGTCACGTGATTACTCATCTTCTGGTTTCCAAATTTAAAAAATTAAATTCATGGTATCTATAAATAGTATTAAAAAATTGTTATTATTATTTATGTAAATGTGTAATTAACCACAATCATGTACTATTTGAATAAGATTAATGTAGAAAAATAATCATGCTACACCTACACTTCTTAACATTATCTTTTAAAATATATCCAATCCAATATTCAAATTACCACGATTGCATTTTTTTTTGTTTTTTAATACAAAGTTACAAACACACTTGAGTTGTATTAAACTATGATACATTACTTAAATATAATATAAAAACTATGCTATATGATTTTTAAAATATTAAAATTATATAACTTAAGATTTTTAAAATATTAAACATAGTTATGTATATAACTTTAAATATTACACACTTAAAATAAATAAAAAAGAAAGAAAGTTTAAATTGGTTTGTTTAAATAATTAAAGTAGTTTAAAGGTGGTGGAATCACACTCCTTTATTGATATCATTTTTTAGTTAAGATTGTAAATATTAAATATGGGAAGTGTTGTTCCATGATCATGCTATTCGTTAAGTTATGTCTAAGAAGTTGTCGTCCACTATCTATCAACTACTGATTGTACGGAAGTTAGGAAGAAGAAAGAAAACAATAATACACGCTAACTTCCTCCTTGTTAGAATATTGAATTTAAAGCAATTTGAATTTTAATAATTTAAAGTGTAACTTTAGTTAATAATAATTCATACTAATAGTTTGATCTTAAACAGTAATAACTTTTACTTTTATTGCTAAATGTTTTTCTCAATAGCATAATTATCGATGGTTTTGAACGAAATGAAGAAAAGAAATCGAGTGTAGTCTATGATAATAATGCTATTGGAACTGTCTTTAACGATAAAATTAAAAGTTAAGACTATTACCAGCTAAATAGTTATTATGATTATTATCGGTCAATCAATCATATTTTAAGTCATAAAGAAAGCTTTTAAGAACACCTTTTTTTCCTTATTTTTTTAAGTGCTTAAACTTTTGGTTTTTAAATATATGTGAGTACAATAAAAAAAAAATAGAAAAATGGTTTTTTTTTGGTGAGTTGTAAATGTTTTTTAAACTTATGAAAACTCTTCAAAACTTTTAAAAATTCTAAAAATAAAAAATAAAAAAAATTAGCATTCTAACATTGAAAACTATATGCTATAGCCTAAGCTTGTGACTCCCACTCCCGATTTAATTAGTTTTCCCAAACATACCTTAGAAGAAAAATATATATTCATTCTTATTTATTATATGTTAGCTCAATTCTTAATTTGACTCTCTAGATATGTGTAAGGCCAAGGTTCAAAGCCTATTAAAGTAAACTAGATCAGAAGCTGATATGGCTGGCTGCAGCACTCTTAGTGTTGCCTCGCCAAAGATCGGCATGTCATTCACACAACGTCCGATGACCTAAAATTGGGAAATTCATATGCAGAACCAGATCATCATCTCCTTGATTTAGAGAGTGCATTGTAATATCCAGGATTTTCGGCATATCTTTTTCTAAACATTGGTGCGTATTATAAATTTAAAAAAACTTAAATTCTTATTAAAAACTATTTTCTTAAACAATAAATAATTAATATGTATTTAAGAAAAACTCGTATACTTGATATATATAAGTGTATATATGTATTAAACTTATTTAAAAGTATATATATATATATATGTATCTTATAAATAAAATGTGTTAAAATTCTTAAAACTTTATAAGTTCATAATTATATAAATTATATAATTATTAAACTTACTAAAACTTATAAACTAATAAATCTTATAAATTATTTTAGGAAATTATAAAATAATAAAAGATATAAAACTTATAATAAACTTAGTTGGATTTTATAAAAATAAAACACATTCATTTTTTAAAAAAGTCCAGGGACCAAAGCTGTCCATTCTGAAACTTATCTTAAACGTAAATTCATGTTTTAACATAAAATGATAAAAGCTTAAAACTTCAGGGACTTGTTGTGTAATTTGACCAAACTTCCATCGCTGAAATCAATCCCGAGTTCGAATCCCACCGAGGTCGGTTTTCATCCTCTTTATTCAAAAACGCGTAAACGGCCAAATTCAACGAACCTCGGCATGTGACCGTAACCCAATATAATCCAATGGCCGATTTCGAGTTTAACGCCGCGTATTTCAAATTTAAACTCGTTTAACCCACCGTAATCTCCCCAACTAACCGGCCATTTAATGATGAAATTGACTATAAGTACAGACTCAAACACCTCAACGACATCATCCTTAAACTTTCCAAAACCCAATTTAGTCGTTCATCACCTGCATCTCTGGTTTGGATCCGTGGTCAGTCGCACAAAAGATCGAACCCGTTTTCCCTCAATCCGATATCGTTACAGGTAATTCAAATGGCCAAAACTTTCGTTTTCATTCCTTAATCAAAAGCCCTCTGTCAATTTGCAATGACAGAGGGTTAATCAGTCCGTATTTAGGAGGATTTGATTCTAGGGTTCATAAGGAAAATGGGGGCGATTTGAGATTGTGTTTATGTATTTTCTTTTCCGTGTTTACACTCAACGAGACCCGTAGTCGGGTGGTTTATGCGCTTGTGTGTGGACTCGGGTGGCCCGGGTTCGAATCCGGCCAACCCGAGTTTGTTACATTTATTTTTTTTAGCCTTTTAAGCAGGTTTTTAATCTCTTAATTATTTTTATAAAATCTGTTAAACTTTTATAAACTTAAAAATCAATTTTATTTATACTTTTAGATTCTGAAACATTTTTAATTAAATAAAAACTTAGTTAAACTTATAATATTTAATTCTTTAAAAATAGTTTTAAATACTTAAAAACTATAAAAAGGAAAAAAAAAACTTTTAAACCTTATAAAACTTATACATTTAATATAAACTTAGAAACTTTAATTTGTTATTTATTTTCTGAAATAATAAATTTATGTTGTTTAAAAACTTTAAATTAATTATTAAACTTTCATTTAACAGAAAACTTATATAATATTTATATAATCAAAAAAAATTATAAAACTTACATCTTAATTAGAAAACAGAAAACTTATAAACTTGTGCATTTTATAAAATTTGTGTCTAATTCATTCAAGGCTTGTCTACTTATTTATTTATTTAAAGCAAGAAAATAAATATACATTATTAGAAATTTATAAACTTATAAAAACAGACACTATAACCTTAATAAATCTTAGATTTGTACATTTTATAAAACTTATATTTTATATAAATAGAAAACTTATTTGTTTGTATGAAAATTAAAACATGAAAAATAAATATACTTCATTTTTTTATGTTTATAAACTTTATAAAATAAAATAGAAACTTTAAATCATTTATAAACTTATAAACTTTATTTAAATACTTATAAACTTAATATAAACTTTACTAAAGATTATATAAACTAGTGGTTTCATTTGAAACTTTAAAAACATTTATACACTTATAGTTAAAAATATAAACTTTATAAGAAATACTATTTAACACTTTATAAACTTATAATTGCATGTATTTATTTAAACTCATAATCATATGTTAAACATTATTGGAATACAAGTTAAGATGTAAACAAATACTTGATACTTAGATAAATCTTGAAAGATTTATATTAATTTATTTTAGATAATTATCTATCTTTAATAATTATTTATTCTTTAAATAACTATTATGAATCCTTAATAGTTATTTATTCTTTAAATAACTATTATGAATCCTTAATAATTATTTAATATTTAAATAATTATTAGTAATCTTTAATAATTATTTAGTCTTTCAATTAAATTATCCTTACAATCTTATTCGTAAAATACTAGAAAACTACTTTAAATTATTATTACTTAACTTAGGTAATTAATAATTATAAAGCTTTCTAAATAATTTTTTTAATTAATAATTATTCTAGACCATAAACTTATTAAACTTTGATATCAAAGTCTTGTGTTATTTATTTAAAACCCTATTTGAAACATTAAATCTAAACTTTATAAACACAAACATTCCTGTTTCTCATTCGGAACCCTAGTCAATCTTAGAAAACCTAGAAACTTTACCATAGCCTTATAGGATCAAACTTGAAACTTTAGACTTATGTTCTTAGGCTTATTGTGAGGATATTCTCCCTAAAAGTCTTGCTACACTTAATCTTTGTTGGACACTCTTCATCATCCAAGTGAGTATACTTAGCCGCTTTTCGTTTTACTTTTTTTATAATCTTGGGGTGATACATGTATCAAAACTTATACAATTCTTGTACAACTATGCCTACATGCTTATTCTTGTGTTATTATGCTTGAGACTTACGATGCTTAAATTAAACTTAATACTAGAATATCCATTAAGTTTGATCAAGCCTATAGTAACAATGATAGATCTATTGTATTTGACCAATCCACCTAGATTGATTGACCCTTCGGGGGGAGCCCATGGTGATTGTTACTGAATTTAAACTTTAAACTTTTTAGGGTAATCTTCGGGTTATGCCTAAATTTGGTTGGAGGATTGATATGCACAATGTTTAACATGTTTATTCTCATTCTTATACCATAGAATGCATGACATAATGAATTGTAAAACTTTTCAAAAACTTTGTTAAACTATGATAAAACCTTCGTTTTAGTTGACGGTTTGCTTAACATGTTTCAGGGTTGCAAGCATGAGGCTTTATTGTGATCACATAGGATGCTTTGGACTTAGATTCTTTTCAATTTAAAATTTGTATCTTGTTATGCTTTGTTTATTACTTATATTGTAAACTTGAAAGTATTAATAAAATTATTTAAACTTTAATAGTCAACCTTGTGCTTTTGAACAACCGCGTCCGCCCAGACGTATAATCCGTCGTCGGTTGGGGTGTGACAGATTGGTATCAGAGCCTTGGTTATAGGGAATTATGTTATTAGACACATAACCTAAACTATAACTTAGGAGTCCCAAACAAGAGTTATCTCATGCCCTATACTAGGAATTCTCCTCTTCATCCTATTCTTAAACTTTAAACCCTATACGTGTATGCTTATACCTCTTATACCTCTATCTACTTACGGCTTACGAGAATCTACTACATCGAAGTTATATCCTTAGGCTTCAAGTCTAATCCACAAACTAACTCTCGTCAAGAGTATTTAAGTTCTAGACAATGTATGAGAACTTATGCGGACCGGAAGGGTGGATACCTGTATTCTGAAAAATTCTGTCAAGGAAAGCATTTCGTACAAATCCAAATCAACCGTTGGACCCATATGCTTTCCTAGGAATTCTTGAGATGAGTGTTCACTTATAGGAATGCATGACTTCTCTAAACGTTAGAGAACTTGAATTACTCTTGATACGTCAAAGTGCTTATTTAGTGATATGCACTAAATGGGTACCATCTAAGTACTTTATACTTCATGATATCATGATTCCAAAACTTCATCTGTAATCCTCACTCTATAATTCTTATGTTCCTTCTTTTCAAGATTTGCCACATAACAACATGCTTACTCGTCATAACCAAAACTAGACTTCAAAATCCTTATGATACGATACTTAAAACTACATATACATATATATATATATATATATATATATATATATATATATATTACACTACAAACTTCATAATTTTATGATGCAATACTTAAAAACCCTTGTGTTTATTCCTACCTTCACATTACCTAGCTAAAATTTCATTTGATACTATACTAAGTTTTACTACACACTTATACTTTCCAAATTTCGCCTATTTACACACATCACCATTGTTTGTAAGCAAAACTTAACATCTTTTGACCTAAGGGCGTTAACAAAGAAATCTACTTATCCTCCAAGATGAAGAAGCCTACTGAAGTAAATGAACCTCACCAGGATCATAAACTCAAACAATAGTATTATTAATACATAATGACTGAAAGAGTGTATAGACTCATGAGGAGTTATGGATAGGGAAAATATGGTACTTAAGTGAGTCCTTTAGGACCCACCCCCTTTCCCGGGAACTTTCTTCATGAGTACACCACTTCTAAATCAAGAGTCATTTCAAAGATATTACGGTGATGACTCAGTATTATGGATAAATAAACTTAAACTTCATGAAAAACTTCCACATTTAACATTTAATAGCTTCATCATCACTTACAGACTCCTTTATGTTCTTTTCTTGCCATGGACTCATACCCACCTCCCTCACTAGTGTACCGTCCCAGAGTAGAGTCCAATCATGAAGGGGACAACGAGTCACCCGTTCATCAGCCACCAGCAAACCCAACTACTAGGGCAAGAATTGACCTGAACGCTAACTGGACCAGAAACTCTGGCCCAAGATTCGAGACATCTGGGCCATCCCAACCAAGAAATAATTTCCAAACCCCCCAAACTTCACCATCGGTTCTCATCCCCACCAAGAGACCCATACTTGACACCTAACCCACACCCAAGGGCAAGACATGCTAGAGCACCTACTAGTGTAATAGGAGTCCCGACAAATGACGTCCATCAATATGTGGGAACCGCGGAATTCGTAAGGCGAGAGATGGAACACGGTGTGAGGCACGACCTACTGAGCCAAAGGGTTGACAACTTGATGAATCAGATCTAGTGTCAAGAAGAGAAAATCACGACCTTAGAGGGAGACAGGGAGATACTTGACTGCCGTACAGAAACCACTAGTGCGGAGGCTAGGTTTGCTATTCAAGTAACCTTAGTTGTACTTGTCTTTGTATTCATCTACTTCCTAGTGAAGAGCTATCTGAGTCGTTAGTTGAAATTTCTATTTTTCTTGTTTTTAATTCTCGTTTAAGAAACAAATTCCTTATGTAGAGGCTACAAGCCCCAAATTTTCAAGCAATTAATGATAAGTCCTATTTTGCAACTCAATTGTTGTTTCGTTTTGAATTAACACAAATCTCATCGAAGATTCCCAAACATCACTTTTATTTACTACGACTTAGTACTCTTACCTAAAACATCCTTCGTAAACAGTTCATCTCAACGTCTGATTCAAACAACAACGACATATTAAGTTAACAAACCCTTAAATGGCAAGTACGACTAAAGAATAAACTTCAAGTGAACATCCTACCTTGAAAAAGACTTCCAAAACAACCAGACTTATGAAACACTAACAAATATGCTTCGTAAAAGTTACAAAACCTTGGCTAAGTTAAACAATATTTTTCATTGAAAGATTCTTATATAACTATTCACATATTCATCCAACTCATTATTTGCCAACGTCTTACCTATATACAAACAATAAAAAAATTCAACTACTATTTACAAGCAAAATCAGTTATTCGTGAGCACAAACTTCTAAAAACTTTCAGGACCTCCCCGCTATGTACACTTTCAGTAAGCGTATGTGAATACTTTCTGTGTCAAAGACATGAATCCCTTTGCATAGACGTTAACCGTTCATATAAACCATGACGAAAGTCGGAAACCCAAGTACACGTTACTCATGAAACGAAATAAACTTACACAAAATACCACACTACTAGACGAAGTCAATACTTTGAGTCCGGAGGAACAAACCTTGTTACATTGTGTGGAAATTCAAAATAACATTCAAAATCGTATCCTTAAAGCTCAACGCCTTTCGGCTACCGAAAATAAACATGTACCACGACATATCATGTAGAGCTTTCGTCAATTGAAAAACTAAACTCAGTGACTGCTTACTAAATCATACCTAAATTCCTGATTATGACAATCGTTGTACTTCCATCTTGAATAAAACTTATAAGACTCGTTACTCGTTTCATCCTGAATGCACAAGAAACTTTATTTTAATGCTATAAACTAATATGAAGAAGGACATTTCTCTCTATAGCAAAGTACCTCACTTACCTTCGAATCAAAAACCAAACACCGACATCCATCTGGTCTCCTTGAACGACCAGAATCTCCTATATAGGAATAAAGAATGTATAACAATTAACTCCATTATGAAAACTTTCCCACACCTCTCATGAGCACCAGAGTATTTAGCGTTAATCACACACTTTATTCACTAAAGTTGGAAACTGGAAAACTTTAAAGCTACTCAGAGTTTGACGTATTCTTGTTCAAACACGAGAAAGATGTGAGACTTTAAACTACTCGGGGTTTGACGTATTCTTGTTCAAACACTAGGAAGGTGTAAAACTTTAAACTACTCGGGGTTTGATGTATTCTTGTTCAAACACGAGGAAGATGAAAGACTTTAAACTACTCGGGGTTTGATGTATTATTGTTCAAACATGATGAAGCTTTGAAACTCTAAGTCATGCCACATCATTACTCTTTAGTTACTGATTGACGTTTCCCTCTAGGGACTCCGTTAATTGATAACTACTCTTATGCGAAAACAATAGTTATGCACTAAGCAATCTATGTGCCCTCTCTTGACCCACACACAAACGGAAGGATCTATGCGGACCATGCAACGATTCGAGTACTTACGGGTGCACACGTAAGTATGAAAATCATCGCATGGAAAGGCATAATAAACTTTGTCGTGTGCTATGACCTAAAACCTATCGTAATAGATAGCAAAGGTAATATGACAAACTCTTAGGCCTATTAGACCATATTCTGAGAAAACTTAGACCATCAAGCTGTCATCAAATTCATTCCAAATAATGCACTTCACCTTTAGAATCCGAATGATTATTCGACAGTTCTTCTTTTTAGGTCCATTTCCAAAAAAACTAAATTCGCATATCTCTCGATGAAACTATGTACTTCTTGGAGAAAACATGGAAATCATAAATCTGTAAATCAAACAACTCAAAGCATAATCATACTTCCGTCATCATAGTTCATTTGGAAATTCTAAACGTAGCCCAGAGTTACTTGGGAATGTAAAGTATCTTCTCTCATTATCCTTACACGTACTATAAACTTAAATCCTGAACTAGAACCTTTTACTTTAATTTCGGAACGAAATTCCCTAAAGTAGGGGAGACTGTAATATCCAGGATTTCCGGCATATTTTTTCCTAAACATTGGTGCGTATTATAAATTTTAAAAAAACTTAAATTCTTATTAAAAACTATTTTCTTAAACAATAAATAATTAATATGTATTTAAGAAAAACTTGTATACTTGATATATATAAGTGTATATACGTATTAAACTTATTTAAAAGTATATATATATATATATATATAGGATTAGGTTCATGTAAAAAGGATTTTAATTGTAAGAAGGGTGAGAAGGATTTGGGGCCATTAGATTAAATTGTAGAAAAGATTTAATGGTTGATATTAAATTGTAGGAGAAAAAGTTGTTACAAGGGTATTTTAGTGTTGGCCACTTTTGTTGACTTTTTATCAAGTTCCCCCCTCATTTTAAAACGTTCATAACTTTTATATACGACATTATTTTTTCAAAAAAATTACACCATAAAAACGAGCGTTTTTTTATCTTTAAAACGAGTATAGTGTCGTTATAAACAAAAACAATTTTTTTTTTACGTTTTTCAGCTCATTGTATAATTATTCAGGTCAATGTGTAATACAAGTTCATTGTGTAATACAAGTTCATTGTGTAATACAAGTTCAATGTGTAATACAAGTTCATTGTGTAATACAAGTTCATTGCGTAATACCACGTTTGGTCATTGTGTAATACAAGTTCATTGTGTTATATGTATTTATCATTGTGTTTTATGTTGTCAAACTCATTGTGTAGTTAGTTAGGTCATTGTGTAATACAAGTTTATCGTATAATACAAGTTCATTGTGTAATACAAGTTCATTGTGTAATACAAGTTCATTGTGTTATACAAGTTCAATGTGTAATACAAGTTCATTGTGTTATATGCATTTATCATTGTGTTTTACGTTTTCCAGCTCATTGTGTATTACAAGTTCATCGTGTAATACAAGTTCATCGTGTAATACAAGTTCATTGTGTAATACCACGTCTGGTCATTGTGTAATATCTGGTCATTGTGTAATACAAGTTCATTATGTAATTAGTCAAGTCATTGTGTAATACAAGTTCATTGTGTAATACAAGTTCAATGTGTAATACAAGTTCATTGTGTTATATGTATTTATCATAGTGTTTTACGTTTTCCAGCTCATTGTGTAGTTAGTCAGGTCATTATGTAATACAAGTTCATCGTGTAATACAAGTTCATTGTGTAATACAAGTTCATTGTGTAATACCACGTCTGGTCATTGTGTAATATCTGGTCATTGTGTAATACAAGTTCATTGTGTAATACAAGTTCATTGTGTAATTAGTCAAGTCATTGTGTAATACAAGTTCGTTGTGTAATACAAGTTCATTGTGTTATACAAGTTCAATGTGTAATACAAGTTCATTATGTTATATGTATTTATCATTGTGTTTTACGTTTTTCAGCTCATTGTGTAGTTAGTAAGGTCATTGTGTAATACAAGTTTATCGTGTAATACAAGTTAATGGTGTAATACAAGTTCATTGTGTAATACAAGTTCATTGTGTAATTAGTCAGGTCATTGTGTAATACAAGTTCATTGTGTCAAATATTTTTCATCATTGTGTTATATGTTTTCATCATTGTGTTTTACGTTTTCCAGCTCATTGTGTAATTCGCTCATTATTGTGTAATTCGCTCAAATATGTCAGGTCATTGTGTAATATGCTCATTATTGTGTAATATCAGGTCTGATCATTGTGTAATATCAGACCTTGTATTACACATTGACCTGGTGTATTACACATTGACCTGGTATATTACACATTGACCAGGTATATTACACATTGACCATTATGCCCTCCCTTTAAAAATAATAAAATGACACATGTCAAGCTTAGAATCCTTCTTACCCTTCTTATTTTTAAAACCCTTTTTACTATAACCTAACCCTATATATATATATATATATATATATATATATATATATATATATATATATATATATATATGTATCTTATAAATAAAATGTGTTAAAATTCTTAAAACTTTTTAAGTTCATAATTATATAAATTATATAATTATTAAACTTACTAAAACTTATAAACTAATAAATCTTATAAATTATTTTAGGAAATTATAAAATAATAAAAGATATAAAACTTATAATAAACTTAGTTGGATTTTATAAAAATAAAACACATTCATTTTTATAAAAAGTCCAGGGACCAAAGTTGTCCATTCTGAAACTTATCTTAAACGTAAATTCATGTTTTAACATAAAATGATAAAAGCTTAAAACTTCAGGGACTTGTTGTGTAATTTGACCAAACTTCCATCTCTGAAATCAATCCCGAGTTCGAATCCCACCGAGGCCGGTTTTCATCGAAAGTCGACACGTGATAGATAAAATAATTTTTATTTATTATAATAAGGAGACACTGAAATCCATTTTTAATAATTTGATTTACTAGTTTTTAGTTAAGTTTAGAATTTTTTTATAACTTTTACTTTAAACTTTTTTTTTACATTAACCTTTCATTATATATTCCTTGTTAAATTGTTAATGAAACATGAATAATGCATTCGTTTGCATAATTGCATGTAAACTTATGTGGACATTTTAATGCGTAGCATATATAAGGTAAAGGGGGCACCATCGGGTAAGGGTATCGGGTTCCCCTACCCGCGCGGGTACACTGCCGCAGATCTCTTACCCTAGTGAAAACCTTATGTTTTGCGGGTATAACTACCCGAATGTTTATTCAAACAAAAAAAACGGCTATAATGCCGTTGGACATTAAATTTAAAAAAAAAAATTACCATTATAAATATCATACAACTAAACAATATTTTTCATACCAAAAAAAATTCATTCATCTCTTTTTCTATTAAATATACACTATAATAGATCGTAAATTGTTGATTCCTCCTGAACCATCTGGTAACTACAAGTTGCTATTTCCTCACGATAGCGGGTCTAGTCTCCAATTTTTGACGGATATTGTCGCCCAAGCCGAAGAAGAAGACACTGCAACCTCTAAAAAAAGATATGTGCCACGTGATCGTGAACAAGCCCTTGAAACTCTAATGAACGATTATTTCATCGACGAAAATCCAAAATTTGATGAAGGTACATTTCGTGATTGATTTCGGATGTCAAAACGTTTATTTTTAAAAATTGTTGCGGATATAGAATCAAAATTTGAATGGTTCCAAGAGGGCTTAGACGAGAGGATGAAAAAGAGTTTCGTGGCGTTACAAAAATGCACATCTGCGATCAAACAACTCGCAACCGGTAATCCTCCCGACGAATACGATGAGTATTTAAGTATGGCTTGAAGGATCTCACGTGAATGCCTAGAATATTTTTGTAATGCCATAGTTATACTATATGGTAAAGATTGTACACATTTCGTTTGGAGAATGTGTCCGACAAGGCTATGTGGACAATATATGCGAGGTGATCACCAATACCCGACGATCATGCTCGAAGCGGTGGCTAGGGTATTAGGGTAGGAAAAAAAGAATGTGTCCGATAATGTGTTTTATTTATTAGTTTTAATTTAAAAAATAAAAAATAAATAAAAAAATGAGGGTATTAGGGTTGTGTCCCTTTCATTTTAGGGTATTAGGGTATGAAAATGATAAAAGTGAGGTGACACAACCTTATTGGTTAGTTTTGTTAGGGTACTTTTTAGGTGAGGGTTATACCCCCTTCACCCTAACCACATATTTATATTATCATTATATATAATTTCTCGTTATTAATTTGATGTCACAGTCAATGAGGTTGCTAGGGTATTAGGGTAGGAAAAAAAGAATGTGTCCGATAATGTGTTTTATTTATTAGTTTTAATATAAAAAAATAAAAAATAAATAAAAAATTGAGGGTATTAGGGTATGAAAATGGTAAAAGTGAGGTGATACAACCTCATTGGTTAGTTTTGTTAGGGTACTTTTTAGGTGAGGGTTATGCCCCCTTCACCCTAACCACATATTTATATTATCATTATATATAATTTCTCGTTATTAATTTGATGTCACAGTCAATGAGGTCGCTAGGGTATTAGGGTAGGAAAAAAAGAATGTGTCCGATAATGTGTTTTATTTATTAGTTTTAATTTAAAAAAATAAAAAAAAATAAAAAAAATGAGGGTATTAGGGTTGTGTCCCCTTCATTTTAGGGTATTAGGGTATTAGGGTATGAAAATGATAAAAGTGAAGTGACACAATCTCATTAGTTAGTTTTGTTAGGGTACTTTTTAGGTGAGGGTTATGCCCCTTCACCCTAACCACATATTTATATTATCATTATATATAATTTCTCGTTATTAATTTGATGTCACAGTCAATGAGGTTGAATGTCTCTGATTTTATGGCCCGATTGTCAAATAATTTCTTTCTGAGTCATAACATGAATAGGTGTTGTATCACATCAAATTATACCATATTTTTTTAATAGTAAGAGTCCGGACACCCGGATCAGTATTCCGTCCAAAAAACATAAGCGTGGTAACCGTTCCCACACCACCCATGAGGAACCCAGAACTAGAAACCCACCGGCTCAACCTAAAACAATTTGTCCCAGACGAGACTCAAACTCATGACCTCCTAATTTAAAAGTTATGAGCTACTACTCAACCAGAATTAAAGCTCGGTGGTAAGATTATGCCATGTTACATTACAAACCCATAAAAAACCATGTTACATTACAAACCCATAAAAAAATATTTTTAATTTTTTTTTCACTATCATTACACCATTCAAATAATTGCAAGTAAAATAGATATTAATTAAATTAGCATCAATGGTGTTAATGGGGTTGGTGGCACATTGGTAAACGAAAATCCTCTAGGAATACTAAGGATTAAAGAGATCATGGGTTCAAGTCTCACTTCCATAGATACAAAGAAATTTGCCTTTAAAAAAAATGCATCAATGGTCTTAATAAAAAAATATAAACAGTAAATGATACTCATTCGATCGTCATAAACACGTTTATAAACATAAATCAATTTATTTTTGTAGAATTTTGGATAAATTTATGCATGCTGTAAAGCACTAGCCGAATTATATTCTTGAATTATTTATGATATTTATGCGTGTATATCATTTATATAGTTAGTATCACTATTATTTATAATACTATAAATCTCAATGCTTAATTCTCCACTATTAAAATTCTAAAACATAACATCATAAAACCCATTAATACTATAAAACATAAGATGCTATTTTACTACGAGAACCTATGGAAATGGAAATGGAAATTGGAATAATCTCAATGTTACCTTACCTTTTTCTTGTTTATGGTATAAATTTTATTTTTCTTTTAAAAAAATTCAGAAACCAATATTCCATATAAGCAAAATTCCACCATCATTGCGTCTTACAATTAAAGAGGATGCATTCATGGAATAAAAATAGCTTGTTGTAAATCAATAGTTTCCACAAAAAATGTATGTTGAATGTTATTAGTAAAATAGTAATTTTATAAAAAGAATAAAAGAAATGTTCAATTTATAAAAATATTTTATGAACAAACATATTTTTTTTAAATAAAAAACGTTTTATAAAATAATTATAAAAATCATTATTATTTAATAGAAGAGAGAGAAGAGAAACAAAAAAAAATTAATATGAATATGAGAGTGACAAGTGTTTCATCAAAACCTTTATTTATTATACAGTATAGATTATAAAAATCATTATTATTTAATAGAAGAGAGAGAAGAGAAACAAAAAAAAATTAATATGAATATGAGAGTGACAAGTGTTCATCAAAACCTTTATTTATTATATAGTATAGATATAGATTAGTGATTATAATACATTAATTTGAGATATTAATTATATTAATACACTAGGTTAGAATCCCGTGTATTACACGAGATTATATATTATAAAATATAAAACTTATAAATTTGTAAATACGTCTTAACTTGTCAGACTATTATGATCGTCTCGAGATATATCAAGTGAAAATGTGTGTATATAACAAATTCGTATTTTTCTTTAATTAATTATATTTTGATAATCTATTATATATTCTTATTTAATATAATTAGTATTCATCTTTAATAATATATTTATAATATCATTATTATTTAATAAGATAGAGACGCATTTATTAGGAGAGAGATACGGGAAAACAAATGTGAGGAGGCATGAGAAAGTGACATGTGTCCATCTTAAAACTTTATTTATTAGTATAGATTTGAGAAAAATAATTTTTTATACATTAATTTTTAAAAATTTAAGTGAAGAAACTTGTCTTTTATGAATTACTGTTTTAATTTTCTTTTACACACATGTTAATTATGTGATTAAATATAAAAATAAAAAACTAATTAAATAATATTGATTATAAATACATAAATTAGTTAGACCACAATTAACTTCAATTAATAAAGAAACTCTTTTAGAAATCTAATTATGTAGACAGTGAGTTTACTCTCTAACAAAATTCTTAAAAATTATTTTTATTTTATACGATTTCATATTTACTTTATTTTATAAAATTTTAATAAATCTTTAATTATAATAAATGATACTTCAGCAATTAATTTTATTAAACGCTTTTTTTGCCAAAGGCATAATAGCCCAACAACATCTTGGTGGAGAAATAAGGCTCAGGGACCATAAGGTCCTGGGTTCGAATCTCATAAGGGGGTTTCACAGAAAAATTAAGTTTCCTACTGAATTGGTGACTTGTGTTGGAATATGATCTGGTGGCACGATGATACTCCAGTGGTCCGTCAGTGATCCAAATATGTCGTTCAAAATAATAACAAATAAATAAATTATTCAAGCGTTTTACATATGTTAGTGTGTTATGTTACCCGCCGAATCGCACGTGCACCCCTTCTAGTAATCTATATTTATATCTATACTTGTATACTATATAATAAATAAAGGTTTTTTCATGTCACGTGTCGTCTCCATATTCATTCTAATCATTTTTCCCGCCTCTCTCTCTTCTATTAAATACACATTTATATTTTGGTAATAATATATTTTTAAAGAAAATACTAATTATACAAATAAAACATATTTATTTTAAATTATCACTTATTATAAGAAACTTTAAAATCTAATCATGTAACTTTTAATTTCAATGAAATAGTAAATGAAAGTCAATTTATATTAAATAGTATTTAACGTATTTTCGAAACCCAGTTATATATTAATTTTAACATATTTTAAATTTTGTTATAATTCTTAGTATATGTAATACATTTTTACATATGTAAAATATATACACAAAGATTTAAGAATTTTATGTATTGATATTTTTCACACAATGTGTATTACACGGGTTTTAAGATGGTTTTATATACAACAAAATAAGTTTGTTCAAATATAGTTTGTTTGTCGTGGTAATAACCTCATGACATTTATAACCACTGGCTTTAGTCCAGTGGTAAAAGGCAATGAAGATTCAACTTGTCCACGCAGGTTCGAATTCGAGCCGAACCGGGTTTTAGTCCGGAGTGCGTTACGCTAGCGGAGTTTACCCCGTGTAGCGGCGCAACTGCTGTCAAGTGGCAGCAGGCTCCATGGTTTCCCGGTGAAAGCCTAGCCTCTCGTTCTGAACCCGCGGGCCCGGTTCAGACAACGTAGTGGTCAGGTTGAGGGGTAACGGGTCTCCGAATTTCGGAGACACGACTGCCACTTAAAAAATGAAAATCGCCTTTCAAAAAAAAAAAACCTCATGACATTTCATATTTTAGTAATTAATGATTTAATGTCATATGCTGAGAATTTTATTTTCAGGAAGAGGAAACTAATAAGCATAAAATCTATTAAAATATATACTATCCATATATGTGCCTTCTTTTTATAGTTATTATTAGTTTAGTTCTAACTTCTAATCGAATATTGCCGAAAAGTATGTATACAGTTATAAAAAGTACATTAAACCGGCGTAAATGTTAATCAATTAAAAAGCCGGTTTAGGCGGTGTTTGGTAATGTGGGCCGTGTTGCCTTCATTATTTCGGTCGGCAATTCCTCCATTGTAATAGGTAATTGTAGTTTTAAAGGAGATAATATATCTAATTCACATTTTACCATTTTTTTTAAATTAAGGATATCATATTTTAGTGTTATTTAGGTTTATTTTTGATGATATGTTGACTTGTTATATGTTAAAATTGTTATTTTTTATAATAATATAAATTTATTTTATTGTTTTACATGCTTTTTTGATCAATATTAATATAAAAGACGATATAAATTTGAATGACGTATATGCTTGTTTAATAAATATGCAACTTTTAGAAGTCACAATGGACATTATGATGGTAAGTGATATACACTCTAATCAAATAGTTGTGTTTTTAAATCTTACAGAGTGCAGTTGTGAAATCATTGCAAAAATAGGATAAATCGGAATATTGCCGCTTCACCAAAACTAAGCGTAAAGAATCAACCAGACCGACCTACCGGATATATCAGGAGTACCTAGTACCGGTGCCACGAAAAGATATATTTTTAAATCTCGCATTACTTTAGTGCGTTCTCTAATTAGTTGACCTACTTAAGCGGAGTCACACTTGATAAACAAAAATAAAAGAACTCGATAACTATAATTAATCTTTAACTCAACTACTAGTTTTGAGGAAAAAAGGCATAATAAAAGTGTTAGCAAAGTTAATACAATTGCTGGTGCCACGTCACCACCATATAAGGTGTTTAGAGTCGAAGCAAAGCAAAGGACATTCCAATTCATTGCCCGTGTCACCCATCCTAGCTGGCAACTAAACAGCCGTTATAATTTATAACCATACAACTTTAATTATATTTATCACACAATTATATTTCTAATCTCTTATTAATTGTGATTATTCACTCATCCCACGTCTTGGGAAGTCAAAATAAAAAAAAGTGGCCATTTCCACCCCTTTTTTCTGTTTTTATATAAAAAAAAACCGAGACGTGCCAAGTTGACTTGTATGGAAAGAGATCAGAATCCGGGCAGCATGATCCGGGCAGCGTCCGTTACGCCATGTGAGATACTAAATTCCCCCCTAATTAAATTAAACTAATTAAATTAATAAAAGAATATAAAAAAACTTATAATATAAATTCTTCTCGAAGGAGCCATAACACCCAAAGGCATGTCTTCTTCCTAGAGAGAGAAACCAACACCTCTGTTTTTCATGGCGATTTAGTCGATAACTGTGACCAATTTCATCGATTTTTCATGCTCTGTTAGCTGTAATCCGCTGTTTCTTCGTTGAAATCGTTTCCACAGCTGTTTAATTGCTTTATTCTCCATATAATTTGTCTCCAGACGAAGAAGAACCAGAGATGATGCAGATGGACCGGAGACCGTGTTTGGATGAATTCGAGAAGCTTCTTGTTCGAATGAACACTCCGAGGTCAGCATCTCCCCTGTTTCTTCACTAATTTTTAATTTTTAGGTTTAATCTGTTCATATTCAGGCATCTCTTGAGCTTAATGTCATAACCTAATTTCTGCTTATTTCCTTAATTACAACCATTTTAGCGTTACACTTGTTATAACAATGCAATTTTGACTTTTCAACGACTTCGTGTAAAATACTTGGTTCAAAATTTGAATTTTCTTAGTCTTAATCAACTTTTTGGGGGTTACATGGCAGGGTCATGATCGATAATGCTGCCTGTGTAAACGCAACACTCGTCATGGTAAGTTTGAATAATCGACACCAAATCCATAGCAGTTGACCAATTCCCTTTGAATTTAGTTTTAATTTTATATTAATTTAAAACAATTATTATTTTTTTACAATAATTCGTAGATTGATAGTGCGAGAAAAGATGGAAATCTTCTAGAGGCGGTTCAAGTTCTTACAGATCTGAATCTTTTAATTAAAAAAGGTTATGTTTCCTCTGATGGAAGGTGGAACATGGATGGTAAGCTTTTAATTTATTTAATTTATTATTATTAATTATTAATTTTTGGAAATTTAATTACTGAATAATTGGTTTTTATTTTTCAATACAGTATTCCATGTCACTAATATGGATGGAAACAAATTGACCGATAACAGCATCATTAACTGCATCCAACATGTAATATTCACAATCTTTAAATCTTGATTAAGGGTTAATCTGTCATTAACTTGAGGCTAATTTATTGTTTATGTAGTCACTTGGAACTATTCACAACACAAGATTCAAATCTATTGATGGAATGACGGCAATCGAGTTGACCGGGACCGACAGAGTTGGTCTTTTATCTGAGGTTTTTGCGGTCCTCTCTGATCTCAAGTGTGACGTGGTAGAATCGAAAGTATGGACACATAATGGGCGGATTGCGTCTCTCATTTACTTGAAAGATTGTGTATCCGGGTGCCCGATTGATGATTCTCAGAAAATTGAGAGCATAGAGGGTCGGTTAAGGAACGTGCTTAAAGGTGATAATGATATCAGAAGTGCAAAAACTTCGGTTTCAATGGCTGTCACTCACACAGAGAGACGGCTTCACCAAATGATGTTTGCAGACCGCGATTATGAGAGAAGTCCCATTATAAAAACCAGTGGCGAGTATGCTCCATCTGTGTCGGTTCAGAACTGCTTAGAGAAAGGGTACTCGGTTCTTAACATCCAGTGCAAAGATCGACCCAAGCTTTTATTCGATGTTGTTTTCACCTTAACCGATATGCAGTACATAGTCTTTCATGCCACTATTGACACCACGAACAACGGAGCATATCTGGTACATAGAACACAGTCATACCATCTTAGCATAAAATTATTAAAAATTTGATTTTTTTTTAATTTGTTTTCGTTTATTTATGGTTTAGGAATTCTTTATTAGACATACAGACGGAACCCCGATTAGTTCAGAAGCCGAAAAAAGACTACTGACTCTTTGGTTGAGAGCTGCTATTGAAAGAAGAGCATCTGAGGTATTATTACTTTTACTTAAAAGATAATTTCAGTTAGTTACAAACATGTTCTGTAAATTGTAAAGGTTCATTTTGTTACAGGGTGTAAGGCTCGAGCTATGCAAGGCGGATAAACCAGGACTACTAGCCGAAGTGACACGCACATTCAGAGAAAACGCGCTAAATGTAACACGCGCTGAAATAACAACAACAATGGGTACAGCTGAAAACATATTCTATGTGACAGATGCGGTTGGGAACCATGTTGATTCGAAAATCATAGAATCGGTTCGACAAAAGATTGGGCCAGATTACCTAAGGGTAAAGGAACTACCATTAACACATGGGAATCGTCCAAAGACACAGAATGAAGAAGGTGGGCTTGGTGGGACAATGTTGTTATCACTTGGAAGCTTATTAAGAAGGAATCTTTACTATTTAGGGTTGATTAAGTCATTTTCTTGAAAGAGGGATCTATACTTTGCTTGGAGAAGAGGGATTCTGTTTTCATTTTGCACATAAAGTATTAGTTGGGGGGGGGGGGGGGGGGGTTAGTAGTTGTGACTTGTTATGGTTGGTATATGTTTGGTAGAATACAGGAACAGGGAGACATATATTAGGTTTGGGATGGTGAATTGGGGCCACTGGGTTTATTAAATTGCTGTTATCTTGCTGGCTGGTGGCAATTATTTAGGCAGATGATGGGAGTTACACACATTTGTTCCACATAGACAGTAGTAGTAGTAGTAGTTTGTACATAACTTCTTTTATAATTACTAGTGCTATTTGACTATCTCATGTTCCTTCTTAACTGCAACAATATTTGACAAATCAATATGGTGGTGTAACATCCCAAAAATAAAACGACAGTTATAATAACGGGTTAGAATGCGAGAACGAACGGAATAAACGAACGAGGCATGACGGGCCGGGCCGGATGGGCCGGCGTGCTAGAAGGGCGAACATTGGGGAGCCTCCCCTATAAATAGCCTAAGTCACCACCCTTTTCTCTCATTTGCAACATCTAAAGAGAGAAACCGTAGAGAGAGAAAGTTGGCGGATCGACCCGAGATTTCAGCAAAGTTTGCTCCATAACTCGTGAGAATAACCTCCGAATCAGAAGCTCGATACAGATAACGATCTGGCCTAGATCTGAGTTTTTGTTCGTTTTGGCGCTTTTCGGGTTTTGGATGAAAAGGTAACGTTTTTACGGATGAAACTGGAAGAAAAACATACATTTTAGTTCTTAAACGAAAAGCAAACGTTTTGAATGTAAACAAGTTCGGGATCTTGACGTAATCAGATCCGCATGCGAAAGTTAGGGTTTTTACGGGGAAGCAGGTCCTACGTACTTATCAAGTACACAAGAATCATTTCCTACGTACTTCTTAAGTACGCAAGAAGAAGGTTATGCGTACTTATCAAGTACGCAAGAAGAAGGTCCTGCGTACTTATCAAATACGCATGAAGCAAAGCCTGCGTACTTATCAAGTACGCATGAAACGAAGTCTGCACACTTATTAAGTACGTAAGAACAAGGCCCTGCGCACTTGCTAAGTGCGCAGGCATCATGCTGGTTAAGTAAGTCAGTATGTTTAGAATGGTTAAACCGTTAGAGTCGGGATTTGGTCTTATGTGTATTTAACTAATCAATTCCATGGTTGTAAAAATCGCTAGGCGCTAGTCGGGCGGTGAGGTAGGGCCTAGGCCTAGGCGGGATTAATCGGATTGAAATTTTTATATGTAATTTTCAGTTTTTTATATATATACACACATTTTTATATGTAATTTTTATAAAAATGTTCATTTTTAAACCACACCAAAGGTTTTCGCCGGAATTTGGTCGGATATTTCAGGTTTTCGCCAGAAATTTCAAGTTTTCGCCTTAATTTGGTCGGAAATTTCAGGTTTTCGCCTGAATGTTATCCGGAATCTGGCCGCCTAGGCCCGCCTAAGACCGGCTAGGCCCGCCTAGGCGCGATTTGGACCGCCTAGCGACTTTTGGACCGACTAGGCCAAAATTAGTCGTTAACGAGCCGCCTAGCGACTAATCGGCGCCTAGGCGCGATTTTTACAACACTGATCAATTCAGATCGGAAGTGACGTTGTTGGACCTTTGTTTAGGACAACCCAGATTACCTTATCAGGTGAGTTTTAGAAACCCTCTTTTAAATGTTTTGAATAATATTTTTGGGCTGGTGTGCATACGTAACGATGTGACTATTTTATAAAACAATGTTTATGAATGTTGTATGTGACGTTTTATGAAATGATGTTTATGAACGATGTTTTGGGAGGAAGGGTTATGAAAGAAGTGTTTATGAAATATTTTGCCAAAAGAAGTTTATGAATGAATGAATGATTTTTAATAAAACGTACGAATGCTTTAACAAAAGTTTTGAAGTAAAAGAAGTGAATGTTTACGAAAGTCACAAACGAACGAATCTGCCAATATTCCTTAGGGAATGAAGGTTATGGGTATGGGAAGTATGTTATGGGCCTTTACCTTTTAGGGGCCTTTGTGGCTGGCCAACTGTTGTACAACTGGGGTGATGACGGTCACTAAGGGGATTATCGTGATCCTTGAAATTGGTATGATTTACCTTACGTGGTAGTCGTGCTTGAAGTTGGTACTTGTGCCTTACGGGGTGCAGTGCTTGAAGTTTGGTACGTGTCATCTTTGTGATGCCGTGCTTGAAGTTTGGTGTTGAATAACCTAGGTATCGGGCCCTAAAAGTTTTTCACCCGAAGGACAGTACGATGTTTATAGGCCTAGTGGTGGTGATCTTTAGGTTATTCAACTAGTATGTGACGTTTGGATTTGACGGTTACGAGAAGGCGCATATTCGATATGTTCGTTGACTTATGTTTACGATGTTATGTTATGTTATTGCATGTTTTCGTACGCTTTTATTAATGAAGTTAAATGATATGTTTTTGGCAAATATTTGAAGTTAAGGTTTTATGAAAAGCTAGAACTCACCAGCGTAGCTGACTTTTAGTATGCATATTCAGGTTAAGGCAGGTTATGATGATGGATGGTGATGCTGGGCGTCTTGATGAGTTACCCGGATGATATGAAGACTGGCATCCCGTTATGATTAGCTTATGTTATGTTCATGTAATAGACTATGTTACGCTTCCGCGTGTTGAATAATGTCACGATTATGTTTTAATGAAATTTTCCGTTGCGTTATTTTGATATTCAAGTCTAAGAACTGTTTGTGAATGAGTAAATCCAACGAGTGAGGCCTCTCGGGTTTGGGGCCTTACAAGTTGATATCAGAGCAATAATTTGAGAGATTCGGACACTCCCAGTGTCTGAACTTAAACTGTGAATGGGACCGAAAGCGGATGACAGTACGGGTAACTCGAGACACAGCATCAGGTATGAAGTGTAAGGCCCCTTTCCGGGGTGACCTCACTTGTTGGATTTACTCATAAACATAGTCATAAATACTGAACTTAAATTTAAAACATTCAATTACATAATCAAAACAGCGGAAGTCTTTACGAATAAAACATAACATATTCTTAACAAACAAAAGTGGGATGTCAGTCTTGTGCCGGGTAACCTTCACGCCATCGCACGACCTTTTCTTCCTTTACCTGAAATGTATACTAAAGTCAGCTAACGCTGGTGAGTTCTAGTTTAATGCGTTTAGATATAAACATTCTTTTCTTTACTTCATAAGTAAACATTATTATAAAGTCATTCATATAAATACGTATTCATAACTTTTGCTTTTCTTTCATCTTTCTTTTCTTTATTAATGTGATTACATATATATATATATATACGTTCACCCTTTTTCTTTCACTTTTCTTACCATTCTTTCTTTATCTTTCTTACGTGATTACATAGATATGCATTCACCTTTACTTTCTTTACCATTTATTGGTCATACACATAAGGGTGATCAACCCATCTTACGGTACGTATATCACAAAGACATACGCCCTCGAGCTACCGTCGTAGCCCTTTTACTCGTCCGGTCCTAGAAACCGTCCGCCTTAACTTTGGTCCGACCAACCTTCGGCCGTCCTTCTTTACCGTCCTACCGTCGTAGTCCGTCATATTCGCCCGTCTGCCCTAAGGCATCCGTTTCCCACTTGAACTAATTATGCAGCCGAATATTGATTTAGCGTCTTACTCCACCGTAGTGGCCTTTATTTAGTCTACCTTTCTAGACTTCCTTCTCTAGCTGCATAATAGTCAGGTGGTCGTCCGTCTACCGTAGTAGTCGTTAGCTTCGTTTCAGTCCATAACGTATACTTACATTCTTCGCATGCAATATATATTTATAAAGCAAGGTTTCATTTATTTACGTTATACCATTCATTCATTCATTCTTTGCAAACATACGTGTCGTTCTTTGTTCGTAATTCATTATTCGCATTCATATGTATCTACACATATACCTTAATATATCACGTATGATCACATTGACATTCATTTCATTTATTCATTTAGTGTATACACTTCAGCCCCAAAACATTTATAAATCATTTGCACATAACTTAGAAGGGGGCACATAGAACTCACTTGATAGGCGGGTCCCTGAAGTATAATAGCTGGTTTCGAAACGTCACTAAGGTCACCCACAATCTGTATAATAAAGTCATACATATAAGGTAGGGCTCCTAAATGACACTAGACATTACTGTTCTTGAACTTAGTAGTTTCGGGAGGTGGGTCGCATCGAAACTATGGTAGTTTCGAGCTATGGTCTTACACTCGAAACTAGGTAGTTTCGAGTCCTGAGTTCCTATCGAAACTATGGTAGTTTCGAGTCATTAACTTATGAAAAA
Organism: Smallanthus sonchifolius; assembly: GCA_023525975.1. NCBI lineage: Eukaryota > Viridiplantae > Streptophyta > Magnoliopsida > Asterales > Asteraceae > Smallanthus > Smallanthus sonchifolius. Next base: position 56,221,779 of record CM042041.1, on the reverse strand, counting down.
TCTTAGTAGTTTAGGTTCAAGGTGACACTCGAAACTAGGTAGTTTCGAGTCCTGAGTTCCTATCGAAACTATGGTAGTTTCGAGTCATTGGCTGCTATCGAAACTAGATAGTTTCGAGTCAAACATGACTATCGAAACTAGAGTAGTTTCGATGGGTCTGCATGTATCGAAACTATAGTTTCGAGTCATGGGTCTGCATCTTTCCTGACCAGAACCTTGCTCCAGCCAACTTATTTCCAATCGATTAAACCTTGAACATTTTACGTTAAACACCTTCCTTTATCGTTCTTGAGTTCAAATACGTGATTTGTTTCAAGTTTCATATGCGAAAATCGTATCTTTATTTGATTTAAACCCGAGACATGCAAAGACTCAGAATCAGAGGCGATGCTTACCTCAACAGGCCCGATTTCTGTTGCTATGCGTTGAAATGGTGGAGTCGGATGATTCCCGAGCCCTTGAGTCTTCTCCTTGCGGTTTTCTTCACAAGCCGATCGCTCTCTCTCTCTCTCTCTCTCTAGTATTCTTGCGCAGGAAGATGAAATGAGAGGGGGGGGGGTTTGGGTTGAAGCTGCTGTTTTGTAATGGGGTTTCCCCCTTTTCTTTTCGGCCCATGGGCCGAAATTTTGGCCAAGCCCACTTTATTTCCCTTTTCTATTTGTCTTGTCATTATTTGGGATGTTACAAGTCTACCCTCCTTAATGAGGTTTCGTCCTCGAAACCTGTTACACGTTAAACAACTGGGGATACAGTTCCTTCATCTCGTCTTCTTTCTCCCAAGTAGCCTCGGACCCCTTTCTGTGTTTCCATTGTATTTTGACTAAAGGGATCGACTTATTGCGTAATCGTTTCTCAGCTCTGTCAAGAATAGCTATTGGTTCTTCTACATAGTTCAAGCTGTTATCCACTTCGATTTCGTCATAAGGTATGTGAGCCGTATCGTCAGCAAGGCACTTGCGTAAGTGTGATATGTGGAATGTAGGGTGTATTCCACTAAGCTCGACGGGTAGGTCGAGTCTGTAAGCAACTTGACCCACTCTTGCTACAATCTTGAAAGGTCCGACAAACCTTGGACTTAGTTTGCCACGCTTTCTGAACCGAATGATTCCTTTCCACGGTGATACTTTCAACAGTACCATGTCCCCTACTTGAAACTCTAAATCCCTCCTTCTCTTATCCGCGTATGATTTCTGTCTGTCTTTTGCGGCTTTCATACGAGCCTTGATTTGATCAAATTTCTCAGAAGTAGCTTTGACCACTTCGAGACTTGCAAAATCCTTCTGTCCAATTTCCCCCCAACAAACCGGGGTCCTACATTTCCTTCCATACAACATTTCAAATGGCGGCATGCCAATAGTCGAGTGATAGCTGTTGTTATATGAAAATTCTGCCAATGGTAGATGGCTGTCCCAACTCCCACCGAAGTCAATGATACAGGCCCGGAGCATGTCCTCCAAGGTCTGAATGGTCCTTTCCGATTGTCCATCGGTTTGGGGGTGGTAAGCGGTGCTGATGTTCAGTCTAGTGCCCATTGCTTCATTGAATTTCTTCCAAAACCTAGACGTGAATCTAGTATCCCTGTCAGACACAATCGACAGCGGCATACCATGTCTGCTCACAATTTCCTTGATAAATACTTCTGCTAGCTTTTCAGAAGAAGAAGTTTCTCGTATTGGCAAGAAGTGAGCACTCTTTGTCAAGCGGTCGACGATCACCCAAATGGTATCATTGCCTTTAGCTGTTCGCGGTAGCTTGGTAATGAAGTCCATTGTGATCTCTTCCCACTTCCATTCCGGTATTGGTAAAGGTTGCATTTTACCGCATGGTTTCTGGTGCTCGGCCTTAACTAGAGAACACGTTAGGCACTTGCTCACGTATTCTGTCACATCATTCTTCATGCCAGGCCACCAGTATTCTTTCTTCAAGTCTTGATACATTTTGTTTGTCCCGGGGTGGATAGAATAGCGAGACTTATGGGCCTCGTCAAGGATTTTGGCCCTAAGTTCACCAATCTTAGGTATCCACATCCGGCCAAAACGAGTTCGTACACCGTACGTATTGGTTTCCAGGTTACCCTGTTGTCCAACTATTCTTTCGCGTTTCACATTTCTCTCTAACAGTGCTTCACCTTGTGCCTTTACTATTTCATTCATTAAATCTGGTGTTATAATCAACTGACACGCCTTGATTCTAATAGGTGTCGACTCTTCCTTCCTGCTTAAGGCGTCAGCCACTACATTTGCCTTGCCTGGGTGGTATAATATTTCGCAATCGTAGTCTTTTAGTAGTTCCAACCACCTTCTTTGTCTCATGTTTAATTCCTTCTGCTCGAAGAAGTACTTCAGGCTCTTGTGATCGGAGTAGATGGTGCATTTAACTCCATACAAGTAGTGTCTCCATATTTTCAACGCGAAAACTACTGCTGCTAATTCTAGATCATGTGTTGGGTAGTTAACTTCATGAACCTTTAGTTGCCGCGATGCATAAGCAATTACCTTTCCTCGTTGCATGAGTACGCACCCTAATCCTTGCCCTGAAGCGTCAGAGTAGACTACTAAGTCTTCATTTCCCTCAGGTAGTGTTAATACTGGAGCTTGAGTTAATCGTGTCTTAAGTTCCTCAAACGCGTTGTTTTGGGTTGGACCCCATTCATACTTTACTTCCTTCCGTGTCAGTTTGGTTAGCGGCGAGGCAATTCTTGAGAAATCTTGGATGAACCTTCGATAGTAGCCTGCCAACCCTAGAAAGCTTCGTATCTCTGTTGGTGTCTTTGGGATGTTCCATTCCTTTACTGTCTCGATCTTTGCAGGATCCACCATGATGCCGTTTGGGTTTATTACATGACCTAGGAATTGGACTTCCCTAAGCCAGAACGCGCATTTGGAGAATTTTGCGTACAACTTTTCCTGCTTTAGCACCTCCAATACTTCCCTTAGGTGACAGTGGTGATCACCTTCATTCTTTGAATATATGAGGATGTCATCTATAAAAACTATTACTGATCGATCCAACATGGGTCGGCATACTCTGTTCATTAAATCCATAAATGCTGCTGGTGCGTTAGTTAATCCGAAGGACATCACGAGAAATTCATAATGCCCATAACGCGTACGAAACGCAGTTTTCGGTACATCTTCCTCTCTTACTTTCAATTGATGGTAACCCGACCTGAGATCAATCTTTGAGAACCAACTCGCGCCTTGTAATTGATCAAAGAGGTCGTCTATTCTAGGCAGTGGGTATTTGTTCTTTACTGTTCTCTTGTTCAGTTCACGGTAGTCGATGCACATGCGCATGCTGCCGTCCTTTTTCTTTACAAATAATACCGGAGCGCCCCATGGTGAGATGCTCGGTCTGATAAATCCTTTCTCTGTTAATTCTTCAAGTTGGGACATTAATTCTTTCATTTCTGACGGAGCCAATCGGTATGGTGCCTTGGCAACGGGCTCAGCTCCTGGCAGTAAGTCAATCTGAAATTCTATTTCCCGATCGAGCGGCAAACCAGGTAGGTCCTCTGGGAACACTTCTGGAAAATTGCACACCACGGGTACATCTTTTAGCTCTTTCGTTTTCATTCTATCGTCAATAACATACGCCAGATAAGCTTCGCAACCGCGCCTCATGTAACTTTCGGCCTTGATCATAGAGATGACGTTCGGCATTGTGCTATTCCAGTCACCATAAACCGTAATCGGACTGCCGTCAGTGGCCTTGAGATGTATCATCTTTCGTTTACATATGATTTGAGCTTCGTTGGCAGCTAACCAATCCATGCCCAATACTACATCGAATCCTCCTAAGGTTAGAAGGTACAATTTAGATGGAAACTTATGGCCCTCTATTTCTACCATGCAATCGTCAGTCACTTGGATGACTACTGAGTTTTTACCAATAGCAGTTTGTACGCTAAAGGCCCTTAAAAGGCTAGTGGTTGTGCAGTCTAATTTGCGGCTAAATGCAGTGGATATAAAACTTTTACTAGCACCAGAATCAAACAGAATAGCAGCATGTTCATCATTTACTAGGAACGTACCCGACACGACGTCAGGGTTTCCTCTTGCTTCTTCCTCGGTTAAAGCATAGGCCCGAGTCCTAGCCTTTGGCTGTTCCTTTTCCTTTTCTTTTCCCGAACCAGATTGGCCGGCCTTCCTGCAGTTCTTTGTCAGATGTCCAAACAATCCACATACTTGACACTTGACGTCTCTTACACATTCTCGAGAGAAGTGCCCCGGCTTCCCGCACTTATAGCATGTGGTGGTGCCGATTTTACATTCGCCAAGATGTTGCCTTCCATATTTCTTGCATGTTTCATATTCGTCCGACCTTGGCTTCTTAGTTTCAGTTGTTACGTTCCCTCTTCCTGCGCCTCTAGACGGGTTCTCCCACTTTCTCTTTTGGGTCTCTGTTGGTGGGTCCTCATTGGCATAATCGTCGTAGACGATTCCGCTCAGATTCACTACCGACTCGAAGGTCGAGGGTAGGTTGGCTTTTACATGAACACGGACCCGTTGTGGCAATCCCTTAACATAGTACTTGATCAAACGATCTTCAGTTTCCACCAGGTGTGGTACTAGTTGAGCCAGTTCATTGAATCTTGATGTATACTGGCGATGAGTCTTGTTGCCAGCCTTGAAGTTCAGGAACTCGTTCTCCACACGATCAATCTCATTTTGTGGGCAGAACTTTTGGATTACGAGCTTTTTCAAGTCCTCCCATGTCATTCTGGCAAGAGCATGTGGTGACTTTGCTCTTTGAATATTTCTCCACCAACCTAGTGCTTCATTGGTGAAAGAATGAGCAACATATTTAACAGCTTGGTCTGGTCGACATTCGCTGATGTTGATGACTGCGTTCATCCTCTCGATCCATTCGAACGTGGCCACCGAATCCTTGGTTCCATCAAACTTAGGTGGGTCTCCGTCCTTGAATCCTTTGTAAGTACACCCACGATTGCTTGATGCCACTTTTACTTCATCCCCGTCACTATCATAAATTTTCTCTTCATTGTTCCCTTCATCCTCCTCTTTACTTTTCTTTATTGCCTCAGATAGTAGATCAGGCAATACCTTCTTCAGTGTGAGCACAACTTCACGGGCAATAGCATCCCTGACTTCGGGTTCCAACTGTATCGGCCCTGGATTGTCGTCTCCAGTTGGGGTCACTTCTGTTTCGTGTACACTCTCGGTGTGTTCCGCGTGCACACTCTCTTCTTCTTCTAGTCTTTGATTCAACGGAGGTCTACCTCGTCGGCCAGTGCGACCGCCTCGGCGTCCAGTTCTTCCTCCGCCAGCCATAATTTCTTAATTTCCTGATAGTCATAAAGGGAATACATCAATGTCATTACTTCAGATCATAGTTTGGAACAGTACGAGCAAGGTAAATTTTTAATTACAGTGACCGGTTTGTGATTACTAATTTACATTGCTTTTCGGGTTCAAAACTCTTCAAATCGGTTGTGACATTGACATCTATTTGTTCTAAGTTAAGGTATCTATCCTTATCTAGAGCATTAGCTTTAGTACTTACTTACCGTGCTGCGTTGACGTTGGTTACCCATACTGACATCCGTGCGTTGGTCCCATAATCAGTTTGAGTCCAGACATTTAGGGATGTCTGAATCTCTCAAACTATTGCTCTGATACCAACTTGTAAGGCCCCTTTCCCGGGTGACCTCACTTGTTGGATTTACTCATAAACATAGTCATAAATACTGAACTTAAATTTAAAACATTCAATTACATAATCAAAACAGCGGAAGTCTTTACGAATAAAACATAACATATTCTTAACAAACAAAAGTGGGATGTCAGTCTTGTGCCGGGTAACCTTCACGCCATCGCACGACCTTTTCTTCCTTTACCTGAAATGTATACTAAAGTCAGCTAACGCTGGTGAGTTCTAGTTTAATGCGTTTAGATATAAACATTCTTTTCTTTACTTCATAAGTAAACATTATTATAAAGTCATTCATATAAATACGTATTCATAACTTTTGCTTTTCTTTCATCTTTCTTTTCTTTATTAATGTGATTACATATATATATATATACGTTCACCCTTTTTCTTTCACTTTTCTTACCATTCTTTCTTTATCTTTCTTACGTGATTACATAGATATGCATTCACCTTTACTTTCTTTACCATTTATTGGTCATACACATAAGGGTGATCAACCCATCTTACGGTACGTATATCACAAAGACATACGCCCTCGAGCTACCGTCGTAGCCCTTTTACTCGTCCGGTCCTAGAAACCGTCCGCCTCAACTTTGGTCCGACCAACCTTCGGCCGTCCTTCTTTACCGTCCTACCGTCGTAGTCCGTCATATTCGCCCGTCTGCCCTAAGGCATCCGTTTCCCACTTGAACTAATTATGCAGCCGAATATTGATTTAGCGTCTTACTCCACCGTAGTGGCCTTTATTTAGTCTACCTTTCTAGACTTCCTTCTCTAGCTGCATAATAGTCAGGTGGTCGTCCGTCTACCGTAGTAGTCGTTAGCTTCGTTTCCGTCCATAACGTATACTTACATTCTTCGCATGCAATATATATTTATAAAGCAAGGTTTCATTTATTTACGTTATACCATTCATTCATTCATTCTTTGCAAACATACGTGTCGTTCTTTGTTCGTAATTCATTATTCGCATTCATATGTATCTACACATATACCTTAATATATCACGTATGATCACATTGACATTCATTTCATTTATTCATTTAGTGTATACACTTCAGCCCCAAAACATTTATAAATCATTTGCACATAACTTAGAAGAGGGCACATAGAACTCACTTGATAGGCGGGTCCCTGAAGTATAATAGCTGGTTTCGAAACGTCACTAAGGTCACCCACAATCTGTATAATAAAGTCATACATATAAGGTAGGGCTCCTAAATGACACTAGACATTACTGTTCTTGAACTTAGTAGTTTCGGGAGGTGGGTCGCATCGAAACTATGGTAGTTTCGAGCTATGGTCTTACACTCGAAACTAGGTAGTTTCGAGTCCTGAGTTCCTATCGAAACTATGGTAGTTTCGAGTCATTAACTTATGAAAAATCTTAGTAGTTTAGGTTCAAGGTGACACTCGAAACTAGGTAGTTTCGAGTCCTGAGTTCCTATCGAAACTATGGTAGTTTCGAGTCATTGGCTGCTATCGAAACTAGATAGTTTCGAGTCAAACATGACTATCGAAACTAGAGTAGTTTCGATGGGTCTGCATGTATCGAAACTATAGTTTCGAGTCATGGGTCTGCATCTTTCCTGACCAGAACCTTGCTCCAGCCAACTTATTTCCAATCGATTAAACCTTGAACATTTTACGTTAAACACCTTCCTTTATCGTTCTTGAGTTCAAATACGTGATTTGTTTCAAGTTTCATATGCGAAAATCGTATCTTTATTTGATTTAAACCCGAGACATGCAAAGACTCAGAATCAGAGGCGATGCTTACCTCAACAGGCCCGATTTCTGTTGCTATGCGTTGAAATGGTGGAGTCGGATGATTCCCGAGCCCTTGAGTCTTCTCCTTGCGGTTTTCTTCACAAGCCGATCGCTCTCTCTCTCTCTCTCTCTAGTATTCTTGCGCAGGAAGATGAAATGAGAGGGGGGGGGGGGGTTTGGGTTGAAGCTGCTGTTTTGTAATGGGGTTTCCCCCTTTTCTTTTCGGCCCATGGGCCGAAATTTTGGCCAAGCCCACTTTATTTCCCTTTTCTATTTGTCTTGTCATTATTTGGGATGTTACAGGAAGGTAGTATATATTTACATATATAGTATGCCTTAGAAAGGGTTAGGTAAGGACTTGCGTTCTGATGGAATCACAAAGGTGGTCAAATAGAAATCGAAAGGTAGTGTAATGGTTAATTGTAGATGGCCAGTGTATATTAACATCTTACAGTGCTTGCTGAATTCTATTTGCTAACTAGTGTGATGACATTGGATTCCTTGTCTTATAGAACGAAATGGCGGGACAAAATAGCGGAAGGCGTGGTGGGGGCCGTACCGGTGGTCGTAACGATGGGCGCGGCAGGACCCCTGCACGCCAAGAGTACAGTGAAGAAGGAGGTGTTCACACTGAGCCAGAAGTTAGTATGCATGGGACTGAGACGACTCATGTCAAAGAACAACAATTCACTTTTGAACCGGAAGTGAGAGCGGCTCTGGCACGCGAGTTCACTGAGTTGATGAAGGTTTCCTTACAAGGATTGTTGGCAGAAGCGTTAAAGAAGGCTAGTGAGACGGGTGGGTCTAACACGGCGATTGGTACCCCGAACACTGAGGCAATCAAAGCACCGCTTAACCGTGGTTGCGACTATAAGTCCTTTAAGGCATGCGACCCGCCGATCCTGAGACGCGGTGGCTACTTTTGATTGGGTAATCCGTATGCAAGCTGCCATTCGTCTGAGCGAGTGTCGAGCGGATCAAGTTGTGAAGTTTGCTGCTAACTCCTTGAGGGAGGAAGCATCCCACTGGTGGGAAGGTGTACGTAAAGCCAAAGGGGACGAGGCTGTGGATGCGATGATGTGGACTGATTTGAAAACTTTGGTGATCAAGAATTTCTGTCCAAGGAATGAGATCGAAAAGGTAGAAAGGGAATTCTGGGGATTAAGGCCGGGAGCATGACGCACCGGCAGTACACCACACGGTTCAATGAACTGGCACGTCTGGTGCCACACCTTGTCACGACTGAGGAAAGAAAGATTTCCTGTTACATTCAAGGGCTGCCGGACCAGGTCCGCACCTATGTTAAGGCAAACGCCCCTAGTACCTATGATTCGGTAGTAGAACTGAGCGGCGTGGTATTTGATGATCTGGCGCTGAATGTCGTTGCCATTGAAGAGCCTAAGAAGAAGCTAAGTTTTCCCACTAAGCGATCGGCTGGGAAGTTGTTTGGGGCTCGAGACAAACAGGCCAGGGTAGGTGAGACGACAGTCTGTGGTAAATGTGGGGTAAGACATGCGGGTGAATGTCGGTTAGGGTCAAATATGTGCTTTAAATGCGGCAAGACCGGACACTACTCTCGTGATTGCCCGCAAGGCTTTAAATGCTACAACTGTGGGGAGAGTGGTCATATGAGTCGGGAATGCACCAAGCCCAGGATGGGTGAAGGCGGGAAGGGGAAAGGCCCGGAGAAGAAAGAAGAGAGGCCCCAAGCAAAGACTCGTGCGTACGCGCTGACGCAAGACCAGGCCAGGGTGGACCCCGACGTGGTGTCAGGTACGTTCATCCTTGACAACACTTTTGTTTCGGTGTTATTTGATTCGGGTGCCATTAAGAGTTTTATATCTGTGAGTTTTTGTAAACGAGTGAAATACACTGTCAGTAAGCTAGAAAGGGCCTTTAGCGTAGAAACCGCTGAGGGTAGGACTGCAAGAGTAACCGATGTAGTTGACAATTCCACGATAAAAATAGAAGGCCATAGATTCCCCTCAGGTTGTTTGTTATGGTTTTGGGTGGGTTCGATGTCGTGTTAGGTATGGATTGGCTAACTTCCAATGAAGCGCAAATTATATGCAAACGAAAGATAATCCGACCCAAGGCTCCGGATGGTAGCAAAGTCGAGATTTTTGGAGATCGTGACGCCCCGATGCCCAACGTCATCTTGATGATTAAGGCAACAGATTACTTGAGGCGCGGATGCGAGGCTTATCTGGTGTACGTGATTGATAAATGTAAGGATGTGAAGGAACTAGACGATGTACACGTGGTACGCGAGTACCCGGAGGTGTTTCCAGAGGACTTTCCTGGGATACCACCCGACAAAGAGATTGAGTTCCAAATCGACTTAGTACCAGATGCCCAGCCCGTGGCTAAAGCTCCATATCGACTAACACCAGTAGAGATGAAAGAGCTAATGGCACAACTAGACGAGTTACTTGAGAAAGGATTTATCCAACCGAGCATCTCGCCGTGGGGTGCTCCGGTGTTGTTTGTGAAGAAGAAAGACGGTTCGATGAGAATGTGTATTGATTATCGCGAGTTGAACAAAACGTACGGTGAAGAACAAGTACCCTTTACCAAGGATCGACGACCTGTTCGATCAATTGCAAGGCGCAAGTTGGTTCTCAAAAATCGACCTTCGGTCCGGGTACCATCAGCTGAAGGTGAGGGAAGAAGACATACCGAAAACTGCATTTCGCACGTGTTATGGACATTTCGAGTTCCGCGTAATGTATTTTGGATTGACGAACGCCCCCGCAACGTTCATGGATTTGATGAATAGAGTTTGTCGACCAATGCTGGATCGATCGGTAATCGTGTTCATCGATGATATCCTCATCTACTCCAAGAATGAGGGTGATCACGCGTGTCACTTGAAGGAGGTATTGGAAGCTCTGAATAAGGAAAAGTTGTATGCTAAGTTCTCCAATTGTGCGTTCTGGCTTAGGGAAGTCCAATTCCTAGGTCACGTCATTAAACCGAACGGTATTATGGTTGACCCAACAAAGATAATGACGTTTAAGGGAATGGAGTATTCCTAAGACGCCAACTGAAATCCGTAGTTTCTTGGGATTGGCAGGCTACTATCGGAGATTTATCCAGGATTTCTTAAAAATAGCTTGGCCGTTGACAAAGTTGACTCGGAAGGAGGTAAAGTACGAATGGGGTTCGACCCAGGATGAGGCGTTTAAGGAATTGAAAGAGAAGCTAACCAAAGCTCCAGTCTTGGCCCTTCCCGAGGGCAATGAAGACTTGGTGGTATACCCTAACGCTTCGGGTCAGGGATTAGGGTGCGTGTTGATGCAACGCGGTAGAGTGGTTGCATATGCGTCGGGACAATTGAAAGTTCACGAAGCCAATTATCCGACTCACGATTTGGAACTTGCTATTGTCGTATTTGCATTGAAAATCTGGAGGCACTACCTCTACGGGGTGAAGTTTACTATTTACTCCGACCACAAAATTTTGAAGTACTTCTTCGAACAAAGGGAACTTAATATGAGGCAGAGACGATGGTTGGAACTATTGAAAGACTATGACTGTGAAATCATATACCATCCTGGAAAGGCAAACGTGGTGGCTGACGCTTTAAGCCGAAAAGATGTGCATACTCCTATTAGAGTGAAAGCTTGCCAGTTGGTAGTAACATCAGATGTGATGAGAGAAATTTAAAGAGCTCAAGATGAAGCACTTAAGGAAGAAAACATAAAGAAGGAAAGGATGGTTGACCAACAGGACAAATTGGAATATAACACCTTTAGTGTTATGACACGTTTTGGGCGGGTATGGATACCTATGAGTGGCGAGCTTAGAACCAAAATCTTGGATGCGGCTCACAAGTCTCGTTACTCTATCCATCCCGGTACCAACAAAATGTACCAAGATCTGAGGAAGGAATACTGGTGGCCTGGAATGAAACACGAAGTGACAAAATACGTAAGCAAGTGCTTGACTTGCTCCCAAGTAAAGACTGAACACCAGAAACCGTATGGAAAGATTCAACCACTTGATATACCGGAATGGAAGTGGGAACACATTACCATGGACTTCATAACCAAGCTACCTCGCACAGCTAAAGGTCATGACCCCATTTGGGTAATTGTGGACCGTTTAATGAAGAGTGATCATTTCCTACCTATTCACGAGACGTTCTCGTCGGAAAGGTTAGCGGAAGTATTTATTAACGAAGTAGTAGCACGGTATGGGATGCCTTTGACGATCGTATCTGACCGGGACACACGATTCACATCGAGGTTCTGGAAAAGATTTCACGAGGCGATGGGCACGAGGCTTAATATCAGCACGGCCTACCACCCACAAATGGATGGTCAGTCCGAAAGGACCATTCAGACATTGGAGGATATGCTTCGTGCTTGTATTATCGATTTTGGCGGCAGTTGGGACAGTCATCTGCCGTTAGCCGAATTCTCCTACAACAATAGTCATCACACGACGATAGGCATGACGCCTTACGAAATGTTGTATTGGAGAAGATGCAGGACCCTGGTTTGTTGGGGTGAGATTGGACAGAAGGAATTAGGAAGTCTTGAAGTCGTAAGAGAAACGTCGGAAAGGTTTGATCAAATCAAAGCACGAATGAAGGCCGCACAAGATCGTCAGAAATCATATGCGGATAAACGACTAAGGCCTATTGAGTTTGATGTTGGGGACAAAGTAATGTTGAAAGTGTCACCCTAGAAGGGAATTAAACGATTCAGGAATAGAGGAAAGTTAAGTTCGACGTTTGTCGAACCATTCAGGATAATGGCACGGGTTGGTGAAGTCGCTTATCGGTTAGAGTTACCTGATGAGTTAAGTGGGATTCATCCTACCTTCCATGTATCACACTTGCGAAAGTGTTTGGCGGATGAATCGGCTCACGTACCACTTACTGACATCGAGGTCGACAACAGCCTTAACTACATCGAATAACCCGTGGCCATCTTAGACAGAAAAGAGAAGCGTTTGCGTAATAAGATTATTCAATTGGTTAAAGTCCAATTGAAGCACCGAAAGGGATCAGAATCTACTTGGGAAACGGAGACGGAAATGAGGAAGTCGTACCCTCAACTATTTGACTTATGATAGGTTTCGGGGACGAAACCTATTGTAAGAGGGGTAGACTTGTAACATCCCAAAAATAAAACAACAGTTATAATAACGGGTTAGAATGCGAGAACGAACGGAATAAACGAACGAGGCATGACGGGCCGGGCCGGCGTGCTAGAAGGGGCGAACATAAGGGAGCCTCCCCTATAAATAGCCTAAGTCACCACCCTTTTCTCTCATTTGCAACATCTAGAGAGAGAAACCGTAGAGAGAGAAAGTTGGCGGAACGATCCGAGATTTCAGCAAATTGTTGCTTCATAGCTCGTGAGAAGAACCTCCGAATCAGAAGCTCGATACAGACAACGATCTGGCCTAGATCTGATTTTTTGTTCGTTTTGGGGTTTTTCGGGTTTTGGATGAAAAGGTAACGTTTTTAAGGATGAAACTGGAAGAAAAACATAGATTTGAGTTCTTAAACGAAAAGCAAACGTTTTGAATGTCAACAAGTTCGGGATCTTGACGTAATCAAATCCGCATGCGAAAGTTAGGGTTTTCGCGGGGAAGCAGGTCCTGCGTACTTATCAAGTACGCAAGAAGAAGGTTATGCGTACTTATCAAGTACGCAAGAAGAAGGTTATGCGTAATTATCAAGTACGCAAGAAGAAGGTCCTGCGTACTTATCAAGTACGCATGAAGCAAAGCCTACATACTTATCAAGTACGCATGAAACGAAGTCTGCGCACTTATTAAGTACGCAAGAACAAGGCCCTGCGCACTTGCTAAGTGCGTAGGCATCAGGCTAGTTAAGTAAAGTCAGTATGTTTACAATGGTTAAACCGTTAGAGTCGGGATTTGGTCTGATGTGTATTTAACTAATAAATTCAGATCGGAAGTGGCGTTGTTGGACCTTTGTTTAGGATAACCCAGATTAGCTTGTCAGGTGAGTTCTAGAAGCCCTCTTTTAAATGTTTTGAATAATATTTTTGGGCTGGTGTGCATACGTAACGATGTGACTATTTTATAAAACAATGTTTATGAATGTTGTATGTGACGTTTTATAAAATGATGTTTATGAACGATGTTTTGGGAGGAAGGGTTATGAAAGAAGTGTTTATGAAATATTTTTCCAAAAGAAGTTTATGAATGAATGAATGATTTTTAATAAAACGTACGAATGCTTTAATTGAAGTTTTGAAGTAAAAGAAGTGAATGTTTACGAAAGTCACAAATGAACGAATCTGCCAATATTCATTAGGGAATGAAGGTTATGGGTATGGGAAGTATGTTATGGGCCTTTACCTTTTAAGGGCCTTTGTGGCTGGCCAACTGTTGTACAAATGGGGTGATGACGGTCACCAAGGAGATTATCGTGATCCTTGAAGTTGGTACGATTTACCTTACGTAGTAGTCGTGCTTGAAGTTTGGTACTTGTGCCTTACGGGGTGCAGTGCTTGAAGTTTGGTACGTGGCATCTTTGTGATGCCGTGCTTGAAGTTTGGTGTTGAATAACCTAGGTATCGGGTCCTAGGAGTTCTTCACCCGAATGACAGTACGGTGTTGATGGGCCTTGTGGTGGTGATCTTTAGGTTATTCCACTAGTATGTGACGTTTGGATTTGACGGTTACGAGAAGGCGCAAATTCGATATGTTCGTTGACTTATGTTTATGATGTTATATTATGTTATTGCATGTTTTCGTACGCTTTTATTAATGAAGTTAAATGATATGTTTTTGGCAAATATTTGAAGTTAAGGTTTTATGAAAAGCTAGAACTCACCAACGTAGCTGACTTTTAGTACATTCAGGTTAAGGCAAGTTATGATGATGGATGGTGATGTTGGGCGGCTTGATGAGTTACCCGGATGATATGAAGACTGGCATCTCGTTATGATTAGCTTATGTTATGTTAATGTAATAGACTATGTTACGCTTCCGCATGTTGAATAATGTCACGATTATGTTTTAATGAAATTTTTCGCTGCGTTATTTTGATATTCAAGTTTAAGAACTGTTTGTGAATGAGTAAATCTAACGGGTGAGGCCTCCCGGGTTTGGGGGCTTACATGTGGTTAGAAAATGGTTTATGGTTGTTAAAGACTTTAATGATAATGTTTGGCTACAACAAGTTATTAGCCTTTCCAAGTAAAGGTTATTTTACTTGAACATAAACTTACCAAGTAAAGCATTATGGCTCCACCAACATGTTCTGATTTTATATGCATTTTCTTATTTTAAGAAACAATTCTAATAATCTCCAACTTGGAATAAAATTACGTTCACGTCAAAACATATTTTTGGTAACGGGTTCTCAGGGTTATAAACAAAAGTTACTTTAGCTTTGAATCTTGCTATACACGTCTTAAATAACCTAATCTAACGAAAGCGATAGTGACTCGTAGCCATGATCACTAGTTATTCAACTAGCGTTTGAGTATCCTTCAAGCATAGCAGGAGCGCGACATTAGTATAATTCTAGATATTTGTTCCTTTAGAGTGTTGGACTTAATTGGATCGAGCACACACAATGACATCCGGGTTTTGTGACCCAACTCCGGGACACGACTATTTCTCTTTATATTAATCGAAAACCACAAAATACAATGATATTAACCCCATTTTATACTAACACAAACCTTGCTAAACAAGACTTCTAGTTTGACTCAATGAATGATTCGTAACGGATATTTCATCTTTAAACGTTTGTAGTCGGTTATACTATTTGAATTTTTGTTGTTACTTATTTTTTATATCATTTTAAGCAATATATTTCAATCCCCTTCTGTTATCTTAAACGATTTAGTTTAATTTATATATCTAGTTATTTTACCCGTCAAATGATGCATATTTTTGTTCATGTTCAATTGTAATCTAAAATTAATCATACAAAATAAACTAAATAATGCATTAAACAAGGTTTAGAAGATGACGATAAGATGTTGGAGTTTGAAGAGACATTATGTTGTTAAATAAACAAGTCAACCTATCAATACTTCACGGATGCCTTATCACTTCCTAATGCATGGCTTCCATGTATTAAATTTGAGTTTATATTTAGGATTTGATTGACTAATTCAAATTATATTAATAGTATATCATGCATAAATATTAAAATATATATTAAAAAAAAATAACAAATAAAAACAACGAATGTTTCACGGCATGGTCATGCACACATTCACGCCAAGAAACTTATAATAATATATTGAGTTTAAATTATATAACATCATAATCTTACTTTTTATTTATTTTTTAATATAATTATTTTATTTTTAACACTCATGTATCATCCCAAACCGAATTAAACACATACTCTCACATATGTCACTTAGTTTCTCTATCATATCATATGTTACTACTCTAATAAATAAAAATCTTTTAAGAATATGTGTCACTCTCTAGTTACTCCTCATCTTTATTTTTCTGCATCTCTCTCCTATTAAATATTAGATTTTCTATTTCTCTCTCGTATTAAATAATAATCTTTATATTAATAAATCTAATTACGAATACTTATTATTACTTAATATTAACTAAAATTTATCAATTAAATTAAAAAATTAATACTCAGTTGAAAAAAATATTTTAAAAACTAACTTAACATACCTTATAACTGTCACGACAAATTATATTTTTAAAAAATATATTTTGACAAATGTGTTTGTTAACAAATTACATTATATTTTATTCAACTGATGTAATATACTGGTTTATTCAACCCGTGTATTACACGGGTTTTTAAAAATATAAAATTTTTATTACTAAATATATAATATTTTATTTATTTAACCCGTGTAATACACGAGATTTTAACCTAGTAACAAATAAACACAAACAAAAACTCACGTCTTCCTCTCATTCTCTTTTCATAGCAACCTCCCGTGTTTGTATTGATTTTGAAATTAGACGAAGTTGTTATCTATTAATTTTTAATTTGACAAATTTCATTTTAATAATTCAAACTATAACATATTGGTCAATTACATGAAAATACTTTCAAATTAGGGTTTGTATGTTTTAAGCAATGTGTAAAAAAAGAGGGGCTGATAATAATTCATACTATAAATTTAGCATGTGACAGGCATAACTTTCATTTTTATTGTCAATAGCAGTCTCGATAACATAATCATCTTAAATTTCCTCCCCATTTACAATTGATTTGGCTCAAAAAGATGATTTTAAGCGGAATGAAGAAGCGTACTAGCGAAATCGAGTAGAAATTAAGTGTAACTAGAGCGTAAATTTATGATGACTATATTACTAGAACTACTATTGACAACAAAAATAAAAGTTGGTACTATCACGGGCTAAACTAATAGTATAGATTATTATCTACAAATAAGTTAAATTTGAATTATTAAAATTTTTCCTTCTAATTGTGACAAGAGAATTATAGAACATGAGGGTTGTTAATTTGTTCACTTTCTTTTATAGAATTTGTGCTTGCTTTGTTGGCACACTCTCGTTGCATGTGTTCATACAACTTTCGGTATGATGCTAATTCTCTCCGCCCCTATGGCACCCTTTCGAATATTTCTTATAATTTTATTTATGTTAGCTTTAATTTAATATCATTATTAGATGTAAAAATTTCCAATTCTTTTTAAAAAAGTGTGTTACTTTAGGTTATAGTTATCACTAATGAATAAAAAAACATAATAAAATTAAATAATTCTATTAAAATTACATATTAATAGTTTATAATAATTTTATATACAATACTTACATATTCATATTTAAAAAATTATACATGTGTTACATGCTGACAATCATTTAATCATATTAATATGATATTGAATTGAATTGTCATGTTAGTTAATGCCACCTTTAAACTTGACTTGTATTGTCGGTTCATTTGTGTGTTAAAAGTTCATATATATATATAAACTGGTCGGTTTTAAGCAACCAAACAAAACCAAAAAAAATAAAAGTAACACCGGTATAAAAGTGTTAATAGTTATCTCACGTGTATGCTTGTCAACAAGTTTATAAGGTAAACTGTTAAATCCATTGGTTTGATCGACGTTACAAAACCTTATCAACAAGCAAAATAGAAGCTTCGACAGTGTTGCCAAACTTGGAATCATATAATCAAACAGATAAGGTTTTGGTGTGAAGAATAAAAATGTACGGCATTTCAATAAGATTTAAGCACCCACAAGATCCCTAAATAAAGTGAAGTACTTCCCTAAATTAATTAAATGTGTTTTTCTAATACTAATAAGTTAAAATAAAGGCACACAAGAATATTCTCTAACACCACAACCTAATCACTTGCGTCATTTGACATGCTTGACTTACGACATCACATATGTTTTCTCCTTTTTAAATAAATAAGAATTGTATGTCTAGTACTCTAGTTAGTGGTTGTAGTTTTGTCACGTGTTAGGATGAAGGGGCAGGTTACTCGATAGTTGTCGAGTATGAGAGAGGTGGTCGGGTAAAATGGGTACACCACCCATGTCCGGGTGTTGAATCCCCACTCACTCTAGTAGACCTCACCACTCATCACACACACGTTTTCTATTTAAATGTTATTTTTAAGTGGGTGAATAGTTTGAGTATTGTTCTTTAATTAAATATGAGTAAATGAGTAGTTTGAATAGTTTTAAGGTGTCAAATTCTATTGGACAGTTTGGTGAGTAAAATTGATGGGTGAGTAAACCGCCTCTCTCACCCTTACTGTGTTATTTTATTTCGTAGCATGTCACGTTATATTATAAAAAATTATTTAGATGTTAATGATATACGTTACAGATAAAATAAAAATATTTTAGTATTACATTATATTTTTAAATCTTACAGATAAAATATAAATATTTTTATACCACCTTACATTTATCTATATAAAACAATTTAAATTCAGATAAAATTGGAAATTTAAAATTTTGAAAATTTCTGAAGTTACAAATGGTTGACTTTAATTAATTCTTGTGAAAAAGGTTTATATAAAGTTGGTTGAGATTTGAGATGAAGTAGGATAATGATGGTTTTATTAATAAATCTAAACCCATCCAACATGAGTTAGGCTATTAGGCATCTTTCGTTGTTATTTCAACCGTCACACTATCCTTCACTCCTCACGCACTATACCAAGCAAATGGTTCACTCATTATCATTATCACATCACCATTTTTTTTATTAAATAAAAAACCAAGAGAGATATAGAGAAAGAAAGAAGCGTGAAAGGGCTCACGCCTAGAACCACCGTCGTGAACACCGTGCCTACGTCGGGAACCACTTTAACCTAGGACCATGATCGCGTGTCGAAGGCTAATTAAAAATTGTTCCTTAGCTACTTTAGAATGTAGTACGGAAAGTAAGGTTGTCGAACCCACAAGGAATTCGTGGAAAGCACTATTTAGTTATTACTTAACGAAAACGCAGGAACTACTAAACTCTGATTTAGAAAGTTATTGCCAAAGCAACAAACTTTAATTGACTTAAAAGTGATTAGGAGAAAACGGATCGTTCCCGAGTCCGAATCACACATGTTAATGACAAACTAGATAGATACTTGTTGAACTCCCCATAGACATGAATTGCAAACACCTACAATTGATAAATAAACAAAAACCTGGAAATTTGACTCTGTTGATTTACGATTAGAAAACCGAATAATTGACACAAGATGAATCCCTAGTTAATTCCCTACAATTGATCCAATTATCACGGCTTTATGGTTTTGGGATTGTATATATAGTCAAAACCCTCAAAAATCCCGTTTTTCTCTCTAGGGAACGTAAGATACGCCGATAGGGTCGTAAGCTATAATCACCTCCTCACTCCTGCGCTTTTTCCTCTGTGCTACACTCCTCAAACGCTCATCTAAAAATGCTCTAGGGAATAAGCTACGCTCCTAACCAAATTTTCATATCCAGCTCGTCGAAACACCCCAAATCGATATTATTATGGCCCTTGTGATTTAATTTCTAGCTCAAGATATGCTTCTGTGAAGTTTTGCACTGTAGAATTTCCTGGTAAGCCGCCATTGTTGCATAGTTTCACATCCAATCCTTCTACATACCAAATGCTTCCCGAAACGCGTACTTAGCATCCAAACACCTATAAATCATAAACACGTGCAAAGTAAACGCGTTCCATACGATAATTCAACTAAGTATATGAAATCAAGCACAATAACTCTCATCCAATCCCACACTCATCAGACCACGCCTTAAGGTGTGAAAGGCGTGTCAGGTGGTCTTAGAGATGAGTATTCCAGACAACATTACTAAGGATCATCCTTAAAATCTTGCGTAGGAATCTAGTCAGAAAAAACGTGGGCATGAACTTTATATTCAAAATTAGTGAAAAAATACAGAGGCTTGTCCTTCTAAATTGTATTCCAATTGACGGATGTCAACGACAGATTACCTACGAATATTTATGAACTTTGTTTTTAAAATGTTTCTTTATGGGATCTAAGGATGGCAAATGAACCTGAACTCGACGGACAAACCCAAAACATTATGGACGAGTGTTAGAATATGAGACCGGATATTAGATTAGTTTTAAAAAAATTCAAGGATATGCGATTAGTATGGTATTAGGTGATACGTGACTCGGTTACATGAAAAATGTAAACCCGTTTACCCACCTATGGTTTTCTTTATTTTTATCTTACTTTCACCTTGTGTAATAAAATAATCTACTAATTCATTAGTTTTTAGTTTTTGTGTTTCTAAATTTCACTGGGTAATAAAATTATATAAAAATTATAATAGTGACAAATGTATTCTGAAATCACAACGGAAATAACAGATTTATCAGGTACCCGCGGGTGTACCCGATACACGACAGGTTATTATGCGACGAATACCCAACATGTATTGGGTCGGGTATGAGACACGATTGTATAATCAGGTATGAGACTAGATTACTAATACCCGTCCCAACCCCGTTTCATTGCCATCCCTAGTGGGATCCCGTCGGAGGGATTACCGTCGTCGATGATTGTCACTTTTCATGTAGTGGTGATATCCAAATATAATAAGATAGAAAAAGATAATAGATTATGCAGTTATAGAAACATTTTATGTATCATAAATAAAATGATAGATACAAGTGTTTATATAAGTATTACACTTTCTACTTAATTTTATTTTTTGTATTTTTTGTATTGGTTGAGATTAGGAATATTTGTCGTGTTAAAAGTTAAAACGAGCGGGTAATAAAAATAATAATTAATTACGTTAGTAGAGGTCGTCAATCGTGGCCATATTAAAAAGACGGTTAAGATGAGAATCAAAGTTATCCCTTTCCATTGGAGTGGGAACAATGAAAATAATCGACACAATCCAAGGAAAAGAGATTCACATTTTGATAGATACTCAAAATTATCGTTATATTCGAACTAAATCAAATAAAAATTTTAACACAAATAATTTGGATTATTTGAGAATTATGAAGCCATACACTATTCTTATGTAGATGGATGTTTAGTATTATATCAATTTTAGCATCGAACTGTGAGAACCAGATAAATATATGTATCTATGACTTTAATTATCATACGCTTATATAATCACATTTGATTTATGCTTTCTCTACAAGTGATTATACGGTTTTATATGATTCTCTAAGTTCTATAATAAATGCGTCTTTTGGTTTGTATTCTAAACATTGTTGAGCAACATATCTTAGGCAAAAAAAAGTAGTTTTTTCCTCAAAAACAAAATGGAAAGTCTTATCTATTTCATCGAAAGCGTCAATTGGTATATTAATGAAAACTAACAGGTCTAAATTTATTATTATTTTGTGATTATTATAAATTACTCGTTGTAATTAATTAGATTAAAATACTTCAAATATATCTATTCACGGTTCATGATAAATTTGATAATGTTAATTGTTAAAACTTAAAACTGAGTTGTTTATGGCCTATTTATATTTGGGGGCCCAATAGCATATTTATGGTTTGAGCTTGAGAATTTCACACATGTTATTTGGGCTTCATTTGAAACCCATGTTGATCGTCAATCGTATGGGCCGAAACTCACGACTGAACTCAGTTGGCCCCGGACCAAGATTGACCGAGTTGGATTACATACAAGAAAACAAAACTTGGACTAGAGGTGAAAAAAAACCCGGTTTAGATCTCAAACTGATTATTAAACTCGTTCAAACCATTAGTTTGAAACCTATAAATTGAAAACGCTTTAACCCGAACCGAAACGGTCAAAACCCTCTTAAAAAGTAATTTCAAACCGCTCAATCTCCCCTTCTCCAACCATTGAATCTAAACTGGTAAACCGTTTTTGACTTTTCTTGACCAAACCAAAACCAGTTGGGTTTGAAAAACCGATTTGTATTATTCACATATTTTAACCAATTTGTGCACCTCCATTATGAAAAAAATATTTGAGTAGTTTTAAATAAATGATAAATAGAAAATATTTTATTGAGTGAAATATGTTTTAAAGAGACTCGCGCAAAACATCACGGGTTATTCTGGAAAAAATATGAGTCGATAAAACCAAACCACTCACATGGTAATCAGGGAACTTTCATACTTTTATGTATATCTTTATTTATCTATATTATTAAAGGAAGAAATTATTGAAATTAGTTAAAACGAGTCGGGTTTCGCGTTTTGATTTAACTCGAGAGAACTCGAGTTTAGCTTGTTTCGAACTCTATGATTAAAGCTCGAGCTTAATTTGTGGGTAGTTTTTCAGGTTTTTATTTGTTATTTAATTATTTCAGTTTATATGCATATAACTTTTATATATTTATTATGTTTTATAGAATATTTAGATAATTAGTATCATACAAGTATGTATAATTTAGTATTTATAATATGTTTAATAAGATTTTTTTTAAATAGTTTCTTTATAATATGTTAAAAAAATTACTACGAGTTATATTACTATATACAGCAATTTATAACCATTATAATATATAGTATAATTTTTATTTTTTATAAATTGATCACAAAACTTTTACACTTTGAAATTTATACTAAAATTTTGAATAATTATAATTTAGCCCCCTCATTTTTAATTAAATTTGTAGTATACATTTAAATTGATCACTAAACTTTTATTCTTTGAAGCTTGACCATAAATTTTTTTTTACCCACTCAATTTTAATTAAACTTACAATATAGGAATGTTTTTAACCACTTTTATCATACGTTTCGACGTTGACTTTAATCGCAACACAAACGTACAAGTCATCAAAATTACTTCATGGTTTCGTTTTTTATATAAAGTGGCGTGGTTTATACTTCTCATATACCGTTGCAACGTTCTTTCTTTTTATTTACGTCTTGACATAAACTTTATTCTAAACCGAGTGCTACAAATTTTCCACAGCATTGACACCTCCGCCACAACGCGTGAGTTTATCTCAAGTTGCATTTGAGTTTTTTTTTAACAAAAACTTATTTAAGATAAAGTCACCAGATTTACAAAAGTAATAAATATAATAAAATATTTGCATGCTTAAACTTAAAGTTCATTTAAAAGTAAAAGATATGACAGCTTCATAATCATTTATTGGGTTCATCACATTTAATAAAAACTTATTCTTATCTAAACTTATTTATTCTATAATTGAGTATTAAAATATACTTATGTTATCTAAATTTTGTTTTTTTATATATATTTTATTTTGCTTTCTTCACAGCCTAATAAATGAATTAAAATTAACATTTGTATTCCCTATAATGGTGGTCCCAATATGAAAATGTTAATTAAATTGTGTGGTTTATTATTTATTTTTATTTCAATTTGGAAAATGACAAAAGACTTACTTTAAAAATTGAACAAAACGATAAAAATTGTAAAATGGAATAAGATAGGTCGCAAACAATTGGCAAAAAAATTATTGCTTCACATAAAATTTTAAGTTGGTTTCTTTGTATTTCATTTTCAAAATTTAAGCATATTCTTAAATACCATATGAGAAGTAAGACAATTTAAAAAATATATATGAATTTTTAATGGAAGTCGTCGAACTTTTATTAATTTCAGAATTGATTAGTATTTTCTATTTTATAATAGGGTTAATAATTGATTGACTAACATGCTTTTATTTTGTTGTCAATTTGACTCCTAAATTATTATTCTTGACAATACGAGTGTTTTCAAGTCCGGACTGGACAGACCGGGAACCGAAGCCTTTGGCAATCCGGTTATGTATGTTGAACGGGCTGCAACGACCCAGCCGGTCAGACCGGAAACCGAGAGGTGAAAGAATTGAGTTTCTTTGCTTACGCGATGTGGATAGAATTAGTTAATATAAAATAATATAAAGTATTACTTGCTCATGACAAGAATCGAACTCATGATCTGAAATTTTCAAACATTGAAAAGCTTCCAACTCCACTAGAACACAAATGAATTCTAAAATGTGTTTATATGAATCTTATAAGATTCTTAGTCTTAAAGCAACAAAAGTAGTTATTAAAATAATAATTAAAAGGTAAGTTTGGATTGTGAGATAAGATTACTGTAGAAAAATTACAAGTAGTTCAACATAAGGTACAAGCCAACACTGCATGCTTTTGTTATTTTTTTTCTCTTTTTCTTAAATTCACCTGTCTTATAAGCTAACAAAACTTGCTACATTAAAATGAAACATGCATTGGCGTAGTGGTCTTGGTGCATTACACTTAAGCTAGCGACAAAGCAAAGATCGTAGGTTCGAAACCTGCACGCCATGTTTTTTTTCTTGCATTTTTTATGCTTTTGTAATATTTTTTTCTTTTTTCTTATATTCATCTTTTCTTTAAAAACTCACTGCATGAAATTGAAACCAAAAGTTAGGTTTTGGCTCTAATTTATGTCTTCGAGTACGTTAATTTTTTTCGTGGTTTAACAAGCCGCAACGTACGTGGGTAAAAAGCTCGCACTTTCGCTCGGAAGCCGCCGCAATGCGCGGGGCCTCTTTCTAGTTTTTATTAAGAATGAACAAAGAATATTACACAAAAATATTTATTTTATTACAAAAAAACATAAAAACTATCATTTGAGATTAAAAGCACTAATTTTTGACATGTTTAGACAAAAGATAATCAAAATAGATCATAAAGTTTTTGTATATTTTTTAAAATATTTTGAACAAATTATAATGTAATACGTTTCTTAAATCCAGTTCAACCGGTTGAACCGGTCTGACCCGTGATTCAGTAAAACGACTGGTTCGATGTCTGATCCAGTTCTGAAAACATTACAAAATACTCTACTCCACCCCACTCGACTCTTGACATTTTATTTAAAAAATATATATGTATGTGAGGGAAGCATGAAAAAGCTGGCGTGCATTTGGGCGTGGATATTCCCTGTGCTCCATCTTTCTAGCGGCAAAGTGCATAGGGCTGTTTTCCGCCAACACCACTGGCCACTTAGGCCCCTCCGCGGTGAATCGGTGACCACATCGGATATTCTGAAGGAGTATTTAAGAATGTTACGACTTTCTCTTTTAATACACGTGATGCCTTTGTGTAATTAAACTTACTATTGTTGTAAATGACCTCTTTTTTTACTTGACACGTGTACTAAAAATTATATACTATCTCATGTGAAAGATTTATCATTTTTATATAAGATTAAAGGCCGAGTCATATATTTTTCTTTAAAAAACAAAACGTGTCGTCAGAGAACCGCAACAACGCATGGGGAAAAATTACTACTTGGATACATTTATTATAAAATTTATTGCATTTATGAAATTATTTTTTCTTGTTTTATATCTATAACCACTTAATTATTTTATTTATTCTTATAAACACATTAAAATTAGCATTCAATATCTTATTTATTTGGAAAATATTTTTTTATTAAATGTTTTTAGTAGAAGTGGTTATTGTTTATTTAATTGCAATGTACAGTTTATTCGTTTACATATTATTTTCATAAACTATCAAAAGGAATTTGAACTTTTCTAATCTAGCATTCATAATTTCATATATATGTTCTTAAATAAAAAAATAATTTACTCAAAAAACTTAAAATCTCTTTTTTATTCACTGTCTTTAATAAATATGATAAGTATTTGGTTAGAAAAATGTTTGTAAGTGCAAATCATTCAGTTTATTATAAATCTGATAACTAAATTTTAATCTATCATGTAAAATAAAAATAAATAAATTATATACCATAAATTATGAAGTATAGATATTTTTAATTTTGAAAAATTACTAACTAAATTAATTAACTCTAGATACTTAACAAACTAATGACTAAAACTAAAGTAGATAAATATAATCTAAAATTAGCTAAATAAGTGGCCCAAGCAACTTTGAATATACAAGAATTTACACATAGAAAATAAAATAATATCATCAAAATTTAATTAAAAAGATCGACATAAATGCTAAAATAATAATTATAATTTCTCAAAGTAATTATGACATTTGCTTCATTGTTTATTAAAAGTTAAAATTCCATATCTATATATTGCAGTCATTATAGAAGAATCACAATATTTCTTTATATTTTTATGATAATTAATTGCAATATACATAAACATACCAATTAAGTTTAATGGTAATCATTACAATATAATTCTGTATCATTTATTTATTCAAGCATATAAAAATTTAAAGTGTATTTATATTACATGAATATCAACCAAAAAAATAATCATTAAAAGCAAAATAGTTATACCATAACCTCACACTCTAATTGTTTCATATCTCTTTTCAAGCATCACATTTATCATAATTTATATTACAAATATATTATTTATGTTATTAAATATTCAAACAATTTTAATACTTTTAAAAAGAAAAGCTTGACAACCAATTTCACTTTTCTCCAAATATTCCATTTTTTATTTTCACCGGACTCCAACTTTCCCTTAACTAAAATACATAATTTCTTCAACTTTAATATATTGATAATTAAAGAGCCAACATTAAATTATTTCTTTTTTCCAATTATTAATAAATTTTCTTATAAACCTGTAATTCAAACAATCCTGAGAAAAGTTAGCAACCCAAAATAGCTTGAAATAACTTCAATTTCTTCTCATCCTTATTCCTCAAACAATTTCTGTTTTTAATTTTCAATACCAAGATTTTAGCTTTATGTTCTACTGATTTTAAATAAATTCTGGGTTTTGTGTTCTTTTCAAGACCATTGAAATATTTCTGAAAACAATAAAATTTTTGGTATTTTTTTTTATTTTTTATAATTTGTATTTTTGTTTTTCAATTTGGAAATGGAAGGGGGGGAAGAAATTAACAGTAGTGGTGTTACAGTGGTGGGATCAGATGCTGCGTCGGACTACCATATCTCTCCAAGAACTGAACCACCCATCACCGGATCAACAGTTGTCACAACCCCACTGGCTCCCTCTCCTCCGCCGTCCACGGCGGTGCCGCCGCCGCCGCCGTTAGGAGTGATGCCTTTGTCCATGAAGAAAAAAAGAGGCAGACCAAGAAAGTATGGACCAGATGGGTCTGTCACACAAGCTTTATCTCCAAAACCCATTTCATCCGGCGGTTCTTCGCCGGTGATCGACTTCTCATCGGGAAAAAGAGGCAAAATCCGGCTACCCTCTGCCGGAAAACACCACCAACAGTCACCCAAGATTGGGATGGAAGGCTTAGGTAAGATTAAAGATCACATTTTTCTTGATAAAAATTGAAACTTTTTATGTTTTCAAGATTCTTTATATGTTGTTGAAGTTAAGATGTTTAATGGGATAAATTTGAACTTTTTAACTATTGTGATCTTGGTGTGGGACCAAGATGCCCCTCCATCATGGATATAGATGGTTCTTTTAAGTTGTTTGTCCTCAAGTTGTGCTTTTAAAGAATCTTGATCTCATGTTTCTAATTTATATTTTTGGAATCCATGTATATATATGTTTGTGTGGGTGTGTACATGTAACAAGAAAGAAGGTGATTGAAGAGGGTCAAATTGAGAATTGGTGAATCTATATTTAGTTAGACCTGTAAAGATCAAGACTTTGCTTTTATTATCATGTGGGGTTTGGTTGTTGGCTGAAAGTGGTCATCTTTCAAGTTTCAATAGTGTAGAATTTTGTTGCAAAGTTTTGTCTTTTTAAGAATCAAGATCCTTGATTCTATTAGATTTGGCACATAGGTTGTTGTGAACTTGTTTGCTGTTACTTGATGAACAAGTCTTTATGTTCTTCTTGATTATCCATAATTGATTATTATGTTTTATGTTTTTGTGGTTCTTTAGTTTTAAGCCTTTTAATATCCGCTCAGTTATACCAACCAATACTGTCAGCTTTGCCCACTAGAAGCTCACGAATTTGTTTATGGTTACTCGGGTGGAGACTTCCCAGGAGGTCACCCATCCTGGTACTACTCTCACCCGGGCACACTTAACTATGAAAATCTCCACGACCGATGTTAGAACACAACATCTTTTAAGTCGCAATCAAACTACTACAACATTACTTTCTGTCTGTCTTTGACACAGGTGATTGGTTTTCATGTTCGGTTGGAGCTAATTTTACACCTCATATCATCAATGTTAACGCGGGGGAGGTAAAATTACAGGTCTTGTTATGTTAACACAATGCCACCATGACCTATAAATCAGGTGACATGCATATAAGTTGAATTTCAGTGCATTTATGAATTTTGTATTTGCTTCATTAGGATGTGACCATGAAAGTTATTTCATTCTCTCAACAAGGACCGCGTGCAATATGCATTCTGTCTGCAACTGGTGTCATTTCAAGTGTTACGCTTCGACAACCCAATTCTTCTGGTGGTACATTGACTTATGAGGTACTACCATACATAACTATATCTTTTATAACTAACTATATGATATAACATACAATGAATTGATATTTTATTTAAAGTTCTATGCGTGTTAATCTTTTCAGGGCCGGTTTGAGATACTTTCATTAGCTGGTTCGTTTATGCCATCTGAGAGTGGAGGAATAAGAAACCGATCTGGTGGAATGAGTGTTTCTTTGGCAAGCCCAGACGGGCGTGTGGTTGGAGGCGGGGTTGCTGGCCTACTAGTAGCCGCCAGTCCCGTGCAGGTACTTTTTATGTTTTATTTTTGTTTTTTTACATTTCGACAAATCTATACTATCTAATAAATAAATGTTTTTTATGTCACGTGTCGCCTCCATATTCATTCTCATAATTTTTTCCCGTCTCTCTTATTAAATACACCTCTATCTTTTAATAATAATATATTTAAAAAAATACTAATTATAGTAATAAAACACATTTATTTTAAATTATCCCTTATATAAGAAACTTTGAAATCTAATTATCTAACTTTTATTTTCAATCAAATAGTAAATGAAAGTAAAATTATATTAAATAGTAATTAACGTATTTTCGAAACCCATTATATATTAATTTTTACATACTTTAAATTTTGTTTTCTATCCTTAGTATACGTAATACATTTTTACATCTGTAAAATATACACTTAAAGTTTTTATGTATTAGTATTTTCACCAGTGTGTAGTACACGGGTTCTAAGCTAGTGTTTAATAGATTATAATCATAATGTAACATGTGCAGATTGTGGTCGGAAGTTTCCTGACTGGGAACCAACACGAACAGAAGACGCCCAAGAAGCTAAAACCGGAGACAGTAACACCTACACCACCACCACCTCCTCCTGCTCCTGCTACAATGCTGACATCAGCCGCTGAGGCGGAGGAGCCATCTTCCGCTAGCGTGAAACCAGAAGTCTCATCACCGTCTTTTCGAGGGGATAATTGGTCTGCCTATAATGCCCCTGAGTCAAGGAAACAGTCAACTGACATCAATGTGAGTCTCCATTAAGGAAGTTATGAGGGTAGTTTGGTAAGCTGACTTGCATAGTCCATATCATATGGTCTTTGCATTTTGTTTGGATGTGGACGTTAAGTTATAGTTGTAGTTGTATTTAGATAAGTTGAGTAGGCCATCAGTTTCTATTGTGTGTTTAATATATTTGGAGTTCATAATATCTCATGTCAGTTTATTTTATAAAGTTGCTTAATTCCTTTTACCCATTTGTTACCAATATGTTTGACTTCATACGTAATTTCAGTCTTGTAAAAATCATTAGGCGTTATTCGGGCGGTGAGTACCGACTAGCGAATAACCGGATGGAAACTTTTATATGTTTTTAGAATTATTTACCAGAAGTTTAGCTATAAATAAGCTTTATATACGTTTTAGGGAAAACTTCACAAAATAGTAATCAAGTTTCTCAAGTGTTCTATTTAAATACCTCAAAGTTTTTTTGTATTTTTAAAGTCACTCAACTTTCAGTAAGTGTTCCAATCCTATGTAATATTTTTATAAATGTTTAATTTTTTTAAAATTGAATGAGGCAAATGAAATATATATTAATATTAGTTACCAATAAGTGAAATTTTTATTCAATTAACTTAAGATAGGAGGTAATAGTGAAGAAATAAAAGCTCATCAAATAATAAACAAGTTTCAAAATTGTTATATTTAAGTCAAATTAGAAAAAAATATTGTTAAATAGTGAACAAGATTCATATATGTTTCATGTATTTCATTCAATATTCAAAAATTTAAACATTTATAAAAATATTACATAGGATTGGAATACCTACCGAAAGTTGAGTGACTTTAGAGGTACAAAAAAACTTTGAGGTATTTAAATGAAACACTTGAGAAACTTGGTTACTATTATGTAAAGTTATCCCTATGTTTTAATATATAAAAATATATATGTACAACATCTTGATGCACACACATGTAAAAGTCTTGGTCAATTTTGTTAAAATATAATTTTGAGGATGAAACTTGTAATTTTATAAAAAAAAAATAAGTGATAAATGAAAAAAAAAATTAAGCCTTTGTTAATTTTGTTAAAACTATAATTTTGAGGATTAAATTTGTAATTTTATTAAAGAATAAATGATAACTTTAAATGAAAAAAGATATCGTTGGGCCTAATTGTGCCGATTTGGACCGACTACCGATTACATGAAAATTCCAAGGTGAATATCTGATTAGCGATTAATCTCGATTTTTACAATACTGTATAATTTAAGAAGAAATGGAACTGTGTAGATGATATTCTTCTACATTTTGCTATTTTCTGGTTAGAAAAGTTGTAAGTAAAAATATAAAATAAAAAAGTTAATTATATGGATTGTCCATGCGGTATGTACGTTTGACAGATTTGTAATTTCTTTTTGAAAATTACATTTGTCTCATTTGGCAAGGATAGAGATGGTCTAAAATATGCAATGCGTAGTTGGCAAGGATAGAGATGGTCTAAAATCCGGAGCTATGAATGAAGATAGAACGTTGTTGTGAGACGGTGAGAGAGGGAGGCGAGAACGCCTTTTTAGTGGGGACGGGTTCATAGGCTAAAATAGCTTCATCTATAATCTAACTCATTACAAATACTTTTAGTATGTAATCTTCAAAAGTTATACAACTCATAGATAACAAACTTTTGTCTCATTTGAAAATGTAGACAAAATTTACTATCAAAATTTTACTCTTGTAATTGCGTAAAAAGTAATTATGTAGAGACTTAAAACTGAAAAAGTACACGTTTAAAAGTGTTAATATTTGAATGGTTCAAATATTATAAGTTTCTTCACATTTAAAATGTATAGGTTTCAAAATTTTGTCTATACTTTTACGTGAAGTTTTTATTAGAGTTTCACATTTTTAAACCTAAATTTTAATTGGGACTAAAAAGTGAATTGTTTGAGTTATTTGTTTTAGTGGATGATGTTGGCTCCAAATCATTGGAGAGCTACAGCCTAGAGGGGCATGTGTTTAATGGGTTCCTCCCCACCTCACTTGCAAATAAAAAAAATATCCCGATTTGACATTTTGAAAAAAAAAACATTTTTCCAAAATTTCAAAAGTATTACAACTTTAGTTTTAAAAAAATTCTGACCATGATAAAAAAAACTAAAGTTGTTAAGAACTTAATCTTATTTTATGGAGTAAACTTCGTTTTTGGTCTATGTGCTTTTGGTTAAAATAACGGTTTTAGTATATTAATTTCAATTTGACTTTTTTGCTTTCTATGGTTACCTAATTGTCTCAATGAAACCCTTGTTTCTAACTTCGTTAGTTTTATCTGTTAAAGTTAAGAGCATTTTACTCTTTTTCATGTTCAGAGGCTAATTTTGTAGTTTACTCAAATAATTATATCTTTTCTTTTTTAAAATCCCTACATTCCTCAATATATCTCTACTATCTCACAATTCTCCCCAATTCAAGAAAATCACCCCCACCTCCACACTTTGGCCGCCACCTCCACCTCCGCCCACCACCGCCACCTCTACACTCCGCCATCTCCGAAGACGGTACAAACCACCCCATTGCCTCCAACACACCTCGTCTTCACCTTTTTCTCGAATCCATCCACGAACCGAAGACGGTACAAAACATATCGTTATATAACGTACAATACAACCCAAACAATGTATTAGTAGTTGTACAGTACAACCATCTCTATGCAATGAATACAAAATTTACCTTTTCTCCAGCTGCAAGAAGAAAACCAGCCAGATTATACGCATAACCGACACGGTGGGTGCCAATTGGACTTTGCAAGCTTTGCTTCGTGTCATAAATGGCCATGCTAGGAGTAAGCTACAAAAGGAACATACCAAATTTGTCGCCAGTATTTGATTACTAAACTCTTCATCTATGTTTTGCCCAATAAAGATAACACGTTCACGATACTACACTAACAATGATTAAATACATTGAAGTAAATATTAGCTAACTTCTAGCATTTCAACAATTAAAATATCATACATAAATGATTGCAGAAAATAAAAATAAAAACTCACAAGAGCATTCCACAGATCAACCCACTTCCAGGTTCCTTTCACAAGGAACCCTATAAGGTACTCTCGGTGTCCCTATTGGCATCGTAGTAATACGCCCTCGTACTGGCTTAATGCCAGTCATTAATATATAAATTAAGCAATACAGATAATTAAGGTTTAGTTGCAGACATATTCACAAAAATCATACTCAATGAACTCAATTTAGGTATTAGAATTCACAAAATAACCTAAAATTTGATCCTTGATATCAAAACTAATACTTCACACATCCAAATTTATACAGAACTTGCATCCAAATTAAACATCAATATTTTTCTCTTGACGGAAGAGTTTGCTAGCCTTCAATGTCGGCATGCAAACATATCATATGATGCGAGAAATCAAGCATTTGGCCAGCATTCGCGTTCTCTTCGTGCCTTGTGTTATGGATCTTTGAACTTTTGGTCAAGCAATAGTGTTCGTATCCCGTTCAAAGCTCGACCTTGTGATTTGTTCATTCTAGGAAGCTTGGATGGTATGTTATGTTTGTGCATACGGGCTACATGCGAAATTGTTGTTTGAAATCCACTTACTCATGCTTACAGGAAGCTGTCCAACTCTAAAGAGAAGCATTTTTTCAAACGCTTCTCTAATTCGGTTGGTTTCTACAAAGATGCTTCTAATGATTACAACATTTTACATATTAGACAAAGAAATTATGATTGACAATTACTCCATGCGACTTGACACATTGGAGCAAATAAGTTTTTTTAAAAAACCATTCTTATACGGCTATCATTGGTCGGTTGGTACTTTATGTGGAAATGGTTTATATTTCATAGTATGCTAATTAGTGCTTCATTGTGAACGAATGTTTCTTCGTTTTGATATTAATTTAAAAACATTTACCAAAATTGCATTTCCACCTCTTGATAGTCGTTGACGTTCAGAGAATTTAGTGAATAACAGCAAAGACCTCCAAATGTTTGTTGCATACGGATATTCTGGTAAGGCGGTTTCATTGTGGCGAATGGTGAGTGAAAATTGGATGCATGTGTTAACTATTCCACACGCTATGCATATACCATTGTCGTTAGCAGGGGCGAAGGTTACAAGGGGCCAGGGAGGGCCCCGGCCCTTGCCGTTTTTTCGTTAGTAGTGTTAATTTTTCCGTTTTCGTCCGAAATTTTTTTTACGTATAGAGCCGGCCCCTGCTTATTTTATTCGCTAAAGAATTCTTGGCCCCCGCTTACTTTTTTCCCTAAGAATTCTTGCTATGTTGAGATTGTTTCGATAAGTTATGGGTGGGAAATGAAAAAATTCGATAAAAAAATAGATTGTTCATTTTAAAAATAAAAGTGTAAGTTTAGGGGGAGAAATGAAAAATTCAAAATTATTTTTAACCTAACCTCCCTAAAACAAAACCATCGATCGATGCTCACTGCTGCCCCAAATCAGTTTCGTTCACCACCACTGCTGCTCCCTGCCCCAAATCGCTGTCGTCGCCTCCATTCATCGTCGCCGCTCGCCGCTGCTCGCCATCCACCACAAATTGCCGACGCCCTGCTTGCTGCTCCACTTACATCACAGGTACTATACTAGGCTAGCTAGCCCCAATTTTTTGATTTCTTGCATTCTTGAATCAAGCCCTAATTTCTTGATTTTTTTTCATTCTTTAGTTGTATTCTTGTTGCATTCTTGTTAAGTATTAGGATTATGATTGGGAATGATTATTTATTTCTTGCATTCTTAAGGATTATTGATTAATGATGAATAATGAATTGATGAATCGATTATGACGAGCAACAGATTGATTGATGATGAATAATGAATTGATGAAATGAAATCGATGATGAGTCACGAGATGAGTCAAAAAAAAAGCAAATAGCCATAGTTTTGAGATTTGTTGATGCAGAAGGGATGATACAAGAAAGGTTCTTGGATTTGGTTCATGTTAGGGATACTTTATCAGCAACACTTAAAACAAGTTTGTGGAAACAACTTTTGCAGTACCAGTTTGATGTTAGTAAAATCTGTGGTCAATGTTATGATGGTGCTAGCAATATGAGAGGGGAATGGAACGGATTACAGGCACTTGTTCGTAAGGATTGTCCTTATGCGTATTACGTTCCCTGCTTTGCTCACAGGTACTTGTTTATTTTTCTTTTTCTTTGTTAGGTTTGACTAAAATACTCTTATGCTTATTAGTTGTTACATTTGCGCTTTTGCTCACAGGTTACAACTTGCCTTGGTTTGTGCTTCAAAGGAAATTATTCTAGTTGACCAATTCTTTAACAACTTGGTTTATGTGATTAATGTGGTTTGTGCTTCTAGTAAGCGTCATGATGAGTTACAAAAAGCAAAGTCAGAAGAAGTTGCAAACTTATTAGAACTGGGTGAAATAGTATCGAGAAAAGGGCAAAATCAAGTTGGGACATTAAGAAGAGCTGGTGATACACGTTTGGGATCTCATTTTAACTCAGTTTGTAGTTTGATTAAGATGTTTTCTGTCACTCGTGTTATTCTCATGGGAATAATTGAAGATTTATCTCATACTACTCCATCACAACGTTCAGATGCTAATGCAGGTTGGAGTAAGTTGCAATCATTTGAGTTTGTCTTTGTTCTTCACTTGATGAAGGAAGTAATGGGAAAAACTGATACACTTTCTCAAGCATTACAAAGGAAAACCCAAAATATTCTTAATGCCATGGACTTAGTTTCATCAACAAAGGTTAGTCTAAATGATTTTAGAAACAATGGATGGGATTCTTTGCTTGAACAAGTTACTTATTTTTGTGACAAGCATCAAATAGAAATTCCGGATTTCAATGATTTATATACTTCTACTCGGTATCGGCCTCGTAAAAAAGATCTTCATGTTACATTTGGACATTATTACCGAGTAGATTTGTTTACATCCACATTGGACAAACAGATAGATGAGTTGAATAGTAGATTCAATGAGCAAGCGATGGAGTTGTTATCTCTTAGTTCTAGTTTAGTTTCAAAAGAGATTAATGTTAATCAGATTTGTCTTCTAGTTGAGAAGTATTATCCTGAGGATTTTACAGAGCAGGAGAGGAATCAATTACCATATCAGTTAGAAGATTTTAATATTGAGATAAAAATGAATACCAAGCTAACTGGTATATCAAATATTTCTGATTTATGCAAAAGTTTGGTGAAAACTCGGAAACGTGAAAATTATTATTTGGTTGATAGAGTGGTTCGGCTTATCTTGACACTTCCAGTTTCTACTGCAACAACAGAGCGAGGATTTTCAGCAATGAAAATATTCAAGAATCGGCTTCGCAATAAGATGGCAGACGAGTATCTCGCGAATAGCTTGGTGATTTCCATAGAAAAAGATATTGCTAATAAGTTTGATTCGTAATCCATAATCGATGAATTCAAAAATATTAAAGGTCGTCGGGCCGAGTTGTAATTTTCTTCCAGGTATTTACCATTTTTCTCTCGCATTATAATAGATTATTTTATATTTAAAGTTATTTATTATTGATTTGTTTGGCCCGACCCGAACATATAACCCGAAACATAGCGATAGGAAAAAAAATTTGATCTTCTGACTTTTGGCCCCCGCTTCTTAGTTTTTCAAGCTCCGCCACTGGTCGTCAGGGTTGGCATCTGACATATATCTGATGAAGGAGAACAAATGTCTTGTGACAGCAGGATAGGGAGATACTTGTGAAATAAATATTGATACAGCTTAGGTTGATTGTTTCGCACCTTTCAAACACTTTGAAATCATAGGACTTTTTTCACTTATTTGTTTTTCATTAACATTTAATGAATTACTAACCCTGTCATCATAGTACTTTTTATATATCAATGTTAGTTCCAATAATAAATCATACTCGATAAACCAAGATTACAGAATTATGTTTACTTAAATTACTTTAAAATACATCTATTTTGGAAATTAAAATAGATACTCTTATTAGATGAATAGTAAAGATCAAGTTGTTTCGTTTTCTAATCTATATCTATGCTATATAATAAATAAAGGTTTTTCAATGTCACGTGTCGCTTCCACATTCATTCTCATCATTTTTTCTCGTTTTTCTCTCTTATTAAATGCATATCTATCTTTTAATAATAATATATTTTTAAATAAAATAATAATTATACTAATAAAACACATTTATTTTAAATAATCGCTTATTATGAGAAACTTTGAAATATAATTTTAATTCAAATTATATTAAATAGTAATTAACATATTTTTGAAACCTGGTTATATATTAATTTTTACATATTTTTAATTTTGTTTTCTATCATTAGTATACTTAAAATCCCGTGTATTACACGGGTTGAATAAATAAAATGTTATATACTTAGTAATAAAAATTTTATATTTTTAAAAACCCGTGTACTACATGGGTTGAATAAACCAGGATATTACATCGGTTAAACTATTTATAATTAAATAATAAGTATCCGTCATTAGATTTTTTATTAAAAATCTAAAAATAAATTCTTTTATTATCATTATTCAATATGAGAAAGAGGTGAGAAAAAATGATACAAATGAACCAGAAAGTGACACGTATCCATATAATTTTATTTATTAATATAAAAATTATTATTTGATATTATTATTTAATAAGAGGGAGAAACAGAAAAATTAATATTTAATAGTAGAGAGAGGCGGGAAAATAAAGGTGAGGAGTAACCAGAGAGTGACATGTGTCTCTCATGGTTTTTCTTTATTATATAGTATAGATGTAATATATTTTTACATATGTAAAATATATACATAAATATTTAAAAATTTTATGCATTGATATTATTCACCCCGTGTATATTACACGAGTTATAAGCTAGTTACTTATATATTCACGTTCAGTTTTGGTGGGGTGAATAATATCAGTTTTGGTGAATAATATCAGTTCTGGAGTCCTTTCTATATCAAATGACTACTACTTAAAGGATGAGTTTTAAATCTATTGCCTGTCTATCCTAATGTTTTATGGTTTATCTGTTGTTAGATATTTTCCAATCTCATACTTTGTTTTATTTTTACAAATTAATCACACACTGTCCATATGATATGTAATGCTACATATGTTAGTCAAATATCATAGTTTTTAGAACCGTATGGCTAAGCTCAAACATGTTTACATAAAAATCCATATTACTGTCTGTAGCTATGTGGTCAATACTAAATATCATCTCCAACAAATCAGTACTTACTCAACCCAAAATATTTTTCATACATGTACTTTAAATGATAGTGTTTGCTATAGTAAAAAACCACCTATAAATAAATGTGATTTTTTTATGCTTTAGATATTACCTAAATGCCTTTAAAAAAAAAGATATTACCTAAATACTTGTAAGTAAAAATAAATGTATAAAACTATTGCAAAATGCTTAAACCATTTATATTAAAATCGTGAGAAATGTGTTTTGTAAGGTTATCAAGATCTATATGTGGACTAAACTAGTCGGGTCGGATATGGTATAATCCATTTAGTTAATATCCCGTATAAGAAAGATATAAATATAATGTAGCATTTTAATTGATACAACATATGTTGATATTTAATGTCACTTTATCACCTAAAGAGATTTAAAAAAATGTGAAATGAAAGATAGTGTAACATATCTATGCTAGGTCTATACATCGATCATTTGTATAATGATATTTACATCCATACTTCATCCAGAAGATCTTGAAACATTTTAATATGGACAAAACTCATCCTTTTAAGTAGTAGTCATTTGATATAGAAAGGACTCCACAGGAAGGGGTCTGTATCCTCCACTGACGTCCTGACGCTCGTCTTAGCACTACTATACATATCCTTAATTAGCCCCTACTCTCCGAACTATCTCTCAAATCACTTCCATTTGGTTCTTGTGATGCTTAATTGCTTATCATATGACAGAGCCTCATCCTCAAGGTGGCAAGCGTCACTTGTTTATGTATAAAAGATGAAATCAAACATTGTCCCAGCGATAAATCTTACATGTTTGTATATGTATGTTGGTTTATAAATGACCATTTTATGCATCATCTCAGGGAGCATGTAAATGTACATGCTACATCAACATCTGCTGGAGAATAGTATACCATGCTCCTCTTCTTCATTGTTGGATTAATTTACATTCTAATGGTTTTGAATTTTGATGATGATATGTTTTACCACATAATTATAATAATCATCATCTTTTGTAACGAATACCTTGATAACAAAAATGCAATTGAATTTCACCCAACTTTTAAAAATTTCACAAGATTCAACAATATCTTTTAATATACACCCCAAAGCAATATATATGACAACGGTAAACAAAATTGGAAAAAAGAGATGTCTTAACCATGTTTCTTGTGGTTGCTATTCTTTTTGCTTCTTTTCGGTTTCAATCCCTCCATGGCTAAAGCATTTGAGACGGTTTGTCCCTCGAGCTTCTTGACCACACTGGACATGCCCTTCCTTGCGGCAGCCCGGTGCTCCGGTCTACGGCTAACCATCTTGCGGTCCAGTGGCCAATAAGCATATGGCTCAAGCTTCCCCTTCCTCTTCACATCTCCACCTGCCTTCTTGCTCGAGTATTCTGAACCAGTATACGCCCAACCAGACTGGCTCGTTTTCCTGCGTTTTTCTGGTTTTCGAGATGCTACACTCCTCACATCAGAGTCAGACCCTGTAGCCGTAATCTCTTTCTCTCTTTTGAAACTTCTGTCATCCTCATAAATTATTAGCCTTCCATCGGGCATCTATCTCTGGCTCATCATCAGACTGTAGCTTCCTTTTCAGATTGTCGGAAGTTCTTAGAGATGATCTCATCTTTTCACGGTCAAGCAAGTCAAGTGGTTCGTCATCCAACTGTTCATAACTGTCTTCTGCCAACCTCTTCCTTGCTCTCTTGGACCTGTAAATTATTCAATTATTAAATCAATGTATGCATCTCTACTGTAGGATAAACATTTGAGTCAATATTTCACAAACATTAATGAAGACTTTTTGGAGGTTAGCCGACTATGTCGACCAGAAAACACCATAGCTTCAGAATCACCATTGTCAGTTTCTTCATCACCGAAATCAGAGAATATTTTTGTATGATTCCATCTGCTCAGCCTGTTCAAGAGCCAAAAATATAATTTAATTCATTTTTAAATTATATAGTGTTAAGTTCCTCCGATTAGTTGACATAAAGCAGACAGAACCTGGAGGTAGTTGCTTTTGATTGACGAGATTTGGTTTCCTCAGTGTTAGCAGAATGTTTTCGCTCCTTTCGTTCATTTATCTGCATCCCAGCAATAACCAGTAACCGATATTGTTTAGTTCAAACTAACTTTATAAACAAATGATCCACAACAAACCTTTCTTATATTTGTGAGCAGCTTCATATGCTCTTCAGGCATTACTTCCTTAACAGCATCAAGCCCACATTTTTTTATAAGCATTTTGAGGAGCTGCTTCACCTGTATCAACAAAAGGTTATTCCAATAACAATTTAGAACAATAAGTTTGCAATGCTTTTCACTTGCCAACGGGTTACATTTAACACACAAAATTTAGAAACCGAACTTAAAATTACTTCTCAAAAATTTAAAGATACCCAAAATGTTTCTTTTTTCAGAAAGCTTCTCTACCATGTTGAAAAAGTTATACAAGTTCTCCTTGTTTCCATCCTTGTCTTCATCCACGCAGGCATGGCCAATCTGAACAATTATCTCATATGCTCTATTTCTTGTTAGACTACAAATAAGAGATTAAAATAAAATGAACAAAACAACAAGATGTAAAATGAACCCGCAACTCTACTCTTAAGTCTCTAATAAGCTTCTTAATTAGTTAATTTACAAAAAAAATCCAGCATGACTTGTATATTACCTCTTTAAGTCCAAGTACAATTTCAGTCAAGAATGAAGCAACAATTTCACGTTTCAACTGTTCTGACTTATCCTGCAAAACAAGTCTTTTAATTGCATCTAGTCTCTAGTTTATCCACATGTATGTGAACTCTTGAACTAATTGAAGTTTATGTTGCTTGTTACCTTTGAGACATGTGCTATTAAAAAAAATAAACAGTCAAGTCTGTGCCGCTTGGCTGAAAAATGACATGAATTCATCACTTCAAACATCAGTTTGAGCAACTCTTCAAACTTTCTTGCTATGAAACTGTCATCTTGCTGTCCAAAGAAAAAACGTGAAGTTTAAATCAAAAAATGATTGCAGATTATTCCATCTGTTTAAGTAGTATTAGATTTAATAGAAAAAACGAAACTTACTGCCTATACAAAGAACAGGCTACAACGCCAACTTAAAAGAATCAACAGAAAAAATGACCATCAAAATGCAAAATTAAATACCTCAAGGATAGTTGAAAGAACTTTGTACGCCTTCTTTTGAATCGAACTTTCAGTATCCTTCAATCAGATGTACATCACTTAAGTTAAATTTATTCATCAAACAGAACAAGATAATTTTTAGAGGTAAGACTCATCCTGAAATTGAAATTCGCTAACCTTTAATGCAGGTTCTACTGCAACAAATAAAACATCAATCTCCTCTGTACCTAAGCCTGGTAAAAATGCCAAGTCAAATAGCTTTGCCCTGTAAATGAAAAATAAGCGTATGTCGGAAACATTTATATCAAATTGATGATGTAAGAACTAGAATTTATATACAAAAGCTCACCGCGTTAGTGACAGTGAAGTATCATTTGATGAGTTGTCAATTTCCATGGAACTGGAGCCTTTGGTGTTTTGCATTTTACCAGCTTCCTCTGTCACCTTGAGTAATTTATTCATTGTGTTCTTATATAACCTCGAGACTACACCTTTGTCAGCAATAGATGCAAACTCACCAATTGTCCTCTACAAAATGGAATTAACATACTCTTGAAACGAATTTTATAATAAAAAAAGAGACCACAAAGCACACAGTATGAGCAAGTCAAATTTGCTACCTGCAAAGATCCACCATCATCTTTGGTAGACTTCATGATAACTCCTGATAGTGTAGACAGAAACTCACGTGCAAAGGATCTTAACACATCTAAATTACGAGCTGCAACTTCTGAAGCGTAGGCGGAAACTGCTCGCTGTTGACTAATGCTGACTTTACCAGAGGGTTCATTTTCCCCTTCTATAATTCTTTTATTTTGTTGAATGAGAATCTGCAGACCGGAGCATATAACTCCGCGAAAATCAGATTCTTCGCCGAGGGAATGGCATAATTCTTTTTCTAGATCCTTAAAACTCTCAGCAGTATCCACAGGATAGTTGCAAAGTGAAGGCAATAAAGACCATAAAGAATATACAAGTCCATCAAAAATCCTGCAAGAATGAGTACGGCCTTCTTGCACATGCTGGTACAAGTAAACATGTAAATACACTGGAGGAAACAAGATATAGAAGAGAACCAAAAAACATACAAAAACACTTGTACCTTTGCAGATTGCAACTTCAAGACTCGAATATTGTCCAGTAAAGATTCATTAAAAAAGCTTAAATGAGCACCGACTATATTCTGCTTCAAGATAGGGAGAAACCATACATTGGCTTCAGAGGGATCTTGAGCTTCTATATTCAAAGGTAGAAACTTTAAGAATGTTTCAGGCCCCAATGCAACTACAGCTACACCCATGCAATCATGCAACTGCAAAAACACAGGTAGTGCCTTAATGCACTGATATTAACAGCACAAAAAATAGAAGAAAAGATTATTCACATACAGAACTCACCTGTTTCCTGTACAGGAAATCTTCATCTCCAAGTTCTTAAGGGTAGTTGAACCCACCTGAAAACGTAAGGTCAAGGCTTAAGATTAGTCGCATTTACATAAAAATCAAGAAGAAGGCTGTGAATAACTACCTAATTTATCAAACATTACCGACACAACTTGAAATGACATGTCCCAAACTGCAGCAAAGCTATAATCAAGCAAACTTTCAACAGTTGCACATAGTTTCTCAATAATTGTCGGTGTAGATTTTGTCACACTCCCACCTGCCATAATCTGTTCTACACCTTGTTTGATCAAAGTCTCGTCAATGCATGTTTGTATTAAGCTCTTTAATGCCTCCATTAAGACCGATAAAGGCTCCTCGTGTTCAGAAGCTAATATATCTGTCACCCCAAAGTCAGAAACAAAATTACCTAAATCCAAAATATAACACA
This sequence comes from Smallanthus sonchifolius, assembly GCA_023525975.1. NCBI lineage: Eukaryota > Viridiplantae > Streptophyta > Magnoliopsida > Asterales > Asteraceae > Smallanthus > Smallanthus sonchifolius. Next base: position 56,179,400 of record CM042041.1, on the reverse strand, counting down.
AAATTTGGAACCTTTGAATGCACTGAAAACAAGTGGAAGCTTGACAACACAAGTTTGACGATTAAGCGAAAAAAACTTTCTTCATCCCGGCATCTAAGAGTCTAGCAGTGAAAGTCAAGTTGTCACCAGACATCTCATTTGAAGAAACTGAGGTAGCTAGTGAGCATAACAAATCTATCAATGCTTCAGGAGAGACATCTACAGTTGGTTGGAGACAAAGTAAATACAACGCATCTGTAATCCGGCGAGTGGCTGCTAACTGGTGTAGTGCTAAAAGAGATTTGAAGTAATTAAGAATATTTGTAGAGAAGTTGAGAGACATAAGCGGAAGAGTATCTTTGAGAGAATCCAAAACATATAACACCTCCTGAGCTCTAGAAGCTTCTTTAGGGTTTGTGTTTGAGCCACCAGCAAGCAGAAGAAACCTCTCAAAGGTGCTTGCAATAGCTTCACTAGCAGGTGACAGCACTGATGTGCGTTGGAAGCCTTGCATGACTTCACGTACACAAACATGTGCGAGTAAGCAGAGCGGAAACGTAGTCGGATTCCTTCCTGAGAACAGCCGGGGAGAATGATGGAGAAGATGGTGATGGATGTGGTGAGCGGGGGGGTTGGGGTCGGAAGACAACAGTTTGTCGAGGGAAGTGCATGTGGCGCCGAAATAGGCGAGGGGAGTGAGAGGGTGGTTGAGGTCTTTGAGACCTTGTGATATGTCGCCGACCATGGAACAGAGATGGTGGTGGTTTTTAGGAAAAGAACGAAACTGAGATAAATGGAATTTTTTTTTCGGTCATGCGACGAAGAAGACGACGACCTAATGTTAACGTATAATAGATATGGCCTTTTTAAAACATTTTTTTTAAAGTAATTGATAAATGTTAATTTATATTAAATTTATTTTATTAATGATATAATAAGTATTTATAATTAAATAATAATTATTTGTGATTAGATTTATATTAAAAATATAAAATTAAATTCTTTTAATATCATTATTTAATAGGAGAGAGACATGAAAAAATGATAAAAATGAACCAGAAAGTGACATGTGTTCATATGATATTTATTTTTTAATATAAAGAGTATTATTTAATAGGAGATGGAAACAAAAAACTAATATTTAATAGAAGAGAGAGACGAGAAAATAAGGGTGACAAGTAACCAGAGAGTGACATGTGTCCCCAAATATTTTTATTTATTAGAGTAGTAAGATATTTATTTTATATTATATGCTACAACAAAAAAGATAACTTAAAATATAAGATGGTATTATTTATAACTGAACTAGTTTAGATCATGTGTCTACAGACGGGATGAAAATTAAAAAATATAAATAAATAATTTTTTTAAATTTTTATGTATATATTTTACAGGTGTAAAAATATATTACATATACTAAGTATAGAAACAAACTCAAAATATGTAAAAATTAATATATAATTGGGTTTTGAAAATACATTAATTACTATTTAATGTAATTTGACTTTCATTTACTGTTTGATTGAAATAAAAGTTACATAATTAAATTTTAAAATTTCTTATAACAAATAATAATTTAAAATAAATATGTTTTGTAAGTATAATTAGTATTTTTTTTTAAATATATATTATTATTAAAAGATAGAAGTGCATTAAGTAAGAGATAGAAGCGGGAAAAAATTGTGAGAATGAATACAGAAGCGGCAAGTGGCACTAAAAAACCTTTATTTATTATATAGTATAGATTTAGAACATTGGAAAGGCATCGTATACTGATTTATTTTAGGGGATTACTAATGACACACGGGAATTACTATATGGACTTGGCCATATACGCATCGTATAGGGCAATACGATGCGTATAGCCCTTCAAAATTTCCCATGCCCGACATCCTCATAGAACCTGGTCATTCCAAACCTATACGCATCGTATAGTTCAATACGATGCAGTTTAGGGTACGAGGTACCTTCTGCTACTAGTCATCCATCACATCGTTATATGCCCCGTATAGATCTATACGCGGCGTACAACGATGTGATGGTTGACTAGTTGCAGAAAGTACCTCGTACCCTATACGCATCGTATTGCACTATACGATGCGTATACGAGGTTTGACCCGAATCCTATACGTGGCGTAATGCCCTATACGATGCGTATATGGCCCAAATTTTGTGTATTTAACCATGCAAAATTCTCATTCGAACGTATCGTTCAAAAAATTTTCAAACAATCTCTCAAAAATTATAAACATGTCTTGGTGGTGGGATGGTAACTACGGTTTTAATGTATATTCTAACGAGTCGATGGAAAACAACTCGCAAAGTTCTGGCTTTCAAGAGGTGAACTGGGAGGAGATCTCATCCGACGTTTATTCTAATCAACGAATAAGGCTTCCAGATTTGAGCGAGCCACTGAGCAATCCCGAGTTCGTATACGGTGAACCGTCTTACCTTACACAACCCACGAACAACTACGTATACGGTGAAGTCTCTTACCCGACACAACAAACCAACGACTCCAAAAACGAGGAACAAAACCATCAAAAGGTGTCGTATAAAACTGACCAGAATTTTTAGTCTCGTGAACAGTTGGTGGATTGGGCTGTCCGGAGATGACGTGAGAATGGTTACGTCCTTGTCACCCGACGATCGAGGAGAAAAGACAACGATCCGACGGAACCGTTTATCAAGGTGTGGCTTGTGTGTGACCGTCACGGCAAACGTGCGTCTACTGCCACGGTTACACGTGTCGGTAGCAAGAAAATAGGTTGTCCCTTTAAATTAGAAGGAGAGTAGCAAGAAAATACAGGTGATTGGAAATTAACGGTGAAGGATGACAGTCATAACCATGATCCTTGTCAACATCTTGAGGCGCACTCGTTTGCGAGGAGACTGTCTCAGTCGGAACAACTTTTGGTGGCGAAGTTGTATTCGCAAAACATGTTGCCACGAAACATTCTGGCAACTATAAGGGAACAAAACTCAGAGAGTAGTTGCATTAAAAAGGACATTTATAATGCTATACAAAAGATAAAAAACGAAACGAGAGTCGGTGAAACTCTAATGTAGGTTCTGGAAAACCTGCTTTCCTCTATAAAATACGTCTACTATACTCAAGAAGATCCTGCCACAAATATTGTGGAGGAGATATTCTTTGTTCATCCGAAATCGTACGAGATGTGGCATGCGTTCCCGCACGTGTTGATGATCGACGCGACGTACAAAACAAACATGTATAGACTTCCATTTGTCCAAATGGTCTGTGTGACCTCCACACACCAGTCGTTTTGCGTCGCTCATGCATTTATATCAAAAGAACGGGAGGAAAACTTCGTTTGTGTGCTACTGCAAATAAAAACAATGTTGCAAAAGTATATGGAGTCGCCTGTGATAGTAACAGACAGGGACAAAGCTCTTATGAACACGTGTGATAAAATATTTTCGGACTGTTCCAAAAACCTATGTCGGTGGCACATACACGAGAATATCGCAAAACATTGCAGGGCATCATTTACAAACGAAGACTGGCAAATTTCAGGTATTCATGGTCGGTATTGTGTGAGTCTCCTACGCCAGATATATACCAGTACAACTTCAACCGGCTTTACGAACGATTGTATGCAGCCAAACGAGGAAGTAAGTTTTCATAATTTAATATTTTTTCAGGAGTTATAGATTATGTGACTAAAAATTGGTTGGACCCGTATAAAGAAAAGTTTGTATCCGCTTGGTCTAACAGAAACCTCAATTTTGGTCAACATACAACGAACCGAGTCGAGAGCCAGCATTCGATCTTAAAGAGCTATCTTATAAATGCTAACAGCTCGCTAGATAGACTTGTTGGGTTTGTTGATGAAATTGTAACAGATCAATATTATCAATTACAGTTTGGGTTTGGAACAAGCCTCATAAGGAAAATGGACAGCCACATAGTTATTGAATTGTTTGATAACCTGCACGGTAAAGTTTCACATAAAGCTCTAAATTTGTTAGAAAACGAGTGGTACAAGTTATCACATATACGGAAACAAAATGCAACGTGTGGTTGCCAACTTTTCAGTAGTTGTGGGTTGTCGTGTGCTTGTTGTCGAGCAAATATCGCAGCTACAGGTAAACTGTTTTGACTATTTATCTTGTTTTTTTATTTTCAAACTGTTCTGACTATTTCGTTTTAATACAGGTGGCAGAATCCCGCTAGATGCGTTAGACGTCTTCCGGAGAAAACTTGATTTAAAACCGTCGTTTGTCGATGATGAAAATGTAGACGTGGATAAAGTACTTGGTCAAGTGAGAAACAAAATTATGTCACAACCCGATCAGGTCAAAAGAAGTATGCTGTCAAGAATCGCAGGGATGGTCTTTCCGAGCAAAAGTAACCAGAAAGCGCATGTGGTACAAGAAGATACTCGCGGTCGTCCAACTTTGAAAAAGCAACAACAAAGGAAAAAGGATGTCGCGAGAAACAACTCATTCACAGGATCCCAACAAAGCAAATGTGACCCTGTGAGACACAGCTCGTACATTGTGTCACAAGAATCTAGACAAGCGAGTTCGGTTATTCAACACCGTCGTTCAACGAATGGTAAAGGAAAGTAACCACAAGATGATAACGCTCATCTTGGGTTTCCATTGATTATGGGGAAAGATGCGGTTAATAATATAAATTGTTTTAAGGATTCGATACCATCTTTATTTTATCCGTACATTTCACATATACAAGATGTAAATCCCGACGGAAACTGTGGTTTTCGATCGGTAGCTTTGGGCTTAGGGTTAAATGAAAACCGATGGTTTTTTATCCGACAACAACTTCTACAGGAGATGGACAATAAAAAAGAATGGTGGAGAACTGTTTTTGATAGACTCGCCTTTCAAGAATATGATAAGCTACGTCACACGATAGATTGGCAGGATGTGAAAGCCGCACCAGTTAGTCGTTGGATGTCGATGCCATACACAGGACTCCTAATTGCTCAAAGATTTGGGGTGATTGTTCATCTTTTAAGCATCGCCGGTAATCAAACATTTTTTCCATTGTGGTTTGGTCTAAACGTTCACGCTCAACATCAAATCGTATCGTTAGTTCACGTCAACAGGGTTCATTTCATCCACGTCAAGTTAGAATGAGATTTTCCGATTCCCACGCCGAATGCACTTTGAAATGTGCACCGAAATGATGATGCAGTAGAATGGGAAAAAATATACAGTGATCGTATTCAACGATTTAAGAAAATAATAGCTACTAATAGATCTAGATTTCCATAATACGTCACGGATCACGGATGATGTTTGTTTAAAATTGTATTTTAACTATTTTTAATTAATTTTATGGTCATTTTGATTATTTTTTATTAATTTTAATTTATTATTAATTAATTATAAATAATTTTAATTAAATATTCTATACGACACGTATAGGGCCAATACGCGTATAGGCTTGAATGACAGGGAATTCAAAATTTTTAAATTTCATATATTTAAAGGCTATACACCACGTATAGGGCAATACATGGCATATATAATACGAAAGGTTGGTGGCTATACGCCACGTATTGCCCAATACGTGGCGTATAGCCTTCTGATTAAGCCGGATGATACCTCGCATTGTCCTAAACGATACACAACAAACCCACACAAACACATACGCGACCAGGTCCAAATTGCTCTTTGATTTCGATTGTCGTCTCAAACAAACTTCGTAAAGGTACGTATCTCAACTCCCGATCAATAATGTTAGGTTTATATTGATGATTAGCGGGTAAAACTAGGTAGATTAGGGCTTTTTATCACTGAAACTTAAGCTTTATACGCCACGTATAGCACCATATGTGGCGTATAGTTCATCTGAGGAAGACGATGAAGCCATACGCCACGTATAGTGCTATACGCTGCGTATGGCTCATGTTCTCGGCAACTTGGCCTGCGTAAGGCTTGGTTGGCCTTCGTATGGCTTGGGTTGCCCGGTAACAGCCCTGCGTATGGCTTGGGTTGCCTGCGTATGGCTTGGTTACCCGGTAACAGCCTATACGCCACGTATAAGGCTATACGTGGCGTATAGGTTTTAAAAAAATATTTTTTATTTTAAATAAAAACAATATATTATTATTATTATTTATTATTTAAAATAAAAACAATATATTATTATTATTATTATTTATTATTATTTAAGATAAAAAAATTATTTTTATTATTTAAAATAAAAACAATATATTATTATTATTTATTATTATCAGATATGGCGGATCATGAGGATGGTATTCACAAGGAGCAGCTAAACGATCTTGCGCAATACCCTTTTCTGGATTTTCCTGTCGATTCGGAGGCGTATGCCCGGTGCCAGAAGCCTCTGCGGTTGGGCCCAGGAACGGCGGTCGATTGGGGGCTTCTCGAGGAGGTACATGAGGCCGATCGGGCAAGGGCCATCATCGGCCAGGACACGCCATGGTCGCGACTTTTTGATCTTTCATTCACGGAGACCTTCTGAGAGGTGGTCGTCGAGTTTCTTTCGACATTCATCTACTCAGAGGCTGGGCTGGAGCCTCTTCCCGGGGAGGCGCCAGATATGAAGCAGGATCATATTTCATTTAGTATTTTTGGGACCGTTTACCGTCAGACCCTCCTTCAGTGGGCCGTCACGACGGGTTTGTACCATGTGCTTGAGACGATCACGCCACTTTTCACTGAGGTGGTGACGGAGGTGTACAAGGAGGAACTCCTTGTTTTTTAGGGTTTGATTTCAGATAGTCCTTTGTATAGATATCTGCACCGGCTTATTTCGACGTCGATCGCACCGCATCTGAAAAGTCGCGAGTGGTGCACTGATAGAGACCTCTTCTTTCTATATTGCTTGCTTACTGGCAGGCGATGCGACCTATCCACATGCATGGCGCTTTATTTTGCATCTGCCTATATGCGACAGAAGCGCTGGCTTTTGTATGGCGGTGCTTTCATCACTCAGATCATGCGGTCGGTTACACCATTTGATGTGCATGAGCCTGCGATGTTACCGGCCATTCCCCCTGTCCGATTAGACCGTCGCACGGCTAGCGGCATGCGCTTCACGCACCGATTCCCACAGGGCCTTCGGTTCGTAGGGGTCGTCAAGGACCAGGTTTGGATCCCGGTGCCGTTGCCGCAGATTCCCGGACAGGGGGACCCACCTATGCCTCATCTGTTACAGGGTGTGGCGATGGAGGACGCGCCGCCGCACGTCCCGCACGTCGATGATATCCACGTCCATCCGCCACAGCATCCCCGACACGTACATCGGTCTGTTAGGCTGGACAGGGCTACCCAGGCATTGCTTGATGGACTTGTTGCCGACTCACGGCGATAGGGTCGTCAAGTCGATCGCATGGAGGACCTGATGATGTGGGCGGTTGGCCGCCTCGTGGATCTGTCACGAGCCGCCGGCATCGAGCCACCACGATTACCACTTCCACGTCATTATCCGGACGACCCCGTTCAGGATGAGGGCGGGGCGGGTCAGGGTGACGGCGGAGCCGGTCAGGTTTAGTTATTTTATTTGTATTTAGTTTGTTTCGTTGTTATGTATGTAAAACATTTTGATGTATATATTTAATTTTTTGATGTAATGTATGTAATGTTTAGTTTATTTGTTTGGTTGTAATGTTTAATATTTTGTTTGGTTGTAATGTAAAAATATAATAAATGTTTAAAAAAAATATAAAATATATAAAATTCATAAATAGATAACAAACTTATATTAACAAAATTATATAAACTAAATTAAAAAAGATAATTAAATAAAAAAAACAAAATATAAATTAAATTAAAAAATAATTAAATAAAAAAAACTATACGTGGCGTATTGCCCTATACGCCACGTATAAGATTTATAAATTCCAAATCTTCCAACTTTTTGAAGCAAAAAATATAGCCCGTGCCTCATACGCGTATAGCTCAATACGCCACGTATTAGACCAGCCGGCAGAGAATGACACGTGACATTCTGTTGCCAGTGACTGAACCCTGTACGCCCTCGTATTGCCCTATACGAGGGCGTATAAAGCAACGGCGTGTCCAATTAGCAATATTCCGTGTGTGCTTAGAATTACCCTTATTTTAATGTGGAAGCATCCTTGAATAAGATCCACTCGTTTCTCACCAAACTCCAAAATCATGCTGGCAGATAATAAAGTGGCTTTGACCGTTGACTTTGATACATGAAAGTAGTAAGGCCATCCGCACATTCAAGAGTCTCACAATAATGTCACATCAATGTGGGGCAATCATTAAACCAAATCACTAAGGTACGTATTGATTTCACTATCCACACACAAATATATACACATTTACACACGCACACCATGCGCCCCTTCCCCGTGAAACACCTCACGCCACCAGCCCCACGCCCCAAGAGGCGTTGTTCCGCGCCCGTGATTAAGCAAGGTGGCTCACGCCACCATTACAGGTGGCCTAATTGGTCCAGGATGAGACAAGTTTTTGATAATTCTACTCATCTAGCAATTACAAAACTTAAACTATGTCTACTACCCGATTCTATTTTAGAATATACCCGTGTTGAATGTTCTAGGTCTTCATGTATTCGGGTTTTCTTTTCAACCTTAAACATGAAACTTAGAAAAATAAAATATTAAACCGCGCCCCATTGTACACCATGGTCACCTATCCGAACCCACCATCCATAAATAGCAACCATTCATGCAATACTACAAAACTATTTCAAAATGAAGCCAACTATCTTGCTCTCATTTTTATTCATCCTCTGTGTATTGTCAGCCAATTCAGCTCCTGACGCCGTGCTCGATGTAACCGGAAAAAACCTCCAGTCAGGGATCAAATACTACATCATGCCAGCGGCTAGAGGCGGCAGCGGTGGCGGAATTGCACTGGGGCCAACCAGCCCAAACAAAACTTGCCCCCTTGGAGTTACTCAGCTACAAACTCACAAGAACGGCCTCCCGTTGACTTTCACACCGGTCAACCCCAAGAAACGAGTAATCCGCCTTTCCACTGACGTTAACATCAGATTTTCGGGTCCCAACAGCTGTAACGAGTCAAATATATGGAAGCTGAAATATGATGAAGCTATGAAACAGTATTTTGTAACGGTAGGTGGTGTAGAAGGAAACCCGGGAAGGGTGACGCTTGATAACTGGTTTAAAATCGAGAAAGTTGATGATGGTTATAAACTCATTTTTTGCCCCACAGTCTGCAACTACTGTAAGGTTTTATGCAGGGATGTTGGAATATTTATAGATGATAACGGTATTAGACGTTTGGCACTCAGTGATGTTCCTTTTCCTGTAATCTTTTACCGTTAATTCAGTTATTTGTTGCACTAAATATGTAACAAAGAAACTTGATATATGTTCTATTTATGCTTAAATAAAGTTCTTGACCGTTTCATAATACTTTTCCTGTTTTCAAATAATAAATTCGAAAATACCACAAAGCACAAAAAAAATAAAATAAAAGGTGATGGTAAAAGTTTTGAAATGGGAATAGTGACAAGTATATTAACCAAGACCTGTACCGGCTTCTTTCCGTGGTGCATCGGCTTTTATACGGGGAGGTCTAACAATGCGGTCAATGAGTCCATAATCCAAAGCTTCCTGAGCATTGAACCGTTTAATCCGACTTAAATCCTTGTGAACCTGCACATTATGGTTTATGAGATAAGGTCAAGCCAAAGATATCAAATACCTTATATTACTGGGAGTTTGGATGTGAAACATGAAACTAATCATCTGATTATTGTGACCTGAAGTCGTAATATTAAGTTTTTAGTGTTTGGATAAAGTGATTAGTCATGGATCATACCGGCTGCAACAAAGCTTATTATTTAAGGGAAAACTAAAAGTACTAATTTACCAGCTCTCTTTTACCTCATTTTAGATCGTTTAATCTACATTAAAAATGTATTATGAAATAGTTTAAAATAACAGAATTATACATGATAACTTTCAAAATATATCAAAAATCATTATAAAAATGTAATTATCTTTGGCAATACATTGTTATTTTAAAATCAATCGATAAAAATGTTGTCTTTTTGTCACTTTATCGTTACTAGTTGAATAATCATAAGCGATAACTGATCAGTCAAAGTTATCACAAATTCAAATGTTAGAAACAACTCCAAACACTGTATCCTACAACACATCTAATTATAGTTGATTATCATATTCTGATTAATCGATATCAATAATTGGTTTCAAAATGTACTTCCATATACCCACTTAAAATGTTTTAGTAAAAGAATCCTATGGCATACCTGCTCCACAGGTTGACCCGTCTTTTGAGCCAACTCCTTGAAAAGATAATCTCTAATTCTTAAAAGCTCATTCGCCTCGTTTTGAATATCATCAGCCTGCACAACATTTGGTAGGAAATTCACAAAATTGGACATAAATTATGTATCAACTGTAAGACTTTCTTGACATGATGATATGTTCCAACCTGACCACGAGCAGCTCCAGCTGGTGACTCTAAAGCAATTCTAGAAAGAGGCATTGCAAACCGTTGACCCTTTACAATTCCAAAATTGTTAAAAACAGAGATAAAAAAAACACATCGCTAATTAACGTACAGTACAACCCAAACAATGTATTAGTAGTTGTACAATACAACCATCTCTATGCAATGAATACAAAATTTACCTTTTCTCCAGCTGCAAGAAGAAAACCAGCCAGATTATATGCATAACCAACACAGTGGGTGCCAATCGGACTTTGCAAGCTTTGCATTGTGTCATAAATGGCCATGCTAGGAGTAAGCTGCAAAAGAAACATACCAAAACTTTTAAAAAAATAAATAATTTTTTTCCAAAGGGACTACGATGAGAAAGAACTCACATCGCCACCAGGACCATTGATGTACATATACATTCTTTTGGAATTGTCAACACTGTCAAGGTACAACATTGTAGCCAGTATTTGATTACTGAACTCTTCATCTATGTTTTGCCCAATAAAGATCACACGTTCACGATACTACACCAACAATGATTAAACACATCGAAGTAAATATCAGCTAACTTTTAGCATTTCAACAATCAAAATATCATACATAAACAATTGCAGAAAATAAAAATAACAACTCACAAGAGCATTCCACAGATCAACCCACTGCCAGGTTCCTTCACCAGGAACCCTATAAGGTACTCTCGGTGTCCCTATAGGCATCATAGTAATACGCCCTCGCGCTGGCTTAATGCCAGTCCTGAATATATTAATTAAGCAATACAGATAATTAAGGTTTAGTTGCAGACAAATTCACAAAAATCATACTCAATGAACTCAATTTAGGTAATAGAATTCACAAAATAACCTAAACTTTGATTCTTGATGTCAAAACTAATACTTCACTTCACATGCACAAAATTTTGCATCCAAATTAAACATCAATATTTTTCTATTTGTGAAGATTTTATTAGAATATCACTTGTTTAACATACAAATCAAAGGTCAATCTAAATATTTGGAGCCAATAGAGTAAGAAATTAGGTTTAATGTCATACAATAGAAGCATAGATTCATATATCATAATACAAATACAGGAATCACTGGATTATTATATCATTCTATTGCCTAATTTGTTTATGAAATGCATACCTAGGTTCAATACTTTTATGAATTTTCTTGTAAAATTCAGCAGTCAAATTAGGTCTCGCAATTCCATAAGAATCTGCTCGAAAGGGGGAAAACGATTAGAAAACGAATCAAGTATAAAAGATGAAGATTATAGGGAGTGATTGAAGAGAAAACTGACTAGGAGATTGAAGCTTTAATCCCACGAAAACCTTGTCCCCGCAACTGTCAATTAAACAACAAGATACGGTTAATTGAAAACTTTTTTTCTCAATTGATTCAAGGAATTGAGTGTTGATGCGAGTGGTGACCTGAGAGAAGACGGAGCTGGGTGTAACTGTGAGGAACAGGTGATGGAATTGAGCGCCATTGTTGCAAACTACGAACAGGAGATGAAGATTATGTTAAAAGGGGCGGATTTTGACCCGGAATACGGGTCGGGTCTTTTTTCCGGTTGTCGGATAAGATTGTACAGAATTTTTTAAAAATTTTATAAGATTATTGAAAAACTTAAAAACCTAATAAACGAACTATATTCAAAACCATTGAAAACCAAACTGACTGAGAGGACGATGGGTTTGTTGTAGTTTAAGTTGTCTGAAAAGGCGGAATCAGACAAAGTTGCTAAACATAATAAGACTTGTTTAGCGAATCAACACGTGTTTATCCATTTTGCTTTTAATACTTTTGGTTTTCTAGACCCGAAGGCTTTAGAATTGTTGAACCGACTTTAACGGATTGTGCATAGTATTTTTTCGGCCCATAAGACCCAAAAAATTGTTTTTAGTATGATCGATTTTACTATCAAAAAGCGGGGTTGCGACGCAAGTCACGCAACTTGTTGCTCGTTTAAATGTCACTCTATTCTAATCAACCTTTACTTATAATAAAAACAAAATTACAATAAAAAAACTGAGACACTAGTGGTTTGATTATGATGTTTTTGATAAGTGATTATTATGGTTATATAAATAACCAAATTAATTGGACTGTACCGACGTTAAATCAATTTTATATTTTTTTTATAAATAATATAGTATATATGAGAAAAGATTTGTTATAAATTTTTATAAATAATATATTAGTTCTTGCTTATTCTTCCTTATAAATTAAAATAATTACTAATATTTTATGTGATCGAATATTGTAATTTGATTTATTTTGAAATTAGCTTGAATCCCTGTCCAAAGGCGGTAGTTATATAAATGTGATAAAGTTAAAACCTATAATCACGTTATTGTAGAAACATATCACAATATGTGATTGAAGTTATATAAATGGCATAAAATTGAAAGCTTAATGAGCATTTGAAACATATTGTTTGTACTTTCAACGAACCTAACATAACAATACACAAAAACATGATGGCTGAAAAGTTGTCCTAGATTCCGAAGACTTGTAATTTAAAGCAGTTAGGTCACTTTATTTTATGTCACTTATATTATCCTTTTTGGATCACTATTAAGATTTTTGGACCCTATGAAAAAAATTCACGACCACTATAAAAACATTTTTGTTATAATATAACTATAATTAGCACAAGATTAGTGTTGTAACTTAAAAACTTCAGAGAAAATTGTAAGAAGAAGAAGTAGACAAACGTATATGATGCGGGAGCTGTTGGGATTCAGTGGTGATCAGTTTGACTTTTGTAAAAACGGGTTTTGACAGAGAAATTAATTAATTCAGTTAATTAATAAATACGCAGCGAAAAATAAAATCATAACCTATTTAACAGCACTGACAAACCGAACAGGATCTGGTTATGAACACGCAAACACAAAAAAAAAAAACAATTAATCTACTGATGAGATTAATTATACCTTAGTGGTTAATGATTAACCGGTTGAGACACCGAGGTACAACGAGCCGATGCTATATCACGAACTGACAACACGAGAGACGAGTAGCGCCGGGGCTGGCCGGAAACGAGACAGCATCGGGGCAGGGTCCGGCTTAGGCTGGTTTGGAGGTTCCGGAAACGCCAAAAGGAATTAACCGTGAGGTCACAGCCGCCAAAGAGCCGAAGGCTCCTACCTCGTTTTTTGTGCCCTTCCAAATTCCTAATTGCTGTCCCCTGCGGCGACTGAGGACTTGTTATCTCTCAAACATATTTTAGGTTTATTATATATAATAATAATAATAAACCCTACTAATTGTTTTCGGGCCCATAGTCCAATACGAGATGCAAAAGCTCGAACCCATTTAATTGTTTTAATTAAAGATTAAAACAATATATATAATTATTATTTATAAACTAGTATAAATAATAATTCCCGTCTAACAAATATATATTAAAATATATCGTCTCGCTAACAGTTCGTAATTACCAGTTAAGCAGGCAAAGTGGATTTAATGTTCGTTGCCCTAGGTGTAACTCTTACGGGTCATAGCTCGGTCAGCCGCGTTGTCCGTCGGGTCGGTCCATAAAATCCAACAATCTCCCACTTTGACGATCCATGATAAATCAACGCAAACAGTCAGCGGCGCTCTAGCTGCACATGGCTGTCCCTAACAATGTATGACGCTTTAAAGTCATTAACCAAATATCTCAGTGTTAGTAACAGCTAACTAAAGTAAGACAATAGACTTATGGCAATAGTTGTCATTCATCCTTTCCGTATAAAACATCAATTGAATCAATGAGACATGGATTTAGTTCATTCTCATATGGCGTTCAATTATTATTGTTCTCGATCAAGAATCAAAATGGTCTAATCAAACACACAGTAAGTTTGGGTAAGGCCTTACACTTCACCAGTTTGAATCAATGAGGGCACCACGATGCTTATCTGTTACATATAATGCAAGAGTACAGAATCCTTTATTGACTATATACAACTCCCACTGAACTTCAGAACTATTCCTAATCAAAGTCTTTATGACTGGCAGTTACGTGACACCGTTTGACAGTGATTAAAGAATGGTTCTTGGTAAACGGCAGTTCAAGTACGTATCTCAGGTCAGAGGATACTAACGAGTATACCAATAGCAAAACATCTTATGACAAAGATCCATGAAGATGATTTGATGCGAGTTACATCCAACGTCATTCAAAATGAGGCTTGTGAAGTTCGGAGTCAATTCCTTGAGCCGAAGTTTAGAATAGTCTTAATTCAGAGTCGTTCCCACGATTCTGATCGACTACGGATAATTAAGAATACAAGATTCATGGATTAAACGTATTAAAATCGAACACAGTTATAAGAATTCAGAATTGCATTTAAATCAGTAAACCAAAAGAATTCAAAAGTACAACTATTTAAATGTTCGCACATTCAAAATACTAAATCAAAACATATCGCTAGCAAAACTAAGACCGATAGCATTTCTGTGCTGATCATGCTTTTCCTAAGTCATCGGCTTAGTGAACGGGTCCGCTAGGTTTTGATCTGTGTCTACTTTGCTTATCACGACGTCTCCACGTTCCACAATTTCCCGTATATAGTGGATCTTCCTTTGAATGTGCTTGGCTTTGTGATGATATCTGGACTCTTTAGCTTGAGCTATAGCACCTGTGTTATCACAAAGTATCTCGATTGGTTGGCGAATACTCGGAACCACATCGAGGTCAGTAATGAATTTCTTCATCCAAGCAGCTTCCTTAGCAGCATCTGATGCGGCTATATACTCAGATTCGGTGGTTGAATCCGCCACTACACTCTGCTTGGAGCTTTTCCATGAAACATCTCCTCCATTAAGAGTGAATACGAAACCCGACTGTGAGCGAGAGTCATCTCGGCCAGTTTGAAAGCTAGCATCAGTGTAACACCGTACAGTGAGCTCCTCTTTCACTCCTCCAAATATTAAGAACATGTCTTTGGTCCTTCTTAAGTACCTCAGGATGTTCTTGACTGCAGTCTAATGGGCAATGTCAGGACTTTGCTGAAAAACGACTGGTCATGCTTAAAGCATACGAGACGTTAGGTCTAGTGCACAACATAGCATACATGATGGAACCAATCGCTGAGGCATACGGAATTGCTTCCATTTCCTTAAGTTCAATGTCCGTGGAAGGAGATTGCGATTTGTTCAACACAGTCCCTTTAGTCATCGGAACACCTCCTTTCTTGGAGTTTTTCATCCTAAAGTGTGTCATCATTTTGTCTATGTAAGTACTCTGACTTAGCCCTAGAAGCCGCTTAAATTTATCCCTGTAGATCTTGATTCCTAGAATGTAAGCAGCTTCTCCAAGATCCTTCATTGCAAAACAAGATCCTAACCATTGTTTGACTTTGTCAAGCACAGGGATGTTGTTTCCAATGATCAGTATATCATCCACATACAAGATGAGAAATGATATAGTGCTCCCACTAGCCTTTCTGTAAACACAAGACTCATCTTCATTCTTGACAAAACCAAATTATTTAATTTTCTGATCAAAATGAAGATTCCAGCTTCGAGATGCCTGTTTAAGTCCATAAATGGACTTATTCAGTTTGCAGACCCTACTAGGATACTTTGGATCAACAAAACCGTCAGGCTGAACCATATAGACATCTTCAAAAAGATGTCCATTAAGAAAAGCGGTTTTGACATCCATTTGCCATATCTCGTAATCATGGTACGCGGCTATGGCAAGCATTATCCTGATCGATTTGATCATAGCAACGGGTGAGAAAGTTTCATCATAGTCAATACCTTGAGTTTGAGTGAAACCCTTTGCAACTAGTCGTGCTTTATAGGTTTGTATATTACCATGCATGTCGGTTTTTCTTTAGAAAATCCATTTGCTCCCTATTGCCCGAGAACCGGGGGGTAGCTCAATCAAGTTACAGACCTGATTATCACGCATAGATTGCATCTCGGTGTTCATGGCTTCAAGCCATTTCTCGGATTGAGGATCTGAGATAGCAGATTTGTAGTTTGTAGGTTCATCATTTGACTCAGCTACTAACAGGACTTTAGAAGCTTCAAGATTCCACAGGTATCTATTAGGTTCTTTACGAGACCTGCTACTTCTGCGAACGCTTGTGTTTATGTCTGATTCATCAGCAACAACTTCTTGTTGATCAGACGCTCCGACTTCCTCAGCGGTTGTTTGTGTTTCTCGAATTTCTTCAAGATCCATAATATTATTTCCGGTTCCTCGATTTAGAAGATCTTCCTCGAGAAAGCGTCCTTTCCTTTTGATGGAAACAATGTTTGCATCAAGATGATAGAAATAATATCCGCTTTTGTTGTAGTAACCGACGAAAATAACTTTTTCGCCTCTGGGATCGAGCTTGTCATCAGAATCGCTGGTGACATATGCATCACATCCCCATACTCTAAGGTAAGACAAATTGGGTTTAGACCCGTGCCATATCTCATATGGGGTTTTGTCCACCTTTTTAGTCGGTGCCAGATTTACAAGGCGGGCGAGCATAACTCCAGAAGGAGTGAGGCAAGTTAGTTCTACACATCATCGATCGAACCATATTAAGTAGCGTTCGATTTCTCCTCTCGCTCACGCCATTAAGTTGGGGTGTGCCAGGAGGAGTGGACAGAGAAATAATTCTGTGCTCCTTCAGATGATTAAGAAATTCTAAGCTGAGATACTCGCCACCTCGATCTGATCGAAGTGTCGTGATAGATTTATCGAGTTGTTTCTCTACTTCGTTTTGAAACTCTTTGAACTTTTCAAATGTTTCATGCTTATGTTTCATAAGATAGACATAAGCATATCGACTATAATCGTCAATAAATGAAACGAAATATCTTTCATGATTTCTAGACATTGTTCTGAAAGGGCCACACACATCAGTGTGTATAAGGCCTAGCAGATCCTTGGCTCGTTCACCAACATGGGTGAAGGGGTCCTTTGTGAGTTTGCCAGCTAAACAAGACTCGCAATTATCAATTGAGTCCTGTCCGGTAGGTTCAAGAATTCCCTCGGATTGGAGTCTTTTAATGCGTGCCTTGCTTATGTGGCCAAGTCGACAATGCCATAGAAAAGTATCATTAATGCCAGATTTGATACGTTTAGAAAGATTATATATGTTATTGTCAGTTTGAACGTCAATCTCATAAATACCGTTTTGAGGTTTAGCCTCAAAATAAAATATATCATTTAAGTAGGCAGAAATAGCAATACCATTAAAAACGTACTTAAATCCTTGTTCAAACAATAAAGAAATTGAAATAATGTTTCTGTTTAAACCAGGTGCAAACAAACAATTGTTCAAAACAACCACAAGGCCAGAAGGAGATGAGAGATGATATGTTCCAGTTGCAAGAACTGGTACTCTTTTCCCGTCACCAACGATGAGCTCCATGTCGCCTTGTTTCAGCTTCCTCCAACTTTTAGGCTCCTACAAGACATTAATGATGTGGTATCCACATCCGGTATCAAATACCCATGTGTTGCTAGAAACAGTAAAAATTTCAATAACATAAATGAGAATACCTGAAGAGGTGCCCTCACCACTGGCCCTCTTCAGCTTCAGCTCGGCTAGATATTCAGGACAGTTACGTTTCCGGTGTCCCATTTTGTTGCATTCAAAGCATTGGCGCTCCTCAGGAGGGGTTGCTTTTGAAGCTTTCTTGTTATTGTTGGTGGCAGACTTGGCAGCAACATTAACCTTCTTCTTGCCTTTGCTATTATAACCTCTTTTCTTGGGGTTAGGTTTTTTAACACCAGTAGATCTGACCATCAGAACTTGATTTTTCTTTCCTCGGATATTCATCTCGGCCGTTTTGAGCATACCATGTAGCTCGGCCACTGTCTTCTCCAAGCCATTCATGTTGAAATTCATTACGAATTGAGCATAGGAGCTTGGGAGAGAGTTTAAGATGAAATCAGTAGCCATGTAATCCTTCATGGGATATCCAAGTTTGTTCATCTGGTCGGTGTACCATTTCATCTTAAGTACATGAGCACTAACACGCGTGCCCTCTTGCATCGTGCAACGAATGAGCTGAGACATGGTTTCATAGCGTTCTTGTCGGGCTTGTTTCAGGAACATGCCCTTAAGTTGCTCAATCATGTCAAAGGCATCTAGGTCCTCCATGCTCTTTTGGAGCTCACGGGACATGCAGGCTAGCATAAGGCAGGCCACCTCAGTGGCATCATCTCTTTGTTTTTCCCAGGCCTTACGAGCGGCAGCCGTGTTACCATCGGGTGCCTCAGGGACTGGTGCATCGAGAACATAGAGCTTCTTGGCCATCTTGAGAACTATTCTCAGATTGCACTGCCACGAGAGAAAGTTGGTGTTATCCAGCTTTTCATTCTCAAGGATAGACTTGAGAGCGAAGGAGTTATTAGTATTATTATTTTCAGTAGACATCTGTCAAGATAAGCAAAGAAAATAAATTAGTATAAAGAAAGTGAAAAATCCTTATTAATTTATGACCCAATTACAGAAATTAGAATAAGGAGTGAGAATCTAGCTAAATCAGTCACTAACGGTAGCTGTGGCATACAACATTAGTAAGTGGGTACCTAGACTGACAATTAGTGTCAATTGTGGAAAGATGCACAACTCTCGTGTATGAGGCCGCTAAGACAAGACATGTCTATGCATTGATACGTTTAGCCTCGTCTATGCCCACTTTTAATCTCTTAACAGCTGGGGCATGTAACAAGAGAGAAAAGTAATAGTCGTCCAAAAACAGGTACTTGCGGAAGGGTCGGATGTGTCAACGAAACCCTTGCGCCTTGGAAGGATAAACTACGCATCCAGTGCGGTGTTGTGGCTCCAAACACCGATGTTTCGTTTTATGCTCCAAGTGTTCCTTATAATAGGATGGCATAGACCATTGGTTTTAAATATGGGTTCCAATTTTAGTGTTTACCGAATAGGGTCAAACACAACGAATGATTAAATCATACGTGTGTTGTAAAAGCCAGTTTTACTATTTAAAATCATGACAAATTTGATGAACCATTTCATCTCTCAGGACACTTAATTTTAAATAACCTATTAAAACTAAGTTTGTCACGACTTGAATAACCAGTTAAAGTTAATAATTGAAAACTATTAAGTTATAAGTTTTGAAATTAAATTTAGTTTAAATTGCAAAACTTTAGCGGTTATTTATTTTATAAAAACAAGCCAGTTGTTATATTGTTATTTTTATAAAATTCTACAGGTTATAAAATTAGAACTTGTGGTGACAGATTGTGACATTTTAAAACTCCTTTTAAAACGTTTGGTGTTTGGTTGGTTTATAATAAATTTAAGTTATAAAAAAATAAAATTAAAAGCAACCATAAAGCAAATAAATATGTAAATCTTTTAGGGCCAAGTTTGTTTGATCTTGCTAGAGCCAGTTAGCAAGACCAAACGGGTCACGAGGTCCACAAAATTAAAACAACCACAAGGACGGACTTCCGTGCATCTAGTCGTCTTGGATAACTCCCACTGACTCCATGATTCCTGTTGCGTCTTCAGATTTGTCTTCGGGTTTTTATTACATTACATAAAATAAAAAAAAAACTATTCTATTACAACTTTGAGCCATCAAAAGTGGGCCAAAACCACAAAACCAAAAACTGAATAATAAACACAAACAACTCAATCACATGGGTCGGGCCAGATTTACATATTCAACACAATCACATGGGCAATAAATTTGGTCAAATAAAAAATAAAAAAACGACCAAATTAATAAATAAAAAAATTGCCCAAAAAAACATATCAGATTAGAAACTTCAAGATAGTTAAAGTTTGTGATTAATCTAACCGGTGAAACCAGACCGGTTCCGATTTGCGTGTTATAACCCAGGCTCTGATACCACTGTTGGGTTTCAGTGGTGATCAGTTTGACTTTTGTAAAAACGGGTTTTGACAGAGAAATTAATTAATTCAGTTAATTAATAAATATATATAATTTTTATTTATAAACTAGTATAAATAATAATTCCCGTCTAACAAATATATATTAAAATATATCATCTCGCTAACAGTTCGTAATTACCAGTTAAGCAGGTTAAGTGGATTTAATGTTCGTTGCCCTAGGTGTAACTCTTACGGGTCATAGCTCGGTCAGCCGCGTTGTCCGTCGGGTCGATCCATAAAATCCAACAGGAGCATCAAATCTAATTGGACTTGATGGAACCTGAATTTGGAGACTTGTTGGAGTTTATTAGAAGTTAATATTTTATTTAGAGAAGATCAAGACGTTATCTTTTATTTTATTAGTTTACCTTATATTATTATATGTTTATCTTGTTTACATATTTATCTTCTTTGGTTGTTTAGTATAAGTAGAGTTTTTGTTATTTAGTTCTACAGTTTTTGAGTTTGAATAGAAAAAGAACTTTGTTCTTGAACCTTTTGGTTCATTTTGAGACGTGTGATTATCGATTGATTATTTGAGCCATTTGATTGCTTCCGTAACTGCATAATTTGGTATCAGAGCTCTTGGTTCTCAAATGGCTCAACGTTGAAATGAATACTTGCTTGCTCGTAGAATCGCCGACAGAGGCAATGACGGGGGTATTTTTGTTCCACGGGATCGTAAGATCCAACGGTTGCGGGAACGCATCAGGAAACTAGAAGCACGACTACAGAAGGAAACGGAACCAGAGATCGACGTCATGAATGAAGGCTTTGGGGAAGAGAAGGATCATTTCAGTGGATGCACTCCTATCTATGACTCTCCACCACGGTACGATGAGTACGAGGAGGAGGATAATAATAACTACAGTGAACAGGTTGTAGTGTTCACGAGATTTAGTTTAGAGGAAGCTATTAAAATCGATAGTTTTCACCATAAACCCGAGCTTTCAATCGTTGGGCTAACATCGGGAGGTGTAATTTCGACCAAAGTTTTTGTCGAAGTGCATGGAAAGGTGACTGAGGGTGGTGTTGCGGTGGATACCGGTGGCGATGAAGTGGCTATTGGTGGCGATGGATTAGGTGGAGGTGCTGACTTTGTTTTGGAAGTTCAACTCTATATGCCGACAATCATGGACGAATTGAATGGTAATGCGTAAAAGGTGGGATTTATTATGCATTTTGAAATTCAAAATGTAAAGAATATTGGCGAGCCATTTAATTTGCTATTTCTAAATGAGTTATTAAATAAAAAAAAAGGATCAGTTGTCTTTGAATAAGGTTGATTTAATCGAATATGAGAGTTACATGCCACCTTTGCCTAAGCACCTAAGATGTGGGTCACAAGCTTTGGAAGCTCAAGTGGATGAGGTGGAGGTTAAACCGACATCTTCTAATACTCGTGGGTGTAATTAGCCCAACAAATGTGGCAGCCCATAGTGGAAAATTGTTCACTCAAGTTTTGAAAGGTCCAACAAGGAATAAAAAAGTGTTTGTCCTCAAAATTTCAACGTCTCTAGGGGGCGGCCAACAGATTCAATTCGGGTCGATACCACTTAATTTTAATCGGGTTGATCTTCTTTTCGATCCGGGTGGCTTTGATCGGGAGGCAAAACTCGAGGACGAGTTTTTTCAAAGAGGGAGAGTATGATGCGGGAGCATCAAATCTAATTGGACCGGATAGAACCTGAATTTGGAGACCTGTTGGAGTTTATTAGAAGGTAATATTTTATTTAGAGAAGATCAAGCGTTATCTTTTATTTTATTAGTTTACCTTATATTATTATATGTTTATCTTGTTTCCATATTTATCTTCTTTGGTTGTTTAGTATAAGTAGGGTTTTGGTTATTTAGTTCTATAGTTTTTGAGTTTGAATAGAAAAAGAACTTTGTTCTTGAACCTTTTGGTTCCTTTTGAGACGTGTGATTATCGATTGCTTATTTGAGTCATTTGATTGCTTCCGTAACTGTATCAAACTGATGCAGTTTCGGAAGCAATCAAATGGCCAAAAATACTCAAAGGATTCAAAAACTTAAAAAACCTCAAAGGTTTATTGAAAAACAATATTCATAAAACAATCCCCTCCCTAAATAATAAACCTAGTCCATATTTATACTAAATATTTCAAGAGTTAAAATAGGTAACAAAATATCATAGGAAAAAAGGAAACAAATCAATTTGAATAATTAAAATATCATTCATATCTTATAACTTGTTCCACACTCCAAGCTTCCTTCCTTCACGCGGGTAACTGATTGGGTCGGGTCGAATTAATTGATCGTATGCTCCTGCATCAGTATAACTTATAAAAGTGTATTCAAGATGTGCAATTACTCATCCACTTTGAAGTGGTATTTATACTACAACAAGATTAATTTTTTGATAGGAAAGTAAACAAGATTAACTATTTGGAGGACAAGTAGACATAAGACTAGTTGAAAAGTGAAAACCTAAAAATCTAGTTTTTTTTAACAGCGAAAATATATAAATATATAGAAAACGGGCTAGCAAGAAGCTGAAAAACACCCGGCAACAACTTACAAAATTACATCTCGGATATTAAAATCACTCCATCTCTTCCGATTTAACTCACTAAATCTCGATCTATTCTTATTTCTTAACCCAACCCAAAGAAACGAATATTTTATTAAATTCTCCACCACTTTCATAGCCATCAAAGAACGGTTGTTGAATTCCTTCTCGTTTCTAGACTTCCAAATATGCCACAAAGTTACCAGGAACACGGCTCCTATTGTTTTCTTCCAATCATTTGACCCGTGAAGCATATGAACCGTCTCCAACATATCAAAGCAACCCTTGAAAAATCTACTAGTTACCACCGTGCGATCAGCACCAGCGGGCAGGGACCTTTAAAATCCACGGAATTCTGACCAGGCAGGCCAGCGAAGGCCAATGGCGAGCAGAGTTTTGTGATTCTGTAGTTTTGCTTCTGCTGACCTCCGAAATCAGTAACCCATTTGGTATGTTTTTTTTTGTTTCACTTGAAAATTGAAGATTAAAACTTTGAAATTTGAAACGAAAGTTTAGATCTTCATGAGTTGATGTGTTAGATCTTTTATTTGCTTGAGTCGTGATTTGGATTTTTGAAATAATGTAATGAATCATTCTTAAAAGATGAAAACAGTAGAATTATAGAATGTAATATCTTTTGTGATTTTATAATCGCATCGTATTTTTATTATTTTTTAATTGTATACTTTTTCACGGCATTGTATTTTATTTCAGTCCGGACCGAACCGAACCGAAAATTCGAACGTCAATTGAGAGATATCCGAGCATGAAAAAAACCAATCCAAAAGAAAATATTCCTTAATATGTCACTGATTTTACTAACATCTCAATACATCTGTCACTTACATGATGTAGAATAGTCCTCATTCAATTTATAAATATATATATAGATATTATACATGATGATTTTAAATAGTTGATATAAAAAAATCCCAATCATCCACTAATATGTGTGCGGAATGACCTTCCTTTCATCCTTTGACTCAACAATGAGCATACACTAGGAGAAACCACAACGGCAAGAATCTCTGGCTTAATCTGAAATATTTTATTTCAAACAAGACTTGAATTCATGACCTTCCATTTAAA
The DNA here is from genome assembly GCA_023525975.1 of Smallanthus sonchifolius. Taxonomy (NCBI): domain Eukaryota; kingdom Viridiplantae; phylum Streptophyta; class Magnoliopsida; order Asterales; family Asteraceae; genus Smallanthus; species Smallanthus sonchifolius. The sequence continues at coordinate 56,155,461 of CM042041.1, read as the reverse complement.
AAGTCATGGGGCTACCACTCAACTAAAAGGCTCGGTGGTTGCATATGGGTTAATTTGAGTTACTCAAATTAGAACAAATCAAAATCATCACAATCCTGTATCGCGATAAAAGTGTAAGAAATCATTACTGTTTTTCACTTGCAATGCTCATGCTTTGTATTATACATATATGTAAAATATTCATATTTCATCAATTGTATGTATGACGATGTTTATCTACTTGTATTTCATGTATGTACATATATATATAGTTCTTTTCCAAGTGATTGTAAGGTACGGGTTAAAAATCACCCACCAAAACAACCCAAGAACCTCCTAATCTTACTCGTTTTTTTTATAAATTTTTTTAACTCTTGATATATAAAACCTGGGAAAAAAATATTCGAAAATGAAGATGGAGCTTCGTCCGCCTGAGCCACCGCAATCTCTGAACCAATAGAGGTATTTGAACCCATACTTTCATTGTTGTTGACCCTCTTACGCATATAGAAACTCCTACTCCCAATCTCTCCAATCATATTTGATTTATTCAAACCTATGCCAAAAAGGTTAAATTTAAAACAAAATCATTAAAATATTATTAAGAATAAAAACCTCATCACAATATCATTTAACAACTATTTATAGGAGTATTATGAGGAAAATTACAAAGGAAACAATTTAATCATAATTCATAAGTATGATAAAGATAATTACAATAAATCTGATTTGTATAACAAATCCTAATTGTTGTATGTTGGTGCATAAACAGGTTTTAACACTTGACTTTAATTGGAGTAAGATCGGACTTACATTGAAGACTATAGTTCGAGTGATGCAACTCAAAGGAAGTCATATCATCTTGATCAAGTCGAGGAGACCTTCTTTCTGCGTTATATTTGTTCATAACAAGCTTTATTGTCTCATCAACACTCGAACCCAACTTTACCAAAGTTCGGATTGGTCCAACGCTCCCCTCGACCGTTACTTTAATCACAACCTTTGCATCTTTGTTGTAAAACTGCGATACAAGAAACATGTAAACCATAATGCGTATACATATATTTGAGCAAATTTTGTATACCCAAAAGGTATTTCAAGTTTGGTTATTTAAATAAGGGTTTATTATTTTATTATATCAAAACACAAATGAACGTATCCAGTAAAATCCCATCATTATATGTAAAATATAAATTTTTAAAATGGTCAAGGAATATAAAAAACTAAATTATATTATTATTTATTATGGGATTTTAAATCTTAAATAAAAATCTAGGTTGTTGAAATGTCATTTTCTCGGACGTTAAACTATTAACAAGTCACGGAGATGACGAAGAAAAAAAGTCCTATTTTGGTCGGCAAAAAGAAATACACAAATAGGTATCAACTATCAACTAATCATCCTGTCACAATTGGGATTTTTCATGTGATACGTCTTCAATAAAAACCACTAATTTTAAATATACTGTTATATTATCCATCTACACAATACAAGAATAAAATATAATTCACTTAAACGGTGTCGTTTTCAATTTTCATTTCATCAAACAATTGAAAATTAGCAAATTGATTTCATTTACCTCATTTTTTTCCGGCGAATTAGGCAGCAGCTCTGGAGACGACGAGAATACATCGGTGGAGATCCGATTTCGAAACAACAGGTGACTGTCACCTGGCGGAGTCATATACTGGTGCTCGTTACCGTCACCGGCGACGGCAACAGCGATGGAGATTCCGGCGGTGAACAACGTAGGCTCGGAGTGGCATCGCTTGATGAGTTTCGATAGCTTGTTAGATGATCGGCGAACGACAACTTTCCGGTGAAGTCTGCGAGTGGACGGTGACGGATGAGGAGGTTTGATTCTCCGTTTGATCGGAATTCTGCGATTGATTGGGCTCTCTGACATATAAAGTTAACGCAATCGGTGGTGGGAAATTGAGATGGTGTAATAGTGTGTGTGTGTGGATTTTGAAGGGTGGAAATGTTTGCTTACGGAAGAGGCAATCAGGCGAGGGTAATGGCTGTTGGTAGTCCCGTAAAGCATGTCTGCCTTTAAAATATTCATTTCCCCTTTTCTCGTTTTATTTATTTGTTTTTATTCTAATTACTAGGTTAAAGACCCGTGCACTGCACGAATGGAATAATAAAAACGATATATATCATAAACCTGTAAATACTTCTGATGATAGAAAGTATGTTTTAAATTAAGAGGTTAATTTTATGATAATGTTATATACTTAGTAATAAGGATTTAGAAATTATAAAACGATATTACTTCGGATTTAGGCTTTTCTGTAATTAAGACCTGGATAGGAAACAAAGATTAAAAATATTTAAAAAAAGTAATAAAATATTTGTATATTCGTTATAGGCTCCTAAAATATTCATACTTTTGATTTTTCAAATAAATTTTAAGAAAAATGAAAACAAAATCCATTGTCAAAGAACTGCTCATAACATCGTACAATTATTAGTAAAGTGCAATTTGATGGTTAAAATCAATAAGAAATTAAAGTATTATGAGAAACTTATTAGAAGCACCGCACTTTCTGATTTTACCTGCCTCACTTTAACCTGAAAGTCAAAACATATAATCATGGTTTTTTGGCTGAGATAGGTAAAAGGAGCTCTAGACATTAAATAGAACAGTAGTTTCAAGCCAATGGTTAAATATTAAAGGTACCTGTTTGGCGCAACGGTACCATTTTTACATTATCAATCAACTGGTCCCTTTGCTTGTACGGTTTAAACATCACCTGATACAAAAAAGGTCCGCATACAATATCTTTTTAGCTAGTGTAACAAATACTTCACACCGTAATAAGCATTTATAGTGACAAAAAATTGTTTCAGGGTCAACATATCCGAGGCAAATAAATCACCAAATTTAATTGTATTAAAGATGCACCATTCGACCCACACAGTCTACAGAATGCCACACATCCCAAGGCTACACTTATTGACCCGCACAACCACCTGTGTCTATTTCATATGTTTTTGTTTTTACTTTTTAAAAAGTATTAAATTTGAAATAACTTATCTTTGTAAAATACTATAACAGATCTTGATATACCCTACTTTTCTATGAGTTAAGTATCATCATATTAACTTAGAATCAAAAGTTGTTTCAAAGTGATCAAACCAAACATACAATCATATCAATTAATATGATTTCAAAAATCAAAACAACCAAAATTTAGAAACACATGAAGAACTTGTAAAAAAATACCTGAAAACATCTAAATTAGAGAACCCTAAACAACGGGTTCTAAAAAGCTTTGACCGCATGAACAATGCATGCATTATAGTTAGTGTGAGATACCGTTCTGTAATGTAACTGCATATAAGAATTTCATCTTGATAACAACCATTATCTGAGATAAAAGCTTCTTAAAATTGACCGGAAGATCAAGCGAGCTAACAAAACAAATAAGCATTGCATTCATGCCTGCAAAAGTAAAAGCAATACATTTCTTGGCATTTAGTGATTAATCATTGCATGACTCTATATCCAATTCATGGTTTACATTACAAGAATGACATGAGCATAACATGACTATGACAGTAAGCTTTGATATCAACATCTATTTTTCTAACCTCATTGAGTTAAACGTACAAACTGATTATGCAATAACATCTCTTAATCAAAATTTACATTATTCATAGGAAATTTAAGTTAATATTATGAAACCCTAAATTAAATAATACATACCAGATCTGCCATATTGTCGCCACTATCCCTTTATATATTGATACGAAAATGTGGTTGTTCTTGTCTACTTGTGGTGAATCTGTGTTGCTAAACAAAGGTAAGTTCGAATACGTGTGTCAAGTCTAATAAAAATAAAGGCATACAAATACATCGGAAGTAATAGTAAAACTACACAAAATGCATATCAATCTACATCAGTGACCACAACTGTTCGATGCAAAAGCTGATGCTATTTGACCCGTTTAAAATAAAAACAACCCAGATTGGTCAAAACTGCGACCTTTACTTTTTATGGCCATTGTTTCAGTCATTTTTGCCTTTTTGGTTCATATTTATTTATAATTATGGAACTTTTTTTATAATTTATAATTATCTGTCATTTGTTAATTTTACAAACAAAGATGAGGATTAAACACTTGGTCTATAGTAACATGCATTTGGCACAGAACAATCAAAACACACACATGCAAAAGATATGCGTTAAGCCCTTAGCAAGTAAACTCTCACCATATCTTCAGCTCTGAAAATACCACTGAGTTGAGGAATATAGTTCTTTATTAACTGTTTCAAACATCTCCACAATCCTAGCAAAAAAATCTGGCTGTCCTTCTTAAGCCTGACAGAATCAAATAAACAAAATAGATATCATCTATCAATCATGTGTCACATATTCAATCGAACAAACATAGTTATAAGATCAGCATCTTTGGAGCAGATATTACAGTTTGATCATAAACATTATGCTCTGCTTGGTGTCAAGCAAAATGGTTTTCTAATATTCATTTGTTTGTGTGTCAAAAGTTCTCTGAAAATATTTCTAATTTTCTTATAGACATTGGACCATACTCCTGTTGGCACTAATATTCAAAAAGTTTGTAAATTTGACAAACTTTATGCAAGTTTCACATTTATATAAAAATATAGTAACAAAAGATTGCATAGAAACTATTTCAGTCTATATAAAACGAAAAAAAAAACACCAAATAATCATTATTGCATAAATATTCAAAAAGTTTGTAAATTTGACAAATTCTGCATCAATGAGTTTCACACTCACAAGAATACATTTTATACACAACCCAAAAAATAATTTGGGAACAAAATAAGTTAATTGGAAGCTCACCTTGACATAAGCATCATCAAAAAGGTCAAAAAAATATCATCAACAATAGCTTTGGTATAATGGCACTTAGCTTGAATAATCACCTTTTTCAATTCACTGACAAAATAAATAAATAAATAAATAATCAAGCAGATGATATTATGATACCTAGTTTCTAAAATTATAAGAAAAATTTATAGCTTCTATTACGAAAACAAACATAATTTTGTTGTTTGATCTTAAAATTACAAAACTCTGTATTTAGAAATTATGCTTGTTTTCAAGCACACTTAAAAGAAATTGATTATTTCAGTAAATATAAACAACTAAGCACTTTTTTATTCTTTCATCCAAATACCTAAAGTGACTTAAAAAGATCGAAAACCTTAACAAACAAGCAATAAACGAAGAAACTCACCCATCCGATGACGCAATAACCTTCACTTTCTTCTGTAACCATCAATTACATGTTTACATTCAATTAGTAAAACAAAAATTAAACAGGGTAATAATCGGAGGCACGCGTGAAAGTATTACCCTTTTATTCTTTGTTCCAGTGATCTTGTTGCATTTAGTGTCTTGATGTGTTACCTTTAACCATTCAACCAGAAGTTGAAACTTTGCTTTTTAATTGTCTCCCATGGACGGCGGCGGTATGATTTAGGGTTTCAAAAGAGGGAGCTCTAGAAGAAATTGAGAGAAGCGGCGAGGAAGCGAGAGTGACGGAGATGAAAAGGGAAACAGGTTAATTAGAAGCGGGTCATAAAAGATCCGCGTGTGATGTTATTCGGGTAAAGGAGAATGGGCGGGAAAAATAAGGTGACATTGGCTGTGAGAGGGACACCTGTCCTTTAAAAACTTTTATTTATTAGTATGTATAGATTTATTACTACGCGATAAATATATCTAGGTTTTTCTTCTCGCTTGTTACGCCGGTGATTCCGTCACAATCCCATATATCAAAACACGGTGATCAAAATGGGTCATTCCGATGTAAAACCCTAAGACATCAAGAAACTCGATTGCAAACTTATGTCACAACAATGCCTACATCTTTAAAAACCCAAAATAACGGAAAATAACACAAAAATAAAAAATATGGGCTAGACGCAGCCTCAAACCCGGTCAGCGGCGGCGGCACGATCCTGAATATTAAAACGTAAAAAAAACACGTAACGGCTTTTACTTTGACGTGAACAAAGCGTATTTAGTCGTAAAAGTGAGTGTCACTTCGCCGTAAAACCAGAAGGTGTGCTTCGTCATAAAAGTCGTACTCCATCGTAAAAATGACCGTCACTCTACCATAAAACCCGAAATCGTACTACGTTTTAAAATCGAACGTCGAAAGGTTCGAATACAAACGCAGACGCAACGATAAACATAACGTTAATAAAAGAAAACCTATAACTGAAATATTAAAAAAAAACATAATGTGAAAGGAAATTGTGTGGCTAAAATAAAAATACTTAAAAGTTTTATGGCTGAAATAAGAAAGTAAAAAAACTATACTATTCTACCTCGTTCATTTTTAACATATAATATATATATTCGGCCCAACTTTTTTATAGGTTGTGTTTTTTGAATTTTGTATCAATACCGAGCTATATAATATGCTTACATGACATTTCATTTCATAAATCCGCATATATGTGACATTAGTGGAGGATAGCATGAATTATTTTGTAAAGATTTTATGAAAACTGCTACTTTATTGGGGGTGTCGTTGACGCTACTACAATTTACAATGCTAAGTAGCTGATGCGACTAGGTTATGATCGGTGTAACGATTAATCTTAAGATAGTGTGTGTTCACTAGGGTTTGTGGCTCAGTAACAGAGGCAAATCCTTTTGAATTACGTAGGTTTAGAGGTTTTGGGCCCACTAGGATTCGTGTTCTATTTGAAGGTAATCGAGTTAATTCTTTGTTGAGATGCTTTTTGCCAATATAATTCATTGCAAACATGTGTCGTATCTAATATACAACACTTATATCTTCTTTAACTCCACTGTTCAGCATCAGTATCACCTGAAATATGGCTTCGATCGGATAAATCTACAACTCTATTTGTTTTCCTATATGCAATGCTCAATACAATAGCTCATGGATCGAACTAATAAAAGTAAGTATTCAACATGAATTCATTCTTGTTCATAAATTCATGTAAATGGTCCATAATTCTGCTACAAATAAACCTTTTATAAATTGGCTTACCCTAACCTAGGCCTGGACCAGTTACGTGACCTAGGGGTGCTCAAAAAATCCGAATCCGAAACTGAACCCGAATTATCCGAAAATCCGAATCCGAATTATCTGAAATTTCGGATATCCGACTATTCGGATTCGGATTCGGATAGTGATTTTCGGATATCCGAATATTCGAAATATTATATTTATACATATTATTTTTAAATTGTTTTTATTATTTAAAAATAAGAAAATTTGAATCAAAACCCGATATATTATGTTTATATATTTTTATACTATGTTACTTACCCGTGTACTACACGGGTTAAAAACATTTAAAATGTGAAATTATAAATTGTGTACACAATAAAAAAATATCTAAAATATAAAAATATACTATAAAATAAATAGTGCATTATATTGGTTGAATACATAACACTAAGAGAAATGAAAATGTCTTGAATAAGTCATAAATCTCTAAATATTTATTTGTATACAATATTTGATGTTTTCTTTGTAACTTTTTTTAATTATTTATTTATTTATTTCCATGTGTGAACACCGATTGTCTAAAAACAACCCAAGATTCGATATTGATTGTCTGTGGCTTTTAATAATTGTTATTGCAAAACATACAGACTGTGAAGATTGTCTTCTACCAATTCGAAATTAGGTTAGTAACTCATTTACTATACGGGTTGAATAGGGGATACAATGTCAAGTAAAAAATTAAAGAAGTTCATAATATGATCTAACTATATGTGATATAAGTAATATGCTAAAGCAAACATGTACCAGATGTCACACAATATCAAATTGATGTGTGTCCACAAAATAAACGATCATTTTTCAGAAAAATCATATTAGGTTAATAACTCATATACAATGTTTTCACCCTCGGGTAGTAACTCATGTAAAATGTTTTCACCCTCGGGTATATTATAGTGAGTGACCTAATTGGAACACTTTTAAAACTTGATCACTATTCTGTGGTGTTTTCCCTAAATCATATTAGGAAACTCCTGTAAAAGTTTTATTATGAAAACATTTTGCAAAATATATTAAAAGGTTTATTAAATATATAAATCATTAAGATTATAAGCTTCGAGCTTTCCTTTTAAAAACGTAAAATATTGATTTAAATTCGACATCATTACTTCCAAATTTTATTATGTTGTTTTGTTTATTGAAAAAAAACTAATAATTTTAAACTAAGGGACTTGTAACATAAATAATATAAAAAATATAATGAAAAAATTTATGATTTATTTACTTTAACTGATTATTATATTCTTTATGATTTCATAAAAAATAGGTTTGTTCATAAAACATTTTTTTATAAATTGAACAATTCTTTCATTTTTTATGAAACACTTTTAAAAAATAACTATATAACGTTTCTAAAATTTATATTAAAAAACTATATAATATGTCATCAATATGTAATATGTAAATTTTTTTAAAAAAAAGTAAATAACATTATATTTATTCAAGCGTATAATATACAGGGTTTATAATCTAGTAATTTATAAATCATATTAGGAAACTCCTATAAAAAATTTATTGTGAAAACATTTTGCAAGATATATTAAATATATAAAATATTAAGATTACAAGTTCGAGCTTTCCTTTTAAAAACGTAAAATATTGATTGAAATTCGACATCATTACTTCCCAATTTTATTATGTAGTTTTTTTATTGATTTTTTTTTAATAATTTTACTTCTTATGTAATAAATGAAAATCTCAAATGACATGTATCATTTATTGAGGGCATGAGAAACTTTTTTTCACCTAAACTACCACACCACAAAATTGGGTAAAAAATTATGCATTTAAAGAAATCATTATTTCCCAATTTTATCATAACTTAAAGAAATCGTAAATCCTTTTATGAAATCACAAAGAATATAATATCAATTAAAATAAAGAAATCATAAAAAAAATTATTATATTTTTTATATTATTTACGTTACAAGTCCCTCTATTTAAAATAATTAATAATCAATTAAAATAGAGGGACTTGTAACGTAAATAATATAAAAAATATAATAAAAAAATTTATGATTTCTTTATTTTAACTGATATTATATTCTTTGTGATTTCATAAAAGAAATTACGATTTCTTTAAGTTATGATAAAATTGGGAAGTAATGATTTCTTTAAATACATAATTTTTACTCAATTTTGTGGTGTGCTAGTTTATGCGGGGGGGAAAAAGTTACCCATGCCCTCAATGAATGACACGTGTCACTTGAGATTTTCATTTATTAGATAAGTAAGATGTATATATTTTTTAAGGTTTTTAATTATTTTTATAATTTAAAAATATTATATTTATATATTTTTATTTTTTTATATTTTCGGATATCCGTTTCACTATCCAAATTCGCATCCAAAATTTCGGATATCTGAAATTTCGGATAGTGAAATCCACTATCCGAAAATTTCAGATATCCGACTTTAAACACCCCTGACTTGACCTAATTGTTTTAATGGGCTTAGCCCGCTTAGGTGACCCCAAAAGGACCCCAATTTTAGATTTTTTCTTAAACCTGCCTTAGGTTAGGACTACCACTACTAGTGTAACCACAACCTTTACCAACAACAATAGTGCAATACCACTACTAGCTTTGACAATTGACATCACTATCAAAAACTAAATTTAAAATTTATTAAAATAATATAGTTAGTGGTAAATACGAGTTGAACCTATGAGGAGCACTATGTAAAGCTAACTGTCACAAATGGAGACTTAATATCAAGAAAACTTTTAAATATTAAATCAAGAGAACTTAACAGAAAACAAATTGTTTTTAGTTGAGTTGAAAACGGTAATTGGAAAAAATATAATCACTTTATGGTTTTAAAAAGAATGCAAGTCAGTTGATTTATACTCGTATTTCAATGTAGTGAAATGAAAACTGAAGCATTCATTGAAACTACGTAACATAGCATACAAGGCAAGACTCATCATCAGCCGAGTTCCATTACACAACTCACTTTATCTCCAAGTTTATGTTACGTATCAGTATCCCATATACCCCAATCTAATGGGTATTTAAATGTATCGAAATATCAACTGAATCGGAATTTCAACAACATACACATAGCATAAAAAGTCGTAAATGCATTAAGTACAATGCCAAAAAAAAAGACATAGTGTAGAGAAAAAATTATATGTATGTCAAATTGGTCGACTCAAAACACTACTAGAAAATGGGTGTCTTTGCTACGGAAATTTTTGCGTCGCAATTTGCGTCACAATTGCGACGTAAAGTAAAACCCTAATGTCTTATAAAATGCGTCGGAACTTTCCTTCACGCTACGATGCGAGAGTCTGGTCATTTTTCCCTCGCACTAAGTGGCATGATCTTGGTCGTTATCGCCTCGGGTCATTGAAAACCATAAAAGTGACTATCGAAACACCATGTTTTTAAATGTAAATTATATATAGTATGAGGGATGAAAATGAAAAAAAAATTAAACCATTAAACTTTTGTGGCAAATTTATAAAAGACCAAACTTTTGTGCCAAAATTGAAAGGAAAAAAACATCAAACTTTTGTGGCAAAATTATAGAAGACCAAACTTCTGTGGCGTAATTGAAAGAAAACGAAAACTTAAACCATTAAACTTTTGAGTCAAAATTATAAAAGACCAAACTTTTGTGGTAAAATTGAAGAAAGAAAAAACTTAAACCATTAAACTTTTATGACAAAATTGAAAAGCCCCTAAAACTTAACTATTCCTTCCCACGACAATTAATATATTTAATAATAATAATTAAGCAAGGGTAATTATAGCTAAATGGAAACGTTTCTTGATTGCTTTGCTCACGAATCGGTGAAAGGCTTCCTCTAGTTTTGTCTAAAAGTCAGGCTAACATCCAAATTATCATATAACACTTTATTTACTTAATATATGGCAGAAGATGATGATATGACGATCATTTACCTCGTCCTATGATTTTTTTGAGCAAATGTGACCCTAAGTAATCAAGAACTTCCCTACCTGAATGACCATCAAACACGACAAATAGGCCGAGCTCGTTGTCGTCAACTTGTTTGAACCGGGCGAAAACATAATCTTCCGGTTAATGAGGTATTTTTTTCTTTAACATAGTGATACACGTGTGTTATTTTCTTGTTCATCTTGCTAGCTTTTAGTGTAGGTGAACTTAGCTCACGTTTCCCCTGTTACAATTGATATGTAATCAATCATTGATCAATTTGTGTGTATATTCAAAGAGTTTTTGAAATGGTAGTTGCGAATGCGAAATGAAATCACAAACGGGGATGGTTTTGAGTCTTTTTAGGGTACATGTATCTTGAAGTGGGATTTAGGCGATCGATTTTTGGTGACTCTGTTTTGTCGATGAACTAACTCACGTTTCTTTGATCGGAATTACAAGAATTGTTGAAATAAACGATGCACATACGAAATTAAGTCATAGAAAGGGGAGGATTTTTTGAAAATGTAATATGAAACTGCCAAATTTTGACATAACTGCCTAGTTTAAACAATTACGATTGAAAGTTGGGTCAGTTTTTGGTTGATCCGATGGTCAGGATCCATATAGACATTGGTTAGACTTACCACGGACTATATTATATATAATTATAGGCACAATCTATACCTTGCTACACCATATGTTGAAGTCGGCTTAGCATGGTTTATTAGTTCACAATAGTGTTGCGTAGTTTTAACAAATGACACTTTTATGAAAAGAGATATAAAATACCTGATAATCGTTCTAACTTAAATCGATATCCATGTAACATGCAAATCTAACACAATAATCAGGATTGCAAATAAATCAATCATTTACCGTTGATGACAATCACTTGAAAACTAGTCGTTTGTGGTTATGGAAAACAATAAGTTTCATCATCGCCTTCAGTGCTTGGGAGGTATAGCTTCTTAGGAAGGGTCGATCAAGAAGTGAAAGTCGGGAAGCGGGAAAAAAATTGATGAGATTGAATATGGAGACGACACGTGATATACAAAAACCTTTATTTATTATATAGTATAGATTCTTTACGTGTTCATTACTTTTTATCTTAATCTCACACTTTTAGCATCTTCTTTGCTTCAGTTATTAAACACAAAAAAATATATCCAGCAATGTTATTAAATTTTTTAGTAATGTGGTAGAGGGATGTATAATATAAAATCAAATTTAAATAAAGAACTGCACAAGACATTATTTTAACCAACTATATGTTAGGAATCAGAGTCGGTAACGCAGCGGAAAACCACACACATAAACACTACGAAAGCAGAAAAAATAAGGCAAGAGAATTATAGTGGTTCAGCCAAGATTAGCCTACGTTCACTTTACAACTAGGTACTCAAAGATTACATTACAACATAAGGGATATAAATAAGATTATAAGATTAGGGTTATTTAATTAAGACAGTAACTTAATCAACAAACTAATGGGTCGGACCAACTCTAAAAGTTGCCGCCCCTTATTATTCTTCAGATCAACCATAATAGGCCCAAGACATGCTAGTCAGTCGCTCGTAGGTGGCCCAAGGCTCAGCCCAGCCCGACTCGACACAAAGCCTTCATAACCCAACACCATCTTTCTCTGCTCCACTACACGTTATATTAGAAATTATTACATTGTGTTATAGTTCTCTATTTAAAATTTGTTGTTGGTTTTTTTTCTAATCTTTATTCTAATAAATGATTTCAAATAATGACACGTGTCATCATCATATGTTTTCTCATCAAAATCTTCTAATTTTTTCTATTTTAAGTAAATTTGAAATTTAAATTTAATTATGTTAATGTTTTTATTTTTTTAAAAAGATCATATTATATTAGAATTCTAATTATTACTTAATTAAGAATACAAAGAATTTAATTTCTTGGTCTATATATTATTTTAAATTTTTTTATACATTATTGTACTTTTATCTTTATATTAAACAACCACATGTAATACATGAATATATAACCTAGTGCAAAATATAACATTTAATCCATTCATGTGGCATATATATGTAATCTTAAACGTACATAAATATTCACATAAATATAATTACTTGGTCAATTACTATATGAAAACTATTCACGTAAAACATGTTAGATCTACAATCTCTCTCCCTTTCTTATTCTCTTTTTCTGTAATACCAAACTGCTCTTCTTTTTCCATCACAGGAAGAGACCAAAAAAAACAAGAAAAAAAATTGCATACACAATTTTATAAAAAAAAATGAAAGAAGAAAGCGAGACGTTGCCGAAATTCGGAGACTGGGATCTGAAGAACCCATCGTCGGCAACTGAATTCTCAATGATTTTCGACAAGGCTAGACGAGCCAGAAAGGCGGGATATGAACGAGCAGACAGCAACTCACATTGGAAGGATAAACAACAAGTGTCATTGAACACTAAACGATCTTCTTCGATGGTCAAGAGTAATTCACTTTTGTGTTGTTTCTTCCCCTCTTACAAATCATGATATAGCCAATTGGCTATCATCAAATAAACATAAATACAATTGACAAAGGCAAATCATGAATAATAATGATAAGCAAACGATGAATAATATTAACCATTTTTGGTTTTAATTGTTTGTGATTATTTTTATTTGTCTCTTTTGTAATTATTTTATTTGTCATTAAATTCTGAACCAATTTTATGCACAAAACTACGAATCACATAAAAAGTTGAGCATATACATAAAACTGTGTAGCCGTTTTTCCCTCTCTCACTATATCTTTAAAGCTAAGTAAAATTACTAACGCGATTCTTACGATTTTCTACTTAAAATTGGTTTTGTAATCAAGATGTTTGAATTTATGCATTCATTTGGTTAAACATATACTATATATAAAAACATCTATAACACATTCAACTAATTAAACATGGTTATAAGGGCACTCGGAGTGGTTTGTGTTTTTCCCATTTCCTCGCATGCCACATCTGCGTCATATTAGAAATCCTCTACAAATTTCCGTTTTCCCAAAAAAGGTGGAAATGGTCTCCCCGTGTTCCCCAAACTCCCCATTGCCAAGTGTTAAAATCTCATTGGTTTAAAAACTTAAAAAATAAAATCAGTCAGTGAAGACATCAGGGATTGACCACCAAATCAATGGATTTTTGCTTGGCCCCGACACATCCGAAATGGTGTTCCTGATTTCACCATTCGGCCCCAAAGGTTTCGCCGAGACCACTATGTGTGGTCTAAATATAGAGAGTTGTTTAATACAATATCAATTTTAAGTAGAGTGCTGCAAGAACCATATATGATATAAACATTTTGGTTATTGTTTTAACGGTGAGACATAAACATGATTTGTTTATATATCATGTTTTTCCTCTTGCATGTGAATTCCGGCCCAAAAGTTTCATTAAAAATGTCAAATAATCGGGCAAGAAAGAAGCTTTTTATTGGATTTTAGTCAACACCAAATTTCAGCCATATTATCACAAAATTTGAACAATAAAACAGAGGATGGGTCGGCCGATCAATAGGTTTAGTTGGCCCATGTCTGAATTGTAACGGGTTTCTTCTTGGGCCATTCAGGGTTAAATTAAGCCCAAATGTTTATTATATTAAGAGTTAAAATGATTTATCAAATTATTAAAATGTAATCATATTCGTGTAGATTTATTTTACACAAATGGTATTTTTTATATATTTAAAATTTATTGGAAATAAGTTTTAATGAGGTGGTGGTGACAGTGACGTTGATGCGGTTAAGTACGTAGAAAGAAACGTACGAAGTTATTATGGCTCGGTTTTGAATATCGAAACGTGAATAGAAAAAAAAAGTATGCTGCGATGGTATATTCAGAAATCATGAAAAAGTTACGTCTATATAAAAGTGAGCTTTAAGAAATAAGAAAAAAGAATTTAAAAAAAAAAAATGCATAACCAAAGTATAAAGTATTATCAGAATCGGTAACATTATTAAAAAGTTACTAAATTTTAATATTGTTTTATAAGATCACTTATAACTTATTATTTATTTAACTATAAACAACTCAAGTTTCAAATATTATTAGATTATTTTGAAATTTTAACTAAAAGTTGGTTGATCAATACTCTTTTAGTAGTGTAGACTCAATTTTAGTAGCATATAGAACTTACCTAATAGGCGGGTTCTTGAAGTACAGTCTTCGGTCAGTGAGCGTCACTAAATGTTACACAATCTGTATACATAGTTCATACGAGATAAGATTACCGACCTAATCAACATGAAAATTTTCAAAAGTATTCTCAATCCCGGTCACATACCCGATTACTCGACCCTATACCCATCCCAAATGTCTCGGGTTTCGGATTTTCCCATCGGATTCGGGTTTCATTGCCATCCCTACATTCTATCTTTTAGGGTTGGCAAACGTTCGCCACTCGTGGCTAAGCGAAAATAAGTCAAGTTCGTTACATAGGTTTAGGCGAAGAAAGACCAAGTTCGCTTCATAGTTTTAGCGAACATAAGGTAAGTTCGCCTCCCGTGATACCTAGTGAACTTATATCAAGTTCGCCTAATGTAGTTAGCGAACTTAAGTCAAATTTGCTACATGGATACTAAGCGAACATGCATCGCGAATGTGTTAACATGGCAAGTTCGCCTGTGCGGGCTGTCATCTTCCTCATGAACTCTAAGATTTCAGGTGTGTTTCTAACTAGTTCAAGCTTCGAATTTTTTATGTTCAAAACATTTCTCTTCAATCCATGAACCTAGATCTATGTTCAGTTTCTCATTCCGTACGTAAAAACCCAACCTTTACGCGTTTTTAACCCGAAACCCATTAAAAGCTAAAAACACATATCTGGATAGGTTTCTTACCTCAAAACGACGCCCTTCTACAGTAGATCTTCACCCAAGCAGTTGAGATAGAAGTAGGACTCGATCTTTACTCAAACCGACACTTTATCTCTCTACGGTTTCTCTCTTTAGATGCGAACAAATGGATATGGGGGAAGGGGCTGTCCATTGGTTTATATAGGTGGGCAGCTCAAGCTCTTAATCCTCTTGTCTTTTGTTTAAATGCCCCATTTAGCCCTCGATCTTTATTTTTCATTTATTACACTTCCATGTTCGATCCTCAGTACTTATTTCTTGTTTGACGTTTTGAGATGTTACAATTTTATAATAAGCCACGTTTTTTGGTCCAATTGATTGTTTCCTGCTTTGGGATTTTGTTTGATACTGAACAGTATTTATTCAAGCCCAAATTCTACTTATTTTTTTTTTCCTAATAAGAATTAACATATATTTTTTTTATAATAGAAACTTAAAATCTTTAAGTTACAATTATTTTTGGCTAAATGTGGTCCTTAAAGCATCTCATATGAGAGGTCTATAAAAAGGTCTACATTTTTAAGAGCTTCAGAAACCGGTTAATATAAATTATTTAATTAAACTCATTAACACTAATATAACATTTACTTCATTTATAAGCCGATCAATAGACGGTGCATATAAGTTTATAATAAAAGGTTTTTGAGTTGATAATGTAGCATTATAATGGATGCTTTTACATGAACTTTTGAATTGTTGAAATTTATTAGAATTTAATAAAATTGTAATTTGAATTTTATTTCCGATTTGTTCGTTTTATGGAATTTAGTGAAATTAAGATACGTAAAAAATAACAAGTTTGGTTGAAGAATTAATGCATTGGAATTAGAATAAACGAGAAAACTATGCCCGCGCTTCGTGACGGGAGGCGACCTTAAACGGTTGAGGCGGTGACACTGATGTGGCTAAGCACAAAAAAACGTGGTTAAGTACATAAAAAAACGTATGAAGTTACGACGAATCGGTTTTGAAGATAGAAAATTAGATAAAAGACATTTATATAAAGCTAACGATGTTTTTCAGTCGGTGTCAGTCTCATTATTCATGGCACCAACATATTACCATCAATCGATATAATTCACGATACCTAAAAAATAAACTTTTTTGAATACAGGGGTAAACTCGAAACTTTAGAAACTTAAGAGGGTTAAACTGACATTTTATAAAGTTGAGGGGTGAGTTTTATTATTTCACTAAAGTTGAGGAGGGATTTTGATTGGTGTAAAAGTCCACCGACCTTTCCATTTAATATAGTATATAATTTTCTCAAATAAATTCAAGTAAAGAATTTAAAATTATTTTCAGCCGGTGAAGAAATTCAATAAAAAGAACTAAAATCTCTTACTTCCTTGTCACAGCCACTATTTTTATTGTCATTGAACCCACAACTGCTTCCTCCCCTTATAATTGTGATAAGCATTGCGGCCACCACCATTGCCATCAACACCCCACTACCTTCATCGCCAACCTCGCCATTGCTACCACCACCGCATTCCAACTTCTTTAACAAATTTCTAGCGATACAATTAGAGTTATTAAGCTCAACATATGCAAAATATGCTTATGAACATATAACCACACATAAGGATTCAATATCTAGCCATTTTGGCATAAAATATAGGTATTGAAAAACCATCAAAAACTTGCATAAAAACACACTGTGATGTACACCTCGATTTAAAAGGCTTTATGTAGTCACTTTGACTATAATTAGCACAATAAGAGAAAGAAATGCGGAATCTTGCATGAGTTTGTTGCCTTTGTAAATCTTGATCTTTGGGGATGTCATTCTTGATAGTTAAGACAATGGTGGCTACAAGTTAAGTTTCGATGAATGTATCAAGGGGTTAGGTTTTGATGGTTGTAGGTGAGGATGGTTGATGGTGATTCAAGGGAAGATAATGAGTGGTGATGTCAACAATGGCGTATGTAGTGAGGTTGACGTTGGTGTAGATTGTGGTGGAGCGGTGACAAAACGTGTTTTTATCAGTGTTTAGAGTGTGTTTGGAATGAGAGAAAATGTGTATGGTAAAAAATATAAAACGGAAAGAGTTAAAATAACCAATTTCCCTCGTTTACAACACACATGACAAGAGTTAATGTCTAATTTAAATGATCGTTTAAATAAATTAGCATTTGTGTTACAAGTTTATATAGTATGAAATATATGTGTACTCTTTAAAATAAAGCCACAAAGATTAAATTTTTTTTTTTACTTTTTTTATTACTTTTTTTAAGTGATTGTGATCCTCATTGGGTAGCACATAATTCGTGTTAGCATCGATAGAGCATCTAATAAAAAAATTAAATCACTTTTGTGAACAGTTTATAATAACTTTCACTTGGTTAAATGCATATAATTTATTATTAATACCCTTAAACAAAAGTTTATGATTTACTTTCATTAGTGCTTGATTATCTAAAGTTCTTAATAGTGACTGATTTGTCATATTCTCACTAAATTTTTATATCGATAAAATAAAAATATTCTATTTATAGATACCCTCTCCATCTGTACACAACCTTTTATATCATGTTCATCAACGATTGTTTGATCATATTTTGATTTTTCATAACATGAATTTTAGTATAATTAAATTGTGTCCACATGTTTGTAAATAATATAGGCCGCACTATATACGTACACCCAATCAGACTCTTTTGACACCCAAACCCTATATGACTCGTATAAAACCTATATTAGTCGTATTCGATGCACAACACGGCCGTATTAAGTAATTTTGACAGAATAAAACTGTATTGTGCCTTTTTAGACACAATACAGTCGTATTTGTGGCCGGATGTGACTGGTGTGACATGTTTGGGCATTGCCGGCTTGACTTTTTGGGCTATACAACCTGTATAACCTTATACGAGTTGTATAGATGGTGTACTTATAACAATACCTCTAATGTAGTTTCTATAATTTAACTGACAAACAAAATAAATATCAATAATTCATTTTATGTTTCTTAAAAAAAATAAAAAATAATAGAACCTAGGAACACTTATGAGGCAATGACAACATGTCCTTAAAAGACGCCAATTCCTTGATCTTTAATGATTTTGATGTAGAAATCCCAATCAGGTCCGAAGAAAAAGACTTGTGTGGGTTTTTTTTTCTACAATAAAATATCAAACAAGATGTGGCTCGAATAAAACCAACACACCAATGTCTTGTTTACCATGGATTAAGGTATGTCTAATCCTCAAATTTAACATCCAAGATTACTCGATATCTTTAGAAGTAAACACAAAAGTTTTAAAAAGATAGTGAGTGGATAATAGATTGTTTGTGTAAAGTTACGAGTTTTTTTAGTTATTGATTTCCTGCTAGGTGGTGTTGGGCCGGGTTACGCTTCTGTTCTTCGGCCGGAAGTGATCCTGGGTGTCCGAGCATTTGCTGTTCTCAGAAAAAAAAGTCATCTCCTATGCAGGATATTTATAAACATACCTAGTTAATTTTCACATTAGCAATGTATTTATTATTAAAAACAATTATTTCTTCTACAATCTATCATTTTTTAAAAGCATTTTCACATGTTCACTATTTTTTCCATTTAACTTTTATGATCAAATTATTTGTTATAATAAACTATTTATTTATTAATTTCGTTTAATTCAATTCAATGAATTAGGTAGCTAAAACTTTATGTATTTTATAATAAACTAATTAGTTTATTTATAATTATCTTACAAATTTTAAAATTCATATAAAAGTTTATAATATTTTAGAAGTTTACAAACTTTAAATTCTTAAAAAAAATATAAACTGTTATAAAAACAAAATTTTAAAATTATTAAAAAGATTATCTTATTTTGCAATTTGTTTAAAAAAGAAAAAAAGGAAACTCAGTATTGACTTCACTTCCCTTGTCTATTCCATTCTTTACAACATACGCTTCCCCGCAAACGCCCCACAAACGAGCAGTTCCAATGCATGTGTCTATAGCGAACGACCACATCAACTCCTTGACGAGCTCAAGGATCCTCCATTGGAGATCCGCTTATATTTATTTTATTTTATATTTATATTATATTATAATATATTATACATATAGATAAACTTTTTCTAAGCATATCACTCATTATACATATAGATTCAACTTCTAACCTAATGTGTTATTGATTCCAAGTCGGTTCTTAATATCTTATTTTGTCCAACCCTGTCTCCCACTTAAATCTCTGTATTTTTTTTAGGTTTGAGTAATCTTACACAAACTCACAAACCCCTAAATTTGGAGATGAGGAAGAGATGGTGGGCTAGAAATGGAAATAGAAATAGAAATAGAAATATTTTAATATTAAAACATTTTAATAGATTAAATAATTTGTTAAGTTTGTAAAATCTAATTAATTTACAATAATTGTCCTTTAGAAGTAAAAAAGACTAAAATGTCCTCATATACAGTACACATGAGATTACTTAACTAAAAAACATAACGACAATTGAAATAAAAGAGAGGATCAAATAAGAAGGAGATTTTCCCTAAGTAGCCTAAGAAGTAATCTTTGCTTTTCATTTTTGTAAGTGTAGAAAAAAAAATATGTAAGTGAGTGTATTTTGGATATAACAACTTTTGTTGATTTTTTCAAATTCCCCTATTATTTTAAAACATCCATAACTTTTTCATATGAAATTATTTTTTTTAAACGTTGCACCATAAAATTGAGAATTTTTTTATTTTTATTTTGAGTACCATATTGCAATATAAAAAATAACAACTAAAAAATATACAAAAAATATTTTTTTTTCTATTTTGTACTAAATTTTTTTGTGTTGGATTTTTTTTACTAATTTTTTGTGTTGAAATAGATTTTTTATGCTAAAGTTTTTTTATTAAAATTTTTGTGTTTGATTTTTTGTACTAGATTTTTGGTGTGGTATAGACAAAATCCTCTTCTTAGGCTACTTAGACAAAATCATCTTCTTAAGGGATCCTCCCTCGTTAGAATAAAGGACAAGAAACAAGTAAACTTTTTAAATAAATGAAAATGAATGAAAATAAAATATAAAACTCACAATCACAAAATAACTAACACATTTACTACATACCATAACGCCGGTAGATCGATATCCTTCTATTATAAAAAGAAATTCGAAAGTAAATCTATTCTTTTGAATAAGTATTTTAAGTTGCAACCATCAGAAAGACACAATGTGTATAGAAATGAGCGCGTGTAAAACTGACACAAAAAGTGAAGGTGTTGAAACAAGACTGATAGTAAAACTAAAAAAACTCCTTATTATACACACAAAACACCTCCTGTTGACTGACTACACCCAACCCCAAACCTCTCTCCGTCTACCCAAAATCCCATCTACAAATAACTCATTTCAACCCACTTTTAGCCTCACACCGCCGGCACCACCGTCAACCACCACCCATGCCTCGTAACAAACCCAAGATTCCATTTTTCATCCACACCCCACCTTAGAATCAATCTTTTTACATTACCCATATTTTTTCTTTAAAAAAAGTTTAGTTTTTTGGGAGAAATAATGGCGGCCGTCACGAATACCGCCACCACACCATCGACGGAGTTAGCCACCGATGAGATGGCGGTGAAGGCGGTTCACAAACGGTACGAAGGTTTAGTAATGGTACGGACGAAGGCGATTAAAGGCAAAGGAGCTTGGTATTGGGCCCATTTGGAACCCAATTTGGTTCATAATCCTGACACCGGGTTACCGAAAGCGGTGAAGCTCCGGTGCTCGTTATGTGAAGCTCTGTTCTCCGCTTCCAATCCGTCAAGAACGGCGTCGGAACATTTAAAAAGAGGAACTTGCCCCAATTTTAACTCCGATTCGAGTCCGAACCCGATTTCGTCGGTTTCGCTGGCGGGAATGGGGAGTTTGTCTTCTCCGACGTCGTCGTCGTCGCCGGTGCAGAACAACCGGAAACGGAATTCTTCCGGCAACCGTCGCGGTGGCGGGTTTAAAGTGAGCGACTCCGAAACGACGTACTCCGTTGCTCCGATTACGATGATTGAACCGCCGAGATTCTCGGTTGATGTTTCTTACCCGACCCGGCCCGACCCGGTTCATGCGTTTTCCGGTTCGCACAACCACCACCACCATCATCAACAACAACAAAATCATGTGATGTTATCCGGTGGGAAAGAAGATTTAGGTGCTTTAGCAATGTTAGAAGATAGTGTGAAGAAGCTTAAAACTCCAAAGTCAACGCCGGGTCAAACGTTGACCAAAGCCCAAATCGATTCATCACTCGAGTTATTAGCGAATTGGGTGTATGAAAATTGTGGGTCGGTTTCTTTTTCAAGTTTGGAGCATCCAAAATTCAAGACTTTCTTGAACCAAATCGGTTTGCCGGCGGTATCCCAGCGAGACCTCGCCGGAGCAAGACTTGATTCCAAGTACAAAGAGGCGAAAACCGAGTCGGAAGCCCGAATTCGTGACACGTTGTTCTTCCAAATCTCATCGGATGGATGGAAGTCGAAAGATTTGGTGAATGTTTGTGTGAATTTGCCTAATGGGACTAGTGTTTACCGGAGAGGGGTGTTTACCGGCGGGTATGTGTTTTCGAAGCATGCCGAGGATGTTTTATGGGAAACAATTTGTGACATTTGTGGGAACAATTTGCAACAATGTGTGGGGATTGTTTCTGATAAGTTTAGGAGTAAAGCTTTAAGGAATCTTGAAAACCAACATCATTGGATGGTGAATCTTTCTTGTCAATTTCAAGGGGTTAGTAAATTGATTCAAGATTTTAGCAAAGAACTGCCTTTGTTTCACAATGTGATTGAAAATTGTTTGAAAGTTGCAAACTTTGTGAACACCAAGTCACTAATTAGACATTCTTTCCTCAAGTATCAAGTGCAAGAATACGGGAGGGCGGGGTTGTTGCGTGTGCCGTTTAGGGGTGGATTTGAGGGTGTGTTTGAGATGGTGGAAGATGTGTTGAGCTCAGCAAGAGCATTGCAATTGGTTTTTCTTGATGAGAGTTGGAAAATGGTGGCAATGGAGGATCAAATTGGGAAGGAGATTGAGGAGATGACGATGTCTCGGTTTTGGAATGAGTTAGAGGCGGTTCATTCGTTGGTTGGATTGATCAAAGGAATGGGGCAAGAGATTGAGGAAGAAAAACCGAGGATCGGGCAATGCTTGCCGCTTTGGGAGGAGCTTAGAGTGAAGATTAAAGAATGGTGTGGGAAGTTTCATGTCAATGAGAATCATGTGGAAAAGGTGTTTGATAAAAGGTTTAAGAGAAACTATCACCCTGCGTGGTCGGTTGCATTCGTTCTTGATCCGTTGTATATGATCCGGGATACAAGTGGGAAATACTTGCCTCCTTTCAAGTTCTTGAGTTCTGAGCAAGAAAAAGATGTTGACAAGCTTATAACAAGGCTTGTTTCACGCGAAGAAGCTCATATCGCGTTAATGGAGCTCATGAAATGGAGGACCGAAGGGCTTGACCCTATGTACGCGCAAGCAGTCCAGTTGAAACAAAGAGACCCCATAACCGGGAAAATGAAAATAGCTAACCCACAAAGTAGTAGATTGGTATGGGAAACTCATTTAACCGATTTCAAGTGTTTAAGGAAAGTAGCCATGAGGTTGATCTTTCTTCATGCCACTTCATGTGGGTTCAAATGGAGTTCATCTTTATGTAGATGGGCTCAATCAAGAAACGCGATCGATAAGGCACAAAAACTTATATTCATTGCAGCCCAATCAAAGATCGAACGGCGCGATTTTTCAAACGATGAAGAGAAAGACGCGGAATTCTTTTCGTTAGCGAGCCGGGAGGATGATGTGCTCAATGAGGTTTTGTTTGATGTATCCTCTTTGTGAAATCCAATCTTTTGTTCTTGATTTGATGATTATAATCCATAGTTTATGTAGGTTTTTTGTTTGGATTCTTTTTACTTCTACTTGGGTACTTGTTTAGGTGCTCTTTTAGAAGATTTTGGCACCTTTGATCGGTTATTGAAAGGGGTCATAGTTTAGCTTGATGATTTCTTTAGAGGTTAATATGGGTATTTTCATATTTGTTTGATGAGTACAAGGAATCAAGATCAAGTGAAGATTGTTGTAACATTCTTAATCATCTTGGTAAAGTAGAGTTATTTATTATTTTAAGCATTGTTTTGCGTTAATTTCTAGTAGTAGTAATTAAAAATTTGTGTTTAGAATGCGTTTTGGTCATGATCAATGTTTGATAAGATTAATGATTAAGAATTGGTTTGTAAGGAAAAGATAAAGACAATTGTGAGAATAATTTCTCCTTTTGGAAGTGTTTTACAACATGTAAATGGGAAGAATCATAAACTTTGGAAGGACCTAAGTAGAGATGCACAAAAAAACCGGTTTGAAAAACCAAACCGGTTTCAAACCGAAAACCGAACCGGTCGTGAACCGGTTTCAAACTGGTTCAAACCGCCGGTTTAAAACCGGTTTGAAACCTATACATTTAAACCGGTTTGAAACCGGTTTAACCCGAACCGAACCGATTAAAAACTGGTTTCAAACCGTTTTTTAAACCGGTCAAACCGGTTTCAAACCGTTTTTTAAACCGGTCAAACCCGGTCAACAGACCATCTCAAACCGGTTTCAAACCGGTCCGGTTTGAACTCAAACCGGTTTTGACTTTTTGTTGACCAAACCGGTTCGGTTCGGTTTTGAACCGGTTCGGGTTAAAAAACCGTTTTGTGCACCTCGAGACCTAAGTATGCAACTTAGAAGGTGTAAAACTTAATCCCACTTAGGATAATTATTGTTATAATAAAATGTTCATGTAGTTATTATAACTTTTGAAGTTGATAGAAAAATGTAGCTATTATATATGTTTTGAAAAGATAATTAACTAAATGTTTCTTAAGGATATACGTAATATTTGTGGTTCTATATTTACAAGAAAAGGTTATTTGTATTAGACAAATAATCATTCATGGATATATGCTAGAACATTAAGGGAACTTTAATTATTTTTCTTCAATGCTACTCCTTATATTGGATATACTCACAACGAGGTTTAAACTTGTATATATGTTTTTCTTTTTGTATATATCAATTCAACCATCCATTAAGTTACTCATAATAATATATAAAAATACAAAACTATATCAAGTAAGTCACTAATAAAAATATATAAAAATGCTCATCAATTTGATAACTGAATAGCTATAGTTTCAAAAAAATATATATATGAGTGTTTCATGATACTTCACAATATGTATTGAGAGTTGAGACGGTGAACAACTCCACATAATATAACTATTTGACTATTTTAAAGTTTTATATAACTAAATAATTTATCATTTAGTTTTTTAAATTTTTTTAACAGCAATTCTATTTTTTCTTTGATAAATACAACACAACCTACAACTTACATAATTTAAACCTTCAATCTTTTGATTATGAGACACATCACTTAATTATCAGAATGTCTCATCAGAGATATTTCGTTTTTATATGCTTTAACTTTTGAACATTAATTACCATCTACACTATAAGAACATTATAATTTATTTGAATGGTGAAACCATGATGCTACTATTTTTTTTTTGAAACGGTACACCGAGTATATAAAGTTAAAAACAGAAAACTCCCTTCAAGCCAGAAGCTGAGGGGAGCTGCAGATACACCATAATCGTCCGATCTGACAATTCAAAATATTAATACATCAATGTACTCTACACTGAAAAGCATTTCAATCTTCCCAAGTGATTTTTTTATCTTTTTGATACCCATAGGTACGCCGATTCCTTAATCTGTATCACGCAATTGTAGTCCTTTGTAGCTTTGTCTTAAAAAATTCTTTTATTCCGGGATAACCACACATTCCAAATTGTAAGCGAAATTGCATGGATTAATTTTTTCCAATCTTCTAAAACTTGTAAGTTTTCCACGAAATCTTGTACTCCCTTGATATCTTACTACTCTAATAAATGAAAATCTTTTCAGGACACGTGTCACTCTCTGGTTACTTTTCATCTTTATTTTCTCGCCTTTCTCTCCTATTAAATATTAGATTTTCTATTTCTCTCTTCTATTAAATAATAATCTTTATATTAATAAATCTAATTATGAATACTTATTATTTAATTATAAATAATTATTATATCATCAATCAAATGAACTTAATATGAACTAACATTTATCAATTAAATTAAAAAATTAATACTCAGTTGAAAAAAATGTTTTAAAAACTAACTTAACAGACCTTATAACTGTCACGGCAAATTACATTTTTAAAAACATATTTTGACAAATGTGTTTGTTAACAAATTACATTATATTTTATTCAACCGATATAATATACTGGTTTATTCAACTCGTGTATTACACGGGTTTTTAAAAATATAAAATTTTTATTACTAAACATATAACATTTTATTTATTTAACCTGTGTAATACACGAGATTTTAACCTAGTTATTAATAAACGACGTCCATCAATAGTAAAGTAGCCTAGCATTAAAAGAGATTAAAATCAAGAGACATGTAATATTTCTGCAAAACTTATATTTACAACTAAATGTTGAAAAATGGATATTATTAACAAATAAAAAATTTTATATGTTGATGATCTTTTCATTTTCCAATTGTATGAACTTAGATATTGTTGTTAAAATTAAAAAAAAAATCTATTTTAGATCAAGCATGTTTCCTAAGAAACATATTTTATACACTATAAAGCTTCTATAAATTCTTGTTTATGGAAACCCTTAGCATCCTGAAAATTTCCAAAAAAAGTGTTGTCCAGGTTTTTAAATTTTTAAAATTTTGGTAAAAGTCAAGTTTACGCTATTAAACTTATTTATGTTATTTTCAGTGGTCAATTACAGAATATTTTATGTCTGATTTTATCATCATTTCAAATCATTCAACAGTATTTATTTAATCATAATTGTTTTTTTAAAAGCAAACTTTATTAGAAAACCAAACCAGTCCGAAAAACCGGGCGGCCAAACCAACAAAACACGACTATATAATTACAAATTTACACCAATTTTTCCAAGTCAAAGTTTTAAACTTCGATCTGCTTGTAGCCCATAAAAACCCAACCGTCTTAATCTCACTAATGATGTCCTCGACCCGTGCCGGCTTGTTCGAAAACCTAGCCTTGTTTCTAGCTCTCCGCAGACTCCAGCAACATATGATGATGATACCATGAAAGAAGGCTTTTTTCCTGCTCCTTTAATCCCGAGAACTTGTGAAGCTCCATCAAATCTTTGAATAAAAATGTAAATATATTCGGCACACGACACCAATTACAAATAAACTGCCAAACTATCGAAGTCATTCTACAAGCAGTGAATAAATGCTCGGCCGTCTCTTCACCCTCATTACAAAAGAGACAAGCTACATCTTCAACGATGATGTTTCTATACCGCAATGCCAACGCCATTGGGATCCGCCCCATCTCCGCCCGTCAAGCGAAGATGTTACACTTCGCGGGTATCCGTTTACACCAATTTAAAATAAAGTTACTACTGTGATCAACACCTCTCGCAAGCAGCCGCTTAACGGCCCCCACACTAAACTCTTTCGACTCCGCCCCTATCCACTCCCATTTGTCCCTGTTGTTGCCCCACTCGATATCACCCAACAACTGAAGCAACTGATCCAACTGCTGCTTTTCTGGCTTGTCCGCAGGAGTCCGTTTCCGTCTCCAACTATGGTTCATAGACTCCTCTTCCACCCGGTAATGATCCATTATTTTGCATCTTTTATCCAATTCGAGTTGGAACAGAAGAGGGAACACCTCCTTAAGAGGCCCTTGAGCAGCCCAAGGATCCAACTAGAAAGAAATATTTTCCCCATCACCCGGAATGCCTTTGAAAAAATGACGGATTGGCACGTCTTCTACCACCGTTCTCGAGATGATTTTGACTATATTGTTCTAAACCCCGCCCAAAGGACTGCGAGTGGGAATAAAGTCCCAATTCCTCATATCTGTGTGAATAGCCTCAACCACCTTTCTCCACAAATTTGTCGGTTCAACTTTATAACGCCACCCCCATTTGACTAACAACGCGACACTAATATTTTTTAGTCTATTAATGCCGAGCCCCGACATTAATATTTTTTTAATCATAATTGTTTCAATCCAATACTAAACTCTTACTCTTTTTTCTTCTTTTTTTTGAACAGCACTAAATTCTTTCTTAATACATCATGTTGTATGTTGTGTTTATTGCATATTACTAGGTTAGAAACCCCGTGTAGTACACGGGTTGAATAAATGCAATTTATA
Source organism: Smallanthus sonchifolius (assembly GCA_023525975.1). Lineage (NCBI taxonomy): Eukaryota > Viridiplantae > Streptophyta > Magnoliopsida > Asterales > Asteraceae > Smallanthus > Smallanthus sonchifolius. Next base: position 56,127,434 of record CM042041.1, on the reverse strand, counting down.
TACTTAATAATAAATATTTACATATTACATATTTATGATATATATATTACATAGTTTTTTAATACAAATTTTAGAAACGTCATATAATTACTTTTTAAAATGTTTTATAAAAAGAATGAAATAAATGTTCAATTTCTAAAAATGTTTTATAGACAAACCTATATTTTTTTAAATAAAAAACGTTTATAAAAGCAATTATAGAAATCATTATTATTTAATGGTAGAGAGAGACGGAATACAAAAAATCATTAAAAAACAATTAAAGATAACTTGTGCAATTAATAGGAGAGAGACGGAAAAACTTGTTTCAGAAAACCTTTATTTATTACAGAGTGTAGATTCTTGATTTATATAAATCTAAAATATCATTTTAGTATTAAAACTGAAAACACAAAATACCAGAAACATGTACGTGTTTGTATACTGTTACAAAAAAGGCCAAATTGATGACTGGAAAAGAGTTGGTGAGAAAGGATGGGTGGTATATCACAGTTCCACTTTTGTAATAAAGTAACCTCCCAATTATTAAAGGCTGACATACCATTTCACACATTTGATACTAATTAAAGTGGTGTTAACTTATTTATGACAATTATCACAGAGGGCTCAACATATTTTAGGTTTAAATCTAGCCGTGAAATTGAGGCATTTTATAAAAGTTTTTAAAATATAATTTTATAAAGCATGTCAAACTAATAATATTATTGTTTAGACATAATGTTATTACAGTAACCCGTAAAAAAACCTACAATTATTTTTTTCTTATTTATCTCTAACGATACAAAAATTAATAAATTATCACATATATTTTCAGCTTAGAATTAGTTTTTATACACTTTTGTAGCCTTTAAAATTTAAGGTATAAAATGACTGTTTTAGTTTTAGTTGTTTATACTGTGTATCTTAGACTTTTAATTTTAAAAGTTGTTTCAAGTTACATGCAACAGTCACATTTCTTTTAGAGAAACATGTTAATAAATATAAAATACGTATGCTTTTAAAATATAATTGGAGTGAAATGATGAAAAGTAAGCAAGCATAAATGGGTGGATAAAAAAGGGTGGGTGGGGTAATGGAAATAAACAATATAGCAATGTTTTGAAATCCGGACCGGACCGACCGGTCGGACCGGGAACCGGTGGTATGAGCGGTCCGGTTTTGTATGCTGAAACGGTCCTGCAGTGACCCGGCGGTTGGACTAGAAAACCGGTGGTCGGACCGGAGGAACCGGAGAAGATGGTGCCAGATCTGTGGTCTGTGAACGGAATAGAAGAAAGAAAAGTCGTTGAACGATGAAGATGAAACTTGATATGTGGTCTGTGAACGGATATGTGGTCTGTAACGGATCTATGGCAGTCGTTGAACAATGAAGATGAAGTTTGATCCGTGGTCTGTAACGGATGGCTGATGAAGATGAACATTGATGGTTGCTTTGTTAGAGAGAGAAATTTTGATGGTTACTTTGTTAGAGAGAGAAATTGATGGTTGCTTTATTAGAGAGTGAAATTTTGAATCATACCAAACCAAACCAAACGTACCCTGTATAATTCCACACATAGCTAACGCTATTAGTAGGGTCTGGGAAGGGTGTGATGAGGGCAAACCTTACCCCTATCCCAAGGGATAGAGAGGCTGCTCCCGTTTATACCCCCGGCTCCATGGGAAATAAAAAGATAAAAATATAAATAAAATTAATGAGTAATAAAGTAAAATAAATCTAACAGTAATCTAACAATTAGCAGTGTATGACTAGAGTATATTAGTCACAAGAAACACAACACACCTACAAGAAACAAGACATACGCAAAATCTTTGCTAAACAACTCTACTCTCCCACACAACGGGTCACTCATCCTAAAACCCTAATACGACGTCTCCATGAAATCCTATCATTGATTATGTCCTCTGAGAGGTGTAAATCTAGCAAATCAAGCCTAATCCTCTCATCCCACGTTAATTTCGGTCTCCCCCTGCTCCTTTTCCCCTCTACAACGAGAGTTTCCACCGTTCTCACTGGATCTGTGCTCTGTCTCCTCTTGACATGTCCAAACCATCTCAATCTTCCTTCTCTTATCTTATCTGAGACACATGTGACTCCCAATCTCTTCCGAACAACTTCATTTCTTATTCGGTCCTTTCTTGTGTGTCCACACATCCACCTCAACATCCTCATCTCAGCTACATCCATTTTTCGAGCTTGTGTCTTCTTGATGGCCGAACAATCGGTTCCATATAGCATCGCTGGGCGAACTGCTACCCTATAAAATTTACCCTTTAACCCTATTGGGAACCTCTTGTCGCACAAAACACCTGAGGCCGCTCTCCATTTACACCAACCAGCCTGCACCCGATGGACTACATCATTGTCGATGTCCCCGTTACTCTGGATGACAGATCCTAGATACTTGAACTTCAGTGTCTTAGGGACAACCCCACCTTCAATAGAAATCTGGGTCTCCTCGTCGACGTTTGCACCACTAAAGTTGCAGTGAAAGTACTCGGTTTTAGATCGGCTTATCTTCAAACCTTTGTGCTCTAAGACTGTTCTCCATTCCTCTAGTCTGTTGTTCAATGTCTCTTTACTTTCTGCAATCAACACGATATCATCAGCAAAAAGCATGCACCATGGAATTGCATCTTGAATCGACTTTGACAACTCATCCAAAACTACTGCAAAGAGAAAGGGGCTTAGTGCCGACCCCTGGTGAACTCCCACTTCCACCGGAAAAAAGTCTGTATCCCCCACGGGTGCTCGGACGCATGTCTTAGCCTCATGATACATATCCCTAATTGCCTCAATATATTTACTAGGGATCCCTCTTCCCTCCAGACTTTCCCAGATCAATCTTCTAGGCACACTATCGTACGCCTTTTCAAGATCGATGAACACCATATGTAAATCATGTTTCTTCTCTCTGTACTTTTCCATTAATCTTCTTAAAATGTGTATCGCCTCCGTAGTGGACCGGCCTGGCATGAACCCAAATTGGTTTGTTGTAACCTGGGTTTGTCGTCTAATCTTTGTATCTATAACTCTTTCCCATAATTTCATTGTATGACATAGGAGCTTAATCCCCCTGTAGTTAGCACAACATTGAGCATCTCCTTTGTTTTTATATAGGGGTACTAAGACACTACGCCTCCACTGATCTGGCATCTTCCCGGTTTTGAAGATATTGTTGAACAGTCTTGTCAACCACTGAACGCCTTCCTCTCCCATACACTTCCACGCTTCAATGGGTATGTTGTCTGGACCGACTGCCTTAGCTCTTCCCATCTTCTTAAGAGCACTCCTCACTTCTTCCTGTGTGATATTTCGACAATAACAATTATTTCGTTGACTGGATTGAGTATTGGGATTCTCCGTTATGGCTAGACTTGGTCTACAACTGTTGAAAAGGGTGTAGAAATAGTTTTGCCATCTCAGCTTGATGTCTCGTCCCTTTACCAAAACTCTTCCATCATCTTCCTTGATAAACTTCACGACCCCAAGATCTTGTCTCCTACGCTCCCTATTTTTGGCAATCTTAAACATATGATGCTCCCCTTCCTTGGTGTCTAGTTTTCTATACATCGTTTCATAGGCAAAATTATTTGCCTCACTCACTGCCTTTTTAGCTTCCCTCTTTGCCTGTCTATAGTTCTCCCGTAGTGTCATTATCTCCTCTCCATTACTGCACTGCAACATCTCTTTAAAGCGTTGTTGCTTGTCCTTTATCTTGCTCTGCACCTCCTCATTCCACCACCAAGACTCCTGATGTCCTCTTGTTGCTCCCAATGTGACTCCGAGGGTTTCCTTTGCTGCCTGCGTAACATTGGTTGCCATAGCTACCCACATCTGGTTTGTGTCGCCATCCTTAGTATTTGTGTTCATCGCCATGACTTTATCTTTAAACAAATTGATGTTTTCGTCCTTCAAATTCCCCCATCTGATCCTTGGTTTATTTTTTCTTCTCCTCTCCGCCACCCTTTTTCTCAAGGTAAAATCGGCCACCAACAGACGATGTTGGGTCGCTACTGACTCTCCTGGAATTACCTTGCAATCCTTCCACCAATTGCGATCCCCTTGTATCATCAGGAAATAGTCGATCTGCGTGTTGCGCCCCCCGCTACTAAAAGTAATCAAATTTGATTCCCTCTTTATAAAGAACGTGTTTATAATACCAAGATCATGCGCAAGCGCAAAGTCAAGAAGCTCCCTACCATTATCGTTTCTAACACCATAACCAAAACCTCCATGAACCATCGGAAAACCATCACTCTCCTTACCAACGTGACCATTAAAATCACCTCCTAAGCATATTTTCTCCTGTCTAGGTAATGACCTCATTACTCCGTCTAAACTACCCCAAAAATCCCTCCTTTCTTGGTCTCCTAGACCTACATGTGGTGCATAAGCGCTAACAATTGCCACAACTTCCTCACCAAGTACTACTCTCAACACCATGATCCTATCATTATATCTTTTCACTTCCACCACATTACCGTGCAGTTCTTTAGCAACTAGAAAACCCACCCCATTTTTTGTTCCATCGCAACCAGAATGCAACAGTTTGTAGCCATTACACTCACCCCCCCTTTGACCCTTCCACCTAGTCTCCTGAAGGCAAGCTACCTGAATCCTATGTTTTCTAAGCACGTCTACTAACTCTAACAACTTACTAGTTAGGCTTCCTACATTCCAAGATGTCAAACGTAACCTATACCCTTTATGGTTAGCACTAGATGCACCCCTCTCCCCTAAACATGATCTCAAGGAGACATTATTCCACCTACCGTCTATGTTTGAAATAATACATAAGATGTATTTATTTTTATTTTAACCACAGTTAAGCAAATAGAATATTTATTTTTTATGCAACTCTTTTAACATTTTGGTTCACAAACAAACTTCATGTAAACCTTTCAGAAGTGTTACTCGCATACTTTTAGCCTTTGCTTATTCTTACTTTACACATGTAGCCCTTCATTGTTTTAGTATGTTTCAAATTAGACTAACATCAACTTTCTATATTAGAAGGTAAATACATTATTTATAATGTCACCCGGTCCGACTAGTGGACCACTAAGACGACCGGTTCACTGTCCGTTCCGGTTCTGAAAACATTGCAATATAGAGTTTATAGAACATGACAAAATTATTTAGTAGAGTTGTTTGGTATTTAAATTTTATAATAATTCAGACTATGTACGGAAAACAAAATAATCCTAAATAAATGAATTATTTTGCCACGTTGGCGTTGTAATGAAAATATAAAACTAAAAGAAAATGAAACAAAACAGTAACAATAATATTATTATATTGTTTTGGACAAAAATCGACTCCTTACTTTGACATTTTCTTAGTTAATTTACATACAGAAATTATTTGTTTGTTGTTAAATATCATTTAAAATATTAAATTCATGGAGGAAAATCTATAATCTACAATTCAATTAGTTTTCAAATACTTTAATTATATTGTGGAATATTTGTTATGAAAAAAAATATTTAATATTTTGTTTATTACAATTTAATTATTGCTACCAAATAGTACTTCAATTCATTTTACATCGACTGCTTGCCCTACTACTTTCATAAAATTATTTAGAATTGTGTCTTAAAAAGTGATTTAAGAGTCTCACCATATAATAATTACTGCAAGATTTTCATAGATACAAAATAATCTCACCTACCATTAATTTTGTACTATACTACTATGTATATCTTTTTCGTGTCCACCTTATATTATGATACGACAACATTAGAGCCACATATTTTAATATCAACTAGAAAATTTGTCCTACATTTTGCGATTGTAAACATGCCTTAAAGTGTTTAGACAGTGTCATTAACGTAGCTAAGTATAAAAAGAAACGTGGTTAAATAAATTTTGTCCAGCGTTTCGTGATGGGAGGCGGATCTTAACGTGGCTAAGCATAAAAAGAATCGTAGTTAAATACATAAAAGAAACGCATGAAGTTACGGCGAGTCGGTTGTGGATATTGAAACATAGATAAAATACAGTTAGCTAATGGTACTGACAGTGGCGGATCCAGGAATTTTTTCCAAGAGGTTCACTGTTTTTAGATGCTCCAATTTCATAGGGTCGGACATAAAAAATTCCGGGTCAGTTCGATGGTTCGGGTCGGGTAAGGTTCACCACATAACAAAAATACGATACAATAATAAAAAACATCGTTATTAGAAATTAAAAAACACATTATATAAATAAAATAGTCTTTATGAATTAAAAAAAAAACTAGAGTTGTTCCCTATAAGTTTTCATCTTTTGAAATCGTTGAATTACATCTTCGTCCGAAACTTGTTGAAAGAACTCCTTTTCTATGTAACAAATGCATGTACCCATCACCCATCCTATTATGCAATTCCGTCTTCACATGCTTAATTGAAGAAAAACATCTATATATTCAATTAAAATGATTATTTCTGCATTTTGATTATCTAAAATCCAGTAATTAGCCACTTGGCTTATACTTGTACCTGAGTATCCAGAGTGAGGCATGCAAACTCCAAAGCTAGTTCTGAGGCATGCAAACTCCAAAGCTAGTTCCAATGCTCTAAACTCAAATGGTAGGCTACCTGGATGTAAAGAAACAACAAGGTAAAAAATTATGCAATAGAACTCTTAGAATGTATAGATAAGACCCACAAAATCGAAATAATAAATGATGCAATAACTCAAAAGATTGTGGGTCCCATTAGGAGAAAATAAGATAAAGCCCACAAAATAGAAAACAAAGAAGTGAATAACGGAGGGAAACTGTATAAACTTGATTTTCTCCATCTCAGCAGGTTTTTCACTATTCTCCAAATCTGGTTATTAGCAAATCATAAACAAAAATGTGAATTCTTAGAGCTGAAACTGCCAACTTAGTTATTAGCAACCGCATCACCCAAATTAATTAAAACAACTAAATGGTCTGGCCTATTAAACGTAATTAGCTAAAAAAAAGGTTTTAAAAAATGTTGGTGAAGTGATTCGAACCCACAACCTCTTTGTTATAATAGAGAGTCTAAACCACTACGCTATCTGTGAAACTTTGTAAGGGGGTTCACCCTATAATATTTTAGGGGGTTCACCTCAGTTTTTTTACCTACCGTTACACTAAAATTTCGAAACTCGGGGGGTTCCTGTGCACCCCCCCCCCCCCGCTTCACTTAAGTCCGCCCCTGGGTACTGATGCTTTTCAGTCGGTGTCGATCTCATTTTTTATGGTGTCAGCACGTCACCGTCAGTCGATATAACTCACGATACCTAAAAAGTATACCATTTTTTAATACGACTCCGTTTAAAAAAAATTTATGTCACACCCCGACCGATGGCGGAATCATCGAGGCGGACAATGTGATGATTGTTCAAAAGCACATGATAACTAGAGGTTGCATAATTCATTAATTAAGTTTAAAGACAACAAGTTCCAAATACAATACATTTCAAATAACCTAGTCTAGTTCAAAACATTAATTTATTTAACTAGGTCCATAGTTCCTAAGTGGAGAGATCTTCGGCAAGCAGTCACATATCCAAACCTGAAACATTATTTAAATCAAGTGTCAACTAAAAAGTTGGTGAGTACATAGGTTTAGTGAATCCAGTAAATAGTAGTGTAAATCGTTTTGCAACTCATTGTTTATCTTGTTAAACATAGCATATGATGTAACATTTATTTAATCACAATTCAAACCGAGTTTGACGCGCTTGAACAGAGCACAACAGCTAAGTCCGGTATGCTTGAATATAGTTACCCACTATATCCGGTATGATTGAATATAACACTCGGTTATATCCGAGTATGCAGTAATAAACACCCTAACCGGGTGGGCTGGTCAGACACAATAGATCTATCAATATTACAGTTGGTTGTCTTGTGTTTAAATGTATGTACATCCAAAGAATAATCATATAGTCTCATGTATAACACGTATAAACAGTGTGAGTAGCATGTATAATGTTTCACCCCAAAACGTATAAAAATGTAAAATAGGGGCTATGTAACTCACTTGGCTAGCGGATATGATAATCCACGAGTGCGGGTGATAAGGATGTTTGAAAACTAAGCACGACGAAATCCTATGTAGATAAATATGTATTATTGTATGTTTGTATGTATAAGCGCATTTGTATTTAATGAGTATAGGTTTTATAATAATGTCCTTAATATTTATTTGTATAAAATAGGGTAGAAAATGATAACGGCTTTGTAAAACTTTTAACTCATAAAAATATATATTGTTTTAAACAAGTATTTATTATGATTAATGTATTTATAAATAACAATAACAAATAAAAGAAAATTCTTTATTTGACTAATTATATTATATAGGTTAAAATTTGTTTTAACAAGTTTATTAAAATATTGCAAGATTTGTAAGAATGGGACATTTTATACATTATAAGGTATTTTAATAAGTTTATAAAAATTATTACAAGATTTATAAAAAAAAATAGAACACTTTATATATTATAAAGTATTTCAATAAGTTTATAAAAGTTATTTCAAGATTTATAAAAATGGGACACTTTATATATTATAAAGTATTTTAATAAGTTTATAAAAGTTATTTCAAGATTTATAAAAATGGGACACTTTATATATTATAAAGTATTTTAATAAGTTTATAAAAGTATATAAAAAGAAAAATGAGATGGTTTATGAAAATATAATTTTAATCGATTTCAAAATAAACGAACGAGTAAACCGACTCGTTTTAGTATTTATTGTATAAAAATAATATTAAGATAAGTTAAAATAATTTAATAAAACAAAAGGAATGAAAAACAGAAAAAATGGGGTTGGGCCGGAGGCCAGGAGGATCGAACCCGCGACCTCAGTCTCGGACACACACACGCATAACCAGCCGGGCTACTGCCCATCGCTGGTTATGTGTGGATCGTTTAATTGATAACCACACTAACCATACTGGTCGCTGGTTCTCGGTAACCGGCAAACCGTGTCCGAGGACACTTGGTTTGCCCGGTAATCCTCGAGCGATTGTCTAGATTTCGACTGGAATAGGTTACCTGATGATAACAGAAGGTACAGGAATCGAATCGAGACTCGAACCTAATCGCGAAGGGCTTGGTCGGCAGAGACTTTTGAACCGAAAATGTCCAAAACGGGAACTAGACTTCTGGGTGGGATTAGCTTCTGAATTCTTGGTCACAGCTTCTTTCAGGGACGACGAGAGTGATGGAATTCTCAATTTGGAGTGAGAGTGAGAGTCGAGAGAGAATGGAGCCCGAGAAGGACCGGTAGTGGTTTCTTATAGTCGAGCTTGATTCCGACAATGAGACAAGCAATTGAGCCTGCCCCGATACTCGTCTGGACGAGACGAAGCTGTCGAGCCCTTTTTCAGGCGTGGAGGTCTACTGTCGGGGTCAATTACGCGGCGTGAACTTTCGGCCACAAACAGGATCATACTTTTCGTATGTTTAAACGACAAATTGGTCGAGAGCTCTGGTTTGCGTGGGAGAGGCGAAGTCAGCGACGCTTTTGTTGGGCGTCGAGGTGCAGAGAACAGCCCTGTCGGGGTGTTCGCCGGAGAAAGCCTCGGACCGCCGGACAATCGAAGGGGGTGACCGGGAATGCGAATGGGGAGTTGGCAACTTTGGTCCCTGGGGTTTTGTTTGTACATCTTTAGTCCCTAAACTAAATTCTGTTTGAAACCTTGTAGTTTGATTAAATACAAAATGACCCCTAAACTTTTATAAAATAATTAATTAGATTTCTTTTTCAATTTCAAATTTTATTTTATAAATTCATATTATTATTATAAATGTATATATATGTATTTTCTTATAAAAGTTTATTATTATATATATATATATATATATATTTTAGCTAGATTTTCATATTTATGTTACGAATCCTTTGAATTGGATTTTTATATAAAATTTTATTTAAGTTTAAAACTTATAAAGTTTTGATTATTTTAAATCCCTAAAATAAATACATATACATTTTGTACAAAATTAAATAAAAATACTTGCATTTTATTACATAAAAATAATTACATGAGCTGAAACTGTCAACTTAGTTATTAGCAACCGCATCACCCAAATTAATTAAAACAACTAAATGGTCTGGCCTATTAAACGTAATTAGCTAAAAAAAAGGTTTTAAAAATTGTTGGTGAAGGGATTCGAACCCACAACCTCTTTGTTATAATAGAGAGTCTAAACCACTACGCTATCTGTGAAACTTTGTAAGAGGGTTCACCCTATAATATTTTAGGGGGTTCACCCCAGTTTTTTTACCTACCGTTACACTAAAATTTCGAAACTCGGGGGGTTCCTGTGCACCCCCCCCCGCTTCACTTAAGTCCGCCCATGGGTACTGATGCTTTTCAGTCGGTGTCGATCTCATTTTTTATGGTGTCAGCACGTCACCGTCAGTCGATATAACTCACGATACCTAAAAAGTATACCATTTTTTAATACGACTCCGTTTAAAAAAAAATTATGTCGGGACATCAAGAAATAGAATCCTAATTCTAATAAACAATTCCACTTAATGCCACATGGCAACACCATACTTTTTCTCACTAAAATCTTCTAATTTTTCCTATTTTAAGTAAGTTTGAATTTTAATATCTAATTATGTTAATGCTGTTTTTTTAAAAAAAAAATAATAATATAAAATTTGTATTTTCATTTTTTTTATTAAACAAGCTCATGTAATACATGGGTATATAACCTAGTAAACAAATAAACACGTAAGTTGTTAAGGAAAAATCATATAATATATACTACATGGGTTAAACTAAAAAAACTTTAGGAAATTGAGAGGGTCAGAATGAAATTTTACAAAGTTGGAGGTGACTTTTGCCATTTCAATAAAGTTGAGTGGGGAGATTGGTCGGTGGCATTTGCCATCGGCACTTGCTAATAAGGTTATTGAAATTTGTGTTTCACCAAAAAACAATTTAAAAATAATTTGCGTTTTTTTCCATGTTAAAACAACGTTTAAACTAGCACAAACCTTTCAAAAGCGAATAGTCTTGATGTTAAAATACATTTTGAAAGATATATATATATATATATATATATATATATATATATATATATATATATATATATATATAAATGTTTGATCTTTCTATCACTGGATTAGAAAAATCCAGCTTCAATCAGGGTTACAACAACTTTCGCTTTCATATTCGTTTCAACTACTCTGCCTGAAACATTTTAATCGGTCAGACAATCACCAGACCATCGGACCTCTTTTAGTTTCGCCCTAATTCTGTTTTAGTTTCACCCTTAGATCTCAACAAAAGGGTATCACATATATCATTAATCATACAACCAAATTACCAATGTATGAATTATGAAATGGTGGTATAGTCGATGTACTCACCCTTAATTGGTCCAAACCATTAGGTGTACAATTACAATTTACAATGAATGATTGATTTCATATTTTCATCTATTGAAAAAGTCAAGAATACAATCTATGGTACAAATTTGATAATGGGCCCAACCCTAATGATATTTATTACCCACGAAGTAGTACTAGATAAAGAAATCGAAAATGGCATATACAAAGAGAAAGGAAACAAAGCAAGTATAGTGAGTAGTCGAACTTTACGTAAAATTGGCCCACAAAATTGTACGGAAATGAATGGGCCGGGCCACCAGCAATAATAAAAGATGGAAATGTGATGTATTTGGAATCAAAATAATGGTACATGACATGACGATGATGGTACTTTGTAGATGTCTTTCTTATCCTATGATAATGGTTTAGTATGGTAGCTATTCTATTCCAAGCTAGCCAGCTAATATTGTCTCCTCCTTGGATGGTCTATTTTCATGCTTCTACCCATGCTTTTCTTTTGGTAATATATTTTTTCTCTTTTTATTACAGAATCAATTCAATTCCAAATTAATACTATTATAATGGTATTTTATGCCATCTTAGAAAAAAAAACTAAATTTTATCTTAATAAAAATTAAGAAAAGAAAAGGAAAAAAAATATAATGGTTTTAATAATTTTGTTTCTGAATATACAATATTTAAAAAAAAGTTCTTTGAGGGAACCAACATGAATGGTTTAATAATATCAATTGCCCAATAATAGGAAATAGAGACAGATATACATATATGATGATAACAAACAGAAAAGCATGCAACAACCACAAATGCATTCCTATATTTCAAGATAATCCAATGAGATTTCATTTGTAGTCAGCATCTTCATTTTCTGCAAATTCAATATAAAACAAATATCATCAATCAAACAAACAAACAAACAAAAAATTTTCATCATATTTTGAAAACATTTCTCAATTCTGTTACTGACCGTTATGAACTGTGGAGGATCATCAAGACTAGATGAACCTAGAACGATTTCTCTCTTCAATTTATCTGTCAACTTGTGACAAACTCGTAGCTGAGAGGAACGGGTTTAATGTAAGGTTTTTTTGTGTTTATTATAAAACCGACAATTCTTCAAAAACAAGAAAATACTTACCTCGGATCTAGTTGCACCACCAACGATAAATACAAAAACACGTCGACCCATTTTCTTAAAATCACTAGATGTGTGCCTCAGAATGGAATCACTGCAACAAAAGGAAAAAACTCGGGTTTTATTTTATATGTTGATTAAATAAGTAAATAACTATGAAATTATTAGTTTTGATAAAATAAAAAATATGGCAGACCTTGAATACCCGTCTTCAGAATCTCGAGGCCGGGCCCACGTTGCTGTTCGTCTGGATCTCATTGAATGAGCGGGTGGAGGTGCTGACTCAGACTGTGATCTACCATGAAAAGTGGGACTTGGATCATTCATACAAGGGTAGTCATTCTTTGGTAGTTCATTTTTGCTAAGCTTTTCGATTAGGTCCTGAAAGATGATGTGTTTTTAGTTGGTTCTCTTAAATGGTTGAAGAAAAAATGAAAGATCTCATACCTCGATCACCGGATAAAATCTTGTTAACTGCCAGGGAGATTGTTCACCAACACGATCTTTTCTTAACCCGTGCTTCTTCTAAATTAATAAAATTATAATTATAAATATATATATATATATAATTATAAAGATATATAAATTAAATAATTAATAATTAAATCTATCTCTTCTAATAAAACAAAATAATTTTGGACACGTGTCTGTTTCTCGGCCTTTCCCTTTACTGATTTTCCCGCCAAAATGACACCACCAATTACTAAACACGCGGACCTTATTGCTCCGACCCATATTTTATTTTTATGACCCGGTTAAAACACCCCTCTTTCACTCTCAAACCCTAATTCAAATGCTTCCATCGTATTCTCCTCTTCCAATGTTCCTTATTATCTTCATCTTGCTTGATTTCTGTTCAATATACTAGCCTGTTTCATCTTTTCAGCCTTTTTCATCTCCGACCACTTCATCTATCGGTTGTTCAGTCTTCATCCGCCGCTTCAAACCAAGGTATTTGTTTATCTACCTTTTAAACTCATCGAATGCTATGAATATCTACTAATATCTGCAATATTTTCAATGATTTAAACGATTTATCCTTCGTTTTCTCAGACCACTCCATGATCTACCGTCCCTTCCGTCAATCTCCCCGTCGCCGCAAAACCAGGTGATTGTTTCTGTACATTTTTAAGTCATATGCTGCTTAGAAACTTAAGTAATAGGTTTTGTTAGTTGATATATATATATTTTGATTTGAAGTATTGTTTATTTATCAAACTATAAGTTGAATTGTTGAAAGGTCTGAATTTTCATTTTCTGGTTTGTTTTCATGCAAATTGACAAATTGTGTAACAGAGTGGTGAAGCTCAAAATGTTGGATGGAGTAAGATCCAAACACCTACTGATAAGATCATTGTGCCCTATGATTCCGTATCAAATGTACAAGAAGGTAATAATTGATCTTTTAATGCAGGATAAGAGTGTATGCTTTATCTATCTTCTACGAATTAATTGTGGTTACTTCAGATGATTGTGGTGCTAAAGCTTAATGGTGGCTTGGGGACAAAAATGGGATGCACTGGTCCAAAGTAAGTGGTTACAAGGTTTACAGAATTAAAAGTTAATTGCGCAGTTAATTTCGTGGTTTTGTTATTAGCTTCAAATATGTTTCTTTGATACATATCATGTACTAATTATCTTAGTATAGGTAGGTTGAATATTACATGTTAATGCTTGTTGGTAGCTTCAAATATGTTTCTTTTGAGTCTGACCCGTGATAAAAGTATGATAGAGGTCGTTGTATCCAACATTGTATTTTTCATTCTTCTATATGCAACATCAGATGTTGAATTTGTAGACCATTTGGAGAGTTTGACCCCCTGAAGGATGTTTACTTACCCCGTGACTACTTACTGGGTGAGCTATTTCCTCTTTCTAAAACTATTGTCCTTTTTGTGTATAATAACCCATGTGATGACCTTTGCCGCCTAAAACATGTTACCTATTTTCCTCTTTCTAAAACTAACGATTACCCTGATCAAAACATTTAAAACACACTTTCGTTCATTCAACTATATGGTTGTAACTTAATGAATTATAAATTTTTATAGGCATTCGTTTGTTTATTGAAAGTATTATAGACATGAAGTGAACAAGACTTCTATCAAGATGATTTTATTTACATGAAGATTAAAGTTGTTTATGTTACATAATCAGGAAGTTTAAGTGTTGAAGAACTTTACATAATAACCTTGACTACACAAGGTTAGAAGAGGTATATTTATATCATTTATAGGGTATGTTTGTTTGTTAGATAAAAATAGCCCAAATTGACTCAATCGTAAGTAAATGAGTTAAAATTGCTTGATGTTTATTCTTTTCATAAGTTGTGCACGTTGTATGTGTGGTTTATGTATCTCATGGGAATCATTTTATTTTGTTGAATATGAAAGTATGTTTCCTGGACACCATTTGCAGTTGCAGTTTTTTTTTAAAACAAACATATATTATTCTTTTGACTCAACCAATCAATTTTGTAGCCTATACTAAAATAAGGTGCTGTAGTAACAAATTAGTATACTGGTTATATAATTTCCAAATTTGATCCAACCTTAAGCTATAACATCTTATCTTATCTTATCTTATCTTATCTTATCTTATCTTATCTTATCTTACTCATCTAATAAATAAAAATCTAAAGTGACACGTGTCATTCATTCACTCTATCTAGAAATTTGTTTTCCCGCCTAAACTTCCATTCCTTAATCTTGTCCCTTTAATTTAAACGCGGGTCTTTCTAATACCCGTATGGCATATCCTACCCGTTTTGAATTATGTAAATACGACAATAATAGTGACATTTTTTGGGTTTATACATATTGTGTGGTTGCCTGTGTTGGGTTACAAGCATAGTTACCGAATACGCGGTTCGCTCCGGTACGGGTACGCGGTTCGGGTACGCAATTCGCTAGAGTTAACGTATTCGGTACGGAGGGGGGTAGGTTCATTTCGGTACGAACCGGTACGGTGTACCATGTAGTTCGGTTCGATGTACCCGAATAAAACATAAGTTCAAATAAAATATAATATTTGCCAAATTACAAATAATAACATAACTTCAAAATTCAAATACCATTTGCCAAAAGCCATAATCGGTGATGAAAGTGATAGAGGAGAAGAAAATGGGTGAAGTATATGGTTAGTGAGGAGCTAATTATACTAATTTCAGACCTAATTCGTGGATCATTAGCTACTTGGAAGTTGGAATTGCAGATGGACAGTGAAGAACAGTGGCTGGAACAGAACAGTGGCAGGAACAGTGACCTTCTCTATTCTCGTAAGTACATTTCCCGCCCAAAATCGCGACTCCTAAAATTCTACGACGACCGAATTCATGACCAAAATCGCGAATTGGTTAGTGTTCGGTACGATTGGAATTGAAACTTGGTACAGCGAATTGTATCGATTTGGTTCGTCGTACCATACCGATTTGGTACGCCGTACCATAGCGACTGGGATCGAAACGATTTTCGATTGGGTACAGCGCGAACCAATTCGCGGATCGCGGCTCCTTGAGCGAATTCGGTAACTATGGTTACAAGTTATTTAGGTACTCAACTCGTGTAATACACGGGTCACTAACCTAGTAACTAATAAATAATAAACCAGCCGAGCACAGGCTTGAAAAACTACGCACGAGCCGGGCTTAGTGCAATTCAAAAAGCTCACGGCTCGAGGCTCACTCAAAAAAAGCTTGCTTGAAACCGGATCGTCCCGAGCCAAGGTAAGTTGGCTCGTTGGCTCGCTCATTTGGCTTGTTTAAATTAAAGCCAAAATTTTAATTTAATATATATATATATATATATATATATAGATATAAATTATAACCCTATTTTTAATATATATAAATAATAAATTCTATAGTTTATAAATCTGCATTATGTGTAAGTTATAAATATTATTTTTTGTTTTCATATATATCAATACGTGTAAAATTAAGACAAGCCACAAGTTGGATCGAGCTTTTTACGAGCCGAGTTGAGCTCAACATTTCAGCTCGTTAAGCTAAATGAGCCGACTCGTCTCGGCTTGGCTCGTTTTGTAAACAAGTTGAGCTTGAGCCCGACCTGGCTCGGCTCGCTTACAGCCCTAGCCGAGCTTGAGTTTTTACAAATAGAGCTCTAAACGACTTAGCTCGAGCTCTCTTAAGTTAAACGAGCCGAAGCTCTCTTAAGTTAAATGAGACTAGCTCGAGCTTAGGAGAGTTCAAAAGCGAAAGTGGAAGAATTCGTAGAGTAGAGCTATGCATATTATTATACCTTGTGAGGATCAAATTTTGAAGCGAAGGCACTGATTGAGTTCTTTTTAGAATCTGATGACCCCTCGAGAAATCTCATGTTGTATACAGCACTCTTATCATCAACTGGAAGTCTTGCTAACTAGAAAACATACACGAAAAAAATATAAACAAAAAAATATAAGCTCCCAAAAAGCATATATTGATATAGCAATTAAAAGGCCTTATTACCTCCATTAACTTTGCAAGTTTGTCACTCTCAAATTTATCTGGATGAGTTGCAGCATAGATCATTAACAATCGCAATTTACTTTCACGTGGAGCATCCTGCATGAAGAAACATACATAATGTGCTTAGACCATTGATGGTGTTTGTGTTTTTTATTTAATTAGATAAAATTTATAACTAACCAATTTTGTTCTAAGGAAGTTGATAACCTCCTTAGTTCCTGCATCTCCAAATACAAGGTCTTGTTCTAACTGCCCCACTTCTTTAAGCCCCGACTCCGTAATAACTTTGCCGATCTTATCAGCAATCTGAGTCAATCATATCCATACACAATTACAACATTGCATTAGAGAATTTCTTTTTCTTCCTTCTATAAAATATCCTGGACACTTTCAAAATTACAACTACTTTTTTTGTGAACCATGACAAATTTAAGAGATAGTAATGAATCAAGAAGTTCTGGAAACAGAAATATGAAATGGCATATTGTAGTAAACATGAAATTATTAAACTGACTTTAACCCTAAGTCCCTACATGGTCAACTTACATCAATATGGAGGGTTAATTTGTCCATTTGTTCACTATATTGTGGCAATGCTTGGACCACCTTTTGCAAGTCTCGAGTAGACATATTACTACGCACAAAAAAAAAGAATAAACAAGTATTAAGACGTTTTTATGATTGACAAAGCAGCTTATTTGATGTAAGAATTTTAACATTCTAGAAATACGATTTAGTTGAAGATTATGTAAGGGTCAAACCACAAAATCCTAAGCTTCTAAAGTTTGTAGTAATTAGATAAGCAACCAATGACTAAGCAATTAGATAAGCAGAAAAGTAGTTAAGAGTTTTCCCAAGGCAGTTAGATTTATTTTTCTTTTCTTAGATAAAGGTTAGCAGGTTAATATAGGGCTTTACCGTTTACTAACCTGGATTGTAATATGAACTTCGAGTCAATAAAAAGAGAGATTAGCCCCTCAAATTCCAATTATTTGTTAATTTTTATATCTCCATGAGCAAAAAGAAATAGGATTTTTTTTAAAACCATATTAAACAGACCTTGAACCATGCATCTGTGCAGCCTTATTCTTTGATGCAAAGCTCGTCATCTTGTTATGCAACCGTTCACCAGCCTGATAAGGCAAGATTTTTAAGAAACGATTTGCATGCATCCGCTCAGAACTATTAAGGAAATAAAAACAAAAATAAAAACCAATGAGACATACATCTGCTATATGTAAATGGCGGATCTCTAGCCATACAGGATCATGATCTTCAAGAAGGACCTCTTTCTTTTCAGGAGGGCCAACTGTTTTGCTTGCAACCTAAGTAATATAATTACTTGATGTATAATAGCAAAATGAAGACGTATGTTGATGAACAATTTATACCCAGAAACCATAGACTAACCTCTTGAACATATTTATTTCCATCCATATGAAGTAAATCATGGCACATAGCATCGTATGTCCATTCATGAATGATAGGAGCAATCTAGAAGAAGATAAAATCAAAAACAATGGACTGCAATAAGAAATCATAATCTATGTATTTAGATAAAAACCTGGTCTATTGATCTATCCAGGATGAGCAAATCGCATGTTTCTGTCTGAGGGAAACTGAAGTTTTTGAGAGATTTATACTTCATAAGACAATTCCAAACAGCAGCAGCGAGCTTTGTAGGGATCAAATCACAAATTGTGGTCATTGTGGTAGGATCAAGGGATTTCGCAGCACGGTAACGGACAAATGGGAACTCCTGAGAAGCGTTTATATAAAATTAGAAAATGAAATAGGTTTCACATCTCCTATTCAATACCATTACCCTCAATCTTGATAAATTTAATAAAAGTAAGATAGCATACCAATAATGAAGCAAAAACGGTTGCAATACGGTCAGCCATCAAATTTAAACATTCATCTCCTTTCCGGGTCATCTCCTCATTCCCATAAAGTTCTTCCAAAGCCGTTGTGTTATCAGTTATAAAACACTGTTGTAAAGAAAAGGCTAGTCAAAGCCACAAAGTAATAGTATTATAATAATAGTTTGGATTAAACAAACCACTTGGTTTGATTAAAATGCCTCAGGTTACATGAACTTTTGCAGAACTCTCTATAAGCAAAATATCACTTTAAGGCAAAGGCAATAACTCTTAGGTATTGCAATTATAACAAGCACTACGCACAAATAGGGGTGCATATAATCAAGTAACCAAATTTTCTTTCAGTTTAGCAGCATGTTTTACCTGGCTATCAATGGCGAAGTACTCCAAGTTCATCTGCAAATTCCCTCCAAAGTAAATACAACTATGAAATCCATTATATTACAAAAACAAAGGAAAAAAAATGAACTCATACCTCTTTCATAGCACGTAAACGAGATTTTAGACTTTGCTCCTTTTTAATGTAATTAACCAATTCTTTTGGAACAGAAGAACTGAAGAAGACATAGGCACTGAAAAGAGAAAGAAAACAAATATTAAAGAGCCGTAAGATGTAAATACAATATTTTCATGACGAGATGCATAAAAGAACAGAAACATTAAAGAAGGCCTCTGATATCTCACATACTCTCTATAAAGAGGTGTTTTTCCAGCCATGTCAGACAGGAGAATACGGACACTGCATTTTGACAAAAGCATGTGAAGATAGAATAAAAATATATATCCGTCAATAAAGATGATTTAAAAGAAGGAATACTGATATTGGTACATATTATAATTAAAATCAAACAATCACAGAACCTAGAGTAGACACTTGATTTTTGAAGGAACACACATGCTTATGCTGTGTTTGGACTGGAAGGAAAAAAAATAACAGTTTTATTTGTGTATTTTTGAGTTTGAAAGAAAAGAAAGGAAAAGAAAATAAAGTGGCATGTTTTAATTCATTTTAAATGTTCTCGAGTTGGAGGGAAAGAAAGCTGATAATGTTACAAATATACCCTTCAAGTGTAAGTGATGTAGTTTTCCTTAACCACCAAGTCGGATCGAACACAAACAAAGAAACGAAAGCTGGAATCGTATATTATAACTTCAATAATCAAAAACTGAGTTTAATAATCAGAAAACAAAACCATATAAAGGAAAACCCTAAACCACCAAAGTAGGAAATATAAAAAGAAACCAAATATAGTCTAAAACAAATACCAAACATTAATTAAATAATAAAAATAAATTCCAGCTGCTTTGGACTATCCATTGGATTAGCCTGGCCCCTCGGATGGGCTTTCTTCTCGGATCGGGCCTGCTGGGCCAGGTGTACGACTTGGGCCTGGGTTCTGTGGGCCGACTGCATCATTCTCCCCCTCTTCGAAAGGACTCGCCCTCGAGTCAAACGGATCATCAAGCTCGGGAACAAAGGGTGACAGATCAGCAACGTTAAAGGTAGCCGAAACATTATAATGCCCAGGTAAATCTATCTTATACGCATTGTCATTGATACGTTTCAAAACTTTAAACGGCCCATCCGCCCTAGGTTGTAACTTACTTGAACGACCACCCAGGAAGCGCTCCTTGCTTAGGTGAATCCAGACGAGGTCACCTTCTTGGAAAACAACTTTCTTCCGTTTTATATTAGCCCGCCGTTGATATACTATATTGTTATTAATAATTTGGTCCCGAAGCTGTTGATGAATGAGCTTGATTTGCGCTGCCCGATCCTCCCCTTCCGCGCTAAAATACTCGGTAGCCGGCAAAGGTGCAAGATCTAGAGGTGTAAACGGATTTCGACCATAAACAACGAGAAAGGGGCTCATCCCCGTGGAGCGGTGAGTGGACCGATCATAGTCACAGGAAACGCTGGACAAGCCACGTACCGCGATCCAGATCGCCCGTACCGGAATCGGGTACAAAGTCGTACCGATCGCCTATGGTACGCGATCCAGATCGGTAAAATCAAGCGATCCCGACTGAACAACAATTCGAACCTTTATCAGCAGATTCACGATCCCGATTCCTTTGGTACGCGATCCCGATCCCTTTGGTACGTCCCTTTGGTACACCGTATATGATACACCGTACCGGACTATATGGTACACCGTACCACGTACCGAATTGGAGTTCCAAATGAACCTACCCCCCGTCGTACCGCATTTTAGAAATGCACGTACCGCGTACCAGTTTTCGTTCCGCGTACCGGAACGTACCGCGTTCCATGTGACTATGGGACCGATTATAGGCAAATTCAGCCTGAGGTAAGACTAAGTCCCATTGCTTCGGGTTGGACCCGACAAGGCTGCGTAACAAATTGCCCAGACCCCGATTGGTAACCTCTGTTTGTCCATCACTCTGTGGGTGATGCGCGCTACTAAAATTGAGCCGAGACCCCAATCGTTTCCACAACGTGCGCCAAAAATGCCCCACAAACTTAACATCTCTATCTGAAGTCAATGTCTTTGGTACTCCATGCAACCGTACAATCTCAGTAAAGTATAAACGAGCGATCTGGCTTGCGTCATAAGTCTTAGCACACGGGACAAAATGTGCCATTTTCGAAAAACGATCCACAACTACCATAACTGAATCTTTCTGTCGTTGCGTTCGAGGGAGACCAACCACAAAATCGAGACTAACATCCTCCCACGACCCGTCGGAAACATGTAACGGTGTGTATAGGCCGGGGTTGGAATGATGTGTTTTTGCAATGTGACACGTGCGACACCGTTCCACAATTCTGGTAACATCCACGCTCATCTTTGGCCAAAAAAAAAACGTTCCTTCACTAACTTTAACGTCTTGTCTCTACCAAAATGCCCCGCGAGGGCTCCCTGATGACCCTCTAAAATAATGGCGTCACGCAAAGAGCACTTAGGAACACACAACCTAAGTCCTTTGAATAAAAACCCATCTTGCAGGGAGTACTCCTGGGTGGGCGCCGTCCGACAGGTGGCCCAGATGGCTGAGAATTCCGGATCATCCGTGTAGAGGGAACAAAATAACTCGAATGCATTTACCCAAACCTGTAAGGATGTTAATAAGGCGCGTCGCCTGCTGAGAGCATCGGCAACCGTGTTAGTTGCACCGGATTTGTGTCGGATGACGAACGAAAAGTCTTGTAAAAACTCGACCCATTTAGCATGACGTGGGTTGAGTTTGTGCTGCCCTTGAATAAAATGTACCGCTTGGTGATCGGAAAATAGAATGAACTCCGTGTGTAGGAGATAATGCCGCCAAAATTCCAAACTCCGGATGATGGCATAGAATTCTTTATCGTATGTGCTGAATTTTTGCTTGGCCTCGCCAAGTTTCTCGCTGAAAAAGGCTATCGGGCGTCCCTCTTGGCTAAGGACACCCCCAATCCCAAGCCCGGACGCATCACATTCTATCTGGAAAGTCACCTGAAAGTTGGGTAAAGCAAGGACAGGTGCCCTTGTAATACAACGTTTCAATTCCTCGAAAGCCGCTGTGGCCGCGGGTGTCCAACAAAAACTCTTGCCTTTTAAACAATCAGTAATGGGGGCTACGACGGTGCTGAAATTACGGATAAATCGGCGGTAAAAGGATGCAAGCCCGTGAAAACTTCGAACTTCATGAATCGTGCTCGGGGTAGGCCACGTAGTGATTGCTTCAATCTTAGACTCATCCATGCGAATACCTCTTCCTGACATTAGGTAGCCCAAAAATAAAACTTCGGAGGACAAAAAAACAACACTTGTCCCGATTGGCATATAGCTTTTGGTCCCTCAAAATAGTAAATACTTGTTGCAGATGGTAGAGATGGTGTGGTAGGTCACGGCTAAAGGCGAGGATGTCATCGAAATAAACGACAACACATTGGCCAATAAGTGGTTTAAAAATATGATTCATCAATCGCATGAAAGTGCTCGGGGCATTTGAGAGTCCGAAGGGCATTACCATCCATTCATACAACCCGTCTCTTATTTTAAACGTTGTTTTCCATTCATCCCCGGGGCGCATTCGAATTTGGTGATACCCACTCCGTAAATCAATTTTTGAAAAAATTGTTGCTCCATGTAGCTGATCTAGGAGATCGTCAAACCGGGGAATGGGAAACCTATACTTGATCGTGATTTTGTTAACGGCTCGGCTATCAATACACATCCGATAGGCCCCATTAGCTTTAGGAACTAAGAGTGCCAGAACCGCACACGGACTCATACTTTCTCGAATAAGGCCTTTGTCCAGGAGTTCTGTGACCTGTCGGTGTATTTCTTCATATTCCTTCGGGTTCATGCGGTATGCCGGTTTATCGGGATGACGGCTCCCGGCGTGAAATCGATACAATATTGAATTTCCAGTACAAGTGGTAGGCCGACGGGTATCTCGGCAGGGAAAACATCCTGAAAATCCGCTAAAAGCGGTTGGACTTCGGGTGGGGAGTCATCGGCTTTAGGATTAGCTTCAGTGATGATCATGGCGAAGACGAATGCCGGCTTTGAGAACCGGGTAAAATCTAAGAATGCTGATTTGCTTAGCACAAGTGCCTCGGTTCCTGTTTCACGTGTGTCAAGGGGAACTAACTGAACGTTGACTCCCTCTTTCTTAAAAGTGTAAGTGTTGAAGAACCCGTTATGTCTCGTGTGCCTATCATATTGCCATGGTCGACCCAACAATATATGACATGCGTCCATGGGAATAACTTCACACCACACCTCATCCTAATAACGAGTACCTATGCTGAACTACACAAGGCACCTTTGATTAACTTTCACTACATTACCCTTTTAAGCCAAGTTAACTGATAGGGTTCAAGATGTGGCTCGACTTTCAACCCCAATTTTTCCACCATGACCGCGGCCACCATATTCTCACAACTGCCCCCATCAACAATAATTGTACACACCTTCCCTTTTACAGTGCACCGTGTTCAAAAGATATTATTGTGAAGCCAAAGATTATCGTCGGTTGAACGATTCGGGTTGATGCTTAGAACCCGCTAAGCAATAAAGGATTCACCCTTATCCGGGTAAACAATTTCAGTGTCAACTTCTTTTGGTGGGTCATCTTCTGTATCATACACAGGTGGTGTATCCTCCGTGAGGGTAACGAGTTGAGTATTCGGGCACTCCCGCCCAAAATGCCCCAACCGGCCACATTTGAAACATCGGGGAGGAGCTCGAAAGGAAACAGCGGGCGCGTTAGCAGGCGCCGCCCCTTCGGTTTTGTTCGCGCCGAAGAGGTTTCACGCAGGTACCCCCAAGACGGTGGATTATATATGGGCATCACCGACTTTCCTTTTGCCTTGAGTTGCTTTTCCACTTTTAGCGCTAACTGGCATACGTCGTTAAATGTCCAGTAGGGTTGTAACTGAACAATGTCGGCAATCTCAGGACGTAGAGCCCCAAAAAACAGAGCAATAATTTGCTCCTCTTCCTCTTCTGCGCCACATCTCATTCGTAACCTATCAAATTCACAAATCAAGTCCTCAACGGTGGTTGACCGTTAGGAGAGGTTATGATATTCCAAAAACGCCTCCTGACGGAAATTAAGAGGGAGAAACTTCTCACGAAGGAGTTTCTTCATCTTGTCCCATGTTCTAACTTTAGACCTTCCCTCTTGAGCCCTCTTTTTTTTCACATGTTCCCACCATAAGGACGCGTATTTACGGAGTTTAATGGCCATGTGTTTTACCTTATATTTATCAGGAATGTCCCGTAGATCAAAGATGCGCTTGACTGTCTGGAGTCGGTCAATAAACACATCAGGTTCAGCCTTCCCATCAAATTTTGGGACATCAATCTTAACTCCCAAGTTTCGTAGTGGATCATCCTGTGGTGCCCTTCTCGCAAAAGGGTTCCACCGATCATCTTGCTCAAACTGATTATGAGGGCCGCCCCCTTCATCCCAAATGCTGGAGTCGGTCTCAGTGTCTTCATCTGATCGGACCTCCTGCTGCAGTTCAAGGTCCCAGACCTTTTTTTGCAAGCGTGCGATCTCTTCGATGTCACGCGGATCCCGCCGATAGTCCTCGTTGCCTCAGTCGGCGTTTCGACGGGGATGTCTATGCATGCGTTCTCCATGGTCTCCCATAACAGATCCTGCTGAGCTCTGATACCAACTGATGTAGTTTTCCTTAACCACCAAGTCGGATCGAACACAAACAAAGAAACGAAAGCTGGAATCGTATATTATAACTTCAATAATCAAAAACTGAGTTTAATAATCTGAAAACAAAACCATATAAAGGAAAACCCTAAACCACCAAATTAGAAAATAAAAAAGGAAACCAAATATAGTCTAAAACAAATACCAAACGTTAATTAAATAATAAAAATAAATTCCAGCTGCTTTGGACTCTCCATCGGATTAGCCTGGCCCCTCGGATGGGCTTTCTTCTCGGATCGGGCCTGCTGGGCCAGGTGTAAGACTTGGGCCTGGGTCGTGTGGGCCCACTGCATCAGTAAGATACGTTAATTTCAATCAAGGGTTCTTTGGTAACTAAAAGATATTAGGCATTTCCTTTCCTTCCTCTCCGAATCTTCCTGCATTTGGGAGGAAAGTTTCTGAGAGAAGCCCACCTAACATTTTATTTTCCATTATGGTTCCTTTCTCTTTTCTCCAGAAAAAAGAAAAAATAAAACTACAATATTTTCCCTCCCTTCCAAATCCTTCCAATTCTCTCCAAAGAAAATATAACTTGGGAACACAGTGTTAAAGATAATATCACAAACCCAAAATAAAATATCATTGTTCATTTTTGCATATACATTGAGGCCTCAAGGGTTTTCATGAACTAGCTATAGTATAATAACTATGTCTGATTTGCATGTAAAATTCTGTTGTAACATAGACAATGAGCTGGTGGTGACACTGTTACATTTGCAAGTCAAATATGTTGTAACATAAATAAGGAGTTGGCATTGACATTTAGCATGAGATGTAAAGAAAGCTCTTGGACCTTATTGGAAAAGCACGAGGAAAGACTATAAAGAGGTTTATGATAAGAGAAGAATGTACAAGTTAGGCATTACAAATTTAATACTTCAAATTCTATACTGTATGTCAAAGAGTGAGAAAAGGAAGGGAAACAGGGCAGAAAAATTGAAATACTTCTCTTTTGTTGGCTGGATGTAGTATACTGCATCCATAGTGGGCAGCGGTTGTCTTCTCTTGTTTATATCTTCCACCACTGCAGAAAGGAAAAACCAATTTTACATTATTATAACTTATCATCGTTTAACAGAAGTAAAAAATTATGGTCAAATATGGTGCAATATTTGCTTTGACTTCAACTTTTGTTTGCATTATACATGAAATGCAACTTTAGAGGTGTTGACAAAGATATGTTTCATCATTTGGGATCATTATGAAAAGATGGAAAGATCTGTAAGGATGTTAAAACTTAAAACCAAATAAAAGTATGGCCGATGAAGTGCTGACTGGTGGCAAGCATTAGAAGGGGCGTGTGAACATTAATAATGCATTTATACTAAAGATCAAGAATAAGGAATTTAAAACTTTCTAAGGCAGGCATTTTATGTCTTACATGAAACTCCTTCATCAGTGATGTCTGCCATCTTGCATGAGCATGACATAATTTTAACAGTCACTTTATCCATGATCAGCACCTAATCAAAAGAGTGTCAGACTCTGAAAATTTGATGGGAAACATAAGAGCAGATTTATTATAAGATAACTGTAAATTCAACAAGAAAGAGCACAAATGAGTAATATCTCAAAGTATTAATCACTAAGATAAAAAAAACTACCAACGGGACTACAACACCAATACTTTACTCTAAATGAGTCAATTAACATCTAAGGAATGCAGTTCCAGGAGCAAAGATAGGGTGATGTGTCAAACGATCCAGAACAATGGTACCGACCAAAAAAAGTAACCACAAATAGCGGAGCATGTTTAAATACAGTGAGGCCCGAGTGAGGGCTTGTAAAATATGCTCTTAGAAAAGATTATTTATTTTAGCAAGACTGTGAGTCATAATTGTAACCAAAGTGTGACCAGGATAACTGCCTCCAGGTTTACAAGTAATAAATCTAGTATTTTAAAAACCAACCAATAATTGTGAAGAAGGCATAAACTTTGAGATCAATGACTACTAGATTGCATACCTTCCAATGTGATTTTGAGTCCGGTCTTTTTGCCGACCTGAGCATTTCATACAATAATCCTGCAAGTCAAAGTAACTATTGAATCAACCGATTTAGTCTTGAAATCAAATCTACACATAACCAGTATAACAACTAACTTGACTCTGATATCAAACAAAGCTAGTGAATCTGATTGTTGAGTGTATTCAGACCAGCTAATGACAAGTTTGAGATGCATAGAGTTGTAAATTTCTAAAAGTGAAATCAATCCTTGGCAAATTCACAGTTTGCTAATAAAAACAGATGAGGAGAAATATTGATGAGAAGGATCAAGATTGAAGAACAGATTTAAAATAATAACAGTCAATAACATCACTCAAGAATGTACTTACTGCAACCTTTATGAACTAGCTGCATGTGAATCCCTCACCCCAAATTTACTATGCTAAAACCCATCATATCAGCACTACTCAATATATTTTCCCCTTTCCTTTTCTAGTGCATAAGGACTCACTTGGTGTGATATCATTCTGTATTACCCCAGTTCACAGATCACATGACTGCAATCTTACACTGATGAAGAAATGGCATGCAGACGATGAACATATTTAGGAAGTAGTTATAGATTTCTCTATTTGCAACTTGAATAAAGCAGCAGTATACTTCATTTGGAACATAAACAAAAATAAAGAGTGATAAGAAATACATACAAAAGGGTAGTTGTTCATAAGATGGATGGATCCTGGAACTCTGGAAGTGCTTCTTGGATATGTAACACAAATTTCAGTCTGGGTACAACTATAATCCTTGCACACTTTACAAAGCTATTTTCTCTTTTATTTTTATTTTTCACTCAAATAATTATATAGAGCTCCAGTCGTAAAATAGACTTCCTCGTGAAATATGTATAGTTAGCTACATGAATCATGTCTCAATTCAGATCAACCTAAAGATGCCCTACTCATCCAAAGCTATAGATATGACATCCTTATTTCATTTCATGGTCGGTCTTAGTTTGATTACTCTATATCTAGCAACACCTAAAGGGCATGAATACAAACAAAACCTATGACCAACAGATGCAAGGCCAAGGGGAACATAATGAAAGTAGAAAATTGGAACTTAAATGGTGGCCTTATGCACGCACAATTTTCTGTAGTCGATGTTTTTTCAGGTCAAACCCTTCACACCCATCATGTAATTTTACTGTTTCGTACACAAAAGGCAATGATTTCTGGTTAGACAAGCTACAATATTGTACATAAAGTTTGCACGTAGTAGCTAAGATGGTTTGCTCTAGGAGTGACTTTTTTAGCAATCCTGCGTGTTTGCATATTGACATCGACCAAATGGACTAAAATCCATGAAATGTGTCAGAATAAGGTTTTGTGTGTTCATTCATAACGTTTAACTTCTTAATACCTATATTTTCTCTTAAGAACTCTTGGTTGAAACTTTGAAAAGGCAAATTATCATTATCTAGCAGCTTAAGCAATGCCATCTGAAACTTAATGTTAGCCTACCATAACTAATCTAGAATAGAATGCTTATTCTTATTATTCTTGTGCTTTTTCTTCTTGTTATTACAATAACACAGAAAATAGGTCTACAACAAAAGAAAAGGTAAAAATGGATGAAAAAAACAACAGATAATAGACAAGTGATATACTAATATGAATGTGTGGTGATCAATACAGAAGATTGTTACATTCTAGTGAAAACTCATAACTAGCAGCCCATTCATATCATGAACTAACCATCTAAAAGTGCAAGCTCATCTGTTAGTACTAATATGTTAAAATAAAAAGGTCAGGTTTTCAAGCCTTGTCCAATTCAGCTTTACTTAATTAAGTTGTTTGATCAAACAATTAAAAATAAAAAAAATGATCAAAAAGATTATTATTTTCCTATATTGATAGCATTAACATAAGCTTCCTTCACCTAAAATTAAGTTGGTATTTCTATTTTCTTAATAGTACAAAGGTTTAGCAACCAGAGCTTTTAACCTTCTAAACAGCATCGTGGTCCTGTTATGTAACTTTTCATTGTGCTTCAAATAAGGCAACTAAACAAACAAAAGCATGCCCAGTAAAATCTCCCTTATAGCAGGGCTATTGGTAGGGTCGGAGGAGGGTGGGATAAGGACAGACCTTTCCTCTAACCCATGGGGTAGAGAGGTTGCTCCCATTGAGATCCCTGACTCCAAAAACCTTTTTTTCTTAACCTTTTTCTTTACGTGTACACTGTACAATATAGTAATCCAGGTAACATAAAATGTGACTAAGAGAATCAAGGCAGCAACCATACAAAAGTACTAATAATGATATTAGTAATGCTAGCATAAGGTGGTGATAAAACTATAGTGCAACATGTACAAGATCAAAAAGACACTATAGTGCAACATGTAAAAGAGCAAAAAGACAAGAGAACGTAGCACAAATCCCCTTGAAAGTACCTATACACTCCCGTAAAAAAAGTCTATACGCTAAGACAAGCTAACGCAAGGCTAAGGGCTAAGGATAAGAAGAATTGTGGCAATGTTATTGTTTATTTTAATGCTTGAGATTATAGGCAATTTAGAACTATGTAGTTATGTTTCATTAAAGGTAACTCCGTATGTTCATGTCATGTTTTTACATTTGCAATGAGCTTAAAGACATAAGATACGAGTACACCAATTGCAATCAGTTACGGACTCTTAATTAGCCGCCTAGAAGGAAAGCTTCCCTCACGGAGCCAATTAGCAAGTAACTTTTAAATTATGCATGCTTGAAGGGAATCATTAGAGTCTTTTTCAAGTAAAAGATACAATGAAACCAGATGTTTAGAAAGATAACAACATCAAAATAGTATAGTATCAAATTTAGTTCTCATATGTTTACATACCTATAATTAGTTATACTCTATAATTATTACTTAAATGAGCCATTTGTGCTTTTACCTAATTCATGCCAAAGTAAATAACCATCAGAACTAAACGCTTTTCTAAACAAAAGAAAAAAAAATACATCAATACATGGATGTCAAAGATATCAGAGAAACTTGTCAAAAACTTCATAGTAATAGGGACCAAACATGGAATATATTTATTTTAGAAAGATCAGTTGAAGCTTCTTTTTCTTTATAGGTTAGTCATTAATTACTACATATCAAATGAATGTAATTTAATCGGTTCTTTGTAAAAATTCATGCAATAAGCATCACCTCCTTCCATTACTCTCACTCAAAACTTGATACGTCTAGCGAAAAACAAATTCTATTATTTTAACTCAGTTCGGAGCGATTCACACATTCAAGTTATAAACGATCTCTTTTCCTTTATATTTAACACATAGAGAAAAATCCCCGTATATTTAGCGCCGGCATGATCATATCAAGTCCTAGAAGCATCTTATATCACCAGAATAAACCAAAAAAATACAAACTTACTAAAAATGTCATACACCAATCCAAACAAAAACTAAATACCAGGGCTTCACTAATAGTACTTAGTTAACCTGATCAAAACCACAAAATTTAGGCCCATTTAGTCGGTGTCACTTAGCAAAAGCACAAAGCTGTTACAATTTTGTTAGCCAAGTGCAGAAATTACCATAACTGTTATGCAGTTTCAAAAATGCATACAAGAATAACAAATTAACAAAACAAAAGTTCCATATATCATCATTTTAAACAAACAGCTATTTCTATGTCTAGTCACTTGAATTATTATTCTAAAATGATCATTTATAACAGGAACGATCCTTATATCGTTCGATAATTGAAAATAAACTCAAAAACACAACTGCATAAGTTCATTATACGATCAATTCAAACAGAAAACATACACAACTGCTTAATCAACCTGATCACAAGCATAATTGAACTTGATTACACATACGGAATACAAAGAGGAAAAGGAACTCACGATCACGGGTAATTTGTTTGAAGTTTTTGTATTCGCTGCCTCCTTGAGAAGACGTATCCGAATCCGACATCGACATAGCCACAGATCGTAGAAATCAGTTCGAAGATGAGAGAGAGAGAGAGAGAGAGTCCTGAAAGGATGAAATGTAAAGTGAAAGGGGGCTGACTTGTTCTTGAAACGACCCGTACCCGACGTTTTATCCGGGTTAGAAAAGGTCGTATCGAGTCGGGCGGGTGTTTTAGAAGGTCATTTCACGCGTCATTGATTATTGCTCAAAAGACCAATGCGTGTTTTTGAGAGAACAAATTTGACTCATGACTTGTATAACCTTTCACATTTTAGAGCTAGGAGCGATGTTTTTAAACACGGACAGGATCGATCGATCGGTCGGTCTGACTGGTTCAATCGGGGTCAGGTAATATGTTGTGAGACTGTTTTATAAAAAAGCGGGTGGTTCGGTCTGACGATTAACCAGGAGTCGAACCGGGTCTCTAACTTACTTTTTTTACTTTTTAAGTTTTTTAACAAATAAATAATCGTATAAACAACTCTTTTAACCCTAAATTTCCAATACAGCAACTCATTCATGTTCACTCATTTTCTTCTATTCGACAAAACGAGATTCCTATAACTCCAAAAAGACCAAAATCGTTTGTGTTGGATTTGATTTTGAAGTTCACTCAGTCTGTGTTGGATTTGAAGTCACTAATTCACTCCCTCATCAAAGTCTTCTACTCATTTGTGTTGGATTTGAATATCGGAGCCCATGTTCTTCGTCCTTCTTTGAAGATCGAACTCATCGACGTCCCATGTTTACTCACTCATCGAAGTTCTAACTTTATATTTTCATGAATATTTATATTATTTATTACGCCATCCGGTTCTTGAATCCAGTCCGACAAATGAACCTCTAATGCATCTGATTCGTTGTCTGGTCTGTTTCTGAAAATATTGGTTAAGAGTTAAGACAATGTATCATATAACTCATTATCTTCAGAATGTCCCAATCGATATTTTGAAAGCCAGACTGGTTAAACTGGTCGTGCTACTGGTTTACTGATTAAATTAGTTGGATTGAACTTAAGAATTTTATGATGTTATTGTAATTTTAATTTTTTTTTAATTATTACATAAAAAACTGCTCCTGAGATACATTGTATAAGTTTTTCTCCTTTTTTTTGAATTTCTCTCCTCTCACAACTTAAAATTTAAATCTAATCTTTCTTACCGACTCATAAATCTTTCTCCCCCTTATCGTTGATAACATATATCTCTGTTCTCTTGTCGTTGATATAACACATAAGGAAGCATTACATCTCGAATTGTTATTTTAGAAATAAATCACAAATAGGTTCTTTTAGATTTTGCGATCTTGTTCTTAGTTAGAGTTTTGTTGTGATCTTGTATTTTTATGAGTAAGATTGTAAGATTCTATTTTTAGGTTTTGCTTGACACATGATATACCCGTAAAAAGATGGAGGACTCAAATGCCTGACTTGCCATATTATTCTGGGGTGGTAATTTTATACTATGGACTTAACTTTAATAAAGATTGAATTTAATTATGTTTATGTTTTGAACTCTTGTTTTCTATTTCTTTGTGCAACGGATGTTTTAACTATGATGAATACATATTATCACTTATTAATATATGATCATGTGCTTATGAACAACAGCGTCAGCTCTGACGTATAATCCGTCGCTGGCGGGGTGTGACACCGAGAACATGACCCGTTTAATAATTAGGTTAACCCGTACACAACTTATTTTATAAACAGGTTTGCATATTCACCCGTGTAAGTTTAAAGGTTTCAAAAAAATACCTATTAGATTTTAGAGGTGGTTGTTGAAAAGGTGTTAACTTTAAAAGTTTGATATTTTAATTTATAATTTTTGTCTAGCAATTTATTTTCATAAGTGAAATTAATCTTCACTCTTGAATTTATTCATTATTTCTAAATACTAATTCAACTTTCTCATTCCTTAATCCTTTTCATATGTTCCTCTAATCCCGAATCAAATATATAAACTCAAGTTTGTTACTTAAGAGTGATAGGTAAGGAACAAAAACAATTTAAAATACATTAGTTAAAAAATATTCATTTGAGTTGAAGTCTTTGACACGATTAAATTGTTACAAAATCATCTGATATTACTCATACTCGTAGATGAACATCAAACGGGCCAACCCCTAAACATGACACGAACACAAGATGATTTTAAATGTGTACGGGTATTGTTGATGTCTTTGATACGAATAAATATACGAGTCAAGTTAGAGTTCATCTATTCAGCCGGTCAACCTAAAACACGCTAACCTGCTAACCAAACATGATTGAGGCCTTTATGAGATCTAAGAAGTCAATGAAATTTATGGTGTCTAAAATAATAAAAGATGATATGAATTAAGATCAAACTGTATTTAACTTTATCCCTAACTAATAATGTGTTAAATGATGTCAAACTGATCTCCTCTCGGTAATGTTTTGGTGGTTCAAGCAGGTTTAGCTTCTTGCTAGCTGACCAATATGTAAATAACAAGTTATTTAATTAAGAAAATAAAAAGATTCAAAAGTTTGCAACAAGAAGCCCAAGACAAATCATCTTGCGTTGTTGGGCTAAGTTTTGGCTATTGGATTAAGTGTGAATTAGGTCCACTTTGAAAATCTAGAATAAAATAATTATTTAAGTATTAGAAAAAAAAATAGACTATAATATAGAAAATTCTAAAGTCTAAAGTCCTTAATGGCCATAAGTAGGTTGATTAAAAACCTTAAATTTTGTAGGTATTTTTATTGAACGTATTTAAGTATGTAGTTATTATGGTGTTAAACTTTTGCCTATAAATAGGTGAATTTGTAAGTATTGTAAGAATGACAAGAAGAATTTGATATATATCATTTCTTTAAGATTTAAGATTATAAACACTTTTTACTAGATTTGTTGTGTATGAAGATATAACCATGACATTGCAACAAATACTTACAAGCTCAAAAGAAGGATTCATAATCACAACACAAGGTCCATCTGGTTTAGGAATTCACGAGAAATAAAATCAGAGTGAATTCCCTTGAAAATGTGTTTGGTTGGCACCTAAGGAAATTAAAATTGATTTCATTTTTTTGGTATTTATTTCATTCAAACTCTCATTTTATAATTAATTTAGTATTACAAGTTACAGTTTTTTTTATTTAAGCCGTTATATGTCATTAAGATTACAAATTCACATAAAAAAAAACTAAAATCTTGCCCGACCACCCGGTCCGGTTCACCGATCCGACCGGTAACCGGACAGTTCAAATAAAAGCGGTTCAACAACACACTATTAGACCGGTTGTGTGTCTGGCTTCCAGTTTAACCGGTCCAATTCTAAAGACACTAAATGTATCCTATAACCCGGTACTATACTAGAGTCGAACAAGAATGATCAAATGTTCTTTAAGGATACTATATATCTTTTAATTAACGTTTATAATTATGTTGCTTCTTACACTAGTCAAGCACCTTTTTTATATTAGAGTAAATTTCGTTTTGAGTCCATGTGGTTTGCTTAAAAAATCGCTTTGAGTCCAATGGTTTAATTGAACTTTTTGAGTCCTTGTGGTTTCATTTTTGTTTCAATTAAAGATAGACTACTAACCTCGTTAGAATGATTCTGTTAACTTTATATGAAAAGATCAAAATACCCTTGTTAATAAAAAATAAAATATAAATATAAATTCAAGAAAATCCCATCCCTCTCTCTCTCTCTCATTCAACCAAAACCACCCTCCCACTCTCTCTTGTATCAATCCAGTAGAATCCCTCATCTTAAAATCCAAATTCTAGCAACAAAATATAATTAAAACACAACCACAATTTCAAATCCCCAAAAGAGTCCTGCAAATTTCATCCCGTCATCACCGCCATCGTCCCTACAATCACCAGCGAAGAAGCCCTTTTAACTACTAAAACAATTGCTAGGAAATTGTTGAAGTTTTCTCAGGTTAAAGGGAACCGTCACCATCGCACCACATCTGAAGATGTAGGAGTCGGGGTTCCTGAACCGAAGATGTAGGAGTTGGGGGAAGAGGAGCGAGTGGCCAACGATGGTGGTCTGGTTAAAAAGCTTTATGAGGTATAATTAACAAACCAACATTTGTTTTCAATTGCAACTTGAATATGAGAAAGAATACAAATAATTATATATGATTATTTATGTCCTTTTCATTTATATTTCTTTTATTATAAACCATATTCTCCTACATAACCTACCCATAAGCATTATAACTTATAAAACATATAAACAAACAACAAATGTTTAGTTATGGCTCATGTGTAGTCACACAAGCATGTGCACACATACTTATCTTTTACTTAGAATTAATCCAATTATTTTAACCTGTTTTTCTGTTATCGTTTCATCTTAATTATGGATGATTATGTTAACATAATCGAAAATGAAAAGAAATGAAAGTGCGCAGTTGCAGTGACGGAACAAGAACATTTTAATCAGAAAGACACCATAATATCTCTTCTCTGCCCACTGTAACTAAGAGGTCTAACTCATATTTTTCTTAAAAAAAACTCGGCTTTTAAACAGCTTTCATATCATATATGTTTCTAGAGAGAGAGATGTGCACCATATTGCCATGGATGCTTTTGAAGATGGAAGAATGAATGCAACCAATTCTTTCAGTAAAGAAAGAGAAGTGTTTTAAAGTATCCAGAAGGTCATCAACAATGGCGACTGTTGGCCTCAAAACACACATGAATATGTCAAGATTATTGTTGGTGAAAGGCATGAAGGAAGCCATGGTTAATTGCAATTTGCTGCAGTGTGTGTTAATTATTAATGTGTGAAGAAGGAAGGAGAGAGTCATGAATTAATATTAGATACAGACCACTGGCCGTTGAATTCCAGAAAGGAATGCTGTTCTAGTCGCATTTGGCTTCTTTATCTCCCATGCAAATTATTATATTACTTAATTATTTAAATTTCTTAATAATAATTGTATTATAATATATCGAAAAATTTTACCTAAGGAAATTAAAATTTATTCAATGCTACAAATCGCATTTGTTTTTATTAGTAACACTTGTAAAAATTTGATAACATAGATTTTGTCTATAACATTCTTTTGCAAAACATGTTTAACTAGTTACCAAACGTTTTTATTTAGTTTCAACTTTCAAGATACAAGAGTTCTAACATTCATACACATGTGCAACATAAAATATTTAATCGTCAAAACATTTTGGGTAAATAATATTTAATTTCATTCACAAATTTTTTTAACGGACGATGAATTTATTAAACGCTAATATGAAACTAGCAAGTCGCTAGAGCAGACCAAGAATACAGGCAATTACATGAAGTTCAACTTTTAAGATACAAAGGCTTTAACATTTATACACGTTTACTACATAAATATTTTGTTGGATATTTTAGTGTAATTGGATTAACTTGTGTTGATCGATATATATCATCATAAATATCAAATAAGTAAGGAGGTGCAGATTGCACATTTATTTGAGTTTATTATGATAGGGAGAGGTTCAAATGCTAACCAATATTTATGTGATAACCATGATAACCACTCTCAAACATAGTGTTACGTATACGTACCAAATAATGTTACACATACGTAAACACTATGTGTCACGTATATATAACATTATTTGGTACGTATATGTAAGACTCATCATTTCCGTATTTATGTTTAAGGTATATGTTCATGATACTTAAATGCTCTTTTAATAATTAAAATAAAAAATAATTTATAAATTATGTGATTGTTTGATAGTGGTTAGTACTGTTATCACATAAAAAGTTGGTTAGTATTTGAACTCTTCCCTATTATATTATGATATTAGGAGCGAAGCCCCTAATTAATGGGAGTTCGGGGTCAACGCCCCTAGTAGTGGGGTCCAAGGGGCGGCAGCCCCTGGCTGGGGTCGACTAATATTGCTTCACTAAAAAATCATTTGGAAATGAATTTCCGGAAATTCACATGTGAAATCCGGAGGGGACAAAGGTGGCAAAATTCAAATTCGAGAACTGCCTAAGGCAGTTTGTAGACCCAAAAACTGCAAATACGCTCTTACGAAGTTGGTTTTCATTCAGGTTCGTAATTCATCACATACACACCATATTTTGTTCAAAATCTCTGAATTGTATTCAATCAATCATTTGGGTGAACCATCTAATGAATTTGATCTGAAAGTATGTTTACGCCTTTAAAAGAATCCAAGTTTTCAGTCCGTTTTCTGCAATTTCCTCAACATGTTTTAATTGTAAAACATTTTGGACAAATAATACTTGATTTCATTCATATATGCTAAAAATAACATCCAAATAATTCACAATAAACTTTGAAAACGAAAGTCATGTTCTTTACAAAGCGGGAGCGTTCCCAATGGGCCTGACTCCTGACCCGTCTCTCTCAACCGAACCCCACAAAAAAAGCTATTAAAACCTTAAAAATAAAGTGTGTATATATAGTTTAAATTGTAAGCATATATAATTGCTCGTAAATCGGTTGCAATAAAAGTTGGTTAGAAAAACTTACACTAAATACAAATGTGATTTCAACTTGTTTAACATTTTTATTTTGATACATGTTTGCGTTAAGTTATGGAGCCCAGTGTCTCCCTGGAAACAGTCTCTCTATTTTTAAGGATAAAAGTATGTTTGCTTACATTTCACCCTACCAATAGCTTGCTAGTGGTGAGATTTTACTGGTTTTGATTGATTGTATTAAGTTATGTATTCGTTAATTTTTGTTGTTTTTAAACAATGATTAAAGAAACCAGAAATTAAAACAAAAGTCTTGGAAAATCATACAAAAATACAGTCAAGTAAGGTACAAAATATTCGAAGTCCTCTTATCCTTTATCCAATACGAACATTAACAAGATTCCAATTCAAGATTTTGTCTCTTGTATATGGTTTATACTAGAGATGCACAAAAAAACCACTTTGAAAACCCAAACCGGTTTCAAACCGATACCCGAACCGGTCGTGAACTGGTTTAGACCAAACCGGTTTCAAACTGGTTCAAACCGCCGGTTTAAAACCGGTTTGAAACCTATACATTTAAACCGGTTTAACCCGAACCGAACCGTTTAAAAACCGCTTAAAAACTGGTTTCAAACCGGTTTTAAACCGGTCACACCCGGTCAATGGCCCATCTCAAACCGGTTTCAAACCGGTCCGGGTTAAAAAAAACCGGTTTTGACTTTTTTGTTGACCAAACCGGTTCAGTTCGGTTTTGAACCGGTCCGGGTTAAAAAACCGTTTTATGCACCACGAGTTTATACACCAATAAAATATATGTATATGTATATATAAACACACAACATTAGTCGCAAAAAAGAGACAATTATTTATGTTTCCTTATTGGGTTTGACTAAAAAGATCCTCTAAACACAATTCTCAACAACCTTAACCATAGATTCATGTAGCAGAGTTTAAAATATTTAAAAATGTATTTAAATGATCTTAAACACAGTAATATTCTGCAATATCTATTGGTACTTTAAATTTTTTTAACAAATGGCTTTTCAAAGAAATATCAAATCATATAATTTACATGAAAAGAAAAGAAGGATTCCGGAAAGAAGCAAGTACCATCTTTGTCATTATGTTTCATTTTTGTGACAGAAAAAAGGGATCTTTCACTAACCAATGACCAATTTCATGACAAAAGAAAAGACAATGAAAACAAACCAAGTCAAAGTTCTAAAAAAAAAACCCATCATATCACACTTTTTGGACCCCAATTTAAATCACTTTATTAACAAAGACAATAATAAAGTTAAGCTTAGAGTATATTATATAGATTCAAGAGTAGTTTCAGAGTAGTCCATGGGGTATAGATTTAAGAGTAAATTTAGTGTTTGTAATAAAAAGATTTTTGTTATCAAATGACTGACTGCGAGTCTTGTAGCAACTGGTAAGGTTGTTGCTTTGTAATCTTAAGGTCACGGGTTCGAGCCTTGGAAACAGCCTCCGGCACAAAGTGTAAGGTAAAGTTACGTACATCAGATCGTGAAACGATCCGATCCGGCCCCTGCGCAAATGCGGAAACTAAGTGAAGCACCAGGTACACTATTTTTACGGGGTGTGTAAGTTAGTCATTCTAAATTAAATAATAAAATAATATTTTATTCTTTCCTAGAGTGTTAAAAGCCAAACATACCTCAATCATCAACGAAAACAAATGTGCAAGACAAAACCAAAAAGAACCACAAACCTTTTTATTTTTCACTTTAATCCATAATTTAATAAGTATAATATCCAAAACACCCCTTTTTAGTTGACTCCAAAGGCAAACCATAAACACTATTCCAATTTCCAAAATACAACAAACTAATCATAAAGGAGTACTATTAGGTGAAACACTTATGAACCCATTGTTGCTATAATACTTGCATATGACCTTGCACTTGACCACATTCCCATAGATATAGAACCCTGGCTCGACCATAACCCGAACCGTAGTCGACGCAAACTTCCTACCTCTATCTCCACTCATATCCTCCATATAAACTGGATCAAACCGAACCCCTTTATCCACCCTAAAAATAGGTAGTCCCGGATGAACTGAGTTAGCCAATAGATGCACCAACCAAACCGCTTTAGACGAGCTAAAAAACGCCTGCAAAAGTAGCTCGGGCCAAGCCCGAGTCCACCCTAACATACTTACCACCTCACTCATCTTCCGGTCACAAAACTGACTAAACTCCTCACTAAACTGTTTAGTCCCACTGCTTAAAACCGCCTCCCAACTTAACTCCTTTAACCGCATAAAACATTTGAAATTTTCTTCACATTTGTGGATCGGGTTGAGGATACGATTCGACCCGGATCTTTTAAACCCGGGCGATTCAAAATCCTCGAAAAATGCTCTGTTGAGAAGAGCTTCAAGATACAAAACCAAGATTCTAGGGTTTGTGGAGGCGGATATTTTGATGTCATACGGCTGGAGGAGTAATTGTATACGGTCGTATAGCTTCCCTCCGTCAATCTGTGGCAGTTGCACGGTTAACGAACGGCTGAGATGCCTCATTGTCGTCCGAGATTCCGACACCGAAACGAGGAAATGCTCGATCACTTTCTCATGGTCTCCGATCTTGATCGGTTCGTGTTTCATGGTGGTTGATTTGTTAGCGCAATCATCGAGTCCTGATTTTAGATTGTGACAGTATGTTTCGAGTTTGTTGAGCTTGTTTTCGAGTTCGGTTATGGAGAATTTTAACCGAGAAGCTTCTAGAATAGCTTCGTCGCGCTTTTTAGTGGCGTGGATGAGTTTATGCGACAGTTCAGCCACGGCGCCCTTCCATTGCTCCTCAGTCCCCGTCCCCTGCGTCGGAGTCAATGACTCCGACGAAGAGGGCGCAGATCTCGGGCTTTTTTTCACCACAGATGAGAATATTGATTTGAATAAGCCGTTGGGGCTGGCGTTGGAGTGACGTCCGGTGGTGGTGGTATCGAGCGGAACCACTGAGAACTTTTCTCGAGCACTTGGTCGGCATTTGTTGAACAAAACCGTTCGGTCATCGGGTTTGGGTCCGGTGTTGTGTGATTCCGCTCTCCTTTTCGAGGACTTTGCGGCGGTTTTGGAGGTTTGGTTGTGTAGAGGCGTCGGTTGATGAACATAATATGATTCTTTGTTGTTTTTGGAACAATCGCTTGGTGTTGCTTTTACGCTGTTTTGCTCACACGACTCGTCGTCTTCTTCATTTCCTTCTCGTTCACATTCCTGAATCTATAAAACAATAAAAACCGTTAAAATTGTTTACAGGTAATCTCCTATCTGAAACAACAAATTTTAGGTAATCCGCTCCTTCAAGTAGCGGTTTCAAAGTAATCTGCTCTTTATGATATAAAGAGCAGTTTGTCAGAACTTTTGAAACTGCAGTCTCAAGAAAGTTATGACAGGACCTCTCCTTCGATCACTTTGTTTAACACTAGGCATACTTTGAATCCACTATCTTAAAGAACGGATCACTTTAAATCCGTTTTCTCAAGGATCAGATTACCTAAAAACTATTTTGAATTCAAATTTCACCCGAAAACCAAAACTATTTTCCGACGTCTATAAAAAGTACTTACAGGCGTGAAAGGGGGATGAGGGAGAGACGACGAAGAAGATGAACAGAAGGACGCATCCATTAGAGTAAGCTAAAATCACTTGTTACACATCTAATTCAAACACCGTCCGATCTGTAAACAAAATCGACACACACTCCTTTCACCTTTGGTGACACATACATATGTGAGATGTGTGAATTGTGGTTGGATTGAATCATT
The DNA here is from genome assembly GCA_023525975.1 of Smallanthus sonchifolius. Taxonomy (NCBI): domain Eukaryota; kingdom Viridiplantae; phylum Streptophyta; class Magnoliopsida; order Asterales; family Asteraceae; genus Smallanthus; species Smallanthus sonchifolius. The sequence continues at coordinate 56,086,278 of CM042041.1, read as the reverse complement.
GAATGATCACAAATGTAGGAAGTCCGGGTCGGTTAAATCGTCGGGTAGTTAATTATGGAGGTGGGTCCCATAAACTTGACTGCAGCAGCTGAATTTGGTGTCGCTCAGCCACAGGGGCGAATTTATGAAGCCTCCAATGGGGGCGAGTCACCAGTTGAGATTCATCTGCATAGTAGGAAATTTTCGATCTCTCTTAGTAGGCACCTTCCTAAATATGCTAAGAGGCACCCGTCATCCAATTTTCAACAAACCAAAAGAGAAATAAACCAAAGAGATTGATTAGAATTTTAAGTAAAGATGGTAATTTTATATAAAAAGCCATGAATGCATAAAACTTTAATTGAGAAAAAAAATTAGAAAGAGAGAGAAAAGAGAAGAAGAAGAAAATGATGAAGTGACATGAGAAAGTGAGAAAGTGAAAGAGTTGGAAATCAAAATGTTCGTTGATAATTAAAAGAATAAATAAAATTTTCATATAAACCCTTGTAATACAACTAAATTTAGACATTAAACCTTTTACTTTCATTTGATTTTTACATAGTCTTATATTAAACATCTAAACATTAGACATTAATCCTAACAAATTAAATTTTATAGATAAATAATATGTTTAATTTTTTATTATTCAACTGATTTATGAGTTTTTTTTTTTGTATTTTTTACTTTTGGTTTATAATTACATTTTTTTTCTTATTGTGTCATATTCTTGTGTTTAATCAGTCATCTATACACGTTTAAGTAATAAGTATGAATAGTTTTACAATATCTTTAAGTAAATAGTTATAAATATTTTTATTGTATCGTTATGTAAATAAGTATTTGTTTTGACCCGACCCATTTTGAACTGATTTGTTTTGACCAAACTCGCTTTGATACTTTGTGCACACGCTCACAAAAACTTTTGGATCCGCCACTGTTCAGCCATCAACCATGGCCAAGTATATTTACTCCTTCCTCATCTCATATGTTATGTCATCTTTACTACCAATATATAAAATCTCATACGGGTGTTTCTTTTCACACACACGTACGTAATTGAAAATTAAATAAAGTTTGTTATAAATTATTGGGTTAACTAAATAGATTGGTTGAGGTGAGGTTATTAAAATAAGGAGGTTTTGAGATCAAGTTTTACTTGTAATAAAAAAGTGGTTTCAGGTTAAATTAGTGGGTTTTCTCATTTATAATGGGTTTCCTTATGAGGGTAGTGGATATGATTGGATGAGTCGGTGGTCCGTCAGTGATCCAAATTATTATTAAAAAACTAAATAGATAGTCCATGTTATATGTTTAAATTTTGGATTGTTGTTACATTTTTAGTCCTCAAGTTATGTAAAACATAACATGTTTGGTTCATGAGAGTGGATGACGGTTAAATATTTTAAAAATGATCAAAATACGTGCAGAATAAAAAGAGTTGTGGTGCCGCCTGAAAACTAGGGGTATATATATAGTTTTTTTAATTTCTATTTTTTTATTTTTTATTTTTTTAATACAAGTATTTTGGTAATTTTTAAAATATTAAACAGAAAAGTTAACTGTCATCCACTCCATTGACCAAACATGTTACATTTATATATAATTTAGGGACTGAAAGTGTAATTTTTTAAACTTAGAACCAAATCCAAAGCTTAAACATAGCATAAGGACCATCAGTGTACTTAAATTTTAGATATTAAGATTTTCGAAATTGACGACTTGACTAAAGTGAATGTCGACAATGTCGTGTGTTAACAAACGTTTCCTTATACAAGAAAACTTTAATTATCACAAAATTTTATATTTTATACTATATAATAAATAAACGTTTTTTATGACACGTGTCGTTTTCATATTAATTTTAATCATTTTTCCCGTCATTCTCTCAATCTTTCATTAAATACACCTATATTTTTTAATAATAATATATTTTTAAATAAAATACTAATCTTTATATTAATAAATTTTTTGTATATTTTGATGAGTTTATTTGTTAACAAATTATATATTATTTCACGAGTTTATTTAATTCGTGTAAAACACGAGTTTTTAAAAAATAATTTTTTTATTTAATACATAATATTACATTTACTGAACCAGTAAACATATATAAAAAATAATATTATATATAAAAGATAATACATGTTAACGGGGTATTCTAGTTATATATAGTTTTTTTTTTGTTTTATTCTAACTTTTGTCATGTATAAATATATAATGATTATATTATGTCTCTAGTCTCTTCATTTGAATTCCTCTTGTCTGTTTTCTAATTGACTCGCAAATTTTTAAATTTCTGTTTTACATGGCATGATATTAAATTTTTAAATTTCTGTTTTATATATGGGAGAGCAGTTGTAGGTCCATGTATAGATACCAGAGGTAATTTTCTCCCCAACACATATATATATATATATATATATATATATATATATATATATATATATATATATAATTTAAGTGACTGAAAATATTCGATCAATACAGGTAAACAATGGTTGTTAAGGCAGTAAACGAACGGGACTTTCGGTAAAAAAAAGTTCATTTATTTATTAAACAAACCTACATAAAGATATGTTATGTTCGTTTAGTTAAATATACGAATACGAACAACTTCTTGTCTGTTGTTTTTTTTAATTGGAAGGGTAAACTAGAACATTTTATATAGGAATATGAATATTATGCATATTTGAAGTTTAATAATTTTTAAGTTAAGCTATTTTTTAAAAAACTTATATTTATTTTTCATCAAGTCTGTTTTATCTATGCAATAAACATACACGAACAAACATATTTGGTTATCCGGATCTTCTCCCACCAACACGTATTATTTTGTTAAAACCGTTCAATAAATTAACATGGTTAAAACAACTTTTAGACACTATAAACTTAACATAAGGGAAATATGTTTGGTAATTAACTACATATTCAATACTAGCTTAGAACCCCGTGTAATTTACACGGGGTGAAAAATAGCAATATATAAAATTCTTAAATTTTTTATGTATATATATCTTACTAGTTTAGATCCCGTGTCTACACACGGGGTGAAAAATATCAATATATAAAATTTTTAAATATTTATGTATATATTTTACATGTGTAAAAATATATTACATATACTAAGGATAAAAACAAACTCAAAATATGTAAAAATTAATATATAATTGGGTTTCAAAAATACGTAAATTACTATTTAATGTAATTTAGATAAATAAATTTCAAAGTTTCTTATAATAAGAGATAATTTAAAATAAGTGTGTTTTATTAGTATAATTAGTATTTTCTTTAAATATATATTATTATTAAAAGAAGTGCATTAAATAAGAGAGAGAAACGGAAAAAATAGTGAAAATTAATATGGAGGCGACACGTGGCACTAAAAAACCTTTATTTATTAGATAGTATAGATAAGGTGTTGTTAGTGCCATGAGGATGATATAAATATATTCTTTTTATTTATTTAGGATAAGAGGAGAGGAATCGGGATGGAGTCAGGATGGGATGTCATGAGGGTAACATGTATAACATCCGGTTTTAGGTGCCTTAATTTTTAACTAACTAAATTAATTAATTAGTGAGACTTGGTTAAACGAGCCAGTGGAAAGTGTGAGATCGTTTTGTGAGTTCTATATGCCCCATTTTAAGTGTTTTGAGCTGATTCACGTACAATGTATGTTTTAAGCGGTTAACGTTTCATGTGTGATTAACTGTTTAATTGGAATGAGAATCCGGGCATGAATTCAATGTGGGTTAAGGTCAGGGTTTAGTGTGTGTTAACCTTGATAATCTGTGTTAATAGTAGTGGCTAAGTGTGTATGTGTGGTGGTTCGGTTTATACGAACAAGTGTGTAAAATTGTGATGTTTTCAACATGTGAAAGTGTGAGGTTTGGGTGGTGTTATATAACATGAATTGCATGTATAGTGTGTTGTTAAATAATATAATATTTAGTGTTGATTATGATATTCATGTGTGATTGAATAGTGTGTGTTCAATTAGTGTGTGTATACGTGTGTGTGTGTCTGTGTGTTAATGACTGTAATAAATTAGGTAGAATTGGCATTGTAAGTGAGTTGTGTGAATTGGTTATACGAGTGAATTGGTGTAAATAAATTAGTATACATAACATTACATGAATTTGTGTTTGTGTAAAGGAGTCTATATCAAAAAGTTCACATGAATGAGCATGCATACCTGTATTGACATGAATGAGCTTACATAACTATATCTTTCCAAGTTAGTTGCCAAGAGTGTTGAGATTTGTGGTGAGTATAAGTATTTTAAAGACTTTTAAAAGAAACGCTGAGTTAAATGAAAAAATGTTCTGAAAGTTATAAACTCACAAACATAAGTTGGTCCGTTTTAATACGTGTTTCATGGTGAGTTAAGGTGAGATGTGGCATGAGTCTTCGGGCTATCTGACAAGAACAGTTGACATCTTATGATGACTTGGAATGAGTTTAAAATTACAGGGGGTTTTAAACTGTAATCTAAGTAAGTTTTGTAAGTCTTCAACTGTGTGTTGTGAGTAATCCAACAAAACGTTGATCGCTAGTTTCGAGGTGCGACAACATGGGCTAAGTTTGAAGGTGAGAGATGGTGGCGCAGGGTGGGAATCAGGGTGGTGGTGTCATAGTGAAGAAGGGACAAAGAAGGAAATGTGGGTGGCAGTATGAAAAAGCAGGATGGTGGAGTTGGTACCTTGCGTCCTTGCTGGAACCCCATTTCACCCATGCGACATGAAGGAAGAGGGTGGTGTGGCTAAATGTTTGAATTTGGTTATTACTAAAGTTTTAAATTTCTGCTATACTTAATCCATATTTCAAGTTTAATAAAATATTGTTTTGAGTTAACTATTCATTACTTTCTATTTACAGAATAAGTTACAAAATTTTAGGAACAAAAGTGTATCAAATCCTAACAAAAACCATGTAGAATTATATATAAGTTACAAAATAAGTGAATAATTACATACTTATATTTGGTCTTATATATAGGGCAGGTGGTCCACATGAAAAGGTACGTGGTGCCCTTGTGGAAGCAAGGATCTTAATCATTACTCCAGGAATTTCGAACACATAAATGCAAACCTTAAGTATTTAAGAGTGTAGTACATCATTATGGCGTGTTCATTACAATATTAAGGTATGAAGTGGTCATTTGGTTTACGGGTATTATTTGAAAAAAGAAAATAGCATCAAATTTCTATATACTTTATTAGTCTTGAAATAAATATAAAAGAAAAATAAAATATGAATTAACATGTATGTAAATGCTTCGGTACAAGGCTTAACGTATGGGTTCGAACTAGATAAGATCTTGTTTATTAGGTGGACGGAACGTAATGTAGTTCAGGGAGTGTTCGGTCTGTCGGCCCCGATCGTGAACAACGTCCCCTCCCCTCCCCGTTGGCCTCGACCAAGGTGACTCACCGATTGCTTCACCGATGTGCTTGTTTTTTTTGTGTGGGTTTATCTACATTGTTTATATAACTATAAATCTTATATGCTCTTCTCATGTATGGTGGGTTTATCTACATGTTTTGTCTTTATTTTATAAGTTTTCAAAGAAGTTAATTTCTTCTGTGGTTTAGCACGCGCAACACACATGTCTAAAAGCTATCATTGTTCCCAGAAGTCGCAGCAACGCGCGAGGTTTCTCTCTAATTAACATAAATCATAACATTAATTCTTATTATAATAAATAAATAAATTTATCTGCAACATGTAGAGTTTTGATGAAATATATATTTTTGTTTTCCACCTCTCTTATTAAATAATAATGATTTTAAATGATTAAATATCTAAAATTTATTCTACTATTTTATTAAATTTACTAAAACATAAGAAAAATTCAATTATATCTTATTTTAAAATCTAAGTTTATAACTCTTAAATCTTTATTATTTGTTATATATATATCTTAGATCTATTTGTTATTTATAATTCTTAAATTATTATTATTTTTTATTTCGCCAACGATGGATTATATCCAACATACAAATATTCATAGATAATGTTGGTTTGTAATCTAGTTTAATTTAAAAAATAACTACAAATAGGAATTTGAAATGAAAAAAATAGTAGTTTTTAATCTATACTCTATAATAAATAAAGGTTTTGGTGGGACAAATTTTTTCGCATCTCTCTCATATTAATTGCACAAATTTTCTTTAATTGTTTTTTAATAATTTTTTATTTTTCATCTTTCTCTCCTATTAAATAATAATGATTTCTATAATTCTTTTTATAAAAAAATTATTTAAAAAAAATATAGGTTTCCATAAAACATTTTTAGAAATTGAACATTTTTGAATTCTTTTTATAAAATATTTTTAAAAAGTAACTGTATGACGTTTCTAAAATACGCATTAAAAAACTATATAATATGACATAAATATGTAATATGTAAATATTTATTATTAAGTATATAAATTTGTATTTATTCAACCCGTGTAATACATGGAGTTTAATATATAATATCTTTAACCCATGATCTAATTATACTGCTTGTGCTTCTCCAATAAAAAGTTGTGTGGGTTTGCATTATTGCTGTTAAAAAAATAATATATATATCATCTTAAATACAACTTAAATGATTGTGGACCTATTTCACATGCAAGAATACTCTTTCGTCATAGGATATGCCATTTTTTCATTTGAGTGTTAAGTATTAAAAACTTAATTTTTGTATTTTATAATTTTTCATTTGAGAGTTGAAGTCCTGTCATAGAGAGTGTTCCAGAAATTATGAATTGCACTTTGTAAGGATTGAACCTGAGACTTCCATATGAGGAAAGACATATAGCAAAACCCCTAACCACCAGACCAAACACCTGATGGTGAGTAGTGAGTTATTGGTGAAGAGAATATGGTATATATTTATGAATTAAAAATTAATTTTTTTTCTTTTTATGATTGTTATCCGTTTACCAACGGCTAGGTTGACCAACATTCAAGCCCCTTTACCCATGAATACACCCACGCCCTAGAGGCCCGGTGTTCCATCTCAATAAAAGGGCCCGGTGGATCACGCCACCGTTACACATACTCTAAGGGGTGATCTGGTCATTAATTTAGTTTTGGGCGTGAATGTATTAAATTGAAATTTTAAAGGACGAAACGTGAGGGTACGTATGAACATTGGAATGTGTTTGTTGATGAGAATAAAGAACAGATGAATAGAATTAAATGAGAGTTGTTGCTACTTGGTCCTTTCGCTTTCAGATTTTACAGAAACTGTTGAACCATAGCCCTAGCATTTATGGCTTTATCCAACTACCCCCTCAAATCATATTTAATTCACACATAGGTCTCATGATGTGATGTTGTAAATTGTAAGGGAAATGTTAGAGACACCGTCTACTTTTTGAATTACACCTGTCATAACCGTCACGTATAGGGGTAAATGTGACGTTTAGGTCACCAACTTTCACGTATAGGGCAATCCGTCACCCTTATCCACCAGACTTTGAAATCAGCACGTCAGAAAATGTCGGGATGTTTGTGGGTTTTTTTTAGGGTTGAGTTGGGTTTTAAGGTTTTGGTGGTGTATATGTGACATATATGGCAATCCGTCACCCCTTACTATTTTTTTAATTTAGTTTTTTTTTTGTTTTTATCACGTTAAAAGTTTATAAAAAATCGGTAGTTGTAGTTTTTAAAATCTGGTCACCTCGATTATCGGTTTGAGATGTATAAGTGAATAACGACTTATTTGTTTTTAATTTAGTTTTTTGTTTTGTCACGTTAAGAGCTTGTAAAAAACGGTAGTTATAGTTTTTAAAATCGGGTCACCTCCATTATAGGTTTGAGATATATAAAGTGAAGAATGACCCATCTTTTAGTTTTTTTAGTTTTATCACGTTAAGAGTTTGTAAAAATCGGTAGTTATAGTTTTTAAAATCCGGTCACGTCTTTTTTATTATAAAACTAGCTTTTGTTTTAATTTTCGGTTTGAGATGTAAAACTAAGAGTTTTTTTCGCTTGTTAAACTACTCGTAAATAAAATCACATAGATAAACATCATATACAACCATTACAAACAACCAAACAAACGCAACAAAACCATCATAAATAAAATTGCATACATAAATACAATTATTTTGTACACATAAAACAAAAGTACAAATCTATCTAAATAATCTATCTACCCCTCCATCTCGTCATCACCATCTGCATCGGACGCACCCGCACCGGACCCACCCACACAGGACCCATCTACACCGGACCCACCCGCACCGGACGTGCTAGCACCGTCGTCGTCCAACGGCCGGGGTGGTGGTCTCAACAACGGCCTACCAGCGGCCCGATAGTCTGCGACCGTGTGATCGATGATCCACTGCAGCATCTCCTCGGTGCACGTGACCCGGGCTTGAGTATCCCGAATCATATCCAGTGTGGCGGCAGGCAACCGCACGGCATGGTACACGCGCAGAGGATGTTGCGGCGGCACCGGCTGGACCGACGGCTGAACCGACTCTTCCCCTCCGCCGGGCACCTCGTGAAGCTGCTCAAGCTAGGCCTCTTGCGCAACCAGTGGGTTGGGGTCCACCAACGGCTCGGGCACCCAAGGCCTCCAAAACATCACATCTCCTCACCAAACGCCCCTGCCCGTCCGGGAACTTCCGGGCGATCCTCATCCCGGTCGCCGTGGCTCGGCCCGCCATGCGCGGGAAAACTGGAGGCATAGGTAGCCCTACCATCATATGAGCGTTTCCCAGGCCTCTGGCGATCTGCGACACGATGTTGCCGCCGACCAACGCCCCTCGTGCCTGCCTGAGATGGTAACCGACAAATTTTATATATTTTCTCTCTCCTCCACTCACAAATATTTTAAACCACTCCCTAAAATATACAAAACACACTGACACAAATATGCAGAAACTGATGTGAATGTTCTTATAAAAAAAGTTAAAATCCTATGATGGAAGTAATTCAAATTCAAATTCCGCTAACTAAACAAAAACGCGTTCTCATGGAATTTTTTTTAATTCCGATTGTAATTTCATCACATTCTACGAAACCGGTTATAAGGTAATAAAATGGTGAGGTCTTGGATTCAAGTCTCACTTGTGATCAAAAAAAGGGGTTCAAGTTAAGCCAGGGGGTTTTCTCCTATGGGGGTGGAGATGATCGGGTGAATCAGTTGTCCGTCAGTGATTCAAATTGCCGTTAAAAAAAGGTAATAAAAACCGGAGTTACGGTTCAATCAACCGGATAGCCGGGTCGAACTACTGAAAATTTTCGGGTCAGTCAAATCACCCGGAAACATGAGGTTAACCAATCAGGTTTGTTTCCGTTCGTCTTCTCTGTCGCATCAATTCCTGAACTCAATTTCACGCGATTCGTAGAAACCACAAAACGCACCCCTTCAACAACCGTCGACTATCCATCTCTCGCCTTACGATTCCACAGGTATATCTCTTTCCTTTTGGTCCCAGAAATCTGACGTTCCTTTCATATCTGCTTGAATTTGTTTTCCTTCGATATCCGGTTGTGCAGTTGGTATCAATTGGAGCGAATCGTATGCCTATCGATAGTTTTGCGTGTTATTTATGCGATTTTATTGGCTATGATTATCAATTTTAAGAGAGAAAGGTTGCACTCTCAAATTTGAAGACGAAAATTGTTGATTATCTTCCTAGGGTTTTGATAGCTATTTTATTGCTCCTGTTCAATATTTGCACGTCGGTTCTAACAGTTAAACTCTTCAGTTTTTATATAAATGGTATGCCTGTTGCTTGCCAATTCGATAAGCTATCAGGATTGAATCTTGTGCTTATTAGTGATTTACATAATAGGTTTTTGTTGTGATTTTTGTGTTTTAGCTGTCACGGTTATCAATTCTATAAGGTAGCTTTTGATTCAGTTTTGTTGAGTCTAACTGTTACTTGTTTTCCCCCCTAAATAGTGTTAGGGATCGGGTATCACAGCTGTTTAAATCACTTGCCTTTTTCTGGTCAAACCCGACTGAATCTGGTCAAACTATGTTTTTGGTCCTTGATCCTCCTGATCAGAGCAATGAACAATGGCAAACCACTGCTGTTGACTTTCTTTGACCAGCACAATTGACCGGTCAGTGTTGACTAACGATTTGCTTGAGCAGCAAACTTGATCGACGATGGTGGAGGGGGCTGGTACTGTTGCGCAACTAGCAAACATACAAACACTCCCGTGCGCACAAGTTGCAAATATAAAACATAAAAGAAGAACACGAGATTTTATGTGGTGTTTATGTCTTTTCCTTCTGCTAAACCTAGCTAATTCTTTGATTAATTCAAAAACTTGATTGTGAGGCTTAAATTGGCAACTGATTTATGTATAACAATGCAAATCTTTCTAAAATAGGTGGTAAGGCGAACAATTATGTGCTAGTACTTGACTTACAATTATGCGCTGTTTAACATTTTTCAGGTAGAATCTTTGAAAAAAATGCAAGGTGGGAGAGGAAGAGGTGATCCTTTTGCTGGTTTTAGCGGTATGCCAAGCCTGTTTGGAGGAAGGGACCCATTTGATGACCCATTTTTCACGCAGCCACTAGGTGGAATGTTGCAGCCAAGTCCATTTGGCCATGCCGGGAGTCCGTTCATGGGTGCAAGTCCTTTTGGATCGAGCTTATTTGGTCCAAATGGAAGTCATTTTGGACCAAATTTAATTGTTCCAAATGGAAGTCCTTTCATGGATACACGTGTGCCTATAATTCATGAGAACAGGCAATCCCTGCCAAATAGTTCTAGGGGGCCAATTATTGAAGAACTTAACTCTGATGATCAAAAAGATGAACCAGAAGCTGAGCATGGTAAGACCGATAATCCTCATATATATGAATGGTAGGTCTGCAAGACAATCTTACTTTGAGCAGCTGTATGATGGAAATGACGTTAAAGTTTTTTTTCTGTTTGAATACATTGTTGTAGTTTTATACATCAATGTAGTACTTTCCGCTAGATAAGCTGAATAGATGGTACATGCATAGCGTCAAATCTATATTTGATCTGTTTTGCTTGATACAGATAAACAAAAGAAAACATAAAAGAAGCCTTACTATATAAAGGTTGATGGAAATGTTGGAAAACCAAATAATCCAAAACGGGTTGAGCGTTTGAGCGAATTGTAGATAAACTAAAACGAGTAACATAGTTTCAATGCATCAGTAAATATGTTTATGGTACACATTCTATTTTATGCAATAGGATTTGTATGTAGTTGATATTAATGTAATTGAATGCAATCTATTTTTGTCTTTTTTGCAGTAAGAGAGCTGAGGCAGACACAGTCTGGGAATCAGTTCGGTGTTATGCATGATACACACTCACACCCTCAAGCTCATAGCTTCACATTTCAGAGTTCCACCGTTACATATGGGGGTTCTAATGGAGCATATTATTCTTCATCTACTACTAGAAGGGCTGATAGTGATGGTGTAAGTAACTGTAAATTTTTTATTAGAATATATACGTATCTTTTTTGTTATTTTAATGGTGTTTATTATGGGCGTTTCAGCTGAGATTTGAAGAACATAAAGAAGCTGATTCAACGACGGGTCAGGCAGCTCATAGGATCTCAAGGGGAATGCATGATAAGGTATTTAATCGTTACCTGCTTAAGATTTAATTGTATAACTCAAAAGGTTTTTTTTTTGTATACACCACTTTAATAAAATACACGTTTTACATGGTAGGGTCACACTCTTTCAAGGCATCTTAAATCAGACGGGCAGGTGGATACAATGCAGATGTTGCATAACATCAACGAGGGTATGTGTATTTCGTATTTTGTGATTCATTTTAGAAGTTGATTAATATAAGGTGATTAATATGTTAATCAGATGAGCTTACGCGCTTTGAAGAGGCTTGGAAAGGAAAAGCTAGAAAGCATTTGCCTGGCTGGACTGGTGCAACCAATTCCCATGATGGTATTTAGTAATAGCAAAAAATATCATAACATGTGACCTTGATTTGGCTTTAATTTGTTTTTGAATTTTAAAGTAATATTTTGAGATTATGTTGCTATTGTTTTTTACAGGTGGTCATGAAGGGTCTGGTGGTTGGGCACTGCCTGCAACTGAGAACACACATGCAGGTGGGAGAAGACGACTAGGTGCAGCCGAGCATGGTCAATCATCAAAAGTTAGGAGGCATTGATAAGCTCAAACAATAGGTTGTTTCTGTTTGATATATGAGACCGAGCTGTTAGATATGTAGGATGACAGACATACCGGTGGTTATGATATTACATAGATATGTGTTTGAAGTTTGTGTTGAACATGTGATAGAACCCACGTAATAAAACAGCCTGCTTGATTGAATTGAAAGGAAATACCCAATTCGAGAAGGGTAAACTCTCCGATTACAATACTGAACTTGATAAAAATACTGAATTGAAAACAACAAAATGAAAGACTGATACTATTAATCCTAAATTGCCGAACTGCTTCAGATAGTGGCTTGATAACCGCTCACCCACTATCTTTGTTCCCGCCCACTTCTTGACCCAGTGGGTCAGCCCATGATCCGAATATTGCTTCCAGTTGACCCATGTCTGACTCGTGATGTTTCTTCTTTTTTTCGTGCATATACCTTGACTATTGGACTCGCATCATTACATCCCTCACGGTAAAACGCCTTGTCCTCAAGGCGAAAGTCTGGGAATTGATCAGACAACAAATTATAAGACTCCCACGTAGCTTCTTCGACGAGTCGATTGCGCCAAAAGACCAATAACTCTAGAATCTTTTGTCCAACTTCAGAGACCTAGCGATGATCAATAATGTGGCTAGGTTGCACATCAAATACCCAATCCTTAGTAACAGGCAATAGAGGAATAACATCAGGAGAGAAGGAACCAGACGCATGTTTGAGCATAGAAACATGGAACATCGGATGAATGCGAGATTCTCGGGGAAGAATAAGCTCATAAGCAACCGGACCAATGCAGCGTTGGATTCGATAAGGGCCAAAGAACTTGGGAGATAGTTTCTCAAACCTCCGTTTTGCTAAACTCCGTTGTCGATAGGGTTGTATTTTCAGGAAAACATAATCACCAACTGAAAAGGACAACTCACGGCGCTTGGAATTGGCTTGGTTCCGCATACGATCTTAGGCCTTAGAAAGATTAGCATGAAGTAGCTTGAGCATATCATCCCGGTCAAGTAGCTGTTGTTCTAGATCCGCGTTCTTTGTTTCCCCCTTAGTGTAGGGCAGTAGAGACGGAGGTGGTCTGCCATAAACGACAAAGAACGGAGTAGTACCAGCTGAGGTGTGGTACCCAGTATTGTATGAATATTCGGCCCAAGACAAGAAGGAGCTCCAACTGTGAGGCTGCTCATGAGCAAAGCAACGCATGTATGCTTCCAAACAGTGATTTAATACCTCGGTTTGCCCATATGTTTGTGGATGGTAGCTAGTACTTAGCTACAGTTTAGTGTGATTCAATCGAAACAGCTCTTGCCAGAAGTGACTAAGAAAAACAACATCCATGTTAGATACTATAGAGCGGGGAAAACCATGAAGCCGGACGATGTATTTACAAAAAGTGGCAGCCACACTTTTGGCCGTGAAAGGGTGGGCTAAACAAATAAAGTGGGCATACTTACTAAGTATGTCAACCACCACCAAAATAGTATCAAACCGCTGTGATGAAGGCAGGCCGGTGATAAAATCCATTGACAAGTCCTCCCAAATGCGAGTGGGGATGGGTAAGGGTTGGAGAAGACCAGCAGGAGACAGAGTCTGGTATTTTTGTTGTTGACACACCAGGCATTGTTGGATATAAAGTCGAACTTCCTGCTTCATATTAGGCCAAAAGTATTGTTCCGAAAGCCGCTTTAATGTTTTTAAAAACCCGCCGTGACCACCGACTGGCGTGTCATGTGCTTCCTGCAAAAGTTTCGTCTTGAGTGTTGGGTTGTTTGGGATAACCAACCGCCCTTTGAAGAGTAAAAAATTATCCATCAAAGAGAAATCAGGCACAACGGATCTGTCACTCAGCAATTGTTGGATAATTGTACTGGTATAAGTGTCAATTTGTAGGCCCTCTTTAATGTCGGCAAGCTCTACACAGTAAGGAACTGAAAGTACCAGTAACTCTCCCGAGTGTGGGCGCCTAAACAAAGCATCGACACCTTTGTTTTCTTTACCAGCGCGATGGGAAATGGAAAAATCATATGGCATGAGCTTGAGTAGTAACCGCTGCTGCTCCGGAGTGGTAATCCGCTGTTCTAGCAGGAATTTTAACGTGTAGTGATCAGTCTTGATCAGGAAATGCCGGCCCAACAAATAATGACTCCACTTTTGGATCGCCAAGACTAGGGCGAGAAGCTCACGATCATAAGCAGACTTAAAACGGTTAGACGGGGAGAACCCCTTACTAAAGTATGCAACCGGATGGTCCTGTTGGGAGAGAATTGCTCCAACACCGTCGGACGAGGCATCACATTCCACCACGAATGGTGTGGAGAAATCAGGTAAGTGTAGAACCGGGGTGGTGAGCAAGGCTTGTTTTAGGGTGTTAAAAGCAAGCAACGCCTCGTCTGGCCGTTTGAAGATGTCTTTTTTGGTGAGGGCAGTTAAGGGCGAGCCAATAATCCGTAGTTTCGGACAAAACGACGATAATACCCAATGAGTCCAAGGAACCCCCGAATCTCCTTAACATTAGAAGGAATCGGCCAAGATTGGACAACCTTTATCTTTTCTTGTTCCACTTGTACACCCTCCCCTGTGATGACATGACCAAGGAACACTACCTCTTGTTGGTCGAAACAACATTTAGAGTGTTTGACAAAGAACTTGTTGTCAGAGAGGAGTTTCAGGGACTGCTCCAAATGTCCCATATGTTGCTCCATATCATGGCTGTAAATGAGGATATCATCAAAGAAAACCAATATAAATCTCCGAAGGTAGGGTCGGAACAGCTCATTCATAACAGCTTGAAATGTAGACGGTGCGTTGGTGAGACCAAAAGGCATGACCTTGAATTCATAATGCCCGAAATGAGTGCGGGCGCCATACAATTCGTCCAGCAGCTCATCGATGTTTGGGATAGGGTACTTATCAGCAATGGTAAGTTTATTAAGTGCCCTATAGTTAACACACATCCTCCAAGAGTTGTCTTTTTTCTTGACCAGCAGGACCGGACTAGAGAATGGGCTGGTACTAGGCTGAATAAACCCAGCTGCGAGTAAAGTGTTCAATTGGGTTTCAATTTCTGTTTTTTGGGAATAGGGGTAACAGTAGGGACGGATGTTTGGTGGGGGTGGAATTGGGTAGTATGGGAATGGCATGGGTTTGTTTTCGGTAAGGGGGTAAGGTGTTGGGTTCAAAAAAGACAGCATCAAACTGGTTGATGATAGGTTGTAATATAGGAGGGATGGGTGGGCAGTTTTCGGGTTCTATGGCATGGTGCTGGAAACTAGATGATTTCTGAGGTCCGAATGAGACGCCCTGCAGCTTGTATTGTTTACCATCAATGGTAAATATCATAAACATCTCCTTCCAATTGGCTTGAACAGTGTTCAAGGTGGCCAGCCATTGTACTCCCAAAACCAAATCTGCCCCACCAATGGAAAAAGGGTAAAAATATTGCACTATTTTGATGTCGTCCACGTTGATTGTAACATCCCTGCATACTTGAGTACAACGTATGGCATCTCCATTCCCAATTTGGACACCAAAAGGTTGTACAAATTGGGATGTGAGTTTTAATTCTCGCACCAAAAAGTCCGAAATAAAGTTATGGGTGGAGCCCCCATCTACTAGAATAAGAACCTCAGTTGAATGGAGCATACCATGGACCTTCATGGTGGTTGGATGTGTTTTGCCCAAGATAGCATGTAAACTGATTTCAGCTACCTCTGCTTCATTGAGCTCAGCAGTGGTATCTTCGGCACCCGTTTGTACCTCAGAATTCTCCTCCACCTCACACAGTTTGAGAGTACCTGTCTTACATTTGTGCCCCAGTCCA
Source organism: Smallanthus sonchifolius (assembly GCA_023525975.1). Classification (NCBI taxonomy): domain Eukaryota; kingdom Viridiplantae; phylum Streptophyta; class Magnoliopsida; order Asterales; family Asteraceae; genus Smallanthus; species Smallanthus sonchifolius. The sequence continues at coordinate 56,070,335 of CM042041.1, read as the reverse complement.
TATTTATCTCCGCAACAGAAACACTCTCCTCGGAGAAAACGTGATTGTTTTTCCGAATCAGAGATGCGAAGGGGAATTCGGGTAGTGTTGCTGGTTTGGGGTTGGGTTAGGGTGGAAGTTACTGTTTTCGGGTCAGGTTTTGGGAGGGATGACCAGGCGTGGGATTTTCCGGTTCGGGTGTGGGTGATTTTGGACTCAAACTCCAAAGCAAGGCTCATGGCCTTGTAGACTGTTCTGGGCTTGTGTATACGTACGTCTACCTTAAGTTCCTCCTTTAGCCCGTTTAAAAAAATCCCCAATAGGCAATGATCTGGCCAATCAGAGACCCGTGAGGACCTTTTTGTGAACTCCTGACGGTACTCCTGCACCGTGCCCGTTTGTTTAATGCTATAAAGGTGTTCATCTGGGTTTTGGAATTATGCAGGTCCAAAATGCTTTTGAAAAGCAAGGATCAGGTCTTCCCAAAAGTTGATTTCTTGATCAGTAGACAACCAGGAAAATAGATCCAATCATCCCCTTCAAGGTACATAGCAGCGACATCCACTTTCTCTTCATCAGGTACGTTATAGTAGCAGAAATATTTTTCAGCCTTTAGAATCCACCCTCTTGGATCTCCCTCGCTGAAGGTAAGGAAGTCGATTTTGTTGTAAGGTCGAAAATTACGGTTTTGATTCCGGAAGGTGTCTCCCTCGTCATGTCTACCATAACCACGATCTGATTTCTCCACGTGCGACTTGAGAGCTGCAAGTTCTGTCCTGAACACATCCATGGTTTTCAATTGTTCAACGATTGCGCAAACTGATTCGCCAGCGCATCCGAGGAAGACGAGCCTTCTGTATTCCGGGTATTCACAATGATTTCTTCTTCGAATTTCCCGGCAATGGAACCAAAATGATAGAACCCACGTAATAAAACAGTCGGCTTGATTGAATTGAAAGGAAATACCCAATTCGAGAAGGGTAAACTCTCCGATTACAATACTGAACTTGATAAAAATACAGAATTGAAAACAACAAAATGAAAGACTGATACTATTAATCCTAAATTGCCGAACTGCTTCAGATAGTGGCTTGATAACCGCTCAGCCACTATCTTTGTTCCCGCCCACTTCTTGACCCAGTGGGTCAGCCCATGATCCGAATATTGCTTCCAATTGACCCATGTCTGACTCATGATTTTTCTTCTTTTTTCGCGCATATACATTGACTATTGGACTCATATCAACATGTTTCTGACCTAGTCCATGTTTCTTTCTTGTGTGGTTAAAGTTGAGCAGCTTTATGTGCGGTTGTTAAAACGTTTTTTTGTAGGGATAACTTTACACAATAGTAACCAAGTTTCTTAAGTGTTCCATTTAAATATCTCAAAGTTTTTTTGTCCCTCTAAAGTCACTCAACTTTCAGTAGGTGTTCCAATCCTATGTAATATTTTTATAAATGTTTAAAATTTTGAATATTGAATGAGATATATGAAACATATATGAATCTTGTTCACTATTTAATAATTATTTTTTTCTAATTCAACTTAAATATAACAATTTTGAAATTTATTTATTATTTGATGAACTTTTTTTCTTCACTATTACCTCATATTTTAAGTTAATTGAATACAAATTTCACTTATTGGTAACTAATATTTATATATATATATATATATAATATATATATATATTTCATTTGCCTTATTCAATTTAAAAAAAAATAAACATTTATAAAAATATTACATAGGAATAGAACACTTGGTGAAAGTTGAGTGACTTTAAAAGGACAAAAAAACTTTAAGGTATTTAATTAGAACACTTAAAAAACTTGATTACTATTGGATGAAGTTTTCCCTTTTTATATTAGTATAACTGAAGCAAAATTACACCATTTTAAACTACTTCCTTTGATTTTATCTAACTAGTTAAAATAAGAATATAATATTTTCTTGAATATAATATCATCTTCCTTACGTTTTTAATAATTACTCTTGTTTAAACTAAATAGGCAAATTCAATTTTAATAATCTAACCTATGACTCATTTGTGGATAATAATTTATATTAACAATTTGGTTGATAACAGTCTCAACTTTCATTTTTGTTGTCAATAACAATAGCAGTAACATAATCATGATGAATTTACACTTGATTTTGCTTAAAAAGAAAATTTTGAATGAAATTGAGAAACTTACAAACGAAATGGAGTAGGAGCGGAATGTACATCTATGATGATTATCTTATTGGGATCGTCTTTGACAACAAAAATGAAAGTCTTAATTGTCACCGGACAAACTGTTAGAATGGATTATTATCGGGTTAAAATTCATAATTAAGTTTATTAAAATCTAAGTTGCAATCATCTTTTAAATGTTTGATGACATACTATAACCCCAAATCCCCAATCTTTTAAACTTTGGGTAGTGGCTTATAAAATTCCCCAGTAATCACTCTCTTTTGCGTGTCTATTGGCTATGAAATAGAATTGCTTAGCGATTTGAAAATCAGTTTGGTTTCCTCACAAGCACACGATGGCGGCAATCAGAACCACCGCTATTGTTCTCGTCAGGGAGATATTCCGGTCATCGGCTTCACCAGCTTCTTTTTGCACCTGTCGCGCAGTCCTTTGGACCGTTCCGACTCCACTTCGCTTCGTTTTCCGTTCAATCAGCTACACTCCGGTCCGCTGTGCTGCGGCTCCAGATTCCGGCGGCAATAAGAAGACGTCGGCACGTCTGTCTCAGGTTCAGCAGCAATTGCACGAAGCCATGGAGAGGGCTGTTGGAGGCGACGAACCTATTCCTAAGATTACTCTAGGTAAAGTTGTTATAATTGAAAAAGCCTGAATTTATTTCCTGATTGGATTAATCGTCTATTCTTTTGTTCCTTATGTTTATGAACTTAATTTGAAAACATCTTTCTCATACAATACCCTAATTTTATTAGGCTGATGTTATATCATATAGCTTGATTCAAATTGTAGAATGATGTAAAATACTCAAATTGAAGTTATGGATGTTTGGACAATACTGTTGATTACATGAGATGTCAATCAAACGGTTAAACATTTTTATGCATTATAATTGGAGGTCTGTTATTCTTCTGTATAAAGTTTTGTTGTTTAATACACAAGTTATTGAAATTTCTAAACTTAAATGAAGCATAAATTGTTTAATTCTGTGTAAGGTTCAAAGTATTTGGTTAGCTCTAGAGCATAATGAGTAGGCCTGTAAACGAACCGAATGTTCAGTGAACAGTTCAAGAACTGTTCGGCGGGATGTTTGTTTATGTTCGTTAATAGGATTATTAATGAGGCAAGAAGAGCGAAGATGAATTTCTTAGTGTAGAGGAAAGTACTAAGCAAAATACACATCCTGCTAGTAGTGAATCTTGAGATCACAACCTTCAGAGTTCAGACTTATTTGATATCATTTGGGCCAAAGGCCACTGATTACGTTGGAAAGGATAGTTGTTGGCAGTTACTCAGGGTAAGTTCTAGCTTTTGATTGAGTTCAACCTTGCTCTGCCACACCATTAGAAACCATTACCGCTACAGACTGAGACCGTTACTAGATTATGATTTATTACAGAGGAGATACCAAGCTGTACAGTTACCATAACTTGTGCTTATTCATTGAATCTACCATGCTATATGTTGAAAATTTTATGCATAAACATCAATCTTATGTTAATTGCTGTTTCCAAAGTCGATGAATGAAGTTGAACCCTTGGTTTTAAATTGCGCGATGCGCTCCGATGCGTTTGGTCCCAAAATCCGATGCGCGATGCGAGCGCATCACGTATGCGATGCGCTCTTTATTAAAAAGTACTAAAATATTATTTATACATAACAAGTTGTAAAAACATACTTAAACAAAAAAGAAGTCATACAATAAGAAGATAGAATTTCATTTTTTTTTGTCCAAATGACTAAATGAGGCATGCTAAAATACTTTCAAAAGCACAAAAAAGCATACTAAAGTATTTCCAAGAAAGAAAATGTTGAATAAGCCAAGGAAGAACCTATAATAAGAAGATAGAATTTCAAAAACCCAAAAAATCTGCCAAAGAAACCCAAAAAATCATAGTTGCGCGCATCAGAGCGCTACATGCGAACACCGCATAATGCGAGCAACGGCGCAATATCCACGCATCATGTAATCGCTACGCATCAGGTGCAGCGATGCGCCAACTCCAGCGCTACGGCGCAAAACGCATTATGCGCGCAATTTAAAACCAAGGTTGAACCTGTAAATGGAGTTATGACAAATGGAAGTTTTTTTTATGCATTAATAGGTATTTGAAATTATAGATTTTAAATATCGACATAAGCTTTGTTAGCTCATTTATATCATGTTCTATAAAGCAGACCATTTTGTGTCAATTTGTTGGTCCATGAGCCATAGGTCTTCTTGGAAGGACAACTTGGAACGGATTCTCATTTTCTGGTTTTAGGGTAACAATCTTGGTCTTGCAATGGAAGACGTTTATTTTTTTCGCTCAACTTGTTAAGGAGTTCTGTTTTGTGATTTAGATCATGTAACTGTGAGCTTTGCTAGGAGTGGTGGACCTGGTGGTCAAAATGTCAACAAAGGTTTGATATCTTTTTAACTCTTTCACACTTCACAGAAATTTTTTCTTGTTCATGTACCAAGATTTACCTTGTTCATTTTGTTTTCAGTAAACACCAAGGTTGATATGAGGTTTAATGTTAAGGAAGCATACTGGTTAAGTGACAGGATCCGAGAGAAAATTCTACAGATGGTTAGTTTAGTTAACGACTACAATAATCATGCCATGTTTAAAGCATCATTAACATCATAACGTGTAAATATATTTATCATTAATAATGAAATCACATTTTTAGACAATATTTGTTCTTTAATCAGGAAAAGAATAGAATCAACAAAGATGGCGAGCTTGTGATTTCCTCCACGAAGACCAGAACACAAAAGTTGAATTCTATCCATTGTCCATTCAGTTTGATATTTTCATTACTGTGTTTACAAAAGCATATCTTACATTGTTAAATAACTTTATCTTCAGGGGTAATATTGAGGATGCCTTAGAGAAATTACAGGTACCATTTAACCATTAATATTGATATATCTTTTAGTTATTTTGATTTTAATGAAATGAATACATTTAGGCAATCATTGATGCTGCTTCATACGTCCCGCCTCCTCCATCAGAAGAACAAGTAAAGAAAATTACCAAAATGTAAGTCTTTCTTCTTTTGTCATCCCCTTTATTTCGCTATATAGCAATCACCTATAAAATTAAAATCAATATAATTTTTATTTTTTTTATACAGAGCTGCTGTAGCAGAGCAAAAAAGGCTGCAGAACAAGAAGGTTCTCTCTCAGAAGAAAGCATTTAGAAGAAGCAGAGACAGTTATGACTAACCACCCACAACAACTAGGTTCCGAAAGCTCAACCAGTCATAGATCATGTAAGATCGCGTTAAATTTAACTAAAATCATTTAATGTTTTTTCTAGATAAAACTAGGTGATTTCATGCATTACTTGTTCGGTTATATGATTAGAATTAGTAGTCATCAAATGCTCAACATTTTCTTGAAAGTCAACCAATTGGCTATGAAGTACATATATTTGAAATTTGGCTGTTACTTAGTTGATATCCTCATATTTACACGGCAGTTCAACACCTTCAAGCGCTGTAAGCGATCTTAGAACTAAACATACACAGTAAAACCCCACTCAAAGAGTAGGGTCTGAGGAGGATGGGATAAGGGCAATTGGGCAAACATACAAAACATGCATGCAATAGACAACCAATAACAAATATAAAACGAACTTAGAACTGTAGAAGCTTATTCACCCTTCTTTTTTGTATGATTTATTTGCCTACTTCCGTGTTTACTTCATCAGAAACGAGCACAAGGACTAGCCTATTGTTGATTCTATGTTGCTTTCCTGGTTCCTTACCATGGTTCATTATTATTTGTTAGGTCTTGTCTTATTTCCACTTGTTTTTCATCTTTCTTTGGATCATCTTTTCCTGGTGTACCAGCTTTCGTTTCATTGCTAAATGCTTCAGCATATACAGACTTAGCTTCAAAAATCTTTGTCAGGCATTTTATCGAACACCTTGTGTGCAGACTCATTTTTTGTGAATTGAGAAAAATAGAATGGTTTAAAACCTCTTCCATTATCATTAGAGAGAACACATACTTACCTCATAATCTAATGACACTCTTTACAAGACAAGTTTAACTAAACGTGTCATTTATTTAAACACTAACATGAAAATGCTTAATAAGCGAGTTACACAACACGAAGCATTTAACACGAATGACACAACACGACATGTTCAACATGAATAAATGTAAACAGTTCAATAAAAAAAAATGACATGACATGTTATGTTTATTGTCATGTCTCACTTAACACGATTATCAAATAAAAAGAAATAGTTAACACAATAAAACAGAAGTTACGAAAGTTTACAATCCATAAAAGAACAATGCGTAACACAATAAGTTAAATGAGTCTTTAATAATGCAGTGCCAACCTAGTAAGACCAACTTTCATGTCTTTGCAGGTGAATTTATTTTTATAAAATTGAAACAAAGTGTGTGGTGTCCGTAAGTAGAGGTGCACAAAAAAACCGGTTTTTTTTTACCCGGTCCAAACCGGCAAACCGGTTTGGGATAAACCGGTTTGGAGCAAACCGGTTCGGGTTAGGCTAAAACCGCCGGTTTGAAACCGGTTTGAAGCATTCTGGAGGTGACCGGTTTGTGTGAACCGGTTCGGAAAACCGGTTTAAACCGGTTTGTGGGCTGAAAAAATCTAGCCGTTGGGGTCGATTTTAGCCCTTTTTTTGCCCCATTTGCACTCTTAAAACACTATAAATAGGTGGGGGGTGTTTAGGGTTGATCACACCTCTCTTTACACTCTCTAATCTTTAAAACCGCTCTTTAACCGCTCAAAAACGCTCTCTAAACTCTAAAAAAAAAGCATGGCAAGTTTTGGTGTTGGTGGTTCCTTAAACGAAGTTATCGTTGTGGAAATTCGAGCAACAACGAGAAATCCGGCAATTTGGTGCAATTACGATCTATGTTTGTTGTCAAATGGGAAGGAACGTGCTCGGTGCAAGATGTGTGGTGCGTTTTTGGGGAAAGATTCAAACACTAGTTTGAAAACGCATATGGAAAAATCTTGCCCGTCCTTGAAGGGAATTCCAAGTGAAGGTCAAGCCTCGATGACAAGCGAAGGAGGAATTTGGAACTTTGATCCAAATATTGTTCGAGATCGAATGGCGAGGTTAGTGATTCAAGAAGGATTGCCGTTCAACCACTTTGACAATCCGCGCTTGACAAGGATGATTCAAGAGACACTCCAACCACGTTATCATCAAGTAAGTCGCACAACCCTTAGACGAGATTGTATAAAAATGTGGAAAAAAGCAAAAAAAGAATTAATTTTGGGTTTTGAAAATTTGGAAACCGGTGTAAACTTAACCACCGATGTTTTGTCGGCTACACATGGTATGCCCGATTCGTACATTTGCGTTACCGCGCATTGGGTTGATCCCAATACGTGGCAAATGATGAAGCGTACAATCGCGTTTGACTTGTTTGAATATCCACACACCGACGAAAATTTATTTTATATATTGGATGGTGTTATAACCGAATTTAAATTACAAAATAAACTTTTTGCAATGTCTTTTGATAATGCATCTAATAATACAAATGCGGTTCAAAAACTAAAAATTAAATATAAACCGGTTTGCAACGCCGTTTTTTTCCATAGTCGATGTGTCGCACACATCATTAACTTGGCGGTGCAAGCCGGGCTTGCAATTGAAGAGGTTTTAAACTTAACATATACTTTTCGACTAATGTTTAAAGATATTTTTAGTAACAAAAAAAGATACCATGATTATATTAGATTTTGTCGTGAAACGAATAATCTTTGCTTAGGTCCGAATTGGGACGTCAAGACAAGATGGAACTCGACTTATACTATGTTTTATAGCGCTTTACGACAAAGAGAAACTTTAGAACTATTTAATGAAATGCTTGCCTCAAAACCTCGTCGTAAAATTCTAAAGTTTCCTTCTACGAGTTGGGACATTTTAAAAGACGTAACCGAATTGCTTGAAGTTTTCAAAACCGTCACCACTTTTTTATCCGATGTTTATTATCTCACAAGTCCATTAACTTTAAAACAAATATATTTAATGGCTAACAAGCTGTATGAACTTGAAAATAAAAGGCCTCTTTTTACAAAAATGATAGAACCGATGAAAGAAAAATTAGTGAAATATTTTAAAGAAATGCCTCCCGTTATAACTTGTGCCGCCGCGTTAAACCCTACCATAAATGTTTACGGGGTTGAAACTTTGATTGATAGAATTACTTACGCTTTGAATTTGGATAGTGAAGACATCCATTTTGCACAAGTCACAAAAACATATTTTAACAAATGTTTACAAGATTTATTTGATGTTTATTTACATAAATATGGTACAACTCCGACTCCACATGATACAATGGGTACATCATCAAATGGTAGCTCGAGAGATGTTAATTTGAATTTATATAACGAAATGTTAAATGAGTTTAGTAAACGGGCTCGGGGTACCACCCCGAGTAGCGAACTCGGAAGGTATATTGGCACAAACTTTTTAGCGTTTATGCCTCCTACCGTTTTTGAGGAGTTTGATATTTTGGCTTGGTGTAAAAAAAACGAATTTTCGTTTCCGATTCTTTCCGCCATGGCCCGTGATGTACTAACCGTCCAAGCTTCCACGGTTGCTTCGGAATCTGTGTTTTCTTTTAGTGGCAGGGTCTTATCGATACGAAGGACTAGACTCACCCCCCTGGCGATGGAAATGTGCATTTGCTTGAAAGACCATTTGGATGCGATGGATAGGATACAAGACCAAAATTCTCTCGAAGACGAAATTCAAGCAGAAAGAAACCATACACAACAACGAGGTTGATCTTGGAATATCCGAACCAGTCACCGATGAAGAACTAGCGAAGATGCAAGGCTACGAAGCTCCAGTTCCGAAGACAACGCACAAGAACAATCAATCAATATTCCAAAAAATAAAAATATATATTGTCATTTGTAATGTTTTAGAATTTTATAATTTTATCTTGTCATTTTTTTAATTTCCGAACTTTCCAAATATTAATAAACGTTGAACTTTATGTTTTATATTTGTTATATTTTTTTTTATTTGAATTTTTTTTTAATAAAAACCGGTTATAGGGCAAACCGGTTTGTAACCAACCTTAACCGGTTTGACCAGTTAGACATTTTCTACCTCCGAAACCGGTTTAACCCGAACCGGTTTAGGGCCAAACCGGTTTTGACTTTTCGTTGACCAAACCGGTTCGGTTCGGGTTGAACCAGTTTGGGTTAAAAAACCGATTTGTACACCACTATCCGTAAGACAAAAGTAGAGCCTTGTGCATATTTGGTCGATGAAAGCCCAAACATGTTGACTTTTATATTTTTATAAATAATAGATTAGCCGGTGGGTGAAATCCGTGTGCTGCATTGGGGATGTTAAAATTTGTAAGGCTCGGTTTTGATGACATGTACACTAATATTCATCATGCGAAAAAAATTCACTTCGAAACATTGATAAAAATAAGCACGTTGAAACGACAAATCTAGAGTTTTATAAAACATCATATTTTAAAAGTTGTAAGAGAAAAAAAATACGAAATCTTGAAGCAGCTTTAACGGCTTATACGTTCATGCTTCGATGACTTGTACATCATTATCAAAACTTGGTTTTGAATGAAACTTATATCGAAACGTAGATAAAATAATCACGTTGCAACGGTAGATTCGGAATTTTATAAAATATTATATTTTAAAAGTTATAATAGAAAAACAAAATATTGGCAAAATTAATTATAAATATTAAAATAATTATGCTAGTTAAGCTTGTTCTTGTGATGTTACATTTAGTTTTTATTGCATGAATGTTAAGCTTGTTTATTGTATGAATGTTTTGTATTTTTGAGCTAAGGGTGATGTTGTCTTTTTATCTTATATGATAGAGATAAAGTTTTTTCTTATCATATCATATCATATCCTTTCCATACCTTACTTTTTGTATACGATTTTGCTAAGTATGATTATTTATTTGGTTGTTTAGTAGAGTTGATGTTACATTTATTTTTATTTAATATATCATATTCACTAATTTGAGGGAATCATACCATAGGCTAAAGTAAGATTAAAATGGGAAAAGTAGGTCTTTGTTGGCCATTTCTTTATCCAACTATCTGACTATAGTCCACTAAACCATGGTGCCTATATTTCGATAAGATAAAGAATTTTGAAATTGTTTTTACCCTTTTCAATTATTTAAATAAAAACAAAAGACACAATATGTACACTGTATTTATCTTTGATATCAAGAAAATGACTAAACTTATCTAACAAAGTTTTATCTATAAATCAGTATTTTCATCAAACAAAATTGAGATATATAACCCTTTCAAGTACATATTTTTTTTCTCCCATTTTCAAAACCTAAAAATTAAACAAAGTTAAACCCTAATGAACCTCTTTAACTCTTTAAATGTAGAAGCCCTAATCTTCAACTTATTTCTTTTAGAGTCGAGCCGCCATGATTTGAATCGAAGTGTATGATTTGTACTTTTTAATCGGTTTGAACCAAATTTGAATTATTATTTTGGATATCAAGTTGGTTTTGCTCAATATAGTAACAACTACTAAATAGTTTAAAGTTTGGATCACCCAAAAAATTAAATAGCAAAAAAAAGTATTTATTTTTCATATACATAGTCTAAATCTCTTATTAATTTATTAATCTTCAAAAGAATCAATCTTACACTTGGCTTAAAAAATTATACACATAAATAGCAAAAAGAAAAAGAAATCGAATAATATTAAAAAAAAACTGTTAACCAACTTGGCCAACCGATGGCTATAAAAATCCATTTTACACTTAATTTAACCGACTAAAAATTCTTTTAATTTAATCCAAATAGATAAATATTATATTACTAGGTTAAAACTCATGTATTACATGGTTGAATAAAAATAACTTGTTGTAAACCAGTAGTTTCTATGAAGATTTGTGTGTTGGATTTTATTGATGAAATAGTTATTTAAAAAAAAAATATTTTATAAAAAAATAAAAGAAATGTTCATTTTAAAAAAATGGTTTATGAACGGGCATATTTTTTAAATAAAAAACATTTTATAAAAATAATTATATAAATCATTATTCTTTAAAAGGAAAGAGAGGCGGGAAACAAAAACTTAAAAAAAAAAACTAAATAAATTTGTATAATTAATAAGAGAGAGACGGTAAATTTTTTTTAAGGTGAATATGAGAGTGACACGTGTCACTCAAAAACCTTTATTTATTATATAGTGTAGATTTCATATAATAACTTAAAGCAAGACAAAGTGAACCAAATCAACTAGATTTAGTATATAATCTTTTTCATGAAGGAAAAATAAATAAATACTGTTTTCAAGACTTGTTTATTTGTTAACATCAGAGTTTTTTATTCGGTCTTGTAACGTAAGTTTGAAAAAGTTTTTGATACTTTTGTCACTGTCTTTGTATATCTAACTACCAACTCTTTACCAGTTAATTCGTCTAATTGTTTTTACTTTAGTGATATAATAACTAAATAGTAAATAGAAATACATAATAATCTATATTATTTATAGCATTCATAGTAACATCTCCGTATTTATAATTTAATTAAATATTATCTTTCTCTAATTTTATCTTTAAATTTTGTTTTACCCATTCACAAATACTTTTTTTATTTTATTTTCACATTCTTAGATGTAACGAACCAAAATCCGGGTTTCGTTTTCAAATAAATAAAGCATTTTAATAAATATTATGGTGAAAATAATATTTATGAAATAAGTTGAAATAAGTGGGTTTCAAGTTAATAATGAAGTTATGTTAGTTTTAACTAACTATAGAATGAAATGAGTGAAATGGAAGTTAAGGGGCCAAATGTGTAAATGGCAAAATCTGCCATATTGACTAGCAAAAGTCAAAATAAACCTCATTTGTGGTTGAGGTCGTTTATGTTCAAGAGAAGAGGAAGAAAAGAGAAAAGTGTGTTGAAACCATTTTCGTGTAATTGAAGCTTGATTAGTGAAGGTTTTGGCTCACACAATACCTTCCTAACATCAAGTAAGTGATTCTCTTCCTCTTGATTTCACCATGTATGTGTTCTTGGTGGGTTTTGGGTGAAATCCGAAATTATGTATGCATGTGATGAAATGGTGTTAGATTATTGATAATCTAGCTAAACTAAAGTTAAAGAATGATGATTAACATCCTAGAACCCTTTGATTTTGATTATAAGAAGTTAGAGTTCATATGGTGAAAATTGGGGGTGTTTGGGTCATAATGCTAGAATGGTGAATTAATGAAGATTAAGTGTTTTTAAGATGTTAGACACTTGAACAAACACCAAATTAACTTAATAATAATTTTTGAAAGAAGAATTAGTGTTAAGGTTAAGTTAATGAAACTCAAGTAGGTGAGTTTGTGGTGAAAGAGGATGTTTGGTTATGAGGATAACCCAAACGGGTCAATTTGGGTTGGAATTAGGAAATTGAGTTGTGAACTCAATTATAATGAAATTTTGGTATATGTTAGATTACTAAACTAGGTGTATATGTTTAGGTAATCAAATTGTTAAACTAGAAGGAGGTGCGGGATCTTCAAATCTACAAGGTAAGTGCCTTTGCACTTACTTAGTAATGTGATATGTGATGTATGTGTTATGTTGTGCATAGTATGAATGATACATGAAATGAATTGATTATGCATAAGTGAATGTATGAATGTGAATATGGTTATAATACTATATTGAATATGTGGAGGTTATGATCAAAGAAGCATAATGGAAAAGAGGAGGTTATGATCAAAGAATCATAATGGAAAAGAGGAGGTTATGATCAAAGAATCATAATGGAAAAGAGGAGGTTATGATCAAAGAATCATAATGGAAAAGGGGGAGGTTATGGTCAAAGAACCATAATGGAAATGTGGTAAGATCTTGGTCTATGTACCAAGATGAAGAATGAAAAGAAAGTTATGACCTTTGTGTCATAAATGAAATGATAATGTAAAGAGTAAACAAGACTTGTAGGTGAAATACAAGTGGTATGCAATCAAACATAAATTTGAATGTTAACGGGTCAAATAGGTGAAAGGTGTGAAAACAAGTTGTAAACACTTGTTTGATTATGTTTAACACATTACAATGGTAATATGTTGATGAAATGCTAATGTATGGAAACCATAATTGACCAAATAGATGCAAACGGGCCAAATGGGTGAAAAGGGTGAAAACAAGTTGTAGATACTTGTTGGTTATGTTTATCTCATTACTAATGGTGATATGTTTATGTGGTTGTAGGAAAAGCTCCGAAGTAGTCCAAGTCAAGTCCAAGGTGATCGCGGGTTCTCGTATATGTTTTTGGTGCATAGTTATGAAGTAAATTGAATTTCCCGTAAAAGATGTATATTTTGAACCTAGAAATCGTGTTTTTGGTGTTAAATTGGTGGTATAAGTGTGTGTTCAAATGCCCAAGTGTTTGGGATTTTATGTTTAAATGTATTGGTAAAGTTTTGATGTTAAACAAAATGAAAAAAGTTGGAAAAATGGCTAAGTGCTGAAACCTGTAGGAAACTGGAAACTTTCTGTGAAAACGGGCCCCTTGCGCTACGCGAGGGGGGTGGCATGTAAGTGTCGCGCTACGCGACGGGTAAAAAAAATAAAATTCTTGGGTTTAAGACTTCCGCGCGTTAAAGTTTTGATTTTAAAAGTGGTGTGTTTCAACTTGGTATCAGAGCAATGGTTTGAGGGATTTGGTGTGGGTGGCACCAAACTCAAACCGGATGCTCTTGATATGGGGGGGGGATGATACAAGAATCCAAGAAGGACTTGACTAAGACTCGGAGCTTTCGGAAATGAAAGGTTAGTAATGATTTAATAAGTGATTATGTATATATGTTGTAAATGCATATGATTGATTGAATGACAAAGTGTTATGTGTGCCGAAACTTGTCTTGTGAATTGTTATATGCATATGATAATTACAATTGGGCATGTCGTATTATTAAACATGTCTGGCCAATATGTTTAATAAGACGAAATGTGCAAGAGACTTTATGATAACCATATAACAATGAACATTTGCAAGGATTAGGTGAAGGTGGTTATATATGTATGTATGTATGTATATAGGTAGGTATATATATATACTTAATACATATAATAGTGAATGTGTAACGGATACCTAGGGTATTGAAAGTGAAAGGGTATTAAGGTGTTTTTGGTACTATTTCTCAGTTAAGAGATGACGGACGAGGGTGGTCACCACGAAAATGTTGATGTGAACGAAGAACCGTTGGATCCAAGGATCCAAGATATGATAAAGGAAGAAGTGGCCAAGGCGTTTGAGCAAGCCACAAATCTCTTGATGGAGGAAATGAGGGGAACTATTAAGCTCTCCCTTGAAGAGGTCATGAAAGAGAAAGATAAGGAAACTCGGGGTTGTACACTGAAGGATTTCATGGTGATCAAGCCCAAGGAATATAACGGGCAAGTGGACCCGATTCTGAGCCATAGGTGGGTTGTGGATATGGAGTCTAATTTTGAGACTACTAGGTGTAAGCCCGAGGATAGAGTGATGTTTAGCGTGCCACTATTGACCGGGCGGGCTAAGGAGTGGCTACTAAATCTTCGAAAGGAGAGGGGTGAAAGAGGGGTGACCTCCATGTCATGGGAGGAGTTTAAAGCGGCATTCCTAAAGTACCATTGCCCATAGGCCGCTATTGACAGGATGACCGAGGAGTTTCTCCTCATGAGGCAGACGACAGAGACTATTGATGGATTAGCTGGGACTTTCTTCGATCGGGCCAAGTTCTGTCCAGATGTGGTGTCGACCGAGAAAGCCAAGATTGACAGGTTCTATGCTATGCTGACGGTGGAGTTCAGGGATAGCATATCTCCATCCTCATTTACCACACTTGTAGACTTAATAAACAGGTGTCGGGAAAGAGAGGTGGAGTTGAGGAGGCAAGAAGCTAGGGGAGAAAAGAGGAAACGTGAAATAGTGGATCAAGTGGTGAATAAGATAAAGGGCGGGAGCCCTACTAAGAAGCAGTTCATCAAGCCTTCGTCGCGGGGGTGCAAAATTTGTGGAAAGGAGCACATTGGGGAGTGCCGGAAGGGATCTCTAAACTGCTATAAATGTGGAAAGCCGGGGCATTTTGCTCATCAGTGTTCGAACCAAGTGCATATATGCTACAATTGTTATAAACCCGGGCACAATAGGGCGGATTGTCCCGAGTTAAAGCAAGGTGGAAGTGGAAGGAAAGTGGAGACGCCAAAGCCAAAAGGAAGAGCCTTCCACATTTCAGCGGAAGAGGCAAAGAACAACTCGGAGGTGGTGTCAGGTACATTCAAGATTAACTCATTACCTGCACTAGTTCTATTTGATTCGGGGGCTAGCCGTTCTTTTGTTTCCTTGAAAATTGTTAAGCATTCCTCTTTTGTAAGTAGCAAGTTAGATGAACCCTTAGAAATCGAATCGGCTAATGATAAGAGTTTCCTTGTCTTTGACATTTTTAGATATTGTAAGTTGAGAGCGGGGGGCGAAACTTTCGAAACTTTCTTTATTGATTTGATTCCTATGGCTATGGGAGATTTTGATGTTATTGTGGGGATGGATTGGTTGTCAAAGAATAAGGCGAGTATTTTATGTGGACCGAAGGCGATCCAACTTGTTTCCCCCTCGGGAGAGTCCATCTACATAGAAGGTGATAAAAAGGGTAAAGTAAGGTTGTGCACTTATGTGAAGGCGACCAAGTACATGGCGCGTGGGTGCAAGGCGTTCATGGCTTGTGTCGCGGATGTGAATGAAAGAGTAAAGGAGATTCACGATGTACCGGTCGTGAACCAATTTGTAGATGTGTTTCCTGACGAGTTACCGGGGATTCCTCCGGAGAGGGAAGTAGAGTTCGGGATTGATTTGATACCGGGTGCTAAACCGGTAGCTAAAGCGCCTTATAGATTGGCATCGCCAGAAATGAAAGAACTCATGGAGCAATTACAAGAGTTACTTGACAAGGGTTTCATACGCCCAAGTGTTTCACCTTGGGGTGCGCCCGTTCTCTTCGTCAAAAAGAAGGATGGGAGCATGAGAATGTGTATGGATTACCGGGAGTTGAACAAGTTGACAGTGAAGAATAGGTACCCATTGCCTAGGATTGACGATCTTTTCGACCAATTGCAAGGGGCGTCATGGTTTTCTAAGATTGACTTGAAGTCCGGGTATCATCAGTTGAAAGTGAAGGAAGAGGATGTTCATAAGACAGCTTTTCGCACTCGTTACGGTCACTATGAGTTTACGGTTATGCCTTTCGGTTTGACCAACGCACCTGCGGTTTTCATGGATCTCATGAACCGGGTGTGTAGACCGTTCCTTGATCGTTCGGTCATTGTGTTTATTGACGATCTTCTCATCTATTCAAGGAGCGAAGGTGATCACGCTTGTCATTTGCGTGAGATTCTTGAAGTCTTGCAAAAGGAGAAGCTTTATGCTAAATTCTCCACGTGTGCATTTCGGTTGCGCGAGATCCAATTCTTGGGTCATGTGATTAATGAAAGAGGAATTACCGTTGACCCATCCAAGATTATGGCGGTTAAAGAATGGTCATCACCGAAGACGCCTTCGGAGATTAGAAGTTTCTTGGGGTTAGCGGGTTATTATCGGAGGTTCATCGAAAACTTCTCTCGGATTGCTTTGCCGATGACGAAGTTGACTCGTAAGGAGACAAAGTTTGTTTGGAGTCCCGAGCAAGAATCTGCCTTTCAACTCTTGAAAGAAAAGTTGACTAAGGCGCCTGTTTTATCCTTGCCGGACGGGACCGAGGATTTTATTGTTTATTCGGATGCCTCGCATTCGGGGTTGGGGTGTGTTTTGATGCAAAAGGGGAAAGTGATTGCCTATGCATCTAGGCAATTAAAGACTCACGAGGTGAATTACCCAACCCATGATTTAGAGCTTGCAGCCGTGGTTTTCGCGCTCAAGATTTGGAGGCATTATTTGTATGGTGCTAAGTGTACGATCTACACGGATCACAAAAGTCTCAAATATTTCTTTGACCAAAAGGACCTCAATATGAGGCAAAGACGGTGGCTTGAATTGGTTAAGGATTATGATTGTGAGATACTTTATCATCCGGGTAAAGCGAATGTTGTGGCAGATGCGCTTAGTAGAAAGTCAAGTCATTCACCTATCAAGGTGAAGTCATTCAAGATGACAATTTCTTCATCTCTTATTGATGAAATCCGGGAGGCTCAAGTGTTAGCACTTGGTGGTGACTTGAAGAAAGAGCGGATGGTTGCTTATGTTGATAAGCTTGGTGAAAATAGCATGGGTTTGAAGACATGCTTTGATAGAATTTGGATACCTAGGTTGTCAAGTGTCTTGACAACTATTCTTGACGAGGCGCATAAATCCAAATATTCTATCCATCCGGGGGCCACGAAGATGTTTTATGATTTGAGGTGTCATTTTTGGTGGCCGGGTATGAGGCGTGATGTTGTTAAGTATGTTGAGAGGTGTCTCACGTGCTTAAGAGTAAAGGCGGAGCACCAAAAGCCGTATGGAAAGCTTCAACCGCTTGAAATACCGCTTTGGAAATGGGAAAATATAACCATGGATTTGATCACTAAACTACCAAAGACTCGAAAGGGTTATGATGCGATATGGGTAGTAGTGGATCGGTTGACGAAGAGTGCACATTTCCTTCCTATAAAGGAAACGTATTCTTCGGATAGATTGGCGGAAATGTATGTGAAAGAAATTGTGTCACGCCATGGGGTGCCGGTGTCGATTATATCGGACCGGGATACGAGATTCACTTCTCGTTTTTGGAAGAAATTCCATGAGGATATGGGGACAAGGTTGAACCTCAGCACCGCTTATCATCCACAAACGGATGGGCAAAGCGAGCGTACGATTCAAACGCTCGAGGATATGTTACGCGCGTGTGCTTTGGATTTTGGTGGTAGTTGGGACGACCATTTACCGTTAGCGGAATTCTCTTACAACAATAGTTACCATTCTAGTATTGGTATGCCGCCTTTTGAGGCATTGTATGGGAGAAAGTGTCGAACACCCGTGTGTTGGGGTGAGATTGGTTAACGGGAGCTTGGTAGTGTCGAAGTGGTCAAGAAAACTAATGATAGTATTGACCAAATTAGAGCACGCTTGAAGGCGGCTCAAGATCGCCAAAAGTCTTATGCGGATAATAGGAAGCGGGCGATTGAGTTTCAAGTGGGAGACTTTGTGCTTTTGAAAGTCTCTCCTTGGAAAGGGGTGATACGGTTTAGGAAACGGGGGAAGTTAAGTCCTCGTTTCATCGGGCCGTTTAAGGTGATAGCAAAGGTGGGTACGGTAGCTTATCGTTTGGAGCTACCGGAGGGACTAAGTAGACTTCATAACACATTTCATGTGTCTCATTTGCGGAAGTGTTTGGCGGATGAATCTACTTTTGTCCCTTTGGACGATATCGAATTGGATGAAAAGTTGAATTATGTAGAAGAACCGGTGGCAATCTTGGATAGAAAAGTGAAGCGTTTGCGCAATAAAGAGATTAGCCAAGTTTTGGTGAGGTGGAAACATAGAAAGGGAGCGGAAATGACTTGGGAAACCGAGGAAGAAATGTTTAAACATTATCCGAACCTTTTTATGTGAAGTCGGGTTTCGGGGACGAAACCCAAATAAGGGGAGGTGATTTGTAACGAACCAAAATCCGGGTTTCGTTTTCAAATAAATAAAGCATTTTAATAAATATTATGGTGAAAATAATATTTATGAAATAAGTTGAAATAAGTGGGTTTCAAGTTAATAATGAAGTTATGTTAGTTTTAACTAACTATAGAATGAAATGAGTGAAATGGAAGTTAAGGGGCCAAATGTGTAAATGGCAAAATCTGCCATATTGACTAGCAAAAGTCAAAATAAACCTCATTTGTGGTTGAGGTCGTTTATGTTCAAGAGAAGAGGAAGAAAAGAGAAAAGTGTGTTGAAGCCATTTCCGTGTAATTGAAGCTTGATTAGTGAAGGTTTTGGCCCACACAATACCTTCCTAACATCAAGTAAGTGATTCTCTTCCTCTTGATTTCACCATGTATGTGTTCTTGGTGGGTTTTGGGTGAAATACAAAATTATGTATGCATGTGATGAAATGGTGTTAGATTATTGATAATCTAGCTAAACTAAAGTTAAAGACTGATGATTAACATCCTAGAACCCTTTGATTTTGATTATAAGAAGTTAGGGTTCATATGGTGAAAATTAGGGGTGTTTGGGTCATAATGCTAGAATGGTGAATTAATGAAGATTAAGTGTTTTTAAGATGTTAGACACTTGAACAAACACCAAATTAACTTAATAATAATTTTTGAAAGAAGAATTAGTGTTAAGGTTAAGTTAATGAAACTCAAGTAGGTGAGTTTGTGGTGAAAGAGGGTGTTTGGTTATGAGGATAACCCAAACGGGTCAATTTGGGTTGGAATTAGGAAATTGAGTTGTGAACTCAATTGCAATGAAATTTTGGTATATGTTAGATTACTAAACTAGGTGTATATGTTTAGGTAATCAAATTGCTAAACTAGAAGGAGGTGCGGGATCTTCAAATCTGCAAGGTAAGTGCCTTTGCACTTACTTAGTAATGTGATATGTGATGTATGTGTTATGTTGTGCATAGTATGAATGATACATGAAATGAATTGATTATGCATAAGTGAATGTATGAATGTGAATATGGTTATAATACTATATTGAATATGTGGAGGTTATGATCAAAGAATCATAATGGAAAAGAGGAGGTTATGATCAAAGAATCATAATGGAAAAGAGGAGGTTATGATCAAAGAATCATAATGGAAAAGAGGAGGTTATGATCAAAGAATCATAATGGAAAAGGGGGAGGTTATGGTCAAAGAACCATAATGGAAATGTGGTAAGATCTTGGTCTATGTACCAAGATGAAGAATGAAAAGAAAGTTATGACCTTTGTGTCATAAATGAAATGATAATGTAAAGAGTAAACAAGACTTGTAGGTGAAATACAAGTGGTATGCAATCAAACATAAATTTGAATGTTAACGGGTCAAATAGGTGAAAGGTGTGAAAACAAGTTGTAAACACTTGTTTGATTATGTTTAACACATTACAATGGTAATATGTTGATGAAATGCTAATGTATGGAAACCATAATTGACCAAATAGATGCAAACGGGCCAAATGGGTGAAAAGGGTGAAAACAAGTTGTAGATACTTGTTGGTTATGTTTATCTCATTACTAATGGTGATATGTTTATGTGGTTGTAGGAAAAGCTCCGAAGTAGTCCAAGTCAAGTCCAAGGTGATCGCGGGTTCTCGTATATGTTTTTGGTGCATAGTTATGAAGTAAATTGAATTTCCCGTAAAAGATGTATATTTTGAACCTAGAAATCGTGTTTTTAGTGTTAAATTGGTGGTATAAGTGTGTGTTCAAATGCCCAAGTGTTTGGGATTTTATGTTTAGATGTATTGGTAAAGTTTTGATGTTAAACAAAATGGAAAAAGTTGGAAAAATGGCTAAGTGCTGAAACCTGTAGGAAACTGGAAACTTTCTGTGAAAACGGGCCCCTCGCGCTACGCGAGGGGGGTGGCACGTAAGTGTCGCGCTACGCGACGGGTAAAAAAAAAAAAAAAAATTCCTGGGTTTAAGACTTACGCGCGTTAAAGTTTTGATTTTAAAAGTGGTGTGTTTCATTAGATACTCACAAAAATGTAGAGATAGATTAAATGAATCTCTATATTTAGAGAATCATCATTTACCAATCGCTAAAATTTAAAGATGGAGATGGAAATCTTATGTAACGAACCAAAAATCCGGGTTCGTTTTTAAATAAATAAATATTCTAATAAATATTATGGTGAAAATAATATTTTAGAAATAGGTTAAAACAAGTGGGTTTCAAATTAGTAATGGGGTTATACTAGTTTTTAACTAGTTTTGGAATGAAATGGGTGGAATGAAATGGGTGGAATGAAAGTTGAGGGGATAAAAGTGTAAAATGGAAAAATCTGCCATATTGACTAGTGAAAGTCAAAATCGAGTTCATTGTTGGTGTTGGGTCGTTCATTGCAAGGGAGAAAAAGGAGAAAACCAAATTGAAGCCTAAATCGTGCATTTGAATTGCTTTGTGAAGGTTTTGGCTCAAACATCATCCTTCTAGCATCAAGTAAGTGTTAATCATCTTTTGATTTCACCATTTATGAGCTAGTAGATGGGTTTTGTAGAAATCCAAAAATTTTGAATGCATGTGGTTAATTAGGTAAAGAATGGTGATTAACATCATAGAACCCTTTGATTTTAATTATGAGAAGTTAGGGTTCATATGGAGAAATTTAGGGGTGTTTGGATTATGATGATAGGATGTTGAATTAATGAATGGTTAAGTGTTTATATCATGTTAGACACTTGAATGAACACCAAATTAACCTAATGAAAAATATTGAATGAGAAATTAGTGTTAAGGAATTGGAAATGAAACTCAAGTAGGTGAGTTTGGATGAAAAGATGGTGCTTAGATATGGGAATAACCCAAACGGGTCAGTTTGGGTTGGGAATGGGAAATTGGGTTGTGAACCTAATTATAATGTGATTTTGATGTATGATTAGATTACTAAACTAGGTGAATGTGTTTAGAATCAAATTGCAAAACTTGAAGGGGAGCGAGATCTTCTAACCCGAAATGTAGTGCTTTTGCACTTACTTAGTATTGATGATAAATTGTGTTAAATGCAATGTGGTATGCATAATGTGTATGAACTAGTATGTGTAAATGAATAAATGTAGTTATAGTTGAAACACTATAATGGATATGTGTATATGAGGTTATGGTCTAAGTACCATAATGGAAATGTAGATATGAGGTTATGGTTTAAATACCATAATGGAAATGAGGTTATGGTCTAAGTACCATAATGAAAATGGGATATGAGGTTATGATCTAAGTATCATAATGGAAATGAGGTTATAGCCTATGTGCCATAATGGAAATGGAAACGTGCTAATTATGGATGACAAATGAAAGAATGGAACTTGTAAGGTGAAATGCAAGTGATACGTAGCCTAATGACAAATTGGGTGGAAACATGTCAAATGGGTGAAAACAAGTTGTATTTACTTATTTGATATGTTTTATCTTCATTACTAATGGTGATATATGTGGTGATATGTAGGAAAAGCTCCGATGTAGTCAAGGTTAAGTCCAATTGGCGAAAGGAGGATTCTCGTATACGTTTTGGTGTTTTTGGAGTTTAAATGAAAATCCTTAAAATGTTGTGTAAATTGATACTTGAAACTATGTTTTTGGTGTATATATTGGTGTATGAATGTTTGGTCAAAAACCCAAGAGTTGGAAAAAAATTTGGTGTCTTGTGAAATGGTAAATGTTGAAAAAATGGTTAAGTATGGAACTGGACAGAAAAGGGGAACTTTCTGTTTACTGGTCTTTTTCGCGTCACGCGAAATAGCAGGGAAGGTTCTTCGCGACACGCGAAGAACCGGGTTCCTCGCGACACGCGAAGAACCGGGTTCCTGGACTTGTGTTTTGGTGACTCCTTCGCGGCACGCGAAGGGATGTACCCTGATGTTCGCGACACACAAATGATAAAAAAAATAAAAAATTCTTGGGATAAATGCTTCCGCGTGTGTAAATGTTTATTATAACCGGCGTTTAAATTAAGGGTGTTACATCGTAATAGAGGTGCAAAATATAATAAATCTATAATAGTAGAGATGAAGATAAAGATAACGACTCTCTTGTGAATGAAGATAAAGACAACCTTGTGAAACTTAGATCATTGTAGAGGACCTTCGGGCAATCTCATAAGTGATAAGAGGACCTTCGGGTAGCCTCTTATGTGTCACTAATCTTGTGTTAGCAAGTTAAAACTGTTTTCATCTGAAAAACATGATTATTGTAAAGAATGTGAATACTAAACGTAGAGCTCACCATCTTTACGTTGCCTTGTTTTAACATGTATTTCAAATGTGAATGGCCTTCCTAATAGCACTAGTAAGGGAAAGGCACGTTAGAGGGCACTCAACGACTAATAGAGAGAGGAGTTGATACTTAGACGTTCTTTTAGTTTCCTTTTGGCTTTTAAGAACATCTGGGTTATGGTTGGCTTCTAGTTGTAAGACAATATTTTGAATTCTTTCGTTGCTATGATATCTTATATTATTAAGATTTGAATGTGTAAATCCAATTCAAGACGCGCATCAAAAAATCAAGGTGTGACAGTTAGGACTGATGTCTTAGAAGCTGATAAATATAAGGTCTTGTTTTGGTTTTTTCAATTCAACTTGCCAACCTGACACGACTAACACCATTATTTAACAAAACAGTTTACAGGAAATTTAATGGATCGTGTTTGAGTTAATCTATTTAACGGCCTATATTCGAGTCGACTTATTTAACGCTTTAAAAAAAAACAACAATCAACTTGTTTAAGAAAGTTAAAAAATATTTTTTATAATGTTAACCCGTCAACAAATAGTTTAATCCATTGCTACAACTAGCTAGTAAACCTATTTAGAACTTAATTACAACTCATTTATGACCATCAACCCGTTTACCACCCGTTTGACTTGTGTGGATATACAAGATACACAAAAACACCACATTCATGACCGTAGTTAGCTGTTTAGCTAAAAAATATCCAATCATCTTTTAAAACTAGACGAAGCGGGTCGTAAACACCCTACCTAGTTAAGTGTAAGTGTGTAAGGATTTAGCACAATCGAAAACAAAAGAAATTATCACGGCTGTCATAATTTACAAAATTCGGACCGAACAACCATAAAAGTAAAAAATAATAATAATTAATAAAATATTTACAAAATTACTTTCTTGAGTAAGAAACCATCTCACTTTCGGATCATAAACTCTTCACCCGACTGCTTATCGACCCGCCTGATCCACCTACTTTCCTTCCCTTTATCCGAACCCGACCCGCTTTCCCCCGCCGCCACGTGAGCAATATCCAAACCCTTCCCCACCGGCAAGAAAACCCACCTCGCAATCCGCCGTGATCCACCATCAAACAACCGGAAATCCGCCGCCGCCAAGCTAGCGTTCTTGCAAACCAACACCGCCCCACGGTCACCGAATTTCGCCTCCTTTACAATTCGACCGAGGTTATTTTCCCGGGAATCCACAACCAAGAAATCTATTATCATCCCCTTAACCACCTCCTCCAGCTCTCCAACTATCACTTCCGGCGACATTCCGGCTTTCTCCATGGCGGCGGCGTACTCCGTTTTTGAATCCTCGTCAGGAGCTATGCAAACGTGTCTGCCGCACGTGTGGATACTTGCTACTGACAGACCAATGCTTGTCGTTGTGACGTCGCCACGAGACCATGTTTCTACGATGAGCTTTGCGTTCCAACCCGCCGCCATGGCTGATACTAGCTCCGCCGCGCTTGATCCCTCCAAAAGCTCACACTTTAAAAAAGAAATTATTAATAGAAATTGAGAAACTGAATTTTGATTTGCAGAAGTAGATGAAGGGATGGAGGGCTTACGGATTTGACGGTGTCCATGAAAGCTTTTGCAGCAATTTCTGGCGACCAAACGAGCTTCATCTTCTCCGATCAACTTCTTCCTCTCTCTTTATTTTACAGGGTTGTATGTGGATCTTTTTTTTATAATTTTCTATTTGGGAAATTGTTGCTTTGCTGGGTATTTATATTTCTTTTAGAGTGTGTTTGGGATTGGTTATTTAACTCGAAAAGTGTTTTTTTTTATTAAAAGTACTTACTGACTTAGAGGGGACGGAGTGGAGCTGCGGGCTTCACGCGGGTAGGCCGGGCTTCATGGGTAAATCCGCCGCACGCCCTGCGGGCTTCGCACGGGTTTGAGGGCACGGACATTAATACCCGTTTGAACCAGCTCAATTGGAACGTTAATGTAGCCGTTGGGAGTGGAGAATCTAGCCGTTGGGGGAGTGGGGGGGGGGTTGGGGTTTTTAAATAAATAAAAAAAATCTCTTAATACATATATATATATATATATATATATATATATATATACATCTTTACACAATATTATTTACATATTCTCTCACAAATAAATCTCAAAATGTTTAAGCACGCTATTTACATCCCGGAATCATCTAATAGTTCGTCGTCGTCGGACTCGAGTAGTCTTGAATTTTTAAACCTCGTTGTTCAAGCAGCCGAGGTTAAAGACACTGCAAAATAGACTTGCCGACATGTGGAACGTGATCGTGTCCAATCATATGAAACTCTAATGGCAGATTACTTTGTTAAGAATCCGAAATTCAAAGAGTAAGTTTTTAGAAATAGATTCCGCATGTCAAAGCCACTATTTTTAAAAATAGTTGACGACATTAACGCCAATTTTGAATACTTTCAAGTTAGTCAAGACGCACGGAAGAAACAAAGTTTCACTCCACTTCAAAAATGCACATCGGCCATAAAACAACTGGGAACATGTAATATTCCCGATTCATACGACGAATATTTATGTATGTCCGCAAGAACCTCTAGGGAATGTCTTGAGTATTTTTGCAATGCTATTGTTATTCTATATGGTCATGAATACTTGCGTGCACCAACTAGTCAAGATATTTCACTTTTATACCAAGCACACGGTGATAAGCACGGACTTCCCGAGATGCTTGGTAGTATCGATTGTACTCATTGGGTTTGGAGAAATTGTCTCACTAGTTTAAGGGGTCAATATCACCGAGGTGATCACGAGTACCCAACGGTCATACTCGAAGCAGTTGCGTCAAATGATTTGTGGTTTTGGCACACATATTTTGGTATTGCCGGGTAGAACAATGACATAAACGTCCTCAATCAATCTCCATTGTTCACAAATGAGTTGCATGGAACCGCTCCTAGGTGTCCATTTTTTGTTAATGGCCATCAATACAAGTGGGGTTACTATCTTGCCGATGGCATATACCCTTCTTGGTCCGCGTTTGTGAAATCATATTCTTATCCATCGGACGTGAATAAAAAAAGTTCAAGAAAACGCAAGAGGGGCAAGGAAAGACGTCAAACGAGCATTCAACGTATTGAAGGCTAAATGGGCCATAATTGCATGACCGGCACGTCAAATGAAAGTGGAAAAGTTGAAGAACATGATGTACGCGTGTATCATATTATACAATATGATATTAAAAGATGACGGAAATGCAATCTCACCGGTTCACATTGCGGATACGCCTACCAATCCAGTTGTTTCCGATAATATTATAATGGAATTGCGGAACGAAACCACGCACTTTCATTTGAAGTATTGATCTTACGACACATGTTGCCACAAACTTGGACATCCATCTAACGGACGACGAAGACGAATAGTTTTTTTTATTAATTGTATTTTCATTTATGTTTATTTAATGAGATGTGTTTTTTTAATGAAATATTGTTTTAATAAAAAAATATTCAAGGGCTTATTGGTTTCACACCCTCCTCTTAGGGTTGGAGAGAGTTCAAGAGGGTAAAAATGACATGACACATTTTAATTGGGTAAAAGGAGAGGGTTCCATGGATTTTTTTTACCACTCCCTCCACCCTTATAACTTTTTTAAAATGAGTTTTTAAAAAAAATGTTTGAATTAGTTTTTATGGTGGAAAAAACCAATAAGTCAATAAGTTGTTTTTAAAAGACTGTTTGGTTTAGTTTATATTTATTGTAGGGTAAAGGGTAGGTAGATTGATAATTTTTTATTGCAAAAACCAAAAACTATTTGAAAAGCCAGGAATTTGTGATTTTTTAAAAAATAACTTTTTAGCTTTATCAAAAAGTTAAAACAAAAAGTGTTTTTATGTTTGACAAACATTTTTTTTAACTTATTGATTTTTGAAAAAGTCAATAAGCCAATAAACATTTTTTCCAACGTAATAATAAATACTAGTGGTATTTTTTTAATTTTTAGTGATGAGAGGGAAAATTTATATTTCTAAAAAGTTTTCAACAAACATCAAATGAATTGATTAATTAAAACCTGGCATATAATAAATACTAGGGGTATTTTTTAATTTTTAAAAGACCCTGTTCTTTCATTAAAGTTTTAAAAGTATAACTAGTTGTATAAAAAATAAACTCTATCTTAGAGTAAAGTACACGGATGGTACCAGTAATTTATCAAAATTTTATATTGGATCCCTATATTTTTAAAAGTACATGAATGGTCCCTGTGTTTAGACTTTGTAACGTATTTAGTCTCGGTCAACAAATCTAAAAGTTTTAAAAAATCTAAGTTAGAAACTAAATGTGTTATAAAGTGCAAAGCACATGGACCATACATGTACTTTTGACAAAGTTTGTGGACTAAATGCGTTACAAAGTGCAAACCCCATAAACCATCCGTGTACTTTTAAAAAGCTAGGAAACAAATTCAAAATTTGGGTAAACCACTGGACCATCCGTGTACTTTACTCTCTATCTTATGAAGAAAACTTTTAAACTAAATCAGGTTAATATGTTTATTTTCTTTTATTTTAGTTGTTAAGGACATTATGATAAATTTACCATGAATCACTAATTCAGTAATTCTATAATAACCTCTATCTCTAATTCCAGATCTTCATCTCCTTAAAAAATCACGCCTCCCTCCCCTCTCTACTCTCTCTCTTCTCCATCAAGAACCACCATTATCATCACCATAATTGGCTGCCAAAATCTCTCCCCACAGCCGTCCGACGCCGCTTGAAACCACTATTTGCATTACGCAACTTGAAATCGACGTCAGCATCAGTTTCTGATTCGGTTTTCGGATTCAAGATTGGAGTTTACTAAAACTGCAACGTTTTTTCAA
Source organism: Smallanthus sonchifolius (assembly GCA_023525975.1). Classification (NCBI taxonomy): domain Eukaryota; kingdom Viridiplantae; phylum Streptophyta; class Magnoliopsida; order Asterales; family Asteraceae; genus Smallanthus; species Smallanthus sonchifolius. Next base: position 56,042,409 of record CM042041.1, on the reverse strand, counting down.
AGACAAAGGTACACTTCTCGCTTTCATAATGATCTGATTTAGACTTACATTTAGTCGTTTAGTGTCGTTTCCTCATCTGTAATTGATATTATTTTATGGCTAAAGAAAGCAAAAAATTATGTCCTTACTGAACAAATATTAACATGTTATATTTTACGAACCACGTTTCATATTATAGTCCATTATAAATAATAATTAAAAGTTGTATAACATAATATTTTTAAACATTTATGGTTGCTTTTAATGAGAAATGACAAAAAAATAAATACACAAGTTAAAAAATAATCCATTCACTAAATCAACAGGTTAGTTATTTCACTGTCGTTTTCTTCTTAATGTAACTCGCATTGAAAATGTCATGTAGTAACATTTAAGTTGTATATATCTTTTTTTTTTTAACATTTAATTATATTCCTGGTTTGCTTTTCTAAGAGCTCCGTACTAGAACGGATCATGGATAACCCCTTGGCAACGTGTTATGAGCATGAGGTAAAAAATCACATTTACTTCCCCACTTTCAACGAAGCTACCATGTGTTTAGTGTTTACCATGATTATCAAGTGGAAACATGAAAATATTGCTGTCACTTGACCTTATCTTCTCTTAATTCGTATTCTTGAGTTTGTAATTTAAAAATATATAAGAATTTATCACTCAAGAAAATGTTTCTGTTTTGGGTTTTTAAATGTGCTAAGAGTTCAGTCAAAATGTTTCTATCTGAGCACGCTTAACTGTTTAACTCTCCTATCATCCACAACTAAGGTGTTTAAAACACGTTAGTATTTGAGACGGGACATTCTTTATAAACCCAATATCTCTCTTATAAACAGAACAAAACGATGTGAAATTTTGAGTTAGGTATTATAGAAAGACTCTTTGTTTCTTTCCTAAACAATTGGTCATTTTCTCATTTGATTAAACCACTCTTTGGTTGTGACTTCTTAGATAAGATTCCTTCCAAATTGTATTGGCTTATTTTTATAAAATCTTCAATTCTTTAATAGAAATTTATTTATAAAAACTTATGTGAGTATTTATAAATAAATTTAAGAGTGTTTATTTTATTTGTCATACCATTCTGATGATGATGCTTTTATAAACTATAAAAATGTAGGTTTCAATATTGTTGAAGGTGACTGAGTTTCTCATCTTGAGGCATTCTTAAAATTTGGATCAACGATTCGATGGACGATACACGTTGGAATCATGACACTGACCGTGGAGCTATGTTTGTTGTATTCCGTTTGAGTTTGCTTTCAGATGGTCGATTATGAATACCTTTCCAGTAGAATTTCAAGGGTTAATGCAGTATTTTGACCGTCAATCTCGGACACCGTCGTCAATTGTTCTCAAGGCATGAGAATCATGCTCCAAGTGATATCACGAAAGAAAAGCGATTAATATGATGACCAACTAAAAAGTTTAAACCTGAACCCGATCCTAATAACAATCAATTTTTGGGTAATTTGGATTTAGATTTAATCGGGTTCAGGTGAATTCAAATTCAGATGGATTAATCAGGTACGTGTAAAACCCACGGGCCTCTATCTGAAAAATGAATTTATTTATCAACAAGAAACGAAGCCTACAATTTCACACACAACAACACGTGTTGTCCAGCCAACAAAGCCCCAATTACACGTATCACCCAAAAAGCCCACAAACACCGTCTTCCTTTCCAAAACCCCAAATCCGTCAAAACAAAAGTTCAACAAACAAAATGAAACCCTCAATCCGATCCTTAAAACCCATCTTCAAAATCAACCACTTCTCCTCGCAAACACCCACCCTTCACGATGCGGGTCCAATGGCTTCCCTCCTCAAAACCCGATCCGTTGTCCGATTCCGGGGCCCCGACACAATCAAGTTCTTACAAGGCCTATTAACAAACGATGTTCGGAGATTCGGTGAGCCGGTGGGTGATGAGAAATCGAGTTTGGTTACCCCTAACGTGCCGGCTTCGTCGGCGCGGTCTCTTTATGCGGCGATGTTGACCCCGCAAGGGAGGTTTTTGTACGACATGTTTTTGTATGAGCCGCCGAGAACCAATGAGAAACTTGACACGAGTGGGTCTGGACCTGGACCCGACCCGGATGAGGTGGTGCTGCTTGCTGATGTTGATTGCTCTGTGTTGGATGAGCTGGTGGAGACCTTAAAAAAGTAAGCTCTTTTGATTTGTTAGAACTGGTTTATGATTATTTCATATCACATGATTACACTCAAAACGTGTTGCCAAACACCCCCTAAGACAATGTCTGTTAGACTTTTTACGGAGTAGTAACGAAGTTTTCCAATTGTTTCGATCAAAGTTTTTTGAAAAGTTATGTCATTTATGAGAAAACTAGGTTAGAAAACGTGTAAAACATGGGTTGAATAAAGAAGGAAAAACTAATCAAGTTTGTTTCATTTAAGTCGCTCAAACTTTTTTCGTCTCGTTTAGTCACTCAAGTTTTTCGTATGTTCCATTTTAGTCACTCGAAAATTTTTTTGTATCATTTTAGTCACTCAAGTTTAACATGTTGTTCTAATATTACACAATTACAAGGTTAACATGTTACTTTTTTTTGAATTTTGTTTTATGAATATGGTGAAAATGTTGGTTTACTTTATTTGGATTTCATTTTCACCGTATGCTTAGAATAAAATACAAAAAAAAGTAACTCATAACATGGTAATTTTACAAGATTGGAACATGTGAAATTTAAGTGACTAAAATGGAAAAGATGGAAAACTTGGTTACTATTGTGTAAAGTTACACCAATGAAGAAAATATTAAATAGTTAGTAATAAAGAAAAAAATAAGCGGGAAAAAAAATCTTGGGCTTACAGGATTATGACATGTGGCGGAACCTGACTATTTATCACAAGATTGGAATACCTGATGAAAGAAAGTTGAGGTTCTTATATTTATGTTGCTACAGATATAGATTAAGGTCAAAAGTTGATATTGAGAATGTGGGAGAAGAGTTCTCTTGTTGGCAGCGTTTTGGTGTCGATCTCCAAAAAAGAGCGCCGCTACCACCATCTGTAGAAGACCCTGCAGCCGCTTCTGTAGGGTGGGGCGGTGCTATTGACCCTACGGGCAGCTCATCTTCACAAGGAAATAGCATTGGCTGGCAATGGCATAAAGATCCTCGGTTGGATTGCCTAGGGTTTCGAGGAATCTTCCCGTCCAATGTGACCCGTAAGATTAAAGTTAAATGCTAATAATCAAAAGATCTTTGCACTAACCTTGTACAAACAAAATAATACAATCTTGAATGTGTGTTTTGTAGCACCGATGGTTGAGGCTAATACAGAAACCGAAGAAGAAAATTACCTTGTTTGGAGATTAGAGAGGGGAGTTGCTGAAGGCTCTATTGAGATCCCGAAAGGTACATTTGCTTTAATGTGTTTTTTTAGGTTAATTAATCATTAATACAATTGTTTTATACCCGTTTAGGTGAAGCAATCCCGCTTGAGTACAATCTTGCGGGTTTAAACGCCATAAGCTTTGACAAAGGATGTTACGTGGGCCAAGAGTTAATCGCTCGGTCCCATCACCGCGGGGTTATCCGCAAGCGTTTGCTTCCTCTCAAGTTCCTAAACGAATCCGGAACAGGTCAGTGTTGGACTATTTTTAGTTTGACTATTTGACCAATTGTTTTGACTTTTGAACTACTTTTTTCTCAGAGGTGGAGCAGAAAGTTGCTCCTGGTTCAGAAGTAATAGCATCCAAGTCCGGCAAGAAAGCCGGAACAGTCACCACTGCAATCGGGTCCCGTGGGCTCGGGCTGATCAGGCTCGAGGAAGCCTTTAAAGGGTCAGGAAATTTGGTCATCAAAGGTCAAGAAGACGTTAAGGTGGATCCTATCCGGCCCGAATGGTGGCCTGCCCAATGGTCTTCCGAGCATGAGCCGTACCAAGCTGCTGGTTAGAAAATGCCACCATTTTGTTAAACTAAAAGAAACTAGGAGCTGCTGTTATCCTGTAAAACTGTTTTATTCTGAATTTGTGTTCAAAGTTAAATAAAAATTCAAGAACAAAGCTACATAATTTACATAAAATAGTTGGTTAGTTCTTGAATCACATCCTCCATTGTTAGCCTATTCTCAGGAAGCTCATCAACACAGATCAACCCGATTTCCGTCAACTTATCAGCTTCAGATTCCGAAAACTCGCACTCGAGATTTTCATCTATAAAATCATCAAACCTTCCATCTGCAGCAGCTGCGCGTATTGACCCGGTAACATTACTTTTACCTGAAAGTATCTGAAGAACTACAACCCCGAAAGCATAAACATCACTTTTTTCAGTGAATTTTCCCGTTGTGATGTACTCGGGAGCCATGTAGCCCAAAGCAGCACTGACTTTGAGCGCCGAGTATACAATATCATCGGCTAGGAGCTTCAACAGGCCCGCATCCGTGATCAACGGATTGTAATGTTGGTCGATTAGAATCTTTTCCATCGATATGTTTCGGTGAATCATCCCGGGTTTTTCCGGCTCATCTCTGTGTAGGTATGCAAGACCTGAAAATGTTTTAGAATTATTATTTTATAAAAATAAAGAAAAAATTGGTAACTTGTAACACAAGTAACCACCTTTGGCTATGCCATTGATAATGGAAACCCTTTTGGGCCAGTCAAGAACATGGCTGCTTCTTCCATCTTCAACATCAAGATACTCTGATAGATTCCCTTTTGATGCAAAATCATACACCAAAAAGCATTCATTTCTGCCTTTTGAACAACAAAACCCTCTTAGCCTAGTTAGATTCTCATGTTTTAAAGAGGTTAATAAGCTCAACCCTTTTGTAAACTCGGCTTCATCGGCTTTACAGCTCGTGATGCCCACGCTCTTTATCGCGACAGGCGATCTGTCGCGTAACACGCCTTTGTACACAGAAGAAAACTTGCTTCTCCCCAGCAAATTAGCATCTGAAAAGTATCGAGTGGCGGATTCGATTTCCTCCAAATTGAAACTGTGTAACGAGTCTGATTCCAGTTCAATGCAAAACCCGCAAGCTTTGGGTGATTTTTGTGTCGGGTCCCACTCGCAAAAGGAGTCGCCGGTTTTCCTAGATGATTCTTGCATGCTAAATCTATGTTCAACCGGCGACGAGTCTTGCATGCTAAATCTATGTTCAGGAGTCTCGGATTTGTTCCAGATTTTCTGTTTTCGCCTTCGGTGGATGAAAATTGTGAGGCACGCAGTTACGGTTAAAGCTGAAATGACGGTGACTATGGCTGCTATGATGCCAACCCGTTTGAGACTCAATGAGTTCGTGCAGTGGGTTTGGTGACAGCGAGGCAGAATGTTAGCCGGTTGGGGTTTGTTAGGAGGTATGGTGGTGTTTGGTGCGGGTGTAAATGGTTCGAGCGGGTTGATCTTTGATCCATCTAGGTTGTTACATGGTCTTAGTGATGAAAACCCCACGCCACATAGACCACGATTGTTCGTATAACTGAACCCGTTGTTCAATCGCTTCAAACCTACAATATTTAAAAAGATCTTGATTTAAAAAAATGTTATAAAAGACCATAGTTGAAAATTAAAAACAAAAACGCATCAAGTAAAATCACTTATAACAAGCTATTAGGATGGTCCGGGAGGGTGAGATGAGGACAAACCTTTCCTTTATCTGAAACGATAAAAGACGCTCCTCTCACCTAAAAAACATTTTTCTAAGAAAAAAGTTTAAAAATTAAAAACCGTATATTTGATTTTGGAATACCGTTTGGAACGAAGCCTGCGAGTGTGTTGTTCTGAACATCAAAGAACTTCAATTGTGATAGTCCGGTTATGCTTGCAGGAATCGGACCAAGTAGCCGGTTAAAACTTAGGTCGAGTCTCTCTAACATGGCTAACCCTCCAAGGCTCGGTGGAATGCGACCGGTTAACTGGTTGTGTTGCAGGCCTACAAAGGTTAGTTTTTTTAAGTTTCCGAGCTCCGGAGGTATGCTCCCAATTAACTGGTTACAACATAAATCGACAGCTGCAAAAGTAGTAGTAGTAATAATAATATTCGGTGTTTGATTTATAAACAGAAAAAGAAAGTATCTGTGAGGTCACCTTGAAGACTACCCATGTTTTCTATCTCCAGGGGTATTTCTCCTGTTAGATTATTGGTGTTAAGATACAATTCTGATAACTCGGCAAGACCCGAAATCTCTTTCGGTATCTTCCCGGTCAAGGAATTGTAATGAAGGTATAAACCCGACAAGCACTTAAGGCCGGAGATCGACGGAGGTAGTTTTCCCGTGAGCCCTCGGCCTGGTAACGAGATGTTAGCCACTTTGAGATAGTCATTGCAAGCCACGCCGAGAAAAGAACCGCTGCAGGGGTCGCCGGACTCCGTCCATGACGAAAGATGCTTGTTTTCTGGGTCTAGAGAAGCCTTGATGTCCATAAGAACTTTTAGTTCTGCATTTGAGTAACATAGATTTGGGAAAAAACAAAGTGTTAAAGGAAAAAATAGGAAAGAAAGATGAAACATGTTTGGTATTTTTGCAATTGGGGTTGTTGATTTTAGGAATTAAAGAGATGGAGAGTTTGTCAAAGATTGATTTTAGGAATTAAAGAGATGGAGAGTTTGTCAAAGATGAATAATGTCAACTGTGAAGGGTGAGACTTTGAAAGTGAGGGACAGAGAGATGCATGAAATGGGAAATTGTGAAGACCCTTTGTAGTCAATGATCAACTGTCTTCACTTTTCTCTATTGTTTATTTTTGTTATTATATTATATCTTCTATGATAAATATAAAATAATTTTATTAGTTTTCTATCTACTTTTACTCGTATATTATAATTTCTTTTCATTAATACGTGTTTAAGTGGATTTGATAGACAATCTTATTACGTTAAGCATTTACTCACATATAGACATTAAAATTCAAACGTTTCTTTTACAACACGATGAGTGAATGTAAAAGTTATAAGTTAGCGTATGAGCTTCATATGTGTTAATATTTTTTTTATAAAGGTTGTCGTTTTATTCCATGTTTGAATATTTTAATTAACTTATACACAAAACGACACTAAAAAATTAAAATGAACAAGTGAGGGTCTGTTTGATGACTATATTAATGTACTTGGATTGAGTTATTAATCAAAGTGAACCATAATTTACATCAAACAAGTCAGGAAATACGAGGTGCACACTTGTTTGAGTTTATTATTATTTTAAGTAATTTTGAACCTTGTTTGTTCTTAAGGGCGAAACCCGTAAGAATTGGGGATTCCAAGGAGGCAACACACCCTTAGCAGGGGTCCGGGAGTAGCGCCCATGGGAGCGAGGTCCATCTGGCTGTGATCGAGCTGCCATGTTAGCTTGTTTTTTTTTTTTTGACAAATGCTGCTATATTAAAATTTTCATCATAATTTTAATTTTCTAAAATTTGTATTGAAATTTCGGTATTAAATTGGCACATTTTGTGTGATTTGAAAATTAACTGCTTTTTTGAATATGAAAACTATTTTTTGTCATAGTTTTTTCTTTGGTTCACAAAATCAACATAAATTTCATACTATCTTTCGAATTCAATTATGAGTTTTATCTCATTGAAATATTCGAGTGAACCATTAAATTGTTTCAATCTGAAGGTACGCCATGACTCTAAAAAATTCTAGATTTCAATACTCGAAAACTACAGTGTTTACGGGCTGCATATCAGATGGCTAATGGCTTTAAGTGAAATAAAAAGGTAAGAATGTCTCACACGAGAACAAAAATTATGTATGTAACGTTATTGAAGTGATTCTTTTTTCTGACTTTACTATATAAGTAAAATAAGAAAAATAAAAAATGATTACTTACAAGAGAGACCATTCGTGTAATTAACTTAAAAATAAATCACGTTTTTTAACTATTTCAATGCCGTTAAAGTATATTTGTGTACTTCGTGGTTCTAAAAGTATAATACAATTAAAAACACTAGATTTACACCCCGGCCAGCGGCGGATTATACGCCGGGGCTGACGCGGTTGTTTATAAGCACATGATCATCTATTAACAAGTGATAATATTATTTCATCATAATTAAAGCATACGTTACAAATAGAAATGGAAAACAAAGAGTTCAAACATTACATAAGTTGAATTTAATCTTTAATAAAGCTAGGTCCAAAGTCCTAAGTGATCAAGTAGTGTCCTCAAACTGGTGCACCTAAAACATGTGAATAAATGTCAACTACAAGTAGTTGGTGAGTAACACAGGTTTTGACACCAAACAAAAGTTAAGTATAGGTTTACAATTCAATATGTTCAAAGCATGTCTAAAGCATATATGTGAAAACATACAAGGTTCCAAGCATACAATTCAAGCCTGATATTAGAAAACTAGATACACAATCTCACTGATTGCCATTTTAAATAAAAAGGGAGAAAGCGGATACTCCAAGTTATAGTTGATACCTAACAAAACCCGCCAAGGTCTTGTGGTAAGTTATAGTTTTGGATTCCCTATAAATGATCATGTTAGATACTACCTTAGGCTTGGGCTGCAAGTTAATGAATGTACTGGCATGAAACACATGCAATGGTCACCAAGTAGTTCAAATATAAAGCGTAAAGATCAAAACAAAAGAACAAAGGTATTGAATTGTGTACGAAATATAGTTAATGATATGTTCCACCCCAAAAAGTAAAAATAGTAAAAATGGGCTATGTAAACTCACCTTACAATGAGTAGCTTGGATGCCACACAAGTATAATGTTTGTTGCACACATGTTCTAGCTAACCACAAGGTTAACCTATGTTTGATGGAATATATGTATCAATAATTTGTACAACTGAAATAGGGAATCCTAATGTGCGAGGAGATTGATGTGGGTGTCCTCATTTTAATAATAAAATAATTATTTGAGTTGCAAATAATATTTTATGTAAATCTTTGATAAATATTTGTATTGTAATAAGTGAAAGAATGAATAGAGATTTTGTTTGTTTGTAATAATTATATAAACGTATGAATAAATAATTAGGTTTCTTTTGTTTATAAATAAATACACAAATAAATAAATGAGTAGTTTTCTTTTATTTGTACTCGCATAAATTAATAGATAGATAAATGAATAAATAAATGAGTAATAATTAGTTGAGTAATTAAATAATTTACTACATAAATAAATGAATAAAACCTTTCATTTGATTTATGAAAAATAAATGTTAAAAAATAATAATTTAATTAGTTGGTAATTAAACCAAAATTTAAAGTATAATAATGTTCTAATTAATTAATAATTAAACCATAATTTATTTATTAATTAAAAGTATAGAATTGTGTTTTAAATGTTCTCATATTATAAAATAAGTTATATAAAAGTTTGTATAAATATTTGTAAAGAAATGAGTTTATAATCATAATCATAATTAGTTGAAAGTGGTTGTTATACACTAGAATGGTTATCATTCCAGAGTAGTACCTCCAACAGAAAAGTTCGCAGGAAAGAGTTGGTCGGATCAGAACCCCGTCTTTTTCTAGCATAACTTTAATTTTTGCCAGATGACTACATACTGGTTTGAAATTTACTCTATTTGTATACTTAACCAAGGTTAGGTTGTGTTTGGAAAGTATATGGGCTAAAGTGAAAATATGAGTTTAATAAAGATAGAAATTGAATATTAAATAATTTAATTTAAAAATAAGAATTTTTAGTAAAAACATGATTTTTGAAATTGAAAGGAGTAAGAAAGATCAAACCAAGCTTTTAAATAAAAGTTTGAACAAGTTTAATTAAAATAGGGCTTTTGATCTTGGATAGGTCTATGATTATAACATAAACATGTTAAGGATCATAGATCTAACTAGTTATGAGAGATTTTTGAAAGAAAAATTATGAACAAGCAAGAACATAAGAAAAACTTACTTAGAATGGAAGGATTTAAGCTAGAATCTTTCAAAAGATGAAAAGAACGACATTTAGTAGCTAGAGAACCCTAGAGGATCGTTGAGGTGCGAATAATACATGTGAAATAAGGGCTCTATTTATATGATAGTATCATGGGCTTATTCACAAAATTTAATTTGTTATAGGGACTAAGATTGTAAAATATGAAGAATAATTTTTAATTTCATAACATATTTTAACTTAAGTGCTCATTAATTTTATGTTTATGACTTAATTTCATCATAATTCATATTAAAAATGTTTATAAATGTAATTATATACTTATTTGTTTTATTTACCTTTAGTAATTTAAAAATACAAACAATGTTAATTAACAATGTTATATTTTCATAATAAATTGTTTAAATGGTTTATTTATCATATGTGTATATATATAGTCACATATATATATATATATATATATATATATATATATATATATATATATATATATATATATATATAAGTAAACACATAAAGGATATCAATTCATAATCAAAGCTTGTAAGCTTAGATTTGGTTATTATAACAAAGTGTATATATTTATTTCATAACAATCATATAAGTATGTATGCACACTCATGAATTATAATGAATAAATAGGATACCTTCATAAATGCGAATTATAAAATAATGAAATTACAATTTACCGGAATAGTTAAAATAAAGGTCGGAATTTCCTAGGAATTACAGATGATTAGATTAATTATTTTTTCTTAGAGAAAAAGCTATAAAACATGTGATAACCAATCACAATAGATTATTCACGTTAAACAAAACTTGTAAACCATGATTAATATATTATATATTTAAAAACATTCAATTTATAAAAAAGAATAAAGTTTTAGGGCTACACTAGGGATAGCACACATTTCAGATAAGATAAAATAGGGGAGATTGAGATGGTTCGAGCATGTTCAAAGGAAACAGATGATGGCACATGTAAGGAGCGTGAAAATCCTCACAGTAGATGGTAAGACGAGCAGAGGCAGAGTAAGATTGAAATGGGACGAACAGATTAGGAGTGATTTGTTATACTTGCACCCTTATGAGGACATGATCAGTGATAAGAGTTCTTGAAAACATCAGATAAGGGTTAGAGATTTTTAGTGGGGCGCATAGTTCTTGGTTTTCACCAAGGCCTTGTACATTGGCTTGACTTTACTTAGGTTACTTTTAGTTTTATGTTTCGTCTCTAGGCATAGGTCGACATCTAGGCTTAGGAGTGCTTTTTAGTGTCTAGGTTTACCTTTAGTTTCTAAGTGGACTGGTAATCTTAAGTGTACCTCAGTTTCTAGGTGTGTCTACGTTTTAGGTTTATCTTTAATTTTTAGATGTGTCTTAGTCTAGACTACTTTAGTATTATGTTTTTTATGCATTATTGCTCATATATTTTTTTTGATTTCTAATATTGGTTCTCTGTTACAAGTTTTATCTTGTTTCAAAATAGTTTTTTTTCCTGAGTTGAGGGCCTATCTCGGAACAGCATCATTATCCTTTGAAACACAAGTAAAGCTTGCCCTTATCTCACTGTCCTCAAACCCTACTTAATAAGTGATGTTCACTTATATTCATAAAATGTCTAGATTTTTTTTCTTAGAGAAAAAGCTATAAAATATGTAATAACCAATCACAATAGTTTATTCACGTTAAATAAAACTTGTAAACCATGATTAATATACTATATCATGATTGTTAATAGATAAAGTTCTGAAATTGGCATAAGTCCAAAGATTGTTTTGTAATTTAGTCTGTAGTTTTTTATCATATTAATAGGGCGATTCTAACCACACACAGAATATTGCTAATTGGACCCGTCGTCGCGCGATACGTCCTCGTATAGGTCAATACGAGGGCGTATTGGGTTTAGTCTCTGACACCAGAATGACACGTGTCATTCTGGTGTCCCATACGATTCGTATTGCCCTATACGCCTCGTATGAGACAGGGCTCAATATTTTTCTTCAAAAGTTGGAAGATTTGGTGATAAATAATCCTATACGTGGCGTATAGACCTATACGCCACGTATAGGATTATTTATTTAATTATATTTTTTTAAAATTTATATAATTTTGTTTATATAAGTTTGTTAATATAAGTTTGTTATCTATTTATAAATTTTATATATTTTATATTTTTTTTTAAACATTTATTATCTTTTTACAGTATAATCAAACAAAATATTAAACATTACAAACCAAACAAAATATTAAACATTACAAACCAAACAAAATATTAAACATTACAACCAAACAAGTAAACTAAACATTATATACATTACATCATAAAATTAAATATATACATCAAAATGTTTTACATACATAACAACGAAATAAACAAAATACAAATAAAAGAACTAAACCTAATCGGCTCCGGCCTCACCCTGACCTGCCCCGGCCTCACCCTGACCGGCCCCGCCCTCATCCTGAACGGGGTCGTCCGGATAATAACGTGGCGGTGGTAGTGGGGGTGGCTCGATGCCGGCGGCTCGTGACTGATTCACGAGCTGTCCAACCGCCCACGTCATCAGGTCCTCCATGCGATCGAGTTGACGACCATGTCGCCGTGAGTCGGAAACAAGGCCATCAAGCAATGCCTGGGTAGCCCTATCCAGCCTAACAGACCGACGTACGTGTCGGGGATGCTGTGGCGGATGCTCGTGGACCTGCTCGACGTGTGGAGGCTCGTCCTCAATCGCCATACCCTGCAGCGGCTGAGGCATAGGCGGGTCCCCCTGTCCAGGCATCTGCGGCAACGGCACCGAGACCCAAACCTGGTCCTGGACGGCCCCTACGAACCGAAGGCCCTGCGGGAATCGGTGCGTGATGCGCATGCCGCTCGCCGTGCGACGATCTAATCGGACAGGGGGTATGGCCGGTAACATCTGAGGCTCATGGTGGCCAAATGGTATGACCGACCGCATGATATGCGTGATGAATGCACCGCCATATAAAAGTCCGCGCCTCTGTCTCATATAGGCTGAAGCAAAATAAAGCGCCATGCTCGTGGACAGGTCGCACCGCCTCCCAGTAAGCAGGCAGAAAAGGAAGAAAAGATCTCTATCAGTGCACCACTCGCGGCTTTTCAGACGCGGTGCGATCGACGTCGAAATAAGCCGGTGCAGATATCTATACAAAGGATCTCTAATACCCGAGACCCTCCCCTTGGTACCCAACCAAGGACTATCTGAAATCAAGCCCCAAAAAACAAGGAGTTCCTCCTTGTCAACCTCCGTCACCGCCTCGGTGAATAGCGGCGCGACCGTCTCAGGCTCGTAGTACAAGCCCGTCGTGACGGCCCACTGACGGAGGGTCTGACGGTAAACGACCCCAAAAATAGAAAAAGAAATACGATCCGGATCCTCAATATCCGGCGCCTCCCCGGGTAGAGGCTGCAGCCCAGTCTCTGAATAGATGAACGTCGAAAGAAACTCGACGACAAGCTCTCGGTATGTCTCCTCAAAAGAAAGGTCAAAAAGACGCGACCATGGCGTGTCCTCACCGATGATGGCCCTAGCTCGCTCGGCCTCATGCACCTCCTCGAGGAGGGCCAAATCCACCGCCGTACCCGGACCCATCTGAACCTCCCGGAGCTTCTGGGACCGGGAATAAGCCTGTGTATCGGGCGGAAAATCTAGAAAAGGATAGTGCGCAAAACTGAGCCATACGCAGGCCAAATAGGCCATACGCGGGCGAGTTGCCGGGTAAACCAAGCCATACGCGACCAAACTAGGCCATACGCAGGCATGTGACCGGGTAAACTGAGCTATACGCAGCGTATAGACTTATACGTGGCGTATGGCTTCATCTTCTTCCTTAGATCAATCCAGAAGAACTATACGCCACGTATGGTCCTGTACGCGGCGTATAGTTCTTAATTTAAAACCTAAAAATCGCTAATCTACCCAGTTTCACCCGCTAATATTTAATAATAACCTAACATTAATGATCGTGGGTTAAGACACGTACCTTTTCAAAGTTTTTTTGATGGCACAATCCAAATCAACGAGCGTTTTATAAGCGGGTCGCGTATGGCTTTGTGTTTGTTTTTTTGGTTCGTTTGGTACAATACGGGGCCTAAACCAGATAAATCAAATGTATATAACCATTGTCACGTCCTCTCCGGATAGCCCAATCAACCAACTGCTCACGAGACTGAAAATTTTGGTTAGTTTTATAAGACATATTTTGATTATTTTGTTCTTCGTCTTCGTAGTCATCGGTTTGTTGTGTCGGGTAAGAGACTTCATCGTATACGTATTCGTTTGTGGGTTGTGTAAGGTAAGACGGTTCACCGTATACGAACTCGGGATTGCTTAGTGACTCGTTCAAATCTGGAAGCCTTACCCGTTGATGAGAATAAACGTTGGACGAGACCTCCTCCTGGTTCACCTCTTGAACGCCAAAACTTTGCGGATTGTTTTCCACCGACTCGTTAGAATATACCTGAAAACCGTAGTTACCATCCCACCACCAAGACATGTTTATAATTTTTGAATTTTGAAAGCATACGTTCGGTTCGAATGAGAATTCTGCATGGTTAAATACACAAAATTTGGGCCCTATACGCATCGTATAGCCCAATACGATGCGTATAGGGTACGAGGTGATGTGACTAGTGGCAGAAGGTACATTGTACCCTAAACTGCAGCGTATTGCCCTATACGAGGCGTATACGATGTTTGAATGACCAGGCTGGAAGAGAATGTCGGGCATGGGAAATTGTGAAGGGCTATACGCATCGTATTGCCCTATACGATGCGTATATAGCCAAGTCCAATTAGCATTCTCCGTGTGTGGTTAGTAGTGCCCTATTAATATTTATGATGACTATTTTAGTTAAGCCAGACACATTACTCGTACTACTAGACATATAATGTTCAATAATTTTTATAAAGATTCCAACCTAATTCTACACATGTGAGCTAAATAAACTCTCTCTTACACACATCAATTAATTCTACACATAATTCAATTTAAGGTTTTCATTCATCTTGAAAAGGCTTAAACAAGTGTCTCTTGATTAATCTTGAAAAGTCTTGAGGCTAGAAGAATTCATGGGAAGTATATTAAGATTAATAGGGATATGTATGCTAGTGTTAGGACAAGCGTGCGGGTGCTAGTAGGTAGGGATCGATGAGAAAATCCGAAACTCGAAGCATTCGGGACGAGTATGGGTCGGGTAATCGGGTATGAGACCAGGTTTGAGATTACATTTGAAATTTTTCATTGGTTTGAGACGGTTATGAGATATGATGATATATCCATTTACCCAATAACATATACCCGATTATACACCCGACATATCGAAATGTTGGTTAGAAAACCTAACCTACAAATGAAACAAAACAACTTACATGACCAACAACGGAGTTTTTAACCACTCCACCCAGTTCACTTTCAGTTTTCTATTCCTATTAGTAGTCCAAAGAAATGAAAACTGAACTATCGAATCAAAAAGTAATTCTTTCTTTAAATCACTTGCTTGAAAAATGGTCTCGTTTCTGGATTTCCATATAACCGACCATGCAGTGAAAATAATTGCCTCAACTATCTGTTTCTTATTCTTAACCATCCCAAACGAGTTGATCCAGTCCCTTACCGAGGACGGCTTCAAGTCAACCATAAGCCCTGAGATTTCCAATCAAGCCGCGATCGAGCTCCAAATGGTGACTGCAATCCTAAAATCTCCAAAAACGTGGTTTACCGATTCTTTATGACTAGAGCAAAAAGGACACATGATGTATAGGGAATATCCATGCCTTTATCACAAAGATTTTCTCTAGTAGGTAAGCGATTAAGAAGGAGCCTCCAAACCATGATATTCACATTTCTAGGGACCCATTTACTGCATCGAGTAGGAATACTCGCATCTGAAAGATATTTTCTTTCAATCGCTTTCCTCACATCCTTGACATTAAATCCCACCACCACTTATCATTCCCCTCCAACCATTGCACCTCCACCAAATCATGTTGGAGAGAGATGAACTGGTTTTCTTCAACCCACTCCTTAAAGGTCTTCGCCAATCCCAAAACCAACAGTTATCTTTTTTCCGATCCGCAATAACACAGTCTTTCTTGAGGTCCAAGCTAAACAATCTTGGAAATCTAGACGACAACGACCCTTCCCCATTCCACGTATGGTGCCAAAAAAACGTCGATTCCCCTAACCCCATTTTTTCTTCATAGTGGAGGATAAGACCTTTATCATTTAGAAAGTGGAATACTTTTGCAAGACGGTTCCATATACCGTTCCCCTTAGCAACCTTATCTTTATCAAAAGCATCTAGATTATGGTTTTGATTATATATTGAATTTATGACCTTAACCAATAAAGAATTGGGATTATTATAGTATATCCAACGAGAGCCAAGTTTAATGCTTGTAAACTCCCTACTCCCAACCTCCCTTTAGACTTATCCGCCATAATTAAATCCCACTTCACCCAAGCCATCTTTTTATTACCTCCGTCCCCTCCCCCCAAAAGAATTTAGAACGCATACCTTTCCAGTTGGTCTTTAATCTTCAAAGGCATGAGAAACAATGATATATAATAAATTGCCACAGAACCAAGTGGACCGGTAATTACAACTTTATACACACCCGATAGATACCCGACGAGTATTTTTTACAAACTAACGGGTTTACCCAAAACCCTTGGGTATACCCGATACCCGACTGGTAATTACCCGATAGAAACCCGAAGGGTTTTGGGCCGGGTATGGGACAATATTTTATAACCAGGTAAGGGGTTGGGATTACCTAAACCCGACCCATTGCCATCCCTACTAGTAGGGGATACATATTCGTTCCTTGTAGACGTGAGCCTTCACCAAGGTTCAGGGTTGAGTCAGTTTCTTTTTATAATTGTCTTGGATGAAATGTCAAAGTCGATACAGGAGGAAATCCTGTGGTGCATGCTTTTTTCAAATGATATTGTGTTGTAGCGGAGACGAAGCATGTTCTAAGCGAGAGGAGTGAAGACCATCTTTAGAGAGAAAAGGTTTAAGGAAAAGTCGTTCCAAAACAGAGTATTTTCATTGTAACTTAAGTCGGGCCATCTAGGAAGAGGACATACAAATCATGATTCAAGGACAAGTTGTCCTGCAGACAGGCACGTTCAAGTATTAAGGGTCGTTTGTTCAGAGCGATGAGGACTTTGACTATGATGTAGCACACTGCATGCAAGGGGGTTAGCGCAAGTGGAGTGCAACCACATGAGTTTTATGTGACATAAGATTCCTAACAAGACTAAAAAGGAAATTCTATAGGGTTGTAGTTTGACAAGCTATGTTATACGGAACTGACTACTGGGCCATAAAGAAAACACAAGCGCGAAAATTAGAGATAGCAGATATGAGGATGGTGAGGTGGATGTGTGGACACACGAGGTTATAAAGAATTAGAAATGAAGTTTTTAGGAAAATTAGGGGTGGAATGCATTTCAGACAAGTCAAGGGAGAGGTGATTGAGAGAATGAAATGTTACACATGAGGGTAAGATTTTTTAAACATAAATGATGTTTTCTATAGTTTTCTTAGTCAAATGACATATTCTAGAATTTGGTTTATACTTAAATGACGTAATTTATAATTTGCCCTATATTTTTTAAAAAGGTTTGAAGGAAAACTATTTGATTATAATTGCTAATGGTATTATAGTTCCTATTTTTAATGAAATTTAAGAAAACATTAATCAAATTAGGCCAAGACTATTGTCTCTTGTGAAGAACAAATATTTATTATTTGATTCATCTTTGACTATTCCTACTTCCAGAAGCAACCCATTTTCTTCCTAAATGATGTCTTCATCTTGTGTTTCAAAACATATATTTTATATTGTGACATGTGTTAATTATATATACCTAATAAAAAGTAACAGGTGAATAGTTGCTGTCTCACAAAACCTTACTTTGTATCTATATGTTTGAATTTGTGTGTATATATTTTTTTTAATTTTCAGTTACACCTCTTATACTATATATAATATGCGTCTTTAAGTAGAGGAGCGTTTAAGAAGGAGTGTCTCTTAAGCAAAAATCAGATATTTTTAGAGTGCGGCTCATTAAAGAGATACTAGGTTCGAATTTTAGGAATATGGGGAACGGATTTGGTGTGAGATGAGTAAAATTCCTGTTCAAGGACTTCTAACTTATAGGCCAACATTAGACTCATGATGGACCGTTAGGGTTTGATGGCGTTCCGTCACCAAAATAGGGTTGTGAGTCAGCGTGACACACGTCAGCTGCTCGTTTTGCCTGACCATTTTTCGGCGTGACGGACCGTTACCCACGCGGTGACGTCTATTATGGACAGATTGTGGCGTCGGAACCATTATGGTCCGTGTTAGGGTTACGTGTGTCAAACTCAGCTGGTGAGTCATCGGGAAATTCTTCCCTTCATTAGCCCGTAACGGACCAGTACGGACGGTTACGGTCCGTTACCGTCCTAAATTTCCAAAAATTTGATTTTTGATTCAACCCTTATGGTTTATTTTTTTACTAGAAGTCGGACCAAATTGTGACAAATGTTACATTCAAGGTACCGACAAAATATTAAAAATGACCCTGTTTCGAATAAAACTTTAATTTGAACCAAATTTATGCCAGAATGTCATGGGAGAAAGTTATCAGAGAAAAATAAAATTTAAAAAATATTAAATGAGTTAAATACGTATAGGGTTAGGCTATACGCACCCCCACTCCTACTTGTCGTACCCAATTCTTGAAAAAATAACTTTTAAACTTGTCATTTACCCCCTTCAAAAAATCATTATTTCTAAAACCGTTCTTTTACTTTTAAAAATACTTTCTATAAAATAAAACGTATACTCCTTCCCTCTCCTACTTGTCGTACCCCCATCATTTTACCCCCTTTCGAATAATCATTATTTATAAAACCGTTTTTTAGGTTTAAAAACTTTCTATAAAATAAAAACGGGTTAGGTCAAACATATCACCGCTCCTATTTGTCGCACCCCCCCTAAAAAAACAACTTTATACTTGTCATTTTAACACATTGGAAAAAATTATAATTTTAAAACCGTTTTTTAATTTTAAAATTACTTTTTATAAAATAAAAACAGGTTAGGCTATACATACCTCTCTGAAAAAATAAGTTTTAACCAACAATGATTAATTAACAAAAAGACAAAAGTAAAAAAAAACACAACAAAGTTTGAATTGTATTTATTTGAAAACTTAGAGGGGGAGTGCAACAAGTAAAAATTAATGAAAGGGGGGTACGTATAGCACGACCCGTACGTATATTATATGTAGTATAAGAATTAAAATTGAAAATAAAAAAGAATCCACCTCTTATCATACACCTCACTACATAGTATAATTTCTGAGTTGGTATTTGTTAGTGTAACGCCTTGATTGGTAGCCTCTTAATGGTTATTAAGAGGTTACCTTTTAATGATTTAAAGCTTTTTAATGGTTAAGAGGTAACCTTAAGTCTGAATGGTTAAGAGATAACATCTTAATGGTAAGTTATCACAAGTTACATGGCCCCTTACCTTTGAACCATTAAGATGCTTTGAACCATTAAGAGGTAGTCTCTTAATGCCATTAAGAGGCTACCAAACAGGCCCTAACTAATGGGCACGTCCGCGCTTCGCGGCGGGGCGGGCCTATTTTGAAAAATATTTAAACAAAAACGTAAACGAAACTTTAAAAAACGTTAATAAAAAACAAATGTAAAACTAAAATATAAAAAAAAGAGGAAAAAAAAATTAAGTATTAAGACCCTTACGTTGCGGCGTGAAAAACGGCGGAAAAAAATAAAGTATCGAAAACTAAATTTAAACAGAAAGGCATCCACTTGCGGGGTGTTAAACCGCGAAAGAAATTAACATCATCGAAAGCTTATGAAATAGTTATCTTTAAACGAAATAAATAAACCTACTCGAAACTTCATAGGAAAAAAAGAAAATGTAACAAAGTCGACGTTAAAAAAAGTTAACAGGAAAAGTTAGTAAAAGAAAGCAAAATTGTTCAAAGAAAGTAAAGACTTTAAAAAGAACTCATAACGACGTTGTACGCAAGTGCTTAGATAACTTATACACTATCAAGCGTAACTTCGTTATAATTGTGCGTATTCCACTTATTGTAAATCGGTTGGTAAAAAATAGTCGAAAAAACGTTTAATGTGTAAGTGATAACTTTATTAAATTCAGATGCTTTAATATAAATTTGTTAAAGGTAAAAAAATCTTTTTTAAATTCAAGGGTTTAAAAGTAAATATGTTATAAATTAAGTGTTTAAATGTAAAACTATATAAAAAACAAAATTGCTGACATATTTAATGATATGAGCATATTCATTAATCATTTGTACTATATGCATCTTGAGTTTTTATTACGTCTTTTGTTAGTATTTGAATAAGAAATAATAATTTATCCATATTATTTAGGTTAGTAACTGATTTAGTTTTTACAATTATAATATGTTGTTAATTTGACCTATGACTTCTAAAAAGTCGTTTTGTTTTTAAAATTTTATACAACCTTAGACCATCAACATCGAGAGGGTTGGATGGGGGCTTCAAGTCGGCAGCTGCCCGTATGATCGGCCAAAACCCGTCATCTCTCTCTCCTCTCCCTTTTTCCTTTTTCTTCCACCTTACTCCATGAGAGTCTAACACTCAACCCATTGTGGATAGTCTTATGATGCTAA
Source organism: Smallanthus sonchifolius (assembly GCA_023525975.1). NCBI lineage: Eukaryota > Viridiplantae > Streptophyta > Magnoliopsida > Asterales > Asteraceae > Smallanthus > Smallanthus sonchifolius. Next base: position 56,021,856 of record CM042041.1, on the reverse strand, counting down.
TATACAACTTTCAAAAGTAGAGACTCAGACAGGGACGCAAACATATATTACATGTTTTAATGGACGCAGACTGCTATACAGTAAAAAGGTACAACGGACATTTCACCTGAATTTAAACGGAATTTTTTAACGAAGTTAGGTTCAGGGACTCAGAGTGTTACAGATTGTATAGCACAGGTACTCAAATCGTTAAAAATTAATGTTAAGGACACATTGTGTTAAATCGTTTAAACCATAAGGACGCAAATGATAATTTACTCTCAAAATATAATGAAAAATACTAGATGCATAAATTTCAAGTTTGAAAGTAAAAAAGTTTATGAACAAACTTTATTGGACATGAATACTAGATGCATAAATTTCAAATTTTAAATTAAAAAAATTTATGGCCGAACTTTACTGGACATAATAAACTCAATGCTTTAAAAGCAACAACCATACTTTTTAACATCAACTGAAAGGACAAAGTATGTTTTTTACTTACAGATTTTTTTCCGATTAAATATTCCGATTAAATATTCGTGTATATCATAAAAATAATTCTATCTGAAAGCGATTTACACGATTATCAGAGAATTTAAGCATACACGAACACCGAGAATTATTACAAGAAACGCATCCAAATGCAACTATCTTTTATAGTTTGCAATTACATCTTTTTTAACAAGTTTTGCAACTGGTTATTTAATCTTAGTGGTGTAATTCAACTTTCATTTTTTATTAAAGAAAAAGAAATAATAAAAAGTAAATGGTTATCATCACATATTAGATACACTTCCACCATTCAAGGTAAATGGTAATAGTGGAGTAATGATTAAAATTTGGTGATCAACTTTACCAATTGCACAACACGGTTGACAAGAAGAGAGGACGAGGATTTCAATCTATTTATTATAAATAAATAATCATCAATTTATGTACTAAATCCAAAATAATATATCAAATAGAAAACATCATATTCAAACTACTCACCAACCTAAAAAAACATTTAAATAGAAAAAGTGTGTGTCGTGAGTGGTGATGTAACATCCAAAAAATAATAAAACGAATAAACATAGCGAGACCGGTGATTTACTCGGAACATTTAAACAAAAGGGAGCGGGCTTGGGCTCGGCTTCAATGGGCCGAGGGAAGCCCAGATATATATATAAGGCAAAGCAGCCCTCTTCCCTGCTCATTCCACACTCACGCAACTTCTAGATAGAGAAAGGAAAGCTCGGGTCTAGAGAGAGAAAGTCGACGGATCGTCACGAGATTAGAGGAGCACGTTACAGCTGAGCCCGTGAGCAAAACCTCCGAATCAGAATTACAATCCAGGTAACGATTCGATCACATTATGAGTTTTTGTTCGTTTTGGGAAGTTTCGGGTTTTGGCTAAAAGATAACGATTTTGCGGATGAAACTTGAAAGTGAACTTAGGTATATCATCTAGAATGAAAAACAAATGTTTTGATCAAAGAAAATTTAGATATCGACATGATCAGATTCGCATGCAGAACATTCAGATTTTTTGGGGAAGGCGACAAGTGCAGACCATCGAAACAACTTAGATTCGATATGTGCAGACCTATCGAAACTACCCAGTTTCGATATATGCAGGCCCAATCGAAACTACCATAGTTTCGATATGAGCCCCCGATCCAAAGCTAAGATAATACATAAGTTACTTATCGAAACTACCTATCGAAACTACCTATGTTCAAGCATAGTAATGTCTAGTGTCATCTAGGAGCACCACCTTATGTGCATGATTTTATTATACAGATCGTGAGTGACACTAGTGAAGCTCAGTAGCCAGCTTAGTGTATTACAGAAACTACTCATCAGGTGAGTTCTATGTGCCCCCTTTCTATGTTATGTGCAAACCTTATTAAATGTTTTGGGGCTGAAATGTATACACTAAATGAATAACAGTTATGAATGTCAATGTGATCATACGTGGTATACAAATATATATATATCTTTACACGAAATAGAATTATGAATAAAGAATGAAACGTATGATATTTAAAGAATGAACGAAAGTATGACATAACGTGTAAAGAAGAAATCTTGCTTTATATCCATGAATATATTGCTTGCCAAGTATAAGAAAACGTTATGGACGCTTCGATGATAACGGCTACTTCGGTAGATGGACGACCACGTGACTATCGTACAACCGGGACAAGTGCGTTCCTTCATCAGCTAGGACGTACTAAAGTTATTAACGGACGGTCTAAGAAAAATTGGCATCTTATAGTAGAACGGTTGTATAAATAATAGTCGCATGGGAAACAGATACCGTCGGGTAGACGGGCGAATTACGACCTACGACGGTAGGACGGTTGTAAGTCATGACGGATGGACAAAGGTTACCGGACGGTTGTAAGAATAAAATGACGGACGACACTTGTTGCCGGACGGTTGTAAGTATAGGTGGGCCATGACGATGGACCGCAGCGATTGTCTTTGTGACCTTCGTAACCAAAAGACGGGTTGATCACCCTTAAGGGTATTACCCATGAATGTAAAGAAAAGAAAAGGTGAATATATATATATTTGCAATCACAAAATACAGAAGAAAGAGAAGCAAAAGTTATGAAAATAAATGAGACCAATGACGTGAATATATATCTATATGTATTTGCGAAGAATGATAAATGAGAAGCAATTCAAGTCAATGTGTACTTATATAAACGCATATATATACTTATGCATACTTATAAAGAAAAGAATGTTTATACCTAATTGCATTAAACTAGAACTCACCAGCGTTAGCTGACTTTTAGTATACATTTCATGTAAAGGAAGATAAGGTCGTGCGATGGCGTGGAGGTTACCCGGCACGAGACTGACATCCCTCTTTTGTTTTATATGTTTTCGAACAATGTTATGTTTTTAATTGTAAAGACTTCCGCTGTTATGATTATGTAATTGGATGACGAATGTTTTTGATATAAATTCAGTATTTTATGACTATGTTTATGAGTAAATCCAACAAGTGAGGTTACCCGGGAAAGGGGCATTACAAGTTGGTATCAGAGCAATAGTTTGAGAGATTCAGACATCCCTAAATGTCTGGACTCAAACTGATTATGGGACCAATGCACGGATGTCAGTCATGGGTAACCAACGCCAACGCCAGCACAGTAAGTAAGTACTAAGGTTAATACACTTGGATAAGAATAGATACTCAAACCTAGAACCAATAGATGTCAATGTCATGACCAATTTGAAGAGATTGGAACCCGAAAAGCAATGTAAATTTCTAATCACAAACCGGTCACTGTAATTAAAAATTTACCTTGTTCGTACTGTTTCAAGACTATGATCTGAGAGAATGACATTGATGTATTCCCTTTATGACCATCAGGAAAACTAGGAACTATGGCTGGAGGAGGAAGAACAGGACCTCGTGGCGGTCGCACTGACCGACGAGGTAGACCTCCGTTGAACCAAAGAATTGAAGAAGAAGGGAGTGTGCACGCAGAGCACACCGAAAGTGTGCACGAAACAGAAGTGACCCCAATTAGGGACGACAGTCCAGGGCCTATACAGTTGGAACCTGAAGTCAGGGATGCTATTGCCCGTGAAGTTGTGCTCACTTTGAAGAAGGTATTGCCTGATCTACTATCCGAGGCAATAAAGAAAAGCAAAGAGGAGGATGAAGGAGACAAGGAAGAGAAAGTATATGCTAGTGATGGGGATGAAATAAAGATAGGATCGAGCAACCGTGGGTGTACTTACAAAGGCTTTAAGGACGGAGACCCACCCAAGTTCGATGGGAGCAAGGATTCAGTGGTAACGCTTGAATGGATTGAGAGGATGAATGCTGTAATCAACATCAGCGAGTGTCGACCAGACCAGGCTGTTAAATATGTTGCTCATTCTTTCACCAACGAAGCACTAAGTTGGTGGAGGAATATTCAGAGAACTAAGTCACCAAATGCTACAAACAGAATGACATGGGACGACTTGAAGAAGCTGATCATCCAAAAGTTCTATCCACAGAACGAAATTGATCGAGTGGAAAATGAATTCCTAAACCTTAAGGCTGGAAACAAGACGCACTGCCAGTATACTTCGAGATTCAATGAGCTAGCTCAACTAGTACCCCACCTGGTAGAAACTGAAGACCGTTTGATCAAGTACTATGTTAAGGGGTTGCCACAACGGGTCCGTGTTCATATAAAAGCTAACCTACCCTCGACCTTCGAGTCGGTAGTGAATCTGAGCGGAATCGTCTACGACGAGTACGCCAATGAGGACCCGGCACCTGAGACACAAAAGAGAAAGTGGGAGAACCCGTCTAGAGGTACCGGAAGAGGGAACGTAACTACTGCAAATAAGAAACCAAGGTCGGATAAATATGAAGCCTGCAAGAAATGTGGAAGGCAACATTTTGGCGAGTGCCGGGTCGGCTCCACCACATGTTACAGGTGTGGGAAGGCGGGGCACTATTCTCGTGACTGCTTAAGAGACACTAAATGCCAAGTATGTGGACTGTTTGGTCACCTGACTAAGGATTGCAGAAAAACCAGACAATCTGGTTCGGGAAAAGAAAAGGAACAGGAACAACCAAAGACTAGGACTCGAGCTTACGCCCTGACTGAGGAGGAAGCAAGGGGAAATCCTGATGTTGTGTCAGGTACGTTCCTAGTTAATGATGAACATGCGGCTATATTATTTGACTCGGGTGCTAGTAAAAGCTTTATATCAAATGCATTTAGTCATAAACTGAATTGCACTATCAACACAGTAGTAAAGGCCTTTAGTGTACAAACTGTTGTTGGTAAAAATTCGGCAGTATTCCAAGTAACAGAGGATTGCATAATAGAAATAGAGGGTCATAAGTTTCCTTCTAGATTATTCCTTCTCACCTTAGGAGGATTCGATATAGTATTGGGTATGGATTGGTTAGCTGCCAACGAAGCTCAAATCATATGTAAACGTAAGAGGATACACCTCAAGGCTCCAAGCGGCAGCCCAATTACGGTTTATGGGGATTGGAATTGCACGATGCCGAACATCATCTCGATGATCAAGGCCGAAAGTTACATGAGGCGCGGTTGCGAAGCTTATCTGGCATATGTTATTGACGATAGAATGAAAACGAAAGAACTCGAGAACGTACCCGTGGTGTGCAATTTTTCGGAAGTATTCCCTGAGGATCTACCTGGGTTGCCACCCGATCGGGAAATAGAATTTCAGATTGACTTACTGCCAGGAGCTGAGCCCGTTGCCAAAGCCCCCTACCGATTGGCTCCGTTAGAAATGAAAGAATTGATGTCTCAACTACAAGAATTAACAGAAAAAGGATTTATTAGACCGAGCATTTCACCATGGGGCGCTCCGGTACTATTTGTAAAGAAGAAAGACGGCAGCATGCGCATGTGCATTGACTACCGTGAACTGAACAAGAGGACAGTAAAGAACAAATACCCACTACCTAGAATAGATGACCTTTTTGATCAACTGCAAGGTGCGAGTTGGTTCTCAAAGATCGATCTTAGGTCGGGTTACCATCAGTTGAAAGTAAGAGAGGAAGATGTACCAAAGACCGCGTTTCGCACGCGTTATAGGCATTATGAGTTTCTCGTGATGTCCTTCGGATTAACTAACGCACCAGCAGCGTTCATGGATTTAATGAATAGTGTGTGTCGACCAATGCTAGATCGATCAGTGATAGTTTTTATAGACGACATACTGGTATATTCGAAAAACGAGGGTGATCACCACTGTCACCTAAGAGAGGTTTTGGAGGTGTTAAAGCAGGAGAAGTTGTACGCGAAATTCTCCAAATGCGCGTTCTGACTTAGGGAAGTCCAATTCCTAGGTCACGTAATAAACCCAAACGGAATCATGGTAGATCCTGCAAAGATCGAGACAGTAAAGGAATGGAACGTCCCAAAGATACCAACAGAGATACGAAGTTTTCTGGGATTGACAGGCTACTATCGAAGGTTCATTCAAGATTTCTCAAGGATAGCCTCGCCACTAACTAAACTGACACGGAAGGAAGTGAAATATGAATGGGGTCAAACCCAAAACAACGCGTTTGAGGAACTTAAGGCACGACTAACCCAAGCTCCAGTCTTGACTCTACCTGAGGGAAATGAAGACTTGGTAGTCTACTCTGACGCTTCGGGGCAGGGTTTGGGGTGCGTACTTATGCAACGAGGAAAGGTAATTGCTTATGCATCGCGGCAACTAAAGATTCACGAGGTTAATTATCCAACACACGATTTAGAGTTAGCAGCAGTAGTTTTCGCGTTGAAAGTATGGAGGCACTACTTGTATGGAGTTAAATGCACCATTTACTCCGATCACAAAAGCCTGAAGTACTTTTTCGAACAAAAGGAATTAAACATGAGACAAAGGAGATGGTTAGAGCTACTGAAAGACTATGACTGTGAGATATTGTACCATCCAGGCAAGGCAAACGTAGTGGCTGACGCTTTAAGTAGGAAGGAAGAATCGGCACCTATCCGGATCAAAGCGTGTCAGTTGATTATAACACCAGACTTGATGAGTGAAATATCAAAGGCACAAGATGAAGCATTGTTAGAAAGAAATGTGAAACGAGAAAGAATAGTAGGATAACAAGGGAACTTAGATGCAAATGCATACGGAGTACGAACTAGGTTTGGCCGGATGTGGATACCTAAGATTGGCGAGCTTAGAGCCAAAATACTTGATGAGGCCCATAAGTCTCGCTATTCTATCCACCCCGGGACAAACAAAATGTATCAAGACTTGAAGAAAGAATACTGGTGGCCTGGCATGAAGAATGATGTGACAGAATACGTGAGCAAGTGCCTAACGTGTTCTCTAGTTAAGGCCGAGCACCAGAAACCATGCGGTAAAATGCAACCTTTACCAATACCGGAATGGAAGTGGGAAGAGATCACAATGGACTTCATTACCAAGCTACCGCGAACAGCTAAAGGCAATGATACCATTTGGGTGATCGTCGACCGCTTGACAAAGAGTGCTCACTTCTTGCCAATACGAGAAACTTCTTCTTCTGAAAAGCTAGCAGAAATATTTATCAAGGAAATTGTGAGCAGACATGGTATGCCGCAGTCGATTGTGTCCGACAGAGTTACTAGATTCACGTCAAGGTTTTGGAAGAAATTCAACGAAGCAATGGGCATTAGACTGAACATCAGCACTGCTTACCACCCTCAAACCGATGGACAATCGGAAAGGACCATTCAGACCTTGGAGGACATGCTTCGGGCCTGTATCATTGACTTCGGTGGGAGTTGGGACAGCCATCTACCATTGGCAGAATTTTCATATAACAACAGCTATCACTCAACTATTGGCATGCCGCCGTTTGAGATGTTGTATGGGAGGAGATGCAGAACCCCGATTTGTTGGGGGGAAATTGGACAGAAGGATTTTGCAAGTCTCGAAGTGGTCAAAGCCACTTCTGAGAAATTTGATCAAATCAAAGCTCGAATGAAAGCTGCAAAAGACCGACAGAAATCATACGCGGATAAGAGAAGAAGAGATTTAGAGTTTCAAGTAGGGGACATTGTACTGTTAAAGGTATCACCATGGAAAGGAATCATCCGATTCAGAAAGCGTGGCAAACTAAGCCCAAGGTTTGTCGGACCTTTCAAGATTTTAGCAAGAGTGGGTCTAGTTGCTTACAGACTCGACCTACCCGTTGAGCTTAGTGGAATACACCCTACGTTTCACGTGTCGCACTTACGCAAGTGCCTAGCTGACGACACAGCTCACATACCTTACGACGAGATCGAAGTGGATAACAGTCTAAATTATGTAGAGGAACCGATAGCCATTCTTGACCGAGCTGAGAAACGACTACGCAATAAGTCGATACCGTTAGTCAAGATACAATGGAAGCACAGAAAAGGGTCAGAAGCTACGTGGGAAAAAGAAGACGAGATGAGGTGATGTCGTCCAGACGGTCTATTAAAAACTAACAAATAAAACCTATTCTAGACTTTCTAGCTTTAAATTTATAAAACCTAGACTCGACCTAATACTAGACCACACAACCGGCAAGTGTACCGATCAATGTAATATAGCCTAAACGAAGTCCGAGTTATCGAACCCAAAAGACACTGAATAACTAAATTAGACTCAACTAGGACTTAAGTATGATTTGATTGGTTTGGGGGATTACTACACTACTAATTATCAACTAAGGAATGCACTAAACTAAGGACAACTCAAACTATCAAGAGCAGAGAACAAAGGTTGAAATCAAGGGTAAAGAAGTCACTACCTAGGTCAGAATCCTATATGCAAAGCTCAACTTCTATCGGTTTTGGAAACTATGTTGGATCTGGGTTTCTAATGATATAACACCTAAAAGATATCTAGTGGATTCCCGATCACTCTCGGTCTCGGGATGTGACCAGAAGACAACCTAAGGATACTAGACTCACCAGATGGTTGGATCACTTCTCAGGTATTTCCAACTATGACAAGTACCCTAATAAACGGATTACCTCTCAGTCTCACCGCCTACCATACACTCAAGGAATGCATGGGGTAATTCTAGAATGGATACTATGATTCGAATAGCAACTATCACTAGACACCTACACTCACGTCCTCTCAGACTGTTAACACTCGGATTCCTAATGATGAAGACTAAACGACTAATTCTCACCTCTCGGGTATTGAACTAAGACATACATTCACTTCTAATCAGTAATTAAATAGGTTTTCTATGGTTACTACGTCTAGCAAACCACTCCAAATCACAAACCCTAAGATCTATGAACCAGAAACGAAGATCAAACTGGCAGACAACCACAATCAACGCAGAAAAGCATAATCAATCACATAATCAGAATTAAACATGCACTAACATCACACATACACAAACTAAAACCTTTACTAAATCATAAATCCAACATTCAAACCCAAAAACCGGATAAAAATCGAAACTTTAACACATAGTCATCACATTGACCTAGGTAGATCGAAGATCTAGCCTAGAATCATACCAAGAACATCAACACAGAAGTAAATAGCAAGATCCATAGGTTCAAAACACAAAATCAAAGATAAAGTTTGAATCTTTAAACCCTAGAATGCAACTACACAAACCCGGAATCCAAAAGCTTCAATCTTCAGCTTCAATTGACTTCCAAGCTCAAAATCGCCTCTTTTTCGTCTCTCAAACGGCTGGAATCGAACCCCCTCTAATTATGGTATTAGAAATCTATTAAAACTCAAAATTAGGGTTTTTGCGGAATTACGGTCCTCTCGCGTACCGCGAGAGAATTTGGCTAGGTTCCTCGCGTACCGCGAGGAACAAAATAGTCGGGCGCGTTTCTTGAATCCTCGCGTACCGCGAGAATTATTACCCTCGTCTCTCGCGTACCGCGAGAGGCATAAACTTCAGAAAATTCACTTTTGGTCCTTGGACTTTTCCGGGCTTCGTTTCTTCGCTCGTTTTCTTTACGTATTCTTCATTAATATTCCCGAGCTCCTACAAATAAGACAAAAGACTCAATTGTACATAAAATTGACTCAAAACGAATAGAAAACTACGTAAAACACATTAATACAAAGGAATAAAGACGTGTGCTTTCGCACCCTATCAAATATCCCCACACTTAACCTTTTTTCGTCCTCGAAAAATCTGCAAATGGAATCATAACTGGCATCTAACTCAACAAACATAAATTTCAATTTTCAAAACATACTCACGTGTCAAAAAGCAACAATTAGTATTTCTGTCCGATTAAACCCAAGCACTAACTTTCAAGCCCCCGTTACGTGTTCTAAATCCATTTTATACAACATATCAATCAATCTATGTGACTCACACTTAGAAGTTACAGCTCTACCTAATCCCGTCTCAAGGTCATGTTTAGGCACGGATTAAACCATATAGATTTACCCTACCACGTTAAACTACTATTTACAGGTTTTTAGAAATCAGATGAAATCATGAATGAATGGATGATAATGAGCATAATAAGCAAAAGAACTTTCGTCTAGAGGCGTTTCAACCAAGTCACTATCCCGGAGGGTAACACATAGACTACATTCTATCAATGAAGCACAAAAATCTTACTTAGGGGTGTATCCTCCAAGTCGCTATCCCAGAGGGAAACACATAAGCAAAACTCAGTATAGCTCATAAATTATGGAATGCGGGCGCCACCGAAACTCGGATTTATTCTCATAAAAAGAGAATGGTGTGCCATAAAAAATTTCAAAAACCTTTAAATTTTAACTTAACGTGGTACCTATCACCCTATATTGACAGTTTCAGTATTACCATTACTCTAAGATGAATACCCACAAGATATCATGATTTTATTCCGTGATTAATCCTAAATAACACAAACAGGATATTTAAGCTTTATTAGTTAGTTGGGTCTACCAAAACATCACTAATTAGACACGTTTTCAATTATTTAATCTTTTAAACTCATAAATAGATTCAGTTCTACTATCATTTTCCAAATATATGCAGTTATTTCCAAGAACATTTTTCAAAATTTTTTTTTTTTTTTTTTTTTTTTTAATTTTTTTATAAACAAGACAAACTAGCTAAACACTCACATCCCCACACTTGAAAGACACATTGTCCTCAATGTGAAGCAAAACAAAACTAAAAATAAAAATGCAAAAATAAAACAAGAAAAAAAGGAACAGGAATCGACTTAGCTGGTAATGTAGATGCAAACTAATATGCAGCTTCGTTCTTCCTTGTGTGTGCACCGTATAGCATTTTGGTCGCGGTTACACATCAGCTGTCGGGTTGCCTTTACAAGATAGTAATGGTGACCATCAATTCCGCCCGAATGGAGATTGAGTACGGGTGGAATGATAAACCTGCAAAATAAGACTAAACATACCCGCAGCATTAAACTGACTCAAATAATAACTCAACTACTAACTCAACTAGACACTTAAAAGATTCAAGATAGATAGATGCAGAGAAAACATACTCAACGTGTGGCAAACACATAGACATGAATACCACAGCAAGGTCGAACATCGGTCATAAACAGTTTCTAGTTTCCCATGGTCATGGTGGTCGGTGAATGAAGTGAATGGTAGTAGATGATGATAATGGATGATAATGATAATTGTGGATATGGATGGTGATAGGGGATTATGTTGATGTATGATGATGTTGATGAGAGTGGTGGTGATGGATGTGGAAAACATGGAAAACAAGGAAGTAGGGTGAAAACAGGACTCCCCCGCGTACCGCGAGAAGCAAGGCGGCCACACCTCGCGTACCGCGAGGAACAAACAAGTCGGCCGGCCTTGTTCTTTGTCTCCCGCGTAGCGCGAGATATTTCCCTCTCGTTCTTCGCGTACCGCGGGAGGGTGTCGTTGACAGAAAGTTTTGAAAAATTTTCAAGTTTTATACTTAGAATATTTTTGGTCATTTAAGATCTTGTTTCACCCAAACTCACTAAAAACCTATCCCAAGCATAAAAACATATGTAACTATACCTGGGGCTTCATTCCCGACGATTTTCCTTACCGAATCAAGCATGGATTCCTGCAAAACTTGACACAAACAAAACACAAACCGACAAACAAAGGAAAAGACACGGACTCAACCCAATGAAATCATACAAACTCTACATCCCGGGCACTTGCCCAGGACTCAAGCAAGCCTATCAGGAGGCTTCTCCTTGATCCTAACCGGTACCGCCTTCATCCTGCGCGGCCTCCGGGTCCTCCATACCTCTAGCAAACAACTACTACTCTCAAACATTAAACTCATATCACATGTAGCAATCCAGTCCTTCCACCACAACTTAAACCTACCCGGACCGAGGATAACATTGTTCAAATAACCGAGTGTACTGTCATCTCTACATATCCCCACACTTGGGGTTTGCTCCATCTTCAACTCTACCTCTCTCGACTCGCGAGTTCTCTTACGTGGTGGCCTAGATCTAGGGGGATTAGAATTAGGGGTCGGTTTTTCAACTCTCCCCTCAACACAAATAAGGGTGAAGACATGTGAAGGTTCAGGAATAGATATTTTCAGCGGTATGACCTCTTCACTCTCACCAGGATCATCATAGGGATCCTCCATAATCTCTACTAGCTTCCCCACACTTGGGGTTTTGCCCATGACGGCATCTAGCTCCGCCATTATCTCCAAGAGATCCTCATGTATCTCGCCTCCATAATCATCATCGGGCTCATCAAACCAACTCTCCCACTCCAATTCCCCAGCAGATGCTTCTTCTAAATTCGGGGCGGGCTCACCAACTTCTCTCTTTGGATTCAAGTCCTCGTGGTAGTACATTAAGGCATCAAGCATGCACACAGAGTGGCTATGCTCGCCAACATCCCTCATGGACTCTATAGCATCGAATGTAAGGATCTCATCCCCCACACGAAGTGTGAGCTTCCCGTCAAAGACATCAATCATCGCCTTTGCGGTCCGTAGGAACGGGCGTCCTAAGATGAGTGGGACTTGGTTATCCACTTCCATATCTAGAATCACAAAATCCACGGGGAATACAAAATCACCAACTTTCACCAACATGTTTTCCACAATTCCCCGTGGATACTTGACTGAACGGTCAGCCAAGGAAATACTCATGCGCGTCGGCTTGGGTTCACCTAGGTCCAGCTGCTTATATAAAGAATAAGGCATCAGATTGATGCTAGCCCCAAGGTCGGCCAACGCGTGGTGCATAGGTAGGTTGCCTATCAAGCACGGTATCGTAAAACGACCCGAATCAGGCAACTTCTCGGGTAAATGATTTTGCACTACCGCCGAGCACTGCTCACCAAGTGAGACTCCAGAGACCTCCTCAAGTTTCTTCTTGTTGGAAAGAAGGCCTTTTAAGAACTTAGCATACTTGGGCATATGCTGGAGGACCTCTACAAACGGGAGATTGACCTTGAGTTGTTTGAACATATCAAGGAAGTGACCGTATTCCTTAGCATGTTTATGTGGCAACACACGTGTGGGATAAGGAATACGGCTCAGGTCAATCTCGGGGGACTTCATCTCCACCCCCTTTTTCTTCTCCTCTACCCTCTTGGTAGGCATCTCAACTACTACTTCCTCCTCCACCGGCTCTTCTTCTTCTACTACCGGTGGGCTCTCATCTTCCTTCTCTCCCATGCTCCTTGTCGAAACAGCATTCGACTCGGTCTCTTTCAGCATCCTTGCGTCGATTTCAGCAAATCGAGCCGCCCAATCAATCTTATTCACCTCCTCCACCGAGGGAATATTATGCTCCTTAGAGTGGGAGTCAACCTCTTCAACCACTTTACTCTCCACACTCTCAATAGACACGGCCATCACTGAAGCGTTCGGGCCCGTAGAAGGGCCTCCTTGTCTATCCTGTATGCTCCTAGCAATGTCTCCTACCATGCGTTGCAAATCCTGGAACGCCGATTGCTGATTCTTCATCAAAGTGTCATGGCTATCCAGTCTTTGCCGAGCATCCTTGTTATTCTGCACCAGCTGGGCAAGCAACTGTGTCTGAGTCTCCATCATCTCCTCAATCCTTCGTGACCCAACAGTGCTCCCAGAACTCGCTCCTTCTTCTGCTCCTCCATACTGTTGCTGACGACCAGTGAATCCAGATCTCCATCCCGAACCAAAAGTATTAGAATTGTTGTATCCTCGGTTCTGGTATTGGTTGCCAGCATAGCTCACGTGCTCTTGATTATGAACAGGGCAATCTCGGGTGTCGTGTCCTCCCCTACACACTTGACACCTTAGAGCATTGAGCTTCAGCTCTTTAATCTCATTTGCCATCGAGGCGAGGGCAGCAGCCACGCTAGTATCAGGAGTGACCTGATGCACACCTCTAGGAGAAGAGGCGTGTGACCTAGCAGTAGGGATGGAATCCCTAACAGAACGTGGGTGCTGCTGCTCGGCTTGAGCGAAGCTCTCGAACATATCCTCGCACTCCTCAGGCTCGAGTCTATCCATGATATGGTCTCCTGCAGCTGTGTTGAACATTTGCTGCGTCTCGAAGGTGAGGCCATTATAGAACTTCTCCACTAGTGCCCAGTCAGGGAGACCGTGCTGGGGACATCGGCTCAACAGCGCGTTGAACCGCTCCCAGGCGATGTGGTAATGCTCGTCGGGATCCATCCGGAACGAATGGATCTGGTCCCGAAGGCGAGCGGCCCTGGAAGGTGGAAAGTATTTCTTGAAGAACTTGGCTTCGAGATCCTCCCATGTGGTGATAGAATTGTCGGGAAGAGTGTCGAGCCAAGTAGATGCACGCCCAGAAAGGGAGAATGGAAAGAGACGCAAGTAGATTGCGTCCTTAGATACACCCGTGATATTAAATGTATCACATATCCGCGCGAAGCGAGACAAATGTCCGGGTGCATCCTCATCCTCGAGGCCATGGAATTGAGTGGCATGAGTGATCGTACTCATGACATGTGATGGGATCTGCCAAGAATTGGTGTTCGGTATAGTGGGGCGTGTGATCGAAGATCTCGCGCCCGTGACCCCCTCACTGGCCCTCTGGTGTACTGTACGCCTCGCTGGAGGATCAGCGTCGCCCATAGTAGGAAATGGAACTCGGCTAGTAGGACGTACCTTTGGTTTAACCAGCTCCTCTAAACGCTCCCGAAAGTCGCGGGTGCGCTCGTGAAGCTCTCGTTCGGGCTCTTGAAAAGCTGCAAAAGATGGTGATCCTTGCAAACGAGTATTGGGCATAAACAGAAAGACTCTAAGAAGGAAACAGAATAAAGACTCACAAGTAGCACACAAGACTCAAAAGAAAACAAAAGACTCAAATAAACCAAAAATCAAACAAAGAACTAGTCAAAGCTAATATTGCTATTGCCAAGTGTCCCCGGCAACGGCGCCAAAAACTTGATGTCGTCCAGACGGTCTATTAAAAACTAACAAATAAAACCTATTCTAGACTTTCTAGCTTTAAATTTATAAAACCTAGACTCGACCTAATACTAGACCACACAACCGGCAAGTGTACCGATCAATGTAATATAGCCTAAACGAAGTCCGAGTTATCGAACCCAAAAGACACTGAATAACTAAATTAGACTCAACTAGGACTTAAGTATGATTTGATTGGTTTGGGGGATTACTACACTACTAATTATCAACTAAGGAATGCACTAAACTAAGGACAACTCAAACTATCAAGAGCAGAGAACAAAGGTTGAAATCAAGGGTAAAGAAGTCACTACCTAGGTCAGAATCCTATATGCAAAGCTCAACTTCTATCGGTTTTGGAAACTATGTTGGATCTGGGTTTCTAATGATATAACACCTAAAAGATATCTAGTGGATTCCCGATCACTCTCGGTCTCGGGATGTGACTAGAAGACAACCTAAGGATACTAGACTCACCAGATGGTTGGATCACTTCTCAGGTATTTCCAACTATGACAAGTACCCTAATAAACGGATTACCTCTCAGTCTCACCGCCTACCATACACTCAAGGAATGCATGGGGTAATTCTAGAATGGATACTATGATTCGAATAGCAACTATCACTAGACACCTACACTCACGTCCTCTCAGACTGTTAACACTCGGATTCCTAATGATGAAGACTAAACGACTAATTCTCACCTCTCGGGTATTGAACTAAGACATACATTCACTTCTAATCAGTAATTAAATAGGTTTTCTATGGTTACTACGTCTAGCAAACCACTCCAAATCACAAACCCTAAGATCTATGAACCAGAAACGAAGATCAAACTGGCAGACAACCACAATCAACGCAGAAAAGCATAATCAATCACATAATCAGAATTAAACATGCACTAACATCACACATACACAAACTAAAACCTTTACTAAATCATAAATCCAACATTCAAACCCAAAAACCGGATAAAAATCGAAACTTTAACACATAGTCATCACATTGACCTAGGTAGATCGAAGATCTAGCCTAGAATCATACCAAGAACATCAACACAGAAGTAAATAGCAAGATCCATAGGTTCAAAACACAAAATCAAAGATAAAGTTTGAATCTTTAAACCCTAGAATGCAACTACACAAACCCGGAATCCAAAAGCTTCAATCTTCAGCTTCAATTGACTTCCAAGCTCAAAATCGCCTCTTTTTCGTCTCTCAAACGGCTGGAATCGAACCCCCTCTAATTATGGTATTAGAAATCTATTAAAACTCAAAATTAGGGTTTTTGCGGAATTACGGTCCTCTCGCGTACCGCGAGAGAATTTGGCTAGGTTCCTCGCGTACCGCGAGGAACAAAATAGTCGGGCGCGTTTCTTGAATCCTCGCGTACCGCGAGAATTATTACCCTCGTCTCTCGCGTACCGCGAGAGGCATAAACTTCAGAAAATTCACTTTTGGTCCTTGGACTTTTCCGGGCTTCGTTTCTTCGCTCGTTTTCTTTACGTATTCTTCATTAATATTCCCGAGCTCCTACAAATAAGACAAAAGACTCAATTGTACATAAAATTGACTCAAAACGAATAGAAAACTACGTAAAACACATTAATACAAAGGAATAAAGACGTGTGCTTTCGCACCCTATCATGAGGGGACTATACCCTCAATTGTTTAACGATTAGCAGGTTTCGAGGACGAAACCTTTCTAAGGAGGGTAGACTTGTAACATCCCAAAAATAATAAAACGAATAAACATAGCGAGACCGGTGATTTACTCGAAACATTTAAACAAAAGGGAGCGGGCTTGGGCTCGGCTTCAATGGGCCGAGGGAAGCCCAGATATATATATATATATAAGGCAAAGCAGCCCTCTTCACTGCTCATTCCACACTCACGCAACTTCTAGAGAGAGAAAGGAAAGCTCGGGTCTAGAGAGAGAAAGTCGACGGATCGTCTCGAGATTGGAGGAGCACGTTACAGCTGAGCCAGTGAGCAAAACCTCCGAATCAGAATTACAATCTAGGTAACGATTCGATCACATTATGAGTTTTTGTTCGTTTTGGGAAGTTTCGGGTTTTGGCTAAAAGATAACGATTTTGCGGATGAAACTTGAAAGTGAACTTAGGTATAGCATCTAGAATGAAAAACGAATGTTTTGATCAAAGAAAATTTAGATATCGACATGATCAGATTCGCATGCAGAACATTCGGATTTTTTGGGGAAGGCGACAAGTGCAGACCATCGAAACAACTTAGTTTCGATATGTGCAGACCTATCGAAACTACCCAGTTTCGATATATGCAGACCCAATCGAAACTACCATAGTTTCGATATGAGCCCCCGATCCGAAGCTAAGATAATACATAAGTTACTTATCGAAACTACCTATCGAAACTATCTATCGAAACTACATATGTTCAAGCATAGTAATGTCTATTGTCATCTAGGAGCACCACCTTATGTGCATGATTTTATTATACAGATCGTGAGTGACACTAGTGAAGCTCAGTAGCCAGCTTAGTGTATTACAGAAACTACTCATCAGGTGAGTTCTATGTGCCCCCTTTCTATGTTATGTGCAAACCTTATTAAATATTTTGGGGCTGAAATGTATACACTAAATGAATAACAGTTATGAATGTCAATGTGATCATACGTGGTATACAAATATATATATATATATATATATATATATCTTTACACGAAATAGAATTATGAATAAAGAATGAAACGTATGATATTTAAAGAATGAACGAAAGTATGACATAACGTGTAAAGAAGAAATCTTGCTTTATATCCATGAATATATTGCTTGCCAAGTATAAGAAAACGTTATGGACGCTTCGATGATAACGGCTACTTCGGTAGATGGACGACCACGTGACTATCGTACAACCGGGACAAGTGCGTTCCTTCATCAGCTAGGACGTACTAAAGTTATTAACGGACGGTCTAAGAAAAATTGGCATCTTATAGTAGAACGGTTGTATAAATAATAGTCGCATGGGAAACAGATACCGTCGGGTAGACGGGCGAATTACGGCCTACGACGGTAGGACGGTTGTAAGTCATGACGGACGGACAAAGGTTACCGGACGGTTGTAAGAATAAAATGACGGACGACACTTGTTGCCGGACGGTTGTAAGTATAGGTGGGCCATGACGATGGACCGCAGCGATTGTCTTTGTGACCTTCGTAACCAAAAGACGGGTTGATCACCCTTAAGGGTATTACCCATGAATGTAAAGAAAAGAAAAGAAAAGAAAAGGTGAATATATATATATTTGCAATCACAAAATACAGAAGAAAGAGAAGCAAAAGTTATGAAAATAAATGAGACCAATGACGTGAATATATATCTATATGTATTTGCGAAGAATGATAAATGAGAAGCAATTCAAGTCAATGTGTACTTATATAAACGCATATATATACTTATGCATACTTATAAAGAAAAGAATGTTTATACCTAATTGCATTAAACTAGAACTCACCAGCGTTAGCTGACTTTTAGTATACATTTCAGGTAAAGGAAGATAAGGTCGTGCGATGGCGTGGAGGTTACCCGGCACGAGGCTGACATCCCTCTTTTGTTTTATATGTTTTAGAACAATGTTATGTTTTTAATTGGAAAGACTTCCGCTGTTATGATTATGTAATTGGATGACGAATGTTTTTGATATAAATTCAGTATTTTATGACTATGTTTATGAGTAAATCCAACAAGTGAGGTTACCCGGGAAAGGGGCCTTACAGGTGAAGTCCACTAGGGTGAGTGGGGATTCATCCGAGTAAAAACACTCTGACATGGAACTCGATTTGATCACTCGATTTAATGGGGGCGGTGTACCCATTTTACCCGGCCACCTCTCTCATACTCGGCAACCACCCGAGTAATCCGCCCCCTTCACCCGTACGAACTCTATTTTTAACACTCAAAAAACTCAAGATCGACCTATAAGAAATGTTATAAGTTTAAAATTTATATATATTAAACTATTTATCATTTGCATGTATACTTATTAGTAACTTCTGGCTCCTATTTATAGGAGGAGAAAAGTTAACCCTAGTAGGCTTTTGTTCTTGGGTCTGATAAGGAATGGGCTTTTAAGCTCCTTTGAACCCAACTTCCACACTTATTATATTTTACTCAATCCCCATCTGGTACGAGGGTATACCTGCTATACTGATTTTTGATAGTTAAAATTTATCTGTTGAGATGCATATTACCCAAAATCATATATGAAATTCACCTTAATAATCAACTTAAAATATTAAATAATTAGCTACACTCCTATAGAGATGGCAATGGGCCAAGTTTGGGCAGGTATTGATAATCCTAGTCTCATTCTCGTTCTAAAATCGTGTCTCATACCAGACCCAATACCCATTGGTATTTGTCGGGTAATTACCCAACGGGTGTCAAACATACCCACGGATAACAGGTATACCCATTAGTTTAAAAAAAACTCGTTGGGATTTCTAAGTACATTTCATTTTTACCATTATAATTATTATATAATTTCATTTATGTAACAACTATTACAAATTTAAATACATATAAGCGTCATCATAAATAAATAATATTATTATAATTTTATATAAATTTACAACATACAAAATATAAATAATATTATCAAACTAAAAAGAAAAATTAATTTTTCACATAATGAACCTACTAAAATGAAGTATTAATAGGCAAGGGTTCAAGGAAAATAATAATAAACTTTAAAACTTTTCGAGTATATGATTCTGCTATACGGTCGGGTAAATGAGTTTGTGGTTTCAGGTAAACAGTTTTGTGGTTTCGGGTAATCGAGCCGGGTATCACCTAATCCAATACCCGTCCCATACCCACGAAAGTTTTTAAAACTAATCCCATACTCGATCCCATACCCGCCGGGATTCAGGTATACCCGTCCCAGATGTTTCGGGTATATCCGCCGGGCTCCCTTTTTTTGCCATCTCTACACTTCTGACAATTATATAATTTTAGGTTAAATAAATATAATATTATATATTAATTAATTTAAAAACTCATGTTTTACAGGAGTTGAATAATCCTGTGGAATACAATATAATTTGTTAACTCATACACTCGTCAAAATATGCCAGAAGATTTTTTAATATAAAGATTAATATTTTTTAAAATATATTATTATTAAAAAATAGAGGTTTATTTAATAAGATAGAAGCGAAAAGAAATGATTAGAATGAATATAAAGTCAACACGTAGCATGAAAAACTTTGATTTATTATATAGTATAGATATAGATAGATATAAATATAGATTTCAAATTTCTACCAATTTCAACATACTATTTTTTTATCTATTATTAAATATAAAAATCTATACTATATAATAAATAAAGGTTTTTAATGCCACGTGTCGCCTCCACATTCACTTTCATCATTTTTTTCCCGCCTCTCTCTCTTATTAAATGCACATCTATTTTATAATAATAATATACTTTTTAAATAAAATCATAATTGTACTAATAAAACACATTTATTTCAAATTATCCCATATTATAAAAAAAACTTTGAAATCTAATTATGTAACTTTTATTTATAATCAAATAGTAAATGGAAGTCAAATTACATTACATATAATTAACGTATTTTTAAACTCAATTATGTATTAATTTTTACATATTTGAATTTTGTTTTTTATCATTAGTAAATGTAATACATTTTTTCACCAGTAAAATATATATACAGATTTAAAAAATTTATACTGATATTCACCCGTGTGTAGACACGGGGTCTAAACTAGTCTATACTAATAAATAAAGGTTTAAGGTGAACACTTGTCACTTTCTCATGCCTTCTCACATTGGTTTTTCCGTCTCTCTCTCCTAATAAATGCGTCTATATCTTATTAAATAATAATGATATTATAAATATATTATTAAAGAAGAATAGTAATTATATTAAATAAGAATATATAATAGGAAATCAAAATCTATACTATATAATAAATAAATGTTTTTTATACCACGTGTCGCCTCCATATTCGTTCTCACAAATTTTTTTCTCGTCTCTCTCTCTTATTTAATGCATTTTCATCTTTTAATAATAATACATGTTTAAAAAAATACTAAGTATACTAATAAAACACATTTATTTTAAATTATCACTTATTATAAGAAACTTTAAAATTTAATTATGTAATTTTTTTTTCAATCAAATATTAAATGAAAGTTAATCTATATTAAATAGTAATTAACGTATTTTCGTACTTTTTACATATTTTGAATTTGTTTCCTATCGTTAGTATTTGTAATATATTTTTACAATTGTAAAATATATACATAAAGATTTAAAAAATTTATATATTGATATTTTTCACCCTGTGTGTATACACGGGTCTAAACTAGTATACAAATATATTCGAGTAATGGGGTGGTTACCAACTAATCCCATATTCTTCCCAAATCTATGAATATTTTTGAATTTTAGATTTTCTAAGTAGAATTGAAGTTTTTTTTCAAGTAACTATGATGACATTATTCATAATTGGCAATCTCAATCTCTTTTTCTTTGATACATCTAATTCCACTAAGTTCAAAATCTTTAATTCCTCTTCCACCCCATTTTTCTCCAAGTATTGGAAAATTGACTTTACTTGATTAGATAATTTGGAAGTTTCTTTTCTATTCAAGTTCTGCCCAAATTACGGTTTGAACTCATTGGGTTGAGTTGTACTGATTCACCCAAACACCCTTTTTCACCTATTTTATTCTAAAATGATTTCAATAAAATTCATATATAAGTATCTCAATATTTTTGTTTAGGGGATGTTTAATGGTAATTGAGATCAAAAGATAACTATTTTGAAACTTAGAAAAGTATATTTTAAGTCGGGACTTGAATTTAAATTCGTTGTTATTTTAGATAAAAAGCTAAGAGAAAATAAAAATAATTAAAAAAAGTATAAGTTAAAGAAGTTATGGAAACCGGATAGGACAGACCGTTAAACTGAGAACCATCTTTTTTTTTGAACGGCGACTTTCATTTTTGAGTGGCAGTCGCATCTCCGACAAGTCGGAGACCCATCACCCCTCAATACCTGACCACTACGTTGTCTGAACCGGCCCCGCGGATTCAGAGCGAGGGGTTAGGCGTTCCTCGGGAAACCATGGAGCCCGCTGCCACTTGAAAGCAGTTGCGCCGCTACACGGGCCAAGACTCGCTAGCGTAACGCACTCCGGACTAACCCGGGTTGGCTCGGGTTTGAACTTGCGTGGCTTCGTTCAATCCTTCATTGCCTTACCACTGGACCAAAGCCAGTGGTTCAACTGAGAACCATCTACATAATCGGTCTAATTGAGTACTTTACTTTGAGTTGGCTGGTTAGGTTTAGCTTGTTGGAGCAGTTTTCAAGTTTTATTATTATTTTTTTTTAATCTTTTTTCCTTTCAAAATTTTATTAATTGATTAATTACTATTTACGACTCACACTCAAACTTAGTTAATTGAAGTTCTTTTCATCATCACCACCACCAAATCTGTTCATTGGAAGTTGAAACCGCAAGTTAAAATCAATTTCAAGTTATGTTCTATCGCCCCACTGATCCGACTATTCACATTGCACTTCCAATCAATTGCTTAACAACTAAATCAGTAAACTCATCGGAAGAAATGGGTAAAATGGTCATCGAAGACCTTATCAAATCGTGTCATTAACTTCGTTCTATTTATGTAAAATCAAAGTCTTTGTCAACGCCAAATAAAAAGGAAGTCACTTGGTTTGATTTTTGGTTCTATTTTCAAGTCATTGAGTCATCTAGAGTACGTAAGGTTAGATTTTTAGTTCTAATCTGATACTATTTTGCAGTCGTCGAGTCATTAGGAGTAGTCATATGGCGTACATAGTGTCATTTGGTTCAATTCTAGTTCTATTTCGAAGTCATTTGGAGTACATCTTGCTTGAACATGGGAGAAAAAAAATAGAAAAAACCACAATTATATGAAGAAATGGGAGCGAAAATGAGTAACTTTTAATGGGTAACGAAGAAGATGATTTTTAGAGGCCGGAAAACTCAATCAAATGTGATGAATTTCAAAAGAATTCATACTTTCCATCGACATGGGGAATGAAAGTCATAATCCAACAAGTGAAGGAATTTGGTGAATGAATTTCATTCCAATTGAGTCAGCCGGTGAACCGAACATGACTTCTTATAAAAATGTTTTCCAATTACAATTCCAATAGATTCCGTACCAACAAATGAGGTGTAAGAAGTAACTCAATCTAACATGATTTGTTCCATTAATGCTTAAATTGGTTTCATAAAATTATGACAAATACCATCTCAGATTAGAAACTTGTTATTCGTAGGTAATCATGGTTTGTTTATGTTTTCTTAACGATTTGTTCGTTCATGCCTTAGGGTTGTGGTTGGTTTTCATAGAGCATACAAATATTACTAAATCATGGTATATAACTCAATTATGGATATCAAGTATCAACTATCCAATTCTTGAAAAATCTCTCAATCAAACAACAAACTACAAGAATTTTGCTAGATGTGCATAAAAACAAGTTGCAAACTTTAAATGATCATGTCAACTTTGGATTGAAACACCAAATGTTTCAGTTTAAATTCTTTTTGTATTGTCAAGTGAATCATGTGGTGATTAGCCACTTGGTTGTAGCTTAGTGATAAGAGTCAAAGATTATTTGAAGATCACCCAAGTTCAAACCTGGTTAGAAGTAGTTTAAGGCAATTGTTGTTTAAAAAAAATGGTATACATGATTCTGCTACATGGTTTCATTATTCTTAATTATTCAATTCCATCCAAATGAACATTGTTGCTACAAAACTTATCACCTAGGGCAAGTCCTAAAGGAGTGCAGGATGGGGCACAAAGCTTGGGCTGGGAGAGTCTCCAACAACTTTTTCTGGATTTAGACTTGGAGATAGATCTGCAAGACAAGGAAGCACCGTGCGTCTCGACATGGGTAGAATGAATTTCTCCCCGTGACCACTCTCCGATGTGAGAATAAGTATTTGTTGGAAGACAATTAAAGAGAGAGGAGATAGTGAAGTGAAGTGTTTCTTGAATGAGTTACCTTTAGGAAATGGTGAAGCTATTTATAAGGTTTTCATGATTGGGATGTTTGGACAAAGGACCTATTCTAGGTAACCTGTAGTCAACATTCATTCCCTGTTTCTGCTGGCATAAACCGTTATCTCTTTTTTGGTGTCGAGGAGGTCTAGGGTATACTACGTACATTTTGTCTCCATAGTTGACCTATGGTTGGTAACTGACTGTATGTCCGTTAAGGGTCCAGGTCCTATTAATGCTCCTTTTGTCTCCATAGTTGACATGTGTCCCTGATGTACTTACCCTGATGTCAGTCAGGGACCTAGGTACGTATTTTGGCCTCTACCTCTTTGTCTTCATAGTTGACCTGTGTCCCTGTTAGGGATCCAAGTAAGGAGTTTGGCTTCCCCCCCTCTTTTGTCGTTTCCTGACGATATTCTTTGGTGACCAATGAGATTCCCTCTTTGTTTAATATGTATTTCCTTTCCTTTGTGTTCTCTTGTGTATTTTTTCCTAGTGTTATGCTCGTTACTGTTTTCAGGTGATATGCCTTTATTCTTTTGACAAGCGAGTTGCCCTAGTGGGTTTGTAACCAGGCCTTGAGACAGAGCTAGGTGTCGGGACTGACCTCGAGCCACGGCTGGGGTCCGGGGGCCCGTTTGTATTTGTTTACTCCTCGTTCAAACTTCTTCTTGATGACGTGTTCTGAAACACATGAAGATGAGGGTGGTCGGGACTCACGTGTCGTCGTGACTGGGCTTGGTCGGGACTCCATGTGTTGTCGTGACTGAACAGTAGGACATGACTGGGATGGTGAGCCGGGGCTGGGGGGTGCGCCAGGGTTGGGAGAGTGAGTCGAGACTGGGAGTGGGTCGGGACTGATACCCATCAAACATCCTTGGCTTCTACCTTCTTATTTTGATATTACATAATCATAGAATTAAAATCCTCATCTGTTTTACCCAAATACGCAAAACTTAGTTGCATTAATCAGCTTAAACTTTCATTGAAGCACAACATGTCTTCATATGGTTTCTCCGAAAGACGAAAGAGTCACATGTATCGTCCTGGCATATATTCATAGGGGAGTCCACCCCGACGACCAGTGGGATTCAAGAAGTGTATGCACTCATGGGATACACTCTTTATTAATTATCAAGACATTCTCGAAACATATGTAGAAGTAGCCAAAAACCCATGTGTTTAAACACAACTTAAGTAAATGCAATCTTCAAACATTGGCCGGTCACATTCTTCCTCCCACCAAAACATGCACGTCCATGGCAGCGTCCTAAAATATTTGTTTTACTTTGGCTTCTCGGTTAAAGGCACTTATATATTTTGATCCCTACATGCAACGAATGACTATTCATCACCCGGGACCCATCATTCTTTCTAGTGACCGTGTTGGTTCCAGTTTACAATGACCATCTATTCCCTCGCTCTGTTTCGTGGAAGCACCTTCTACCGCTTTTTATGTCTTTGCCCTTGTATTTGACAGCTAGAGAGCACACGGCTTTCTATGACTCCATGTCACCATGACACACCCGAGAACAAAGATCTTTACTCGCTAGCTTGACTTGCGGTCATGAGCACGGTGACAAGCACCAACATTTGATCTATTCCAACCACCATTGTTTAGCATTATTTTAGTGAACTTACTTGCAAACCGTCTAGAAGGCTCAAACTCTTCACACCCGCTCTGATACCACTTGTCACACAGTTATCCTTTCAACCTTTTTGTGTGACAATTAGTTGAGAACTTAGTGCGGTTACAAGGTATCTTCACGGTACTTTGGAGTTGGTTGGATGATTTCCATCCTTTAAAATAAATGTACCAACATTACACTTCCTAATACAAGTCCAAACTGGTCAGTTCATGTACGTCCAATCCCTCTAAACACTTTTACTTCTTCTGTTTGTGATTTATGAATAAACTAATGTTTTAAACAAGATTATAAAAATTTTAAAAACTATCTTATTGAAGTAATATTCTAATTTAATTTTAAAAAGTGGAAAAAGTAGGTCTTATGGATTTGAAATTCTCTGTCCAAAAGGCCATGAGTTATATTAAAGATGACTACTATACTTCAAAAAATCATTTGTTAATTTTGGTAGTTGTGGCTGCTGTTCGTTCTTATCGAACAGAAAACCTTGCTTTACATTATCAGGTGGCGGCACAATAACCATCCCAAATGATGGAGATGTACCAAGCTCTCATCACGAAATGGAAACAGATATATAAACAAAAAATGAACTTACAGGGTTCTACAGAATGGGTGTTTTGGTTAGATTAGGTAAATGACTAACCACCATTAATCTGGTTTACAGAATAGGTGTGTTGGTCAAGTTGGGTAACAAGTCAAAACATATAATCTTTTTAACACAAATGTGTAAAATCTTTTCTAGATATGGTCATATGGCAATATGGGTGGGTGAAGCGGGTTGGATAACGGGCCAAATTGACTGGACAGTTCCTAATACAAGTCGAAATGGGTTAGGTCATGTAGGGCCGACCCGTCATCCATCAACACTTATTGCCCTTTTTTGATATTTATGGAAAAACTAATGTATTAAATAAGAGTATAAAAACTATCTTCTACATGGGATTTTCCTAGTTACTAAGAACCAACCAAAACTACATAGCTTATGAACCATGAATGACAATAAAAACACTAAAACAACAAACTGAACAAAGGATCATCATGAACAAGATGCAACCAGCATATAAAATAACCATTCTTGGCATTCATCATAGTTATATAAAACAACTAAACTTCAAAACCTAGATTATTTAGAGCATTATAAAGCTAACGATAGATAGGAACTATCGAACTAGCGAATCCACCAATCAGTCATGGGCTGTACAATCCTTCATCTAGAACACACAAATCAATCTAAAGTCTTCCACTAAAGTAAGTGTTCTAACACATCCCCTAAAAAGAATGCATACAAGCCACATAAACCAAACATAATGGAAGATTATAATCAAATAAGGTTCATAGATTAACCTGTTCATCAATCACCAAGAACTCTTCTTCTTCCCACCATAATAATCAAGATACCACTTAACAAATTTCTGCAACCCTGTTTCCAAATCGGTTGTCGGTCTGTACCCAAGCTCCTTACGCGCCAAAGTAATATTCGCATGCGTAAACGGCACATCTCCATTCCTTGGCATCAAAACCACCTTCTTCTTAGCTTTCACCTTCAACAACTTCTCCAATATGCTAACTAACTTGTTAACAGAAACCGGAGACGTATTCCCCAAATTAATAATCCTAAACTGTGCTTCCCCCTTCTTCTTTCCCCCACTCCCGGTGCTCTTTTTTGCGGTATCAAGAGCCGATAAACAACCTTTCACAATATCATCAATGTAGGTGAAATCTCGAGAAACAGTTGCATGATCAGGCCCTTCAAATACCGAAATTGGCCTTCTTTTTAAAATATCTTTGGTGAAAAAGAAATAAGCCATGTCTGGTCTACCCCAAGGTCCATAAACAGTGAAAAACCGCAATCCGGTGATCGAAAGTCCATAGATATGGTTATAAGTATGGGCGATTTCTTCACCGGCTTTTTTCGTGGCGGCATAGAGGCTCGCCGGTTGATCTGTACGGTCTTTCTCAGAAAAAGGTACTTTTGAATTGAGGCCGTAGACCGAACTAGAAGACGCCCAAACGATCGCCGGTTGGGGGTTAATTGATTTCGAAACTTCTAGAAGGTTCACAAAGGCGTCCACGTTGGATTTGATGTAGGAACTAGGGTTTACCATCGCGTACCTGACGCCGGCTTGCGCGGCGAGGTGGAGGACGTGAGTGAAGTGGACTATGCCGAAGAGTTTACGGAGGAGAACGGCGTCGTTTACGTCGCCTTCGACGACGAACACGCCGGCGCAATCGAGGAGATGTGATTTTCTGGCTTTTTTTAGGTTAACGTCGTAGTACGAATTGAAATTATCAAGTCCAACGACGCCGTCTCCACGGCGTTTGAGAGCGACGGACGCGTGAGAGCCGACGAAACCAGCGGCGCCGGTGACGAGAACCGTGTGACCGGCGCGTGAACGAGGTTTAGCAGATGACTTGACATGATTCTCCCAACCGGATCCGCCGTAGGAGGCGGTGGTGCGGAGGCCGCGGCGAGGGGCAGCGGTAGACGGAGGCGATAGGAAGAAGAATAGGAAGATCAAAGCGAGGAAAACGAGTGTCCAGAGTGTTATTCTGGGGAGACGGAAGCGGTGGTGGAGGTAGTGTAACGGTGATTTGTCCGGCTTGAATTTCCCCGGCGTGGAGGGGATGTTGTCTATGTGAGAGAGAATTGGCTTCAAAGAGGTCATTTTGTTAGGGTTTGCAGAAATTAGGGTTTTCTGGAAGGGGATGAAGAGGAGGATGACGTCTCTTAAAATTAAAGCACCGAAAATCACAAGGGGATGATGATCTGGTTCTGTTTTCTGGTAGGAGAAATCGAGTTAAAACTATTTTTTTATTTATTTGTTTTATTGAAGAAATCGAAAGTTGATAAGTTCATGGTTACCTTCTTTTTCTTTTATTTTTTTAAACTTCCACTATATATATATATATATATATATATATATAGGGGTGGGTTCCAGAGAAAACCAATAGTTAGGCGAAAACCGAGAAAACCACTAAAAAAATCAATTTTAATCAATAATATATTATATTTATTTTTTATTTTATTTTATTTTTATTTTTTTATAAGAGTATAAATGTAATATTATAAGTTTTTACCCATAGTGTTACGTATACGTAAATAGAAAACAAAAAAATCAAAAAAATTGTGGTTACGTATACGTAACCCATAGTATTACACATTGTTTTAGTGGTTTTCTTGGTTTTCGCCTAACTTTGTGGTTTTCTCTTGATCCTTCCCCTATATATATATATGTATATATATATATTTTTTTTGAACGGCATATTTTATTCAAAACAGAAAAGGGGAAATAGCAAGTAGCTATACCCAACCAAACAAAACACCCAAGGTCACCAATTTACAACAAGATGTTAAAATGACACCAATTAGACCAAATTATACCATTATTTTCTAATTTGTTCTTGATTCATAGAAACGTCAATCCTTTTATGTCTTTGAACACCTTGGACGCAGAAACCGCATTGCCTTGGAATATCTTTTCATTTCGTGCTTTCCAAATACACCATAAAGTAACAAGAAAGATAGCATGAAGTAGCTTACATTTCTTGTCGAGAGAGGAAGCCGAATAAGGGAAAACCAATAGATCCGATAGTGTAGTTGATGGAATGAAAGAGAGTTTACACCATTGTTGCACTCTACACCAAAATATTCTTGCCAAGTCACAATGCAAAAAGAGATGCTCCAAAGACTCCAAGTTTCCGGTACACATCAAACAATCGGAAGAAGTAATATTAATACCCCTAGTCATTAAGGCTTCTCGCGTAGGAAGTCAGTTCAAGTACGCTCTCCAACCAAAGAAATTGACTTTAATTGGAACCCAATTGTTCCATTTGAACAAGTTAGTAGAGCTCAACCCAACATAAGAATCTAGGTGAGAGCGTAATGAAGCCACCAAAGTTGTCACATTTTCGTTTCCGATCGCCCCCATAATAAGACCATCTAGATCTAAGAACCGTTTAGTGAAGTCACCATCAATAGAAAATATGTTCTTCCAAAAAAATATATATGTGAAATTGTGAAGTCACCATCTAGATCTAAAAACCGTTTAAACTTCCACTATATATATGTGAAATTGTGAGTACGAATAAGTATTCTTTTAATTACAAAAAATAATGTGATCAACCCATGAATGCATTAAGTAAGTGTATTCGGTGATGGAGATTGAAAATTTTGGGGTCGATTAACTAGCGTTATATGATAAAAAAAATTCGGTCAACTTTGAGTAGGGTCATATAAAAAAAAGATGATGAAACTAAATTTACATAATCAACAAAAAGTACGTCAAACATCATTACAAAATGCATAATGAAAATACAAGTAAACGCAATCTAGACTTTTCAAGTAGGCGCTTGGTACTAGAAACCAATGAAATCGAATTCAACAAATCTTGTTCTTTTCTTTGAAGACATTTGGACAATGTGTTTGTGAAGTTTAGAATATGCAACATCAAGTGTAAGTAAAATACAAAGTCATAACTTTTTATGTGTGATTGAAGTTCGTCCGCTTGTTTGGCACTAGCAAGACTGACACCCGATTCTTCAACATATTCAAGGACTTCCATAACAATGTACATAGAATGCCGGAACATTTTCTTTTAAGATCAAAGCTCTTAATCCGTTGAACTCACCCAACATATTACTTGCGCCATCATAAGCTTGGCCTATAATCATCTCGGATAAACATCATACCAACTTTCACTAAAACGTCTTAACTCATTACCGATCTTTCTTTGTGGGAATACTATAAGTCTTGGTTGACATGGTCTTCTAAGTAATTATTTCCTTCTAGTTTCATCTCGTTGATTAGGATAAATGATGAAATTGGTTTTCAATCAGTAAGATCGAAGGAAAAGCATCCACGTCAACATATTCGGGAGTTTTATGTGTTTTTATTAGTTTCCATGCAGTTTTTATATTTTCTTGGTAAAGAAAACTATTTATGTTTATCTACTTACTTATTAGAGTGAAATAAAATGATTTTTTATCGAGCGGTTTGATAATGCTTATTTCAAAATTTTAATTTCTTATTGATTAAAATTGTTGTTAACCCTTACAGTAATATAATTATATTTTATAAGCCGATTATCATATTTATTATTTATATTTAGTTTTAAGCATATTTTGTATTTTTATTATGACTTTTAAAATATAAATTTTACTCAAATTCTGAATATACCGTCGCGATATGCTTATTTTTTTCTACGGTTTGATATAAATTTGACTCAGAATCGTAGATAAAATCTCTTTTCGGAATTTGTGTAAAGTTAAAATCAAAACGTAATCTGTTTGCCAGGGTGATCGGGGCGTCCGGGCATTTATTGTTAACTTTTTTTAAATGAACTCACCAATACAAAATCCTCAAACACCTTTATTTTAGGGTTTTACTCTTTTCCTTTGTTAATCCTCTGTCGACAAAAATTTTAGTGATCACACGGCCCCACAACACCTAGGAGGAAACCCCCTGGGAAAACCCTGGAACACTTTGTTTCAAGTGAGACTCGAACCTATTACATTACATTTGAAAAGTCATTTAATTAAATATGGAATTTCAAAACCGCCTCAAAAACATGGAGACAGCTCCAAAAGAGCGTTATTTTGGAGCGGTTTTATGTTTCGATATAAATTTTATTCAAAACCAAGTCGAGTCAAATATTTTTTGTTTACGCTCATTTATACGACGGCGTAATTTTTTATGATTTTGAATATACCGTTGCGTCGTGTTTTTTATATACGTTAACCGAGCCGCCGCAACTTCATACGCTTCTCTTTACGTACTTAACCATGCAATATCACCGCCGTAACACGCGACCGCGCTCTCAAATTGAATGATATAGGTCCAATTGCTATGAATTATTGCCATTAATTAGGAAATGGAAGTCCTAGTTTTCTTTGTGGATGTTTAACAGAATGGCCCATGTATTGCGGCCATTAATGGTTGTTAGCTACCCAGAAACGGAAATAAATAGCAGCTTTAAATTTTCATTTGAATTGATGCCTGCCAATTAGGAACTAAATAACCGCATCTATATATTTATATATTGCTTTAGAATTTTGCAAGTTCCTTTATGAGATCAACCGTTATTCAACATAATTGATAACAAATGGTATCAGTTAGCCAGTGGTCATGGTGGTCAGAAGTTACCATCAACAGACATGATCTCACCCTCCCATTACTCACTTTGTTAGCCATCACATTGGCTCTCTTGTGGCACCAATCCACTAAGACCACGCTGCCGTTGCCACCGGGACCTCGTGGTTTACCGGTGGTGGGTTACCTTCCATTTCTAGGCCCTAACTTGCTCCATGAGTTCAACAAAATGGCACAACGTTATGGGCCAATTTTCAAGGTCAAGCTCGGAAGTAAGACCCTCATCGTCATCAGCTCGTCCGACCTAGCTAAAGTTGTTGTCCGCGAGCAAGATGAGATCTTTGCTAACCGAGACCCTCCAGTGGCTGCCAAGATCGTGTCATATGGTCGTAAGAATATAGGCTGGTCCGACAACAACTCACATTTGCGCAACATGCGTAAATTGTTCGTGCATGGAATCATGAGCAACAAAAACCTAGAAGCGTCTAGCAGTTTTCGACGAACTGAAGTGAGGAAAACCATCAAACACTTGTTCGAAAATTTGTCCACGGAGGTTGACATCGGTGGGATGGCGTTCATGACCAGCCTAAGGGTCATCACCAATGTTTTATGGGGGAGCAGTTTGGTTGAAGATGAAGAAAGTAGAAATCTTGGGATTGAGTTCCGGGAAGTGGTTATAGAGACAGTGAGGCTTCTTGGAGCCCCGAATTTGTCTGATTTCTTCCCGGTGCTGTCGAGATTGGATCTACAAGGCGTGGAGCGAGAGATGAAGGTGGCGTGGAAGAAGATCGATCGGATATTCGAGAGGATAATCGAGGAGAGAATTAGGAGTAAACCGGAAGATGGAGTAGAGCAACATGGAAGGAAGGATTTCTTGCAAATCTTACTAGAGCTTAAAGAACAAAAGGTTTCTATGTCACTGGATATTACCCAGATCAAAGCCCTTCTCTTGGTATGTTTAACCTGTTTAATTAATCGGGTAAGGAAAATACAAATAACCAAATTAAGTAGCTTAATCTAAATAAAGTTTTAAATAAACGAAAGGAAAATAGCCAAAATGAACATTTTGATTCAATATTTCAACAAAATAAACATTGACTTTAGCCTTCTAAGTGGGTTGGCGGCTAGCTGGGTGTCGGGATGATGTTTGGCGGCTAGATGGGTGCCGGCTAGGTGGGTTGCTCGCTAAGGTGATTGGCGGCTAGGTGGGTGCCGGAAGATGTTTGGCGGCTAGACGGGT
Organism: Smallanthus sonchifolius; assembly: GCA_023525975.1. Taxonomy (NCBI): domain Eukaryota; kingdom Viridiplantae; phylum Streptophyta; class Magnoliopsida; order Asterales; family Asteraceae; genus Smallanthus; species Smallanthus sonchifolius. The sequence continues at coordinate 55,988,964 of CM042041.1, read as the reverse complement.
GCTGGCTAGGTGGGTTGCCGGCTAAGGAGGTTGGCGGCTAGGTGCTTGCCGGGTCAAACAAAAAGGTGGTATGTGGCATCTTCTGATTGCTCAATTTGAGTGTGTTCATTTTGATAAACAAAAAAAGTTAATGTTTATTTTGTTGAAAAAATGAGTCAAAATGTTCATTTGGTGATTTTCCCAATAAATATAGAATAAAATAACATCCACTTAATAATAACTAAGTTTTCTAGCTACATGTTATATGTTATATTAAAGTGGCTCACACTTTTTTTACTAACCGTCAGTTTTTATAATTCAAACAAGAAAGAACTTTACAAATTTGTATTTAACCAAAAACTCTCAAACCCTCTTTCTCGAAGATCATTAACAAGATGAAAAACAACATATTTACACTCAATGATTCATCATTGTGATGAATCATATAAAACTCTGTAAAACGTAACACACCCTAACAGAAAATAGGCGGACTCAATCAAAGAGGTAAAAGTTTTCTGCTGCCCACAAATGAAGAAAGAGGCGCTATATATATCAACGAACAGATGCCATGCCCTACTTCCTGAAACTTCAAGCCCATATATCCATCTACAAGCCCAACTATTTATCTACAAGCCCAGCAATAAAAGCTCCATGCCCATTAACCATTTAATCAGCAGAAGCTCACATGAAAATGAAATAACCCACATTAGTGATTGCAAATGAATTGAGAAAGAAAATCAAATTAAAATAGCAACATTATATATTTTCCACACTAACAAAATCAATCAAGTTTGAATGTTGTTCTTTTATAATGAATTTTTTTATGAATACTATTTAAATTAAGTGACTTGCAATGAAATATATGAAACTTGATTTATATTTGATTAGCAAAAGGTAATTTAAAGGGGAACATTAAAGTATAATTAACAAATTTTATTGTTTAATTTAAGTCAATTTGAAAAAAATGATAACAACTAAATAGTAATCAATAATAACTAAATAATAATCAATATTTATATAAATTGTTTTTTAGATATTTATTTTTTTATGTAGAAAATAATTTTTTTTAGGTTAAACCAGTCTCTAGTCAACCTATATTAACATATCGAAAGCTAAAGCCGGCCAAACACAATGTTTATTAAAGAACTCACATGCCCTGTAATTTTTTTTATAGTTACTTTTAGAGTAAACTTCAGTTTTCGTCCCTGAGTTTTGAACCAAAGTTCAGGTTTCGTCCCACTATAACACATACCATCCCTGACATTTTATGTTTTAACAGTTTCTGTCCCTGATCCTTAACTCTGTTGAAATTTATGTTAGTTTTTATATGAAATTACTAATATACCATCTTCTTCTTCAAACATCAGTCCTCTGTATTTATTTGGGTTAAATGGTATAAACTTGATCTTGCATCCCCCAACCAAAATTGGAGTCACTCATCAAACAAAATTACCGGCAGTGATTGCAGCGGGTAGAGTGGTGGTAGCCGGCGGAGTGGTGGTGGTGGGTGGCTTTTTAAGGTTTTCGAGAGAGAGAGAAAGGAGGATAGGGGTTGTGTAGTGGAGGTGGCCGGATCAAATAAGCGGCTAGAGGATGATGATGAGGTTAGAGTGGTGGGAGCCGGTGGTGACGTCGATTTGCCGATTCATCACCACCTCGCTGTTTTCATCACCCCTTTCATCTGCATACCAGCATAGAACCTCCACCACCTACACAACAAGTCTGATCGGTAAAGCAGAAAATCGAAGGAACATCCCTCGCCTGAAAATCAGCCATCACCATCCCCTGCAAATCTGATCGACACCACATGTTTAAACTTAATCCATTAGAAAATCGACTAGTTTCTTCCCGATTGTTAAGAACCTGCAAAATCGTTGGGATTTGAACCAGATCTATGGTAGGTTTTGAACAGTGGTGGTGATGGCATCACAGATCTGTGGAGGTTCAGGCTTTAAAGATGGTTTCCGGCACTACAATATCACCATCGCCTCCAATCCACCCCTGTGTGAAAAACTAACTTTTCTTTTAGTTTTTGGTGGTGGTAGTGGGTTGAGGATGAAGAAAAAGATGGAGATAAGGGCATATTAGTAATTTCATATAAAAACTAACAGAAATTTAACGGAGTTAAGGACTAGGGATGGAAACTGTTAAAACATAAAACGTCAGGGATGATATGTGTTACAGGGGGACGAAACCTGAAGTTTGGTTCAAACTTTAGAGACAATAACTGAAGTTTACTCTTACTTTTAATTAGCAATTTTTTGAATTTTTTGCTAAAATGGGATATGACAGAATGTGTGGTCCCATTTAAGTTTTTCTCTCTAGTTTAATACATATAGGGTTGCCACCTTTTGGAATGACGATAACTTCTTACACTTTCATTCCAATCATTGGTTTTGTCAGACCCGTTAGTGAACCCAAAGTTGTCGCCCTTTGGAATGGCGACAGCCTCCAGTCATATCTGCACCTCACTTGTTCAAGATCCTTTTTAAAGCTTTCGTCATTTGGAATGACAACAACTTTCTTAATTATCTTCAATCATGTCTACTATATGAACAAAATACAAAATGTCACACCCCAACCGACGACGGATTATACGTCGGGGCGGACGCGGTTGTTCAAAAGCACAAGGTTTACTATTAAAGTTTAAATAATTTTATTAATACTTTCAAGTTTACAATACAAGTAACAAACAACGCATAACAAGATACAAAGTTTAATTGATAAGTAATCTAGGTCCAAAGCATCCTAAGTGATCACAATAAAGTCTCATATTGATGTACCTGAAACATGTGAAGAAATCTGTCAACTAAAAATAGTTGGTGAGATACGAAGGTTTTTACACAATTTAACAAAGTCTTTGAAAAGTTTTACAATTCACCATGTCATGCATTCTATAGTATAAGTGTGAGAGCAAAACATATTAAACGTTGTGCATATCAATCCTCCAACCAAGTTTAGGCATAACCCGAAGGTTACCCTTAAAAGTTTAAAGGTTAAAGTTTAAATTCAGTAACAATCACCATGGGCTCCCCCTGAAGGGTCAATCAATCTATATGTGGATTGGTCAAATACAATAAATCTATCATTGTTACCATAGGCTTGATCAAAGTTAATAGATATGTTAGTATTAAGTTTAATTTAAGCATGCAAGTCTCAAACATAATAACACAAGAATAAGCATGTAGGCATAGTTGTACAAGAATTGTATAAGTTTGGAAGTTTAATACATGTTCCACCCCAAGTTTATAAATAAAGTAAAACGAAAAGGGGATAAGTATACTCACTTGTATTGATGAAAGAGTGTCCAACAAGGTTTAGTGTAGCAAGACTTTGAGGGAGAATATTCTCACAACAAGCCTAAGAATACAAGTATAAGTTTGATCATATAAGACTATGGTAAAGTATCTAGGATTTCTAAGATTAAATAGGGTTTCAAATGAGAGATGAGAACGATTGTGTTTATAAAGTTTAAATAAATTTCTAAGTAAGGTTTCACAAGGCTTGAATATCAATGTTTAATAAGTTTATAGTTTAGAATAAGTATTAATTAAAATAATTATTTAAAAAGTCTCACAATTATTAATTACACACAATAGGTAATAATAATCTGAGATAGTTTTCTAAGTATTTTATAAAAAAATGTTGTAACAATAGATAAGTGAAAGATTAAGTATTTATTAAAGATCAACAATAATTATTTAAATAATAAATAATTATCAATGATTTAATAATTAAATAGTTATTAATAACTATTTTAAGGATAAATGATTATAAATAGTTGTTTTAGGAATACATAATTGTTAAGGTTAAATAATTATTTATAAGAATGATTACTTATTTAATCAATATAAATCATTTAAGATTTATTTAAGTTTTTAAGTATTAAATATTTGTTTTACGAATTAACTTGTAAATAAATACGTTTAAATAAATAACAAACACTTATAAGTTTATAAAATGTTAAATAGGATTTCCTATAAGTTTATATTTTAATCATAAGTTTTTAAATACTTAATTAAGTTTATAAGTGTTTTAAATGATGAGTTTATAATTATTTTAAAGCTTCTACTTTATTTTATAAAGTTTATAACTTCATAAAGTTTTTTTGTTTAAGTTTATAAACATTTTAGAAAAATAAACATAGTATATTCAGTTTTCCTATTTAAATTTTTCGTATAGATAAGTAAGTTTATGTTTATATAAAATATAAGTCTTTATAAAATGTATAAGTCTAAGATTTAGTAAGTTTAAAATTTATGTTTTTATTAAGTTTATTAGTTCATAAAAGTATATCTATTTTAAAAAGATAATTAAGCCTTGAATTTTAAATAGGTACAAATTTTTATAAAATGTAAAAGTTAATCGACATATAAATTTTCATAAATCTTTTTCTTCTTTTATAAGATTTATATAAGTTTTTTATTAAATTAATTTAATGCTTAAAGGCTAAATAATATGTTTATTCCAGAAAATATAAAATAACTTATAATTTCTGATTTATTAAAATAATTCATGTTTAGAATATAAGTTTCATAAATTTTTATAGTTTTTAAGCATTTAAAACTATTTTAAAGAATTAAATCTTTATGAGTATTAATTAAGTTTAATTAGATAAAATGTTTCCAGGATATAAAAATGTAAATAAAATTGATTTTTAAGTTTATAAAAGTATTACATAGTTTATAAAAATCATTACAAGTTTTAAAAACTGTTTTAAAAGGCTAAAAAAAATGGAAAAGCAAAACTTGGGTTGGCCGGATTCGAACCCGGGCCACCCGAGTCACACACACATGCATCTAACCACCCGGCTACGGGCCTCGCTGGTTATAAACGTGGAAAAAGAATTTTATAAGCATATTCCCAAATTGACCCTAATCTCCTGATGAACCCTAGAACCAAGATTTGTCAAATACGAGTCGATTATCCCCCGTCGTAGTAAATCGACAGAGGGCTTTTGTTCTACGAATGCATACGAAGATTTTGGCCTCGAGAATTACCTGATATGATACCGAAATGAGTGAGAACGGGTCTGGGTCCAGCGTCGGCTGTCCACGAGCTCAAACGGCAATTGCAGGTCCGAATTGGAGGAATTGGATGTTCAGTGAGTTAGAGTGGTGTGTCGTTGATGATTTGCCACTGATATTTATACTCAATTTCGGTCTTTAATGCTGGAACAGTTGGGAAGATGACGACTGTATACGATGGATTCAATTTCGAATCACGCAGCCGTTAAAGTCGAAATTGGATATTGGGATATCTCGGGTTATGGTCGCACGCTCGAGGTGAAGCCCGAGGTTCGTTGAATTTGGCCGGAAATGCGATTTCGAATAAAAGATGATGAAAACCGGTCTCAGAGGGATTCGAACCTGAGATCGTTTTCTGATTTGGGAGTTTGGATTAGTTGCAGAACAAGCTCCTGTAGTTTAAAGGTTTTGTTATCTTATGTATAAACTTGATTTTTAAGTTTAAAATAAGTTTTAATAATGGCAGTTTTAGTCCCTGGACTTTTATAAAATAATTATGTTTTATTTTTATAAAAATCCAAATAAGTTTTATTATTTTATAAAATATTTTATAGGATTATTAGTTTATAAGTTTAAACATTTAAAATAAGTTAATTATATTATTTATATAATTATAACTCATAAGGTTTTAAGAATTTAACATACATATATGTATATTTTTAAATAAGTCTCATATATAAATATATATATCTCAAGTATAAATGTTTTCCTTAAATACATATTATATTAATATTTAGTGTTTAGGAAATTTAGTTTCTTTGATAAGAATTCAAGTTTTAGATAAATAATACGTGTAAGGTTTAGGGAAAAGATAGGTCAAAAATCCTGGATATTACACAAAAGTTATCGCCCTTTGAAATGACAACAACTTTTTTAATTGTCTAGTCAAAGCTTGCAATTGTACAAGGTCTTGTCTAGTCAAAACCTACATCTTTTAATAAAGAAATGGTTTTCCATATGCAAACTCTGATACGCCACCAGCTCCATGAAGTGGTTCAATATTTATGATCAAATTTAGAATTATTTACTATTTTTTTTCTCATAATGCATGTTTCCATTTTGACAGGACAAGACCTTGTACAATTGCATGCTTTGACTAGACAATTAAGAAAGTCGCTCCCATTTCAAAGGGTGACAGTTTTTGTATTTTATATTTTGTTTGTATAGCAGACATGATTGTAGAAAATTAAGAAAGTTGTTATCATTCCAAATGACGAGAGCTTTGACAAAGTTACTGACTAGGATCTTGAACATGTGAGGTGGATGTATGATTGGAGGTTGTCGTCATTCCAAATGACGATATCTTTTGGTTCACTGAGATGTCTGAAAAAAAACAATGACTCGAATGAAACTTTAAGAAGTTGTCGCCATTCCAACGGGTGGCAACTCCATATGTATTAAACTAGAGAGAAAAGCCCAAATGTGACCATACTATATGCCGTTGCCCATTTTAGAAAAAAAAAATCCAAATTTTTTTGTGTAACTCGTAGAGTTTACATATATACCAATCACCCTATTTTGTTGAATCAGGACATTGTTGTGGCGGGAACAGACACAACTGCAACACTAATAGAATGGATAATAGCAGAGCTTTTGCAAAATCCAAAGGAAATGCATAAGGTACAAGACGAATTAAAACAAGTTATAGGTCTAAACAACATTGTCGAAGAACATCATCTCCCAAAACTAAAATACCTAGATGCGGTGATAAAGGAAACATTACGGTTACACCCTCCACTCCCTCTCCTGATACCACGATCTCCAAATCAACCATACAAGGTCGGGGGATTCACGGTCCCCAAGGGTTCAAACGTCTTTATAAACGTCTCGGCCATACATATAGATCCTCAATATTGGGATAATCCTTTAGAATTTAACCCAAACCGGTTCCTAAATCATGATGGAACAAGTAACTTTGATTTTAATGGATACAATTCAACATTTATGCCATTTGGGTCTGGAAGAAGAATGTGTCCTGGAGTCCCCATGGGTGAGAAAATGTTGGCATATTTGATGGCTTCAATGCTGCACTCCTTTGACTGGACTTTGCCATTTGACAAAACACATGAGCTCTCAGGTAAATTTAGCTTTATGTTAAAGAAAAGAGAACCACTTATAGCCATCCCTTCACAAAGGTTACCATACAAAACCCTCTACGTGTAAAAAAATGTTCTAGTATACAAAGGATGTGTTTTATATATGTTAACAAGTCGTGCTTTGTAACGTTCAGTCTCCCCATTTGGTTTGTATTTTATCTTGTAAGCTTGGCCATTTTGAGTTAATGGCACGTTTCCCTTTTGGTAATTCTTGAAGGGATCATGTTCCATTCTCCTCGAGGGCTTTAATTTCTCTCTTCATTGCTTCCTTCCATTTGTCATCCTTTACAGCCTAGCTAAAGAACTTAGGCTCATCATATGAATAGATTATGTAACAATTTATGGTTTAAACACTAAAAAAGTATGTTTGTTTGCTATCGTTGCGGCGTTACTTTTAGTTTTTTTTAAATCAAACTTTGAGACGTTCATATATTTTTTTTTCCAGTTTAGAACGCAACACGCGCAGGTTTAGTAGGGGACTAAATGTGTTAGTTGCTCAATACCAAGCTCCTAGATAAGGTTGCAACTTTCAAGAACCTTGTAATTAGTTGGAAAAATAAGAAGACCAAAAGGTCTTGTGTGAGTTAAAAGCAAGCAAGGGGTAAATCCACATCGTTTTAATTGAAGTATACAATTGCATGAACCTTGTGATTGGTTGGAAAAATACTGTGGTGGGGGCTAATATAATTGCATTTTCTACATCTTTCACGTACCTAGGAATACTGGTGGGGGCTGATATGAACCGCGTGAACAATTGAAGATTGATTTTTGATATCATCGAGTCCGGCCTTTCTTTATGGAAGGCATCAACACTCTCCATTGGGGGAATGCTTACATTAATCAAGTCGGTATTAGAAAACCTCCTAAGATATTACTTCTCACTATACAAAGCCCAGATCAAAGTCAAAGAATGTTTGGAAGCTATAGGGAGGAAATTCCTATGGGGTGAAGGTGAAGACGAGAGAAAGGTTCACTGTGTGGCTTGGGATAGAGTGACTAAAACAAACGAGGTTGTCGGACTGGGAATTGGTGATCTTGGGGATACAAATAAAGTCTTACTCACAAAATGGTTTTGGAGGTTTAAGAGTGAGGACGGTAGCCTATGAAAAAAATGATTATGGCCATTCATAATAACAAGAGAAGCTGGTCGTTGCTCCCTCACAAGAAAGATCTAACCGGATTCTGGAATAATATTGTGAAAATGGAAACAAAGCTAAATTTTGCAGGAATAAAGTTACATAATATGATAAAAGGTTGTCCCGAGAATGGAGAAAACATATGGTTCTAGATAGATCCATGGGCTTTAAACAAGCCACTCAAAGATGCTTTTCCAAATTATAACTTTCTTTAGAATCCAATAAAAAATGTACGGTAATTGATTGTTATGATATACGGGAAAAATTCCAACATGGAAATGGAGATGGAGGCGGGACCCACAGTTACTGGCTGAGCTACTTGAGCTGCAACAATGCTCACAACCTTTGGAACCGAACAAGTTGTGGTTGGGAGATAGCTCAGGACATTTCTTGAAGAGATCAGTAAAAAAGCTTATCTCCATGGATGTCGACGCCTACAAAAATGTTTTTCATGGAATGAAACAACTGGATCCCTTAAAGTGTAACATATGCCATTGGAAGGCAGAGATCGATTGTTTACTGACCCTAACAACTTTAAATAAAAAGGAATATTCACATTGAATCTCGATTATGTCAGATATGCGGGGATGCAGAAGAGACGGCGGGCCACTTATTTACATCTTGCTATCTTGCAACTGTGACTTAGCAAATGATAAGTAGTTGGTTCAAAATCCCTCCAATTTTCATCTTCTCCGTAAGAGATTTACTTAAAATACACAAGACCACTATAAATAATGGAGTCCAAAAGAAAATGTTACATGGAATCCTCACTACTATTTGGTGTATTTGGCGAGCAAGAAACAAAGCCATTTTTTAAAGCAAACCGCTAAAAGTGGAGAGATCAAGTCGCTAGGTTTCCTATAGGTAAAACATAGATTTAAACACAACTCACTACTATGAAAAGACTTAGGTATTGGGGGCATAACCCCCACCTAAAAAAGTACCCTAAGAAAATACCTAATAAGGGAGTGAAACCTCATTTTTACTAAAATTCAACCTTAATACCCTAAAGTATTGGGGGTACAACTCTAATACCCTAAAGAATTTCTTTTTATTTCATTTTTTTAAATTAAAACTAATATGTATTTAAAGTTTAAACTAATTTTATTTATTTAATAAAATAAAAATAACAATAAATAATTTTTTACATAAAATAAATAAAAAAACATAAATATTTAATTATAAATATTTAATCAAACTACTCTTCGTTAAAATGTTTCGTTCAAATGCCGTTCAAATGCATCGTAATCTATTTTTTAATACAAATTGTAATTTTCAAAACCTTAAAACTATATATTTATTATTTTACTCCATCAAAGAAATTATAATGTATTAATGCTACTAGAAGAATCTCAGCATAATTATAAAAGTAGTAAATACGTAAGCTTTGATTTAATAAATCTTTTTCTGGTACAAAGAAAATAAGATATATTATCAAGTACAATGTTGGGTTGAGAATGTGTTATGCATACGGGTATATTTACCTCAACTTCTCTACCCATGACTTTATCCGAAATAATGGGACGGTGTACCCGTAGTACCTGTGCAACCCGAAGACTTACCCGAAGGGTGCCCCCAACATCCTAACGTAGTTTTAACATAATTTAAAAGTGTATAGGTTCTCTAATTGTGTAATTCCATTGGTTCGTGATAAAACTCATGGAAAAAGTCTTTGTCATGTTTGTATGCTTTCCACCCTAGCATCAGTCAATGTGGGCTAGCCCATTTGATAAAGACATGAATTTTAGAAGAAAGATCTCATGTTACAACTAAAGCTGTAACACCTTAGGCAAATCTCATATCGTTCTGTTCTGTCCACGGAAGAGATGCTGGGATCATAAGAAATGCTCCGCCTCTTAAATAAACAACGCGTTTTGGATCTTAATGTAGTGGATGAGAGGAGAACTCCACAGTTAAGCGTGCTCGGGTGAGAGTAATCCAGATATGGGTGACCCCCGGGAAGCTTTAACCCGACAACCAAAAACAAATCAGTGATCTCTTAGGGGGCAAAGCGGATAATATTGTTGGTACGAGAGGCCGGATGTTACCAAAGTAGAGTAATGTTTACCTTTAAAAAAATCTAGAATAAAGTTTGCCTAAAAAAATACTTTTAAAAAGGACGCTAAATTTTTTATTTAATGTCCACGATAGCTATTAGCTAAAAAAATATATTGAAAGGCAATTCCAAATTATTCTCAATCACTCAAATTATTTTTCCTATAAAATAAACAAACATCTATTTCCATATAACTTTCTAGAACATTTATCATAATAATTTTTATATTTGTTGTGAAATATTAGACTAGAAAATCAATAAAAAAAAATCTGGTACCAAATGTGTTAGTTGCTCAAGCCAAAGCTCATAGATAAGGTTGCAACTTACAAGAACCATGTGATTGGTTGGAAGAATAAGAAGAGATCAAAAGGGCGGTCTTGTGTGATATATATTTCTTCAAATAATAATGATATTATTAGTGTTATTTATATGCATCATTAATCAATTCAAATCGATTATAATCACTTCAAAAAAGAATCATTAATCTGCCGCCTCTAGAACACGGAACTTACTAAAAATGTGTCTTTTGTTAAGCTAGCATCTTCTTGTTAACAACAAAAAAGATTCTTCCTTCCCACCTAATTACAAAAATCAACCTTTAATTATATACTAAATTACACTTGCAGCTAGACATCCTTTATCTAAACGGTTTGTATCAAATTATAACCTTTAGACTAAAAGAGGTTAGATTTTTCAGTTAGTTTTGTTTGTTTGTTCATTTTCTTTTTTCGTTTCCAGATCCACAAATATTCGATAGAAACTTTGATTAATGTTTTTACCGATAATATGACTTAAAAGCAAGAAGATAAGATTGAAGACAATAGTATTGATTAGAATTATTCATGTTTAAAATTAATTGCAATAACACAAAACGTGATTACGGTAATTTTTTTTAATGAAAAAACGTGATTACGTAAAAACGTTATTACGTAAAAATGTGATTACGTAAAAAAGCACGCACGAAGTGTAATTATTTTAAAAAAACTGACATTTATGCCCTTTTTTATATGTACGACGCGTTATTTTTTAAAAGTAATTACGTTTATGTCACCACGTTATCCCCAAGCTTAGATCATATTAATAGGACGGTTGGAGGCCCTTCGTACGATTTAGGCTCTTTGTATGATAACCGTCCCCTATATATATATTAATTTATTAATCTATACTATATGATAAATAAATGTTTTGAGAGGACATTTGTCACTCACACATTTATGCTTAACATTTTTTTTCGCCTCTCTCTCCTATTAATTATACAAGTTTTTATTTTATTTTTATTTTTATATTTTTTGTCATGCGCTTCTCTCTCTCTCTTATTAATTATTCAAAATTTTTAATTTTTTTATCGTTTTTGTTTCCTATTAAATAATAACGATTTTTAAAATTACTTTTATAAAACATTTTTTATTTTAAAAAATAAGTTTATTCATAAAACATTTTTATAATTTGAACATTTCTTCATTCTTTTCTATAAAACATTTAAAAAAAATAACTATATAACAATTTTAGAATTTATAAATTTACATAGGAACTGATATTTTATAACAATTTGTATTTATTCAACTTATCTAATACATGAGTTTTAACATAGTATAAGAATGAAGGGTAAATTAGTCATTTACATGTCATTTAACTGAAAAATCTAACGTCGGTTAGTCTAAAGGTTATAACTTGATACAAACCATATAGATAAAGGGTGTTCAGTGTAATTAATAAAGATAAAGGTGTGCGGGTGTAATTTGATATATAAGTAGGGGGAGGATCAAATAAGAAGTTGTTTTCGGCTAAGAACTCTAAGAAGTGACAAAAACATTAAGAAACGATATCAAACGAACTCGGATTGAGCTCATTCCAGCGGCGTTGGAACCGTATCGTCGAACTCTACCATCTTAGATTTTAGGGTTTAGATCTTAGCGTTAAATTTTAGGATTTTAGCCTTAGGGTTTAGCTTTTAGGGTTTAGATTTTAGGGTTTAGGTTTTTTTTTTTGAGGGTGGGGGTTTAGGTTTTTTTTGGGGGGTGGGGGTTTAGGTTTTTGGGGATGGGTGGGGGTGGGTTTAGGTTTTGGGAGGGGGGTGGGGTGGGGGGGTTTAGGTTTTTGAGGGTGGGGGTGATGGTTTTAGGCTTTTCGGGGTGGGGTTGGAGGGGGGGTTTAGGTTTTTGGGGGTGCGGGTGGAGGGGAGTTTAGGTTTTTGGGTCCGGATTAGAGTTCGATGAGACGGTTTCAACGCCGCTCGAATGAGCTCAAACGGAGTTCGTTTGACCCACTTCTTAGCGTTTCTTAACGAAAAACCACTTATTAGCGGAACCTTCCGCTATATAAGTAAAGGTTGTTTTATGTAATTTAGTCTTATTTAACTAACATTCTTATGTGTTTCTATTTACCTCAGGAATCTAAATCGCCGTTCAAAAAAAACTTACCTCAGTAATGTCGACACTATTTTTCGTGGCGGTAACCGACGGCTGGTCAGGGTGGTGGGAAAGCGTCAATATAGACCAAGAGTTCACAACCACCATTGTCATATTCACCACACTTGTTTCAATATTCTGGCTTGTATGGATTTTAACATCAAAAGATCCGCACCCGCCGCTCCCGCCAGGCCCGCGACCTCTCCCGCTCGTCGGAAACCTCCTATCTCTCGATCCGGAACTCCACTCCTACTTCGCCACCGTAGCGAAAACTTACGGCCCGATTTCGAGGCTTTGGCTCGGTAAAAAACTCGGTATTCTGATCACCTCTCCGGCGTTGGCCCGTGAGGTGTTGAAACAGAATGATACAATCTTTGCCAACCGAGACGTTCCGGTCGCGGGGAAAGAGGCGACATACGGTGGAAACGACATCGTTTGGACCCCGTACGGCGACGAATGGCGGATGTTGAGGAAGATTTGTGTTCGTGAAATGCTTAGCAACCAAGTTCTGGATTCGGTTTACTCTCTTCGCCGGAAAGAGGTGAGGAACACGGTGAACTATTTGTACAACCATGTGGGGTCGCCGGTCAACGTTGGGGAGCAGATGTTTTTGACGGTGTTGAATGTGATTACTGGTATGATGTGGGGTGGGACTGTGAAGTCGGATGATAGGGAGAGAGTTGGGGCAGAATTCCGGCAAGCGATAAATGAGATGACCGGATATTTGGGGATGCCGAATTTGTCGGACTTTTTTCCCGGTTTGGCGCCGTTTGATCTGCAAGGAGTTAAGAAGAATATGAAGGTGTTGGCCAAGAGATTTGATGGGATTTTTGAGAGCATGATTGATCAAAGGAGGAAAATTGGTGGTGATGAAAACAAGGACTTTTTGCAGGTTTTGTTGCAGTTTAAAGATGGTGGAGATTCCAATCCACCATTCACCATCACTCATCTCAAAGCCTTGCTTATGGTAAATATATCAAATACTAATTTACAACATTTTTGTGTTTTCTGTTTCTGTTGTGTGAGCTGACTAGACATGTTTTATATGGTTGTGTTTTAAAATTTTTTCAGGATATGGTGGTGGGAGGGACAGATACGACCTCAAACACGGTCGAGTTTGCGTTGGCCGAGATGATGAACAAGCCCGATATGCTCAAACAAGCACAACAAGAGTTAGAGGCGGTTGTCGGGAAAGGCAACATAGTTGAAGAATCCCATATCAACAAACTACCTTACTTACATGCCATCATGAAAGAAACTCTTCGATTGCATCCGACACTTCCACTCATGGTCCCACATTGTCCGAGCGAGTCATGTGTGATTGGTGGCTACACGGTTCCCAAAGGTGCGCGGGTGTTTGTGAACGTATGGGCGATACATAGAGACCCTGAGATTTGGGAAAACCCTTTGGAGTTTAGACCAGAAAGGTTCTTGGATGGGAAATGGGATTTTACTGGAAATGATTTTAGTTATTTTCCGTTCGGGTCGGGGCGAAGGATATGTGCAGGGACCGCCATGGGAGAGCGGATGTTTATGTTTTTGCTTGGATCTATAATCCATTCTTTTGACTGGGAATTGGGCAAGGGGGAAAAACATGATCTAGCTGAGAAGTTTGGGATTGTGCTGAAAAAGAAAGAGGCTCTCATGGCAATCCCAACACCAAGATTGTCAAACCCCACACTGTATGAGTGACAATGTTGCAGATTTTCAAGAATTTACTTATTTGTATTCACAATGTCAATATAATAAATATTGCAAACTACAATTGCTACTGTATTGTCACATATACATTGATAAAGAACTTGAATTTCAAGATATTGTTGCATTTAAGCCATCACACTTCTGGTCTGGTGGTCAGAGAGTTTTTTTTTCCTCTGTAAAAGGTTTCCTTCTATAAAGGTTATGAGTTCGAATCCTAACAAGGGTCCGGACGAGGGGATTTTTTTTCCAGGTGTTGGTTGTTAAAAAAAAAGATATTGTTGGTTTCTATCTTGTATTCCATGATAATCACCCTTTGCAAGATTAAGTAGCACGGGACATAACTTGTATTCCATGGTCTGGGACGCAGAGGATTCATGGCAGTGGAGGAGTGATATATTTTGGAATGGAGTAATTGGGATCCCTTGCAAATGTAATATCTTTGGGTGGAGGGATGAGATGGTTCATTTACCAACCCTTGCAGCTTTTTCAAAAAGAAATATACAAGTAAACTCTCATTTATGTCTTCTTTGTGGGGATATTTTGGAGACGGCGGACCATTTGTTTACATCTTGCTATATGGCTTCGGTTATTTGGAATATCGTTAGTAATTGGTGTAACATCCTACAAATCTTTGCCTTCTTGGTCAGACTTGTTTGTTCTTCATAACACATTTTTAAAAGGAGAACCTCATAAGGATGTTATTCATTGATCAGTCATTATAATCACTTGTTGGTGTATTTAAAAAGCTAGAAATGAAGTGACATTTTCAAATAAAGCGGCTATTGTGGATTTTTTGTGTGGAAGATATCAAATCACTCGGTTTTCTATGGTTCAAGAACAAATCTAATCACAAGTCCTTTCAATAAAAAGACTGGTAAAAATTTAATCTTTTATAATTATGTTATAATCTATCACTATGTGGTTTGATTGTTGGCTCCTTATTTGTGTTAGGGCCGGAGTTCTTTCGTAATAAATTGTCTCTCATACAAAAGAGGATATTTTAAAACTTTGGTCCCAACCTAACAAACAACATTTCTAGTATTTATATTGTTATGTCAAATATTCATTACACAAAGTGTGATATTTTTATATACCAAGTAATTTGTAAGGCCTTTTTTCCGGGTAACCTCACTTGTTGGATTTACTCATAAACATAGTCATAAATACTGAACTTAAATTTAAAACATTCAGAAGTAGCGGAAGCAAACATCATTCAAATTACATGACATAACAGCGGAAGTCTTTACAATTAATTACATAACATTGTCTTAATATATATAGATATGAGATGTCAGTCTTGTGTCGGGTAACCTTCACGCCATCCCACGACCCTTTCTTCCTTTACCTGAAATGTATACTAAAAGTCAGCTAACGCTGGTGAATTCTTGTTTAAAGACAATCATACATAATACTTATCTTATCATGAATATTTTATATATATGTGTACATAACATACGTAATATTCGTGCTTTTACATATTCTTTACTTTACTGTTCTCACATAACATTCATTTTATGTATTTACATATGTACATACATACTTACTTTAGGGGGAGAACAGTTATTGGCCATAATCTTAAGGGAGATCAACCCATCATACTTGTCGCGAGTGTCACAAAGACATCGCAGTGAGAACTACCGTCGTAGCCCATTTCATTAACCGTCCGGCTCTAGAAAACCGACCGTTCTTTCATTAAATCCGTCCGGCAACCTTTGTCCGTCCGCTCTTAAACCGTCCTACCGTCATAGTCCGTTTGCCCTAGGGCATCCGTTTCCCACGCGACCATTATGTATGCAACCGTTCTACTTTAATTAAGGCAATTGCTTCGACTGTCCATTAGTGCCTTAATATACGTCCTAGCTTGCGAAGGAACGTTTTTGTCCCGGTTGCAAAATAGTCACGTGGTCGTCCGTCTACCGAAGTAGCCGTTGTCATAGAAGGGTTCATAACGTTTACATACATTCATAACATGCAATATATATAACATAAAGCAATATTTCATTCATTTACGTTATGTCCTTCTTTCATTCATTCTTTGTAATCATACGTTTCATTTTTTGTTCATAATTCATTATCATATATAAGTATATATATATATATATATATATATACATATTTGTATACCACGCATGATCACATTGACTTTTATAGCATTTATTCATTTAGTGTATACACTTCAGCCCCAAAAACATTATAAATGATTTGCACATAACATAGAAGGGGGCACATAGAACTCACCTGAAAAGCTAGTCTTGGTTGTCCTAAACAAAGGTCCAACAACGTCACGTACGATCTGAATTAGGTAGTTTAAATACGCATTAGACCCAATCCCGACTCTAACGGTTTAATCATTCTAAACATACTGACTTTACTTACTGGTCTGCTGCCTGCGCACTAAGTACGCATGATCTTTCTCCTGCGTACTTGGTAAGTACGCATGACCTTTCTCCTGCGTACCTGCGTACCTGCGTACTTGGTAAGTACGCAGGACGTCCCTACTGCGTACTTGATAAGTACGTAGCACCTGTTATCTGGACAAGTCCGAAATTTTGCATGTTAATCCGATCATGCTAATCTTACAACTTTCTTTGATCAAAAGGTGCGGTTGTCACTCTAGATGCTAGTTCTAAGCTTATTTTCAAGTTTCATCCATAAAAACGTCTCCTATTTAGCTAAAACCCGAGAAACCCCAAAACGAAGAAAAACTCAGTTTAAGGTCGAATCGTTACCTGGATTGTGATTCTGATTCGGAGGTTTTGCTCACGAGCTCAGTAGTAACGTGCTCCTTCAATTTCGTGTCGATCCGTCGACTTTCTCTCTCTAGACCCGACTCTCCTTTCTCTCTCTAGCTTGCAAGTGTTTGTGGAAAATGAGAGCTTCAAGGCTGTCTTGGCCCTTATATACCTGGGCTTCTCTCGGCCCGTTGGAGTCGAGCTCAAGCCCATCCGTTTTTCTTTTGTTTTATGACGATTAAGTCTCTTTCACGTTATTATTTACTAAATTACTATGTTTGGGATGTTACATAATTACATAATAATTATAAAAAGTTAAAAGCATTCCACAAAACTAAAATTATTAAGTTCAAGATTTTTGACTTTTATAAGATCAAATGCCTTTTCTTTTTATTTTTGTTTTTTTCTCTAACTTTGCTTTATAAAATAGCCAATGAGAAAGGGACATTTTTCACATGAACCCAAGGCAGATTTTTTTTAACAACAACAATAAAATTACTCAAATAAGACATTTTTCACATGAACCCAAGGCAGATTTTTTTAAACAACAACAATAAAATTACTCAAATAAAAACTAGCGGTGAATCAACAATGACCCCGTTACAATCACCAAACAAAACAAAACGATTCCATGAGTAAAGTAATATTTTTAGTAATGATGCAAAACCAAGAATTTACTAGTTATCAACAACTTTTTGAAAATTGTACCTTATGCTATTAATTAATTGTGTGGTTATAAAATTGTTTTCCGTTGAGAAAAATATATTAACTCGTTATTTTTCAGTGTCTTGAGAACCTAACTTATTAGAAATTATTTTAAGAGCGGAAACATTAGCCATCGTACTTCTGATTCGGTGGTCAGAGGGTTTTCTGTGAAGAGTTTTCTCATATGAAGGTCATGTGTTCAAATAATGACAAGGGTCCTGATAAATGTAATTCTATCAGTACCTTTTACAGATCTAGATGTTAGCTGTTAAAAAAAACAGCAAAAACATTATATGTAAAAGAAACTCTAGCAAGGAGCTAGAGAATGCAAAAAAAAAAATTAAACTATATGTCTAATGAAACATTACAATGATAACTTACAAATTTGAAAATACTTCATTCTATACAACATTGGACGTGATATTGGTAACTTTTCAATGTTTAACACCCACTAAATGCAACAAAGAAATATAATTTCTTTTTCTCAATGACTGAAACCACAAAATAGCTATAACCGTTTGAAAAATAGGGGACAAACGGTGCGAAGCTAATTGAAGCAAGTAGGGAGTCAAAGAAATCGAAGATAATCAAATAGGTCAACGATTTCCTTGCATACGTTGTTTCTCCATTTTATTAGTTTTTTTTAACTCTATCGGCATTTTTGTATAAACTTTAACATTGAGGTTGTAACATATTTACAAATGCTTAATTTGTAATTAAATTTACGTATCAAAATTAAGTTACTTTTTTTTAAATCTCGTATTTTATACGAAAAATCTCGCTAAACCTTTAATACTTAATATCTCATTTAAAATAAAATAAAATTTAAATTTAAACAATATATCGTTTTTTAAATTCAAAATTTTAAACTCCAAAATTAAAAAAACCGCACTCCTTATTATATCGACACAATTTAAATTTAAAACTCCAAAATTAAATATGAAAACAATTAAAACTAATAAATTATAATTGAAGCCAAACGTATTTTAAAAAAAAAAATCTCGTCATTTAAAAAATTAAGTATAAAATGTAATACACTTTTAAAAATAAGTATTTCTAAATTCCTTAATTTTAATTAAAACCTAACTATTAAACTTTTAAAATCAAAATAAAAGTTTTATTTATAAAAATTAAACTTAATTAAAAAACTACTAATTAAATATTAGTAAATTTTATTTTAACACATATTTATTTAAATACAAAAGTAGTCTTTTTCAAATCTCCTATTTTTTAATTCTTGATTTTTTTAAGTATTCACTTTTGATGATAATTTAAAAATAAATTTGAGTCAATGGTAATAATGATGAATTAATTTGGTAAAATGCTTATTTATGTAATTTTTTAAAAAAGTTACGCAAAATTGGAAAGATTGAATAGTAAATATAAATGTGGTTTTGGGGAAAAAAAGTTGTGAGTATGAATATGATGATGACAAGTTGCAAAAGATTTAATTTTTTTTATTAGAATAAGGATTGTTTCAGACATCTGTTCTATTATTCAAATCCGTATTCGAAATTTCGGATACAGATTCGGATATCAGAAATTTTATATATGGATTAGGACAGTGAAATCAATTACTCGAAAATTTCAAATATTCGAATTTAAACATTTCTAACTTATGCCATAGCTGTTGATGATCTTCTAAATTATATTTTATTGGTTGAAGTACCCCAATCAAAAGCTTTTCCTTTTTTTGAACAACAAATGCCCCGTCATTCGGGATCACCCTGGTAAACGAATCACCCTTTCGTATGAAAAACAGAAGCGCGGTAACCGACCCCACACCACCTATGAGGAAACCCTGTAATATTTTGTCCCAAACGAGAGTTGAACCCATAACCTTTTATTTGTTATAGGGTTACTACTCAACCCGAAGACTTGATGGTGAAAACCTTTTCCCTTGTTTATTAGTTTGATCGTGAATAACAAGATTGGCTGATATTAATATAGTAGTTTTGTTATCACTGTACAAACTAATTGACGAGGCATGACTGATTAAAATTTTCAAAATCCAAATGATTCCAAACCCCCCTCATTAATATTCTGCGCTCGCAGATGATGGAGACATTTCACTGGTTTTTACTTTTTTAAGAAGTTAATGAATTTCCTAGAAAAATACTTGTTTTTTTTAAAGACAAACTTCAATATAACCCATTCAAGAGCGCAAAGTACAATTAGAGGAAAACAATTTAAAGGACAAACCAAACAAAACAAATTCTACCATTCATCTAAACTAACTTTAATTACCTTATTCAAGTGAGGTCATCCTAGCTCTACTTTTAATTCACAAGAATCCCAGCGTCTTGATTTCTTTAGTGATTTTTGTTATGGAAAACGACTGACTTTCGAACAGAAGTTTGTTTCTTACTTTCCATAAAACCCAGCAAGTCAGAAGAATTATAGATTCAATTATACGCTGCTTGGTACCTTGAGACCCACCAAAAATATTTCGATGAAACATGTTCTTAACCGTGAAGGCGAAGATCGGAGGTAGCTTGCACCAAGTAGATATATTCTGCCATATGATGACAACATAGCATGCGGTAAAAAACATGGTCTGCAGTCTCGCCAGCTTCCCCATAGAGGACACATGCCGAAGAAGAGATGGGGATGTTCCTACGATGTAGCACCACCTATCCCCCACCATTATCCACTCGAATATATTAACTTTCAACGGGAGCCAATCATTCCAGGAAAAGGCCTTGCCCTGAGACTCCACTCTTTGGTTTGCGAAGGAAGTTCAAACTGATTTGACTAAAAAGATTCCATCCGAAGACCCTGACCACATCCATTTATCCATCCGTTCACATGTCTTTATGTGTTTAAGAAGTGAGCAGCACAACAATCAATGTTCGTCGTTCAAAAAAAAAAGAAGTGAGCAGCAACTGTTTAGTTCCTGCAATTCACATGAGAGAAAATATTTCTAATCCAAGACCAAGAAAAGGTTAGAGAAGTACCAGACATTCGACACCTGTCCCGGACGAGACAAGATTTGTGAGATTCGATTCTTAACAGGGCCGGAAAGGAAACCATCAATGGAGTCGATCCAATCCAATGATCCACCCAAAACCTTATAGTCTCCCCATTACCCAAGATCCCATGACTGAATGTGACAAAGTGAAATTCACTTGGTTATCGTCTAATTCATATTAACAATTTGTTTCCACACTATCGAATACCTACCGTTGCTTGGAATAACAATCCATTGATTTGATTTGAAATGAATAGCTGCTATGATATTTCGCCACAACCGGTTGCTTTCAGATTTATACCGCCACCACCATTTAAGTAAAAAACTCATATTAAGATCTTCCAGATTTCCCAACCCCAGTCCTCCCGAGTCCTTTGGGGCTGTGACATTCTTCTAGTTAATCCAATGAATTTTACTTTTATCCTTTTACCCTCCCAGGGGCGGACCTATGGCTACATGAGGGGTAGCCTCTGCTACCCCTCAACTTTGTACGCGTAGTGAAAATTTTTTTAACGGTTTTATGTATCCCGTTACTCCTTAGGCAAAAATTATGTTACCCCTGAGCAAAAAATATGTTACCCCTCCTCAAATCTTTTTAAAAAGTTTAACACTTAATAAAAATTATGTTACCCGTCGTCAAATTTATTAAAAAAAACCCACTACTTAAAAAATTAGTGAGTGGGCTTTAAGCATTTTCGGAGTGGGCTCAAATTAAACAAACCCACTCTTTTTCATCCTCTCCTTTGGAGTGTGGTGGGCTCAATTAAATCAAGACAGACAGAGGAGGGAACCGAACCGGAGGAGAAGGAAAAAGAAAACGAAGATAGCAGCTTTTTCATTCATCCCCTCCTTCTCTCGCTCGCTCGCCCACTACTCTGACGAGGACCGCCTCCGCTCCGCCTCGGCTCCGCCCGTGGTCTTGGCTCCGCCCGACGCCTGCGCCCCTGTCGCCTCCCTCTCGGCACTGTCGCCTCCGCCCCCTCTCCGATTTAAGAAAGGTAAATTTCAAATTATAAAATTTGTTTTTGATTTTGATTTTGTTTGTTTGTTATAAAATGAGGGGATTTGATTTTGTGACAACTGCAGTTTTTCAGGTCCTTACCGTTTCCCGACTTTTATACGTTATATTTTTTTTTATATATTATAATTTTATATATTTTTAGTGTTTCTAGGAATTCTAGGAATACTACCTTAGACAAACACTAAGGTCCGAACTAGAAAACCCGGTTAAGTGCATACACTACGTATACTGCGAACGCGTTAAATAATCGATAAAAAAAATAAATTCTCGAAAATAATTTTTATATTTATATTTTAGTTAAGAATGATATTTTATAACATTATATGTGCTAACTTTTGTGATTCTTGATTAAACTAACGATCACAGGTGGTTCTTCCGTTAAAAACCCGGTGTTCACCCGGTATAACTTTTTGAAAAATTTTGAGTTTTTATGTTTTAAAAATTTTCAAAATTCATCATTTTAGATACTTAATTTTTATATTTGATAAAAATGCTTATTTTTAGTGTTTAGGGGTGTAATTTTTATAAAAAATGGGTATTTTTTTTATAAAAATGGTCTTTTTAACCAAGACTTCAACCTCCCCTATAAATACCCAACCCCCCACCCCATTTTTCCTCTTCCTTTCTCTTCTTCCAGCCATAGACCCCTCCCCCCCTTTGCAACCAAAGACCCAAACACTCCCAAATCTCATTCAAACTCAAGAATAATCCAATTCCAAGCTTTGATTCTTGGTTTCAATGGATTGATGAGCTTTGTTTTAGTGTTTTAAAGATATTTTAACATGATTTCATCTTTAAAATTTCTGTTTTGATTCTTGCATGTGTTCTCAAGAACACCAAAAACACACACACTCACTTTGATTTTCAAGTTTTGTTGATTTTGAGAGTTTTTAGCTTGAATCTTGTGATTTTAACAAGGATTTGTGGATAAAAACTAGTTGTAATCATCCATAATGAGTTATCTAGTGAAAAACTTGCAAGATTTGATGATCAAAGTGTATGAACACTTAGGTGTTCATACTTGCATCTTCTTGACTAAAAAGAGTATTTTGTTGATTTTTGAGTTTTTGATCTTGGAATTGAACCACATTGTGATTGTAAGTTATAAATCAAGGAAAACTCAGTAGATTAGCATCAAATATCATCTTCATTTGTTGATTTTGTAAGGTATAATCCTTGATTAAACTTGTTAATTGTTGAATGTTCAAGAACAAGCATGTTCTTGAAGAATTTTTAAAAATTATTGATGTAGCACCCAAAAGTGGTTTTAATCAGTAGTATATATTTTAAAATAAATATCTGAAAAATTTGGTTATCTAATTATTTATAGATTATTTATTAAAATTCACACAAGTTTAATACATGGAAATTTGGGAAAAATACTTCTGAATATTGAAAAATTCTGTAAATTGGAAAGTGATTATTATATGATTAACTAAGACTTCTGTCCAAAGTTTATAAAAATTGGAGTTGTTTAAGTATACGTTTAGTATTTATAAAGTTTAAACGGATGATTTAGGATTTATATACTTCTGGATAAAATCAGGACTTGAAACTTAATATGGGATCTTATATTAACTTAAAAATAATATGGTAAAAATTTGGTAAAGATTGGATGTGTTTAAATATTTTTCTCGAATTTGTAAAATTTTAATAATATTAAATTCATATTAAATAATCTGGATATTGGAAAAACATAAAAATTGGTCAGAAATTTTTATTTATATATATGATCAATTGGTATAAATTTGAAGTAGTAACTTTATGTCTAAGTATATTTTTGGAATTATGGTCCATTTAAATTTTATAAAAGTTAATAATTTTGGAAGATTTTTATATAAAATTGATTTTATAAAAATTCTAAGGGATTTTGAACAGAAGTATAAACCCATTTAAAACACAAAATTTGACTTTTAAATTGGGTGCTAATATCATACTAAAACCCTAATTTGGGACGAATCGTATTTAAACCGTAGACCGGACTTTACGCGCATAATCGCGTTTTTGAACATACGAAACTGTGACATGAGATTTTATCAAATGCGATATTTTTAACTACTGATGTTATTATTAAAAATCTAAAAATTAAAGTTTTAAGATTATTAATTCATATAAAAGCCGGTTTTACAATTATTAACGGTTTGTACGCACGTGCATGGGGTTTGACTATGCAATTGACTGCATAGCCACTTTTGACTTTTGTTGACTTAGTCACACATATTAGGTTTCCTAAATACATTTTGTGTCTACTTATTAGTAGGACTCGGTTAGGAATACCATCGTTGGCCGTTTCACTGTTTTACCGCACTTTTTCGCGTTTCACTCTCAGGTGAGTTTTCGTGGCCCCTTTTTACTTACTGTTTTACCGTTTTTGGGGGAAAGCTATTTCGTTTTTATTTATTTAGTCACATGTTACATGATACAAGGATTACATGAGTTATTTTTATATTTATGCATTAAAGTCCCAAATTTTTTTTTGTTGTAATCAATTAGCTGAGCGTAGCCGTTGGGAATTTTGAGTAGTACTACTTGGGTTGACACCCCGGCTCATGGTTTGGTCGCGCCAACCAGACTTGTAGGGTCACGTGGGCGCAAAGTTAGCCAATTATTTTTAGACGGTTGTTGGCATAAGACTTCCGTATGGGGTACTTTATTTTTATTTTGTCTAGGCTTTGATTACGGTTCATGGTAATATGTTATCTAATACATGTGTACTGAATTTGGATTTTTATAAACTTTTATAGAGTCGTAAAACCTGCGATTCTCACCAACTATTTATATAGTTGACCCGTTTTTGAAACATGCTTTCAGGTAAACAGAAATGAAGATAAAGTTCATGGGGGCACGCTTTTGTTTAGATTTTATGATTTCACTTTGGAACAAACTTAGTACCTATGACTTTGGTTGTTTATAAGATGTTTTTTTGTTGTTTGAATTTCAGATGTTGTATGACTTCTTTTAATTTTTGGGTTTAGTAATGGTTCTTTTGTAAATTGCGATGCACCCATTAGCATTCTCTTGCGCCTAAGTGTTCGATGCATCGCTCTCGTCTCACCTCCGTGTTTCCGCCTTCGGCGGGCTGTGACAGATTTTGTTTTGTTTGTTATAAAATTAGGGTTTTGATTTTGTTGTTATAAAATTAGGGATTTGTTTGTTATAAAATTAGGGGATTTGATTTTGTTATGTTTGTTATAAAATTAGTGTTTTGATTTTGTTGTTATAAAATTAAGGGTTTGATTGATTATGTTTTGTTTTGTTTTGAAAGATGAAAAAACAAGCTCTACTTGAAAAAATTTTTAAAAGAAAATTTCAAGAGGATGATAACAATGACATTGATGCAACTCAATCAACTCATGGAAGTTCTAATATTGATAAAGATGTTAACAATGACATTGATGGAACTCAATCAAGTCATGAAATTGATAATAGAAAATTCTTTACCCTTTCGTGGTCATGATGAATCGGAGAAATCTCATTCGAAGGGTGTCTTTCTTTCAGTTTTGAGAGTGTCTTTTGGGTGAGCTTAAGGTCTTTTATCATTGCATAAAGGAAGATGATAGATTTGCAAAATTGGATGGAATATGTGACCTTGCTCGTCTAATGGTGGAAACCGGAAAATATCGTTATTATTCTTTGGTTTATCGGGTATTGAAGCTAGCGTTGGTTCTACCGGTGGCAACCGCAACCGTTGAAAGATGTTTTTCTAAATTGAAGCTTATCAAGACAGATTTACGTAATAGAATGGGAGACGAGTATTTGAACAATGCTTTAGTTTGTGCGATCGAAAGAGAAATATTTGACAAAGTAACGGATGACGATGTAATGATTCGATTTCAAGCTTTCAAAAACCGAAGAGGAGAGATCTAACATATTAGGTACTCGTTTTACTTCGTTTATTATCGTGTTTTTATTTGTGTTCATTAACATGAATGTACAATAAAAATTTTTTTTTGCTACCCCTAAACTATTTTTCTAGATCCGCCACTGTAACCTCCCAAATTTTTTTTTTTTCATAAGACTTGATTTTATTATGTTTGTGGGTGTTTGCGAGTACTACAGTGCAAAATGCTAAAATTGGTCATATTTTGAAACGTTTCATCTACGGTGGTTGGAGGGCCGGATACAACCTTAAATACACTATAAATATTTGATTGTTATATAAAAAGTTTCAAATTTTCATAAAACTCAAAAACGTTTAAAGTATAGTTTCAAATTGTAATGTTTTTCTAAATTAACATAAATTAAAACTCTTGAAATTATAAACTAGATTAAATGAAACTGAAGCGGAATAGTCCATCCGAATGACATTATGATATTTTATCTTTTTTTTTACCTCAACATTATGTTCATTAACTTTTTTCAAAAAATGAATTTTACGACTGTTTTTATTTTTATTTTTAACAACGTTTTGATACAAATTTATTCTAGAACAAAGTTTTATTTAAAATGAAGTTTTTTTTTGTTTCGTAGTCTATATTGAGTGTCGTTACCGTTGTTGTACTGTTACGAACCGATAAATGCTATGATTTTTCAAAAACAGATTGTGCGACTGTTTTAATTTTTATTTTCCAAAACGTTTCGATATAAATTTATTTGAAAACGGATTTGTATTTCAAATTGAGTTTTTTTTGGGTATTGTTGCCGTTTTAGCACTGTGATAAATCAAACCTATTACGAGCGAAGAATATAACGTAAAACGCGGGTATTCAACTAGTTACTAAACATCGAGAAAAGAACTATACTGATAAAATTTCATATTTTATTAAGAAAATCATTTTAATAGATAGTCCAACTAAATTTAACTTATAGTTTGGGCTTTTGTAAAATTCCTTAAACTAAAAGTGTTGCAATTTGATTTCACAGGCCCATATGAGAGTCCAACTAAAGTATATCAATCATAATACAAGATAACGTTTGGGCAAACGGTTATACTCCAACCACGTCACCACTCACCACCACCACCACCACCCACCCACCGTCGTTATGGCCGGTACTCTCGCTCTCGGTTTATCCACCGCCGCCTTCACATCCGTATCCATCAATCGTGTCAGAACTTCCCCCAACTTCAGAACTAAAATTCGCTGTATAGGATGGGTACTTACATCCACTCGATCAGTAACCACTTATAACTGCTTTTAATTAATTCTTACATTTGTTATCTGATTTTGTTAAGGAAGGATCCAGAGGGGATATTAGGGCCACCGTCAACCGGCCACTTAGCCAGGCGTGAGTTCCAGAGACGCCTCGAGAAAGACGCCGATGCTCGCGAACATTTCCAACGTCAACTCCAAGAAGAGAATGAACGGCGACGTGCTTTGCGTGAGGTCAATTCTATCTCTATTTTATGATTTTGAATGATTTGAGAAATTTAGGAGTTTGTGTTTGGGGTTTGAGTTGAGGTTGTTTCTTATGTTTGTGTGTTATAGTCTAGGCGTGTTCCGGATACTCATGTGCAGTTGGTTGAATATTTTCTTGATACTGAAGCTCAAGAGCTTGAATTCGAGATTGCGAGAATGAGGCCTAAGTAAGTTATTTCATTTGGTATGTTTAAATTTAAGAACGATTTTGAAGTTAGAACTAGTTTATATGTGTTACGCCTTAGAAAAATCTTTTATCGTTGTCACATGAGAGATACTGGGTAATTAGGAACGTCTGACCTTAAATACCACCAAGCGTTTTGGACGCTTCGGATGGGAGGAAAATTCTATAGTTAAGTAAGACTGGGTGGGAGTAATTCAGGTTGAGTGACCGCTGGGAAGTCTCCAGTCATATACAACAAAAAACAAACCCATGAGCTCTTTTTTGGCAGAATAGACAATATTGGTTGGTATGAGGGGTCGGATGCTTGGTTTTAGAATGCTTGCGTCCGGAGCACTTAATGCAATGATGTTGTGATAAGATTGCATTGCTACAGTTGATGCAATGCGATTCCATGATCCGCATGTTATGTGTTTTGATGCCACACATTATGCAGTTGACAAATATTTGAACAAATTAAACCATCGATTGCAATGGGTATGAGTTTTTTCAAATCTTATTGGATAAATTTGACCATCATTTGAACAAATCTGACCATCGATTGAGCAATGGGTTTTAGTATTTGAACAAATTATAGCATCGATTGAACAATTTTGACCAGAGGCGATGAGAATGTTTTATATTTGGTATCTAAAAGTTAACAATTTAAAACATTATCTATAAATAATTTTTTAGTATTTTTTAAAATAACGAATACCGCACTTTTGAAAACCAAGGCCGGATGTTACAGTATGACCTCAAAGGTCCTACCTTTTCTAAAGAAAGTAGTAACTAGTAATTGTATAGTATTTTTTGTATGTTGCACATAATCACACAAGTCTTAAAAAAAACTCATGGTTGGATGACTATAATTATATTAAGAGAAAATAATGAGAATAGGCATGTTAACCACATTTTTTGCTCAAATAGGCATTGAATTTTACTTCTTCATAGCCCACACACCCATAATCCGGCACCTTTATAGCCCACACACCCATAATCCGGCACCTTTACAGCCCACACCCACACACACCTTCACAGCCCACACTCCATAAATCCGGCACCTCCACAGCCCACTTAAAAGTCTATGACTATTTTATAAATTTTTTAAGTCAACTTGCGTGTTCTCATGATTTTCCCTTACACCCTCAAAGCCATATTAACACTGATATTTTCAGGTTAACTGATGATTTTTTTGCTCACTTGAAGATTGAACTAGGACAGCTTCGGTTTGCTGTTAAAAAAACCGAGGTTTGCTTCCTTATTCTACTACATGCTAAAATCACAATTTATTGATGTAGGAGTAATTAACTGTTCATCATAATGTGAGTACCAATGATCATTTCAGGATATGGAAGACAGAGTGATTGAGTTGGAAGCACTACAAAAAGCTCTTCTTAAAGGAATAGGTTATTAGCTTTATAATATAACATATTTGAAGTAAATTCCTCTACACATTGTCTATGAAAACCAGTAAAAAATCTGTCTTTTTTATTTTAATTTTGCAGAAGCTTATGATAAACTGCAAGCTAACATAGTGAAGGCAAGAGATAACTTGAACAAAATTTTTACATCTAAGGATGTGAAAGAAACTGTACGTGAAATCCTGTTATTTCTCTTGAAAGAAATTCGTTTGGCGGATACTAATTTTTTTTCTTCTTATTTTCTCATAGTTACTGGAAATGGTGGAGAAGAATGAGATTAATAAATCTTTATTGGCACTTCTTGATGAAAATATAGCAAGTGCTCGCAGAAGTAACCAGGCAAGTGATGTTAGTTAAATATCTGAAGTAGAATTAGTTAAAATACAAAATCAGTGAACCTTCATATATCAAATGTAACATGTTCTAGGCTAATAAAAAATGTGTAACAATAGTTATAAGAGCGGAAGCACAAATAATAATTAAAGTTGATATATATCTGAATGCTTAAACCAATATATCAAACCCTTTTATACGGAAAATTTAAGTTTGACACATCATCCTAAATTTTAGAAAACTGAAACTGACTGGACAAAAATAAAATCGAATAACTAATAAACAATTAAATTCATGGGACCCATGATTCACGTGTTTTACAATCACACGTAATCAAATCAAGTCACGAAACAAAATCTTGGGAGGGAAATCTTGAAGTTCAAAATCGGAGCTCTAGAAGAAGAAATTTTGACCTGAGAGTCGGGCAGAGTGTCCGGCTTTTTTAGACGTTTTCGTTCATATCTTATGGGGCCATAACTCCAAACAGAGCAAAAGTTATACTTGTTTTAAGTTAGATGTTTTTCTAGTTTACTCATATGAGTATGTTAATTTTTGTATCAAATCTATATCAGTAAATCTTTCATAATCGTGTAAAGATGGTTTTTTTTCCATCATGCAGATACAAGCAGCCGAATACATGGAGAAGGTTCGCGGCGCTGTGCGCAAATACTATACCGTCTAGTTTTGAGGTAGAAAATATGCAAAATATCATTTTTTGATTACTCATATGGTGTGTAATAGAATAACAAGTGCCATAGTTTTTTTAATACCATGGTTGTCCTAATCTGGTTTCATGGTTGTGCTTATCTTGTTCTTTGGTGATATTTTGTAGCAATCTACAAAATCAACTTGGACTCTATTCTCCCTTAATTTCAGGCAGTATCATGTGGTGGTTGTAAATTATTCATTCACACCCATATGCATGGCCAAGTGACGAGAGAAACTTGATTAATTTTATTTCAATTAACATAATTAAATATTTTTAAGGTACACCTAGTTGATTCCCTACCCTGTAATTTTATATTTAATAATTATAAGGTGCTATTCAAATTTGATTCTTTAACCTGTTTTGTGACTCCATCTATATTGCATTAGGAAAATAATTTGAAGACTCTCGACTCTTTTACCGAAAATGTAAAACCTTTAGTCTATGTGTAACGGTTTAACTAAAAATTAAAAAAATGTTCCGTCATTTTACTGCAACGTCAACAGTACTGAAACCACTATACATAATCACTAAGATCTGTATTGGTTTTACAATCCATCATTAATTTAATATATATATTTTTTATTTTAAACCTTAGGGGTGGTGTTTCACGCCCAAGAGGGCTGATGTGGAGGGGGCATGCGATCATTACTCATGGACTTACGGTCTGGTTTTGTGTTAAAAATTCAAATCTATAATTTTGTATTAGTTTTTAGTTTTTCATTAATTTGTTTCGGTTACTAATGATTCAGCTTTTTTGGTTATGTTAGGGTGGAAGGGGTGGGACGCGGGTTGGATCGGGTAACACGGGAACACCGCCCAAGTGGCGCGGGTTCGTTTTGCTGGTTGAAAATCGGGTTCATGAACCCGTGGATGAAGCCGTTTTGGGGTAGTTTTGGGTTGTGAGGTGGCAATACATGGTTGGTTGGTTCAAGGGGTTCATTCGGAAACACTGTCACAATCCATTGAGATATTTTAGGGTTCATTTGGGTAATATGAGGTGTCACTAAATGATTAGTTGGCTGACGGGTAATTTTTGGTTATGCAGCTTCCACTCTTATATGTTAAAAATGAATCTATAACGGTATAATTTGTCATAATCAACTTGTTTCAGTTATAAATAATTATTTAAAACAGCCATATAAACGTGGATAGTTTCTTGTTAGTTTACAAGAAACGAAGCGTGGACTTGTGATATTTTATATCCAACTTGAAACTATATGTTTATTTCTAAAGACGAACCTTCGTCTTTGCCTCTCCTACGTTCGATAGATATCCAATACCGACAAATATTGCACAACTGTTTATAAACCAGCTGTCTAAACAAGTATAAATTAGCTGTAATTAATGATCCTTTAAACCCAAATCTTTGACTCTTATTCAACATTTATCTCATGCCTAGTTGGCATCTCACACATCATGCATTTGAATATTTGATTCCTCTTTTGAGCTCGGTCTTTCTCGGTAACAACACCACAAAATGTGGTTGTCACATAGTGGTTAATAATTAATTAATTAAAGAGTTAATTGAAAGTTTGACTTTTTTAGGGTTTGTTAGAAAGTCAACCCCACTTTTGTTAGTTTACTAGTCCACTGGTAAGTTTAATACGTATCCCAAGTCAACATAGATAGATGAGAAAGCATTTAGAGCCATAAAGATTAAAAATTTGCACGTGATACATTTTTCTAGATTAACCGCCTAAGTGACACCGTTTTGTGACAAAGTGGTCACTATATAAACCACCCTACCCTTCTCATTCAACTCCATCCTATCATACAAATTACATAAAGCTTTCAAAAACATTATTTACATATGGAAAAACTTGTGCTTTACTTGCTAGTTCTTGTAACCACCATTGGGTGCACCGTGGTCGCCAGAACGCCCACCCCGATGAACTTCGTCAAGGCCTCATGTAAAACCACCCTGCACCCACCTATCTGTGTCCGCAGTCTCTCAACCTACGCCGGTACTATACAAGGGAGTGATCACCTCCTCGCTAAAGCAGCCGTTACAGTCAGCCTAAACGAAGCCAAATCCACAGCCTCCTTTACTTCTAAACTGGCTCGAGTCTCGGGAATAAAGCCGAGAGAGTACCAAGCAGTTAAAGACTGTATCAGCACCATGGCCAACAGTGTGGCAAGTCTAAGCCGGTCGGTTCAGGAGCTGGAGCAGATGGCTCGCACCACGGGTCAAGCTTTCGAGTGGCACATGAGCAACATGGAGACGTGGGTCGGTTCGGCTCTTACTAATCAAAACATATGTAGTAGGGGGTTTGTTGTGAATGGGCATGTGAAGGATGTTGTTACCAAGAGGATGGTTTATGTCTCAGAAGTCACTAGTAATGCACTTGCTTTGGTCAATAGGTTTGCAGTAAGGCATAGAAAGGGTATTCATAAGCCATGAAGCTATGCAACATAAGAATACCAAGTTGTGTTAAATACTACATAGATTAGTTTGTGTTATAAGCAGTCACATGTAACACTCACCGTTAAGTTTATGTCAAAACTGTATAAAAATGCCTTGTTATTTTCGGTGTCTCGTTTTGTTTGGCAAAAACCAATGTTAGCTGGATTCAAACAATGGCTCAAACGCTTAGCACCATGGCGCCCTTGTTTATTTTAGTGACGGGTCTATATAAACATATTAGCACATTTTTTATGTAACCCGTCATCTTTATGCTTTTAATTTTTGTTTTGTTTGGATCATGGAGCAAATTAACAATGGAAATGGTTAATTAACAACATGATTACACAAGGAAGCTCCAATCAATACAAGGAAGATTGTTACAAATTCACAAAGTGTTAAAAAAGTAGAAAACATATAATTTTTAAAATATTATTAAAATACAGGGTTCGGGGACAAAGACAAGATTCGGCCACCAACTATATTTTTATTATTTCATAAATATTCAAATCTTAGTACTTATATAAAAGAGTTAATTGGACAAATAAGAATTAAATTGCACGTTTGGTCCAATGTTTTAAAAATTGAAAACTTAGTCCAAACATTTGTAATCTGATTGTGTCTTTAGCACCCATCGTTAATTAATATCAGTTAGATTTTAACGAAAAATTAGCCTGTGTACCATCCACGTGAATTACGATTGTAAATTTTATCCTAAAAATGAGTTAAAATCAGTAAAAAAATGAATACAAATTAATTTGTAAAAATCACTAATTTTTTTTTACAGATTTTTAATGATTTTAACTCATTTTTAAGGTTAAGTTTGCAATTGTAAGTCACATGGATGACACATGTGATAACTTTCAATTAAAAACTAACCAGTATTAACGTCAAGTGCTAGATGCGCTACCAAGTCATAAACGTTTGGCTAAGTTTGTAATTTTTAAAATCTATGGGTCAAATGTGTAATTTGATTAAAACATAGGGGCCATTTGTACACAACTCTATATAAAAAAACTCAAAAAAAATCATTTAATGTTGAAAAGAAATTATAAAGTTAGGAAATTAAAACAAAAAAAAATAAAATAAAAAGAAAATTTAAAGAAATATTATATACCCTTATAGGATATATAATATACGCTTTTAACCAAAATAATTTTCTAATTATTTTTTAGTAACTTTTGTTTGTTAGCTTTAAAAAAATAGAACACAAGGCTTTTTTTTTTCTGAACGTTCGGTATAACTTTTTTTTATTCAAAATCGATAATATGCTGTTTTGTCGTACGCTGTAGCGAGCGATGTTACCGTTGCGATGTCGTGACAAACACAATCGTTTATGAAGGAACATGGTGGTACAACTATGGTGATACGACGATGGTGGTGCGGTGCGATCGACAACAAGAAGGAAATGAAAGTCTGAAAGAGGGAAATGAAAGATAGAGCTATTTTGACATAATATCTCCGACAAAGTTACCGACAGATAATACGTTGGTAGTGCTATCATTATCATCATTGTTGTTATACTATTATTACTATTGATATTATTATAATAATAATTTTATTATTATAGTTATAATTATAATATATATTAAAGCAAAATTGATAGTGTTTTAAAGCTATTGGACCGTTGTAACACGTGACGACAGGTGATGGTCGGTTTTTTTTTGGGAATTTTGAATTCTTTTCCTTTATACAATTTATTGCACATTTAAAACCAAAAGTGCTTTGGTTGGGATGGTAGCGCACACCTCCTCTCCTTGGTGACCTGGGTTCGAATTTGTTTCCCTTTCCTCTCCTCGAATTTTGCCTTTTTTTTTCTTCCTTTTTCTTGTTTACCGTTTATTGTTTTACTTTTATTTTTTTCATTTAACTAGTCTAACTGTTTTTGAGTTTTAAACAAGTTTTTTTTGGCTTTTATTAAACTTATATTTTTGTTTTTTCTTTCGTAATTTGATTTTTACTTTACAAACCTTAACACGCCCGTTTTATGGGATATTTACCAAAATAGCCATTTGACCAATCCCATTTTCAAAAACAGCCTTTGACTTTTTTTTTACCAAAATAGCCAAAATAGCGAAAAATTCCCATAATTTTTCGCCTTAATTTAATAATTTTTTTTTTCAAAATTTTTTTTTGAAAAATAGCGAAAGTTTTGATATTGGCGAAATTTTGAAAAAAGTGGCAAAATTTTGGAAAAAGTGGCGAAATTTTGGGGAAATTTTCGGAATTTACTAATAAGAAAAACGAAAATTTTGGTTATTTGCAAAATTTAATAACCAAAATTTAACAATTATTTTAACAATTAACAATTAAAATAACCAAAATTAATTTTTGAAATTTGTGAAAAATACAGAAATAATTAATTTTTTTATTAGTTTTTTTTATCAAAATTGACGAAATTTTTGAATTCGCCAATTTCCAAAACTAATATTTTACTATGAAACGAATTTCATTGCTAAACCCACATTTTATTAAATTCTCCAATTTCCCCAATTTCAAAAATTGGTTATTAAATTGGTAATATTGGAAACTAATAAAAAAAATTTAATTGTTAAATTTTGGTTATTAAATTCCGTCAATTTCGCAAAAATTAATTTTGGAATATTAATTGTTAAATTTCGCCAATTTTGGTGTGACGTGGCCCACATTTTTCGCCAATTTTGGATTAAATTTTGCCTGTGAGATGAAAGACAGACGTTTAAAAGACAAAAAGTTAAAACTAAATTTCGCCAATTTTGAAAAAATTAATTGTTAAATTAATTGGTAATATTGGAAACAAATAAAAATAATTAATTGGTTATTAAACGAAATTTTTGAACAGAACTTGGATGTATTTTATGCAGAGTAGACATTTTATAAGAAAAACTAATTTCATTGCTAAACCCATATTTTTCATAAATAAGATTTTTCAAACTCACGTAACTAATATTAGTAGGAACACAAAAAACACGTCGAAAACATTTTTTTTACAGGAACATACTCCTCAACACCGTTAACAAAATCTCATTTTTCACCGGTACATAAAATAATATTACAAGACATTATAAATATTTGTTTAGATAAGTGGAGAAAAAATGAATGGTAGAGAGGGGTATAAATATTTGATGAAGTTTGTTAGATAAGTGGTGAAAAAATGAATGGTGTGAGAGAGGTATAAATATTTTTTTAAAAATAATATTTTATTAAAATTCGTTTTTTAAATAAAAATTATATTTTATTATTTTACAAAAATTGAAAAAAATAATAATTGAAAAATAAATGAAAAAAATTTAAATATTAAAAAAGGCGAAAATTTAAAAATTTTAAAAAATAATAATATTTTAATATTAAAAAATTAAATTATAATTTAATAATAAATGGCGAAAATATCCCATATTTTTTCGCCAATTTTCAAAATGGCGAAAATTCTATATATTCTGATTTTTTTTTGCAAAAAATCAGATGTTTTTTAGCGAAAAATCAAATTTTTAGGGAAAATTTGGCTTAAATTTCGCTGTTGGTGAAAATTTGGCCCAAATTTTCGCCATTTTGACAAATGGCACGACCTGATTAGTTGGCTATTTTGGTAAAAAAAAAAAGTCAAAGGCTGTTTTTGAAAATGGGATTGGTCAAATGACTATTTTGGTAAATATCCCCCGTTTTATTACCATTGCCGTGAGTTATCGGCTCGCTACGGAGCGCGTGGATTCCCCCTAGTTATAATTTAAATCCGTAATTTTTGTCGTGGTATTTTACCATCACTGCCCAACCCCTATCTACTGCATCATCTTGCTACGGGTTCAAAAACTCTTATTCCCACCTGTCTTTCACCTGTGCTTTTGGGGCCCACGTTCTTCACAGGTGTCATCTTCTTGATTTGCATGCCGTACACCCTCCTTTTATATCCTCACCTTTGCATTTAATTTTTTCAAGCACCTTCAATCTCTAAATTTGTGTTTGTAATAATGGTCTCTCTCGTGTTATATGTTTGATTCTTGTACTGGTGACGGCAGTTGTTCTATGTTATGGAGCTTCAGCAAGAGGAGGTTCCGGCCAAATGTGGCGGTTGGGGTGGGACCCGTTGATCCGGTCACCGGTGGATGCAGAAGAAGAGGTTGATGAGCATATGACAAACGGAACCAGATGGGCAGTACTTGTTGCCGGTTCGAATGGGTATGGAAATTATCGTCATCAGGTGAGTGAGCTGAATTGATTAAGACTAAAATATAATTTAATTTTAATAAAAGTCTTTTTATTTACATAATGGATAAAATTATGATATAATTACTAAATTTCAGTTTCCACTAATATTTTTTTGACTATAAATCCCATTCAAATTTTATTGTATGATCTTTTTATAAAATTATAAATTTTTTAAAACTAACTGATTTCAATGAACATATATAAAGCTAATTTATTTTTTGGTGATTAATTTTTAAGTTGGACTTAAATAAAATTTTTATAAAATTTGGTTAGTTATTTAGTATTTTTTTTCCTTGGAGGGCACACTTATTTTACTTTAGATTAAACTTGACAAAAAATAACCATTACATAATAAACAAGTTTTATATAGGTGACCTAAATTTAAAATTTTTGATGTTAGTGAAGAAGTTTTACCACAATGAATTTTTTTTTTAACTTATAGTACGTGGTTTTTGTGTTTAATAATTAAAAGTATAACATGTCTAATATAACTTTTGCATAAGTTTCATTAGGTTTACACTAGGCTAATAAAAACAAAGGAAAATTTCATCAAATAGTAACCAAGTTTCAATTAAGTACCTATTCTTGTTTAGCAGACCCAACAGTCCGGTTCAGTTTACAAAACCTGGCCCAATTTAATAGTTTTTTATCAGGCCTTTTGTTTAGTTACGCAGAACTCAATATAGTTCTTACTTCTTTTTAGGTGATTATAGTTTAAGGGATGTATTGTGGAGAATTTATAAAAAGGGATGATTCGCAAAATTAATAAGCTAGTCAATTTCCTCAAAATAAGCATTCAATTTTCAACTTCTACTAAATAAACATGACAAATTCGAAGGAACATCTAACCCACGGTGTAAGCTCGGCGGACACGTGGATAACTGCGTGACACATGTATGTCGTCGGTCACGTATTTTTTGAGGGACTGTACTCTTTTTAGATAAAGGCCGACGGCGACCGTATAAACAGTGGCGGACCCAAGAATTCTTTTTATGGGTGTCGGAGACTTTGCATTGCAGATCTCGGTTGACTTGATTCATTCCTGACGACAACGCCCTGACCATTGCCATCCACCGTCGATTGACGCGACGATCACAGGTGAAATGCAGATTTTTTTTTTGTACTTTATTTTACAAAAAAATATTTTTTTATTAACCCGTGGCACGTGACGTCCCTGAGTTATCCACATGCCCAGCGAAATTGTACTCCGGGTTGGATAAATTCCGGCGAATTTTCCATGTTTATTTTGTGAAAACTGAGAAATCAAAGAAATTTGTATGAAATTTGACTATTTAGATGTTTATTTTGGGAGTTTTCCCTTGCAAATTATACAAGTAATTTGTTCATTTTTAAATAACATGCATGTCGATCGATCATATCAATGGAAACGATCATATCAATCGGAATTAACTTACAAAAACACTAATTTGGTTCAAATTTCAATTTCTAGTTATTAATTATTAGATGAAAAACATCAATCAAAAGTTAAAAGAATCTACAACTGACTTCTGCTGTAAATATTTATCAAGTAAGAATTGTTTTGCTTTCTTTTCTTAATTGAGATTGGGTGTAGGTCAGAAAACTACTCCATCACATATTCACAACAACATATACCATCGTTGTACCGCAGGCAGATGTTTGTCATGCTTATCAAGTACTTAAAAAGGGAGGTTTGAAAGATGAAAACATAGTCGTGTTTATGTACGATGATATTGCAACAAGTGATTTGAATCCAAGGCCGGGCGTCATTATCAATAGCCCGAAAGGTGACAACGTTTATGCCGGTGTGCCCAAGGTACATTGCTATTTCTAAAAAAAGATGGAACATTTGAGATTAGTTATCCCTTTGCTAGACCATAATCCATCAACCAATTAGTATATAAGGTATTATTATGTATGTAGGATTACACAGGGAAGGATGTCACAGTAGATAACTTGTTTGCCGTGCTTCTTGGTGACAAAACTTCTGTAAAAGGTGGAAGTGGGAAGGTTGTCGATACCAAACCGGATGACCGGATCTTTCTTTTCTACTCTGATCATGGAGGTCCTGGGGTGCTAGGTAAGTGTTCCAAAATTTCATTCAAGAGTACAACTGTTAACTATTTCTCATATGTATAACTTCGGTTGTAGGGATGCCCAACACGCCTCATCTTGTAGCCAATGACTTGGTAGAGGTCTTGAAAAAGAAACATGACATGGGTACATATAAAGAAATGGTAAGTAATTATACTAACTTACAAGTAGGTATTAAAAAAGGGTTTTTTGTTTTATTTCTAAAAAAAATTAATCGGTGTAGGTTATATACATGGAAGCATGTGAAAGTGGAAGCATCTTCGAAGGCATACTTCCCGAAGACCTTAACATATATGCTACAACTGCATCGGGCGCTCAAGAGAATAGCTATGGAACATATTGTCCCGGGACGGAACCTTCTCCACCACCCGAATATATAACTTGCTTGGGAGATCTATATAGCGTTGCTTGGATGGAAGATAGGTATTTTTGTATCATGCATTCATTCAAACATCCTTTGTGTTTCATATTATGGTATTTATGGGTTATTTTCACCAGCGAGACGCACAACCTGAAGAAAGAAACTCTTGAACAGCAATTCAACAAGGTTCAGCCAAGATAAATTGTACCTTTAGTTTTCATAAACTTATTACGCACTTGTAAGAACTTGTGTTAAATTAGTACATTTTCATGTACAGGTGAAGGAGAGGACATCTAATTCCAATACTTACAATTCAGGTTCACATGTGATGGAATATGGCACCAAAGACATTAAACCTGAGAAGGTCTATATGTATCTAGGATTTGATCCAGAAACCGTAAACCTCCCCGCGAATCATATTCACTTTGATAAGATGGATGGTGTAAATCAAAGAGATGCTGATCTTATATTCTTGTGGCAAAGAGTAAGCATTTGTGTTCATTTTGTTGCTTTCTAGTTTCTAGGAACAAAAGTTCTCAAAGAGATTACGGATCAGCATCTCTTTGATTTGTGTTCATTTGTGTTCATTTGTGTTCATTTTGTTGCTGATCTTATATTCTTGTGGCAAAGAGTAAGCTGAAGTTCTCAAAGAGATTACGGAGACGTTGACACACAGGGGGCATTTGGATAGTAGCATTGACAAGATTGGGGTGCTTCTTTTTGGACCACAAAATGGTCGTTCGATCATCCATTCAGATAGAGGTCGCGGGCTACCTCTTGTGGATGACTGGGAATGTTTTAAATCTGTATGCTTTAGTATAAGCTTAAGCTTCAAAGTTTTACACTTTATTATTATATTATAGTATTGACCATTTTGCTAAATGAGATTGGTATTGCAGGCTCGGTTATTTGAGAAGCATTGTGGGTTGCTAACTCAATACGGCATGAAGCACATGCGAGCCTTTGCAAACATTTGCAATAACTTGGTTGAGAAGACGACGGTTGAGGAAGTGTTCATGGCTACCTGTGGTGGGAAAAACATCGCGGTACCATATGGTAACGTTGGTGCTTATAGTGTGTGATTTCATATACGTGTTCTCACGTCATGTTTATTTATAGTATTACGGTACGTGATGTTTTTATTTCTAGTATATGTTTGCATGTTTCCCATGAGAATAAATGTATAATGTGAATATCTTAGAAAGTTGTAACATGAAAACTCGTGTTTTAAGGTTGTTTGTTGTGTCCGTAACTGCGTATGTATCTAAGGAAGCGGTGTCTTGGTCCAAAGAGAGTTGCAATTCTATCTGCCACACATTTGGCCGGGTTTGGGTTCGGGTTCGGGTTCCTTCTTAATCGGGTTTGGGTTAACCCAATTACTGAACCTAATACTACATTTGGGTTATGATTTTATTTTAATCAGGTTCGGGTTAATTCGGGCCTAGTGATTTTATTTTAATCAGGTTCGGGTTAATTCGGGCCTAGTTCAGTATTCGAGTTTGGATAATTAAAAACGACACATAGATTAGACACATTATATATTGCGAAGGTAAACACTAGTGAGGAGAAAAATGTCATAACAAAGCATTCGTTGATGATTTGTAGATAGACATATTTTGGTTAGAGTATATGTGGTAACACAAATTTTGGAAAAAGGCCCATGCTAGAGTCCAAACTTGACCCGTATACATGATCGAGATGTTTTCGGTTAACAATCATGCAAAATGATATTTTGTATAAAGACTCGGCATCATTAGTAGGGCTGTAAACGAATCGAATCGAACTTAACGAAGCCTTGTTCGTGTTTCTTTGTTAAGCATTGAACTTGTTCACGAACACTAACCGAACGAAATTTCATGTT
Source organism: Smallanthus sonchifolius (assembly GCA_023525975.1). Classification (NCBI taxonomy): domain Eukaryota; kingdom Viridiplantae; phylum Streptophyta; class Magnoliopsida; order Asterales; family Asteraceae; genus Smallanthus; species Smallanthus sonchifolius. The sequence goes on along the minus strand of CM042041.1, from coordinate 55,948,271 downwards.
CGTGTTTGTTCATTAAACAAATGGGTTTGTTCATGAACGGTTCACGAACGTTACTGAACGAAGCGTTGTTTAAGATTTTTGTCGTCAATCCTAATGCTTATATGATTTAGGATTAAGGGAAACTTACAATATTTTGTATTGAGAATTTAGAAGCCCTAATCGAGTAATAGTGGATAGGGAAATGACGCATAAATGAGAATATGGTTTCCTACTTTATTTAGTTAATTGTTAGGGTAATAAAAAAAATTAAAAATTAAAGAATATAAAATGTTTAGATAAAATAAAACAGAAATATACAAAAATCTTAATGAACAACTTTAACAAATGAAAATAAACAAACATAAACGAACGTAAATGAACAAACGGGACCTCTGTTCATGTTCGTTTATTTAGTTAATCGAACAAAATTTCTTGTTCACGAACACAATTAAACGAACTTCCCGCCGAACAGTAACTGTTCATTAAACGTTCAGTTCGTTTATAGCCTTACTCATTAGTCATGTAGATATATTTAGATTGTACGAGTAAAAAATTATGAAGATACATATATATATATTAATTAATAATAAAAACTCATAATTAATTCTGAATATTTAGAAATTAAAATATAAACAAGATATTAGTTAATAGTTTAGAACGCGTGTCATACACACGTGATGAAAAATATCAATACATAAACTTTTTAAATTTTTATGTATATATTTTATGTGTAAAAATGTATTATATATACTAAAGATAGAAAACAAAACTCAAAATATGTAAAAATTAATATATAAAGTTTCAAAAATATGTTAATTACTATTAATAAAAGTTACATAATTAGATTTTAAAGTTTCTTATAATAAGTGATAATTTAAAATAAATGTGTTTTATTAGTATAATTAGAATTTTATTTAAAAATATATTGTTATTAAAAGATAAAGGTGCATTTAATAATAGAGAGAAGTGGAAAAAAAATTATGAGAATTAATATAAAGACGACATTTGGCATGAAAAAACATTTATTTATTATATAATATAGATTAGGGACAAGATGAGAACGAAACATACATATTTAAATACTATTCGTGACATTAATATGTTTAATTCATCTGTATTTTAACTAACTAATGAATCACACTAATGTATGTTATTAGCAAACATTTTTTAAAGAAATTCAATCAAAGAATTAAAATATCTTTCTCTCCTACCACCGTGGTCGCCAACCTCATCACCACGGTCACCACCACCACCACGCACCACATCATTTACATTCTAATATCTTTTTAACAAATTTACAAACTAAACATGATTATTTTATCAACTACATGTCTCAAAAAAAACATGCCTTATGATTTACACATTAACATCAGTTTTATGCCGGTATACACATTGCTTCAACTCAAGAAATTGCTATAAATATCCTGGCGTGCTTAAAGCTTCTAATTGATAGAAATGTTTAAATACGTACGATATGAACTTCTTCATGTTACATTCTTTATTTGTTATTTTTCCTTGTTAAGATGTTGGTTTTTATAGTCTAGCATTCTTTTTGTTAGTTTAATTTATTCATAAAGTGTCGCATTTTCACCTTGTTTTCTATAAATTCAGTCCATATATGTTGGGTTGTTGGAAAAACACTACCTTTTGGAGCTAGACAAGACATGCGGGTGTTTAGTTCCCAGTTTCTACACAGTAGTTTTTTTTTCTTTCTAAAACAGTCTGTTAGTATATTGAATTTAACTTTCGTAGAATGAAATGTTTATATAAAACACATATTGATCATATTATTACATAAAAAATAAAAATGGTGCTATTAGACATTTAACTTTAGATTCGAAATTAACTAACGTGGGATTCATTTATATATATTCGGCCAAAACTTTTATAGGTATTAAGTTCCGGACCCCCCTGATAGGAAAAGAAAATCCTGACCTCCATGTGTGTTTCTTCAAGCTTCACCACTAGTGGGATTTGCTCGGCTATATGTATAGGAAATAATGTGGGAGATACATACATTTGGTGTTGGACTGATAAGAGGTTGAGTTTCGGATCTTGGAAGAATGATCTGTTATCCCATCACTTTCGAGGTGTTGATCAAATAGAGAAGAAAATGAATACGATAAAGTTTTAGTTAGATGTAATCAAAACAACGTAGTTTTGATTGATTTCGTATCTACGTTTAAGTGATCTCATAGTGTTGGGTACCCGAATAATTATTATACCCGTAGGGTATTTCTGTTAGTTTGTTGAAGATTGTTAGTTGGGATTTCCAAACCCATATTTTTTCTTTTCTAATTTTTATATAATTTTATTATCTAAGGGACTCAGAAATATAAAAATTAATAAGTCAATGGATTGATGGATTGCTTTATTACCCAATGACAAAGAAATATAAAAAGAAAAAGAAAATATTTTCAGGTATGGTTTGAAATAAATGAGTATGAATGTTTCAGATAATCAGATCGGGTATAAATAATAACATACCCGTACCTAAACCCATGAAATTTTCTTTCATTACTCTCATACCCCGAATAACCATCCCAGATGTTTTGGGTTTCAGGTTTTCTCACTCCGAGCTCGGGTTTTCTGCCATCCCTAAGAATGAGATTTGTCATTAATTGCCATCGTGTGGTGGAGATTATTTTTTCAGATTAATTCTTATAAGATATTTGTAGCATTATAATATTATCCTCCGATCCTAATCTTATTTTTTTTTTTAAAACCATAATGCAACGATGTATATACAATTTAATAGAGTTTGAGGATTTACGACACAATCTGTTAATATGACAGACATGACTCAACACAAAACAAAGTTAAATGTATTATGTTTTTATTGTATAATTCTAATTAGACCTACCTACAAATTTCATCTTGCTTAATTTTCATTTTCCCGTTATGGTATACATGTTAAGACATTAGCTTAAATATTATGTCATCCCTTAAATGTTTATTTATGAAAAAAATGTATGTTTTCAACCTGTTGCCGTGTGTAGCAAACATACTCGTCAAGTATTTAATGCATAATTACACATTTTGAGGATAAATTTAACTTTTCTGTTTTGTTTTAGTATGGTTTTGTTTTGGGGGAAAGAACCAAGATGATGAACATGCACCAATAATTGTTGCTTAAGAGTCTAATATTCCGTTTCATACCCTCATTTGGGTCGGTTTGTTGGCCTTAATCGAGTTTTGAAGTATTTGAATTTAAATGGGTTTTGAGTTTGAATGGTTTTTGGAGTACTTTTAGTATGGGATAGTTGAATTCAATTTCTTGGAGTACGTCTTTAATTAGTTTTTGAGTAAATTTCAGTTTAGTCATGTACTTTGTTGAAAATAACCCTTTCAATCTAATAATTTAAATTTTATTTTTCAAGTTCAATAGTTTTATTTTCGTCTCAATTAACTCGACACTTCTAACATCGTTTAATCATTAATGTTAGTTTTTTTTTTCTAAAAAGACCAAAATATTCCTTTTAATGAAAAAAAAACAAAAACAGAAGGATTTATAAACTCAATAATCGTCACTCTCTCTCTCTCTACTCTATAAGAAAAACCCTGAGCCAAACGGGTATACCTGAAAACCGAAACATCCGGGACGGGTATACCCGAAACCCGGCGGATATGGGGTCGGGTATAGGAATAGTTTTAAAATATTTTGCGGGAATTGGACATGTATGGAATTAGTTGATACCCAACCCGATTACCCGAATTCACATGCCCGTTTACCTGTACCATACCCGGAAATTTTAAATTTTATTTTTTCTTAACATTTGCCTTTTAACGCTTCATTTTAGTATGTTAATTATATGAAAATTTAATTTTTATCTTGAAATATGTCTTTGATGATATTAATGTATCTAATTTATTCATATTTAATATATTATGAAATATAAAAAAAGAGTTATAGAAATGTACACGACACATACCTGACGGGTATTGGCCGATACCCGCGAGTATGCCCGATACAGATACTAACAGGTATACCCGATACCCGTGGTTAATGGGCCAGGTATGAGACATAACTTTACAATCGGGTATGTGTCTGAGATTACAGATACTTGGCCCGAACCTGGCTCATTGCTGTCCCTATTTCAATCCAAACCTAATCCAGCCTTCAAAAAGCCATCGCCAGCCACATCCTCACCGCTAGCCAATTTCCAAATCAAAGACCACCATCTTCAGCCACCTCCCACTTTTCCTTATGTTGGAGTGGAGGTACAAATAGATCAAATTTCTAAATCCACTGATACAATCCAAATTCATATAAGGGGGTGTTTGGGATTGAGTTTGAAAATGACTTATTGACTTTTTCAAAAAATCAATAAGTCTAAAAAGTGTTGGGCATTGACAAAATTCATTTTTATTTTTGTTTTTTGATAAGTTTTAAAAAGTTATTTTTCAAAAGTCATAAATCCTGGCTTTTTAAAATTCTTTATGACTTTTTGAACATGAAAATACTAATCTACCCACCATTTACGCTACAATAAATATAAGCTAAGTCAAATACTTTTTAAATAACAACTTATTGACTTATTGGTATTTCCCACCACAAAATCTAATCTAAACACTTTTTTAAAAACTTATTTTGAAACAATAATAAGTTAATAAACATTTTTAGAGTTAAATAAGCAATCTCAAACACCCTCTAAAAACAAACTTCTTTCTTTTCACACATGAAAAACCCAAAACAGATCATAAGGTTCACTGAGTTGTTTCTTAGTTCCAATTTACCAAATCCCAAAATAGAAGAATGTAAAGTAGGTTCATTTTAGAGCAATAAATTAAGGTATATATAATCAAGAATAAGATGAAGATTATTTTGTACTCAACAATCTGGTAGAAAGGTGGGTTAATTGTCCTCCGAGTCTTCTTTCATGGTGTTGTTGACGTGTTCTCACCGGTCACAAGAAATGTGGCGATTGAAGCACTTAGCCGACTGAAGCACCCACAACCATCAAAGGTTTCCAAAAAGGCTTACGCGGTGATCTAAGATGTCCCAAAACCTTGTAGAAGCTTTGGACGGAATGACAACGAATTGTGGTGGCTTTTATTGGTTCCATAAGTGATAAAGGAACCCTTACACTAATGGATATGGCAAAATCATATTCTTGTAAAAGTGATGAACAAGAAGAAGGGGTTAGGGCAAGGAGTGGTGGTGGATAAAAATCGACGATTTGATGGATAAAAATTGTTTGAATCTAACTACACCACATGCAATTTTGATAACGCAGATTTTAAAGGCTTATGGCCTTTTAAAGATGGTTGATACAGCAGCAACAGAAGTAGAAAAAAAGAAGGTTTCTATGACAAAAGCAATGATCTTTGAAACATTGTCTGAAGATATTTTGATGCAAGTTGCACAATGCCCGAGTGCGAAAGAAGCATGAGATTAGATCAAGGTTCGCTACCTATGAGCAGAACTAGTTAAGAGAGATCATCTACAGACTCTGAAGAGCGAACTAGATACATTGAAGGTGAAAGAGAACGAAACCGTGGATATTTTTGCAAGTAAGCTGAGCAGTGCAATAGCTAAGTTTAGAAGTCTTGATTCAGTTTCAAAAGACAGGGTAATTATAAGGAAACTACTCAACTTGGTTCCAAAGAAATTTCTACCAATCATGGCCTCTATTGAGCAGTATTTACATGTTGACAATATGTCGTTTGAATAAATAGTTGGAAGAATAAAAGCTTTTAAAGAATGAATCAAAAGTCATGATATATAAATTGGAAGAGAATGATGAGGGTAAATTTTGATGGCAAGTTCAAGTATTCAGACGGTTGAAGATCTAAGAAGTTAACAAAAGCGAGGAGGTGGTGGGAATCAAGGTCGTGGTAAAGATTTTGAAGAGGACATGGAAGAGGTCTTTGAACCAGAGATAAAAGTGAGCTCTTCGGTTGCCCCATTTATTATTTATAAAACGGAAGTTAACCTATTTTGTTAAAAGTTCTTTTTTACCTCCATGCTTTTTCCTAGAGCATCTCTTTCCCTCATACCATATACTCTTTAATTTCTTATATACCATTTAAATGATACTTATGCATATACATTTACATACATTTAGATCCAAAAAAATCCTTCTAACGACTACTTTGATCGTCTATGTTTACTATTTATTATTCACTTTCTTTGAAAATTATAACACTTAATACTAAGTGTCGGCTAACTTTTAGGAAATACAATTCTCACCCTTTGATTAATTGAAATAGCATGACTTACTCCGACTTTGTAAAATATCACTTTTAAGTTTAATAAATATCAATATATATAAAAATATAAAAAGTTTAAATATATAAAAAAATCTTTAACGAACGAACGTTGTAGTATATATAATAACATTTGTTCGTTAATTAATTTTTTTACGTCTCGGTATAAATTTCATTAAAAACGGAGTCGTATTAAATGTAGAGTATTTTTAAGGTGTCGTGGTTTATATCGACTGACGGTAACATATTGGTACAGTGAAGAACGAGACCGACGCTCACTGAAAAACATTGGTTCCGTTATATGACTGTTTTTTATCGATCTTTTGATCTCCACAGCCGATTCGTCGTAACTTTATACGTTTCTTCTATGTACTTAACCACGTTTATTTTTGTGTTTAGCCACGTTAATGCCACCGGCTTAGGCGTTTAAGATCTACCTCTCACCGCGTGACATGGACGTCTACCGTTGCGGAGCGCGGAGCTCATTTTCTAGTTAATATAAAAGAGAACAGTGAGATTACATTGCATGATACACGTCAAGCACACCTTTGTATTAATGAATGTCACTTTCTTAATATATAAAATGCTTCCACTTTTGGCATTTTGTAGTCCACAAATTGTGTGATGTGAACTCCCTTGGCTATCATTTTCCAACTTGTGGTGGACGCAATCAATCACATACATGACCTAATCCAATACCCCACATTTCTTGTATATTCATGCAAATTATAATATTTGTTTTTTAAAACAATAATAATAGGAGTATATTATTATTTAATCAAATTTTAATATCTTTAAACATGATAAAATTTTTATATTGAAAAGCACCTATCCTATATGTAAGTATGAAAGTCGTGTTTGTTTAAATAGTAAAAGTTTATATTAAAAAAAAACTATATAATAGTCGTCTTTCGAAATTAGATTTGAAACATATCACTCACTACAAATCAAAGGGTTTCTAATGATGGATAAATCGGTTGAAAATCCCTCGGTGAAGATAGTAGTCGTCGATACGATGATCTGCAAGTAAAGGCCCTTCGAGAAAAAAAGGTAGTGGGTAAAGACTTCACCCACAGATCCCCGAAAACAATTAACATCAATTGTAATATAAAACTAACTTTTCCAACCACAACCACAACCACAGAGCCGTTCAAAAAGCTCGCGGCTCGCATTTCGCTTCGAAGTTCACTCGAAAAAAGCTTGAGAAAAGATCGGCTTAAAAAAAGCTCGGTTGAGCCCATCCTGACTCGGCTTGATTCGTTTACAGCCCTAACCACAAGGTAAATAAAAATAGTAGCAAGTTAAATTTATCTCTTGTTAGAAATGAAATACGGAATTGAAAACAAATCAACAACAATGAAATTGAAAATCAAACAATGAAATCAACAAGAAATTAGCCAAACGATTTGCTTATTGTTTTATTCAAGATCTGAGAGATTACAAAGAAGAAAGAAAGGAATTATGAACTAACTCTTTAACAACCATTAGCAATGATTTTATACACATAAGCAAACAACTTTAAGAATTGACACTAATTAACGACCTTAACTATCAAAGTTGACACTTTAACCTCTCAGACTTTAACACTACTTATAACATCTCTTGTAAAAAAAATAAAAATAAAAATATTTTATTACATTTTGAAGAAACCAATAAAAATATTTGTTACAATAAGTGGAGATGAATTGGGTTTAATGATGGTAGTGGTGGTGGAAGGGGAGTGGTGGTGGGGTTCCATGGCAGTGATGGGGTGGCATGGGTGTGAACGATGGAGGTGGACCGGTGATTGTTTATTTGAACAAAAGGTAAAACTAATTATAATAACAACAAATAATTGTAGTTATAATATATAAATATACGTATGATTGTCATTTGAAAAATGAATTTAATTTTTGGTTATTAAAAATGTTTTTTTATATACAAAAACTACAAAAATGGCTTGGCATAGATAAGGACACATGCTACATACATGCTCCGGAACATAGACAATAGAATTGAATCCTATTTTTTTCAAGTTACCACTATATGTAATAAAATAAAACTTACAACCAATGATAATATTCTTAAAGTTAATATATATATTATGTTACATTTACTAATTAATTATATCGTTAAACTCTATTCTAGATGAATTTATCTTGACTCTAGATTGGATTAAAAGTTTCCAAATAGCTATTTATGAGAAGCAACATAAATAATAAGATTCAAGTTTGACTTTCATGGATAAAAAATCATGCATACCAATACATGAGCACTAAAAAAGTTGAAACATGCACTTATCTCATACAAAGTAAAATTATTTGGAGCAATGATTGCAAATTTTGAAGCATTATGGAGCAATCAACTTGTCCATCATGGATGACAATTCATATTTGGAGCCAACCTCAATTGCCCATTTTCATATTCTTTCTCCTTTTGTTGCCATTCACATTCATTTTTTTATTCAAAATGAAATCCAAAAGCTAAACCTTGTGTGTTTATATATCTTAACGTGTTGTTAACAATTAAGTGGGAGGTTATTGACAAATTTTGTCACTATAAAGCTCAAAGTGTTCCCTCTCTTTTCTCCATCCCTCTTAAACCATTCACTCATTTCATAATGGTGTCTTGGCATTTAGTTCTCAAACTCAAACTTTTGATGCTAATCTTGACTCCACCATCATCGGAAGGTGCCCGGTTGTCATGCCAACTAAAAGGGTCGTGCTCGCTTGACGTGGCTCAAGGAGAAAAGGATGGTATAACATGGGCAGTTCTTGTTGCTGGTTCAAATGGTTACTATAATTATAGGCACCAGGTGAACACGTCCTTCTATATGCATGTTATGTCATATTTATTTTATACTTTATTTATTGGTTTGGCATATTACGTAGGCTGATGTTTGTCATGCGTATCAAATACTAAAAAGAGGAGGATTAAAAGACGAGAACATCATAGTGTTCATGTACGATGATATTGCAAATCACAAAAGTAACCCAAAGCCCGGCGTTATAATCAACAACCCTAAAGGTCATGATGTGTACACTGGGGTGCCTAAGGTACTATTTTACTTTTTTTTTTTCTAATTGTTATCAATATTGTTATGGTTTAATAAACACAAGCATAACTTGTTTGGATTATATATTATTGGATTTGTTATAGATTATTTTAGATTATTTCGTTTTTAATATTTGTTACTTAAGGTTTGTTTGATTAATGTTGAAAGAGTCCCAATGGATGTCACTTTTTAGTAATTTTTAAAAGTTTGACAATTTTTAGCATTTTAAGAATATTTAAGATACTAATTTAAATTACTCAAAGAATCTAATCTCAATTAAATCGAATGAACATAAGATATATGAAATGTTATAAATTGAAATTTCACCATACAAATGTTTATTATCAATTGATGATGTTACAGTTTTCTAAAAATAACTTAAATCTCATAAATATTTATTAATTAAAATACATATAACCAAATTATAAAGAATTATTGTAAATAGCATGATTAAATAATAGAATCTGTTTTGTCTTTTTGTTTTCTCTTACGTTTTAATAATCATTATTTTATAAAAAGATTCCATATTTATTTAAGTGGGAGACTCTTACTATCGGAGTGGGCCAAATTTACAAATTCCAAATTTTGACTCGTATTCAACAGTCATATCTTTTATTTATTTTTAGTGATATTCACATCTTTCATTTAGTTATCTTAAAATCTGAATTACTAAAAAATAATCATTTAAATAGTTTTTTTATAAAATGTCATCTTCGATCCTAAAAAGGTCTTTTTATAATCAAGAGATTATAAAATTGTTCAAAAACAAAATTTACAGATTAGCCAATAAAAATAATATAAAAACGCCAAAATTTACAAATTATCAGGCCCACCAAAGAAAAAAAGAACCCATTTGCATCATTATATCATCAAGAAAGCCCAATTTATACTTTCATAAATCATAGGCCTTTTTAAAACCCACCTTAAGAGAAAAAAGATCTAGACCAATTTCATTTGCACAATTATAATTTGTAATATCTTTAGTATGCAGCATGTAGAGATGCACAAAAAAACCGGTTTGAAAACCCAAACCGGTTTCAAACCGATACCCGAACCGGTCGTGAACCGGTTCAGACCAAACCGGTTTCAAACCGCCGGTTTAAAACCGGTTTGAAACCTATACATTTAAACCGGTTTAACCCGAACCGAACCGTTTAAAAACTGGTTTCAAACCGGTCAAACCCGGTCAACGGCCCATCTCAAACCGGTTTCAAACCGGTCCGGGTTAAAAAAACCGGTTTTGACTTTTTGTTGACCAAACCGGTTCGGTTCGGTTTTGAACCGGTTCGGGTTAAAAAACCGTTTTGTGCACCACGAGCAGCATGTATATCTTATATTTCTTATTATAAGACTAATATTAGCATTAGTAAACAATATTCTAACTTTAGTTAGTTAGTGACATGTTAAAATAGTTGCAAGTTGGTAAGTCAAAGACACTTGGTTATTCTAACTTGTTTAAATAGTAGCAGTTACAAAGTCTATAAATTTTCAAACATTTTGTATACTTTGATGATGAAATTAACTACCACTCGCATGCTACCTGGCTCGATTTCCCCTTCTTTGAGTCGGCTCTATCATACAATAGTAGTTCAACTAACTTTTTTACAGGATTACACTGGGGATAGCATTACATCAGCCAATCTCTATGCCGTCCTTCTTGGTGACAAAAAATCAGTGAAAGGTGGAAGTGGGAAGGTCGTTGATAGTAAACCGAATGATAGGATCTTTATATATTACACTGATCATGGCGGGCCCGGAACACTTGGTAACCTTTTAGTCCTTATATTGTTAAATATTAAGATGACTAATTAAGGTTCTTATGAATATTTAACATAGGGATGCCAAACTTGCCCAATGTGTATGCAAAGGACTTCATAGAGGTTTTGGAAAAGAAGCATGCTGCTGGGACATACAAAGAAATGGTGAGCTTTTATTTACCCTAATTTTCACAAAACAAACTTTTGATGTTTTTAAAGAACATACAATCTAATTTGGATGCTACTAGGTTATATATGTTGAATCCTGTGAGAGTGGGAGTATCTTTGAAGGTTTGTTAAAAGAGAATATGAACATTTATGTCACGACAGCTTCAAACGCGGATGAAAATAGTTGGGGCACTTATTGCCCCGGTATGGAACCTCCTCCTCCACCCGAGTACGACACTTGCTTGGGTGATTTGTATAGTGTCTCTTGGATGGAAGATAGGTATATAATCATGTTTATTCATCTTGTTCTTTCATAGATTTTTTAAATTTCTTGTGTTAGTAATATTTGGTTTTTATTTGCTCATAGTGACCAACAAGATAGTGATGGAGAAACATTAGGGCAACAATACAAAAAGGTTAGTGACAAATTTTCTGATAGAAAAAAATGATTGTCAAGTAACATGTTTTTGTTAACTTTGAGAATTTTTTTTTTTTAAATATTTAGGTAAAAGTGAGGACTTACAATCACAATAGCTCTCAAGGATCCCATGTGATGGAGTATGGTACTAAGGACATTAGGTCCGAGAGCATTTCCTTCTATCAGGGTTTCGGTGCATCTAATGCCGCTTATGACATGCTTATTAATGAGGCCCCTATGGGTGTCGTAAATCAAAGAGATGCGGATCTTGTGTTCTTCCAACGGAAGGTAATGCTGTAATATCTTTGTCACGAATAAATATATTAGTTATGTTGAATTTCGACGATTCAACTTGTCAACACATCACGACTGATGGTGTCTAAGCTTTTTATATAATAGAAAGTAACCAGTGGCGGCTCAATGTATTTGATGGCCCCAAGTAAACTTAAATTTTGAGGCCTTTTTCTAAAAGTCATGTTACCCTTTCAGATGTATTGAATTCATGCTTACGATTTCAATTTGACATTTAAAGATTGTTTAACAATTAGCACAACAACACTTAGATCTAAATGAGCAAATCACAGATTTACACTTAAATCTTAATCACTAAAATAAACCAAATGAGCAGTCAACAGATTGCAAAACAAAATTAAAGATTAAGTTGAACTCATATTGCAAACAAACAAGAACTACTGCAATAAACAAATCAAACCAAACTACTAGAACTCGAATTACAAATAGATTAAATGAACCAAAACTCATATTGAAATAAACAAACCAAATCAACTGAACCAAAACTCATAATGTAATAAGCAAATCAAATCAAATGAAACAGAACAACGGAATTTGGATTGCAATAAGCAAAATAGCAAATCAAATCGAATTGAAACAATGAAACGCACCTGATCGACAAAACAGAACAACAAAACCAGAGCAAAAGAAGTAGTGTCACAACTATCTTCGTCATCCTCATTGTAAGCTCTTTAAGCTTCTTGCTTTGATTACATCCCAATGTATCAAAAGGTGCTTCTGATTGCCTATATCACCCTAAACATTAATCGATTGATCTTCCATTCTCAATAATCGATTGATCATATTAATGAACCCTAATTAATCGCCCTAATTAACTCCACCCTATATCCCTAATTACCGCTCCCTAATTCTCAATCCTCGGTATTGGGGGACGAACTTCTAGCGGACAGTCACATGGATCGGGCCTAAAGCCCAATTACCTAAACTGTTTTCAGCCCAAATATGTATATGTATAAGAAAAAAATTTAAAAATTGGAGGCCCTAACTTTTTGGTGGCCCTAAGCCCTAGCTTGGCCCAAGTAGCCTATTGGGCCGGCCGTGAAAGTAACTTTTGTAATGTTGTATAGTATGAAAAAATGATCGAAGAATCGCAAGAGAAGGCAGACATGTTGAAGCAAATCAATGACATAAAGAGTCATCGTTCACACTTGGATAGTAGTGTGGATGCCATCGGGGCGCAACTATTTGGCTCGGGAAATGGTTTTCTGGTCCTCAACTCTCTTCGGGCTCAAGGGAAACCAATTGTAGATGATTGGGGATGCCTAAAATCCATGGTAATTAAGCACCATCCATCGCTTTTGTTAAGATCTAATAACTTTTACGAAGTTTGAAGTTATGATGTTTTTATATCTTTAGGTTCGAGTGTACGAGACTCATTGTGGGGTGTTGACGCAATACGGGATGAAACATATGCGAGCGTTTGCCAACATGTGTAACCAAAAGGTCACCGAGGAAGCCATGGTGGCCGCCACGGTGGATGTTTGTGGCGAGCATGATGTTGGGCAATGGAGTCCTTTGAAGATAGGATATAGTGCTTGATTATGACGATTGTTCTTTAAAGAAAACAAATTGTGCATATTAGTGTCTAAACTTGCAATTTGATTATTTGAACATGAAGGGTGGTTTAAAAAGTCGATTGTTTCCTTTTGATTTAAATAAATAGTTGTAAAGGTAGGTTTTATAATGTCAAAAAGACGGGTTAAATACAGTTTTATTCAAATTACTCAACCATTACAAAAAAGGTAGTTGAATTAGAAGGGGTAAAGAACCCTAATACAAATACAAATAAAGAACAATAACACAGACAATAACGCTTTTGTGTATAATCAAAGAGTGGTTCGTTGTGTGTAGTGACAAAAGAAGGTCCACAATAAATAGCGGATGGAGCTCGATATAATCAGGGAAACACCCGCAATCACCGGAGCTAACATGGGCAGAACTTACACCACCACATCGAAGCAAGGAGGGAGCATGAAGGGGGCAGAGCCCTAATACCTTTCTTGAAGCATCGCATAGCCACCCATATACTAGCCAACATGAGCTAATCGGGAAAAGCCCAATATTGCAAAGAAAAAAAAATAGAGAAAAAGATTATCAAATTGAATAAAAGAATTATATATTTTAACACATAAATTTCTTAAGGTATCCGAATTTGTAAGCTTCGTATTTCAATCACACCTTAATAACTTTATGCGTTGTGTATGAGTTCACTTTCAGACTAAAGTATTTCGTGTTGAAATCAATAATCAGATAAGATAGAAAGTGTTCTATAAAGAATGAGATGTTCTTTTCTATGAAAATGAAGCTTTACTTTTTGTTGTATAAATAGACCTAATGAACACATAGTTGAATCATCACAACGTTACAGTTGAAGGTTAACAGTTAGCGGTTATAGTTGTCGGTAGTTAACTAGTTATATCAGTGAGAAAATCCACAAGTAAAAACCCTATCAGCATTGAGTTAGTGATGATGATCAAGTTATCATTGCTAGCTCATTGTCACTGTTGACCAAGTTGCTACTGCGTGCTTATTAAGTTTCACTAATGTTCAGTTGCCAATGAAGTAGAGTTGTCATTGATCTCGATTACTCTTACTATGACTGTAAAAGAAAAAAAAAACAAAAAAAAAACCTAATTTATAAATCCCTAGATTGCTTTCATGAAACGTTGCTCTTACTTGTGAAAAGTTATTAACCATTATAGTTACACCATTTAATGGAAATCAACACCTTTCTTGTATAGTATCATAATATTAAATATTTTCCACTTTTAAACTTTATTACATTTACTAGGTTAGAATCCCGTGTATTACACGGGTTAATTAAATGTAATGTATATTTAGTAACTAGTTTAAATCCTGTGTTTACACACGGAGTGAAAAATATCAATATATAAAATTTTTAAATCTTTATTTATATATTTTACAGGTGTAAAACTAAAAATATATTATATATACTAATGATAAAAACAAAGTTCAAAATATGTAAAAATTAATGTATAATTAGGTTCCGAATATACGTTAAGAACTATTTAATGTTATTTGACTTTAATTTACTATTTGATTGAAATAAAAGTTACATAATTAAATTTCAAAGTTTCTTATAATAGGGATAATTTAAAATAAATATGTTTTTATTAATATAATTAGTATTTTCATTTAAATATATATTATTATTAAAAATGGAAGTGCATTAAATAAAATAGAGAGACGAGAAAAAATGGTGAGATTGAATATGGAGGCGACACGTGGCACTAAAAAAAACCTTTATCTATACTATATAATAAATAAAGGTTTTTCCATGCCACGTATCGCCACCACATTCATTTTCATCAATTTTTTCCCGCCTCTCTCTTATTAAATGCACCTCCTATTTTTAGCAACAATATATTTAAAAAAAAAATTAATTATACTAATAAAACACGATTAATTTAAATTATCACTTATAAAACTTTAAAATTTTAATTATTTAACGTTTATTTTCAATCAAATATTAAATGAAAAACAAATTACATTAAATAGTATTTAATTTATTTTTAAAACCCAATTATATATTAGTTTTTGCATATTTTGAGTTTTGTTTTCTATTATTAATATATGATACATTTTTATATGTGTAAAATATACACGTAAAGATTTAAAAATTTTATTTATTGATATTTTTCACCCGTGTGTATACACGGGATGTAAACTAGTTTATTATATAGTATAGATAAGGGTTTACATATTACATATTATTACACTAGGTTAATGACTTGTGTTCTACACGGGTGGAAAATCAAAACGCAAACACGTAAAATATTTAAAAGAACTTATTAATGATTGATATCAAATGTTACAAAACGCACGTGTACACAACCAAAAAAGAACGTTAATTGGCAATTACAAATCTACAAATACTTCTTTATATACAACATTTATTGTTTGGTTGCTAAGTTTTCCATATTCATCTAATATTAAAAGTTTGACTCCATCTCTACTTTTAACTCTGAATAAGGCGACATACAATTGACCATGTGTAAAAACCAGTTGTTTCGAAAATAAACCTACATGTGATAACGACTGCCTAATGAGCGGAGCACCATTTTTCCACCGGCGAGCCAAAATTGTCGTACTATGAAGTATAAACCAATGCCACAAAAAGTACCCAACGACCGGTCATAAGCGTAGCTATGGTACTTACGTCGCTTTAAGAAGTTTACCTTTTCCCATGAGTTAAACCTGAGTGAATAATTGTATACATCCAATGTACCTCTTCTACGTTTAATATGTAAAATGTTGTAGTTGTTACAAACATCAATATAAAGACCAATAAAATCATGATACATTTTAAAGTAGCCGTGTGATTTAGAGAGGCATGCCATTATATAAGAAGAGGTTAATGGATTCCAAACAATCAGTTTACATGTGTTCTTTAGACAAACACACAACATGCCGTCCAAACTGGATAAAATAGATAAATGCCATGGACGTGATGTGAAGGGAACCCGAATGGTATTTATTTCCCGTATTTCAAATACTTCGTATAGTACCCAATAATTTATTGGGTACTGTACGAATCCGAACACTCGTGCTTGACCATAAAACGTGTGATTGATAAGTAAAGGAACGTATTGAACCTGAATTCCGGTCAACGGTAAGAATTCTCTCATCGGATGATTTCATGGCGTAGCGACAGTGAATCATAACAAACATATCCATGGTAAGGAAAGATAACCAATCTTTGCATACTGTCCTGCAACGACCAACAACCCTTGCTGGAAGTCTTCATAACAGTTGTAATATTTAAATTTGTGATCATTTAGAAATGTAATAATTAGGAGAAGTAATTAATATTAATTCAGGAAACCACGGCTTCCTATATTTTTCGAAAGGTATTATTATTGATTAGTAATATAAATAATAGTAAACATCAGCACATTAATGAAAAAATTTATGCATCTAATTCATTGCATCAGTTTAACGTTTCTTAAATGATTTTAGGCAAATTTAATTATTAAAATTATGGTTACATTGAGATGAAATTAAGTGATTCGGTATTTGAAAATTAATTTTGGTAAACTTTATGACATAAATATGAAACCGTTTAATCAAAAATTTGGAATACGGAAAATATGTTTAATTTAAAATTTAAAAAAATTGATTAGTAATGAAAAAATGTGGTTCAGCAACGGTTGAGTTCCGGGAAGCTCAAGAAATTTGCCTTAAAAAAAAACAACGGTTGAGTAATTAGTATTATTATTGATTAGTAATTAGTATTAGTAATAATTCTAATTAGTATTAGTAATTAGTATTAATATTAATTTAATATTTTTAATATTAATAATAATAATACTTGATAGAAGATTTGAGGGGAAAATCATTAAGGATGCATTGAGAAGTTGCCAAATGTCACTAACAAGTATTCTTTTATTAGTATTAAAAGATAGGTTTTCCTTAAAATTTGCATTAGGATATAAGAGTTCTAAGTGAGGAGAAAGAGAAAAGTACAGAATACATGCTCACAAATAAGAAAGAACATGAGATGCCTCTGTTATTCTTTTATCTTGAGTCCTTGCTTCTATCCGGGTGCGTTGGTACCCCGACCGAATCAAGAATTGCAGTGGGTGTTGGTCTCTAGTCCCCATGCTAGAGGGAATTTGGACAGATTATATGTTCTCTATTCCAGGGTAAAGACACCGTCAGTAAAATCCAAGATCTTATCACAACTGTATTAATGAAAGAAATAAATATTAAAGTTTTAGTATTTTGAATAACTATGTTTGATAAAAAAAAAATGGGTACGTAGTTTAATGTTATTGAATTTTTCAGAACCATACAAGAAATTACCCATGATAAAATCACAATATTTTCCACCGATCAACTTCAAAGTGCTTCTTTAGCTTCATGTGTGGAACATTTAAGGGCCACATGGATTTATGGTGTATATTTGATGAAAAAAAATTGGTTTTTTTATTTTTAATATTTTTTACCCCCAGTTTAATTGTTTAAGTTTCGTTAGTACTTAGCTCTCCTCCTCCCATTTTCCATGCGCAACCATCTCCACTTCTAGTCCTACTCCACACCCCTCCCCTCACCCATTAACAGTCAACAACTACACACACAACACCGACTCATTAAGTCCTGTAACTTTCGATAACCTAAAACTCACTTGAAAATCGTTTTTGAGGTAAATTAGAGTAGTAAGATTGTTTTCTTGGTGACCATTGTAAATTCTGATTGTAAAATTGGCTTTGAGGTGTGTAAAATCGGCTTTCAGGTACTTGGATATTGACTTTGAGGTGTGTTAGAGCTGTAAAATTGTTTTTCCAGGTGATCCACTGTCGCCGCACGTCACAACCAACAACACCACCATTATATCACAAGATCTACGCCTCTCACCATCATCGTTGTTCTTCACCGGATTGTAGCATAGAAGATGAGGTCGTTAGATGGTGGAGCATCATGAATAAGGAGATCATCGGACATACCACGTGAATGATCCATGTAATTTAGTATTTAACAAACAAAAATATTTAATATAGTCTATAATGACAATAATAAAAACTTATGATTGATAATAATAATAGTAAAAATAATACTTCTCTTATTCTTTTATAACTTAGCATTCTATAAATATTTAATATAATCCATAATGATCATAATCTATACTGTATAATAAATAAAAGTTTTTTCATGTCACGTGTCACATTCATATTCATTCTTATCGTTTTTTCCCGTCTCTCTCTCTTATTAAATACATTTCAATCTTTTAATAATCTCTCTTATAATAAAAAACTAAATGGTTTTGTAATTTGACATCACCATATTCATCTCATAACTTTTCCCTCCAAAACCACATTTATATCATCCATTTAATATTTCCATATTTACCTTTTATTTTAAATTAAATAAATAAAAATTTTCATCATTATTACCACTATCTTACATTTATTTTTTAAATTATCATCAAAAGTTAATAGCTTTAAAAAATCAAGAATTAAAAAAAAAGAGATTTAAAAAAAGCAAGTTTTTAAAATTTTATTATTAGAAAATATTTTTTTTTTAAATTTTATTATAAAAAACAAGTTTTTTTTTTCAATAAGAGAATCTTGATGATAATTTTGATGAAAGTTTATAATCTACTGATTTTCTAAATGAACTTACATTATTGGGTTTGTCAAACCATTTATAAATAAATTTTAAATGTCGCTGTTCCAGTTATGTTATTAATAAATGATGAAAAAAAATGGTTTAGGTAATGTAAAAAATGGTTTAGGTCAAATCATACGGTAATCACGTTATAGAAGCGAAGATTATATTTTGAATCAACATTGATCATCACAATTTTATCCCTATAATTGGGTTAACATATTTAAACAAAAGAATTTCATTAAAACTTTAAAGTAAAAATATACAATTGTTGTATTTTTGCAATGACCATGAATAAAAGTTTACATCAATCACTTTCAAATGTTGGTTTGTATTGAAAGATCCGGTGTTTTTTTTATGATCAGTTGTTTTTTTATGATCAGTTGTATATTGCATTATCAAGAGTTAAAAGTAAAGATGAACTCAAGCTATTAATCTTTGGTAAACATGTAAAAATTACCAATACCACGTCAAATGTTACATATAACGAAGTATTTTCAAATTTGTAAATAGTCACTGTAAGGTTTCATTTGACATGTAATTTAATGTATTGTAAAAAGTGTACAACTTATTAAATGAATTTTCATGTATTTTTTTTATGTTTTAATTACTCTCATCCATATAATCTTAACATATAACAAAATGAAAAAGTTACAAATACAATATCAAATTTATATAAAAAAAAGTTGTTAAGAAATTTATCAATATAATCTTAATGTTTCACCCCGTGTAACACACGGGGTTAAAGCTAGTAATATATATTTAAATAAAATAATAATCCATATCTATACTTCTATACTATATAATAAATAAACGTTTTGAAGTGACACTTGTCACTCTCCTATACATCCTCATCTTTTTTTTTCCCGCATCTCTATTTTATTAATTATACAAAATTTTTTAATTGTTTTTTATAATTTTTTTTTCTTTTCTCACTCTCTAATTAAATAATAATGATTTCTATAACTTTTTATTTAAAAAAAATAAGTTTGCTCATAAAACATTTTTAGAACTTGAACATTTATTTCATTCTTTCTATAAAATATTTTTAAAAAATAACTATATGACGTTTCTATATTTGTATTACAAAACTATGTAATATGTTATAAATATGTGATATATAAATCTTTATTACTAAGTATATAATATTGCATTTATTAAAGACGTGTAATACACGGGGTTTCTAACCTAGTAAAGTTTATATACAATAATAATATTAATTACTTTTCAACTTAAAAGAATGTGAAAAGAGTTAAAGTTAAAACATGTTTTGAATATTACCAAAATCTAAAAGAACACATGCTCTCTGTAGTTTTGGCAACTTAATATAGGGGAAAAAGTGAAGTGCGAATGGGATTCTAACTTGCTTACTTTATTGTGTCAATTTTACACGTGATCACTTATTTAAAACTTAAAAGAACTTAAAATTTACTATTTACATAGACGTATTAATGAGAAGAAATAGAACACTTACCAATAAACTATTATATTGCCATCAAGGTTCCGCCTTGGTGGTTAGGGGGTTTTCTCAAAGGGTTTCCTTTCTGTGGAGGTCATGAGTTCGAATCTTGCAAGGTGCACTTCATAAAAACTAGGAACACTCTCTGCAGATTCGAATTCTTTAGGGGTTGTATGGGTAGACTGATGTACGAGCCTCCCCTAGTTGCCGGTTGAGCCCAAGCCTTTCTAAAAGAAAACTATTATATTATGTGTGTTTTCAAATGATGAAAATTTATTTTCAATAGTTGTTCAAACAAATATTAATAATTCATTGTGAAACAATTAGTTTTTAATAAATTTGAGTTTAAGAACAATATGGAAAACTTTAGCCAATCATATACGTTCCTTTTAAGGATTAATATATGCTATCAGTAGTAGCAACGCACTTAACTTATATCCATGTTAAGTTTCCGTTTTAATTTAAAAAAAAAGGATTTAACATTCTATGAGTAACGTGGTTATAAACGAGTAATGTCAACTGTTTGTGATGTAATTCATAAGTTCACTGTACTTCTATGAATTTCTATGTTCATGAAAACTTTACGGGTCATATTATCGTCCACTATGAGGTTCATGAAGTCCTTATCTTTGTGATTAGACTTTGGTGGAGGTGATTCACTCGGAGGTATTAGAATTCAAACCATCCTTTTCTATATTAAAGCGATAAAATTATAAAAATCTTTTTTTTTCTTTATAAAAGTTAACTACATCCAAAAAACTCTAAAAAAACCTATCATGTCATCACAAACACACACCCCTCAACCTTAAGAGCCGATGCAGTGATAATCGTCAGATTCCTTTTTAGCAGAAATATCAGGTTTAAACTTGTTACTCTATGTTATTAGACAATAATTAGAATCAATGTTTTAAAAAACGATTTTTAAACCGGATAGGATTGGGCACATAAATGGTTTAACCAGTTGTACCGGGTTGACTAGTTAACCCTATATTAATTCCTAAATATACAACTTCAACTCAGAAATAATCCAAAAGTGCATAATTCCATAATAAAAAATAATTCAAAAGTTAATCCATAAAAAAAATAATCCAAAAGCACTCAATTTTTCAACAAAGTTTTTTTAAATAAAAGTGTACAATTGCCTTATGTCATTAAAGTGTTGAATGCTTCAAGTTCACGTTCGCTTAAAAGATGAAACTCACTATCATCGTTATCCTCGTCAACAAGATAAGTATTTTCTTTTCCATATTTTTACTTTGGTCTGAAATTCACGATCGCTTTAAATAAAACTTAATTTTTAGTTTAGACCGAAAATTTTATTTTGGCCTAAAACCGATACAACGATCTACCTCGGTACAAACCGATCTTCCATTTTACCGGGCTTAAAAAAAGAAAATTCAAATATATACAAAAGAAAAAAAAAAGATAAAAAGACAGTCGAGTTTGGCAACCTCACATGTCATCATCTCAATAATCAACATTTAAAAAAAAAGCTTTTTTAGACATCCACACCACCAATCACAAACTAAGCCGCCACCTCCGTCGTGCACGGAATCTATCATAGCCGTCACCGTTAATTTTAGTCTGAACATTCTCAAATTCAGAAATACGGCAAGGCACATGAATCCCGCCGTCATAACTAAACCCGTACACCTTTTCAGCCTCTCTTAACAAATCCCCAAATAACGGATGATTAAAATAAATAACCGGCACCAAAACCCTATGCGCATCGTCTTCTTTTCCACCCACGTATACCGCCAAGTGCCCTTTCGGAATCGATTTCTTTTCCTTCTTACCGAGATGAATGTGTCTCGAACTCGGTTTCCGAAAACACATACCCTTTGCACCGTTTTTCAAATTTCGAGCAAACCAGCGTAGTTTTGACATCGCTCTAGCAGTGTAATTGGGACGGTTTAGTATTACGTAGCCCGAATCTTTTTGTCCCCATCGGACGATTTTTACGAGCTTGTGTCGCATCCTAAAGCCTTTGATTTTGTGCATGTTTGATGAAATTGAAAGGGTTTTGTGGGATTTTGATGATTTGAAAAGGGTTGGTTTCGGAATTGCGAGTGGAGATGTGTAGAGGTGAGGGTGTTTATATGGGCATGTGGGGCGACAGAAGTGGGAGTGGTCTATGTGGGATTTGGAATAACCGAATTAATTGAAACTGTAAAAGAATTAAACAAAACAAAAGGAACTAGTTTTATACCCGTCCGGTGGCCGGGGCGCTTTGACATATTTTTTTAGTATAGAATAGTCTTTCTTTGAATTGTAAGCAAAATCAGACAAGGTGTCTTATACAATCACAACTCAATTACTTAATAGTTTTATACCCGTCCGGTGATCAAGTACTTTAAGGTAGTAATATGGCAAGGTAAAGCACAAAGCTCCCTTAGGTAAAGAAGTTATGTTACAATTCTATAAAGTTGTCAAATGAAGTAAAAGATCATATATATAAAATCCAAATTTAACACGAACACAGACTTTAAGATTGACCCATCATTTTAATATCAGTGGCCTCCGACATGTTTGGTTCGTACACGATTGAAGTGAAATCCGTAGACTTCAAAATATTGACTGAAAAAACATAAAATGTATAATATTAATTATGTCATATGCCGCCTTGAACATAAAGATTAATTTAAAAAATACATAATTAACCAATAACATACTATTAGGTAAATAAACCAACTTGACCCGAGATGTAAATGCAATCTGCATGGGCAAAATAGGAAATTCAAAATTGAAGAACTCTAACATGTAATATGACGAAAGAGCTTGATAAACATGCGGATTCCAATGGATTTACTGTATAAGCCAAGGGACTTATGCATATCATCCATAATAATACGGCTGGAGCAAAAAAGAAACCGACTCGGTGCGTGCCATAGTGTTGTAGAGCAAACACGCACACTAATATGAAGCGAGTAACGGGATCACTGCTTCTGCAAGTAGAAATTTTCTTAGAATACATCTCCATAACAAAAATTTTAAATACAAAACCATAAAAATATTTAACTTGTGATCTACTGAAAAGTGAGACCATGAGCCACATGATGATATTTTTGACATATTGCAATTAACATATTGTTAAGAATAAAAAAGAATACTACTATGATACTAAATATACAGGGAGAGCATCTGAACCTGATCAACTGGTGACATCATCATGGATTTCTGCCTGATCAGGGATTCAAATGCCCCATTTTCACGGCGTATACTGGCCTCAAACTTTTGCACTTATAGAATCTTCATAAAATAGCAATATACTTTAACCCTTTTTGAGAGATTTTCAGCTTTATGTATTTCTATTTTCCGTACAAAAGTTAAGATGGTATCTGGAAGTGTATTTACACTAATCATTGCAAATTGAAATCAAACAGCCATTTTGCTACTTTTCAGGACTTCAAATTTTTAGATGTAAGACATTTACAATTTGAATGGTTCATACCCAGATTGTATGATGCTTTGTTGATCTTCCCACTTTTCTCTTCACTGGTTTTCTTCCGTTTGAATATGAAAGGAAAGGGCGTGCGCATGTGATTTATTGTTGATTTCCTGACGCTTCAAATAATGCTCTGTCCGTCATTAATTTCTTGATTAGATTAAAAATTGAAGCATATTCGTTGCAGGTGATGATAGGTTAAAAGCATCTTCTAAATCAAAACCCTGATCACTTAACATTTATAGATTTAACATAAACGAATGATGTTAAGATCCAACCAGAAGTCAGAATTGTGTACCTGTGGATGAAGAATTGTGGATTGAATTGTGGATTCCAGTGATGGAGAAGATCGGAATTTGGTGATTCAGGTTAGGTAAACGCCGATTAGACACCCGAACATTATCGGAGATTTTTCTGGTCCACTTCTCAACTCCGTCATTATGTCATCCTCAACTCTTTCTAATCTTCAACTGCTTGTTTGCTTTCACTATCGATTACAAAAAAAAATTCATCAGTGGTTGTGGGCGATGGAGAGGAGATCGCTATTGAAGATTGTGATAACTGATAGGTAAGGGGAGAAGCCATACGAAGGTGAAGGGGGCCGACAGTTACAGAGACGTGGAGGAGGGAGAGGTCGATCCGTGTGATGCAGGTCGATCCGCGTGAGATTGATGAGGAAGATACGTAACTGTCAAAAAATTATATTTTAAATGGTTAGGATGTTTTAAAATAACACTTATTAGTATTTTAAACGGTTGAGATTGAGTTTCAAGAAACACTAAGAGCGGTTGACTCTTCATGGTCTATATATTTATAATTGTCAACTATCGGCACGTGTGGTATGTGGCTTCCTGGCAATGTCTTGATGGTTTGATTTTGAAACTCTTTTTTGTGGTGAATCTAATCTTCTCCCAGCTTTTTTTAAAGACGAACATTGAATGTTGTGACGTCACACATCTCGTTATATGGGAGAGACTCGTCCAATTTCGAACAATATGTTATCTTAACCGGGCCCACTTGGCGTCAGAGTTTGAGAGCTTTCAAGGAAAAACTCCACCCAATACCGAGTCGAGGCTCCAACCCTGGATCGAAGTGGGTAAAACTCTGGTACATCAGCCTAAAAGCTAGGCCTTATTTGCGATGCCGCGAAAAATATTGGTGGTGACAGAGATTGAACCCAGGTCCTATGAAACTTCAGACCTTACCTCAACCACTACACCACAACCTCTTTAGCTAATGTTCTCCCAAATAGAGGTCTGTTGTTCACCACGTTGTTGTGATTGTGACTTATGTTTATAAGTAATTTTTGTTTTATGTTATTTAATTTTATCCTTTTATGTAATGTAATACTAGCTTAAAGCAACTTTCAATGTAATGTAGTGGTAGGAAGTCTGGATTCTCTAAAAAAGACTCAGGTTCTATCCTCACTAGCATCACTTTGGGAAGCGGCATGGTGACTCAATGAAGGAAGACCTGGATCTTTGTGATCTCAGGTTCGATCCTGAGGGCGTCCGGGTTTTACCACCAGTGGGCTTTCGGGCGGGTGGGTTTTCCCCGTAACTGGAGATAACTTGGGGCGCTTAAGGGATTCGTACGACTGGGTTGGGCCAGCTGGCGGTGGCTTTTTGCCAATGGGTCACCCCGTACGGAATACCTAGACAATTCTATGTTTGTTGACCGTTCAAAAAAAAATCTAGCTTAAAACTCATGTATTACATACGAGGTGAAAATATTAATATATAAACTTCTTAAATATTTATATATATATATATATATATTATAGATTTAAAAATATATTATATATACTAAAGATAGAAAACAAAATTCACAATATGTAAAAATTAATATATAATTGGGTTTTGAAAATACGTTAATTACCATTTAATTTAATTTGACTTTAATTTGTCTTTTAATTTGAAATAAAAGTTACATTATTAGATTTCAAAGTTTCTTAGGGATAATTTAAAATAAATGTGTTTTGTTAGTATAATTAGTATTTTCCTTAAAGATATATATTATTATTAAAAGGGAAAAGTATATTTAATAATAGAGACGAGAAAAAAATGATGAGAATAAATATGGAGGCTACACGTGACATGAAATTTTATTTATTTATTAGATATAGATTCGTTAACTGAATAACTAAATCATAACTTAACTAAATCAGTTTAGATATTGAAACTTAGTCGGGTTTTTTTCTTAAATATATAGAAGATGTTATAAATTTGTAATTTTCAGGTTAATAATGAGTACGCTCTTAATTCTAAGAGCTATATAGTTCCACAATTTTATATTTTGTTGCTATTGAATTTGTTGACCGAGAATGACCGGGCTTGAGGAGTTGAGGACTACACAAGAAATCCGAGGTGAGAATAAGTATTGTTAGTACTAGGGCTGTAAACGAACTGAACGTTCAGCGAACAGTTCATGAACCGTTCGACGGGAAGTTCATTTACATCCGTTCTTTTAATAAATGAACAAACATGAAAAAGAAATTTGGTTCGATTAACTAAATGAACGAACATGAACAGATGTATCGTTCGTTCAATTGTGTTTGTAAACGTTCGGTAACCTGTTCGTGAACGTTCGTTCATTTACGTTCGTTTATGTTTGTTCATTTTCGTTTATTTAAGATGTTCATTAAGGTTTTTGTATATTTTTGTTTTATTTTATCTAAACATTTTATATTATTTATTTTTTAAATATTTTTTACCCTAACAATTTATATCTATATTACATAATAAACAAGTAAAATATGTGGACACTTGTCACAATTCTAGTTCTTCCCATTCTCATTTTCCCGTCTCTCCCTCCTATTAATAATCAACTCCATTATTTTAGGTAACTAAATTAATTATTTGTTTCAATATTTATCTACACATTTTTTAATTTAAAATTGTGTTTATCATCAATTAATTTGTTCAATCATATTTTTATGAACTCTACAAACGGAAAATAATTTTATTGCCAGTTATGATTCAAATAAAAACTTTTAATCATATATTTACATATTCATATTGTTCTATTTTGACGAGTGTATATGTTAATAGATTACATTATATTTTACTGAACATGTGTAATACACGTGTTTTAAAAACATAAATTTTTTATTACTAGTTACTTAACATTACATTTATTCAACCCGTTTAATACACGAGATTCTAACCTAGTTAACTAAATAAAGTAGGAAACCATATTCTCATTTATGCGTCATTTCCATATCCATTATTACTCGGTTAGGGATTTTAAGTTCTCAATCCTCAATAATATAAGATTCCTTCGATCCTAAATCATGTAAGCATTTGAGTTGACATTAAAAGTCCTAAACAACGCTTCGTTCGGTAACGTTCGTGAACAAACCCATTTCCTTAATGAACGAACACGAACATGAAATTTCATTCGGTTAGTGTTCGTGAACAAGTTCAATACTTAACTAATGAACACAAACAAGGCTTCGTTCGGTTCGGTTCGTTTACAGCACTAGCTAGTACGGTGTAGTTAATGAGGAAGTTAATGTATCAAACATGGCAGTTGGAAAACACACTTAAGGGTTATCGGAGGTCACTAATTGCAAGTTGTTCATAACATGGTCATACTAGTTTGTTATTTTTTTGTAAATGCAAATTTCTTTAATACTGTGAGAATTGAACTCATGAACTTATCAAAACTTGGTGTTTCTAAAGGGTTTCTCTACATTATTGGACCACCAACCCCAATGGCATTCATGTTTGTTATCTGATTTCTAATTTCAACTGTTTGGAGGAATATCTTATTATCTCTGTGCATGCGTAAGTGTAATGCGTTGTTGGTAGTTATAACTATCCAATATTAATCGGGTAAATCCGTTGTTCGAGAGTGTCTAATTCAGAGCGACCATCAACTAGTCATATCTAACGAGTCGTGTATCTCACTATCCTGTCCACCTTATCCTTAGTCCGTACCAAACAACCCTTGCTCAACACTAGGGACTAACCAAACTTTATATGATGAGCTGGACTAGTGGATACGTACACCATGGTACGGACACTACCTCCGTCAACAAGAAGAAAAATGAAAAGGAGAATTGTATAATTTTGACTTTTGAGCACATTGTATTATTATAATTTGAATGAAATGTTAAACTAATAGATGACGATGGCTATATCATTTCATTTTAATTAATTTATATTATAAGTGTCTATCTTATCCAAGTAAAATGTTTGGTCGTAAGTCATATCATTTGCATCTTACACGACGGCGATTTTGACCAATATATTATTGAAAATATGTTATTAAGCTAATACGATCAATTTTCATCATATATAATTTAGTTATTGTTTTCATTAGCTGGTCATATTTATTATTTTTTAAGAAATATCATTTGACTACCAAAAAAAAATATTGTATTTTTTACTTTTCTTTAATTTGGATTCCACATAAAATTAAATAAGAATGTTATCTTTTCAAAACGTCGACTATTTAGTCAACCAATCTCCAATTTAATTTAGTTTCGAGGGTATTTTCTTCTCTCTTTTGAACTTCTTAATACTTGTTCAAGTGATATGACTCATGTGAGAGAGATCATTTAAAACTAAAATAAATAGAAAGGAACATTTGATTTTTAATATTAACATAGTTTCTATAAACACACAGAAATGTAACTAAAAACACTATGCAGATACGTATCTAAACGAGTTTAAGTTTACGGTACATTATATATGGTTCAATAACACAACATGATCCGGCACGAAGTTAAACGAGTTTAAGTTTACGGTACATTAAACTGAGTAATAAACGAGCTAACCGATTAAAAACATGTCTAAATGGGCTAAACCTGAGTAACTCATTTGTGACACACTTAACATTTTTAAATTGTGCTAAATATGCCAATAAATTAACACTATTAGTTAAACAAAACAACGAAATTTTAATTTTATATAATATCATATTAATTAATTCGTCATAACACTAATACTCTTATAGTTTATTTATTTTTGCATAAAACTATAATTTGTAATATATATATATATATATATATATATATATATATATATATGAAGAGATTTATTTAGTCTATTAAATTATTGCGAGTACACGGGAACAAACCTAAATCACTATTTTTTTTATTAATGGATCATATATTTTAATATTAATTTTTACATACAAATGTGTATGCTATCTACATAAAAAAACCATAAAACTAATTTGTTTATCTATTCTTTTTTACTTTTAAATTCACCTACATATGCAGAGGTTATGTGTAGATGATACATGACTTGCACATGAGTAGATGCAGAGGTTATGTGTAGATGATACATGACTTGCACATGAGTAGGTACTGGAGTTAAATGAAATTTGCGCATATATTTTTCTTAATTTCAAGAGAGATAAATAAACATTATATTTCAACCATTTTCTTATTTTTTCAATTTTTTAAATTGAAGAATGAATAAGAGTAAATTACAAATTATGTCATTTATCTATATATGAAATTGCAGATATTGTCCTTTAACTTCAATAATTACACTCTATGTCCTTTTTTGAAACATTTGCAAAGTTTAAGTCTTTTTCTCTAACTGATGTTAAGTTTTTCTGTTAAATTCTCTCATTTGCATTGCACATGAGGGTATAAGTGTCATTTTACCACAAAGGACTATATTTATAATTTATTTAAAAAATAAAATTACTAAAATCTATACAGATAATCTCTCTCTCTATTCAATAGTCTCTATCTTTGTTCAGATCAAGCAAAGACAAAACACCACTCCACCCTAACCTTCACCAATCTCACTGTTGTGGGAGAGGAACATCTCCGCCATCATCGGAGTTTTGTCTGGTAACTGTAACCATCGTCACCACTGTAACACCTACTCTCTCTCTCACTCACCACCACCACTACCACCACCACCGTAACCGTCGCCGCCGCCTCCTTGTGGATTCTGACAGACCATGAACCACCGCTTGTAAACATAAAAACTTTACCATCGTCACCTACTATCTCTCGGTCCTCTTTCTACACCCTCTATCTCTATTCTATCTTTACACTCCCTCTTCATGAGAGGTTGGTGGGTGCTTCCATGCTAAGAAAAGAACTCAACTCATGTGATTTCATCATCTTCTAATGCGACACCATTCGATTCGATTAACCCTAGAAGCAAAAGTGGGATATGATCATTCAATTGACCCATTTCTTGATATCAAATCCCATTTTTTTAAGCTATAGGATGTTATAATGTGGGGGTAATTTTTGTATAGAATTTTGATAAATGTGTGTGATATTCTAAAATATAATTGATAAAATGTTTTCAGGGAGGAATCATGCGAGTCATTTCATATTTCTATGAAAATGATCAGTGGGTGGATGAAGGTATATAATTTCTTGAGGGAGAGAGAGTTGATGGGAGATGTAAGAGAGAGACTGTGTGTTGATGAGAGATGTAGAGAGAGTTGATGAGAGATGTAAGAGAGAGACTATGTGTTGATGAGAGATGTAGAGAGAGAGAGAGTTAAAAAGATGAAAATGCCCCTCATGTGAGGGCACATGCCAAGAGTTAACAGATGTTTTGGTTGGTGTTTAGGGACGTAAGTGTGCAAATTTTTCTAAATAAGGACATATAGTGTAATTAATGAAGACAAAGGACAATGCTTGCAATTTGCATAATGGATAAAGGACACAATTTGTAATTTACTCAATGAATAATTTATTTTGTTCCCCTTATTCTCGCAATATACATTGAGAAAAATTTAAATACAAAGGGTTTATTTTGTGTGAAGGTACGCAAAATTTTGGATCATTGATCTAGGAAATCAAGGGTTTTATATATTTACATATGTCAAAAGTAAACTTCTAAAAGATGGGAAACAAATATGAAAGCGCAAAGTGAAAACATTGCGGGCCTCTGACTCATTTATTAAACAAACTTACTTTTATGCTCGAGTTCGTTTAAGCTCGGCTCGATTCGAATTTTTAGTGAACTGGTCTAATCTTAAATAGTTCATGAGCCAGCTTGACTCGTTTACATTCCTAGAACTAGAACCAGCCAAATTAAGAGAGAACGATAACTAAGAAAAAACAGTTAGGAGGCGTTTGGTTCGCGGAATTTGTTGGAATTGGAATTTTAAGGAATTGGATTTGGAATTGTATTTTGTTTAAAAGATTTGGAATTTTAAGGAATTGGAATCTATTAAATGAGTTTGAATTCCTAATCCATATGATTGACAAAACAATAATTAAGGAATTGGATTTGGAATTATATTTTTATATGGCAAAAAAAACCCCTAAAAAAAAGATAAAGAAAAATATAAAAAATTACTAAAACAAAAAATAACTAAAAAAACCAAAATTTTTATTTCGTTTGCCTCGTTTCATTAAAAAAAAACTCGAAAAAATAGTCGAATTTTGGTTTGCGGTCGACGGCGGTGGTCGGATGCGGAGGTGCCGAGGGCAGAGAGCGGCGGTGGGGATGGTCGGGGTGGTGGTTGGTGGCGGCGATGGGGTTGGCGGAAGTGGTCGCAACGGTCGGTGTCGGAGGCGGCGGTTGGCGGAGGTGGCGAGGGCGGTGGGGATGGTCGGGGTGGCGGCGACGGGATTCGGGGCGACGGTGGTGGCGGCGGGGTTGGTGGCAGTGGTCGCAATGGTCGGTGACGATGTTGGCGACGATGACAAGGGTCGGTAGTCGGAGATTCCATTTGCTTTAGTTGAATTCTTTCGCAAGTTGGATGGAATTTGAAGGAATTAATTCCAATTCAATTCCTTTCTTTATTAAACACGTTAAGAATGGAATTCAGATTTCAATTCTAACGAATTTTACTAACCAAACACCCAAATGAATGGAAATCAAATTCCAATTCCGTTGAATTTCATTGAATTTCGGCGTACCAAACGCTCCCTTAATGTTATTGATGAATTTGTTCGAATTAAAGGAGACACAATGGTAGATATATTCTAGTCGATGGGTTATGGGACGTTAAGCCCATAGTTAAATGGTTTATATAAATTGGGCTTAAACCCACTGCTCAAGTCTTCAAGATACATGCCATTTTATTTTCTTGTCAATTGACTCGATTACAATACATATCTTGTATTTACATATTTATATTCACTTTATATCTGTTAATTTACTACTCTAATAAATAAAAATCTATTCAGGATATTTATTTAAATCATTCTCTGGTTACTCCTCATATTTATTTTCTCCCATCTCTCTCCTATTAAATATTAGATTTTCTATTTTTTTTCCTATTATATTAATAAATCTAATTACGCATACTTATTATTTAATTATAAATAGTTATTATATTATCAATCAAATGAACTTAATATGAACTAACATTTATCAATTAAATTAAAAAATTAATACTCAGTTGAAAAAAAAATGTTTTAAAAACTAACTTAACAGACCTTATAACTGTCATGACAAATTACATTTTTTAAAAACATACTTTGATAAATGTGTTTGTTAACAAATTACATTATATTTTATTCAACCGATGTAATATACTGACTTATTCAACCCGTGTATTACACGGGTTTTTAAAAATATTACTAAATATATAACATTTTATTTATTTAACCCGTGTAATACACGAGATTTTAACATAGTATTTAATAAATAAAGTAATCATCACATTGTCATCGTCTACAATCAATTATATGACATATTCCATATCGGTTTGTTGAACTTTATGTTAAGTCAATTTTAGTAGATGACGTAACATTCTATTATTTTCATTCAAACAATTATATGGTTAGTTGAAGTTGAACTTTAACTTGAGTCAATTTTACCAGATGACGGAGCATTCTATTATTTTCATTCAATTATTAAATTTTCCCATCATTATTCATTACCTTTCCAAACACACAAATTATAAATCTAAAAGGTTATAAATCTTAAAGAGAAGTATGTGGCTTTTTGCCACTAACCACTCCCTTCAACTTTAAGGTAATGTCAAATTTTATCTTTAACTTTGTATTCTGACACTTTGACTCGTTTGACTTTTTAAAGTTTCACGTTTACCTCCTATTGTATATATAATATGATTTTTCTTTAATAACTTTCTTTCATTCGTTAATTATTATTTTTCTCTAGGTCTCAATATAAACTTTATTAAAAATGGAATCGTATTCAATGTGGAGTCTTTTAGGTGTCATGTGTTATATCTACTAATGGTAACGTGATGGTCCCGTGAAGAATGAGACCGACACCGACCGAAAAACATCGGTTCTGTTATATAACTGTCTTTTATCTATGTTTCGATCTCCACAATCGAGTCACCTTCATACGTTTTTTCTATGCACTTAACCACGTTTCTTTGTGTGTTAACCATGTTAATGTCACCGCTTCAAACGTGTAATCTCCGTCTCTCGCCGCCGCGGAGCGTGACTAATTTTCTAGTTATAGGCTTAAATAGTGTAAAAAACAAAAAAAAATATAACCATAAATTATTTTTCATATTTCCTATTTTATGTTTTTTATGTTTCTTATGTAAATAACAAAGTGGGGTGGGGGATTAGAGTCTAGTGATAAAAGTGAAGTCAACAATAAATAGTTTGTGAATTTAAACCTTATCAAGACGACGACGACGAAAAAAAAAAATTGCCGTTAAAAAAGAAGAAGTAAATAACAAAGTATAGTGCATTTATTTTAGGTGGTCACATAAAAAAACCTACTTAATATGTTTACAATAACTTATGATTGGGTTTTCTAAATACCGTGTCATATGTTTTTTATTCGTCGAACATCCAATTTCATATTTTGGTTAGAACCAGTGTTGTAAAACTTGGTATCGGCGGCTGAGTAATCGGTACTCTGTAAGGTGCTAAGACGATTTTCTTTAACTCTGTCAACATTACTCTTAAATCGGTCCAACTCGTTCCGTCACGTCGGATTTTCGCTGTTTTTCACCGATTCTTGTTTGATTTTCGTCGTTTTTCATGGAAATATATCGGAAGACGAGAATTAAATGATTACTATGCATATAATATTAAAAAATGAATATTAAATTTTGAAATACTTTAATATTTGAACATTTATCCTTTTGATTTATATTGATATTCCCGTATTTTGTTATAAATATTAGTAAACTTATGAGATTTATATTAATTTCTTTGTAATTTACAATGTTCGATTACTCCTGTAACATCCCAAAATAAATAAAAACCCAAATAAAAGAAAAAGGAAGGTGGGCTTGGCTAGGGGCCGGCCCATGGGCCCGAAAACTGAGAAGAACCCTTCTAATCAGTAGCCATTTCCTCCTGTGTCCTTCATTTTCTTCCTGCGCAAGAACCTTAGAGAGAGAGAGAGAGAGATCGTCTAGAGAGAGAAAGCTCGGATCAAGCTCAAAGTCTCGAGGATTGTTGCTCAACATCTCTGGAGCATAAAGGAACGAGAAGGAAGCTATAACAGGTAATTATTATGCCTAAATCTGAGTTTTTGTAACTTTCGGGTTTCGGGTTAATAATCGAGTAAAGGTTTAGATTTGTACGTGTGAAACTGGAAACAAACCACGGGTTTGGGTTCATGGGGGAAAATGGAACATTTCGAACGTAAAAAGTTCAAAGCTTGATCGATTAGAACAAAGGGACCAGATCTAGGGTTCTGTTTGGGGAAGAAGACTGCACAGTCGAAACTACTAGTTTCGATATGGACGCATCTATCGAAACTACCTAGTTTCGACAGGGGCAGACCCATCGAAACTACCATAGTTTCAATATAGACCCAAGACCTTAACTAAGAATTTATATAAGTCATACGACTCGAAACTACTTAGTTTCGATAAGAAGCAGTGACTCGAAACTACTTAGTTTCGATAAGAAGCAGTGACTCGAAACTACTTAGTTTCGATAAGAAGCAGTGACTCGAAACTACTTAGTTTCGATAAGAAGCCAGGGCTCGAAACTACATAGTTTCGATAAGGAGCCAGGACTCGAAACTACCTAGTTTCGATAATGAAACCATGACCCGAAACATCTGAGTCAAGCCTAGTAATGTCTAAGTGTCCCCTAGGAACACAGCCTTACGCCTATGACTTGATTATACAGATTGTGGGTGACCATAGTGACATTCAGGAACCGGCTAGGTGTAAACAGAAACGATTCATCTGGTGAGTTCTTATTGCCCTTTTTCCTAATGGTTTTGGGCTGGCATGCATACTGGTATAGTATTTTATAAAAATGTTATTTTTATAAAATGAAAGGCAAAGTATAGTATTTTATAAAAATGTTATTTTTATAAAATGAAAGGCAAAGTATAGTATTTTATAAAAATGTTATTTTTATAAAATGAAAGATAAAGAACAAAAGAGCATAGTATTATCTTTTAAACAAGTTTTTGAAAGATAACAATGAGCTAAAGAAAGAACGATAAAGGAGCCGTACTTCGGTACAGCTCGACAGTGACAGTGACAGTGACAGTGACAAATACCATGTTATATGCTTATGTGTTAATATGTGTTATTTGTCTATATGAAAGTTATGTGATTGCATTTCTATTTGTGTAATAGTGTAATTGCATTGCATAGTAGTTGCATAGTAGAAAGTCCTGCAGGCATGCTAAAGTAGAAGTCTCACCCTGAGGTGTGGGCAATGCTAAAGGAGTCTTACACTTCGGTGTAAGCAATGCTAAAGGAGTCTTACACTTCGGTGTAAGCAATGCTAAAGGAGTCTTCACTTCGGTGTAAGCGAGAAAGTCTCACCCTAAGGTGTGAGCAATGCTAAAGGAGTCTTGCACTAACGTGCAAGCGAGAAAGAAAGTCCCACCCTGAGGTGTGGGCAGCGCTAAAGTAAAAGTCTTACCCTGAGGTGTAAGCAAGATAGGGATCTGGTCCTCGGACCACGATCCATATGTGATAGTTAAAGTATGATAAAGTCACTTGTCAAGTATAAGTGAAATGATAGACAGAGTACAGTGGGACACCCTAACGGGTTTCCTTAAAGATAAAGTTTTAATGACAGATAGTAACGTAACAGATTTATAATTGTAACGTTGTAAAGTTTTAAAGTAATAGTTAAAAGTTTATTTCAAAGAAAGTGAAAGTAAAGCTTATTTTATTTTAATAAAACTAAGCTACCAAAGATAAAGTTTACAGTTTAAAGTAAAGAGAGAACTCACCAGCGTTAGCTGACTTTTAGTATGCATGACAGGTAAAAAGGGTAAAGCTAAAGAAAAGTGAAAGAGCCATGTGGGCTGGATAGCATGGACATCGGGCTGCGGTATTGAAGACTGACATTTCCAATCCTGATAGTTCATGTTATAGACAATATTTCATGTTTTAGTTTGATGAATGATTTGAATTAAAGACTTCCGCTGTAATAGATTCTGATTTCCGGTTTAAGAACTATGTTTGTTATGTTGTGTGCCAACTATGAGATGTACCCGTTTTGGGGCGTTTCAAGTTGGTATCAGAGCCATAGTTTGAGAGATTCAGACATTTGCGATAATGTCTGAACTTAAACTGAGAATGGGACAAAGCAAAGGAAGGAAAGGAATGTCAGTCGGAGCAGCCCGTCCATGGAAAGATAGTAGACAGAAGGTAGTCAATGTCCTTACATAGAACATAGACAATAACGCCTTAGTACAGATAGCAGAAAGTAGATGCTTTAGCAATAATAGTACATAGTACATGCCTTAGCACAGACAGTAGACAGTAGATAGTACGTGCCTTATAGTAGAAACTCTGAACTTGGATGCAAATGTTACTCGGAAAGGAAATGTTCAGAACCCGAGTAGTAAAGTAAATTAGTAATTTCATACCGGTCTCTGTAATTAGTAATTTACAGTACTCGAGGTGTTCTAAATTGTTACCTATCTTGATAACACGAGCTATCTTTGTTCACAGTAGACACTAAATGGCTAGAGCAAAGAGAGGAGGTCGCACTGGGGGTCGTACTGGTCGTCGAGGCCGACCTCCAGGTAACCGGAACCGTCCTGAAGAAAGTGAGCACTCCCGCAACGAAGCTGAATCGGTGCATATGGAGCATAATGATAGTGGGAACCATATGTCGGCTCCTAACGATGCCCCTAATGAGGCGCTTGAGTTGGAACCGATTGTGAAAGAAGCTATAGCGGCAGAGGTTACTTCAATCTTGAAGAAAGTTCTACCAGAAGCATTGGGCGAGGCCCTTAAAGAGTTTAATATAGGGAAGAAAGAAACGAAAGAGGAAAGCAGCAAGAGACTTGGAGTCACTGACAGTGATGATTCTGATTATGAAATGGCAACCCGGGGTTGCAACTATAAGTCCTTTCGGGGGTGTGACCCGCCGAAGTATGATGGACGGAAAGATGCTGTTGCCACTTTTGAGTGGATAGAGAGAATGAATGGGGTGATCAACATTAGTGAGTGCCGTGATGATCAAGCGGTCAAGTTTGCCGCTCACTCATTCACTAATGAGGCATTAAGCTGGTGGAGATCGATCGAAAGAATCAAGTCTTCTGCTGAGATGAAAAAGATGAAATGGGACGACATGAAAAAGCTGCTAATCACTAAGTTCTGCCCGCAGAACGAGATTGACAGAGTTGAGAGGGAATTTCTGGGGCTCTGTGCTGGTAGTATGACTCATCGCCAGTATACCTCCAAATATCAAGAGTTGGCTCAGCTGGTTCCACATCTGGTGGACACTGAGGAAAAGAGGATTAAGTACTACATCAAGGGACTACCACAGAAAGTCCGTGTGCACGTGAAAGCTAATGCTCCCACGAGTTTTGAATCTGTGGTATCACTTGCTGGGATAGTTTATGATGACTTCGAATCCGCAGACCCACTGCCTACTGAGAAGAAAGTGACCAATGCCGTTAAACGGCCAGCTAAAGAGTGGGCGGGGCCGGAGACGAAGAAACTGAGGATTGAAGATGGGGTTGAATGTGCTAAGTGTGGCAGGAAGCACTCGGGCGAGTGCCGAGTTGGGTTAAATATGTGCTATAGGTGCGGAAAGACCGGACACTACTCTCGAGAGTGTCCCGGGGCACAGTCTTGTTATAACTGCGGGATACCTGGCCACATGGCCAAAGACTGTCGGAAACCCAAGGCTACTGGCACCGAGAAGGGTAAAGAACCTGAGAAGCCGAAGGCAAGGACCCGGGCGTATGCACTGACACAGGAGGAGGCTAGGGGAGACCCAGATGTTGTGTCAGGTACGTTCATCCTTGACCACACTTATGTTTCAGTATTATTTGATTCGGGTGCCAGTAGGAGTTTTATATCATCTTCTAAGTGTAAAAGAATGAAATGCAAAGTCACTAGAGTAGAGCAGGCCTTTAATGTGGAAACCGCAGTGGGCAAGACCACTATAGTAAGTGAATTGGTAGATAATTGCACGATAAAGATTCATGGCCATAGATTCCCAGTTAGGTTGTATGTTATGACCTTGGGAGGATTCGATATAGTTTTGGGTATGGATTGGTTAGCTGCCAACGAAGCCCGGATAATATGTAGACGAAAGATAGTTCAGCTCAAAGCTCCAGACGGTGGCGAGGTTTTGGTGTACGGGGATCGCGACGGTTCACTAACGAACGTCATATCAATGATAAAGGCAGAGAAGTATATAGGGCGCGGATGCGAGGCCTACCTGGCCTATGTGATAGACAATGATGTAAAGGTGAGAGAGTTAAAAGACGTACCAGTTGTATGTAATTTTCCGGGGGTGTTTCCTGAGGAGTTGCCTGGGTTACCACCTGACCGGGAGACAGAGTTCCAGATAGACTTAGTGCCAGGTGCCCAGCCCGTGGCTAAAGCACCGTACCGACTTGCACCTCTGGAGATGAAAGAGCTGATGGTACAGTTGGAAGAACTTTTGGATAGAGGATTTATCAGACCAAGCATTTCTCCATGGGGTGCTCCGGTTCTGTTCGTAAAGAAGAAAGATGGTGCCATGAGAATGTGCATCGACTACAGAGAGTTGAACAAGCGTACAGTAAAGAACAAATATCCGCTACCAAGGATCGATGATCTGTTCGACCAACTACAGGGCGCCAGATGGTTCTCCAAGATCGATCTGCGGTCGGGATATCATCAGTTAAAGGTAAGAGAAGAGGACATACCTAAGACAGCGTTTCGCACGCGTTATGGGCATTACGAGTTTCGCGTGATGTCTTTCGGCTTGACGAACGCTCCGGCAGCATTCATGAGTATGATGAACCAGGTGTGTAGACCGATGCTAGATAGGTCGGTGATAGTGTTTATAGACGACATACTCATTTATTCGAAAAGTGAAGGTGATCATGCTTGTCATCTTCGAGAAGTACTAGAGACGCTACAAAAAGAAAAGTTGTATGCCAAGTTCTCCAAATGCGCGTTCTGGCTTAAGGAAGTCCAATTCTTAGGTCACGTTATCAACGCAGACGGCATTATGGTTGACCCGGCTAAGATAGAGGCAGTACAGGAATGGGAAACCCCGAAGACGCCAACCGAGATTCGGAGTTTTCTGGGATTGGCAGGTTACTATCGAAGGTTCATTCAGGACTTCTCGAGAATAGCTTCGCCACTGACAAAGTTGACACGTAAAGAAGTAAAGTACGAATGGGGTCAGGCTCAGTCCAAAGCATTTGAAGAGTTAAAGAAGAAGTTGACCCAAGCCCCAGTGTTAGCACTACCCGACGGTAACGAGGACCTGGTGGTATATTCTGACGCATCGGGACAAGGGTTAGGGTGTGTTTTGATGCAGAGGGGAAAGGTGATCGCGTATGCGTCACGACAGCTAAAGATCCACGAAATTAACTACCCGACTCACGATTTGGAGCTCGCGGCAGTTGTTTTTGCGTTAAAGATTTGGAGGCATTACCTCTACGGGGTGAAATGCACGATTTATTCGGATCACAAGAGCTTGAAGTATTTCTTCGAACAGAAAGACCTGAATATGCGGCAAAGGCGGTGGTTAGAATTGCTGAAAGACTATGACTGTGAGATCCTATACCACCCGGGAAAGGCGAATGTGGTCGCTGATGCCCTAAGTCGTAAGGAGAATCGTTCTCCTATTAGGGTAAAAGCGTACCAGTTAGTGATAACCCCAGATTTTATGACAGAGCTAGAAGCAGCACAGAAGGAAGCACTAAAGGAAGAGAACATAAAGAAAGAAAGAATGGTCGGTCAACAGACAAAGTTAGAATTAAACACTCATGGAGTGAGGACCAGGTGTGGTCGCATGTGGGTACCGAAGGGCGGAGAGCTTAGGGCCAAAGTACTTGACGAGGCCCATAAGTCTCGATATTCCATCCACCCAGGAACCACGAAAATGTACCAGGATTTGAAAAAAGAGTATTGGTGGCCTAACATGAAGAATGATGTGACCGGATATGTAAGCAAGTGTCTGACTTGCTCACAAGTTAAAGCAGAGCATCAGAAACCGTACGGGAAGATCCAGCCTCTGGAAATACCCGAATGGAAGTGGGAGCGTATCACCATGGA
Organism: Smallanthus sonchifolius; assembly: GCA_023525975.1. Classification (NCBI taxonomy): domain Eukaryota; kingdom Viridiplantae; phylum Streptophyta; class Magnoliopsida; order Asterales; family Asteraceae; genus Smallanthus; species Smallanthus sonchifolius. Next base: position 55,907,984 of record CM042041.1, on the reverse strand, counting down.
CTTTATTACAAAGCTGCCCCGCACAGCAAAAGGCCATGATACGATTTGGGTTATAGTGGATCGTCTGACAAAGAGTGCACATTTCTTGCCAATTCGCGAAACGTATTCATCTGAGAAGTTGGCAGAAGTATTTATCAATGAAATTGTCTCTCGACATGGCGTACCGTTATCAATTGTATCTGACCGGGACACCCGATTTACATCGAGGTTCTGGAAAAGATTTCACGAGTCAATGGGTACAAGACTGAACATCAGCACGGCTTATCATCCACAGACGGATGGTCAATCAAAAAGGACCATCCAGACGTTAGAGGATATGCTCCGCGCATGCATTATAGACTTTGGTGGCAGTTGGGATAGTCACCTACCATTGGCAGAGTTCTCCTACAACAACAGCCACCACACCACTATTGGTATGCCGCCTTACGAAATGTTGTATGGTAGAAGATGTCGAACCCCGGCCTGTTGGGGCGAGGTAGGACAGAAAGAGTTGGGGAGTTTAGAGGTAGTCACAACAACCTCTGAAAAGATTGACCAGATCAAGGCCAGAATGAGAGCTGCACAGGACCGTCAAAAGTCCTACGCGGATAAAAGGCGAAGACCAATCGAATTCAAGGTCGGGGATCAAGTACTATTGAAAGTATCTCCCTGGAAGGGGATAATTCGATTCAGAAAGAGAGGGAAGTTAAGCCCAAGATTCGTCGGGCCTTTCAAAATACTAGCACGGGTTGGTGAAGTCGCTTACCGGTTAGAATTACCTGATGAGCTGAGTGGAATTCACCCAACCTTCCACGTGTCGCACTTGCGCAAGTGCCTGGCCGACGAATCGGCACACGTGACACTTGACGACATCGAGATAGATAATAGCCTCAATTACATCGAGGAACCCGTCACCATACTAGACAGGAAAGAAAAGCGGTTACGGAATAAAGCGATACAGTTAGTCAAAGTACAATGGAAGCATCGTAAAGGGTCGGAAGCTACATGGGAAACCGAGACAGAAATGAAAGAGTCGTACCCGCACCTGTTTGACTTATAACAGGTTTCGAGGACGAAACCTTTCGTAAGAGGGGTAGACTTGTAACATCCCAAAATAAATAAAAACCCAAATAAAAGAAAAAGGAAGGTGGGCTTGGCTAGGGGCCGGCCCATGGGCCCGAAAACTGAGAAGAACCCTTCTAATCAGTAGCCATTTCCTCCTGTGTCCTTCATTTTCTTCCTGCGCAAGAACCTTAGAGAGAGAGAGAGAGATCGTCTAGAGAGAGAAAGCTCGGATCGAGGATTGTTGCTCAACATCTCTGGAGCATAAAGGAACGAGAAGGAAGCTATAACAGGTAATTATTATGCCTAAATCTGAGTTTTTGTAACTTTCGGGTTTCGGGTTAATAATCGAGTAAAGGTTTAGATTTGTACGTGTGAAACTGGAAACAAACCACGGGTTTGGGTTCATGGGGGAAAATGGAACATTTCGAACGTAAAAAGTTCAAAGCTTGATCGATTAGAACAAAGGGACCAGATCTAGGGTTCTGTTTGGGGAAGAAGACTGCACAGTCGAAACTACTAGTTTCGATATGGACGCATCTATCGAAACTACCTAGTTTCGACAGGGGCAGACCCATCGAAACTACCATAGTTTCAATATAGACCCAAGACCTTAACTAAGAATTTATATAAGTCATACGACTCGAAACTACTTAGTTTCGATAAGAAGCAGTGACTCGAAACTACTTAGTTTCGATAAGAAGCAGTGACTCGAAACTACTTAGTTTCGATAAGAAGCAGTGACTCGAAACTACTTAGTTTCGATAAGAAGCCAGGGCTCGAAACTACATAGTTTCGATAAGGAGCCAGGACTCGAAACTACCTAGTTTCGATAATGAAACCATGACCCGAAACATCTGAGTCAAGCCTAGTAATGTCTAAGTGTCCCCTAGGAACACAGCCTTACGCCTATGACTTGATTATACAGATTGTGGGTGACCATAGTGACATTCAGGAACCGGCTAGGTGTAAACAGAAACGATTCATCTGGTGAGTTCTTATTGCCCTTTTTCCTAATGGTTTTGGGCTGGCATGCATACTGGTATAGTATTTTATAAAAATGTTATTTTTATAAAATGAAAGGCAAAGTATAGTATTTTATAAAAATGTTATTTTTATAAAATGAAAGGCAAAGTATAGTATTTTATAAAAATGTTATTTTTATAAAATGAAAGATAAAGAACAAAAGAGCATAGTATTATCTTTTAAACAAGTTTTTAAAAGATAACAATGAGCTAAAGAAAGAACGATAAAGGAGCCGTACTTCGGTACAGCTCGACAGTGACAGTGACAGTGACAGTGACAAATACCATGTTATATGCTTATGTGTTAATATGTGTTATTTGTCTATATGAAAGTTATGTGATTGCATTTCTATTTGTGTAATAGTGTAATTGCATTGCATAGTAGTTGCATAGTAGAAAGTCCTGCAGGCATGCTAAAGTAGAAGTCTCACCCTGAGGTGTGGGCAATGCTAAAGGAGTCTTACACTTCGGTGTAAGCAATGCTAAAGGAGTCTTACACTTCGGTGTAAGCAATGCTAAAGGAGTCTTCACTTCGGTGTAAGCGAGAAAGTCTCACCCTGAGGTGTGAGCAATGCTAAAGGAGTCTTGCACTAACGTGCAAGCGAGAAAGAAAGTCCCACCCTGAGGTGTGGGCAGCGCTAAAGTAAAAGTCTTACCCTGAGGTGTAAGCAAGATAGGGATCTGGTCCTCGGACCACGATCCATATGTGATAGTTAAAGTATGATAAAGTCACTTGTCAAGTATAAGTGAAATGATAGACAGAGTACAGTGGGACACCCTAACGGGTTTCCTTAAAGATAAAGTTTTAATGACAGATAGTAACGTAACAGATTTATAATTGTAACGTTGTAAAGTTTTAAAGTAATAGTTAAAAGTTTATTTCAAAGAAAGTGAAAGTAAAGCTTATTTTATTTTAATAAAACTAAGCTACCAAAGATAAAGTTTACAGTTTAAAGTAAAGAGAGAACTCATCAGCGTTAGCTGACTTTTAGTATGCATGACAGGTAAAAAGGGTAAAGCTAAAGAAAAGTGAAAGAGCCATGTGGGCTGGATAGCATGGACATCGGGCTGCGGTATTGAAGACTGACATTTCCAATCCTGATAGTTCATGTTATAGACAATATTTCATGTTTTAGTTTGATGAATGATTTGAATTAAAGACTTCCGCTGTAATAGATTCTGATTTCCGGTTTAAGAACTATGTTTGTTATGTTGTGTGCCAACTATGAGATGTACCCGTTTTGGGGCGTTTCAACTCCACGCCTAGGCTGAGTACTCGCAACTCCCCAGTCGACTGCCCTTCGACGCCTAGCGACTTTTGCAACCATGGTTAGAAGCTAATAAAGAAATTTGTGTATCAACATGCATGGTGTAATAGAAACCTCAACTTTGGTCAACACATAACCAATAGAGTTAAGATCAACATTCTAACTTAAATAGATACCTTAGAATGCTAACAACTCGCTAGATATACACTTTTGGGTTTGTCGATCAACCTGTAACATCTCAGGAGATACACTTAAAGCATAGTAAATTACAACAAGATACTCGTGGGCGTCCAACTTTGAAGATCATGGCGGTGGTGTTTCCGAGCATAACTGACAAAAAAGTATCTGTAGTACAACAAGATACTCGTGGGCGTCCAACTTTGAAGGTGCAACAAATCGATTGTCTCGATGCGAAGCAATGACATTAAATCTAGTTATATACAAATCCCAATTGTTAACAGGCCTGGCCCGAAGGGAGGGGTGGGCCACGGCTCCAAGCCTGGTCTTTCGAGAGGCCCGGAGTTTTTAAAAATTTTGTATATGTTTCAAATAGTATATTTAGTTTATATATCAATTTTGTGTATATCAAAGTTTCCTTAATGCAATTGGAAAAAAACATTGTAAGGAAATGTAATGGTCAAAGGTTCAAGTATTGACAACAACACTATTTATTTTTCGTGTCTTATTTCTTCTTTTCTCTTCTCTTCTTCTTTTTTTTTCTTTAAAAGGTTGTCCCACAAAAACCTATAATTGTTTAAATTATTAAACCAAAACAAAAAAAAGACACAAAAATGTATATATTTAAACCCTTTACATAACAAAAAAATTATTAAGGCCCGTTTTTTATTACTTGTCCCGGGCACAAAACGGTTCGAGGATTCCCGGGGCCAACCCTGATTGTTAGTCAAAGATTGTATAATAAAAGGGTAATTTGATGATGATTAGGTCAAACGTGGTAAAAAATAAAGTTAAATTAAATATGAACTATAGAATAAACACTCTTCCATTAAGAAACATCTAATTTGTGTCAAACATGAGCCATACATTGCAATTTTTATCACACCTTAAAGCTATATGTCAAACATGACCAGTCATACATGTGGTCAGACATGGTTAAGCACCTACTGATTTTAGTCAATCTAATCAAACAGATTAATGCACTAATCTAACCAAATCAAAACATCGATACATTAGGTCAAAACTAAACGTCCATATTACTTATAAAATAACTAGATGTGGAGAAAAACAAAACACAATACAATATATTGTAAAACGAAGCACAAAAACATTGCTTATCAATTACGGCTCCAAATATCAAAAACAACCTTTTAGGGGTCGAAACAACATGTGACCCTTGAGATGCTTCTAGGAATCTTCTACAGTGTGTTAGTGCTCGAAGTGGAGTCGAGTAGTGGTGTCGGAGTGGTTATGCTCGAATGGGTTTACACTACTAGAAAATATATATATTTCCAACAAAAGTTTCCGACAAATTACCAACAAAAGAAATTTCCCACAGTTTAGCGACAAATTTCCGACAAAACTAAAACAAAAAAGTAACTATACGATTTCCTACAATTTTTTGATAAATTTATTAAATAAGTTAACTTATTTATTTACTATAATCGTCGGAATATTGTCGGAATTTACCGACGAAAGACTTTTGTCGCTAATTTGTCGGGACTTTGTCGGGATAAACATTTCCTACGGGGTTTTTTCCAACAAACATTTTTTTGTCGGAAAGTTGTCGCTAACGACCACTTCCGACAAATTTCCCACGAAATCTCACTACTAAAAAAAATGAAAATTTTGCGACAGCAGTTTTGTGGGAAATTATAGGTTAACTTATTCAATAAAAAAATGAAAATTTTGGAATTAATTTCCTACAATATTCCGACGATTATAGTAAATAAATAAGTTAACTTATTCAATAAATTTTTCGAAAAATTATAGGTGTTAAATAGTGGCGGATCGAAAAACCTATTTAGCGGGGCCACAATTTACCAAATTGAGTTAGACCACTGAAATATTTTGGATTTTTTTTATTTTAAATATAGGGTTTTCTGTGTGATTTGTTCGTATGAGTTTTTGAAAGTGATTTCATTTCTTTAGTTTTCTTTAGAAAAAGATGTTTACAACAACAGTAAAACTTTGTTTGGAAAGAAAGTACTATACGTACACATTTAATTATTTATTAACTTCTAGCTTAACACAATTACCTCCTAGCCCAAGTGGTTGTATCTTACAGCTCTATATTAGATATCTAGGGTTTGAAACTGTCCCCAGCGTGCAACCTATTATTTTTTATTGTCTTTACTATTGTCTAACCGTAATATAAACAAAAATGAAGTGCATATAATTTGAACGCAGGCGTTTTCAATGAAGGGACAACATGATTACCAATCCAATAAAATGTCTTATGTTATTTTCATCACGCATTATATTTATAAGAATCATCAATTAGTTTTGGTTAATATAGATAACATTACTCAAAGGATGGGTTCACCCTTGATGACAAATTATTTGAACAAAACCATATATAACATAGTTATAATTATAATGGTTTTCTATAACCAAAGAGAAAAAAATATAGACACAATCATCATATTTTTGTTAAAAAGATAAATTAGATATAAAAAGATACATATTTATAATTTTTTTTAAGAAAATGAAATATGGTAGGGATGAAATAATGGACGGTAATGTGGATGGGACCCAAGGACGGTGTTTTTGTTGGTTTGTAGAAGAGTAATTGTAGGAAGCCGGATGCAGCAACAGCTTGGTCCTGCTTTCCAAGGGATGACCTAAAAAATGTAAAATGACTTTTGAAGCTATGACCCTCCAAGTTTTGTCCTTTTTCTGTCCTACCCCTATACTTTGTACATCTTTTCAATTAATTCTGTGCTGCTATCTTCGGCTGTGTTGGCCGCCCTTTTTAATTTCTCATGCAATATCTTGCAACCGGAAAGGATTCGTAATAATTAATAAACATTAAAATATTAATATATATTCTTGAATTTAATGTATACTTCTCTTGCTCTCACACATATACAAAGACACAAAGACTTGTAAAAAATAAAATAATCATTTTTGGGGATAAACTGAAATTATCGACAGAAAAGAAAACTATTAAAAATTGTGGGGTAGCAGGCTTTATACATGAGCCTTTACAACAGCAAAGGTACATGTATTACATCCAACTACGTCTGCATGCATGCCATTGCTGATGCATATGCCACCTCAATAAAATATATTTATTTATGAAGTTTGAAAAATACAATATACAGCTTTACTTCAGTTGGTTTTTAGATGTTATTTAGAGTTTTCGCATAATTTTGATAATAATTATACCTTCAAGTCACCGAAGAATTCGGGCTGGCATACTGTGTATACACGTACACGATAAGACACGAACACGAAATATGTATACACGAACACGACACGATAACTTATCGTGTACTTTTTCCCAAACACGAAAACGAACCTGTTTATACCTGCTTAACATGATAAGACACGATAAGACCTGTTTAGAAACACATGTTTAGGGATTTAATTGATTAAATATTAAATTATTAAATCAGGCCTACATATAATATCATATTTTAATATTTTTTATTTAAAAAAAATCTTAACAGATACTTAATAGGTAAAAATGTATTTTACCTGTTTAGACACGAAAATTAACAGGTAGATTTGTGTCTATCTGTTTAAGACACGAAACATGATAAAACCATACACGAAAACCTGTTAAGATCGTGTAGGTTCGTGTCGTGTATTCATGTACGTGTCTAAAATTGCCAGACCTACGAAGAATATATCAAGTCAATCGATGCATTTTTATAATAATGGTGATATGAATATCACTTCTCAAAAAATAAAAAAATCTTAACTTTTAAAAAGTATATAAATTTCTGAAGTGTGTATTCATCTATTTTGTATGCAGTTCTTTTTTATTATTAATTAATCTCATTATTTGTAAATGGTTTAGCCATTTACATCCAATATATATACACTGATTTAACTTTGATTAAATTAAAATTAGGAAAAGTTATTAACCACGAGAAAACTTGTTTAGAGAATATTTAACACGCGTTTATCCATTTTACTTTTAATACTTTTGGTTTTCTAACCCCGGAGACAATGGAAATTCTGAACAGGGTTAAGCGGGTCGTGCATAGTAATTTTTCGGCTCTTAAGACCTAAATGCTTGTTTAAGTTGGATTGGTTTTGCTATTCAAAAGAAGGTTACGACGCAACTTGTTGCTCGTTAATCTATACCCTAAAAAAATGAAAACATAATAGTTACAAGAAGCAATTAAATTAGTCTTTTTGCGGTTGTTGCTTGAATTTAAAACATAAAAAGAAAGTACACAATCCATACTCAGTAGTCCCACATTTCCTTATCTTCTTGTTGTTATTTTTTTTGTCCTGGGGTTGTAAAGAAGTACAATATTTTTTTGTTTATGACTAAATATATCAGTAAGAAAAAAATTTATTGTTAGTTTTAAAAGATTAAAAAAACATGTTACATTACATCAAACATTCAAACAAAAGAAAATATTAGGAATGTACTTGGAGAGCATCCATTAGTAATATCTCTTGTGGAAAATTGACTTTTTATCAACTGACCCATGCTTGTCTTTCTTAGATCACCTAACCAGCTGTGTGTTCTTTAGTTTTTAAATCTGCCGTTTTTATGGTCTATAAAGCCCCAACATACAATTTCAACTTTTTCAAATTCAACAGAGAACACAATTAATTTGGAATAGGATTTACACAGTAAATTTGTGCCCCACAGGCATGTGGATCATCATCAATGACTGCACTATACCTCTAAGCAACACTCGATTTTTGCAAATTTTATTTTATTTTGTTGTAATATTTCATTATCTCTTAAGTTGTGACCTTCTTAAAGAAATCTTGAAGCCATTACACTACTAGAAAACAACTTATTTCCGGGCAAAAATTTCCTAAAAAAATTAGGTCGAAATTCCGACCATTTTCTGATAAGTTTACAACATAAAGGTAACTAATTTTAGTAACGAAATTCTGACAATATATCTACCAAAAATGAAGTCATTGGAAAATTGTCTAAAAAGTCCAACAAAAATTTATTTATTTTTATTGTTGTTCAGAAAATTCCGACAAAAAACTTCTTAAAATTATTACTTTTTCTCAAAATAGTCGGAAAGTCGAAAAAAAAAATTAAAAAAAATGTTTGAAAATAGTTTTCAAACCACTTTTCTTGAACAACAAGTATTTTTGTCAGAAATGATCATTTCTGACGACAAAAAGTTTCGTCGAAAATTCCCAACTTTCTAGTGGTCTTATGTTTTACATTATATTTTTACACTACCGTGCGAGAAAGTCCTGAATGTTAATGTTCAAGAAGAGTTGAATAAGAGGATTCACAACGCGGGTGTCCGGTTCCCACTTGACAAAAGCAAAAGGTGGGTGGTTCGTTGGGGCATTCGTCCGGATCCGCCATATCCATCCGAAAAACAAACTGAAGTGGGGCGAAGATTGAGGGTTTTCTTGCATCGTAATTTTAATTTTTATTTTAAATCGTTCTTTGTTTTATTTTACATTATAATTTTTTAATATGATTTTTAGTTTTAAATTTTATTTTAAAATATTCTTTTAATTAATTTAAAGAAACTTAAATATTTTTATTAAATTATTTAACTAATATACCTTCAATTAATTTTTTTTAATTAATTTATTTTAAAGTATCTTATAATAATTTTTATATAATTTAAATTTAATAAAATATGTAAAATTAGATGATTATTATTATTTTTTATTTCTAACAACTGGTTTCCAAGAGCTAGTTTTCTAATGGATAGTTTTAAATGCGTATAAATACCTACCACAAATAATCTCATTCACAATCTTCAAATATCTTCTAAACCCTAAATGGCAAATCAACACGGTAACAACTTTTCAGATCCAAAACCACGTCCGGTATGTGTACCGGTAGGTTTAGTTTTAAAAATACCAAAGTTACAACTAACTAGACTAGCTGACAATAGCACAAATAAAAATAGAACAAAAGTACTTTGTAACGGTGGTATATGCTATTTCTAAAATTAAGAGGCTATTTGGTTCATTAAAATTTGAACCATTAAGAGCTTTTAATGGTTTAATATTGTTTTTTAGCTAAAGCATTAAAAGGCTAGATAAACTATTAAGAGGTTGACAAAATCTAAAACAAGCGATTCATGGCATCATTTTAACTGCTTTTTGGTGCATTTGTAAAGCCAAAAACGAGCTCCGGTTCTCTAATAAAGTTGTCAATGTGGAACATATCTTTGAAGACATGAAGTCCCTTGGGTTTTTATAGTTCAAAAACAAGACTAAGTGTAGGGACCTTCTTTGGAAAAATTGGTTGTGTTTCAAATTTTTGTAAGTATGGTCTAACTGTGTATTTGAATTCATGTGGCTTGCTCCCTGTGTTTTGCTTGGAGTTGATCCTGGTTTGAGTATAATTTGCCTTTCGAAAAAAAACTAAAAGTCTATCAAACAGCCCTCAAACCTACAAAATTTAAATCTGTCATAACATATGTTTATTGAACAAAACAAAACTCATTTATCGATATCATTAGTGACATGTATCGGATAACACGTCTATACCTAATAGACTCTTTCACATATTTTGCACATGAAAAGGTTAGGCCTTCCAAAACATGTTGGAGCTATGGAACCAGAACATGTTAATGAGATAGTAAAAGACCAATTTAACCCGTGATGGTTAAAACATGACAAAATTTAAGGTGGTAAAAAGTGGGTCATTTAGGACTGGTTTGAATTCATTGATTCGTATACTAGACTGTCAACTGCAAAATGTTTGTACTGAGCTTAATTGGATCTTCTCTCTGTGTGTAAGAGGGCGAGACTTTGAATGGTCATGTCATTTAAAGGTAGACCTTTTTTGATCATGTCCTCTAGGTACACAATTATGTACAGAATTTTACATTTCATCTTTTCATTTTTAGAAATGTTTTATGTTAAATCTGATACTTTTAGCTAAATTCTATGAATAAAATGCCTATTTATGATATCATTTTTATTCATAAAGTTACCTTTTTTATGTTAATATAATTACATTTTGACAGAGTTGAAAAACATATTTTATACAAATATTAGGGGTGTGCAAAGTCGGCTATGGGTCGTTTTGGTTTGTTCTATAATCATAACCGTTTGGCCGGTTAACCGTTGATATAGGTCGGTTTTTGTTAATATCGGTTAATTAACCACTTTTTTTACGTAATCACTAATCACATTTAATAAATATATCTGATGACGTATGATGAAATATCTCATACTAGGATCTAAGTAAGAAGAAATGAAAGAGACCCAAGAAAGAGAGGAAAGCTCTAACCGTCTAACAACCAAAGGGACCCACAAGGGAATACAGAGCAAGGGCGTACCAATGTTGTCACTATCATTCGGTTAGAGGAAAGAGAATATAAATATCCTATAAATAGAGGATGACCTCATAGAGAAAAAGAGGAGAGATAAGTCCAAAAGCTTGTAATTGATTGAATTCTGGAATGATTCATCAAGGAGAGTTTTCACAACTCTTCATTGGCACCATCCCGGTCGAACAATAGTTACAACGGTGTCCCGAGTACAATCTTTGCTTGCAATGGATAACATACAGTCAGATTATGAATCCGACGATGACAGAAATCACATAGCAAACGCGGAAGCACCAGCAGGAGATGCACAGTCTCAGGTTGATGCTCCTATGACTTTTTCATTAAAAGAACGTTTGGAACAAGCCCAACGCTGCTCAGCAGACTTGTTGACAGCAGCAGCAACACCTCATCTTCACACTTCGCATACTAATATGCCTAACTCATTGCCTCATCATGCGTTTCCCTCATCATCCGTACCCCCTCCGATCCCAACTACCACTTCTACCCAAGTGAATCGTGACATCCCGCAACCCACAATAACTACTAGTTTACCATATGCCACCACACCAGGAATAGCCATCTATAATCTGCCACAGACCATTGTTTCCACTGAAGGAATCCCTCCTATTCCCAGCTCCGGCATCCCGCCTATCCCCGGGTCTATTCCCTACACCATGCCGTTGCTCACAGGCAACGAATGGTGGATGGAGCAACAACGTCGGGCTCGTATGGATGAGCAATTTTGGTAAGAGATACGCCTGGCAGAACTCTGGAACTGGTTAACATATGAAGAAATAACTTATACTACACCGGGGGGATTCACATAAGCACATACCACCGGACCGTTCGCCGGAGGCCAACCCATCCCTCCCACTCAACCGTACAGCACACAAGGGCCCCCGCCCACACTCATACCCATGCCCGGGAGTAATCCTCTAATAGACATCCACCGTCCGTACCGCCCGACGACTTTGTTAACACAGTCTAAGTTCACACACCAGATAGCCCAGGCAGAAATACTTCGTAAGTTGAAAAAGCCAACCCCAGTTGGGAAATATGACGGTACCACGGATCCGGATGACCATATCAATGTTTCCATTAGTGCTGGTGGGGTAGAAAGATGGGCCCTACATGAATGGTGTCACATGTTTGTTCAAACCCTGGTTGGGGCAGCTCGTCTATGGTACGATAGTTTACCTATAGACCGGATTGAAAGCTTTGATGAATTCCTGGAAAAATTCATGCAATAATTTAGTCAACAAAAACGACACACAAAGGATAAAACAGAAATACTTCACATCCGGAGATGAGATGGGGAATCGGTAGAAGATTTCATTACCCGGTATAACAAAGAAAGTCTGCAGATTGCCGGAGCGGGGGAGGATTTAATGATAGCCGGTTTCATTCAAGGCATCCGGCATGACGAGCTCATTCGCAGGCTCCATGGCTGGGACAGTTTACCAAAAACCATGGAGGAATTAATGATTGCCGCCCGTGCCTTCGTCCGGGCAGAAAAGTCCGTCCGGAGCACACACGAGTACGATAAAAAGGATCATAGAAGTGATCGATCGGACAAACAGTCGAATTCTTCCGGGCAGGCTCGACGTTTCAAAGGACCTAGCACATGGACGCAGCCTGTCCCATACACCCGTCCGGAACCAGTCAGATCTGTCAATCTCCCCACGAGGTTTAAAGATAATCCGGAGAGCAGGGAAGTTACATGGATTAACATGTTGGTTAAAAGCCCCCGGGAGGTTCTTCTAATAGAAAAGATAACGTTAGAACCCCCGTGACCTCTCAACCCAAAGTCAATACGAAATCCCAAACGATATTGTGAGTTTCACAAAGATACCAGGCATGATACAGATCACTGTTGGCATCTACAAAAGCAGATTGACATCGCCATACAAACCGGCAAACTTTATCATCTGTTAAAAGAAATACATGCGGGTCCACAGGGAAGAAAGCCTGCAGGCAAGAAACTTGTGCGAGACCTATGCATGATAGGGAACAAGGAATTATCAAGCCCACGGGGTTACAAGCATCGGGGCGCATGACTAGAAGCCTGGATGGAACAACCACTTACTTTTCCGCCTGTTCAGGGAGGTGCCTCGTCCACCATGCCAATAGTGATTACAGCACTAGTGGGAGACTACCGCATCAACCGGATTCTAGTCGACAGTGGAGCTTCAATGGACGTCATGTACGAACAACTTTTCAAACGTCTCGATGAGGAAGACCAAAAAGCTTTAGAACCAACCAACATTGATCTCATAGGGTTTTCCGGTGAATCCATGGTTCCCCTAGGACAGCTCACACTTCCAATGACCCTACAGGAAGGTACTAAAATCCGCACAGTCCTTGTTACTTTCATGGTAATCCCGGCGGTCTCGAAAAATAACCTGATATTAGGAAGGCCAGGATTGGCATCTTTTCATGTAGCAGTATCCACCATCCACTCAGCTATAGCATTCCCAACCCAGGCTCAAACCAACCAGACCTCACCTGAAGGTCATCTCGATATTTGCATGAAGAATAAGCAAGGGACGGGATTGTTTGAAACAGTTGTTATGAAACAATGTAGATGTCTTTGCGTGGAAACCGACGGACATGAAGGAAGTTTCACGGGAACTAGCCGAGCATCGGCTACATATATATAAGTCTACCGACCCAGTAGCCCAAAAACGACGGAAGATGGGCCCGGATAGAAGTAGGGCAGCCGTGGATCAAGTACGGGATCTAGTTAACGCAGGTATCATCCGAGAAGTGCATTATCCTACTTGGATCGCAAATCCAGTAATGGTGAAGAAAGGGAATGGTACCTGGCGCATGTGTATAAACTACAAGAATTTGAACAGTGCATGTCCTAAGGACGCATACCCTTTACTGGAAATTGATTTAAAAATCGATTAATTAGCTCCTTTCCGTTTTAAATGATTTTTAGATGCATATAAAGGCTACCATCAGATCCCCATGGCTGAACACGATGAAGAGAAAACAGCTTTTATCACCGATTGTTAGGACATGTTTTGTAACTGTTGATAAAATTCTGTGTAAGTTGAGAGAGATGCGAACTTAACAAGTTCGCCTAAGCATCTTGAGAAGCGAACTTGTTAAGTTCGCCTATAGCGTATTTTGTTACACTAAAATGCCATTCGGGTTAAAAAACGCCGGGGCCACCTACCAAAGGCTCATGGAAAAAGTGTTCGAACGTTAGATTGGTAAAAATTTGGAGATCTACGTTGACGACTTGGTCATCAAAAGCCACGATAAAATAGACCTTCTAGCTGACATCGCTGAGACATTTAAGAGGTTGAAAGAATCCCGAATAATGTTAAACCTAGGAAAATGTTCGTTTGGGGTGGAAGAAGGAAAGTTCCTCGGCGTCATTGTTACCAAGGAAGGTTTCCGAGCAAACCCGGATGCCCTCCCCGTCTTCCATAAAGGATGTACAGGCGTTGAATGGGCGTTTGGTGGCAATAAATCGTTTCCTGGCTAAACATGGAGAAAGATCTCTACCTTTCATCCAAACCTTTAAAAATTGCCTTAATAAAGCACAATTCCAATGGACGGACCAGGCAGAGGAAGCTTTCCAGCAGCTTAAGCTGTACCTGGCAAAATCCCTACTCTCACGGCACCAATGGAAAAGGAAAGGTTAACGGCATACATAGCTACAGCAAATGCGGCCGTTAGTGCCGTAATCATGGTCGAGATGGAAGGAGTGCAACCTCCCATCTATTACGTCAGTCGAGTATTGACAGATCCGGAAACACGGTACTCCTTGCTAGAAAAACTAACCCTGTCCTTAGTACATGCCTCCCAAAGGTTGCGTAGATACTTCCAAGCTCATCCAGTGGAAGTACTCACCAATTTTCCGCTACATCAAGTACTGAGAAAACCGGAGTTGTCCGGAAGATTAGCCAAGTGGGCCGTATAACTAGGCGCTTTCAGCTTGGAATGTAAACCCTGAACCGCGTTAAAAGGGCAAGTCATTGCTGATTTCCTCGCAGAAATACTGGAAGGACGGGAGACGAAAATCACTAATGACCCGGTTATAGCCACGGTGCAAGTTAAAGCATCTCAATGGTGGTTATTATACACCGATGGGGCCTCTAGCATGGAAGGGTCTGGAGCTGGACTTATGCCACTTAGCCTAGAGGGGGTGGAGATTACATATGCAATAAAGCTGAATTTCAAAAGTACAAACAATGAAGCTGAATATGAAGCCCTTTTAGCCGGACTGCGATATACAGTAACCATGAAGGACCAATATGTCCGAGCACATGTGGACTCGTTGCTGGTAGCTAATCAAGTGAATACGATCTATGACGCCAAAGGGAGGATGATGATTGAATACTTAAAAAAAGGTCATGGAAATGATGCTTCAATTTCAAGAATGCAGCGTAAAGCACATTCCTCGAAGCCAAAACTAGAAAGCAGATGCACTGAGTAAATTAGCATTAGTCTAATTCGCTCATCTGGCAAAAGAAATACGAGTACAAGTGTTGGAAAGGCCCTCCGTTTGTACCGAGGAGATCAACCACCTCGATGACGGCGGTTGGACATGGATGACACCCTTGGTGGCATATTTAAAGGAAGGAACTTTGCCGGAGAATAGAGCAGAAGCACAAAAGATGCGAACCAAGGCTTTACAATATCAGTTGGTGGACGGCCAGCTCTATCGAAGAACCTTCTTGGGACCTTTATTAAGATGTGTTAGCCAAAAAGAAGCAGAATCATTGATTAAGGAAGTACATGAAGGATCCTGCGGAATGCACGCAGGTCCAAGAATGATAGTTGCTAAATTAATGAACATAGGATATTACATGCCAGGAATGCACATCACAATAGTGCAAACTCTGCAAAAGTTCCTTAGCTATCAAAAGTATGCTCCCAAAACACTAAGGCCCAAGAACGATCTCATACCAGTCACCGGGGCATGGCCCTTCCAGAGGTGGGGGATAGACATCATCGGGCAATTCCCTGAGGCACCGGGACGTATCAAATTCCTGATCGTCGCAGTGGATTACTTCACCAAATGGGTGGAGGCCAAAACAGTAGCAACAATCACCACCACGCAGGTCAAACAATTTGTGTGGGATCACATAATATGCCGCTTTGGCCTCCCTCTGTACCTGGTCAGCGATAACGGGACACAATTTGAGTCATTAGCTGGATGGTGTGAGGAGATGGGAATACAACAAGTCTTTACATCCGTTGCTCACCCGCAGGGAAATGGCCAAGTGGAGCGAATCAATCAGAGCATGTAGAAAGGCATAAAAACTAGGCTCTCAACCAAGGGAAGTTCATGGGTCGATGAGATACCCAACGTATTATGGGCCCATCGTACCACTCCAAAAACGAGCAATGGAGAGACCCCTTTTAGCCTAACCTATGGATTGAAGCAGTGATCCCAGTCAAGTTGGGAATGCCAACAATGCGCGTTGCTACGACAAAGGATCGGGATAATGATCAAGAATTAAGACTGAATTTAGATCTCTTGGAGGAAACACGGGAACAAGCAATCATCCAAGAAGCCAAGTATAAACAAGTTCTGGCCAAGTACTATAACAAGAATGTCGTTCCTCACCAGTTCCGCCCCGACGAGTACGTATTTAGAAACAATGAAGCCAGCAGGGCCGAGCCCGGAGGAAAGTTAGGACCCAACTGGGAAGGACCCTACCAAATCAAAGAATCTCTGGGGAAAGTAGCATATTCTTTAATCAGGTTGGATGGAACAAATGTGCCCAGAACATGGAATGTAGCACAACTCAGGAAATGCTACATGTAGCTTCTGTTGCCCTATTTTCTATTTACAAATGAAAAGCAAATTTGCTAAGATATGAATGAAATCTCAGTTGAATGTTAAAGCGGACCTGCCAACACTTTAAAAGGACCGGATTAATGTATCTGGTACAATAAAAGACCGGACCACGTGTCCGGCATTATAAAAAAGATTGGATTTTAATCCAACACTTTAAAAAGTCCGAATCAATGCATCCGGCACAATAAAAGACCGAACTACGTGTCCGACATTATAAAAAGATTGGATTTTAATCCAACACTTTAAAAAGTCCAGATCAATGCATCTGACACAATAAGAGACCGGACCACGTGTCTGGCATTATAAAAAGATTTAATTTTAATCCAACACTTTAAAAGGACCGGATCAATGTATCCGGCACAATAAAAGACCGGACCACGTGTCCGACATTATAAAAAAATTGGATTTTAATCCAACACTTTAAAAAGTCCGGATCAATGCATCCGACACAATAAGAGACCGGACCACGTGTCCGGCATTATAAAAAGATTGAATTTTAATCCAACACTTTAAAAAGTCCGGATAAATGCATCCGGCACAATAAGAGACCGGACAACGTGTCCGACATTATAAAAAGAATGGATTTTAATCCAACACTTTAAAAAGTCCAGATCAATGTACCCGGCACAATAAAAGACCGGACTACATGTCCGGCATCATAAAAAGATTGGATTTTAATCCAACACTTTAAAAAGTCCGGATCAATAAATCCGGCACAATAAGAGACTAGACCACGTGTCCGGCATTATAAAAAGATTAGATTTTAATCCAACACTTTAAAAAGCCCGGATCAATGTATCCGGCACAATAAAAGACCGGACCATGTGTCTGACATTATAAAAAGATTGGATTTTAATCCAACACTTTAAAAGATCCGGATTAATATATCTGGCACAATAAAGGACCAGACCATATGTCTGACATTATAAAAATCTCGAATAAGCTGTATATGCGAAATATTGCAAGAAACAACACTTGAAGATAGAAGAGAAGCACAGTTAAAAGAGACAAAGTACATTCAAATAAAAATAAGTCCTGATACGTGAACGTGCTACAAGTCAAATTAAAAACAAAGGCACGCAGGCCCTAAAAAGCAACAAAAATTAGTCTTCAATGGCAAGAACATCTCTTATCTCCTTGAGGTCCAGTTGATCGGCTAAGGAAGCAAGAGTACTGATAACGGGAAGCTCCATGGTGTCAAAGGCATCTTGTCTCTGTGTAAGTATAGTCCGGGCATCCGGACTCCAACCCGGGAGACTTTCCAGAAGAAGACCAGCTTTCCTTGCTTGAAAGCCGTCTGCTAGACCATCATGATAACCCGCAGCTTCGGCCGCTCCATTCAAACCAACTATTCCGTCAATAAACTCAGCACTCCCCCTAACTGCCTCCACAGCTCTAGACAGACCTTCAGCCACTAACCACCTCCTATCCTCCTTTAGCACCGACAACTCTTTTACCATCCCAGCCTTCACCACCTCAGCATCCTCACTCTCCTTTTCCAAAGTTGCAATCTTCCCCTCCAAAACTTCCACCTTCTCCCTCGCCACTTTTAACTCATCATCCCTCTCAGCAACCTGGGATGCCAGTTCATCGGAGCGTGTTTTTGCTTCCCAAATCATCTGGGAACGTTTTTCAAGTTCTTTGTTGGTCCGGGAACATGCATCTGTAAACTCAGCCCGGGCTTTGGAGTGAGCAGCATCCTTCTCCTTCAGCTGCCAACTCAGTTTCTTCACTTCCCGAGTAAGAGAAATCACTTTACCAGCATCCTCATTTTGCTGAGACAAAGCCTTTCTCAATTGAGCAATCTCCTTCCGACCCTCGTCCCATTGACGACATATCTCGGGCATAACTGCCATGCTTTCAACCCAATTCACGGCAGCCCGATCAGATAATACTTTCGGAGAACAATTCGAATGATGTAGTCTCTCGGCCGGGGGGGGGGGAAGCCTGCAGCAAAAACGTCCGGCATAGGTGGGGTCAGTTAAGCAATCCCCTTGCAAAAGATTCCAACTAGGAATATGCTTAGAATGAGAGTCTGCTCGAGTCTAGGGTTCAGATTGAGTGGGCATCCGAAAGTCGGACTGGCCCGTATGAGCAAAGGATGATTTGGGGGAATGGACCTCCCCGGCAGCCACACTTGGCTTCTCCTTCTCCTTCCCCTTGTCCCCTTTAGCAGTTTGAGTTTCAGTTTGAACAATCACGGGGCCAGGGGGAGGAACGATGTCAGCTCTTGTTGATGCACGAAGGGGGTTTTCTCAAGATCAACAGTAACAGGGACCGTTTGCTTTACGTCCGGATGAGGAGGGGGAACCACCCCACTAGTTTTTAATCCTGAAAGATACCAGGGAGAAATGTCAGAAGCACATTTTTTATATTCAAGGAAAGAAGTTTAAAGAACAAATCAGTACATACCTTCAGGGCTCACCCTAGGGATTTTCTTGCCAACAACATAAGCCTTAGTTAGCTTCCGTCGTTTTCTTTCGGGGAGAAAGTACATCCCCTCCAGAACCACTTTCGGAAGACTTGGTTTTTATGAGAGGAGTCTCCAAAGGCTCGTCCTCTTGGACCCCAGTCCTACATTCAAATAGGTCCGGACAAGAGCTTTGAAGGTCTCCGGGAAAAGCACATCATAATAACCAGCAACTGCTGCAAACAGGGAAAATGAAACACGATGGTTATAAACACAGAAGAACGAAAAGAAAAGAAAAGGGAAAGGCACCATCCATCAGCAAGAATGTGGGACAACATACACTTACGTTCTTTCCCAATGGAATAAACTGTGATCCGGTCAAGTCTTCCCCAATTTCGGCTCATGCCGACCCCGATTAGGGCATGCTCCGGAATTTCTTGAATATCGGCCGAAAGAGAGGTTAGGAGAGAGAAAACTGGGGGTTTCTTAAAAGCATCAAAATTAGGGGGAACATCCACCACGGCCAGACGTAGGGACCGAATATGCATAGTCGCCGGAACCATCCGGGCACTGATATAAAAAAACTTTTCCTTCCAGCTCCAGAACCCCTGAGGAGTCTCTTTGGCATGAGGAGCTAGTCCGGGACGCTTGGAAAAAGAAAACCAATTGTCTTTTAGATACAACTTGTAGAAATGATGAAAGGTGGCGACGGACGGATCTTTCTTTAGGGCAATACAACAAAATTCAAAATGCCTAATACGGCACATCCCTAAGGGATGGACCTGAGAAAGGTGAACTTTGTAAAACTGAAGCAAATCAATAACAAAGGAGGTGACCGGAACCCTGAAATTGGCCTCAGAGAAAAAGTCTGCATACAAAGTAATCTTGTCCGGAAGAGGTTTTACGGTTGTACCTCCTCGATGAGGATACTCAGGATCCAGATCGTTAGGTATTCCATATGTAGCTTTCAACTTCTCGAAGCGTTCCACGCTCCAGTTAATGGGAATCAGAGCTACATCAGCATTGTCACCCATCGAAAGAAGTTAACAAAGAAAGGAAGAAACAGGGAAACAAGAGAGAATGTCGAAAGGGTAAAAGGCGAAAACAAAAAGTGATAGGAGAAAGTGAAGTCCTTTCCCCTTTTATAGGAAAGGTAGGAAGATAAAAGGTTTAAATAACGGCGCCCAAGGTAAGGTCGTGGGTATGATGGATGGGACACCCGGAATACCGAAAAGGTTGATTTGACCTCTGAGAAAAAACACTCATGATGCTATTTGAAAAGTGATAAAGGAACTTTTTATAGTCAAATTAATTTTTAAACGGAAAAAATCAAATTGACTAGGGGGACTTGACGACGTATGATGAAATATCTCATACTAGAATCTAAATGAGAAGAAATGAAAGAGACCCAAGAAATAGAGGAAAGCTCTAACCGTCTAACCACCAAAGGGACACACAAGGGAATAAAGAGCAAGGGCGGACCAATGAGAACGCAGGCTGTCACTATCATTCGGTTAGAGGAAAGAAAATGTAAATACACTATAAATAGAGGATGACCTCATAGAGAAAAAGATGAGAGATAAGTCCAAAAGCTTGTAATTGATTGAATTCGGGAATGATTCATTAAGGAGAGATTTCACAACTCTTCAATATCATGTAAAAAAACTACATTAAATGAATAACGTCACCTAAAGTCTATTTTTATCATAAAACTTTATAAACATTTTAGTAAAACAAATGATGTTATGTTAGTAATATTATTTTTTTTCTAGTTATAAATTAATAATTAATGCACTAGTTTTACTTATTTATAATATGTTCTAGTTTTACTTATTTATTTGTGCATATACTTTATGCTTAGAGTTGTATCAGTTCGGTTATGTGACGCCCTTAACCATAACCGGCTATAACCGATTGATCGGTTAACCAAAGTACCTTAACCTTACCATCGGTTAATTTCGGTTAACGATAAATTCGATTCGATGACGGTTCGATTATCGGTTAGTTTTGGTTAACGGTTAAAGTTTGCTCACCCGTGATAAATATAACTAAAGTTTATTGGAATATGAGATAAACATGTAAGAAAACTTAAACGTACGTGTATGATCAAAGTCATACATGCTAATTTCCGTTTTGTTTTTTAAGTTAATAAATAAATATCCATCACAAAAGGGAGTTAATTATGAGAGAGAGAGAAGATAATGATGGCTGTGAAAACCCTGAGGAGCCGGAGCCGGAGACGGAGGGTGGAGATCAATAGTGCGATTAATGCCCCCGTGGGGGGTGGGTGGGGGACTAGAGCACAGGTTGCAAGATCTGCAAAATGTTTACTTTGAAAACTAAAAACATTTTTAAGTATTTTCAAAGAACTTTTATTATTACATATAGAAAAAACAAGTTAAGCGTAGTCAAGTAAAAATCTAAAAGTTTATCTTTTTACAATACTTTGTGTATATTTGATGTTAAAATTTTTAAAATTTACTTTAGTATAACCACAAAAGTTATTACGATAAAACTACTAAACTAATATTTTGAAGGAAAAAAAAACCAAAAATCCTTATATTAAATAAAGTTTGTATGTATTTGAATTTTTAGTAATACGAAAGAATTGAATGGGAAAGTAGTTATTAATTGATTAATAAAAATACTCAGAAGAAAGCAACAGATGATCGATTAATAATATATTTGATCCCATGCAAACGTCCCTTTCTGGCTCCTCTCTCCACAAACCTCAGTTTCTACACTTGTGATAGTTGTATACATACACAAATATGTGTATCCGTGTACATATGTAGTATCTTGGATCCAGTGTCCTTTCCTTACAAAACGGGCATATGCTAACTAATCGCAAACACTACAAGGATTCTTTCATATACACTTGTAGTCACGACAAAAGTCGTCGGCATAGGTCGAACTATCTGGATGACATGTCGCGCGTCGGTATAGGTGATTTCAAGATTTGACGTGGTTTGACTTTGTCCCCATGACATTTCTTGAGGATAGGGTTGGCGGGGTGGAGGGAAATTTGGGCATCCAAATAAAACTGTCCCCATAACATGTCGTGGGGATAGATCTAATTATTTTGTTTACTTTTTTTAATTCTTTTGATATCAAAGGGGCAAAAAGGTAAAATTTGGTCGGATCTATCCCAACGATATAGCTCGTGGGGACATGCCTATTTAAATATATTTTTTTTTGTATTTCATTTAAAAGAAACAATGTCATAGCTTCATACCATATCCCCCATGACATGAAGTTAATTAAAATTTGACCGGTCAAATAGGTTCACCTTTACCGATGACATATGGACCTATCCTCCTGGCGACATATTATCGGGACATGTTTTCAGTATTACATTGTGATGTAGTTATTGTATGAAATCAACTGAAATATGATTTAGTTATGTAATTTGTTTTAAATTAGTTATATATCAATATATATAGAAAGGTGTCAACTTACAAAGTTAATTCTTGGTATATAACACTAAACTAAAATGATATGACAAAAATTTTTGGGTCGTTACAAATTGTATGTGAAATTAGTTGGATTTTTGGTGTTCATCTCCTTCTAATCATCAAGAAGGTATCAATCAAACCTTTGAATCACCATTTTTGTGTTCTTGAAGGTTTTTGGGTAAAAAACCTGAAATTCTAGAAAGTAAGGGATGTTGGTTGGGGATTCTTGGTTAAATGTCACTATCCAACATATCTAAAGTTAACCGCTAGAAACTCATCATTTATAACATCTAATTTGATTACATAAAAACTAGGGTTCTTGAGGTGAATTTAGGGGTTTTCCTAAATTAGGTGTTTAATTGATCTGTTAAAGGTTTATAAGTGTTTAGGATGTTCATAAACACAAAACCTAATGAAAATCCATAAACTTTTTTTATTATCAAAGTTATTGAAAAATTGGGTGAAAGATGAATCCGAACTCAAACGGGTCAAATGGGTTTAGTTGATTTGATATTGAATATTGATAATGATTTTGTGAGGTTAAACTTTAGATTAAGTCGTATGGACCATTTTTGGTCATAGGTGGTGAACTTTAGTTCATCTTATGGGTGCTTAACCCAATTGACATTTTAGATTACTGTTTAATGTTTAGGTAATCGGAGTACTAAGGTTGAAGATCATCGGGTAAAGTAAGTGTTTTACACTTACTTAGTAATTGGTATTTAGTGTAGTCCGCACTATGCTATATGATTATGCGTTGATGAATTATGTTGGGTGTGTGTTTTATGATTCATTGTGTGTGCGTGTGTGTTTGTAAACATTTGGAATGTGAAGTCATAGTCCTCATTGGTGTTTTGAGGATGTATTATTCACTGATGATACATGAAGTCATAGTCCTCATGGATGTTTTGAGGATGCATTCTTCATGGGTGATATGTGAAGTCATAGTCCTCATGGGTGTTTTCAGGATGTATTCTTCACGGATGATTATGTGGAGACATGTCCCTCATAGGTGTTTTGAGGGCATGATCTTCATGGGTGTTTGAGACTTGTTCTCATTTTTGTGATTATGACATGATCCCTTAATATGTTGTGTGTTTACATTTGGGATTGAAGTTTGGTTGGGTATCACAAGAATAGATATCAAACATGTTACCGGTAAAGCCATAAACTTCATATAAGCATATCATAGGTTAGAAATTGAGTTACGGGAACCATGATATAAGGACCCTGGGTGCCTCGACGAGATGAATCCAAATATAAAGGTTGTTTTGTACAGGGGTGGTGTAGGTCCATGCTGGGTTGGTTCTGCATACGCGTTTATTTCTTGTTAAACCCCAATTTTGGGTTTTTTTTCATGGGTTTAACAGCAATGGGAGTCTTGGATAAACCTTATACCATTACTAACTTGTGTATTTGTAGCGTTTGTGATGTAGGAAAATCTCCGATTTCTCTTTTGAAGGATTAAACTTTTATGAAATATTTTGGTCAAACCTTGTGTAGAAGTTTAAATTGTGCTTTTAAGCCTAAACAAATAAAAACTTGGTTTATGATGTAAACTTTTGAATTCGGTATTTGTCTTGACAAACATGAGTTGTTTTATTTTCGTAAGGATACTTCGTAATGTGAACGGGACATGTCGGATTTTATTTAAAAACGTGTATGTCACCTGTGTAAGTAGATTTGTTTTACAAAAGTTTTGATTTGGACCATTTCCACGTGCATTTTATAGTTAGTTTTTGTGAAAGCAAAGGTGTGTGTTACATGCTATAGTAGAATGAAAGATGGAGTAATCAAAGGAAGCGTTATTGATTACAAAGAGAACTCGACAATGATCTTTACAATTAGGGGCGGCTCAATGTATTTGGAGGCCCAAGCAAACTTAAATTTTGAGGCATTTTTCTAAAAGTCATGTTACCCTTTCAGATGTATTGGATTCATGCTTACGGTTTCAATTTGACATTTAAAGATTGTTTAACAATTAACACAACAACACTTAGATCTAAATGAGCAAATCACAGATTTACACTTAAATCTTAATCACTAAAATAAACCAAATGAGCAGTCAACATATTGAAAAACAAAATTAAAGATTAAGTTGAACTCATATTGCAAACAAACAAGAACTATTGCAATAAACAAATCAAACCAAACTACTAGAACTCGAATTACAAATAGATTAAATGAACCAGAACTCATATTGAAATAAGCAAACCAAATCAATTGAACCAAAAATCATAATGTATTAAGAAAATCAAATCAAATGAAACAGAACAGCGGAACTCAGATTGCAATAAGCAAAATAGCAAATCAAATTGAAACAATGAAACGCCCCTGATCGACAAAACAGAATAACAAAACCAGAGCAAAAGAAGTAGTGTCACAACTTTCTTCGTCATCCTCATTGTAAGCTCTTTAAGCTTCTTGCTTTGATTACATCCCAATGTATCAAAAGGTGCTTATGTTTGCCTATATCAACCCTAAACATTAATCAACTGTTCTTCCATTCTTAATAATCGATTGATCATATTAATGAACCCTAATTAATCGTCCTAATTAACTCCACCCTATATCCCTAATTACCGCTCCCCAATTCTCAATCCTCGGTAATTGAGGGGACGAACTTCCAGCGGATACAGTCACACGGATCGGGCCTAAAGCCCAATTACCTAAACTGTTTTCAGCCCAAATATGTATATGTATAATAAAAAAATTTAAAAATTGGAGGCCCTAACTTTTTGGTGGCCCCAAGCCCTAGCTTGGCCCAAGTAGCCTATTGGGTCGACCCTGTTTACAATGGTAAACTTATTGATTTTGGGGGTGGCTTGGACAAATGGGTAACCCTCCTATTTATACTCGTTGTCTAGATGTAGAACTATCTAATCTAGAATTTTATATACAATTTTATTAAGCCACATCTAGATTATTCTATACATGTATGAGGATCATACTTTCTAGAGAATTCTTCAAGGGAACTCTAAACTCTTCACAGATTTCCAAAGTCCTTAAATATCCTTCAATGCTAACTTGAAAGAGATTTGTGAGGATTGTTCTAAGATGTTCTTTTAAGTGTTGATCCATGCATAGTGATGATGTGGGTATATGCACGAAGCATAGCTGCGTACAAGAAGCAGGCACATTCTAAGCAGAATCACGAACCGCATCTCCCAAACAACAAGATGACATCGCATAACTGAAAAAGACCTGTTCGGAATATTCGGGAAGTCAAAGCTACAAAACAACAATGTTTAATGAGTTAGGAGAATGGGCACTTGTCTCTTTAGGAGACTATGGCCTTTTACGTATACTAAAAAGGAAAAGGTCTCAGTGTAAGTAAAGGAAAGAGGAAGAGATACCCCTACATATAGTAAGAAGCTGGCGATAGACCAACTGATACTTGTCCCAGTTCAGGTATAAAAGGAAGACCTTGGGCACTCAGGTAAAGGGTTCTGATTTCTAATCTTTACTTTCACACTATTACACCATACTCCACAAATCTCGACCTCGATTACCTTATCACCTTCAAAGAATAGTTATCTTATTCTCACGCTGGGGGCTGATCACAGGAGACCCCCTCATGTGGTGAGACTAACGGTGTTTTCATCTTAGCAGGTAACTAAAGCAGCTGATACAATCGGGAACGTCAACACTTTCACCCTTACCAATATTTGTTGTAGCAACAAGTTTTCCTCATATATTTGTTGTAGCAACACATAGCAACCAAGAAAAGTTTAGAAACACATCAAATACAATATTCATACCCAATAAAACCCCATTAATAGTAAAACTATCACTACAACAATATCACCCGGTCGTCGGCATAGGTTACCCTGTACCGCGTCGGTATAGGTCAAAAGCAATTTTTTGTCCGGGAGATCCTATACCGACGACATGTCGTCGGTACAGGGTTGGGCCAGACCGAAGGGAAAAAAGGCGCCTAATGAAATTTTGGGGAAAACCTATACCGACGACTTGTCGTCGGTATAGGGTCATTTTTATTTTGTTTTTGTTTTTTAATGTATTAATTGTTTTGTCAGTAATTTTTTTTTAAATTAAAAAAAGCTGGAATACCCTATGCCGACGACATGTCGTCGGTATAGGGTTTTTTACTTTATTGACTGGTCAACAACTCTTTAACCCCTATACCGATGACATATCGTCGACATTGGCGTCCTGTACCGACGACACGTGGACCTATAGCGACGACATGTCGTCGGTATAGGCTGCAGCATGAACAAATAGGGAAAACAGACGACATACCCTCATTTCCACCAAAAAAAACCCCCAAAACTCTTCCAAACGATTCTCTCCGGTGATTTTGAGGTTTTTAGGCTTTTTGGGAGCATTTTTCACAAGAACTCTCGGGTTTTAAGGTGATGCAACATCCCTATTTCATATTTTAGCTTAATGTTCAAGATTTTGAAGTTTTGATTGTTTATTTTGATTAGGTTTTGAGGAATTTCACCATTACTTGGTTTTTCTAGCTTTGTGAAGGTAAATACTCATTTTAATTACTAATTTGTGATGAAATTTGGTTTAGATCTTAGATTTTTATGATTTTGTATGTATGTGTTATGTATGTGTATGTATGTATAAGTATGTATGTTTGTATGTATGTATGAGTATGTATATTTGTATGTATGATGGAATTATTAATTTATGATTAGTTTATGTAATTTGGTTTAGATGTGTGATTAGTTTAAATAATTTAGTTTATGTGATTAGTTTATGTATGTGTTTGTGTGTGTGTAATTTGTGTTTATGATGCTTAGTTTGTATGATTAGTTTGTATGTATGTGTGTAATTTGTGTTTATGATGATTAGTTTGTTTGTATGTATGTGTGTAATTTGTGTTTATGATGATTAAGTTGTATGATTAGTTTGTAATTTAGTTTATGTGTGTTTATGATGATTAGTGTGTGTGATTAGTTTATATAATTTAGTTTATGTAAATTATGTTCAAGGATGTATGTATGTATGTTTGTATGTATGATGGAATTAGTAATTTATGAATAGTTTATGTAATTTGATTTAGATGTATGATTCGTTTATGTGTGTTTATGATGATTAGTGTGTGTGATTAGTTTATATAATTTAGTTTATGTAAATTATGTTCAAGTGTGTATGTATGTGTATGTATGTATGTATGTATGAGTATGTATGTTTGTATGTATGATGGAATTAGTAATTTATGATTAGTTTATGTAATTTGGTTTAGATGTATGATTAGTTTATGTGTGTTTAGGATGATTAGTGTGTGTGATTAGTTTATATAATTTAGTTTATGTTAATTATGTTCAAGGATGTATGTACGTGTCTGTATGTATTAGTATGTATTTTTGTATGTATGATGGAATTAGTAATTTATGATTAGTTTATGTAATTTGGTTTAGATGTATGATTAGTTTATGTGTGATGTATTTATATAGATGTGTATGTAATATGTAAGTGTATATGTATATATATATATATTTGTATGTATATGTAACTTTATTTAATTTTGTTATAAGTTCGAAACTCGTTGCGGTTGACGAGGTGGGAATAACATTATATTTGTGTTTCATTGAACTTATTTAAGGTACGTATCCCGAATTTTTTACCTTTGTATATTTTTGTTTGTGTAGTTAATTTATTATTTCATTTAGGGTGTACACGGCTCGTTTATCATTATTTTATAAATACTATTACTTATATATTAAAAAAAAATATTTTATAATTTTAATAAATAAATAAGAAAAAGGCTTACACCCCTGATGTCATGTTGTGTACACTAGTATGCTTATTTAGGATAACCCTTTAGAATCTACCCGTCCGAAATTTATCTGATAGAGATAAATTCTGGATTGTTCCCTTTGGGACTGTTTTTAAATATTCTATCTCGTTTAGGATATGTATACCTTTTATTGTGTTGACATTTAAGAAAAAAATTGGTAGCTATTTCTCCTTACTCCTTTGAGTTTGCAGATTATCTGAATACTTGGGGAGTTAAGGGGAAATGCTGCTGATTTTTTCTTAAATAGTCAACTCGTTAAAATGTATACATATGAGATAGAATATTCAAAAAGTGGGTTAGGATCCACCGCCTAAGAGTACTGATCAAATCATATACATTCATTTATATCATTTATTACATCTAACTTTAACTTAAACGGGTCAAAATGACCGAAACACACTTTAAAAGATTTAGAACATCCAACTGTAACTTTGAATGGGTCAAAATGACCCATACACGCTTTAATAGACTTAGAACATCCAACTGTAACTTTAAACGGGTCAAAATGACCCAAACACACTTTAATAGACTTAAAACATCCAACTCGAGGCCAATTGTTGAATATGTTTGCTAGTATTATTAGTATTTCTTGTTATTAGTGTCTGTTGATTGTAATTTGTGAATTTGGGTCGTCTATGACTTATAGTTTAAAAGGTTGGTTATCTATTTACAGCAGTTATGCTGTCGAATTTTAGTAAAATAGTCAAGTGATTGTTTATTACATTGTTTAATACAGGACCGAATCTAAGAGGAGTATACAAGATCCTCTGACGAGTCTGGTGGTGACTCATCCGTTGTCGATGAGTTTGCATGCATAGAGCGTGCATTGGGTCATCGGCATGGCCATATCTGAGGTGTTGGTCGTGTGGTGAGTAATCCCACACCGGATGTATTTTGATTTTTATCCTTTGGAAATAAGTATTTTGGAAATAACTTTTATTTATTTATTTATCCTTTGGAAATAAGTATTTTGATTTTTGTAAATAAAGTTAATATTTTACAACTTTTATAAAATTAATTGTTTTTATTTAGAAATTAATTTAAATATTTGAATTTTTGTTTTAAAAGTTTAACATACAAATTTAACAACTAAATTCGAAATAAATCTGAATTTATATTGAAAACTAATAAATCTGGTTTTATTCTGTTATAAACATTTCAAGGTTTATAAAAATATTTTTTATAAATTTTTTGGAGTTTTAGAAACTGTTTTTAAAAACAATACAGACCACCCGGTTCGAACCCAGGTGGTTTCTGTATGAGTATTGCCTAAACGCCACTTGACCAGGGGGCTTTCCCGTGTAATTGAAAGGTTCTTAAATGTATTAACAGGGGTCTACACAGGGACCGGGTTTGGGTTTGAGGCTGTCGCAAAAAAAGTCCGGTGTTTGTGGGTTTCGAACCCACGCCACCTGGTTCGGCGGCGTAGTGACTTGCTGGCCGGAGCAGGTGGTTTCGCTGATTGATTATTGATTCTAAAAAATTAAAACACGATATAAAAACAAACCAAATTCAAATCCCATCCAATCCGCCATGAACCCTAGCCCCAATCGGTCGTGATTAGCTTTGATAACACGAATTTGCATAGGGCTTTTGATAAGTGTTTAAATACGAATCGAACGAGTGTATTCTCACCTGATTTGGTTTGGGCACGAATGCGGGCGGCTACAGGATTTCTCCGATTCTTCTTCATGATCGACAGGATTCCAAAGATGAAATGAGAGGCGATTATCGGTTCAGAAAGTTTGTAAGGGACTAGGTGAAAGTGTGTGTGTCGTTGAATTGAATTGATTTCATCTAAATTACACGATTTGATTTTGATTTGACCGTAACAGTCGTGGGTCTGATTACGCGTTAATTCGATTAATTAAGGATGAATCGAGTCATGTTAAGGTGTTGAATACATGAGGGACTGGTTTGCGCGTGATTTGCGGGATCCATTACGCGTCAATTACACAAATCGATCGGATATTGATACGGGTTTGATTATGCGAAGTCAAATTCTTTTGAATTTGAATTGACCTAATATTTGGTACGAATAGATTAAACCAGTATACTAGATTTTGAAATTTAAATGAGTTACATTGAATTGCAAAAGATAGTAAAATCAGAAATGTTACAGTATCCCCATGTTGAGGGAATTTCGTCCCAAAATTTAGCGAGATAGGGCGACTGCATCAGCAAAGAGGTGGGGGTACTTGAGCTTCATTTGGTCCTCACGTTCCCAAGTAAACTCCGGACCATGTTTTGATTCCCAACGAACTTTGACAATAGGGATACGGCTTCGCTTGAGCTGCTTGATCTCACGATCCATGATTTCTACCGGTCTCTCAACGAAGTGCATCGTTTCGTCAATGCGCACGTCGTCAAGAGGTATATAGAGATTCTCATCAGCAAGACATTTCTTCAGGTTGGACACATGAAATGTAGGATGTACATTTCCAAGTGATGGAGGTAACTCGAGTTGTAAGCCACTTTCCCAATCCTTTCAAGGATCTTAAATGGACCAACATAGCGAGGTGCTAACTTGCCTTTCTTTCCAAAACGGATCACACCCTTCCACGAAGACACCTTTAAAAGAACAAGGTCACCGACTTGAAATTCCAAGGGTTTTCGTCGTGTGTGGGCATAACTCTTTTGCCGACTCCTCGCTATTCGAATGTTGTCACGGATTTGGATAATTTTGTCGGATGTTTCTTGAATTAGTTCGGGAGCGGTGATTTGTGCTTCACCAATATCGTTCCAGCAGATAGGAGAACAACACTTGCGACCATAGAGAGCTTCAAATGGAGCCATGTTGATACTCGTGTGGTAGCTATTATTGTAGGAGAACTCAATTAGGGATAGATGTGAATCCCAATTGCCACCAAAATCAATTACACAAGCTCTAAGCATATCCTCAAGAGTTTGGATTGTTCGCTCGGTCTGACCATCAGTTTGGGGATGGTAAGTCGTGCTCAAATCCAATCGTGTACCAAGAGCTGTTTGGTGGGATTGCCAAAAACGAGAGGTGAACCGAGCATCTCTATCGGATATTATGTTCAAAGGAACACCGTGACGGCTCACAATTTCGTCAATGTAAATTCGGGCTAGTTTCTCAACCCGATAGTCTTCACGGATAGGCAAGAAATGAGCAGATTTGGTGAGACGATCAATGATCACCCAAATGCTATCATAGCCATTTGAGGTGCGAGGGAGTTTGGTAATGAAATCCATAGCTAAGTTCTCCCATTTCCACATGGGAATTTCTGGTTGTTCAAGTAGACCGGAAGGACGTTGGTGCTCAGCTTTGACCTTGGAACATGTTAGACATTTTGCAACATAGAGGGCAATATCTTTCTTCATACCGGGCCACCAATATTGTTGGCGAAGATCTTGATACATTTTATCCGCACCGGGATGAATAGAATATCGAGTCTTGTGAGCCTCGTTCATGAGAAATGCACGGAGATTATCGCGGTCGGGAACCTAAATACGGTTCAAGAAATAAAGTAAGCCATTGGGTTTCGATTCAAGCTGAAGTTCAACACCACACGACATTTCTTCGTACATGTTACCCTCGGTGACCGAAACGTGTTGAGCTTCTAGGATACGATTTTGCATGTCGGTTTGAATTTGGATACAATGAAGCATGACATGGTCCTTTCGACTCAAAGCGTCGGCTACAACGTTCGCTTTGACGGGATGGTAACGAATCTCGCAGTCATAGTCGTTAAGGAGTTCAACCCAATGTCGTTGCCTCATATTGAGTTCTTTTTGGTTAAAGATGTGTTGGAGACTCTTGTGGTCGGTGAACACCACACACTTTGTGCCATAGAGGTAATGTCTCCAAATATTCAATGCGAATACGACCGCACCCAACTCGAGGTCGTGCGTCGTATAATTCTTCTCATGAATCTTAAGTTGCCTTGATGCATAAGCGATTACTTTGCCTCGTTGCATGAGGACACAACCGAGGCCTTGGTTGGAAGCATCATAGTAGACAACTAGATCATCGTTCCCATCAGGGAGAGTCAAAATAGGAGCATTGCACAACTTTTGCTTGAGAGTTTGGAACGCTTCTTCTTGCTTTGGTCCCCATTCATAAGGTTTACCCTTGTGGATCAAAGCAGTGAGAGGAACAGAAATCTTAGAGAAATTTGAAATGAAACGACGATAGTATCCCGCAAGGCCAAGAAATGAATGAACTTCGGTGGGGGTCTTAGGGGCATTCCAATTCTTAACAGCTTCGATCTTAGCAGGGTCAACATGAATTCCTTTTTCGTTGACGATATGACCCAGGAATTGAACCTCCTTTAGCCAAAATTCACATTTGGAGAACTTGGCATATAGTTGCTCTTTCCTCAAGAGGTCCAAAACCAACCTAAGGTGTTGCTCATGATCGGATTTATTCTTGGAGTAGATTAAGATATCATCAATGAAGACGATAACGAATTTATCAAGGTACGGTTTGCACACACGATTCACGAGGTCCATGAAAACCGCGGTTGCATTGGTTAGCCCAAAAGGAATGACCATGAACTCGTAGTGACCATACCTTGTTCGGAAGGCAGTTTTTGGAATATCTTCCTCTTGTACACGGAGTTGGTTATAACCAGATCGAAGATCAATCTTCGAGAAGCAAGTAGAACCTTGAAGTTGATTAAATAGATCATCAATTCTAGGCAAGGGGTAACGGTTTTTTATGGTAAGTTTGTTGAGTTCGCGGTAGTCAATACACATACGGAATGATCCGTCCTTCTTCTTGATGAACAAGACGGGTGCACCCACGGTGAATGACTTGGACGGATGAAGCCCTTGTCGGAGAGTTCTTGGAGTTGACTTGCAAGTTCTTGCATTTCAGAAGGTGCAAGACGGTATGGAGCTCTAGCCACTGGGTTAGCTCCGGGTACAAGGTCAATGCGAAACTCTACTTTTCGAACGGGTGGAAGACCGGATAAGTCTTCGGGGAATACTTCGGGAAAATCCCGAATTATGGGAATGTCTTGGATACTCTTCTCTTTGACATCCTTTTGAACAACATGAGCTAAGAAGGCTACGTACTTCTTTCGTAAGTACTTTTGAGCAGTGGAGAATGACATTAACTTTAGTCCTTTGCAAGGCTTTTCACCAAAGACTCTTAACGTTTCTCCCGACGGTAGAGGTATTTGGATGCACTTCTCGAAACAGATGACTTCGACATGATGATTTGATAGCCAATCCATGCCTATGATGATATCAAAACTTCCTAGTGGCATTGGTACAAGGTTGATTGGAAATGTATGATCATTAAGTTCTAGAGAGCAGTCATGGATAACATGGTCAATTGTAAGGGAGACATCATTTGCTACTTCGACGGTAAAGGTTTTCTCTAATTGGGATCGTGTCTTTGCAAGTAAGGGTTCAAAGTTAAGTGACACAAAACTTTTATCGGCACCGGTATCAAATAAAATGGAGGCATATTAACTATTAACAAGGAACGTACCGTTGACCACATCATTGTTGGCTTGAGCTTCATTGGCGTTTATGTTGAAAGCACGCCCACGAGCTCCGCCTTGTCTAGCATTGATTAACCTTGGGCACTGATCACGGAAATGATTTGGGTTGTCGCATTCATAACAAGCACGCTCATTTGCAATAGCGGGAACACCTTGATTTACCACTTGTGGGTTGATTTAGTTTGGTGGGTTGGCTTGGACTGCAAGTGCTTTGGCTCTACAAACGTTGACTGTATGGCCATATTTCCCACAGTGAGTGCAAAGACGACAGGGAATGTTTTGCAGATGGTGATAATTGCATGTGACACAGAGTGGGTAGATCCCCACATATGGCTTCTTGACTGGTGCTTGAGCCATAGGAGCAACTTGGTTAACGGGGATAGCAGGAGTGACCACAGCATAATTTCTAGCCTTTCTTTTCTTATTATTGTGGTAGGGTTCAGTTTTGGCTTCTTTGATATGAGCAGGAGGGGTTGTCGTATCGGGAACTTTCTTGATACCTTTTCTAGTAAGAGTCCCTGCTTTCACAAGGTTGTCGGTTAAAGTAGCAGATAAGCGGATAGCATCTTCGAGTGTTGCGGGATTTCTCCCTAAGACAGTATCTTGAATTTGTCTAGGTAATCCACCAATGTACTTCTCAATGCAACGAGATAAATGTGTGACCATATGGGGCACAATGAGACTTAACTCATGAAACCGAGTTGTATAAGCCAAACTTTCACCACTATCTTGGGCAAGATCCCAAAACTCGGCTTCCAGTTTCTTCACCTCATTTCGAGGACAGAATTCTTCAGTCATTAGCCTTTTAACCTCATCCCAAGGTAAGGCCATTGCTACATCCACGCCTCTAGTTCTCTTCTCCCCATTCCACCACGTGAGTGCCCGTTTTTGTAGACACTTGTGGCATGACGAACACGAAGGTTATCGGGGCAGTCTCTATTGAGGAAGGTACCCTCAATACTTTCAAACCATTGAAGGAGTCCCGTAGCCCCTTCGGTACCATAGAACTTAAGAGGATTACATGAGTTGAAGTGTTTGAAAGTGCATTGTGATGGGTTGGCACCACCACCACCATTAGCTCCATGGTTACCATTTGTGGCACCATTAACTTGAGTGAGTTGAGTTACAAGTTGTGCAAGGATAGCAGCAATGTCGGTGTTGTTGTTGGTCACGGTAGCACAACGGGGAGGCATTCTACAGATTTGCACAACACAAGAAAAGATGTAAGAACTTATGAAGATTGCTTGGATTTAAAAGGGTAAGATAACAAGTAAAATAGTTAATCATAGTTTGGATTGTACTCAAATAGTGATATAATCACTTGAATACTATGACACATTAAGGTTAATTAAACTCATATAATTTTCGAGGAGACATGCTTTAGCCTATAAGTAAACACTCATCCCGGGAATTCCCAGGAAAGCATACGGGTCCCTCGGTTGATTGGGATTTATACGAAATGCTTTCCTAGCCAGAAAACCCAGAATACAGGTGTCACCCTTCCAGATTGTACGTGTCCTCAATAATTAACAAAGTTTAAAAGCCTTAACGAGGAAATAAAGAAATTTTATAGATTTAGATTTATGAAGTTTCCACATGCTAGGAAGATGATGATAGAGAAGTAGATAAGA
This sequence comes from Smallanthus sonchifolius, assembly GCA_023525975.1. Classification (NCBI taxonomy): domain Eukaryota; kingdom Viridiplantae; phylum Streptophyta; class Magnoliopsida; order Asterales; family Asteraceae; genus Smallanthus; species Smallanthus sonchifolius. The sequence goes on along the minus strand of CM042041.1, from coordinate 55,872,662 downwards.
AGGTTATGAGGCTTTAGGGTATAGGTAGGGATATTGTTTATTTAATTTATTATTTAAGTATATCTTAATAAGTCATGAATTTTAACGAGTAAGGCATCAAAATGAAATAATAACTAATCATAGTAAGCATGTAGCACATATCACATAATCATGAAGCATGGCATAAGTGGGTGTCCTAAAGTTATAGTCTAGGTCAAGGGCGTCTAATAACCTAGTTCTCTATAACCAAGGCTCTGATACCAATCTGTCACACCCCAACCGACGACGGAATCACCGGGGAGGGGACATGTAGACTGTTCATGAGCACAAGATTGACTAAATTGAAATATATTAATCATTCAAATTCATTTCAAGTATTCAAGATAAAACCAAATCAAACCAAGTACATAAAATGAAATACATAATCCTTTATTTAAAATTATCTAGGTCCAAAACTTATGTGTAGCAAATCTTGATCAAAATCACAAATTAGTACCTGAAACATGAATAAAATAAGGTCAACTAAAAAGTTGGTGAGCATACACAGGTTTATACATAGGTATTGAATAATTGTAAATGATCAAATCCTTACATAACATGATAAAATAAGGCATTTATGGAGAGCAGATATTGTGTAACCAAAGTACAATCAAACCTTTGTAACTAGTATGCAAAATTGTGTTGTCGGTAACAATCACCCCAATCTGGGTGGGTTTGTCAGACTCAATAGATCTATCATTGTTAACCGTCGGCTTGAATAGTTAATGACTGCACATAAATTGCATAAAAAAGTTAGCACACCTAGCACCTATGCATAAAGCTCAAATTGCACACATGAATGTAAAGAGGATTTGTATTTATGTAGTTTGTGTAAATGTAAGCAATAGTTTGTATAGTGTTCATGTTCCACCCCAAAAATGTAAAAGAGTAAAAGGGGCTATGTAATACTCACTTGATTCAAAAGTCGTAGCTAACGCGAGAGACTAGATAGTAATATGATCCTTGTAATGCACAACGTTAACCTAGATTGGAATGTATATTGAATCAATAGTGTGCACAATAGTCTATGTCTAAGTCTAGGGTTGAATTAGACGTGTGTATAAAGTTAGTGGTTTGTTCTTGAAAGGTATTACATAAAATGAAAGGTTTGAAATGGATATTTTTAGAACATTTTGATCAAGGTTTGAGTTTGAATAACTAATTAAATAAATTACAAAATTATTATTTATTTACTTAGTTATAAAAATAATGTAGGTATTAGGGGTAATTAAGTATAACTTAAATAAATAATTCTTAAATATAAATTAAATAAATAATTTTTACCTTATTTATTCATTTATAAAATATGTAACCTAGTCTTTTAGTTATAAAAATGTATCGGGTGTTTTATATTAATTATAATTTAATAATTTATTTTTTTTACCCTATTTACTTATTTAAAAAGGTATGTAAATACGGAGTGGTTTAAATAATATTTATGTGTAGGGTTATACATTTAACTTTGCATGTTATAATAAATAACTTTTATTTATTTATTTATCCTTTGGAAATAAGTATTTTGATTTTTGTAAATAAAGTTAATATTTTACAACTTTTATAAAATTAATTGTTTTTATTTAGAAATTAATTTAAATATTTGAATTTTTGTTTTAAAAGTTTAACATACAAATTTAACAACTAAATTCGAAATAAATCTGAATTTATATTAAAATTAATAAATCTGATTTTATTCTGTTATAAACATTTCAAGGTTTATAAAAATATTTTTTATAAATTTTTTGAAGATTTAGAAACTGTTTTTAAAAATAATACAGACCACCCGGTTCGAACCCGGGTGGTTTCTGTATGAGTATTGCGCAAACGCCTCTAGACCAGGGGGCTCTCCCGTGTAATTGAAAGGTTCTTAAATGTATTATCACGGGTCTACACAGGGACCGGGTTTGGGTTTGAGGCTGTCGCAAAAAAAGTCCGGTGTTTGTGGGTTTCGAACCCACGCCACCTGGTTCGGTGGCGCAGTGACTTGCCGGCCGGACCAGGTGGTTTCGCTGATTGATTATTGATTCTAAAAAATTAAAACACGATATAAAAACAAACCAAATTCAAATCCCATCCAATCCGTCATGAACCTTAGCCCCAATCGGTCGTGATTAGCTTTGATAACACGAATTGGCATAGGGCTTTTGATAAGGGTTTAAAGACGAATCGAACGAGTGTATTCTCACTTGATTTGGTTTGGGCACGAATGAGTGCGGCAACTGGATTTCTTCGATTGTTCTTCGTGATCGACAGGATTCTAGAGATGAAATGATAGGCGATTATCGGTTCAGAAAGGTTGTAAGGGACTAGGCGAAAGTGTGTGTGTCGTTGAATTGAATTGATTTCATCTAAATTACACGATTTGATTTCGATTTGACCGTAACAGTCGTGGGGCTGATTACGCGTTAATTCGATAAATTGAGGATGAATCCAGACATGTTAAGGTGTTGAATACATGAGGGACTGGTCTGCGCGTGATTTGCGGGATCCATTACGCGTCAATTACACAAATCGATCGGATATTGATACGGGTTTGACTATGCGAAGTCAAATTCTTTTGAATTTGAATTGACCGCGTAATTGGTCGAATTGGCTTGATGTTTGGGCCGGGACTTGGTCGATTCTTGTTTGGGTGAACATGTGGAGTCCAACTCGACCGGAAATCATCGAGTAGCAGCCTTGGATTAACAAGATTTGGGCTGTTTGACTTTTGAAAGTCAATTGAGTCCAAAAAGTCAAAATTGAGAGTAGGTTTCCAATTTAGGGTTCAAAATGATTTAAGGTTCAAACAACCGTGCAATTCCTTGTAAATGTATCTATGTGTGTATGTATTTGATTGGAATTTGTATAAATATATACATATACAGGATTTTAATAAAGTATACCCGTGAAATGATTTACGGATTTGCTTTGGAACCTAATATTTGGTACGAATAGATTAAACCAGTGTACTAGATTTTGAAATTTAAATGAGTTACATTGAATTGCAAAAGATAGTAAAATCAGAAATGTTACATAGACCTTTTTCAAAAATTATTAAAAAAAATGAAAAACCCTATACCGACGACATGTCGTCGGTATATGTTAGGTTGACCCTATGCCGACGACATGTCATCCGTACAGGGCTGGATTATATACCGACGACATGTCGTCGCTATAGATTTTCTTTTTGAATTATTTAAATAGACCCTATGCCGACGACAAGCGACAAGTCGTCGGTATAGGCTGACCTATACCGACGACAATCTTGGGCTATTGGTACGAGGCTATCCCGACGACATCTATACTGACGACAAGTCGTCGGTATAACCTATCCGACGACAAGTCGTCGCTATATGTGTAACGAACCAACTTTCGGGTTTGCCACATAATATAATAATTATATTGTAATGGGGTATATTTATATAAAATAAAGTTGGAGACATTTTATAAATGGTGGAATTATCTACTTTTGGTGCAAAAGGTTTAAATTTCAAGTATATGGGGTTGTTGTGTAATTAACACAATCACAGTTGTGTTAAATGGGAGAACTCAGTTGCGTATTCTTCAAAGAAGAAAACGGGGGAGAGGATCAAGGTAAATATCAGTCAATTGCATGCTTGGATTGGGAGTGTTGCCTTGCACAATCCTTCCTAATCATCATGTAAGCGTTTTTATCCATTTAAAATGCTCCAAGTTCTTGTTCTTGATGGGTGATTGGATGGATGAACCCTAAGAGACGAAATTTGGGGTTATGGTGGATTAAATGTTGATTAGGATTGATTATCTAGCATAACTAAATCTAGATGAGTATTCAATTAATGCTAATTTCACCAATTGGGTGTTTTGAAAATTAGGGTTCTTGAGAACTCTATTTGAGGTTTTTGCAATTAAAGGTGTTTAAATGGTGAGTTGAGTATGGATAAGAGTTTATGGTGTAATATAAACACATTTTCATGTAGAAACCTCACTTGATTTGGTGATTCATGAATTGATGAAGTTGTGGAAATTTGGTGAATTCCTTAACGGGTCAAAATGGGTGAAATTGACTTAGATGGATAAAAGCTTGTGTGAAGCTTAATAAACCTAGATTAGATGGTGAGTGTGAATCATAAGATCTTGGGTGGGTGTTAAACTCCAATTGATGTATGTCTTGGAGGAAATTTAGATTACTAAAACATGTGGAATGTTTAGGTGATCAAGATAAGGAGTGGCTAGCTTGGAAGACAAATTAGAATCTTAATTGGCAAAGGACAGTGCTTTGCACTTACTTAGTACTGGATAAGTAGTTCACATGTAAGTAGGTATGTATTATCCTATTTACATATTGTTAATGTGTTTGAATTGTGTATTATAAAATAAATGCTTAAATGTTATGGTAGAACTTGTATGTTTGACTCTATGTGGAAATTTAGTCAAACTTGAATGTGCTAATGTGGTGAAAAATGTTTAATTAGACTATATGGTTAATAGTCAAACTTGAATGTGCCAATGTGGTGAAAATGTGTAGTTAGACTATGTTGTTAATAGGCAAAATTGAATGTGCCAATGTGGTGAAAATGTGTAATTAGACTATGTGGTTAATAGTCAAACTTGAATGTGCCAATGTGGTGAATATGTGTAATTAGACTATGTGGTAAATAGTCAAACTTGAATGTGCAAATGTGATAAAAGAGTGTAATAAGAGTATGTGGTTATTAGTTAAACTTGATAGTGCAAATGTGGTAAATAGATGTAAGTTGACTTCTGTGGTTATTGGTCAAACTAAGGTATGATATGTGGCTAAATGGTGTAAATGACTCAATGTGGTTAAGAGTAAACTAAAATGTAAAATGTGGTAACATTAGACTAAAATTGACTTAATGTGGTAAAAGTCAACCGTTGGTGGTAAAACAGTAAATTGATTGATTACACGAAGTGTGGATACTTCATAGAGGTGTTTACGTGAAGTCAAATACTTCACGGGTGGTAGTGAGGTCAAGTACTTCACGGGTGAAAGTGAATTCAATTACTTCACGGGTGACATGAAGTGTGGATACTTCATGGGTCGGCATGGAGTCAAATACTCCATGCGAGAAAGCGAGCGGTGGTTCTCGCAATAGACATGTAGATATGTCAAGTTGATTAATGGTGAGATGTTAGGACTTGTAGGGGTCAATACATGTCTAAGATATAGATCGTTGTATGCCTAAACAATTATTTAATAAAACTTGAAGTTAAGCACTTCAAGGGTGGAAAACGAGTAGTGGTGCTCGGGTTTTGGGGTGGATTACAAATCAGTTCATGTTGGTATATGTGGGTGATCATATAACTAGTTTAAACATAAGTTTATGATGGATAATAGCTTAAATATGTAAACGGGTCACTCGATAGGGGGTTGCATAGGCTGAAAAATAAATTTTGGACATGTTTGACCTGCTGCCAGCGTCTCATATGCCTGGAGCATATGATACGCCCGTTTGGTTCTGGAAGACGCTGGAAATTCTGGATTTTTAGGGTTTTGGCCTGTCATTGTTGTAGGGACTTGTGGGAGGTCCATAGGGCTACCTATCTATACTAACCGTGTTCAAATTGATGTTTTGAATGTAGGAAAAGCTCCAGAGTGATCTCGAGTCTTGCATCATGTGGATTGGATTCTCATGGACCGTTTAGATGATTTTTTTTGTTTAACCTTCTCGTGGGGAATCTTTACAAACCTTTGGGTTGTTTTAAAAGTCGTGGATAACTTGTGGATTGTTATTTGTGTAGACTCCTTTGCGGTTTTGAGGAGTCTAACCCTTGTTTGTAAAACTAAGAAGTGTTGATACGTTAAATGTTGTTCTAGGACCTAACTTTCGCATGTTTTAAAAGTTTAAATTGGGTCGGATTTTTGTGTGTTACAATAGGGTAAAACAAAATCGTCGGTATAGGGTAATACTGTTTTAGTGTATTGGTAGGGGCTGATAATGATTGGATGTAGGCATACCATACATCTATCTCAGAAGATAGAGAGGTTGCTATAGAGAGATTGCTTATAGGGTGACGTCCAGCTCACCCGAAATAGACCTGAAAAGTATTTTAGAACAATGGAGTTCTTTACAAATAAACAGAACAACAGATAACAAAATTTAAACAGGTCATGACATTATGTATGCTTGATGGTTTATTGAATATTGCATGTGCTACTTACTAGTGTGTCTTAACATGGTAACTGGTTAACATTTTAACAATGAACACGTCTTTGGCTTGTATAAGTTGTCTTATAATAATTAAAGTTAAAAGTAAATTTGATGGATCTTTAAGGTTACATACCGTGCCAAAAAGCCAAGAACTGTATTGAGTATCCATAACATGCAACGCATGCATGGGTACATACCCGACCCACACTATTTGCATTAAGCACCCAAAAGAAAAGGCAAATTGGCAGTGATGGCCTTATATAATTTCTCTCTCTACTGCACCCCACGCCTCTTTACCTCTTATCTGCTCCCCTTTTGTTGCTCAACTTAACTCATAAACCCCCAAAAGCAGATCCAAGGTGGTAGTTAATCTGTCAATTCAAATCAATCAATCATCTCAACTCAAATCAATCATATCACACCCCACATAAAATCTCCAAACAAACCACATCAAAACATGTCCATCTCCTCCTCTTCCACCACCTCTCCCACCGTAGCACACCTTCTCCACCACTTCCCTCCTCCTCCTTTGTGCTCCGATCAGATATGCTATGTTCACTGCATCCACTGCGACACCGTCCTCGCCGTATTCTCTTTCTCTAACCTCTTTCAACTAGAGTCTTATATTGTTATTTTTCTAATTGTTTTCTAAATGATTTCATTAAAAGGCTATCTCTGAATTGGTCAGAGGTATAAATTGGTCAGAGGTAGAAGGTGTTTGTTTTAGATTTTGATAGCTTAGTAATAGTTCATCCATCCTGTTAATGATTCAGCTCAAAAACAATATTAAACCATTAAGAGTTGTTAATGATTCAGTTCTTAATGAACCAAACAACGCCTAACTGTTTTCATGAACTTTAGGTGAGTGTCCCTTGCACCAGCTTGTACAAGACGGTGACAGTCCGGTGTGGTCACTGCACGAATCTCCTGCCGATGAACATGTCTGCCTTGGTGCTGCCACCATCAGTGAATCAGTTTCATTTTGGTCACAATAACTTCTTTGCTCCTTCTACTCATACACTTCTGGTAATAATTACTACATTAATAGACTGATTCATTGTTTTTCTTCAAGATTTTATTTTGTAAGTGTTTATAATTAAATAGAAGTGATGTAATTTAAAGGTTTAATCTTTTTTACAGGATGATCAAATTTCAAATGGGAGTTCCAACTTTCTGATCAATCCTAATTACTCAAATGATTTTTCCATCACTGCCAGGGGAGGATTTAGGGAGCTTCCAAAGCCTGCTGTGACGAATAGACGTAAGTAAATTTTCTTTTTAATCTTGGTAAGTGTAGAAAATATATGGCTAACGATTTTACCGCACCAAACTGTCAAAATTTGATTTTGTAAATATAAATATAATCTGAAATTTCTTGTTTCTTTTTAAATATTAGAACTGATAAAAAGTATGTTGATTTAAACAAAAGATCGAAGAAACAAAATATCTTGTGTCACTTTTGGTTAAAAAATCTTGTGGTCTTATATATGTTCTTATATTTTTTAATTTACTTCTTTTTTTTTGCTGCATTTACCTTAATTTTCTATGTCTTTTGCTATGCTGCTTTTACCTAACTTTTATATGCTATAAGTGTGTCGTTAATTAATTTCTTCTCAAAGCCAGAAAGGTGTGAGATTCATCGTTTTGGTGACATCAGACTATCAGAGTTTCTTGCAAATGAACTCGAAAAAGTAGAATACATGGAGTAATCCATATGCGTGATTTTTGTTAACATTTGAATAGTGATCCTAAGTTTGTTTTTTGTATAATAAAATAAACTTTACAAGATCTTAGAAGGAGCTTTTTTTTTCAAAAAAGTGTTTATAAAAATTTATTTTTCAAAATGGTGTTGTTGAAAAAATATTTATCAAAATAGTGTTTTTTTGAAAAACTTGCTTTTATCACTCCTAATCTTATTGGATAAACCTTATTCATTAATGACTAAATTAAATAAGAGATAATTACTATTACTAATTATTATTAGGTTTATATAAAAAATCAGAAATATTATTTCTTTTTCTTCATAAAATGACTTTAATAAACTTTTTTTTTAATTTAAAAACGTTTTTTACTAAAATCGAGAAAAAAGGAACTAATTAAAAAACGTATTTACAAAATCTTTTTAAATCTGTTTGACTTTTAAATTTTTACCTCTTTTAAAACTTTTTATATGTTTTTGCAGTTAGAAAAAAAGATACGATAAAAATGAAATAATAATAATAATACACAAACTAATGCAGTTTAAAAATAATAATAATAATAATAATAATAATAATAATAATAAAAATAAAAGATACTAATTGTTATCTGGTTTATATAAAAAAAAGATACTAATTATTATGGTATTGACTATCTTACGTAACATATTTTTTTATGAATCTTAAAATAAACCTATATTTTTAATAAAACCTATTTTAAAGAAAAAAAAACTATTTTAAAAATAAGTATTAACCTGTAAAAAACCTTTATTAAACACGTAAAAGTATTTTACTAAAACCTTTATTCAATAAAAAAATCATAGTTTTACCAAAATAAAAATTAATATATTAAATTAAGTAAATAAAAGTTTAATAGAAATATCGTTTGAAGAAAAAATATTTTTCAAAATAAAAAAGTTACGAGTATTAAAAATATATTTAGTTACCATAATTAGTTTTGATCAATATTAATGTTGTGTTATTTATATAAAAAAAACATAAAGCAAAGAAACTATAAAAATGATCGTTTATAAATTAAAGTGATTTTAATTTTCTTTTTTATTAAATATATTAAGGGGTATTCTATTAAAATTATAAATTTGTTTCTAAATTCATAAAAAAGGTTAGTAGAGACCTGGTACCATAATTAAAAAAAGATTAACACAAATATTTATTTAATAAATTAAATTTATCCAATGAAATTAAGAGAGAGAAACAATGAATTGTTGAAGAACACTATTTTGGTAAATAATATTAAAACAACACTCTTTTGATAAATAAGTTTTTTAATAACATCATTTTGGATAAAAACTCATCTTAGAAGATAGTATATATATTTTCAAAGAACTAGTTATTCTACATTTTGAATATGAATGTTTTTTAGCATTTGTGGAAAAGTAAATTCGACGGTTACGATTTAAAAAAGTTTTAAATGAGGTATATTAATTGTTTGATGTATAAATTACTGATGTTTAAAGTGATCAATAAAAACTTTCCTTTTCTCGTTTTCCATGCTCCTAGTTCAAGTTTAAAATCAAAAGGAACTTTTATGATATATATATCTCTCTATATATCCCTCGATTTTTTTAAACCAAGAGTTTTCCCGACTGATGAGGGTGTTCTGTTATTGGGATTCACGGAAGTGTCGTATGTGTCAGGTTTCATGTGAGCTCCGTGAATGTGATTTACGAAAATCAATAAATCGTGAATGTCATTAACGGAACACCCATATATTAAAACAACTTCCAACTCTTACCTAGAAAAAAGAATTTATTTTCATACCGTAAACAAGCAAGATATTATGACGACATCTACAAATTTAGCTTAGTGGGTAAATTATGAAAACAATTTAACGAAAATAAAACATGATTAAAACATTTTTTGGATTTTAACTAATGTACAATAAAACATGATTAACCAAGGCATTTGACCTAATGGTGTATCCGGGTGTTAAATAAGTGCTCAAAAAGGTTCAAATCTTGTAGTAGTTATGTTAGGTGGATTTAGCAGTAAATTAGGAGTCGTTAAAAAAACATGATTAACTAGTCCTTATGTTTGCATATATACATACGCGGTCTTAGTAAGATAACGGAGCATGTTTATTTTTCAAGTTGTTTCTAAGTATGAGATCTAATATTCTCATAAAACATGTATTACTAAATATGTAGTTTTACACAGTTGCTTAGATATCTTTCATAAGTATTACTGAACGCCTTTGAATATTTGAAATTATATTATTGAAAAGGACTATAGTAATATCTTTCCTTTTCTTTTTCCTACAAGATAAAGTATTTCACTTAGATTCGACCACTTCGAAGTAATAATTGTACTATTTTCTGTGAAAAAAATATGCAGAATGTTTGATTGCGTGTCTAGTTTAGCAAATATGTTTAGCTTTTATCTTTAAATGACTCTCTTGATAGTAACAAGAGGCTTTACATTAAATAGAATATTCGATCATGTGAATTACCATCTATATATGATCATATGGCCTAATAAAACAAACTTTTCATCTCTACTATATTGTTTTCCATAAGTGTATTCATTAACATCTTGTATTGATTAGTAAGGTACAAACTAAGTAATACTAAAATGAACTTTAATTGCAAAAAATTATGTGTTTTAGATACAACCTAAAACTAAGATTTCTTATGTTTTTAGATGTGTTGTAACCCAAAAAGAGTTTGTCAAAAAAAAATATTTATAATAGATAGATAATTCATTTTAAAAGTAATTAGTTTACGATAAAATTAATCAAATACAGAAGGTAGCTCTTGTCGTGAAATGTTTAGTCAAGTCCTATAACGCTATTTGTAATGGTTTCACTAAAAAGAAAAAAACATTCTGTCACAGCACTACCACTAACCAGAATCAGTAAAGTGTGTAATGGTTTCACTCACAAGTAACACACACACACAACTCACCCCATGGCCGTGGTTCGTCCTACCCACCTGCCCATTAAGCCCCAATTACGTCCATCCGAGTTTTATGTATTGATATTTTTCAGCCGTGTGTAGTTCACGGGTTCTAAGCTAGTGTTTCATAAACTCAAAAATCAACTCAACCAGTTTAAATTATTTTCATTTCTTTGTATATATTTATAGCTTTTATCACTTCTCTCATATCTTTCCTTTTACACTTAACTTTAAACAAGTTAAGTATAACTGTCGTTTCTTTTACTTTATCTATATGTGAAGTAAATGAGGGAATGCACACATTTTAAACAGATTGTCATTTATAGTTTCTAGAAAAATAAGAGAGGTGACAGTATAGATGCCTCTCATTCCTTATATTATTATTTTTTTCAAATTATTATAAAATGACAAAACACAAAGAAAGAGGGATGGAAGGTGCACAGAGTAAAATACACAGTAGTAGAAAGTGAAATTTGATTTGTTTATTTTTGTTACTGTCAGCTCCAGAGAAGAGACAAAGAGTCCCCTCTGCCTACAATCGATTCATCAAGTCAGCTTTCGACAACTCTTTTTTTACTAGAATAATCTACATTAAAATTTTACTGATAAAAGAAGATATTTTTCCTAATAAAAGAAGATAATAATAGTCAGAAATTGAAATTGCAGGGAAGAGATTCAAAGGATCAAAGCTGGGAATCCTGACATTAGTCATCGAGAAGCCTTCAGTGCTGCTGCTAAAAATGTAATTTCTTAGCCTCATTAGCACTATTTTAAGGGTTTTTATTGTTGTAAAAATTAAAAAAAAATGCAACTTTCTGACTTCTTTTTCATCTATTTTATTCATGAAATTAAAAATAATATAGTGCATGCCAGAATGAACGTATATTGTTAACCTTGCAATAATTGATTTTCAAGAAAAAAATAGGGTTTCATGCAAAACGGTTAAATAATGAAGATAAAAAAGTTTTTTTTTTCTTTTTGAATGTGAGATATATATATATGAATGTTTTTTTTTTCATCCAACAGTGGGCCCACTTTCCACACATTCACTTTGGTCTGATGCCTGATCAGATGAGTGCTGTAAACAAGAGCAGCATGCGCCAACAGGTACGTACACTATTCATATCATTTCTCTATAATTATATATATGATTTCACATTCCTAAATAATGAAAAAAAAAATATGATATCAAATTTGAACCTTTTTTATATATAATGCATGTAGGATCACACAGATGGTGGTTTCATGAAAGATGGTTTCTTTGCTTCTGCAAATGTGGGAGTCTCTCCTTATTAGTTACCCTAATCACTACTTAATTAGCTTTATCAGCAAATTAATGAAGCTTATCTACCATGTACCTTCAAGTTTTAATGTAGCAACTGTTTCCAATATCACTCCTTTATGTTTCCAATCTCTCTTTATCTCTATCTCTCTCCAGGGCCGGAGATGACTATGGACGAGAAGGGCGACCGCCCAGGGCCCGTTCTCATAGAAGGGCCCAAAAATTTTTAATTTTTTATATTATATATATATATATATATAATTTTTTAAAACTATTACAATATGTCATTTTTAAATTTTTTTTGTCTTAATAAAGAATTTTTTATTTAAAATTTTTAGCATTTGGGGCCCATTTTTTCTAGATCGCCCCGGGCCCCTAAATCCTCAGCTCCGGCCCCGTCTCTCTCCACCTTAAAACACCGTAATTCCTGCAGACTACTATGCATAATTTTACATATTGGAGAATACCATCCATAAGACTACAAGAATAGGAATGGATCAGTGCCGAAACAGAAGATAAATGTTTAAAGGATGTTTGAGTTAGCCGTTCTAAAATTATATATATACACCCAATGTTGCGAAAATCCCAGTTAATCGGTAATCACCATTTTACATAGGAATTTTGCCCTAATTGGACTAAAAATTCCTAATCGGAAAAATCTGGTCAAAATCGGCCACTTCCCGTTTTTCCAGCGAATTTCCGGCAATAACCTTGAAAATTATTTATAAAAATGTTTGTATATATATAAATATGAAAATTACAAGTAAAAAATCCAATTTGAATAATCTCTAGTCGGTACCCACCGCCTGACTAGCGCTTATCGATTTTTACAACATTGTATACGCCATACAAGCTAATATAGTCGTTGGTCAATATTAAGAACATGAATAACTACTCAGAGTTAACCAGGGGAACACTTTGATTCGCATGTGAACAACTTTTATCAAGAAATTTCTTAAAAGCTCTTCTCTTCTTCCCCACCATAAAATAAATTCCTGAAAAAGATTATTTAAAAAAGCATGAAAAAGAACATCCATTAGAAGATTATTTGATTTTTCACTCATATCTATTCCATCATGTGCAGAATTGTGTCATTATCTCTTTTGTGGATTCAAAACATCTTTTTAGAAGTTCACGAAGAAACAAAGATTTGAAATAATTAGTCTTAGATGAAAGCACACTTTAATTTTTTACATAGAATAATACGCGGCGGTTTGCAATTCCGTCCTAAGTTAGAGGTCGTCGCTTTGGAATAAATCAACCTCCCCTTTCTTATGGTGGATATCGTGGGCTATTGATGGTTTGTGTTGTGCGTTTAAATTATGTGTGCTAGGGTCGATTAAATTAACACCATCTTTGATGAACTATGTGCTTCAGTCATAGATGGCACAAACATCCAAGGGTGGTTACTATGGTGTTGTTTGGCATCCCCTTGTGAGCAACGGAGACATTGTTCTTATAACAATCAATCTCTTATTAACGTCATGCAGTCAAACCATTATAATTCATGATTGTGATAACTTATGGTATAATTCATGCTTTTTTTTTAAAAGGCAACTTTTAAAAACACAGAGACAACCCCAAGCGACAAAATAGCAGGGGGCAAACAAACCGGAAAAGGAAACAGACAATTAGCCCATAATTACACAATTTTGAAACTAACCTATTTCTTCCAAAGAAGAGATTTGAGACTAGACTTATTCTTGATCTATAAGAACCCTAAGGAACTTTATATATTCAATAATGCACTCCACTTTGGCAGCTTTATTAGATAAGAGAAAATCATTTCTCGAACTTCAAACACACCAACAAGTGATTAAAATTATGACATGAAGAACTTCCTTTTGCATCTCGCTAACCTGAACCATCTTATGGAGCTCAATAAATATCTAACAGAAAAGGCATAAAATTGTTGAATATTGCTCCGCTGACTAATATGATTCCAAACTATCGTCGCAATGAAACAAGAGGTGAACAAATGATCTGAAGATTCCGAGGCTTCGTTGCATAAGGGGCATAGATGAGAGGTAACTTGGACATTTCTGTTATGAAGCGCCAACCGGGTTCGGATCCTATCCATTTCAGCCCCCCATTCGAAAATGTTACATTTACTGGGAGCCCACGTAGACCATTTAATCTTAAAAGAATTCCCTGCATCAACATCCATGGCAATAAGATTATTAACAGATTTGACCGAGAAAGAGTTTCCCACGTCTCCTGACCAGAGCCAGAAGTCTTTACCACCTGGAACATGCACGTTTTCAAGCAAACTACTACACTGCTGCCATTCGTTAATCTCCACCAGCGACTGAGGAGAGCGAATCCATCTCCAAATCTAAGTAAGACATTGGTTACCCAAAGAGAAGCAATCCGAGACTTTACAGTTCTTTTTCGATTCTAGAAGAATTAAGGTGCGGGACACTCGAGATCGAAGGATTAATCCAAAAACGGTTCTGGTCGCCATTACCCAACCTGCCGATAATAAGATTCAACATTTTTTATCAGCAACATTAAAACTACATTCAAACACGGCGATGATATTCCAGACCCTGGATAGAGCTTTCTTCATCGGGATAGTCGACCAAGAGTTCCTTGTGTGATGGAGGGTTGCGACAACCTTCCACCACAAAATCTGATCAGTTTTAAATCGCCAGGCCCATTTCGACAGGAGAGCATGGCTGATGACTTTAAGCTAGCATAGCCCCAAACCGCTAGAGGCCTTCGGCATTGTGACCCTATCCCAAGCAACCTAGTGAATCTTTTTTTTTATCCTCACATCCACCCCACAAGAACTTTTCTTGATCGCCTCCAACCCCTTGATCACTTTGGCAGGGGCTTTGCAAGAGAGAAGTAATACGTAGGCAGGTTTTCAAGAACTGATTTAAGCAAGGTTAGTCTACCTCCGATGGAAAGAGAATTAGCCTTCCAAAGCGACAATCTCGACCATAAGGTGTCAACGATCGGTTTACAGTTATTGATATGGTTCATATTGGCGCCAACAATGAGGCCCAAGTAAGTGAAAGGGAGGCTAGCGAAATTACAGCCCAAAATCAAAGCCAAACTTTGGCCCTCCAGGGATTCGACCCGACCCTAAACAAATTGGATTTTTTTTTTAAATTGTTCGAGAGACTAGAACAGAGGAAGAAAATTCTCAAAATTCCGGCAAAATTCTTTCCATTCGTCACCTACCAGGTCCCCACAATTAGATAATCGTCTGCGTAATGGAGGTGAGAGAGTGTGGCCCCCATGCGGAAGATGAATGCCATGAAAAACCCCGATCGCACCTGCTTTCATCAACTTAGCCGAGAAAGCCTCCATAACAATGAGAAACAGAAAAAGGGAAATAGGGTCGCCTTGACGTCTCAAGCCCCGTTCGCATTGGAATTCGAAGGTAGGCGATTCGTTAACTATAATCGAAGAGCGGGCGGATGAGAGAAAACCTTTGATCCAAACACACCATTTGGGAGGGAAACCTAACTGAAGCATAATCGAGATTAAAAAATCACAGTTGACACAATCAAAAGATTTATTGAAATCAATCTTCATGGGGAACGCCTGAGATTTGGACTTCTTGGTCCAGGAAATAATTTCGTTAATGATCAGAGGGCCATCCAAAATAAGCCGATCTATGAGGAAAGCCGATTGAGTCTCCAAGATCATCGAACCCAAAACATTTTTGAGCCTATTAGTGTGGAATTTAGAAATGACCTTGCTAATTGATCCAATCAAGGTGATCGGGCGGTAGTCGTTAAGATCTAAAGGATCGTTAGTCTTGGGGATAAGGGTGATAAAAGACGATCCACGACCATGACTGATGATACCTTCCTCATAGAAATGAATAAGAACCTGATAAAAATCGTTCTCCAAAAGCCCCCAAAAGCGATTGACAAACGTAAACTTAAAACCGCCTGGTCCAGGACTCCGCTCCACACTTTTGAAATACGTATTGAGTATCTAATTGTAACACTTTTGAAACTTGATTACTATTCTACAAAGTTACCCCTAATAAATAAATATAAAAGATCTATTTTAGTTACTGACATATACTATGTTGGTAATTACTGATGGACCGCTATTTTTTAGACTATGACAAGACTCGCTCAACAATCACCCTCCTAATCTTGTCTTACACTTCTCTTCAATATTGTCTTCTCCATGAACTAACTCTTTTAAGACCGTTAAAACGTATAAATTAGTCATCAGTTTGATTTCATGGTGAGCTTTTCTTTAATTATTGGTGAGTCAGCTTTAAAAGATTTTAAACTATAGCGAACGTTGGGATTACAGTTTATACATAAAATCGGACCGGACATTAAGCTTGGGTTATATTTCAAAATTTTATATTTTATATCGGATATATTTTATAATTTGTATTCGGCTTGAAGTGAAATTGGGACATATAGGGATGGCAGAAACACCCAAACCCGATGGGAAGACCCGACACCCGAAGCATTCGGGTCGGGTATTCGGGCCACGGGGCGGGTAAGGGATTGATTTTTTTTTAAAATGTCGGTTCGGGTACGGGTATGGTATTAAGTGAAACCCGACCCGATTACTCGGAATTTGTATACCCGATGGGATACCCGCAATATTTTTATTTATATATCTTATTTTTTTCTTTTTATTTAAGATACATAATTAATTATTAGTTTGGTTTTTCAAAAGCTTTCTAATTAATATGCTTCTCTTTCTTAGATGAAAAGTAATTGTTTTCGGTTGTCAGTGTTCCTTTCCTCCTTCCCTAAAATCCCAAATCCAAAGTCTAATATTGTAATAATAAAATCGTTGCCACTTCCTAGCCCTAATTCCCTCCCTGAAACCCAACCTCAAGACTTAGTCATATCTTGGGTATTTGGGTGCAAGAACAAGAACCCGACCTCAAAGAGCAAGCCCTAATTCTCTCCCTGAAATCGTTGCCACTCATTGGATCTGCAAGAAATAGTTATCGTATTCACTCAATTTTTGAAAAAAATAGTTATCGTATTGACTCAATTTTTGTAAGAATAGTATTGTATTGACTCAATTTTTTATTCAGCCGATACCCATTGGTATGCTCGTGCCCGTGTGTATATCCGATATTATTGGGTATACCCGATGCCCATGGTTTACCCGGAACCCGATGGGTAATTACCCGACGGGTAACGGGCCGGGTATGGGTAAGAATTTATAATCGGGTATGGGTTTGGGATTACCAATACCCGACCCGAACCCGACCCATTGTCATCCCTAGGGACATATAACATCTTATTGGGCTTAATTAAGTGAAACCATTCTAAGCGAACGTCTTTCTTTTAATTTCTAACCAAGCCCTGGGCAGCCACAAATAAATTCGTAGACATCTATACTGTATAATAAATGAAAATCGTTTATGTCACATGTCGCGTCCACATCATTTCGCACCAATTTTTTTTCGCCTCT
Source organism: Smallanthus sonchifolius (assembly GCA_023525975.1). Taxonomy (NCBI): domain Eukaryota; kingdom Viridiplantae; phylum Streptophyta; class Magnoliopsida; order Asterales; family Asteraceae; genus Smallanthus; species Smallanthus sonchifolius. Next base: position 55,855,198 of record CM042041.1, on the reverse strand, counting down.
CTCTTATTAAATGAGTTTCCTTTTTTTTAATAATGATTTATATTTAAAAAAATATTAATTATACTAATAAGACACATTTATTTTAAATTATCTGTTATTTTAATATATTTTAATTATGTAACTTTTGTTTTTAACTAAATAGTGATGTAAGTCAAATTATATTAAATAGAAATTAATATATTCAAACCGTGTAGTATACATGTTTTTAAAGATATAAACTTTTTATTACTAAGTATATAATATTACATTTTATCAACCCGTGCCACAAGGGTTTTTTAAAATATAAAATTTTTATTACTAAGTATATAATATTACATTTATCAATCTCGTGTAATACACGGGAATTTAACCTAGTCATTTATAAATCAATTCCAGTGTCAAAATCGTAATTAACCATTGTAAACTGAAGTTCATTTTGCAATTTTGATCCACGAATACTTTAGCAATTTAATTCATGTTATTCATTTTTACTTATTTAGTTTAATTTAGGATTTTAAGCTATATAACCACTGAGAATCACTTTTTTATTTTGATTGTATTTTATGTTTTTATATTATAAAGCTTGAGACTTGAGTAAGTTCAGACCGTGAAACCAAACGAAAACCACACGGTTAGTAACGTTTTGGTTTGGTTTGTTTTTAATTTTTAGTTTATAATTTTTCTTAATCATTACTAACGGTCTTGCTAAAAACTTTAACTAAAAAGTACACCAGATACAATGTTAGTTTTTAGTTTATAAATAATACAGCTTCGATATGTTTCAAAGTTGATATGACAATTCAATTAATGGACGCCAGATACAATGTTTAATTTGTTGGCTTCAACATGCACCATTAATTTAATCGCCATCTTATTATCGTATTTATTATTTTGTTTTAATCATAAATAATTTTGAATCACATGCAACGACTTCCAAACCACAAAATATGTTTAATGATTTGAATAAAGCAATCAACCATGTTCTGTGGCCAAGCTTTTCTAGACTTGAGCTAACCATGTTTGTCTTCACCAAACTGTCTATGTTATCCAAACTAGTTACCAAATTCCCAAACTTTAACCCAATGTAGACTGGATTTAAATACAAACACATAGAAATTAGCAAGAAACTTGTTATTGATAAATTAAGTAATTAAAATCATGTTGTCAATGCATTTTATATAAACATATTTACGAAATACTACCCCACGGATAACAATTATCTATATACAAACAAATTCCAAAATGTAAAGTTGAACATTGCAAATCCAATTCCTTAAAGGTACAGAACTTGAATTCGGAATAAACGAAAATGCAGGTTTTTGATCAAAAATAAAAAGATCCATTTTTTATTAATGAAAGAGGAAGTATCAAATGGTTTAAACTAGCTAAATAATGTGTCAACCAAGACTAGGAAATCAGTTAAAAAAATTAAAAACTAAACCAAATCTATCTCTAATAGAACTCCAGTAGTTGAAACAAATCAAAACCCAAATAAACTAATTTAATAAACTTCATAATTAATCCCCTAGACTATTAGACTATGACGTACAAGATTAGCCCGATAATCACTCCGCTAATCTTGTCATACACTTCTCTTTAAAATAAAGTTGGTTCATTGTCTTCTTCATACTATGTCAAGTAAGCATCTTCCTTCTTAACCCATTTTGGGCACTCATTTACAAAGTGACCAAACTCACCGCGCTTGAAACATTTAATGTGGCTCTAATCTCGTTGGACATGTTCACCGTCTTGACCCTTCCCAGACACCTGACCCTTTCCTTGGCCTCGTCCTAGATCAACCCGACTTGAACTTCTACAACCATAATGTTCACACACATGCTTTTTCTCCTTTAAGCAAATTATAATTTATGTCCTTTAAGTATTATCCAAATTTCAGTATACGTCCTTTAACTAACAAAATTACAGAAAACGTCTTTTATGTTTGAAAAAGCTTGCACGTTACGTCCTTTGACCTAACGACCGTTAAATTTTACTGTTAAGTCTGGTCACGTGCCTTGCATGTGAGGGCAAATTGGTCTTCTAACTCCAAATAAGCTATTCCGGTGATCAAAACAAGCTAGACAGGACCATTGTTTTGATCAGCGGAATAGCTTATTTGGAGTTAAAAGACACATTTGCCCTCACATTTGATCGCGTGTCGAAAGCTAATAAAAAACTATATTAAAATCTACTCCTTAGCTACTTTAGACTGTAGTACGGAAAGTAAGGTTGTCGAACCCACAAGGAATTCGTGGAGAATGCTATTTAATTATTACTTAACGAAAACATAGAAACTACTAGACTTTGATTACTGACTCAGAAAACTATTGCCAAAGCAACAAACTATAATTGACTTAAAAGTGATTATGAGAAAAGGGATCTCTCCCGGGTTCAGATTACACATGTTAATGATAAACTAGATAGATACTTGTTGAACTTCACATAGACATGAATTGTAATATACCTCCAATTGATAAATAGACAAAAACCCGGTGATTTGACTGTGTTGATTTACGATTAGAAACCGAATAATTGACACAAGATGAATCCCTAGTTAATTATCTACCAATTATAGAACATAAAACCTAATGCAATCAATGGTTCACGATTAGAAACCGAGTAACTGATGACAACACGAAATCCCAATGAACAAAACTGTTTAATCAATAAAGGAAAAACAAAAGCATGCAATTAATCATACGACTAAATCACAAACTAATCCAACAAAGTTTAAACAAAGAAAAACCATCAAACGAAAGTAATCCTACACCCGGGAACAACCACGAGTGATTTAGCTACGCATAAACATAATCGTACCTTTAAATCTTAATTCGGAATAACAAAACATCAACTAAGCAATTAGAAACTCTTCTCAACACCCAAGATCGCCCAAAAGTCGTCCAAGAAGCTCCCAAGATCGAATAATGACGGCCATAGGGTTTAGATTTCAATATAAGGCAAAAAATCCCAAGTTTCCTAAGTTTTCTCACTTTTGGCGTAAGCAACGCCGATTTGGCGTAGGTTACATCCAAAACCAAACTCCTACGCTAACTCCCTTGATTAATGCCGATTCAAACGCCAAAAACTTTTCCGGCGTAAGCTACGCCGTGTTGGCGTAGGCTACGCCAAAACCTAGTATTCATACCCGGCTCGTCGAGCTACCCCAAATCGGTATATTATGGGCCCCGTGATTCAATTTCTAGCTCAAGACATGCTTATGTAAAGTTTTGCACTCTAGAACTTCCTGATAATCGGCCATCTTTGCATAGTTTCGCATCCAATCCTTCTACTTCATCCCAAATGCTTCCTGAAACGCGTACTTAGCATCCAATAACCTGTAATAGACACAAATACAAATACCAACGTAAAACCGACTCGATATACAAAGTAACACCCATAAAACTATACGAACTAGACTCTTAACACGGGATATTTGACCTTACATCACATCCCCACACTTAACCTTTTGCGTCCTGAAAAAGAATAATGCAATGGAATCATAATCAGAAACTTGCAACGTATACTTTCATTATACACAGCAAAGATTTCATAACACGTTAATTGTAACAATCGGTATTTCGATCCGATTAAACCCAGCCACCAACCTATCGAGCCCCCAATTTTGTGATCTAACATATTATACATTACCAAGCAGTCAGTCTATCTATGGATCTCACACTTAGAAAACTACGACTCAGCCTAATTCCATCTCAAGGTCATGTTTAGGTTCAGGTTAAACCATATAGATTTTCCACCATTATAAACACGAATTTATATGTTTTAAAAATTAATAATGGATAATGGAACGATGGATGAATGATTTAGCTTTGATTAATATTTTATGATTATACCTAACCCAGTGGTGTTTCAATCAAGCTGGAACTCGATATATGACACGTAGGCTGCAGTTTTTAAGCAATGAAGTACATAAGCTTCGGAATAGTGGTGTATCCCCCAAGTCACCATCCCGAAGGGTAACACATAAACCTAACTTAATCATCCAATTATTGATCACTTAAGTCTCACCCATGGGTGTATCCTCCAAGTCACAATCCCGAAGGGTAACACGTAGCTTGAACCTAAGCTTTCAATTTAATTAATTAAGCACATTCAATTGATGGATTATGGATTGCGGGCGCCACCAACTTTCGGATTTATTTTTATAAAAAGAAAGCGGTCTGCCAAAAATTTTAAAAACCTATAAATTCTTGTTTATAAAGGTACCTATCACCATATTTTGACAGTTTCGACCTTAAGGACACCCTTAGATGAGAACCCACAAGATATCCTGAATTAATTATTCATTTTAATCTAGATACACTATCAGGATATTTAAGCTCTTAAGTCGGTTAGGTTTACCAAAACGTTACAAATTAGACATGTTTTTTTATTTTTATTTAATTGAATTCCACACGCAAATTCCCGATTGTACTATCATTTTCCATTTAAGTGCACAAATTCTAATCTAGGGATATTTTTTGAAAATTTTTAAATTTTTTTATGGATTTTTGTGATTTTATGACTCAAACTACAGACCTGGACTAAGGTCTCCCCTCCCCACACTTAAACTCGACATTGTCTTTGTAACGAACCAAAATCCGGGTCTCGTTATAAATAAATAAATAATTCTAATAAATATTATGGTGAAAATAATATTTTAGAAATAAGTTGAAACAAGCGGGTTTCAAGTTAGTAACGGGGATATACTAGTTTTAACTAGTTATGGAAGGAAATGGAAAAGATTGAAAGTAGAGGGGCTAAAGGTGAAACATGGCAAATCTGCCATATTTGACCTTTAGAAGTCAAAATTTACTTCATTTTGGAGTTGGGTCGTTCAAGAGAAGAGGAAGAGAGGAGAAATCGGTTTGAAGCCAAAATTCATGTGTTTGAAGCTTGTAACTTGAAGGTGTTGGCTCACACATCACATTTCTAACATCAAGTAAGTGATTTCCTCCTCTTTGATCCACCATTTATGGTGTTCTTGTTGGGTTTTGTTGAAAACCCGAAATTATGGTTGCATGTGGTAAAATGGTGTTAGATTATTGATAATCTAGCTAAACTAAAGGTGTAGGAAGGTGAACAACACCATGGAACCCTTTGATTTTGATTTTTGAAAGTTAGGGTTCATATGGAGGAAATTGGGGATTTTGGGGTTTTGATAAAAAATTGATAAATTGATGATGATTAAGTGTTATAGAGGTGTTAGACACTTAAACAAACCCCAAATTAACTTAAAGAAACTAGTTTGATAAAAATTAGGGTCAAGGTATTGGAAAGAGAATTCTAGTGGTTGAGTTGAGTTCTTGATTAAAGGGGGTGTTTGGATATGGAAATAACCCAAACGGGTCAATTTGGGTTGAAAATGGAAATTTGGGTGGTAAACTCAATTGTATGTGTTTTGAATGAATGATTAGATTACTAAACTAAGTGTGTATGTTTAGGCAATCAAATTGTGGGTCTAGAAGGCGGAGCGGAGTCTTCTAACCCAAAAGGTAAGTGCCTATGCACTTACATAGTATTGATGATAAATGGTGAATTTTATGGATTATGTGTTATGTGGTTGTGTGCATACTTGTGATATGATAAATTGTGAATGATTTAGTATGTGCAATGAATGAATGTAGTTATAGTGTTAACCTATAATGGTAATGGATCATGTGTTGATCATAAATGAAACGGAGTTAGGGCCTTGTGCTATAATGGTAATGGATCATGTGTTGATCATAAATGAAACGGAGTTATGGCCTTGCGCTATAATGGTAATGGATCATGTGTTGATCATAAATGAAACGGAGATATGGCCTTGTGCCATATTGGAAATGGATCATGTGTTGATCATAAATGAAAAGGAGTTATGGCCTTTGTGCCATAATGGAAATGGATCATGTGTTGATCATAATTGAAACTTGTAGTAAGGGTGTAAGAATATGTAGCCTAAATGACAATTTGGGTGGAAACGGGTCAAATGGGTGAATGGGTGAAACAAGTAGGAATTTACTTGTTTGTTATGAATTTATCTTCATTACTAATGGTGATATGTGTGGTGAATGTAGGAAAAGCTCCGAGGTAGTCAAAGTCAAGTCCAAGGCGTTGGCGGATCCTCGTATGCATATTTTCATGTTTTGATGATTTGGTGGAATTCCCCTTTTTTATTGTAATTTGATAAACAAAACATGTTTTTGGGTTGTGATCATGTTGTTGAAGGGGTTTTTGGTTAAAACCCATGTGTTGGGCAAATTTGTTGTCTTGTATTTTGAAAAAGTTGGAAAAATGGCTAAGTATGAAAACCTGCTGAAAACTGGAAACATTCTGAGAAAAAGGGTCCCTCGCGGGTCGAGAGAGTCCAGGAAGGATTCTCTCGCGGTAAGCGAGAGGGTAAAAAAAAAATTCATGGGTTAATACTTCCACGCGTTAAAGTTTTGTTTTTAAAAGTGGTGTGTTTCAACTTGGTATCAGAGCAATGGTTTGAGGGATTTGGTGTGCGAGACACTAAACTCAAACCGGATGCTCTTGATATGGGGGGAAATGATACGAGAATCCACGAAGGACTTGACTAAGACTCGGAGCTTTCGGAAATGAAAGGTTAGTAATGATTTAATAAGTGATTATGTATATATGTTGTAAATGCATATGATTAATTAAATGACAAAGTGTTATGTGTGCCGAAACTTGTCTTGTGAATTGTTATATGCATATGATAATTACACTTGGGCATAACGTATTATTAAACATGTCTGGCCAATATGATTAATAAGACGAGATGTGCAAGAGCTTTTATGATAACCATATGACAATGAACATTTGCAAGGATTAGGTGAAGGTGATCGTATATGTATGTGTATAAGTAGGTAAATATATATATATATATATATACCCTAGGTGATTTGAAGGTATAGGGTAATGTTCAGTGTGCCTCTGTTGACTGGGAGGGCAAAGGAATGGCTGTTGAATCTTCGTAGAGAGAGAGGTGTTTCTGGGGTGACCTCTATGTCTTCGGAGGAATTTAAAGCGGCTTTTCTGAAATACCACTGCCCGCAAGCCGCGGTGGACAGGATGACTGAGGAGTTTCTCCTCATGAGACAGACGACTGAGTCAATTGACGAATTGGCCGGGGCCTTCTTTGATCGGGCCAAGTTTTGTCCGGATGTGGTATCGACCGAAAAGGGCAAGATTGATAGGTTCTATGCTATGCTAACAGTGGAATTCAGAGATAGTATATCTCCATCCTCATTTACCACGCTTGTTGATTTAATAAACAGGTGTCGGGAAAGGGAGGTGGAGTTAAAGAGGCAAGAGGCTAGGGGTGAGAAGAGAAAAAGGGAAATTATGGAACAGGTGGTGAAGAAGATAAAGGGCGAGAGCCCTAGTAAGAAGCCGTTTGTTAAACCTTCTTCGCAAGATTGTAAGTTATGTGGAAAAGTGCATTTTGGGGAATGTAGAAAGGGTTCTTCAAGATGCTATAAATGCGGAAAGCCGGGGCATATGGCTAATCAATGCCCAAGACAAGCCCGTATATGCTACAACTGTTACAAGCCCGGGCACAATATGGTGGATTGCCCCGAGTTAAAGCAGCAAGGTGGAAGCGGGGTGAAGGTTGAGACGCCAAAGCCTAAGGGAAGAGCCTTCCACATTTCGGCGGAAGAGGCAAAGAACAACGCGGATGTAGTGTCAGGTACATTCAAGATTAACTCATTACCTGCACTAGTTCTTTTTGACTCGGGGGCTAGTCGTTCGTTTGTGTCTTTGAAATTTGTTAAGCATTCTTCTTTTGTAAGTAGCAAGTTAGATGAACCCTTAGAAATCGAAGCGGCTAATGATAAGAGTTTCCTTGTCTTTGACATTTTTAGAGATTGTAAGTTGAGAGCGGGGGGCGAAACTTTCTTTATTGATTTGATTCCTTTGGCTATGGGAGATTTTGATGTTATTGTGGGGATGGATTGGTTGTCAAAGAATAAGGCGAGTATTTTATGTGGACCGAAGGCGATCCAACTTGTTTCCCCTTCGGGAGAGTCCATCTACATAGAAGATGATAAAAAGGGTAAAATAAGGTTGTGCACTTATGTGAAGGCGACCAAGTACATTGCGCGTGGGTGCAAGGCGTACATGGCTTGTGTCGCGGATGTGAATGAAAGAGTAAAGGAGATTCACGATGTACCGGTCGTGAACCAATTCGTAGATGTGTTTCCTGACAAGTTACCGGGGATTCCGCCGGATAGGGAGATAGAGTTTGGAATTGATTTGATACCGGGTGCTAAGCCGGTAGCTAAAGCGCCTTATAGATTGGCTCCGCCAGAAATGAAAGCACTCATGGAGCAATTACAAGAGTTTCTTGACAAGGGTTTCATACGCCCAAGTGTTTCACCTTGGGGTGCGCCCGTTCTCTTCGTCAAAAAAAAAGGATGGGAGCATGAGAATGTGTATGGATTACCGGGAGTTGAACAAGTTGACCGTGAAGAATAGGTACCCATTGCCTAGGATTGACGATCTTTTCGACCAATTGCAAGGGGCGTCATGGTTTTCTAAGATTGACTTGAAGTCCGGGTATCATCAGTTGAAAGTGAAGGAAGAGGATGTTCATAAGACAGCTTTTCGCACTCGTTACGGTTACTATGAGTTTACGGTTATGCCTTTCGGTTTGACCAACGCACCTGCGTTTTTCATGGATCTCATGAACCGGGTGTGTAGACCGTTCCTTGATCGTTCGGTCATTGTGTTTATTGACGATCTTCTCATCTATTCAAGGAGCGAGGGTGATCACGCTTGTCATTTGCGTGAGATTCTTGAAGTCTTGCAAAAGGAGAAGCTTTATGCTAGATTCTCCAAGTGCGCATTTTGGTTGCGCGAGATCCAATTCTTGGGTCATGTGATTAATGAAAGAGGAATTACCGTTGACCCATCCAAGATTATGGCGGTTAAAGAATGGTCATCACCGAAGACGCCTTCGGAGATTAGAAGTTTCTTGGGGTTAGCGGGTTATTATCGGAGTTTCATCGAAAACTTCTCTCAGATTGCTTTGCCGATGACGAAGTTGACTCGTAAGGAGACAAAGTTTGTTTGGAGTCCCGAGCAAGAATCTGCCTTTCAACTCTTGAAAGAAAAGTTGACTAAGGCGCCTGTTTTATCCTTGCCGGACGGGACCGAGGATTTTGTTGTTTATTCGGATGCCTCGCATTCGGGGTTGGGGTGTGTTTTGATGCAAAGGGGGAAAGTGATTGCCTATGCATCTAGGCAATTAAAGACTCACGAGGTGAATTACCCAACCCATGATTTAGAGCTTGCAGCCGTGGTTTTCGCGCTCAAGATTTGGAGGCATTATTTGTATGGTGCTAAGTGTACGATCTACACGGATCACAAAAGTCTCAAATATTTCTTTAACCAAAAGGACCTCAATATGAGGCAAAGACGGTGGCTTGAATTGGTTAAGGATTATGATTGTGAGATACTTTATCATCCGGGTAAAGCGAATGTTGTGGCGGATGCGCTTAGTAGAAAGTCAAGTCATTCACCTATCAAGGTGAAGTCATTTAAGATGACAATTTCATCATCTCTTATTGATGAAATCCGGGAGGCCCAAGTGTTAGCACTTGGTGGCGACTTGAAGAAAGAACGGATGATTTCTTATGTTGATAAGCTTGGTGAAAATAGCATGGGTTTGAAGACATGCTTTGATAGAATTTGGATACCTAGGTTGTCAAGTGTCTTGACAACTATTCTTGACAAGGCGCATAAATCCAAATATTCTATCCATCCGGGGGCCACAAAGATGTTTTATGATTTGAGGTGTCATTTTTGGTGGCCGGGTATGAGGCGTGATATTGATAAGTATGTGGAGAGGTGTCTCACATGTTTAAGGGTTAAGGCGGAGCATCAAAAGCCGTATGGAAAGCTTCAACCGCTTGAAATACCGCTTTGGAAATGGGAAAATATAACCATGGATTTGATCACTAAACTACCAAAGACTCGAAAGGGTTATGATGCGATATGGGTAGTAGTGGATCGGTTGACGAAGAGTGCACATTTCCTTCCTATAAAGGAAACGTATTCTTCGGATAGATTGGCGGAAATGTATGTGAAGGAAATTGTGTCACGTCATGGTGTGCCGGTGTCGATTATATCGGATCGTGATACGAGATTTATTTCTCGTTTTTGGAAGAAATTCCATGAGGATATGGGGACTAGATTGAATCTTAACACCGCTTATCATCCACAAACGGATGGTCAAAGCGAGCGAACGATTCAAACGCTCGAGGATATGTTGCGAGCGTGTGCCTTGGATTTTGGTGGTAGTTGGGACGACCATTTACCGTTGACGGAATTCTCTTACAACAATAGTTACCATTCTAGTATTGGTATGCCGCCTTTTGAGGCATTGTATGGGAGAAAGTGTCGAACACCCGTGTGTTGGGGTGAGATTGGTCAACGGGAGCTTGGTAGTGTCGAAGTGGTCAAGGAAACTAATGATAGTATTGACCAAATTAGAGCACGCTTGAAGGCGGCTCAAGATCGCCAAAAGTCTTATGCGGATAATAGGTTGAGTTTCAAGTGGGGGACTTTGTGCTTTTGAAAGTCTCTCCTTGGAAAGGGGTGATACGGTTTAGGAAACGGGGGAAGTTAAGTCCTCGTTTCATCGGGCCGTTTAAGGTGATAGCAAAGGTGGGTACGGTAGCTTATCGATTGGAGTTACCGGAGGGACTAAGTAGACTTCATAACACGTTCCATGTGTCTCATTTGCGGAAGTGTTTGGCGGATGAATCTACTTTTGTCCCTTTGGACGATATCGAATTGGATGAAAAGTTGAATTATGTTGAAGAACCGGTGGCAATCTTGGATAGGAAGGTGAAGAAGTTACGTAATAAAGAGATTAGCCAAGTATTGGTTAGATGGAAGCATAGAAAGGGGGCGGAAATGACTTGGGAAACCGAGGAAGAGATGCTCAAATGCTATCCGAACCTTTTTATGTGAAGTCGGGTTTCGGGGACGAAACCCAAATAAGGGGAGGAGATTTGTAACGAACCAAAATCCGGGTCTCGTTATAAATAAATAAATAATTCTAATAAATATTATGGTGAAAATAATATTTTAGAAATAAGTTGAAACAAGCGGGTTTCAAGTTAGTAACGGGGATATACTAGTTTTAACTAGTTATGGAAGGAAATGGAAAAGATTGAAAGTAGAGGGGCTAAAGGTGAAACATGGCAAATCTGCCATATTTGACCTTTAGAAGTCAAAATTTACTTCATTTTGGAGTTGGGTCGTTCAAGAGAAGAGGAAGAGAGGAGAAATCGGTTTGAAGCCAAAATTCGTGTGTTTGAAGCTTGTAACTTGAAGGTGTTGGCTCACACATCACATTTCTAACATCAAGTAAGTGATTTCCTCCTCTTTGATCCACCATTTATGGTGTTCTTGTTGGGTTTTGTTAAAAACCCGAAATTATGGTTGCATGTGGTAAAATGGTGTTAGATTATTGATAATCTAGCTAAACTAAAGGTGTAGGAAGGTGAACAACACCATGGAACCCTTTGATTTTGATTTTTGAAAGTTAGAGTTCATATGGAGGAAATTGGGGGTTTTGGGGTTTTGATAAAAAATTGATAAATTGATGATGATTAAGTGTTATAGAGGTGTTAGACACTTAAACAAACCCCAAATTAACTTAAAGAAACTAGTTTGATAAAACTTAGGGTCAAGGTATTGGAAAGAGAATTCTAGTGGTTGAGTTGAGTTCTTGATTAAAGGGGGTGTTTGGATATGGAAATAACCCAAACGGGTCAATTTGGGTTGAAAATGGAAATTTGGGTGGTAAACTCAATTGTATGTGTTTTGAATGAATGATTAGATTACTAAACTAAGTGTGTATGTTTAGGCAATCAAATTGTGGGTCTAGAAGGCGGAGCGGAGTCTTCTAACCCAAAAGGTAAGTGCCTATGCACTTACTTAGTATTGATGATAAATGGTGAATTTTATGGATTATGTGTTATGTGGTTGTGTGCATACTTGTGATATGATAAATTGTGAATGATTTAGTATGTGCAATGAATGAATGTAGTTATAGTGTTAACCTATAATGGTAATGGATCATGTGTTGATCATAAATGAAACGGAGTTAGGGCCTTGTGCTATAATGGTAATGGATCATGTGTTGATCATAAATGAAACGGAGTTATGGCCTTGCGCTATAATGGTAATGGATCATGTGTTGATCATAAATGAAACGGAGATATGGCCTTGTGCCATATTGGAAATGGATCATGTGTTGATCATAAATGAAAAGGAGTTATGGCCTTTGTGCCATAATGGAAATGGATCATGTGTTGATCATAATTGAAACTTGTAGTAAGGGTGCAAGAATATGTAGCCTAAATGACAATTTGGGTGGAAACGGGTCAAATGGGTGAATGGGTGAAACAAGTAGGAATTTACTTGTTTGTTATGAATTTATCTTCATTACTAATGGTGATATGTGTGGTGAATGTAGGAAAAGCTCCGAGGTAGTCAAAGTCAAGTCCAAGGCGTTGGCGGATCCTCGTATGCATATTTTCATGTTTTGATGATTTGGTGGAATTCCCCTTTTTGATTGTAATTTGATAAACAAAACATGTTTTTGGGTTGTGATCATGTTGTTGAAGGGGTTTTTGGTTAAAACCCATGTGTTGGGCAAATTTGTTGTCTTGTATTTTGGAAAAAGTTGGAAAAATGGCTAAGTATAAAAACCTACTGAAAACTGGAAACATTCTGAGAAAAAGGGTCCCTCGCGGGTCGCGAGAGTCCATGAAGGATTCTCTCGCGGTAAGCGAGAGGGTAAAAAAAATAAAAAAAAAATAAAAAATTCATGGGTTAATACTTCCGCGCGTTAAAGTTTTGTTTTTAAAAGTGGTGTGTTTCAGTCTTCAATGTAGAAAGAGCGACTCTAAAAATAAATATACAAAAATTAGAATACTTAGCTGGTCAGACGATCGTATAGCATTTCATTCGTGATCGCCAGCAAGATGTGCTAATGGCTGCCTTTTACAATAGAATCAAATCAAACTCAGAATATCACCACCCGAATGGAAATTGAGTATGGGTGGATCAATCTAAACCTGCAAAGTTAAACTCAAAACAAACCCAAAACACTTGACCAATTGCATATAAAACAACGAAACTAAAAATTAAAGACCTAACTCACTTTCTTAGGAATCAGGATTGCATTTAGCTTATGCAACAAGCCTTTTAAACCCCTCGGTTGCCCGAGTGGACGAGTTGAGTCTCGTGAGGGTTTCTAGAGAATACACCCACAACGTTCATTTAACTAAAAGTACAAAAATAAAACCAAACATACCTTAGGCTGCCTACTAAGAGCGCTAAGTTTAACGTCTTCAGCCAGACGCGGTGTACCTTAATTTGGTTACGGTGGTTGGAACACAAACTCCTTACCAAATGCTGCACAAGCTCGGTGATAATCATCCCCATTCAACTTTGGGTTCCATGTCTGTTCTAGCTCATTGAATTCTTCACCGGTTTCATATGATTGCCTCATAAACTTTGGAGGTTTCTTTGATCTTGCATGTGACCCTGACGGTCCTGCCTCCGACTTGCTATGATTGTTTGCACTTTCTTTCTGATGTTGCTCTGGTGGCTTTCCCATTTGTATCCTATCATCCCCACACTTGTGGTTTGCTGCATCCACAACCTCAGTCACCCCATTCTTCAATTCAAACCTGTCAACAATCAAACCATTCTCATTTGTGCCACCCTCATCCAATTTGGACCGAGGCAGACACTTGTTAGTCTTACCTTCTTTTGAACATTTAACTTTAGAAAAATAAATAAATGAATTTGTAAGCATGTCTAAGTTAAACGCGGTTTCCGAATGTCATGCTCACTGTGTTGTCTCTACAATTGATCTGAGCATTGGCAGTCGCCAAGAATGGTCTTCTAAGCAGGACTCTTGATTGCTCTTTCTTCTGGCTGTGTGCATAATCAATCACCAAGAAACCCTCGGGGTAGTAGAAATCCCCGACCTTCACAGCTACTCCTCTCAACATCCCCCGTGAACGTTTTCGTTTCAAATCGGCTAACACCACGGTGGTGTCAACTTGATGTAGAGTACCTAGATCCGACTGATCATATAGACTTCTTGGGAGGATGCTGAGAGTTGCCCCATAATACAGGAGTGCATGATTTACCTTTACTCCCCCAACTTCAATCGAGATAAGAGGTGCTCCTTGCTCACTTTCTTCTTCCTAGTCACCCTCTTCACTGTCATGATAGATACTTACTGCACCAACATAAGCATTATTTGAACTCGACCCGTGATGTTTCGGGTTGACTTGGGTAGTGCTTGGTAGCTTGCCCGGGTCTCATTTTGACATCTCTTCCACTAGCTGCCCTACTTGCTTGGATAAAGCATTCACCGTCTTATCCCGGACCTCATTATCCTTCCTTAACTCCTTGAATGCGTCTTCATTTTCCTTCTTCAACCCCTTTATCGCATCCAATAGGGCATTGAACTGATTACCCCCCAACTCATCACTACCTGCAGTTCCACTCTGCTGATTTTGCTGTTGATAGTTCCTTGAATAACCTTGTTGACTCCCTTGTTGATACCCACCTTGATTATTTGGACCTCTTTGATAGCCTTGATTGTACCCCTGCTGGCGGTTCTGGTATTGCTGTTGTTGTGGTTGTCCTCCACCCTGCACATTAGCACCTTGAAAATTAAGGTTCAGTTGATTAGAAGCATTACCATACCTGAGATTAGGGTGATTTCTGAGTCCCGTCTAATAATGGGTAGTAGTCATATCCTGTTGTCTTCGCTCCCCACCAAGCTGATTTACCTCTTTTGCCTTTCCTTGCTCCCTTGGGCAATTTGCCAGAACATGGCCCAACTCTTCACATCTGTCACACACCGGATACGCTTGTGACACATTCGCCACATCCTTACCACTAGGCCTACCAAGACGTGCCATCTGGATCTCCATAGCATCTAACCTGTTTTGTGTCTCATAGTCCACTGACTTTGCAGAAGCACCTGTCTTTGCCCTCCTGCTTGTATGGGTTTGCCTTTTTGATGTGACTGCTATTCTTTCCAGTATGTCCCAATCGTCATCCACATGGTTAGAGAAGAACGGCCTGTTACTGGTGGAGTTCACATCTCTCACATCCTCAGGCAGTAGACCGTCATAAAACGCTTGGATTAATTCCCACTTTTCTATACCATGATGTGGGAAATTTCTTAGCAGCTCTTTAAATCTCTTGAATGCCTCGTAGAAAGGCTCCCCCGACTGTTGCCTAAAGTCTCTGATTGCAGCTCTGCCTTCATTCGTTTTGTGCGGTGGGAAGTACTCATCCAAGAACTACTGATGTAACTCTGCCCAAGTGGCAATACTAGCAGACGACAGAGAAAGGAACCATTGTTTTGCTCAGTCCTTTAGTGAAAACTAGAATAGTACCAGTTTCACCTCGTCTGTAGTAAATCCCTGACCACCTATAGTTCCACATGTGGCTTCATACTCGGATAGGTGGGTATAGAGCTCTTCAGTAGCTCTCCCAAAGAAATGTGGTAGGATACCTAAATATCCAGGTCTAATCTCAAATGCGTTCCCCCTACGAACTGGTTGTAAGACGGGGGATGCATTCAGGGCTAAGGCTGGGCGAAAATGACTATCCACCCCTTGATCTTGTCTGGCCATGTTCCTGTGTCTACGTGGCTCCTCTCTAAAGTTTTGTCGATTTTGTGGAGGCTTCCTGTACCAAATCTCTCCCTCAAAATTACCCGGATTATCCTAGCGGTGATTTCTTGGTTGGTACCCATAATTTGCCCTTGGTTGTGGTTGTACCCAGCCATCCACTCCATCTACTCTCTTATTTCTGGGAGGGAATGCCTCCTGGTGGTTCATGTCGTACCACTCTTCTTCTTCATCCCAGTTCTCATGTTGAGAACTGTGCTCTGGTATGTGACTTTGTCCTGGTGACAAAAGTTCATTATCCCCTAAGTCTAAATGGCTCGGGAAGCTATTATATTGATGGTATTGGTGATCATGGAAAGGTGGTAGTGGTGGTTTTTGGTTTTGTGGGAGTGATTGATTTTGTGGAGATTGTTGTGCGGGTGGTTGTTGGTTTGGAAACAAAAGATCGGGAAGTGGTGGAACAGGCGGGTTTGGTCCCCCACCTTGATTTGGGTCTGGGTTTGCTGGTTGGTGTTGTGACATCCTTGGACTGTCAAGCTTCTCAAGAATGGTTTGAATGGTTCCCTTGAGTTTCCGGTTAGCTTTTGCTGCCTTTTCTATTTCTGGATCAAATAAAAGTGTTGATGTTCTTCCTGAACGTCATGTATGCATGAACCTATAGATATGCACAAGTCAACACACCAAAGTAGTACTGCACTAAACAATGTAAATAAAAAATAGCACTTTGCGCACGTATTCCCCGGCAACGGAGCCATTTTGATCGCGTGTCGAAAGCTAATCAAAAACTATATTAAAATCTACTCCTTAGCTACTTTAGACTGTAGTACGGAAAGTAAGGTTGTCGAACCCACAAGGAATTCGTGGAGAATGCTATTTAATTATTACTTAACAAAAACACAGAAACTACTAGACTTTGATTACTAACTCAGAAAACTATTGCCAAAGCAACAAACTTTAATTGACTTAAAAGTGATTATGAGAAAAGGGATCGCTCCCGGGTTCAGATTACACACGTTAATGATAAACTAGATAGATACTTGTTGAACTTCACATAGACATGAATTGTAATATACCTCCAATTGATAAATAGACAAAAACCCAGTGATTTGACTGTGTTGATTTACGATTAGAAACCGAATAATTGACACAAGATGAATCCCTAGTTAATTATCTACCAATTATAGAACATAAAACCTAATGCAATCAATGGTTCGCGATTAGAAACCGAGTAACTGATGATAACACCAAATCCCAATGAACAAAACTGTTTAATCAATAAAGGGAAAACAAAAGCATGCAATTAATCATACGACTAAATCACAAACTAATCCAACAAAGTTTAAACAAAGAAAAACCATCAAACGAAAGTAATCCTACACCCGGGAACAACCATGAGTGATTTAGATACGCATAAACATAATCGTACCTTCAAAACTTAATTCAGAATAACAAAACATCAACTAAGCAATTAGAAACTCTTCTCAACACCCAAGATCGCCCAAAAGTCATCCAAGAAGCTCCCAAGATCGAATAATGACGGCCATAGGGTTTAGATTTCAATATAAGGCAAAAAAATCCCAAGTTTCCTAAGTTTTCTCACTTTTGGCGTAAGCAACGCCGATTTGGCGTAGGTTACGCCCAAAACCAAACTCCTACGCTGACTCCCCTGATCAACACCGACTCAAACGCCAAAATTGTTTCCAGCGTAAGCTACGCCGGGTTGGCGTAGGCTATGCCAAAACCTAAAATTCATACCCGCCTCGTCGAGCTACCCCAAATCGATATATTATGGGCCCCTGATTCAATTTCTAGCTCAAGATATGCTTCTGTAAAGTTTTGCACTCTAGAACTTCCTGATAAGCCGCCATCTTTGCATAGTTTCGCATCCAATCCTTCTACTTCATCTCAAATGCTTCCCGGAACGCGTACTTAGCATCCAACAACATGTAATAGACACAAATACAAATACCAACGTAAAACCGACTCGATATACAAAGTAACACCTATAAAACTATACGAACTAGACTCTTAACACGGGATATTTGACCTTACATCAACATTCAAGGCACGTGACCTTTTAATTTCCTTATTTAAAAGAAGTATACTGAAATTTGGTTAATATTTAAAGGACGTAAATTGTAATTAGTTCTTCTCCTTTTCTTTGTTAGCAAACAACAAGCTCACATGAATGTCTTCTCCTTTATTAGATCCTTTGATACGTTCCTCATATGCCTTCAATCTTCCAAGGGCTTCATCAAAGAGCATCGAATCCAACTCGAAACATTGTTCAATTGAGGCCACAATTTGAAGAAAAGACTTAGGCGTTGAATCAAGTAGCCTTCTTAGCAATTCCTTTTCTTCAATCTCATGTCCGAGACTCTTCGTCTTTGAAGCTAACTCAGTAATTTTAGTTGCAAAGTTATCAACTAACTCACCCTCCTTCATTCGTAGTCCTTCGAGTTCCCTCTTCAATGTTACTAGCCAAGCCGTTCTCGCCCGATTCACTCCTAAATACCTTGTTCCCCTACTTGTCTTGCATCGGTGTAACCCACCTTTTGTAACACCTTATCTTCGGGATTGGCTAGAAATAAGAAAGAAACGACTTTTTTTTATTTCTTTGGATCCATTGCAGCCCCTAACTCCCTTGGTTCGATTGCCTCCAATAAGAGACTTAACTTTGAAAACACATGCGTGGTAATTTGTAAGAGTCATCACCAGGCATTGATATGACATAGAACTCCCCTCTTTTGTAGGTGTTTTTAAAGTTTGTTTTAGACAAAATATGTTTATTCCAGCCTCGCGGTGGTCAAAATGTCGTGGTAACCCTAACTGGGAGCACTTCCAATTTATTACCAAAAACATAAATTATTTAATTCCGATCTTCATAGAATGGCTTTGAGGTAGCTATGCATTCTAGTTTTTCAATAAGTCATACGATTTGGTAACCTTACCTAGAACCACATTAACCAGACATTTAGGTATGCATTATGACTCAAGGTAGTTAGCACTTGTTGGGCTTGCTAGCTTTCCAACCGGTCACTAAGAACGGTAACCTGATCAAGGAGTCGTTCCTACATCCCTTGACCACAACATTATTTATTCTTATTTATCATTATTATGCTAAGTGAATTCAAATCTAAATGATACCTCGTTTAGTTAACACTTTTCTACACTAATATTTTTCTTGGAGCATGGGCTTGGCCCTAGAGGGTTACCATAAACCCTAATCATCCCTGAGCCAACCCACATCCCTTTAAAACTTCATAAAAACATTTAGAGAGAGATGTAGAGAGTTTCAATTTTTAGTTAAAAATATAGATGGCCACTTCCTAAATTACATCAAGGCCCCTTATATTTTACGGAAAGCACCCATTTCTTTCAAATTTTTCGAATGATAACCCATTATTACGTTATTCTTTTAGCACAACCTGTATTGTTTTATTATTTATAATGATATAATTTTCTCTAGAAATAATGAATAAAATGGCAAGATAAGATGTATTTATAGATCATTGGTGCTCTTAAGTGATATTTGACATCATTATTATGTTTCCGTTTCTTGTAATACGCATGAATATACGTAGTCGAAACCTTTTAAAATTTCATTGCTAGAAATCGGATGATGAAATTGCACATTTCAACTTAGAGGTGGCCAAACAAGCAGACTCCAAACCAACAATTTAATATAATTCTTTTGACCCGGCCCATTTTGATTCAACTCGTTCAAGCCTGACCCATTTTTAACACCCCTAACGAAAAATCCCGGTCCACAGCTCTACTCGTGTAAAGGAGATCTCTATCTTTTTTAACTTTCTCTCTTCTAAAATTTGAAATAAAATATTAGAAAATAAAGGATTTCATTTATACTTGAATCAAGTTTACAAGCTGTTCCATTCTCCGAATTTCATTCCTTTCCATGTACAAAAATGAAGAATCTTCAATCTTAAAATCATCACAAACAAAAAATAAAATAAATAAAATGGGAGATTTCTTTTCCACCTCCAAATTGGAAAATATAGGAACTAAATCTCGGCAGACTTCATTTGCCATACGCTGACTGAAGCGGTAACACTTGCTGCTGTAGCATTGTTGAATAAAAACAATCTTGCATTATTGTATATCGCCTTTGTAGGATAAACTCGTGAAGTAATACATGTTCGCCCTTCTTGCGCAAAGCTTTCGACTATCGAATGATCCACCAAAATTCTCATCGATAACTTTTCCCCTTTCAGTACCGGCACAATGTTTCCGAAAATCGACTTATCGACATCGGTAGCTGTAGACGATCTGCAAATCAACACAACAATTAATCATAGGTGACTCTATAGTACAAGCAACCAAAGCAACCGTTTTAGGCCCCCAAGTTTGAAGGGCCTAAAAATTGAAGAAACTAAAAATATATCTGATAATTTATCAACTTTTATGTTTTTAAAGAAAAATAATAATCTGTCAAATTTTGTATTAATATTATACGTTCTCACGATACATAAAATTACATTTTAGTAATTTTATATATTTTGAAAACTATCACAAAAAGTCACAATTTTAATGTTCGTTTTAGACCCCAAAATATGTTAAGTCCCCGCAATTAATTTAGGATTCAAAGTTATAACTCAAGACAATAATTAAAACACAGGATAGAACAAATTAAAACCTTGATTGATCTGCACAAAAGAAGGTTTCAAGGTTTCCATCAACGCCTTTGGCAACGTAGAAATAGACCGGGGTGTGCTCGATGAGGCCATCGTGAGCGAGGACGGAAAAACCGAACGGTCCTAATGCACCTCGTGTCGCGGCTCCACCGTTTTTGGCACAGTCATATGCAACAGCGGCTCCGTTCAATCGCATTACTGTCTGCTCATCGAGTTCGAACTCGGCTACGATGTCTAATTGGGATGCTGCAGGCAGGTCGAGTGGTACGAGTGAGCCAGCTTCCATGATAAGATTGTTGAAAACTGTTGCGTTTGTTCGCAATGCGTTAATCTCTTCAACCGGCCATTGGATTATATTGCTTTGAGTTTTTTTATCCAACAGAATTGTTCTTGGAACACCCTGTGAACAAGATATAATCAGTTTATTAGGATCCAATCAAACTCACACCGGGAATTTCCAACGAGCATTTTTGTCAGAAAGTCATCAGAAGAAAATGGCACGTTCCAACAATTTACGACAAAAAAATTTGTCTGAAAAAAGACTGGAAAACTTTTTCCGACAAACATTTTTGTCTGAAAGTCGTCGGAAACGACCATTCTGACAATTTACTGACAAAAAATATTTTGTCGGAAAAAAAGCTAGTGGGAAACTTTTCCCGACAAACATTTTTGTCAGAAAGTCTTTAGAAACGACCGTTTGACAAATTACCAACAAATAAATTTTATAGGAAAAAGGTTTGGGAGAAACTTTTTCTGACGAGCAGTTTTATCAGATGTCATCAGAATTGGCCGTTCTGACAGTTTTGTCGGAAAAAAGTTCATGGTAAACTTTTTATGACGTGCATTTTTGTCAAAAAGTAGTCGGAAACGATTGTTCTGACAATTTTCCGACAAAATATTTTGTCAGAAAAAAGCTTGTGAGAAACTTTTTGCGACAATATTACGACAAAGGTTATTTATCGGAAATTTTTGTCAGAAAACTGACTGGTTTCTAGTAATGCTAGAACCGGAATATATGAACAGTTATACGGTTTTTTGAATTACCATGAGAGAAGCCCAACCCTTGCTAATGTCGGAGGCTTCGGTATCGGTCTCCTTGATCCAACTCCACGATACTCTTCTTTGTTTGTTTTGGTCGTAGAATGTCTTGGAAGCATAATATACACCGTAATCGTATCTCAACCCGATCCCAACATCTAACGTAGGATTATCCGGCGTCCATTTCCCCTTATACGCGTCATAACTACCAATCGCATAATAATCATTCCGATCATCATCCAGGCTAGCTTTGACCACATGTTTGACCCCGGGTCCATCAACAGACGTGTCAAGACCATTTTCGGCCTGTTTCGAAATCGGGTAAAAGTCAACACATTCCCACATACCCGTACCCGGGACAGCATGTAACACCCCATCCAAAAGCTCAAACGTTTTAAAGTCTTCGGTGTCGTAAACCAACGAGATGCCGGTTTTGTTGATCTTAGACCCAATCGTGATTCGCCATTTTCCCTCGGGCGTCTTCCACGCGGTCGTGGGGTCGCGGAAGTCCTTGTTGTCGATCCCGGGTGGTGGGACGAGGACCGGGTTGCCAGGGTATTTGACCCAGTTGATTAGGAGTGGGTCAGATGTGTCGGCCGGGTAGGCAAGGTTTTGGACTTGGACGGATTCGTTTGTGGATCCAGTGTATAGAACGACGAGTTGACCGTCTGGAAGGATGGTGGCAGAACCCGTCCAGACGCCCTGCTCGTCATACCATTGGTCGGTTTCCATGGCTATGGGAAGGTGGCGCCAGTTGATTAGATCTTTTGAGACGGCATGACCCCAAACAATTTTTCCCCACACAGGAGCATCTGGATGATATTGGTAAAACAAGTGATACCATCCTTTGTAGAAAACTGGACCTGAAAAATAAAATAAATAAATTAATTAATTAAAATAAACATATTTTACTGGTTGGATAAAAAAACATGTGTTTTTAAGGTATGGATCTTGTAAAATAACAATACTTTAACACCTAAAAAGTGAGTCATCTTTCTTCTTTTTCAACTATAAAAGTGTAGATTAAAAATTGATTTTAAAATTTCAGAAAGTAATAACACTTAGTTTATTTTAAAAGTATTTACCAAAGTCTCTATTTTGTATTTTATAACGGATTTATTTTAAGAGGTAAAATTAGAATTTTATTTAGTGGTAAAATTATTATTTTATTTAGTGCCCACTTATTTTGAAACGATTTGAGAGATCCAATTATTTGAAAGTTCAAATACGTATCAAATTTCTATTTTTTGTTGAACGTTAAAAGTTACTATATTAAAGAAATGAATACAATAATACCACAATAATTAGATTAGTCAATCTGGAATTGTCGTGCGGGTTTTTGTGATATTTTTTTTTTGATAGGCAACTTTCATTTTTAAGTGGCAGTCGCATCTCCAAATCGGAGACCCGCACCTCTCAACCTGACCACTACGTTGTCTGAACCGGGCCCGCGGGTTCAGAACGAGAGGCTTCGGCTATCACCGGGAAACCATGGAGCCTGCTGCCACTTGACAACAGTTGCGCCGCCACACGGACAAGACCCGCTAGCGTAACGCACTCCGGACTAAAACCCGGGTTGGCTCAGGATCGAACCTGCGTGGGCAGGTTGATCCTTCATTGCCAATAACCACTAGACCAAAGTAGCTAGGAAGGATGTATGATGAATCAGCAAAAACGTGTGTGGGCCAGCCGAATATTAGTTGGAATCGCCATAGGATAAGATCTTATGTTATTATTTATTTTTTTATTCACTTTTTTTCTAAAAGCAAATTTGACTAAAAGAAAATAAGAAATAATAATATGTTACCGTATTAAAGAACAGCACAAGAAAGCATTCATATATCCATATTTTAAGGCATATCTTCACAATTAAATGCGTGTAAAATAACAAATTAAGTAAATTTATATTTACATTTAAAAGTATGAAAAAATCAAAAAATAGCACATGTTTATATATCCGGTCACGCTTTTTATGTGTGAGATACTTTGTTAGTATGACACATGACTATTTACACATTTATAATGCAGCTTTACTATTATTGTTCTTCGTACATGCTTATAAATGTGAACATTTTTTGAGACAAATTTGTTATCGATACGCATTTGCCTAACGCGTCGATATTTAATAAACATGGGGAAATGTTGGGTGCGTTAAATGAATTAACAGTTCGAGTACTAACCGTTAGGATCTGCAGAGAGATTCGCCATCACGAGCAATGCCAACCATGAACATAAATAAGAAATTATTAGACATTACATAAATCATAATTTTTAATATTCATATTTTTAAAATAAAAGACATCATAACTAATGCTGTCCGTAACCACATGACCACGTTCATCATGTGACATTTTTTAATCAATAAAACAACTTTTTATGTGTTGTCACATATGTAGTCACTAAACCCCTTTCGTGTGGTGGTATCAAGGTATGTATGTCAATCTTTAAATTATTCGAGTGTTTACATGGTGGACAAAAGTGTAGATTTAATGATATAATTATTTGAAAAACTTACCGTTCATCCAGTTGTTCTCTGGTTGAAAATGAAAAGCGGTTCTCTGCCAATCCAACATGTTGGAGCTCCATGGATACGAGTTTTCGGCACCTAACAAGGGACGGAAAGATTTCTCCGATACGCCTTTATCGACGCCGCGGGACAACGGAGTTGTCACCGCCATTGAAGGTGCGGCATTGGTGCTTAAGTCCTTAGGAAGTACATGTTCATTTCCAGCGAAAAGAGCAACTAGAAACGTGACAGATAGAAACGCACACACAAAAAAGATGGCTGCCTTTTTGGGGTGGAGGCCGGTGGTGGGCTGATCACCGGCGGTGGGCTCACCGTCGGGTAATGGGGCGTAGGAGTAGGGAAGGGCAGAAATGGCATTTGGGTCTTCAAGATCTGAGGAAGAAGCCATGTTTGTGAATGTGGATTGTAGAAAAGGCTGGCGATGGTATTTATAATGAAGTTTTTGTGAGGAGAGAAGAGGATTTAAAATTATTGGTGCTGACGTGGAAATTGGTGTTTACACGTGGCCATCTTCAAGAAGTGAGAAATAACGTCGTTTTGTTCCTAAATTATTATGTTAAAAGGAAAATGAAAGAAAATTGGTAAACGAGAATAAAATAAGAAAATAGAGTTTTTTTAGGAAATTAAATTGAAAAAACTTTTGGTTATTTTTTCTCTTTTAGACTTCTTTTGTAAATATATGATGATTTTGAAGGACAATTTTTATTAACTTTTTAGATGTTAAATGAAAATTTTAAAAAGGTTTCAGAATAATTTTAAGTTATAACTATAGAAAAATCTACAACATACAAATGAAATGAAGAGTGTAGTCGTAAAATTATCGATCATAGTAAATAGTTGCATAAAATGATAAAAGAAATTATAATTAAATTAAATTAAACTAAGCACACAAATTAAATTAAAATTAAATCTTTAAGTTCTTAGGTGAAAATTTTCATCTTTGGATTTAAGATTATTATTTTCATAAAGTAAGAATAAAAAAAATAGTTTGAAAAAGTTAGCGTATTACCGGTCAGAAATTAAATACTATAAAAGTGATAGTTTTATGTAATTTAGTGTTTTAAAGATAACTTCAATTCAAATAAAATGTACATGAAACATACGTCTAACAAGACTTTGTCAAATTCCATCTAGAAAATCTCCAATGACCGAAAATTGACATACTAACTAGTTTTATATAATTTATATTTTTTAAGTGTTTATTGATATTGGAGGCAAAAAAAAAATTTTCCTTTTATAAAATATTTATATACGAATGCATGAAATATATGATCCAAATAACTAGAAATAACTGGATATGTGGTCTACACTTTTCTTCTATAAATTATAGTAATAATTGTGTTTGTGTACGTGGACATTATTTTAAGGAACCAAAGGAACCTATCACATGTATAATATAATTTAAAATTTGCATTATTGTACTAAAATAATTTCATTATTGAAGTTGATTTCAAAATCCACGTCGGTGTACTACTAATAATTAATCAAACATACGACCCTTCTAATTTGCAACAAGACATGTGCCATTTTTTCTGAAGATTTATTTACGAGATTAGTTATTACACGCCAGGTTCATGAGTTTTTTAGATTGTTAAAAATTGTCTCTTTAATTAAGAATATTCTTGTCGGTTGAAACTTTTTTTAAACTTATTTAAAAAAAAAACTGATTTAGAATATTAAATACATAAGTTTATTTATGATAAACCTCTGAAGATTTAGTTACGAGACTAGTTATTACATGTCAGGTTCATGATTTAGAATATTAAATACGTATATAATAGGTAATAGTAGATCATACACGTCTAAATTGATCATATTGGACCTTAGTATAGAGTCATAATAACTCTTAGTATATCATAGAGGTGCACAAAAAACCCGGAACCGGCTCCTTCTAATACCCGGTTTTTCAAAACCGATTCTTAAGAATACCCGAAATGTGCACCTCTAGTATATCATATTAGGCCC
Organism: Smallanthus sonchifolius; assembly: GCA_023525975.1. NCBI lineage: Eukaryota > Viridiplantae > Streptophyta > Magnoliopsida > Asterales > Asteraceae > Smallanthus > Smallanthus sonchifolius. The sequence goes on along the minus strand of CM042041.1, from coordinate 55,829,369 downwards.
TAGGGAACCATATTGGGCCTTAGTGTACCATCTTGAGTCTTAGTGGACCATATTGCACCTTAGAGGAATATCTTATGCTATAGTGAAACCATCTTGTGCCTTATTGGACCATATTGGGCCATAATGGATCATCTTGGACCTAAGTGGATATCGGTTGGAAATCCGTCGCAAAACCCTTTTCTGTCATATCCCACGCTTTTATAAACCCTTAGCGTACCCACCTCCTTGCAGTCGCTCACAACCCACCTCTTTTTCGTCACTCACAACCCATCTCCATGATGTCTCGCCAACAACAACCACCACCACCATCTCGCCTTTTCGGCTCCCACTTCTTTGCCGTCGCAAACCCCCCTCCACGTCGTCTCTGCAGCCAAAAACCACCACCACCATTAAGGTATAAGATTTCTTGACTTTGTTCATTGTGTAGTTAAATTGTAGTTAAATTGAGTTGAAATTAAGGTTATTTTGGTTGAAATTAGGGTTGTTTTGGCTGAAGATTGTGTAGTTTAATTGGGTTGATTATGTTGGTTAAGCTGATTTTAGTATTTTGATCGTGTTGATTTTGGTACTGAATCAATTAATGTTTATTAACTTAGAACCTATGTGTTTTGCAAAGAATCACACGTGATTGGTACTTTGATGTTGCTTTGAGGTAGTATGGTAGTTGATTTTGGTTATATTTTCATTGTCCAAAGGGTCTAATTTGATAAGTTGAGCTAGAAAGAAATGGGTCCAAAGTGAATTGAATTTTGATAGTTAACTGAATAGAACTTTTCAAAATTGCTTTGTTTGATATCTAGGTATTATTTTAAAAATATACTTTGGTTACTATTGTAAAAACAAACACCTTTTAATTTCATATAACACATTAGTTATTCAAAAATAATTACAATTTGTTTAGTGAATTAAATTGGGGAAACAATATATCATATAAATTGGTTTGAATGAACTACTTTTAGTTATGGTTTTATATAAGTTTATATTTAAAATGTTGATGGCAAAAACCAGAGGTGGACGACCACGTGGAGGTAGCTCAACCGGTAATTTGAGGTGTTCCATATCTGCTAGCAGTCACGTCAACTCGTTTGGAGGTCGAGGGGCGGGGTAATCCATCACATACTTGTTCGTACGTAATCCGTCTGAAATTAGCGACCGAAATACGTCGGTGAAGGTATTTCCAACATGCATTTTTGTTATGAACTATCTTCGATGGAAGCTCGTCGGTAACCAGTTTCACCGACGGAACTGGCCATCGGTTAAATTTCATTTTCTTGTAGTGTATACGTAGATATATCACCCTTAGAAAGATGATTATTTTACTGATTTTCCGTATAACAAATTCCTTAAATAAATGGCTGTACTCATTCACTTACGTTAAATTAGGTTTAAATCTTTCTTAGTGTAATTAATGATAAATAACAATGAACATCGTCTTCGACAATGGTTATATTTGTGGTTAATTAGAACTCTATCCATATATTTATGTGGATAACGTTCTTTTGGAGTTCCTTTCAGGGGCTTAGTGTTTAGGCAAGAATAGTAAAATAGCAAACTTACAAAATACATCAATTAGCAAGAGTACTTTTCAAGACTAATATGGGTAAACACCGCTCGCTCTCTTATCCACAAGAAACCCTACCAACATAATGGGAAGAAAGGAAATAGTAGTACATGTACCTAATTAAATTAATTATTTGACAAAACATGTCATGTTAGTAGCTAATGTCATTAAATGTTAACCTATTTTTCTTAATTAGTTTAAGAAGTATTTAATTTTTGGATTACGTAAATTATACTTTTATTTTTCATACTATTTCAATACTATAACTAGGAATTTTGCCCACCTCGAGTTGCGACGGCGTCGAATTTATACGGTAGGAAGCTGAACCTAAGCGCTACGCGGCGGTAGTTTGGTAGTTATCGATTCGGCTCGTCCACGGGAATAAAACTTACATTTTAACACATACTCGCTATAACGTAAGATACGAAAAAAAAACACTCGAAAAGCTGAAAAAAAAATAAACAAACCCGTGCATCCCGTTTAAAAAAAATGTTAACGAAAACTATTACTAATACCCAGTAAACTTTTGTTGCAATTTTATAAAAAATTGAAGCTTTGTGGCAAATATGTAAAAAGAAAAAACTTTGAGTAAAAGGAATTTGTGTCAAATGTGTAAATACACAAACTTTTGTGCCAAAATAAAACCCATGGAAAGGTTACTATTGAATTCCTAAGGTTTTGTGTCAAATGTGTAAATACACAAACTTTTGTGCCAAAATAAAATCCATTTGAATTCCTAAGGTTTTGTGTCAAATGTGTAAATACACAAACTTTTGTGCCAACTTGAAAACCATAAACTTGTGAGGTCAAAACATAAACCACTAAAATGTTTTTGTGCCAATTTGAAAATCACAAACTTGTGTGGCCAAAACATAAAGCACTAACACTTTACTGTAGAATACCTAAAGTTTTTCAATATAAGGATAATTTGAGTGAACTTCGTTTTTGTTTCCTGTGATTTAACCATTTTCCTCTAATAGTTTGAAAATGACCAAAACACTCCTTGAGGTTACCATTTTGTTGTTATTTTGCACCCTCGCACTAACTCCGTTAATAATTTCAGTTAAAATTAAGGGCATTTGACAACAAAATGATAACATCAAGGGAGCAAAATGGCAACAAAATGATAACATCAAGGAGTGTTTTGGCCATTTTTAAACTATTAGAGCAAAAGGGTTAAAATGGTCAAACCACGAGGAGCAAACACGAAGTTTACTCTTATAATTTTCTTTGATCAATAATCCGGTTTTATAATTTTACTTTCTATTCTATCCGTTATATTAATCTAAAACATTATTATTGTTATAAAAATACTATAGTAGTAATTGTAAAACACGGTTATATTATGTGTCTCTTACAATCATTTATTTAATTATTAAATGATCAATTGACTTATTTATTTATTATTAACATATGACTAGTAATAAGTTGATGAGTTTAATTACTCTTAATGAGACATTAATGGGTTCCCCTTAGGTGTACATATATATAGCGAGATAATTAGAGGGAATAGAAAAATCAGCAATTCTATCACCACTAAGAAATTTGTCCCTCTCTCTCTCCCATAACCGTGAGTTCTTACGAACTAATCTTAATTAGTCATCATAACCGTACACTCTAAATGGGAACCTGATCCTTATCAGAGACCATCACTACAAAGAACACACTCAATAGCGGCAACATTTGTCGCCGCTAATGCCCCCGTTTGTGGTTGCTGATACCTTTAGCGGCGACTGTCGCCGCTAATTCATTGCCGCCTGGTCACCGCTAATACCACACCCTTAGCGGCGACATTCCTGGGTGTCGCCGAATAATGTCGCCGCTATTGCCTCATTTTCTTGTAGTGCATGACGTCTTCCCTCTAATCGGTTAGCTTAACATGTATTATTTACATTATTGTTTTTCATTATCATGTTAAAAAATTGATCAACAATAGTAGTAATAATAAGAATAATAATAGTTATTTATTATTTTTGTTGTTAGTTATTATTAACGAACTCCTGAATCTTGACGGCAGAACTTAAATCCACAACTTGTTATGTGGACTTTCGTTTTCTTTGTCTTTATCATAAACAAAAAGGTTGCACCGAACTGATCAAAAACTACATAATTCATGTGCGACAAGATCCTGGTCCCTGGAGTTGGACATGTGCCGGTACACATGTCCACTTGAAACATGCATTAACCTAATCCTATTTTAGAAGACATCATTTGATTTGTACGTTCCTTGGGCTATTTGATTTAATAAACACTAAAACACTCATCCATCCACCGTTTAATGTTTCTTATTTTTACATGACCAGTTGATGTAACTATTAGAGAAATATATAGTTATGATTACGTAACTTATAGATAACGCGTTTGCAAAGAGAATGAAAGCTCACGATTTTGATAAAAAATAAATATTTACAAGAAACGTGATAAATTTTGCATCTGATGTGGATCATATATTCTTGTTGTAGATATAATCAGTTATAACTTTTCTTAAAGAAAGATAGAGATCACGTTTATAATTAATCTTCTCTCTAGTTAAGAATCGCTACAGATTTACCTGATTCTTTTTTTAATAGTTGTCTTTATTACATCATCACGGCTCTCATCTTCTTTGTTTTAGCCCGTGAGCATATAGATGAACTTCACATGGTTCATCCTTCACTTCATACATCTAACTTTCATATCCGAGTTATTTCACGTATGATTTTTTTTTACTCAGGCCAAGATTGTGTGGATATGTCACAAGGTAGTAATTTGGGGTAGAGGTGCACATAACGGTTTTTCAAACCAATGTGAAACGGTTTGAGTCAGAAGGATCAAAAACGGTTTGGTGTCAAACCGGTTTTTGGAGTGGAAAACTCAAACCTATCTGAACCGGTTGAGGTTGGTTTGAGACCGTTTAGGTTCAAACCGGGTCTGTTTTTTAATTTATAAACATTATTAGAAAGTTAAACATATAAAATTAAAAAAATAAAGTTCATCTTTTACTTATTTTTTTTTTTTGAAGTTTGGAAATTACAACAAACGTAAATACGTTACAAAAAAAACTTAGAAAATGTGAAAACATTACAATTAATATTTTATTTTTTGACTTTTAATCGTTGTAATCGACATCGTTGTTTAGTCTTTTTTGGTTTATTTTTTGTCGGAACTATTGCTAGTGTTTCGGTGTGCTTCAGCGTAAGCGAGTTATTCATCGGAAAGTGGCAACGGCTTTCCTTATGTCACCTCTCCCTCGTATATGATTTATTTGACTTGAACTTCTTCTTCAAGCATTGTAGTATCTTCTATCCATTCTATCACGTCCAAATGGTTTTTCAAGCAAATGCAAATTTCCATCGCTAGGGGAGTGAGTCTTGTTCTTCGTATGTATAAAACCTGCCACTAAGAAAAAAAGTAGATTCCAAAGCTACCGTAGAAATTTGGACGGTTAGAAAATTGCGGGCCATGGCTGCTTGGAACCAAAAATTGGGATTACTTTCATTTCCATCAAGCCAAAATATCAAATTAATCAGGACTCAAAATGGATAAAAAAATCCATTGCGTAATACCTTCCGAGTTTGCTACTTTTGGTGCTACGTCGAGCCCGTTTACTATATTCATTCCTTAAATCATTATATGAATTAAGAATGGTGTTTCTACTCGATCTATAACTTAATGCCAAACCCACTTACTCATGTATGTTTGATGTGGTACCATATTTAGATAGGTAAACATCAAACAAATCTTGTAAATATTGGTTAACATATATGTTTGTATTGTTTGAAAATTGGAAGTCTTCTTCATCTTAACCTAAATCGTGCATTATTTTATCAATTAATTTTTCAACCCCGATAACATTTAAGGTTGGGTTCAAAGTAGCGGCACAAGTAATAACGGTATGCATCTCGGTAAAATATTTTTTTAGTTTAATTTTCATTGGTGTTATCATTTTCGTAAAAAATGGTTTGTGAAATTCTAACTCGGCTAAATTGTTACACATTAAAAATAGTTGCTTAAGCACTAATGGATTCGTGGGATAATAAACCCCGAATAAAAAAGTAGTTGTGGTTTTGAAAACTTCGAGTAAGTCAGTTATATTTTCAACAATGTTACAACTCAAACCTGGAAAGTTTTTCATCCAACATGTTGCGCACAAAGGCTATCATAAAACATTTCTAAAGTTGGACTTTGTCGAATAGCGCTTTCAAATATTTTACCAATTGAATTCCATCTAGTAGGCACGTCCCAATTTGGACTTAAGCAAAGCAATCCCTTTTCACGACAAAGGTTAATATAATCATGATATCTTTTTTTTACAAGTAGCAAAACATCACGTAAAAAGGTTTTAAAAGCTTTTTTAAAACATAAACCTCTTGAACAATGAGTCTGTCGCGCACAACCAAGTTAATGATGTGTGCAACACATCAAATATGAAAAAAACGTTATTACAAACCGATTGATATTTTAATGCAAATTTTTGAACCGCACTTGTAATATTTATAAGTAGTTATTATATTATCTAAAATATGAAATGAATTTTCTCCGTTATGCAGATATGCAAACAATTCAAACGCAATCGTACACTTTATAATCTCCACGTATCAGAATCTACCCAATGCGCAGTAACGTAACTGTACGAATCCGGTATACTGTGTGTAGACGACAAAACATCGATAGTTAGTTCACAAAGGTAAATGACCTTACAAATGTTTATGGTCAGTTTACATATATGCTTTATGACGTCTTAATTACAATGAAGAGAATTCACCCAATCTTAATTACAATGAAGAGAATTCACCCAATCTTAAAGTTACAAATGTTTAGGGTTCAAGTTATACTTTAAGTATCACATGGTTGAAATTGTGGTGTTGTATGTGGAGGAACTTCACTAGTTAGGAATCTATGATGATTTATGAGTTAGGACTATACTAGTTGTGTAGTATAATGGAAAAATACGAAGGTATACTAGTGAAGAGAATGGATATTGAGTCACAAATATGTCATTTGACATCTATGTGGAAGTACCAATAGATATGTTGCAAGTGACTCACTGTTGCTAACAAACCCGTCTATAAATTATAGTCTATTTGGGGTTGTGTTGTGACCCATTTGGGTTGGATTCCAATGATAAAGAATGTATAGAGTTCAATCATTTTAGTTGAAGAGTCAGATTTGATAGTATTTCGTTAATGAGATTTGATTAAAACTGTCAAGAAATGGATTATTGTCAATAGAAAGTGTTACATGTATTGTTTGGTGTTAATCAGAGCCGTTCCCGATGATTCAAATGCCCTACACGAGCAAAAAAAAGGCCCATAACGAAATATATAATTTTTTTAAGCCTAATACAAAATTACAAAGTGTTGAGTTGGATTAGATTCATGGGCCTAAACACATTTAGCATTTTTAAGCCTAACATACTAGACGTGAACAAAAAAACCGGAACCGCCCAAGGAACCGGAACCGGTTCTTCCTGAAAACCGGTTCTTCCGGAACCGTACCGGTTCTTGAAACATACTTTTAAAAAGGCTCAATTGTTTTTTCTTGATGTATTTGATCCAATAATTTTTTTTTAAAAGCCTTAAAAATTACTTTTTTAAAAGGCCCAATTGTTTTTCCTTGATATATTGGATCCAATAATTTTTTTTTTAAAACCTGGAAAATTACCTCTTTAAAAAGGCATAATAAAAAAAATTTAAAGCCTCGAAAATTATATATATAATTTTTTTTGGCCCCTCGAAATGTTAGGGCCACTACGGGTAGTGGTGCACAAAAAAAACCGGTTTTTTTTTAACCCGGTCCAAACCGGCAAACCGGTTTGGCTTAAACCGGTTTGGGCCAAACCGGTTCGGGTTGCCCAAAAACCGCCGGTTTGAAGCTTCCTGGATGAGATCGGGTTAGGGACCGGTTCATCCTAACCGGTTTTATAAACCGGTTTAAACCGGTTTTCGAGCTGGGCAAAAAATAGCCGTTGAGGTCGATTTTGGCCCTTTTTTGGAGTTTTTTGCACCCTTAAAACACTATAAATAGGTGGGGGTGTTTAGGGTTGATCACACCTCTCTTTACACTCTCTAATCTCTAAAACCGCTCTTTAACCGCTCAAAAACGCTCTCTAAACTCTCTCTAAACTCAAAAAAAAAAAACATGGCAAGTTTTGGTGTTGGTGGTTCCTCAAACGAAGTTACCGTTGTAGAAATTCGAGCAACAACGAGAAATCCGGCAATTTGGTGCAATTACGATCTATGTTTGTTGTCAAACGGGAAGGAACGTGCTCGGTGCAAGATGTGTGGTGCGTTTTTGGGGAAAGATTCAAACACTAGTTTGAAAATGCATATGGAAAAATCTTGCCCGTCATTGAAGGGAATTCCAAGTGAAGGTCAAGCCTCGATGACAAGCGAAGGAGGAATTTGGAACTTTGATCCAAATATTGTTCGAGATCGAATGGCGAGGTTAGTGATTCAAGAAGGATTGTCGTTCAACCACTTTGACAATCCGCGCTTGACAAGGATGATTCAAGAGACACTCCAACCTCGTTATCACCAAGTAAGTCGCACAACCCTTAGACGAAATTGTATAAAAATGTGGAAAAAAGCAAAAAAAGAATTAATTTTGGGTTTTGAAAATTTGCAAACCGGTGTAAACTTAACCACCGATGTTTGGTCGGCTCCACATAGTATACCCGATTCGTACCTTTGCGTTACCGCGCATTGGGTTGATCCCAATACGTGGCAAATGATGAAGCGTACAATCGCTTTTGACTTGTTTGAATATCCACACACCGGCGAAAATTTATTTTATATATTGGATGGTGTTATTAACGAATTTAAATTACAAAATAAACTTTTTTCAATGTCTTTTGATAATGCATCTAATAATACAAATGCGGTTCAAAAACTAAAAATTAAATATAAACCCGTTTGCAACGGCGTTTTTTTCCATAGTCGATGTGTCGCACACATCATTAACTTGGCGGTGCAAGCCGGGCTTGCAATTGAAGAGGTTTCAAACTTAACATATACTTTTCGACAAATGCTTAAAGATATTTTTAGTAACAGAAAAAGATACCATGATTATATTAAATTTTGTCGTGATACGAATAATCTTTGCTTAGGCCCGAATTGGGACGTCGAGACAAGATGGAACTCGACTTATATTATGTTTTATAGCGCTTTACGACAAAGAGAAACTTTAGAACTATTTCATGATATGCTTGCCTCAAAACCTCGTCGTAAAATTCAAAAGTTTCCGTCTCCAAATTGGGATATTTTAAAAGACGTAACCGAATTGCTTGAAGTTTTTAAAACCGCCACCACTTTTTTATCCGGTGTTTATTATCCCACAAGTACATTAACACTAAAACAAATATATTTAATGGCTAACAAGTTGTCTGAGCTTGAAAATAAAAGCGATCTTTTTACAAAAATGATAGAACCGATGAAAGAAAAATTAGTGAAATATTTTAAAGAAATGCCTCCCGTTATAACTTGCGCCGCCGCGTTAAACCCTACCATAAATGTTTACGGGGTTGAAACCTTGATTGATAGAATTACTTACGCTTTGAATTTGGATAGTGAAGACATCCATTTTGCACAAGGCACAAAAACATATTTTAACAAATGTTTACAAGATTTATTTGATGTTTATTTACATAAATATGGTACAACTCCGACTCCACATGATACAATGGGTACATCATCAAGTGGTACCTCGAGAGATGTTAATTTGAATTTAAATAACGAAATGTTAAATGAATTTAGTAAACGGGCTCGAGGTATCACCCCGAGTAGCGAACTCGGAAGGTATATTGGCACAAACTTTTTAGCGTTTATGCCTCCCACCGTTTTTAAGGAGTTTGATATTTTGGCATGGTGGAAAACAAACGAAGCTTCGTTTCCGATTCTTTCCGCCATGGCCCGTGATGTACTAACCGTCCAAGCTTCCACGGTACCTTCGGAATCTGAGTTTTCTTTTAGTGGCAGGGTATTATCGATACGAAGGACTAGACTCACACCCCTAGCGATGGAAATGTGCACTTGCTTGAAGGACCATTTGGATGCGATGGAAAGGATACAAGACCAAACTTCTCTCGAAGATGAAATTCAAGCCGAAGAAGTCATACACAACAACGAGGTTGATCTTGGAATATCCGAACCCGTCACGGATGAAGAACTAGCCGAAGATGCAAGGCTACGAAGCTCTAGTTCCGAAGACAACGCACAAGAATAATCAATCAATATTCCAAAAAATAAAACGTTGAACTAAATGTTTTATATTTGTTATATTTTTTGTAATTTTTTACAATTTTATCTTGTCATGTTTTTTAATTTTCGAACTTTCCAAATATTAATAAACGTTGAACTTTATGTTTTAATTTTGTTATATTTTATTATGGATTTTATATTAAAAATATAAAATTTATTTGGATTTTTTTTTTTTATAAAATCCGGTTTAAACCGGTTTAAAGGACAAACCGGTTTAAAACCTACCTGAACCGGTTTGACCGGTTTACATATTTCCATTACCCAAACCGGTTTAACCCGAACCGGTTTGGGCCCAAACCGGTTTTGACTTTTCGTTGACCAAACCGGTTCGGGTCGGGTTGAACCGGTTTGGGTTAAAAAACCGATTTGTGCACCACTAACTACGGGTGTGTTGCCCGCAGGCCCAATGGGCCGGCCCTGGTGTTAATCTTGGCATTCTAAACCCAAAATGGAGTAAAAGACCTGTATGGTGAAGTTTGTATGCCAAAAGAGCCTGTATAAGGCAGTTTATACCCCTGGTGCTGAGGCTGCGTAAGTTACACCCCCAGTGTAAATTGCGTCGGGCTTACATGAAATGGTTGATTTTGACTCGTTTTGTGTATTGTTGTTGTATGTTAATGTAATTTTATTATGTATTTGGATATATTTGACTAGGTAAATCACTAAGTCATTATGTTACAACTTGTTTTATTTTCAGTTAGGTTTGTGCATCAATCTTTTGGATATTTAAAAATGGTACCAAACTAAAGGTGAAGAGGGCACAACCCTTACCCAAAAACTATCCTAACAAAATTAACCAATGAGGTTGTGTCACCTCACTTTTACAATTTTCCTATCATAATACCCTAAAGTGAAGGGTGCACAACCCTAATACCCTTATTTTTTTATTTTTTTTATTTTTTTAAATTAAAAATAATAAATAAAACACATTTTATTTATTCAATAAAATAAAAATAACAAGAAATACAAAAAATTACATAGAATAAAAATAAAATAACATAAAGTCAATCTAATCTTCGTCATCCAAATGAATCGTGCTATCAACATGTTTCACAAGATCAAATCGTAGCCTAAAATGTGTACTCGCATCGTGCAACTCTGGAAGGACATTATCGTCTATAACTGGATTGATCGGAGGATCCCTAATGTAGACCGGTGATATTATATTTTCGTCATCTTTTATGATCATATTGTGGAGTAACATGCACGCATAAACCACATTCCTAATCTTTTCCGGCTTACGAGAGTGAGCGGGTCGCCTAAGTATACCCCATTTAGCTTTTAAAACATCGAAAGCTCGCTCAACGTCTTTTCTTGCCGACTCTTGCACCTTTTTAAACTGCTTTTCTTTTGGATCGGTTGGATAGGCGAACGATTTCACAAACGTAGACCAAGTAGGGTATATACCATCGGTAAGATAGTATCCACGTTTGTATTCTCGCCCGTTGACATGAAATGGACATTTAGGCGCGTTTCCAAGGTGCTCGTCGGTAAATAATGGAGATTGTTGTAGAACATTGATGCCGTTGTTTGAGCCCAGCGGACCACAAAACGCATGCCAAAACCACAATTCATTAGAAGCCACCGCTTCGAGCATGATTGTCGGGTATTGGTGATCACCTCACATATATTGTCCACGTGGCCTTGTCGGGCACATTCTCCAAACGAAATGTGTACAATCGATGCTACCGAGCATACCCGGAATGTCATGTTTTTCTTTATGCGCGTTGTACAAAAGTGTAACGTCGTGGCTTGTCAGTCTACATAAGAACTCTTTACCATAAAGTATAACTATGACATTACAAAAATATTCTAGGCATTCAAGTGAGGTCCTACAAGCCATACTTAAATACTCATCGTATTCGTCGGGAGGATTACCGGTTGTGAGTTGTTTGACCGCAGATGTGCATTTTTGTAACGCCATGAAACTCTTTTTCATCCTCCCGTCTAAGCCCTCTTGGAACCATTCAAATTTTGATTCTATAACCTCAACAATTTTTAAAAATAAACGTTTTGACATTCGAAATCTATCACGAAACGTACCTTTATCAAATTTTGGATTTTCGTCGACGAAATAATCGTTCATTAGAGTTTCAGGCTTGTTCACGATCACGTGGCACATATCGTTTTTTAGAGGTTGTCGTGTCTTCTTCTTCGGCTTGAGCGACAATATTCGTCAAAAATTGGAGACTAGACCCGCTATCGTGAGGAAATAGCAACTCATAGTCACCGGATGATTCAGGAGGAATCAACAATTCGCGATCCATTATAGTGTATATTTAATAGAAAAAGAGATGAAAGAAATTTTTTTGGTACGAAAAATATTGTTTAGTTGTATGGTATTTATAATGATAAAAAACAGTTTTTTTATATTTAATGCCCAACGGCATTATAGCCTTTTTTTGTTTGAATTGCATTCGAGTACTTAAACCCGCAAAACACAAGTTTCTCACTCGGGTAAGGGGTCGGCGACGGTGTACCCGCGCGGGTATGGAAACCCGATAGCCTTTCCCAATGATGCCCCCTTTACCCTAAGTAAGTTAGGTTATCACTCTTTGTATTTAATGGAAATGAATAGTTACAAATGAGGTATCTAACATCAAGTTTTGAAAAGTTAATGTTTTAATTATAAAATTAATGTTGATTATAAAATGTTTGTAAAATGTATGGGTGTTACATTGGTTTCTTGCAGATATGGTTCATATTTCTCAACTTACTCCCTTACATTGTCACAACAAAAATGTGACGCAGGTTTAGGGCGGACATAACATGTCAGACATGACACTATAAGACATGACACGATAAGACACGGTTACCTGTTGTGTTCAACACAACACGATAACTTATCGTGTCATTTTTTTTCCAAACACGACATGTTAAGAACACACGTCACCTGTTAAGGGACCTGTTTAGAAACCTGTTTAAAAAAAGAATAAATATAACATATGTAATAAAAGAAAAAAATGCCAAAACTTAATAAAATTTAAAAAATCCAATCATAACATCTATTAACATAATAAATCAAAAACCTTTAAAAAACCATAAAAAGCGAAATTAATTATTAGAATCGGTCTATAATCTAGATACAAATAGGATGTTAAGTGTTAACATGTCCCTAACAGATCTTAACAGGTTAACATGTCTTTAACTTGTTAAGACACAAATTTAGCATGTCCTTAATGTGTCGAGCTATTTAAGACACGAAACCTGTTAAGGTCAAACACGGGACATGTTAATTACGTGTCGTGTCGTGTTAACAGGTCCGTGTCAAAAATTGCCAGCCTTACGCAGGTTGCGAAGAATTATGTTTTCATGAGAGGACGAAGCATTTGTTATCATCTGTAGCATTACTGATATATTTAATCCGACTCTCGATTTCGCTTCTTATCTGACAAACTATAAATACTTATCATTATCGCATTGTGAGTTTAAAGGGTGACGCTAGCATAATAAAGTTATATTGGGGTCCTTTTGTATTGAACTTTTTTTAGTCTTATTTTTAGTCTTTTAGATAAGTTAAGCCTAGATTGTTTTTCGATTAATTTTGTTTTTTATTTCTTTGTAATTCAATTTTCTCTAATAATAGAACTTTATCCGTTGGTACATTATCGGTTAAATGAATAACATATTAATATAATCAAATATTTTCTGAAATATGTCCTACCCAAGTGACAAAGTAGCACATGCAATTTCATGTTCGTCTGATGAATCCCACCTCATTCTAATTATATTTTTTTTCCTTGCCAATTATTAAAGATTCATAATTACAGATCCAATCATTGTAATTCCAGTTAGCAATTAAATCCGACACCAATCTGGACACTCTCTTGTCGTCAAATGTACAATTGTTCATCTCCCATTCTCCCTTGTCGAATGGAATATACTATAGCCCACAGATCTAAATTATTTAAGAAGATATATATCATAGGGGAGGGCTATAGTAAAAAAGTTAATAAAAACCCTAAAAACTCTCTATATGACATATGTAATAGTTAAAAGAACATGTGTAAATTTTTTTCATGATAGTTTTTATATTTAATTTAATCACTTTAATATAAAATATTTTAAAGAGATGCCTACCGTTATTACTTGTGCCAACGAGTTAACCCAACCCTAAATGTTAAACTTTAATTGATAAAATAATAATTGATTTGGGTTTAGACAAAGAAGACTTTCGTTTTGCAAGCAATACAAAAGAACATTTAAACGATGTCTTTTGAATTTGTTTCATATTTATCTATCAAAATATGGTTTGACATCAAACATACATGGGTAAATGGGTTCCAGTTGTTCGGCATCAAGTAGTAACTTAAGTAAGAATAGGTGCTTAATTTATAAAATACTTTGAGAAATGAAAATAGTAAACGAGCTTGATGTGGCACCCAATTAACGAACTCAGAAGATATATTAGAACGAAATCTTTATCCATTATGACCTCTTATGAAGTCGAAACTTTTCATATTTTGGCTTAGTGGAAAGGAAAAGAATTCCAATTTCAGATTTTAGCCGCCATGACCTATAATATACTGTAGCTTCGGAATCCTCTTTTTCTCTGAGTGGTAGGGTTTTATCCATACAAAAATGTGCATTTTTCATGAAAGACCACTTAAACACGATGAAACGAATACAAGCTACTACAGGTCTTGAGTAAGAAATTCAAGTTGAAGAAATCATACACGAGTGAGAGATGACACTAGGAAAGGCGTTGCTACTTTCTGATGAAAAACTTGCTTACAAGCACAACGAAGCATCAATAGTTATGACGAATATTAAACACTAAATAGTATAGAACGACGATGGCAACTATAACGATTAAACATAAAAAAAATAGTATTATTTGTGATTATTCATATAAATTTTCAATCTTTTTTTTTAATGCATTTATGTTTTTATAATTTTCAAACATATAAAAAATAAATAAAAGGTAGAACTTTATTTTGTTTATTTTAAATATTTGAATTTTTATCTAATTCTTTAAAAAAATATTTTTTTTAATAAAAATCGGTTTAAAACCTAACCCATCCGGTTTGTATATTTAGGTTAGGGTTTTAATATCTTTGAAACGGTTTTGACAAAGTTGACCCAAACATAAACCGATTTGATTTGAAAAACAATTTGTGCGGCTCTATCATGTAATGAGGTATTAATACCACTTACAACTTTCAACTCTCTCTTTCAATTCCCTCCTTCTCTGCTTGCCCAAGGGAAACACCGGTGGAATTTTCTATGTCCATGGAAAGTAGCCCATTTTGATGATAAAAAAAATATGATTATTCTGGCACAAAGAGACTATGGTGGAGTAGAGGTGTACAAATCGAGTCTAGGCCCAAACCGGTTTGGATTGGGTGAAAGATGGTCGAAACCGGGATTTTGTCCAAACCGCTTCGGATTGAATATTGGTTTTTAGGGGAATTGTAACGAACCAAAATACGGGTTTCGTTTTAAATAAATAAATATTCTAAATAATATTATGATGGAAATAATATTTTAGAATCAAGTTGAAACAAGTGGGTTTTAAGTTAGTGTTGAGGTTATATTAGTTTTTAACTAATTTTGGAATAAAAATGGGTGAAATGGAAGTTGAGGGGCTGAATGTGTAAAATGGCAAATCTGCCATATTTGACTAGTGAAAGTCAAAATTCAGCTTCATTTGGGTTGTGTGGGTCGATTCTTACAAGAGAAAAGGGAGAAAAAAGAGCTTGAATTGTGGAGGTTTTGGCTTGCATATCACCTTCCTAACATCAAGTAAGTGGTAATCTTCCATTTGATTTCACCATTGTTGAGTTAGTAAGTGTGTTTTGTAGAAATCCAAAATTTGATGATGCATGGGGTTAATTAGTGTTAGATTGTTGATAATCTAGCTAAACTACAGGTAAAGAATGTTGAATAGCATCCTAGAACTCTTTGATTTTGATTATGAAAAGTTAGGTTTAATATGGAAAGAATGGGGGTTTTTGGATTATGATGATAGGATGATGAATTAATGATGATTAAGTGTTTATATGATGTTAGACACTTGAATGAACACCAAATTAACCTAATGTTAAAGATTTAATGAAAAGTTAGTGTTAAGGAATGGTAATGAAACTCAAGTAGGTGAGTTTGGATGGAAAAGGGGTGTTTAGATGTGGGAATAACCCAAATGGGTCAGTTTGGGTTGGAAATGGAATATTGGATTGTGAACCTAATTGTAATATGATTTTGATGTATGATAGATTACTAAACTATGTGTATATGTTTAGGTAATCAAATTGCAAATTGTGAAGGGGGAACGGGATCTTCAAACCCGAAAGGTAAGTGCTTTTTGAACTTACTTAGTATTGTTGATATATGGTGTTATATGCAATATTGTATGCATAATGTGTTAAGTGTTATGAATGTGTATAGAAGTGAATGAATGTAGCTATAGTTGTATTACTATAATGGAAATGTGGATATGAGGTTATGGTATTAATACCATAATGGAAATGTGGATATGAGGTTATGATCTAAGTATCATAATGGAAATGTGGTGATGAAGTTATGGTTTAAATACCATAATGGAAATGGGTGATGAAGTTATGATCTAAGAATCATAATGGAAATGTGGTGATGAAGTTATGGCCAATGTGTCATAATGGAAATGGAAATGTGTTAATTATGAATGTTAAATGAAAAGAATGAAACTTGTAAGGTGTTATGCAAGTGATATGAAACCTAATGACTAATTGGGTGGAAACGGGTCAAATGGATGAATGGGTGAAAACAAGTAGATTTTACTTGTTGATATGTTTTATCTTCATTACTAATGGTGAAATGTTTATGTGGTTATGTAGGAAAAGCTCCGATATAGTTAAAGTCAAGTCCATGGCGTTGGCGAATTCTCGTATGCATATTTGGTGTATAGATATTATGTTTTTGGTGTTTTTTTTTGGGGGGGGGGGGGGGCAAATAGAAATCCTTCTATTTGGCGTTGACGGATTCTCGTATGCATATTTGGTGTTTTTGGGGGCCAATAGAAATCCTTCTAAAGGATGTAAATGATACATGGAATTATGTTTTTGGTGTATAGATATGATGTTTGAATGTTTTAAACAAAACCCCAAGTGTTTTAAACAAAACCCCAAGTGTTGGGAAAATTGTGTCATGTTGAATTGGTAAATGATGGAAAAATGGTTAAGTGTTGAAAACTGAGCAGCTGAGTAAACTTTCTGTTTAACCAAGTCCCCCGCGGTACGCGAGAAACAAGCAAGGTTCTCTCACGGTATGCGAGAGACCTATTTCTCGGACGTGGGTGTTTGGGACTCACTCGTGGTACGCGAAGGGAGGGGCCGGGTCCCTCGCGGTACGCGAGGGTTATAAAAAAAAATCTTTGGACGAATGCTTCCGCGTAATAAATAATTAAATAATCGGTGTTTGAATTAAGGGTGTTACAGGAATGATCGGGTTTGACCGGGTTTTAACCAGTTTGATTCAAGTTTAACTGGCTCCGAACCAATTACAAAGTATAGAGTTACGAATCAATTTCAATCTTACATTTTGATTTGGGTCCAAACAGGGTTAGCTTGCCTAAGTGAAAGACCTCTAAAGGTTTTCTATGTCCATGGAAAGTAGCCCATTTTGATAATATTTTTTTTTAGTTATTCAGCCCGAAGAGACTAGGGTGGAATAGATGTGTACAAATTGAGTTTGGACCCAAACCTGTTAAGGTTGGGTCAAAGATGGTCAAAACTGGGTTTTTGTTTAAACCGGTTCGGATTTAAACCGATTTTAAGGGAAAGGATCAGGTTTTGGACCGGTTTGAAACCAAGTTTTAACCGATTCGATTCGGGTTTGACCGGTTTCAATGTATAAGATTACAAATTAATTTCAACTCAACATTAATTTGCCCTAGTGAAAGACCCGTGAAGGTTTTCCAAATCCATAGAAAATAGCCATTTTGACGATAAAAAAAATTGATTACTCTAGCCCAAAGGTACCAGGGTGGAATATAGATGTACAAATCAAGGCCTGGTCCATACCAGTTCATGTTGGGTCAAAATGGGTTTTTGTCCAGACCGGTTCGGACTAAAACCGGTAAGGGAAAAGGATCGGGTTTGATCAGTTTCGAACCTGATTTAAAGTATATGGTTACGAATCGATTTCAACCCTACAGTTCAGGTCCAAACTAGGTTCAACCAAACCGGTTTCAAAACCTTGTTTGGTCCGGGTTCAAAACCAGTTTGGTTCCCAACTATTATACACTTGTGAATTGAATCTCTAGTATTTATACCCAATCTTACTTGCGATAAGAAAGTGTTTCCATTCAAAGACATAATACCAAACCAAACCAAACGTACCCAGTATAATCCCACACATAGCTAACGCTATTAGTAGGGTCTGGGGAGGGT
Organism: Smallanthus sonchifolius; assembly: GCA_023525975.1. NCBI lineage: Eukaryota > Viridiplantae > Streptophyta > Magnoliopsida > Asterales > Asteraceae > Smallanthus > Smallanthus sonchifolius. The sequence continues at coordinate 55,811,202 of CM042041.1, read as the reverse complement.
GTGATGAGGGCAAACCTTACCCCTATCCCAAGGGATAGAGAGGCTGCTCCCGTTTAGACCCCCGGCTCCATGGGAAAGAAAAAGATAAAAATATAAATAAAATTAATGAGTAATAAAGTAAAATAAATCTAACAGTAATCTAACAATTAGCAGTGTATGACTAGAGTATATTAGTCACAAGAAACACAACACACCTACAAGAAACAAGACATACGCAAAATCTTTGCTAAACAACTCTACTCTCCCACACAACGGGTCACTCATCCTAAAACCCTAATACGACGTCTCCATGAAATCCTATCATTGATCATGTCCTTTGAGAGGTGTAAATCTAGCAAATCAAGCCTAATCCTCTCATCCCACGTTAATTTCGGTCTCCCCCTGCTCCTTTTCCCCTCTACAACGAGAGTTTCCACCGTTCTCACTGGATCTGTGCTCTTTCTCCTCTTGACATGTCCAAACCATCTCAATCTTCCTTCTCTTATCTTATCTGAGATACATGTGACTCTCAATCTCTTCCGAACAACTTCATTTCTTATTCGGTCCTTTCTTGTGTGTCCACACATCCACCTCAACATCCTCATCTCAGCTACATCCATTTTTCGAGCTTATGTCTTCTTGATGGCCCAACAATCGGTTCCATATAGCATCGCTGGGCGAACTGCTACCCTATAAAATTTACCCTTTAACCCTATTGGGAACCTCTTGTCGCACAAAACACCTGAGGCCGCTCTCCATTTACACCAACCAGCCTGCACCCGATGGACTACATCATTGTCGATGTCCCCGTTACTCTGGATGACAGATCCTAGATACTTGAACTTCAGTGTCTTAGGGACAACCCCACCTTCAATAGAAATCTGGGTCTCCTCGTCGACGTTTGCACCACTAAAGTTGCAGTGAAGGTACTCGGTTTTAGATCGGCTTATCTTCAAACCTTTGTGCTCTAAGACTGTTCTCCATTCCTCTAGTCTGTTGTTCAATGTCTCTTTACTTTCTGCAATCAACACGATATCATCAGCAAAAAGCATGCATCATGGAATTGCATCTTGAATCGACTTTGACAACTCATCCAAAACTACTGCAAAGAGAAAGGGGCTTAGTGCCGACCCCTGGTGAACTCCCACTTCTACCGGAAAAAAGTCTGTATCCCCCACGGGAGCTCGGACGCATGTTTATCACTCCAAATTGACAACTCCAAAAGTAAAATACAAATATTCTCAGTTTATCACACTATAAAACAGGAGATCTTCCTATTATTCATTTATTTCATAATTTACCTTCATTCATCCCCACAATGGAAGACCAATGTTATAATCTTTCCTCTTTTTCCTATCCCCATCTCACAATGGCTGAACCCCATGTAAGACCAGCACCAAAGCCAGCAGTCATGATGGTTTGGCCTTCCTTCACCTTCCCACTTCGAACGGCTTCATCTAAAGCCAACGGAATAGAAGCAGCACTCGTGTTAGATATGACTCTATCCATTGGGAATTCAAGTTTTGTTGCAACACGATCAATGATCCTCTTGTTAGCCTGCACACGTCATGGCTCGTAAGGTGCTCCAAATATACATAAAAAACAGTAGATATCAGTACTTATCGAACCTGATGGAGCAGTAACCAGTCGATGTCAGATAGCCTAAGACCGGCATTTGTTAATGAAGCCGTGATACTCTCTGGCACGGCCTTATCAACAAAGCGAAAAACCGCTTGTCCGTTCATTTGGATATGGGAAATAGATGCGTCTGTAGGGGAAAATCCTAGGTCGGAACCATCAGAACCGATTGCAAAACTTGTTACAGAATGCTTAATACCAGCATTCAAGTACCTGCTGCCAGATCCGTCAGTGTGCATGTCAAACCCAAATAAACCATCCTCCTCACTATCACAAGCCTGCATAGAATGATGATTATTTGTTAGGGAATTTTCTAACTATAAATTCGCATTTCCTAAAGCGTATCATAATACCAAAATGTATGAATGTATTTGGTCTTAATTGGCAAATCCAATTACATTAATATATACGTCATCAGTGCTAAAATTACCAACATTATTATAACAAATATGTAATTAACTAAATGCACACAGAAGAACAAACAAACCTGGACTAAGATAGCACCAGCAGCATCACCAAAGAGAACACAGGTCTTTTTATCCGTCCAATCTACATAACGGGTTACACAATCAGCTCCAATCACAAGAACGTTCTTGAAACCGCCCCCTGCAAGAGGATGTTCATCATGATCATTAACAACTTAAAATTGAAAGTAAGTCGAAATTCATCATTTTGGATAAAAAAACGTCAGTTTTTTACCCCGAATATGACACGAAGCTGAGACTAGGCCTAAAAGAAATCCACTGCAAGCAGCTCTGATGTCAAAAGCAGGTGGATTTCTGTTACATCCAAGTGTTTTCTGAACCTGATAAACCAAGAAAGAACTTAAGCAAATAAATGTACCTAATATTAACACAACAGGACCAAAAATGGGCTAGCAGGTGGATTCAATTCACTAAGTCTAGTGTTCATATTTAATAATGTGTTCTTTATCATGTGTTTTTGTTGGTTCAGGCCCCTACAAACACACTCAAACACACAGTAAAAACTCACGTAAGTGAAGGTTTGTATTTACTGCTTGAAATCCTTATTTTATTATGCAAGGAATGTGGCTTTATATAGCCTACAGTGACTCTAAAACCCAACGGAAATAAACTAATAGCTACCACAAAAAGTGGAGTCAAAACAAAGAACTATTCAACCTACGACTCTTAACTACCTAAACGTGGGTAAGACCCATTATTCCACCAAGATATAAACACATGCTAATTAAAATCTTCAAGACCCGTGAACTGATCCACCTTCAACCCGATACCCGCTGACCCGTGTGACCCGGTACCGTGAACGAACCCGATTAATCCAACAGTTTTGTGGTGTGCAAGGTGTAAAGATCATATGCATATGAAAAAAAAAACTCCTTTAACTACCTCAGGTGCTCCACCGAACAGATCGTCAGGTGTCGATGAACAAAACAAGATGAGATCCACTTCATCGGCTTTAACCTCCGCCATTTCAAGCGCTTTTTGAGCTGCCTCTACAGCCAGACCTGTCAAGTTCTCCTTACCTGTAGTTTCTCTAGTTAGACTATAGTCAGGTTTTGGTATATGGTAAAGTACTTAGTATGTACGTGTGCATATTCATGAAAATTAATCAGGTGAGTTTGGCTGTTCTTCTTCCCCATCTAATATAATCATCAATAATAGAAGTGAAAGTCACTTTTGGTTTCGGCCTACTACTTGTTAGGTGATTTTGGTGTCAACAAATTATTTTAGTGAATTGAGATTTTCTTAAAACCAAATGGGAATTAGCTTAAACATCTATTTGGGTAGGAGTTGTGAAGTGCATGCTCATTTCAGACTTATATCGTTTTAGTTAATCTTGATCGGGTAAAGTCGGCTAGATTCAAGTTGGGTCATTGGTGAATTCAAAGCAGGTTAAAGAACAGGTCATGAAGCAGATGGGTCAGCAAGAATATTAATTTAGGCACACGTTTTTTGTTTTTTAATTAGAGAGTCAAATTAGTGGTTTAGTGGGGTTAGTGGTGTCTTATCTTTAGGAGCAAGGGTTTATTTCCTATTCAAGGTGACAGTATCAAGAATATCAAGAAAGAAGCATCAGAGAATAAGCTAGTGATCGAGGGTTTGTTTTTTTTTCTGGCCGAGAATAAGCATCAGCAGGATATCTCAATTTTTTTTTCTTGGGTGAGCAATGAAAACAGAGATGGATGCACAGAAAAAGAACATTACAGGGGAGAAATGTACCCTACCGTTTGGGAAAAGACCGGTGGTTTGTCGGTGGGTGTTTACTATAAAGCAAAAGCGGATGGAACTATTGAAAGATACAAAGCCCGTTTAGTAGCCAAAGGGTACACTCAGACATACGGAATTAGTTACTTAGAATCTTTTTCCCCAGTTTCTACAAATGAAGGGTGGCCACTTCATCAGTTTGACGCAAAAACGCTTTCCTACATGGAGAACTAAAAAGAAGAAGTTTATATGGGACCTCCACCAGGATTCACAGAAAACTTTAAGAATGAAGAAGTTTGTCGCCTGAAGATATCTCTATGGGTTATAACAATCCCCTTGAGCTTGGTTCAGCAGGTTCACTCTAGCCATGAAAAGATATGGTTTTAAACAGAGTAATAGCACGAGAGAATAAAACGAGTAAACAAGAAAACAAAGAGAACTAAACGTGGCAGTTTACGAAACCAAAATGGAAGGGAGGAGGGGATAACCAAGCCGCCACCCCAACCCCCGTTGTAACAGCTTAGGCAAATCCCATATCGTTCTGTTGTGTTCTGTCCACGGGAGAGATGTTGGGTTCATGAGGAATGCCCCGCCTCAAATACAACAACGCGTTTTAGGGCTTAATGTAGTGGATGAGAGGAGAACTTCACAGTTAAGCGTGCTCGGGTGGGAGTAATCCATGGATGGGTGACCCCTGGAAAGTTTTCACCCGAGCAACAAAAAACAAATTCGTGAGTTCTTAGAGGGCAAAACGGACAATATTGTTGGTACGAGAGGCCGGATGTTACAACCGTCCTCATTTGTTTCCATTTCAGCGAAAGGCTAGAGAGAGAAAGGAAAAACGAGCGTGAGAGAGAAAGTAGTAGAGTGAGCAACCGATCATCAAGGATCGTTGAGAACCATCGCTAGAACGATTATAAAGAAGAAGCAAGCAAAGTGGGTTTTCGTGTTAATTTCAAAAAAAGTTTGGATTTTTACACATGGATGGGAAAACGTGCCATAGATCTGGACTCACTAACGTGAAAATTTGTAGTCTCAGACGAAAAAGGGCTTGGCCGCCATCTTCATGCATAGACGACCAGGCTACACTACCAGGCAAAAGTAGATAGTGTCGCCTAAGCAATAGTATCGCTTGAGATCAATGTCTCTTAAAAGAACAGTTTCGCCTAGAATGACAGATTCGCTAAGAGTAATAGTTTCGCTAATACTAATGCAAGCGAAAGTGGTATATTTTCGCTTGGACATGGGGAGTGAAATGCTTGTTTCATTTGAACTTAGAAAATGATTTGGATTAATGATATGTTAATTATTAATTCGGATAGAGAGTAAAGCGTATTGGACCAATTCTAGTACACAGAGGATAAGGTGAGGTGAGTTTCTAGAGCCTTCTTTTAAATGTTTTATAATGATTTGAAGCTGGAGTGCATACTTATGTAATTAATGGAAGATAAATTATTATATGTTTTAAAGTATGAGTTAAAGAATGTTGAATGTGTTTAAATTATAAAGTGATATATGACAATGTGTGTATAGTATTAGTAATGTATGATAGTTAATACGGTTAATTCGGTAGACAAATGGTTAATGATATATGATGAAACGTGTATAGTAAAGAATGATAGTTAATACGGCTAGTTTGGTAGACGGATGAATAATAATAAAAGGTAAAGTGTGTGCATAGTAATACGTTAAATTTTTCTTTTAAATTTTCTAAAATGACCATTATACCTTTTCTAATATTAAACTCACAATTTAAAGATTGAGTACCCATTATACCCCATCACTTCCATCGATTGAACTCTACCACTTCCATATCCGATTCACATTAAACCACAATTACTATCCCCCACCGAACAAAATCATTTTCGTCTTCTTCAAATCAGGCGATTCAAAAATGAATGAGGATTGGTCTCGTTTTCCAAATCTACTTTCTAAATTGAAACAGAAACATCCGGAACTTCATTTTACATGTACGATACTCATCCCTCACACTCACTAGGTATACCCCATGCTTTTATGGTGAAGAGTATTAGGGTTGGACTCGAGAACTAAACTTAAAATAAATAATATATATTTATTTTCTGAGATGAATAGAAAGGAAGTAAAAAAGCACCTGTAAGAATACGTCGATTACGGATTCCTGTACGACTGGAAATCCATTCATCACTAGTATCAACAATCTTAGCGATATCATCATTAGAGAAGTGGCTATTTGGTATGGCTGATCCACACCCAACCAGTTTGCACCCCTTGCTAATAAGCCTGTTTTCAATAAATATTAATGATTCGTAAGAAGACTTTGAATTTGCAAGACATTTCAACAAAATGTAACAAGATGGTATAGGTATAAACTTGTAACAAATTATACCTGAGATACCATAAAGGATCTCATATTAATAGTTTCCATGTGCATATTTATATTTGAAAGATATAGAACACTTAGCATTCTAATATATATATAGGTGAAGGTTAGTTTGAAAACCCATTTAAGTTGAGAAAACCCGTAAAAAGCTTATCAAAAATAAAAATAAAAATCTTTTTATGGTATGTAATATATGTTATTATATTCTGCTAACAAAAAAATTAAAAAAAAAAACTTGTCTAACGCATTGTTACATATATGTAACAAAATGTTAGTGTTCAAAATGTTACACATTGTTATGTTACATAGTAATAGTAGACATTTTGTTACTTTTTAATGTGAATCAACATGTTAGACATTTCGTTTTTTGTTAACGGGAAGATAATAACATATATTATGTATGATAAAAAAAGAAATAAATAGTAATTGTTATATACGGTTTTCACCGGTTGTAACATCCTAAAATCCCGACATGTAATTCTTGAGCTTGAAATAAAATGAATAAAGTTAAAGAGGCTAAATGGTTAAAATTTAAAGAGGAACACCCCCCCCCCCCTACAAGACCTAGCCGCCACTCTCACCTCTCATTTTTTCACAATCCCTTGCGTGAACTAGAAAGAGAGAGATAAGAAAGAGAGCAAGAAATTGGTGGTTACCATCATTCAAGCTTTTCATTTTGACAGATCTTGCTCCTACTCACCTACAGAAGATAGAGCACGAAGACTCAAAGCTTCTCACGGTAAGAATCTGTCTAAAACTCTCTTGTTCTGCTTCGAAATGGGTTTTGGGGAAAAAAATGGAATTTTCAATCCATAAAGTCAGGTTTTTATGTATGGATTGACTTAAAAAGCGTAGATCTAGTATCATGGGAACCAAACAAATGTTTTGAACGATTAAAGTTAGAAGCATGATGCATTTTTTTTCGATCAGACCCGCTCGTGCAGAAAGTTAGGGTTTTCTTGCGTCAACATGAACAGAATATTCACACGGATACTCTAATGAGAGAACTAGGGTATTCGGACGAGTACTAGGCGAATAGTGGAAGTACACACAGAGTACTCAAGTGAATACTCATCTGCGAGTACGCAGAGTATTTAAACGAATACTCATTTGCGATTACTCAACGTAATCTGGCGAGTACTCAAATGCGCATACCTAGTGCGAGTACTTGGATATTCCAGCGAATACTTATTGCGAGTACTTGTTCTTGAACTTAAGTTCCATTTAATGAACTTCTACAGATTTGGCGTAGTCGATAGAGCCTACAGCTAAATCAGAACCCGACGATGATAATCAAGTTACCACAGGTGAGTTTCTTTTGACCATTTTTAAATGTTTTTGGGCTGATGTACATACATAAACAAAGATTCTGAAAGACGGATTTATATTTTATAAAATCTTACTTTTTAAAAGAAAATAGAAATAGAGACAGAGTAAATATATTTTCTTTAAATCAATGTTTTAAAGAAAAGAATGGCAGGCAGAGATAGAAACAAAGAAAGAGTAAACTCATAGTCATTAAACTAAATGTTTTAAAGAATGTAATGATAGACAGAGCTAACGGTACTCTAGTACCGAGTGATAGTGACAGATGCCATGTTATGTACTTATGTGCTAATATGCGATATTTGTGTTGCGTTTATGTGATACGTGAATTGCTTATGTTATAGTAGACTAAATGCATATTAGAACATAGTAGAAATCCTTGTAAGCAACAGATAAGTATTGTTTTTATAACAAGCACAGAGTAGAACAGAGATTTCTTTCCTTGTACAAGGAACATAGGAGATTGCCTTGTGCAAGCAACATCGGAGTCTTGCCTAGTGCAAGTAACAGATGAGTTTTGTACATGTGCAACCAGAGAAGAACCATGTCCTTGAACAATGGTTCAATTGTGATATGATAGTTTTTAAATACAAGTGCAAGTTCAATTGTTATTTGTCCAAAAATAGAAAAAATGACAGAGTCTGAGTGGGACACCGTGACTGTTTCCCCTAAAACATAGTTTATTTAATAATAGTAACGAAAGATCTCACAAACTGTGAAATTACAGAGTTCTAAAGTACAGAGAATAATTTATTAAAACGTAACAAAGATAAAACTTATTTTATTTTTAATATTTAAGCTAAACTAAATGACAAACAATCAGAGTTTACAGTTAATAAAGTAAGATTACTGAAAGTGTTAAAACTTGTTCAGTTTGATGAAAATGACAATTTCAACCCCACCTCATGGTCGAAAAGTCGAAAAGGGAAGTGTAGTCTAAATGATTGTAAACAATATTAAAACAACTGAACAAAAAATAAAGAAACGGAAACTTGGGAACTCGAGATTCTTTAGAAGTGCTTGAGCAGGAAACAGATACAGATTTAGGAGAACAAAACCCAGATCGATTTATACCAATAGATGATGAGATCATTTTTGTTGGCGTCAGAATCCCAGATGCATTAGCCATTTACAGACAAGTAAAGACTGGTTTTTTGAGATAAAACTTTAAGATTTATTATTAGGTGAATGAAAGAAACTATGATATATCATAAAGACACAAGGATGACAATTTAGACTTTATATGCCACCTCTACTTTCTAGACCGGTCAGAGGGGACGCCTATGTAAATGAACCAAAAATACATTCATTAAGGTTAGTTTTATTCATCTTACAGCTATTATGGGTAAATTTTATATATACTAGATCATATCTCCTTACTTGTTAAGGGGAAATCTTAGTAGTTAAGTGTATACCTCACCAACAGAGTTTAAATCATATAAAGTATTGTTGTTAAAAAAAAAATTCAATCTCGTGTTATGGGTAATTTTATTGTGGTTGTTATAGGAAACTGATAAAACTTTCTAGAAGGTTTATAAAACATATTTGGTTTCAAGATAATTAGGTGGTAGGGGTGACGAAACCGCCTAGTTCGCTAGTGAGAGAGAATTCAACATAAAAAAGTTGAATTTTTTTTATTCTCTTCTAGTAAATCGTTTAAAAGTTTTTCTCAAATTATTTGTAATATTTATATTTTTTCTTAAAAAAACGAAAGAAATATTTTTGTTTATTTATTTTTCGGTATAAATAAATAACTATTTTGACAAACCCAATTAGATCAACCACCAGACCATGACTGACAGTGTCATTTCTTGTCATTTAAGGTTGTACCTATACGCTTCATATTGGCCAATATGAAATGTATTAGGTGTCAAAATAAGAAAAATAATGTCTAAATAGCAAGATCCTTTATATATTATTTTTGACCGAAAGATGAGCAGTGCTACTTTTGACAAATTCTTTTGAACATCTATACTATATAATAAATAAAGGTTTTTACCGTCACGTGTCACCTTCATATTTATCCTCACAATATTTTTTCCGCCTCTCTCTCTTATTAAATGCACATCTATTTTTTTTAATAATAATATCTTTTTAAGAAAACACTAATCTATATCTATACTATATAATAAAGAAAAATCATGAGCGACACGTGTCACTCTCTGGTTACACATCACCTTTATTTTTCCGCCTGTCTCTCTCTTATTAAATGTTAATTTTTCTGTTTCCCTCTTCTATTAAATAATAATATCAAATAATAATCTTTATATTAATAAATAAAATTCTATGAACACGTGTCACTTTCTGATTCATTTGTATTATTTTTCCCACACGAAAAAAAAATTAAAAGCGTAACAAAAAGAAGTTGGATTGAAATTTGGCAAGAGAAATAAATACTTTGACAAAAGATATGGCCTATTGTACGTGGTAGTTTGGCCGTTAATAGGATGGTAGATAAAATTAAACCATTTGAAACCTGAAGCATCGGATAATGAGGTACGAATGGATACGTAATTAATTATTGTTTTTTTTAAGGCAAATTTCTTTATTTCTACATGAATGAGACTTAAATCCATGACCTCCTCAATTCTTAATGTTGTTAGAGGGTTTTCCTCTACCAATGGGCCACCAACACCATTGGCAATTAATCCGATATTATATAATATAGACAACAAATAAATACAAAGTTAGAAATAAATAATAACTAGTGGATGAACTATCCGCGCGTTACGGCGGAGTGTTTAAATTTGTAAGGATAGGTTCAACGACCTATACACAGGTATTAAACTCGCAAAAAAAATCATATCAAAACACTGATAAAAGAAAGCACATCAAAACAATAAATCCATAATTTTATAAAAAGATCATATTTTAAAACACTCGAAATTTTGTAAATCGTTATATTTTTAAAAGTTGAAATTTGCAAGCAACTAAAAAACAAAACAAAAAAACCGGGATAAGAATGCTTCGAACCCGCGGCTCTTGATTGAACATTAAACGCATGAACCTGGTGAGTTATTGATTTACACGTGCTAATTGTATAAAATTAAATGATGTTAACCCTAACTATATGTGAAATAAGTTTACGTTAAGCTTGTTTTATGTTTATGGTTACATTGGAGAATACCTGAAAAACCGAGCTTATAACGCGTGTATGTGATTTGGATAGTTTGGAAAAGAAGTAAAATAATAAAAGGATATTAAATCATTCAACATTTGAATTATGTGGTGGATAATTCTTTGAGTAATATGAAGAAACGTGTTACGTGGGATCTGGGAAGAATTGAAGTGAACAAAGAAATTAAATGGGCTTGTTAATTAAATTCAAGCAGGACATTTGGAGGGAATCAGAGGCAAGGAAATCGAGGTGAGGCTTTAGCCTCATTTTTTGGCGGCTGAGAAACACACGGCAACAAGCAGCCTCTCTTGCCTGCTGTTTGCACGCAAAATCGAGTCGCAAGGAAAAAGGGAAGCAGCTTCTACTGCTGTTTGCACGTGAAACGTGACCCGAAACGACTGTTACGATATAAATTGGTAATCAAGAGTAAACACAAGATCAATAAGAAGAGACGGAGAAACACAGAGAAGAGGGAGTTTAAACTCAAATCATCGATACCAATTAGATTCGTTCTTTCTGTTTAAATACAACAAACATGTTACAACTAATCAAAGACACCCTATACTATTCAACTATTACAATCTAATCCCTCTACTATTTTGATACCTAACAACGAACCCAGATGAATACAGGTGAAGTTTTATGTTTATGTTAATGAGAACTTTAGTTGATTAAGGTTTAATTATGAGTTTTATAGTGATAATATTTAATTTTTTGTTTATTATGATTGGCTAAATATCTGTGGTCATCTTTGGATGAATGATTCGTATATGTAACGTTTGATTATATTTTGTCTAGGTTTTCGGATTAAGTTTTGTGAACCCGTTAACTTCTTTGGATTCAATTGTTTGTTCGATTTGTTTGATTTTATTTAACTTTTGCGCACTTGTCATCGTTTCTTGGTTTTTCTTACATCGTGAATGATTTGGCTGTGTGTTATGTTCTTCATAATTGAATTAGGTTGAACAATTTAAACAAAGTAATGTTTATGTGATTTTCAACTATGTGGAATTAGGTCGTATGTTGCTTATTAAATTTGAATCCCAAGAGGTAGTTACTCTGTTCTCATATTTGTTTAGTTAATTAAGTTTATGTTTTTTGAAATAAAAAATCAACCAAAAATCAGTTTTCCATTCTTAGTTTAATTTAGATAATTTAATTAGATTTAGGATAGACTAGTCAGACCAAACTTATTACACTGACCACATGCTACTCGTGGATACGATATCTTACTTACTTTAGTTATCTTGTTTAACTAAGTTTTTGCATGACTCAAACAACGGTCATCAAAACCACAACTTGTAGTATTTAATCTCAAATCATCGATACCAATTAGATTCGTTCTTTCTGTTTAAGTACAACAAACATGTTACAACTAACCAAAGACACCCTATACTATTCAACTATTACAATCTAATCCCTCTACTATTTTGATACCTAACAACGAACCGAGATGAATACAGGTGAAGTTTTATGTTTATGTTAATGAGAACTTTAGGTGATTAAGTTTTAATTATGAGTTTTATAGTGATAATATTTAATTTTTTGTTTATTATGATTGGCTAAATATCTGTGGTCATCTTTGAATGAATGATTCGTATATGTAACGTTTGATTATATTTTGTCTAGGTTTTCGGTTTGAGTTTTGTGAACCCGTTAAGTTCTTTGGATTCAATTGTTTGTTCGACTTATTAACAGTTTGATTTTATTTAACTTTTGCGCACGTGTCATCGTTTCTTGGTTTTTCTTACATCGTGAATGATTTGGCTGTGTGTTATGTTCTTCATAATTGAATTGGGTTGAACAATTTAAACAAAGTAATGTTTATGTGATTTCCAACTACGTGGAATTAGGTCGTATGTTGCTTATTAAATTTGAATCCCAGGAGGTAGTTACTCTGTTCTCATATTTGTTTAGTTAATTAAGTTTATGTTTTTTGAAATTAAAAATCAACCAAAAATCAGTTTTCCATTCTTAGTTTAATTTAGACAATTTAATTAGATGTAGGATAGACTAGTCAGACCAAACTTATTACACTGACCACATGCTACTCGTGGATACGATATCTTACTTACTCTAGCTATCTTGTTTAATTAAGTTTTTGCATGACTCAAACAACGGTCATCAAAACCACAACTTGTAGTATTTAATCTCAGCTGTAAAAAAAGATATCATACGTGGGGTTGCACAGGTAAAGGACGATGGTGGGAGTGTGGTAATTTAGAAGTTTTGTGGGAAGAATGTTATGTACATATGCAAAGTGTGCAAGGCTTCTACCCGAAAAGTATGGGGAAGAGAGGCATGTGTGAGAAGAGAAAGCATAATTTCATTAAGTTAACGAATCACCCATCCAGCTTCCCAGTATGTTGGGAAGTGTGTGGACCAAAAAAACCAAATTGAATGCTTTGATCGTATGCAAATTGTTTAAATTGATTGTTATCGAACTCACCACCCATATCGCATTGAAAGGATTTTATTTGACGATTTAATTGCGTGTGAATATGAGTGTAAAAGCTTTTGAATTTGGTTAAGGTTTTGGATTTGTATTTAAGTGGAAAGACCCATGTATAGTGTGTAAAGTTGCATCACTCGGATTTTACTACAAATTTCAACCCTTTTAAAACACGCAACATTAACATGGTTAAAGTTTACAAAACGACATCACAGTGAAGAGCTACTTCATCTAAACTCAATTAGAAGGGGTAACCGCCACCTAACACGTCAAAGTCATTGTTTACAACACAACTATCATGTTTACAATAAGTTGTTTCCAAACAAACACCAAAAACTAACAAGGTATTCATGAGAATCCAACTCCGCCCTACGAGCTTCCCGAGGCTTATGATGGAGCTTTTCCTACACCACAAACATCCCACAATACGTTATTATTGATATATATATATATATATATATATATATATATATATATATATATATATATATATATATATATATATATATATATATATAGGGAAGTGTTCAAATACTAACCAACTTTTTATTTGATAACCGTGCTAACCACTATCAAACAATCACATAATTTATAAATTATTTTTTCTTTTAATTCTTAAAAGAGTATTTAAGTATCCTGAATATATACCTTGAACATAAATACGGAAATGATGAGTCTTACATATACGTACCAAATAATATTACATATACGTGACACATAGTGTTTACGTATGTGTAACATTATTTGGTACGTATATGTTTGAGAATGGTTATCATGGTTATCACATAAATACTGGTTAGCATTTGAACCTCACCCTATATATATATATATATATATATATATATATATATTTATATAAGTTCTCGTAGTCCCCCATGGGTTAAACTCAATCAAAAACCTCAAAATCAAAATTCAGCATAGGGTTAGCGTGCCGGCAGGATCCCTATAAAGAAAGCCGCACAGAAAGAGAGAGCGTAAAGAGGGTCTTATCATGAATATTGGCCTGCTTTCCTTTCTCCTGTTGCAGTAGACTACAGTCTTACCACTATAATAGAAAATAGGGCATAGGGAAACAAGCGTAGGCTACGTCGGGGGTTGGCGTAGCGTACCCCACCGATGCATTCTTTGTCCATTTTGCTGATTTTCCAGCCCCCTGTGCCACATAGCCTCCCACTTTTTGCACAATCGTGTAATATACAACGTTTTGACTCGTAACTGGCCACTATACAAGTCTTACCACCTTCCAAATATCCATTTAAAGTTTTAGACACGAGAACCAACTCTCGTTTTCACCCATAGGGCATTTAATTGTAAGACCACCCGTATTTTTTGCACTTTTGTGAAGTGAACAACATTGACTTGTAATTTTTACTACTATAAAAGCTATTTACCACTCACCCCATTATCAATCAATTAATTGAACGACCACCAAATACGAGTACCACCCTCGTTTACCCCCTATGGAGTATTTGACTCCAAGAATCACCCGTGAAGTATTTGACTTCACAACCACCCGTGAAGTATTTTACTTCACGCACACCCATGGAATTTGTTATTCCAAGTCACCCATGAAATGTTAAGCTTCAAGAATCTACCAATTCCATCAATTTCACCAAATTTCACCAAATTTCATTTTAATTTGACTCTTACCAATTACCATATATTAGTCAAATTACACTAAATCATCAAATTTTACATATTAGTTTGACTCATACCACACAAAGTCAACCACATCAATTCACACCACACTATGCATCGTAATTTGACTATTACCACATAAGTCAATACATTAATTTCACACAAATTTGCATAGTATTTAACTCATACTACATTAAGTTAATCACACCAAATTTCACCACACATAAATAAAAATTTAACCACATAATCAATTTATATACCACTAATCACCATATCTATCACTAACACTTACGTTTTGAGTTAGACGCATCCGATTGACCCTTGATTATATCAACTTGATTACCTAAACAATTTCATACTTTGTTTAGTAATCTAAAGGTCGAACTACAAATCGAATCAAAAGTTTTAACACCCAACCAAAACCTTATAATATAATCATTTAATAATAGACACATCATAGTTCAATTATTCATGTCACCAGTTACTTATTTAATAATTATAATTGAAGTATAAGTCTTTTTTATATTTTTATTCTACCCCGAAAATGGGATGTTACTGTTTTTTGGCGGTGACAATCTTTATTCTTCGATACTATGATAACTTAGATCTTTATGTACCTGACTTTGTTAAATGTCATAATATTTTTAAACATTCTATTACAACCACTTCATATAACAAATCTACACAATTTAAAACCCAACATGAATGGTCAACAATTGGTTCGCCGGCTTACTGACGCCTTTGCCCTAGTGGAACAAGAGACCCCGGTTCTTAAAAGCTCTTGTTTCTCAACATTTTTTTCGTCCATTTTCAATAATTTTTTTAAATAAGACTTTATTACTTTGACTTTATTATTATTAGAAAATTTTGATTTTAATAATCTAAACTATCGATAATAATTCATATTAATAATTTGGATGGGCAGATCTAGTAGTAGAATCATAATAAATTTACACTTGATTTTGTTCAAAATTATGATTTTGAATGAAATGGAGAAAAACGTACGAGCGAAATCAAGTGTGAACCGAGTGTAAATCTACGATGATTATGCTAAAGGGACTACCGTTAACAAGAAAAATGAAAGTTAGGAATTTCAGCAGGCAAAATGTTGGTATGGATTATTATCGACTAATGAGTCATAGTTTGTCTTATTATTATTTGTTTTATTATTATTATTATTTCTTCTAAAACTATTGATTTTTTTTATATTAATTTGTTTAGATTTAGTTTGGTTGATTTTTTTATATCAGATTTATTATTACTTTTTATTAAGATTACTTTTATTATTATTCTTATTATTTATGTTATTATTGTGATAACTAATATCAGAGTAAATTAGATAGATTATCCTTAATTTATACTATAAATTACACTTTATGTCATTTGACTTCAATAAGTGTACAATAAGTCATTTTCGTACATACTTTTATACACCTTATGTCATTTACACTAACTGATTTTAAGTTTTTCTGTTAAGTTTTGACACGTATCTTACCAATAAGGCTATAATAATTTTTTTAATAATTAAAGGACAATTTATGTAATTTCTCAAACACCTATTATCTTCCCCAAACTTTCCCCCACCCCATCCCCTTATTCTCTTCCATCGCTTCCAACCACCATCAAGTTTCTGCTCTTCTTTGAATTAGTAATTTGGTATTTTGTGTTTTAAAAAAATGGAAATGACAATTTTACCCATCATATGAGAGATACATTATGGGATTTAACGATGAAAATGGATAAGGGTTAGTGTAAAGGACATAAATGTATAAAAGTATATAAAAAAAAGACTTGTGGTGTACTTATTGAAATCAAAGAACACATAGTGTAATTTGTATTATAAATAAAGGAGAATCTGTGTAATTTACTCTTAATATTATTACTATTATTGTTTTCGTTTTTTTCTGAATCGGATGGGGAGAACGAAAAAATAATTGAATGAAAGATTTGAAACCAATTGTCATAATAATTTACACAACTATAATTATTAACTAATACAAAAGTAAGTTGGTCCCCAAATAATCTTTTCTCTAAAAATCTCACCCACCATCATCGTTGGTGTTCTTTGTTGGCGAGAGGTGGCTCCGCCACTAAACGTTCCCGGATGAACATATGGAAGAAAAGGGAAATCAAAATAGGCTGCACGACGACGGTGGTGGGTTACTCTTCTTTTTACCTTTTGTACAAGCTGTAATGCAAAGATGAAGTGATAACCACGTCTCCTCCCACCGCTTCTTCTTCATTTAATCTGATTAAGCCCATCTCAACTAGGGTTTTCTTCTTCTTCTTCTTCCATGCGGTAAGTGGCGACCACCGTTGTTAGTGTTCCACCCCCTCAGGTTTGAGAGAAGCAGTGATAGCCACGATCTACCATCGTCGGCCGGTTTGGTTTTCGTCTTGGAGGAACCCTCGGTGGCGGTGGTGTGGCTTTTCACCGCCACAACGAAGACCAAAATCAGGACTTTCTTCCATGGCCGCTAAGCGTCGACCAGAAGCATAGATTGGTTTCCCACAGGTAAAGAGCTCTGATCTTTAGGGTTTCCAACGAAGTTGGTTGAAATAGGCAATAGGTTGAGTAAGTGTCAAAATTGGCTATTTTAAACTTATTTGAGCTTCATTGTTATTTTAGTTGATTATATTAGATGGGAGATCAACACTTCGGCTCGCTGACATTCTTGTTTTTAGATGGGAAGGAGGAAAACACGTATGTGTTGATTTGACAGGTGTGTCCCCCCTAGTTGGGATAAGGGACGATGGGTTTAAGGCGGGTCAGGCGATAAACAAGGCAGAGGCGGGTAAAGTAGCTAAGCACGAAAAAGTTTGCCTTGTGAATCAGCACGTGTTCGTACCGTTTGCCTTTGACACCTTTGGCGCTCTCGCCCCTGATGCGGTGCGGTTCCTTAAGCGGGTTCAGCGGGTGGTCAGCAGTAACACCGCATATATTTATGGGGGGAACTTTGTGTTTAGTAGAGTAGGATTTGCTATTCAGAAGGGGGTAGCGGCGCATCTTGTTGCCCGTCTACCTGTGATTAGTTTGTAATTTTGATACTTTTTGTCGTTAATCTTGATTGACCTTTGACTGTCAAAAAAAAAAAAAAAAAAATTAGAACCTCTACAAAAAAAACTATATATATTGGTAGATTTAATTTAAAAACAGTTTTGTATTTTTACACTGTTTGATTTTTGTTCAATTAATGAATTGATTATGTCCCTACCTTTCAAATTTGCTTTTCAAACTGACTCAACCACATCACCTGTATTGTTCAAATCTGCATTTTAAACTGAAGTCAATCTGACCCATTTACCTAACTTATGAAAATGTAAAGTTGAAACTGCATGTATTATTCGCCTATTTTTATTTGAGCCTATGATTATTTTCAAAAAATGCTATGTGTTTGCAGGTTGCAGCTCTTCATTTTGGAAGGATGCGAGAACAATTTTTCTACAGCTTAAAGTAAGATTTTATTTTTACATACTTTAGGTGTGCCACTATGTAAAAATTTTTAAAAGGCCACCGGGGCCTAATTGATTTTTAATTAAAAAAAACTAAATGTTAATAAATTTTAGGCTTTTTAGTCGTAAATTAACTAGGTTTATTTAGATGATTAGGGTTATTTTGGTGCTTCACATATAATAACCATGAGTTTTAGATAAAAATGGATGTGAGATCCCCAAGTTACATAACATGTATCACAAAATTCTCATTCTTATTATATACATGGAGCTTAAATAGAAGTTTGTTTTTTTAATGAAAGTGTTCTGTAATTAAATTAAATGTTTTCATGACCAAGTAATAATCCAACCCGTTCATGTCAAATGATTGATGCTTATTATCCAGATTGAAGAAACATTGGATTTCTGATTTATGTGAAACTTGGTTATAGATTTCCTTTGCCTTAATTTGTATGAATATTCATGTGATGCTTATAACTAGGTTCACTTTATGAATGGTCAAAGTTTCTCTTTTTACTATCTTCTTTTTTTTATTAGTATCTTTTTTTGTCATTAATCTTTTCTTTTGCAGGTTGGTTTTTAAATTTTACTTTGACTTTTTGAGCACCTGATTGTTGTTTTTCTTTTGTGTTACTGCATAACATGTTTAGTCTTTCATGTTTGTTGCTTTATTATGTTTAGTGTTTCATGTATATGGATCATGTTGCCTTCATTGTAAACTGTTTCTTTTCGTATAGTTGTACGCGTTTTAGTTTAATGAGTATTACTTGGACGCCATAATTGTTTTGTTGATTATTATCTTTTTTTACATCCACCTTTCTTTTGCAGATTGGTTTGTTAAGGTTTCTTCCTTTAATGTTGTGTTTTATTACTGCTTCTTTGTCATTTTATGTTTCTTTGTCTGTTTAGTTTCTCATACTGCCATTCATAGGCCACTTCAAATTGTTCGTCAACTGCTGCTTATAATATGTGTATAAGGTTACTTTGTATTTTGTTGCGTATGGGTCGATACATGTAGCCATTTTAACTGCACTTAGATATAACTTTTGGGTATAGATAGTAAAAGGTGTAGCCCCTAATGGTACATTTTGACAAACTATCAATGTATGCTTATGTTTAAGATAAAGACTCAACCCTTAGCATAACATGGCAAAACAAGTTCGTTCCCGCCGTAACGCACGGGTGGGAACAACCTAGTTGATGTACAATATGTGCTGAAACACCTTTTATGTAATTAAAAATAAATATACTAATATACGTGTTAATTTGTACATCTATAGCGCTAAAAATTTATAGTTACTAATAAACATAAAAGCTAGTGTCGGTGATTCAAAGTGATTAACTATGTTTAATTCTCATAAATAACACAATTGTTTGTGGGTGGGGCCAATTCTTGAGTTCAATTTTTATTTTATAATTCTTAATTTTATTTTATTTTATTTTAAACTTATATAATTTTTATGTTGAAATTGTATTTTAAATGTAACTAGTTTTTTTCCTCGTGCTACGCGACGGGAGTTTGGTAGTTATCGGTTCGGCTCGTCCACGGTAATAAAACTTACGTCGTTACACAAACTCGCTATAGCATACCGATACAAAAAAAACTCGGATCGCTCACAAAAAAAACTAAACAAAGCCGTGCATACCGTTTAAAAAAAGGTTAACGAAAGTTTACTAAAAAATAAACTCATTAAACCTTTGTTACAATTTTATAAAAAATCAAAATTGAGAAAAAAAAAACTAAAGTTTACTTTATTGAAGTTTTGTGACAAATCTAAAAAGAAACGAACTTTTTTGTCAGAAAAAAAATAAAGGTTTAAATCTTTTGGGCCATATCTATAAAAAAACTTCTAGGGTAAAAAAAGAAGTAAAAAGCGACTATTCAATCCCACGGCAACTCCCACGCACTATGCGACTTGAGTTTAATAGTTTTCGGTTCGGCTCATCACGGTGGTAAAACTTACGTCGAAATATAGACTCGCTATAGCGTAAGATAAAAAAAACTCGGATCCCTCACAAAAAAACTAAACAAAGTCATGCATACTTTAAAAAAAAAGTTAATGAAAGTTTACTAAAAAATAAACCCATTGAACTTTTGTTACAATTATATAAAAAATCAAACTTGAGGAAAAAAAACTAAAGTTTACTCTATTGAAGTTTTTTGGACAATCTAAAAAAAAAAATTGTGAAAAAAAAATAAAAGGTTAAACCGTTTGTGTCATTTCTATAAAAAAACAAAACTTTTGGTGAATTTTTTTAAAAAAAACACTATTCCACCTCACTGTGAATTATAGTTATATAATGTTTTTTAGTTTATAAATGTAATGTTTTTTAATTGTTTTATAAAATTAAATAAATTAGAAAAAAAAATGATCTAAAAGTATGAAAAATAAGAAACCATTTCTCTGAAATATAAAGAGTGTTAAAAAACTGTAAAATCTGATGTGACGCTAATATGACGGGGTGTGTAAATGTGAAAACTAGTGATTAGTCCCCTTGGCCTAATGTGTAACTTACATATCAATTATAAATTGTTTTAAACTAATTTATATGTATAGTTTTTACACATTTTTTTGAATGATGAAATTCAAATAGAAACGGACAATACAAAACAAAACTAGTTTTTTTACACTATTTATTAATTAAAAGACCTCATTTTTACACGTGCATGTCTTCATATAATTTGTCAAATCTAATGATTACAGCCCTAGGTTTAGGAACTGTAGCAAATCAAGTGAGGCTGATGAATAGAATCATGACATCATCTGCAACCCTTAAAAACCAATATTGCATTTAATTCCAAATCTTCTTCTAAGATTCGCAAACCATCAATAATTTGCATGGATTAGAGCATTCATAATTTTTTTGGTTTATTAAATCTTTTCAGAAACATTTCCTTTAGTTTTTTTTTGAAAAAAAAAGTTAAAGAAAACGTTTATTAAGTATTTTTTAATAAAATATTATGATCCAACAATTTTTTTTATTAGAAATGTTTTCCTTAACTAGTTTTTAGAGAGAAAAAATTTCTTGAAAAGAAACTTTATCCAATAAGATTAGGGTTAAGAAAAAAAAAGTTTTAAAAACATCAAATTTGATAAATACTTTTCAAATCACTCATTTTGATAAATAAATTTTTCACCAACACTTTTTTAGAAAAAAAACTCTAATTAGTTTTGCTTCCAAATTACTACTCTATTTCATTTTTTATATTTTTTTCTTATATTTAAATTATAAAGAATATATATATGGAGAAAATTATAATTTTTTACATTTACCAACCCAATATTCATCACTTTTAATTTTTTTTATCAGTGAAAGAAAGAAATAATAATAAAAAATATATTATTTAATTAAATAGGGATAAATATAAGAAATCGGATGTGATTTTTTTTAAAACCTTTAAATTATTAAGATAAATGTGTTTTACTAATCTTATATGGATAAAGATAAATAAACCAATTATAAATGCTCTCACCAGTGGATTAGTTGTAAACACGATTTTAGAGTTTTTTTTTTTTTGAACGACAACACCTAGATTTTGTATGATAATTGAGTTTCCCCACGACAACATCTAGAACATCTAAGGCAGCCCACCAAAGGAGGAACCCCCAACTGGGTAAACCCCCTGACCTGGACTAAAACCCTTTTTTTGTCGTTGCCAGGATTCGAACCCAAGACCTCCACTATGGGAAGTCTTGGGGCTACCATTGCCTCAGACCCTTTTTTTTAATATTATTATTTGTGTTGATTTTTTTTTTCAAACGACTGACGTCTATAAAAAAAGGTTTAATATTAACCTGCAAGCTGTGACAAAGTTTCATAATCCTCAAAACTTCTAAAATTAAGTAAAAGAAAATACATTTGTATGCGTCTTTGTATGTGTCAGGAAGAATAAAATGCTTAATCTTTGTTGTGTTTTTTAAGTTGGAAAATCTTTTAGAATGAAATTTCAAATTTCCGCCGTTAATTGTTTCTTCGGAAGGCAATGTTTTATATAACGAGGCTAGGGCTGACAATTTTTTATACGCACCTATTAACACGACACGACAAGTGTTGTGTCTGTCTGACATGTTATGCAGCCCTAAACCAGACTCAAAGCAAAACCCTAACCAAAGATACAAGATAAACTTGTAATTACATGAGATTGAACGTAAATAAATTTTTTCAAGGTATTTTTTTTTGCTAGACCGACTTTTTATCCAAAAGAAAACCCAAAAAGTTGGTAAGTGTAGAATTTTCTAAGTTTCATATTATTATTATTATTATTATTATTATTAGACAAATTGGTTTTTAATAATCTAAACTATTACTTATTGACAAATAACAATCCGAACTAACGTTTTGACTGGTGCTAATCTCAACTTTCACTTTTTTTGTCAATGACAGTCCTAGTAGCATAATCATCATATATTTTCACCTAAATAACACTCGATTCCCACGCGATTTCGATTGTACGTTTCTCCATTTCCTTTAATATCGTCATTTTGAGCGAAAATAAGTGTAAATCGAGTATAAATCTACACTGATTATGATACTGGAACTGTCATTAACAACAAAAGTGAAAGTTGATATTATCACCATCCAAACTATTAGTTCGAATTATTATTTGCTAATGAGTAATAGTTTAAATTATTAAAAACCAATTTACTTTATTATTATTACTAACATAACATTTACAGAAGTCGGTGGGGGCACTATTCATCCCACGCAGTTTGATTGGTCCACAAACAATTGTTTAACTTTTTTTTTAATTTAGTTTTTATAATTATTTAATTTTTATAATTAGTTTATATCATATATAGTTTCTCTTATAACTTTTAAAATTTAATGTATTACAAAATTCTGATTGTATCGTTATGACGTGACTATTTTTTTCTATATTTCGGTATAATTTCCGCTCGAAATAGAATTTTCGTTATAACATAAAAGTTATTAAAGCACATGAATGTACAAGTCGTCAAAGTTTTTTTAATATTCCATTTTTGTTTTCGCTTACAACCTTTATGTTGTTTCCAAGTGTTTGTTTATAAGCGTTTCTGTTACTTTTTTTTCGTAGGGTGAATAAGTGTATAGGTCGTCGAAATTGAACCTTACATATTTTAACACTTAATCGACACCGACCGCGCAACATCGGTACATGCATCAGTATCATCGAAACCGGTACCTGTATTTTTTTTTTGGCTTTTTGATCGATGAAAAACACGTGTCGATATCTTTCTGAGCATGTAACGATTTTATCTTTTAGGTTTTCTTTTTCGTCGGCACCATATCAGACCGAGCCGCTACTGACCAAATTCCCGCTGCATAGCGCGGGTCAATCCCACTAGTTACTTTCAAACAGCGAATATGCTACTGTTCATAATAAGTAATTTGGTTGGTCCACGTTTAACAACTAAAAATTTGAGCTCTAAGTTTAATATTATTTTTTCTATTGAAGTACTTTTTTACAAATTTCGTTTTCATGTTTATGGACGAAGCTTAGTGACCCCCTTCCTCCTCTGATTTTCCTACCATGTTATAACTTTTTAAAATATAATTGTTAAAAAAAAATTTGAATATAACATTGTGACGTATTTATTTTTATCAACGTTTCTGTTTAAGTTTCGTTCAAAACCGACCCGGGTCAAATATAACATACTTTTAAATTATTTTCGTCATAAGATAATGTTTTTCTAAATTCCGAATATACCGTTACAACGTAGTCGCTTCTACATGCGTGTCGATATGGATTTTATTAAAGACCGGACCCCACAATAAGCGGTGAAAACCCATGGCTGAAATATGATACACTTTTTGTATTTTTCACGACCACTTAATGCTTTTTTTAAATTATGATTATACCATAGCGTCGTACCTAGTTCTGCCTTTAACCTATGTTTAAATATAAATTTTATTTAAAACCGAGTTTATTCAATGCACAGGCAAAACCTACTAGTTTTCTACATATAGTAGTGTTATCTTATGCGTTATAAATATGAGGATTTTGTGAATATTTATTTGCTTTTACAGATTATTACTATCTATAAAATTACTAACTTCGTATCTATATAATTAGTAACTTACATACATTTTCTGAAGCGGATGATACAATCTTTTTTTTAATCAAAACAGACCAGCTAAAACTCTATTGTGATTGGATTTTTTTTTAAAGGCAAATTGTGATTGGACGGTGATTTGAAAAAGAACTCCACGAGTCTTCTAGTTATTTTACATTTACTGGATTGTCGCCATACCCATTTATGTAACTTTTGTAAACCTGATTTTGGAAGATGAAGCCGCAAAAGATCTTGAGAAAAGTATGATGGCGATCTTATCCATCACCAGCTACGAAATTCTAGGGTCTAGTCTACATTAGTTTATTTAAATAATAGTATGGGCCTTGATAGCTTTGTAATAACTATTATTAACTGACTATCTCTAAATTAGTTAGAAGTAAAGGGTATTTTTCTTTTATTTTATCAGTCTTTTTTTTAAAATATAAATTTCTTAATTCCTATTAAGAGTAGGACTTAAACCCATAACCTTCTCTATTTTTGATATTTTCTTCTGTCATTAAACCCATAACCTCCTCTATTTTTGATATTTTCTTCTGTCATTGAGCCACCAACATAAATAATCTTTTTTTATCAGCCTCTTAATAATAGTTATCTTACCTTTTAATGAACTTTTTTTCCATTTTTTAGTACAGTAAATTGAACTATTCAGAGCTCTTTCCCTATGCATTTTTGGTTATATATCATTATTACTAACATAAAAATTCTTCCTAGGTATTGAAGATATGTAAATAGAAATCATTACATGTCCAATCATAGGTAGAACCATCATGAATCTGATTGTATAACTCTATCTTTTGCTAAATAAGGAACAGGTTCCTAGCTCAAAGGATGGAGTCGAAGACGATGGTATAGATTCTTATTATCTTTGTCCATACGAGCTTTCTAATTTTACTTTCCTTACAAAGTGGTTGTGTGTTTGTATGCAGTTGAGAGCCCTTTTGAATGAGAAGTTTTTTAATTCATGTTTAGTCCATGAGGAAGGTAAAAAGAATGAAGAGAATAGCTTCTGTATGGATTGCTGTTTCAGTTTGTGCTTCCATTGCATGCCCCATCACAATTCACACAGGATTTTACAGGTTTCATTTTAATCAGTAGCTTAATATGAGTAAGCTGTAAGATTGATTAAGCTCTTTAACTCATGTACTGGTATGTGTTTGTTGTTCGTTTTAGATAAGGAGGTATATGTACAATGATGTTTTACGCTTGAAAGATGCACAGAAGATTTTTGACTGCTCTCATATTCAAGTAAGTTTTCATATATGTTGATCATAGATGAATTGATTGGAACCACTCTGTCAGTTTGAAATACCTAGAGTTTGTATACGTATGTGTATTTGAGTTTCTGTATTTGTTTCTGATTTTCTCTACTTAGAAAACAAGTTACCGTTGGCCATTTGGTGCAACGGGAGCCCAAAACTTTCAGTAGTCTAGGTCTTGGGTTCGAGTCTCAGCCGGAACAAGTATTTGGGTTGAGGCAAGTGGTTTTCCAGTTGTGGTTTCCTCTGGATCGGGGTTTGATCCGAATTGATGGGGTAGTTGGGCCCGGTTTTATTAACATCTATCTTTCAAACAAGAGGCTCCAAGTGTGTGCTTATAAAAAATATTACATCAATCCCAATGGGGTGTATGTTAATTTTTGTCATTTGTAACTTTTTGCATAGAATTTTATTTTATTTATTGTTTCTTTGTTTATGTAACAATCTTTCATGTTGAAGATTGTTAATACCAACTTGATCAATTTGAACTGTTTATTTCGTTAGATTTTAATAGATATCAGTTTTCTAGGCTATTCAATGACTGAAGTAATAGGTTTCGAAGTCTCTAATATGTCTAAAATGATATTATGAGAACCCATGCTTAGTTATGAGTTGATTTAACTTTGTTATAATTCCTTACATGGTTTTTGTCAGCTGTTGATCTTTATTAGGAATTTTTGGAAGATATTTGTCATTCGAGGAGACCGAATGTGATTAGATGACTTGACATAAGTTAGCAATTGTCATCCATGTAGTTCAACAAGTATTGATACATGAAGACGTCATGGTAGAAAAATTTGCCATGTAACTAAAGTGACATGAAACAAAATGATAAAATATAATGTAAAATAAAATTGAATGGAATAGAACATAAACATAAGTGCAGATAGAGGGTGTGTAAGTTAGGATTGATGTAGATTTAGTGCATGTTTAGAGGGTGTGTAAGTTCTAACACATTATATAAATTTGTCCAATTGTAACAAAGTTACAAATCATGGACTTAAACTAATCAAGTAGATAGATAGACCATAAGTTTTTGTTTGAAAAGCGAGCACAAACAACAAAATTGTATGTCTATGTGATCGAACCAACACATAATAACAATGGCAACATAGAGGTATAAACAAGGAACCAGATAGAGTATGTTAATCTTCATGAATTCTGCATGCCTTAAATCTATATATCCATGTCTTAACTCAAGTTGACTGCAATTAATGTTTGGATGTCCCTAGGACTTAACTTCATCTTTTGTTGTTTCTAACTTCTCTTAATCATGTTAATTAGTTTGAATGTGATGTGGTAACGTGCTATGTACCGTCTTTTATTAAGATTATTTTCATTGTTGGTTTCGTTTACACATGTAGCGAGTTCCTAACAGGCTAATTAACAGTTATATAAAAATTACTTGAGAATGTTATCATGATATTTGTACTTGCTTGACCCTAGGTGTTTTTTGTGTTTTGACTAAGATGTATGGACTTTAATAAAGACGCCTAGTAATTCTTAATCACATGTTGGTCTTAATTCTCATCCATAATTTTACATTTGAAGTATCATTACTTTTCATTGACTTTTTAGAAACAATCAAACATTTTTACATCCATGCAACAAGCTGGTTGCATAAATTTATAAAAGCATGGAGTATATTATTTTTATATATGTATCATGATCTCCTATTAGTTCTCTCCTATCTCATATGACTAAGTTTAGCAGTATGTGGTCATGTAAAGTATAAAAGATAAATGCGAACTTACAAGCATTCTTGTATATTTGATTTCTCAGTGGTATAAAACAAACAGTGAGAAAGTTGTATTTATGCGCCCAAGGCAACAAATCTCATTTCCAATTAGAGGTTCACGCTCTTCGTGTTTGGTGTGCGATCAAAGCATCAAGTCATCGTTTGTTTATTGCTCGATGGTTTGCAAGGTTCGTCTAAAAATCTCTCAATTCGCTCCCATGTATATAAGAAGTCATTTTCAAAATGAAAAGAATTCAAACTTTTTATGTTATTCTTGTTATCTGTCATAGCATCTTACTTTTAATATTCTAGAAATGGTATTTTCATTTTTTTATCGTTTATTAGGTAGATTACATTAAAGTTAAGCACAGGGGCGGATCTACTTGTTCTTCAGCGGGGGGCGAGGCACCCGCTGAGATTCATCCGGGTAGTAGAAAATTTTCAGTTTTTTTGATCAGGCTCCCTTTACAAATACTCGAGAGGCACATGTGGGTCTGTGAAACCACAAACAGAGAGAGAAGGAAATAAATTTGGATAATCACCGAAATTTTTTTCGGCTGGCTTGGAATTGCAGCGGCGAGAAGAAAATGGAGACGAAGGACTGGAGTTTCTTTATTTTAAATTGGATTTAGGGTTTTTAATTATTATTTATTCCTTTTCCTTCAACCAATAAAAATGTCTGCACAAGTGGGACCTATTATTTCCTTTCATTTCCAAAACTTTTAATATTTTTTAAAACTAAAAGTCAATTGTTTTTCGAAATCAAAAATAATATAAAATATTTAATAATGATAAAAAAAACTTAAAGTTGGATATTTACATACTATTTATTTGTAATTTTGTTAGTTTGTTTAAATTAGCTTACTTTTAAATTTTGTTTTGAAATTATTAAAAAATATATATGATGATTTTTCTAATAAAAAGTTTGGGAAGAGGGAAAATTAAACTGGTTTAGGTTGTGATTAATTTATTATGTTTAGTCGAATAAACTATCACCATTTGACCCGTTTTTATTGGGCCAGTTTTCTCATATTTGACCCGTTTTTTTATCGATGCATTTTTTCTAATAATATATGACTCGTTTTGATCAGTTTATTTTTGCACCCGCTGACCAAAAATCCTGGATCTGGCACTGGTTAAGCACATTAAAAATTGAAACCACCAATTAAAGGACTGTAGGTTTGACTCATCCCGATTTTTTCGTTAAATGTTGTTGAAGCCTGTTTGTTGAGACGGTTAAAGAGTCATGTCCTTTTAAAGTTGTCTTTTGTTTTTTTGGCGATCACACTACTCCACGAAAGAGTGCCCTAACTCATTTAGCTTCACATTATGTTGTCCAGTACAGTTTGCTCCTATATATACATTAAAGAACTCATCGTGTTGTATGATGTGAAAATGGGATCTTAATTTTATTAGACATCACGAACCTCGATA
Organism: Smallanthus sonchifolius; assembly: GCA_023525975.1. Classification (NCBI taxonomy): domain Eukaryota; kingdom Viridiplantae; phylum Streptophyta; class Magnoliopsida; order Asterales; family Asteraceae; genus Smallanthus; species Smallanthus sonchifolius. The sequence goes on along the minus strand of CM042041.1, from coordinate 55,782,566 downwards.
TCCCTACGTTTTTGCCCAGAAGGGGTTAGACGCTAGGGTACATTAAAGAACTTATTGTGTTGCATGATAGATCTTCTTAGCTTGATTTTGATAGGCAAGCATATTTTGATAAAACTCCTCTTGATCAAAATTAATAATATTTTGTGAAGATAATTAGGTTTTATCTTTTGTTTTATTTTTATTTTTATTTTTTTATCTTTTACTAACCGTATTATGTTCTAGACCTTCAAGATTGTTTATCCGAGTGCGTGTGTATAAATAACATATGTGAAACGAGAGAACACGCACCCATGTATGTACATATTATCCTATGTAAACCCTTCTATTCCACCAAAAAACATTCAAGGATTAGTTCATAGACTTGCCTAAAATGGCCTATTAAGAAAGTAGCACAAGAATTACGTACGACCAAACTACCTTGGTTATTTTCTAGCCAAGTAGCGAAGGGGAATTAGTGCTTCATTATTTTCTTAAAGTGTTAATGGCATGTAATAGGAACATACTTTCTTAAGTGTACCAATTTATGCAACGCTACTTTTCTGAACACCGAAGCCATTGTGCATGTTTTAATTCCCATGGTGGAACACAATTTACTCAATTTACAGCTTCAGTTATAAGAGTGGATCCCTATGTACAACTATGTTAGCATAACACTTGTTAAATTCCAATAACATAAAAGTGTACAAAAAAGCATGTTGCAAGTCACACTTATGAAATTAAGTTGATATTACATGTTATTAGCCCTTTCTGAAATGGAAATTACACTTCATTGAGCCATCGGAGTATCAATAATCTGGTTTTGCTTGATCTAGAGACATACGCAACAGTGTTAGAAGAGACTTGCCAACTAGTGTTTTTTTTTTAATTTCTTATCCTTTATTCTATTGGATCCTCTATTTGTCATAGTTCTACTTTCCCTTAAAAACCCCTGTGCAACTCATTTTGGATTGTAGAGCAGGATTCGTAATTTGCTCACCTGTAACATTTTCTATAACAGTTCAGTACAGTTGCTGCATCCAATGGTGGTAAAAAAGTATATGCCTACAGTTCGAACGATCCTGGGAGGAGTTTAGTGGTATCTGGTTCCGTTGAGTCTCTTGCATCTTCCATGGAAAGTTCGGTCGAAGAAAACTCGTCAATTTCAACTACTGGCGATGCAACAAATTATAGCATGACCTGTCTGGAGAGAGCTCATAACCCTGAGCAAAAGATGTCGACAGCTACATCAAGCAATGGAATCACCAGAAAGTTGCATGGGCGCAAATGTGTTCCTCAACGTTCGCCCTTCTTTTAACTGTTTTTATTATTAATTAACTTTCTGCATCAACCAGTATTGTCTGTTATATTTTGTAAGTTTAGCATTTTCATCGCCTTGATGTTAAATGTTCCACTTGCAAATATTATGTGCAAATGGTAGTCGACATAGTAGTTGTAAAATAATATTGACCAGCCAGGATGTATGATTTTCTTGATTAGACTTGATATGTATCTTCATAATACAAGATCTGATCAATATCTTCTAGGATTGAACTTCCAATTCGCACATTTATGGTCTCTAACCTTCTCTTTCTATTTGCTTTGATGAATGTAGGTTTATATTTTACATATCTCCCTCCCTAGTTGGATTCTTAATGCGTTCTCCGAAAGCTTTTAATCTCTGAAATTGTATTAATGTTAGCAAACTGTTCAATTGATGTGGCTATCTAAATGTACTTTTCTGGTACCGAACCCAAACGCTTATGAACCAATCTTTTGTCATTCAATGTATGTCCAAAACTGTTTGCTTTTGATGCAATTTGACTAATCTTTCCCACATAGACATAAGAGATTCATTAACATCCATCTTTAGAGATTCAAAGTCTTTTTGTAGCTCTTCATGATTTGCTTGCATGGGAAGGATTCCCTAGCTTAAACTACACAACCTTCACATTTATACTGCGTGTTTTCGAACTCTGAAAGTGATAGTGACCGTTCCTCTTGGTGTCATACAGTGGAGACTTCATCCATTGATGTGTTTGCAGTACGACTTGTTTATGATTTGGAAGCAATAGAACATATTGTTGTTCTAAATTGGAACCTTCATTAGGAGGCAAGTGGATACATCATCAAGGAGTCTAGTGTCACCTTTCGGAGCAACAATATTTACCGTTCCTTTACCTTAAATGGCTAGTTCCTTCTTGTCTCCCAATCAAAATATCACCTTGAATGTTTCATCTAGGTGAGTGAATATTTCCTTGCACCCTGTCATATAGCACCAGAATCTAAAAACCATAGATAGATGAGGTTACCATTTTGGCTTGCATCAGTCATCAGAGACAATGTCATCAGTGACAGCCATAAACAAATGATCATTATCTTCATTGTTGACTTCATATTCCTTAACCACATTGACTGCTGGATCATCATTAAACCAACAATCACGTTTGTGTGTCCAAACTTGTTACAATGGATACATTGAGGAATCTTAGACCTTTCTAGACCCCTCCCTCTGCCTCTTCCTCTGAATGGGAGACAACCTCTTCCTTTGAATGCATTATGTGAAGACAAGTTGGGGTGTCTTGCAGAGCTTGTAAGGCTTGTTCATCACCAACACTTCATTTCTCCGGAGTCCTGCTATTAGTTCTTTCTTCTTGAGATTGTAGACACCCGATTAAATTGACTGGAGTGAGGCTAGACAAATCATAGGCTACTTCAATGGAGGGTATAACATAGTCAAACTTTGAAGAAAGACTTCGAAGTATTTTTTCAACAATGGTTTGATCAGTAATGATCTCTCCATAGGCCCTCTTTTGGCTCACCAGGGCCGTTACACGCCCAAAATAGTCACATATTCGTTTTCCTTCTTTCATAGATAGTTTTTCGAATTCTCTTCTCATACCCTGTATTTTTACAGCCTTTCCTGAATCACCTTCATTTTCCATCTTTAAGATCTCCCACGTGTCTTTCGCCGTGGAAGTTGTAGCAACTCGTGAGGATAATTGATCATGCGCAACTTGTTGGATGAGGGCTATAACAGTAGATATCAGTACTTATCGAACCTGATGGAGCAGTAACCAGTCGATGTCAGATAGCCTAAGACCGGCATTTGTTAATGAAGCCGTGATACTCTCTGGCACGGCCTTATCAACAAAGCGAAAAACCGCTTGTCCGTTCATTTGGATATGGGAAATAGATGCGTCTGTAGGGGAAAATCCTAGGTCGGAACCATCAGAACCGATTGCAAAACTTGTTACAGAATGCTTAATACCAGCATTCAAGTACCTGCTGCCAGATCCGTCAGTGTGCATGTCAAACCCAAATAAACCATCCTCCTCACTATCACAAGCCTGCATAGAATGATGATTATTTGTTAGGGAATTTTCTAACTATAAATTCGCATTTCCTAAAGCGTATCATAATACCAAAATGTATGAATGTATTTGGTCTTAATTGGCAAATCCAATTACATTAATATATACGTCATCAGTGCTAAAATTACCAACATTATTATAACAAATATGTAATTAACTAAATGCACACAGAAGAACAAACAAACCTGGACTAAGATAGCACCAGCAGCATCACCAAAGAGAACACAGGTCTTTTTATCCGTCCAATCTACATAACGGGTTACACAATCAGCTCCAATCACAAGAACGTTCTTGAAACCGCCCCCTGCAAGAGGATGTTCATCATGATCATTAACAACTTAAAATTGAAAGTAAGTCGAAATTCATCATTTTGGATAAAAAAACGTCAGTTTTTTACCCCGAATATGACACGAAGCTGAGACTAGGCCTAAAAGAAATCCACTGCAAGCAGCTCTGATGTCAAAAGCAGGTGGATTTCTGTTACATCCAAGTGTTTTCTGAACCTGATAAACCAAGAAAGAACTTAAGCAAATAAATGTACCTAATATTAACACAACAGGACCAAAAATGGGCTAGCAGGTGGATTCAATTCACTAAGTCTAGTGTTCATATTTAATAATGTGTTCTTTATCATGTGTTTTTGTTGGTTCAGGCCCCTACAAACACACTCAAACACACAGTAAAAACTCACGTAAGTGAAGGTTTGTATTTACTGCTTGAAATCCTTATTTTATTATGCAAGGAATGTGGCTTTATATAGCCTACAGTGACTCTAAAACCCAACGGAAATAAACTAATAGCTACCACAAAAAGTGGAGTCAAAACAAAGAACTATTCAACCTACGACTCTTAACTACCTAAACGTGGGTAAGACCCATTATTCCACCAAGATATAAACACATGCTAATTAAAATCTTCAAGACCCGTGAACTGATCCACCTTCAACCCGATACCCGCTGACCCGTGTGACCCGGTACCGTGAACGAACCCGATTAATCCAACAGTTTTGTGGTGTGCAAGGTGTAAAGATCATATGCATATGAAAAAAAAAACTCCTTTAACTACCTCAGGTGCTCCACCGAACAGATCGTCAGGTGTCGATGAACAAAACAAGATGAGATCCACTTCATCGGCTTTAACCTCCGCCATTTCAAGCGCTTTTTGAGCTGCCTCTACAGCCAGACCTGTCAAGTTCTCCTTACCTGTAGTTTCTCTAGTTAGACTATAGTCAGGTTTTGGTATATGGTAAAGTACTTAGTATGTACGTGTGCATATTCATGAAAATTAATCAGGTGAGTTTGGCTGTTCTTCTTCCCCATCTAATATAATCATCAATAATAGAAGTGAAAGTCACTTTTGGTTTCGGCCTACTACTTGTTAGGTGATTTTGGTGTCAACAAATTATTTTAGTGAATTGAGATTTTCTTAAAACCAAATGGGAATTAGCTTAAACATCTATTTGGGTAGGAGTTGTGAAGTGCATGCTCATTTCAGACTTATATCGTTTTAGTTAATCTTGATCGGGTAAAGTCGGCTAGATTCAAGTTGGGTCATTGGTGAATTCAAAGCAGGTTAAAGAACAGGTCATGAAGCAGATGGGTCAGCAAGAATATTAATTTAGGCACACGTTTTTTGTTTTTTAATTAGAGAGTCAAATTAGTGGTTTAGTGGGGTTAGTGGTGTCTTATCTTTAGGAGCAAGGGTTTATTTCCTATTCAAGGTGACAGTATCAAGAATATCAAGAAAGAAGCATCAGAGAATAAGCTAGTGATCGAGGGTTTGTTTTTTTTTCTGGCCGAGAATAAGCATCAGCAGGATATCTCAATTTTTTTTTCTTGGGTGAGCAATGAAAACAGAGATGGATGCACAGAAAAAGAACATTACAGGGGAGAAATGTACCCTACCGTTTGGGAAAAGACCGGTGGTTTGTCGGTGGGTGTTTACTATAAAGCAAAAGCGGATGGAACTATTGAAAGATACAAAGCCCGTTTAGTAGCCAAAGGGTACACTCAGACATACGGAATTAGTTACTTAGAATCTTTTTCCCCAGTTTCTACAAATGAAGGGTGGCCACTTCATCAGTTTGACGCAAAAACGCTTTCCTACATGGAGAACTAAAAAGAAGAAGTTTATATGGGACCTCCACCAGGATTCACAGAAAACTTTAAGAATGAAGAAGTTTGTCGCCTGAAGATATCTCTATGGGTTATAACAATCCCCTTGAGCTTGGTTCAGCAGGTTCACTCTAGCCATGAAAAGATATGGTTTTAAACAGAGTAATAGCACGAGAGAATAAAACGAGTAAACAAGAAAACAAAGAGAACTAAACGTGGCAGTTTACGAAACCAAAATGGAAGGGAGGAGGGGATAACCAAGCCGCCACCCCAACCCCCGTTGTAACAGCTTAGGCAAATCCCATATCGTTCTGTTGTGTTCTGTCCACGGGAGAGATGTTGGGTTCATGAGGAATGCCCCGCCTCAAATACAACAACGCGTTTTAGGGCTTAATGTAGTGGATGAGAGGAGAACTTCACAGTTAAGCGTGCTCGGGTGGGAGTAATCCATGGATGGGTGACCCCTGGAAAGTTTTCACCCGAGCAACAAAAAACAAATTCGTGAGTTCTTAGAGGGCAAAACGGACAATATTGTTGGTACGAGAGGCCGGATGTTACAACCGTCCTCATTTGTTTCCATTTCAGCGAAAGGCTAGAGAGAGAAAGGAAAAACGAGCGTGAGAGAGAAAGTAGTAGAGTGAGCAACCGATCATCAAGGATCGTTGAGAACCATCGCTAGAACGATTATAAAGAAGAAGCAAGCAAAGTGGGTTTTCGTGTTAATTTCAAAAAAAGTTTGGATTTTTACACATGGATGGGAAAACGTGCCATAGATCTGGACTCACTAACGTGAAAATTTGTAGTCTCAGACGAAAAAGGGCTTGGCCGCCATCTTCATGCATAGACGACCAGGCTACACTACCAGGCAAAAGTAGATAGTGTCGCCTAAGCAATAGTATCGCTTGAGATCAATGTCTCTTAAAAGAACAGTTTCGCCTAGAATGACAGATTCGCTAAGAGTAATAGTTTCGCTAATACTAATGCAAGCGAAAGTGGTATATTTTCGCTTGGACATGGGGAGTGAAATGCTTGTTTCATTTGAACTTAGAAAATGATTTGGATTAATGATATGTTAATTATTAATTCGGATAGAGAGTAAAGCGTATTGGACCAATTCTAGTACACAGAGGATAAGGTGAGGTGAGTTTCTAGAGCCTTCTTTTAAATGTTTTATAATGATTTGAAGCTGGAGTGCATACTTATGTAATTAATGGAAGATAAATTATTATATGTTTTAAAGTATGAGTTAAAGAATGTTGAATGTGTTTAAATTATAAAGTGATATATGACAATGTGTGTATAGTATTAGTAATGTATGATAGTTAATACGGTTAATTCGGTAGACAAATGGTTAATGATATATGATGAAACGTGTATAGTAAAGAATGATAGTTAATACGGCTAGTTTGGTAGACGGATGAATAATAATAAAAGGTAAAGTGTGTGCATAGTAATACGTTAAATTTTTCTTTTAAATTTTCTAAAATGACCATTATACCTTTTCTAATATTAAACTCACAATTTAAAGATTGAGTACCCATTATACCCCATCACTTCCATCGATTGAACTCTACCACTTCCATATCCGATTCACATTAAACCACAATTACTATCCCCCACCGAACAAAATCATTTTCGTCTTCTTCAAATCAGGCGATTCAAAAATGAATGAGGATTGGTCTCGTTTTCCAAATCTACTTTCTAAATTGAAACAGAAACATCCGGAACTTCATTTTACATGTACGATACTCATCCCTCACACTCACTAGGTATACCCCATGCTTTTATGGTGAAGAGTATTAGGGTTGGACTCGAGAACTAAACTTAAAATAAATAATATATATTTATTTTCTGAGATGAATAGAAAGGAAGTAAAAAAGCACCTGTAAGAATACGTCGATTACGGATTCCTGTACGACTGGAAATCCATTCATCACTAGTATCAACAATCTTAGCGATATCATCATTAGAGAAGTGGCTATTTGGTATGGCTGATCCACACCCAACCAGTTTGCACCCCTTGCTAATAAGCCTGTTTTCAATAAATATTAATGATTCGTAAGAAGACTTTGAATTTGCAAGACATTTCAACAAAATGTAACAAGATGGTATAGGTATAAACTTGTAACAAATTATACCTGAGATACCATAAAGGATCTCATATTAATAGTTTCCATGTGCATATTTATATTTGAAAGATATAGAACACTTAGCATTCTAATATATATATAGGTGAAGGTTAGTTTGAAAACCCATTTAAGTTGAGAAAACCCGTAAAAAGCTTATCAAAAATAAAAATAAAAATCTTTTTATGGTATGTAATATATGTTATTATATTCTGCTAACAAAAAAATTAAAAAAAAAAACTTGTCTAACGCATTGTTACATATATGTAACAAAATGTTAGTGTTCAAAATGTTACACATTGTTATGTTACATAGTAATAGTAGACATTTTGTTACTTTTTAATGTGAATCAACATGTTAGACATTTCGTTTTTTGTTAACGGGAAGATAATAACATATATTATGTATGATAAAAAAAGAAATAAATAGTAATTGTTATATACGGTTTTCACCGGTTGTAACATCCTAAAATCCCGACATGTAATTCTTGAGCTTGAAATAAAATGAATAAAGTTAAAGAGGCTAAATGGTTAAAATTTAAAGAGGAACACCCCCCCCCCCCTACAAGACCTAGCCGCCACTCTCACCTCTCATTTTTTCACAATCCCTTGCGTGAACTAGAAAGAGAGAGATAAGAAAGAGAGCAAGAAATTGGTGGTTACCATCATTCAAGCTTTTCATTTTGACAGATCTTGCTCCTACTCACCTACAGAAGATAGAGCACGAAGACTCAAAGCTTCTCACGGTAAGAATCTGTCTAAAACTCTCTTGTTCTGCTTCGAAATGGGTTTTGGGGAAAAAAATGGAATTTTCAATCCATAAAGTCAGGTTTTTATGTATGGATTGACTTAAAAAGCGTAGATCTAGTATCATGGGAACCAAACAAATGTTTTGAACGATTAAAGTTAGAAGCATGATGCATTTTTTTTCGATCAGACCCGCTCGTGCAGAAAGTTAGGGTTTTCTTGCGTCAACATGAACAGAATATTCACACGGATACTCTAATGAGAGAACTAGGGTATTCGGACGAGTACTAGGCGAATAGTGGAAGTACACACAGAGTACTCAAGTGAATACTCATCTGCGAGTACGCAGAGTATTTAAACGAATACTCATTTGCGATTACTCAACGTAATCTGGCGAGTACTCAAATGCGCATACCTAGTGCGAGTACTTGGATATTCCAGCGAATACTTATTGCGAGTACTTGTTCTTGAACTTAAGTTCCATTTAATGAACTTCTACAGATTTGGCGTAGTCGATAGAGCCTACAGCTAAATCAGAACCCGACGATGATAATCAAGTTACCACAGGTGAGTTTCTTTTGACCATTTTTAAATGTTTTTGGGCTGATGTACATACATAAACAAAGATTCTGAAAGACGGATTTATATTTTATAAAATCTTACTTTTTAAAAGAAAATAGAAATAGAGACAGAGTAAATATATTTTCTTTAAATCAATGTTTTAAAGAAAAGAATGGCAGGCAGAGATAGAAACAAAGAAAGAGTAAACTCATAGTCATTAAACTAAATGTTTTAAAGAATGTAATGATAGACAGAGCTAACGGTACTCTAGTACCGAGTGATAGTGACAGATGCCATGTTATGTACTTATGTGCTAATATGCGATATTTGTGTTGCGTTTATGTGATACGTGAATTGCTTATGTTATAGTAGACTAAATGCATATTAGAACATAGTAGAAATCCTTGTAAGCAACAGATAAGTATTGTTTTTATAACAAGCACAGAGTAGAACAGAGATTTCTTTCCTTGTACAAGGAACATAGGAGATTGCCTTGTGCAAGCAACATCGGAGTCTTGCCTAGTGCAAGTAACAGATGAGTTTTGTACATGTGCAACCAGAGAAGAACCATGTCCTTGAACAATGGTTCAATTGTGATATGATAGTTTTTAAATACAAGTGCAAGTTCAATTGTTATTTGTCCAAAAATAGAAAAAATGACAGAGTCTGAGTGGGACACCGTGACTGTTTCCCCTAAAACATAGTTTATTTAATAATAGTAACGAAAGATCTCACAAACTGTGAAATTACAGAGTTCTAAAGTACAGAGAATAATTTATTAAAACGTAACAAAGATAAAACTTATTTTATTTTTAATATTTAAGCTAAACTAAATGACAAACAATCAGAGTTTACAGTTAATAAAGTAAGATTACTGAAAGTGTTAAAACTTGTTCAGTTTGATGAAAATGACAATTTCAACCCCACCTCATGGTCGAAAAGTCGAAAAGGGAAGTGTAGTCTAAATGATTGTAAACAATATTAAAACAACTGAACAAAAAATAAAGAAACGGAAACTTGGGAACTCGAGATTCTTTAGAAGTGCTTGAGCAGGAAACAGATACAGATTTAGGAGAACAAAACCCAGATCGATTTATACCAATAGATGATGAGATCATTTTTGTTGGCGTCAGAATCCCAGATGCATTAGCCATTTACAGACAAGTAAAGACTGGTTTTTTGAGATAAAACTTTAAGATTTATTATTAGGTGAATGAAAGAAACTATGATATATCATAAAGACACAAGGATGACAATTTAGACTTTATATGCCACCTCTACTTTCTAGACCGGTCAGAGGGGACGCCTATGTAAATGAACCAAAAATACATTCATTAAGGTTAGTTTTATTCATCTTACAGCTATTATGGGTAAATTTTATATATACTAGATCATATCTCCTTACTTGTTAAGGGGAAATCTTAGTAGTTAAGTGTATACCTCACCAACAGAGTTTAAATCATATAAAGTATTGTTGTTAAAAAAAAAATTCAATCTCGTGTTATGGGTAATTTTATTGTGGTTGTTATAGGAAACTGATAAAACTTTCTAGAAGGTTTATAAAACATATTTGGTTTCAAGATAATTAGGTGGTAGGGGTGACGAAACCGCCTAGTTCGCTAGTGAGAGAGAATTCAACATAAAAAAGTTGAATTTTTTTTATTCTCTTCTAGTAAATCGTTTAAAAGTTTTTCTCAAATTATTTGTAATATTTATATTTTTTCTTAAAAAAACGAAAGAAATATTTTTGTTTATTTATTTTTCGGTATAAATAAATAACTATTTTGACAAACCCAATTAGATCAACCACCAGACCATGACTGACAGTGTCATTTCTTGTCATTTAAGGTTGTACCTATACGCTTCATATTGGCCAATATGAAATGTATTAGGTGTCAAAATAAGAAAAATAATGTCTAAATAGCAAGATCCTTTATATATTATTTTTGACCGAAAGATGAGCAGTGCTACTTTTGACAAATTCTTTTGAACATCTATACTATATAATAAATAAAGGTTTTTACCGTCACGTGTCACCTTCATATTTATCCTCACAATATTTTTTCCGCCTCTCTCTCTTATTAAATGCACATCTATTTTTTTTAATAATAATATCTTTTTAAGAAAACACTAATCTATATCTATACTATATAATAAAGAAAAATCATGAGCGACACGTGTCACTCTCTGGTTACACATCACCTTTATTTTTCCGCCTGTCTCTCTCTTATTAAATGTTAATTTTTCTGTTTCCCTCTTCTATTAAATAATAATATCAAATAATAATCTTTATATTAATAAATAAAATTCTATGAACACGTGTCACTTTCTGATTCATTTGTATTATTTTTCCCACACGAAAAAAAAATTAAAAGCGTAACAAAAAGAAGTTGGATTGAAATTTGGCAAGAGAAATAAATACTTTGACAAAAGATATGGCCTATTGTACGTGGTAGTTTGGCCGTTAATAGGATGGTAGATAAAATTAAACCATTTGAAACCTGAAGCATCGGATAATGAGGTACGAATGGATACGTAATTAATTATTGTTTTTTTTAAGGCAAATTTCTTTATTTCTACATGAATGAGACTTAAATCCATGACCTCCTCAATTCTTAATGTTGTTAGAGGGTTTTCCTCTACCAATGGGCCACCAACACCATTGGCAATTAATCCGATATTATATAATATAGACAACAAATAAATACAAAGTTAGAAATAAATAATAACTAGTGGATGAACTATCCGCGCGTTACGGCGGAGTGTTTAAATTTGTAAGGATAGGTTCAACGACCTATACACAGGTATTAAACTCGCAAAAAAAATCATATCAAAACACTGATAAAAGAAAGCACATCAAAACAATAAATCCATAATTTTATAAAAAGATCATATTTTAAAACACTCGAAATTTTGTAAATCGTTATATTTTTAAAAGTTGAAATTTGCAAGCAACTAAAAAACAAAACAAAAAAACCGGGATAAGAATGCTTCGAACCCGCGGCTCTTGATTGAACATTAAACGCATGAACCTGGTGAGTTATTGATTTACACGTGCTAATTGTATAAAATTAAATGATGTTAACCCTAACTATATGTGAAATAAGTTTACGTTAAGCTTGTTTTATGTTTATGGTTACATTGGAGAATACCTGAAAAACCGAGCTTATAACGCGTGTATGTGATTTGGATAGTTTGGAAAAGAAGTAAAATAATAAAAGGATATTAAATCATTCAACATTTGAATTATGTGGTGGATAATTCTTTGAGTAATATGAAGAAACGTGTTACGTGGGATCTGGGAAGAATTGAAGTGAACAAAGAAATTAAATGGGCTTGTTAATTAAATTCAAGCAGGACATTTGGAGGGAATCAGAGGCAAGGAAATCGAGGTGAGGCTTTAGCCTCATTTTTTGGCGGCTGAGAAACACACGGCAACAAGCAGCCTCTCTTGCCTGCTGTTTGCACGCAAAATCGAGTCGCAAGGAAAAAGGGAAGCAGCTTCTACTGCTGTTTGCACGTGAAACGTGACCCGAAACGACTGTTACGATATAAATTGGTAATCAAGAGTAAACACAAGATCAATAAGAAGAGACGGAGAAACACAGAGAAGAGGGAGTTTAAACTCAAATCATCGATACCAATTAGATTCGTTCTTTCTGTTTAAATACAACAAACATGTTACAACTAATCAAAGACACCCTATACTATTCAACTATTACAATCTAATCCCTCTACTATTTTGATACCTAACAACGAACCCAGATGAATACAGGTGAAGTTTTATGTTTATGTTAATGAGAACTTTAGTTGATTAAGGTTTAATTATGAGTTTTATAGTGATAATATTTAATTTTTTGTTTATTATGATTGGCTAAATATCTGTGGTCATCTTTGGATGAATGATTCGTATATGTAACGTTTGATTATATTTTGTCTAGGTTTTCGGATTAAGTTTTGTGAACCCGTTAACTTCTTTGGATTCAATTGTTTGTTCGATTTGTTTGATTTTATTTAACTTTTGCGCACTTGTCATCGTTTCTTGGTTTTTCTTACATCGTGAATGATTTGGCTGTGTGTTATGTTCTTCATAATTGAATTAGGTTGAACAATTTAAACAAAGTAATGTTTATGTGATTTTCAACTATGTGGAATTAGGTCGTATGTTGCTTATTAAATTTGAATCCCAAGAGGTAGTTACTCTGTTCTCATATTTGTTTAGTTAATTAAGTTTATGTTTTTTGAAATAAAAAATCAACCAAAAATCAGTTTTCCATTCTTAGTTTAATTTAGATAATTTAATTAGATTTAGGATAGACTAGTCAGACCAAACTTATTACACTGACCACATGCTACTCGTGGATACGATATCTTACTTACTTTAGTTATCTTGTTTAACTAAGTTTTTGCATGACTCAAACAACGGTCATCAAAACCACAACTTGTAGTATTTAATCTCAAATCATCGATACCAATTAGATTCGTTCTTTCTGTTTAAGTACAACAAACATGTTACAACTAACCAAAGACACCCTATACTATTCAACTATTACAATCTAATCCCTCTACTATTTTGATACCTAACAACGAACCGAGATGAATACAGGTGAAGTTTTATGTTTATGTTAATGAGAACTTTAGGTGATTAAGTTTTAATTATGAGTTTTATAGTGATAATATTTAATTTTTTGTTTATTATGATTGGCTAAATATCTGTGGTCATCTTTGAATGAATGATTCGTATATGTAACGTTTGATTATATTTTGTCTAGGTTTTCGGTTTGAGTTTTGTGAACCCGTTAAGTTCTTTGGATTCAATTGTTTGTTCGACTTATTAACAGTTTGATTTTATTTAACTTTTGCGCACGTGTCATCGTTTCTTGGTTTTTCTTACATCGTGAATGATTTGGCTGTGTGTTATGTTCTTCATAATTGAATTGGGTTGAACAATTTAAACAAAGTAATGTTTATGTGATTTCCAACTACGTGGAATTAGGTCGTATGTTGCTTATTAAATTTGAATCCCAGGAGGTAGTTACTCTGTTCTCATATTTGTTTAGTTAATTAAGTTTATGTTTTTTGAAATTAAAAATCAACCAAAAATCAGTTTTCCATTCTTAGTTTAATTTAGACAATTTAATTAGATGTAGGATAGACTAGTCAGACCAAACTTATTACACTGACCACATGCTACTCGTGGATACGATATCTTACTTACTCTAGCTATCTTGTTTAATTAAGTTTTTGCATGACTCAAACAACGGTCATCAAAACCACAACTTGTAGTATTTAATCTCAGCTGTAAAAAAAGATATCATACGTGGGGTTGCACAGGTAAAGGACGATGGTGGGAGTGTGGTAATTTAGAAGTTTTGTGGGAAGAATGTTATGTACATATGCAAAGTGTGCAAGGCTTCTACCCGAAAAGTATGGGGAAGAGAGGCATGTGTGAGAAGAGAAAGCATAATTTCATTAAGTTAACGAATCACCCATCCAGCTTCCCAGTATGTTGGGAAGTGTGTGGACCAAAAAAACCAAATTGAATGCTTTGATCGTATGCAAATTGTTTAAATTGATTGTTATCGAACTCACCACCCATATCGCATTGAAAGGATTTTATTTGACGATTTAATTGCGTGTGAATATGAGTGTAAAAGCTTTTGAATTTGGTTAAGGTTTTGGATTTGTATTTAAGTGGAAAGACCCATGTATAGTGTGTAAAGTTGCATCACTCGGATTTTACTACAAATTTCAACCCTTTTAAAACACGCAACATTAACATGGTTAAAGTTTACAAAACGACATCACAGTGAAGAGCTACTTCATCTAAACTCAATTAGAAGGGGTAACCGCCACCTAACACGTCAAAGTCATTGTTTACAACACAACTATCATGTTTACAATAAGTTGTTTCCAAACAAACACCAAAAACTAACAAGGTATTCATGAGAATCCAACTCCGCCCTACGAGCTTCCCGAGGCTTATGATGGAGCTTTTCCTACACCACAAACATCCCACAATACGTTATTATTGATATATATATATATATATATATATAGGGAAGTGTTCAAATACTAACCAACTTTTTATTTGATAACCGTGCTAACCACTATCAAACAATCACATAATTTATAAATTATTTTTTCTTTTAATTCTTAAAAGAGTATTTAAGTATCCTGAATATATACCTTGAACATAAATACGGAAATGATGAGTCTTACATATACGTACCAAATAATATTACATATACGTGACACATAGTGTTTACGTATGTGTAACATTATTTGGTACGTATATGTTTGAGAATGGTTATCATGGTTATCACATAAATACTGGTTAGCATTTGAACCTCACCCTATATATATATATATATATATATATATATATATATTATATAAGTTCTCGTAGTCCCCCATGGGTTAAACTCAATCAAAAACCTCAAAATCAAAATTCAGCATAGGGTTAGCGTGCCGGCAGGATCCCTATAAAGAAAGCCGCACAGAAAGAGAGAGCGTAAAGAGGGTCTTATCATGAATATTGGCCTGCTTTCCTTTCTCCTGTTGCAGTAGACTACAGTCTTACCACTATAATAGAAAATAGGGCATAGGGAAACAAGCGTAGGCTACGTCGGGGGTTGGCGTAGCGTACCCCACCGATGCATTCTTTGTCCATTTTGCTGATTTTCCAGCCCCCTGTGCCACATAGCCTCCCACTTTTTGCACAATCGTGTAATATACAACGTTTTGACTCGTAACTGGCCACTATACAAGTCTTACCACCTTCCAAATATCCATTTAAAGTTTTAGACACGAGAACCAACTCTCGTTTTCACCCATAGGGCATTTAATTGTAAGACCACCCGTATTTTTTGCACTTTTGTGAAGTGAACAACATTGACTTGTAATTTTTACTACTATAAAAGCTATTTACCACTCACCCCATTATCAATCAATTAATTGAACGACCACCAAATACGAGTACCACCCTCGTTTACCCCCTATGGAGTATTTGACTCCAAGAATCACCCGTGAAGTATTTGACTTCACAACCACCCGTGAAGTATTTTACTTCACGCACACCCATGGAATTTGTTATTCCAAGTCACCCATGAAATGTTAAGCTTCAAGAATCTACCAATTCCATCAATTTCACCAAATTTCACCAAATTTCATTTTAATTTGACTCTTACCAATTACCATATATTAGTCAAATTACACTAAATCATCAAATTTTACATATTAGTTTGACTCATACCACACAAAGTCAACCACATCAATTCACACCACACTATGCATCGTAATTTGACTATTACCACATAAGTCAATACATTAATTTCACACAAATTTGCATAGTATTTAACTCATACTACATTAAGTTAATCACACCAAATTTCACCACACATAAATAAAAATTTAACCACATAATCAATTTATATACCACTAATCACCATATCTATCACTAACACTTACGTTTTGAGTTAGACGCATCCGATTGACCCTTGATTATATCAACTTGATTACCTAAACAATTTCATACTTTGTTTAGTAATCTAAAGGTCGAACTACAAATCGAATCAAAAGTTTTAACACCCAACCAAAACCTTATAATATAATCATTTAATAATAGACACATCATAGTTCAATTATTCATGTCACCAGTTACTTATTTAATAATTATAATTGAAGTATAAGTCTTTTTTATATTTTTATTCTACCCCGAAAATGGGATGTTACTGTTTTTTGGCGGTGACAATCTTTATTCTTCGATACTATGATAACTTAGATCTTTATGTACCTGACTTTGTTAAATGTCATAATATTTTTAAACATTCTATTACAACCACTTCATATAACAAATCTACACAATTTAAAACCCAACATGAATGGTCAACAATTGGTTCGCCGGCTTACTGACGCCTTTGCCCTAGTGGAACAAGAGACCCCGGTTCTTAAAAGCTCTTGTTTCTCAACATTTTTTTCGTCCATTTTCAATAATTTTTTTAAATAAGACTTTATTACTTTGACTTTATTATTATTAGAAAATTTTGATTTTAATAATCTAAACTATCGATAATAATTCATATTAATAATTTGGATGGGCAGATCTAGTAGTAGAATCATAATAAATTTACACTTGATTTTGTTCAAAATTATGATTTTGAATGAAATGGAGAAAAACGTACGAGCGAAATCAAGTGTGAACCGAGTGTAAATCTACGATGATTATGCTAAAGGGACTACCGTTAACAAGAAAAATGAAAGTTAGGAATTTCAGCAGGCAAAATGTTGGTATGGATTATTATCGACTAATGAGTCATAGTTTGTCTTATTATTATTTGTTTTATTATTATTATTATTTCTTCTAAAACTATTGATTTTTTTTATATTAATTTGTTTAGATTTAGTTTGGTTGATTTTTTTATATCAGATTTATTATTACTTTTTATTAAGATTACTTTTATTATTATTCTTATTATTTATGTTATTATTGTGATAACTAATATCAGAGTAAATTAGATAGATTATCCTTAATTTATACTATAAATTACACTTTATGTCATTTGACTTCAATAAGTGTACAATAAGTCATTTTCGTACATACTTTTATACACCTTATGTCATTTACACTAACTGATTTTAAGTTTTTCTGTTAAGTTTTGACACGTATCTTACCAATAAGGCTATAATAATTTTTTTAATAATTAAAGGACAATTTATGTAATTTCTCAAACACCTATTATCTTCCCCAAACTTTCCCCCACCCCATCCCCTTATTCTCTTCCATCGCTTCCAACCACCATCAAGTTTCTGCTCTTCTTTGAATTAGTAATTTGGTATTTTGTGTTTTAAAAAAATGGAAATGACAATTTTACCCATCATATGAGAGATACATTATGGGATTTAACGATGAAAATGGATAAGGGTTAGTGTAAAGGACATAAATGTATAAAAGTATATAAAAAAAAGACTTGTGGTGTACTTATTGAAATCAAAGAACACATAGTGTAATTTGTATTATAAATAAAGGAGAATCTGTGTAATTTACTCTTAATATTATTACTATTATTGTTTTCGTTTTTTTCTGAATCGGATGGGGAGAACGAAAAAATAATTGAATGAAAGATTTGAAACCAATTGTCATAATAATTTACACAACTATAATTATTAACTAATACAAAAGTAAGTTGGTCCCCAAATAATCTTTTCTCTAAAAATCTCACCCACCATCATCGTTGGTGTTCTTTGTTGGCGAGAGGTGGCTCCGCCACTAAACGTTCCCGGATGAACATATGGAAGAAAAGGGAAATCAAAATAGGCTGCACGACGACGGTGGTGGGTTACTCTTCTTTTTACCTTTTGTACAAGCTGTAATGCAAAGATGAAGTGATAACCACGTCTCCTCCCACCGCTTCTTCTTCATTTAATCTGATTAAGCCCATCTCAACTAGGGTTTTCTTCTTCTTCTTCTTCCATGCGGTAAGTGGCGACCACCGTTGTTAGTGTTCCACCCCCTCAGGTTTGAGAGAAGCAGTGATAGCCACGATCTACCATCGTCGGCCGGTTTGGTTTTCGTCTTGGAGGAACCCTCGGTGGCGGTGGTGTGGCTTTTCACCGCCACAACGAAGACCAAAATCAGGACTTTCTTCCATGGCCGCTAAGCGTCGACCAGAAGCATAGATTGGTTTCCCACAGGTAAAGAGCTCTGATCTTTAGGGTTTCCAACGAAGTTGGTTGAAATAGGCAATAGGTTGAGTAAGTGTCAAAATTGGCTATTTTAAACTTATTTGAGCTTCATTGTTATTTTAGTTGATTATATTAGATGGGAGATCAACACTTCGGCTCGCTGACATTCTTGTTTTTAGATGGGAAGGAGGAAAACACGTATGTGTTGATTTGACAGGTGTGTCCCCCCTAGTTGGGATAAGGGACGATGGGTTTAAGGCGGGTCAGGCGATAAACAAGGCAGAGGCGGGTAAAGTAGCTAAGCACGAAAAAGTTTGCCTTGTGAATCAGCACGTGTTCGTACCGTTTGCCTTTGACACCTTTGGCGCTCTCGCCCCTGATGCGGTGCGGTTCCTTAAGCGGGTTCAGCGGGTGGTCAGCAGTAACACCGCATATATTTATGGGGGGAACTTTGTGTTTAGTAGAGTAGGATTTGCTATTCAGAAGGGGGTAGCGGCGCATCTTGTTGCCCGTCTACCTGTGATTAGTTTGTAATTTTGATACTTTTTGTCGTTAATCTTGATTGACCTTTGACTGTCAAAAAAAAAAAAAAAAAAATTAGAACCTCTACAAAAAAAACTATATATATTGGTAGATTTAATTTAAAAACAGTTTTGTATTTTTACACTGTTTGATTTTTGTTCAATTAATGAATTGATTATGTCCCTACCTTTCAAATTTGCTTTTCAAACTGACTCAACCACATCACCTGTATTGTTCAAATCTGCATTTTAAACTGAAGTCAATCTGACCCATTTACCTAACTTATGAAAATGTAAAGTTGAAACTGCATGTATTATTCGCCTATTTTTATTTGAGCCTATGATTATTTTCAAAAAATGCTATGTGTTTGCAGGTTGCAGCTCTTCATTTTGGAAGGATGCGAGAACAATTTTTCTACAGCTTAAAGTAAGATTTTATTTTTACATACTTTAGGTGTGCCACTATGTAAAAATTTTTAAAAGGCCACCGGGGCCTAATTGATTTTTAATTAAAAAAAACTAAATGTTAATAAATTTTAGGCTTTTTAGTCGTAAATTAACTAGGTTTATTTAGATGATTAGGGTTATTTTGGTGCTTCACATATAATAACCATGAGTTTTAGATAAAAATGGATGTGAGATCCCCAAGTTACATAACATGTATCACAAAATTCTCATTCTTATTATATACATGGAGCTTAAATAGAAGTTTGTTTTTTTAATGAAAGTGTTCTGTAATTAAATTAAATGTTTTCATGACCAAGTAATAATCCAACCCGTTCATGTCAAATGATTGATGCTTATTATCCAGATTGAAGAAACATTGGATTTCTGATTTATGTGAAACTTGGTTATAGATTTCCTTTGCCTTAATTTGTATGAATATTCATGTGATGCTTATAACTAGGTTCACTTTATGAATGGTCAAAGTTTCTCTTTTTACTATCTTCTTTTTTTTATTAGTATCTTTTTTTGTCATTAATCTTTTCTTTTGCAGGTTGGTTTTTAAATTTTACTTTGACTTTTTGAGCACCTGATTGTTGTTTTTCTTTTGTGTTACTGCATAACATGTTTAGTCTTTCATGTTTGTTGCTTTATTATGTTTAGTGTTTCATGTATATGGATCATGTTGCCTTCATTGTAAACTGTTTCTTTTCGTATAGTTGTACGCGTTTTAGTTTAATGAGTATTACTTGGACGCCATAATTGTTTTGTTGATTATTATCTTTTTTTACATCCACCTTTCTTTTGCAGATTGGTTTGTTAAGGTTTCTTCCTTTAATGTTGTGTTTTATTACTGCTTCTTTGTCATTTTATGTTTCTTTGTCTGTTTAGTTTCTCATACTGCCATTCATAGGCCACTTCAAATTGTTCGTCAACTGCTGCTTATAATATGTGTATAAGGTTACTTTGTATTTTGTTGCGTATGGGTCGATACATGTAGCCATTTTAACTGCACTTAGATATAACTTTTGGGTATAGATAGTAAAAGGTGTAGCCCCTAATGGTACATTTTGACAAACTATCAATGTATGCTTATGTTTAAGATAAAGACTCAACCCTTAGCATAACATGGCAAAACAAGTTCGTTCCCGCCGTAACGCACGGGTGGGAACAACCTAGTTGATGTACAATATGTGCTGAAACACCTTTTATGTAATTAAAAATAAATATACTAATATACGTGTTAATTTGTACATCTATAGCGCTAAAAATTTATAGTTACTAATAAACATAAAAGCTAGTGTCGGTGATTCAAAGTGATTAACTATGTTTAATTCTCATAAATAACACAATTGTTTGTGGGTGGGGCCAATTCTTGAGTTCAATTTTTATTTTATAATTCTTAATTTTATTTTATTTTATTTTAAACTTATATAATTTTTATGTTGAAATTGTATTTTAAATGTAACTAGTTTTTTTCCTCGTGCTACGCGACGGGAGTTTGGTAGTTATCGGTTCGGCTCGTCCACGGTAATAAAACTTACGTCGTTACACAAACTCGCTATAGCATACCGATACAAAAAAAACTCGGATCGCTCACAAAAAAAACTAAACAAAGCCGTGCATACCGTTTAAAAAAAGGTTAACGAAAGTTTACTAAAAAATAAACTCATTAAACCTTTGTTACAATTTTATAAAAAATCAAAATTGAGAAAAAAAAAACTAAAGTTTACTTTATTGAAGTTTTGTGACAAATCTAAAAAGAAACGAACTTTTTTGTCAGAAAAAAAATAAAGGTTTAAATCTTTTGGGCCATATCTATAAAAAAACTTCTAGGGTAAAAAAAGAAGTAAAAAGCGACTATTCAATCCCACGGCAACTCCCACGCACTATGCGACTTGAGTTTAATAGTTTTCGGTTCGGCTCATCACGGTGGTAAAACTTACGTCGAAATATAGACTCGCTATAGCGTAAGATAAAAAAAACTCGGATCCCTCACAAAAAAACTAAACAAAGTCATGCATACTTTAAAAAAAAAGTTAATGAAAGTTTACTAAAAAATAAACCCATTGAACTTTTGTTACAATTATATAAAAAATCAAACTTGAGGAAAAAAAACTAAAGTTTACTCTATTGAAGTTTTTTGGACAATCTAAAAAAAAAAATTGTGAAAAAAAAATAAAAGGTTAAACCGTTTGTGTCATTTCTATAAAAAAACAAAACTTTTGGTGAATTTTTTTAAAAAAAACACTATTCCACCTCACTGTGAATTATAGTTATATAATGTTTTTTAGTTTATAAATGTAATGTTTTTTAATTGTTTTATAAAATTAAATAAATTAGAAAAAAAAATGATCTAAAAGTATGAAAAATAAGAAACCATTTCTCTGAAATATAAAGAGTGTTAAAAAACTGTAAAATCTGATGTGACGCTAATATGACGGGGTGTGTAAATGTGAAAACTAGTGATTAGTCCCCTTGGCCTAATGTGTAACTTACATATCAATTATAAATTGTTTTAAACTAATTTATATGTATAGTTTTTACACATTTTTTTGAATGATGAAATTCAAATAGAAACGGACAATACAAAACAAAACTAGTTTTTTTACACTATTTATTAATTAAAAGACCTCATTTTTACACGTGCATGTCTTCATATAATTTGTCAAATCTAATGATTACAGCCCTAGGTTTAGGAACTGTAGCAAATCAAGTGAGGCTGATGAATAGAATCATGACATCATCTGCAACCCTTAAAAACCAATATTGCATTTAATTCCAAATCTTCTTCTAAGATTCGCAAACCATCAATAATTTGCATGGATTAGAGCATTCATAATTTTTTTGGTTTATTAAATCTTTTCAGAAACATTTCCTTTAGTTTTTTTTTGAAAAAAAAAGTTAAAGAAAACGTTTATTAAGTATTTTTTAATAAAATATTATGATCCAACAATTTTTTTTATTAGAAATGTTTTCCTTAACTAGTTTTTAGAGAGAAAAAATTTCTTGAAAAGAAACTTTATCCAATAAGATTAGGGTTAAGAAAAAAAAAGTTTTAAAAACATCAAATTTGATAAATACTTTTCAAATCACTCATTTTGATAAATAAATTTTTCACCAACACTTTTTTAGAAAAAAAACTCTAATTAGTTTTGCTTCCAAATTACTACTCTATTTCATTTTTTATATTTTTTTCTTATATTTAAATTATAAAGAATATATATATGGAGAAAATTATAATTTTTTACATTTACCAACCCAATATTCATCACTTTTAATTTTTTTTATCAGTGAAAGAAAGAAATAATAATAAAAAATATATTATTTAATTAAATAGGGATAAATATAAGAAATCGGATGTGATTTTTTTTAAAACCTTTAAATTATTAAGATAAATGTGTTTTACTAATCTTATATGGATAAAGATAAATAAACCAATTATAAATGCTCTCACCAGTGGATTAGTTGTAAACACGATTTTAGAGTTTTTTTTTTTTTGAACGACAACACCTAGATTTTGTATGATAATTGAGTTTCCCCACGACAACATCTAGAACATCTAAGGCAGCCCACCAAAGGAGGAACCCCCAACTGGGTAAACCCCCTGACCTGGACTAAAACCCTTTTTTTGTCGTTGCCAGGATTCGAACCCAAGACCTCCACTATGGGAAGTCTTGGGGCTACCATTGCCTCAGACCCTTTTTTTTAATATTATTATTTGTGTTGATTTTTTTTTTCAAACGACTGACGTCTATAAAAAAAGGTTTAATATTAACCTGCAAGCTGTGACAAAGTTTCATAATCCTCAAAACTTCTAAAATTAAGTAAAAGAAAATACATTTGTATGCGTCTTTGTATGTGTCAGGAAGAATAAAATGCTTAATCTTTGTTGTGTTTTTTAAGTTGGAAAATCTTTTAGAATGAAATTTCAAATTTCCGCCGTTAATTGTTTCTTCGGAAGGCAATGTTTTATATAACGAGGCTAGGGCTGACAATTTTTTATACGCACCTATTAACACGACACGACAAGTGTTGTGTCTGTCTGACATGTTATGCAGCCCTAAACCAGACTCAAAGCAAAACCCTAACCAAAGATACAAGATAAACTTGTAATTACATGAGATTGAACGTAAATAAATTTTTTCAAGGTATTTTTTTTTGCTAGACCGACTTTTTATCCAAAAGAAAACCCAAAAAGTTGGTAAGTGTAGAATTTTCTAAGTTTCATATTATTATTATTATTATTATTATTATTAGACAAATTGGTTTTTAATAATCTAAACTATTACTTATTGACAAATAACAATCCGAACTAACGTTTTGACTGGTGCTAATCTCAACTTTCACTTTTTTTGTCAATGACAGTCCTAGTAGCATAATCATCATATATTTTCACCTAAATAACACTCGATTCCCACGCGATTTCGATTGTACGTTTCTCCATTTCCTTTAATATCGTCATTTTGAGCGAAAATAAGTGTAAATCGAGTATAAATCTACACTGATTATGATACTGGAACTGTCATTAACAACAAAAGTGAAAGTTGATATTATCACCATCCAAACTATTAGTTCGAATTATTATTTGCTAATGAGTAATAGTTTAAATTATTAAAAACCAATTTACTTTATTATTATTACTAACATAACATTTACAGAAGTCGGTGGGGGCACTATTCATCCCACGCAGTTTGATTGGTCCACAAACAATTGTTTAACTTTTTTTTTAATTTAGTTTTTATAATTATTTAATTTTTATAATTAGTTTATATCATATATAGTTTCTCTTATAACTTTTAAAATTTAATGTATTACAAAATTCTGATTGTATCGTTATGACGTGACTATTTTTTTCTATATTTCGGTATAATTTCCGCTCGAAATAGAATTTTCGTTATAACATAAAAGTTATTAAAGCACATGAATGTACAAGTCGTCAAAGTTTTTTTAATATTCCATTTTTGTTTTCGCTTACAACCTTTATGTTGTTTCCAAGTGTTTGTTTATAAGCGTTTCTGTTACTTTTTTTTCGTAGGGTGAATAAGTGTATAGGTCGTCGAAATTGAACCTTACATATTTTAACACTTAATCGACACCGACCGCGCAACATCGGTACATGCATCAGTATCATCGAAACCGGTACCTGTATTTTTTTTTTGGCTTTTTGATCGATGAAAAACACGTGTCGATATCTTTCTGAGCATGTAACGATTTTATCTTTTAGGTTTTCTTTTTCGTCGGCACCATATCAGACCGAGCCGCTACTGACCAAATTCCCGCTGCATAGCGCGGGTCAATCCCACTAGTTACTTTCAAACAGCGAATATGCTACTGTTCATAATAAGTAATTTGGTTGGTCCACGTTTAACAACTAAAAATTTGAGCTCTAAGTTTAATATTATTTTTTCTATTGAAGTACTTTTTTACAAATTTCGTTTTCATGTTTATGGACGAAGCTTAGTGACCCCCTTCCTCCTCTGATTTTCCTACCATGTTATAACTTTTTAAAATATAATTGTTAAAAAAAAATTTGAATATAACATTGTGACGTATTTATTTTTATCAACGTTTCTGTTTAAGTTTCGTTCAAAACCGACCCGGGTCAAATATAACATACTTTTAAATTATTTTCGTCATAAGATAATGTTTTTCTAAATTCCGAATATACCGTTACAACGTAGTCGCTTCTACATGCGTGT
Organism: Smallanthus sonchifolius; assembly: GCA_023525975.1. Lineage (NCBI taxonomy): Eukaryota > Viridiplantae > Streptophyta > Magnoliopsida > Asterales > Asteraceae > Smallanthus > Smallanthus sonchifolius. Next base: position 55,757,318 of record CM042041.1, on the reverse strand, counting down.
CGATATGGATTTTATTAAAGACCGGACCCCACAATAAGCGGTGAAAACCCATGGCTGAAATATGATACACTTTTTGTATTTTTCACGACCACTTAATGCTTTTTTTAAATTATGATTATACCATAGCGTCGTACCTAGTTCTGCCTTTAACCTATGTTTAAATATAAATTTTATTTAAAACCGAGTTTATTCAATGCACAGGCAAAACCTACTAGTTTTCTACATATAGTAGTGTTATCTTATGCGTTATAAATATGAGGATTTTGTGAATATTTATTTGCTTTTACAGATTATTACTATCTATAAAATTACTAACTTCGTATCTATATAATTAGTAACTTACATACATTTTCTGAAGCGGATGATACAATCTTTTTTTTAATCAAAACAGACCAGCTAAAACTCTATTGTGATTGGATTTTTTTTTAAAGGCAAATTGTGATTGGACGGTGATTTGAAAAAGAACTCCACGAGTCTTCTAGTTATTTTACATTTACTGGATTGTCGCCATACCCATTTATGTAACTTTTGTAAACCTGATTTTGGAAGATGAAGCCGCAAAAGATCTTGAGAAAAGTATGATGGCGATCTTATCCATCACCAGCTACGAAATTCTAGGGTCTAGTCTACATTAGTTTATTTAAATAATAGTATGGGCCTTGATAGCTTTGTAATAACTATTATTAACTGACTATCTCTAAATTAGTTAGAAGTAAAGGGTATTTTTCTTTTATTTTATCAGTCTTTTTTTTAAAATATAAATTTCTTAATTCCTATTAAGAGTAGGACTTAAACCCATAACCTTCTCTATTTTTGATATTTTCTTCTGTCATTAAACCCATAACCTCCTCTATTTTTGATATTTTCTTCTGTCATTGAGCCACCAACATAAATAATCTTTTTTTATCAGCCTCTTAATAATAGTTATCTTACCTTTTAATGAACTTTTTTTCCATTTTTTAGTACAGTAAATTGAACTATTCAGAGCTCTTTCCCTATGCATTTTTGGTTATATATCATTATTACTAACATAAAAATTCTTCCTAGGTATTGAAGATATGTAAATAGAAATCATTACATGTCCAATCATAGGTAGAACCATCATGAATCTGATTGTATAACTCTATCTTTTGCTAAATAAGGAACAGGTTCCTAGCTCAAAGGATGGAGTCGAAGACGATGGTATAGATTCTTATTATCTTTGTCCATACGAGCTTTCTAATTTTACTTTCCTTACAAAGTGGTTGTGTGTTTGTATGCAGTTGAGAGCCCTTTTGAATGAGAAGTTTTTTAATTCATGTTTAGTCCATGAGGAAGGTAAAAAGAATGAAGAGAATAGCTTCTGTATGGATTGCTGTTTCAGTTTGTGCTTCCATTGCATGCCCCATCACAATTCACACAGGATTTTACAGGTTTCATTTTAATCAGTAGCTTAATATGAGTAAGCTGTAAGATTGATTAAGCTCTTTAACTCATGTACTGGTATGTGTTTGTTGTTCGTTTTAGATAAGGAGGTATATGTACAATGATGTTTTACGCTTGAAAGATGCACAGAAGATTTTTGACTGCTCTCATATTCAAGTAAGTTTTCATATATGTTGATCATAGATGAATTGATTGGAACCACTCTGTCAGTTTGAAATACCTAGAGTTTGTATACGTATGTGTATTTGAGTTTCTGTATTTGTTTCTGATTTTCTCTACTTAGAAAACAAGTTACCGTTGGCCATTTGGTGCAACGGGAGCCCAAAACTTTCAGTAGTCTAGGTCTTGGGTTCGAGTCTCAGCCGGAACAAGTATTTGGGTTGAGGCAAGTGGTTTTCCAGTTGTGGTTTCCTCTGGATCGGGGTTTGATCCGAATTGATGGGGTAGTTGGGCCCGGTTTTATTAACATCTATCTTTCAAACAAGAGGCTCCAAGTGTGTGCTTATAAAAAATATTACATCAATCCCAATGGGGTGTATGTTAATTTTTGTCATTTGTAACTTTTTGCATAGAATTTTATTTTATTTATTGTTTCTTTGTTTATGTAACAATCTTTCATGTTGAAGATTGTTAATACCAACTTGATCAATTTGAACTGTTTATTTCGTTAGATTTTAATAGATATCAGTTTTCTAGGCTATTCAATGACTGAAGTAATAGGTTTCGAAGTCTCTAATATGTCTAAAATGATATTATGAGAACCCATGCTTAGTTATGAGTTGATTTAACTTTGTTATAATTCCTTACATGGTTTTTGTCAGCTGTTGATCTTTATTAGGAATTTTTGGAAGATATTTGTCATTCGAGGAGACCGAATGTGATTAGATGACTTGACATAAGTTAGCAATTGTCATCCATGTAGTTCAACAAGTATTGATACATGAAGACGTCATGGTAGAAAAATTTGCCATGTAACTAAAGTGACATGAAACAAAATGATAAAATATAATGTAAAATAAAATTGAATGGAATAGAACATAAACATAAGTGCAGATAGAGGGTGTGTAAGTTAGGATTGATGTAGATTTAGTGCATGTTTAGAGGGTGTGTAAGTTCTAACACATTATATAAATTTGTCCAATTGTAACAAAGTTACAAATCATGGACTTAAACTAATCAAGTAGATAGATAGACCATAAGTTTTTGTTTGAAAAGCGAGCACAAACAACAAAATTGTATGTCTATGTGATCGAACCAACACATAATAACAATGGCAACATAGAGGTATAAACAAGGAACCAGATAGAGTATGTTAATCTTCATGAATTCTGCATGCCTTAAATCTATATATCCATGTCTTAACTCAAGTTGACTGCAATTAATGTTTGGATGTCCCTAGGACTTAACTTCATCTTTTGTTGTTTCTAACTTCTCTTAATCATGTTAATTAGTTTGAATGTGATGTGGTAACGTGCTATGTACCGTCTTTTATTAAGATTATTTTCATTGTTGGTTTCGTTTACACATGTAGCGAGTTCCTAACAGGCTAATTAACAGTTATATAAAAATTACTTGAGAATGTTATCATGATATTTGTACTTGCTTGACCCTAGGTGTTTTTTGTGTTTTGACTAAGATGTATGGACTTTAATAAAGACGCCTAGTAATTCTTAATCACATGTTGGTCTTAATTCTCATCCATAATTTTACATTTGAAGTATCATTACTTTTCATTGACTTTTTAGAAACAATCAAACATTTTTACATCCATGCAACAAGCTGGTTGCATAAATTTATAAAAGCATGGAGTATATTATTTTTATATATGTATCATGATCTCCTATTAGTTCTCTCCTATCTCATATGACTAAGTTTAGCAGTATGTGGTCATGTAAAGTATAAAAGATAAATGCGAACTTACAAGCATTCTTGTATATTTGATTTCTCAGTGGTATAAAACAAACAGTGAGAAAGTTGTATTTATGCGCCCAAGGCAACAAATCTCATTTCCAATTAGAGGTTCACGCTCTTCGTGTTTGGTGTGCGATCAAAGCATCAAGTCATCGTTTGTTTATTGCTCGATGGTTTGCAAGGTTCGTCTAAAAATCTCTCAATTCGCTCCCATGTATATAAGAAGTCATTTTCAAAATGAAAAGAATTCAAACTTTTTATGTTATTCTTGTTATCTGTCATAGCATCTTACTTTTAATATTCTAGAAATGGTATTTTCATTTTTTTATCGTTTATTAGGTAGATTACATTAAAGTTAAGCACAGGGGCGGATCTACTTGTTCTTCAGCGGGGGGCGAGGCACCCGCTGAGATTCATCCGGGTAGTAGAAAATTTTCAGTTTTTTTGATCAGGCTCCCTTTACAAATACTCGAGAGGCACATGTGGGTCTGTGAAACCACAAACAGAGAGAGAAGGAAATAAATTTGGATAATCACCGAAATTTTTTTCGGCTGGCTTGGAATTGCAGCGGCGAGAAGAAAATGGAGACGAAGGACTGGAGTTTCTTTATTTTAAATTGGATTTAGGGTTTTTAATTATTATTTATTCCTTTTCCTTCAACCAATAAAAATGTCTGCACAAGTGGGACCTATTATTTCCTTTCATTTCCAAAACTTTTAATATTTTTTAAAACTAAAAGTCAATTGTTTTTCGAAATCAAAAATAATATAAAATATTTAATAATGATAAAAAAAACTTAAAGTTGGATATTTACATACTATTTATTTGTAATTTTGTTAGTTTGTTTAAATTAGCTTACTTTTAAATTTTGTTTTGAAATTATTAAAAAATATATATGATGATTTTTCTAATAAAAAGTTTGGGAAGAGGGAAAATTAAACTGGTTTAGGTTGTGATTAATTTATTATGTTTAGTCGAATAAACTATCACCATTTGACCCGTTTTTATTGGGCCAGTTTTCTCATATTTGACCCGTTTTTTTATCGATGCATTTTTTCTAATAATATATGACTCGTTTTGATCAGTTTATTTTTGCACCCGCTGACCAAAAATCCTGGATCTGGCACTGGTTAAGCACATTAAAAATTGAAACCACCAATTAAAGGACTGTAGGTTTGACTCATCCCGATTTTTTCGTTAAATGTTGTTGAAGCCTGTTTGTTGAGACGGTTAAAGAGTCATGTCCTTTTAAAGTTGTCTTTTGTTTTTTTGGCGATCACACTACTCCACGAAAGAGTGCCCTAACTCATTTAGCTTCACATTATGTTGTCCAGTACAGTTTGCTCCTATATATACATTAAAGAACTCATCGTGTTGTATGATGTGAAAATGGGATCTTAATTTTATTAGACATCACGAACCTCGATATCCCTACGTTTTTGCCCAGAAGGGGTTAGACGCTAGGGTACATTAAAGAACTTATTGTGTTGCATGATAGATCTTCTTAGCTTGATTTTGATAGGCAAGCATATTTTGATAAAACTCCTCTTGATCAAAATTAATAATATTTTGTGAAGATAATTAGGTTTTATCTTTTGTTTTATTTTTATTTTTATTTTTTTATCTTTTACTAACCGTATTATGTTCTAGACCTTCAAGATTGTTTATCCGAGTGCGTGTGTATAAATAACATATGTGAAACGAGAGAACACGCACCCATGTATGTACATATTATCCTATGTAAACCCTTCTATTCCACCAAAAAACATTCAAGGATTAGTTCATAGACTTGCCTAAAATGGCCTATTAAGAAAGTAGCACAAGAATTACGTACGACCAAACTACCTTGGTTATTTTCTAGCCAAGTAGCGAAGGGGAATTAGTGCTTCATTATTTTCTTAAAGTGTTAATGGCATGTAATAGGAACATACTTTCTTAAGTGTACCAATTTATGCAACGCTACTTTTCTGAACACCGAAGCCATTGTGCATGTTTTAATTCCCATGGTGGAACACAATTTACTCAATTTACAGCTTCAGTTATAAGAGTGGATCCCTATGTACAACTATGTTAGCATAACACTTGTTAAATTCCAATAACATAAAAGTGTACAAAAAAGCATGTTGCAAGTCACACTTATGAAATTAAGTTGATATTACATGTTATTAGCCCTTTCTGAAATGGAAATTACACTTCATTGAGCCATCGGAGTATCAATAATCTGGTTTTGCTTGATCTAGAGACATACGCAACAGTGTTAGAAGAGACTTGCCAACTAGTGTTTTTTTTTTAATTTCTTATCCTTTATTCTATTGGATCCTCTATTTGTCATAGTTCTACTTTCCCTTAAAAACCCCTGTGCAACTCATTTTGGATTGTAGAGCAGGATTCGTAATTTGCTCACCTGTAACATTTTCTATAACAGTTCAGTACAGTTGCTGCATCCAATGGTGGTAAAAAAGTATATGCCTACAGTTCGAACGATCCTGGGAGGAGTTTAGTGGTATCTGGTTCCGTTGAGTCTCTTGCATCTTCCATGGAAAGTTCGGTCGAAGAAAACTCGTCAATTTCAACTACTGGCGATGCAACAAATTATAGCATGACCTGTCTGGAGAGAGCTCATAACCCTGAGCAAAAGATGTCGACAGCTACATCAAGCAATGGAATCACCAGAAAGTTGCATGGGCGCAAATGTGTTCCTCAACGTTCGCCCTTCTTTTAACTGTTTTTATTATTAATTAACTTTCTGCATCAACCAGTATTGTCTGTTATATTTTGTAAGTTTAGCATTTTCATCGCCTTGATGTTAAATGTTCCACTTGCAAATATTATGTGCAAATGGTAGTCGACATAGTAGTTGTAAAATAATATTGACCAGCCAGGATGTATGATTTTCTTGATTAGACTTGATATGTATCTTCATAATACAAGATCTGATCAATATCTTCTAGGATTGAACTTCCAATTCGCACATTTATGGTCTCTAACCTTCTCTTTCTATTTGCTTTGATGAATGTAGGTTTATATTTTACATATCTCCCTCCCTAGTTGGATTCTTAATGCGTTCTCCGAAAGCTTTTAATCTCTGAAATTGTATTAATGTTAGCAAACTGTTCAATTGATGTGGCTATCTAAATGTACTTTTCTGGTACCGAACCCAAACGCTTATGAACCAATCTTTTGTCATTCAATGTATGTCCAAAACTGTTTGCTTTTGATGCAATTTGACTAATCTTTCCCACATAGACATAAGAGATTCATTAACATCCATCTTTAGAGATTCAAAGTCTTTTTGTAGCTCTTCATGATTTGCTTGCATGGGAAGGATTCCCTAGCTTAAACTACACAACCTTCACATTTATACTGCGTGTTTTCGAACTCTGAAAGTGATAGTGACCGTTCCTCTTGGTGTCATACAGTGGAGACTTCATCCATTGATGTGTTTGCAGTACGACTTGTTTATGATTTGGAAGCAATAGAACATATTGTTGTTCTAAATTGGAACCTTCATTAGGAGGCAAGTGGATACATCATCAAGGAGTCTAGTGTCACCTTTCGGAGCAACAATATTTACCGTTCCTTTACCTTAAATGGCTAGTTCCTTCTTGTCTCCCAATCAAAATATCACCTTGAATGTTTCATCTAGGTGAGTGAATATTTCCTTGCACCCTGTCATATAGCACCAGAATCTAAAAACCATAGATAGATGAGGTTACCATTTTGGCTTGCATCAGTCATCAGAGACAATGTCATCAGTGACAGCCATAAACAAATGATCATTATCTTCATTGTTGACTTCATATTCCTTAACCACATTGACTGCTGGATCATCATTAAACCAACAATCACGTTTGTGTGTCCAAACTTGTTACAATGGATACATTGAGGAATCTTAGACCTTTCTAGACCCCTCCCTCTGCCTCTTCCTCTGAATGGGAGACAACCTCTTCCTTTGAATGCATTATGTGAAGACAAGTTGGGGTGTCTTGCAGAGCTTGTAAGGCTTGTTCATCACCAACACTTCATTTCTCCGGAGTCCTGCTATTAGTTCTTTCTTCTTGAGATTGTAGACACCCGATTAAATTGACTGGAGTGAGGCTAGACAAATCATAGGCTACTTCAATGGAGGGTATAACATAGTCAAACTTTGAAGAAAGACTTCGAAGTATTTTTTCAACAATGGTTTGATCAGTAATGATCTCTCCATAGGCCCTCTTTTGGCTCACCAGGGCCGTTACACGCCCAAAATAGTCACATATTCGTTTTCCTTCTTTCATAGATAGTTTTTCGAATTCTCTTCTCATACCCTGTATTTTTACAGCCTTTCCTGAATCACCTTCATTTTCCATCTTTAAGATCTCCCACGTGTCTTTCGCCGTGGAAGTTGTAGCAACTCGTGAGGATAATTGATCATGCGCAACTTGTTGGATGAGGGCTATAACAGTAGATATCAGTACTTATCGAACCTGATGGAGCAGTAACCAGTCGATGTCAGATAGCCTAAGACCGGCATTTGTTAATGAAGCCGTGATACTCTCTGGCACGGCCTTATCAACAAAGCGAAAAACCGCTTGTCCGTTCATTTGGATATGGGAAATAGATGCGTCTGTAGGGGAAAATCCTAGGTCGGAACCATCAGAACCGATTGCAAAACTTGTTACAGAATGCTTAATACCAGCATTCAAGTACCTGCTGCCAGATCCGTCAGTGTGCATGTCAAACCCAAATAAACCATCCTCCTCACTATCACAAGCCTGCATAGAATGATGATTATTTGTTAGGGAATTTTCTAACTATAAATTCGCATTTCCTAAAGCGTATCATAATACCAAAATGTATGAATGTATTTGGTCTTAATTGGCAAATCCAATTACATTAATATATACGTCATCAGTGCTAAAATTACCAACATTATTATAACAAATATGTAATTAACTAAATGCACACAGAAGAACAAACAAACCTGGACTAAGATAGCACCAGCAGCATCACCAAAGAGAACACAGGTCTTTTTATCCGTCCAATCTACATAACGGGTTACACAATCAGCTCCAATCACAAGAACGTTCTTGAAACCGCCCCCTGCAAGAGGATGTTCATCATGATCATTAACAACTTAAAATTGAAAGTAAGTCGAAATTCATCATTTTGGATAAAAAAACGTCAGTTTTTTACCCCGAATATGACACGAAGCTGAGACTAGGCCTAAAAGAAATCCACTGCAAGCAGCTCTGATGTCAAAAGCAGGTGGATTTCTGTTACATCCAAGTGTTTTCTGAACCTGATAAACCAAGAAAGAACTTAAGCAAATAAATGTACCTAATATTAACACAACAGGACCAAAAATGGGCTAGCAGGTGGATTCAATTCACTAAGTCTAGTGTTCATATTTAATAATGTGTTCTTTATCATGTGTTTTTGTTGGTTCAGGCCCCTACAAACACACTCAAACACACAGTAAAAACTCACGTAAGTGAAGGTTTGTATTTACTGCTTGAAATCCTTATTTTATTATGCAAGGAATGTGGCTTTATATAGCCTACAGTGACTCTAAAACCCAACGGAAATAAACTAATAGCTACCACAAAAAGTGGAGTCAAAACAAAGAACTATTCAACCTACGACTCTTAACTACCTAAACGTGGGTAAGACCCATTATTCCACCAAGATATAAACACATGCTAATTAAAATCTTCAAGACCCGTGAACTGATCCACCTTCAACCCGATACCCGCTGACCCGTGTGACCCGGTACCGTGAACGAACCCGATTAATCCAACAGTTTTGTGGTGTGCAAGGTGTAAAGATCATATGCATATGAAAAAAAAAACTCCTTTAACTACCTCAGGTGCTCCACCGAACAGATCGTCAGGTGTCGATGAACAAAACAAGATGAGATCCACTTCATCGGCTTTAACCTCCGCCATTTCAAGCGCTTTTTGAGCTGCCTCTACAGCCAGACCTGTCAAGTTCTCCTTACCTGTAGTTTCTCTAGTTAGACTATAGTCAGGTTTTGGTATATGGTAAAGTACTTAGTATGTACGTGTGCATATTCATGAAAATTAATCAGGTGAGTTTGGCTGTTCTTCTTCCCCATCTAATATAATCATCAATAATAGAAGTGAAAGTCACTTTTGGTTTCGGCCTACTACTTGTTAGGTGATTTTGGTGTCAACAAATTATTTTAGTGAATTGAGATTTTCTTAAAACCAAATGGGAATTAGCTTAAACATCTATTTGGGTAGGAGTTGTGAAGTGCATGCTCATTTCAGACTTATATCGTTTTAGTTAATCTTGATCGGGTAAAGTCGGCTAGATTCAAGTTGGGTCATTGGTGAATTCAAAGCAGGTTAAAGAACAGGTCATGAAGCAGATGGGTCAGCAAGAATATTAATTTAGGCACACGTTTTTTGTTTTTTAATTAGAGAGTCAAATTAGTGGTTTAGTGGGGTTAGTGGTGTCTTATCTTTAGGAGCAAGGGTTTATTTCCTATTCAAGGTGACAGTATCAAGAATATCAAGAAAGAAGCATCAGAGAATAAGCTAGTGATCGAGGGTTTGTTTTTTTTTCTGGCCGAGAATAAGCATCAGCAGGATATCTCAATTTTTTTTTCTTGGGTGAGCAATGAAAACAGAGATGGATGCACAGAAAAAGAACATTACAGGGGAGAAATGTACCCTACCGTTTGGGAAAAGACCGGTGGTTTGTCGGTGGGTGTTTACTATAAAGCAAAAGCGGATGGAACTATTGAAAGATACAAAGCCCGTTTAGTAGCCAAAGGGTACACTCAGACATACGGAATTAGTTACTTAGAATCTTTTTCCCCAGTTTCTACAAATGAAGGGTGGCCACTTCATCAGTTTGACGCAAAAACGCTTTCCTACATGGAGAACTAAAAAGAAGAAGTTTATATGGGACCTCCACCAGGATTCACAGAAAACTTTAAGAATGAAGAAGTTTGTCGCCTGAAGATATCTCTATGGGTTATAACAATCCCCTTGAGCTTGGTTCAGCAGGTTCACTCTAGCCATGAAAAGATATGGTTTTAAACAGAGTAATAGCACGAGAGAATAAAACGAGTAAACAAGAAAACAAAGAGAACTAAACGTGGCAGTTTACGAAACCAAAATGGAAGGGAGGAGGGGATAACCAAGCCGCCACCCCAACCCCCGTTGTAACAGCTTAGGCAAATCCCATATCGTTCTGTTGTGTTCTGTCCACGGGAGAGATGTTGGGTTCATGAGGAATGCCCCGCCTCAAATACAACAACGCGTTTTAGGGCTTAATGTAGTGGATGAGAGGAGAACTTCACAGTTAAGCGTGCTCGGGTGGGAGTAATCCATGGATGGGTGACCCCTGGAAAGTTTTCACCCGAGCAACAAAAAACAAATTCGTGAGTTCTTAGAGGGCAAAACGGACAATATTGTTGGTACGAGAGGCCGGATGTTACAACCGTCCTCATTTGTTTCCATTTCAGCGAAAGGCTAGAGAGAGAAAGGAAAAACGAGCGTGAGAGAGAAAGTAGTAGAGTGAGCAACCGATCATCAAGGATCGTTGAGAACCATCGCTAGAACGATTATAAAGAAGAAGCAAGCAAAGTGGGTTTTCGTGTTAATTTCAAAAAAAGTTTGGATTTTTACACATGGATGGGAAAACGTGCCATAGATCTGGACTCACTAACGTGAAAATTTGTAGTCTCAGACGAAAAAGGGCTTGGCCGCCATCTTCATGCATAGACGACCAGGCTACACTACCAGGCAAAAGTAGATAGTGTCGCCTAAGCAATAGTATCGCTTGAGATCAATGTCTCTTAAAAGAACAGTTTCGCCTAGAATGACAGATTCGCTAAGAGTAATAGTTTCGCTAATACTAATGCAAGCGAAAGTGGTATATTTTCGCTTGGACATGGGGAGTGAAATGCTTGTTTCATTTGAACTTAGAAAATGATTTGGATTAATGATATGTTAATTATTAATTCGGATAGAGAGTAAAGCGTATTGGACCAATTCTAGTACACAGAGGATAAGGTGAGGTGAGTTTCTAGAGCCTTCTTTTAAATGTTTTATAATGATTTGAAGCTGGAGTGCATACTTATGTAATTAATGGAAGATAAATTATTATATGTTTTAAAGTATGAGTTAAAGAATGTTGAATGTGTTTAAATTATAAAGTGATATATGACAATGTGTGTATAGTATTAGTAATGTATGATAGTTAATACGGTTAATTCGGTAGACAAATGGTTAATGATATATGATGAAACGTGTATAGTAAAGAATGATAGTTAATACGGCTAGTTTGGTAGACGGATGAATAATAATAAAAGGTAAAGTGTGTGCATAGTAATACGTTAAATTTTTCTTTTAAATTTTCTAAAATGACCATTATACCTTTTCTAATATTAAACTCACAATTTAAAGATTGAGTACCCATTATACCCCATCACTTCCATCGATTGAACTCTACCACTTCCATATCCGATTCACATTAAACCACAATTACTATCCCCCACCGAACAAAATCATTTTCGTCTTCTTCAAATCAGGCGATTCAAAAATGAATGAGGATTGGTCTCGTTTTCCAAATCTACTTTCTAAATTGAAACAGAAACATCCGGAACTTCATTTTACATGTACGATACTCATCCCTCACACTCACTAGGTATACCCCATGCTTTTATGGTGAAGAGTATTAGGGTTGGACTCGAGAACTAAACTTAAAATAAATAATATATATTTATTTTCTGAGATGAATAGAAAGGAAGTAAAAAAGCACCTGTAAGAATACGTCGATTACGGATTCCTGTACGACTGGAAATCCATTCATCACTAGTATCAACAATCTTAGCGATATCATCATTAGAGAAGTGGCTATTTGGTATGGCTGATCCACACCCAACCAGTTTGCACCCCTTGCTAATAAGCCTGTTTTCAATAAATATTAATGATTCGTAAGAAGACTTTGAATTTGCAAGACATTTCAACAAAATGTAACAAGATGGTATAGGTATAAACTTGTAACAAATTATACCTGAGATACCATAAAGGATCTCATATTAATAGTTTCCATGTGCATATTTATATTTGAAAGATATAGAACACTTAGCATTCTAATATATATATAGGTGAAGGTTAGTTTGAAAACCCATTTAAGTTGAGAAAACCCGTAAAAAGCTTATCAAAAATAAAAATAAAAATCTTTTTATGGTATGTAATATATGTTATTATATTCTGCTAACAAAAAAATTAAAAAAAAAAACTTGTCTAACGCATTGTTACATATATGTAACAAAATGTTAGTGTTCAAAATGTTACACATTGTTATGTTACATAGTAATAGTAGACATTTTGTTACTTTTTAATGTGAATCAACATGTTAGACATTTCGTTTTTTGTTAACGGGAAGATAATAACATATATTATGTATGATAAAAAAAGAAATAAATAGTAATTGTTATATACGGTTTTCACCGGTTGTAACATCCTAAAATCCCGACATGTAATTCTTGAGCTTGAAATAAAATGAATAAAGTTAAAGAGGCTAAATGGTTAAAATTTAAAGAGGAACACCCCCCCCCCTACAAGACCTAGCCGCCACTCTCACCTCTCATTTTTTCACAATCCCTTGCGTGAACTAGAAAGAGAGAGATAAGAAAGAGAGCAAGAAATTGGTGGTTACCATCATTCAAGCTTTTCATTTTGACAGATCTTGCTCCTACTCACCTACAGAAGATAGAGCACGAAGACTCAAAGCTTCTCACGGTAAGAATCTGTCTAAAACTCTCTTGTTCTGCTTCGAAATGGGTTTTGGGGAAAAAAATGGAATTTTCAATCCATAAAGTCAGGTTTTTATGTATGGATTGACTTAAAAAGCGTAGATCTAGTATCATGGGAACCAAACAAATGTTTTGAACGATTAAAGTTAGAAGCATGATGCATTTTTTTTCGATCAGACCCGCTCGTGCAGAAAGTTAGGGTTTTCTTGCGTCAACATGAACAGAATATTCACACGGATACTCTAATGAGAGAACTAGGGTATTCGGACGAGTACTAGGCGAATAGTGGAAGTACACACAGAGTACTCAAGTGAATACTCATCTGCGAGTACGCAGAGTATTTAAACGAATACTCATTTGCGATTACTCAACGTAATCTGGCGAGTACTCAAATGCGCATACCTAGTGCGAGTACTTGGATATTCCAGCGAATACTTATTGCGAGTACTTGTTCTTGAACTTAAGTTCCATTTAATGAACTTCTACAGATTTGGCGTAGTCGATAGAGCCTACAGCTAAATCAGAACCCGACGATGATAATCAAGTTACCACAGGTGAGTTTCTTTTGACCATTTTTAAATGTTTTTGGGCTGATGTACATACATAAACAAAGATTCTGAAAGACGGATTTATATTTTATAAAATCTTACTTTTTAAAAGAAAATAGAAATAGAGACAGAGTAAATATATTTTCTTTAAATCAATGTTTTAAAGAAAAGAATGGCAGGCAGAGATAGAAACAAAGAAAGAGTAAACTCATAGTCATTAAACTAAATGTTTTAAAGAATGTAATGATAGACAGAGCTAACGGTACTCTAGTACCGAGTGATAGTGACAGATGCCATGTTATGTACTTATGTGCTAATATGCGATATTTGTGTTGCGTTTATGTGATACGTGAATTGCTTATGTTATAGTAGACTAAATGCATATTAGAACATAGTAGAAATCCTTGTAAGCAACAGATAAGTATTGTTTTTATAACAAGCACAGAGTAGAACAGAGATTTCTTTCCTTGTACAAGGAACATAGGAGATTGCCTTGTGCAAGCAACATCGGAGTCTTGCCTAGTGCAAGTAACAGATGAGTTTTGTACATGTGCAACTAGAGAAGAACCATGTCCTTGAACAATGGTTCAATTGTGATATGATAGTTTTTAAATACAAGTGCAAGTTCAATTGTTATTTGTCCAAAAATAGAAAAAATGACAGAGTCTGAGTGGGACACCGTGACTGTTTCCCCTAAAACATAGTTTATTTAATAATAGTAACGAAAGATCTCACAAACTGTGAAATTACAGAGTTCTAAAGTACAGAGAATAATTTATTAAAACGTAACAAAGATAAAACTTATTTTATTTTTAATATTTAAGCTAAACTAAATGACAAACAATCAGAGTTTACAGTTAATAAAGTAAGATTACTGAAAGTGTTAAAACTTGTTCAGTTTGATGAAAATGACAATTTCAACCCCACCTCATGGTCGAAAAGTCGAAAAGGGAAGTGTAGTCTAAATGATTGTAAACAATATTAAAACAACTGAACAAAAAATAAAGAAACGGAAACTTGGGAACTCGAGATTCTTTAGAAGTGCTTGAGCAGGAAACAGATACAGATTTAGGAGAACAAAACCCAGATCGATTTATACCAATAGATGATGAGATCATTTTTGTTGGCGTCAGAATCCCAGATGCATTAGCCATTTACAGACAAGTAAAGACTGGTTTTTTGAGATAAAACTTTAAGATTTATTATTAGGTGAATGAAAGAAACTATGATATATCATAAAGACACAAGGATGACAATTTAGACTTTATATGCCACCTCTACTTTCTAGACCGGTCAGAGGGGACGCCTATGTAAATGAACCAAAAATACATTCATTAAGGTTAGTTTTATTCATCTTACAGCTATTATGGGTAAATTTTATATATACTAGATCATATCTCCTTACTTGTTAAGGGGAAATCTTAGTAGTTAAGTGTATACCTCACCAACAGAGTTTAAATCATATAAAGTATTGTTGTTAAAAAAAAAATTCAATCTCGTGTTATGGGTAATTTTATTGTGGTTGTTATAGGAAACTGATAAAACTTTCTAGAAGGTTTATAAAACATATTTGGTTTCAAGATAATTAGGTGGTAGGGGTGACGAAACCGCCTAGTTCGCTAGTGAGAGAGAATTCAACATAAAAAAGTTGAATTTTTTTTATTCTCTTCTAGTAAATCGTTTAAAAGTTTTTCTCAAATTATTTGTAATATTTATATTTTTTCTTAAAAAAACGAAAGAAATATTTTTGTTTATTTATTTTTCGGTATAAATAAATAACTATTTTGACAAACCCAATTAGATCAACCACCAGACCATGACTGACAGTGTCATTTCTTGTCATTTAAGGTTGTACCTATACGCTTCATATTGGCCAATATGAAATGTATTAGGTGTCAAAATAAGAAAAATAATGTCTAAATAGCAAGATCCTTTATATATTATTTTTGACCGAAAGATGAGCAGTGCTACTTTTGACAAATTCTTTTGAACATCTATACTATATAATAAATAAAGGTTTTTACCGTCACGTGTCACCTTCATATTTATCCTCACAATATTTTTTCCGCCTCTCTCTCTTATTAAATGCACATCTATTTTTTTTAATAATAATATCTTTTTAAGAAAACACTAATCTATATCTATACTATATAATAAAGAAAAATCATGAGCGACACGTGTCACTCTCTGGTTACACATCACCTTTATTTTTCCGCCTGTCTCTCTCTTATTAAATGTTAATTTTTCTGTTTCCCTCTTCTATTAAATAATAATATCAAATAATAATCTTTATATTAATAAATAAAATTCTATGAACACGTGTCACTTTCTGATTCATTTGTATTATTTTTCCCACACGAAAAAAAAATTAAAAGCGTAACAAAAAGAAGTTGGATTGAAATTTGGCAAGAGAAATAAATACTTTGACAAAAGATATGGCCTATTGTACGTGGTAGTTTGGCCGTTAATAGGATGGTAGATAAAATTAAACCATTTGAAACCTGAAGCATCGGATAATGAGGTACGAATGGATACGTAATTAATTATTGTTTTTTTTAAGGCAAATTTCTTTATTTCTACATGAATGAGACTTAAATCCATGACCTCCTCAATTCTTAATGTTGTTAGAGGGTTTTCCTCTACCAATGGGCCACCAACACCATTGGCAATTAATCCGATATTATATAATATAGACAACAAATAAATACAAAGTTAGAAATAAATAATAACTAGTGGATGAACTATCCGCGCGTTACGGCGGAGTGTTTAAATTTGTAAGGATAGGTTCAACGACCTATACACAGGTATTAAACTCGCAAAAAAAATCATATCAAAACACTGATAAAAGAAAGCACATCAAAACAATAAATCCATAATTTTATAAAAAGATCATATTTTAAAACACTCGAAATTTTGTAAATCGTTATATTTTTAAAAGTTGAAATTTGCAAGCAACTAAAAAACAAAACAAAAAAACCGGGATAAGAATGCTTCGAACCCGCGGCTCTTGATTGAACATTAAACGCATGAACCTGGTGAGTTATTGATTTACACGTGCTAATTGTATAAAATTAAATGATGTTAACCCTAACTATATGTGAAATAAGTTTACGTTAAGCTTGTTTTATGTTTATGGTTACATTGGAGAATACCTGAAAAACCGAGCTTATAACGCGTGTATGTGATTTGGATAGTTTGGAAAAGAAGTAAAATAATAAAAGGATATTAAATCATTCAACATTTGAATTATGTGGTGGATAATTCTTTGAGTAATATGAAGAAACGTGTTACGTGGGATCTGGGAAGAATTGAAGTGAACAAAGAAATTAAATGGGCTTGTTAATTAAATTCAAGCAGGACATTTGGAGGGAATCAGAGGCAAGGAAATCGAGGTGAGGCTTTAGCCTCATTTTTTGGCGGCTGAGAAACACACGGCAACAAGCAGCCTCTCTTGCCTGCTGTTTGCACGCAAAATCGAGTCGCAAGGAAAAAGGGAAGCAGCTTCTACTGCTGTTTGCACGTGAAACGTGACCCGAAACGACTGTTACGATATAAATTGGTAATCAAGAGTAAACACAAGATCAATAAGAAGAGACGGAGAAACACAGAGAAGAGGGAGTTTAAACTCAAATCATCGATACCAATTAGATTCGTTCTTTCTGTTTAAATACAACAAACATGTTACAACTAATCAAAGACACCCTATACTATTCAACTATTACAATCTAATCCCTCTACTATTTTGATACCTAACAACGAACCCAGATGAATACAGGTGAAGTTTTATGTTTATGTTAATGAGAACTTTAGTTGATTAAGGTTTAATTATGAGTTTTATAGTGATAATATTTAATTTTTTGTTTATTATGATTGGCTAAATATCTGTGGTCATCTTTGGATGAATGATTCGTATATGTAACGTTTGATTATATTTTGTCTAGGTTTTCGGATTAAGTTTTGTGAACCCGTTAACTTCTTTGGATTCAATTGTTTGTTCGATTTGTTTGATTTTATTTAACTTTTGCGCACTTGTCATCGTTTCTTGGTTTTTCTTACATCGTGAATGATTTGGCTGTGTGTTATGTTCTTCATAATTGAATTAGGTTGAACAATTTAAACAAAGTAATGTTTATGTGATTTTCAACTATGTGGAATTAGGTCGTATGTTGCTTATTAAATTTGAATCCCAAGAGGTAGTTACTCTGTTCTCATATTTGTTTAGTTAATTAAGTTTATGTTTTTTGAAATAAAAAATCAACCAAAAATCAGTTTTCCATTCTTAGTTTAATTTAGATAATTTAATTAGATTTAGGATAGACTAGTCAGACCAAACTTATTACACTGACCACATGCTACTCGTGGATACGATATCTTACTTACTTTAGTTATCTTGTTTAACTAAGTTTTTGCATGACTCAAACAACGGTCATCAAAACCACAACTTGTAGTATTTAATCTCAAATCATCGATACCAATTAGATTCGTTCTTTCTGTTTAAGTACAACAAACATGTTACAACTAACCAAAGACACCCTATACTATTCAACTATTACAATCTAATCCCTCTACTATTTTGATACCTAACAACGAACCGAGATGAATACAGGTGAAGTTTTATGTTTATGTTAATGAGAACTTTAGGTGATTAAGTTTTAATTATGAGTTTTATAGTGATAATATTTAATTTTTTGTTTATTATGATTGGCTAAATATCTGTGGTCATCTTTGAATGAATGATTCGTATATGTAACGTTTGATTATATTTTGTCTAGGTTTTCGGTTTGAGTTTTGTGAACCCGTTAAGTTCTTTGGATTCAATTGTTTGTTCGACTTATTAACAGTTTGATTTTATTTAACTTTTGCGCACGTGTCATCGTTTCTTGGTTTTTCTTACATCGTGAATGATTTGGCTGTGTGTTATGTTCTTCATAATTGAATTGGGTTGAACAATTTAAACAAAGTAATGTTTATGTGATTTCCAACTACGTGGAATTAGGTCGTATGTTGCTTATTAAATTTGAATCCCAGGAGGTAGTTACTCTGTTCTCATATTTGTTTAGTTAATTAAGTTTATGTTTTTTGAAATTAAAAATCAACCAAAAATCAGTTTTCCATTCTTAGTTTAATTTAGACAATTTAATTAGATGTAGGATAGACTAGTCAGACCAAACTTATTACACTGACCACATGCTACTCGTGGATACGATATCTTACTTACTCTAGCTATCTTGTTTAATTAAGTTTTTGCATGACTCAAACAACGGTCATCAAAACCACAACTTGTAGTATTTAATCTCAGCTGTAAAAAAAGATATCATACGTGGGGTTGCACAGGTAAAGGACGATGGTGGGAGTGTGGTAATTTAGAAGTTTTGTGGGAAGAATGTTATGTACATATGCAAAGTGTGCAAGGCTTCTACCCGAAAAGTATGGGGAAGAGAGGCATGTGTGAGAAGAGAAAGCATAATTTCATTAAGTTAACGAATCACCCATCCAGCTTCCCAGTATGTTGGGAAGTGTGTGGACCAAAAAAACCAAATTGAATGCTTTGATCGTATGCAAATTGTTTAAATTGATTGTTATCGAACTCACCACCCATATCGCATTGAAAGGATTTTATTTGACGATTTAATTGCGTGTGAATATGAGTGTAAAAGCTTTTGAATTTGGTTAAGGTTTTGGATTTGTATTTAAGTGGAAAGACCCATGTATAGTGTGTAAAGTTGCATCACTCGGATTTTACTACAAATTTCAACCCTTTTAAAACACGCAACATTAACATGGTTAAAGTTTACAAAACGACATCACAGTGAAGAGCTACTTCATCTAAACTCAATTAGAAGGGGTAACCGCCACCTAACACGTCAAAGTCATTGTTTACAACACAACTATCATGTTTACAATAAGTTGTTTCCAAACAAACACCAAAAACTAACAAGGTATTCATGAGAATCCAACTCCGCCCTACGAGCTTCCCGAGGCTTATGATGGAGCTTTTCCTACACCACAAACATCCCACAATACGTTATTATTGATATATATATATATATATATATATAGGGAAGTGTTCAAATACTAACCAACTTTTTATTTGATAACCGTGCTAACCACTATCAAACAATCACATAATTTATAAATTATTTTTTCTTTTAATTCTTAAAAGAGTATTTAAGTATCCTGAATATATACCTTGAACATAAATACGGAAATGATGAGTCTTACATATACGTACCAAATAATATTACATATACGTGACACATAGTGTTTACGTATGTGTAACATTATTTGGTACGTATATGTTTGAGAATGGTTATCATGGTTATCACATAAATACTGGTTAGCATTTGAACCTCACCCTATATATATATATATATATATATATATATATATTTATATAAGTTCTCGTAGTCCCCCATGGGTTAAACTCAATCAAAAACCTCAAAATCAAAATTCAGCATAGGGTTAGCGTGCCGGCAGGATCCCTATAAAGAAAGCCGCACAGAAAGAGAGAGCGTAAAGAGGGTCTTATCATGAATATTGGCCTGCTTTCCTTTCTCCTGTTGCAGTAGACTACAGTCTTACCACTATAATAGAAAATAGGGCATAGGGAAACAAGCGTAGGCTACGTCGGGGGTTGGCGTAGCGTACCCCACCGATGCATTCTTTGTCCATTTTGCTGATTTTCCAGCCCCCTGTGCCACATAGCCTCCCACTTTTTGCACAATCGTGTAATATACAACGTTTTGACTCGTAACTGGCCACTATACAAGTCTTACCACCTTCCAAATATCCATTTAAAGTTTTAGACACGAGAACCAACTCTCGTTTTCACCCATAGGGCATTTAATTGTAAGACCACCCGTATTTTTTGCACTTTTGTGAAGTGAACAACATTGACTTGTAATTTTTACTACTATAAAAGCTATTTACCACTCACCCCATTATCAATCAATTAATTGAACGACCACCAAATACGAGTACCACCCTCGTTTACCCCCTATGGAGTATTTGACTCCAAGAATCACCCGTGAAGTATTTGACTTCACAACCACCCGTGAAGTATTTTACTTCACGCACACCCATGGAATTTGTTATTCCAAGTCACCCATGAAATGTTAAGCTTCAAGAATCTACCAATTCCATCAATTTCACCAAATTTCACCAAATTTCATTTTAATTTGACTCTTACCAATTACCATATATTAGTCAAATTACACTAAATCATCAAATTTTACATATTAGTTTGACTCATACCACACAAAGTCAACCACATCAATTCACACCACACTATGCATCGTAATTTGACTATTACCACATAAGTCAATACATTAATTTCACACAAATTTGCATAGTATTTAACTCATACTACATTAAGTTAATCACACCAAATTTCACCACACATAAATAAAAATTTAACCACATAATCAATTTATATACCACTAATCACCATATCTATCACTAACACTTACGTTTTGAGTTAGACGCATCCGATTGACCCTTGATTATATCAACTTGATTACCTAAACAATTTCATACTTTGTTTAGTAATCTAAAGGTCGAACTACAAATCGAATCAAAAGTTTTAACACCCAACCAAAACCTTATAATATAATCATTTAATAATAGACACATCATAGTTCAATTATTCATGTCACCAGTTACTTATTTAATAATTATAATTGAAGTATAAGTCTTTTTTATATTTTTATTCTACCCCGAAAATGGGATGTTACTGTTTTTTGGCGGTGACAATCTTTATTCTTCGATACTATGATAACTTAGATCTTTATGTACCTGACTTTGTTAAATGTCATAATATTTTTAAACATTCTATTACAACCACTTCATATAACAAATCTACACAATTTAAAACCCAACATGAATGGTCAACAATTGGTTCGCCGGCTTACTGACGCCTTTGCCCTAGTGGAACAAGAGACCCCGGTTCTTAAAAGCTCTTGTTTCTCAACATTTTTTTCGTCCATTTTCAATAATTTTTTTAAATAAGACTTTATTACTTTGACTTTATTATTATTAGAAAATTTTGATTTTAATAATCTAAACTATCGATAATAATTCATATTAATAATTTGGATGGGCAGATCTAGTAGTAGAATCATAATAAATTTACACTTGATTTTGTTCAAAATTATGATTTTGAATGAAATGGAGAAAAACGTACGAGCGAAATCAAGTGTGAACCGAGTGTAAATCTACGATGATTATGCTAAAGGGACTACCGTTAACAAGAAAAATGAAAGTTAGGAATTTCAGCAGGCAAAATGTTGGTATGGATTATTATCGACTAATGAGTCATAGTTTGTCTTATTATTATTTGTTTTATTATTATTATTATTTCTTCTAAAACTATTGATTTTTTTTATATTAATTTGTTTAGATTTAGTTTGGTTGATTTTTTTATATCAGATTTATTATTACTTTTTATTAAGATTACTTTTATTATTATTCTTATTATTTATGTTATTATTGTGATAACTAATATCAGAGTAAATTAGATAGATTATCCTTAATTTATACTATAAATTACACTTTATGTCATTTGACTTCAATAAGTGTACAATAAGTCATTTTCGTACATACTTTTATACACCTTATGTCATTTACACTAACTGATTTTAAGTTTTTCTGTTAAGTTTTGACACGTATCTTACCAATAAGGCTATAATAATTTTTTTAATAATTAAAGGACAATTTATGTAATTTCTCAAACACCTATTATCTTCCCCAAACTTTCCCCCACCCCATCCCCTTATTCTCTTCCATCGCTTCCAACCACCATCAAGTTTCTGCTCTTCTTTGAATTAGTAATTTGGTATTTTGTGTTTTAAAAAAATGGAAATGACAATTTTACCCATCATATGAGAGATACATTATGGGATTTAACGATGAAAATGGATAAGGGTTAGTGTAAAGGACATAAATGTATAAAAGTATATAAAAAAAAGACTTGTGGTGTACTTATTGAAATCAAAGAACACATAGTGTAATTTGTATTATAAATAAAGGAGAATCTGTGTAATTTACTCTTAATATTATTACTATTATTGTTTTCGTTTTTTTCTGAATCGGATGGGGAGAACGAAAAAATAATTGAATGAAAGATTTGAAACCAATTGTCATAATAATTTACACAACTATAATTATTAACTAATACAAAAGTAAGTTGGTCCCCAAATAATCTTTTCTCTAAAAATCTCACCCACCATCATCGTTGGTGTTCTTTGTTGGCGAGAGGTGGCTCCGCCACTAAACGTTCCCGGATGAACATATGGAAGAAAAGGGAAATCAAAATAGGCTGCACGACGACGGTGGTGGGTTACTCTTCTTTTTACCTTTTGTACAAGCTGTAATGCAAAGATGAAGTGATAACCACGTCTCCTCCCACCGCTTCTTCTTCATTTAATCTGATTAAGCCCATCTCAACTAGGGTTTTCTTCTTCTTCTTCTTCCATGCGGTAAGTGGCGACCACCGTTGTTAGTGTTCCACCCCCTCAGGTTTGAGAGAAGCAGTGATAGCCACGATCTACCATCGTCGGCCGGTTTGGTTTTCGTCTTGGAGGAACCCTCGGTGGCGGTGGTGTGGCTTTTCACCGCCACAACGAAGACCAAAATCAGGACTTTCTTCCATGGCCGCTAAGCGTCGACCAGAAGCATAGATTGGTTTCCCACAGGTAAAGAGCTCTGATCTTTAGGGTTTCCAACGAAGTTGGTTGAAATAGGCAATAGGTTGAGTAAGTGTCAAAATTGGCTATTTTAAACTTATTTGAGCTTCATTGTTATTTTAGTTGATTATATTAGATGGGAGATCAACACTTCGGCTCGCTGACATTCTTGTTTTTAGATGGGAAGGAGGAAAACACGTATGTGTTGATTTGACAGGTGTGTCCCCCCTAGTTGGGATAAGGGACGATGGGTTTAAGGCGGGTCAGGCGATAAACAAGGCAGAGGCGGGTAAAGTAGCTAAGCACGAAAAAGTTTGCCTTGTGAATCAGCACGTGTTCGTACCGTTTGCCTTTGACACCTTTGGCGCTCTCGCCCCTGATGCGGTGCGGTTCCTTAAGCGGGTTCAGCGGGTGGTCAGCAGTAACACCGCATATATTTATGGGGGGAACTTTGTGTTTAGTAGAGTAGGATTTGCTATTCAGAAGGGGGTAGCGGCGCATCTTGTTGCCCGTCTACCTGTGATTAGTTTGTAATTTTGATACTTTTTGTCGTTAATCTTGATTGACCTTTGACTGTCAAAAAAAAAAAAAAAAAAATTAGAACCTCTACAAAAAAAACTATATATATTGGTAGATTTAATTTAAAAACAGTTTTGTATTTTTACACTGTTTGATTTTTGTTCAATTAATGAATTGATTATGTCCCTACCTTTCAAATTTGCTTTTCAAACTGACTCAACCACATCACCTGTATTGTTCAAATCTGCATTTTAAACTGAAGTCAATCTGACCCATTTACCTAACTTATGAAAATGTAAAGTTGAAACTGCATGTATTATTCGCCTATTTTTATTTGAGCCTATGATTATTTTCAAAAAATGCTATGTGTTTGCAGGTTGCAGCTCTTCATTTTGGAAGGATGCGAGAACAATTTTTCTACAGCTTAAAGTAAGATTTTATTTTTACATACTTTAGGTGTGCCACTATGTAAAAATTTTTAAAAGGCCACCGGGGCCTAATTGATTTTTAATTAAAAAAAACTAAATGTTAATAAATTTTAGGCTTTTTAGTCGTAAATTAACTAGGTTTATTTAGATGATTAGGGTTATTTTGGTGCTTCACATATAATAACCATGAGTTTTAGATAAAAATGGATGTGAGATCCCCAAGTTACATAACATGTATCACAAAATTCTCATTCTTATTATATACATGGAGCTTAAATAGAAGTTTGTTTTTTTAATGAAAGTGTTCTGTAATTAAATTAAATGTTTTCATGACCAAGTAATAATCCAACCCGTTCATGTCAAATGATTGATGCTTATTATCCAGATTGAAGAAACATTGGATTTCTGATTTATGTGAAACTTGGTTATAGATTTCCTTTGCCTTAATTTGTATGAATATTCATGTGATGCTTATAACTAGGTTCACTTTATGAATGGTCAAAGTTTCTCTTTTTACTATCTTCTTTTTTTTATTAGTATCTTTTTTTGTCATTAATCTTTTCTTTTGCAGGTTGGTTTTTAAATTTTACTTTGACTTTTTGAGCACCTGATTGTTGTTTTTCTTTTGTGTTACTGCATAACATGTTTAGTCTTTCATGTTTGTTGCTTTATTATGTTTAGTGTTTCATGTATATGGATCATGTTGCCTTCATTGTAAACTGTTTCTTTTCGTATAGTTGTACGCGTTTTAGTTTAATGAGTATTACTTGGACGCCATAATTGTTTTGTTGATTATTATCTTTTTTTACATCCACCTTTCTTTTGCAGATTGGTTTGTTAAGGTTTCTTCCTTTAATGTTGTGTTTTATTACTGCTTCTTTGTCATTTTATGTTTCTTTGTCTGTTTAGTTTCTCATACTGCCATTCATAGGCCACTTCAAATTGTTCGTCAACTGCTGCTTATAATATGTGTATAAGGTTACTTTGTATTTTGTTGCGTATGGGTCGATACATGTAGCCATTTTAACTGCACTTAGATATAACTTTTGGGTATAGATAGTAAAAGGTGTAGCCCCTAATGGTACATTTTGACAAACTATCAATGTATGCTTATGTTTAAGATAAAGACTCAACCCTTAGCATAACATGGCAAAACAAGTTCGTTCCCGCCGTAACGCACGGGTGGGAACAACCTAGTTGATGTACAATATGTGCTGAAACACCTTTTATGTAATTAAAAATAAATATACTAATATACGTGTTAATTTGTACATCTATAGCGCTAAAAATTTATAGTTACTAATAAACATAAAAGCTAGTGTCGGTGATTCAAAGTGATTAACTATGTTTAATTCTCATAAATAACACAATTGTTTGTGGGTGGGGCCAATTCTTGAGTTCAATTTTTATTTTATAATTCTTAATTTTATTTTATTTTATTTTAAACTTATATAATTTTTATGTTGAAATTGTATTTTAAATGTAACTAGTTTTTTTCCTCGTGCTACGCGACGGGAGTTTGGTAGTTATCGGTTCGGCTCGTCCACGGTAATAAAACTTACGTCGTTACACAAACTCGCTATAGCATACCGATACAAAAAAAACTCGGATCGCTCACAAAAAAAACTAAACAAAGCCGTGCATACCGTTTAAAAAAAGGTTAACGAAAGTTTACTAAAAAATAAACTCATTAAACCTTTGTTACAATTTTATAAAAAATCAAAATTGAGAAAAAAAAAACTAAAGTTTACTTTATTGAAGTTTTGTGACAAATCTAAAAAGAAACGAACTTTTTTGTCAGAAAAAAAATAAAGGTTTAAATCTTTTGGGCCATATCTATAAAAAAACTTCTAGGGTAAAAAAAGAAGTAAAAAGCGACTATTCAATCCCACGGCAACTCCCACGCACTATGCGACTTGAGTTTAATAGTTTTCGGTTCGGCTCATCACGGTGGTAAAACTTACGTCGAAATATAGACTCGCTATAGCGTAAGATAAAAAAAACTCGGATCCCTCACAAAAAAACTAAACAAAGTCATGCATACTTTAAAAAAAAAGTTAATGAAAGTTTACTAAAAAATAAACCCATTGAACTTTTGTTACAATTATATAAAAAATCAAACTTGAGGAAAAAAAACTAAAGTTTACTCTATTGAAGTTTTTTGGACAATCTAAAAAAAAAAATTGTGAAAAAAAAATAAAAGGTTAAACCGTTTGTGTCATTTCTATAAAAAAACAAAACTTTTGGTGAATTTTTTTAAAAAAAACACTATTCCACCTCACTGTGAATTATAGTTATATAATGTTTTTTAGTTTATAAATGTAATGTTTTTTAATTGTTTTATAAAATTAAATAAATTAGAAAAAAAAATGATCTAAAAGTATGAAAAATAAGAAACCATTTCTCTGAAATATAAAGAGTGTTAAAAAACTGTAAAATCTGATGTGACGCTAATATGACGGGGTGTGTAAATGTGAAAACTAGTGATTAGTCCCCTTGGCCTAATGTGTAACTTACATATCAATTATAAATTGTTTTAAACTAATTTATATGTATAGTTTTTACACATTTTTTTGAATGATGAAATTCAAATAGAAACGGACAATACAAAACAAAACTAGTTTTTTTACACTATTTATTAATTAAAAGACCTCATTTTTACACGTGCATGTCTTCATATAATTTGTCAAATCTAATGATTACAGCCCTAGGTTTAGGAACTGTAGCAAATCAAGTGAGGCTGATGAATAGAATCATGACATCATCTGCAACCCTTAAAAACCAATATTGCATTTAATTCCAAATCTTCTTCTAAGATTCGCAAACCATCAATAATTTGCATGGATTAGAGCATTCATAATTTTTTTGGTTTATTAAATCTTTTCAGAAACATTTCCTTTAGTTTTTTTTTGAAAAAAAAAGTTAAAGAAAACGTTTATTAAGTATTTTTTAATAAAATATTATGATCCAACAATTTTTTTTATTAGAAATGTTTTCCTTAACTAGTTTTTAGAGAGAAAAAATTTCTTGAAAAGAAACTTTATCCAATAAGATTAGGGTTAAGAAAAAAAAAGTTTTAAAAACATCAAATTTGATAAATACTTTTCAAATCACTCATTTTGATAAATAAATTTTTCACCAACACTTTTTTAGAAAAAAAACTCTAATTAGTTTTGCTTCCAAATTACTACTCTATTTCATTTTTTATATTTTTTTCTTATATTTAAATTATAAAGAATATATATATGGAGAAAATTATAATTTTTTACATTTACCAACCCAATATTCATCACTTTTAATTTTTTTTATCAGTGAAAGAAAGAAATAATAATAAAAAATATATTATTTAATTAAATAGGGATAAATATAAGAAATCGGATGTGATTTTTTTTAAAACCTTTAAATTATTAAGATAAATGTGTTTTACTAATCTTATATGGATAAAGATAAATAAACCAATTATAAATGCTCTCACCAGTGGATTAGTTGTAAACACGATTTTAGAGTTTTTTTTTTTTTGAACGACAACACCTAGATTTTGTATGATAATTGAGTTTCCCCACGACAACATCTAGAACATCTAAGGCAGCCCACCAAAGGAGGAACCCCCAACTGGGTAAACCCCCTGACCTGGACTAAAACCCTTTTTTTGTCGTTGCCAGGATTCGAACCCAAGACCTCCACTATGGGAAGTCTTGGGGCTACCATTGCCTCAGACCCTTTTTTTTAATATTATTATTTGTGTTGATTTTTTTTTTCAAACGACTGACGTCTATAAAAAAAGGTTTAATATTAACCTGCAAGCTGTGACAAAGTTTCATAATCCTCAAAACTTCTAAAATTAAGTAAAAGAAAATACATTTGTATGCGTCTTTGTATGTGTCAGGAAGAATAAAATGCTTAATCTTTGTTGTGTTTTTTAAGTTGGAAAATCTTTTAGAATGAAATTTCAAATTTCCGCCGTTAATTGTTTCTTCGGAAGGCAATGTTTTATATAACGAGGCTAGGGCTGACAATTTTTTATACGCACCTATTAACACGACACGACAAGTGTTGTGTCTGTCTGACATGTTATGCAGCCCTAAACCAGACTCAAAGCAAAACCCTAACCAAAGATACAAGATAAACTTGTAATTACATGAGATTGAACGTAAATAAATTTTTTCAAGGTATTTTTTTTTGCTAGACCGACTTTTTATCCAAAAGAAAACCCAAAAAGTTGGTAAGTGTAGAATTTTCTAAGTTTCATATTATTATTATTATTATTATTATTATTAGACAAATTGGTTTTTAATAATCTAAACTATTACTTATTGACAAATAACAATCCGAACTAACGTTTTGACTGGTGCTAATCTCAACTTTCACTTTTTTTGTCAATGACAGTCCTAGTAGCATAATCATCATATATTTTCACCTAAATAACACTCGATTCCCACGCGATTTCGATTGTACGTTTCTCCATTTCCTTTAATATCGTCATTTTGAGCGAAAATAAGTGTAAATCGAGTATAAATCTACACTGATTATGATACTGGAACTGTCATTAACAACAAAAGTGAAAGTTGATATTATCACCATCCAAACTATTAGTTCGAATTATTATTTGCTAATGAGTAATAGTTTAAATTATTAAAAACCAATTTACTTTATTATTATTACTAACATAACATTTACAGAAGTCGGTGGGGGCACTATTCATCCCACGCAGTTTGATTGGTCCACAAACAATTGTTTAACTTTTTTTTTAATTTAGTTTTTATAATTATTTAATTTTTATAATTAGTTTATATCATATATAGTTTCTCTTATAACTTTTAAAATTTAATGTATTACAAAATTCTGATTGTATCGTTATGACGTGACTATTTTTTTCTATATTTCGGTATAATTTCCGCTCGAAATAGAATTTTCGTTATAACATAAAAGTTATTAAAGCACATGAATGTACAAGTCGTCAAAGTTTTTTTAATATTCCATTTTTGTTTTCGCTTACAACCTTTATGTTGTTTCCAAGTGTTTGTTTATAAGCGTTTCTGTTACTTTTTTTTCGTAGGGTGAATAAGTGTATAGGTCGTCGAAATTGAACCTTACATATTTTAACACTTAATCGACACCGACCGCGCAACATCGGTACATGCATCAGTATCATCGAAACCGGTACCTGTATTTTTTTTTTGGCTTTTTGATCGATGAAAAACACGTGTCGATATCTTTCTGAGCATGTAACGATTTTATCTTTTAGGTTTTCTTTTTCGTCGGCACCATATCAGACCGAGCCGCTACTGACCAAATTCCCGCTGCATAGCGCGGGTCAATCCCACTAGTTACTTTCAAACAGCGAATATGCTACTGTTCATAATAAGTAATTTGGTTGGTCCACGTTTAACAACTAAAAATTTGAGCTCTAAGTTTAATATTATTTTTTCTATTGAAGTACTTTTTTACAAATTTCGTTTTCATGTTTATGGACGAAGCTTAGTGACCCCCTTCCTCCTCTGATTTTCCTACCATGTTATAACTTTTTAAAATATAATTGTTAAAAAAAAATTTGAATATAACATTGTGACGTATTTATTTTTATCAACGTTTCTGTTTAAGTTTCGTTCAAAACCGACCCGGGTCAAATATAACATACTTTTAAATTATTTTCGTCATAAGATAATGTTTTTCTAAATTCCGAATATACCGTTACAACGTAGTCGCTTCTACATGCGTGTCGATATGGATTTTATTAAAGACCGGACCCCACAATAAGCGGTGAAAACCCATGGCTGAAATATGATACACTTTTTGTATTTTTCACGACCACTTAATGCTTTTTTTAAATTATGATTATACCATAGCGTCGTACCTAGTTCTGCCTTTAACCTATGTTTAAATATAAATTTTATTTAAAACCGAGTTTATTCAATGCACAGGCAAAACCTACTAGTTTTCTACATATAGTAGTGTTATCTTATGCGTTATAAATATGAGGATTTTGTGAATATTTATTTGCTTTTACAGATTATTACTATCTATAAAATTACTAACTTCGTATCTATATAATTAGTAACTTACATACATTTTCTGAAGCGGATGATACAATCTTTTTTTTAATCAAAACAGACCAGCTAAAACTCTATTGTGATTGGATTTTTTTTTAAAGGCAAATTGTGATTGGACGGTGATTTGAAAAAGAACTCCACGAGTCTTCTAGTTATTTTACATTTACTGGATTGTCGCCATACCCATTTATGTAACTTTTGTAAACCTGATTTTGGAAGATGAAGCCGCAAAAGATCTTGAGAAAAGTATGATGGCGATCTTATCCATCACCAGCTACGAAATTCTAGGGTCTAGTCTACATTAGTTTATTTAAATAATAGTATGGGCCTTGATAGCTTTGTAATAACTATTATTAACTGACTATCTCTAAATTAGTTAGAAGTAAAGGGTATTTTTCTTTTATTTTATCAGTCTTTTTTTTAAAATATAAATTTCTTAATTCCTATTAAGAGTAGGACTTAAACCCATAACCTTCTCTATTTTTGATATTTTCTTCTGTCATTAAACCCATAACCTCCTCTATTTTTGATATTTTCTTCTGTCATTGAGCCACCAACATAAATAATCTTTTTTTATCAGCCTCTTAATAATAGTTATCTTACCTTTTAATGAACTTTTTTTCCATTTTTTAGTACAGTAAATTGAACTATTCAGAGCTCTTTCCCTATGCATTTTTGGTTATATATCATTATTACTAACATAAAAATTCTTCCTAGGTATTGAAGATATGTAAATAGAAATCATTACATGTCCAATCATAGGTAGAACCATCATGAATCTGATTGTATAACTCTATCTTTTGCTAAATAAGGAACAGGTTCCTAGCTCAAAGGATGGAGTCGAAGACGATGGTATAGATTCTTATTATCTTTGTCCATACGAGCTTTCTAATTTTACTTTCCTTACAAAGTGGTTGTGTGTTTGTATGCAGTTGAGAGCCCTTTTGAATGAGAAGTTTTTTAATTCATGTTTAGTCCATGAGGAAGGTAAAAAGAATGAAGAGAATAGCTTCTGTATGGATTGCTGTTTCAGTTTGTGCTTCCATTGCATGCCCCATCACAATTCACACAGGATTTTACAGGTTTCATTTTAATCAGTAGCTTAATATGAGTAAGCTGTAAGATTGATTAAGCTCTTTAACTCATGTACTGGTATGTGTTTGTTGTTCGTTTTAGATAAGGAGGTATATGTACAATGATGTTTTACGCTTGAAAGATGCACAGAAGATTTTTGACTGCTCTCATATTCAAGTAAGTTTTCATATATGTTGATCATAGATGAATTGATTGGAACCACTCTGTCAGTTTGAAATACCTAGAGTTTGTATACGTATGTGTATTTGAGTTTCTGTATTTGTTTCTGATTTTCTCTACTTAGAAAACAAGTTACCGTTGGCCATTTGGTGCAACGGGAGCCCAAAACTTTCAGTAGTCTAGGTCTTGGGTTCGAGTCTCAGCCGGAACAAGTATTTGGGTTGAGGCAAGTGGTTTTCCAGTTGTGGTTTCCTCTGGATCGGGGTTTGATCCGAATTGATGGGGTAGTTGGGCCCGGTTTTATTAACATCTATCTTTCAAACAAGAGGCTCCAAGTGTGTGCTTATAAAAAATATTACATCAATCCCAATGGGGTGTATGTTAATTTTTGTCATTTGTAACTTTTTGCATAGAATTTTATTTTATTTATTGTTTCTTTGTTTATGTAACAATCTTTCATGTTGAAGATTGTTAATACCAACTTGATCAATTTGAACTGTTTATTTCGTTAGATTTTAATAGATATCAGTTTTCTAGGCTATTCAATGACTGAAGTAATAGGTTTCGAAGTCTCTAATATGTCTAAAATGATATTATGAGAACCCATGCTTAGTTATGAGTTGATTTAACTTTGTTATAATTCCTTACATGGTTTTTGTCAGCTGTTGATCTTTATTAGGAATTTTTGGAAGATATTTGTCATTCGAGGAGACCGAATGTGATTAGATGACTTGACATAAGTTAGCAATTGTCATCCATGTAGTTCAACAAGTATTGATACATGAAGACGTCATGGTAGAAAAATTTGCCATGTAACTAAAGTGACATGAAACAAAATGATAAAATATAATGTAAAATAAAATTGAATGGAATAGAACATAAACATAAGTGCAGATAGAGGGTGTGTAAGTTAGGATTGATGTAGATTTAGTGCATGTTTAGAGGGTGTGTAAGTTCTAACACATTATATAAATTTGTCCAATTGTAACAAAGTTACAAATCATGGACTTAAACTAATCAAGTAGATAGATAGACCATAAGTTTTTGTTTGAAAAGCGAGCACAAACAACAAAATTGTATGTCTATGTGATCGAACCAACACATAATAACAATGGCAACATAGAGGTATAAACAAGGAACCAGATAGAGTATGTTAATCTTCATGAATTCTGCATGCCTTAAATCTATATATCCATGTCTTAACTCAAGTTGACTGCAATTAATGTTTGGATGTCCCTAGGACTTAACTTCATCTTTTGTTGTTTCTAACTTCTCTTAATCATGTTAATTAGTTTGAATGTGATGTGGTAACGTGCTATGTACCGTCTTTTATTAAGATTATTTTCATTGTTGGTTTCGTTTACACATGTAGCGAGTTCCTAACAGGCTAATTAACAGTTATATAAAAATTACTTGAGAATGTTATCATGATATTTGTACTTGCTTGACCCTAGGTGTTTTTTGTGTTTTGACTAAGATGTATGGACTTTAATAAAGACGCCTAGTAATTCTTAATCACATGTTGGTCTTAATTCTCATCCATAATTTTACATTTGAAGTATCATTACTTTTCATTGACTTTTTAGAAACAATCAAACATTTTTACATCCATGCAACAAGCTGGTTGCATAAATTTATAAAAGCATGGAGTATATTATTTTTATATATGTATCATGATCTCCTATTAGTTCTCTCCTATCTCATATGACTAAGTTTAGCAGTATGTGGTCATGTAAAGTATAAAAGATAAATGCGAACTTACAAGCATTCTTGTATATTTGATTTCTCAGTGGTATAAAACAAACAGTGAGAAAGTTGTATTTATGCGCCCAAGGCAACAAATCTCATTTCCAATTAGAGGTTCACGCTCTTCGTGTTTGGTGTGCGATCAAAGCATCAAGTCATCGTTTGTTTATTGCTCGATGGTTTGCAAGGTTCGTCTAAAAATCTCTCAATTCGCTCCCATGTATATAAGAAGTCATTTTCAAAATGAAAAGAATTCAAACTTTTTATGTTATTCTTGTTATCTGTCATAGCATCTTACTTTTAATATTCTAGAAATGGTATTTTCATTTTTTTATCGTTTATTAGGTAGATTACATTAAAGTTAAGCACAGGGGCGGATCTACTTGTTCTTCAGCGGGGGGCGAGGCACCCGCTGAGATTCATCCGGGTAGTAGAAAATTTTCAGTTTTTTTGATCAGGCTCCCTTTACAAATACTCGAGAGGCACATGTGGGTCTGTGAAACCACAAACAGAGAGAGAAGGAAATAAATTTGGATAATCACCGAAATTTTTTTCGGCTGGCTTGGAATTGCAGCGGCGAGAAGAAAATGGAGACGAAGGACTGGAGTTTCTTTATTTTAAATTGGATTTAGGGTTTTTAATTATTATTTATTCCTTTTCCTTCAACCAATAAAAATGTCTGCACAAGTGGGACCTATTATTTCCTTTCATTTCCAAAACTTTTAATATTTTTTAAAACTAAAAGTCAATTGTTTTTCGAAATCAAAAATAATATAAAATATTTAATAATGATAAAAAAAACTTAAAGTTGGATATTTACATACTATTTATTTGTAATTTTGTTAGTTTGTTTAAATTAGCTTACTTTTAAATTTTGTTTTGAAATTATTAAAAAATATATATGATGATTTTTCTAATAAAAAGTTTGGGAAGAGGGAAAATTAAACTGGTTTAGGTTGTGATTAATTTATTATGTTTAGTCGAATAAACTATCACCATTTGACCCGTTTTTATTGGGCCAGTTTTCTCATATTTGACCCGTTTTTTTATCGATGCATTTTTTCTAATAATATATGACTCGTTTTGATCAGTTTATTTTTGCACCCGCTGACCAAAAATCCTGGATCTGGCACTGGTTAAGCACATTAAAAATTGAAACCACCAATTAAAGGACTGTAGGTTTGACTCATCCCGATTTTTTCGTTAAATGTTGTTGAAGCCTGTTTGTTGAGACGGTTAAAGAGTCATGTCCTTTTAAAGTTGTCTTTTGTTTTTTTGGCGATCACACTACTCCACGAAAGAGTGCCCTAACTCATTTAGCTTCACATTATGTTGTCCAGTACAGTTTGCTCCTATATATACATTAAAGAACTCATCGTGTTGTATGATGTGAAAATGGGATCTTAATTTTATTAGACATCACGAACCTCGATATCCCTACGTTTTTGCCCAGAAGGGGTTAGACGCTAGGGTACATTAAAGAACTTATTGTGTTGCATGATAGATCTTCTTAGCTTGATTTTGATAGGCAAGCATATTTTGATAAAACTCCTCTTGATCAAAATTAATAATATTTTGTGAAGATAATTAGGTTTTATCTTTTGTTTTATTTTTATTTTTATTTTTTTATCTTTTACTAACCGTATTATGTTCTAGACCTTCAAGATTGTTTATCCGAGTGCGTGTGTATAAATAACATATGTGAAACGAGAGAACACGCACCCATGTATGTACATATTATCCTATGTAAACCCTTCTATTCCACCAAAAAACATTCAAGGATTAGTTCATAGACTTGCCTAAAATGGCCTATTAAGAAAGTAGCACAAGAATTACGTACGACCAAACTACCTTGGTTATTTTCTAGCCAAGTAGCGAAGGGGAATTAGTGCTTCATTATTTTCTTAAAGTGTTAATGGCATGTAATAGGAACATACTTTCTTAAGTGTACCAATTTATGCAACGCTACTTTTCTGAACACCGAAGCCATTGTGCATGTTTTAATTCCCATGGTGGAACACAATTTACTCAATTTACAGCTTCAGTTATAAGAGTGGATCCCTATGTACAACTATGTTAGCATAACACTTGTTAAATTCCAATAACATAAAAGTGTACAAAAAAGCATGTTGCAAGTCACACTTATGAAATTAAGTTGATATTACATGTTATTAGCCCTTTCTGAAATGGAAATTACACTTCATTGAGCCATCGGAGTATCAATAATCTGGTTTTGCTTGATCTAGAGACATACGCAACAGTGTTAGAAGAGACTTGCCAACTAGTGTTTTTTTTTTAATTTCTTATCCTTTATTCTATTGGATCCTCTATTTGTCATAGTTCTACTTTCCCTTAAAAACCCCTGTGCAACTCATTTTGGATTGTAGAGCAGGATTCGTAATTTGCTCACCTGTAACATTTTCTATAACAGTTCAGTACAGTTGCTGCATCCAATGGTGGTAAAAAAGTATATGCCTACAGTTCGAACGATCCTGGGAGGAGTTTAGTGGTATCTGGTTCCGTTGAGTCTCTTGCATCTTCCATGGAAAGTTCGGTCGAAGAAAACTCGTCAATTTCAACTACTGGCGATGCAACAAATTATAGCATGACCTGTCTGGAGAGAGCTCATAACCCTGAGCAAAAGATGTCGACAGCTACATCAAGCAATGGAATCACCAGAAAGTTGCATGGGCGCAAATGTGTTCCTCAACGTTCGCCCTTCTTTTAACTGTTTTTATTATTAATTAACTTTCTGCATCAACCAGTATTGTCTGTTATATTTTGTAAGTTTAGCATTTTCATCGCCTTGATGTTAAATGTTCCACTTGCAAATATTATGTGCAAATGGTAGTCGACATAGTAGTTGTAAAATAATATTGACCAGCCAGGATGTATGATTTTCTTGATTAGACTTGATATGTATCTTCATAATACAAGATCTGATCAATATCTTCTAGGATTGAACTTCCAATTCGCACATTTATGGTCTCTAACCTTCTCTTTCTATTTGCTTTGATGAATGTAGGTTTATATTTTACATATCTCCCTCCCTAGTTGGATTCTTAATGCGTTCTCCGAAAGCTTTTAATCTCTGAAATTGTATTAATGTTAGCAAACTGTTCAATTGATGTGGCTATCTAAATGTACTTTTCTGGTACCGAACCCAAACGCTTATGAACCAATCTTTTGTCATTCAATGTATGTCCAAAACTGTTTGCTTTTGATGCAATTTGACTAATCTTTCCCACATAGACATAAGAGATTCATTAACATCCATCTTTAGAGATTCAAAGTCTTTTTGTAGCTCTTCATGATTTGCTTGCATGGGAAGGATTCCCTAGCTTAAACTACACAACCTTCACATTTATACTGCGTGTTTTCGAACTCTGAAAGTGATAGTGACCGTTCCTCTTGGTGTCATACAGTGGAGACTTCATCCATTGATGTGTTTGCAGTACGACTTGTTTATGATTTGGAAGCAATAGAACATATTGTTGTTCTAAATTGGAACCTTCATTAGGAGGCAAGTGGATACATCATCAAGGAGTCTAGTGTCACCTTTCGGAGCAACAATATTTACCGTTCCTTTACCTTAAATGGCTAGTTCCTTCTTGTCTCCCAATCAAAATATCACCTTGAATGTTTCATCTAGGTGAGTGAATATTTCCTTGCACCCTGTCATATAGCACCAGAATCTAAAAA
The DNA here is from genome assembly GCA_023525975.1 of Smallanthus sonchifolius. Taxonomy (NCBI): domain Eukaryota; kingdom Viridiplantae; phylum Streptophyta; class Magnoliopsida; order Asterales; family Asteraceae; genus Smallanthus; species Smallanthus sonchifolius. The sequence continues at coordinate 55,720,277 of CM042041.1, read as the reverse complement.
CCATAGATAGATGAGGTTACCATTTTGGCTTGCATCAGTCATCAGAGACAATGTCATCAGTGACAGCCATAAACAAATGATCATTATCTTCATTGTTGACTTCATATTCCTTAACCACATTGACTGCTGGATCATCATTAAACCAACAATCACGTTTGTGTGTCCAAACTTGTTACAATGGATACATTGAGGAATCTTAGACCTTTCTAGACCCCTCCCTCTGCCTCTTCCTCTGAATGGGAGACAACCTCTTCCTTTGAATGCATTATGTGAAGACAAGTTGGGGTGTCTTGCAGAGCTTGTAAGGCTTGTTCATCACCAACACTTCATTTCTCCGGAGTCCTGCTATTAGTTCTTTCTTCTTGAGATTGTAGACACCCGATTAAATTGACTGGAGTGAGGCTAGACAAATCATAGGCTACTTCAATGGAGGGTATAACATAGTCAAACTTTGAAGAAAGACTTCGAAGTATTTTTTCAACAATGGTTTGATCAGTAATGATCTCTCCATAGGCCCTCTTTTGGCTCACCAGGGCCGTTACACGCCCAAAATAGTCACATATTCGTTTTCCTTCTTTCATAGATAGTTTTTCGAATTCTCTTCTCATACCCTGTATTTTTACAGCCTTTCCTGAATCACCTTCATTTTCCATCTTTAAGATCTCCCACGTGTCTTTCGCCGTGGAAGTTGTAGCAACTCGTGAGGATAATTGATCATGCGCAACTTGTTGGATGAGGGCTATAACATGTGCATCTCTCTTGCGGGCATTCTGGAGTTTACCTTGGTCTTTTTCCGGATGAGGGCTATAACATGTGCATCTCTCTTGCGGGCATTCTGGAGTTTACCTTGGTCTTTTTCCGATCATCGACACCTTCTTGAACTAGGTCCCATAGATCAAGAGGTCAAAGGATGGTTTTCATGCATATGCTCCAATACTCATACCCCTCTCATGTAAACACATGGATTGGAGTAGGGGCATTCGGAAGCATGCTGGTTTGATCGGCCATAAAGAAGATAGAGTCAAGCACACACCTGAAAACTAGATCAAAGCCTGCGCTCTGATACCAAATCTGTTGGTATCAGATAGAAACTAGAGCAAGAAGATCTGTTGGTATCAGATAGAAACTAGAACAAATAAAATCGCGAAAGAATACTTGCTTGATTGATAATTGAATTGCTTACAAAATAAGGAAATACGAACTCTCTTAAATAGAGAGGAAAACAACGTTAATAAGCAAAAGACTCCGACTACTTCTAACCAACCGAACACTAGGCTAGCTTTATTCAAATACTAACGTAAACATAGAACACTTCTTTCACGTGCATGAATCATATTTCATCATGTTTCAGCTCCGATCGAAAGTAAACATGAAGGTGCACAAATGGGTCTAGGCTCGAGGCCTGGACATGTCCGGTCACAAAAAAGCCCAGTGTTACCAAGTCTAAACAAGCATGGTTCACGGTTAAGAAACAATTCTACTTAATTGTTAATTTTATTATTCTAGGTGAAATTACATCATCAAAATGAAAGAGCGGTAGCTTTAGTTACATGTACTTGAAAATGAAGGCAATGCCAACCATTCAGATACATTTAGTCATGTTCAATAAGCTCCATAATCATCATTGGACGGTGGTTTCAGTTGAGAATCAAGACCTGGCTGTGCCAATCTAATAAACCCCGTTTGCATTTTCTGGCTTGTGGTGTAATTCACACCCACAACACATCCCACCTCCACCTTATGCCTCTTGGTTCCAACTTTTTTATACCTATACGTACCCACCAAATCTACTCGAAAAGCCACCATATCCGTCCCGTCTAACACTCTTGGCATGCCGTTTGTTTCCACCCAGTCTCTTACATCCTTGGTCTTCCCGTTACCTTGATAAAAAGTATCAACCTTGTAATCTGCTAAAAACACCATCATGGATACATTTGGGAAGTAAGAAAAGGTGAGTTTGAGTGGATCCGGGTAATGAAGGCCTATCGCTGAGTTTTATGAAAGTGGATAGTCAAGTTTTTGGGAGAATCATGAGCTCTTGCCATGTTAATAAAGGCTTGATTATCGAATAAATCGATTGAAAACGAGGGACTTGATGGCGATCCGTATAGAGATAGCATGATCGGCATCAGAACAACTAAACCCAACCAAAAAGACACAAAACATATGCAAAGAATAAGCATGCCACAATCCCGGCCACTTGCCATATAGTCTACAAAATAAGGGATAAATGGGTTAGTGGATCAAGAAAAGGATCAAAGTTATAAGTGATCAAATAGATATATGGAATTGATCACTATATATACACACAAAAAAAAACTTGATGACAATATATTCTATTGTTGAAATTCTAAAATGACAAGGAAAGTTAGGTGGTGTTTCTTGGAAGTTTACTTTTTTTGTTGAGAATTTTCGTGGAAGTAGAAGGAACATTTCATCATTGGATCACCTACCACAGATCGTTTACCAGGTCCAATATGAGGTATTTTTGTATATTTTTACAATAGATGATTTATGTTATTTATCATTTATCTTGAATTCCGTGACTTTTAGAGAGAAGGCAAGAACGTATGATCTGAATTTATAATCTTCGGTTATTAATACTGGTAAACAGTTATTCCTTGCTATTGGACACCAGACACGTGACAATCTGCTATTTGTTACCTTTTTTTTACATGTTTTGCATTTAATCTAGAATTAAGTTAATTTTTTTCCTTTTATCTTGCATGTGACACTTAGGTTCTTCGTATACATGTTTTGATATTTGGGATCGTGGCAAAATACACGCCGCAACGCCCGTGCAAGCCGGGACTAAGACAATACGATCCCGTCACAACACGCGGACTAGTAATCAACTAGCTATATGTTCAAATGAACTTGTGTCAGCCACATGCCAAATATTTGACGGTTTTGTATTACGAGGATCACCTGAATTGATATGGATTCAACTCCCACAAAATAGATACTTAAATGGATTTAGAGGTGTGTTCGCCGTTAAAAAAAGTTATCTTTTCTCTGATGTTCTATAAACTTAGCATACTTTTAGACCATTTTACTAAAAATATGATATATATCTTGATAATTAAGCAGTCAAGCAAGTAATTTACCCTGTATGCATTTTGTTATCTATTTATTTATTTATTTTCCTGAAAACATACAACTCTTTTTGATGCCTTAGATAATTGGAAATTTACACCCAACTGACATATCAATATAAAAACAAGAAAAACAAATTTCCTTGAACATAACTAAAAAAAACAAAGTTGAAGATACCATAAATAATGTTCATTCCGTGTCTAAATCCCAACACCCTAACTTACACCAAAAGTCATCTTCCATTACTTACATACTTCTTCATTTCCATTGTTTCAATAGCAACAAACAAAGCTCCATGGCTTGTAACACCAGATGTTGGTGCACAGTCATATCAATCCTAGCCATCATAACCGCTCTCGTCATTGTATGCGTATACTACACCACGCCATCGGACCCTTCATTCACCATCAACGATTTCTACGTCTCGGCCCTTAACTTATCAGACATTTCCTCCACCACCACCGTGAATCATAAAGCTCCATAACAAGAATAAAGCAATGGGAGCTTACTATGATCCTGTTAAGATTATCTTTTCTTACATCCCTAATGTCAAGTTGACCCTTGTTGTAGCAGAATACACCCTGCCCAAGTTTTACCAACATAATCACAAAAGCAAGCATGTGATTGAGACGGTGAGTTCCCGCGGTGTAGCACCGTATAATAGAACGATAACGTCTTTTGTTTTCAAGGTTGAGGTGTTAACCAAAGTGGGGTTTACATTGTTGGTAAAAACTAATGAACACTCAAATGCTTTTGTGATTATTCAATAAAACTGGAAGCATACAAATAACGAAGGGCAAAGCCTCCTTAAATACTAATCGAACAAACGGCTAACTAACGGCAACCAAAAGACTAGGAAATCATAAACAAACTTATTCAAATAAAATCAAACTAGAAATGCGAGAAATCAGCTCTTCAACGATCGCAAAGACTTGATCCCATCTTCTAGAACTTGCAACGTGCATGACATTTATTATTTTATTATCTTATGTTGAATCATATTTTAACACCTCCCCTTGATTCAACATCTCCTACTCCAATCATCAGTCTGAAGTACACGAACTTTTCTCTTCTCAAAGCCTTAGTCAGTAAATCTGCCAATTGATCATTTGTGTTGCAAAACTCTAAAAACACTTGCTTTTGATTAACCATTTCTCTAATAAAATGGTACTTTAAATCAATGTGCTTGGAACGACTATGCATGATTGGATTTTTGCTCAGATTAATTGTCGACCTGTTATCACAGAAAATAGTAGTTGCCCGCTCTTGAATCATGCCCAGATCTTCAAGAATTCTTCTTAACCAAATGGCTTGACATGTTGCTGCTGTAGATGCAATGTATTCTGCTTCAGTACTGGATAAAGCCACTGTGTTTTGCTTTTTAGATGCCCATGTAACTATGCCACTGCCAAGAGTAAAAACATTAGCCGAAATGCTTTTTCTGTCATCCATACTACTGGCCCAATCGCTGTCACTGAACCCTACCAGCTCAATTTTCTTGCCTTTTTCATACCAAATACCAAAGGTAATAGTACCAGCAACATACTTTAAGATCCTTTTAGCAGCTCCCCAGTGCAGCTTTGATGGTGCTTGCATAAATCTTGATACCAATCCCACTGTATCTTTATTGGATATACAACTGATGGGTATAGATTGTATAGTCCAACAACCAAAAAGTTCTCTACCAGGAGAGATGTGGATTGGAGTTATGAAAAGGACAAGTGGGAATGGAAAGAAAGAACATCAGCTTATGTGTATGTGGATCCCTTTCCTAGGGAAGAAGAGTATACTGATAAGCAGATGCAAGAGAATAACCAGGCTGCTACTAATGCTAGTCATGCAGGTGTTGGGCCATCCAACACTTGCATGACTAGCATTAGTAGCAGCCTGGTTATTCTCTTGCATCTGCTTATCAGTATACTCTTCTTCCCTAGGAAAGGGATCCACATACACATAAGCTGATGTTCTTTCTTTCCATTCCCACTTGTCCTTTTCATAACTCCAATCCACATCTCTCCTGGTAGAGAACTTTTTGGTTGTTGGACTATACAATCTATACCCATCAGTTGTATATCCAATAAAGATACAAGCCTCAGATCTGTCATCCAATTTTCTTGCCTTTTTCATACCAAATACCAAAGGTAATAGTACCAGCAACATACTTTAAGATCCTTTTAGCAGCTCCCCAGTGCAGCTTTGATGGTGCTTGCATAAATCTTGATACCAATCCCACTGAATATGCTAAGTCGGGTCTAGTATGGGTCAAATAAATTAAACCACCAACTAGGCTTCTATATACTCCTTCATTGGCCTTTTCTGCATTGTCTTCTGTTTGCAGTTTTTCATTCATATTCATGGGAGTGATTTCATAGCTACTTTCATCAACACCAAATTTCTTTAATAGATTTCTTGCATACTTCTCTTGAGTTATAAAAATACCAACCTTTGTCTGCCTCACTTCCAACCCAAGAAAGTACTTCAGCAAACCCATATCAGTCATCTCAAAGGTTCTCTTCATTCCATTCTTGAATTCTTCAATTAATTTGCTGCAAGAACTTGCACAAATTATATCATCTACATATAAGCATACATAGATCATCTTACTGCTCACAGTTTTCTTCACATAAAGTGTGGGTTCATTTTCACTTCTTATGTACCCATTATTGATAAAGTACTTATCAATTTTGGAGTACCAAGCTCTCGGAGCTTGCTTTAGGCCATACAAGGCCTTTTTAAGCTTGTAGACTTTCTCTTCATGGCCTTTAACTTCATACCCTTGCGGCTGTTGTACATAAATCTCCTCAGTAAGTTCACCATTTAGGAAAGCCGACTTTACATCAAGCTGGTGAATATTCCAGCCCATCTGAGCTGCAACAGATAACACTACTCTGATGGTCTCAAATCTAGCCACAGGTGCAAAAGTTTCTTGGTAATCAATGCCATATTGCTGTGAATATCCCTTGGCCACTAGACGTGCTTTGTGCTTCAATAATTCACCTTTTGCTCCCACTTTGGTTTTAAACAACCACTTCAACCCCACAACATTTTTGCCTTCTGGAAGTGACACCAATTCCCAAGTCTCATTTTTCTCTATAGACTTTAACTCTTCTACCATAGCTACTTGCCACTCCTTTTTACTTGCAGCCTCATCATAAGTAGTGGGATCAGTAATATTCAAGGCAAATTGACATGTATATTCTTCATAGTTTGGTTCCACCACAGCAGCATTTCGATACACTTCACTAAGAGACTTGATTTGCAGAGGAGGAGTATCTGAATCAGCAGCCACATCTTCTGTTTGATGATCACTTGTAGTGTTAGATGGCCCAGCTCCTGAAGTGTTGGACGGCCCACCATTTGAAGTGTTGGATGGCCCAACACCTGCATGACTAGCATTAGTAGCAGCCTGGTTATTCTCTTACATCTGCTTATCAGTATACTCTTCTTCCCTAGGAAAGGGATCCACATACACATAAGCTGATGTTCTTTCTTTCCATTCCCACTTGTCCTTTTCATAACTCCAATCCACATCTCTCCTGGTAGAGAACTTTTTGGTTGTTGGACTATACAATCTATACCCATCAGTTGTATATCCAATAAAGATACAAGCCTCAGATCTGTCATCCAACTTCTTGACTTTTTGTGATGGCTCTAAACCATAAGCTAAACACCCAAATGTTCTTAAGTGTTTGACTGATGGTTTGACATTAGACCAGGCATGAATAGGAGTCTTGTTTTGCACAACCTTTGTACCTGCCATGTTAATCAAATAAACAGCAACTGCCACAGCTTCTGCCCAAAATGAATTAGGCAGTTCCTTGTGTTTCAGCATGCTTCTGGTAAGGCCCATAATTGTTCTATTTTTTCTTTCCACCACTCCATTATGCTGTGGAGTGTAGGGGACTGTGAGTTCTCTCTTAATTCCATGTGACTCACAGAAATTATTAAATTGAATAGAGCAGAACTCACCCCCCCTATCAGATCTGAGCACTTTAATTGGTCTTTCAGCTTCTTTTTCGACCAGAATTTTGAACAATTTAAATTTAGCAAACACTTCACTTTTGTTTGCAATAAAATACACCCAACTCATGCGTGTATAGTCATCTATGAATAATAAATAATACCTGCTGCCACCTAAACTTTGGACTTGCATGGGGCCACAAACATCAGCATGAATTAGTTCCAATTTCTGCTTAGCTCTCCATGACTTAGACTGAAATGGTTGTCGAGTTTGCTTGCCAACCACACACCCTTCACAAGCATCCAAGGTCCGAATGAATGGTAGATCTAACACCATTCTTTTATCATGCAAATGTTTAAGGCCTTGAAAGTGAAAGTGACCATATCGCTGGTGCCATAACCTGGACTGCTTCTCAACCGATCCAGCAGCTGGTTCTATAACATGGCTTGTAGTAGCCTCAATTAATGAGGCATCCAGTGGGAACATGTTATTAGAGGCCACTTCAACTATCATCATAATTACTCCTGAGCTCTTGTTCTTAATGACACATTTACCATCATCAAAGAACAAGGAGTAGCCTTTTCTCATTAATTGGCCCACACTAAGCAAATTGTATTCAAGTTTGGGTGCATAATAGACATCATCTAACAGTCTATAATTCCCATTATCCAAAACAATCTTGACTGTGCCCTTTCCTTCAACATTTAAATCATTTTTATCTCCTAGCCGTACATTAATTTTAAATGATTCATCTAAGGAAACAAAACTTGCCTTGTTACCTGTCATGTGATTAGAACACCCTGAGTCCAAGAACCACAGAAAACTTACATGCCCGGACTTAGTAACATGGGCCATGAGTGCAAGAGAGTCCGTTGGAGTAAAGGCCAAAAACAAGTGTGGTTGCTGCTCTTCCTCACCACCATCTTGTTCTTCTGAATTAACAGCAACATTAGCCTGTTGCTCCTCATTGTACCAGCAGTCACGCTTAACATGCCCAAATCTATTACATAAGTAACATTGTGGACCTCTGCCTTTGTCGATACCACGACCACGACCTCTTCCTCTAGTAGCACCTCGCCCCCGGCCTCTAGATCCACTGGTTGGACTCCCATAAGTCTGCTTTCCGGTGTCTTGAAAAACTTGAAGAGCTTGCTCATCTACTCTTTCAACTTTGTTGGCCTCACGACTGTTGATCCTTTCCTCTTGAGATTGCAGCGAACCCATCAACTTGATAGGGGACAAGGTAGTCAGATCATTTGAGACTTCAATTGAAGGTACAACATAGTCGAACTTTGCAGTAAGACTGCGCAGCACCTTCTCAACAATGATTTGATCTGCTATCTTTTCCCCATATGAACGCTGTTGACTTACAATTGCCATGACCCTGGAGAAATAGTCTCCGATCAGCTCTCCTTCTTTCATAAACAAGTTTTCGAAATCACGCCTAAGCCCTTGGAGTTTGACAGACTGCACTTGTGTATCGCCCTGGAACTCCATTTTAAGAATTTCCCAGGTTTCTTTGGACGAGGTTGCAGAAGAGAGTCTTGAAAAGAGTTGATCATGAACTGCCTGTTGGATAATCGCCATTGCATACGCATCCTTCTTGTGGGCATTTCGCAGTTTTGCAGCATCAGTTTCAGACTCGTCCACACCGGATTCCACCAAGTCCCACAGATCACGAGATCTGAGAATTGTCTTGATTCGAATACTCCAGTATTCGTATCCGTCTCCTTTAAAAACTGGAATTGGTGTAGGTGTCATCTGCAGAGGGTTTGAGGATTCCGCCATCACACTTGCTTCTTCTGAAGTTTTATGAATGCAAAGAGCCAACCTGGCTCTGATACCACGATTGTTGGTAAAAACTAATGAACACTCAAATGCTTTTGTGATTATTCAATAAAGCTGGAAGCATACAAATAACGAAGGGCAAAGCCTCCTTAAATACTAATCGAACAAACGGCTAACTAACGGCAACCAAAAGACTAGGAAATCATAAACAAACTTATTCAAATAAAATCAAACTAGAAATGCGAGAAATCAGCTCTTCAACGATCGCAAAGACTTGATCCCATCTTCTAGAACTTGCAACGTGCATGACATTTATTATTTTATTATCTTATGTTGAATCATATTTTAACATACATCACCTGCGTACCGTAAGAAGAGGAGAGTGGATGTTGTGGCCAACGTGAGGGTTAGCCAAACAGGAGAGAAAGATTCAAAAAAAGGCATTAAACTGTTTGAGTCCGGTGCAGGTGATGGGTTTGGGGGTTTAGGCATGAAGATAGGGTTGTTGATCCTTTCTACTGCCACCATTTTAGTGATCACTTGATGGAAAGTTTGCTAATTAAGATCTACAATAAGTGAATCTTCCTTTGTTATATTACTTTGCAATTTGCTACCTGTTTACTTTTGTTAGTTACAAATACTCATATGAAAGAATTTTTTTTCAAATTAGTATATTTTGAAAAAGAAAGTGGTTAATAGTCTCCTGGTGGAGAATACGTGGGAAATGGTAAAACCGGTACTGCCGGTACCGGTTTCAGTACAAATGGTTTAAACAAATCATTGGGTGTCAGAGAGGTGGCAGAGGTGCAGTGAAACCGGTACTGTCAGTACCGGTTTCAGTATTAATCCACTAACGCCCCTTTAACGGCACCGTTTGAGTAAGTTTGTACTGAAACCGGTACTGGTAGTACCGGTTTCAATTGCTTTTTGGTGTTTGTACTGAAACCGGTGGTGCCGGTACCGGTTTCAGTTGTTTTTTGGTCAATGAAATGTTTCCTCGTGTAAGTGTTCTTTATTAAGTGTGTAAGTAACGTGTAATACAAAAAGTAACAAAATATTTGAATCAAATCTCAAACAGGAAAAACCAACTCATTTTAGAAAATAAATTTCTCATTCATGTGAGGGATAGAAAAAATCAAAAGCAGATTTCCATGTAAAATGACTACAATCAAACAATGAAAACAGAGTGTGCGGTGTGCCTACCTGCAGCACCCATAGCCATGGAAGATACCGGAGATGCTTCCACAACAGGCATCAACTGGCTTACCAGAGGACCTAACTGCACAAGTGAAAAAAATAGTGATAAACTTTAGAAATTGCAGCAGTAATAGTTTTTTTTTATAAAAAGAATTTTGTTTATACTTATAAAGTATAAACAATTTTTTTTGTTTTTATACTTGAACCAATCACATGACCTGCTTGAAGTAGGGTACAGCCTCTGTTGCTGGCCTGTTGTTGTATGATATGATGGCATTAGCCTTCCACGATACTTAATAGAGGACACTTACACGATAAGACATTTCATTGATCAAAAAGCATCTGAAACCGGTACTGGTACCACCGGTTTTAGTACAAACACCAAAAAGCAACTGAAACCGTTAATACCAGTTTCAGTACAAACTTAATCAAACGGTGCCGTTAAAGGGGCGTTAGTGAATTAATATTGAAACCGGTACTAGTGAATTAATACTGAAACCGGTACTGGCAGTACCGGTTTCACTGCACCTTTGCCACCTCTCTGACACCCAATGATTTGTTTAAACCATTTGTACTGAAACCGATACTGACAGTACCGGTTTTACCATTTCCCATATTTCCTCACAAAAAGACTATTAACCACTTTCTTTTTTTAAAATATACTAATTTGAAAAAAAATCCAAATGAAACTTAAATTCAAGATCTATGAATGGTGTGATGATAAGTAACCTTTAGTATCCTTTTTTTCTTAACCACCTGGTAGGTTCAGAAAAAAACTATGAATAAATATTATTTTTCTCTCACTTTTGGACATATATTATTATTATTATATATTAAAGCTAACATATGTAAGATTTCAATATTTAAAACAGGTGTTTGAAAAATATATGGAAACGAATTGGAGTTTGAATTTGTCTAATATGTGGGGAAATTAACTCTAGTGAAGATTTGCAAACTGATTTGGTTTTTGGATGTTTTTCTTAGTACGTGAAAATGATTTTTGGGTCGTCTATTGGTGGTGGAAACATACTCAACCAAGTTTCCCCACTGGAGTTCAAGGTTCTGGGCTACAAATTCATAAAAATAGTGATGTCCGCTTGCCACGATAGCGGAATAAATCTTTGAAAGTCCAAGTCCGCTTGTTGGGCCAGCGGACTACCCATTAACCATTTCCACTCTAAAAAAACACCTAGAAATTAACCAAATCCGTTTGCAAATGTCAACCTTTTTACGACGGAACTGATCGTCAGTGAAGCCCCTGTTTCTTGTAGTGTAATCGTAGTTACAATATTCTTTTCTAACAAAACAACTGTGACTAATTCAAAATTTATGTTGGTAATTTATTTGAAAATAAATATTGTTTGTTGTTTCTCAAACATAATATTAATTTACATTAGTAATCTCTCCGTAAGGCTATGTGATATACCCTCACGGGATGGTACCCATGAGGGAGTTCACGGTGTGAAGAAGCAACACACACCACCCCCTTGCCCAAGCGAGGGGGCGTCAGACCTGCAAGTGAAGCAGCTCACGGGAGAAAGGGGGCGTGAGAATGCAAATGAAGCAAATTGGGTGGGTCTCCTATGGTTAAAGTGAAGTAAACATGTGGTATCTCACTTATTTGAGCATTTCTCTTACATGTGAAAACCCAAGTGAGGAACCAACCAAACTTACGTGACGCCCACATGGCAGAAAAGTTACTCTCACTTGGGAGTGTCAAGTGAGAGTATACCCCATACTCTAATAGCTATCACATTGGTTATAAAAAGTTTCAAGCAATGTTTTAAAAACCGGTTCAAACCGGCCGGTAATACCGATTGAACCGGGTCTCGGCCATGTAAGGCCCCAAACCCGGGAGGCCTCACTTGTTGGATTTACTCATTTACAAACAGTTCTTAAACTTGAATATCAAAATAACGCAACGGAAAACACTTCATTAAAACATAACCATTACATTGTTCAATCATGCGGAAGCGTAACATAGACTATTACATATACATAACATAATCTAATCATAACGGGATGCCAGTCTTCATGATCAACCGGGTAACTCTTCTCACTTGCCAAGCATCACCGTCCATCATCCATATCTGCCTTAACCTGAATGTGCATACTAAAAAGTCAGCTACGCCGGTGAGTTCTAGTTTTAACATAAAACGTTAACTTCAAATAATTTGCCAAAAACATAACTTCACACTTCATTTAATAAAAAAACGTACGTAAAATAATGCAATAACAAAACATAACACTTCATAAACATAAGTCAACGAACATATCGAATCTGTGCCTTCTCATAACCGTCAAATCCAAACGTCACATACTGGCTGAATAACCTAAAGATCACCACCGCTAGGCCCATCAATCACCGTACTGTCCTTCGGGTGAAGAACTCCTAGGGCCCGATACTTAGGTTATTCAACACTACTTCAAGCACGACATCACAAGGATGACACGTACCAAACTTCAAGCACTGCAACCCGTAAGGCGCAAGTACCAAACTTCAAGCACTGCAACCCGTAAGGCGCAAGTACCAAACTTCAAGCACGACTACCCCGTAAGGTAAATCGTACCAAACTACAAGGATCAAGATAATCCCCTTGGCGACCGTCATCGCCCCAGTTGTACAACAGTTGGCCAGCCACAGAGGCCCCTAAAAGGTAAAGGCCCATAACATACTTCCCATACCCTTAACCTTCATTCCCTAAGGAATATTGGCAGATTCGTTCGTTTGTGACTTTCGTAAACCTTCGCTTCTTTTACTTCAAAACTTCAGTTAAAGCATTCGTACGTTTTATTAAAAACATTCATTCATTCATAAACACTTTATAAACTTTTTTTGGCAAAATATTTCATAAACACTTCTTTCATAACCCTACCTTCCAAAACATCGTTCAAAAACATCATTTTATAAAACGTCACATACAACATTCATAAACATCGTTTTATAAAATAGTCACATCGTTACGTATGCACACCAGCCCAAAAACATTATTAAAACATTTAAAAGAGGGCTTCTAGAACTCACCTTATAAGCTAGTCTCGGTTGTCCTAAACAAAGGCCCAACAACGTCACTTCCGATCTGAATTGATTAGTTAAATACACATCAGACCAATACCGACTCTAACGGTTTAACCCTTCTAAACATACTAACTTTACTTAACCAGCCTGATGCCTGCGCACTTAGCAAGTGCCCAGACCCTGCTTCCTGCGTACTTGATAAGTACGCAGTTCCCTCTTCCTGCGTACTTGATAAGTACGCAGTGCCCCTCTTCCTGCTTACTTGATAAGTACGCAGTGCCCTCTTCCTGCGTACTTGATAAGTACGCAGGACCTGCTCCGTGCGTACTTGATAAGTACGCACGATCTGTTTCTTCGTAAAAACCCTAACTTTCTCATTCAGGTCTGATCACGTCGAGATCCCGAACCTGTTTACATTCAAAACGTTTGTTTTCCATTAAGGAACTCAAATCTATGTTTATCTTTCAGTTTTATCTGTGAAAACGTTACCTTTTCACCCAAAACCCGAAAAACCCAAAAACGAACAAAAACTCAGATTTAGGTCCGATCGTTACCTGAATCGAGTTTCTGATCCGGAGGTTCTTCTCACGAGCTATGGAGCAACACACTTCTCAAATCTCGGGTCGATCCGCCAACTTTCTCTCTCTACGGTTTCTCTCTCTAGAACTTGCAAATGAGAGAAATGATGGAGACCTTGGCTATTTATAGGGGAGGCTCCCCTTCCAGCCCGCCGGCCCATCCGACCCGACCCGACATGCCTCGTTCGTTTATTTCGTCGTTTTAACTGTCGTTTTATTTTTGGGATGTTACAGGCCACTAGCCTGGTAAGTTGGTAGAACGGCATGTTAGTTGAACCGCCGGTATTACCGGTAATACCGGGTTGACCCATTATACCGGTTTTAGTTATAAGTAAAATTTTTTGTTTAAAAAAGAAATTGCTTGTCGGGATATGCTAAGTCACAATAGGAGTTTTGTTGATCAATTACCTTACCTACGACCTAGTTTAGAAAAAAATTTAATTGACGTGTTCCTCTTCAACAAGTAGCGGCCCATGTAAATACGATGTTTAACCGTCATCCTTCTGCTTGCCGTTAAAAACTTTTAAGCGATAAAACTTCTTATTTTCTTATTTAATCTCGTAGGAAACGAAAATAGTTATACTCTTGTTGATGAGAATGACGATAATAGTGAATTTCATCTTTTAAACGATCGTGAACTTGATGCATTTAACACTCCTGCTTGCCGTTAAAATTTTTTAAGTGAATTTCATCTTTTAAGCGATCGTGTACTTTTATTTAAAAAAAACTTTGTTGAAAAATTAAGTGCTTTTAGATTATTTTTTATTATGGATTAACTTTTAGATTATTTTTTATTATGAAATTATGTAGTTTTGGATTGTTTTTGAGTTAAAGTTGTATTTTTATGGAATTATAGGGTTAACTAGTCAACCCGGTTGAACCGCCCGGTACAACTCGGTGCAACCGGTTGAACAATTTTTGAGCCCAATCCGGTATAGTTTAAAAACCGGTTTTTAAAACATTGGTTTCAAGTACATGTTTTATGTAATCTCAGTATCGTGAATTGTTATCTTATGATAATGTGATTAATTGGAGCTATTGTCTCGATCGATCACTCTTTGTAGAAACCAAGCATAAATAAGAGAGAGCGTATAGCGAAGGCACCACGGAAGACCTAATTGTCTATAGTGATTTATTAATGGCATAACTTTTGTGCTCACTAAAAGTCATATTTCTTGCTTCACTTGAAAATAATATGCTTTGATAATTAGTCATGATGATGCTTGATATATGAGTCGCGGATCCAAGATATTTTTAAGTGGATATAAACAATGAGGTGGTTTTAAACAAGTTGAGCCAAAACATGTCAAAACCAGTCGAAAGCATAGATCTCAGTGGCTGCCTCGCCAACCCCTGAAGATAACATAGATCCGCCGCTGTCAGCTTCATATAAATATTAAAAAACCAATTCGATATTGAAAATTAAAGATGTACAGAAAGTTCAGTGTAATATCTTTATCTAAAACAATAAACATTAATATATAATGTAATAAATTATAAATCCTTGCACGTACATAAGCAAAGTAACATTGCTACTTCATTGCATTTTGTAAATTTCTGTGTGCCTTCCTTCAGTATGGCTAGATAGATAACATGTTTTTATCGCCCCTTGCCATTTGTAGCAAAAACATATGAGTACAAAACATCTAACATGTCTCAATAACTTTCAAGATCTGACTTATCTCTCTGATCAATACATAATTAAAAAATCCTTGGGTTACATGGAGATGAGTTGTCAACAAAATTAAAGGGGTTGAATTCAGAAAGATCCCTAAAAATAAGCATAGAATATTAACAAAAGAAAAACTATCAAGATTAACATATGCTGAGAAGGAAAAGCTATGAGATTTCCTTTTATATGTATTATTTTTAGGGAAAATTCCTGAAACGTCCCTTTGACTGTTTCGGTACCATCTTGTCCATGCACGGAAATTTTTCTTGAAATGTCCCTACCAATAAACTCGTTCGACAATATTTAAACACATGGGACAACGGTTCTCTCTCCCAATAAGAACAGGTCACTTGTCACATTATCGGCAGAGCCACACGTAAATTTATAAATACGTGCGTCTCCGACTGTATCTCTAACCTCCGTGTCACTGTCGGCTCCAACTTTGTTCCCTTTGTGTCACGGTCAAACGACGTTATATTTATTAAAATTGAAAAAAATAATTTATTTTAGATTTGAAAGGTTCAGATTTTTTTTAAATTTAATTACACAAGATCCATATTAATAGACAGCTAAAATCTCACATTTGAATTTAAAATAATGTCATCCAACCTTAAATTACCATCGTTTACCTTAAATTACCATCGTCCGACCTTAAATTACCATCGTTTACCTTATATTAATATCTAGCTCTGTGTCACCATCGTCTGACCCAAAATATAGCGTCATACGACCTTAAATATAACATCGACCCATGTGTTTAAATACCGTCGAACGAGTTTATTGGTAGAGACATTTTAGAAAGAAAAAAAATTCGTGCCTCGACAAAATGATAAAACACAAACAGTAAAATGGACATTTAAGGAAGTTTCCTTATTTTTAACCCAATACAATATCTTTATTTCATATATTGCCATCAGCTATAATCATTTGTTCATAAAATATACAAGTTATTTTTCTGGTTTTTGGTATCCAACATAATTTTCACATGGCACTTTGCTTTTCTTGTTTCCAAAAACTCCCACGTCTTATTTTATTTCAAAAAGATCCACAACATAAATTCATATTAAACATTCAAGTTTAACTCATCGAGTACATCCAACTTCCAAGTTCCATTCTTGAGGGAAAAAAATGGGCCACCCATGTCTTGAAAGCCTCAAGGTCATGATTTACATCACCGGATTTTCAATATTGCTTATATTGTTCATACAAAGTCTACACCGCAAAATCCCCACAATCACCATCGAACAATTTTACGTTCCTACCCTCAACAAAACCACAATCAAGAACAACACCATCTGCTTTGATCTTAAACTTGACAACAAGAATCCAGTGGGGATTTACTATCGTCCAATGAATCTCACTTTCTCATACTTCCCAAACAAAACTACAACTACAAGTGTCCCATTATGTGTGCACACGTTACGCGGGTTTCACCAGGAACATCACAAGGAAAAGCATGTTCGTGACAAGGTGGTGACGGGGGAACGGTGGTGCATGGCGGCGGGAGGGTTGTGGTGATGAGGGTGGATTTGGTTGGCAGGGTTAAGTTCAAGTCCATAGCGCAATGGAAGAGGACGGTGATGGTTGGGGTTGACGTGGAGGTCGATAAGTACACCGGGGAAAAGGTTACGAGGAGTGGCATCAATATGGTGCGGTCAGGTGCGGCTCCGGTGGCGGTGGTGGTTTGAATCTGTCGTACGGGGGTGATGTTGCTTGTATTTAGTTGTCTTTTTAATTTGATGTTCCTTTGAGATGTGGTTACGCTAATTATTTTTGTTACATATAGCAAACATTAATGGCCATAAAATGGGGCCTTTTGTTTTTTTATTTAATTTAAGAGTTGACCATGTTAGTGCATTGACATTAATTGTGTCGCAGAAGTTGATCTGTAAAAACTTGTGATTTTGAAATGGAGGAAGAACTTTTATATATAATATAATCTACAGTTAGCTTAGAAACTCAGTGTATTACACAACGTAATAATGTTATATACCTTCTTTTTGAACGACTGTCAATATTTATATATAATAAAGAGGGGGAACAACTAGCAAGTCGTTAGAAAAGAAAACATGAAATTAAACCAAATTACAGATGCGTATTGTTATTAAAAGTAAAGTTGCACCAATGTTATCACTCAAAGGAATTTAGCTTGGCACGGTTATTGATCCAAAGAAATCCAATTGTCTTCACCTCCTCAATTAATATAGCCACCGAGGCTTGTTTGTTGGTAAATGTGAGTTCGTCCTTTGCTTTCCATATTGCCCAACCAAGTCACCAAAACAATTGACTCGAGCATTTTTCTTTTGTGTGGATCAGGTTGTATATGTTTATGGAGGTCAAGTAGGCCACGGATTAAGAAAGCAAATATAGGAGGAATCCCGCACCAATTGGCAATGTGCTGCCAAAAGATTGTTGCATAATAACAAGAGACGAAGAAGTGATCCTCCGATTCCCTTTCTTCACCACAAAACATACAGGTAAGGGATGGGAGTGAATTCTCCTATTACGTAAAGCAAGTTTGGTCGGGATACGACCCATTTAGGCTATCCATGCGAAAACGTTTACTTTCAAAGGTAACCAGTTATTCCAATCAAGAGACCAGGGATCATGTGATGGGGGTTTTAGGCTAAGACGATGACGGATCAATCCAACAATGAAGCAAACAGAAGGGCAATTATGGGTATTGAATAGACATCCATGCCACGTCTTTCATCCCTCTTTTTCTATAAACTCCCACCTTCTCTCTTCTCTCTCTAACCGTAAATCTTTATCTATGTCCCCTTAGATTAGTTCAGATTACTTACCATCTTCAAATCGTCATTCATGGGTTTTAGTTTTCATCTTCAAATCGTCGTAGATAGCCGGTTAAATTCGATCGCTCCTCATGAGTTTAGTCTGATCTTCAAATCTCCGTTCATCAGTCGGTTCAGATTTTCTTCGATGGTCGTTCTTATGTTTATTCCCATCTTCAATCCTCGTTCATGAGTTTGTTCTATATTAGAAACTAGGTTAGAAAACCCGTGTACTGCACGGGTTGAACAATAAAAACGACAAAATTCATAAAATTGTATATATTTCTCATGACTGAAAATCTGAAATTATGTATAAGTATCGATTTAAAATAATAAATCAATAATATTGAAAAAAAAAGATAATTATAATTAATATATTTTCATAATTTGAAAGTTAAGGATTTGAATGTTCCCATAATATTGAAACTTTTTTAATTGTATTCAACGAAATTTAATGATTCGAATTGATGTTACTATAATTTATGTTGACCAAGTTTGAGCGGGAAAAACTTTAGTTGACCTTATAAAAAGATGACATGTGACAACATAAGATAGTGATTTATTATATAAAGGATTTAATATATAACTAGTTATTTTGTGATAAATAACCATTCCCCTTATTGTTGTTGATGAAAAAAAAAGTTGTTCTAACATAAAGTTCACTAAAAGATACACGACAAGAAATTAACTCACAGAATCTATAACATATAATAAAGGAAAACATTGAGGGACACGTGGCATTTAATGAGGGCCTCTAAAAATATGTTTTCCTGCCTAAACCACATTACTCATTCTAACACACCCAGATCTTAATCTGGATCCCCATGCGGACCTTTTTCCCGGGTTATAACCCATTTCCACCAAAACCCTACTTCTCCCACTCCGCCTAAAGAGTTTCCAAGATCGCATCCCTAATCATCCCTCTCCGTCTTCGTCGTCCACCTACCGCTATGTTTCTTCATATTACTTCAAATTAGGTCGAAGATTCAAGAAGGAAAACCATAAGCATCTTCTCATCTGCGGTAAACAACGATTCCCACCATCAGATGTTAGTAATTCTTAACCCTCGAAATTCAAAAATCACAAAGAAATTTGTGGATTGGATCTGATTTAACCATTGAACGATTATGTTTGGAGAAACCCTAATTGCACTAATTCAAAAAGGTGAAAGAAGGAAACATAAGCTGTAAATACCTTTTTCGCATCTAAACACTGAAAAATCTCCATTTTATTATCACATTGGTCGCCTTTTTTTGTTACACGGGTGTCAATCTAAATAGGAGATGGGTGTGCTAATTAATGATTCTTTAGGGATTACATTTGTTTGAGTTAATTGGATTGATGTTGTTTTGGTGGGTTTCTTTTTGCAGGAATTACCTTAAAGCTTATCATCCGTCTTGTGTTAACTAGGATGAAGCTTTCTTCCAATATAAGGGTCGTTGAATCTATGGTGAGTGAATTCTCTGTTTATTATACTTGTGCATTTCTATTTATCGTCAATATGTAACATATCGCATTTAATGGCTTAATGGTTCATACTATAATAAACATGAAAACAACTAAACAAGTAGCTGAAGAGTGTTTGCTTTATTGTTTTTATACTTTTGGGAAATGTAAACTTTGAGGACAAAAGTAACTGGGAACATCTTTTCAAGAATTATTGGAAATAAACAAAAGCAAAACATAATTTTTCTTTAGCTAAACTTGAGCAAGCGAAGAGCCTTTGGAAAGGATCTGGCAAACAAGAATCTTTGATTGCACAACCTGATATTAAAGATGACAATGATTCAGATTCAGAAGTATATACAAGGTTTTGCTTATTTGGATTTGAGGGTGCGGTTTGTTCAAATTCAGAAGTGTATAAATGGTTTTGCTCGTTCTCTTTGTATTTTTGTTCTAAAAGAATTAGACCGCACGATTTTGCTTATTTGGATTTGAGGGATTTTTTAAACTCTATCTCGGCTATAGCTTACGATTCACCAAGATTTTATGGTTTTGTACTTTTTGCAGCTAACGTACTAATTACTTCCTACTGACTCTGTTTATTCTTGGTAAGCCACTGATAAAAAGAAATCCAATTGTTTGCCATGTTTTTATATTTGAGTCGCAAAGAACTGCTATATCATAAGCAAAAAAAAAATTGAGTTGCAAAGAACTTCTATATCATAAGCGAAAAAAAGAAGAAATTCGTAAACAAGAAATTAAGGTAAGATTTAATGTTCTTTATGTTACCAGTTTCGAGATTTCATATATTTTGCATTGCATTATTTGAGTTCCATATGAAAAACTGCATCAATAAACCAACATACGAAATTAAAACTAAAATGTTTTGCCGGCACATTTTGACCCGTTACACCACCACCTAACCCGCACCTTTAGCCATCTCTAGGAAATTTATCAATTCATTGCGTACTGACGTTATCAATTGCATTATTTTTCTCAAACTTTAAAATAGCCTATCAATTGAGACGAGAGAAGACACGAAGAACAACTTCACAAAGTATACACTTATCAAATCAAATATTATTATTGATTTATGTTAAGCAATAATTACACTAGTTTGTAAATTGTAAAAGCTTTTAAAGATTGTAAATTGTAATTGTAACAGTTATTAATTTTCATTATTACATGTCATATGTAATTATTTATTATAAGAAGTGTTTACATATTTGTTTATTGTATACTTTGTATCCAACCCGTGTAATACACGAGTGGTTTATTAATAAAGTAAGAAAAAAATTAATATTTTTTTTAATAATGTAATTTACAATATTTAATTTTAAAGTAAATTACACAGATTGTACTTTATTTATACATCAATATTCATCCTATGTTATTTGAATTCAATGATTACATAGATTATCTTTTTTGAAAAATTTTGTATATATTCTTTAAGTTAACCCACATCTATTAACCTGGTTAAGTTACATCATGTGCCCTTCACATGAGGGGCAATACCCTCACGTTAATTGATTAGAATGTTGTGAATCCTAATTTAATTACCCTTAATTACCCGTTCGTTCTTCCAAAGCAAAACCCTAATTTACATACACCTGCTTTGCTTTTAAGGAAGATGACATATCAAGAGTAAGTTAAATGACGGTTTAGCCCCTCACGTGAGAGGCCCATGATGTAACTTAACTATGTTAATGGATGGGTGTTAATTTAAAAAGATAAAAGGTGTGCAAATTTTTTTAAAAAATGACAATCTCTGTTATTATTGAAGTTAAATGACATAGAGTATAATTTGATATATAACTAAAAGAATCTACATAATTTACTCTTAATTTTAAATTCTTTTTAAACTTTCTAAGGTATTATTAATTTTGTTCAGATAAATGTTTTGAAGGAGTTATAATGTTTCAAATGAATTGGAATAGTAAAAAGAAAAGTCTAATATATATTTGATTGTGACATTTGTAAAAGTAATGAATATAAAAACATTAAAACGGCAAAATACCGTTTTTCATAAGTTTGTCAAAAGAGATGTTGCAGTTTCGTCTAAATAAAACTACCCCTTGCCTAGCCAAAGAACTTTACCGTTGAAGAACGGATCTATGTCCAGCCCTCCAGCCCACCAACAACTGGAGTCCCTCAGCCCACTATACCTTTAGCCCAATCCGCTTTCAATTTAACGCATTTTTCTTTAATTTGAGTTTATTATATTAATTCATTTAAATTCAAATACACGACATATTGTTTAGTTAAATTATTTTTTAATAAAATCAAGAAATTTATAAATTATACTTGAAATTTCAGTTTTATAAGTTTCTAACTTAATTTTTCTAATTTTATAAATTATTTTTTATATACACTGTTAAATACAATTAAATCTACGTTTTATCAAGTAAATAAAACAAGTTTACAACCTTTATACTCTGTCTAAAATTTAATAAATAAATGTTCTTTAAATTCTACAGTTATAAATAAGATTTTATCAAATGAATTGGAGAATATTTGTAAAGCACGAATTTAAAGAAACTGAATTTTATTTATTTTTGGATAGTACTAAGATAACTATGTGAGTGCGCGCGTGCCTGCGCGGATGCTGTGTGTGTTTATTTTTTATGATTGCTACTCAACTTACTATGATGGTTTTGTAACTTGTTACGATGTAATGGGAGAAATTTATGGTATTTATATATATTTGCTCATTAAGTTTGGTATCTATCATGTCGTCCAGACCCCTTGGTTGGGTTCTGACATTAGTGAACCAATCTGTAGGGCTCATGATGACAACAAAGTTGAGGTAGATCCAACCTATGTTTCATCATAAGACACATGATCAAACACAACTAGAAAAGAACATCGACTAAAAAGAAATCAGATAAGCAAAGAAAACGAAAATAGCGAGGTGGCCTTGTGAACCTTCAACCAAAGCCATATGTTGCAATGGAAATAGAGTAATTAGGAACGTTTAATGAAAACATAAAATCACAAAAGTAGACATTTTCCTCGGTAAATCATACCTCTATGGTTAGGTTAGATCAATTTCACACTTGTAGCCATGAAATAAGTGATATCTTGGTCGTGTCTACTTTTACTTGTGTATGAGATGTTATCTTTGATAATAGTACAAAAAACCATACTAGAAATAAATAATTCACAAATTAGATTCGAGAATCCGTTTTTTTTACATTAATATATCCATAAAAAGGTATTTTCTCCTAACCATATTAAATGATACACGAATCAAATTTAAAATTTGTTTTTAGAATCACGTATCCGTAAACAATGTCTTTCTCATATGCCTATGTTAATTGATACACGAGTACATGTCACTTCTTTCTACGTCTTAAACCTTCCCGAGGGAGTCTCGAATTCTCTACTATGGAAGGCATTTCAACCATATGGTGCGATTAGAGATGCTTATGTAGCAAAGAAAAAAGATTCTATGGGGAATTACTTTAGATTTGTTAGGTATGAAGGGGTGCACAACATGAAGGAAACTCTTGTTGGGATGAACACGGTATGGATTTACGAGGCCAAAATCCATGCTACACAAGCAAAATGTGACAAAAATCACCAAAAAGTTGAACTTCACCAAACACCTGCTCCTGCTACCCGTCCTCCCCCAGCTCCAAAGAGGTCTGGCCATGTACACACCCACGTGAACGACAATGGTGTAATTTATGGTTGTCGAGGAAAATAAGGTTCTCGGGTTCGTATGGTTAAATTCTAAATCCAGATCCTCTAGCTTATCTTCGGATCAATGGTGTAATTTTTGTTTGTCATAGTTTGGTTTGTCTCTGGTAACTTTTTTTTTATAACGGCATGTCGGTTAAGATGACGCTAACCCCTCCTAGACCAGAGTTCATGTCCTGCCACAGCGGGTATTCCTGAAATTATGAAGTGCACCTTGTGAGGATTGAATCTAAGACCTTAACATGAGGAAAGTCTTATGGCAAAACCCCCAGACCACCAGACCAACGATCTGATGGCAACTTTTTATGGTTGTATATAACGGTGGGCCTCTTATTTCCCACCTTATGTATGCGGATGATGTAATTCTATTGGGGGAATGGTCGACGGCTAACCTTGCAAACACAGCTAGAATTTTGAGATCTTTTTCGTTGGTGTCCGGTCTTAAAATGAACTACAATAAAACGATTATGATTGGGATAGGGGTGGCAGACAGTGAAGTTACCGAGCAGGCTACTCACCTAAATTGCATCAAAGGTAAAGTTCCATTCAAGTTCCTTGGAATTGAGGTGGGAAATAAAATGAACTCAGTTAAGGTTTGGGACTCGGTCATAACATCTATTGAAAAACGCCTTTCAACCTGGAAAGCTTCGACTTTATCAATCGGGGGTCGGGTTACTCTCTTGAAATCAGTCTTCGATGCCCTTCCAGTTTACTACTTCTCATTATACAAAGCCCCGAAGCAAGTCATTAATAAAATCAAAAGTCTTAGGAAAAAATTCTTTTGAGGAGGGTCAAAGGAAAAAAGGAAAATTCATTGGATTAACTGGAAGAATGTCACAGCCCCAAAGGACTTGGGAGGGCTGGGGTTGGGAAACCTGGAAGATCTTAATTTGATTTTGTTACTTAAGTGGTGGTGGCGGTATAAATCTGAAAGCAATCGGTTGTGGCGAAATGTTATAGCAGCCATTCATTTCAAACCAAATCAATGGGCTGTTATTCCAAGCAACAATAGGTATCCGGGAGCGTGGAAAACAGATTGCTAATCTGAATCAGACGATAACCAAAGCGAATCTCACTTTGTCACATTCAATTGTGGGATCGTTGGGTAATGGGGAGACTATAAAGTTTTGGGTGGATCATTGGATTGGATCGGCTCCTTTGATGGTCTCCTTTCCAGCCTTGTTCAGAATTGAATCTCATAAATCTTGCCTTATCCGGGACCGGTGTCGAATGTCAGGTACTTTTCTGACATTTTCTTGGGCTTGGATTAGAAATATTTTTCTCCCGTGTGAATTGCAGGAACTAAACAGCTGCTGCTCACTTCTTAAACAAATAAAGATGTGTGAACGGATGGATAAATGGATGTGGTCAGGGATCTTCCTTCGCAAACCAAAGGGTGGAGTCTCCGGGTAAGGCCTTTTCCTGGAATGCATGGCTCCCGTTGAAAGTTAATATATTCGGGTGGAGAATGGTGACGGATAGGATTCCAACAAGGTGGGCGCTACATCGTAGGAACATCCCCATCTCTTCTACGAAATGTGTTCTTTGTGGGGAAGCTGACGAGACTGCAGACCATGTTTTTACCGCATGCTATATTGCTGCCATAATATGGCAGAATATATCAAATTGGTGCAAGCTACCTCCGATCTTCGCCTTCACGGTTAAGGACCTGTTTCATCGAAATATTTTTGGTGGGTCTCAAGGTACCAAGCAACATATGATTCAAGGTTTTATGAAAAGTGAGAAACAAACTTCTGTTCAAAAGCCAGCCGGTTTCCATAACAAAAATCATTGAAGAAATCAAGACGTTGGGGTTCTTGTGGATTAAAAGTAGAGCTAAGATGAACTCACTTGAATAGGGTAATTTGTGTTCTTTTAAAGTTTAAATAAATACAGGTAGTACTGTATTGTTTGGTTTGTCATTTATTTTATTTTTTTCTTTGATTGTACCTTGCTAGCCACTGGCTGTCTCTTGTTCTATTGAAGTTTTCCTTTCAAAATATATATATATATATATAGTTTTGTTGGTTGTTGAAAAAAAACTCACTATCCTATGTATATGATTGCTCATTGGCCATAGATATCCAACTGGCAATTGGAAATCCAAAATTCTAAACGTTAGGATTGGATGTTTTGACTTAGAGATCCAACTGGCAATTGGGTCACTAACTAGGTTCTTCATTAAAATCAACTGACATAAAGAATTAGTATCATAAATTTCGCCCACAACATGGCTTCAAGTCATTGGCAAACACCATAAGTCATTTCATGGAGACAAATCAAACAAATATGTACAAAAAGCATATTGCGTGTTTCCTTTCCAATTTTAATTAATTCAAACCTACTCCATTGAATAAATTTATTCTTTAATTTGCTATTTTGTTCAAATTAAATTCTGAACATAAAAAAACTAATCTAAAATGAATTGTTTGTTGATCAAAAGATATAAAAAATTATACAATACTCCTTTTGCTTCTAAGGAAATTATACATAACAGTACTAAGTTTTACACAAGTTTTCACTTATGGTACTTATGCTTTTTAATTAAAGATAAAAAAAAGTTAATGAAATTATTTTATCTTTTACATTGAGGGTGTTTGGGATTACTTTTGGATCCTACTTATTAACTTATTAACTTCTCTAAGTAGTCAATAAGTTAAAAGTTTGTTTGGATAAGGGTGTAAAAGCTATTTTTTGTGAGAAGGAGAAGTTGTTTTGGAAAAGTAAGTAGGGACTTACTTTTCCAAAAAGTCAAAAGGAGATTTGATAAGTAATCCCAAACATGCACTGAAACTAGTCTACTCACTAGATAATGTAACATCTATGAGTATCATTTCTAATGATTTCTTTAGTGTTCAAGGTTTTCTTTTGTAAAATTTCCTTTTGCAATGATTCTAACAATTTCTTCAATTGATTACGTCTATCACTATCGGGGCCTTATAGGTCTTGAGTTAGAGTTCAATGTCTTATATGTCTTGAATTTGAATCTTGATGTTTGAGTCTTGCTTTCATTGTGGGCGAATTGGGTCGGATTTATCCCGATCCTGATCAGGAGGTTTAGTTTTGCCGTTCTAAAAAACTTAATCATCATTAAACAATTGCAAATAAAATTTCGAACATGCTTTTATGCCCAATCAGTTGATAAAGATGAAAATGAAGTAGAAACTCGCAGAACCAGTTAGAATTATTTATTTACAAAGAAATACAAATATTACAATAACTCATAGAATTAGTCAAAATCATTTATTTATTTGTATATTTATTTAAAATGTTAACATAACTATTAAAATATAATAAATTGTTATGTGAGCATCTTTAAATTGACAAAACAAAATTTATGTATTCATATATTATAAATAAATATGTACACATATTGTAGGTTGATTGTCCCACATAAATAAATAAATATGTACACAATGATAGAGGAAAATCTTCTAGAAATACCTAGGTTTGAAGAGGTCATGGGTTAAATCTCACTCTTAACAGGGATTAAAAAATTTGTCTTTCAAAAAAAATTACGTAGGTTGATCCTATTTTTCTGACCTACACATGTCTATTAAAGTAGTTACAAGCAATAAATATAGGATAAAAATAAGAAAAATAAATAATTAGAGAGAGAAGTTTTTTTAGGATTATGCACTTTTCATTTGATTTCTTTAATGTAACAATATTTTAATAATTATGTCACCACCTTATCTTTTCTCCCTTTCAAGTTCAAGTCGAATGTTCTTAGTTGAAGCTTCAAATCTCGTCCCCAATCTCGTTCATTTAGCGAGCCTGAAACGAGAAAAGATTAAAAGACAATCCATCATCCCTCTCTAAGAAAATGGAGGAAGTTAAGGCGAGTTTGTTTTTGTGAGTTAAAAGTAGGGCGAAAAACTCTTCGCTAGAATGATTGATTTGGTGTAATTTTAGCTTCTCAAGCTTCCCCTGGAATTTGTTTTGTTCATTTATATATATATGTTACTCTTCTATTTTTTAGATACTTGCCAGAAGCGTTCCTTCTCTAATAAAAAAATTTTACGTCGTAAAACCTAAATTAATGGTGACGATGAGCCTATGGCAACAATATCCCTAAATCAAGAGGAGGTAAGAAGATAAGAAACCATTTGAGGTGACTATGTCTATGTGTAGGGAATATGTAACTTTTTCCGAAGGGAAATCAAAATTGTTTTTCAATGAAGTCGGACAACGGTCTATTACTCCTCACTACAAGAAATCTTAGCAGTTTCGTCAAGGCAATCTCGACGACATGAGTCGTCAAGATAGGGCACTTAAATACGGCGACATGTCGTCGGCGATGGTCCCAGTCAAATTTTTTGACTATTTTCACCTTTTCTCGACGACATGTCGTCGGCGATGGTTCAACGGAAAAAAGTGAAAAGTTTTGGCGCTCATCGGCGACATCTCAGGGCAGTCTCGACGACATAAAAGGGCAGTATCGACGACATGTCGTCGCAATTGCCCATTTTTTTTTTTTTTTGTCAGGTAGAATTTTAATTGTTTTTTTTATTTAAAGGAAATACCTAGTCTCAACGACATGTCGTCGAGATATGTGTGTATTAAAAAATAATTTTTATTTAATAATTAAATTAAATAAAATAATTAAAAAAAGACCCAATATCGACGACATGTCGTCGAAACTGGTCTTATCTACGCAGGAAACCCTTTTTCCTCCTCATTACACCCCCTTTTCTCTCTACTCTTTCTCTCGGCTTTCACCAACAAATCCGACCATTATACTTGAAAATCCACCATGCTCCACCACCTCCACCACCACCACCACCACCACCACCACCACCATTACTCATCTTCTTGAAGTGGTAAGACTTTATTTTGACTTTTTTTTAGTAATTTTCCATTATAATTGAAAATTTTTAATATAAATCTTATGTAGGTGAGGGTTCTGGTTATGTGAACGGATTAGAAGCTAAATTAAGGCTTATAGGTATATTTTTGTTAAATTTAGTTTTGCATAGTTGTTTTAATTGTTATTTATTTAAATAATATAGATAAATATATAAATGTATGTATTATTTATGAAATTAATAATTAATTTGTATAAAGAGCGTCGTTTGACTTTTGAAAAGAGGGGGAGAGAAATATAGTGTCTGGTTAGTGGGGTTTGGGTGGGGGTTCAAAAGATTTTTTTTATATCATTAATTAATTAATTATTAACATCTGTCGTTATGAGAAAAAAGTTTAGAATTTTAAATCAAAAAAGGAAAATGTGACAAAATAGTAATTAAATTTTAAAAGTGTTTCAATTATATTACTTCAAATTAAATCATTAAACCTTCAATTCAAGTCATCATCAAAATACGAAATGTGTCAAGCAAGAAATGGAGAAGATGCGTGGGTTGAGATTTTTAATATATGTCATTTTATTAAACGAAAAACTAAAAAACGTGTTAATTATATTAAAAAAACCTAAAATCCACGTCACCATTCCATATCAGCATAAAAAAAGAAAAAAAATTCCTAATTGAAATTAAAAAAATATGTTAAACCTATAATTTAATTGTAATACTTTTTAAACTTGAGTGACCTAATTGAAACACTTTTAAATTTTAGTTACTATTCTGCATAATTACCCCAATTTGATAAATCTTTTATGCAATTTGCGCTCATTATTATTCTTTAAAATATATTATTTACTCGACTATCTTGCTATCTGATTAGAAACTTAATTATTTGTATATCCATCGTTTATATTTGACTAATTATGTTTTACTACTTTTTATATGTTCATTGTTTATATTTGACTACTAGTTTAAAACCTGTGTAATACACAGGGTGAAAAAATATTAATAAATAAAATTTTTAAATCTTTATATATATTTTATAGACGAAAAAATGTAATATATATAATAACAATAGTAAACAAAATCAAAAAATATATAAAATTTAATATATAATTAATAATTTGTTTAAAAATATATTATTATTGAAAATATGGAAATGTATTTAATAAGAAAGAGAGGCGAGAAAAATTGTCTAAGAATGAATGTGGATACGACACGTGGCATTAAGAAACATTTATTTATTATATAGTATAGATATAGATTGGTGTTCCTTAATTTACCATTTTAAATAACTATTAGACATGGGTGTGTAAAGTCGATTATGAGTCGGTTTTATCACTTCACTGTCACCGAAACCTATTATTCAGTTAATGCAAAATCCATTTCATAACCGTTAACCAATGGTCGGTTAACCATAACTCGATTAACCGGCGATTATAATATGGTTTTCAGCTTGTTACATGTTTAAAAAAGCTTACCAAATCATGCATATATAATGTATATTTGCATGTGTATATATATGTATATACGCAGGAAAAGTGAAAACGGAGGTGTATTGTAAGGCCCCAAACCCGAGAGGCCTCACTCGTTGGATTTACTCATTCACAAACAGTTCTTAAACATGAATATCAAATAACGCAGCGGAATCATTCATTCAACATAACTAAAAACTCGTTCATACATGCGGAAGCGTACATTGTCAAATACATAAACTTAACATAAACAACTCATAACGGGATGTCAGTCTTCATGATCGACCGGGTAACTCTTCTCGCTTGCCAAGCATCACCGTCCATCGTCCATACCTGCCTTAACCTGAATGTGCACACTAAAAAGTCAGCTACGCTGGTGAGTTCTAGCATTTCATAAAAAACTTTAACATCAACATTTGCCAAAAACATATCATTCATTCATTTAGTAAAACCTTTCACAAAGCATGTAATAATCTAACATCTTTAAAAAGGTTTCGTACCCATATCATCATCAACATCATAAACCATAAACACCGTTTAAACGGATCGTTCATTAAAACTTTTAACATTCATTTAAGTCATACATTATTATCTAAATCTGTGTCTTACTTTACGCTTCACAGTGTCCCCGAAGGAACCTTTAGTGTTGTGGGCATCCGTTACGTATCGCCGTCATTGCCACAACCATACACTATGTGGGTCAACCGTTACGTATCGCCGTCATTGCCCAACCATTCATTACGTGGGGTCAACCGTTACGTATCGCCATCATTGCCCAACAAGCATCTTTCCTTTGGAAATCAACCGTTACGTATCGCCGTCATTGATTTCCTTTACCCTTTTCACTTAGGATGATCGTCATCACCCGAGTAACCGTCGTTACTCCCTTACCAGTTGTACACCATCAAAACCATAGACAGGCCACCAAGACACTGCCCTGTTGTTCTTATGGTAACTATGGCTCGCTGTCCATAATCTACCACAAGGCTGGGAATCACATTCCCAGACTTCGTTCGTCAATTCCATTCATTCGACAGATTAGATTTGTAATGACTTCTTTAACCTTTACCTCTTTCCCTTTTCATTAAACCTTTCCTCATTTAGACCGTTCATAAACATTTGTAAGCCTTTTTGACAAAAACACTTCATAACCTTTCCTTTCGTAAACATCGTTTCGTTAAAACATCATTTCGTTAAAACATCGTTTTGTAAGTATGCACACCAGCCCAAAACATTTAACAAAACATTTAAAAGAGGGCTCTAGAACTCACCTGATACGCTAATATGGGTTGTCCTAAACGAAGGTCCAACAACGTCACTTCCGATCTGAATTGATTAGTTAAATACTCATCAGACCAATCCCGACTCTAACGGTTTAACCATTCTAACATACTGACTTCACTTAATCAGTTCTGATGTCTGCGCACTTAGCAAGTGCGCAGACCCTGCCTCCTGCGCACTTAGCAAGTGCGCAGACCCTGCCTCCTGCGCACTTAGCAAGTGCGCAGACCCTGCCTCCTGCGCACTTAGCAAGTGCGCAGGTCCCTCCTCCTGCGCACTTAGCAAGTGCGCAGGACCTGCTCCGTGCGCACTTAGCAAGTGCGCACGACCTGTTCTTCGCGAAAAACCCTAACTTTCGCATTCGGGTCTGATCATGTCAAGATCCCGAACCTGTTGCATTCAAAACATTCGTTTTCCATTAAGGAACTCAAATCCATGATATTCTTTCAGTTTCATCCGTTCAAACCTTACCTTTTCACCCAAAACCCGAAAAACCCAAAAACGAACTAAAACTCAGATTTAGGTCGGATCGTTACCTGAATCCAGTTTCTGATCCGGAGGTTCTTCTCACGAGTTATGGAGTAACACTTTGTTGAAGTCTCGGGTCGATCCACCAACTTTCTCTCTCTACGGTTTCTCTCTCTAAAAAGTTGTAAATGAGAGAAAAGGGGTGGCATAGGCTATTTATAGCCCGCTGACCCATCCGACCCGACCCGTCATGCCTCGTTCGTTTATTCCGTTATTATAACTGTCGTTTTATTTTTGGGATGTTACATGTATATATGTATATTTGCAGGAAAGTGAAGATGGAATACAAGAACGGTTCGGTTTCAGTTAAGTCGGTTAATGAAACACCCTTAACCATAACCATAACCAATTTATCATTTAATCACAAAACCTTAACCATAACCATTAGTTATATCAATTTTCGGTCAAATTTGATGCGCTTATGGTTCAGTTATCAGATAATGGTCATTTATGGTTAAGGTTTGCTCACCCCTACTGTTAGATTATTTTTTTTATATTGTAATTTTGATATTATAAATATAGGGGACGGTTAGGCTAGAAAGGGAGCAAACCCTTCAAAGTGTAGGAAGTCACCATAACGCGAGACGTGTACAATGAGGGAAAGGACAATTGTGTCACAAGGCTTAAAACAAAGTTAAGGAATCTGCACATGCAAGTCACATGTCGTTTCTCATATTTTTTAAACGTTAATAACTTTTAAATACATCATTACTTTAAAAAAAATACTATAATATCGAACGTTTTTTTATCTTTCTAACGAGTATGGTATTGTTATATTTTAAAAAAATACCAGTTGTTTGAAATTTAGAGTTTTTATGATGTTTTGTGTTTATGGTGTTAAAATATAAAGCTAAAAATGTAAAATCCTAAAAATGTAAAATACTGTGAGAGAAACAAAACATCATAAACACAAAATATCATGACAAAAAAAGCCACCACTTGTGAATTAAAGAGCAAGAAGTTAGGCATGGATCCTTTCTAGCGTTCACTATCATTAAATTTAATTGAAAGATGATTATTTTATGAATATTGTTGAAAAATGACAAAAGGATATGTATAAGTTAGCCCACCGAATATTTTTATTGAGATATGAAAGCGACAAATGATAATGAAGATAGAGATGGGCATGATGCTATCCATGAAATCTAATTACCAACCCGTATTCTATAGTTACCTATTTTCTTTGACAATCAAGATTGACATTTTGTTAACGTATCTTCTGCATTATAATTCACATTACTTATTTAAATATGATCTAACAATAGTTCCAACCAATTTCTTGTCTAAAAACTACATCATTCTTATGTTTGTTTGGAATTAAATTGAAATGCATAAAACATGTTTATTTTAAAATGTGTTTATATATATATAAAGTGAATTTAATTGCATAACACGAAATTATTACGATAATTATAAAAACAAACTTAAATCTTTTACGTACATTTTTATCAATGGTTGTTCATATTTTAAATTTTTTTGGAATTCTTACATACAAATGTGTTTATTCATCTGCATAAAAAAACTATCAACTAATTTTTCATATGTTTTAAACTTTTAATCATATAACTACACAATTTATCTTTAGGTAATATAACATATACGTAACTTACACATATGTAAGTTATATATACAAATGAAATTTTATAAGAGACGAATAAACATTGCACTTTGAATTTTTTTCTTCTAACTTTTAAGTTTTCAGTTTGAGAAAATGAAAGATTAAATTTTTTTCATATTCTCGTAATACGTAGTGTTCTGCATAGATGACTCATTTTTATATGTTACAAAATTTTAGAGAAATTTATTTTAGTAATAAAAAAGAAAAGGGGGAGTTGTACTTTTAAAATAGAGACAAAATTGGTAGATTTTCAATCTATAAAATTATTCGCAACGCAACATGAAAACGAATTATAAGTAGTTACCGTACAACTTTCAATATCAAACACCTAAATATGTATTTAAAATAACACGGTTTTAAAGTAATGAGTTAGGTTATAGTAAAAATGGTTTTAAAAATAAGAAGGGTAAAAATGATTCTGGGTTTGACATGTGTCATTTTATTGTTTTTAAAGGGAGGGAATAATGGTCATTGTGTATTACACAATGAACGTTTACCCAATGACCTGACTAATTACACAATGAACTTGTATTACACAATGACCTGACTAATTATACAATGACCAAATATTACACAATGTCCAGACGTGGTATTACACAATGAACTTGTATTACACAATGAAGTTGTATTACACAATAACCTGACTAATTACCAATGAACTTGTATTACACAATGACCTGACTAATTAGACAATGAACTTGTATTACACAATGACCATATATTACACAATGACCAGACGTGGTAATACACAATGAACTTCTATTACACAATGAACTGACTAATTACACAATGAACTTGTATTACACAATGACCTGGCTAATTACACAATGAACTTGTATTACACAATGACCTGACTAATTACACAATGACCAAATATTACACAATGACCAGACGTGGTATTACACAATGAACTTGTTTTACACAATGAACTTGTATTACACAATGACCTGACTAATTACACAATGACGTGGTATTACACAATGACCAGACGTGGTAATACACAATGAACTTCTATTACCCAATGACCTGACTAATTACACAATGACCAGATATTACACAATGACCAGACATGGTATTTCATAATGAACTTGTATTACACAATGACCTAACTAATTACACAATGAGTTGGAAAACGTAAAACACAATGATAAATACATATAACTCAATGAACTTGTATTACACATTGACCTGACTAATTACACAATGAGTTGGAAAACGTAAAAAAAATTCGTTTTTGTTTATAACGACACTATACTTGTTTTAAAGATAAAAAACGCTCGTTTTATGGTGTAATTTTTTTGAAAAAATAATGTCGTATATAAAAGTTATGAACGTTTTAAAATGAGGGGGAAATTTGATAAAAAGTCAACAAAAGTGGCCAAGACTAAAATACCCTTCCAACAACTTTTTCACCTACAATTTAATTTCAACCATTAAATCTTTTCTACAATTTGATCTAATAGCCATAAATCTTTCTCACCCTTCTTAAAATTAAAACATTTTTTACCTGAAACTAACCCTTAAAGTAATTATTACTATTTTTATTATATTGATTTTGAAACTTCATGCTTGTATTTTTAATTATATTTTTAAAGAATATATAATAGTAAAATTTGTATTTACTAACCGGTGTTTATTATTATAATAATAAATAATGTATTGTTTAAATATAAACAATTATCAACATCATATATAAAAGAAGAATCAAGCATTTAGTCGATGCATGTTAGCACTAGCGAATCTTAAAGGTAGATTGGTAAAGATTTTCTTGAAGAAAATGGGGTGGTGTTAGTATAAAACAAGGGAAAATACAATTATTTTTGTTTTTTAGTATTCCTCGGTTCATGATCACACGTATTGATTATGGAAGAAACTATCCATGATTATTGTATAGATTTGTGTAACTTATGCTTAAACCAATTGCACAATGTAAGAGTTTAATTTTCTTTTAGCATTTATTCATCCATATTTTTCTAAGGTAAATTATGGTTATTGATATAATAACATAACTGTATAAGCCCAGAACTCATATCTATATTCGACCAAGTCAAGACAGGCCTGGATGATCCTCAAACTTATCAGTAGTTCAGATCTTCGAGCCTAGACGAACTAGAGACCATAAACAAATGACCTATAGAGCTTATTCATACCAATCGAATACTAAGAGTATTCGAATAAACACAAGGACCTATCACCATCATAAAAAGTTGCTGGCAATGTACAAGACAATTCAGGTGGTGCCAACTGATGTTACTAAATGCTCTACGACGAACTAGAGACCATAAACAAATTACCTATAGAACTTATTCATGACAATCGAATACTAAGAGTATTCGAATAAACATAAGGACCTATCACATTCATAAAAAGATGCTAGCAAAGTACAAGACAAATTCTAGTGGTGCCAACTGATGTTACTAAATGCTATACGACATACAAACAAAGTCGTTCAAATAATGTGACATAACGGTTACATCTCATACTTGTTACAGTAACCCGATTTACATGACTAAGATATCTTCATCTAGATTACTTATCTATAGTAAATGTTATTAATATCACCCCACTTATAAACGCCCCTCTACCACCTTGCAAATAAACATTCACTGTTGGTATTAACGCTCTTTGTTTACTCACCCAAAACTACTCGCTCTTACGTCAAATTTTGGTTATAAAGTTTCATCAATCATCATTATTGTGTCTAAACATTGCATCAATATTTGATTTTATTTGTGAGACCATGTGTTCTAAAGCCAACCAAATTTTAGTGGTGTCAATTGTTGTTACTAAATGCTAACTGATGTTACTAAATGCTGGCAAAGTACAAGACAATTTTAGTGGTGCTAGCTGATGTCACTAAATGTTATACGACACACGAACAAAGTCGTTCAAATAATGTGACATAACAGTTACATCTCATACTTGTTACAGCAGCCCGATTTACATGACTAGGATATCTTCATCTAGATTACTTATCTATGTTATTAATATCACCCCTCGCTTATAAACGCCCCTCTACCACCTTGAAATAAACATTCACTGTTGGTATTAACTCTCTCTATATTATATGCTCTTTGTTTACTCACCCAAAAATACTCGCTCTTACGCCAAATTTTGGTTATAAAGTTTCAACAATCATCATTATTGTGTCCAAACATTGAATCAATATTTGATGCTATTTGTGAGACCATGTGTTCTAAAGCCAACAAAATTTTAGTTGTGTCAACTGATGTTACTAAATGCTAATTGATGTTACTAAGTTGCTGGCAAAGTACAAGACAATTTTAGTGGTGTCAACTGATGTTATTAAATGCTATACGACACACGAACAAAGTCGTTCAAATAATGTGGCATAACGGTTGCATCTCATACTTGTTACAGTAACCCGATTTACATGACCAGGATCTATTCATCTAGATTACTTATCTATAGTAAATGTTATTAATATACCCCTCGCTTATAAACGCCCCTCTACCACCTTGGAAATAAACATTCACTGTTGATATTAACGCTCTCTATATTATATGCTCTTTGTTTACTCACCCAAAAATACTCGCTCTTACGCCAAATTTTGGTTATAAAATTTCATCAAGCATCATTATTGTGTCCAAACATTGCATCAATATTTGATGCTATTTGTGAGACCATGTGTTCTAAAGCCAACAAAATTTATCTTCCCATTTCATTTTTCTTGATAACGCCATGGCAAACATCATAGCCTATAGTCCAAAAAATACTCGTAGTGTTAGTGATGGAAAATCAACACCTAAAATTTCAGCTTTAGAGTCATAGAGTTGTCACCAGTCCTTCAACAAAGAGCAAAGTGAAGCTACAAAGAAAGGTGGTGCTAAGACGTTTTGAGTCCCATAATCGTCTTTACCGATTCATCGAATATGAAATTAAAAAAATGATCTAGTCTAGAAATGACACGTGGTTACGGTTGTCTCGTAGTTAGTGGCGGAGCTT
The DNA here is from genome assembly GCA_023525975.1 of Smallanthus sonchifolius. Taxonomy (NCBI): domain Eukaryota; kingdom Viridiplantae; phylum Streptophyta; class Magnoliopsida; order Asterales; family Asteraceae; genus Smallanthus; species Smallanthus sonchifolius. The sequence continues at coordinate 55,683,359 of CM042041.1, read as the reverse complement.
GAAGAAAAATATAGGGGAGGCCGGAACTATAAAATTTTCGGCAAAAGACGTATAAATTAACACTATTGAGCGAAAAAGCGAGGGGGGCTCACAAACCTCCGCCCCTGCTCGTAGTAAGTTGATGTGATGATTCTCGTCACACCAACTACCCGTTGGACAGTGAAATGTCATTCAAACGCACCCTTACAAAAAGAGCCATGTATGGCTTATTACTTATTATTTACTATTCATAACGGTTGTGCTCTATGTGTTTTAGACTACAACCTTTATAATTTTGTAAAAGTATATCCAAGTCCTTCAAATTCTAATTTCTTTGCCGAATTCCAATCTTTTCAAAAACATTACGTGAATCAAACGCACCCTTACAAAAAGAGTCCGAATGAATTTCCACTAGACAAAACTTATGCGTGATATAAACTAACTTGTAAAAATACAAGGACCATTTCTGTAATCTGACACATTAATTTCATAACATCCCTTTATCTTTTCCATGGCGACAACTCTTACCCTCATGAGGTAAAGTAATCAGAAGCCCCTCCTATAAATACACCATTTTCCCTCCCAATTTCCCTCCACGATTACTCCGTCATTTAATTTTCTTCAACTGCTACTTCACCCACACACTTAAACACACACACATACACGCAACACCTAGTATCGCTATCGGAATCATGTCGGCCGGCGAAAAAGACGGTTCCGTCGATCGTATTAACGGCATCAAGTCCACCCTACGCGTCGTCCCGGACTTCCCCAAACCAGGTAAGAAATTCACACACACACTGTCGGTGAAATTACACACACAATCTCGCTTGCATTGATGAAAGTACACAACAGGGATACTGTTTCTAGACATCACGACATTGTTGCTTGATCCGAAGGCATTCAAAGACACAATTGATTTGTTCGTTGAGCGTTACAAACAGAGAGACATTTCGGTTGTTGCAGGTAAATTTTTTATTTTTTAATTTATTTTAGTTTAATAAATTTAATCATAAATTGAAAGTTTTAATAAATTTAATCATAATTTGGCCAAGTACTCATTTATCGTCACCTTTCCCCCAAATAGTTATTGAGAGATAGGGTCCAATTTTGACTTTTGAGTTTTAAAAAATATAACAATCCCTTATTTCTAATTTTTGGAATAGGTATTTGATTATTTAAACTAATTAAAATTTTTCTCCAAAAAAATAAATATTGTAAAGCACTTATAAGTTTCATGTGTAGTTGGAGAGAGAAAAAGATGTGTGTTTTTTTGTTTAAAATAATTGGTACAAGTGGTTATACGGTTGTTGTGGATTAAACATCCCTTCATTTCACTAACGTATACGTTTTATAATATCACATTTAAAGTAATAGGCATAAGTGGATACGCGTACCGACAGTTTTCAACTTAAATACCGGTTCTGTATTGAACATCACTCTATTGCACTAGCTATAAATCTTATAATGTCAATTGCAATCTTTTTGCAAAATTTCAAACTTTGTTGACTATGCTCCCACTATCATCCATGTAAATGAGTGATGCTATTGACTTATATCAAACATAGAGTTGAATGTTTCAACTTTTACTAGTGTTTAATTAGAAAATGGTACATAAATATGTTTATTAAAATCTTACTTGACAATGCCAAAAGACATCGCAGCTTAGGTGTTTGAAGCTCGATTGTTGTTTCGTTCTTGATAGATCGAATGTCGGATTAACATAGAGGTACATGACTAGAAGATTGTCTTGACTATGAAATCTTGTTTTGTTTTTGGAGTATTTAATATTAAGTTGTAGTGGTTGATGGATAGTGGGCAATGGGGGCCGGTACTTGGTATGAATGAGTATGAGCGGCTAAAAGTGGCCTTTGTTTGCTAAAGCATGTGCTCAATCTCTTTCAAGATCCAAATTTGGGATGGGATAATGGTGGTTGTTGTTGTTGAGTAGGACCCTTTCTAGTAATCATTAATTTTACAAAATGGGGACATTTACTTTTTAATTGTGTTTGGTTTAGTTTCATTACTTGCTGTTAGGATGAGTTTCTTACACTTTCTTTATGGTTAATCATTGTATTATATGTCATATTCTGGGAATCAAGCATTGTTGATCAAGTGGGTTGTTTTTTATGTTTGTTAACATTGTAAAAATCACTTCTTGCAAATATTAATGGTGTAAACTAGGACTTTATGGTATGGTGATGTTAGAATGGTTGCGTATTGGCAGGTATCGAGGCTCGGGGTTTTATGTTTGGTCCTGCAATTGCATTGGCCATTGGAGCAAAGTTTGTTCCTTTAAGGAAACCGAAAAAGTTGCCTGGTATCTTTTTTACTAGCTTTATGATTATATGTGAAGGAACTAAAAGAATATATACGGGCGGTTTAACTTTTGAGTGCAACATGCGCGTAGCATATGTATATAGTGTTTTAACTGTTGGAACTACAGGTGAAGTGATATCAGAAAAATACGTATTGGAATACGGGACAGATTGTCTTGAAATGCATCTGGGAGCAGTTGAACCGGGAGAACGAGCACTTGTGGTTGATGATTTGGTGGCTACTGGTGGCACCCTTTGTGCTGCAATGAACTTGCTTGGTATCGCTTACAACTTTATATCTTGGTTTAAAAAGGTGAAAGGCACTAGCGGCGTTTAGCTCCCAAAAGCCGAGGCGTGTGCATCACGTACATGATGTACAACAAAATAAGCTTTATTTATAACCAGAAGCTATGTTTCTCTCATATGTTTTACATATCAACCTTTTAATTTATCAAATAAAGTCGTAATTTCTTACATATAAGACTCGTACAGACCCTAATTTTGACCCAGAGCTACATGAGGCGTCGCCTCAAGCCCCTGATGCGTTTTCCTGAGCGCCTCACGCCTTAGGCTTGCCTTTTAAGACCAAGCCTTATATCAATAATAAATTTCCATTTTCACATTATCACATATTGATGAAAACAATCGACTTGTTTCCCAGAACGCGCGGGTGCTGTGGTTGTTGAGTGTGCTTGTGTCATTGAAGTTCCTGAATTAAAGGTATCCCCTTTCCGAACACTCGTACTGCAATAATATCTTTAAGATCATATTCTCTATATGGGTTAAAAACTAACTGTTGGTTTGATTATTTGGATTTTGTAGGGCCGTGAGCGATTAAGGTTGCATGGGAAGCCGCTGTATGTACTAATCGAGTCGCGGTTTGAGCCAACTTCATGTTGATATAATTCACTGTGGGTAAAGTGTACATTAGAGAGCTATTATTATCTGCATATCTCATTCGAAAATCGGTTTTAGTAGTAAGTTCTTGATGATAAAATATTCCACATCCCTACTTTTCATGGGTACATTCCATAATTGCAGCTTCGTTGTAGCCGGTGAACCTTTTGATTGGCGGTGGTAATTTTTACACGTTTATTTTAAAATAAACGGGGTCGATTTAAGTTATATTTTATCCTACACACGTCAAATAACGAAACTAATTAAAAAACATATTAAATGGATAATCTAGACGGTTTTACAATGCACATATTAAACTAGAAACAAGGTGAAACAGCTGAAACTGATAGAGAGGTTTTATGTGATCTTATTTTACAAATTACACATAATCACTATAAAATTATATCTTATAGTTACTGTTCTAATTTGTGGTGAAAAATTTTTATGCATACTAGCCTAGCCTTGTATTTTTTTTTTTATCTAGTGGACATAAATTTGATTTTGTAAATGCATGATTACTAGAAGGATTTTGTTATCTATTTTGTTTTTACTTTTGAAAAACAATGAAAACCTCACATGGCAAAAGAGTGTCAGTTTCTAAATTTAGTTTACTTCTCAAACCTACCAGTCCTCAGTGTTTCTCTAGAATTGTGTTGATTTGATATTGAATCTATTATCCTACACGGTTCACTAAAATTTAAAATGTTAGAATCAATATATGATACCTACCTTAGGCTAAGGGTTGTACTACCACATCAATTTCATTTCACTTCGCTCTTCTGTCCTCCACTCCACCAAACAAATACTCGACATTATTCTTCCCTCCAAAAATATCAAATAAACATTCGAAAATATGGTATTGTCGGTGATGGTTTAAGTGTGGAATTACCCACGCAAATCATCTTCCTAGCGGCAAGGAAGGAGGGAGTGTTGCCTGATGGCCCCTCCTTCACATCAGCATCACATCAACAATGCCACGATAAAGCGAAATATACACAGCATAGCCTTATGAGTAGGGCTGTAACCGAACCGAACGAAGCCTTGTTCGTGTTCGTTCGTTAAGCATTGAACTTGTTCACGAACGGTTCACGAACACTAACCGAACGAAATTTCATGTTCGTGTTCGTTCATTAAGGAAATGAGTTTGTTCACGAACGTTACCGAAAGAAGCGATTTTTAGGACTTTTGATGTCAACCCTAATGCTTACATGATTTAGGATAAAGAGAAACTTACATTATTTATGATTGACAACTTAGAAGCCTAATCGGGTAATAGTGGATAGGGAAATGACGCATAAATGAGAATATGGTTTCTTACTTTACTTAGTTAATTGTTAGGGTAATAAAAAAATTTAAAAATCAAAGAATATATAAAATGTTTAGGTAAAATAAAACAAAAATATACAAAAATCTTAATGAATATCTTAAACAAGCGAAAATGTACAAACATAAATAAACGTAAATGAACGAATGTTCACTAACAGCTTACCGAACATTCACAAACACAATTGAACGAACGAGACCTCTGTTCATGTTCGTTCATTTAGTTAATCAAACGAAATTTCTTATTCATATTCGTTCATTTATTAAACGAACGAACATAAACGAACTTCCCGCCGAATAGTTCACGAACTGTTCGTTGAACGTTCAGTTCATTTATAGCCCTAGTCATGAGCCTAGGACTCTTTTAGTAATCTAATTATTCAAGAAAGGAATTAAAGAAAAGGAAGAAATTTACCTTTCTGAAACCCAATTATTTGTAGAAATGTTTTATTTAATTATCCTTTATTATTACCTATTTTCTATGAAGAAAAACCTTAACCAAAGAAAAAATCCTCAGTAATAGAAAATGAAATTTCAGTGTATCTTAGGCCCATAAGATATAACACCTCAAAATCTGAGAATATAGTTTCTTTAGTTATTGTATAGTGGATAAAATGAGAAATAAAGGAAGAGAGTTAATGAAATAAGACTCAATGAATTAATATGTTATTATATTGGAGGAGGTTAGTTGTACACATGAACGTGTTATTCCGACATACAATCATTGTCGTCGCATATGGGGCGTATTATACCTTATGACCCGTATGCCCTATAACTTTTTAATTTTTGTTTCATATGACCAATATGGTACAATGCAAGTCATACTGTACCATAAGCCCCATATGCTCTATAACTTTTTAAATTTTTGTACCATATTACCAGCATGGTGCGATACGAGTTGGGTGCATACAGGTCGTATTGTACCATACGACATGTATGCTCTATAACTTTTCTTTTTAATTATTTGACACGACATAATATTCCGTGTATAATGCATCGATGTTACACTAAGTAAATTAAGATGTCGTCTAACAGAAGAAACTGGAGAAACAGAAGGTGCGGATGCAGGTCTAGAAAAGCTGCCCAATCCTCGGGCTCCATACCATGACGAATATCAGAACGGGTACGTTTACGTGGCATAATCTGTATACGATTCATTAGATTCAAATTTACACAGCATAATCTATATACGAGTTGTATAGATCTATCATAACGAGTACGTTTACGCGACATAACTGAAAAAAAAAACATTTTTGCAAAAATCTTTTAGTAATGACAAAGTCATCAACGGAGACTATGACTGACCGATCCAACATTGGACGACATACTCTCTTCATCAAATCCATAAATGTTGTTGGGGCGGTTAATGCGAATGACATTACGAGGAACTCGTAGTGTCTGTAACGCGTTCGAAAAACCGTATTTGGTACATCTTCTTCCCTTACCTTCAACTGATGGTATTCCGACCTAATATCGATCTTTGAGAACCAACTTATGCCTTTCGGTTGGTTAAAAAGATCAATTATCCTTGGTAGCGGGTACTTGTTCTTTATCGTACGTTTGTTCAGCTCTCAATAATCTATGCACATCCTCATACTGTCATCTTTCTTTTTCAAGAACAGCACCGGAGCACCCAAGGGTGAAATGCTCAGTCTGCTGAAACCTTTATCGAGGAGTTCTTCTAACTGTGACAGCAACTCTTTCATCTCGGATGGAGCTAATGGGAAACGGGCTAGACTATTGGCATCAAATCAATCTCGAACTCTATCTCTCGATCATGCAGTACTCCAGGCAAGTCTTCGGGAAACACCTCTGGGAACTTACACATCACGGGTACGTCTTTCAATTCTATAACTTTCTTTTTGTCGACAATAACATATGTCAAGTAGGCCTCACAATCGCGCCTCATACATCTTTTAGCCTGATCATCGAAATGACGGTCTCTCTCTATCCCCATAAACTATGATTAGACTTCCATTAGAAGTCTTGAGCTTAATCATTTTTTGTTTACGTATAATCTGCACTTTATTGGCAGCAAACCAATCCATCCCCAGTACTACGTCAAATCCTCCTAAGATTATAAGAAATAACCTAGAAGGAAATTTATGGCCTTCTATCCCTATCGAGCAATCTTCTACAGCCTCTATCACTTTCGTGCTTCTACCCACAACGATTTATATACTAAAAGTTCGTTCTATCTTTTTAATCGTGCATTTCAATCGAGAACAAAACGTACAGGCTATGAATAATAAACAAATATTTAAAGGTGCTGTCACGTGACCCAATCCCTGACCGCCACGCAGAAGCCACTATTCTTCAAGGTTGTCAAATTATATGAAGTATAATTAGATAATTTAAATTGCAAGTTCTTTTCAAATATTTAAATCGATAACTAGATGTGTACTTTTCTTTAGGAAGCAATTAGTACTCAGTTTAAACCCTTCAATTGCAAGTTCTTATTATAACACAGTTTTTTTAAGGCAAATTTTCTTAATTATGTGAAAGTGTGACTTAAACACATTAACTTTTTAAACATTGATGTTTCAAGAAGGTTTTACTCTATCATTGGGCCATCAACCCCAGTTAACCCTAACCCAACAAGTTTGATTCTTTCAACACAATTAAAACTAATTCACCTAATGGCCAATTTCATCATTCTTATGTCGGTTCAACTATAAATAAATGTTCAAATTCAACCATACGCATCCATGTTCAAATGGACCATTTAAAATATCTAAGGGTATATTTGAACCTTTGTTGCATTTTGAATACATTTTAACATGTTAGTCTTAAAATATCCAAGCATATTTTTTTTGTTAGTGTGTGTAAAAATGGGCCATGTTATAACAGATCAAGTCAGAACTAGTCGAGTGAGGTAAAAAAACTTACATTACACCATAGCAAAAAGAAAAAAAAGCAATATAAATAAGAATTGTTAAATGTTTTTTTTTATTAAACCATGAACATTAAAAAAGCAATACAAATAAGAACTATTAATTTTTTTTTATGAAACCATGAACATAAATGTACTCATGCTCTTTTAATCCATCAAATTAACACTATATTAATTAAATATCTTAAAATTGAAGGAATGTAAACCTGCACTACATTAAATACCTTAAAATACAGCGATAGAATCTCATTCTTTTCATATAACTAAAGCCCATCATCCAAAAATAAGAGATATCCAACTATCTAAGTTGTTTGTGTAAGTTAAACAATTTTTAAATTAAAAGAATTACATGGTTTATCAAGTGGGCTTTAGGAGCCTTTTAAATAATTTGGAAAGGGCAAGAGGGCCCTATAAAAAAACCTAGTGGGTGCCTATTAGTTTTTAAGTAATTTTCAAAGAAAAATCAAACTTATTTCCATATGAAAATCAAATTAATTAAAAGTTGACAGGGTGTCTTTCCCACCATCTAAATAAGATATATCATCTAACTATTTAAATGTGTAAAATTGCATGTTTAAGAATTATGACTCATGTTTTGGGTAGATCGATTTGTTTGTCATAATTTAGAGTAAACTGTAGTTTTCGTACCTGATGTTTGATGGCCTTAACAGGTTCAATGCATCCCTAAAACTCTAAGTCACTAACGTTACATTTCTTAACGCTTTTAGTCCAATTTCATTTTGTTAAGTTTTTCAGTTAAATCTTATCAAATGATTAAAATACCCATCTTCATCCCCACTCCATCACCACCTGCCACCACCGCCACCCACCTGCCGCAACCATTTATAACAACCCCCTCCCCCCATTTGACCAGATGATTAACCACATCACCTTCGACAAAAAATCACCACCATCACTGCATGAAACCTTCGTCGTTGCTTGGTTGTTCGTCTTTTCCGGCGACCCAACCTCTCTAACCAGATCAGTGGCAAAGCAGAACCCCAACAGCGTTCACAACCTAATGATTCGTCTTCTCCAGTACCAAATCTTCAAGACGATTACTACTTGAATCTGATAGATTGGGGGAGCAGCAATGTTCTTTCGATTGTGCTAGCAAATACCGTGTATCTATGGAACGCTACAGATGGTAACACGTCGGAACTCATTACCGTAGATGACGACGTCGGTCCGGTGACCAGTGTTAAATTTTCACTGGACGACAGCTACATCTCCATCGGTTTGAACAATTCCGACGTCCCACTCTGAGATTCTACCTCTAATAAATTGGTACTAACCTAACCTTTCAAAGTCAAAACCCTAATTGCAGGTGGGTGAGTGGGGGTGGGGGTCAAGATGGGTATTTTGATCATTTAACAAGATTTAATTGAAAAACTTAGTGAAGTTAGTGAAATTGAACTAAAAGCTTTAAGAAATGTAACGTTAGGAACTCAAAGTGTTAGAGGTACACTGAACCTGTTAATACCATCAAACCTCACAGACGAAAACTACAGTTTACTCCATAATTTATCATTAACGAATCAAATATGTGTAAAATAAAGAAAACAAAACTAAAATATTTTCAGCTCTAAAATGCTATGTAAAACTGTAGAAATCACTTTAACAAAAACATATATATTTTTATAATAATAATAATAATAATAATATTATTACAATCTATAAAATTATATTTTACATTTCGTAAATAAATAAATCAATGATATATATAAGCTGTACACGAGGAATTATTCATCATGTTAACAACAAATTACATAAATATTTTCGATGACACAGTCGAAATCAAACAAATCTCCACAGCTCATGAAGTCTGGTTTTATTATCCTCTTAAAATTCCAAAAGTATAATAGATTATGTAAATAAAATTGACTTTATTTATTGTATATATTAACTACACTAGGTTAGAATCCCGTGAATTACACGGATTGAATAAATGTAATGTTATATATACTTAGTAATAAAAAAATTATATCTTTAAAAGCTCGTGTATTACATGTGTTGAATAAAATATAATGTAATCTGTTAACACATACACTCATCAAAATGAAACAATGTGAATATGTAAATACATGATTTAAGAGTTTTTATTTGGATCTTAGACAGCTATAAAATTGTTTTCAGTTTGTAGAATTCATAAAATATGATATAACAACTTAATTGATGACAAACACAGTTTTAAATTTAAAAATCTGTAGAAAAAAAATTAAAACAAATAATTAATTTAGTTGCCTAAAATAGTGGAGTTGATTATTAATATGAGAGAGAGGCGAGAAAATAAAAATATGAAGGCCTAGAAATATGACAAATGTCCCTTCTAAAATCTTGATTTATTAGTATGTATAGATACAGATATATTAACTACATAAAACACAATAATAACTTTGCATCCGAAAGTTTCCAAATTGTACCGACTACAAATCCATATATGAGTCATTTTTGGGGATTGTGTTTCATGTTATATAGCACAAAGGGACCCTTGATTTGATTACATTCTATATTTCTATGTGTGCACACTATTTATATTTATATCCTTTTAAAAATTAATAATAAAAATGATACAAAAAAAAATATATTGTATTCCATCATGTGAATATGAAAAATGCATATCCAATTATGTTCCATCAATATTATATATTTTTTCAAATGAAAACTGTAAACAAATATAAAAGTAATAAATGTAAAATTTACTAGGTTGTGACTTCTACAAAATTGTAGAAAACCATTTTTTTACAACTTATAGATAATAAGAAAACAAGGCAACACAGCACGGGAATCAAATACAAGCAACTCACCATTTTCCCCACTCACTGAGTCATACCCGACTCGCCCACTATAAACCGAGTCGAACGCATGTTGCTTCAAGACCCGACCCGCAATGACCCGACAAACTAGCATTGCTTTCCGCCCTCTACCGCCGCCGGCGCTCTCATGCGCCACCCCACTGCCGGAAAACGTACACAACGCCGCCCCCTTCCCCCACTGAAACGACCACGCACCACCGTCGTCGGCTTCATACGACCCGCCAGCGGTAGACCCCAGGCATTGAAACCTCATCACTTCATTTCCATCCGCAACACACCGGGCGTGGTCTTCCTCGGCCCTGTTTAGATCCGACCCGGAAGTATCATTCGACCCGGAACCGGACTTCACTAACTCCCGATACTCCTCAAACCGGGTCACGGTTCGGGTCAAATTCTGGACTTTAAACACCATCTCGATCCGACCCGAGAAAACTTTTGGAGACCAACTCGTGTGGAATATAATCTCCACCACATTACGCGACGGGTGTCCCTCCGGCAGGTCAGTCAACGTCGGGAAGTAAGTTTCCGGCGGACGTGAGTGTCGCCGGCCTGGATTGGATGACGCGTTACTACTTCGGACCCGGGTAATATTATCGGGTTTTCTTGAACCCGGGTTTCTAGACATCCTCGACGGCGGCTCCGGCGGCGGCGGCGACCGTTTTTGCTTTCTGGGTTTATCTTTTTTAGTCTCCACGACATCTTTGAGAGATTGAAAACTCTTTCTACAACTTGAAGACGCTGGAAGAAGACGAAGGTGATGGCTTTCAACGACGTCGTTTACCGCTCTTTGTTTGCATTGTAACGACTTTACCCACCCTGCCGCCATCTCCGGCGACCGATATATACAGAGAATTTGTATGTATATGTCTCCGCTCTCTGTCTAGAATTTTTATGGTTGGAAAGAATGGGATGAAGAGGAGAAGGCTTGTAATAAATCGTGTGTAGGGTGAAAAGACGAAAATGCCCTTGAGGGAGATGAGGATTTACGGGTGCACGTGGGAACGATATAGAACCAAAAGGGGTGGGGTGAGGGATCAGAAAACAAAATAGTGCATTAATGAGTATTAAATTGGACGATCCAAAACACCATCATCAATGATGGTCAGGTTTAGAGAGAGGATGGATAATTCCACCATATTTCACGGTGGTGGAAGTGGCAAATTGGATGATTTATGCTCATGTTATCATTCTTTTTTGACTTTAATAACATAAAAAAACAAGGTTAGGATTTGATTTTTTATTTGTTATTTTTGAATTTATTAAACCATGATCAAATAATATGTAAACAAATTTATTATCAAGTAATCAAGGTCTTTTTGGAGCTCCATGAGGTTATTATCTAAATGTGTTACATATAACTAAAAATGAGAGTTGTTATCGCTACACCACCCTACATGCATGTCACTGATATGGTTCGTATAAGGTTATACGGATCGTATCGATGACAACTTTTAGACAAGACAGTAACATTTGTTAAATCAGTTAGTTTTTGTTGTGATATGACATGTATGTATACATGTCATAAGACCCGTATGCATAGGCGGACATACTTAGGAGGCATTGGGGCAGCCGCCCATCATAAAAAAAATTAGTGTTATATATGCGTTAAAATCACGATCGTCCAATAAAATTTTTAAATAGGCCCCCGATTGCCCCCAATGAAAAAATTTTAGTGTTATATTTCGTTTGTCATCTTTTTTGAAAAGTAAACGAAATAATTAAAAAGCAGAACCCCTCAGAAGCCAGTGGCTAACAGGGAACGAGAATTACAAACCAAGTCAAGAATTGGCCGAACCAAATACAATAACGTCCATTATAAAATACTAATCTGGAATGTTATCCAGTCCTCCCAAGTAATGTTTCTCAGCTTTGCTCTGCATGTAATCCATAGGTAAGATAGTTCTTTAATTTGCGTCACACAGTTTTGATCCGACGTGAGTTTCTCGTAAAAAATTCTTTTATTCCTAGTCAGTCATAGACACCACGTAGTTGCTAGTGAGATAACATGTATCAATTTCTTCTTTGTGTTTGGTACTTGTAGATCTTCCACATACTTGATTACCTCCTTGATAGAGTAGAGAATAGGCGGGCTAGGTTGGTTGCTCCATATCTGAAATTCGTTTGTCAACTGACTCCAAAAGTTTTCAAACCTCATAAAAATTTTTCTAGTTCCACTACTACCCGTATGTGTGTATATGTATATACGCACACACACATGATCCATATTATTGTGTCACCCAACATAAACTGACATCGATGGTGTATTGTTAACCGCCTCTGGTGAACCCTTAATTATCTGCTTCCATAATTAATCCAAAAATTAAATCTATTTTTCTCTAAAATTCAACAACTTTGAATTAGAAAAATTGACTTACATTTCTATAGTAATGATGAATTTAAATTAGAAAATTTGACTAATATTTATATAGTTAATGATGAATTAAATGTAAATGCATGCAATACACGCTAATTTTTATTTTATTTATAAACTTGGTTTTATTTTGACTATCGAACAAACACATTTTCATTGCTTATAGAAATATATAATTTTTTTTAAAGCAAAGCAAGGTCATGTCTCATGGTAGATATTAAAAACTAAAAACAAATCTTTACTCGATAAAAATATTATGTTTTTAGATTAATATAAAACATTAGGTATGTTGTATTATTAAGGTTCTAGAAATATTTATATAAAGAAAATTCACATAATGGTAATTCGTATTTTTTTTGGTTAAGTTTATGTAGTTATAATTTTCAGCATGTGCTCCTTCAAAGAATTATTCTTATGATATTGTCGTCAAAATATAAATGAAGACCAAGTTACAAGCAATGACAAGACCAATATTATGTTTTGTTGTTCAATCATTTCCATGAATGGAAACACAAATCTTATATAATAGAAAAGCTTGTATATATGCACTAGATTCAAATAAATCAGTAGAATTATTAAAAAAAAATAACTCAAATGTTGTATTTATTTTTATACTAATAAATACAAATCATAGCGGACATGTATAACTTTTGGATGCATACTCACCATGTTTTTATTCTGACACTCTCTTTTACTAAATAATGATATTAAAATAATATCTTTTTAAGTATATAATGTAAATCTAATTATAGATATATAGTTATTATATCATTTATCAAATGAATTTAATATTAATACACATTTATCAATTACATAATAAAAATAATACATAGTTGAAAAAAATGTTTTAAAAATAAACTTAATAAAATTTATAACGGTCATGTCAAAATACATTTTCTAAACACATAATTTGACGAGTGTACGTGTTAAAAGATTACAATATAATTTATTCAATATAATTTATTCAACATGTGTAACATACAGGTGTATTCAACATTTTCTAAACACATATTTTGACGAGTGTAATACACGGGTTTTTGAAAACACAATATTTTGTTACAAAGTATATATAATATTATATTTATTCAAGTCGTGTAATACACGGTATTTTAACCTAATCTATACTAATAAATAAAGATCTGAGGTGACACGTGTCACCCTCTGTTTACTCATCACCTTTATTTTCTCGTCTCTCTCTCCTATTAAATATCAATCTTTTTGTTTCTTTCTCCTATTAGATAATGATATTAAATAACAATATTTGTATTAATAAATAAAATTTTTATGGACAAGTATCACTTTCTGGTTATTTTTATCATTTTTTCCCGGCTCTCTCACCTAATGAATAATGATATTAAAAGAATTTATATTTAGATTTTTAATATAAATCTAATTACGGATGCTTATTATTTAATTATAAATAGTTATTAAATCATCAATCAAATGAAGTAACATTTATCAATTAAACAAAAAAATTAATACTCAGTTAAAAAATGTTTTAAAAACTAACTTAACAGACTGTCACGACAAATTACATTTTTTAAAAATATATTTTGACGAATGTGTGTTAACAAATTACATTATATTTTATTCAACCAATGTAATGCACCGGTTTATTTAACCTGTGTATTATACTGGTTTTTAGAAATATAAATTTTTTATTACTAAATATATATAACATTTTATTTATTTTAACTCGTGTAATACATGAGATTTTAACCTAGTTATGTTATATATAACAATGTAATTAATAGATTATACGTGTCCTTTAATTAGTGTGGGGCGAAGTTATCTTTTTGGTTGGCAAGTAGATTTCAATCAAAATGTATACAAGACTGAGTAATGTTTTATGTTAAGTAACTAACTTTGAATGGATGCTAAGAATCTTGAAATTATGTGCCTTGAAAACAAAGTAACAAGCAATGTTCTTGGTAAGCACTTGTTTTCAAATAAAACCTCTTCAAAAGCAATTATGTAACAGAATGATGTTGAGATCATTTAAAAACAAAAAAAAAAGGTTTTTGCTCCAAAATGTTTATTTTCTTTGTAATGTGATAGTTTTATTTAAAAACTAATTAATAAAAACATGTTTAAATCATAATAAACTCAGAAAAAAATAACTTTATAAACAAATCAATCAAACACTAAAGATATGATGGTTGTCGGGGAGTGTTGATATCTTTTTTAGTTTTTCAAAAAACTAATTAGTTATTTAATAATAGTGAAATTTGAAATTGCATGGAAAACGCTTAAGGAATCTTGACATGGGAGTTTGAGAATAGAAGAATATTAGGGGAATGGAAGCTGGCAAATTATTTGAAGATATTCTCAAGGTTAACGTTTATTACAAATACACCCCTTGTTTTCATATAATGTCAAGGAAGCCCTCCCATTTGGCTCTTTGGTTATTTAATGGTTTTACTATTTCACTATGTTTAACATGTATATGCTATTGATCAATCAAACCATAACATAAAATGGGTCAAATAGTTCGGGGCTCTTATAAATTATCTGGCTGAAAACTCAACCAATTTGGCTCAAGCTTGATGCCTAGTATGAATGTATAGTTCAATTCAAGTTGAAGTTACCATACTCAAATAAAAATTCAAACTGATTTAGCTTAAGCGGATTTGCCTTGAGTAACTTATTTGTTTGTTCATATAAATTATATCATTTTTTTACAGTTTGGCATTATTGCTAACTTGGTTTTTTAATCTTACTAACCTAATAAATAAAAATCTTTTGTGACACGTGTCACTCTCTGATTATTTATTATTCTTATTTTTTCGTCTCTCTCTCCTATTAATTATTAATTATTCAGATTCTCTCTTCTATTAAATAATAATCTTTGTATTAACAAATAAAAATCTTATGGACATGTGTCACTTTGTGGTTCATTTTTATTATTATTTTTTCGCTCATCTCTCCTATTAAATAATGACATCAAAAGAATTTATTTTTAGATGTTTAATATAAATCTAATTACAGATAGTTATTATTTCATCATAAGTAATTATTAAATTATCAATCAAATGAATTTAATATGAATTAACAGAGCTTATAACTATCATGACAAATTATATTTTTTAAAGACATATTTTGACGAATATGTGTTAATAAATTACATTATATTTTAATCAACTGATGTAATACACTGGTATATTCAACTCGTGTATTGTACAGGTTTTTAAAAATATAATTTTTTTATTACTAATTAAGTATATATCATTTTATTTATCCAATCCGTGTAATACATGAGATTTTAACCTAGTTTTTTATAAAAGAAAATAAAAATATTATAATTGACAAACCAACTCGTCATAGTTGATTGAGGACAAGCCGAATACGAGCTCAAATTATGGCTCAGCTGTAAATACCAAGTTAAGTTGGCTAGGCTCGTATTATTAGTAGTTCAAGCCCGAATTAATATTATTTTGACTCAAACTCGTTTGTTGAATGCTTTTAGGATAATTTATAACTTCTTAATCTATCTAATTAAATCAACTAAGTTCGAGCTAAGCAGTAGTTTATAAGTTTCTTAATAACCCTTCCAGTTTTTGTTTTTAATAGTATATACCATACTTTTGTCGACCATGAATAACATGATCTCTTCGCCCTTCTTCGAATTAAATTTCCTTCTTGATCATTTTCATATAAATATTTTAGAGAAAATTACATTTTACATGCTTTAGGTATTTTTCAGTTTTTAGTTTACGTTCTTAAACTAAAAAAATTACAGATTCTTGTTATTTTTTGAAATTTGTTAGCATGTTTAATCCTTTCCTCTGTGACGTAAAATGTAATTTACTCGCTATCATATTTTACATAGTACTAAAATATACATGTTTATTTTTATATTATGGTTCAAAACATTTTTAGAAATGGTTGAAGGCTTCATTCATGTAAAATAATTGAAATTTATAGTATTTGTTTACTCGTATATTATACCTATATACATTTTACCAAGGGGTCTACGGTACTTTTCCTCATTGGTTGTTTTTTACGGTTTAACCATGTGTCAGCTTGTTGTTGTTCCGTTTTGGGTTTTTTTAACTGCATTGAGTTTTGTTTTCTTACATTTAAGATTACGATGGGGAAAGTTAACACTAAAAGGGCCCAACCTAGTTGGTTAGAGGCGCGCATCGGGTTTTTTTTCTCACTCGGGTTTGAATCTCATAAATATCTTTTTTAATGCAATTTTTTTCCATTTTTTTTTACTTTTCTTTGTCCATAATTTTTTAGTTTGTTTTGCTTGTTTTCTTTCCCTAGATTTTTGGGTTTATTCTTTTTTTTATCTAGTATGCATGACACTTTTTTTATTTTTCTTATTTTTACATTACAAGCTTTAGCATTTTCGTTGTGTGAGCATTTCAAAATAACTAACGCGAATTACGACATCGCGAAGCGCATGGTGTAATTATAGGTTTATTTTCTTTAATATGCGAGGCATTTTATATTTCTTTTATTTTTACAAATTTAAACACTCATGTTTTATCAACAATACCGTAAATTACCTAAACACGGCGAAGCGTGTGGTGTTCTCTAATTTTAAATATTTGAGCATTAATGGTGAAGGGTCAACATATTGACATAAATTTGGTTACATTTGCAGGAGACGACATTGAAATTTGCAACCCTCACCAAGGCATTATTTTCAAGACCTAATAAGAACCCAGACATATATTTAATTATGTAATCAATGTAACACAAAAACCAACCTCCATATTTCCCCAATAAAACTTATCAATTATTACAAGGGATATAATAATATGCCTTTTTTTCAAGTGTTTATTTTTTTAATGTTTCTTAATAGTTTAGTAATACTGATAAAAAAAATATTGTTATACATGCTTCACGTTGATAGTGATATGATCACTATAAAAATGTGTAATGAGTTAGTGACATGTGTTTTTGATTTTTTTTTTCATTTTAAATTGGTTAATGGTTGCTTCGTGTGGGGAAGGGTGTTTCATGCCCATTAAAGGCTTCACGATTGTGCCTTTCACGCCCAATTAAGGGGAGGTGTACCTTCATGACAGAGGTGTCACATCGCACCGGAAACGTCCCATTACAGACACCCTAAAAGAAATGAATATTTAAGAGTTATTTTTTTATAAAAGAATTTGTATGTGAAAACTTTTTTTATAAAAAAAAAACATTATACATAAGTGTAAAAACATGTCAAATGCTATATCATATATTGTTATCATGGGATGAACTTTATCTTCAACTTTTAGAAACTCACAAATTCCCATGCATATAATCGATTGTATGAATAAAGGTATAGACAATAGACCTTAGCAAGGACTGAAGTACATATATGCGTGACGTAAGATGATAGATAGTTTACAAGTGACAAATGAGAATATGACAAACCAACATTTGAATATTATTTCAGTTTTAAGAAGTTTTACAGTAGTTTAGTTTTGTATTTTCTCAAAATTAAACGATTGAAAACCCCTTATTCATACTACCTTAAAAAGTGAATTTGATGATCTGACTTTGCATCGTTATCTGGTTTGGGCTTTACAGTACTTAACAATTACACGTCAGGATATCTCTTATGCAGTGAATCATGTGAGTCAGTTTTTATAGGCGTGAGGTGTCAAGCAGATTTTAAGGTATTTCAAATGTACTATTGCATTCAGACTCTCATTCACTAGGTCGAAGAATACTTCCATTTTAGGTTATTCAAACGCAGATTGGGCGCGTTGTCTTGAGACACATCGATCCACTTATGTTTACTCCGTTTTCTCGGTGGTAATCTTGTTTTTTAGAGTGCCAAGAAGAAACCAACCGTTTCATGTTCAAGTTGTGAATCAGAATATCATGCAATGGCCAATACTGTAGCGGAGATCGTTTGGATCACCCATTTATTAAGAGAAATGGTTTGCCTCCTGATTGATCGACTCTCTTATGTGACAATCGCAGTACTTTATTTCTCACTTAGAATCTGGTTGCTGACAAGCGAGCAAAGCATATTGATCTTGATTATCATTTCACTTGGGAACTTGTATCTTCGGGTAAACATTGCACTAAGTTTATTCCAACTAAGCTTCAGGTGGCAGACATCTTTACCAAGAGTCTTCCTCGACCACAGTTTGAGCATTTTAGACCAATGCTTCATCTTGATCCACCACCGCATTTTAGACCAATGCTTCATCTTGATCCACCACCATCTCGCTTAAGGGGGATATTAGCATAGCCTTTTCATTACCCTTCTTTATTGTGTATATTTATTTGCAATCTCTTCATATTTCATAACCTACTTTAGCGTACGTACATATATTTGTTTATGTTGATGATGAAAATTAAGAGAGAATTTCACACTTGATACTAACCCCGGATTTAAAAGTAAAAAATTTGTCGTCACAAGACACCAGATTTTTATTTCGAGATACTTCGAATATTGAGTTAACAATCCCGCTTACATCTATCCTTATATAATAAACAAGTAAAATTGAGTGACACATGTCAGCATCACATTTCACCTCGCCACATGTCAGCACCATATTTCACCTCACCATTTTTCCCCTAAAAAACAAAATAAGCGTAAACGGGTCAACACGCGGGTCAACACACGGGTCAAATTAACACCCGTATTACTACCATATAAAACCATTTTAAACCTGTTCCAACCTTTCAGCCGATCACTTCGAGGACACACAAAACCCTAATCGCCGATCAAAGCAACATACCTCTCTTTCATCTTCAATGACCGAAGCATCGTTATACGTCGTTTCATTCTAATTAACCCTAAATTGCAATCCTAAATCCTCTCTACCTCACGAATGCTCTTCGTCTCCTCAACCTTCGCCGCTTCCACGACGTTTTCTTCCACGGTAAAGGTACGATTCCTTATCTAAACTAATTATCGTTCCTGATTTTATTAGTCCGTTTTCGCCGATTGTCACCGTCATGAGAGTCAGCTACTTTAATTGAATGTTATGTTTTTTTTTTGTGTATTTTGGGTGTTGTATTCAATCATTTTGAAAGTTCTTGATTTTTATAACTTAGTTTATCTTCTGATTGTTAAAATTCTTTATATTGGTTTATATGGCAAAGGAGATTTGCAGGTTTTTGATAATTTTGTGAGGTTTGTATAGTTTTGAAAGTGTCAAATATGGCTTCTGCATAAATAATTATATTTACCATATTTGTTTCATTTCATATTTTATTATTTGTGGGGTTTATTATTTTACTTCTATATGGTAGGTTTTGTTGTTAAATATGGCTTCTACAGATGATGATGATGAGTCACAATTAGATGCAGATGTCAATTTTTCTTATGTTTTTTTGACTTTTGTTATAAATAATTTCATATTTTAACATTTTATTTGCATGAAGACGTCTCTCTTCTGGATAGGGTTCAGATTCTGGTTTCTTTTTCTACTTTTTATAATCAGAATTTGTCAATATTTAAAGGATTTATAGATTTGCAAGCAGGAACATATATAGATTTGCATTTCAACTGTTATGGTTTACAGTCACTATTCCTCAAATTTCAGAAGAACCGGGTGCTAAAAACCAAATCGGCAATTGATTAATTGTTTTTTCAGAACCAACTATATAAGCTTTACAAAACTACCACCGCCACTTTAGTCACAAGAAAAACAAGTTCAAGTAAGCTTTAGGTTTTGTTTTTAAATTGCTTTTTTTTGCTTTTTCTTATTTAAAGAACTTTTTTTAGACTTCTAATTTCAGAAGTCATTTGCATATAATAAAATTTAATATAATTGAACCATGTGTAAGATTATGTTGATTAATGGGGAAACTAACTACAATGCAAGCTAATTTCAAATGTGAAATGGTTTGAAACTGATATACTGAAGTTAGTTGCTGCAGTAGAATCTAATACAATTCATCCAATTGGCAAAGCTATCCTTGAAGTTGCTAGCGTTGCTAAATGTCCTAATGTAAAGGTATATTCCATGCACTCCTAGCAGAGAGGTAATTTTGTTCGTGTGTTAATCTGTTGGTCTTCTTATATATTGAATTGATATCTTCAACTTTAAAGGTTGATATGACTATATGACTCTACCAACATCGATTGGTGGGGTTAAAAATTTTAGTCTTAGACAATGATTGAAAATTTTCAAACAAAACATCTAACGTTCTATACAAAGAAATATTTACTGATTTATGAGTTGTATTCATCATTTTTTTAGTCTCAAATTGTATTTTTTATAATATTTTATATATAACCCCGTGTATTACACGAGTTCTAACACTAGTTAGTTTTAATAAACAAAAGAAAATACAATAGTTTGAATAAAAGTCTAAAAAATGCAATATTATAAATAAAATTCAATATTATTAGCTTTGTCTTTAAGGTGTAAGTGTGTAACCCAACTCTAGGTTATACAGATTGTATTCTATACTTAGAAAAATATAACATCTTTTTCTATCAATTGACAACACAAATTATAATTAGTATCTAAAAATTAATTTTTTAAGGTTTCAAGTATCCTTTTGAATTGATAATTTTCAAAAATTTCAGTTTATCATTAGGAAAGGAATTCAAGTAATGTTGAAGAAGTCAAAAGTTGAAACAGGAGAAAGTGGAGTTGCCAAAGTAAGATGTAATGATGTTGGTGGGAAGTGATAGGGGTGTAAAGTGACAATGTAACTAAAGATGATGGGTGCTTAGTGGCCATAGGCACCAGGCTTTCTCCTCTTCACGCCTGCAGAATCTAAGAATCTCGTTGGAGTTGGCATGGGTGAAATTCAAAATTTGCGTATGTTCGCGTGCTCCATTTCGACCCCCCATATTTTCACTTTTTACCTTTCTTGGTCCTTTACATTGTTTTTCTTGATTTTTCATACTCTCTTTAAGCTAAGATTGTGCAAAAACATGATTTTTAAAAGGTCACAAATGGCTTTTGGGTAGGGAACAAGTTGGGGACAAAGTGTGTGTAAATATTACTCGTACAAATATAAACTTTGAAAGTTTCAATAATTAATTATAGAGTAAAATATAAAAATCGTCCTTTATATTTATACCATTTTTCAGATATTGATTTTTAGTCTAAAAATTGTCAGAGATCATCCTTTATGTTTACAAATCTTGCACGTAATGTCCTTTGTCCCTAACTCAGTTAAAATTCTCAGTTAAGTATAGTTATGTGCAAGGTACATGAGGGTACTTTTGTAATTTTACCTATTTAATTAAAAATACATGTTAATTAAAATGTCTCTCTCTCTCTCTCAACCTACCGTCTCTTCTCTTTCTTAAACAACATATCCGTCTCTTCTATTATTGCTGAAAAAGAAGGTTCTGAGGCTTTTGGTGAGACGTATGAATACTAAGCTAATTTTTTTTTATAATTTTGATTATTTTGAGTGTAATTTGGTTACATTATTTATTGATTTTTGTTTATTGCCCCCAAGATCTGTATTAGGATGAATGTACTGAGTGAGTGAGTGAGTGAGGGAGGGAGTAATTATATACATATTTTTTAATTAAATGGGTAATATTACAAAAGTACCATCTGATAAAGGATATAACATGCTAGATTTGTAAACATAAAGGACGATCTCTAAAATTTTTTGAGCTAAAAAGCGATATCTGAAAAATGATATAAACATAAAGAAATATTTTTGTAATTTACTCTTAATTATATATGAGATTAAATTTATTCTAACAATATATAAAGTCAAATAGTTACGCTAGTCTATGGAATTGTTTTATGTCATGGGATGGTACATTCTTGAAATAAACAGACTGTTGGAGGATTTTTGTAGGGTTGATATTGATGTGGAACATGCCCAGACAATCATATACATGTTATAATTATACTTCTTTTGTCTTTGGACTGAATTGTAATTATTCTTTTTCTGTCATCAGGCTGAGTTGAAATTATTCTACTTTGGAATGCCCCAAATCCTGTAGTTCTAATCATCCCAATTCCAACGCCATGATTTTATTTTTTATTTACTTTAAGTACATATTTGAGGTATTTATAATGTGTGTGAAATGAAAGAGATGAGATGATGAATATGTTTTCCTGAGCACACGACAATGTTTTTAGGTAGGCAAAAACCTTTAGACGTTAGACATGCACTAAATACATTTTGACAGTGTTTATGGTGATCATGATAAATGTAATTGATTACTAGTTATCCGATAGATACCCAACGGGTATTGTTAATGTAAGACCCCAACCCGGGCATCCTATAATTGGTTCTCATAACGGGTCATTCTTTTTAAAACGCGTTTATTATTATTCAAACTATAGCGGAAGTCTTTCTAAAATCATTTATTAGCATTTAATGTTAATAAATATACCTCACGAATGTCTGCACACCAATCGAGTAACACCGCCTCCAAGCCAAGATACGTTGACGCTACGTTTACCTACAAAACAATCTAACGTACACATAAAGTCAACTACACTGAGTGAGTTCTAATAGTTTAATTTAATCAAGAGCAACTCATCACAATAGTTATTTAAAACTTTACTCAGAACCCTCCGTCCTTATAAAATAGTATCACAATTCATTAACAATGAATAACCCCTATTATCACTCATTATCCCGTAATCGTTCACCACCCGAGACTCATCCAGAGTAATAATAATTCCGCAGTTTCATCTATGTAGGTCGAACTTACTACACTAATAATTCGTGCTCTAGCACACGTATTAACTCGACACTTGGTTGACCACAACCAAACCCTAGACCTTAAATTACCCAGCCTTAACTAAGGCTCTTACCAATCAGCTGACACAACGGTTAACAACACCGCTTCGCAATCTTAACACAACGGACAATCTAACTCTACCTGTCACATTACTATCATCAACACATCACATTAACACTATCTCACACATAATAAATATAACTCATTACTAGCATGCAAATTAACACAAATATAAGCATGCAAACACATACCTTATCATTGTACCCTCGTCGGGGTTACCCTCATCAGGGCGTTCGACGCATACTGAGCTCATCATTAACCTGCTAATAAATGTCACCGTTGGTGACTTTCCGACGAACCTCATCCTTCACAATTCCCGTTTGTCGTGTCATAAACATGACTACGCAAACGCATCACCCGCCGTGTCACAAGGACAACGACATACCAAACACAATTGAATTAAAAACATGTAATATCACACTACACGTGTATGACTTGTTAACTACACCTGCACCCACACATATCACTAGAATAACGTAGCATGTACGTAATCATAAACATTTAGCTTACATCCCGACTCTTCCCGACCAATCCTTATCACAATACTCACTATTATAGTGACACACACACAACTGCGACGTCCCGTTACCTAAACACATACCCACCTTTAAGCTACACATCCCATGGATAACACCTAGTCCCTTATCTCATATTTGGATACTTAAGTTCATAAACTCATTGGGTTAAACCCCAAAGATCGTTACATATTTAACATAATAGAACAGACTTGTAAGTATGTACGATAGACCCAAAAATAATAGAACGTTTAAAAAGGGGAATTAGAAATTCACCGGTTACTAAGCTTTCTTTCTGTAAGTCGCATACCCGCAAACGCGTAGTCCAAGCTTTCATATCTCGACAATACAGGCTCCGTTTCGCACGTTCCACCTATCCACGCGTTTGTCTCAACATGCCCGACCTCAGAAAAATATTGGTGTCGGCCGTTGCCGCCGCTGCCGCCACCGCTGCTGCTAGAACGCGGATTCATCTTTCAGCACGCTCGGTTTTGTGCTTCAATATTTGAGTAGCTTAAAACTGCCCCAAATGAACTCCATTTTAAGCGAATTATATATCCACGAGTCCGTATCACTGAACCCTTTCAGCCAAACCAGTCTACGTCGCCGGAAACCGTTGCCTCCGTCTTCGGAAATGAAACAGTGGCCGGATTCGTCCATTTTCACGCGTCTGTCTTCGTGCTGCTCGAAACCCTATCAAACGGACTCGGAATTGGACAAATAATATATCCACGTGATCGTGTCACCAAACTCTTCCACCTCCACCCATCTCCACCGCCTGTAGCCACCGGAGCCGCCTCCGTAAACGCGAACAGTGGCCTGAATCCTCTCCGGATTCCTCGGTTTCGCTCCATTCTTTCACTTATTGCCCCCCGAGTCACCTCCTAGTAGTCTTATCACTGAAATTAATCAATCCTAATCATAATCTCAATCAAAACCGTCGTAAACACGCCCAAAAAATAGAACTCAAAATTACCTGATCGCGCTCTTGGTCTTCGTCGTGCGAACACCATTCGGAACCACCGCCTTTCTCCCCTCCGGCTTCCTCTCTCTCTCGCAGCTTGTTCCTGCTGTCGCACCCCTAAGTCACCAAAAAATACTTATGGTTTTCCAATATGTAGTATTTAAAATCTAAAGAGTTCCACCCGGGCCCCTCTAGTTCCAATCTTGCACGTTTCGATCTTAAACCATTTCTCTTTTGATTAACCGGGTCCTTTTAATACTACGAATAGGGTTTTACTTGAAAATCTTGCTAACTATTTTGGTTTGCCATAGATTCGGGTTATCCTTTAACCCGAACTAATAGTTTGTCGGTTTCCGGGATGTTACAGTTAATAAACTAGTTGGTATACCTGAAACCCATGGATATTCTCGATACACCGACGGGTAATTACCCTATAGATAGCTGATGGTTTTTAGGCTGGGTATGAGACAAGCTTTTATAATCGGATATATGGTTCGGATTGTCTAAACTCGTCCCAGACCATTCCTATGCTATTCAAGTCTCTTTATAACTAACTAGCTTTAACCTGTGTGTTACACATGGTGAAACATTACGATTATATTGATAAATATCTTTACAACTTTTTTTATACAAATTTGATATTGTTTTTGTAACATTTCATTTTCTTACATGTTAAGATGATATGGATGAGAGTGATCAAAACATAAAAAAATACATGAAAATACATTTCATAAGTTGTATACTTTTTATAATACATTAAATTAGATGTCAAATGAAACCTTACAATGGTTATTTACAAATTTAAAAATACTTCATTGTATACAACATTTGACGTGGTATTGGTAAATTTTCATGTTTACAAAATATTAATAGCTTGAGTCCATATCTACTTTTAACTCTTAGTAATGCAACATAGAACTGATCATGAATAAACCCTGGATCCTTCAATACAAACCAACATTTGAAAGTGATTACCTTAAACTTTTATTCCTGGTCATTGCAAAACATACAACAATTGTATATTTTATTCTTTGAAGTTTTGATTAAATTCTTTTGTTTGAATATGTTAACCCAGTTATAGGAATAAAACTGTGATGACCAATGTTGCTTCTAAATATAATCTTCGCTTATTTAACGCGATTACCTAGTGATTTGACATGAAGTCTTGTTACATTACCTAAACTATTTTAAAACTAATTTATGGTTTGACAAATATGATAGTGTAAGTGCATTTAGAAAATCAGGAGATTATAAACTTTCTTCAAAATCAACTTCAAGATGCTCTGATTAACGGATACTATTTGTACTTGTATGCGAAAAATCTCGCTAAACTTTTAATACTAAATCTCTCATTAAAAAAAATAAAAATAATAAAAAGATACAAATAAAATTTAAATTTCAACAATCGTCTTTTAAATACAAAATTTAAAACTCTAAATTTTAAAAATTTCACTCCTTAATATTTTGATACAATTAAATTTAAAATTCCAAAACTAAATCTGAAAAAAAAATAAAACTAATAAATTATAATTGAAACTTGTAAACATATTTTTGAGAAAAAAAATCTCGTCTTTTAAAAAAAAATAAAGTTTAAATTATAATACACTTTTACAAATAAACATTTACAAATTTCTTAATTATATTAAAAACTAAGTATTAAAATTTATAAATGAAAATAAAAAAATATTTATAAATATCAAATTTATATAAAAAACTACTAATTAAATATTAGTAAATTTTATTCTAACACATATTTATTTAAAATAGAAACGTAGTATTTTCAAATTTTATATGTAAAATTAAAAAAAATCTTGTTTTTTGATAATAAAATTCTAAAAAAAACGTTTTTTTATAACAAAACTTTAAAAACTCGCTTTTTTTAAAATCTCCTATTTTTTTTAAAATATTCACGTTTGATAATAATTTTAAAAAAATGTTAGTCAGTGGTAATAATGATTAATTGATTTGTTAAATGTTTATTTATGTAATTTTTTTTAAAATAAGCTACATATTAAAGTATTAAATGGAGTATATAAATGTGATTTTGGTGGGAAAAATTTGTGAGATAAAATGTGGTGATGACAAGTGGCAAATCCATTTAGTTTTTTATTAGAAAAGAGATTATTTATTCGTTTCACTCTTTTGAAATCGGTCTTTGACGCCCTTCCTGTTTACTATTTCTCAATATACAAAGCCCCTAAACAAATCTTAAAAAAGATTGATAGTTTAAGAAAAAAATTCTTTTGGAGAGGGTCCAAGGAGAAGAGGAAAATACATTGGATTAAATGGAAGAAAGTCACTTCTCCTAAGGAATCGGGCGGGATCGGGTTGGGAAACTTAGAAGATCTCAACCTGAGCCTACTTTTTGAATGGAGGTGGCAGTATAAAGTCGAAAGTAACAAGCTATGGAGACAGGTGATATCAGCCATCCACTCAAACCAAATTCCTGAGCTGATATCCCACCTTGTATTCGGGGAGACAATAAGGAGACAGGTGGCAACAATTGGTATTCGGGGACATGGAAACAAATTGCAAATTTGGATCAGTTGATAGCTAAAATGAATCTCACCTTGTCACACTCCATCGTGGGGACGTTAGATAACGGGGAGACAATAAGGTTTTGGGTAGATCATTGGATTGGAACGGCTCCACTGATGGTTTCCTTTCCGACCCTGTTCAGAATCGAATCACACAAATTTTGCCTTGTCTGGGACTGGTGTCGAATGTCGGGTACCTCTCTAACTTTTTCTTGGTCTTGGATTAGAGATATTTTTCTACCATTTGAATTGCAGGAACTATATAGTTGCTGCTCACTTTAAAAAAAATAAAGATGTGTGATCGGATGGACAAATGGAAGTGGTCAGGGGGTTCGAATGGCTTGTTTTCGGTCAAATCAATTCGGACTTCTTTCGCAAAACAAAGAGTGGACTTTCAGGGCCAAACGTTTGTATGGAATGCTTGGCTCTCGCTGAAAGTCAATATATTCGGGTGGAGGATGGTGGTGGAAAGGATCCCAACGAGGACAGTGCTTCAACGGAGAAACATACAAACCTCCTCTTCGGCATGTGTCTTTCGCGGTGAGGTTGATGAGACGGTAGATCATGTTTTCACCGCATGTTACGTTGCATCTGTCATATGGAAGCAAATCTCAACTTGGTGCAAGCTACCTCCGATTTACGCCTTCACGGTTAAAGATTTGTTTCATCAAAATCAGAACGGAGGGCCTCAAGATCCCAAGCATCGTATGATTCAATCAATATTACTATTGGTGTGCTGGGTTCTATGGAAAGCTAGAAATAAACACTTGTTCGAGAGTCACCTGATATCCATTGCAAAGATCATCGAAGAAATCAAGACGATGAGGTTCTTTTGAATTAAAAGTAGGGCTAAGATGAATTTACTTGAGTGGGGTAATTAGTGTTTTTTCAACCTATAGCTGTTTGTAGTTAGGGTGTATTTTCTTTTTTCTGTTTTATTTGATCTGTCTTTTTTCATTCGGTTTTCCTGATTATACTTTTCTAGTCACTGATTAACAGTTATTGATGTTTTCCTTTTAAAAAAAAAGAAAGAAAAAGAATATCAGTGCACAGTGATATATAATTTACCAGTTTGCATCGAAAATATTGTAAAATCATGCCATTGAGTCAAAACTAGTCAAAGTAACTCTAGAAGGCATCCTGAAAAACTGTGAAGTATAATCATTTCGGGTACGTTTACACTAAAAAAAAAGTTTGAAGACCGCATTAAATTTATCCTTTACTTTTCTTTTAAAAGTTGAAAGACATTTGCATATATTCACGTGGATCATATCATAACCTTGGTTCGCTCGGTCGGGTTTTATTAAACGATAAGGAAGTTTAACATTTTCATCAAAAGGTTAATCTTTTATAAGTGAATTGATTAGTGCTCATGCTAATAACATACTCGGATTTAGGATCGGCTCAAACTTTTTTAGATAAATTAGGTGTTGGCTCGTTGCCCATTTTATCCTACGTTATGTAGGTGTTGTTAAAAAAATCTAAAACAATACTAAATTATGGACCTTTTATAATAAAAGTAATTATTTATTTACAATCCTGATAATAATTTACCATCGTTACTAGATTTAACATGACCATATTGCAAATAATCTCGTCGTACCAGAATCATCATATTCTGCTACACCTCATTACTTGTGTTAACAAAATATTGAAAACAACTAAATCAAGAAAACACACACCAATTATTTTTTTAAGGAACACACATTTGTTACAATTAGAACTTTGTTAGTGTACGTGCTGCGGCTTCGGGAACGGACTCTGGGGGGGGGTTCATCGAGAAGAACGGCCCGCCCCTAATATGAAACTTAAACCCTATTTATACCATTTCAATTTTTTATATTTTCAACACTATTTTTAATCATTCTTTCTCAAATTTCAACACATTTTGTACCATGCCTCTCCCTCATTTCATCATCGTTGTCGCCTTCGTTCTCCTCCTCATCATCATATGTTTGAAGATTCATACCATAATCAAGTTAAAAAATGAGAGCGGATAATTTTCATTTTCATTTTCTTGCTACAATTGTTCAACAATAGTTGAATAATCAACATACTCCAAGTTCAATAAATTATGTGCTTTAATTTAAAGCCCCCACAAGATGACTGCGTTGAGAACCTAGTTTCTGTGATAGCTTTAATTGTACATCATGTTTGAGGTACTTGTACTACTCCAAATCTTTTGATTCTTTCACTTATCTTCTTGTATTTCAACAATCTAAACATTGGAAGAAAAACCCTAATCATTTGAATTGTTGAAACTACTTAAAATCAGTCCCAAAGTTGATAGAACTTAAACACACATAAAAGTGACTTCACTAATTGATTTGTTTTGCAATCAATGTTAGTAGAATCTTTTGAGAAGTAGTTTGTGGCCGAGTTTGCTAGTTTTGATCAATCTTAATTTACAAATATCAATGTATGAACATTTAACTTGGTATTACATGAAATTAAGCACTTTAATTAAATGTTTATGTGAGTTTTATACAAATTGGTGATCTAATGACTTGAATTATTTTTAAACAGTAGGAATAAGAGTAGAAATATGAATTATGATGGCGGAAGTCAGAAACTCAAAATTATGAAGTTGTTATTACTTTAATATTAAAATAAGAGGGAAAATTGGGAAAAATACTTTCGGAGATCTAAAAATCCCCAAACGATGCCCACGGTTTTTTTTTTCTAAAAGGGTGTAGGTAAAGAAAATATTTACTAGATAGGTGTAGTTGGAAACTTAATTACCAAAATAGATATTTTATTTATTTATTTATTTTTAACTAATCTTATTTTTTTTAAACATTCTTTATAAAGTTGTTCATTTTCTTTAATGTTTTTTTAACACCGTGCGCTTTTTCTAAACGTTTTTTTTAACATTGTTTGATTTTTTTAAATATTAGTTTAAAATGTTTGTTTTTTTGAACTCTTTTTCTATGAGCGCTTGTTTTTCTAAACAATCTCTCAATTTTTTTAAATATCTTTTTCGAAAACGTTCTATTCTTGAGCAATTAAAATTCTATGGAGACTAAGTCGTGAGGCCACATTCATTGAGAATGTTAAACTCAAACAAATCAAAAGTGTGGGTGAGTTGTGTGTTGAGTTGAACAGAAGATAATATGGAGTTCTAACGTCAAATTGAAGAAGCCTATAATTAGTTATAATCTTCATTCCACCCTTCCGTAATTGAAATTCTTAGAAACTATATTGGTAAATAATTACTCCATTAAGTTCCTCTATTTGGTGATTAGGAGCAATTATACGAACCCAAAAAACGTGGAAACATCACATTTTACGCGTATAATTTATTTGACGGTTCCGTTCGATTTTTACTGAATGTCTTTTTTAAAACCGTTATGTTTTTTTTTCTAAACGTCTTTTTTAAAACCGTCATAAAAAGGATATTATAAAAACGTACGTTTTTTTAAGGACGTTTAAGAAAATCGAAAGATGTTTAGAAAAGCGAACAGTCATAAAAAATAGTTAAACGTAGCTTAGATAAAAACATTTAGAAAAAGCAAATGGTGTTAATAAAACGTTTAGGGAAAGCTAACGGTGTTAAAAAAACATTTAAGAATATGAACTATTAAAAAAAAGAAGATTAGTTAAAAATCTATACTATATAATAAATAAAAATAAGAGTAAATTACAGATATCGTCCTTTATGTTTATACCCTTTTTCAGATAGTGTCCTTTAACCCAAAATTTATCAGAGATCGTCCTTTATGTTTACAAATTTTACACGTTACGTCCTTTGCCCCTAACCCAGTTAAATTTCTCAGTTAAGTTTGAACATTTTTGTTAAAGGTAAGGGCATTTTAGTCTTTTCACATATATGGGTTAATTGTGTAATTTACTTAAACTAATATAGGGACTATATTTGTAATTTGACCAGCTTCTTCCCTACCATGGAGATGGGATCAAGCACCTGCACATATGAGAAAAGGGGTTAGGGTTTGAAACCCTCACCGTTGCCATCTCTAGCATTCCTTCCCCCTGCCACCACCAGCCACCTCGTACGACCACCGCCACCTGCAAAATCGTCATCTTCCACTGTCACCTGTAAAATCGTAACCACCCACCACAACCATCACCATCGCTCACCCCCTTCCCATCATTATCCAACCATCACCGATCCACCACCACATTATCATTGATCTCCATCATTACCCTCATTCGAAGCCATAACAAGAGGAGAAAGGGTGTTAGGTTTTGAAACCCTCATCGTCGAACTAACCAATAAACCCACTCCGATTTCTCGCCTCTCTCCGAGATGAACGACGGTGCCCGTTACCCTCTTTTCTTGTTAGTGGTGTTCAACGATCTGGTTAGTGTAGTGTTCATCGCAGCCATGATTTGTAGAGAGAGGTGTCGATTTGATGGGATATGTGATGCGTGGATGAACAAGGAGAATGTATCAGGCGGTGGTTATTGTAGGTGATGGGGCGGTGTTGTTTGCCGGAGATGGAGCGATGATGTTGGCCGGTGATGAGGCAGTGGTTTGGTGACAGAGGTGCTTGGTAGAAAGAGAGTGAGAGATAGAAGATATGAAGAAAGAGCGTATATGTGTGTGTTTCAGGTGGAGAGCAGAGATTAGGGAAGAAGTGGGGACTCGGAGTATAGTTGGAGTGGTCAAATTACAAATATAGTCCCTATATTAGTTTCAGTAAATTACACAATTAGCCCCTATATGTGAAAAGACTAAAATGCCCTTACTTTTAACAAAAATGATCAAACTTAACTGAGAAATTTAACTGGGTTAGGGTAAAAGGACGTAACGTGCAAGATTTGTAAACATAAAGGACGATCTTTGATAATTTTTGGGTTAAAGGACACTATCTGAAAAATGGTATAAACATAAAGGACGATATTTGTAATTTACTCTAAAAATAATTTATGGCACGTGTCGCTTCCACATTTCTTCTCACCATTTTTTCCTGCCTTTCTTTCTTATTAAATGCACCCCTCTTTTTTTTATAATGATTCATATTTAAAAAAGAATATTAATCTATATACTATATAATAAATAAAAATAATTTATGTTACGTGTCACTTCCACATTTATTTTCACCATTTTTTTCACGTCTCTCTCTTATTAAATGCACCTCTTTTTTTTTTTAATAATGATTCATATTTAAAAAATATTAATTATACTAATAAAAACACATTTAATTTAAATTATCTTTTATTTTAAGAAACTTTGAAATTTAATTATATTTTTTTAACTAAATAATGATGTAAGTCAAATTATATTAAATAGAAATTAATATATTCAAACTTTGTAAGGGGTGTTTGAGATTACTTTTGAAAACTTTTTATTGCAAAAATTAATAAGTAGTTTTGAAAATAAGTTTCACTTACTTCTTGAAAACTCTTTTTTGCTTCTATTTTTTTTTAACTCCTTTTCATTTACTCAAACAAACTTTTAACTTATTAACTTTTAAAAAAAGTTAATAAGTAGCTCAAAAAGTAATCCCAAACATGGTCGTAATATATGAGTTTTAAAAGATATAATTTTTTTATTACTAAATATATAACATTACATTTTATCAACCCTTGTAATACACGGGTTTTTTAAAATACAATTTTTTTTATTACTAAGTATATAATATTATATTTTATCAACCCGTGTAATACACGAGATTTAACCTAGTAAGGAAATAAAGAAGAACACCTATTTTGGTAAATAAGTTTTCAACTACATTTATTTGGTAATATTTTTATATTTGAATGTTTTATTTAAGTTCGGTCTTTAAAGACTACGTTTATGAGTAAATCCAACAAGTAAGATCTCCCGAGTTTGAGGCCTTACGATTTTAATCATGTCGTCTCATCCCAACTCTCTAGAAATATTAGGGTGTGACAATCGCTCTTATAATAATACTTTTCTTAAACTCTAGGATCTACTTGAAACTTTTAAAATGAGTATTTAAGCAAGTATTCATAGAACCTTAAATGGTAAGGTCGGTGCCCAATCTAGGGATACCGGCCTTTTTTTTCATTACAACCTTTTCTTTTGTCAAAAATTACAATTAAAACCTTTAGTTTTCTGAAGTTTGAGATTTACCCCTTCATAAAATTTTCAACTCTATCTTTTAAATTTTTTAAGTTTTAAGTTTACCCATGTAATATATTTTTAATATACGCTTTTAACTGTACCTAAAGTTTCAAGTTTACCTCTTCACTAAATTCTCAACTCTACCACTCAAATTTACCCGCGTGAGATTTAGTTATGCAGTTAAACACGTTAATATCACCGTATAACCCCGCCACAACGTGCGTGTCAAATTTTCGAGTTAATTACTTAAATGCTTAGGGATTAAACTAAAATATTTAAATTAGCAAAATCTTTTTTCTTTTTAAATTATACCAACGGCAAAAGAATTGTTTCCCAATACCTCCCTTTTCTTATTTTTTTGTATGCTCAAGTCAAAAAAATAAATGCCTAGGTTCCTAAGTTTCGAACTTATTTTCTGTGTATGCTCAAGTCACCCCTATCTACGGCTTACTGTATCAAATTTATTTTTTTAAAGACGACTTACTGTATCAATTTGATGGAGAATTAAAGTTTCAAAAAATTACAAAAATATTTTAAAATTTAATTTATTCCCGTCATTGTCTTTCATTTAATGCTCTATTTTTTTAGGTTGTGATGGGGAAACCGCTGTTTTTTTTTCCACACCTGACCTAGCCGTCACGTATAGGTCTACAAGTGACGGTTGTGACCCAAACCGTCACGTATTGGCCTAAACGTGACGGTATGTCTCGCGTGAGTCGGGGAATAAAAAGGACACTGATGATACGAGGTTGATACGAGGTTGTGCAGTCTAAAAAAAGGGAACCCTACCCGTCACGTATAGGCCAATACGTGACGGTTCAGTACGAGGTTGTTTTGACAGAAAGTTAACGTTGACAGTGTTGTCGGGCACCTAACCTAACCGTCACGGTTGGACCTATACGTGACGGTTAGGTATGCAGATTCACCATATATTAACACAACTCTCACCACTCACTCTCATCACACTAAACCCACCATACTACACAAACCCAACACTACCATCTTCACCATAATTAAAAAGAATAGAAAGTGTAGACGAAAGTGCGTGTTTGAGTTCTTGGTTGTGGTTATTTGCTGTTGGGACACCGTTGTTTTTTTTTTGTTTCACGCCTGACACCGATGTCGAGTTCGGGAGATCCTTATCAGAAGTTGAAGCTTTCAGATTTGAATGAGGAGCCAACCTTCGAAGATCTGAACCAGGTTTAACAAGTCTTTATTTTATTAAGGTTCTATTGGGACAGGTAAACTTAGGGGTGTGCAAGTCTTTATTTTATTAAGGGTTTAACAAGTCTTTATCTTATTAAGGGTTCTACTGCCGCAACATCCTCTGCGCTTGTACCATGCCGTGCGGTTGCCTGTCGGTCGCGGATACTCAGGCCCGGGTCACGCGTGCAGGAGATGCTGTAGTGGCTCATCGACCACACGGTCGCGGAGTATCAGGCCGTCGGTAGGCCGTTGTTGAGACCACCACCCCGACGGTTGGGCGACGACGGTACTAGCACGTCCGGTGCAGGTGGGTCCGATGCAGATGGTGATGACGAGATGGAGGGGTAGATATATTGTTTAGATAGATTTGTACTTTTGTTTTATATGTACAAACTCATTGTATTTATGTATACAGTTTTATTTATGATGGTTTTGTTGTGTTTGTGATTGTTGTGTTTGTTTGGTTGTTTGTAATGGTTGTATATGATGTTTATATATGTGGTTTTATTTACGAGTAGTTTAACACGCGAAAAAAACTATTAGTTTTACATCTCAAACCGAAAATCAAAACAAAAACTAGTTTTATAATACAAAAGACGAAACCGGATTTTAAAAACTATAACTGCCGATTTTTACAAACTCTTAACGTGATAAAAACAAAAAAACCAAAAGAAAAAAAATCGTTATTCACTTGATACATCTCAAACCGATAATCGAGGTGACCGGATTTTAAAAACTATAACTACTGATTTTTACAAACTCTTAACGTGATAAAAACAAAAAACTAAAAGAAAAAAAAAAGTCGTTATTCACTTTTTACATCACAAACCGATAATAGGACCAGATTTTAAAAACTATAACTACCGATCTTTCCAAATTATTAACGTGATAAAAACATGCATAAATAAAATAAAAATAAAAAAATAAGTAAGGGGTGACGTTTAGCCATACACCACCAAAACTCAACTCAACCCTAAAAAAAACCCTAACATTGGATCACAACTAACATTAGATCACAACTAATAATGATACGTTTGTGATCCATTGTTAGCCCTAACGTAACAATAACTTTTATCATTGTTAGTTGTGATCCAATGTTTAGTTACTGGCTTGATTCTTTACCTTACCGAATTCTTTTTCTTTTTTGGCCATGATGGTTGCCACCACCACATCCATTCCTTTTCTTTTTCCAACTCCGTTACACATTTCTTTTCATCTTTGTTGCACAAAACAACTTCAATTGCTCGTTCTTGAACAACTCAGCTCCATATTACACTTTCTTTTCCCATTTTTTGCATCGTAAAAAGCGGGTGATTGGGATATCCATGCCGATTGCTTCCTGCCATTTCTAACGGACATATATCCGTTCAACGGCTACTTTTATAAAAAAAAAAAAAATTTATTGCAGAAATGGATCTTGGGGTTTGATCAAATTGCATGTTTGGCCCTTAGGTTTTAAAAATTACAAACTTAATCCAAATGTTTGTGACATGGTTACGCCTTTAGCCCTTGACGTTAATAACAATTAGCATTTAATGGAAAATTAGCTCATGTGTCATCCACACGACTTAAGATTGAAAAGTTAATCTTAAAAATGAATTAAAATTGAATCAGTAAAAGTTCATAAAAAACCAGTAAAAATCACCAACTTTTTATTGATTTTTATGGATTTTTACTATTTTTATAAATAAATGATTACATTTCTAAGAGTTGCAAATATAAAGTTTTTAGTTTAAGTATCCTTTTAGTAATGTTTATATTTCTAGGATATAAAATTCATATCTATACTATATAATAAATAAAGGTTTTCTCATTCTACGTGTCGCCTCCATATTTATTGTCATCATTTTTTTCGCTTATCTCTCTTATTAAATATAGCTCTATCTTTTAATAATAATATATTTTTAAAAAAATATTAATTATACTAATAAAACACATTTATTTTAAATTATCCTTATTATAAGAAACTTTGAAATCTAATTATGTAACTTTTATTTTCAATCAAATAGTAAATGAAAGTTAAATTACATTAAATGGTAATTAATGTATTTTCGAAAACAACAACTACACCGAACAAAAATCCCACCCATAGCAAAGCTTTTACATAACTAGTATTTTCGAAACCTAATTATATATTCGTTTTTACATATTTTGAATTTTGTTTTTCTATCATTAATATATGTAATACATTTTTACACCTGTAAAATATAATAAATATTTAAGAATTTTACGTATTAATATTTTTCATCTCGTGTATAGTACACAAGTTCTAAACTAGTGTGTGTATACATATACATATTCATTATTTAAATATTTATTAACTCTGCTCTATTTCAACAAAAAATTAGATATAAAAACAATCTAATATTTTTTTTTGAAATACAAATTTTTTTAATCATACAAGAGTGAAACTTAAATAGTTAAATCCATAATCTATTCAAACCTTGACGTTAAAAGAGGTTTTTGTCTCTACCACCGGACACTAACCCCAATAACAAACAATCTAATAACTAATAATAACTGATAAATTATGTGGTCCTAAAACAATTTATATGCAAGAACCCAACAACTCCCGGTCCACAGTGCAGCCCAGCCCAGCCCAGAACCAGTGGCAACCGACCGGTACAGGAAAGGCCCTCGAGCACAAAAGTTAAGATGAAGATCTAGGACGCTCAGGAAAGTCTTTTTCTTTCATATAAACCAAATCTTGCAATGAAAAACTGGAAACTTTAGATCGAAGACTATAAATATTCTCAGAGGCGGTTCATGACTTCATGGGAGAGTGGCCGCACTTAGAGGTGCAAAAATCGGGCTAGGCTCAAAAACCGGAACCCGTTCTTCTTGGACAGGGTAGAGACCGGAATCAGAACCGGTATTAGGTTTGGAAAATCCTACTCGGTGGAACCGGTTAGGGTCGGGTCTGGTTCGGGTATGGGACCGGTTCCAAACCGGGTTCAAATAATATATATATTTTTTAATAAATAAAATAACGTAAAATGCAATTTTTATTTAGTTTTAATAGTTATATAACTAAAGAAATACAATATTAAACACAATTTGTTTATTTTTATTTTATTCGTTGTTTTCGTTGTTTTATTTTTACTCGTCGTCTTTGCGGCCCAAAACTATTGCCAACGAACCGATGCATCGTAGGCGGAGTTTTTCCTTGGATATGCCGGAAGATAGTCCATTATCCACCTCTTTGTCGTGTACTTTTGTTTCAAGTATTATTTCTTCTTCGAGGTTTGTTTGGTCTTATACACGATCGGCAACGGTCAAGTGATCCTTTACTTCTTTAAGCAAATGTACATCTCTACCGACTCCGTCGTGAGTCTTGTTGTTCATAAGGATAAAACCCTGCCACTAAGAGAAAATGCAGAATCCGAAGCTACTATCATAACTTGGACATCAGACGTGATTAATGAATGGTGTTTCGGAGAAAACATATGAATCTTAAAAAGGGTTGAACAGTATATGCTATTGTACAACATGCAACCACATGCTGTAATACAATGAAAGTTTTGGGTAGATTATATGATATAGTTGTGTTAATGGGTCGGATACATGGACTTTTGCTTTGAATAACCAATCAGTTCTAAACTGGCAGGTGGGTGGGTCATCACTATCATTCTTCAATGTTTTTTTGGTTAAAAGTGTCTTAATCATGATATCATGATCATGATCATGATCATGATCATGTGTTGCTTTGTGTCGATTGGCTGTCGATACTGTTCAAATGATTTACTTAATGATCTTTATTGTTATGTTCATTAGATAATGACTCTGAGTTTGGTGACACAAGTTATGAAATTGAGTTGTGACTTGACATGTGGGGTGGAGGGAGCTAAATCTATCACTTTAATGGAAGTTGGCTATTTCATTGTTGATGCAATCACTTAAGCTATGTCATATTTTTACTATACATCCACTACATTTTTTTTTGGAATTAATTAGGCTTGTTCAACGGTTCGAATGGATCACGGGTTGATGTTTGGGTTGGTTAATTTTGTGGAGTCGGTTTTAGGGTTATTGTTAGTTTGGTAATTGTTTTATTTGGTATTGTTTTTAGTATTTGGTAAAGTTTTAATTGAGTTGATTTAGTTTATAAAAATTGGATTAGGTATCTTGGTAATTAAGTTTAGGTTTATTGTACATAGGAGTCTTTGGGTCATTGTAATTGAGTGTTAAGATTTATTAAAAGAGTCGATCAAAAGGTTTTGATCAAAACAGAGTTTTGTTGGTGTGTATTTTTGGGTTTATACCATCAATTGGTATCAAAACAGTTATTTTGACGGTCGGCTTTCGAGATGAGGAAGAAGCCTCTGCCAGCTGGTGTTTTCTGGTCGGTGCAAGGCAGGCATGAAAAGCAAAAAAAAAAGGAGTTCAGATCAGGTATCTTCGATTGGGTTTCTTCCTTACTTAGGATAAGAACAAAAGGTGGTTTAGTTCTTTTGGCAGAAGTATTCCAAACCAGCAGCATAAAAGAAACGCTAGTCAAGGGGGGGGGGGGCTGAGATCTTTTAAGCAGGTGGTTTGGATCTATTATCGTTTTGCGACTTTAAAGACGGAAAAGCAGGCTGAGAACAAAAGGTGGTGGTTTAGTTATTTTGGCAGAAGTATTCCAACCCAGCAGCGCAGAAGAAACGACAGTCAGGGGGGTGGCGAGATCTTTCAAGCAGGTGGCTTGGATCTATTATCGTTTTGCGACTTTAAAGACGGAAAAACGGGTAGCTTGTTTTCAGGTTGGTGGTTGATAGCGGGTGGCTTACAGCCCAGAAAGGAATTGGTGTACCAGGGTAGCGAAGTTCAAATCAAAAGGGTCGATTAAAGACTTTGTACGTGGCCGAGGTGGAGGTCGGGTGTCTCGGAAAGGTCAAGACGCGGGAAAACAGTGATTCAACATTGCTGTGAAGATCGGTGTGAACAAACAACGATTAAGGGGTGATTGTGGAAATTAATCGGGTTTGTTCACGGGTCGATGTTTGGGTCGCTTATTTTGTGGAGTCAGTTTTAGGATTATTATTAGTTTCGGTAATTGTTTTATTTGCTATTATTTTTAGTATTTGGTAAGATTTTAATTGAGCGATTTAGTTTCTAATGTAATATCCGGGATTTTTACGACGTAACTTTTCCTAAACTTCTACACGTTAAAAACTTAAATTCTAATTAAAACTATTTTCTTGAACAATAAATATTAAATTTATTTAATATGGATTTAAAGAAAAAGGATCATACCTATATGTGTGTGTTTTATAAATAAAATACTATTTAAATTCTTTGCAAGTTTGCAATTATGTAAATAATTTAAACTTATAAATCATAAATATTAGAAATTGTTTTATAAATTTATAAAATAATAAAACTTATAAAAACAATTTAGCTTTTTATATATTGATTTTAATAAAAGCCCAGGGACTGAAACTGTCAAACTCTGAAACTTGTTTTAAACTAAAACTATACTTTTAGACATAAACAGTTAAACCCCTGAAACAACAGGGGCCTGTTTTGCCATTTCACCAAACTTTCGGAACTCAAATCAAACCCAGGTTCGAAACCCGCAGACCCCGGTTCCACCCCCTCTTTCACGCAAAACCGCGATATCGACCAGGTTCGATGAACCTCGAACTCGCCGGAGGCGTGCGACCAGAACCCGATGTACTTCAATGCTCGGACACGGCCCGAGACCCGCGCATTTTCGAATTCAAAGCCATCGGCTCAACCTCCACCTCCCCAACCGTTCACACATTTAATGCCCAAATTGGCCATAAATACCGGCTCCTACACCTCAACAACATCACTCTAAACCTCTCTCAAGTGCCAATTTCACGAAATCGTACTCACATTTCTCGGTTAGAAGCCGTGAACCGCCGACTACGACCCCAAGCTCGTTCTCCCTCGTCTCGACTCCATTTCAGGTAATTCTTGTGGCCATTGTGCTCGTTTCATCTCATAGATCGAAAGCCCTCTGTTTAAATCTATTAACAGAGGGCAAATCGACATGTATTTGGCGAACTTGAATTCTAGGGTTCTTGATAAATTTTGGGGCAATTCGGGATAATGGTTATCTTTTTATTTTTCAGTTATAACATTAGTGAACC
This sequence comes from Smallanthus sonchifolius, assembly GCA_023525975.1. Lineage (NCBI taxonomy): Eukaryota > Viridiplantae > Streptophyta > Magnoliopsida > Asterales > Asteraceae > Smallanthus > Smallanthus sonchifolius. Next base: position 55,642,688 of record CM042041.1, on the reverse strand, counting down.
CGTAGCCGGGATGGTTAAGTGTTTGTGTATGATGGTGACCCGGGGCAGACCCGAGTTCGATTCGGTCTGGCCCCAGGTTTTTGCCTCTACTTTCTTTTTACTTTTAAAACAGTTTAAAAACTTCTAATAATTTTTATAAAATCTGTCATACTTATATAAACCTAAAAATGATTTTTATTTACATTTTTGTATACAAGAACTATTTTAATTAATTAAACTTAGTTAAAACTTATAAAAAGATTAATCTTTAAAATTAATTTTTAATGCTTAAATACCATAAAAGAAATACTTTTATACTTATGTATTATTTAGAAAACGGAATACTTATAAACTTGTGCATTTTATAAAAGTTATATCTAATAAAGGCTTGCTTATTTATTTATTTATTTAAAACAAGAGAAATAATTATACTTTACTAAATTCTTAAGTAATTATAATCTTATAAAGTTTATAAAAAAAAAAGAAATAGGAACTTTAAACACTTATAAAATTGCAAACCTTATTTAAATACTTTGAGAAACTTTATAGACTTATAAACTTTAAAACTTATATAAATGCTATTTGGCACTTTATTAAACTATAACTATATTTCATTTGTTTAAACTTATGAAAACGCTTTTTTTTATAATAAGTACTAATTACTTAAATGCTTGAATAAATCATAGATGATTTATATCTATCGTTTTCAATTAGATAATTGCTTATCCTAAATAACCATGTATTCTTAAAATGATTATCACAAAACCTTAATCATTATCCTTTAAATAATAGTCGTCGTTTTTATTATTAATCTTTAATAATTATTTATTCTCTAAATAAATATCATTAAACTTTAATCTAAACTCTTCCCTAACTATTAGTACCACTTTACTTCTAAAACACTTAGAAAACTATTTGGATTATTATTTCCTAACTTGTGTAATTAATAATTATAAACTTTCTAAATAATTATGTTAATTTATATAATTCTGAAACTATAAACTTATTAAACTTTGATATCCAAACCTTGTGTCATTCATTCCAAATCTTTATTTGAAGCTTTGATTTAAACTTCGTAAACACAACCATTCCCATCTCCTACTTGGAACCCTAGACAGTTCTAGTTAATCTTAGCATCTTAGAATTCTTTTCCTAGACTTATTGGATCATATGTTAAACTTTATACTTATATTCTTAGGCTCGTTGTGAGGGTAATCTCTCTCAAAGTCTTGCAACACTTAACCTTGTCGGATACTCTTTCATCCAATACAAGTGAGTATACTTAGCCCCTTTTTTCTTTCTATACTTTTGGGGTGAAACATGTTCAAAACTTTAAACTTATACAATTCTTGTACAACTATGACTAGATGTTTATTCTTATGTTAAACTTGAGACTTGTATGCTTAGATTAAACTTAAAACTAGCACATTCATTAACTTTGATCAAGCCTATGGTAACAATGATAGATCTATTGCATTTGACCAATCCACCTTGATTGATTGACCCCTTCGGGGGGGAGCCCTTGGTGATTGTTACTGAATTAAACTTTAAACTTGAGACTTATAAGGGTAACCTGCGGGTTATGCCTAAACTTGGTTGGAGGGTTGAAGTGCACAATGTTTAAGATACTTGTTCTCATACTTACATTATAGAATGCATATATCATAGTGAATTGTAATTTTTTTCCAAATACTTGTTAAACTGTGTCAAAACCTTTGTATCTCACCAACTATTTTGTAGTTGACAGATTCTTACACATGTTTCAGGTTCTACATCATGAGACTTGTTTGTGATCACATAGGACGCTTTGGACCTAGACTAGTTATTAAATAAATGTTGTATACTTGTTATTTCCTTTGTATTGAACCTTTGAATCTATTATTAATAAAACTATTTAAACTTTAATAGTCAACCTTGTGCTATTGAACAAACGCGTCCGCCCCGACGTATAATCTGCCGTCGGTTGGGGTGTGACAGATTTGTATCAGAGCCTTGGTTATAGGGAATTAGGGTATTAGACACATGACCTAGACTATAACTTAGGAGACCCAAACATGAGTTATCTCATGTCCTTTACTAGGAACTTTCTCCTCATTCTATTCTTAATTCTTATACGTGAACGCTTGGAAATTCTACGCTTCTACTTATCTACGTGCTACAAGAGTCTACTACATCGAGGATACATTCTTAGGCTTTAAGTCTAATCTTCCAACAAACTCTCGTCAATAGTATTTAAGTTCTAAACAATGTATGAGAACTTGTGTGGACCGGAAGGGTGGATACCTGTATTCTGGGAAATTCTATCAAGGAAAGCATTTCGTATAAATCCAAATCAACCGTTGGACCCGTATGCTTTCCTGGGAATTCTTGGGATGAGTATCAACTTATAGGAATGCACGACTTCTCTAAACATTAGTGAGCTTAGATCTCTCTTGATATGTCAAAGTACTTACTTAGTGATATACACTAAATGAGTACCATCTCAAATACTATACACTTCATAAATTCATGATTCAAAAACTTTCCTCTGTAACATTTACTCTATGATTCTTAAGTCCCGTCTTGTCACATGACAGCATGCTTACTCGTCATGACCTAAAGGAGTTACCTTCAAGAAGAAATTCTTACGAGACTATACTTAAAGACTATATACATAAACTTATATTTATGCAGATACTACCCAATAAGCTTCATGATCGTTGTAATACAACCCTTAGAACTATGTATTACCCTACAAATTCTTCTACAAAACTTCATTATTTTATAAATATGACACCTAAGAGGTAACCCTTGTATTTTTACCTTACCTCCTTAGCACTTAACCAAGTTTCATTTGATAACTAACTCAAAAACTTTTGTTACACTTTTATACACCTCAAAGTTTTCATACATCCTTAAACTTCATGATTCTTGAACTAACAGCCCATTTAAAACTATGTAGTGACATACAAGTCTTTTTACAAACTTCATTACTTTATAAACTTGACACCTAAGGAGAAACTCTTGTGTTTTCATTTTATCACTCACAACTTCATTTGATGATTTACTCAAACTTTGTTTCACTTTATTACATCCCGAAACTTTCATACGTCTTTAAAACCTACACATCACCGTTTCTTGTAAAACAAGACTTAACGTCTTTTAAATCTAAAGTACATTAACAAAGGGATTAGTAACCTAATCGTTTCCCCGCAAGAGAAGAAGCCTACCATGAAATAGACAAGCTCCACGTTTAAAGACTCTAAGCCCACAATGAACCTCGACATAGTACCATAAACCCAAACATCGGTGACAACAACTGAGAGAAGTTGTAGGCCCATGAGGAAGTTCTGGCTAGGGAAATAGGGTACTTAAGTGAGTCCTTGTGACCACCCCTTCTTCCGGGAATCCTCCTCGTTAGCCCATCAACCTCCAATCAAAACTATTTTTGAAAGTATTAATGTGATAACTCAGTATTATGAATAAAAACCTTTTGAACATATCAATTTACTTACACACTTTAATTTTCCGTTTAAATTGTATTATGTAAGGGCTAGAAGTCCCAATTTTGAAACATTTAACGAAAGTTATTTTGAAATTTATCTTGTTATCACTTACTAGCTTGACTTTCCTTCTAGCACTACAAACTTAACACTTCTACCCAAACACTTTCGTCAAGAGTAGCTCACGTTAGTACTTGAGATAATTAACAACGTTGCATTAAACTATAAAAAAAATCCTAAGTGACACACGCATACTTGAAGAATAAACCTTGAACAAACCTTCTAACTCGTAAGCACTCTTTTAAAACAACTCGACTTACGAACCACTGCCGTAATCAACTATGATCCTTACCTCTTATATAGACTTCACACTTCTAAACTTGACCAACTTTTCGTTTGACAATCATACATACCTTTTCATAAGTCTTACTTATACTATTTATCAATGTCCAACTCGTCATTTTTAAACATCTTAATTACACTCTATATAAAAGAAAACTATACCTGCTGTTATGAAACAAGATAAAATCATTTATAAACACACTATCATAAACCTTATCGAAACTTTTCCCGTTACCCTATGCTTGGAGACTTTCCTCATTCAACTCTTGTCACATAAAAGACTTACTATAAATCACAACGGGAACTAAAAGCCCAAATACACATTGCTAAAACACTAAACTTCGTATACACCACTATAAGGTCGGAGACTTTTGAGTCATGTAAAACTTGTACAAATACTCAATCCCGTATTCCTGAAACTAAACACCTTCTAAACCACCAAAGGAAGCATGTCCAGTAAGGGATCATGTGAAGCTTAATACTGAAACTTGAAACTCAACTGACTTATCCTATTTTCAAACTTATACTTGGATTCTTAGTCTTGAAAACTTTGTGTGTCCATCTTAACCAAACCCTATAAGACTTGATAAACGTACATTCCATATATACGAGAAAACTTCACTCTTGATACTAGACACTAGCAGGAAGGAGGACATTACTCTCTTTAGCAGAGTACATCCCCTGACTCTTATCTAAACCAAACATCGGGATCCACTAATCTTCTGGACAACTCGAATCTTCTGTGAGAAAGCGTATAACGGTTAATCCTGTTCCAAACGTTGTCCCATACCTCTCTTAAATACTAGAGTATTTAGATAACCGCTTTATACTCAAAACGTAATCGTATACTCCTACACACTGAAGCTAAACTAAGAGACTTTAAGCTATTCTATGTTTGACGTATTCTTGTTCAAACACACTTTAAACTATTTTATGTTTGACGCATTCTTTTTCAAACACAATTTAAACTATTCTATGTTTGACGTATTCTTGTTCAAACACAATTCTATGTTTGACGTATTCTTGTTCAAACACAATTCTATGTTTGACGTATTCTTGTTCAAACACAATGTACACAATTCTATGTTTGACGTATTCTTGTTCAAACACAATTTAAACTATTCTATGTTTGACGTATTCTTGTTCAAACACACTTTAAACTATTTTATGTTTGACGTATTCTTGTTCAAACACAATTTAAATTATTCTATGTTTGACGTATTCGTGTTCAAACACAATTCTATGTTTGATGTATTCTTGTTCAAACACAATATACACAATTCTATGTTTGACGTATTCTTGTTCTGTAACATCCCAAAATAAATAAAAACCCAAATAAAAGAAAAAGGAAGGTGGGCTTGGCTAGGGGCCGGCCCATGGGCCCGAAAACTGAGAAGAACCCTTCTAATCAGTAGCCATTTCCTCCTGTGTCCTTCATTTTCTTCCTGCGCAAGAACCTTAGAGAGAGAGAGAGAGATCGTCTAGAGAGAGAAAGCTCGGATCAAGCTCAAAGTCTCGAGGATTGTTGCTCAACATCTCTGGAGCATAAAGGAACGAGAAGGAAGCTATAACAGGTAATTATTATGCCTAAATCTGAGTTTTTGTAACTTTCGGGTTTAGGGTTAATAATCGAGTAAAGATTTAGATTTTTACGTGTGAAACTGGAAACAAACCACGGGTTTGGGTTCATGGGGGAAAATGGAACATTTCGAACGTAAAAAGTTCATAGCTTGATCGATTAGAACAAAGGGACCAGATCTAGGGTTCTGTTTGGGGAAGAAGACTGCACAGTCGAAACTACTAGTTTCGATATGGACGCATCTATCGAAACTACCTAGTTTCGACAGGGGCAGACCCATCGAAACTACCATAGTTTCAATATAGACCCAAGACCTTAACTAAGAATTTATATAAGTCATACGACTCGAAACTACTTAGTTTCGATAAGAAGCAGTGACTCGAAACTACTTAGTTTCGATAAGAAGCAGTGACTCGAAACTACTTAGTTTCGATAAGAAGCAGTGACTCGAAACTACTTAGTTTCGATAAGAAGCAGTGACTCGAAACTACTTAGTTTCGATAAGAAGCCAGGGCTCGAAACTACATAGTTTCGATAAGGAGCCAGGACTCGAAACTACCTAGTTTCGATAATGAAACCATGACCCGAAACATCTGAGTCAAGCCTAGTAATGTCTAAGTGTCCCCTAGGAACACAGCCTTACGCCTATGACTTGATTATACAGATTGTGGGTGACCATAGTGACATTCAGGAACCGGCTAGGTGTAAACAGAAACGATTCATCTGGTGAGTTCTTATTGCCCTTTTTCCTAATGGTTTTGGGCTGGCATGCATACTGGTATAGTATTTTATAAAAATGTTATTTTTATAAAATGAAAGGCAAAGTATAGTATTTTATAAAAATGTTATTTTTATAAAATGAAAGGCAAAGTATAGTATTTTATAAAAATGTTATTTTTATAAAATGAAAGATAAAGAACAAAAGAGCATAGTATTATCTTTTAAACAAGTTTTTGAAAGATAACAATGAGCTAAAGAAAGAATGATAAAGGAGCCGTACTTCGGTACAGCTCGACAGTGACAGTGACAGTGACAGTGACAAATACCATGTTATATGCTTATGTGTTAATATGTGTTATTTGTCTATATGAAAGTTATGTGATTGCATTTCTATTTGTGTAATAGTGTAATTGCATTGCATAGTAGTTGCATAGTAGAAAGTCCTGCAGGCATGCTAAAGTAGAAGTCTCACCCTGAGGTGTGAGCAATGCTAAAGGAGTCTTACACTTCGGTGTAAGCAATGCTAAAGGAGTCTTACACTTCGGTGTAAGCAATGCTAAAGGAGTCTTCACTTCGGTGTAAGCGAGAAAGTCTCACCCTGAGGTGTGAGCAATGCTAAAGGAGTCTTGCACTAACGTGCAAGCGAGAAAGAAAGTCCCACCCTGAGGTGTGGGCAGCGCTAAAGTAAAAGTCTTACCCTGAGGTGTAAGCAAGATAGGGATCTGGTCCTCGGACCACGATCCATATGTGATAGTTAAAGTATGATAAAGTCACTTGTCAAGTATAAGTGAAATGATAGACAGAGTACAGTGGGACACCCTAACGGGTTTCCTTAAAGATAAAGTTTTAATGACAGATAGTAACGTAACAGATTTATAACTGTAACGTTGTAAAGTTTTAAAGTAATAGTTAAAAGTTTATTTCAAAGAAAGTGAAAGTAAAGCTTATCTTATTTTAATAAAACTAAGCTACCAAAGATAAAGTTTACAGTTTAAAGTAAAGAGAGAACTCACCAGCGTTAGCTGACTTTTAGTATGCATGGCAGGTAAAAAGGGTAAAGCTAAAGAAAAGTGAAAGAGCCATGTGGGCTGGATAGCATGGACATCGGGCTGCGGTATTGAAGACTGACATTTCCAATCCTGATAGTTCATGTTATAGACAATATTTCATGTTTTAGTTTGATGAATGATTTGAATTAAAGACTTCCGCTGTAATAGATTCTGATTTCCGGTTTAAGAACTATGTTTGTTATGTTGTGTGCCAACTATGAGATGTACCCGTTTTGGGGCGTTTCAAGTTGGTATCAGAGCCATAGTTTGAGAGATTCAGACATTTGCGATAATGTCTGAACTTAAACTGAGAATGGGACAAAGCAAAGGAAGGAAAGGAATGTCAGTCGGAGCAGCCCGTCCATGAAAAGATAGTAGACAGAAGGTAGTCAATGTCCTTACATAGAACATAGACAATAATGCCTTAGTACAGATAGCAGAAAGTAGATGCTTTAGCATAAATAGTACATAGTACATGCCTTAGCACAGACAGTAGACAGTAGATAGTACGTGCCTTATAGTAGAAACTCTGAACTTGGATGCAAATGTTACTCGGAAAGGAAATGTTCAGAACCCGAGTAGTAAAGTAAATTAGTAATTTCATACCGGTCTCTGTAATTAGTAATTTACAGTACTCGAGGTGTTCTAAATTGTTACCTATCTTGATAACACGAGCCATCTTTGTTCACAGTAGACACTAAATGGCTAGAGCAAAGAGAGGAGGTCGCACTGGGGGTCGTACTGGTCGTCGAGGCCGACCTCCAGGTAACCGGAACCGTCCTGAAGAAAGTGAGCACTCCCGCAACGAAGCTGAATCGGTGCATGTGGAGCATAATGATAGTGGGAACCATGTGTCGGCTCCTAACGATGCCCCTAATGAGGCGCTTGAGTTGGAACCGATTGTGAAAGAAGCTATAGCGGCAGAGGTTACTTCAATCTTGAAGAAAGTTCTACCAGAAGCATTGGGCGAGGCCCTTAAAGAGTTTAATATAGGGAAGAAAGAAACGAAAGAGGAAAGCAGCAAGAGACTTGGAGTCACTGACAGTGATGATTCTGATTATGAAATGGCAACCCGGGGTTGCAACTATAAGTCCTTTCGGGGGTGTGACCCGCCGAAGTATGATGGACGGAAAGATGCTGTTGCCACTTTTGAGTGGATAGAGAGAATGAATGGGGTGATCAACATTAGTGAGTGCCGTGATGATCAAGCGGTCAAGTTTGCCGCTCACTCATTCACTAATGAGGCATTAAGCTGGTGGAGATCGATCGAAAGAATCAAGTCTTCTGCTGAGATGAAAAAGATGAAATGGGACGACATGAAAAAGCTGCTAATCACTAAGTTCTGCCCGCAGAACGAGATTGACAGAGTTGAGAGGGAATTTCTGGGGCTCTGTGCTGGTAGTATGACTCATCGCCAGTATACCTCCAAATATCAAGAGTTGGCTCAGCTGGTTCCACATCTGGTGGACACTGAGGAAAAGAGGATTAAGTACTACATCAAGGGACTACCACAGAAAGTCCGTGTGCACGTGAAAGCTAATGCTCCCACGAGTTTTGAATCTGTGGTATCACTTGCTGGGATAGTTTATGATGACTTCGAATCCGCAGACCCACTGCCTACTGAGAAGAAAGTGACCAATGCCGTTAAACGGCCAGCTAAAGAGTGGGCGGGGCCGGAGACGAAGAAACTGAGGATTGAAGATGGGGTTGAATGTGCTAAGTGTGGCAGGAAGCACTCGGGCGAGTGCCGAGTTGGGTTAAATATGTGCTATAGGTGCGGAAAGACCGGACACTACTCTCGAGAGTGTCCCGGGGCACAGTCTTGTTATAACTGCGGGATACCTGGCCACATGGCCAAAGACTGTTGGAAACCCAAGGCTACTGGCACCGAGAAGGGTAAAGAACCTGAGAAGCCGAAGGCAAGGACCCGGGCGTATGCACTGACACAGGAGGAGGCTAGGGGAGACCCAGATGTTGTGTCAGGTACATTCATCCTTGACCACACTTATGTTTCAGTATTATTTGATTCGGGTGCCAGTAGGAGTTTTATATCATCTTCTAAGTGTAAAAGAATGAAATGCAAAGTTACTAGAGTAGAGCAGGCCTTTAATGTGGAAACCGCAGTGGGCAAGACCACGATAGTAAGTGAATTGGTAGATAATTGCACGATAAAGATTCATGGCCATAGATTCCCAGTTAGGTTGTATGTTATGACCTTGGGAGGATTCGATATAGTTTTGGGTATGGATTGGTTAGCTGCCAACGAAGCCCGGATAATATGTAGACGAAAGATAGTTCAGCTCAAAGCTCCAGACGGTGGCGAGGTTTTGGTGTACGGGGATCGCGACGGTTCACTAACGAACGTCATATCAATGATAAAGGCAGAGAAGTATATAGGGCGCGGATGCGAGGCCTACCTGGCCTATGTGATAGACAATGATGTAAAGGTGAGAGAGTTAAAAGACGTACCAGTTGTATGTAATTTTCCGGGGGTGTTTCCTGAGGAGTTGCCTGGGTTACCACCTGACCGGGAGACAGAGTTCCAGATAGACTTAGTGCCAGGTGCCCAGCCCGTGGCTAAAGCACCGTACCGACTTGCACCTCTGGAGATGAAAGAGCTGATGGTACAGTTGGAAGAACTTTTGGATAGAGGATTTATCAGACCAAGCATTTCTCCATGGGGTGCTCCGGTTCTGTTCGTAAAGAAGAAAGATGGTGCCATGAGAATGTGCATCGACTACAGAGAGTTGAACAAGCGTACAGTAAAGAACAAATATCCGCTACCAAGGATCGATGATCTGTTCGACCAACTACAGGGCGCCAGATGGTTCTCCAAGATCGATCTGCGGTCGGGATATCATCAGTTAAAGGTAAGAGAAGAGGACATACCTAAGACAGCGTTTCGCACGCGTTATGGGCATTACGAGTTTCGCGTGATGTCTTTCGGCTTGACGAACGCTCCGGCAGCATTCATGAGTATGATGAACCAGGTGTGTAGACCGATGCTAGATAGGTCGGTGATAGTGTTTATAGACGACATACTCATTTATTCGAAAAGTGAAGGTGATCATGCTTGTCATCTTCGAGAAGTACTAGAGACGCTACAAAAAGAAAAGTTGTATGCCAAGTTCTCCAAATGCGCGTTCTGGCTTAAGGAAGTCCAATTCTTAGGTCACGTTATCAACGCAGACGGCATTATGGTTGACCCGGCTAAGATAGAGGCAGTACAGGAATGGGAAACCCCGAAGACGCCAACCGAGATTCGGAGTTTTCTGGGATTGGCAGGTTACTATCGAAGGTTCATTCAGGACTTCTCGAGAATAGCTTCGACACTGACAAAGTTGACACGTAAAGAAGTAAAGTACGAATGGGGTCAGGCTCAGTCCAAAGCATTTGAAGAGTTAAAGAAGAAGTTGACCCAAGCCCCAGTGTTAGCACTACCCGACGGTAACGAGGACCTGGTGGTATATTCTGACGCATCGGGACAAGGGTTAGGGTGTGTTTTGATGCAGAGGGGAAAGGTGATCGCGTATGCGTCACGACAGCTAAAGATCCACGAAATTAACTACCCGACTCACGATTTGGAGCTCGCGGCAGTTGTTTTTGCGTTAAAGATTTGGAGGCATTACCTCTACGGGGTGAAATGCACGATTTATTCGGATCACAAGAGCTTGAAGTATTTCTTCGAACAGAAAGACCTGAATATGCGGCAAAGGCGGTGGTTAGAATTGCTGAAAGACTATGACTGTGAGATCCTATACCACCCGGGAAAGGCGAATGTGGTCGCTGATGCCCTAAGTCGTAAGGAGAATCGTTCTCCTATTAGGGTAAAAGCGTACCAGTTAGTGATAACCCCAGATTTTATGACAGAGCTAGAAGCAGCACAGAAGGAAGCACTAAAGGAAGAGAACATAAAGAAAGAAAGAATGGTCGGTCAACAGACAAAGTTAGAATTAAACACTCATGGAGTGAGGACCAGGTGTGGTCGCATGTGGGTACCGAAGGGCGGAGAGCTTAGGGCCAAAGTACTTGACGAGGCCCATAAGTCTCGATATTCCATCCACCCAGGAACCACGAAAATGTACCAGGATTTAAAAAAAGAGTATTGGTGGCCTAACATGAAGAATGATGTGACCGGATATGTAAGCAAGTGTCTGACTTGCTCACAAGTTAAAGCAGAGCATCAGAAACCGTACGGGAAGATCCAGCCTCTGGAAATACCCGAATGGAAGTGGGAGCGTATCACCATGGACTTTATTACCAAGCTGCCCCGCACAGCTAAAGGCCACGATACGATTTGGGTTATAGTGGATCGTCTGACAAAGAGTGCACATTTCTTGCCGATTCGTGAAACGTATTCATCTGAGAAGTTGGCAGAAGTATTTATCAATGAAATTGTCTCTCGACATGGCGTACCGTTATCAATTGTATCTGACCGGGACACGCGATTTACATCGAGATTCTGGAAAAGATTTCATGAGTCAATGGGTACGAGGTTAAACATCAGCACGGCTTATCACCCACAGACGGATGGGCAATCAGAGAGGACCATCCAGACGTTGGAGGATATGCTCCGCGCATGCATTATAGACTTTGGTGGCAGTTGGGATAGTCACCTACCATTGGCAGAGTTCTCCTACAACAACAGCCACCACACCACTATTGGTATGCCGCCTTACGAAATGTTGTATGGTAGAAGATGTCGAACCCCGGTCTGTTGGGGGGAGGTAGGACAGAAAGAATTGGGAAGTTTAGAGGTAGTCACAGCAACCTCTGTAAAGTTTGATCAGATCAAGGCCAGAATGAAAGCTGCACAGGACCGTCAAAAGTCCTACGCAGATAGGAGGCGGAGACCAATCGAATTCAATGTCGGGGATCAAGTACTATTGAAGGTATCTCCCTGGAAGGGGATCATACGATTCAGAAAGAGAGGGAAGTTAAGCCCAAGATTCGTCGGACCCTTCAAAATACTAGCGCGAGTTGGTGAAGTCGCTTACCGGTTAGAATTACCGGATGAGCTTAGTGGAATTCACCCAACCTTCCACGTGTCGCACTTGCGCAAGTGCTTGGCCGACGAATCAGCGCATGTGACACTTGACGACATCGAGATAGATAATAGCCTCAATTACATCGAGGAACCCGTCGCCATACTAGACAGGAAAGAAAAGCGGTTACGGAATAAAGTGATACAGTTAGTCAAAGTACAATGGAAGCATCGTAAAGGGTCAGAAGCTACATGGGAAACCGAGACAGAAATGAAAGAGTCGTACCCGCACCTGTTTGACTTATAACAGGTTTCGAGGACGAAACCTTTCGTAAGAGGGGTAGACTTGTAACATCCCAAAATAAATAAAAACCCAAATAAAAGAAAAAGGAAGGTGGGCTTGGCTAGGGGCCGGCCCATGGGCCCGAAAACTGAGAAGAACCCTTCTAATCAGTAGCCATTTCCTCCTGTGTCCTTCATTTTCTTCCTGCGCAAGAACCTTAGAGAGAGAGAGAGAGATCGTCTAGAGAGAGAAAGCTCGGATCAAGCTCAAAGTCTCGAGGATTGTTGCTCAACATCTCTGGAGCATAAAGGAACGAGAAGGAAGCTATAACAGGTAATTATTATGCCTAAATCTGAGTTTTTGTAACTTTCGGGTTTAGGGTTAATAATCGAGTAAAGATTTAGATTTTTACGTGTGAAACTGGAAACAAACCACGGGTTTGGGTTCATGGGGGAAAATGGAACATTTCGAACGTAAAAAGTTCATAGCTTGATCGATTAGAACAAAGGGACCAGATCTAGGGTTCTGTTTGGGGAAGAAGACTGCACAGTCGAAACTACTAGTTTCGATATGGACGCATCTATCGAAACTACCTAGTTTCGACAGGGGCAGACCCATCGAAACTACCATAGTTTCAATATAGACCCAAGACCTTAACTAAGAATTTATATAAGTCATACGACTCGAAACTACTTAGTTTCGATAAGAAGCAGTGACTCGAAACTACTTAGTTTCGATAAGAAGCAGTGACTCGAAACTACTTAGTTTCGATAAGAAGCAGTGACTCGAAACTACTTAGTTTCGATAAGAAGCAGTGACTCGAAACTACTTAGTTTCGATAAGAAGCCAGGGCTCGAAACTACATAGTTTCGATAAGGAGCCAGGACTCGAAACTACCTAGTTTCGATAATGAAACCATGACCCGAAACATCTGAGTCAAGCCTAGTAATGTCTAAGTGTCCCCTAGGAACACAGCCTTACGCCTATGACTTGATTATACAGATTGTGGGTGACCATAGTGACATTCAGGAACCGGCTAGGTGTAAACAGAAACGATTCATCTGGTGAGTTCTTATTGCCCTTTTTCCTAATGGTTTTGGGCTGGCATGCATACTGGTATAGTATTTTATAAAAATGTTATTTTTATAAAATGAAAGGCAAAGTATAGTATTTTATAAAAATGTTATTTTTATAAAATGAAAGGCAAAGTATAGTATTTTATAAAAATGTTATTTTTATAAAATGAAAGATAAAGAACAAAAGAGCATAGTATTATCTTTTAAACAAGTTTTTGAAAGATAACAATGAGCTAAAGAAAGAATGATAAAGGAGCCGTACTTCGGTACAGCTCGACAGTGACAGTGACAGTGACAGTGACAAATACCATGTTATATGCTTATGTGTTAATATGTGTTATTTGTCTATATGAAAGTTATGTGATTGCATTTCTATTTGTGTAATAGTGTAATTGCATTGCATAGTAGTTGCATAGTAGAAAGTCCTGCAGGCATGCTAAAGTAGAAGTCTCACCCTGAGGTGTGAGCAATGCTAAAGGAGTCTTACACTTCGGTGTAAGCAATGCTAAAGGAGTCTTACACTTCGGTGTAAGCAATGCTAAAGGAGTCTTCACTTCGGTGTAAGCGAGAAAGTCTCACCCTGAGGTGTGAGCAATGCTAAAGGAGTCTTGCACTAACGTGCAAGCGAGAAAGAAAGTCCCACCCTGAGGTGTGGGCAGCGCTAAAGTAAAAGTCTTACCCTGAGGTGTAAGCAAGATAGGGATCTGGTCCTCGGACCACGATCCATATGTGATAGTTAAAGTATGATAAAGTCACTTGTCAAGTATAAGTGAAATGATAGACAGAGTACAGTGGGACACCCTAACGGGTTTCCTTAAAGATAAAGTTTTAATGACAGATAGTAACGTAACAGATTTATAACTGTAACGTTGTAAAGTTTTAAAGTAATAGTTAAAAGTTTATTTCAAAGAAAGTGAAAGTAAAGCTTATCTTATTTTAATAAAACTAAGCTACCAAAGATAAAGTTTACAGTTTAAAGTAAAGAGAGAACTCACCAGCGTTAGCTGACTTTTAGTATGCATGGCAGGTAAAAAGGGTAAAGCTAAAGAAAAGTGAAAGAGCCATGTGGGCTGGATAGCATGGACATCGGGCTGCGGTATTGAAGACTGACATTTCCAATCCTGATAGTTCATGTTATAGACAATATTTCATGTTTTAGTTTGATGAATGATTTGAATTAAAGACTTCCGCTGTAATAGATTCTGATTTCCGGTTTAAGAACTATGTTTGTTATGTTGTGTGCCAACTATGAGATGTACCCGTTTTGGGGCGTTTCATGTTCAAACACAATTTAAACTATTCTATGTTTGACGTATTCTTGTTCAAACACGATTTGAGCTACCCCATGTTTGACGTATTCTTGTTCAAACATGATGAACGTATGAGGCTTTAAACTACTCCATGTTTGACGTATGCTTGTTCAAACATGATGAGCGTATAAGACTTTTAAATTACTCAAGGTTTGATGAATTCTTGATTAAACACGAGGAAAGTGTAAAGACTTTAAACTACTCGGTGATTGAGGTATTCTTATTCAATCACGAGGAAACTTTGAAACTCTAAATCTTGTCACATTCTTCTCTCTTTAATCATTGAATGACGTTTCTCTCTAAGGGACTCGTTAATCAATGATCACTCTTATGTGGAAACCTTAGTCGCATGTTAAACAAATTCTTGTACTCTTTCTTGATCCGCACACAAACGGAAGGACCTATGCAGACTATACGACGATTTAAATGCTTGCGGGTGCACACGTAAGTATGAAAATCAGCGTATGGAAAGACATAGTAAACTCTGTCGTGTGCTATGATCTAAGACTTATCATAAAAGGTAGCCACGAAACTTAGGTACCGTAGCAATCCTTAGACGTATTAGTCTACAAACTCAAATTCTTGAACTATCATCGAATCCATTCCGGGTGATGCACCTCACTTTAAATCAGGAATGGAAGTTCATCAGTTATTCTCTCAAATACATTTCTGAAAACAAATCTTCATATATTTCAATGAAACTATATGCTTCTTAGGGAAACTCTTGGCAACCATATGCATTGAAAACTTAGAAACTCGAGCGTAATCTTATCCCTATCCTTACAACTCATTTAAAAATCTAAACGTAACCCAGGGTTTACTTGGGAACGTAGAGCACCTTTCTCAATATCCTTGTGCGTACCATAGACTTAAATCCTGAACTAAACCCTTCTACCTTAATTTCGGGACGAAATTTCCTAAAGTAGGGGAGACTGTAATATCCGGGATTTTTACGACGTAACTTTTCCTAAACTTCTACACGTTAAAAACTTAAATTCTTATTAAAACTATTTTCTTGAACAATAAATATTAAATTTATATAATATGGATTTAAAGAAAAAGGATCATATCTATATGTGTGTGTTTTATAAATAAAATACTATTTAAATTCTTTGCAAGTTTGCAATTATGTAAATAATTTAAACTTATAAATCATAAATCTTAGAAATTGTTTTATAAATTTATAAAATAATAAAACTTATAAAAACAATTTAGCTTTTATATATTGATTTTAATAAAAGCCCAGGGACTGAAACTGTCAAACTCTGAAACTTGTTTTAAACTAAAACTATACTTTTAGACTTAAACAGTTAAACCCCTGAAACAACAGGGGCCTGTTTTGCCATTTCACCAAACTTCCGGAACTCAAATCAAACCCAGGTTCGAAACCCGCAGACCCCGGTTCCACCCCCTCTTTCACGCAAAACCGCAATATCGACCAGATTCGATGAACCTCGAACTCGCAGGAGGCGTGCGACCAGAACCCGATGTACTTCAATGCTCGGACACGGCCCGAGACCCGCACATTTTCAAATTCGAAGCCATCGGCTCAACCTCCACCTCCCCAACCGTTCACACATTTAATGCCCAAATTGGCTATAAATACCGGCTCCTACACCTCAACAACATCACTCTAAACCTCTCTCAAGTGCCAATTTCACGAAATCGTACTCACATTTCTCGGTTTGAAGCCGTGAACCGCCGACTACGACCCCAAGCTCGTTCTCCCTCGTCTCGACTCCATTTCAGGTAATTCTTGTGGCCATTGTGCTCGTTTCATCTCATAGATCGAAAGCCATCTGTTTAAATCCATTAACAGAGGGCAAATCGACATGTATTTGGCGAACTTGAATTCTAGGGTTCTTGATAAATTTGGGGGCAATTCGGGATAATGGTTATCTTTTTATTTTTCAGTTATAACATTAGTGAACCCGTAGCCGGGATGGTTAAGTGTTTGTGTGTGATGGTGACCCGGGGCAGACCCGAGTTCGATTCGGTCTGGCCCCAGGTTTTTGCCTCTACTTTCTTTTTACTTTTAAAACAGTTTAAAAACTTCTAATAATTTTTATAAAATCTGTCATACTTATATAAACCTAAAAATGATTTTTATTTACATTTTTGTATACAAGAACTATTTTAATTAATTAAACTTAGTTAAAACTTATAAAAAGATTAATCTTTAAAATTAATTTTTAATGCTTAAATACCATAAAAGAAATACTTTTATACTTATGTATTATTTAGAAAACGGAATACTTATAAACTTGTGCATTTTATAAAAGTTATATCTAATAAAGGCTTGCTTATTTATTTATTTATTTAAAACAAGAGAAATAATTATACTTTACTAAATTCTTAAGTAATTATAATCTTATAAAGTTTATAAAAAAAAAGAAATAGGAACTTTAAACACTTATAAAATTGCAAACCTTATTTAAATACTTTGAGAAACTTTATAGACTTATAAACTTTAAAACTTATATAAATGCTATTTGGCACTTTATTAAACTATAACTATATTTCATTTGTTTAAACTTATGAAAACGCTTTTTTTTATAATAAGTACTAATTACTTAAATGCTTGAATAAATCATAGATGATTTATATCTATCGTTTTCAATTAGATAATTGCTTATCCTAAATAACCATGTATTCTTAAAATGATTATCACAAAACCTTAATCATTATCCTTTAAATAATAGTCGTCGTTTTTATTATTAATCTTTAATAATTATTTATTCTCTAAATAAATATCATTAAACTTTAATCTAAACTCTTCCCTAACTATTAGTACTACTTTACTTCTAAAACACTTAGAAAACTATTTGGATTATTATTTCCTAACTTGTGTAATTAATAATTATAAACTTTCTAAATAATTATGTTAATTTATATAATTCTGAAACTATAAACTTATTAAACTTTGATATCCAAACCTTGTGTCATTCATTCCAAATCTTTATTTGAAGCTTTGATTTAAACTTCGTAAACACAACCATTCTCATCTCCTACTTGGAACCCTAGACAGTTCTAGTTAATCTTAGCATCTTAGAATTCTTTTCCTAGACTTATAGGATCATATGTTAAACTTTATACTTATATTCTTAGGCTCGTTGTGAGGGTAATCTCTCTCAAAGTCTTGCAACACTTAACCTTGTCGGATACTCTTTCATCCAATACAAGTGAGTATACTTAGCCCATTTTTTCTTTCTATACTTTTGGGGTGAAACATGTTCAAAACTTTAAACTTATACAATTCTTGTACAACTATGACTAGATGCTTATTCTTATGTTAAACTTGAGACTTGTATGCTTAGATTAAACTTAAAACTAGCACATTCATTAACTTTGATCAAGCCTATGGTAACAATGATAGATCTATTGCATTTGACCAATCCACCTTGATTGATTGACCCCTTCGGGGGGGGAGCCCTTGGTGATTGTTACTGAATTAAACTTTAAACTTGAGACTTATAAGGGTAACCTGCGGGTTATGCCTAAACTTGGTTGGAGGGTTGAAGTGCACAATGTTTAAGATACTTGTTCTCATACTTACATTATAGAATGCATATATCATAGTGAATTGTAATTTTTTCCAAATACTTGTTAAACTGTGTCAAAACCTTTGTATCTCACCAACTATTTTGTAGTTGACAGATTCTTACACATGTTTCAGGTTCTACATCATGAGACTTGTTTGTGATCACATAGGACGCTTTGGACCTAGACTAGTTATTAAATAAATGTTGTATACTTGTTATTTCCTTTGTATTGAACCTTTGAATCTATTATTAATAAAACTATTTAAACTTTAATAGTCAACCTTGTGCTATTGAACAACCGCGTCTGCCCCGACGTATAATCCGTCGTCGGTTGGGGTGTGACATCTAAAAATATGTTTATGTATCTTGATAATTAAGTTTTAGGTTTATTTATAATTCTTAAATCTTCATTATTTGTTATTATGATTTCTTATTTCAACAATGACTTATGACATCCAACATATAAATATTAATACAAACTATTAGTTTACAACATGTTGGATATTTTTAACCCGTGTAATACATGGTTTCTAAACTAGTTTATTAATAAAAGAGTCGATCAAAAGATTTTAGTCAAAACTGAGTTTTCTTGATGTGTGATTTTCGGGCATGCGCCATCAGGATTTTATTCAAATAAAAACTTATTAATCCCTTGTTACTTATGCTCTTAAAATAATAGCAGAGTTAAGTAATGTTTCAACCCTAGCCCTTGTTGCTTATCAAGAGTCATATACTCAAAACATTTCTAAAGCAATTAATTCTATAACAAAGGCGAGACATTTTCGGAAGCTCCATCCGATATCTATACTCTATAATAAATAAAGGTTTTAATAAAACAAATTTTTCCGCTCTCTCTCCTATTAATTGCACAAGTTTTTTTTAATTATTTTCTAATTATTTTTTATTTTCCGCCTTTAACTCCTATTAAATAATAGTTATTTCTATAATTGTTTTTATAAACGTTTTTTATTTAAAAAAATGTTTGTTCATAAAACATTTTTAGAAATTAAACATTTATTTCATTCTTTTTATAAAACATTTTTAAAAAGTAACTGTATTACGTTTCTAAAATTTGTATTAAAAAACTATGTAATATGTTATAAATATGTAAATATTTATTATTAAGTATATATAAAATTGTATTTATTTAATCCGTGTAATACACGGGGTTTCTAACCTAGTAATAGTAATATATATAGAAGCTACTATAATATAATAATCAGAATGAGGAGGTTTTGGGTTCAAGTCTTATTTGTGATAAAAAAAATGGTTTCAGGTTGACCCAGAGGGTTTTCTC
Source organism: Smallanthus sonchifolius (assembly GCA_023525975.1). NCBI lineage: Eukaryota > Viridiplantae > Streptophyta > Magnoliopsida > Asterales > Asteraceae > Smallanthus > Smallanthus sonchifolius. The sequence goes on along the minus strand of CM042041.1, from coordinate 55,623,045 downwards.
ATCTATAGTGGGTTTCCTCCTAAGGGTCGTGGAGATGATCGGGTAGGCTAATGACCCGTCAGTGATCCAAATTGTTGTTCTATATATATATATATATATATATATATATTTATATATATAGGGGAGGGTTCCAGAGAAAACCACAAGTTAGGCGAAAACCGAGAAAACCACTAAAAAAACCAATTTTACTCGATCATATAATAATTTTTCTTTTTTGTTTTGTTTTATTTTTATTTATTTATAAGAGTATCAATGTAATATTAAACATTTTTACCAAAAAACATTTTTACACATAGAGTTACGTATACGTAAACATAAAACAAAAAAATTGCGGTTACGTATACGTAAATCAAAAAAATTGATTTTGGATACGTATACGTAAATCAAAAAATTGCCTAAAATGATGTGGTTTTCTTGGTTTTCGCCTAACTTTGTGGTTTTCTCTTGATCCTTCCCCTATATATATATATATATATATATATATATATATATATATATATGTATATATATATATGTATGTATGTATGTATAATAATCAGAATCCAAAACCTAACAATTTAGAATTATTGGTGTAAAGTATAGGAGTAATATTTACCGTTCAAAAAAAATTAATTTGGCAAATTGAAATCCATCCTAGTCAGATTCAAAATTACAAAATCAAAACATGGATTTTACCAAGCGAAGACTATCATAGAAGAAAAGGGGCTTTTGGTGTTGGAGAAGGACCACGTACGTACCAAGTGCCAGGATCATCTCATTGAGATACCTCATCCACATTTCCACATCTCATTGAAATCTTACCGTGGTCTCGAACTTTGTAAGCGAAGTTGCTGCTTTGCGAGGGACACGATGGAAGGGTAGGTCGCGAAATTGAAGTCCGCATTAAACATCCTCTACAATGATGTCTTCGTCTGGGAACCAGAAGAACTCCGCCTGAGGTCGGCGGTGAAGGGATCCAACCTAAACTTTAACTCGTTGATGATTGATGATGTGTAGGAATGAAGACGTAGAGGGGTAGACAGTTAGGAAGAACGTGGGTAATCCGTGTGATCTCACCTAATTTCTTAACTATCAAAATTTTGTATTTTAAATGGCCAGTATCTATTAAAAAGGTAGTTTTTTGTATTTTAAACGGTTGTGATTCAATCTAAACAAACACAAATGACGGTTGACTCTTCTTGGTCTATATATTTATAATTATAGCATAAAGGCTAGAAACCTCTAACGCTTTCTCAAACTCCTATAGAAGGATGAGAAATCAAGGTGAGGGAGTGAAACAAGTAAAATAAGCTAAACATACTCATCTAATCATCGGATGTTTGTGATTATTGGATTAGTAGCTTAAAAGAAAATGACCATATGAAGACAATGAAGAACATACACTAGTTATTAAAATGTTCTCGGTTGTAATACCTTAAGTTATTTTAACTTACTTATGTATGTACAATTTGTAAATATAGTTTTCTTTTATTTGCAGTTGAATCAAATAAAAGATGACACCCCAAGCTCAACAATAGTAGCTGTAGACTCATTTCCAAATCTCATTTATTTGCAGTGAATCAAAGCTCATATCTTTATCACTCCTCTAAAATTGAAGAGTTAGCTATAAAATTAACTCTGCTCAAGCTGATAAATAAGAATTCTAAGTTATAAAATGTTCTTTTTAGTTTCGGTATTCAACTGCTTTAACTGTTATTATAGTTCATAAGTCATTTCTATTTATCAGTAATCCGGGTCCCATACTTATACTAAAAGGTAATGAATTCATAGTTTATTTTCTTAAAATTTAAGTTCTTAAATGTATTATCAGTAACACAATATCTTATAAAGCTTGTTAAGTTTTTTATGCACTTTACTTTGTATTTTATATAAAATTTATATATTTATGGTGAACAACAAAAATACAAAAAAGAAAAAAAATGTCATAATCACAAACTGAAGAGATGCACTAGACAAAGCCCACATCCTCAAAGCCCTAAAACAAGGGGGTAAAACTTACTTCCACTCTTATATAACATGAGTATGTCTAATCCATCTCCCCCACAACACATCACATCGCATTTTCAAATTAATTACCCATCTTTTCAATAAAAAAAGTATATATATATATATATATATATATATATATATATATATATATATATATATATATATATAGATCAAGAGAAAACCTTAAAGTTAGGCAAAAATTGAGAAAACCATTAAAACAATGTATATTTCTATGGGTTACGCATACGTAACCGTAATTTTTTTGTTTTCTGTTTACGTATACGCAACACTATGGGTTACGTATACGTAAGCCAACATTTAAATGATTTTTTGGTAAAAATATGAAATATTACATTAATAATTTATAAAAAAATAAAAATAAAACAAAATAAAAAATAAAAATTATTATATTATTGGTTAAAATTGGTTTTTAGTGGTTTTCTCGGTTTTCGCCTAACTATGTGATTTTCTCTGGAACCCTCCCTTATATATATATATATACATATATATATATATTATATATATATATACATATATATATATATATACATATATATATATATATCCTATAGTTGTAATGTAAACTAGGGCTATTAACAAGTCAAATCGAACCGAACCAGGGTATGCTAGCTCGGTTTGGTTTATAAACGATCCGAGCCGAGCTAGCTTCGGTTTGGACGTTAGGGTTCAATAACATAAAAGACTATTTTTAGAGCGAATTCATCTGAACCGCTTTAAATATGGCTTCTTTTGGTGCGGTTTACCTAAATCACTTAAAAAAATCAATTTCGTATTTTTTGAAGCGGTTTATTTGAATTTGTTTTTTAAGTTTATTTTTTAAGCCGGTTTTCATTAAAAACCGCTCCTAAAAAAATTGAACCAGTCTAAAAAACCGTTTATGTACTAGTGCTCTATCCTAAAGGTAAGAGAGGTTGCTCCCATTAAGGCCTCCGGCTTCAAAAGTTATTTTTTTCATAGACGAATACTAATGTTGATGGCATACATTTGGATAACATATAATAGGTTCTATCCTTTTTTATTTCATACAAACAAACATATTCGGTAAGATTCATTTGAATGTAGTGTTTGGAAATGATAAAATGAGAGTAAACCTAGTATAAAAGTTCTTTTTGATTTCATATATGTTATAAATATAAGTTTTACAATTAGAAGTAGTTTCTATCCTTTTGATTGGATTCTCCTTTTAGTTGTAATCATCAATTGAGTTTAATCAAAGGTCCCATGGTCATACTTGAAAAGGATACAAGCAGATTTAAAACCACCCTAATGTAGACACGTGGCTAATTTTTTTATTTTATCTTTCAAAAACATTATCTTTACAAAGTGACCATTTAGGTGATTTGGTTTATTTTGTTTGTCTAATTTTGGAACTTATGACTTAACTCTTCGATAACAACCATTTTTTGTTCAAAAGATAAACTAAGATTTTTTTTTCTGTGTGAGAGTCTGGGTCGGCTTATTTTGGTAGATAAAACTTATGTTGAAACGAAGACTTGCTATTGCGCATGATAAAAAAAACCTCGAACATTTTTAGTAAAAAGTATACCTGGACGTTGGCAAAAAAAAACCCCCGCATTCCGTTTAAAAAAATAAACGAACGAAAGTTAGCACATGGATACGAAATTAATAGAAAACTAAACGGATTAAAAGTGTATATTATATATATACTATATGGGGCCAACACGATTCCCCTCACAACACGGTGGGGACATTGTCGATTTTGGTTCGGCTCGTTTGCGGGGCTAAAATTTACGTACAGTCTCTATAGTGTACGGAAAAAAATACTCGTTTTTTAATAAAACTTCATTTTTCATAAAAATTATATTGGAACATTGACAAATAAAAACTAAAAAAAGTTGTGCTTTCCGTTTTTAATGAAAAGGTAAAGAAGGTAAAGAACAAAAGTTATAACAGAGAAACGAAGTTATTAGAAAAGTAGACGGGTTAAAAATGTATATTATATATAGCATGACGGTTGCAAACAAAATAAAATAAAAAGTAATAAAAGTTATATGTGAAATACAAAAAAAAAAGTAATAAAAAATAATAAAAGTTTATTCACGTTGCCATTTATATTGAGTTTATAATATGTGGTTTAGAAGAGAAAGTGATGTTATGCAAGTGTTAATATGTTAGATTAACTACTCCATAAATGTAATGCTGGACCGTGTCTTCGTATTTGATATTATTTGGTCTGTAAAAGGTTTAGGGTTTCATTTATCTTATTTGAACCTAGTTTTTAGTTTAGTGTCCTATAATAAGTTAATGACATTATGATGTATGAAAGTAATAGGATGAGGAAGATTTAGGGGTCAGGTTCATGCATATACATATTCTTATTGTCTATATTTTTTATAACTTTAAACACGAATGGCCCATATGCATCATATATAGCTTATTGTCTATATTTTTTATAGCTTTAAACACGAAGGGCCAAATCTAGGTCACTATCGCAACGACTCTTTTCCTCCGGATATGATCTCTACCACCCACTTTGTGGAAATGGGTCTCCTCAATAGATCTTGTCCAACCACCACCATTTACGAACTTTTGTGATAGTGATTTTTCAATGCCAAACTGACTGAGAGGTCGAAACTATTTTGATATCACTTGTCACATACTCGTCTCATGATCGTTGTTCAACGTATCATGGAGGTATATGCATTTCATCATGCCATTAACTCATCTATGGAGTGACCTAGATTTGGCAATCTTGACCCAAAGTAGAAGTTGGTTTGTTTGAACAAAAATATATATATATATTTGGTTGAATTGTGAAAATGAGTAACACCTTAAAATAATTAGGGTCAAGATTAGTCACCTAAAAACTGCTGAAAAATCCTAAGCTTTTAGAAATTTGAATTAGTTTATTAATTTATTTATTATTGCCTTGTTAGTCAAGTATTGCGATTCCTAAACATTAGAATTAGATTAGAACTCAATGAGTTTTGAGTATTACCAATAAAGAAAAAGTCGTCGTTGGGTTATTCCCCAACAAAATATTGTGTTTTTTGCGTGAATTACCAATTGTTCTCAACAAAAACTATGTAAATTTAAAATGAATTCAAACGGGTAGCATATTTTAGTATTTTTCTTTTCTAAGACATCTTATTTCAACCGTGCCACTTTTTTGTTACAACTCATTCTGATCCGAAACAAATTGATACTTTTTTTTTTTTGAAACAATCCGTTTTGACCCGAACTCATTTTGGTCATAACCCATCCTGTAGTGACCCAACCCAACACAATCCATCCGTTTTACCAGACTTAGAGTGACTCCAACTCCCGACCAGGTGACAAGCGCAAGCACTTTCGGCACATATCATAACATAATTATATATGAAAAAAAAATGAAAAACAATTACAAAGGTGAAAGATATACTAACACCACCAAATATATACATTCACGCACATGTCAAAATTTTGGAAAATATTTGAAATAAAATGTTGTATGGTGCGACTTAATTTACCACTTTGCCATCCTAAATCTGTATAAATACCCATTCATTTGAAATACTCTCTCGCTCAATTTCTGCACATCAACCGTAATCTCTTATGCATATCTATCCATTCATTTCTTCGATTTTGTTGTGCGTTTGAATGTATTTTCCCCAATTAATATGAAACGGCAAATAATTTTTTATTATGTATGCAGATGGTGAGTTGTTTTCAATTGACTCACGAAATGCGGGTAAAAGAATTAATACATCCTTTGTGTTGTATATCGCCGGTCAGTCCACCGGAGCCAAGGATGAAGTTATCGGAAAATGCCGTTGGATGGACGTCATGTGGAAGCTTCGCCGGAGTCCTATACAAATGGACGAATTACGGCAAAGGATGGAGATCCAGATGGTTTTTGCTACTCAACGACGTGATCTCGTACTCGACGATCCTACAACCGGATACACTCGCAGTGGGAGAAGACGTTAGGTTTGTTGGTGGAAGTAGTAGACGTCATAAGCACCAGAAAGCGGTTGGAACCGTTCACCTAAAGGTAATTAAAACGACGACGTAACATAACTTTATCAACGTAAAGGATTTAGGCTTTAGATAGGTAGTCTGATTAATTAAAATCAGAAGTTATAGATTGATTTTCATGTTTTGTAGATTATGTTATTGGTAACAATTATGAATTTTTGGATTTCATTTTGGTTTATAGGTGAATTTTGAAAACATTTTGGTTTACAGGTAATCTGCTGGTTGGGCAAGCGGATTTAGCAAATCCCAGCCAAATCCAATCATGCAACAAGCAAATTCTACTCGAATCATTTTTTTTAATAACTTGTAATATATATATATATATATATATATATATATATATATATATATATATATATATATATTTAAAATATCCAAATACACAGTTTTGTATTTAGATTAATTATTAGAAAAGAAAAAGAAAAAAAATGCTTTGAGTAGAATTCGCTTGTTGAATAAGCGGATTTGGTTGGGATTTGTTGAATCTGCTAGACCAACTTGCGGATTACCTATAGACCAAAATGAAATCCAAAAAACTCCAACAATTATCTTGTATAGGAGTCCTTTATTTTGTTGATTTCTCTGGGGATAGAAGTTCATATAGTTTAATTCTTTGCTTGGAAGGTTGTTCTGAACCAGTTTTTAAGTCTAAGATTCATTGGCAGAGAACATATGAAGGAAAAACTGAAATGTTGGAAGCACCCAAAAAATTATCTTGAATGTTGTTTAGGCTGTAAAAGGCTGCCAAATTCTTGTAATTTTTTGTTGCAGGTGTCATCATTCCGAGAGAGCCGATCAGATGAAAGTAGATTTTATGTATTTACAGCTACAAAGACACTTCATCTCAGAACAAGTTCCAAGAAAGAGAGGGCTGCCTGGATTGAAGCTTTGGCGTCAACCAAAAATCTATTATCGTTAAGACAGTTTAACGATAAACCATCTATTGTAGTACCAACTGATGTATCATTGCCAAATGAAAGATTAAAGAAACGCCTACTCGAAGAAGGAACCAGTGAGGTGCTTGTTAAGAACAGTGAGCAGATCATGCTCTTGGAAAAGGTAACTAAGAGTATTTTTGTTCTTTAAAAGTTTTTACCATTGTCACTCGACCTATAAAGTAGTTTCAACAGTTGACCGGCCTTAATGGAAAATTTGGTTAGTTGAGTAACCTTCTTTTACATTAACCCGTTCATTTTTTTTTTACAAAGTAGTTATTTAATGTGAACAAAGATCTTGGAACATCAGAAATGTAACCTTTTCTAATGCTAAAAGCATGTAAAAATTGAAGGCCCACCCATGTGGTTGGAGTTATCTTCTTACTTTTCTAGCTCTCAATAATTCATCAAGCGCCTACTTGTACCGTGTTACACTTTGGTAGTATGTGTCTGCATGCCATGTGCCCAATTGTCCCAAATTGACATAGAAATGTTCAAGACCAAGCTTCATGTACCAAATTTTGCAACCTTTCCAAAAAAGCTCACCACTGCCCTTTTGATCTTTCATATTGGTCATGTTAGACTCTGGACATAAATTGTAACCGTGATTGTTGGGCTAACTGTTTTCAACCCGTTATGATCTGTAAAAGTTAAGAAACAGGTATTGGTGAAAGTTTTTTAGGTTCCATCTTTAGTTAGATTGCCTGTGGATTTGAGGTAAATAGTTCATTGAATCAACACTAGCTAATAAATCCCACTTCATTAGAGATAAATTCTTGAATGTTCAAACTAAAGGAAGATAAGTGTTGTCATTGAATTAGTGAATTACTCCAATCATCATCTGCTGATGTCCTTTCTTGTTACCTAATGAAGTAGTTGATTAACTTAGTGTTATGTATCAGGCTGCTAATTCAATTGAATATTCTGATGATGAAGAAATTTACTTCTTTGACACACAAGATTGTTTTCATGAATTAAAGACCCAACCTGATGAAATGACCGCGTGTGAAATTGAAAGGAGAAAGAAGCTTCCTGATCCAGCTGAGAAAGAAAAGGGTGCGAGTTTGTGGTCTCTGATTAAAGACAATGTTGGAAAGGATCTCACACACGTCTGTCTCCCTGTTTATTTTAACGAACCCATTTCATCTCTGCAAAAGTGTTTTGAGGACCTAGAGTACTCTTACCTTCTAGATCAAGCTTATCACTATGGAAAAGAGGTACAACATTATTTCAATTGGTTTCCATGATTTGTGTTCCTTAAAGTGTGTTCTTAAATCTTAATATCATATATGATGTGGTCCTAGGGAAACAGTCTCCAAAGAATATTAAAAGTTGCTGCTTTCGCGGTTTCTGGATACGCTTCTTCAGAAGGACGACACTGCAAACCATTCAACCCGTTGTTAGGGGAAACTTATGAAGCTGATTATCCTGAGAAAGGAGTTCGTTTCTTTTCCGAGAAGGTTTGTTTTTTTTTTTCAAATTTATCTCATGTTTTATAAAAAAGGGGTAACTTTAAAGAATATTAACCAAATTTCCCATGTGTGTCATTAAAGCATTCAAAGTTTTTTCCCTTCTAAAACCACTCAACTTTCATGAAGTGTTCCAATCTTGTATAATTTTTTTTTAAGTTAAGCGATGCAAATGAAACATATATGAATATTGTTTACAATTTAGTGGTTAATTTTTTTTTTCCAATTTGACTTAAATTAAACAATTATGAAACCGGGTTATTATTTAGTGAACTTTTGTTCTTCACAATTACCTCTTATTTCAAGTTAATTTGAAAAAAAAATAGTAATCTAGATTCATATATGTTACTTTTTCCTCACTTAATTTTCAAAAAAATTAACATTTATAAAAAAAATTATACAAGATTGGAACACCCAATGAAAGTTAAGTGACTTTAGATGTACAAAGAAACTTTCAATGACTTTAATGGAACACTAGAAAAACTTGGTTACTATTGTGTGAAGTTTTAAACTTTTAAACGTTGTGATCATTTATTTATTCTTACAGTTTTGAAGCTCAATTTTTATAAAAAAAACAGGTTAGTCACCATCCTACCCTAATAGCTTGTCACTCTGAAGGTAGAGGGTGGAAATTCTGGGGAGATAGCAACATCAGAACAAAATTTTGGGGACGATCAATTCAGCTCGACCCTGTTGGTGTTCTTACATTAGAATTTGATGATGGAGAGGTATTTAAGTGGAGCAAGGTATGAAGACCATATAATTCACTGCCACCCTTGTATAGTATTTGTTTTTACTTGCTATAATTCTGTTTCTACTGCAGGTGACCACCAGCATTTATAACCTTATTTTGGGTAAAATTTATTGTGATCATCATGGAACAATGCATATACGTGGTAACCGAGAATATTCATGCCAACTAAAATTCAAAGAACAGTCTTTTCTTGAAAGAAATCCACACCAAGTAAGAGCCTGCAAGTGTCTTTTTAAAGTATTATTATCAAATCATTACTTTGTTATATAAGGTTCATTGTTTTAGGTACACGGGTTTGTTGAAGATGTTAGTCGTAAGAAACACGCGACTTTATTTGGGAAGTGGGATGAAAGCATGTATTACATAAATGGAGATGCAAATGTGAAGCCCAAGGATATGAGTGATGCAAATCTTTTATGGAAAAGATCTATGCCTCCTAGTAATCTCACTCGATACAATCTAACGTCTTTTGCAATCACATTGAACGAGTTAACCCCAGGATTGCAGGTAGTAGAGAGATGACCCAAAGATAAAGAAAATTAAAAAAAAAAGTATATTTATTACATTTAATTTGTGCTTGTTTCTGATTGTTGTTGGTGTCTGGTAACGGTTAAGGAAAAGCTTCCTCCTACGGATTCAAGACTCAGGCCAGATCAACGACACCTGGAGAACGGAGAATATGACATGGCAAATGCTGAAAAGCTACGCCTCGAGACCAGGCAGAGAATGGTACTAATAACCAATACTAATAACACTTCGTATATTAATGCTCAACTTATTATTCTGTAAAGTTACCCTACTTATTACTGATGATTTGCTATTATCTGCTCTAAACTTTGCAGTCAAGGAAATTACAAGAAAACGGATGGAAACCGGGATGGTTTCAAAAAGATAGTGAAAATGGTACCTACCGATATGTAGGCGGATACTGGGAAAAACGACAGGAACATTGCTGGGACGGTTGCCCAAATATATTTGGTGAGCTTAGCCAAGATATTCATGATTCCACCAGCAGACCATGAATTATAAGGTAATGATTTCTGTCTGTTTATGTTAGATTACTAATGCACTACATTCCTTAAAAACACATGGTATCAAGGAAAAAATTTGATGAACGCAGGACAAAATCATAGTAGAAAAGAAAATTTATATATCAGAGCAGATATACAGCGTATGCATTTGAAGGACGTTTAATACACAGCCAATTTGAAGTAATGAACTGCGAGAACGGTATAAACACTTGCATCTATTGCTAAACGCGATAGATAAAACGGTTATTTAACTGCCCCCATTATCTTTCCCATTACATCTGATGAGCACTACATACCAGTGCTTATTACGATTCTTGTTGTATTGCATATATATGTGTGTTTGTATGTATGTATATTGTGCAAAAAAGATGAACATAAGTAGTAGGAGAGATAAAAACATTTACATGACCGTCTGTGTATCACATTCAAAACAATACGTATAAATGCATTATGCAGTTCTTAACAAAGTATTGGTTTGAGGATTATACTATTTATACATGTATTGTTTACCCATTTGCGGAATCAATAAAAATAAATACAAGTTTTTGTGTTTTAAAAATGTGTAGAGACGTTTGATGGTCGTTTTTCACTTTTGCTAACCACTAAAAGATGGAAAATATATAAACCACACCATAAAGCTATATATATAAACTTTATATTTGATCACCATTAGTTTAGAAGCTAACAAAATAATGGGAGTGTACATTTTTACATCTCCATTATTTCTTCATCTTGTTCATTGTCATCATTATCTTCAAGTTATACAAATATTAGATAGACAGTTAAATAAAGGAGAAAACAGTCAAACCACTTGGCCTTCTTCCAACTCAATACCCTCCCCAGCAATCCTATGCTCCCTGTAAACATACCATTTTGCCCCTATCAAATATAACCCCATGTTAATAACACTCAGAACTGTAAGCAACCAATAGAAGTTATAAAGCTTCCCCTTATTCAAGTTATCGGCTAGCCACGGATCACTGTCTCTGGTCACCTTGTGCACTATGGTCACCAACAACGAGCTAAAAAAGAACCCCAACGACAATGTACTTAGAAACAACCCTGTGCTCATCGTCTTCATCCCTTTAGGACACTCGCGTAAGAAGAAATCAAGTTGTCCTATGTAAGTAAACGCCTCACCCGACCCCACAAAGAAAAACTGTGGAATTAACCAGAACACACTAAGTGGAACCACCTTTGAGGGGTCATCAACCAAGCCATGGGTCTGAGCCATGTGCTGCCGCTTGATCTCGATTAACGCGGCTGCAACCATAGCGAATGTGGACATGACTAGCCCTACACCGATACGTTGAAGTGGGCTTAGCCCTTGTGGGTGTTTAAGGAAGCGTTTGGCGAGTGGGACTATGATACGGTCGTATATGGGGACGGTTAAGAGAATGCTGCCTACGAAAAAGACAGTGAGTGAAGCCGCGGGGATGAGGAAGGATTTCCCGATGTGTCGGTCCATGGTGGTGGCTTGTGAGACTGAGAAAGTTGTCATTTGGGCATATATGGTCCAGAACATGATTGTGGTTGCCCAAATTGGTAGCATTGTGATCACCATTTTGACTTCTTCCACATCGGTTAAGGTTGAAAGGTTCCATTTGCTTACCTTTAAAATGTCACCGGGTTTTTCGGTCTTCTTGATTGCTGCCTTGTCAAGAAAACTACAAATACAGAAAGGTGCAATAATTAAAAGAAAAATAAATTATGACATAAAACATATATATTTTAAAAGTTGTTGACAAGTTACCTAAAACTAACCCAAACCCGTTTAAGACTAAATCAGCACCAGAGAATTTTGTGTTAAATTTGTGTCGGGTAAATACCCGTCGAAATATGCCCAGAAAAAAGGTATAAAATAAGAGGAGAAAGAAAACAACTAAATAATATTTACCAAATGTTAGATAGATTAAATATGTTTGTAGTTATGTATTTTTGAAATAGGGAATGGATCATTTGAGAACTCGTCAAAAACCAATCAAAACATTTTTTTTTTGTTTTTGCTATGTTTATTATTAGAATACAATATAAAAAAATGAATTTACATATGTAAATTCACATGTATTCAAATATTAAAAAAATCTGCACATTAGTAAGTGCTTACCATTCACACATGTGTATAAATTTTTTTAATAATAATTTAGAGGGAGCAGATGAATTAATTGGAGAGATAAATCAATTTTTATGTTCAATTTTAATAATAAAGGCAGTGAAAAAAATGATTTTAATTGGTTTTTGACAAGCTATCGCGAGTTCTCAATTATTTATGAATTTTATGAATTCTCAAGAGATCTTTTAGAAATAAATATCAAAGTTTGATCTTTGAGATGGAAGGATTAACTAAACCAAACAAAATTAGTTTATTTTTTTCACACATTAACACTCTAAAATTATAAATTTACAACCAAAATTAAAAACAACTAAATAATATTACCAAAGGGCCTTTAAACCAATAGTGTCTAGGAGTTTTAAATTGTTGCCCCTCCCAAGTTCTGGGTTCAAGTCCCACAATGTATAAGTGCTGTTTAGATTAGGTTGTTAAAAAAACTAATATTCATTTCTCTAAAGTGTAAATGAGTCGAGTTGATGCCGATGTCATGAGCTCGAGCTTGACTCGTTTCGAGATCTATATTTAAAGTTTTTGCTCAGCTGTTCGAGTAGTTTCTCAAGTTCAAGTTCGATTATTTATTATTTATCAAAAATTTATTTATAGACGGCCCAAGATTCAGATTTCAAGCTCAACCTCAGCAAAATGAGCATGTACAACAGTCCAAGATTCAGACTCAAAATTTACAGTGACAGCCTGTGACCAATTCAGGTTCCGTGATAGATCACACATGTATCTCATTAAGACAACAAACATACAAAGATCTGTACTTTTGTTTTATCTTAAAACTGTGTCATGTTTCAAATTGCATTGTACTAGTATAGACGTCGGATTATTTTTTAATAAAATTTATATCGAAACGTATCAATGCAGTTAAAAACAAAATAAATAACTAACCGGAACTGTTTGCTATGAGGCAACTTCTGCTTCAGTTTCCGGGGATCTTCAGTCCCCGGAACATCATCCACGTTGAATAATAACGAAGGATCCGACGGCAGTTCCAAGTGCCTTCTCTTCCACGCCACGATAAAAACCGAAGCTATTTGGGTCAACGGACTACCCATCAGTTTTTTGAACCGGTACCTTCGGGTACCCGACAAGAAGATCACAAACCCCAATCCGATAGAACACGCCACGATCCCGTAACCCCATCGCCGACCGAGGTTGTCCTGGATGTAAACCAGAACTGTAACAGCGGCTAGCGACCCGATACTTATGAAGAAAAAGAACCAGTTAAAGAAAGTGGTCATTTGGGCCTTTTCTTCTTTGTTAGATTCGTCGAATTGGTCCGACCCGAAACCCGACACGCTTGATTTGAGTCCTCCGGTCCCTAGAGCGGTTAGGTAGAGCGCGAGGAAGAGGACGGCTAGTTGGAGATCGGTGGCCGGAACGCAGGATCCCCCGGTTTGGGTGCATTTTGGTGGTTGTAAGCTTGGAATGGCGGTTGAGATCGTTAAGATTGTCACACCCTATTAATTATAAAAAGTTAATAAATACCTCACTTGACTTTGAAAACGATTGTAAAAATACATCCCTAATAACCATACCCGGTAAAATTCAATAATTTAAAAAGTATAAGAGAAAATCTATCAAAATAAACTTTTTTTCGGTAGGTAATATAATTTGACTGAGGAGCTACCGGCTACAGCCTAGCCGTATTAGGCAAAGGCCGGCTCTAGTCCAGTCAGCAAACAGAGGCGTCGGCTCTGGTGTAACCGGTAGATAGAGGCCCCACCTTTGTTCCACCCTGTAGACAGAGGCACCGGCTCTGGTTCACATGGTAGACACTGGTGGCGACACCGGTTACTAACATGGCTTAGTTTCATTGGCTATTGTCGTGTCCCCACATGTTTTTTTTCTGGCCAGCTCAAGACTAGCCGCTGTAGCCGGCCTGCTTACTCGACTTTTTATGATTGGTTGATTTTAGATAAAGGTAAATTAGTTTTAATAATCTAAACTATGACTCGTTGACCGATAATAATTCAATGACAGTCTGTCTCAGTAGCATAATAATCATATAGATTTACACGTATTTTCGCTAAAAATACAATTTTAAATAAAATAGAAAACACACAAACGAAATCGAGTGATAATCGAGTGTAAATATATGATGCTTATGTTACCAGGACTTCCATTGACAACAAAAGTAAGTTAAGATTATCACCCGTCAAACTGTTAATTTTAATTATTATTAATCAATGAGTTGGATTTTAGATAAATAGACTTAAAATCAATATTATTTTTGCAAAGAAGTAAAATTTTTTTTTGAAATGCAATTTTTGCAAAAAAAAAGTCGGATAACAGTTTATTTTGGCGCTTTTCCCAAAATATAAAAAAATAAATAAATTACTGACCAATGCTTGAACCGCCGTGAATATTGCAATGGTTAAATACCGGCCGAGAAAGGTGTCGGCGACGAAACCGCCAAGGAGACATAGCATGAAGGATGTACCCATGAAGTTAGTGACGTCATTAGCAGCGTTAGCGTTTCCTAAATGCATCGTACCAGTCAAATACGTCACCAAGTTAACGGCGATTCCTAACGTCGCTAGCCTTTCACATGCCTCCACCCCTGATTACATTTAAATTACATCAGAACACAAAAACAAATGTAATAAAGTGATTTTAAACAAACGCAAAGTGGTGGTAGACCTAGAATCATGGCGGCGCTGGTCCAGCCGCCGGTGGTGGAACGGTTTGCCGGCCTGCCCTTGTAGTCCCAGGCATCGGTTACAATTTTGGCGACCTGTGATTCAGGTTCAGAGAGAACCATAATTTCGTTTTTTTTTTTAAAGTTTGTTGATTTATTTTCTTGGTAATTTGTAAATGACTAAAGAGTGGTGAGGGCACATAGACTATAAATATAGAGACAAGACCGACATGTCTTTTATAGCCGTGACAGGCTAAGTACTGAAAATGTATTAAAATATTTAAAAACATTAATTAAGTAAAAAGGCCTTTGTTATACGGAATACGGTCTTATCGTATTATACGACTTGTATGATTTAAAACAGTTAAATTAATCACTTTTACGGTTAGTATTGTATAATACGGTTGATGACATACGGGTCGTATAGCACAATACGACTCGTATTCTCTATATCTTTTGAATTTTAAGTTTTTTTATTTATTTATTTATTGTGAACTCAATAAAACTGTATAAATAGGTACATGAACAAATTATAGATTGAGACCTACTAAATCCCTCGGATTGAATGTGATAAGAAACCAAGGTGTTCTATTACTGAATTAATGGCACAACACCATATCACTTCCCTCCCCAACCTCCATACCATTTCCTTCGACCACTGACAACCATCTTTTGAATGTGTGATACGCATTTGTTAACTTCATGACATGTGAAAAAGATAGATGGAGGTTTAGGGTTAAAGGGAATAAAGTGTATGTGTGCGAAGTGTATGAGATTCTGTGAGAGATTATTGTATATCGTCAAATAAATTTGGATATTGTCTTTTACATGTAGATTGGTCGTAAGTCAAACACGATGTCTTTCACATGTGAAATAGACTGGTTGTTTTAATTTCTACGAATAGTTGATAATTTGGAGTGAGTGTTTGTATATTTTCAACAAAATTACGATGCAAGAAGTAAACTAAGTTTCACAACATTATAGAAGTATACGTCTGCGATTCGTCAACTGGCGTACGACACTAGTAGCGACTCATGGGACAAAAATTTCAAGATGTCGAAAAAGACATCACGGGATACTCTTTACAATTTTTGTGACAGTATTATTATTGTTGGTGGTGGTGATATTAATACTACTGTAAAGGTACCTTCCATCTGTACGAGAAGAAATATTTGAGGAGACTGACATGGAGTGACGTTTAACAAATATACTCGGAGCATTAAGAGGTATAAGGTTTTTCTAGGATGCTAGGTAGCATTGATTGTACACATTGGGAGTGGGCAAACTGCCCCATTGGTTGGTAGGGTCAGCACCAGCGAGGTGACCATCCACACCCAACTACAATGCTTGAACTCTTAACATCATATGATCTTTGGATTTGGCTTGCGTTCTTTGGTGTTGCCGTTCAACAATGTTTTAGATTAATCTCCTATTTACAACAACATCGTAGACGAAGTTGCGTCGGGGTCTTCATTTCATGCCAAAGAGACAGAGTACGAGCACATATGCTATCTTACTGAGGAGATTTATCCTGAATATTCAACCTTTGTCAAGTCGTTTACATGTCCGCATCCGGATGATGATAAACGATGATATTTTTAAAAAGCTTACGAATCGACGGGAAAGGGTATCAAACGGGCGTTCGACGTCTTGAAAAAAGAAATGACACATCATTTCGAATCTCGCATGTATTTGGCATAAGAACAAAATTTGAAACATAATATATGCTTGCGTGATTTTACACAATGTGATTTTAGAGGGTACGAGGCTAGTGATTTGCCAAAATTATGAAGAAGACAATGCCACCTTTTTAGAGCTCAGCGAGGAAGAGAAACTAGCAAATCTAGTGAGATACGCAATAGAAAAATGCATAATAGCCTTAGATCTAATTTTGTCGAACATATTTGGAGAAATCGTCAAGTTTGAAGTAAAGTCTTTACTGATATATTTTTTTTACTTTGTAGCGTTTAAAATTTTAATTATACTTCTGTAATGTTTAAATAAAGGGGAAACTTTATAAAAATGTAATCAAGTTTCACAAGTGTTTTAATTAAGTCACTCAAACTTTTTTTGTCCCGATTTAATCACTCAACTTTCAGGTAATGTGTTAATCTTAGATTTTTTACCTGTAAGCTTGTAACCTGTTAAACAGGTAAAAAATCTAGGATTAACACATTACCTGAAAGTTGAGTGATTAAATCGGGACAAAAAAAGTTTGAGTGACTTAATTGAAACACTTATGAAACTTTGTTACATTTCTATAAAGTTTTCCCTTAAATAAATTATTATTAATATGAATTTTTTATTTAGGGTTTATAATTTTTTTTTTTTTTGAAATATTGAATTTAAAAGTAACTTTTAAAAAATAAAATATATATAACTAAATATTTAATTATTAAGTAATTATTATAAACTACATCACTATCATTATACATCTTCTTAGTGATCACCTGACTACCTATCTGACAACAATTTTTTTTTATCACTATCGCTAATTCACTAAGAGCAAGGTGTATACCCGTGTGATAGTGGTGTGGTGTGATAATAAAGTGCACGTCACTATCTTCATTATCACATCATCCATCACTTGGCAAAGGATATACCTAAGTGATTGTGCTGGTGTGATATTTAAATGTTTTTTTTAATTTTTATTTAAATAATAAAACATAATATTTCATTGATAAAAATAAAAATACATTAATTCAAACTACTATAATAAAAATATATTAATCAAATTAATAATATAAAAAATATATTAATCAAATTACAAAAAAAAATTCATTACTAATTATAGACATGTTAATTGTTTTTCTTGATATATTCCAAAGAAAATTAAAAAAAAAATCCATATTTTGTCACGTGGGTTTGTATACTACTTGTTTTGGTCGGTGATGTTCATCTTGACTTCTATTCTTCCACCTCCACCAAAGAAAACAGTAACATTTGCAATAGTTTCTCTGGTGAAAAAAAACCACGGTAAAACATCACGCCGTGAAAAATAAAATGAGTGGGCGGTGTTTGCTTGACATCAAGCCGTGATTCCTATTGCCACATAGGATCACGCCTTGGATTGAAGGGATATACCGGATGATCTAAGTGAAGTTTAAAATGATTTTAACCTATAACATATTAGTCTATCCTCAAGGGTGTTTTTGTCTTTTTGAATTTCTGAAGGCATGATCATCGTGTGACAAAGTTTATGATTGGAATTGATATAAACACATATATTTGAGTGATGTACATTGTTGTTTTTGTTATATGAAATAATTGAGTATGATGAAGGCCATAACGACAATAAAATAGAACATGAATGGTTATCTCACATAAGAGTCATAGGGTAGAATTAGGTTTGAATTTGAAGTTTCTAGAATTACACTTTTGGTTGTGTACTTAATCGTAACACGTTTAATTCTAATTAATAATAGACATTAAATTTTTATTAATTTTATGAAATGACCGATATACCTTTACTACTAATAAAATAAAAAATAAAATTAAAAAGATTTTTTCTTGTTTGTACATATCCGTCACTAGGGGTGAGCAAACCTTAACCGTTAACCGAAACTAACTGATAAATGAATTGCCACCGAACAGAATTAATCGACAATCGAAATTAACTAACGGTTATGGTTAAAGTTTTTTGATCAACCGTTGTGAATAGAAATTTCTATTATTTTATAAAAAAGTTATTTTCAAAATAATACATCAAAAGTTTAAGTTGTTACAAGAAATACTAACCAATATGAACACTTGAGCAATTTTTTCATTTTTATAATTTTCTCATAAGTATATTACGGTATTGTTGCACCCCTCTTTTCCGTCATAATGGTGCAAATCGATTGAATTTAAAGTTCGAACACAAACGAACCAATAAAGGTATCGGGAAGAGTAATAATATATCCTTTTAACGCTTTGAACCTTATACATCTTAACAAAGAGATGATGACATGTATTTAGTTTTTTTTAACCAAAACACTAAATATTCTAGGATATTTGGGTTTCCTTTTGGCAACACCTAGAACATATAGTGCAGCTAAGGCTGGCAATTTTAGACACGTACACGAATACACGACACGAACCTACACGATCTTAACAGGTATCGTGTATGGCCTTATCGTGTTTCGTGTCCTAAACAGGTAGACACGAATCTACCTGTTAATTTTCTTGTCTAAACATGTAAAATACCTGTTTACCTGTTAAGTACCTGTTAATATTTTTTTTAAATAAAAAATATTAAAATATGATATTATACCTGGTAAAATACTTGTTAAGTACCTGTTAGTACCTAGTAAAATACATGTTAGTACATGTTAAGACTTGTTTCACTAAACATGTTTTTAAACATGTGTTTCTAAACAGGTCTTATCGTGTCTTATAGTGTTAAGCAGGTATAAACAGGTTCGTGTTCGTGTTTGAGAAAAAGTACACGATAAGTTATCGTGTCGTGTTCGTGTATACATATTTCGTGTTCGTGTCTTATCGTGTACGTGTATACACGATATGCCAGCCCTAAGTGCAGCCCACCACAGGAGGAACCTTCCAACTAGGTAAACCCCCTGACCTGACAACAGACCCTTTTTTTGCTGTTGTCAGGATTTGAACCCAAGACCTTTACTATAGGAAGTATTAGGGCTACCATTACACCAAATGACCAACGATAAGTATTTAGTTAACCCGTCACAATTCTAGTATCTCTCTTTTTTTTCTCTCTCCCTCATTTATATTTTTTTAATGTCAAATTTTAATCAAGAAAAAAGACCAAGCAATAGCAAGGAGCTACAGCCAGAACCAAAACAAACAACTATACAATGTTATCAAATTTGAAATTACACCATTTAGATCATTCTAAGGTTTTTAATTTGAATATATTTTTTATCCAAAGGAACCCTATTGTCTTGATATATTCGATGATCTTTGCATTCGAAATTGGTTTGTTAGAGAAGACTTTCTCTTATTAGTTATCAACAAGCTTCCAAGGACGCTTACGTTGTGTTCACGAGTTTACAAAAGTGAAGAAAAGAAAAGAAAATATTATTTTCCCTTGTTTTCTATCATTTTTCTTTCTTTTCAAATCTCTCCAATTTGAGAGGATGAAAATAAGTCTTGTTTTTTCCTTCATTTTCCTCCTTAAAAAAATCCTTGGAACACACTTCCTTTCATTTATTTCTTTTCCCCTACAAAAAAAAACTCTGGAACAACGTTTTCTTCTCTATTATTTTCTCTTCTTAAATGAAACTCGAGAACACAAATAGTTTTTTTTATTTTTATGTTTTGATAATCAAAATTTACATCTATATATTAAAAGAAACAAAAAAAATAGTAAATATAGATAAGGAGCAATATATAGTCAATTCAGGCTATTTTTCTAGATTTGGTGTTCGTGTGACACATATAAATAATAACAATTACAAATTAGAGGTGTTCTCTTTTATGATTTTATAGATAGATAGTTAGATGATTTAGTTATTTGATTGTTTATAAGAAAATGAAGGACATCCGTACTCAATCAATTTCTTTAAATAAGGGAAATTTTAGAGACACTGTCTACTTTTTGAACAACATCTGCCCTAACCGTCACGTATAGTGGCTAAATGTGGCGTTTAGGGCACCAAATGTCACGTATAGGGCAATCCGTCACCCTTATCCACTAGAATTTGGAAGTAGCGCGCCAGAGAATGTCAGGATATGTTGGTGGGGTTTTTTTTAGAGTTGAGTTTTAGGGTTTTGGTGGTGTATATGTCACATATAGGGCTAAACGCCACCCCTTACTTATTTTTTTTAATTATATATGTATGTTTTTATCACGTTAAGAGTTTGAAAAAATCGTTAGTTATAGTTTTTAAAATCTGGTCACCTGGATTATCGGTTTGTGATGTAAAAAGTGAATAACGACTTTTTTTTTTCTTTTGGTTTTTTGTTTTTATCACGTTAAGAGTTCGTAAAAATCGGTAGCTATAGTTTTTAAAATCCGGTCACCTCGATTATCGGTTTGAGATGTAAAAAGTGAATAACGATTTATTTTTATTTTTTTTTGATTTTTTGGTTTTATCACGTTAAGAGTTTGTAAAAATCGATAGTTATAGTTTTTAAAATCCGGTTTGAGATGTAAAACTAAGAGATTTTTTCGCGTGTTAAACTACTCGTAAATAAAACCACATATATAAATATCATATATAACCATTACAAACAACCAAACAAACACAACCATTACAAACACAACAAAACCATCATAAATAAGTGACTGGTGAGAGTTATGGATGGTGGGTTTAGTGTGATTAGAGTGAGTAGTGAAAGTTGTGTTAATATATGGTGAATCTGCATACCTAACCGTCATGTATAGGTCCAACCGTGACAGTTAGGTTAGGTGCCCGACAACACTGTCAACGTTAACTTTCTGTCAAAACAACCTCGTACTCAACCGTCACGTATTGGCCTATACGTGACAGTTAGGGTTCCCTTTTTGTAGACTGCAAACCCTCGTATCAACCTCGTATCATCAGTGTCCTTTTTATTCTCGGACTCACGAGAGATATACCGTCACGTTTAGGCCAATACATGACAGTTTTGGTCATAACCGTCACTTGTAGACCTATACGTGACAGTTAGGTCAGGTGTGAAAAGAAAAACCCAGCGGTGTCCCCAGCACAACCCTTTAATAATGACATAAATTAGATGAGCAAATATACGATTTCCTATAAATCTAACAACTTTTGTTTTTATATTAACTAGTTTAGATCCCGTGTATACACACGGGATGATGAAAAACATCAATAAATAAAATTTTTAAATCTTTATATGTATATTTTACAGATATAAAAATATATCATATATTAAGGATAAAAAACAAAACTTAAAATATGTAAAAACTAATATATAATTGGGTTTCGAAAATAAATTAAGTACTATTTAAAATAATTTGATTTTCATTTGTTATTTGATGGGAAATTAAAGTTACATAATTAGATTTTAAAGTTTCATAAGGGATAATTTAAAATAAATGTGTTTTATTAGTATAATTAATATTTTCTTTAAATATATATTGTTGTTAAAAGATGAATGTGCATTTAATAAGAGAGAGAGACGAGAAAAAATGATGATATTGAATGTGGAGGCGACACGTGGCATGAAAAAACCTTTATTTATTATACAGTATAGATTAACATCACTAACTTTCGAAGTTTTCAGAACCAGACCGGACGTTGAACCGGTCTCCTTACCGGTCCACTGGTCGGACCGGTCCGACAGGTCGAACCGGTCCGATCGGTCGGACTGGATTTAAGAACCGGACGACGTCATAAATATTATAAAAATGTATTAATCCAAACAACCATTAATCCTTTCAAAAACCACCAAGTTAATTTCAATAATTTTAAACTAACAATTACCTACGAAATACGAAGCCAAGAAATTTAAAAAAGATAAAAAAAAATAGTCAAGCGGTTCGTCCGGTCCGACCACCCGGTTTCCGGTCCAACCGCCGATTCGTTGTAGGACCGTTTCAACATATGTAACCGGACCGGTCAGACCACCGGTTCCCGTTCCGACCGGCCGGTCCGGGTTTCAAAACACTGCTAACTTTTTACATTTTCATTTATTTATCAAGTTTTAATTTGTACAAAGTTTGTCCTTCTAAATAAACTTTATTAGCATAGAAACAGTGACATATGCACTTTCTTGTTGAATGATCATGTGATCTTTCTACTTAACATGGAAATTGTGTACAAAAGTGATTAACCGAAAACGACTTTATTTTCAAAAAAACGTGAAGTATTTTAAGTGATTTTCGAAAGACCGTTTAAAACTTGACACGTCAAAAGTTATGAATAATGAAGTGAAAAGTGTAACTCACGTCATTATAGTGGGTTATACTTTAGTGAACAATAAATTATTAAGGTTAATTTTTGTGGGTTGATAATCATGAAATAAACTTTTAATCATAAATTATTATTTTTTTGAAAGACAATCATAAATTATTGTTTTTTTTAAGACAATCATAAATTATTAGAGTAAACACTTATTTTCATCCCTCTACTTTGATTACTTTTGTCATTTTCATATAAAATATTTATTTTTTTTTGTGTATTTTCACGCTTTCCAAAACTTGCTATTTTAATCCATATGGTTAAGCTCATCAATTTTTTAACGTTAAATGAGATAGTTTGTCTTTTTATAAGAAAGGAATGGCCCGGAGAGATTGTTGAAGTTGATGGAGATGATGTTGCCGATTTGGTTGTGGCAGGTGATGCCGGTCCAGTTGCAAGGGGTGGTGGAATCTTGCCAGTTGTGAAGTGAGGCATCGGGTCGGTGAGCTGGGTGTTTTTGACGCGGAGGAGGATGGCGACGTCTCTGGTGGAGACGGAGGTAATGGTGGATGTGAAGGAGAGGATGGAATCTTGCTAGGTGTGGGTTGGTGGTGGTGCATAGTGGGTGGTCTAATGAAAAAGAAGATGGAGTTAAGGGTACATTAGTAATTTCACAAAAAAAAACTAACAGAAAAGTTAACAGAGCTAAGGACCAGGGACGCAAAATGTTAAAAAATCAAACATTGGGGATCAAATGTATTATATGTGAACGAAATATGATGTTTTGTTCAAATGTTAGGGACGAAAACCTTTTATTACTTTATTCTTGTGGTATCTATTTATTTTTAATTAAACAATTATATACGCTTTGTATATTTAATATAGGTATAGTAGTTATTATATATACACATACAAAATAAGACTGTGGGCCGAACCAAAATTTTATTTTTATTGGTGTCACAAATTTTTTTTTATCTTCATATGTTTATTAAGAGGGATAAAAACCGGTCTGGTAATAAAAGTTTGTTTACCAAGTTGAGTCGGGTCAATAAAACATTTTGAGTTTTTAAGTGTAAATATAGGGTTTTCGATTTGATTAGATTTATGATTTGTTGAAGGTGATTTTAATTTCAATTTTAGTTTTTTTTAAAGTTGGTTACGGTATGTAGAACTTTGTTTGAAGGTGTAAACATCCCGACTTATTTCCCATGCCTCTATACATGGAGGTGGAGTACACAACTTACTATTTTTATTGTCATGAGAGTCAAAGCATAAAAAAAAGAATTTGTATAAGATTTGAACCCAGATTATTTTAAAATCTTCTAATTTTAACTCATAAAAAACTATTTATAGTGGTCATTCTACGCTACAAAAACTTTATATGATGTAACTTATTTACATTGAATGTATGTGATGACATCCAGCATCACCATGGACCATTATGTGACCGTCAACCATCGTCCCGTCACCACCACCATCACCATACCGCTCCCCTTTCTCGTGCCTTTTTTCTCCTCTCTTGCTTGGATCTAGTTTATCCTTCATCTCCACTTTGGGATTAATTTGGTATTAACCCTTTCCTTGTAAAGAAAAGATAATATTTAATTTTAAAAAAAATATAGATTCTTAGAAGAAGATATCATATCATATCATTCATTCACTTGGTCACTTGGACCCGAATTTATTTGTAATTACAAGTTTTTTAGTTCAAAGGAGGTAGCATGGGTCAAGTGTTAAAGCCATACAAGTGTTGCTTTTATTAGTTCCAGCTAACTTGACAATGCCCCTAACCACGGGATCATCAGGGTTACCTTCTTCTTGTGGCCACCATTCTTTACTTTTTTGCACTTTTTGTACTTTTCTTTTGAAAAACAAAATAGAAATTATATATATGCATGTATGTATAATCTTGATATAGTTATTTGATATATCAAAAGTTGGTTTTACATGCCTTTATTTAAAAAGAAAAAAAGGAAAAAGAATACATATACTTCTTGTACACTGACTTAAAATATGTTAATTTGGATTATGTTAGGCTTATAATGATGTTTGTAAATGAAGTAATGAATGAGAATTTGCTAAGTCGAATAATTTCATTGCGTGAAGTTTCTAGTTTTGGTTGATATTACCTTATTAATTGATTTTGGTAAATGTAGACATGGACAAACAACTTTTGTGGAACACTCAATTAAGGGTCATTGTTTTCTAAACTAAAAGTTGTGTATCTTTGAATTGTCACGTCGTTAGTTTTTTTTACTGGCGAAACACACTTTTTACTCTACTCCTAAAATCTCTATACCTGTACTCAACAAGATTTGAACCCACAATCTCCATACTTTCGAGACACACTCTACTCCTAAAATATCCATACACACATTTTTACTCTACACATACACACACACTTTACCACAAAATGTCCCCTTGGGTATTCCTTGTTACCCTCCAGTTTGTTATTCCTCGTTTACTATCCTTTCGATATATATATTTTTAATTGTTTGGATATCCATTCCACTATCTGAATCTGTATCCGAAATTTCGGATACGGATTTAGAAAGTGAAATCAATTATCCGAAAATTTAGGATATCCGAATTACCGGATATCTGAATTTGAACACCCCTAGTTATATATGATAGTGGTGGTATCAACAAATAGTGGTGGTGAGTGGTGCTTACCTATTTGAACACATTCTAAGTTAGTAAGTTACAAAAAAACTATCAATTTTAACTCATTATATAAGTAGGTTACATGTACAACTCACCCAACTCAATGTACAACCAAAAAATTGAGGGATGTGAAAGATGATCATTTCCATAATTTATGGATGAAATGTGAAAAATATAACCGTCACATGATTTATTTTAAACTATCAATATTTGTGGATGACGTGTGTTGGGAAATCGTCTCCCTACTATGGTGAATCTGGATACAAAGGGTATTGATGTTCTTTCTATCATTTCCCCTTATGTTATGATGGGACGGAATCAAATATTCATATTTTTTCCCGAGTGTGGGTCGATTTGGGATTTGATTGAAATGTGGCATGAGGTGAAGTTTCGGGTGCTAAAATTTAATGATGTTTGTTTTTTGTTTGTTTATTAATGTGAGAGTTTATTTAATGATCTTATGGATTGGCTTGATATTTCAAACCTCAATGTGAGTTTATTTAATGATGTTTATTTTTTGTTTGTTTATTATTGTATATAATGCAGGAGAAAACAATTAACAGTGTAGGAAAATAACAAGTAGAAAGAATGCCCTATAGACGGTATAGAATTCAGGAAAAACAACCGGGCCTTGAATTAGGGTCAAAATGAAATATGGCCTTAACGATGGAATAAACCAGCTTGCAATTTGCCTCCTTGGTTTGGTACTTAGGTTATGTTCATGTTGGACCATTCAGATTGTAACTGGGCTTAACGTTTAAGTCATTGAATTAGTCTTGGGCCCAAACCCGCTTTTACATCCTCTCCAGTCTCCACTTATGAATTATTATGATCAACAAAAATTTAAGATTTAACGAAGATTTCTAGACATGATTTACTTTTAAAATCGAGAAAACCATTAAGAAAACTAATTTTTAACCAACTATATAATAATATTTTTTTATTTTATTTATAAGAATATTAATGTAAATACACATTTTAACAAAAAATCATTTTAAGTATTGGCTTACGTATACGTAAAACATACGTATACATAAACAAAAAACAAAAAAATGCATTTACGTATACGTAAAATGTTTTTTGATAAAAAATGTGTAATATTATATTAATACACTTATAAATAAATTTATAAAAAAAAAATCTATAAATTATTTGATTGACTATTGACAGTTTTTTCGGTTTTCGTCTAACTATGTGCTTTTCTCATGATATTTCCCCTACAAAATTTCAATACTCATTAAACATGTCTAGGATCTGCTTTGTTTAACTGGGCATGTATTACTAAATGCCATACTCGTCACAAACTTACAAAATTTATAAGTAACTCGTACAAGGTCACATACCTGAGTACTCATACCATTACCTATACCAGATTTTTCTGGTTTCAGATTGTAGCATCGGATTCGAAATTTTCTATTCATACCATTACCTGTTCCAGATTTTTCTGGTTTTGGATTTTAGCATTGGATTCGAATTTTTCTTCTATCCCTACTACCCTACACAAGAAATTCAATCTTAACAATAATAATTAAATTGAGAAGACAGAAAGAAACGGATGATCTATTTGTACATAAAACTTATAAGCACCATGAACCACACCTTTCTCTTGTGTATTTAATTCATTGGATTGCAAGTGCCACAAATAATGCCAAAAACTACAATTTGTGAATATGATTACAAATTCTTATAACCTCTTCTTTTTCCAATGAAATAATATCAGATTTGGACAACAAAATGAACGGACCAAATTCATGAGGATGTACGTACGACTTGCCACACAAGATACAAAAACAATGAACAAAACCAATCACAGTCATTAGGTGGGAACAAGAAGAAACTGCATGTGTAGAATGGAGACGACACTTGACTTACTATTTTTGACTCAATGCGGAGACTTAAGATTGCCCTTTGTCTGCAAAGATTCGTTTTGATCGTGTTGATTACACTAGAATATATAAACAAATGACAAATTAAAATTTGATATACGTTGTTAAAAAAACAAGTGGTGATTGATGACCGAGTCAGAATTGCAACGTTCCCTTGAACTATGCAATTTCTAATTAGATGATCTTTCTGAAATGTGTTATCACTTTCAGATTAAAGTATTTCGATGAGTTACTTGAAATCTTAATCAGATAATTCAGAAAATCAAGAATTAGTATCTATGTTTCTGTTATAAAGACGTGTACATGAAAATAGACCAAAGATTGCATTTTATAGGTAGCGAACCATCGCAATATTTTATTGAAACGACACAATATTTCATAAAACATAGTATCAGACGTTTAGCGGTTACAACAATGTGTGAGTGTGTACGTTTTGATAGTTCCTAGATGATTGACTTTTGTCAATAGAAACTAAGTTGCTACTTAGAATGAACACTAGTTTCTATTAATCAATAAGTTAATACGAACCGGCTACACCTGCTAATTAGTTACTGCTCAGAAAAACCGTACCAGTGTCACCCCCTTGACACCCGTTGTTTGCCAAAACCGGTAATTAAATTAGTCTAAAGAGGCCGGGTGACCCACACCTCCTAATGAGCATCAAAGTTTATTCACATTTTTCTTTGGTCGTTATGTAAATCCCAAATTATCTAAATGAATTGATAACACTAAAATCATTAAAACCTCACGTACATGATCCAGGGGTGAAGGATATAAGGGGCCAGGCGTGGCACGGCCCCCTTGTTTTTTCCCGTTAGTAGTGTATATTTTCACGTTTTCATCCGAAAAATTTTATACATATTGAGTCGTCCCCCCTGATTTTTTTGCTGAAAAATTCTTGGCTCCCTTTGATTTTTTATCCCTAAAAATTTCAGTTCAATGCTCTATTCAGATTGATTCGATAAGTTATCAGTACGGATTTTTTTTTTAAAAAAAAGAAAGTTTATGCATTTAAAAAATAAAAGTGTTAGTTTAGGGGGGGAGAAATGAATTTTTCAAATAAATCACCCTAAAATTGTTGGTCCCTTTTCCTTTTCGTCTATTATGCCCGTTTCCCCCAAATACACCCAAATCTCAAATCTGAAATCCCCCTCTATCTCGCTCCCTCGCCGCTGCCGCCGCTTGTCGCTCGCCACCGACCCACCACTTCAGTCTTCACTATAATTTTTTTTGCAAAAGAATTGATGATGAACAAGAGAAAAGAAAGGATGATCAACAAGAGAGTAAACGTCGGGCTGGGTTGTAATTCTTCTTCTAAATACTTACCATTTTTCTTTCACATCATCATAGATAACTAGATATTTAGAGTTATTCATTGTTGATTTGTTTGACCCGACCCGAATTGAATCGTCAACCCGAACATATAAGCCGAAACATAGCGATAGGAAAAAAAATTTGGGTCTCGTGACTTTCGGCCCCCACTACTTATTTTTTCAAGCTCCGCCACCGTGTATATCACATTCTTTGGTTCAAGTGGAAGGCTATTAATTATGGTTTAGATAGACTTGCTAGCGTATGGAATGCATAATGGATTGCAAAGCCTCTTTGTGCAAATAAAATACCTGACAAGACTTGTGATTATTGAATAAGATGTCACACGTCCATATTTTACGTTACATGTAGATCAACAACCTAAAACTAGAGGACTTCCCACTACACAATATAAAAAACTTCGCTTTTTAGTGGTTAAACAAGACAAAAGGAAGCATGGAAGTTAGTGCATGGATGGATTCAATAATTCACTCCATTCTTTTCCATTTTACAAATATGATCATCATCATACTAATATTCTGTTTTTGCATTTTCTCCTTGTAAACATTACCATGATGTCCATGTGAAAATCTTCATCATCAAGTATTATGAAATAAAAAAATTCAATACAAAATCTTTTTGTTCCCATCATCATCATGAACATCAATATTTGTCAAATTACTGTTAGATGCAATAACCCTAGCAATGTATCTAGAGTAACATTACAATAATTGGATCTCTAATAAAGATAAAATAGGTTAATTACTCCATTATTACAAAACATGGCTAGTGGCCATTTGCATGTTAATGTGTACCTCTGGTGGACGTTGATGTGTACCTCTTATTGCCAGCAAATATGTACCAAAACCCAAGCTCTTAATTTCACCTATATAAACCCATCAAATCTTTCTTTACATTCACAAATCATCCTCAACTATATTCATAATCATAAAAGGCTTATAGTTGCTCATCACTTAGAGATGGCTTCAAAGGGCAATGCTTCACTAGTTCTCTTTCTAGTACTCAATCTGCTCTTTTTTGCCATGGTGAGTGGCTGTGGGACTTGCGGTAGCCCAACCCCAAAACCGAAACCAAAGCCAAAGACACCTAAGGCTACCTGCCCTAAAGACACCTTGAAACTTGCGGTGTGTGCCGATTTGCTTGGTTTGGTTAATGTTGTAGTGGGTTCACCACCAACTAAACCATGCTGCTCCCTCATTGAAGGCCTTGCTGACCTTGAGGCCGCGGTTTGCCTATGCACTGCCATCAAAGCTAATGTTTTGGGGAACAATCTAAATGTGCCTGTCTCTCTTAGCTTGCTTCTTAATGTTTGTGGCAAGAAAGTCCCTAGCGGCTTCAAGTGTGCCTAAATTTGCCAGGATGTGTGATTTCTTCGTGATTTTGTTATCGAATTTCCAAGTGTTACGTATATGTATGTATGTACGACGATAGGGTCTGAAGGCTCTTGCTTTTGCTTTCTTTTATATATATATATATTGTGTTTTAGATTGTACTGAATCCTGGTTTAAATTTGTAACGGTTTGTGGAAAATGGAAGTTATTTGTTTTATGTTGAATTTTGTTTTCAGGTGCTACTACATAAAAGTTGTAATCAATTTATTTTCATTAGGCTAGTAAATGATTATCTAAGACAAATGTAGTATGTTACAAACAGTCAGATAGAAAACTTACAAAATAACATAATACTAACCATTATTGTTGGGTTAATCTTGACGGTCGGGTTAGTTGTATTGTGTATTCTAAAAGTAAAATTAATTTAAATAATAAATGTAAGCGGTCACTTCGGTTTACACGCCTGGTTCTCAGTTCTAAAACACCGAGCCATTAAACTTGGTTTTTAAACCGTAAACTGATTCACTACCAAAAAACTGAAAAATTTTGCGATAATAGATTTCCTGAGAAATTTGTCGGAATTGGCCATTAGAAAAAAGTTTCCGACAAAAAACGTTCGTTAGAAGACTCCGTAGGAAATGTTTTTCCCGACAAAGTCCCGACTAATTTTCCGACGAATTAGCGACAAAAGTCTTTCGTCGGTAACTTCTGACAATATTCTGACGATTATATTAAATAAACAGATTAACTTATTTAATAAATTCGTCGGAAAATTGTAGGAAATCTTATGATTACTTTTTTGTGTTGTCGGAAAGTTGTCGCTAACTTGTGGGAAATTTCTTTTGTTAGTAACTTGTCGGAAACTTTTGTAGAAAATATCCATGTTTTCTAGTAGCGTAAACCGTATAAATCTCAAACTGGTCTGTTGAACGTATTTGTTTTGATGTAAAGTTGTAAACGATTCAGTCGGTTTTAATGATTTATGAACACCCAAATGCTTAACCTGATTAGTTCAAATACAAGTGGTCCTGACTTGTTTGCTTTGTTAAAAATTTATGTCCAACGGCTTGCTTGGGTGATAGAGGTGGACTCTAGAAGTTAGAAATTGCAAGCATGGAGATTTGAATAAGAAAACAATCGAAATACATCGAGATCGACACTACCGAGTCTAACACGAAAAGAACACATAATAAGTATGGAGTGTTGCACTACTTTTACTTAGTTATACCTTTCTTTAAACTTTTCAAATTAATAATTAGAATAAATTATATTTTATGTGCTTTAAATATTTACTAAATTTCAGTTTACGTCCTTAAACAAAGAAAATTACAGATATCATTCTTTATATTTACTTTTGTTACCACTTTCCGTTCTTTCCGCTAACGGATGTCTATTTTTGACGTTAAATGCAGTCATTTGACACTCGGCAATGGTTGGTGTGGTGAAACCATTGGAGGTGTCCTTGATGCCACTGAAGGGAAGGTTGAGGTGTAAACGAGCTTGTCTAAACTTAAACTTGACTTGTCATATTATTTTTTAGTTGTATGCTATTATTCAATGTTAAAAATATCGGTTCAAACAGGCCGATAATACCAATGTTTTAAATATCGGTTCAATGTTTTGGTCACTGGTCCGGTAAGTTTGAGCCCGGTAAATTGGAAAAACGGTTTGTAAGTTGTACCGCCGGTATTACCGGTAATACCGGGTTGTACCGCCGGTATTACCGGTAATACCGGGTTGTACCGCCGGTATTACCGGTAATACCGGATTATACCGTTGTACCGGTTTTAAGTATGAACTTTAAAAAAAAAAAATGTTCGATTCCTTTTAAAAAAAGTTAATGACCCAGTTTAAAAGAAAAAAATATGTAACCATCATTCTTCTGCTTACGGTTAAATAATTGCTCAGTTACCTAAGACTCATTTAAAAAAAAAAATTGCACACTTCTTTTAAAAAAACTTTGTTGGAAATTGAGTGCTTTTGAATTTTTTTTATTATGAATTAACTTTAGATTATTTTTTGAGTTAAAGTTGTATTTTTATGAAATTATAGGGTTAATTAATCAACCCCGGTTGAACCGCCCGATACAACCCGGTACAACTGGTTGAACCATTTCTGAGCTCAATCCGACAAGGTTTAAAAACTGGTTTTAAAACATTGCTATTATTTGGAAAATCACCCGTGCTACTAGGGACACATTCGTGTACGTATTTTTTTTGAAAAAAAATAGTTGATCCACATTAAGTCCGACTATATATATTACTGTACAGGCGATATTGCTTACACGTACTTCATTTATCTATTGATTTATAATACTCCGAGTAATTTTTTCCCGCGTGATGCAACCGAAAACCTATATTTAACAAAAGTAAAATGTTTATTTTAATCGTCCTTTAAATCTTTTAACGTTAATTCCAAAAACATTATTATGTAAAAAAATATGAAAATGGCTGACGAATCTGTCATTCTATAGAACTGTGGAAAGTAGTAGGAGCTAGGCCCGTCGATTTTACCCGTACCCGATTAACCCGACCCGACCCGATTTCACCCGAACCGATTAAACTCATACCCGAATAACCCGTAACCGATTAACCCGAAAACTGATCAAACCGATTGTTATTAGGGTCGGGTATCGGTTAGACTTTCAAACATCAAAAACCCGAATAACCCGAACCGATTAAACCGAATAACCCGATTAATATCCCACTATATAGTTTTCTTTGAGTTGCCGCGTTTAACTGGGTTTCATCACCGTTGATATCAGAGTTCCGTTAGCTAATAACCACCACCGTCGTAGAAACACCTTTAAACACCACCGATTATCTCCACCACTTATTTTTCTTCTCTCTCAGTTATACCCACGAAACAGAGAATCACACAACTGAATTATTTATATCCATTTATGAAAATCATACAATTGATTTGTATATATAATTCGATCGAGAAAGTTGGTGATTAAACAAGTGACAAAGAAAATGGTGAGTGGTGGTGCTACGTGGGAAAATCACAGAAGCAAAATCATTTTTTTTTGTTTCGACACTAACAATCGTTTCATTTAGCAACTTAACCGTTAAACGGACGTTTAAGTTGAGGGTGGGTAGAAATTTGTTTGTTACGTAAACTGATAACTTGCAATCTATGAAAAACTATAGATTAACGTAAAACCCGAACTACCCGACCCGATCTACCCGACAACCGAACTACCCGAACCCGCTCTACCCGAGAACCGAACTACCCGAACCCGATCTACCCGACAAGCATACGGATCGGTTATCGGTTATAATATGAAACATGAAAAACCCGAACAACCCGACCCGATCTACCCGAAACCCGATTAACAAACCCGAAGAACACCCCTAGTAGGAGCTTTATTTTTATTTTTTTAATGTCGTCTGAGAATTAGGAAAGTCAAAAATAATAACAATAATAATGATAATAGAAATAGTAATTAAAATAAAAATAATAAAAATAAAACCAATATCACATGTAAAATTTAAAAGAAGTTTATAATTTTTGTGAAATTATTAAATAAATATTTTCAAGTTTTTATTATGTTTAGTTTTAAAATTATTTATTTTAATACAAAAAAATAATAATAATTTAATGAGTAATTAGGTCGTCTTGTATGTTGTTAGTAGTACGATTTGGAGAACTTAAATTCAATAAAATCCTGCTAGTGTTTTAAATGTATCGAAATGGGTTCAACTATCACTTCCGAATTAACTGGGCTGAATTCACTTGGGTCATGACGATTTTGTGACTTTGAAACTAAACTAGAAAATTAACCCCGTGTTCCGTGGCAGTAAACGGTTGATGCAATGTCATGCTAAACACAAAAAGAAAGTAGAAGAAACGTATGAAGTTACGATAACTCAGTTGTGGAGATCGAAACATAGATAAAAGACGGTTATATAACGGGACCAATGTTTTTCAGTCGGTTTCGGTCACATTCTTCCCTGTACCAGCATGTTACCGTTATTCGATATAACCCACGACATCTAAAAAATACTCTATATTGAATACGACTCAGTTTTTAACGAAATTTATACTGGACGTCAAGAAAAAACTAATTAATAGACGAAAGTTATTGAGGAAAAATCAGATTATATATATTACAGGAGGTAAACGTAAAACTTTAGAAACTTAACTGGATCAAAATTTCAGGTTACAAAGTTAAGATGAATCTTGTAATTTCTTCAAAGTAAAAAAGGTGTGTTTGTCAGTGGCAAAACACTTGTGTTTAAAATTTCCTATAATACAATTGAGCAATAGGGGGAAATATAGGAAAGATGTAAGGTAGTAAGGAACGAGGTTTGAACACAAATAACTTTTTAAATGAATAAAGTTTTATTCTTGTCTTTAGAAAACTTTTATCGATATTTTATTGACTTTTACATAATATTTATAAAACTTTCACAATATTATTTTTTTTAAATTATAAAATCAATATAACTAGACCTTCTTATTTTATTATTTATAAAAACAAAAAAAATATGTAAATTCTTATTTAAAAAAATAGTTTGTTTTTTAATATTGTGTTTTTACAAGTAATATTTATTAAATTTTAAATCTAATGTTTGATATGTAATATTTTGGATCTTAATGCTATACAGTTTACATATAACTATTTAACCGATTTTAAGTTTAAGCAACCGGATTTATTGAACTTTACTAGGGCATGTGCCCTAAGCATATTGGAACCCAAGAATGCATGTGATATTTTACATGAAATTCTTCATAAAATTTTTAAAGTGCTTTGGCATGTGCCCTAAGCATATGGCCAATCAATTGTAGTAATCCAAATTAATTAAAAACTTATAGAAATATGACTAATATATATATGGTCTTATTATTCTGTAACTAATTGAGTCATGGTACTTGAGGCGATGAGTGATGAGATAAGAGGTTAATTGTATGTATTGTTCATGTGCGTGTGAGAGAGGGTGTGTGTGCGTGATAAATGATCCATGATACGTGATAGCATGATAGATCACACTCTTATTTGATGTTTTCTTTATACGCTTGAAAATGCATTTAAAGAGGAAAACATATTCAAGGATATTTCTTTGTCATTCTAATTAATGCTTTACATAATACATGTGGAAAACATATTACAAACTTCACCTTAAATATGCATGCCAACACATTGTTTAGTACATAGAAAACTAGGTTACTGTGATCAAATTTGTGACGGAAAAATTTTTACTGCCGAAATCATAACAGTAGAAAAACAATCGCAAAAGGTGATGGTCGTAAACCGGTCTCAAAAATTGCGACTACAAACCCTGTCACAATTTTTGTCGCAATTTCGGTCGCAAAACAACATTAATCCAACGGAGGTATATGCGACCGAAAAGGCTGTCGCAATTGCCTAGTTTTCTAGTAGTGTCGTTTGTGGCATTTTTAACATAATACCGGCCTTGTTTCTAACAATCTTTTTGTCACAAAATCAGATTCAAATCTCTATGATCCCAATTCAAAATGTTTAACCAAAAACTCATAATTTTCAATACAAGAAATAGAACAAAAACCTCACACAGATCATCAACTCGACGATCTGTAACTCTCGAAACAAACTCTCAACAAATACAAGATGATAATCGATACAAGGAAACCCTAATCTGAGAAAGAAGATGAAGTGATCTAGGGAAACCAAAGAGAATCTCCAGAGGACATAATATGCGTGTATATCTTCACCTCTAAAGAGTAAACGAGTCACGCGGGCCGTCTTGCCTCCACATAGTCCAGTAACCACACCAACAGATGCAGTAGTCCATTAAGCCAAATACTAGCAGGTCGATGTCCATAAAAGCAGGTCTAGTAGCTCACATAGCATTCATGAAACAAAAAAAATATATATGTTATAATATTGAAAATAGAAATGTTAATTTCAAGACTTTTAATAATATTATTTTCATGTTTAAATTAAGGATAAATAGAGTTTTCTTTCGGTTTCTAAATTCAAGGTTAATGTTCTGTAGACCAAGTAGAAACACACTACAAGGATTTCACCCTGTGCCGACGCCGCCTATACCAACGACAAGTTTCGTCGGGATAGGTCACCCTATACCGACGACATGTCGTCGGGATAGGCTAATCCCAAAATTTGAGAGGGGAGAACCTATACCGACGACATGTCGTCGATACAGGGTTGAGCCAGATGGAGGGAAAACACGACGTCCAATGAAATATTGGGGAAAACCTATACAGACGACATGTCATCGGGCTAGATTAATTTCTATGTTTCAATCTTGACAAGAAAATCAACATTTTTGGGTTTTTTGCTTAATTTCTTTGATTTTTGTTAGGTGTTTGAAGCTTTGACCATATTTGGAGGATTTCAAGCTATTTGAAACTAATTTGCAAACTTGGTTAGTAATTTTTCTACAAATTAGGTTTAGATGTATGTTTGTATGTATATGTTTGTGTTTATTTGTATGTATGTATATATGGTTTAGATGTATGATTTTATAAATATTTATTTAATTTTATGATGAAATTAGGGCATTTATACATATTTATTTGATGAAATTAGGTTTAGATGTGAATTTTTTTTTGTATATGTGTATATATATATATGTGTATGTGTATGTGTATGTACTTATGTGTTTGTTTGTATTTCTGTATGTGTATGTATGTTTGTATGTATGTTTATTTATGAAATTGTGTATGTAATTTAGGAATTTGGGCATTTATATATGTCAGAGGGCTTATAAAGACCGCAAGGGAGAGTTGAAAGTTTATTTCTACGAGAATGAGGGATATGATGATGTGGATTCGGCGAGGAATAATCCACATGTAACATCCCGAAAACCGTAAGCTAATGGTTTGGGTAAGTGGACTAACCGGATCATGTTTAAACAACCTAGTAAAACTTGAATTGCCACGTAAAACACAATTTGACGACCATTAAATGGCCCGGTAAGACGGAAAATGATTAATTCGAGATGAAGCGCACGTTAATGGAAGTGCGGGGGCCCGGATGTAACAACCAAGGGTTTATAAACCAAGATAGGAGAAACCCTAGGCCATTCGGCCTAGGGGAATTTGCATATCGGCAGCCGAGAAAGGGAGGAGCCGGAGAGGGAGAGCTGTGGTAGGTCGGGGTGGTGCGCGACGGCCAGAAACCGGGAAAAGTAAGGTGGCGGCGTGAAACTTCGTCAAGGTATGCCTCGTTTAAATATCCATATGTATATTGCTAGTGTTGGTTGTGTGTGAGTGTTTGATAACCCGATTAGGGTTTGTTTGGTGTGGCTCGGCCGAGAAAGACAGTGAAAGCGGAGACGAGGTGGAGGCCGACGGTAGTGGTGGCAGCAGCGTGGCATTGTGATAAACCGATCGAGCTAGGGTGACGGCACGATGGCGCTGGCGTGGTGAGGATGAGGCCGATGGCCGAGAAGAAGTGGGATGACGATGAAGGTGGTGGTGGTTTCGGCTACCGCTGGAAACATAAGCGGCAACATTAATGGTGCCGGTGGCTGTGGGAGCCGGCTGAGGTGGTGCTTCAAAGCGGCGGACGGCGAATTGGTGGTGGTGCAGTTTCGACATAAAAGAAAACCCAAGTATGGTTTCTAATGGATAGTAAGGTGACGAGGACGCAAGGGTGCTACGCGAAGAAACACAGCAATGGTGGCTGCTGTGGCGGCACACTACAGTGGTGCTCGACGGCGGTGACGACAGCAGCGAGGAGCTGTGTTGACGTGGGCGGAGGACGACGGAGGAGGAAGCCGGTTGAGGTTTTGATCTCGGTAAGTTAGATAGAGACTAGGCACATTATGGTGTACGGCTAAAGGTGCGCAGTGAGGAAGACGGAGTTGATGTGCCCGATGGTGGGCGACGAAGAAGATGGTGACGATGATCC
This sequence comes from Smallanthus sonchifolius, assembly GCA_023525975.1. Lineage (NCBI taxonomy): Eukaryota > Viridiplantae > Streptophyta > Magnoliopsida > Asterales > Asteraceae > Smallanthus > Smallanthus sonchifolius. The sequence goes on along the minus strand of CM042041.1, from coordinate 55,585,232 downwards.
AGTCGGGTAGGGCTTTGCGTTGCATGACATGCATGCGCGTATGGGACTCGGTGCGGATATATGGGTTCTCGTGGGACTAGTGTAACATTTCAGATTTTCACGTACATGTTCTAGTGCAATAAACAAAGTTTCAATTTCCAAATTCTAGTGCAATACCCTATGTTACTTATACAAACATCATAATTCAAGTTTTTCACAGAATTATCTTTTTTTATGCACACACATCTCTAATTCAAAGGATTTTACACCCTTAGTGATATATATACACATATAAATAGATATTTGCAATTCAAATAAACAAGTTTGAAACCCCCTAACTCTTTGAACCCTCAAATTGAACCTACACCCTTGAAATTGGACATTTGACCTCAATGTTGACCACGACTCAAGACTCACGACCGATTTTGACTTTTTAAAGTCAAAATAGCCCAAGAACACTTCGATTTAAGACTGCCTCGGATCCAATTGGTGTAATTGGATTTCCCGTATGCGATTAGTTGACCCTACACCACCCTCAGGCCCAATTGGAAGTTAAACTCAATCCAAAAATGCGGTTTATTTCGAATTCAAACGCGTTTGGCTTCTCAGAGTCAAACCGATCTAAATCGGGAAGTAATTCACGAATTAAGGGACGATTGATGACAGCAAATCATGCGTAAGAGGTACGCGCATGAACCTAGACCAAAACCCAGACTCAATTGAATCTTAATTGATTCGATTCACGCGTATAATGCTCCGCAGCCGTTACCTCCAATTCAATAATCAAATCATCTAATTAGGGTGAAATTAATCGAAATAAATCAGTCACACACTTGCGCAATCACCATTCCAAACTCTCTGAACATTCACCCGATCCTCATTTCGCTTACGGAGTCCTGTCGAGTACCAAGATCAGCGGGTTCTGTAACTCTGCCGTGTGCCCTCGTTCCTTCGTCAATTCAGGTACAAGTTAGGTCATTAGATTCATAAGCCTTTGCTTATTGAAAGCCCTCTGCCGATTCTTGATGGCAGAGGGAATCGAATTCGATTGGGATTAGGGTTCATGGCCGGTTTATACGGAATTGGAAACTTTTCTTAATCTAATAAGCGTGTAATTATTTCTAGATTACATACTTAACCAACGAAACCATTTGGTCCGACTGGTTAAGTCCTTGCACCATCGGACAAGATGGCATGGGTTCGAAACCCACAAGCCATGGCCGTTTTTGCGCGTGTATTAAAACCAAACCTGGCCCCATTCAGAACTAGGGTTATTATGTTGCGAACCTGCCTTGTATCATGGGTTAGTCCCCTAGTCCAGTGGTAAGACTCAAGCACAACTCAGAACCCACCCGGGTTCGAACCGGGTGGCGTTCATTTATTTTAAAAATCATTTTTACACAGTAATTAAATTATATAAAAATTATTTTTATAAATCCTATATTTATTAGAACATAATTCAACCAGATTTATAATTTTTGCATAAAATCTCTATTTTTATAAATTTAATTCTCAATTACTCAATTTAAATTATATTATTGTTTTGAGTGATTTATTCATTTAATGTATAAATTTGGTGACAAAATTTTATAAATACTTTTACAAGGTTTTATAAAATTTAAGTTATATATTTAAAAACAAATAAAATATACCTAAATATATTTATAGTTTTATATGCTTAAATAATCCATGTAAATTTTTAAGTAGATTTATTTTAGCATATCCATTTCAAATGATAAATAAATAAATTTATTTATTATTTAAATAAATTACATTTACAAATGCACTTATAGTTTAAATTATATCTAAGATTTAATTTATGAACCAATAGTATTTACATATCTTCCTAAATAAATAAATAAAGTAAAAACTATTTGTTTAATTTATATTTAAATAAATATAATTTTTACACTATTTTTCTTACTAAATAAATAAATAATAATTATTTAATTTATTTAGTTATTCAAACCCAAACCCTAATTATTCTAAAACTATTCATTTCAATTTCTCATTTTATAAAACACTCATTTCAAGTACAAACCATTAACATCTACAACTCTAACCCTCTGTACACACATCCATTTCAATCATAGACTTGGGCATAGAATATTGTACACGTAATTAATCTAGATCCATATACATTACACCCTAGGTTAACATTGTGAGATTGCAAGGATCACTTTGCTACCTAGTCTCTCGTGCTAGCTACACATTTGATTCATGTGAGTTTACATAGCCCATTTTTCTTATTTACATATTTGGGGTGAAACATGATTACATTCAAATACTATTTGCAATTACACACGTACAATTCTACAATATGATCATATGTTTTTATTTGTGCTTTATGCTTGAATGCTAATTGTTAAGGCTACATATACATGATATACACGTGCAAACACAAATACATTACTTTAGGCTAACATGTGTTGTTATGCCCTACATTAGAATAACATGTGTTGTTATGCCCTACTTTTACATTAGGATAACATGTGTTGTTATGCCCTACACTTACATCAGGATAACATGTGTTGTTATGCCCTACATTAGGATAACATGTGTTGTTATGCCCTTCAATTACAAAGTTCCATTTGTGCATCTAGCTTAACTTAGATTCTCTATAAATACTTTATAAACCATGCATCATATGAATTGTACACAAAACATTTGAACTTTACTTGTGGTGTCAAAACCTATGTATGCTCACCAACTATTTATAGTTGACCCTCTCATTTTATCATGTTTCAGGTACAGTGTTTGAGTTAAGATTTCAAGTCGCTTCACTTAGGATTGAGGACCTAGTTTTGAAATTAAATAAAGTTATTCATGTGTTTTTATTCTTGTAAGAGTTGTACTTGATTACTTGAGATATGAGATGAAAGTTATTGTTTAATTATCACAACTTTAGTAAACCATGAGCTTATGAACAGTCTACATGTCCCGCCCCGACGTTTCCGCCGTCGGTTGGGGTGTGCCAGATTGGTATCAGAGCCTTGGTTATAGGGAATTAGGTTATTAGACACTCTTGACCTAGACTATAACCTTAGGACACCCATACTATGTCATGCTACTACATGTTACATGATTATTTCGTATGTGAATATTTTTACATGTTATACTATATAATTACATCATATGATACAATACTTAATAGTCTATGTGTCACATTACCTGCCAAATTTTGCCTCCTATTCATTGCTACCTATTTGATTTATTTAAAGTGCTATCCTAAGTTTCCACACACACTCATACACACTTAGTTCTTCATGCACCCTTAAACTCACACATATAATGTCACCACCTCTTGTGATCTAAATCTAAACTATTGGGCCTAAAGCCCGTTAATAATAAACAAGAAGCCCACTCACCCTCCAAGAAGAAGAAACCTACTACAATATACAAGCCTCACTTTCGGGCCTCAAAGCCCAGTCCACAACGATTCTCATCATAACCATGAGCCCAACAATAGTGTTATTAATATATGATGGCTGGAAGAGTGTGTAGGCCCATGAGGGATTCTGACTAAGGAAAGACAGGGTACTTAAGTGTGTCTTAGTGACCCACCCCTCTTTCTTGGGAATTCCCCTCAGGGATGCATCGCTTATAGGTCAAGTGTATTTCTAAAATACTATTGTGAAGACTCGGTGTTATGACTAGTCAAACTCTAAACCTATGAGAACTCCTATATTTAACACTCAATATTTTCACTTACAACCTTTTCTTTATTTCTCTGCTAGACATGGACTCCTACTCTCCTTCCTCCCCGGTATACCGTCCCGGAGCAGAGTCTGATTAGGAAGAAGACATCAGGTCACCCGTGTATCGGTCACCACCGCCCCCAGCTGCTAGGCCAAGGATTGATGTAGGGGCAGATTGGGCTATGAACACCGGCCCAAGACTTCGGACACCTAGATCACCCCCATTAAGAGACCCGTACCTGGTGCCCGACCCGTATCATCCTAACCCTTGGGTAAGGCATACCACGGCACCCACTAGTGTTATGGGAATCCCAACCAATGACATCCACCAATATGTAAGGACCTCAGAATTTGAGAGGCAAAGGATGGAGCAGGGGGTAATGCACGACTTGCAAGGACAAAGAATGGATAGCCTAGCAAACCAATTAGGGTACCAAAAGGAGTTAATCTCCATCCTCGAAAAAGAAATACTGGAGCATCGCACGGAGACAGCTAAAGCTGAAGCCAGACCGGCTACCCGAGTGACCATAGCAGTACTCGTCTTGGGAATTATTCTCCTCCTAGTGGAAAGCTACAAGAGACGTTAACAAAATTATTTTTTCCATTATTTATTGTCTTTAAATTTTCAGTTTGAGAACCATTTCCCTATGATTTGAATAATGTTTACCATTTCAGCATTTAATAAATTTTATATTTTTCCAACTCTGAAGTCATTATTCATTGATTTAATACGTTGAATGTGAACTTCATCCATTATATTTTCATTGAAATCCTCCAAGCATCACCTTCTTCATCTAACACGATTTGGTACACTACCGGCAATCTCCTTCATAAACAAATCATTCTATTAGATTTAAACAACCTCGTTAATTTGTTCAAACCAAACGTTTATCAAACTTTTAGAGAGTATCAAAAATATGAATTTTCAATAAACATTTACACCTTGCAAGGATAATTTAATACAACCTATCTTATAAAAATATTATTTCGAATTGATAAATAATTATGATTTTTTCTCATTAAAATAATTATTTCTAAACCCTGGCTAAATAAATATACGACTACTTGTTTAAGCCAATAAATTATCTTTAAAATATTCTCTTACTAATAATTGAAAATTTAAATTTAAAGATTTTTCCTATAAATTGTCTATTTATTTAGATTATTTAAATAGTTTCATTACTTTATATATCTACAACCAAGAACAAATTACAACTTCATATTTTCAAACAAAGATAAATTATTTGTAAACATATTTCCCTAAGTGTTCTCAAAACCCCTCGTTACCTTTCACTTGCCACTTCGAGAGACAATCCATACCGCGTAGACCTTAACCATCCCCCTTAACCTCAACGAGATTTAAAGACCTAGAACCTAACTACCACATTTTACATGAACGCCAAACAACACGCTTCTCCACAACACTCGATCACATACGAAGCTCGTTTGTATACGTCACACAAGAAATTCAATAACTTACGTATGCACGTTCACAAGATACACAACACGATCACATGATACATGAAACTAGTTTATTACAAGTCACAATTTACTAGATGGATCACATAACACATGAAACTATTTAGTTACAAAGTACATGATACTAAATTATGCACATTATACATGATACTAAATCATTTACATCACACCTGAAACCTTATTTGGATACAAAATACATGATACTAAGTTGTTAACATCATGCATGAAATTCATCTCTTACCTATACATGATTCTAAATTGTTCACGTTACCCATGAAACCTATTTGATTACAAGCTACATGACATTAGTGTTTACATTATACACGGAATTAGATCGTTTACATTGTTGCAATTGACTAAGTACATCATACACAGAGCATGACTATTCACCCTACCCATGAAAGCTACTCGGGGTTTGACGTATTCTTGTTCAAACACGAGGAAGCTATGGAACCCTAAATTATGCCACGTTATTACTCTTTAGTACCTGATTGGCTCTACTATCTATGGACATAGTTATTTGTTAGCAACACGTACGTGAAAGCAATAGTTACGAATTAAGTGTTTTTGTGTTACCCCCTGGACCCCACACACAATGGGATGAACTATGTGGACTATGCAACGATTTGGATAACTACGGGTGCACACGTAATTATAAAAATCAGCGCATGGGAGACATAGTGAAATTTGTCGTGTGTTATGACATGAAACCTATCGTGGAATATAGTAACAATACTAATGTGATATGATAAGGACATGGTGGATACGCCGCTGGTACTTCCTATATATAAGTGTTCCTGTCATAAAATCAGAAGTAGCGTTATTCTTGCCACGTAAAGTTTTATGTTGTTTGACGGGCCAATGCTTGTGAAATCTCTTTCCCAATAACAATTCATGAACATGTTAAACTACATCTTAAACAAACACTGATCATCAAATTCCCATCAAATGCATTCCAAGTGATGCACTCAACCTTTAGAATCCAAATTATTATCCGATAGTTTTTCTCCTTAAGTTCATTTCAAAAACTAAATACATTGTCATTATTCGTGCCTGACTTTGAGAAACAGAACTGAATCTTGTTATCGGTTGTACTCCTCAAACCGAAAATCAAAACTCGTGGGGAATCCAAACTCATCTCTTTCCCGATCCAGTAGCCCCCCACTAGTTAAATTTCGGGACGAAATTCCCTCAACATGGGGATACTGTAACATTTCAGATTTTCACGTACCTGTTCTAGTGCAATAAACAAAGTTTCATTTTCCAAATTCTAGTGCAATACCCTATGTTACCTATACAAACATCATAATTCAAGTTTTTCATAGAATTATCTTTTTTTTATACACACACATCTCTAATTCAAAGGATTTTACACCCTTAGTGATATATATACACATATAAATAGATATTTGCAATTCAAATAAACAAGTTTGAAACCCCCTAACTCTATGAACCCTCAAATTGAACCTACACCCTTGAAATTGGACATTTGACCTCAATGTTGACCACGACTCAAGACTCACGACCGATTTTGACTTTTTAAAGTCAAAATAGCCCAAGAAAACTTCAATTTAAGACTGCCTCGGATCCAATTGGTGTAATTGGATTTCCCGTATGCGATTAGTTGACCCTACACCACCCTCAGGCCCAATTGGAAGTTAAACTCAATCCAAAAACGCGGTTTATTTCGAATTCAAACGCGTTTGGCTTCTCGCAGTCAAACCGATCTAAATCAGGAAGTAATTCACGAATTAAGAGACGATTGATGACAGCAAATCATGCGTAAGAGGTACGCGCATGAACCTAGACCAAAACTCAGACTCAATTGAATCGTAATTGATTCGATTCACGCGTATATTGCTCCGCAGCCGTTACCTCCAAGTCAATAATCAAATCATCTAATTAGGGTGAAATTAATCGAAATAAATTAGTTACACACTTGCGCAATCACCATTCCAAACTCTCTGAACATTCACCCGATCCTCATTTCGCCTCCGGAGTCCTGTCGAGTACCAAGATCAACGGGTTCTGTAACTCTGCCGTGTGCCCTCGTTCCTTCGTCAATTCAGGTACAAGTTAGGTCATTAGATTCATAAGCCTTTGCTTATTGAAAGCCATCTGCCAATTCTTGGTGGCAGAGGGAATCGAATTCGATTGGGATTAGGGTTCATGGCCGATTTATACGGAATTAGAAACTTTTCTTAATCTAATAAGCGTGTAATTATTTCTAGATTACATACTTAACCAACAAAACCATTTGGTCCGACTGGTTAAGTCTTTGCACCATCGGACCAGATGGCGTGGGTTCGAAACCCACAAGCCATGGCCGTTTTTGCATGTGTATTAAAACCAAACCTGGCCCCATTCAGAACTAGGGTTATTATGTTGCGAACCTGCCTTGTATCATGGGTTAGTCCCCTAGTCCAGTGGTAAGACTCAAGCACAACTCAGAACCCACCCGGGTTCGAACCGGGTGGCGTTCATTTATTTTAAAAATCATTTTTACACAGTAATTAAATTATGTAAATATTATTTTTATAAATCCTATATTTATTAGAACATAATTCAACCAGGTTTATAATTTTTGCATAAAATCTCTATTTTTATAAATTTAATTCTCAATTACTCAATTTAAATTATATTATTGTTTTGAGTGATTTATTCATTTAATGTATAAATTTGGTGACAAAATTTTATAAATACTTTTACAAGGTTTTATAAAATTTAAGTTATATATTTAAAAACAAATAAAACTATACCTAAATATATTTATAGTTTTATATGCTTAAATAATCCATGTAAATTTTTAAGTAGATTTATTTTAGCATATCCATTTCAAATGATAAATAAATAAATAAATTTATTTATTATTTAAATAAATTACATTTACAAATGCACTTATAGTTTAAATTATATCTAAGATTTAATTTATGAACCAATAGTATTTACATATCTTCCTAAATAAATAAATAAAGTAAAAACTATTTGTTTAATTTATATTTAAATATATATAATTTTTACACTATTTTTCTAGCTAAATAAATAAATAATAATTATTTAATTTATTTAGTTATTCAAACCCAAACCCTAATTATTCTAAAACTATTCATTTCAATTTCTCATTTTATAAAACACTCATTTCAAGTACAAACCATTAACATCTACAACTCTAACCCCTCTGTACACACATCCATTTCAATCACAGACTTGGGCAGAGACTATTGTACACGTAATTAATCTAGATCCATATACATTACACACTAGGTTAACATTGTGAGATTGCAAGGATCACTTTGCTACCTAGTCTCTCGTGCTAGCTACACATTTGATTCATGTGAGTTTACATAGCCCATTTTTCTTATTTACATATTTGGGGTGAAACATGATTACATTCAAATACTATTTGCAATTACACACGTACAATTCTACAATATGATCATATGTGTTTATTTGTGCTTTATGCTTGAATGCTAATTGTTAAGGCTACATATACATGATATACACGTGCAAACACAAATACATTACTTTAGGCTAACATGTGTTGTTATGCCCTACATTAGAATAATATGTGTTGTTATGCCCTACATTTACATTAGGATAACATGTGTTGTTATGCCCTACACTTACATCAGGATAACATGTGTTGTTATGCCCTACATTAGGATAACATGTGTTGTTATGCCCTTCAATTACAAAGTTTCATTTGTGCATCTAGCTTAACTTAGATTCTCTATAAATACTTTATAAACCATGCATCATATGAATTGTACACAAAACATTTGAACTTTACTTGTGGTGTCAAAACCTATGTATGCTCACCAACTATTTATAGTTGACCCTCTCATTTATCATGTTTCAGGTACAGTGTTTGAGTTAAGATTTCAAGTCGCTTCACTTAGGATTGAGGACCTAGTATTTTTATTCTTGTAAGAGTTGTACTTGATTACTTGAGATATGAGATGAAAGTTATTGTTTAATTATCACAACTTTAGTAAACCATGAGCTTATGAACAGTCTACATGTCCCGCCCCGACGTTTTCGCCGTCGGTTGGGGTGTGACAACTAGGGTGTTGCATGGAGATGTATGTACTCAAGGGCGAATGGAAAGGGGACGGATCGGGTGCATGGACCATAAGCGGGTCAAGTGCGGTCCAACCCGTGTGTCCGTAAAGGTAGAGTTCGGAGAGATCAGAATGACGAGCAAAGGAGACCAAGTGTCGAGATTTATTTATTGTATTTTATACGCTACTCGACGTATATTTAGGATGTGTTCTGATCACGTGATCGAACGTTTGACAGGTTCGATTTCAAGCATGAATGCACAAGTTGTAGAGCAAGAACTTGTACTCGGCATAACCTGTGAGTTTCTAATCCCCATCTTTTAAACGTTTTACTGTTTTGGGGATATCGTACATACTTTCACGAGGCATTAATATAATCAATCGTGTTAAGGGTTTCGGGTTCCAACCCAATATGCTTCAGTATAAAATGATTATTTAAGAGTCGTAGGGTTTATGGTGTTCATAGAAATGTGTGAGCTAGAGAGATGGGTTATTAATGGATGACGTGTTAAGGGTTGGAAAGGGAGAGTCAGGCTTAAAGTTAAATGGTCATGATTACATATGGGATATGTTGTTCTAGTGTCGTGTGTGAGGTGCAGGTGTAGTTAATGAGTCTTGTATATGATGTGTGATATTATGTGTTTATAATTATGTATCGGGTTTGCCTCGTTGTCGTTTTGGCATGGCAAACGGGATTGTTAAGGATGAGGTCCTTCGGGAAGTTACCAAAGGTGACATTTATTTAACAGGTTAATGATGAGCTCGGGGTGTGTTGAACGCCCTGACGAGGGTGTAGTGATGAGGTATGTGTTTGCATGCGTATATATATGTGTTAATTTGCATGCAAGTGATATGTTATATTTATTGTGTGTGAGATAGTGTTAGTGTGATGTGTTGATGGTATTATTGTGGCATGTAGAGTATATTGACCGTTGTGTCCGGTTTGTGATGTGACGTATTATGATTGTCGTGTCAGTAAATTGTCAGAGCCTTGGTTAAGGTCGGGTGTGTTAATGTTTAGGGTATGTTGTGCCAACCAAGAGTCGAGTTAATACTGTTCTTGGTATGGGTTATTAGTATAGTATGTTGAGTCTATGTCGACGTAATGGTAAGGTTATTATTATTATTGGTAGTACGGGCTGAGTCCCGGGTGATGAACGGGTATGGGATGTCGTGGGATATCATAGGGGTAATTATTCGTTAAAGAATCGTAAAACTATTTTATAACTAAAGAATATGACGTGATGGTTTTGTTTAAATTAAACTATTAGAACTCACTCAGTGTAACTGAATTTGTGTGTACGTTAGATTATTATGCAGGTAAGCATAATGATGACGTATCTTGGCTTGGAGGTATGTTTAATAACAATAAATGGTAATAAATGATTTTAGAAACACTTCCGTTGTAATAGAGTTAATAATAAATGCATTTTAACTGAGATTGACCAGTTATGAGAACCAACAGTAGGATGCTCGGGTTGAGGTCTTACAAGAAACTTGGGATATTTTGATTAATCAGTTGTTTTTAAGTGCGAGCTATAGAAACCGCTCGGAGAAGAACAAACAAAACCGAGCACAACAACGCTACCCAAGTTTCCATGGCAACAAATCATACGCCCAACGCCGACACATGGAGGTATGAAATACAGTTGTTATTATTATACAAACATGCTTATTAATTCTTAGTGATATTATTTTTGTTTTTCACAGGGGACCAGCCCTATTAACGTGTTCAGATCGGCACATTATAAAGAAGGACAGGTTGGGCCAATGATTTTACATTAATAGATTATGTAAGTAAAATGATTTTGTTGTTAGAACATCCAAGTTTGACTTTAAACGGGTCAAAATGACCCAAACACACTTTAATAGACTTAGAACATCCAACTCGAGACCAATTGTTGAATATGTATGCTAGTATTATTAATATTTGTTGTTATTAGTGTTGGTTGATTGTAATTTGTGAATTTGGGTCGTCTATGACTTATAGTTTAAAAGGTTGGTTATCCATTTTACAGCAGTTATGCTGTCGAATTTTAGTAAAATAGTCAAGTGATTGTTTATTACATTGTTTAATGCAGGACCGAATCCAAGAGGAGAATACAAGATCCTCTGCTGAGTCTGGTGGTGACTCATCCGCTGTCGATGAGTTTGCATGCATGGAGCGTGCATTGGGTCATCGGCGTGGACATATCCGGGGTGTTGGTCGTGTGGTACACCGGATGTTGTAAAACCCTAACTCGAGCATCCTACAATTGGTTCTCATAACGGGTCATTTTCATTAAAAGCGCATTTATTACTAATCATACTACAACGGAAGTCTTTCTAAAACATTTATACCCATTTAATGTTATTAGGTTTACCGTACGAATGCCTGCACATCGATCCGAGTAACGCCGCTTCCAAGCCAAGATACGTCAATACACCGCTTACCTGCAAACAATCTAACGTACACACAAAGTCAGCTACGCTGAGTGAGTTCTAATAGTTTAATTTAAATAAAAACCATCACGTCATGTTCTTTAGTTTATTTCACTTAGGACCCTCCGGTCCTTAAAAAATATTATTACACTTTATCAACTAAAGACTAATCCCTATCATCCCACGACATCCCATAACCGTTTATCACCCGAGACTCAACCCATACTACCAATAACCTTAAAATCACCACAGCATAAACTCAACATCCTATGCTAGCAACTCATATCCAAGAATACACATTAACTCGACTCTAGGTTAACACAACCTACCCTAGACAGTAACACATCCGACCTTAACTAAGACTCTCACAATTAACCAACACGACCCTTATACACGTCATGTCACAAGTCCTGACTCAATGGTCAGTCTAACTCTACACGCCACATTCAACACGTCACATTAACACTATCTTATACACAATAAATATAACTCATTACTTTCATGCAAATTAACACATATATATTTGCATGCAACCACATACTTTATAATTGCACCCTCTCCAGGGCGATCGACGTATCTGAGCCCATCATTAACCTATTAAATAAATGTCACCGTTGGTGACTTCCCAAAGGACCTCGTCCTTCACAATCCCGTTTGTCGTGTCATAACGACAACGATACAAACACAATACCCACCATGCCACAAGGACAATGACACCAAACATACAACACAAATATAACCATATCATAACACACGTCAAGTACAGGACTAATTAACTACACATGCACGTTACACACGACCCTAACACAACATATACCACATACAATCATAACCCTTTTAACTTCAAGCCCGACTCTCCCAATCCAACCCTTAATATGTCGCACATTAATACCTCGTCTCTATGACTCACACATTTCAAGGAACACGCCATAAACCCCTACGATTCTCAATTAAGCAATTTATACTCAAAGCATATAGGTTTAGAACCCGTGACCCTTAACACGATTAGTTATATTAATACCACGTGAATGTGTGTACGATAGCCCCAAAATAGTAAAACGTTTAAAAGAGGGGATTAGAAACTCACCGGTTGAGAGGCAGATCCAAATCCTTATTCTGCAACATAGGTTTTATGTAAAGCTAGAACTCACCAGCGTAGCTGACTTTTAGTATGCACATTCAGGTTAAGGGCAGGTTATGATGATGGATGGTGATGCTGGGCGGCTTGATGAGTTACCCGGATGATATGAAGACTGGCATCCCGTTATGTTTCATTTATGTTATGTTTTATGTTTAAGACAATGTTACGCTTCCGCATGTTTGAACAAGTTTTAATTATGTTGAATGAATGATTCCACTGCGATATTTTGATATTCAAAGTTTAAGAACTGTTTGTGAATGAGTAACTCCAACAAGTGAGGCCTCCCGGGTTTGGGGCTTTACAAGTTGGTATCAGAGCAATAGTTTGAGAGATTCGGACACTCCAAGTGTCTGAACTTAAACTGTGAATGGGACTGAAAGCGGATGCCAGTACGGGTAACTCGAGCCACAGCATCAGGTATGAAGGTACTATATATTTACATATATAGTATGCCTTAGAAAGGGTTAGGTAAGGACTTGTGTTCTGATGGAATCACAAAGGTGGTCAAATAGAAATCGAAAGGTAGTGTAATGGTTAATTGCAGATGGACAGTGTATATTAACATCTTATGTGCTTGTTGAATTCTATTTGTTAACTAGTGTGATGGCATTATATTCCTTGTCTTATAGAACAAAATGGCGGGACGAAAGAGCGGAAGGCGTGGTGGGGGCCGTACCGGCGGTCGTAATAGGACTCCTGCTCGTCAGGAGTACAGTGAAGAAGGAAGTGTCCACACGGAGCCGAAAATCAGCATGCATGAAACTGAACGGACTCCCATGGGAAATCAACACTTCACTTTCGAACCGGAAGTGAAAGCGGCACTGGCACGCGATTTTACTGAGTTGATGAAGGCTACCCTGCCAGATCTGCTGGCAGAGGCAATCAAGAAGGCTAAAGAGGCGGGCGGGTCTAACACGGCAACTGATGCCCCGATCATTGAGGCAGTTTAAGCACCACCTGCTCGTGGTTACGACTATAAGTCCTTCAAGGCATGTGATCCGCCGGTTCTCACTGGAAAGAAAGACGCGGAGGCTACGTTTGATTTGGTGATTTGTATGGAGGCTGCCATTCATCTAAGCGAATGCCATTTGCTGCTAACTCCTTGAGGGAGGAAGCATCCCACTGGTAGGAAGGTGTACGTCAGGCTAAGGGGGATGAGGTTGTTGACTCGATGATGTGGAATGACTTGAAAACTCTGGTAATCAAGAACTTTTGTCCGAGGAACGAGATTGAGAAGGTAGAGATGGAATTTCTGGGTTTGAAGGCCGGGAGCATGATGCACCGGCAGTACACAACCCGATTCAATGAACTGGCACGTCTGGTGCAACATCTTGTCACTACTGAAGAGAGAAAGATCGCTTGTTACATTCAGGGGTTGCTGGACAAGGTCCACACCTATGTTAAAGCAAACGCCCCTACTACCTATGATTCGGTAGTAGAACTGAGCGGCGTGGTATTTGATGATCTGGCGCTGAATGTCGTTGCCATTGAAGAGCCTAAGAAGAAGCTGAGTTTTCACGCTAAGCGATCGGGTGGGAAGTTGTTTAGGGCTCGGGACAAACAGGCCAGGGTAGGCGAGGCGACAGTCTGTGGAAAATGTGGGGTAAGACATGCGGGTGAATGTGGGCTAGGGACAAATCTGTGCTACAAATGTGGCAAGACTGGGCACTACTCCCGTGAATGCATGCAAGGTATTAAATGTTATAATTGTGGTGAAAGCTGCCACATGATCCGGGAATGCACCAAACCAAGAATGGGTGAAGCGGGAAAAGGGAAAGGCCCTGAAAAGAAAGAAGACAGGCCCCGAGCGAAGACTCGAGCCTATGCGATGACGCAGGAACAGGCCAGGGTGGACCCTGTTGTGGTGTCAGGTACGTTTATCCTTGACAACACTTTTGTATCTGTGTTATTTGATTCGGGTGCCAGTAAGAGTTTTATATCTACGACTTTTTGTAAAAGAGTAAAGTACACTGTGAGTAAGCTAGAAAGGGCCTTTAGCGTAGAAACCGCTGAGGGTAGAACTACGAGGGTGACTGATATAGTTGAGAATTCCATGATAAAAATAGAAGGCCATAGATTCCCTGTCAGGTTGTTTGTTATGGTTTTGGGTGGGTTCGATGTCGTGTTAGGTATGGATTGGCTAACTGCCAATGAAGCGCAAATTATATGCAAACGAAAGATAATCTGACTCAAGGCTTCGGATGGTAGCGAAGTCAAGGTTTTTGGAGACCGTGACGCCCCGATGCCTAACGTTATCTCAAGGATCAAGGCAGCAGATTACCTGAGGCCCGGATGCGAGGCTTATCTGGTGTACGTGATTGACAAGTGTAAGGCAGTGAAGGAACTAGACGATGTACCCGTGGTACGCGAGTACCCGGAGGTGTTTCCAAAGGACTTGCCTGGGATACCACCCGACAGAGAAATTGAGTTCCGAATTGACTTAGTACCAGATGCCCAGCCCGTGGCTAAGGCTTCATATCGACTAGCACCAGTGGAGATGAAAGAGCTAATGGCACAACTAGACGAGTTACTCGAGAAAGGATTTATCCAACCGAGCATCTCGCCGTGGGGTGCTCCGGTGTTGTTTGTGAAGAAGAAAGACGGTTCGATGAGAATGTGTATTGATTATCGTGAGTTGAACAAACGTACGGTGAAGAACAAGTACCCTTTACCAAGGATCGAAGACATGTTCGATCAATTGCAAGGCGCAAGTTGGTTTTCAAAAATCGACCTTCGATCCGAGTACCATCAGTTGAAGGTGAGGGAAAAATACTTACCAAAAACTGCCCACGCAGCGTTCATGGATTTGATGAATAGGGTGTGTCGACCGATGCTGGACCGATCGGTAATCGTGTTCATCGATGATATCTTCATCTACTCCAAGAATGAGGGTGATCACGCATGTCACTTAAAGTAGGTGTTGGAGGCTCTGAAGAAGGAAAAGTTGTATGCTAAGTTCTCCAAATGCGCGTTCTGGCTTAGGGAAGTCCAATTCCTAGGTCACGTCATTAACCCGAACGGCATTATGGTTGACCCAGGAAATATAATGATGGTAAGGGAATGGAATATTCCTAAGACGCCAACTGAAATCCGCAGTTTCTTGGGATTGGCAGGCTACTATCGGAGATTCATCCGGGATTTCTCAAAAATAGCTTCGCCGTTGAAAAAGTTGACTCGAAAGGAGGTAAAGTACGAATGGGGTTCGACCCAGGATGAGGCGTTTAAGGAATTGAAGGAGAAGCTAACCCAAACTCTAGTCTTGGCCCTTCCCGAGGGCAATGAAGACTTAGTGGTATACTCTGACGCTTCGGGTCAGGATTGGGATGCGTGTTTATGCAACGTGGGAGAGTGATCGCGTATGCGTCACAGCAGTTGAAGATTCACGAAGCCAATTATCCGACTCACGATTTGGAACTTGCTGCTGTCGTATTCGCATTGAAAATCTCTAGGCACTACCTTTACAGGGTGAAGTTTACTATTTACTCCGACCACAAAAGTTTGAAGTACTTTTTCGAACAAAGGGAACTTAATATGAGGCAGAGACGATGGTTGGAACTATTGAAAGACTATGACTGTGAAATCATATACCATCCTAGAAAGGCAAAGGTGGTGGCTGACGCTCTAAGCCGTAAGGATGTGCCTGCTCCTTTTAGAGTGAAAGCTTGCCAGTTGGTGGTAACATCAGATGTGATGAGGGAAATTGAAAGAGCTCAAGATGAAGCATTTAAGGAAGAAAACATAAAGAAGGAAAGAATGGTTGGACAACAGGACAAGTTGGAATATAACACCCTTGGTGTTAGGACACATTTTGGGCGGGTATGGATACCTATGGGTGATGAGCTTAGGACCAAAATCTTGGATGAGGATCATAAGTCTCGTTACTCTATCCATCCCGGTACCAACAAAATGTACCAATATATGAGGAAGGAATACTGGTGGCCTGGAATGAAACACGAAGAGTACGTAAGCAAGTGCTTGACTTGCTAGCAAGTAAAGGCTGAACACCAGAAACCTTATGGAAAGATTCAACCTCTTGATATACCGGAATGGAAGTAGGAACACATTACCATGGACTTCATAACCAAGCTACCTCGCACAGCTAAAGGTCATGACACCATCTGGGTAAATGTGGACCGTTTAATGAAAAGTGCTCATTTCCTACCTATTCACGAGACGTTGTCGTCAGAGAGGTTAGCGGAGGTATTTATTAACGAAGTAGTAGCACGGCATGGGATGCCTTTGACGATCGTATCTGACCAGGACACACGATTCACATCGAGGTTTTGGAAAAGATTTCACGAGAAGATGGGCACGAGGCTTAATATCAGCACGGCATACCGCCAGCAAACGGATGGTCAGTTCGAAAGGACCATTCAAATATTGGAGGATATGCTTCATGCTTGTATTATCGACTTCGGTGGCAGTTGGGACAGTCATTTGCCGTTAGCCGAATTCTCCTACAACAAAAGTCATCACACGACGATAGGCATGCCGCCTTACGAAATGTTGTATGGGAGAAGATGCAGGACCCCGATTTATTGGGGTGAGATTGGACAGAACGAATTAGGAAGTCTTGAAGTCGTAAGAGAAACGTCGGAAAGGTTTGATCAAATCAAAGCACGAATGAAGGCCACACAAGATCGTCAGAAATCCTATGCGGATAAACGACGAAGGCCTATTGAGTTTGATGTTTGGGACAGAGTAATGTTGAAAGTGTCACCCATGAAGGGAATCATACAATTCAGAAAGAGAGGAAAGTTAAGTCCGAGGTTTGTCGAACCATTCAGGATAATGACACGGGTTGGTGAAGTCGCTTATTGGTTAGAGTTACCTAATAAGTTAAGTGGGATTCATCCTACCTTCCATGTATCACACTTGCGAAAGTTTTTTGGCGGATGAATCGGCTCACGTACCACTTACTGGCATCGAGGTCGACAACAGCCTTAACTACATCGAAGAACCCGTGGCCATCTTAGACAGAAAGGAGAAGAGTTTGCATAATAAGATTATTCAATTGGTTAAAGTCCAATGGAAGCACCGAAAGGGATTGGAATCTACTTGGGAAACGGAGACGGAAATGAGGGAGTCGTACCCTCAACTATTTGAATTATGATAGGTTTCGGGGACGAAACCTATTGTAAGGGGGGGTAGACTTGTAACATCCCGAAAATAATAAACGACAATAAAGGTTAAACGCTAGACGAACGGAATAAACGAGCGTGGAATGGGCCGGCTGTAATATCCTAGATTTCCCGACCCGTTTCATAGATATTCATTTAATAAATATAAAACATTTATACTCAGAGAACGTATATATATATGAATAAATATAGATATGAGACATTTTGAAATACGTATTTACATATATATAAATCAAATACCCTTGAAACCTTATAGGTTTAAACTTATTGTAATAATAATATAACTAATAAATATATGAAGCCTCGAAATTTCAAATAAATTATATTTATAATTTAAAACAATAAAGCCATAAAGGGATTTTATAAATAAAATCATATATAATTATTTTTGTAAAAGTCCGGGGACTAATCTGCCATTTTTGAAACTTGTTTTAAACTCAAACTTATGTTTTAACAGAAAATAACAAAACCTTTAAACTACAGGGACCGATTGCGTCATTAACTCAAACAACCAGAACCCAAACCAGTCACAGGTTCGAATCCCGCAACCTCCGGTTTTCGTCCCTTTTCGTTCCAAATCGCGTTCCAGGCCAGATTCAACGAACCTCGAGCTTCGCCTCGAGCGTGCGACCGAAACCCAATGACATTCAATGTCCAATTTCAAATTAAACGGTCGCGTGATTCGAACTTTAACTCGTTTCATCAACCGAGAACTCCTCAACTGTTTTGGCATTTAATGTCGGGATTGACTATAAATATCGGTCGTAAGACCTCAGCGACATCATCCCCAAACCACCTAAACAATCAATTTGATCATTCGCCCACTACATCGCTCGATTGGAACCACGACTGCCGTTTCTGAACCCGGAATCCAATCTCCGTCATCTCGATATCGAAACAAGTAATTCGTATGATCAAACCCTTCGTCTTTACTCTTAGATCGATAAACCTCTACCAAATTGCATGAACAGAGGGTTAATCACATCGTATTTGGGCGATCAGATTCTAGGGTTCATATCGGATTTGGGGGTGATTCGGGATTATGTTTATCTTTTTATTTTTCCAGTATTAACATTAGCGAACCCGTAGCCGGAGTGGTTAATCGTGTGTGCATGTTGGTGACCCGGGGCAGAGCCCAGTTCGAATCCGGCCAGCCCCAGGTTTTACATTTTTTTTGTTTGTTTTTAAAACGGTTTTAAGCTTCTAATAAATCTTATAAATTATATTAAACTTATATAAACTCAAAAAAAAAATTTATTTACACTTTTACTTTCGAGAATATTTTTAGTCAAATAAAACATCATTAAAACCTAAAAACAATTTAATCCTTAATTTTGGTTTTAAATCCTTAAAAACTATAAAAAAAATATTCCAAACTTCTATAAAACTCGTATTACCATATAAACTATTTTATAAAAATAATAAAACTTAATTTATGAAGTCCTTTCTAAAATTAAACGAATTTTCATAATCTTTAATTTATAAACTTTTAATAAATTCGGAAAACCTATGTAAATCTTATAAACTTGGAAATAGTTATACAACTTATATTTTATAAACATAAATTAAAATGTTTATACAAATTTGAAAAAGAGAAATAATTATACTTTATTTATTTCTTAATCATTTATAAACTTATATTTAAAAATATAAACTTTATGAGAAATTCTATTTAAACATTTTACACACTTATAAATACTTATTATTTATTTAAACTTATAAACATTTCACTTTAGTGTGTAAAGAAAATGTTTAATACTCGAATTCTTTAACAAATTCTTAATGATTTATATTGCTAAGATAAACAAATTCTTCTTGTAAATAATTGTTTATCCCTAACAATTATATATACCTTTTTAAATAATTATTTATCATTATCAAATAATTGTTATTCTTTAATTAATTATTCTTAAATAATTATTAAAACACTTGATAATTATTTATTTATTCTTAGTCATTAACTATTTATTAGAAATGATTATCATAAATTTCTAATAATTATTTATCCTTTAAATAAATATTATTAATCTTGATTCTTTTGGTACAACCTTATTTATAAAATACTTAGAAGTCCTTACTTGATTATTATTACCTATTTTGTGTAATTGTAAGACGTTTAAATAATTATTTTAATTAATGATTATTCTAAACTAATAAACTTATTACATTTTGATATATAAGTCTTATGTCATTCATTCAAAATTTATATTTGAAACTTTAATCTAAACTTTATAAACACAATCGTTCCCGTCTCCTATTAGAACCCTAGTCAATCTTGAAATCCCAAATCGTTGCCTTAGACTTATAGAAATAAACTTGAAACTTTAGACTTATATTCTTAGGCTTATTGTGAGGATATTCTCTCTCAAAGTCTTGCAAACTAACTCTTGTCAGACACTCTTCATCAATCCATGTGAGTATACTTAGCCCCTTTTTTCTTTCTATACTTTTAGGGTGAAACATGTTCAAAACTTTAAACTTATACAATTCTTGTACAACTATTACTAGATGCTTATTCTTATGTTAAACTTGAGACTTGTATGCTTAGATTAAACTTAAAACTAGCACATTCATTAACTTTTATCAAGCCTATAGTAACAATGATAGATCTATTGCATTTGACCAATCCACCTTGATTGATTGACCCTTCGGGGGGAGCCCTTGGTGATTGTTACTGAATTAAACTTTAAACTTGAGACTTATAAGGGTAACCTGCGGGTTATGCCTAAACTTGGTTGGAGGGTTGAAGTGCACAATGTTTAAGATACTTATTCTCATACTTACATTATAGAATGCATAAATCATAGTGAATTGTAATTTTCTCAAATACTTGTTAAACTGTGTCAAAACCTTTGTATCTCACCAAGTATTTTATAGTTGACAGTTTCTTTCACATGTTTCAGGTTCTACATCATGAGACTTGTTTGTGATCACATAGGACGCTTTGGACCTAGACTACTTATCAATTAAACGTTGTATTCTTGTTATGTTTCCTTGTATTGAATCTTAAATTATTTATTAATGAAATATTGAAACTTTAATAGTCAACCTTGTGCTATTGAACAACCGCGTCCGCCCCGACGTATAATCCGCCGTAGGTTGAGGTGTGACACCGGCTAAGGGCTTGCGCGCGTATGGGCTCAAGGGTAGTCTCTCCCTATAAATACCCTAGCGCATCTCTCTTCTCTCATTTTACAAGTTCTAGAGAGAGAAACCGAAGAGAGAGAAAGTAGACGGATCGGCTTGAGATTCCAGCAAAGTGTTTCTCCATAGCTCGTGAGAAGAACCTCCGAATCAGAAGCTCGATACTGGTAACGATCTGGTCTAGATCTGAGTTTTTATTCGTTTTGGGGTTTTCTGGTTTTGGATGAAAAATTAACGTTTTTACGCATAAAACTTTAAAATGAACATAGATCTAGCATCTAGAAGGAAAAACAAACGTTTTGAACGTAAAAAGTCGGGATCTTGACGTGATCAGATCTGCACGCAAAAAGCAAGTCTTGCGTACTTATCAAGTACGCAAGAAGAAGGTCCTACGTACCTATCAAGTACGCAAAAAGCAGGTCCCGCGTACTTATCAAAGTACGCATGAAGCAGGTCATGCGTACTTATCAAATACGCATGAAGCAAAGCATGCGTACTTATCAAGTACGCATGAAGCGAAGTATGCGCACTTATTAATTACGCAAGAACAAGGCCCTGCGCACTTTGCAGGCATCAGGCTGGTTTGTAAAGTCAGTATGTTCGCCTAATTCAGAATGGTTAAACCGTTAGAGTCGGGATTGGTCTAATGTGTATTTAACTAATCAATTCAGATCAGAAGTGACGTTGTTGGACCTTTGTTTAGGACAACCCAAATTAGCTTATCAGGTGAGTTCTAGAAGTCCTTCTTTAAATGTTTTAGTTAATGTTTTTGGGCTGGTGTGCATACATACGAAATGATGTTTACGAAATGACGTTTATGAAATGATGTTTATGAAGAATGATGTTTACGAAGGATGATGTTTACGAAATGTTTTGCGAAATGAAGTTTACGAATGAAATGATGTTTTGTTTAATAAAACGTACGAATGCTTTAACTAAGATGAGGTAAAGGTTTTATGAAAGTCACAAATGAACGAATCTGCCACGAGTTCCTACGGGAGCTAGGGTATGTATGTATGTATGTATGAATTGGCCTCACTCTTACGGGGGGCCTCTGTGGCTGGCTAACGGTTGTACAACTGGTTGAGGATGGGGTGACGACGGTCACCCATGGGATTACCGGGATCCCGATGGAAGGTACTATTCCTTGCGGGGAAATAGTGCCTAAGTTATGTTCTGTCTACCTAGAGGTAACGAGCCTTAGGAGACATATGTTTGGTCTACCTAAAGGTAACGAACCTTAGGAGACAAATGTTTGGTCCACCTAGAGGTAACGAGCCTTAGGGGACCTGTGTGACGGATGACTTAAAGGTAACGAGCCTTAAGTTCATCCGCTGGTATGCGATGTATGGAATTGACGGTTACGAGAAGGCGCAGATTCGATTCATGTTGACTTATGTTATGATGCTATGTTACGATGTTATGATGATGTTAAGTTATTGCATGTTTTACGTACGCTTTTGTTAAACAAATGTATGTTATGTTTTTGGCAAAATGTTTATGTTAAGGTTTTATGTAAAGCTAGAACTCACCAGCGTAGCTGACTTTTAATATGCACATTCAGGTTAAGGGCAGGTTATGATGATGGACGGTGATGCTGGGAGGCTTGATGAGTTACGCGGATGATATGAAGACTGGCATCCCGTTATGTTTCATTTATGTTATGTTTTATGTTTAAGACAATGTTACGCTTCTGCATGTTTGAACAAATTTTAATTATGTTGAATGAATGATTCCGCTGCGTTATTTTGATATTCAAAGTTTAAGAACTGTTTGTGAATGAGTAAATCCAACAAGTGAGGCATCCCGAGTTTGGGGCCTTACACTTAACAAGTTTAATCTTTCACAAATGGGATAAAGTAGCAGGGCGACGACGAAGGCGACCGAGATATGGATGAAGATTAATTGTTTAGTTTTTATTTTGTATTAAGATTCGGAATAACTTGAATGGGTTAAAAACCTTTACATTATGTTCTAACTTTATATATTAGTATATTTGTGGTTATGTTTCTGTTATATTGGGCCAAAAAAACAAAAAAAATATGCAGCTATTGTAATGTATGTATGTTTTAGGAAAACTGAAAATACAGAAAAAACTTCAAAACGGGTCATAGGTATTAGCGGCGACATATGTCGCCACTAAAGGTGAATTGCAAAAAAGGGTCATAGGTATTAGCAGCGGCTCAAAGGTATTAGCCGCTATTAGTATTAGCGGCGGCATTTCGGAGTATTAGAGGCGACAAATGTCGGCTCTACTAATCCAATTCTTTGTATTGATATTCGAAGTGCAAGAAAACACAATATTCTAAAAGTTATATAAGAATTTAAATATAAAAAATAAAAAATCTACATAATTAAAGAAAATAAAAATTCAGAATACTTATGTGCGTGTGTTCGGCTAAGAACAAAAAAGAAAAGTGGAGAAATTTTTTTAAACAATATTCATAAAGTAACTTTACATTTTTTTTAACAACCAACAAAAATTAGTATTAATAAGTTGTCATAAAGTAGACCGAAAAAACTACAAACCCCAAGTATAATGAAACCACCTAATCTTTACATCAAATATTCAAGGATAAATTAGCACTGTTCATGCCATGTTACAGTGGTCTTTTTTGCTTGGTTTCTAACACATAAAAATCTTAAAAATTTTGATTTCATCAAATTTTCTTTCAATATGGGTGTGCTTATGATAAAAAAAACGTTACTACTACTAAATAATAATAATAATTAATAAAAGGGCACATGGCAGCAGGTTAATAACAATGGTAATATTCACACATTTATAATTATTATAGATTATAAAGAAATGTATTACACGAGTTAAATAAAGAAAAATTAAATAGTTAGTAATAAAAATTCAGGAATTATAAAACGGTTTATTAAGTTTTAAACAGTGGCGGACCCAGGAATTTTTTCCATAGGGGTCGGAAAGTAATTTTTTCAGTCCGGTTCAATTCGGTTCGAGTCGGTCGGGTCACTTAGTATTATGACTAAATACAATTAACAAATAGCACATATGACATAGATTATAACAAAATAATATGATAAACAAAATTCAAAAGTTAGAGAAAAACTAAAAAAAAGTTATCTGAAATCGTGAGAAGGCAGTGGCGCAAGACTGTGAATAGTGAATCAACTAATAAGTATAGAATCGTAAATTTGTGATTAGCGAAGAGGTCTAAAATCATGATGATGCATGGCAAAAAATCGTAATTAGCAAATTGTCGTTCTTCAGACTAAGTGAAACGTGAATATGAAATGTCGAGACGTTGATTGATCAGGATTGCTGCTACTCAGATTTTTATCAGGTTAAATATTTAAAACTTTAAATGGGTAGTGTGTTAACTAAATGTAGGCTTAATTGTCTAAATAAGTAATGAGTTAATTAAATGTGAGTTTGTTTGTTTAAATGACTAAGTTTTTTGTCAAGTTTATTCCAAATGTCCAATTAAATTATTAGTTTAAATGGGGGTCGGTATTAAAAAATAATTTGTTGGGGGGGGGGGGGTTAAAAAATTTATGGGGTTCGATATCAAAATTTCATATGAGTCGGTCGAGATTATATCGCATATATAACAAACAGAAAAAAAATCTACGGGGGTCAGCCGACCCACCTAGCAAATGCTAGGTATGCCAATGGTTTTAAATAAGTAATAAAGCAAATAATGATTAATGATTTGAAATATATAAAATTAAAACAACCTTAGTTAACCTATTTCATTTTTTAGTCAAACAATTTTATTTTGTGAAAAGTTTACAAATTTTACGGATGTAAATATGAAAACTTTGTAATAGATGATTGAGAAGGAAAAAAAACCGGAAAATCAGAAATTAAGATCATAGAAGGATAATACGTGTCCTCCTACATCTTTATTTATTATAATAAGAATTTATTATAACAAAGATGGTACAATAATAACCTTTCGAAATATGTATTATGGACAAATACAACAATAAAAATTCAGAATTTCCAGCTAATTCTTGTACGTTTACTTTTGTTTTCCAACTAATCAATTCACGTTTCTTGTCTTTTCTTTTATTCATGCCCGTGATTTTGTTTGTCAAATCAAAAGTTGAATTTGTGATGGTTTGATTAATTATTTTTTTAATTGTCGAGGTTTAAAAATTTAGACTAATGCAACTTCTTTTATTAGAAAAAGGTTGCATTAGACATAATGCAACCTTTTTTTTGTTACAGATTCAACTGTTTTTTTTTCAAATGCAACCATTTTTTTGATGTAACTCTTTGAAAAAAAAATTTGCATTATATAACTAAAAGTTGCATTAGATCTAATGCAAATTCACCTAATACAATATTTTTCTGACAAAAAATATTACATTAGGCTAATTTTTTTGTAAATATTGAATTTGATTAATATTCTACAAAATTGTAAAAAGGTGATTGTAAAGGACTTTTAGCATAAAGAATCATATTTGTTGTCCATTTACAAGAACTTTGATCTTGTTTGCTTGTATTGAAAATTTTGTCTGTAATTGTGATTCAATTTATAGAATCTGTAGCATTTTGTTCTGATGTCTTGAAATTACATTTTCCTTATTTATAACTAATGGTATTAGTCTTGGTTGAAAAGATTTTTTTTTTATTTTTGTTTTGTGTTGTACATTATCTTAAAGGTTTGACAATTGGTTGATACAATTTCGTTTCAATTGAATGTTTTCGGAAATGTTTTTAAATCCACGTCATTTTTGAAAATTACTGGAACCATATAATTTTATAAAAACTATTGTAAAGCTAGACATATGGCGGGTTTTGCACAAAGAGTGGGGGTTGATTACAATAAAATCTATTTGCCTATGGTGAAACACTCATCCATAAGAGTGATATTGGCCTTAACTCAAGCTAGAAACTTTGTGTTGGAGCAGCCGGATACAAAACTGTATTTTTACATTACCTAAAGCAACAATAGGGATTTGAGGTTTAGGGTTCGGAAGACAAAGTGTGTTTGTTGTAAAAAAAATCTTAGTAGGGTCTCAAACAATCACCTAGGTTATGGTACAAAAGGTTTGATTAGTATATTGTCACTCATGGGTTTCAAATGAGGAGTGACGACGACTTCGTCTACATTAGAGAATAGATAGATGGAGAGCTGTCTACTTGTTGAATGTGGATGATATGCTTGTAGCGTGTAAATATGAGCATGACAGTAAGGCTATTAAGGAATTGATGATGGTATAGTTTAACATGAAAGAGTTGGGAGCCAAAAAGATATTAGGGATGAAAACTCGTTAGGAAAGTGAAGTTAAAAGACTTAAATTGATTCAAGGTGCTTGTGTAAATAATGTGTCATGTAAGCTTTTTATGGACAAAGCACAGCTATGGACTCCAATTGGCCAACATTTCAATTGATCGAAGAGGGAATCTCCACAAACAAGATCTAAAGTAGAGAATATGGTAGTTGTTCCATATGCTAATGGTGTTGGAAGTCTAATGTACCTAATGGTGTGTACCACGTTAGATATAGGTTATGCTATTTGTATGGTGAGTAGATTTCATGCAAGTCCTAGAAAAAGGAACTAGAAGGCTGTAAAATGGATCCTAAGGTATTTGAATTATAGAAGGGATGTCAAGTTAGTCTTTCGTAATGGTTAAGGTGATGATGTGATTCTTGAGTATGTAGATGTTGGTTTTCCAAAAGATTTTGACAAAAGGAGATTTGTCAATGGTTATGCAATTCAGGTTTTTGGAAGCCTTGCTAGTTTAAAGCATCACTGCAATATATTATAGTTGATCAACTACAAAAGTTAAGAATATGTATTGTAATAAAGCAGTGGAAGAGACTACATGGCTTAAAGGTTTTGTGAGATGACTAAAGTGCAATACATCTAAACAAAGAATTATATGTATCATGAGATGACCAAACATATCGATGTTAGGGTAAATTTCATTAGGGATGTTATCAATTCACAGGTGGTGAAGGTCAATTAATTTGATATAGATGATAATGATGTTGATATGTTAACAAAGACCTTAGCAAGTTTAAAGTGTTTGTAATGGTTAAATATGTTGAATAGGTTGTGTTTGGACTTTTGTAATACGGTGGAGCTTATTGGAATGTATTGATAAAGTCAAAATTGAATATTTAGGGTTACTATCAATGATGCTCGAAAGCAATGTACTATCCGATAGGAACTTATTGTGATCAACAGGAGCAACATGGAAGTTTGTGTCAACCGAAGGAAGGTTAATCCTAAGATTGATTAAGTTTGCCCAATTATGCTAAAGTTAGGGTGGTTAGTGATAAATTTTCTTTTTCTGCTTGTAATCGTTTTAAGCAGGAGTTAATTAGAAAAAGTATGTATAGAGCGGATACAAAACTAGTAGGTAACTGTAGATGCTATTTTTCTTAATAATTTGTGTGTAATCATTTGATTTAAATCAATAAAGAAATCATTGAGGATATTTCTCCTAATTTACTTCTTCTCTTTTGTTTTAGTGCCAAAGGTGAACAAATTCAGAGATTCATTTTCAATAGCATTGTTGTCTCCTTAGGTTTCTCGTAAACCCAAAATTCAAGATAATGTGAAAGTAAACCTCAAAACATCAAGAAATAATATAGAGAATTTATAAATTTGATAGGCGAATTTGATTCATAATCTTCAGAAATGAAAATCATTTAAAGATTAATGTACAAAGTTATTGTCTTCGTAAGAACATGTATGTAAACGAATTATTACAAGTAATTACACATAACATAATTGCACCCGTTTGGAGATCATGTGTAGTTGGCCAAGCCCCGGTTCAATTACATAGAATTACAAATGTATGAATGATAAAAATGATGATAAAATAATGATAAACTGATTAAGTTATTGTTAAAATAGAAACAATAAAAGATATATTTTAATTGAGTGGCAAAACTATTAAAATCTATATCTATACTATCTAATAAATAAAGGTTTTGCTGGAACACTTGTTACTCTATGTGCATTCTTAACGTTTTTTTTTCATCTATCTCCTACTAAATAATAATAATAATTTCCATAACTACTTTTATAAAACGTTTTTTTTATAAAATAGGTTTGTTTATAAAAGATTTTATAATTAATTGGACATTTCTTTTATTATTTTTTAAAATATTTTTAATAAAATAACTATATAGCGTTTCTTGAATTTGTATTAAAAACTATGTAATGTGTCATAAATCTATACTATTTAATGAATAAAGGTTTTTCATGACACGTATCGTCTCCATATTCATTCTCATCATTTTTTTCCGTCTATTTCTCTTATTAAATACAACTGTATATTTTAATAATAATATATTTTTAAACAAAATAGTAATTATACTAATAAAACACATTTACTTAAATTATTCCTTATTATAAAAATTTTTAAAATCTAATTATGTAACTTTTATTTTCAACCAAATAGTAAATAAAAGTCAAATTATATTAAATAGTAATTAAGTATTTTTGAAATCCAATTATATAATAATTTTTACATATTTTAATTTTTGTTTTCTATCCTTAGTATATGTAATACATTTTTACATCTGTATAATATATACATAAAAATTGAAGAATTTAATGTATTGATATTTTTCACCCCGTGTATATTACACGGGGTTCTAAGCTAATATGTAATATGCAAATCTTTATTAGTAAATATATATATATAACATTGCATGCATTTATTCAAAACGTTTAATATACCGGGTTTCTAAAAACCTAGTTCCCTAATATATACTTGTTTGGTGACTTATTATCTATTGTTCTAGTGGTATGATTCTTGTCTCTCAGAAAAACAACGTGAGTTTAAGAGGGTGTTTGGGATTTCTTATTTAACCTCAAAAGTGCTTTTTATTAAAAGTGGTTATTAGCTTATAATTTTTTGAAAATGAGTTTTTAAAAAAGTTTTTGGATTAGTATTTATGGTGGAAAAACTCAATAAGTCTAAAAATTGTTTTTTAAAGTATTTGGCTTAGGTTATTCACGTAAAATGACCGAAAAAGACATTTTTATATTTTATATATGTATTTGTTAGAAATTGTTAGGGGTAGATTGGTAATATTTTATTATAAAAGCTAAAAACCATTTGAAAAGCCAAGAATTTATGGCTTCTTAAAAAACAACTTTTTAGTTTTATCAAAAAGTTAAAACAAAAAGTGTTTTTATATTTGTCGAACACTTTTTTTAGGTTATTGGTTTTTGAAAAAGTCAATAAGCAGTTTTCCGACGCAATCCCAAACACATTGTGTGTAAGGTTTATATGGTAAGGTGTAAAATATTGTTGTTAAAAATATATATATACTTGTTTGGCTTAATGAAATCATAAATGAATTTAGTTAACAATCTTTGTAATTTTCTCAAAACATAAAAGGTACGTTTAATAATAAAAAAAACTTCCTAAAAACAAATTATTTTCAGGGAAATCACAAGAGAGCGATGGAATGCTATTAAATTAACCCTTTTGTCCTATAAAACCCCCCTCACATCCCCTAACTCTTATCCCATTCCTTCATAAACACTCACATTAATTAAGAAACATGGCTTCAAAGACCAATACCCCACTAGCTCTCTTTCTTGCCCTCAACCTTTTGTTTTTTGCACTAGCCAGTGGTTGTAACACCTGCCCTGGCCCTACACCAAAACCGAAGCCCCCATCCCCATCCACTGCAACCTGTCCTAGGGATGCCCTTAAACTAGGTGTGTGCGCCAATGTGCTAGGCAATTTACTTGGTCTAGTCGTTGGAGACCCACCGGTTAAGCCATGCTGCAGCCTTCTCGAAGGCCTTGTTGACCTCGAGGTCGCTGTGTGCCTTTGTACTGCTATAAAGGCTAACATTCTTGGAATCAACCTAAATGTGCCACTGTCTCTCAGTTTGCTTCTAAACGTTTGTAGCAAACAAGTTCCAAAGGACTTCGTGTGTGCTTAAATATTAAACAATTATGTAACCTGCTTTTGTGTGTGTTTGTTACTTTGTTTTGGATTGTGAGTGTTTTGATCTCCACAATGGGATAAAGCGTTTTAGTTTCTTTGTAATGATGGTTTGAATAATTTTATGTATACTTTTTTTAAAAGTTTAAATTCAGTAAGTTCTACAACATTTATGAAAATGGATACCGGTTTATGATATTGTTTGTATTTATAAACGTGTAAATTTCACATAAATTTAAATATGAACCAAAAATACATGTAAAAAAATTTCAAAAGCACTATCTCTACTGGTTCCGTGGTGGTGGACGGGCTGGTTTTAAAAAATTTAAATGGAAATGTAGACGCTATGGAAAAATAAAGTCAACGCAGCGGCGCAAACAAACAAAGATAAAAGAAAGTTACAAATTTACAAATAAAAATTAAAAAAACAAAAAAAATGTTTAAAAACATAAGAAAAAACCACATGTGGTGACGGCTTGGTTGAGAAAGGTAGATAAAGATAACCACGTTGCAACGGTACATTTGGAATATAAAAAACATAATATTTTAAAAATTATAATCCAAAAGTAAATATAAAGATTTAAATTATAAAAATACATATTTTTTTACATTTAAAATAAAAAATAATAATTATCAATTGTCTAAACAGACAAAAAACATCCTCGTCCAACCAGTATACTTCGTCTCAAATTGCATTGGATGCATGTTCCAAAATTAATCTAAATGACATATGACGAGATTGATCAAACACATTAATCGGTTCGTCAGCCCGAGAGAAATAACAAAGGGAAACGACGAATATCTTCAAATGTTCCGGAGAACAAAAATAGTTTTGATAAATTAGACTCGAAACTTGATAAATTATTTGGGTTTAAAGAAGAAAAACAAAACACCCTTGAATTGAGAGACCTATGATTAACACGATAATTTGACCATAATAGATTGTGAACTCGCATAAAAGAGGAAAGAAAAAAATTAACAACAGATATGGATGGTCAAATTTTTAGTCATTTTCTATTGTTATTTCATGAAAGCAATGTTTTTTGTGAACTATTATTTTTATTTTTATGAATTTAAAGTTTTATTTATGTTTAATTAATTTTATTTTATGAAATTAATTTTAAGAAATTAACTATTTAAATATTGATTTGTTAATAATTTATAAATTAAAATTTTTCATGAAACCATTACACACCTTAGTAATTCTGTTTAGTGATTGCCTTCCTAAGGGGCGGATGTACCCATAGGGTAGGGGTAGCCCCCGCTACCCCTTAATTTTTACGCGCAGTGTAAAAAAAATTACGATTTTATTTATCCGGTTACCCCTGGGCAAAAATTACGTTACCCCTCAAATTTTTTTAAAAGCTCAACACTTCATAAAAAGTCCAAAATAAAAAAAAAAACCCTAATATTTTATAAAAAGTGCCCACATTTTTTTAAAGGTTTTGAGGTATTGGGTTTTAATTAAACATTTGGGCTTTAGCTAGAGAAAAGACAAAGAGCGGGAACTGTAAGACTGTGAGAGTCGGAGACCGACCACTCGACCAGTCGCTCGACCTGAGCTGAGACCACCGCCCGGCGCCGCTTCCACCAAACCCCAGTCCTCTGCGTCGCCAGTCGCATGTTACCGTCAAAAAAATTTGTTTATATGAAAATACGGCCAAAAAAAATTTTGTTTCATTTACATGAAAGTACGATAAATTTTTTTTTTGTTTACATGAAAGTACGTCAAAAAAAATTTTTCGCTACCCCTGAATCCCGCTAACATAGCTGAACATTTTTCAAAATTTAGTAAAATAATTACGCATACTCTTAGCACCTTGAATACATCATAAGACCGCTACATCTCTTAGTTATCCAACTTATAATTAAATCGATCAATTATGTTTGTTTTTATAAATTTAGAATACTATTTTACCCGTATTTATTTTAACAACACTCACGCGCAAGTACAAATCCTACGTATTTACTACCAACAAAATTAAACAATCACTCTACTAATTAAAAGACACCTTAAATAGACGTTGATTTGAGTTATTTAAGATAAAAGTGACAGAAAATATCTCCTTTTTCTTTAACAAAAATTTTTACACATAAATATTAGATAACTAGGTTAAAATCAATGTATTACATGAGTTGAATAAATACAATTTGTTGTGAACCAGCAATTTTTAAAAAAATTTATATGTTGGATGTTATTGATGAAATAGTTATTTTTTTAAAATATTTAATAAAAAGAATAAAATACATGTTTAATTTATAAAATATTTATTGAACAGACATATTTTTTTTTGAATAAAAAACGTTTTATAAAAATTATTATAGAAATCATTATTATTTAATAGGAGAAAGAGGGTGGGAAAAAAAATTAAAGAAATTTATATAATTAATAGAAGAAAGAGGTGAAAAAAAATGACACCAAAACCTTTATTTATTATATAGTATACTTAGAAGGATTTGAACCCATACACTTTATAAACCAACTTTAATTATAAAATTGTTAATTAAGAGTTGTAAACCGTTTCCCGTGATAAATGTTTGGCTTATTGAGAAAATAAAAGAAAAGAGTAATTATGGTACACACATATCTCATACTATTTTGGAATTATGTGTACTCTTTTATTCATGCCGCGGTTTTGTTTGTCAAAAGTTGAATTTGTGAGGATTCACTTTGCATTTTTTTAGTGGTTGAGATATATTGGTTGAGAATAATATAGAATATTTAATTCAATTAAATACTTGAGTATTGTCGACAAAATTGTCAAATGCCACTTAAAATGGGGTATTTACCAAACTTAAGATATTGTAGAATGTGTTTGACTACGATCGAATGTCGGTCAGTAGATGTCCGAGAAACTAAGAAACTTTACTCACAGCATACGCAATCTCTGGGTGAATCAAGACGAAGGGTACCAACGGTGATGCGATACATGGAAGTAGGGGTGTTCAAAAAAATCTGAATCCGAACCCGAATTATCCGAAAATCCGAATCCGAATTATCCGAAAATTCGGATATCCGAAATTTCGGATTCGGATAGTGATTTTCGGATATTTCGGATAGTTCGGATATCCGAATATCCGAAATATTATATTTATATATTTTTTTAATTGTTTTCATTATTTAAAAATAAGAAAATTTGAATCAAAACCCGATATATTATATTTATATATTTTTATATGTATATTTTCTAATGTTTTTTAAGGTTTTTAATTGTTTTTGTAATTTAAAATATTATTTTTATATATATATATTTTTTTTTATATTTTCGGATATCCGTTTCACTATCCGAATCCGTATCCGAATTTTCGGCGAAAATTCGGATACGGATTCGGATAGTGAAATCCATTATCCGAAAATTTCGGATATCCGACTTTGAACACCCCTACATGGAAGGATCATCCAAAGGAACATAATACATAGATAGCTTATGTTCGAAAGACACATGAGTACAATGGCAGATCTAGAACAAAAGTTCAGGGGTAGCGAAAATTTTTTTTATCGTACTTTCGTGTAAACAAATTGTTTTTGACGGTAACATTCGACTGGCGAGCCGGACTGCGGAGACGGAGGACTGGGGTTTGGCGGAAGCGGCACCGGGCTGTGGTCTCAACTCAGGTCGAGTGGTCGGTCTCTGACTCTCACAGTTCCCGCTCTTTGTCTTTCTTCTTGGTCGACCGTTTGGGTAAGCTGGGTTTAAGAATTGAGACTATGAGGTATTGAGTTTTAATAAAACATTTGGGCTGCCCAAATGTTTTATTAAAACCCAGTACCTTAAAATCTTTAATAAAATGTGGGGAATTTTTATAAAGTATTAGGCTTTTTATAAAATTTTAGACTTTTTATGACGTGTTAAGCTTTTAAAAAAGTTCGAGGGTAACGTAATTTTTGTTCAGGGGTAACGTAAGGGGTAACCGGATACATAAAACCGTAAAAAAAAATTTTGCACTACACGTAAAAGTTGAGTCCGCCCTTGCATGAGTAGACTGTCAGCGGAAACATGGGAATGTAACGAAAACTGGATATCACGAACACATAGCTTTCTAATGAAAGTTTAACTTACAAAACATTCAAATATATAAAGATGTTCGAACAATTAAATGAATACAATTTCGAAGTTTCTCATATTAAAGTCCTAACATGTAGACTATATGCGTAGATTTTCTAGTATACTCTTATTCATGCATGCGTTCGTAATCGCGTCTATTTCTTCCCTGAAATACATGCTAAAAAGTGTCAACCAAAACGGTTTGTGAGTTCGCAGGTTTGCGACTCGATAAATTATTTGTAAATAATACGTTTACTATACAAGTGCGATCAAGTAATAGATGCAATCTACATGGGTCCATAACCAAACCTATTGACTATTGACGCTCTGTATTGCCCCGATGTTAATGCTTTATCACAAAACATTAGTTCTTGATGGTAATAAGCATTTATTTAACAATGTAGCGCGACCAATCCATGAATGGGAGTTTTTCTGGCTCCGATAGTAATATCTATATTATCCATTGGTTCAAAATCAATGAGTTAATTGGTTATGTAGTCATATAGCCTTAATGTGACAATCTTGTCATATGTAATGTACACTGTGTCTGATGTAGAGTATAAAGTAAACAAGTTTTTGAATCATAGTATGTAAAACAATGTATTTCAAACATGTATTTCCCCTAAATATGTAAGACGAAAACGGGGCTACGAATACTCACCTCGAGTGTTGAATAATGATAATAGATTATGAATGAAACTAGGAACGTCCTACTCGAATGATACAAGTAAACAAATATTACTTTAGTTCATAGGACTTAACTCTACACATGAAACATTGGTGATGGATGCAGGCACGTTAAAGACTTATTTTTCGGGTTTAATATCAGTTAATGATTCCATAAATGTATTAATATCATCTATGTTTATACATGATTTGAAGTCATAAAGTACTATTTGTAGAACTCTTTGAATCAAAATAAATACTTATATATAGATAATGTTACATAAATTAGATTTCCGAACATGATTTCTTTATACAAAATGTTAAGTAGTTATTTTATTTTTAAATGACGATCGTCCGTAGATGATTAAAATACAAGGTGTAAAATATCCCGTTTATACATCTATACATTTATGTTGATGTATTTGAAATCATATGGACTTTTCACAAAAACCATAATTGTCAACAAATAAAGCTTTCTTGACGAAAAATAAATATTATGACGGTTTCCGTCGTAACTCGTTTAAAATACTTTTTAAGACATTATATCATTCGAAAATCATTCTAAAGTGAATTATATAATTAGTAGACTTGTATAAAAATAATGATGCATGAGTGTGTATGAATATGCATGAATCTTTTATTTTATATGATACATATATATATATATATATAAATATTTGAACAACAATAATGAGATTACTCAAAGAAGCTAGCGGGGAGCTAGCAATACCCCAAATACACCAAGCCATAATAGGCATTCACCATTACATACATACATAAACTACTTGACATTTTCGTACTTGCCTAAGGATTTTCCACGCCTCATGGAGGTTTGTTTTTCCGGTCCTCCCAATTACACTCGAAAACTTTCCCCTTAACTGCCTCCAATTGAAACTTTGAATTTTTATTTCCTCCACAATACTATCAACCGGATTTCGCACCTTTGAGAAATATAAACCGGTTTTAGTGTGTACGCTCAAATGTCTCGTTTAAATTCTTAGGAACTGTTATCTTACATGGCATGGGTCTCTTACAATGCACTTAATGATGGCCTTGAGGTATAAGTCCATGTGAATGTGATTATATACATTTTAGTACATGTGTGTAATTCTAAATAAGTATTCTTGGTTTCGAACGTTAATTGTATATTATCGGGTTTTTTAGAACTCAACAGCGTAGCTGACTTTTTACTATGACTTCATGTTAAGTGTAGACTACTGTTGAGAATGGATGTGGAGCTTGTGCCGAGAGATTACCCATGCAATGACACTTGCATCCCGTTTATTTATATTATTGAAATTTATGTTAAGACAATGCTTCCACTATGTTTGAACAAGTTGTAATTTGAATGATATTTTCGTTGTTTTTATTATATTTAAAGTTTAATGCGTTATGTGTTTATGAGTAAATCCAACGAATGAGATCTCTCGGGTTTGAGCCTTACATAATTCACCAAAAGAAAATGAAATCTCCGACCACTCACCGTTAATGGTACATGTGTTCTATGCTAGTCAGACACGCTATATCTCTCACTTTAAATATTAAGTTTATCCGTCTTTCTAAAATTTTAAATATCTCTCTTTCTCTCTAAGATATTAAATTTCTATCTCTCTCTAAAATATTAAATTTATTTTTTATCAACATCTTTCAACAAACATTTTTTTCGTTTCGGTTGTGCTAATATTGTACAAGTTTGCAGCTTTTAAAATATATGAAGTTTTTTTAAAATTCCAAATATACCATTGAGACGCACTAACTTTTATCTACGATTCGATTTAAATTTCGTTCAAAACGGAGTTGTGCTAATATTGTACAAGTTGTTTAAGCACTTACGTAAACGTTGTTATTAATTTTTTTAACTCTGAACTTTTTTTTTAAATTGTTTTTCTTTTGTATTCTAATTTTTTTTGTTAAGTTTTTTTAACAGCTTCGTTTCGGTTTTTTTCTTGTATAAACTTTTTTTAAGGTTACTAACTATTTCGCTGAAACGTTTAGGTTTGCGTAAAGGTTTTTGTTTTTTTTACATAAAGTTTCGAATGCGTTTATTTATTTCGTACACGGCAACTTTTTTAACAGTTTCGTTTTTCTATATAATATTATCAACGTTTTAATAAATGTTTTGCTTTTTTATGTATTGCGTGTTTTAACGTGCCGCTGCGTGTGAATTAACGCGCCGTAATGCACATGGCTCTTCAAATACTTTGATTTATTTAACGGTTTAACTTTTTTTTTCTTATAAAGTTTCGAAACCGTTTGATGTCCGTTCTTTTTTTTTTTCGTAGACTTTAATTTATTTAAGGGTTTACCTTTCATCTTTTTTATAACGTTTGAAGCCGTTTAGCGTTCGTTGTTTAACATGTCACGGCATGCAGCGACCGCAACGCACCAGGTAAATTACTAGTTTAAATTAATTCAAGACAAATCGTTTGAGGGTCTCAAAACTTAATTAAATAGTGGAGAAGTTGTTAGATTCCATTCCTTCTGTTTTAAACAACATAGAATTTATATTGATCACCAAAATTTTATCACTTTGAAGCTAAAGGGAAACAAATCTCGAAAATTTTAATCTCCGCACTTGTATAAATTTAACCATACTCGACATTATTATTTCCCATGCATTCATAAGCATTGATATTGATAATTATATATTTTTATACAATTGTGTCGGTGACGTTTCGGTTATTTCACAACACTTACAGTCGTAAACTTATTTTTAAACACTTACAAAGGCCAAAAAATTAGAAGTACATAAATTTATTTTACGTTCACATTGTTGTGATATAAGTTATTGTACCATGTTAAATTTATATTATTTAATGATCGATTTTTCTCGCGAAAGTATATATAAATTGGGTCTCCCAAATCGCTGTAATGGCAACTAGTTTGGTAGAGAGGGTAGTTAGAGCATTTAAGTATACATGTTTTTTTATAGTATACTTTTAATTGCATTGAAATGTAATTATAATTTGAATAAAAAGCTAAGAGTTAGAAATTTCTCAAGGGAACCATTATGTCTTTATTTAAAACTAAAAAGATATAAGCAAGTTATCCCAAATTTTAAAAAATACAACTTACAAGAAAACACTAAAAACTTTCTAAGAACAATATTACCATTATACCATACACAATTATTATCTGTATCATTTAATATTTCATAAATATGATGAAAATACATAATAGAAGACAGAGATTTATTCTTGAATCATATAGCCATGATTCTTTACAAGAATGATCAATATTATAACGTATTCCAAACACACAAATTAAAGTTTAACCTTTCACAATTCTAGAAGATAAATCTAAGCACACTGGAAGCCGGATGGAACCTTCTTGCCACAATAGTTAAGCAACAAGCTCAACGACACCAGTACATTAAGGTTGATTCCCAAGATATTAGCTTTGATGGCAGTGCAAAGGCAGACTGCAGCCTCAAGATCGGCGAGTCCGCCGATGAGGGTGCAACATGGTGCCTTGGGTGGGGTTCCAACCACTAGGTGTACAAGGTCATTGAGCAAGTTAGCACATACACCTAACAATCACACATGCAGATAATGTCTTCTATATTGGGGAATGGGAAAAAGAGAATATTGTAAACCTCAAGTGTATCCTTAGATGCTTCTACATAATCTCGGGGGCTGAAAATCAATTACCACAAAAGCAAGATAATTGGGGTTGGGGTGGAGGACCACGAGTGCCTTGGGATAGCATCACATTGGGTTGTGTTAAAGAAAAACTTCGGGTCATTCATCTTGAAATATGAGAAGGGTCAAGAGTTGGGATCCGGTGACATGAAGTTCAAAGCCCGGCTGAGTAATGAGAAGGCAAAGAATTTGTCCTTTGGGGGGAGACTGGAGCTGGTTAAATCGGTATAGGGAAGTCTTCCGTTGTACTTCCTAATCCTTGTCTAAAGCCCCGATAAAAGTCATAAACGAGGTGTAGTCCATTCGTAGAAGATTCCTTTGGGGGGATGCAGTTCTAAAAGGAAATACATTGGGTAGCATGGGAAAAAATTGCAAAACCAAGGAAGCTGGGTGGTCTCGGAGTGGGGGGACTCAAAATTATGAATTTTGCCTTACTTACGAAATGGAGATGGAAAGCGGTACAAAACTCGACACGTTAAGCGTTATCAAAGCTATACACAATAAGTC
Source organism: Smallanthus sonchifolius (assembly GCA_023525975.1). NCBI lineage: Eukaryota > Viridiplantae > Streptophyta > Magnoliopsida > Asterales > Asteraceae > Smallanthus > Smallanthus sonchifolius. The sequence continues at coordinate 55,546,406 of CM042041.1, read as the reverse complement.
ATTCGGAGCAACACGTTTATGGGCAAGCGTTTATGGAAAGCTATACACAATAAGTCTTTTAAAGATCTCTTCCCTAGGCTTTTCGAGATGAAAAAATGGAAGAATTGCACTATAAGGGATAAGGTGAAGTGGTCAGAAGCAGGGATGGTGGGATTCACATGGGGATGGAAGAGCATGCGTGTAGCAAGGAGTAAGGAAGATGAAATTCTTGATTTGGAAGAAATGGTAAAATCATATCACTTTCATGAAGGGGATAAATAGGAATGGCAGGGTGATCCTTCGGGACAAATTTCCACCGGTTCCTACAGGAAATGGATGGAATATTCACAGTTTACTAAAACTCCTAAAGAGGTAGTATGGCTCAAATGGGCCCCGATTAAAATTCGGTGCTTCTTGTGGAGACTCTTTCAATACCATATTCCGGTGGTTTCATCGCTACTAGCTCGGGGGTTAATGTTTTGATGCCTAAAGGTGCCTTATGTTGGCTGGAAAAGGAAGACAAGGACCACCTTTTCATTCGATGCACGGTCGCGCGACAAATCTGGAAGCAAGTTTCCAAATGGCTCCAATGGGATATGTCGGGTATTGATTCAGTGAAGGGTTTGGCGGCTCAAATTCACATCTCGCAGGGAAACTGCAAGTTGAATAAGGTTAGAATTTTAATATCATATTGCACGTTATGGGTAATTTGGCTAACAATGAATAGATGGATTTCTCGAACAAAGAAGAAATGTGGATACCTTGGTGGAAGATATCAAAATCTCATCATACAATTGGATGAAGTATAGAGGGAGGATTAAAGGTACAAAATGGGAGATTCATAATCCTATGATATGTGTTGGTTATGGGTAGATGTTTAATTGGTAGGGTGGTCTCTGTTCTAGACTGTATTAATAGTTTGGTAGAAGCTTGGTGTAATTGCTTCGGCTATTGTCTTTTTTGGTATTTTTATTTGGGGTTTTGTTAGTACCCCGTTAACTTTTTTTGAGTTATCTCATTGTTGTCATTAAAAAAACCAAGCAAAAGTAGAAAACTAGATGAACCATTTTGAACCAATCATTTTATTTATATTATATTTTTTTCTTTTTCTACTTCATAAGGGTAAAAACCCAGACTTCCACTACGCTTTTTTTCTTTTTTTTTTATTTTTATTTTTGCCCACATAAGTTTTTTTATGTTCACATTGTTGTGATATAAGTTATCGTACTATGTTAAATTTATATTATTTATAATGATCGATTTTTGTCGCGAAAGTATATATAAATTGGGTCTTCCAAGTCGCTGTATTGGAAACTAGTTTGGTAGAGAGGGTAGTTAGAGCATTTATGTATACATGTTTTTTATAGTATAGTTTTAACCGTATTGAAATGTAATTAAAATTGAGAAAAAAAAGCTAAGAGTTAGAACTTTGTTAAGGGAACCTTTTGTTGAGAGAAGTTTATTTCAGAAAGCATAAATATTGTAAGAACAAGAGAAACAAATTTAAATCGTTTATTTTTTTAATCCATGTTAAAATAATTAAAATTTTATACTTCTTACATACAAATATGTATGTTTATTTATCTACATAAAAAACAATCAAACTAGTTTTTCATATGTTTTTATATATTTGAAAATTTCCTACACATGTGTAGGTATTTATATAAACGAAATTTGTTTATATTTTTTTGTTTGAATTTCATGAAAAACGAATAAATATTACATTTATATAATTTTATTATATTTTAAAATCTTTTAACATTGAAAAAGTAAATGATTCGTTTTCTTCTATGTGTTCTCATAATATTTAGTGTTCTGAATTAAACCTTAAAAGTCAAACATCTTATTAAATATAATAAACACATAGTCAGACTTTGGTCTTTTGGTTTACATGTTTAAACTTTCTAAGAACAATATTACCATTATACCATACACTAGTGTACTCAATCACTAAACACAATTATTATTTGTATCATTTAAGATTCCATAAATATGATGAAAATACATAATAGAAGACATAGATTTATTATTGAATCATATAGCCATGATTCTTTACAAGTATGATCAATATTACAACGTATTCCAAACACACAGATTAAAGTTTAACCTTTCACAATTCTAGAAGAGGTAAATCTAAGCACACTGGAAGCCGGATGGAACCTTCTTGCCACAATAGTTAAGCAACAAACTCAACGAGACCGGTACATTAAGATTGATTCCCAAGACATTAGCTTTGATGGCAGTGCAAAGGCAGACTGCAGCCTCAAGATCAGCGAGTCCGCCGATGAGGGTGCAACATGGTGCCTTGGGTGGGGTTCCAACGACTAGGTGTACAAGGTCATTGAGCAAGTTAGCACACACACCTAACTTGAGTGTATCTTTTGGGCAGGTGGCGGCTTTGGGTGGGTGGGAAGGAGTAGGAGGCTTTTGTGAGGGAGGGCATGGCGGCGGCGGTGGTGGTGGGCATGGCGGCGGCGGTGGGGGTGGGCATGGTGGCGGCGGTGGGGGTGGGCAGCCTTTTGGGGTGTGACTAGTGGAGGTTACCAAAGTGAAGAAGAGCAAGTTGAGGGTAAGGAGGAAAGCTGTCGTTGCTAAAGACTTTGAAGCCATTTAAAAGTGATAGTAGTAACAACAAAGTGTTTTGTTGTTGGTACTTTGTTTTGTATGGAGATAGACAAGGTGATTCGGGTATTTATAGATAGAAATCGTCAATCACCTCCCCAATTATTGGTTTTTTTTAACTGCCAACACATACTATAAGTCTGGTAACTCGGGAAAACTTAATGGAGAAAGGTCACCCACGCCCGTGAACGCAAACAGCGCTGGTGACCCGACCTGCCCACCAGTGAACGCAAACAGCGTTGATGCCCGCCCACCACTAGAAGACACACTGTAGAAAAACCTCTGGGCCACCTGAACATATTGCACCGAAGGAGTCTCAAAGTCATGACCTCCACATTGGAAGACCATGGAGGTGTCTTCTCCCAAACCTCATTAACTATATTATTGATTAATTAATTTTCTTTAATTCTTTATGTCATTTTACTTCGCTTATTAAACTATAAAAATATCAAAATACGTAAAATTCCCTCCGGAGATCCAATAAAGCCAACAAAAGTCCACTTATTTTTGTTTTCTAGAAAGTCTTTTTTTGTAATGGAAAACAATTTTAAAGATTTAGTCAGATCGACAAAAAATTATATAAGACAAGAAGTAAGAATAAGTTTTATGTTAATTATACTATCCGATAAATAAAAGTTTTGATTGGACACTTGTGTTTTTTGAACTTTTTTTCATGTGCTCTTTAATTGTTTTTATAAATTTTTGTTTTCTGTCTCTCTCTTCTATTAAATAATAATGATATATATATATATATATATATATATATATTTAATAAAATATTTTATTTAATAATAATATTTTTTTTGTTCATAAAACATTTTTATAAACTGAACATTTCTTTCATTCTTTTTATAAAACATTTAAAAAAATAACTATATAATGTATCTAGAATTTGTATTAAAAACTATGTAATATTTCATAAATATGTAATATGTAAATATTATTAGTAAATATCTATACTACATAATAAACAAGTAAAATAGGAGGACACTTGTCACAATTGCAGGCCTCCTGAATCTCATTTTCTCGCATCTCTCTCCTATTAATAATCAACTTCACTATTTTAGGCAACTAAATTAATTATTTGTTTCAATTTTTATCTATATATTTTTTAATTTAAAAATGTGTTTATTATCATTTAATTTGTTCAATCAAATTTTTATGAACTCTACAAACTAAAAACAATTTTATAGTCTGCTACGATTCAAATAAAAAGTTTTTAATTATATATTTACATATTCACATTGTTCCATTTTGACGAGTGTATGTGTTAAAATATTACATTATATTTTATTCAACCCATGTAATACACGGGTTTATTCAAGCCGTGTATTACACGAGTTTTAAAAACATAAATTTTTTATTACTATGTATTTAACATTACATTTATTCAACCCGTGTAATACACAGGATTCTAACCTAGTATATAATATTGCATTTATTCAACTCGTGTAATACACCGGGTTTCTAACCTAATATATATATAAGCACAATACTGAGTTTTGTGTATAACTTAATAAACTATCGTATACCCTACTTGCGTATTCACAACCAGGAGTGTAAATGAGTTGAGATTGTTGGATTTTGTGAACCGACCCGATGGACAACGCGACTAACCGAGCTATGACCCATAAGAGTTACACCTTGGGCAACGAACATTAAATCCACTTAACCCGCTTAACTGGTAATTATGAACTGTTAGCGAGACGATATTATATATATATATATATATATATATATATACTAGCTTATACCCCGTGTATTACACACGGGGTGAAAAATATCTTACATAAAATTATAAAATTTTTATATATATTTTTTACAGGTGTAAAAATGTATTACATATACTAAGGATAAAAAATAAAATTTAAAATATGTAAAAATTAATATATAATTGGGTTTTGAAAATACGTTAATTACTATTTAATATAATTTGACTTTCATTACTACTTGATTGAAAATAAAAGTTAAATAATTAGATTTTAAAGTTTTTTATGATAAAAGATAATTTAAATAAATGTATTTTATTAGTATAATTAATATTTTTTTAAATATATTATTATTATTAAAAGATGGAAATGTATTTAATAGGAGAGAGATGCGGGAAAAAAATGATGAGGGTGAGTATGGAGACGACATGTGGCAAGAAAAACCTTTCTTTATTAGATAGTATAGATATATATATTCGTTAGACGGGAATTATTATTTATACCAGTTTATAAATAATAATTATATATCTTGTTTTAATTTTTCATTAAAACATTAAAACGGATTCAGGCTTGTTATCTCGTATTTGACCTTGGGCCCGGAAATAGATTAATTAGGTTTATAATTATTATATGTATATATAATAATATTAATCCTAGATATTGGTTTAAACCTAGAAGGTTTTTCAGCCGTAAGAAGCTTACGAAAAAGCAAAGAAAAGGCTTCTGCCTGTTTTGATCTTTCCGGCTAACCGCGCCTTCTCGTGTTTCGGTTCGTGATCTAGCATCGGTTCGTTGTACATAGGTGTCTCAATCGGTTAATCATTAACCACTAAGGTATAATTAATCTCATCAGTAGATTAATTTTTTTTTTGCGTGTTCATAACCAGATCCTGTTCGGTTTGTCAGTGCTGTTAAATAGGTTATGGTTTTACTTTCCGCTGCGTATTTATTAATTAACTGAATTAATTAATTTCTCTGTCAAAACCCGTTTTTTATAAAAGTCAAACTGATCACCACAGAATCCCAACAGTGGTATCAGAGCCTTGGTTATAACACGCAAATCGAAACCGGTCAGGTTTCACCGGTTAGATTAATCACAAACTTTAACTATCTTGAAGTTTCTGATCTGATCTGTTTTTTGGGGCAATTTTTATTTATTAATTTGGTCGGTTTTTTATTTGACCAAATATATTGCTCGTATGTGATTGTGTTGAATATGTAAATCTGGCCCGACCCATGTGATTGACTTGCTTGTGTTTATTATTCAGTTTTTGGTTTTATGGTTTTGGCCCACTTTTGATGGCTCCCAGTTGTAATAGAATAGGCTTTTTAATTTTATGTAATATAATAAAAACTCGAAGACAAATCTGAAGACGCAACAGGAATCATGGAGTCAGTGGGAGTCATCCGAGACGACTAGATGCACGGAAGTCTATCCTTGTGGTTGTTTTAATTTTGTGGACCCCGTGACCCGTTTGATCTTGCTAACTGGCTCTAGCAAGATCAAAAACTTGACCCTATAAGATTTACATATTTATTTGCTTTATGGTTGCTTTTAATTTTTTATAATTTAAAATTATTATAAATCAACCAAACACCAAACGTTTTAAAAGTAGTTTTAAAATGTCACAATCTGTCACCACAAATTCTAATTTTACAACTTGTAGAATTTTATAAAAATTAACAACTGGCTTGTTTTTATAAAATAAATAACCGCTAAAGTTTTGCAATTTAAACTAAATTTAATTTCAAAACTTATAACTTAATAGTTTTCAACTATTAACTTTTACCGGTTATTCAAGTTGCGACAAACTTAGTTTTATTAGGTTATTTAAAATTAAGTGTCCTGAGAGATGAAATGGTTCATCAAATTTGTCATGACTTTAAATAGTAAAACTGGCTTTTACAACACACGTATGATTTAATCATTCGTTGTGTTTGACCCTATTTGGTAAACACTAAAATTGGGACTCATGTTTAAAACCAGTGGTCTATGCCATCCTATTATAAGGAACGCTTGGAGCATAAAACGAAACATCGGTGTTTGGAGCCACAGCACCGCACTGGATGCGTAGTTTATCCTTCCAAAGCGCAAAGGTTTCGTTGACACATCCGGCCCTTCCGCAAGTACCTGTTTTAGGACGACTATTAATTTTCTCTATTGTTACATGCCCAAGCTGTTAAGAGATTAAAAGTGGGCATAGATGAGGCTAAACGTATCAATGCATAGACATGTCTTGTCTTAGCGGCCTCATACACGAGAATTGTGCATCTTTCCACAATTGACACTAATTGTCAGTCTAGTTACCCACTTACTAATGTTGTATGCCACAGCTACCATTAGTGACTGATTTAGCTAGATTCTCACTCATTATTCTAATTTCTGTAATTGTGTCATAAATTAATAAGGATTTTTCACTTTCTTTATACTAATTTATTTTCTTTGCTTATCTTGACAGATCTCTACTGAAAATAATAATACTAATAACTCCTTCGCTCTCAAGTCTATCCTTGAGAATGAAAAGCTGGATAACACCAACTTTCTCTCGTGGCAGTGCAATATGAGAATAGTTCTCAAGATGGCCAAGAAGCTCTATGTTCTCGATGCACCAGTCCCTGAGGCACCCGATGGTAACACTGCCGCTCGTAAAGCCTGGGAAAAACAAAGAGATGATGCCAACTGAGGTGGCCTGCCTTATGCTAGCCTGCATGTCCCGGTGGCCTGTTAGTACTCATGTACTTAAGATGAAAGAGTACATCGACCAGATGAACAAACTTGGATATCCCATAAAGGATGAAATGGCTATTGATTTCATCTTAAACTCTCTCCCAAGCTCCTTAGCTCAATTCGTAATGAATTTCAACATGAATGGCTTGGAGAAGACAGTGGCCGAGCTACATGGTATGCTCAAAACGGCCGAGATGAATATCCAAGAAAAGAAAAATCAAGTTCTGATGGTCAGATCTGCTGGTGTTAAAAAAACCTAACCCCAAGAAAAGAGGTTATAATAGCAAAGGCAAGAAGAAGGTTAATGGTGCTGCCAAGCCTGCCACCAACAATAACAAGAAAGATTCAAAAGCACCCCCTCCTGAGGAGCGCCAATGCTTTGAATGCAACAAAATGGGACACTGGAAACGTAACTGTCCTGAATATCTAGCCAAGTTGAAGCTGAAGAGGGCCAGTGGTGAGGGCACCTCTTCAGGTATTCTCATTTATGTTATTGAAATTTTTACTGTTTCTAGAAACACATGGGTATTTGATACTGGATGTGGATACCACATCATTAATGTCTTGCAGGAGCCTAAAAATTGGAGGAAGCTGAAACAAGGCGACATGGAACTCATTGTTGGTGATGGGAAAAGAGTACCAGTTCTTGCAACTGGAACATATCATCTCTCATGTCCTTCTGGCCTTGTGGTTGTTTTGAACAATTGTTTGTTTGCACCTGGTTTAACCAGAAACATTATTTCAGTTTCTTTATTGTTTGAACAAGGATTTAAGTACGTTTTTAATGGTATTGCTATTTCTACCTACTTAAATGATATCTTTTACTTTGAGGCTAAACCTCAAAACGGTATTTATGAGATTGACGTTCAAACTGACAATAACATATATAATCTTTCTAAACGTATCAAATCTAGCATTAATGATATTTTTCTATGGCATTGTTGACTTGGCCACATAAGCAAGGCTCGCATTAAAAGACTCCAATCCGAGGGAATTCTTGAACCTACTGGACAGGACTCATTTAATAAATGTGAGTCTTGTTTAGCTGGTAAACTCACAAAGGACCCCTTCACCCATGTTGGTGAACGAGCCAAGGATCTGCTAGGCCTTATACACACTGATGTGTGTGGCCCTTTCAGAACCATGTCTAGAAATCATGAAAGATACTTCGTTTCATTTATTGACGATTATAGTCGATATGCTTATATCTATCTTATGAAACACAAGCATGAAACATTTGAAAAGTTCAAAGAGTTTCAAAACGAAGTAGAGAAACAACTCGATAAATCTATTAAGACACTTCGATCAGATCGAGGTGGCGAGTATCTTAGCTTAGAATTTCTTAATCATCTGAAGGAGCACGGAATTATTTCTCTGCCCACTCCTCCTCGCACACCCCAACTTAATGGCGTGAGCAAGAGGAGTAATCGAACCCTACTTAATATGGTTCGATCGATGATGTGTAGAACTAACTTGCCTCACTCCTTCTGGAGTTATGCTCTTATGACCGCTGCCCGCCTTGTAAATCTGGCACCGACTATGAAGGTGGACAAAACCCCATATGAGATATGGCACGGGTCTAAACCCAATCTATCTTACCTTAGAGTATAGGGATGTGATGCATATGTCACCAGCGATTCTGATGACAAGCTCGATCCCAGAGGCGAAAAAGTTGTTTTCGTCGGTTACTACAACAAAAGCGGATATTATTTCTATCATCCTGATGCAAACATTGTTTCCATCAAAAGGAAAGGACGCTTTCTCGAGGAAGATATTCTAAATCGAGGAACCGGAAATAATATTATGGATCTTGAAGAAATTCGAGAAACACAAACAACCGTTGAAGAAGTCGGAGCGTCTGATCAACAAGAAGTTGTTGCTGATGAATTAGACATAAACACAAGCGTTCGCATAAGTAGCAGGTCTCGTAAAGAACCTAATAGATACCTATGGCATCTTGAAGCTTCTAAAGTCCTGTTAGTAGCTGAGTAAAATGACGAACCTACAAACTACAAATCAGTTATCTCAGATCCTGAATCCGAGAAATGGCTTGAAGCCATGAACGCTAAGATGCAATCTATGCGTGATAATCAGGTCTGGGACTTGATTGAAATACCCCCGGTTCTCGGGCAATAGGGAGCAAATGGATTTTTAAAAGAAAAACCGACATGCATGGTAATGTACAAACCTATAAAGCACGGCTAGTTGCAAAGGGTTTCACTCAAACTCAAGGTATTGACTATGATGAAACTTTCTCACCCGTTGCTATGATCAAATCGATCAGGATACTGCTTGCCATAGCCGCGTACCATGATTACGAGATATGGCAAATGGATGTCAAAACCGCTTTTCTTAATGGACATCTCTCTGAAGATGTCTATATGGTTCAGCCTGACGGTTTTGTTGATCCAAAGTATCCTAGTAGGGTCTGCAAACTGAATAAGTCCATTTATGGACTTAAACAGGCATCTCGAAGCTGGAATCTTCATTTTGATCAGAAAATCAAAGAATTTGGTTTTGTCAAGATTGAAGATGAGCCTTGTGTTTATAGAAAGGCTAGTGGGAGCACTATATCATTTCTCATTTGTATGTGGATGATATACTGATCATTGGAAACAACATCCCTGTGCTTGACAAAGTCAAACAATGGTTAGGATCTTGTTTTGCAATGAAGGATCTTGGAGAAGCTGCTTACATTCTAGGAATCAAGATCTACAGAGATAGATCTAAGCGGCTTCTAGGGCTAAGTCAGAGTACTTACATAGACAAAATGATGACACGCTTTAGGATGGAAAACTCCAAGAAAGGAGGTGTTCCGATGACTAAAGGAACTGTGTTGAACAAATCGCAATCTCCTTCCACGAACATTGAAATTAAGGAAATGGAAGCAATTCCATATGCCTCAGCGATTGGTTCTATCATGTATGCTATGTTGTGCACTAGACCTGACGTCTCGTATGCTTTAAGCATGACCAGTCGTTTCCAGCAAAGTCCTGGCATTGCCCATTGGACTGCAGTCAAGAACATCCTGAGGTACTTAAGAAGGACCAAAGACATGTTCTTAATATTTGGAGGAGTGAAAGAGGAGCTCACTGTACGGTGTTACACTGATGCTAGCTTTCAAACTGACCGAGATGACTCTCGCTCACAGTCGGGTTTCGTATTCACTCTTAATGGAGGAGCTGTCTCATGGAAAAGCTCCAAGCAGGGTGTAATGGCGGATTCAACCACCGAATCTGAGTATATAGCCGCATCAGATGCTGCTAAGGAATCTGCTTGGATGAAGAAATTCATTACTGACCTCGATGTGGTTCCGAGTATTCGCCAACCAATTGAGATACTTTGTGATAACACAAGTGCTATAGCTCAAGCCAAAGAGCCCAGATCTCATCACAAAGCCAAGCACATTCAAAGGAAGTTCCACTATATACGGGAAATTATGGAACGTGGAGACATCGTGATAAGAAAAGTAGACACAGATCAAAACCTAGCGGACCCGTTTACTAAGCCCATGACTCAGGACAAGCATGATCTTCACAGATATGCTATTGGTCTTAGATTTGCTAGTGATATGTTTTGATTTAGTATTTTGAATGTGCGAACATTTAAACAGTTGTACTTTTGAATTCTTTTGGTTTACTGATTTAAATGCAATTCTGAATTCTTATAACTGTGTTCGATTTTAATACGTTTAATCCATGAATCTTGTATTCTTAATTATCCGTAGTCGATCAGAATCGTGGGAACGACTCTGAATTAAGACTATTCTGAACTTGGACTCATGTAGTTGACTTCCAACTTTACAGACCTCATCTTGGATGACGTTGGATGTAACTCGTTTCAAATCATCTTCATGGATCTTTGTCATAAGATGTTTTTGCTATTGGTATACTCATTAGTATCCTCTGACCTGAGATACGTACTAGAACTGCCGTTTACCAAGAACCATTCTTTAATCACTGTCAAACGCTGTCGCGTAACTGCCAGTCATAAAGGTTTTGATTAGGAATAGTTCTGAAGTTCAGTGGGAGTTGTATGTAGTCAATAAGGGATTCTGTACTCTTGCATTATATGTAACAGATAAGCATCGTGGCGCCCTCGTTGATTCAAACTGGTGAAGTGTAAGGCCTTACCCAAACTTATGAAGTGTAAGGCCTTACCCAAACTTACTGTGTGTTTTATTGGACTACTTTGATTCTTGATCGAGAACAATAATAATTGAACGTCATATGAGAATGAACTAAATCCATGTCTCATTGATTCAATAGATGTTTTAAACGGAAAGGATGAATGACAACTATTGTCATAAGTCTATTGTCTTGCTTTAGTTAGCTGTTACTAACACCAAGATATTTGGTTAATGACTTTAAAGCGTCATACCTTGTTAGGGACAGCCATTGAAGCTAGAGCGCCGCTGACTGTTTGCGTTGATTTATCGTGGATCGTCCAAGTGGGAGATTGTTGGATTTTATGAACCAACCCGATGGACAACGCGACTGGCCGAGCTATGACCTGTAAGAGTTACACCTTAGGCAACGAACATTAAATCCACTTAACCCGCTTAACTGGTAATTATGAACTGTTAGCGAGACGATATATATATATATATATATATATATATATATATATATATTCGTTAGACGGGAATTATTATTTATACTAGTTTATAAATAATAATTATATATTTTGTTTTAATCTTTCATTAAAACATTAAAACGGGTTCAGGCTTGTTATCTCGTATTTGACTTTGGGCCCGGAAATAGATTAATTAGGTTTATAATTATTATATGTATATATAATAATATTAATCCTAGATATTGGTTTAAACCTAGAAGGTTTTTCAGCCGCAAGAAGCTTACGAAAAAGCAAAGAAAAGGCTTCTGCCTTTTTTGATCTTTCCGGCTAACCGCGCCTACCCGTTCTCGTGTTTCGGTTCGTGATCTAGCATCGGTTCGTTGTACCTAGGTGTCTCAACCGGTTAATCATTAACCACTAAGGTATAATTAATCTCATCAGTAGATTAATTGTTTTTTTTTTGTGTTTGCGTGTTCATAACCAGATCCTGTTCGGTTTGTCAGTGCTTTTAAATAGGTTATGGTTTTACTTTCCGCTGCGTATTTATTAATTTACTGAATTAATTAATTTCTCTGTCAAAACTCGTTTTTTACAAAAGTCAAACTGATCACCACAGAATCCCAACAGAGATGTTCGTGATCTACTCGAGATATACTTGCTAAAAGCTCAATCAAGCAGAGCTTGAGCATTAGCTTTACATGTTGAGTTTGACTAGAAGTACAAGTCTAAACGATATCTATCATTTTAATAAATACAACAAATTTTATTTATACAATTTGCATAATAAGTATTTTAATATAATTATAATTAATATATATATATATATAAATTAGTTAAATAATTAATAAATAATAAACAAATTAGTTCAAGCTTAAAAGATTAACTTTAAACATAGAGATGATTTGATTGTACAATAAAATATCTTTAATTTCGACTCGTTTATACCTTATCCACAATAACATACATATTCTAGTGATCTTGATTGTACGATAAATATCTTTAATTTAAAAAGAATATCTCTCTGAATTCTGAGATTGAGAAACGAAGAAGGTGTGAATTCTGATTTTTTTTACTCGTTGTAAACTTAAAACCACAAATAAATATATGAAGGAAAACAATGTGAACAAAGAGGATAACAAGGAAAATTATAGAGCGCCATGTGGGTATCTTGTACATGTTAGGCAAAACAATGTAAGCGCAAGCTGTCAGATAAGCCTAAGCCTGTTACATGGTTTGGATTTTTTTCCCTGGCCGACTTCATATTAATTTCTGGGTCTCAGTTAATTACAATAATTTAAATGCAGCCTCAAAAACTGACAATAGCCAAGCAATCCAAGAGGACCTATTACAAACTCATTACAAGGACAGGCGTTGACATGAAAATTTGAAACCATGGTACCTGTCTAATCTATAGAATTTTTGTTATAAGTGAGTATCTAGCACCAGATATATGCATGCATCAAAAGAGGGTATTTTCGTGCAATTGTGTTTGTCGCCCCTACCAAGGGTGACTTATTAGTCTTAGAACACATGTAGTTTGAACTAGCTAGACGATTTGACAACCCTTAAGAGGCTGCTACTAGCAGTGCTGATTTTTTCATTTTTTGATTCAACTACAACAAGAGGTCACCCATGTTGGAGTGATTTCTCCTGTTTTAATTTGACTATAGCTAGCGAGAGGTTGCTCGTGGTAGGGGTGATTTCTGACAATTTCACTTATTAATTTGAGAGGTCACCCGTGCCAGGGATGATTTCTCTAATTTCCGTGTTACCCGTACTTTTCGTCTGACTTAGGCAATGCACATGTTTTAAGACCATGAAGTTGCTACTTAGTAGGGGTGACAAACCCTTTATGAAACAATTGCAAATGGCAGAGGCAAAAACTCTTAAATCACCCCCTTTATGAAACAATTGCAAATGGCAGAGGCAAAAACTCTCAAATCACCGTTTACTGCATGGGTTTACGTCTCACTAAAGAAATTTGTTGTTAAATTAATATATAATTAAAGCATTTACTAGCTCAAGTACATGTTATATTTCCAGTGTCTTAGTACACCATGCATCGATCACATGAAAGGGTAGAATTGGTTTTATTTAAACAAATATATAAAAATATATATACTTGACATACTTCTTTTCTTCTATATGACGGGCATATATATTTTCTTTTGGAAATATTTTCATAGATGTGTTTTATTCGTATCTCAAATATATCTTTGTTATCAAAGTATGATTATTTGAAAATAAATTTCTTACCCTTTTCAATATTTATGAGCAACTTATGTCATATTCAAACGGGACTATATCATGGCATTACTGACAAAATTTTCTTTTTTAGCTCGTATATTTTTTAAAATTTTAGATTTTGGTTTTACGTGTATTTGTATATAGCAGTAACACACTATACCAACGAAATAAACTCACCCTATACCGACGACAAGTAGTCAGGATAGACTGTTTTGACCTATACCGATGACTTGTCGTCGGTACAAGTTTCGTCGGTATTGCTTCGTACCAATAGGTCAAGGGTGTTGTCGGGATAGGTTGACATATACCAACGACATGTAGGGTTAATTTAAAAAATTATAAATTAAAACCTATACCCACGACGACATGTCGTCGGTATAGGTTAACCTATACCGACGACATGTCGTCTGAAAAATCCCATTTTTCATCTTTTTTAATATTTTTTAAAATTAACCTATCTCGACGACATGTCGTCGGTGTAGGGTTTTTTCATCTTTTTTATAATTTTAGAAAATCATCTATGCCGACAACATGTATTATCAGTGTCAATTTGAATAGGAAAATCACGGTATATATATATACTAAAAAATTGAATATGAAACCCTCATACATTAAATAGTGGGAGAGTGAAGAATGTATTATCAGTGTTATGTATTAATTAGCCACATAACACGTACCCATGGAAGCGCATCCTGTAGTGTCTTTACAGGATTTGAGAATCTTCACGTTCTTGAGGTTTGTCTTCTAGCCTCCAGTCCAAGATTGATTTGGTATAGTCATACGTCATCAAGTTAGGATAAAATTGATCAAAGTAAAAATATAAAACGGTTAATGTTAGATTCACATGTGTTAAAAATATGTTTTTATTAGATATGGAATGTTTTAAATATCCAAACTTAAACACACCTTTAACAAGATGTACTATTTCATTCTAAAAAATACTTCTTCAAGGGGTAAAGGGGGCACCATCGGGTAAGGGTATCGGGTTCCCTTATCCGCGCGGGTACACCGCCGCCAATCCCTTACCCGAGTGAAAACCTTGTGTTTTGCGGGTATAACTACCCAAATACTATTCAAACAAAAAAACGGCTATAATGCCGTTGGGCATTAAATTTTAAAAAAAATTACCATTATAAATACCATACAACTAAACAATATTTTTCATACCAAAAAAATTTATTTCATCTCTTTTTCTACTCAATATACACTATAATGGATCGCGAATTGTTGATTCCTACTGAATCATCCGGTGACTACGAGTTGCAATTTTCTCACGATAGCGGATCTAGTCTCCAATTTTTGACGAATATTGTCGCCCAAGCCGAAGAAGAAGACACGGCAACCTCTAAAAAAAGATGTGTGCCACGTGATCGTAAACAAGCCCTTGAAACTCTAATGAACGATTATTTCGTTGACGAAAATCCAAATTTTGATGAAGGTACGTTTCGTAATAGATTTCGGATGTCAAAACGTTTATTTTTAAAAATTGTTGCGGATATAGAATCAAAATTTGAATGGTTCCAAGAGGGCTTAAACGGGAGGATGAAAAAGAGTTTCGTGGCGTTACAAAAATGCACATCTGCGATCAAACAACTCGCAACCGGTAATCCTCCCGACGAATACGATGAGTATTTAAGTATGGCTTGTAGGACCTCACGTGAATGCCTAAAATATTTTTGTAATGTCATAGTTATACTATATGGTAATGAGCTCTTACGCAGACCGACAAGCCACGACGTTGCACTTTTGTACAACGCGCATGAAGAAAAACATGGCATTCCGGGTATGTTCGGTAACATCGATTGTACACATTTCATTTGGAGAATGTGTCCGACAAGGCTACGTGGACAATATATGCGAGGTGATCACCAATAACCGACGATCATGCTCGAAGCGGTAGCTTCTAATGATTTGTGGTTTTGGCATGCGTTTTGTGATCCGCCAAGCTCAAACAACGACATCAATGTTCTACAACAATCTCCATTATTTACCGACGAGCAACTTAGAACCGCGCCTAAATGTCCATTTCATGTCAACGGGCGAGAATACAAATGTAATATCCGTACTTTTCACATCATCGTTTATTTAAATTTTGTACCCTTGTACTTTCATTTTTGAATCCATTGTAACCCGAGACTTATGATCAATGAATTTATTGGATTTATTCAATTACATGTTTACAACATACATTACATTTATACATATGCAAGACAACATCATACGTACAATATTACAAAATTATATATTACAAACACGCGTTTCACTTTTTTTACACATTTATATTCTCGTTTCACGTCCATACACGCTCGGTTTATTATTATTATTATTAGTAGTAGTAGTATCATTATTATCATTAGTACTATTATTATTATTATTTCATTTTTTTTTTAAAAGAATCACCTCCCTTTCAACCACCAACTCCCAACTAACTCATTTAATACCCCAAACCCTAATCCACACTTATAAATACCCACTCCCTTTCACTCCTCCACCCTTACACCCTCCAAATTCTCTCACAAATCTATCCAAGTGCTCCATTTCTTCCAAGATTTTTGACAGAATTTTATAAGGTAAAAACCTTATTTTTCTTCAAGTTTCTTCCTTTTTTTTTCTTAACAATTCTTCCTTCACCCTCTTGGATAAACCTCTAGGATCTTATCAATTGTTTACCTTGGTAAACATCTAAGATAAGTCACCATTTGAGGTCCAAGTTGTGGTCTTTCAACTAACATTTCTTCTTCTTCATGTTCTTGTTTGGATATTTTACATCTAGTTGTGGTAAAACCAAACCAAGCTTCCATCAAAATTCTATGATGGAAGCCTTGTGCTAAGGTATTTGGATGAAGTAGATGAACATAGGTTCATCTACCATAAGACATCCAATAGCCACAAGGTGTTCAAATACTATACATAAATATTATAAATAAATCTAACAAGGTTTGTGGATTTCCCAACCTTTCTCTTGGCCACTTCAAGTGGTATATTACTAACTATACTAACTTTTGACCATCCGAATTCCTAACTAAGTTAGGGGTTTGTGTTTCGGTCCGCCGTCGGCGATGTATGACCAACTTGATACTATTATACATATATATTATTTATTATTTCTTCTTCACCGAACTTATGCCTACGTTACCTTTTAGGTTAACCGGCATTCCCGACTCTTCACCTTCCCGTTCATCCTTTCGTTACCACGCCAAACCGTGAGTTTCATACTTGCCCCTTTTACATTTTTGCACTTTGGGACTTGAAAACATGTACATATTCAAAACACATACACTACAAGATTCACACTTTATTCAAACACAATTCATTAACATGCTCATGTGACAACAAACTTGACTACATGCTTAAATACAACTTGTTAATACAATAGTTCATTAATTCTTGCAAAACCGCACTTAACAAGTGTAGCGCTATAGAATTGACACCCGTCGGCTTTTCGTTACCTTTATGGAGCCCCCGATCTTGTTATGTTATTTATTCGACTAGTATTCTTTGGATGCTAGGTATGCTATGTCAACAATAGGTTTGAACTATATCATTACAAATTGTATGAACATTAGTAAAGTATGTCTATGCATGTGAATTGTTGTTTTAAACATGATTATTATATGTATGAAACTTGTATGAACTCACCAACTTTATTGTTGATCAAATATTATTTTACATGTTTTCAGGAGATGTTTGATGCTACCATGGAAATGGAATCTAGGGACTTTGCCTTAGATATCAAATTTAAATATTTTTGTCTTTTGTTTATCAACGTATTTCCTTTAATTGAAACAATTGTATTTGAAATTCTTAGTTTAATGAAATCGGTTAAATTTATATTTCAACAATAGTGCCACGATGTCTTTGAACAATCCTACACGTCACGTTCGGTGATTCCGCCGCCGAATGGGTTGTGACATATTGGTATCAGAGCCGTGGTTATAGGGAATTAGGAAAATTGCTTATTTGACCTAGCCTATAACTAAGGACCCGTTTTAGACCATTCCTTATGACACTTAATACGCTTGTTCTATCACCTTTGCTTCTTACTTATTCTTTGGACTAAATACACCGTCATGGATTTCAAGACATCAAGACACTCATATTTCACCAAAGAAACGAACTCACCAAAAGAGGGTAATTCCTCATTCGTATTAAGTTTCACTCCGCCTAAGACTTAGGAATTTACCATCAAGTTAGGTGTGAAAACCTCACCTTGACGGTAAAAGAATTCCACTCACAAACGCTCTTGGGAAACCTTACCGTTAAAGTTAGGAGTGATTTCCTATCTCAAACGGTTAAGGCACCAACCCTATACAAAACGGAACGACACCACCAAACTAGGAGTGAAATCCACAATTTGGTGATTAGTTCCACTCTTAAAATTTTCAATCTCGCCAAAGTCTCGGCTTTGCTATTGACTAGGGACACGTAGTAACCGGAAGGGTAAAATACCGTTAACCGAATTACCGGCGAGAGTATTTTATCTATTAGGCCAAAACGTGTTTCCCGAACTCAATAGAAGGTTTGACCACTTGGGTTAGTCGACGTTTTCGTTAGTTCAAGAGCCGAGCTAACGAGACACTCCAACTTTTTACAAACAAGCCTCTCTTTTATATATAAACTATTTTCACTACTATTATTATACTAACTTGGTTCGATCTCGTGGACGCTCGCTTTTCGCTACTCGCCTTACTAACTTCAAAACGCTAATACATTCGAGAACCAATTAAATTTATGCTCTTTCATCGTCACATTTTTGTTATATACATTATTTCCATACATTATTCACATGACCAAACGTGCTATTACATGAAATTACTTGATTACTTGTGCCATACGTGAAATTTACATACTCATATGACAACAATTTTTATGCAAAACCATTGATCTAAGTCTCACAATCCCCTTTTGTAGATGTCTTCATCTCGCCACTCTGCTACCGCCAGGAACAACAAGAGGGACAAGCGTTTGGCCGCACTCGTGGCCAAGCAAATAGCCCAAGTCATCCCTGGCCTCATCCAGAACCTCACCCCCAACGGATCGGTCGAATCCAACACCGAAACTCCCAACTCCCACGCCCAACACTACCGAACCTTCCTTGCTTGTCGTCCCGAATCTTTCACGGGACTCGAAGGTGCAACCAATCTCCTTAGCTGGTTTGCGAGCATGGAAAACACCTTCTCGGTAAGCGAGACCCCGGACCACCTCCGGACTCGCTACGCCGCTAGCCTCTTCAAAGAGCAAGCTCTCGCTTGGTGGGATAGCGAGAATGAGCTCAACGAGGAGATCGTCACCCTGTCTTGGAAGGAACTCAAAGCGTTTATGCGCGAGGAGTACTGCCCTCCCCACGAGTTGCAAGCACTCGAGGAGGAGTTTTTCACCCTCAAACAGGACAGCGATGACAATGCTGACTTCAACCTCCGCTTCCAACAACTCTCCGTCCTTGCGCCTAGCCAAGTTGACACCATAGAGCGATCTGTGGCCAAGTACATACAAGGCCTCCCGTCCGTCATCAATGACACGGTCGCCGCCGCCGAACCCACCAACCTCGCCAAGGCCATGCGCCTTGCGGCCGCTTTCTCCCGAAACCGTGTTCAGGATGGTACTTTAACCATTCGGGGCACCAAGAAGCACGCCACTCAAGCCACCGTTGAGCCCACCGAACCCAAAGTCACCGAACCAAAACCCGCCAAAACCCCTACTCACCAAAACAACAAAAAGCGCAAGTCCCAAGCCCGGAACTATGCGGTTGTCACCCCCGTTAACCAAGTGCCGATGAACCAAGACCCGACACCCCAAAAGAAACCGTATGGTGGATCTTACCCATTATACAACACTTGCCAATACCACCACCCAAACAACCTCCCATGCCGAAAATGCACCTCGTGTGGCAAATTCGGACACCTTGCCAACCTATGCCGCAACCCACAACAACCCCAAAACACCCAAGCTCCCCCACCAAACCGAAACCCACCGGCCATCACAAATGGTCGGGCTTGCAACCATTGTGGTGATCCAAACCACATGAGCCCACAATGCCCACAAAACCAAAACCAACACCACCACAACAACAACCCCACCAACAACCGCAACCAACCACCCAACCAAAACCAACCCACAAACCCAAGAGGCCGTGCTTACAACATCAATGCGGCGCAGGCACAAACTAATAACGACGTGGTGAACGGTATGTTTCCTATCAATGGTCGGTATGCTTCTGTTTTATTTGATACCGGTGCGGATAAAAGTTTCGTATCGCTAGAATTTGAACTTATGTTAGCTAAGACCCGATCTAAGTTAGAGAACTCCTTCACTGTCGAAATCGCGGACGGAAAATCCACCTTTTGTGACACGATTATCCTCGATTGTACTCTCGACCTTAATGGTCATCCCTTCTCGATCGATCTCATACCCATGCAATTGGGGAGTTTTGATGTCATAGTAGGCATGGATTGGCTTGCCAAGAACCATGCCGAAGTCGTTTGCTTTGAGAAATTCATCCGTATTCCCCTTCCATCCGGTCAAGTTTTGCAAATCCATGGCGAAAGGCCATCCGGTGGACTCAAACTCATGTCCTGCACCAAAGCCCAAAAATATTTACTAAAGAACTACGTGGCCTTTTTGGCCCAAGTAGTGAAAAAGGAAGAAAAGGGCAAAGGTGTAAAAGACATTCCCATCATTTGCGATTTCCCCGAAATCTTTCCCGAGCACCTACCCGGTCCTCCTCCATACCGTGAGGTCGAATTCCGAATTGATCTCATGCCCGGTACGACTCCGATTGCCAAAGCTCCTTACCGCCTTGCACCCTCCGAGATGCAAGAACTTGTCGGTCAACTTCAAGAGTTAGCCGACAAGGGTTTCATTCGTCCGAGTTCATCCCCGTGGGGCGCTCCCGTTTTATTCGTTAAAAATAAAGACGGATCGTTCCGCATGTGCATCGATTATCGTGAGCTTAACAAACTCACTATCAAGAATCGGTATCCTTTGCTTCGCATCGACGATCTTTTCGACCAACTCCAAGGTGCGTCTTGTTTTTCCAAGATCGATCTCCGTTCGGGATATCATCAACTTCATGTTCATGAGGACGACATTCCCAAAACTGCTTTTCGAACCCGATACGGACACTACGAATTTATGGTGATGCCCTTCGGGCTAAGCAATGCACCCGCGGTTTTCATGGATCTCATGAACCGAGTGTGCAAACCGTATTTGGACAAATGCGTAATCGTCTTCATTGATGACATTCTCATCTATTCCAAATCCCGATCCGCCCACGAGGAACACCTTCGCTTAATATTGGAGTTACTAAGAAAAGAACAACTTTACGCCAAATTCTCCAAGTGTGAATTTTGGCTTAAGGAAGTCCAATTTTTGGGACACATTATTAGTGATAAGGGTATCCATGTGGATCCAGCCAAAATCGAAGCAGTCAAGAACTGGATTGCTCCGAAATCTGCTACCGAAGTCCGCTCATTCCTTGGTCTTGCGGGCTATTACCGTCGTTTTATCGCCAACTTTTCCAAGATCTCCGTTCCTCTCACCGCATTAACTCAAAAAGGGAAACCCTACGAGTGAGGCCCTAATGAAGAGGAAGCTTTCCAAACACTTAAGGATAAGCTTTGCAATGCTCCGATCCTTACTCTTCTCGACGGAAACGATGACTTCGTGGTGTATTGCGACGCCTCTAACATTGGTCTCGTTTGTGTTCTCATGCAACGAGGCAAGGTCATCGCTTACGCATCCCGTCAACTCAAGATCCATGAGAAGAATTACACGACTCATGATCTTGAACTCACCGCCGTCGTCTTTGCTCTTAAACTTTGGAGACACTACCTTTACGGTACCAAATGCGTGGTCTTCACAGATCACAAGAGTCTCCAACATCTTCATAACCAAAAGGATCTAAACATGCGCCAACGACGAGGGATTGAAACAATCAAAGATTACGAATACGAAATTCGCTACCATCCCGGTAAAGCGAACGTCGTTGCCGATGCCCTCAGCCGAAAGCACCATGTGAAGTTCCTTTGTGCTCGTATGCAATCCGACATCCATGTCCGTATTTGTGAAGCCCAACATCTTTCGGTCACCGAAGGCGACATGTACAACGAAATGTCTTGTGGTGCCGAACTCCAACTCGAGACCAAACCCAACAGTTTACTTTATTTCATGAATCGTGTTTGGGTTCCCAATCGTTCCGATCTTCGTTCTTCCATCATGCATGAGGCTCACAAGTCTCGGTATTCGGTCCACCCTGGTACGGACAAAATGTACAGGGATCTGCGTTCTATCTACTGGTGGCCCGGTATGAAAAGGGATATCGCGCTCTATGTGTCGAAGTGTAATACTTGCGCTAGAGTGAAAGCCGAGCACCAACGTCCATCCGGTTTGCTCGTGCAACCGGAGATTCCAGTTTGGAAATGGGAGAGCATTGCTATGGATTTCATTACCAAACTCCCATTGACATCCTCTCGTCATGATTCCGTTTGGGTTATCATCGATCGTCTCACCAAATCTTCTCACTTCATTCCCATCCGCGAGAGCTTCCCCGTTGCAAGGCTAGCTCAAATCTACATCGCGGAAATCGTTAGTCGTCATGGTGTTCCTTTGGACATCATATCCGATCGTGACAGTCGTTTCACCTCCCGTTTTTGGGAATCTTTCAATGAAGCCATGAGTACTCAACTCAATCTTAGTACGGCTTACCACCCTCAGACGGATGGTCAGACTGAACGTACTATCCAAACTCTCGAGGATATGCTTCGATCGTGTGTCATTGATTTCGGTGGTAATTGGTACGTGCACTTGCCTTTGATCGAGTTCTCTTACAACAATAGTTACCATACCAGCATCGGCATGGCTCCATTTGAGGCACTTTATGGTCGAAAATGTCGGTCACCCGTTTGTTGGACCGAGATCGGCGAAACACAAATTACCGGACCCGAGTTAATCCAAGAGACCACAGACAAGATCCTCAAAATTCGTGACAACCTACGTACCGCTCGGAGTCGACAAAAGAGTTACGCCGACCGAAAGCGCAACGTGGTTACTTTCGAAGTTGGAGATTTCATTTTCCTTAAGGTTTCACCTTGGAAAGGAGTCTTTCGCTTCGGGAAGCGAGGAAAACTATCCCCACGTTATGTTGGTCCTTTCAAGATTTTTGAGAAAGTCGGTTCCGTTGCATACAAACTTGATCTCCCTACCGAGCTTAGCAACATCCACCCCACCTTCCACGTCTCTAACTTGAGAAAGTGCTTATCAAATGAAGATCTCCAAGTTCTACTTGAAGACGTTCAGATCGACCCAACAATGCACTTTGTCGAGAAACCTGTTGAGATAATGGATCGTGAAGTCAAACAACTCAAGCGTAGTCGTATTCCAATCATTAAGGTACGTTGGGAAGGAAAATGTGGTGCAGAATTCACTTGGGAACGTGAAGACCAAATGAAAGCCAAGTACCCGCATATTTTTTCAGAGTCTTCCTAATGAAAGAAATTTCGGGACGAAATTTTCTAAAGTCGGGGAGACTGTAATATCCGTACTTTCCACATCATCGTTTATTTACATTTTGTACCCTTGTACTTTCATTTTTGAATCCATTGTAACCCGAGACTTATGATCAATAAATTTATTGGATTTATTCAATTACATGTTTACAACATACATTACATTTATACATATGCAAGACAACATCATACGTGCAATATTACAAAATTATATATTACAAACACGCGTTTCACTTTTTTTACACATTTATATTCTCATTTCACGTCCATACACGCTCGGTTTATTATTATTAGTAGTAGTAGTAGTATTATTATCATTAGTACTATTATTATTATTATTTCATTTTTTTTCTTTTTAAAAAAAGAATCACCTCCCTTTCAACCACCAACTCCTAACTAACTCATTTAATACTCCAAACCCTAATCCACACTTATAAATACCCACTCCCTTTCACTCCTTTACCCTTACACCCTCCAAATTCTCTCACAAATCTCTCCAAGTGCTCCATTTCTTCCAAGATTTTTGACAGAATTTTATAAGGTAAAAACCTTATTTTTCTTCAAGTTTCTTCCTTTTTTTTTTCTTAACAATTCTTCCTTCACCCTCTTGGATAAATCTCTATGATCTTATCATTTGTTTACCTTGGTAAACATCTAAGATAAGTCACCATTTGAGGTCCAAGTTGTGGTCTTTCAACTAACATTTCTTCTTCTTCATGTTCTTGTTTGGATATTTTACATCTAGTTGTGGTAAAACCAAACCAAGCTTCCATCAAAATTCTATGATGGAAGCCTTGTGCTAAGGTATTTGGATGAAGTAGATGAACATAGGTTCATCTACCATAAGACATCCAATAACCACAAGGTGTTCAAATACTATACATAAATATTATAAATAAATCTAACAAGGTTTGTGGATTTCCCAACCTTTCTCTTGGCCACTTCAAGTGGTATATTACTAACTATACTAACTTTTGACCATCCGAATTCCTAACTAAGTTAGGGGTTTGTGTTTCGGTCCGCCGTCGGCGATGTATGACCAACTTGATACTATTATACATATATATTATTTATTATTTCTTCTCCACCGAACTTATGCCTACGTTACCTTTTAGGTTAACCGGCATTCCCGACTCTTCACCTTCCCGTTCATCCTTTCGTTACCACGCCAAACCGTGAGTTTCATACTTGCCCCTTTTACATTTTTGCACTTTGGGACTTGAAAACATGTACATATTCAAAACACATACACTACAAGATTCACACTTTATTCAAACACAATTCATTAACATGCTCATGTGACAACAAACTTGACTACATGCTTAAATACAACTTGTTAATACAATAGTTCATTAATTCTTGCAAAACCGCACTTAACAAGTGTAGCGCTATAGAATTGACACCCGTCGGCTTTTCGTTACCTTTATGGAGCCCCCGATCTTGTTATGTTATTTATTCGACTAGTATTCTTTGGATGCTAGGTATGCTATGTCAACAATAGGTTTAAACTATATCATTACAAATTGTATGAACATTAGTAAAGTATGTCTATGCATGTGAATTGTTGCTTTAAACATGATTATTATATGTATGAAACTTGTATGAACTCACCAACTTTATTGTTGATCAAATATTATTTTACATGTTTTCAGGAGATGTTTGATGCTACCATGGAAATGGAATCTAGGGACTTTGCCTTAGATATCAAATTTAAATATTTTTGTCTTTTGTTTATCAACGTATTTCCTTTAATTGAAACAATTGTATTTGAAATTCTTAGTTTAATGAAATCGGTTAAATTTATATTTCAACAATAGTGCCACGATGTCTTTGAACAATCCTACACGTCACGTTCGGTGATTCCGCCGCCGAATGGGTTGTGACAACAAACGTGGATACTATCTTTCCGATGGTATATACCCTACTTGGTCTACGTTTGTGAAATCGTTCGCCTATCCAACCGATTCAAAAGAAAAGAAGTTTATAATGATGCAAGAGTCGGCAAGAAAAGACTACGTCGAGCGAGCTTTCGGTGTTTTAAAAGCTAAATGGGGTATACTTAGGCGACCCGCTCGCTCTCGTAAGCCGAAAAAGATTAGGAATGTGGTTTATGCATGCATGTTACTCCACAATATGATCATAAAAGATGACGGAAATGCAATATTACCGGTCTACATTAGGGATCCTCCGATCAATCCAGTTATAGACGATAATGTCCTTCCGGAGTTGGACGATGCGAGTACACATTTTAGGCTACGATTTGATCTTGTGGAACATGTTGATAGCACGATTCATTTGGATGACGAAGATCAGATTGATTTTATGTTATTTTATTTTTATTCTATGTAATATTTTGTATTTCTTGTTATTTTTATTTTATTGAATAAATAAAATGTGTTTTATTTATTAGTTTTAATTTAAAAAAAGAAAAAAAAAGAAAAAAATGAGGGTATTAGGGTTATGCCCCCTTCACTTTAGGGTATTAGGGTAGGAAAATGGTAAAAGTGAGATGGCACAACCTAATTAGTTAGTTTTGTTATGGTACTTTTTAGGTGAGGGTTATGTCCCCTTCACCCTAAGATCGAATATGGTAGCAGTGTTTTAGTTATTAGCTAGGCTTGAGATATTTTATCTTATAAGTTTTAGTTATTAGCTAGGCTTGAGATATTTTATCTTATAAAAAGAAAATTAGTCATGTGTATGTGTTCTTTTTTTAACCCGTTTTAAAAATCAAGAAATATCAAATTAAGTTTACGATTGGCATCTTAATTAACTAATGCGTAGTTATAATTAGTAAAAAGACGTTGAAGGTGCTTGTAATTTTTATTTCAAAGGTTATAATTAGTATCAATTCTCTTAAATTATCTACACCACACGTAAATAATAATAATAATAATGATAATAATAATAATAATAATATTCAAACAAAAAATTATATTAAAATAATTTTGAATCTAATTATGTGATTATTTTTTTTTAATAGTGGTAATGATTATTATAAAATGCGAAATTGATCAATAAGCCTAAAACAGGCGCTCTCGTAAACAAGCATTCAATTAACATGCGACATTAACCTGTTAACCATTATCAAAGAACGACAAAAAAAATTTGATAATATTTTTTCAAATTTCATGATAACCTATTAAACATCATGATAACTATTACGAAAATTGAGTATATTTTTCAAATTTCAATGTCTTGTGACAAGCAAAAATAAGAAGGTACGAACAAAATGAAGATCGAATAGAATAAATAAGTTGAATCTGGTCATTTATACTATTTAATATTTTTATTTTAAAGACTACATTTATAAATAAAAAGAGATTCGATATCCATTTATTTTATACAAATAAAAGACCCACAAATAAATTCCAAGAGACGGTAAAAGTTTGTGTCTGGTTATATAAAATTCCTAACATGCATATCAATAATACATGTTCATGATTTCCATCTATAAATACTATGACACACTTCAATAGTTTCACATCCCATCTAGCTACCATTACTTGACCAGCCAAAAACAAACTCAAAATGGCTTCAAGGGCATTGGCAACAACTGCTTTCCTACTCACCCTCAACCTTCTCTTCTTCACTCTCGTAAGCTCAACTGCTTGCCCGCCGCCACCAAAGATCCCTAAGCCCCATAAACATCACCACCACCACAAAGCCACTTGCCCTAAAGACACCCTCAAGTTAGGTGTGTGCGCTAATGTACTCAATGACTTAGTTCACCTAGTCGTTGGTACACCAGCCACAACTCCATGCTGCAGCCTCCTCGGTGATCTTGTTGATCTTGAGGCTGCAGTATGCCTTTGCACTGCAATTAAAGCTAATGTGTTGGGTATCAACCTCAATGTGCCGGTTTCTCTGAGCTTGTTGCTCAATTATTGTGGAAAGAAGGTCCCAAAGGGCTTCCAATGCGCATAAAGTTGATTTTAATCAATTGTTTTCATTGTTCTCAAAAGTGTTTAATTTGTTGGTGTGTTTTCATTTTAGATCCGAATTGAGTGTTGTAATTTGTGAAGCTATTGATTTGAAGAGTGTTTGTGCTTTAGATCCTGTCATAATGTGACTAGGGTTTGTATTATTGTGATGCAAGAATAAAAAATTATATCCCCATATTCATGCTGTTTCTGTAAGATTCCTAATATTCCAAACCAAACCAAACCAAACGTACCCAGTATAATCCCACACATAGCTAACGCTATTAGTAGGGTCTGGGGAGGGTGTGATGAGGGCAAACCTTACCCCTATCCCAAGGGATAGAGAGGCTGCTCCCGTTTAGACCCCCGGCTCAAAAAAAATATTCCTAATATTAATTAGTCTTATCATATCTGCTGGTCCAACATGTCTTTATATACGTACCCTAATGCCGTTCAAAAAAAATATACGTAACCTAACCTAATGGTGCATGATACAAACACACTTGCTAACAAAAAGCTTCTGTTGCAAAGGGCCTACATTCTTGTAAAATATATATTACATCTTTTAAGAATTAAATTTATATTGAATAAATGTAAACATAATTAGCATTTGTTGATATTCGAGAGAAACTTTTTTACGAGTAATTAAAACAAATATTATCATTAGTGAAAACTAATAACGCCGTGAAATATGAAATATAAGTAATAAAATTACCATGCTGTTCCACCTACACGGATAACAAAAGTGTGGCGTTTTGCAACTAATATTTATAGTGACTCAAAAACTGTGGAGGATCGATGGAGATTTTGTGGCGATCTGTGTTGGAAAATTACGAGTAAAAGGCTAAATTAATATGTTTTTGAGAAAAAAAAATGGATAAAAATGTTTTTTTTATAATTATATATACATATATATATATATATATATATTAAAAAGAAACCTGGAAATAATAAACTTTTTGTTATTTTTGTTTTGGCCATCAAATCTTTTTAGTTTTTTTTTACTTTTTAATATTTTCATTTTCAACCCTTATACTATATAATATACGTTTTTATCTCGTTTCATTTTCTATTAATTTCGTTTTCCTTTAATAACTTTCGTTTGTTAATTTTTTTCAAAATACGGAGGGTGTGGCTGTTTTTAGTTTTTTTTTGTCAACGTTCGGATATATATTTTTTTTAAACGGAGTTGTATTCAAAATCTAAGGTTTTTTATCGTTACCTATAGCGAGAGCCGTAACCGTTGTCGTACCGTGATAAGCCGAACCTGTTATGAGCGAACAACATCATTTTCGGTATTGATATCATCGGAAACATATCGGTATTCGCTTTTATGGTTTTCGACGACCCGCACCATTAATTTTTTTATTTTGTTTATTTCCTTTTTTATTATTTAATTTTATGTTTCTCTTTAATTAATATTATTTTTATCGTTGCACTTACGTTTTAATTTTCTTTTATTTTTGCATTTAGCGAGTATCGTTACCGTTGTGGTACCATGACAAACCGAACTTATTATTAGCGAACAACATCATTGTCGGTATTGGTATTATCGGAACCCATATCGGTCTTCGCTTTTATGGTTTTCAACGACTCGAACCATTATTTTTTTTTATTATTTTTTTTTTCCTTTTTTATCATTTAGTTTTATGTTTCTTTTTTATTAACATTATTTTACCGTTGCACCTACGTTCGTGGACGAGCCGAATCGATAACTACCAAACTCCCGTTACGTAGCGCGGAGGAAAAAACTAGTTGTCATAAATTAACCGATGTATATCCACAAATGTACTTAATTATGCATCCTTTAACTTTTATTCAAATCCTAGCTAGGTTATTATATGTGTAAATGCAAATTATTATGGTAGATTTAGAAGCGAAAGAGATAGAATAACCGAGTTGTCATTTCACTACTAGAAAATATGTATATTTTTCTATAAAAAATTTTGATAAGTTACCAACAAAAGAAAATTCCAACAAGTTAGTGACAACTTTCTGACAAAAAAAAAACTAACCATAAGATTTCCTACAATTTTTCAAAAAAAATTATAAAATAAGTTAACTTATTTATTTAATATAATCGTCAGAAATTACCGACGAAAGACTTATATAGCTAATTCGTCAGAAAATTAGTAAAGACTTTGTTGGGAAAAAAAAACATTTCCTACGGGTTTCAACAAACACTTTTTTGTCGAAAACTTGTCACTAATGGCTAATTTTGACAAACTTTTCATAAAATCTGTTGTCTCAAAATTTACAGTTTTTTTATAGTGTTTTCCACTTATATAAGTGTTTTGTATGTAGAAAAGATCTATATGTTATTTTTTTATTAACTAAGGTTCTGGAAATGACAAATTTTATTTGGATACAACTTTTATTATTATCAAAGTAAAATTACAAAGGGCCTTATATATGGTATGTATGAAATTATAATTTGATCCTTGTACTTCAAAATTACATATTCTAAGGCTATGTGCAGTGGGTGTAGTGTAGATCATGTGCCTATGATTGAACATAGAACACCATCTCTCATGGTGAGGCAAATCACTCGACGTCGGGCGCCAGGTAGGGTTTTGAACCAATAAAGTCGTTGTGTAACATTTCTGATTTTCATTATCTGTATTTCAGTTCAATGTGATATATTTCAAACCCCATTTTAGTACACTGACTTGTTCTATTCGTACCAACAATTAAATACTATGTTCCAATGCAAATCCACGAATTTTACACGGGTATATCCTATTAAAATTCTAAATAAGTATAATTACATAAATCTATCAAAACTAAAATGTACAAGGACTGATTTTATAAATTAACAAGAAACCCTAATAGGCACGGTCGCGCCTCGTTCTAGCACGGTCGCGCGCCTTGCTTTGGAACGGTCGCGCCCGCTGCCTTGGCACGGTCGCGCCTCTTATTGGCACGGTCGCGCATCTCGTAAGTTGAAACGTAAATGCAGCCTTTAATCGCAGAATCGTTCGATCTTGTAACCGTTCCACACGTTTCTACCATTAACGAACCCAATTAAAAATGTTAATCACTGTATTTACGGCAAATTAAGCCAATTCATCTCGTAACCGACGATCATTCTCATGTATCCATCGATTTCAATCATTTGACCATAATCCTCCCAAACAAACACACTGAACGCTTTATTCGATCCTCTCTGAAGCTCCTGAACAAGTTGATTTAGCCGGAGTTGCAGCAAAAGGCACCGGAGATCAAACCCGTCGTCGCCGGAACTCACCTCTACCGTACGCTATCGATTCATCCTCTTTTCGGGTAATTGAAACCTCATACACATTTGTTTTAGTCTATAGATCAAAAGCCCCAACTCAATTGGGGCTTACAATAGCCAATTTAACACGAACTCGAATCTAGGGTTCATTCTAAAATGGTTTAATCAAATCATACTTTGTACATGTTTTAAATACAATTAACCTATACAAATAGACTCGAAATCACCTAATGGATAAAAGCCCTATAATTTCCAACATTAACAATATAAGATTTAAGCAATTCGTTTCTGTTTTGGAACAGACACGGTCACGCTAGTCTTCTAGCGCGGTCGTGCTTCATGAGACACGGTCGTGCTAATCCCATCGCGGTCGTGCTTCATGTTTCAGGTACTAATGTGTGATTTTGATCATGACTTGCTACACTTAAGTTTTGGACCTAGATAAATTTAAATAAAGGATTATGTATTTCATTTTATGTACTTGGTTTAATTTGGTTTTATCTTGAATACTTGAAATGAATTTGAACGATTAATATATTTCAATTTAGTCAACCTTGTGCTCTTGAACAGTCTACATGTCCCGCCCCGACGTTTCCGCCGTCGGTTGGGGTGTGACAGATTGGTATCAGAGCCTTGGTTATAGGGAACTAGGTTATTAGACACCCTTGACCTAGACTATAACTTTAGGACACCCACTTATGTCATGATTCATGATTATGTGATATGTGCTACATGCAAGGTGTTTACATGCTTTCTATGATTAGTTATTATTTAATTTTGATGCCTTACTTGCTAAAATTCATGACTTATTAGACTATACTTAAATAATAAATTAAATAAATAATATCCCTACCTATACCTTAAAGCCTCATAACCTTCTTACCTATTCCTCTATCATCATCTTCTTAGCATGTGGAAACTTCATGGATCTAAAACTATCAAAATATTTTATTTCCTCGTTAAGGCTTTTAAACTTTGTTAATTATTTGGGGACACGTGCAATCTGGAAGGGTGACACCTGTATTCTGGGTTTTCTGTCTAGGAAAGCATTTCGTATAAATCCCAATCAACCGAGGGACCCGTATGCTTTCCTGGGAATTCCCGGGATGAGTGTTTACTTATAGGCTAAAGCATGTCTCCTTGAAAATTATATGAGTTTAATTAACCTTAATGTGTCATAGTATTCAAGTGATTATACCACTCTTTGAGTACAATCCAAAGTATGATTAACTATTTTATTTACTATCTTATCTTTTTAAATCCAAATAACTTTCATAAGTTCTTACATCTTTTCTTGTCTTGTGCAAATCTGTAGAATGCCTCCCCGTCGTGCTACAGTGACCAACAACAACACCGATATTTCTACCATCCTTGCACAACTTGTAAATCAACTCACTCAAGCTAATGGGGCCGCCAATGGTAACCATGGAGCTAATGGGGGTGGTGGTGCCAACCCACCACAATACACCTTCAAGCACTTCAACTCATGTAATCCTCTCAAGTTCTATGGTACCGAAGGAGCTACGGGACTTCTTCAATGGTTCGAAAGTATTGAGAATACCTTCCTCAATAGTGACTGCCCCGATAACCTTCGTGTTCGTCATGCCACAAGTGTCTTACAAAAACGGGCACTCACGTGGTGGAAAGGGGAAAAGATAACTAGGGGTGTAGAAGTAGCAATGGCCTTACCTTGGGATGAGGTTAAAAGGCTAATGACCGAAGAATTCTGTCCTTGAAATGAGGTAAAGAAACTGGAAGCCGAGTTTTGGGATCTTGCCCAAGATGGTGGTGAAAGTCTAGCTTATACAACTCGGTTCCATGAGTTGAGTCTCCTTGTGTCCCATATGGTCACACCTTTATCCCGCTGCATTGAAAAGTATATTGGTGGATTACCTAGGCAAATTCAAGATACTGTCTTAGGGAGAAATCCCGCAACACTCGAAGATTCTATCCGCTTATCTGCTACATTAACCGACAACCATGTGAAAGCGGGAACTCTGACTAAAAAAGGCACCAAGAAAGTTCCCAACACTGCAACCCCTCCCACACACTTCAAAGAAGCCACAACTGTACCCTCTCGTAATAATAAGAAAAGAAAGGCTAGAAACTATGCTATGGTCACTCCTGCTATCTCTGTTAACCAAGCTGCGCCTATGGTTCAAACACCAGCCAAAAAGCCATATGTTGGGATCTACCCACTCTGTGCCACCTGCAATTATCACCATCTCCAAAACATTCCATGTCGCCTTTGCACTCACTGTGGGAAATATGGCCATACATTCAATGTTTGTAGAGCCAAAGCACTTGCAGGCCAAGTCAACCCACCAAACCGAACCAACCCCCAAGTGGCTAATCAAGGTGTTCCCGCTATTGCAAATGGGCGTGCTTGTTATGAATGTGGTAACCCAAATCATTTTCGTGACCAGTGCCCAAGGTTCATCAATGCTAGACAAGGCGGAGCTCGTGGGCGTGCTTTCAACATAAACGCCAATGAAGCTCAAGCCAACAATGATGTGGGCAATGGTACGTTCCTTGTTAATAGTCAATATGCCTCCATTTTATTTGATACCGGTGCCGATAAAAGTTTTGTGTCACTTAACTTTGAACCCTTACTTGCAAAGACACGATCCCAATTAGAGAAAACCTTCACCGTCGAAGTAGCAAATGGTTACTCACTTACAATTGACTCTGTTATTCACGACTACTCTCTAGAACTTAATGATCATACATTTCCAATCAACCTTGTACCAATGCCACTAGGAAGTTTTGATATCATCATAGGCATGGATTGGCTATCAAATCATCATGCCGAAGTCATCTGTTTCGAGAAGAGCATCCGAATACCTCTACCTTCGGGAAAAACGTTAAGGGTCTTTGGTGAAAAGCCTTGCAAAGGACTCAAGTTAATGTCATGCACTACCACCCAAAAGTACCTACGAAAGAAGTACATAGCCTTCTTAGCTCATGTTGTTCAAAAGGATGTCAAAGAGAAGAGTATCCAAGACATTCCCATCATTCGGGATTTTCCTGAAGTATTTCCCGAAGATCTATCCGGTCTTCCACCCGTTCGACAAGTAGAATTTCGCATTGACCTTGTACCCGGAGCTAACCCCGTGGCTAGAGCTCATTACCGTCTTGCACCTTCTGAAATGCAAGAACTTGCAAGCCAACTTCAAGAGCTCTCCGACAAGGGCTTCATTCGTCCAAGTCATTCACCGTGGGGTTCACCCGTCTTATTCGTCAAAAAGAAGGATGGATCATTCCACATGTGTATTGACTACCGCGAATTCAACAAGCTTACCATCAAAAACCGTTATCCCTTGCCTAGAATTGATGACCTCTTTGATCAACTTCAAGGTTCTACTTGCTTCTCGAAGATTGATCTTCCATCTGGTTATCACCAACTCCATGTACAAGAGGAAGATATTCCAAAGACTGCTTTCCGAACAAGGTATGGTCACTACGAGTTCATGGTCATGCCTTTTGGACTAACCAATGCACCCGCGGTCTTCATGGACCTCATGAATCGTGTGTGCAAACCTTACCTTGATAAATTTGTGATCGTCTTCATTGACGATATCTTAATCTACTCCAAGACTAAAGCCGACCATGAGCAACACCTTAGACTGGTTTTGGACCTCTTGAGAAGGAACAGTTATATGTCAAATTCTCCAAATGTGAATTTTGGCTAAAGGAAGTTCAATTTCTTGGTCATATTGTCAACGACAAGGGAATTCATGTTGACCCTGCTAAGATCGAAGCGGTTAAGAATTGGAATGCCCCGAAGACCCCCACCGAAATTCGTTCATTTCTTGGTCTTGCGGGATATTATCGTCGCTTCATCTCAAATTTCTCTAAGATTGTTGTCCCTCTTACCGCTTTAACCCACAGGGGTAAACCTTATGAATGGGGACCAAAACAAGAAGAAGCTTTTCAAATTTCTCCTATTTTGACTCTCCCTGATGGGAATGATGATCTAGTTGTCTACTGTGATGCTTCCAACCAAGGTCTCGGTTGTGTCCTCATGCAGCGAGGCAAAGTAATCTTTTATGCATCAAGGCAACTTAAGAGTCATGAGAAGAATTATACGACGCACGACCTCGAGTTGGGTGCGGTCGTATTCGCACTAAAGATTTGGAGACATTACCTCTATGGCACAAAGTCTCCAACACATTTTCAACCAAAAAGAACTCAATATGAGGCAACGACGTTGGGTTGAACTCCTTAACGACTATGACTGCGAGATTCGTTACCATCCCGGCAAAGCGAATGTTGTAGCCGACGCTTTGAGTCGAAAGGATTATGTCATGCTTCAATGTGTCCGAATTCAAACCGACATTCAAAATCACATCTTAAAAGCTCAACACGTCTCAGTCACCGAGGGTAACATGTACGATGAAATGTCGTGTGGTGTTGAACTCCAGCTTGAACTGAAACCCAATGGCTTACTTTATTACTTGAACCGTATTTGGGTTCCCAAGGCATTTCTCATGAACGAGGCTCATAAGGCTCGTTATTCTATTCATCCTGGTGCGGATAAAATGTACCAAGATCTTCGCCAAAAATATTGGTGGCCCGGTATGAAAAAGGACATTGCCCTATATGTTGCCAAATGTCTAACATGCTCCAAAGTCAAAGTCGAACACCAACGTCCTACCGGATTACTTGAACAACCGGAAATTCCCATGTGGAAATGGGAGAACTTATCTATGGATTTCATTACCAAACTCCCTCGCACCTCAAGTGGTTAGGATAGCATCTGGGTGATCATTGACCGTCTCACCAAATCTGCTCATTTCTTGCCTATCCGTGAAGACTATCAGGTTGAGAAACTAGCCCGAATTTACATTGACGAAATTGTGAGCCGTCACGGTGTTCCTTTAAACATAATCTCCGATAAAGATGCTCGGTTCACCTCTCATTTTTGGCAATCTCTCCAAACTGCTCTTGGTACACGATTGGATTTGAGCACGGCCTACCATCCCCAAACTGATGGTCAGACCGGGCAAACAATCCAAACTCTTGAAGATATGCTTAGAGCGTGTGTAATTGATTTTGGTGGCAATTGGGATTCACATCTATCACTAATCAAGTTCTCCTACAATAATAGCTACCACACGAGTATCAACATGGCTCCATTTGAAGCTCTCTATGGTCGCAAGTGTCGTTCTCCTATCTGTTGGAACGAGATTGGTGAAGCACAAATCACCGGTCCCGAGCTAATTCAAGAAACATCCGACAAGATTATCCAAATCCGTGACAACATTCGAGTAGCGAGAAGTCGGCAAAAGAGTTATGCCGAAAAACGACGAAAACCCTTGGAATTCCAAATCAGTGACCTTGTTCTTCTAAAGGTGTCTCCGTGGAAGGGTGTAGTCCGCTTTGGAAAGAAAGGCAAGTTAGCACCTCGCTGTGTGGGTCCATTTAAGATCCTTGAAAGGATTGGGAAAGTGTCTTACAAACTCGACTTACCTCCATCACTTGGCAATGTGCATCCTACTTTTCACGTGTCTAATCTGAAGAAATGTCTTGCCGATGAGAATCTTCACATACCTCTTGACGACATGCACATTGACGAAACGATGCACTTCGTTGAGAGACCAGTGGAAATCATGGATCGTGAGGTCAAGTAGCTCAAACGAAGCCGTATCCCAATTGTCAAAGTTCGTTGGGAATCTAAACGTGGTCCTGAATTCACTTGGGAAAGAGAGGACCAAATGAAGCTCAAGTACCCCCATCTATTCACTGAAACCGTCGCTTCCACTAGCTAAATTTCGGGACGAAATTCCCTCAACACGGGGATACTGTAACATTTATGATTTTCATTATCTGTATTTCAGTTCAATGTGATACATTTCAAACCCCATTTTAGTACACTGACTTGTTCTATTCGTACCAACAATTAAATACTATGTTCCAATGCAAATCCGCGAATTTTACACGGGTATATCCTATTAAAATTCGAAATAAGTTTATAATTATATAAATCTATCAAAACTGAAATGTACAAGGACTGATTTTATAATTTAACAAGAAACCCTAATAGGCACGGTCGCCCCTCGTTCTGGCACGGTCGCGCCAAGTGCCTTGGCACGGTCGCGCGCCTTGCTTTCGAACGGTCGCGCCCAGTTCCTTGGCACGGTCGCGCCTCTCGTAAGTTGAAACGTAAATGCAGCCTTTAATCGCAGAATCGTTCGATCTTGTAACCGTTCCACACGTTTCTACCATTAACGAACCCAATTAAAAATGTTAATCAATGTATTTACGGCAAATTAAGCCAATTCATCTCGTAACCGACGATCATTCTCATGTATCCATCGATTTCAATCATTTGACCATAATCCTCCCAAACAAACACACTGAACGCTTTATTCGATCCTCTCTGAAGCTCCTGAACACGTTGATTTAGCCGGAGTTGCAGCAAAAGGCACCGGAGATCAAACCCGTCGTCGCCGGAACTCACCTCTACCGTACGCTATCGATTCATCCTCTTTTCGGGTAATTGAAACCTCATACACATTCGTTTTTGTCTATAGATCAAAAGCCCCAACTCAATTGGGGCTTACAATAGCCAATTTAACACGAACTCGAATCTAGGGTTCATTCTAAAATGGTTTAATCT
The DNA here is from genome assembly GCA_023525975.1 of Smallanthus sonchifolius. Classification (NCBI taxonomy): domain Eukaryota; kingdom Viridiplantae; phylum Streptophyta; class Magnoliopsida; order Asterales; family Asteraceae; genus Smallanthus; species Smallanthus sonchifolius. Next base: position 55,509,260 of record CM042041.1, on the reverse strand, counting down.
AATCATACTTTGTACATGTTTTAAATACAATTAACCTATACAAATAGACTCGAAATCACCTAATGGATAAAAGCCCTATAATTTCCAACATTAACAATATAAGATTTAAGCAATTCGTTTCTGTTTTGGAACAGACACGATCGCGCTAGTCTTCTAGTGCGGTCGTGCTTCATAAGACACGGTCGTGCTAATCCCAGCGCGGTCGTGCCTCACACACTCAGACTCGGTCATGCCTCTTGACTAGACTTGGTCGTGCCTCAGAACCCTAGACACGGTCGTGTCTGGCTAAGACACGGTCGTGCCTAGTGAACAGCTTAGTTATGTCTTCTGTTTTATCAACACGGTCGCGCCCTGACAAGCACGGTCGCGCTCGTGGTTCTAGCACTATCGTGCCTTGTCCCAGGCACGGTCGTGTGTGTGAGAAAATCTTGGCAGAATACTAAATTTTATATTTAAAATCAATAAGCATTCCAAATGAATTTTCAAATAAAATAATTGGTTTTATAAAGATTTATATTAACCTCATTTAAAAAGATCAAATGCCTATTTCTAAAATAAATAGAAGTTATACATGTAAATCTACAAAATTATATTTACACATATTTATAAAAATAGATTAACAAAAGTTAATTATTAAATTATAATTAATATAAAATACCCGATACATTTTTATAACTAAAAGACTAGGTTACATATTTTATAAATAAATAAATAAGGTAAAAATTATTTATTTAATTTATATTTAGGAACTATTTATTTAAGTGATACTTAGTTACCCCTAATACCTACGTTATTTTTATAACTAAGTAAATAAATAATAATTTGGTAATTTATTTATTTAGTTATTCAAACTTAAACTTTGATCAAAATGTTCTAAAAAATATCCATTTCAAACCTTTCAATTTATGCAATACCTTTCAAGAACAAACCACTAACTTTATACACACGTCCAATTCAACCCTAGACTTAGACATAGACTATTGTGCACACTATTAATTCAATATACATTCCAATCTAGGTTAACATTGTGGATTACAAGGCTCATATTACTATCTAGTCTCTCGTATTAGCTACACCTTTTGAATCAAATGAGTATTACATAGCCTCTTTTACTCTTTTACACTTTTTGGGGTGGAACATGAACACTATACAAACTATTGCTTACATTTACACAAATACAAATCCTCTTTACATTCATGTGTGCAATTTGAGTTTTATGCCTGAGTGCTAGGTGTGCTAACTTTTGTGTGCAATTTATGTGCAATCATTAACTATTCAAGCCGACGGTAAACAATGATAGATCTATTGAGTCTGACAAACCCACCCAGATTGGGGTGATTGTTACCAACAACACAATTTTTGCATGTTAGTTACAAAGGTTTGATTGTACTTGGTTACACAATAGCTGCTCTCCATAAATGTCTTATTTTATCATGTTATGTAAGGATTTGTTTATTCATAATCTATATGTTATCTATATACAAACCTGTGTATGCTCACCAACTTTTTAGTTGACCTTATTTTATTCATGTTTCAGGTACTAATGTGTGATTTTGATCAAGACTTGCTACACTTAAGTTTTGGACCTAGATAATTTTAAATAAAGGATTATGTATTTCATTTTATGTACTTGGTTTGATTTGGTTTTATCTTGAATACTTGAAATGAATTTGAACGATTAATATATTTCAATTTAATCAACCTTGTGCTCTTGAACAGTCTACATGTCCCGCCCCGACGTTTCCGCCATCGGTTGGGGTGTGACACGTTGATTAGTGGTTAAGAAAATAATTTTTAAATTAATGATGAATAATGCAACCATTGTACACTTTATTGGTTATGGATAGTGGTTTCACTCATGCATACGTGACAATCAGAGGCGTACCTAGCCTTTGCTAGGCGGGTCGGCCGACCCCGATGAATTTTTCTTTCTATTTGTTATATATACGATATAATCTTGAGCGACCCCCATGGAATTTTGACACCGACCCCCATAAAATTTTACCGACCCCCCAAAAGAAATATTTTTTAACACCGACCCCAAGAAAATTTAATTTTTAACACCGACCTCTATTTAAACTAAAAACTTAATTGGAAATTTGGAATAAACAAGACTAAAAAACTTAGTTATTTTAAACATTTAAACTCACATTTAATTAACCCAATACCCATTTAAACAATTAAGCCCATATTTAGTTAACCCGTTACCCATTAAAATTTTTAAACAATTTAACCTGATAATAAATCTAAGTAGCGACAATCCAAATCTATCAACGTCTCGACATTTCATATTCACGTTTCACGCAATCTGAAGAATAACAATTTGCTAATCACGATTATCGCCATGCCTCTTCAGGATTTCAAACCTCTTCGCTAATCACGAATTTACGATTCTAGCACTACTAGTCGATTCACTATTCATGGTCTTGCGCAGTTGCCTCCTCACGATTTCAGGTAACTTTTTTTTTCCTCTAAATTTTGAATTTTGTTTATCATATTATTTTGTTATAAGCTATGTCATATGTACTATTTGCTAATTGTAATTAGTGATAATGTGTACTACGTGACCCGACTCGACCAGTCTTGAACCAGACTGGAAAAAAAATTAATATTTAGTGATAGAAAACCGATAACAAAAATTTCTGACCCTAATAAAAAAAATTCTAGATCCACCACCGGTTACAATGACGTGTCTGAATTACCGAAACCATTACACATTGACTTAAATTTAAGTTTGCCTTCTTAAAGACAAAATGATAACTCATCACTTTCTCAAGTACTTCACATGTGAGGTAAGTACATTTCATCATGAATCGTTATTTTCATTTCTTGATCTTCAACTCCTTGTCATATTCTACATCATTTTTATCTTTATTTGCCGACTTCAACCTCGTTATCCGGTCCGAATTGAGATCTGGATTATTTAAATTTAAAATGAAAGACATTTTATACAAAACTAGCTTTACCAATGGTCACAACAGTTATTTACTAAAGTAAAATTACATTAAAATGTTTACATATATCGCCGTTGTATAGTGTTTAATTTTATTGCATGATTTAAAATAAAACGTGTTACATTTTGTTAAATCTGAAAAGAGGGTAACAAAATAATGCAACTAAACTTATGTATCATGGATGGTAAACGCTTACCATCAACAATATACTGGAAAGGAAATTAACTCTTCATTTGAGCATATATCTGTTGGGGTCGGTCTTGAGAAAATGTACTTTTATTACCTATTTCATGAAAGAATATAAAAACGTTTTCATTTTGAGATGTTTGAATTGACTATGATATTTTCTTGCGTTGTGAACAAATATTACGGTCGGGATAGATCCCTTCAAATTTTAGGCTGGGGTAAAACCCTGTATCGATGACATGTCATCGGGATACAAGAATTTGACATTATCCCGACGACGCCTATCCAGACGACATGAGTCATCTGGATAGGTCCCTTCAAATTTTAGGTTGGTGAAACACTGTACCGACGACATGTCGTCGGTATAGGGTTGGGGCAGATGAAAACCTAATATGGATGACATGTTATCGTTATAGGTTAATTTCACTTTGTTTTGTCTTTTTTTTAGTTTTTAATGGTTTGTGGGTAAAAAAAAATTAAATAAGTCTATACCGACGACATGTGGTGATTCAAGAACAGTTATATTGTCGAATTTTAGTAAATATTCAAGTTTATTATATTGTTTAATGCAGGAGACATCCCACCCTGAATTTTAGTAAGCCTATACCGTTGGTCGTGTGGTGAGACATCCCACCCCCGATGTGTTTAGTACCCCCCCCCCCCCCACACACACACACACATTGGTAACAAATTGATGAGCAAATGTCCTAACTCCAATAACAACAAAAACGAGAAGAACAATATCAACAACAACGAGATTATCAATCACAACAATTTTCGCTCCAGGCGAAACAAATACTTGATATGAAATGTCAATTGAAAGAAATGAGTTGTTTATGGTATATATCGACGAACAAGTAGTGATGATAATTAACCGGGAGTTGGTGTCTATGATGTTGCGAACAATTTGGATGTTTGGTTTGATTTGAACAATTTGGATGATAGTGAACAATTTGTAGGATTTGGATGTTAAGACCATTTGTATGATATTTGCGTATTTTGAATGATTTAAATGTTTGTATTTCTAGGACTAATTTTAATATATTTTATAGTTCTGGAAAATAACTGCAAAAATTAAAAATTATAAAAAAAACCCTAAACCGATGACATGTCGTCAGGATAGGTCCTTTTTAAAAATAGTAAAAATACAAAAAAAATCCTATAACAACATGTGGTCGATGTAAGTTAACCCTATGCCGACAACACGTCTTTTGGATGGGTGGCATGTCTATACCGACGACATGTCATCCCTATAGCCACCCCTATACCGATGATTACTTTGACCTATTGGCACGAACCTTTGCCGACGACACCTATACACATGAAAAGTCGTCGAGATAGGTCAAACCATCATATACCGACAACTTGTCGTCGGGATAAGGTACGGATACGTCGTCGGGAAAAGGTTTTACTATTGTAGTGATAGACAATGAAAATCTGATTTTAAGGATGATAGAAAAACTAGAAAATCTAAATTCAACACATTCAGGTCAAGGACTTGATTGAGTTTTCGAAAATCAGATATATTTTAATCTTGTTCACGGATTTTGGTTTATTTTAATCTAAATTAAGTGATATTAGAGTATTTAGATTAGAATATTGATCTTTATCTGTATAATTTAACTGAATACCACCTTTTTATTTATTTATTTTAGCCACTTACATCTTATTCTTTATATTTATCTTTATCGATCTTACTTCCAAACACTTATTTTATTCTTTTTTTTTCTCTTTTCTTGACACTCATTAAAAATATACAAATTGATGAAAATGGATCTGTATATTTAGATAATCTCTATTTATTAAAATCTAAAATTTAAAGATATAGATCCTGATAAAGGTACGAAACAAAATAAATATTTAAATAATAGAGATAAAGAAAGACAGAGAAAAACCTTTTGTGAATGCTCTTAAACCCAAATATTTGAAAATTTTAAACTAATAGAATTTTACCTGATTTTTTGGATATATTATGTCGGCTTTTAAGATGTATTTAGGATTAAGGGGGTGTTTAGATGTGTTTTTGGAAATGACTTATTGACTTATTACTTTTTGTAAAGCTAAGTCAATAAGTAATTTTCAAAAGCAAGGCTTTCTTGGTTTTTAAGAATGGTTTATTGACTTATTGAGTTTTTTTTTTAAATGCTAATTTTTTTGACTTATCGGTTTTTTTAAAAAATCAGTAAGTTAATAAACACTTTCTTACCGTACTCTCAAACACTCTCTAAGTTCATAAATGAGAATTCTAAAACTCATGAAGGTAAGGTTTCTCTTTTTTTTTCGTTAAAAAGAAGAAAGAAACAGGATACGGCCGACATAGGAATAGGATCATCAATCTTTATTCCGCTCTCTTTCCATGAGATAAACTTTGTATGTCTTTTTTTTATAAAATGATATTTTTTATATAAAATTTTATTTGGATTGTCTGTAACAACTAACAAGTCGAGTAACATTATTTCAGTTTCGAAATATTTATGTATTATTTTATTCTTCTTATATACGGTATATATTTCATTATTTCATTACTTGATATTCTTAACTTAAATTATAAAATGTTTTCTCATTTTGTTTTCTTATTAAGCGCAACAAAAAAGAAAATTTAGTATCATTCATGTTCTATAATCGTTATAAGTATTAAGGAGGAATCGATCCAAGTCCTACAAAAAAAAGAAAAAAAAATCCATCTGGAAAGCAAAATTAACCATTTTAAATAATAATAATATTAATTTACTTCCTAAAATTAAAGAAAATACAGCATTATGTATTAAATTTATGTTTATCCAAAAATATATAAAGTTGATATTTTTATATCACGGACTCCAACAATTGGTTGACTATATTCACGAAATTGGAATACATTGTCATTTGTCACATAAACCGGGTAAACCTCTTCTAAAGGGAAACTGAGTTGATAAAAAAATATATATATATTTTTTAATTTCAAACTTTTATTATTTGAATCCATTAAAATAAAAATATTTACTAACCAAATACTAAGAATTTATAAAATGGCTCTCAAGTCACACAAATGACAGCTTCAGATTAAGATGGTATATCTAAATAATGTCTCCCGTGCTTTCTTAAAATAATAGGAAATTAAAATAATAGCGCAAGAACTCTTTGATGAGAAATTAAATGATTAAATTGACTAGCAAAACCTTGATATTTTATGTTTATAAATATAGAATTGAGATAAAAACATTTATGCCATATAAATGTTTATCAATTTGCTCAAATGTAATAAGAAACTTCAAACAAGATGAGTATATATAGTGGATTAATTAAATATCAACCAATATACTTGTTAACGAGAACTTTTTCCAATTCAGACAGGTTATATAAAATAATTTCTTTTATATTTACTTTTACTATACCATTAATCACAATTTAAACAGTTAAACTAGAAGAACATTTAAAATAACTTTTGAATATCCGTATTAATACAAGTTATAGTGGTTAGCGTAATAAAGGGACCTCTCAAGTTTCGTCCATAAAGTCATCACTTATACTTGTACTAGGTTAAAATCTCGTGTATTACACGGTTGAATAAATATAATATTATATATTAAGTAATAAAAAAATTATTTTGAGGTGTTGTAGGGTCTCAATGACTCAATCTACCTTAAACATAATTTATTGACTATTATATCTAAATAACAATAAAAGATATTCTTGAAGATGAAAAATACAAGTAGTATTTTAAAATCTTAAAAAATACAGCCTATGCCACCACCATTGTCTTTGTATTTAACTAAAACGTCGACTCAATAACATGCTTGTACATCGAGTAGGCCACGAATGGTGAAGAAAACGACATGTCATTAATATTAAATTAAAATAAAATCATGATAGTCATATTAGTTTATTATTAATCAGTATACCCGTGACTCTAAGAACCTTCAATAATGCTAAGTGTTCAGCCTCTCCTTTGAATTTATCCATCTGATTTAGGGATACTGCCATCTTGCAATCTTGGTGTTTTCTACATCCATTTATTTGTTTAAAACTTTTTATTATTATATACTAAATACATATAATAACTTCAATATGCAATATTTGCCTTTTTGATATTCATTCTAGACCACAAGTTTTTCATTTATTAATAATCATAACAAATTTATTGGCACATAATTAATAAGGGGACTACTAACCACACACGGGAATTGCTAAATGGACTTGGCCATATACGCATCGTATAGGGCAATACGATGCGTATAGCCCTTCACAATTTCCCATGCCTGACATCCTCGTACAACCTGGTCATTCAAACCTCGTATACGCATCGTATAGGTCAATACGATGCGTATAGCGTACGAGGTACTTTCTGCTACTAGTCAACCATCACATCGCTATACGCCACGTATAGATCTATACGGAGCGTATAGCGATGTGATGTTGACTAGTTGCAGAAAGTACCTCGTACGCTATACGCATCGTATTGAACTATACGATGCGTATACGAGGTTTGACCAGGTTTGACCCGAATCCTATACGCACCGTATTGCCCTATACGATGCGTATAGGGGCCAAATTTTGTGTATTTAACCATGCAAAATTCTCATTCGAACGTATCGTTCAAAAAAATTTCAAACAATCTCTTAAAAATTATAAACATGTCTTGGTGGTGGGATGGTAACTACGGTTTTCAGGTATATTCTAACGAGTCGCTGGAAAACAACCCGCAAAGTTCTGGCGTTCAAGAGGTGAACTGGGAGGAGGTCTCGTCCGACGTTTATTCTAATCAACGGGTAAGGCTTCCAGATTTGAACGAGCCACTGAGCAATCCCGAGTTCGTATACGGTGAACCGTCTTACCTTACACAACCCACGAACGACTTCGTATACGGTGAAGTCTCCTCCCCGACACAACAAACTAACAACTTCGTGTGCGGTGAAGTCTCTTACCCGACACAACAAACCGACGACTCCAAAGACGAAGAACAAAACCATCAAAATGTGTCGTATAAAACTGACCAGAATTTTCAGTCTCGTGAACAGTTGGTGGATTGGGCTATGCGGAGAGGACGTGAGAATGGTTACGTCCTTGTCACCCGACGATCGAGGAGAAAAGGCGACGATCCGACGGAACCGTTTATCAAGGTGTGGCTTGTGTGTGACCGTCACGGCGAACGTGCGTCTACTGCCACGGTTAGACGTGCCGGTAGCAAAAAAATAGGTTGTCCCTTTAAATTGGAAGGAGAGTATCAAGAAAATACTGGTGATTGGAAATTAACGGTGAAGGATGACAGTCATAACCACGATCCTAGTCAACATCTTGTGGCGCACTCGTTTGCAAGGAGACTGTGTCAGTCGGAACAACTTTTGGTGGGGAAGTTGTACTCGCAAAACATGTTGCCACGAAACATTCTGGCAACTATAAGGGAACAAAACCCAGAGAGTAGTTGCATTAAAAAGGACATTTATAATGCTATACAAAAGATAAAAAACGAAACGAGAGTCGGTGAAACTCCAATACAGATTCTGGAAAACCTGCTTTCTTCTAAAAAATACGTCTACTATACTCGAGAAGATCCTGTCACAAATAGTGTGGAGGAGATATTCTTTGTTCATCCGAAATCGTACGAGATGTGGCGTGCTTTCCCGCACGTGTTGATGATCGACGCGACCTACAAAACAAACATGTATAAACTTCCATTTGTCCAAGTGGTCGGTGTGACCTCCACACACCAGTCGTTTTGCGTCGCTCATGCATTTATATCAAAAGAACGGGAGGAAAACTTCGTCTGGGTGCTACTTCAAATAAAAGCAATGTTGCAAAAGTGTATGGAGCCGCGTGTGATAGTAACAGATAGGGACAAAGCTCTTATGAACGCGTGTGATAAAATATTTCCGGGCTGTTCCAAGAACCTATGTCGGTGGCACATACACGAGAATATCGCAAAACATTGCAGGGCATCATTTACAGACGAAGACTGGAAAAATTTCAAGTATTCATGGTCGGTATTATGTGAGTCTCCCACGCCAGATATATACCAGTACAACTTCAACCGGCTTTACGAACGTCTGTATGCAGCCAAACGAGGAAGTAAGTTTTAAATATTAAAAATTTCAAGTATTCTGGATTTTCCGCCCGATACGGAGGCTTTTTCCCGTTGCCAGAAGCTCCGGGAGGTGCAGATGGGTCCAGGTACGGCGGTGGATTGGGCCCTCCTCGAGGAGGTGCAAGAGGCCGAGCGAGCCAGGGCCATCATCGGCGAGGACACGCCATGGTCGCGTCTTTTTGACCTTTCTTTTGCGGAGACATACCGAGAGCTGGTCGTCGAGTTTCTTTCGACGTTCATCTACTCAGAGACTGGGCTGCAGCCTCTACCCGGAGAGGCGCCGGATATTGACCCGGATCGTATTTCTTTTTCTATTTTTGGGGTCGTTTACCGTCAGACCCTCAGTCAGTGGGCCGTCACGACGGGCTTATACTACGAGCCTGAGACGGTGACGCCGCTTTTCACCGAGGCGGTGACAGAGGTGGACAAGGAGGAACTCCTTGTTTTTTGGGGCTTGATTTCAGATAGTCCTTGGTTGGGTACCAAGGGGAGGGTCTCGGGTATTAGAGACCCTTTGTATAGATATCTGCACCGGCTTATTTCGACGTCGATCGCACCGCGTCTGAAAAGCCGTGAGTGGTGCACTGATAGAGATCTTTTCTTCCTTTTCTGCCTGCTTACTGGGAGGCGGTGCGACCTGTCCACTAGCATGGCGCTTTATTTTGCTTCTGCCTATATGCGACAGAAGCGCGGACTTTTATATGGCGGTGCTTTCATCACGCATATCATGCGGTCGGTCTTACCATTTGACCAGCATGAGCCTGCGATGTTACCGGCCATTCCCCCTGTCCGATTAGACCGTCGCACGGCGAGCGGCATGCGCATCACGCACCGATTCCCGCAGGGCCTTCGGTTCGTAGGGGCCGTCCAGGACCAGGTTTGGGTCCCGGTGCCGTTGCCGCAGATGCCTGGACAGGGGGACCCGCATATGCCTCAGCCGCTACAGGGTATAGCGATTGAGGACGAGCCGCCACACGTCGAGCAGGTCCACGAGCATCCGCCACAGCATCCCCGACACGTACGTCGGTCTGTTAGGCTGGATAGGGCTACCCAGGCAGTGCTTGATGGCCTTGTTGCCGACTCACGACGACAGGGTCGTCAACTCGATCGCATGGAGGACCTGATGATGTGGGCGGTTGGACAGCTCGTGAATCAGTCACGAGCCGCCGGCATCGAGCCACCCCCACTACCACCGCCACGTCATTATCCGGACGACCCCGTTCAGGGTGAGGGCGGGGCGGGTCAGGGTGACGCCGGAGCCGGTCAGGGTGACGGCGGAGACGGTTAGATTTAGTTCTTTTATTTGTATTTTGTTTCTTTCGTTGTTATGTATGTAAAACATTTTGATGTATATATTTAATTTTTTGATGTAATGTATATAATGTTTAGTTTATTTGTTTGGTTGTAATGTTTAATATTATGTTTGGTTGTAATGTTTAATATTTTGTTTGATTGTAATGTTTAATATTTTGTTTGGTTTGTAATGTTTAATATTTTGCTTGGTTATACTTTAAAAATTTAACAAATGTTTAAAAAAAATAAAATATACAAATGTTTATATAAATTAAAATAAAAATAAACAAAATATAAATAAATAAAAAAATATAATTAAATAAAAAATACCTATACGTGGCGTATAGGTCAATACGCCACGTATAGGATTCATAAACTCCAAATCTTCCAACTTTTGAAGCAAAAATATAACCCGTGCCTCATACGCTGCGTATAGGTCAATACGCCACGTATTGGACCAGCCGCCAGACAGAGAATGACACGTGGCATTCTGTTGGCAGTGACTGAATTCTATACGCCCTCGTATTGCCCTATACGAGGGCGTATAGATCGGCGGCGGGTCCAATTAGCAATATTCCGTGTGTGGTTAGAAAAAGCCATTAATAAACTAAAGGTAAGGGCTTTTAGACAAGACTACTGACCCGTGATTGGATGTTGTGATGCTAATAACGGGGTGTGGGGTGTTGGTACGAGTGTGTGCATAGTGAAACAATTACACACTTTAATAATTTTGTTAATGATCGTCCTCATGCAGACGTGACAGAACGTTATTCACTTTTTAGTAATCTCATTACACATAGTATGTCTGATCATTAATTAGTTGGTATACCTTTAGTAACTCACCAGGAAGTCGCAAATGTAGAATTTAATACAAAGGAGTAATAGAAACTAGGGTTAAACAGAAAGTTCTAATAACCGCTCTAAGTGAGTACTGAAGAAATGTATCACCCATAGCACCAAGGATCGCCACCGCCACCTGCACCACCACATGCGGACCCTTCAACAAATTACTTCTATTTATTTGTTGTGTATTAATCATAAACATATTTTGTATGTCACAAAATAGTAATCAACTTTCAAAAGTGTTACAATTAGGTCACTCGTGCATTTTTTTTATCCAAATTGGGTTACTAAACCTTTAAATCAAGTCATTATCGAAAAACGAAATGTGTCAAGAAAGAAATAAAGGAGAAGATTTGTGGGTCGAAATTTCCAACATATGTAATTTTATTAAAAAAACTATAGAAACACTTAATTATATTAAAATATAAAAAATAACCTAAAATCCACGTCACCATACCACATCAGCATAAAAAAAAAGAAAAAAAATCCTAATTGAAACAAAAAAAACATGTTAAAACCTATAATTTAAATAAAACATTAATGCTGAGTGATTTAAATAGTATTTTGAGGAAACTATTGTTTATGGTTAAATACAAAATTCTAAAGTTAAAAATGAGTATATATGAAATTTCAATGTTAAAAATTGGTAAAAATAAAATTTTAAAGTTTTAGAGAAATAAAGGTAAAATTTTCATCTTTTAAATGTTTTTTAATGAAATGTGTATATATAAATGTCTTACTACTATAATAAATGAAAATCTTTTCAAGACACGTGTCACTCTCTGTTTACTCCTCATCTTTATTTTCTCACCTCTCTCTCCTATTAAATATTAGATTTTCTATTTCACTCTCCTATTAAATAATAATCTTTATATTAATAAATCTAATTACAGATAGTTATCATTTAATTATAAATAGTTATTATATCATCAATCAAATGAACTTAATATGAACTAACATTTATCAATTAAATAAAAAAATTAATACTCAGTTGAAAAAAATGTTTTAAAAATGAACTTAACAGAACTTATAACTGTCACGACAAATTACATTTTTTAAAAACATATTTTGATAAATGTGTTTGTTAACAAATCTATATCTATACTATATAATAAATAAAGGTTTTTAGTTACACGTGTCGCCTCCATATTGATTCTCACCATTTTTTTCCCGTCTCTCTCTCTCTCTTATTTAATGCACTTCTATCTTATTTAATGCACTTCTATCACTTATTATAAGAAATTTTGAAAATTAATTTTGTAACTTTTATTTCAATCAAATAATAAATGAAAGTCAAATTAATTAAATATTAACGTATTTTTGATACACAATTATATATTAATTTTTACATATTTTGAGTTTGTCTCTATTCTTAGTATATGTAATATATTTTTACACCTGTAAAATATATACACAAAGATTTAAAAATTTTATATATAAATATTTTCAACCCGTGTGTAGATACGGAATCTAAACTAGTTATATAATAAATAAAGATTTTCCATACCACGTGTCGCCTACATATTCATTCTCATCATTTTTTTTCCCCTCTCTCTCTTATTAAATACACTTTCATTTTTTAACAATAATATATATTTAAAGAAATTATTAATTATATTAATAAAACACATTTATTTTAAATTATCTCATATGAAACTTTGAAATTTAATTATGTAACTTTTATTTCCAATCAAATAAAAAATGAATATCAAATTACATTAAATAGTACTTAATTTATTTTCGAAACCCAATTATACATTAGTTTTTACATATTTTGAGTTTTGTTTTTTATACTTAGTATATGATACATTTTTACACATATAAAATATACACATAAAGATTTAAAAACTTTATTTATTAATATTTTTCAGTCCGTGTGTATACACGGGATCTAAACTAGTTACATTATATTTTATTCAACCGTTGTAATATACTGGTTTATTCAACCCGTGTATTACACGGGTTTTTAAAAATATAAAATTTTTATTATTAAATATATAACATTTTATTTATTTAACATGTGTAATACACGGGATTTTAACCTAGTTTGTAATATATGGACGTGATATTAACATTTATAGGAAATACATATCATTTATTTATTTTGTTTTTTTCTAATAAAGAAATTAATTACCGACGACTACTCTGTCCATAGAAGGTCGTCGGTGATATCTCGCTAAAGTGTCATTCACTTATCTGTGAGTGCTATTGTCATAGTAATTGTCACCAACGAGACCCACCTTCGTCAAAGGACTCACCCGTCATTAAAATCCCTCTGTTTGGTGGTGAATTATCACAACATAGCTATTTTAGATATCAAGTCATCATGTAACAAGTTTTCCTATATCAAAATTCTGAAGGTCTTTTAATTAGTACATGATATATCTCATCGATCTGAACATTCTGAAGGTCTTATACACTCTTGTTAAAAACGGTATACAAGCAATTATCCAACGCATTTAAAAAAAAATAAAAGGCAAATTTCATTAACAAAGGATCGACTACCCCAAACAAAACAATGCATTTTAAATAATTACAATAATAATACACAAAACGCGTACTTGAGTTAATTTACACATACCGGTCCCACCGCGAAACGAAATCAAGGATGGATCGATGAAGGTCGTTTGCGGATTTGATGCTTCATTCTTTTATGAAGTTCCTTTTGTTTTGTTTCTATGGATGCTGGTAGGAATGTAAGACTTTGTTTTGGATGTGGGGTAATCAAGAAGCAAGTTGTTTGATTTTTCAAACTAAGTTTGTGGTGCAACGTAATAACAACAAAAATAAGTACATTAATATTCTTTTAAAATAATAATAATAATAATTTAAGCAAGTTATAAAAACATTTGTTAAAAAATAGATTGTATGACAATTACTTTTGTATATGAAGAAGTTTGGCTACAATGGCTATTGATTTATAAATGGAGATGCACTTCCTACTCATATATTTTGTTTTAGAGTTATAAAAAGTAAGATGTTTAACATTTACGTAAAAATGAGTGCTTCTGATGGTATTGATGATTGTCCCTTTAAATGTAATATGAAATTAAATTCCTACAAATACACTTATTATATAATATGTTGTTTAAAAAAAGGGTAAAAATGAGTTTATTTTAATTTTTCACAGGACAAATTATTCACGTGATATAACAAAATAAAACTACAAATTAGTCTCTTAACTATTATTACGTTTTTGTTTTCTATTTTATCTTGCGTTTTTTTGTAACCTGTTTTCTTTTCTTTTTTTCCATAGAAAAACAAAAATTGCTTTCTCTTTATTCTTGATCAAAATATTGTTGGTATTAAATTTTCTAATGGACTTATTGAATGTTTACATTCATTAAGCGTTTGTGTACTAGTACAAAAAAAGTATTTAAGTTAAATTCCATAAATGTGTAATTAATTAACACATAAGCACATTAAGAAATCTTACAATCATTAAAAGGAAGTTTTCTCATGAAGTTCTCCCTGTAAGCACAAATAAACTGGTTTTGATAGCTTGTTTCACTTTTATCTTGTTTATGCAATAAACTATTGGCCGTCAATAATATACTTATGGATTGTTGATAAAGAGGCAACATAAATTAACAAGTATGTCGATTTGTTTTATTCCGTATCAAAGGGGGAAAATGGTAAACTTTATAGTCATACAAATCTCGTAAAAGAAAGTGATAGGGATGACAAAGTTTCTACATTTTAATTTGTCTAAATCGCCAATAAGATTCACATGTTTTTTCGGCAGATAACTACGTTTAAGTATATTTACAAATAATTTCTTTTTAGGATTAATTTTATATATCATCTATAAACTTGATAAAATGTTATATATACCAAACAAAAACGATAATATCTAATACTTATTATTTATCTTATGGTATTTATATTTTTCCTTAAAAAATGTATGAGGACATTAAAAATATAAGGAGAAAGAGAACAATATGATACTCATACATACATTGTATTAATTAATAAATTGAGTAAATATAAAGTTTTAAGTATCCTAAATATGTTTTATTTGTTATTAAAAAAAATTTGGCAAATATAATATAATCTAATTTTTCAGGGTGTGTATACAATACAATTACCTCTTCTTTTAAAAGTTGTCCACTTAATTTGACGATAAATGGCATGATATATAGTAATTAAACAAACTATAAATGTGTACATGTTTATTAATTCTCTGTCTTGTTTTAAATGGCATAATACAATAATAGTAAACAAAATCGTTATCAAAACAGTATTAATTGCCATCAACTTGCATGCAAGTAGTAATAGGTTAAAGACAAAGGACGACACGGATTAAGGGTTGCCACATATTAGATTTTTATTTTTATAAATATCACATAAAAAAATTAAAATGCCTGAAATTCTATAGACTTTTGGATGGAAGATGCTTTAGATATATAATAAAACTAGCTTAAAACCCCATGTATTATACGTGTTTAATAAATACAATATTATATACTTATTAATAAAGATTTAGACATTGCATATTTATGATATATTAAATAATTTTTTAATACAAATTTTATGAACGTTACATGGTTATTTCTTAAAAATGTTTTATAAAAAAAATGAAAGAAATGTTTAATTTATAAAAATGTTTTATGAACAAACCTATTTTTTTAAATAAAAACGTTTTATAAAAGGAAATATAGAAATCATTATTTATAGGAGAAAGAAAAGGGAAACAAAAAAATTTAAAAACAATTAAAGAAATTTTTACAGTTAATAGAAGAGGTAGGCGGGAAAAAAAGGTTTTGAATGCATAGGAGAATGACATGTAAAATTAAAAACATTTATTTATTTGTATGTATAGATTTGAATGTGCTAGGTATACGCTACTGGAGACAAAAAATCGTTTCCTACCAAAAATTAAAATTTGAATGTGTACGCTACTAGAAAACAAAAAATTGTTTCCTACAAAAAAATTTCGGCGCTAAAATTTTGTCAAAAATTGCGACACATTTGCAACTAAATAGTGACTAAAACGAAAACCCTAGTGTTTGTCGCAAATGTGACGGAAGTTGCGACACATTTACGACAAACTCAACAATAATATTAAATTCTTAATAGTTATATTGTTATAATAAACATACCGTTTTTATGTACTTATAATTTAATAATTCTGACGCACTTTTTTTGTCGAAAAAATGTAGCAAATTCTGTCGGAATTTTGTCACAATTTTTTTCCGACGACGGTTTTTTTCCGACCAAACTTTTTTGTCGCAATTTTTTTGGAATTTAGTGTTTCCGATGCAATTGTGCGTAGAAAATGTGTTTTTTTCTAGTAGTGCGTAATTATCATTTAATAATTAAGATATAACCATTAAATATCGCATTTTAATAGTTTTTTATAATTATTTTCATTTACTTTCTGTCGGTGATCATTGGTAATTGTCAACAGACAACCTGAACGTATTACAAGGAACCGTCGATAATTACCGATAGATCACTGACAAACATTAAGATTATTTCCTTCTTATAGCTTTTGTTTCTTCCGTCAGTGATCTATCAGTGTGTTACCGACAAACATTAAAAAAAATTGGCTTAATAATGAAATATGAAAGTGTCCGGAGGTGATTTTTATCAGTAAAAAACTTTATTCTAGTAAATGTATTTATTTGACGAAAACTAACCTCGTGCCTGATAACTCTGTTTCTTTTTCTTTTGTTTCTTTCACGTTGTTTGTATATATAAATTCATTTATTTCAATGTACCATGATTTTTGATCAATTAGAATGCTAAAAATGGTTTTTTTACAATATTCTTTTAAAAAATTAATTAATAATAGAAAAAAAATGATATATTGACGTGGAAAGAGAAATCAAATAATGCAATAAGATTAACACGAACCCAGCAAATCTGTTTAGAAATGGTCCCACACACGGAAATCAGAGTTCATGGTGTACACAGCCCATGCTCTTTTGGGTTTTTCTGGTTGAATACCGTTGACGACGGTATATTTATAAATCATAGAATATTAATTAAGGTGATAGCAACATAGCAAATTAATGTGTGTTTTGAGGCAACGAAAAATACAATTTTTGATCTTGTTACAAGTTGAAAAAAAAACCATATTATATTGCAAGTGGTGACCGAAACTTATTGCACTGATTTGATTAATTGTGTGTACAATAGATTTTTTGTCATTCCTTACACACGAGTTTTCAAGCGTATCACTTGAAATTTTGTGTGATATAAACATTAAATATATAACTAAATACTTCAAAAATAATTGTATGAAAAACGTTAAATAACCGATTCAGTTTATAAACAGTTTTTAACGGTTCATGAACACAATGAATGAATTATCCTTAACCAAAAAGGGCATATTAATCTTGTAAACTATAGGCAAACAAAGATGAGAGAAGACAATGTTTGGGTTAAAATCTAGTTTTCTCAATTCCATCTCAAGAACAATGCTCTTCCGGTACACGAATTAAAAACAAACTAATACTGTTGGTTGTTTGGTGCAATTATAGCCCCAAGACTTCTCATAGTGGGGGTCTTTGGTTCGAATCCGGGCCACAGCAAAAAAGGGTCTGTGGTCAGGTCAAGTCAGGTCAGAGGGTTTACTCAGTTGGGGGGTTCCTTCTGAGGTGGGTTGCGCTGGATGTTTTAGGTGTTGCCCCGGGGGAACCCAATTATCCTAGAATATCTAGGTGTTGCCGTTAAAAAAACTAATCTAATAGGAAAAATGATAACCAGCTAACAAGAACTGATTAGTAATGTATGCGGCTTAATGATAAGGTATGTCGGTCAAGTTAGCGAGACTGTCGAGAACATATGCAGCTTAATTAAGCTTTAGAGGGGATGAATTACTCAAACCAGATCAAGTGACAATCAATCTCAATCACGTGCGAAGCCACGTTTTGTAGTACGGGGTCAAGTAAACCCATAGAATTTCTTTTTTTATATGGCATATATACAATTGAAATCCGAGTGACCCTATAGATTTTTTAACGATGACCCCTTAAAAATAATTTACATGAAAGGATTAACAACTAATATCCTGTCTCACACATCACACCGCACCCTTGCTGATACATATGTCAAGGTAGAAACATGAAAATGCATGATTTGCTCGAATCCTATTCAAGGTTCGGGTTTTCACAATTTTCCACTACCTAAATTTTTTTGAACGGCAAGAATTATATTAAAAAAAACCCTACTAGTAAGGAACTAGAGAGGACGAAAAACGGCCCATTACAAGAGACTCATAAAAGCAAGTATAAGACTACAAGATAAAAAAACACAATAAATAACCACAATTTCATTTTGTTCTTCATTGATTTGTTTAATTGATTAGTTTTTTCATTCCTTTTTATTTTGCATAAGAATCGAATACTTGGATTTTGACCACACGATAGTCGAATTAGTAATGCACCATCACTAATCACGTCAAACGGGTCAAATAAAAAAGTGTTGCTAAAAGCAAAACATGTCTAATTTTTTTGTGTTTTCTAACGAGTATGTATTTTAATTCGTTTGTTAGAATCAGACTACCAAAAAATAGTAACCCATAGGAAAAAGTCCGGCTCCACTGTTGATCTCAATTTGGTCTTAGCATGTTGGACCGGGTTAGAGTCCGATGCAATTGTGGACTCACTGTACAAAGATCCAGGATTGGTGTGGAAAATAAAGCATTGAAGGCATCTATGTGATTTCACATGTGCAATCAACAAGAAACATCCGTTAAAGTTAAACCTTTGTGGATGATCCGGAAACAAACCGCCCCTTGTTTCTTTGATTCCGATATGGGCCTAGCACAAGGCAATACCCAGATACACAATTATAGGCCCAAAAGTTCATTGCCCTTTGGTACTCAACAGAATTGTATTTCACCCATCTGCACCCAATGGCAATCTTATTAAGGATGAGGTCTCAACTCTCAAGTATGGTAAGACTAACAACGATGATTGAGATAGTGGTTAGTGCAACTATGTAATCTCTCAGGCGCGCCCGGTCAATGCATGTCCATTCAACTGATGAGCCACGTAGGCTTACGGATGCCCTTGGATGCTCACGTTGGAATTACTCTTATGATCGAAATCAGAAGACGGTTCCTCCATGTACAAACTGCCCACATCAAAACGTGGAGCGTGTTTGTTTGTTCTTGTTGAGTTGTATCTTGTTTCTAAATAAATCGGTTCTTGCATAAAAATAAATCAACCATTTGATAGAAACACTTATACCTTCTATGTTAAAAGAGTATTTGTTAGAGCTAACTTATTAATTGTTTCATGTCATTTGTTGTTTACCGACCCATTTTAGGCCTCCCTACCAATGATTCCTATCTGTTACTCCAAACTGGCTTGAGTAGGTGCCTGACCCAAACTCTGAATAGTGTACTTACCAATTCTTTTTGTCACATAGGACCAAGATAAAGTGTCCTATACAAAGCCTTTAGGACCATTTTGGGTAATCTTTTTTGTTTAACACTAAAGGCCCGGACATCTCAGATAACCCCTAGCAAACGGATCACCTTTCCGTCCGAAAAACATAAGTGTAGTGACCCGGCCCACACAACTCAGGAGGAAATCCACAACAGGGAAAACTTCATAGCTCAATCTGGAACAATTTTGTCAAACGAGACTCGAACCCATGACCTCCTATTTGAAAATTCATGGGACTACCACTGAAACAGAAGGCTCAATGGTCTATTTTGAGTAATCTAACAAGTAATAATGAAACTAAGTATATGGTCCTTTATATACTAAAACTAAATTAATTCCAATACACTATCATGTATGATGTTTCATGAAGGCAGTATGTTTACATCTTGCTACTTTTGAGAACATAAAAGGGCATCCTTGTACTTGATTTTCTTAAAATCTAAAAGCAAGAGCGTTCACATGATTGAGTGCAGATCTTCAGCATCATTTTGGGGATGAAACCCCGTTCGACAAAGAAATTATTAAATCAAAAGCGGAAGATTATGAACAAAAGATTAAATAGCAGGGTGGGTTCAGATTATTATATACAAACACTAGTACCATCTTAAGAAGTTGACGAAAGACGTAAATCAGGAAGAAAATATGGGAAAGAAAATAATGCACTAGTTGTCTGATACATTACCGGTAAAAGTTTATTCTAGAAAGAGGGTTAGAAAGGCAAGTGCTAATCAGTTGGAATTTAACCTTATTTTCGGAAACAAATTGAATCCTTTGGAACAGGTTTAATTTGAAGAATTATGATCTTTAATGGGGCTGATTTCCAGGCTGATTTGTGGGCAGAAGTTATTCTCTTTTATTAGTTTAAATAGATGGTTTGTTTTGGTTTTTAGTATGCTAAATAATTTTCGAATTGTTCTTCTTGTATTTGGAGATCTTGCCCATCTCGAATCAGGGCCACTATCCTTTGGTTTTTCAATAAAATTTCAGCCTGTTTGTTCTTGTTTTCTGTTACTATCAATTCTACATCTATCATTGGTTCCATTGCCGGGAATCGAAGATGGTGCAGACCCGGAGCAACACAAACGATGGTAACTCCCAACCAGAAACGATCGCTGTTCAGTTATCCGCCATAGCTGCAAAATTAGAATCCATTGATTCTTTGAAAGCTGACATTGCAGCCCAGCGAGAAGAGATAGCAGCATTGAAGGGAAAGGAGCGTTCTCAAGGGAGCAGGTATGATGAAGGAGACAGTTCTTGGAGGGGACGGCCTCCGTATAAACCTTATAACAAGATCGATTTTCCGGTCTTTGGAGGAGGAGACCCTCGGGGATGGGTGTTAAAAGCAGAGAAATATTTTAAATATTATCAAATACCCGAAGATGACAAGG
This sequence comes from Smallanthus sonchifolius, assembly GCA_023525975.1. Lineage (NCBI taxonomy): Eukaryota > Viridiplantae > Streptophyta > Magnoliopsida > Asterales > Asteraceae > Smallanthus > Smallanthus sonchifolius. The sequence continues at coordinate 55,488,133 of CM042041.1, read as the reverse complement.
TGGAGGTAGCCTCGATGCACTTAGAAGGGGATGCCTTGGACCTTTATTCTTGGCTTTCTAGTGACCAACCTATTTCTTTTTGGGAAGAATTAGTCCAAATTCTCACCAAAAATTTTGGTCCCGCCGAGTTCCAAAACCCGGATGAGCATCTTTGCAGCATCAAGCAAACGGTGCTGTCCAAGAATACCGTCAGGAGTTTACCAAAATATCTTCTCGAGTCACGGGTTGGCCCGACCATTGTTTACTTGGAGTATTTCTGAATGGGCTGAAAGATGAACTAAAGTCCGATGTCAGGATTCATAAGCCCCGCACCGTGTACAAAGCGATGAGTTTGGCGTTGGAGTTTGAGTCCAAACTCTCTTTTACTCGGCCAACCAGAAATACTTCCTGGACTTCAGGTTCGAAAACCCTCCAGCCAGATTCCAGAACTAGCCCTGCTCAACAACTTCCACAACCCAAAACTAATGTGAAGTTATCTGACACCGAAAAACAAACCCGGTTCTTAAAAGGGGAATGTTTTAGGTGTGGAGACAAATATGGACCAGGTCACCGATGTAAGACGGGTACTCTCAAAATCTTGGAAGCCGAGGAGGAGACGGATGAATCACCACCGGCAGCCCAACAACCTGATTTTGGTTCAGATCCAGAGGAGACGGCAGAAATCAGCTTGCATGCCATCTTGGGGAAACCTCATCCTACTACAATGAAGGTTCAAGGTAAGATTAATTCAACCGAAGTTTTAATTTTAATCGATGGGGGGTCTACACACAATTTCATCTCGGAGATTTTGGTCCGAGAACTTCACATTCCAACACAACCAGTGGCACCCTTTGGTGTCCAAATTGGTAACGGAGATGTAATTCGATGCAACAATATTTGTAAGGGTCTTTCTTTACGGATCAACGAGCTTGGTATTACCCAAGATTTCCACCCATTTTCTCTTGGAGGGGCTGACTTAGTCTTGGGTATTCAATGGTTAGCAACACTAAATACAGTTCAAGCAAATTGGAGAGAAATGTTTATGATTTTTACTATTAATGGCAAACAATATAAGCTGCAGGGAGTTGAATCAGGACCTCAACGATCTTCCACTTTCCAACATCTGGCCATTGAACCCGATTCCTTACCATCTATACCGACCCCCCTACACTCGATCGTAGCCGATCACATGGCTGTGTTTGAGGAACCTAACGATCTACCTCCTGTTCGGACTCAAGACCACTCCATTCCCCTGTTACCCAGCTCCCCTCCACCCAATATCAGACCCTACCGTTACCCTCATTCACAAAAAACAGAGATTGAGACACAAGTGGAGCAGCTGCTGGCTTCGGGATTCATACAGCCAAGTACAAGTCCTTTTTCCAGCCCAGTTTTGTTAGTAAAAAAGAAGGATAATACGTGGAGAATGTGTATTGACTATCGAGCCCTCAACAAGATCACAATAGCCGATAAATACCCGATTCCAAACATAGATGAGTTGCTGGACGAATTGTACGGGGCTAAGGTATTCTCCAAACTGGATTTGAGATCCGGTTATTACCAAATAAGGGTGAGACCCGAAGACATTCACAAAACAGCCTTCCGGACCCATTCGGGTCATTACGAATTCAAGGTGATGTCGTTCGGGTTAACAAATGCCCCTTCCACATTTCAGGCTGTCATGAACGATTTATTTCGTCCCTATTTACGTCGTTTTATACTTGTATTCTTTGACGATATTTTAATTTACAGTGACAGTATGGAGCAGCATAAAACTCACCTCCAGCAGGCCCTAAAACTGTTGCGAGACCATAAATTTTTTGCCAAGTTATCAAAGTGCTGTTTTGGTCAAAAACAGGTGGTGTTCCTCGGACATGTTATCAATTCGGAAGGTGTTAGTGTCGAAGAGGAGAAGATCGTAGCAGTTAAGTCCTGGCCGATTCCTACTTCTGTCAAAGAAGTAAGAGGTTTTCTTGGTCTTACGGGCTATTATCGACGTTTTGTTCGTAATTATGGTCTCATCGCCCGACCCCTCACTGCACTTACCAAGAAAGATGGGTTCCTTTGGTCACCGGCAGCTTTGCAAGCTTTCAATGATCTCAAACAGGCGCTGCTATCAACACCGGTTCTGCGCCTACCCGATTTTTCAAAGCCCTTCGTCATTGAATGTGATGCATCTTCTGAAGGGGTTGGCGCAATTTTATCACAAGAGGATCACCCGGTGGCATATTTCAGCAAAGGATTCTCTCCTTCCAACCGGTTCAAGTCGGCCTATGATCGGGAATTGCTCGCTTTGGTTCTCGCGGTTCAAAAATGGAACCATTATTTGCTTGGGCGGCATTTTCTTATTCGGACAGATCATTATACGCTGAAGTTTCTTTTAGATCAGCGTATTACGACTACCGAGCAGCAGCGGCTCCTACTAAAACTCATGCCATATGAGTTTTCAATTGTTCATAAAGCGGGAAAGGAAAATAAAGGGGCTGATGCGCTATCACGACGTCCACAATCTAGTGAATTATTAACACTTGTGATTCCATATTGTATTGATTTGGTTGACATTCAAGCAGGCCTCACATCTGATCCTTATACACACCAGATTGTTCAACAGTTACAAGCTGACCCGCAAACAGCCCCGGGCTTTTCCCTGGTCAACCAGAAGTTGTTTTATCAAGGACGTTTGGTGATACCAAATCACCTTGATCTCCGGAATACCTTGCTGCAGGAAGCGCATAACACTCCTGTTGGGGGCCATGGCGGGTTTTTAAAGACATATAAGCGACTTTCTTCACAGTATTTTTGGCCCAAAATGAAGACCGATGTACGAGACTTTGTCCAGCAGTGTGTTGTTTGCCAACAACAAAAGTATCAAACTTTGTCTCCTGCAGGTTTACTCCAACCTTTACCTATTCCCACTCAAATTTGGGAAGACATATCAATGGATTTTATCGTCGGTTTGCCGTCTTCAAATCGATTCGATACAATCCTCGTGGTGGTGGATCGGTTGAGCAAATATGCTCACTTTGTGTGCCTGTCCCACCCATACACGGCAAAAGGAGTTGCATCAGTTTTTTGTAAGGAAATTATTAAGTTACATGGTTTCCCGCGATCCATAGTGTCCGATCGGGATGTTGTTTTCCTTAGCAACTTTTGGCAAGAATTGTTTCGGTTGAGTCAAACAAAACTCAAACTAAGCACAAGCTACCATCCACAAACGGACGGTCAAACGGAAGTTTTAAATCGTTGCTTGGAAGCCTACTTGCGTTGTTTTGCTAGTGAGCAACCGACTAAATGGAGTTCATATTTGTCATGGGCCGAGTACTCCTACAACACGGGTTATCACACTTCAACGGGTACTACTCCTTTTTCTATTGTTTATGGTCGGGAACCTCCAACCTTGATGCCATATGCTGCTGGCGATACAAATAACGCAGCTCTAGAACAACAGCTCATTGACCGTGACGACATGTTAAAGCTTCTTCGGGTTCACCTTCAAAAAGTCCAGGATCGAATGAAGACTCAAGCAAATGCCAAGCGTCGGGACTTATCATTTCAAGAAGGCGATTATGTTTTTCTGAAGATCCAACCCTATCGTCAAAAGAGTTTGGCAAAACGACGGTACGAAAAGCTTTCTCCACGTTTTTTCGGTCCCTATCGGGTTAAAAAAGCAGTCGGACCAGTTTCGTATGAGTTAGAATTGCCTCCCGAAGCCAAAATCCATCCTGTCTTCCACATCTCTATGTTGAAACCGGCACATGGATCTTTCGATCCGAATCCAGCTCCTCCTCTGCCCGTCACAAAGGATTGGGAAATAGATTTACAGCCGTCTTCTATTATCACTCATCGATGGGTTCATGAAGCAGGCCAACCCGTACTAGAATTGCTTGTCAAATGGAACGGGCGTCCAACTGAAGAAGCAACTTGGGAAGTCTATGACTTGCTGGTAGAACAATTTCCTGATTTCCGCCTTGAGGACAAGGCGTTTTACCGGGACGGAAGTAATGATACATTACCGGTAAAAGTTTATTCTAGAAAGAGGGTTAGAAAGGCAAGTGCTAATCAGTTGGAATTTAACCTTATTTTCGGAAACAAATTGAATCCTTTGGAACAGGTTTAATTTGAAGAATTATGATCTTTAATGGGGCTGATTTCCAGGCTGATTTGTGGGCAGAAGTTATTCTCTTTTATTAGTTTAAATAGATGGTTTGTTTTGGTTTTTAGTATGCTAAATAATTTTCGAATTGTTCTTCTTGTATTTGGAGATCTTGCCCATCTCGAATCAGGGCCACTATCCTTTGGTTTTTCAATAAAATTTCAGCCTGTTTGTTCTTGTTTTCTGTTACTATCAATTCTACATCTATCATTGTCCCAGCCGAATGTGTTCTCTCCACTGTATGTAACGTAAAGGAAACCATCTTCGTCTTTCTTCTCTTCGTATATTGAAGACATGATTGCCCCTACAATACATGACCAGAATATCAGGTAAACATTCATAGACCTCAATCTGTAACATTCAACATCCACTATGAGTGTTCGGTTAATTTAAAATCTTGAGAAGTATCAAATCTAACATCAAGTGTTGTCGAACAATAATTTAACATAATTCTAATCTCATGTCTGTTTAACTCAAGTTGTAGTTAAAAAAGACTTTAAATTCTTGTTAATTCCATTACAATTAATAAGGTTTACTAATCATCTAACTCAACCAAAAATGCTTATTTCATGGTTGAAAATACACAAACAAAGATAATTAACAAAGAAAGATTAGCAAGTTATTTAAAAAAGAAAACAAGAATATATAATCAAATTTATATAGGATACAACTAACAACTTCAATCAGAAATATAGTTCCTTTAGTTAATTGACGATTATGATTTTGATACTGGATATTTGTTATTGGTTGTTTATTGCATGCATGCATGTTTTATATGTTTTCTGAGCCGGGGGTCTCTCTAGGTGCAGCCTCTCTACCCTATGGAATAGAAGTAAGGTTTGCCCTCATCCCACCCTCCTCAGACCATACTCTTTGAGTGGAATTTTATTGGGTATATTTGTTTAATTGACGATTTAAAAAAAGAATGTTGCAAAAATTAACTTGCGAAAGCAGTCAAAGCACATTGCCAATATATGTCATTATCTCAAAATAAAGGTTCCTGAGAGGAAGATTTGACTTTAAGGGTCAAACAAACTAATTTTCAGCTTCATATAGATACAGTCTGAAATGAAAATGAAGTTGAATGAAGTTGATACTTCATGTAGATTTAACGATATAAATATACTCATGTTATAGCCCCTTAAAAAAAAAGAAAATAAAACTATTGAAGAACATCATATAATGCACTAGAAATAGAAAAAGGTAGAATTGAAGCCATTACCTGTTGGTGGCAAGGCATTATCAACAACTATGAAAATAGCCTTCTCTGCACTTAGCTTAATCCTTTTACGAATTACATACACAAATTGACCGACTGTCAAGTCAGCCGGAACAAGGTACCTACAACCCAAATTCATGTCACTCGCCCGAACCACAACTCATAGACTTGAATACTAAACTCAAGCCACAATTTGAAAAAAAAAATGAGTCTTATTTCAAATCCAAACTTTATATGACCCTTCTTTATTATGTCTACAAATAAATTTAAAGAAACTAACAAAAGAAGGAAAAAAGCAATATTGGTACATACTTTTTCTTATCGATATTGGGAACATCACTTCTTTCCGCTTTCTCAACGATCACCTTGAATCGAAAATCATATTATATCTTTTGAAATTGAAAGAATGTCATGCAAAATCCCATTTGAAAGAAATATGTTAAAGGAATCATAACATATAAACAAAATTATATCTTGTTTGAACTATATACAATCAAATTGTCAAATCTCATGCGAAATGCAACAGATAAGCCATCAATTCTGTAAAAAGATCAATAATTACCGGAACCCTATCAGGGTATTTATCCCTAATTCTAGCAGCCTCGGCACGCCTCTTCTCTGAAACAAAAACAAACACATAACTCACAAACCGAATAAGACTAACATCAAAACGCAACGGTTCCATTGAGTCAAACTCATGTTTATTCCAGTCTAATTGATATGACATAGAAATGCATACCAAGATCATGTTCTTGCTTAAACAAACTCTTAGCCATCTAACTGCACTTCAAATAAAACTACAAATTAATCACAAGAAAAACAAACAAGACCCATTAAATAGAAACTATTTATATCCATTTACTTGATGATCAAGTCTCACCCACATATAACTAACAAGTCAAACTATTAAATTTCAACTTTTTTCAAAGATGATCAAGTAACACCTAAATATAAGCAATTGTCAAAGCCCCAATTTAACACAAAATCAAGATAGCCCTAACAGTATGATTTTAACTTGTTACAACCCAGTAAGTTAAATGAGGATTTGCACAATTAGAAATTAAACACATAAATTATGAAAATCTAACAAAATCGACTACGTTTACTCAAAAGTCAAAATCATCGCAATAAAAATAGAATTAAACTAATAAACTGATAGAAATTAAAGAACCGATCATCTTTGTAACTGAATTTAACGAACCTTTTAGAGAAATTGGAAAGGAAAATCCGATTGGGGTCTTTGAATTAATTTGGTAGGATGATGAAATTATGGGTTTTGTTTTGTTTTGTTTTGCTTCAATATCAAAGCGTGTTTATAAGAAAGGTGAATGCTTGAGGGGATGACTAAAGTTACATTGCACTCCAAATAATTTGTGTTTTGCCGTTTTGAACCTTGTAGTATTATATTTTGACATAATGGTCCTCCGAATGTAAATATTAAAAGATTGTGATGACTTGATATGCATTGGCATGGCCCTAAGCAGTGGCGACCTTTGGGTAAAGCAAGTAAAGCCCTATCTTTAGGTTGTCAAATTCTAAGGGCCTTGATTTTTATTTTCTTTATATAAAAACTCCTATTACTTTATTTAAAACTAGTTACTTTTTATATACAGTAGATCAAGCTATTTCTTTAATTAGAAGTAGACTTGATTAATTTAAAAGTTTGAAAGTATATTTGGTTTTCTATTTAGTATAAATAAATTAAAATCATTCAGTGATAATAGTTTAAAATAACATTGTATTGATCTTGAAAAATCTTTAAAACATGATGCTAGCTTAGATATCGATGGTCTAGATTTATTTCAAGAACTAAAATTTTTAAGACATGGTATACATTTATAATACGACACACTTATTAATATACTTAATTATATTAAAAAGTTTAATTCTTTTCCAAGTGCTTATATTGCCTATTGGGTTATGTTAACTATCCTGTAACAGTTGCTTTCGCAGAAAGAAGGTTTTCCAAATTAAAATTGTTAAAAAATTAGTTAAGATCTACTATGTTACAAGAACAATTAAGTGAGTTAGCTATTTTGTCAATTAAAAAGAAATTGTTAGAAGAAGTTGATTTGAAAATTTTTATTAAAGAGTTAGCTTCTAGAAAAGTTAGAAAAGTAAACTTAATGTAAACATTTTATACAAGTACAAAATTATGAAGAAATGATTTTTTTTTAACGCCGAAAAATATAAACTTTTTAGTTTATTATTGTCGGTCTCAGGGGCGAATTCAGGCTTTGCTCAGGGGGTAGTGAGGCATCCGCTGAAGTTAACATCAAGAGTGGAAATTTTTCAATATTTTTCATAGGCATCTTCTTAGATATTTGGAAGGCACCCGATCATAAGAAATAGAGAGAGAAAAGAGAAGATATAAGAGTGAAGAGAGAAAAGAAGTTGAGAGTTTCCCGGAGAAGATGATTCAGTTAAAAAAATATGAAGATTAAACATATTTAAAATAAATCAAAAGTAATAAAAGGCTAAAAGAAAGCTAAAAAGAAGTTAGGCTGTAGTCCTAGACTCTCTTTCACTCAATCCAAATGTCTTAAGTTTTATTATTATGTCTATTTTTAAATTATTTAAAAAAACTATTGACATTTTGATTTATTTTACGTTTGAATGTTATTTTATAATAGTTTATTCAAGCTATTTTATAATAGTTTACTTATTTTTACAATAAAATATAACTTATGTACTTAGTTGATTATACTATTATACATTATTTTATTTTAGTTATATATATTTTTTTAGATTTAGCATTATTACTTTATATATCATTTTAAAAATATATATAACTAAAGAATATTTTATCATGCAAAGTTATAAAATTTAAACCAATCATCAAACCTTTGTCAATAAAACTTAATTTTTAATGTTGGTGATCCAACCTTTCATATAGAAATTAACTATAATTGTAAAAGTTCTCAATTGCAAAATATCAAACCGATTTTTTTAGGTACTAAGGTTGGATTTACATTAAATTTTATTAGTAAAAGTTTCATATCCATTATCTATACATGTTTATGTATGAGTATCTATACATGTTTATGTTTGAGTTTGATTAAAGTTGTAACCAAATTAATTACGACCCAACCCATTTTGACCCGAATTGTTTTGACTCAACTTGTTTCGAACCTACTAACTTTGTGCAACCACTCAAAAAAATTCGTGGATCCGCCACTGGTCGGTCCCAAACCCGGATAAAAGTAGGAAGGTTTATGATATTACATTTGTTGAAAGGTTTTTATTCGCTTTAGATCACCAATATGATTGAGCCATCCTTAGCCTTAAGATCATGAAGCAAACCCATGAGACACGTGATTGGCACACGTTATCATTCTATAAGTGCCTTATTTATTTAATAGCTTTAGAAAAGTGAATTGTTCCTTTTTAGGTGAAGTAATATACGAATTGAGATAAAATTAGATAAAAAAAAGGTAAAGCTTCTTTAAATCACTTATAACATACAATTTATGATACATGAAAACAGGCTATCATTCATATGATGTATTGTTTAATCAATATTTTAAAATGTTTATAAGTATGATCTTTATTGTTGTCAAGCACAATGATTACTTTCCTATATTGGTGTAGTAGCTAGCCACCGATAAAAAAAAAGTTCACTTGTTATATAGCATTTCATACTTGTTTTTGTGTTATATACATATACAATAATCAATTTAGTGAACATTTTAAAAAGTGACATCGACAAAAAGAATCATAGAATCGCCATAGTATATTGTTGTCGACTAAGATATATAGTTTGCAATTTCAATCCTAGGACGTCCGATAAGTAACAATAACCGTAGGATCGGTAAATACAAGATGGTTCTATTCTAGTTGAGATTGGCGAAAACAATCACAACTAAGCAATGTAAACTAGTAAACACAAAGAGTACTGATAAATGCAATTTGTATTAAGCTTAAATGGTTACAAGATTACAGAGAAAACTCTAAGAAAGCACACTTGTACAATTAATGAATACAGTACTTATATAGTAATTTAGAATCAAGACAAACCCTTGATTCTAAGGATCAGATCCAACACAAGCCGTTGATCTTGTATAAAAGCTATACTACACGTTAAGACAACAAGTACTACAATGGTTAACTTTACTCAAACGTCTTCTTAGGCATCATTGCTTGAATACTTGGAAGAAGAGCGTTGTTGTCTTTTATTGTCTGCACCAGTAACATTCTTTCTGCATGGGATGTGTCAGAATTGCAGCGGAAAGTTGTCAGTGGTAAAGTTGATTTTGCTGTGCCAATCAGCAGCAACGATTGATCTTCATCGGATATGGCTATCAGCAGCAAAGTTGGTGATCCGCATCAAGACTCAACTATCCAAAGTTGCTGATGATTTGCCTATCAGCAGCATCAAGTGTTTGATGTTGCTGAGAAGCCTATCCGCAGCAACTCTGGTCTTCAACAGATAATGTTGTCCGCTGCAGAGTTGTCCATCAGCAGGAGAACAATATCCGCAGCAAACAAGCTTATCCGCAGCAGCTTGTTGGTCAGCAGCAAAACTGTGGAGTCCGCAGCAGTTGTACTTAGAGAATTTTGTAGCCATCAGTCTTTATATCTACAAACTCCCCCTAGACTAATGCTACCAAAACACTCTTACTGCTTTTGTTGCTAAAGCTTTTGCATGTTGGCAACTATCCTTGCAACCTCATAGCCTCTAGGGTCCTTGTTGGGATTGTCAAGAGGAAGCTCAGACAGAGTCTTGATGTCTTTGCTTGGCATACTGAAGATGACCTTGCTTGAACATCTCATCTTCTGTCATTTGACATCTATCAAAGTATACTCATCCTGAGCAGCATTGTAGGACCAACTGATGAATGGAGAGTGGGATTGGAGAGGTTTAGCATCAAAGATTACATCTTTGCTAGGATTGAAGTGATGTTTGATCACTAGCAACAGATGCTTCCCTCCTTCATTCTCAGGCTCATGAGCTTCACCCAGCTCCATCATTCTTCTAAGATCAGAATCTGGGAGCTGCATTACCTCATCAACATATTTGTAGATTGATCTTTTTACCTCTGTCCTTCCCCTGAAAACCTCAAACCATTGATCTTGATTGCTGTAGAACCAGATAACAATTTCTCTTGAATCTTCTGGTGTGGTAGTAGGTTTAGTTTTCTTCTTGGGAGGCTGTTGATGAGGAGGAGCTGGGTGTGAGGATTTGGACTCTTTGGGTGGAGAGGAGGGAGGTCTAGGAGGGAGAGTGGAAGGTTGTTGGATAGAGGGAGGAGTGAATGAGGGAGTAGGCTTGGGTTTCTTTTGTTTTCTATCTTCTGTTTGAGTGTTTACCCTTTTCTTTGAGCCTGTCTTCCCCAATATTTCTTCCTCTTCCTTCTTGACTTTGACATATAACGCTTGTAGATTCATGAAGCTCATGGGACCTAGCCTCTTTCCACTTTCTCCTCTAGCCTTCAGGAAGTCCATCATGACCTTCCTTTCTTCATGGGTCCTAATGTTAAAAGCAATGGTCTTCTTGGTTTTTTGTTTGGCTTTTTCTTCTTCTTCAGCCATTTTCTTGTTTTCCAGTTGACCTTGATGACCCATGAAAGCTATGTAGATTTCTTTATTTGATAATTTCTCAAGGTAGTCTGCATCCTCACCTTGATAAATCAGAGCTTCTATCCATTCCTCTCTCATTTCTTTGGCTAGTTCAGAGTCAGATATCCTAAACTCTTCTTTTCTTTTTCTCTTTCTCCTTCTTCTTTATTCAGTTGTTCCTGCAGCTGAAGAGCTAGAGCTTCATCTTCTTGTAATTGAGTAGTTGCAGGAATTTTAACTTTCAGAGCATCCAGTTGCCTAGCATGCAACTGGATCTGTTGTTCTCTAAGGAGAATGACAGCTTTTCTTTCTTGAATTTTTCTAAACTCTGCCATCTCCTCTTCTTCTATTTCCCTTCTTATCTTCTCTCTTTCTCTTTTCTCTATCTTTAATCTTTCTTCTTCTTTTGTCATGATGCCCTTCCCCTTGTCTTTGTTGGATGCCTCTGCTTCAACTTCATGGATCACAACAGTAGATGTAAGAGATGCTGTTAGGATCTCAGCTTCAGCTTCATTGGAAAGTTGAGGAATAGACACAGAGGAAGGGACTGCTTCACTTTCTTCCTTTTCCCATTCACTCCCATGTATAGCTTTGAAGGTTTCTTTGACATTCTGAGCAGCCACTTTTCTTGACTCTACTGCTGCACTCAGTCTGTCAGTTGGTGAGGAGGGAAGGGATAGATCTGAGTCAGAGTCATCCATTGCAAGCAATCCCTCCTTTTCAAGATAAGCTTTGATAATTTTGATCATTGCTTGACTTTCTAAGGAGTTGATGTTGCAGATGTGTGTTCTGAGCTCAAAGACCTTGTTCAGGAAGTCAGGTTTGAGGAGCAGGATCTCTTGGATGTTGTTGATTTGTGAACGATGATCCATCACTTAAGAAGAATTTAAAGCCAGAGGACCCATTGCTTGACCATCCTTGCACTTCCAGGCCCCTGACCACTTCATTGTACAAAAATATTCTCCAACATAGAACTTGTTCTTCTGTTAAAACACTGTTTTTGATCAAGTCAAGTCTTGGAGCCAGTCTTTGTTCTGATGATGTTGAAGATTCTGCATGGTGTTCAGGATAGGCCACCATGTTTGCTTCTTCTAGGAGCCTTTCAAAGCAGGGTAGATTATCCTCCATCAAGACGTAGAACCTGCCTATTGCAAGTTCTGCTGAGAGATCTGTAGAAGTGTTGGTGTAGCTTAATAGGTACATTTCAAGAACCTAGAGTGGATTTAGTGTATTCCAATTTAGCTCTTCTACTCCACCAAACTCCCATCCAATCTAGAATCTCTCAGATAGACCATCATACCCCCAAGCTAGAATGGAGTCAAATTCTAACTTATTTGCAGTCGGAGTGAATTGTGGGGCAATGGTGTGTCTTGATATGGCTGCAGCGACAGGAAGTAGGGGTGTTCAAAAAAATCCGAATCCGAAACCGAACCCGAATTATCCGAAAATTCGGATATCCGAATTTTCGGATTCGGATAGTGATTTTCGGATATTTCGGATAGTTCGGATATCCGAATATCCGAAATATTATATTTATATATTTTTTTAATTGTTTTTATTATTTAAAAATAAGAAAATTTGAATCAAAACCCGATATATTATATTTATATATTTTTATATGTATATTTTCTAATGTTTTTTAATTGTTTTTGTAATTTAAAAATATTATTTTTATATATTTTTATATTTTCGGATATCCGTTTCACTATCCGAATCCGTATCCGAATTTTCGGATATCCGAAATTCGGATATCTGAAATTTCGGATTCGGATTCGGATTCGGATAGTGAAATCCACTATCCGAAAATTTCGGATATCCGAATTTTCGGATATCCGACTTTGAACACCCCTAGCAGGAAGTATGTGTAGTGATGAAGGTGTGTCTTCATTTTGACTTTCATTCTTTAACACCTCATCAACAGCTCGGACAACTAACTTCCAATCCTCGGTGATATCTTCCTCTTCATCTACTGAGTCTGGAAAGTCATGGATTTGAACAAAAGCAGGTTTGAAGAGAGAACTTTGAAAAGCAGCCTGCTCTTGTATCCATTCTTCGAGGCTGTCAGCATCATCTTCCACAGTAACTATCTCCCCCTTTTTGGTTGCATCAGTGCATAGAGTTTCATCTGTTTGAGTGCCCACTGATACAAGGGATGGAGTAGTCACTGGAGGGCAATGATGGGCTTCCTGCATAGAGACTTGGTGCCGTAGTTTGGACACTGCAGCCTCTAGCATTACCACCCTGGCCGTCAATTCCAAATTATGAAGTTTTAGTTTGTCCTCATCCACAGTTGTGGAATCCTTGGAACAATATGGGGCCTTAGGCCTAGCCTCTTCATCCTCATCACCCTGGTTTTCTTGGCACCTGGGATTCCTCTCAGTGAAGAGTGTTTCAAGAGAAACATCCTCACTGTGAGTTGCCGTGGTTAGGGTCTTAGTGATGTTATCACTGTTCTCCTGGTCAAATGATGTATCAGGAGTAGTGACAGCCCTTTCCACATTCACTCTATCATCACTCCCAGAGTGAACCTTCTTAGGTGATGAACTTGGGTTGGGTACATTAGCAGCCAAGTCAATCAATACCTCGGAGATAGTGGTAGTTGGAGAAGGTATATCATCTTGACTAGGTGCCTCTGCACTTAAGTTCAGAGAAGAAAAATAATGAAATGGCTCAGCAGGTTGTTCTATGGATCCGGGATGTGATCCTGATCCTAATAGAGAAACTTTCAAGGAAGTCTCTCTAATGGTTTGGCTATCCCTTTTGATATTCTCATTAGAATGTTGAGATTCTGAATGAGGGCTTTTAGGTTGGGATTGGTCCTGTGAGACAAGAATAGAAGGAGTCTTCTTGCTCCTTTTTCTGGTATATTTTGCCACAACTGGGGCACTGTGTTCCAGTTGGGCGGTGATAACATCCAAAACATGTGTAAGTAGTTTTTGTGCCTGTGCATCCTTAGTAGTATGCACAGGGGTTCGAACAGTGGAAGCAGTTTGTTGTTCAGGTTTTGAAGTGGAGGGTGTGGGACCAGTATCAGCTGGGATTGCTGAACTGTCACCCTGGGTTCTTTGTATGTTCATCATTGTAGATAACAATGGAACATTAACCCCTGAAAACTTTTTAGAAACAGTTCTCATGCTTTGAAAAATGTTATTTTTATGTCCCAGCATAAGATAGATTCTTGCAGGTTTTGAAAGATCTTTTAGTTCATTGTTGAAAACTTCCTGCAAAAATCTTGGGTACATATAAAAAGCCTGCTTTGCACCTTCTTAAAGGTTATATCTCAAACCTTCAAAGATGAGATGTGCAAAGTTAAAACCTTGGCCAGAGACCATACCGTGAACAGCACAGGCAAGTGCAGAGCTCACTTGGTGCCATCCACTTCTCTTCTGGGATATGCATTGTAGAAGAGTGTGGCATAGAAACTTCCATTGAGGGCCCGTCAGCGCCTTTTCAATGGTGTACTCGTTCTGATTTCCAGTGTACCCTATGGATACAAAGGTCCTCATATACTCTTCCTTTGAGTATGAAATGGCGGGCCCCTCGTCCTGAAGCTTGAGATGTTTTCGAAGGGTAGCTTCAGTGATGGTGATGTCTTTGCCGTCTACCGTAGCTTGGATTTGGGGTATCCCCTGTTCGGTATAGTAGACGGCGATGTTCCAAAAGTCCTCCATATGAGGGATGTATATGGTGGGGTTGACGGTTAATGCAAAATATATCTTTGATAGACAGAGAAAATCGATCATGTCATTGAACCCCTCTAACTTCTTTCCTTTTACTAGGTATGCGGTGAGATTGTGGTAGGGTGAGAACTTGTCATCGGGTTGGTTTATGTCGACCTCTGCCATTGTTGTTGGTTTTGGAGGGAAGGAGGAAGGTTTTTGAAAGGTGGTTAAGTTTGGAAGGCTTTGAATGTTGTGAAGGCTTGAGAGAAAATTGTTAGGCTGAAATTGAATGTGAAAAGGATATGGAGAAATTTGATTTGTGTTATAACGACAGAGGAGGGAAAAAGCAAAGTTACTTGTACAGTACAACATTATTCACTTTTCACTGTTACAACTGTAATACACTATAGCAGTCATGGTAAAGACTGAAAGTATTTTTACAGCGGGTAAAAGTTAATTTGGACTTATTTTTACCCATCAACAACAAACCTGGATGCTGCGGATGGTTAAGCCTATCCGCTACAAACTTGGTTGCTGCGGATGGTTAAGCGTATCCGTTGCAAACTTGGTTGCTGCGGATGGTTAAGTCTGTCAGCAGCAAACTCAATTGCTGCTTATGGATGCAATGATCCGCAGCAAAGATGTTGCTGCTGACTGCCTTAAAGCTATCCGCAGGAAACTTGTTCCTGCTGATAACTTAAAACAGTCAGTGGAAAATTCTTTGCTGTTGAAGATTAAACCTGTCAGCAGCAAATATGGTTACTGCTGACTAATAACTTTTATTTACAACAAAAGACAAACACATTTATAAAACAAATTTTAGAGACAAATTTTAGTCAAAGTTCATCATACCAATTGATTCAACTAAATATCTAAATCTAGCTTCATCAAAAGGTTTTGTAAACAAATCAGCATATTGCTCATTGGTATGAACTTTGGTTAAAATAATTCTCTTTTTCTCAGCTTGATCTCTTATGAAGTGATACCTGATGTCAATGTGCTTTGTATTGGAGTACTACACCGGATTGTTTGTGATTGATATAGCACTCATGTTGTCAATGTGAATGGGAGTGGCCATGAAAGTCATCCCATAATCTAGCATTTGGTTTTGTATCCAGATGACTTGTGCACAGCAACTTGAAGCTGCAATGTATTTTGCTTCTGCTGTAGAAGTTGATGCACAGGTTTGCTTCTTGCACTTCCATGAAATCAGTCTTCCTCCCAGAAATTGACATCCCCCTGATGTGGACTTTTTGTCCAGGTTGCACCCCCCATAGTCACTGTCAGTGTATGCATACAGGTTGAACTTTTCATTTTTAGAATACCATAGCCCAAGTCTTGGGGCTCCTTTTAGGTATCTGAAAATTCTCTTGACATCTTGAAGATGTGTGATCTTTGGAGCTACTTGGAACCTTGCACAAAGGCATACTGCAAACATGATATCAGGCCTTGAGGCAGTGAGATACATGAGTGACCCTATCATTGCACGGTATTGGTGTTGATCAGTGTATTGACCATCTTTGTCTGGAGTCAGTTGATGGTGCACTTGCATAGGTGTTCTTACAGTAGTACAGTCGGCCATTTTGAATCTTTCCAAAATGTTCCTTACATATTTGGATTGGCTGATAAAGATTCCATTTGGAATTTGTTTGTCTTGAAGACCCAGAAAGAAATTTAATTCACCCATTGAGCTCATTTCAAACTTTGAGTGCATCAGGATCTCAAAATCTCCATTGAATCACTCCCAAAGGCAACATATCCTCCATTGAAGTGTCTGAAGTTGGAGAGGATGGATCCGTTGCCAGTCATGTGCCTGGAACAACCACTGTCTACAACCCATGTGTTATTCTTGTGACCTGGTTGTCCCTGCACATGAAAGAGATCTAGTTAGTGGGAGGAACCCAAGAACTTGCAAACTTGGATAAGTATTTCGTTGGATCAGCAGCATCAATATTTTTGCATTCAATAGAGCCAATGATAAAGCTTTGAGGAATAAAAGCTGGGATCTTGGCTTTCCATTGTTGATTAGGTGGTTTTCCAGATTTCTTTGCTCTATCAGTAGCTAATGTTTCTTTGGCTGCTAACAGATTTGCTTGATCAGCAGCAGATTTTGATACTAAGGGTTTTGGCTTATTAGCAGCAGATTTTGTTGCTGCCGATGGTTTTACTTGAGCAGCAGTCTTCTTTGGTTTCATGGGCTTTATCTGATTAGCAGCATTTGTGCTGGCTGCTGATGGTTTAACACCAGATGTATGCCTATCCTTCTTTACCTTGCTGATAGGCTTTTGTTTAAGAGGGGCTTGATGAAAAATCTGATTGAAAGGATTAAACTTACAATTTGCAGCAAAGTGGTCTGATTCACCACAGATGATGCAAGATTGTTGAGGTTTTGGCATATGTTTTCTTGGTGGGGATAGAGAGTTTCTGAACTGAGTTGCTTTGGCTTCAAAGCTTCTTACCTTTTTGTTCTTATTTGTTTTCTCAAAAGCATGTTTCTTTAGGTTTCTTTGTTGCTGAAGGTAATAGAAGCAGGTGCTGGCAGTATGATTGTATTTCCCACACACAAAGCATGATTTAGCTAGTTTGTCCCTTTGAAAGTACACATAGTCCTTTCTTTTGAACAAGTCTTTGAAGTTCCAGGGGTGAACTTTGTTATGCTCAAAGGTGGATTCTTCCAATGTCTTTTGAACATATGGAGCTCTCTCTCTAGGCGCATGACATATGTCAAACACCTTCCTTTGTTGGATTGATTTGGATTGAAGCTTTGGGTTGGTGGAGGTTGAAGACTGTCCCTTTTCAACATTTAGCTTTCTTCCTTCTGGATGATAGCTGATTCTGATTTGTTTGGGTAGTTGAGATACTAGTACTGTTTTTGAAGGGATGAAAGGGCTTGGATTGTTGGCTTTAATAACTTCATAGGTAGGTGGTGATGAAACTTTATTGGTTTCAGTGGAGTCTGAGTATGTTGACTCAGACTCGGATGAAGTAGTGCATTCTTGCACAAGGGTTTCTTGGACAACACGGTCAAGATTTCGGTTGGCCATGTCAAGGTTGGAAAGATTGAAACTTGGTTCATGAATGGCTACATAGTCAGCGGGTGGAGAAACAGCATTGTAGGGTTGTTCAGCTTGGAATCCAAGATCAGCGGTTACCTTTTCATGAATTTGAGCATTCAAAAGTCTTTGTAGCTTTTTGGATGCAAACTCATAATTTTCCACATGGACCTTTTGGTCTGCTAATTCGGCCCTTGTAGCTTTTAACTTAACTAGAAGATCATCAATTTGAGTTTCAAGTTTTGTTTGTTCATGTTTTAATGATGAAATTTCTTTCTTTAAACAATTAATCTTTTCTTTGTAACTGTTTTCAACCTTTTTAAATTCAGATTTCATTTGGTGAAATTCTTCATTTTGATCTATGAGATTCTGGTTATGTTTCCTGTATCCAAGGACCTTATCAATACAAGCTTGAGTACAAAGATTTTCATATACCTGAGGTGGTACCTTTGATGTGTCTACCATGAGAGCTTGATTGTTGACAGGAAGATCCTCATACTGGAAGCTCCAGTCAAAGTCAGCAGTTCCAACAGCTGCACAAGCTGCAGTTTGTGCAGGAAGAGTGGCCTATTGTTGTTGTATTGGCTGAGCTTGGTGAGCTTGTATGGTCTGAGCAACAGCTGGGTTTGCCTTTGATGCCTTGCATTCTCTAGCAAAATGACCAAGTTGGTTACAGTTGTAACACCTCAATTTGCTTTTGTCCAAGCCAACCCTGGTGTTAGAGTTGTTGCTTGGAACGGGTCTTCCTGTTCTTGAGTAGAACATTTTTTCCCTTAGAGAGAGCATGGCATAGGAGTGCTGTATATCCATTTCTTCTAGATCATCTGGATGAAAACATTCCAGATCTTCCTTGATAAAGGACATATTGCTTGGGTTTTCAGAGACAAAAGCAGCAGAGGTTGATGTTTGAGGTGGGGCTTCAAGAAGAAATGGTGAGTTGTTTGATTGAGATGTTGGAGTTTGGGGATGAGTGACAATGGGAGGGTAGTAGTTGCTAGAACTAGAAACTGAGTGGTCAGAGTGAAGTGCAGAGGAAGTGGTGGTGGATGATGAGGCTGTTGAGTAACTTGAGCTTCTCTCTTTGGCTTGAATCATTTCTAATTCATAAGTCTTCAGCATGCCAAACAGTTCAGTCATCTGCAGGGTCTTTAAATTTTCAGTTCTTCTTATTAACACTGTGTAAAGTGTCCAGCAGCTGGGCAGAGACCCGATGAACTTCTTGAGAATGTCTTCATTCTCCAGCTTCACTTTTGAGCACTGTAGCTCTCCCACAAGGTATGTGTACATGTTATACAGCATAGTAAGAGACTCACCTTCCTTCCAGACAAAGTTCTCATATTGTTACTTCAGAATGTCTCTTCTGTTTTCTTTCACTTCTTCTGAACCAGCAAACATCTTCTCAAGAGCCTCCCATAGCTCCTTGGCAGTTTTATATCCTCTGAAGTTGTGAAATACTTCATTTGGCAAGCACATTTGAATGGCTCCCAAAGCTTTGAAGTCTATCTCCGTCTTCTTGATGTCTTCATCTGAATACTTTGAAGGTTCTTTGGGGACTGATGGACCTCCGGAATCAGCAGAGGCCACCATGGGTATATATGGTCCATCTTTAATGGATCTCCACATCCTATACTCTTGATAGCAAAAGAAACTTTCCATCCTGTTCTTCCACATATCGTAGTCTTCTCCAGACACCAGTCTTGGTGGTCTGTTGATGCTTCCAATATCTTCAAAACCATTGTTTTGTGCCATTTTGGATTTGTGATAAAGGGTGTCTTAGTAAAGAGATAGTATTGAATAGAACCAGAGAGTGATTAAACAAGTGTGAGTTTATTTAATCTGAGAGCCAAAGCTCTGATACCACTTGTAGGATCGGTAAATACAAGATGGTTCTATTCTAGTTGAGATTGGCGGAAACAATCACAACTAAGCAATGTAAACTAGTAAACACAAAGAGTACTGATAAATGCAATTTGTATTAAGCTTAAATGGTTACAAGATTACAGAGAAAACTCTAAGAAAGCACACTTGTACAATTAATGAATACAGTACTTATATAGTAATTTAGAATCAAGACAAACCCTTGATTCTAAGGATCAGATCCAACACAAGCCGTTGATCTTGTATAGAAGCTATACTACACGTTAAGACAACAAATACTACAATGGTTAACTTTACTCAAACGTCTTCTTAGGCATCATTGCTTGAATACTTGGAAGAAGAGCGTTGTTGTCTTTTATTGTCTGCACCAGTAACATTCTTTCTGCATGGGATGTGTCAGAATTGCAGCGGAAAGTTTTCAGTGGTAAAGTTGCTTTTACTGTGCCAATCAGCAGCAACGATTGATCTTCATCGGATATGGCTATCAGCAGCAAAGTTGGTGATTCGCATCAAGACTCGACTATCCAAAGCTGCTGATGATTTGCCTATCAGCAGCATCAAGTGTTTGATGTTGCTGAGAAGCCTATCCGCAGCAACTCTGGTCTTCAACAGATAATGTTGTCCGCTGCAGAGTTGTCCATTAGCAGGAGAACAACTATCCGCAGCAAACAAGCTTATCCGCAACTGTGGAGTCCGCAACAGTTTTACTTAGAGAATTTTGTAGCCATCAGTCTTTATATCTACAATAACTAATCAAAAGAGTTGAGAAACATCTAAACAACATCATAACCAATATACTTGAGAATATAGGATTGAACTATGGGATAGCAAATAAGTTACAGGTGATCAAAAGGCAAATTTAACACTTTTAGGGGCCCAAAGTGCTTTATCATATTTCATTTGTCTTATCTTACTTGTTTATAGACAAGTATTATGGAGACATTATTCACCTGCATTATTATCCCTTTTGGACCATCTTTTTCCTTTTTTTGTGATGATGGTGTTCAGTATAGATTTTTGCATGTACCTACTGGATTTTATGGGCGAATCAACCGTCTTAGAGGCCTAAAGTGAATTTTAAAATAAGAAACTATTTGCGAAAAAAATACATATATTATTTTGCTTGCGATAAGTGATATGAGTTTTACTTTAGAATACGTAAAGCATTTTTACACATGTATTCACAGACTTCCTAATCATTTGGCTCAGCATTCTGCCATCTAATTTGAACCAATGTATGTGATTGGTATAACAATTTTAAGATTAAAAGCAAAGAACCATATTTGAATTAGTCCATATTTCAACCTGGTCATAATTTGCTTGTTTATTCTCATCTTTCTTAACCTGCAAAAGAAATGGGACTAGTTCAATATATTTGTTGACTACACATTCTGTTGACTTTCTTATAGAATCTTAAATTGCATGGTTTGACTAAACATTGGGGGAAAGAGCCTTTGAAATTTCTAGAATTCTATTTACTACTTCTGGGTCTTCTTTGTCTGCATCTAGATGTCATTTCTTTGCTAGCCAGAAATAAAAAGGGTGTACCTGGTGCTTGACTTAGCTCCCACATTTGCATAGGGTTTGGGGAAGGGCAGGATCGCTTCGCGATCTAATGTACATCGTCTTACCTTACACTTGGTGCAGAAAGCTCTTTCCCACGGCTAGAACCCACCTTAAGGTCACAATATGAAAAGATCATCACTCAGTTATGATAAAGTTGTCTATGACCTTATGGTCTAGTGGCATTGGTGATTGACCCTCACAAATGTGGTGTGAGTTCAAATCCTTGCAAGTGTAGGATTATGTTGTATTTTAGGAGTAAAAGTTGTTGCTCAAAAGTAGGTATGATAAAGTTGATAACAATTTTAAAAGACAAAAAGAAGAGCACAAAATCAGTGCACATGAATAGTTCCATACTTCCATTCATGTAAAACCATAGTTGTCGAAGGCACAAGGCGCAAAGGGTGAGCTGCCTAGGCGCAAGGACCCGAGATAAGCAAGGCTCATAATATAAACATACCATTTTAGTGATTTTAGACATGTTTTAACTTTGTTTCTAGACCATCCATTTTTAGATGTTGCAGACAAGTTTGATTGGAATTTGCAGAACTTTGTCGAATTTTACAGGATCTGGTCGGAATCTCGCCAGATGGATGGTTGCAAATCATTTTGCAAACACCTTGCCTAAGCGCCTAGAGATATACAATTCTGGAGTGTTGATTGTTGGGTTCAAAGGCCTTTAGGCCAATTAGGGTTAAGTTGGCTAGTATGGCCGGCTTAGTTTCTAAGCGGGCCTACTACTCGGGTTTCTTGTTCCCTAAGTCATTTAACCTAATTGTTCTCTATTTAAGTCGTGTCTATGTAATTGTAAAAGGTGTGCACTGAAATATAATAAGATCCCTAGTTGCAAAGTGGATGTAGGTCTACCGACCGAACCACTATAATTCTCGTGTTCTGTTTATTGTTTTTGTGTATGTGTGTGATTGTGTTCTGCTGCGTATACCTAACATTGATAATTACAAACTAGAATACAGTTCTGGAATGTGTTTTGATGTGAAAACTTAAGTAAAGTTATGCAACAATGAAATCAATGACATGAATTCTATCACAAACTTGAAAGTTGAAACGATTATTGCAGCAAAAACAGATCATTATTTTAAATGAAATAAGCTTCAATCCCTTCCAATTCTTGAAATCAAAGCTACCAAACACATCTAGTATCAAAGGAAACATCAAATTCATCTCAAATCTTTTATATTTCAGCCACTTTCTCCACAAAATCAAGTAAAATCATATAGCAATAAGTATAAAACTCATAATCCCATAACAAAAACATTAAAATCCCAATTCAATTTTGGTCAGTGTAACCCTAATTTCTACCAAATCCCCATTTTCAGGGGTCTTTTCAAGATTCAATATCCAAAGCCGCTTCAATTAAAAACAGAACATAAAAAATAAGAAACCTGAGATAATTTGAGAAGGGTTTGTTTGCTACTTGAAAACATCATCGTCGTCGCCTTTCTTCTTGGGTTTGCGATAATTCTCTTCATAGTGTTTGGCGATAACGAGGCCAGTCTTGTAAAGCTTGTTAATGTTGGGAACGTCGTAGTTCTGGGCGACGTAGATCCCGAAAGCTGTTCCGATCATGAAGGATAAGCTGCTTTTGATTATACCCATCGCGGATTCTTCAACCAAATTGGCAATTTTTAGATCGAATTGAAATGGGTTTAGTAGCTTTTCGATCGGGATGAAGATCGTGATCTGGGTTTCAAAGATTTTTCTTGGAAATGAGGGGACAAGTTGGTTATTGGTGCGTTCAAATTCGTGGGTTGTTTTGCAACAAATGAGAAAGTGAGAAACGATCGCAATTGGGATTTTGGTATAAAATTTACTCCTTAATATATATTTCATAAACAACCACTAGCTTAGTCTAATGATAAAAGCCTTTGGTTCAAGTCTCACTTATGATAAAAAAGGGTTCAAGTTGGGTCATGGGGCTTTCTCACCTATGATAGGTTTCCTCATGTGAGGGTGGAGATGATCGAGTGTGTCAGTGCCCGTTAGTGATCCAAATTACCATTCAAAAAATATATATTTCATAAACACATCCATTTGTTGTATTTTTATGTTTTAGCGCAGTGTTATTAGGTATTGGATAAATTAGTGGTTTTTGAATTAATGTTGTTTGCTTAGATGTTTGGTGTAATTGGCCTCCGGGTTGTTTTTTCTTTGTAACTGTGGTGTTGCTAGTGCTTCGCTAGTTTTTCTATAAGAATTCTCATTTTTTTGTTAAAAAAAACTAGTGCGGTGTTCTCGAGTCCTTTTTAAATATAGATGTGTAAAAAAGTTGAAAGAAGCCGGAAAAAAATTGTATCTAAGTTTTTAATTGAAAGGAAATTAAAAAAAACTGGAAAAAATTGTGTTCTTGAGTTTTTTAATAAAACAAAGTGTACTAAGTCTTATCCTTAACCATGTCCTAAGAGATGTGCAAGTCTACTAAGTCCTAGGGCTATTAACAATGTCGGGTTGGTTGTAACACCCTTAATTGAAAACCAATTATTAAAAACATTTAAACGCGCGGAAGCTTTTGTCCCAAGAAATTTTTTTTTACTTTCTCGCGTACCGCGAGAATTTGGACAACTCCCCTCGCGTACCGCGTGGGAATTCAGAAAAACCTGACCGAGAGCCAGGTCTCTCGCGTACCGCGAGAGAAACCTTCCCGGCTCTCGCGTACCGCGGGGGACCTGAGTAAACAGAAAGTTTACTCGGTTTGCCCAGTTCTAACACTTAGCCATTTTTCACCATTTTTCAATTCCACATGACACCAAAATTTACCAACACATGGGTTTTAGTTCAAAAACATATCTACCACATATATAAACACCAAAATAAAGTTCATGTGTCTAATTACACCACAATTAACGGATTTTCCTTTAAATCCCAAAAATACATACGAGAACCCTTCACGCCTTGGACTTGACTTGGACCTATATCGGAGCTTTCCCTACACAACCACATATATAAATCACCGTTAGTAATGACGATAATCATATTCAACAAGTATTTACACTTGTTTTCACCCCTTTTAACCCATTTGCACCCATTTGATCAATTAAGGTTCTTAACACTTGCATTTCCACTACAAGTCACATTCTTTTCCTAATACATTCATATACCACCACCCATTCACCCATTTGAAGCATTCCACACTTCTAATTAGGTTCACGACCTCTTGGTGCGAGTACCACAACTCGTCTTACCCGCACTTGGAGTATTTGACTCCAAGTCCACCATTTGAAGTATTTCACACTTCTTATTGGGTTTACTACCTCTTGGTGCGAGTACCACAACTCGTCTTACCCGTACCTGGATTATTTGACACCAAGTTCACCTATTGAAGTATTCCACACTTTAATCCACTATTTCACCAAGTTATCACATTTTATTTGACCATATACCACATAAATCATATATACCACATTCACATATTAGTTTGACTATTTACCACATAAGTCAATTTCTCAACATTCACCACATTCACATAATAGCATGACAATTTACCACTTAAGTCATTTACACTTATTTACCCCATTGCAAAATCAAGTTTTGACTATTAACCACATAGTCTAACTACACCAATTCCAACTTATTAGTTTGACCTTCTACTACTAAAGTCAATTTAGTACAATTCCACACATACCACATTCAAGCAATAGGCATAAACATTCATTTAAATTTATTGTATGCATACGTATTACATACACCACACATTTATCAACATTACTAAGTAAGTGCAAAGACACTTACCTCTTGAGTTAGAAGATCCCGCACCACCTTCTAGCTTTGCAATTTGATTACCTAAACATGTACACATAGTTTAGTAATCTAACATACATCACCAACACAATACACTTGAGTTCACAACTCAATTTTCATTTCCAACCCAAATTGACCCGTTTGGGTTATTCCCACAACCAAACACCCCCTTTGAATACAAACTCACCCACTTGAGTTTTCTTTCCAATACATTGACACTAATTTCTCATTCAATAACTTTTATTAGATCAATTTGGTGTTTATTTAAGTGTCTAATACCACCTAAACACTTAATCATCACTAATTCCACATTCTAGCATCCTGATCCAAACACCCTCAATTTTCACCATATGAACCCTAACTTTTCAAAATCAAAATCAAAGGGTTCTAGGATGTTAATCACCACTCTTTACCTTTAGTTAAGCTAGATTATCCACAATCTAACACCATTTTATCACATGTATACATAATTTTTGGATTTTTACAAAACCCACCTACTAACACATTCAAAGGTGAAATCAATGGAAGATTACACTTACTTAATGTTAGAAAGATGATGAGCAAGCCAAAACCTTCACCAATTCAAGCTCAAAATGCACGATTTTGCTCAAAACCCGATTTTCTCCTTTTTCTCCTTGCTTTGAACGATTCTTGAACTCCAAATTAGTTCAATTTTGACTTCAATAAGTCAATATAGCAGATTTTTCCATATTTACACATTTAGTCCTTCCACTTTCATTTCATCAATTTCATTCTATAATTAGTTAAAAACTAACATAACCTCATTACTAACTTGAAACCCATTTGTTTCAACTTATTTCTAATATATTATTTTCACCATAATATTTATTAGAATATTTTATTTATTTGAAAACGAAACCCGGATTTTGGTTCGTTACATTGGTGGGTTGACGAGTGGACTTATGCAACCCGAGATCGAACTCTACCATATTCTTATTCATGTAAAAAATTTCAATCCTAACTTAGATACACATAAATTCAGGTCAAGTCGAACCTGACTCGTTTAACCCATTTATATAAATCAAAATCATAAACTACTAAATCCCAAATCTAATTCATTTAAGGTAAACCGAAAAATAATTAAATAGTTATTTCTCAAAAGGAAAAACTGAAAAGTCTTCGTATAAATCAGTTCGTTTATGGTAAACACTAAATAAAAAACAATTGAACAGCCGTTTCTAGAATGTCAAAAATAAAAACAAAATATTTTGAAACCTAAACGGGTTAGACCGTTTTTAAAAGGGTCAACCTGAGCCCGACCTCGTTTATTAAACGGGACCCGAACACGAACCGTTTCTTAAAACGGATCAAAATGGCCAACCCAAAAACATGATTATTTTCATGTCGAGTTCTGATCGTATCACAAATTGTCACGCCTAGTAAATCCTGTCTAATCCACTTATTTTTAGAATCTTTATTTCTTTTTTTAACGACTAACACTAGATATTCTAGGATAATTAGGTTTTCTTAGGGCAACCCCTGCAACAACTAGCCTAATCTTTATTTTTTTTAGTTATAAAAATAAGGTAAACAAGGGTTATGACTTATTATAATGATATGTTATGATGTGCTTGGTAATTTTAAGGAAGATTGACCCCAATAAAAACACCAAACCTGCCTGATTTCCGTTGATTTGCAGCAACCCAGAAGAAATGGGAACGAGAACGAACTTCTACAAGAACCCTTCTTTCACATACAACAAAGATTTCGATCTCAACTCTGTTCTTCAAAACCTAAAAGGTAACAATACCTCTAATTTTCATCTTAAATTGCACACTCTTTCTTCTGATTTACGAATTACTTGATCAAATCTCAAAGCTTACAATGCCGCCACCGGAAACCCCACTTCGCCGGACGAATCACAAACCTCCGTCAACGACAAATCCAATCGGCGCAAGCGACGGAAGAATTCCCCTTCCCCTTCCCCTCATCCAAAACCCCAAATTGAAGAAAGTGAAGGACCCATGTCTCACCATGATTATATTCAGAAAATTAGGTCATCTTATGTTCCCTTTTAGTATATTATTAAAAAGGATATCTAATCATATGCTCAACTAACTAACTAACTTAACTAATCTTGTTATCTGTATTTGTATGACACAGGAAGGAAGCCAATTCAACTCAATCCTTTGAGGAATTAACTAATGATGTGTTGGTACATTCCGGTTTCATTTCCGTTCATAATATTTGTTTCATTTGTGAATTGTGATGCTACGATTTTCACTATCTTGATGTTAATGTTGCAGACGAGCTCAACCTTGGGTGGGCGATTAGTGGGGTATGATAGTAAGTGTTAATTAGTTGAATAACATATTTAGGCGAGTTGGAAACGTGAAAAATGAGTCTAATTTGTTAATTGGATATATAGGTGATAGAAGTGGTTTCTCGGAAGGTGAGGAGAATCATACGTCTGATTTGATTCAAAATAGCTATGAAGAAAAGAAGGATCCGAATAATGATGGTTGGTTCTTGTGTCTCTGTTGCATATGTATTACTGTCTTAGTAATAAGTTAAAGGGAATCCTAAAATTGGGGCCTTTTTGATGATAAAAGTAATTATTTTGCTTACAATCCTGATAATGACTTATCATCATCACTGGATTATTTAACATAGCATAAATCGCAAACAAACTCGTTGCGTTGGAATCACCATATCCTGCTACACCGCAATATTTGTATTGATAGATTATTGAGAATACTTAACACTGGTGAAATCAAGAAAAATTCCCATAGATGTTACAGATCAACTAAATATTTGGAAAATCTTGGGTTCTGGGACAAACATCTAATACATGATGTTGATGTTTATAGATGTATAGTTATATAAAATCTAATTTCAATATAGAATTTGTGCTTGATGTTTATCAAATTCAATGAATCCAGTTGAACCTCCCCGAATCAGGGCCTATTACACTCCAAATACATAGACTGAAGAAGATAAACTAAATATCATTGTCACTCATGGCCAGAACCTAATTCCTAATTTCCTTTTGGGGCCCCTAAATTTTGGGGGCCTAATGCGAGAGCTTTTTTTCTAAAACGGTAGAGGTGCCCCTGTTTCACAAGGCTAACACCTTTTTCTTTGTATGTTTATAATAACAAGTCTCTTTGTTATTGATGATGTTACTTGTATGTGTCTGCTCGTCTGTTGTTACTTCTAATTCGGATACCTATCATGGGCGAGCTTGTGAAAACGGTCCTTGTGTATTGATTTCTAATATATATATTTTGTTATGTTCCAACTTTATTTTAGGAAACATAGACACTACCAATCTTGTAAAGGGAAGAAGCGAGCAGCGGTTTCCAGTTCCTGGAGAGCCTGTATGTGTTGTTTGTGGCAAATACGGGGAATATATATGCGATGAGGTGGCTTTTGTTATTTCTGGTTACTATACACATGCTGTATTTTATTTATTTATTTTTTAGTTCCTGTTGATTGTTTTTCAGACTGATGATGATATCTGCAGCATGGATTGCAAAACTGAGCTTTTGGAGACTCTCAAGTTTTCTCAGGTATTGACATTTTCTCTAACCTTTTCTTATTCACAAGTGACATTTTAACATGTTTTGTAGGGGGCTCGAAGCAACAAAAGTTTAGTTCAAGCATCATGTGGACCTAAATTCCCATTACAACTTTGTGAAAGTGGAGGAGACACTTGGGATTTCAACCGTCATCGCTGGTCAACAAAGAGATCTAACCTATCTACTTATGAATGGTACATGAACTAGTTCATGCTTTGAGAAACTGTGCTCACAAAGCTTATATAAACACATGTTGTTCAACACTATTACATGATGTGTCGCACTATAGTTTATCTAAAACTTTTACTACTGTATGTTTGTTTATTTTAGTTGGAAATGTAAAAAGGCTGGTCATCTTGCTGAAGATTGTTTAATAATGAATCGGAATCCTCAATCTTTTTCATCCGGTAAACAGGTATTTTGTTTATATCCTTTTTGTTCTTGATATCATAAATATAACATGTTTTAAATTGCTTTTTTTCTATGCAGGCATCATCATCTTCAAATGTATCAAGTGTTATACCCAAAGATCTTCTTGAACTATACAAAAGGTCCATTATATATTCTTTCTTCACTAGCAAGTATTTACTCTTTTACCCTAATGTTTCAAAACATATCTTTATTTTAATTTTGTTATTTTTACAAGGGAAAAATGGGATAACTATATAGGCCTTTTGGAATAAATGTAGCATATTTTGACAGTTATACGTCTTTTCCTTATGTACAGATGCCACCAAATTGGTAAGAAGTCTGCAGCAGCCAAGTGCAATGCCTGCCATAGAGTATCTACTCTGGCAGCATGCCTTGATTGTAGAATATCATTTTGTGATAGGTAAGCAACTCCTGCCATATCTCCCATATAAATTTACATAAATAAAAGCCAATCTGTTTTTTAATATATTTTTTATAAATAAAGCATTTAGAAGTTTTTATGCATAAAGACACATTTTATATGACTTTCAACCCCTTTTGGACCCAAAATGTGGATTTACAGTTCAGGACACTTAGTGGAGCATATCCGGACGCACCCTTCCCATAGAAAATATTACTCGTTTAAGCTCAACCGTCTTGTGAGTGTTCTTAGCATCATTTATGCTTATAAATTTTGTTCCGTTTTGCTGAAATTCTTCTTTATATTTACTTTCTGAGAATATTAAACCATCTTTTAGGTTCACACGTTTTTTTGTTCTACAATTTTGTGTGTTTTGGTGATTTAACTGGTGATTGGCATAGGTTAAATGCTGTAAATCAACTTGTAAGGTCACTGATATAAAAGATCTTCTTGCTTGTCACTTTTGCTTTGATAAAGCCTTTGACAAGTTCTATGATATGTACAATGCAACCTGGTATGTTATTATCTTCATCAATACGGAAAACTTCCTTTTCGCGTTGTAATCTTAAACCAAGAATAAACGTCTTAACTACCCATGGTTTGCGCTTTTAAAACTTGAATTTTTAGGAAAGCAGCAGGGATTTCAATCATTGCCAGCTCCATCTGTTGTGAAGATCACTTTGCTTGGTATGGTTAACATTTTTCACAACAGATATTTTTTTTATTGAATTTTTTTTATTTATTTATTTTTAACTTAGTTTTCTATTCTATAAGTTCTCCAATATTATATTAATTCAATTCAGTACTAGATGCAATCAAGTAGTCCCTTTGAATTTTGTGAGTCAGCAGTTGACTTTTTAATTTTGAAATTAATGAGTGATTTTGGCTCAAGGAAAATATTATTCAATTTCAGTGTAATCTTTAAAAAAAGGGTATCATAAAATGAAAAATGTGGAGCTAAAATGCAATCAGCATCTACATCAATCTTGAATAACCAAAGTTCTGAGTTTGAATTTGACTTTTCAACCCAAAGTCAACCCAAATTGCTTGAATGCAGGCATAGGATGAATTGCGTGAACGCAGGCGTGGAAGATAGTGCTTATATTTTCAACAAGCACACAGTGAATGGAACACAATCTCAGTTGAGCGATTTCATATTCTAAAAGCATATTCATGATGAAAAGGTTCGGCTTTCTGTTCGTATTTCACTTCGAGGCATGTTTTCTTTCTAAAGTTGCGTCTTGGACGAGATCGAAAGTATATGATATATGATACTCATCAAATTGATTCGGGTTCAAGTGTCATAAAGTGCGCAATAGGTGGATTTTAGGATTAGACTTTAAGAACAAGATTTTAATGGGTGTGTTCGCGGGTAAAAAAAGCAAATTGTTTTGCTATTTAATTAGCTCAAATAGCAATGTTTGTGCTTTTTATGCTAAGGGGTATACGCCACACCCCTCCATACTGCCACATTAGCGTCATATCAAATTCCACAGTTTTCCACATTTCTTCACATTTGAGGGAAATGTTTCCACATTTTCACACTGTCACGTTATTTTTATATTTAAATACAATTAATACTTTATATTTTAATAGTTTGTAAGTAAATAAAAAAATAGATTAGTTACCGATACAAGTACATTCTAAAACCGTATACAAGATCAAAAAACATTGTATTTTGAAATCAACTCGGTTTTCAATGAAATTTTACCGGAATGATTATAAAAATAAAATAACAACATTATGTATTTAGATTTTTTTTAAAGATTAATGAGGATAGGTTATTAATGAAAAACCATTTAAGGTGTTTAATTAATTATTGATTAAAATATTAAAAAAATCAAAAAATTAAGAAAAATAGTTCAAATTGAATTCAGCCGCCATCTTCCTCCTCCACGCTCGTGGAGGATTCCACCATGGCCATGGTCCATGCGCAGGGGGTGCAATGTTCCACGCCATCTAGGTCACACCCATGACAGTTTTCAAACGGGTATACCCCATCGTTAGAGATTCCTTCTGAAGATGTTAGTCAACCCAGTGGCATCACTTTCATTTTTGTTAGCTCAAATAACATTTGTGCTTTTTAATCCTATGAGTATTTGGTATG
Source organism: Smallanthus sonchifolius (assembly GCA_023525975.1). Classification (NCBI taxonomy): domain Eukaryota; kingdom Viridiplantae; phylum Streptophyta; class Magnoliopsida; order Asterales; family Asteraceae; genus Smallanthus; species Smallanthus sonchifolius. The sequence goes on along the minus strand of CM042041.1, from coordinate 55,456,830 downwards.
GTTCGTGATTGAGACAAAAGTGGTTGTCATGTAGACGACAAAAACTCACCTCACTCGTTCACTCACTTTCCACTTACTGGAAAACGACAAAAACTCACCTCACTCGTTCACTCACTTTCCACTTACTGGAAAGGGGTATAGTTAGTGGGTAGGTATGAGTGATTTTTTAATTTTTTAAAATTAATTATTAATTAACTTTAAACAATTAGATTATATAATTAATTAAAAACATAGTAAACCACTTACGAGATCAAACATGTGTGAAAAACCACTTACGAGACCAAAGCATATTTTGTTTTGAAAGCAACTTTGTTGTCATCAAAATTTTAATTTTTTTACTGGGATGTTTAGAAAAAAAAAAAAAAACTATGTATTTTTTATAAATTAATGAACATAAGTTATTTGAGAAAATTAAATTAAGTGTTAAATGAAATTTTATAATAAAAAATTAAAAACATCAAGTGCATAGGCCTGTAAACGAACCGAACGAACACGAACATCGATGTGTTCGTGTTCATTTATTTAATTTTAACCGAACACGAACACGAACACAAACACATAATCGAACACGTTTTTTTTGTTCATGTTCGTTCATTAAGAAAATGGAAATGTTCATGTTCGTTCATTTTCATTTGTTAAAAAGCTAAACGAACGTAAACGAACACAAATGAACAAACATAAAACGAACACAAACGAACAAACATAAAAAAAAACACAAACGAACATAAATTAACATTAATGAGCACACATGAACAAGTCTAATACTTAATAATTCATTCAAAAACACATGTAAATTAGTGGTTTAAATGTACATGATTCATTCAAAAACAAATGAACACAAACAAACGAACATAAATGAACGTTAATAAACGAAAATATATTAACGAACATAAACAAACGTTCACGAACATAAATGAATGAACACGACACATGTTCATGTTCGTTCGTTCAATTAAACGAACAAAAAATTTTGTTTGTGTTCGTTCGTTTATTAAATGAACGAACATAAACGAATTTCCCGCCGAACAAGTTCATGAACGTTCGGTTCATTTACAGACCTACAAGTGCATATGTGGCGTGATGTGTGTGACTATTATTACTTGAACTAATGCATAAATTGAAAGAATTATGTGCCATGGACGTGAGCACACTTACATGTGACTGGGTCATGACTCACTCACAGGATAGGGAAGCAGTGTTCCCGCGAGTGTAAGTGGCTCATGACTCTCACTTACGCACCATACCGAATGTACTAATGAATCTACAACTCCAATAACTATTTGAATACATGATAAACATATATTTAGAAGATATAATAAGACTTGTCTATACAATTGTTGATAACCATAAATTCATATTTATAAAAATTATACCATTATGGCTTACAAACGGTTGATTTTTTTATGAAAGTAATTTATAATTGATTAATAAAATGATTATGCCAAATACAAGACGATATTTTTTTTAAACAATAACTTTTTTACGTCTAAATAACACGATACCGTGCATTCGGCAAACAAGGTACCATTAAATAACTAGATTAAAAACCCCGTGTATTACACGGGTTGAATGAATACAATATTATATATTTAATAAAAATATTTAAATATTATATATTTATAGCATATTATATAGTTTTTTAATACATTTTTTAGAAACGTCATATAGTTACTTTTTAAAAATGTTTTATAAAAAGAATAAAAAAAATGTTCAATTTCTAAAAGTGTTTTATGAACAAATCGATTTTTTTCTTAAATAAAAAATGTCTTATAAAAATAATTATATAAATTATTATCATTATTACTTAATAGAAGAGAGATAAAAAATAAAAATATATTAAAAACTAATTAAAGAAATCTGTACGATTAATAGAAGGAGAGTGAAGAAATCACCAAAACCTTTATTTAACCTTTACATTTAATGACCGAGCGACTTCGAGTTGCATATTATTCGATTTTGTTTTTCTCGGTGGTCTCTTACGAAACCCTAGCCATCCCCCAAATCGAGATACGAAAAAGTGATCATCGCCTTTCAATCATCTTGCAATTGCCTTTGATTTCCAAATCCTTTCCGCCATGGGAGGCCACGGAGGTCTGAATATTCTCCCTCAGAAGCGATGGAACGTTTACAATTTCGACAACCGCGAAAAAGTCCGCAAAGACGAAGAAGAGGCAGCCAAGGAAGAACAGCTCAAGCGCGAACAATCTCGCAAGCGCGACACCGAGTTCCGCATCGAACAGCTCCGACAATCCCGCGGCTTGGCTTCGACTTCGGCTTCTGCTTCCTCGTCACGCCAATACGCCGCTGTTACAGCCGAGGTAGTACCCTCACCCAAACCTGAAGCGGAGCCGGAGCCGAAGTCGAGACATATTAATTTGATCGAAGGAATTAGGATTCTCGATCCGATTGAGATCGTGGATAAGACTGGAAGTAAATCAGGGGATGAGGAACGGAAGGGATTTAAAAGGATGAAGAAAGAGGCGGAGGCGCCGAAGGTGGTTCTGCCGGAAGATGAGAAGTATCGGTTAGGGTATGGAGTGGCGGGAAAAGGTGTGAAGTTACCGTGGTACATGGAGAAACGCTCAAATGGCGATGCTAAAGGAGTGGATAATGATGATGACTGTGATTCGGAGACGGTGACTAAGAGTAACAGAAAGAAGAGTGTGGAGGAACTTAGGGAAGAGAGGTTGAAGAGAGAGGGAAGGGAAAAGGAAAGGGAACGAGCTTTGCTGCGACAGAAGGGGCGGCGTGGTGCGGTGGTTCAGAATGATAGGGGATATTCGAGGAGGTAAGCGGCTTATCAGTTACCGCCTTTTGTTGTTTGATATGTTTTTTCGTGTTTATAAGCTTTAGATAATAATGTGAAAATTGACTACTGATCAATCTGCAAAATTGTGCTTGTAAACCGAAGTTATATAAAATTCTGTCCCACAATTTATGAATCATCTAAATGAATATGTGGAAGTTTTTGTCTAACTGACACAATGCATTTGATATCCAAGTATGTGGAGAAATGGCTCGTCATTCCTTAAATGATATTGCACATTGAATGCTTCGTGTGGTGTAAAATGAGCAAGGGTCTTGGTGCTAATATAGTGAGGGGGATAGTTTGCATATATAGTAGTGGTTGGGGAGTAGTTATCTGTGTTATCTATGTTTATGCTTCTTAGGCAAAGCCTTGTTGAATAAAGATAGCATTAGGTTAGCCTTCTAGTAAGTAGCTCGTAGAGAATACGGTTAGAGAATTTTATTTATTTATTCATATAGACATGACTTTAGAGATATCAGATATGTACATGGAGATGATAGAGATATTGAAAAAACTTGCGGTGGTCTTCAGAATCATGAAAGCGATTATTTTTAATTTTTTTTTTTTTTTTTGCGTTTTTGAAGTTTTTATTATACCTTATGATATGATGGAGTGCTTGGTTTGGGGACGGTGACTTTAACCTAGTAATTTTTTTGGTGGTCCTACTCCTGACATTAGTTGGATAAATTCTGTACTTGCTAAAGAAAAGGAGTCATATGGCTGATGGCTCTTGCATGCTAAGTAGTCAAGCGCGCACTCAATTTGCAAAGGCCTCACTAGTCGTCTAGGCACAAAACGCAAAGAAAGTGCAAGTCTGGGACAAGAAGAGTGCAATAACAAAAAAATATGTAATAGGCATAGAAATTTTAGACTTTAATACCATTCCACGAATATTATATAACCCTAATATAATTCCCTTTTAAATAGAAGTCCAAAAAAAGTTGGTAAGGGAGATGGCTATAAAGGGAAGTCAAGTTACAGTGAGGAGCCATAAGGCTGGCTTTTATTCCCGTACGGGGCCTGCTTTAGTCCGTTTTAGGCTGCTTTTTGTTTGGGCAGGTCGGTTTTTGGGCTGTTCTGGCATGTTTTGACGCCTGACTCGACCAAGGCGCTCTCCTTGCCTGGCCTACTCCTGGACCAAGGTGCTCGCCTCGCATGCAACTGATGAAGATCAGATCACCTTGTGTGTGTTTGAGGCAGTGTTGTAAAAATCGCTAGGCGTTAGGCGGGCGGTGGGGTAGGGCCTAGGCCTAGGCGGGATTAATCGGGGCCTAGGTGGGATTAATCGGATTGTAATTTTTATATGTAATTTTACAAACTTATATATATATATAGTTATATACACATAAATACACGTAAATTAGTTAAAATAAAAGGTTATTACCTAAAAGTTTAGGTTAATTTTGATAAAAGCTATAACTTTGAGGATGAAAAATGTAAATTAGTTAAAATAAAAGGTGAAAAAGAAAAAAGAAGAGTTAAACCTAATACGAAGCAGCCGTCTCAAACATTTTAGATCTGCATCTCTCGTCTCTCTCGCTCGTCTCTTCATTTGACTTAACAAATCAGCCCGCCAAGCCTAAATTCTACACACAAATCAACAGGTAAGCTTCGATTAGTCACTATTTATTCTATGTTTCTCTTCTTCATCGCAAATATTTTTTGTAAACCAGACCCTACGATTGAATTGATTATCTGGAACGCAAGTTTCATGATCGAGAACGCGATCCCGAGCGAACCCGGGACACGTTCGTACCGCGTTTCTCCGGAAATTTCAGGTTTTCGCCGGAATGTTCGTCGGAATCTGGCCGCCTAGGCCCGCCTGGGACCGACTAGGACCGCCCAGCGATTAATGGAGCGACTTGGCCAAAATTACTCCTCACTGGGCCGCCTAGCGACTAATCGGCGCCTAGGCGCGATTTTTACAACACTGGTTTTAGGTCGCATGTGTTTTCCACTTCATGTTTAGTATTTGACCAAGTGGCAGTATCAAACAACCTAGAAACTAGGTGATGCAGCCTGTAAGAGGTGAGTTTAATGGGGTAAAGGAAGGCCTTAACATATCACTACAACAAATCATATAGTCATACACACTTTAAAGTTGCAACTAAGTTCAAATTTTACTCATAAACAGAACTACAGAACCACAATAGTATTAATGCGATTTTACAATCTATCTTAGCAACTTATTAGAGTCGAATACTGTGTGTCGAAGCAAGAAATAGATTACTTGTAGATGGTAACATAGTAAAAGCAGAGTTTAATAGTTGCATAAGATATTCTATAAAGCACAAAGTAATTAGACCAATGCAAGAACTTGTATTAAAGTTAGATCATGATCATATATAAATGTACCCTTGCAGGAACTAATGGATTCAACTGATATCCCGTAAAAAGCCTGCATTCAATATCGAAGTAAGTAAATCTTTCCGCGACTCTAATCTTGATGTGCGGCTTCTTAGGCTGTAAAGCAACTTGTTTCTGTTTATACGCGTGCTAAAGTTATTGCCTAAAAAGCTTTTGCTTTATATTTGTTTGCACAAATTTCTGGAGATGAATTTGTTTTAAGCTTCTGTTAACAAATATATCATATCGTAAGGTAATACCCACAACCGAAATCCTAAATCACTATTGACATCACATAGGGTTGCAGAACTATGTGCCAAACAGTGTGGCTATACGCAACTATCCACCACAAATCATACATATATCTGATTATTGATCTACAACCATAAGATGTTTAGAAATTACAACATTTGTAGCGAAGTGGTTGAACGAGTTGATGTTGTAGATGAAGAAACCGGGAGCTTCCCTCTACAAGTATCCCCATCGAGCATTTACTTCCAAGCGGTGCTAGCCACCAACGCCAAAACCGTCAATATGATTATATAAAACTCCATGAACAAACTCATTGGTTTAATATAAATGTGTATGTATATAAATATGCAAGTAAACATGTAAAACAACACAAGCTCTACTAAATCACCTGACTTTTAGAGATTTGTATGAACAGTTCTTTGTGTGTGCTTAGAACGGATGATTGTTGTGGATGACACTTTTTCGTATGTCATTAGGGATAGTGGGGTGTTGCTAGACGTACATCACTATTTGCGTTGATATTTTTTGAATCTTATCCAATGAATTATGTAAATCGGATTCACCATTAACATATATATGTAAGTAAACCATTTACATTATACATATAGTTAAATATTTCACTAATGTTCATCTTCTCCTAGTTTACTAATGAATTACAAGAAAATCGGATTCATATATAGAATCGAGTTCCTCTAAAAAGCCATAAATTCTTAAAAGTGTAAATTACACAAATTGTCCTTTACTTATCACTGATATATCGGTTATCGGTCATAGGTTAGCATATCGGTTTAAAATATCGGTTAGAATATTGTTTCCGAGAATATCGGCCGAGATAACCGATATATCGTCGAAATTTGGAGTCTTAAATATCGGTTATATCACCGATATTCTCGGTTTGGACCAAATCGAGCAAGTAGAACGAATTCTTACCTTATTTTGAAGCATAATCAAACCACCTATGTCTCCATTGTGGGAAATCAACCCGGCAATTCACGATTTCGAATCCAATCGATATGATTTTGGAGCTGGTGTGCGTGAGATTGGAAGCAGAGGGGGAAGGTGGAGCAGAGGGGTGAACGGCACAATGAACAGGGTGGAGGGATTTAAGGTTTATTAAGTTTGAATTTTTAACTTTTAACCCCTCTACATTTTTACTAGTTTATATATGGTCCTCAAACTAATAAATTTATACATAAACTTTATGTTTCTAGTCTATGACTATTGAATCTGATGATTAATATATAATTTTTATATAAATTTATGGTTACCGGTATTTCACCGCGATAACCGATATCTCGAATATCGGTCCTTGACTGATATCCGATATTTTACCGCATTAACTGCTTAGTATGAAATTGCATTATATGTCATTTGATTTCAATAATTACAGAAATTGTCATTTTTTTTTCTGGAAAATTTGCACATATTTTGTCACTTTCACTAATTAGTGTTAACATTTTATGTTAAATATTCACATATGCCTTGCACATAAGAGTATAATGGTCTTTTTACTCACTAAAGAATTATTTATGTAATTTCTTAAATCTCCAATTTTACTAAATTTCAAGGATCGTAACATTGCCACTTAATTTCCTCCACCAGGCCACCACTACACCACCTTTTTCGTATCTTAATTTCCCCCAACAAAATTAGGGAAATTAGGGTTTCGTTTCAACCAATCATCTCTCTGTTCATCCCAATATGGGATCTTGTAGAACTTGCCGACACCTATATTGGCGTGGAGGAGGAGGAGGACGACGGTGATGGCCAAACAGAGAAGGCCATTCATACGAAGACCTGACCAGTTTTCAAGGCCATTTTACAGTGATGATTACAGCTTTCAAAGCCATTTTTACACGTAAATGTTGGTTCAACTCTTGTGAGTCTAGATGTAAGGTTTATTTTAGGTTTAACACGTAAAAATCCGTTCTTTTGTGTAACAAACCTGCTTTAAAACAAAAAATCAGATTTGGATAAGATCTTACCTTAAAATGACTCGTTTCTTTAGAGAAACTTCAAGCAAACAGTGGAGAAATGTGTGATGGAACGATCTTGAGCTCAAACCGACACTTTCTCTCTCTAGATTGGATGAAATGGTGGAAATGTTGTGTTGTGAGAGGTGGCGGCAAGGGTTAGAACCCCGCTTTTTAAGACCCAAGATGCCCCCGATCTTTTTATTTCTTTTTTTTTTCGAACTCCGCTTATCAAACCGTCATTGTTTTTGGGATGTTACATGGTGAGAAGAGAGAAAAGAGAATGTCGTCTCCAATTTTAGAACAGAGAATGAATATGAGTGAGGCAAAAGAGAGAGAGAGGGTGCCACCTCATTGTTACGTACCCATGTTCTCAAAGTCCTACTTTTCTGCATGAATATTAATTCTTGTTTACCCATGTCTGCACGTTTATTTCACCGCATGATTTCCTTTATTTAGGTTAGTGATTTAGTGGTTTTCCCATGTTTATGTTAGTTATTTCCCTCAATGTTTTGTAAGCCTTTAAAAGGCATGTTTGCTTTGTGATATGGATGAATGAAAAATTATGAAAATTGTCTTGAAAATCTCTCTAAATTTCTTTTAGCTTCGCTCTATTTTCTAGGCCATTTGATTTGCCGATCGGTACACATCACTCATCTCGTTTCAGTACCCTTTCTTCGAGTAATCGAGTGCTCTTAGTAACAACTAAACACCCTGCATTTTCTTATTTCTATATTTTTTATATTTCATCAACTTCTCATCTTTAGCACCGTAACATTTAATTTTCATAAGAAAACACAATAATAAATCATTTAAATCCTTATTTATCATTTGTTTTAACTTGAAAATTATATTTAACAAATACAACTTAACAATATAACAAAGTGAATTTAAATACTAAATTCATCCTAAATGTTTTATCTCTTCACCAATAGAATATTATATACAAATTTTACATATCATACAAATAATACAAAGCATAATGTAAGAGTACACTAAAAAGCTAGTCATCATTCTATGTATTTACTTATAAAACCAAAACCAACATTTGTCATTTATGATGCTTAGTAAACGTAGACTTAGACACGACCTTATAACATGTGATGCCAATTGTTCAATTGAACTTAAAATCAAGCAGCCATAATAGTAAATGTACCATAAAGAAAACTCTTGTTTTAACATTATAACAACTCTTATATTTAGCGTTTCAAAGAGTTTTTGTTAGCCATAACATTTAAAGCGGTGATTAACAGACACGTTTAATACTCAAAAAGTGAAATAAAAAATATGAAACTCAAAACATTATTTTAATCAAACCACATGGACTCAAACCGAAATTTACACTAAAGTTTATGTAAGATGTTCTCACTGATTGAAAGTTGAAGGCCAATCTAAATTGGTCGGAAATGTCCATTTCTGATGAACTTCCGACCAAATATTTTGTCGGAATTTTTTTTTCTAGTAGTATATGAAGATACTAATTAAACATGGTATAAATGTCTTTATGCATCTTATCATATATATAGATTAATCTATTTACTAAGAATGTATCAATATATGGAGTATGGTTCCAAGAGAGTTAGGCAAAACGTATGATAATATCATTTTTAAATATTATTTTATTTTCATTTAATGAGCAGCCACTATATTTAACTCCATGTTGTGGGTTTTTTTTCACATTATATAAAGTGTCGAATGCTCAAAATTTTACATATAGCAAATACATCTCCAAACTGCCATGGCTATTCAACTTCTCTTTCTAGGGCTCCTTGCTGCAAGCTGCTTAGACATCATAGGTTCTTCTCTCCCTCACAACTTATTTGGTCTATGTATATATATGTGTATTCACTATTTGGTGTATGTATATATATATGTATATTCGGTATTTGTTGTATGTGTGTGTATATATATGTATACACACATGTATATTCGCTACTAGAAAACTGGCCCGTTTCCTACACCATTTTCCGTTGGAAATAATTAAAAAAATTACTAAAAAAATAAAGTTTCCAACAAAGTTCCGATGAAATATTAACTTAGATTAAACATTTTTCTCGGAAATGCGTGGGAATCTTCCAACCCTTTTCCGACTAAAATTTTATTTGTTGGTATTCGGTCAGAATTTTATTGCTAAAATTATGGTTTTTTTCTTTATCGGAATTTTCGACACATTTTTACCATAAGAAATCGGCCTTTTTTTTAGTAGTGATGTATGTACGTAACATTCTTAAAATAAGCATTTGATTTGTTAATGTATGCAGAATCACAAAATGTTGGAGTGTGTTACGGGATGCTTGGAAACAATCTTCCAACCCCACCACAAGTCGTAACTTTATACAACTCGCGCAACATCAAACGGATGAGGGTCTACGATCCTAACCAAGCTGTTCTCCAAGCACTACGCGGATCAAACATCGAGGTGATGCTTGGAGTCCCTAACTCCGACCTCCAATATGTCGCGGCAAGTCGTGAAAACGCAGGAGATTGGGTGAAGAGAAACGTGAGGGATTATTCACCAGGTGCCAGGTTTCGTTACATAGCTGTTGGAAACGAGGTTAAACCGTCTGATACTACATTGGCCCGACTAGTCCATCCTGCTTTGACTAATGTGCAAGAAGCAATCGCGTTTCATGGACTCAAAGATCAAATCAAAGTTTCAACTGCGGTTGACACGACTTTGATCGGGGTCAATTTTCCTCCATCGCAAGGTGCCTTTAGTGGCGACGTTAGATCTTACATCGACCCCATCATCGGGTTCCTAGTTGACATCAAAGCACCATTGCTTCTTAACATCTATACGTATTTCGGGTACACTTCTTTCAACATATTTATGATAACTAGTAGCTCTTATCATAACATAACAAGTACAACTTTTGTGGTTAACAACTAGTATATTCAAATTGAGAACTTATCCAATTTATTTTATAAATTGATTAGAATTTATATATTTATTTTTAGAAAAATATGGCATTGTTGGTCTTTTATCTAAACGTACATATACATATACAATATATGTATATATGTATATTTTTATACTTTTTAAAGAAGTTCAGTAGAGATGAGAAAAAATCAAAGAAAGATTAAGGATGGATAAATAAACCATTGTTCTTCAATTTTATCGTTTTCATTTAAGTGGAATGTACACGGCTTATATGGTTTTCATAGTTCTCGATATACTATTGGTTCTGAAAAGAACGCATTATACTTGAACTTTTACAACTATATTAAGAACTTGATTTTGTGTTAAGTTGCCATGTAAGTCGCCCTTGTTTTTGCTTTTGTAGTTATGCCAGTAATCCGCGTGACATCTCACTTGCCTATGCTACATTTACATCTCCGGGTGTCGTGGTACAAGATGGAGCAAACGGGTACCAAAACCTCTTTGATGCAATGATAGACATGGTATATTCAGCCTTGGAGAAAGCCGGAGGGGCTTCACTTGAAATTGTTGTATCAGAAACTGGTTGGCCATCAGACGGAGCATTTGGAGCGACACCAGACAATGCACGTGCGTTCTACACGAATGTGGTTAGACATGTCTCACAAGGTACGCCCAAGCGGCCCGGAAAAGCGATAGAGACATACTTGTTTGCCATGTTCGACGAGAACAACAAAGAACCACAACTCGAGAAAAACTTTGGAGTGTTTTATCCAAATCAGCAACCGAAGTATCAACTCAGTTTTTAGTTTTGTTAAGAAAAGACGGTGAATTTTATATCCATTAAGTGTCACTTCTTAACCAAATAAAATAAATAAAATGTAAGCTTCTTGGTTTGATGAATAAATATTTCTAGCATTTGAACCGTTTAAGTTATAGGCTTAAACTGGGGGGGGGAGTTTGAAGCAAAGGAAACTTGAAGGACTATTATGCAATGTTTTGAATCATGATTGGTTGGTGAATGGTGATTGTTGGTGAAATCTAGTGGGCTAAAAAGAATCTGGGATGAAAATGGGCTACTGCTTTAGGGCTTTTAAACCGAAAGCCCGTCTCACTTGAAATTGTGAAAAAATTTGTTACATTTTTTTAAAATCAAGTAACTTAAAATGAAACATATATACAATTTTTTATGACTATTTAGTAATTATTTTATAAAAGGGTAACTTTACACAATAATAATCAAATTTTACAAGTGTTTCACTAAAGTAACTCAAAGTTTTTTTTGTCTCTCTTAAGTCACTCAACTTTAACGTGTTCCAATCCTACCTAGGAAAGGGCTTGACCACATGGTCACGTAGACAACCACTCCAATCACCTACAAGTTACTTGAATATGTGTAACCATCACTTGGCAAAGAGGCTTGACCATAATTAACTAATTAACATGGAAAGTCATTTTAATTAATTAAACATATTAATTAATTAAACTTAAATTTTCCAATGCTTCAAAAAAATTTTACTAACCATGACCATGGTCACTCAACTTTGGTTAAGCCATTGTCACACAACTTGTGTAATTGTGCAAGGGCTTCATGGTGGTGTGACCAAGTGCCACCTAGGATGGTAATGTGGACCTGTGGTGGTCAAACCCCATTACACGTAGTCTTACTATTTAACAAAAAAAAATCGACTTAGATTAATAATCTTGAAATTTGTTTATTATTTAGTGAATTTTTTTCTCAGTTTTACCTCATACTTTAAGTTAATTAAAATAAAATTTTCATTTATTGGTAACAAAGATTCATATATGTTTCATTTGTGACGCTTAATTTCAAAAAACTTAAACATTTATAAAAATAGTGCATACGATTGAAACTTCTAATGAAAGCTGAGTAACTTTATAAGAAGAAGAAAACATTAAGTAACTTTAATAAAACATTTGAAAAACTTGATTACTATTGGGTGATTTTTTTTTAATTTAACTTGAAAGTAGGAGATAAAGTGAAAAAGAAAATATTAATTTGAAAAAGGTAATAAACAAAGATTATTTAGGGATAACTTTACACAATAGTAATCAAGTTTCTCAAGTGTTCCATTTAAATATCTCAAAAATTTTTTGTACCTCTAAAGTTACTCAACTTTCAGTTTGTGTTCCAATCCTATGTAATATTTTTATAAATGTTTACATTTTTGAATATTGAATGAGATATATGAAACATATATGAATCTTGTTCACTATTTAACAATTATTTTTTTCTAATTCGACTTAAACATAACAATTTTTAAACTTTTTTATTATTTGATGAACTTTTATTTCTTCAATATTACCTTCTATCTTAAGTTAATTGAATAAAAATTTCACTTATTGGTAACTGATATTCATATATATTTCATTTGCCTCATTCAATTTAAAAAAAATTAAACATTTATAAAAATATTACATAGGATTGGAATACTTAGTCAAAGTTAAGTGACTTTAAAAGGACAAAAAAACTGTCACACCCCAACCGACGGCGGATTATACGTCGGGGCGGACGCGGTTGTTCAATAGCACAAGGTTGACTATTAAAGTTTCGATATTTCATTATATAATAATTTAAGATTCAATACAAGGAACATAACAAGAATACAACGTTTAATTTACAAGTAGTCTAGGTCCAAAGCATCCTATGTGATCACAAATAAGCCTCATGATGTAGAACCTGAAACATGTGAAAGAATCTGTCAACTACAAAATAGTTGGTGAGATACAAAGGTTTTGACACAGTTTAACAAGTATTTGAGAAGAATTTACAATTCACTATGATTCATGCATTCTATAATGTAAGTATGAGAAAACAAGCATGTTAGACATTGTGCACATCAACCCTCCAACCAAGTTTAGGCATAACCCGCAGGTTACCCTTATAAGTCTCAAGTCTCAAGTTTAAAGTTTAATTCAGTAACAATCACCAAGGGCTCCCCCCCGAAGGGGTCAATCAATCAAGGTGGATTGGTCAAATGCAATAGATCTATCATTGTTACTATAGGCTTGATCAAAGTTAATGAATGTGCTAGTTTTAAGTTTAATCTAAGCATACAAGTCTCAAGTTTAACATAAGAATAAACACGTAGTCATAGTTGTACAAGAATTGTATAAGTTTAAGAATTTTGAACATGTTTCACCCCAAAAGTATAGAAAGGAAAAAGGGGCTAAGTATACTCACTTGGATGATGAATAGTATCCGACACGGATAAGTATTTGCAAGACTTGGAGGGAGAATATCCTCACGATAAGCCTAAGTATGCAAGTTTAAAGATTTAAGTATGATCCTATAAGTCTATGGTAAGGATCTAGGATTTCAAGATCGACTAGGGTTCCAAGTGAGAGATGGGAATGATTGTGTTTATAAAGTTTAAGTCAAGTTTTAATAAGGTTTTGAATGAGTCATACTAGACTTGGATTTCAACGTTTAAATAAGTTAATAGTTTAAAATAATTATTGTTTAAGATAATTATTTAAGATAAGGATTAAAGATAATTAATAATTATTTCAAAAATAATTATTAAATACAAAGTATTTAAAGACTAAATAGTGATTTAGGATAAATAATAATTATTTAAGAATAAGTAATTATTAAGGATGAATAATTATCAAAAGGTTATCTACTTGATTTGAATTTACCAATATATATAGTTTTAAGATTAAAGCATTAAGCATACAAAACATTATTTGAAAATTGTTATAAGTCTAAATATCTAAAGTGAAATTTGTAAGTTTAAACAAATATGTTAAATAACATTTTTCATAAAGTTTATATTTTAATTTAAAGTTTCAAAGTTTATAAGTCTATAATTTCAACGTTAAAGTATTCGAGTAAGGTTTATAAGTTTATAAATATTTAAAGTTATCTATTTATAATGTTTATAAATTTATAACTTTATGATTTATAAATTATGCATGTTTATTTTATTTAAATAAATAAATAAATCTTGAATTTTAAATGTTAAACTAAAGTTTATAAATCGATTTAATGTTTAAACTAAATAATATGTTTATTTCAGAAAGTATAAAATAATTTTATAGTTTCTGATTATTAACATAATTCCTGTTTAAAATATAAGTTTTATAAAGTTTTAAAAGTATTTTTATAGTTTTAAGTGTTTAAAACTATTTTTAAAGAATTATTTATTACAAGTTTTAATTAAAATAGTTCCAGAATGTAAAAGTATAAATAAAATTCATTTTTGAGTTTATAAAAGTTTAGCATAATTTATAAAAATTATTAAAAGTATTAAAAATCGTTTTAAAAGGCTGCAAAAATAAAAAGGAAGCAAAACCGGTTTACCCGGCTCGAACTCGGGTCTGGGACAGGGTCGAGGCACACACACACGCACTTAACCACCCGGCTACGGGCCTCGCTATTGTTTTATACCGAAAAAGAAATTTATAAACTCATTCCCGAATCACCCCTAATTTCGTATGAACCCTAGAATTCAAGTTCGCCAAATACATGTCGATTTGCCCTCTGTTAATGGATTTAAACAGAGGGCTTTCGATCTAGGAGATGAAACGAGCATAATGGCCACAAGAATTACCTGAAATGGTGTAGAATCGAGGGAGAACGAGCTTGGGTTTGGAGTCGGCGGTCGCGGCTAAGAATCACGAAATGGAGGCTCGATACTGAGAAATTGGTATTTGAGAGAGTTTTGGTGTGATGATGTTGAGCTATGGGGGTCGGTATTTATAACCATTTCGGCATTGAATGTGCGAACGGTTGAGAGGATTTCGGTTGGGCCGATCGGAGTTAATTCCGACACCACGCGAAGCCTCGGTCGAAATTGATCATTATTTCATCTTGGGGACGGGTCACATGCGCGAGTGGGAGATCGAGGTTCATTGAACCTGACCGGAAACGTGATTTTGAGCGAAAGAGGGTGGAAACCGGGGGTTGCGGGATTCGAACTTGGAATCAGTTCTGGTTCTGAGAGTTTTGCCTTTGTGCAAAACAAGTCCCTGAAGTTTCCAGGACTTATCAATTTATGTTAAAAGTTAGTTTTCTTGTGCGAAACAAGTTTCATTACTTGACAGTTTTGGTCCCTGAACTTTTATAAAATCAAATGTATATATGTTTAAAATTTTAATAAGTTTTTCTCAAATGATTTTATAAATTTTATAAAATATTTTATAAAATCTATTAATAACTTTAAGTAATTACGAACTTGTAAAGTTTTGAGAATTTAAATGATATTTTGTTTATAAAACACACACACACACACACACATATATATATATATATATATATATATATATATAGAGGCATGTTCTTTTGAGAACCAACTATATGTTGAGAACCGAAAGAACCGCACAAAACGTGTACATATCACTTTAGTGAAAAAAGTAAAATTCAACAACAATGTTTTATTTATCTCTTCCCACTCTTAATTTGAGTTTATCTCCTCTCTCCTGAATTTTTTTAAGAAAAGTATAAAAATATGCATATATGCATTCATTTGTGCATATAGTGTGAGTGCATATATGCATTTAAAAAAACGACTATAAATTCGAGGTCTTTTAAAACCAAACCTTAAACATATTGAAATGTACATGAATTCTAGTCAATTTATATTATAAATAGATGAAGAGTTAATGTGGTTCTCACGGTTCTTAACATATTGTTGGTTCTCAAAAGAACATACCCCTATATATATATATGTATAAGTATAATTGTTTTTCCTTGAATCCATATCAAACATATTAATATATATATATATATATATATATATATATATATTTTTTGAAATGGTTTTAAATAAGAATTCGAGTTTAATTCAATAATACGGGCAAGCGTTTAGAAAAAGGTACATCGAAAAATCCGGGATATTACAAAAACTTTGAAGTATTTAAATGAAACACTTGAAAAACTTGGTTACTATTTGGTGAAGTTTTCCCTATTTAATAACAGTTTTTACAAGTTACAACTTTAGTCCCCAAAACATTTAAATTGGCACTTTAAACCCCTGGAAATGTAAAACTGTGTTTTGGCCCATTATTTTGAGAAGAATTACATAACGGAAATTTAGTTATGATTGCTTTAGAACGTTTATTTCCTTGAAGCGAGGGTGGAAATAAATGCATAAACATATTGTTAACTGTAGAGTAATTATCAGCAATACTTTTAACATCAAAATCAAAGTTTGTTTTTTCGGTTCACTTGTTAGATCAATCGAATCGATATAAAAAATCTGATATTGTGATATGTAATTTTAAAAATTAAAAAATATATATAATTAATTTAAAACAAATATATAAATTTGAACTTTAATAAAAATATAAACTTTAAAATAAATAAAATATGAAGAGTAAGAGCATTCCCATCAATTTCTCTATCCTCATCTCTATAATTACACTAAAAATCACTACATTTTCTCTTTCATCAGTTTCTCTATCCTTCACTCACAACCACTTTTAAAAAATATTAAAAAATTAATAGAGGTTAACAGTGTTTTCCACAAATATACAAAAAAGTTTATATTTTTTGTATCTTCTCTACTCACAACCACTTTAAACCACTCTCTAAAATATACAGAACTCACTCACAAACATATATAGAAATTGATGTGAATGCTTTAAAGTAATAAATTAATCAGATTTTATAATTCAAAATCACAATCTCTCCAAACAAGCTAATGGGCCACCTGAACAAGGCCCAAAACAGGTTATACTGGTCCAGTTGCGTGTCTATAGATTCTCTCAGTCTTTGTTCATTGTTTTGAGTGTTTTCCATCCAACCAGGTTTTCGACCCGTGCTCATCCCTGATTTTTGGCGTAACAAACAAACAAAAATTACCAATAAAATCTCACATAAATATAAAATACAAGGTTTGGGAGAATAGGATGTGACGAGCACACTTTACCTCTATCCTACTGAATAAAAATTAAAAATACTACTTTCAGAGAGACCCCCGACTCAGAAAAAACGAGTATTTTGGCATAACAAACAAACAAAGTTTTAATAAATGACTAAAATACATTTTGTGAAAATTAACATGTTTGGTACTAATTATTTAAAGTAAAAAAATATTTTGGTCATTTCACTCTTAGTTACAAAATAAAAAATATAAAACTCAATTTGTTACTTTCAACCTTTATATGTATAATTAACCCTAAATTGTTTTTTTTTCAAATTAGTTAAATGATTTTTGAAAAGAAAGTACAGCATGTATTTATTTTATACTAGGTTAAAATCTTTTGTATTAAACGTGTTTAATAAATATAATATTATATATTAAGTAATAAAAAGATTATTTTTTAAAAACTCGTGTTTTACACGGATTGAATAAACCCGTGAAATACAATATAATTTGTTAACACATACACTAGTCAAAATATATCAGGAGATTTATTAATATAAATATTAGTATTTTATTTAAAAACATATTATTATTAAAAGATAGAAGTGTATTTATTAAGAGAGAGAGACGGGAACAATAGTTTCTAATGTGTTTAAAACCGGACAAGACAATGAATCGGCTGTCATGGAGCTCCCATGATCGGCCTAGTCGTACCGGTTGACGTAGAAGACGTCATAAAAAATAGGTAATTGGTTTTAATAATCTAAACTATAACTTACTGATTGATATTAATTCAAACTAACTGTTTAGCTGGTGATAATCTCAACTTACACTTTTGTTGTCAATAGTCCTAATAGTATGATCATCATATATTTACACTTGATTTCCACTCGATTTCGCTTGTACGTTTCTTCATTTATTTTAAAATCGTCATTTTGAGCGAAAATAAGTGTAAATCGAGTATGAATCTATGATGATTATGCTACTGGAACTGTCATTGACAACAAAGTGGCGTGTAAATAAATAAGTAAAATGTATAACTTAGATCGCTAAATTAATTAAAAATATTTTTTTAAAATAAATAAATTGAAAATCTAGTATGGCCACCGTGTCCGGTTCACCCACTTTACCTGTTTGATCAGTAATCGAATGGTTCAAAGAAAAACGTTTCAAATAGGCATAACCTGACCACTTTTAATAAGATTTATGACCGGTTTTGGTCCGACCAGCTTGTCCAGACCAATTTTGGAAAAATAGGTTTTTGGGCATCTTCGTTCCTGATAAGTCTATAACATGACAAAACCAAATGTCATTTGGTGGTTTAATGATAGAGGAAAATACTTTAGAAACACCAAATTTTAAGTAGGTAATGAGTTCAAATTTCACTTCTAACATGAATTAAGAAATTTATCTATAAAAAAAATTATTTACTATACTGAATGAATGTCAATGTGGGACTAGCTCTCTTGGTAAAGGCTCTTTCATCTTAGATGGGAGGTCCTAAATTCAAATCCACGCATTAAATGAAATATTTGATATAGTTTAGAAGTAGAAATATGATAGATCTATCTTTAAAAAAAACTATACCGAATGAATGTATATATATATTTTTATTCCAGGTTACGTTTCAGTGATTCCACTCCACGATGACTTAAGTAATCCTTATTTCTTTGCACAAAGTGGCGTGTCAATAGCAAAAAGTAACAACCCAGCCCATACTGTTTGTACAATTTTATCCCCACCTCTTGCTCCCAACTTATATTTACAACTTCCATTAATGCCCCGCACGTGTGGTCAACCTCATTTCACCAAACGCTACAAAAGTCAACCCAAATCAACTCAACGTATCCCACAAAGACGCACACTTCCTCCTAGCAAACCCGACCCGTTTCTTCAACAAATCATACACCACTTCCAACCCTTGTTGCTGGTAGTTTCCCAACAACCCCGCCGGCCCACCCGAATCCGGAAAATACCCACCGTTCATCAACATCATACACCCCACGTTTCTTTTCACTTTCCCATCATCTCCACCGTCCATAAACTCATAAAAATAATTCCTCCTAGGCATCACCACACTGGAATTCCCCCCAAAATGAAACACGACTTGCGGTACAATCCCTTTCCTACCGACCCGATCCACGTAATAACACGGGCTGAGCCCGGTCCGGTCTTCAACCGGTCCAGCCCGTTTATAACCCGGTTTCAACCGTTTCCCAAACTCCGATACTATCAAATTATAAAAACGTTCCGGTAACATGGTGTAAGTAGTACCGGAATCAACCACCATCCCGCCGTTCCCTTTTCCGTCAATCTTTTTCATACTTTCCGGCGCCGGTAACCGGCGGTTACCAACGGTGACGGCTTCTAACTCGACGTAGTAGTAGTAAGGATGTTTCGGGTTCTCAAGCATCGCGGTGTACGCGAAGTCGTCGGGTACCGGGTTTCCGACCCGTTTCTGTTTATTTTCACTGATGCCCGAGTCAACCCGGCCTAAAATTAGTGGACTCGGTTGTCTGACTCGGTTCGTGTCAAACGAGTGGGAAACCAAACAGTACGAAAACTGCGAGCCGAGATGAGGTGAAAATTCCGAAAGCTGAGCCGGTAACGACAGCGCGCCGCGCCCGAACCCAGCCACACCAATCGGCTCACCGAGGGCTTCATGAGCGCAGCCGAATGTGAAGTTCTTAATCACCAACGACGGCGGCGACGACATCGGAATTTCGAGATTGTCGTTGTAAAGACGGGCGACGAAGCTGCCGTCGCCGTAAGCGTAATAAAACGCCGGGCAGGAATACTCACCGCATTCCGACATCTCAATCGACTCCAAAGGGCAGCGCGCCATGGCGCATAGGTCAGAAGTTGCCACGTTAGAATGAACAGCTGAGCACGCACGTGACTGACACGTGACAGGGGCAGCAGAAGCAGAGAGGTTATGTGGCGACGGCGTCGTTTTGGGGTCGTATTTTCCCTCACACATAATACATGTAAACGGTTTACACGGGAGCCAAACGGTGTCGCTTCCGGTATCCATGTAAACAGTCACTGTTCGTTTGGGAGCAGAGCCGAGCGAGAAGGACATGGTGTAATCGCTTCCCGGAGAGAGCGGGACGGAGACTCGACGGTTGTGATGGCGGAGGAAACGGTTGGCAGAGCGGGTGGTGGTGGATTTCAGGAGGTGGTGGGTGGTGTTGAATTGGGAATTTGAGATGGAGTGGGTGAGTGGGAAGATAAGTAATTTGGAAGATGTGAAATTGGAAAATAAAAAGAAATTGAAAATAAATATTAAGAAACGAGAGGACGCCATTGATGGTGTGTTTGAGGGAGGAGGAAGAAGGGGGAGAGGTTTTTAAGGTGATGGCAAAAGGGAAGGGTTACGTGGAGCATTTGGTTTGGAATACAATAATAAATTAATTATTTAAAATAAAAAAAAAAACATTATAAAGATAATTGGATTTTAAACTCGTTGTAGGTGATTTGGTTTGGATAGACATTATGTAGTCAAAAGTCAGCATGTATTATCAAAGACTCCAGTTTTGCCATATAATATAACTTAATTATTAAGAGAATTACTAAATAATTTAAAACTTTTATGATCGAAAAATATAAAGTAATAATTGATTATGACGTTATAGACATGTCTACTCATTTGATAATGTTTTTTTTTTTTTTTTAAAAGGCGACTTTCATTTTTTAAGTGGCAGTCGCATCTCCGACAAGTCGGAGACCCGTTTACCTCTCAACCTGACCACTACGTTGTCTGAACCGGGCCCGCGGGTTCAGAACGAGAGGCTAGGCTTTCACCGGGAAACCATGGAGCCTGCTGCCACTTGACAGCAGTTGCGCCGCTACACGGGCCAAACCCCGCTAGCGTAACGCACTCCGGACTAAAACCCGGTTCGGCTCGGATTCGAACCTGCGTGGGCAGATTGAATCTTCATCGCCTATACCACTGGACCAAATGCTACATAAAGTTACGGTAGTAGAGATTAGATAACTCATTTATTACTGGTTTAATTTATTTAAAAGCTTAATGATATAATTTTATTTTGAAAAATAACTCTACACACCAAGTCTAATTGTGTTCATGTTAGATTGCTTTAGAACATTTTATTATCTAAACTTGAATTTTAAAAGCTTTGTTAGAAGCTTTGTTAGGGTAAAGGGGTATAACAGGTGTGAAACATGCGAGGGGTGTGAAACACTGACCTCATGGGACGTGAAAGTCTTTGGCGTGAGAATTCTTATGGGCGTGAAATGGCTCTCTCACACACTCACTACACTCACACCACTCTATTAAATTTTATAAAAATAATTAATACTCACACTCACACGTGTATACCTTTTACCATATGAAAATTGTTAGCGATTAGATGGCGTCCACATAAAGTGTGTTTTTTATATGGAACTCACTCACACCCGATATAAGTCATTTATTTGGAATGACACATCTTAAAACTACTTTTTATTGGTTTGTATTTATTTCTAAAACTGAAATACTATGTAGAAATTTCTAGCTCAAAACTAAAAAAAAGAGTAAAAAACTTATTTAATGTGTGTGCTTTGTTCTCATTGTTTTTAGTGATGACGTGTTATACCTTAGACATAATGATTAAAAATTACATATTTACCAAGTCAATTATATTCCTTAATCCTTAGGTGATCTAACACAAATCCCTATATTAACACATATACAGAGGATCTCTTCAAAGAAGGAGAAGTGCAAGGCTTCAATCTCAATACATTAAGCGATTCTTTTTGACTTTGTTAGTTAGGTTAATTGCACTAGATAATTATTGAAAACAATGTTATATATTCAACAAGTAGAACACATTGCTAGTATTAATATGACTAGGCATCCCTTTCATCCTTTTCTTAGTTTTTTTTATAGGGACGAGATCAAGAAATCTAACTTGTATATTATATAACTTGTTTAAAAGGGAACTTCTCAGGAACAACGTTTTCCTTCTATTGAACCGCATCACCACGTGACATGTTACTTTTGATTAGGTTTTTTTTAAATTCCGGTTTTTTCCTTCATAAATACAACTTCTGCAAAGTTTAAACCAGAAAAACATTTGGTTAAGATAGTAGCACGCAAATAACACCCCCTGTTGTCCTGGGTTCAAGTCTCCCTCCCCCCTCCCCTCCCCGAACTTAGCATCTTTCCCCTTTTTCCTTTTCCAATTTACTTGTTATTAAAAATATTGTTGTTTGGAACTATTATGTTTTTTACATGGGACACTTAGATTCTTCGTATACGCGTTTTGATATTTTGGATCATGACAAAATTCACGCCGCAACACGGGGACTAAGACAATACGATCCCGCTATAACGTGCGAGCTTGTAATCAACTAGTTATTATTTTAAATAAATCTTAAAATAAGTCTATTTTTTCTATCTCACCTTCTTCTCTCGATTGTCGTTATATTCATCAATTGTTGTTGTTGTCGTCATTGCCTCTTTGACTATCACCATTCACCATCAATTCAGAATCGACTCCCCCCCCACCCAAACTTACCCCTTTCCCCCACCCATCTCTTACCATCCGGCAATGACTAATATATGCATTCATTTTGTGTGAAAGAATCTTCAATTCATGTAAAGTTTTTTTTATTAATGATTGTACGTTTATGAGTGTCAATTTGTCAACAACCTACCAACTAAAATCTAGAAACTCTTAACCACATATTGCCTCCAAATCTAATCTTCTCCATGTTAATGACAAATAATGTGTTTATGCTAGCATTTTTAAATGATTTTATTATTAACCATGGATCACAAGCTGAAAAGTTTGTCTCAAGAAGGCGACCCGAACCCACCACGCCGGGTGGCGACCCAGAAAAGGTTGACCCATCTTAACAAATCGCATGAAAGGAGTTTACATGAGAGTAAAAAGTCTTTCATGGATCATGGAGATATCTTAGGAGTTTGAATTTCAAGTCTTTTTTTAGTATTTGTATTTGTTTCATTTTATCTTTTGTTGGTTATTATTCTAGAATCCTAAGGATTAGTTTTTTAGATTGAATTTTATTTACAAAACCATTTGATTGATTATGTTATCACATCATTTGGTATCAGAACTCTTGGTGATCAAATAGGTGCTCCTACAAGAGATCGACATTCTATTTGCAGAACAATCGGCCGAGGCAAGGACGGAGTCTATCTCAACCCACCAAATCTCAAGATAAACTTGCTCCAACAAATGATTCAAGATCTTGAACAGAGTCTTAAGATCAAGTGGCTTTGACAGAGGATCTAATATCTTGAGATCCAACAGAAGATGCGCAATAAGGAAGCCGAGTCGAGTACCGTCGTGTGGGACGAAAGTGATGACAAAGAGGGTGCAAAATGTTCTTAGCGGAATTACCGTTCAAGAGGGTGAACAAATGAAAGATAAAGACAATAACGACCTGACGTTATGCTTGAAGTGCGAGAATATTTAACGGTTTCTTCAAATGTTAATGAGGACGGTTTCCCATATTTTCTATCAAACTACAGTGGGTCGAGAACAAAAAAAAAATTATCGTGATGTTATACTTGTTCCTCCAAGTTCTCAAGACTCCAAGATGTGTCTTTTTCAAAAACAGGAAGGAGGTGGAGAGTCCCAAAAATCCAAAAGACTCGGGGCAAGACGACACATGTGGTACCAACTAGGGGGAATCCTTTTACTCCAGATTATGAACATCAGATCGGATCTGTCAAAAACGAGCTAACGACTATAGGAGGTATACTATACTATACTATACTATACTATACTATACTATACTATACTATACTATACTATACTACACTACACTACACTACACTACACTACACTACACTATACTACACTACACTACACTACACTACACTATACTATACTATACTATACTATACTATACTATACTATACTATACTATCGTATAGTATCATATAAAAATAACACTGATGTTAAACTGAAACTAACATATTCGTGCGGGCACACGATTGAAACACTTAATGATACTTCAACTAGCCCCATGTTCAAAAACCACATTCCACTAGGGATGAGTACGATACCGAATTTATGTAAAAGTGGGTACCGATACCGAATTGTCGGTATGGTACCGGTTCGGTACAGTATCAGTATGATACAATTACTCGTTACAAAGTTTTCATCTCTAGATGGTATCGGTATCGAATTTATGGAAAAGTGGGTACTGGTACCGAATATATCGGTACCGGTACTCGGTGTTAACAAATGAACATGACAGAGAAAAGATGGAGTCTCTATATTACACAAATGAAGATTAGCTTACAAATGAACTCAAAGCAAACATTAAATAGAATGCTAAATGGGCTAAGGCACATATCAGACTTATTATGCTAACATCCCCCCTCAAACTCACAATGCAATAGCAATAAACATTGAGAGTTTGTCACACAAGAAACAAAACTGAGATGCCGATTGAGCCTTGGTGAACACATCTGCAATCTGCAAGGCTGATGGAACAAAAGGAAGTGAGATGGTCCCGAGCTGAAGATGATGACGAGTAAAATGACAATATATCTCAATATGTTTTGTCCATTCATGAAAGACAGGGTTCTTAGCGATCTGCATAGCACTTTGATTATCACAATGAAATGGGGTAGGAGAGAAAACAACAACCCCCATGTCTGCCAGAAGCCATCGTAGCCAAACAATTTCACATGTAGTCACAGCCATAGCACCGTATTCAGCCTCAGTGGAGGACCTAGAAATAACATCTTGTTTCTTGCTTTTCTATGAGATTAAGGAATCACCAAGGAAAATACAGAAACCAATAGTAGATTTACGATCATTAGGATCACTATCCCAATCAGCATCACTATAGGCACACAATTCCAGAGAAGATGTAGAGGGTAACAGAAGACTTTGAAACTGAGTGCCACAAAAATATCTCAAAATACGAAGAACAGCTCCCAAGTGTACAGAAGTAGGAGCGGTAAAAACTGGATAACCACATGAACAACATGAGCGATATCAGGGTGAGTAACTGTAAGATAAACCAAACTGCCTAAAATGGTACGATATAGGCTCGGATCAGATAAAGGAACACCATAAGTGGGAAAGTAACGTGCATTGGTTTCAAGGGGAGTGTCTGCAATTCTGTTATCAGAAAGTCTTGCACGCTGAAACAGATCAGAAATGTACTTCGTCTGAGAGAGAAGATATCTCTTTTTAGATTGAGCTACCTCAATCCCCAAAAAATACCGTAATAACCCCAAATCTTTCATAGCAAAACGATGGGCCAAGTCACGTTTCAAGGATTCAATGTCTTCATAATCATCACCTGTAATAATCATGTCATCTACATATAAAGACAAGAGAATTCCAGCATTCGTACATCAAACAAATAATGCCGAATCATGATTGCTAGGAAGAAAACCAAGGGAAGTGATGATTGTGGAGAATTTTTCAAACCAGGCACGAGAGGCCTGTTTGAGTCCATATAGAGCTTTTCGAAGCCGACAAACTTCACCGGGCTGATGAGCTATTCCCGGGGGTGGAGTCATGTAAACCTCCTCATGAAGATCACCATTCAGAAAAGCATTTTTGACATCCATTTGACAGATCTTCCATTGTCGAATGGATGCAACATCAATTAAAGTACGAAATGTTGTCATTTTTGCCACAGGGGCAAAGGTCTCCTCATAATCCATACCATACGTTTGTGAATATCCTTTTGCCACAAGTCTGGCCTTGTACCGTTCAACAGAGCCATTAGACTTTGTCTTAATCTTATACACCCAACGACAACCAACCTTATTTTACCTGGTGGTAGAGGAACCAAATCCCATGTGTGAGTCTGATGAAGAGCAGTGAGCTCTTCAGCTATAATATTCTGCCATAGAGGGTCAGAGACAGCCTCTTTATATGATTCTGGTTCAGACAGATGATGAATGCCCGCGATAAAAGAACTAAACGAAGCAGAATATGCAGAGTATGCAAAATCTGGTAGTTGACATGAGTAGGCTTTCTCGGAGGTGGAGGAGAATCAACATTGGTGCCAGATGACGTGGAAGGTTCATGAACTGGCACATCATGTGCAACAGAAGTATCTGGAGCATGCATATTAGGATCAACAGACGAATCGGGAACATCAGAGGTTGGGATATCAGTGTCGCTAGCAAAAGGATCAATGTTCTGAAGATCCGTCTTTGTTACATCATGTGACTTAGCTGGAATCGAATAGAAGGGAATATGTTCAAGAAATGTAACATGTCTTGATACATATAACTTCTGACTTACAGGATCAAAACAACGATATCCTTTTTGTCCCGTTCCATATCATTTGGGACCACTGGCATAGCCTAAGAAAACACATAATGCTGACTTATTTGTCAATTTGTCTCGTTCAACGTGAGGACGGAGAGCAAAGCAAGTACATCCAAAAACCCGTAACTCACCATAATCTGGGCGTTCACCGAAAAGACTTTCAAATTGAGACATCCCATCATTGTGAGAAGTAGGGATCCTATTAATCACATGTTGGGCGGTCAGGAGCGCTTCTCCCCAAAAGACACTAGGTACTTCAGCAGATAAAAGGAATGAACGAGCGGTTTCCATAAGATGGCGATGTTTCCTTTCAGCAACACCATTCTGTTGAGGAGTGTCAGTACAAGACGATTGGTGTATGGTACCATCTGATGCAAGCAACTGAGTAAAATCATTAGAGGTGTATTCACCCCCTAAGTCACACCTGAAACAATTTATAACAGCAGAATGCTGCGTTTGAACATAAGCCCTAAATGTTTTATAAATGGCAAAGAACTCAGATCTACGTTTCATAAGGTACACCCAGGTAAAACGAGTGTAATCATCAATAAAGGAAACATAATAACGTGAACCGCCCTTAGTGGATACTGGTGATGGTCCCCACACATCAGAATGAACAATATCAAATTGTGCAATAGAATAAGAAATACTTTTATCGAAAGGTAAAGCAGAAAATTTTGCAAGTTTGCAACCACTACAATCAGAAATGTCACAAGTTTGCAATTGACCCAAAGCATCTGAAGAAACCAAAAATTTTAAACGAGATGCGGACACATGTCCCAAACGAGAATGCCAAATATAAAATTCAGACGACAAAGGACTTAAACGAAAATAAGACAAATCAACACTGGAGGCATCAACACCAGGTGCAGGCACTTTGAGTTCTTCTAAGACATATAAATCTCCCACCCTACGACCGATCCTAATCACCTTCTGAGTGTGTTGATCCTGCACAACACAAAAAATGTCACAAAAGAAAACCCAAATTCCAGACTTACACAACTGACCGACTGAAGCAAGATTTAAGGCAAGCTTCGGAATATAATAGACATCATTGAGACACACATGAGGGGTAGACACAGATCCAACACCCTCTACCAACATAGATGTAGCTCTAGCAGACATGACAGAAACAAGCGAAATAGGAGACAAAGAAAGAAAAGAAGACAGATAGGGAGACATATGATGTGAGGAACCAGAATCCAAAATCCATAATGATGACGAAATACCTGAGGCACCAGATGAGACAGTCCAGCATCAGACATAGCGGTAGGGTTGGCGGCAAGGAACTGTCTGAACTGTTCAAATACTTGCGGATCCAGAGCGGATGGTGGTTTGTTCATTTCTATAGATGGTGGTGTAGCAACAGCAGTAAACGGATGTGGTTTAAATGTCCATGAAGATGGACCAGATGAATCAACAGAAGTGGACGTGCGAGACGAAAATTGTCCACCTGATATGTTCTGTTGTGGGGGCTTCTGCAAGGTAGAATTCCTCCTGCTAAGTAATAATGGACATTGAGACTTCCAATGATTTTTCCCTTTGTAGAATGCACATTCATCAAATGCAACTTTAGCACCTTGTCTAGGCTGATTAGGGGGAACGGCAAACACATCTGGAGCAGTAGTTACTTTAGGACCTTTATCAACCTGAGATTTTAAACGAGTTTCCTCTGCAATCAACTCGTGAACAACTGAATCAACTGTTGGAAGAGGGGAACGATGAAGAATCGTTCCACGCAGTCCCTCAAAATCTGAATGTAATACCATCAAAAATCGTATCAAACGTTGTTCCTCTATTCGAACACTATATGGTTTAAACCCATTCAATGCTGCAGGTTCTGTAAGTGTCAATTGATCCCATAAATCAGACATAGCTCCATAGAAATCTTGAATGATCATCTCATTCTGTTGAAGAGCACGGATATCAAACTCCAACTGGTACTGTTTAGCAAAGTTATACTGAGTATACAGCTTTTCCAAATGATCTCAAACTTCCTTAGCTGTGTCATATTTAGCCAACTGAATACCAATGGATTGACCTACAGAGTTGTTGATCCAAGTTATAACTTTAGAGTTATCCGTTTCCCATATATCAAGAGCTAAGGCATATTCAGTAGCCTTAGACTTATCAGTAGGCTTTCCCTTAGTACCTGTGACATAACCCCACATATTTTTCCCTTGAAGAAAGTTTTTCATTACGTAACTCCAGTAGGTGTAGTTTTTACCATCCATACGAGTACTAATAAGCTGAAGAGAGTCATCTTTCTCAACCATATTATCAAAACAACGAATCACAGCAGAATAACCACAAAGTTCAAATAACCGTAAACTTCGAATGCCGCAAAGTTCGAATCGCAAACTTGGAACCGCAAACTTGGTGAAAACCGCAAACTTTGAACCGCAAAGTTGGTGTCAAAGAAAAGATGGAGTCTCTATATTACACAAATTAAGATTAGCTTACAAATTAACTTAAAGCAAACATTAAATAGAAAGCTAAATGGACTAAATAGACTAACACCCATATCAGACTTATTATGCTAACCCTCTATATCAAATGCTCATCCTTACTTCCTACTCCTTTTCAACCAACTCAAATTTATTTCAAATTTCGTGATTTCAAAAACATATTTGAGTGACACCAAAATACCAAATCCTACCAGGATTTTTTGTTTAAAAAGATAAATAGTAAAAATGTTACGCACATTGATGATCATATAGTTTATTATTATAACATACTAGTTTAAATCCCGTGTCTACACACGGGGTGAAATATATCAATACATAAAAATTTTAAAAGTTTATGTATATATATTTTACATGTGTAAAAATTTATTACATATAGTAAGAATAGAAAACAAATTCAAAATATGTAAAAAAATAATATATAATTGGGTTTCGAAAATACGTTAATTACTATTTTTTAATATAATTTGACTTTTATTTACTATTTGATTAAAAATAAAAGTTATATAATTAAATTTTAAAGTTTCTTATGATAAGAGGTAATTTAAAATAAATGTGTTTTATTAGTATAATTAGTATTTTTTCTTTAAATATATATTATTATTAAAAGATAGAAGTGCATTAAATAGGAGAGAGAGACGAGAAAAAAATGATGAGAATGATATGGAGGCGACACGTGGCATACAAAAACTTTTATTTATTATATAGTATAGATATAGATTATGATAACGTGCAACACCCTAGATAAAAATATCGGCTGTGGATAGGAGATATGTTAGGTTTATAAGGAATATATATTTTGGGCGCACTGACTGTAGATGAAACAAGAACTACACGATTAAGTGTGCTTGGATGACATTAATCTAGAGATAACTGACCTCTTTGGCATTGGCGTACCCACTCTTTGAAGAGTGAGTCAAAGAGTGGGTCGTCCGATACCCATGAAAAAAAATGTTTGATACATAAACTATCCAATCCTGACCAACCCCAAAGATTACGCTAACCCTCATGAACTTTTTTTTACCAAAACGACACCAAAAAAAAATAATTTAAAACTTGACATTTTTATAAGTATAAATTTGTTAATTGTTACAAACTAATTAACAAATATAGATTTATTATAATTATTTACATTGACATATTCATCAATCGTATAAACAATTAACATCACTCGGTCAGTAACAATTTAATCAAATAACATTTTACCCTAAGTTCATCTATTTCCTTTTAAACAATTAACCGGTCTTGGCAAACCTCCCCCTCCCAAGCGAACGTGATTCAGTGAAATGAAAACAATCATCTGTCACTGCATCCTGTGGGAGTCAGTCGCCTGTCAAAGTGTTACCCCTCCACTCTCCTGAATCCAAAAGACCTAACAACCCAATTTAGTCTATTTCGGTGAATTAAATCCGGTAAAAAAAAGTTTGATTATCAGACTCAATCATAGTAAAAAGTTTCATTGACCCGATTCAATCTAGAAAAAAATATTTGAACGACTCGACCCGACAAAAAATCCCTTTTAGTAGACATCCGAGCAACGGAAATTTCCGACACCCATGAAAAATATTTCTGAGTCAGCCACTGCTCTTGGAAACCATAAACAAATATGTAAGATTCTAGTAAGAAAAAAACAAACAATATTGATTGATATGAGATGTCAGATGTTACAAACCATATGATGAAAACTTATAACAATAATGAACAATAGAGTTTAAAGTGTCAAGTAGTATAGATGAAAACCTCCTTTCGGACTCAACTAAACGACTAATTAATCAAGTAACTAACACTTTTATAATGGAAAACAACATAACCAGGGAAAAGTTAGCTACATAATTAAATGGAACGTCAGAAACTAAATATATATGATAACATATATAAAATACAATAATTAGACAACTTGATACCATATGGAAAAACTAAAGTTAGCTACCTATTACTTGATCCCATATTAAAATACAATAATAATTAGACAACTTTAGTGATATATTTTTCTAAAGCTAACAACCAATTTATAAAATTAAGAAGGGTAGGTAATCATGTTAATTTATAACATAAAAAATATCACTTGAAACCCTCTCCCACAACCCTCCCATTAGTGTCGAAACAAGAGGGTTATCATAAGGTTGTCTTATCTATCGAGTACAAGTAAGGAGCCTAACTCATGTTTTTTTAAAGTAAAAACAAAATTTTAATATATAAAGACTAGACAAGTGACCGGAGGGTCAATAGACCCTCCCCTGATTTCGCTCATACCTCCATATAACATGAGGGGACTTGTCTGATTTTAATTTTATAAATAAAAACAAAATATTATATAAGAATTTTAATCAAGAACATATTTTTTCATTATTGTCTGTACATCTTGGGGATTAGGATATTAAGTTTATTAATACCTCAATACCAAAAACCAAAATAAATGAAATAATTTTGGTGTTTATCATATTAAAATAGACTTTTAATCTTTTTTATACCATGGTTAAGTTATTTTTTCTATAGATAATGTTTTATTTAATTTAAAGATATAATAAGTATTATTTTATCGACAAATATAATATAGTGAAATGACACCAACCAAACAAAAACATGTCACGAATTTTCATGTCAAACAAAGAAACACAGCTGTATATATGAACTCCCCTAAACAATCAAAATCATGAACTCCATTAAAAGAAAAACATAATATTTCTATAAAAGTACATTATAGATTTGAGTTAATTTACTATCATGATGCTTCATCGTATATGTAATCAAAATATATTGGATTGATATTTGAACAATTTCCTTCACATAACACGAATGGAATTTTGCCTTATTTTTACTAATTTAGTATGACTAACGGAAAGTTGCTATAAATTAACATAGAAGAACACAAATAAAATAAAAAAAGAAATTTAAGACCTATTACAGAAAATTAAATTAATGTAAGAATAAAAATAACAAAGTTAAATCGTTTAATTTTTTGATTAATGGTTTATATTTTTAAAAATTTGTATTTCTTACATATAAATATGTGTGTTTATGTATATAAAAACCATTAAAATAACATTTTTCATATGTTTATATATATATATGAACGTTTACCTACACATGTATAAGTAAAATAAGTTACACATTAATTATACATGTGTATGTTATAATGAAATTTGTTAACTTTTTTTTAATCTGATGAGAGACGAATAAATATTATATTTCTATCATTCTCTTCTATTTAAAAAAAAATAAGATTGAAAAAATAAATGATCAATTTTATTCTTCGTGTTCTCAAAATATTTAGTGTTATTTATAGAACCCTCCTCTATCTGGAACTTCATTCAAACTCACTTTTCCTTTGTTTGAAAACTATCATAGAAAACCCGTAAAAGTAAATTCAAAAGTTTCCATGAGTGGATAGATGACCTTGAAGTCATTCCTAAGGTCATCTAGTATTCCGGACATGAAGCCATGTGAGGGGCGCGAAACACCACCCACTAGAGCCGTGAAATTGGTGGGCATGAGATTTTTCATGGGGAATCAAACGAAAGTTACCGTTTTCTAACTAGAATAGTATTTTTTTTAAACGAACTCTATAAATATCTCACTTTTACTTATATTTTTATACACAACATTTATAAATTAACCTTTCTCTATTCTATTTTTATAATTCTTCATCTATCAAAATGAATCTCAATGATCCAAACAATGTTTTGAATTGGTTGCGTTTCGCTCAACAACAAAGTGCGTTCAACCAAATTCCTCAACAACAAAACACGTTCAACCAAAGTACTCGACAACAAAATGCGTTTATTCATCAAAACTAGTATGTCCAATCAGGATACACACAGTATATGGACCCCATGTTATTTCCTCAATCCCACTTTAGTTTGTATTTTTTATTTAATTTATGTATTTTGGTTTTTTAATATAATATTAATATTTAATTAAAATTACATAAAAAAATTACTAAACAATTAATTTTCACACCACTCATATTTCCATGTGAAAGTTGTGTGAAAACTCTAGGTGGTGAGGCGATGCACGCCACTACACTTTATTTTCACATGTGTAATTTTCACATGATGTATATCTCATTCTCTAAAGTGATTGGCCATATGAATAATTAAAAACACTTTCAATAATTATTATTATTTTTTAGAACAACGACTCACACACTCATATATGCATACTTGTACAGTACATCAACTCTCATTTTATCACATGTCAGGATTTAAACAATGTTCTTCTTTAAAGAGTCTTTGACTTTTATTACAGCTTTACCAACCCAAGTGATTATTAATATTTTTATTTGAAACAATCAAATAATAAGAATAGTTTTCAGTATTGATTGTGTAAGAGCGACTTCATACCTTTTTTTTTTGGATAATTATGCCTTCAAACAAACTTGTTTCCGTTTTTTCATTGTTGTTCCATGCCTAGTTTTGAAGAGATGTATGAGAAGACATTTTAGATGTCCAATTCCTGTTTTGATTGATTCAAATAAACCTTACGGACCAACAAATGTGATAAACTTAGTCATGGACTATAGCCCTTTTAAAAATGGTCTTTTTAGCAGTTTCAAAAGACAAGCACATTTTTCAAATTATAAATTTATGGATGTCATTCTATACATGACAAACTTATGAAAAACTTATAAGAAGTTTGAAATTTAAACATATAACAACAATGAAATACAACTCACATACAACTTCAAACAAAAATTTATTATATGAGATTTATTATCCTATGGTCACAACCATAAACCTATGTGAATTTGTATGTTTATAGAAATCATATACAAGATTTAACTATGGCGGCAAATGAGCCGAACGAACACGAAAAATGAATTGTTCGTGTTTGTTTATTAAGGAAATTTCCTATTAACGAACATATAACCAAACAAGATTTGATGTTCGGTTTCGTTCATTAAGGAAATGAACATGTTCGTGTTAATCTGATAATCCTACGTAACGAACACAAACAAACAGAAATTTATTTGAGAATAAAATTAATATTTTCATCTCAAATTAACATTACACAAAATCCATCAAAAATAAATATTAAGTGCTTGACAAGTAATATAATTATTTTCACATACTTGACGTAATTATTATAAAACACAACTAACAATTATTTTTAATTGATAAAATATAAAATATAAAAACCTTTAAAGACCAAACGAATTGGAACATGAACGAACACAAAGGAACATAAACAAACACATTACCGAACATCCACGATTTGTCATGTTCGTTCATTTAAATAAGCGAAAAAAATTTCTTGCTCATGTCCGTTCATTTATTAAACGAACTTCACATCAAACGGTTCACAAACTGCTCGTTAAACGTTCGGTTCATATGAAATCTTAAAGTCAAGATTAGAACCTTAAAAAAGTATGATTTTTTACCTTAAAGAAATGATAAATGGCCAATACAAAAGACTTTTTTGTTAATAGAGTGCGGAAAGGTTGGGAGTAAGAGAGTGATTGATTCCAAAATATGGAGTGGGGCATATATCTGAAGTTGTTGGGTTGGGTTGGGGGGTCTCCATGCATTAAAACCGATCCTTTTCATGCCTTGCTGGCATAGCCACCAGAACTACTTCCAAACAATCATTTGGTACTGCCCTTCTTCTCTAAATCTGTATAAAACTCTACTTTTTTCTATCAACCTTCTGCCTAATCATTATTCACCAAACACAAAAATATAATACACACATCTTTTTGTAATAAACTGTGTTATTTCTAATTTAATATGTAACTATTTATATATTTTTCTATTTAAAATTGATGATGTATTAAACATCTTTATATAATACACGCGGAGGGTTGTTCTAGTGCAAATTGAAATTTTCATGTGAGGCATACAAAGTGGGTATTTAATTACATATCACATGCTTATAATCACGTAGAGTTATATATATAATAGCACATAATTATGTATATAATTACGTACCGTTGCATGTATAATAACAATTATATATATATATAATTAATACACAGTTATACACACAATAGAAAAAACTTAAAAAAAATTGTTGTATTTTTAAAAGGATATATAGGAGCACTATATTTAAATTGAAAATAATAAAATATTGATTTATGGCGTGTGTGTATACATATGCATATTTAAAAAAATAGTGAGGTATATAAAGTTATACCTTCTTTGCCTAGATAGTTATGAAGTTATTATCACAGCCTCTGTCTTAGTCATTGATTTTTCTTGATTAAAAGTTCAAATTCATTTCACACATTTTTCAACGAAAACCACTTTGATCTTATTCCTATATAACAGATACGAATTTTGAAGAATTTAAATATTGAAGGTATTAAAGTCGTTTTCCTCCTAACGGTGGGGGCTTCATTTCTAGGAGTTTCTAACAAACCAAAGCCTACGCCTATTGATATAACACATAATACAAAGTGACAAAACACATGTCTCTATTGGCTCATATATTCGATTTGTCTTTTGAATGGAGTCCACACACATAAACAAATTTGTTGCATATATGTCATACTTTCGTATTCAGTGGCGAAGCTTGAAGAAAAACGCAGGTTTTCCCTATCAGGGGCCGAAACTTAGTGCCTATAAAATTTTCGGCCGAATAAGTATAAATTAACACTTGTGAGCGAAAAATCAGTGGAGGTCGGAGCCCTCATTAAGCTTCCCCCTTGTCCGTTTTTACCTTATCTTGTGTAAATCAATGAGCCAAATCACCTAATCAAAGATAAAAAATAATTGCATATTCTACCCTTAAATGTAACATGCATTTGATTCCTTGTAGACGGGATTCACATCTAAAGAGACGACCTTTTCGTTGTCTTGTATACGCTTGTGGTATATTTAACCATCTCTTTCATAAATCGACTTGTTTCACCACCGTGTAGACCAAGACCAAACATGCATGTTCTACCATCATGTAGTGCAACGATGAGGGCGTTTGGTACGCGTAAGTTTTATAAAATAATTGGAATTTAGAGAAATTGGAATATGTTCGAAGAATTGAAATTTGTAAAAAAAATGAAATTGGTATTGAAGTTTGTCAAACGAATTGAAACTAGTTATGTATTTAGTTGACAAAATAATTATGTTTGGTTTATAAATTTGTTAAAAAGATTGAAATTTAGTGAGTTGAGGGTGGTGGCACGGGTGGGAAGGTGTTGGTGGGGGTAGGGTGGTCGCGGTTGTGAAGGAGACGGTGGAGACACGACAGAATCCAACAAGTTGGCAAAGGTGAAAAACACACTATTCGATATTTTTATGAATATTTGAAAAAAATGGTAATTATATATCAACTAAAGTTATTACTTATTAGTGAGGTGGGGTACTTTTAAAAATCCAAAAACAATAAAACATTTTTATGGATTTTTTATGAAAATTTGTAATACATGAAATGTTTCTATACATTATTTGATTGTTCGTTGATATTGAAATAGTATGAATTGAAGACGTTTTAGAAAGAAGAAAGTGAACTTGATATGTACTTATCACATTTAATTATTTAGACATTCTACATTATATTTTTTTTGGGACAACTTCAAACTAATTTTTATATACTGTGTTATTATAAGAATTTTGAATTTTTTATGTTATATACTATTCTAGGTGTAAACTTTTAAATATAGTGGAACTAGGTTATAAATCCCTTGTATTACACGGGTTGAATAAATGCAATATTATATATTTGATAATAAATATTTACATATTACATATATATGGTATATTACATAGTTTTTTAATACAAATTTTAGAAATATCATATAGTTATTTTTAAAATGTTTTATAAAAAGAATAAAAAAATGCTCAAATTAAAAAAAAATGTTTTATGAACAAACTTATATTTTTGTTAAATAAAAAACGTTTTATAAAAACAATTATAGAAATCATTATTATTTAATAAGAGAGAGACAAAAAAACAAAAAATTATCAAGAAACGATTAAAGAAAATTTGTGCAATTAATAGGAGAGGCGAGAAAATTTATATCACCAAAACCTTTATTTATTATAGAATATAGATATAGATATGTAAATTTGTCACGTTTACTTTTTGGGACCACTTCAAAAAAAAAACTATTAAAGAATGTTTCTTTATGAGAATTTTAAATCTTTTTTATGTTATATAGCATTGTAGTTGTAAACTTATAATTTTACTGTAAAATATGTATAAAAAAAACTTTGAGTTAATCGGGTTATATCTCGTATGTCTGACGTATCAAATTTTTTTGCTCATGTGGGGTTCAACTAGCCAACCCTTGAACACGACCCATTTAGCACCATTAGACGATGATTGAGGTGGTAGCAATGATTATAGTGGTAATGGTGGCGGCGAGAAAGAGGTAGATTTAAATTCCTTTGCTTGAATTCCTTTCAAATTTACAACCATCGTATTCAATTCTATTGAATTCCAACAAACACAACGCCCTTTTACGTTTTCACCAACCATTTAGCAATTAAAAGTTTCCAAGATAACAAGGACCAACTCTTTTGTGACCAAACAATAGCTTGCATATAGGTAGTATTAGCTGTACTTGGTGCACTTACACACCATATCCTTGTGGCAATAAAGCAAGAAGAATAGCCCTACCACAAAATGCATGACAAAGAATTGCTAATACCAAAGCTTCCACATATTATTTGTGCTGTGCATGTATAAAAACAAAAGTTCCAAAAGCCAAAATGATCACTTTCTCATGGCCAGAAAAAGAAAGAGAAATCGGATGTGAACCATATATGGTAAACTCATTGGTGTTGGCATAAAAAAGTTAAATAAACATCATTTTCTCTAGTACAATTATAAACTCTGCATGAGCTGTCCTTAGGTGCAATGCAACACACACCATACATGTGAAACTTTGTGGTGTTTGGGTTGGACTAACCTAAGCCTATCACCCAATATAGTAAAAAATGTTTACCTGATTAGAGTTTATTTGATTATGATTTATGGCTTCAATCTTTCTAACAATTTCTGGGCTTCAATAAATCCACCTAGCGGTCCCAAAGACGAGTATTTCACCCTTTTCCACCTGAATTTAGTATTTTGAAAAATTAAATTGGTTGTTTGCAGACTTTTTTTTTTGTGATGATGAAACAAAGTATTCTCACCTGGGTACATATGGAAGTGCCAAACAGTGAAGGTGGAGATGGTTTACACTGTTGAAGGGAGGCTGATGAAACCCGAATCTGATTCAAGGGAAAAGATTGCTTGTAATGATCAGCAAGAATTTTGTATACAAAAAAAAATAAAAAATTAAAAGGAATAAAATCATGAAATAATAACCAAGTTTTAATATTGTTTCAATAAAGTCATTCATACTTTTTTCTAACTATAAAAAACACTCAAGTTTCATTATTGTTCCATTGTTGTGAAATTTTTTTATAAATTTTAAAATTAAGTAACTTAAATGAAGCATACATGAAACTTGGTTACTATTTCGTGATTATTATTTTTTTCAAGTTTGTTAAATGGAACAATTATAGAACTTGGTTCTTATTCAGTGAATTTTTTTCTTCACAATCACCTCCTATTTCAGGTAAAACTTGAAAAAAATAATCACTAAACAGTAACCAAGTTTCATATATGTTTCATTTAGGTGACATAATTTAAAATTTTTTTGACATCTATGAAAAAAATTTCACAACAATAGAACAATATTGAAACTTCGGTTTTTGTATTTAGAAAAAAGTGTGAGTACTATATGAAGTATGCACGAGTTCTAGTCGAAACCCAATCTTTCGCACCGCCCCCTGCGCGAGGGTAGGACTAGTGGTAAAACACATCATGAAGCTTCAAATGAGTAGTGAAGGCTTTACCTTATAAACAACACCTCATTTTGTTCCCAAACCGATGTGGGACAAGCTTCTACCACTTAGACATTCATTCACACTTATGTTTTTGACTTTTGATTTGATTATTAATATTATATATATAATATATATATATATATATATATAAGTTTATGCATGGTATAAAAATTACCGATATCTCACCGCGAGAACCGATATCTCAGATATCGGTCCTTGACCGATAACCGATATTTTTCCGCATTAACTACATAGTTCCTGAGGTTTAAACCTGCATGGCTTTTAGACGGTCGGTTCATAAGTTCAAATGAACTGTTGTGGTTCTTTAGGCTCCTGTAAATTGTAGCATCTAAAGTGACTCACGTGTATTCGTTTGTGATATTATTACCTGTATTGAATGGAAGTCGGTGCATCTCGGCTTAGCAGCGTCTGCCCCACATTTAGCATGTGACTGACTGGACAAAGAACATAACTAGACTCAAAAACACTGAAGTTAAAAAAAATTTGAAAATTATCTTGAAATTGGGTAAGAAACTTTATTGTTTTCTATAGTAAAAAAGAAATACCCAAAGAATAGTCTTGTGTCCTCCTTTGGAGGTCCTTGACTGTTGCAATGTGCTCCACAGGAATCACCAAGTAATGCCTATAAATATATCCAGCCATACATAGGGTCAGTTCATCTCATAAATAAAACCTAATATATATTATGGCATCACATTTCTTCTAAGTTAATTCAAAATTAAGGGCAAAAATAAAACTTTATGTTAAGCCTCGGGATGGTCAATTGTGATAGGAGACATCACCAGATCAATGATGTACTGTGTTGGGTGCAAACACAATCTCGCATCAGTAAAAAGATAATCTCAAAGTCAGTATATAAGTTTGATGGCATACTGTTGATGTGGGCTAAGTAGCAATCTTAACATAATTGCATTCTATGATTATTTTCAAAAGGAATTAACAATTTGTCAGTTCGTTTTTCTAGATTTTATATCAACTCAATTTTTGTCCCAAAAAATAAAATGGAAAAAGCAAGTGGGAAAAGAATAAAAACACAGAGAAGGTATAATAACAAAAGTGGGAAAGATTAAAAAGAAAAATGACTCGTCTACTTACAATTTCCTTGATTAGCTAACTAACAGCATGCACATTTAGATGGCTAAAACAACAAAATACTCATGCTTCACCTACACAACACTTGATACCCCATTAAAAAGCTGTGCAACTCTCACTACAAACCTTCACAATTATTTCTAGCTCAAAATTTACCCACGACATATTCATTGTTATTTAGTGGATTAAATTTACCATTTACCCCAGGAAAACAAATGTCCTAATTAATATTGAAGTATTGAACTACATAGTCTCACTATCTTTACAGAGTTCTCTGCTTTCTGTTTCAATTTTATAGCAAGATCACCAAGTTCAATTTCTCATAGAAATACAATGAATAAATTCATAAAGGTGCAAAAATAAAAAATCTAACAAGATACTCGTGAACAAGACGTAGTACAGAGAAATTGGTACAAGAAATCCTAAATTGGTTGATAAATTTCCGCTGATCATATGCCATTATTTTGACAGAGCAGTCGAATCTGTTCGACAATAAACAGTTGAAGAAACGGCAAGCATACCAAAAGCATTAATGTGGTTTTCAAAGGCTATGGGATAATTATCATAAGAGTAGAAAAAATGAAGCTGATGGCAACAACACATAAAAAAGCAAACACTGTATACATCATACAGAAGTCTGATGTGAATTACAGCTCTGAGGAAGCTGAATTCACGATATCAACTCTTTAAATGTTTAGGATTGAAGATTCAATGGCCAAACAATAAGCGAGATAACTTGGAGAACTGAGAACTGAAGAACATTCTCAAGGTTAAAAGCCAAAACACACTGTGTTGGCAACTGAATCAATAACACAGGCAGCACCAGTTGATTTTTGTGGAGGAACAACCCCACGACTCTTTTTATTAATTAAAACCACGACAATTACACAACCCTAACCATCTATTAATAATAAAACTCTAATTTAATTCCAAGCTATTCTCCTAAACTAAACATTACCACATAAAACATAAAGTCATAAACACCTAAATAAAGACTCCATACGATATATAAAAAAAACAATACCAAATAAAAGACTAAATATATCTTTTCTTTTTTCTTGACTCTCGGCTGCAACAAAGACTCGACCCACACCCTTTTTATTTACCCAGCTTCACGTGAATCTTATCAAGATTAAAGCTTTCATTCTCCCCCTTAATCTTGATATAGACCCATTACTTCATTAGAGCTGCCGGCACGTCATCTCGAGCCAAGTTAACTTCCTCCTCCTTTGGTGCCGACCCAGGATACCCGTATGCAAAGTGTCCATACTCAAGGCAACTATAGCATCCTGCTAGCTTTACTTTGACCCATACCTTGCTCCTTTTGGTTTTCACTTTGTTGGAATTGACCACCTCTTCCTCTCCTAATACCGCATCCTTTACCTCGGCCACGTCCTCGGTTGCCTTGATTATCCTCCCTCGACCACAACATTCGCAACCAGGTTCATCATTCTTCTCTTGTCCATTGGTTGTAGTCAATAACAGTTTACTTTGACCCTCATTATCGTTTCCATCTGGTACTTTAATTCGTTCCTCATAAGCCTTGAGTCTACCGATGGCTTCTTCAAAAGGCATACTTTGAATATTAGAATATTGCTCGATAGAAACAACAATCTGAAGATATTTGTTGGGAACGGAGTTGAGTAATTTTTTCACGATCACTGCATCTTTTAGAGTTGAACCAAGGTTGTTGAAATTGGTGGTGAAACTGCTAAGTTTCCCAGCAAAGTCTTCAATAGACTCGGTTTCTTTCATCTTCAATTGTTCCAACTCCCTTCTTAAAGTTTGTAAACGGGCCTTTTGAACCCGATCAGCCCCAAGAAACCTTACCTGAAGTGCCTCCCATATGTCCTTAGCCTTACGATTTTTTGCAACTTGTTGCAGTATCTCCTCTCGCAAGGCTTGAAACAGACTAGCAACTTTGTTCTTCGCGCCAACAGCTTCACGAGTAGCAGGTTTAATTGCTTCCCAAGGTCCCTGAGCATCCAAGATTGATTCCATTAGTATCACCCACGTGTTGTAATTTGTTGACGTGAGTTTTGGGCACTGCAGTGTAGTCATATCGCTTTCTTTGGGCGGAATGAACAGTGTGTTTCCTACTGATGTATCCTTTTCTACCATGGTTGATATGGGTCTTCATAGTTATGTAATCAGTTCTTCAATCGTTGTTTTCCTCTCCCCTTTTTTCTTGCGTTGGACCTGTATGACACAGGTTGGTTGATCACCGTCCAGACCTCAAAGAGCTCCAGATCGATTTTCTTCTTCCTTCGTCCTTCTTCTCAGTTGCACACGGCTTGAATCAGAATCACTCAGGTCGTCCTCTTCTTCTTGATCGCTCACATAGAACCGATCCTTTTTTCTTCCTGATTGCTCACACAGAACCAATCCCTTCTTCTCCTGAATTCTCCAGTTGTCTCACACT
This sequence comes from Smallanthus sonchifolius, assembly GCA_023525975.1. Taxonomy (NCBI): domain Eukaryota; kingdom Viridiplantae; phylum Streptophyta; class Magnoliopsida; order Asterales; family Asteraceae; genus Smallanthus; species Smallanthus sonchifolius. The sequence goes on along the minus strand of CM042041.1, from coordinate 55,414,685 downwards.
GAACACAACTTTGATCTGATTGCCTCTTCTTAATCAAATTCACGGTCTCAAAATAACCCCTTGATCGCTCACTCAGATTCGATCAAGTCTTCTTGTTTCTTCTTCGATTTTGATGGTTTATCAACCTTTTACTATAGATCACTAAAAGATTGCTGTTACTCTAGTTCAAACATTGCATAGTATTACGTTCATAACCTCGGTGATACAGTTAGAACTCTGAGTGCTTACAAGAACTAGCTTTCAGAAATGAAGCAAAATCAGACTAGCGCAAATGAAATATACTATTAACATGAAGACTTCACAAATTCTACACACTGATTAATGTAATATGCGATCTAATCATACTCGACTGATCAGTAGCATCCAATTCCAAAATTCTCTAACATAAACACCTTTGAACGTAAATAAATCGAGATTTGAAGAATATGAAATTAAAATTGAGTACCTAAAGGCTGAAGGATTGATGTCTCGAAACGCAACAACCTTCTCATCCTGCAAACATCAAATAAGAAGAAATAGATCTAATTAGGAACATAAGTTTCAAAATCAAAATTGCAAATTGTGTGGCAATTAGCGAGAGAGAGAGAGAGAGAGAGAGAGGCCGGACGGTGTGGATGAGTGTGGTGGTGGTGGAAGAGCGAACAATCTGACAGAAGATGCAGGAAGTGGAAACGGAGGCTGCCGCCATTATCAACCCGACCCAATCAGTCCCCCTCTCTTTCTTCAGATGGATCCTCCTATTATTTGGTAAAAACTCTTTTGTTCACTATCAGCCCCTATGGTTTTACATATACCAATTTTATCTTGGTCTTAATTTAAGGACTAGTTTGGTTCGAGCAGTTGAAATTGGAATTAGTTCCGTTTAAAAAAGGGTTTCCTCTCTGTGGAATGTTCGGTCATCAAGGTTCTGTCTTGATGGTTAGGGAGGTTTTTCCAAAGGGTTTAACCTATGTAGAGGTCATGCATTCAATAATTTTGTTCAATTAATTCAACGTTTAATTTCAATCGACTTATCTGTAGCTATATGTTATGGTTTTTTTCTTAAATAAACAATACAAATTCTGAATTTGTAACAACTAAATTTATTATTAACATTTCACAAGTATAGCCCATGTAAAATGTTTCCTTATTAAACATGCACGTTTTTCCTAAAGTCTTTTTATTCCTTTTTTTCATCTTCAACGTTTTTATCTAAGGTATGCATCACATATATATTATTAATAATACTAAACGAGTATATAACATGTGACACGCGTTAAAATTAGAAAATGTATTTTTTTTAAATAATACATAAATTATATAAAATAGGTCCATGAGTGACCAGGGCCAGCCCAACTGCTTATGAAAATAAGCTAAAGCTTTGGGCTCCAAAAACTTTTAGGGCCCCAAATTATATATATAATGTGTATATTAATTATTCTTTGATAAATTTAAAAGTAAAACTCCTGTAGTCTATTGGTATGTACTCAACTCTCTGACTTCCGAGACCTGGTTTCAAATCCCATAAATCGCACTTTCCTATTTTTTCATGTTTTTTTTCTGGGCGGATCCAAGGCTTTTTTGAGTGCATTTTTCTTCCGGATGGATCCAAGGCTTGGTTAGGCGGGAATTAGGCCCCAATAATTTTTATAGCGGATCTCAAAAGTCCTTCTTGAGTCACGGCAATAACAAAATTAATACATAGTTGTTGCAATCTCAAACCCTAAATCTATCGCAATATGCACTTCTTGCTTAGAGTTTCTGTTCCCCAAATTGCAGCTCCACAAATTGCAGATTTAGCAGCTTCCTAAACGCCCCTGCAATTTATTATAGTTTTGGTTCGATTGCATGCTTTAAACTCTCTTTGGCCTTCTCTTTGAGTAGTAACCAAATCACATATTCAACAGGTATTTCTTGCTATTTGTTTATTTCCATTATCTTTCTCATAAGACTTTATATAAATATAATGCTTAGGACTTTAGTGTTACGAGCATGAGTTTGTGACCATTTGTATGTTGGAATCATCACTGTAGTTTGTATCAAGTAGTATGAATTTCTATCCATTCTAGTTCTTGAGTTTATTGATTTTTTTCCTAAAAGTTAGTGTATTTTTTTATCCAACCCGACCCGTTTTGTCTCCACTGACAAAAAAAAACCTTGATCGATCACCATCCAGTTTATAAATTGATTATGTGCTATAAATAAGTTTCTTGTATGAGTATCTTCTTCGTAATTTTCCACGGACACAAAACTTTTGGAAAAGGCTCCCAAAATTTAATTTCGATTTGGACCTCCAAAAATGTTGAGCCGACCCTGTGAAACTTTACGTGTGAAAGGTAAAGGGTGATAAAATGTATGGATTGCTTTGAAACTTTAAAAAGTGTGAAAGGTAAAGGGTCAAATATGCATTTTCTTATTTTAGCCATAAAACAGGTTGTCATGAAACCCGACCCGTAGAACCGGGTTAAACCCGGTATTTAGAACTAGAAAACCTCGGTGAAAGAAACCCTCCCGGAGGAAAGCGTTGTCAACTCCAAAGTCCAAACCCTTGCTCGCATCGTCTCCGTCGTTCGTACACCCGCCTGTGGTAGGCGTCCGGCAAGTCCAGCCATAACTCGCACAATGAGCACTAAGTCTACTGGTCTTATGTTCCAGCTCAAGGTCAATCCGGTCACCGGTAACTTGGAGTGGGTAGTTATTGAAGAAGAAGTCGATGATATATCGCCTGAACCAATGCTGGCGACTACTTCTTACCTCGATATGCTCAACGACTCACCGAGAAACAGAGGCTATCGTACCGCCATTGACAGAACTGTTACGAAACAGTGTCATGTTCTGGATATCGGGTATGAATGATGAATCTCATTACGATTGCAAATTATTTGATTTTCCGTCTCATTTCTTATATGATTAACTCTTTTGTAGTCGTTTTTTGTTAAATTCATCTGAGAGTGTAAATTGTGTTTTAGGTTTAAATTGATGTGTTATCTGTTCTTATCAAAATGCATTAATTTTCATTCATACGGTTGGAGATTGTGAATTTTAAGTATGATATGATTAGATATTAGTACCAGATATTTGTTGTTGAGTGAGAATTTGGCAGCATGTTTTGTGTAGATCTGGAACTGGCTTGCTATCCATGATGGCTGCAAGGGCTATGGGCGTTGACGACTCATCGTCATATAAAGGAATGGTTACAGCATGTGAGTCATACATGCCTATGGTGAAACTGATGAAGAAGGTGTTACACGCTAATAATATCAACCGTAAGATACGCGTTTATAATAAGAGATCGGATGAACTAGAAGTTGGTGTTGACATTGCTTCTCGTGCTGATGTTTTAGTGAGTATAGTTTGTATTGTCTATTTTACTAGCATTGAACTTCTATTTTGATAAATAAGAGTAATGATGATTGGTTATTTATTGCAAATGTAGGTTAGTGAAATACTGGACTCGGAACTCCTGGGTGAAGGTCTGATCCCTACTCTTCAACATGCACATGATAAGCTTGGCCAGGTGATTAGTAAGACTTGTGCTTCTTTTTCGCTTGATAAATGTTGTGAACATCATCATTTTATTATGGTCAAAACTAAAGAGACACCACACACATACTTATACTATCTAGACACCAGAGTCATATGGCTCGTATAATAGGGGAAAATGGTCATAGGCCTGTGTGAGGTGGTGTTCGCCAAATCTTACGGCCCGGGCGCCCGGCAAACATTGAAATGACTGATGTGACCGCTGACATACGGCCTGTGTGACATCATATATCCCGTATGATGTGACAAACATGCTGGTGTACAAATTGGGAGGGGGGTGTTCTGATAGTAGGCCCCCTTTATTATTTTTATCCAAGTGATATCCATGGCAAATATGTTTTTTACAAGTTGCTAGTATATGTTGGTTTCTGTTCATTAAACGTATTATGTATGAATGAGAACACATGTGAAGAAAGAAAGCATTTGCAAAGGCGAGATGATCAATAGTTCTATTTTGTAATTTTTAATTCTTCCCAGTTGGTGGAAAGCACATATCTATGGAAGCTGCATGATCTATATAACTATGAAGCAAATGTAGCAGATGGAATTCATCTTGTTCCAAAAGGAAAGGAGGGCATTTTACAAGTCAAACCACAACAGTTTGCCATGCATTGTGATGCGTTGGGTGAAGACATTCGACTGGTATCCCATAAACATATTTTCTTCATTAATTTCTTTGGTGAAGTTTATTTTTCTCCTCAGTGTAGTATTTATCCAGCTGTCAGAGCCTTTCAAAATTTTTGAATTTGACTTCTGGAAACGACCAGACAGTCATGGAGAAACCCAAGTGCATATAAAGGCAACTAATGATGGTACAGTTCATGCTGTTATCTCATGGTATGTTGTTTTGTACGTAGAAGCATGTTTCTTGGTTCTCTTTCTTAATTTTTTTTTTACTTTTTATTATGTTTTAGGTGGGTACTTCAGCTTGATGAGGAAGGAAAGATCTTTTATTCTACATCCCCTAAATGGATAAACAGTCCATACACAAATAACGGATTATCATCTTCGTATTCTGGTAACTTTACTTGTTTTCTTGGTTATCATACGCATCAATCATGTTTAAGACTATGAAACTTTTGTATGTAACTTAAAAACATCAAATAGAAAACCTTACTTTTCCCCCTAAAATCAACTATCTTGTTTTTCTCTTCTCCACATTTGGAGTTTATATTAGTTGTAGTGGTACCTTTGTAGGCACCAGGGATTGGTGTGATCACTGGAAACAGTGTGTCTGGTTTACAAAAGGAAAAGGCTTGCCAGTTTGCAAAGACGAGGACGTTTGTATGAATGCTACTCATACAGATATTAGCATCTCGTATGAATTTAATGCACAGTCACAGAGATCGGAGGTAGATCACTGTGAATTGAGCTCTCAAGACTCAGACATAACTCTGTCCCCTGAAAGAATTGCAATCTATGGAGATAACCACTGGAGACTTACCATGTTAAAAGCCATAAATTATGCTGTACTCACTCTCTCTCTCTTAGAGTGTATATATGTGTGTGTGTGTATGTGTATATATGCATGCATGAGAATGCTAATAGATCTAATATCATTGCAGTTGACAGGGAAAGAGTCTCCTTTATGTGCCATTGCAGATGATAGTGTTTTCTTATCAGTTGCTGTTGCCCATGTTTCTAAGGCGTCACGCATAATACCATTGTTTCCTGGTCTTAGGGATAAGGGTTCCCAATACTTGCAAGCTGTTGCTGATGAAAATGGTTACTCTATGGATCGAGTACAAGTTATAAGCACAAGGAAACAACTGACCATGAACGATTCTCTTCAAAACAAGGTTGCCTTTTGCTTCTTTACTTTCTTAAAATGTGCCTCTGTTGAGCGTACCAACTCGTCAACTGTTTACAGTTGTTAGTATTCTCTCCAGTTTTCAAATAATGATTTAAAGACACCTGCTGATATCTTGTCCAATGTACAGATTGATCTCTTGATAGCAGAGCCATTTTACTTTGGTGCAGAGGGGATGCTTCCTTGGCATGGCCTGCAGTTTTGGTATAAATGGATTTATATTATACACAAGCTTAAATTTTTTATACGTTAAAAGGATTTAGCATGATTTTGTTTTAACAATGTGAACCATGAATGGATGGTTCATATGGAAGCTTGACTTCCACACACAAGATGTAGGACCTATTTTCACATTAGGCTTCTACAAATGTTGTTTTATGTGAATGCTATTAATAAGTTCTTGAGTAAAGGTCTTAGAGGGGGTGTTTGGGTGTGTGTACAAAGGTGTAAAAGGGTGTTTGGATGTGCCATTAAATGCCAAAGTTGATTATGAAATTTATGATTATTATTTAGGATAAAAATGACTAGATTTAAGTAGTAGATCAATAATCGTGTTAAGAAACTGATTATTGGGATGAATATAAAATCACATAACTATCCCTAACTTTAAGCACCTAATTATCAGATAGGTTTACCTACCAAAGGGCTTGTAGCCTAGCTGTATCATGGTGTGTATTAAAGGTGTTCCTCCAGTAGTTGAGGATTCTAGTCCCATGGTGGACATTGGTGTAGATTTAGATCGTGTGTGAGTTAGCCGTTATAAAAAGTTAGATAGGTTTACCTGATTTTTCAAGTCGTTAAAAATGCACATTCAAACACCCTCTTAGTGGCCTATTTTTGTACTAAAAAGAAAAACTATGCAACCTAAATGACCCGTAGCCTTTCTGTTAGACCTTTGCTATCCTTATCACCTGCATTTCTTACTTTGAATCTTGAAATGTTTCGAAGGAGCAAAAGAACGATGCTTGATTCCATATTATCAGAAGATGTGTGCATAATGCCTTGCAAAGGAATTCTAAAGGCCTGTGCAATGTCTCTCCCGGTAAGCAAGTATAAAATCTAGTTTTCATTTTTTCATTTTTTTTCCTTGTTTAACTGAACTTTCCCAGGAAATTGTTGATTTCAACTAGTGTGTTTTACTTCAATATTTTCATTATTTTGTATATTCCTTTTAAAAGTAATTGCAAATATATTGTACTTTTGAGCTTCATTATTAATGGAAATGAAATTGTAGGATCTTTGGAGAAGCCGCTGTGCGCTAGAAAATATCGAAGGCTTTGATCACACGATGGTCAACACTACTTTAGGAGCATGTGGACCGTCAAGTGACAGCTCATGTATACCCTTTTTCATTTGGCAATGTGGGGAGATTAAGGTTATCTGTCTTCATTAAGCATGCTAGTTTCATACCTAAAACTTAATTAATCATTCTTCCATCTTTTTGAATTGAATTTTAATATTTCAGAAACTCAGTGATACATACACCATCATGGAGTTTGATTTCTTGAAACCGTTGACTTCATGTCACGGGAAAGCCAAGGTCGAGTTCACCGATGCAGGAGTGTGCCATGGCTTTGCACTTTGGATAGATTGGGTGATGGATTCAAGTACCGACATTGTGATGTCAACTGGACCAGGTTGTCCAACCAAACAATCCTTTTATATATTAAACATATTTTTATAATATAATATAATTTATGGTGTTTTGATTTGATTAGATCAACGGTATTGGAAGCAAGGTGTGAAGCTTCTGGCAGAGCCGCTAAAAATAGCACCTGGATTATGTTCAACAGTTATTGAAGCATATTTCGATTCCGCGAGTGGTGAGCTTTCAGTCAACAACAGATAGATTATGATAACATTGGATATTATTATCCATCATCACTCGGGTTCGCAACAACCTGGTACGCTGAAATTTCATGTCCACGGTCCGGGCCTCCCTGTTTGATACACACACAAGCACAATGAGGTAGAACTTACAAGTTAGCTTATGACAGAAAATTTAGAAATAGATTTGGTGTGATTTTTTTTATGACATCAAGGTGTTTTTTTTACCTTTTAACAGTTTATGTAACAAGTTTGTTAATTTTGTGTATCATTTTCTTGATTGTTTGTCTATCAGTTAAAATTTTGTGTACAAAATGAAGAAAAAAGCCGGAAGAAGAGAGGGCCTATATTTGGTTCCCCAAATTGGTTTACCTTTTTCTTTTCATTTCTCTAATCCAAATATTACTCATTAATTTCAGAGCTTTAACCAAATGAATGTGATTCAATTTTTTTTATCAAATTGAGTATAGTATTAAAAAGTTTTATCAAACGAGTATAGTTTAAAAAAAAAGTTATATATTCAACACTAGATCATGTTTCTTTAACATTTTTCACTTCTTTCATATTTCTCTTAATTTGTTTATAATACTGAGACGGTTAGCAGGTCGAGTGTATTTGACAGGTTTACTTTAGAGTAAATTACATATATCGTCCTTTATGTTTATACCTTTTTTTCAAATCCCGTCCTTTCGCAAAAAAATTATCAGGTATCATCCTTTACGTTTAAATTTGTTGCAGTTTACGTCCTTTGGTCCAACGGACGTTAATTTTTTCAGTTAACTCAAGTCATATGCCACTAACATACATACAGGCTTGGAATATAAACAAAAAGTTAAATTACCAACATACCCTCAAAAAAATAAACCTAGCTCCCACCTTTACCATCCATTCATCGTCGATTCCGATTAATTGAAGGCACTGTCCACCGCAATTGACTCCCTCTAAACATCTCTTCTTATTTCAAGCTCAACTTTACGGCAAGGTATGTTATTCCACAACCCCAATATCTCTTCTTACTTCAACGCATCTAGAAACTCGACTTCAATTAGGGTCTGGCTTAAATTTACCGCCTCAATTTCTAATCTGAAAGTAGTTTGGCGTAAAGATAAAAAGCTAGACCAAGCAATCGATAACGATAAATCATGGAGACACTGTGCCAAGGTTGTTAAAGAGGTGTTAAACGAACCTGATCAAGTAATCCCTCTTCGCTATTTGGAGAAAAATCGAAACGTTTCTATCTCGAAATCCTTTGCTTTTTGATGTGTATGATGATCGAATTAAATCCAAGACTCAACTTGTTAAGTTTTTAAGAGTCAGTGATCGACTTCAAAGAGTTTTAGGTGACGTCGCAGAGGGTGGAAGGGTGGAGATGATGGTGTCGGAGATGAGGCGGAGGAGGTGGGTGGTAGGACTGTAGGAGACGATCATATTTGGGGGGATGGATGGTTAGATCTGCAGGTAGGGTAGATGAAGATCTAGGGTTAAAAACCCTTTTGCCCTCACGTGATGTCCACATGACCGGTTTTAACGTTAAAAATTAACGTCGTTTGAAGGAAAGGACAACAAGTGCAAGAGTTTTAAACATAAAGGATGATACCTGATAATTTTTTTGCTAAAGGACGGTATCTAAAAAAGTGTATAAACATAAAGGATGATTTCTGTAATTTACTCTTTACTTTACTTTGTGTTTGATTATTAAAACCGGTAGGGGATCAAGTTTGAACGTTTGCTTAGTTTTTCATGTTTCCTATTTCACTTTGGAAGCTTATTTGCCATCATCTGTTTAGCTTGTATTTGATATGTTTCTTGTAAAGTGAATTTTTAATAAAAGAATAATGAGTTGATAAAAGAAAAGAAGTGTAATGAGCTGTTTTAAAAAAAACTATAATAAATTGATTTGAATAAAAAATAAATATAATTAGTTGGTTAAAAATTTAAAAAAGATGTTAAAAATATGATGAATTATTTAGTTGGTTAGTTTTTTTAAGGATTATTGATGTTTCTAGTGAAACTTAAATAGTTTAATTTTTATATGAAACTTAAGGGGTCGTTTGGTTCGCAGAATTTTTTTAATGAATTAGAATGTTTCAAAGGAATTGGAATTTGAGGGAATAGAAATTAATTTCAGTGAAATTTTCTATTGTGTTTGGCTTGCAAAAATACGGATGGAATTGGAATGTTAATAATATGAATTGACAAAGTTAGCCCTATGTGCTCTCACCCTTTTCCAATCTCACTTCGTCACCATTGTTGCTGCACCATCGAAGATGAAACCTTTACCATCTTATGAACTTCATCGAGCCTCTAACTTTAAGGAAACATTTTTTATTTGACTTTCTTCCACTTCTTCGTCAACTTCTGGTTCGATTTTGATGTCAAAGATCGACTTTGGATCTGAAACAAACAGGAACGAACCAACAAAGTTGGATTTAACACAAATTGGAACAAACCGAAACAAAGATGCATCTGAAACAAACTGGTTCGATTTGAGTTCTTCATTCGATTTTGACCTCAAAGATTCATTGATGCGGGAACGGAAGCAATCAAATGGCTAGAAACTCAAAGATTAAATAAAAGCTTCAATAAACCCAAAAAATATTCTTACAATATCAAATAATCATAAACTCCCAAAAACTAAATAATTTTTAACCATAGCTTATACTAAACAAATGCCTTAGTCAATAAGAAAGATAAAAATTAGGAAACTCGAATTTTAAACAAATAATAAAAGATGTCAAAATCTAATTTCAAATAAGAAGATAATACTGTATCATACTCTTCCTCTTCGAAAAAACTCGTTCTCGAGTTTTGCTTTTGGATCAAACCCGCCTGGATCAAAAGGAACATCCATCCGCTTTTCTTTGACCGTTATTAAGATCCGCTTCGCTATTTCACTTGTAAGGCTTGGGTCTACACTATCTTCTTTGTTGATGAAGATTTTCTTAGCCAAAATATATCATACTTTTTCAAACAAATCTAAATTTTGAAAAATATAATCATGACCCTTTATTCCACCCGCTTGAATGTTGGAATGTGTTAGTTTCTTCAAAAAACTTGATTTAATTTCCAAAATATTAACTTGACTACCAAATTTAGGACTCTTTTCACGGTCCAAATTCCGGGCACTTGTAGCCACCGTACCATCATCTTGAACCACAATGGCCACCTTTAAATCTACATTAAACATACCCAACGAACCCATTGAATTTTCATGCTCGTTGTCAGCCTTTTCTTCTTCTTGACTGACGACTCGATTAAGAATCTTTTGCACAAACAAACATTCTTCTTCATCGAAATCAATCCCGTCTTCATCGAATATGGGTTTGTCTTCCGATAAGCACTCCTGAACAGATTCATTATCATAGATCGGTTCGAGGAACCAAGGGAATGGGGTTGCCGAAAGGATGCTCCTCTTCCTCGTTCACATCGTCTCGTACGATGGTGCTCGATTCGGTTTCCTTAATGCGCCTCTCCCGTTGTAACTCAAGATCTCGGACTCGTTGGCGAAGCCGTTTGATCTCCTGTTGTATTTCAAGATCTTGGACTCGTTGTTGGAGCCGTTTGATCTTAAGATCCCGTGGGTCGGGATAGACACCATCGCTGCCTCGGTCGGCGGTTCTGCGAATAGGGCGTCGATCATCTCCACGGGCAGCCATTTGATAACCAAAAGCTCTGATACCAAATGATGCGGGAACGAAAGCAATTAAATGGCTATAAACTCAAAGATTAAACAAAAGCTTCAAGAAACCCAAAAGGTGTTCTTACAATATCAAATAATCATAAACTCCCAAAAACTAAATAACCTTTAACCCTAACTTATACTGTAACGAACCAAAATCCGGGTTTCGTTTTCAGATAAATAAAGCATTTTAATAAATATTATGGTGAAAATAATATTTATGAAATAAGTTGAAATAAGTAGGTTTCAAGTTAATAATGAAGTTATGTTAGTTTTAACTAACTATAGAATGAAATGAGTGAAATGGAAGTTAAGGGGCCAAATGTGTAAATGGCAAAATCTGCCATATTGACTAGCAAAAGTCAAAATAAACCTCATTTGTGTTGTTGAGGTCGTTTATGTTCAAGAGAAGAAAAAGGAGAAATCTCAATTGAAGCTTAAATCGTGCATTTAGAGCTTGATTTGTGGGGGTTTTGGCTTGCACATCACTCTCCTAACATCAAGTAAGTGATTTCTTTCCTTTGATTTCACTTTGAATGTGATATTTGGTGGGTTTTGAAGAAATCAGAAAATCAAGTATGCATGTGATGGATTAGTGTTAGATTATTGATAATCTAGCTAAACTAAAGTTAAAGAATGATGATTAACATCCTAGAACCCTTTGATTTTGATTATGAGAAGTTAGGGTTCATATGGTGAAAATTGGGGGTGTTTGGGTTATAATGTTAGAATGGTGAATTAATGAAGATTAAGTGTTTTTTTAGATGTTAGACACTAGAACAAACACCAAATTAACTTAATAATAATTTTTGAAAGAAGAATTAGTGTTAAGATTAAGTTAATGAAACTCAAGTAGGTGAGTTTGTGGTGAAAGAGGGTGTTTGGTTATGAGGATAACCCAAACGGGTCAATTTGGGTTGGAATTGGGAAATTGAGTTGTGAACTCAAATGTAATGAAATTTTGGTATATGTTAGATTACTAAACTAGGCGAATGTGTTTAGGTAATCAAATTTCAAAGCTTGAGAGCGGTGCGGGATCTTCTAACCCGAAAGGTAAGTGCCTACGCACTTACTTAGTATTGATGATAAATGGTGAATTTTGTGAATTATGTGTTATGTGATTGTGTACATACTTGTGATATGATAAATTGTGAATGATTTAGTATGTACAATGAATGAATGTAGTTATAGTGTTAAGCTATAATGGAAATGGATCATGTGTTGATCATAAATGAAACGGGGATAAATGAGTTTTATGCAAGGTTGTATGTATAATGTGTAAAGTTGCATAATTTGTTATGTGGTATGAATGAGCATGAAATTGTATGCATAATTGAAGGAATGTAGTTATAGTAATTATACTATAATGGATATGTTGATATGGAGTTATAGTCTATGAACCATAATGGATAGAATGGATATGAAGTTATGGTCTAAGTACCATAATGGATAGAATAGTTATGGAGTTATGATCTCGTATCCTTTGGGATATGAATTTATGGCCTACATGCCAAAATGGAAATGGAAAAGTGATAATGAATTGATGAAAGTAACTTGTAGGTGATATACAAGTGTATGAAATCCTTAATTTACCAAATGGGTGTTAACGGGTCAAATGGGTGTTAACGGGTCAAATGGGTGAAAAGGGTGACAACAAGTTGTAAATACTTGTTGGTTATGTTTATCTCATTACTAATGGTGATATGTTTATATGGTTGTAGGAAAGGCTCCGAAGTAGTCCAAGTCAAGTCCAAGGCGTGAAGGGTTCTCGTATGCATTTTGGTATTTTGGGGATTTTTGGGAAAACCCTCGTAGATGGATGTAAATTTGATACACAATTGATGTTTTAGTGTATTTACTTGTTGTTGATGTGTTTTTGGTCAAAACCCAAGTGTTGGGAATTTTAATGTCTTGAAGGTTTGAAAAATGTTGGATATTTGGTTAAGTACTGAAACCTGCAGAAAAACTGAAACTTTCTGTGAAAAAGGTCCCCTCGCGGTCCGCGACGGGGGTGGCACGTATGAGTCGCGGTACGCGACAGGTAAAAAAAAAAAAAAAATTCTGGGTTTAAGACTTCCGCGCGTTAAAGTTTTGTTTTTAAAAGTGGTGTGTTTCAACTTGGTATCAGAGCAATGGTTTGAGGGATTTGGTGTGCGAGACACTAAACTCAAACCGGATGCTCTTGGTATGGAGGAATGATACGAGAATCCAAGAAGGACTTGACTAAGACTCGGAGCTTGCGAAAATGAAAGGTTAGTAATGATTTGATAAAATGATAATATATATATATATGGTGTATGTATATATGTATATATGTATGATGAATGTTGTTAAGGTGTTATGTGTGCCGAAACTTGTTTTGTGACCTGTTATGTGGATATGGTAATTACAATTGGGCATGGCGTATTATTAAACATGTCTGGCCAATATGTTTAATAAGACGAAATGTGCAAGGGACTTTATGATAACCATATAACAATGAACATTTGTAAGGATTAGGTGAAGGTTGTTATATATGTATGTATGTATATAGGTAGATAAATATATACTTAATACATATAATAGTGAATGTGTAATGGATACCTAGGGTATTGAAAGTGAAAGGGTATTAAGGTGTTTGTGGTTCATTTTCTCAGTTTAGAGATGGCAGAAGATGCAAGTAATGAACCATTGGATCCAAGATATGATAAAAGAGGAAGTGGCTAAGGCCTTCGAGCAAGCCACAACCTTGTTAATGGAAGAAATGAGAGGGGCTATCAAGCTTACCCTCGAAGACGTGTTAAAGGAGAAGGAAAGGGTGCCACAGGGTTGTACCCTAAAAGAGTTTATGGTAATTAAGCCCAAGGAATATGACGGGCAAGTGGACCCGATTCTGAGCCACATGTGGGTTGTGGATATGGAGTCTAATTTTGAGACTACTAAATGTAAGCCCGAGGATAGGGTGATGTTCAGTGTGCCTTTGTTGACTGGAAGGGCAAAGGAGTGGTTGTTGAATCTCCGCAAGGAGAGGGGTGTTTTGGGTGTGACCTCCATGTCTTGGGAGGAGTTTAAGGCGGCTTTTCTGAAGTATCATTGCCCGCAAGCCGCAGTTGATAGAATGACTGAGGAGTTTCTCCTCATGAGGCAAAAGAATGAGTCAATAGATGAATTGGCTGGAGCTTTCTTTGATCGCGCCAAGTTCTGTCCGGACGTGGTGCCGACCGAGAAGGCGAAGATTGACAGATTTTATGCTATGTTGACTGTGGAATTCAGAGATAGCATATCTCCATCTTCTTTCACCACGCTTGTGGATTTGATAAACAGGTGTCGGGAAAGGGAAGTGGAGTTGAGGAGGCAAGAAGCTAGAGGAGAGAAGAGGAAAAGGGAAATTGTGGATCAAGTGGTGAGCAAGATAAAGGGCGGGAGCCCTAGTAAGAAGCCTTTTACCAAGTTCTCTTCTCGAGGATGCAAAGTTTGTGGGAAGGAGCACTATGGGGATTGTAAGAAGGGAACGTCGAATTGTTACAAGTGTGGGAAGTCGGGGCATATGGCAAATCAGTGTCCAAGCCAGATTCGTATATGTTATAATTGTTACAAGCCAGGACACCTTAGGGCGGATTGCCCGGATTTGAAACAAGGTGGAAGCGAGAGAAAAGTTGAGATACCCAGGCCTAAGGGTAGAGCTTTCCACATATCTGCGGAGGAAGCAAAGAACAACTCGGAGGTGGTGTCAGGTACATTCAAGATTAACTCATTACCTGCACTAGTTCTATTTGATTCGGGGGCTAGTCGTTCGTTTGTGTCTTTGAAATTTGTTAAGCATTCTTCTTTTGTAAGTAGCAAGTTAGATGAACCCTTAGAAATCGAAGCGGCTAATGATAAGAGTTTCCTTGTCTTTGACATTTTTAGAGATTGTAAGTTGAGAGCGGGGGATGAAACTTTCTTTATTGATTTGATTCCTTTGGCTATGGGAGATTTTGATGTTATTGTGGGGATGGATTGGTTGTCAAAGAATAAGGCGAGTATTTTATGTGGACCGAAGGCGATCCAACTTGTTTCCTCGTCGGGAGAGTCCATCTACATAGAAGGTGATAAAAAGGGTAAAGTAAGGTTGTGCACTTATGTGAAGGCGACCAAGTACATGGCGCGTGGGTGCAAGGCGTACATGGCTTGTGTCGCGGATGTGAATGAAAGAGTAAAGGAGATTCACGATGTACCGGTCGTGAACCAATTCGTAGATGTGTTTCCTGACGGGTTACCGGGGATTCCGCCGGATAGGGAGATAGAGTTTGGAATTGATTTGATACCGGGTGCTAAGCCGGTAGCTAAAGCGCCTTATAGATTGGCACCACCAGAAATGAAAGAACTCATGGAGCAATTACAAGAATTTCTTGACAAGGGTTTTATACGCCCAAGTGTTTCACCTTGGGGTGCGCCCGTTCTCTTCGTCAAAAAGAAGGATGGGAGCATGAGGATGTGTATGGATTACCGGGAGTTGAACAAGTTGACCGTGAAGAATAGGTACCCATTGCCTAGGATTGACGATCTTTTCGACCAATTGCAAGGGGCGTCATGGTTTTCTAAGATTGACTTAAAGTCCGGGTATCATCAGTTGAAAGTGAAGGAAGAGGATGTTCATAAGACAGCTTTTCGCACTCGTTACGGTCACTATGAGTTTACGGTTATGCCTTTCGGTTTGACCAACGCACCTGCGTTTTTCATGGATCTCATGAACCGGGTGTGTAGACCGTTCCTTGATCGTTCGGTCATTGTGTTTATTGACGATCTTCTCATCTATTCAAGGAGCAAGGGTGATCACGCTTGTCATTTGCGTGAGATTCTTGAAGTCTTGCAAAAGGAGAAGCTTTATGCTAAATTCTCCAAGTGCGTATTTTGGTTGCGCGAGATCCAATTCTTGGGTCATGTGATTAATGAAAGAGGAATTACCGTTGATCCATCCAAGATTATAGCTGTTAAAGAATGGTCATCACCGAAGACGCCTTCGGAGATTAGAAGTTTCTTGGGGTTAGCGGGTTATTATCGGAGGTTCATCGAAAACTTCTCTCGGATTGCTTTGCCGATGACGAAGTTGACTCGTAAGGAGACAAAGTTTGTTTGGAGTCCCGAGCAAGAATCTGCCTTTCAACTCTTGAAAGAAAAGTTGACTAAGGCGCCTGTTTTATCCTTGCCGGACGGGACCGAGGATTTTGTTGTTTATTCGGATGCCTCACATTCGGGGTTAGGGTGTGTTTTGATGCAAAGGGGGAAAGTGATTGCCTATGCATCTAGGCAATTAAAGACTCACGAGGTGAATTACCCAACCCATGATTTAGAGCTTGAAGCCGTGGTTTTCGCGCTCAATATTTGGAGGCATTATTTGTATGGTGCTAAGTGTACGATCTACACAGATCACAAAAGTCTCAAATATTTCTTTGACCAAAAGGACCTCAATATGAGGCAAAGACGGTGGCTTGAATTGGTTAAGGATTATGATTGTGAGATACTTTATCATCCGGGTAAAGCGAATGTTGTGGCGGATGCGCTTAGTAGGAAGTCAAATCATTCACCTATCAAGGTGAAGTCATTTAAGATGACAATTTCATCATTTCTTATTGATGAAATCCGGGAGGCCCAAGTGTTAGCACTTGGTGGTGACTTGAAGAAGGAACGGATGATTTCTTATGTTGATAAGCTTGGTGAAAATAGCATGGGTTTGAAGACATGCTTTGATAGAATTTGGATACCTAGGTTGTCAAGTGTCTTGACAACTATTCTTGACGAGGCGCATAAATCCAAATATTCTATCCATCCGGGGGCCACGAAGATGTTTTATGATTTGAGGTGTCATTTTTGGTGGCCGGGTATGAGGCGTGATATTGTTAAGTATGTGGAGAAGTGTCTCACATGCTTAAGGGTTAAGGCGGAGCATCAAAAGCCGTATGGAAAGCTTCAACCGCTTGAAATACCGCTTTGGAAATGGGAAAATATAACCATGGATTTGATCACTAAACTACCAAAAACTCGAAAGGGTTATGATGCGATATGGGTAGTAGTGGATCGGTTGACGAAGAGTGCACATTTCCTTCCTATAAAGGAAACATATTCTTCGGATAGATTGGCGGAAATGTATGTGAAGGAAATTGTGTCACGTCATGGTGTGCCAGTGTCGATTATATCGGATCGTGATACGAGATTCACTTCTCGTTTTTGGAAGAAATTCCATGAGGATATGGGGACAAGGTTGAACCTCAGCACCGCTTATCATCCACAAACGGATGGGCAAAGCGAGCGTACGATTCAAACGCTCGAGGATATGTTGCGAGCGTGTGCCTTGGATTTTGGAGGTAGTTGGGACGACCATTTACCGTTGGCGGAATTCTCTTACAACAATAGTTACCATTTTAGTATTGGTATGCCGCCTTTTGAGGCATTGTATGGGAGAAAGTGTCAAACACCCGTGTGTTGGGGTGAGATTGGTCAACAGGAGCTGGGTAGTGTCGAAGTGGTCAAGGAAACTAATGATAGTATTGACCAAATTAGAGCACGCTTGAAGGCGGCTCAAGATCGCCAAAAGTCTTATGCGGATAATAGGAAGCGGGCGATTGAGTTTCAAGTGGGAGACTTTGTGCTTTTGAAAGTCTCTCCTTGGAAAGGGGTGATACGGTTTAGGAAACGGGGGAAGTTAAGTCCTCGTTTCATCGGGCCGTTTAAGGTGATAGCAAAGGTGGGTACGGTAGCTTATCGTTTGGAGCTACCGGAGGGACTAAGTAGACTTCATAACACATTTCATGTGTCTCATTTACGGAAGTGTTTGGCGGATGAATCTACTTTTGTCCCTTTGGACGATATCGAATTGGATGAAAAGTTGAATTATGTTGAAGAACCGGTGGCAATCTTGGATAGAAAAGTGAAGCGTTTGCGCAATAAAGAGATTAGCCAAGTTTTGGTGAGGTGGAAACATAGAAAGGGAGCGGAAATGACTTGGGAAACCGAGGAAGAAATGCTTAAACATTATCCGAACCTTTTATGTGAAGTCGGGTTTCGGGGACGAAACCCAAATAAGGGGAGGTGATTTGTAACGAACCAAAATCCGGGTTTCGTTTTCAGATAAATAAAGCATTTTAATAAATATTATGGTGAAAATACTATTTATGAAATAAGTAGGTTTCAAGTTAATAATGAAGTTATGTTAGTTTTAACTAACTATAGAATGAAATGAGTGAAATGGAAGTTAAGAGGCCAAATGTGTAAATGGAAAAATCTGCCATATTAACTAGCAAAAGTCAAAATAAACCTCATTTGTGTTGTTGAGGTCGTTTATGTTCAAGAGAAGAAAAAGGAGAAATCTCAATTGAAGCTCAAATCGTGCATTTAGAGCTTGATTTGTGGGGGTTTTGGCTTGCACATCACTCTCCTAACATCAAGTAAGTGATTTCTTTCCTTTGATTTCACTTTGAATGTGATATTTGGTGGGTTTTGAAGAAATCCGAAAATCGAGTATGCATGTGATGAATTAGTGTTAGATTATTGATAATCTAGCTAAACTAAAGTTAAAGAATGATGATTAACATCCTAGAACCATTTGATTTTGATTATGAGAAGTTAGGGTTCATATGGTGAAAATTGGGGGTGTTTGGGTTATAATGTTAGAATGGTGAATTAATGAAGATTAAGTGTTTTTTTAGATGTTAGACACTAGAACAAACACCAAATTAACTTAATAATAATTTTTGAAAGAAGAATTAGTGTTAAGATTAAGTTAATGAAACTCAAGTAGGTGAGTTTGTGGTGAAAGAGGGTGTTTGGTTATGAGGATAACCCAAACGGGTCAATTTGGGTTGGAATTGGGAAATTGAGTTGTGAACTCAAATGTAATGAAATTTTGGTATATGTTAGATTACTAAACTAGGCGAATGTGTTTAGGTAATCAAATTTCAAAGCTTGAGAGCGGTGCGGGATCTTCTAACCCGAAAGGTAAGTGCCTACGCACTTACTTAGTATTGATGATAAATGGTGAATTTTGTGAATTATGTGTTATGTGATTGTGTACATACTTGTGATATGATAAATTGTGAATGATTTAGTATGTACAATGAATGAATGTAGTTATAGTGTTAAGCTATAATGGAAATGGATCATGTGTTGATCATAAATGAAACGGGGATAAATGAGTTTTATGCAAGGTTGTATGTATAATGTGTAAAGTTGCATAATTTGTTATGTGGTATGAATGAGCATGAAATTGTATGCATAATTGAAGGAATGTAGTTATAGTAATTATACTATAATGGATATGTTGATATGGAGTTATGGTCTATGAACCATAATGGATAGAATGGATATGGAGTTATGGTCTAAGTACCATAATGGATAGAATAGTTATGGAGTTATGATCTCGTATCCTTTGGGATATGAAGTTATGGCCTACGTGCCAAAATGGAAATGGAAAAGTGATAATGAATTGATGAAAGTAACTTGTAGGTGATATACAAGTGTATGAAATCCTTAATTTACCAAATGGGTGTTAACGGGTCAAATGGGTGTTAACGGGTCAAATGGGTGAAAAGGGTGACAACAAGTTGTAAATACTTATTGGTTATGTTTATCTCATTACTAATGGTGATATGTTTATATGGTTGTAGGAAAGGCTCCGAAGTAGTCCAAGTCAAGTCCAAGGCGTGAAGGGTTCTCGTATGCATTTTGGTATTTTGGGGATTTTTGGGAAAACCCTCGTAGATGGATGTAAATTTGATACACAATTGATGTTTTAGTGTATTTACTTGTTGTTGATGTGTTTTTGGTCAAAACCCAAGTGTTGGGAATTTTAATGTCTTGAAGGTTTGAAAAATGTTGGATATTTGGTTAAGTACTGAAACCTGCAGAAAAACTGAAACTTTCTGTGAAAAAGGTCCCCTCGCGGTCCGCGACGGGGGTGGCACGTATGAGTCGCGGTACGCGACAGGTAAAAAAAAAAAAAAAAATCTGGGTTTAAGACTTTCGCGCGTTAAAGTTTTGTTTTTAAAAATGGTGTGTTTCATATACTAAACAAATGTCTTAGTCAACAAGAAAGATAAAAATTAGGAAACTTAAATTTTAAACAAATAATAAAATATGTCAAAATCTGATTTCAAATAAGGAGATAATCTTGTATCATTAATCTTCTTCGTTCATGAATCCCGGTCCCTTAATCCAACTTCTGGTTCGATTTTACAAATGTAATGTTTCTGAAAGAAGAAAACTCTAGATCAGAATGATTTTGCAAAGGTAATGAAATTACAAGAAAACCATGAATTTTGCAAGCTAATTTAGGGAGGAAAACAATGGAATTTTGGATCAAAGAACGTTTCTCACGTAAACAAAAAGAAATCCATAAATGTGTTTTTAGAATTTTGATTTATATCCGGTGGTATTTTGGTAATGTTTAAACATTCCGATGGAATATTTTGAATTCCATAGGATATAGAAAGGAAAGTTGAATTCCATCAACTGAATGAATGTTTTCCAATTCCAAATCCCTCCCTCACCAACCAAACACAAATTTGGATGAAATGTTTTCCAATTCCAATTCTAAATCCCATGAATTCCATGAACCAAACGGGGCCTAATTGATTTTAGTGGTATTTCAAGACGTTATAGTCCCGAGTGGTTTAAATAATATGAAATATGGTTAGAGTATAGTGTAAAAATGGGTAGAGTATTGTTTCTTGTTTAAGGAAAGTGAGCAAAAAGATGCATTTATGGAAAATTAGTTAGAGTATAGTGTAAAAATGGATAGAGCAAATATATTTTTATTATCGTATCGTATTTTATAATGTGACTCACCCGACGCAATCAATTGAACCGAGCCGCCCCAATAAATAATCTTATGTCGGCTTGTTAGAAATTCGAGTATCAAAAAATAGTGACCCTATAGGAAAAAATTACTAGCTCTACCACTGTATATGTATATGTGTCAAAACTGATTCCAATAATGAAATAAACCAACGAAGTGGACATATCGTTCTAGCATTAGTAAAACTATTAAAGAGTAACTTTTATTAATAGTGAAGCTAGCAGGCTACTGAATTTATTTTTTTATTTCATTTTATTTATTCGTTATTAAAAAAAATTATATGCTAAAGTTAACAAACTAAAATACTTATTAAACATTCAATAACTATTTAGCTTAAGGTTTATCTAGGCAACCTACACCAAGATAACCCACCCATGAAAATCTTTGGTACTATTGTTTTACAATCGTTAATCTTAAGAAGATTTTTCTACCTTCTTATTTATTTGTATGTTTTCTTAAACAAGCATATTAAATGCGTACACATAATATATTCTGAAATCTATGTCTTGTAGGAAACAAATTGAGGTAGGGCCAACTAATGCCTAGTCATATTCAAGCCATAAACAACATTATCGGTTATCAAGTCTCGACAACAGTATATAATGTCGGCATTCTTAACATCACTCCAATCATCTTATCACACTGCCACAGCAAAAGTTATCGTCTTTGTCTAATCAAAACATCCAAACTTCTAAATTTCAAAATATATTAGTCGGGTCAAGTATATATACAGAGGTCGGTTATTGTATAAAAGATTTTTAGCGTACAAAGACACCAGTGTGCGACACGTGTTCAGTAGGCAAGGGGTATATCCGTCCGCTTTATAATAATAACACATGTTTTATAAAATAATTACACATGTTTTATAATAACGCATGTTTAAAATGATAATGAAACATACTTTATAACAACGAATGGCCATAATCACATATGTTTTATAATAGCGCATGATCATAATCACGCATGTTATGTCATAATCACACATGTTGTACGCATAATCACGCATGTTATACGCACAACAAATCGACATTTTTTTTAAAAGTCAATTTTTTTTAATAAAAGTATAAGAAAGCTATAGTCAAATTAAAGAGAATAAAATGATCGATTTTATGGTGTAATTTAAAAAAAAAATAATGTCATGTAAAAAAGTTATATGTGTTTTAAAAAAATGGGTGAACTTAAAAAAAAATCAACAAATGTAGGCTACTCAAATTTTACCCTTTTAGAAACTTTTCACGCTTAAAAACAATCACATTTGATATTAACTCTTGATTTCTTAAATCAATGATCTAGAACCCTTCGTTACTTCGCACGGAAAAAAACATTTTGCTTTCAACATTTAGTCTTGCTATACTTTTATTATAAAAAGTTGAAGTAATAAAAATGTGGATATGTTATGCGTATAATGTGTGTGACATCGTACATGATTATAAAATAGATTGCATAATTATAAACATAGGTTGCGTAATTATTTATATAAGTTACGTAATATTGTGTGCGTAATCCCTATTATAATAAAAAACTAAATTTTTGTATCATTTGTCAACACTATATTCATTCTCACATCCATTTTCCCCCTAAAACCATATTTATATTCTCCATTCAATATTTTCATATTTAGCTCATTTTTTTTAAAAGATTACATAAATAAACATTTTACCAAATTAATTTTATCATTATAACCATTGACTCACATTTTTTTTAATTTATCATCAAAAGTGAGTACTAAAAAAACAAGAATAAAGAATATGATATTTAAAAAAACAAATTTTTAAAGTTTATTATCTGAAAGCGAGTTTTTAAAATTTTATCAATAAAAAACCAAAAATTTTAGTTTTACATATAAAAATTAAAAATACTACTTTTGTATTTTAAATAAATATGTTTTAGAATAAAGTTTGCTAATATTTAATTAGTATTTTTTTTATTAAGTTTGATATCAAACTTGTATAAAAAAATGTGTTAAGTATTTATCAATATAATATTAACGTTTCACACGGGGTTTAAAACTAGTTACTTAATATTTGTGTAATAGTTTATACCATGCGTGATTTTTATACATAATTATATATTTTTTGTGACTGATTTTATGACGCAGACGAATTTACTACTCGACATGTATTGCATCTTGGCGGCTTCGTATTATTTGTACATTTTTTTCCTCTTTGTACGATAACCAACCCACAAGGTATGGAAAACTAGAAAACTCAAACCCCCCTCCTCTCTCAAAATTTTAAACATTTATATATTTTTTATCTTTAACGTGTCGGAAATGATTCGATACTATAAATATGCAGTATGGTATTGTATATGGGTAATTGTCAGTCTCTCTTTAACGTGTCGGAAATGATTCGATACTATAATAACGTATGAAAAAAGCTAATTGTTTAAAAATTTGAAAGAGTTTTCTCAGTCTCTCTTGATCTCTCACACACATACACACACACACATATATATATATATATATCCTATCCAGCCCTCCATTTTCTGTCAACCCCAAATTAAGCAATGGGTTTACACTTAGTACTCTTAGGGTTTTGTAAGCTTCATGGTGCTGGTGCTCCACTTTTGGTCACCTTGGCATGGCCCTTCTTTATAAAGGTGTTATTTAGTTTGAGGCCATTTAAAAATGTTATCATGTCGATTAAGCAAGATTCAAGGCTTTTTGTGTTCCAGTTGAGTCAGATAATTGGTTTTCAAGATCATAGAGCTAACCATGAACCCGGCAACAGGAGAAGATGGGACCGGATTATCCAGTTAGTGCATCAACGGTTGCGTGATATCGGCCACTCGATGCCTTTCTCCGACTATGAACGAACCTTGCAGACTCTCACCGTTGCAGCCTTCTAAGTTCTCAGTCGTCGTTCACAACTTTATTTTATCTTGAGTAAACTGCCATTTTTGTTCCTGTGGTTTGACCATTTTAGCCACTTTTATCTGAAAACTTTTTTTAGCCTTTTCATCTCTGGCTTTCAAAAGTCATTTTCATCCAAATGACTAACTTCATCTGTATTTTAAAAATCAAAGGTCAGTTTGAAGTTCATAGGTTAAAATCTAACCAAATTACCCCTGATTTTATCAATATTACTCCTGATTTAACGTTAAAATGTAGACGAAGTTAGTCAGTCGGATGAAAATAGATTTTGAAAAGTTAGGGACAAAAAAATTAAAAAAATAAATAAATGAAAGTAGCTAAAATGATCTAAATAACACTTTACTCTTTTATATTTTAATGTTACGAAAGAAATAAAAAAAAATAACAAGGGAAAATCACAAAGTTTATGTCTATTCTCAATCAAAAGATGAATATGTGGGTCTTCAATGTTGTTTCTTTAAAGCAACGTCATATTTTTATATTTTTGAAAATTTATGGGAAAATCACAGCTATGATATAACTTTTTTTATTATCTAAATAGCCAATTTATTAGCTTTTTTTAACCATTTAGATAAAATTAAATTATACTTGCTAACCTTAAATCAATGAAAACATGACACATGGTGATAACCGATAAGATGTCACATGAGGCATCAATATATAACGATTTACAAAGTTTTTTTTTTTCAGTCAAAATTACACGTGATAATGTCATGACACTTTTGAGCTATGAAAAACATTATTTGCTTAATTTTACCATGACAAGTTATAGTGTCATGTCGTTTTTTGAGTTCTGAAAAACATAGATTTTGTGTGGACATGGTGACTGTGGACATGGTGACTGCGAATTGAGATTGTAAATTCATGTAAATATTTGTAAAGATCGAGCAAACGAATATGTTTTTTAAAACTTAGTCAAATATATTACTTGTGTAAAAACTTCAGGGTGTGCTTTTCTCAAGTTTTAATAAACTTTGTTCGTTTTTTAGTAACTTTTTTTTTAATTTGAAAAATAGTTCGAATGTCGATATTATTTTTTTCTTTTTTCTAAAAGCGGTTAAAACAAAATGATTTCAAAAATACAAATTTGCAAATTTCGTTCTTTTATCTATATTGAAAATTACACGTTCAACACTTTAACTTTAGTAATTACACTTATCATCCTTTTTATTCAATTCACATCTCTCCACCATATATAAGCATGCAATTTCTCCGATCTCAATTGTCTTTGCTTCTAATTGCCCCGTCACAGCTGGAAACACGAATAACAACTAAGCAACCTTCTACACCTGGTCAAATCATCGACATCGAATTCTATGATAAAAATAGGGAAAATTTTATAGAAATGTAACCAACTTTATAAATTGTTTCAAATAGGTCACTCAAATATTTCTTTATCTCGATTTAGTCACTCGACTTTCAGGTAATGTGTTAATTGGATATTTTTTTTACATGTTTAACATGGTTCCATGCTAATGTGCTAATAAAATAATGTGATCACATGATCAAGTGAGCTATATATGAACCTATAATGGGGTGAATAGATAAGTTTTTAAATATCTTTGGAAACAACTTTCATTTATATCTTAAAAATATCAAATGATTTGTAAGCAAGTATAAAAATTAAGGAAGAGATGACATTAGATGTATTGGATCATATGGATGTTATGAATACATCTTACGTCCACTATTCGATTTTCAATCTAGGGTTTATTTTCACTAAAATCTTCTCTCTAAGTCGGTAGAAACCACCGTTATAAATGTATCACTAACACGGGTAGTGACTTAACATTCACGCCTCACTTTCAACGTAAAAGAGCGTAAAAGAATTAAGAAAAAAGAAACTAAATTAATAATAAAAGAAAATAGAAATATCAAGCAAAGGAACCGGTTGAAGTCTGTAATATGAGAACAACTGAACCTGATAAAACATGACCATATTTATTTTTTTCTGTTTGTTTTCATGTTATTTGTTTTGATTCTAATGTACATAAGTCAGACATCAGATATATTACAGAGTAAAGTGTCATTTTCGTTCATGTGGTTTGATCATTTTAGTCACTTTCATAAAAAAAATTTTTTTTTAGCTTTTTCGTCCCTGACTTTCCAAAACCTATCCATTTTCATCCAATTGACTAACCCCGTTAAATAAGGGACGTTTTCGTCTTTTCAAAATTCCTTTTATCAAACTTACTCCCACCCTCTTTAGTCATCGCTGACCTTCATCATTCTCTTCCACCACCAGCCAAAATCGATTTCCAGATGACAAAGACCAAAAGTCAAAATCGATTGCAAACACCAAAGCTTTCTTCTTCATCTAGCATGATTTGAAGGGTGGTTGCGGATCTCAATTTGAAGGGGGAAGGGGGTTATTTGACCTAAGCGTTCAACATGAAGTGCAGAGATGAAGACGAGTACTTCAAATCGGAAAATCGAAGTCGATGCTACGAAGGACGAAAGACACGATTTTAATGAAACATGGCAACCGGTGGTGGTAACTGTGCACGGCGACGAAAGACATGATTTTAAGGAAATCAAACAGAACAACAAACCTTTGATCGAAGCCACACAATTGGTAATTTTGGGATTCTTTTGGGGGGGTGTTGTCTCAATTGGTAATTTTGGGATTCTTTCATCGAGGATTATGGTCGCCGGAAATGGAGAAGAAGGGGGGAGAGGGTTGGGGGTTGATAAAAAAAGAATTTCAAAAAGAAGAAAATGCCCCCGATTTAACAGTAATAATTTAACGGGGTTAGTCAGTTAGATGAAAATTGATAGTTTTTGAAAAGCCTGAGATGAAAAAGCTAAAAATTTTTTTTTTTGAATGAAAGTAAATAAAATTACTAAACCATAGATACGAAAATGACCCTTTACTCTTTATTATATTATACAATATTAATATATATATATATTAGAAGTAATGTCATGAATACTATTTTTTTTTAAAGAATATCAACTGTAATTTTAAATGAATAAAACATATGCAGTCCGGTCGGGTTGGTAACGCTCTTGTGCTAACACAGGAGGTCTTTGGTTCGAGCCACTAAGCATTTTTTTATATGTAATTGACTTTTTGAGTTGTATTTTAGAAAGAGAAAATATATATTTTTTTAAATGACTAATTTGGACGGACCACTAGAATATTATCGTACCGCCAACGAAAAAAGAACCACTAAGCATTTTTTTATATGTAATTGACTTTTTGAGTTGTATTTTAGAAAGGGAAAATATATATTTTTTTAAATGACTAATTTGGACGGACCACTAGATTATTATCGTACCGCCAACGAAAAAAGAAAATACGTAAAAGCATAGGAAAATATGTAAATGTTCTTTTACATATTCTCGTTAATAATGAACTGTAAAAACCCAAAATGCCTCGCACTACAAAACCCTAACATCTTCGTTTGACACTCCCATCGGCGTTCTCCTCTGCTACCTCCGTCATATCCTCCGTCGCCGTCAGTAGGCGCCGTCGACTTCTATCTGCAGCAATCCGTCGCTCTATTCTCCTTCCATCTCCGTTTTCAGGTACAATTTATTTCCACAACTCTCTAAGAACACCGATTATAGTTCATATCATCAATTCTCGGTTGTATATATGCATCCGAACACCGATTATACTCCCTAATTGATTCTTTGATGTATACATATGGACTTTTGGGATGTTGTTTATACATACACAATTGTAATGGCATTTTTAGCGGATTGGATGTTAGTTTCATATGATTCAGATGAATCTGATTGAGTGCAGTTATGACAACTGTTATTTTTTCAAATCACCTGCCAAATTCACACTTTAAAATTACTTGTCTTACAGTCATTTTATCATAATCCAGCATTGTTTGGGGTGTGTGACGGGCTGGTTGTAATTTTGATGAATTTTGTTCATGTTCTAGCAAGTGGTTTCACTTTCAGTTGCATAAAAGGCAAAGGAGACAATACAAGAAGAATGGCAACCAATGCCATGTATCTTTATGTGACTAATCGGCCTTTACTTTCGCGTCCGGATGCTATAAAGTCACTACAAGTTAGATCATTTACCGTGAGATGCTCCACTGGTTCTGCCTCCATGGGTGTTGCAGTTCCTGGTAGTCTTTCTATCTATATAAATTCATGTTAATGTGTGGAATGATCTGTATTGAAGTTCAAGTTTTGTTTGATGTTTATGGTTCTGGACATTTGTAATGCATTAAATCTTTGTTCTGTTCGATTCATGCTTGTTGTCATGCATGTATACGACTACATTTTGGCATGCAGAGTACAAAGTTATTAAGTAATATGTTATTACAAGATCTTACAATCACATTTTTTTATTGATAATACATAATAAATATTCAAATTTCACTGGGTTAGCAACTTGAAAACAGGTAAGAGATTAAAGTACCTTTAAACCGAGTATTTTTCTCTAAATCCTCAATTATTTATAAGTTCTTAACCAACTAATAATTAATTTATTGTATGGTGCACTGATCAACCTCTAATATGAAAGTCTAGACGTTTAGTTTGTAAAATTTTCTACTTATAGCTACTTAACCTTTGACCTCTTGTGCATTAAACACGATAATCTATAGCTCCTTGGAAGCTTGCGGATGCTAGACTTGTGCTTGAAGATGGGTCCATTTGGAGAGCCAAGTCATTTGGTGCAACCGGGACTCAAGTTGGTGAAGTTGTGTTTAATACTTCATTAACAGGGTGAGATGGGGTTGCACTTTTCAACATTTCTGAGATCAATTATGCTGTATTTTTTAAGTATATTTGTATGTCTGGTTTCTGTATCCGCAGGTATCAAGAAATTCTTACAGACCCTAGCTATGCAGGCCAATTTGTCTTGATGACAAACCCACACATTGGCAATACAGGGGTTAATATAGGTAAGTAAGATATTAATATGGGACTCTTGGTATGATAAAATGAGTGTCATCATCAAAACAAGTATATATTTTGCAGATGATGAAGAATCAATTCAGTGCTTCCTGGCTGGTTTGATAATTAGAAGCTTGAGCATCAGGTATGCTACATCCATGATTTCTGATCTTACTTCATGGTCAACCCAATCTGACTTTGGTTGATGAAATATATTCTCCAGCACTTCAAACTATAGATGCACGGAATCACTTTCTGACTATTTGTCAAAAAGGAACATCATGGGAATATGTATGTTCTCCATCTTATATCGTATAATATTGCCCATCTACCTTAGGATTTGTTTTCATGGTTATTCTATTGTTTCTTATGGAACAGATGATGTTGACACTCGTGCAATTACCCGTCGGTTACGAGAAGATGGAAGCCTGATTGGTGTCTTGAGTACAGAAGAGTCCAAAACAGATGAGCAACTTTTGGAGATGTCACGCACATGGGATATTGTTGGTAATTATGGTCTTGTATATCCAATCTTAAATTGGGTCTGGTACAGTGTTGGTAACTAGGTTTTCTTTGACATTTTCTGCAGGTGTGGATTTAATTTCTAGTGTCTCCTGCAAGAAACCTTATGAATGGGTTGAAAAGACCGGTTTGGAATGGGATTTTAACTCCAATCGAAGACACGAGGAGACTTTTCATGTTAGTATTTTATTGAATTAAATTTAATAAATTTGTTGAGGATGCATGAATGAGACTGTTGTGGTTATTTTTGTTTGTCTTTGAATGAAGGTGGTGGCTTATGATTTTGGTATCAAGCACAATATATTGAGGCGATTGGCATCTTTTGGGTGTAAAATAACTGTTGTTCCCTCAACATGGCCAGCAGCCGAGACACTTAAAATGAAACCAGATGGAGTTC
The DNA here is from genome assembly GCA_023525975.1 of Smallanthus sonchifolius. NCBI lineage: Eukaryota > Viridiplantae > Streptophyta > Magnoliopsida > Asterales > Asteraceae > Smallanthus > Smallanthus sonchifolius. The sequence goes on along the minus strand of CM042041.1, from coordinate 55,385,376 downwards.
TTTTCAGCAATGGGCCAGGTGACCCGTCTGCTGTTCCTTATGCTGTTGAGACTGTGAAGGATATTATTGGCAAGGTTCCTATTTTTGGAATTTGCATGGGGCATCAGTTGCTTGGTCAGGCCCTGGGTGGGAAGACATATAAAATGAAGTTTGGTCATCATGGAGGAAATCACCCAGTTCGCAACCTTAGGAATGGAAGTGTTGAGATTAGCGCACAGGTATTTAACAACAATAACTTTAATATGTATCTTGTTTCCTCTGAATAAGTGCTGCTACTTGGTTCACACCTTTAGGGATGGTAATGTGCTGGGTATGGGATGGGTTTTGGTAATCCCAATCCTGTACCGGATTATAAACCATGTCCCATACCCAGTGGTTCCCCATTACATATTACCCATCGGGTATACCTGTAATGGGCTAGGTATGGGACGGGTTTATGGTATTATGTGTTTAAAAATCACCTTTTGGATACGTATTACCCAAAACCTGATCTTACACTCAACTAAAAAATGGACTTGAAATATAAAATATTCAACTAAACTTAATAATTTTGTAATATTAATAGTTTTAAGTTTCTAACAACTTTAACATACTATTATTGTGTTTTGAAGATTTTATAATATATTAAATATTTGGTTTTGGTGCGGGTAAGCGGGTTCAAATATCACCTAATACCTTACCCGTGCCGCCAAGCTCGTGGAATTGTTTAAAACTAATTACATACCAGGTATGATACCCGAATACTCGTCCCAGGTCTTTGGTTCGGGTTCTTTTGTCATCCCTGATTTCCAATCACTTCCATTTCAGTTTACTCTAATGTAAAACTTATGTTGCAGAATCACAATTATGCTGTTGACCCAGAGTCACTTCCGAGTGGGGTGGAAGTAACACATGTGAATCTCAATGATGGAAGCTGTGCAGGTCTCGCCTTCCCTCAACAAAAACTCATGTCTCTTCAGTACCACCCTGAAGCGTCTCCTGGACCTCATGATTCAGACCTCGGTACGCCTTAATTCTTTATTTTGTTTATAGTCCCAATAACTTGCACTTGTCACATGATCCTCGACACACTAAGCACTAGGATGTACTCCCATTTCATCACTATGCAACACTTTCCTCATAGCGGTATGTTTTATTCTTCTAAACACCTAACATATTTCGTATCCATGTGTAGTATTTGATCATTTTGTGGAGCTAATGAGAAGAGAAAAGCAAAGTTCATGAGTGGTTGATGCAAAATTTGAAAAATGTGCCCGACATGAAAAGAGTTTGTACCGAATGGGGTGCTAGTAGTTACAAGTGTATCCTTGGCTAACTATTAGTGACGTGGCGAATTTTAAGAATGCTTTGTTTTTTCTGACTTTTATGTTTAACTAATATGCATTGCATGTTTTTATGCATATTTCACCACCACCATGCCAAGACAGTTTCTTGACCCGGCTGGTCTCAGATTTGCCTTGACTAGGCCTGGCAATCTTTGCCCAACCACTTAAGTTTGGGTTGTTTTGGACTCTAATTATAAGTGTTTTGGGTTCTTTTGGGTCAAGTGTTATTTTGTAAGGGGCCTAGATGGGCAAATTGAAAATAAGAAAAATAAGATAGCGGGTCAGGTTGGGCCATTAAAAAAGAACAGCAAGTCAGACTGGGTTTGATCTTTGTTTGCCCTAGAGCTGCAACTCATCGGCGTTTTCTACAGCTGCTAACTTCCGACACCCTTCTTGTTTTCGTTGTTATGGTGATGTCTGCTGGGATGATGCTCAAATCGAATTGATTTTTTTGATTCACAGCAGTGTGAAAGTTATGGATTTTGAGAGACGATATGGGTTTTTATCGCGCACACTCCCAAATCTTGGTCTAGAACGAAAGTTCCCCATCGATTCTGAAACGAAGAACACAAATAAGAGTCGAAGAAGAACTGTTGAATGGATTTCACTGATTTTAAGGTTTCTAATTTCATTGATTTAATCGATTCGGATTCAAGGTTTTTGGTTTCTAATTCACCAATTTGGTTTCTAAGTTTGGTTCACCGAGCAGAAATCAACGTTTCTGGTCTCATTAATCAAATTTTGGTTTTGAGTTTGTTTTTAATATATCAATTTTGGTTTCTGATTCAGTGAATCTAGTTAAGAATCTGGTATTGAGTTTTGGTTTATGATTCGTTGATTAGTTTTGGAAACTCATATTAGTATAAAGAAGATGGAGCAGAAATCAAATGCAAAAAAGGGGCATGTCAACGTCGATTTTGGGTCGAGTTTTGTTTTTTGACTTTGGCTTCTAATGGAATGATTTGAGTGGTTATGGTTTTTGATCGACACGTGTTGGTTTTTTTTGGTTTTATAGGAAAAGATTCAGTGGGTAAATATTGATTTTTGGTCGCTGCTCTTCTAGTTGGGAAAGTTTTTTTAAGCTGCCCATTCTGACCTGCATTTATTTTTGAAACAACCCGTTCTGACCCGAACCAAAATGACCCACTTTTAAAACGACCCGTTCTGACCCGAACCCGTTCTGACCCGAACCCATCCTGACCCGTCACTCTGCCCAACCTGACCCGCCCATTTTGCCAGGCCTGGCCTTGACCTAGCTGGGTCTGGCTTGGATTGACATTTGTATGATCGGTTTTGGTGTTAGCTGCTTACATAGAATAATTTTCAATGCTTGGTTTTGCATATTCATTAAGAGTGAAGTTATATTTTTATAAAGTCCTTGATGGATGCTAGCCAAATGGTTTATAGTTTGGTTGATTATAATCAGGCAACCCGGTGCACGAGGCAAACATGGCCTCATCTAGCCATGTATGCATCCTTACCTTGTATTTATGCATGAAGCTATTTTCACGACTCAAACATGTGACCTCCGTGTCAATTGGCAGCAACCTTACCGTTGCTCTAAGGCTCGCTTAATGCTTTCAGAATTGGACAGGACATTTTGAACCGGTTGATTTATTGGTCCACCGGTTGGCCTGGATTTAAAAAGATTTAAAAAATGGTATTATAAAAAAATTAAGTAATGTATATATCTGATTTGAAATAAAGTGAAAATACCTTGTGTTTATAGGTTTTTAAGAAAAAAAAGTATATAAAAATAAGATTAAGTTACTTTTTGAGTCATTGATGTTTGTTCATTTTAATTAGTTGAGTCCTTTATGGTTTAAAACCTTGGTTTGAACCCTTACTTTTCATTTTTGATTCCATTTGAGACTAGAAGATTGATGTCGTTAGATTTAAGAGTTAACGTTTTTCTTAAATGATTAAAATTAGGGGTGGCAGTCTTGACCCATTCATTAAAAATTGGGTTCATTTGGGGAAAAAATCAATTGTATATGGGTCAACTAGGTTATAATCATGTGTATTACACGAGATTGTATATTAAAAAATATAAAACTTATAAATTTATAAATACGTCATAACTTGTCAGACTATTATGATCGTCTCGAGATATATATCAAGTGGAAATGTGTGTGTATATAACAAATTAGTATTTTTCTTTAATTAGTTATAATTTGATTTCCTATTATATATTCTTATTTAATATAATTAGTATTCTTCTTTAATATTACATTTATAATATCATTATTATTTAATAAGATAGATGCGCATTTAATAGGAGAGAGATGCGGGAAAACCAATGTGAGAAGGCACGAGAAAGTGACAAGTGTCCACCTTAAACATTTATTTATTAGTATAGATTTGGGTGACTTCAAATTAGTCAACGGGTTAATTTAGGTGACCTTAAATAAATCAACGGGTCAATTTGGGTTAGGAGTAAAATGACTTCGGGTCAAAATGGGTTAGGAGTAAAATTAGTCCGGTTCAAAACGGGTCGTTTTTTTAAAAAAACTCTCATTTTGGTTCGACTCAAAACGGGTTCAACCAATACGGTGGGAGGTGGCGGGGGTGGGTGAGGTGGGGTGGGGGTGGGGTGGGGTGGGTGGCGGCGATCGGGAGGTGGCGGCGTCGTGGGGTGTGCGGGTGGTGTGGGTGTGGGTGTATGGGGGTGGGGTAGGGTAGGTGGCAGCGACAGGCGGGTGGCGACGTGGTGGGGTGTGGCGGGTGGGGTGAGTGGTGGCGGCAATCGGGCGGTGGCAGCATGTTTGGGTGTGAGAGTGTGAGTGGGTTGGGTTGGGGTGGCGGAGGGTGGGTGGCGGAGGTGGCGACGATTGGGCGGTGGTGGGGTGGGTGGGGGTGGGTGGGTGGTGGCGGCGATCAGGCCGTGGCAGCGTGGTTGGTCGTGCAGGTGTGGGTGGGGTGGGGGAAGGTGAGTGGCAGCGGGTGGCGACGATCGGGCGGTGGAAGCGTGGTTGGGTGTGGGTGGGGTGGCGGCGACAAGCGATGGCGGCGATCGACAGTGGCAGCGTGGTTGGGTGTGCGGGTGTGGAGGGGTGGGGGTGGGTGGGGTGGTGGAAGCGTGGTTGGGTGTGTGGGTGTGGGTGGGTTGGGGTGGGGGCGTGAGTGGGGTGGGGTAGGTGGCGACAACAAGCGATGGCGGCGATCGGCAGTGTTGTTGGGTGTGCGGGTGTGGAGGGGTGGGGGTGGGTGGGTGGCGGCGGAAGCGGTGATCGGGCGGTGGCAGCGTGGTTGGGTGGGGTGGGGCGGGGTGGGTGGCGACGACAGGTGATGGCAACGTGGTGGGTGTGTGGCGGGTGGGTTGGAAAGGTGGGGGTGTGGTTGGGTGGGGGTGGGCGGGCGGGGTGGGTGGTGATGGAGAAGTGGTGGGGGGTGTGGCGGGTGGGTTGGAAAGGTGGGGTGGGTAGGGGTGGAAAGGTGGGGTGGGTGGCGGTGGTGGCAGCGATTGGGCGGTGGCGGCGTGGTGGGTTGTGCGGGTGGGGTGGGGACGGCGATAGGCGGTCGCGACGTGGTGAGGTGTGGCGGGTGTAAGGCCCCAAACCCGGGAGGCCTCATTTGTTAGATTTACTCATTCACAAAGAGTTATTAAACTTGAATATCAAATAACGCAGCAGAATCAATCATTCAACATAATTAAAACTTGTTCAAACATGCGGAAGCGTAACATTGTCTTAAACATAAAACATAAAATAAATGAAACATAACGGGATGTCAGTCTTCATATCATCCGGTAACTCATCAAGCCGCCCAGCATCTCCGTCCATCATCATAACATGCCTTAACCTGAATGTGCACACTAAAAAGTCAGCTACGCTGGTGAGTTCTAGCTTTACATAAAACCTTAACATAAACATTTTGCCAAAAACGTAACATACATTTGTTTAACAAAAGCGTACGTAAAACATGCAATAACTTAACATCATCATAACATCGTAACATAGCATCATAAAATAAGTCAACATGAACCGAATCTGCGCCTTCTCGTAACCGTCAATCCCATACATCGCATACCAACGGATGAACTTAAGGCTCGTTACCTCTAAGTCATCCGTCACCCAGGTCCCCTAAGGCTCGTTACCTCTAGGTAGACCAAACATATGTCTCCTAAGGCTCGTTACCTCTAGGTAGACCAAACATATGTCTCCTAAGGCTCGTTACCTTTAGGTAGACCAAACATATGTCTCCTAAGGCTCGTTACCTCTAGGTAGACAGAACATAACTTAGGCACTATTTCCCCGCAAGGAATAGTACCTTCTATTGGGATCCCGGTAATCCCACGAGTGACCGTCGTCACCCCATCATCAACCAGTTGTACAACCGTTAGCCAGCCATAAAGGCCCCCCGTAAGGGTAAGGCCAATACATACATACATACCCTAGCTCCCGTAGGAACTCGTGGCAGATTCGTTCATTCGTGACTTTTATAAAACCTCTACCTCTTAGTTAAAGCATTCGTACGTTTTATCAAACAAAACATCATTTCATTCGTAAACCTTTCGTAAACTTCATTTGGCAAAACATTTCATAAACATCATCCTTCGTAAACATCATTTCATAAACGTCATTTTGTAAACATCGTTTCGTAAAACATCATTTCGTAAAAACATCATTCCGTATGTATGCACACCAGCCCAAAACATTTAATTAAAACATTTAAAGAAGGGCTTCTAGAACTCACCTGATAAGCTAATCGGGGTTGTTCTAAACAAAGGTCCCACAACGTCACTTCCGATCTGAATTGATTAGTTAAATACATATCAGACCAAATCCCGACTCTAACGGTTTAACCTTCTAAACATACTGACTTTACCTAAACATCCTGATGCCTGCGCACTTAGCAAGTGCGCATGGCCTTCTTCTTGCGCACTTACTTTGCTTCCTGCGTTCTTGATAAGTACGCAGGATCCTCTTCATGCAAGTACGCAGGATCCTCTTCATGCGTACTTGATAAGTACGCAGGATCTGCTTCCCCGCAAAAACCCTAACTTTTGCATTCGGGTCTGATCTCGTCAAGATCCCGAACTTGTTTACATTCAAAACGTTTGATTTTCATTATGGAACTCAAATCTATGTTTTTCTTCTAGTTTCATCCGTAAAAACGTCACATTTTCGTCCAAACCCGAAAAACCCAAAAACGAACAAAAACTCAGATCTAGGTTGGATCGTTACCTGTATCGAGCTTCTGATCCGGAGGTTCTTCTCACAAGCTATGGAGCAACACTTCTTCAATCTCGGGTCGATCTGCCAACTTTCTCTCTCTATGGTTTCTCTCTCTAGAACTTGCAAATGAGATAAATGTGGAGTGTGTTAGGCTATTTATAGGGGAAGGGACTCCTCCCCTCAAGTTCGCCGGCCCATCTGGCCCGGCCTGTCACGCCTCGTTCATTTATTCCTTTCGTCTTACATATAACCCGTTATTTTAATTGTCGTCTTATTTTTGGGATGTTACAGCGGGTGATTGGCGACGACAGGCGGTGGCGGGTGGTTGGAGGCGAATGCGGGTGGCAGGTGGCAGGTGGGGGTGGCGGGCGGTGGCGAGTGGGGTGGGGGCGGCATGGGTGGGGCGACGACACGTGGGATGCTCGGTGGGGTGGATGTGCCAATAGCGGGTGGGGGTGGGGGTGGGGTGACAACGTTGGGAGACCCATATGCACTATTTTTAAGTTTACAAAATTTTATAATATTTGATATTATGACATGTTGACTTATCTATGGTGACCCAAATAGATCAATTGAATATTTGGGGTGGCTCAAATTGAAACGTTGACTTATAATGACCCTAATTAATTCGTTGACTAATTTGAAATCACCCAAGTTGACTCATATACAATTGATTTGTTACCCAAATGAACCCATTTTTTTAATGAATGGGTCAAGATTTCCACTCCTAGCTATAACAATCATAATTTACTCTCTCATATTTTTACAGTAAAAGGGCTATTTATGTAATTCCAGAAATTGTTCTTTTAAGTGGATGGAATTACATAAATAGTCATTTTACGATAAATAGACCAAAATACCCTCATGTGCCTAGCATATGACCTGACTTAGCAGTGAAGTTTAACGTATGTTAGTCTAAAGGACGTAACGTGCAAGGTTTTTTAAACATAAATGACGTTTTTTGTAATTTCCTTTGTTAAATGGTTTTTTTTTAAATTTGGTCAATAATTAAAAGGATATAATTTGTAATTTGCTCTTGGTTTTTATTTCAACCATTGCTATCTCTAGTTTACCTATTTGATCCATGTTGAATATACATTTTAATCAAAAATACCCGATTAACTCAAAACCCAAAAATAATAATTAACATTTAAACTTTTAAGATTGTAAATGGAAGACAGAGAAATCAATAATAAAAAAGGAATATAAGGATAGATTTAGAGGATGAGACGTGGGAGACTTTTAGAAAAATAAATTAGTAGCAATGCGAAACGAGTGTGATCCTACGTGGATGGGGCATGAATGGGGGCGCGTGGCGTCAGGCGTGAGGGTTTCACGGGCAAAAGGGCGCATGAGTGTGTGCATTATGTATATATGTGTATATTTGTGTGGATAGTGAATCTGCTACGCACCTTAGTGATTTGGTTTACTGATTGCCCTATGTTGACGTGGTGGGTGTGAATGTAAAACCACTGCGTATGGCTTAAGAACAACATTTCACGATACAACCTTTTTTTTACTTGGATTTGCATTTAGAATAATAAGTCTGCTTGTTAAATATTAAGATTCAAAATATTTTGAATTTACAAACCTAATATCCCATGTGTTATTTATACTTCAATAACATACCCTAAATCTATCACATGTGACTACAACACTTTGATTGAAGTAGGTTCTAATTCAAGCAATCAAGCATAATACCAACCAACTAGTTTGCATAATAAGTTAAATTGAAAGTTAGAACAAAATTGATGCTTGTACCTAAAACATTCCCAATAAAAACCATTAAATTTTAATAATATATGTTAACAGTTCATTTATTGTATCTTCATCTGCAAAGGGAAATCATTTTTTTGATGTGAAAGTCTCTCTTGAAATCCCTGGACCAAATGGAATAATAATTTCAAGATTTAAGTAAACAACACAATTATTGATGTTTCAAATAGTACCACAAACACTATCTTACAAACTGGTTTAAATTCAATATAATACAAACTTACATATGTGTAAAAAACTCTAGTTGCACTAAAATTCCCCAGTTTCAAGAGCTCATAGAGATATACTATTAGAACAAAACCTTTCCAAACCTGTCACGACCGTCTCTCGGGCTTAGACCGTTGCAAGGTTGGGCATCGGTTAGCATCTTCACAACCTCCCTCATGCTCGGCCTTAGATTTGGGAGCTTTGAGGTACAAACCAAAGCAATCTTCAATACCCTTTTCATGTCATCAGCTAGATCACTTGTTTCGTCTGAGGTTAACTTAGGATCCAAAAGTTTAAGGATGTTCTCACTGTTGTTAAGGTTATGCAAAACCCAATACACTATGTCCTTTCCTTCACCGTATTCCTCCTCTATCGCTCTTCTTCCTGTCACCAGTTCCAGTAACACTACTCCAAAGCTATAAACGTCGCTCTTTTCATTCACTTTGAGTGTGTATGCCAACTCTATAAAACAAAAGTAATTGTAAAATGTTAGATCATACTACTAGAATACGTTCACTGAAAATACTTCAGTAATTACCAACGGAACCCACAAAATCCAAAAAGATTATTTTTTTTAATTGTCGTCGGTCTGTGATCTGTCAGTAAAACTATTTTTTCGTCGATAAAAGTCATCTGATTTGTAGTGTCATGTTCTTCTGTTTTAAAATTATGAATAAATTAACGAGTGACGAAAAAACTCACCGGGGGCGATGTAACCATGAGTCCCTACAAAACAGTTGGAGTCTGACCCTAAACATTCGTCGTCCGCGATCCTTGCCACTCCAAAATCAGCAATCTTTGCCTCGAAATCTTTGTCGAGCAAAATGTTACTCGATTTGATATCTCGATGTAAAATAGCCGGAGTACAATCATGGTGCAAATACACAATTCCTTTTGCAGCACCACACGCGATCTTATACCTCTGAACCCAATCCAGTTTGGGCTGCCCGTTCTTCAGAAGCCGACCCAAAGCCTCGTATAGGTTACCATTAACCATATGCTCGAAGACCAAAAAGCTCGAACCCCCTTTCATCAAACAAGCATAAAGTTTGAGTATATTGCGATGACGAATCTTCCCGAGGATCGCGATTTCTGCGGTCATTACTTGCAACTTATTCCCCTTCCCAATCTGCTTGACCGCAACCGTTAGCCCGGACCGTTTCGAGTCAACACGGTACACTTTTCCAGTACCCCCAACTCCAATCAAGTTTCCTTCATCCAAATCGCATAGTTCATCGACATCAAATTCGATCTGATGGAAATTCTCGAGTTTCCACTTCGGGTTTCCGGTCCCTTTCTCCTCATCAAGCCCGTGTTTGGTGTCGGCCTTTTCGCGACGCTTCTTGAGGTTCTTGTAACTACCATACACTAATCCTGCTAAGATTACCATCAAACTGAAGATTATGATGCAAAACATAAGTAGTCTGCTTTTGTTGATTTCGCGACGGTGTTCTTCACCGTCACAAATGTCCAACCCCAAATTTACTCTCTGACTCGAATTTCCCTCTACACAGAGTTTTTTGTTTCCAGCAAATGCATCATTTACTCCCATATTTAAAAGATCAGATGGAACTTTTCCTGACAGACGATTAACCGACAGATCAATCGAGCTTAATCTTAACCGCTTGAGGTTATCTGGGATCTCACCCGACAAGAGATTTCGTGACAGATTAAGAGCATTTAGAGACCAAATATCCGCCAAACTGCCTGGAATGCTTCCGGTGAGGAGATTATGGGCCAGATTTAAATCCACCAGCTTCTCACATTCACCGAGTTCGGTAGGAATCGAACCGGAAATCAAATTATTCTCCAGATGCAAGTATGATAACTGCTTTAAATTCTGAACTTTGGCAGGAATTTTGCCGGAGAATTTGTTGTTTGACAAATCGAGCTTCTCAAGGAGGGTTAACTGCCCGATTTCAGGTGGAACCTCGCCGGAGAAGCCGTTGTCAAACAGTAATAGTTGTGTCAAGCTCGTGGAAATTCCGATCGCCGGAGAAATTTCTCCGACGAAATTGTTGTCACTGAGATCTATCAGCTCTACAGAAGGCAAAGCCCAAAATCCATCAGGAATATTTCCAGATAACTGATTCTGATTCACTCTAAACCTCAACAAAGACTTGCATTCGGCGTAGTTTTCCGGCAACTCACCGGAAAAATTATTATCAAGAGCTAGCAATTTCTGAAGCTTGCCGGAGGCGCATAAGAACTTTGGAATCCCGCCAGAGAATTTATTCTCCGATATATCAATTACAACCAGCGGAGCAAACTTGGCGAAGTTTGCCGGAAACACACCGGAGAAATTATTCCGGTAAACGGAGAACCCTTTCAGATGTTGCATGTCTCCGAATCCGAAAGGGAGTTCGCCTGAGAAATTATTCGTATTGCATTGAAAAACCGTCAAATTCTTCATATCCCCAATTTCTGCCGGCAATTCGCCGTGCAACTGGTTCTTTGAAATATCGATTTCTTGCAAGATGTTTAGATTAGAAAGCTCCGGTGGGATTACTCCGGTCAATTGGTTCTCGAAGAGCTCTATTTTCAACAGGCTTCGCATTTTTGTTATTCCGACCGGAAAATCGCCGGAAATTTTGTTGCGGGCAAGATCTAGGGTTTCTAATTTTTTCAAATCAAATATCGAATTGGGGATTTCTCCAGTCAGTTGGCAACCACTCAGAGAAAGCCAATTTAGCTTCTTCAAATTCCCGATAGTTACAGGTATACCCCCCTCTTTAAAATCATTATCGCCGAGACAGAGTGCTGATAAACCGGTCAAACTTCCGATCCACGTCGGGAGATCTCCGGTGAAGTAGTTATTGGAAATATCTAGAATCTCCAGATTTACGAGCTTCGAAAGATCTGGTAAATCTCCGGTCATGTTATTTGAACTCACGTTCAAAACCCTGAGATCAGTGCAGTTGACGATCGACGCCGGCAGCTCGCCGGAGATGAAATTTGACGGAATCACCAGAGATTTCAGGCTCCGAAGCGCGGAAATCGCCGGTGAGATCTTTCCGCTGAGCGACTTGTAGTTTAGTGAAATCTCCACGACCAGACCTGTTACATTATCGCACCGGACACCGTAAAACAGGCATGGGGATTCACCGGTCTTCCATGACTCTAAGTAATTGAAAGGATCTTCGAACTGCTTCTTGAAATCGAGTAGCGCGTGGACTTCAACGTTCGGAGAAGAACCAAATGTTGGCCAGAAAAAGATACCGGCGAAGAAGAAGAATAATACAGTCGTGATTTGGCGGGAAGCATGTGTTGGGGGTAGTTTTGACATTTTAGGTAAAGTAGAGGGCTAAATGGTCATTTTGATGAAAGATGAGTGTCGTTTAGCAGCTGGCGAGCTCCATTATTTGCCGTAGATGCAGGGTTCTGAAAAAAAAAACATTTAAAAGTCATGGTTATCATTTCTTGAGGTTATTTAAATATATTATATAATTATTTTATTGTAATAATAAAACCAAATAAAAAGAATGTCTCGTGACCGACATAAATTTAATTTCCAGCAGCCTATGATTAAAATTGTTCATTTCTTTACATAATTCTCTCCATATTCATTATTCTCAAAATAAAGGGATTATTTGTTCATTATAGTTTAACAAAAACAATTAATTAATAGCTAAACGCCTATATATGTAGCCATTAATGTATAAAATGGTTCTTTTACGAGTATATATGTAAGGCTGACAATTTTAGACACGTACACCAATACATGATACGAAGCTACACGATCTTAACAGGTATCGTGTTTCGTGTCCTAAACAGGTAGACACGAATCTACCTGTTAATTGTCATGTCTAACCAGGTAAAATACCTGTTAAGATTTTTTTTTAAATAAAAAATATTAAAATATGATATTATATATGTAAGCATGATTTAATAATTTAATATTTAATCAATTAAATCTCTAATATCTTATCGTGTTAAACAGTTATAAACAGGATCGTATTCGTGTTTGGGAAAAAGTACACGATAAGTTATTGTGTCGTGTATACATATTTCGTGTTCGTGTCTTTTCGTGTTCGTATCTTGTGTACGTGTATACACGATATGTCAGCTCTATATATATGTATGTTAAATTACAAGTGGTATTAAACATATTGTTGTAATGGTTTATACACATCATTATAAGCGCATAATTCATAACGTGTGAGGCATGAACAATTTGAACGCACTGTAATGTTAAGTCCATTATTGTAATTGATTTATTTCACTATTAACAATTAAAAAACATTATTTTAAAAATATATAATAATAATAATAATAATATACTCAAAATAAAGATAATAAAATTGTAGATTTATTAAAAAAAGAATGAGGTATTTAAAAGTTATTGAAACTAAATTTAAAAGAAAAAAAGAAACAATAATAGGGGCTGATTCTTTCTCTACATTTCTAAATCTTAACTATCTCTAGCTTACTATCCTTTACAAATTCGTCATCACTTTGATCCTAGTTATTGAAATAGTGTGATCAATGATTAAGGAATTATTGAAATAGTATGATCAATAATTCAGGTCACTATACGTTTCTCACATAAAATACATTACCCTCATATTACTATTTAGCATAAACGTAAACAGTTATAAATAATTTTAGAAATCAATTAGAATATTCCATCTCAAGTGTAATTTAGTTGTTAACATATACATAAAAGTTAAATAAGGATACATTAGCCTCGTTAAGTATTTCATTTATTTATACCAACTATTCAAATTTATTCCTAAAGTTTACAAATTTATTTGATTTTATTCATGTGTGTGTGTGAAAGATAGATGGTGACATTGAGGGGTCAATTTGGTATATATATAATAGTATAGGACAAATGAGATGGTGACATTGAGGCATGAGGGGTCAATTTGGGTCTAGTAGTGGACTGTATACTGAGATGAGAAAATGAAAGATATCTACTTGTGCATTTGTGCAAATCTTCTGTGGGACTTCAATCATAAAGTTTCAAGGAAATTAAATCTATTTTTGTTGTATTATATCTATAAAAATGAAAATAAAAACATGTTTTTATATTCATGGAATTTCAAATTCAATGCTTCATCATGATACATTGCATCACACACATTAGTTGTCTTTTGTACCTCCATTTGGAAGATCGTAATTTGGATTGTACTTTTGGTTATTTCGAATTAACACTTATATAAAATTATTTATTTTAATATCATGATGTTGATATAACATGTCATATAAATTTATGATTTAATGATAAGTTAATAACTATTTAGTTATGATTATAATGTATAAATTTTGAAAAGCTAGTTATTGTCTTGTAACTATATTATAATATGTTGTTGGCCCTTGTTGAAATTCAAATTTAAAGAAAAAGGAAAACGATAAACAGACCATCTAGGGTTATGATTAAGATGGTTTTGATTATCACAAGAAAATAATTTAAGTAATAGATGATTGGTGTTAATGGATTATTGATGATTAGTGGTTAATAGTTTAAGGATGAAACATAATTAAAGTTAACTCCTACTTATCATAACCCTTGACTATAAAAGGGATTTCTTTTACAAAAATAATGGAAGTGAGAAAAAAAATGTTAACTACTTTTCATCATTATAAATCTTGAAAAGTAGTGATTTTCTGTTGCTAAGGAAACTTGGCGCAGAATTAAATGTTAGTTAAAATTAGATGTTAGTTAGGGGTGAATTTACTGAACTATTCGACCTTTTATGATCTTTTTGTCCAATTAAAAAGACTGAAGGGATCGAATGAAGAAAAGAAGATAAGATGTCTAGTTGGTTACTGCACGTTTTGGCTATTATGAAAGACAAGAAACAAATGGGTATTTTCAAAGGTTAGAATATCGGTGGAGAACCTGGTGGAAGACATAAAACTTTTGAGTTTTAAATAGAGAGAATTTAGGAGCAATAAACGTCGATGCAGCTGGGAGAATTGGACAATTAATCCAAAAGTGTATTGGTTAAGCGAAAGGTGTCTATTTAGTTATGTTATTTGTAATTTGTTATGGGGTATACCTTTTTGTCTTGGGTGTAATCGGGGTATTGCTAGTTCCCCGCTATTTTTTCTATAAGATCTCTCACTGTTGCCAGTAAAAAAAAAGCCTAATATCTTCCTTAAATGTGCCCATATTATCGTGGGTGCAACCGTGGTCATTTCTTCTCCTCCTATGAGTTTCCTGAACTAAAAGTTAAACTGTAATAAGAAATTACATAAGCAAGTTTAACCAAACGAACTTTGAGCTTGAGATCGGCTCATTTCAAGCTTTACGTCTAGATCTCGAGTTCGTCGTGTGAATAATTTTACACACATGAGGTTGGACTTGTTTATATATATATATATATTTTTTTTAGACGGGTAGACGGGCAAATTACATTAACAATGTTTATTATTTGTTTTGTTAATTATCTTTTTATAAATTTCGTTTTGAATGCCTGTGGTTTGTTCAAAAAATTGCTTCGAGTCCAATAGTTTCAATTGGACTTTTTGAGTCATTGTGATTTTATTTTTGTTTCAATTACGCCCAGGCCTCTAACGCCATCCAAACTTTCTGTTAAATTTTTGTTAAAAGATCAATCTACCCTTAGTATTAAAATTAAAAAAAATAAATAAACATAACCCACTGTATATATCTCTGTCTCTACCTTCTCTAACAACCCAACCCTACCCTCAGGGGGTGTTTGGGAGTGTTTTTGGAAAGTGCTTATTGACTTATTGGCTTTTTGAAAAGCTAATAAGTCAATAAGTCATTTCTAAAAGCCAGGATTTCTTGGCTTTTGAGAATGACTTATTGATTTATTAGCTTTTTCAAAAAAAAAATTACTAATTTTTTTGACTTATCGGCTTTTTGAAAAAGCCAATAAGTCAACAAGCACTTTCCCACCACACTCCCAAACACCCTCTAAATCCATCTCTGTCTCTACCTTATTTAACACGGGTATGAGGAGAAATTGCATAATTCTTAGGGAGTGAGTTGGATAACGAGTCGAACCTGTCAAGTTTCAAACTCGGGTTGTTCAAGATTCTCATTTGAGGTCCAAAAAGAATGCTCTTACTATCATGTTTAAGCCTACTTTGTTACAATCCCAACTCTTTTGAGTTGCTTCATTAGGTTTGGAAGAAGCCCTAATTGGTAAATTCCCAAAGTTTGGTTTTGAAAAAACTTTGAAATCCAAAGTGGAAGTGGGGCTTCTAACTGAATCAGATTCTGAATTTTTAGAGTTTAACCCTACAAATGGACCATGAACAGTGAAAAAGGAATTGGTTTTGTGCTTCTGTCTCAAGAAAGCATCAGGATTTGAGTGCCAAGACTCATCAGAACAAGAATCAAGAACCAGATGATGAGCCCGACCCATGTTTTGCTGATCTTTTTGGTGTGACCTGGTTCTCCGGGGACGGCGGTTAAGGAGGTGGTCTGTGAGATTTAGAGAGAGAACGAGAGGGGGTTTGTTCGCCGGGGACGGCGGTTAAGGAGGTGGCGACCGGTCGGACTGGGAGACCACCACTGAGCCGTCTTTTTCGTCGAGCAGACTATGTCCTTGAACCCCTTCTACCTCGCTTCAATTGAGTGGCGTTCAGAGGTGGCGGTGGTGCTTGGTGATTTAGAGGAGGCGGTGGTGATGGGTGGTTTCAGAGATGGCGATGGTGGTTGGTGGTTTTAGAGAGAGAGGCGGGGTGGATGGTTTTTAGGGTTTACAAGTTAGGAGATTGGAGGGTATTTTAGTTAATTTATAACAACTTAACAGAATTATTCTAACGGTGTTAAAGGTCTCAAATTAATTGAAACGAAAATAAAACCACAAGGACTCAAAAAGTTAAGTTGAAACCATTGGAGTCAAAACGATTTTTTAAGCAAACCATATGAACTCAAAACGAAATTTACTCTTTATTATATAACATAATATATTATTTAATTTGTTTATCATAGTTACATGTATAATTTATAACTATATAATATATTGTATTTTATTATATTACACTTTCATTACATCGTATTACATTATATTATATAGAGCTAGCGTCTACATTATATTATATGGAGCTAGCTTGGTTAGACGCGTGAGGATAATCAAGTTTACTATAAGAATCTTGAATTCGAGTAAGCTTATTAAATAAGTTTCAACTTATGCTTGAGCTTTTTGAAATTAGACTTGATTCGACCTTTTTAACAAGTCAGTCTTATACAATTTAACAAACATCGAGTCGTTTACACTACGTATAAAACTTTAGTCA
Organism: Smallanthus sonchifolius; assembly: GCA_023525975.1. Lineage (NCBI taxonomy): Eukaryota > Viridiplantae > Streptophyta > Magnoliopsida > Asterales > Asteraceae > Smallanthus > Smallanthus sonchifolius. The sequence goes on along the minus strand of CM042041.1, from coordinate 55,368,671 downwards.
CTCCTACCGAATTAAGGACGGTTGAGAGAGAGGGTCGGAGAGAAATAAAGATTTCAAAAGGGAAACTAACAAATTTTATATTTTACATTTCTACTTTAAAATAATTTTAGCTTATATTAAAAATAAATAAACAATCTAAATTACTTCTCTACAAATAAATAAACAAAAAAATGCTTATTTTAAGTATACTTCTAAAATGAATAGCAACATGATAAACAAGTATAGATAAAATCATTTTTATTTTTTTATACAATTAAGAGAACATGTTTTAAGATTATTTCTACAAATATTCAAATTATAACTAGACATAATTAGACACTATTTATCAGAAGAAAATAACTCTCATAATTAGACACTAAAACACTGATATATTCAAACCGTTAAAAATTCAAAAACAAAATACTAATATATTAAAAAAATAAATACGAATACCTTATCACCTGGAAAAATGGGATTTTCATGGTGTTCTTGACAGCAGAATTCAGAAGCTTATTGAGTCTGTAATGGCTTTGTAATTCCCCAATTTGAAATCAAGCCGGCTGAAATCTACTTAGGAAGAAGATAAAATCATTTATCGGAATTGAATGATGTCGGTTTGAATATCAAAAACATGATTGGATGGATTTATATTGGGATGGAAGAGAACGAGTGGTTTTGAAAAACAGAGGGTTATGGGGGAGAGAGAAGATATTAATTTATGAATAAAAGAGATGAGATGGTGGGTTGGAGGCAGGCCTACAAAGGATTGAAGTGAAAGAGAAGAGATGAAAGAAAAGACAAAGAGAGGGGGTGTTTGTAATTTCTTTAATATCAATGGATTTAGACCGGTGCAGGGATGGTGAATGCACCGTTGACTCAACGAGGAAACTTGAAACCTGAAATATTTGGAACATATATTATATTAGTTTTTAAAAATTTATCTCGGTATAAGATGGGTATGTTATACGATACTCGTCTGATTAGCTGAAACATACATATCGTTTACTTGCACCACACCGTAAGCATTTTTTTTTATTTTTACTTTTCGTTGTCCTTGTGTAATAGCATAAAGTTATATAAAAGTAAAAATCACAAGAAATGTACTGGGAATCCTAACGGATATTTCTTAACAAAGTAATGGGTATCCCGATAGCCGACATGTATTTGGTAATCGGGTACCTGACGGGTATTAGTTTGGGCACGCGACACGGTTTTATAATATGATATGTAACTGAGATTATCAATACATTTCTCGTTGTCATCTCTAAAAAGGTGCCACCTTCAATCATTTAAGTTTATTTATTAAAAGAGCTTTCTTTAATATATTATCTATATTATATAATAAATGAAAATCATTTATGTCACGTGTCACATCCACATCTCTTCTCTTTATTTTTTTTTCGCTTCTCTCTCTTATTAAATGTACCTCATTTTTTAATAAAGATTTATATTTAAAGAAAAATATTAATTATACTAATAATACACATTTATTTTAAATTATCTTTTATTTTAATAAAATTTAAAATTTAATTTTATAACTTTTATTTTTTTTAACTAAATTGTGATGTAAGTCAAATTATATTAAATAGAAATTAATGTATTCAAACCGCGTAATATACATGTTTTTAAAGATATACAATTTTTATTACTGAGTATATAACATTACATTTTATCAACGTGTAACACACATATATTTATAATATAATTTTTTTATTACTAAGTATATAATATTGTATTATATCAATCCCGTGTAATACACGGGATTTTAACCTAATGGTTTTATATATCAACAAAATCATATAAATTATATTTATTACGCTTATATTTCATATGAGGATGAATTATTTGAGATTTTCTAAATATTTTGAGAACCCATAAAAGAATAATAAAAATCAATCATTTGTTTAAAATACTAGCATTAATAATAAAATACATCATTTTTATGTAAATTGATATGTGTAAATTTACATGTCCTCGTATATAATAAAACATTTTCACATTTGTAAGTCTCTAGTTTACACATGTAAGTTTTTATCATTTACACATGTGTAAATGTTTATAACATACGAGTACATGTAAATTTACACATATCAGTCCATATAAAAATGTTGTATTTTAATATTAACTAGTGTGAAGACCCGCTCGTTGCGACAACGACGTATGTCGATTCCCCACGCGTTGCGACTCGCCTCGCACATGGTGACGCAAACAAACTTAATTATCGCGCGTTCATGTTATGCCATATATTTTCCAAATTCATGAAAGAAATTAGAATAAAGTAAAAAAAAAGACAAAAAACAAACCGTGTGTTGCGGTGAAGTCGTACGATGACACTATCATGGGTAAGGGCGCGTTTGCGAACCTAGTTATGTGTGTTGTGGCAGGCCACTAACGTGCTTAATTACATAAAGAAAACGTACGTATTTGAGACAGGCCGATTTTAAAGATTGAACCATAGATAAGAAAAAGTATTATGTGTCGCACATTACGGTTTAGTAAATAAAAAGAAAAACAATCAAAACAAAAAAAATTACAAATCTAAAAGCAAAAAAGAAAGATATTATGAGGATGGATGAAACTTAGTGATATAGAGCAAACCCAACAAACATATCAACAAAACTTTAACCATCACACCAAAAACAACTTTTAATAAGGAAATGAAAAATCAAATAGAAAACAATAAAAATTGGCTTTGTTGGTGGCCTCTAATTGACCACCGACATTGCCTATTATGGTTTAGTTAATGTTAGTATTTTAGATAAATAAATAATTTCTTGTTATTTTTAAGAGTTCTCAGGAGTTCTCAAAAAATTTAGAGTATTCATTTGAATCTAACCCTAAATTGTTTATACCTTGTAATTTGGGTGGTTTCTAACACTAAACGCCGTTAAAGTTGATTGTTAATGTAGGATCAGAAAATACAAGACGGTTCTATTCTAGTTGAGATTGGCGGAAACAATCACAACTAAGCACTTTAAACAAGTAAACACGAAGAATACTGATAAATGCAATTTGTATTAAGCTTCAATGGTTACAAGATTACAGAGAAAACTCTAAGAAAGCACACTTGTACAATGAAACGCTATACTACTTATATAGTAACTTAGAATCAAGACAGACCCTTGATTCTAAGGATCAGATCGAACACAAGCCGTTGATCTTGTATACTAGAAGCTATACTACACGTTAAGACAATAAAAACTATAAAGGATAACTTTACTCAAACGTCTTCTTAGGCATCATTGCTTAAATACTTGGAAGGAGAGCGTTTTTGTCTTTTATTGTGTGCACCAGTAACATTCTTTCTGCATGAGATGTGTCAGAGTTGCAGAAGAAAGTTGTCAGTGGTAAAGTTGCTTTTGCTTTGCTAATCAACGGCAACGATTGATCTTCGGCAGATATGGCTATCAGCAGCAAAGTTGGTGATCCGCATCAAGACTCAACTATCCAAAGCTGCTGATGATTTGCCTATCAGCAGCATCAAGTGTTTGATGCTGCTGAGAAGCCTATCGCAACAACTCTGGACTTCAGCAGATAAGGTTGTCCGCTGCAGAGTTGTCCATCAGCAGGAGAACAACTATCCTCAGCAAACAAGCTTATCCGCAGCAGCTTGTTGGTCAACAGCAAAACTGTGGAGTCCGCAGCAGTTGTACTTAGAGAATTTTGTAGCCATCAGTCTTTATATCTACAAACTCCCCATAGACTGATGCTACCAAAACTCTCTTACTGCTTTTGTTGCTGAAGCTTTTGCATGTTGGCAACTATCCTTGCAACCTCATAGCCTCTAGGGTCCTTGCTGTGATTGTCAAGAGGAAGCTCAGACAGAGTCTTGATGTCTTTGCTTGGCATACTGAAGATGGCCTTGCTTGAACGTCTCATCTTCTGTCCTCTGACATCTATCAAAGTATACTCATCCTGAGCAGCATTGTAGGGCCAACTGATGAATGGAGAGTGGGATTGGAGAGGTTTAGCATCAAAGATTACATCTTTGATAGGATTGAAGTGATGTTTGATCACTAGCAACAGATGCCTCCCACCTTCATTCTCAGGCTCATGAGCTTCACCCAGCTCCATCATTCTTGTAAGATCAGAATCTGGGAGCCGCATTACCTCATCAACAGATTTGTAGATTGATCTTTTTACCTCTGTCCTTCCCCCTGAAAACCTCAAACCATTGATCTTGATTGTTGTAAAATCAGATAACAATTTCTCTTGAGTCTTCTGGTGTGGTAGTAGGTTTGATTTTCTTCTTGGGAGGATGTTGATGAGGAGGAGTTGGGTGTGAGGATTTGGACTCTTTGGGTGGAGAGGAGGGAGAGTGGAAGGTTGTTGGATAGAGGGAGGAGTGGATGAGGGAGTAGTCTTCGGTTTCTTTTGTTTTCTATCTTCTGTTTGAGTGTTTACCCTTTTCTTTGAGCATGTCTTCCCCAATCTTTCTTCCTCTTCCTTCTTGACTTTGACATATAAGGCTTGTAGGTTCATGAAGCTCATGGGACCTAGCCTCTTTCCACTTTCTCCTCTAGCCTTCAGGAAGTCCATCATGACCTTCCTTTCTTCATGGGTCCTAATGTTAAAATAAATGGAGTCAAATTCTAGCTTATTTGCAGTCGGTGCGAATTGAGGGGCAATGGTCTGTCTTGATATGGTTGCAGCAGCAGGAAGTATGCTGAATGACAAAGGTGCGTCTTCATTTTGACTTTCATTCTTCAACACCTCATCCACAGCTCGGACAACTAACTTCCAATCCTCAGTGATATCTTCATCTTCATCTACTGAGTCTGGCAAGTCATGGATTTGAACAAAAGCAGGTTTGAAGAGAGAACTTTGAAAAGCAGCCTGCTCTTGTATCCATTCATCGAGGCTGTCAGAATCATCTTCCATAGTAACTATCTCCCCTTTTTGGTTGCATCAGTGCATAGAGTTTCATCTGTTTGAGTGCCCACTGATATAAGGGATGGAGTAGTCACTGGAGAGCATTGATGGGCTTCATGCATAAAGACTTGGTATCGTAGTTTGGACACTTCAACCTCTAGCATTGCCACCCTGGCCGTCAATTCCAAATTTTGAAGTTTCAGTCTGTCCTCATCCACAGTTGTGGAATCCTTGGAACTAAATGGGGCCTTAGGCCTAGCCTCTGCATCCCCATCACCCTGGTTTTCTTGGCACCTGGGATTCCTCTCAGTGAAGAGTGTTTCAAGAGAAACATCCTCACTGTGAGTTGCCATAGTTAGGGTCTTAGTGATGTTATCACTGTCCTCCTGGTCAAATGACGTACCAGGAGTAGTGACAGCCTTTTCCACATTCACTCTATCATCACTCCCAGAGTGAACCTTCTTAGGTAATGAACTTGGGTTGGGTACATTAGCAGCCAAGTCAATCAATACCTCCGAGATAGTGGTAGTTGGAGAATGTATATCATCTTGACTAGGTGCCTCTGCACTTAAGTTCAGAGAAGAAAAATAATGAAATGGCTCAGCAGGTTGTTCTATGGATCCGGGATGTGATCCTGATCCTAATAGAGAAACTTCCAAGGAAGTCTCTCTAATGGTTTGGCTATCCCTTTTGATATTCTCATCAGAATGTTGAGATTCTGAATGAGGGCTTTTAGGTTGGGATTGTGCCTGTGAGACAAGAATAAAAGGAGTCTTTCTTGCTCCTTTTTCTGGTATATTTTGCCGCAACTGGGGCCCTGTGTTCCAGTTGGGCGGTGATAGCATCCAAAACAGGTGTAAGTAGTTTTTGTGCCTGTGCATCCTTAGTAGTATGCATAGGGGTTCGAATAGTGGAAGCAGTTTGTTGTTCAGGTTTTGAAGCGGAGGGTATGGGATCAGTATCAGTTGGGATTACTGAATTGTCACCCTGGGTACTTTGTATGTTCATCATTGTAGATAACAATGGAACATTGACCCCTGAGAACTTTTTAGAAACAGTTCTCATGCTTTGAAAAATATTATTTTTATGACCCAACATAAGATAGATTCTTGCAGGTTTTGAAATATCTTTTAGTTCATTGTTGAAAACCTCCTGCAAGAATCTTGGGTACATATAAAAAGCCTGCTTTGCACCTTTTTGAAGGTTATATCTCAAACCTTCAAAGATGAGATGTGCAAAGTTAAAACCTTGGCCAGTGACCATACCGTGAACAGCAGAGGCGAGGGCAGAGCTCACTTGATGCCATCCACTTCTCTTCTGGGATATGCATTGTAGAAGAGTGTGGCATAGAAACTTCCATGGAGGGCCCATCAGCGCCTTTTCGATGGTATATTCATTCTGATTTCCAGTGTACCCTATGGATACAAAGGTCCTCATATACTCTTCCCTGGAGTATGAAACGGCAGCCCCCTCGTCCTGAAGCTTGAGATATTTTCTGAGGGTGGCTTCAGTGACGATGATGTATTTTCCGTCTACCTTAGCTTGGATTTGGGGAATCCCCTGTTCGGTAGAGTAGGCAGCGGTGTTCCAAAAGTCCTCCATATGAGGGATGTATATGGTGGGGTTGACGGTTAATGCAAAGTAATCTTTGATCGATAGAGAAAATTGATCATGTCATTGAACCCCTCGGACTTCTTTCCTTTCACTAGGTATGCGGTGAGATTGTGGTAGGGTGAGAACTTGTCATCGGGCTGGTTTATGTCGACCTTTGCAATTGTCGTTGGGTTTGGAGGGAATGAGGTAGTTTTTGAAAGGTGGTTAAGTATGGAATGTTTTGAATGTTATTAATGCTTGAGAGAAAATGGTGAGAGTTAGGTTGGAATTGGATGCGAAGAGGTTAAGGAAAAATTTGATTTGTGTTATAATGACATAGGAGGGAAAAAGCAAAGTTACTTGTACAGTACAACCTTATTCACTTTTCACTGTTACAGCTGTAATACACTATAGCAGCCATGGTAAAGACTGAAAGGACTTTTTACAGCGGGTAAAAGTTAATTTGGACTTATCTTTACCCATCAGCAGCAAACTTGGTTGCTGCGGATGGTTAAGCCTATCCGCTGCAAACTTGGTTGCTACGGATGGTTAAGTCGGTCAGCAGCAACCTTAATTGATGCTGATGGATACAATGGTCCGCAGCAAAGATGTTGTTGCTGACTGCCTTAAAGCTATCCGTAGGAAACTTGTTCATGCTGATAACTTAAAGCAGTCAGTGGCAAATTCTTTGCTGCTGATGATTAAACCTGTCAGCAACAAAAATGGTTGATGATAACTTATAACTTTTATTTACAACAAAAGACAAATACATTATAAAACAATTTTTAGAGACAGATTTTAGTTAAAGTTCATCATACCAATGGATTCAACTAAATATCTAATCTAGCTTCATCAAAAGGTTTTGTAAACAAATCAGCATATTGCTCATTGGTATGAACTTTGGTTAAAATAATTCTCTTTTTCTCAGCTTGATCTCTTATAAAGTGATACCTGATGTCAATGTGCTTTGTCTTGGAGTGCTGCACTGGATTTTTTGTGATTTATATAGCACGCATGTTGTCAATGTGAATAGGAGTGGCCATGAAAGTCATCTCATAATCCAGCATTTGGTTTTGTATCCAGATGACTTGTGCACAGCAACTTGAAGCTGCAATGTATTCTGCTTCTGCTGTAGAAGTTGATACACAGGTTTGCTTCTTGCACTGCCATGAAATCAGTCTTTCGCCCAAAAACTGACAACCCCCTGATGTGGACTTTTTGTCCAAGTTGCATCCCCCATAGTCACTGTCAGTGTATGCATACAGGTTGAACTTGTCATTTTTAGAATACCATAGCCCAAGTCTTGGGGCTCCTTTTAGATATCTAAAAATTCTCTTGACAGCTTGAAGATGTGTATTCTTTGGAGCTGCTTGGAATCTAGCACATAGGCATACTGCAAACATGATATATGGCCTTGAGGCAGTGAGATACATGAGTGACCCTATCATTGCACGGTATTGATGTTGATCAGTGTCTTGGCCATCTTTGTCTGGAGTCAGTTGGTGGTGCACTTGCATAGGAGTTCTTGCAGCAGTGCAGTCAGCCATCTTGAATCTTTTCAAAATGCTCTTGACATATTTGGATTGGCTGATAAAGATTCCGTTTGGAACTTGTTTGACTTGAAGACCCAGAAAGAAGTTTAGTTCACCCATTGAACTCATTTCAAACTTTGAGTGCATCAGGATCTCAAAGTCTTTACCCAACTTCTTCCTTATTGATCCAAAGATGATGTCATCAACATAGATTTGTACCAGTAGGATTTCTCCCCCTTCATCTTTGATAAACAAGGTCTGGTCAATGGCACATCTTCTGAAGTTGTTGCTTAGCAGATATCCAGACAGAGTTTCATACCAGGATCTTGGAGCTTGATGTAAGCCATAAAGAGCTTTGTCTAGTTTGAACACTTTGTTAGGATGTGCAGGATCTATAAAGCTTGGAAGCTGTTTGACATATACTTCCTCACCAATCTTCCCATACAGAAAGGCACTTTTGACATCCATTTGATAAACCATGAAATTCTTGGATGCAGCATATGCCAGGAAAATTCTGATGGCCTCCAGCCTGGCAACAGGAGCAAAGAATTCATCATAGTCAATTCCTTCTTCCTGGGTTTAGCCTTGAGCTACAATTATAGCTTTTTTTCTTGACGACAATGCCTCTCTCATCTTGCTTGTTCCTGAATACCCATCTTGTGCCAATAGCAGTTTGACCAGGTGGAAGATCAACAAGTTTCCAGACATCCTGTCTCTTGAATTGCAACAACTCTTGCTGCATTGCCTCAATCCAACTGCTGTGTTTCAGAGCTTCATTTATCTTCTTGGGTTCTACCTGAGAAAGAAAAAAAAGAAAATAGACATATATTGGCCTCATGAGATTTCCTTCTTATTTGAACTCCTTGGTGAACTTAGCCAATGATATTTTACAGGGGATGTTCCTTGTTGATTCTCTGTGCTGGTACTACATCCAATCGTATCCCTTGCTCAAGATTGCTCTGATTTTGATCAGGAATCTTATCATTCTTGGTGGAAGAGTCTTCAATATCAACAACAGTATCAGCAGCAGCATCAGTAGCATCCGCAACAGATGCTTCTATAGCATTTACATATGTGTCTTCATTTTGATTTTCATTCTCAGAGAGGCTGCTGCTGGTGACATTTGAGAGTCTGGTTCCGACTTCACTGGCTTCAATAGCTTCCACAACAGATGGAGGATCAATAGATGACCTTTTCAGTCTGATGGAGGGACTGGGAAACTCCAATCTGTAGTCAGAGGAAGATGTGGAAGCTGGTGCTTTGGACGAGGTAGACTCCATATTTGAGAAGATGAGAGGCTCAAATATTTATGTGAAGGAGTTTATATCAAAGAGCCAGTCTGGGCCTTTTCCTTGTTCACATGCGATGTGTTCCCTACATTCCACATTGGCTGATTCTTCCACAATTCTTGTTCTTCAGTTGAAAACTCTGTAGGCCTTAGATTGAGAGGAATAGCCCACAAAATATCCTTCATCAGATTTGGCACCAAACTTAGGAAGAACCCCATGTGTGATTAGAATGGTGCATGGACATCCAAAAGGTTTTAGAAATCCAATGTAGGGAACTCTTTTGAACCATAGTTCATAAGGTGTTTTGTTGAGAGGCTTGATAATGAGAACTCTATTCTGCACATAGCAAGCTGTACTGACTGCTTCTGCCCAGAATGTGAGAGGCAGTTTTGAATCAGCCAACATTGATCTTGCTGATTCAATTAGAGTTCTGTTTCTTCTTTCAGCAACCCCATTTTGTTGAGGAGTTCTTGGAGCACTGTATTGTCTTTATATTCCCTTGCTCTCACATAAACAGTTCAGAGTGTGGTTCTTGAACTCTGTACCTTGATCACACCTTATTATTTTCACCTTTTGATTGCTTTGATTCTCAACTCGAAGAATGTACGATTTAAGAATCTCAGCAGTTTCATATTTTTGTTCTCAAGAAGTATACCCATGAAAATCTGGTATAGTCATCAGTAATCACCAGACAGTATGACTTCTTGCCCATTGACATGACATTTGTAGGACCAAAGAGATCCATATACAGCAGTTGTAGTGGAGTGTCATTTGAATTCAATGTCTTGGGCTTGTGAGAACTCTTGTGTTGCTTCCCATTCAAACATGCAATGCAATGATCTTCAAGTTGGAATTCTTTGTCAGGAAGCCCTCTGACAAGATTTTCCTTCACCAACTTGTTAATGGTTTTGAAATTGACATGACTTAATCTCCTGTGCCAGAAAGCTGATTCATCAACTGATGTCTTTGACAGAAAACAAGATACACTACCAGATGGAGTGACATCATTCATGTCAAGCACATATAGGTTATATTTTCTCTGAGCAGTCAATAGTATCTTCTCTAGAGGAGGTTTGCTTAATGGTGTTCGACACTTTAGAAGTCTTTATTTAGCTTTCGCTGTTGTGTAATGTTACCAATCATTGCAACCTGGATTTATTTATTTATTATTAAGTGAATAAATTTGGGGGTGTGACAGATTGGTATCAGAGCCAACGGTTTTAGCGAATTAGGTTTCCTTAGGGTTACCTAGGCTCTAACCAGATTCATATAGGGACCAAGATTTCAAAGACTTACACTAGGAACACCCAAGACCTTGAGTATAGAAATTCCAACCGTTGACGAACAACTTGAGTTGATCATTAGTGTATGTAGATACACTAGGGTATCATTAGCTACATTGATACTAAATACAATCACGTGGCATGCGTGACAAACATTTAACACGTACAACAATGTGGAAATAATAAACACCTACAACATGACCCAACAGAGTATTACTATTCAGATTACGAATCAAGGGTGACGGGTACTCAACACACTATAACCCTAGAATATTAAGTTACGAGATGAGCTCGAGTGATGACGGTAGAAATCGTCAGTTACCGATCTTAATATCACAACAGGTTGCACCTGTACCTAAATCTATACGTGTAACTACACCACTCTTGTACCTACTCCAACTATGGAGTCAGTTTTCAACTTTTTGACGAATGTTGCCTCCTTTTGGTGAGGTATATATATATATACTCTCCTTCATGATCTGATGGATTGGATAATTAAAACTTTCGCCATGAGACATGGCAGACGGAGCTGCCTAAGCAGAAAGGAACATGAGGTGGATAAGCAGAATTAAACGGGAGTGAACACCACGGGTCAGGAGACACATGAACTCATCGGGATCATGTTGATCCATACTTACATACGAACTTGGAGCATGATTTGCTCAAAACCGATTTGAGGACTCTGCCCTAACATAATGCTTGACTTCCACCTCACACATTCCTTTTATTAAGAGACACTAGTAGTGGCTCTATACCATTAACTCCATCGAGGAGTAGCCTTAGTCGGCAGATCTATACGTATTGGTACTCATGACTAAGAGTAATCCAATAGGACATGCACGCTCTTGCGCAAGAGTGCAACATGATAACACGATCTAATAAACATCCCAAATCCCTTTTAACTGAGAGCTTGGGATAGGAGAAACACTATAGGTACCATGCAAGGTAAATTATCATTGCAGGTGCACACGTAATCATAATTTGCGATGCATGAGAATTCTAGTGAGTCTTACTGTCTGAGCTGTGTTTCACAATTAATACATAATCCAAATCCCAGTTACGCCATTAATGATTGGACCTTAACAATCCGAACTCCTCGATTAAATATTCTCGGAATGTTCTAGCAATTCTGGATGAACAATAGAATTTCAAATTGGATCTACCCAGCTCCTAATGGATCTTGAACGACGAAGATCTCCCTTATCCGTTTGTACTTTCTAAAAGCATATCCTCTTGGAACACATAAATTACAGGTTGTACCTTGCAACGATCAACACTTACGGTAATCGTACAACTATGATTGGAAATCACGACGTAATCTCAGGGTCTATCTTACGACCCAGTATCACACTTACTTGAAGTTTACATCGGAAGTGCTATGCACTAACTCCTGTAACAAGATGGAAATTTATTCCAAACCTCTTACGCCTGGCACCTACAGGGTATTGTGGAACCCGATTTGAGACAAGTAGACATTTTTGTCTCCTTTGTATTTACAATTTCTCAAGAATCTTTCGGTTGGCTGAGCCTCTGATTTCAGCCTGCATGAGGGGACACGTTCACATCTCCTATTTCCAACCGTCTACAGTTAGAAAGCTCGAAAACAATCTAATGTTAAGAAACGACTTCTTAACATATACTCAGGGAGAATATGAAACTTCGACATTTAACACTCATTACCTCAATTTCATAACTTAAATCCTTGCACTAAGGACTTTAAGGCTATAACAGATATGAGTTAAATACGTAATGGCAAGTCATGACAATACAATTCGAATGCCAGAGAAGTTACAGACATACTGTATTATCAGTAGTTGGCAAAATTCTGAGACACCATGATCCATTCCAACCACTTTGATGAGAAATCAAGGACGTGTTCTATAATTGTTAACCGTCTAAAGTTGTATGCTACCAAACAGATAAACCAAGGATGAATCATAGTTGACCTTGCTCACTTGAAGGTCTACATATATACATTTCTTTCGACTTCTCAACTCTCCTTACAATTTTATATTTATCCCTTTTCCAAGACCGTTTGGGATATCCGTGCGTCACCTAATAAGGAACATAAAGAGCATAATGTCCTCGTTTTTGGCAATTTTCTAGAGTTTTGGTTTGTTCTCGTATATTTTCTGACACCTACTCAAGGAGAAGTCAAGCCCTTGACTAAATTGACAATAACATTACATCACAACCTACCAATATGATGGGTTAGCAAGCTTAGAATCGGTTTCGGGAGACACTACTTTCATAATACTATTTTCACGATGTGACTGTTTACCTTCTCATTTAGACGGACTGCGGTCTAGAAGTCCCTAATACTTAACTATATCGTGGACATGATAATCAAGTCATGAGTTCACAAATCAAGATATTACAACCTAAATACCAGACTAGAGGTACGGTGCAAACAATGGCTAAGGAGGCATCGAACTCCATATCCGCCAACGGAAGCTAGACTATTCACGAACACTTTTCTCTGAACTCTATGAAGACTCAATTATCCTTAATACCCATCAAGCCAAATCAAATAGATTACTCCCAAATACTTTGACATTCTCTTCCTTCAACGACATTTCATCTCCATCTTTAGATAAATCATAGAAATCTGGATGATGCACTGTTGCTAAGAAATTTTATTGTTGCGAGCTTATTGTTCGACATCTATTTTGTTAAAATCCCTATCCAAACCAGGTTACTAAGGACATCCAAGATCAACCTCATAGGATCAAGTACCCATAAACATCTGCTCCATGTCATAGCTGGCAAGTCTGCTACCTAGACAACTACCAACGGTTTCTCTAACCCATAATAGTTCCGTTGTGAGAAATTTCATACGCTGATATTGCTTCCTTGAACCCAATCGAATCAGTTTAACCTACATACTAATTAGATTGATGAAATGTCAATTAGAATATTTTATTATAGAAAAGTCAAGATCACCGAGACATTGACACATTACGATGAATGATCAATTACCGGATTATGAACTAACACATGGACATTTCATTAAATCACCTGACATCTCATACTGGACTCCCGATAATTTTCTTTTAGATTCTATCGTGACTTGGTCATTCGCATGTTAAAAACACGTATATGAATAAGGAGTATATGCCCACATACATTTAGAATTTCACGTGCACAAATGCATAGTTTCCATTTCATTACCAATGATGATTATCATACAGTTCCACTCTGACGAGAGTGAACAAGTAATGAAAATCTTCCACATCTAATCATGAAGGCTTTTTCGTCATTCATTATAATGATAATGGTCATACAATCCCCCTCTGATGAGAATGGTCACATAATGCATACTCAACAGTAACGTACACTGTTACATGATGCAATGATATCTCAAATTCTTACACACCCAGTATCAGTAGTTGATGTGATATCCACTTTATCTATGTGTACCGACTACTACTCGAAATGAGTTAAAATTCTCCCTAAAAATCCGAAAATGGAGTAAGGATACGAAATCCAAATCCAAGTAGGTGTAACAAATTTCGAGGACGAAATTTCTTTAAGTAGGGAGAATGTGACACCTGTAAAATTTCAGAAGCTAAAACCTAATTATTGGGCTAAACCCAACTAGGCCCAATAAGACAATGAGGCCCAGCAATAATTCAAGCCTGTTTTAGGCCCAAATTTCATAATTCAAATGTCAAACTAGTCACTTGGTTTCATCTAATAACTCGTTACGCGATTCAATATTTTAAACGTTAAACGCGTCAAACATTATTTTATCAGCGGATTCTCGGCAAACCGATTAACTAAGATAACGAATTATTAATAATAAGTATTAATATTCATTCGGAAAGACTATTCAGATAAAATCGCGCATTGTACGTTTATGCGAACATAAATCTCGTCAAAAGCTAGTAAGACTAACGATAGCGGTACGATTATTAACGATACGTACAATGTTATGACAAATAATGTAAAGACTTATTTTAATATTATTAGTAAGATAATAAACCCTAAACTCGGAGCGCGAAACAATTAAAAGAACGAAAGCATTATAAACGCGTTACCAACATTCCGGTTCTTGCATCAATTGAAATGGAGATTTTACGATTTAAGATACTTAATTCATATTATTATTAACGTTTCATAATTCTAAGTATTCTAAAAGAATTATTCGGGAACTCGAGACAGATTAACACAGAAACGGGACGAGAACGAGGTAGTTACGTAACGTAAACGCATTAAAAAAACCCAGCTATATGTAGTGGGAGCCCCCCCAAATCCTCTCATTCCTTCAAAACACAAATACACACATAAAGGTGTGTTGAGAGAAAAAAAAGGAGTGCAAGGCCACCGACCAACTCACGGCGGAATCAGGCAGCAAGAAGGCGGTGTCACGGCGGATCACGGCGGTGCCGCTAACGGCGGCAGCGAGTGGCGGCGAGTACCCTATACCTTTCGATAGATCTCGTATTCCTGAATCCGATAATGGTGGTGGTTCTCGCTAGTTCCTGACGGAAATGGGAGAAATCCGGTCCAAAGGGTGACAGCGGCTAGGGTTCCGCCACCAAAGACGAGTTTCCGACGTTTCCCGCATTTCCGGCGACGACCGTGACCTCCGACGATGGTTCAGACAAGTGGGGGTGGCGACTGCAAAGGTTTATAAGCAGACCCGTCTTCGTTTCCGACGAACATGCCCTTTTTCCGACAGAAACCGATAATCCGGCAACTCCTAGCGGCGGGGCTAGGGTTCCGGCGAGACTCAAGAACTCTTAGGTGAGCTTCCTTCTCGATCCTTTATCTTTTCGGGTTAGATTTACATGTTTGTAAGGATTTGTCTTCTGTTTATAAAGTTCCACCGACGTCCGACTTTCCGGCGAGCTCCGGCGAAACCCATGTTACCCGATCGTCCATCTCATTGCTACCCCGATCCAGATCTGTTATTTCCTTTTGTCCTCATGACGATCCAAGGTAAAAATCCAAACCCGAACCCATATGTCGTTGAGTGGACTCATTTAACCTTTAGATCGGTTATTATATGTTGTAGATCTAGCGTTTTCGTTGTTGTCGGGTCTTGGTCAACAAAAGTCAACCGGTCAACGTGGGTCAACAGGTTCGAGTACGCTAACCGAGTGAAAAGAAAGGTATAAAGACGCACGCTAAAGGCTTTACGTTTAATATTACAAAAACTTAAGCGTGTATATGCGGTCAAATACGTTGAGCTCTAAACGATCCGTTAGCGATAAATAAATATTAAAGTAACAATAAATAATAACGAGTCATATTAACGGATTGTTTGGTGAATGAGATTCGTACAAGTTAAAAGTATAAATTATTAGACGATAAATATAAACATAGACGTGTTGTCGGTAAACGATTATCACAAGCAAATAACTAGACAAGACTTTAATGTATAAATAATTGCAAAGTATTCATAACGTACAAAAAGTTGATATTTGTATTTGGGACAAATTGGACAATAAATGTATTTTGTATAAATTCATTTCTTAGATATCACGACTAGGCATTTTTGAAATCATACGGATAAAACTATAAAGTACCGACTAATCGATGATTTGGCAATTAACTAGTGTTGATACAACTATATTTTTCATGAATATAGATGTACTACATAAATATATACAACTTTTATATAAATAGATACATGTATGTATTTGAATATTCACATTTTTACAAAAATCAAACGATTATAATGTAACACAATATTTGAATACGAGTATGAGTAAGTATATGACCGTAGAATTTTGTATATATATTGATATGGACGATTTCAAAACATAAGACGTTAAAATATCATATTCAAGTGGTATAAATGTGTATGTAATTACATACTTTTAAAACTAGTATTAAAACAATATTTCATATATATACCTAAAATGTAGTATGTATTTTGGCGGAAACAAGTAAGTGTACAATTACATTCAATGAAGGAAATAATATATATATATATATGTGTGTGTGTGTGTGTGTGTATATACTCGGTTAAGACTCGAACGAATAAAATATGTTAATCGAATAATCTAAATTAAGTATATTTACGCGTATATGTTTACATAAGGTCAAACAAATCTTAATAAGGAGCAATACTTTACAAAGATATTTTGGGATTTTGAAACTCTATAAATATATGAATATATTTATAAGTATGCGTATGAATATACTACAAGTCTTGAAATAATTTTACTAAATTATAAAGTTGCATATATTATGTTAAAAGTCGTATGAACACGAATCATTATTACCGGTTATAAACACATACAGTTAAGCACATCTGGGTGCGTGACGAACTAATATTTTGAACATGACTATGGGATTAGGTGTGAGTTGAGAATCCTGACTCCATCTAAATACCTAAAATTAACCGTCTTTAAACCGACATTTGATACTAAATCAATAACACCTTTTAAGAATCAACAAAGCTCAACCGCACTCGTGATAACTCGACAAGAGTTAGACTTATTGTACAATATTAGGGTTAGTCTTTAAAGCTCTTTAAGTACCTACAGGTATCGTAGGACTCGAGTAGGACGTAAACCCGTGACTATCATATCATGTAGACATTGGTTTCCATTACTATCAGAAGGGCATTATTGTTCCTGACACATCACCAGGTGAGTTTCACAACCCCTTTTAGTTTTTAATGTTTTATAAACATCGGGGGAGAAACATGTTTATACGACATATTTGAAAGAATGAAACATATTTGTTTACACTATGGATAACATGAACATTTTGGTTTAACTCCTTGTGAGTTTCACAACCCCTTTTAGTTTTTAATGTTTTATAAACATCGGGGGAGAAACATGTTTATACGACATATTTGAAAGAATGAAACATATTTGTTTACACTATGGATAACATGAACATTTTGGTTTAACTCCTTGTGAGTTTCATGGCCCCTTTTTACTGTTTTCTATTTTGGGGGAAAAACATATTAATTTCAAATGGTATGATAACTAGAAAACGAGAAACAAGCATCTGATTCCCTTGTGAGCATGAGTTAACACTAAAAGGTCCTCGGTATTTCGAACTATAACCATTAGCTATGGACTTAGCCGTAGATCGATATGAATAGTACTATTCGGGTTGACACCCCAATCATGGTTAGTCGCGTTAACCTGACCAGCAGGGTCAAATGATTGCATATTAGGTCTTGTTGTTTCTCATTGTTTAAAGGTACAATGGGCTGGGGCAAATTTCGAGAATTCGTTAAAGGTTTGGTTATAGGCTTGTGCATCACATAATTCGTAAGTGCTAGCTAGACTTCGATGAATCAACCGCTAACTTGTTTTGTTTATCATACGCATAAAGTAAATTTCAAGCAAAGGATTTCACCAATGGTATACGTACCAATGGTTGTGTCAGTCAATTTCGAGAAACGGGTTTTGCCAATGGTATACGTATCAATGGTCTTGACAGTGAATTTCGAGCAAAGGATTTTGCCAATAGTACCCGTACAATCAGTTTCGTCAATCAGTTTCGTGTAAATGGTTTTTGCCGAAGGATTTCATATAAATAGTTTTTAACAAACGATTTCGTAAATATGGTTTTGCCAATTGTATTCATTTAAAACCTGTGAACTCACCAACATTGCGTTGACATTTTTGAGCATGTTTTTCAGGTAATTCATACGACACGGTTGGAATAGGTTAACCATTTGGATTGAGACCTTAGAAGCCGAAGACGTATGGTCGTCAAACCTCAAGTCTATTTTGACCTATATATATATCTAGGCTAATGCACTATTTCATTTTAGTCCCTGTAATGGTGTTCGACACTTTAGAAGTCTTTATTTAGCTTCCGCTGTTGTGTAATGTTACCAATCGTTGCAACCTGGATTAATTTATTTATTATTAAGTGAATAAATTTGGGGGTGTGACAGCTTATCAGCAGCAGATTTGTTGCTGCTGATGGTTTTTTGAGCAGTGGCAGACTTCTTTGGTTTCTTGGGTTTTAAATGATCAACAGCATTTTTGTTGGCTGCTGATGGTTTAACAACAGATGTATGCCTATCCTTCTTTACCTTGCTGGTAGACTTTTCTTTAAGAGGGGCTTGATGAAGAATCCGATTAAAGGGATTGAGTTTACAATTTGCAGCAAAGTGGTCTGATTCATCCCAGATGATGCAAGATTGTTGAGGTTTTGGCAGTTGCTTCCTTAGTGGGGATAGAGAGTTTCTGGAGTGAGTTGCCTTAGCTTCAAAGCTTCTTACCTTTTTGTTCTTGTTTGTCTTTTCAAAAGCATGTTGCTTGAGATTTCTTTGTTGCTGAAGGTAGTAGAAGCAGGTGCTGGAAGTATGGTTGTATTTTCCACAGACAAAGCATGATTTAGCCAATTTGTCCCTTTAAAAGTACACATAATCCCTTTTCTTGAATAAATCTTTGAAATTCCAGGGATGGGCTTTGTTGTGCTCAAAGGTGGCTTCCTCCAATGTCTTTTTAACATATGGAGCTTTCTCTCTAGGTAGAATGGTTTTGGGTTGAGGATTTGGGTTGGTGGAGATTGAAGACTGTCCCTTTTCAACAGTTAGCTTTCTTCCTTCTGGAGGATAGCTGATTTTGATTTGTTTGGTGAGTTGAGATACTTGTACTGTTTTTGAAGAGATGAAAGGGCTTGGATTTTTGGCTTGAATAACTTTAAAGGCAGGTGGTAATGGAGCTTCATTGGTTTCAGTGGAGTTTGAGCATGTGGACTCAGACTCGGATGAAGTAGTGCATTCTTTCACAGAGGTTTCTTAGACAATAGGGTCAAGGTTTTGGTTTGCCAGATCAAGGTTGGAAAGATTGAAACTTGGTTCATGAATAGCTACATAGTCAACAGGTGGAGGAATAGCAGCGTAGGGTTGTTCAGCTTGAAATCCAAGTCCAGCTGTTACCTTTTCATGAATTTGAGCATCCAAAAGTTGCAGCTTTTTGAATGCAAACTCATAATTTTCCACATGGACCTTTTGGTCTGCTAATTTGGCCCTTGTAGCTTTTAACTTAACCAGAAGATCATCAATTTGAGTTTCATTTTAATGATGAAATTTCTTTCTTTAAACAATCAATCTTTTCCTTGTAACTGTTTCCAACATTTTTAAATTCAGATTTCATTTGGTGAAATTCTTCATTTTGATCTATGAGATTCTGGTTATGTTTCCTGTATCCAAGGACCTTATCAATATAAGCTTGAGTAAAAATATTTTCATATAACTGAGGTGGTATCTTTGATGTATCTGCCATGAGAGCTTGATTGTTGGCAGGAAGATCCTCATACTGGAAGCTCCAGTCAAAGTCAGCAGTTCCAACAGTTGCACAAGCTGCAGTTTGAGCAGGAGGAGTGGCTTGTTGCTGTTGTTGTTGTCTTGGCTGAGCTTGGTGAGCTTGTCTTGTCTGAGCAGCAACTGGGTTTGCCTTTGGTGCCTTGCATTCTCTAGCAAAATGACCAAGTTGGTTACAATTGTAACATCTCAGTTTGCTTTTGTCCAAGCCAACTCTGGTGTTGGAGTTGTTGCTTGGAATAGGTCTTCCTGTTCTAGAGTAGAACCTTTTTGCTCTTAGAGAGAGCATGGCATAGGAGTGTTGTATGTCCATTTCTTCTAGATCATCTGGATGAAAACATTCCATATCTTCCTTGATAAAGGACATATTGCTTGAGTTTTCAGAGACAAAAGCAGCAGAAGTTGTGGTTTGAGGTGGGGCTTCAATAAGAAATGGTGAGTTGTTTGATTTAGAGGTTGGAGTCTGGGGATGAGTGACAATGGAAGGGTAGTAGTTGCTTGAACTAGGAACTGAGTGGTCAGAGTGAAGTACAGAGGAAGTGGTGGTGGATGATGAGGCTGTTGAGTAACTTGAGCTTCTTTCTTTGGCTTGAATCATTTCTAATTCATAAGTCTTCAGCATGCCAAACAGCTCAGTCATCTGCAGAGTATTCAAATTTTCAGTTCTTCTGATTGACACTGTGTAAAGTGTCCAGCAGCTAGGCAGAGACCTGATGAACTTCTTGAGAATGTCTTCATTCTCCAGCTTCACTTTTGAGCATTGTAGCTCTCCCACAAGGTAAGTGTACCTGTTATACAACACAGTTAGAGACTCACCTTCCTTCCAGACAAAGTTCTCATATTGTTGCTTCAGAATGTCTCTTCTATTTTCTTTCACTTCTTCTGAACCAACAAACATCTTTTCAAGAGCCTCCCATAGCTCCTTGGCAGTCTTGTATCCTCTGAAGTTATGAAATACTTCATTTGGCAAGCACATCTGAATGGCTCCCAAAGCTTTGAAGTCTACCTCCATCTTCTTGATGTCTTCATCTGAATACTTTGAAGGTTCTTTAGGGACTGATGGACCTCCGGAATCAGCAGAGGACACCATGGGTACATATGGTTCATCTTTAATGGATCTCCACATCCCATATTTTTTATAGCAGAAGAAACTTTACATCCTGTTCTTTCATTTATCATAGTCTTCTCTAGACACCAGTCTTGGTGGTTTGTTGATGCTTCCAATATCTTCAAAACCATTGTTTTGTGCCATTTTGGATTTGTGATATAGGGTGTCTTAGCAGAGAGATAGTATTGAATAGAACCAGAGAGTGATTAAACAAGTGTGAGTTTGTTTAATCTGAGAGCCAAAGATCGGATACCACTTGTAGGATCGGAAAATACAAGACGGTTCTATTCTAGTTGAGATTGGCGGAAACAAACACAACTAAGCACTTTAAACAAGTAAACACGAATAATACTGATAAATGCAATTTGTATTAAGCTTCAATGGTTACAAGATTACAGAGAAAACTCTAAGAAAGCACACTTGTACAATGAAACGATATACTACTTATATAGTAACTTATAATCAAGACAGACCATTGATTCTAAGGATCAGATCAAACACAAGCCGTTGATCTTGTATACTAGAAGCTATACTACACGTTAAGACAATAAAAACTACAAAGGATAACTTTACTCAAACGTCTTCTTAGGCATCATTGCTTGGATACTTGGAAGGAGAGCGTTGTTGTCTTTTATTGTCTGCACCAGTAACATTCTTTCTGCATGAGATGTGTCAGAGTTGCAGCAGAAAGTTGTCAGTGGTAAAGTTGTTTTTGCTTTGCCAATCAGCAGCAACGATTGATCTTCGGCAGATATGGCTATCAGCAGCAAAGTTGATGATCCAAACATAAATAATGAAATTAAATATATATTTAGATGAGATCAAAATATACATTATTATTTTATTACATGGATTTCAAAAATAATATTATTATAGACTAAATTACAGAAAACAACCTTTAAGTATATACCAAATTACACCTGCAGACATTTATCTTCACTAATTACGCTAGACATCATTTATCTAAATGCTTTGTATCAAATTATAACATTTAGACTAACAGAGGTTAGATTTTCAGTTAGTTTTGTTTGTTTGTTCCTATCCATTTTCGTTTCCAGATCCACACACATTCGATAGAAACTTTGATTAATGTTTTTGCCGATAATTTGACTTAAAAGCAAGAAGATAAGATTGAAGACAGTAGTATTTATTAGCATTATTCATTTTTAAAATTAGTTGCAATCACACAAAACGTGATTACGGTAAAAAAATTTATGAAAAAACGTGATTACGTAAAAATAATTACGTAAAAACGTGATTACGTTAAAAAAACAGCACGCATGAAGTGTGATTATTTTAAAAAAATTGACATTTATGCCTTTTTTTTATCTGGACGACGCGTTATTTTTTCAAAGTAATTACGTTTATGCTA
This sequence comes from Smallanthus sonchifolius, assembly GCA_023525975.1. Lineage (NCBI taxonomy): Eukaryota > Viridiplantae > Streptophyta > Magnoliopsida > Asterales > Asteraceae > Smallanthus > Smallanthus sonchifolius. The sequence goes on along the minus strand of CM042041.1, from coordinate 55,346,390 downwards.
CCGTGTTATCCCCAACCTTAGATCATACTAATCGGACGGTTGGAGGCCCTTCGTACGATTTAGGCTCTTTGTACGATAATCGTCCCCTATATATATATATATATATATATATATATATTAATTTGTTAATCTATATTATATGATAAATAAAGGTTTTGAGCGGACACTTGTCACTCATACATTCATTCTCAACATTTTTTTCCGCATCTCTTTCCTATTAATTATACAAGTTTTTTAATTTTTTTTATAATTTTTGTCTCCCGCCTCTCTCTCTTATTAATTATTCAAAATTTTTAATTTTTTTATAGTTTTTGTTTCCTATTAAATAATAATGATTTTTAAAATTACTTTTATAAAAAGTTTTTTATTTTAAAAAAATAGGTTTATTCATAAAACATTTTTATAATTTGAACATTTCTTCATTCTTTTCTATAAAACATTTTAAAAAAAGTAACTATATAACATTTTTAAAATTAACAAATTTACATAGGAACTGATGTTTTATAACAAGTTGTATTTATTCAACTCATGTAATACATGTGTTTTAACCTAGTATAAGAATGAAGGGTAAATTAGTCATTTACATGCCATTTAACTGAAAAATCTAACGTCGGTTAGTCTAAAGGTTATAACTTGATACAAATCATATAGATAAAGGGCGTCCAGTGTAATTAATGAAGATTAAGGTATGCGGGTGTAATTTGATATATACCTAAAGGTTGTTTTATGTAATTTAGTCATTATTATATTATTTGAAATTCAAAACTAATAAAATAACATATATTCCATATTTATCTATCTGGAATGTCATATTTCATAAAATATGTCATAGAATATTCCATTTAAAAAAGCCTATAAATAAGGTTTAAATCTGATTTAAACCTAATACAGATTTTGAGAGATTACACTTTGAATAAAACCCTAGGCACCACCACTAGAGGCGCCGCCACCCCCTCCCTCTTTGGGGTTGACTTCGGCCAAGCAAAAGTGGAAGCCAAGGGCTTCCATTTTGCGTGCAGTTTTGGTTATTCACGTAGTGGTTAGCACCGGTTGCTATTGTCTCGTTGTGGATATCGAAAGTGGAGTCTTCCATTATCATCAACAAGATCAAAGGTAAGTATAATTAAGATGTTTTTAATTATATTCTACTTCTCTTTTTCTAATGTTCTTACAACTACATCACTAGTGCGGTTTCCCGTCTTTGATTTGATTAAGACTTCCGCTGCGTTTGGACTTTGATAGATTTATTGTAAAGCTAAAACTATATGGGAAATCTCAATAGTGGTATCAGAGCTAGGTTTTGCAAGATTTTAGAAACCTGGCCGGTTTAAAACTGTTAAACCGGGTAAAGTTTTGATTTTAAATCAGAACTTTATTTTAATTGGTAATATTAGTTTACCATTTCGTTTTGGTTGATTATGTTGGTTGTTTGTAAACTAATGTTAGACTCTATGTGTTTGTTTGGATGAATGTTTTATTTTTTTAGATATGTATCTTGTATTCTATTCTTCTTTTTTAGGTTGTTTTGTAAGCCACGTAATGTAATATAATAAGATTTTATTTTTATATATTACATCAAGAAATCAAGACAAGATGGGACTAATGCGGAATTCGAGAGAAATGGAAACCAACAAGACGGGTGATACCAGGATTCAAGGAAGATATTAAAGTAAGTGGGAGCAATATATTGGTTTAATTATCCCATATTTTTTTTTACCTAGTTCAACGACTTATCTTGGCTCTTAAGGCACTGGACAAACTCATGGCTCGGGGTTACGATGTTTGTTTGTTTTATTTATTTTTGTGTGGTTGATATGAGATATAGATGCAAAAATTATTTTTATTAAAAACAAACAAATGGAAGTTTTAAAACAGATTTTTGAAACTAAAACGACATGATTAAAACATCGAGATTTTAAAATTGGATTTTAGTTATCTTGTGAAGGTTTTAAAATTAAAGAGTTAATTTTATTGTAAAAATTGAGTTTTTTGGAATAAATAAAATAGAGATTTTATTTTATTAAAAATAAAGAGCGATATGAAGAAAAAAAAAAAAAGAGGCAAACGAGGTCTCGAACCCCTGTCAATCAATGGATAAAACCAGCTGTGTTGTTGAATTTTGTTAATTATACTCCAAGAAAAATACATATAAAGTAGTGTACGTGGCAACTTTTGATTCGTGTAGAAAAAAAAATTATAAAAAAAAGAGAAACAGGTAACAAGAGGTGAGTGGTGATGACATTAAAAACTATAATAAAAATAAAAACATCAAAATAATAAAATAAAAAAAAATCAAATAATTATAGTAGTTACTATAGTTAGATGTTATTTAGCTTTTGAGATGTATAACTATTATGACGAGCTACTATGCTTCTTGGCTATGTGACTTGTAGATGTGCTTACCCACCCACGTCATCGATACTTGCAATAACTACTGTGGATTGATGAGTAGAAAGCCTACCTTGGCAAGGCTTTTCATATACTGACCATGAAGATTGTAATCATCGCCATAGGGTTCGAGGCTTGTTCCTCATAGTTTAATGTTGCTCAAGAGGTCTTTAGCCTAGTCCAAAGTTTGATGATCAATATGATCTCATGATCATAGGTCAAAATGTCCTAGTTTATGTTTGTTTCCTATTTTGATTTCGGACTTGACAGTTGTTTGGTATTTTACGTTCGAACTTGATATTTTAGAGCATTGTCTGGTCTTTGGGTTGTCTCGTGGCTTGGTTCAGTTGTGTCACACCGCTTGTGGTGCAATGTGGTGTTCGCATGAGCGTATTGCATATAACACCTGTCAATAGCATAATCCTTTTTTGACCTTTATAAGATGAGCACCTAGTTATTCGTTTAATATACTCAACTCTCATAACATGTGTTGTCAATTTGTATGAAATTACACATAAGACCAAAATACGGGTCTATGACTCATCCAGTAGAAAGAAGCACTATTCATTTCACTCAATCATTTTCTTATTTTCTTCTTTCCACTATTATCCCCTTTTAATTTGTATTACACGACTAAGAAGCACTATTCATTTCACTCCTCATTTTCTTATTTTCTTCTTTCCACTATTATCCCCTTTTAATTTGTATTACGCGACTAAGAAGCACTATTCATTTCACTCGTCATTTTCTTATTTTCTTCTTTCCACTATTATCCTCTTTTCAAATTGTATTACACAACTAATTTCTTAAATAATTATTTATCTATGATTTTTGAACGGAAAGAAAGTCCGAATAACTTCAAATACATGATACGTGCCTGTTTTCAATTCATATATTCTTTTAGATACTTGTCCAATTGATAGGGTTTATGGAGGGCGGCTTAACCTTTTTTTAAGTGGTCTAAAGTTAATTCTTAAAATGACGATTTTTTGTAAAAAAAAAACTGTTTGCTTAAGAGCAATTACTTCATGTGAATTTTATGTACGATGTTATAAATGTGTCAGTTTTGATTATGCTGATCTAAAATATATCAAACGTGAAATAAGATAGACTACTTCAAATGTTTGTCTTTAAGTTGAAGAAAAAGTTTAATAAAATTTGAATTTGAAAAATAGTTGTTCACTTATTCAATCGATAATTATACAACTCTCATAAACTTGGCTCTTGATGGCTAGAATAACCTGAATCGGTTCGGTTTCCATGCATGGATTTGGTTTCATGTTTGGGTCTGGATCGGGGATCCACAAAGTGAAAGTTCAGTTGTTTGGTGGGCCAAATCTATTTATTCATGGTCCATGAATCATGGATAATATGTTTGGGTATTTCTGCTGACCAGTAGTAACCACTAACTAGGCCATATGAGGAGTTGGGTTTTGAGAATATGTTACAAAAATTTTAGCACAGAATCATAAATAAATATAACTGTTAGTTTTATTCTTGCGTTATGGCGGTTCGATTCTCACATCACAACAGTGTATCTGGAAATTAATAAAAAGTTACATCGTTGTAATGAGCGTAAACACGAAAGCGTATTTTAAAGAAATATATCATACAGTGGCGGAGCATGAAGAAAAACGCAGGAGGCCGGGATTTTGTTTTCCTATGAGATTGAAGAAAAACGTTTTGGGCACGGGACATGTAAAAAAAAAGTGGGTCCCATAATATAAACTCATATTAGCATAATGAAAAACGACAACAAACGAATACCGATTAACGAATCATACATAACGATTAATGAATCATGATGCATACCTGGAATAGTCGATTCGACGATTCCCTTTTCGCTCCAGCCCCAACCCACTTATTTTGTTATTATTTAATAAGTTTGAAAATCTAGTGGGCCTTTTTTTTTAATTTCTAAGTGGGTTAATAGGACAAATGGATAATACAAGTAGTGAGTCTTTTTTTTAATTTCTAACTGGGTTAATAGGATAAATGGATAATAAACGTTGAGCATTTTATAAATATATATACATATATATATAAATATATGTATATATATATATATATAAAAATATAATAATTTTTTTTTAAATCTACAGACCCCTTAGGAGACCTGGCCCCGGACGTCCCTCCCCACCCCACCAAAGGGCCGCCCCTGATAATAGTGGGTATAAAACTTATGCCTGGGCTAACACCCCTGATTCTACGTTTCTAACGAGTTAAGTAGTTGACCAAATAAATGTTCGAATCAAAATTCATGATATAAAAAATTAATGATTATTTATTAAAGATATAAAAAATTAATGATTATTTATTAAAAATATAAAAAATATTAATTTAGATAAACACTTGTAACCCCGAAAAAATATCACGCGTATTTAAAACCAAATAGGTAAACGGTAAGCCTTCCTTTTTCTTCAAACTTCTATAAAATATTAAATTGAAACATTTTTCGTATACTATTTCAGTAATACTTTATTAAAGCTAATATTAATAACATACGACTTTATTTTATATTTTAAACGTTATTGAAGTACACATAGTATCATTACTTTACATATAAAAATACGATGAAATGAAGGCGTATAAGATTAGTCTGGTTATCCCCTACTCCGGTGGAACGACTCCCCATATCCTCAGGATACAATAATAATATAATTTATACACCAAATTTTAATAATAATTAATTAAAAAAACACTTATTTAGCCTTCCAATCTCCCCTCAAATATTATTATTCCACATATCTTTACTCTTTCTTATTATATGACTGGATGGCGTGGTGGAAGTCATTGGAGTCGATGTTTTGGCTGTTGTTGATGATCGCCATCGGGTCGGGATCGAAGGGGGTCGGGGCTGGTCACAGGAACGCGTATGCGACGATGATGTACATGGGGACGCCGAGGGACTACGAGTTTTACGTTGCGATCAGAGTCATGCTAAGATCTCTTTTGAAGTTCCGAGTGGATGCGGATCTTGTTGTCATTGCTTCTGTTGACGTTCCTGATCGTTGGATACATACTTTGTACGTTTACGTGTTCTCTTTCAAACATTTTTTTTTCTTTTTTACTAAGGTACGCTGGCTCTGGCGTAGGTTAGCGGGTTTTAAACTCTGTGAAAGGCAGATATTTTCTTAAAATAATAATTTTGTCATTATGATGCTTGGCATTGAATCCACGATATGTTTATGGAACAAACACATTTTCATGAGCTTTATATAGTATTATTTGTATGTTTATAGTATTAAGTAACTAAAATATTCTCGGTTTTATATAGTATTCTTTGTATCTATAGGAAAAAGAATTTCAGAAATGGGGAGCCCTTAGGGGCTATTTTTAATTAAGGATCGTTTGAATTTATAGGTATCCTTGCAAACCTGTGACTTGATTTGACCAATGAAATAGTTGTCGTCAATTCAAATGATGACAACTTTTTGAGTGAATGACATGGCTTGAAGGGGTGGTTACATGTAGAAGCAGTTGCCAATTCAATTGACGACAACTTTGTTTCTTTCATTGGCCCACCTATAAACTTGAAACATGTGGTCAATTCAAATTGCGACAAACCCCTTTTGTAACACTAAGTTAAAAACAACCCTTAAGCTGATTAAGGATTCTTCTACACCCATTTATGCAAAAATTTCTTATGTCTAGATTTGTAATAAGGTGTGTTTTCTGTATGAAGTTTTATATTTTTAAAAGTATACTACTCAATATACATAATAAACAATTATTTCTCATTATATCGATTGATCATGTTTATGTAGGGGTGTTTAATGGTTTCATTTTCGGTTTTTGAAACGAATTGTATTGGGAATTTGTCTAACTGAACCGAATAACCCGAGTTCAAAAGAAAATTGTACAAATTGAATTCAACATATATTGTTATCTTTTATTCGGTTAACAAAATATGTATATCCGTTAGCCGAACAAAAAAAACTGAATTCACAGTTCGGATACGGTTAGGAACCGAACCGAAAATCGGATTCACAATGTTGTTCGGTTTTTTCAGTTACGGATTTGATTATTAGTTTTTTAAATTATATATGACACTAGATTGTACTGGGTCAAAACAGTCTTAATATGTCATATTTGGTTATGTTCTTTAGAGGCCATAACAAGTCATCTTAATGGGTCATAACTCATACAGGGAAAAGGAAGACGGGGCAAAGGTGGTTCGAGTTGAGAACCTAAACAACCCATACATGAGCGATACTAGCCATGACAGATTCAAGTTAACGCTAAACAAATTGTACGCATGGACCTTAGTCGAATACGAAAGGGTCATCATGCTTGATGCCGATAATCTTTTCCTCCAAAATACAGATGAATTGTTTCAATGTGGCCAATTCTGTGCAGTCTTCATCAACCCTTGCATATTCCATACGGGCCTCTTCGTTTTGCAGCCATCGTCAAAGGTATTTAAGAACATGTTACATGATCTAGATAGCAGGAGAGACAATCCAGATGGGGCTGATCAAGGTTTTATTGGTGGTTACTTCCCTGATCTTCTTGATCAGCCCATGTTCTATCCACCCTCTGATGGCACCAAACTTGATGGTACTTTCAGACTCCCTTTGGGTTACCAAATGGATGCTTCTTATTATTGTAAGTTGTGCATACTTGTTTGTACATCTGTACCTAAGCTTGCTCCTTATGACGCTGAAGAAAATTCTAATTTGTTGTTGCTTGATTAATTGTGTTGTAGATTTGAGATTAAGGTGGAGTATACCATGTGGGCCAAACAGTGTGATCACATTTCCTGGTGCATCATGGTTAAAGCCATGGTACTGGTGGTCATGGCCTGCTTTACCGCTTGGCATACAATGGCATGAACAACGACGAGAAACTCTAGGGTACGGTGTGACTTTCTGACATGACATGATAACAAGACACAAACCTAACATGGAATTCTCATGTTTTGGTTTAGTCTAAATGGGTTTGGGACGGTTTAAGGTCAAACCCACAAACATGTTTGGCTAAACCCGTTTAACCCATTTATTTTAAAAAAAATATATATTTTATGTCAAATATTAAAAGCAAATTAATTTTTTTATATTCCAAGCAATCACCTATTGGTCAACTTACAACTTAACCAGTGACATTTCTGACTTTTATTTTCGTTGCCAATAACAATCTCACTCGCATAATTATCATATGTATACACTTGATTTCCAATCGATTTTTCCCACAGTGACAAATACGAGGGAAATGTACTTTTCTTATAAGCAGAATCAAGTGTAAATCGAGTATATATCTATGATTATTATGCAAGTGAGATTGCCCTTGACAAAAAAAGTGAAAGTTAGTAGTGTCGCTGGAGAAATTGGTAGCATGGATTATTATCGGCAAGTGGGTCATAGATTAGATTATTAAAATCTATTTTGTCAAATTTAAAAGAGAAATTAACATTAGGTTTTAATGTTTAAACACAATTATTATAAATACATTTGTATATTTGGTTGTAAATTGTAATTTTAGCGTATCCTTAAATATGAAAAACGAAGAAATTAAAAATAAAAATTTACCAGTCGTGTTTGTGTCAACTCGTGTCGTGTTTAGATTCATGTGTTTGACACGATTTTTGGATATGTATCGTGTTTGGGTTCATGTCAAATTGTTAGGTACGTATCGGGTTCGACCAGCCAACGTGCCAACACGACCCATTTAACGTATAATAAGTACATTATCTTTTACAAGAGTAAAGTATTTATTCTTTATGTTATCTTAAACATAAATATTTCTTTTAGGTTCATCTTTTCATCATCTTATATCACCATTTTCTATTACATGATAGGTACCATTTGGAGATGCCTTTTGTACTAATCCAAATTATACTTTACCTAGGCATTATAGCAATCACACGTTTGGCTCGCCCAAGGCTTACAAAGATATGCTATCGCAGTGCAGACACGAACATAGCCATAATCCAAACAAGCGTTAAAGCTATAGCCATATTATCAATCATCATATCATACATACTCCCATTCATGCTTGTCCCTCATACAATACATCCAATTTTAGGGTGGACCGCGTACTTAGTAGGTTCTTTTGCTCTCTCATATATCGCGGCAAATGTTTTTCTTCTCCCAATACTACCGGTCTTGACGCTTTGGTTGGGGATCATAGGAGTGTTGTTTGTCATGGCTTGCCCATGGTACACGGATGGCGTTGTGAGGGCATTATCTGTTTTTGCATACGCGTTTTGTGCTTCACCAGTCCTATGGATTTCAATGGGGAAAATTAGATCATCTCTTCATTTTTCACTTGAGAAGGAAGGTTTTCTGCCCACCCGACTCACCGATTAAACTCAGTCTAATGGTTTTAACAAGTTGTCTTGACATAAAAGTTTATATTCTGTAGAAAATGAATGAATTTATGATTATCTTTCTAGAAGGAGAAGGGATTTTGCATGTATGTAGAATTTTGTTTTTTAAACACGAGTAGTTGAATCTGTTGGTTAATCCTTAAAGTTCACATGTGAAAGGGGTTGGAATTTGAGTTAGTCTTGGAAACGTATGGCTGAAACTTGTAGATTGGAATCAGGTGGTGCCGTGACTTTTTGGAGTAGTGTTCACTTGGATTGGTTTGCTAGTTTTTACTAGATAACTAGGTTAAAAATCCAGTGTATTACACGGGTTGAATAAATATAATATTATATACTTAATAATAAATATTTACATAGTACATAGTTTTTTTAATACAAGTTTTAGAAACGTCATATAGTTACTTTTTAAAAATGTTTTATAAAAGGAATGAAATAAATGTTTAGTTTCTAAAAATGTTTGATGAACAAACCTATATTTTTTTAAATAAAAAACGTTTATAAAAAAATTATAAAATTCTTTATTATTTAATAGGAGAGAGAGACGAAAGACAAAAAATTATTAAAAAAAAATTAAAGAAAACTTGTGCAATTAATAGGAGAGAGAGTCGGGAAATTTTGACTCACCAAAACCTTTATTTATTATAGAGTATAGATGATAGGTTTTGTTTTGAGAAAATCGCCAAAATGTACATTTTGACCAAAAAAGTTAGCAAAATATACAAATCTGATTTGGACCAATAGTAACTTGACACGCAGACAAAAATCGTTTTGGAGGCTTCTCCATAGCCGGTCAGGTGTTAACACGGGGGCCTACCACGTGTATTAACCCGGCTAAGGAGTAATACGATTAAGGTGGAGTATACCACGGTGGTGTTTAGTTGGTCTCGTTAAACACCACCGTTGTCTATGTTTGGATTTGCCGGACAAACGAAACCAGTTAAACACCACCAGAGCCATATTCAAAACCCACCACGAGACCACGGCTAGCTTGACTCGACTTTCCGACGGTTTGCAGATGTCCACGTCATATAAAATATAACGGCGTTAAGTTTTTTTAACGGGGAGTCCAATGTAATAAAAGAGTTTGAAAGTAGGGACTAGTGGTAAAAATATTCTCAGTTGAGATTATTATTAGCAAATCGATAAAATGTGAAATTATTAAAATCCAATAATCCCTTATTAAAATCCAATAATCCTTTATTATAATAAGGATTATAGCAATAAGATTATGAAATACCTTTACATTGGCATATGTCATATTATAGCAATAAGATGATGATCGAAATCTTATTATACCAACAAGTGTTTATTTCATCGTGTATAAAGACTTGTAAAATGCACAATACTAGTCTATACAACGAAAACATGAATTTGATGTTTCATGGAGTTCTCATCCTCACATTGATACCATTTTGCATTGCTACGAACCCAAACACCCTTTTTGACATAAGGGTGTATGTCACCAATGCCATTGAAGACAACATTGTTGTTCATGTCTCCGGTAGAGACGGCAAAGACGATCAAGGAAATCGCACTCTAGCTTTCAATCAAGAGTTTGATTGGAGATTTGGGGTAAAAGTCGGCACCTACTATAAAGGCGATTTTTGGTGGAGATCAAAGCATCAATCTCTTAGTCTTTTTAATTATGACATTTCTGGTACTTGTGACAATGGAGATCATTTTCGTGTTCAAAGATGTTATTGGTTAGTAAAACCAGATGGATTCTATAATAATAGAAAAAATACCACATTTCCTAGATATTGGATGAGGCGGGCAACTTGGTAGATCATGTAATCACTACAAATTATTAAATAAAAATGATATTTATACAGTTAGAATTCACGTCTTTGGTTTTAAAGTTTTGAGTTTTATTCATGTACGTGTGTTTGAATGTTTATGTGCTCGATTTGTTAATGATTTTAGTGTCATCGGGATCATTTTAGTTTAGTTGGATTTACTTCTGATCAAATAAAAATTAGTGTAATGATTGTTACAAGCTAGGAGGTGTGAAGTACACACGTGTATAAGATTATACTTAATTTAATTACCTCGAACTTGATGGTTCAAGGGGCAACACCCTTAGTAAGAGTCAAGTTGCCCAGTCAGCACAAGGAAATATTATTTATTTTGACATGTTAGTTATACACCAGAAGTTGCTTCCAATTTTTCAAATGGGTGGAAAATTGCTTAGAATTGATCACCTCTAGAGACTAATCATCACTAGTAACTTTGAGCATCAGTAGCAACTTACTACTCATCGGTAAAAACTTAGTCTATCGATAGCAACTTAGTACTTCGTGTTGGGATTCGTGCTAGGGTTTCAAAACTCTTTTAAAACGCGCAGCGAAAAAAGCACGAACCAATGTAGACCAAACCCTACAAACTAGTTTTATATCCGTCCGGTGGCCGGGACGCTTTGACGTATTTTTTAATATGGAATAACTGTCTTTCTTTTAATTGTAAGCAAAACCAGACAAGGTCGGTGGATCTCACCGGCGGTGGCCGGGTTCCTTAATCGTATTAGTAAAGATGAAGTACAAATGAAAGACTTTTATACATTCAGAATCTAGTAGAATACCCGTCTCAATCCGAGTAACACAATATTATTATAGAAAAACTGTTAATACTATATTTCTTTCTGTGTCTACCACCTTCATATTCTAAACAACATTTTTAAATAAAACATCACGTACAACAATCAAACGGTATCATCTCTAAAAAAAACTTCTATACAAACAACATTCTTAAAGATTTGTTCCACAACAATCCAAATCAAACTAAAGAATTGAATTACAATATAAAGAGGTAATATAGCAACTTTGTAAGAAAAACTAACAAAAAAAAGGACACATACATTAAGTAGCATAAACAATTAAATTTGCAAAAAAAACCTAAAAAAACAAACCCGACAATTTCAAAAGATAACAAAACGGTTAAGAACTAAACAAAAACATAACCCAAGTATTTATTTTGTTTATGAAAGGAACTTAAGTATTCATTATTCATGGAACTTTCATGTTTGTGCTTGGCCACATTGTAGTATCATCCGGATAACTATAACGGCATCTCTAGTAGCGCCCAATGCCCCAAACTCTTACGACTCCGCCTTTATACCCACTGAACAGTGTGCTTCCATTCGCTCTTCAACTTAAACTTGTGCAGTAGATTACCTGAAAAGGATAACATACATATGAAACCACCTAAAATGATATGTGAACCAATGAAAAAATGATTGTTGGTTGACAGTAATTTAATACATCTTAAAAAAATTGATAATAATAGACTCACTAGTAACTGTATTATGTTTCCTGCTTGAAAATATAAAGATCAAATAATGGCTTAAAGGTAGAAAAAATTATTCCTATTCTACGCTAATTTCAATAGTAAGTTATTTTAAGCCAATTCATTGACCAAATACATAATAGTATGGCTTAAAACATAATATATTTGCATAACCCTAAAAAACAATGAATATCTGAGAAGCATAACTAACCATATGAACAAAGAAACATTCAGCATAAAACTTACAATCGGAGATCATTAAACTTTGAGGGAAGGAATTTTGTTGCAGGCTCAAAGTTTTTTCTTAAAAAAATCATGTTGCTCTGCATCAAGCTTGGAGTGAGTAGTTTGAAGTACATCTTGATATAACCAACAAACTGCTTCTTATCCATAGGAGGTTGCTCCTGCATATTTTGGTGAGATATATGAAATATTAAAACCTACAAATGATTGACTTGACCTTGAAAAATCAAGTCATGACATTTATCCAGACACTTCAAACTCAAACAAATTGTTGCTATCAATAGTTTAAACACAGATTCAAAGATCCCTTAAGCTCTACATTAGAGTATCACAACAAAAAATTAAACTGTCATCTTTGAATCAGAAATTTGCTACAGAATGGCATTCAAATGCATACAACCAAAAGTATCAATTCTTTGCCTAATTATCAAAATGTGATCACTTATAATTCTTTCTTTTTGGGCTACTGTTTAAAAAAAATGTACGAATTGTTGGTTATATTCTAATTTAAAAAACAACCGTTTTAAAGATCTCAAACATGGAATTGATTATTAGGTAATCCTATTGGAATGAAAATTTATTTCACATCCCTAAAACAGGATTAACCTGTGCTTGCAAATACAACCTACTTTGTACTCCCCAACAAACTGTTTGCCATCATATTCTATCACATTAGTGTTTCAAACAAATTAAGTAAACAAAGTTACCTGTATGTATGATGGAGAACTGATGTGAGGCAGATTACTTGTCAATTACTCAGGCAATTGCCAAGTTTCACACACAAACCAATCCAAAGAACTGCTTTCCATCATATTCTATTAAGTTTTGAGGTAGGGACATGGCCTTCATCATGCTTCGGGTCGAGTTCAGAATAGTTCTATTATTACACATCACATTAGTGTTCTGAACATGGAGTAATTCAACAACATAATCATTTAATTAACTGAATAAAGTTACCTGATGTTTGTATACATGTGAGTTGCTCTTCCTTCCTTTAGTTGTAAATTACATTTGAATATCTATTACAATCTTCAAAAAAAAATGACAAATATATATGAATCAGGCTTTACTAATTTACAAAAAATTGTCTTGTATAAGAATCCCAATAGTTAAGTTACTACTAAGAGAGGAAGCCAAAAATATTAGCAGCCGTGAAGTTAAAACCCAGACATGTTTAAGGTAATATATTAGGACCCGAAAAACGTGAAGTGAAGTTCAGGAGAATGGAAGGATGTAAGCAATTAGAAAAGGAAGACGTATGTCATAGGGATAAAGACAGCAAGAAACAATAACTATAACAGTCGCTTAAAATGATCAGTTGCATGCCTTCATGAATGAAAGTAGCAATCAAGAAACCCTAGTGACCAAACAAAATATAAATTAAGAAACCCATCAAGAACTCGTACAAAAAGTCTAAACTTGTAGCATTAGTTTTGTAAGTCCTATCTCTCCTTGCATACCAAAACTATGATGCTCTTAAATCCAATTCTGATACTTATTTACTAATGTTTTTTATACATAGCTATGTACCTAAAATAGCAACATGGATAGGAAGTTACAGGAGCGTCAAGCGGCGCCAAACACCAAAGATACAACTACACCTGGCGGACGGGTCAAGCGGGTTACCGGGTTAGGATGGGTTCGGTCAAGAAGGGCTATTTTAAAAGGTGGTTATTTTGGTCCGGGTGAGGAATGGGTTCGGGTCAAAATGCGTTCGTGTCAGAACAGGTCGATTTAAATAAGTGCCAAATTTCTCCTATGCAGCAAAAGATTGTCAGTTATTAATTGGCATATAACCTTCAGATTTTAAAAAATAGAAATGGTATCTTATTCACTCTCTTGAATGCACAAATCTCCATGGTTGTTTCAAAAATTACTCACAACATGTAGCAATTAAGGCTTATTTATATGCAGTAGTTTGTAACATATCAAACACAATGCAGTAGCACCATTATTGGTTCAAAACAATTCGGTTTCCAATTTTCAAAACATATATATGAAGACTAAAAAGATGTAATACCCTTCTAGGTGTGCTAAATGGGTCGAGACAGATTCCAATTTATGTAATACACAGTTAAAGAACCGCTATAATTTTCACTTTTTTCCTATATACATCGAAATTAACAGAAAAACAGAACGAAACCATTGCAATTGGAGCTAAATGAGACCTGTACGGTAATAAAATCCATGATGAGATGGAGATGCTTCTTTAAAAAGCATTTTAGGAAAATCCGCCATAGATTCTTCAATCAGGTAAGCTTTTGTAGGAAATTTTGTGAAGGAAGAAATTCTGCCATGTTTATAATCTCCCTAGAAATCTGCATTTTACTGAAGCAATTCAAAAAAAAAAAGAAAAACAAATTATCGCTTTTACTATTTCAATTTCAAACACATGTTTGAAATGTAAACACAATACATAAACCGTGATCCTGCTAACAATTCAACTCCTATAAAATTAAAGCAATAAATTGTTCTAATTGTGTAAGAAAACAATGATTAGCTTTACCTCTTGAAGTAGACTGGCTTTGAGAGAAACATCTTCAATAGAAGAGACAAACCTGTCTGTTTCTAGTACAAATCACCAGAAAACCTATCATTTCTTCTCTTCGATTCACCCCCAAATCGTCCCCGCTCAGACCAATCACCTAAACTCTCCCTCTTGCAGAAAACCATAGGGTTAAAACAATTTACGTTGTAGTGTATACTAAAAATAAGCATGACAAAGATGCAGAACTTGAGAATCAAAACAATTTACGATTTGCAAAAAAAGTGAACAACTAAAAATAAACAAAAGTGACATCTACATATGCGGACTTCACTAATTACTTCCAACATCACATTTCAAAAAAACAGAACCATTGATTTGAAACCAGAACAACTATGAACAAACTAATACAGGATTAACTCACCTAGGGGTATTCATACAAAAATTAAATCGATCCCTAATCACTCATGCACTCCTTCATTGGCGGTTAGTAGAGTTGACCTGCATCAAATCCTGTTGAGTTACGAATGGGTGTACATGTCATATTAGCCCTAATTTTTCTATCAACACGTATCAAATTTCTTCTGAACTTTCTATGAATCAAAATAAATTATCATTCAATTGCTGAGTTAAATCGGAGCATCAATTTCTTCTTCATATCTTCAAAATCGAAGGATTCATTACAGCTACACACAAATCAAATAAATCATACTGCTAATTGGTCTAAAATCAAACATAAACTAATCGTTGAAATGAAATTTAGGGAAATTAGAAGAAACATGAGAGTTCAATCCAACAAAGAGCTTAAGAAACAAGTGGTACGTACGTGAGCCCTAAACGAATAAATTAGAAATCCAAAGACATGAAACGTAATTGCAATTACCTATAAATGAGATGAAGCATCTTCTTCTTCAATTGGGGATGGAGATGGCGACTGGGAAACATCGGAATGTCCAGTTGAGACACGATTCAAATTAATTTTTTTCCTTATTCAGCTTCTCAAAGGACCGGTGGTGATGAGGATATATGCGTAGATTTGAGGCAGAGAACATCAAAAGGTGTATATGCGATGGAGGACGATATCATATTGAAGATTGTGATGACTGATAGGGAAGAGGAGTGAGGGAGAAGCCATACGCAGGTGAAGGGGGCGACGGTTACTGAGACGTGGGGAGGGAGAGGTCGATCCGTGTGATTGGAGGGACGATCCGTGTGAATTGTGTACACAAATCCATAACTGCCGAAATTTTTTAATTTAAACGGATAGGATCTCATAAAAGTTACTTATTAGTATTTTATTAGTATTTTAAATGGCTGAGATTAATTTTCAAGAAACACAAGTCACGGTTAACTATTCTCGATGTATATAATTATAATGTATATAAATAAAATATTAAATAAATAATAAAAGTCAAGTAGAACTTGATCTTTGAAAGCTACTCACGAGTTCAAGCTTTAAACAAACTGAGTTCGAGTTTAAAGTCTATTTACTTAGACGACCCATTTTTGGCTCGATACTCTGACTTTGGAGACATTTCATGTATTTTAAAATGTTTATTCCAGGCTGGCTTGTTGGAACCAAGCTTGAGACAACAAAGTGCATTCCATAAAATGGGCATGATGGAACAAGAAGTTTGTAAAACCCAAAAAGGCTCGCATGAACGTTATAAATATATAAATTTCTTTTTATATGAAAGTATTGAAGGTAAGAGCAAGGGCGAAGCTATGAAGGGGCCAGGGAGGGGCCATTTTTCCGTTAGTAGTGTTAATTTTTCCGTTTTCGTCCAAAAAAAATTTTACGTATAGAGCCGGCCCCTACTTATTTTTTTCGGCCCCCGCTTCTTAGATTTTCAAGCTCCGCCACTGGGTAAGAGTATTTGTAATACATTTTTATTGCTTTTAGAAATTTACTTAACGGTGAGAGGTATACTTAGTGTTTGTGAGTAAAAAGTGAGTGTAACGTATACGTCACCTCACTCATTCAATAGCTACTCATATGGAAAGGGTATATTTTTTCGTGTGAAAAATAAGATACTAAAAGGTGTTATTTATAGTAAAAGTTTAAAAAGCATTAAACGGTCAAAAAAAATGTAACAGCTAGCTTTTGGGTACGTGAGCCTGCTCACGAATTCCCTACTCACGGGCCACTCACGAAAGGGTGAGCGGTGCTCCCGTGAACGTGAGTGACTTACAGGACCCCTCACAGTGTATACCGGCCGGCCTATCATTACTTAACCTTTTCTGACTGATCTATTTTTTATATGTTTGATCCGTCTTGAACGGTCAAATATACCATCACATTTTGATTTTCGATATTACCATAAAAGTCACAATTTACTTAACCTTTTTTACTGGTCCTTAAGTGACAAAAAAAAGATCTAGAACTTGTTTAAACATCACATTTTGATTTTCGATTTTACCGCATAAATCAACAAATTCATTGCAAACTTATAAGTTTTATGATACGATAATTAAAGTGAACTATCATCATATTGAAATAAATCATATTATAGCAAGAAGATGATGAAATCGCAGTAAGATGATACAATAAGATATACCAATAAATGTTCATTAATTTATTGTGTATAAAAACTTATAAAATGCACGATATACATTAAAAACATGAATTTGATGATTCATGGAGTTGTTATCCTCATAAGGTTATGGGGTGTAGTAATAAGGTTATGAGGAGTATAAGTATTTCAAATATACGTAAAATACAAACATATTAATATCTATTAAAAGTTATTAAATTGTTCTCCTTAACATAGAATAGCAATATCTAAAAACATATATAAATTTAAAATAAAATTTGAAAATGAGTTGTAACATATTAATGAACCTTAATTTTCAATTAATCAGCTTTTACTTTTATTTGAAGTCGGGATGGGATGCAGATTAAAAAATTGATCTATTCAAGATGTATTGTAAATGTGTATCTTTTTTTTTAAATGGATCAGAGAGTGAACCGGGTGGCTCAAAGATTCATTGTTCGGATCGGTCAGATCAACTGGACCGGATTTAAATATTAAGTAATCTCTAGTAATTAAATATAAGAGTATTTTATAAATTAGAATTATCATGATCAAAATGGATATTATTATAAAAAGACAGACGCGTTGTATAATATGAGTAGAATTATTTAAATTTTTTTAATTGGATTACTAAACAGGAATTTATTTTTTCCAAAACGGGGTTTATGAGAAAAATATTTATCAAAATGATGTTCTTTAAAAAATATTTACCAAAATAGTGTTGGTTAATTTATTTTGTATTTATCTTTTATTTTTTGATTAAAAACAAGATCGCTTAGATAACCATTCTTCCGACATTTCAGTTTTTGGAACCCTTCCTTCTCTCTGCCATCGACGCACTAACCTTTGACATCACCAACCGACGTTTTTGGATTGAATCGATCTACCGACCGTTCCCTTTTCTCTCTGTGACGTCGATTGAATCAGATGCAACATCCATCGACATGGGTGGATCTACCTTATACCTCGGTACCCCCTCAACATTCGACGTGAAGTGGAATTTTTTTTTTTATCGTTTTTATGTTTCCCGATACCTCTGAACGAAATTTTTGATACACCTGAATTTTTTTTCTAGATCTGCCACTATCCATCGACAAGTAAGATTGAGTTGTAAGAACTTCAGATTAGTTGAATTTTGATTTTTAAAGATTGAAACCATCGATTGATTACCTGAATTTTGAAGTTTAGTTGTGAACTTTAAAAGATTGTGTTGAATTTTGAGATTTTGCTTGTGGCTTTTTATTGAAACAACATCCATTTCTGCGGCTGGAAAATTCTTTGACGTCTGCATATATTCCACACATGGTTTCATGATTTATAAATATATTTGAAGTAACCGTGTTCTTATGTTTTGAGTGCATGTGCCAAACTTTCTTTGAACACTTTGCAATATGTTCATAAATGTTACTCGATTGTAGATTATTGTGTTACTTGGTCATCTGAGTTTTCGCCACTTTCTCATGGAGCATGTTGGCCACAACACAACCATCATCTATTAGAGAGTATTGCTTCCCAACTCAGATTCAACACGAGGTAAAAAGGGTCGTCCTCGCTCAACAGGGCTACGAAATGAAATGGATATTAAAGAGGGGAAAAAGACTAATCTTTGTGGAATTTGTAGACAACGTGGCCATAATCAAGCAAGATGTTCTTCTAAGCCTAGGAGAATGGATAATGATCCCAAAGCGAGTCGAATTTCTTTGGCACTTTCTGTCTTTCTCTTTTAATTTGTATTTGAGATTGAGATCGGTACAGGACAGGTTTATGAGATTTTTATTTTCGTTTGCATTTGATATCAAGACTGGTAGCGGGTCAAGTTTTAAAGTTTTATTAGTCTTTTTTTTAAGTTTTTTTATTTCATTGTTTAATTTTATTTGGGATGATTCGTATTATAAGAAAAAGAAATTATAATGAGATGGTAAAAATTAGAAAAGAATTATAATGGTTGATCAAAGAAAAATACCAAAATGTAATGTTATAAAAGTAGAGCTCGCCCCTATCAACTAAAGTATTACCCTCACAATGGGGTGTTAATGTATGTGAGTTAGACGGGTTAAAATTGAAACCCGAATAGAACATTTATTCATGTCAAAGATATTAATCTCGACCCAGGCACACTTAAAACCATGTCACTCGAACATTATTTTTTTAATTTCTTTATTTAAACTTGTCAAATGGGTTGCTAAGTTAAAAGGGATTGTTGGGTTGTAAATGAGCCGTAATAAAGTTGTAAAGGGGTTGACGGGTTATAAATAGGTCGTAATATAGTCATAAACGGGTTGGTAGGTTAAACACATTATTTATTTTTTTATACTTGTAATACTAGTTTCAAAAAGATTACCAGTTTACTTTCGGTACAACCCGAACAGGACCAATTCATATAACATGTTGAATTGTTGACTTGTTTACTTAATAACTCTAAAGCCGTTATACATATGATCAAATTATACCCCTAGCCCAAATGCCTGACGCCAAAAGTCTTCTTTTTTTAATATAATTTGTAGGCATATTTTTCAAATTAAAGACTTAACAAGACCATCACCAAACTAGCATTTTTAGGATGTAATAGTCATGTCAAAAATAAATCACTGCTATAGGTACAAAAACATACAAAATAACATGGTCACGCATCCCACTTCATTAGGTTTAGTTCCCATTTTACGCGGATCTACTCTCACGTATCACCTTTTCAATGCGTATCCGAATTGGTTTGGATAATGTATTGCGAGTAACATGTGCTTTAATAATTCCTGAAACAAAATGAACAAATGAACTGTACATTGTTTGGCTCAAAATTGGGCAAAAAACCTATGACTACAAGTACAGGTAAAGAGCTAAGTGCATTTTTAACATACAAAGGGTTATAAAACAGAAGAAAATGACCAAAAAAAATGAAACCTTGATGAAAGCACTCTTGTTTCAAACACAAGTTGGGTAATATATATTTACACCGTTAAAGATCCACGTCTTGTAGGTCATCATTGATCATCGATGAGTGTATCAAACCGGGTGGTTCACTAGGCATGAATGAGTCTCCCTTGTTGGAGAAAGAGAAGCTTTGTCCGCTCCCACCCCATGAAGCTATTCTTCGCGTGCCAGGTGGCATGGCTATTCCTGCTCCTGAAACATTATCCAAGCTTGAAAATTTTTGCCTGGCCATGGCTGAAGACGGTTGTGGAAGAGACTGGAAGGAGTTGTTTTCTGTGCCTTCAGTGGCTGGTGGCTGTTCGGTTGAGGTTGAGGTTGAGGTTGAGGTTGAGAATGATGATGGTGATGGTGTGGGGACGAATAATTTAGGGTTGGTGTTTGTGGCGGGCTTGATGGTTGAAGTAGGAGGCGAGTGGAACAAGTTGGTCGGCTTTCCACCACCACCACCCGGGTTGAAAGTGTCAACATACCTGCCAATACAACATCATAAAGATACAATTATATTGGAATTTAAACAATGAATCAAAAGTGATTTGTGGTAATATTGTATCAACTCACCTTGCTCGAACCCCAAGCCTTGAACGTGCGGAGAATTGATTAGAGGTGGCAGTAGGAATGGGTGGAATTCCTGAAGTGTGTCCCGCGGTGGACATTGGGCTTGGGCTTGTAAAGCCTGTGGTGCTTCCTTCACTATTTAAAGCAGTGTTTAAGTTGTAATCATCTCCTCCATTCTGGAAAGTTGCCATTGTTGGTGGCGGAGGAAGGGCCGATTCCTCTGCTGGTGGATCAGCGCCTTCTTCTACCCATCTCTTCAGTTTTTCATCATAATAGAACTTATTTGTATCCCCCAATTTTGCCTAAAAAACACACCATTAATTATATAACACTTGAAGGGAGACAACAAAACACAAGTATATTTAATTTGTAAACGTGCACAGATGATAGTTAAATGGTTACCTGTTTCTCCCCACGAGGCTTTAGTAATTCCACCGTCTTTTGAAGAAGCTGGGTGCCAAAGGCAAAGCGACCAAAGCGTGAAGATGCTTTATTATTATTTTGTGACTCACTAGACTTCTTTGATGGATTATCAACCTGTCACAAATTATAAAAGTTGGCATAAACCCCTAGTCCTACTAGTTAGTTGGAAAATGGATAGAATAGAAGTTACCTGCTTAGGAGATCGGCCAAAGTCGGGTTCTGAAACACTTCTGTTGTGAACTATCTTTTTGTCTGCATCATCTGACCACTGATTTATAGGCTCCATTGATGCAGAGGGCACTAATGACGATATTGCCATCGTTGATTGACTAGTAGATACCCTGGGCTCTGCTGGTTGGTATTGGTGTTGATGATGATGCTGCTGCTGCTGCTGATGATGATGATGGTCATTTTGCATATTACCAACTGATATTGATGGTACAGGTGGTGGTAGGCCCCCTCCAACTACACGATGTGCGGTGCTATCAATAAGGTTGAGCAGTTTACCAGCTATTTTCCCAGCAGCTAATTTTGTTGAGAATCCACCCTATAGAAGATAGTGGTATTCTACATTAGAACAAAATCAAGAATTGATCAAGTAGAGATGAAAGGGGCACCTGTTGGTGAGCTTTTATCCTCTCCTCTAAAGAGGAAGCCATTTGCCTCCATGTTTCTACCTCAGGAGCTCGGCCCGTTTTTATTGATTTTGATACCGACTGACAGTACCTGAAATATTCAAACAATATCAATAAATTTATTGAAGGAATCTCTCCGTGAATAATCTAAGAAAAACAAGTGCTTTGATGCGTGCGTACTTCAGTGAGTCAGGCACTCGTCCAACTTCAGCCAGCATGTAAGCATATAAAAGCTTATATGGCTGAAACGGTAGCAAGGTGAACTGAGAGTTCCCTAGAAGTTTTGCATATTCATACACCTCTGTTCTCTGCATGCATTCATAATTACAAGCTACAGTTATTTCAATCAACTTATTAGGTTATGCATGCATTATCAACTTAAAATGAAAAAATAGCATAAAACAAAGCTAATAAATGAGTTGAGAGTTAAACTATACCAAAGGCACTAAGAATAAAAGAAGCTAAGTTAGATAGGGTAAATGCAAATGAAACTAGTCACTGAGAGGTGGCACCTGAATAGCTTCTGGACTTGCATACGTACGGGGATGTTTCCAGTGATCAGCACCAATCAGACACAGCCTAGCAGTGTCTGAATATGGCTCAAAGTTTGCTTCTGCAACTAAGTAGCAAATGTGTGCCGCGATAATCTGGATCAATTTTGATCAGAAGTCATAAACTCGAATAGAACTCAATGGCATATATTCATATTGTGCAACACTTACATTACTCCTTTCTTTCCATAAACAATCTCCAAGATGGATAAGCACCAGTTCATCATCTTTGGTTCTGTTAGCAGCAATCACTGCCAAATTCTCTTCCCAGTTTTCAAGCACACAATTAGCCCCAGCTTGAACCTATAGCAAAACAAGAAGTCAGCAGAGTCAATGCAACACACCTGCCATGAATTACTAGATTCTTCACTATCCTCCCTTGTTTACATAAAATTAAAGACCAAGAGGTGCAAAACTTTCATTTTATATAAAATTTAAGACATGGTGACTGAAAATAGAGTGAAAAACCAGGAAATTACTTATCTACCTAGATTACCTGTGCAGGCTGTTGAGACATATTATTTACAGCACCAGAAAGTATGCCATCTGTTGTAGTGTCATTCGAAAAAACATCTGCAGGTTGACCAGCAATAAGTAGGCATAATGTCCGCAAAGGCGACCCTGCGACCAACTGACGAAGAGCCATTTTCCTAACAGTATCCACATAAAACTGCAACAAAGAACCCCAAGCCCATTCCACACCGTAAAGAAATTAAAAGGTAAGCAAACCATTGATAATAAATGAGCATCAGTCAATATGGAAAATATTAGTCAAGAAAAAACAAGATGATGGAAAGAGGAAATCCAAAGGGGAGAGATGGATAGAGAACCTGATCGCCAAGTTGTGCAGCAAGAACAAGTGCTGGACCCCATAGTTGACCCTCTTGTGCACGTTGAAGAGCCTCTATCTTTCTACCAGAAACCAGCAGAGTTTGGACTTCCGCAGCAGTTACCTAAATTAGATTTATCCATCAGCATCATGGGAAGATGAATCACTTAGCAAATGGTTGTTAAAAGATGATGCATACTTAGTAAATGGCTATTAAAAGATGATGCATACCTGAATCTCTCCTTCTGAAGGTAATTGTTGCAAGCATTTGCTGAAGTGACCATAATCAATATTCTTTCTCACAGATGCAAAAAGTCTAGCAACAGCAACTTCTGGAGCATCATTTTCCTGTAAAAAGTTCCAAATTCCACATTCATGTTGGTAGCAAATCACTTATTTAAGAACTAACAGGGCAATCAAATTTCTCAAGTCAAAATGTAACTAACATAAGTTGGTGTGATGTACATACAATGTAAGGAGAGGCTAACCTTAGGACTATAAAAGGTGTAATATTGGCCCCAAATTAAAAGCATAGACCATTGCACAACACTCTATTGATCGATAAGATATTTTAGTTAAATCTCAACAATCTTTCCTCATTTCTAATTCTACATATCCTCATGTATGTCTCTGTACACACCTTAAAATATGCATTTATGTTGTACTCATAGTGGCCAACACTCTACTCTCCCCATAAATCATATAGCCCCAGGATATACGGACACCCACCAGGTTCTTGACACCCAAACCCTATACGACTCATATAGGTCTATACGAGTTGTATACGAGGAACAAAACGACCATATTGGCCATTTTTGGACACAATACGGGAAACAATACGGTCGTATTGTGCATTTTTGGTCACCATACGGACACATAGTTATCAAGGCGCTGGGCGCACTCAAGGCGAATAGGCCTCACCTGGGGCCTAGACGCAAGGCGCAACAAAAGCGAGGGCCTGAGAAAAAAAAACGCAGTTAAATGAAAGAAATCTATACTTAAAATTAATACTATTCTTCAAATAAAATAAAGAAAATCTATTATATAACATCTAATATAATCTAATTAGTACCAAAAGTTATAAAATAGTCATGATTCAAATGCAATTCCCAAACTTGATTAACAAAATGTTCAAAGTAAAGTACCAAAATCTTCTTTAGCTTCACAAGGCGCTCGCCTTAAAATTAAAGCGCATTTATCGCGCCTCGCCTTAAAATTGCGCCTAGGCGCACAAGGCGCTCGCTTTTGATAACTATGTACGGACATAATACGGCCGTATTGTGTATCTTTGGACATGTCTGTTGTGACATGTCTGATCGCTGTCAGTTTGACTTTTTGGGTAATACGACTCGTATTGGGGCAATACGACTCGTATTGGGGCAATACGACTCGTATTGGGGAAATACGAGTCGTATAGAATGTGTCAAAAGAACCTCTTGGGTGTACCAATAATAGCCCTTATCATATAATACAGATATCTAACACTTTTCTGTAAAATTTTCCCATCAACTTCAATGGAATTACAAAGACAAAGATAGACACATAATGCAAGTTGGCAATGGCATTCACCATGCATGTATCCTAGGGACTAACGTCATCATCATTCATCAGTGGCACTGGCAGACATGTGTAGGTTCCGGGAGTAGCATGTGCACCATGTCATATTCTTCCGGTAGTGAAATTTTTTATCTAGTGTCAGTACTACTGGTCATAATGTCATATAAGTGCAATGTCACGGTCTACTGGTGCCATTCAGTCCTTAGTCTACCCCTGATTATTATGAATCTATGTCCTCAAGTAACATCATCATCAATCTCCATGTACCCGAGTTATAGACAGTCACTCTTGAATCACAGGGTTATAGACTAAAAGCCAATACAAGAACAACTACTTTAGTGGTGTCAGTATCAAGGATGTAAGAAAGACCGTTGAATCGAAGTTATATAGACCAAGCAGACCTGAACCATTCAAAAATAACATATGAAGAGAGACTTAAAGTAACATTTTTTATCCTCAACAAACAACACCGCTGAAACTGAAATTCTAAGTGGAAATTCGGCTACTCCTGCCAAGCATCTTATAGCATTTATATTCTTGTTATTACTATTTTTTATTGCCTAATTTTTCCAGTGAGGTACATATTATCATGGACAAAAAACTACTCAATTTACAAAAGACAGGCAATATGAAAGAGTTACAAGTTACCCTCTTACAGTAACTTACAACATACTCTTTATGGAAAGACAAATGGTCATCATTGGTTTCAAGTGGGTTTGACCCTTATTTGAGTGAAGTTTACGGTTTACCTTTGATGTAGCATCAGTGCCAAAAGGTGAACGCAATTTCCCGTAGTGCTGTGAAGCTATTTTCAGCAGAGAAAGGAGCAACTTTAAAACTTCACTATTCCTGTAATCCATGTCAGAGTGTGTGATCCTCTCATCAATCCACTTGCTCAACTCTTTACTCCCGACATTTCCAGCAGCCAGTGGACCCGGAAGGGATTGCAAACCTAGAGTCTCAAAGTAATCACATACGCCGCTTGCTCCATTAGCCCCCCCAGTGAAAACTTCTGCCAGGTTATGAACAGAAATTGACCCACCATTTGAACCCTTCATCAAACAAACAAACAAGCATTTAACGGTTCAGCCCTTCAAGACAATATCTTGGGTGGAATCAAAACAAATAATATGAAATGAAAATTTATAAGCTAACCTGGCTTCCATAGGATGGGTTCATGAGAGTGGCACTATCTTTCATCACAATTAATTTTCCACCAAAACCAAAAGAAACCAATGCATGAGAAGGGGCCCCAGCTGATGACCTGCCTGCGGTAGATACTTGATGGGAATAACTTGCTTGGTTCTGACCGCCATAGGTTTTTGGGATATTCATCATCTCACTTTGCTTAAACGTAGACTGACTGAATGGCTGATTAAAGTTTCCACCAGGAACAAAGGATTGGGCTCCAGGGAACTCATTACTAACCTGTCCAGGTCTTGTAAAAGATGACGCTGTTCCCCCGTAATGAAAAGATTGATTAACGTGGTTGTCTGAAGGAAAACTATTACCATGGGAACCTTGGTTGCCTGTAAAATCACTATTAGATTGCCCCCATATAGTTGATCCTTGTTGTTCAACATTACTCACAGACCCTTTCAACTTGTAGTTTTGTCCTTGGCTACTAAAACCTTCAAATCCAGACTGCATATTCTCATCATTTCCATAATAAGTATTATTTCCAGAAAACCCATTTTGATTGACCTGGTCCTGGGCAGGTTGCCACATGGTTAATCCTTGCTGTTCAGAATTACTGAAAGACCCTTTCCAATTGTAATTTTGTCCTTGGCTGCTAAAATCTTCAGATCCAGACAGCTTATCTAACTGATCCTGCTTGCCATAAGTTTTCTGATCATTTCCATATGAAGTCATATTTGCAGAAAAAAACCTGTTTTGATTGACCTGGTCATGGTCTTGAACAACTAGTCCAGAATTATATGCATCCAAAGAGCACCATTCTTGAGTGTTCAAGTCATAATACCAACCAGGGTATTGGGGATCAAAAACCATATGCAAGGGATACCCGTTGTTTTCTTGTGAAACAGAATTCCAACTTGTGACACTTTCATTTGTGCCTTTCTCTGCTACAGCCCCCACAACAGATTGAGTCGTTTGTTGCAAGTAAGAAACCTCATTGGAAGCTGTCCATTCAGAAGCAGTATTTGAGTCGTATGCCCCTTGTACATTTGCTGCAGCATCATCTACTTGATACCATTGCCCAGTGTTTGCATCATACTTCCATCCTGGATAAAGATTCTCCCAGTACTGACTGCTATTTGGATCCTGACCACCGCTACTCTGTTCCCCATAAGCCTGTAACTCCTGAAATTGATGCGAGTTGTAACTACTATTCTCCATATGCAAGGAATCGTCTACTACACTGCTGCTGCCCGATACAACGTTCTGTTGGCTACTAACCAAGTCACCTCTTTCCCCTTTCTGTTCAACCAAATCATCTCCAAATTCAGTGAAAAAGTCACTGTACGATCCAAACCCATTACTGCCATTCTCCACAGGCTTAGCAGTGAAAGCAGCCCACTGCACCTCCTTAACACCAGGAGCATCGACAGATCCATGGTTCCCACTAGCTGTAGAATCCAATGGCTCCTCCAATCCAGATGCATCAGTATTAGGTACTTCATTCAAGCTATCAAATGCAAACGAATTTGAATACACCAAGGTATGAGCAGTAGCTGTAGAATCCAATGGCTCCTCCAACTCAGACACCTCCACGTTAGGTTCTTCACCCATGGTATCAAATGCAAACGAACTCGAAGCCACCAAGGTGTTAGTCGTCGACTCATGCTCGATATCCCCATTAACCAACTCTTCTTCCCCTATACCTACTTTCCCCAAATCTTCAACTCCAGCTCCAACATCACTGATACCTAAATTAGCAAAAGCTTTAGCATCATCAAACCCCTCCCCATCAGCTAGGTTGGTTGCTTCTGACAATGAAGTGACCTTATAACCATCATCATCGTCATCATTGACCAATTTATCAAAGAAATCTTCATCAGTATCCTCCACTTGGAATGGAGGATTTGAAGCCATCTATAGCTCTCAAAACCTAACCCTAAAAGCCTGTGCCGATCTCAATCGAGTCCAAAACTTGGAGGCAAAACTGAAGCCAACAACACAATTACAGATCGGAACAAAACTCCAAAAATTGAGATGTATTATCTAGGGTTTTACGGATCACCAAACCAAAATTTAGGAAACGGATAACTGAATCATCATATATGGAAAGCAAAATTATACCTTTGAACTGTTAACGCATCAAAGTTGAAGAAATTGATCCCCGAAAGTCAACAATTGATCACGCAATTATGAAAATTACCATTACGTAGATATAGATAGAGAGAGAAGAGAAGCCCTCGATTTTCAAGCAGGTGAGTCGACCAACGTGAACGTGTGGAGGAATAGTATATAGGAATAGGAGGGCTCGATCGAGAATAACTGTATATAATGGTTATATTATTTAATATTTAATTAATGTTCGTATTAAACTGTTAATTAAGATTTAAGAACGATATCTTGCTAACTAGTTTTAAGTTTTAAAAAGATTAAAGGGTTGTTAATGCAGATTGATATTTGTGTGTGGGTGGGTGGGTGCATATCCAATCTTGTATTGGAAATATGATACGGTTTAAGTTGATTAATTTATTAACTAAAGTTGTGACATATGATATGTGTATTTTTTTAATAAAAAAAAATCTTTTATAACTGGTTGAATACGTGTGTTTCACGACGGATGTTAGGTCGCCTGATTCGTTCATAATATGTTTGGTTCGTCGTAGTATCATGACGGTAACGGCACTCGTGACATGCTACGATACCAAAAAAACTTTTTTTAAATGAATATCGGAACGTTGACACCGCACATTTTCGTTCTTTGAAAAAAGTTAACGAGCGAAAGTTAATAAAGAAAAGCGGAAGTAATAAAAAAAAATAAACGGATTAAAAGTGTATATTATATATAACGGCACTCGATATAAAGCTACGATACCAAAAAACTCGTTTTTGAATGAAAATCTGTTTTCAAATAAATTTATATCGGAACTTTGGCAAAAAAAAAAAATAGCCCTGCAATCTATTCTTTGAAAAAAATTAACGAACGAAAGTTGATAAAGCAAACAAAATTATTAAAAAATTAAACGGATTAAAAGCGTATACTACATGTGATAGAGAGGTGAAACCTACAAAACATAAAAATAATAATAATGATAATGCAACATGTGGCTTCATATAAACGGAAAATGTAGTGTTCTACTTTGTTTTCTTTTAATCTATTTAAGTAATAATCTATATCTATATACTAATATATAAAACATATATTAGAAGTACATGCTTATAATTTATCGAAAACTTTAAGACATCTAACACAAATTATTATGTATAAGGTACATTTTATCAATATATAATATGTGTTCAATTACCATTTAATCCCAACACTCAATAATTACTATTATTTAATACATATGAGATTATTTAATTTACTATATTAAATATTATTTTTATTTATAATACATAAAATTAAGGTTTAAATTTATATTTACAATTTATATTTTTATAACTAAATACTATTTAAATTTAAGTATTATCTTATTTAAATGTTTAAATATATAATTACAAAATATTTACATAGTTATAAGAATTATTGGATATTAATAATACAATACCACATTTTACCAATTGGCCAATAATAATCCTAACTGAGAATATTCTTACCACCAGTCTCTACTTTCAAACTATTTTCTTACATTGGACCCTCCGTTAAAAAAGTTTAACGTCGTTAGATTTTATATGGCGTGGACATCTGCAAACAGCCGGAAATGCGAGCTAAGCTAGCAGTGGTCTCGTGGTGTGTTTTGAAATTGGCTCTGGTGGTGTTTAACTGATCTCGTTAAACACCACTGATGTCTCTGTTTAGACTTGCCGAAAAAATGAGAACATTTAAACACCACCAGAGCCAATTTTAAAAACCCACCACGAGACCACTGCTAGTTTGGCTCGTTTTTCCGGCGGTTTGCAGATGTCCACACCATATATAATCTAACGGCGTTAAGTTTTTTTAACGCAGGGTCCAATGTAAGAAAATAGTTTGAAATTAGCGACTGGTGGTAAGAATATTCTCAGTTGAGATTATTATTGGCAAATTGGTAAAATGTGAGATTATTAAAATCTAATAATCCTAGTTATAATAATAATACCCAAATAAAATCCGTGTTTAAAACAATTCGGGTTAGATCGCGCTCTCCAAAAGAGCCTTGATGATACCCAACATTTTGCGCGGGCCAACCCACTAATTCCTTTTAATGGTTATGATGCTTTCTATTAAATATAGCAATGAAATCAAGAAATAGTAATCTATATCTATTCTATACTACATAATCTATATATATACTGTATAATAAATAAAGGTTTTGATGGTACACTTGTCACTCATACATGCATCCTTAACATTTTTTCTCGCATCTCTCTCATATTAATTATACAAATATCTTTATAATTTTTGTTTCCCGCCTCTCTCTCCTATTAAATAATAATGATTTCTATAATTAATTTTATAAAACGTTTTTTATTTTAAAAAAAGTAGGTGTGTTCATAAAATATTTTATTTCTTCATTCTTTTTATAAAACATTTTAAAAAAATAACTACATACATTTTTAGAATTTACAAATCTTAATAAAAACTGATGTTTTATACAAATTTTATTTATTCAATCATGTAATACATAGGTTTTAACCTAGTAAACAAGTAAATTACAGTACACATATCACTTTCTGGTTCATTTTCAACATGTTTTTCTCGCTTCTCTCTCCTATTAAATATTAATCTAATTATGGATAATTATTATATCATTAACTAAATGAATTTGATACCACTCACAAAATCAATTATATAAAAAAAATTTAATACCCGATTGAAAAAAAATGTTTTAAAAATTAGCTTCACAATTTTTTATAATTGTTACATCAAAATACATTTTTATAGACATATTTTGATCCGCGTATGTGTTAACAAATTAAATTATATGTGTAATACACGGGTTATTCAACCGGTGTAATACATAGGTTTTATAACATAATTTTTTTATTATTTAATATATAACATTACATTTATTCAACCCGTGTAATACACGAGATTCTAACCTGGTTACATATTTAAAGAAAAATAAATCTATGAAGACACTCACACAGGATTTAAAAGAGGAGTAGTTTTCTTTTAAGTTAAATTTCTTAATTCCTGTGAAGACACTCACACATGACTTAAAAAGAGAAGTAGTTTTTTTTTAAGTTAATTTTCATAATTCTTGTTAGGAGTGAGACTTGAATCTATAATCTCTTTAAACCTTAGTGTTTCTAAATGATTTTTCTCTACCACTGGATCACCAACCCTAATGTTTTCATATAAATATAACAATGAAATCAAGAAATAGTAATTACAAAATTAAACAAAAATAAATTTATGAAGACACTCACACTCCCCGATGATTTAAAAAGAGTAGTAGTTTTTTGTTTTTTAAGTTAAATTTCTTAATTTATGCTAGGAGTGATGCTTGAACTCATAATCTTTTTAAACCTTGTGTTTTCAAAGGATTTTCATCTACCACTGAGCCACCAAATCAAATGTTTTCATTTAAAGATGATAATGAAATCAAGAAATAGTAATTACAGAATTAAAGAAAAATAAATCTATGAAGACACTCACCCATGATTTAAAAAGATGAGTAGTTTTGTTTTTTTAAGTCAAATTTCTTAATTCTTGTTGGGAGTGAGATTTGAACCAATATTTTTAAACCTTGGTGTTTCTAAAGGACTTTCCTTTATCACTGGGCCACCAACCCCAATATTAAATAGTTTTGTTAATGTATATAAAATGGAGTTGTGTTGGCGTATATTTATCATGTTTGAATTTTATTTTTTACTCAAATGAAATAATTAATTAGACAACTCATACTAAATTAAACCAAGCCACTACACAGTTAATTACATCTAAGATGTTCCTCCTTTTGTGAAATGGATGGTCCCATATTTGATATGACATGTAGTTTATAAGGTGTGACAATGTGTGTATGTAATTAAATCCAATTTAATGAGTTTATACATTATTTTCAAATAGTTAGCCTATCATTTATTAATGATAGACCTATTATGAATTAATTTTTTAACGACAATCTAATTACTTCTTCCTCACATAGCCATCCTCACAAATTTTCTCCTAATCCTTTCCAAGTTCTCAATAGTTTTATTCGAAGCCTGAAAACATTGAAATGTAATATATTGGCAAACTCTTGAGCATCGGTTTAACTAGTGTTAGACGACCACCAAAGAATAAGTTATTTGCTTTCCAAGAATTTTACCTTTTATTCATTCATTCGACGATCGGAGTCCAATTTTTGGACAAACTCGTGTTCGCCCCCGTGGGAAGACCTAGGAAAGTGAATGGCATGGATGTTGCCTTGCAACTAAGAAGAGATGCCATGTTTTGCATCTCGTACTCTTCCATCCCAAATACCAAACACCTTGTTTATGAAAAAGTTGACTTTAAGACTCGATGCAAGGAAAAAGCACCTTAAGATTCTCGTTAGGTTGATATTAGTGTTCCAATCGCCAATAAACATAACGTCATCCGTGAACATTACATGTGACAAATCGGACCGTGATTATATAAATATTCAAGCAATATAAGAATTAAAAAATTACATAATTAAATTTTTTTTGATAATAAACAAGAGAGGGAAACTGAGTTCGTTGATTCATTTGATATTTCCATACATTACATTATATAGATATACAACATGAATACCCTAAAACCCATATATATTGGATTGGGCCTAAAATAATCTACACTTAGAACACTTTCCTTCATACATTTTATATTATACACTATCAACATTATAATACCAGTTGATAATATTAGCTCAGTTCTACTTGATCTAAATTAACTCATACTGCTTGATTAGTTCTGTTGCATAATTAAAAACCTCACTAAGAAAACCATGTGAGACAAAACTTAGTCAAGGAAAAAGAGTACAACTTGTATAAAACTCCCCCACAGTTTAACATATCTTTCCGTCTATGGAATACAATCTTCTTTGATAACTACTTGCTTTATTGTGGTCTTCTTTAATTTAAACGATACATGTTGCATTGTTTTCATATAGTGTAGTCAGGATTCTTTTGATCGACTTTAGTCCACACTTTTCTTAACTATGTTGAATTATTGATCCAATCCAAAACACATCTTCGTCAAGCATCATATAGAGTAACTAACTCACTTTGATTTGATTATGTCAGTGTTAAGATTTGTTTGTTGATCGCCATACAATAAGATTTTTTTTTGATGAAAATGAAAATCCACTCCAATGGTCTTTGTTCTTTCAGCATTTGAGTTTTATTCACAAAAGTAGTAGTGGTATGTGGTGACTCCGATACTTGAGAGCCCTAATAAATTTACAATTGAATAGAGCACTTTTGTGTTAATAATGTGATAAGAAACAAAAGAGAAAGTGGGAGATGGAAATTGAGTTCATTGATTCATATGATATTTTCATACATTACATTTATCACTAAGTGTATGATTTAATTGGTATGATTAATGTATTTGAATTGTGATCGTTGACGGCTTGATTCTTGTTATTTATCAGATTATGCATGTTTTACACGCATTATCACTGCCATATTCGGTTGATTTGGAAGCAATTTCATCATACATCATACGTAAATGCTTCCCTTTTTAATTGTGCAGATTATTTGGCCTCTCGCGCATAAAGGAGTGAATAATTGACCTCTCGCCCTTGTGGAGAAGTCCTCTAAGATCTCTCCTAGAATAGAGTAGAGTAGATAGAAAGTTAGTCGTATGACCCAAGATAAAGGGCCACGTCATAATTGCAACACCTTGGATCATTCCATGGTATTTATACCATCAAGTGTTTGTGTATTCACATCTATGCCCATTCTTGGCTAGTCCCCTTGTATCATTTGAGTGAATGATGAAGCTTGGTGTAATCGTATGTTTTAATTAATGAAAAGTTGTGTTTATGTTTCTTAAGAATCTTAGTTATAAATTATAAAATGCTTAAAAAAGGCACGGGTATTTAATTTCCAACTATTTTAAAAGCCTTAAATTTTGTGTATGGCATCAGCAATACATCTTGCTTAACCATCCATTCACTCTTGTACCTCTTTATACAAAACTTGGTGATACCAAGGGCTTTATTAGTATAGATTTAACACTTTGGATTGGTTGGGGTTTGATATTCAACAAAGCTTTTGAGTCTTGTCTGAACCTTGCGTTTTGTGTCGGTATTTCTTTCTTTATTTTGTGATGGATTGCATTGGACTCTTAGTTGGAATCATGGCGTTCGAGCTTGAGAAAGAGGAACTATATATTTTTTTAATATTTTAAATTAAGATTACATTAACTTATGAACTATAAGATCATAACAAAAGTAACCTTACAAAACGGTGTGGTCGAGGTTTGTAGCCCTTCCAACCTTTTCTAAACGTAGTTTAACGATGGTTGCGTATTCCAACTTTCCAAAAGGTCATACGGCTTGACAACCTTGGTGCTAGATAATATTATTCCGAATAACAACTAGAGGAGGAGACTAACATTTACAGAAGCCCACTAACACTCCAATGGTTGTTAAAACAGTAAACTCGTCCAAAGAACCGTTCCTAATAAATTAACTACATCAATAATTAATTACAAGTTCAAATTATATTTTATTTCAATAAGCTAAATTTAAATAAATTTAACTAAGCTCTATACAAGTTTTAGGGTTAGTTATATGTACCCCCCACTCTTACTTGTCGTACCCTCTCCCTGAAAAAATAACTTTTAAACTTGTCATTTTAGACCATTCGAAAAATAATTATTTTTAAAACCGTTCTTTTAAGTTTAAAAACACTTTCTATAAAATAAAACTTATACTCCTCCTCTTGCCTACTTGTCGTACCCCCTCATTTTACCCCATTCGAATAGTCATTATTTATAAAACCGTTTTTTAAGTTTAAAAATTTTCTATAAAATAAAAATTGGTTAGGTCATACATATTCTCAACACCTTTAAACTTGTCATTTTACTGCATTCGAAAAACTATTATTTCTAAAACCGTTATTTTAAGTTTAAAAACACTTTATATAAATAAAACGTATACCCTCTCCCTTCCTACTTGTCATACCCCCTCCCTCCCCTTTACCCCATACGAATAAACATTATTTATAAAAACATTTTTTAAGTTTAAAATCACTTTTTTATAAAATAATAACGGGTCAGACCATACATGCCCCCTAAAAGAATAAGTTTAAACCAACAATGACTAACTAATAAAAAAATAAAAATAAAAAAAAATAAAAAAATTTAAATTGTATTTATTTAAAAACTTAGCGACCACAACACTTTTTTGAGCACTTCACTCAAATAACCTAAATAAGCCCAATTTCCTTGTATTGTTTCCTAAACCTAATATATGTAATGTAAATTCATCAACTCTCGCTGCTGCTGCTACTTGCGACCAGAACGGCATACACAATCGACCATCTAGCCTTCACCTGCCATTCTCCTTGTTCAGGTTAGCCGTGGTCATTCCAATCTGGGTTTCTCTATATTCATCAACACTCACCACTTTCTTGATTCTTTACAGCAAAAATAGAGCCTTGACGACATTTTTTGACATTTCAATCAAGAACTTCAAGTTATTTGTGGTGTGTATTGACTGTAAAAGAGTTGAAGGATGGTGCAGCATAAAGCCCAGTTGAAGAAGAAACAAAAGCGCGGTGTAGACTTTAAAGTAAGTATCTTGCTTCGATGAATTCGTTTAAAACAGTTATAACTGAATTCTGTTTTTGAAACCCTGCAGAAAATAAAACGAAAGGTTGGAAGGAAATTGCCTCCACCAAACAATACTACCAACACTGAAGTCAAATCAAAAGGTAATTAATTCATTTTCTTGTCTAAATTATATGGTGTTTTATGTAACTGGCAACATGACATGATTATGTGCAGCAATTATATTACCGGAACAAACTTTGGCATCCGAGAAGGCCGGTTTAGCTGTCAGCAAGAAAGGTTTGAGTTTAAAAGAGCTGCTTCAGCAGACATCTCATCACAATGCGAAAGTTCGCAGAGGTATACTTTCTTTCATTCAGATTTTTAGGGTTGCCAAACTAATTTTTAAATTGTTAAGTTATATGCATGATAGTGTTCCCAATGGTCTTTGAAGTTCTGAATTACAAGTAAAATTAGTGAAATTTGGTATTAACATTAGCTGCTTTTCTTTTAAGATGCGTTGATCGGGATTAGGGATATCTTCCTGAATCATCCAGCAGAGCTGAAAAAGCACAGACTCACTGTTATCGAAAAACTGCGTGAGCGCATGAGTGATGAAGACAAGATTGTGCGTGAGACCCTGTTTCAACTTCTAAAGGCAGTTATATTTCCTGCCTGTAAAGAGGTGCTCTCTTCCTCACTCTCAAGTTTTTAAATTTTGTATGCTTTTAGCTAGTGCCATCGGTTTATCCTTTGAGTATTAAAGTTTTATTTTTAACTTCTCCAGGATAACCAGGGGACTTTCATATCTTTGATGATGGCATATGTATTCAATGCAATGACGCATCTGGCAATTGATGTTCGTTTGATGGCTTTCAAGTTTTTTGACCTGGTTGTCCAGCACTACCCATTGTCATTCTCCATGTATGCCGATAAGGTATTTGTTTTATTTATTTTCACATGGAAAATAACTTGTTTATTGGGGGGAAAATCAGACTTGGTTGGTACATGACACAAATACTTCTTATACTGAAAGAAAGATGGTTATTTTCATGCACAGATCATCCAACAATACAAAGAGATATTGCAGAAGAACCAGTTTAATTTGCATGACAAGGGAAAGCTTAAGAGTGTTCTTGCCGGTCTAGCACACTGTCTCTCTCTGTTGCCCTGTAATAGTAACTCGTCAACTGATAATAATGTACTTTCTAACCCATCAGCATTATTTGATGTCTTTTATGATTTCTGTGTCCCGTGCACTGCTTGTTCAGTTATAACCTTGTATTTAAGTTGTCTGCTCCTCTCTCTTGTCAATAGGCCGTTGCTGATCGAAGAATTTTGCATGCTTTTGAGTCTCAAGTACAAGAAGATCGTTCTGGTGAGTGAAACAACCCGGAACTTGATGTTTTCTTTCTGTCGATTGTTTGCATCTGACATTGCATATGTCATATCTATAACGTTCTTTTACGAATCATCATAACACTAAATACGATCACAATCATAGCTTCATAGACACCCTGTGGATTAATGTGAACAAATATATTTCAAGTACTTTAAAAATCATCTACACTTGTGCTTTATAATACTAGTTATATGCTGTCGTTTTCTTTTGTATGCACACTTACATGTTGGTTGGCTCTCTCCTTTGATATAGGGTTTTCTGTGACTGCAAAGGAATTGAAGGGCCTTTTGCCTATTTTAGTTGGTGGTCTCCAGGATTTTATGCATTCAGTTCTGGCAATGGAAGCACAATCATTTGATTGTGTTCTTTCTATATTAAAAAGTATAGATCTTGTTGTCAAATTTTTTGTTAATGGGAAGGGCAACAGAAGTGATCAAGACATGTTGCAAATGCTATTGAAGAAGTTATTTGGCGTTTTTCCCCTTAACCCCACACATCAGTCATCAGAGAAGGTATACAACTTTCCTTGTTTTCTTCATTATTTGTTGGTATTTTTTCTGTTCACCCTCTAATTTCATTGCTTGAACCTTGCATGTGGTTTGCAGGGTGATAATAGGTACTTTATGTTGAATGCCATAATTTCGGATATCTTCTTTTGCTTAATTGATTGGTCAGCTCCACCATCTGCCTTTCTGGATAAATTCCTGGTGTTTGTTGTAGATGCATTGTCTGAGAAGGTATGTACTTTGAATCATGTTGGTTGATTACTTGAAATGCAAATAAATTTACCGTATGGATATTGGTTGAACTTGAAGACATGGAAACCGACAATGATTTGTATAATTTTGCAGGCAGTGCACTCTGGCAGAACATCTTTCCAGAAGCATTCACTTTCACTCATTCCTTTCATCCCTAAACTGATCATGCAAGTGGACGATACTTGGAAATCACATATTCTTCAGGTGGTTTTATTAACATTGTCTTATTCTTTGAATAAGATTCTTCTACACAACTAATCACAGTTGTATCGTTTACATGTTAAAGATTTGAAGCTTAACCATTCATTTCTAAATAATGCATATATTGCAGGCTTTTACAGAGGTTTTCAAGAAGTGTGATCCAGAGTCTTCAATGAAACTAGTTTGTCTTTCAGCAATCGAAGAGATGTTATTTTCTGTAAGCTCTATCGCCTTTGTGTTTACCATGAATCTCGTTGCCTTTTTGTTCATTTGTGTCCAATTTACAGAAGCACTGTTGGGTATCCCCAAGCGATGCAGAAATTATGGACTTTCAAATTAGCTGGATAAGAGAGATTCCTTTGTTGCTAACCCTCTTGGGTGATAAAAACCCATCAACGTCCAAGGTGTACACACACACACACACATATATATATATATATGACCTATGTGTGGTGATTTTCCACTTAAATTTAGAGGGCTTTCTGCAGGCTATATTGCTTCTTCAACTTCACTTGGGACAACGTAGAATTTTCTCCCAGGAGCTTGACAACATGCAGTACTCGTTGAGAGAATTTTACAGTACACCCCCCCTCCATGATGGTAGGAAATATTATTGCCACATCCTGATACATCTCGCTGATTATTATTTGGGAAAACACTACAGAATATTAACCAAGTTTCAAAAGTGTTCCAATTAGGTCACTCACCATAGTATACCCGAGGGTGTATACCGTGTAAAATGCGTATTGAGTGACCTAATTGAAACACTTTTGAAACTTGGTTACTATTCTACAAAGTTACCCCTTATTATTTTTTATCGTGTGACAATCTTTTCCTTTTTGGCAGGGGATATTTCCTATGGTCCTTTTATGAAGCTTGATAGAGAGATTCAGGAACTTTCTATTTGTTGCCTCTATTACTTCTCTTTCCTGGACCCATCTCTGCTTCAGTCCCTAGCCGCGTGTTGCTTGTGTGAGTATTATTCTAGTTTTTTTTAATTTAATAAATAATATCTATATGATCCTTTTTTTTATGTTAAAAACTTAAAGAAAGTACTATTCAACAATCTTAAATGCATGCAGGCCATGATCTGGAGCCCTCTCTCTTATTTCGCTTCTTGGAAGTTATGAGTTGTGCCTTTAAAGCTGGACATATCCAGATTGCTGACTATGTTAGTTTTCTCATCACATTATTGTCACGATATCAAGTTTCTTCTGGTAAGCAATATTCACTTGGTTTTGGTCAATATGTTCTCTGTTAGACTTCTGACAAAGCATCATAACTAATGCCGCCTAAATGTTGCATTTTATAAATTGTTTATTAGAAAGCAATTCACTCGATATGGAGAAATGTGGGAAGTCAAACTCCGGATTGTTTAGGTCTGTCACTAGTGCGGTTTGCTCTTATCTGCCTCAGATTGGAGATGATCATCTTGTTTTCAAGATGCTAGAGGGGACAGTTATTAATCAGATTGTAAGTTTGCCATTCCTGTATTCTTAAAGTTAATACTGCGTGAATGATTTTTTTAACTCTAATCTTTTTTCTCACTTTCAGTCAAGTAAACCACCGTTGGCCTTAGAGAACACGTGTGCATTGCTTAGAATGATCATCACACTTGATCCAAAGCCCACTAAACTTTCTGAACTGAACATTTCCAAACTAGCTAACGTCCTACCAAGATACTTGATCGATGTTGTTTCTGTAAGTGCTATACACCAATTGGCTATTTCTAATTTCAAATCTCTGGTCTATATCTGATTGGTTTTTGTGACTGCAGAGTCTTGGAGAAAAAGATATAGGGTCCGGTAACGCCATCCTTACCAACAGAATTCGTTACTATATTTTACCTTGTTTCCTTTTGTTCCATAGAAGTGAAAAGATTTTAAATAACGTGTTAAATGCAATGTCATCTTTCATCTCGGGACCGTCTTTTGATGGTCAAAACGAACATGTTATGATCGACCATTCAATTAGGATAGTTTCAGCTGTTCATGTCTTCCTGCTAATGCATGAGGACGTTAGAGTCTGGGAAATATTATTGCGTTATAAAAAAGAGATCGACAGCATACTGCAGAATATAGTCAGAGTACTGGTAGGCGTTCTCATCACCTTTTCAAGTTGACATAAATTTTTTATCGTTTGATTATCATGTTTAATGTTTGTGTAACGTTCTTGCATAGTCTGATGAAGGATACAAGTTGACGATCGGAGAGAAGCACAAAATACAATGTGCCTATGACCGATTAAAGACTGTCACTGGTAGATAGATTGATCATTGAAGAGGCTTATAAGTTGAAGCGGAGTGGTTTGATGATAGCGGTTACTCTATCAACGACATCATCGACTTTAGTTGACATAGGTTCAGTTATACTCTACAACATTTACCTTACTAACTTGTAAGTTATCCAATTTTTGTAGTTGTTCCGATTATCTCGAAAACACTGGCAAATTTTCAATCTCGGATGTATCGTCGTCTCCACCGTCGATCCTGCAATAACCTTTGCCTATTTCTGCCAAAACAAATGGAAACGCAAACCGGTCTGACCAGTAACCCAGTGTCTCGGTTGAACCAGACCACTTCAAAACCTTATAGGGCAAGTAATTTTATTAAATAAGAAAAGGTTTTTGAATATTTTCTGAAAATATAGTTT
The DNA here is from genome assembly GCA_023525975.1 of Smallanthus sonchifolius. Classification (NCBI taxonomy): domain Eukaryota; kingdom Viridiplantae; phylum Streptophyta; class Magnoliopsida; order Asterales; family Asteraceae; genus Smallanthus; species Smallanthus sonchifolius. The sequence continues at coordinate 55,305,860 of CM042041.1, read as the reverse complement.
TTGTTATTGTGGTTAAAAAGAAATGGTTTTGTTAAATTCCTGCCAAACAGTTATATGCGTTTCTAATATCAGTTGACTTGTTTTTTTAAAAGTTTTAGTTGAATACTTTCTATGAAAGATGAGGGATGTTAGATAATATAACAGTTTGAAACAAAACATTTGATAATTAAAATTTGAAATTAGAAAAATAAAGCTAGAGAGGGTTTAAGTAGCCTATATAAAATTGAAGTCGTATCGTAATAATATTATGATTTACTATAACCTAACTACATAAAAGGTTATAAATTAATAAATAACTAGTTTCTTTTCTTGCGGTAGTCTGGTCATTATCGGTGTTAGCTTATTTGGGTGGAGAAAACTTATGTCAAAATGGTGACTCGCTATGGTGCATGATAGCAAAAGAACTCGAATTTAAATATAAGTCCACTTTTTTAAAAAGTTATACCTTAACGAAAAATAAAGGAAACCACGCGTTCCATTTAAAAAAAGTTGACAAATGAAAGTTAGCGAAGAAAAACTAAATTAATAGAAAACTAAACGGGTTAAAAACGTATATTATATATAATATGAGGGGCTAAAACGATTCCCCCTCGCAGCGTCAAGGGGACATGGTCGTTATCGGTTTATCTCCTTTGCGGGACTAAAACATACGTACACTCGTTATAGCGTACGATTAAAAAATAATCGATTTTGAATACAACTTCGTTTTAAATAATATTTACGCTGGAACGTTGACAAAAAAAATAAAGAAAACCGTGCTTTCCGTTTTTTATAAAAGGTTATAGAACGAAAGTTATTACAAAGAAAAAAAATTATTAAAAAGTTTGACAGGTTAAAAGTGTATATTATATATAGTATGAGGTTTAGAAAAGGAAAAAAATAAATAAAAGTAAACTACACGTGTCACTCCCCCAGTGGGAGAGTTACTCTTCACGTACGTTGTTAAATAAATAGAGTTTATAATTATAGAGTTATTTATTTTTTAAAATGTGTTTTATATTTATTTTTAATTAATAATCTAACTAAATTTATATTTTTAATTTAAACATAACAAGAAAAGTAAAAAAAATAAAAAGAAGATAAAAGTTCTTCGTAAAAAAAGAGAAGTAAAATAAGTTTATAAAATAATTTGATGTTTCACAGTTAATTTACACGAAAAAACACATGCACCCTACATCCCTACTAAACAGGTGCATTTAACAACACCCTTTCGCTCACCAATGAGGTTGTCCATCCTTATGGAGAGGGGGCTTAGGGTTAGGCCAGTATGGTTGAGATCAAGACCAAATGTTAGGTCCGACCCAAGTTACGTCTACAAGTACCATTATTTGATTTTAGCCTTCTTTTATGTAGTCTTTACTTCTTTGGATGTGGACGATCCCAAAGTTTCGAATAATTGTAAATGGTTCGTATTAGTACATGAGTGCTTCAGCTGGTCGAGTTTTATTTTCCGAACATTTAGCTTCATGACTTCAACTCAAAATACGTATCAGTGTTCAAAAAACAGAACTTTTGCTGATCTTTAGCTTGTTGATTTCATTCTAACTATTTTGGTCTGGGATATGTGTCCTTGGGTAATGTGTATAATAATGAAATTACAAAGCATTTCAAAGTTTTATATGCATCAAGTGTGTATAAAACTGAATGATATCCGGTCTACAAGAACTAACCACCTCCGAAGTATGATCAATTCCAGTGAACATGAACCTCTGGAAAATGCTATGTCTACTTCCTGTGATTGTGATGATATACCATGCTTGTCTCTGATGCCAATATTTTTAAATCATGTTAGTAAAATACAAAGCTTTATCTGTCAAGGAAAAATTGAAGGATCAAACCATGTTTTGCACCAAGTCACCAACCTCCTCAGAGGACAAGGTTATGACTGATGTGTTTGCAACATCCGAACATAAACTCAACACAATTTTCACAAACATCTTGAAATCTCCACCATGAGATTGTAATAAGAAAAGCCATTGATAGCATTAGCTTGATACATCAAAAGCAAGATGAGGTTACCGATATAGCAATTTCAATGACATACGGGTAGCTAGTAACGAATCAAGAAGAAAAAGGTTTAAGAATAACGACTGTAACAGCCGAAAATCGCAAAAATATAATATTAACATCTTCTACAAAGCTAAACCAAGATTCTTCTAAAAGATTAAGGTACCAGGAAAGCTAAATTTAGCTGTTCCTTTGCTTGATTGATTATGCACAGGTTACACATCTGCTTTGCTTAGTAAGAGATCCGGTCAGCCATGATTGGTGTTCCCTGTACAAAATCAAGCGAATATATATTACTCCAATCAAACATGAAGATCTCCATTTTGTATTTCGATTACATCAAGCAAATGGAAGTGTAATCACATTTTCATTCACGCAAATGGATCCATGAAATAAGAAAGCTAAAACGACTTATATAAATAGGGCCTGACCTTCATGAACATTGACATGTGATTTGACTAAATCATTTGACCATTGTCAAACACAAAAAATATCCTCCAATAAAGACAAACATAATCTTGTGGAGAAAAAGTATTGTGTAAACTGTAAATTTATTTTTAATAGGTTCATATGTAGGTTTAGGTGAATTTGGCAAAGAAAGCACAGTTACCTTTTGGTGCAACCTTTCTTTGACTTATGTGTGGAGCAGAAGGTATCTTTGATGTGGTAAGTGAGCTTTGTAACCCTTCCAATAACTGAGGCCACAAAAACTGAAAACGTTAATAAATGTAAAGTGCCCTTATAGAGGGACAGAAAGATGACAATTAATGCACCACATATGTTAAAACAAAAGACTCCTCTCACCCTTGATGTTGGCTGGATTCTACGGTTTGATCTACGAGGCTCATTAACTTCTGGATTTGATTTATCCTTCACCTCTATTTTAGGTGCCATTTGTAGTTTTCCTCTGTTAAACTGCTCAGATTTAGGCTTTGATGTGAAAGTGAAAGTGAAAGCTTTCTTTGGAGTGGGACCTTTTGCGGGATCTCTGCTCTTGTTAGAAGATGACCCAACTTGTGTCTGGTTTTGGCGACTTGATGAGTTTTCAACAGAATCTACATCTGTCGTTTCAGAATCGCGACTAGTTGTTCTGAACGAAGGAACTGGTGGTTTTCTAGACTTGAGTCTAGATTTGGTTTCAGTAACTTGATTTTCAGTGGCACCAGTTTTAGATCCACGGGTAACAGGTGGCTTTGAAAACTTGAATGAACCATTTGTCGTATTGCTTTTGTTGCTTCTATCATTAACAAACTGTGTGCTCACGTCCATAAATTTCTGTTTCTTGCCAGGTTTAGGGACACCAAAAACAACTCTTGCCCTTTCCTTCTGGATTGTTCTAAGATTGCTGCTAAGTTTGTTGGTGCTTTTACCAACATTAAAACTAATTTCTAGGGCAGATATTAAGGGCAGAAGTGTTCCTTGTTCTTCATGCCTTCCCGGCTCCACATTCATTGGCAACTTGTCCTTCCTTTTATCATCGACAGCAGCAAGACTACCAAGTTTCATTCGTTTTTCCTTTGGTGTCTCACCCTGTAAAGAAATATACAAACTCATTAAAACCAAATGATAAAGAAAACTGTTTGTTTACCAAAAACTAAGATAAACCTGAGAAGCATGGCCTCCCTTCCATTCAATCCACTTTCTATCCTTCCAGATAAGAGTTGGCCGGACATGCCATGATCGAACAGCTGATGTCTCTCCTTGTGATGCTGCAAAAAGATTTAAAAAAAAAAACGAAGACCATAGTAAGTCATAATATTATATAACTAAAGAATCATACCAGAAATTCCAACATTATGTGTACCAATAGGATACTTTATACGACAACCAAGGAGGCATCTCATACCTGGAAATTGAACAGTTAGGGAAGTTGCATCAATCTTATTTGGCTCCATAACAACTCCCTCGCGCCAACTACAAAAGAATTATGTTCATCATACAACCCATGTGAAGATACACATACAAGGCTCAACCCCAAGACATAAACAAAGGCAAGGACAGTCAGACTCATTAAATACATGATATAAAATAAGAAATGGGTACTATATCCATGTTTCTCTGATTCAAATGTATGAGATGATAAGCTATACCAAAAAGGTTCAACCTGATGCATACAAGATAATGATTCCAACTAAACATTAGCTTGTAGTATACTTTGCTGACCTCAATACATCATCTTAACAGAACAATACTTCCAACAGTTATTTGCTATCACCATTTGACTTCAAATTATTTCACACTAGCATTTAATAAAAACAAAAGGCAATTAATTATACTTTAATAGGTATAAAACCAATCCTTTTGTATTTATAGTGTTCATGCTTAGAGTACTTTTTGATGCAAATATTGACTTCAACTAAGAAATTGCATCAGTTCTAGCATGGTAAGTCATTCGTGAGAGTCAAAGTAGGACGGCAAATAGAGAATAGAGGGGACTAGTAACTTGCATACTTGATGAACATCATGAATTCAATGCACCCTACAACAGCTTTTACTATTTTACTAATTATCCAATAAGACATTATGAAACAAAAAAACGAAGTGTTTGAAAAAAAACACTAACCAATCTTGCATCCAGACATCAACTCTGTCTCCCTTTGACCAAGCGTAATCTGTGATGGCTGTTCTGCGTCTCTTTCTTGCCCCCTCAAACCGCATGGTAGTCATAGGATGAGCAATCCGTATCTTAGGTACCTCCTCACTGCCTTCTACTTCAAATGCCACCCATTCCTTTACTTCCTCTGAACCTTCAAAACAATGTAACAAAGCTTCAGAGTTTTTCCTATAGGACAGTCCAGTCAACACCAGACACAATTCACATCACATATATCACTCCAAAACATGAGTAACTACATATTATCTGGATTATAGTTTTATGTGCAATGAATATATCTAGATTACTCAAAAACAACAAAGAAATAAAAATATAATCCTAAAAGATGTCATGTCTATATACAGATTCATTGAAAACAACATGATTATCTGTATATGTTTGTTTTAAATATACAGCACACTTGGTTCAATACAGCAACCAAAGTTGATTAGTACATGTTTGTAAACTTAATGTAACAATGCTTTGCATTTTAAATGCCTTCAAGTAGCAAAGAATATCACACTTATGTACTGCACACATGATAATAAACAATATTGCATAATTCTCACAGTTCAATTTTGACTACTTAACGATTCAGTTCAGAGTTACATCCACACAGAGAAAAATCACCATTATATTATGTTCAAGTGACATATTAAATGGTGATATCCATAACATCTTTACCTTCATCTGAAGATTGGATTCCAGTGTAACAGACCAACGCCTTTTCATCCTTCAAACTCAATATGTTAGCTGCTAACCAGGCACCTTTATACTTACCATCTACCTTGTATACCTAAAACAAACAGGTAGAAATAAGCAAGTGAAGGACAAAGAAAAGACTTTCACTATCACAAGGCAGAAATATGAAAAATATAAACCTTCGGTTACCTCAACAAGGCAACCCTCCTTAATGTTATGCTCTTCCCAAAGGCTTGGAGTATTTTGAGGAATGTTGTGCCCAACAACATAGGTATGAGGTGATCTGGTATTTGTTTCAGTAGAAACACCAACGGCTTTAGACAAGTTGGGAACTGTGGAAGTCCTAGTATCCTTTTCAACGCCTGTAATTGAGCCATCATCAATCACCATCATCATCGGATTTTGTGCTAAACGCAGAGGAGGTGATTTACCATGTTTCAAAGTCTGAATCTCTTCAATAAACACACCAGGAACATTCTTTTTACCAGAGTTGCTATTCAGATGTAGTCCTGAAACCTCACCACCCTGGTGCAGCTCGTATGCTAACTGGGATATCTTCCAGAAACCCTCAGGACCAGCTTCTGCCAACTTCCTCAAAGCTGATGAATCGTGCATCGCAACAATTTTACCGACTTGTGATACAGCTTCTGCTGCCAGTTCAGCAGCCTTTACGATAGCATCTAGATTTTCAGCATGTTTTGAGGCAGCTGAAGCAGCTTCGATTCTCCGCCGAGCAGCTTCTCTGGCAGCAGAAATAATTGAATTAGGATGATTGTTAGTTGTTTTGTCCACGCTCTTCAAAGTAGAGGTGGGTGTAGCTTTGTTGACGACATTTGGATGTGAAATATGATCAAAATTTTCAGTTTTGCTTGATAGAAATACTTCATCAGCCACTAATTTTGCCTGTTCTGCAACATTTGATGCTATTTTAGCGGCAGCTGATGCCATCTTAGCAACAGCAGCAGCAGCAGCTATTGAAGAAATTAACTTAGCTTCAGCATCTGCAACACCACCAGAATTCTTTTGGCTATCCAACCCACACCATACATCCTGGCAATTACTGACTTCGGCAGCAGCTAGCAGAGCAGCATTCTCTGCGTGTAGTTTGGACTCCTTGACTTTGCTCAAAGCCTCTTCTACTGCCGGAGCATTCTCCATGTTTTGATACACAGTTCTAGGATAACCATGGGTGGACGCAGTAGGATATATGGTCTCAAGAAACCTACCATTAGGACTGCCGTCAGATGTGATGGAAACAGGTGTTGACATGGCAACTGATGTAGGAAAAGAAGTACAAAAGGCAGGAGAAGTTGCAGAAATTGTCTGATTTTGAGCAACTAACAAGATCTCACTACCAAGGACCTGAGGTGAATGAGCAAGAGCAGGTGGAGCTGGTGTTGAAACAGGGGTCTGGCTGACAGCTGTACTAGTGGTAACCTTTGTCCTCTTTATGCTTCTTGACTCACTGGAGGGCTGCCATGTTTTGGTTGCATTCACATATGCTAATTGCACATTACTCTCTTCAACTTTTTTCAACAACACATCATCTGCATCACCCACCTTTTTATCCTCTAATCTAGGACAACCATGAACAGAAAGAAACGTGCCAGGACTGCTGCTTTTAGAAGCAGGCGGTGTTGATACAGTAACTGAAGTAGAAAAAATACTAGTGACGGGAGCAGTAACTGAATCTGTCTGGTTTTCAACAAGAAACGGAAAACGATTGTGATTGTGACCCCCGGTAAGAGGGAGCAGATGAGCAGGAGTCATCAGAACTTGACTAGGAACACTACTAAAAGCAGCAGCAACCTTTTTCCTCTTTCTGCTTTTTGAATCACTGGAAGCCTTTTTCCCATCAGTAGATAGGGAAGAAAACACAGTACTTTCAGCCACAGGCTTAGAATAGGTATGTGGACCACCCCCAGAAACTTTGACAGGGGTTAACTTTACTGCTTCGGTTATGGGTAATGCAGAAAAACGAGGGGTGGCAGAAGCTGGTGAAGAAGCAACCCCCCATTGTCCAAGGAAAGGACCCTGAGATAGCCACAGAGGGTTTGGTGGAGCTTGATAAGTAGGATGTATAGGAGTAAACAAGTGTTGAAAAGCAGCACTTCTTGAGTGAAAACCAACACCAGATGGGGTAGACATGTTCCAAAGAGGCGATGTAACATGAATCAAGGGACTGACAGCTGGCGGAGTACCCTTGTTGCTGCTTGAGAGGGTACTACTATGTTTAATTCCTAGATCCGGACTTCTATGGCTTACGTCTTTCAAGTCTGAAATGAAAGTTCAAATGTTATTGGATCTACAGTACATGAACAACCACCAATGCAAAATTTACCTGATCGTGGCTGCGCAGGGGTGTTAGCCTGGGATTTCTGACCATGAATCCTCTCCAGACAAGCATGCCAAGCAGCTTCCCATGTTTTCCTTCCAGCATCTGAATATACAATACAGTTATATGTAATTATTTTGATATCAGAAATGTCAGCTTATCTTCAAAGACAACTAAAAACGATCAACTCACCAGACTGTCCAAATGCAGCAATCATGTGGGGCTCTTCAGGCGGCGTCCCCGATCTGCAACCACAATTTGACACATCTCAGCCAAGAGATTCATAGATGTGGAAAAAAAATGTACCTAATTTAAGTATAACAACAAAAATACTAACTCCGGTATGTAAAACATACTAAGATGACGGCCCAAACTCTGTAAGATTTCTTAACCATATAACATCATCCTTAGATTCACTCATCCACCCTCAAGTTCAGAGAATCAAAGTGAGAAGAGTGTTTGACCAGCAATTGTTGAATTATCAAAACTTTGTTTTTGCCAAAAAAGAAATTAAGTTGTTGGTTTCAAAATCCCTTTTCCATATTAAAATACGCCAATTACTTGGAGGCAAAGACAGATATAAGAGGATGGATAAAAATAAGCATCCCACAAAATTTGTAGGACCTGGTTCTTGTACCCTACTTGCATGCTACTGGTCTCACACAGAAAAAGATGACATCATCAACACCAGTCCATCTACGAGTATTTGTGTTTGAAAAGTGAAATTACTCACATCAATGATCCATATACCAGGATTTGTGCTCTCAGTTGAAATTGTTGATTATTGGTAAAAGGCTGGTGGAATAAACAAGTTGCATTATTCAAATCTGGCAGATTTGATATAGGAATGGGTTTTGTAACACTGCATTCAACCCTCTCTTCAGGCCTCAACTCTTGAAACTGAATAACATGACCAGCTGCAGCTGCTATTGGTGGTGGGGGGGTCACCAACAGAGGAGATGATTTTTCCACTCTTCCCAATTGTATAGTAGTTGCTTCCTTACCTTTCTTCACGCTTTCTTTCCCAACTGACTTTCGCCTTGTTTTACGCTCTTTAGCTCCTGGATGAATGGTCCCACTTCCAGGTGTTTGAAGAGTAACAGCAGGAGCTTCATTTGGTTTTCTAGGATCCAATGTGCTACTGATGGATTCAACACAAGGCACTTCCATATTCTACAGCACAGATTAGCAACAATACCCAGTGTCATAAGGCACCGAGACTCATAGGAAACCAAAAGATGAATGTAAAAAGTATTACCGTTGACAAATTACAAGCTTGAGGGACAGGAAATATATGCAGACCCTTGCCTGTTTCGCCAAGTACAGCAGTTGCACTGACCTCAAAAGTAAAACTTTTATCTATTTTCATACCACTATTTGAAGAAATGGATTGCTCTTTTCCCTGCAAGTCTTCTGTTGCCTCAGGAAGTGAGACATTCTCATTAATGGCACCCTTACTGGGTTTTACTCTTGTACTTTGAGAAGGTTCAGTATTGTTTGTGTTTAAAAGAGGAGAAGAAACAGATTGAAGTTTATCCATAGAGACAGAACTATCTTCCACATGCCTCATATGACTATCATCGCATTCTGAGGCAAGGACCAAATTATCTGTTGCCTCTGGAAGGGAGGCATTCTCATTAGTAGCATCCTCAAAGGGTTTTACTCTTGTATCCTGAGAAAGTTCAGTATTGTTTGTGTTTAAAAGAGAAACAGATTGATGTTTATCCATAGACACAGAACTATCTTCCTCGTGCCTCATATGACTATCATCACATTTTGAGGTAGGCACCACATCTTCTGTCGCCTCTGGAAGCGAGGCATACTCATTAATAGCATCCTCAATGGATTTTACTCTTGTATTCTGAGAAAACTCAGTATTGTTTGTGTTTAAAAGAAAAACAGATTGATGTTTATCTATAAAGACAGAACTATCTTCCTCATGCCTCATATGACTATCATCGCATTCTGAGGTAAGCATTACGTCTTTTGTTGCCTCTGGAAGTGACGCGCTCTCATTAATGGCATCCTTAACGGGTTTTACTCTAGTACTTTGAGAAAGTTCATTATTGTTTGTGTTTAAAAGAGGAGAAACAGATTGGAGTTTATCCATAGAGAGAAGACTATCTTCCTCATGCCTCATATAACTATCGTCGCATTCTGAGGTAAGCACCACATCAGTAGAAGCATGCTGCTCGCTTGACATATTAACTGCAAAATCCAATTAAGTAATCAGAAACAGAAGCAAATATGCATTTCAACATATATGGCCCACTCTCTAACCATAAAGATCCCATCATCAGAATAATGAAGGATGCAGAGCAAAAAACGGTTCAGCAAGTTCCGTGTTACTTGAATCACAATGTTCCCTAAAATACAAGATTAAATCCAGATACGAATATTGCATGACAACCATTTGAACAGTAAAAAAGGAGCAAGGGGTTGAAGGTCAAGAGGATGAAAGCAATAACATAGCAATATAAAAGAAACAAGGACACTGCTTTAAAAGCAATCCAACAATGTTGTACTGGTAAGATGTGTGTACCTCTACATCTTATGTAACATATACCATAAAAAGGAAGTAGGAAGATTTTGCTAAAATTAGAGGTGTCTCACCTTGATGTCCTGAGATGGAATCCTGGATACCACCTCCAGCCTCAACATTATCACCCACTTTTGCTGATGACTCACTAGGTATGGGATCTACAGTCGAAGGTGTGGAGCAACCCCCCCAACCATCAGAGTGAGCCTCTTGTGCTAGTTCATTCATGATTGCATTCATGTTTTCAACAGACGTTTCACGTATAAGTTCTCCAGAACTATCAGGAGATGCACCTGTTTCAACCACAGATAATGAAGCACTAGGCATGGGATCTACAGTCGCAGGTGTAGAGCAACCGCCCAAACCACCGGGATTAGCCTCTTGTGCTAGCTCATTCAGGATTGCATTCATGTTTTCAACAGACGTTCCACGTACATCTCCAGAACTATCAGGAGATGCACCTATTTCAACAACAGATAATGAAGCACTAGGCATGGGATCTACAGTCGCAGAGCAACCACCCAAACCACCGGGATTAGCCTCTTGTGCTAGCTCATTCATGTTTTCAACAGACATTCCACGTACATCTTCTCCAGCACTATCAGGGGATGCACCTGTTTCAACCACAGATGATGAAGCACAATCGACCATACTACTTGCAACTATGAGAGACTCGTTATCACAGGTTCCGTCACTGACAACTCCTTCCTTTTTCTCCCCATTATCATGGTGAACTGAACTCATCCCCCCAAGTATAAGAGTAGATTTAGCATCAATATAACCTGTAGCAACATTTCTAGAATTTAAGTTGACTCTATCCAAAGTGTCAGAAGATGACACCATACCAGATTTCACAGTGGCGACTGGTGATGTAAGAAAAAATGCAATGAGTTGCACATGGTGTGTGTGTGTGTGTTTATATTACGATTGAAACTCAGAGCTGAACAAGACAGTCTACAAAAAATAACTTTAATACTCCTGGTTCAGCTCTGTTTATTAAAGAACTATGTGTGTGGTGTATGTGTGTAGAGAGAGAGAGAGATACCTGGTTCAGCCAAAATGATAAAATCAGCTTCAGATCCTTGAGCATTACAGCCTTCATTAGACAAGACTGATTCAACATTTTTTTGGCTATCAAGTTCTGCAATGTCCATATCCAAAGGCAACCTTGCATTTCCTTCCTCGTGTAAAGTAATATCACGGTCGATACATGTACCACCATCTTGCTCAGATGATTGTATCCCATCATTTACCTGATGCTGCACTGAACCAGAAAGCTTAGCAGCCGGGCTCTGGTCCTTGTCTTTTGAATTCCCACTGTGAGCTTTTGGAGCGGCTACAAGATCCTCGTTTCCAGCAAGCAATTCAGCTGATGAGCACGTGTTTCTCATATTACCCACAGCATTAATGCTGCTCTCTTCACCCATTTCAAATGGGTCAAATACACCATCTGGTTTTTCTAATTCCTCAACATAACGACTTTGTACATCAGACACCTTTGATGGAGGATACACATTCAATTCTAGAAAAACAAGATTTTCTGGTTTTGTCTTGTCATCATTCTCAACAGCAACTTGAGGTAAGTCCTCATACAAGAGGTCATTATTAAGTTCACGTGCCTCTGGAAAAGCAGTGACTGCACACTTGCTATCATAAGAAACTTCAGCACAAGCTGCTGTCATCAGCAAATTACTACTCCCTGCTGGCATTGACTCCTCATCAACAGAAATGTCAACTTCAAATGGTGGCTTATCAAGAGATTCCACATTTGAAGGATTTTCATCAGTGTTTGTACAAGTTTCAACTGCAGTGTGACCGCCTATTGGATTATCCGTGTTCTTGGTACTACACTCAACCTTATTGCTGAAGGGACATTTTACCAATTTGCATTCCTCGCTAGCATCCAAGTTCGCACATTCTATCTTGGAGGTAGAAGTATCTTGTAATTTGTTTTCAGATAATTCAACTGCTATATTTCTGGCCTCGTGATTTACATCATCACATATACCGTCAACTTTTTCCTCAGATAAATCACATTTCTTACCTAAAACATCTGAATTTAACTCCCCACCCGAAACCTTAGCCTCCTCGTGAGAGTCTTTAGTAATTGTAACATTAACTTTTTGACAATCGAAACTCGCATTAGAACCAGAAAAATGATCTTGAGGCTTATTTATTATTATTGCTTCATAGGCATGATTGTTTCCATCATCTTGCTCCAAATTAGGATCCATATTTGTAAACTTTCCAAGATCATCATTATCCAATTCTTCTGTGACCAAGACCTCCACTTTGTTTGTTACCATTGCTTCTTGGGCATGATTATATCCATCATCTTGCTTCAAATTAGGATCCATGTTTATAGTTAACTTACCCGGATCATCACTCGCGTCTAATTCTTCAATGACCAAGGCCCCCACTTCTTTGCTTGTTACCACAGCTTCTTGGGCATGATTGTTTCCATCGTCTTGCTTCAAACTTGGATCCATATTTATGACTAAGATACCAGGTTCATCACTCACATCCAATTCTTCAGTTGCCAAGGCTCCCTCTTCTTCTTTGTTCGTTACCATTGCTTGTTGGGCGTGCTTATTTTCATCATCTTGCTTCAAATTAGGATCCATATTTTTAGATAAGCTAACAGGTTCATCACTCACATCCAACTCTTCAGTTGCCAAGGCCACCTCTTCTTCCTTGTTTGTTACCATTGCTTCATTGTTTGTTACCATTGCTTCATGGGCGTGATTATTTTCATCATCTTGCTTCAAATTAGGATACATATTCATAGATAAGCTACTAGGTTCATCACTCACATCCAGTTCTGCAGTAGCCAAGGCCCCCTCTTCTTCCTTGTCTACTAACATTGCTTCTTGGGCATCACTATTTACATCATCTTGCTTCAAATTTGGATCCATATTTATAGATAAGCTACCAGGTTCATCACTCACATCCAATTCCTCGGCTGCTAAGGCCCCCTCTTCCTCCTTGTCTATTACCATTGCTTCTTGGGCATGATTATTTTCATCATCTAGCTTCAAATTAGGATCCATATTTGTAGCTAAGCAACAAGGTTCATCACTCACATCCAATTCCTCAGCTGCTAAGGCCCCCTCTTCTTCCTTGTCTATTACCATTGTTTCTTGGGCATGATTATTTTCATCATCTAGCTTCAAATTAGGATCCATATTTGTAGCTAAGCTACAAGGTTCATCTCTTGATTCAGTCACCAAGGTCCCCCCTTCTTCCTTGTCTGGTGTTACCATTGCTTCTCGAGCATGATTATTTTCATCATATTGCTTCAAATTAGGATCCATATTTGTAGCTAAGTTACCAGGTTCATCACTTGATTCAGTCACCAAGGCCCCTTGGCCAACTGATTTTAGAAGCATTTCAACAGATTCCAAAGAAGTTGCTTCAGACCATACATTGTCACATCTTGATTCTGCTGCACTTGAACTAGTACCACGTGAATACTCCTCAATCCACTGATTGTCTTCCTGACCTGTGATACCAAGAAAAACCTCGTTTTCAACCAAACTATCAAACCTTAAATTCCCCCCATCTTCATAGTCATATGGACGTAAAACAGGAGAAACTGTGGAGCTCCCTTCTTCAGCTAACTCAACATTATGGATATTGAATTCATTGTCATCGTAATCCATTAGCATAACCCTGCAGTTCAACTCAACTCTTTTAGGCACAAGTACTTGTACGATTTATCATTCAATATATACTATGTAACCCATAAATCAATATGATAAAATTCATCTCATTTAGAATATCAACACCCATTTAGGGTTTTCTGTTTGTCAAATAACTATGCCCTTGTTTTCAAGCAATAAAGAATTTTGTTTCTCTCGTATACTTTTTTTTTTATTTTAGATGAGTAATACCAATTCCAATAATTAGAGAGAACACACAAAAAAGCTCTTATTTTGGAGCCCTGTAAAATGGAGAGATGGAATGATGCATAAACAAACTTTTTCATTATTTTATGTTTCCACATCCAGTCACTGAAAGTTTCAAAAAGAAGGCACCCTTGAGAGCTGGCAGGTGTGCTTGATAAATAAAAACTAGATAAGGCAAAAACTTTCTTTAATATAATCCATTTAGAGTTAAGCATGTGGGAATCTTGACATCAAATATGTAATGAATCCAATCACAATAGACCTGTTTTACCAAATATCACACAAAAAGGCAAGATGCACTAACATTGTAAACCACGGCTAACTTGATAAAAATAAAACCTTGATTTGTATGGAATACATCATGATAGAATATAGAAAGAAAGAAAACAATATAGAATCAAGTCAAATCATCCCTGAATCAAGCATAAATCACAGACACAGAGTCAATATCAAATCTATCAATAGGCATCCTACATTCAAGATAATGGAAAAAAAAATCTTGAAATGCCAATACATACACTAGCTACTACAAATAACTACGACAGTGACGCAGACAATCTGAGAAAAGGCAAAAGCTTCCGAGAAAACAAACCAAAGCCATCGAATGTAACTATTCCGTGATTCATACTATACGAAGTAACAAACTCATAATACAGTTGGCAAACACCTTAGCTTATTCATTCACATTTTAACTCTGCCTAAACAACTTGTTCTAAATGTTTACAAAACAGGACATTAGAAATAATCTTTAACATTTGGAAGAATATAATCCATAAAAAACAGCTTACAGTTCCTTTGACATCCTTATTCTCTTTCTACTAAATACCAAATTAACAGAAGTCAGCCACTTAATGGCCAAAACTTGTAATTAGGCATGATAGTTATAACTTCCCTCTTGCTCAAGGCATATATGAGAACTACTTAAACAAACACAAGTATCTGAGACAAGCATTTCAACCACTGAAAAATGAACCCTAAAGTTCACACCAAACAAAATGATAAAATAGCCCAACTTTCTTACAATAAACCCTTAATGCACATCAAGTAATTGTGGAAAAGAAAAGCTACTATTACCTCCCTCCATCCGGTGTCAAAATCCTGAGCGTTGGATCAACGTTGCTGCTGCGACATTTCAGAAAAGCAAACACTCAAGGGCTCCAATAACTCCCCTATCGAACAGCCGATTCAAACCCTAAATTGTACACGAGATTAGTCGCAGCGGATTCCTGGTGATTTCATTCACTAGTGAATACTGCAATCTAAAAAGCTTTCGAGATGAACAGGATAAGCAGAGGATGAGTTGATGTCTTGAAGGAAACCTAGAGAGAGAAAGCTAGAGAGAGAGTGTGTGTGTTCGAGAGAGAGGCTCGTTCTTTTTTCAGTGTAGGTTAATGGCGAACGAATTTCATTTGAAAGTGTGGGGGAAGGGGCATGTTTGGAATGTGATGTATACACGTGGGTATATGTAATTGGCTCTCATAAAGAAGCGCCCAATAGTTTCATTTTATATTTTTGAGTAAACTGTCATTTTCGTCCCTGTGGTTTGGTCAAAATTGCCACTTTCATCCAATAGTTTGTTTTTTTGTATCTGGGTCCTCATGGTTTTAAAATATTGCCATTTTCATCCTCGTGGTTTTAAAATATTGCCACTTTCATCCAGTCAGCTAACACCGTCCGTTTTTCTCAGTTAAATGAGGGGTATTTCAGTCCTTTTACTTATTTGTTTTATTTTTTCATCTTTTTTACTCTCACTTTTTAATCATCCCCAATTTAACCTCTAATTTAATCATCCACCTGCTGGCCTTCTTCCTCTTTTCCTGACCAGTTTCCGACGAGCACCACTGGAACACCTCCGTCGCTTGTTTCTATGATTAAAAAGTGAGAGTAAAAAAGATGAAGAAATAAAACAAATATGTAAAAGGACTGAAATACTCCTCATTTAATTGAGAAAAACGGACGGTGTTAGCTGACTGGATGAAAGTGGCAATATTTTAAAACCACGAGGATGAAAATGGCAATATTTTAAAACCACGAGGACCCAGATACAAAAAAACAAACTATTGGATGAAAGTGGCAATTTTGACCAAACCACAGGGACGAAAATGGCAGTTTACTCTATATTTTTTGTATTTTTTATCTGCAAACAACAATAATCACTTGATTTTTTTTTATTAATATGTAAGTTAGCTTTTTTTTTTTTTTTACGTCAACACCTGTATATTTAAAAATAATCAGGTTTTTCAGGGAAAACATTCGGAACATTCAGAGCAGCCCATCCTAGGAGTAACCTCCAACTGGGTAGACCCCCTGACTTAGCCACAGACCCCTTTTTTATTGTGACCAGAATTTGAACCCAAGATCTCCAATGTGAAAAGTCTTGGTTACCCGGGCACCAAATGGCCGACAGATGTAAAGTTAGATAAACTCGTTCCAAGTTTTACAAAAGATTTTCAGGTGTGCAATATCGATCTTTTATTTTTTTGCTTCTCACTATACCTAACGTAACGGTACATATTCATGAGTGATAAACTTGAAGTCTTGAGTTTTATGAGCGTTAAAAGAGACTTAGTTCTCATAGAAATGTTAAAAATTATATTTTTATTTGGTCATCTCTATATATATAATTATGTTAGAAACTCATGTGTTACACTGGGTGAATAAATTCAACTTGTAGTAACCATCAGTTTCTAAGAATATTTGTATTTTTATTTGGTCATCTCTATGTATATAATTATGTTAGAAACTTTACACGGGTTGAATAAATCCAACTTGTTGTAAACCATCAATTTCTATGAATACTAGCGGGGAGCCCGGGCGTTGCGCCGGAGCGTAAGTTTAGGGGTTTGTTTGGGAGAAACAACAAATCCAAATGACCCCAAATGGCGTTAGTGTACCAAAAATCTAATTTATATTGCACGTCTAAAAGGCATGAGTATACCAATACTACCCGTAACCAAAAAGATTGTATTTAACAAAAAATTTGAAACTTAACAAAAACCCGAAATCAAATATCAAATTTCAAGTTCATCACAATTTCTACAACAAATTCATTAAGACACAATCAAGAGGTGCATACTGTTAATGTCAAGAAAGTCTTTGCAAGCCCAATGAGACCACAAATCCAAATTTTATAAAACAATGCAGATAACAAAAATTTCACTTAATAAAAGAAAAAAGAAGATTACTGCCAGCAACACTAGATGCCACAACTCCGTCTCCTAAATTACTTCCCAATGTCACTGCTAATAGCCGCACAAATGATGCCAACCACTTTTGTCGATCAACTTTAGCTGATTTAGCTTTGTCTAATGAATCCCTTATTAAGCAATTATGGCAGCAGGTTACAATAAAACAACCAATAAGTTGAATAGGTAATCCAAGTTACTAACCAGATAAAAAGGACGATACATGGATGGATTGTAGAAGTGGGGATTATTTGATTTGCTTTAGTACCCGTTGCTGTTAATCAAATGATGCGCCACTTTAGGTTTACAGGATTCCAAAAAATAACAATTTAGAAACATAATGAAGTAGTGAATTTGAGAGTAAAAACAGATTAAAATCACAGTTGGGAATCATCATTTACATCAAGAATAAAAAAAAGAATCATAAACCCTAACTTACTTTGAAGATAATCAAGAGGTGCAACGCACACATGCGTTTGAAGAGGCGCATCTCCAAAGTCTAAATGGGAACTCAAAGTCCGGTAATTGAATGGGGATTTAATGGCGTCGTCGGTTGGAATGATAAAGCGGCTCTTTAGTTACCGGCGAGTGAATGTCTGGCAATGAGGGTACAAAGTAATGTCTGACGTCTTAAAATCCAAGAAACAGGCGACTTAAAATTAAATGATATTAGTCTATTCTACCCTCCTAATATTTTTTAAAGGAGTTAAGTGTATGGATGAAATGGTAATTAGTAGGGTTTAATTATGGAGAGAAGTTAGAAGGTAATTGTACACTTATATGGCATTGCCAATGTGTACACTATGCAACAAAAGATGTACCATCCTTCCAATATGTATTATATAGTAGTAAGACCTCATGTATCAGCCTTTAAGGCAGAAACAACTGCAGTTTATGCCTTTCGAAAAACATTACTGCAGTTTACAACCCATTTTACTGAAGTTTTACTGCAGTTTTAATGACCCATTTTACTGCAGTTTTAGTGACCCATTTTACTGCAGTTTCAACCCCTATTATAACCATATAACCCCTTTTATTACTGGAGTTATATGACAAGCAGCAGCTGTTAAAATAATTACTTGGTTGGGATGGTTTTAATGACCCAAACAACATATTAAAACAACAGAGGGTTGGGTTGGTTTACTATCTGCACACAATGTATTTATTCAAAGAATTAATAATTCTGGACGGATGAGTTTTGGGTCAACCAATCTGACCCGTTTCGACCTGAACACAATAAACCATTTTTACCCAAACCCGTTACCCAACGCACACATGTTCAGCCTCTACTATCATATAACACAGAAAAAAAAATGGTTGGTACATGCCTGCTTCATGTTTCTCATTTCATATCATATCCAATCCTTGATCCTGCATAAAATAGAACACATAGAAAAGGTGATACATGTAACTGAATGCAAGTATTTTGTATTGGTGCAATTTTCAACTCGTTTACTTATGAATGGGTCGATTCAAGTTAGGCGGGTAAAATATTTAAAAAATTGCTTAAAAGAAAACAGTTTAAACAATTTGAAAGGCGGCTGACATGTATTGTTAACGAATAAAACTTGCTTAATCATTTAATCAAAAATTTTGGTTATTATTGAATTAATATTTTCCTCAATCATATTTGCACACAATGTATTTATTGAAAAAATTAATAATTCTGGATAAATGAGTTTTGGGTCAACCAATTTGACCCGTTTCGACCTGAACACAATAAACCATTTTTACTCCAAACATCATGTGTCCCATACTTCCAACTAAACCCGATTGGAGGAGTGTTTGGATGTGTTTTTCGGACTGGTTATTGTGATTTGGAGGATTATAATAGACGAGTTTACATTTATCTCAGTAATTAGATTCTTTACTGCAATTCTTCACCTGCTATTTTACTGCAATTCTTTACCTGCTATTCAAAATTGGATTGCTTTGACCCTAAAAGAGCAGTTTCAGACATCATTGTACAACTGCAATTAAATGAAAAAAACCTAAAACATTAACACTTGAAGTAGAGTAATGCCTATTACAAACTATTTACTCATCTAGATAGCATATAAACAGAATCTACAGGCCAGATCTAACTAAATTAAACCAAATTGAAGTAAATTATAAAAAACAAGAAGTCAATGCAAACACAAAACTTATGCATAGTAGACCATAATATGATGTAGAACTAATACAAACACAAAACTTATGTATAGTAGACCATAATGTGTAACACATGATTCTGCACAAATAAACCCTATAACGTTCAACAGATTTGCAAACGGCATCTTCTATTCAAAATCATTTGGAGAAGTCAATGCAAACACATCCAGCAATTAAAAAAGACTACCTGACAAGAAGGTTCTCCCCGTGGTTCTTGCAGCCCCTCCAGCATAATAAGCATCAACATTATCACTTACAAAAGCTTCAAATTGATGATTTATAAATGACTACAGCTTACATGCTCTCTGTTTCATTTCATGCAGGTGTCTAATTCAATTCAAAACATCACTTCAATCTATTTTAATAACCAATGGCGCTTACCAAAAAAACAAAAAAGTGCTAGAATTGACTCACCGCCTTCAGCTCCAGGGCAACCAACAATCCTTTGGTCATAGTAAGAGTTGACCACAGCAGAAGCTTCCTATAGGCAACAGACAAGATCACAGCTTAAGCAATAGTTCAGATATCAAAACACAATGAACTAAATACATTTTTTTATGATGTTTTTCTCAAGTAAAAATGGATAAAGCAAAAAAATAAAATAACATGTGCAATAAGCCAAAAAGAAAGAGCGCACAGTTTATTGTGATACAGGGAAGTCCGATTTAAGAGTTTAAGGAGGATATGCTTTATAAGCAAGTAAGCATATCAGATGAGTTCGCCAACTGCTTTTGGAAAAATGCATATCAGTTGTTTAAACAAAGAATGATGAAAGTTGGTCAACAACAGAAATGGTTATCCTGTAAAGTAGTTTATGGTCAATTTGATCATTATCCAAAATTGATCTAGGCATGGCAGTTGAGACAAAAACAAATGTAAAAGTTATTTTAAAAAATGATCTCGAGTCATTAGCTTTCCGATTCATTTTCCACAAAAAAAATGCCATGTAGAAACAAACAAATGAGGATGAAAAGACCAAGTAAAGAAGGCATATTCCATTATCTAAGTTGTAACAAGAAAGTGCATAAAAAAGTTATGTGTGCTTGATGAAAGTGCATAAATAGGTATGATTCATCAAATGAGTATGATAATAACTGGATAGCCGGACGGTGAAAGAATACTATCACATAAAAAAATAACTGGATAGCCGGACGGCATATTCCCTCTAATGTTTGTGTTGTCAAATTGTAACCTGTCATATTACCATGGAATCAATATTATACATATCACTAAATATGTATGTGCCTTAATTCACAACAATCTTCTTCTGTACAAACTTCATCAATAGTGTCCTCACTCCCACATTTGACCTAAAAACCAAATTACAACAAATGCATGAAAACAGCAAAATTACATATAAATTAATGGCAAAATATAAAGTTTGTACCTGGATTGATGGGCGTCGTATCAGGATGTTCAAGCGAGTGCAAATACACAAACATCAGCTTAAACTCGCTCCTAGACCGTTGTAACGCATCCATAAAATCTCAGTAAAGAAATTCGGATGCATATCCCAAACTCACGGCCAAACATCGACATGAAACTCACAGCCTCCACTGCGGCAGCTGTCGCAAAAGCTGAAGGAGAGAACGACGAAGCGTGAGTCTGAGTTCGAATGATTTACTATCTAATTGATGATAGAAATCGAAGTGTTGTTCAAAATCTGAGAAGAACGGCGGAAGAGGAAGAGAAACAGAAAGGGAGAGAGAGCGCCATAACTCAAGAAACATTTAGGGTTTCTTGAATGGGGGTTTAATGGCGTATACGTTGAATGATGAAGGGTCTCAGGCGGTGGGATGATGAAGGGTCTCTGGCGGGTGACGTCCGGCGTCTTACCGTCGTCTTAAAATTTATTGTGAATGGTCTCTTTTACCCTCAGTATAGATAAGTAGTATATAGATTTAAGGGGGTGTTTGGGATTACTTCTCAAAATTACTTATTAACTTTTTCAAAAAGTTAATAAGTAGTTTTGAAAAGTAAGTAGGACTTACTTTTTAATAACTACTTATTTCTTCTATATTTTCATCTTATTTTGATTTATCCAAACAAACTTTTAACTTATTAACTTTTAAAAAAAGTTAATAAGTTAATAAGTAGGTTAATAAGTAATCCCAAACACCCCCTAAGTGTATGGATAAAATAGTAATTAGTATGGTTTAATTATGAATCTGGGTTAGAAGGTAATTATACACTTATATGGCATTGCTAATGTGTACACTATGCAACAAATGATGTACAAGGTGTCTTAAATTTTTTAAGAAATTACACCCATATCCTTTCAATATGTATTATAAAGTAGTTTAGATTTGTATGTTGATGTTATCAGTCAATTATTAAATAACAAATAATGAAAATTTAAGAATTGTAAATAACAAATAATAAATATTTAAAAAACTTAAATAACAAATAATAAAGAATTAAAAAATATAAAATTATATTTTAAGATAAGATATAATTGAAATTTTCCTATGATTTAGTAAGTGTTAATAAAATATTAGAATGAATTTTAGATATATAATTGTTTAAAATCATTACTATTTAATAGATAAGAGAAGCGAGAAACACAAATTTAGAATTCACTCGAAGTGGATACGTGACATATAAAGTTATTCGTTTGTTATAATAAGGATCTGAATTTGAAAATCATAAATTTACATTCGATTAAAAACCAAAATCTGAATTCAACTTGAATGATAACTGGATTGGAAAATTAAAAAAAAAACTCGGTTTTTTTAAGTATTGTCACACCTCCGCCAAGGCGGATTATACACGGGAGAGCGACAAAATTGAATCATCACAGCACGATCAAAAGAAATTTCTATTATATTAATCGAATAGTTGATTACATCGATTACAAAAGTCAAACAAGACAAGTAGAACAAATAAGTCTTCTTTTTGCTAATGTCTAACTAATTCCACTAAAGCATGAGTCCTTGAAATCCTAGCGTGATCAAAGCATCAACTTAGTTTCCAAAACCTGAAAAACATGCTAAAATACGTCAACTAAAAAGTTGGTGAAAACATATGTTTAGATGCATAGATATAGCATAGAATAATAGTGTGAGATTCATAAACAATTTCAATACAAGTAATTTAAACTTTCATACATCGAGTCCACAACCAACCATAGTGACTATAATAGTTTCCCCGTCTGAACGCATCAGACCCAAAGTGTAGTTATAGTATGCAATTTTTGTACTCCCAGCTCCTCCCAAGTTGAACATAATTCATCAATTTGAAGGACTATATGGGCGTATCAGGCCAATAGTTCTATTTACTTACTCTTGTTGGCTAAAAGGTTAATGATTGTGGTAGAGTGTGTATAAAACCGGTTAAGTTTACAAGCATAGAAATTTGTTATTGAGATAGTATGAAAACCTTGTAGTATGATAACATTATTGATATAAAGTTTGAATACGAGTATGTTTTCCACCCCAAATATAGAAAGTAAAAGAAGGGCTCTGAATTCACCTTGCAAAGTTAGAGGGTTGAACTTGCACATGTAGTAACTTGAATTAGAAAGACACCTTAAGGATTCCCTAAGTAAGTTTGTTAAGTTAGAAACAAGTATAGAATAGTAAAGGGGTTGCTATTGTAATTAGTTGAAGTGGTTGTTGTATAGTAGAATTAGTTATAATTACAGAGTACTACCTCCAATAGAAAAGTTCTAAGGAAAGAGTTGGTTGGATCAGAACCCCGTCCTTCATAGCCAAAACCTTTTTGCTGGTCAAATAGCAACATGCCAGTTTGAAAGTTACTCTATTTGTATACGAAACCACGTTTAGGGTGTGTTTGGTAAAGTTGGAAAATATAAGGGTTGAAAGTGAAAGTGTGAGTTTTAGTTGGGATTGAAATGAATGAGTTGGATACTAAAGGGGTTCAATTGAAAATAGACAGTTTACTATAAACATGATTCAATAAGTTGAAAGGAAACAAGAAAGATCAAATTAAAGCTCGTATCTAAAAAGTTTGAAGGGTTTATAAAACCTATCAATTCATGAGATTTAAATATGTTAAACATGATCATATTAAGCAAATTATATGAAAAGGCTTTGCTTTTTATAAAAAACTTAAATAGGTGAAAAGATTGTAAAAGTATTAACTTTGACATATTCTTGACAGATTTGCGCATTGATTTTGTTTTAGCTATTTAGGGGTCGAAAAACTGGAGTTTTGAGGATTTCTTTATATGGTTCGAATCCTAAGAGTATGAACTTGATTGTAAAAAGCAATTGAAAAAAGGTTTCGTTTTAAGGGAGATATGGCCCCCCCAAGTCAGGTCAGTGAATCTGTCAATATGAATTTTGATGTTTGATGATCTTAATGAAAGTTTTGATAAAAGAAAGTTTGATTTGGCTTTTGATCTTGAATTAGATCTATGATTATAACATAAACATATCGAGGAATCATAGATCTAAGCTAGTTATGAAGAATTTTGAAGGAAAACTAAAAAGGAAAAGTATGAATATTATTGTCACACCCCGGCCGGCGGCAGATTATACGCCGGGGCTGACGTGGTTGTTCATAAGCACATGATCATCTATTATTAAATGACAATATTTATTCATCAACTTAAAATCATCCGTTACAAAGGAAAATGAAACATTCAAACATATATTAAATTAAACTAGGTCCAAAAAAACTATCCAACCTTTCGGAAAAGCGTAGGTGAGCAAGTAGGGTCCTCAAACTGGTGCACCTGAAACATGTAAGTAACTGTCAACTACAAGTAGTTGGTGAGATACATAGGTGTTGACACCAAAAAGAGTTAGGTATAGGTTTACAATTCAATATGTTCAAAGCATGTCTAAAGCATATATGTGAAAACATACAAGGTTCCAAGCACACAATCAAGCCATGTTATATGTATGCACAATCCCCCGGATTGCGTGGAGTTCCAAATGTAAACACTAACCCGCTAAGGTTCGTGTTAAGTAATGTATCGGATTCCCGTATAAATGATCATAAAAGGTACTACCATAGGCTTGCCACACAAGTTAATGATTGTACTGACATGAACACATGTAATGGTCACCAAGTAGTTTAAGACATAAGCATAAAGACCATAGCATATGAACACAGGGTATTGAATTGTGTATGTAATGTATTTGTAATCATGTTTCACCCCAAAAGTATAAAAATGTAAAAAAAAATGGGCTATGTAAACTCACCTTGCAATGAGTAGCTTGGATGTCACACAAGTCTATTGTTTGTTGCACAAATGTTCTAGCTAACCACAAGGTTAACCTATGTTTGATGGAATATATGTATCAATGATTTGTACAACTGAAATAGGGAATCATAATGTGCGAGGAGATTGATGTGGGTGTCCTCATTTTAATAATAAAATAATTATTTTAGTTGCAAATAGTATTTTATGTAAATCTTTGATAAATATTTGTATTGTAATAAGTGAAAAAATGAATGAAGATTTTGTTTGTTTGTAATAATTATATAAACGTATGAATAAATAATTAGGTTTTTTTTGTTTGTAAATAAATACACAAATAAATAAATGAGTAATAATTATTTGAGTAATAATTTACTACATAAATAAATGAATAAAACATTTTCTTTGATTTATGAAAATTAAGTGTTAAAAATAATAATTTAATTAGTTGGTAATTAAACCAAAATTTAAATTATAATAATGTTCTTAAGTGCTCATTAATTTTATGTTTATGACTTCATTTCATCATAATTCATATTTAAAATGTTTATAAATGTAATTATATACTTATTTATTTTATTTACCTTTAGTAATTTAAAAATACTAGCAATGTTAATTAACAATGTTATATTTTCATAATAAATTGTTTAAATGGTTTATTTATCATGTGTGTATATATATAGTCACATATATATTTATAAGTACACACATAAATGATATCAATTTATAATCAAAGCTTGTAAGTTTAGATTTGATTATTATAACAAAGTGTATATATTTATTTCACAACAATCATATAAGTATGAATGCACACTCATGAATTATAATGAATAAATAGGATATCTTCATAATTGCGAATAATGAAATAATGAAATTACAATTTTCCGGAATAGTTAAAATAAAGGTCGGAATTTCCTGGGGATTACAATTATGAAGGAAACTTACTTAGAGTGAAAAGGTATGAACCTGAATCTTCCAAAGGAGGAGGGAATGATATAAGTAGCTAGATAACTCTTGTATTTTTGTTTGATGTGTGAAAAATGAATGTGAATAGCGGGTCTATTTATATGGTAGGTTTGAGAGGCAATAGAGAAAAGTTAGTTGGACTTTTAGCTAGGATTGCAACAAGATGAACATGGTTTAATATTATCTTAGAAAACATAAGGGTTAGAGGGGATAAGGATGGTTAGTTAGTTGGAAGTTAGTATTAGATTAGGACAAACTTAAAATAAAATAATGGTTTTATTAAATAAGACAAGTTTAATGGTTTATATAAATTTAATAGTTTTAATAATAATATTATAAATATTACTAGATAAAATTCAAAGCTATAATTATATAAAATGTAATTAGATAATTTAACAATAAATATCCAAGGTTTTAAAAACATGGCAGAATTATATATATCCTCCTACTTTCAACCCCAATTACATATATACATAACTCAAAACTTAAATTACATATATCCATCTCTTTTATAAATATACTATTTTAACATTACAAAAAAAGACTATTCTTATTCCATCGATTCCAACTCTAACCTTCCGATTCCCGCTTCCGATCGATTCCAACATCCGGCGTCGCTTCTGATCGATTTCATGATCCAATTGGGTATATATGTAATTAATGAGAAAGATATATGTAAATAAACTTTTGAGTTAGGTATATATGTAATTAATGAAGTTTTTATGATGATATATATGTAATTGCCTCTAAAAATATTACATAAGAACCTTATATTAACATATGTATAACTTTGGTCCTTTAAGTTTTACTTTTAGAACAATAAAGTCACATTAATAGCTTAAATTAAGATAAAAACTAGGATATTCAAAGTTATCATAAATATAAACGCATGAATTAAGCATAGAAATCAAGATATCATAAATATTGTCCTTAAAATTTTGAAATCATAAAATAATTGAATTCGGAAGTCATGTGATTGATTTTCCGGTCCAAGACCCGTTAAATACCGACAACACTTGGCCGGCCCCTCTTATACAATGAATTGAGTAGATCTCACCACATCATCATGTATTGAGTGTTCAGTCACCTCCAAATAGATAAGAGTGTTTACCAAGGAAACACCTTTTAATTTAATTGCTATTGTTATTAATTAATAAAACAAATTACTATTTTATACGATTTTATTATAATTATACCAAATCGTTTAGTGATCATTTAACAATTTAAAAATAAAAAATAAGCATCATCCTTTCCAACTTTTTCTTATTTATTTTAAACTCATCACCATCGAGTTAATAACAATTTCAAAAATTACATTTCTTTTACCTTTAATTTTAAGACGACATAACACTATGAAGACAATCGTCTTATTGAAAGATAACGTAAGCCTTGCTAAGTATTCATTAATACTAATCCATACATTTTAAGAGTTTTTTTTTAAAATAAAACGTCACAAAAATTATATATTAAAATTATTTGATCATTCAAGATAAGGCTATACGGTATACATGCCGATTCACCGATTCGTGGCTGATGTGGAAGGCGGGCCCGGCGACCCTCTTCTCTTCCAGACTAGAAATGTGATTTGCTTCTCCACGCTAAAACCCCCACAGGCTTTTGTGATTTTTGTGAAGGTTTATTTGATATTTTTGGAGTGAAGCATAGAGTAGGGTATTTCCATGGTGGAGTAATGTGTAATGGAGAGTGATGTGACACAAAGTGAATGAAAGCAAGAAGTGGAGTACTGTCACACCCCTAAAATTCACTAACGGAGTTATACCGCGAGGCGTGTGACAAACCATGATCGTCGTCATTAGTTACAATGAATGACTCTATATAAGTTTTAAAAATACCATTAAATATTGAAGTAAATGCGGAAGCGTAAACGTTAGTATTAAATTCAAAGTAATTGCACGCAGCAAAAGCGCCAAGTAATGTAAATAATGTGTAACAAATCATTGTTCACTTAATGATAAAACTAATGCGACTCCATGATGCATCTTAGTCCTGATGTGTACCATAGTGACATGAGAAAACATGCTTAAAGTGTCAACACAAGGTTGGTGAGTTCACAAGTTTATAAGTAAATAAAATGTTTGAGTGTTTGCAAGATCCACATACATAAGTCACACCTATTGTTAGCAAAACAAAGTACAAGTTACTCTAAGCGTTCGCAACCGAAGCTGACTGTTTGTGTTTGAATGTCTTCCATCATTGCTAACATCAACAATGGCAAATGTTTAGGACAATCTTACACCCGTTCGACCTCCAGTCGAGTTAGCGCGACTAACGCGGGTGGGGCTTGTCAGAACCCAGTAGTACTACTCAAAATTTCCTCGCTATATTCCAATACTAACGGTTCGAGAGTGTAAGGACTTAGTATGTTATGTTTGCGCTTAAGTAAACAAGTGGTAATGAAATATTATGTGGTCCGTGTTTGTTTGTGTGCATGTTTCTCCCCCAACAGGAAAATAAGTAAAAGGGGCCGTGAAACTCACCTGAAAGAGCGTGCTAGATAAAATAGCGAAAGCAAAAAGCCCAGTTGTAACTCTAAATACAACCTACCAAATATAGGTTCATAAGAGTGTGTTTGTGTTGGTTCCTAGAAACCCAGTACTCCAAACAATTAACATTGTTCAAGTGTTTGTAAAATGTTTGTTGAGTTGACTCTGTTTGACTTTGACCCAGTTTGACCCTACGACCCGTTGGTGACCCAAGCAATATGTTTTATTGTTTAGTTGTATTCATACTACCATGCTAGACAAGTAAGTTACATTACTTTTTAAATATAGTAACCATACAAGTTTGAGTGCAAATAAAGTTTCTATTATGGCAGGTAGTTAGCACGTTTCAGTTTTCATCAAGAATTGTTTCTAACATGCTTATATAATATATATAACATGTAATCATTCAACATATATCAACATACATGCTTAGTTTCTAGCTTGGCACGTCACATAACGATAAAGTTACTAACTTTGGAAAGTTGTCCTATAAAGCATGAGTTCTACCATTTGTCATGTCAAATCACCTTAGGTAATCACCATAAGAATCATACTATCTTTAAATACTAGCATGCAAGCCTATTGCTCAATATTAACACATTCAGTTCAATAAAGTTTTCATATTTGGAAAGTGTACTAACATGTACGTTTTCTAGGTTTCGTTACGTTACAACATGTCATTCAACTCTAATAAACGTGCAAATAGCATTACATCTCATTATGCACATCAAGATCACATATTGTTCATGTTCATATCATAACACGTTCACATTAGACAACATATGTCTAAACATGCAGCTTCTCGTCTAAGTTGTATCTAACTATGTTTATTCATCATAACAACATACTAGTGTCATTTAAAATCAACATACAACTCAATAGCATATAAACCAATTTACAAAATCCATAAAGTTTCTATTTTTAATAAGGTTCGGTTTATCATGCGGGTTTTTGCCAAGTTACAATTCTAATAGCTTTCATATGCATAACTAAGCATACTAACATCATTCAAATCAATTTACTATGTGCTAGCATAACAATCAAAATAAAGTTTTCAATA
This sequence comes from Smallanthus sonchifolius, assembly GCA_023525975.1. Lineage (NCBI taxonomy): Eukaryota > Viridiplantae > Streptophyta > Magnoliopsida > Asterales > Asteraceae > Smallanthus > Smallanthus sonchifolius. The sequence goes on along the minus strand of CM042041.1, from coordinate 55,276,740 downwards.
AATTTTCTACTAATAGTAACTTCATGAGATCTAGCTCGATTTTCATGATTTCAACGAATCAAATACCTTACTACGTAATAACTAGTGATACCACATCATTACATGAACATATAACAAACGTTTAGCGATCGTGTCTTGTTTATCAAAATTACTGTTTGGATGGACTCGGGTCTGTAATAAACAGTATTAAATCTGAAAAATCGCAACAATGGATAGAAAGATTACTTGTATGCGTTGTCATGTGTTAGAATCCTTCACCGGATGAGAATACCAATCTTGTTTCATTCATAACTCGACCATCCAAACTCCGTTTCGCGCGATCCACATATCCACGCGTTCGTCTCGTCACACTCGACCTTAGAAAATTATCGGTGTTGGCAGCCGCCGCCACCGCTGCTGCTAGAACGCAGATCTGTCTTTCAGCACCTTCGGTTTTGCACGTCAAATACTCGAGTAGCTCGAAACCAACCCAAACAAACTCTGTTTTAAGCGTATAATATGTCCACGCGTTCGTATCGCCAAACCCTTTCAAACCCACCGGTCGCCGCAGTCGTAATCCGCCGCAACCGTCGCCGGAAAACGAAACAGTGGCCGGATTTTACCGCATCCGGTGTCTATCTTCGTGTTGCTCGAAACCATATCAAACGGACTCCGTTTTGGACGAGTAATATGTCCACGCGATCGTCTCGCCGAACCCTTTCAGAATCTCTGATCTCCGCCATCGGAATCCGCCGCTACAGTTTCCGGAGAAACGAAACAGTGGTTAGATTTGCGCGGCTCGTAACCTTATTAAGCGAACTTGAATTTGAGCCCATAATATATCCACGCGACCATGTCACCGAGCTCTACCACCCTATACGATCGCCACCGCCGGAGCTGTCGCATGAGACGTGAACAGTGGCCGAAAAATCAAAGAGAGGGGAGGGAGAGGGATTGCGACGGCTAATGGGGTGGAATGAGAGTTAGAGTTTTCAAGTTTGTTATTTAAATGGTAGCCATGGGTTGAAGGATGCCCCATGGATGATCCATGGGTCTTTTTAATGAAAGTTTGGGTTTTAACAATAATTACCCTAACCTTTAATTTTTATAAAAGTTTCACTTTTATATTTATTTGTCTCATAATTAACTTTCGTTAATTATATGTGGTTTTCACGAAATTTCGTTAATTTATCAAATAAATCACATAACACATACGTAATTCATATAACACATAAATATAGATTATTTATGTTAGTTTTACCGTTCGAGATTATTATTTTGTTTGTTCACCAACGTTCGGGTCTAGACTCGTGTGTTTCGATAATTCTCCGAATTGTCTCTACGTGAATGTTCGTGTAATAACTGACACACATAATTAACCTTAACTATGTGTAATGCATGAATGTACGTTCTAGATAACAGATTTTGACGGAATTTACAGAGTTTGTGTTAACGGGTTTAACCTGAAAATACGGGGTGTCACATCATCCCTTTGTTGAAAGAATTTTCGTCCCGAAAATTGAATGACGTAATTAGTTTCTTGAAATGGAAGTGAAAAAAAAATTGAGTTGTCACATCATCCCATTGTTGAAAAAATTTTCGTCCCGAAAATTTTATGTGTACCTTGGGATTCTGTAGTAGGGTTCTCGAATAGATGAGGATACTTTCGCATCATCTGATCCTCGCGTTCCCATGTAAACTCCGGCCCTCTTTTTGAGTTCCACCGAACTCTAACGATCGAAATCTTACTATGTTTTAGGGTTTTGACCTCTCGGTCCATAATCTCTACCGGTTCGTTGACGAAACGTAGTTGTTCATCCACTTGTATCTCCTTGAGTGGAACGAATAATGTCTCATCAGCAAGACACTTCTTCAGGTTAGATACGTGAAATAAATTGTGAACTCTACTGAGTTCATCGGGCAATTTTAATTGATAAGCTACTGGACCAGTTCGCTTTACTATTTTAAATGGTCCCACATAGCGCGGATTTAGCTTTCCTCGTTTCCCAAAACGAATAACGCCTTTCCATGGCGATACTTTCAATAGTACTTTGTCACCTACTTGAAAATCCAATGGTTTCCTGCGTTTGTCAGTGTCGCTCTTTTGTCTGTCACATGATGCCGACATGCGGTTTCTAATCTGTATGATCTTCACTGTGATTTCATGTACTTGTTCAGGACCAATAAGTCGACCATCACCAAGTTCTGCCCAACAAAGTGGTGATCTTCATTTGTGAGCATATAATGCCTCACATGGTGCTGCCTTGCTGCTTATGTGGTAACTATTATTGTAAGAAAATTCTACTAGAGGTAAGTGAATTTCCTAACTGTCAACGAAGTCGATAACGCAAGCTCTTAACATGTCTTCTAGGGATTGAATTGTACGTTCACTTTGTACGGATCTGATAGGGCAATCCAGAGTGTATAATAAGTTGCAATGCTCTAACCCGTCGAGGTTTAACTGTTACTTTGCGGCTTAAAGCGTCGGCTACCACATTAGCCTTGCCTGAATGATACTTGATCGCACAATCGTAGTCATTCAGAAATTCAAGACATCTACCTTGGCGCTCTTTTGCTCAAATACATGCTGAAGACTCTTGTGATCGGTGTAAATTGTACATTTGGTACCGTACAAGTAATGTCTCCAGATCTTGAGCGTAAATACCACGGATCCCAACCCCAAGTCGTGAGTCGTGTAGTTTTTCTCGTGAATCTTCAACTGACGAGATGTGTATGCAATAACCTTCTCGTGTTTCATCCCAACACAACCGGGACCTTGAATTGATGCATCGCCATAACATGATAGGTGCGCTGCAAAGTTTTTGTTTTAACAGTTGGAAAGCTGCTTCTTGACTATCACCCCATTTGTAGGCAGTGCCCTTTGTGGGTAAGTGTTGTTAGTGGTTGGACGATATTTGAGAATCCCTCCATAAATCTACGGTAATAACCAACAAACCAAGAAATTGACGTATCTCGGTTGGGGTTTTCGGAGTTGCCCAATTCTTTATGGACTCAACCTTAGATGGATCGACATGTATTCCACACTCGTTAACTACATGTCTAAGGAATTGGACTTCGCGAATCCAGAAGTCGCATTTAGAAAATTTAGCGTATAGTTGCTCTTGTTTCAGAAGCTCTAAGATTAGCCGTAAGTGATCTTCATGTTCCTCCTTGCTCTTGGAGTAAATGAGAATGTCTTCATTGAAAACGATGACGAATTTTTCCAGGTACGGTTTGCACACCCGATTCATGAGGTCCATGAATACTACCGGTGCGTTGGTTAACCCAAATGGCATGACCGCGAACTCATAATGACCGTACAGTGTCCTGAATGTAGTCTTGGAAATATCCTCTTCGCGGACTCTTAGCTGATGATAACCAGATCATAGATCGATCTTTTAGTAGAAACTTGACCCTTGCAGTTGGTCAAATAAGTCATCGATATAGGGTAAGGGGTATCGATTCTTGATTGTAACTTGTTTGGTTCCCTGTAGTCAATATACATGCAGAAAGTCACGTCTTTCTTCTTGACGGATAGGACAGGAGCTCCCCATGATGATGAGCTCGGTCGGACAAAACCTTTCTCCAATAGCTCTTGTAGCTATGTCGATAATTCTTGTAATTCGTTCGGCGCAAGTTTGTACGATGCGCGAGCAATCGATGCTGCCCCAGGAGCTAGATCAATCTGAAACTCCTCTTGTCTATGGGTGTAACATCCCAAAAATAAAACGACAGTTGTAATAACGGAATAAACGAACGAGGCATGACGAGTCGGGTCGGATGGGTAAGCGGGCTATAAATAGCCTATGCCACCCCTTTTCTCTCATTTGCAACTTTTAGAGAGAGAAACCGTAGAGAGAGAAAGTTGGCGGATCGACCCGAGACTTCAGCAAAGTGTTACTCCATAACTCGTGAGAAGAACCTCCGGATCAGAAACTCGATTCAGGTAACGATCCGACCTAAATCTGAGTTTTAGTTCGTTTTTGGGTTTTTCGGGTTTTGGGTGAAAATGTAAGGTTTGAACGGATGAAACTGAAAGATAATCATGGATTTGAGTTCCTTAATAGAAAACGAACGTTTTGAATGCAACAGGTTCGGGATCTTGACATGATCAGACCCAAATGCGAAAGTTAGGGTTTTTCACGAAGAACAGGTCGGGAGCAGGTCATGCGCACTTGCTAAGTGCGCAGGAGGAGGGACCTGCGCACTTGCTAAGTGCGCAGGAGGAGGTGTCTGCGCACTTGCTAAGTGCGCAGGCAGCAGGGTCTGCGCACTTGCTAAGTGCGCATACATCAGAACTGGTTAAGTGAAGTCAGTACGTTAGAATGGTTAAACCGTTAGAGTCGGGATTGTTCTGATGTGTATTTAACTAATCAATTCAGATCGGAAGTGACGTTGTTGGACCTTCGTTTAGGACAACCCATATTAGCGTATCAGGTGAGTTCTAGAAGCCCTCTTTTAAATGTTTTAGGGCTGGTGTGCATACGTAACGATGTGACTATTTTATAAAACGATGTTTATGAATGTTGTATGTGACGTTTTATAAAATGATGTTTATGAACAATGTTTTGGAAGGAAGTGTTAAGAAAGAAGTGTTTATGAAATATTTTGCCAAAAGAAGTTTATGAAGTTTACGAAATGTTTATGAATGAATGAATGTTTTTAATAAAACGTACGAATGCTTTAACTGAAGTTTTGAAGTAAAAGAAGCGAAGGTTTACGAAAGTCACAAACGAACGAATCTGCCATTATTCCTTAGGGAATGAAGGTTAAGGGATGGGAAGTATGTTATGGGCCTTTACCTTTTAGGGGCCTTTGTGGCTGGCCAACTATTGTACAACTGGGGCGATGACGGTCGTCAAGGGGATTATCGTGATCCTTGAAGTTTGGTACGATTTACCTTACGGGGTAGTCGTGCTTGAAGTTTGGTACTTGTGCCCTACGGGACGCAGTGCTTGAAGTTTGGTACGTGTCATCCTTGTGATGCCGTGCTTGAAGTAGTGTTGAATAACCTAAGTATCGGGCCCTAGGAGTTCTTCACCCGAAGGACAGTACGGTGATTGATGGGCCTAGTGGTGGTGATCTTTAGGTTATTCAGCCAGTATGTGACGTTTGGATTTGACGGTTACGAGAAGGCGCAGATTCGATATGTTCGTTGACCTATGTTTATGAAGGGTTATGTTTTGTTATTGCATTATTTTACGTACGCTTTTTATTAAATGAAGTATGAAGTTATGTTTTTGGCAAATTATTTGAAGCTAAAGTTTTATGTTAAAACTAGAACTCACCAGCGTAGCTGACTTTTTAGTATGCACATTCAGGTTAAGGCAGGTATGGATGATGGACGGTGATGCTTGGCAAGCGAGAAGAGTTACTAGGTTGATCATGAAGACTGGCATCCCGTTATGAGTAGATTAAGATATGTTTATGTAATAGATTATGTTACGCTTCCGCATGTTAAACGATGTAACGACTATGTTTTAATGAAATTTTCCGCTGCGTTAATTACTAATCAAGTTTAAGAACTGTTTGTGAATGAGTAAATCCAACAAGTGAGGCCTCCCGGATTTGGGGCCTTACAATGGGGTGGAAGACTAGGTAATTCCTCGGGAACATCACGAACTACAGGGATGTCCTCGATTTTCTTTCCTTCAAGCTGTTTGTCAGTAACCAAAGCTAGAACGCTCGGCCCTGTGTGCCGTTACCATCTCCACTGTTGTTATTTCTACCATTTTCATTGTGGCCACTCTTCCTTTTGAGCTTAGGGCAGTCCTTCTTGAAATGTCCTTCTCTTCCACACTCATAACAACCCTTTTGTGATTCTTGCTTGTTGTGCTTGTGGTTGTTTGTTTTGTAGTCCACCTCTACGGTCCCTTGCATTATGGCCCATCTTGCCACAACGTTGGCACTTGTACTTGTCACACTGACCGTGGTGATGGACATTGCATTTGTTACTTTTAGGGTACTTTCCAGTACAGGTACCTTGGTTTTGGTTGGATGGGTGGATTGGGTAAAGTTCATGTTGGACTCATACCTCCTTTACTGTTGTTGTAAACGGGATTGGTTGGATGAAGTAATGATTGGCACGCTAAATGGTATCACACGGAGTGTGATCTAGTATTTAAGAGCGATAAGAGATAACCTCACTTTCTCGTTGTCATCTGATAGGTTGGGTAAATCGATCTTGAGTCTCGTTTGTCCTAATCGGGACCGTAAGAAACTTAGGTAAGGATCTTGTTGAAAACTAGGAGGTGTACGTACATGTTTGATAAGTACACCCCTTAGCCTAATTATATTTGAAATTATACTCCCCGCATACTTGTAAATTATAACATCACAATAACAATAATATTAACAAAAATGTAGTCACTTAGGGTATGTGTTATACATTTGGCCCAGGTGCGGCAATGTATACGTGGATGTGAAACACGGCAAAGCAACACCGCGCCCCCTCTATGTCGCCGCACATTTGGGTTTTTGCGGTGTTTTATCGCCACACAACACAGACCTCACACTACACACACTCTCTCTTAAATATATAATTTCTTTTTTTTTAAATGGGTGAAAAGTGAAAGGTAGGTATTAAATAAAGTGAAAGATGGAGTGAAATACGGGCAACGTGAATCGGATGCATAACACATAGCCTTATAACACACGCGTTGTGGCGCGTTAAACAGCAAAAAAAAATAACGTTCTGAAACTTTATGTAGAAAAAAAGAGAAGCCAAATCATGAAAAATTCATTAATAAAACAGAAAAAAATCTTTTAAAAAATTAAGCTGACGTCCGCAATGATATGGCTGCCGGGGGGGGGGGGGTCGAACTTGCATCCTTAAGGTCAATTGGGTTAAACAATAGCAATTGTCTCAGCGCCGACAATTGCATTTTCTTTAACGGCTAACACTCCCTCCTACACTACTCCTAAACTAAACCTTTCCCGGGTTTAAACCCAACTCTCCTCCAAAAATGTTTTTTATATGTATATATAATACCTAAAATAATATTCAAGGAATCTGTTTAAGTAATAAATGATTATTTATGGTCAAATTAATTTGTGTGACTCATTAAATGAATGGGAAATAATTAAATAATAAGAAATATTTTTATGCTTTTTCTAAAGATTTCTTTCACATTTTTCCTTACAAAAACTAATACAAAATCAGAAATATAAACACTAATTTATAAGGTCGGCAGTAATATGCATTTGATGGAGATGGAAACAGGAATTAAATAAGCAGATTGCAGGAGAATATGGGAACAACTTATACAAAAGACCAGGATGACTGTTTTCCCAAACACCATCAAATGTTAAACACATATTTTTATAAAAATACTTCAAACTAAAATTATTTATTTGTTCATTTACTAAAAGTGATTCTAAATATTTGATAATTTATCAAAGGGAGTTATTTAACCACAAAAAAATTCATCTTCCAGCAAAGTTGTTCAAAACAGAATTTTAATGCTATATAAAATCTTACTTTAATGGAACATACTTAAAAGACTGTAAAATCAAATATCATAATCTTGATGATAAGGTAACAATTTAATAATATAAATCTAATGTTACTCCTTAATTTGCTTTAATTTTGTACTTGTGCTCATCTTTATAGGGACAAACTCAACATACCTTTGTTTTAACTTTTGGGGTGGCCACAAATAAACAACCTTAATTTGTGGCAGACAAGAATTTACAAGCACAAGACTCAAGTCTTATGTTTATGCTAACCATCATGTCTCTCTGTTGACTGACCCCACCCCTAACAGATATATAAACAGTTGGAAACACATGAGTTTTATCCAAAGATTTCCTCCATTATGCAAAAGGTTGGTTGGCTGGTTATCTTTCTTTCATCCATGCTATGGAACAGTTATGTATTTGGTTTAACTAGGAATATTATTTCAGCTGCTCGTTTGTATGAACAAGGTTATACTTTTGGTTTCTGTAATGGAAACATGTTAATCGATAAGTCGGGTTTCTTGATTTTGTTTCAGGAAATCAAGATTTGGATTGAGATGGATGCAGGAATATAGATTTGAATAAAAGAAAACATCCAAGATGGAAGGTGGGAATATTTGGAAAAGCAATTCATACCCATCATCAAACATACCACAGCCACAGACACCGATGGAGCCGATGGATTTCTTGTCCAGATCCTGGAGTGTTTCTGCTGCCGAAATTTCAAAAGCCTTCGCTGCTGCACAGATGCCAAAGCTCGAGAAAAAGATCATCAGTCCAGTACACGAATCATTCGTCGCACCACAACCTGTGAGTTTTTAAAAAAATGTCAACTTTTTCGTATTTTTTTGAATGATTTGTAAATTGCAACTGTTTGCAGCAGGAGAAGGTAACAAGGGTGAGGGCAAGAGGGAAATGGTTTAATCACAACAAGGATACAATAATGAGGAGGAAAGATAAAGCGCGGAGAGAAAAAGCACAGGCGCATGCCGCCCTGTGCGTGGCAGGGCTGGCCACGGCTTTGGCTTCCATCACTGCAGCCGCAGATACCGCTGCTAGAAGCTTGGAACTGGTTGATTCTAGAATGACCACTGCACTCGCCTCAGCTACAGAGTTACTAGCTACTCATTGTTCCGAGTTGGCTGAATCCGCTGGTGCTGATCATCATCTTGTGGTTTCTGTTGTCCAATCAGCAACCAACATCCAAAGTCCAACCCATCTGATGACTCTCACAGCTGCAGCTGCAACAGGTTAATACATTGTTATAGTGAACTTTTGGAACCACTTTATTATCATCTTGAAGTAGCACAATTATTAACATGATATGTGTATGTAAACTGTTAATTTATCTGTGAAATTAAACAGCTTTCGTTTGCGTTAATAGCTTTGCGAGGCGAAGCAGCACTGAAAGCTAGATTTCCAAAAGAAGGAAAGAAGAATGCCACAGTAATTCCATTTGAAAAGGGAATGGGGGGTCATCATATGCTTACTAGTGAAACCACAAAATGGGAGCCTCAAGGCATGCTGCAACAAGTATACAAAGGTAAATTCTAGTACAAGTTTGTAGAACTTTTTGTAAAACTAGAATGTTTTTTAAAAAGACTTGTAAAGATAGTATTTTTTTTTTTAAATTTACTTTTTTTTCTTCTGGTGGGTTCGCAATTTGTAACTGCTAATTCAATTTTATTGAAATTGGGTTTTACTTAAATTCGCAGTCCCTAATCGTGATTTCAAGTTTCCAATTTTTTTTTTCAGTTTTCATTTTATATATAGCTTATTTGTTTCTCTAATAATTTGTAATATTTAATATTAAAAGAACTGAAGACATAGTTTTTTAATCATTTTCAATATAAATTTTATTGAAATCTGAGTTGTATTTACAATATATTATTTCTTGGTCTCGTAATATCAAAAAGTACTTTATTTTGGATACAATTTAGTTTTCAAATTGCAAACCCAGTACTTTTGCAACACAAAAAGAAAAAAAAATGCCAGCTTTACAAATCTTTTTATAAAAACTACTAGTTTTACAGTTTTTTCTGAGTTTGTAGGATAAAAATTACGTCATATTTTAATAATATATCTATACGAAAGATTGACATTTTGACTAAATTTAACTGGTTAAATGAATGAATGTCTGTCCAGAAGGGTTACATTGGAAGCAAGTATCAATCTACATAAACAAGAAGTCTCAGGTAAATTTTAGAAACTTTTGTAAAACTAAAGAGCAACTGTTCCAGTTTTAAGTTTTGATCAAAACATAAATTATGGCAGGTTATGATCAAGCTCAAAAGCAAACATGTTGGAGGGGCTTTTTCCACAAAGAATAAAGGTAAGCTTTGACTTCATTCCAACAAATTTAAAGCCATAAACATTATATTATTTACTAACATTCTAAAGCACTCAATTCATCTATTCATCAAGTAAGTAGGACCCAACCATCGAATAAAAATGTTAGCCTAATCTTGTTAACTTCAATTTAATAAGACATAAATATAAGTGTACGGTTGAATAGTTGTACATAAAATTATGTATACAGAGAGAAGAAATCGCGTCTAAGCCAAACCCTAAGGCCCAACGGGCTTATACTAAGCCAAACCAAACCAAACCTACACAGTATAATCTTCCTCATAGCATAGCTAGGGGTAGGGTCAGGGAAGGGTAGGACGGTGGCAAAACCTTTCCTCCACCTGTAGGATAGAGATGTTGCACCCGATGAGACCCCGGGCTCCACAAACCTTATCGTGACCTATTAAGTATAATAACCACATAGCATATAGCATGTAGTGTCACACAGAGAAATAAAAGGAATAGCAAAACAAAAAACTACTAATAATAACAGTAAACTACTTACATCACATAATGGTAAGACAAACTACACAAGTCACAGGTAAAAGAGGGGTGACATGATTAAGGTAGTATCAATGGGCTTATACTAGGCTATAACATAAATATATAAGTGCCATATAATATGACACTGGTGATACCAGGTGTTGTCTATGGTGTCTGCAATGAGAAAGCCACATGGCCATTCTGCAAGGAAAGGGAAAATCCAGATGCTTATTTTGGGGTCAAAACTGCAAAGGGTCTTGTGGAGTTCAAGTGCAAGAGCAAGGTCCACAAACAAAAATGGGTTGATACAATTCTATATCTTCTACAAAAAACCAGCAACGTTCAAAACATTAGACAATCTATGAACATGTTGAACTGCTTAGAGTGATGGAAATGTGATGGTTTGTGCATCTGTTATAGTTTTGTGGTTATGTCGTGTGATTTGTAACCCTTGTGTGATATCCGAAGGCGTGAGCCATTTGCTATTTGCTTTATTTTTTGGATAGATATTTTTTGTTAGTGTTTATATGTTACTTATAGACTTTGAAGTTTCACTTGTACATAACATTACTAAGATAAAAATCAACAAAAGTTTTCCCTTTCGAAAGGCTGCCTTGCACACGATTCTTGCTTTCTTTGTTTGTTGGATCAACGAGGACTCGGTCAATATCTGGACAACAAGGACTCAATTGCTAGTTTAGTCTAGTAGTCGTTTTTTTCTATTAGTTTTGCTGCATATAGACTGGCGTATAGCGGAAGAACAAATAACTAAAGGACAATTCATAAATTTATGAACCATTACATTTATCATCTTTTAGAGGGACAATCTAATTTTGTAATGTATTACCAAATATTGGAAATTCCAAATTGACAGTAATGCTTAAATAAACGCGTGAATTAATAAATTTCAAGACGCACACGTTTTACAGTCAAAACGGAAAAAAATCAAAATAGCTAAATTGGAGAAAGCATGTCAAAGTTAAACTCATGTTTCAAGATGAAGGAATCTAGGCAAACCATCTATCGCTATTTGTCACAACTTCAGAGTCACTTTACCGTTTTAGTTCATATTTTAAGGTCTTCAGATGGATAAAAAGTTATATGTTTTAAGTTGAACCTTTTTCTAGCCCACTTGCTTTTATCGGTTGGTCCATATATGAATTCACCAATTCTTGTATAAACTCGGTATCACAAGCCCCATTGAGGGAGCTTAAACCAATGTCTCTATGTGTCCTGCTAACCTCTCTTTGCAACCCAGATGTTGCCTCCCAGTTTGCCCATTGATTTTCCTCCACTGGCAACTTCAGTTATAAAAAAACTAAAAAAATATCATAATGAGAGAGGATGGATTCATCCACAATGAAATCACCAAAATATGAGATCATATAACTATAGAATAATGAAAACACCCTAGTAATGGAAATACAATGATAAGTATGAGTATAGATTGATAGATACATCTAAAAGCATGATCATGAATTTTAATGAGAAGAATGGTGGTAACTTAGCAACACATGTTTAACCTACCACTCATTTATTGAAAGACAAATTACTCGAGCTTCAAAATTTTAAACGAGCCGAGTTCAAGTATTATCATGCTCAGATCGATTACATCTCTACATTTAGATAGACCAAGAGTGAGAGCATAACAAACTCACCACTCATTCATGGCAAAACAAAAAGGATGTTTAGAAATCTTTCAGATCAGCAAGCAGGCAAAGAGACTCTTTCATATGGCAAAACTATCATTCTGATCAACACAAAAAGGATGATGCTTTTTCATCTATCCTAGAGAAATTTCAACATGTATTAGTAAATAGCAGGACTTTGTTCCCATATAAAGAAAGAGAGATACGTCACGCATCGGTAAATAGCAAAGAAGAAATGAGCACAAGATAAGCAAGAAAGCAAAAGATGACTATCTGCATGAGCAACTTTGGATTGGTTGGAGATGTAACCGTCCTGCAAACCACCAGTCACGGTTAGATATCAATTAGCAAGTTTTTGGTGAGAAAAAATAAATAAATGTTGTTTTTGAAATTTCATCATCATTCATCTTTATATACAAAAATTCAAAAAGAAAACGAGTGTTAGATACCTAGCAATGCGTTGAGAAAGGCGGGGGAAGGGCAGACTCTGAATAAAAACGATTCCAGGTCCCGTCACCATAGCTGTTACCAAATTATCGCCCTGTGTAAACCACCAACAGTTGACAAAGATATAGATTATATGTTAACAAGGACATAAAAATATAGAATATATAAAACAAGTACCCCAAAGACCGCCCGTCTCACTGGACCATAATATTTGATTTGCACGTTCAATGTAGATGAGAGGGCGATAACACTAGAGATATCCACTGAAAGTGTTTCGCCAACCTCGAGATTCTTCTGCACAACTAGCACCATATGCAAAAGAAACACGTAGGTCAGTTAAGGAATCGTTAGAACACACTTTCAAGCTTTGTTTTTTAAAGTCGATTTAATCTAACATATGCGATGCATCATAACAGAAGCAATGATTTCATGAGCTGGTTGGTCATAGACTGTTTGTTATAACATACCAGAGCCACCCCCAACAATGAATGCCAGTCCTTGTCCAGATAGTTTTTGTCTCAAGAATCCCTACAAATACCATGTCAATTTTAAGTATAACAAGTTAACTTGGATCACAAGTAAGAACCAATAAAATAAAATGTACATCTCACCTCTACTCCAGCTACAACATTGCGTGCCCTCTGATCAAATGTGTTACTGACCTTCACATCACCAATGGAGCAAAGAAATGCATCTGGCTACACAATAATATTATTAACAAATTCAGATCAAGACTTTTTCAGTAGTAATTCTCAAGATAAAACAGGCAATGAATCAGATGTACTTACCTGGCATAATATTTCACCGCCAAACGTTGCCAAGTCAATCTGAAGAATTCAAAGTAGATCAAGAATCAAGCAAGAAGAAAACTACAACTGACAAAAAAAAAACGAACCGGGAGAATTCTTCCTAGAGAAGGTGCAGCAACGCCAACAAACCCATCAGTAGAACCAGTATTTAGAAAATATGTTTTAGTCACATTCTTCCCAAAAAGCCACTGCCACATTCCAGCTTCATTTTCTGGGGCGTAAACATTTTCTATTTGAATGGAGCCAGACATATAGCACATGCAGCCTGTGAATAATTCATGTTGTTTAAAACACAACATATGTTAAGTCCAATTCAAGTAATGTATCTAATATTATTACATGCACAGTACCACTAAAAGGTCAGTAATTCAATCTAGAACTAGAAGTTATATCTAGCATAACAACTTCTGCAACCATCAAGAGGAAGGAGAGATGAAAGAAAGCAGTGAAATATACACATTTGCAGAGAATGAGCACTATAAGTTTGATGAGATGTCTTAGAATGGTGTTAGAGAGGATAAGAACCTGTGGTTAGAAGGATAATTTATCCTTCCTGGTATCTTTTTCTCAAGACATGAATTGCTCTCTCTTGTAGAGAATATAGGCCATCTCAACTTTGAGGAGGAGGGAACATTAAATTGGGACACACGCACACATATTTCGAACCAGTTTGCAATAATTGCGAAGATTCTTTTTTAATAAGCTAAATCAGGCTGGGTACAACCTCATCTTTTCGTATGAAGGTTTGAAACAAGTTGACAGAATATCATGCAGACACAAAAAGTGGCTGGTTAATAAGGTAGCAAATTTAATAACAATTACCTGGTTTTGCACTGACCTTGTCCTCTGGCTTCAACATAATCTGGCAAGGAAAAATCAGGATGGTGAAGGTGAATCTTCTTGAACACTTCCCAACAGCATTAATTATAGTAGTATGCTAAAAAGTACCTGGACTATCTGAGCTTCACCACCCAAAATCTGAAAAGGCGTAACAGCATCTTCCGGACTCTATTGCACATTAACCACAATCAATCAGTAATTGAGTAATAAAAAAGTTAAGCAAATTCTCAGACGTGCTTAAGATACGTATTATATAATATATACTATAGATTTCTCCCCTAGTCAATATTGCTAGCTAGAAACAATTATTCTACTTTTGCTATCCTCCTTATACTATAGTATATAATGCACAAGCTTATAAGCATGTTTTCCAGTAATCATCACTACCTTTAGACACATATAACTCCAATCCAAGAACAAATGATTTGCTATAAGCATTGTAACAACCGGCCTCTTGTACCAACAATATTGCCCGCTTTGCATACTAGAAGCTCACGGATTTATTTTTGGTTGACTGGGTGAAAACATCCCAAGGGGTCACCCATCCTGGACTACTCCCACCCGAGCACGCTTAATTATGGAGCTCTCCTCTCATCCACAACCAATGTGCCCAAAACGCGTTATTTGTATTTGAGGCGGGCCATTTCTTATGAACCCAACATCTCTCTCGTGGACATTATAGAACAGAACGATGTGGGATTTGCGTGTTACAAGCATTGTCATACTCCAACACGTTATTTTAAATGTCTAGTCCAAATGCACAGTTTGTTACACTCAAATGAGTTGACAACAATGTCGTTAATATTAGTATTCCTACCATAGAAAGTATAACTTATTTTACTATGTTTTCTTTTAGAACGGCAACTTACACACCCACCTACTCCTAAACTACACTTATTTTACTACTACACTATATATACCAGGGCTCTAAACTTACAAAATATCATATTTCCACAAAACACAAGTTTTCAGTGCATAATTACATCGAGCATTCAAGCACCTAATCATCAATCTAGAGCAAAAGCTTCAACAGAATCAACACATGATGAATCACAAAAAATCTGGCTCTAAAATCAATCTTCGCGTCTCGATAAAATGGAAATACTGACTACCGGAACACAATGAATTCAGATATAAGCACACATACACACAGAAACGTGAATAAATTGGAAATTCTTCACCTAGAACTGAAAATCGAGTATTCACACGAAACGTAGATTATATACCTGATAAACGAAGGGTTGGAAAGGCGTCGAAAAGAACGGAGCCGCCATGAACACACACTCGCTTAATTTCGAACGCAGATCAAACAATAAGTGCTGAAATCACCGAAACCTGGCAGATCGATTCTGAGTTTTCGCTATATCGGCCGATCAATTTGGTGTTCGTCGTCGAATTTTAACAAGTTTCAGAGTAAATTCCAAAATGGCCTCGCCTTTTGACTCTTTGTTGAGAAAGGGTATTTCCGGCATTTCAGAACAAATTTTTGGTTGACGTGGATGGTGACATGTCAGTATTGTGATGTTGTGACATATTTAGGATGACGTGTCTTGATTTTAATGGTGATGGTTAACGTGGATGGTGACATGTCATCGGTTGGCAATTGAACATTGACATTGAGTTTGACTGTTTGAGCGGGCATGGTGATCTCAGATTAAAATTACTAAATTAGCCCACTTAATAGTTGATAGTTACCACAAGGATGTTTCCGTTGGCTAGGAAACCGGTTTGGAACATTAATCAAACCGGTTTCAACCCGGTCCGAACCAGTTTGTATAAGGTTCAATGTTTTTCCTTCAAAACCAATTTATGCCCCGAACCTGTTTCCATCAAATCGGTTTTATGCCTTTAAAAAAAGAAACCAAAATCGGTTTATAAACCGGTTCCGGTTGATAAAAAAAACCCGGTTTGCCCACCTCTAAATTGAAAAGGCTTCGATTAAATTGCCCAAGAACCAGCCCACGAATCATGCCAAACAAGTAAACAACCCAGAAGCTATCCAAAATAGCCCAAGAAGTCGCCCTGTTCCAGCTTAAGTTGATATAAGCACAAGTCACTTGAGCCCAGAGCTTAGCTAGCCCTTTGAAGTGCGCAAGCTTAGACAAGCTTGTTGTTTATATAATTTAATAATCCGTATAATAATTATTATGGTAGTTTTTTTAACGACAAACTCACACACACACACTCTAAATCAACTCCTAATCTACACCACTTGTCCACGACGAAACTATAACCCACATCCTATCGGAAAGGTGACACCATGCAACACACACGGATACCATTGGGCCAAATGCCCTTTCATAATTAACTAGAAATTGTACCCCGCGCTTCACGATGAGAACCGGACCTTAAACAGTTGAGACGGTAACATTAACGTGGTTAATCACAAAAAAACGTGGTTAAATAAATTTTGCTTCGTGCTCCGCAGCGGGAGGCGGACTTTAAACAATTGAGGCAGTCATATTAACGTGGCTAAGCACTAAACGAAACGTATGAAATTACGGTGACTCGGTTGTGAAGATCGAAACATAGATAAAAGACAGTTAGATAACGGTACCGATGTTTTTCAGTCGGTATCGGTCTCATTCTTCACGGTTGTAAGTCGATATAACCAACGCTACCTAAAAATTACCCTGTTTTGAATATGACTCCGTTTTTAACAAATTTTACACCATGACATCAACAAAAAAAAAACAAATGCGAAAGTTATTAAGGAAAAATCAAATTATATATATTAAGGGGGTAAACTCGAAACTTGAAAAACTTAAGGGGGTCAAAGTTAAATATTTACAAAGTAGAGGGGTGAGCTTTTGCTATCTGCTCAAAGTCAGGGGAAGAAGTTGTCGGTGGCAAAAAGCCACTGACACTTCTAATTGAGTTAATTGTAATTAGCTATAATAAAAAAATAAAAATAACACATCTTAATTTATAATTATACATATAAAGAAAAAATTATATACACACATGTATGTATATGTGCGCGCCTGGTAATAAATGAGCCTAGTCTGAGACGGGTTGTAAAACTACTAAGGTGAGATTAGGTTAAAATTGTACTTATCTTGATCTTGAAATTGAATATAAAGAGAGTTACTGTCTATCAATACTCATATTAAACTCGCAAGAACTCGAGTTTTACTGAAATATGCGTGCTTAGATCGTTTGTCCGAGTTTCACATATCAACTGAAGGCATTTTATTAGACTCCGTATGTACTCTTCAGTTTCAATACGTACTTGTTATGGACGAAAGTATTAAAGTTGTAGGTCTTTAAGTTTTAAACTTTTCTCTTTTTGTCCCCTTAACTTACAAAGTTTTCACAATGTACATTTTGAACTTTCAATACTAATGTGTAACACACCACTTTTAAAATACGAAAACGCGCGGAAGACTTTTATCCCAAGATTTTTTTTTTTTTTTTTTTTTTTTTTTTTTTTTTTTTTATCCTCGCGTACCGCGAGGCGTTTTGGCCACCTCCCTCGCGTACCGCGAGGGAGTCCCAAAATTCTTACCCGGAATTCAAACCTCTCGCGTACCGCGAGAGGATACCACTATGATCTTCGCGTACCGCGAGAGAGCCAAAGGAAGGCAATCCGGATAACTTGTCCCTCGCGTACCGCGAAAGAACCATACCAGGTTCTTCGCGTACCGCGAGGCACCAGATTTCCAGTGAGTTTCCCTTCAGCTGCAGATTTCAAACTTTGCCATTTTTCCAACTTTTTGCATCCAAAACACAAACTAAAAATACCCGACACCTGGGTTTTGACCAAAAGTTTACCTACACCACAAAATCACCAAAACATAAATTCTTGACCCAAACGCACACCCCTTTCGAGGATTTCAATACATAGCCCAAAAACCAATCATTTGCACATACGAGAACCCGCCAGAGCCTTGGACTTGACTTGGACTACATCGGAGCTTTTCCTACATAACCACAAAACATAACACCATTAGTAATGAAGATAAAACATAACAAACAAGTAAATTCTACTTGTTTCCACCCATTCCCCCATTTGACCCGTTTCCACCAAATTTTAACATTTGGCTACATAACACTTGTATTTCACCTACAAGTTTCATTCTTTTCATTTATCATTCATATTAACACATTTCCTTTTCCATTATGGCACATTGGCCACAATCTCATTTCCATCATAACACTAGATCATAATTCACCCATTTGACCCATTTGACCCGTTTGCACCCATTTGGTCAATTAAGGTTTTCATACACATACTTTTCACATACAAGTTTCTTTCATCATTTCATTACCACATTTCCATTTCCATTATGGCACGTAGGCCATAACTTCATATCCATTTAGGATACGAGATTATACTCCATAACCATTCTAACCATTATGGTACTTGGACCATAACTCCATATTCATTCTATCCATTATGGTTCATAGACCATAACTCCGTATCCATTCTATCCATTATGGTTCATAGACCATAACTCCATATCCATTCTATCCATTATGGTTCATAGACCATAACTCCATATCCATTCTATCCATTATGGTTCATAGACCATAACTCCATATCGACATATCCATTATAGTATAAATACTATAACTACATTCCTTCAATTTTGCATACAATTTCATGCTCATTCATACCACATAACAAATTATGCAACTTTACACATTATGCATACAATCTTGCATAAAACTCATTTATCCCCGTTTCATTTATGATCAACACATGATCCATTTCCATTATAGCTTAACACTATAATTACATTCATTCATTGTACATACTAAATCATTCACAATTTATCATATCACAAGTATGTACACAATCACATAACACATAATTCACAAAATTCACCATTTATCATCAATACTAAGTAAGTGCATAGGCACTTACCTTTCGGGTTAGAAGATCCCGCACCGCTCTCAAGCTTGCAATTTGATTACCTAAACACATTCGCCTAGTTTAGTAATCTAACATATACCAACATTTCATTACAATTGAGTTCACAACCCAATTTCCCAATTCCAACCCAAATTGACCCGTTTGGGTTATCCTCATAGCCAAACACCCTCTTTCACCACAAACTCACCTACTTGAGTTTCATTAACTTAATCTTAACACTAATTCTTCTTTCAAAAATTATTATTAAGTTAATTTGGTGTTTGCTCAAGTGTCTAACATCTTAAAAACACTTAATCTTCATTAATTCGCCATTTATCATCATGATCCAAACACCCCAAATTTCCACCATATGAACCCTAACTTTTCAAAATCATAATCAAAGGGTTCTAGGATGTTAATCACTACTCTTTACCTTTAGTTTAGCTAGATTATCAATAATCTAACACCATTTCATCACATGCATACAAAATTTCGGTTTTCTTTCAAAACCCATCAAGAACACATCTAAAGTGAGATCAAAAGGATGATTAACACTTACTTGATGTTAGGAAAGTGTTGTGTGAGCCAAAACCTCCTCATTCCGAGCTTCAAATGCAAGATTCAAGCTCCAAACCCGTTTCCTCTTTTTCTCCTTTGCTCTTGAACGACCTAAACACCAAATGAGACTCAATTTTGACTTTCACCAAGTCAAATAGCAGATTTTGGCCACTTTACACCTTTAGTCCCTCAACTTTCAATTTCACCCATATCTTTCCAAAACTAGTTAAAAACTAGTATAACCCCGTTACTAACTTGAAACCCGCTTGTTTCAACTTATTTCTAAAATATTATTTTCCCATAATATTTATTTAGAAATATTTATTCATTTATAACGAGACCCGGATTTTGGTTCGTTACAAATCACCTCCCCTTATTTGGGTTTCGTCCCCGAAACCCGACTTCACATAAAAAGGTTCGGATAATATTTGGGCATTTCCTCCTCGGTTTCCCAAGTCATTTCCGCTCCCTTCTTACGTTTCCACCTTGCCAAAACTTGGCTAATCTCTTTAATGCGTACACGCATCACCTTTCTATCCAAGATTGCCACCGTTTCCCCAACATAAATCAACTTATCATCCAATTCAATATCCTCCAATGGGACAAAAGTAGATTCATCCGTCAAACATTTTCGCAAATGAGACACATGAAACGTGCTATAAAGTCTGCTTAGTCCCTCCGGTAGCTCCAAACATAAGCTACCGCACCCACCCTTACTATCATCTTAAACGGTCCGACGAAACGTGGGCTTAACTTCCCCGTTTCCTAAACCGTATCACCCATTTCCAAGAAGAGACTTTCAAAAGCACAACGTCCCCCACTTGGAACTCAATCGCCCGCCTCCTATTATCCGCATAGGACTTTTGGCGATCTTGAGCCGTTTTCAAGCGTGCTCTAATTTGGTCAATACTATCATTAGTTTCCTTGACCGCCTCGACATTACCAAGTTCCCGTTGACCAATTTCACCCCAACACACGAGTGTTCGACACTTTCTCCCATACAACGCCTCGAAAGGCGGCATACCAAAACTAGAACGGTAGCTATTGTTATAAGAAAATTCCTGCCAACGGTAAATGATCGTCCCAACTTTCCCCAAAAATCCAGAGCACACGCTCGCATCATAATCCTCGAGCGTTTGAATCGTTCGCTCGCTTTGCCCATCCATTAGTGGATGATAGGCGGTGCTAAGGTTCAACCTCGTTCCCATGTCCTCATGGAATTTCTTCCAAAAACGAGAAGTGAATCTCGTATCCCGGTCCGATATAATCGACACCGGCACCCCATGGCGTGACACAATCTCTTGTACATATAACTCTGTCAATCTATTCGATGAGTACGTTTCCTTTATAGGAAGGAATTATGCACTATTCGTCAACCGATCCACTACTACCCATATCGCATCATAACCCTTTCGGGTCTTTGGTAGTTTAGTGATCAAATCCATAGCTATATTCTCCCATTTCCAAAGCGGTATTTCAAGCGGTTGAAGCTTTCCATACGGCTTTTGGTGTTCCGCCATTACTCTTAAGCATGTGAGACACCCTTCAACATACTTAACAACTTCACGCCTCGTACCCGGCCACCAAAAATGATACCTTAAATCATAAAATATCTTTGTGGCCCCCGGATGGATAGAATATTTGGATTTATGCGCCTCATCTAAAATAGTTGTCAAAACACTTGACAACCTAGGAATCCAAATCCTATCAAAGCATGTCTTTAACCCCGAATTATTTTCCCAAAGCTTGTCAACATAAGAACCACCCGTTCCATCTTCAAATCCCCACCAAGTGTTAACTCCGTCTTTAATGGTTCCTTCGACGACGAAAACGCATTTTGTCTACTTTTTGCACCAATTAGATCGCCCACTATCTAAGATGGTCTCTGTTTCAATTAGGCGAAACGTTTATCATTTATCATATCTTCACCATAATGAAATAACAACAGTTCCAACCTCCTAACGATTTCGTGTTTGGTCACGCATAATGTATTATGGAGCCCACTCGTTTCATCTGAGAAGTTCCCAAACATTAATCTATCCACCAATAAAGTCCCCATGTTGGACAACCCAACGATACGTGAACCTATCCTCCTATGATCTCAAACCCGAAACACCACATTTCAAAGGAAAACTTTTATGACGTCAAGTTTCCACTTGAATTTCAACACTCCTAACCATGGGATACTTGGATTTTTGAACCACCTTATACGAGTAGTCAACACGTTTGACAACTAAGGAAATCCAAGTTCTAATCCCACGTCATTCACCTCTTAAATGAAAATTTCAAAGCTATCTCACCAATCCACCCATTGAGACTCAAGGTCTCAAGTTCATACCTCTTGGGATTCGAGGATCCCAACACCCAAACATAATACCCCTTGAAGCTCGAGTCTTCAGCTCATCAATTCTTAATCGATAAAGCATGCAACCTCCTCAAGTAAGGATACGATAACTTCCTTACTTGAATCCTCTTTTACAACACTGGGAGGAAGATTCCTATCTGCGACCCAAACATCCTAAGAATTTCCATTGACTTAAACGTAAGTCATCCTTTGAGATTTAAGGATCTAAATCACCGAATCCACCTTTTGAAGTTCGAAGACTTCGCTTTCAAACACCGTTTGTGAAGTCCAAAAGACTTCCAACATCATTTATGAAGTTCTAAGACTTCATCCACCATTTATGTACACATTCCACCTATGTACATTTTATCATTTACCCCTTGACCATAAAGTCCACAAACCGTGAGACCTTTAGTCAGTTTTTATCCTATCACCGACTGTCAGTGCCAAAACGCACTCTTCCATTTTCCTTTTCCACCGAAAAGTTTATGTACTATAGAACAATCACATGGGTGCAATGACCCTTATCAAATCCCCTTTTCTCAACTGGAATACTAAGTATCCCTTTATATCCCCGGTTGATGTCAATGGCACAAGCCATGTATACACACCAATTCGTATGCCTCGTGTTTCACTGTCTCTAATGAGAACAGATTAACACGTCACCCCTTTATCATACTTGACTATGATATGGTTACTAAGTAACCCATCACCTCTTCTACAATCATCGGATCAAAATCTACCAAATTTCCGCCACGACCTGAAGTCAACTCATCGCGAGTGATGCACCTTCTTTCAATCACCATGGATTGCTTCAAAGCCAATACCATTATAGTGATCAACTGCTAATTAATCAAAGATTAATTCTCTCACCTTTCAACTCTTTTGGTTTGCACACCACGAATCCCCTTGTGAAAACAAGGTTTTCCTTCCACTTCGGTTCGCCAAACGATATACTTTCCGCTCTCAAGGCTTCATTCTGTTCCTCTCAAGGATTGCCTCAAATATCCCTATCTTCCTCGAAGGAAGATCAATACCACATGATAGAAAGCTCTAGCCATCCTCCGCTAGGTTGATGCATTCTATTTCTCCCAACACATTCCATGTTCCTCACCACCCACGAGGTGATACACGTCTAGACTCTAACGTACTCGAGTCCTTAAGATGACTTGCGTCCACCATTTCTTCTACTTACACATGTGCCCCTTAGTCTTCCCGAGAAATTTTAACCAAGTTGTAGATGTTCTACCTGCTTATAGGTCTTTAATCTACCCACTTGTTAAGGCACTATATCTTATCTTTGATCATATGTATTATCCCCATATAATCATCCATAAACATACATACACACACATATAACCACCTTCACCTAATCCTTGCAAATGTTCATTGTTATATGGTTATCATAAAGTCTCTTGCACATTTCGTCTTATTAAACATATTGGCCAGACATGTTTAATAGTACGCCATGCCCAATTGTAATTACCATCTCCATATAACAAGTCACAAAACAAGTTTCGGCACACATAACACCTTAACAACATTCATCATACATATATACATACACCATATATATATATTATCATTTTATCAAATCATTACTAACCTTTCATTTCCGCAAGCTCCGAGTCTTAGTCAAGTCCTTCATGGATTCTCGTATCATTTTCCCCCATATCAAGAGCATCCGGTTTGAGTTTGGTGCCACCACACCAAATCCCTCAAACCATTGCTCTGATACCAAGTTGTAACACACCACTTTTAAAATACGAAAACGCGCGGAAGACTTTTATCCCAAGATTTTTTTTTTTTTTTTTTTTTTTTTTTTTTTTTATCCTCGCGTACCGCGAGGCGTTTTGGCCACCTCCCTCGCGTACCGCGAGGGAGTCCCAAAATTCTTACCCGGAATTCAAACCTCTCGCGTACCGCGAGAGGATACCACTATGATCTTCGCGTACCGCGAGAGAGCCAAAGGAAGGCAATCCGGATAACTTGTCCCTCGCGTACCGCGAAAGAACCATACCAGGTTCTTCGCGTACCGCGAGGCACCAGATTTCCAGTGAGTTTCCCTTCAGCTGCAGATTTCAAACTTTGCCATTTTTCCAACTTTTTGCATCCAAAACACAAACTAAAAATACCCGACACCTGGGTTTTGACCAAAAGTTTACCTACACCACAAAATCACCAAAACATAAATTCTTGACCCAAACGCACACCCCTTTCGAGGATTTCAATACATAGCCCAAAAACCAATCATTTGCACATACGAGAACCCGCCAGAGCCTTGGACTTGACTTGGACTACATCGGAGCTTTTCCTACATAACCACAAAACATAACACCATTAGTAATGAAGATAAAACATAACAAACAAGTAAATTCTACTTGTTTCCACCCATTCCCCCATTTGACCCGTTTCCACCAAATTTTAACATTTGGCTACATAACACTTGTATTTCACCTACAAGTTTCATTCTTTTCATTTATCATTCATATTAACACATTTCCTTTTCCATTATGGCACATTGGCCACAATCTCATTTCCATCATAACACTAGATCATAATTCACCCATTTGACCCATTTGACCCGTTTGCACCCATTTGGTCAATTAAGGTTTTCATACACATACTTTTCACATACAAGTTTCTTTCATCATTTCATTACCACATTTCCATTTCCATTATGGCACGTAGGCCATAACTTCATATCCATTTAGGATACGAGATTATACTCCATAACCATTCTAACCATTATGGTACTTGGACCATAACTCCATATTCATTCTATCCATTATGGTTCATAGACCATAACTCCGTATCCATTCTATCCATTATGGTTCATAGACCATAACTCCATATCCATTCTATCCATTATGGTTCATAGACCATAACTCCATATCCATTCTATCCATTATGGTTCATAGACCATAACTCCATATCGACATATCCATTATAGTATAAATACTATAACTACATTCCTTCAATTTTGCATACAATTTCATGCTCATTCATACCACATAACAAATTATGCAACTTTACACATTATGCATACAATCTTGCATAAAACTCATTTATCCCCGTTTCATTTATGATCAACACATGATCCATTTCCATTATAGCTTAACACTATAATTACATTCATTCATTGTACATACTAAATCATTCACAATTTATCATATCACAAGTATGTACACAATCACATAACACATAATTCACAAAATTCACCATTTATCATCAATACTAAGTAAGTGCATAGGCACTTACCTTTCGGGTTAGAAGATCCCGCACCGCTCTCAAGCTTGCAATTTGATTACCTAAACACATTCGCCTAGTTTAGTAATCTAACATATACCAACATTTCATTACAATTGAGTTCACAACCCAATTTCCCAATTCCAACCCAAATTGACCCGTTTGGGTTATCCTCATAGCCAAACACCCTCTTTCACCACAAACTCACCTACTTGAGTTTCATTAACTTAATCTTAACACTAATTCTTCTTTCAAAAATTATTATTAAGTTAATTTGGTGTTTGCTCAAGTGTCTAACATCTTAAAAACACTTAATCTTCATTAATTCGCCATTTATCATCATGATCCAAACACCCCAAATTTCCACCATATGAACCCTAACTTTTCAAAATCATAATCAAAGGGTTCTAGGATGTTAATCACTACTCTTTACCTTTAGTTTAGCTAGATTATCAATAATCTAACACCATTTCATCACATGCATACAAAATTTCGGTTTTCTTTCAAAACCCATCAAGAACACATCTAAAGTGAGATCAAAAGGATGATTAACACTTACTTGATGTTAGGAAAGTGTTGTGTGAGCCAAAACCTCCTCATTCCGAGCTTCAAATGCAAGATTCAAGCTCCAAACCCGTTTCCTCTTTTTCTCCTTTGCTCTTGAACGACCTAAACACCAAATGAGACTCAATTTTGACTTTCACCAAGTCAAATAGCAGATTTTGGCCACTTTACACCTTTAGTCCCTCAACTTTCAATTTCACCCATATCTTTCCAAAACTAGTTAAAAACTAGTATAACCCCGTTACTAACTTGAAACCCGCTTGTTTCAACTTATTTCTAAAATATTATTTTCCCATAATATTTATTTAGAAATATTTATTCATTTATAACGAGACCCGGATTTTGGTTCGTTACATAATGTCTTGCATATTAATCTTTTTTCTATATATCCATATCTTTTTTTCAATAATTAGTTATTTGTTCTATAATATGGGGTATACTCTCACGGGTACCCTCATGTGAGCATTCTCACGATGTGAAGGGAGATGGATCACCGCCCCCCTCTCGCGTGAAGTGGGTGTGGGGGTGGATGGGGGTGAAGGAGGATCCGTGACTCGCTTCACAGGAGAAAGGGGAAATGTTGTGAGTGTTGGGTGGGTCTCCCATTATGGGTGTGGGTGTTGAGTGGGTCCCCCATGATAAAAAATATGGTATTTCACTCACTTGGTTATTTCCTTTACCAAGTAAGAAACCAACCAAACTTACGTGACGCCCACGTGGTAGAAAAGTTACTCTCACTAACTAAGAGTACACCACCACATACTCTTAATAGGGGATTATTATTACATACTTTTTGCATTTTCAATTCCCACTTTCAACGAAACCACACACCTCTATTTTTAAACTTTATGTTTTCAAATCTTATATGATGATGAAACTTACCCTATACTTGTAGCTTGATGCTTTATCCAAGTTGGCATATCATCATTACATAACTTAGGATCGTTTTGTTTTAAATGTTTTAGATCCTAGGATAGAACAAGTGACTCTTCACTAAAACTAAACACATGTGACATGACCAAACATTAGACAAGAAAAACAGGATACGAACATATGCAGTTTTGTTGGTTTCTAGTAACGCTCATGATTACAATGGTGATGATGGTGAGGATACAATTATTTTTGTAATGGTCCAAAAAGAGTGGTCATTTATGTCGCCTGGTACCTTAGCCACATGCCTATGTGAGGAAGGAGAGTGGTCCTCTTTTGTATCTAGTTCATCAAATCAATTCTTGTCTTTTCCTTTTATGCATTTAACTAGATTCTTGTCCTTCCTTTTTATATCCCAGTTAAAACCTTTAATTCGTTATAGAAGATATATTTATATTGTTATCGGGAGGGTTACTGGACAAAGGCCTAAAAGCATACGAAGCCATCAGTACCCGACACGTGTCTTTGGGGTGACGGGTAAATCCGTCCGCAACCTAATGTATATATAATTACACAAGCTATGTTATATAATTACGTAACCTATTTTTATAATTACACAACTATTTTATGATGCGCACGATGATAAGTACACATGTTATACGATGATGATTATGCATGTTATACACACAACACATTGACACTTAAAAAATTATTTTTTTAAATAAAAGTTTAGTAAAACTATACTAAAATTAAAAATAATAGAATGTTCAAGGTGGAGGTTTGGGGCCTAATGGTAAAAGGAAAGTCCCACAACCAAGAGGTTGTGGGTTTTAACCTTGTTCAGGGCAAGAGAAAAATCACCGTTAAAAAAATAATAATAAAATGTTTGATTTTGTGGTGCATTTTAAAATTGTCGTATAAAAAGTTATGTGTGTTTAAAAAATATGAGAGAGCTTGAAAAAAAGTCAACAACGGTACTTGATTCCAATTTTACCCCTCCAAGTCATTTTTACGTTTAAAACAATTGATTATCTGACATCTCTTCATCTCAACCCTTATTATCTTGATCAATGATCCAAAATCTTCCGTAGCCTTTGTACGCTAAACGATCTTTGTATTTTCAACATTTCTCTATTTTTATTTAACATTTCTCATAGGTATTATGTGTGAGAAATATGAGTAGAGAAGTTATTTTTGCAAATTGAAGTGTGTTCTCTTACAACTAGGATATCTGTTATGCATCACATAGTGCATTCTCTGATATTTATGAAGTTTTTGTAATGTGAGTTTTTCATTTAATAAGGATTTTGCGTTCAAAACACCGTATACATGATTTAAGGAAAAAAAAAATTTGCAAAAAAAATTTTCATAATAAAAATTTATATAAACTCAAATACTTGCAAGGACACCAAGCACTTTCATAAAGTTTGTATTTATAATCCTTATTCTAATAAATGATTTCAAATAATGTCACATGTCATTATCATATTTTTTTCTTACTAAAATCTTCTAATTTTCTCTATTTTAAGTAAGTTTGAATTTTAAAATTTAATTATGTTAATGTTTTTATTTTTTTTTAAAGATAATATAAAATTTGAATTCTAATTATTACTTTATTAAGTAAACAAATAATTTTATTTCTTGTTTTACACATTATTTAATTTTTTTACACATTATTGTATTTTATTTTTTTATTAAACAATCTCATATAATACATGGGTATATAACTTAGTAGTATAATACTATGATCCAAGCTCATTATCATTAGTCACAATTAATGAAGATGTTTTTTTAATAAATAAGGACGATAGAAAACTAAACTTGACGAGAAAACATAAAACCAGAAGCATTTATCATAAACGAGTATATCCGACTTGCATATTTACGAGCAAACCCAATAGGTATTGAGTAATAGATGCCCGACCGGTTATGAGACCAGATATAAAATACGTTTTTATAATCCTATATAAAACCGGCGTTAACAAAACCCCTCCCACATCCTAGTATCCTACCCATTGCGATCCTTATTAACTGTGAGCAACAGGGCCGACCCTGAGCATGTGCGGGGTGGGCGACCGCGCATGGCCCGGTTTTTTCAAGGAGCCCAAAATTATATATATATATATATATATATATGTATATATATTTAATATAAACTGAGTTTAAAAAAATATTACATATAACAATTAACTTATGGGTCAAATAAATTTAGTTTAAAAACCCATTAACAATTACTCTATCATTGGGCCATGTCCAAATTAATAATTTTACCTAATATAAAAAACATACGACAAAATTCAATTGGATGAATTCAATAAAGGGAGGTTTTTGAATTTTTTAATAAACATACGACAAAATTCAATCGAAAAAAACACACGTCAAAATTCAATCGGATGAATTCAATAAAAAAATATACGACAAAATTCAATCGAAAAATCAAATCTAGTGTTGTTACAATTTTCATTATATTAATGATTTTTTTTCTTCATATATTTAACTTTATATTTAATTTTTTAGAGGCCCATTTTCTTCAGTCGCACAGGACCCCTAAAATCTCAGGGACGACCCTGGTGAGGAATAACACCAATCAAGGTTGTAATAACCTAAATAAAGATCAAACATTTTAAGATATATATTGTAAACAAATCAAGAAGCATTTTAAAATTAGCTAACACATGAAACCCAAAGCTAAACCTACGGAGTTGTTTGGATAAAAGATATGATTCGTGTCAATGAGCTAGTGGTGGAGTGGTAAGGGAGAGATTTGGTGTACCTAGTGACCCAGGTTCAATCCCTGCTCTCCACATTAGTTTCTGCGGCATGCAAACGAGGCCTAGCTTAGGCTGATGCACCTGAGTTTTACCTACGCTGATCCAGGGTTCGAGTCTCGGCTCTCCTTCAAGCCCGGAAGGGGCCGTATTCGGGGGAATTTTTTCTTGGATGCTCTCAAACTCTGACACCAAGTGGGTCCGGTTAAGACAACATATTGGCCGGAGTTAGACGAGACTCTCCCATGTAAAGAGGGATGTGACGTCACAGCATTCAATGTTCGTCGTTAGAAAAAAAAAGAAGAAGATATGATTCGTGGTAGGTGTCTTTCAAGTCCCAAATGATGATGAAATGAACGCAGAAAGGAAGATGCATGAAAACCATAAAAATGGAATTCACCAACCATTTACTGTTAAAAATCTTTGGTGACGTCATCTTTTCCTTTAGTTCCCATGTTCCTTCCCTTTTTAGTCTTTTACAATCTTTATATCTCATACGCCAACATTTATAAAGCTAGAAAATGACATATGTTTGTTATATTATTGCATAATTTAATAAAAATGTAGAAATATTTAGGGTATAAATACACTTTAAAATTAAAACTTTTGTGTAGCAAGGGTGTTCACTGCTAGTTCCATAAGCTTTCTTGAACCAAAGTATGATTCATGATTTAAAGAATATCCGTATTTTAATAAACGATTTCAAAAATGCCACGTGTCATTATTATATTTTTTTCTTACTAAAATGTTTTAATTTTTTCTATTTTAAATAAACTTATAATTTTAAAATTTAATTATGTTAATTTTTCTTTTTCAAAAAAATAAAATAAAATAAAATTTGAATTATAATATTACTTAATTAAGAAAACAAAGAATTTTATTTATTGTAATTTCATTTTTCTATTAAACAACCCCATGTAATACATGGGTATATATATATATATATATATATATATATATATATATATTTGAACGGCGAACATTGAATGTTGTGACGTCGCACCCCCATCCCATGGGAGAGCGTCGTCCAACTCCGGCCAATATGTTGTCTTAACCGGGCCCACTTGGCGTCAGAGTTGGAGAGCATCCAAGGAAAAATCCCACCCAATACGGCCCCTTCCGGGCTTGAGGGAGAGCCGAAGCCCGTACCCTGGATCGACGTCGGTAAAACCCTGTGCATCAGCCTAAGAACTAGGCCTTCATTTGCATGTCTCAGAAATTAATGGTGGTGGCAGGGATTGAACCCGGGTCCCTTGGGACTTTAGAACTCACCTCAACCACTACACCACAACCTCTTTGGCTAATACATGGGTATATAACCTAGTTTAAAAAAAAAACTATCAAATTCCCCTTTATATTGAAAGACAAATGAAATTGAACAGTAACTTTTTTCTATTTTTTTAATTTTTGTCCAATTTTTTTTCACCCTCATACTTTGTATAATATACGTTTTAACCCGTTTCATTTTCTAATGATTTCGTTTTTTTGTAATACCTTTCACTTATTTACTTTTTTTTAAAATGGACTGTGCGGTTGTCTTTAGTTTTTTTTTGGTGCCGGTATTGGTATTATCGAAGCAGATATTAATATTGGTTTTTTTTAAAACGGAGTTAAATAGAGTTTTTATTTTGTATCGTAGGTTATAGCGGACGCTAGATTATGAGCGAATAACACCGTTACCGGTATTAGTATTGGCTTTAATGTTTTCGGCTAACATCATTGCTGGTTTTGGTATTATCGAAACGGGTATCTGTATGTGTTTGTACAGTTTTTGACGATCTGCATTACGCGAAAAAAACAACCAAACTCACGTAGCGCGGGAAAACAAAACTAAAGGGCCACTTTAAATGACAACTATAGGAGGTTAAAGTAAATGCTATATAAAGTTACTATTAGGATTTAGGAGCATGAGATAAAAACAAAATAGTTTGATTTACTGTTTATAAATATAAACTATTATAAAAGGTCATTTTTTAAACAAAATTGACTGAATACTACTTTATTATTAATTATATGGTATTATAATATTTTTCAAAATAGTTATGTAAACAATTAAATATTGTATAAATCTGAAAAATTAAATCTTAAAGAAAAACCTAAACACACATTCTAATTATCTTATCTCCACTAATCATCGTAAGGATGGAGGGTATGCTCCCTGTTTTATCCATGTCCTCAATGGCCACATTAGCGTCACAATAGTTTCCTCTCAGACTTTCTAAATAGGTGGGAATACATTATCCAAACACCTCGTGCTAAGTAAAATTTTTTAATTCTTTATTTAACTATTTATTTTAACCATCAAATTCTTTCAAAACCAATATCCAAACTACATATAATAAGTCATTAATTATAAAAAAAACAATTCATTAATTTCAAAATGAAAATAACATAAGATGCACTCAAAGCTCTCATCTCCAACATTAGATTATTTCATATTTCCATGATAGCATCACATTCAACATTGTCCTGTTATAATTATTATGTGATTTTATGATGAATTCCAAGTCCGCTTGTTTTTCTTGTTCATCCAAGGTTTGTTGTTTTCGCATCGAGCCGACCCAAACTTCTTCTTCCTCTTTTAAAAGGCGGAACTTCTCGTCTCTAACCCGGGTTTTTTAATTGGCTTCGGCTTCAGAGAAAGTGTTGAAGTTGGTAACCATGTGTTAGTAGAACCACATGTGATGATGATCCTGTCGATTTCTTTTCTTTTCGTGTTGGTCTTGCCAACTCCTCATAGTTGGGGACTTCGTTGTCATTAGTGTTAAGGTAGATGTTGGGAAATTGGGTATATGAAGATGTGTTGTATTGACCTAATTTAGTCGCCGTCGTTCTTTTGGCTGAATGCGACTCAATAGAATGTGCACCCATGGGAGGAACGGTGGTCCAGAATGAGTGATGACGAAGTATTGGCCGTTTATTGAACTTGGTCGGGTATTGGCCGAATTGGCACTATTGGAATTGTGGGTTATATTGAGGTTTTTGTGATAATATGGCGTTGAATTGGGGTTGTAGTTGTGGTGTTTGCAAGACTTTCGGGTTAAAGTGTTTATTGCTAGAGGATTCCATTTGGTATATTTGAGAAAGATTAAAGTTTGTGAAGAAAAATGTAAAATTATACTGATAAATTTTGAAAAATTAAATATGTATTCTTTTCTAAAAAATAATTTTTTTAATAAGGACTAATGGCTATATAGTCGTCGATCAACGGATACAACCAAAGAGTGACTCGAGGAGTCTCCAAAGAAAATCATCGGGGCCGACAGGGCTGAACCGTCCCAGAACCCGTAACGTCCACCCTAATAATGGCTTCATGGACCTAAATTTGGAAACATTAAGGTACATCTATAAACCATAACTAACTTTAAAATCACGCGAGCACCATTTTTCACCATAGTTTAATACTTAATCTTTAAAAGTTTTAGATAGACTAAAGAAAAACAAAAATTGCAACATCGTCTAAATATCCTCAAATTCTCACATTTACTTTTCTTTTCTTCAAACTATGGGATTTACCCGCCTCGTGTTGCGGCGGCGTTGAAACGTACAGCAACTCGAACCGCCTCGCGTTACGGCGGATTCGAAATGTACGGTAACTTGAACCACCCCGAATCACGGCGGCGTCAAAACGTAGACTAACTCTACCGCCCCGTGTTGCGACGACGTCAAAACGTATAGTAACTCGAACCACCCCGCGTTACGGCGACGTCGAAACGTAGGTCGTAATTTAATTGAGTTACAGAAAAAGGTTTATTAAAGTTGAGAGACCAAATATTAAACTTATTAAAACTGTGGGGGCTAAATAGAAAAATTATTTATTGTCTTTCAGTACTTATAAATTGGGGTTGAAGTTGATAATAATTACCATTTTGTTATTATCCCTATTTTCACTTTTACAATAAAAGATGACATTCTTGTAATTAATCTCAAATGAAAGACAACTTTGTAATTTCACATAAGTTACTATTAATTTCACATGGTTAATCAATAATAAGGAGAATATCATAAAATTAACCAACACTTTATAAAATTTTAAATATATCCTTACTATTTAATGGTAAAAATATTAACAAAAGACTTTAAAGGACACGTAGTATTGTACGAGTCTTTAAACAGGTGGTAGAAGCCCTCCCTTTCCTATAGTAAACATTGTTTTATTACTTTCTTTAAAAAAATAATTAAAGAATAAAAACTAGCATATGCTGCATGTTTTTTTACAATATTACTTCGGTCCATAAATAAGGTAACATGTGGCATATTAAAAAGCGTACAGTCTCAATAGTTTCATTCAATGGAGTAAATTGTACACCATCACTAGCACTTATATACACTTATTTTTTATATTTATGCCAACTATAAAACTTTTGTATTGAGGGGTCTTTTTAAGTCTAATGATGTACCTACAAAAGACTATCCTTGAGTAATACATAGGTGATTTAAATGCCTAAAAATCAATATCATATTTTGCTTTTATGAAAATTGGTCAACAACTATAGCATTCTTCTAGAAAAGTCATCACAAAAATAAGAATATGAGTAAATGTGTCTACACGTAGGGCCGTCCTAAGATTTTAAGGGCCCTGTGTGACTAAAAAAATAGGTCTTTAAAAATCTAAAATATAAAGTTATAATTAATATAATATATACCATTTCCTTGCAAAATTTATTTTTAATAATTTTTAACGTTTCAAATATCCTTCAAAATATAATCTATTAATAAAAAAAGTAAAATAAAAGTCAGCTATTAATTTTTCTTATTAAGATAATAATTAAATATTAAGAAAACTTGCGAGCCACTCCACTAGGAGCTATGCAAATCAAAAGTGACCATAAATTAACATCAATAATTTACAAAATTGAGGACAAAAACAATATAGATACCGATTTGACAAATAATTAGATTTGGGTTTCTAGTTGTAATAAACTAATAATAATAATATTATTTATTATTTTGCATGAAAACATATCTAGCTATAGCTCCACAACAAATGATCTTCCGGCCAGAATTCACTGTTGCCGGAGATGGGCCCGGTGATCTTCTCCGACAATGTGTAGAAAATCCGGTATCTCGGGTCCATGTAAAGATCCGGCAAATCAAGAAACGGGTCATCTATTATATCACTTTCGGGTGAAGATGAAGAACATGGAAGCTCAATTTGGGTCGGCTCGGATTCGTCTTCGTGGTTTCGAAGAACCAAAGTGGCGGCTGTGAGTGCCGCGGCTTGGATGTCTCTAGGGGAATTGGAAGCTGGCTTGGGAAGCCGGTGAGAGTGTTCAGGGAAATTTAGGATCGCTGAGCGACCTTTGATTGCGATGGCGGCAACATCATGAGCTCTAGCCGCCATCTCTGGGGTGTCAAATGTCCCGAGCCATATTCTTGATTTTTTCTTTGGCTCTCGGATTTCTGACACCCATTTTCCCCAGCTCCGCCTGCGTACCCCGCGGTACACAGGGTGGTGCTCACTTTGATCAATGTCGATTTTCTTGATCTTTTTGGTGACTTCGTCACCCGATTCTCGGTCTTTGGACCGTTTGGTGGTTGTGGTGGTGGTGGCGGCGATGGCATGATTCATGTTATTCTAGATGGAGTGGTGGTAGTAGGTAAGCATGGAAGTATTTGTCTTGTACAAGAAGAATATGAGAAGGTTGTTCTTATATATAACCCTTTTTTTCTATTGTCTTCTTTTACTTTTACTTTTTCTTTTTCTTATCAAATTAATTAATATATTTTAGTAATTTAGGTTTTTAATTAAAGAAATTTAAGAACAAAATTGAATAGTTTAGGTCAAGTTTTAATTGATTTATTAATATTTTTCATCTATTAAAAGACTGGTTTGATTATAAAAAAGTATTAAAATAATAAAAATATATTTTTGTTAGTTTATGAACAATCGAGGATTTATTTAAATGACTTATAGATGGTTGGATGAACTTTCTACTTTGTAAAGTATTTTTTATTTATTATTATACAAATTTGGATTTATATGTTATTTTTGTTTAAATATGCTAAGTAAATACAAAATTAGTCAATAACAAATATTTTACAAAGTAGAAAGATTGTAACACTAATATTTCTATTTTAATTTGTCAGTTATAGAAAATGTAATATAAAAGAAAATAGATTATAGTATAGTTTTTATTTTTTTCTTAATATTAATATTCATGTGAAAAAAAAATCATAAGATAAAGTTATGATCTTAAAATCATTTAAAAATAAAAACCTATCGAATAAATCTTTTTAGTAAAGATGAATACTATATGTTTTCTTATCTCATAAACTAAGACATTTATGAATATTACGAGGGACAATTAAATAATGTAAATGAGATCAATATAATTTTGCATCAATACTGAAAACTAACACAAATTTAAGCTCAATTAACTGATAAGAATGCGTCATTTGGTTAATTTTAACAAATATTAACGTCATATTATTTTAGTTTATTTTATATATAAATATAAACGTATATTATAATCGAAAGTTTAAGATAAAATGTGGCACCATTAATTTATGCACAAAGTAAAGGGTGGAATAAAGGGATATAAAAGAAAAAGCTTACAATCTTATAATACTGATGGTTGTGGGGCTTTATTGAGAGTGGATTCATCCTCTAATATCACGTCATGTGGCGCTGACTGGATGCTGACTAAGCAGTGGATAAAGCCCCTGCTGAAACACTTGAGGGTGTTGTGGTGCAGGTGAGCGGGGGCTTTATCGAATTAATTTTTTGTTCCTTCCAACGGCTCCTTCTCCCGCTACCACACCCACGCCCACCCCCTAGCGCCCCATAGCACCCCCAGCCACTTGACACCCTTGCGGTGTTCGCCACCAAGGTGGCTCGCGCCCACCCCCTTGCGCCCCCAACAACGGGCCACAACCATCAGCCTAACATGAATGATTATCGAGGGGAACTCCTTTAGAATTATTGCAAAAAGAAAAATTGATTTATTGCTTTAACTATTTGTACGTAATACAACAAAAATCGTACATCCTTAAATTTGGCGTTTCTTTACCTCGAAAAAGGCTTGGCTTATTTCCGAAGACTCAATCCCCAAAAGTCATCAACTTTCTTTTTAGAGTATCCGGTGTATGAAAATGAGGTGTGAACCGTCAAGAGGGGCGTGAAACACCACCCAAACGACTGAAAGGGGCATGAGAATTTTTACGGGAAAAAAGAAAAATGGAAGAGGGCGTGGGCACTTGATTGGCTGAGATGAGGTGTGAAGGGGGTGAGGGCGCGTGTAACACCACCCCCTCTTGTGTGAAATGATGTGAAACATACTCTTGGGTAGTATACCAGATACTCATACAATGTGTTGGGTGGTATAACTTTTTTAACCGAGTTTCTTAAACGTTCCGTTAATAACATTTAAAGTTTTTTTATCCTCTAAAACATTCAACTTTTATTATGTGATAATCTAATAAAATCTTTTTATAAATATTTAATATTTTAAAATTAAGTGACGAAAATAAAATATGTATGAATCATACATACTATCTAGTCTGTTTTTTTATTTTATAAATTAACTTGAAGTAAAATTGTATGAGCTAATAGTAAAGAAAAACAGTTCACTAAATAATAACCAGGTTTTTATATTTGTACAAACAATGTTAAATTAAAAGAAATTAATTATTAAATATTAACAAAGATTTGTATATGTTCAATTTAATTATATCATTTAGTTTTATTTTTTTAACATTTATAAAATGTTTTACGAATATGTAATGAAAGTGGCATAACTTTAGAAGAACATTGTAAGTAAGTTTAGCATTACATTTGTAAAAGTTGGTTTGTAACATCCCAAAAATAAAACGACAGATATAATAACGGAATAAACGAACGAGGCATGTCGGGTCGGTTCGGATTGACCGACGGGCTGGAAGGGGAGCCTCCCCTATAAATAGCCAAGGTCACCACCAATTTCTCTCATTTGCAACTTCTAGAGAGAGAAACCGTAGAGAGAGAAAGTTGTCGGATCGACCCGAGATTTGAGAAGTGTGTTGCTCCAGAGCTCGTGAGAAGAACCTCCGGATCAGAAACTCGATTCAGATAACGATCGGACCTAAATCTGAGTTTTTGTTCGTTTTTGAGTTTTTCGGGTTTTGGGTGAAAATGTAAAGTTTTTACGGATGAAACTGGAAAGTAAACATAGATTTGAGTTCCTTAATGGAAAACAAACGTTTTGAATGTAAATAGGTTCGGGATCTTGACGTGTAAAGAGGTACGCAGGAAGCAAGGTCTGCGCACTTGCTAAGTGCGCAGGCATCAGGATGGTTAAGTAAAGTTAGTATGTTTAGAATGGTTAAACCGTTAGAGTCGGTTTTGGTCTGATGTGTATTTAACTAATCAATTCAGATCGGAAGTGAAGTTGTTGGACCTTTGTTTAGGACAACCGAGACTAGCTTATAAGGTGAGTTCTAGAAGCCCTCTTTTAAATGTTTTAATAATGTTTTTGGGCTGGTGTGCATACGTAACGATGTGACTATTTTATAAAACGATGTTTATGAATGTTGTATGTGACGTTTTATAAAATGATGTTTATGAACGATGTTTTGGAAGGAAGTGTTATGAAAGAAGTGTTTATGAAATATTTTGCCAAAAGAAGTTTATGAAGTTTACGAAGTGTTTATGAATCAAGGAATGATTTTTAATAAAACGTGCGAATGCTTTAACTGAAGTTTTGAAGTAAAATAAGTGAATGTTTACGAAAGTCTCAAACGAAGGAATCTGCCAATATTCCTTAGGGAATGAAGGTTATGGTTATGGGAAGTATGTTATGGGCCTTTACCTTTTAGGGGCCTTTGTGGCTGGCCAACTGTTGTACAACTGGGGCGATGACGGTCGCCAAGGGGATTATCGTGATCCTTGAAGTTTGGTACGATTTACCTTACGGGGTAGTCGTGCTTGAAGTTTGGTACTTGTGTCCTACGGGGCGCAGTGCTTGAAGTTTGGTACGTGTCATCCTTGTGATGCCGTGCTTGAAGTAGTGTTGAATAACCTAAGTATCGGGCCCTTGGAGTTCCTCACCCGAAGGACAGTACGGTGACTGATGGGCCTAGTGGTGGTGATCTTTAGGTTATTCAGCTAGTATGTGACGTTTGGATTTGACGGTTACGAGAAGGCGCAGATTCGATATGTTCGTTGACTTATGTTTATGAAGTGTTATGTTTTGTTATTGCATTATTTTACGTACGCTTTTTATTAAATGAAGTATGAAGTTATGTTTTTGGCAAATTATTTGAAGTTAAGGTTTTATGTTAAAACTAGAACTCACCAGCGTAGCTGACTTTTTAGTATGCACATTCAGGTTAAGGCAGGTATGGATGATGGACGGTGATGCTTGGAAAGCGAGAAGAGTTACCCGGTTGATCATGAAGACTGGCATCCCGTTATGATTAGATTATGATATGTTTATGTAATAGACTATGTTACGCTTCCGTTGTTAAACAATGTAATGGTTATGTTTTATTGAAGTATTTTCCGCTGCGTTATTGATTATCAAGTTTAAGAACTGTTTGTTAATGAGTAAATCCAACAAGTGAGGCCTCCCGGGTTTGGGGCCTTACAAGTTGGTATCAGAGCAATAGTTTGAGAGATTCGGACACTCCCAGTGTCTGAACTTAAACTGTGAATGGGACCGAAAGCGGATGCCAGTACGGGTAACTCGAGTCACAGCATCAGGTATGAAGGTAGTATATATTTACGTATATAGTATACCTTAGAAAGGGTTAGGTAAGGACTTGTGTTCTGATGGAATCACAAAGGTGGTCAAATAGAAATCGAAAGGTAGTGTAATGGTTAATTGCAGATGGCCAGTGTATATTAACATCTTACAGTGCTTATTGAATTTTATTTGTTAACTAGCGTGATAACATTGGATTCCTTGTCTTATAGAACGAAATGGCTAGGAGAGGAAACGGAAGGCGTGGTGGGGGACGTACCGGTGGTCGAAATGGTGGGCGTGGCAGGACCCCTGTGCGCCAAGAGTATAGTGAAGAAGGAAGTGTTCACACTGAACTGACGGTTAGTGTGCATGGAACTGAGCAGACACTGGTAGAAGAACAACCTTTCACTTTTGAACCAGAAGTGAGAGCAGCTATAGCTCGAAAGTTCACAGAATTGATGAAGACTTCTCTGCCAGGTCTGTTGGCAGAAGCATTGAAGCAGGTTAATGGGGTAGGTGGGTTTAGTGCGGCAATTGGTGCTCAGAACAATGAGACCGACAACGCACCGCCTACTCGCGGATGCGACTATAAGTCCTTTGAGGCATGTAACCCACCGGTCCTCTCTGGAAAGAAAGACGCGGTGGCTACGTTTGATTGGGTGATCTGTATGGAAGCTGCCATTCGTCTGAGCGAGTGTCGAACGAATCAAGTTGTAAAATTTGCTGCTAACTCCTTGAGGGAGGAAGCATCCCAATGGTGGGAAAGTGTACGTCAGGCAAAAGGGAGCGAGGTTGTGGACGCAATGATGTGGGCTAACTTGAAAACCTTGGTGATCAAGAATTTCTGCCCAAGGAACGAGATCGAGAAGGTAGAGAGGGAATTTCTGGGTTTGAAGGCTGGGAGCATGACGCACCGGCAATACACGACCCGATTCAATGAACTGGCACGTCTGGTGTCACATCTTGTCACGACTGAGGAAAGAAAGATTGCATGCTACATTCAAGGACTGCCGGACCAGGTCCGCACCTATGTTAAGGCAAACGCCCCTACTACCTATGATTCGGTAGTAGAACTGAGCGGCGTGGTATTTGATGATCTGGCGCTGAATGTTGTTGCCATTGAAGAGCCTAAGAAGAAGATGAGTTTTCCCGCTAAACGATCGGGTGGGAAGCTGTTTGGGGCTCGGGATAAGCAGGTCAGGGTAGGCGAGACGGCAGTCTGTGGAAAATGTGGGGTAAGACATGTGGGTGAATGTCGGCTAGGGTCAAATCAGTGCTTTAAATGCGGCAAAACCGGACACTACTCCCGTGAATGCCCGCACGGATTCAAATGCTACAACTGTGGGGAGAGTGGTCATATGAGCCGGGAATGCACCAAGACCAGGATGGGTGAAGCCGGGAAGGGGAAAGGCCCGGAGAAGAAAGAAGAGAGGCCCCGAGCCAAGACTCGTGCGTACACTCTGACGCAAGATCAGGCCAGGATGGACCCTGACGTGGCGTCAGATATGTTCATCCTTGACAACACTTTTGTTTTTGTGTTATTTGATTCGGGTGCCAGTAAGAGTTTTATATCTGCGACTTTCTGTAAACGAGTGAAGTACACTGTCAGTAAGCTAGAAAGGGCCTTTAGTGTAGAAACCGCTGAGGGTAGGACTGCGAGAGTAACCAATGTAGTTGACAACTCCATGATAAAAATAGAAGGTCATAGGTTCCCTGTTAGATTGTGTGTTATGGTTTTGGGAGGGTTCGATGTCGTGTTAGGTATGGATTGGCGGCTAACTGCCAATGAAGCGCAAATTATATGTAAACGAAAGATAATCCTACTCAAGGCTCCGGATGGTAGCAAAGTCGAGGTTTTTGGAGATCGTGACTCCCCGATGCCAAACGTCATCTCTATGATTAAGGCAACAAGTTACTTGAGGCGCGGATGCGAGGCTTATCTGGTGTACGTAATTGACAAGAGTAAGGAAGTGAAGGAACTAGACGATGTACCCGTGGTACGCAAGTACCCGGAGGTGTTTCCCGAGGACTTGCCTGGGATACCACCCGACAGAGAAATTGAGTTCCGAATCAACTTAGTACCAGATGCCCAGCCCGTGGCTAAGGCTCCATATCGACTAGCACATGTGGAAATGAAAGAACTTATGACCCAATTAGACGAACTACTTGAGAAGGGGTTTATACAACCAAGCATCTCGCCATGGGGTGCTCCGGTGTTGTTTGTGAAGAAGAAAGACGGTTCGATGAGAATGTGTATTGATTATCGCGAGTTGAACAAACGTACGGTGAAAAACAAGTACCCTTTACCTAGGATCGATGACCTGTTTGACCAATTGCAAGGCGCAAGTTGGTTCTTGAAAATCGACCTTCGGTCCGGGTACCATCAGTTGAAGGTGAGGGAAGAAGACATACCGAAAACTGCATTTCGCACGCGTTATGGACATTTCGAGTTCCGGGTAATGTCTTTCGGATTGACGAACGCCCCCGCAGCGTTCATGGATTTGATGAATAGAGTTTGTCGACCAAT
The DNA here is from genome assembly GCA_023525975.1 of Smallanthus sonchifolius. Lineage (NCBI taxonomy): Eukaryota > Viridiplantae > Streptophyta > Magnoliopsida > Asterales > Asteraceae > Smallanthus > Smallanthus sonchifolius. The sequence goes on along the minus strand of CM042041.1, from coordinate 55,235,323 downwards.
GCTGGATCGATCGGTAATCGTGTTCATCGATGATATCCTTATCTACTCCAAGAATGAGGGTGATCACGCGTGTCACTTGAAAGAAGTATTGGAAGCTCTGAAGAAGGAAAAGTTGTATGCTAAGTTCTCCAAATGATCGTTCTGGCTTAGGGAAGTCCAATTCCTAGGTCACGTCATTAACCCGAACGGCATTATGGTTGACCCAACAAAGATAATGACGGTAAAGGAGTGGGACATTCCTAATACGCCAACTGAAATCCGCAGTTTCTTGGGATTGGCAGGCTACTATCGGAGATTCATCCAAGATTTTTCAAAAATAGCTTCGCCATTGACAAAGTTGACTCGGAAGGAGGTAAAGTACGAATGGGGTTCGACCCAGGATGAGGCGTTTAAGGAATTGAAAGAGAAGCTAACCCAAGCTCCAGTCTTGGCCCTTCCCGAGGGCAATGAAGACCTGGTGGTATACTCTGACGCGTCGGGTCAGGGATTAGGGTGTGTGTTGATGCAACGCGGTAGAGTGATTGCATATGCGTCGCGGCAGTTGAAAGTTCACGAAGTCAACTATCCGACTCATGATTTGGAACTTGCTGCTGTCGTATTCGCATTGAAAATCTGGGGGCACTACCTGTACGGGGTAAAGTTTACTATTTACTCCGACCACAAAAGTTTGAAGTACTTCTTCGAACAAAAGGAACTTAATATGAGGCAGAGGCGATGGTTGGAACTGTTGAAAGACTATGACTGTGAAATAATATATCATCCTGGAAAGGCAAACGTGGTGGCTGACGCTCTAAGCCGAAAGGATGTGCCTACTCCTATTCGAGTGAAAGCTTGCCGGTTGGTGGTAACATCGGATGTGATGAGAGAAATCGAAAAGGCTCAAGATGAGGCACTTAAAGAAGAAAATATAAAGTAGGAAAGGATGGTTGGCCAACATGACAAGTTGGAATATAACACCCTTGGTGTTAGGACACGTTTTGGACGGGTATGGATACCTATGGGTGGCGAGCTTAGAACCAAAATCTTGGATGAGGCTCATAAGTCTCGGTACTCTATCCATCCTGGTACCAATAAAATGTACCAAGATCTAAGGAAGGAATACTGGTGGCCTGAAATGAAGCATGAAGTGACAAAGTACGTAAGCAAGTGCTTGACTTGCTCGCAAGTAAAGGCCGAACACCATAAACCGTATGGAAAGTGGGAACACATTACCATGGACTTCATAACCAAGCTACCTCGCACAGCTAAAGGTCATGATACCATTTGGGTAATTGTGGACCGTTTAACAAAGAATGCTCATTTCCTACCTATTCGCGAGACGTTCTCGTTGGAAAGGTTAGCAGAAGTGTTTATCAACGAAGTAGTAGCACGGCATGGGATGCCTTTGACGATCGTATCTGACCGGGACACACGATTCACATCGAGGTTCTGGAAAAGATTCCACGAGGCGATGGGCACGAGGCTTAATATCAGCACGGCATACCACCCACAAACGGATGGTCAGTCCGAAAGGACCATTCAGACATTGGAGGATATGCTTCGCGCTTGTATTATCGATTTTGGCGGCAGTTGGGACAGTCATCTGCTGTTAGCCGAATTCTCCTACAACAATAGTCATCACACGACTATACGCATGCCGCCTTACGAAATGTTGTATGGGAGAAGATGCAGGACCCCGGTTTGTTGGAGTGAGATTGGACAAAAGGAATTAGGAAGTCTTGAAGTCGTTAAAGAAACGTCGGAAAGGTTTGATCAAATCAAAGCACGAATGAAGGCCGCACAAGATCGTCAGAAATCCTATACGGATAAACGACGAAGGCCTATCAAGTTTGATGTTGGGGACAGAGTAATGTTGAAAGTGTCACCCTGGAAGGGAATCATACGATTCAGGAAAAGAGGAAAGTTAAGTCCGAGGTTTGTCGGACCATTCAGGATAATGGCACGGGTTGGTGAAGTCGCTTATCGGTTAGAGTTGCCTGATGAGTTAAGTGGGATTCATCCTACCTTCCATGTATCACACTTGCGAAAGTGTTTGGCGGATGAATCGGCTCACGTACCACTTACTGACATCGAAGTCGACAATAGCCTGAACTACATCAAAGAACCTGTGGCCATCTTAGATCGAAAGGAGAAGCGTTTGCGTAATAAATTCCAATGGAAGCACCGAAAGGGATCGGAATCTACTTGGGAAACGGAGACAGAAATGAGGGAGTCGTACCCTCAACTATTTGACTTATGATAGGTTTCGGGGACGAAACCTATTGTAAGGGGGTAGACTTGTAACATCCCAAAAATAAAGCGTTAGAGTCGGTTTTGTTCGTTTTTGGGTTTTTCGGGTTTTGGGTGAAAATGTAAAGTTTTTACGGATAAAACTGGAAAGTAAACATAGATTTGAGTTCCTTAATGGAAAGCAAACGTTTTGAATGTAAATAGGTTCGGGATCTTGACGTGTAAAGAGGTACGCAGGAAGCAAGGTCTGCGCACTTGCTAAGTGCGCAGGCATCAAGATGGTTAAGTAAAGTTAGTATGTTTAGAATGGTTAAACCGTTAGAGTCGGTTTTGGTCTGATGTGTATTTAACTAATCAATTCAGATCAGAAGTGAAGTTGTTGGACCTTTGTTTAGGACAACCGAGACTAGCTTATAAGGTGAGTTCTAGAAGCCCTTTTTTAAATGTTTTAATAATGTTTTTGGGCTGATGTGCATACGTAACGATGTGACTATTTTATAAAACGATGTTTATGAATGTTGTATGTGACGTTTTATAAAATGATGTTTATGAACGATGTTTTGGAAGGAAGTGTTATGAAAGAAGTGTTATGAAAGAAGTGTTTATGAAATATTTTGCCAAAAGAAGTTTATGAAGTTTACGAAGTGTTTTTGAATCAAGGAATGATTTTTAATAAAACGTGCGAATGCTTTAACTGAAGTTTTGAAGTAAAATAAGTGAATGTTTACGAAAGTCTCAAACGAAGGAATCTGCCAATATTCCTTAGGGAATGAAGGTTATGGTTATGGGAAGTATGTTATGGGCCTTTACCTTTTAGGGGCCTTTGTGGCTGGCCAACTGTTGTACAACTGGGGCGATGACGGTCGCCAAGGGGATTATCGTGATCCTTGAAGTTTGGTACGATTTACCTTACGGGGTAGTCGTGCTTGAAGTTTGGTACTTGTGTCCTACGGGGCGCAGTGCTTGAAGTTTGGTACGTGTCATCCTTGTGATGCCGTGCTTGAAGTAGTGTTGAATAACCTAAGTATCGGGCCCTTGGAGTTCTTCACCCGAAGGACAGTACGGTGATTGATGGGCCTAGTGGTGGTGATCTTTAGGTTATTCAGCTAGTATGTGACGTTTGGATTTGACGGTTACGAGAAGGCGCAGATTCGATATGTTCGTTGACTTATGTTTATGAAGTGTTATGTTTTGTTATTGCATTATTTTACGTACGCTTTTTATTAAATGAAGTATGAAGTTATGTTTTTGGCAAATTATTTGAAGTTAAGGTTTTATGTTAAAACTAGAACTCACCAGCGTATCTGACTTTTTAGTATGCACATTCAGGTTAAGGCATGTATGGATGATGGACAGTGATGCTTGGCAAGCGAGAAGAGTTACCCGGTTGATAATGAAGACTGGCATCCCGTTATGATTAGATTATGATATGTTTATGTAATAGACTATGTTACGCTTACGTTGTTAAACAATGTAATGGTTATGTTTTATTGAAGTATTTTCCGCTGCGTTATTGATAATCAAGTTTAAGAACTGTTTGTGAATGAGTAAATCCAACAAATGAGGCCTCCCGGGTTTGGGGCCTTACATGGTTACCGTTGAGTAAAGGCTTTTTTTTTAAATTAAATTTATAAATTCAACTTTGCTTATTTTGTTTTAATGATTTTTAGGTTAAACTATTACCAACACTTTTAAATCTTTGTAATATTAAAATCCAATAATTAAAAAAATTGAAACCAAACAAAGTCTTACTACATATTAATTTTGTTTTGTTTCTAGTTTGTGTTTATTGAACCTTGATCCTGGTTTAATATGACTCGAATTTTTTAGTATGTAATATTGTAACATAGTAACCAATTATATGTAATGATTTCTTTTACAAATTCAAATAAAGATAATAAATAGTGTTACATACACACAAGTGATGAAAAAATATTTTGTTACATTATTATTATTGTTATTTTACCAAGTAAACGAGTGTCATTTTCGAAGATTTCATATTGTTATATCTTTAGTCGTATATAAGGTTGACAATCGATAACACGACTTGTTAACATGATGTAATTTGACATGAAATTAAACGACGTTTTTTAGGTAAATGATTCCTAGTCATAAATGAGTTTAACCTGCTTAACTTGTTTATGACATAAATAAACACATTTAACTTATCGTGTTAAATAGATTGATAAGATATGTTTATGACGACATAGTTTTATACTTTTAGAATTAGTTAAATGTTTATGACTCATTTATCAATACGACATAGTTCTATACTTTTATAAATAAATAAATATGATATAATTTAATATGTATTGTAAATTTTGGACATTAATATTTTATCTTGTTAACTGTGTCTTAGTGTTTTTTTTAACCATGCTTATTGAATCATATCAATGACCTTGATAAATTTGTCGTGTTATTGAACTACTTATCTTTAACAATGTTAAACATGTCGTGTCTTGTAACACGATTATTAAACATTTACGTGTCTAAAAAATAACATATCTATTTAACCGTGTTGTGTTCGTGTTCGCTAATGGTGTTAAACGTGACATGTCATATTTGATCCATTTAACAAACATGACATGTTTGCCAGCTTTAGTCGTATATACAGTTTTTCTTTTAACATTATTTAAAAAATGTACCAAAAGTAAAAGAAAATTAAAATATATAAGCATGAGTAGCTTTCACCGGTTTGTTGGTAATATAAAATCCGCTAAAAGTCGTTTCATTTAGAATTAATTATACGGATGGTCCTTGTGGTTTATCCAGATTTCACTTTTGGTCACTAAGAATAAAAAATTACATGTTTGGACCAATAGTTTGCACGTTTGCAACATAAATAGCCTCTAGGTTGGATGTCAGCTAAGTTTTTCAGTTAAGTGCATGTGAAATGACTAAAATACCCTTACATATTAAATAATAAAAACAAAAAAGAATTAACTCATTAAAAAAAGTGGGACCCACCAAAACCACCCACTTCGCCTTCTCCAAATCAAAATCACTTCTCCCACCAAACCCTAGCTTCCTCCTCCCATTTCCGGCGACAACCACCACTGCCTTCGGCTGCCGCCACCAGAAAAATTACACATATCAATTGGTTCTTTTTATCCCAACTGAAAATTAAAATAGAATAAAACACACAACCACTTTATCTCTGTAATTAACTGCCACCATCATTACCGGCCACCACCGCTATCTCCATCTCCACCCAACCACTGCCACCACACTACCACCACACCACCCCCCGCGTGATCAACTCCACAATTCGTCTTCAATCTCCGTCGGTTCCTCTACCACCGGAAAATCGATCTTCGTCGAAATCGACCAGCTCCACAATTCGTCCCGGAAAACCACCACACCACCCCCGCGTTTCACTTGTGGCGCTCAATCCAAAATTCGTCCCAGGAAATCGATCGCCGTCGGTTCCTCTACCACCGACACGTAGGATTCGTTGCCTTCCACTTCAAAATACTCAGCATGCACAGTGAAATTCGATCTCTTTCCGGCTCCTTCGGCGAAACAAACCTTTGATTTCGTGGAATTTTTCGTCGGAAATGTGATCGAATTGACGTTAACATGGATTTCGTGGAGCTAAGTTTTGTGTGTACTGTGTGTGTTTGTGTAGGATGGGTGGGATAGAGAGAAGATGGGTGGGGTGGGGTGGGGTGGGGTTAGAGAGAAGATGGGTGGGGTGGGGTGGGGTTAGAGAGAAGATGGGTGGGGTAGGGGTGGGGTGGGGTGGTATTTATATTGTTTTTTAGTTTTTAATTTATAAAGGGGTATATAGGTCATTTTAAAAAAAAATTAACCCTAAAAGATAATTGACATCCAACCCAGGGGCCATTTATGTTACATCCGTGCAAACTATTGATCCAAACCTGTAATTTCTGATTCCTAGAGGCCAAAAGTGAAATCTGGGTAAACCACAGGGACCATCCGTGTAATAAAAAATAAGTTTATCACAGTAAACCTAAATCAAAAGGAAAAAAAAGAGTAAAAAGCTACCACTAAATTCAATTAAACTTTAGTATTTTGCAATATAATTTACTTATATCGTTAAAATTATGGTACATGCGTTAAAGGTACAGGATAATATGCAAATTAATTTAGTTTTGCATATAAAATAAAATAACCGGTTCTCTTTTAATTTTATGAACCACTCAGTTAAGTTTATGAAAAAAAAAATTTAATTATAATAAAAAATGTGTTAAACTTTTTATAAATATAAGATATAAAAGTACATTGACTTTGGTGTACTAATTATATTTTTAACCAACTAATAATTCCCGTCGGTCTTATTTAAAAATAATCTTTTAAATAAAATAAATCAAGTCTCACACCGATATATTTTTCTAAAACTTAAAAGTCACGTGTCAATTTTGTATGCCCTGTTAACTTTGAATTTAAGTTATTTAACTAGAAATGTTGCCCCGCCTTTCGCGACAAGAAACAAATCTTATGAAAAAATCTTTTATGAACCACTCAGTTAAGTTTATGAAAAAAATAATTTAATTATAATAAAAAATGTGTTAAACTTTTTTATAAATATAAGATATAAAAGTATATTGACTTTGGTGTACTAATTATATTTTTAACCAACTAATAATTCCCGTCGGTCTTATTTAAAAATAATCTTTTAAATAAAATAAATCAAGTCTCACACCGATATATTTTTCTAAAACTTAAAAGTCACGTGTCAATTTTGTATGCCCTGTTAACTTTGAATTTGAGTTATTTAACTAGAAATGTTGCACCGCCCTTCGCGGCGGGAAACAAATCTTAAACGGTTAAAAAGGTAACATTAACATGGCTATGCACAAAAAGAATCATGTTTAAATAAAGTTTGCTCCTCGCTCTACAGCGGGAGACGGACCTTAAACGGTTGAGGCGGTGACGTTAACGTGGTTAAGCAGAATTAAAAAAAAACGTAGTTAAATATATGAAAAAAACGTATGAAATTACGGCGACTCGGTTGTGAAGACCAAAACAAAAACAAAAGACAGTTATATAACGGTAACGATGTTTTTCAATCGGTGTCTGTCTCATTCTTTCCGATACCAGCACGTTACCGACAGTCGATACAACCTACACTACATAAAAAAATACTATATTCCGAATACGACTTCGTTTCTAATAGAATTTTAACTATGACGTCAAAAAAAAAATTAAACAAAAAAACTAAAATGTTTATAAAAAACAAATTATATATTATATAGGGATAAATTTGAAACTTTAAAAACTTACGAGAGTAAAAATTTCCTATAAAATTAAGGGATTACTTTTAACATTTAATAAAGTTTGCGGGGCTGGATTTCATTAAGAAAAAAATTCCGACACTTCAAAATGAGGATATTGATAAGAGTAAACTGTCATTTTCGTCCCTGTAGTTTGGTCAAAATTGCCACTTTCATCCAATAGTTTGTTTTTTTGTATCTGGGTCCTCGTGGTTTTAAAATATTGCCATTTTCATCCTCGTGGTTTTAAAATATTGCCACTTTCATCCAGTCAGCTAACACCGTCCGTTTTTCTCAATTAAATGAGGGGTATTTCAGTCCTTTTACATATTTGTTTTATTTCTTCATCTTTTTTACTCTCACTTTTTAATCATAGAAACAAGCGACGGAGGTGTTCCAGTGGTGCTCGTCGGAAACTGGTCAGGAAAAGAGGAAGAAGGCCAGCAGATGGATGATTAAATTAGAGGTTAAATTGGGGATGATTAAAAAGTGAGAGTAAAAAAGATGAAAAAATAAAACAAATAAGTAAAAGGACTGAAATACCCCTCATTTAACTGAGAAAAACGGACGGTGTTAGCTGACTGGATGAAAGTGGCAATATTTTAAAACCACGAGGATGAAAATGGCAATATTTTAAAACCATGAGGACCCAGATACAAAAAAACAAACTATTGGATGAAAGTGTCAATTTTGACCAAACCACAGGGACGAAAATGACAGTTTACTCTATTGATAATTTGTGTTGGATGATATTGTAACTAGTAACTTGTAAGGCCGGAGGGACCCTAAAGCCACCTTAGCGTCACGTTCGATTCTTCATTCATCTTATTTCATTTAATTTCATTTTTAAAAGGGCGGATTCTATTACTCTTCATCCTTAAACTATTTTTTAATAAATTTAATAAATTGAATAAATATGATAAAAATACAGCGTTAGTTAAACAAAAAAACACATTTCATAAAATTAAAGAAAAAAAGAATAAATAAAAAACAAAAAAAATACTAGAATAAATTTAAAAACATAAAAAACAACCACCCGTCAATTAAAACTGTCATCCTCAACGTCGTGATAATTCACGCTTGCGTGATATCACCGCGTTCAACATTGTCCCGGTCAAGTAACCATGAGGAGTTAACAAAAACTCCATATCTTCGTTCTTTTGTTGTTTTTGCATTTAGCACACCGCCTCATCGGCTTTTCGGATCCTAGCTTCTTTCTCCTTTTTCGTGACTTTCAACCACTTCACTCGAACCCCGTTTCTTGTCTTTGATATCTTCCTTCTTCAAGTTAGTGTAGTTAGAAACCATGTTAAGCAATTCTTGTTGGTCTGTTGATGATGTTAATGTCGGGTTCATCCCTTTTCGGTGATGACTTCACGACTCTACAGAATGGGGGAAATCCTCATCATCGTCGTTGAGGTCCATGGGAAACTTGGCATTCGAAGACTTAGTTTGCGGGTGAGATTCAGATGTACTCGATCTTTCAGATGACTGGCTTTCAAACTCGGCACACATGGGAGGAACGATAAATCCACTTCGAGTGATCTTTAACAATGTCCCATGACGACACGTGAGTAAATGGACTATTTTTTTAACATCGTATATTGTCTATGTTATGCCTTCATTATGTCTTCATCCGATTGACCGCTCCGTCGATTGGTCACCTTGTTGTTGTATATGGTGTTGAACTTTGATATATTCGTATTCATATCCTTCCATTTTGAATTAATTTGATGGATGCTACGATCGTCACCAACTTGATTTGTAAAATGTTTTAGGTTTCACTCCCAAAAAGAATTGGATTTCTGTTGATTTCCAATTTTTTGGATCTTCGAAAATCGTGATCCAAGGCTTCACCAACGTCAATTCTTCATCATCGTTCAATGGTTGTGGTTTCGCCCTAGTAGATGTAGTGTGTATGTGTTCTTCATTTGAGGGGGTTTCGTTTCATCGCTTGACTCCTCCGATAGTTTACGAGGCATGTTTAGGTTGTGATAATATAATGGGTTGAGATTAGTTTGTTCTTACGGGAGACGATAATCATGTATGATAGTTGAGTGGGAAATTGTTGAGAAATTGTGAAATTTGTGAAGGAGAGTTGACAAAGTGTTGAATTTATAGAAATGTTTGTGGGGTTGGTTGAGATTGTAGGTTGGGTTGGGGTTAGGTTGAGAATGGTGTTAACTTTGCGATGATTCAACTATTTTTTAAGACTTGTTTCGGCTCGAACCGGCCTTAGAATCCATTGAAAACAAGCAAAAATGATGATTATTAGAGAGCTGATAGGTTGAGAATTGTGTGAGGAAAAATGAAGAATTTAGTTGGTATCTATAATGTTAAAACTAAAATTATTATTTTTAAATGTAGTCGTTGCCAACCGTTGAAAAGTGGAAAGAGACGTAGGGATTGGCATGAAGAACCCGACTTTTGAATCTTTTTTACGGTACCTTAGAGGTGTGGTGTTCCCTGTGATATCATACCCTTCCCGCATGCACTTCCACCCCTCTAAAGATAACTTATAAAATGACTGACTGCGGATGAAGACATGCGGTCATGGCGACGACAATGACGGATGTGTATTTTAAAAAGAAGAGTATATTATAACTTTATTTATTATAGTTTTAATATAATAGTTTGATTATTGAATGTAGTATAAAATTTTATTACAACTTTATATATTTTGCCTTTAAAAAAAAATAAAGTTATTACTATACACACAAATACGAACTCGCGTTTTGTCCTATATATTATGTATAGGTGTGAAAGATATGTTTATTTTAATATTATATTAACCTTTATAATATTTTAATCCATATTATTAATTTTATATAAATTTTATTTTTCTTTTATAACTTTTAAAATATCATAGTTTTACAGAATTTGGATTGTGTCGTTGCGACGAGCCAATTTTTATCTACGTTTCAATATAATTTTCGTAAAAAATTGAGCTTCCATTATAATGTACAAGTAATCAAAGCACGAAACAAGCCGTCAAAGTTGCTTTAACGTTTTTTTTTTGTTTTTCCTTTTACACCCTTTAAAATATGATGCTATATAAAGTTCAGGATTTGTCGTTTCCACGTGCATTTTCTTATAATCGTTTCGATGTGATCTTTTTTGTCGGCGTGAGTACGGGTGTATAGGTGGTGGAAACCGAGTGTTACAAATTTTAACACTTAACCGATATTTGTCGAACAACATATGTATCGGCGTCGTTCTTATGGGAACCGGTACCGATATTCTTTGTTTTGGTTTTCGATCGATGTAAAATACTTGCCGATATCATTTTTAGCATGTAACAAATTTTTTTATTTTAATCTTTTATTTGGTATAGCAAGTGTTGGCTTCAAACTAATACCGTAAAGAATTGAACAAGCACTTACCAAATTCTCGACACTGTAGCATGAGGAAATCTCACTGATATACCACCAACCAAACTTTTTTGTATTTTTAAGAAATAGTTGCTAACTTTAATTTTTTTTTTGAAAGACAAATTTCTTTATTCTTATAGGAGTGAGACTTGAACCCATAACCTCTTCAATTCTTAGTGTTTCTAGTGGATTTTTCTCTACCAATAGACCACCAACCTAACTAACTTTAACTAAATACCACACATATTATAGCATATTAAACATTGTTGGTATTGGATTCGCTACAAACTTATATGAGATACATTTGGGAAATTGTACATTTAAATTAAAAGGATATGGGTATTTATGTTAATGATTGTGGATCGTTGGGCTTACTAAAATAAGTTAATTTAAATTTTATTTTTAGACTCATTGGAATGAATATTTGAATGAGTCTAGTTTGTTTTGGGCCTACTCAAACAAAAATATATATTGAGTTTATATTTTTAATTTTTAATCAAAATAAGCTACTATTTATTAAACAATCTTTTAATATTAGGTTCAAAGTTTATACAATTTTTTACAAGGTTTGGGTTCAGATATATATTCTTTTTAAAACCAATAGGGACAACCATGAAAAAAGACCGGAGTCGATCTACAAACTCACAACATACCCGTTATATAAAATTTGAAATTCACTAGGGTGGGTTGACCTCGACCCCACCATAGCACCTCCGCCACTGAACATGTCAACGGACCCCCTCTGATTCCGCCGATGCCCTCGCCAATTTACATAATAGAACACCACCACCTTAGTTTTAAAGATATTACTCTTATCCTTAAAACCTTTTGTAAGTTCAATATTCTATAACATGCTTGTAGAATGTTAGCATCTAAGGTCTTGAACAAGAACATCGATAGATATCCATCGAATATATGATCCAATTTATGAAATATATGTGCACCAACAGACAAACAACTGTTACACATTAGAGTATGATATTTGATCCCTGGTGTGTTTGGGTTACTAATTTGATCACCAAGAAAAGAAAGTGAATCATAACGATAAAGCCGAACTTGACTAGGAAGCAATGTTTTAAAAACCGGTTTAAACCGGCCGGTAATACCGGTTGAACCGGGTCTCGGCCACTAGCCCAGTAAGTTTGAGCCCGGTAAATTGGAAAACCGGTATGTTAGTTGAACCGCCGGTCAGTGGCGGATCCAGATTTTTTCTTGAGCGGGTGCACAAAAAGGGTCGGCTCAATAAGTAGGGTAAAAAATGAGTTGGCTAAAAAAAGTCGTGTAAAAAACGGGTCGACTATAAAAAAACAAGCCGGATTAAAATGGGTCGGATAAAAAACATTTAACCCTATTTACTTAATGATATTGTAACTACACATACTTATTTACTTAATGATATATTAAGTTTAACATCTTTCGATAAAACTCAAACCTATATAGAAAACAAAAAAAAAATTACCCCACAAAAGTGGAGTGAGCTCAAATTTCACAAATGTAGGTTTATGTGCTATTTTTAATAGTAAAAAAAATTGTTGTTAAAGAAAACACACATTACTTATCTACTTAATTTAATTAATTATGATTAATACATAATATAATAATATGAGATGTTAATTTTATGATTACTTAAAATTTAAATAAAAATTAATTTGTAACTTAAGTCAATTAAATGGGGTTAATGTTGTTGTTAAAAAAAATGGTGTTAAAGTTTATCTTTAAATGTTGAAATTAAATAGTGTATTTCCCTAGACAAAGATACCTCTCTCTACATTTAATTCTTCCTAATCAACATCATCTTCTCTCTACTTTTATCTCTCTAAACTTCATCTTCCCCACTAAAACAATGTCAACCATTAAACTTTTACGTTTTCATAAAGGCATTTCTTCATAACAAATAATCATCAACATCTTCGGTTTCCTTCTTTCTCTCTCAATCATCGGATGCCATAGGTGTCTCTCAAGTATTTTCGAAGGTGTCTACTTAAAAAACCTTAATGTTTTCTACTACTACGATGAATATCAGCGGGTGCCTCGCCACCCGCTGGACTTGTCTTCAATCCGTCACTGTCGCCGGTATTACCGATAATACCGGGTTATACCGTTGTACCGGTTTTAGCTACAAGTAAAATTATATGTTTAAACTTAAAAAAAAATTGTTTGCCGGGATACACACAAAGTCACAAAAAGAAGGCTTGTTAATCATTTACCTTACCTACAATCCAGTTTAGAAAAAAAATCAATTGATATGCTCCTCTTTAGAAAATAGCGGCTCATGTAAAAACTATGTTTAACCATCATCTTTCAACTTGCTATTAAAAACATTTACGCGATAAAACTTCTTATTTAATATTGTAGGAAACGAAAATAGCTACGCTCTTGTTGATCAGGATGACGATGATGGTGAATTTTTATCTTTTAAGCAATCATGAAGTTAATACATCCAACACTTCAATTACATAAAACAATTATACACTTTTATTTAAAAAAAAACTTTATCGAAAAATTGATTGCTTTTGAATTATTTTTTTATTATGGATTAACTTTTAGATTAATTTTTAACATTGAATCATGTATTTTTGGATTATTTTTTAAGTTAGATTTGTATTTTTATGAAGTTATAGGTTTACTAGTCAACCCGGTTGAACCACCCGGTATAACCCGATACAACCGGTTAAACTATTTCAGAGTCTAATCCGATACAATTTAAAAACCGGTTTCTAAAACATTGCTAGGATGAAAACGTTTAAATCCTATAAAAGATAAATAATATTATTTAAAATTTAATATACCTTAAATTTAGAATAATAATAAAGAAAGAGGTGAACAAATTTCAAACTTATCTGATGATTTAATAGTATGGTTTTCTTAAAAACCTATTAAAATAGAAAGAAGGTAAGCCCAGCCCAGTGGAGAAAGGCCCACTCAAAATTTGGCCAGAACTCAAAAGTATACTTCAATCATATAAATATTAGGCCCCTTCCAAAGTTATTAAAAGGGCCCTGCTAAAGCCCAAACCATGAGCCGATTCATTCACTTCAAGGCAGAGGTGAGCAAAAAAATTGGTTTAAGAATTTAACTTGGCTCCAACCCGAAAACCAGTTTAAACCAAACCGGTTATAAACCGTTGATAACCGCCGGTTCAAAACGGTTTGCCCTTCCTTCCAGAAAATCGGGTTAAACACCGGTTCGTCTTAACCGGTTCAAAAAACCGGTTTGGTCGCTGAAGCTAGAACTAGCCGTTACCAAACGGCATTATAGCCGTTGGAGAGTAATCTAGCCGTTTTTTTTTCACCCATAAATCAATATAAATAGGTGGGGTGTTTAGGGTTGATCACGCCTCTCTCTAAACTCTCTAATCTCTAAAACCGATTTTTAAACGCTCTCTAAACTCGCTCTAAACTCTAAAAAAAACCATGACAAGTAGTGTTGGTGGTTCCTCAAACGAAGTTAGCGTTGTGGAAATTCGAACAACAATGAGAAATCCGACAATTTGGTACAATTACGATCTATGTTTGTAATGTTTTGACCCTACCCTAACCGGTTTGATAGGGTTGGTTTTTCATGGCTTGGCAACCGGTTTAACCCGAACCGGTTTAGGACCAAACAGGTTTTGACCAAACCGTTTCGAGTCGGTTTAACCCGGTTCGGTTTAAAAAACCGCTTTGTGCACCTCTACTTCAAGGTAGAGATGAAAAAAACCGATTTTCAAACCAACCCAAACCAATTGTTACAGTTTGTAAACCTATAGACGAAACCGGTTTAAACCAAACCGATCCAAACCCCCTCAAAAATTGGTTTGAGGTCGATTTAAAACACGTCAAAACAATCCAACCTCTCTCTCAAACCGGTTTGATACCAAGCCAGTTTTAACATTTGTTGATCAAACCGGTTTGGTTTAAAAATCCGATTTGTGTACCTCTACTTGAACATTTTCCTATGAAGTAGAGGTACACAAATCGGATTTTAGCATGAATGTTACTCCTCTTGCTGTCAATTACTCAAATTGTGGTGTGGGTACAAGTGAGAGTGGTTTAATGCTGAAGTTTCAAATATTCCCTTTTCATTTAATTTTGATTTAAAAACATCAATTATTATTAATATCATTAATTTATTTGAGTCTAAAGGATTCACTACCATTTTGGATTAAATGGATAATTTCTAAAAAAGGTATGAATACATATAAAATTTCGGTTTAATTCATGTAATTTCTCTATAAAATATTATTAGCTGTAAGTAGTATGTTCTTACTTCTTATGATTTGGCTTTTGAATTTGACCGCACTAGTCTCCAAATATGCCATTTTGTCAAATAATTTTTGTTAACAGTGTATTTTTATAATTCAAAGGGTGGTCAATACAAGAGTTACGCATCAAATTTTGGAAGTAAGTGAGCCGAGCCGAGCTATAATGGGCTCAAGCTCGGCTCGTGAAAAGTCTAACCCGAGCCGGCTAGGATAAAAAATTTTAACGATCTCAAAAATTGAGCTCGAGCCAGCTCAATTTAAAAAATAATATTGATTTTTTTTTATTCTATATATTTTTGAACATTGTGAAATATATATGAAATAAACAAAAAACATTATTACAATTAATAAAAGAGTAAATAAAATAGTATTAAGGTTGTAAATAATAAAATATTATTTTTTATTTTTTTAAAGATCGAGAGATACCGAAGCATATTCAAAATATCATAGGTATTACTTTTATTTTTTTCAACTCTTTTATATGTTATTTAATATTATGATTATTAATAATGTTATTTTAAACGAGCTAAACAAGCGAGCGAACGAGCTAGTCATCAAGCGAGCCACGAGTCTAGCCTACCCTGGCTTAGGCTCGGCTCGTTTACAAATCGAACCGGCACTGCTCGACTCGTCTTGTTTTCAACCAAGCTTTTATCAAACTTTTTTCGAGTAAGCTACGAGCCGCGAGCTATTTGAACATCCCTATTTGAAAGAAGTTATATCTTCCATAAAGTTATAATGCATATTTACTTATTACCTTAATCATTAGTAATTGTTAAAATACATGATGACCAATTTACTTATTACCTTAATCATTAGTAATTGTTAAAATACATAATGACCAATTCAAAAGCAATATATGTTTATGTCAAGAATTAACTTGTTCTTTTTTTGTGTAGGTTAATAAAGTTGAGGGGTTGGAATTGTACTTCTTTGGAATTGTTGGGACTAGAGTTGTTCAAGATTAAACAAGTTTGGAAGTATATAAACAAGAGTTGCAGCTAAGAACCCTAACTGGTTCCTAATTGATATCTCATTGGTTTCATCTAAGTCTTACGCTTCCGTCGTCTTTGAGAGGTCTTCATCTTTCTCTGATGTTGAATTATTAGCGTTCTTGATTGTCATTTGTATCTAGTGCCATCAGTGTATTGAATTCAAGCATATATGTTTGATTCATCTTTTTGGTGAGTCATAGAGTCCAGGGTTTAAGTATTGTTTTGTCTATTGTTCGATTCACATATTACAATTAATATTTTAAGTATTAGAAAGTATCAATTCATGTTTCTTGACAATAATCATAATCAATAAATCACTTATATAATCACATAAGGGCAGAAGGAACACATCCTATTTTCCCTAAACTTATTCTCTTCTTCACATCATCGTAACATCATCTTTTTCCTCAAAACCTTAATTAAACTAAATCCATCTTAATATTACCGTTGGTGATCAAGGAGATGCTTGGTGATTCAAGGGTAATCAGGCACATTTTAGTCAAGGCTAAAGGAGAGGGGGCAGCGTTCCTGATTAGGCCAATCCATCTCCGAACTTCATCCCGTCCCTAATATCTTCTCTTTCTCATTATATCCAGCTAACATTACATACAAACGTTTATACAATTATTCTTAACCCTCTACTTAAAATTAATTTTGTATTTAACATGTACTAAATTATAAATAAATAAAAGCAACTTAAAAAATAGCCATAATCAAAATAAAACGATGCAAAAATAATAACAATAGTTTATATCATAACATCAACCAATCAAAAACCTGTATAATTATACAAAGTAATTATGTTCTTAACAACAGGATTTCACCTCACCTGGGTCCATTTTGTGTAGTCGATTTTCTAATTGACGCTATTCTTTGCAGCCTAATCTGCTCTCTGAATTTCGCTATAAATTCATCCGCCTTTTTATCCACATCTGGACCGTTATCACTCCCAACCGTTTCCCCGTTATTTACGGAACCAACTTCTTCCTTCTTTTCTTCTTCATCATCTGAATCTTCTTTCCTGTACTCATTTTCATCCATAAACTTCTTGCTTTGATTCCCCCTGCTGTTTATAAACCTTTCAATTTCCTTGTCATGCGATAAATATTCCTCCAATTCAGCTTCCTTCCGTCCTCTTAATGATCTAACGGCCGACGAAGAGTCGCTCCGGGTTCTGGTTGTGAACTCCGGCGCTCTTCTTCCCCTGTTTTGATACTCCTCCGGAACGCTTCTCGCGTTTCTTTTCAACTCCTTGCCGGAAAACGTATTGGTTGTGTTTTGCGGCGGCGGAGGTGGTGGTGGTGGTGGCGGTGGCGGTGGCGGCGGAGGCGGAGGAGGAGTTTGTTTGGAAACCGGCTTTGTAGATTTAAACGATTGACATCGAAAAGAAGGTGACTCCACAGGGTTAATTTCGGAAGAAATTTCATGCACACAAGGTGTTTGATGAAAATCCTCTTTCACTTCCATCCTCCCCGATCTCGATCTCCACGGTATCGGTGATCGTAAAACAATATCTTCCTCCGATTCATCACTCGATCTGCTCAAATTTCTGTTCAAATTTCTGCTCAAATTTCTGGGAACGTGTTTCGAGTTATATCTGTTAAAAGATTCAGAACCGCCGGTTTTCAAGCTCCGGACCGGTAACAGGACCGGCTTTTCGATTGTCGTAGCGTCGTCGGATTCCTTAGCGACGACTACAATCGGTTCCCCTCGGTAATACTGGGAGTTCCACGTGTGAACCCGGTCGTGTGGGCCAGGTGCAGATGTGGTTTCTAAATGATCATCAAAAACCGGTGATCCTTGAAGCAATCTGGCCATATATGATTGAGGGTTATCGGGTTTGATTGGTCGTTCATCTTTGTGGTGTTCGTCGTTGCGTTTGCTGAAGAGGCCGTACGAGACGGCGATTCCGACGAAGATGAGTTGGAGGAACTCCCAGCTTGTCGGGTTGATTGTTTTGTGGGTGATGAAATCAGGGGCTTGAGATGGGAATAGGGGGAGGATTAAGAGGAATATGGATATGAAAATGGCTTTGTATAAGAAGTGAGTGTAGAATTTGGTTGGGTTTGGAGGGAGTTGTGGGTTGTTGATGGTGGTTTCTTCCATTGGTGTTGATGGAAGGTTTTGATCTAGAGAAGATGATGAAGATGGAGATGATGATGATGATGGAAGGAGATGAAATGATTCTTGAAAAGTAAGAGAAATGGTAAAGATTTTGGAGGATGGAGTTGGTTTGAAGCTATATATGCTTTACTTGCTTGCTTTTTTTCTACATGTTCCCATATATGTCTATATAAAATAAATTAATTAATTAAAAACACTTGTTTTTTTTTTTAATATTCTCTCTTTTATTTTGTTTTTTTATATTTTTCATTTACTTGTATATGGATAACAGGGTAAGTCGGGTGTTAATTGAGTCGTGTTCCTGGGTTAGCGGGGCGAGCCAGACAAGAATCTGAAAATTGTGTCGAACATGTGACCCGAATACGATACAAGTTTCCGCCGACTTAAACAAACATGACCCATTTAGCTCAAAATTAAATTTTTTTTTTTTGCATATCATTGCATTAAAATTTACAAATTTACGGTATAAGACAGAAAAAATATAAAGGTGTATAAAGTAATTAAGTTTTAAGCTATAAAATTTGATTATCATTCCTCTTTTATATTTTAAATTTTAGCATAAAATACTAAATCTATTTAAGTTATGGCATAAAAAACTTCTTTTATAAATATATATGAAATTAAATGGGTCAACCCGTGATCAACACGAACATAATTCATTTAGTCAAACGTGTTCGCCGGTTCAATCAAAGTTGATCCAAACTCGTTAAAACAAAACCTAATTCCACGCATTTCGTGTGACTTTGTGTCATGTTAGAATCATGGCCTACGTACATTGCGAATGTAGGGGTATTTTGGTAAATGGGAGGGGAAGAGGGGGGGGGGGGGTGCAAGTAGGTTGCTTGGATGTGTTGATGATTCTTGTTTTGAGAGATGCCAACGCTAGCTTTTGTATTAAAAAGAAAAACAAAATTAAAAGAAAAGAAAAAAAGGGAAGAATGTGGATAGTTTAGTGGGTATGCTTTCCTTCACTCTTGCTATCATTCCTTTACGTATTTAGGAGGTCATCACAACAAAATAAACAATTCTATTTAATAGTGTGTACTAACTAAGTTAAAGTTAAGATGGGTGTCTTGTGACATAAACATGATATTGATTCTTTATTAACCATTTCATCATACTTACTAATGGTTTAACCGTTTAATTAAGATTTTAAGTTTGAATTACCATTCCACTAAACTAATTGTTATTTGTTTATTTGTCTGTCTTAAACAATCACCGTAAATAATAGTAACCGAGGTGTTTATATTCCTTTTTTTTTTAATTTATCAAATAATTATTTAATCTCTAAAATCAAATCGCTTGAAAATAGGCCTTGCAACCCTTAGCCTCCACTAAGAAGACAAATTCTCATTTTCCTCTTTAGTTCGGGGTCACAATGGATTGTGTTAATATTTGTTGGGTAGAGAAAAGGTAAAGAGAATCTTTGTTCTTAAGTTAGATAAATGGTCCCAAATAACTAAAATGTAAGATATTAATATTTCTAGAATGTATCATATCAATCTAC
Organism: Smallanthus sonchifolius; assembly: GCA_023525975.1. Classification (NCBI taxonomy): domain Eukaryota; kingdom Viridiplantae; phylum Streptophyta; class Magnoliopsida; order Asterales; family Asteraceae; genus Smallanthus; species Smallanthus sonchifolius. The sequence continues at coordinate 55,215,617 of CM042041.1, read as the reverse complement.
AATTTAATTGCAAAGATGTTGATCTATTTGGTGATAAAAATATGTTTTTTTATCTTTCACATTACTCTGATTTGTAGTCTCACGAATCTTTAGGGTGTCATTAATATCCTCCAACTCACAAGATGTAAAGATGATGACCAAGTTGAATATTTGGTAGGAGAGTTAGAAGGGAATCTTTCAATTGAATATATATTATTCTTTTTATATTTATATCAATCTAATCCCATTTCAAACTAAATAAGTGATGTATACAATTTGTGTTGCTACATGGCAAAGGTTTTGTTTTGTTGAATTGGAGTACATTTTGGTCAAGGATTAGGGGAATGAATGGTGGAGAGAGAGATATGCTATTGAAGCTGTTCTACTTCTTGGAGGATCTAGCTTTTTTAAATTTTCATTTCCTCCTATCAACCAATTCACATTCTATTTGTTATGTTATACTATTCTATGCTACACATTTTAATGTTAATCAAGTATGTTTCGCATACTCGGTTTTACTTGTTGACACATAGGATTGGTGCACCCTGTGAAGAGGAACTAGAAAGAATAAACCAATCATCTAACTATTCTTGCAAGGTACAAGTGAGTCGAGCCATTTGTGATCTACTTGATAGCGTCTTGCTAAAAGTTTGAATTGAAACGAACTTAAACGAGTTTGAGCGCGAATTCAAGCCTATATTGAAGCCCATTCGATAAAGGAGCTCTAACTTAAGTTTCATACATCAAGATTAAATGAGCTTATTATTTATATAAATACAAATACAATAATATTATAGGGGAAGGATCAAGAGAAAAACACAAAGTTAGGCGAAAACCAAGAAAACCACTAAAACAATATGTAATACTATGGGATACGTATACGTAATTTTTTTGTTTTCTATTTACGTATACGTAACACTATGGGTTACGTATACGTAAGCCAATATTTAAATGATTTTTTGGTAAAAATATGTAATATTACATTGATACTCTTATAAAAAATAAAAATAAAATGAAATAAAAAATAAATGTTATTATATTATTGGTTAAAATTGATTTTTTAGTGGGTTTTTTGGTTTTCGTCTAACTATGTGGTTTTCTCTAGAACCCTCCCCTAATATTATATAGCAAAATATATAATTACATAATAAATATTATTATAAATAATTTTGTTAGAAAATAAACAATATATATTGTGTTATATATATAACTATTGTTATACACACACATGTTTAATTATACATGACGAGTCGAGCTTGAACTTTCTTTAACTTAAACGAGTTGAGATAAGGCTCGACTCATTTACATCCCTAATTCTTGTAGTTAAGACACAAACACTTGTATCTTAGTGAGAGTTAACCGACATAGTTCTTTATTTGGTGTGGATTACTTGTAGACGGAAGCTCGTTGGTGACAACTAGAAGGCTAAGTATAATTTCACAAAGCTACATGAGAATATACAAAAGGCGATACCTATCTATCCTATAAAAGGTTCAACCATTGTGATTTCATGTAGACTTTCATATGCTTTCAACCGATCTCCATTCATGTAAGAGATTATTGGAAATTAAGAATAAAGAAAATAAGGTTTTCATCAACTCCGGACACATATAATTATATGTATTTGTTGTGTGTATGTGTGTGTGTGTATATATATAGGGGGATGTTCAAATAATAAGTTGTTTTTCGCTAATAAATCTAAGAAATGACAAAAACATTAAGAACGATATCAAACGAACTCCGATTGAGCTCATTCCAGCGGCGTTGAAACCGTATCGTCAAACTCTACCATCTTAGCTTTTAGGCTTTAGATTTTAGCGTTGAATTTTAGGATTTTAGCCTTAGGGTTTAGCTTTTAAGGTTTAGGTTTTTATGGGGGGTGGGGATGGGGGTTTAGGTTTTTGGGGGGTGGGGTGGTGGTTTTAGGCTTTTCGGGGTGGGGTTGGAAGGGGGTGGGGTGCGGGTGGAGGGGGATATAGGTTTTTGTGTCCGAGTTAGGGTTCGATGAGACGGTTCCAACGCCGCTCGAATTCGTTTGACCCACTTCTTAGTATTTTTTAACGAAAATCCACTTATTAGTGGAAACGTCCCCTATATCTATATCTATACTATGTTATAATGCACCACCAAATGGTATCTTAAAATTTAAGTAATACAAGTATGAATGCTTAAGGTACAACACTTAATGCATATGTTAAAAACTTTTTAAGGGTAAAAATGTCTTTTAAACAATATTTACACCTTTGCCCGCTCAACTTTATTCAACTTTTGGTTATTTAAACAATAATTACACTTTTAAAATAACTACCATCCACGATTTTTAAACGGCCATAACTTTTTCATACCTTGATATTTTTTATAAAAAGTTACACTATAAAAATGAGCATTTCATTCTCTTTAATTTGAGAATGATACTGGTATAGTTTTTTTTTTAATTTGCATATTACATTATTACATATCAACACCTCCGTTTTTGTTTCCTCTATAGTAACTGACGGTATTTTCGCGACAATCCCGAAAAAATTTAAAATCCACCATACGCCGCTAAAATAAAAATCTTAAATTCAATGATATAAGATCCGACTACTTTGACTGCTTTTTCAAATACACATATAGCAAAGCAACCATACTCTCATTTTTTAGGTCTCTGTATAATCAGCACTCACCCACTAACAATTTTTTTTATAAAAGTCCGTACATAAAGTTATATTTATTTAATAAACAACACATCTCATAAAGTTAATAAATAATGATGGGGTGTCATTTTAAAACAATTCCGTTCTTATCACATATTTGAACGCTTTGAAAAATAAATAATAATGAAATATTAATTGGTCAATTTGTAAAATTTTAAAAGCCCGCCATTAACCCTAATGTAGTTAGGTTAGTGGATAATTATGTATGTTCTAACACACAGAAGGATAATTTCACTTAATAATGTTTTTAAGAAAGAAACTTTACTCCCTTTTTTTCCTAAACAATTTGTATATAAATATGATTTATAAAGTTAACCCTCACAAGATATTTGCAGTTCACTAACATTGAACCTATAGTAACATGTGCAAACCTTGGAATTGAAAACGTTGATGTTATTTTTATTTATTTGATTGTATAAAGTTTTTAAAACGTTAATTTTGACGGTTTAGCGCCGCAACGCGCGCGGGTATAACACTAGTGTGTGCGTGTGTGTGTATATATATATATAACTTATAGTTATTGGTTTTGCATTCTCCTTAATTAGTGTTAATAACAAGCTAGGAAGTGTTTAGATTTGATCTAAGGCAAATGCAATATTGATATTGAAAGTATGGTGCATAACATGAAAGTTCAAAGTAGGAAATGAGTTTAAGTTTGTCCCAAATAGATGGAGGATCAAACTTGAAAGATCTTGCAACCCTCACCCTCCTAGGCAAATTCTCCTTTTCGGTTCATTTCACAATAGATTGTGTTAATATTTGTTGGGGGAGAAAAACGGGTAAAGAGAATCTTTGTGCTTAAATTGATAAATGGTCCCAAATAACTAAAATTTAAGATATTATTATGTCTAGAATACATCATATCAATCTACAATTTAATTGCAAAGATGTGATCCATTTTACGTTGAAAATATGTTTTCATCTTTCACATTACTCAATTTCTTGGTCTCACGCATCTTTAAGCTGTCATTCAAATCTTGCAAATGAGAAGATGATGACCAAGTTGGATATTTGATCGAAGAGTTAGAAGGGAATCTTTCGGTTAAAATAGAATCTATTTTAAGAAAAAAATATTTGAATTGAATTAGAGATTTGAATATACATATATATATATATATATATATATATCATTGAAAGAAATTAATCTCATTAGAATTAAATAAGTTATACAACAATATGTGTTGATTCATGCAAATGATTTTGTTTTGTTAATTTAGAGTACATTTTGGCCAAGGATTAGGCGAATGGATGGATGGTTGAAGGAGAGAGATGATAGTGAAATGGTTCTTAGAGCATCTTTTACTTCTCGTCCTTCAAATACCTTTCAAATTTGTACCAATTCCTTAGCTTTTCACATTCTCGTTTCCTCCTATCAACCAATTCACATATTATATTTATCATGTTATAATATTTTACACATTTTTATTGCAGTATGTTTTTCAACCCCCATTAACGAATAGAATAGGTGTACCCTATTAAGTGGTAGAAGAAAGAATAAACATGATATTTGCTAATTGTTGCTATGAGTATAAACGAGTCAAGCTTCTCATGAATTACTTGAAATCTTCTCACTAAAAGCTCGAATTGAACCTACTATATATGAGTTTGAGATCGAACTCAAACCTATATTGAAACTCATTTAATAAAGAAGCTTGAGCTTGAGCTTGAGTTTCATACAACGAAGTTAAACGAGCTTATTATATATATAAAACAATAATATTATTTTCTATGTTATATACAACTATAGTTATACAAATCTATATATTATTTAGTTTATCATAATTATATATTATAATAGTTTTTATCTAACGATATACTTAGATAACAACTATTATAATATATAACTATGATAATTAAACTAAATAAATAATACATATTTAATTAACTATAGTTATATAAAACATAGAAAATAATTAAATAGATCGATCTCAGTCTAGCTTGCACTCTTTTAGGTTAAACGAGTCGAGATTGAACTTAGCTCGTTTATGCCTTTAGTTCATGGTAGGGTGCACCTTACCTTATTAGGTTCAACATTCTTATGCACAATCTCCAATATTGGCGTAACCTTCCAGGCATTGTGAACAACCTTGACACGTCCATGGAGTAGCATGGCCATCAGGCTTATGGTCCGGTGGTCATGCGATTTTCCTGTAAAGCGGTTTTCTCTTGTGAAGGTCATAGGTCCGAATCTTGACAAAGAGCCCTCGACGAGGGGAATTTCCACAGGTCTAGATGTTACCGTTAAAAAAACAGCTATACATATATTTTTATCTGAGTGGGAAACTTAGCATAATTTAAATACGACTAAATTATAATTTTTGTCCTTTATGTTTGTCTAAATTATGGAATGGGTTCTTTACAGTTTTGACTTTCACTCACTGTCCTTTATTTGCTAAACTACTTACGAATTTTGTCCTTTCCACTAACAGCCGTTAAGTTTTTTAGTTAAGTCACCCCATGTGCATTGCACATGAGGGCATTTTTGTCTTTCTATCCTTAAAAGAACAATTCTTGTAGTTTAGTTATTAAATTTAATAAATTATTTTATTTATTAACATAAAATCTTACAAGGACCCAAAATCAGGTCATCTCCCTAGTTACACCGTCACCCCCACCAGGTCATCTTCCTGGTTACACCAACACCGTCACCGCCAGCAACTCCACCACCAGTTACCATCGTCTTCATCCTCGAATTCTTTCATCTTCCACCCTCCATCTTACAAGAACCTAAGTCAGAGGTGAGAGAGAGAGCGCCATATGAGAGGGGGAAGAAGAGAGGAGCATACGACAGTGGACAGCAGCAGCTCCAGGACGAAGCTGTGGCTCAGGTTGGTTCAGGCGACAACAGCGGCGCGCCTTCCGGTGATCGTTTCCTCTCCCAAACCCTAATTCGAACGACACAGGTCATTTGTGGGTGGAGATTTTGAAAATCAGAAATTAGATTGAACAATCAGTTGAGATTCAAGCTTTTTCTTCCCCAGCGGAGAGGGTTCGGAACTCGATTTAGGATTGGGAGCTCGATTGAAATGAGAGGGAGTGTGTGTTATGGTCAACGGGGGAGAGAGGGAGGTGGGTGGAGGTGCAGGTTCGCACACAAAAAAACATATCAGATCTGGGGGTGGTCTGTGATGAGAATGGTTGGTTAATCGACAAGGGATGAAACGGCGGAGTGGTGCAGTGGTGGTGATGAAGCGGCGGAGTGGCGGTGATGAAGCGGCGGTGGTGGTGGAGTGGCGGTGATGAAGCGGCGGTGGTGGTGGAGTGGTATGGTTATCAAGGGGAGGAAGAAAAGGGGAAGTGGGTTTGGTCTGGTTATCAAAGGGAAGAAGAAAGGAGAGAAATTACCATTATGTCCTCACATGCCTAGCACATGCCCTGATTTAATTGATAAAATGGATGACCGTTAGGGTAAAGGACAAGAAACGAGACAACTTTTTATATAAAGGACAGTGAGTGAAAGTAAAAACTGTAAAGGACCCATTCCATAATTTAGACAAACATAAAGGACAAAAATTATAATTTAGTCTTTAAATACTCTTAAGAACTCAGGGGTTTATGATAATTAACTCCAAAGTATTTTCTTAAAAGCAGGAAAAGTAAAGATCCGAACAGACAACCACACTGTTGATATATTATTCCAAACCTTCAAATTAGGGCTTAAATTCAATCATTCTTTTTATTTAATTTCACCAATAAAGCGATGCTAGATCTCCGGTTGCAGTATCAAGTTCAAAATCGTCGTTCAAGGTATGCGATTCTCAAATTCAATTCCGTAATCGTGATTTTTATCTATAGTTTCAGATTCAGAAATTGCTGTATATTTGATCGTAAATTTGTAACCGATTGCGATTTGATATGATCTCGTATGCTTGTACATTGTAGGAGTAATTTTACGTAGGATACAATCCTGATTTGCTGGCGTGATTAGGAATTAGGTTAAATTATTATGTATATTGAAAACTTAAAGGGCTCCAGCGAGTCGTCAGGGGAGATTTTGTTGTCTGATTCTAAACGGGCTCTGGTAGGAGCAGGTGCTCGTGCATTGTTCTATCCTACACTTGTGTATAATGTGGTTAGAAACAAGCTTCAGGCTGAGTTTAGATGGTGGGATCAGATTGAGGAGGTATTATTCAATTCTATGTTATTTGTGCTATAATCATAATGTCAGTAGTAACATTGGTATATACAGTTTCTTCTGCTAGGTGCTGTTCCGTTTCCTACGGATGTCCAACGGCTTAAGGACCTTGGCGTTCGTGGAGTGGTTACCCTTAACGAGCCGTATGAAACTTTGGTTCCCACATCTTTATACAGGGTAATCTTTTAATTGCTTCTCTCACGTCACGTATACACATGGAAAATATATTTACATGTAACTGATATAGATTGCCTTGTTTAGCATCTTAATTGTAATTATCGATTTATCGACTGCTGTTTGTTTTGGGTAGGCTCATGGTATTGATCATTTAGTGCTTCCAACAAGGGACTACTTATTTGCTCCATCAATTGATGACATATGTGAAGCTGTAAATTTCATCCATGGTAAATATCATTCGCCTTTATATTTGATTCCGCTTGGATTTCCCTGCATTAAACTACAAGATGTGTTGCATACTTGCATCACTTGATGTTTTTCTTTTCTTGTTGATGCCAAAGTAGCAGTCAGACTGATAATATATAATTATTAATCTTGAATTTTGTTTTATTAAATGATGAATATGGTATAGTTTTTTAATTCTCATTCTTGCCTTTTTTTGTTACAATGACTACTAAGGTATGGTTTTTGACTTTTTTAAACTTTGAAGGGAAAACGCTTCTGAAGCAGGCTACGTATGTCCACTGTAAAGCTGGTCGTGGACGCAGCACAACCATTGTGATATGTTATCTGGTGAGTATCCGTTAATGTGTGTGTGTATGTGTGTTTCTCATTCCTTTAAGCTGTTTGTTTTTGTATAGATTCAGCATCGGCATATGTCACCGGATGATGCCTATGCGTATGTAAGGTAAATCCTGCCGAGGGTTCTATTGGCAGCTGCTCAGCGTCAGGTATGTCTAACTTATTTTTTGTAATAGGATAAAAGTTTTATAAATTGTTGGTGTTTATCATTTTAAATTTGTAACATCCTCGGTTTGTTAAAAAATATATAATTTTTAAATATCACCGCGTGCTCATTTTTATATTGCAGCGCTCCTATAGTAATAAATGACAATGAAATGTGTAATTTTTCATAACTAAAGATGACATAGTCTATAAAATTTAAAAATACTCCCAATAAAAAAACAAAAAAGAACCAAGGCAATTTAGTTGTGATAAAATACACAGATGGTAAGTTCGATTGGAAAACTAAGGGTTGGAATTTTCATGTGATTGGAAAGAATAAACATGTGCGATTCATGCAATTCTCAAGCAATATTGGGTCAGGTGGCAGCAGCAGCCAAAGTTGTAGCACGATTTGCAAGTTTTTCCCATATGCAGCAGCAGCAGCAAATGTGTTCACATTTGATGATGGTTCTGTAGTGGTGATAACTAAAGCTGATCTTGTTGGCTATGATGATGATGATGAAAGCCGCAGTGGTGGTCAAATCTCATCAGGTATGAATATGGTTTGCCGGATTCCAGTGGCTGCTTTAGCAAGGTTTTCCAGCCTATTGCTCAGCAGCACCAGCGACAAAAAGATGTCACGTGTTCTTAGCCTTGTAACCGGGGAGAACACAAGAATGACACATGATATGGCTGGTGGTGTCAGCTTAAACATCCATCTTTACTAAAAAAGATCACTGGTTTGTGTACATATTCTTGCTCACAGGTAAAAAAACATAAACAACATAATGTTATATGTTTTTTTTATTTATTTTTTTTTATAAATTTACACCTTGTAATGACTTCCAAGTCATAAGCAAAACCAAGCTGTTTTTTCAGATATCAAAACTGTGCACTGCTCAAACTGCAGCGGCAGCAACTGCATATACATAATATACACACGTATGTGCGTGCTTGCTAGCTGGCTGATTATAACCAATACAAGAACAATAAGGCATACAAGTCTATGCCATAATCATATAGAAAGACCACTATGGCATACAAGTCTCTAAGACTAAAGTAGATAAGACGAGAGACACTGTAAGACTAGAGACCTGTTTGCAACTAAGGGCAAATCTAACACCTATGACTAAAGGCAACCTAAAGTTAGCCTAAGTAAACTACCAGTCAAGCAACGAATCCTCACCAATGGCGAAGCCTATCCTCAAACCCTAGAAATTCCAAACCTTTATCTGACGTCTCCACGAACTCCAATCACAGATCATGTTCTCAGAGAGGTGCAACCCTATCAAATCATGTCTAATCTTCTCATCCTTAGTCAGTTTTGGTATGCCTCTGCCCCTCTTCCCCTGGGTCTCAACGCTCCTTACTGGTGTTGTCATCTGTCTCATCCGCACATGCCCGAACCATCGCGTTCTCCCCCTACTTTATCCGAGACACATGCTACCCCTAATCTGTCTCTAATCACAATTGTCGCCCTAACATACGAAATCATGAAAGGTTAAATGAACATACACAAACCTGTAAACGCACCCAAACAATTGTTTGTTGACACTGAATACCCTATGGAGACAATATAGAAGACAATGGTTAATTGAAGATCAGACATAAAGAGACGAGATTAAAATTTGATTTAGTTTAAAAGTTCAATTAAAAGTGAGTCTGTGTATTAGTTATCTACTATCTGTTTAAATTTGTTCGAATGAAAAAACGAACTGATCCTAGAAAAATAATTAATTTTTTTAAATCTTTACGTGGATATATTAAATATTCCTTTGCAAATATATTAATAAAATATAATAAATCTATAACTAAAAAATTATTTAATTTTTAGAAAAATACAAACAATAAATGTGTCCTTTTCTTTTTTTACTTAAAATACATGTTCTGTTAACTATGATAACGATGGGACATTGAAAACCAACCACAAAAACCTAAAAATTGATTTTACATGAAAATGAACTTGTACCATTTTCCTACAAAGATATTTAGGCCTTCAATGAAAGACAGAAATGTAGGTTTTATGTATTGGAGTTTGTGATATATGTCATTTGAATTGTGTATATAATTTTGATTGTATTTCAGATTTTTAATCAAATAAGACCATTTTCCTAACTCAGTTACTGTTGGTGACCAACTTTCTACCGACAAACAATTACTACCATTCACCAAGTTACCACTGATGCATATTTGTTGTTGATACCCCGTGACTAATGTTACCAATTATCATTGAAAAGTTGTTGCTGGTCCCACCTAAATTGATGAACCAAATTGTTGGTGATCTTAGTTACCACTTATGATCAATTTTCATGCAACTTCTCATCGAACATGCAAATCTAAATCAACGAGACCACCACCATTAGGGGCTTTGCCCTTGGACCCCACTTGGTGTTGCCCACAAACCCTCACCAAGGTTGGTCCTCCCCCCCTCTCCTAACTCGTATCAATGTTTATTCTTATTTATCTTTGGTCTTAATTAGTTCCGATTAACCAAAATGGCTTGACGACACTAAAATCACCAACAAGAAATACAATTTGCAAGGGAGCTAGGGATGGATATATATATAAGTATGTACATAATATAATACTCATCTATACATTTATGTCTGAATATAAGGATCTTGTACTCATGTCACAAACCTCTTTCTAGCATGCACACACATATAAATACAACGTGTTACATGTATATATATAATTAGGAATAGGATCAAGTTGAGGCATTAGGAAGTTGAGCAAGAATCATGGAAACAACCATCAAACCTTTGATCAACAACATTATAATACAAGGAAGACACTCTGTTGTCAAACTTCGAGACAACGTTATGAACAGATAAGCCACAGTATCGCTCCCCGATCCTAGCAATGCAGATGTCTATAATCTTCTTGAACATGTTGTCTCCTTTGATTAATGGTTGTTCAACAAACTCTGTCAACGCCATCCACTACATAACAAAAATCGACTATACATAACAAAAATCGACTAGATATTTGATTCGTGTGTCTGTTTGTGCAAATATTTTAGTTCATAGATGATATTTTAATTCATAGATAAAATTTACACGTTTTTACCTTGGCTGCTTGAACTTCATGATCATCGATCTTGATCTCACTTGAAACTGGTCTCAGCATGCAGATGAAGAAAAGATCCGATTTTTCAAAAGCCACATTGTGCGCGTGCCTGTCATATTTACAGAGATAAGAAATCCGTGTGGACCATGTTCAATAACACCATAACTTTAAATATTCAGCATACCTAAAAGCTATAACTTCCACGAATTCGGTATCAATCTGAAACAACAATATGAATCAAAAAAGGTTAGATTTTGATTCAGCAACTAGAACTAGCTGTTACTGTGATACATTATTTTTATTCATGGATTCTTACTCCGGTTTCCTCTTTTACTTCTCTTACAGCTCCTGTGAATATCTCCTCTGACTGGTCAACACCAAAAGGAAATTTAAAAAAAAAATTGTTATAACTTATATGGGTTGTGTTGAAATCGAGTTGGATTAGTTATAACAATGCATACCTCAAGAATGAAGCCAGTTGGTAACTTCCAAAGCCCGAAAAGCTCAGGTGCACAGTGTTTCTCTTGAACCACAAGAACCTGCACGCGACATCTTTTTCTTAAAAACTTGTACAAATTAATGAGTAACATGTCAAATTATATGTATATATGTATATACCTCATTTTTGTCATTCATTACAAACCCTCCAACTCCCACTTGATGGGAAGCATTGGCTGGTAGCATACATGGTTCATTAGGAATCCAGTATGTCATCATAACATATCCTGTTTCCGCGTGATGGTACTGAAATCCTTCCTATAACAAATATGACAACACCATCCACTCAAAAAAAAAGATAAAATTTTTTTTAAAAAAAAATTCTAATCTAAGAACATTAAGATGATTAATAAAGTCCAAAAGGAACATATTCTTTGTTATTACAAAGGCATAAGCTTTACCCTCACTGCTATAGGAACAAGATCACATTTTTCTACAGGCAACTTTAACCAAATTCCTTTCTTACCCTGCAATTAGAATCAACAAACATATTGTAACTGCCTAGGACAAAAGGGTATCTTGGGAATAAGTTCTATCAGCAATAGAGTATATGAATGAACTTCACCTCTGTCCTCCAAATTGAAACAGACGACCGAAGGATAGAGGCAAAAACATTCGTTTGAATCGGTAGTTTGTCCGGATTTACAACAACACCACCATACTCATCATCAAATGCATCAAGAACTCTCTTTTCGCTAAACAAACCAGTGTTTGTGCTTGATCCATCATATCTATATGAATAAGTTTCCACCTCATACTTTTCTTGCCCAACTAAATCAATAGCACCTTGAGGAGTACCTAAAAACAGTTAAAAAGTGTTTCAATAACCAATGTCCAATTCAACTTTCCATCACATGAGTTAGGTAAAATGCTAAAAATGTTCACAATCTTCCAAACTTTATGAAATTGATTGTCACTTTTTGTTCAAGATTTCTAATTTTTAGTTTCTTACAACTTACAAGAATGATAAATAATGTAGCAAAATGATACCTTTGCAAGAGCAGATAAAAGGGGAGACCTTAAGAGAACTAGCCTTGTAATTTGAAGTGGAGATAGACAGCATCCTCTTTGGACCAATCAAATTTGACACAAAAACTGATTTGGAATCAAATAGTTTCAAATCCATGACTCCAATCTACACCACAAAACAACTCCCAAGAGCCTACTTATACCAAGATTTATATTAAACTACATAATCTTTAAAAAACCCAACTGAGAATCTTGATGAAACCAAGGGAGATTTTTAGGGGTTATCAATCTCGGAGAAATCTATACTTGGTGTCCAAATAAGTAATTGGCAATTGGGTGTAAATCAGAAAGTGAAGAAACAGGAAAATGGGTTTATAAAAATCAGATTTTTTTAGTCAAAAAGGAAGTGCCTTGGATGGGATTTATATGAAAATGACAAAAAAAAAAAAAGATACAAAAATTACTAGGGTTTGAATTGAATTTGGAGGAATTGCTTTAAGAATACAGACTGAAATGAAGGGGAAAAATATAAAATCCAGAAATTGGGTGGTGAAGTGTGAGTGTGAGTGTGAGGGAGGGAAATATTGAATGGTTGTGTGTGGCTTAAAAGCATAGCGTGGTGGCATGTATAAATATATAACCTTTAAATCAGGGAGATTCTTTATAAAATTACAAATATTACTATAACTCATTAAACCAATAAAATTATTAAAATTTAAATAAAAGGGTATAATCGTAAAAGATTGAATAATTTATATCTATAATAATTAATTGTTATATTTTATTTTTCTTTTCCTCGTAACAAGTTTCTTAAACGTATCCATATTAGAGAATTATACTGATTAATACATGTGTATATCTATACCTAATAAATAACTAACTTGTTATAAGATTTTTTTTTTCATTACTACCTATTTATTATTTCATTTACTAATTCCTAAATTTTGATTGTTATTTATTATTTTTTTATAATTCATAAATCTTTATTAATAACTATTTAATTTTTCGTCATCGGCCTTTAGGTTGGGGTTTTTCTGTAAAGGGTTTCCTCATTGGAAGGTTATGGGTTCGAATCCTGACGACGAGAATTTTGACAGTACCCTTCATATGACTATAGTTAGTCGTTCAAAAAAACTATTTAATTTTCTATTTATTCAACCTATCTAAAACATGAGTTTCCAACCTAGTGGTTATAGTATATGAATATCCTACTTAATTTTTAATAACAAATAAATAATTTTTATCGGTTATTACGAGCTTTTACTTTTATTTGTGTTTATGAATTTAATTACGCATAAAAGTATCGAAACTCGAGAAATTATTTTTCTATCCAAAATTTGTGGTATCGTGCGCATACGGGTTACGTGCGATTAACGTCGTTTTTAGTTCACATAATGTTAAAAAAAATTAGATATCTATGAAAAAAAAAATATCTATGATAAAAAAAATCTTTGAACAAATATCTCTTACATTTCTTCTCTCATATTCAAAAACAATTTTTTTTTTAAATTATGATGTGAGTGTAAATTCATTAGAGACAATTGTTGTTGGATACTGCTTCCGTTCAGTTTTTAGATAGTTTGTTATATATATATACTAGGTTAAAGCCCATGTTATGAGTTGAATAAATATATTTTGTTATAAAATAATATTTTTTTATGAAGATTTGTATGTTTGGTGTTATTACTTATCTGTGAAATAAGAAATAATTAAAATTTTCTTATGATTTAGTAATTTTTAATAAAATATTAGAATATCTGTTAGATATTTAATTATTTAACATCATCATTATTTAATAAGAGCGAAAAACGAAAAATAAAAATCTAGATTTCATTAGAAGTCGACACGTAACAATTATAGTTATTCATTTATTATAATATAGGTTAGAAACCTTGTATATTATACAAGGTGAATAAATGCAGTGTTATATATAGTTATTCTAGAAATTTTAGAAATGTTGTATAGTTATTCACCCTACATTTATAACACTACATTACATAGTTATTCAACATGTATAGTTATTTTTAATTTAAATTTTAGAAACGTTATATAGTTATTTAAAAAAAATGAAAGAAATGTTCAAACTATAAAAATGTTTTATGAACAAAGATATTTTTTTTTCTTAAAAAAGGTTTCATAAAAATAGTTATAAAAATCATTATTATTTAACATGAGAGAAGTGGGAAACAAAAATTATAATTTTTTTTATAGAAACTTGTATCATTAAAGATGAGAGAGAGGCGGAAATTTTTTTTTAAGGATGAATATTAGAATGACATGTGGCACCCCAAAACCTTTATTTATTAATATGTATATATATATATATATAATCCTTGTTGTGAAGAAGGCTATGAACTAGCAAGTCATGTTCATTTGTATAATTTACTAGAAAAAATATATAAAATTATTCTGTATATTCCGGTTGCAACTTGTCTTTTTTAAATCATAATTTAAAATTATAAATTGCTTGATTAGGTGAATTTTAGTGGATAATGCATCATCTTTCATCCTAATAGGCTGGCAATTGTCAGTTTGTTATTCGTCCTTTCTTCGATTACGATCCACTATGTTTTATGACGTGTCATAAAGATAAACATTGTGTATTTTTTGCTAAATCCTCGAAAAAAAAGGTACGCGAATATTATTTATAAGAAAACACGAAACTAGTTATTTAGATATAAATATAGTTATATGTAAGTACTAAATTATGCTTATAATGGTGAGTTAGTGAAAATATTGCATCTCTTTTTAGTTCAACCAAAGCTTGCTTAAATTCCTACTTTACGTGAAACTAATTTCGAGTATTACTTTTTTGGTGTATCATCAATAAAGCGTAAGCTTTATTGGAATTCAATTCATATGCGAATCTGACTCATGTATTTCCTATAGTATTCATGTGTTTTCGGTAAATATTTACGTATCTAGCTATTAGTATTTATATTTAATTTACGAAGTTTAGACGTATCTATAAACTAATTTTGTAACTCATCTAATAGAGAGATTAATATGAATTACTCGTATTTTATCGATGTTGGCATCAACGCATGTTAGAGCTCTTTACAATCACAAGGTCAGCCTCTGTTTCTAGTTAGTTTTTAAGGTCAATCATGCGAGAAGTGTTACAACGCTATCAAGTTATTAAAAGGTCATAGCAACACATGTACCGCTTTATATATGTAGGATTTCTTGACACCTAATGGAAAATGATTACTCGTTCAAAAGGTGTGAGTCTTCATGCCCTTTTTGATGATTTTTAAGCTACGCCTCGAAGTTTTACATGCCTTCCTTTTAGCATCATATTGTAGGGAGGTAGCATATTAGCCAGGATTGGTAGAAAAGTGTCATCTTATTTCGTTGATGATGTTTTACCTTCTCGCCTTTTGTCATCTTTTTTATATCTTGTTTATCTAGCAACATTTGTCAACAATATAATGCGATATTGTGAGCCTATGGTGATTGTTTTGTAATACATTGTTTTCCAATGTAGAAAAGTGTTACAGGAGAAGACCCAAAATATAACTTTAGTATGAGTTTAAATATTGTCAAAATAGACTAGTATAAACATATAGTAAAGTGTTTAGTTTGAGTCTCTTTCCACCAAAACCTATATCTTATGATAAAACATGTAGTACATTCAAGCCTTGTTATGCTATAAAGGTCGTATTATGTTATGTAATGCTTTATCCTTCCTATATATATCTCTAATATAATATCATTGTTGTGTATTGTATCATGTTTTGTAACAATGTATTATGGGGAACCCAAAAAAACGGAACTGTGTGGTTCATGTGTAAAAAACTCATCTACACATGAAAAACTCATTTTACATAATTTTTTCGTAACTTTTAATATAAACACATTTAGAAGTCATTCTTGTTTAGTTTTTTTTCTACACGTCCCGATATAAATTTTGTTAAAAACATAGTTGTATTCAAATTTAGGTATCGTGGGTTATATGACTGACGGTAACGTGCTCGTACCATGAAAAATGAGACAGACACCTACTAAAAACATCGATACCGTTATATAACTGTCATTTATCTATGTTTCGATCTCCACAACAGAGTCGCTGTAACTTCATACGTTTCTTTTATGTATTTAACCACATTAGTGTCACAGTTTCAACCATTTAAGGTTTGTATCCCGTCGCGGAGCGCAGAGAAATATTTCTCATTAAAACGTATGAAGCCATCATAATGAGACACGTGGCATGAAGGGGGGGGGGGGTTTGAGGGTTATATGTGTCGCATGAATCATGCACAATTCTGTAACCATATGTTGCGTGATTTTTTTTGAACGACCAATGAATACTATAAGTCCAGCCACCCGGGTAAATCTATTGGTGAAAGACCACCCACGCCCGCGAAAGCAGACAACGCTGGTGAACCTCCCCCCCCCCCCCCAATTACAAGGAAACCTACCGACCGAACGCCCACTGTGGTAAAACCCCTGGCTCACCTGAGCATATTGCACCAAGTGAGTCTCGAACCCATGACATGGGGGTGCCTCATCCCAGACCAATTGATCTGTGGCTCATTGGGAATGATACATTTTTTTTGAACGACAGATTTTATTAAAAAGGAAACGGAACTTCCAAGAAAGTAGGACCGAAAGAGTACAATTTATGTAAACAAGGTAAACATAACCCAGTTTTCCCAATCTAACTCATGCCAATTGGCTCTATTTTTTATCCATAAGAAGGTAGATGCTTTGATGTCTTCAAATAACTTTTCTTTACTCCATATATTTCTTCCGAATAGTCTTTCATTCCTTGCTTTTCAAATACTCCAAAGTGACCCTAATATAAACGAGTGAATTGTTTTTTTTGAAAGTTGCATCTCCTTTGACTTTTTCTGTTGCTTTTAACATATCATTTGCATTGGATTTGATTGAGAACGCCATCTTTGTCCAACCGATAACCATGTGTCACACCCCAACCGACGGCGGATTATACGTCGGGGCGGACGCGGTTGTTCAATAGCACAAGGTTAACTATTAAAGTTTAGATATTTCATTAATAAATAATTTAAGATTCAATACAAGGAAGGATAATACAAATACAATATTTAATTTAAGTAGTCTAGGTCCAAAGCGTCCTATGTGATTACGAATAAGTCTCATGATGTAAACCTGAAACATGTGAAAGAATCTGTCAACTACAAAATAGTTGGTGAGATACAAAGGTTTTGAAACAGTTTAACAAGTATTTGAAAAGAATTACAATTCACTATGATTTGTGCATTCTATAATGTAAATATGAGAAAACAAGCATGTTAGACATTGTGCACATCAACCCTCCAACCAAGTTTAGGCATAACCCGCAGGTTACCCTTATAAGTCTCAAGTTTAAAGTTTAATGTAGTAACAAACACCAAGGGCTCCCCCCCGAAGGGGTCAATCAATCAAGGTGGATTGGTCAAATGCAATAGATCTATCATTGTTACTATCGGCTTGATCAAAGCTAATGAATGTGCTAGTTTTAAGTTTAATCTAAGCATACAAGTCTCATGTTTAACATAAGAATAAACACGTAGTCATAGTTGTACAAGAATTGTATAAGTTTAAGAATTGTGAACATGTTTCACCCCAAAAGCATAAAAGGAAAAAGGGGCTAAGTATACTCACTTGGATTGGATGAAGAGTATCCGACGAGAGTAAGTTTGCAAGACTTTGAGGGAGAGAATATCCTCACAATAAGCCTAAGAATGTAAGTCTAAAGTTTTAAGTAAAAAGTCTAAGACAAAGGATCTAGGATTTCAAGATTGACTAGGGTTCCAAATGGGAGATGAGAATGGTTTGTGTTTATGAAGTTTTAAATCAAGTTTATAATAAAGGTTTTGAAGGAATGATACAAGACTTGTATGTCAAAGTTTAATAGATTTATAGATTAGAATAACTATTAATTAAAATAATTATTTAAAAGTTTTACAATTATTAATTACACAAGTTAGGTAAAAATAATCGAAATAGTTTTCTAAGTATTTAGGGGTAAATAATTTAAGTGTAAAATTAAATAATTATTAAAGATAAATAATTATTAAGATCAAATAATTATCTATAAATATAATTATTTTAATTACTCATATAAATCATTCAAGATTTATTTAAGTATTTACGTGTCAAACGTTTATTTTACAATTTAACTTGTAAATGAATATTGTTTATAAGTTCAAATACGAAATTATAAGTTTATAAAAGGTTAAATAGAATTTCTTTGTAAAGTTTACATCTTAATTAAAAGTGTAAAAATATTTAGAGTTTAAAAGAAACTATAAGTTTAATAAGTATTAGAATATAAGTTTATAAGTATTTTAAATGAAGCTTTTGTTTAAAATTATAAGTTACCTTATAAAACATCCTAAAAATGAATAAAGTATATTTATTTTCTATGTTTTAAAATAACTAAATAAATAAATAAATAGTCAAACTTTAAATCAATCAAATACAAGTCTTTATAAATTTGATTTGATTTTAATAGGAAAGTTTAATAATTCACTCAAGTTTCTTAAAACCAAACAAGTTTTCTATTTTAAATAAATAAGGAAGTTATAAATTTTGTATAAGTTTATAAGTTTCTTGCCTTAATTAAAGTTTATTAATTTTTGAAGCTTTAAACACTTAAATGTATTATTCAGAAAATAATAACGAATTAAGGTTTCAAATTTTATAAAATATCTCTTGTTTAAAATATAAGTTTTGTAAAGTTTAAGAGTATTTTTATAGTTTTTAAGAGTTTTAAAACTATTTTTAAGGAATTTATTCTTATAAGTTTTAACTAAATTTAATTAATTAAAATATCATAGAATATAAAAAGTGTAAATAAAATTCGAATTCAAGTTTATAAAGTAGTATCACAGAATTTATAAAAATTATTAAAAGTGTTAAAACTGTTTTAAAAGGCTAAAAAAAATAAAAAGGCGAAACCCAGCTTAAGAGGGTTCGAACTCGGGTCTGTCCCGGGTTGCTCAACACACACACACGCACTTAACCATCTGACCTACGGTCATTGTTAAGTTTAAACCAGGAAAGAAAATAGGTAAACAATACTACCAAACACCCCCAAATCCGTATGATGAACCCTAGAATCGAGATCCTACAAATTCGAATGGATTAACTCCTTAATGATGTAAATTGATAAGGGGTTATTGTTCTAAGGATGAAAACGAGTAGGTTGGTTACTTGGATTACCTGTATTGAAGCCACGATGAAGGAGGTTGGTTCTGGGTCGGAAGTCGGTGGTTCACGGCTTCAAACCGAGAAATGTGAGCACCATTACGTGAAATTGGTGAGTGGTGGGATGATGTTGTTGGGCTGAGGGAGTCGGTATTTATAGACGATTCGGCCTTAAATGCGCGAACGGGTAGTGGGTAGGTGGTTGAGCCGATCGGAATTGATTCCGCCCTCATGCGCATGATCTTGGTCGAATCAAACGTTAATGCTTCTCGGGGATGGGTCGCACGCTCGAGCCGAGGCTCGAGGTTCACCGAATCTGGACCGAATCGCGATTTTTCACGTGAAACGGGTGGAAGTCGGTGTTGCGGGGATTCGAACCGGTGATGGGTTTGGGATTCGGGAGTTTGGGCAGTTGGCAAGACAGGTCCCTGAGGTTTCCCTCAGTTAGCATTTTGTGTGAAAAGTTAAGTTTTAGTTTAAAACAAGTTTTAGTATTGACAGTTTTGGTCCCTACAGTTTATAAAATAATAATAGGTTTTATTTTTGTAAAAATTTAGTAAGTTCTATAAGTTTTGTTGCTTCTTATTATTTTATAAATTTATAAAGAAACATTTTCTAAGATTTACGCTTTATAAGTTTAAATTATTTACATAATTACAAACTTGTAACGTTTTAAGAATTTAAATGATATTTTATTTATAAAACACACACATTTGTATATATATATATATATATATATATGTATAAGTATAATTGTTTTCTTAAATCCATATCAAATAAATTAATATTTTTTTTTTTAAGAAATAGTTTTAAATAAGAATTCAAGTTTAAATCAATAATACACGCAAATGTTTAGGAAATGATACGTTGAAAAATCCGGGATATTACAGTCTCCCCTACTTTAGGAAATTTCGTCCCGAAATTAAATTAGAAGGGTTTAGTTCAGGATTTAAGTCTATGATACGCACAAGGATAATGGGAAAACACTTTACGTTCCCAAGTAACCCTGGGTTACGTTTAGATTTCTAAAAGGGAAAGTACCCATAGGAATAAGATTTCGCTTGAGTTTCTAAGTTTTCAAAGCGTATGGTTACCAAGAGTTTACCTAAGAAGTATATAGTTTCATCGAAATATGTGAAGATTTGTTTTCAGAAATGTATTTGAGAGAATATCTGCTGAATTTCCATTCAGGATTTCAAGTGAGATGCATCATTTAGGGTGGATTTGATGACAGTTTAACGATTTGAGTTTGTAGATTATTACGTTTAAGGATTGCTACGGTACCTAAGTTCCGTGGCTACCTTTTACAATAAGTCTTAGATTATAGCACACAACAGAGTTTACTATGTCTTCCCATACGCTGATTTTTCATACTTACGTGTGCACCCGCAAGCATTTAAATCGTCGCATAGTCCGCATAGGTCCTTCCGTTTGTGCGTGGATCAAGAAAGAGTACAAGAATTTGTTTAACTCACGACTAGAGTTTCCACACAAGAGTGATCATTGATTAACGAGTCCCTTAGATAGAATCGTCGTTCAATAAGTAAAGAAAAGAATGTGACAAGATTTAGAGTTTCAAAGTTTTCTCGTGATTGATTAAGAATACTTCAATCATTGAGTAGTTTAAAGTCTTTACACTTTCCTCAGGTTTGATCAAGAATACATCAAACCTTGAGTAGTTTAAAAGTCTTATACGTTCATCATGTTTGAATAAGCATACGTCAAACATGGAATAGTTTAAAGTCTTATACGTCCATCGTGTTTGAACAAGCATACGTCAAACATGGAGTAGCTTAAAGTCTCATACGTTCATCATGTTTGAACAAGCATACGTCAAACATGGGGTAGTTTAAAGTCTCATACGTTCTTCATGTTTGAACAAGAATACGTCAAACATGGAGTAGTTTAAGGTCTCATACGGTCATCATGTTTGAACAAGAATACGTCAAACATGGAGTAGTTTAAAGTCTCATACGTTCATCATGTTTGAACAAGAATACGTCAAACATGGGGTAGCTCAAATTGTGTTTGAACAAGAATACGTCAAACATAGGATAGTTTAACTTGTGTTTGAACAAGAATACGTCAAACATAGGATATTTTAAATTGTGTTTGAACAAAAATACGTCAAACATAGGATAGTTTAAATTGTGTTTGAACAAGAATACGTCAAACATAGAATAGTTTAAATTGTGTTTGAACAAGAATACGTCAAACATATGATAGTTTAAATTGTGTTTGAACAAGAATACGTCAAACATATAATAGTTTAAATTGTGTTTGAACAAGAATACGTCAAACATAGGATAGCCTTAAAGTCTCTTAGTTTAGTTTCAGTGTATAGAAGTATACGATTACGTTTCGAGTATAAAGCGGTTATCTAAATACTCTAGTGTTTAAGAGAGGTATGGGACAGCGTTTGGAACAGGATTAACCGTTATACGCTTTCTCACAGAAGATTCGAGTTGTCTAGAAGATTAGTGGATCCCGATGTTTGGTTTAGATAGGAGTCAGGGGATGTACTCTGCTAAAGAGAGTAATGTCCTCCTTCCTGTTAGTGTCTAGTATGGAATGTGCGTTTATCAAGTCTTATAGGGTTTGGTTAAGATGGACACACAAAGTTTTCAAGACTAAGAATCCAAGTACAAGTTTGAAAATATGATAAGTCAGTTGAGTTTCAAGTTTCAGTATTAAGCTTTACATGATCCTTTATTGATCATGTTTAGTTTTAAGAACACGGGATTAAGTATTTGTACAAGTTTTACATGACTCAAAAGTCTCTGACCTCATAGTTGCGTATACGAAGTTTAATGTTTTAGCAACGCGTGTTTAAGCTTTTAGTCCCCGTTGTGATTTATAGTAAGTCTTTTACGTGATAAGAGTTGAATGAGGAAAGCCTCCAAGCATAGGGTAACGGGAAAAGTTTCGATAAGGTTTATGATAGTGTGTTTACAAATTATTTATCTTGATTCATAACAGAAAGTATAGTTTTCTTTTGTATAGAATGTAATTAAGATGTTCAAAAACGACGAGTTAGGCATCGATAAGTAGTACAAGTAAGATTTATAAAAGATAGGTGTGATTGTCAAGCGAAAAGTTGGTTAAGTTTACAAGTGTTAAGTCTATACAAGAAGTAAGGGTCATGGTTGTTTAGGGTCATGGTTCGTAAGTCGGGTTGTTTTTGAAAAAGTGCTTACGAATTAGAAGATTTGTTCAAGATTTATTCCTCAGGTACACGTGTCGCTTAGGGTTTTTATAGTTTAATGCAACGTTGTTAATTATTTCAAGTACTAACGTAAGTTGTTTTTGACGAAAGTGTTTGGGTAGGTGTGTTAAGTTTACAATGATGAAAGGAAAGTTTAAACTAGTAAATGATGACAAAATGAAATTTCAAAATGGTTTCCGTTTAGATGTTTCAAAATTGGGACTTCTAGCCCTTACAATTTAAACGGAAAATTAAAGTGTGTAAGGGAGTTGATTAAATATTTTCAAAAGGTTTTTATTCATAATACTGAGTCATCACAGTACTATTAAAATGTTTTTTGGTTTGATGTTGATGGGCTGACGAAAAGAATTCCCGGAAGAAGGGGTGGGTAACAAGGACTCACTTATGTACCCTATTTCCATAGCCAGAACATCCTCATGGGCCTACAACTTTTCTCAGTTGTTGTCACCGATGTTTGGGTTTATGGTACTATGTCGAGGTTCATTATGGGTTTAGAGTCTTAAACGTGGAGCTTGTTTATTCTATAGTAGGCTTCTTCTCTTGCGGGAAAATGATCAGGTTACAAATCCCTTTGTTAATATACTTTAGGTTTAAAAGACGTTAAGTTTTGTTTACAAGAAACGGTGATGTGTAAGTTTTAAGGACGTATGAAGGTTTTGAGATTAAAAGTGTAACAAAGTTTTTGAGTTAGTCATAAAATGAAGTTTGATTGAGTGACGAAAATGAAATGAGACACAAGGGTTTCCCCTTATGTGCCAAGTTTATAAAATAATGAAGCTTGTAAAAAGGACTTGTAGGATAATACATGGTTTTAAATGTGCTGGTATTACAAGGATCATGAAGTTTAAGGATGTATGAAAACTTTGAGATGTATAAAAGTATAGCAAAAGTTTGAGTGAGTTATCTAGAGTAGTTTGGTTGAGTGATGAAAATAAGATGAAACACAAGGGTTTCCCCTCAAGTGTTATGTTCATAAAATAATGAAGTTCATAGGAGAATTCGTAGAGTAATACATAGTTTTAAGGGTTGTATTACAACGATCACGAAGTTTATTGGGTAGTATCTATAAATATAAGTTTATGTATGTAGTTTTTAAGTATAATCTCGTAAGAATTTCTCCTTGAAGGTAACTCCTTCAGGTCATGACGAGTAAGCATGCTGTCATGTGACAAGACGGGACATAAGAATCATAGAGTAAAGGTTACAGAGGAAAGTTTTTGAATCATGAATTTATGAAGTATATAGTATTTGAGATAATACTCATTTAGTGCATATCACTAAGTAAGTACTTTGACATATCAAGAGAAATCTAAGCTCACTAATGTTTTAGAGAAGTCATGCATTCCTATAAGTGGATACTCATCCCAAGAATTCCCAGGAAAGCATACGGGTCCAACGGTTGATTTGAATTTATACGAAATGCTTTCCTTGACATAATTTCTCAGAATACAGGTATTCACCCTTCCGGTCCACACGAGTTCTCACACATTATCTAGAACTTAAATATTCTTGACGAGAGTTTAGTGGTGGCTTAGACTTAAAGCCTAAGAACGTGTCCTCGATGTAGTAGCCTCTTGTAGTACGTAGGTAAGTAGAATCGTAGAATTTTCCAAGCGTTCACGTATAAGAATTAAGAATAGAACGAGGAGAGAATTCCTAGTAAAGGACATGAGGTAACTCATGTTTGGGTCTCCTAAGTTATAGTCTAGGTCATGTGTGTAATAACCTAATTCCCTATAACCAAGGCTCTGATCCTAATCTGTCACACCCCAACCGACGGCGGATTATACGTCGGGGCGGACGCGGTTGTTCAATAGCACAAGGTTAACTATTAAAGTTTAGATATTTCATTAATGAATAATTTAAGATTCAATACAAGGAAGGATAATACAAATACAATATTTAATTTAAGTAGTCTAGGTCCAAAGCGTCCTATGTGATCACGAATAAGTCTCATGATGTAAACCTGAAACATGTGAAAGAATCTGTCAACTATAAAATAGTTGGTGAGATACAAAGGTTTTGACACAGTTTAACAAGTATTTGAAAAGAATTACAATTCACTATGATTTGTGCACTCTATAATGTAAGTATGAGAAAACAAGCATGTTAGACATTGTGCACATCAACCCTCCAACCAAGTTTAGGCATAACCCGCAGGTTACCCTTATAAGTCTCAAGTTTAAAGTTTAATGTAGTAACAAACACCAAGGGCTCCCCCCGAAGGGGTCAATCAATCAAGGTGGATTGGTCAAATGCAATAGATCTATCATTGTTACTATCGGCTTGATCAAAGCTAATGAATGTGCTAGTTTTAAGTTTAATCTAAGCATACAAGTCTCAAGTTTAACATAAGAATAAACACGTAGTCATAGTTGTACAAGAATTGTATAAGTTTAAGAATTGTGAACATGTTTCACCCCAAAAGCATAAAAGGAAAAAGGGGCTAAGTATACTCACTTGGATTGGATGAAGAGTATCCGACGAGAGTAAGTTTGCAAGACTTTGAGGGAGAGAATATCCTCACAATAAGCCTAAGAATGTAAGTCTAAAGTTTTAAGTAAAAAGTCTAAGACAAAGGATCTAGGATTTCAAGATTGACTAGGGTTCCAAATGGGAGATGAGAATGGTTTGTGTTTATGAAGTTTTAAATCAAGTTTATAATAAAGGTTTTGAAAGAATGATACAAGACTTGTATGTCAAAGTTTAATAGATTTATAGATTAGAATAACTATTAATTAAAATAATTATTTAAAAGTTTTACAATTATTAATTACACAAGTTAGGTAAAAATAATCGAAATAGTTTTCTAAGTATTTAGGGGTAAATAATTTAAGTGTAAGATTAAATAATTATTAAAGATAAATAATTATTAAGATCAAATAATTATCTATAAATATAATTATTTTAATTACTCATATAAATCATTCAAGATTTATTTAAGTATTTACGTGTCAAACGTTTATTTTACAATTTAACTTGTAAATGAATATTGTTTATAAGTTCAAATACGAAATTATAAGTTTATAAAAGGTTAAATAGAATTTCTTTGTAAAGTTTACATCTTAATTAAAAGTGTAAAAATATTTAGAGTTTAAAAGAAACTATAAGTTTAATAAGTATTAGAATATAAGTTTATAAGTATTTTAAATGAAGCTTTTGTTTAAAATTATAAGTTACCTTATAAAACATCCTAAAAATGAATAAAGTATGTTTATTTTCTATGTTTTAAAATAACTAAATAAATAAATAAATAGTCAAACTTTAAATGAATCAAATACAAGTCTTTATAAATTTGATTTGATTTTAATAGGAAAGTTTAATAATTCACTCAAGTTTCTTAAAACCAAATAAGTTTTCTATTTTAAATAAATAAGGAAGTTATAAATTTTGTATAAGTTTATAAGTTTCTTGCCTTAATTAAAGTTTATTAATTTTTGAAGCTTTTAACACTTAAATGTATTATTCAGAAAATAATAACGAATTAAGGTTTCAAATTTTATAAAATATCTCCTGTTTAAAATATAAGTTTTGTAAAGTTTAAGAGTATTTTTATAGTTTTTAAGAGTTTTAAAACTATTTTTAAGGAATTTATTCTTATAAGTTTTAACTAAATTTAATTAATTAAAATATCATAGAATATAAAAAGTGTAAATAAAATTCGAATTCAAGTTTATAAAGTAGTATCACAGAATTTATAAAAATTATTAAAAGTGTTAAAACTGTTTTAAAAGGCTAAAAAAAATAAAAAGGCGAAACCCAGCTTAAAAGGGTTTGAACTCGGGTCTGTCCCGGGTTGCTCAACACACACACGCACTTAACCATCTGACCTACGGTCATTGTTAAGTTTAAACCAGGAAAGAAAATAGGTAAACAATACTACCAAACACCCCCAAATCCGTATGATGAACCCTAGAATCGAGATCCTACAAATTCGAATGGATTAACCCCTTAATGATGTAAATTGATAAGGGGTTATTGTTCTAAGGATGAAAACGAGTAGGTTGGTTACTTGGATTACCTGTATTGAAGCCACGATGAAGGAGGTTGGTTCTGGGTCGGAAGTCGGTGGTTCACGGCTTCAAACCGAGAAATGTGAGCACCATTACGTGAAATTGGTGAGTGGTGGGATGATGTTGTTGAGCTGAGGGAGTCGGTATTTATAGACGATTCAGCCTTAAATGCGCGAACGGGTAGTGGGTGGGTGGTTGAGCCGGTCGGAATTGATTCCGGCCTCATGCGCGTGATCTTGGTCGAATCAAACGTTAATGCTTCTCGGGGATGGGTCGCACGCTCGAGCCGAGGCTCGAGGTTCACCGAATCTGGACCGAATCGCGATTTTTCACGTGAAACGGGTGGAAGTCGGTGTTGCGGGGATTCGAACTGGTGATGGGTTTGGGATTCGGGAGTTTGGGCAGTTGGCAAGACAGGTCCCTGAGGTTTCCCTCAGTTAGCATTTTGTGTGAAAAGTTAAGTTTTAGTTTAAAACAAGTTTTAGTATTGACAGTTTTGGTCCCTACAGTTTATAAAATAATAATAGGTTTTATTTTTGTAAAAATTTAGTAAGTTCTATAAGTTTTGTTGCTTCTTATTATTTTATAAATTTATAAAGAAACATTTTCTAAAATTTACGCTTTATAAGTTTAAATTATTTACATAATTACAAACTTGTAACGTTTTAAGAATTTAAATGATATTTTATTTATAAAACACACACATTTGTATATATATATATATATATATATATGTATAAGTATAATTGTTTTCTTAAATCCATATCAAATAAATTAATATTTTTTTTAAGAAATAGTTTTAAATAAGAATTCAAGTTTAAATCAATAATACGCGCAAATGTTTAGGAAATGATACGTTGAAAAATCCGGGATATTACACCATGTGCCATACGTCTTTAGCTTAATTACATCCCTCTAGAATATGTTCAATGGACTCCGACTCGCCACATAAGTCACAAGCAGAAGAGTCCACCTGCACATTTCTCTTAAGAAGCTCCTCTTTGGATGGGAGTCTACCCAAAGAAACCCGCCATCAAAATAAATATGTTTTGAGAGGCATCCATTTGTTCCATTCGTACTTTGTAATTGATTGCGAAAACATATTTTTCTCTATGAAGCTTTTTAATGTGTGGACTGTGAATTTACCAAAAAGGTCTTCGGGCCATGACCAGCTATCACGTTCACTTGTGATTGGTGACCCGGCAGGCAGAATGCCACATTGGTTGACCAACTCAGATTCCCTAACAGATGTCGGAGGAGAGGCCCATTCCCATTTAACACATGATCCATCGAGTCTTTCATTGACAGTGCAATTCTTTTTTGATTCTTTTGCATACAAGGCTGGAAAAAGATCCTTCAGTGCTCCATTTTCGATCCACCTGTTATGCCAAAACAAACAATGGTTTCCGTCACCTATACTGCATTTTATATTTTCTTGGATGTTGAAGCCAAGAAGAGTTAGATCATGTGCCGCTTTGTTGATGTTGCTCCAAACGCCCGGGGTTGTCTTTTTTGCAGAAATCCATTCGCCACCTCTTTTTTTTAGTAGATATCTTTTATAGTTTTGGTCCAAAGTGCATCCGGTTCCGTTTTAAATCTCCATAACCATTTTGATAACAGGGCTAAGTTGGCAGCTCTTATGCTTCCAATTCCAAGGCCGCCGAGATGTTTTGGAGTGAGACACAAGTCCCATGCTACCCACGTGATTTTTTTTCCATTGGCGAACCTCCCCAAAGGAATTTTTGCCTTATTCCTTCAAGCGTCTTTATCACCTGTAAGGGGGCACGATACAAAGAAAGGAAATAATTTGGTAAGGTTTCGAGAACCGCTTTCAAGAGTGTTATCTTACCACCAAAAGATAAAGTTGATGCTTTCCAGGTAGTTAATTTTTTGTTAAATTTGTCAATAACGGGCTGCCAACTTCTTGCTCTGCTCATATTGGCTCCCACTTGCAAGCCTAGGTATGTGAAAGAGAGGGAACCAATCTGACATTTAAGAATCGATGACAAACTGGCCACTTGGTCAGTCTGAACGCCACTTCCATAAAGCTTACTTTTGTTCCAGTTCACTTTCAGTCTTGATGCCATGTTGAAACATCTAAGAATTCTCATCAAGTTTTGCCCGTTTGAAATTGACCAATCTCCCAAGAAAATTGCATCGTCAGCGTAAAATAAGTGAGAGATGGGTGTTGATGATTGGTTAATTTTGATATCATGAAAAAAAACCCAACTCCTTTGTTGTTTCCATTGCCACATTTAGAGCTTCCATCATAAGGATAAAAAGAAACGGCGATAAAGGATCCCCTTGTCGCACCCCTCTTTGAAAATAAAACTGATTTGATGGGGACCCATTTATAAGAATGGAGGAGGAAGCCTACTTGAGACAACTTGATATCCAAGAACGCAATAGAATTGGAAAATTCATTTGGCCCATAATAGAATCAAGGAATTCCCAATTTACCGTGTCGAAAGCCTTTTCGAAGTCGACTTTAAACATCAACATGTTTCTTTTCGTGACTTTAGACCAACTAATTAGCTCATTCACCATTATTATATAATTACCTACAATTATTATTCAAGTTTTATTTATAATTATGGAACCCAATTTTATAATTACGCATCATATACGCACAGACATAATTACGCATGTTATACAAACGATACATTAGTTTTTTTTAAAGTTGGTTTTTTAAAGTATAACAATACTATAATCAAATTAAAGAAAATAAAAGTCTAATTTTATGATGTGAAAATAGTCAACAATTATAGGTTATTCCAATACTACTCATCCACACCTTTTCGATTATGTGTGAACTTTGTTAATCTGGAAGCGTCCAATGATCTAAACCATTAATTCTCTTTATCAATAGTCCGTATTCGCTTCATACATTTTCATGTTAATTTGGAATTGTATTTGATCCTAATTATATATATATGAAGTATCATAAGAAAACTCAATGTTAATGAGAAAATAAAAAAACTACTTATTTAAAGTAAAAAAAATAATAAAAAATCATAACTCAAAAAATAAATCAAAAATTAAAAAACTGATTCGGAGACCTTGTTTCCCACGTCGTCCTCGTTAAAAAAAACTCGAAAAATAGCGGGTTTAGCTTTTGGGTTTAGTTTTTTTTTTGTTTCGTTTAGCTTTTAGGTTAGGTTTTTGGAGGGGTGGGGCGGGGTGGGGGGTTTAGGGTTTTGGGGGGTGGGTGAGGGGGTAGGTGGGGTGGGGTTAGGTTTTTGGGCGGGGGTGGGGTAGGCCTTTTGGTTTAGTTTTTGGGTTTAGTTTAGGTTTTTTGAGAGGTGTGGTGGGGGTTTAGGTTTTTGGGGGGAGGGTGGGGAGGTTTAGGTTTATGGGGGGTGGGTTTAGGTTTTTGGGGATGGGTTGAGGTTTTGAGTGTACTACACATATGCAGTAAGAGTTTTTTGGTGTTCTAATGAAAATAAGTTTTTTAGTGAATTCACCCACACACACACACACACACACACACACACACACACACACACACACACACACATATATATATATATATATATATATATATATATATATATATATACACACTATCTAATAAATAAAAATCTTAGATGGCAATGTCACAATTCTAAGTCATCTAAAATTTTATTTTCCCGCCTCTCTCTCATATTAATGATGATATTAAATGAATATACATTTTTAGATGTTTAATATAAATTTAATTATTGATAGTTATATTATTATTGTTAATCAAATTAATTTACTACAAATTAGTTATGAATAATTATAATTTCTAACATTCCACATCAATTTAAAATTATGTTCGTTAAAATATTTAAAAAATGAAGAATAATGATAAATAGTTGTTTTTTATAATTGGTTTTTAAAACTTTTAAAGAATTTAATGTCGTTGAATGGTAAAGTTACGATATGCTAAAAAAATAGGCGCCATTAAAAAGTCCAAGTTTTATTTCTTATTTCTTATACGTATTTTAATTTAAGTTAACTTATACATGGTAAAAGGATATTTAAAGAACTAATTACACTTTAACTGAATTAAAATTTATCATTTATATAAAAGAATTAATACACAGTTGAAAAAAACATGTTCTAAAAATTAACTTAACGGAATTTATAACTGACATGCTTATTTAACCCGTACAATATATACACATGTTTATTTAACCCGTACAATACATGTGTTTTTAAGTTTTTTAATTCTAAGTATATAACAATACATCTATTCAACTCGTGTAATACACGAGATTATAACCTAGTATGTAATATATAGGTTTTAGGAAGGGGAAATATGTAATTAAATTTTAGGGTTGGGTAAATTTTACTACTCTAATAAATGAAAATCTCTTCAGGACACATGTCACTCTCTAGTTACTCCTCATCTTTATTTTTCCGCCACTCTCTCATATTAAATATTAGATTTTCTATTTCTCTCTTTTATTTAATAATAATTTTTATATTAATAAATATAATTACGAATACTTATTATTTAATTATAAATAGTTATTATATCATCAATCAAATGAACTTAATATGAACTAACATTTATCAATTAAATTAAAAAATTAATACTTAGTTGAAAAAAAATTGTTTTAAAAACTAACTTAACAGACCTTATAACTGTCACGACAAATTACATTTTTTAAAAACATATTTTGACAAATATGTTTGTTAACAAATTACATTATATTTTATTCGACCAATGTAATATACTGGTTTATTCAACCCGTGTATTACACGGGTTTTTAAAAATATAAATTTTTATTACTAAATATATAACATTTTATTTATTTAACCCGTGTAATACACAAGATTTTAACCTAGTATATATATATATATATCGGGAAATCGTTGAAATTTGATAAATTTTGAGAAATCATTGATTGGCGAAATCGAGTCCCTTAATGATGAAATTTGGGTCACACAACTGCGCCAAATCGCTCATCGACATCTTTCTGTCCACCGGTTATGGCTCGGTAACTCCAAATGTAACCTAAGTTACACCCGTTTCACGTTTGAATCACTTTTATTATGTTTTCCTGTAATCCGCTAGCTATTAGATCAGCTCCCCATGATAATATTTTAGACAACTGAGTGTCTTGTCTTTAATTTTGGTTGTTAGCTACATAACATAACTAGTTTTTTTTTCTTTTTTTTTAACGGCGATGTTCATAAACATTAGTCGATAATTGATAAGCATATAGATTGCAATTCCTAGTTTCTGATTGGTATGAAAGAAAAAACTAGAAAAAATATAAAAACACTAGACTATACGTGTCAAACAACCAGGGACTTTAATCTCATGCAAGCTCTCTCCTTCCGACAACAACGACTCACCGTCATCACGTGCACCGCCATCGCCTCCTTTCTCAACCATTTATAACACAACTCCACCTCTTCACATCTTCATTAATTTATCCACCATGGCTCACAACCAGCAATACCAACAACACTATCAGCATCAGCCACAGCTGTCACATCAAGTCGTGAAGACGGCCACCGCCGTAACCTTGGGTGGGTCCCTGATGGTCCTGTCGGGAGTTCTACTAGCGGCGACGGTGATTGGTCTTGTGGTTGCAACGCCGGTGCTGGTAATCTTCAGCCCGGTTTTGTTACCGGCGATGTTAACCCTTTGTCTGATATTGAGCGGGTTTCTAACCGCCGGGGGGTTGGGTGCAACGGCTACGTTTGTGTTTTACTGGATGTACCGTTACGTGACCGGGAAACATCCGGTGGGTTCTCATCAGCTGGACGTGGCACGTGACAAGATAGCCGGAGCGGCAACGGAGGTGAGGCATAAGGCGGAGCAGTTGGGGAGAAGCAGTGGTCAAGGTCATCAGGTTAGAGTGGAGCATCATCAGGTGTAATTGTTAATTAGAAATTAGTACCGATATTTACGGTGGCACTATGTGTTTGTGTGTTTTTTTGTAAGTTGTTGGCGTGTAATGGTATGTACGGTTAATAAATGTCATCTTTTTTTTTCGGCAAATTTACTCGTAAATTACCTCAAATAATTTAAATGATGTCCGTGTTTTTTTTTTGAAAGCTAAATTTGTTTACTTAGTGAGACTTAAACCCATAGTATTTAGTCTTTTTAGATGTTTAAGAGGCTTTGTCTCTATCATTAGACCATCACCCCCAATGACATCTATGTCTGTGTTTATAAACCAATTTTTAAGAACCGGCCGGTAATACCGGTGGAACGAGATCTCGGGCACTAGCGCGGTAAGTTGAAGTCCCGTAAATTGGAAGAACGGTTTGTAACTTGAACCGTTAGTATCACTGATAAACTGTGTTAGATCGTTATCTCAGTTTTAGATCAAATTAAAATTTTAGGTTTTAAAGCAGAAAAAAATTCAGGCCAATTAAAATTTGGTAAATGTTTTTCTAGACTCAAATATGACAAAAGATCTTATGATACGTTTGATTATGAAGATAATAAAAAACTCAAATAGTTATGATCTTATAAATGATGATGACGATGATAGTGAATTTTATCTTTTAAGTGATCGTGAATTTGAAGCATTCAACACTCTAATGACATAAAACTTTATATTTTTATTAAAAAAACTTTGTTGAAAATTGAGTATTATGAATTATTTTTTATTATGGATACGTGTACTTTTGGATTATTTTTTATTATAAAATCGTGTAATTTTGGATTATTTTTTATTATTTATAATTTTTATTTTGAAATCGTGTACTCTTGGATTATTTTTTATTATAGAATCATGTATTTTTAGATTATTTTTTAGTTGAAGTTGTAATTTTATGAAATTATAGGGTTAAGTAATAACTTGGTTTAATCATTTCTAAGCTCAATATGAATATGATATAAAAATTAATTTTAAAATATTAGTTTGAATCCCACTACCTCTCGGTCCCGGTCCCAGATTACTTTTGGGTTTCAAAACTTCAAATCCATTGTTTTAAGAGGTTGATATATGTTCTATTAGTGTGAGTTTCTTTATCTTCCATTCCAACAACGTTATAGGGGAAGAAACTCACTTTTATTCCTTTCGTTTATGACAAATTTGATTTCACTTTTATTGGTCGGCAGGTGGTGGTGAAGTGGGGATGTATTTTGATCATTTAAATGATTTAACTGAAAAACTTAACGAAGTTAATACAATTAGACTAAAAACGTTAATAAATGTAACCTTAGAGATGACTCATACTGTTAAGAGGAAACTGAATATGTTAATAGCAACCAACCTCATGAACGAAAAGTAGACTTTACTCGGTTAATAAACTAAAATGACAATGTGAGTCGAACCCATATTATAACTATCATTGTCTTAAATAAAATAAAAATAAAAAGTCGGTCAAAAAACAGGGGCGCCTAAACCTACAGATCAACCAAGGAGGGTTGAAATTCCTGTAACCACCGGATCCTATCCCTCTCTAGAATGCACCGGTCGTGGCGCTCCGCCAAAGACTCCGGCGTTCTTTCCTATCATCCACCGCCACAGAGTTATAGATCGACTTCCGACGCCATCAGTGAGGTGTTACCTACTTACAATCCCCACTCTTACATAGCTACCAAAGAACAAAATCAGATTAGATCTGCTGAGGCGGCTATCCATCTCATCCCTTTTCTCTTGGTAGTTTGTGCTATCATTCTCTGGTTCTTTACAGACACAGGTAAAGTATTTAGTTTATTTGTAAATTGATTTTCATTCTGCAATTGTTAATCAGTTAAACCATTAGGTTACTAATTAATCTATCTGTAAATTGATTTTCATTCTGCAATTGTTAGTTGTTCAATCCAAATATTCTGTTTTGGTTTTATTTAGATGATCTAGGATAATGCTATGTGAAATTATTTAGATAAGGATTTAAGACCGAAAATGTGCAATAGTGCCCATGGTTTTCTTTAAAGAAATCTGGAGGAAAAGGAGACGGATGACAGCGCCAGTTAGAAACTTAGAACCGTAGAAATTCTCTTACTGTAGAAGGGAGGAGTGTAGGGCAAAGGTAGACTCAAACTGACTTGAGATGAGTGGATTAGGCAGGAATTGCTAGACTTGCACTTCTCCGAAGACATGATCAGGGATAGAAGTTCTTGGAGACGTCGGATTAAGGTTATGGACTTTTAGGGAAACGTATAGATCGATCTTCGGGCCTTAGCTTGTTAGTACATTGTTGTTTGTCTTAGCTTGTTCCTACACTTTTGTTTGCTTTAACTTAGCTTGTCTTTATCGTGTTTCTACACTTATGCCTACACTTTGATTTCCTTAGTTTCATTGTATGCTATTTGGATAACTATTTATTCATGAAAAAAAAAGAAAAAGGTTTTGGAGTCAGGTGGTCTCGCTGTGAGCAACCTCTCTCTCTCCTGGGATAGAGAAAACGTTTGCCCTTACCACACCCTCCCCCATACCCTATAAATAGCTATTGTTATGTGTGGGATTTTAGCTATAAGTGCACCGAGGCAATGCGGTCTAGAACCAAGGTGCACCGCTTTTTGTATGCGAAGCACATTTTTTTATATGAAACTTTAATATATATTTTTTTAGGTCTCTAGCATCATTTACCTAAAATTTAGACACATATAAGCTCTATATATGGTTAATATCTAAATAACCTATATGTACAACCTAAAAAGCCTGTTGTATAACATCATGAAGCACAAATCCAGACCCCGTACAAAAAGTGTGCCTCAACACTATGGCTTATGCTAAATTTTCAATTGAAATGAGCGCTTCACCTGTGCCTTTTTGTACATAGCTCGCCTTGCCTACACAAAAGCCTTTTTGTACATAGCTCGCCTTGCCTACGCAAACGCCCCAGCACCTACGCCTAAGGTTGCCTTACGCCTAGGCAAGTTTTTTGATACCAAGAATATAAGATTCTAAATCACGTGTAAAGTGTAGATTTTTCTCCTCTTCTGAAAGGAGTAGTGACTCATGGGCAGATCTACAACGGAGCCCCTAGTGAAATTACATTTCCTCAATAAAGAAAATAGATATTTATTTAATAAAAATGCAGAATTACCAATGGTTTTTCTTTATTTTGTGATTGGTAATTGTACTATACACAGTGTCAATACTGACTATTTATAGTAGCATTCTCTGTACTTTTGAAGCATAAACATCCAGACATCTAAATGTACAACAAAAATAGCATATTTATCCCCTTCCATTTAGAAATTTCTAACCAGTGTTTGGAAACTTAAGTTTTAAGTGATTTTGAGAACCCGTTACCTGTAATCTCGTGGGACCCCACCAATACCACTAGTGAGATCAGGTTGTGTTGGTCGGGCAGGTGGTCTTCAAGGGGGTTAAAGGCAGAAAAATCAGTGTAAGTTAGATTCAAACTTGATACTTCTGCTAGAGGGACTCAAGTGCTTACCACTGTGCCACCCCCTTGAAGGTTTTATTCTTTTTAACTTGCAAGCCATTAGCTCAGCATCCACGTGTGATATGGTAAATACGTTTGATTCTTATTGTTGGCAGGGTCAAGGATGAGTTAATAAGTGAAGCATTGCCTTTGCTTTAATAAATTGATACACATTTCAAGAAATTAACTCCATTCAACAAGCATATCTGGGTAATATGATCAAACCATATTTTTATTGTTTTACTTGATATTCATACATGTATATGCTTGTCAGTTTCTTAGTTCATATATACATGTAGGATTCCTTGTATCATATGGCACAAAATTAGGCTGTACCATTTCTTTCTTGGTTGGTTTTTGTTAAAATTCTTCACTCTTATCAACACTGTCTAAATGTCACCAACCTGCTCATGTTAATATTACACCTCTATTGATGCTGCTTTGTGATCTTGAGTTCATGGGTTCGAGCCGTGGGAAATAGCCTCCTGCACCAAATGTAGGGTAATGCTGCGTACATAAGATTGCGAAGCGATCCGGCTCCTCTATGGACCCAGCGCAAATTTTAGGACGTTTGTTAAATGATGGAGAGATGAATATGCTAATTGAATGAAAATTGTCATCCTTAATCAATTTTCAATGTTTTATTATACTTGTACATATAGTTAAACCGAATGAATTTTTGATGACTATCATCAAGCCAGGTAAATATAAACTAATTATTTAAAGCGTAAAAATAAACTAATTATTTAAAGTGTAAGTAATTATTTTATTTTTTATGCGTTAGGTTGTTCGCAAACATGTTTTGATATTTGGGTCGAGGCGAAGTTGTCGACGATCACTAGTTTTAATGTAAAATCCAAATGATTGTTTGTTTGGTTATGAAAGTAAAACTAATGTAGCTGCAATTCGAAATGAAAGCACGATGGACTTAAATGGTTGTAAAACAACCACTAGCTTGGTATAGTGGTAAATGTG
The DNA here is from genome assembly GCA_023525975.1 of Smallanthus sonchifolius. Taxonomy (NCBI): domain Eukaryota; kingdom Viridiplantae; phylum Streptophyta; class Magnoliopsida; order Asterales; family Asteraceae; genus Smallanthus; species Smallanthus sonchifolius. The sequence goes on along the minus strand of CM042041.1, from coordinate 55,178,645 downwards.
TATGCCTTTCACCAAATGGTGTTGGGTTCTAGCCTCACTTGAGACATGGAGTGAAGTAATATAACAAAAATTAGCCGTTCAAAAAAATATTTGTTGTAAAGGTAAGAAACAACTAACCACGTTCAGTTTTAGGTGTGATTAAGAGTTGAACGACTGTTTAAAGGTTGTGCTTGATTTTGGTTACAAAGATATAATCACATATTGCAAATAAAATCAAATTTGGGCACAAGTGCCTTATCACTAGCTACATTAACCTAACGGTGGATTCGATACAATTGGTTGATTCATGATGTCGTTGTACATTGGATTACAATATATATATTAAATACAAAATATAACAAGAAATAATGGAGAACTCCCTGACATTCAAATATTCAATTCAATATAAATCAAGATTTAATCATAACAAGTTGAAAAGTTGAGAATATTGCATAATACCACTCGCATAACTAGGAATGTTAATGGTTCGGTTTTTAACCCTGTTTAGACATCTTCGTTAACCGAATCGTATTGAAAATTTGACTAACTGAACTGAATTCAACATATATAGTTCTCACTTATTCGGTTAACAAAATAAATCGAATTCAAAAAATATGTATATCTTTTAACCGAACCGAAAACCGAATTCACAATTCAGATACGGATAGGAACCGAACCGAAAACCAATTTCAAAATTCGGTTCAGATTTCCTTTTTTTGCACGCCAACCAAGAAGGCCGACTAATGTTATGATCCAATATGTTTGGATCACTCGATAACAAAAAAAAATCACAGTAACCTATATATGTGTGTCGTGTAGGGCTGTAAATGAACCGAACCGAACCGAACGAAGCCTTGTTCGTATTCGTTCGTTATGTAACACCTGTCACAAAAATGTCCAAGATTTGACAAAATGTAAACCCTAAGGATTATAAGTGTAATTATACTAAAGTGAAGGGTTTAAATTGGAAAAATTGAGATGTAAGACCTTAACGGTCACCTATGGGTGTTGGCTTGGGTGGCGGACCGCCACCATACAGGGTAACGATCCGCTACGTAGGGACTAAGCAAACAATCCGGTGATGTCACGTGTATAGTGACTAATGGTCACTTATTGTGACACGTGTACTCGTGGCGGACCGCCAAGCAAGGTGGTAACGGTTCGCCAGCCGCAAAACTCTGAGAATATGCCATGTAGCTAGATGGCGGACCGCTACGCCCAGCGGTAACGGTCCACTAGCCGCAAACCCATAAACTGTCCAATCAGAATCAGACGTGTAGGGCTGACGTCATGCATAGGCGGTAGCGGACCGTTACGCCCAAGCATAACGGTCCGTTACGGACCCCAGTTCACCCCTATAAATAGTTGGATGATGTTGATCGTTTCTCTCATCCCACAATCGAATTCAACACTCCAATCTTGTTCCAGAGACCCTCTAGTCTACTCCCGACAATCCCGGTTCGATTCCCGCTCCTCGTAGTGCCCGGTTAAGGAAGAAACGCTCGTTGAAATGACGTAACGCTAGAGAAATCAAGTTAAGAAGCTAGAAGCTAAGCTTTTGACTTTAGAGACTCATTCCTACAAGCAAGGTGAATACTTTATCTCTTTCAAAACTTGTGTCAAACATTTTATTTACGAAAATTGCCAAATAAAGGTTAATGAAATAATGCTCAACGTTCTTCTACGAATCAAGCATTCAGGCCATAGGTATACGTAAAACTTGCAAGGGATACACGGGTCTCGGGTGAAATTCCCGGATTACGGCTGGTGCTTATCTTATAACAAATCAGGAGACGTAGACCTGTCCGCTGTTATAAGCTATGACGCCAGTGTATTTTGTGGTGCGATTGAACAGGACGGGCCTGCTGAGTGTGTAAATTGAACATGAAGTTGTGATTATGAAATTAATACTTGTTTGTGCCAAATGATTTTATGTCAAGATATTGTATTCACCAACTTTCAAGCTGACATTTTATTTTCAAAATATTTTCCAGGTAATGATTAAAATATAATGAGAATGGATATGGGCATACATGAGATCTGGCCCAGGAAAAGAAAGGATGGAATGCACGTAGGATTCTCAGGCCTCGTGTAAAGGGAAATCCTAAAGAAAGGAGATAGAATCAGGGAACTAATCAACCTTATGTTGTACTATTTGCAATGGCTCATCATGTATTTGATTTCAAACAATGTTTGTAATCAAATGAGAAGGGTATTGAGACCCTATGTTTATAAAGTAAATACAAGGCTTTTGTTTTCCAACTAAGTTTTGGTATTTACAATTACGATCCTTGAGGTTGAAAGAATGATGAAACGATCATTTGAAAAGACTTCCGCTGTATTTTACAAAAACTCTAAAATCAAGTAGCAAACGATACCAGTCGGGCTCGCACACGTCCAGGAACGGTTCACGTTAAACATTTAACTTGTTCATGAACGGTTCACGAACACTAACCGAACAAAATTTCATTTTCGTGTTCGTTCATTAAGGACATGGATTTGTTCACGAACGGTTCACGAACGAAACCGAACGAATGATAGTTTGAGACTTTTGATGTCAACCCTAATGTCTTCCGAAATGAACATTTAATAAAAGCATTTTAATATCAAGTTTTTTGTACTTGTATCGAACTTACTTTACTTAGTTAACTTTAGGGTAAAAAATAAAATAAAAAATAAAGAATATAAAAGGTTTAGATAAAAAAAAAGAGAAATATACAAAAATCTTTAATAAACAACATAAACAAACGACACATGAACGAACACGAACATAAACGAACGAACGTTAATAAACGAATGTTCACGAACACAATTGAACGAACGAGATCTCTGTTCATGTTCGTTCATTTAGTTAATCGGACGGAATTCCTTGTTCATGTTCGTTCATTTATTAAACAAACGTAAACGAACTTCCCATCGAACGGTTTACGAACTGTTCGCTGAACTTTCGGTTCGTTTATGACCCTAGTGTCGTGTGTGTGCTTTTAAACGAGTTATAAACTAAAAGGGAAGAATAGCAAATGGGCCGGTTTGAACCAGGTTCATCTAAACAGTCAAAAACCCCAACGATCTTCATTTTCTCGAATTTGTGCAATTTACAGAAACCCCTTCTCCTTCGTCGTCCCAATTTGATAGAATCGCAAAACGATGAAGAAATTGATGGAATTTGGGAGGAAAGCGATGTTCTACGTAAGAGTTTTATCCGGTTACGAAGAACGCCGTATCAGATCTTACCGACTGGACCTCGAAAAACGTATTACCGAGGTAATTATCTTAGCTACTGTTAATCTCTGTCAAGTTTGGAAATTAGAATTGTGCGATGTAGGATTAATATTCATTCTCAGGTTTGAGTATCAAAAGCTCATATTTCAATCCTTGATTTTGTGAATTTAAACAAATGAGTGTTCATGATGACTACTTATAATCAATGAATGTAATACTGTCCAGATTTAGGGTTTTAGTGAAACCGGCCTGAACTGGGTTTTGACTATTGATTCCGTCACTCAACTGATGAGATTCACACAAACTCAGAACATTAAGGAAAAACAAACAATATTTTGCAATAAAAGATTTAAAAGTATTTATAGTTATTGGTTGAAGCATATTGGAAATTTGTAAACTTAGGATTACTAAAAAAATAGTTTAAAACCTAGGAAATTACTTGAAAATTGGGCGTAAAAGTGTGGTAACATTTATTTAGCATTGAGACCTGGGACAGGGCTGTAACCAATCTTTTCCCAAGACTCGAACGTGGGCAGGCTTAGCTCAGATTTTAACTTGACAATTTGGTGACTCGAGAACATTCACTGGGTTAACCCATGACCCGGCTTGCCTGTCATTGCTTGGCTGCTCTGGTCAAGACTCGGGCCTTGGGCTCTTTGTGAACCTGCATTTGGTAATGAACTAATGATTAATGCTTTGAGAGATAGGAAAAGAAACCGGCTGTAAAAAGCCCCACTTTCATGTGAAGTTTGAGATTAGAAAACACTTGATTGGTATAAGCTTCAACTAAGTGGTGCTTATTTCTATATAAGATCAAAATAGGGAAAGAAAGTTCTAAGCTTCATCTTTGTGAATGTGGCCTTCTCATGTTAGAGTATAATTTATGAAAACCGGGCTTTAGTGGAAGAAGTAAAAGCAAGGGAGCTTTGATGCCCGGAGAGGCTCCCCTTCAAATATTTATGAGCCTTACATGGCAAAGTTAGTTTTCGGGTGGATATCAATTGAGTAAATGTTACACACAAGTTAGAGCATAATGTGTTGGCATTAATCAATGGGGGATATAGTAGGAAAATGGAATAGGTTTTTGGTTTCTTTAGGGGGGTAGCTTTAGCATGTAGAGAATCAACGTGAAAGAAAAAACAAACAAAAAAAAACAACTGGCTAGTACATGGATCAATGGGAAAGAGGATTTTTGTGGAAAGCATGTCAAATGGTCTTAACTTTTTATTACAAGACCTACTACTTGTTCAAAATCCACACCTGGGTTCTGAATTTGAGTTTTTCCAAAATTTTGGTTTTGGTTTTAGTTCACGTCTTTATGTAAATCGTGCGAAATCAGGGATTCCCACCGACCACTCTATCTTGGGAATTCATTTTTAGCTATTTAGGGTTTAATTTCAAGGTTTGAGCTTTTTTCCTAACCTGCCGAGAAAGAACCGTCATCTGTAAAGCACTCGTGTCATAAGCTAACGCACTTTTTTGCTTCCGTCCCCTAAATGGTTTTGTCCCTAATATTGCATTGCATCAAAACTTGTGAAATTGTTCTATATTGTTACTAACATGTTTTTCGTAATCAATAATGATAAATTTAAATGTTGCTAGTTTCATGCTGATGTAATATAGTTTTCAATGTAGAATCTTGTGTAACATTCTTTAACTTTTCCCTCTGCATAGTCATGAATATGACTAATGTTTTTAAATATTTTTTGCAAATATTGTGCAATCTACAAGCAGAACTATCACAGAATGTGTTTTTCTCTAACTTGATCAATAACCGTCCAATTTTGTGTTACTATCAAGGAACCGGTTCCCTAAATATTGAAGTCATATTCATGTGAAATCTGATGCTGATACTTCATCTTTTTCCCCTGAATGTATGCATTCTTGTAGGCGCAACGGATGAAGCAAGAGATTCGAAAGATCCCGGAGAAGCTTATCTTATCTGAGGTGCGACAAATGGTGGAAGAGATGCAATCTGTGAACAAGCAGTTAGAGGACACGGTGGGTTGAACTCTACTTGTTTTCATTTTACCTACCTAAATATAGACAGTAGTAACTAACTTGCAGCTTCATCTTTTGGTTGGGTGGTTGATTGCAGGAGGCATCCATTGATGAATACTTCAAGTCAGTTGATAAGCAAGCTGAGATGATAGTCGAAATGAAGCTTAAAGAAGAGGAGAAAACAATGAAGCAGATGATGCAAGCCATGAAAGCACAAGCTTTGATTGATCAACAAGAGAAAAATGCAAATTTTAATATTGCTGAGAGAAAGCAAGAGACCCTGGATGATATCAGCAAAGTTCAAGCAGGATCAAGATGATATGGGTACCATTGTTTTCTGCTGTCAATACAATCGGTTATATTCGCCTTTTTGATGGTAACATATATGTTGTCTCGTTTCTCTTGTTGTTCGAGTAATAATACAATCGGTTCTTTGAATGCACCGAGATGTTCTTGAATTTGCATGTAAAATTTGTTTATGAAAAAAATTGAGATCTCATGGTTTTGATGCATGCTTGTTCAATAATAGGAGCTCTTGTTGACTTTTGTTCCTTGTCTTCTTGGCTTGATTTTTGTTTTCCATCTGTATTTTGCAGGTCCCATCACACTATTCATCGAAGCATCACAAGCGATTTAGTCTGATTAGATATCGGTTCTCAAAATATGGATTCTGACTGTTCATACTATCTCAAGATCCAACCAAATCGCAATTCGGTTGGATTGGCTTTTATGATTTGGTTTCACGTTTAATGTACTACTCAATAGTTAAGATATTAGATAAAAACATACAAAATCACTTGATCATTCCTCTTAGTTGTTTAATAATGAGTAGTTGACTTCAGTGGAGTTTAATGTTCAAATTTGCTGGATAGGGTTTGCCGATTGATCCATCCAATCCTTATTAGAGCCACTTAAAGCATCTCCAAGGGGGATGTTTTTGGCCGTCTGTGACGGACATCTTCATTGAAGCAATGTGTTTATTGGTGAATCCGTGGGGCTCGTCTGCCATGAAGGACGGCATGGCACAGATAGGGTTAGTTTTTTTTTCATACTTTATGTTTAGTCAATCAGGAGGGAAAGGAGATGAAAATAGAAGTTTTCCCATAAATAAAATGGGGATGACGACCATTTAAGGTTGTGGGTAAAAGCAGGGCCGGCCCAGAGGAGGGGCACGGGTCGGTTTTGGGCTTCATTCATAACCAAAACTAAAACTTTCAGTTACGGGGATTTGATAACCGCTCGGTTTCTGTTAATTGGTTATTGGTGTAAGTTCGGTTCGGTTAACCATAACACCCAAATTTTATTTTTGAACAAAAAAGATTTACTTTTTTTATTAACGAACTCTTGTTTTTGAGACTGGCCACTACTACCCTAGCTTACCCTTTTATATGACCAAGGTTCTACATAACATTGCCGTAAGGTGGGCGACCGCTCAGGGCCCACAATTTCAAGGGGCCTGAAGTTTTTACCTTTTTATATATATTTAAAAAAAGATTATATATATTTTGTTAAACACTTCAAACCATTAATATTTTATTGGCTCAATACCCATTAGTAAAGTTTAAACCTATTCTCAATTGATCTAATATATATATTTAAAAAAAATCTTAATAAGGGCCCGATTTTTTCTACTCGTTCTGGGCTCACGAATTTTCGGGGACAACCCTATGTAAAAGTGGGTTTTATACTTCCAGGTTTTTCTCTCATAAATTCTTTTTTTTTTCTTTCAAAAAACCTAGTTATTACATTTTTTTAACAAACTTTAAAAATTTCAAGCTTTTAAATTTTTTTAAAATTATTGTGAACTTACGACGAATAAATTGGTTATGAAAAATAAGTGTAAAAATTGGTAATAATGTGGAATGTAAAATCATCTGTAACGAGAGATCAATGGCGCCTATGTGTCAGTCATGAACAAGCTCGCAAGTTATGACCCAAGAGCATACACACACAACATTCAACAATAGTATGAACTATGGACCACAATCAACTCGTTTGGTGTCATGGTTTGTAATGGATATTTATTTTATTTGATTAAAATTGTAAAGCTACATATATAAAAATAAAAAAAGTGACATATACCTGATATATTATATATTTATAGATATAAAGGTGATAATCAATTTGGCCATGTTACAAAAAAAAAACATGAAAACTATAGCAATCATTAACGTATTTAGTTAGGAATAAAAGTGTTAAATATCATTGTTGAAAACAAAAAACTTTTGTTGGGCCATAGATGCATGTATAAAGGGTAATGAATACAGATAGATATATCATTCATGATTCAACATATATTCTACTGAAACATAACAGGATATATAACATAACAAATTTGCGAAAACGAAGGTAGCTTAGCCTATGTTGATAGTGATGCCAATCGCGATAAGTAGAATGGTAATGGATCCAAAGTAGATCATGGTGTGGACACAAATAGAGACTCCACTCGTCTGCATGTTGTTAAACTCCACTGCTCGGCTCTTTGCGGGCAGCTGAAATAATAACCCCGGTGTCAATAACACAAACAGTAAAACGCCGATAATAACCGGTGCCCAGTCTCCCATTTCCTTACTTGGTTAACCAGAATTCAAATTTTGAAAAGGAAAAATCAAGTTTGATATAGAGTAGAATGTTAATAATCCAACAACATCAATTAAATGACAAGTTCAAATCCAAAAATTAGGCAAACAAAACATTGGGAACATCGTACGGCCGGCAATAGTTAATTATAGTTTAATTCTACATTTGTAAGTACTCTAGAAAGAAAGATGGACAGGTGTTACCGGTGGCTGCTCAACATATTTTGAGGTTTTAAAGTGAATATCAAAATTGTGGCTTCTGTAAAAATTTTCTAAATATATAAAAATTACTAAAATGTAATTTATGGAGTGTGAAAACGTATAATGTTAATACAAAAGTTGACTGATTATTATGTTTCTCTAAAAACACAAAAGTTGATAAATTATTATATATATTTTTACGTTAAAATATAGACTGAAGTACTTTCTTGAATTTTTGGGGGCACTTAAAATTTGGGAGCCTAAAGCGGTTGTTTTAGTTACTTGTACTGTAAAGCCACCCTTGGGTCTTACATGGGTCGTGTTGACGAGTTGAACCCCAACATGATATGAACCCATAAATCATGTTAGACGAATGAACCCGAACACGGTACGAGTTTTCACGTACGGGTTAACCAGAACATATAAATTATCAAATATATTTTTACGTTAAAATATAGAGAAGTACTTTCTTGAATTTTTGGGGCACTTAAAATTTGGGAGCCTAAAGCGGTTGCTTGTACTATAAATCCACCCTTGGGTGTTACATGGGTCGTGTTGGCGAGTTGAACCCCAACATGACATGAACCCATAAATCATGTTAGACGAATGATCCCGAACACGGCACGAGTTTTCACGTACGGGTTAACCAGAACATTTTACTTTATTTTACCTTTTTGGATATTAATACTAGAAAATTACAAAATTTACAAACAAAAATCCAAATGTATATAAAATAATTACATTTAAACTATAAAACTGGATTTCATTTCTCTTTTATCTTTTAAATTTGGCATAAAGTACCCAAATCGGTTTACCTTATAACATAAACCAACCTTTTTTTTAATTATAAAACCGTCATGTCAACCCAAACACTGCATGTTCAGCTAAACGTGTTTGCACGCTCAACCTGAAACTGACTGGCTCCCATTTAAGCCAAACCTAACCTCTGAATTTCATGTTAGATTTGTGTAAGTGAAATATTCAGGCCCCTAGAAAGATTAGAAAGATGTAAAGTAGATGATAGAGCACCTGGGCTGCATGCCCTTTATTACTTTAATTTTAATAACAAATCTCTACCACATTCTCCAAAAGCAATCTATAAAGGACACACATTATTGTAATCTGATGATGTAAAAGAAGTTTGGTACTTGGATAACGCTTTAGCTAATGTCCCCCACCACCCTCTTAAAACATGGCTTCATCTTGATCCCTTCCTCACTAAGTAAATCTAAATCACTTACTTCTTGCAGGCGGTTTAATCGGTTAGTTTAAGATATGAATATGATGCACATAGATTTGGGCCCGTCGGTGGTAGCCGTGGCTATGTTCATACTATTGTCACCAGGTTTGCTATTCCAGATGCCGGCTCGAACCAGGGTGATGGAGTTTGGGAACATGTACACAAGTGCCATATCCATTCTAATTCATGCGGTTTTGTACTTCTGTATTTATACCATTTTGGTTGTAACTATTGGTATTCATATACATACTTGATCATTCGATCCTCCTTGCGCCCTCGTATATATGCTCGGTATCTTTTCTTTCTAAAACCTTAAGTTGTTCTTCATATTGTCTTAAATATAGTGTGATGCTCATCATGTGTTTAGGTTGTATACTTGTATGATATGTCAGAAATTTGGGGTTCAAGTTGATGTTGTTTTGTACTTCTTTTGTGTGAAATTTTTTTTCCCTTTTTGTTCTCATTTATGATGAAGTAACTAAAGTTATAAGTTAAGTGGTTAAGTAAGACAATTTTTATGTTGATTTTGTATTACTGTAACAAAAGAGTCTTCAAATTACAAAACTAGAAAACATGTAATCTCAATGTTAATAGAAATAAAAAGTACTTGATTTGATGATCTTAAGATGTGTCAAATTCAATCTATTAACCTTAACTATCTATGGGTTTGAGTTCCTTTCGAAAAAATCTATGGGTTTGAGTTAGATTTTATGTTCAAATCATATACATCAACTTCAAGTCGTCCCTGAAATATCGGATGCCATGTGTGACTAGTAAAAATGGACAATACAAAAATTTAAAGTAGCAGATTATCTATATTACATAGTTAAATGAATCGTGAGTCTCTCCTAGCATTTTTAGAAGCAAAGTTGTTGATCAACTCTTCATAATACATACTCTCTAAATAATCGTTTCTCAACACCATCGTCGATGTTGCACTTGAGTCTTCCACCATTGCAGTTGTGGGCATCGGTTCGATGCACAAACTCACATGTTTGATTTGTTATTGTAATGAGTCCAATGCATTACAATTATACGTCCAATTACATAGGTTTGATGCACAAACTCAAAGTTATATTTATCAATCTTTATTGCCTGATTTTTAGCAAAGACAAAACCTTATGTGTAGACATAACTAATATAATAAATCATATTATTTTTTATCGATTATGATATAAAAAAAATTCAAAAGCTAGACAAATTTTACAACTCAAAAACATCTTATATCACAAATCTAGAACAAGAAATCAACATACATTTCTAAATACTCTAGGGGAAAATATACCATTTGTTACTTTTTACTTTTGTGAGAATGCTTTTAAATATTCTTGTTAATCTGACTAAACAATTATAAATTTATATTTTACTTTTATAAGACATATGATGTTACTTGGTCAAATTGGTGAAGGGGTCAAGCCAAATTGATCTAAAATAGTAACAACATAACCCATGTTTACACGCTCCCTCACCCATGTGCAAACCATGTGCTAATTTGTAATAATTCTATATCCATCTCGTCAACCATATAATCATAGACCCTCATGAGCTTTGTCTAATAATTTATATATTCCGCACAACAAATCGTTTAAAACCTATGCCACATTGTGCCTTATCCTACTTATAAAGCACAAGATAAAATTCTCTCTCAAAAATTCATCATTTGATCTTCTTCTTTTTCTTCAAATTCGACTTCGTGTTCTTGGAGTCGAGATGCACGATTGGGCGGCCCCTATCATAGCTGCGGCGTTGTTTATGCTTCTAGCACCCGGACTCATCTTTCAGATGCCCGGGAAAGAGTCACCCATCGGTTTTATGAACATGAAAACTAGTGTGATCTCCATGTTTATACATACGGTTCTTTATGGTTTGTTTCTTATTTTGTTTCTTGTTGTTCTTGACATACATATGTATGCCTAGCTAGGTGTTATTATCTAGTTGAGGATATATCGTAGCTATATATGTTAGGGTGGTTGTTAATTTCTTCAATTTAGTTATCATGTACGTGATGGTTTTGTATCATCATTAAGATATGTAATTTGCATGTTTGTAATGAGATCAAAGTTAAGTTATTTTGATAGATTGCAAGTATACACCAGTTCTATTTGGTTTATGTATGTAATAATAATATATATGACGGTGACGGATTTAGGAACTAGTAGCACTGTCAATTTAAGGACGCGTTTGGTTCGTGGAATTTTTCTAAAGAAATTGAAATTTGAAGGAATCAAAATCTATTAAGTAATTTGAATTTGTAATGCATTTCGGTGAAAAAAAAACAATCATATAGAAAGTGTAATCTATCATTTTGTCGAATTCATTCACAATTTTAAAGGAATGTTGAAATTTTACTTGAAGTAATTTGAGGGAATTCAATTCCAGATTACTTCTCAATTAAACAACACGTTAAGGATGGAACTTAGGTTTTAATTCTAATAAATTTTATCAACCAAACACATTAAGAAATGAAACTCAGATTACAATCTTATTGAATTTCATTAAATTTTGGGAACAAAACACGTCTTAAAGTCGGATTAGAAAAAGAAACATTGACAGTAGATTACAATCAAAGTACAAGTCTCGTATAGTCGTATTGTTGGACAAGGGTTTCAATCAAGCTGAAGCCGAATTTGGCTTTTTGGATATAACTAATTCCGATTAAAATATTTGGGTTAGAGGCCGTATTCTTTTGTTTATGTTGAAAATGTTTTTATAACCGGACCTGTTATCGAACCATTCTTTTTACCAGTCCATTGATCTGACTAGTTTCAAAAACCGTATGATATCATAAACAAATTAAAAACTATATATGTTTATATGCATGCATGTGTGTAACAGATATAAAACAAAATATTAAATTGCTTTTATCTTTTAACATGTACTTACAATGTTAACAAAACAAGAAGTCACCAATAAATAAAATATAAAGGCTTAAGTAGTAGATGAATCTGTAAACGTGATTTTGTAAGAGAATAAGTAATACATAAAAATTAAGAAACTTCGGTCCATCAACCAATCTAGTTTGCTGGTTCAACCGCCTAACGCCATTACCGACAGGTACTCAACCGCAGTTTCAGGTTCCACCCGTGGCCGCCGCCGTCGGATTAGAAACTATTAGTTTAAAAATGGTTTTAGTATATTTATTTCCAAGCTTTTGTGTTAACAATAATAATTTTTTGGCACAATTTGGGGCAACTTTCGGTGGCAGTTTGTCCTTTTCCCGTAGAAGTTGTTGAAATATAAGTCGGCGGTCAACTTTCCGGTGGAAAAAGATGTTTCCTAGTGAGGGAATCAGGAAGCGGTTGTTTGGCTATTTTGGTTTTTCAAGCTGGCATTTGTCTTCGCTTGGGGATTTATCCTCTGAATCACCATGAACATGGCAAAATAATATTAGAGTAATGTATCAGGTATGAGATGAGTTTTATTTCTTGGACGTTTAGGATGGGTATGGTATTATATGATACTTACTTGATTACCTAAACTTAAGGTTGTAGAAGTCACTAGACGTTGCAGGTCGGTTGACTGGGGAGTTGTGAGTATTCAGACTAAGCGGAGAGTACATGGTAATTATAAAAAAAAAGTTTTTCGAAAATTGATATATACGTCAAATATCATGAGTTTACTAATATTTATAACAAAATAAGTGAATATCAATATAAATCAAAAGATACATGTTCAAATACTAAAGTATTTCAAAATTGATATTCATTCTTTAATATTATAAACGTAGCAATTATTTAATTCTCGTATCCAAAGTATCTTTGTAAAAAACAACGGAAATCTAACAAAAATCAGTGAAAAACAGTGAAAATCCCACCTGACCGAGTTGGACTGACTAGCTCCGAGTTTAACCGATTCCAAGTAATGTTGACCAAGTTGAAGAAAATCGTCTCGACACCCTACCGAGTACTCGGTCGCCTAGACCAATTTTTACAACACTGCCTATACCTGTGATATACTCTTAAATAAGATAATAAATAGTATGTTGAATTTGGTAAAAACTTGAAATTATTAAAATTATAGAATTGTTAAATACATAGTTAAAGTATTTGAATTTGAAATTGGTTTTTGAGGTGAGTTTATAATTTTGTTTCAGTAAAGGGCATCCTAAATTCCTAATGTGTAACTTCAACAACATAAGACCATAAATGGGTATACCAGCTGGTCAAACCCTACTGGTAACGAGTAACGGGTGCCAGACAGGTATGAGACACGGTTTTATTATCATATATGAAAGTAGATTATCAATACCTAGCCCATTGCAATCCCTAAGGATGTAAACGACATGCCGCTCGTGAGCTACACGAGATTGGTTCGCTAAAATTTCGAATTGAGCGGAGCTTAAACGAACTCAAGCCTAAAAATAAGTTTGATTAATAAACGAGCTCGAGCTTGCCTCATTTATATAATTTTTATATTTATTTAATGTTTAAATATGTATTTATATAATAAGTACTATTATTTATATAATTATGATAAAAATAACTAAATTAATATATCAAGATAAATATATAAAAATTAAAATAAAAAATAATTATATATATAAATTAATTAATATTAATAAATAATATAAAAGCCAAGCTCAAGTTTGAAAAACTAAATATGAGCAAAGCTCAAACTCTCTATAAGTTAAACGATCCTGAATTTGACTAACATGATCCGACCTCAAACTCTCTTTAAGTTAAACAAACTGAGCTCGAGCTTTGTACCGCTATCTAAGAATGTTCAAGAGTTGGCCTTGTTAATGAGACGCGTTTTATCAAATTGTTGTGCTTTAACGCAACTTGAAATTATCCACCCAAACTGAACATTATCCTTTATCAACTATCAAACTATTGAATAGAGCTCAATAAGGTTTACTTTAATGTGCATTCTTTCTAATAAATATATTCGACCTCTCAAATTGAACTCACCTTATCCTTGAGCCATATTTCATGAAGGTGGTCGAGCTATTGAATAAAGTTTTGGCTTAACTTAAAATAGTCGACCTCAAGCAACCATAATGATCTAAACCAAAATTTGTTTGAAGCCGAGTTTTGTATGAAGCAATAATCCATTTTTTTCTTATTGAAAAACCTTCAAAACTATTAAACCGAGCATTCTAAATGTAGTCATAAACTTTAATTATTACTTGGTGGTTTTTTTATTTCAAACTAAAGTGGTGGGTTCCGGTCAATATTTTAAACAAAATAAAGTCACCGAAATAGTAATCGATTTCTCATGAGTCATGACCACTTGATCTTGATGAAATTTATTTGGGTCCTACGAAATGATACAGACTTGATAAGCTTTAATCAATCTCTCAAGAAATGGTCATAATTTTTTTCAAAATGACAGACATCGACGATTTCAACAGAAAACTACCACAATAACGTTAACGTTAACATTAACCAAACCATCTAAACCGAAGGAAGTCGACGGGTTTGGCCAGTTTGAAATGTATACGGTTTGGTTCACGATTCACCAACATAACGGTTTACGGTTTAAAACTTGTAACTGGTCGTGCAAACCAAACCGACCGTTTGACATACTAAAAGCCATCCAATTCCAGCAACTAATCCAATGACAAACATCAGATAAAAAAAACCAGACACAAGTTGCATAAAGAACAAAAAAAGGCATTGTTCTCATGATTTGGAAGACAAGAGGGCACAAAAGCCAAGCAGTACTAGAATGATTTATCATCTCAACACTCGAGTATAGTAAATTTGACAATAAATGGATGACGTTCAAAAACTAAGCGGCGTCGGTTCTAGAGCAATACCTTTTCTCACGCATAATTCAAACGGAATATGTCATTGTACACATAAAAGCTTCCTTGTGGTGTTGGCATCAAATGAAACATCTGCATCAAAACCAGTCAAATAAAAACAAATCTCATAAGCCGCAGCCACATGCCTCCAAATACTACTAAAATTGTCAAATATGTATCTATACTACTTGCGCTATTTTATCATATTTTTATGTAAATATGTAATTTAGAACATTGTGGCAATATATCTATAAAACTTTTTATACAACTTATTATACAATACATCTATAAAACTTATTATACAACTTTTTGTAAACATGTTATGTTTGTGTTTTTCCATTGCAGATAGCCCATATATATATATATATATGACTTCTTCTAACCTGTTGACTTTGTTGCTTAGCAATTCTATTTTTAGTTTGTTAACTTCTATGGCTAGTTCTATTTTTTCGAACTTATCTTCATATTCACTACTGTTTTTATTTTTGCTAGTGCTAGCTTCTGGTTCTATGCAGAACACATGTTTTAGACATATATGGCATATTTCTTTGAAGCAAACATTGCACTGTGATCTTTTTTCTATACTAGGATAATATTCACATATGTAACATCTTATATAATTATTACCCTTTCTGTTTCACTCGTGTTTACAATCTTCTGTAATCATACTGTAAGTATCTTTTATGTTGGTTGCTTTAAGATAAAAAATAAAAAATAAAAAAATAAATAAAAAAATTTGTGGTATATAGCCTGGAAGCCTCTAACCTGCTATGAAATCATTCGTGATTCGGACCAAAAGTCTAGGCAACCCTGAGTGAAACGACGGCACGTACCATCTTAAAGCAACCAACATAAAAGATACTTACAGTATGATTGCAGAAGATTGCAGCGGAAATGTAGAAATATTTGCAGAAGTATGAACCAAAACACTCTTTTTTTTTTCTTTTTTTTTTTTTAATTTCTGGGATATAGTATGAAGGGCTTGAAGAACTATGAAGATAAGGGCTAACTCTTAAGAAACCAGAAAGAGAAAGATTAGTTGTTCATGAATGAACTGGATTGCATTCAATGATAATATTTCTCGGTGTGTTTTTACAAATGAACTCGTCTGCCCTTATATAGGCAGAGAAAATACAATCAAACAAAAGTAACGGACCTAATTTAAAGAGACTAAAAAACAAAACACCTTTACACTATTTATCTACAGTAAAAGAAAATAATTACAACTTTTGTCGGCCAGACGCGTCTGTAGTGTGTAGTGACGTAAGAGCTTACGTTTCTTCAAATTATTGAGACAGAAACGTCATTGCTTACGTACGTTTCTATCTAGAAGTCTCTGTGTGTATCTGGCAGTGATGGTGGCGTTCCTGTGTCGTCTGAGTCTCCTATGTCGTGATCCCATTCTGTATTGATTATATGCTGTAATTCCAAGGTGTCTCCTTCTCCGGTGAAGGGGATAAGTATGTTCCAATTTTTGTGTGTCCATATCTGTATGTAGTGTCCTTCTGCTATGAGATGGAAATCTTCCCAATGAAAGCCAGAAGGTAAAAGGGGGGTTTGTTGGTTTTGGGTAATAAAGTGTTTAGTATCTTTAATGTCTGTGGCTTTGGTTTGTAGGCTTGTTAAATCATCAACCCAGTATAAGTCTGAGAAGATAATTTCTTGTTTAACGGCTAGCTTTTTAAGGTATTCTTTTCTGGTGGGTTTATGGCTGATGAACACCCTTTTTCTGGCGGGTCTGTAGGTGTGATCATTAGCATAAGGAAAAGAAGAAAAGAATTTACATCCAATGTATGGAGGGAATATGTGTGTACTGATGTTTCCTGTGGAAATGATAAATTTTTCACCAAAAAGGTTTATAATGCTTTCTGTTTTAGGATCTAAACCCATTTCGATGTAGTCTATCATACCATTGTGGTAAAACTGTAAGATTAGATCTTGTGGCATGTCTGTGGTTTTTAGATTTATTTGCAGGAGAAGACGGCAGGTTCCGTTTCCTTCATCATCTGTTCTTTCTACCACTGTAACTCCTTTGTATTTTTCTTCATTTAGAGCAATAATCATTACTCTAAGCTGTAACTCGTATATTACGAGGGGGAATTCTGAGCAGATTTTTTGCGATATTATGTTGTCAAATTCTGGAAACTGGTCTATCACGGTTTGAAGGCAAGTCTTCCAGGGAGTGTCCATCATTCGGGCTTTGAAGGCGTCATAGCTTCTGGGGCTACTGGAACTTCCTTCTTTTCTTTCTAGTTTCTGTAAAAGCTGTGTATTGTTGGCTTCAAGGATGCCAACTTTCTGTTTGAGAATATTAATTTCGACAAGGCTCTGTATAGACTGTTTATTTTTTCCTTGTTCAAGAAGCTGTTCTTGCAATTTTGCAATTGTTTCTTCTTGTGCCTTTATAATTTGTGTTTGGCTAGTCTGTGTAATTTGTGAGAACGTCTGAACTTCTTCAGGTTCTATGTAAAAACTGTCTATACACAAAATTTCGCCCTATCAGTGGCATAAAACCAACAGAAAAACAGCAGTGTCTTTTAGACAACCTTTGGCATGTGCAGACTATGCCTCATGCCTCTGCTTTCAAAGTACAAATCCTAAATGCTCTGAGCATTTATTTTCATAAACAGCAGGCTAAAAGCCCTGAAACACAGATTAAAAAGCCAAAGTTTACACACTACATCATTTTTAGAGGAACCAAGATTGGTATCTTCAATAAATGGGAAACAGTTATAAAACATATACAGTGTCCATGACCTATTTATAAAGGCTATGAAAGCTTCTCTGAAGCCTTAAAAGATTTCAAAAAATGGACAGCCTTCACATGCTCAGAAGGATTATATGAATGGAATGTTCTTAGTTTCGGACTAAAGAACGCTCCATCGATTTTTCAAAGATATATGGACAGTTTATTTCTTAAATACAAATTTTGTCTTGTATACATTGATGATATACTTGTAGCCAGTAAAACAATTTCAGAACATGAACAGCACTTACAACAAGTATTTGAAGAAATAAAAAAGAAATTTTTATAGTGTTCTGTTGTTGCATCATCTTGATAATTTGTTTGGTCGTCGGGCAGGGTACTTTCCTCATACCTATCTTCTTGTCTGAAATCTGTGAATCTAAGGCTTTGTATCCCATCTATTCCTTCATATATATGACTTCTCTTTGGAACTAATTTTGAACTTTCTTTTTCTTTTAAATCTGTTATCTGCCATTCTAATCCTGCTAATTCTTCAGGATCTATTTTTATTGGCTCTATCATTTGTATGGATTTTGAAGCTATGGTGTTAACTATTCCTTCTATGTTAACTTTGTACTTCATCCCTGACCTATTACTGGCCTTTCCAAGGACTCCTACACTGATCTCGAGTCCTAAAAATGAAATTTTTCGTTTAAAAAGCTCCATTTTCTTTTTGGATACTACTATCCCATTCTTTTTTATTTCTTCAAATACTTGTTGTAAGTGTTGTTCATGTTCTGAAATTGTTTTACTAGCTACAAGTATATCATCAATGTATACAAGACAAAATTTGTATTTAAGAAATAAACTGTCCATATATCTTTGAAAAATCGATGGAGCGTTCTTTAGTCCGAAACTAAGAACATTCCATTCATATAATCCTTCTGAGCATGTGAAGGCTGTCCATTTTTTGAAATCTTCTTCTAAATGGAGTTGATTATATCCTGATTTTAAATCAAACTTTGAAAATATTTTGTTGTCTTGAATAAGTTGTATAAGACTATCTTTATTAGGAATATTATACCCATCATCTTCTGTATTATCATTTAACCTTTTGTAATTATAGACTATTCTAGGTTTTCCTCTTTTTATTTCACTATGGTTTTTTACTATGAATGCTGAGGACCTATGTGGACTTTCTGATTTTCTAATTAGTCCTTGTGTAGTCATTTCTGTGATTTGTTTTCTAAATTCGTTCTGGGCTCATGAATTTTCGGGGACAACCCTATGTAAAAGTGGGTTTTATACTTCCAGGTTTTTCTCTCATAAATTCTTTTTTTTTTCTTTCAAAAAACCTAGTTATTACATTTTTTTAACAAACTTTAAAAATTTCAAGCTTTTAAATTTTTTTAAAATTATTGTGAACTTACGACGAATAAATTGGTTATGAAAAATAAGTGTAAAAATTGGTAATAATGTGGAATGTAAAATCATCTGTAACGAGAGATCAATGGCGCCTATGTGTCAGTCATGAACAAGCTCGCAAGTTATGACCCAAGAGCATACACACACAACATTCAACAATAGTATGAACTATGGACCACAATCAACTCGTTTGGTGTCATGGTTTGTAATGGATATTTATTTTATTTGATTAAAATTGTAAAGCTACATATATAAAAATAAAAAAAGTGACATATACCTGATATATTTATATATTTATAGCTCCATTTTCTTTTTGGATACTACTATCCCATTCTTTTTTATTTCTTCAAATACTTGTTGTAAGTGCTGTTCATGTTCTGAAATTGTTTTACTAGCTACAAGTATATCATCAATGTATACAAGACAAAATTTGTATTTAAGAAATAAACTGTCCATATATCTTTGAAAAATCGATGGAGCGTTCTTTAGTCCGAAACTAAGAACATTCCATTCATATAATCCTTCTGAGCATGTGAAGGCTGTCCATTTTTTGAAATCTTCTTCTAAATGGAGTTGATTATATCCTGATTTTAAATCAAACTTTGAAAATATTTTGTTGTCTTGAATAAGTTGTATAAGACTATCTTTATTAGGAATATTATACCCATCATCTTCTGTATTATCATTTAACCTTTTGTAATTATAGACTATTCTAGGTTTTCCTCTTTTTATTTCACTATGGTTTTTTACTATGAATGCTGAGGACCTATGTGGACTTTCTGATTTTCTAATTAGTCCTTGTGTAGTCATTTCTGTGATTTGTTTTCTAAATTCCTCTCTATCAAGGGGACTATAGTCTATGTTTACATTTCTTATTGTTATGTCTGGATTTTTGATTTTAAATTTGCAGACATAGTTGACTTTCGAATGTGTAATGTTCTCTCCTATAAGACCTATTTTCTCAAGATGGAGAATGGTAGGATGGTTTATACTTCTAGTAACATCCTGTCCTTTTTCTAATTCTTTGTAAATGAAGCTTGTAAGTAACTGTATGGCTTCATTTTCTATTTGGTTTTTCTTTCTATTTTTGTTTAAGAATTCTAGGTTTCCTTTTTCTCCTCTTTTACTAGCAATTTTAGCCATATTATTGTACCTGAGGGTAGGAAAACTATAAATTTGTTTACTAATTGTTATGAAGTTTTTAGTAATGGTGATAGCACCATTTAATCCTAATATGAAATTCAATCCTAAAACAAAATCTCTAGATTTAATGTGTTCAGGATTTATATTAATCTGTGGTATGTCATATTTAATACTATAATTTCCTGCAAAATCAAGAAATTGTATACTTGTAGGTTCTAAATAATGTGTTATATTTATCAGTCTATCTTCTACTGTTCTTGTCATTAATTTGTATGTAAGTGGTTTGTGAAATCTTTTATCTGTTAAACTATGTGATATCACACTCTTTGTGGCTCCTGTATCAACTAGAGCTGTTAAGTCTATAGGTGTATTGTTGTCAAGCCATAACCTACACTGTATGTTTATCATATTTATTGATCCACTGGTCTGTATTAGAGTTTGTTCAGGTTGTTCAGGTTCGGTGGCCATGTTACTTATTTCAGGAATTTCAATTCCTTTTTTCTTTTCTATGACTTCTTCTAACCTGTTGACTTTGTTGCTTAGCAATTCTATTTTTAGTTTGTTAACTTCTATGGCTAGTTCTATTTTTTCGAACTTATCTTCATATTCACTACTGTTTTTATTTTTGCTAGTGCTAGCTTCTGGTTCTATGCAGAACACATGTTTTAGACATATATGGCATATTTCTTTGAAGCAAACATTGCACTGTGATCTTTTTTCTATACTAGGATAATATTCACATATATAACATCTTATATAATTATTACCCTTTCTATGGTTCCACTCGTGTTTACAATCTTCTGTGTTTGTGTAGGTGTAAGCTATTTTTGCTATAGGCTCATCTTCTTCGCTATAGATGCTGTATATTGACTCATTGTCAGTATTATCTGTGTTTATAGCTTCTATTTCATAATCATTTAGCTGTTCTATAAGATTACTTCTTTCCATATTGTTACTTCTATTAGGACACTTATTGGCTAAATGCTCTGGATCTCCACATATGAAGCATTTACATGTTCTAGTGTGGGGTTTTTTGACATATTTGTCTTTGTATTTTTTGTATGGTTTGTACTCTTTCTTGTAAGAAGTACTTTTCCTAATTTTCTTCTTTTTATCGTAATATCCGTAGGCTTGTGGTGTGTAAATCGCGGTTTTGCAGAAGGCAAACGCGTTTCTCTTTAGCTGTTCTTGTAATGCCACCTCTTTGCATTTTTCTTCTGATATGCTAAAGATGAAAGTAATTCTAGGTCCTATACCTAGGTGTTCTAAGTTTCCATACTGTTTCTTCCATTCTTCATGTATATTTTTACCTAGATCTCCTGGTAACTTTATGAAATATTTATCGCATAGATTATCATCCATGGCTTGTCCTGTCTGTGCTATTAATCTAGTGAAATCTAATGTGAATTCATTCACATATTTCATATCTGCTATACTAAGCTGTTCTAGGTTTCTGATAGCTGTATCTTGGATTAAACTGTTGTTTTTTGCTGGATCGACTCCTAAAATAAGGACTCTTATTTGAGTAGTGAAATTATATGGATTATCTCCTATGGCTTTAAGCCTATTTATTTGGTCTGGATCATGGGCTTTTTTGCTCTGCCATATTCCTAAGGCTGTTGGGCCTAATGTGGTTTCTAAGTATGAAAACATATCCATACTCTCTTTTTTATTGGTTTCCCACATTCTAACAACTGTTTGTTCCCATGTCAGGACTTCGTCTGCCCATAACTGTGGTTTCTGTTGTTCTAATAATAACATACTTCCACTGTAAATATGTCCTATCGGTAATCTGCTACCTTTTCCTTTATAATTGGATTCCTGTTGGTAACTTGTATTTGGTTTGGTCCAAGGTTCTCTTCCCATGGACTCTTTTGTTCTATTTCCTATATTTGAATCTACGTATGGTCTTTTTAGTTTTGTATCGTACTCTTGGTCTACGAATATACTTTCTTGTTTGTAGAAATCGGAGATCATCGTGTCTCCCTTTGCTACGCTTTTGACTAAAGGTAAGTTGAAGATTTCTTGTAATTTATTATAGCTTTCTTCATATGTCATTGTCAAATTTAGCATGCATTCTACTATCATATCATCTACCTCATCCTGAATATTTGTTTCAGTAAATTTTCTATTTATTATTTGTTCAAGGGATTTATTGGTTTCTTCTACCTTAAAAGTATTAGTTTCTTCACAACTTTGAAGGTCGTATGAACTGTAATCTATATCTTCCTGTTCGAATTTTAGGAATTCGAAGTTTAACTCATCTTCACTGTCTTCTTCATTCTCTGTATCGTATATGGGTAACCCATATTCAGTCTCATCATCTGATTCGATGTTCATGAAATTATATTCTCTTTCATTTTTATGGTGTTCTGTTGTTGCATCATCTTGATAATTTGTTTGGTCGTCGGGCAGGGTACTTTCCTCATACCTATCTTCTTGTCTGAAATCTGTGAATCTAAGGCTTTGTATCCCATCTATTCCTTCATATATATGACTTCTCTTTGGGACTAAGTTTGAACTTTCTTTTTCTTTTAAATCTGTTATCTGCCATTCTAATCCTGCTAATTCTTCAGGATCTATTTTTATTGGCTCTATCATTTGTATGGATTTTGAAGCTATGGTGTTAACTATTCCTTCTATGTTAACTTTGTACTTCATCCCTGACCTATTACTGGCCTTTCCAAGGACTCCTACACTGATTACTATGTTGTTTCCTTCATAGTTCTCATATCCTTTGGTCTGTAGGGCAATTTTTAATTTTTGTAAATCTTTTATATCTTTTAATATTCCAGGTGTGCAATAAAACAGAGCTGAATTACTACTTAAGTCTATTTCCATACCTGAGATTATGGCTTTCTTCATTTCTGTTTTCCAACTTTTATCTAATATTAATGTTAAAAGTTTGGTTCCTAAGTCTTTTCTTCCTAGGGCTTTAATTCCTATGACTATAAGACCTGTATGTATAAACTGCTTTCCTGATTGTTTAAT
The DNA here is from genome assembly GCA_023525975.1 of Smallanthus sonchifolius. NCBI lineage: Eukaryota > Viridiplantae > Streptophyta > Magnoliopsida > Asterales > Asteraceae > Smallanthus > Smallanthus sonchifolius. The sequence goes on along the minus strand of CM042041.1, from coordinate 55,155,429 downwards.
CTTCTCTATGGTTTCAGGTAAAAATAAATCTACCTCTACCATTTTATCTACTACTCTAAGGCTTTCTTCTCTACTACTTTGTATAAGTGTTGTGTTTACATTAAGCCTTCCTGTCTGGTATAAAGTTCTAGGGTTTAATATGTCTAATTGGTGTTGGTTGTATAACGTGATGTTTCTGTCTACGTCTATTTCTTCTTCTAATTGTATAGTTTGGGGTGTACTTCTAGATGAAGATCCTCTTCTAAGGATTTTGTTTATAAAACTGTCTGATGTAATTATGTCTCTAATATTGCTAGTAGAGTTTCTAGCTTCTTGCCTAGTTGTTTGTTTATTCATTGTTAATAGGCTGCCAATGTTTATAAGGTTTGGGACTATTATCACTTAAGTGTATTGTTTTTAACTTGTGTATAATATTATCTATTCCAACAGAGCTATCCTCTGTATTAATAATGTTTTTATTTCTGTTAAGATTTTTTATTTCTAAGATAATCTGGTGATTTTGTTCTCGTATATAATCTAAGTTTTCAGCTAGTTTTTTAATTTCTTCTGTGTTTTTATTTATATGTTGTATAACTTTATATAATAACTGTTTACTGTAGGTGGTTTCTTTCTGTAAACTAAAGCCAAGGTTTATAATAAGATCTGTAATACTATTTAAATGTGTGTTTTCTGTATGCAAACTATGTGTGTGTAGCTCCTTAAATCTACAGGTGTGTTTATAATAATTACTATTAACTTCTTTATTATCGCTTTTATCAGAAAATTCGAGATTTAAAAAATCAAGTTTCTTAAAGATTTTTGACGGATCAATATTTTTAGAGAATTCTGGTTTCTCAGAGTTTTCCGCTTATCTCCTAAAGTTCTTCCATAAATGTATTTCTATATCCCAGTTAATCAGAGTATAAAAATAAACATAATCAACAAACAAAATGATTCAAACATATATTAACAGAATGATTCATAAAATTCTTATGATATCTTGACAAAATTTAGCAATCAAAGCAAAATTTCTCCCTAATCTTCACCTAATCGGGTTTCCATATAAAAAGGACTTAGGCTCTACCGCTGCCTTGAATGGACCTGTATTAGTCTTTTAGATATTAGGAAAGCCTTTGCTCTGATACCAACTTTTGGGAGGTAATCAGAGAATTTTTTGAAAAATATAATTTTTCTAACTTTTAAAATAAAAAATAAGATAAAGATGGTACGTGCCGTCGTTTCACTCAGGGTTGCCTAGACTTTTGGTCCGAATCACGAATGATTTCATAGCAGGTTAGAGGCTTCCAGGCTATATACCACAAAAATTTTTTTTTTTTTTTTTTATCTTAAAGCAACCAACATAAAAGATACTTACAGTATGATTGCAGAAGATTGCAGCGGAAATGTAGAAATATTTGCAGAAGTATGAACCAAAACACTCTTTTTTTTTTTTTTTTTTTTTTAATTTCTGGGATATAGTATGAAGGGCTTGAAGAACTATGAAGATAAGGGCTAACTCTTAAAAAACCAGAAAGAGAAAGATTAGTTGTTCATGAACTGGATTGCATTCAATGATAATATTTCTCGGTGTGTTTTTACAAATGAACTCGTCTGCCCTTATATAGGCAGAGAAAATACAATCAAACAAAAGTAACGGACCTAATTTAAAGAGACTAAAAAACAAAACACCTTTACACTATTTATCTACAGTAAAAGAAAATAATTACAACTTTTGTCGGCCAGACGCGTCTGTAGTGTGTAGTGACGTAAGAGCTTACGTTTCTTCAAATTATTGAGACAGAAACGTCATTGCTTACGTACGTTTCTATCTAGAAGTCTCTGTGTGTATCTGGCAGTGATGGTGGCGTTCCTGTGTCGTCTGAGTCTCCTATGTCGTGATCCCATTCTGTATTGATTATATGCTGTAATTCCAAGGTGTCTCCTTCTCCGGTGAAGGGGATAAGTATGTTCCAATTTTTGTGTGTCCATATCTGTATGTAGTGTCCTTCTGCTATGAGATGGAAATCTTCCCAATGAAAGCCAGAAGGTAAAAGGGGGGTTTGTTGGTTTTGGGTAATAAAGTGTTTAGTATCTTTAATGTCTGTGGCTTTGGTTTGTAGGCTTGCTAAATCATCAACCCAGTATAAGTCTGAGAAGATAATTTCTTGTTTAACGGCTAGCTTTTTAAGGTATTCTTTTCTGGTGGGTTTATGGCTGATGAACACCCTTTTTCTGGCGGGTCTGTAGGTGTGATCATTAGCATAAGGAAAAGAAGAAAAGAATTTACATCCAATGTATGGAGGGAATATGTGTGTACTGATGTTTCCTGTGGAAATGATAAATTTTTCACCAAAAAGGTTTATAATGTTTTCTGTTTTAGGATCTAAACCCATTTCGATGTAGTCTATCATACCATTGTGGTAAAACTGTAAGATTAGATCTTGTGGCATGTCTGTGGTTTTTAGATTTATTTGCAGGAGAAGACGGCAGGTTCCGTTTCCTTCATCATCTGTTCTTTCTACCACTGTAACTCCTTTGTATTTTTCTTCATTTAGAGCAATAATCATTACTCTAAGCTGTAACTCGTATATTACGAGGGGGAATTCTGAGCAGATCTTTTGCGATATTATGTTGTCAAATTCTGGAAACTGGTCTATCACGGTTTGAAGGCAAGTCTTCCAGGGAGTGTCCATCATTCGGGCTTTGAAGGCGTCATAGCTTCTGGGGCTACTGGAACTTCCTTCTTTTCTTTCTAGTTTCTGTAAAAGCTGTGTATTGTTGGCTTCAAGGATGCCAACTTTCTGTTTGAGAATATTAATTTCGACAAGGATGCCAACTTATTGTTGGCTTCAAGGATGCCAACTTTCTGTTTGAGAATATAGACTGTTTATTTTTTCCTTGTTCAAGAAGCTGTTCTTACAATTTTGCAATTGTTTCTTCTTGTGCCTTTATAATTTGTGTTTGGCTAGTCTGTGTAATTTGTGAGAACGTCTGAACTTCTTCAGGTTCTATGTAAAAACTGTCTATACCAAAATGTTCCCTGGCCGTTTTTAAGGCTTCAGAGAAGCTTTCATAGCCTTTATAAATAGGTCCTGGACACTGTATATGTTTTATAACTGTTTCCCATTTATTGAAGATACCAATCTTGGTTCCTCTAAAAATGATGTAGTGTGTAAACTTTGGCTTTTTAATCTGTGTTTCAGGTCTTTTAGCCTGCTGTTCATGAAAATAAATGCTCAGAGCATTTAGGATTTGTACTTTGAAAGCAGAGGCATGAGGCATAGTCTGCACATGCCAAAGGTTGTCTAAAAGACACTGCTGTTTTTCTGTTGGTTTTATGCCACTGATAGGGCGAAATTTTGTGTATTGATCTGTGCAAACTTGTAAGGCATAAGAGCCAAAAGGTATGGTTGATGGTTTGGGTACTGTTATAGGTTTTTGAGGTGTGGATTTTTTGGGTGTTTTGGGGTAGATTGTGGGACTTTGTGATGGTTGAGGCTGTATTTGTGTGAGGAAGTAAGAGGGTGGTATAGGATTTTGTGGAGGTTGGGTGTAGAAAAAGTGTGGTGGTATTTGTCTAGTATTTTGTTTTTGTCCGGCTGTTATGGCTTGGCTTAACAGCTTTTCTGTTTTTTCTTCTTCATTGGATGAAGTGGTCATTGGAGATGGGCTCTGTCTAGACTTTGGTCGAACGACCATTTTTTCTTTTCCTCTATTTCTATCCATCTGCAAAAAGAAGTTTGTTTATGTTTCGAGATAATAAGTCTGCTATCCCGTTATCTTTTCCCTTTATATGTTCGAATTGTATAGTATAACCACATCCCTGGATTATATTTTGAAGGTTTACCCATCTTGTCTTGTTCATTTTCTTACTTTGATTATTTTTTATAAATTTAACTATTGCTTCACAGTCTGTCCTGACTGTGAAATCCTTGTGCAAAAATAATTTAAATTTTTCTAAAGCGTTAATTAGTGCTTGTATTTCAAAATCAAGGCTGGTCCAATTTGTCCCAGTCTTAAAACTTCCACTTGAGTAGGAGCATATTTTTCCTTCCTTTTTATAACTGTGTATGTTTTGTTTGCAAAGGAGGACGGCTCCCCATCCTTCCTTGCATCCATCAACCTCTATGATTATGTAATCTGTAACAAGTGGCAATTCTAATAGTTTTATCTTTTTCACTTGTTCTTTTATTTTTCTAATCAAAATGCTATCTTCTTAATTAAACTTTCTCTGTCCATTTTTAGTGGTCTTGCTATAAAGAGGACCAACTAGTTTAGACAGGTTTGGTATAAATTTTCTAGCATAGTTGACCAAACCCAGAAAGGCTTGAATCTGTTTTAAAGTTGTAAGTTTTTCTGGAAAGTCCAGAATTTTTGTAGAAATATGTGGTTGTAACTCGATTTTTCCATTTCCAATCTCGAGTCATAAAAATGAAATTTTTCGTTTAAAAAGCTCCATTTTCTTTTTGGATACTACTATCCCATTCTTTTTTATTTCTTCAAATACTTGTTGTAAGTGCTGTTCATGTTCTGAAATTGTTTTACTGGCTACAAGTATATCATCAATGTATACAAGACAAAATTTGTATTTAAGAAATAAACTGTCCATATATCTTTGAAAAATCGATGGAGCGTTCTTTAGTCCGAAACTAAGAACATTCCATTCATATAATCCTTCTGAGCATGTGAAGGCTGTCCATTTTTTGAAATCTTCTTCTAAATGGAGTTGATTATATCCTGATTTTAAATCAAACTTTGAAAATATTTTGTTGTCTTGAATAAGTTGTATAAGACTATCTTTATTAGGAATATTATACCCATCATCTTCTGTATTATCATTTAACCTTTTGTAATTATAGACTATTCTAGGTTTTCCTCTTTTTATTTCACTATGGTTTTTTACTATGAATGCTGAGGACCTATGTGGACTTTCTGATTTTCTAATTAGTCCTTGTGTAGTCATTTCTGTGATTTGTTTTCTAAATTCCTCTCTATCAAGGGGACTATAGTCTATGTTTACATTTCTTATTGTTATGTCTGGATTTTTGATTTTAAATTTGCAGACATAGTTGACTTTCGAATGTGTAATGTTCTCTCCTATAAGACCTATTTTCTCAAGGTGGAGAATGGTAGGATGGTTTATACTTCTAGTAACATCCTGTCCTTTTTCTAATTCTTTGTAAATGAAGCTTGTAAGTAACTGTATGGCTTCATTTTCTATTTGGTTTTTCTTTCTATTTTTGTTTAAGAATTCTAGGTTTCCTTTTTCTTCTCTTTTACTAGCAATTTTAGCCATATTATTGTACCTGAGGGTAGGAAAACTATAAATTTGTTTACTAATTGTTATGAAGTTTTTAGTAATGGTGATAGCACCATTTAATCCTAATATGAAATTCAATCCTAAAACAAAATCTCTAGATTTAATGTGTTCAGGATTTATATTAATCTGTGGTATGTCATATTTAATACTATAATTTCCTGCAAAATCAAGAAATTGTATACTTGTAGGTTCTAAATAATGTGTTATATTTATCAGTCTATCTTCTACTGTTCTTGTCATTAATTTGTATGTAAGTGGTTTGTGAAATCTTTTATCTGTTAAACTATGTGATATCACACTCTTTGTGGCTCCTGTATCAACTAGAGCTGTTAAGTCTATAGGTGTATTGTTGTCAAGCCATAACCTACACTGTATGTTTATCATATTTATTGATCCACCGGTCTGTATTAGAGTTTGTTCAGGTTGTTCAGGTTCGGTGGCCATGTTACTTATTTCAGGAATTTCAATTCCTTTTTTCTTTTCTATGACTTCTTCTAACATGTTGACTTTGTTGCTTAGCAATTCTATTTTTAGTTTGTTAACTTCTATGGCTAGTTCTATTTTTTCGAACTTATCTTCATATTCACTACTGTTTTTATTTTTGCTAGTGCTAGCTTCTGGTTCTATGCAGAACACATGTTTTAGACATATATGGCATATTTCTTTGAAGCAAACATTGCACTGTGATCTTTTTTCTATACTAGGATAATATTCACATATATAACATCTTATATAATTATTACCCTTTCTATGGTTCCACTCGTGTTTACAATCTTCTGTGTTTGTGTAGGTGTAAGCTATTTTTGCTATAGGCTCATCTTCTTCGCTATAGATGTTGTATATTGACTCATTGTCAGTATTATCTGTGTTTATAGCTTCTATTTCATAATCATTTAGCTGTTCTATAAGATTACTTCTTTCCATATTGTTACTTCTATTAGGACACTTATTGGCTAAATGCTCTGGATCTCCACATATGAAGCATTTACATGTTCTAGTGTGGGGTTTTTTGACATATTTGTCTTTGTATTTTTTGTATGGTTTGTACTCTTTCTTGTAAGAAGTACTTTTCCCAATTTTCTTCTTTTTATCGTAATATCCGTAGGCTTGTGGTGTGTAAATCGCGGTTTTGCAGAAGGCAAACGCGTTTCTCTTTAGCTGTTCTTGTAATGCCACCTCTTTGCATTTTTCTTCTAATATGCTAAAGGTGAAAGTAATTCTAGGTCCTATACCTAGGTGTTCTAAGTTTTCATACTGTTTCTTCCATTCTTCATGTATATTTTTACTTGTTACAGATTACATAATCATAGAGGTTGATGGATGCAAGGAAGGATGGGGAGCCGTCCTCCTTTGCAAACCAAACATACACAGTTATAAAAAGGAAGAAAAAATATGCTCCTACTCAAGTGAAAGTTTTAAGACTGGGACAAATTGGACCAGCCTTGATTTTGAAATACAAGCACTAATTAACGCTTTAGAAAAATTTAAATTATTTTTGCACAAGGATTTCACAGTCAGGACAGACTGTGAAGCAATAGTTAAATTTATAAAAAATAATCAAAGTAAGAAAATGAACAGGACAAGATGGGTAAACCTTCAAAATATAATCCAGGGATGTGGTTATACTATACAATTCGAACATATAAAGGGAAAAGATAACGGGATAGCAGACTTATTATCTCGAAACATAAACAAACTTCTTTTTGCAGATGGATAGAAATAGAGGAAAAGAAAAAATGGTCGTTCGACCAAAGTCTAGACAGAGCCCATCTCCAATGACCACTTCATCCAATGAAGAAGAAAAAACAGAAAAGCTGTTAAGCCAAGCCATAACAGCCGGACAAAAACAAAATACTAGACAAATACCACCACACTTTTTCTACACCCAACCTCCACAAAATCCTATACCACCCTCTTACTTCCTCACACAAATACAGCCTCAACCATCACAAAGTCCCACAATCTACCCCAAAACACCCAAAAAATCCACACATCAAAAACCTATAACAGTACCCAAACCATCGACCATACCTTTTGGCTCTTATGCCTTAAAAGTTTGCACAGATCAATACACAAAATTTCGCCCTATCAGTGGCATAAAACCAACAGAAAAACAGCAGTGTCTTTTAGACAACCTTTGGCATGTGCAGACTATGCCTCATGCCTCTGCTTTCAAAGTACAAATCCTAAATGCTCTGAGCATTTATTTTCATGAACAGCAGGCTAAAAGCCCTGAAACACAGATTAAAAAGCCAAAGTTTACACAGTACATCATTTTTAGAGGAACCAAGATTGGTATCTTCAATAAATGGGAAACAGTTATAAAACATATACAGTGTCCATGACCTATTTATAAAGGCTATGAAAGCTTCTCTGAAGCCTTAAAAACGGCCAGGGAACATTTTGGTATAGACAGTTTTTACATAGAACCTGAAGAAGTTCAGACGTTCTCACAAATTACACAGACTAGCCAAACACAAATTATAAAGGCACAAGAAGAAACATGAACAGCACTTACAACAAGTATTTGAAGAAATAAAAAAGAATGGGATAGTAGTATCCAAAAAGAAAATGGAGCTTTTTAAACGAAAAATTTCATTTTTAGGACTCGAGATCAGTGTAGGAGTCCTTGGAAAGGCCAGTAATAGGTCAGGGATGAAGTACAAAGTTAACATAGAAGGAATAGTTAACACCATAGCTTCAAAATCCATACAAATGATAGAGCCAATAAAAATAGATCCTGAAGAATTAGCAGGATTAGAATGGCAGATAACAGATTTAAAAGAAAAAGAAAGTTCAAAATTAGTTCCAAAGAGAAGTCATATATATGAAGGAATAGATGGGATACAAAGCCTTAGATTCACAGATTTCAGACAAGAAGATAGGTATGAGGAAAGTACCCTGCCCGACGACCAAACAAATTATCAAGATGATGCAACAACAGAACACTATAAAAATTTCTTTTTTATTTCTTCAAATACTTGTTGTAAGTGCTGTTCATGTTCTGAAATTGTTTTACTGGCTACAAGTATATCATCAATGTATACAAGACAAAATTTGTATTTAAGAAATAAACTGTCCATATATCTTTGAAAAATCGATGGAGCGTTCTTTAGTCCGAAACTAAGAACATTCCATTCATATAATCCTTCTGAGCATGTGAAGGCTGTCCATTTTTTGAAATCTTTTAAGGCTTCAGAGAAGCTTTCATAGCCTTTATAAATAGGTCATGGACACTGTATATGTTTTATAACTGTTTCCCATTTATTGAAGATACCAATCTTGGTTCCTCTAAAAATGATGTACTGTGTAAACTTTGGCTTTTTAATCTGTGTTTCAGGGCTTTTAGCCTGCTGTTTATGAAAATAAATGCTCAGAGCATTTAGGATTTGTACTTTGAAAGCAGAGGCATGAGGCATAGTCTGCACATGCCAAAGGTTGTCTAAAAGACACTGCTGTTTTTCTGTTGGTTTTATGCCACTGATAGGGCGAAATTTTGTGTATAGACAGTTTTTACATAGAACCTGAAGAAGTTCAGACGTTCTCACAAATTACACAGACTAGCCAAACACAAATTATAAAGGCACAAGAAGAAACAATTGCAAAATTGCAAGAACAGCTTCTTGAACAAGGAAAAAATAAACAGTCTATACAGAGCCTTGTCGAAATTAATATTCTCAAACAGAAAGTTGGCATCCTTGAAGCCAACAATACACAGCTTTTACAGAAACTAGAAAGAAAAGAAGGAAGTTCCAGTAGCCCCAGAAGCTATGACGCCTTCAAAGCCCGAATGATGGACACTCCCTGGAAGACTTGCCTTCAAACCGTGATAGACCAGTTTCCAGAATTTGACAACATAATATCGCAAAAAATCTGCTCAGAATTCCCCCTCGTAATATACGAGTTACAGCTTAGAGTAATGATTATTGCTCTAAATGAAGAAAAATACAAAGGAGTTACAGTGGTAGAAAGAACAGATGATGAAGGAAACGGAACCTGCCGTCTTCTCCTGCAAATAAATCTAAAAACCACAGACATGCCACAAGATCTAATCTTACAGTTTTACCACAATGGTATGATAGACTACATCGAAATGGGTTTAGATCCTAAAACAGAAAGCATTATAAACCTTTTTGGTGAAAAATTTATCATTTCCACAGGAAACATCAGTACACACATATTCCCTCCATACATTGGATGTAAATTCTTTTCTTCTTTTCCTTATGCTAATGATCACACCTACAGACCCGCCAGAAAAAGGGTGTTCATCAGCCATAAACCCACCAGAAAAGAATACCTTAAAAAGCTAGCCGTTAAACAAGAAATTATCTTCTCAGACTTATACTGGGTTGATGATTTAACAAGCCTACAAACCAAAGCCACAGACATTAAAGATACTAAACACTTTATTACCCAAAACCAACAAACCCCCCTTTTACCTTCTGGCTTTCATTGGGAAGATTTCCATCTCATAGCAGAAGGACACTACATACAGATATGGACACACAAAAATTGGAACATACTTATCCCCTTCACCGGAGAAGGAGACACCTTGGAATTACAGCATATAATCAATACAGAATGGGATCACGACATAGGAGACTCAGACGACACAGGAACGCCACCATCACTGCCAGATACACACAGAGACTTCTAGATAGAAACGTACGTAAGCAATGACGTTTCTGTCTCAATAATTTGAAGAAACGTAAGCTCTTACGTCACTACACACTACAGACGCGTCTGGCCGACAAAAGTTGTAATTATTTTCTTTTACTGTAGATAAATAGTGTAAAGGTGTTTTGTTTTTTAGTCTCTTTAAATTACCACAAAGTTAGGCGAAAACCAAGAAAACCAGTCTCAACCAACCAGATAATTTAGAATAATTTTTATTGTATTTATATTTAAAGGGTATTTTAGTAAATGATTAGCCACTATTTTTGGTAGTCAACCCTTTCAATTTTAAAAATCCTTGAATCTCTCGTTGATTGCTTTTTCAACCCATCGCTGCTTCAATCGACCACACCCGCCATGGAATTAGTTGCTTCTGGAAATGAATGAATAATTTCATCATTTTATATATGTTTTATCAAACAGAGAAATAGGCTTGTACAATCAATACTCTCACTTCTTCATTTACGGTGTCCGTTTCACCCGATTTCAATCGCATGGCTAAAGAGGTTAGACCCTTACAGTAAATTGCATAGAAGACTAATCTTCTTGCATAGACACTCACTATGTGTTTGTGTGTGAGAGAAAAAAGTGAGAACCAGTTTGCATCTGTATGTTCTAATGAAAGGGGATACCGGGGGAAAGATGGAAATCAAGTCCAAACTCAAGTGGGTATGTTTAGTTGGACTTGTACTCCCATTTTTGAAAGTGTAGATCTTTTCCCCACCGTAACACCCACTTCCACTATCTCATTTTTTTGCTCCAATTTAATGGATTTTGCAGTGAATTTTGCATTTTTGATGAATCTTGTCAATAGGGTTTATTTCATTGACTAAAAAGATAGAATTTTTAGTCTTTTTGTACGTCAATTTTTGCATTTCTTGTATCAGATTTAGGTTAAATTTTTTATTTGATTGTTGGGTGCCGAGTAAATTGGGGTTTTGTTCAAATCTAATCTTCACATGCTTTATTTGTTTGTAAAGTAATATGTATTTGAGTTCTGGCTCTTCGGTTTGTTGGAGTGTTCATTTTCCACGTTACCCTCAAACAAATTGAAATTGAATCTTTTAAACAAATTGAAATTGCTTCTATTATTTTGTAGGGCCGGAAATGGAAGCCATTTTGTGACCAACAAAGAGGTGAGGTGCAGCCCACGAACTAGACAATTCTTGAAAGCAGTTCGTATGAGCTACATATACGTAACTCGTATTAGCTCGTTTGAGATACGTATACGTAACTCGTTTGAAATACGTATACGTAACTAGTTTTTTTCATTTTTTTATGTTTTGATGACCCATATGTAAATATGTAAACGTGAGTTTTTTTTATATATATATGTAACTCATTTACTTTTTCCCCATTTTATTATTTATGTTGACACATTTACATATATGTACACATGTTTACATATACGTAAGCATACATGTGTAAATGTTTACATATACGTAAGCATATATGTGATTATTGAAAAAAAAATGTAGTCTTTTAACTATTCTTCAATAATTTGTGTAAATCCTAAGTTTGATTTTGAATAAAAATGATTTTAGGTGGAGATTGGGGAGAGAGAGAGAGTGAGTGAGTATTTTAAGGGATTTTAATTGTTTCCAAAATATAAAAAATACAATCTACCCAATATACCCCTATATCATTTAATTTAATCCATTATCTATTAGATATTTACGGATTTGCCACTGATTAATCTCATCCATGGATCAATTTCAATCAATGGTCAAAAGTTGGTTTTCTTGGTTTTCGCCTAAATCTTGGTTTTCTCTGGAACCCTCCCCTATATATATATATATATATATATATATATATATATATATATATATATATATATATATATATATATGTGAATATGTTTTTCAAAAGGCAGATCCATCCAGGCTTTTATCTAAAGGGCATACTTCAATGAGCTACCACCAGGCCACTAAGAAGATCAAGGTTTACCTTCTTGTAAACCTTCCATACATCAAAGAGTTAGCATTGAGTATGAGACCCTCAATCCTAATATGTTCTATATGGACCATCAAACAAGCCAGAAACTATTAAAAGTTTTGACGACACACTTTGTAAGAACTCACGATACTTCACAAGAAAACAACAAAGTTAATTACCAGCTACTTGCACAAACCCCTCTCAACCTTGCACAAAAAGCAAGGTAGCCAAAGATCAAAGCGTCTCGCGCATTTTAAACCAAGTATGAAGTGTCTTTTTTTTGCAAACCAAAGTGTTTTTTTTTTTGCAAAACTAGTGCACGTCGTGTAAGCGATGCGTGTGTCTTCGCCTCTTACCGGTACTCCAGGGTTGCACAAAAAGCAAGGTAGCCAAAGATCGAAGCGTCTTGCACATTTTAAACCAAGTATGAAGCGATTTTTTTTCAAGCAATTATGAAGTGTTTTTTTTTGGCAAAACAAGTGCACCTCGCATAATGCGTGTGGCTTAGCCTCTCACCGGCACTCCAGGGACCCTATCTGCGCACCTAGTACTTTCTAAAACACAGTGGTAAGGCAGATCACCGGCAATACATTACATAAACAGGCACTCTAATTGTAAATTAGGATCACTCCTAGGCATAGAGAAACACTGAAGATTATAACAGAATTAACAGCTATCAACAGAATAACTTCATCAAGTACTGCACACTGTATGAAATCTGTAATTGTAGACGTAACACAAAATCTAGAGCGCCTGACTGTTTGATTAAGATGTCAATCCACAATATAAACCCTAAGTTCTCAACACCATAGCAATCAAGAGCATATATTAAGATCCACAACAGAGCAATCGCATAGAAGGTGATTTGAAGGTATACCTGACTAAACCTAAGAGCATGTTGTTCTCCGGCGAGTTGGAGATTTCCGCTGACGAATACAAGCATACCGCCGGCAGGTCCAGACGGCTGACAGTCAACAGTGGTGATGACGTGTTTACACTGCTGGAATGGGAGGGAAGTGAGCTTGGCGACGATGTTCTGAGAGCCTTGGATCTTCTGACCTTCGAAGGTCAACATTGAAGAATCCTGGTACAGATTAGCTAATCCGGAACGATTGGTATCGAAGGTGGAATAGTAATGCTCGACGAATACTTTCGATAAACCGTCTGGATCCATTTCTCTGGTTCTCCGCCTTCGTTCCCTCCTTGCGTTTGAACCCTTTGTAAGTTGTTACTGTCGTCCTCAACCTAGCTTATTAAACACGCCACTGAACCGGGCTTGGTTGATAGGCCTTTTTATTCATAATTATGTGGGCTTTTAACAAGAAGTATCGAAATAGAATTATAGGAAAATTATATGTTTACAAAAATATGTTTTAATTTTAAGTGATTAAAATATGTTTTCTTTTTTATTTTAAAGGACTTCTTTTACTAACAAATACTTCTCTATTTTATAGATTCTTCATGTAATTCTCTATTTTAAAAATTATAACTCTTCATGTATTTCTCTATTTTATAGATTCTTTTTCTATAAACCTATGATTTTATAAACTTTTTATATAGCTTTCAATGTTATAGAATTTGTATGTCTTTTTTAATGAATTTTTTGGTTTTATAAAAGAATAAACTTTTTATAGACTTTTAATTATTTATTTGTATTACTACTATGTTAAAATCTTGTGTATTACACATGTTAAAGAAATGTAATGTTATATATACTTAATAATAATAAAATTATGTTATTAAAAACTTGTGTATTACACGGGGTTAAATAAAATATAATGTAATCTGTTAAGTTAATTTTTAGTACATTTTTATTTAACTGTGTATTAAAATTTTTTATGTAATTGATAAATGTTCATTTAGGTAATGATATAATAACTAGATATAATCAAATAATAAGTATCCATAATATAGATTTATATTTAATATTTAAAAAATATATTTTTTTAATATTATTATTTAACAGAAGAAAGAGGGTTTTTCAACCACTCGATCCATAAATATAGTGCCACCACCATAACTAGAACTTTTTTTTAACAAAGATATAATATAGAAAAAATGGTTAGAAGAAACTAACCATCAATAAAAGATTACATGATCAGTAGCGGGTTTTTCAACCACTCGATCCATGACAAATTAATTTTTTGTTTCTATTACAGATCCAACTAAACGACAAAGTGGACAATATAATCAAAGATGAGGTCTTTCTTCAAGTCATTTGCATCGAAGACGACCTTGTTTCTATACTTCCAAATCACCCACCATGTTGTAAAAATGATACCTTCAATAACCTCTTTCTTCACTCTAGTAACTTAAACATTTACATCTTGGACCACCATCGTTTCACTTGAGGGAGATGTTAGAGTAAAATAATTACTTTGTGTTAAATATGTAATTTGTTAATATTTCACGTATCATTTTGTAATATTCAAGTTTACATATATCACTTCAATTACATCTAATTGGTGGTGAGATTTACCACATTCACAATAAAATAACTATTTCTTTCTTACCATTTAAAGTCCCCCATTAAATCTATGTTATATAATAAATAAATGTTTTTTCATTTCACATATTGTCTTCATATTTATTCTAAAACTAAACTCTTGTTTTAGTCCCTGTAATTTAGGTCAATTTCCTATTTTAGTCCAATAGTTTTAAAATCCTCATTTTCATCCAATAGTTTTACCATTTATCTCCTTTTTAGCCAATCCACTAACCTCCATCCAATTTTCTGTTAAGTTTTAACTGAAAAGACCAAAATACCCCTATTAATAAAATAAAAACCTAACCCCACATTTTAAAAACCCTAGCTCACAGGTTAGAGAGAGACTGAAGAGAGGGGGGAGCCGCCATGCCATCTCCGCGCGGAATCCACCTCCGGCGACAAATGGAGGGGCTGACGGCGGTGACAACAGCTGCTCCAGGTCCAGATCCAGATCCGGCAACACATTTACGACGGTGGTGGTGGTGTCTCCGACTGGTGGAAGAGAGTCGGGAAATATAAAGGTGGAGGAGAGCCGACGACGGCTCTAGCGTGCCTCCGACCGCTGACAGTGGTAGGCGGCGTCGGGTGCTTCAGATGGCGGTGGTATAGTGGTCTATCTCCGACCGTGTCTGCCTCCCACCGTCTACGACCCTGCTGCCTCCATCACTGGTGCCAAAAACAGTTCTGGTGTGTTTGAGGTTGGAGGAGGATTACGGTGGTGGTGCAGACGTGGTTCGATTGAGAAGTGGGGCAACTGATCTGGGTGAAGAAACATACCATGGCAGTGGCAGTGGCGGTTGCGGTGGTGGTGGAGGGTGGCGGTTGCGATGTTGGGGGTTTTGGTGGTGGTGGTGGTGGTGGGGAAGATGAAGGTGGACATGGAGTTTATTTTGTTTTTACGGTTTTTATGAAGATAAGGATAGTGGTGGTGAGCCATAAGGGTATTTTTTTTCTTTTCTTAAAAAAACTTAACAGAAAATCAAACGGTGTTATCCGTCTGACTTTAATTGGAACAAAAAGAAAACCACAGTGACTAAAAAAGATAAATTTAAACTATTGGACTAAAATAGGGAATTGGTGTAAATCACAGGACTAAAACGAGAGTTTATTCTTATTCTAATCATTTTTTTCTCACTTCTCTCTTATTAAATACACATTTATTTTTTAATAATTATTATATATCATTTTTTAGAATATATTAATTACAATAAAACACATTTATTTTAAATTATCGCTTATAATAAGAAAACATTGAAATGTAATTATATAACTCTTATTTTCAACCAAATAGTAATGAAAGTCAAATTAAATTAGATAGTAATTAAATCATTTTCAAAACCTAATTATTTATTGACTTTTACATATTTTGAATTTTGTTTTCTATTCTTAGTATATGTAATATATTTTTATACCTATAAGCTATAAAATATATATATATACATAAAGATTTAAAAACTTTATATACTTATATTTTACACCATGCATATATTACACCAGTTTTAAATTAATATGGAAATTAATGATAACCATGTTGCCCTTCATACTCATACAAGATCTAATGAAAAGTAAAAGGGTAAAGAGGCCTATATGAGTTACGACTAATGAACCAAACAAAGGGAATCAACCTATTCGGTGGGTCACCGATGATAAATATATGGGGGGAAATAACTATTTAATTATGATTGTATAGTACATTTTCTTTAATTCTTTTAATAATTATTTTCTTTAATTCTTTTAATAATTTCAATTGAACCTGGTTATTAATTCTTTCAAGTAAAAATTGGTTTTTTGGTTTAATAGCATAAGGATGATGATGATAATGGCTTGAGATCTTTAAAGTCTCAGATTCAAACCTGTCTCAAGTGAAGGGTTTTTCCCATATTGACGGGTTTGCTCCTTGATAGTGTTCTTGGGTGAATCAGGTCTGGAGCGTCAAAATCGGTATGGACAGTTGACGGAGATCCCGTCTCAAGAAGACTCACTCGGGTATTGAGGGCAGTACCAAACATTGTTAAAAAAAAATTCTTGCAGGCAAATTGAATTTTAAAAATCCAACTATGATACATTGATCGATAATAATTAATCCTGACAGTTTGACCGGCGACAATCATAATGTAACATCCCAAAAATAAAACGACAGTTATAATAACGGAATAAACGAACGAGACATGACGAGTCGGGTCGGATGGGTCAGCGGGCTATAAATAGCCTATGCCACCCCTTTTCTCTCATTTGCAACTTTTTAGAGAGAGAAACCGTAGAGAGAGAAAGTTGGCGGATCGACCCGAGACTTCAGCAAAGTGTTACTCCATAACTCGTGAGAAGAACCTCCGGATCAGAAACTCGATTCAGGTAACAATCCGACCTAAATCTGAGTTTTAGTTCGTTTTTGGGTTTTTCGGGTTTTGGGTGAAAAGGTAAGGTTTGAACGGATGAAACTGAAAGATAATCACGGATTTGAGTTCCTTAATGGAAAACGAACGTTTTGAATGCAACAGGTTCGGGATCTTGACATGATCAGACCCGAATGCGAAAGTTAGGGTTTTTCGCGAAGAACAGGTCGTGCGCACTTGCTAAGTGCGCACGGAGCAGGTCCTGCGCACTTACTAAGTGCGAAGGAGGAGGGACCTGCGCACTTACTAAGTGCGCAGGAGGAGGGACCTGCGCACTTGCTAAGTGCGCAGGAGGCAGGGTCTGCGCACTTGCTAAGTGCGCAGACATCAGAACTGATTAAGTGAAGTCAGTATGTTAGAATGGTTAAACCGTTAGAGTCGGGATTGGTCTGATGTGTATTTAATTAATCAATTCAGATCGGAAGTGACGTTGTTGGACCTTCGTTTAGGACAACCCATAATAGCGTATCAGGTGAGTTCTAGAGCCCTCTTTTAAATGTTTTGTTAAATGTTTTGGGCTGGTGTGCATACTTATGAAACGATGTTTTAACGAAATGATGTTTTAACGAAACGATGTTTACGAAAGGAAAGGTTATGAAGTGTTTTTGCCAAAAAGGTTTACGAATGTTTATGAACGGTCTAAATGAGGAAAGGTTTAATGAAAAGGGAAAGAGGTAAAGGTTTAGATAAGTCATTACAAATCTAATCTGTTAAATGAATGGAATTGATGAATGAAGTCTGGGAATGAGATTCCCAGCCTTGTGGTAGATTATGGACATCGAGCCATAGTTGCCATAAGAACAACAGGGGTAGTGTCTTAGTGGCCTGCCAATGGTTTTGATGTTGTACAACTGGTAAGGGAGTAACGACGGTTACTCGGGTGATGACTATCATCCTAAGTGAATGGTAATGGGAAATCAATGACGGCGATACGTAACGGTTGATTTCCAAAGGAAAGATGCGTGTTGGGCAATGACGGCGATACGTAACGGTTGACCCCTCGTATTGAATGGTAATGGGAAATCAATGACGGCGATACGTAACGGTTGATTTCCAAAGGAAAGATGCGTGCTGGGCAATGACAGCGATACGTAACGGTTGACCCCACGTATTGAATGGTTGTGGCAATGACGGCGATACGTAACGGTTGCCCACAACATCAAGGGTCCCTTCGGGGACACAAAGACGCGTAACGATACAGAATTTAGATAATAATGTATAACTTAAATGAATGTTAAAAGTTTTAATGAACGATCCGTTTAACGGTGTTTATGATTATGATGTTGATGATGATATGGGTACGAAACCTTTTTAAAGATGTTATTATTACATGCTTTTGTAAAAGGTTTTACTAAATGATACGTTTTTGGCAAATGTTGATGTTAAAGTTTTTATGAAATGCTAGAACTCACCAGCGTAGCTGACTTTTTAGTATGCACATTCAGGTTAAGGCAGGTATGGACGATGGACGGTGATGCTTGGCAAGCGAGAGGAGTTACCCGGCTGACTATGAAGACTGGCATTCCGTTATGTTTTAGTTATGATGTATTTATGTTTTAAACAATGTTTACGCTTCCGCATGTATGAACAATTATGACGTTATGTTTGAATGAAATTTTCCGCTGCGTTATTTGATATTCATGTTTAAGAACTGTTTGTGAATGAGTAAATCCAACGAGTGAGCCCTCCCGGGTTTGGGGCTTTACACATAACTTTCATTTTTTTTGTCAAAACAATCACAGTTGCATAATCATCAAATATTTATACTCGATTTACACTTGAATCCCTCTCGATTTCACTTGTACGTTTATCCAATTCATTCAAAGTCATCATTTTGTGTGGAAACAAGTGTAAATCTATTATGATTATGCTAGTGTGACTGCATTTGACAACAAAAATGAAACTTGTGATATCACGGGTCGTCAAACTGTTAGCATGGATTATTATCGACCAAACAGGTCATAGTTTGTATTATTAAAATCAATATTCAACACTCTTTTATTAACTACAGGGCGTGTAGCCTAATAGCATCATGATGTGTTGTAGTAAATGTGTTCCTTCTAAGTCGTTGATGGTTTTAGTCTCATGATGAACAATTTGTGTAAATTTAGTAGTAGTTTTAGAGTGTGAATAAATTAGCCGTTCTAAAAAAAGTTAATATTTTTTTTGTAAAACTTGGAATTACTATATAATAAATAAATGTTTTCCATGTCATATATCGCCTCCATATTTAATAGAATCATTTTTTCTCGCCTCTCTCTATTATTAAATACACATCTATCTTTTAATAATAATATTTTAAAAAATATTAATTATACTAATAAAGCACATTTATTTTAAACTATCTTTTATTATAAAAAAACTTTGAAATCTAATTATGTAACCTTTGTCTTTAATCAAATAGTAATGAAAGTCAAATTAAATTAAATAGTAATTTACCTATTTTCGAAACTCAATTATATATTAATTTTTACATGTTTTGAATTTTGTTTTCTATCTTTAGTATACGTAGTACATTTTTTCAACTGTAAAAAATATACATAAAGATTTAAGAAATTTTATATGTTGATATTTTTCACCATGTGTAAACACAGGTTCTAAGCTAGTATATAAATTAAAACAATTTAAGAAAAACAAGAAATCATTATTTATTCTAATACGATTATTAAACATAAATTGATATCATAGTAATCACTTTTTTAAAAATAACTCAAACTTTTTTTAAAGTTGCCTACTTTTAATAGAAAATCTTATAACAATATAATAATATAAAAAATCAATTAAGTAATAACTAGCTTAAAAAGCTTATAAACTAATAACTAACTTCCATAAATCTATACTATATAATAAATAAAGGTTTTGGTTAGACAAAATTTTCCGACTATCTCTCATATTAATTACACAAATTTTCCTTAATTTTTTTTTAATAATTTTTTTGTTTATCATCTCTCTCCTATTAAATAATAAAGATTTCTATAATTATTTTTATAAAATGTTTTTTATTTAAAAAAATATAGGTTTGTTCATAAAACATTTTTAAAAATTGAACATTTTTAAAAATTGAACATTTTTGCATTCTTTTTTTAAAACATTTTAAAAAAGTAACTATATGACGTTTCTAAAACTTGTATTAGAAAACTATGTAATATGTAAATATTTATTATTAAATATATAAATTTGTATTTATTCAAGGCGTGTAATACACGAGGTTTATAATCTAGTATGTTATATAAGTCACCTAGTTTAATTAATTATAAAAAATAACATAGCAATAGAATTATATTTTATATTTAAACTTTAAGTTATTTTTTATAGAAAAACTATATAAATGATTATAATAAAGGTTTTTTTTGGCATTTACTAAACAAGATAAAGATGACATATTTAATGATAAAATAAGTCTTTGTCATGTATATTTAAAAATTATAAGTTAATATTAAAACTTAAAACACTTTACATTTATCGTACATGATTGCAATATATTAAGTCGCTTATGCTAAAAGTAACTGTATTGATGGTGATTCCTGTTGCCGAGTCATTTTTCTTTGGATTTTATTGGAAAAATTAAACAATATTGTGACAATTATATATATTTTTTTAAATAAAATTTTCTTAATTTTTAGAGAAGGATTTGAACACATAACATTCTCAAACTTTTAGTTTTAATAGACGATTTTCCTATACCACTATATAGATATTGTGGCAATTATATATCCATCCATATTGGACACTTTACCATTCTATAGCCCCTCTACCATATATGTAAGTACGCGGCGGGGCACATCGTGTATGCTAAATCAAAGGAAAATGAAAACAAGAAAAAACGGATTAAAAATTAATTAAAAAGTTGAAAAAAGAAAAGTAAAAAAAAAACCACCCTCAATATAAAATTAGCCGTTAAAGAGGTTTTTCCCGGGTTTTTTTTATAGCTTTTTGGGTTTTTTGACCATATAAATTTGTATAAATACTTATTGGTTGTATGGGTTGAACCACACAATTTTCTACTCTCATTTTTACTTCTTTAGCAAAAAACGATCTTGAAAATGGCCGAAAACACTGGTCCATTTTTAACGATTGTAAGAGTTATTCCAATCACACGAAAAGCCAAGTGTTTGACAATATTTTGATTTGAGAGTTTTGACTTTCGAGTGTGAGCGTTTTTGAGAAATGAGAACGTTTTGGAATGATGTGGTTGAACCAATACAACCTACACCTATTTATATAAGTTTGGGGGTCCAAAATACAAAATAAACCCTAAAAAACGGTAATATTCCCTTTATAACGTCTATAAAGCCGTTAAAATGAGTTGGGCAATAGTCCGAACCAGGGAAGAAAGTCATTGATACAGTTGAAGCAGTGAACAATACTGGTCCAACCTAGGGTTTCCGTTGATGGTGTGGGGGTGCCGAAAGTGAAGGTTGTGGCCGGAAGGGAAGGTTATGACGGTGGCGGTCATATGGATAAGGTTGTGTGCGTGTGATCCAGAAAGAGTGTGTGGTGGTCAGGTGATTAAGTATGGAAGATGGGTTTTGAAATGCAAAAAGAACAAATGCCCCTCACCTGAGTGTTGGTTAACAGTCTTTTTGTTTGGTGTTAACGCGAGGGGACTGATTGCGACAATTTGGTTATCAAAAAATACAAATTGAAACTATTAAAATAAAATCGTTACTTTAACTAAACAACAAGCAATAAAAACGAAGTTTACTCTCAATTTATAGATATTTGATAATTGTGAAAACGATTATATATTATCTGACGCGCAACAAATATTTTTGTTTTTTCCAGAAAAAAAACATATAACTAATTATTTGTATTTCGTCGCTATTTCTATTTAGTCTTCTTCCGTAAATTGACAGGAACAAAGGCGGTGGGGCGGTGGGCCGGTGGGGTTAGAGCGTGAGGTGGCCGACCGCCACCCTCACACATTAAAGTAATCCACTAATTGTCATCATTTTGAGCCTTATTTTAATATGTTAATTGGATGCCATGAAGCTTAAATAAAATAATTAAATAATAGTTTATGGGTTTATAATCCACTGTATAGGGCTTTTAAGACGGTATTTAATAAGCTTACACGGATTAATAATAAGAATTAGGAAGTTGATGTTAAGGTAAGCATTACAAGTTTTATAGAGGTCTTTGTATTATATAAGATTTGAATAATGACTATTTAATTTATTTCTGAATATTCAAAAATTGGTCTAAAACATCTATAAAATAACATACGTATAGAGACTTATTATAATGGATTTTCGGTTATAAAGTTCCAGTTAATTGTTGTTTTTATGCGATTATTTACTTATCGAAAATAGGATACAAGTGGTGATCATAATTGTAATATCCCGAATTTTTCCGACTTCTTGACACGTATTAAATTCTTGAAAATTTGTTAGTTTATAATTATATAAATATTATAAATCATAAACTTATATATTTTTATACTAAAAACTATAAACTTGAGTTTCATAAAAAATTAAAAAAAAACTTATAAAATAATAAAACTTACTTGGATTTTTATAAAATAAAACATTTTATTTATTTTATAAAGTCCAGGGACCAAAACTGCCATTTTCTGAAACTGGTTTTAAACTAAAACTTAACTTTTAAACGTAAAACGATAAAACTACAAACTTCAGGGACTTGTTCTGTAATAAACCCAAACTTCTGAGACTGAATCCAGTCGCGAGTTTGAGTCCCGTAGAAACCGGTTTTCATCCCCTTTCATCGAAAACGCGTTTTCCATCCAGGTTCGTTGTACCTCGGGCGTCGCCTTCCGCATGCGACCGAAACCCAACCATCATCAATACCCAATTTCGAGTCTCGCACCCACATGCGTCGCATTCAATCCACTTTAAACCATCCGTCGACTTCCCACCTAATCGGGCATTAAATCACGAAATCATCTATAAATATCGGGGTGTAATCAACCTATGAAACCACCCTCAAACACTCTCAATACTCAATTCGATCTAAACAAACCGGCATTACCAAGCTTTGAACTCGCGACAGCCGCCTCCGAAGTTAAGCTCGTTGTCGCTCGATCGCCATCGTTTCAGGTAATTTCAAAGGCCATAGTTGTCATTTTCATGTTAGGAATGAAAGCCCTCTGTCAAATCTCCATGACAGAGGGTTAATCGATCCGTATTTACGGGAATTCGATTCTAGGGTTCGTAGGAGATTAGGGATGATTTCAGAATCTGTTTAACCATTTCTTTTTCCGTGTATTAAACTAACGAGACCCGTAGTCGGGCGGTTAGTGTGTGCGTGTGTGCCTCGACCCGGTCAGTGACCCGGGTTCGAGCCTGTGTAGCCCAGTTTTGCCCATTTTAATTTTTTTAACCTTTTTAAACAAGCTTTAAACCTTTTAATTATTTTTATAAAATCTGTTACATTTTTATACACTTAAAAACAGAATCTTATTTACGTTTTATAATCTGGAACTATTTTAATTAAATAAAACTTGTAATAAAAAAAAGTTTTAAACACTTAAAACTATAAGAATACTTTTAAAACTTTATAAGACGTATATTCTAAACCGGAATGATGTTAATAATCAGAAACTATAAAATTATTTTATACTTTCTGAAATAAACATATTATTTAGTTTAAACATTAAAGTGATTTATAAACTTTAGTTTAACATTTAAAATTCAAGATTTATTTATTTATTTAAATAAAACAATAAAATGAACATGCGTATTTTATATTAGAAAATCATAAAGTTATAAACATTATAAATAGATAACTTTAAATATTTATAAACTTATAAACCTTACTTAAATACTTTAACGTTATATTTATAGACTTATAAACTTTGAAACTTATAGATTAAAATATAAAACTTTATGAGAAATGCTATTTGACACTTTAATTAAACTATAACTATACTTCATTTGTTTTCATTTTTAACATTATAAAAAGTACTAATTACTTAAATGTTTGAATAAATCGTAAATGGTTTATATTTATTATTTTCAATTGGATGATTATTTATTCTTGAAAATTATGTATTCTTAAAATGATTATCATAAAACCCTAATCATTATTCGTTAAATAATTATTATTAAAATGGTTATTTGTTTTCCTAAATGACTGTTGATAAACTTAAATCTAGTTTATCCTTTGTCTATTATTATCGTTTTACTTCTAGGTATTTAGAAGACTATTCTAATTATAATCACCTAACTTGTGTAATTAATGGTGGTAAGATTTTAATAATTACTTTTATTAAACTTAGATATTCAAATCTTGTAAAACTCTATTTTAGAGACTTACATAAACTTTATAAACACCAATCATTCCCGCCTCCCATTTGGAACCCTAGACAATCCTAGTCAAAAGCTTGGAACCCTAGTCGATCTTGAAATCCTAGATCCTTACCATAGACTTATAGGATCATACTTAAATCTTTAAACTTGCATACTTAGGCTTATCGTGAGGATATTCTCCCTCCAAGTCTTGCAAATACTTATCCGTGTCGGATACTCTTCATCAATCCAAGTGAGTATACTTAGCCATTTTTCCTTTCTATTCTTTTGGGGTGAAACATGTTCAAAACTTTAAACTTATACAATTCTTGTACAACTATGACTAGATGCTTATTCTTATGTTAAACTTGAGACTTGTATGCTTAGATTAAACTTAAAACTAGCATATTCATTAGCTTTGATCAAGCCGATAGTAACAATGATAGATCTATTGTATTTGACCAATCCACCTTGATTGATTGACCCCTTCGGGGGGAGCCCTTGGTGATTGTTACTAAATTAAACTTTAAACTTGAGACTTATAAGGGTAACCTGCGGGTTATGCCTAAACTTGGTTGGAGGTTTGAAGTGCACAATATTTAAGATACTTGTTTTCTCATACTTACATTATAGAATGCATATATCATAGTGAATTGTAACTCTTTTCAAATACTTGTTAAACTGTGTCAAAACCTTTGTATCTCACCAACTATTTTGTAGTTGACAGATTCTTTCACATGTTTCAGGTTCTACATCATGAGGCTTATTTGTGATCACATAGGATGCTTTGGACCTAGACTACTTATAAATTAAACGTTGTATTTCTTGTTATGTTCCTTGTATTGAATCTTAAATTATTATTTAATGAAATATCGAAACTTTAATAGTCAACCTTGTGCTATTGAACAACCGCGTCCGCCCCGACGTATAATCCGTCGTCGGTTGGGGTGTGACAATAATGTCATCAGAAAAAGTTCATTATATAATAATTAATACAAAGCTCAAGTTTTAACAATTTAATTTGATCCATCCTAATGCTATTGTTCCGTTCTTCATGTGTTTAGGTATATACATTTACAATGCTAAAAGATTAAATTGGGGGTTTAACACGAGAGATACAACTTATTCTATCTGTGATGACCACACAATAGTAGCAACTGCTATCAGCAGTAAGTTGAGCGATTAAAAGTAACCGAGTTACCGCCGATAGACCAATCATCAACAATAACTTACTGCTGACAGACAATAATCAGTACTAACTAAGTTACTGTTGAAGGAGTTCTACTGATGCGGCTGAATAACCGCCAACGGTTTTAACCGCCGACTAATGTACTCTTTCATGAAGAGTTGTGACTTTTTCAATAAAATGTTGTGATGATTTCTTTGCTTATAATCTGTTTTACAAATGTCTTTTTCCTGATATGAATTCATAATAGTAAAAGATAATTGTTCTTGTTTTCTCTTTGAATTATTAGATTAAACATTTTGAAAGTAACATCAAAATATTACTATGAAACCAACCACTGTATCTTTATAATGCAATGGACCAATATTGTATTATTATGCTTCTCGAAAAAAATGTGAACGATTTAAATGATTTTTGAATCTATATTTTTGTTGTAAACACTACATATGCATTAACTTTCCGCTAATCATTGATGTTTATATTTTTCAGAAAATATAATTTGAAAGCAAGTTTAGAGTTAGGCGTATAGAAAGTCCATGCCTAATTGACTTTAATTTGTACGTAAATGCTATATCGATTCAAGCTTACTTAAATATGTGACTTTGATTCGAGTGTTGTAACCTATGACGAAGTTGTCCTCTTTTTTGAAAAAATTATGTTTGTTATTTAATCTGTAATTTAACTTTATTAAAATCATATGAAATTATGCTATTTCAATTTGAAGATTATTCAAATTCTACATAATTTAATACAGTTTAAATTAAATATATTTCTAAATTAAATTTTGAAATATGGACTTCATTAAAACAATAAGTTCTTTTTTCCTTTAGCCATCAATGTCTAACAAATACTACAAAAATATAAGAAAAAATAATTAAAACTAAGAGGAGTTGATCTCACCTCACAAGTGGACAGAACTTCCAAAGTTACCCTCTTTGTAAATATCACATGACATCCAAATTCCAATATAAACACGTGTGATTGCTAATATCATAAGATTTGGAAATTTCAAGTTTTTATATTCTTGTTTTTTATTTAACAAAAATAGTAAAAATAAAAAAAATTAATAATAACTTATTTGAGTTAAAGTTGTATTCTTGGTTTGAAAAAATAAAAGTTGTATTTCTTGGTTTAAGAAATAGCAAGCATGTGAGACATCTTGTCCTTATTAATATAATGATTAAATAATAAATTTCTGGTCATAAATATTATATGTGGATTTTAAGTATATAAAGAAAACATGAGATTTATCACATTCAACACCCCTAGTTTACTACGAATATTAATCTTTCTAAAACACACGCTTATTCTCATGTCCGAGTCTAATTACAGAAGGTTTTCTCATGCGATGAGGCTAACTGTGTTATCATCATAGCAACTACATGTCCGAGTTGGAGATCTTCTCCCTCGAACCCTTAACCGCCTTCGTTGGAGCATCAATTATTTTTTAAAGTATTATATATCAACTAATTTATAGTTATGGTACCACCA
This sequence comes from Smallanthus sonchifolius, assembly GCA_023525975.1. Lineage (NCBI taxonomy): Eukaryota > Viridiplantae > Streptophyta > Magnoliopsida > Asterales > Asteraceae > Smallanthus > Smallanthus sonchifolius. Next base: position 55,128,716 of record CM042041.1, on the reverse strand, counting down.
CCGTCTTGATTAATATTAGGATCGCAGGACAGGAGCAAAATCCATCTTTTTACTTTTGCTAGAGTGGAGATCACCGGGTTGTATCCAGGTTTAGCCCATTAGGGGCTTCACTTTCATGTTTCAAACATGGGTTCTAAAAAAGAAACCACTATGTAGAAACATGGGCGAAGCTTAGTGACCCCCCACCCGATTTTTCGCTCAGTAGTGTTAATTTATACGTATTCGGACGAAAATTTTATATTTCCAGCCCTCCTGATAGGAAAAAATCCCGGCGCCCTTTCGTTTTTCTTCAAGCTTCGCCACTGTGTAGAAAACTCTTGGGCATAACTTCAATGGAGAAAATTTAAAATACATGGTATTGATTTTGTGGGAAAAAAAAGAGCGGTGCTTTTTATATTACTAATTTATAGGATTTCAATTGTTATAGTAAAGAAAATAATTATATAACTGCTACTAGAACGAGTGATTATATCCACAATTTATCCATTTAGATATTTATTTCGTAAACCACGTTACACCAATAACTTTTAGATCATCCACACAAGTTTTTAATGGCTTACTAACTTGTTATAGTTATACTTAAATTACTTGTTTTTTTTCAAGGAAAATTTCAATCACAGAGTAACCCATTAAACAGGTGGCGTCAACCAAACACAAAAAACAGAAAAATTACATCAAAAAAAACTTACACCAATTGGTCCATCTAATGGACTTCAATTTGGATCTATTTACAATCCATATAAAACTAAAGCCTTGATATTTTGGATGATGTCTTCAATCTTAACCGCTTTCTCGGAAAAAAAATTCTCGTTCATAGCTTTCCAAAGACACCAACAAGTCACCATAATTATACCATGAAACACATCTTTACTAACCTTTTCCAACCGCATAAAAGAATAAAGATCCAATAAATCTATAACCGAAAAAGCGAAAATCGGGGGAACGTGGCACCACACCCCAATATGCTGCCACACAGTCGATGCAACACTACACGAAATCAAAAGATGGTCGATGGATTCCTCCTTAGCCTCACATAGAGCACATATTCGGCTATCGGTATGGTATTTCTTTTATCCAACGCTAAAAGGGTAGGAATACGATCGAATTATGCCCTCCAAGCAAAAATAGTACATTTAAGAGGAACCCATTTGTATCATTTCATAATATAACCTTGGTTGTAATCTCTACTTCTAGATAGACAATCATTAACCGAGCCAACCGAGAACGTACCAGAGCTGTCACCCAACCATACCCAATTATCCTTTTTGTGATCAAGGCGAACCAGAACCAACATGTTCTGAATAAAAGTCCATTCGTTGCCTTCCCCACCAATTTGGGGGGCCCTTTTCCAATTCCATTTGCCTTCAAAATTCTGATCCCTTGTGTTGAATCTATCACCAACTTTACATTTTTTCTTTGCCTCTAATTTAAAGAGGTTAGGAAACACCTCTTTTAAAGGGTCATTACAAAGCCAAGGGTCAAACCAAAATCTAATATTGTTTCCATTACTGACCATGCCCTTGAAAAATTGTTGGAGATGAAGCCCCGAAATCACAATCTTAGCACTCAACTTGACTATGTTATTCCACACCACGGGCACTGATTTTGAACCCGGAATAAAAGACCAGCTCATGTTAGTGAACTGAGGTAGTGAACTGATCCCAAGCCACCTAATGAACTTTCCTCTCATTATTAGAAGCAACCCATAATATTTTTTTTTAAAATCACTTCCAAACTATCAATGACTTTAACCGGGGCCTCATACAAAGAAAAATAAAAGTTTGAAAGACTTTTAAGAACCGATTTTATAAGGGTAACCCGCCCCCCAATAGAAAGGATAGAAGCTTTCCAAAGAGACAAATTAGTTAAATATTTATATTTCACATCAGTTTTCTTTTCTGTGAGTTCGTAATAATAGAAAATTTCACTTCACGAAATAATTTTTAACTATATCTATATACTATATAATAAATAAAGGTTTAACGTGGACACTTGTCACTTCCTCGTGCCTTTTCACATTGGTTTTCCCGCCTCTCTCACATAATAAATGCGCCTCTATCTTATTAAATAATAATATTATAAATATATTATTAAAAAAGATTACTAATTATATTAAATAACAATATATAATAGGAAATCAAAATATAACTAATTAAAAAAAAATACTAATTTGTTATATACACACACATTTCCACTTGATATATATCTCAAGACGATCATAATAATCTGACAAGTAAAACGTATTTACAAATTTATAAGTTTTATCTTTTTTAATATACAATCTCGTGTAATACACAGGATTCTAAACTATATATTTATAAATAAATGTCCCTGTACCTACTAGAAAACCCGTAAATCTAACGATCAAGGAGCATGATCAAATTAAAATTATCTAAAATGCACGATCATATGTGAAGGAGAAGCGACCACAATACTTTTTTTTTAAAAGGCTACCACAATACTTAAAAAAAGTAGTGACAAGTTTAATATAAATTGATTGGTGGGAGCACGAGAAAAACGTGTGAGAAAACCAGCCATAACTCTTTTTTTTTTTTTTTTTTGAAAGGCGACTTTCATTTTTAAGTGGCAGTCGCATCTCCGAATCGGAGACCCGTTACCCCTCAACCTAACCACTACGTTGTCTGAACCGGGCCCGCGGGTTCAGAACGAGAGGCTTAGGCTTTCACCGGGAAACCATGAAGCCTGCTGCCACTTGACAGCAGTTGCGCCGCTACACGGGCCAAACCCCACTAGCGTAACGCACTCCGGACTAAAACCCGGTTTGACTCGGATTCAAACCTGCGTGGGCAGGTTGAATCTTAATCACCATTAACCACTGGACCAAAGCCGGTGGTTATAACTCTTTTTTTTTTGAAAGGCATAACTCTCAATCCCGAATTTAATGTGTTAACTTTTTTGGAGGACACTTTATTTTATTATTATTATTATTTGAGAAGACATCTATTCAGTGACAGCCCAATTTTTTTTTTTCTAGTAGGGTCTTTTAATTTCAATGCTAAAACTATTAACTTCTGGACTAAATTTTTTTTGAGTCGGTTCGGGTAATCGGTCACATAATAAGATGCGATACGATAATGAAAATACATCGTCATTAGAAAACAAATAGTAAATATACAATTTCATTAGAAATAAGTAAAAAAAATATTAGATCATATAGTTGTTCTCTATGAGTTTTCATCTTTTGAAAACGATCCATTACATCTTCGAGCGAAACATTCTTAAAGAACTATTTTTTTCAAATGCTCTAACTAATTGCCATATTCTTTGAACCACTCGGGACGAAACGTCTTGAGTTACCACTAAAATCTAGTTGTGGAAACTCATGCCTTATTGGTTGATAAGGAACTCTACAACATAAACTCATCTAATTTCATCTTTTTTTATTAGGGTTATAAGATGAAATTGGTTTGCGTTCCGAATTATAGTGTTGTTTACACATTTATTTGATTTTGGGATGTTTTCACCACATGATAATAGATGAGGGACTTGTTTTTAGAATATTATGAAATTATTAAAAACCTGGCCATTTAGCGTGGAAGCTGAAAAAAGTCCTAGATTTTTCAACATTTAATTTGTAAATATAAGCGATTAAACAAAAACTTTTGTTCCAAGCTATTAATCTTTATATGATACACACACTCACTTTTCTAAATTTTTTTATGTGAAACGTGGTTTCCACACTAAATGGCCAGGCTTTTAATAAGTTCATAAGATTCTAAAACAAGTCCTCGTCTATTATCTATGTGGTGAAAACATCTCAAGTCTAATATTTGTGTAAACAGTACTATAATTAGGCTTATTGTTTTATTTTATCCATGATTATAATTCCGTTTGTAATATACAAGTAACTTGAATAAGGTATCATCATAATAAGTGATGAATCTTATAATTATATATATTACGGTTTTTTGGGATGTTACGGTGTAGGGCGACGTGAGAAGTAAATGGTTTGCGTGGGATGTAGTCTGGCTTTTTGGTACGTATCATCAGGCAAAAATCATATATAAAATAAAAGTGTAAATCAATCTCAATTTGCTTGGTACGCTAATGAAAAACATGATTAACTGCCATAAAACTAGCACTAATGTTGTCACAACAAAGAATGGGTGCATAACTCGTAGTCAGCTGTAATTCATGCATCAGAGACATCATTCATCGAATCTTAGCAATAACATGAGTAAGGATCCAGTACTCTGCCTCATTTATGGGCCAGACAACAATGTGTTGCTTCTTGGAACTCAAATTTATAAGATTAAAGTCAATAAAAACATAGTAACCAATAGTCGAATAGCAATCATCAGGACAATCAACTTGATCAACATCTGCATAGCCAAGAATAATGGACATAGAAGAGCGAGAGATGAGCAATAGTACATTTAAAATGGCTCCGAATAAGCTTGACCACCAAACGGTGTCAATCAGTAAGTTTCTAAAGAAATTGAGAAATCCACTAATCGACACTGGCTACTTGTCAAATGTGTTTTGAGATATCTTAAGGGTACCATTGTTCATGGGTTGATCATCTCTCACTTTTCCACGTCCACTATCCATGGTTGTGTTAATATTGATTGGGTTGGTTGTCCCGTTAATCATTGTTTGACTACTAGTTTTTAAGGAAGATGCTCGTTTAATTAGTCAATGAGATCAAATCAATAAATTAAACTCGAGACGATGATCACAGATGACATCATCATGTTGTTGAGCTCGATAACCAGACTATGAAAGTATGTGACAAAATATATTAGTACAATAGAGTTGCAATAAAATATATGCTAAATGTTATACTTTCACATAAAAAAATGTTGCATCATTCATTGTTTGGTTTAAGAATAAGAATGTCACGTTGTTATTGTTTTTAGGCATGTTATAAAAGGTTGTAATATATTATTTGTTTATTTTTTTCTTTTGTATATAAAAGACCCGGACACCCGTGATCATCCTTCGCCCGAAGAATAAAAGCGTGGTGACCTAGCTCCACACCACATAGGAGGAAACTCACAAGTGGGAAAATTTATGAGCTCAACCTGAAACATTTTGTTCTAAGCAAGACTTGAAGCCATGACCCTCTCATTTAAAAAGTCATAGGGATATCACTCAACCAGAATGATCGATGATTTTAAAGAAAGACAAGTTCTAAACATATTAAAATGGTGGTCCCAAACTCCCAATTGAGCTTATCTTTTGTTTTTTTGCAACGACAAAGATACATATATTCTATAAAACATTGTTCCATATAATCATCGGTTGCCATTGAGGTGGTGGTCCAACGATTGAGGTAAAAACTCTTAAATACCTAAAAGATCTAAAGGTCATAGGTTCAAGTCCCACTAAATAAAATTTGTCGTTCAAAAAAATATAATCATCTGTTTTATCATTATTTTATAATAAATTAATAACTATAAACATCATATAAATTTCTCAAATATTTTTGATCAATATATCAAACAAAAAAAAATTCCAGATTAAAATTATCAAAAAAACACTAGACTCTGTTGTCAAACAAAATCAAAATACAATCTATTTTAATCATATTTAAATATTAAAAAACCCAGCGTTGTCGTGTAGATATTTTTCACTAAAATAATTACGTATTTTATTCATATCCTGATGACAAACAAACAAGTCTTGATTTAAGAATCCATAAAGACAGCCCAGACAGCAAAGCAATCGACATCCAAAACTCAAACTCCGTTTTGGTCACACAGATCTTCTCTATCGATATCACCACCACCAAACACCCCACAACCCGTTTCGCTTAAATGGGTCGAATCAAAGATCTAACCGTCACTTTCTTCAACAACAGATGGCTTGTTTTTGTGGCGGCAATGTGGGTTCAATCGTGCGCCGGGATCGGGTACGTGTTCGGGAGCATATCTCCGGTGATAAAGAGCTCATTAAACTATAATCAGAAGCAGGTTGCGAGATTGGGGGTAGCTAAGGATCTTGGTGACAGTGTTGGGTTTTTGGCCGGAAGTATGTCGGAGATTTTACCGTTGTGGGCTCTTATGCTTGTTGGGGCTATTCAGAACTTTGTGGGGTATGGTTGGGTGTGGCTCGTCGTCACCGGAAAAGCTCCGGTGTTGCCATTGTGGATTGTAAGTATTGCTTTAGCTTGATCTTGTTTTTTGTTAGTCAACGAAACGTGCGTCAATTGGATACTTGATTTTAATCCTGTCCGTTGATTTAGTTTATTTGTCATCAAACTGGGTTTAATGATTGAAATTGGTTTGACTTCATTTGTATGTTTTGATCTGAAAGTTGCTGATCATGAGTTTAGTTAAACGAAGGTCTAATTTAATTTTATTTATTTTGAAGTAATTTAGCTTGATTTTGTTGGGGTTTCAAACTTAGTTATACAAGATTAGCCTTTAGTGTGGTCGTTAAAAAACTAATTAATATCTTGAAACTACTTTGAATCTGATTAAAACATGGGATTTTTGACACCGATGTTGGGAATCTTGATCGTTAGGAGTTAGCGGACTCCTACCTGGACCTGCCAGACAATGGAAACAGTGCAGAAAAGGCTTAAACTTAAAACAGACATAACTTGGGCTACCATTGGAGTTACGGACCCTAAAAGGTCTCAACGGGCCGGAGTTGTCGAACTTGAAATCCTTCAATAAAGACTTTGATTTTGCCATTTAAAGATTTTTCTATATTTTAGCTAATTTATTATCATGTCTTGATTTACGTGCTTATTTATGTAGTAAATTTTACTATTTATGAGTTGGTTTGTAAATTCGAAATTTGGTCATAACTGCCAAATTTAGAATCTCTATAGAAAAGGGCACATCAAATTACATTTTTTTTCATTTGAGAGTTTTTAGTGCTTATTTATCTTTGCTTCTGCTCTACACACGTACTGAAGCGATTAATATCTTGTTATATGCAGATGTGTCTGCTCATATTCATTGGAACCAATGGTGAAACCTACTTCAACACAGTAGCATTGGTTTCATGTGTTCAAAACTTCCCCAAAAGCCGCGGGCCTATTGTGGGAATACTAAAGGGATTTGCAGGGCTAAGTGGTGCAATCTTGACACAAATATACGCGTTAATTAATTCACCAGATAGTGCGTCACTTATATTCATGGTTGCTGTTGGTCCTGCAATGGTGGGGATTGCTCTTATGTTCATTGTTAGACCAGTTGGTGGTCACAGACAACTTAGACTATCAGACGGGTCAAGTTTCTCGTTAATCTACTGCGTGTGTCTCATTTTAGCTGCTTATTTGATGGGGGTTATGCTTGTGGAAGATTTAGTTGATCTGAACGAAACCGTAGTTCAAATATTAACATCCATTTTGTTTGTGCTATTAGTGGTTCCAATTGGGATTCCGTTGTGGTTGACTTTTTCTTCTGGCCCGAGAACCTCAGAAGAAGAAGCTCTTTTATCTGAACCACAAAATAAAGAACAGCCCGGAAGTTCACATGACCCGAATGAGATTATATTTAGTGAGATGGAAGATGAGAAGCCTGCAGAAGTAGATTTGCTTCCGGCTTCTGAAAGGCAAAAGAGAATCTTGCAATTACAATCAAAGTTGGCCCAAGCTGCTGCAGAAGGGGCGGTGAGGATTAAAAGGAGAAAGGGCCCGCATAGAGGCGAAGACTTTGATCTTACACAGGCTTTGATCAAGGCTGATTTTTGGCTCCTTTTTTGGACCCTTTTACTTGGGTCTGGTTCGGGTTTGACTGTGATTGACAATTTAGGTCAAATGAGTGAGTCTTTGGGATATGATAACACACACATATTTGTTTCCATGATCAGCATTTGGAATTTCTTAGGCCGTGTTGGCGGAGGCTATGTTTCTGAGATCGTTGTCAGGTACGCAAATTACTCAGAGGTGGCAACATTGCTTGTTGAAATGGGTCGGGGTCTGGTTAGCCTGTCAATATTTTTTCATGTTTTTAGACTTTAATGTGACATTTAACTAGATCAATCCGTATTTGATGCTTTCTAATTTTAACAAAGTTTTACATTTTATCTGTTTGACCCGTTGGTATTGATATGTAACCCAAATAGATCGACTAATGTATATGGGTCAAAGTGAGCATCTCTACAACTAACTAGAGATGGAAAAATGAGAGGGGGTCGGGCCACCTTTTAATACTAGCCAAAATGGGTCGGTTTGGGTTGGCCAGTCTATGCTTTTTGACCCAATTGATCCGTTTCAGCTTTCAGTAAGTTCTTAAATATTACCCATTTGACCCATCAGACCGATTTCAAGATACATGGTTCGCAATGACCTCCTCTACCGGTTTTCATATTAACATGACGGTCTGAAATATTAATTTCTTCAAATATTTTCTTATTTTGCTTCACAGGGACCACGCTTACCCTAGGCCCGCAGCTCTAGCTGTTGCCCAAGGCATAATGGCAATCGGGCATTTTATTTTTGCCATGGGTTGGCCCGGGGCAATGTACATTGGTACCCTTTTAGTCGGGCTAGCGTATGGGGCACATTGGGCCATCATACCTGCCACCGCCTCCGAGTTATTTGGAGTCAAAAAGTTTGGAGCTTTGTACAATTTCCTCACCCTTGCAAACCCTGGAGGTTCACTAGTCTTTTCCGGGCTCATTGCTAGCTACATATACGACTCGGAAGCAGAGAAACAAGCTCAACAACGTGGTGAACTCATCATAAAGTCAACTTCTTTTTTGACCAAACTATTTGAAACAGATGATGCTTTAAAGTGCACAGGTTCAATCTGTTTCTTTCTGACTTACATGATCATGTCAGGACTCTGCATCATAGCACTTATCCTAAGTTTGATACTCGTGCACCGAACTAAAACTGTCTACCAAAACCTCTATGGAAAAACCCGAACTTGAAAATCTTCGGATGATGAAACGATCAAAGTATTAAATCCCAGGTGTCTTGAATCTTGAATTTGGTTTATATATGTTATTCAATTTTCAACATTTGTATTGGATTGAAGTTTTGGCTTTCTTTTTCTATTATCAGTTCACTTTTATTGTAATCTTTCAAGAACATGTAACAATCTGCTTGAAAACAATCCATATAATCATTATTTATTTGCTTTGGTACAATATTAATTAAAACTTGTGCAATCCCTTCTTATTTCTCCTTGGTTGCCAGTTTTGACACCCGTCTGTCCGAGCTTCCTCATGGCGGTTATAAAGGCCTGGTTAAAGTCCCCTAGGTTGTTGGCGAAGTTGTTGACTGTTGACCGAGACGACGGGTCAGTGAACAGAACTTGATCTGATGTAAACAAACCCTTGCCAGCTACTAGGTTTTGGTAATAAACATTGTCAAAGGTGGTAGGGGTTTCAGGATCCATGTTTATGGCGATATTAGGGTCCACATTTTGAGGGCAAGCATCCATTAGTTGCTGAGCGTAGGTCGGGTTCAGTGATGGGTCAACCTTGGAGGATGATGAGAATGAGTATAGCCGGTTTGCAAAACGGTTGCAGTGGGAAAAACCGAGTGTGTGGGCCCCAGAAAGCGCGATCATGTCGAGCTCTGTGAGGTTGTGCCTGGAAAACATGGTGTTAAGTTGGTTGGTATTGAAAGTGGGTAACGGAAGGTTTCCGGCGACCCGCGACGCCTGTGAAATGAGCCCGTCTCGCCGGCCCAATTGGACGTTAAACAAAGGCCCCCCAGCCTGCATAGAAAGATCAAGTAGTTTACAACAGATGGCTATATAATGTTATTGTTGTTTGGTTAAATTGGAAAACTAGAAGTTAATCCAAGAAACAATAGTAGCAGGATGGGCTGAATAGGTTTGGGGTGAAAAAGGATAAACGAGCTGAGTCACTCGTGAGCTACTTGAGATTGAGTTGCAAAAATCTCGAATTGAGTTTAGCTTAAATGGGCCCAATCTCTAGACTGTAGGTTGAAGCTCATTTAATAAACAAGCTCGAGTTTCATATATCTAGTTTGACTAGACTTGCTAGCCTAAACCATCTCAATATTTATATAAATATAATAGAGATTATTTTTTATATAAATATTAGTATATATAAAATTATGATACAAAATCATGACCTAATGGTCTAGTGGTATGGTGCTTGCATCACATAAAAGTGATTTAAGTTCAAATTCTCAAGTGCAAGGTTAGATAAAAAAATGTTGCTTAAAAAAAATAAAACTATGATAAAAATAACTAAATAACATATATTTTGCTATATATAAAATTATAATTTTATGTATATGTATAAAATAAATATTTAAAAATACTAACAAACCGAGCCCGAACTTGAAAATATATTAAAAAAAAGACTATGCTCAACTTACACCCCTAATCTTTGGTAAAAGTCAAAACGAGTTGGGCTCGGTCAACACCAATATATATAGATATATATGCACAAACATACTTCTCTATATCAATGTTTTTTTATATGAATGTTCAATATATTATTACTATTAATTGTTACTAAAAACGAAGATTAAATGCATTGAAAATAAATTTTAATTAATTTGACCCATTTGCAATGTTTCACTTTCCTCTTTCCCAACTCGGGTGTGGAAATTAATACTCTTGACCCGGCCCGTTTCAACCCGTTATTAGACCACTCATTTGCAATGTTTCACTTTCCTCTTTCCCAACTCGGGTGTAAAAATCAATACATTGTGGTTTCAACTCGACCCAACCCGGCCCGTTTCAACCCGCTATTAGACCGCTCATTTCCCCGAATAGTGTTAGGTCTTACCGCAACCACGACATCACGCGCAACAATGGCTAAAACATCAGCACACGAAACAACACCAGGGCAAACAGACTCTACCGCCTGCTTAGCTTTAATAACAGTATCAAACCCGTCACCCGCGAGTGACAAATTGTCCGACGCATCCTTTTCGGCATCCCCATTCGGTGACGCTATAATCACCGAAGCATCACACCCCTACACATTTTGCATGGAAAACACCTTAAAATCTAAAATCCCATTTAATTAAAAAAAATAAAAATAAAAATAAAAATACAAAACCTTAAAAGATACGAACCTCAACAAAACAATCATGAAAAAAAAGACGAAGGGTGGCCGGAATCGTTGTGAATGTCTGGCTGACCTTTGTGTCCACCGCCTGTTTTACGACGAGTTCAACCATGGGACACGTGGAAGCATAGAAATTCTCCACCAGCTGACCGTTACCATTTCCGGTTAGAACCATCACCACCGTTATCAACCAGTATACGATGCTTCTCATCTCTAACGGCGGTCAGCAAACTGTAACTGATCCGGCAAATGGGAAACAATGGTTGTTATAAGGTGTACAGAGTTGACTAAAATTAATTGCAAGATTAATTTTTTTAATTGTTATAAAAATGACGCAATAAGAAACCTACCCGAGGCATGTTGATCTATTAACTTCCCCAAGGTTGAACCTGAGCCGTATAAAACACGAAACTTGAGTGATTATTAAATCAAGATTAATGTGAAGTCAGATACTGTGACTAATTTTATTTATGAAACAGGTTGAAATATTAATAATTCATTAGTTGTTTAATCCACACACACAAACGGGTCTGAATGTGAACTGACACTTTTCGTAATAAAGATATTATATGTATATATTTTCCTGCCTGCGATATTCGGACACCCTAGTGGATATTTGGACACTTTTTTGAAATTCAATACGACTAGTATTGTATGAATACTAGTCGTATGCCATGCATACTACCCGTATTATATCCATACTAGTCGTATGAAAGACAGTGTGACAGATGTGTGTAAGATCTGTGTCAGATCTTGTCGGATGATACCCATACTACTAGTATGGTATCCATACTGGTCGTATGATAAACATACTACTAGTATGGTATCCATACTACTAGTATGCTCATTCAATTATTTGCTTATTTGCTCGGTTATAAATATTTAGCGAACTTAGATCAATTTCACAAATTTTTAAACGACCATACGACTGGCAAAAAACAAGAAGATAATATGTCATTTGGTGGGAGAAATGGAACAAGTAGAAGAAACGGGAGGCATCCTAACATGTCTTCTAATACACCTGTAGGGAATGGGTCATCTTCTAATGCACCCGTCATTGACATCCCGACACCAGAACTGGTCTCGAAATGTTGTCCAGTTCTTTTACAACGGAGATAGGAATTGGTGTAGGGTTCATTCTATGGGTGAAACAGAACTTGATAGAGAATTTTGAGGTTGCCTTTTAGGCCTTTGTGGAGACGCCATTATACAAGATATTGTAAGAATTTAAATATTGTGCACTCCTTATTAAAAAATGTTAGTAATTGTTATTTTTTTGTACAGCATGTTCGAGCTTGGACACGAAATCTGATGTATTGGCGTTTATATTACATACTAATAAGCGATGAGTTGCCGACGGGGAACGTTGCACTATTCTACCGCCTGAGTTTATGGACCTAATATATGACGGACGTCACACTTCTTTCCAGTATGGCAATGGGATGAACCAGTTGTATCCTCCACCGTGAGAGGTTGATACGGTAAATTTGTTTTAATTTTGAATTATTTTTTTAAAACAAAATAATAATTATTTTTCGGTTTTCACAGACATATTTACCTATATCCCCTGATGGTGAAAACTGATATATTTTCAAAATTTGTATGCATTTACTACAGGTTCATGTACTATATCCGTATGATTGTCTTGTAAATACGTGCGCTAATTCATGGTGCATACATCGTGCTATTCATGAAATTTTTTTGGCATTTAAGTTACCATTTAGATGGTTTCTACAACGTATATCTTTTTTTCAACGCACGGGCCTACAAGAAGTAGAGACTTTAGTACACTCTGGGGAAAGTGTGTGGCCTCCAAATGGTGGTCATATTGGTCGAGACGCAGGGGTGGTAATTTGCATGTTATTACGTAGGCTGATACAAAACAGGTCATCAGCGTGGGAAGAAGTCAGTTTACAAGATACTTGTCTGAGATTTAGACGTTTTATGGCCGATGAATTATATGATACACGTACAATGTAATGATATGACCACCTAGTGTAACTTATTATAATTTAATAATTTCTAGAGCATTCGTTTGTCACTTGGTATTTTATTTAATTATTATAATAACAATACTAAAACATAATAAAAACATCAAAAGTAGATTAAAACATAACTAAAACATCAACAACAAATTAAAACATAATTAAAACATCTACAAACATCAACACTAGATTAAACCATAAATAAAACATCAACGCTAGATTAAAACATAATTAAAATATCAACAAACGGTTAGTCCGAGTCAGTGGAGTAATCAGAGTCATCTGAGGTATCTGAACCCATGTAGCCCTCTTCACGACATTGTTGACGTCAAAATCGCCTTAAACTGTCTCTAAACAACCAACCCTCATCAAAATCAGATGAATATTTTTTTTATATTCTCGAACCGGAAGGTTTACCGGTGCGGGAATCGGAGGGTTTGTTCGTTGCACAACCTCTGGAGGGTTTAGTCGTTGCACAACCCAACGAGGATTTGATTGTTGTCTAATCGGGCGAGGGTTATGTTGTTGCACAATCGGGCGAGGTGAAGTGAGGTGAGAAGTGAAAACATAAGTTGTGTATTTATAGCCAAAAGCAAAAAATATGTTTTATTGTGGTTTAAATTGTGTTTTAATTATAGAATAGAAAACCAAATACAACAATTCAAATAGTTAAAAACATTTTTTTCTATTTAATTACAAATAAATAAATAAATATATTCAATTACATATACTTTCCTAAATCAAAAATGTGGAGTCTTTTCATACTTTCTATTACATTATTATAACTTTGTAGGTGTGACATATACATTGTCTTCCAAGCTTGTGAAACTGGATTGGTGGAACTTTTGCAATAAGCGTTCATGTAGGCATCGGATATTCTCCATCTAATTGTAGCATGACAAAGTGAGATGGAAGTTGCAAAATTGTCACAACTCGATGAGGACCATGGGCGTTTGGCCCTTTCCATAATGGGAAGATTGTTGAACTCCCCGCCATACTTAAATAGTGAACAATAACCCCATAATGGTTTGCAATCAAGACTCCTGTTGATGGCATCTCCATCCAGTGTTCATCAGGAGCGTGTCCGGGCCCCACCCATCTTAAACTGTGGGCTAAGTGATCTAAGCCATAGTTAAAAACATTTTTGTACGCTTCTATATTTTGAAGAATTTCATTAAGAAGTTCATTTCGGATTGTTAGCCACTGACTTTCTGGATACCCTAAAGCCACAGCTACATACCGAAACCCACAATTACCATCACCAAGTACATCTTGTACACGTGAGACATACGGGTAAAAGATGGATGGTATATGTTGCTTAAACCTAATAACGTTGTAAATTTCCTGACAAGTTCAACTCGTTTAGCAAGAGATATAGCGCTTTGAGAGAAACTTTACCTCGTAACAAGTCAAACAATGGATTATTGTGATCTCCCATTCGAGTGATCTTGCTTCTAGTAAAAGTTTCCTTTATATCGTCATCTTGCCGTTTCACTATCTCATTAAAACGAGGAACAAAACTATCAAGAGAAATGTTATTTGAAGCAAGGTCTTGCTTCAAATTCCAATGTTGACCCTCCACCCTGTTTGTTGTATGCTGACCGAAGTTTAAATATTTATCAATCCAAGCTGAGACAAACATTTCTTTATACTTTGACAGCCAATTATCATTTAAATATTGAAGAACTCCTGAAAATAATTAATAAATGAATTAGTCAAATATAACATAAAAAAGACATAAAATATTTTATCTTTGGATATAAAAATTACTTTGACGTTTGTCGACCAACATTCGGAAAGTTTGTCGTATCAATAGTTGTATGTTTGTACCGTCGGAGAGTTAATCAACTTCAACCACTTACGCCCAAAATTATCCCATTCAGCACCAGGGAGGCTTGCCTTATAGTGTTTTGCAATGTTTTCAGATATGTGTCACCTACATAATAACCGGTCAGCTTCAGAGAGTTCCTCCTTACATGCGTTGATGAGTGCAAGTTCCCTGGTGGTCACTATGACCCATGGATGCATACACTTATTCAGTGTCTTTTTCAACGTCTGTAGTACCCATGCATAATTATCCTGGCGTTCTTTCGGTATAAACGCATTGGCAACACAAAACGTCTTGTCAGTCGATGTAACACCAACAATCTGTACAAATGGCATATTGTACATGTTCGTTTTGTACGTGGCGTCTATTAACAACACATGCGGGAATGAACGCCATATGTTGTAGGAAGTTTTTTCGATAAACAAAATATCTTCTACTACATTAATGGATTTATTTTCACGAGTATAATAAATATAACCATCAGTTTCAAGTAGGTTTAAAAAACCCTGCATTGGAGTTTCTCCGACCCTATTTGCACTGCGTAACTTTTGTCGCTCGTTATATAGCGTTCTGAGGCTTGACTTGGTGTTGGGATTATTTTTATTCACTGCTGACAGTAAGATACCTATTGTCAGAGTTCGCTGGAACTCGAAGCGTGGACCGGAGTTCACGTGGGAACGAGAGGATCAGATGATGAAAAAGTATCCTCACCTTTTCAAACAGTCAACGACAAACACGGAAGGTACTAACTAAATTTCGAGACGAAATTTATTTCAACAAGTGGATGATGTGACAAACCTAAACTTTTGTTTCAGACGTTACGGACTTCGTTTAATTTTCGGGACGAAAATTCTTTCAACAAGGGGATGATGTGACATCCGGCAATTTCATGTTAACCCCGTTAACTCAAACCTCGTTAGTTCAAACATTATTTGTTACAAACTCAGTTATCTCAGTTAGTCACGCGTACATTGCATTTAATTAGGTTAATTAAATGTGTTAGTTAGTTCACACACAGCGGATCGCACTCGAGTCTAACCCGGAACGTTGGTGAACTAATAAACAAAATAATAATAATAATAATAATTGCGAACAATTGTTTTTAATATAAATTATCTGTTTAGTGAATTATCTGTGAATTATGTGAACTTTCGTGATACCGCGTAGAATTATCAGATATATATTTTACTGATTATTTTTATAGAACACGGAACTTTTATAAAAATAATTATTTAAAACAAATTTTATCTAATAGATTTGTTTAAATGTTTTTTTTATAGTTCATGATTATCCTATCTTAACTTAAAACCCATGCATTTAGGAGATAAGGATTTTATGAAATTTAAACCTAATCTCATCCTCCCTCTCTCTCAAAATCTCGACCCAAACCCCCCCTTGGTCCTCTCTCACGGCCGCAAGAACAACCCCAAACACCTTCGTTCGAGCCCCGATCGTGAATCCGGAAGTAGATACGTGCTAGTCTAGGTGTTTCTAACGTATCTACGTAAGTCGTTTCATCTGATTTCGTCATTTTTTCATTATTATTTTTAAGATCGAAACCCAAGATTATCCAAACTTAATGATTTTGAAATATGATAATGAATTAGTTAATTGTTTGATATTGTTGTATCGTATTGGTGATTTCATGAAAATATGTGAAACCCTAGTTGCCATATGATGTGAAAATTGAATATTGTTGATTATGTGATGTATAGAAATCGCATGCTAGACGTGGATTATGATTAATATGGTTGTAGTTATATTAGTTGAAAGATTTGGGATTGATTAGATGTGTTAATTGTGTGAATGAAGCGTGTAATGGATGAGTTACTAAAAGAGGAAACTTTTTATGATTTCTATCTTGCATGCTAGACATGATTAGGATGAGGTGATGATGGTTATGTGTTACTTGATGCGTGTTTACATGAATTGTGAAATCAGATTTTGAATACATAACCCGGTTTTACCAACTTTCCAAATAAGGAAACTTTAATTGTTAAAAGTGGTTATAACTTGCTATTTAGACATGCATGATATGGTTTGATGATAGATCTATGTTAGATATGGCACAATAACTTGTTGTAACTTGTTAGGTGTTTGAAATCACGCATGTTAGTCATAGGTTACTAAAGATAGCAACTTTGTCTTGAATTATGATTTGCATGTTTAGGTTCTAGACAATTGTTATGTGATGTGATGAGCTAGAACATGTTAGAGTGATCCTATGAATATATCAATGATGATAGTTTCCAGAAAACATGAGTCCCGAACAAACCTGCTATTTTTGGAAACTTTCTATTTATAGAAACCTGCTATTTTTGGAAACTTTCTATTTATAGAAACCTGCTATTTTTGAAAACTTTCTATTTATATAAAACTGCTATTTTTGGAAACTTTCTATTTATAGAAACCTGCTACTTATGGAAACTTGCTATCTTATTAGAACAAATAGGATTTGTTGCTAAGTGCTACAGCATGATCATTGTGTATAATATAGAAGTGTTATACTGAACAAACATTTAATCACTAAACGGGTCATCAACGGGTCGTCGGGTCAAACTTGGTCAAACTTAGTCAAATTTGGTCAAACTTGCAAAACTTTTCTAAACACTTAAACAATAGTATTGTTTGGATACTAAGGGTTCCTTTCATCTTGCACAAACACACACTTATAAACCGGTGTTTATAGGTGGCAGTTAGTCGTCAAGCATCCTAAGTTCGCTTTCTTTCGCACGCACTCTAAGGTGAGTTTCACGGCCCCTTTTCTTATGGTTTAAACATGGGTACGAACATTTAGATCTTACATTTCTTTTATATCACTTGTGTACTAAGCGCAAACATATCATGAAATTCCTTACTTATCGAACCGTTAGTATATGGGTTAGCGAGGTAATCTTGAGTAGTACTACTGGGCATTGACAAGCCCCACCCGCGTTAGTCGCGCAGTCGAACGGGTGTAACATTGACCTAAACATTCACCATTGATGATGATAGTCATGGTGGGAGGCAGTACGAACATAAACAGTCAGCTTCGGTGTCGAAACGCTTTAGTAACATGTACTAGGTTAGCTACCTATGATATAAATTGTAAATGGTATTATCTAGTAAACTTTACAAACATTGAAACCTGTGAACTCACCAACCTAGTGTTAACACGTTTTAGCATGTTTTCTCAGGTCACTAAGGTACAAGCACAAGCTAAGGCATGCATGCATTCGAAGTCCATCATTTTCAAACTCAAGAACTATTTATTTTATTTATTGTTGAGTTATTTATTTTTGGCGCGACTGTTTTGGCGCATGTTTTTCATCTAACTTTTCGCTTCCGCAAGTCTTACATTAAATCAGTGTTTTCATTTCTAGTGTTGCATCGTGACTATGAGCAATACTAGTGGTTTTCTTAAACTCATATAGAGTCGTTCAACGTAACTAATGACTGAGATCCTGTTAGGTCACGCCCCTAATGGTAAAACTCCGTTGGTGGATTTTGGGGGTGTGACAGAAATGTAAAAAAACAAACGGTTATTATAGTTGAAATTTAAAGTTATGAATGAAAAAAATGAATAGCACATAACAATTTATATAGTCGTTTTTAATATAATATTGTGTCGTGTCAAATAATTGGCACGCAATTCAAAGAATCTTACATCACTTACACGCATATCAAGGAATCTTACGTCATATCAAAATTATTCCGACGAATTATTTGAGAATATTACGTCGCGTCAAATATTTTTTTTAAAATTAAATAAATGAAAAGAAAAAAAATACATTTTATTTTATACAACAGATAATTATATTTTATTCATTATATTTTTTTTTGGTAATATTGGTCGTATTTTGGTAATACTAGTCGTATTGCCAGACACAAGGGACTGATTTTACTTCTTTGAAGTGTGTCGTACGATGAGTGTTGAACTCTAGTGCTCTACGAGTAGTATGGCCACAATACTAGTCGTATATTAGGTGTCAAATTAGCATACTGGTCGTATGGCCACAATATTCGTCGTATATTGGGTGTCAAATTAACATATTAGTCGTATAGGTTGTACGGATCCAAAAAATTTGCATACTGGTCGTATTGTACCGATATTAGTCGTATGCCTCCGACAAAAGCTGACCCCTGACACCTGTCTGTGTGTCGTTGTTTGATGTTGAAAATTGAATTCAATACTACTAGTATGGCCACCATACTAGTAGTATTCAAGTGTCAAAATAACCATGAAGGTGTACCAATAATAGGCCCCATATTTTCCTACCTGTTTTTGAAACAATGACGTAATTTATTAGTTTTATATTATAGACTTTGAGTTATTAAAAACTTTTTAAATTAGGTTTATACATAGTGTTTGTTATTATTATATAAATAAAAAATACTGTGTGCAAAATTAGTGTTATTATATTAAAAGCTATCATTTTTTAAACAACGATTATTATATGTTTCGAACGGCTAGCTAGTTCACTATGAGAAGTGTAGAAACACTCATGGTGGAAGGGAGGAGTGAGGGATACCTAAACTGACCTGTGAATATGATGAGTGGATTAAGTAGGATTTAATAGATTTATTATCATTGAAAAATATTATCAATAAGATGTTTTTAAATCCTACGTCTCTAAAACTCATATCCTCGATCATATCCTTATAGAGTGTACAGCTAATAAAGCTACAAATATGGGAGACTAAATCTCTACCTAAAGTGTGAGATGAATACAAATCTATACTATCTAATACACAAGTAAAATTATGGGACACATGTCACCTTTTGATGCATTTTTAGCATGATTTTCCCGCCTCTCTCTCCTATTAAATACTAATATTAAAATAATATATTTTTAAATATTTAATTTCAATCTAAATATGGATACTTTTTATTTAATTATAGATTGTTAAACAAATGAATTTAATATGGATTACCATTTATCAGTGACATAAAAAATATAATACCAACTTAAAAAAAAATGTTTTAAAAATTAACTTAATGTAATGCATAACTGTCAAGTTAATGTAGACATATTTTGACGAGTGCATGTGTTTTACACGGGTTTTTAAAAACGTATTTTTTTATTACTAAGTATATAACATTATATTTATTTAACCCGTGTAAAATACGAGATTCTAACCTAGTAATAAATAAAATAAAAGGAAAAACCTCTACCTAAAGTATGAGATAAATCTCTTCTGTTTTTTTCAATCAGAAGTGTTAATTTATACATATTCGGCCTAAAATTTTATAGGTATTAAGTTCCCGCCACCTCTGATAGGAAAAAAATCGCGCCCCCTCCGTTTTTCTTCAAGTTTCGCCACTGAACCTTGTTGAAAATGTTTGCATATTGAGATGGGGTTGAGACATGAAGCACGCAAACATGACTAACGCTGTCAGTTTCTCACACAAAGTGAATGTCAATTTCCACGCATTTAAAACGTTGATGCTAGACGGGATTTTCGGAGAGATACACAACGAAAACATTGTCATAGTAGACAATGGTGGCCTTCCTAACGGGAACATGTAACTCCAATAAATGTTAGATTTATATATAATGATAAATCTTATATAAAAGTTTTAATGATACAAATGGGACCTAAAAATATTTTAATAATTTGATAGAGCAAATCTATATTATACAATAAATAAAAGTTTTTTCATGTCACATGTCGCCTCCATATTCTTTCTCATCATTTTTTTCCTGCTTCTGTCTTATTAAATACACTTCCATCTTTTAAAATTAATATATATTTTTAAAAAGCATACTAGTTATATTAATAAAAGATATTTATTTTAAATTATCATTTATTATTAGAAACTTTGAAATCTAATTATGTAAGTTTTATTGAATTAAAGAGTAATAAAAGTCAATTTACATTAAATAGTAATTAACGTATTTTTATGAATGTATACATAAAGATTTAAGAATTTTGTGTATTGATATTTTTCAACCCGTGTGTAAACACCGGCTCTAAGCTAGTTCTATATAAACAAAATGGTACTAAACATTTTATTTTTATATACAGATTGGGCTACATTGTTAGATGATGCAGGAAGTTGTTACGATTTCCTTTTCACGCGTGCCAAAATGGAAGGGGTTACAAAACATACGTGTCTATTAAAACATAGTTTACTTTATTTCTTTAAAACGACATATATCCTTTTATTCTTATAATCCATATACTTTTAATAGAAAGTTTAAAATTTCATCTAAAATGGCAAAATTGCAATAACAGGATGTAAGTTGTCATCATTCACAAACTTGTTGCTCAATGAGACAATGAGTCACTTGGCACATTAGAAGAATTCCAAAATTAAGGGATTCCGCAATTATACGAGAATGCAAAGACTGTGTGTAGTGGAATCACTAAAAAGTAAAAAACGTTTTGTCACGTCATTGTCACATTACCAGGAGGGGAATTACTAAAATCAATCATTAAGGTGTGTAGTGATTTCACAATTCATTTATACATACACACATATACATATATAAGACACACACATTGCTCCTGCCTTACGCCCGTGAGTGGCTTCATGCGAGTGCCCCACACACCCATTAATGCAAATGACCCGCAAAATAATAAACAATAAAAACAACACGATCAATGTGTATTCCGAAACTCGATGTGTGTGTATCTAAGGTTTGTTTTTTCTGACTACAAAAAACCTATATCGATTTGTAAATGTTTTTTTTGTTAGACTTTAAATACCCTAGCTAAAATTTGAAAACCTTCTGTTTTTGTTAGATTTTGTGTTTACACTTTAGATCCTGAAATAAATTGAGGGTTTGATTTTGTATTCCAAGGTTTTTTTTTCTTTTTTGTAATAAACTAATTATTATAAATATGTTATAAATATATAAAAAAGTAGTACAAAATCTTACATTTATAAAGTTACTAGGTTAGATTCTCGTGTATTACACGAGTTGAATAAATGTAATGTTATATACTAAGTAATGAAAATTTATGTTTAAAAACCTATGTATTACAACAGTATAATCTGTTAACACATACGCGCGTCAAAATATGTCTTTAAAAATCTATCTTGACGTGACAGTTATAAATTTTGTTAAGTAAATTTTTAAATCATTTTTTTTCTAGTCGAGTATTATTATTTTTATATAATTGATAAATGTTAGTTCGTATTAAATTATTTAGTTAATGTATAATAATTATTATCCATAATCAAATAATTAGTATCCATAATTAGATTAATATTTAATAGAAGAGAAAGGCGGGAAAAATATTATGAGAATGAATATGAAGACGACACGTGGCACTAAAAAACCTTTATTTATTATATAGTATAGATATACATAGAGAATCGTAGTAGGATGACTAACTTGTCATTTAAAATTAGATCTATTCTATTGATCATGAATATTAAAGCTTCCAATTTTAAAAACGATTTTATAATAATCTTTTATGCAAAATCTATACTATATAATAAAGGAAAACCATGCACGACACGTGTCACTCTCTGGTTATTTCTCACCTTTATTTTTCGTCTCTCTCCTATTAAATACTAGGTTAAAACCCATGTATTACACGGGTTGAAGAAAGACTACTTGTTGTATACCAGTAGTTTCTATGAATATTTGTATGTTAGATGTTATTGGTGAAATAGTTATTTTTTATAATATTTTATAATAGGAATGAAAGAAATGTTCAATTTATAAAAATATTTTATGAACAAACATATTTTCTAAATAAAAAAAGTTTTATAAAAATAATTATAGAAATCATAATTGTTTAATAAGAGAGAGAGACAAGAAAATAATTTTAAAATGGAAAGAAATTTGTATAATTAATAGGAGAGAGAGGCGGAAAAAAAATGTTGAGAGTGAACATTAGAGTGACAAGTGTCCTATTAAACCTTTATTTATTATATAGTATAGATTAACTTTTCTATTTCTCTCCTATTAAATAATAATATCAAATAATAATCTTTATATTAATAAATAAAATTTTATAGACACGTGTAACTTTCTGATTCATTTGTATCATTTTTTTCTTGCATCCCTCTCTCATATTGAATAATGATATTAAAATAATTTTTTTAGATTTTTAATATAAATTTTATTACGAATACTTATTATTTAATTATAAATAGTTCAACCAATGTAATATACCTGTTCACGGGTTTTTAAAAATATAAAATTTTTATTACTAAGTGAAGAGACGTAAAAGCTCCACTTTGATGATAATTTCCGAATTCAATCAAGTACAAGTTTCTGGATCCCTTTCATCTATGAGATCACCTTCTATTTATAGAGTTTTACATTCTCTTTCCCCTAACCGTATGATAGTGACAGCCTCTTTCTCATTGGTTCCTTCTTCTTGTGGGCCCTCATGGTGGTTAACGAGTTTAGATTTCTTTCGTTTAGGCCCCCTTATGTATGATCTTTTCATCATACGTCGTCAAGTCCCCCTAGTCGATTTGATTTTTCTTTATTTCTTCACACAAAAAAAATTAAGTTGACTATAAAGGCTTTTTTTTTTCAAAAATGAAGGGACTTAATACGTGCGGGCAACGCTTCTTTCAAACCTTCCGCACGTCCCATCCATCAGTCTCATAGCCCTTCCTAGGGCGCCGCCATCCGTCCGTCTGTCTTCTCTTCCCGCCTATAAAAGGGAGGGGGCAGGACATTGTTGCCTTTTACTCATCTTCCATCTTACCTTCTTGATTTCTCCTGGAACATTGTTTCTTTAATTCCTTCCGATCCTATTTAAATCTTCCGACGAATGGGTGATAACGCCGACGTAGCTTTGATCCCTATCAATTGGAGCGTGGAGCGCTTCGAGAGATTGAAAACTTTGTACGGAATTCCTAATGATGTGGAACCCGAGTACCCCTCTCGAGGAGGCACGGCGACCAAACCTCCTCCTGGCAAGATTACTTTATATGCTGATTTTTTCTCAGAGGCTAATTTAAGAGTTCCTATCACCTCTTTTGTTATTGATCTCCTTCAGTTTTATAAAACTCACCTTTCCCAAGTTCACCCTCTTGGTATGTGCCGTATTAGGCATTTTGAATTCTGTTGTATCGCCTTGAAACAGGACCCTTCTGTTGCTATTTTTCATCATTTCTACAAGCTATATTTGAAAGATAGTTGGTTTTCTTTTTCTAAACGCCCCGGAGTGATTCCTCATGCCAAAGAGACCCCTCAGGGATTCCGGGGTTGGAAAGAAAAGTTTTTCTATGTAAGTGCCCGGATAGTTCCTGCCAGCATGCAGATCCGGTCACTTCGATTGGCCGTGGTGGACATTCCCCCAAATCTGGATGCTTTTAAGAAAACTCCTGTTTTCTCTCTGTTGACCTCCCGTCCCGCTGACATTCAACCCCGGAAGTGCTGTCTGATAGAGCTGCTTTGAGCTGGGTTGAGAGTATGGCGGTCATGCCCGAGATATGTCGGCAATGGGATGAGGGTCGTAGGGAAGTTGCCCATCTGAGGAAATCTTTGGCCCAGAAAAGTGAGGATGCGGGTAAGGTGCTGACGCTTACACAGGAGGTTAAGAAACTAGATTGGCAATTGAAGGAGAGGGATGCCGCTCACTTGAAAGCTCGAGCAGAGTTCACTGAGGCCTGCTCACGGACAAATAAAGAGCTTGAGAAGCGTGCCCAAATTATCCGTGAAGCAAAGGCACGTTCCGAGGAGCTGGTATTTCAAGTGGCGGAGAAAGATGAGGAGTTGAGAGTGTCTCGGGGAAGGTTGGATATGTTGGAGGGAAAGGTGGTGTCTTTCGAGAAGGAAAAAGAGAGTTTTGAGATGGAGAAGGCTAAAATGATGAAAGAATTATCTTTGTTGAAGGAGGATAGGAAGTAGTTGGTGGCGGAAGGGTTTTCCAGGGCGGTGGAGGCAGTCAGGGGCAGTGATGAGTTTATTGACGGGGAAGTTGGTTTGAATGAAGCTGCGGAAGCGGCGGGTTATCATGATGGGCTAGTTAGTGGGTTTCAAGCGGGGAAAACTGGTTTGTCTTTGGAGAGCCTCTCTGGCTGGAGCCCGGAAGCCCGAAACATACTTACTCAGAGGCAAGATGCCTTTGATACTATGGAGTTCCCTGTAGTAGGTACTCTTGCCTCTTTGGCTAATCAATCAGATCTTAGGGAGATCAGGGATGCCCTTACCATTGAAGACTGACCCCTTTGTATTTTTATTTATCTTTTTTGGAGCCTGCGTGCTCTTTTATTTTTTGATACTGTAATCTTATTTTTGTATCTACTTATTTACCTTTGAATGCAAGTATCATTTTTATGTCTTTCATCTGTGCTTTTAAGAATATTTGCAATTTGTACAAGCTTTGTTATCATGCTGATTGTCTTGATCTGGTTTTGTACCGGACACGGGGTCCGGTCTTTATTCCCTGTGCTTTATCCTTAAATATTTGCAAATCCAATCTTTTCATAGTGCCGGATACGTGGCCGAGTCTTTTATGGTGCCAGATATATTGATCCGGTTCTTTTTTAATGTTGGATTTTAATCCAATCTTCTTGGTGCCGGACACGTGGTCCGGTCTTTGATGGTGCCGGATACATTGATCCGGTCTTTTTTTAATGTTGGATTAAAATCCAATCTTCTTGGTGCCGGATGCATTGATCCGGTCTTTTATAGTGCCGGATACATTGATCCGGTCTTTTTTAATGTTGGATTAAAATCCAATCTTTATGGTGCCGGATACATTGATCCGGTCTTTTTTAATGTTGGATTAAAATCCAATCTTCTTGGTGCCGGATGCATTGATCCGGTCTTTTTATAGTGCCGGATACATTGATCCGGTCTTTTTTAATGTTGGATTAAAATCCAATCTTTATGGTGCCGGATACATTGATCCGGTCTTTTTTAATGTTGGATTTAAATCCAATCTTCTTGCTGCCGGATGCATTGATCCGGTCTTTTATAGTGCTGGACACGTGGTCCGGTCTTTGATGGTGCCGGATACATTGATCCGGTCTTTTTTTTAATGTTGGATTAAAATCCAATCTTCTTGGTGCCAGATGCATTGATCCGGTCTTTTATAGTGCCGGATACATTGATCCGGTCTTTTTTAATGTTGGATTAAAATCCAATCTTTATGGTGCCGGATACATTGATCCGGTCTTTTTTAATGTTGGATTAAAATCCAATCTTCTTGGTGCCGGATGCATTGATCCGGTCTTTTATAGTGCCGGATACATTGATCCGGTCTTTTTTAATGTTGGATTAAAATCCAATCTTTATGGTGCCGGATACATTGATCCGGTCTTTTTAAAGATGTTAGTTTGATTATAAAGACGGGGATTCTATTTATGTCTTTGAAAACATGCTCTGCTTTTTTGTTTCTTGAAAAACTATGAACATGGCCATAGAGATTACATATAACATTTCCTAAGTTGGGCTGCATTCCAAGTTCTGGACACGTTGGTTCCATCCAATCTAGTCAAGGAGTATGCCCCATTTCCCAAGGATTCTTTAATCTGGTAAGGCCCCTCCCAGTTAGGCCCCAACTTTCCTCCGGGTTCAGCCCTGCTAGCTTCATTGTTTCTAAAAGCGTATTCACCCGGGCGAAACTGGCGAAGTGCAACATTCTTGTTGTAGTACTTGGCCAGAACTTGCTTGTACTTAGCTTCTTGGATGAATGCTTGTTCCCTTCTTTCTTCCAAAAGATCCAAGTTCAGTCTTAATTCTTGATTATTATCCCGGCCATTTGTAGCAATACGCATCGTTGGCGTGCCCATTTCGACTGGGATTACTGCTTCGTGGCCATAAGTTAAACTGAAAGGAGTTTCACCGTTGCTTGTTTTCGGGGTGGTGCGATGAGCCTATAATACACTAGGTATCTCTTCAACCCAAGAACTTCCTTTGGTTGCAAGTCTAGTTTTTATACCCTTTAATATGCTCTGGTTGATTCGTTCTACTTGACCGTTTCCCTGCGGGTGAGCAACGGACGTAAAAACTTGCCGGATTCCCATTTCCTCACACCATCCGGCTAATGATTCGAACTGTGTTCCATTATCACTCACTAGGTATAGAGGGAGGCCAAAACGGCATATTATGTGATCCCACACAAATTTTTTGATCTGGGTGGTGGTAATTGTTACGACTGCCTTAGCTTCCACCCATTTGGTGAAGTAATCCACCGCGACGATTAAGAATTTGACGCGTCCGGGTGCTTCCGGGAATTGTCCGACAATGTCTATTCCCCACTTTTGGAAAAGGCCATGCTCCAGTCACTGGTATGAGATCATTCTTAGGCTTCAATGTTTTAGGCGCGTGTTTTTGACAGCTAAAACACTTCTGCAAGGTTTGTACTGCTGTGACATGCATTCCCGGCCAGTAATATCCTATGTTCATTAGCTTGGCCACCATCATTCTTGGGCCGGCATGCATTCCACATGAACCTGCATGCACCTCTTTAACTAATAGTTCAGCTTCCTTTTGACCAACACACCTTAACAAAGGCCCTAGGAAAGTTCTTCTATAGAGCCGGTCGTCTACCAGCTGATACTGTAAGGCTTTTGTTCGCAGCTTTAACGCTTCTGCTTTATTTTCTGGCAAAGTTCCCTCCCTCAAATATGCCACCAAGGGCGTCATCCATGTCCAACCAACGTCCTCAAGGTGACTAATTTCTTCTGTGCAAACGGAAGGCTTATCCAATGTTTGTACTCGTATTTCTTTCGCCAGGTGAGCGAACTGGACCGACGCCAATTTACTTAAAGCATCTGCTTTCCGGTTTTGACTTCGAGGAATATGCTTTATGCTACATTCTTGGAATTACAACATCATCTCTTTAGTCTTTTTTAAGTATTCGATCATCGTCTTCCCCTTGGCTTCGTAAATCTTGTTCACTTGGTTAGCCACTAAGAGTGAGTCCACGTGTGCCCGGATGTGCTGGGCTTTCATGATCGTTGCTAATCGTAATCCGGCTAACAAAGCTTCATATTCAGCTTCGTTGTTCGTGCTTTTGAAGTCTAGCTTTATCGCATATGTGATTTCTACCCCCTCTGGGCTAAGTAAAATAAGCCCGGCCCCGGACCCTTCCATGCTTGAAGCCCCGTCAGTGTATAACGACCACCACTGAGGTGCTTTGATCTGTATTTCAGCTATAATTGGGTCATTGGAGATCTCCATTTCTCGCCCCTCCGGTATTTCCGCAAGGAAGTCGGCAATGACCTGCCCTTTTAATGCTGTTCGAGGCTTGTATTCCATACTAAGAGCTTCTAATTCAACCGCCCACTTGGCTAATCTTCCAGATAGCTCAGGTTTTCTTAACACTTGCTGGATGGGAAAATTGGTTAGTATTTCCACTGGATGGGCTTGGAAGTATCGACGCAATCTTCGAGAAACATGTACTAAAGCCAAGAATAATTTCTCTAGTAGGGAGTACCTTGTCTCCGGGTCTGTCAACACCCGGCTGACATAATAGATAGGAGTTTGCACACCTTTCCTTTCAACCATAAGGACAGCGCTAATGGCCGCATCCGCAGCCGCGATATATGCCGTTAACTTCTCTTCTTCTTCTGGTGCCGTAAGGGTGGGGAGTTTCGCAAGGTACAGTTTCAGTTGCTGGAAGGCCTCCTCTGCTTGGTCCGTCCATTGGAACTGTGCTTTGTTGAGACAATTTTTCAGAGTTTGGATGAAAGGGAGAGATCTTTCTGCATGCTTAGCCAGAAATCGATTTATTGCCACCAAACGTCCGTTCAATGCTTGCACCTCTTTAATGGATGACGGGGAAGGCATCCGGGTGATAGCTGAAACCTTTTCCGGATTTGCCCGAAAACCTTCCTTGGTGACCATGACACCGAGGAATTTCCCTTCTTCTACTCCAAATGAACATTTCCCCGGGTTTAACATAATTCGGGATTCTTTCAACCTTAAAAATGTCTCAGCAATGCCCGCTAGGAGATTTGTTTCATCATGGCTTTTGATGACCAAGTCGTCAACATAGATTTCCAAATTTTTACCAATTTGAGGCTCGAAAACTTTGTCCATGAGCCTTTGGTAAGTGGCCCCTGCATTCTTTAATCCAAACGGCATTTTTGTGTAACAAAAAACGCCGATATCGGAGATAAAAACTGTTTTCTCTTCGTCGTCTTCGGCCATGGGGATCTGATGATAGCCTTTGTAAGCGTCCAAAAAACATTTGAAACGGAAAGAGGCTAACGAGTCGATCTTCTGATCAATTTCTGGTAAAGGGTAGGCGTCCTTAGGACATGCACTATTTAGATTCTTGTAGTCGATACACATACGCCAGGTACCATTTCCTTTCTTTACCATTACTGGATTGGCGATCCATGAAGGATAACGAACTTCTCGGAGGATTCCCGCGTTAACCAGATCCCGGACTTGATCCACAGCTGCCCTGCTCCTATCCGGGCCCATCCTCCGTCGTTTTTGAGTTACCGGGTTAGCAGACTTGTATACATGTAGGCGATGTTCGGCTAATTCCCGTGGAACCCCCTTCATATCTGCCGGTTTCCATGCGAAGACATTGATATTGTTTCGTAGCAATTGTTTCAAACGGTCTCGCCCTACGGTGGATAAGGTGTGTCCGATGGTAATTATCTGTTCCGGGTATGCGGGATTCATAATCCATCTCTCCGGTTCATATGTACTTTTCATGTGAGTATCAAAATCATCTTTACCAGAAGTCCGACTAGTTTGCGCTTGTAATACTTCCATGATTTGATCGGCATATACCACCGCTACTCCCTTGGGAGTTGGGAATGCGATAGCGGAGTGGACAGTGGATACTGCTGCATGAAAAGATGCCAAACCTGGTAGTCCGAGTATCAAATTATTTTTTGAAACAGCCGGGATTACTATTAAAGTTACGAGGACCGTGCGGATTTTAGCGCCTTCTTCCAGGGTCATTGGTAATGTGAGTTGTCCTAGAGGGACCACGGATTCCCCAGAAAACCCTATGAGATCAACATCGGTAGGTTCCAAGGTATTTTGATCCTCCATATCCAGGCGTCGGAAAAGCTGCTCATACATGACGTCCATTGAAGCTCCACTGTCGACTAAAATCCGACTGATGCGGTAATCACCTACTAATGCGGTGATTACTACTGGACTGGTGGATGAAGCACCCCTTTGAACGGGCGGGAAGGTAAGCGGTTGTTCCATCCAAGCTTCTAGTCGTGCGCCCCCGCGTTTATAACCACGTGAGCCTGATGACTCCTCATTCATTATCATGCATAAGTCACGCACCGGTTTTTTGCCTGCATTCTTTCTTCCCGGTGGTCCTGCGTGAATTTCTTTCAACAGATGAGAAAGCTTACCGGTTTGTATGGCTATGTCAATTTGTTTTTGTAAATGCCAACAATGATCCGTGTCATGCCCAGTATCTTTATGGAAATCACAAAACCGTTTGGGATCTCGTACGGATTTTGGGTTGAGAGGTCGCGGGGGTTCTAATGTTAGTTTTTCTGTTAAAAGAACTTCCCTGGGGATTTTGACCAACTTGTTAATCCACGCAACTCCCTTGCTCTCCGGATTATCCTTAAACCTTATTGAGGTATTGACAGATCTAACAGGTTCCGGGCGGGTGTACGGGAGAGGCCTCGTCCATGTACTAGGTCCTTGAAAATGTTGAGTCTGTCTGGAGGAGTGTGGCTGTTTTCCTGTTTAATCACTTCGCTGATCCTTTTTATCATACTCATGAGTGCTCCGGACGGAGCTTTCTGCCCGGACGAAGGCACGAGCGGCCATCATCAGTTCCTCCATGGTTTTTGGTAAACCGTCCCGGCCGTGGAGCCTACGAATGAGCTCGTCATGTCGGATGCCTTGAATAAAGCCTGCTATCATTAAATCCTCCCCTGCCCCGGCTATTTGCAAACTCTCTTTGTTATACCGGGTGATGAAATCTTCCACCGATTCTCCGTCTCGTCTCCGGATGTGAAGTATTTCTGTCTTGTCTTTTGTGTGTCGTTTTTGCTGATTAAACTGTTGCATGAACTTTTTCACGAATTCATCAAAACTGTCGATCCGGCCTATAGGTAAACTATCGTACCAAAGGCGAGCTGTCCCGACCAAGGTTTGAACAAACATATGACACCATTTATGCAGAGCCCATCTCTCTACTCCTCCAGCACTAATAAAGACATTAATGTGATCGTCCGGGTCTGTAGTACCGTCATATTTCCCAACCGTGGATGGCATTTTTAACTTACGAAGTATTTCTGCTTGAGCTATTCGGGGTGTGAACTTTGATTGTGTTAACAAGGCAGTTGGTCGGTACAGACGATGGATGTCCACTACGGGATTAGTCCCAGGTATAGGTATGAGTGCGGGTGGGGGCCCTTGCGTACTGTATGGGTAGGTGGGAGGAACGGACTATCCTCCGGCACAAGGACCGATAGTACATGCAGATGTTAATCCCTCTGGTGTGGTATAAGCTGTTTCTTCAAATGTTAACCGGTTCTGGAGTTCGGCCAGGCGTATTTCTTTCCAAAATTGTTCATCCATTCGGGCCCGACGTTGTTGTTCCATCCACCATTTGTTACATGTGAGTAACGACATGGTGTAAGGGAGAGATCCGGGGATAAACGGGGTGTTGGGAACGGGTATGGAAGGTATTTCGGCCATGGTTGGAAGAGTTTGTGGTAGATTATAAATGGGTATGCCAGATGTGGTGGCCTGCGAAAAACTGGGAAATATTGCGGGTTGTGGGAAGTCCCAAGTAACTTGGGTAGGCATGGTATTTGGGAGTAGAGGAGGCAATGAGGTGGGTAGGTTAGTATGCGAAGTGTGAAAATGAGATGCTGCTGCTGCTGGCAACGCATCTGTTGGATGGTTTTGAGTTTGTGCCAGACGATCCTTCAGCGAAGAAATCATAGGAATACCAGCTTGAGACTGTGAATCTCCTGTTGGTGCTCCTGTGTTGGTAATGTGATTTCTATCCTCGTCGGATTCATAATCTGATTGTATGTTATCCATTGCGAGCAAAGATTGAATTCAGGATACCGTTGTAACTATTGTTCGACCGGGATGGCGCCAATGAAGAGACGTAAAAGCTCCACTTTGATGATAATTTCCGAATTCAATCAAGTACAAGTTTCTGGATCCCTTTCATCTATGAGATCACCTTCTATTTAGAGTTTTACATTCTCTTTCCCCTAACCGTATGATAGTGACAGCCTCTTTCTCATTGGTTCCTTCTTCTTGTGGGCCCTCATGGTGGTTAACGAGTTTAGATTTCTTTCGTTTAGGCCCCCTTATGTATGATCTTTTCATCATACGTCGTCACTAAGTATATAACATTTTATTTATTCAACCCGTGAAATATACGAGATTTTAACCTAGTATAATATACCAAGCAAAAACATAATTTATGTACTTACTTTATTTTTAGAAAATCCGAATTATTTAAAAAGTTGATTTATATAACCAATATTGTTATTTCAAAATAGTAGGTAAACAGATGGTTAACTTGTCGTAATCACGAGACGTGCGTGTAGATACATACAATCACGCTAAAAACATAAAACATTTATTGCTATAAAAAACTGGTTAAGTGCATAAATTACCTTTCAAAACTTTTTCTTCGCGTAAATCGTAAATTTAAAATTTGGAAGCATGTTTTAATAATAACTTAATAAGTATTCACATTTATTGCTACATATGTCTTGGCTTTGGAACCTTTTAAAGTCTTTGATTCAAAACTAAAAGAGTAAACTTCAGTTTTCGTTCATGAGGTTTGAACCAAACTTTAGGTTTCGTCCCTCTGTAACAAATATCATTCCTGATGTTTAATGTTTTAACAGTTTTCATTCTTGGTCCTTAACGCCGTTAAAAAATCTGTTAGTTTTTATACGAAATTACTAATATGCCCCTTCTTTTTAAATAAACATCAGACCACTCATTTGATCAATTCCACCACAACCCTTATGTCTTCAAGACTTCATCTCTCTCTCTCTACACTTTCATCAAAACCCTAGATCCGGCAACCAATGTCTCCGTCGCTCACATATCCGGCAACCAAAGCCATCGTCTCTCACATATCCAGCAACCATAGCTACTGTCGCTCACGTATCCGGCAACCAAAGCCACCATCGTTCACAGATCCGGCTTAGTTTGCTTGCTGGTCCGGATCAAATAAACGGCTAGAGGATGATGAAGAGGTTAGAGTGGTGGTAGTCGGTGGTGACTGTTAAGATCTTGTTTGGAAGCCGCCGGTGATGCCGTTAAGATCTTGCTAGTTGGAAAATAGATCGAGTTGGTTCTGTCGTACATGTGGGTTAACGACGACGAGTCTTGGGTTTGCTGGATAACTGGATCAAACTTGAACAATAAAACACCGACAATATTGATCGCAAAGATCGACACTTTTTTTTAATATCAAAGACCACACCAATTACATGAATCCTAACCATCTATTTATAATAAACATATAATAATCCTAACCAAACTCAAACTTAATTAAATAATCAAATAAACAAACAAACTCAATCATACTCTAATACTAACCCAATCAAACAATTTATCAACTAATATTAATAATTATATGTTTAATCAAGATTAAACCTTCATTCTCCCCCTTAATCTTGAATTTGTACCCCCTAGATCTTTGATACGTAATAATATTCGCATCTCTTTAGTTTTGATTCTTGGACTACATTATTTGCTTTTATCTTTTCGTTTCATGTGCTTTATGTGCACCTCCGACCCACTATCTCCAATTTTTCAATTACCACCTGATTTATTTAGTATGTCTCGCGGCTCATCATAAAACAAATTATCAGCTTGGTTATTCTTCACATGCCTAATACTTTGTCCTATAGCATCCAACTCTTTATTTATGTCAATATAATCTACTTTTTGGACCGACGAGATTTTGACATTATTTTCCATCACAACCACCATCTCATTCTATTTTTCGTCACTTATCTCATATGATTGGAAAAACGATTTTTTAGAAGACTCAAAAACTTGCGATTTGACTTCCGCCTTTGCCTAATCTTATGCGACAAACATATTACCACTGTTAGTGATCGCAACATCATCACCGGTAGCGACCAGAATACTCGTAGCCACCATAATACCATCCATGGCCATTGAAATACCAACCATCTTCATTCGGTCTCTTTGGTTGATACACTTTGATCGTAGCACCTGTAATACCCATCGTGCCACTGACAACCATCGTCTCACATCCTTTTCTGCCATGTTTATTTTTCACACAGAAATTCTTTACCCACCCTTCTTTGTTCCACTAAATCACACAGATTCCTTTCTCTTTGTTCACACAGAACCCGCTCACGCGGAACGCCTTTTTTGTCTCCTCTTCTTAATCGATTCACGCAGAATCTTTGTTCACGCAGAACCTTCTTCCTTAGTTCACACAGAACTCTTCTACTTAGTTCACACATAGCTCGTTCCCTTGTCTCACACAGAACTCGATCTTCTTAACTGACACAGAACTTCTCTTTCCTGGCTCACACAGAACCTCTCCTTGGTCTCGATCTTTGGCTCACTCAGAACCCTGGCTCACGCAGAACCTCCTTTGATATCCAGTTCTGCTTTTATTTTCTTTTCGATCAAATAAGTCATGAACTTCTTCACCTGTTTGATTGTATGCTTCACCTGCTTGGTTGGTTGATTTAATACTTCTCGACAAAACCCAACGACAAATTTATAGAGCCTCGTCACCTGCTTTCTTGGTTGGTTGGTTCTTTCTTTCTCAATCGTAAGGGTTTTTTTTCAGAGCAATTAATTTTGAGGTGTGTGCAAGCTAGCTTGCTTCAATCTTTTCCCAATTTGCTTTTGAATGAAGAAACCACCGCCGCTAATCAATTCTGCTATCTGCTCGCCTCCTTACTC
Organism: Smallanthus sonchifolius; assembly: GCA_023525975.1. Taxonomy (NCBI): domain Eukaryota; kingdom Viridiplantae; phylum Streptophyta; class Magnoliopsida; order Asterales; family Asteraceae; genus Smallanthus; species Smallanthus sonchifolius. The sequence continues at coordinate 55,094,139 of CM042041.1, read as the reverse complement.
TTCAATTATTATACTCCATAGGAGAAGAAATCCAGCAACTACCTTCTGTCATCTCTCCTAGATCAAGATCCTTTCTTCCTGTGGATGTATTCGGTCTTCGATCTTCTTAATGCAGATATGTGCTTAACCTAGCTCTGATACCAATTGTTGGATAACTGGATCAAACTTGAACAATAAAACACCGACAATATTGATGACAAAGATCGACACTATTTATTAATATCAAAGACCACACCAATTACATGAATCCTAACCATCCATTTATAATAAACATATAATAATCCTAACCAAACTCAAACTTAATTAAATAATCAAATAAACAAACTCAATCAAATAATTAATAAACTAATATTAATAATTATATGTTTAATCAAGATTAAACCTTCAGGGTTTCCGTTTACGAGACGTTGGTGTAAAGGAAGGTGTTCATGGACTGGGTGGTGGCGGTAGCGACGGTGGTGGTGGTGTCACTGCTGAGGAAGTCTTCCAGCTTGGGAGCTTGTTGGTTGATATGTGATTCCATGAAGCTACGGAAGAAAGGCGAGCCATCTGTTTCTTTGACATCGCCGTTACCGTCATAGAAATAAACTTCTTGATTTGAAAATGTTTTGGGTTCTTTGTTCGATTTGAGTTTTTAGTCAAGGTTCGATTTGGGTTTTCACGAGGGATGTTAAAATCCCTTATTCTTGCTTATTGTTAAAACTTAATCAATTAAAACACTAGGTTTTTGGGGTTGGATTGGGTGGGTTTTATGCGAGTTAAAAGTGATGTAAAGAGGTTAGAGTGGTGGTAGCCGGTGGTGCTAGAGGTTAGAGTGGTGGTAGCCCGGTTGGATTGGGTGGGTTTTATGCGAATTAAAACTTTTCTTTTAGTTTTTGGTGGTGGTGGTGGGTTAAGGATGAAGAAGAAGTTTAAGTTAAAGGCATATTAGTAATTTCATATAAAAACTAACAGAAGTTTTAACGGAGTTAAGGATTATGGACGAAAACTGTTAAAACATAAAACATCGGGGATGATATGTGTTATAGGGGGATGAAACCTGAAGTTTGGTTCAAACCTCAGGGACGAAAACTAAAGTTTACTCAAACTAAAATTTATGTTTTTTTTAGAACATCTGCCATTTTATCTATACTACATAATAAACAAGTAAAATAGGATGACACTTTTCATAATTCTAGACCTCCTTATTCTCATTTTCTCGCTTCTCTCTTCTATTAATAATCAACTCCACTATTTTAGTTAACTAAATTAATTATTTGTTTCAAGTTTTATCTACACATTTTTAAATTTAAAATTGTGTTTATCTTTAATTAATTTGTTCAATTATATTTTTATGAACTCTACAAACTGAAAACAGTTTTATAACCAACTAGGATTTAAATAAACAATTTTTAATCATATATTTACATATTCGCATTGTTCCATTTTGACGAGTGTATATATGTTAATAGATTACATTATATTTTATTCAACCCGTGTAATACACGGGTTTATTCAACTCGTGTATTACACTGGTTTTAAAAACATAAACTTTTTATTACTAAGTATATAACATTATATTTATTCAACTCGTGTAATACACGAGATTTTAAGCTAGGTAACTAATAAAACAGGACAAAGGGGCCAGCGAAAAACTAGAAATCCCAAACAAAAAACTAAACAATAACATCTCTCAAATTAAAATCACATCATCTCTCCCAATCTAAATTACCTTACACTGGTTTTAAAAACATAAAATTTTTATTACTAAGTATATAACATTATATTTATTCAACTCGTATAATACATGAGATTTTAAGCTAGTTAACTAATAAAACAGGACAAAGGGCCAGCGAAAAACTGGAAATCCCAAACAAAAAACTAAACAATAACATCTCTCAAATTAAAATCACACCATCTCTCCCAATCTAAATTACCAATAGAGACCTACGTTTGAGTCATATGAAGGCGTCTTCTTTGATATCTTCCACCACCTTTATAATTCAAAACGGAACCCTCTCAAAGATTAACTCATTACGGGTCTTTCAAATTCTCCACCACGTAGTTAACAACACCACTTCCAAAACTTTTTTCCATCGAGAGGAACTGTTGTGCTTATGAAGATCCTCGAGAATATCATATCCCAACGTAGCCGAACCATGAAACGGAATCTTGAGCCAAACATGAATGTGCCACCAAATCGCTTTGACCATAATACAAGAGGCTGCTAAATGATCTGTAGTTTCAGTACCATACCCGCAAAGACCACAAGTAGTATCTCCAAAATTTATGTTATATTATTTTATAATATAAAATATTTTCAATGTAATACATTGAAATTTTAGGTGGTTATAGCGTCGGTAAATCGGTAATTTCAATTTCAAAGCCATTTCGTATCAATTGGATACCCTACCAGTCAATTTCATTCTCTTCCGGAACTATTATGTATATCCGTTAATGATCCTATATGATTTAAAAATTACCCTTTGATATTTTTATTACTTGAATTTGATTTTAAACTCACCAAAAAATGACTTGAAATATCAAATAATTCAACTATAATTTTGATGAATTTATATATTTAATAATTTTCATGTTTTAAAAAACATGAAAACACTATTTATTATATATTCTAAACTTAAATCATATATTAACATATTGGTTCGATAAGGGTAAGCGAATATGAGATCGGTTTCAGATAATTTGACGGGTAATATGAAACCCGAAAACATTTTAAAATTGATATATTAGATACAGGGGATATCCCTACCTAGGCCCTGCCCAACGAGTTTGGTTCAACACATAGTGATCCATCAAAACAATAGTCCATATATCTCCCTATATAAAGGGGCTTCATCACTATTGGCTTCTCTCCTGATTACCCATTGCATGCTTCATCCTATATTGACTTCACCGTCGGATGGTGGTCAATTGGTCATGAGGCTTCAGGCTTGAACTCTTCTAACGAGTGTCTTCATGGTGTTTTAAAGCTCCAGTATTATACGAGGACGATGAAGTGTGACTGTCTCATCTCCTTGATTGCTATAATGATCCTAATAGCCCTCTCGGTAGATCGAATAGCAACAATACGCATTCTAAATATTTGAGGTTTTTATTCCAACTCAGTCCCCCCTTTGAATCACCCTTTGAATCAACCATAAGAATGGAACATTGATATAAGACATGAATGACTACATTAATACACATCAATAATCAGAAGAAATAAAAAGAAAATCGAAATTTGCCAATTAGGTATAGAAAATATTTAAAAAACGTTAAAGAAAAAAAAAACATTTTGATGTCGAGAGTGGGATTTGAACCCACGCCCTTTCGGACCAGAACCTTAATCTGGCGCCTTAGACCAACTCGGCCATCTCGACATTTGTTATTTATCAAAATAAGAAAATTATAATTTCAGCTTACGGAAACAGAACCCCCTCCAACCCTTCACTTAATAATAGATAATAATAAAATATAAAAACACACACAACAAGTGAACAATAAACAGAAACAACTTGGATCAGAAAAATGAAGTAACATTCAAAGACATATGTTTCGAAATCCAAATCCTTGTTAACACATTAACATTGGTACTGATTTTAAATTAACATCCAAACAATCAAAGGCCTCTCTCTATGCTCTGCTTTCAACGATTTCCTTCATTTCATCCACCGACAACACGGATGCTTCGCTTTCAAAATCCTTCTCCATTTTCTGTCGCAGCTGCAAACCAAAACACAAAAACTACGGATTCAATAATGCATCGGTTACCATGTGAGGGGAGATTATTAAATTAAGATTAAAAATTTGATCTTGAGATAGAAAATTGTTGTACCTTCTCTAACATAGCAGACTGATAATCCGCGCCATAATTTCGCATGTGTTTCAACATCTCCAGTTGCTGTTAAATTCCCTCCCATTTTTCTAACTATAATTTTAAAGCAAAAAAAACCCATAAAAACAAGCAGCACCTGTTGGTGTAGATTCTGTTGCATTTGTAATCTCTCAGAATATTCATCTGGTCCAAGCTCTGCTTCTTCACACGCCATCTCTTCTCTGTTGTTTCCATTAAGTTGGATTATTAGAACATTTACTGTTAAGCAATAATCATATCACATGTTTTCTCAACCATTTGAAATCACCAAAAAGAAAGAAAAAATAAATAAAACCTTTTGAGTTTTGAAATGGTGTATGGAGGCTTAATTAAGAATATATGATTGATAAGCTTAATCTTATGTTATGATTTTACATTTGATTGCAATTGACTGCCAGAAGTGAAAACTTCAGAAAACTGAAATAATTATGTTATTAACTCTTAAGAGAGAGAGAGAGAGATTACGCTGCTACAAATCTATAGAAGCGGACCATCAGATCCTGATCATTTTCATATTCCATATTTATTTTCCCCAAGCAAGCAAGACCATAAGTTGGATCTGAAATAATACATTACATGCAACATCAACATGTTGATAATGCTACAATAATACTACCAAAGCCCAAAGGTATGAAAAAATCACTATGCTGACTTTCAAACTTGACAGGTGATATAATGTAATATGAAGCGAGTGCAAGTGAATGTACTCATGAGAACTTTCAGTAAGCCGAAACTAGTCAAAAACTACCACAAGTCAATTTTGGGTCCTGTTTATCTCAACTGGATCAAATAAAAAAAATTTAGGTAAAAGGGGTACATGTCAAACAGGTTGGAAGCACCCAAACTATGTTTTTAATGCATACAACCCTTTAACTTTTTTGTATTCAAAAATTACTTTTGTAATCATAACTAACATGTTAAAAATATCAAACAAAATTTTAGAAAATGGACAAAAAATGGCATGTTTTGACCTCTTATCCAACTTGCCCATGTTGCCACCTCAACTTATCAATCATCATCTCACATTTATAGTTACATAGTTTTTTGTTTACTTTTCAATTTAAGTAGGATCAAACATATACACATACATATATGTATATGGATATGTGTGTATGTAAATGTAGATAAGCAAAGGTTTATAACCTTATACACTTTATCAAATAAACATGGCTTACCAACTCCCATTTCTTTAAGTATTTCCTCCTGTATAGCAGTAGTCACAGCTACAGCTTCCTGTATTCAAGCATCATGTTCAATAATAATCATTTTCATGGTTTGCACAAGTACTATCTACTTGACCTTTACCAATTATCAAATTCCCATGTCAAGATAAAAAATCTGATATGTCAGTTTGATCATAATAACAGAGCAACACATACAATATAATCTGTCAAAGGAGCAATGGAAGTGTCCTTAGTTAATGCATAATCTATATTGCATGAATGAATACAAAAACACATAAAACAACAAATTATCTGATTTTATTGAATTAGAACATCAGACAACCAGAAACCTCTTAGATGCAACATAATTTATCTACTGTAGTGTGAAATAAATGCTTCCAAACGTATATATTTAGGGTTGAGTGACGATTAGTCAGTGTTTTATAGTTACATTCCATTTCTTATGTTGATGTGTTATGCTCCAACTTTTGTAACACAAACCTCAGAGGTCATGAATATGGCATTTTCAGAATCCTTTTCAGTTCAACTAATTTTCAGAATCCATGTGTTATACTAATCTCACAAATATTTTTGGTCATTTTCAGAAATCCAAGAATCACTTTCCACATTGATAAATTGATTCCAAATCACCCAAGATGTTGCAAATCCAGACTGCTCAGAGACTCATCAGTGCTATTTTCACAAGAAACATTTTTGAGGGTTCCCAATTTAAAGGGTGTGGGTTATTTTAACGGCCTTTCAGATGTAACTGAAAAATGGTACAGATAACTGGATAAGCTCAATTTACGCTGAATTAGTAAGACTCCAGCACAATGTTCTCTTAAATTTAACTACCCACAAGAAATTATCAAAAAATAAGCCAGAAAAGAAGCTAAAAAAAACCAAATTAAAAAACAAACAAGAGAGATTTCAGTCACCTGATTATCGTTGACAGCATCTGCGATCCGTTGCTTGACATCTAAAAAAAATCCCAAAATTTCAAATCAAAACCAAATCTTCAACTCCAAATGTTCATAAAAAACAGTAATTTGATCGAAATTGATACCAGGCTGAGATGTGAGAATAGAGAATCGATCGAATAGATGAAGCAGCTGTTCTCTTGATAACATATCGAAACGATTAATATTCTAGCCCGTCTACTTCCTTGACAAAAACGACACAGTTTCTGCAAAATATCCCCAGTCTTGACAGGTCCACTACTGGCTCTTATTTCATCATAAAAAAAGATTAAAAAGATACCTACTTTTTAACTTTTTGTTTAAAAAAAATGAAAGCAAAAAATATAAGAAGAAATCAAAGCTTTTAAACTTATATTATTATATAATTTAAAAAGCATAAACATAGAACCACAACATTAAGGGAAGCTTATCAAGCTAACCCTTAATAGAACAACAAGAACCCTAGAAATGAAATCAGAAATCTTCATCAATCGAGAAAACATGAGAATCTGTAGCTCCGTTCAAATTCGACATCACTGAAGCTTTCTGATACTCACCAACTCTTTTCTCAAAGAAATTAGTCTTCCCCTGCAACGAAATCAGCTCCATCCAATCAAACGGATTCTGTGCATTGAACAGCTTACTGTACCCTAACGAGGATAATAACCTATCAGCGACGAATTCGATGTACTGCGTCATGAGATCTCCGTTCATTCCGACGAGAGCGCACGGTAACGCGTCGCACACGAACTCTCTCTCGATCTCCACCGCGTCGGCGACGATTGATTTGACTCGCTCCTCACTCACCTTCGTGTTGAGTAATCCGTACAGCAAGCAAGCGAAATCGCAGTGTAATCCTTCGTCTCTTGAAATCAATTCGTTTGAGAACGTTAATCCAGGCATTAAACCGCGTTTCTTCAACCAGAAGATAGCGCAGAAGCTTCCGGAGAAGAATATCCCTTCCACACACGCGAACGCGATTATACGTTCTGCAAATGATTCTGAGCCGTCGATCCACCGGAGCGCCCAATTCGCTTTCTTCTGGACGCAAGGAATTGTATCGATTGCTCGGAATAGCCGGATCTTCTCATCGGAGTCCTTAATATACGATTCGAGAAGCAAACTGTACATCTCGGAGTGAATATTCTCGATCGCGATCTGGAATCCGTAGAAAGCGCGTGCTTCTGCGATTTGCACCTCTTTCATGAACCGGCCGGCGAGGTTTTCCAGTACGATGCGGTCGGAGGCGGCGAAGAAGGCGAGGACGTGAGTGATGAAGTGGCGTTCGCCGTCGGTTAAGGCGTCCCAGTGGCGTTGATCCTGAGAGAGGTCGACCTCCTCGGCGGTCCAGAATGAGGCTTCGGCTTTTTTGTACATTTCCCAAATTTGAGGGTAGTGGATTGGAAACATGCAGAATCGATCTGGATTTGGGGCGAGGAGAGGCTCTTCAGGGATGGAAGGCATTTTGGGAAAGTGGCGGAGATGATATGATATGATGATTAGGGTTTGGTTTGTATGAAGAAGATGATGGATGATGAGTGAAGGTGGTTTTTATAAGGAGTGGGTGAATAGAGAGCGGGTGATTTGAATTTTGAGGTAAAGCTTGCGGGAGAATCTTGACATGTTATTTTAGATGATATTTCTATTTTGGGAATAGAAAAAAAAGTAATTTTTTAGATATTTTTTTGAATTGATTACAAGAAGGTCCTTGTGGTAAAATCTTATTTCACTTCAAGTCTTTAACTATGAGAAATTATAAAATTAGTCCAAAAGTATGCATAGTTGTTATAAAAAAAAACTAAGGATGATTGTTTAAAGAGTTTGTTAAGTCTCCTGATGTGTTACTCACATGAAGGTATTATAGTCATTTAATGTCGATATCTAATTAATTGAAGACCTATTTCTCTCCTCATTTATCATCTCCTGAGTCATGTTGAATATTTGTCATCATCTTTGTTTCTGTTTACGAACCTAACGCATTCATCTTCAACAACCCAAAATCGAACTTCAATAACCTAAAAATCATACTTCATGAAAACGTGTGATTAAAGATGGTGTGGTTTGTCACATGGGCATGCCTTGACATTGATGTCAAAGAAACTTACAGTATGTTTGTGTAAAGATAATTACTTTTTTCACCAAAAAAAACAAACAGATATTTATATTTTTATTGTATTTGATGTTTTTGTTAACAAGGGATGATCCAAACATGTTTTCTGTGAAGATTCACCATAGTAGTACCTTTAGGAACTTCCTTGAAAGACGCGGATATATTTTCAACATGGGAAATGGACTTTGTGATGGAAGAATTAGGGTTATTGAAGGGAATAAAGAGTTTTATTATCGTTTTCGTATTCATGGTAAAGACTTAGAATTTAGGTTATGGCTTTAACTAATGATAGTGATGCATTAGACTTGGCTAAATATGTAAAATATGAAAAGCTTATTGATATGTATATTGAGCATGGGTGAGAGTAAGGTGAAGACTTATGCCAAAATCCCACATGGTTCTAAGGTGGTGATTCAAGAGTTGGAGGACGTATGAGCTCATAATTTTGGTCCAAATAAAAACTTAATAGGATGTCAATAAGAAAAAAGGTTGATAGGGTTGAAGCCTCATCCTTTGTACAAGTAAATTTGAATGTTGGTGAAAAAAGGATTAGCGAAATGATAGGTTATCAATTTGATAGTAACATGAATGATGAAGTAGTGAACTAGGGAGTCGTGGATGAGGCTTACAACTTCATATATAATGCTTTATAAAATCCGAATCTACCATTCCAACATACTTACTTTTATCAACCTTTTGACGTGAATTTTTTTTTCAAGACCTAAGTCGTCGATGTAAATTTTATTAAAACCTTTGGTGAATGCTAATGTACAAGTCAGTCAATACCGAGTCTTACAAATTTCAACACCCCCGTTGTAGCACATGGGTTCACCCACTAGTTTAATACTAAAATACAATATTCAATAATGAACCATTTGATACTAACAAGATGAAGAAGCCCTAAAGATTAAAACCAATGTCACGCGGATTCAACAGTGTTGACAGTAAAACTTAATTCAAAAAGTAAACAAAAAAACCAGAGATCGTAAAATATGTGGAATCAAGATTTCATGTGATGTGTGGTGTGTGTGGTCAAAGTTAAATCACTTCCCTCATATCTACTCCTTGGGACTTTGCCAGGAAAGCGCAATCGCTTATCCCTGAGGTGGCGCAGGTATGTTTGATTTGGCGAAACCAGCCCATGCCACAATAGTAACAGCAAGAATAACCCATCCAAATATATCATATTTCAGATCGCTGCTCTTTTGTGCCTTTGGACCCTGCGACTAAAATACCAATTAGAAAACTTTGTAACACCAATTAATCCTTTTCATCAACAGATAGTAATATTATTTCACTTATATTCTAAAATTTTGAATAAACCTACTTAAAGAGGTTTTATGCATTAAAAGTAACATCACACAAGCATTTGACAACTTAGATATGATTACAAAAAACTATATCGTCTCAATAGTGATCTACTAACTGAAAAAAAATGCTTTAAAAGTTTTTACGCATTTTAAAGTACCCATAGGCAACTTTTGACCCGTCACATTTTTAGCTAACTTATTATTATTTTACCTATTTGACAAATTAAAGATAAAACAGAACCATAAAAGACCTAATCAAAAGAAAACGGGTCCAAACTGTCACCTCTGTTTCAACTCTACATTTAGAATACATAATAGGAGACCTGGACCAGGAAACCTCATTTTGATTATAGAATAATGACAACCTATAAAATATTGTGTGTTATTGATCAACTATTTACAGAAGTACAATGAAGATAATTACGGTAAAGATTGTTACAATATACCTAACATACTCTCTGTAATATTGATATCTTCATTTTTGTTCCATGAAAATGTTGATGAATTTTATATTTTTTTAGTGTAATCCCTTGTAGCAGAACCAATAGCAACAAAACAACAATCAAGTTGTATGTAAAAGAGAGAAGAAACTATACCCTGACACTTGATGAAGTTGTTGTTGAAGAAGTTGATGGACCTCCACCAGCCCCTGGTCCCATAGCTTGTTGACTAAAACCCTGTTTATGGATCTCCGAGTGTAATTCAGGAGCCTGGAATCAAAGTGATTAGTCATCTATTCAGCTGCTTCAGAAACTAACATAACTGTAATATGGAAATATACGAGCAACATTTCTTGCTCACTAGGCTGCTTTTCTGGTGTAAACGTGCGTTTAGAAATGGACATTCATGAAGGAATGTGATTCTTTCTGTTTGACTGATTTTCCATTCTTCATGCAATGGAACAAAAATATTTACAAGGTAACTTAGTTTTATTTGTGTAATCTTCAATAAAAGAAATCTTTATGAAAACTTCAATTCATTTACTTGTTTGTTTGTTCCCAAAAATAACTAGAGGTTTATTCCTTGATTTTTTGATTTTACCTTTTTGGTGTACACAGATTGTTTACTGGCAAGAGTTGAGAGATTTAACAAGTAGAGATAGATATGGATGACTGCCAAAAATCATCGCTATTAGCTAGTTAATCTCCGATCAGAATTCTTAAAGACTGATATGAGCACACTAGTAACCTCGACAAAGCATACCTAATTCTGGAATCTGGCCATGTTTGCATCTTTCACTATCCAAAGCAAGATTAAGACAAGACTCTTTGTTGGCGGTCCTTTCTTTTACATAATTTCCTTACTAGCATCTCTAAACTGTTTAGCTATAAGGTAAATAATAGTCCCTTGGGTTCAAAACAAATAGATGTATGTTTTCCCACATGTACGGAACACATTTAGTATATACTAATTTGGAAAACATACAGCGACCTTATACCCTCAACACCTTTCACTGTCTTTGTGGCACCATCTAGTATTACTAATAACCATTACTACAAAATATCATTTGCAGCATAGGACATAATTGATAAAAAAAAGTAAATCGGCAGGACGATCTCGTTGTGAGTTTTAAAAAGAAAGTACCATTAAAACAAAATCAGCTGCTTCACAATGGTCGCGAACTACTTACTTTTTTGTGACAGTGAGTCCACCAATACCCTGCTAACCAACGGGATAAGGTAAAACCTATGTTGTCAAAAGCCCTTCGGGCGTGCGCCTAGGCCCTCAGGCGAGGCGTAGAAAAAGCGCCTTGCTGCAACCTAGGCCCTCCGGCGACCTTCGAGCGAGATCCAGTCCAATTCCAGTGAAATTCAGGCCAAATCCTTATAATTCTAGCAAAATTCTACAAATTCTAACAATCCAAAAATGGCCCGGAAATAGCCTAAACTAGCCCTAAACACGTCTAAGACCCCAAAAATGGTATATTTGTGCTATGCGCCTTGCTTATCTCGGGCCCTAACTTTTTAAGTGCTGTGTCCTAGATATGATCATCACAGAAACATAATGATCGTTATCTTACACTGTGCGGCTATGCCTGCTTCTTAGATGCATAGGTGTCCTAATTCCTAAATATCAGGTACTTCATCAGTGATATAGGCCTAAGATTAAACTACAATAGCAAATCCGCTTTTCGCCAAACTCGTTTACTAATTTACCCTACAACTTTACAAGGGCTCTTTTTAAAACCGGGAAAAAATAACATGCCATTATCATGCAAATAGTAGTAAATACACACAAAGACGGCTTTCGAATTGCAAAGTGATCACCCGAAAAAAAAATGTGAAACTTGACCTAGAAAATGAACAAGCATGAACAGAACGGCACCTTTATAGCCACTTCAAGTGATTTGGTGTAAAGTTCATTCCCTGGATCCTGAAATAGACATACATTGCATATCATATCTTCTGAGTAACATAACATATTTACAATTAAAAGTTATTACACATGTATATCATATATGTAGTCAGTATACAAGTTTCAAAGTAAATTTTCAAACAGGAATACCTCATTAACAGCCTGCTGAAAGAAACTATAAGCTGCATCAAAATAATCCTTAGCTTCATCTTTATCAGGAGTTATAAAAGCATAAGAAGTTTGTGCATTGCCCATATACCACAAGGCATCATGTTTCTTTGAATCAATCGACAATGCTTCATCCAATTTCGATATAGCATCTACATGATGATTGATCAAAATATCAAATCAAACAAACCCTAACCAAATTTACCAGGCCTCAAACAACAAATTCATGTTTAGAAATAAACTTGCCTTTAATCATGGATTTTGATTCATCAACGCTCGTGAACGTCGACAATTCGAGCAAAGCCCCTCCCCATCTGGTTAGGTTCTGAGGATAAAGTAACACAATAAATCAAAAATCAGAAACATATATTTAATTATAAATTGCATAAGCGATATCCGAGTGTGCTTGAAACCCTAACCTCGGTATCGAGAGGGTTTTTCGCGTAGGTCACTTCGGCAGTCCGGCGAGCTTGCTCAAAGAATAGAAACCGATCGAAATCATTTTGCATTTCCATGGCTGCTATACACAACGACGACGCCTTTTGCTGAATAAAAACGAGCAGAGCAGGTAGTTACACGGCGATGGCTAAAACCTAAACAGAGGTTACGTAGGGGGTGAGAATGTGACCCGTATTTGTAAACCGGTCCGTATAAATACAACAAAGAGTTTAATTACATCGACAGCCTATGGTTTGTAAAAAGTAACAGGTATAGATAATAAAGATTTCAAGTCGCTAGTATGACTATACGTTTCAATTTTACAACAATATTGGGTATTAAGATTAATTGTTGATAATTTTTATGTTAAGCTAAAGAGTAGCTAAGTCTTTTCAAGTTAAAATGATTGATTGTGTAACTTAAGTTTGGTGAAAGACTCTTTTATAAGCTAAATTACTCACAGGGACCATTGTGTAATTAACCCATTTGAACATATATGCATTCACGATAACCATCGATTTCATCTCGTACCAAAAGAGGTATACGATAAGCAACGATCTGCAAATACTATGAAATTTTTGTATTACACATGTAATTGCCAAAGTATTTACTTTGTTAGCATATAATTTGCCCCAAACATCACCACGAGAATATGAAACTTTGATGGAGAGGGGAAGGTTACATGTATATGTTATGGATATGTACAACTATATGTTTTGAAATAAAAATGGAGGAATTAAAGATTTTGAATGTGAAGGTGTATAAGTGGTTGACATGTATTTCCTTACAGTATAAGTATACAACACGGACTTATATATGATTTCACATGTAAAAGCCTTCAAATTTTGAAAACTCATCTGCAATCTTACTATATATGTGATATGGTAGCCTGTAGATATAACAAGTTAACAACTTAGGTGTCTTGTTGAGCAATACGTGTGAGGATTTTAATGAAAAAATTATTAAATGGAAGGCAAACCAATAATCATAACTCAAGATTGTGTTAAGGAGTACAAGGTGAAGTCACTAACTTCAACTACCAAACAGTTTAAATTGCTTTATGGTATCACGACATAAACGTTAAAGTATATTGTTATATGTTGAACAATACGCGTGAGGATTTTAATGAAAGAATTATTAAATGGATGAACAAACCAATAATCATAACTCAAGATTGTGTAAAGGAGTATATGATGAAGTCACTAACGTCAACTATCAAACAGTTTAAATTGCTTTGTGGCGTCACGACAGAAACATTAAAGTATATTGTTATATGGAATGGTGACGATAAGTATCGGGTTAGTGGTTAATGGAATGACAAATAGGTGGTTAATGTTGTTGACTTGGATACCTTGTAAATATATCGTGGTTGTAAATTAGGACATGACACTTAATGGACACGAAGTTGGTACACCATAATACTGGGTACACCATTGTTACTTGCTTGAGACATGAAAAGATATACACATTCATTGTAAGTACAACTAATAAAAAAACATGCCACGTAAATCTTAATGTCCTACGTTTGACCCACCATTACACAACACAATGATTGGAAGTCAAATAAAGGGCTGTTTGGTAGCCTCTTAATGATTCTATTAAGAGGCTACTTCTGAATCGTTCAGAAGTAAGGGGTGTTTGTTTCGCTGACAGCCCACCTCTTAATGGTTCATTTTACCTCTTAATTTTTCAGTTGAAAATTAATTCTGAATCATTCAGACCTCTTAATGATTAAGCACTTAGAGGCTGTTTGGCAAATGCTGAACCATTAAGTGCTGAATCATTAAGAGGTCTGAATGGTTCAGCATGGTTTTTCAGCTGAACCATTAAGAGGTAAAATGAACCATTAAGAGGTGGGTTGTCAGCGAAACAAACACCCATTACCTCTTAACGATTCAGAGGCAGCCTCTTAATGGAATCATTAAGAAACTACCAAACAGAGTCTTAATGGTTCAGTACTTTCCAAACAGCCCCTAAGAATAGGAGAAGGAATTAATTGGATTTGGAGGATGAGGGTTGTGAAGGGTTTCAAACTTTCAAGGAAATGAAAATCTATCACAAGTTAAAAAATGCAAGCACTCATTATGACTTGCAAAGGTTAGACGGGGTTCAAGTGTTTTTTTGTTTTATGTTGGGTTTTGTATGATGCGTTATTCAAGACATTTTTTAGCAACGTCATTTATTAAACTAGTTTTCCAAGAAGCTAAGCAGAAAAGAAATTACATATAGAAGATTTGTGAGCCACTATATCCGATTCAATTTACACTTCCTGATTCTACTACTATACCAAGTAAAAGAAATTTAAACTAAACCATCCATTAAAGTCTATTGTCTTTCACGATTCTTCAAGAACACCACATCATTTCGATATATCCATATATCCCACCAAGCGACGAAAACGATGCACCCACCAAATCTCTCTTAACCTGCTTAACATTTAAGTTCTCAATCCACTATGCAAGGGAAGATGACAATGTTACGTTGAGCCAAACCCCTAATAACACCCAAATTTGTCTCGCCAACTTACATGTATTGAGAAGATGTTCAACCGTTTCTAGCTCGTCATTGCATATCGAACATAGAATAGACGGAACATCAACATATTTACGGTCCAACTCTACTGTAGTGGGAAGTCTATCTATCAAAACCCTCCATACACATATATTAACCTTCCTACTTTTGCTTTATAGCGTGTTTAAAACATGTATTTGATAATAGTTGATGCTATGCAACTTTAAGACAGATATATGATTATGCATGGATGTTGTTAATGTATGGATATTTCATTTTGACTATGGTGGTTGTTGATTATGTATGGCCTTTGTTATTCTAAATATAAGCTTTTATTTTAAAAGAAAAATAATAAAAATTTCAAAACACAAAATGTTGAAGCAAACTCGAGAGGTCAACAAAAAACAAGTGGCGGCAAATACTCAACCATGTGTACGGATGTGGACGACACACACCACACCAATAGTGTAAGTAAACTGTAAAACGATCCTCTAGACGATCATAACCTAATCCCCAATTTTCAATCGCTCCGATCTGTCTGTAATGGCAACCGCTTCCCTCCCGTTGTTCAATTTAACCGCCAAATCTTCACCTCTTTGTTTCCGGTTTCATATCGCCGGGTACAAGCCTTTATCCGGTTCCTCTTGCGCTAAGTTTGGATCATCGAAGAAGAATCGAGACGGAGGAATTCAGATTTCTGTTTATAAAGCAGTTTCTTCTTCCTTATCCTTCCGTGATCTCGATGCAGATGACTTTAGACATCCGCTTGACAAGCAGGTATTGCGATCGTCACCTCATATTTCAACAAAACCCTAATATATCTCTTTTTATGATTTAAACCAATAATTAGTCTCAGTTCATTCAAATTTTGCAATTTAATCTTCAGAATACCCTGCTTTTGAAGGCGATTCCGGGACTGAATGAGATTGGGAAGGCCTTGTTAGGTAAAAAATAATCGTTTATTGAGTATTGATTGATGATACATGATTGAAAACTGCTGTTGATATTTGTAGAAATAGACCTGTTTCTTTATAGCATTCTCAGTTTTACATCAAATTGCAGGGAGCATATCGGAACAGGTTATGGTACTTGAAAACATAGGGACCTCTGTTCTTGTATCTGAAAATCAGGTGAATTTTACTCTCATCATAGGATTTCCTTTAGAAGTTGGATATATTATATCTAGGTAGTCAAAGGCGTTAGGCGTACTCAGGGTGCAATGGCCTCAGCCTGTTGTCAAGGCGCAAAATAAGAGCACGCACGAGACAAGCAAGGCGTAATAATAAAAAATATATATGGTAGGTATATAAAAGTAATATTACTCCCTAAATATAATATAGTTAGCAATTAGAATCTTCTAACCAATTTCTAATATTTTAAAACCTTTTAAAATAGTTAGATTAAAAAATTCTAACACATCTAGTTGACTAGTTGTATAGTAGCTTTAGAAATCAAAAATCTTTTGAAATAAAAAAGAATTTTGTTAACTTCAAGTAAGCAAATAAAAAGGACATGAAATCACTGAAATGATCCCTTCTCTGCAGTGAAACATTGTGTTAAAGGCTTTTAAGCAGCATGCCATTGTTGAAGGCTTAAGTTATTGACCTTTGGACCCTCGGTTTTACACTCGGTTTTGGCTGGTTCAGACGGTTTGAAACCAGTTTTGGCCGGTTCTTTTTCCCTCTTCAGGCCACTTTTTATCCAGTTCAGGCGTTTTTTGCGCCTTACTGCACTTGAGGCAGTTTTGCTGTCCTTGCCTCGCCTAGGCGTGCCCCTTTGACTATATTATTATTATTATATTATATATAATCCCACTTATTCTTTCCACAAATCATCTGACGTTTTGAAATCCACCTCAATGTGCTCCTTTAAATCTCCTTCTATAGATTTATACTTACTCTATGAATTAGAATACAGTGTGTTAATTTTGTTATTTGGTCTTGTATATTTTTTTAAAGTAATATGCTAGAAGGATCAAGTTTTGTTTTCTTTCAGCTTTCAGAACTTCATCACTTGATGGTCCAGTCAGCAGAAGCACTGAAAATTGAAGCACCTGACTTGTATGTACGCCAAAGCCCGGTACCTAATGCGTATACTCTAGCCATTAATGGTAAAAAACCATTTGTTGTTGTTCATACAAGCCTTATAGAGCTTCTTACCAGAAAGGAGTTGCAGGTAACTTATATTATTCTCTGCTCACAAATGTTTACTTAATTTCACCGGTATAAATATACTTCGTTCATGATATTAGATATAGATTAAATGTATTAACATGATATGATAAACATTTATCAACAGGCTGTTTTGGCACATGAGCTAGGACACCTTAAATGTGATCATGGTGTGTGGCTAACATTAGCAAATATTCTTACCGTTGGAGCCTATACTATACCTGGTAGGTTTTGGCCATAAATTAAAAATTGAAGAAAATAAAGTTACAAAAATGTAACAAGTTATTCTATATGGTCAGGGATTGGAGGTATGATAGCCCAGAATTTGGAAGAACAACTGTTTCGTTGGCTTCGAGCTGCAGAGCTTACTTGTGACCGGGCTGCTCTTCTTGTTGTTCAAGATCCCAAGGTAATACAATAAGCAAGTTTTTTTATAACTTACTTTTTATATTTTTATTTTATTTTTAATTTTTCTTCATGTTGTCCTACAAGAGGTGGTCATTTCTGTTCTAATGAAACTTGCTGGAGGATGCCCATCTTTGGCTGATCAATTAAATGTGGATGCTTTTTTAGAACAAGCCCGGTCTTATGACAAAGCATCTGCAAGTCCAGTAGGATGGTATATAAGGTAAATCAGAGCTTTATAATGGAGTAGAGGTGGCAAAATGGGCATTTTTGATAACGGGTCAAAATGAGTTTGGGTCAAAATGAGTTTGGGTCAAAGTGGGTAATTTCTTTTACATGCCAAAGCACTTAAATTTGTGACCTTGAAGACTTTTTGTCCAAAACACTTGAATTTTATAAAAAGTAGTGTATCAAATGTGATTACAAAAGTTATATTATTTCAATAATAAGTCAGTTCTTTTGCATAATTTGATTTAGGTGGTGTTTATGCATCACAAATACACTTTTGGCAACTTTTAGCCCGTTTGACCCGTTATACCCATTTGACTCATGTAGAGATATAACATAACCTGAACTTCTCTATTTTTTCCCCAGAAACGCACAAACAAGACAACTTTCGCATCCCCTTCCAGTACTAAGAGCCCGTGAGATTGATGAGTGGTCAAGAAGTCAAGATTATAAATCTCTTATGAAACGGGCAGTTAGTACAAACTCTTTGCAAAATGCATAGTAGATTGGAGAAAGATTAAATACTTAAATGAGGTAAATGCTCGCTCTTAATATTCAAAATCCAACTTCAACATGAGACAGTTTGATAAGCTATGGATTCTTGCCACTCTGGTGTTGATTGGATAAGCATTCATCAAGTTCTACAAATTTAGCAACCATATCTGGTTATACACACTCAGTATTTACACAACCTTTCTTATACATGTACAAATTCACATATCATGTTTCAAAAACGCGTCTATACATGTTAATATAAGCTTATAATGATCGAAATATTCCCCTGTTCTGATAAGAATGAATTTACTATAACCCTTGTTAAACTTTTAAAGTATATGCAGAGAAATATTGTGGCATGTACTTAAAAGTTAAAATGATGGTCCATAAACTGTTGATTCACATGCACACAGTGGCGGACCCAGAATTTTTTTTCTTAGGGGTCGAAGATTTTTAGGGGTGATTGTCTATAGTTAAATATTAAATTTTTTCGGTCCGGGTCGGGATCGGGTCTAGGGCTGTAACAGGGTGGGCTCGGGCTCGGCTGTTTAAAAAAACGATCAAGCTGAGTCGGCTCGTTTATTGTAACGAGTTGAAATGTTGAGCATGGGCTCGGTTCGTTAAAAGCTCGAGCCAACTAGTGGCTCTTCGAGTTGGCTCGTTTATTTTTGTAATATCTTTTAATTGTATGCTTTTTACACATATTAATACATCAAAAAAAAACATTTTTAGCATACTTATAGTGTATAATTTATAATTCAAGTTCAATGGAGAACCAACTTCTCTTAATTGGTTATTTGTCACATCTTCAACCCAACTGTTAAGCTCATTTACTAGATACAATCTCTCAAAGTCTAGGAAATCGACATCAACTTAAAACGTGGATCTAAAATAACACAATTGACATAAGCACCCCAACTTCCCTCTAATACTTCTCAAGCTTTTTTCTATATTGACACACTCATGTTGTACTTCTGGAAAGAAAATGAATATTAGGTCTAGGGTGATAATCGCTTACTCTGCTCTATCTTTTTGAATAAATTTATGTTATAATTTATGTATTAGAATTTGTGCTTTAATGTAAATGAGCCAAATGAGCGAGCCACGAGCCGATTGAGTGTTGCATGCTACTAAAACAAATTGAGAATTTGTTTACTTAGGTTTAAAATTTAAATGTGTATCGGGTTTGTTTAAGGGTTTAAATGGGTATTGGGTTTTCTTTTGTTTAAATGGTTATTGGTTAAAAGGTTTGGTATAATTTATTTATAAGATTTGATGGGTAATGACTTAGGTCAATTGTATTATAATTGATTAGTATTTAAGTTTTATACTTGTTAATTAGGTTATAATTAATTTTTATTTATAAAATTTTAAATTAATTTTTCTTTGGGGTTAATGTCAAAATTTTATGGATGATGGTGTCAACATTTCCTGTGTCGCTTGGGATTATCTATACTATATAATAAATAAAAGTTTTTTCATGCCACGTGTCGCCTCCACATTCATTCTTATCATTTTTTCCCGCTTCTCTCTCTTATTAAATGCACCTCCTTTTTTTAACAACAATATATATTTAAAAAAAATATTAATTATACTAATAAAACACATTTATTTTAAATTATCCCTTATGAAACTTTGAAAATCTAATTATTTAACTTATATTTTCAATCAAATAATAAATGAAAAACAAATTACATTAAATAGTATTTAATTTATTTTCGAAACCCAATTATATATTAGTTTTTGCATATTTTGAGTTTTGTTTTATATCCTTAGTATATGATACATTTTTACACGTGTAAAATATACACATAAAGATTTAAAAAATTTATTTATTGATATTTTTCACCCGTGTGTATACACGGGATCTAAACTAGTATTGTATATATAATAAACATTTTTTTTTCATGGGTGTTGAGCGACCCCGTATGGTCGTACCCAAAGGGTAGGCACGTCAATGTGTGCACATGGTTTCGTCCGTTTATTAAGCGAAAATATAGAAAAATTTTGAAAAAAAGTTATTTTCTTAAGTGTGTTGTACCTCTATATGCATGTTGAATAACAATCACACCTGTAATTATGAGACGTGTGATTCCATAGGTACATATCTAATTTTGCTCGTGTATGAGACATTAATCATGTAAAAGCAGTCGTACGTGATGGGGGCACTCACGTAACAACTTTTCGTTTGTGTGCCATTAGCAAACATACTTTCGGTGGTAGTTTCCTGACAAAATTCAATACACACGCGACATGAACTTATGTGGTATCCGTTTTATTTTTGTATCTAAGGTGGAATCACAACATAATACTTAAGTTTGTTACGTAAGGCATGAAACTTAGTCGATTAGTATCATTATTTCATTAAAGAGAGATCATTATATGTATGAGTGGTTTCTTTTTGATGACTTATCCAAACATAGCGGAGGTCAAAGGTCTTTTGAATCATAAGATCAATCGTGGTTCGTGGTTGATTCGTAAGATCAATCATACAACTGGTGTTGTGTAACGTTCTCAGAAAGTAAGAACATGACTGGTGCAGCGCTTTAGCTGCAAGTATTTGTGACACTAAGTTGGAAAAGGGTGGACCTATGTCTAGCTTAGTGCTCGTTTTGTTATATGATCGTCTTAATGGCTTGGAATTACATCATCTCCATATTATAGTAGTGTTCATGCCTTAAAAAAATATAAATATCATTTAATGTTTCCATCATACGTTTGTAAATGCTTATGTTTCGTTTAACAATTGTTGAGTTGGCGCCTTATGATTTAACATACATTTTTCTTTACGTTAAATTTAGTATTTTTATTAATATTTAATTAAATCTCATTAAGCTATAGGTGTTGGAAGATTCATGTCAACTTGGTCGTTAAACACCCTCAAAACAAAAAGAAGAAGTCCAAATCGTAATACAACAGGTTCAACATAAATGTGAAAACTCTTGTTCACACGTTACGCAAGTCACCAACACATTTGACTAGACATTCACACTTGAATTTTGGCATGACGTGTGAAATTGGCACGCTTGACTAAACCACTTTCAAAAATAGATGGTCACTATCAGGGGCGAAGCTATGAACGGCCCCTGCCGTTTTTTCCGTTAGTAGTGTTAATTTTTCCGTTTTCGTCCGAAATTTTTTTTACGTATAGAGCCGGCCCCTGCTTATTTTTTTCGGCCCCCGCTTCTTAGATTTTCAAGCTCCGCCACTGGTCACTATCTTCTATTATACTTATCAACATCCAAGTCTTTGATAATGTTTTGTCGTCTATATGAAGTCATTAACTTGACCTATCTTCACAGCTAGGGACATACATCAAGCACACCTAAGTTAGCAATAAACTAAGTGAATAAAACATTTTTAAGGTCTAATAACTACTTATATTGAAAGTTATAATATACACATAAAAAGCCTAAGCCTACGTCATTAGTCTACACAACACACCATAACGCTTCACATGTTATCGTGATCACTAAGATTCACGGACTTAACGGACGCGATTTGTGTCTCACCTCCCACACCGTTCTGCTCATAATGGAAAAGGGAACTCGAGCGTACCCGTCTCATTACCTACCGTCTCTAATTGTCATAATCGACAATCATCAACCACCATGATTTTTTTATGAACCTGCATTCTGAATCCTCTTTAGGTTCGAACCACGTCTAATTTAGGTTTGAACTCTCTAAAGGTTTGAAGTACTTTTTTTTTGGTTTTGAACACTTTTTATTAGGTTTTTATATTATTTTATCGAGGAAAAAGGAATAATTGAGGTGTATATTTTCAATCAAACATTTTATTTGACACTGAATTTTCGGGCTGCCCACATATCTACATCATCTGATTATTCAAAATACTCCACAATAACACATGGTCACTTGTTCCTCACGCCAAAGATATGAATGTTGTTGGTTGTCGATGGTTATGTATGTTGAAACATGTGGTGTTATTATTGAACATAAGCAACACTTAGTTGCTAAAGGATTTTATCAACATTCATGTATTGATTATGATGAAAAATTAGCACCATTGTCTAGCATACCATAACCATATGTGTTCTTGCCTAATTAGTAGCCTCCTAAGGATTATCTCTTTGATACCTCACCGACAAGAATTCCTTGTCATATGGAAATTCAAATAAGAAAGTTCATATGGCTTATTACAAGAACCATGAGGTTAGTTAGTTCCATTGTTTGCCGGTTTCTCTTGAACAACTTGGTTCTAGTGGCTAGACTCTTCTCTTTTTATATTTAGACATGGAAAAACCAATATGTGTATGGTGATTTATATGGATGATATTGTTATAACTAGAAACTAATCACACATTGATATGGTGGTTTGTTCTTCGAGGGAAGTTTTGGCTCTGAAGGATCTTAGCCCACTTCATTTGTTTATGGGCATTGAAATAGTACCACATTAGCTTGGTAGTGTGCTATCTATAAAACGATACATTGTTGTACTACTACATCGAGCAAGTCTCACAAATGCTAACCATGTTCCATCTCTAATGTCTCTTAATACTAGTCACTTGATATATATTTAGTTTTATGACTCTACTAAGTACTGTCAAATTACGGTATCTGGCTTTCACTGTATTGGATCTTGCCTTCACTATTAATAAAGACCGGTAGTTCATGCATTAGCGGGCACTAAGGGAGCATTGGCGGACCTAGCTAGGTGTCGGCGGGTCGGCCGACACCGTTAAATTTTTATTTCTTTTGTTATATATGTGGTATATTTTCGAGCGACCCCCATAAAATTTTGAAACCGACCCCCATAAAATTGACAGCGACCCTCAAGAAATATTTTTTTAGGTTTATAGATTTTATAAATAAAAAATAATCAAACCAAACATTTAACCCTATAACAATCGACCCATAATCCATTAATTATGAAACTCTTGAGCTAAACCTTTAATAGTTTAACCCAATCACCTTTAAACAAAATAGGTTCAAATAAAAAATAAACCCATAAATAAACCCAATACCCATTTAAATATTTTAAACCTAATTAACTATTGAAAAAAGAGTTGATAGTTGTGTTTGTTATATTAAAAAAGAGTTGATTATAAAAGTTCCTATAGATGATGTAGCCATGTAGGGGTTCGGTTTCAAAAAAATGAAAACTTGTAGAGAACAATTATAGGGATATTGTTTTTTAATTATGCATTTCTAATGACAAGGATCGTATTATTATTGTTCGTTTATAATTTTGTTAGTTTTCATTGTTTTATTGTGTGACCCGACCCGGCCCGAAAAAAGTTAATACTAATTATTGACAATCGACCCCAAAAAATCTCCGACCTCCATAAAAAAAACTTCTGGGTCCGTCACTGTAAGGGAGTGAAATAAATCTTTGGATATCTTAGAGGTATCGATTGGGCAGAATGTGAAGATGAATGTTTGTTGTGTATCGATTGGGCAGAATGTGAAGATGAATGTTGATCAACATGTGGTTATGTTATATTTTTTAGTACAAATCCCATAATAAGGACTTGCCAAGAACAACACATACTATCTCAGTTATCTACTAGTTTGAGTATATAAGGCTTGTAGACACAACGACACTTTACTTTAACATTAGTATTTTCTTCATGAGTTAGAAACCACACATTTCAAAGCTCTCTGGTGTAACAATCTTGGAGCCACTTATTTTTCAACTAATCTAGTACTTCATGCACTGCTAAACATGTGGAGATAAATTTCTATTTTTAAAAGGAAAATTTGGAACAGAAGGAAGGAGCTCTAAGTTCAATTCATCACAACACATGATCATCTTGCTCGTGTCTTCGCCTTTATACGCCTAGATCTATGTTATTAGGGCACAAGCTCAATCCGTTACACACACTTAGCTTGGGATGTATTAAAATAAAATTACTCATACATGAGGTTTAGGTCCAACCCAATGTTACATGTGCTTTAAGTCAAGGTTGCTTCATACACATATCATTACTATGTAAGATGAGATTTAATATCTGACTCTTATAATCATTTATCTAATTATTAAATGATCAAATATAATTATTTATTTATTTAATAACATATGGCTATTAATTAGTTGATGGGCATAATTACTCTTAATGGGTAACTAATAGGTTTTCTCTTGGGTGTACATACAAATAGAGAGTTAATTAGAGGATATAGACTAATATTCAATCTATTCCATCACCACTAAATCGTCCCTCCTCTCTTCTAACCGTGAACTCTCCCGAACTCACCTAATACCATCCTAATCGTACATCTTAAACGGGAACCCGATCCAGATCAGAGATCATGTCGTCTTCCCTATCATCGGTGAACTTAACACGTATGTTATTATTATTGTTTTCCATTACATAGTCACAAGAACTGATCAACATACCAAATATACAATCATACTAAATATATATTCAATTTAATCATCTACAATATACCATTTAACACTACAATATAAGTAATAAAGTTAATTGAGGTCATGAACATCACAAAGTCGTTTGTGGTGTTTGAGGTCTTAGAACCTCAAAAGGAGTATGGAAGGGTTAGTGGATGATTAACTAACTAATGTATACATACATATGTGGTAATGTATGTAAGGTGTTTTATATATCAATAGAAGTTTTTGGGTGCTAATTGGCATTCGGGTTGGGATTAGACATATATAGGTGTTAATATATGTTATCGGAAAAAGCCAAAACTTGTAATAAGAATATTTCACGCTAGGAAATGAATTTTGAAAGCCATAATATACGAAACCTGGCTTCCCCGAGGTGAGGAATCCAAAAAACTAGGCTACACAGGGGTGGCGTAATTTACGCCCGTGAGGGGCTGTTTACAGTCACTTTTACGCCCAAAATGTTGAAATGTCATTTTTTATCGATTATTGTTGTAAGGGTCTGGGGGATCACATGGGGGTCGTATATATCATCACTAATGGTTGTTTTATGGTGTTTCCTTATAGGTAAAGCTCCGGTTTGATTTCTCTGGTCAAACTTCATGATGGATTGGGTTCTCGGTTATTTTTTTATGTGGTTGTTAATGTTTGGAGTAAGAACTCTACTTGGAAGTCTTTAAACTTGTTTGACCTATCATAGAACCAATCATGATTACGATATCTCTTGGTCTTATATCCGTTAAGCGCATGTGAGTGAGAGATACCTCCAACCCATATCAACTTAATTGACCATCATACATGGTTTTTAGAAAGAGTTGGTTATTTGGACATCCTTTGATTTTATTTTGACATCCTGGGTGCCCTATACTTCTCGTATAGAGCTATACTGGCCTTATAGGGTTCATTAATTACCAATGATTGGCTGGTAATTAATGAAATCTATACGACCAGTGTAACCCTATACGGAAAGTATAGGGCACGGGTATTATTTTTGAGTGGAAAAACAAGCCTTGGAGAGGAAGAATGGGTATAATATAGGGCTACACGGCTAGTATAGCCCCTATACGAATCGTATATGTTTTTTTTTAAATTTCACTCAAATTTTTTTTATAAATTTTGTTTTTTGTTTAACTATTAATATAAAATTTTATAATATTTTAACAGATCGTATAAATACTTTTTTTTAAACTTCAAATATTTTTATAGAATTTTCTTTTTTTTTATAAATTTTTTTTCTTTGTTTAACTATTGTTATAAAATTTTTTGTCAAATTTTAACGAGACGTATAGGTATTTTTTTTTAAATTTCAAATATTTTTATAGAATTTTATTTTTTTTTATAAAATTAAACAAAATTGTTTCATTGTTTAACTATTATTATAAAATTTTATCAAATTTTAACTTCGCGTGTAGGGTACTTTTTTTACAGACTGACTTCTGGAGAGTTAGACGCATCAAGTACAAACCTCGTACATCATACCTATACTGTCCGTATAGAGCTATACTAGTCGTATATGTGTGCATTTAATGTTGATGAAACCCTATACATGTAGTATTAAGCTATACGGCTCGTATGAAAGATGTAAACTAATTTTTAGGGTTGTCCAAATAACATCACCATTTCAGAACTCTCATCCTAGGGCCGGGTCTATCAGTCTACCTTTAATTGTCGTCTTTCGACTTTCAAGGGTGGCCTCTTTCAAGACCCGAATGTGAATCCATTAATTGTAATCTGAAAGGATGGAGTATTCCTTTAGTAGTCGTCATTTTTTCTTATAAGTTTTGATTCCAAAGAAAGCTACGTACAATTAAAAAAATTATGCTGAATCGAACTTTCAATCTACGACAACCAGATTCATAGACCCAGTCCTCAATCTCAAATTTGCAACTTGTGATATCAAACCACTTCAAATTAAAAATTACAGTACTTCTTTGAAATAGAAATTAATTGTATTAATATTATAATGCATGTAGCTTTATTATATTCCCATAATTCACGACTATATATAAAAACCTAACTATGAAAAATATATTTCACATAAATTAAGATGGAAGCATTATTCTTTTTTTACTTCATCCTATCCTTTCTTCTAACGGCAATTCTGTACCATAAACTCCGGCCAAACATTGTCGGCCTGATTTCCTTCTACAAGAACCGCCACCGTCTGTTGACATGGTACACAGATCTACTTACGGCATCACCAACTCAAACGGTGGTCATACAACGGCTTGGTGCCCGGAAAACCATCATCACAGCCAACCCGCAAAATGTGGAGTACATGCTTAAAATAAACTTCATTAACTTCCCCAAAGGCAAACCCTTCACCGAGATTCTCAACGATTTTCTAGGGCATGGGATATTTAACGTTGACGGAGATCTATGGCATGCTCAGCGCAAGTTAGCAAGCCACCAGTTTACTTCCAGATCATTGAAACAGCACGTGGAAGTTAACGTGAAGGAAGCCGTGAAATCGAAGCTTTTTCCGTTACTAGATTCGTTCGCCGACGCGACGGCAATAGATTTACAGGAGGTGTTGAGAAGGCTAGGGTTTGATATTGTTTGTAAACTCTCATTAGGGTTTGACCCTTTTTGTAGGGGAGATCGAGAATGTTCGATCTCCAATCAAGTATCGATTCTGAATGCGTTTGACCGCGCTGCGGAGATCAGTGCCAAGCGCGCGGCTGCACCAATCTCTGCCGCGTGGAAGTTGAAAAAAATATTGGGAGTTGGGTCGGAGAAGGTTTTGAAAGATTCCGTTAATGAGATTCATGAATATATAATGGAAATAATTCATGAAAGAAAGAAGAATATTATTATTAATAATAAATGTAACAAAAACCAAGATTTGTTAAGCAAGTTGATAATGGATGGTATGAGTGACGAGCTAATTAGGGATATGGTGATAAGTTTCATCATGGCCGGAAGAGATACCACGTCGGCGGCGATGACGTGGCTGTTTTACGCGCTTTCCCGGAATGCCCACGTGGAAGAAAAGCTTGTAAATGAAATAAGGTTAAAATTCAAAGATGATGAGTTTGATGATTTTAAGGAAATGAAGTATTTACAAGCTTGTATTTATGAAACCATGAGGTTATACCCGCCGGTTTCTTGGGATTCGAAGCATGCTCTAAACGACGACGTTTTGCCGGACGGGACTCCGGTGAAGGCCGGAGATAGAGTGACTTATTTTCCTTACGGTATGGGAAGGATGGAGAGTATATGGGGGGCGGACCGGCTGGTGTTTAGACCGGACCGGTGGTTTGATATTGAACCGGGTGAGGAGGGTGGGGTGTTGTCGTTGAAGGAGGTGTCGCCGTACAAGTACCCGGTTTTTCATGCCGGTCCTAGGGTTTGTCTTGGGAAGGGGATGGCTAATGCCCAGATGAGTTATGTTGTGGCTTCGATAGTGAACCGGTTTGAGTTTAGGCCGGTTGGACCGGGGGAGGCATTGTACGTGCCGTCGTTGACGGCTCATATGGGCGGTGGGTTTAATGTGTCCGTTCGACGGCGACGGTCACTGGGTGGTGCCACGTGTCAAGATAAAGAGATTAAGAATTGACATGAAAGTACAACTTGAGAAAGTCCATTCTTTAACACTTGTATTGATTTTGTTTTTTATTTTTAACTTTTTGTGGATGATGAATGTAGTCACATCACATCACGTGAATGCATATTATTTTGATGGAACCTTATCGATACACAACTTATGAGTTAACTCCACACCACTCATATTTAACACACGTTGTATTGATGAATACAATATGGATTGATAATACGGTTTGTATTACTTTTCAGACTGTCGGTATAGGTGCATATCCAACCCGGGTTTCCTGACCAAATGAATTGAGCCGAACCCGGTTCGGGTTCAACTCGAGCACCACAGAAGCTAGTTCGACCCGAAAACACTTGTAGGTTTTGATTCGGTTTTCCTGTCGCGCGATCCAACCCGGGTTCTACAAAACCCGGTTCTAACCGGGTCCCGACACGGGTCGTAATGTTGAAAATTCACACTTGAAAAATGCTCATATGACCTTTTTTCGATTTTGACTGCTAAACTTGACTTTTATGGACCATTTTGCCCTATATGTTTGTATAAATATCTATTGGATATAATTGTATGATCACCACATTCAAAAACTCTAAAAAAACTCAAACACGTTCTCAAAACACGCTAAGGCTTCTGAATCATTGATCAATTCATTGCCCATATTATTAATTTGGTTGTAGAAGATGGACTTAGCGCTGAACAGGTTGAAGATTTCAAAAATATGTTGTTTTAAAACAAGTAGAAAATGTGTCACTATACTGATTTCATTTGCTTAGGTCCGAATTGCGTTGTACATACTGTGTGAAATTTGACTTGGAAAATATTTGAAAACACTTTGTGACAAAGATAAACTTTACAAAATTTTCATAATCATCTTGTGTCGCGTAGTCGGGTTATTTTGTTTCCGCATGAGGGTTGGGAAAGTATTAAATATATAAACCAATTCCTCAAGTTTTTCAAAACCGCAACCACAAAAATATCAGGGTTTAGCATCCCACGAGTTATTTAGTGCTTAATCAACTATATTTAATGACTAACAAATTACGCGAGTTTCAAAAGGATGATATGTTTACGACAATGGTGACTCCTATGAAAGAATTTTTTTTAAAATATATTAGTGAGCTACCTCTCGTTTTTACATGTGCCGTCGTTTTGAACCCATGTATAAATGTTACCGGCAGGGGCGGATTTACATAGGCATTAGGGGGTTCACCGGAACCCCCGAGTTTCGAAATTGTAGTAGAAACCTATATAGAAAAATATGGGTGAACCCCTTAAAAAGGTTAAAAACCAAGCAAGATCAGATTTTGAGATGTGTTGTTGAAGACCAAAAAATCTGGAGTGATTGTTTGCTATGGATGAATGTCTATGAAAACTTGAAGGTTTAATGAAGAACATTGGTTTTATAGAAAGATGAACTTTAGAGAGAGAAAATTTGATGTTGACAATTGCATTGGGGTCGGTAGATATAGAAGAGTCATATTTGCCTAGCAAAAAATTTCTTCAATTTCAAGTTTTAACATTAACCCAATTAAATGATTTAAGTTACATCTTTTAAACAAAAATATTTGACTTGTAAGCTAAAAGTTTTATTTAAATTAAATAATCATAAAATTAACATATCGTAATATTATATTACTAGGTTAAAATCCATGTATTACATGAGTTGAATAAAAACAACTTATGAAGATTTGTATGTTGGATGTTACTGGTGAAATAATTATTTTTTAAAAATATTTTATAAAAAAATGAAAGAAATGTTCAATTTATAAAAATGGTTTATGAACATGCATATTTTTTTAAATAAAAAAAGTTTTATAAAAATTATTATTATTTAATAGGAGAGAGAGGCGGGAAACAAAAAAAATTAAAGAAACTTGTATAATTAATAGGAGAGAGAGGCGGGAAAAAAATGTTAAAAGTGAATATGAGAGTTACAAGTGTCACTTTAAAACCTTTATTTATTATACAGTATAAATTTGTTTTTTACTTTTTAATGATTATGTTTTTTATTAATGTATCGTATTTTTATTATATGTTAAACCTTAGAGCATTCTTATCAGTTCCCTATCTCTATCTCTATAATTACACTAAAAATCATTACATTTTCTCTGTGTTTTTTAATTAAATAATATTTTTTTATACATTTATCATTACCTTTTCTCTCTCATCCACTCACAACACTTTCAAAAAATATTAAAAAATTTATGCAGATGAACAGTGTTTTTTCCAAATTTATAAAAAATGTATATCTTTTCTCTCTCATTCACTCACAACTACTTTAAACCATTCCCTAAAATATAGGGAACCCCACTCACAAACATATTGGAAACTGATGTGAATGCTCTTACCCGACCCGAACAATCGAACCGAACCGAATTTTTTTATGTCCGGCCCTATGAAATCAGAACATTTAAAAACAGTGAACCCCATTCTTGGATCCGCCACTGGTTACCGGGGTTGAAACTTTAATTGAGGAAGTAACTTACGATTTTGATTTGGGCGATGAAAACCAAAATTTTGCAACTAATACAAAACATCACTTTCACAAATCTCTTCAAAATAGGTTTGATGTTTATCTTTCAAAATATGAATCAACACCAAACGTCCATGCGACAACGACTTCGAGATGTATATTGAAACAATTTTTTTTTATCCAGTATGACTCCCAAAGAGTTTAAAACGTTTGATATTTGGCTTCATGAAAAGAAAGGAAACACAATTTCCGATTCTAGCTGTAATGACCCGTGACTTACTCCAACGGCGGTTGAGATGTGTATTTATTTAAAAGATCATTTGGACTCGACGGGATGGATACAAAATAGGTCAACTATCGAAGACGAAGTATCAATTGAAGAAGAAATACGACATCAAGAAGGACGATCATCTCCACTCTCTGAAAAAGAACTTGCCTATGATTTGTCTATACGCACATGCGACAATGATTCAAGCGAAGAGTACACTTAACGACGACTATGACGACAAATAAAATAAAAAGTAATTTGTATCCACTTTGTAATTCCTAAAATTATGTTTTTTAATGGATTTATATTTTCTTATTTCTAAAATTTTAAACGTTATTAAAAGTTGAATTTATATTCTGAATTAATTTCTTGTTACTTTATGCTTTTAAAATAAATTTTCATAAAATAAATCTTTTTTATAGAACCCGGTTTGAATCGTATTAGTTTATAAAAATTAATTTTCTATTTAAAAACTAGCTTAGAACCTATGTACCACACATGGTGAAAAAATATCAATACATAAAATTTTTAAATCATATGTTTATCTCCTTTTGAGATAGTCACCGAGTACCACACATGGTGAAAAAATTAATATACTATAATACTTATAAACCCCATACTGTTCTATTAATAAAAACACATGGACCAATTATATCATATGTTTATCTCCTTTTGAGATAGTCATCGAGTTGGCTATACACGTTCGACGTGAATATTTTAGTCCATATAACTTCATATGATATATTTCTTGAGGTTTTGATATCAATGCTTTAGGCATTTACAATCATTCATAACCTTTTTTCTGTTTTGACTAATTATTTATGTGCATACATTATCAACATTTTGGCACATAAACTTCCTCATTTGGCACATAAATTTCTATATCATATGCAAAGATTGTATTAACAAGTGTTTCATTTCCAAACTCGGTATTGTACCGTTTCATAGTTTATGAAGATATCATACTCGTCAAGTATAGTTTCTTCTATATGTATTCATTGGTGCACAAGAATTACATCCTTAAGATGTTTCAAGTTACCTTTTAAGCACTCAACTTATTTAGAAACCTCATGAGGAGTTTTAATTATATTTAAGTTATCAATGTGTACAAATAATCATAACGTATTTGGATCACAATGTTCTCGAGAACTTTACATGATTTTAGTAGTCTAAATCTTTCAGGGATTTACATGTAAAGTTCGATATCATGTGAGTCACAATATCCATAAGACGCGATCAATTCTCTTTTTATATTACCAGACTAACGAGATATTAAAAGTCGTTGCATTCACCATTGGACATATATCCTCATAATAAAACTAGGTCTTTGCAAAAATCCATGTGCTACCAATTTCGCCTTATATCGATTAGTTTCACCTTTATATCATAATTTCGCACAAAATAGACCTGTTCATTTTCAACATGTTTTACAACTTCAGTTGTATGGACTACTGGTCCGTTAACTTTCTTTTTAGTGAGAGAATTTTAATTCTGCCTCATTTGCGTCTTTACATTTTGGTCAATCATTTCATATGCAGATACATTCTTGATCCTCAGCATTTCGATTACTTTAAGCGCTATTATATACAATAGTATTATCGACGTCGATGTTGTTTCGATTCCATATTATTTATAGACATGATACAATTTACCGAGATCACATTATTTTCAGGTACCTGAGGTTCTTCTAGAACCATCATGCCTAATGTCTCTTTAATGGACCCTTTTACTTTTACCTCGACTTGACCATATTCATTATAAATTGCTCCATTTTACAAGGATTTTTTTTCGAAACCGAATGGTCTATCACATTTCAAACATGCCTTATACTTACTACTAATATGTAATCGTCCTTCTAGGACATTAATCTTAATTGGAGCACCATCAGTTGTTATATGTGACTTAGTCACTCTTTTAAGGTCAGTGAATGTGTCTGGTAATTTATTTGCTAATCTTATTAATTATCTTTTGAACAACTGGTTCATATTTAGTTTGGGGATCAAGATAATATAGAGATAATTCATTCCAAATTTCACTTTCCAACTGCTTTTAATCTCCCCCTCGTGTTGAGAATGTTGATTCCATAAATTGAGTCGTAATGTTAATGGCTCTAATAACTTATTATAGATAGTTATTCATTTCCAACATGTATTCACAACCTCCTTTGAGGTCCCATCTTTGTGCGTTGTGGTGGGCAATTACAACACATATCGCACAACAACAAAAAAACTTAGATAGGAAATACTTAGTTCCTGACCAAAAACAAATTCTATTCGGGAGAAAATACAATAACTTGTAGGCTTGATGTGATTTACTATTGCAACATGTACATAACATGGTCCCAAACAAATAAAATAAATTGTTACTCTCATAATTATTGGACATGTAGTGCTCGTCTCAACAAAAACAATTTATGTATGAATATATGATATTCACCACTTATTCCAACAATCCATAGTAACTTGGGATTAATATCACTGTTATTACCAAAATAAATGTGTTATTCTGGAATAATGTGCTGGCTATCTTATTAGCTAAGTCACACATTATGCAAACTTCAAGTTACAAATTTGATAACCATTTAGACGATGCATCGATTTAAAAAAACTAAATGGTATACTCATTATATATATCTTTATATATGATTTCCAGAATATTTAGAGATTCACACCCTACTTTAGTTGGTAATAACTAACTTCCCTTGAAAGCAAACATTACATGTATAAATTTTCAGTACTTAATTCTTGAATACATTTCATATCAACATTGACTAGGGATGATCTAACCGGTCATGCCAATTAAATAATCACGATCCATAAACTTCTTTAGTGTGTCACTTCTTGCGGCATATGATCATGACTTTTACAATGATCATTATATAATCACATTCAATTCAGGGAATGCATTATAACCGCACAACTTTCATAGTGGGTTTCAGACCTTTTAATAATATTGCTACTTACGAGCATATATGAGGCGTGATGAGTGGAATTTGTTTTATTCAACACTTGCTCATAAATAATCTTCTCTTCACATAATATCAATTGAGAAGTAATTCTGATCGAGTTATACACATTTACCTTTTTAAAATCTTATAACATTTTATAGTTTGTAATTAGCTTTAAGGGGTATGACACTTTGGGTGTCATTTCTTTACCTTAGGTTATTCCAAAAATATGAGTGGATCTTTTACTATAAGCAAAATATATTTATAATCCTTTACGAGAGTGATAAAAGAATACAAATTAGTATTTTATTTGCTTTTATTAATATGTTATAATCAACAATATATTTGACATATAGAAGAAATATACCATGTAGTTAAATAAGTGATTCCAACGTTATACTTTACCATCATATAAAACGAGTTACATCATGGTTTTAATAAAATTGCAATAATGATGATCTTGCAATAAAAGAAACCATTAGAAATCATTTTTCAAATACGATTTTGTATCGATTGAAAAATTACTAATTTATGAATGATTATATACATAAGTTACTCGACAACTTTCTTCATAATTAATTAATTATTATTATTGTATATACTCTTGAGAAAATAACCGTTAACGGTTGTTGCAAACTCCATTTGTAATTTCAGTTTTAGACAGAAGAAAAAGAAAGAAATAGTGTGTTTTGATGAAAACACATAAATGAATCAAAGCAATCTTCTTATGAAAAACATTGAAGAAACCATATATGCAATTCACTATAATTCAAGTCTTGTGATGGAGTTATTAAAATGGCTAAATTCATAGATAATGAGGTACGACAATTATATAAACAATAGAAAAAAAAGGTATTATCACTTGCACTTCTCTATCAAGCAATTAGGTTCTAATTTAGAATTTATTAAAATTTAAGAGTTTAATACGAATATTATTTGAATATCTATATTCTCATTTAACAAAACACAGGTGCGTTTATATATATAGTTTTACAATTCTCCTTGAAACTAACGATACTAATATTTTAACTTTATTCAAGGTCATAACTTTACCATCTTATGTAAATTTCTACAATCTATAATTTTTCAATTTTTGATATGATTAGTATCGATATATATGGAGCTATTTTTTTTCTCAAATATTTGAAGGATTTAGAAACATACTCAGCATTTGATTTACGTTTTAGCATTATGTTTAAATATTAGTCCCATATTTTTGTATAATAGCGCATCTCAAATTAAAACTAAAAAAAAAAACCAACTTACGTTTCACCTATTTTCCACCCAATTAATGTCAATTATTTATGGAATTAAGAGATTTTAAATGAATTTAAAAGATTAATTGAGATTTTATGTATTTCATCTTTTCATTTTAAAAAAGACCGTATACCTTCAAAGCATAATATGTAAATGAGTTTAACAAATAGAAACAGAAAAATTCATTTACTATCTTACAATTTCTACTTATGTTTATCATGTACCAAAAACCAATTAATTCTTTTTTTTAGTGGTAAGAATCAAAATCAAGATCGTGTAATCTGTTATACACACATGTAAGATAATAAGTCTTAGATTCAACAAGAAACAGGCGCGAGTAGTACCTTATTCGTGTAATAGAGGCTGCTGGTGTTCTTTAGAATTAAGTTTGCGACTGCACCATAACCGGAAGCAAAACTCCCCATTGAAACTACAACAATAGAACTCTTCAGTTTTGAAATCGGGCGGCATATCGTATAGCAACGAACGAACTCGTGCTGATAACGTGTTTTATAACAACAGCCTAATAGCAATATATAATATGTAATATGTATATGACAATAGAGAGAGTAAAGAGAAATGAGAAGAATAAGATAATTCTATTCGTGTATATTATCCAACAAACAACTAGACTACATATATATATAGTCTTTAATAACTAATACAATGAATACATATTTATTGATAAAATAGTAACCACTATAAGTATTACTCCATATTTAATTATATTGATAACCATAATCAATAATATTTATAACATATATTTATTGGTTCCAAATATGGCCATATTGTTGCAAGATTATATGGTTGTATTGTGACCACATGACCCATATTATGTCTCAAATGTGACTGCTGTCATGTTTGAATGATTTGAGCAAGGATGACACGACCCGTATCACCTAATACGACTCATATAATATGATAGGGGTACTGTCCTATTGGTGTCTATGCGTGAAGCTTGTGTACCAATAAACACACCTATTTGAGGAAATACACATATTTTACCATTTTCAACACCCGAAATTGACAAGATAACCTTTTAATCTTTAAAAAATTTATTTTACTTCTCCTCTCCCACGGTAAAAAGTAAGCAGCCAAGTATCGTACCATCGTGCCACACTTATGCCAATTGCCAAAGTGTTATACCGCCAAGCTAAAGCATCATATCCCTGAGCAATTATTCCTTTGTTTGTAAAACTTTTAAATAACTTTCATATTTTTTCATAAAATTTATACCATAAAGTTTTAAAAAAATCTTTAATTCAAGTATAAATATTAGTTCAAGATACGGCCATATTGTTACAAGATTATATGGGTCGTATTGGGTCACATGACCCGTATTATGTGTCAAATGTGACTTATGTGACCAAGGACGACACGACTTGTATAATATGACAACGGCAATGCCATTGATTCATTTTTCTAGAATAATTTATAATTTGGGACCAACTAAACTAGAAAGAAAGACACGAAAATCAGTGCATCACCACATGCTTAAAAGTTGAAAACAAACACACTAGAAGTTGAAAGCTTTTAATACCAGAGAAATCTACAAGCTACAACCGTCCACCGTTGACTTGCCACAACGACAAATTTATATAAAAAATCTGGATTACGTCAAAATGATCTTGTTTTTAAGTCATAAACTAGGATCTTTACCCGTCCCGCGTTGCGACGAAGTCGAAACGTAGTCTAACTCAAATTTAATCATTCAGTGGCGTGAAGCAAACCTTAAACGGTTAAAAACAAGTTTTGGCTTTAACACTAACATACCTAAGTACATAAAAGTAACGTATGAATTTAAGGTGGATCAGTTTTGGATATCGAAACATAGATATAAAAATGTATTACGCCTCTCATATTGCGTCTAATAGTTAAAAAATAGTTACGTATATAAAAAAACATATAAGATTATGGCTAATAAAAAAAAGGTTTGGCTTTGACACTAACATATTTAAATACATAAAAGTAACGTACGAATTTGAGACGGATCAGTTTTGAAAATCGAACCATAGATATAAAAATATATTATGTCTGTCATATTGCGTCTAATAATTAAAAATAATAATAATAAAAAAACCGTGTAATAAAAAATAATAATGAAAAGAAAAAAAAAACAATTCTTTTTTTTTGGTGGCTAGAGGTATCGACCCGCAGCCTAAACATAATAAAGGGATTTAATGAATATAAGCATAACACTACACCATGACAACATACTTGTTATAATAGGGAACAATAATTACATAACATTAAATTGGATGTGTAGGTGGCTAGGGGTGATTATTGGGCTTTAACCGGGCTAACCCGGACCAGACGGGACCAGGACCGGGACCATTAACAGGGTAAACTGGGGACCGAGGACCGGACCAATTGTTAATGGACCGGTCCGGGCTTTCACGGGCTTTAATGGGCCGGTTCTCGGGCTTTAGCATCAGGTCCGTTTAATTAAATTACCTTAATCGTATTAGCTTCTGTGTAACTATAAATCCGACTTATTAGACGTTTCTCGTACAATATTCTCATTTGTTTGTTAACGGAAATAGAATATTCTTGAATATTAAATCGAAAGAATTGGCCGAATTGTTACAAATATCAATTCAAAGAGATCTTTGCTTTTTATTTCATTTTCTTTTTCATTTTTTTTCTTTATGCAAGATTTTAGTTGTGAACTAATGTTATATGCATTTGAATGTGTTTTAGTTTTTGTTTCTTTTTACCTTTTAGAATTTATTTTATATATATGTGTAAATAACATTACATTTATGTATAAATCATTATATGTAGTCTTTAATCTTTGTAGGAGATATATGCAATTGATATGGGTTGTTAATTATGAGTAGTAAATATCGAAAAGTGATAGGTAGGGTCGTAGAGTATTGAAAAAGCTTTTGCGCAACAACAAATGTTCATAATAAAAAATATGATGGTGTAAATTGTAATTTAAAATTGTACATTCAGTTCTATTCAATTCTAGTTCTCTTGGACGATGAATGAAAAGTATAAAGAAACATTAGGGTTTATATAACAAAATTGAATTAAGTTAAAAAAAACTATATTTATGAAAAACATTGTTTTCGTATTAAAATAGGAAGAAAACTTGAAAACGATTACTGTTTAAATTAAAAAAAGATATATAACTATAGTTAATATTTTCACAATCGTTAAATGTTCAAATAATAATAATATAAAGGAAATTTTTAAATATGGTTTATGTAAAACATAAATTAAGTGCTAGACTGTTTTTTTGAAATTATTAATTGTTCTATACATACGGGTTTTATGGGCTTTTTTAAAAACCCGCAGGCTTAGCCCGGACCAGGACCATAACTGTTAAGCCATGAAAGGTAGGACCGAAGACCGGACCGGTTACACACATCATGGGCCGGGCCCGGGTTTAACGGGCCGGTCCTGCGGGCTTTCACGGGCCAACCCGTTTAATGCACACGCCTATAGGTGGCCAATGGGAAATAACTCATTAAACATCATTAATTACCCTTTCGTGTTTTCTAAACATTCATTTTACGACGAAGTTTTTATATCTTGATTTCTGAAACCGAGGCAACGTGTTATTTTATCTACCTTTTGATTTTTGAAATTGAGCCGCTCCACCTTCACATGTTTTGATTTTCCGAATGTCACCTTTTTTACGTATATATATGTCTGCGCGCACAAAATTTATACACAAGAGTATAACTTTTTAAATATGATTTTTATAAAATTTCGAATATACCGCTGCGACATGCTTATTTTCATATATGTCTAGTTGTAAGTTTTGTTCAAAACTGCGTTGCACGTGATAATGTACAAGTCATATAAGCACTTATGTATACGTCGTTAAATCCGTTACAAATATTCGACGTCATTTTTTACCACGGTTAAACGCCCCCGCCGGAGCACGTTTGATGAGTTTACATAAAAGTTTTGATTATATTTTATAAAGTTTTGACGATATTAAATTTTTTTTTTGCGGCACACACTGTTAATTTTAATACGAAGTTAGGATATTTTAGATGATTAGAGATTACATAAACCACCAAACTGAGTTTCTTACTTTCTTAAATTTGTTTTATATATTGAAATAATTATTGTTATGCCCTTTGAATTTGTAGCCCTTAAAACTTTTTATGGAAACATCTTTTAAAAACATCTTATTTAATACTATTTTTTCTTTAACAACGTAGAATGGAGGCTGTTGTTTTATAGACATTTTATTTGGTATAATATTTTTTTAGCAGTAATATGACTAACAATTTTTTTTAAAATTTATTTGAAATTTACATGGTTTTTATTATTAAAAAAACGATTTGACAATTCATAGGTTGATTTGAAGAAATTTATTAAAAAAAATTTAGATAAAGGGGAAGGTTCATTTCAGTTTTCACGATACGCACAAAGGATTGAGTTGTATTTAATCGTTACCAAAACTTTATCTACCTCTCTTTTTTTTCATAAATGATCAAACACTGCAATACCTGATGCTACACTAGTGAGTTTCATCTCCGACAATATAACTACTGCTTCAGTTATTATACCATGAGAGACAGACGTGTCGTATATTTGTTATGTTTAACTTGTTTTATACAACGGTATTATATTTCAAACACTTGGTCTCAGCCAAATCTTGCACTCCAACTTTTGCTCGATTCTTGTAGCCGTAGAATCCGATACAAATCTTGTTATATTTGTTATGTTTAACTTGTTTTATACAATGGTATTATATGATATTACTTCTCATAAAATAAATAGAGTATCTTTATTTACTTTATAATGAAAAAAACATATTTTCTAATGGAAACAATGATAAGGTCGAGAGTCCGCTAATATTTAGATCTAATTTAAGCCGGTATTACATCTC
The DNA here is from genome assembly GCA_023525975.1 of Smallanthus sonchifolius. Classification (NCBI taxonomy): domain Eukaryota; kingdom Viridiplantae; phylum Streptophyta; class Magnoliopsida; order Asterales; family Asteraceae; genus Smallanthus; species Smallanthus sonchifolius. The sequence goes on along the minus strand of CM042041.1, from coordinate 55,054,256 downwards.
CTAACCCAAGAAATTACAAATAGTTAATCAAGTGGGTCATAATGTTATGTACCTTATGAATCATTATTCAAGCACTTGCGGCCAGATAAACAATTCTTTACACACATGCTTGAGCATGTTTAATAAGATTAAGACTCTAAATCACTAATTTCTTTGTTGGTAGTTAATCATAAGGATCACATGGTTGTAATCATGGAGTGTAACTACACCAATCCGAGGTACCATGTTATCTCATTTATTTTTTGGCAGATGATGATCTTGTGATGGAGTGTCTTATAGTAACATTAATGCTATTGTTATGGCTCTTAATTGCTTTTATTTGGTTTCAGGGTTAAAGATTAATTTTCACAAATCAAGATTAATTGGGGTGGGTGTCGACTTTTAAGAAGTTTAGTCTTGTGTTAATATGTTTGGATGTAAGCCTGAGAAGATTTCTTTTCTGTATTTGGGTGTTCTGGTTGGTGAAAATATGGCCAGATCTTGAGGATGAAACCTAACTATAGATAGGTTTGAGAAGAGGCTTTCTAAATGGAAAGCGAGTTTAATGTTGTTTGGGGGCAATGTTTATTTCGTTAATATTTGGTTCTCTTGGCACATATTTTATGTCTTTTACTTTTTTATGTCTATTAAGGTGTAAAGTTTTGGAGTCATTGAGATCGAGGTTATTTTTGGGGGAAACGGTGGGGAATACAAGGAAGATGCATTGAGTCAATTAGGAATTGGTTTTGTCGGCTAAGGAGAAACGAGGTTTGGGTATTGGTAGCTTATAAGTTCTTAACCATGCCCTTTCGTTAAAAATGGAGATGGAGATTTTTAAATAACTAAAGGAGTTTATGGCTATTCATAGAGATATTTTTTGTGTTTTTGACAGGTTTGCGTGCGGCAGAGGAAGTGGTGTATGGCATCGTATTGTTAAATCGTTAGTTCCCTTGATGATAGGGGTACTATTCCATTTTCTTGTATGAAGAAAAAGGTAGGTGATGGTCGTTATACTTTTTTATGGAAGGATGTTTGGCTGGGTATATCTCGGTTACCAGATAGGATGTTATGGAAGTAGTGATTAACCTTGAGACTAGACGCTAAGTGAAAGCATCTTCGAATTCTAGCCAGATTTAACCATTTGAGAAAGACCATTCCTTTTTTAAGATAGTGTCATCAACATAGAATAAATGCGATACAATTGCACCCTACTTCCGTTAATCTGATGTCGTTCAAAAAACCTTTGTCACGCGCCTCTTTTATGACAACATGTAGTGCTTCCATCCCTATAGTGAACAAAAAAGGAGCCAAAGGGTCCCCTTGTCTGACCCTCCTATGAACCTTAAATTCGTTGGAAGTAGGGATGGCAATGAGACAGGTTTGGGTAATCCCAACCCCATACCTGATTATAAAGGTGTGTTCCATACCAGTCAAAAACCCATCGGGTATCTATTGGGTATCGAGCATACCCACGGGCATTCGGGATACCCGTTAGTTTCATAAAAATACCCATCGGGTATCTATCGGTTACAAAAGCATATTACCTTCATCAGTTGTTATGAATTATATCAAAATGAAAACAAAAGTTAATGTGCAACCGATATTTGTTATAAATCATATCAAAATGAAAACAAAAGTTAATTCGGGTAAACGGGTATACCGTCAAATCCAATACCAGTCTCATACTTGCGAAAAAAATAAAAAGTAATCCCATACCCGGTCTCATACCCGATTAGCCAACCCTGTATCCATCCTAGATGTCTCGGGTTTCGGATATTCCCATTGGGTTCGAGTTTGACGGCCATCCCTAGTTGGAAGGTGACCCTTTAATGATTGTTGATAAAATAAATACTCTCTAATCCACTTTCTCCGTAAACCCAAGCTCATTTGATTCATGATTGAGTCCAAAGTCTGCTTTAAAAAACCTAGCTCTTTTTTTTTTTTGAATTTTAGAAATGAATGAAATTCATTAAGTACTTGGGGTCCATCAAGAATGTTTCTTCCAAGAACTGTCGACCTTGATTGTTAAATGCAAGTTTGGGTCATAGTTAACGGGTCATTTGTGTTAATAGTCTAAATTTGTATTTAGAGTTATTTAAGTTTGTATAGTCAAGTGTCCTTAGTGTTAGAAACTGGAAGTAGAAACTGTAATTTTGTTTGTAAGGGTAAGACGTTTTTGAAGCGTTGCATCAGTTTGAAATTAGGGTAATAAAACCCAAAGTCAGAGTCTATACAAGATGGTTGGAATATACGATCATTGAAATCGTTTGGGTTAATCCCTCTCTTTCTTGTTCATCTTTATTTCCTTGATTGTTGGTTGAATCGTGATCCTTGGGATCTACAATCACAGAGTCAAACCACCTTTTTCATTCTATTAGCTAACGTTTTTGAGATCACCTTATAAATACATCCCAATTAAACTAACTGGACGATAGTTATCAAGATTAGTTGGATCAACAATCTTTGGTATAAACATTTATGTGGTTTAATATAAAAAAATAACTCAGGAAAAACGTCATGTCTGTCAAATTATTAATTAACATAATATGATTCTAAAATATAAGGATCTGACTTTTTATTCAGTATTGCAAAAGAATTTGGTGTTTTCATATTATGATTATAGCATCATTAAATTTTGTTCCATAGTTACATTTTGATAGAGCACAATTCCCCGTTTCTTTTCATTTCGAAATCATATATTTGTTATATAACTCGATTATCATTATTATCCACAGGGGCTTTGGTCACGAACATAGTTACAAAGGGGCTAACTTATGATCCCACAACCGGGCCACGGGCAAACTTCAGACCCGATACCGGGCTCTTCTTATTCCGTCTTCCTGTGCTACGAACAGAAAGTAGACCTGTAAAGCAACCCTGCAAAGAGCCCGCGGGCCTCTCCCTCTGCAGATGCGGACTATATTTGTTTGAGCCCATTTCATCACTATATTTGCTAGGTGGTTCAGCAAATTCCTCATAATAAGAACCATAGCTGTCTCTTCGGCTTTCTTTGAAAAAGTCCAAAAGTCGTTTCCTGTTCTCTATTGGAGCCGGAGATGGCTGAGCCTTGGAACCGAGAGGTTCGACATGGGCAATGGTAGTATTGGCTCTTGTTGGAACCAAACTATGGTGCACGGGTGTATTGCCTCTTGATGGAGTGAACTCTGCATAGATGTACCACAAAAGATATAAGCACAATAAAAACATAAATTTGTTGAAAGAGTTAATTGCAATCTAAAAAAAATTAAGTGATTTTTACGAACTTTTACTAAGTTTAACTCATTTTAGGATTAAGTTTGCAATCGTAAGTCACGTGGATGGCACACGGGCTAATTTTATATTAAAAACTAATTGGTGTTAGTTTATGGAGTTAAACACGTAACCGGTTTACAAATGTTTGAGCTAAGTTTGCAACTTTTAAAACATGAGAGTCAAACGAGCAATTTGACCAAACTACATGGCCATTTGTTGAAATGAAACAATAAGAAAAACAATTATGCTTTTTTGTAGGGTAGTAGATAGGATAATATAATCCAAATTACAAGAAAAAACATCAATTTAAGTTATTGGATATCTATAACGGGTTTAAGTTATAGGTTATCTATAACGGGTCAGATAAATAAATTATAAAACTTCTTTAAAAAAATAACCATGTCGAATAAGTTAAAAGTTGTTAAAGTTATATAACAAAGTCTTCATAAACTTCTAGTTTATTTTGTAGATTAACCAATTCTAGAAGAAAGTTCATTTGGCAACACTAAAAAACTTAAAGATGGGAACACTTTCGGACCCTTGGATTACAAGATGAGAGGTTGAGATCAAACATGAAAAAGATATTAATCAAAACTCAAGAACATGAATGACAATGACTCTTACCACCATTAACGCTCATAAACTCATCTTCATAGTCTGAATCTAACCATGCTTGGGAATCAAAAAAAGTCTCCTCTTTACTGCCTGGAGAGTAAAACAACAAAACAACACATTATCAAAGATTCACGAAAAAACATAAAAATTATCACTAAAAGTCCTTGTTTGTACAAAAATAAGATGAGAGACTAAAGCAATTCCCACTAAGAAATAAATAAGCACTTATACACAGTAATGACTAATTACAGTGAGAAAAAAAGGAGAGTTAGTTAATGCGGTTACAAAACCATCTTATTATTACAAATTCACAGTTAAAACAACAAATACATGTGTTTAGTTGCTTAAAATTGGTTTTATATATATATATATATATATTTAAATAGCATTTACTCATTTCACAAATTGATTGAGGATCATTATATATGCAAATGATCTTTCACTTTTCAATTGCCATATTCCCATGTTTGTTTCATTGTTTTCTAGCAAAGTACTTGAGAACCAACAAACAAAACCAGCAAAGCATGACACACCTTTATAGATGAAAACAAACTTGAAGAGAAATCAACAAATTGACACAAACACCTGTAGACCATGTGAAAAAGCTCATTATCATGTCATCTAATAATTTTGTCTAACATGTGTCATGCCACATTCTCAAACTTTCCTTTTTTAGTAAAATATGCATGTGATGATATTGAAAAGAGTGTTGTTATACACCTAAAAGGCTAAAAGGATCCTAGGACACCCTCTATACGACTCGTATAGCACCAATACGGGTCGTATATAGCCCAAAAGTCAAACCGACAGCGACCAGACCCATCACATCAGTCACATCCGACCACATACGGGTCGTATAGGGGTCTCGTAAAACCCCTATACGGATCGTATAGGGGACTCGTACAACCCCTATATGGGTCGTATAGGGATTTAGGTGTCCAAAGATCATGTTTGGGTATACGTATAACCTGCCCTTGTTGAAAAATGACTGAATTGACTTGTGGTAAAAGCAATTTTCAACACAGAATAGCACTACTAGAAAAACCCTAAATCAAATTATATTGTTGTATCAAACATGAAGAATTATAGCCACTTTAACCTCAAAACTTCGTGTTTGAATATACATTTTCTAAATTCAATAACAACACTTGAAAGTTCTACATTAGATAGATCATAAGCTAATCAATCGTAACGAACCAAAACCGGGTTTTGTTTTCAAATAAATAAAATATTCTAATAATTATTATGGTGAAAATAGTATATTAGAAATAAGTTGAAACAAGTGGGTTTCAACTTAGTAATAGGGTTATGTTAGTTTTTAACTAATTATAGAACGAAATGGGTGAAATAGAAGTTGAGGGACTAAAGGTGTAAAATGGAAAAAATCTGCCATTTGACTAAGTGGAAGTCAAAATTGAACTCACTTGTGAGTTGGGGTCGTTCATAGGAAGGAGAAAAAGGAGAAAACGGGTTTTTGAGCTAAATCTTACAATTGAAGTTTGGATTGTGAAAGTTTTGGCTCACACAGCACCTTCCTAATATCAAGTAAGTGTTAATCACTCTTTGACTTCATCTTTAAATGTGTTAGTGGGTGGGTGTTGGAGAAATCCAAAAATGTTGAATGCATGTGGTAAATTGGTGTTAGATTATGGATAATCTCGCTTAACTAAAGTTAAAGAGTGGTGAAACATCCTAAAACCCTTTGATTTTGATTTTAAAAAGTTAGGGTTCATATGGTGAAAATTGTGGGTGTTTGGATCATGATGCTAGAATGATGAATTAGTGATGATTAAGTGTTTAGGTGGTAATAGACACTTGAACAAACACCAAATTGACCTAATAAAAGTTATTAAATGAGAAATTAGTGTCAAGGTATTGGAAAGAAAACTCAAGAAGGTGAGTTTGTATTGAAAGGGGGTGTTTGGTTATGGGAATAACCCAAACGGGTCAATTTGGGTTGGAAATGAAAATTGAGTTGTGGACTCAATTGTATTGTGATTTTGATGAATGTTAGATTACTAAACTAGGTGTATATGTTTAGGTAATCAATTTGCAAAGCTATAAGGTGGTGCGGGATCTTCTAACTCTAAAGGTAAGTGTCTTTGCACTTACTTAGTAATGTTGATAAATGTGTGGTGTATGTAATATGTATGCATACAATAAATTTAAATGAATGTTTATGCCTATTGCTTAACTCTAAAGGTAAGTGCCTTTGCACTTACTTAGTAATGTTGATAAATATGTGGTGTATGTAATATGTATGCATACCATAAATTTAAATGAATGTTTATGCCTATTGCTTGAATGTGGTATGTGTGGAATTGTACTAAATTGACTTTAGTGGTAGAAGGTCAAACTAATAGGTTGAAATTTGTGTAATTAGACTATGTGGTTAATAGTCAAAACTTGGTTGTGCAATGAGGTAAATAAGTGTAAATGACTTAAGTGGTAAATAGTCATGCTATTATGTGAATGTGGAGAAATTGACTTATGTGGTAGATAGTCAAACTAATATGTGAATGTGGTAAATGTGGTATATATATATGACTTATGTGGTATTTGGTCAAATAAAATGTGATAACTTGGTGAAATGGTGGATTGAAGTGTAGAATACTTCAATAGGTGAACTTGGAGTCAAATAATCCAAGTACGAGTAAGACGAGTTGTGGTACTTGCACCAAGAGGTAGTAAACCCAACAAGAAGTGTGGAATACTTCAAAGGGTGGACTTGGAGTCAAATACTCCAAGTGCGGGTAAGACGAGTTGTGATACTCGCACCAAGAGGTCGTGAACCTAATTAGAAGTGTGGAATACTTCAAATGGGTGAACGGGTGGTGTTATATGAATGTAATAGGAAAAGAATGAGACTTGTAGTGGAAATGCAAGTGTTAAGAACCTTAATTGACCAAATTGGTGTAAACGGGTCAAATGGGTGAAAGGGGTGAAAACAAGTGTAAATACTTGTTGAATATGTTTATCGTCATTACTAACGGTGATTTATATATGTGATTATGTAGGGAAAGCTCCGATATAGGTCCAAGTCAAGTCCAAGGCGTGAAGGGTTCTCGTATGCATTTTTTGGTGTTTTGGGATTTAAAGGAAAATCCGTTAATTGTGGTGTAATTAGTCACATGAACTCTATTTTGGTGTTTATATATGTGGTAGATATGTTTTTGAACTAAAACTCATGTGTTGGTAAATTTTGGTGTCATGTGGAATTGAAAAAGGGTGAAAAATGGCTAAGTGTTGGAACTGGGCAAACTGAGTAAACTTTCTGTTTACTTAGGTCCCCCGCGGTACGCGAGAGCCAGGAAGGTTTCTCTCGCGGTACGTGAGAGACCTGGCTCTCAGTCAGGATTTTCTGAACTCCCTCGCGGTACGCGAGAAGGTAAAAAAAAATTGGGACAAAAACTTCCGTGTGTGTTTAAATGTTTTATTAATTGGTTTTCCAATTAAGGGTGTTACATCAACTCTTAAATGTCAGTTAACTTTTATACTAATATACAAACCAAAATATCATAATCATAATCAAATATTGTGATTAACAGTAATGTAATTTTCATATTACCACCTCCAAACACCCCATATCTTCTGAAAAAAACTCAAAATCTGAACCCAGAATTTGAACAAGACAACTAATAATCAATAAAATTAAAATACCACTAACTTAAATTAAACAACAAGATGAAGAAATCAAACCTATTAGTTTTTGAACAAAACAATCAGAATAATAAGATCGAACGCTAACAATCGAGCAAATTAACTCGAAGAACAATAAATCAATCAACGCGTATGAATCAAACAAAACCACCAACACTTGTAACAAAATTTAGCTCATACCATAATCAGAAAAGGTAGGTAATGATGCAGATGGAGGCAACTGAGGTTTAACAGCAACATGACCATCCATGATGGGAAGCTTCAGGTTACTATGAGTAGAATCAAATGACACTTGTGCCTTCATTTCCGATGATTTATGATGAATAGAAATGCAAGCACCCATCTGAAGAAAAAGAAAGAGGGATTTTTTGAGTTGCAAATTTGCAATCAATTAAATTTAAGAGCTCTAAATTTGGAGATTGTTGTTTTTTGGATTTGATAAAGATTTGATATTCCCATCGAATCATAAATGTTGTGGTTATAACCACTGATTGGAATATCATACCGACATGTTCCTGCATGACAAATATCTTTATTATTTTTTTAATATGTTGACGAAAAAAATTAATTAAAACATTTAGTTGAATAATTGGAAGATTGTATGATAATAAATCAACGAATTTTTTTTTAACTGTTTGAATAGGTTATAGGAAAAGGAATCAAAGTTCAAATGAGTTGAATAACTCAAACGTTATATAAAATATAAGCTTAGTTATATTTAATTGGTGTTCTAATTAAACATCATTTTTTGAATACGAAAATTTCTATTATATTTTACTATTTTGTGTATTGAGTGACTTAAATAAAAAGAAATAAAGTCACTTGATTTTATTTTTCTGAATTATTTATAAAGAATAAAACTAGTATTATTTTTATTAGTAAAATCAATAAATTTATTTTTGTAATTATTTTGTTTATAAAAAATTAAAAATCTAGATACACACATGTGTGTCAAGTTCAATACATGATTGTTCAAGTTATCAGTGCCATCTATACAACTTCTAATTTTATGCCTAGCGTTATATAAAAGGTAAATTGGATTTTAATAATCTAAACTCTAATACATTGGCCAATAATAATTCAAATCAGCAATTTGATTGATAAAAGTCCTAATTTTCATTTTTGTTATCAGTGACAGTCCTAGCAGCATAGACAATTATTGTTGCTCAAAATAATGACTTTGAACGAAATAAAGAAACGTACAAGCGAAACGAGTGAGAATCAAGTGTAAGTCAAATGTAAATTTATAGTGATAATGCTACTAGGACTGTTGTTGGCAACAAAAGTATTAGACCAAACAATAATAGTGTGTTAGTGTAGGGTTAAAAGTGTAACTTATGGTCTATATGTACCACCTCAATGTGTAACCTTAATTATGCATTCAATACACGAACAAATAAAAAGAACTGACTTGGTATCAGAGCTTAGGAGCACCCCCGCCGGGAAACATCGCCGGAGGGGCAGCCAGTCGCCGCCCTGCCCCCACCACCATAACAAATTGCGCTCGATCTTCTTCTACTATCTCTACCGGACCTCCAGACCTTCACCACAATAACACCTCCACAACCTTCTAACGCCACCCAACCCAAAACCCCAAATCCAACCGCCGACACTCACAAAACCCTAACTCTGTCGCCTCCAAGCTGTTAACACCACCACCGGTAAGCCACCGCGGCTCATCCCCACGTTTAGGGTTAGCAGATACAACTTGCTTTTGTGACCCTAGACGTCGCCGCCGCCACCATACAAGAGTGGTCGTTTTCTTTTCCGGCGACTTGCACCTCACGAAAGCCACAAAGTTTTCGGTCTTTGTGTTTTGTGAGGGTTGCATCGATCTAGTCACAATGGGGGAGATGAATAGGGGAACAAACATAGTTGAAGATAGAGTTGCATGCGAAGCTAAACAAGAAGCAACTGTTTAAATGGGGAGCCTGAACTTGCAATGGAAACAAGACTGATGACTTTCATGGCTACAATAGAGTTTTCGATGGGGGAGGGGGGAGAAGGAAGAAGACCAACTATCCTATAAGTTTTCTGTCTTTATTTTTCAAACTAAATCGCTCTCACACTTAGTTTACGAGGGAGTATTAGACCAATGTGTAATAGTGTAAGGTTAAAAGTGTAACTTGTGGTCTGTATATACCACCTCAATGTATAACCCTAATTATCCATTCAATACACAAACATGTTACAAGAACTAACTAAAAGTGAAAGTTATAACTATCATTGTTCAAATTGCTAGTAAGGATTATTATCGACAATGAGTCATTTTGGATTTTTAAAATCCAATTTGCCTATATAAAATAATAAAAATTGAAATTTGTTACATTTAAAGAAATAAAGATAATGATTTAGTATGTGTACACACTATTACAATATTTTTATATTTGTTAACTTTAATAGACTTTAATGCCCTTACCACCTCAAATATATTTAAAATCATAAAGTAATTATCATTAAAATTTTGCACATTCCCTTAATAATATGTATTTGTAAACATATTTAAAGTATTACATATCTATAACTTAAAGAAAAAAAGACAAAAAAAGCATATATATTACATGTCTGACATGCCTAGTTAAGTTTAAAACCACATTCAAAGTTATTTGTTTTGACTCAATATTAACTATCAACCCAACTTATGCTACTCATTGAGTCATTGTCATAATATTGTTATAGTTAAAAAGAAGTTACATTGTTCATTTATAACTAACAACCATTCACACCTTTTCTACCGAAATATTATTTGTTTTCACATACGCCTAAATATTTTTATGAGTAAACTCCTGTTTTAGTTCCTGTGGTTTGCACCAATTCACTATTTTAGTCCAAAAGTTTAAATATCTCGTTTTTAGTAACTAGGGTTTCATTGCTGTCTCTATTAAAGCCAAATGGCTAACATCGTTGAAATTTTCAGTTAGTTTTTATATGCAAAGACAAAAATGCCCTTGTTTGACCACATATGTCTTTCTTCTACCTAAAATTCACATAACTCCCTTGTCACCACCCACCACCACCTCCATGGCCACCACCACCTACAAAAATCCGGCCACCTTCCACCACCCTAAAAATCCGGCCACCTCCACCACCACCACCACACCCCCACCACCGCCATCCCCACACCACCACTGCCACTGCCCCCACCGCAACCCCCATCCGAATTCCAGTTCTGTTCCAACGGTAGGTTGTTACCTCCGGTGACAAACCTAGGGTTTTCGATTTCTGACTGTGCAACCCCATTTGAATTCCACCGCAACCCCCATCTGAATTCCAGTTCCGGTTCTAACAGTGCGATGCTACCTCCGGTTGTAATTTGGCCCGTAACATACCTAGGGTTTCGATTTCTGGAACTATTTTTGGTCGTTGATGCTATAGAGTTGGATTGATCAGTATTCTCTTGACCTAGGGTTTTTGAAGCAGAATCGTGTACTGTAAGCTCGGATTTGGGTTGATTAACGACCCGATAACGGCTTCTTCTAGGAGGAATTGCTTCTTCGTTTGCGATTTTAGAAGCAGAATCATTTGATTAACGGTAATGGTGGAGGGTGGCAGTTGCAGTGGTAGGGGTGAAGTGGGGGCAATGGCGTTGGTGGTTTGGGGATGGCGGTAGTGGGGTGTGTGATGGTGGTGGAGGTGGCCGGATTTTTGTGGGTGGTGGTGGCCATGGAGGTGGGGGTGGGTGGTGACAAGGGAGTTATGTGAATTTTAGGGTTTTAGGTCGAAGAAAGACATGTGGTCAAACAAGGGCATTTTTGTCTTTTCATATAAAAACTAATTAAAAATTTTAACGGTGTTAGCCATTTGGCTTTAATTGAGACAAAAATGAAACCCCAGTGACTAAAAAAGAGAAATTTAAACTATTGGACTAAAATAAGGAATTGGTGCAAACCACAGGGACTAAAACAAGAGTTTACTCTATTTTTATTATTCAAATTTACTTTAAATTTCGATACTTTGGTTAGATGTCTCACGATGCGTAGCTTTTAATATGACACCATTTTCAGTAGGGATGACAATGAAATCGAACCCGGTGAGAATACCTGAAACATCTAGGATGGATATATGGTAATCGGGTATGGGATTACATTTGCAATTTTTTGCGGGTATGAGATTCATGGTATACTCGTTTATCTGACTCGATTACTGGATAATATATACTTGTATATATGATTATACACTCATTCTTTTTCTTTATTTATTTTAAGTATACATTCCCAAATCCCACCATCATCCCATTTCCCATGCCATGATGTTATTTTGTATTTATTTCAAGTATATGTTTAAAGTGTTTATAATGTGTGTAAAATGAAAGAGATTAGATGATGAATGTCTTCCCGGCACATGACAATGTTTTTAGATAGGCAAAAAACAGTTAGACGTTGTGAAATACACAAGGTATATTTTCGACCCATTGTCATCCATAATTTTCAGGTACATAATAAAAAATGGTAATAATATGATATAGAAAATCAAAAAAAAAAAAATAGAAAAAGGTCACATACGAATATATATATTTTGGTGGATTCAAAAGTCATGCTATTCTTTAATTATATTCAATCAATTAAATGTAAACATCATAAAAAAACGCAGTTGTCATTTTGCAACTAACAACCATTAAAAGTACTAACACGTTAACTTTTAAACATTGAAAACTATAATTATGCCTAACAAACAACAATTTACTTACTCAATGGTAGATTTGTCGTTAAAAAAAGAAAAAGAAGAGAGGTTTATTTTTATGAGCAATTGTGTATGTGTGGCCTACACCAAATGGTTAAGTGTATTTGTTAACCAAATGTTTTGACGGGGCAGGTCAAATTTACCATTGTGTTCATCGTTCCTGGTTTCTGTTTCCTCTCCTCTGCTTGAAATTCCTTTTAAACCAAATTCGGTATGAACCAGAATAAATAATATTGAAAGCGTTGGTTCAATTGCTCAATCTAAACAAAATTCAGACTTATCTCTAAATAAATAATATTTGTGAAAGTTAGTGTAAAAGTCAAAGTTAAATCTAAATTAAAAGTCAAATGGCAAGGCATCTAAAGTTTAAGGGGTTATTTGTTTGATAGTCATAGTTAAAGGGTAATTTGTGTCAATAGCTAAACTTTGTTTGTTAGTTGTTAGTTAATCCCTAATAATTTGGGGATTTAGGTATACGCACATAGCATATAACGAGTACTTCTTAATTTCTGTTTTTGATTCCTTGTAATCTTCTTGATTTTCAATCAATAATCGAAACCATTTGAGCTTTTAGTCACAATAGTTTGATTTTTTTATTATCTTGGTGTAATTGTTCTGTATTATCGTTCACAATATTAAAACCTTTGGATGATTTGTAGATTTTGTTGATCAAGTCCTAAGCTTTTAATGCCTTAATGACCCATTTGAGACCGTTATAATTCACCGAAACTTTGTAAAATGATCAGGGTAGGACCTTAGATAAGTGTCACCATTTAATAAGGCAAGAATTGTTATATCGCAAAACCTCACGTGCATTTATCGATTTTTATAATGAAGTTAACCAAATTCCCATTGTTCCTCAAAAGACAAAAACCCTTGCATGTGGGTGGCAAGCTTCTCAATATTAGTTACAAGCTTTCATAAATGCTACCATTCTCACCTTCCCCAATGATTACCATCATTCATTTTATCATCTCACAACCTTAAACAATACACAAAAGATAATAAGTAGCATGTGAGAGAGATAGAGGCTTTTACATAATTATCTTATACATCACATTCAAAACAATAGATACAAATACATTATGTCGTTCTTATCACTAGCTACTAGAAAACTGGACGTTAATGACACGCGAACATGTGTCATCGTTTGTGTGTTATAATAAAAATAAATAAAAACACAGAATGCACCAACAAAATAGTGTGTCATCTTATAACCTTTTAGTAAAAGAATATATAGTTCTCAATATATTATTGATTCCATTTTTATCGACTTTCTTATGCATTAATTAAAAGTTAGTAGTTTACACTTTACATCCGGTGCCCCCCAAAAGTTTACAACTATATTTAGAATCTTGTTTCTTGTTATTATCGTTCTTTATTATCCTCCTATGTACTTGTTTTTTTGGGATCTGTTACCTTTAAGCATGATGAATGTGCAGCATGTGTAGTCATGTGCAAATGCAAACCACCACCCACCAACCTTGGATGTTTGTCTTCTTAAACTTAAGTTGAGATATGAGCCAATTTTTTTATGCATATGTTATAAAGTTATATTCTAGTATATAGTCTATTGCAAGACATAAAAGATAAAACAGTAAATATTGAAATTTCTTTACATTGATCTTTCATTAATTTTAAATCTTATATTTTGTAACACGTTTGTAAACACATATTTGATGCTTTTTAAATTGATTATCTTTATTTCATCCATTTCAAATTAATATAATCCAAATCTAACTTATTTTTCAAATGAAGAAATTGAATTACACATCTAATTTGGTCCCAAATTCCAACTTTTTCTCTGGATTCCACTTATCAACCATCCCAATTGAAATGCTTTGCATGTGGACTCTTCATCACCTTTTTCTAATGGTTTGGTCTCACCATCTTAAATATTTATAGAAAAGAAAACCCATGATCGATCTTGGCCTTCTGAAAATTGGGATTAGGGTTTGCCACACTATATTACTACACAAGATTGCAAGTGTAATCCTCAAGAATCTTGTCCTCAAACCCACTAATCTTTAAGCACATACAAAGTTTCACCTTCCTAATAAGTTTTGCTTTAGTTTATAGTCACATACACCATTTCAAATGAGTTTTTCAGAGTCAAGAATGCGGAAGATTCGCGTTTATATTGTTGTTAGTGTGGTTGCTTTCGGTATATGCATTTTCGTTGCAGCATCCGCGTTTTACGTGATCGTATGCCGAAAGAGGCAGAAGAGAGCGAAGGAAAATTATTTGTCATGTGACAAAAGTGTCAATTTAGAGCTTCAACAGCTGAATTTAAGTGTGAGAACCGCAAGCGAGAAAAAAGTTTCTTTCGAATCCCAGGTAGAATCTTTAGATGGTCATGTACTCCCCATCACTCCTGGTAAGACAACTCCAGGGGTGGTGGAGAGTTACACGGTGGAGGAGCTAAGTGCAGCCACTTCTGAATTCTCCTCCACCAACCTTATAGAGGGATCTGTGTATCATGGTCGCCTCAAAGGAAAAAATGTGGCGATCAAGCGCATAGATCATGACACCATCTCCAAGATCAAGTTTGAGCTCCTCCAAGGCCTCACCCGTTTTCACCCGAATATAATCAGACTATTGGGTGTTTGCTCGGGTACAGATAGCCGTGGATCACTCATGACAACCCGTAATGAATTCTTAGTATTCGAGTACGCGAAAAATGGATCTTTAAAAGATTGGATTCATGGCGGTTTAGCAATGAAAAGCCATTTCATTGCCTCATGTTCTTGTTTCTTGACATGGAACCAAAGACTAAAGATTTGTTTGGATGTAGCCAACGCCTTACAATACATGCATCATATTATCAATCCGAGTTACATTCATGGAAACATCAAGAGTCGGAATATTTTCCTGGACGAAGAATTCCATGCCAAAGTCGGGAACTTTGGCATGGACGCATGTATAAAGGATGAATATTACCCAAAAGAAGTACCTTACTCGGGTAATTTGATTTCAAGTTATCCTACTATGTGGGATAAAGGGTACACGACACCTGAACTTGAACATTCAAGTTCAAGTGTTATTACTCCAAGCACAGATATTTATGCTTACGGAGTAGTTTTGCTTGAAATGTTGTCAGGAAAACCACCAATAAGGTGGGTTAAATCAGAAAACAACGATGTCCAGTCGCGTTTATCCGATGAAATCAAGGTTATACTAGAATCCGGTAATGTTGGAGATAAGCTAAGGGAATGGGTGGATACTGCATTGGGTGAGAACTATTCGTTTGATGTAGCGATGGTGTTGGCGAACCTTGCTAGGGCGTGTCTGGAGGACAACCCCTTGAGGCGACCGAATGTTGGAGACGTGGTGGTGAAGTTGTCGGAGTTGGTGGTGGAAAGGGAGGAGCAAGTGATCGTCCGGGAAAGTTCTTGCAGACCTCTTGTAGCCCAGCCATTTCCAATAAATTGATGTACATGATTTTAGTTATATTGTTTGTGTCATTTAGTTGCTTGTTGCCTAGAATTTATAGAGTGATTACCTAACCTTATGCCCACTTTTATAGCTTGTGTTTGACTTATATACTTTGTATAATTTTAAAAACAAATCCTTGTGCACGACATATATACGACTTAGATAACTGTCAAAAGTTAAAACTAGTTTCTTATATATTGGTACCAAATATAATAATCTATTTTAATTATAAAAACAATAGATTACATTATAATAGTTTTAAATTTAATATGTTTCATATGACTTTTTTTCTATTAGATTAGATGTATCTTTATGAACGTTACGAATTGTTTACTTTTATTTCTAACAATTTTTTTTTGTTTTTATTTTATTTCTAACAATTTTCTTCGTTTTTATATAATTTTTTGACGTTTTACATATTGATCAATCAGGCCATATTCTTTGCTTCATTTAGGTTTTTATCTATTTTGATTAAATTGTTTTCAGTTACTATTGTAAGGATCGAATAGTTCAAACAAAGAGTTTAATTAATGTTTTTTTAGATTTTCATAACCGATTAGTTTTGAGACTAAATTACAAAAATCAATCTTTAAGTATATACTAAATTACACCTGCAGACCTTTATCTTCACTAATTACGCTAGACACCCTTTATCTAAATGGTTTGTATCAAATTATAACATTTAAACTAACAGAGATTAGATTTTTCAGTTAGTTTTGTTTGTTTGTTCCTATCCGTTTTCGTTTCCAGATCCACACACATTCGATATAAACTTTGATTAATGTTTTTACCGATAATTTGACTTAAAAACAAGAAGATAAAATTAAAGACAGTAGTATTGATTAGTATTATTCATGTTTAAAATTAGTTGCAATAACACAAAACGTGATTACGGTAAAAAAATTTATGAAAAAACGTGATTACGTAAAAATAATTACGTAAAAACGTTATTAAGTAAAAAAAGTTACGTAAAAACGTGATTACGTAAAAAAACACGCATGAAGTGTGATTATTTTAAAAAAAACTGACATTTATGCCCTTTTTTATATGGACGACGCGTTATTTTTTCAAAGTAATTACGTTTATGCCACCACGTTATCCCCAACCTTAAATCATATTAATCGGACGGTTGGAGGCCCTTCGTACGCTTCGGACGATTTAGGCTCTTTGTATGATAACCGTCCCCTATATATATATATATATATATATATATATATATATATATATATATATATATATATATATATTAATTTGTTAATCTATACTATATGATAAATAAATGATTTTTGAGGGGACACTTATCACTCACAAATTCATTCTCAACATTTTTTTTTCGCCTCTCTCTCCTATTAATTATAAAAGTTTTATAATTTTTTTTATAATTTTTGTCTCCCGCCTCTCTCTCTCTCTTATTAATTATTCAAAATTTTTAATTTTTTTATAGTTTTTGTTTCCTATTAAATAATAATGATTTTTAAAATTACTTTTATAAAACATTTTTTATTTTAAAAAAAAATAGGTTTATTCATAAAACATTTTTATAATTTGAACATTTCTTCATTCTTTTCTATAAAACATTTAAAAAAAATAACTATATAACATTTTTAGAATTTATAAATTTACATAGGAACTGATGTTTTGTAACAAGTTGTATTTATTCAACCCATGTAATACATGGGTTTTAACCTAGTATAAGAATGAAGGGTAAATTAGTCATTTACATGTCATTTAACTAAAAAATCTAACATCTGTTAGTCTAAAGGTTATAACTTGATACAAACCATATAGATAAATGGTGTCCAGTGTAATTAATGAAGATAAAGGTCTGAAGGTGTAATTTGATATATACCTAAAGGTTGTTTTATATAATTTAAACGTTTCATTTGATATGATAGTTGGAAAAGATGTTTGTTAATTTCGGTTAACGGTTAGCTTTGACTTGAGTAGATCTAAACCAATTTCAATAATAAAACTAATTATATTTTGGTTCAAATAAAATATTAGTAATTTCTTTAACTTAAAAAAATCTATACTATATAATAAATAAAGGTTTTTGTATGTCACGTGTCGCCACCAAATTCAATTTCATCAATATTTTTCCATCTCTCTCTTATTAAATGCACCCATATCTTTTAATAAATTACTAATTATACTAATAAAACACATTTATTTTAAATTATCTTTTATTATAAAAAAACTTTAAAATCTAATTATGTAATTTTTATTTTCAACCATATAGTAAATGAAAGTCAAATTAAATTAAATAGTAATTGGCGTATTTCCGAAACCCAATTATATATTATTTTTTACATATTTTGAATTTTGTTTTATATTCTTAGTATACATTAATACATTTTTACACCTGTAAAATACATAAATAAAATTTGAGAAATTTATGTATTGATGTTTTTCACCGTGTATTACACGGGGTCTAAGCTAGTAAAGAATAAACCATAACTTATATATTATTTGTAAGTTCTATTTGTAAAAGCTTATTATAATGAAAATTTTATGGCATATAACATATTATTATATATACATATAGGAAAAATCTCTTGATAACTCATAAATACTTGATATATAACCGTGAGAACTCAAGTAAAAAATAATCAAAACCATTTTTTTTGTTTTTCCTTTGATTATTAAAATACAATATTAATAATGATTTACCTGTTCAATTAATTAGTCTCCTCTATAAAGTATTCATAAAAACTTTTGTGCACATGTGTAAATGGTAAAATTTAAACATTTGTAAATGGTAAACTTACACATATGTATACTTTCTTAATATACGAATACATATAAATTTACATATATGAATTCATTTTTCATGTTGTATTCTAATAATAAATGTTGTAAAAAAATGGTTTTGATTGGTTTTTTCGCCAGTTCATGCGAGTTCTCGTAATATTTAGAAGCTTCTTAAATAACTCATCTCCTATATATATAGAGGTATGTTCTTTTGAGAACCAACAATATGTTAAGAACCGTGAGAACCGCATTAACTCTTCCTCTATTTATAATATAAATTGACTAGAATTCATGTACATTTCAATATGTTTAAGGTTTGGTTTTAAAAGACCTCGAATTTATAGTCGCTTTTTTAAATGCATATATGCACTCACACTATATGCACAAATGAATGCATATATGCATATTTTTATACTTTTCTTAAAAAAATTCAGGAGAGAGGAGATAAACTCAAACTAAGAGTGGGAAGAGATAAATAAAACATTGTTATTGAATTTTACTTTTTTCACTAAAGCGATATGTACACGTTTTGTGCGGTTTTTTTGGTTCTCAAAAGAACATGCCCCTATATATATATATATATATATATATATATATATATATATATATATATATATATATATATATATATATATTAAAATGTCTACGCGCGTTGCGACGCGCTAAACTTGAGAAATAATGTTAAGTATGTTACATGTGTTTGATAAAAAAAACCAGCAATATTATAAATATAGTATAGATAAATTAATGTTAAGATAGTTTTTTTTTTGTCTGCTTCCTTTGACTACTACATATATTGTATGATAAGTTTCTTGAATCTGGTTTTCTTTGATTGCTTCAGTGAATGGAGCGGGTTTGGGGACTGAAAAAAATAATGTTAATTCTGTTACATTATTATGTGGACCTTGTTTTGAAGTAATTACTGTTTCTGCCTACTATATATATAGAGGGTGCCCGCGCGATGCGGCGGAGAAAACAGACACTAGTAATCACGTGACATATTTTTTTAATTAGAAATAAAATATAGCAATACCATACTCAAATTAAATATGATTTTAACCGAAACTTAATAAAGGATAAGAGTGCCCGCACGATCGGTTCGCTTTAATTTAGTTATTAATACTTTTATAAAGATGATTTTAACCGAAACTTAACAATCATTTATTTAAAAAAAAAATATCAGCTTCTGAATTGGTTTGAGAGCTCAATTTGAAAATGAAGATTTCTAATCATACGCCGGGCAAACTTGTTCATTGACTGTGTTATGTTGTGACCAATGACAAGGGTAGCTGTGGAAACATTTATTGTGGAATGGGCCAATAGCAGGATATAATGATATAGGACTTCTTTATTGAATGGGCCAATAGATGTCAACAAAAACAAGTTTCTAGAAACCAAAAAGACTACCAGACTCCCTCCCAGTTTCGTACTTTTTTATAGCATTTTTTTACTCTTGTTACTACCTAATCAACTTAACGTCAGAGGGATGTGAGTGTGCTCACGGAAGAAAGCCAAAACTAAAAAAACAAATCTTTGTATTTGATTGGCTGAAATTAGGGGTCTTCGTCGGGGTTTTTAATCGGGATTCGGGTTATTCGGGTTTTTTGTTATAAAAATCCTACCTGTTTATCGACCCAAATAAGATTCGGGTTAATCGGTTTCGGGTTATTCGGTTTCGGGTTTATTCGGGTCGGGTTTATTCGGGTTGGGTTAATCGGTATTCGGGTTTCTAAATACAAGTTGCAACGCATACTTTATTATTTAACTTAACATTATATTTATTAAATAATAAGCATAGAATGTCAAATAAAAACCTTCTCAATATGATTTTTCATTCAAAACTCATGCACTAAACACATATTAACTAAAAAACACCAAATAAAATAATCAAAAAACCAAAGTGTATCAACCAATAATATAAACTAAAAAAAAGACTAATCGTATCAAGCAACAAACTCGTTAACAATGTTCACTATTCAAATTCTCACATTCATGTCCGCTCGTACATTTTCAATCATAATTTAAAAAAAAAGTGAAATAAAATAAGCATTAAAAATGGTTAGATGTATACTGAGCTAATATTACAAATAAATATTAATAATAAAATACCTTTTTTATTATTATTCGGGTTAATCAGGTTAACCTGATTAACCTTTTGTTAACCCAATTACCAAACTGAATACTACCTTCGGGTTCGGGTTCCATCTTAAATGGGTTCGGGTTGTTCGGGTTCCATCTTAATCGGGTTCAGGTTAATTTGGGTCGGGTTCGGTATTCGGGTTTCGGGTAAAATGAACACCCATAGCTGAAATATTGTGTGAGTGGAGTGAAGGGCGTATGAATGAGTCACAAGATGTAAGCCCCAATGACAAAAGAACCTATACGCGGACCATTTTCGGGGGCTAGCCTCCTTCCTTCTTACTTAACTTCCAATTCGACTCTTTTTTTATTGAATTTGAATCATTTCCTCTTTATCACCATTATTCTTTTTAAGAACTGCGCCCCTTGCATCCGGTGGCTATTTAACTAAGGCTTGAAAGAGATGCTTGCTTTATGAAACTTCAACCTTCTTTTTTCGATTCTTTGATCGGAATACGGATGAGATCAAAAAGGCCATCATTGGGGCAAACGATGCAATAGCTTTGGTTAGAGCAAAGCCCAAAATGGCATAACCAAATGATTGTGTTAGCCAATGATGGATTCCGAGCCATCGAATGAATCGAGGAACTAAGGGCATTTCCAATACCGATAGCAGCTCCCGCTGAAGCAACTGTAGCAGCTCCGACCTTGGTCGCGTGGAACACCACCTCCCTCTTGTGTGAGAGGCGTGAGTGGAGTTTTCACATGAGGTATACCAGATGCCCTTACAAGCAGTGGCGGATTGAAGACAAGCCCAGAGAGTGACGAGGCACCCGCTGAGATTCATCGTAGTAGTAGAAAACATTAAGGTTTTTTAAGCTGGCACCTTTAAAAATACTTGGGAGGCACCTATGGCATCCGATGATAGAGAGAGAAAGAAGGAAACCGAAGATGTTGGTGATTATTTGCTATGAAGAAATGCCTATGTGAAAACGTGAAAGCTTAATGGTTGACATTGTTTTGGTGGGGAAGATGGAGTTTAGAGAGATAAAAGTAGGGAGAAGATGATGTTGATTGGGAAGAATTTTACGAGAATAAAAGTAATTTACTTTATTTCTTGAATGATTACAAAGGATACAGTGGTTACAATATATAATGGAAAGGAAAAGCTAAACTTAAGGAATTACAATAATTGAGATACTATTTATCAAACATAGAAAATAAAATTACAGAGAATGTTACGATTCAAAATAATTTGAATTATTCTTGTTCCTTGATAGAATTAAATTTAGAGAGAGTTAACTTTGTCTAGGGAAATACATTATTTAATTTCAACATTTAAAGGTGAACTTTGACACCATTATTGTATTATGTACCAGGTTAAATTCCCGTGTGTTACACGGGTTAAATAAATATAATTATAATATTATATATTAAGTAATAAAAAAATTATTTTTTTAAAAACTCGTGTTTCTATACGGATTGAATAACCCATGAAATATAATATAATCTGTTAACACATACACTCGTCAAAATATGTCGGGAGATTTATTAATACAAAGATTAGTATTTTCTTTAAAAAAATATTATTAATAAAATATAGAGGTGTATTTAATAAGATAGATGTGTATTTAATGAAAATATAGAGGTGTATTTAATATTATTAATAGAAAAAAAGAGAGAGGCGGAGAAAAAATGATGATATTGAATATGGAGGTGACATGTACCATTGAAAAACCTTTATTTATTATATAGTATAGATATAGATTTTTTGTCCGGTCACGCTTTTATATTTTCATTAATCTAACTTTTTTTCATGATATTTTTAGTTAGGTCACGTTTTATCTTTTTATTAAATCTAACTAGTTTAGATCCCGTGTCTACACACGGGGTGAACAATATCAATATTTAAAATTTTTAAATCTTTATGTATATATATTTTACAGGTGTAAAAATATATTACATATACTACGGATATAAACAAACTCAAAATATGTAAAAATTAATATATAATTGGGTTTCGAAAATACATTAATTACTATTTAATGTAATTTGACTTTCAATTACTATTTGATTGAAATAAAAGTTACATAATTAAATTTTAAAGCTTTTTATAAGAAGGGATAATTTAAAATAAATGTTTTTATTAGTGTAATTAATATTTTCTTTAAATATATATTATTATTTAAAGATAGAAGTGCGTTAAATAAGAAATAGAGTCGAGAAAAAAATGATAAGAATGAATATGGAGGTGACAAGTGCACTAAAAACCTTTATTTATTATATAGTATAGATTAATCATAATTAATTCAATTAAGTAGATGAGTAATGTGTGTTTTCTTTAACAACAATTTTTTTACTCTTAAAAATAGCACATAAACCTACACTTGTGAAATTTGAGCTCACACCACTTTTGTGGGGTATTTATTTTTTTGTTTTCTATATAGGTTTGAGTTTTATCGGAAGATGTTAAACTTATTATATCATTAAGTAAGTAGGTATATGTAGTTACAATATCATTAAGTAAATAAACATTAAATGTTTTTTATCTGACCCAATTTAACTCGGCTTGTTTTCTTATAGTCGACCCGTTTTTTACACGACTTTTTTAGCCGACTCATTTTTTACCCTACTTATTGAGCCGACCTTTTTTGTGTACCCGCTCAAGAAAAACTCTGAATCCGCCACTGCTTACAAGGGAACTCACACCATTTTCGTAAAGGTCAATCATCAATGCCACAGGGCTATGAAACCATTTCCAGTTTCATACTTAATTTTTACTAAACTATCATTATTTTTTTTATTTTTTTTTAATCAGCTAGATTTATTAGAATCAAATACAAGCGAGAAGCTGGAGATGGATTTTTTTTTAACAGCTACAATGAATTAATATTCATAGAAAGCTGCCCAAAAACTAGCAAAGTACAATCACCAAGAGAAACAAAACAACCAAAACTATAATAGATACAACCCAACAGAACATCTCAAACTGCTCTAGCATGGATCTGCAGTTATACTTTGATTACACCATATTTGGGTTGTTTCACCATCCATCCCAGCTGCAAGAAATATTGATACTTCTGTTTGATTGGCTTTTAATTTATAGCACCATCAATAAGTTAATACCAAGATAATTTACATAACAAATATTATCATTAAACTTTATACATGAGAAATGGAACTCCTTCCTGAAATCTATATACAAGTTATGTTACAAATGAATAATTTGGTGATTTTGTTATCTGTAGTTTCGGACGAAAGTAATAGTTTCAGACCGGACAGACTAACTCACCACAACTAACTTGTTGAGTATATATAACAATCATGCCATCATTTCCCTAAATTCATCAAAACTTAGGACACCATCACCATTAACATCAAACTTAGCAATCATCATCTTACAATCATCAACGGTCCTCGACTCGCCCAATTTGCTAAGCATCCTTCTCAAGCTTTTCGCCGTTATGCATCCGCTCCCCTCCGTTTCTCCATACATCTTATACGCCCTCTTCAAGTCGTTAATCGTTTCCTCCTCGTTTGCGCTTTCCACAACCTTTACCAGATCCTCCATGCTCAACAACCCGTCACCATCCGAATCCATCAACACCGCCGCCATCTCCGCCTCCTCCAATGTCAATTCTCCGCCCGTCTTCCCGATGCAAATTTGGAGCTCGGGCGGAGATATTTTCCCGTCTCCATTTTTGTCAAAGTGTCCAAAAACTCGTGTGTATTGTTGTTGTTTGTCCATGAAAATATATATAAAAGTATTTAAATTTAGAGAGAGTTTAGAAGAAGAGTTGTATCAAAATAGCCAAGTGGATTATAGATATATATAGGGTTGTGTACGGCACCCGCGTTTTGCACACGGGTCGTCCTTTGACCCGAAATAAAAACTTTAAAAGGAAACATCTTCGAAGCTCATATGATCACATCCCTTGATAATATTATTGCTTTACCCCCTTTTACTTTCGAGAATGTTCTACACACACCCTTCTTATTTATAACTAATTCATGGTCATCATCTATAAAACATATCGTAAAGGACACACCACACACCGTCATCGAAATCGAATTTATATATTTATCTATATTTAAAATGACAACGTGGGTAAATCATCCTGAATTTTCAATGATTTTAGTTGTATATGATATATCAACTACATGGTATTTTTAGGTATTATGTCCAAAATAATATATAAAAAGTTATTGCTTGTGACATTAAACAATTACCATAGACCAAGTGTTTGTAAACTCTTTACGTATTTTATATGTTATAAAATTTTAACAATGAACAATTTGGCTCTTTGTTTGAGCTATATATTTAAACACAAAATTACAAAATTTTGATAACTACATTTTCCGTTTTTTATTTTTTATTTTGAATAAATATCCAAACTACCAAAAGTCCACGTGGGGATTGGATATCTATGGAGGACTCTGCAACACGTTTTCGTGTATAACGCCACATGAATCTTCCTTTTAACTTCCAAGTTTCAAGTCTTAACAACTCACAATTTTGTACATATTTGGTATAGGTTTTGCCTTTTAAATAGGGTTTAAATCTAGACACAAGATGAATTATTTGTTATAATTTATAAAAACTATTTGATGTAATTTATAAATAAAAGTAAAATAGATTTACCGTTCAAAAAAAGCTATCGAAACTACAATGACTTGATTGATCTTACATATTGGACATTAATGAAATCAAGATATTTTTATTTGTAGTTTCCGAAGACCATTACAATGACTCTTTATTGATCTTGCATATTGGACATTAACGAAACAAGGAATTACACAGCCTTGGTCTGCAGCATCGACACGATCTCGAGTATCAAAAAACATATATACAAACACGTTACAATGGTTATTGCTCTATCGGAAAATCCTAAAACACATCTCATCGTAAAAGCGAGCGTCACTCCATCGTAAAACCCGAAAGCGTAGTGTCATGTAACCTGAACGCAAACAGATATAAAAACACGTCGCAATGGTTGTCACTCAAACATAAAACACTAAAGCATACCTTGTTGTAAAAGCGAATGTCACTCCACCATAAAACCTGAAAACGTAGCCTGAACATATATGCAGACGCAACGACTAGAAATCTAAAGTCAAAACATTAAAAAACTTGAAAAAGAAAAAAAAAACTAAAAGACGAAAAACGTAGCGCCAATAAACATGAACGCAGATGCAGAAGCAACGAGTTTATTTTAAAAACAGAGTTTTATTCAAAAATGAGTTTTTTTTTCTGTCTCGTAGTCTGTATCGAATGTCGTTACCATTGTGTTTTTCTTTAATAACTTTCGTTAGTTAACTTTTATAAAAAAAACAGCATGCACAACTTATTTATTTTTTCAACGTTCCGATAGAAATTTATTTGGAAACGGAGTTTTACTCAAAATCTAGTTTTTTTGTATCGTAGTCTATGTTGAGTGGCGTTACCATTGTTTTACGGTGACGAATTAAACGAACCTTTTTATGAACGAATTAGATGACTGAATCACGGGTATTCAAGTAATTATATGTCAATTGGACTAGGATACGATGTGCTTCAAGTTAACTTGGATTTTGTAAGACTTTTTGGCCTTTCTTCTAGATCTTTCTTTATAGCCTTTCTTCTAGATTTTTCTTACGATTCAAAAGACAAAAGTGAAGTAATTAAGGGAAATATAAGAGAGCCACATAAAAAACAAAAATAAAATAATATGAACGCTAACGGTACATGTATAAAAAAACTTAGAAAATTTGGATTTTTATATTCAAAAGTTTAAAGTCGATAGTAATCTATTTACGCTAGCAACATAACTATCAAGTAATGGCATTTCAAACTTTCATTTTCATTAAGGACTTGATTTCGCTTACAATGATGATCATAAGCGAAACGAAGAAACATACATTACTTGGTGATGAAATCAAGTAGGAATCAAGTATAAAAAAATAAAAATATCAAATGTGCATAGAAATACAATAACATTATAGAATAAAGTTTAAAAGAATATATAAAAAGAGCTATTTTATGACAATCAACACTATTTGCATATGATTTTTAATCACCGTCAAACATATAACGTGTGGGATATTATTTGATCCCTTATTAAACGATGAGTTACGTGTACAAATCATTTTATTCTTTTTATTTTAATAATTTCACATAACAATTTGAATTAGTTAAACTTAAATATGTTAATGCCATATTACCATGTGAAATATGGTATTTTCGTAAAGCGCCCCTGTCATGTGAACATCCCTAGACGCCTTATTATTTACAAGTTAAAATATTTATTATGCCACTGTAAATCGTCGACCCATAAAACTATTATTAGGCCAAAATAAGTTTATCAGCTTATTGGGCTCGTTATGAATTTATTTTATGGGCCAACAATTTCATGTTTTAACTTCACAAAACCCGTAACCAAAAGCTAGCGGGCCCATTTAACGTCACATATGATGAAATGGCCTTGGCCCATTTCTAGGTCTACTAAGTAGTAACTCTTTTTTTTTACAGCTAGAGCTCGACGGCGACATCCCACATCTGGAAAGCTTGTACATCAGTCGTGCCATGTATATCACCAGTCCAGTAGGAAACCATTAATGTGGGAAAACTCCTAGAGTCGGGATAAAACACATGACCTCAAAGAGGTCAAGGTCCAATCCGTCACCTCTATGTCGTTGGACCATAAGGCCAACTACTAATAAGTATGTTTCCAATTCACATGAATATCATTTTAGACGGTTTTGGAGGACACAATGTGAGATAATTGGCCGAAAGAATTGTAGCAGCAACCCTTTCAATCATCATTATCGTTCTAATACGTACTAAAACATATGATTATCAGTTATTATAACATCCTTATCTTTCTAAATATAATGAGTTTTAGAAATTTCTTTAAAATTATTATTATTGAAAGTTCTCAATAATAACTAAAAAAGCATCTTAAATAATTCGAAACAAGCATCATCGAAACGCCCTCTGAACACAATCTTGATTCATCAAAATTTTTATAAAAAAAAACTAAAATTAATAAAGTTTTTCCATTATGTTTTTTTTTATTTAAACAATAATTTGGATCACTGACGGGTCACTGGTCCACCCGATCATCTCTACCACTTTCAGGAGGAAACTCACCATAGATGAGAAAACTCATTGTTTCAACCTGGGCCCCCCTTTTTTGTTTCTTGAACCCAATACTTTCCCATTTTAATAAAGTATTGGGTATATTTTTGTCACTAGGCTAAGCTAGTGGATGTAGTTTTTCGATTATGTGATTTGAAAATTTCAGTTCGGGAAATAAGCAAATTCAAAGGTGTTTGGAGGTTGGGGGCAGTTATTATGGTTCAGAAACTCAGTGCTCCTTTTATGGGCCACAATTGTATGATTATATTCTAATTATCATATTTCCTTTGATTTCAAATAAATGCAATCATTTTGTGAGATTGTTTACTTAGGTCATCATTTATTTTGTCCTTCTAATATTTACCCGCTATATTACGCATTGACTTTTCCACTTGGAATAATATATAATTATTTTTAAAAAAAAAGTACTTATGCACCAAAATAACTTCTATTTGAAATTATTTGGATCAAGAATAAACACATGAAGGATAGTCACGTGAGACACAAAATTGATGGGTTGGCGTAAGGATCTAAAAACGTACCAACACTTCACTAAATTACAAATCATCTTAATAACTAAATATTACTTATTTCCAAACAGTCAAACACTATACCACATTTATTATAAATAATAATAGTTATTATTACTATTATAATAAATGTTACTATAATCGAGTCAGCCTAATATTGTATATTTTACGATCCACGTTTACGGTTTACGTCTATAGTTCTCGATCTGCACAATCATTTTATTCAATATATTGTTATTGGTTTAAGTAGATACAGAGTATTTGAGTTGTCAGAGGTGGCTCAGTGGCATGTGTGACATGTGAGACCGTACAGGGCATTTAATTTTGATAGTTTTCGAGGGACATAAATTTTTAAAATTATATATATTGTATATAGATAATTATATTTTATAAAAAACTATAAAGTTTAAACCCATTAAAATTTAAATTAATTTTGCCCCAAATTTAATTTAAACACAATGATTTTTTAACGCAATTTTTTTTAAATAAAAGTTCACATTATATGGGCATTTATCTGTAGTCGCGTTGGGCATTTAAAATCTCGAATACGCCTCTGTGAGTTGTCATACATACAATACAAAAGAAGTTTGTATGACCCGGAGAAATGACAAAAACTATAAATTAACTAATTATAGGTACTCTAGTTAAATAGTTAAAGTGGTGAAGTTTTTATCAGTGGCGGGACTTGAACAATTAAATTGAAGGGATCGAAAAAATTACACATAAAAAGATCAAAAAAAATTTCACCAAATAACGACCAAAAATATATTAAAAAAACCCAATTTTTACTCATAAACGACAAAGGAAGAATAATTACAACTCAGTCCGACGACCTTTAAGGTATTTAAATTCATAATTTTTTTAATTTTGAATCAAAGTGTTTAGCAATTTATCTTTTTATGAAAATAAGTTTTTGAACAACAAATTTACCATACTCATACTTCTAAATTACACCAAATAATTCACCAATACGTCACACGAAAATGACTAGGTTTTAGATTGACTAGTATTGTGACTAGGTTTTAGATTGACTAGTATTGTTGGGTTAAATTGAACACGACACTTTAAAAAAACATGTTAATTTGAACATGACATGTTTAATAAGCTGGTCAACCCATTATCCTATTTAAGTTTAAAAAAGATTTGATCTAGCCCGGAAAATTGGCATAATGCAAAGAACGCATTGAGTACCATTGTATTATTTCACTCATTTAATTGGATGGGTGTTTTCTGTGAATAAATATTGTGGTACACTAGATCACGACCCAAATCTCGTAAAGATCACGTGACAAAAGTAAATAAGGGCAGGAAAGGTGGTAGGGGTATCCCTTCCTGTGGCTGGTCAAAATTTTGACTATTTGACTATTTGACCTCAAAGCACTTTGTTGCAAACAGTCTTCTCAAATACGATTGGCTTTGGATATACTCAAATAGCTGTTTCTTCTTCTTTCTCTCTTTTATCTTTTCTTCAAGATAGTGGCAGATGTATTTAATTTACAAGTTGTAAACAAACTCCATATTTAAATGAATTTAGATACCAATAAGGTTGTAGATATAAAACTTTTTTTATAATACTATTATCTTATATCATATCAGATTTTAAATATTTATTTTTCCAATCATACATACATTTTATATAAAAATTCTACACATTTGCTATAGATTTTTTCCTTAGGTGATACTACTTAAACATATATTTGCTATAGATTTTTGCTACGTAAAATTTTGCTACTGATTTACTATAGACACCTTTTGCTACATCAAAAATGAAGCCCGTAGCAAAAAGAAGAAATAAATATTTAAAAATATAATTTAATAAAACTAGTAGAAAAATCCATAGCAAATTTGTGAAATGTAGTATGTTTAAAAAGTAATTAAAAATAGGTTGATAAAGTTTGTAGCAAAACCTAGAAAATAAACACAAACAATATAATAAAATCATTAGCAAAATTAAGAAAGTAAACATATAAAAAATAATAATTTAATAAACTTTTAGCAAATTGAGAAAAATGGATAATTAAATAATTTAATAAAATCCAATAGTAAAATCCGTAACAAAATCAAGAAAATAAATATTTAAAAAACACTAAGAATGTTATAATTAAACCATAGTAGAAAAATGGAGAAAACAAATATTTAAAAAAATAACTTAATTAAATCTGTAGCTAACGTCGTAGCTAATATAAAAAAAAATAACATTTTAAATAACTAAAATAATATAAAAGTCACACTAAAATCCATAACAATATAAATTAATACATATTTTAAAAATAATCTAATAAAACCCTAGCAAATATTTTCATAGAGAAATGTGTAGCTGAAATAGCAACGACTTTTTTTGTCGCTAAAATCATAACAAATGCATTTTTATAACAAAAATCTATAGCAAAAACAATTAGCAAGGATATTATTATCGATGGATCAAATCCGTAGCAAAAGAGAATTTGCTACAGCTTTGGTTGTAACAGATACATGTTCTTGTTATAGTGTGATGTCAGGCCATTGAGGGTTGTTCTAAATAAGATTAATGTATGATAAAGCTCATGACTAAAAGATGAAGAAACGACGTAAAAAACTAAAATAGAATTGAATGAAATGAGTTGGATTAAGTTTTATGCAATTTAAACTTGGAGTTCAATAAAAGAAATTATTTATCATAATGTTGACTTGCAACATTAGATGTATGCATACATATAGATATGTAACCGGGTCAGCACCAAACTTCTTTACTTGAAGTTATGAATCCTGTTTATAGTTAACTTATTAGTTACGGCTTCAGATGAGATCATATAAGACGATATTTCAGTTGTTGGTTTGAGTGTAAAACAGTTATAACGTGTACATCTATACTATATAATAAATAAAGGTTTCTCATGCCACGTGTCGCCTCCATATTCATTCTTATCATTTTTTCCCCCGCCTCTCTCTGTTGTTAAATGCACTTTCATCTTTTAATAATAATATATATTTTTAAAAAATATTAATTATATTAATCAAACACAATTATTTTAAATTATCTCTTATTATAAGAAACTTTGAATTCTATTTATGTAACTTTTATTTTCAATCAAATAATAAATGAAAATCAAATTACATTAAATAGTACTTAACGTATTTTCGAAACTCAATTATATATAATTTTTACATATTTTGAATTTTGTTTTCTATCCTTAGTATACTGTAAACTATACACATAAAGATTTAATAATTTTATTTATTAATATTTTTCACCTCGTGTGTACTACATGGGATCTAAACTAGTGTACATATCTATACATACTAATAAATAAAAGTTTTGGGGTGCCACATGTCATTCTCATATTCATCCTCAACATTTTTTTCCCGCCTCTCTCTCATATTTAATGACACAATTTTCTATAAAAAAAAGTATAATTTTTGTTTCACGCATCTCTCTCCTATTAAATAATTATTATTTTTATAACTATTTTTATAAAATATTTTTTAATTAAAAAATGGCTTTGTTCATAAAACATGTTTATAGTTTGAACATTTCTTCATTCTTTTTGTAAAATATTTTAAAAAATAACTATATAACGTTTCTAAAATTTATATTAAAAAATTATGTAATATGTCAAAAAATATGTAATATTAGATCTTTCTTACTAAATATATATATATATATATAACACCGCATTTATTCATCATGTTTAATATACAAGGTTTTTAACCTATCTCTCTTATAATAAAAAAAAAACTAAATGGTTTTGCCATTTGGCATCATCATATTCCATCACATAATTTTTTTTCCCCCAAAACCACATTTATATCATCCATTTAATACTTTCATATTTAGTTTTTTTTTAATTACATAAATGAATATTTTCATCATTATTACCACTGCCTCACATTTTTTTTTAAATTACCATCAAAAGTTAATAGTTTTAAAAAATCAATAATTAAAAAAGGCGAGTTTTTAAAGTTTTATTATTGAAAAAATGATTTTTTTTTATTTTATTATAAAAAACAAGTTTTTTTTTCAATCAGATAATATTGATGATGATTTTGATAAAATTTTATAATCTACTGATTTTCTAAATGAACTTACATTATCGAGTTTGCCAAACCGTATATAAATAAGTTTTAAATGTCGGTGTTCCAGTTATGCTATTAATAAATATTGATGAAAAAATGGTTTAGGTAATGTAACAAGTCTTTAGGTCAAATCACAATGTAACGCGTTATAGAAGCGAAAATTATATTTTGAAGTAACATTGATCATCACAGTTTTATCCCTATAATTGGGTTAACATATTCAGACAAAAGAATTTCATTAAAACTTTAAATAAAAATTATACAATTGTTGTATTTTTGCAATGACCATGAATAAAAGTTTACGACAATAACTTTCAAATGTTGGTTTATATTAACAAATCCAGTGTTTATTCATGATCAGCTGTATATTACATTATCAAAAGTTAAAAGTAGAAATGAACTCAAGCTATTAATCTTTGGTAAACATGGAAAAATTATCAATACCACATCAAATGTTACATACAACGAAGTGTTTTCAAATTGGTAACTAATCACTATAAGGTTTCATTTGACATGTAATTTAATGTATTGTAAAAAGTGCACAACTTATTAAATGAATTTTCATGTATTTTTTTATGTTTTAATTGCTCTCATCCATATAATCTTAACATATAATAAAATTAAAAGTTACAAATACAATATCAAATTTGTATAAAAATAGTTGTTAAGATATTTATCAATATAATCTTAATGTTTCACCCCGTGTAACACACGGGGTTAAAGCTAGTCTATACAATATAATAAATAAAGGTTTTAAGAGAACACTTGTCATTCACACATGCATCCTTAACATTTTTTTCCCCGCCTTTCTCTTCTATTAATTACACAATTTTCTTTAATTTTTCTATAATTTTTGTTTACCGCCTCTCTCTTCTGTTAAATAATAATGATTTCTATATTACTTTTATAAAACATTTTTTTATTTAAAAAAATAGGTTTTTTCGTAAAACATTGTTTTTAATTTGAACACTTCTTCATTTTTTTATAAAATATTTTTAAAAAATAATTATATGACATTTTGTAGAAATTTACAAATCTTTATAAAAACTGATGTTTTATAAGAAATTGTATTTATTCAACCCATGTAATACATGAGTTTTAACCTAGTATTATAATATAAGAAATAATTATACTTGCTACGTGCCGACTTCTGATGAAATCTAGATTTTTGTTTTTCGCTTTTTTCTTCTATTAAATAATGATAATGTTAAATAATTAAATATCTAACATATATTATAATATTTTATTAAAAATTAATAACTCATAAAAAATTTTTAATTATTTCTTATTTCATAGATGACTAATAACACCAAACATACAAATTTTCATACAAAATACTGTTTTATAACAAGTTGTATTTATTCAACCCATGTAAAACATGTGCTTTAACCTAGTATAATTAACGTATCCCTGTATCATTACATTTTGCAATAAACTTTAAGATCTCGGGATACACTAGCGCACCGTATATTGTATTCTCGAAATACATCTTTTGTAATATTTGCCTGTGGTTGATGAGATAAATATGATATTTTAATGTTTATACTAGCTGGATTATATTGCACCCTCCTACCAAATCTTGTGTACCTCTAGCATCCACTTTTGGATCCTAGTTCAAGGAAACTAAAGATCTCTTGGGATGGCCTCAGCCATGGTCTCCGGTTGATCGGGTTTAGGAGATTAGAATGGTTGTTTGGGATTGCGGGGGTGATAAAGCCCAGGGCCCGGACGGGTTCAATTTCACGTTTATAAAACACTTTTGGGAGCTTCTCGAAGAGGATTTTCAAAGAATCTTTAGTGATTTTTATGAAGATGGGGTGATTAGCGGAGCATGCAGTTCGTCATTTATCGCTCTTATTCCCAAATCTAAAAACCCGGACTCTTTTAACGAATTCATGCCTATCTCATTAATCGGATGTATTAGTAAGGTGATCTAAAAAATTCTCGCTAATCGTATTAAATCTATTATTGGGTCGGTTATTTCGGATTCTCAAACGACTTTTCTTGCTAAGAGAAACATTCTTGAAGGGCCTTTAGTGGTTAACGAGGTATTGTCTTGGTTAAAAAAATCTAAGCAAAGTGGTTTGATCTTCAAAGTTGATTTTAATAAAGCATTTGATTCCATCTCTTGGGAATTTATTGACTCGATGGTGAAGCAAATGAATTTCCCAGATAAGTGGTGCCTTTGGGTTAAAGGTGTTTTGGGCTCGGCAAAAGCATCGGTTTTGATCAACGGCTCTCCATCCAAAGAGTTCTCTTGTTCCCATGGGGTTAGACAGGGGGACCCCCTATCTCCTTTTTTGTTCCTGATCGCCATGGAGTCGCTCAACCGCATGATTGAAAGGGCCGGGTTTCTCGGGGTCTTTAGGGGCATAAAAATGCCTAATAACGGGCCTACCATATCACATTTTTTATTTGCTGACGACGTCATTATTCTTGGTGAATGGTCAAGAACGAATCTCCAGAATTTAATTCGGCTTCTAAGATGCTTTTATCTTGCTTCAGGGTTGGTCATAAATCTGAAAAAATACAGTCTTTTAGGGATTAATATCGGCAACAGCAGTGTAAGTGAGTTTGCTGGGATTGTTAATTGCCAAGTTGGACAACTCCCATTCTCATATCTGGGCCTAAAAGTGGGTGCGAATATGAATTTATCAAAAAATTGGCAGCCCATAGTGGAGGTATTTGAAGCGAAGATGTCGGCTTGGAAGGCAAAACACCTTTCAATTGGGGGGAGAGTGGTCCTGTTAAAATCAGTGCTCGATAGCTTACCGGTCTATTATTTTTCCCTTTACAAAGCTCCGGAGATGGTAATCAACAAGCTCGAGAAAATTAGGAGGAATTTCCTTTGGGGCGGGTCCGGGAACTCTAGAGGAATTAACTGGGTAAAATGGGACATGGTTTGTTCTCCGATTGCCTTCGGAGGGCTGGGGCTGAGGTCTCTCAAGGTATTCAATCTAAGCTTATTATCAAAATGGTGGTGGCGGTTCATATCGGAGGGAAACCCTCTTTGGAAGGAAGTGATTAGTTGCATCCATGGGCAATCGAGAGGATCCTCATGCATACCTGGGCGGAAGAACTTGGCAGGAGTGTGGAATAACATCAAAAAGTTGGAAGGTATATTTGGTAACCGGAATATAAACTTTAAAGATTTGGTCGAGGAAAAGGATGGAACATGGTCTTGGAGATATAGCGATGATGGGGTTTTCTCGGTACGGTCCATGCGTAATATTCTTGGTCTTGTCTCGAAACCTCCAAATGTGTATGTGTTTAATTGGTGTAGCTCGGTCCCGTTGAAAGTTAATATCTTGGCTTGGAGCGCGGAGCTTGATCGGGTTCCAACTAGACAAGCTCTTACCCGGAGGAAAGTGAATATCCAGTCGGATTGTTGCCCCCTTTGCTCGCAATATGTGGAGTCCGCGGAACACTTGTTTACATCATGCTATTACGCCACAATGCTTTGGGGGTTACATTAGCACATGGTGCAAAACCCAGCCCATCTATGTCTTTTCTATTCGAGATATTTTGGATCTTTATAACTCTAAAATGGTGCCCGCTCACAATCAAAAAGCTTTTCAAGTGGTAATCCTAACGGTTGTTTGGTGCATTTGGAAATTAAGGAACGAAGTGGTTTTCAGGGGCAAGCGGGTCTCTCTCCGGGGACTTTGCGAAGATCTCAAATGTTCTAGTTATCTTTGGGCTAAAAACAGAAGGGCGATTGGAGTGATCGATTGGGAGAGATGGTGTTCATTCAGCCTTTGAGGTGTTGTGTGGTGGTTTAGTTTTTTCCTTTTATGCTTTCTGTCTTGTATGTTTAGGTTTTTGCTAGTTTCTTCTGGCTCTTTTTCTAATGCATTATGCTTTTAAAAAAAACACATAAAAGGATCTATGGAGATTTGAAACACACCACTTTTAAAATCTATATTCTAACGCGCGGAAGTCTTAAACCCAGGAAAATTTTTTTTTTTTTTTTTTTACCCGTCGCGTAGCGCGACACTCACCAGCCACTCCCCTCGCGTAGCGCGAGGGGCCTCTTTTAACAGAAAGTTTCTGCAGATTTCAGCACTTAGCCATTTTTCCAACTTTTTCCATTTTGTTTAACATCAAAACTTTACCAATACATCTAAACATAAAATCCCAAACACTTGGGCATTTGAACACACACTTATACCACCAATTTAACACCAAAAACACGATTTCTAGATTCAAAATATACATCCTTTACGGGAAAGTCAATTTACTTCATAAATATGCACCAAAAACATATACGAGAACCCGCAATCACCTTGGACTTGACTTGGACTACTTCGGAGCTTTTCCTACAACCACATAAACATATCACCATTAGTAATGAGATAAATTCATAACAAACAAGTAAATTCCTACTTGTTTCACCCATTCACCCATTTGACCCGTTTCCACCCAAATTGTCATTTAGGCTACATATTCTTGCACTCTTACTACAAGTTTCAATTATGATCAACACATGATCCATTTCCATTATGGCACAAAGGCCATAACTCCGTTTCATTTATGATCAACACATGATCCTTTTCCATTATGGCACAAGGCCATAACTCCGTTTCATTTATGATCAACACATGATCCTTTTCCATTATGGTTCTTTGACCATAACCTCCTCTTTTCCATTATGATTCTTTGATCATAACCTCCTCTTTTCCATTATGATTCTTTGATCATAACCTCCACATATTCAATATAGTATTATAACCATATTCACATTCATACGTACACTTATGCATAATCAATTCATTTCATGTATCATTCATACTATGCACAATATAACACATAATCCACAAAATTCACAACTTGTTTTCACACCTTTCATCCATTTGACCCGTTAACACCCATTTGGCCAATTAAGGATTTCATACACTTGTATATCACCTACAAGTTACTTTCATCATTTATAATTCCGTTTCATTTATGATCAACACATGATCCATTTCCATTATGGCACGTAGGCCATAACTTCGTATCCCAAAGGATACGAGATCGTAACTCCATAACCAATCTATCCATTATAGTATAAGTACTATAACTACATTCCTTCAATTATGCATACAATTTTATGCTCATTCATACCACATAACAAATTATGCAACTTTACACATTATACATACAACTTTGCATAAAACTCATTTATCATCATAACTAAGTAAGTGCAAAAGCACTTACCTTTCGGGTTAGAAGATCCCGCTCCGCCTTCTAGACCCACAATTTGATTACCTAAACATACACACCTAGTTTAGTAACCTAACATATACCAAAATTTCATTACAATTGAGTTCACAACTCAATTTCTCAATTCCAACCCAAATTGACCCGTTTGGGTTATCCTCATAACCAAACACCCTCTTCCACCACAAACTCACCTACTTGAGTTTCATTAACTTAATCTTAACACTAATTCTTCTTTCAAAAATTATTATTAAGTTAATTTGGTGTTTGTTCAAATGTCTAACATCTTAAAAACACTTATTCATCATCAATTACCAAGTAATTCATCATTTCCCCCAAAACCCCCAAATTCCTCCATATGAACCCTAACTTTCAAAAATTAAAAACAATGGGTTCTAAGGTGTTAATCATCTTCCTTCACCTTTAGTTTAGCTAGATTATTAATAATCTAACACTATTTCACCACATGCATACATAAATTAAAGTTTCTATCAAAACCCACCAAGAACACCTCAAGAATGAGAGGAAAGGGATGATCAACACTTACTTGATGTTAGAGAGGTAATGTGTGAGCCAACACCTTCAAGTTTCAAGCTTCAAATGCACGATTTTGGCTTCAATCCCGTTTTCTCCTCTCTTCCTCTTGAACGACCCAACAACTCAAAATGAGTTCAATTTTGACTTCTATAGTCAAATATGGCAGATTTGCCATATTACATATTTTGTCCCTTAACTTTCCTTTTCTCCCCTTTTCATTCCAAAACTAGCTAAAACTAGTGTAACCCCGATACTAACTTGAAACCCACTTGTTTCAACTTATTTCTAAATATTATTTTCACCATAATATTAATTAGAAATATTTGTTTATATAAAACGAAACCCGGAATTGGGTTCGTTACAAGATTCGATTCGAGAAACAACATATTATGGTACGCTTCATACCTTAAACTTTTAGAGGATCCATATCTTGATTTCAACAACTTATAAGTTCAAGAACTTTGACTTAGAACTTAGAATCTATACTATATAATAAATAAAGGTTTCCTAATGTCACGTGTCGCCTCCATATTTATCCTTATAAAAATTTTCCCGCCTCTCTCTCATAATAAATGCATTTCCATATTTTCAATAATAATATATTTTTAAATAAATTATTAATTATACTAATAAAACACATTAATTTTAAATTATTTTATATTATAAGAAACTTTAAAATGTAATCATTTAGCTTATTTTTTCAATCAAATTGTAAATGAAAGTCTAATTAAATTGAATAATCTATACTACCTAATAAACAAGTAAATTGAGAAGATACTTGTCACAATTGTAGGCCTCATCCTTCTCCTTTTACCGCCTCTCTATCCTATTAATAATCAACTTCACTATTTTAGGCAACAAATAATTATTTGTTTCAATTTTTATCTACACAATTTTTAATTTAAAATTGTGTTTATCATCAATTAATATGTTAAATCATATTTTTATGAATTCTACAAACTGAAAACAATTTTATAGGCGCTAGAATTCAAATAAAAAACTTTTAATCATATATTTACATATTCACATTGTTCCATTTTGACGAGCGTATATGTTGATATATTATATTATATTTTATTCAACTCATGTAATACACGGGTTTATTCAACTCGTGTAATACACGGGTTTATTCAACTTGTATATGTTGATATATTATATTATATTTGCTTCCGGATAGCCAGTCAAGTCCGATTGAAGAGTCAACTGTCAATAAATTCCTTACTTTAGAAACCAAACCGTCACTCGTGACAGAAGAAGTAACTTCAAATTCGATTTCAATAGGTAAACAAAAACTACAAAAGATTTTGATTTCCTTTCTTCAAAACTATGATGTAACACCCCATCATTTAAGATCATTTAATATAATCAAAAAAATTTTTTAAAAAGCAAATTTCTTTATTCCTATGAGAGTTGGACTTGAACCCATAACCTTCCTTAGTGTTTTTATTAATATAATCAATTACGGATGCATTTTGTACACTTTTGAAAGTTTCAATGGAAGTTCCCCTTATAAATTATACCAAAAAAGTAGGATGTGTTACAACCAATTAATAAATCGTTGTGATTGAATTATTGAAATAAATGGGTTGACTTTGGATGGAGATTATAAAAACATACAACTTAATGTGGACAAAAACTTGAATAATAGAGGCCAAAAGTGTTAAATGGGTAAAACTTAATTTAATAAAAACCTAAATGTTCAATTTGGAAGACATGTATCATTGTGAAACCCTCAAGAAATGTCGATGATGTTGAAGATGAGACCAAAGAAGTCTAAATCTGCATATTGGATGATAAAATCCAAGATTTAGAGATTTTATATTAGTTTTTTTATAACCGGGGAAACCGGCTTACGATGTAAACCCCTGGGTCTAACCAATACCCTATTAACCGGTGAAAAAAGGTAAATCGCGGCCTAAGCTGGGTAGGTGGTCATGTGGAAAGACTAGAACCCAAGACCTCATGCTTGATAGGTGTTCATCTTGACTTATTCTTGTTTTTTTTAGAATCTTGCTGGATTCTTCATGAATTAGGTTTAAAATTTGAACATTTATTTTAATATAGAGTAAGTAATTATGAAAAGTCAAAGTAAGTAATCACTTTAATTACAACATTGGTAGTATGAAACCATGTGAGAAAAATAGTGTTGAGTAATGGATTAGAGCTATGTAATTTTTTGGATATAAGAATGGGTAAATGGTGTTTTATTGTTAAAAATATCTTTTGTTATGTAAATAAGTTGTTGAAGTTGGTTAATCATGTCCACCAATTCAAATCCAAAATTTTTGGTATGATGTTCATGAGAATTTAATCTAGGATGAAAGATTTGGGGAAAATGAGATAAAACTAGTATTTGTCATTTGAATTAAAGGAATGTTGATAAAATGTGTTTGTGTGTAAAATGATTAGGAAAATTTAGATACATGGCATTATACTATGAGAGTCGAGGAAAAAGCGGACTAAGAACATTCTAGAGAGTAATTGGGAATATAATTTAGCCATGGTGGTAAAATGAAATATATGTTTTGACTTGATTGAATTTATGAAGAGAGATTAATGAGCATGAAATGAATAGGGTTGCATATATGGTAAATTGGTATGATGAGTTGTTTAGTAAGTAATTTGACAATCAATGGTATAACTTTATGAGTCAACGATCTAGAAAGGATTGGAACAAATGGATATCACTAAAATGCAACATAAATGTTTGGAGAGTGAAGAAGGATCGACACCGACGTTGAACGCTTTGAACAAAGGGAATGTAATCATCAACCCCCAGGTGTGTTTACTATGTGGAGATGAGCCAGAGACTTGCAGACCACTTGTTCGCATCTTGTATTTTTCGTCAATAATCTGGCAAAAGATTAGTAATTGGTGTAAAATTCAACTAATCTTTGCTTTATTGATGAGAGACCTACTTGAGCTACATAAAACCATCAAGACTGATTCAAAGCAAAGGAAAATGATTCACATGAGAATTTGTTGGTATGTATGGAAAGCAAGAAATGAAACGCACTTTTCAAATAACACAGCAAAAGTGAAGAATATAATTAAAGACATCAAGACTCTTGGATATGTATTGATAAAACACAGATCAATGTATAACTCTTTACAACAGAAATATTGGTGTAGTTTCAATTTTATGTAATATTGTAAATGTCCTAGTTTATTCTCTGTTTGCCGCATCCTAGCTCTTCCGGCTAATGGTTCGGTTTGATTTATAAAAGTTTGCCTTTCGATAAAAAAAACATTGTTTTTATAAAAGTTTGCCTTTCGAAAACACATAAAATTTACTATAATTCAAACTCATAAACACTCCAAGCACTCCCAAATTTCAAATTTCACACACAACACACACATCGATTTCGTTGGTATTTATTCAAACCAAACGCCCTCTCATTATGTTTAAAAAATAAATAAATAAATATGTTTTTTCGTGCACTAAAATATAAATATGGATTATCCTTTTAAGGGCAAGCAAATTCTCAAAAGAGATGCGGCCAAGTGCTTTATAACCGTGGTTAAAGTTAATCACACTTGTAGTACTTGCTCGCCCTGCTCTTCTTGTCTCTGGCGCTCACATTATTCAATTTTTCTAGACAGAGAGAGAAACTGCTCCTATTAAATAAACCATCGAGGAGTAGCAAAACTCAGTGTGTGAGTTGCCAGAGATGATGGTCTTCGGTCATTCAGCCACCGGAGGAGGTTTTCTCCCCGCTAAACAGCAGATATTTCCGGTCGATTACGAGGCCGAGGTCTCTCAACGTCTCCTTGAAGCTTCGTCCTCCGGAGATCTCAAATCTGCGTTTGACTGCATTGACGATCCCTACGTCGACGTCAATTTCATCGGCGCGGTTTCCGTGAAGGTTCGTATGGCGGAGGTTCAGTTTAGCGATGAATCGGAGAATGTGGTGCGATTCGAGTACCAGGACTTCAAATCCGACGTCACTGCTTTGTTCGTCGCTGTACTTACCGGAAATGTTAGACTCGTCGGAAAATTACTGGTATAGAATTTTGA
The DNA here is from genome assembly GCA_023525975.1 of Smallanthus sonchifolius. Classification (NCBI taxonomy): domain Eukaryota; kingdom Viridiplantae; phylum Streptophyta; class Magnoliopsida; order Asterales; family Asteraceae; genus Smallanthus; species Smallanthus sonchifolius. The sequence goes on along the minus strand of CM042041.1, from coordinate 55,012,348 downwards.
TTTTTGAAACTCTGTTTCGTTTATTATTATTTAATTTAATTTAGCTCAGGTATTTAAGTTTTTTAAATCAGATCGTTGCATTCAAACATTTTTAAATTCTGCATTAAATGCTCTTAATTAATTACTTAATTTGAATCACTGGATTACAGATTACACTTTTGATCAGTGTTATATAAATATACCGTACAATTTATAACTGCATATAGTGTAATTACATCTTGCGTTAGTAAATATAGAACAATGACGTCCTGTTCGTCGATTTAGGGCTGGAAATTATCCTTTGGTTCCATTGAATTTTGAGTTGTTTATGCTAGTATCGTGATAATATGTGTTTTAAGTGAGTAATTAGTCGAAGTAAATGCATATAGTCAACGCGTAAAGTGTATTTTCATAGCTTCGAAGTAATGGTTTGAAAATAGGTGAAAAATATACAGTAAATTATGTCACATTGTCATGAAATATCTCATTTTCTGGATGACTGTGAAAGTATGTATTAGAAACAGAATCAAATACAATCTCCTATTTACGGTAGAGATAATATCAAATAATATGAAGTCTGATTAACAGTTTAGAATACCACTTGCAATTAGAAAATACTGCGCGGTAAATTGCCTAAATTCATCATTTTCACCTGGAGAAAGTCCTAGATCTGGTTTATTTCAATGGTTTTAACTATATTATGAGTTTACACGTGGTCACAAGATCTATATTCTTCATGAAAATCCATGTGATTTGTACCCTGAACATTTGAATTAATACTTGATCTAAAGCAGTGTATATTACAATGAGTCCCATTCTATGATGTCTCTACTCCCTAACTACACTGGTCAGTGTATGCACCAATAAACACACCACCACCTCATGGGCTCAGTGAAAGCCCCATCATATAATGTTTTCCACATCAGTAATTCAGTCTTCATTTTAATATACTTTGCTGATCTGTGTTTATAAAAAAGAATGAAAAGAATACTATGTTCCTAAGTCACAAGTTGTTTTAATTTGTCTGTTTTGCAAATCAACACATTTTTATGTTTCTATTTGGTAAATGACAGAGCCGTGGAGCCGATGTGAATCAGAAACTTTTTAGAGGCTTTTCATTGACAGCGGCTGTAAGGGAGGGCCATCTTGAGATCTTTGAGATCTTACTCAAAGCCGGTGCCTCTCAACTATCTTGTGAGGAAGCTCTATTAGAGGCCAGCTGTCATGGGCGAGGTGGCGATTTTATTGAGTTACTAATGGCTTCTGATCTGATAAGGCCCCATATTGCTGTGCATGCTCTTGTCATTGCATGTTGCAGAGGATTTATCGATGTGGTTGATGTACTCTTGAAGGTAAATACTAAATATCAACATGTCGGTTTTTTATTTATCGATTAGAGTTGCGGTAATTAACAAAGATTTAACATGATATGATTCTTTTTTTTATAATGACAGTGTGGTGTAGATATAAATGCATCTGCTAGAGTGCTGCTCTGCTCATCAAAGCCTTCTCTCCATACAAATATTAACTGCACACCCCTTTTGGCAGCAGTTGTTAGCAGACAGGTCGCTGTTGTTTGTCTACTGTTGCAGGTAACCTTTTAATTCAATTGTGATTAGAACATAAAACAGAATCTATCCTCTTTATTACTGGGGTCTGGGGTCTTATCGCTTACATCTTATTCGATTTATGCCTTAATAATTTCATATAATACCTTTAATTATCTATTTGGATTATTGAGAAAATAGAGTCCAAGCTTACCCCACTGTTTGATACAACTCCTTTTGACACTATCTTTTAAAGATTCTTGGGCCCTTTAGTATCTTTGTTACAACAACTGTTAAACAGCTGGAGTTTTGTAGCCATTGATGTTTATATGATACTTGCATCATCATGGTTCAATAGAAATTCAAAAACTGCATTTGTCCAGTAGTTGGTTATTGGTATTGAGCTGTGTGATGAATCATACATCTTATCCTTTACCACAGTAGATCTTGTTCTACTTCACTACTATAAAACGTGTCACCCATGTCCCTACTAAACCCGTCAGAGTTATTCCTAAAATGTTTACTCAATTATGTCCCTACAGAAGATAAGCAAATACGGAACGTACACCATTTCCAGCTGGCGAACAAGTGTGTATTGAGATATTATTTAGGGCCCTGTTATTTGTTAGACTTGGACAATTTTGACGAATCTTTCTAGGAATGGGATCTCATTCAGGTTATATTCTATAATCAAACAGGATAAAATAATAACAAATAGCTTAAATAACAAATAGAGCTGACAATTTAAGACATAACCCGCTAACACGGTATTACTTGACATGATGTTAAAAGGGTTTGGGGTGAACGTATTCGGGTTGACAAGTTAAACAGACTTTTAAAAACATGTCTAAACGGTTTCTGACACACATAACCCATATAAGTAATCGTGTTAAATGAGTTAAGAGGTCAAAATGACACATTCTAAGTCCGTTCATAAAAACATATACATATATAGTGTAACTTTTGGAGAGTGTCTAAAGTCTTTTGTTCAAAGTTTGTTTAAAGTCGTGCCAATAACCATGTTAAATGTGTCGTGTTCATGTTATTGTACTTATATTTCATGCTAAATGGGCTATCTCGTGTCATTCATCTTATTGAACTGGTTAAATTTAATCGTGTTAAACGTGTTGTGTCGTGTCATGTAACTCGTTTATTAAACATGCACATGTTACTGTTTAAGTAAATCATGTTTAGTTAAACTGATGGTGTTTGTGTTCTATAAGTGTTGGTAAACATGTTGTGTTGAACACAACACGTTTTCTAGCTCTAAATAGAAACGTGTTAAATGGGTGGAGATCGCTCCCTCACATACCGTCGGAACCGACGGTATAACATGGTTGTCCAACGCTATTCTTAGCCTGCCACGTGTACAAATCGCTGGTACGTTTATAAACACCGGCAGATCCAACGGTATTTTTTTTTGTACAAAATTGTTGAGGTAGGATATTATTGTATTTATATAAAATAATAACTTTTTTCAAAAAACAAATATTTTATTTTTTAGAAAATCGTTGAGGTAATTTTTTTTCAAACACCATCGGATTTTTCCAAACACCGTCGGATTTTTTTAAACACTGTTGGATTTTTCAAACACCAAATGCCGTCGGAATTTTTTCAAATACCGTCATCCGAAGGTGTTGAAAGAGACATTCTTGAAAAAAAAAGTAAACGAAACAAAATTGGGGATTTTTAAGTCAACGGAAACAAATTTTTTTTTTCACAAAAAGAAAAGTATTAAGGACAACTTTTTGAGTTTAAAAAAAAAACCTACTCATTTAATCGGTGAACCGACATTAAGGCTTTGTTCATCTTTTTGTGCCACATGCATAGAACTAATATCGCGTGTTAAATTTTTTATTTTTTTAGGCAGGGGCGAATGTCAGCATCAAGGTCCAGATAGGAGCATGGTCCTGGGACACAGCTTCAGGTGACGAATTTCGGGTCGGTGCTGGCCTATCCGAACCCTATGCGATTACTTGGTGTGCAGTCGAGTACTTTGAAGCCACTGGTTCCATATTGCAAATGTTACTACAACACATCTCCCTCAACACGTGTCACAACGCTAGAACTCTCCTCCATCACGCCGTCCTTTGCAATAACACAGGAGCCGTAAAAACACTACTAAAATGTGGGTCCGACATAGAATACCCAATCAAAACCACACAAAAAGACGAAACCCGAGCAATCCACTTAGCTGCACGTCTTGGCTTTCCATCAATCCTTCAGCTGTTAATAGACTCTGGCTGTTATATTAACTCAACAACCAAACATAACGGTAATACAGCTCAAATGATATGTGCTAAATATAAACGAGAAGAGTGTCTCCGAGTCTTGACCAAAGCTGGCGCTGACCTCGGTTTGATCAATTCGACCGGTCAATCGGCTCAGTGTATCGCGGAATCAAATCGATGGCCTGCTAGCTTTCGAAAAGCAGTGTTGGACGTTATTACATCGGGGACGGTACCGACATCTAGTAACAAGACAGTTTTTTCGCCTTTGATGTTTGCAGCTCGTTCAGGAGATGTACAAGCTTTGAAAGTTTTAATTTCTCAAGACGATATTGATCTCGATGATCAGGACGAAGACGGGTTTTCAGCAGTTATGGTGACTGCAATGAGAGGTTATATAGAAGCGTTTAGGATGCTTGTATATGCGGGATGTGATGTGAAGCTGACGAATAAGGCCGGTGAGACCGCGATTTCTCTGTCGAAAATAAATGAGAATTCTGATATGTTTGAGAAAGTGATGATTGAGTTTACATTAGAGAAAGGTAGCCAAAATGCCAGAGGTTTTTATCCCCTGCATTATGCTGCACGTCATGGAGACGTGCATGCGGTCAAACTGTTGACCAGTAGAGGATATGATGTAAACATCCCAGATGGGGATGGATATACACCCCTCATGTTAGCAGCAAGAGAAAACAATGGACAAATGTGTCAACTGTTGATCTCATGTGGGTCGGCTTGCGGTTTCAAGAACTCAAAAGGGGAAACCGCACTCTCGCTTGCAAGGAAACACACAGAGAACACCGCTGAGTGTGTGATATTGGATGAGCTCGCTAGGGTGCTAGTTGTTCATGGCGAGAACGTGTTGAAACATACAAAGGGAGGAAGAGGTGGTTCGCATAGGAAAGATTTGAAAATGGTGAGTGAAGGGGTTTTAAGATGGGGGAATTCGAGTAGTAGAAATGTGGTGTGTAGGGATGCCGAGGTGGGACCGAGTGTTGGTTTTGTGAGGTGTTGGAGGAACAAGAGTGATGCTGACATGGCGGGGTTTTTCCGGGTGGTGACGGTTAAGAACAAGGAGGTGCATTTTGTTTGTGATGGTGGGTTGGAAATGGCGGAGTTGTGGGTTAGGGGGATAAAGCTTGTGACTAGAGAAGCCATAAGTGCTGAAGCTCAGATGATAAAATGAATAGAGGTAGCATTTCTTTGTCTAAAGCTTTTGTATGTATAGATATGTACCATGAAAGTAAGAAATACTTCCTCTTGAAGTATTCATTTTCATCAAATAAAAGCAACTTTCCTATAAGCAATTAACTGTCTTGTAACTTCTTTAACCAAATTAACTAGCCCATAACCACCTTCTGTTATGCGTCCAACTGTCAATAACAACCAACCAATGATGAAGTAGCATAAACAGGTGAATCTATGATGATACATATTAAACCCATTGCTCAGCAGAAAACTGGTCGGTCTGGTTCGTATTTTTCCGAAACCATAGTTAGCGGTTCAACCAAAATTCTTGTAAAAACGTACCGAACCAGACCATGAACACCCTTTTTAAAATTGCTACATCTATTTTTCATAATCAAAGTAACTATCTTGAACTGGACAAATACTTGCATATGCTTCATCTTTATAACCAAAACGAAGTACAAAGTTGCAGAACAACAAACAGAAAGCCGGTCTATAACAATAAACAACACAAATCAAAACAAAGCAGAACAAACAACACAAACCTTAAGTATTGCACCAACCACCTATGACTCTTTAACATAAATAAAACATTAAAAGACCAAGACTCTAGTCACTTGATGACCCATCATCATCATTTTCATGATGTGTAATCACTTTCTCAATAAACCTCTTCCTCACTCCTTCAAGAACAGCTTCTCTAGAAGCTTCACCTTCACTCTGCCCATCATTAAGCACAGGATCTGACTGGCACAGGATCATAGCAACACCTACACATAAAAATTACAAAAGAAAAAAAACAATTAGCAATTTAAAGACGGTAATGATCTAAAATATTGTCAAGAAAATGTACCTTCAGGCGTGCATCTCCGACCAAAAGTATGTAAACCTACATAATTTGCCTTCACAGCACCATTATTGTAAACCAATAGAGTTGGGAGATTACGGTCCGGGTAATTAGGAATGCAATCAGTTGATATAATTTTAACAAACTTTGTTGCTGGATACATTGTTGCCAGTTCTTCCAGACATTGCATTAACACGCCACATTCAGGGTACCTATTTAAAGACCATTCCTGTTAATCAACTGCTAATAACAAACAAGATAAACCAAATAACTAAAACACGAGAAAATAAGTAGTAATTACCCGTCTTTGTATAAAGTAACAACCACCCACACATCTCTTGGGGCTTGTGACACCTCACGCACAAAATCCGATCCAGAAATGGGTATGATTGACCCAAACTTTGCAATTTTCACTATTTTCTTCATCTCTGCTAACCTCTTTCTCCTTCAAGAAGAGTAATGAAAGATAAGAATAAATATATTAAAGCCAAAATCCAATAATTCAATTGTTCAAACTACACACTCCATTCTTTAGATTCGACCTAAATGATTAATTTTGGCCTAATGAACCTATACATATAAGTTTATTCCAGAGAATTTAGGTATAAGAACTCATAATTGTATGGTTTTTAAGCACCTGTATTCTTGTAGGAATCGATCATCATCTAGATCATCTTCAAGATCTTCAAGTTGTTCTTCGGTCTTGTGATCGATCCAATTCTTGTCTTTAGGTTTGGAATCTTCATCTTCAGCAGGAGTAAATGGGTCGGGCTTGAATGCAGGGGGTTTGGGAGGCAAATTTCCAAGTTTTCTTTGAATATCATCCCATTGAGTTGATGATCCTTCCACATCTTTGTACACAAAGTGATAGTCTGCCATTATTGTATACTATCCGTCTTTGTATATAGATATTTATTCTACCTTCAGGAAGTTGATATCTGACAAAGGCAATAATAAAAATAATAAATATGAAAAAAATATATTAATTAATTTATTAAACTAATTCAAGGTGTGCAGGGAGTCAGGAAATCTCTATGGTTCCCAAAAAATTAATTTAGCACTTGACATCAGAACAATCTACCAAATTATGCAATCCTTTTAAGGAGCGTTAGTGAGTGCATATTTTTAGTGTATGGCTTATAAGCAGAAGCTAAAAAACAGCTGTAAGAATATGAACTTCAGGTGTGGTTTAAAAAAGTGCTAGGCGCTCCGAGGCATTCTAGTCCCAAAAGCCAAGGCACAAGGCACACATATATGTACAACCAAATAAGCTTTATTTACAACCAGAAGCTGCGTCTCTCTTATCTGTTTTACATATCAACCTATTTATCAAGTAAAACTTTCATAATTTCTTCATCTCCTTGATCAAATAATCCAGATATTCAAAGAAAACTTGATCAATTGTTACACAGTTTTCAGTTATCGTCACACAATCATATAACACAAAACACTTGATCAATTAAACCAAAACTTCACCATAAAAGAAGTGTTAAACAATAAGGGTACATAAATTATGAATCCAGCAGATGATGTAAATCCAACAGACTAGTTATGATTTAAAAGTGAAAAAATGTAAAGAAAATGTACATTTTTAGTCATAGGAAAATTAAGAATTTAAAAATCTAAGATACTTCAAAATAACCAATCCCAAACATCCCCTTGAACAATTCTTCATTTTTACATAATAATGAGCCCTAATATCAAACCTCCAACACGAAACCAAAATTACATAGATTAAGTGAGAGTGAAATGCTTAAAACCTAACAGCAAGATGGAGATTTGATCTTAGAGCGCGAATAAGAAATCAAAATGGTGCCGGAGTAAATGAAAACTCCAATTGTTATCGATATGCGGTGGATCCAGAGAAACAAAACTTACCAGATCAAGTGAAGCAAATCCGAATCGAGAGCTACAGATGGAAATCGACCGGCTGAGAAATTGACGACGGGAAAAAGTGGTTTGGTTTGGGTTGATCTGTTTTGGGGTTTGGGTTTTTTTTTAAGCCAACTTTATAATTTGTACAAGAACATGGGCTGGGTTTGATGGGTTCTTTTATTAAAAAAATATATATATTTATAACTATTGTAGTTGCCGTTTTTGTTCTTCCATATGCTGTCTGTATGCGAACCAAAAAGAAGACAATTTCCGATCGATTTTTCCTTTTTAACATGCCAAGCAGCAGCCCAAATACCCTATTAAAATAAAGTCCGTTTAAGCTTTTAAATGAGCAGAACAAGTCAATACACAAGCCCAATATTGTTGAGCCCAAATAAGGAATAAAACCAAATAACATACAACAACATTAATTTCCCTTTGGGAGTTGTGTTTTGTTTATAATGGAAAATACATACAACATTAAATCGAGTCCCCCATCCCACGTTACCTAACTCTTATAGTCTCTGGACAAAGTGCGTTGATGGCACTAAAATTACCAACAATAATTAATTCAAATTCCGAAATTCATAAACAAGACAATGTACATCAAAGAGAATTAGACAAACCTTTTGAAACGACGACGATGATGATTCTCCAATTGAAATCAAATTAGTAAAGCCCAAAGGAAGAAAAGAAAAGGAACGGATGATGAATTAATGATGATTCAAAAAATTAAGATGAAGAACATACGAGAAAATGTGATATAGATGAAATGACGAATCAATGATGATGGCGTAGTTATATATTAAATAAGATTTGGGAAACAAGAAAAGAAATGGATGATCAACTGGAAAGGACGATTGAGTATCACGGTTGTTTATCTCCCTCGTCTTATCTCTCATGCCTCCCAACCTTAGTTATTAACGGGTTTTTTAGGCCAACACTTCATGGAAAAAAAACTATGAGCAACCGGTAAAGTTGTTGTTTTGTGAACTTCGGGTCATGGGTTCAAGCCGTGGAAACAAACTCTTGCACAAAGTCTAAGGTAAGGTTGCGTACTCATATCACGAAAGCGAACCAACTCCTGCGTAAATACTGGAGCTAATCAAGCACCGGGTTCGCCCTTTTTGCTTTGTGAACAAAAAATGGGGACCTTAGAAAGACCTAGATTTTTAATTAACGCTAGAGGGTTGATCCTACCAAAAGCATTAATGAAGATGTGTTCACCATGGGATAAGAGGATACATCATCCCAAAACCAAAACATTATAACTTAGAGAAGTCATAGAGAATATTCTTGGTGCTGACCATATGCATATATTATGACGATCAATTAAGACTCACATCTAAGCAATGAAACATTTTGTTTGATCTCATATATTATCTTTATTGACTTTACAAAATTAAAAATAATATATTAGATCCTACAACCAACCAAAGAATTGAAAAAAGATCGATTTGTGCATATGAAAGAGTTTACAAAGAAACCTAACCTAGCTCATTGAGATAACATTAAGGTCTATCTTCAGTATGACAAACTACCTTTATATACTAAAGGAAAGAAATCATAAGACTTTGTGTAAACGTTTAACTAAAAAAATGTAAAAGTGACAGTCACGTCACCTCACTGTCACGTAGCCAATTGGGCTCTCAATAACTAAACCCTTATTAGGGGTTTGCACCCCCCCCCTCCAAAAAAAAAATCTCATGTTAAATATTCAAGTTCTGTCATTTAGTTTAACTAAAATATTTTTTTTAAAAGAGTGTGCTTTGTCTTGCTGTGATTGGCTAAAAAAAATTAATAAAGCTCTCTAGCCCTCAGCTGGTGGCGCCCAACACAACCACGCCCTATGACACCAACCCTGTCGTGTTGTTTAACGTCTTATGTGGATTATGTGGAGAGAGTGTCCACTACACATAGTCTAAAGATAGCTAAATATTCCCTAAACAATTCAAGAGAACAAAAAAAAAGTAAATTTTTTTTTTTTACTTCATTCATATAACAATAAATGATATCATACCGAGCATACAACTTTTAACAATGTTATAAATTATGAACTATTTATTACCTTAGGTTCAAATCTATGTAGTTATAACATATAAAAAAGACATACATACTCTCAAATTAATACACGGGCTACTTCGTAACAAAATAGATCTCGTCTTTAAAAAAACATTACCTTGAAAGGTCAAAATGCCTATAAATGGTTAACAAAAATTATTAAATAAAGTAATCTTATGGTATCACGAGTGATTAATATATATAACTATGTTCTACTTCTATCTATATGTATACGAGTAAATATAATATGATAAAACTCGATGAATATTTGTCTACTTTTTCTTTCCAATTATGTTGGACCAATCACAAGATAGAAAACATTAAATAAAATTAACCAATTTTTAATGACCGCCCAGAGTATCGACAAATGATTCCTGTGAATTAATTGGTCACACAAACCGTCACGCGCCAAATCATGTGCGTGGAAAAAGAATTCAAATTTTTAAGAAGGGACACGCGTCTCACTAGCTGACAAAGTACACTCCTCAACTTTAGTTAAAAATTAAATATTAAATAATAATAAGGACATACGTGTCCTCTTTATCAGAAGTGGAAATTATACGCTGCTTTTACGTGGGCCCCATTTAATCTCACACAACCAATCAGGGTCCCTGATGCTTCTTGATCTAATTGAGTTGTACAGGACACGTGTACCATTCACCGGCGACCAGTTTTCCATCGCTCTCTCTTTCTATAAACCATCATGTTTATCATCGCCTCCGTTTATGTCCGGTTAGTGTTAGAGAGAGAGAAACTGGAGTCGGTATGGGAGGAGGAAAGAGGTGTGTCAAAACCGGATGCGCCGGCGGAGATCCGGAGGATAAGATGATAATTAATCAGATGATGTTGAGATTCCGGCCGATCGCTCCGAGGCCGGTGACGGTGGAGATTTCGGCCGGTTTTGCTCCGGTGAAGGGGAAGAGAGCGAAGAGGAAATACGTTCGAGTGAAGAAGAAGAAGAAGATGATAGCGGAAGAGTGTAATTTGACGATAAAGGATGATAACCGCTGGATGAGTTTGGATCGAACGGTGGCGATGCTGGAGGTTTCGAATGGAGGCGAGTTTGTTACAGATCCTGTACGGAAAGTACAGGAGTGGATCAGTTTTGATGTGTCCGGAAAAAACGGTTACGATAATGATATAATCGGCAGGTGGATAACACCGGCTCGACCGTCGGAAGGTCTGCATGACGTAGATCTGGCGATGACGGTGAAGCGAGAGAAGTTAGTTGAGTCGTGGATTACGGTGGAATCAGTTATCGGAACGTGTGAGGACGACGTGAGGGAGTTACGGTGTACGGATGAGGAGATATGGAAGGATCTGGAGACGGACAGCTGTCCAGGTTTCATATCGAACGGTTACGATGAGGTCCAGTGGGTGAATCTGGCGTACCGGAGGATGGTGGATCCAGATCCTGATGGCGGAGAAGTAGCACCGCCGCCTCAGGTGGTGGTGTGGCTAGGGGTAAAAGTGGAAAAGTCCGCTTTTGAGTACTGTTCAGCTTTCTCATGCAGAGTTAGAGTGGTGTATATGTTATCGGAGAAGAAGAAGCAGATGACCGTCCCATGCGACGTTTGGAAGATGGATTCCGGTGGGTATGCATGGCGGCTTGATGTCAAAGCAGCTTTGAGCTTGGGGAGGTTGAATTAATCTATCAGAATCAGTTACCTATTAACAGGTAAATTAATTGTGTTTGATGAAATTATTTGGAAATTTTAATGATTATGTATATAAGTATATTTGTATGCTGATTTCCATATAACCTCGATAATTAAGTACCTAATTACGACACAAATTACTATTATTTTATGTATTAACTAGGTTAGAATCCCGTGTATTACACGGGTTAAATAAATATAATGTTATATAATTAGTAATAAAAAATTACGTTTTTAAAAACTCGTGTATTACACGAGTTGAATAAAATATAATTTAGTCTCTTAACAAATACACTCGTCAAAATACGTCGACAGTTTTAAATTATATTAAGTTCATTTTTAAAACATTTTTTTAAACTTGGTATTAAATTTTTATTTATGTAATTGATAAATGATAATCTATATTAAATTCATTTGTTTAATAAAATAATAACAATCCATAATTATATAAAAAGTATTTATAATTAGATTGTTATTAAATATTTAAAAATATATTTCTTTTAATATAGTATTTAATAGGAGATAGAGGCGAAAAAATCATTCTAAGAATACACCAGAAGCTGATTTACTCTTTTATTAAGTAGTATAGATTTGAAAAGTGAATGAATTAAATATCAGAAAAGGTAAGTTGGTGGTGTAAATTATAAAGTACAGTAAAATTGACAATACAAGACTCAACCAGACACATAGGGGTGTAGTGTAGGATTACAGATGGTAAAAAAATAGGTAAAATATTAATTTTAAAAATTTAAGATTATTAAAGGGGACTACTAACCACACACGGGAATTGCTAAATGGACTTGGCCATATACGCATCGTATAGGGCAATACGATGCGTATAGCCCTTCACAATTTCCCATGCCTGACATCCTCGTACAACCTGGTCATTCAAACCTCGTATACGCATCGTATAGGTCAATACGATGCGTATAGCGTACGAGGTACTTTCTGCTACTAGTCAACCATCACATCGCTATACGCCACGTATAGATCTATACGGAGCGTATAGCGATGTGATGTTGACTAGTTGCAGAAAGTACCTCGTACGCTATACGCATCGTATTGAACTATACGATGCGTATACGAGGTTTGACCAGGTTTGACCCGAATCCTATACGCACCGTATTGCCCTATACGATGCGTATAGGGGCCAAATTTTGTGTATTTAACCATGCAAAATTCTCATTCGAACGTATCGTTCAAAAAAATTTCAAACAATCTCTCAAAAATTATAAACATGTCTTGGTGGTGGGATGGTAACTACGGTTTTCAGGTATATTCTAACGAGTCGCTGGAAAACAACCCGCAAAGTTCTGGCGTTCAAGAGGTGAACTGGGAGGAGGTCTCGTCCGACGTTTATTCTAATCAACGGGTAAGGCTTCCAGATTTGAACGAGCCACTGAGCAATCCCGAGTTCGTATACGGTGAACCGTCTTACCTTACACAACCCACGAACGACTTCGTATACGGTGAAGTCTCCTCCCCGACACAACAAACTAACAACTTCGTGTGCGGTGAAGTCTCTTACCCGACACAACAAACCGACGACTCCAAAGACGAAGAACAAAACCATCAAAATGTGTCGTATAAAACTGACCAGAATTTTCAGTCTCGTGAACAGTTGGTGGATTGGGCTATGCGGAGAGGACGTGAGAATGGTTACGTCCTTGTCACCCGACGATCGAGGAGAAAAGGCGACGATCCGACGGAACCGTTTATCAAGGTGTGGCTTGTGTGTGACCGTCACGGCGAACGTGCGTCTACTGCCACGGTTAGACGTGCCGGTAGCAAAAAAATAGGTTGTCCCTTTAAATTGGAAGGAGAGTATCAAGAAAATACTGGTGATTGGAAATTAACGGTGAAGGATGACAGTCATAACCACGATCCTAGTCAACATCTTGTGGCGCACTCGTTTGCAAGGAGACTGTGTCAGTCGGAACAACTTTTGGTGGGGAAGTTGTACTCGCAAAACATGTTGCCACGAAACATTCTGGCAACTATAAGGGAACAAAACCCAGAGAGTAGTTGCATTAAAAAGGACATTTATAATGCTATACAAAAGATAAAAAACGAAACGAGAGTCGGTGAAACTCCAGAATTTTCAGTCCATTTTGGTCAACATACAACGAACCGAGTCGAGAGCCAGCATTCGCTCTTAAAGAGCTATCTTAGAAACGCTAACAGCTCGCTAGATAGACTTGTTGGGTTTGTTGATGAAATTGTATCAGATCAGTATTATCAGTTACAGTTTGGGTTTGGAACAAGCCTGATAAGGAAAATGGACAGCCACATAGCTATTGAATTGTTTGATAACCTGCACGGTAAAGTTTCACATAAAGCTCTAGATTTGATAGAAAACGAGTGGTACAAGTTATCAAATATACGGAAACAAAATGCAACGTGTGGGTGCCAACTTTTCAGTAGTTGTGGGTTGCCGTGTGCTTGTCGTCTGGCAGATATCGAAGCTACAGGTAAACTGTTCTGACTATTTAGTATTTGTGGGTTGCCGTGTGCTTTTCAAAATGTTCTGACTATTTCGTTTAAAATACAGGTGGCATAATCCCTCTAGATGCGGTGGACGTCTTCTGGAGGAAACTTGATTTAAAACCGTCGTTTGTCGATGATGAAAATGTAGACGTGGATAAGGTACTGGGTCAAGTGAGAAACAAAATCATGTCACAACCCGATCAGGTCAAAAGAAGTATGCTGTCGAGAATCGCATGGGTTGTCTTTCCGAGCAAAAGTAACAAGAAAGCGCCTATGGTACAAGAAGATACTCGCGGTCGTCCAACTTTGAAAAAGCAACAACAAAGGAAACAGGATGTCGCGAGAAACAGCTCATTCACAGGATCCCAACCGAGCAAATGTGACCATGCGAGACACAGCTCGTATATTGCGTCACAAGAGTCTATACAAGCGAGTTCGGTCTTTCAACACAGTCGTTCAACGAAGGGTAAAGGAAAGCAACCGCAAGATGATAACGCCCATCTAGGGTTTCCATTGATTACGGGGAAAGATGCGGTTAACAATATAAAATGTTTTAAGGATTCGATACCGTCTGTGTTTCATCCGTACATTTCACATATACAGGATGTAAATCCAGACGGTAACTGTGGTTTTCGATCGGTAGCTTTGGGCTTAGGGTTAAATGAAAACCGGTGGCTCTTTATCCGACAACAACTTCTAAATGAGATGGACAATAAAGAGGAATGGTGGAGAACTGTTTTTGACAGAGTCGCCTTTCAAGAGTATGATAGGCTACGTCACACAATAGATTGGCAGTATGTGAAAGCCGCACCAGTTAGTCGTTGGATGTCGATGCCATACACAGGACTCCTAATTGCTCAAAGATTTGGGGTGATTGTTCATCTTTTAAGCATCAACGGTAATCAAACATTTTTTCCATTGTGGTTTGGTCCTAACGTTCACGCTCAACATCAAGTCGTATCGTTAGTTCACGTCAACAATGATCATTTCATCCACGTCAAGTTAGACGGAGAATTTCCGATTCCTACGCCGAATGCACTTTGGAATTTGCACCGAAATGATGATGCAGCAAAATGGGAAAATATATACAATGATCGTATTGAACGATTTAAGAAAATAATGGCTACTAATAGATCTAGATTTCCACAATATTTCACGAATCTCGGATGATATTTGTTTAAAATTGTATTGTAACTATTTTTGAATTAATTTTATGGTTATTTTAAATATTTTTATTTAATTATAGCTGATTATAATTAAACTACTAATACGTGTGATTAATTTTAATTAAATATAATTATAATTAATTTTTATTCAATATTCTATACGCCACGTATAGTCCAATACGTAGCGTATAGAATATAAATCAGAGGGAATTCAAAATTTTGACATATACGACACGTATTGATCAATACGTGGCGTATAGAATACCAAACGTTGCTGAAGATACGACACGTATTGATCTATACGTGGCGTATAGACTTTTGTTATATCAGTTTTGCCTCACGTACTGACCCAAACGAACCAAACAAACAAACACAAAGCCATACGCTACCCGCTCGTTGATTTGGATTGTGGCCTCAAAAAAACTTTGTAAAGGTACGTGTCTCAACCCACGATCATTAATGTTAGGTTTTAATTGAATATTAGCGGGTAAAACTGGGTAGATTAGCGATTTTTAGGTCTGAACTTAAGGGCTATACGCTACGTATAGGGCTATACGTGGCGTATAGTTCGTCCTAGGAAGACGATGAAGCCATACGCCACGTATAAATCTATACGCTGCGTATGGCTTGGTTTACTCGGTCACTAGCCTGCGTATGGTCTTAACTGGTCGCGTATGGCTTGGTTTACCCGGCAACTCGCCCGCGTATGGCTTAATTGGCCTGCGTATGGCTTATTTTGCCCGGCAACCGCCTATACGCCACGTATAAGCCTATACGTGGCGTATAGGTTTTTAAAAAATTAATAATTATTTATTATTTAAAATTAAAAACAATATATTATTATTATTTATTATTTAAAATTAAAAACAATATATTATTATTATTTATTATTTAAAATTAAAAACAATATAATATTATTATTTATTATTTAAAATTAAAAACAATATATTATTATTATTTATTATTTAAAATTAAAAACAATATATTATTATTATTTATTATTTAAATTAAAAACAATATTATATTATTATTTATAATTTAAAATTTAAACAATATTATATTATTATTTATTATTTAAAATTTAAACAATATTATATTATTATTTAAATTAAAAAATTAAAAACAATTAATTATTATCAGATATGGCGGATCATAATGATATTGAGATGGATCAGCTAGACGATCTTGCGCACTACCCATTTCTGGATTTTCCGCCCGATACGGAGGCTTTTTCCCGTTGCCAGAAGCTCCGGGAGGTGCAGATGGGTCCAGGTACGGCGGTGGATTGGGCCCTCCTCGAGGAGGTGCAAGAGGCCGAGCGAGCCAGGGCCATCATCGGCGAGGACACGCCATGGTCGCGTCTTTTTGACCTTTCTTTTGCGGAGACATACCGAGAGCTGGTCGTCGAGTTTCTTTCGACGTTCATCTACTCAGAGACTGGGCTGCAGCCTCTACCCGGAGAGGCGCCGGATATTGACCCGGATCGTATTTCTTTTTCTATTTTTGGGGTCGTTTACCGTCAGACCCTCAGTCAGTGGGCCGTCACGACGGGCTTATACTACGAGCCTGAGACGGTGACGCCGCTTTTCACCGAGGCGGTGACAGAGGTGGACAAGGAGGAACTCCTTGTTTTTTGGGGCTTGATTTCAGATAGTCCTTGGTTGGGTACCAAGGGGAGGGTCTCGGGTATTAGAGACCCTTTGTATAGATATCTGCACCGGCTTATTTCGACGTCGATCGCACCGCGTCTGAAAAGCCGTGAGTGGTGCACTGATAGAGATCTTTTCTTCCTTTTCTGCCTGCTTACTGGGAGGCGGTGCGACCTGTCCACTAGCATGGCGCTTTATTTTGCTTCTGCCTATATGCGACAGAAGCGCGGACTTTTATATGGCGGTGCTTTCATCACGCATATCATGCGGTCGGTCTTACCATTTGACCAGCATGAGCCTGCGATGTTACCGGCCATTCCCCCTGTCCGATTAGACCGTCGCACGGCGAGCGGCATGCGCATCACGCACCGATTCCCGCAGGGCCTTCGGTTCGTAGGGGCCGTCCAGGACCAGGTTTGGGTCCCGGTGCCGTTGCCGCAGATGCCTGGACAGGGGGACCCGCATATGCCTCAGCCGCTACAGGGTATAGCGATTGAGGACGAGCCGCCACACGTCGAGCAGGTCCACGAGCATCCGCCACAGCATCCCCGACACGTACGTCGGTCTGTTAGGCTGGATAGGGCTACCCAGGCAGTGCTTGATGGCCTTGTTGCCGACTCACGACGACAGGGTCGTCAACTCGATCGCATGGAGGACCTGATGATGTGGGCGGTTGGACAGCTCGTGAATCAGTCACGAGCCGCCGGCATCGAGCCACCCCCACTACCACCGCCACGTCATTATCCGGACGACCCCGTTCAGGGTGAGGGCGGGGCGGGTCAGGGTGACGCCGGAGCCGGTCAGGGTGACGGCGGAGACGGTTAGATTTAGTTCTTTTATTTGTATTTTGTTTCTTTCGTTGTTATGTATGTAAAACATTTTGATGTATATATTTAATTTTTTGATGTAATGTATATAATGTTTAGTTTATTTGTTTGGTTGTAATGTTTAATATTATGTTTGGTTGTAATGTTTAATATTTTGTTTGATTGTAATGTTTAATATTTTGTTTGGTTTGTAATGTTTAATATTTTGCTTGGTTATACTTTAAAAATTTAACAAATGTTTAAAAAAAATAAAATATACAAATGTTTATATAAATTAAAATAAAAATAAACAAAATATAAATAAATAAAAAAATATAATTAAATAAAAAATACCTATACGTGGCGTATAGGTCAATACGCCACGTATAGGATTCATAAACTCCAAATCTTCCAACTTTTGAAGCAAAAATATAACCCGTGCCTCATACGCTGCGTATAGGTCAATACGCCACGTATTGGACCAGCCGCCAGACAGAGAATGACACGTGGCATTCTGTTGGCAGTGACTGAATTCTATACGCCCTCGTATTGCCCTATACGAGGGCGTATAGATCGGCGGCGGGTCCAATTAGCAATATTCCGTGTGTGGTTAGAAAAAGCCTTATTAAAATTATAGTAAATAGCATGTTAAAGTTAACTAAGTAATTGAACGGTTGGCACGGTTGTGCCTCATATCTGGGCACGATCGTGCCTTATGGTTTGGCACGGTTGTGCCTCAAGTCTAGGCACGATCGTGCCTCATGGGTAGGCACGGTCGTGCCTAGCCGTGTGTTACTGTTCAATTTCTAAGGTCTTTCAATAAGAAGTTAAAGTTAATAAAAACTTGGAATTATTAATATTTATATTGGTTTTTGAGGTGAGTTTAAGATCTAGTATCGGGTATAAAAGTTATCCTAACAGGTTTTTAACCATATAAGATCATAAACGGGTAAGATTGAGTAAAGGGTACCCGAAGGATGTATATGAGACACGATTTATAATCAAATATGACACTAGATTACTAAAACCCTTCTCATACCCGATCTGTCATAGGACTCTGTTCACAATAAATATAGGATTGTGTTCATAATAAATATGAATGATTTTAAAAATATTATCTTATTCATTTTTAAGAAACTTCAATTAATGATATAAAGTTCTAAGGCATTTGAAAGCTTCATTTTGCAGGTTTCAATGATGTGGAGTGAGGATAGAATCGAAGAAAATATATGATACTAATTTGATCATACCACATATCTCCTTTAAGTAGAAATAATAAACCCTAATTATTTTCCTAGTCATCTTTCTAATGGTCAAGAATCATTGTCACATCAAAATACACCGAAAATAAACCGAAATAGCAGGAAGAAAGCTAAGTTCGCAAATTGATTATGGAAACACAGAACTAGCTTGGGAGTTGTAATTACTCTTATTATAACAAATGAATAACTTTATTGACAAGTCTAGTTTTTATTTTTCATTTCTCTCTTATTAAATAACTCTCTGGCTTGATCATTAAGTTTTAAAACCCCTTAACTCACGTGTTGGGCCCGTTTTTTGGGTCAGAGAACAATATAGCCAACAATCACTCTCCAATTGTTTTATCTGAATCACCCCCTAGTTTCTGACTTGAAATACGTTCGTCATCAACTTTAATATTATCTTTGTCTTGATTCTCCCGATGCACTACTTGATCTCTTGCGGTGTTCTTGGAGCTCCAATTAGCTTGAATAAACACCTGCTTCTTGGGATCACTACATATCTTTTCTTGGGCTTGAATGTCTTGCTTGATTTTACCTTTAAATTCTTTAGCTTTCTTCCTTGGATTTTGAACTTTGGAACTTGGATCTTTTATTGAAATTTGACTCATTCTTGGCTTATCATCTTTCAGTCCAACTCTCTGAAGATCTCAATCCACAAGAATTCTTCATTCCAATGCTAGTTGGTGTGTCAGGACTTGCTATCTTGATCTTGATGTTAATCTTGTATAATCGGTTCTTGGTTCTTGTCATCTTCATTAAAAGTTTACATGTATTATCATGAATGGTTAGCAAATCGTGTTTTATGTAAGTGTCTTATGCACCTTTCATTGTTTGACCAAAACTTATGATATTTAATATTATTATTATTTTATCATCATTCATATTAGTAATATTATAATCATCTATCATTGTTAGTTGTATTCAGTTACTTGGTATATATATGATGCTTAAAAGACTAACAACTGTATTTAAAATTATATTTTGATATTTTAAGGATCTTCTAATTGAAGTTTCTGATGCAAACATGAGACAAGCATTGTAATCCGAAATCCATAATTCTATTAAAAATTTAAATATAAATTTATAGATTAAATGTTAGAAACTAAATTCCTTTTGTTTTTTCAATGAAAAGCATGTGGAAAATGAATCTAATTAAATTACT
Organism: Smallanthus sonchifolius; assembly: GCA_023525975.1. NCBI lineage: Eukaryota > Viridiplantae > Streptophyta > Magnoliopsida > Asterales > Asteraceae > Smallanthus > Smallanthus sonchifolius. Next base: position 54,992,433 of record CM042041.1, on the reverse strand, counting down.
AAAAGTGGAGATATCGGTCTTGTTTGGAACATATCCATTAGTAGAAATAATAAATAGTAATATATGCATTTCAATAATATCATTATCATCGTAGCCTCTTTTTTATATTATAGAACTGGATTCTAATATCTACTCGGTGCAGGATCTACCATTCGGCAACCTAATTTTTAACGATTGTGGTGACACGTCTCCACATAGAATTAGTGATGATGGCCCCCCACCTATAAACAAATTCTGGTAACTTTTAATGGGATAGAGTAGTTGTAAGTCTGGATTCTCTAAAAAAGATTCAGCTTTTATCCTTATTAGTATCACTTTGGGAAGGGACATGGTGGCTCAATGAAGGAAAACCTGGATCTTTGTGATATCCGGTTCGATCCCGAGGGCGTCCGGGTTTTACCATCAATGGGCTTTCGGGCAGGTGAGTTTTCCCCGGAACTGGAGATAACTTGGGGCGCTTAAGGGCTCCGTACGGCTGGGTTGGGCCAGCTGGCAGTAGCCTTTTGCCAATGGGTCACCTCGTACCGAGTACCTAGACAATTCTATGTTTGTTTGCTGTTCAAAAAAAATAAATAAATTCTCTCTTTCACATTTAAAATTTAAAAAAGAAAATAAAAGGTTAGTTGGTTGGTTGGTTCGATGGGGTCTGAGAAGCTTCGTCTTTTTTGACTGAAAACCACACAAACTTGTTTCTCGAAGATCTGGTTACAAAAATATGATTGTTTGAATATATTGTTTGATTGATGTAGTAGGATTAAGAGATTGTCAAAGAGATATGTAAATACTTGCAAAATCGTCTTGTATTTTTATGTGAAATATATAACTACGTATAAAATAAGTTGTTTGTTGTATTTTGAATAAAAAATTTGACTCAAATGGATCTTGATTGCAATTAATAATCAACAGTAAAGTAAAGAAACGATTGTGAATTATTTGTACAAAGAGTATGTTTCGTTCCTTTCTCGTTCTTAACATAAAAATGAAAGACGCGTCATTCTTAGTGGTAGATCAAAAAAAAATTATGGGGTTGGAAATTTTTAGGGTCAGTTGACTAAAAATTTCATGGGTGTGATCGTGATTTTAACACGTATATAACACTAAAAACAATCATAGGAAGACTGCCCCCATTCATCTATGTAGGTCCGTCTATGATCGTTCCTGTATACGGCACACACGTAAGTACCCTTTTGTATTTACAAGTTTGACACTTACAACCCTTGTACTAATTACATTGACATAACTGACTTAAACATAAATATAGATAAATACATAAATGACCGTTATAGTTTGACTTGAGAATGTTCAGTTATTAAACTCACATTCACCCCCTTAATCACTTATCATGCTTCTTGTTGCAGATCTTGAACACTGAGTAGTTCCCGCATTGTGATGAACTTGATTATTGCCAGTGATTTAACCTTACAAAAAAATATATAAATCAACTATATCATTCATTAATTTTGCTAAAAGACTTTTCTTATTGTTTGATATGGATCTAATAAGATTATACAAACCTGTCAACGTTAGAAAGTCTAAATTACAAGTTTTAACGACAGGATTCAATCTCCATAAATATAACATATTATTTTGGATCACAAATATTTCAATAGCAACTTTTTCTTCATAATACCACATAAACCTGCATTTACAGGATTTAAACCCACAATTACAGGATTTAAACTCACATCACTTTTATGGGGACAAATCACCAATGTCACTAGACTAAAGACCATAGACATTTGGATCACATTATAAAACAACTTAACTTGTAGTGGGTTAAGATGGGTGAGTATTACCTAACTACCACTGTTAAGTGTCGCCACCACACTAGTCATCACTACCACCGCTACCGCCATCCGACCCACCTCCCCATGGAAATGTGTGATCTGGTTCCAGAAACGTGGGAAGTTGAGTCCCTGTTTTATCGGGTCATTCAAGGTGATTGATCGGGTAGGAAAGACGACTTATCATTTGGAGTTACTTGGGGAAATGAGTAGACTCCATAACATGTTTCATATATCTCATTTGCGAAAGTATTTGGCGGATGAATCCACTTTCGTACCCATTGATGATATTAAGATAGATGAAAGGTTGAATTATATGGAAGAGTCATGTTACAACCCTAACTTGGTCCAATGCGGTAAAATGTCATGTTGTTTCGGTTTGTGTTCCTTAGCTAGTATCCGCACGAAGTGTTACCCCTTGAATGTATTTCGATGTGTACTTTTGCTAGATATTTTGCGACATCTTTCTTAACCATAAAATTGCACTAAATATATACAAACTCTAGAAACTTTGCCCCGCGCTCCGCGACGTGAAGCGGACCTTAAACGGTTGAGGCAGTGACATTAACGTGGCTAAGCATAAAAAGAATCATAGTTAAATACATAAAAGTAACGTATGGAGTTTCAGAGAGTCGATTGTGGAGATCGAAATATAGAAAAAAGACAGTTAGATAACGGTACCGATGTTTTCCAGCCAGTGTCGCTCTCATTATTCATGGTACCAGAACGTCACCGTCAGTTGATATAACTCACCATACATAAAAAAATACACTATTTTGAATACAACTCCGTTTTGAAAGAAAATTATATCGGGACGCCAAGAAAAAAAAACAAATGCGAAAGCTATTAAGGAAAAATCATATTATATATACTACGGGAGCTAAATTCAAAACTTTATAAACGTAAGGGGGTAAAACTGAAAGTTTAAGATGAATTTTGACAATAGACTAAACTTGAGGGAGGAGAAGTGGTCGGTTACTTCTCTTTAAAATGTATAAGATCTTGTGTTAATTTTAGTAAATATCGAAACGTGATAAGTGAATCGGAAAAAAAATATTATTTTATAAGAGTTTGTGTATGACTTATATTAAGATAAATATAATAAATAAAGTTTTAATTTTTTAAATTAGTAATACTATTAATAACCAACTTTTTATGAATTAGCTGAAGCAAGCAACTGTTGAATATATATATTTTTTTATTTTTATCTCTTATACTTTTTATAATTTACGCTTTTAATCCGTTTAATTATGTATTAATTCCGTTTGTCTATAATTACTTTCGTTCGTTTACTTTTTTTTAACGGGTTGCATGAGTGCTTTTATTTTTTTTTCAACGTTCCAATATATTTTTAAACGTAGTTATATTAAAAAAACAAATGTTTTTTTATGTATCGTAGCCTATAATGATTGTTGTTACCGTTATGGTACCGTCACGACTAGTGGTGCACAAAAGTCAAAACCGGTTTGAAACCGGTTTGAGATGGGCCGTTGATCGGGTTTGAAACCAGTTTTTTAGCTGTTCGGTTTGGGTTAAACCGGTTTAAATGTATAGGTTTCAAACCGGCGGTTTGAACCAGTTTGAAAACGGTTTGGTCTAAACCTGTTCACCGCCGGTTCGGGTATCGGTTTGAAACTGGTTTGGGTTTTCAAACCGGTTTTTTAGTCACGTCCCGAACCTATTATGAGCGAACATTATCGGTATTCGCTTTTATGGTTTTCGACGGCCCGAACCGATAACGACCAAACTCATGCTTCAGGGCTTTGACGAAAAATGACTAGACTTCCGCGTCAACGCACGAGTATTTGTTTATAGAAGCTTATTCAACTCTTTTTTTCGTTCTACGTAGATACGTCCAGCCGCGAAACGCGAAGAATCAACTAGTTTAAAATTTAAAAAGTAACATTTTGATGATTTTTACATTTTTTATCCTTGTTAAAAGTTGCACATTAAATAAGATAGAATAGAATAATCCCGTAGTTTCTAGGGGCCAAAATGGTATTAGTAATAAGTCACGCCATGAAATTGTAAAATTCCATAATCAAAGGGAGTAAAGATAAAATAATCCCGTAGTTTCCGGACCAAGCCACCGCCTTTATTGCACGTGATCTGCGTCACATGGGGTATCACTAGATCTGAAACCGTGTTCACATCACACCTTTGAGTCTAAAGGCGGCGTGAATCAACGGCCGTGATTTATTGAGAGTCGGTCAGACGAGTCCCCCACTCATAAAACACGAACAAAGAGAAGAAGAAGTCACTCTCTTCACCTCATATAATATCAGCCGTACGATCACATACTCTTCTCTTTTGGAGCCTCAGTCGTCGTTTCTAGGGTTGCGAGATTCGCATTCGCTCAGCTTCGTCAGCTTCAATTCAGTAGAGATCTTCGCTTTCTAGGGTTAATTTTCGATGTTGTTGGTGATTCCGTGTTATGAGTTTGAATTACGCTGAATAAAGCTTGTTCGCGAATTGAAGTTTGTCTTCGCGGTGGAAATTTGGCTGTATTACCAATCGAAAGAGGATTTTCGCGGTAAGATTAGGTTTTCTCGTTTGGATTATGGTTTTTCTGATTTTCTCCCTCCGTGTGTTTAATTTTTTGGAAGAAAACGTTTAAATCTAGGGTTAGGTTGGAGAAATTGGTAAAGTTAGCGTTCGATTTGGAAATTTTGTAACCGATGGGAGTATGTTAATTGATTACACTATTGTATTTGTACACGATTTATATGTTTAAGGATTGAAATATGAACATGAAAACTCTATTTTCAGAGAGGGTAAATATTTAGGGATTCCATGAATAGTTTGTGCAATCTGTTTTTTTTATTGTTTAAAGAGAAATTGGTAAAAGAATGAAGGATATAATTATGGATCTGTGACTTAATTTGGCTTGTCATCAACATTCAGGGACGTTTGGGAAGTATTTGGGCTAGGGTTATACGCATTCTGATTGGGTGTAGTGTGTGGCATTATGGCAAAGAAGGATATGTTTCCTGATGCATATTCTGGTGGATTTCCTCCCAATGATGAATCAGAAGGATCTGGTTGCTCAGGCCGTGATGATATGGATGCATCTGGTTATGAGGACTCAAGTGGCCATAGGAAAAAATGGATCAAGTTGAGCTCTGCATTACATGATGGTTTTGGCGTACCTGTACATGTTGTTCCTTTGTCAAAGCTGGCACCAACAGAAAAAAAGAAGTTGTTAATTCGTTTGAGAGCTGAACTTGACCAACTAAGGACATTTCAGAAGAGAGTGGATGTGGATAAGGCGCATGTTATCGCAAGGTCATCTTCCAATGATATTTTTAGCTCTAACAATGTCCAGCCAGCCCGACAACCAAACATGAAGAAATCTTCTGGCTCTGGGAAAAGAATTGATCAGCAAGGTCAGAAGTCAAAGGGTCTTAATCGAGGTGTTTTCGGAAGGTTTCAATCCACCAATGTGCCTACTCCGTCAGGGACTTTTAGTCCAATATTAAAGAAACAGTGTGAGGGCTTGTTGAAGAAGTTAATGACACATCAACATGGCTGGGTGTTCAATAAGCCTGTTGATGTTGTTGCTTTGAAAATACCTGATTACTTTAATGTTATTAAGAATCCCATGGATTTAGGGACTATAAAAGAAAAACTTAGTTCAGGAAAATATTCAAGTCCACTTGAATTTCTTACTGATGTCAGACTTACCTTCTCCAACGCCATGACATATAATCCACCTGGCAATGATGTGCATATCATGGCAGATGTTCTTAGTAAATTTTTCGAGCTTAGGTGGAAGCCGATTGAGAAGAAATTCCCAGTGAACAGTCCTCAACAACATTTGCTTCATGAAGAGATTGATTTGGTTAAGCCAGTTCCTCCTACAAAGAAACGAAAAATTATCTCAATACAACAAGAACAGCTACCAGATCCAGTCAAGTTGGTTATGACCAGTGAAGAAAAGCATAATTTAAGTAGGGAATTAGATGCTCATTTGGGGGATTTGCCGGATAATATCATCGACTTTTTGAGGGAACACAGCTCAAATGGGAATGAAGCTGGTGAGGATGAAATAGAAATTGATATTGATGTTCTTAATGATGAAACCTTGTTCAAATTACGCAAGATGTTAGATGATCATGTGCGAGAGCTACAAAACAATGCAAAAGCAGAACCTTGTGTCATTGAGGTAGTCTATCTTCCACACTGTAATTTGCAACAATAAATTATTCATGTGGCGATGCTGAAATAGTGAAATCTAAATTGTTTCTATAATTGTTGCAGCTGCTACATGAATCAGGGCTTAGCAACTCAACTATGCAGCTATATAGAGGTTAATAACCTTTTTTTCCGTGTCACATTCATGTGTACTTGATAACTGTTAGTCAACAGTTCAGCATGAATCTCTATTGGTTGGTATGTGCTTTTACTTATTACAGGGAATGATCCCGTGGACGAGGATGCAGATATTGGTGGGAATGAGCCCCCCCCTGTTTCAAGCTATACTCCAGCTGGACAAGAAAATGGGACAAGCAAGAAAAGTGACGTTGGGACAACATCAAGAACCTCAAGTGGTAATTGGGTTATTTAATACTTACATTGGAAGTAAAATGTCAACTTACCTATATTGTCTTGTCAGGGTTTTGTGTTGCATTCAGACTCTTTATATGCTTGCCAGTTTAAAGATGAATTTGTTTATCATTAGTTCATTACAGTTCTATGCTTGATAACCATAATGACCATCAAGATGATGGCAGCAAACATCTTTTCGGGACTGTTCATAATGTTTGGTTGGGAAGAATTATAGTCACTGTTACTCGGGTTTAGGGTATTTCTGCATTGTGCTACTGAGTTGCTAATTCCGTACTTGGGGACTGTTATCTTCTAGTCTTTTCTTGTTATATCATTAGCATGATGTTATTCTTTTCCAGTAGCAAAGTTGTGTCATCTCAAAGGTTATATTATTGAATGATGCTGTACATAATTAATGAGATGTATAGATTTTTTATTCGATCAGTAGAGCACCTTCTACCAAAAGGTGCCCTTTGGTCATGCTAGGGTGCATGCTATAGGAACTGTAAGAAGATATTTAGGCCTCGCGCTTTAGTAACCTAGTTTCTAAAATGTTTCTTTTCCCCAATCCTCCTACTCTAAACGGGTCCTGCATCACTAGTTTAAAATTTATGAGTTCACATGGAGATCTGGGAGGATTTCATTAAAGCATTTGACTGCTTTATGATGATTAATATTGTACTTGAAGGTTGAACAACATTTCTTTTATGTGAACACTTATTTATCTACCTTTGAACTTCCAGACAAACGTAATGAGAACAAAAATTCTTGAGTTTCTTGGGTTAGTCAGAAAGCAAAAAGTTAGCAAATAGGGTTCTAAGTGTTTTTTTTTCCAACACTTTTTGCCCTCTAGATTCCACCTATTTATACTACACTAGTAGGCAGTAAATACTAGAAAAGAATTGTTATTAACTACCATATGGAAGGTGCAAAACTGCGTTGTACTCTAACCTGGATTCGCCACTTTATAACACAATCTATAGCCAGTTGAACATATGACAGTTTTGAACTGGGATCAATCAAATCGTTCTTGATGCTGCAGACAAAATTTGAAAATTTCTTGTAAACCTGAAAGTTGAATTGAAGCATAAGTTGTTAAAACACCACCTTTCTGCAGCATATTTGATGGAATTTGTTATAATGTGATATTTGAGTCCAACAACCATTTCAATTTTCCTTAACTTATTTTGGTATGATAGTACTTACATTGCAGTAATCTTGCAAAGGAAAATTTTAATTAATAGGTGTTGCACGAATGAAATTCTAGACACATGTAGTCTTACAACTTTTCATTGTTGGTCTTGTTACTTAATGAACGTGTAGTGTATCTCATAGTTGCTTATGCTTCCTGCAATTTGATTGATAACATTACTTTTTTGATTACTAAGTAGTCATGTGCTTCCATTGCTGACGAGTTTTTAACACATTCTCTTCTGTCCTTTTTTTATTATATAATATACGGGATAAGTAGGTAATTTATGGTTTCTGCAGATATAAATTCTAGAAATGCTTCTGAAAATGGACAGACTGATGATGTTAAACCTTCCAGCCTATTAAAGGTATCACGCAAACCTATCACGTGTCTATTTTATTACGTCTATTACATGATGGTCGGTTGGGACGTTTGACTCAATGTTTCGGTTCTTGTGTGGAATGATTTCATCATATGTCTGGACATCAATTTTGTTTATTTAATTTACAGAATGATATTGCTAGAGCAGATTTGGAGGAGAAGGCAGTCACAAGCGATATAATTGATAATCGTGGGTTTTACTTCACATCTTTAAATTATTTAAATGTTTCACAGATTGTTGTGTTGCTTATGGTTGTTTGTTATGCATGACTTCCAGAGTCGGTAAGCGGGTTGGACCAAGTTGAACATATGTCCCAGCAGAAACTGAATTCTGTTGAATCTGATAGCCAGAAGGATGATGGTGAGCATCATATGTGAAAATGTTGTTTCTAGTTTATATGGTTCATTGGTTCTTGCTAACCACTATGCGTTTGCATAATTTAGGAGATAGTGCTCCAAACTCTGGTCAGGTTTCGCCTGGAAAGTTGTACCGGGCTGCTGTTTTAAAGAACCGTTTTGCTGATACGATATTTAAGGCTCGGGAAAAGACACTCAATCAGGTTGGTTACGATATGTTATTTACAGTTAAGAGGCGACAATTTTGACCTATTTACATTTTGAAGAGGGTTATTTGGGTTGTGGTGCTTCATCTCAAACAGCATCAAGTGGGTCGAAAAGGGTTGAAGTCATCCAATTTGTCTATTTTCGATACATACTCCTAAAGGATTTATGTAAAAAGTATAGGTTATTGTTCTAGTTCTTTTTATAACAATAATCAATACATCAATTATTTATAAAAATGGGAAAAAAAAATTGTTTGGGTGCCAATCCTACTTGGCTGTTTTTGAGTTTTGACCTGTAAAATGATCTGTTTCAACCCAATCTGACTGGTTCGTCCATCTTACCATCTGTATTTACAGGGGGATCCTGAGAAGCTGCGCCGAGAGAAGGAGGAACTAGAAAACCAGAAAAGGAAAGGTGATATATCAACCGAACTCGTATTTCTGTTGGCGTTAAGCTATAAATGTGTTTTAAGAGGCTGTGAGCATGTTGATTGAATTATTAGTTGGTTTGTGTACAACCAGAAAAAGCTCGGTTGCAAGCAGCAGCAGAGGCTGCAGAAAATGCAAGAAGGCGAGCAGAAGCAGAAGCTGCATTGGAGGCAAAGCGAAAGAGAGACCTCGAGAGGGAAGCAGCTCGCCAGGCATTATTAAAGGTATCCATCTGTACCATGGTAAAAGTTTATGATAATAAATTGGTGCAGTGAGTAACATAGTTTTCTATAAGCAAGGTGATTTGAGATATAAGGGTATGGTTCACAATTATTTTGTTGTCCATGTATCACTTTCGCTTGTGTACATATCGCGTCCCTTTCTATATTGTCTTTATCGTACTATGTCAACAACATGAAACCTTAAAATAGGCGGCAGTCTGCACGTCATGTACTTTCTGCTCTCTTACATCAAGAATTACTTGAATAATAGACGACACAGGATCTTCATTATACGTTTGCATTAACCGCAGTTTTATCGTTCCTTATATGTTAGGCATGTGAAAGTGGATGTCTTTTGTGTGGAGTTGGAAAAATGGATGGGTTGGGTAGTTCGGGTCATAATGGGCTATTTTCAAATGGGTCATGAGTAAGCTACCCATTAACTCTTCTTTCTTTAAAATCTCATAAACAACCATAATTTAGTTGTAACTATGAATACTAATGCTTATTAAATTGCTGTGAACTACATAATATCTTATTTTGGATGATAAGTAAGTTTATTAAATATTCAGTACCGTAGACAATGAAATAAGCATCAAGTTAAAAGAACGGTATATATGTGATTAAATACCATTTTTTTGAAGAAAATTAAGAACAGAATTATTTTGGATTTCATAATTCGTATATGAAATCATTGTAGTACCGTTATCAATAGGTTATTTTCTGTATTCTTTTTTGCAGATGGAAAAAACAGTTGAAATTGATGAAACTTCACGGTTTATCGAGGACTTGGAAATGCTTAGGACCGAGCAATTGCCAATTTCAGTAGATGAAACAAGCCCTGAACATGGGTCACTGGACGCGTTAGGCAGTTTCAACTTTGGATCCAGCAATCCTTTGGAACAACTCGGCTTGTACATGAAGAGGGATGATGAACACGAAGAAGAAGATGATGATGGTGAGCTTGAACCACCAACCATTGTTCCACCAAGTCAACAGGTAAATATTGATGTGGAAGAAGGCGAAATCGATTAAATGTTTTAGAATAATTAGTATCATCTTTTATGTATAGAATGATTTCTGGCTTTTAGGCCCTCATCAACAACTGGAAAAAAAAATCAAAAAAGGAAAAAAAAAAGCATTTATAGAATGGTGATAAACATTCATTTTCATGTGGTCTTGATCTCTGCATATGTGAATGATCCCTTCTTAGTTGATACTATATTTGATTGTTGTAATTGTAAGACGAAATATTCCACCCCCCCCCCCCTTGGCCCCTGAACCTTGATTGTGTCACGTTGGAAATTTTTTTGTACCCATGTTATGATACAAATATTTTCTTTTTCCCAAACACAGAATAGCTTCTTATTAAGGGTGTCCACACACAAATGCAACAGTTTTATTTAGAAAAATATCAAACATGAGTATTCTAATATAATATAAGATGTATATGATTCAAAATTTTCAAACTTGTAAAATAGCTGAACGAATTTTGTAATGTATGACCAAACCAGTTCGAAAGTGCTATAACTATATGTTACATTATTACCGTGAATGTGACGATAACGATTGAGAAATCCAATATAAAACAGGACTCAAATATATTTTACTTAATAATTCTTTTTTTATCTATAGATTACAAATTTGTCTTTCTCGTCTTGACCGTACGACCGGTTGGTGGGATACCTCTTAAGATACGTAAAAAGTAGGAGCGAGCAAACGGGTCGACCCGCATTCGTACCCATTTGTTGATTTTTATGAAACCCGTAGCCCGTACTTTTCATTGCTTAAACGGGTAATTATGGATCGAGTATGGTTTCTCTTATAGTTATTCGGTTCTAAACCCGTTTTTTTATTCAATCTCACTTTAATATTATTTTATGGGAAAATGTACATGACATGTACCCGTTTGTTGATTTTTATGAAACCCGTACCCTTCATTGCTTAAACGGGTAATCACAGGTCGGGTATAATTTCTCTTACAAGTATTCGGTTCTAAACCCATTTCCTGCTCACCCCTAGTAAAAAGGACGACCTGCTTAATAAGTTGGCGGATTAAACTATTTAAAAATAATGTTTAGGGCTTATATTTATGAATAATGAAGATTTTAAAAACAGATTACTTATTTGTTTATGTTTTAAAATGAATTATTTTTGTAAAATATTTAAACGAGAGTATATTTTAGATTAAAACTAACAAATATACACAAACAATCCAGATTAATTCCTGTAATTTGTAGATACTAATCAAAACTTTATAATTAATCAAGACTATTTATCATGCAAATCGAGCTTAAATTTTGACCAACTTTGGCGGAGGTTGGAGTCCCACTTCCGGCCACTTCATTAAAGGACGTACTCCCGTATTTGCGCAGGGGTCGGATCGTCTCGCGATCTGATATATGCAGTCTTACCCTAGACTTTGTGAAGGAGGTTGTTTCCACGGCTTGAACCTGTGCTCGGAGTCCCAAGCATTGTGCTCAAGCTTATTATAAACAGAAATATGAAGAAAAGAAGGAACGATTTCCAAATCAATTCATAGTTGCTCATTTTTATTCATTTACCATTATAAGTATAGTCAATTGGGATTACCGCCTTAAACACTTCTACGTGTTAGTTAAGTTAGTTAGTCCTTGTTTACAGAATAGTCTATATATATAGTACCAACAATGACCATTTAAAGATATTTTTGTTCTCAAAGATCAAGAGTAGGAGAATTGAATGCTTAAGCTTATTCTTTCCATTTGAGAATACATTGGCATTCTTGTTCCTTGCATTTGATTTCTCAACATCCATTTTCTTACTAAATAACTCAGAGACTAACATCTAATTAGAGGTTAATTGATGTATCTTAAGTTTGACTTTTTAGGTCAAACTTTGACTTTACATGCTCATAGCAATGAAGATGATAATAATAATTTCTAACGATAAAATCGTGAAACAGAAAAACAGGAGGGTGTAAACTTTTCCATATATGACAATGTGTTACAAGAAAAGCTAGAAAAGTCGAAAAGACACGGCTTTGTAGTATAAATACGCACGTAAACATTTATAAAAATATGCACGTAAATTCTACGCACAACTTGATGCTTATGAGAAAAACTTATAGGTTTTAGCTTGAACAATGATGGTTCTTAACCCGCCTATAGGTGATACCACCATCAAAGCAACTCCGAGAACGATACAAATCTGAAATACATGAATTGTTGTTAATAAAACTGATCAAAATGTACCAAGAATGTTTGTTTTAAGATGTTAAATAATACAAAATTGCTTACCCAATTGGTAATCCAAGATAAGCTCCATCTTTTAGGTTGATAGATGGAAAGCCACATGATGCAAGGCAACTAACCAATAAAGAACATAAAAACAGTATTTAGAAACAATAAATTGAGTGTTTATATGAATAAGAATTAGGAAAAGATAAAGTTGCTTACAAAATATGTTGTTGGGGCAAATGCAAATCCTCCAAAAAATCCTAGTAGTCCACCGAAGAAAGGGAAGCAAATGCCTACGAACATTGTAAATGCTACAAACCGAAAAATGAAATTATTTAATTGGTTAAGAGTGCGTAATCCCACAAATCTAGAGGTAGCAATCTTGACCCGTTTACTAATGAATGGGTTAGTTAGGGTTGTGGGTTATCTCAAACATGCCAAACATTTTGAAAAGCCCGACCAGATCAAGCCCGACTCATACCAAAAAAAAAAATCAAAACCTGTTTTGACCCGTTATCCAACTCACCCATCTTGCCACCTCTACACACAAATTCACATCATTTTTGGTCTGTATATTATAATTTGCTTACCAACATACAAATTCCTCGTGATGAACCGAAGCATAAAACTAGGGGTGAAGTTCAACTTCTTTACCAACACGGTTTCAATCATATCAAATACCGGCACTGCATATATCTACATAGCAAAACAGAACACTTTCAGATAATATTAATGACAGACCGTATAAACATCATTGACGAAAGTTAATAATTTCTCACCTGATAACTACCGATAACGTGAACCACAACGAACAAATTAGCCATGGCAATTAGCCATGTGGGCTTATTTAAGGTCATAAGAATATTATCATCAACCCCATTGCCAAATGTCCAGTATCCAATAAGAGCAACTGGGAAATAGCATAAGGCAACAACTATATAGGCAACAATCACTCCCTTCCACATAGGACCTTTCGAAGGCTTCTCAGGGGTTGATGGTATTGTGGCTTGAATTTCCAACACCACGTTGTGGCCCGCGTATGCAAATGCCACGTCACCTAACGCGCTAAAGAAGTTGAACACGGTCCCAACTGTGCTCTTAGCCTTGTAGCCGTAGTCCACGTCTGGTTGCACGCCCTTGTCCAGGGAGGTTGTCCAAGCAATAGTAGAGTAACTGCATCATAGCAATCGTGTTAAGTGGTTTTTTCTGAAAGTGATTATGTGATTTTCAATAAGCAGAATCAGGTTATCAACTATAATATAGGCCCTAGAAGAATTTAGGGTGTCTATCGTGTTAGGTTGACAATCGTTGAACCCAAAAAACATCCTATATATTTACTCGTATCAAAGCATCACTCCTAACACGGAGACACTTAAAAATCATTTGACCCGGGCACAACCCTTTAATATGTTATTAGTGTATTGACTGGTTGTAAATGGTTATAATTAGGCTGCAAACCTTTTAAACATGCCATATACAGGGGCAGAGGTAGTATATGGGAGATGGGGTTCACCAACCTCACTCGATTTCAAAATTTTAATAGCGGTATATTACGTGAATGACGAGCTTAAGAGAATTGTAATGATTGGAAAAGACAAATCTTTCATTAACCAATGGACAATATAAATACAAGAATAGAGGAAATAAATATGGACATTACAATTTACATAATTACATTTTGTAAATAAAATAGGGGGGGGAGACTAATTCAAATTGGGTTTGAATATTTTCCATGAATTATGTCATTTCCTTAATATGCTCCCTCAAGATGGACGGTCTTGTAGCGAGTCCAATCTTGGAGATAAGATGATGAAAACGAGACTTTGGTAGGGGTTTGGTGAGCGCATCGGCTAGTTGGTCGTCTCCAGAAATGTGAGTTACCCGGATAGAACGGTCTTGAACTTTTTCTCGAACAAAATGAAAGTCTAGAGCTAGGTGCTTCATACGAGAGTGAAAAACCGAGTTGGCGGAGTATTGGGTAGCACTTAGGTTATCACAGAAGATGGTTGGTGTGATAGTGGATGTGAACCCGAGTTCCTGCAGTAGAGACTTTAGCCAAATGATTTCAGTAGTAATGGATGCCACGGCTAGGAATTCTGCCTCGGTGGAGGATCGGGCAAGTGTGCTTTGCCGTTTGGAGCTCCATGCAATGGGATTGGAGCCGAGATATACGATGTAGCCGGTGGTACTACGGTATCCGTCTTTGTCACCTGCCCAGTCAGCATCGGTGAATCCATGAAGGTGTAAGGGGGATGAGTGGCGGATGAGAAGACCTTTATGGAGCGAGCCTTGTAGATAGCGTAGTAATCGTTTAAGGGCATTCCAATGTTTTGATGTAGGGAATTGAGATAATTTGTTCACTGTGAAGGCCACGTCGGGTCTTGTTAAAGATAAGTATCGGAGAGCACCGACAATAGCCCTATAATCTGTGGGGGTTGGGAGAGGGGTACCATCATGCAAGGTGATGGATTCAGAACTCATAATTGGTGTAGCAGTCGGTTTACTTTCACTCATATTGGTACGATGGAGGATATCATTTATGTACCTGGATTGGGAGAGAAAAAGACCATGGGAATGGGGTAAAACTTCGACACCGAGAAAATAGGATAGGTTGCCGAGGTCTTTTAGAGAGAATTTAGCGGAAAGTGAGGTGATGAAATCATTGATGATTTGGGTGGATGGACAGGTGACAATTGATGATTTGGGTGGATGGACCGGTGACAATGATGTCATCGACATACACAAGAATGAAGATGGGAGAGGTACTGCTATTTTGGAGGAATAATGAAGGATCAGAGATGGTAGGTTTAAAATGTTTGGAATGAAGATATGTTTTTAGTTCTTCATACCAGGTGCGAGAGGCTTGTCGAAGGCCATAAATGGCCTTATTGAGTTTGCAAACGTGTGACGGGAAGGACGGATTGATGAATCCGGGAGGTTGTGCCATGTACACGTTTTCGGTTAAGGCACCTTGGAGGAAGGCGTTGTTAATGTGAAGTTGACGTAGGCTCCAACGATAGGATACGACAAGAGATAGAATGAGACGAAGAGTTGCGGGTTTGACGACGGGGCTGAAAGTTTCAGCGAAGTCGATGCCAAGTCTTTGATGAAAGCCTTTGGCTATGAGGCGTGCTTTGAGGCGTTCAATTGAGCCATCGGATTTGAATTTAGTTCGGAAAACCCATTTGCTCCCCACGAGGTTTGAGGCATCTGAGTGAGGAACGAGAGTCCATGTTTGATTTTTTTGAAGGGACTCAAATTCTTGGGTCATGGCTTGCCGCCAAGAAGGATGTTTTAGAGCTTGTGTGATGGTGGATGGTTCGGTTATAGGGTCGTTTATGGCAGTGTAAAGCTGAAATTCAGCATTGTGGTAGCGTGGGTTGGGTTTGCGGGTTCTGGCAGCAGGTGGGAGTGGTGGAGGGGGACGAGTGAGTGGTGGGAAGGCTGTTTTGGGAAGAGGGGGTGTTAGAGCAGGTTGGGGAGGTGGGTGTGGAAGTATTGGCAGAGGAGGGGTATTAGGAGAGTTGGGGAATTGTGAGGAGTATTAGGGATCATGTGTATGATCAGTGGAGTTGGGAGGGTGGATGGAGTCAGGGGTGTGGGCAATATTAGATGTGGAGTTGGTGTTTGGAGGTGCTATATTGGGGGGTGGTTGATTGGATGGGTTTGAGCTAGAGTATGGTGGCGTGGATAAGAGTGGAATGATGAGGGGAAACCAGGTGGGTGGGTATGTGGAGGAGCAATGCTTGGTGCTAGTGATGGTTTCATATGGAAATTCATATGCAACAAATTCTAGAAGTATAGATCTTGTTTGAAAGTGGGTCTAGTGTGTAGTAGGTACTTTGGGATGGTGAATAACCAACAAAAATGCAAGGTTTGGATTTGGATTGAAGTTTGTGGGAAGTGTAAGGACGGAGCCACGGGTAACAAAGACAACCGAAACTTCTTAGTTTGGTATAGTTAGGGTGTTTGTAAAAAGGCAATGATAGGGGGAGGCATTTTGTAGGGTGGGTGTGGGTAGGCCATTTATGAGATAGGCGGCTGTGGTGAGGGCAAGAGACCAATAATGGAGGGGAAGTTTGGCGTGTGAGAGAAGAGATAGGCCGGTTTCAACTAGATGGCGGTGTCTACGTTCGGCATAACCGTTATGTTCGGGTGTGTGTGGGGGGGGGGGGGGGAGAGGTGAGATGTGATATTCCTTTCGATTGAAGGTGGGATGTGAGTTTAATATATTCTCCTCCGTTGTCGAAGAATAGTTGTTTAATGGTGGTTTGGAAATAGTTTTCAACAAGATTTTGGAACCGAATAAATGTAGATAAAGAATCGGATTTGTTTTTAAGTGGATACATCCATATATAATTAGTGTAATGATCTACAAAAATAATATAGTATTTGAATCCATCAAAGGAGGTGATAGGAGATGACCACACATCAGCGAATATTAAATCAAGAGGAGCTTTTGAAGTTAAAGTTGATTGATAAAAAGGCAATTTGTGGCTCTTGTTTATATGACAAGAGTTACAACTATTATTAGAATTAGAAATACAAGAAATAAAAGAGGATAAAAATTGCAATGTTTTATTGTTGGGATGACCCAACCGATGATGCCAGTGCTTGGACTTTGCCTTTTGTAATGAGAATGTCGTTGGAGGATGTGCGGAGCGGGAAGAACGGATCTCGTATATTCCGTTATTTGTCGTCCCTTTGAGTAGGGGGGTTTTGGAACTTCGATCCTTGATAACAAAAACAAAATCACGAACTTGATTAGAAAGTTATTATCGTGACATAATCGAGAGATGGAAATAATATTTCGAGAAATAGAGGGGACACAAAGAACGTGTTTTAAGATTAACGGTGTGTTTTGTGTGTGAATGACAAGTGTGCCAATATGAGTTATGGTAAGGGACGAACCATCACCAATTATGAGTTCTTCGGTGTCATCGTATGGTGCATGAAGGGATAAGGCTTTTAGGTCGTTTGTCACATGATGTGATGCCCCGCTATCGAGTAGCCAGTTGGTTTGTGTGGGGTTGTTTTGAACACCCATCATGTGAACCTGTGGTGATTGTCTTGAAACCTACACATTACGAGTAAAAGGCGGTATAGCCGCATTAGGAAATATTTTTTTGAAGGAGTTACAGTTTGCCTCAGTGTGCCCCCTAATTTGACACCATTGACATCATCCAAGGAATGGTCGGCTTCCACTTGGGTTGGTTGTGTTCTGTGGAGTTGGTAACAGTGGTAGCTGGGAGGAACGTCCCGCCCATTGTTTGTGACCGGGGCGGCTGTAAGCAGTGAAGGCAGTAGCCGGTTGGTGCAGGGTTGCATTGGTGGTGGTTTGGGCTAAGGAAAGCTCTTGATTTATGAGTTTCTAATGCAACTCATTAAATGAAATAGGAGTATCTCTTGCATGAACAACATCGATTATGGGCTTGTAGGCTTCCTGATTTAATCCATTTAGGATAATATCAGTTAGGTCTTCTGGGTCAGTCGTTTTGCCAAGACCGGACAGTTCATCAACCACCGTTTTCACGGTTTGTAAGTGGTCGGAAATTGTTTGGGTTGGAGTTTTGGAGCACTGTTTCAAACGGTATTGGAGTTGTTTGATGTGTCCTCTGGATGGTGATGCATAGGTGGTGGAGAGGATGTTCCATGCTTCAAGTGAGGTCGCTGCATTATGAACGATGGGAACAAGTTGGGGTGAAAGGCTTTCGACTAGAGCTCCGAACAAGAGGCGATCTTAACGAAACCACATCGGGTAATCTTTGTGTGGGATGGCTACACCATTTTCGGCTGTTGTCGGAGAAGGGGGAGGGTGTGTACCATCGATGAACTTATAGAGGTCCAAGCCATGGAGGAGGGCTTCGACCTGAGTTCTCCATCCGAGGTAGTTCGTGGACGTGAGTTTGAGAGAGGCTGGGAAGGAGACGACGGTGAGGTTGGTTAAAGTCGTGTTTATGGTGAGGGGATCATTTGCAGGAGAAGGAGTAGTGTTGTTGTTAGACATGACAGATTGGTTTATGGTAGGGAAGGTGGCAGATGGGAAGAAAAGAAAAATGGTTGGTGGCGGCTGTAAGAATTAGGGCAGAAAAGTGGTATCACCGTAAGAGGATGAGTAATTAGGAGGGGAGAATGGTAAAGCCGTGCTCTGATACCATTAAGAGAATTGTTATGATTGAAAAAGACAAATCTTTCACTAGCGACTCTAATCTTTTTTTGAGGTTGAATCCATTGAATTCTAGAAAAAAAAAATATTTGACCTCAGACCTTGAAAATATATATATATATATATATTAATTTAATTACTCTATTAATTAAAACCATATGCTCATTTGTATAATTTAATTAACTATAAACCCATGAGTTAATAGGCTCACTTGCAAGTCCATACTCATAGCCCATTGGTGATTATCCATAATCCATTAGCCTAACTAGGTTATTTAATTATTTTAGTATTAAACCTTATTAAAAAAATGAAAACTTATAGACAACAACTATAAGATCTAAATTTTATTTATTTATTTCTAATGACATTGTATTTTTACCATATGTTTTCTAATGACGATGTATTTTCATTATCGTATCACATCTTATTATGTGACCGACCATCCCGATCACCCGAACCGAACCGAACCGGCACAAAAAAATCGTTGTCGGGAAGTTAGAAATTTGAGCATCGAAAAAAACGAGCTAACTGTAAAAAATTCCTGGCTCTGCCACTGACTATATATATGTTGGCCGGGTTGTAGTAAATAGGTCAAACGAGTTGACATGTTTAATTAACCTGGTTAGATTTGAAAACCTAAAAAACCCATCTTTTACGACCTGTCCGGACCGGGTACCAGGTTCCTAGCTGGTCCCGTTAAGCCTCTTTGAATCATTCCTATTTAAACTGATTGGTTACCGATGTGGGACCGGTACCGGACTGGGTGGTCGGAATTGATTTCAGTCTTTACTGATTTATTTAATTTTCCATGCTCCTTATTTTATTTATTTAAGTCTTTATATTTTATTAAAACTGTGAATACACACTCTACATAACTGTATTTTAATATTTTACTTTAGATTTTATATATTTTAATTTTTATAATATTGGCATAATCTGGTTATTTAAAGTTTTGATATTTGGGGTGGTATAATATGGAGTACCTACCTGAGAGACATGACGGCTGCAGCCAATGAGACTCCAGAGAGGGAATTGAAGTTGGGGAGATGCGAAAGAACAAAATGAACAGAAGCAAATATCATGATAAAATATGTAAGTTTGATGCTTTTGCAGTTGTGGTCGCAAACTAAATCATGAAATTTCTTCAACGATTTTCCTCCGGTCACCATATAAACGATATCGACACCGACTTCTACGATCAATTGCTGTGGAACCACGATGTAAAGACCGAGTTTTTCCCCAAAAGCGTGCTGACCGAGCTCGTGGTATCTGTCGAACCTTTTCCCGGGTACCATTTCGTGCATCTCAACCATTTGCCATAATGTGTATAGAGTTACGACCCATGATATTACTAAAACCGCAACACCGGGACCCCTGAAATTTTATACATAAAAGATAAGTGTTTTCAGAACCTGACCGAGGATCCGGTTATGGTTATACATATTTGGACAGCTTTCGTTTGAACAGGCGGGACCAGATTTTTGAATTTCCGTTAATTATTTTTGTTTGTTTTTTCACTTTGAAAATGATGCATATTCAATATATTCATATTTTATTAAAATTATAAATTCACATAAAAACATATACTATTTTTGTATACTAGTTTAGAACCCGTATCTACACACGTAATGAAAAATATTATACATAAAATTCTTAAATCTTTACGTATATATTTTACAGTTATAAAAAGGTATTTACGTATACTAAGTATAGAAAACAAAATTCAAAATATGTAAAGATTAATATATAATTGGGTTTCGAAAATACGTTAATTACTATTTAATATAACCCGACTTTCATTACTATTTGATTGAGAATAAAAGTTACATAATTAGATTTTAAAATTTCTTATAATAAGGGATAATTTAAAATAAATGTGTTTTAGTAGTATAATTATTATTTTCTTAAAAAATATATTATTATTAAAAGATAGAGATATATATTTAATAAGAGAGAGATGAAAAAAAAATGATGATAATGAATATGGATGCGGCATGTGACATGAAAAAACATTTAGATTTATACATTTATATAAATAGTTTTAAAATTTTCTATCATATATAATTTCAGCCGGTTCGACAAGTGAGGAAAAGAGGGAAACTTGTTGGAAATCAGGCCCCAAACACGAACACAAAATATTGATCTCAACCAAGACCGACTCTTTTATTAATATTGAAAACCAAATCCACGTTTTACAATGACCCCTAAACCCTATATTTATACTAAAAACTAAACTTGATCACCAAGCTATTCTAATATGGTAAATATGGTAAGAAAAATAATCCTCCTAAATTAATCTTAACCAAACTCAATCTCTATTAAATAATCAAATAAATAAAACTCTCTCCTAGTATAATACGAACTCAACCAAACAATTAATAAACTAATATTAATATTTATTTTAATCAAGATTAATCATTCAAAACTGACCATCCGAGTTCGGACATTGCGTACGGAAGACTGAGAACACCGGCTCCGACCATGGCCGTGACGTTGTGGAAGGCGGAGTACCACCATTTTGCGTTTCGCGATGATGTAATCGGAAGCCAGGCGTCGATGGCTTTCTCCTTTTCTGTTCTGTTGTCAACCTGTTCATTTATTTCATCAGTCAAATCTTTTTAGACGGAAAAGAAAAGAAATCACTTTAATTTTTAATATAAGTTGGTTTTTGATTCTACAAGAAAGTAGGAACCGTTGGTTATTTGGTGCAATGGTAGCTCGAAGACTTCCCATAGTGGAGATATAGGGTTTGAATCCTGACAACAATAAAAAAGAGTCTGTGGCAGCCCAGGGGGTTTATCCAGTTAGGGGTTTCTCCTGTGAAAGGCTGCCCTAGATGTTGTAGATGTTGCCCCAAGAAAACTCAATTATCGAAGGATATTTAGGTGTTTCCATTCAAAAAAACAAGAAAGTAGGACCATTATACCCTCGGATTTTATTATACGATCCAACTAAAATATCATATCAGTGACGTATGAATTAAATTGCATGTGTCGTGTATAAATGCTGTCCATGTGAATTACTCAATGAAGGATCAACCTGCCCACGCAGGTTCGATCCCGAGTCAACCCGGGTTTTAGTCCGGAGTGCGTTACGCTAGCGGGTCTTGGTCCGTGTAGCGGCGCAACTGTTGTCAAGTGGCAGCAGGCTCCATGGTTTCCCGGTGATAGCCGAAGCCTCTCGTTCTGAACCCGCGGGCCCGGTTCAGACAACGTAGTGGTCAGGTTGAGAGGTGCGGGTCTCCGATTTGAAGATGCGACTGCCACTTAAAAATGAAAGTTGCCTATCAAAAAAAAATAACGGGTCCATCTACCTTATATAAATCGGTGTATATTAATTATTTTGATTGGTAACTTTGTTTTATTTGTACTTCTAACCTATAATTCCGAGAAAAAAAATTAGTAGATATTGTTTAATTTTCAGTCAATATTAAATAAAATTTGATTCGTTTTTTTTGTTAGGAAAAAATTAAGTAATTTTAATAAAATAATATTAAAAACTTATTACCATTTATAATTTAAAAAATAATTTAAATAATGTTATAAAATGTTGAAAATAGATGTGTGTATCACGGGCATCTTTTGACTTTTGAATGAGTTGAAAATCTTGATGAACAATTTCTTTCTAATTTCTAAAGGTTTTAGTTTCTTAAGAAAATTAATGAAATTACAGATTTACAGTGTATGAGTTTTTTCATAAATCATACTTGATGATTGAAAAGTCTGCCTATATATACAATCGTGTATGTATATATAGAGAGAGCTAGAGAGAAGAGACAAAAAACATGACAACTCAAAACTTATAAAAACATGATGAAATGAGCAAGCTATATATGAGTAGGAGTTTTAAAGAGAAGAAGATACCTACCTTGTCAACACCATATTGTTGGTTTTGTGTGCTCATGGTGCCATCGTTAACCATTATGACAAACGGATAGAAAGAGTGTGGTTTGAAGTTTGGGTTTGTGAGATTTAAATATATAGAGAGAGAGATGTCACCATCTTTCACACATGTAAGTCCGTGGTTAGCTGTTTCCAGGAAGCCATAGATTTTTTAAACAGGAATTGGATTACTGACCCATTCGATCATCTCTAGTAGGAAGCTCACCATAGATGAGAAAATCTTCTGGATCTCTTTTCTTTTTTGTTATAAGTGGAATTTAAACCCAATACCTTCTTAATTTAATAAAATTTTAAATATACACATTTATCACTATAGGTATTGGTTGTCAAGAAGCTATAGATATATGTGGTTTTGTTTAGTCAACCATCTACATGCATTAAATTAACAAATATTAATTTTAAAATTTAAAAACAGTTGTATAAAGTAACATGATAGTTGTATATTTATTTTAATTTGTAAAAATTTGGAACTTAGTCTAAGAACGAGATCCGTACTTGAAATTTGTGTCAGTCAGCAATATGAATATATTATCAAAAATCAAATACTTGTTTGGAATGGAAGTAAAAACGTTACTTTTTATTAATATATTTGATAATATTAAAATAAAAACTATTTTTAAGTCGATCATTAGAGCGTTTTATCAGAAAAACAGTTATATCATGAATCCTAAATACTAATCAGAAAAACAATTATACCATGTTACTACTCCTCAAGCTTTCTACGACTATCGTCCACCTGACAATCATAAAAACGGCAAACAAGGATCTCATGCACCTCACGTGGCACCAGCAGAGGATGCAGATGCAACCAATTCTCTTAGGCATCATCTCATAACACAATTTATGGCTCATGCAATTATTGTTGCATCGGACACATCACATCCCAAGTGATTGTCCAAACCATAATTCATCCACATTTCATGCTAACCTACAACTAATTTTGCAGATAACCACTTCAACTTTGGTGATGCACGTTCTGCTGCTGGTATCACCTGGTATCCTGACACTAGAACCAATAACCATGTAACGTCAGACTTATGAGGCCTTAACAGTTCTGGTGCTTACTATGGTAATGACTCACACCATGTTTGTAATGGTAAGTGACTCCCTATTCTCCATATCGGTTCCTCCAAATTTTTCTCTCCCAACAAAACCTTTTCTATGTATAACATTCTTTATGTTCCTGAAATTAAGAAAAAACTTTATCCTGTCCAAAAAGTCCGTCTAGACAATGTTTTTTTTTAATTTCACTATTTTTTAATGTGAATGACGAGTCTACACACGCCACCCTTCTCACTGGCCCAGTGAACAAGGTCTCTACACTCTATGCCTTCCTCAACTCCGGTCTCTTCATAAGATCGCATTCTCTGCTACTCGGACTTGATCTACTGTCTGGCACCGAAAGCTTCGTTTATCACTTCCTGTTACTACGAACTTATTATCAGTCTCATGTACTGCTTGCCATTTAAGAAAATCCAAAAAATTGTCTTTACCTAATATTACTTTTCATAATTCAAACTTTCTTCAATAAATTTATCGTAAAGTTTGAGGGCCTGCACTTGTGTTAACCTTTGATGGACATCGTCACTTCATGTTTTGTGTTGATCATTATTCTCGTTATATGTGGATTTTTATCTTAACTCAGAAATCTGATGTTTATTCTACTTTCAAAAAATTTGGTATGATGGTTGAACGTCAATTTAATACAAATATAAAAAATGTTCAAACAGATTGGAGTGGTGAATTCTGTCCCTTGACATCCTTCTTTAATTCCCTTGGCATTGTTCATAGATTATATTGCCCTCACACCAACAAACAAAATGATGGTGTTGAACGTCGGCAGTTAAAACTGACATTAATTACACTTTTGGCACAATCTTCCATTCCTCAATGCTTCTGGCATTTTGTCTTTAACACAATTGTTTATCTCATCAACTGTATACCCCTCGAATACGCATGTCGTGTTTATGTTGGTGTGTCTGATATGATTTGAGGTTAATATAAAAATAGATTTCCGTTAAAATGAATACATGTAAATTATATTTTAATTATTTGTATAAAAATGTTGTATAAATGATGATTTGGATGCTTAACATGCTTGCTTTAGGTTTTGAAAATCTTTTAAGATTGTATTTGGTTCTTACACTCACAAATGTTGATGAACATCCGTACGCATGATATATGATTCGACTTAAAGAAATTGTATTTTGCCACGGGTACTAAGCTAAGGATCGGTGAGGGGCCAAGACATTACCCGAGCATGGTAGTATCATATATCTTATTTGTGCATTCATGAATCTTAATTGTAAATGAATCTCTTTTGTTGATAATAAAAGTAAGAACATGTTATTTGCATCAAGTCATGAGAAATTACAAATGATTATATTTTCAAAACATATCCCTCCTAATGTTGTTTGCATTCATTCACGGAAATAAAAAAAAAACATCGAAAAATTCTTAAGAAAGACTACAAAGTACAAAGAGAGAGCATACGATCGATGTCGAGGATCGACATCCCAATGTGCTAGATCACACTCATGAAATTTCATAAACAAAAGATTACGATCAATATTACGGTCGAACCAAGTATCAATTGTCCAATGCGCACATAAAAGACTAGGATGAAGTTAAAAAGAAAAACCACAACCGTGTATTAAAATTTAAATGTGAATATACACACTAACATGAAATGTGACATGTAGTGTTGCTCGCCTTCCTTTTTTTTCATCAGTTTCTCTCAAGACGAGTACAACCAATGTCACTAGGGGTGTTCAAAGTCGGATATCCGATATCCGAAATTTTCGGATAGTGAAACGGATATCCGCAAATATAAATAAAATAAAAAAATATATAAATAAAATATTTTTAAATTATAAAAACAATTAAAAACCTTAAAAAACATTAAAAAAATATACATATAAAAATATATAAATATAATATATCGGGTTTTGATTCAAATTTTCTTATTTTTAAATAATAAAAACAATTAAAAAAATATATATAAATATAATATTTCGGATATTCGGATATCCGAATTATCCGAAATATCCGAAAATTAATATCCGAATCCGAATCCGAAAATTCGTATATCCGAATCCGAAATTTTGGATATCCGAATTTTCGGATAATTCGGATTCGGATTTTCGGATAATTCGGGTTCGGTTTTGGATTCGGGTTTTTTTGAACACCCCTAAATATCCAGGAACTTTTTTATAAATATTTCTAAAACACAATTCCTCATTGTGGAGCATCTTTGGTGGGTCTCATATAACATCTCTATTTATTTCAAAGATTTCAGTAGATGAATAGTAATGAAGTGTATAATGATATTTGTTTTAAAGATTTAGAAGATGAAAAACACCTAAATGTCCGTTAAGAAAACCTAATAAAAAGAAACAATAACATTACTATTTTTTTAAAACAAGCAACTTTAAAACAATAACTTTTAAATTGTATTCTAAATAACTTATTTAACAAGTACTTAATTAAAGAGTTTAAATAATTAATCTCAAACATCTTCTGAATTACTAAATAACTGAAATATAATATTTAAATAATTTCTTTTTTATAAATAATTTCAAACACCTCATGAAAAAATATTTCAAGTTTTTCAAGAAAAGGAAAAAAAAAAGAATCCAATACGAACAAAATTGAATATTTCTTGTAAAGGTGAAGGGGGTGGAATACCTATTTACTCATTACTCATCAAAATTGTTTATTAGAATTTTGCCAGCTCATAACTACTCATTTACTCAGATTTTATTAGAAACACCATACTTATTTATTACTCACACACTTTAAAAAAAAAAGAAAACATTTAAATATAAATGATGTGTGTGGTAGTGATGGGATCCACTAGAGAGAGAGTGAGATCACCGAGTAAATTTACTCGGATAACTAAACCGATTGTTGAACTCGGAAGACAAGGGGCGGTGTACCCCCATTTACCCGATCCCTTCTCTACTACCCGGCTTAGACCGGGTATTGCACAAGTTTTCTTTAATTGTTTTGTTTTCCGCGTATCTATAAAATAAAGGGGGGTCGGAGCCGGAACTATAAAATTTTCGGTCGGATGCGCATAAATTAACACTACTGAGTGAAAAATCGGAAGAGTCGGGGAACAAAGCTGAACCCGTGCATATGAAAGCACAAAGGGAAGGTGGCTCGAAATTCACATTATGAGACGACTTTGACTTAAAAATATTATGGTTATTAATTTCTTTCTTTTGCTTTTGAGTTACGCACCTTCTTAAATTCCATGTGTCCACATTCTTGATTCCTGCCAAAAACAATCATGGATGTATGTAATTCAACTGTATATAGTGGTGGGCATAGAATTGCGTAACTTTTGGGTCGGTTGACTATTAATATATATAATGCGTATATAACATAAAAAAAAATTTATGCGCGGCGATCGAGGGTTATTGCAAAATTTTATGAAGGACGATCAGGATTTTAACGCATATATAATATAAAAAAAATCATAAAGGGCTACCGCCTCCCATTCGCTCAATGTAGGTCCACCATGATTGTCTGTAGAGTTTCCATGAATTTTCGTTAACGTGTCAAAAAAAGAGTTTCCATGAATTTTCGTTAACGTGTCAAAAAAGAATTGTGTAAAAAACGAATCAGATAAGAATCTATACTCTATAATAAATAAAGGTTTTTGTGAGACAAATTTCCCGGCTCTCTCTCCTATTAATTGCACAAGTTTTCTTTAATTGTTTTGTTTTTCGCGTATCTCTTCTATTAAATAATAATAATTTCTATAAATGTTTTTATAAACGTTTGTTATTTAAAAAAATACAGTTTTGTTCATAAAACATTTTTAGAAATTGAACATTTATTTTATTCTTTTTAAAAAGTAAATATATAATGTTTCTAAAAATTGTATTGTAGAATTAATTACACGGATAGCCCATGTGGTTTACACGGATTTCACTTATGGCCCATAGGAATCAGAAACTGCATGTTTTGACCAATAGTTTGCACGTTTGTAACATAAATGGCCCCTGAAGTGGATGTCGGTTAAGTTTTTCAGTAGAGTGCATGTGAAATGACTAAAATATCCTTACATAATAAAAATAAAAAAGAATTAACTTATTCAAAAAAGTGAGACCCACCCACTATATCTTCTCCAAATTAAAACCACATCTCCCACCAAACCCTATCTTCCACCCCCTTCTCACCACCACCACTTTTGATTTTTTCAACTTATGGATTTCAACCTAATCACAATCATGAAATCAAATTATTGATTTCAACCTATGACTGAGATCTATTTGATCATGTGGTGATGACCTTTAAGAATTGAGCAATCGCAAAGCCAAGGAATGCTGATAACAACGGGACACTGTACGAGAGGACCTGTGCTGAAGACGAAGGTGTCGCCGCCGTTTCTGTCGCCTTGCTAATGTGGTACGCCGAATCGGCGATGGTGATCACCTTGTAAATATGTAATATGTAAATATTTATTATTAACTATATAACATTATATTTATTCAACCCGTATAATACACGGGGGTTCTAACCTAGGTATTACATTAAATCATAGTAGAATTAAAAGAACCAGAGTTTGGTAATATAATTTTTTTTAGAGTAAATTTCGTTTTTGGCCCCTGAGGTTTGGCCTGTTTAACCCTTTCAATCCAAAAGGGAATTTTTTAACATATAAACCCTTGTGGTTTGCATTTTGTAACGGTTTTGGTCTATTTGACTAACTCTGTAAGATTTTTCAGTTAAATAGAAGGGTAATTCACTCATTTTAAATATGAGGGACTATTTGTATAAATCAATAAGATAACTTGATGTTTAGGGATTGTTTTTGTAATTTACTTAAAATAATAAAAATATAAATTATGCGTGGCTATTTTAGTAAATTTTTTATAATATATATAACCATAAATCTAAATATCTTTAATGAAGGTCTATTAAATCTCGAGTTTGGCTCATGAGTTGTTTATATATATATATATATATATCTTTGTTCGTGATATTTATGTGCATCGGTTAATCGTCGTTTGATCCTTGTTTTTGTAATGATTCTTTTAAAATTGAATAAACAGTACAAAGTGTTTTAAACTATTTAGTTGAATATTTTACAGTACAAAATATTTGTTTGAAATTGAATATATAAAATACAGTACAAAATAATTTAAACGATTTAGTTGAACATTTTACAGGTTTTAAGCGATTAATCAATTTAGATTTACATATTTAGTTGACTATATAAAACACAATACTAAATTTTATAATATAATAAATATATATTTATATAATTTATATATAAAAAAATAATTATAAGTATTTATATATATACACACACATATATATTAACTAATAAATAATAAATTGAGTCGAGCCCGAGCCAAGCTTGAGCTTGAAAAACTACTCACGATCCGAACTTGAGATCTACTTATACCTTCATTAAAAATATCTAGATTTAGGGATGTTAATATATATATATATATATATATATATATATATATATATATATATTACGTATAATAGATACAAAAATAGCCCCTCATAATTTAAATTTTTATTATTTTAAGTAAATTATAAAAATAATCTCTAAACATCAAGTTACCTTAATGACTTACACAAATAGTCCCTCATATTTAAAATGACTGAATTACACCTCTAGTTAACTGAAAAATGTAACATAGTTAGTCAAATAGACCAAAACCGTTACAAAATGTAAACCACAGGGGTTTATATATTAAAAGATTCTTTTTTTGATTGAAAAGGTTAAACAGGCCAAACCTCAAGCGTTAAAAACGAAATTTACTATTTATTTTAATTACACAAATACGTGAGATATTATTAATAAAAATAAAATCTTTTCAAGAATAATTATCTTTTGAATAGCAAGAAAGAAGATTAGTGTGAATGGAAGAAAAAATGGTGTATAATAATATGAACCCCTGATAATGTGAAAGGCGATAAAGAGATTGTGTTTTAAATCATAATCTTACTACTTTAATAAATAAAAATATCGTGAGACACATGACACTCTTTGTTTACTTCTCACTACTATTTTTCTGTCTCTCTCTTATACTAAATATTAGTTTTTTCGTTTCTCTCTCATATTAAATAAAGAATATTAAATAATAATATTTGTATTAATAATCAAATTTCATATGAACACGTGTCACTTTCTAGTTCATTTTTACCATTTTTTTCCTGTCTTTCTCTCTTCCATTGAATAATGATATTAAGAGAATTTAATTTTAGATTTTTAATATAAATCTAATTACGAATACTTATTATTTAATTATAAAAGTTATTATATCATCAATAAAATAAATTTAATATGAATTAACATTTATCAATTAAAAAAAAATTAATACTCAGTTGAAAAAAATGTTTTAGAAACTAACTTAACAGAGCTTATAACTGTCACAACAAATTACATTTTCTAAAAACATATTTTGACGAGTATGTGCGTTAACAAATTACATTATATTTTATTCCACTGATATAATACAACGGTTTATTCAACCCGTGTATTACACGGGTTTTTAAAAATATAAATTTTTTTATTACTAACTATATAACATTTCATTTATTTATTCAACTCGTGTAATACATGGGATTTTAACCTAGTTATATATATTTAATTCAAAACTTAAATTATATATATATTTCTTTTATAAAATTATATGTTTTGACAATAATGCCCTTTTAAAGATTGTTACATGGATTGTTGAAAATTGTTTTTTGACTACGATTTTTTGCTACCATAATGGGTTAAAATTTAGCCCTTGTTATGTGACATGTATACTTATTGTTCTAACTTTTAAACGTGATATATAAGATAGTTTTTTTAATGATAATTTTTTCTCCTTCTCATTACTACATATGATAATATCCTGTGCACTAAGTTTTTTTTAAGGGAAATTTTAGAGACAACGTCTACTTTTTGAACTACACCTGCTATAAACGTCATGTATAGGGCTAAATGTGTCGTACAGGGCACATAATGTCACGTATAAGGCAATACGTCACCCCTATCCATCAGACTTTGGAATCAGCGCGCCAGAGAATGTCAGGATATGTTGGTGGAGTTTTTTTTAAGGTTGAGTTGGGTTTTAGGGTTCTGATTGTGACCGGCATGAGAGATATACGTAATCCGGTTCTGTTTGTGACCGGCATGAGAGATGTACGTAATCCGGTTCTGGTTGTGACCGGTATGAGAGATGTCCGTAATCCGGTTCTGGTTGTGACCGGTACGATCCTCGACCGTAATCTGCCGGTCCAAATAGTGTCATGTACGTCTCTTGACTGTAATTTGGTAATGGTTGCTGCTGAGACGACTCTTGACCGTATGTATTCAACGGGTTGGTCTCCCCCCCCCCGAAGGGTGACTCCCGAATACGAAATACTCCTGAAAACGTAATGGCCGGTTAGATACCCGGCGTAAAATAAAGACTTGCACACCCCTAAGTTTACCCGTCCCAGTATAACTCTTAATAAAATAAAGACTTGTTAAACCTGGTTCAGATCTTCGAAGGTTGGCTCCTCATTCAAATCTGAAAGCTTCGACTTCTGATAAGGATCTCCCGAACTCGACATCGGTGTCAGGCGTGAAACAAAAAAAAACAGCGGTGTCCCAACAGCAAATAACCACACCAAGAACTCAAACACGCACTTTCGTCTATAATTTCTGTTCTTTTTAATTATGGTGAAGATGGTAGTGTCGGGTTTGTGTAGGATGGTGGGTTTAGTGTGATGAAAGTGAGTGGTGAGAGTTGTGTTAATATATGCTGAATCTGCATACCTAACCGTCACGTATAGGTCCAACCGTGACCGCTAGGTTAGGTGCCCGACAACACTGTCAACGTTAATTTTCTGTCAAAACAACCTCGTACTAAACCGTCACGTATTGGCCTATACGTGACGGGTAGGGTTTCCTTTTTGCAGACTGCACAACCTCGTTTTAACCTCATATCATCAGTGTACTTTTTATTCCCGGACTCACGAGAGACATACCGTCACATTTAGTCAAATATGTGACGGTTTGGGTCACAACCGTCACTTATAGACTTATACGTGACGGCTAGGTCAGGTATGAAAAAAAATCCAGTGATGTCCAGCGCAACCCTTTTTGAAAGGTATCCTGTGCACTAAGTACATATATACGTGACGGGTAGGGTTTCCTTTTTGCAGACTACACAACCTCGTATCAACCTCATATCATCAGTGTACTTTTTATTTTCGGACTCACGAGAGACATACCGTCACATTTAGTCAAATACGTGACGGTTTAAGTCACAACCGTCACTTATAGACTTATACGTGACGGCTAGGTTAGGTATGAAAATAAATCCAGTGATGTCCAGCGCAACCCTTTTTGAAAGGTATCCTGCGCACTAAGTACATATATAAATGCAGTTCTTAAATTTTTATATTTAAAATTGGTACTATATTAAACACGTATGACGTACCTGATAATATGTCACATCATAGGTAAAAAGATATAATCAGACATTACACTGACGACTTAAAAGTCAAAGTAAACCAGTTTTGGCTTTTTCCTATCCGTACCCCTCTTCCGACCCTACCCAGTACCAATATAGCGGTTAATGAACTAATTTAAATTTTGAAACATAAATTCTGAAACCATAAAGGGTGGGGGTTGGAGTGTACCGGTAAGAGAAGAGTCTCATAATCAATAGGTTGTGGGTTCTAATCTCATCCAACACACAAAAAAAAATGAATAAAAATCTGTCATTCAAAAAAAAAATTCTGAAACCATAAAGGAATTTGTATGCAGAAAAAACGGCTTACGGTTTACTCGAAACCACTAGAGGTCTCTAGCAGAATTGTCCAGGGTTCCTGTTTTGTTGTGCTACCAATTCCAACCGGATTAAGAGGAGTGATTGTTTGTTGTTTTTCCTATATAGGTGATAACCTGTGAAAACTTAGTGTAAGGCTAAGGGTACTACCTATATTTTTCACTTCATCACACTCTTTTGTTACAGCGTCACATCAGATTACATAACTTTTTCATATACCTCCATATTTGAGGGAAATTGTTTCACATTTTCACGTCATTTTTTTTCTTCTAATTTAATTAATTTTATATAACAACTTAAATAAAAATTAATTTTTTATTCCACACCCCTCCACATTTAGAGAATTTTGGTTTGGTTGTATAAGGTTTTTTAAAAATGATGGTTATTAATATAATTGAAAATTAAATTAAAAAAAATAAAAGTTACCATTGAATGGGCCCCACCCCACCCAACGACTCTCTCCTCCAATGGCATCTTCATCCGGATCCATTACCACGCCGTGGTCCACGCCAGGTGGGCGTGATGTTCCACGCAACCCACCTCAGCTACGGATATGTTTTCACGAGATACTCCCCTTAGCCTAATGGGTTAAAATATGTTATTTTTTACGTCAATTGACACTGGTTGGCTTGGTGTACTCTAAACACGCTTTATATAAATTTTTATAAGTAATTTTGATAATAATAACTTAATTTATGAAATAGTTTTATTTAATAGGTTGTATGTATTTTCAAATTAAGAGAATTTTATTCCATGCTTTGAGGCAATTCCCTATTTTAATCCATTAGTTCTAATTTCTCATTTTTAGTCACTCTGCTTTAATTTTTGTTTCAATTAAGGTTAAGCGTTTAACACCGTATACATTTTTCTAGTTAATTTTTTTTTGTGAAAAGACAAAAATACCAATGTTATTAAAATTACCAACCTTCACTCTCTTCTATTCCGTAAAAAATCCTAAAATACCCACCCCGACGCCACCTCTCTCTGTAACCTAACAGATCCCACCACTGACCGACGGCCGCCATCTTCGGCCGCTACACTACATTGCCGCCATCATCACCTACCAAACCAACCCATCCCTCTCTATTTACAGGGGAATCATCTCTCTCCCCTTCTCTTCTCCACCCTCTCGCTACACTCGTCTTCCACGTAACGAGATTCTCTGGTCAGTGGTCACTTTTTTAAATCGCTATTTAGGGAAGGAGTGTGTGTTTGAGTGTGTAGGTGTGTGCCGGAGAGAAAAATAGAAGATGGAGGAGGCGTTGAGACGGTTAATCTTCACGGCGACTATATTCATGGCTTTATCTGTATCTCACTCCATTCACGACAAATGCAGAGGTTGCAATGCCGTAGCTATGAGTAATTAATTCGTCATTTAATTTTGAAATCTTCTGATCTGTTTTTGGATTTGGTTGGAATTAGGGGTGGGTGACTGGTTGTGGTGGTGGCTAATTGTAGCACTTGGGCGATGCATTGGTTTACAAATGAAGTCTACAAAATGACATACGAAGGAATAGTCTATCCAGTTCCTGATGAAGTAGAATGGGATCGACCCGATAACCTTATTATTGTCAAGCCACAACACATGGATAAAAGACAAGTCGGACGTCCTCGTGCAAATAATCGTATCCCACCCCAAGGAGAGGAAATAACACCGTTGTTTTGTGGAAGGTGTCACACAAGAGGTCATTCTCGAGATACTTGTAAAACCCCTGTCGCGTCTCAAATTTCAAGCAAATCCAAATGCAAAGAAAAACCATTTATTTCGAGAGAGCCTACCATTGTCCAAGAAGAAGATTTCCGCAGGTATGTGTACGAGTCAACCACACAACAATTCAATTATGATTTGAATGATGAGTAGTTGTTTGTTTAATGTATTGTTTATTTTCTTATGATTACTTGACATTTATAATGTATTGTTTTGTTGTCTTTAATCTTATGAATATGTTTTTTAACATATATAGCAGACTAGCATAGCAAATATATAAGGCTAAGTAATAACATATTGCAGGCTAAATATATAAGGCTAAGTTATCAAATATTACTAATCAACCACCAAACATTGTCGCACACCAAATATTAACAACCATTGTCACCACAACCATTGTCTAAAACCAACCATTGTCACCACAACCAAACATTAACAAACATTGTCTAAAATGTGTACTAGATGATCAATCCTCAAGTAGATAATCAAAACAGATTTTTGCAAAACGATGTCGAAACTGTGTCGCTGTCAACTCCGCGTCCGGATCATCCTTCACCCATTCGCCGTTTCCAATCAATCTCTCCAGGAATATGCACACCCACGGGCAACAGTCACCTCTTCCACTAGACAAAAATTGTTGAGGACAATCAATAATTTCTCTTGCAAAGCCCATCGGGGGGTGGTACACAATAATTCCTTGTTGTTTAAAATAACCAACAAAGTGTAACCAAATACCAAAGGCATATTCAATGAACACTAGTAACTATTCCGCCTTTTTCCACAAATCTGATTCGAGGCCAACTCGTAAACTATTATGAATAAAATTGTGTTATTTCTCATTTGGAAAGAGACTAATGGCAAAATAAATTTGTATTGTACAATCGATTATAATAATTTAGTAATACTTGTCATAAATTCTCATTTGCCCGGTAGGAAGGTAAAAGGAGACTAAAAACCAATGTAGTCTCTCGATATTCATTGGAATATAAACCTAAAAAATACATATTTTATTGGCAAAATCAATATAAACAATGGACAAAAATTATTGGCAAAATAAATTAATTTGTATTGTATTATAAACTTACAGTGTCAACTGTTTTGATCGATGAGTATGGTGGATAATCCCCGCTTCCTAACGAATATTGATGATCTTCATTGGTCAATCCATGCACAAACCAGGGTGGCATTATACTCCATTTGGCGTCCTCTGGCCTCGAATAGTAAAGATATGGCATCCACGACTGAATATGCTATTCAAAACAGTAAAATAAAGTTAGATGAATTTATATAAAAGGTTAAAACACTTAAATGATACCTACATCTGTCTCGAACCATCCCGCCGACTGATCTGCCCCCAAAAGGTCTTTCCAAAAATCTGGTTTCAATGGTGACCCATTGTTAAATGAGATTTTGATTTCATTCTTGGATTTATATAGATCTTTTATTTTTTCCAAATCAAATGGTTCAGCTTTCTTCTGACGAGGTTTGTTCTTATAGACAATATATGGAGACACCATTTATGCAGACGGCTTCCTCATCCGTCCTCCAACTTTTTTCTTCAACTCAACCACTTGATCGGGACTAAGAACCTCAATACTTGGACCATGTGTTCCATAAGCTGCAGCATAATCCTCATCTAAAATCTAAAACAACAAGGTAAGTCAGAAGAAATAGCATGCTAAGTTATCAAATATTGCAGACTAAGTTATGAGAAATAGCAGGCTAAGTTATCAATTATTGCAGGCTAAGTTATCAGAAATATTGTAGGCTAAGTTACATACATTTTTCACAAACTCAGTATCAATCTCTTCTTCCTCTTCACCTTCCACAACAAACTTTCATTTTCGATACCCCTCCTCCTTTAAAATAGCATAAAAATATTATCAGATATAAAAGGCTAAATAAGTTAATGTTTATTTTGATAAGTTTACCTCAATATTAGAGACAACTTGTTGTACAAGCTCCAATAATATGTCAACTTTCCCCTTCTCTTTCAACCCCAGTTCTAACAATTTATCAAGCTTCTCACAAACCTTCACATCCTTTGGTATACTGTCACTCATTGGTTCTGAAACCGGAATCCCGTTCATATGAAGGGTGTGGCGATCCTTAACATTTTGTAGTTTACTGATATACTCTAATCTTGAAATCCACCATTCCAATTTCATTTCCTCCTCGTTAGGCTTAAGTGCAACCGGCCTGTTTTTTGGATAAAAAATTAACAGGCTATGTAAAGATATTGACTAGGCTAAAGAACAAATGTACAAGGCTAGGATATGAAACTAACATGCAATGCATTTATCATAATACCAGTAGCTTTCATCCACTTTAGTCTACCACCAACACCCCAGCTGAGACATCTAGGAACCTTTAAGTTGTATGTGTCAAACAAGGTGCGCCACTCCGGGAAAACCTCACAGATCCACATCTTTTGAACATATAATTGAAATGAATTAGTAATGTAACATCCCGAGTTTTAGAGCCCGAGAGAATTCACGAGGAATTAAAACTTAAACAAAAAGAAAGGAAGCGGGCTTGGGGCGGGGTGTATGGGCCGAAAGGGTAAGGGTTTGGGCCCTTATAGGCCTCAAGAACAACCCAAAAGCCTCATTTCCATCCTCATTTCCGGATTCTAGAGAGAGAGAGAGAGAGAGAGCCTAGAGAGAGAAAGTCTTGGTTTTCGGATTTAAGCTTCAAGGATCATTAGCAAGAGTCTCTTGAGTGTTTAGCAACGAAAAGGAAGTGATTACACGTAACCGATTCTCCTAGATCTGAGTTTTAGTTCATTTTTGGGTTTTTCGGGTTTTGGGTGAAAAGGTTATGTTTAATCGGATGAAACTGAAGGATAAACATAGATTTGAGTTCCTTAATGGAAAACGAACGTTTTGAATGCAACCAGGTTCGGGATCTTGAAGTGATCAGACCCGAATGCGAAAGTTAGGGTTTTTCGCCAAGAACAGGTCGTGCGCACTTGCTAAGTGCGCACAGAGCAGGTCCTGCGCACTTGCTAAGTGCGCAGGAAGAGGAACCTGCGCACTTGCTAAGTGCGCAGGAAGAGGGACCTGCGCACTTGCTAAGTGCGCAGGAAGGGAAGTCTGCGCACTTGCTAAGTGCGCAGGAAGCAGAGTCTGCGCACTTGCTAAGTGCGCAGGCATCGGGCTGGTAAAGTCAGTATAGTCGCCTAAATCAGAATGGTTAAACCACTTAGTGTTGAGTTAAGTCTGATACGTGTCAATTGTCATGATTGTTCAGATTGTGTGAGATACAGTAGACAATTGCAGCTAAGATACCAGGTGAGTTCTAATCCCCTTTTTGCCTTCTTTAGGGGTGGTGTGCATACTTAGTGTAAAGCGTTTATTATATTTTATATATTATAAACTGAAGTGAAAAGCTATGTTTAGTGTAAAGTTTAAAAGAGGCAAAAGTACATTTTAGTAAAGTATGATTATATTATTGGAAAACGTTTATTATATTTTTCATATACATAAACAAAGGCATAATATAAGTGCTAGTATGTTTTTAGTAAAGCAAGATATATTATTTGACATAATATATGTGTTAAGATATATTTCAGTAAAAGCAAAGATATATCATTTGGCAAGCGTTTACTATATTTTTATATACATAAACAAAGGCATGATATATGTGTTAAGATATATTTCAGTAAAAGCAAAGATATATCATTTGGCAAGCGTTTACTATATTTTTATATACATAAACAAAGGCATGATATGAGTGTTAAGATATATTTCAGTAAAAGCAAAGGTATTTATGGCAAGCGTTTACTATATTTTTATATACATAAACAAAGGCATAATACATGTTAAGTTATGAACAAGATGTACAGAAAGTTTTATGAACAGTAAAGTGAACAGTTTTCCTTCGGGAATATGTACCAGCTATAAAGGTCCTTGGGACAGATGTTACTTGTACAAGATGTCAGATATGGGTTCTACCCATTATGTAACGAACCAAAATCCGGGTTTCGTTTTCAAATAAATAAATATTTCTAATTAATATTATGGTGAAAATAATATTTTAGAAATAAGTTGAAACAAGTGGGTTTCAAGTTAGTAATGGGGTTATATTAGTTTTTAACTAATTTTGGAATGAAAATGGGTGATATGGAAGTTGAGGG
The DNA here is from genome assembly GCA_023525975.1 of Smallanthus sonchifolius. Taxonomy (NCBI): domain Eukaryota; kingdom Viridiplantae; phylum Streptophyta; class Magnoliopsida; order Asterales; family Asteraceae; genus Smallanthus; species Smallanthus sonchifolius. The sequence continues at coordinate 54,954,383 of CM042041.1, read as the reverse complement.
ACTGAAAGTGTAAAATGACAAATCTGCCATATTTGACTAAAAGAAGTCAAAATTCAGATTTCTCTCATTTTGTGTGTGGGTTGATGCTCTCAAGGGAAAAAAGGGAGAAAAAGGTGTTGAAGTCAAAATTGTGCAATTGAAGCTTGGATTGTGAAGGTGTTGGCTTGCACATCATCCTTCTAACATCAAGTAAGTGTTAATCATTCTTTTGATTTCACCATTGATGTGTTAATTGGTGAGTTTTGTAGAAATCCGAAATTTATGTTGCATGTTGATAATTAGTGTTAGATTATTGATAATCTAGCTAAACTAAAGTTAAAGAATGATGATTAACATCTTAGAACCCTTTGATTTTGATTATGATAAGTTAGGGTTCATATGGTGAAAATTGGGGGTGTTTGGATCATAATGCTAGAATGTTGAATTAATGAAGATTAAGTGTTTTTAAGATGTTAGACACTTGAACAAACACCAAATTAACTTAATGATAATTTTTGAAAGAAGAATTAGTGTTAAGATTAAGTTAACGAAACTCAAGTAGGTGAGTTTGTGGTGAAAGATGGTGTTTGGTTATGAGGATAACCCAAACGGGTCAATTTGGGTTGGAATTGGGGAAATTGAGTTGTGAACTCAATTGTAATGAAATTTTGGTATATGTTAGATTACTAAACTAGGTGTGTATGTTTAGGTAATCAAATTGTGGGTCTAGAAGGCGGAGCGGGATCTTCTAACCCGAAAGGTAAGTGCTTTTGCACTTACTTAGTTATGATGATAAATGAGTTTTATGCAATGTTGTATGTATAATGTGTAAAGTTGCATAATTTGTTATGTGGTATGAATGAGCATAAAATTGTATGCATAATTGAAGGAATGTAGTTATAGTATTTATACTATAATGGATAGATTGGTTATGGAGTTACGATCTCGTATCCTTTGGGATACGAAGTTATGGCCTATGTGCCATAATGGGAATGGATCATGTGTTGATCATAAATGAAACGGAATTATAAATGATGAAAGTAACTTGTAGGTGATATACAAGTGTATGAAATCCTTAATTGACCAAATGGGTGTTAACGGGTCAAATGGGTGAAAGGTGTGAAAACAAGTTGTGAATTTTGTGGACTATGTGTTATGTGATTGTGTGCATACTTGTGATATGATAAATTATGAATGATTTAGTATGTACAATGAATGAATGTAGTTATAGTGTTAACCTATAATGGTAAAGGATCATGGGTTGATCGGATCATGTGTTGATCATAAACGAAACGGAGTTATGGCCTTGTACCATAATGGAAAAGGATCATGGGTTGATCGGATCATGTGTTGATCATAAACGAAACGGAGTTATGGCCTTGTACCATAATGGAAAAGGATCATGGGTTGATCGGATCATGTGTTGATCATAAACGAAACGGAGTTATGGCCTTGTACCATAATGGAAAAGGATCATGGGTTGATCGGATCATGTGTTGATCATAAACGAAACAGAGTCATGGCCTTGTACCATAATGGAAAAGGATCATGGGTTGATCGGATCATGTGTTGATCATAAACGAAACGGAGTCATGGCCTTGTACCATAATGGAAAAGGATCATGGGTTGATCGGATCATGTGTTGATCATAAACGAAACGGAGTTATGGCCTTTGTGCCATAATAGAAATGGATCATGTGTTGATCATAATTGAAACTTGTAGTAAGGGTGCAAGAATATGTAGCCTAAATGACAATTTGGGTGGAAACGGGTCAAATGGGTGAATGGGTGAAACAAGTAGAAATTTACTTGTTTATTATGAATTTATCTTCATTACTAATGGTGATATGTTTATATGGTTGTAGGAAAGGCTCCGAAGTAGTCCAAGTCAAGTCCAAGGCGTGAAGGGTTCTCGTATGCATTTTGGTAATTTGGGGATTTTTGGGGAAAACCCCGTAGTTGGATGTAAATTTGATACACAAATGATGTTTTAGTGTATTTACTTGTTGTTGATGTGTTTTTGGTCAAAACCCAAGTGTTGGGAATTTTTAGTGACTTGAAAAATGGAAAAAGTTGGAAAAATGGTTAAGTGCTGAAACCTGCAGAAAAAACTGAAACTTTCTGTGAAAAAGGTCCCCTCGCGGGCCGCGACTGGGGTGGCACGTATGAGTCGCGGTACGCGACAAAAAAAAATAAAAATTCCTGGGTTTAAGTCTTCCGCGCGTTAAAGTTTTGTTGTTTTTAAAAAGTGGTGTGTTTCAACTTGGTATCAGAGCAATGGTTTGAGGGATTTGGTGTGGTGGTACCAAACTCAAACCGGATGCTCTTGATATGGGGGAAAATGATACGAGAATCCATGAAGGACTTGACTAAGACTCGGAGCTTACGGAAACGAAAGGTTAGTAATGATTTGATAAGGTGGTTAAGTATATGGTGTTTATGTATATGTATGAATGATTGGTAAAGTGTTATGTGTGTCGAAACTTGTCTTGTGATTTGTTATATGAATATGATAATTGCAATTGGGCATAACGCATTATTAAACATGTCTGGCCAATATGATTAATAAGACGAGATGTGCAAGAGCTTTTATGATAACCATATGACAATGAACATTAGCAAGGAGTAGGTGAAGGTGGTTATATGTGTATGTATATATGTATGTATATGGATGATTAGATGGGGGTAATACATATACACATAGATAAGATATAGTGCCTTAACAAGTGGGTAGATTAAAGACCTATAAGTAGGTAGAACATCTACAACTTAGTTAAAAATTTGTCGGGGAGACTAAGGGGCACTTGTGTAAGTAAAAGAAATGGGGGATGAAAGTCATCTTAAGGACTCAAGTATGTTAGAGTCTAGACGTGTATCACCTCGTGGGTGGTGAGGAACATGGAATAGGTTGGGAGAAAAAGAATACATCAATCTAGCGGAGAATGGCTAGAGCTTTCTATCATGTTGTATCGATCTTCCTTCAAGGAAGATAGGGCTCTTTGAGGTGTTCCTTGGGAGGAACAGTGTGAAGCCTAGAGAGCGGGAAGAACTACGGTTGGTGAACCGAAGTGGAAGGAAAACCTTGTTTTCACAAGAGGGTTCGTGGTGTGCGAACCAAAGGAGTTAAAGGGTGAGAGTTAATAGCTGATTAATTAACGATGAATCACTATGATGGTCTTGTCTTTTGAAGCAATCCATTGTGATTGGTAGAGGGCGTATTACGCACGATGAGTCGACTCCGGGACGTGGCGGAGGATTGGTGAATTATTCTTCGTGAGGAGATAAGTGGAAAACGAAGAGTAAATGAGAAGTGGCTTCGTGAAAGCCGAAACATTCTAGCTGAGCTAGAAACCCTTTATGGGAAGAAATGCTGGACATTGCTATATGTCTGGAGGATAACACAAATGGGGAGAAAATTTGAAATTTGCTTAGGCCTATGGGTCACGCATTTCTAATCACCATAGTCGTGACTGAAGCTTTTCGATCGTTGTGTTTGATGAAAGGCTAAGCAGATCGGTGGATTCGGGCGATCATCATTAAGGGTGTCATAATGTTGATGTTTACATGTTTTAATAACATGAGGTTGTGGATGAAACGATCACATGGATTTTGATCCGATGATTGTAAAAGTGGTGTTGGGTTACTTAGTAACCATATCATTGTCTAGTATGATAAATGGGTGACGTGTTAATCTGTTCTCATTAGAGACAGTGAAACACGAGGTATGCGAACTGGTGTATATACATGGCTTGTGCCATTGACATCAACCGGGGATATAAAAGGGATACTTAGTATTCCAGTTGAGAAAGAAGATTTGATAAGGGTCATTGAACCTGTGTGCTTTGTTCTAAAGCACATAAACTTTTCGATGGAAAGGGAAAATGGAAGAGTGCGTATTGTCACTGACAGTCGGTGGTAGGATAAAACTGACTAAAGATCTCGCGGTTGTGGATTTTTTTTTTGTCAAGGGGTAAATGTTAAAATGTACATTGTACGCAAACGGTGATATACATAGGTGAAATATGTATATAAAGGGGTTAAATGTACATAGGTGGAATGTGTACATAAATGGTGGTTGAAGTCCTAGAACTTCGTAAATGATGTTGGAAGTCTTTTGGACTTCACAATCGGTGTTTAAAATCGAAGTTTTCGAACTTCAAAGGTGGATTCGGTGATTGAGATCCTTAAATCTCAAAGGATGACTTATGATTAAGTCAATGGAGATACTTAGGGTGTTTGGGTCACGGATAGGGATCTTCCTTCCAGTGTTGTAAAAGAGGATTCAAGTAAGGAAGTTGTCGTATCCTTACTTGAGGAGGTCGCAAGCTTTATCGGTTAAGAATGGGTGAGTTGAAGACTCGAGCTTCAAAGGGTGTTATGTATGGGCATTGGGATCCTCGAACCCCAAGAGGTATGAATTTGAGACCTTGAGTCTCAATGGGTCGATTGGTAAGGAAGTTTTGAAATTTCCATGTAAGAGGTGGGTGACGTGGGATTAGAACTTGGATTTCCTTAGTTGTCAATCGTGTTGACTACTCGTATAAAGAGGTTCAAAAATCCAAGTATCCCATGGTTAGGAGTGTTGAAATTCAAGTGGAAACTTGACGTTATAAAAGTTTTCCTTTGAAATGAGTGGACTCCATAATGCATTTTTTTACGTGACCATACGTGAAAGCGTTAGGAGGATAGAACTGTTGTTATTTCATATGGTGAAGATGAGATAAATGATAAACGTTTCGTCTAAATGAATCAGTGAATATCTTAGATAGTGGGCGAACTAATTGGTGCAAAAAGTAGACAAACTGCATATCGTTGTCAAAGGAACCATTAAAGTCGGAGATAACCTTAGGGGAGTAACGAGGGCGTATAGAGTTACTACATTAAAGTGAAGTCATTCATGATGACAATTTCATCGTCTCTTATTGACGAAATTCGAGAGGCTCAAATGTTAGCACTTGTTGGTGACTTGAAGAAAGAGCGGATGGTTGCTTATGTTGATAAGCTTGGTGAAAATAGCATGGGCTTGAAGACATGCTTTGATAGGATTTGGATTCCTAGGTTGTCAAGTGTTTTGACAACTATTTTGGATGAAGCGCATAAATCCAAATATTCTATCCATCCGGGTGTCACAAAGATGTTTTATGATTTGAGGTGTCATTTTTGGTGGCCGGGTATGAGGCGTGATGTTGTTAAGTATGTTGAGAGGTGTCTCACGTGCTTAAGAGTAAAGGCGGCGCAAGATCGCCAAAAGTCTTATGCGGATAATAGGAAGCGGGCGATTGAGTTTCAAGTGGGGGACTTTGTGCTATTGAAAGTCTCTCCTTGGAAAGGGGTGATACGGTTTAGGAAACGGGGGAAGTTAAGCCCACGTTTCATTGGACCGTTTAAAGTAAAGGCAAGGGTGGGTGCGGTAGCTTATCGATTGGAGTTACCGGAGGGACTAAGTAGACTTCATAACACGTTCCATGTGTCTCATTTGCAAAAATGTTTAGCGGATGAATCTACTTTTGTTCCATTGGATGATATAGAAATTGATGAAAAGACGAACTATGTGGAAGAACCGATGGCAATCTTAGATAGGAAAGTGAAGCGGTTGCGTAATAAAGAGATTAGTCAAGTATTGGTTCGATGGAAGCATAGAAAGGGGGGGACGGAAATGACTTGGGAAACCGAGGAAGAAATGCTTAAACATTATCCGAACCTTTTTATGTGAAGTCGGGTTTCGGGGACGAAACCCAAATAAGGGGAGGTGATTTGTAACGAACCAAAATCCGGGTTTCGTTTTCAAATAAATAAATATTTCTAATTAATATTATGGTGAAAATAATATTTTAGAAATAAGTTGAAACAAGTGGGTTTCAAGTTAGTAATGGGGTTATATTAGTTTTTAACTAATTTTGGAATGAAAATGGGTGATATGGAAGTTGAGGGACTGAAAGTGTAAAATGGCAAATCTGCCATATTTGACTAAAAGAAGTCAAAATTCAGATTTCTCTCATTTTGTGTGTGGGTTGATGCTCTCAAGGGAAAAAAGGGAGAAAAAGGTGTTGAAGTCAAAATCGTGCAATTGAAGCTTGGATTGTGAAGGTGTTGGCTTGCACATCATCCTTCTAACATCAAGTAAGTGTTAATCATTCTTTTGATTTCACCATTGATGTGTTAATTGGTGAGTTTTGTAGAAATCCGAAATTTATGTTGCATGTTGATAATTAGTGTTAGATTATTGATAATCTAGCTAAACTAAAGTTAAAGAATGATGATTAACATCTTAGAACCCTTTGATTTTGATTATGATAAGTTAGGGTTCATATGGTGAAAATTGGGGGTGTTTGGATCATAATGCTAGAATGTTGAATTAATGAAGATTAAGTGTTTTTAAGATGTTAGACACTTGAACAAACACCAAATTAACTTAATGATAATTTTTGAAAGAAGAATTAGTGTTAAGATTAAGTTAACGAAACTCAAGTAGGTGAGTTTGTGGTGAAAGAGGGTGTTTGGTTATGAGGATAACCCAAACGGGTCAATTTGGGTTGGAATTGGGGAAATTGAGTTGTGAACTCAATTGTAATGAAATTTTGGTATATGTTAGATTACTAAACTAGGTGTGTATGTTTAGGTAATCAAATTGTGGGTCTAGAAGGCGGAGCGGGATCTTCTAACCCGAAAGGTAAGTGCTTTTGCACTTACTTAGTTATGATGATAAATGAGTTTTATGCAATGTTGTATGTATAATGTGTAAAGTTGCATAATTTGTTATGTGGTATGAATGAGCATAAAATTGTATGCATAATTGAAGGAATGTAGTTATAGTATTTATACTATAATGGATAGATTGGTTATGGAGTTACGATCTCGTATCCTTTGGGATACGAAGTTATGTCCTACGTGCCATAATGGGAATGGATCATGTGTTGATCATAAATGAAACGGAATTATAAATGATGAAAGTAACTTGTAGGTGATATACAAGTGTATGAAATCCTTAATTGACCAAATGGGTGAAAGGTGTGAAAACAAGTTGTGAATTTTGTGGACTATGTGTTATGTGATTGTGTGCATACTTGTGATATGATAAATTATGAATGATTTAGTATGTACAATGAATGAATGTAGTTATAGTGTTAACCTATAATGGTAAAGGATCATGGGTTGATCGGATCATGTGTTGATCATAAACGAAACGGAGTTATGGCCTTGTACCATAATGGAAAAGGATCATGGGTTGATCGGATCATGTGTTGATCATAAACGAAACGGAGTTATGGCCTTGTACCATAATGGAAAAGGATCATGGGTTGATCGGATCATGTGTTGATCATAAACGAAACGGAGTCATGGCCTTGTACCATAATGGAAAAGGATCATGGGTTGATCGGATCATGTGTTGATCATAAACGAAACGGAGTCATGGCCTTGTACCATAATGGAAAAGGATCATGGGTTGATCGGATCATGTGTTGATCATAAACGAAACGGAGTTATGGCCTTTGTGCCATAATAGAAATGGATCATGTGTTGATCATAATTGAAACTTGTAGTAAGGGTGCAAGAATATGTAGCCTAAATGACAATTTGGGTGGAAACGGGTCAAATGGGTGAATGGGTGAAACAAGTAGAAATTTACTTGTTTGTTATGAATTTATCTTCATTACTAATGGTGATATGTTTATATGGTTGTAGGAAAGGCTCCGAAGTAGTCCAAGTCAAGTCCAAGGCGTGAAGGGTTCTCGTATGCATTTTGGTAATTTGGGGATTTTTGGGGAAAACCCCGTAGATGGATGTAAATTTGATACACAAATGATGTTTTAGTGTATTTACTTGTTGTTGATGTGTTTTTGGTCAAAACCCAAGTGTTGAGAATTTTTAGTGACTTGAAAAATGGAAAAAGTTGGAAAAATGGTTAAGTGCTGAAACCTGCAGAAAAAACTGAAACTTTCTGTAAAAAAGGTCCCCTCGCGGGCCGCGACTGGGGTGGCACGTATGAGTCGCGGTACGCGACAAAAAAAAAAATTCCTGGGTTTAAGTCTTCCGCGCGTTAAAGTTTTGTTGTTTTTAAAAAGTGGTGTGTTTCACATTAGTAAGAACCTTTGGGTTCGTTAACGGTTGTACAACTGGGATGAGTGACGACGGTTGCTCGGGAGGTCCACGCAACCTCCCCTTAGCGTTAAGCGGTATTGTCGGTTCATGGACGTTAGCCATGGGGGCATTGACCAGGTACTCGTCGGTTCATAGACGTTAGCCATGGGGGTGGTACAGTAGTGACAAGGAATTGACGGATAAGCGGTATTGTCGGTTCATGGACGTTAGCCATGGGGGCATTGACCAGGTACTCGTCGGTTCATGGTCGTTGACCATGGGGGCGGTATAGTAGTGACAAAGGAAATTGACGGTTAAGCGGTAGTGTCGGTTCATGGTGTAAGCCATGGGGGCATTGACCAGGTACTTGTCGGTTCATGGATGTAAGCCATGAGGGTAGTACAGTAAAGAAGAATTGACGGTTTATTATACGTTTTAAACTGTTTGAAAAGTAAAGTGTGTTAAGTTTAGCCTTAATGGCAGTATATATGTTTGAAAAGTAAAGTGTGTTAAGTTTAGCCTTAATGGCAGTATATATGTTTGAAAAGTAAAGTGTGTTAAGTTTAGCCTTAATGGCAGTATATATGTTTGAAAAGTAAAGTGTGTTAAGTTAAGCCTTAATGGCAGTATATATGTTTTAGTAAATCTCTTAATTGATTTAAAGTAAACGTTAGAACTCACTCAGCGTTGCTGATTTTTAGTATGCACATCAGTTAAGTGTAGGTGGCAGTAGATGGAAGTGGATGCTTGGCTTGGCAAGAAGAGTTACCCGAAGACCAGCAGTTGGCATCCTGTTTATGTTTTCTTTTGATTATGTTGATTAAGACAAGTCTCAGTTGTATTAGACATATTATGTTTCCGCTGCGTATGTAGAGAAGTTTAAATCGTTTCCGCTGTGTTAATGGATGTATTATGTTTAAAGTGCTATGTGTTGATGAGTAAATCCAATACGTGAGGCCTCCCGGGTTTGGGGCCTCACAAGTAATAGCGAACACATATATTGAAATGTATTAAATTTGGTTACGTTAAAAGCCTAGACAAAACCATTCAAAGAGTAATGCATTTCTTTCAACTTCTTTTCTTCCATTTGTTGCTTCTTCAACTGAAAACATCTATGCAGACTTGGATAAGTAACATCCTATAGATAGTTACCCCAAGTATATCGGTCCCACTGGTTTAAATCATTAACCAATTCAACTAAGAAGTCGTCAATGTAAGACGAGGTCTGCGTTCCTTTGAACCCGTATTCAACCAATAGCAACAACGACAGCCTCACAACATCGTCGTCTTCTACACCAGATAAATCCCCAACATAAAATTTCACTAGTTCTTTACAAGTCAATCTAGCCCCACCTAACACCCTCTCCTTAAATTTTACATTTAAAGTGGATATAGGCTCGTTCCAATATCCAAATCTAAAGCCTATCATGAGACAAAACTCTTTAGGTCCAAACCTCAATGTCTCTGATCCAATAGAATAGTACAAACCGTCCGTTCTTGGATTAAGGTTTGTTAAATATTCATGTTGAAACATGACGTGTATTAACAAGCTTAGCACTTGTACATTTGCATCCTAACCAGCTACTAAAGCATGTCCTCTTCCATATCTTCATTTGATTTTTACTGAGCTTCCTTCTAATTGTATTTACTACACCCGGTGAACATCTTACTTTCACCTTAGCCTGCCAAAAATAACAAACATTATTCTGATTGCATTAGGCATGAGTATAGTGTATCTAGCAGGCTAACATATAACATCTTGCAGGCTAACATATAACATCTTGCACGCTAACATACAACAAATCAACCAGGATAACATATAACACCTTGAATGATTGCATACAATGGCCATTTAAAAAATATTGGACAACAAATCAACCAGGCTAACATATGACATCTAGCAGGCTAACATACAACATCTTGTAGGCTAACATATAACATATCACAGGCTAACATATAACATCTTGAATGATTGCATACAATGGCCATTCAAACAATATTCTGATTGCATTAGACATGAGTATAGTGTATCACTATAAATCTTGGACAACAAATGATATCAACCAGGCTAACATATGACATATAAAAGGCAAACATATGACATCTATTTTTTTTACAGCATATTGAAGCTTGGGTTGGTAGAATTATGCGTATTCGACACGTAAAAGTGATGAAAAACGAATCACCACAAAATTTGCGTTGGACCGTGTTTCCACCACAGTATTATAATCATTTATTAAATCAGTCGTCGAAATTAGCATTTTCATTTTCTATGGGCCAGAAAAAATATTTTCCTCCCCTTTGGGAGGTAGATTACGTTTATGTCCCACTATTAATAGAAAAAAGACGTTGGTTATTATTAGAAATCGATATGAAAAATATGGAAATATAACAATATTGGACTGAAAATTTTTCTGGAGTGGTATATCGACACTTAATTTATCCGCTCGTGACAAAATTTGCAGTACCCTTCGGAGCTTTGTTGGTCAATATTCATTATTGGAGGAAATCTAAGCAAAGTGTGAAACAGTTTACGTTTTTGAGTGAAGAAAAATACATCCAAAGTCAGCACCGTTTCTTAGTTGAAAATTCAAGAGTTTTAGCTTGTATGCTAATGGAGCATTTAACTCTGAAAAAACCTTTAACTTTAGATGGAGATATCGGGGAGAATGTTACCAAATATCGACGACTTATGGCTGATAAAATTTACATTTGTCGTTGTTTACCTACTAACGTAGAGTGAGATTGTATGCTGTATTATTTTGTTATAATGAAATCTTGTTATGTTTTGTCCAAATATTCTTTTACTTTAAATTATTATTTTTCGTTTCTTATAATTTTGTCACTAACATAAAATAAAAATAAAAACTTACATAACCTAAAAATTTAAAAATTACATAAACTAAATATAATAGATAACCTAATAATTATATAATTAGATAACATATAAATTTAAAGATGCTAGATAAAGGAGTTATCCGAATGCCATGAGCGCTCGTCTTCCCATAGATCAAAATAACTTGGACGCTCGTCCTCGGATAGGTATTCTTCCTCGTCTTCGGACTTAGGAACGTACTCCTATCCGGGGTCAGTGATGTAACCCTCCTCAGAGTTTGGGAGATGCTTGAAAGAATCATGTACATATTCGTCGTCAGGGTCAGTGACGTGCCCCTATTCAGAATTCGACACGTCCCCAATTTGTAGTTGGCCAAAAACCTGATCAAATGCCCAATTCCACTCTTAATCAGTCCAGGTCAATGGTTCCTCAGGTTGAGCAGCTGGTGGAGAAGGGTTGACAGGTTGTACAGGTTGAATCGATGGAGAAAGGTTGATAGGTTGTACAGGTTGAATTGGTGGAGAAGGGTTGACAGGTTGAATCGGTGGAAATCCTCCACCCATATTTGAGAACTAAAACGTTATAGTGATTTAAAAAATGAAAATGAATGTTGAAATTAGAAGTTTTTTATTTATAAAGCTCGAAGTAGGCTAGTAAGATCACTTCAGCCGGCTTAGAGATGTAATAACACCATCGGCGTCGGCTAAGCCACGCCTAGCCGAATTAAACAAGTCGTCGGGTAAGCCATCTCGAACCAAGTCGGTTGAGCCATGCACAAAAAAAAGTTCGCCGGCTAAGCCTGCTACTTAATGGGCTTTAGCCGCTTAGGGAATATGCACAGCCACGTGGCAATTTCTGATTGGTTGAAATTCTGAAAAAAAGCTTACATATCACTGAAAACCAAGCCGGCTGAACTAGCCGTTTTCAGCCGGCTACAGGCCTAAATGACCATGACCTAGCCGGCTGAAAAAGCTTGCCTATTTTTACAGGTTTGACCAGTCAAATGTTCATTTTGATAATTTTCCCTAAAAATAAACTATAGTCTATAGCTCTGGCTATTGTACTTTGGTAGACAACCTTGATTGCATACATAGTCGTGAAATACGTTTTAAAAGAATCGTGTTTATCTTGCTGCCTCAACCAAACCGATTATACTTTTTTTTTGACATATTAGATTTGAATACTATTATATTATGTAACTAGATTAGAATCACGTGTATTACACGTGTTAAATAATTATAATATTAGATACTTAGTAATAAAAAATTATGTTTCTTAAAAACCCGTGTAATACACGAGTTAAATAAAATATAATATAATATGTTAACACATAAACTCATCAAAATGAAATAATATGAATATGTAAATATATGATAAAATGTTTTTTATTTGAATCTTGCATGACTATAAAGTTGTTTTTCGCTTGAAGAAATCATAAAATATGATTAAACAATTTAATTGATGAGAAACACAATTTAAAATTTAAAATTCTATAGATAAAAATTAAAACAAATAATTAAATTAGTTGCCTAAAATAGTAGTGTTCATTATTAATAGGAGAGAAAGACAAAAAAATAAGAATTAGGAGGCCTAGAATTATAACAAGTGTCCTTTTATTTTACTTGTTTATTATGTAGCATAGATATAAATTATATACATTTAATTGTAACATGTTTTATAGAACCAATAGTGTATTGTTTACCATAAATAAAAAGAATATTTTATACGCTATAACTATTTTCAATTTTACGTTACGTATTATAATTTTTTAATGATTTATCTAGTTAAAAGACACATACCCTTTTACTATAAGAATAGGCAATATGAAAAACAAAACACGTGTAACGTGTGTATATATATAACTTGCGGGTAAATCAACCCGTGCGTTGCAATGCGGATGTTTAAATTTATAAGACTTGGTTTTAACGACCTTGACACTGGTATTCACTCTGCGGAAAAAAATTCACATCGAAACGCTAATAAAAAATAAGCAAGTTGAAACGGAAATCCAGAATTTTATAAAATATCACATTTTAAAGGTTGTAAGAGGAAAACAAAAAAACTATAAAAAACAAAACCTTTAAACGGCTTTAACTGCTTGTACGTTTATGCTTTGATTACTTATCCTTTATCACGAAAACTCGATTTTAAATGTAATTTATATTAAAATGTAGATAAAAATATATAATTCGTAAAAACCCAACTAAAATTATACCTCTATAAACAATTTTTTTTTATAAACCATTATAACTTTAAATAGTTAATTATATAGGTTTTTCCATGATTCTTCTAGCTTCGAATATACGGCCCCATATGGATTACTGGGCTTTAGGCCTTATCTTAAATGGGCTTATTTGTGAATTAGGCTTCAGTTAATCCTTACTAAACTGGGCCTATATCAGCAACTTGGAGAACAAGCGATCTACCATTTCCGATAAACCCCACACTCACACTGCATTGCTTTCTTTGACTTCTTCTGCAAATTCACCGGAAAGATGGGAGGAAGCAATCAAGCCGCTGTTACGTTCCTCACCAGTATTGCACGCGCCGCCTTCGGTATCGGAACCGCTGTCACCGTCGCCAACTCCGCTCTCTACACCGTCGACGGCGGCCAGCGCGCCGTTCTATTCGATCGTTTCCGCGGAGTCATCGACAATACCGTCGGCGAAGGTAGTCACTTCCTCATTCCATGGCTCCAAACACCGTACATATTTGACATACGTACCAGACATCACACATTCTCTTCAATCTCCGGCACAAAAGACCTCCAAATGGTTAACCTAACCCTACGTATCCTCTCTCGCCCCGAAATCAGCCGATTGCCGTCCATTTTCAAAACCCTAGGTCTCGAGTACGACGAAAAGGTTCTTCCGTCGATTGGAAACGAGGTTTTGAAGGCCGTCGTTGCTCGATTCAACGCCGATCAGCTTCTCACCGAGCGTCATCAGGTTTCCGCTTTGGTTCGTGAGAGCTTGATCCGCAGAGCTCGGGATTTCAACATCGTGCTTGATGACGTGGCAATCACTCACTTATCGTACGGCGCGGAATTCTCGAAGGCCGTTGAGCAGAAGCAGGTGGCGCAGCAGGAGGCGGAGAGATCTAAGTTTGTTGTCGCTAAGGCGGAGCAGGAACAGCGTGCTGCGATTATTAGGGCTGAAGGTGAGAGTGAGTCTGCTAAGCTGATTTCCGATGCCACAGCTGCTGCAGGGATGGGATTGATTGAGCTTAGGAGAATTGAGGCTTCCAGGGAGATCTCTGCAACATTGGGGAGGAGTAACAGTGTCACTTATCTTCCTGGCAGCGGGAGCCAGATGCTTCTAGGGCTTAATCCTCCTCGCTGATTAAACAGGTAATATAAAAGTGATCAAGTAGTTTAATAAGCAATTAAGCATCCTTTTAAGAGTTTGAATCTTATTATTATTGTTTAAAGTTTATGCTAATCCTCTAGTTGTTATTCAGTTGGTTAACAATTTGAAATTGGTAAATAAGATTCTTTTCATTAGTTTCATATCGTATTTGTTATGTCATATGAAATAGGTTCATGGTTGTGATTTTATACTTGAAAGAATGAGGCTTATGATGAAATAGTCACGTTATCACGCATGGTGTGTCTGTGTGTAATCGTGTCGAGGTTGATGGGTTTAAATTGACAGTAACGAATCCCAAAAAATTTTTTTATGGGGGTCGGAGATTTTTTGGGGTCGATTGTCAATAATTAAATATTATTTTTTTGGCCCGAGGCGGGACGGGTCGGGTCACACAATAAAACGATGAAAACTAACAAAATTATAAACGAACAATAATAATACGATATTTTTAATTAGAAATGCATAATTAAAAAATAATATCCCTATAATTGTTTTCTGTGAGTTTTCATTCTTTGAAACCGAACCATTACATCAACTATAGGAACATTTCTAAGCAGCCCTTTTCAATATATAACAAACACAAATATTAACTTTTTTTTTCAATAGTTAATTAGGTTTACAATATTTAAATGGGCATTGGGTTAATTTATAAGTTTATATTTTATTTGGGCCTATTTTGTTTCAAGGTTATTTAGTTAAACTATTAAAGGTTTGGTTTAAGAGTTTTACAATTAATGGGTTATAGGTTAATTGTTATAGGGTTAAAGGTTTGGTTTAATTGGTTTTTATTTACAAAATCTATAATCATAAAAAAAAATTCTTGAGTTCGGTGTCAAATATTTATGGGGGTCGCTCGAAAATATACCATATATATAACAAAACAAAACAAAAATTTAACGGTGTCGGCCGACCCGTCGTACGTCAAACATTACAAGTTTGATGCACCGAATCAAACTTATTTTGTCAATCATGCTTAATTTTTAGGCTTAGCACTTGGAAAAAAAACGAACGACTTTTATAGACTGCAATTGAAAAAAAAAACCCGACCATAGGATGATTTAATAATCCTTGCTACTTTTCAAACATTTATAATATAATAATTCTTGTTATTTTTCATGGATGATGGTAGAAAATCATTTAGAAATTAGAAAGACAAATTCACTTCCTAGAATCATTGTTAATCACAAATCTAGACCTAGAAATCAAACCAAATCATATTTGTTAAGAGATGATGAGTTACATCACATCACCTTGTCATGGGTGATGATTATGAACCTTTTGGGAGAACATAATGGGTGTTGCATATTGAAGGAGAGAAACATAAGGAAATGAAATGAAGAAGAGAAAAAAATAACGGATTGTTTTTTATATTATCTGTAGAATATATTTATGTACCTACTTAGCTTTTAAAGATAAAATTGAATGAATGAGACGTTGATAGACACAGGCTAAGGTAACGGATAGAAAATGTAATTCAAAATAAAAGGAATAGGCAACGGTCGAATGGGATACAGAAACACCACTCGATTCGATTCCAATGAGCTTTCTAAACTGAGTGTAGGATAGAGAAAATCACCACCTACACTCAAGTGTAGGTTCTAAAAAACACCACTCAAAATGCTACTCTTGAATTAACAATGGACAACAGAAACTAGTCATCAAAGAATAACACAATCGAAAATTTTAATCATAAAAAACCACCTCCTCCAATCATTCACTTAGAGCATTCTCATCAGTTTCTTTATCCTTATCTCTATAATTACACTAAAATCACTATTTTCTTTCTCCTTTTAATTAAATAATACATTTTTATACCTTTATCATTATATTTTCTTTCTTCTTCACTCACAACCAATTTAAAAATTACTGAAAAAATTATGCAGGTGAAAAGTGTTTTTCCTAAATATATAAAAAAATTATATATTTTCTCTTTGCTCAACTCATAAACATTTTAAACCATTCTTTAAAATATGTAAAACACACTCACACAAATATGCAGAAACTTATACGAATGCTCTTACAATACAAATAGGAATTTGAAAATAACAACCCATGAACCAACATTTAGGAAAGAGAGAAAAAAAAACTAACTTGAAAATCAAAATAGGCATAACATGGAGAAAAACGTGGGTGGAGGGATGGGTTGCATGCAATCTTCACATCTTTATGGGATCCATTTTAATGAGGCTGACACAAGTTTGACCAATCTTATGTGACCCATAAATATTAAGGAAAATTATTAAAATAGATATTTGATCAGTTAAACTTATAAAAATACATAAATTTTTTTAGCCTACTTTGATATGGTTATTTAGACATGAAGTCGGCTGAAGTAGGCTAGTTCAGCCGGCTTCAAATTCCGTGTCAAACCAGCTTTTTTCAGATGTTCAGCCAACCAGAAACTGACACGTGGAGGTGCTAATTCCCAAGACGGTTAAAACCCACTTCCAAACAGGCTAAGCCGACGTGTTTTTTAGCCTGATATATGACTTTCCTTATCCCACTTGATTTTAGCCTACTATATGACTTTCCTTAGCCGGCTATATGCATTTGTTTAGCCCACTTGAATACATAAAAAATAGTATGACTTTGCTATATAACTTTCCTTAACCCACTTGATTTTAGCTTACACAATTAATGTTTCACAATTTTTTTTAGCTAAAATCAAGTGGGTTAAGGAAAGTCATATAGTAAAGTCATACTATTTTAATGTGGAAACCTACAACTCCCTCTTTATATTTGCAAGCCGAATATGACGTCACTGTTACTTATTTCATGAAGCAAGTGAGTCTCACAAGCCAATTTATAATTACTCAATTTGTTGCCTATACATTCCTCATTTTTATTTGGGAAAATTATCAAAATAGACATTTGAACTATACAAACAAAGGCTAAAATTAAGTGGGCTAAGAAAAGTCATATAACAAAGTCATACTATTTTTTATGTATTCAAGTGGGCTAAACAAAGACAAATAGTCGGCTAAAGATAGTCATATAGCAGACTAAAATCAAGTGGGTTAAGGAAAGTCATATAGCAAGCTAAAAAAACACGCCGGCTTAGCCTGCTTGGAAGTGGGCTTTAACCGTCTTGGGAATCAGCACCTTCACGTGTCAGTTTCTGGTTGACTGAACATCTGAAAAAAAGTTGGTTTGGCACGGAATTTGAAGCCGGCTGAACTAGCCTACTTTAGCCGGCTTCATGCCTAAATGACCATATAGAAGTAGGTTGAAAAAGTTTGTCCATTTTTGTAAGTTTGACTGGTCAAATGTCCATTTTGGTAATTTCCCTAAGTATTCGGTTGTGGCTAGTAAAACGATTAGTGAATTTGAATATGCTACGGGTTAGCTATCACACGTGTTATTCTATTATCTAAAAAAATCTTTTTAACGCCCCACACACATACATTAGCCGTAGGATCTACTTGATGAATTTTTTTTTACACGGTGACATTTTCGAAACTATGTTTTTTCGATGCACATGTATGCAACAATGCTTTTAACACCTTACAATGACGCCAACTTCGCAAGTTTGATTCACCATTATAATTAGTTTTGATACACAAGTATATAATGATGCGTCAAACAAGCTAGAATAATGCGCTATGATAACTAACTAATGATGTGATGGTGTCTCCAAACAATAGAAAAGATCACATCCGAAAAATATAAATGTAACAAAAGAAGTTTTCAAATATACTATAAGACAAATGCAAACACTTTTTGCCCCCTATATCTTCATTTCTACCTCTACTTCGTTCAAAGGGTTTGTAGAATAACGGTATCTGTAGTAATGGTGGTCCTTTCAAATGATTGAGGGTTCTAGTCTCATGGTGTAAATTTATGAGTAGTTTACTATTTTAAAGTAGCGCTGGCATATCGTGTATACACGTACATGATAAGACACGAACACGATAAGACACGAACACGAAATATGTATACACGAACACGACACGATAACTTATCGTGTACTTTTTCTCAAGCACGAACACGAACCTGTTTATACCTGCTTAACACGATAAGACCTGTTTAGAAACACATGTTTAAAAACTTGTTTAATGAAACAAGTCTTAACAGGTACTAACATGTATTTTACTAGGTACTAACATGTACTTAACAAGTATTTTATCAGGTATAATATCATATTTTAATATTTTTTATGTAAAAAAAATCTTAACAGGTACTTAACAGGTAAACATGTATTTTACCTGTTTAGACACGAAAATTAACAGGTAGATTCGTGTCTACCTGTTTAGGACACGAAACACGATAAGGTCATACACGATACCTGTTAAGATCGTGTAGGTTCGTGTACGTGTCTAAAATTGCCAGCCCTATTTTAAAGGGTGTGAGTAACCCGTTCTAAAAAAATTGATTTAATAATTTGGAGGTTGATTTTATGAGAAAATAATAAGAGTAAACTTCGTTTTTAGCGCCTATAATTTGGTCAAAATAACGGTTTTGGTCCAACAATTTCAATTTGACTTTTTTGACTCCTGTGGTTACCTAATTTTCTCAGTTAAAACCCTGACACTAACTCTATTAGTTTTCTCTGTTAAAAGTAGGGTATTATAATCTTTTCACAAAGAGGGTTAATTGTGTAGTCTGTTCAAAATAAAATAGGGACTATTTTTATAATTTAATCAAACCCAATCTTACCATCACTTTATCCTCTTCATCTCTCTTTGCAGACAATGCAGATCACCACCAAATCGCTGACTCGTCACTATGGGTTTTGTTAAACCAGTTTGTAGGTGGATTTGGAGAGTTAATGGTGGGAAGAAACGCTTTTCCGACAAGCTTGTACAGATCCAGGCAACGGAGACGATTTCCCGGCAACACCCAGTGCCGGTGGTGCTTGTTTCTGGCAGATCCGGCGAAGAGGACAGGGATGACGATGATGGCGATGATCCGGCGAAGAGGACAGGAATTCGATTTCAAGAATCAAATAAGATCTGTTATTTGTTTACTGGTTTAGTGATTTGGAAGGGAAGGAGTGGTCGATGATGGCGATGGTGATGGTGGTGGGTGGTTACTGGCTGGTGATGGGAAGGGGAGTGGAGTGGAGGGGATTTCAAGTTCTAGGGTTTTGTTCGTGGAAGACAGATATGAGTTTTTATTTTAATTAATTTTGCACAAATAGTCCTTGTTTTATTTTAAAAAATGATACAATTAGCCCCTATATGTGTAAAAGACTAAAATGCCTTTATTTTTAACAGAAAAAACTAACGGTGTTAGTAAGTTGAGTTTAATTGAGAAAATTAGGTAACCATAGGAGCCAAAAAAGTCAAATTAAAACTATTAGACCAAATCGTTATTTTGACTAAACCACATGGACCAAAAACTAAGTTTACCCAAATAATAATTAGTATGAAGTTAAATATGTCCAAAAAAACACAAGAATTGCAAAAAGAGTAGTTACATGTATTTTTTTTTTAAATTAAAAAATAGATATCATACCAAACTTTTATCATATTCATGCTAAATTAAGAATAACAAGCACCTTTGCTCCATTCGAAATTAAACCATCGCATTTAATCAAAATTGTGAATAACAGAGTGTTTCAAAATATAAAATCCAAACTATTTAGCTCTAATTATTCCTCAAGCAACTCCATAACCATGAAGCTGCATCAAGCTGCAAGCACTCGTAACTCGAATATCATCAACAGCTCAAGACTTGGCCATATGACGGATCAAATCAACAACACGGTTACTGCAACACGTATTACAACCCGACACGTCAATAATCAACTTACGCCACATATATACGCAACAAAAACAAGCCCAAAATCAAGAAAAAAACCATACCTGTATCCCCATTCGTTGTCATACCAAGAGACAACTTTCACAAAGTTGTTGTTCAGAGCAATACCAGCCTTTGCATCAAATATGCTAGACCTGCAGTCACCCACAAAGTCTGTTGACACAACATCATCCTCGGTGTATCCTAGGATGCCCTTCAAACTTCCTTCTGACTCAGCCCTGCACAACATAACAATCCCAACGAAAAATGAATCAATCAAATACTTGAAACATCATTTATATAATTATTATAATCTTACTTGATAGCAGCCTTAATATCATCATATGAGGCGGGCTTCTCGAGCCTTGCAGTAAGGTCAACCACAGATACATCAACTGTAGGAACACGGAATGCCATCCCTGTGAGTTTCCCGTTAAGGGCAGGAAGGACTTTTCCAACAGCCTGCAGAAAGAATAACAATCATTCATGGAAATGTATGATACAATTGCGGAAGTTCAAAACCGCACACCATACCTTAGCAGCACCAGTGCTGCTGGGAATGATATTGAAAGAAGCAGCCCTTCCACCTCTCCAATCCTTCATTGACGGACCATCAACAGTTTTCTGAGTTGCTGAGCATTATTTAAAAAAAAAGTTAGTTGGCGTTCAGTTGGAGTATAACTGTAACCTGACATTAAAGGGTATGAAAAAGATATGCTGACCCGTGATCGAGTGAACAGTAGTCATAAGGCCTTCAACAATACCAAATTTGTCATTAATAACCTGCATTATAAAAGCAAGAACATTAAACTTCAAACATTTATCATCAGAATTTCACAAGCATGTTGCAGCCTGCAGGTATTGAATTCAACCTTTGCCAATGGAGCAAGACAGTTAGTGGTGCAGCTAGCGTTAGAGACAATGGTGATATCAGATGTGTACTCTTTTTCATTTACACCCATGACAAACATGGGAGCATTTGCACTTGGAGCTGAGATCACAACCTTCTTTGCACCTCCCTAATTAACAATCATAATCAACTAATCAATAAACATATACTTCATTTGCATCAAACCTGCAATAATTCCAATATTAACAACCTTTAAATGAGCAGCAGCTTTGTCCTTATCTGTGAAAACTCCAGTTGATTCCACAACAAATTCAGCTCCAGCTTCACCCCATGGGATTTCCTCAGGGTTCCTGCAAATTGTTAAACGTTACTAATATAATTCAGACATTCAGTTTCATGTTTGGTAAGGATGGAGAAACAAACATACTTCATCCCGAAGACGCTAACAGGCTTATCGCCAAAGAGAAGAGTCTTCGAATCCTTAACTTTGATTTCATCCTTCTTATATTGGCCATGAACACTATCGTATTTGAACATGTAAATCTGGACAAAATAAAAATTCACAACCATAACCGAATTAACCAAACTTTAACCGAACTAACAGACTTAACCGAACCGAACATATCGATTTAGGGGAAAATTGGGCCTCTTATCTACAAAGTATGAACACACTTCCTAACCTAGATGACTATTTCTGCTACTGCATAATTTGATTGCATCAATTACTAATTTAAACTCACATAGAGTTTAACCTAGATTCTAGATGCGTTAAGAGTAAAATTCAGATACAAAATTGCTGTAAAATGAGTGGAGAAATGCACCATGTAGTCCGTAGTAATGAAAGGATCATTAACGGCGACAAGTTCAACGTCATCGCTCTGTAGAGCAACTCTGGCGACTAACCGGCCGATTCTTCCGAATCCTGTGCGAACAAAATTAAAATAAATCAAAATTCAAATCAAACAAAATCGATTACCAAACAAAAATCACTGACCGTTGATTCCGATTTTGATCTTTGCCATGCTTACTGATCTGTGAACTGCAAATAGATTAGGAATAGATGCGTAGTAGTTATGGCGGAGATGGAGTGACAGAAATTAGGGCAAATTGCGCATGTACATATAGAGGAAGCTTCAAAGGTAGGCAGCGAAAGGCGGACCTGCAGGTAGTTTGAAATGAACGTAGACCACGAGCTTCGGTCTACGTGAAGATTGTTCCGGCGTGCTTGCCGGATATCGGAAAGTTCAGATAAGTTCCCTGAAGTTATGTCCATATTGCACGTGAAGCCACTCTAATTAAGCATATTAGCATTTGACCCCCTCAAATTAGATTTCAAGAACCATGAAAGTATGAAACTTAATACGATAGATCCAATAAAAATTGAAAATAAATTCGTTTTAGGCTTTTAGCTTTGCTTCTATTCTCGTAAACTAACCAAACGAACATGAAACCGAATAAATGAACAATACATAACAAACATATTTTATTGTTTGTATTCATTTAAGAAAATAAAGTTTGTATTTGTATGTTAAACAAACACTGGCACATCGTAAACTAAAACAACCGTAAATAAACAAATGATACATGTCTTTGTGTTTATTTTTTATTGAACATGCCACTAAATGTCTAGTTCGTTTAAAATAGAGGTGTTCACGGTGCGGTTCAGCCGGTTTTGATGAAAGTTCTAGGTTAAACAACTAGCTACATTTTTAGGGAACAACGACCCAAACCGGCTGGGTTTGATGGGTTGGCAGGCGCTTTGAACATATATATTTTTTTTCTTTTGAAAATCATAGTTTATGTTAAAAAAAGAATTAATGAACCGAACCGTTAAACCGTCAAACCATGAAAATCAAGCCGTGAACTAAACGTATGGATCTCAAACTCATTGACTTGCGTCGATTCAAGTTGTTCTGTTAGATTAGAAGGTATGTAAGTTAGTCATTCCAAAAAAATCTCCATGCGCAGAATGTGAAAATAGTTAAGAGTATGTCAAGTAAGCACCCAAAGTTTATTTAAAACATGGTTTTAACGTTACAATTTGGCATAGATCATCAACATTACAATTTTCATCTATAATCAAGTTACATTAACAGACAAGCCTTCTTTTCAAGAATCTCCCAGTTCTTCAACAAATCTACACAAGGCGGTCGGTCGATTCCTTCGGTTTACCAAAAACCAACCACCCAATGTCGTCAACCGACACTACCATATACTCTTTCAATCAACCCAAGTGTCTAGTTTTCAGTTTATAGCAGATACCAACAGACCAAAAAACCGTTGGAAACCATAAACAACTGTTTACCATCTATCCACAGAAGCAAAAATGATAACTTGCTTGTTGATGCTGGTGCTGATGGAAACCGCGAATATTAATATCCTCGTCTTCGCCAGCTGGAAAGCTCAAAATTTGTGTTAAACAATCCAAACAAAGTAAATCCAAACAAAATGTCTCGATATAATCGCGTTCATTGAAGCAGCACCCGCAACTAGTGCACCGAGGTATGCAGAAAGTGCAGGCCCTGCAGTTACTATGTTTCCTGTTACAACTTGCTGCTGGACAATCATACACTTGTCTGAGTTGATGACATTTAGGGCATGCTTCTATGTCAGTTGGGCGGTTATCATCTAATGAAAGATATAACTGACCGCCATGATAGAACCGTGGTTTAGGTGAACCGGGCTTATTTTGGTTGTTTAAGGATAATAGTTTATCTAATTCTTGAAATTGATCCATTGTTATGTTATGCAGCCCGCTTATTTGTAGCCGTCTTATTTGTAGCCGTTTGATCCTACCTCCGCCTATGGATTTCATGTTGTTTAACAGACCTTCCATGCTTAGCCCATTACACCCCACCACATTTAGCTGCATCAAAATGTGTTAATAAGATGTCAAAAAGGATTAATATAGCTTTAACTTTTGTATATTGATACTCTAAAATTACAAATTTACCACCAAAAATACAAATGTATGAAAAATAATTGCGTTTAAACTATAAAACTTGATGCTCATTTCTTTTTTATCTTTTAAATTTTGGGATAAAATACCCGATCAGTTTAAGGTTATGACATAGAACACTTTTTAATTCTATTTTCAAGGTTTAGTCCCTTTAACCAAATAAATACATTTAAAAAAAAAGTATAAAATTAAATGGGTCAACCTGCAAACCCGCCAGATTGACTTGAACACGACCCGTTTAGCTAAACATGTTCGCAAGTTCGACCCGTAATTGACCCGGACCTGTTTAGACTAAACCCAAACCCGTGAATTTCGTTTTAGGTTCAAGTCGTGTCAGAAATTCACACCCTGAATATTACATATAAATCCTTATTTTATATATTCCTTAAAAATATTTAAAACTAGCCAACATTTTTGCAACTTCAAGTAGCTAAAATACATCTAAAGTCTACACATAATCTCTTGCATCATGGTTCAGATGGTGTTCGGGTGTGTGTTTTATAAGAGTAGTGTTGAATGTTCGGGATCATAAAGCAAGTTGTAATAAAACGTGGTGCGTAAAATAATATCTGAATGGGCTCTTGTTGCTTGAAGTTGTAATTATCGTTTTTGGCGTATCAAGTGTTCGCAAGTTTTGATTATTTAGTAAAGTTATTGATAATATGAAGCTGACTATGCCCTAAATAACCCGAAAATCATAATCAGAAACATGTTAATCAAATAAAAATCCAAAAACACATGTAAATCTACAAACATGAGCTAAAATACTAACCTTGATTAGCCCTAGATTTTGCTGGAATACATTCTTGAGACCCAAATCAGTAATCTTCAAACACTTGACAAGACTCAAAGACTGAAGACTACCATTTGCTCTACTCGTAATCCTTAAAAGCGAGTCATCATTAAACGATTCACCAACTGGCCGATCAATGCTTATGTTTCTCCAAAGCAAAGGATCATAACGAACACCATCACGAAACGATTAACAAACTCTTTCAACAGAAAGCAAATCCCTTATCCCTAAATGACCAAGAGCTAAAACCAAAGCATCATGAGGGGCACCAACATCACCATCACCATCATTACAATCACCATGTTTGTTGATAGGATGCAACACTTTTTTCAATTTTTCATCAAACAAAAAGAAACCATTTTTATCATCTAAATTGATTTCATCCCCAATATATCCAATATCCTCATGAATCCACCCCCTAATCATTGTACACCCACCACTTATATTCATCTCAAAAGGGTCAGAAGGCAGCTTATTAACAACATCATTAAAATTCAAATAATCACCATCATCATCATCATTATCATCCATATGGTACCAATCACCAATCTTGATTGAAGAAAACAGATAATCATCAGCCATGATTGATTTAACAAATCTAGGGTTAAGGAAAGAACAAGAAACTTTTTTTTCTATAAAGATTATTACCAACCAACTTGTTAACAAAAAATAAACCAATAGTTGGATGAAATAGCTCAGTTTTTCAAGGGGGATTGAATAAAAAGGAAATGGGGTTAGATTAAATTCAAAAGAAATGTGGAAATTGATGGGAATTGGGGGTATATTTAGGGGGTATGGTGAGGGTTAGGGTGATGATTCTGGGGAGAAAAAAGAAAGAGATCTGACCTCATTGAAGATGATTATTCATGGATGGATGTATATACAAAGCCAAAGCTCAATGGCGATATCTCCATCCTCCATGGAGGTTATAATTCTTGCTGAATTGGAATAAAAGAAATAACAACTTGTTTTTTCCTTATTAATTTAATATTTAATATTTTTTTAAAATTCGAACTTTTATAATTAGATTAAAAACTAAGAGAAAATTAGTTAAAAATTTTTTGAAGCTCACTTAGGGCATGTTTGGGATTACGTTTGAAAACTCCTTATTAACTTTTACAAAAAGTTATAAGAAGTTTTGAGAAGTTGATCTTTTCTTGAAAGCTCTTTCTTTCCCTATATTTTTCTACCTCATTTTATTTAAAACAAACTTTTAACTTATAAACTTTTAAAAAAATTAATAAGTCAATAAAAAGCTCAAAAAATAATACCAAACAAGGCCTTAATAAAAAATTTGTTATGTTATTTTGCAAATTAGAACTAGGACCATAATTTTTAACGTTACAATTTGAGCAAATTAATAATACTCCGCAAGTTAAGATATCCTTCCTCCCCCTCCCACTCCCCTTCCCTCCCTCCTTCTCTAAGCAAATTAATAATACTCTGTCTGTCTATCTCGTGTTTTCGACAGATATGAGCAAGCTGAGGTGGTGAGGGGTTGCAGGCGGTGTTTGGTTGAAGAATTTGAGACGGTGGTTGCATATAAATGATTTTTTTTAATTTTAATATGTTAATAAAGGGGTATTTTGGTTATTTATAAAAAAAATTAACACAATAGTTAATTGTCATCGACTTCAAGGACCAAACGTGTTACGTGTATACAAAATTTTGTAATATTTGTTTACTTTTTCATAATTAGAGATCAAATCTAAAATATTTGAAAACCACAAGGACCATCTGTGTACTTTATTGGGGTAACTTTGTATAATAGTAACCAAGTTTTAAAAAATGTTCTAATTAAGTCACTCAATACACATTTTACACGGTATATACCCTTGGGTACAGTGGCTGATCTAGAACAAAAGTTCAGGGGTAACAAAAAATTTTTACCGTACTTTTCATGTAAATGAAACAAAAAAAAATTTAGACCGTGCTTTCATGTAATTTTTTTTTATAATAACATCAGTGGCGGAGCTTGAAAAAAACGTGGGGGGGAGATTTTTTTCCCTATCAGGGGGCCGGAGCTATAAAAATTTCGCCCGAATACATATAAATTAACACTACTGAGCCAAAAATCGCCCGAATACATATATATGTTACTGTAACATGCGACTGGCGAGGCGGACTGCAGAGGTGGAGCACTGGAGTTTGACGGAGGCGGCGCCGTGCGGTGGTCTCAAATCAGGTCAAGTTGTAGGTCTCTGACTCTCACAGTCTCACAGTTCCCGCTCTCTATATTTCTTTTTGGCCGGCCGCTCGGGTAAGTTGGGTTTGAGAATTGAGACTTTAAGGTATTGAGTTTTAATAAAATATTTGGTCTGGCTAAAGCACAATTGTTTTATTAAACCCGATACCTCAAAACCTTTAATAAAATGTGTGGACTTTTTATAAAGTATTAGGTTTTTTAATAATTTTTTGGATTTTTTTATGAAGTGTTAAGCTTTTAAAAAAATTGAGGGGCAACGTAAATTTTGCTCAAGGGTAACGTAAGGGTAACCGGATACATAAAACCGTAAAAAAAATTTTACACTGTTCGTAAAAGTTGAGGGGTAGCCCTAGGGTAGGTCCGCCCCTGCTCGGGTATATTATAGTGAGTAACCTAATTGTAACATTTTTGAAACTTGGTTACTATTCGGTGATGTTTTTCCGTACTTTATTCTATATTTTAGGATAAAGAAACAAACGTAAAATCATTAGTTTTACGAATCTTAACTATTTTAGTTGTAAGTCTCCGCTATGTGTTTAATTTCTCTAACATACATGTCTCACTTTGTATTCATTAAATATGTTTTAAGAAGTATCTTGGAAACAGAAGATATGTTCTGTCAATTTAATTTTATATTAAGATGTTAAGACGTATTTATTTTTATAAGAAAAACTTGTTTTGAGACGTAAAGAGAGAATAAATGTGATAATTATGGTTTTGAATAAAACTATCTTGATGTTTATTAAATAAATGAAAGGTGTGACATTATTTTATCCACATGATTATCGACCTATTTTTCTGATTACCCACTCAACCTATTACAATGTACATGATGTATAATATAAAAGAGAATCCCATTTGCTTGACTAAAAGATTTGTGCATTAAAGACTTTTTAAAGATAGTCGTTATATTAAATTCGATTTGGAAATTACTTATATATGTATCTTTAATGATAACTATTTAATTTTGTTAGCCAATAAAGGCGCTCCCCAATAGAAAATTTCATAAAGACTTGACAACTATATTAGCCACCCATATATATATTTAAAAAATATCCTAATATTATATAAAATCCATTAATCTTAGAGCATGCATCATGAATTTATAAATAATCTTAATATATATAAATATGAATACATTATATAGAGTGAAATGACACGTGATTTAACAAATAAAAAATGCGACAACATCACGATGAGCTGGCGATCAATATTTCGTGACGATAAAGTAATGTGTTTTGGTGTCACAACTTTTTTTTATGTGATTATATTTTATTGGGTCATTTAACAACATCCTAAAGAGTCCATATAATCTTTTCGGGTTAGGTTATAGTAAAAATAGTTTTAAAAATAAGAAGGGTAAGAAATATTCTAAACTTGATATGTGTCATTTTATTGTTTTTAAAGGGAGGGCATAATGGTCAATGTGTAATATACCAGGTCAATGTGTAATACACCAGGTCAATGTGTAATACACCAGGTCAATGTGTAATACAAGGTCTGATATTACATAATGAGCATATTACACAATGACCTGACATATTTGAACGAATTACACAATAATGAGCGAATTACACAATGAGATGAAAAACGTAAAACACAATGATAAAAAAATATTTGACACAATGAACTTGTATTACACAATAACTTGACTAATTACACAATGAACTTGTATTACACAATGACTAGACGTGGTATTACACAATGAACTTGTATAACATGATGAACTTGTATTACACAATGACCTTACTAACTACACAATGAGCTGTATAACGTAAAACACAATGATAAAATACATATAACACAATGAACTTGTATTACACATTGAATTTGTATTACACAATGAACTTGTATTACACAATGAACTTGTATTACATAATGAACTTGTATTACACAATGACCTGAATAATTACACAGTGACCAGATATTACACAATGACTAGACGTGGTATTACACAATGAACTTGTATTACACAATGAACTTGCATTACACGATGAATTTGTATTACACAATGAGATGAAAAACGTAAAACACAATGATAAATACATGTAACACAATGAACTTGTATTACACATTGAACTTGTATTACACAACGACCTGACTAATTACACAATTAGCTGAAAAACGTAAAACACAATGATAAATACATATAACATAATGAACTTGTATTACACATTGAACTTGTATTACACATTGAACTTGTATTACACAGTGAACTTGTATTACACAATGAACTTGTATTACACAGTGAACTTGTATTACACAATGACCTGACTAATTATACAATGACCAGATATTACACAATGACCAGACGTGGTATTACACAATGAACTTGTATTACACAATGAACTGTATTACACAATTAACTTGTATTACACAATAACCTGACTAATTACACAATGAGCTGAAAAACGTAAAACACAATGATAAATACATATAACACAATGTACTTGTATTACACATTGTACTTGTATTACACAATTAACTTGTATTACACGATGAACTTGTATCACACAATTCCCTGACTAATTACACAATGAGCTGAAAAACGTAAAACACAATGATAAATACATATAACACAATGAACTTGTATAACACAATGAACTTGTATTACACATTGAACTTGTATTACACAATGAACTTGTATTACACAATGAACTTGTATTACACACTGAGCTGGAAAACGTAATTTTTTTCTTTTTTGTTTATAACGACACTATACTCGTTTTAAAGATAAAAAAACGATCGTTTTATGGTGTAATTTTTTTGAAAAAAAAATGTCGTATGTAAAAGTTATGAACGTTTAAAAATGAGAGGGGAACTTGATAAAAAGTCAACAAAAGTGGTCAATACTAAAATACCCTCCCAACAACTTTTTCTCCTACAATTTAATCTCATCCATTAAATATTTTTCTACAATTTGATCTAATGGCTCTAAATTATTTTCACACTTCTTAAAATTAGAATGCTTTTTACCTGAACCTAATCCTAATCTTTTCATTTGAATAATCGTTTTTAAGAAATTACCAATTATAAATCGATTCAATTATATTTAAGGTAAATGTTTAATGGCTAAGCCAAAATTAAAAAGATTATAGCTTGATTTCTATTAAAATAATTTAATTATATGACTTTAATTTAAAATTATGAACTTTAATGGAACACTTGGTTTAGCTAATTTTATTTCTGTTCTTAAAATCATATTTCTTATCATTTTTTTCCGTCTTCATAACTATTATTATTATTATTATTATTTATACATAGACCACAAGTCATAAAGGCTCGACTCGTTTACACCGTCCTATTCGGTTCTTTTCATGGTTTCTTTACTCTGTACCTACGTCAAAAAATTAAGACGATACTTCTTATAAACCTTATTTGATAAATTTATAACATTCTATTGAAAAAACACGAAAAACTAGGCTAGTCGACCCATAAATTTTATCCAATGTTTTGTACATGTTACTTCTTTTTTAAGAATGGAAAACGCACGCCCGATCTAATCCTACTCCTAAATCAAAATCATTGTCAACCATGATACTCGAATCCTCAGCCTCATAGTAAGGGACACCACTATGTACACACGGATACCATTGGTCTACAAGTCCTTCGGTTTCCAAAAGAATTACATCCGACGTAACCAACTGTAATTCTGTTGATCAAACATTATAATTATAGGCATCAAAATATGAGTTTATCACATCCTGTAGTTGAAGGGTAGAAAACCATGGTGTATAAATGTTCTCCAACCCAACCCAACCCAGCCCAGCCCAGCCCAGCCCAGCCCAGAAGATACAAAAACTGCAAAACACATATAATGATATGTAGAACAACATGACATTCTTATTTATTTGTATGAGGCACCAGCTGGATTTATTGAGACTCTACAAAGTTGGAGGTATCCATATGTATCCATGAGTTTGAACATAACCCGCTTTTTGGGCCAACTTGTCTGCTTCTTCGGGGCCTCTGCTTCCGGGCTTGTATGGAAGTGGTTTCATTTCACCTCGATCAATTCTGTGCAGAAGAGGTGTGAAAATCTCCCAGGCCGCCTGCTCATTTATTAATAAAGTGTTAGATTGTGAGCTTAATAGAGGTGTCAAAACTGGGGTCGGACAAGTTTGTCGAAATGGGTTTAGGTCGACCAGAAACACTTTTTTGTCATTTTGAAAAAGGAGCCAATTTCATATATATCCTTTCATAATATTCATTTATTATGTGAATCAGATTTTATTTACAATGGAATGAGTAAAATGATGTTTTTAGTGTTTTAAAAGGATATGTATATACATACACATATATAGGGGGAGGTTCAAATAAGAAGTAGGTTTTCGCTAAGAAATCTAAGAAATGATCAAAACGCTTAGAAACGATATCAAACGAACTCCGATTGAGCTCATTTCAACGGCGTTGGAACCGTCTCGTCGAACTCTACCATCTTAGCTTTTAAGGTTTAGATTTTACGTTTAGAATTTTGTGGTTTTAGCCTTATGGTTTAACCTGGATCGCGATCGTACCTCGATTTGGTACGAGCGATCCGGATCGCAGATCGTGGGTAAGGTAGCGAACCATGTGACTATGGGTTGTATACATCAAATACACTTTGGTTCAAAGTTTGAATCCAACTTAATGGATTCGATACCACGGTTTTGAAAAAAAACATGTTGGTCAACTTTCAACTCGTTTGAAGTGATGCCAGATTCGCTAAATGTTTTTTATGTTACCCATTTGGCGTGTTATTAGACAAAACAAAACCCAAATCGACCCGCTGAGAAGTAAATAGCTCAAAATTAGATACTCAAGAAAGATGAGTTGATTGATTTATACCTTTAGCTCATCTCTACGAACAAAATGTTGTTGGTCGCCCCTTATTCTGTAAATCAGATACCAAATTTGTTAAACTTAAACAAGCAATGCATAGCTTTCTAACTATGTAGTTATCATGTTTAAATGCTTATGTTCAATATCACTTTGTTTAAAGCGATATAACCCATAGCTTTGTAAAGGAACTAGGTTTTTAATTATTTATTGGTACTTACGTGTCAAGAATCAAACGTTCATAAGCCTCTGGAATTATGGTTTCTTGGTACCTCTGTCCGTATGACAAATCTAATTCACTCTGAGCAGTTGTCATCTCAAGCCCCGGTTGCTTGACCTGCATAAGAGATTATGTTATGACACACTGTCAAATGTCTAAAATACCCTTCAAGTATGGATGAAAATAGGGGATACTTACTGTCAGCTTCATGTACATGGCCTCTGAAGGTTGAAGTCTAATGACAAACTCATTTCTGCCTTGTTTTTGACCTAATGGGATATACAAGTATTGATTAATCTCAAGCTGTGCTAATAGCCCAACCTAAAGACTTAAAATTTTACTTTTTATATAACAAAATCTCTTTTAACATACATTTATATATGTCACCGGGAACATCCTTAAATTGCACCCGAATTTCTGCCTTTCTTGAATTCAAAGCTTTCCCCGCCTTCATAATAAAGGGAACACCTACAAAGTATATATAATTATAATGCATAGGTGACTAAATGTAGGCATTAAGTCTTCAGAATGTGAGTTAAAAGAAATATTTCCGATTGAATAATCATATTATAGGTACAATCTGAAATGGGTCAAATTAGAAATTTTAGCTAACATATGAACTGGTCAAATGGGTTGAAAGTCACCTAAAGTCTATTTAAAAAGCATACAAAACTGTTGGGTGTGGAGTCTCTATTGGGGCAGCTGGCCCTAATGGGGTTTGGCCTAACTTGGATTTATTTACTAACCCTAGATTATTAATCTCTATATATACATCATATGTACTTGTAATTCCTGGAGCACAGAAATAATATAAACCCTAGTTGCAAGTGGATGTAGGTCAGTTTAGACCGAACCACTATAAATCGCGTGTTCGTGTTTTTCCCGTGTTGGAGTGTTTGTGTGCGTGTGATACCCAACAACTGGTATCAGAGCTTTGGCTCTAGATCGTATCACACTCACAGCTGATTAGGGTTCTGTTGTACTTCCGCCGCCGCCGGCGGAACTAGGGTTCCACCACCGTCGCCACCGGAATCCCGGATTAGGGTTCTGTCGCCGCCAGTAGAACCGCCGCCATTCAGCAGTTGCAGAGTCACCACTTTTATCGCCGGATTAGGGTTCCGCCGCCGCCAAAACAGCCGCCGCCGCCAGATTAGGGTTCCGCCGCTGCCGGAATCGGTTTCTGCCATCCCAGAAGCTGCAATCAGGTTCTTTCGTTTCTATTAAAAGCTTTCTGGTTCTGATTGTTTTTGTTTAGCTATTGTAATGGCAGAAGACGGAAAGGTAACGACTGAGAAGTTTGATGGAAAGGAGTTTGGGTGGTGGAAAATGTAGATTGAAGCACTACTATGTTAGAAGGATTTGGATGTAGTGCTGAGTGGGGAAAAACCAGAAAAGATGTTACCAGCAGATTGGGATAAGTTAGATAAGAAAGCCCAGACAGTTATAACGCTCTCTTTGTCAAAGAATGTTGCTTACAACCTTTTGAAGGAGACCACATCTCGTGGGATGATGGAAGCACTATCTAACATGTATGAGAAGCCGTCTGCAGCAAACAAGGTTTTCTTGATCCGTGAGCTGGTGAATACTAAGATGAGAGAGGGTAGATCAGTAACAACACACATTAACAACCTCAATACAATTATGTCTCGTTTAGTGTCAGTTGACATTAAATTCAACGATGAAGTTCAAGCCCTTTTGTTGCTATCCTCACTACCTGATAGTCGGTCAGGAACAGTTACAGCGATTAGTAGTTCCGCTACTAAGTTTACATTTGATGGGATTCGGGACCTTCTTATGGGAGAAGATGTCAGACGCAGAATTTCAGGTGAATCATCAAATACTTTGTTGGTTACTGACGGCAGAGGTAGAGGGAAAGATCAAGGCAGTGGGAGCAGCAGGAGGAGTTAGTCAAAGATTCATAAGGATGTGATATGTTGGAACTGTAAGGAAGCGGGACACTTTAGGAATCAGTCTCCGAACACAAAAAAGGAAGTGAATCAGGTTGAAGTAGAAGATGACGTGTTGATTTTTTGCGTAGAGGATGCTATAGATTCATGGGTGATGGATTCTGGAGCTTCATTCCATGCTACCCACAGCAGTGAAGCATTGCAGAATTTGAAAGAAGGGGATTTTGGGAAGGTAAGACTGGCGAACGATGATGTTCTTGAGGTTACGGGCATGGGTGACATAGATCTGGAGACTTCAACCGGTTCATGGACTTTGAAGGATGTCAGGGTAATTCCAAGTTTGAAGAAAAGGTTAATTTCTGTCGGACAGTTGGATGAACAAGGACACGAAGTTAAGTTTGGGAACGGTCAATGGAAGGTGGTTAAAGGTAATCTTGTCATGGCTCGAGGAAGAAAGAGAGGTTCGCTTTATATGGTTAGTATACCATCTGAGGGAGAGGTTATCCCAGTTCAGAAAGAAAACAAAGTCCGGTTCACAGAATCTTATGGGCAGAAAAGGGTTTGCTTTGCAAGTGAGCAACCCAGAGTCAAAGTGAAGATTCAGGATGAACGAGTTCGGGAGGTTAAACCTGGTAGAGGGCATCGTGACAGTGGGAGCACAGGTCGTGTTTCAGTTACAGCTCCAGTGCTACAATGGGTAAAGAAGACCAACATTCCGACTGGAAAAGTCTCTCCAATGGATTACTTGCTTATAATGGAGAGTGTGAGTTCTCAAGTTATCTCAGAGGCCAGCAGAGTAACGGGTTCGTTACAGTGGGAGCAGGCAGGGACAGAGAATGAGTCACTGATCGTGACTGATGAGTTGAAGCTCGGGGCAGCTTCAACGTGCCTTCAGGTTAACTGATGAGAAGGCTAATGCAACTAGTAGTAAGGAAAGTTACAAGAGGTACAAGATGAAGGAAGACGGTGGAGCGCAGTTCGAGCCTCCAAGTGGGAGATTGTTGGGTGTGGAGTCTCTATTGGGGCAGCTGGCCCTAATGGGCTCTACACGGGTCGGGCCTAACTTGGATTTATTTACTAACCCTAGATTATTAATCTCTATATATACATCATATGTACTTGTAATTAGGCCCAACAAAAACCTCCTAACCATTTTTATTAAAATATTAGAATTATTGTTTTGGTAATCAATTTTTTTTTCTAAAAAAGAACCAAAAGTGTCTGCAGGTCAACCCATTGTGACCATACTAAAATACGATCAGTTTCAACCCCCACCCGTTACCATACCTACCCGTCTTGCCACCACTGGTATGTACCATCGATGTAGCAAATATAGAGCATGAAGATCAACTTATCAACTGAGCTACTAAGATATGAAAGATTAGAAGTAGATATGAAAGATTAGAAGTAGATATGAAAATATCAAATATGAATAAAATGTCACACCTTCCCATCTTTCATTATGAATTCTGAGAACCATGGTTGCAAAGGTGGGAGTGTTTGAGTCATCAGGAACCGTTGGATCATCAGTATAGCCTTCATACTGTCCAAGCACAACTTCATTGTCTTCAATTGGTTGAACAGATTGGAGAACCTAAATTATATAAGCATTAATAAGTGAGTTTGACTCTTTAATCGGTCAGTTTGTTATTCTAAAATGAACTATAGCATAACACTAACAAAAAAGTCAAATTAATAACAAAAAAAGTCAAAGCATATACCTTCACTTTCTCATCACGAACATGCTCAGGCTTTAAAGAAACGGGCTTCTCCATAGCAATTAGGCAAAGCACCTGCATTATGAAAAAGTTCTTAGTGATACATATTTCTACAGGGAAATAATCATAATTAATTTATTAGTTATTCATTTTCTCTTACCTGTAATAGATGATTCTGAATGATGTCCCTGATAATTCTGTTAAAAAGAAAGAACACAAGAATTTCAATACCATACAGTTTGACGGGTAGATGACACTTTACCATTAAGTGAACAGAAATAACAAAAATAATTAATAGATAACAAGTAATAACAGAAGTTACCCGTATTGATCGAAATATCCTCCCCGCCCGTCAGTTCCAAAATCCTCTCTAAACACAATCTGAAAGAAAAATTAAGAATAAAAGCCTATCAATTAAAAAACTAAATAGTATGGGAACATGTGTGATAAAATTCACTAAAAATCCTCACCTGAATATTAGAAATATTGTCACGGTTCCATAGTGGCAAGAAGAGGCGATTTGCAAAACGAAGAACCATCTGTGCATAGTATTTAACAAAAGTTAATCAAGAAGCAATATTTGAGAAAACTTCAAAAGAAAATTTGGATTGTTTTAAGTGTTGCTTGCTATTACCAAGTTTTGCACCAACTCTTTTCCCAAATAATGGTCAATACGGTAGATTTGTGGTTCATCAAACAGTTCTCCAATCTGAGAACTGAGTTCTTCAGCAGAAGCCAAGTCCCTACCAAAGGGCTTCTCAACAACAATTCGAGTCCAACCACCAAGATCAGCTGTGCAGATAACAATCTGACTTTTATTAATCCAGTTGACACGCGTATATAACATGCACAAAAGACTAAACTTTCTTTAGTTCTCTACAATAACATGTCTAAAAAATATAATTTACCAGTTTATACTGCCCATAATGCAAAAAGAAAATGATTTTCAATCCGGGATTAGGAATGCATACATTTGTTCATGCAATAACTTCTTATCATTCTGCAGACAGGTGGATATACAGAAGGAGGAAGAGCAAGATAGAACAGTCTTCTGGATGATCCTTCTGTACTGTTTTTTGACAGCTCATACGCAGATATTGTCTTGTCTAACAAGCGAAATCCCTCCTCTGTATCATATGCACCGGATACGTATTTGATCTATACAAACAATCACGAGTTATGATGTTGCATGTGATTATTAAAAGGTTATAAACTAACAGGAAGAAAATCAAATAATATTATATGAGCATTGGTGATTCAAAGGTCAAATTAAGGTAAAATCATTTCATTTTTTAGTCTTACCAATTGCAGAAACTGGGTTACATCTTCCTCATGTGTTTGCTCAAAACCTTTGCATGGTGTAAGATATCTGCAATAATAGATCAAAAAGACCAGTAAAACCATCATACTTCTGATTGTAATGAAGATCTGGTTTTAATGTTTTATATGTTTTTCATCCGGCCTCTCATACCAACCAAGGATCTGTTCTTGGTTGTCTGAGTGAAAACTTCCAAGGAGGTCACCTATCCCTAGATTGCTCCCACTCAAGTCAACCAAGGATCTGTTTTTAGTTGCCCGAGTGAAAACTTCCCAGGAGGTCACACATCACTGGATTGCTCCCACTCAAGCACACTTAACTGTGGAGTTCTCCTCTCATCCACAGTCAATGTGTCCAAAACACATTGATGATATGTTAGGCCGGACATTTCATATGAACCCAGAATCTATCCGGCCCCAGTCGTGGGATTTGTCTAAGGGTGTTACAACATGAATCTGGTGTAAGAAATTAACACATGCAAAAACTGAAAATCTCACCCTCGAATGCGATTTCCGAACTCGTTATCTGGAATCGAGCTCCTGGCATAGCCAAATATATGAACATCCTGTGATTGAATAAATCCCTGACGGTAGAGATGAAACAGTGCAGGGAAAGTCTTCTTCTTCGCCAAATCACCGGAAGCCCCAAGCACGATAATTGAAAGACATCCGATTTCCGGCTCGTACTCATTCAACTGAGATTCAGTCCTAATCGGAGCCCTCTGCTCAACAGTCCATTGACCAGACCCCATCATCAAGCTTAATCAAAATTCAACTCCTGTATAACCAAATTTCAGAGATTACAATCAACACTAAACAGATTTGGATCAGATGATCTGAAACTACAGACTACCAAATACAATTGGATTCAAGTACAAAACATCAAGTTCAAATTAATCAATTGTTATTATTAACAGTTAACAGATTTAGCAAACCATAATTTGTTTCCCCAACAGATCTAAACTACAGTCTAGATCAAATAATTTACCTGATCACAGAACGATAAGAATCAGGAGAATCGGAATGAAAAAAACTTAGAAGTTGAATTAAATAGCGGAATAAAACAGCTTGAAGAACCTTCGAGATGAAATTGGCAAGAGATTACGGCGTTGCTGCTGGTGCTTTAATGGCAATTGAATTGAGAAGGTAAAGAAGTTTGAAATGTATCGGTGGTACTCACTGTTAGGAGTAGAATCAAACAAGAATCGTAAGAGAAGATAGGTTCAATTCATTATCCAGATAGATGCTTACAACGATGCATAACGACTTATAACCTGTTCGTTATGTTCAACTAACTAAAGAACAACAATGACCCTGAACTATCAAATATTTACATTTAAGTCCCTCAAGTATTTAATACACGTAACAATACTCCCTCCTTTAAGAATTCTTGTCCTCAAGAATCAACAGAGAATTCCGGATAACGAGTAACAAAATCAGTAGCAATTTCCCACGTCGCATCATGTAAAGGTAAGTCCTTCCATTGAACCAAGAACTTGACCACCGGACGGTTGCCTTGTCTCGCGAGCTTTCTGTCCAAAATAGCTAAAAGTTGTACCACAGGAACAGGGGAAGTAGGTAACAGAATAGGCTGAACAGGAGGATTATAAGCTTTTTTCAATAAGGACACATGAAAAGTTGGATGGATCTGAGACCCGGTGGGAAGATCCAATGTGTAAGCAGCTGCACCAACTTTTTTTACAACTAGAAAAGGACCAAAATATCGTTGAGAAAGCTTAGAATATTTATGCAATCTGAGAGAAGATTGCACATAAGGTTGCAACTTTAAGTAAACCCAATCACCAACCACAAAAGTCCGTTCACTTCTTTTACGATCCGCAAATTGTTTCATTCGGTTTCGTGCCGTTTCTAGAGTTTGCTTTAAAGTGGCAATCATAACCTCGCGGTTTTGAAACCAATCTTCCAAAGCAGCTACATCTGTATCACATGGAATATGAGGTAAATGCATAGGAGCATTTATTCCATATAAAGCCTTAAAAGGGGTCATTTTTATAGCAGAGTGCCAAGTGGTATTATACCACCATTCAGCCAAAGATAGCCACTGCAGCCATTTAGTAGGTTCAGCCATCACCATACACCTCAAATAGGTTTCTAAGCAACGATTCAGCACCTCAGTTTGGCCATCAGACTGGGGATGATAAGCAGTTGAAAGAGCTTGATTAATGCCCTGTAGACGTAAAAACTCTTTCCAAAACATGCTCAAGAATAATGGATCTCTGTCAGATACGATCGTTTGAGGACAACCATGGAGCTTGAAGACATTATCCAACATAACTTGAGCCACATGCACAGCTGAAAAAGGATGTTTTAAGGAGATAAAGTGACCATATTTTGTAAATCTGTCAATGACCACCAAAATAACATCTTTGCCATCAGATTTAGGTAATCCAGTGATGAAATCCATTGAAACATCAGTAAAAATAGAAGTTGGAATAGGTAAAGGTTGTAGTAAACCAGGAGTAGCAACTGTTTCATACTTTGCCTTCAAACATACATCACACCTTTTAATCATGACTTTAATATCCTTTGAAGCACCTTTCCAATAGAACATATCCCGGAACCTCTGAATAGTAGGATGTACACCAGAATGACCACCTAATGGTGAAGCATGACATAAATGCAAAATTTCCTGTCGTAATGAAAAATCTTGACCTATCCAAAGTTTCTTTTTCCTAGTCAATAAGGAATCATGCCAAGCGAAATGTGGAATAATTTCACCCTGGGATAGTCTTTGAATCAACTGTTGGGCTACAACATCAGATGCCCAATGAGCATTAATCTTTTGCAAAAGAAGAGGATCATAAGAAGAGATGGCCAATTGAAATAAGGTGATTCCATGAACCCTTGACAAAGCATCTGCAGCCGTATTCTCAATTCCCTTCTTGTAAACAATATGGTAGTCATAACCCATCAGTTTACTCAGCCAAATGTGTTGAAGAGGGGTAGTAATCTTCTGTTCCAATAAATGTTTCAAACTCTTCTGATCTGTCCGGATGGTAAAATGTTTGAGAATCAAGTATTGATGCCAGTGTTTCACAGCTAACAAGATGGCTAAAAGTTCCTTTTCATAGACAGATAAAGTGCATTGTCTAGCAGACAATGCTTTGCTCACAAAAGCAATGGGATGGTGGTCCTGCATCAAAACTGCTCCTAGTCCTTTTGAACTTGCATCAGTTTCTACTATAAATTCCTTGGACCAATCAGGTAAGGCTAGTACTGGGGCTCTTACCAAGGCTGACTTTAATTCTTCAAAAGTTGTTTGAGCTTCAGGAGACCAAAGGAAAGCATCTTTTTGCAGTAACCTAGTGAGAGGTTTGGCCAAGGTACCATAGGAAGAAATAAACCTCCTATAATATCCTGTAAGACCCAAGAACCCTCTAAGTTGTTTGACATTAATAGGTATAGGCCAACTTTGAACAGCCTCAATGATGGATCAGTGGACACCCCTTCTTTAGAAATCACATGCCCCAAATATTCCACTTTAGACCCAGCAAAACTGCATTTGGACAGTTTAGCATAGAGTTGATTGTCCCTAAACAGCTGTAATACTTCTCTTAAATCCTTCACATGTTGTTGTATTGAGGAACTATACACCAAAACATCATCAAAGAATATAAGCACAGTCTTCCTTAATAGCTTCTGAAACACAGAATTCATAAGGCCTTGGAAAGTTGCAGGTGCATTTGTAAGACCAAAAGGAAGGACCAAGAATTCAAACAGTCCTTGATGAGTTCTGAAAGCAGTTTTATGAACATCAGAATCATGCATTTTGACTTGATGGTACCCAGATCTCAAGTCTAATTTGGAGAATACTTCAGCACCACCCAATTCTTCTAACAACTCTTCAACCAATGGAATAGGAAACCTGTTCTTTACAGTGTGATCATTGAGTTTCCTATAATCAACACAAAGTCTCCAAGATCCATCCTTCTTTTTAACCAAAACCACAGGTGAAGCAAAAGAGCTTACACTATGTCTAATAATTCCCATATCCAGCATCTCCTGAACCATTTTTTCAATAATATCTTTTTGCCCCACAGGGTATCTATAAGCTTTCTGATTCACAGTAACTGATTCATCCACCAATTGAATTTTATGATTACAACTTCTATCTGGAGGGAGTGTGTTAGGAATCTGAAACACATCCTCAAATTCTTGTAACAATGAAGTGACTGCTTCAACAGAATGCAACCCAGATAACATTGTTTGATGTTGAAAAAAATCTTTCTGAACCATTTGCATGCTGAATAATTGCAATTG
Source organism: Smallanthus sonchifolius (assembly GCA_023525975.1). Lineage (NCBI taxonomy): Eukaryota > Viridiplantae > Streptophyta > Magnoliopsida > Asterales > Asteraceae > Smallanthus > Smallanthus sonchifolius. Next base: position 54,913,310 of record CM042041.1, on the reverse strand, counting down.
AATCATGGGACCATCTTTGGTCATCAGATTATGCAATTTCTCCAAAGAACATAAAGAAACCTCATTAGTATTTGTACCCTTCAAAAGAATGACTTTAGAATCCACCTTAAACTGCATTGTTAAGGCCTTAAAATTCCACACAATGTCATTTAAAGATTGTAACCATTCAATGCCTAAAACCATATCATAATTGGCTAAAGGTAATAATAAGACATCAGTTTTGAACCAAACTCCTTGCATTAACCACTGAAAATTAGTACACAACTGATTGCAGTCCAAATCCTTTCCATCAGCCACTTTCACCTTCATTAATGGCAACCCTTTAGATGGACATTGCAATTTAGCAGCTAATTGTGAATCTAGGAAATTGTGAGTTGATCCAGAATCAATCAAAATTTGAATTTGTCTAGTACCAATGGTTCCCACTACTCTCATAGTAGAGAAGGAACTAACCCCCTTCAATGCATGCAAAGAAATATGAGGATCTAAACACATTTCCTGGAATTCCCTTTGAGTTTCTTCAAGGACAGTCTCATCTTCATCCCCATGTATTTCCAAAACATATAAATGCTTGAATTTACAATTATGAGTGGGAGAATACTTCTCAGTACACCAAAAACATTCATTTCTAGCCCTTTTTTCTTCAGCCACTTTAGCTGGAACTCTTCTAACATTTTTCAACATTTTATTAACAGGTGGTGTAGGCAGTAAAGACAAGGAATTAATAGGATTTCCCAAAGACTTGCCTCCAACAGTTGTACCAGATTTCACAATAGGACCATTGGTACTGTTAGTAGTACTAGACATAGTTGTAGAAACCTGTTTCTTAATGTCTTTATCACCAAACAAGGTAAAATACACTACACTTTGCTGTTTAGCCATTGCTATAGCATCCCTCATAGTTCCTGATTTAAAAATCTTAACTAAGCAACGGATTTCAGGTTTTAACCCTCCCACAAATAGACTGGCAGCATATTCATCAGTTAATTTGACTCTATTTAACAAAGAATCAAATTCCTTAGTATAATCTTGCAACGCACCTGTCTGATGGAGATTCTTTAATTCCTCTATAGGATCTTCCGACAATCTCTCCGAAAATCTGTTGATAATGGATCGGCAATAATCGTCCCAAGTAATATCTTCAATGTCACGATTTTGGCTATCGAAATAACCTTGATGCCACTCTAATGCAGCACCTTCCAAATTGATAACTGCATAATGCACCTTAACATTGTCCGGTGTTTTGTCAACTGCAAAAAAATGATTGCAGCGAATAATCCAACCTTCTACCTCAACTCCACTGAATTTTGGAAAATCTAATCGACCAGTGCGTACCATGCGTTGTTCATGATGACCTCCATGTCTCTCACCTAATCGCTCAACCTTGTCGCTTATTTCACTCATCTGTGAAACCAATGACGTTAAGCCACCTTGCAGTAAACGAATAGCTTCTGAATTTTGCTCCATCATAATCTGCTGATTCTCAATAGACTTGATATTCTCTTGAGCTAATTTTTCTAATCGATCCATTTCTTGCTGCCTCGTCGCCATACACTTCGAACCCTAATTTCCCCAATTATTATAGAATTGCATGAATTGAAACCAAGAATAGCAGCGAATTGAGCTCCGAGAGGAACGGTAGCTCTGATACCAATGTTAGGAGTAGAATCAAACAAGAATCGTAAGAGAAGATAGGTTCAATTCATTATCCAGATAGATGCTTACAACGATGCATAACGACTTATAACCTGTTCGTTATGTTCAACTAACTAAAGAACAACAATGACCCTGAACTATCAAATATTTACATTTAAGTCCCTCAAGTATTTAATACACGTAACACTCACCAACCTAAGCAATAGTGAAGACGTGGAATATAATTCGGTTGTAGTTTATTGACCGTCCGGTCAGCCTCCTTGCGGTTGACGCGATACGTAATCTGTCGCAATATAGTCGACAGAGATTTTGACCGGAAATTGAACGGCCACTTGGCTTAGAAAATGATAAATAAATATTATCTTTATTTTTTTTTAAAACACTAAATTTCTTTAGTAATAATTTAAACTAGTTTTTAACCACCGCGCTTCGCGTTTGGTTGGTTTAACTCGTTTGCATGAATAAAACTTATATCGAATCTCAGACTCGTTATAGTGTATTATACAAAAAAAACACTCGAATTTGAATTGTCTTAGTCTTCGATAAAATTTAAACCAGAACATTGACTAAAAAAATTTAAGAAAACGACGCATTCCGTTATTTAAAAAAACTTAACGAACGATAGTTATCATAGAAAACGGCGCCGAGCCCTTAATAAAATTTAAACAAAAACGTAGGCGCAACGCAACGGTAAAAATAATGTTAACAAAAAGGAAACATAAAACTAAATAATAAAAAATGGAAAAACAAACTAAAAAAAATACCGCTTCGGGTCGTCGAAAACCATAGTGCGAATACCGATACGGATTCCGATAATACCAAAATCGACAACGATGTTGTTCGCCCATAATAGGTTTGGCCCATATCGGTAGCACAACGGTAACGACACTCACTATAGACAACGGAAAAAAAAAACTTAATTTTAAATACAACTCCGTTTTAAAAAAATTATATCGAAACGTTGACAAAAAAAACTACAAATAGTTGCGCACTCCGTTTTTTGAAAAAAGTTAACGAACGAAAGTTATTAAAGAAAAACGAAATTAATATAAAACAAAACAGACTAAAAACGTATATTATATATACTATAAAGGTTAAAAATGAGAATGTAAAAAAAAAATAGCGCCACGTGTCACTCCCCCATTGGGGAGTTGTTCTTTAATCCTACTTTATAATGTTTTGACTCTGTCACTATGCCTTCGTGATACGGGTAACAAAAAAGGGTACTATAAAACTTTGTTCAAAATAAACAAAAAAATATCATGAAATTAGGTTTATGATCCGAATAACTTGAAATTAGTGAATATTTTTTAATAACTAGACTATTTACAACTGAAATCGATTATTTATAAAAATCTACATCTGGATTACATAAACGAGTTAGCTACTCATAATGTAGAAATATATAACAAAATGAACAAGAAAGATATAATCAACTAGAGGGCTCGAGTCTTCAATGTGTTTTCACTGAGAGCTATCTCTAACTTTAATGTTTCACTTCTGGCCTTCCTCTTAACGCACCAGAAGGTAAACGAACTCGAATCTAGGTTATTGTTATTTTTTAATGGGTTTGTAACTGATTGGTGATCTTCTTTCGTCTTTGGCCGTCAATCTCTTTGTATAGACTTCGATTAAGATAATTTGTACAACCTGTATCGTGTCATATTGTCGTATGTCTTCATATGAGAACTTAGACACTCGTATGACCCGTACAGGTGCTACAACACGTATAGGTGCTTCTACAAATGTATTTCTTTAGTTCCAAGTCCTTAAACTTCCGATATCTACCGGTTTCTTTCTCGTAGTTTTTTCTACCAACCAAGTAGACCTTTAAATTTCAATGATAATGCAATTTAACATAAATAAAAGCAACTTATAGTAAAATTGTTTATGTATTAAGTTTCAATGATAATGCAATTTAACACAAATAAAAGCAACTTATAGTAAAATCGTTTATGTATTAAGGTAAATTTGATACTAAAAAGATTTGATATTCTTAGCATGTCAAACATCCCCCCCCGCCCAACTAAAACTTTGTTTATCCTCAAAAAAACCCCCGAACCACATTCCAACAACTCCTCATACCTCAGGTTTCGCAATCAATAAACACATCTTAGCTAATTAGAGATTCAAAGGCATAAAAGATTTTTAAAGACATCAACACTTTTAAAGATATTAGCACGTCAAACATCCCCCCACTAAAACTTTGCTTGTCCTCGAACAAACTCCCGAACTACATTCCAACAACTCCTCATACCTCAGGTTTTGCAATCAATAGTCATTTTACGGTAAAAAGATCAAAATACCCTCATGTGCCTTCAACATGACCTGACTTAACGGTAAAGTTTAAAAGTCGTTAGGCTAAAGGACGTAACGTACAGTATTTTTTTAAAACATAAATGACGTTTTCTGTAATTTTTTTAGCTAAAAAATATATAATGAAATTTAGGTAATATTTAAATGACGTAATTTATAATTTGCTGATTTATTTTTATATGTTCCGTTAAAATATTTACACTCATCTACCGGCGACAGGTTGGCGTCCTGTTGCCCTAGGTGGTAGGCATGTGCCGGTCCCATTAAATTGACATACCTATTTATTTAGATCACATGTATATGATAACTAGTAACGAAATACAAAATAATGTGTATAATAGCTACAAACATAAAATTACGACTCACAAAGTTACGTTGTTGTACGGTACCGTCTGGATATGGGTAACAAAAAGCTATCTAAACCGACTTGACATGTAGTCAGTTTAGTTTACAATGAAATAAAAAAGTTAAGTTATGATGGTTTATTACACAAAAGTTGTATGACGTCACCCAGAAAAATAAAGTTTGTTTACATCGACCGAAAGCCATAAAAAAGAATACCTATATTGGTTTTGATTTACTGATACCTGTACCGATTTTGTTCGGTCGGTATCGGTACAGTACGCATTATAGGCCACATACAAAAAACTCGATTTAAAATACAACTTCGTTTTCGAAAAATTGTATCGGAATGACAAGAAAAGAAATCTAAACACAACAGCGTAGTCACTTTTTTAAGTTAGCTAACGAAAATTATTACAAGAAAATCAAATTAGTAAACAAAAATAAACGTGCTATAGATGAGGAGAGGTCTGTCATCAAATGAGAACTTGGCACCAATGACGGAACTTGAACAATTAAATTGAGGGTCAAAAATATTATACAATTGGTGGTAAAGCCACAGTGGAAATTTAATACAATTGGATGATATCGTGAACAGGTTTAAAGTGAGGCTGGCTAAATAGAAATCTAATCTCCTGTCAATTGGTGGTAGAGCCACATTGGTTTCATTAGTTCTAGGATCGACTGTTATCTATTATCTTTTGATGTTCCTCTTGCCTACCAAAATTAATGCGCTTTTTAATGGTATTCGGTCGAATTTTTGTTGGGGGAGGGGATGGGAGTGTTAAAATGATTATTTGATCTTGGGTGATAAAACAAAGGGTGGTTTGGGAATCGGAAGTTTGAAAGCTCTCAATTTGGCTCTTCTATTAAAATGGCGTTAGGCGGTATTACAATTGTCCAAGTTCATTATGGGTTAAGGTCATAAAATCAATTCATAATCATAACTCAAATGTGTTTGATAAAAGATAGAGTTGGGAAAGGAAACAAGATATAGAATCATATTGTCAAGAGTATTCATGCTCTAGATGAAAAAGGGTTGATTACGTTCTTGGCCATGAGGAAAAAGCTTGGGGTTGGAGATTCTTCTTCATTTTGGCTCGACACTTGGAATGGAGAAGGATCATTTTCTTCAAGATACCTGGGACTTTTTAATATAGAGTGTAATAAAGATTGCCTGATAAAGGATCGAAAAAATGGGATATTAGGTCATGGGGATGGTGTCGTCCCATTAGAGGGGGGATTGAAGAGGAGCAACTTTGTAGATTGAATTTTGACTTGAAAAATATGCGATGGTTGGATGAGAATGAAAAATGGGTATGAGAATTTGAAAATCAAGACGGGTTTTGTGTAAAGAATGTAAGAAAATCTATTGAAAGAAAGATTTCCCCGGAAATGCCTTTGCCTACTCGATGGAGCAAGTGGTTACCTAAAACGGTAAATATTTTTGTTTGGAGACTTTTGCTTAACAGGTTACCTGTAAGAATTAATCTTAGTAACAAGGGCATGGACATTCCTTTCATAATGTGTTCTATGTGTTCGAACGAGTTGGAAAATGTGGATCATATATTCGGTAACTATGTGATTGCTTCTTCAACGTGGAGATCGATCATGGCTTTGTTAGATATTCCGGTCGCTCCTGACTTAACACCGCCTAATTTGATTAATTGGATTGATTACATCCAACTTACAAAAAAAAACAAGTGATTGAAGCGATTATTTACACGGCATGGTGGGTTATATAGAAGACTAGAAATGAAGCAATTTTCAAAGCCAATGAATTGAAGACGAAGCCATGATTGACACTATTCTTTATTATTCGTTTCTTTGGATAGTTAATAGGAATAACAAAATCAATGTTTCTTGGACTGAGTGGCTTCAAAACCCTTTTTTTATTCTTGTAATTTTCTCTAAGATGTTTGGTTAGCCTTTTCTAACCATCACCAGTTTTAATAAAGTTCTTTGCCATTAGAAAAAAAATATTATACATATAAAAACCAATATTTTTGTGAATTTGTGAAACAAATTTGAGATTTTGGTCTAGATGAGTAAGAGTCAAACACTATAAATAATATGAAATAAACATAGTGGCCGATAACAATACTTTTGAGGAAAAAAATGAGGGGAGGGCGTGGGCCCTTAAATGTTTCGCGAATGCTTCGGCACATGCCACATGCTCCACACCTACCCGTCACTTTCTCGAACCACCTTCAGGAACCTCGCTGTCACTTTTGCCAATGAACTATTCACCATATTCAAAATGTTAGTGTATGTAATTAAGATTTTTTTTTAATCATGCGTTATGACGGTCTTGAAGCAAATAATTTTGACAAAATATAAAATTACCTTTTAGATCAGTTTTAAATCTTTAAATTTTGTTTTCCATATGAGGAGTTTTATGAATTGAAATATATTAGTTATGCTATAAAGATAAGAGTGTTTATAAATAGAGGGAAGATGGAACTTGTTTGGTCTGATAAAAAAATACTAATAACAGTAATAATGATTGTTGCTACAAAATTGATTGGATAAGGAAGTTCTTTTTGTTAAAATTCGAAGTTTACCCTTGGAGAGCCTATGGTAAGGGAAATGTTATAAGTAAAACTATGACAAGGGAAAATAAACAGGGAAAATATAAAGTGAAATATGAGAATCAAGGGCATTGGCTTGATTCGGAGTGTCATCCTTTTGTCCCATGGAAGCCTTATTTATAGTGGCTTCTCCTCTTTCACTGTCAATGCTTGAAGATCTGCACTCTTCCTGATGTGGTAAATCTGCAATTGTGCTTTCCCTTAATTTTTCTTGGTATTCTCTTCGTACTCTAAACAAGTAATTGTTTGACTTCGGTTTTCTAGGCAAAAATCTACTGATTCTTCTAGTATATCTGCCTGGCTCGTTCCTTTTATCCTTACCCTAGGTTTGACCTACATTGATGTCATCTTGATCTTTAGCATGATTTAACATCGGATTAATAAAACCATACATGTTCGTTCATCCATCTTCTCTATGAAAGATATGGGGGAGACAAATGATCAAGGGAACATGGATTAACGATAGAACATAGGGATTGTGATCACATAGTCATTATATTGAGAAAGTTCTCCATTTGTTCAACCATGAAAGCAATTCTCTAGTAAGCACTCGCATGGATCCTAGTATGACGCTTATGCCTCATGCTCTTGGATTTGTATCACAACTCAAATGCTAAGGCTATTAGTTGCATGATATATGCCTTAGATTTTATTTCGTGATAAATGAGGTTAGCTAGAGATTTAGTTCAAGAGACTGCAGTAGGAATGCGACTAAAGCCCAAATAAAATCTCTTAACGGTGAGACACCTAATTCACTTGCAATGTTGTATTAGTAGTTGAACTCAACGTTGAAAGCTCACACATAATGTATAATCATTCCAAGATATGTGTTTAGACATACGGTAAAGGTTAGGATGAAGTTAAATTGATATAAATAAACTACCCATATGAGCGTGAAGTTTTGTAGTTTCAAGAGGCTTGAACCTGGCTTTTATTTGCTTACGAATGGACAAGGACATAGCAACTTGTTCATCCAACAATGTTGATCGAATGCTAATGACTAAACTCCAATGATCAAAATCTTAGCATTACATGATGGCCGTTACAAACTTAAATTTTTTACATCTAATGACTATGGATAGGTACATCGGGGGAAGTTCAAATAAGAAGTTTTTCGTTAAGAAATCTAAGAAATGACAAAAAACGCTAAGAAACGACATCAAACGAACTCCGATTGACCTCATTACAGCGGCGTTGGAACCGTATCGTCGAACTCTACCATCTTAGCTTTCAGGGTTTAGATTTTAGCGTTGAGTTTAGGATTTTAGCCTTAGGGTTTAGGTTTTTTTTTTTGGGGGGGGGGGGGGGTGGGGGTGGGGATTTAGGTTTTTGGAGGTGGGTGGGGGTTTTAGGCTTTTCAGGGTGGGGTTGGAGGGGGGGGGGTTAGGTTTTTGGGGGTGCGGGTGGAGGGGGGTTTAGGTTTTTGGGTCCGGGTTAGAGTTCGATGAGACGGTTCCAACGCCGCTGCAATCGGAGTTCGTTTATTTAGTTTAACATTTAGTTTGTTTTTTCAGAAGAAATTTATAATTTTTGGAAACGAGTTTCTTATTTGATTGTTTAAGGAAAAATATGTAAAGATATATAAGAAGTAAAGAACAATTATGAAGGTGGGGATTTAGGTTTTTGGAGGTGGGTGGGGGTGGGTTTAGGCTTTTGGGGGGTGGGGGTTTTAGGCTTTTCAGGGTGGGGTTGGAGGGGGGGGTTAGGTTTTTGGGGGTGCGGGTGGAGGGGGGTTTAGGTTTTTGGGTCCGGGTTAGGGTTCGATGAGACGGTTCCAACGCCGCTGCAATCGGAGTTCGTTTGACCCACTTCTTAGCGTTTCTTAGCGTAAAACTTCTTAGTGGAACCTTCCCCTAGGTACATCTTGATATAGTGATGATCAAGAAAGTAAGGTGCAACTACCTTTGTTGCACCATCTCTGATGTTTACTTTGACCAATTACTTAAAAGTTGCATTTTTCATTTAACCTAAAAAATGAGTATTATACATACACTTACCTGTAAGTCTTTAACATGTTCAGTATGACCATTCTGGTGCACGTTTTGATCCGGACATGTTCTAGCCTGTTACCCATGCAGCCCGTTTTCTACCTAGCCGTCAAACCGACTAAACTTGTCTGCACAAATGAACAAGTCAGTCTTTTCCATGCACATACAAGGTGAGACAGAATCAAGAATTAGTATATAAACCCACAAAAATTCCAGGAACCAGAAAACATGATTTACACAGTTACAAATTATCTCATGTAACACTCAGATTGGATATGTGTCATTCTAACAAACATTTCATAACGCGACTCTAGAAATAACCAGCTGTCACATTTTCAACCATTTTGGCTTCACCATCTTCTTATCAGCAGCAGGCTTGCGCTCTTGAACCGGAGCAGGGGCGGTGGCCGCTACAGACCCGGTGGTGGTAGCTTGGTCAACCTCAGGTTTGGCCTGTTCGGGTACGAGTTCCAGACCTTTTAAAGACATGACATCCTCTTTAAGGAACGGACCTGATGTAGCAACATCACCATCAACTGTACCCCCACAAAACACACCACCAAACTTGAGATGAGTATAATAGCATGTGTTTGAAAGTAATGATTGATTCTAAATATGAGAATTGAAGTTTTGATTTTTAAAATGTTTGGTTTAATTCTACCACTGATGCAATTAACAGAAAGGATAGAAGTAGGGTTCAAGAATGTGAGATTAATGAAAATTACAAATGACACCATAAGTTCAAGTAGCCAAATTATTGTTCTGTAAGGACTGTTAATCAAGTACTGACCTTTTGGTTGATCGTATGAAAAATATACTATCGCACCAGGGGCGAAGCCAAGAGAATAGAAGTCTTGAGACATGTCTTTTATTTGCTTCTTTGGAGGTGTAGTATCTGCAAAGAAAATGCCAATACTCAATTTAAAACAAGGTTGGCTCAAAGTGTTAAATATGATTTGAAAAACTAGGCTGTCAGAAAGATAAACTAACTTTTGTATGAAAAAGATTTTAGGAAGTTTTATGTAGTTTCAATACACTTTGGGTGACTTTCTACCTGTTCAACCCATTTCCATTTTAGCTAGTTTTTAAAACTTTAACCATTTGACTCATTAAAAACGACATATAAACCTGTAAGCGGATCGAAATTGTCACTTCACTATGTGTTAAAATATGCTCACATATATAGAAGGGGAGGTCTGGTTGAGCCAAAACTTTCATGAGAAGATCAATTAAGCTTTGAACTGTCTCAGATGGATGAAATGTGGCTTCCAATGTGTGGTTATCTGGAAACCTGACACGAATCACTGCCTGTAAAAGAAGAAATAAAGTTGTACAAACACAATTTAAAAAAGAAGAAGCTATATTCACTTCCAATAAAATAATTCAACTTTTACCTTGGTAATCCTTGACCTACGGGCAGCTTCTTCTGCTTCTCGGATTTTTTTTGTCTTCAAAAATTTATCTGCCCATAATCACACACATTATTAATTTATTATTCACATAACAATAATTCCAAAATCAACATATCTTTTACCATATTCCCACCTTCCTTTTTTGTAGACAAAATGCGATAATAATCTTCAGCAGTGAATTCAAAAAACTCATCTGGCTCCTCTGCAAATTTAAAAATAAAGAATCATTACACCGTAAAAGAAGCGTACAATGTGTCGTGCATTTGATCATTTAATTAAAGGAAAATTTCATTAACCCCTCTAAGCCTTATTAATTTCATATATACCAAATCAAACTTTAAAATATCAAATATACCCATTTCTAATCTTTTTTTATGACAATTTTACCATTACTAATATCTATTAATAACAAACTCGAGAGATTCCTTCCTAGATCTGCCTCCCGATTACGCTTCTTCCTGAAACTAATGACCTCTTAATTGACCTCCAAAAAAACCTCTCAACAAAAAATAGGGAAAATCACGTGTAACCCACTTTTCAACAAACTCGTTCAACATACAAGGTTCCAGCAATTTTGGCGACCTTTCCTCACGGCTCACGTTGCCTCTCGTCGAATGATTCTGTTATGGCTTCTCCTCCTCCGTCGTCTATTCAAAGCCCACCTAGATGCTCCACAACCATTTCACCTCCACCGTCTATTTCTACCTCTGGCTCCTCCTGCTTCAATAACCGTTAAATTCTATCCTCCTGTTTGTTTTCTATTTAAGCTTAGGTCTCGATTTCAATTAGATTAGTATAAAAAATTCATTATACTCTGGTTATTATTAAATTATTATGCTCCATATATCTTAGAGCTAAAATTATACAGAGATCATTATATCCAAATTGGCAAGCTAGTACAAGTATCCTGTACTTGAGATTACACCCAAATATATGTCAACTTGCGGGACCAGAAATCAGTGAGGAAATACAGAAGCCCACTATGGATTCAAGTGTTACCCAGATTATGCAACTTGTTCATAAATTAATATAGAAGCTCAATATGATTGCCTTAATAATCTTATTTTTGTTGTTCAAATTGGCTTCCATATAGAATTGTAAGAAAGTTGTGGTAATGTAATGCTATTGCAAGTCTGTAATGGCTTTAATGCTATTGTCTTGGTGAAAATCTACTTGTAGCAACAGGGTCTGGAAAGATTTTAACGTTAAATTGTAATTGTTAATATTGAGTGGTAATTGCAGTTGGATTTGTTTAGGGAATGAAACTGGAAAAGCTAAGGAAATGGTTTTGATGTTTTTAACCTTTAGTGTGTAAATATGAAATTATTCATGCTTTGAGAAATATAAGAGTATAATTGTCATATTATTAATTGTTTTAATAAAATAAATTAAAATGGGTAAATAGGATATTTTAAGTGTTAAAAATGGGTATTTTTTATATTTTGAAGTTTGGTCGGGTATATATGAAATTACCAATTTTTAAAGTGATATATATATGAAATTCTCCCTTTATTTAAAGCCTTACAGAAGAACTAAGTGCATACCATTGTTGGTTGGCTCATTTGATGTTTGAGAGGAAGTTGTTGTCTCAAATACACAAATTTCTCGTCCATAATTTTGCTTTGCTGCAGCAAGCTTTTCCTGATTTACAAATACAGTTGGCAGATCACCGTCATTACAACACATTAAGTGTACATGTACGTCCTACAAAATCTTTAAACCCTAGGGCAGATTGCAAGAAATAACAAATAATCTTTCAATTTATTCTAATTCGGTTGACATTGATGATCTTTACTAACACCATTATACTTCCTGTTTTGATTATATTTAAGTACTTTTGGGCCGGAAGCCAGTAAACAATGACATGGCTAAATGATTTATGCAGCAGTTACTGAGAGTAGAATGGTTTTAGAAACAATTTTCCAAAATTGAATGGTTCAAGTAACGAATTTCATAGTCAGGTGACAAAATTAGAAGTTGATAAATCTCAATAATTACATAACAATCTTACACTTTCTAAGTTTATTACTTCCCCCAAAATCAATGTTCGAATCTCATATCAATGCTGCAAGGATTACGCCTTGAAATTCGACTGACGATGGAAATGAACAAACAGAGCAATTCGATCGATCTAATCAAGAGGATATATTTCATACAGGTTACCACTGATCGATAAATACGCAAGAAACCCTAATCAAAAGAAATTATAAGTAAAAGAATAAAACCTTTGCAAATTGAGAGTCCATGGATTAGTAGCGGTGAATCAACTTCGCTTCAAGATGCTCGTAAAATCAGCTATTATCAACGAATTAATCAATCCAGGAAAACCCTATTTGTATTTTGCTCTGCGTTTTATTGCACGAGAAGATCCGTCGTCTCGTCGACAGGAATGCTATGATTCTTCTTCGGAAATTGGGCCAGTCAATATTTCACTATTGGGCTCTGTGTGGCATTATGCATTTATGCCATTATGTTATGTATGTATGTTAAAGCCCGCTTGCTCAAATTTTGGGTTAAAAATTGTAGTTCTAAACTACTATTAAATCCGCACGTGTTGCGGCGCATTAAATAGTAAAAAAAATAGCGTTTTTAAAGACGTTGAACCGTATAAAAAATTAATGTCAAGTAATCAAGTATACAAACAGCTTTAATGTTGTGTACATGAGCGCTTAGATGAACCATCATTATCACTTGCAACACAGTTTTGAACGTGTTGTGACAGTGATATTAACGTTATGAAGTGTGTAAAGAGAAACATATAAAGTTGACAAATAATTAAATAAAAAACTAAAAAAGAAAATTTTAATTAAGAAAATTAAAAAATATAGAGTAAGTTATGAAAATTGTTCTTTATGATTATATCATTTTTCAGAGATTGTCATGTTTCGACATGATAATCGACTTTTTCTCAACGTGTGGGCCACTCGTTGGTTAACGGTAGAGTGCAAGGCGCCCCTTGGACAGTTTCGACTTTCGAGCCTAACAACCCCAACATACTCTCTTTACATGTCATCCTTTTAATAGATGTGAATATGCATTGACTTTAGAATTTTTAACTTTTCTGCCTTCCCTTTATTTCTTTCTTTTCTTTTGGGACAGTTTTCATATTTAATGGGTTTTCTATTGCTTTTTATTATATCATTATTTGGAACCACATGCATTAATAAATTCATTTGTCTTTTTTTCAGTTTGTCATTTAAAGGTTAAGAAGTGAAAGTGTCAATGATATACTTGTTGATAGACTCGATTTCCCTTTCACTTTATACGCCACATTATAGAGGTTGTAAAATGGCGATTGTGATGGATTTGATATTCAATAAAGTAAAAGAAGAGATATGGCGTTCCTTATGATCCAGGTTTAATTCTTGCTCTTCCCATTAATTTCTAAGGCATGCAAATAAGGCCTAGTTCTTAGGCTGATGCAACAGAGTTTTACCCATGCCGATCCACCCTCAAGCCGGGAAGGGGCCGTATTGGATGAGATTTTTCCTTTGATGCTCTCTGTAGAGATAAAGACTGATGGCTACAAAATTCTCTAAGTACAATTGCTGCGGACTCAACAATTTTGCTGCTGACTTACAAGTTACTGCGGATAAGGCAAGTGCTGCGGATAGCTATGTTCCTCTGCTGATGAACATTGTTGCTGCGGATAGCCTTATCTGCTGAAGTCCAAAGTTGTTGCTGATAGGCTTCTCAGCAGCATCAAACATTTGATGTTGCTGATAAACAAATCATTAGCAACTTTGATTTTGCTACTGAAACCTCTGCTGCAACACTGACATATCTATCAGCAGAAGAAATGTTATTGGTGCAGATGATTAAAGACAAAGCTACTACTTCTGAAGTCTCCTGCAAAGATTCATAAGAAGACTTTTGATCTGTTTGTTACTATTTGCTGCAGTTTGTCTTTTAGTTGTCTACCAATAGTAGTGTAACTTGTAACTGTCAAAGATCAACGACTTGTGTTTGATCTGATCCTTAGAATCAAGGGTCTGTCTTGATTCTAAGTTCTTTTATATGTATTGTATCTTCTCATTGTACAAGTGTGCTTCCTAATAACTTGTAAACATTGAAGATTAATACACTTTGCATTTATCAGTATTATCTTTGTTTCTTATATACATTGCAATAGTTGTGATTGTTTCCGCCAATCTCAACTAGAACAGGACATCTTGTAAACACCGATCCTACACTCTCCAACCCTGACGCCAAGTGGGCCCGGTTAAGACAACATATTGGCCGGAGTTGGACGAGGCTCTCCAATGTAACGGGGGGTGCGACGTCATAATATTCAATGTTCGCCGTTCAAAAAAATAAAGTATATAAGTTCACGTTAATTTTTTTTTAACGATTTTAATTTGTTTTACGACAAGTCTGGTTACATAGACCTTTAATAATTTTCTTGTAAAAAATTTAACAAATTCCTAAATAGTTAATTGAGTAAAAAAAAAAGTTTTAACATAGATAACAGTTTATATAAAGTTGAATACAATTAGGTTTAATGTTTCACAAGAAACCTATAATTTTAAATTCATCTGACTGAGAGGTGGTTTAACAATGAAATACAAATAGTTTTTTTTTTAGCAAAAATGTACCAAGTTCTTATGCTATGCTTATTTTGTTATCCAATGGTTTAAGTTTTTTTCCCTTTTAACATAAATTCACATATAGAATCAACTTTAATTCGCGTGTGATTCACATGTGAAACAAATGATAATTCACATATAAATTTAAGCTGATCACATCAATCACAAACGGAAAATATAAAACCAATGTCAATTTTCACTTCATAAATTTCGTAAATATCTGTAAGGATTGACGAGGTGATATTTTCGTAAACTAATTGTAAGTTATTAATGATTTGGAGGGGTAAAAGAGGAATCCGCCTTTTGTTGACTTTTTTTCATTAGAGTATGGTTTCATCGACCTTTTTTAACTCAAATAACATTTATAATTCATTATTTTTAAAAAAATTAATTAATAAATCAAGAATTTTATTCTCTTTGATATAAGTATAGTATTGTTATGTTTTATTTAAATAAAAATAATATTTTTTTAACAAAGATGTAATGCACTATGCGATAAAACGGTTCATTTAACCTACTTACATGGTGCGTTTATTCCATTTTACATAGCGTGGATATGTGTTTAACGCATATGCATAGTGCGGATGTATGTCCATGTATGTAACGACTTTTTAATTACGCATCACATGGTCCTTTTACACTATTACAATCAGGGGCGGCCCTAAGGGGGGGAGGGCGACCATCCGGGGCCCGGTCTCCTAATGAGCCCGTAGTTTCCGGAAACCGGTGGTCGAACCGGGTTGGACCGAAACCCATTTAAACATTCAATCTGGGTTGAATTTTACAAAGAATGGACATAGATCTTCTTATAGAAGCACAACTTCTACAATATTTCGTTAGAGAGTCGATGTGGGATATGTTAGATTTAGTAGAAAATGGACATATTTAAGAATTAAGTAGTGACCGATGTGGGATGCATTATTGGATCATTAGGATGTAAGAATGCTGAAAAAAAATACAAAGAATTTGTAAGACATGAGTTTCGAACTTTTGACCTGCCATAAAGAAAGGTTTAAAGTTTTTAAATTTGCCAACTCCACTAGGATACAATTGATGTCTTTTTTGTTGTATATTTAAATTTTATAAGATGCTTAGCTTTAATGGTGAAATTTGTAACTAAAAAGTATTAATTTTAAACTATTAATTTTAACACAAAAAATATCTATTAATTGCTATTTTAAGTTTTTATCATATTTGGATAAATGATAATATATTTAGACAATATTTTGTTATAAAAGTTTTAGATACATATTTTTTAAATAGTTTGAAGTAACTATGACGTTAACCGGTTTTTAAATCCGGTTGGACCGGCCCGACCAGTGACCCGGTAAAGCGACCGGTTCATTGTTCGGTCCAGTTCTGAAAACATTGCTTTTTAAAAATTGTTTATATTATATATATATAGGGAGAGGTTCAAATAAGAAGTAGTTTTTCGCTAAGAAATATAAGAAATGACCAAAACGCTATGAAACGATATCAAACGAACTCCGATTAAGCTTATTTCAGCGGCGTTGGAACCGTATCGTCGAACTCTACCATCTTAGCTTTTAGGGTTTAGCGTTGAAGGTTTAGATTTAACGTTTGAATTTTAGGTTTTTAGTCTTATGGTTTAGCCTTATAAGGTTTAGCTTTTAGGGTTTAAATTTTATGGTTTAGGTTTTTTTGGGGGGTGGGGGTGGGGGTGGGGTTTAGGTTTTTGGGTGTGCGGGTGGAGGGGAGTTTAGGTTTTTGGGTCCGGATTAGGGTTCGATTAGACGGTTCCAACGCCGCTGGAATGAGCTCAATCGGAGTTCGTTTGACCCATTTCTTAGCGTATCTTAGCGAAAAATAACTTCTTAGTTGAACCTTCACCTATATATATATATATATATATATATATATATATATATATATATATAAAAGGCTATCTATTTATCCTATTAACTCACTTATAAATTAAAAAAGACTCACTACTTGTATTATCCATTTATCATATTAACTTACTTAAAAGTTAAAAATGGCCCACTATATTTTCAAACTTATTAAAAAAAAAAATAAGTGGGATGAGGCTGGAGCGGGAAGGAAACTCAGAAGACGCATGAGACATGACGAAAGAACGACAGTCGGCAGCAGAAGAAGTGAAGAATAGAACGACAATCGCTTTTATTATGGGGCCCCGCTTTTTTTTACATGTCTCGGGCCTAAAACGTTTTAAGGATTATCGGGACCGGCCCTGATTACAATGGTGCGGATGTGTGTGGCTTGAACTTGCATACATAAATAGATGCAAATATCCATCACTCATAAAACTCACACACGTATATGTATCATCTCCTCTTGACTTCTACATTTTTTACAAAGAAAAGTTTCATTTTTTTACAAAAGTTGGCGCTGACATATATGTATATGTAGAAGTGTGTTAAACTAAAAGGTCAATTTTTTTTAAAAAAAGAGAGGAATAAATATGGACGTGACATGCGTACGTGTGTGAGTTTTAGGGTGAAGGTAATTACGTCCCTTAAGTAGACGCATAATCGTAACTACTAAAGGAAATGTCGTAATGGGGGAAAGGTGCTTGCATAGTTGAAACTCATTACAACATCGAAGTTAGACGCACTGTTATAACAATTAGACACACTATTGTAGTTAAGTAAAATGTACAACTGTAACATAATTTGTATGTACCATTGTAATCAATCATACATAATACATAATGTGTTTTATTTGGCTAAAGTTAATCTGGCGGACACAATTAGAGACAACTCTCCAGGTGATTATTCTCATGTAAGTATGGTGCCTATGGAAACACATAAATGAAGTTATTTTTTGGAGGAAAAGCCCATCTTTGACCCCTGTTTGAGGATATAAAATGCTCTAGTTTCTTGTGGAATAAAAATAGACTTAATATTGGGCCCGTTGATTAGGAGGAGTGCTATGCTCTTAGTTTTGATTTCTGTAGTATTTGTATTTCATGTTGAGTGGATCTGGGTTCTACATTTCTTTTTGTCCTGGTTGTTTTGGATCCTGCTAACTTCTATTAGAGGGGCTTTTGTTTAATAAAATTTTCTGCCTTTCAAAAAAAAAGTTTGTGGAACTTTATTAAATGAAAAGTCAAAATCGTCGACTGCATTTCCTCCTTTGCACTTTCCAGCCGTACTTAACTTCTAATTAGTTATGATATTGTCACCGTGTCAATGTTACTCGTTACATTGATATGATTAGTGATCCATATTTTTTTCACACTTTTTACGAAAATTTTGCCTTTTGTTTCGAGGTCCGAACATAGGTTGACCTAAGTGACTTACAATATCTTATGGAGCCTTTGGTATTCTTCCTGGCGAGACGGTGAGAGTGTGTTACTTCCTAGATCCATCGATATCTTTATAGAAAGATGAAAAATGGCCCGGTTCCAAACCCATTGGTTATAGTTTTTTTTTTATCTAACATCAGTAACGAAACAATCTTTTCTATACTTGAACTTATGGATTGATCAAATTATATATTACGGTTTGATATTTGATCTTAAGCGATGTATGAAATAAGGAAACACAATCACATGGTATTTGAGATGAAAATGCACTATAAAAGTTATATAAAAATATTTCAATGCTCATGGAGATATCCTAGTGGTAAATTGTGTATTCTTCTCACCAACTAGTGAGGATTCGAGTTATACAATCTGCAGGTTTGATAGGTTTAGTCATTAAGAGTAGATTATGCGTCGTTAAAAAGATATAAAAATATATGATGACATATATATTTTAGAGAAATGACAATAAGAATGATAGTTATGATGTGTTCAAATTTATATAACTAAAGTTAATTCTATGTTTATCCATCTTTGTTACTTATATAAAAAGTCAACAATGGACTGTTTTAAATCATAGACTTTCCAAGTTTATCCATTTTTGTCTACTTAAATACAAAGTCAACAATGGACTGTTTTTAACTTTTATATCCTGGACTTTCTAAGCTTAGATGTAAAATGTTTATGTGACAAGGAAAAAGTAATATAATTAATAAGTACCAGTCTACCATGATCGACATATTTTGATTGTTCAAGATTTTATGCATCTATTGACTAAAAGCTCGTGGTAATCAAGTTAAAGCAAAACCAGAAACTGTCAAAGGTTTTGACTTATGACCACAATCAATTCGAATGTCACTGGTTCTTATAAGATTTATTGGATAAATTCATGTGATGGTATACCATGTTACTGAATTATCAACAAGATCATGTCGATTTTCCTCACTACGGTTACTGGATTATCAGGTACACATGTTTATTACTTGTTTTTTCTTAGGGCAAATGTCATAAAAAACCAATATACTTTCTGATTTTTCTTACAAAAGTCCCTCAATAATTTTTTGTATTTAAAAAACCAACATATTCTCACTTTTTTTTTCATAAAAGTCACATAACAAATTTTTGCACATAAAAAACCTACATACTTTTTTGTTTTTCTCACAAAAGTCCATCGAAAACTATTTATCTTAGCAAATGAATCGACAGAAGCAAGGTAAATGATTTATTTGCTCTTGAATCTGTCGGTCGATTTCCTTTGCTTTACTTTTGCGGATTCATTTGCTAAGATAAACAGTTGTCGATGGACTTTTGTGAGAAAAACAAGAAAGTATTTTTGTTTTTTATGTGCAAAAATTTGTTGAGGGACTTTTGTGAGAAAAAATAGAGAGTATGTTAGTTTTTTATGTGCAAAAAATTGTTGAGTGACTTTTATAAGAAAAACCAAAAACATGTTAGTTTTTTTATAGCATTTACCCTTTTCCTTATCATATTAAGAGAATTGATAACAATATACACATAGAATCAACCATCCCATTGCCTGAAATTGAATACCCTAAACACATGATGCACAAAATATCATGTTTAGTATAACAATAACCAATCATTATATTTGTTACAATGCAAAAAATATGTTAAAATATCATCAAGATGAGTGTTTTGGACCAATGTAATCAGGCATCATGTTTTAAATTTGAAGGAAAAAAGTAGAACAATTTTATGAAAAACTTAAAGCATCTACATCCATAAACTAAAAAATCAGGTAACATAAAAAACACCCACAAACATTCGCAGAAGCTTTTCACAAACAATTCATTCCATCCTACAAGCGCCTTTATGTTTTCATATTATCATTAACTTTTACATTTTTTTTTCATAATCATTTTATTTATCATAATAACAGATTTAGTTTTCAATATCGCATAAATAAATAAATATATTCAAAAATAAAAAAAAATATTTATATGACTAGAAGAAAGTTTATATATTTTTTTTATAAAATTTAATTATAGATAGTTTAATAAGTTTAAAAAATTAATAAATATTTACATACCTTTAAAAGTGTACTTTACAAATATATAAAAAGTAAAGTGTTATTTTCATTCATGTGGTTTAACCATTTTTATCTAAATCTTTTTTTAGGTTTTTTCGTCCATTACTTTTCCAAATCTAGCCATTTTCATTCACATCACTATCTCCATCTACATTTTAATGTTAAATCAGGGGTCGGTTTGAAATTCATAGGTTAAAATCTAACAAAATTGCCTCCGATTAACCAAAATTGTTCTTGATTTAACGTTAAAATATGGACTGAGTTATTCATGTGGATGAAAATGACTAAATTTTAAAAAGTCAAACAAGAAAAAAACTATTTTTTTTAAATAAAAATGACTAAAATGATCGGTTACGGACAAGCATCGCACTTTTAGTCCGAATAAAAAAAATGTTAGGATGAATTTTATTCTTTCCTTTTTCTAATTCTTAGCGAATCATACCGATTTTATAAGCCCATCTCTCTCTCTCTCTCTCTCTCTCTCTCTCTCTCTCTCCTCAATTGAGATCATTTTCAAAATTCTACCAGTGATCCAGGAATTATCTTCTTCTGCATTTGATTTCCTTGGTGTTGATCCTGTCTATCAGATTTCAAGAAAACCGCTTTGTAAGTATATGATATCTTTCCCATATTCTTTATATAATTAATTAATACTGCTGCTTTCATGGATTATGTACCACAAAAGCTATCTTTTTTTTTATGTTCTTGCCTTCCTCTGATTGTTCTTTAATTACCTGTTAATTTTAGGCGATTATTGTTCAAGAATGCCATGTGGGTCTTGAGATTATGCCCAGATCTTGTTGTGTTTTGACCCAATGACCGCCGCTTATTAATTATCATCTTGAAATACATAAACCCTTTTCCCCTTTTGTTATTCAAATTCGTTAAAAATTGAAAAACTATAAAGATTTATGTTCTTGATAAACTAATTTGTGTGTATTTTATATCTTACCTTGTGTTTGTAGGTTCAGCATTTTTGAGGGTTTTTTTTGCCCATTTTGATTCTTGAATTTATTCAATTTCTCTTGCAGGAGAAGTTTCAAGATTTGGTTGATTAAAGTTTAAGTTACTTGTAGAATTAATCTTGTTCTTTTTGGGAAATTGGAGTCTTTAAAGGAGCTTTCTAAAATTGGTTTGAAAAGCATGTGCTTTGTTCCCAATTTTCTTTATTAATTAGAGACATTTGACTCTGGAATTGATTAGGATTTGGTGTTTTAGTGTTGGGTTATTAAGAATATTGTAGTTTTTTGTTAAAGTGATGTTCAAACAGATACTTAATCGGCTTCCTAAAAAGTCACATAAGTCGAATGATCATCGAGATGGAGGAAACCCTAATTCATCTTCACATACATCAACTAGTTCAAGAACCAACAACGATGTACCGATTACTCGATCTAGTACTGCAAATCCCACATCTGGTCAAACCCCAATTGGTCAAAAACACACCAACAATAAGCTTCAACAATCTCAAAATCCAAAACTGAATGGAAATTCAACAATTTCCAACACATATGAAGCCTTACCTAGTTTAAAAGACGCCCCCAATTCAGAAAAACAGAATCTATTCATCAGAAAGTTGACTTTATGTTCTGTGGTGTTTGACTTCACGGACCCCACAAAGAATTTGAAAGAAAAGGAGATCAAACGACAAACGTTGGTAGAACTCGTGGATTATGTCAGTTCTGCAAATGGGAAGTTTCAGGAAACCGTTATGCAAGAAATTGTGAAAATGGTGTCAGCAAATATCTTTCGAAGGCTTACTCCACAACCTCGGGATAACAAGGTTCTAGAAACTTTTGATGGTGAAGAAGAAGAGCCGTCTATGGATCCTGCATGGCCTCATTTGCAACTAGTCTATGAATTCATTTTAAGATTTGTAGCATCACCAGAAACCGATCCAAAAATTGCTAAACGTTACATTGATCAAGCATTTGTTTTCAATTGGTTAGATTTGTTTGACTCAGAGGATCCGCGGGAACGTGAATATTTGAAATTTGTTCTTCATCGGATGTATGGAAAGTTTATGGTGCACCGCCCATTTATCAGGAAAGCAATCAACAATATATTTTTCCGTTTTGTTTTTGAAACTGAAAAGCATAACGGGATTGCTGAATTATTAGAAATATTGGGAAGTATTATTAATGGGTTCGCGTTACCATTAAAAGAAGAACATAAGTTGTTTCTTGTGAGGGCGTTAATACCACTTCATAAGCCGAAATGCATACCGATGTATCACCAACAAATATCTTATTGTATTACACAATTTGTGGAAAAAGATTGCAAACTTGCAGATACGGTTATTAGGGGTTTGTTGAAATATTGGCCTATTACAAATAGTTCAAAAGAGGTTATGTTTTTAAGTGAGCTTGAAGAAGTTTTGGAAGCAACTCAACCTCCTGAGTTTCAAAGATGCATGGTGCCTTTGTTTCGCCAAATTGCCCGTTGTTTGAGCAGTTCACACTTTCAGGTAAGTTTTTTAAAAGTTATTGCTGTATAAACATGTTCTAAAATGTTCTAATTCATGTTCAAGATTTACATTTTGATCTATAAGAATTGATATAGATACTTTTGGTGGTTCAGGCCCCTTTATATATATCAACTGAAAGAAAGCAAAGCACACATTTTTACAAGACTCTTAAACTCCTATTTATACTAAAAACTTAACCTACTTGATCAAGAATCACAACTTGCACAACTAGACTAGAGTTCATAAGGATTTTTTCAAGTTGGCAAACCTTATCTTCCTAGATTTGCTAAATCTCTTTATTTTGTCTATTCTTTCATTTTAATTTTATCAAGATTAGTCTAGCAGCTTTTAGCTAGACGTGGCAAGATAGACAAGTCAGGCGGGTTTGGTAACAGTCAACACACGTCATTTTCAGTATGGGTTGAAATGAGCCTGGTGGTTGGGTTGGACCAGCATACACTTTTTGTCTGAACTGTAAATTTTTATAAATAATAGATGGGTTAATTGTGATGACTATTCCAGTATTGTTACAATAATAATCTAAATATTTGAATAAAAAGATTTAGGAGGGATGTTGTAAATAACAGTCTCTTTATGACTTTAAACTTGTTTGACTCATTTTTACCGTTACCCCGCTTTGCTAATTTTATTGTTTGATCCATTTGACCCGTTTGAGACGAAATAAATAGGCGAAAATTGCCACCTCTAAGTTTTGGCTTTACAATTGTCGTTTGTTTTTCTTGGGTTTTAAGTAAAGCTTCAAGAACTATACAAGTACTCCCTTTCGCGTTTGAAAATTGCAACGTTTTCATTTCATCATAAATTTTATGTTAAATTACTTACTTGATCATGGTATGTTATAATTACTTAGAACCCGTTATATTGATCTAGTAGACAAAATATTTGGGTTATGCCATTATTGAGGAGAAATGAAGTTATTTTACTTGAAGAATTTAGTGATCAAGAATTTTTAGACTATTTGATAAAATCTTAAATACCCTATAATGACGAGAAAGCAGAGGAATTTTTGTAGACCCGAATCTATACCAATGTATTTGTAATGATTATGATTGTGGGCAGATGCTTGTTACATTAGAACTAAAAACGAAATGCTGCAGTTCACATGAAATGTACTAGAAAATGAGGTTTTGCAATTTCCATGAACATTGTAACACATCCATTTTTTCTCCCGCGATTTTTGTATTAACTTTACTTACTATTTGCTGTATAGTTACTTAGGGGCTGTTTGGCAGCCTCTTAATGATTCCATTAAGAGGCTACCTCTGAATCGTTCAGAGGTAAAGGGTGTTTGTTTCGTTGACAGCCCACCTCTTAATGGTTCATTTTACTTCTTAATGGTTCAGCTGAAAAACAATGTTGAACCATTCAGAACTCTTAATGATTCAACACTTGCCAAACAACCCCTTAGAAGTGTTTGAATTGATTCAATTACCTTTCGGATACAACAAGAGTTTATGATTAACTTTACCAAAACATTTAAAGATCCAATCTTTTTGGATGTTAAACCATTTCCATTTGTGGGTTCTGCTTATTTGGTGAAATATCCATTAAATCTTCACAAAAGGTGCTGCTTTTTGCCAAAATTTGAAAATTTCAACTGTTTCTTGAATATGCAGGTAGCTGAGAGAGCATTATTCCTATGGAACAACGATCATATCGACAACTTAATAAAACAAAACCGAAAAGTGATACTGCCAATCATATTTCCAGCATTGGAAAGAAACACAAAGACCCATTGGAACCAAGCTGTACAAAGTCTGACTTTAAATGTCAGGAAAATCTTTTCTGACGTTGACCCTCAACTCTATGAAGAATGCTCTCGAAAGTTCAAAGAAGACGAATCAAAAAAGGAAGAAAGCAAGTCAAAACGAGAAGCTATATGGAAACGGCTTGAAGAAGCAGCGGCTCAGCGGTCTGGTGGTGGTCATGAACCGGTCATGCCTCAGAAGGTAATGGCAAACCTTGTTTCATCGTCCGGCTAGAGCACACATGCGCGGTTTGAAAATCCATCATTGGGTTTTTGTTGCTCACTTAGGTGGTTATGAGACACCTAATGATGAAGGAAACAAAACTGTTATTCTGGTTGATGAAATGGTGATGGTGATTTGAGTACCATGGATATGTGTATATACAATTTGGCCCATTTTGAAATTGGTTGTCTTTAGATGATTTGTGATTTTGCTATGTTATTTTCTTGGATTATTAATGTGTATTAATTATCATATTTAATCTTGTTACTTTTACATAATTTATGTTACAAGTTGCATCCTTTGTGGATTCTTTCTTCTCAGAATTGGTCAACTATGGCGGTCTTATGCTGGTTTTGTTTTTGTTTTTGTTTTTACCGAATTAGAAAGTTGTATTTATTTTGATTTTTGGTCTTCGCACATGTGCTTGGAAGTTGATTTTCTCAACTAACCTTATAGCATGCACTTTCGCTTTAAAACTAAACATTTTGTTTGGTGACTCATCTTTAACTTGAAAAACCGTGTACAAAAATCGAGTTCTAATCTACTCTTTAGTAAATAAAGGTTTTAATGGGACACTTGTCACTCTCTCCAATTAACTATACATTTTTTTAAATTATTTTTAAATTTTTTTGTTTCTCGCCTCTCTCTTATTAAATAATAATGATTTCTATAATTCTTTTTATAAAACGTTTTTTTATTTTGAAAAAACAGGGTTGTTCATAAAATTTCTTTTATAAGTTAAACATTTCTTTTATTCTTTTTATAAAACATTTTTAAATATGTAATATGAAAATATTTATTACTAATTATATAACATTGTATTTATTCACCTATGTAATGCACCGGGTTTCTAACCTAGTCCTTTAAATATAGTCTAGTTTATAACATCCACATCAGGATTGGTATATATACCATATCCTTAAATTATAAGGGAAAAAAATAAGATTTAAGTTAAAATCGTCTTACATTAGGTTCTTTAAACCTTATCTTTATCTTTGAAATTATAGGGAAATTTACACTAGAATCTTAAATATACCAATTCCTTAACAATTTCTTTAAAATTATAAGGATAATGAATGAGATGTAAGAGGTTTTTAAAAAAATGAACAATTTTTTTATGAAATAATGGTTTTTAGTTAAATTATAAATATAAGGGTAAAGAACCTGATACGAATGCTCTTATGGGCACAAACTATAAACCGAGCTCCAAAATGTCTTCAGATATAACAAACTGCGTTAGATTCCTGTGTATTACACCGGCTGAATCATGAAATGAATATAATAAATAAATATCTTATATGTTGATAAATTATTATTAGACTTTAAAGAGCCACAATTAGCGGATAACTTAATTTTATTAGATTTTTTGAAAAGAAAATATCAATATAAATCATATGTTCATTATTGATTTACAAAAAATTTAGAAGAAGCATTTTGTTTTAATATTAAGCAAATATTAAATAATGATGTAATATAAATTTATTATAATATTGAATTAATTGAAAAAATTGTTGCCTAAAATAATGGGGTAAAATGATTTATGTCAAATAATATAAATGGTCAAAGATGTATAAGGTCTCCAAGCATAAGGCACCATCTCAAAGCCACTATTATCTTAATATTATAATTACTTTAGAACATTTTTTTTGTTTCTCTTATAACTTTTAAAATATAGTGTCTTACAAAATTTCGAATACACTGTTATGACGTTCTTATTTTTAACTACGTTTCTATATAATTTTTTTTTTCAAAACTGACCCGAGTACAAGCTCTCTAAGTACAAGAGAACAACTCCTCAAAGCTACTATTATTTAAATATTATAATTACCTCCGCGGCCAGGGATCGAACCTTAGATCCGCGGCCAGTGGTATAGGAAGAAGTGCAATTGGGCTAGATGCTCAATTTGGTTTAAAAATGTTTCTTAATCCATTTAACAATCTAAACATATGCCAAAAATCTAGTGCATATTATTTATAAGTTGTTAATTGTTAGGCTATGGGTAATGAAATTACTAAAAAGTGACAAACGCTCCGCCAGGTTATTATCACGTCAATAAGAGGTAATCACTAAACAAAATATCTAAGGTGTGTAATGATTTCACTGTCAAACATTAAAATTTTAATCATTAACTAATCATTGTTATTAATTATGTACTAATTTTGTTACAAAAATTAAATATATATCTATACTATCTAAAAAATAAAGGTTTTTTCATGCCACGTGTCGCCTCCATATTCATTCTCATAAGTTTTTCCCGCATCTCTCTTATTAAATACACGTCCCTTTTTAATAATAATATATCTCTAAAGAAAATACTAATTATACTGATAAAACACATTTATTTTAAACCATCACTTAATATAATAAACTTTGAAATCTAATTAGTTAACTTTTATTTTCAATCAAATAGTAAATGAAAGTCAAATTATATTAAATAGTAATTAACTTATTTTTGAAACCAAATTATATATTAATTTTTATATATTTTATATTTTGTTTTATATCTGTCCTATATGTAATATATTTTTAAACCTAAAATATATACGTAAAGATTTAAAAAATTTATGTATTGATATTTTTTACACCATGTGTATTACACGAGTTCTAAACTAGTAATAATAATACATTGACAAAATCTAGTGGAGGCATGTGTAACTCTTAATAAAGTTGGTCTTCCCTTGAGACCGGTTAGTATTCTAACCTTTTATGGCTTATGAACTTTGATATATACGCTCTCTTGTTTTTTAAATTTATGTGCATCCATGCTCATAATCATTATATAGTCTGAATATGAAATACATAGAGAAGCTAATGTATTGTATGTTTCATGTTGTTTCACAGGGGAAAAGGTACAATAAAAACGTTGGTTGTTGCAAGTTCGGACGAGGATATTGCAGTGGATTTTGTCGTAAGTGATTATCTATTCCTGTTTTATCATGTATAGTTTAAATTGAGTTGGGGTCAAATTTTTTATATGATGATAGAGGTATCCCTTTTTGTGTATTTCTTGTTATCAAGTATATTACATCGGTTGAATAAAATATAATATAATTTGTTAACAAACACATCTGTCAAAATATGTTTTTAAAAAATGTAATTTTTCGTGACAGTTATAAGGTCTGTTAAGTTAGTTTTTAAAACATTTTTTTTTAACTGAGTATTAATTTTTTTAATTTAATTGATAAATGTTAGTTCATATTAAGTTCATTTAATTGATGATATAATAACTATTTATAATTAAATAATAAGTATTCGTAATTAGATTTATTAATATAAAGATTATTATTTAATAGAAGAGAGAAATAATAAATCTAATATTTAATAGGAGAGATAGGCGGAAAAATAAAGATGAGGGGTAACCAGAGAGCGACACGTGTCCTGAATAGATTTTCATTTATTAGAGTAGTATTTCAAACTTACTATTTTATGATATATGTTTTTCTCTTAACTTGTCAAGGGAATTACATCATTATATATAATAATGAAAGAACATAATGCACTCCACTAAATTAGCCTCTAAACTAGGAAATAAATAATGGAGAGAACGTCCAGAAAGGAAACCGGAATAAGACAATAATTTAGACTCCCCCTCAAGTTGGAGCGTGTAAGTCACGAGCGCCCAACTTGCCAAGAAGATATTGTAACTGTTGAGATCCCAAAGCTTTGGTGAACATATCTGCTATTTGGTTTGTTGTGTCAATGGCCTTTGGTTGAATTTCTTTTGATTCCACTCGTTCACGCACAAAGTAACAGTCCATCTCGACATGTTTTGTGCGTTCATGATAGACTGGATTGTTGGCAATATGTCTCGCGGCTTGGTTGTCACAAAAGAGAGAGGTGGGTTGATCTTGTGGTAACCCAAGTTCTTTCAAGAGCCAACGTAACCACAAAACTTCACTAACGGTGGTTGCCATGGCACGATATTCTGCCTCCGCCGAGGAACGTGACACGACAGACTGCTTTTTGGATTTCCACGAGACGGGGGCTCCGCCTAAGAGAAGCAAGTAACCAGTTCTCGATCTTCTTGAGTAGGGACATCCGAGCCAATCAGAGTCACTATACGTGGTGAGGTTGGTTCCGCCTTCCTTTGGTAACAAGATTCCTTGTCCTAGAGTTGCCTTTAAGTACCTTCGGATTCTTGTAGCCGCCTCCATGTGACTTTGACGTGGATCAGAAACAAATTGGCTCAAAACGTTAACAGAGTAAACGATATCCGGTCGCGTTGCATGTAAATAAAGTAACCTTCCTATTAGACGCCTATATTGATTGGCATCTACTCTTGCTCCTTCATCACCCCTTCCCAATTTCAGATTTTGTTCCATGGGAAAGGCACTAGGTCGGGACCCTAGTACACCACAATCCTTTAGGATGTCGAGAGTGTATTTCCGTTGGCTAAGAACTAAGCCTTCTTTTGTTCGAGCCACCTCAATGCCTAGGAAATATTTTAAGTTTCCCATGTCTTTAATGCTAAACTTCTCATTGAGATACGCTTTTGTGGAATGGATTTTTGATGGGTCATCACCAACAATGATAACATCATCAACATATATTAAGGCGGCAACGAAAGCGTTTCCTTCTTTGTAGATGAAAAGAGAATGATCTGCCTTCGATTGTTTGAAATTAAGTGCCAAAAGAGCGGAAGTAAACTTTTGATACCAATTTCGGGAGGCTTGTTTCAAGCCATATAACGACTTTCTTAATCGACAAACCTTGTTGTCCCTTCCTTTATCGAATCCTTGTGGAATTTTCATGTACACTTCTTCATGAAGGTCTCCATGTAAAAAGGCGTTGTTTACGTCTAATTGATGGATGAGCCAATCCTTCTTAACGGCTACGGCAAGAAGTGCCCGAACCGTCACGAGTTTGGCGACCGGAGCAAACGTGTTATGGAAGTCGACCCCTTCCATTTGAGTGAACCCCTTTACCACGAGTCTTGCCTTGTACCGTTCAATCTCACCATTGGGCTTGTACTTAACTTTATAGACCCATTTCGAGTCTATAGCCCGTTTGCCCTTTGGCAATTCTTCGAGGGTCCATGTTTCATTTGCCTCCAAGGCTTGTATTTCCTTTTTCATTGCTTTCCTCCATTGCTCATCATGCACGGCTTGTTTAAAAAACTTTGGCTCATCTTTTGAGTTGATGGCCGCCAAAAAGGCTTTATGAGTTTTAGTAAACTTTTCATAAGAGATATAATGAGCTAGAGGGTGTACCGTTGTCGAAGAGGGTGCTTGATAGGACATGGGTAAAGTTGGGTCAATGGATGGTGGTAAGTCAACGATGAAGTCTTCCAGCCGCTTTGGTTGACTTCTGATTCTTTTTTTGTGTAATGGGCTCATTAATTTCTTCAACCATTTCATTGTGGGTAGTTTCACTATTGGATTGGTGGTCTTGCGGAATGTGGGCCTCAGTCCCAATGGTCAGCCCATTATCATGGAGTTCATTTCCATTCACAGATTGCACATGGGCCTCACAATCACTAGATGTTCCTTCATGTTCAATCCCACTTTGGGTTTCGATTGTGACAGTAGCCTCAACATCAACCCCAAGCCTAGTATCATTGTTTGGGCCAACAATTTGGTTTTCAATTTCTTGTGAAACATCAACATCTTTATAATACCATGGAGGAAAACAAAAAAGGTTTTCGTTTTCTTGTTTATCGACCGGTTTGGCATTCCCATAGGGAAAAACGTTTTCAACAAACTTGACATCCCTTGACAACACGATTTTGTTGTGTTCTGTGTTGTAAATTTTGTACCCCTTTGTTCCCGGTGGGTAACCCAAAAATACCCCGGGTCTCCCCCTTAATTCGAATTTATCTCCCTTTGTGTCGGTATTTCTAAAATAGGCTAAGCATCCAAAAACTTTCATGTGTTCATAATCGGGCTTTTGTTCGAAAAGAACTTTGAATGGTGTTTTGTTGTTAATGGTTTTTGATGGGAGGCGATTGATTATGTAGGCGGCTGTCATGACACACTCGCCCCAAAAACTTTTTGGCAAATTTGCCTCAAACCTGAGGGCTCCGGCGGTTTCGAGAAGGTGCCTATGCTTGCGCTCAACGACACCGTTTTGTTGTGGTGTGTGTGGGCAAGTGGTTTCAAGAATTATCCCATGTTCGTTGTAAAAATCATTCATTCGGTTGGAGGTGAATTCCCCTCCGTTGTCACAACGAATTTTTTTAATTACTTTACGAAATTGCGTTTTTACCATCTTGTGAAAATAAATCATACGATCAGAGGCTTCAAACTTGTGTTTTAGGAGGAAAACCCAAACGGAACGACTATAATCGTCCACGATTGTTAAAAAATAACTTGCCCCTGATAGTGAAGGTTCCCTATACCTTCCCCATATGTCACAATGCAATAATTCAAAACACTCTTGGGTTTTAATGGAACTAATCGGAAAAGGTAACCGGGTGTGCTTAGCCTTGGCACATGAATCACAGTTCACAGTTTTAAACGAAGCATCCTTAACGAAATTAAAGCGAGAAAGTTTGTCACTAGAAGTATGACCTAACCTTTTGTGCCATATCTCCCGTGTTGACATCATAGCCTTTCTTTTATTTTGTACCATCTCGATCCGATAAAGCCCGTGCTTGCATTTACCCATTCCAATCAATTCCCTCGTCCGCAAGTCTTGCATAAAACAGAATTCCGGGTAAAAGGTTATAGAACTTTGAAGGTCTTTTGATAAGCGACTTACGGATAAGAGGTTGCATTTGAATCTTGGGACATGTAAAACCCCTTTTATGGTGGTTCCATTTGGTAGTCTGCAAGTCCCTCTACCATCTACAGGTATGGAATCTCCATTTGGTATGATAACGGGGTATTCGTGTTTGGATACCACCTTACCTTCTAGCCATTCGGCTCGATGTGTTATGTGTTCGGTGCAACCGGAATCGATAATCCAATCATCACCTTGGTTTGCCTTACCCGTCATGTTGGCTTCTACCTGTGACTCATTTTCGTACATGTCTTCCTTCTTTGCAAGATAGTTTAAAAGGGCATGGTATTGTTCGGTATTTAAAACTGGAATGGGGCTTGCATCTGGGTTAGGTTCAACGTAGGCTCCCTCTTGCTTGTCTTCTGCCATTTTTCCGGTCGGTAAATCGGTTGTTATTTCCGGCGGCTAGTAGTGAGTAGGGTTTGTGGTTGATTTGTCGAGCGGCACAGAGACCTGCTCGG
Source organism: Smallanthus sonchifolius (assembly GCA_023525975.1). Classification (NCBI taxonomy): domain Eukaryota; kingdom Viridiplantae; phylum Streptophyta; class Magnoliopsida; order Asterales; family Asteraceae; genus Smallanthus; species Smallanthus sonchifolius. The sequence goes on along the minus strand of CM042041.1, from coordinate 54,881,443 downwards.
ATACCATTTCAAACTTACTATTTTATGATATATGTTTTTCTCTTAACTTGTCAAGGGAATTACATCATTATATATAATAATGAAAGAACATAATGCACTCCACTAAATTAGCCTCTAAACTAGGAAATAAATAATGGAGAGAACGTCCAGAAAGGAAACCGGAATAAGACAATAATTTAGATAGTAAGATGATGGGTTTTGTCGTAAGTAATTATCTATTCCCGCTGATTTGGGTGTTTCGCGGTACACGAAAACCAGGGAAACATATCTCGTGGTACGCGAGGAAGTTAGAAAACCAGCCCGACTAATTTATCCTTCGCGGTATGCGAAGGACTGGCCTAATTCGTTCACGGTACGCGAGGGCCGATCGAACCAGGAAAAAGGCCTAATTCCCAATTAAAGCCAAATAACACTACAAGAAAAAGGGTTTTTAGCGACCGAACTTTTAGCGCCATTGAGACAGTAGTGCCGACGACAGGTCGTCCTGAAGGGGAAGGTGGAATAGCTGAAATTTTGGACGCCGGAGCAAGCAGTGCCGACGAAACAATAAGGAGATCTCACCTAATGCTGATTTTGCTGATTGTGTGGAATTGCAGCCAGAGGTAATCTAATGTAATTTTTTTAGAAAAATATTCTGGAATTGAGAATTTTCTCAAATCCATTTTGCAGTCTTGTTCTTATTGTGACGAGTCAGCCTAAAAGATTGAAACTCCGAAGGGATAACTGGGATTCTGATGTTGGATTAATCGTGTTAGTTCACGGGTTCAGCCTACGGGTCAACGGGTTAAGGGTCATTGGTTGAATGGGTCACCTGGGTTTGTTTGTTTCTGCACGTGTTGCAGCAAATAATGAATTTGGTTGGAGTTTGACAGAGTAAAGAGGATAAGTTGTGGGAATATGCAAAGACTATTTCTTTGTTTGTATTTTTTCTTTTAAATAGCATATCAGTAGTTTCTTTGTAAGTCTAAATACCATTTCTGATATTGAATAAAGTAGCCTTTCGGTCATTTTCTTCTCTGCAAATTACTTTCATATACATACGCGAGTGTGTTGAACCAACATCTGATACATTTGAATTCGATGAAATTCTTATTGAATTCGCTTATCAAAAGCGTGTCTATGAAGTTGTAGACTTGTAGCAAAGCCTGTTGTGGAGGTTTATAACTTTATCTTGACTCATAAATTAACAAAAAATTTAATTATGAGTTATCTGTTTTTGTTTTGAAGAGTGTTCTAGATGGATATAATGGAACAATCATGGCAGCTGGTACGGGGAAAACTTACACGCTTGGAAAACTTGGTGATGAAGATACTTCATAATACTCCTATTTACTTGAATTTTCAACTGAATGTTTAATTATTCTAAGCTGCTTCAATGAGTGTTAGATTTTTCACATGTGTAAGAGGCTGCTACGACCCTTTTGCAAGTTTATTTAAAATGACTTGTATTTTTAGTCATTTTTAACTTTTGTATTTTTACTCTATAAAGTCCTGCTATACTAATTAATCTTGGTGGATCTAGTGATTGTTTAGCCTACGAATGGCAGGTAAAAGAACCTCAAGCAGATCCTATTAATCTTGACGACCATGATGGAGAAGTTATTACTGCAGAATGGTATGCATTTTTATCCCTTGGGATAGGGGTAAGGTTTGCCCTCATCACACCCTCCCCAGACCCTACAAATAGCGTTAGCTATGTGTGGGATTATACTGTGTACGTTTGGTTTGGTATGCCATTATTTTTAGTAGACTTGACATATGTATGCAGATTTACCTTATTTATCAACCTGCAGGTATACTCATGTGTGAATAGGATAACTGTTTTTTGAAGCTTGAATATTTTTTTTTTAATTTTTGTTAAGCTTCTGTATAGTAGGTACATTTTTTGTGCTTGAATTTTTATTTTGTTAAGCTTTATGTTTAGTTGTTTTCCAAGAGATTTATGTTGAAGTCAAAAGTAAATGCTTGCTTGACAAGGCTAGGAACCAGGATAGGTTTGACCTGAAATGTAGTATTCACTGTATTTGCTGAAAAGTTAGATAGAAATGGTTGTATGCATGTGAATCAAAAAAGTTGTAACAAGTTAGTCTTAATCTAACTAATTTAGTATACTTAAAGTTTGGAGTTTGATTATGACATAAAACTAATTTATGCGTGCCTGGTAAGGGGTATTTAAGGAATAGTTGAGGATGTATATAATCTTGCAAGGGAGAGGGTATGAGATTAGTAAAAGCACATTTTTTTTCTTGCAGATTCTTATAAAATAACATTATATCATTTCATTCTGCCATAATTTTTTTAGAAAGATTGAAAAAGCAACAACACATCTAAATGACTAGAAAATGTATTAAATCCCAAGTTCAATGTTCATTTGCAGGCTCATAAAATGTTGTTCAGTTGTAAATTTAGCAGACAGCAACGAGTCAACTATCTTATAGTTTGGAGCTGTTATTTTCTAAGTATGGGTCGAAGATGATGCAATAGCAGCAAGTGTGGGCCCATTAGTCGTTAAAACCAGCTTATAAGTGGTCTCCAAAAAGGTTAGTTTTTTTTCTTTGCTTTATTAGAAAGGGCATCAATTTTTTGTTACGCTTATTGCCTTCAAAAAGGTTGAGTCTTCCTTGATTCTGATAGTTAAGGGGAATGGTATGAGTGGGCCTTATGGTGGCGATGCTGCAGAAGTGAAGGAGATGTGGATACTATTACTGGCGGCGATTTAGATGCACATTTTAGTTTCATATTTGCTAGGTACATACGTTATATTTTTACTACTGTCAATCTTGTGAGGCTAATTTATTTGTTTTGAGCCCTTAGAATAGATTTCAGTAGATAAATTGCTTGTCATGTCATAGGATATTTTGAGTAGAATAAAAGATGGTAATTGTAGTTGCTAGTCTTTCGATTTACTAACAGCAGAATTGTAATTTTGTCAACAAAACCCAGGAAAAACAAAAAAAAAAAAACATTTTTTTAGTTTCAGGCTCTTTAGCGACGACCAGGTCTTAAATGATTTTATTAAAAATTTATTTTTATATGGAAAAGTTAAATTTGGTGACAACCTTTTAGCGACGACTTTTTACCGACGACAATTTCCACCTTTAGGCACAGAGCAAAAACGACGACACTTTTAGCGACGACATAAGGGTCATTAGCATACCCGTTTTTCTTGTAGTGAATTCTAGTTGAAACCGAGTTGATGTTGTATTTCATTAATTATTTGTTAGGTTCGGTTTCAACTAGAATTGATGACAACGGGATTAGAAAATTTGACCTCAACTCAATTTAAACTTGTAAAGTTTTATAAAGGTTAAGCAAAAGATGAACAGATACAACAAAACACCAACTTTAAACAGTCGGCACAGATTATAGTAATAAACAGAACAGGCCACAACCAAACTTGTCGGAGGGCAATAGTAACAAGCCGCAACCTTTAATCGGAGGGCAGAAAATAACGAGCCTCAACCACGTTTAAGATGGAGGGCAACTAGAATCTTGAACAAGATTAAACGACTCTTCAATCCAAAGAGAGAACCAGACAAAAGAGATGCAGACAGATGTTGAAGATGAAAAGCTGCTCTTGCAAAGACCGGAACGGCGCCTCCTTTTAATAGGGCAAGAGAAACAACCAACACCCTTGAATTTAGACATAATTACCAACCAGCCCTCCAACTTTACCAATGGTGAAAAACCTGAAAGAGAGAAAAACAAATAAGATAAAAGAAAAGAGGAAGCTGCTGAATTACCTCAATTTAACATCCCCCCATAATTCAGACAGCAAAAATGTCAAATAAATTTAATTTGTTGCACATGAAATTATGTTGAGACACATTTAATCCTTTGGTAAAAATGTCACCCAGTTGTTGATTTGAAGCAATTTTAACTGTTTTTATTATTCCAGCTTCAATTTTTTCCCTGATAAAGTGAAGATCAATTTCAAAATGTTTGGTTCTATTGTGAAAGACGGGATTGGCAGATATAGAAATAGCAGAGCTGTTGTCACAAAACAATTTTACAGGAAGGTTGTTTTTATTTCTTAAATCTTTTAAAATGTTTAAAATCCACATGATTTCACACGTAGCAGAGCACATTGCTCGGTATTCAGCCTCTGCTGTCGACCTAGACACTGTCTCCTGTTTTTTACTTTTCCAGGACACTAGGCAATCTCCCAGAAAAACACAGTAGCCAGTGACGGATCTACGAGAGGTGAGACACTTACCCCAATCCGAGTCAACAAAACATTGTAAATCAAAGTTCTTACCTTTTCTGAATAGAAGACCTTTACCTGGAGATTTTTTCAAGTATCTCAAAAGTCTTAAAGCAAGTTGAAGATGTGGGTTAGTCGGACAATGCATGAATTGACTCAAGTAATGCACAGAATATGAAATATCAGGTCTAGTATGAGACAAATATATCAATTTTCCAATTAATTTTTGATACCCAGAAATGTTATCTAACACTTGATCATCACTAGCACACTTGGATGTTACAGTGTAATTTTGTTCTATAGGAATGTTAACAGGTTTACAACCTAGCAAGCCAAATTCAGTTAGGAGATCAAGACAATACTTTCTTTGGGACAGACATATCCCTTTTTCAGATTTTAGAACTTCAATTCCAAGAAAATATTTTAGAAGACCTAAGTCCTTGATCATAAAATTAGAACTCAAGAGTTGTTTAATGTTTTTAATTTCACTCTCATCATTGCCTGTTATAACTATGTCATCAACGTATACCAATAAAGCAATAAACACAGTACCAGCATTTTTAGTAAACAATGAATAATCACTTTTGCTTTGAACAAAGCCAATTTCTAACAAGACGCTTGTCAATTTTTCATTCCACATCCTAGGGGCTTGTTTTAGACCATACAAAGATTTTACAAGTTTGCATACTTTAGTTTCAGATTTAGAGAAATAGCCTTCAGGCAAAGACATATAAACATCCTCTGTTATGTTTCCATATAAAAAGGCATTATTTATGTCTAACTGATAAAGGGGCCAATCATTTTCAACAGCTAGACTGATTATACACCTAACAGTGACCATTTTAACAACAGGGCTAAAGGTTTCATCAAAATCAATTCCTTCCCTTTGACTATACCCCTTAGCCACAAGTCTAGCTTTGTACCTCTCTATCTCGCCAGTAGATTTATACTTGATTTTATAGACCCATTTACACCCAATAGCTTTTCTTCCTATAGGCAAATCAACTAGAGTCCAAGTATTATTTCTATTTAGAGCTTCCATTTCTTCATTCATAGCATTGACCCAATTTGGGTTTGTAACAGCTTCATTAAAACACTTAGGCTCAACAGTTTTATTTATGGAAGACACAAAGCAGAAATTTTCAGATGATAATTTGGAATAATTGACAACCTTTTCAACACCATATTTGACTTTCCCTTCTACAATGAATTCAGAAAGTTTTTTTGGTAACTTCACAGTCCTAGATGATCTCCTAGGCTGATTTTGGGCATCAGCACCCTCAAATGGATTTGTCTCGTCAATAGGTTCAACTGTGTGGTCTGCCTCGCCAGTAGTATTGTTTGGAATACTAGGCTGCTGACCAGTTGTACCTTGAGATCCCTCTCCTTCATCATCGGGGTTTTCACTTTCAGGGAACTTTGGCGAAGAAGCTTCAAACATGTCAAAAAAGTTTAAGTTATTAACATCTTTTTTAAAGGAAAAATTTTGTTGAGTAAATATTTTATCTTCTTTAAAAGGAAATATGTTTTCATAAAACTTTACGTCTCTAGAAAAAATGACCTTTCTTTGATCTAAACTCCACAGTTTGTATCCTTTTTTAACATTTGAATATCCAATAAGAACACATTTTTCAGCATGACTCGAAAATTTATTTGTATTTTGTAAAATTGTACTGAAGCATAAACAGCCAAAATTCCTTAGGTGACTAAGAGAGGGATTAAACCTAAACATTAATTCATATGGGGATTTTCCAGATAAAACGGAAGACGGGGTCCTGTTAATCAAATAAACAGCAGTTAAGACACAATCAGACCAAAAACTAATAGGAATACCTCCTTGAAAGAGGAGGGCTCTAGCAACATTAAGGGGATGCCTGTGTTTCCTTTCCACTGTCCCATTTTGTTGAGGGGTATAAGTGCAAGAAGTTTGATGTAAAATCCCTTTAGAGTTTAAAAAACCAATCATTTGATTATTTATAAATTCTGTTCCGTTATCAGTTCTACACATTTTTATAGTTTTTTCAAACTGATTTTGAATTAGGTTAAAGAAACTTTGGAAGCTGCAAAAAACTTCATCCTTATTTTTCAATAAATAAACCCACACTGCACGTGAATAGTCATCGACAATGGTTAGAAAGTATTTATACCCTTCTCTACTTGCAATTTTGTAAGGACCCCATAAGTCTAAATGAACAAGTTCACCCACACTTTTGGTTTTATGTTCACTTAATGGAAAAGGAATTCTAGACTGTTTTGCCTTGTGACACACATCACAGGGTATGGACTCCTTTGGAAAGGTAATGCCAAGGGATTGTTGTAAAACATTAAGAACTTGGTCAGAGGGATGTCCTAGTCGGGTATGCCACAAATTGACACCACTAATACTGTTAAAACACACCTTAATAGGAGCAGATTCATGTCCAACAAAGTAAAGGCCATCACTTTGACTACCAGTCACCATGATTTTCTTTGACTGCGAATCCTGAATATAACAACTATGTTCATCAAATGCTACTAGTAGTTTATTATCTTTGGCCAACTTGTGAACAGATAAAAGATTAACTTTGTAACCAGGAACCACAAAGACATCAAACAAGGTTACATTTTCATTTAATCTGATATTACCAATTTTTGTTACTTTAGCACTAGTTCCATTTGGGTGACCAACTTTAAAATTAAACTCAGATACATCAAGTTCATTAATTAGGTTTTCGTCGGATTCAACCATATGTTGATTCGCCCCTGAATCAACCACCCAATTATTGTTGGTTCCCAAATCATATGTACTACAACAGCCAAAGAAAGAATGAGAGCTAAATAAATTTCTTGAAAAACAGGATTTACCTCCTAAATTACAGGATTGAGATTCCGTCCCATTTTTTTCATTTATCAGATTCAAAAGCTTTGAAATTTGATCTGTTGTGAAAGGGAGAGACCCTGAGGTAGAAGCATTAGAACCATTTGACTTGTTGACAACAACATTATTTGATGTACCCGACTTATGAAACTGGTTTGAGGTTGTTTTCTTATAGTTTTGAGGAAATCCAACCAATTCAAAACATTTGTCAATTGTATGACCCAACTTGTTGCAATGAGAACATTTTAGGTTTGGATTTGGACCTCTTACAAACTTCTTTTGTTTATCAAATGATTGATTTTTAGTAAAGAATGCCACATTTTGACTATCAAAAGACTGGTTTTTAGTAAAGAAAGCAACATTTTGGTTTTTAATAGAGGAATTGCTTCCCCTATGTGACTCTTCCCGGGAGATGATAGAAAAGGCAGTTTTAACATTTGGAAGAGGTTCTTGGGTTAAAAGATTTGACCTGATTGGTTGATAAATATCATCCAATCCCATGAGGAACTGCATGAGTTTCAAATGCTGATTAAATTCAGAAAACTTGTTTGCAGCTTTGCATGTACATGCGGGGAGTTGTAAAATAGCATCATATTGTTTCCACATAGAGTTTAACTTATGATAGTAATCAGAAACAGAGGAACCATTTTGTGTAAGAGAGTTAATTTTTTGATGTAGGTTAAAAATAACAGAACCATCCACTTTATCATAAGTTTCTTTTAACTCATCCCACACATAAGCAGCCACCGTAGAAAAAACTTGACCAAGATATAATTCTTCAGATATAGAATTTAAAATCCATGTTAAAACAATAGAGTTACATCTATCCCAATGTTTTGCAAGAGTTTCATTTGTAGTAGATCTTTCACAAGAACCATCAATAAAACCAAGTTTATTTTTAACTTCAAGCGCCAATCTCATAGAATTAGCCCACACAGTGTAATTTTCGGTCCCTTTTAGTTTGATATTGACAATAACCATATTACTAGTATCACCAGGGTGTAAAAATAGAGGGTCACTAAAATCAAGTTTACTAATTAGTGTTTCTTTACTACTTTTTTCACTCATGATACACAACTAAAGAGAACAGTGGATTAAATATTAGGATACAGCAAGGTACAAACAAATTGAAGTAGAAACTAAGCAGCAACTTAATAGATGTAACAGGTAAGCACGTTAACCGACAGTTGCCTTCAATATCCCACAAATGCCTATCTTAAGGGGGCATACAGTAGTGAAGCAGAAATAACAGATGAGAATAGAAAGAACTTACAGGATATCCACCGCCAACAAGGTTTATAGATAAACTTACAGCGCAAATGAGAGAGGGGCAGAACTAAGATGTTCCCAAATCTGATATCTTCACTTAGGGTTTCCGATTACCAAAAATCAGCAACCCAGAAAAAAAAACTTTAACTTTTAACCACAGCGGAAAAAAAAAACACACCCAGAAACGCTTTGTACGATCAGAACACAGGCACCCAAAATCGAAAAAAATTTGAAATAAGTAAACCTTCGATCGCAGTCAGAGCTCAACTTGAGCTCTGATACCATGTAAAGTTTTATAAAGGTTAAGCAAAAGATGAACAGATACAACAAAACACCAACTTTAAACAGTCGGCACAGATTATAGTAATAAACAGAACAGGCCACAACCAAACTTGTCGGAGGGCAATAGTAACAAGCCGCAACCTTTAATCGGAGGGCAGAAAATAACGAGCCTCAACCACGTTTAAGATGGAGGGCAACTAGAATCTTGAACAAGATTAAACGACTCTTCAATCCAAAGAGAGAACCAGACAAAAGAGATGCAGACAGATGTTGAAGATGAAAAGCTGCTCTTGCAAAGACCGGAACGGCGCCTCCTTTTAATAGGGCAAGAGAAACAACCAACACCCTTGAATTTAGACATAATTACCAACCAGCCCTCCAACTTTACCAATGGTGAAAAACCTGAAAGAGAGAAAAACAAATAAGATAAAAGAAAAGAGGAAGCTGCTGAATTACCTCAATTTAACAAAACTATTCATGATAAAACGGGAATAGATAATCACTTACGACAAAATCCATTACAATATCCTCGTCCGAACTTGCAACAACCAACGTTTTTATTGTACCTTTTCCCCTGTGAAACAACATGAAACATACAATACATTAGCTTCTCTATGTATTTCATATTCAGACTATATAATGATTATGAGCATGGATGCACATAAATTTAAAAAACAAGAGAGCGTATATATCAAAGTTCATAAGCCATAAAAGGTTAGAATACTAACCGGTCTCAAGGGAAGACCAACTTTATTAAGAGTTACAAATGGCTCCACTAGATTTTGTCAATGTTTTATTATTACTAGCTTAGAACCCGTACATGTAATACACATGGGGGTAAAAGGATGTTTACATGCCATTAAATACCTCTCCTCCCATCACATTTTTGGTATCCTCATAAACACAAAAAGCTTGCTAAAATTAACTCCTTTCTTATACCAGATTACTAGTAAAATTATGTTGGCACCGAACATGATTTGTAACACTTGAAAACTCAGTAAATTCAATCAACTTATCACCATTGGTGCAGCGTTGATAAGGAATACTACCCATTGTTTCGTTACATTTGGGAAGTGATCCGACACAAACCCAAAGCACATGATTCTATTGAACGGTGGGGCGAAATTGCTTTAAGGATAGATTTCAATCGCCTCGAAGCAATAAGTTGTTGTTTCGATTGTCGATTGTAATTTTCAATTTACTTGGACATTTATTAGAACACTAGAACTAACAATCTTAAAGAAGTCTTGTATGAACAACTGTATCAAATAATCCACCACAAATAACGAAAGACATCGTCAAGATTAGAATGTTTTGACGAGAAAGATTCAAATGGTGGAATCAACACGATTCAATCACAATTACAAGTACACGATTTCTATTCGCTTTCTATATTAATCCTTAATGCATATAAGTAGAATTTCATGACACACATACTTCGAAAATTAACGTGTACTATAAGATTATGATTACACTTTGTGCCTAACTGAATCACTGCACATTACAATATTTAAAAGGTTAAGAAATCTATAGTAAATTGACTTCATAAATTCACTCTTGATATTCAAAAGATTAAATTTATATAGTAATTTGCTAAAGAAAAAAACATGATTCTCCTGGTCGTGTATGATTTTGACGGTTGATCATAAACTTGAAAGTTACGTTCTTTAAAAACCATATCTTAATGATTGAAAGTTGATTCCTAGGAAATCAATAAAAGAAACAAGAATCATTTTACATAATTCTGTGACATACAAATATGTTTGAAGTATGATTTCTCAATTAGTTTTCTTTGGTAATCCTTTTATCTTTGGTATCCTTTTATGAAAGGATGTTTGATGTTGTTTAGTGGGTATATTTTTTATTAAATTAAATTTGTAACAGGATTATCAAGTTTTAAATTTATAAAATGATTTCTATTTTAGATAAGAACCAAATATCAAACGAAAGAACACGAATTTCTTACTCAAATTTTCTTATTGTTCAGTCTGATTAAAAGGGTAGTCGTGTTTTTTTTTCCTTAACATGTTTAGTGAAACTAATTATTATCAATATGAGCATACCACGTGTACATGCCATCAAAGCATAGATGTTAAGTTAGGAAATAAATAAACAAAATAAACCCTTAAAAATCGCACTATAAGAAAACATGATTTTCACTTAAGGTATTCCGTCTAAAAATACATACATTGTCACTAATTACTCTAATCAAATAATACATACATTGTCACTAATTACTCTAATCAAATAATCACTACTAGAATACTACATAGTTAAAAATCAAAATATATACAAATATAAGGTTGTTCAAAAAGTTTTTGGCTCACTTGAAAAAACCTTGAGAAAAGCGCTTGCTTGTAAACGAACCAAACCGGCTCGAAAAATTAAATGAGTGATGGGTGAACTAAATGTGGACAAAATTATCTAAATAGATAATGAATTAACTAAATGTAAACTTATTTGTTTAAATGGCTAACTTTAATCCAATTCAGTAAAAATGTCCAATTAAATTTTAGTTTAAACGGTGGTCGATGTTAAAAATTATTTTTTCTTGGGATCGGTTAAAATTTTATGGGTGTCATTGTCAAAATTTTATGAGTGTCAATGTCAACATTTTACGGGAGTCGGTCAAGATTATACAACATATATAACAAATAAATGTTTTTTTATGGGTGTCAATTGACCCCCTAATGTAGGGGTAGGTCCACCAATGATCTTGGGGAATGGTAGTCATTCCATACAAAGTCTGCTGCATCATGTTTGACTTTTTTTTCACCTTTATACTATACATAATATACGTTTTTAACGCGTTTAATTTTTCATTAGTTTTTTTTAATAACTTTCATTTATTAATTTTTTTTTCTTCATAAAATGCAGTGTGAAACTGTTTTTAGTTTTTTTTTGTCAACATTTCAATATAATTTTTTTTTAAAACAGAGTTATCTAAAACAGAGTTTTTTTTGGTATCGTAGCCTATATTGAGTGTCGTTACTGTTGTGGTACCGTGACAGACCAAACATATTATGAACGAACAACATAATTGCCGGTATTGGTATTATCGGAACTGGTCTCAATATTCGCTTTTATTATTTTTGATGACCTGAACCGGTAATATTTTTATATTTTTTTTCCTTTTTTATTATTTAGTTTTATGTTTCTTTTCTATTAACTTTATTTTTATCGTTGCGTCTACGTTTTCATTTAAATTTTCTTAACGCGTGTCCCTACACCCGCCGCGAAGCGCAGGTAAAACCAACTAGTTTTAATTACGTGAGAATTTCTTTTTACTTTTTGCTTTGGTAGGACAAAAATATATATCTACAAAATTTAGGTATTATTAATGTAATTTAATTACACTTGAGATCTTTTATAAAAAGTTCCAATAGTGTTTGAAATTTAATTATATTAATTGTACATTTATGGTTCTTATCATTTTGTATTGCTGTTAATTAATAGCAATTAAGTAGAAATAACATGAGAGATGGATAGATATAACTACTTCAACGTTATAAAATTTGCCTTTCTAAATAAAAAGCTACTTCAACTTTATATTATAGTATGTTTTATTTTATAATTACGGTTAGTTTATTATAGATAAAATAAACAAAATTAGTCAAATGTAAGTATTTAAATTTATAAATTATAATTTAATAAAAATAGATCACAGTGGATAATTTAACTAGTATGGTAATCATTTGGTGTAAATATTAGATTGAAAACCATATTTGGTGTATATATTAGTCTAGAGTATGAACAAATATTATTCTACATAAAATTTAATGTAACATTTAGTGCATGTAGTAGAATGCTTTTGGACCCGTAAAGCTATATCTAGTGCGCTCAAGCCCAATGCCAACTCAGCTCCTTGGGGGCATTGAAAACCGCCCCCCTTTGGGCGGCAAGATAGGCGAAGGGGTGGGGCAAATCAAGAGCGTGTAACGTTTATAATCATACTATATTACTCATTAACTATCCATTAGGTTAGTTTACGTATTTCCTCGCGTGTAACGTTTATAATCTTACCTGGATAAAAATAAATTTAGTAAGTGTAAGAATACAAGGACTATAGTATACATTGAAATTGCGTAAGATTTGTCGTAGTTTTATAGCTTTTTTTCTTAACGGTAAAATTATGTCTTAGCGATCGCAATGAGTGGGTTTGACAAGCACATGTCATAGTCTCGTACTTGATTGGCAAATGTTATGAGATGGCTCGGTGATACCAGATTACTCATTAATTATCCATTAGGTTACGTTTACGTTTTTCCTCGCATTACAGTTTACCGTTTATAATCTTACTTGGATAAAAATAAATTCATTAAGTGTGAGAATACAATGACTATAGGTATACATTGACATTACATACAAACCAACATACTTCTAAATACTCCAATAACTGCATCTTACATGATTTGAACCCTCCACCTCATCAACAGAGGGGAGACTCCTTTATGAGACTATAGTTTTATAGTTAATGAGTCTTGTTGTAGCCTCCTCCTCACTGTTATAAAAGTAGGAGTAACGCAAGCTCTTCACACATTTCCTCTTGTTCTAATCTTTACCCCCCCAACTCCGGTCTTCCAACCACCGCTAGGATCGATCCGTTCAATCACCCAACCGGAATCATGGAAACTTTGACAACCCGTCGTATGAGAAACAATCCTATGCACGATCATCAATCTGCCTCAATTAACTGTTTCTTTTTCGTGTACTTCGGCACATGCAGTTTTGGTCGCGATTGCAAGTTCAATCATCCAACTTCCGTGCATCATTCGGTATCCTGTTAGTCTTTTGCTTTCAATTTCATTTCATGATGGATATGTCTCAAAAATGGTTTTCATCCTTTAATTTTAGGTTTTGATGGCTTGAATTTACTTAATTTTATGATATATACATTTCTTTTGATCGTGTTTGTTCTATGTTGTAAATTGATACATATTCGTGTTCTTCATGTGAAGGTTGATCAAGAAGCAATCACCACAACATATGCTCCTATCCCATGCAAGGTATATATAATTTATAACCGGTTGGGTGATTTTAAGATTCTTGAGTATTTCCTTGGTGTTTATATGGTTTGCAATCTTAATGAGTTTGTTGGTAAATTATTATGATGGTTTGCAATCTTAATGAGTTTGTTGGTAAATTATTATGATGGTTTGCAATCTTAATGAGTTTGTTGGTAAATTATTATGTATAAAATTATGTATATTACACGGGTGTTTAATAAAGGGCAAATGTCATAAAAAACTAACGTACTTTCTGATTTTTCTTATAAAAGTCTCTCAACAATTTTTGCATATTAAAAACCAACATACTCCCTCTTTTTCCTCACAAAAGTCTCTCAACAAATTTTTACACATAAAAAACCAACATACTTTCTTATTATTCTCATAAAAGTCACTCGACAACTATTTATCCTAGCAACTGAATTGACATAAGCAAGACAAAGGAAATCGCCCGACAAATTCACTCTATAAATAGATGACTTGTAATCAAATTATATCCATTTTTTTTAAAATACCTATAAAATTTGTGAAAACAAATAAACAATCAAATCATTTTGCAGTCGATCTCTTGCTTTGCTCTTGTTTCTGTCGGTCGATTTCCTTTGTTTTACTTCTCCAGGTTCATTTGCTAGGATAAATAGCTGTCGAGTGACTTTTATGAGAAAAACAAGAAATTATGTTGGTTTTTTATGTGCAAAGTTAACACATACACTCGTCAAAAAACATTTTTAAAAAATCTAATTTGACGTGACAACTATAAATTCTGCTAAATTAATTTTAAACATTTTTTTCTTTTCAACTGAGTATTAACTTTTTTATGTAACTGATAAATATTAATTTATATTAAATTTATTTTGTCAATGATAATTAAATAATAATTATCTATAATTAGAAGAGATAGTCGGGAAAAAACATGTTAAGAAAGTATCAGAAAGTGACATGTGTCCCTATATAATTTTTATTTAATAGTATAAAAGAAAAGATTTTTCTTTACTCCTCTCTACATTAAAGTTGACTCACAGTCAATAACGTATCTTTACAACCACTAGCTTAGTCTAGTGGCAAATGTGTATGTCCAAGATGTCATCAAAATGGTGAGGTCTTGGGTTCAAGTCTCACTTGTGATAAAAAAAAAGAAGGTCCAAGTTAAGCTAGGGGGTTTTCTCACCAATGGTGGGTTTCCTCCTATGGGGGTGGAGATGATCGGGTGGGCCAGTGACCCGTCAGTGATCCAAATTGCCGTTCAAAAAGAAAAAAATAACGGATCTTTGATTTTCGAAATAAGAATGTTTTATTAATTACTACTACTGATTTTAATAAAATGTTGTTAACTCAATTTAATGCTATATATGCACATGTATTTAACAACTTATATTTTCACACTACATAACCCAGTTTCTTCTCGTGGGTATTATGAGGATATTAAATTTAATAAAAATAATAAAGATGTATTGCATTTAATACTTTTAAGTAAGCATATGGTTTGTTGAATGAATGGTATTAATTATGTTAGTTAGTCTTACTTTATAGTCAAAAACCAAAACTATATTTTTATGCTTCAATGGACATGATAAATTGATAATGATCATTTCAGTTCATACTATTTGCAGTACTTCATTTCAGGAACTTGTAGGTTTGGATCATATTGTAAATATGATCACTCGTTTCCGATGTCTCTACTCAATTACTCCTTGCATTTCAACGCGTTCGGATTTCCAAAACGTTGGGTAATTTATTTCCTCATATGAGTTTTTTTTCATAAAACAGTGTCGCTGCTAATGCTAACATGTAAGGCAATGCAATTGATTCTGTCTTCTTAATCAGGGAATGTCGGATTGCGCTTTCTATATGCGTACCGGAACTTGTGGTTATGGAATAGCTTGTAGGTTTCACCACCCTGAGCCTGTTTTTTATTACCCTGATCAAGGATATGGTTCATATGTTGATGGCGAAGTAGTAGAGTGTCAAAAGGAATATACTCCAATTAATAATGGTTGGAATCAGAGACTTGTAACTATAACTATAAGGGAGCCATGTGTAACTCTTAATGATATTAGTCTACCCTTGAGGCCGGTAAGTATTCTAACCTTTTATGGCTTATGAACTTTGATATATATGTTGTGTGTAGTTTCTTTAATTTGAGTGCATCCATGGCCACAATGATTATATAATTCGAATATGAAATACATAGAGAAGCTAAGGTAATGTATGTTAGACGTTTTATCACATGGAAAAAAGGGCGTGTCGGTACTATGAAAATATTGATTGTTGGAAGTTTAGGTGATGATGTAGATTTAGTCATCCAATGAAATGGTCCATAAATGTTGAAAAGTCCTCCTCCGACAACCAAGAATAGAATAATAATATCCAGAATAAGTTATTTCAACTTCTTATAGTCGCATGTTTTATATTATTGTAATGGATTTTGTCGTAAGTAATTATCTATTATTGTTGTCATCAATTCTAGTTGAAACCGAGTTGAGGTTGTCTTTCATATGGATATCTTGATGTTTATGTGATGATGGAGTTATCCTTTTCTGTATATGCTAAGTTTCTTGTTAACAAGAAGAATGTAATGTATTTGTGCTCTCACCCCACCCAACATATTTTGGTATATAATGCATTAAACCCAATGGAAACTTATCGAAAGAGTTGGATAAAGCTATGGTGTATCTACGAGTGTCATATTTAGATTTTATTTAAGATTTTCGGTAAGTTGTTTAGTGATGAGAATAGGTCTTTCTTATGTGAAGGTATTACATTCAATATTGCCGTATTTTGTTTAGAATTCTTTTTAGAGTATGCTAAGATAACATAATTACTTTTAAGTTTAAGTAATTATAGAAAACATCATTTATATATATACCAACTTATATAGTTGGTCCTTAATCTTCATAAATTACACTAAACGTCCTTACAGTAAATGGTTTGTAATACATTGAAGTTAACTTTTTCTATTAGTTTTTTTTCTATATGACCATTTTATCTTAACACTTAAAGAACCAAACATGTAATTTTTTACTTTTCTTTCCTTTAGTTTTTATTTTATTACTTCACTTTTCTATCTTTTTCTTATAATTTTTCTATCACCTTTAAACTTATCTTTAAGTATTATTAATTAATTATTTTAATTCTCTTCAAAAATATAATTTTATTTATAGATTTTATTTTATTACAAGATTCATTTTCATTTTCTTAATTTTGTTATTTACTTTTCTAAATCTATAATCTATAATCGATAATCAATATCTATACTATCTAATAAATAAAGGTTTTTTAATGTTACATGTTGCCTCAATATTCATTCTCATCATTTTTTCTCCGCCTCTCTTTCTCTTATTAATAACACATTTATCTTTTAATAATAATATATTATTAAAGAAAATATTAATCTATACTAATTAATAAACAAGTAAAATTATGGGACACGTGTCACCTTCTGGTGCATTCTTAGCATAATTTTCATGCCTCTATCTCCTATTAAATACTATATTAAAATAACTAGGATATATACTCATGTATTACATGGGGTTGTTTAATAAAAAAATAAAAATACAATAATGTCTATAAAAATTTTAAATAATGTGTAAAAAAAGAAATAAAAAAATTCGTTATTTACTTAATTAAGTAATAATTAGAATTCAAATTTTATATAATCTTTTTTTAAAAAATAAAAACATTAGCATAATTAAATTCAAACTTAGTTACTTAAAATAGGAAAAAATTAGAAGATTTTAATGAGAAAAATTATTGTGATGACACGTGATATTATTTGGAATCATTTATTACAATAAAGATATATTTTTAAATGTTTAATATCAATCTAATTATGGATACTTTTTATTTAATTATAGATTGTTATTATATCATTAAACAAATGGATTTAATATATAAAAAAAATACCAAGTTAAAAAAAATGTTTTAAAAATGAACTTAATATAATTTTTAACTGTCACGTTAAAGTAGACATATTTTGATGAGTGTATGTGTTAAAAAAACTACATTATATTTTATTCAACCCGTGTAAAACACGGGTTTTTAAAAAAGTAATTTTTTATTTACTAATTATATAGCATTATATTTATTTAACCCGTGTAATACACGTGATTCTAACCTAGTTACACTAATAAAACACATTTATTTTTAAATTATCTCTTATTATAATAAACTTTAAAATCTAATTATATAACTTTTATTTTCAATCAAATATTAAATGAAAGTCAAATTACATTAAATAGTAATTAGCGTATTTTCGAAACCCAATTATATATTAATTTTTACATATTTTGAATTTTGTTTTCTATCCTTAGTATATATATAATACATTTTTACACATTTAAAATATATACATAAACATTTAAGAAATATATACAACAGTACACGGGTTATAAACCAGTAAACCAATAAAAATTAGAGGCTCGTAATATTTTTTCCGTATTTATAAAAGCTAAACTTTGTTTCTTGAAATAATTTTCCACAGCTTGGGACGAGGGGTATACCCGTCAACTAAAATTCTGCCATGATCATATTACTAGCGCTCAACACGTTATAAATCACTATTAACATTATAATCAAGCTACTTATGTACATAACTCTATAATCGATGTTTTTTTATTCATTTTCTTATAAAAATTATATAATAATATATACGCATAATCAAAGATAATAGTTTTTATTTTATTTTATAGTGTAGTTTAAAAAAATAATAATAAAGTATGCAACAGTTATGAGTTCAAAAATAACAAGTTAAAAATTGTGGTTTTCTCCATATTCGTTGACTTAACACCCCAATATTCTTAATTAATGTGTGAGATTCTTCTCACACTAAAATCACTTTTTTTTATGAAACAAGGAAAATTAAATTCCAAAATGACTTGAATGGTAATAAATACAACTTTTATAACTTAACAACTTTTTTGTTTCCTTTTAAAAGACAAAAATATATACTTAAAAAAAGTAGGCATAAGACTATAATATATATATACTAAAAAAAGTAAGCATAAGACTATATAATTGAGTGTATTTACAACATTTCTTCGATGCCTATGTCATCTCTGGTATATCCATCAAAACACAACACTTTGATGTGAAAGAATATAAATATATTTTCAAACAAACAATTAAATTTGTGTTTTTATGCAATAGGTTTTATCTAGTCAATTTATCTTTACGACGTACCTATCTCTATCTACGTTTAGATATAAATTTTATTTAAAACCGAGCCGACGCAACGCGCGGCCAAAACATCCTAGTTGATCAATATAAACACAAAATATATTATTAATGCGAAGGCATTTGAGTTCTTTAAACAAGTTCAATATGTATGAAAGATAATTTTATTAATTATACATTTCTTGTACTTATTATTTTGTTCTGTAGTTAATTACTAGTAATTGAGTAGAAATTCAATGAGAGGTGGATAACTAACTGCTTTAACTTTATAAAATATTTATTTTATAGTTACAGTTGGTTTATCTTTTATAAATAAATAAAAAAAAAACTCATATCACTACAAACTTTACAAGATTCTCTAGGGTGATACATATAAACAAGAACCTAATACCTAATTTGATTTAGTTTTATAAACATAATAGTTTTATCGAAATAATTCACATACATAATTTCTCTATGTCTAGACTGACTGGTGTCATTATAGAAACCCAAAATTAGGTTTCTGGATTGGATTTTACATTGCTATCGAAAATTATACAGATGGTCCATACGGTTCACTGAAATGTAACAAAGGAGCGGTCCTTGAAGTGAATAGATGTTAGAATCTCCGTTGAATTTTAACAAAATGACTATAATACCTTTTAAATTTAAGACTAAAAAAAAGATAATGATGCTAAATGCATATTGAGTACCGGGAATACACTTTAGGTTTCGAAAATGGATGGAGATCATTTTGGGAGTGCCGGTATTTTAGAGAAAAATGATTCTTTGAAGGGGCTTCCCTAAATCAATCACATCATCTCTCTACTTTTACTCATAGGGGGTGCGTTGAGCATATAGGAGGGGTACGTCAAGGCTCACCCCTTTGAAAATGTGAGGGCACTCATGGTTGAAAGGATTCATCTTTCTTTCATACCGATTTATGAAGTTTTAGTAGACTGCATAAAAAACAGCTTTGGTAGGTGTTTGGATCTGGGTTATGTAACTGAATTTCTGAATTAAGATTTAGATAAACAAATTTTGTTGTGAATAAGGAAAAGAACCATTCATCCAACTCACCAAATTAAAAACCATATTAAGCTTTTAACAAAAAAAAACAAGATTAACAATAAGAAAAAAAGATTAGTCACAGTGTGACTAATACTTGAATTTGTATGTGGGTCCCCCACTCTTTATTTTTGTTTTAACTTCTTTGTTATCTTTTTTAATTTCTGTCTTTTAGCATTAATGGTAAAATGGACATTTTACATGCGCTTAACCCCGGTCCATCCAACCTAAGGACCAATCCATGTTATGTTTAAGTGAACAGTGGCGGACCATCCACGTAATTTCTGATAATGTGAGACTAAACATGAAATATGAGTAAACCATAAGGACCATCCATATAATTAACTCTTCTAAATTTGTAATGCTAACTGAATTAATGAGCTACAGCCTTAATTGAGATGATAATCTATATGTATCATTTGCATGCATCTATTGTGTCGTATCAGCTACTTTTTTTTAAAGGCAAATTTTTTAAATCTAGTTAGGAGTGGGACTTAAACCCAAATCAGCTACTAGTTAGTATTGTAATATGCTTATGTTTTACTGAAAGCAGGTAGTGAAGTTGTGTGTGCATGAGTGTATGTGTTTGTATGTGCTTGCACGAGTGTCACTCTCTGTGCATGCACCATAGTTATCAACGGCGCAACGTGCAAAAAAAGCGAAGGCCTGAGAAAAAACACACTTAAATGAAAACTTTAAAATATATTATGTATTGAAAAATAATACTATTTTTCAAATAAAATAAAGATAAGCTATTATACAACATTTAATATCATCTACCATTGGAGTGGTGGTCCAATAACAGAGGCAAAGCCTCTTAAACACCTAAAAGACCTAAAGGTCATGGGTTCAAGTCCCACTAAGTAACAAAATTTGCCGTTAAAAAAAACATTTAATATCATATAATTAGTACCAAAATGTTCCAAGTCAAATACCAAAATGTTCAAATACCTAGGAAATGAGGTTTCAATCGGTATTGTGGAAGCTTTTATAAGAAATGACAATAAAGTATATAAAAAAAACTGTGCCTAGGACATAAAAGCGCAATCACTAAGTTTTGCCTCAAAAATGCGCCAAGGCACCCCATGCGAGCGCTTTTAACAACTATGATATGTACACCTGTGAACAATACAAAATGATATTATTTTGATGTTTTCTTATAGAACAGTGAATATCACCACAATGTTCCTCTTACATGTAATTTATTATTTATTTTTTGGAGGTTAATTGCATATGTATTGGAATCATGGTGTTGGCATTGTAACTTTGATAAAGATATGTGCTTTTCCTGAAATGGACATTATCAATGTATGACTCCTACACAAATTTCTTAAGGATTATACTAAAGACAAGTGGGATAGTTTTGGGCAATCATGTCATTTGAGTTATAGATTCTTCACACTCCTAACTCTCAACTGCAAATCCAACCAAACTTTTTATATACTCTATGCCACCAACACTCAAATCTTTCCATCAAATCCATGCTAAATTTTCCCTCAAGAAAGCAATGAAGTTGTCACTATTAGCATTGGTGTGGTTCTTGGTCTGTTTTCAAGTTGGAGCAAGAACACATTCACCATTTCTCATCAACCTTCAACAAATCCAACCATCAGACTACTTTCTTGTCACAGGTGATGTTTAAATTTCAAAACTTTGAACTTATTTTGTGCAAAAAACTCCAGACACAAAGTTACTATTAAAAAAAATATTTCGAGAAATATATTTTATTTGAGAAAAAAGCAGAGTATAGAGAACATGAGCTGAAAAAATTGGTTTTGATAGGATGCAGCAGTAACTGTGATATATCTTGTTGCTACTGTGACATCAAGAAACAGCCACCTATTTGCAACCAATGTTGTGAGGATGAAGAACCTTAAACTACGGTATGAACTTCTAAACAAACAAAAAATTTCTATATTTTCATGTTTTTCAACAAGAACCTATGCATTGTGTTAATGCAGATAGAACCACTGTGATGCTACAGAGATTGTAAAGTAAGATTACACACAGAACAGGAGGCGTGATTTCTATGTTCGGTTATTATACTTTAGCATGTTGTTTTTATTCCTAAATCCTAATACATACAGAAAACATATTCTACTAAACAAAACTGTTACAGACTGAAGTTAAGATAAGGCTACAAAAGTGTAATTGAGGATAAGATTGTTTTACCTCTTATTAGCTGATGCTTAGTTTCAACACCTATGAAAGAATGCTAATAGCAAAACATTGATAAAGCCAGGCCAAGGGCATAATAGTAATTCTACACACCACTTCAAAACCTTTTTGTGAGTCCAAGGAAAACCGCAGCGGACGATATTTGCACTTTAAGGTCTGCAACGTCAAGATCGTGACCGCCTTCTACCAGACCCCACTTCTCCACCTGGAAGGATTTTTTTTAAATAAGATCAGATTATGCTTTACCTAAAATGGGTCAAACGGGTAACTATTATGAAATAAAACAAACTGTAATTATATTTGACAAATTAATTCTATAAAGAATTTTAAAAGTTTAACACGTTTTAACTTAGTACACAATGTCAGCAAGATTAAAAAAGAAGACACGAACCTGCATATCTTCTTCAAGTCTAATTAATTCAATAGCTTCTTGAATTTGTAGTCTCCCACGGAACATTGCAATCGAAATTATTAATGAGTGTGATGCAGAAGCAAGTGCATCAATGGCTGCCAGTTCATTATCATTGGTTTTCTTAAGAACGTTTTCAATGGCATTTACAAGACCATCCTCCTGCTTTCCCCCAAAAAAGCTGGAATATACAACCGGCTTAAAACCAAACTCTGACTCTACCCATTTAAGCAGAGGGTCAATTTTCTTCACTTGCAGTTCTACAAAATCAAATATTTTAAGAATTAAATGTAAAGCAACTCTAGGGTAAAACATGATGCTATATAAGACACTAACTACTAACAATTTAATTTAGGCAATTTGTAATGCTTATGTTTTCTGTTTTATGTTCCTATGAGTTGTGTTTTTTGCTTGACAACTATTCGGCAATATTATTAGTATAAGGGGTCGGCCCATTTATGCTATGTCAGTTGGCCCTAGGTTCCTGTGTAGATCCCTATATATATATATATATATATATGTCATATTGTAATCCTAGAATACACAAATCAATATACAATAAAATTTACCAAGTTTATCTTGGTATCAGAGCAAGGTTCTAGATACAAGCTCTAGCCGTCGCCTCCGGTTCCCGGTTCTAAATCCGGTACTGTTCACCGGCACTGTTCACCGGTTCTGGTCACGGTACTGTTCATCATTTTTTTTAATCAATCATACCAGTGGCAAACCGATTGTAGCCTTCACCTCAACCGAGAAAAATTCCCACAACTCTCACAAGTTTAGTTTCACGCTATCTCCTACAAACTATGGTCACTGGAAACTTTTGATTCAGCCTTTTCTAACTACACATGGTTTATTCGGCTACGCTGATGGGAGTATTCCCTGCCCTCCCTCAACAATATCCTCTCCAGGAACTTCTGGAAAGGAGGATGCTGTTGTTGTCACTAGACCAAATCTCGATTACACGACATGGTTGTCTAATGATGCCCATGTTCGTATGTTGACTATTTCAACCATCTCTGAGGCATCTTTTCAGCATGTTCAAGGTACAACTTCACGGGATCTGTGGCTCAGCCTTGAACGTGCTTATGCTCCAAATACCTCTTCTAGAGAATTTACCCTGAAAACACAACTACTTAAGATACAGATGAAAGGAGACGAGACCTATGCAGTCGAAATCGGTGATATATCGATTATCGGTCCTATGACAAAATATCGGTCCCGATATTATCGGTGATATTTACCGAGATATCGCCGAGATTTTGATTCCATAATATCGGTTGTCTCACTGATTTTCTCGGTTTACTAATCTTGGCCCTTTTTTTTAACATTTTTCTGCCTCAAAGCCCATTCCCCTTTAAAAATGTTGGCTCAATGCCTTGTACCCATAGCCAAAACTATCGAAGTAAATGCCCTAACTCCCTAATACACCCACGTTCGCACTTAGCACACCTGCTAGATCATGTTTCTAATATAAAATACTGCCACTTTTTAGTTTTGACTTTTGATTTGATTGTTAATATTATATATGTGTGTGTATATAAGTTTATGCATGATATAAAAGCTACCGATATCCCACCGCGAGAACCGATATCTCAAATATCGGTCCTTGACCAATAACCGATATTTTTCCGCATTAACTGCTTAGGACGAGACATATGTTGCCTACCTTGCCAGGGCACAAGAGTATGCCAATGCCCTTGCAAATATTGGGCGACCAATGCCTGACACAGATATAGTTATGTTAGTTGTTACAGGTCTTCGCGAAGAATACAGCGGGCTCAAACAAAGTCTCCTTGTGAGACAGTTCACAACTGTCTTCTCCGAGCTTCCTGGTCTACTTGCAGACCACGAGTTTTTGATACACAAACCGACTACTGACACCATACCTAGTCAAGCCTTCACGGCTGCCACAGCAGCCAGCCCGTCTCTGCCTCCGGG
Source organism: Smallanthus sonchifolius (assembly GCA_023525975.1). Taxonomy (NCBI): domain Eukaryota; kingdom Viridiplantae; phylum Streptophyta; class Magnoliopsida; order Asterales; family Asteraceae; genus Smallanthus; species Smallanthus sonchifolius. The sequence continues at coordinate 54,857,078 of CM042041.1, read as the reverse complement.
TGATACGGTTCAAACCATTCAACAACTGGTTGCCCGCTTAGGCTTTCAGTTGCAACCATCTGTAGGTCCGTCCCAAGATGCTGCTCCTCAAGCCTTTTACTCCAACCGGCCCGGTCAATCAAACTATAGCCGCAGGCGAGGTTCTTACCGCGGCGTTCGCGGTGGCCGTGGAAACAACAACTACAACCGTAATCAAGGAAGCAACAATCGCAACCCAGGTCAGTTTAGTTAGGCTTCTAATCAAAACACCGTTTATGGAACTTGTAACAAGTGTGGAATTGGACATGTACCATCTCAATGTCCAAACCGAGACCCATCCACCTTCCGGACGAGACAGCCGTCTGCCAACTTTGCTGACTATCACTCACAAGACACGGGCTCCAACAATCATGTAGCACCGGATATGTCAGGTTTTGACTCCGCTGAGTCCTACTACGGTGATGACAATCTCCGTGTTGGTAATGGTAAGGGTCTCCCCATTTTACACATTGGCTCCTCCACACTTTCCTCACCTAATAAAACCTTTTACCTGAAACATATCCTTCATGTACCAGCTATCAAGAAACACCTTTCTGTACAAAAATTTTGTCACGATAATCATGTTTATTTTGAATTTCACGCAACTTTTTTTGCTGTGAAGGACAGGTATACACACATTACCCTCCTCACTGGTCCAAGTGACGGTGGACTCTACTCTATCAACCTTCCGCTCAGTCGACCAGTTCCAAAAGTTGCTTTCTCAACATCTCGTGCTACAACAACCACATGGCATCAACGATTGGGACATCCACATTCCCTGTTGTTTCAGACTATGCTTTCCAAATACTGTTTACCTATTTCTGCTAAGACTTTTGATTTTAATTGTGTTTCTTGTTCAGTTGGAAAATCTTCCAAACTCAATTTATTATCATCTGATTATAAAAGTACTCGTATTTTGGATTTAATTTTCTATGAAGTTTGGGGACCATCCCCTGTGACATCGTTTGATGGTCATAACTACTTCCTTCTGTGTGTTGATCATTTTTTTAAATTTATGTGGTTGTTTCCCTTAAAACGAAAATCTGATGTGTGTCTCTTGCACAAGTCTTTGTATGGTCTCAAACAAGCACCACGGGCCTGGTTTGAACGGCTCTCCTCGGCTTTGACAGCTCTCGGTTTTCGAGGATCCAAAACGGATCCTTCGTTGTTTATTTTTTCCCGCAATGGGATCCTTCTATATATACTTGTGTATGTAGATGATATTATTTTGATAGGGAACAACAACCAGGCTATTGATCATGTGGTACACAGTCTCAGTCAGTCGTTTTCAATCCAAGACATGGGGCCATTATCCTATTTTTTGGGCATTGAGATTGCTCAAAAAGGGTCTGATATCATTCTCTCGCAGCGGAAATACATAAATGAATTGCTGACTAGAGCCAATTTGTCTCATTCTAAACCAGTTCCATCACCTTGCACCACCAGCGCCCCACTTTCTTTGGGTGACAGTCCTCCTTTTGATGATCCGGTAAAATACAGGCAAATGGTTGGTGCCCTACAGTATGTTACTCTATCGCGACCTAACATCACATTTGCAGTTAATAAAGTGTGTCAGTTCATGCATTCACCTACTGAAAATCATTGGTCAGCTGTGAAGCGAATTCTAAGATATCTACATGGGACTGATAATCATGGCCTATTGGTTTCTAGCTCCTCCTCTCCTATTTTACATGCTTATACGTATGTTACTGATGTGACCGCCTTCTCTGATGCTGACTGGGCTGGATGCCCGGACGACCATCGATCCACGGGGGGGTATGCTATTTACCTTGGATCAAATCTTGTTTCATGGTCTGCTAGAAAACAGAAGACTGCATCTCGGTCATCCACTGAATCTGAGTACAAAGCCTTAGCTGATACAGTTGCCGAATTGACATGGCTTGAAACATTACTGCTTGGTTTTAAAAAGCGAGAAGCACACCGAATCGACAAGGTCTAAATCCGAAGCGCAAATCGAAAAAGTGGACCGATTTTCGTACGCGAAGCGCAAGGTGCTTATATAATTTTTTTTATATATCCCATCGGTTTTTAGCATCCCCTACCCAAAATATAGCCATAAATAAGGTTTATATATGATTTAATGTATAAATTACTTACATGTACAACCTCTTTAGCCAAATGTATAACACTTTGAAGCAAAAAAAAACAGCCTGTGTACAAGAATCGAGCCTTTAAGTGCGATTTTTTTTTCAAAAAAGTGCGAGTTTTGTACGTTGCTCGAGTTGGGTTACATGACTCGCTAGAGTTTGCGCCCTAGGTCGAGTCACGAGTTACGCGCGAGAAAGCGCGGTTTTTAAAACCAAGCATTACTGAGAGAACTTCGTGTTCAGATGCACTCAGTTCCTGTTCTGTGGTGAGATAACTTGGGAGCCACTTATTTGTCTGCTAATCCAGTCTTTCATGCTAGAACCAAACATGTGGAAGTAGATTTTCATTTTGTTCGAGAGAAGGTTGCACAACGGAAGTTACATGTGCAGTTTATCTCTACCCATGATCAAATTGCTGACGTTTTCACAAAGCCGCTGCCATCAGAACGTTTTCTTCATTTGAAGTCCAAGCTAAGAGTTGGTCCTCAGCCTTAGCTTGAGGGGGAATATTAGGCGATATTATTAGTATAGGGGCCGGCCCATTTATGCTATGCCAGCCGGCCCTAGGTTCCTGTGTAGATCCCTATATATATATATATATATATATATATATATATAATCCTAGAATATAATTTACCAAGTTTATCTACAACAAAATAAAAACAAATTGGCAAGACTTTCACCCTTTTTTTTAAATGCAAGATGAAAACATAAAAGATTGTGTTTTATTGGCTTTATGGTCTCATCAAACTTAAAAGAAATTATAAATAAAGCAAGTAAGAATTAGAGTAGTAGCATCACAAAGTAGGAATGTTACACCGTTCAAACCGACCGAACCACAAAAACCAAAGCAAGTCGGCTGGTTTGAGATTTATACAGTCCGGTTCAGTTCCGGCAGGGTGGTGGTTTAAGGAACAATCAACTCTATGATGCATAAAGAACAAAGAAATCAATTAAAAGAACAGACTTCATGTAATGTATTGCATACCATGGACGCCTTTTGTCAAAACATTATCATCCGGAGCACGACAAAAGACCAAATCTTGATTAAACCGTGCCATTAAATTATCGATAATCTTGGACCTAGTGAGGGGAACTCTCTCCAACGCAGTACACGCAAGTTTCATTAAAGGCATTGTAAATGGCCTTATTCCATCTGTAAGCTACAACCAACATAAACACCAACCAATTTTAACCAGAGCTAGCATTCTAGTGTAAAATGTGACTCCAATTTCACTTCTATTTGTATCTAATTATAGCTCATATAAGTAAGGAGAGGATTTTACATGTGTAATTCATGAAATACAACAACAATTCAAGCAAATTAAGATCATTCAACCTGATATTCCCACTCGGCAGCAATAGCTTTAGCAAGGGAGATAGTAGGACACTTGAGAGGCCTCTTAGAAGGGGTTTTAAGCGTCCTGTAATCAAGCATCACGGACCAACCGATTCCGTCGTCGGCAGGTCTGGTTGTTACTTGCTTATAGAACCTCTTCCCGACTATCGATCCGGTCATGAACGACATAGGCATGGTGACGGATGTGGAAGGCGCAGGTTTGCGAGCCTTGATGTATATTTCATCGCCGTTCTGATCTGACGAGAAGGTGAAGGAGGAAGAGGTGCCGTCGGGTTGAGGTTCGCCGGCGGTGGCCGTGGCGACGGTGGCGTAAGAAGGTAGGGATCGGATGATAGGATTGTTAGGGTTTGAATTGAGGGTTTTCCTGAGAATAGCAGTCGCCATTCGAGAGTAAGGGGGTCTTTTCAAACTAATTATTAACTTATTACCTTTTCTAAAAAGGTAATAAGTCAAAAGTCCATTTAGATAAATAAAGAAAAACTTATTTTTAAAAGAGATGAAAAGTTGTTTTTGAAAAGTAGAAAGTTTTAACTTTTATAAAAAGTCATAAGTTACTTTTCAAAAGTAATCCCAAACACTCCCTAAGAAAAGGGAACCGCTGTTGATCTACGAGAGATGCAGAAGAGTGAAAAAGTAATTTTAAGAAAAAACACGGGTTAGAAATAATAGAATCATCAAATGATAAATACTTTTTTTTTATTTTTTAAAATACAAAGTGAACAAGATGTTCCATCTTTTAGAAGGAAACCCGTCACTTCTCCCAAATGGTGAGGCTCTCACGCTACAAGTGAAGCAAATGGGCCGTAGTAAAAATGATAAATACTTAACCCATACTTTAACGTTGACAATGCTTTAATTATGCAATAGAAGTATCATAAATATATTTTGTAAATGATACAATGTGAAAAACCTAAAATATAACTAGTAAGGATACCCGTGCTACGCACACCCTGGTGAGTATGAGTGTGACCAAAGCCCCTGTTTGAATTGATACTCACATTTATGAATTGATGTATAACTAGTTAGGATACCCGCGCCGCGCTTTATCCTCAAAGCTATAGTCGTAAGTATTGATTGAACATTTCGGGGTTGTTAAAATTTGCAACGTAAAAGTAGGAGATGTTAAACTAACAGAAAAATGTCACCTCTCGCACACGGGTGGATGGTGGGTGAAGGGACATGTAGTCAATTACGATTTACGAACTGTTCACTGACGTTGATAAAAAAATGGTGGAAAAACATCCCACTTTTAGAGAGCACTAATTGCTACAGCAGTTGAAGTTGGGGGAGAGAATGGGTTCATGGAATTCAATGGAGCTCAAGATCTTATCAACTGTGTTGGGGGAGAGAATGGGTTCATGGAATTCAATGGAGCTCAAGATCTTATCAACTGTTTTCGGATGGATTGCTTCTATCCGCAGGTCGTTTTGAATTTCAACACAAAAAGGTAATCATACTTCAATTTCAACACAAAAAAGGTAATCATACTTCAATTTCAGTTTTATAACACCAAACTTAATTTGATTTCCAACTGAATTTCAAGAATTGGGAATTGGAAATTGCAGCGTGGTGGGCCTGAATTTCGATTTTGTTGTACTGGAACTTGACCAAACACTCGTCTTATCTCATTTACAATGCATCCGTCTTCTTTAGCTCTGCAGTTCAAACTCAGTATCACAACAAATATGGCTTCAATCAGGTCTTCTTTAGAGTCAAAATATAAGATTTGGGTAATAGCCATTCAAATATTTAAAGTATTAATCATTGATATATGTTCATCTCTTTTTTCCTATATACAGATTATACCGGTAGCTGCAAATGATGTTGCTTTCTCTAGTCACGCCGTTCTGCTAACCGCATTTACCTTGTTCCAGATCACCATTTATGATGTAAGTATAATATAATCATCTGAACTATCAAATACTATAATACTAGGTTACTCAAAAGACATATCAAATTTGTTTTCAGATCATACTTTGAGGTACAGAATTTTTAACAAAGAGAACATGTTCATGGAGATTTTATATGTTTATGCAGCGTGGAACTCAAAAGGTCTCGAGGATTACTATGGTCATAGTTTTAGTAGCGTGGACGACTGTTGCTATATGTGTTTGTGTAGCAATGCCGAAACATTCTTGGTTGTGGCTCGTCTCCTGCTTTAAGTAAGATTCATCTCCTGTAATCATTATGTTTTTTGTATGTTTTGTGTGTTGTCAATTCTACTCCTACGCTTAAAGATTTTGTTCAAGATGAAGCCTAACACTACATTTTATGATGTTAATGGCAGCATGTTGCAGGTTTCCATGACTGTTATCAAGTACATACCCCAAGTATGGGTTTTTTTTCACATATATTGTTTCTAGTTAGAGGTGGCAAGACAGACAGGTCGGTTGAATCGAGTTGTGGAATCGGGTTGATAAAAAAGCACTGTTTTCCTATTTCTTACAATTTTTATTACATGATTAGTGTGTTAAATATTATTATAAAAAGAAAAGTATTACAATAATTATCTAAGTATTTGAATAAAACGATTTAAGAAGTTGCATGCAGTAATAATAATTTATTATTTGCCCCGTTTGAGATAAGAAAAAAAAGACACATATGAGTCAAAATTGCCACCGCTACTTCTATTTAAGCACATAGATATTTTCCAACTAAACTTTATGGATTCAGGCAATTATGAATTCTAAATGGAAGAGCACAATTGGGTTCCGCATGGATAACATATTGCTTGATCTGCTTGGCGGGTTAACAAATTATGGTCAAATGGCGGTCCAATCTATAGACCAACGTATGTTATATTTTTCTGTAAGTTCTATTTTTCAAGGTGCTATGAACTAAGATGCTGTTTTCTCATGTTGTGCAGATTCTTGGGTGAATTTCTATGGAAATATAGGCAAGACATTGCTTTCTTTGGTATGTATCATGTACCTCAACTCCTCAAGCATATCATATTACCATTTAGCTATTGATGAAGATGGAACCCTAAAAATAAAAAATAAAAAAATTATGAAGCATATCGGTTAATTCTTATTCTATGCATGCAGGTATCTATCTTCTTTGACTTTTTGTTTATCGTGCAACATTTTTTGCTATATCCTGTGAAGAAAACCGAGAAATCTCCAAGTCCTGATCCAGGAAACCACGAGTCACTTATTATTTCATCACAAAATGTTTAACATCATTTTGCTGGATGTGAAGCCTAGTATTTACGAAAATGTTGCTGGTGAATCTTCTATTATTTGCATATTAGTCTGTGTTTAATGCATACATATGTATATAATATATGACAGTTTGGAACTTGTTAGATGTTTCTTGATATTCATTATGTGCTACATTAATAGTTTTGAACTACAATGAACATGTAAATATGGCGCATTCTACCTTGGGATATCTATAGGCCAATGCTGAATATTTGACTCATAGTTCCTGCTAATAAGATACCTGGTTTTGATTGTTATTTTTCCAAGGTTTTCTAGAAGACGTCTTTTTCACTGAATATGTAGACGATGGAGTTTTTCTTCGTGGTGTGAACGGTTTTGGATTATCTTCAAGAATCTTTTCGGATGTTTCTCGTCCCATGTAAAAGTCAGGCAATTGTAGAGCTTTAAAACAGAAGCTTTCACTCATTTTTCTGAATTCCGATTCTGCTATCTCCTGCAACACCACATGTTTTTACAAATTTAGGAATCATAATCACAAAATGATAAATTCACATCGATTCTATGGAAGTGTGGAGGATTATAACCTTAAATTGAGCTTTCTGCTGCACTACTTGTGCTTGCTTCTCATTAAATTTTACTTCGAGCTTCTGAAAATGAGATCAGAAATTAATTAACATATAGAAATTATGGCAATAAAGAAATGAATTTAATTTCTTGCCTGTTTTCTTCTTGCAGCTCTATCCTCTGTTCTCAACACAATGGGAGACGGTATAGTTGGAGATTTCAATTTGCTTCTATAAGCAGTCAACGAGTTTGAACTATTCAATAAAATTACAGATTTTCAATGAACATATATAGATAATATACACTAGTTCTTACCTATATATATGTGCGTGTGTATATGTATTATGTATTCAAACTTACACTGCTGATAAAATGTGCCATTTCGGGCCAGTCGATTTGCTTCCAGCATCCGTAGGATGAACAAGTGTTTCACTCCTTCAAGGTGTATAAAAATAGCTTCAAGATTTAATTTCTGGATAGCTATATTCTAATAAAAATTTGAAATTTTATAAAACTTCCATTACCTTCTATTTACTGAAAGGGTTGCTAAAGGTTGCTTATTTACCCCATTTACAAATAACTGTAACAAAAATCAAAGATAATCTTAAGTTGTCTGAATTAACAAATGACATAAGAACATATACAATAAAAAAAACACCTTAGCAGGGGTTTTCACAGGCGTTACACCGCGTTTTGGAGTGGAATTAACACTCGGAGTAGGTTTTGTATTTTGGGTTTTTCTGCAAGATTCTTCTACAGAACTAGAATTCATCAACACTTTCAATGACTTTGGAGCTAATCTCCTTTTATCTGTGTAATCATTTGTAATAACATTTTTGGCTCTTGGAGTGTTGATATTGTCTTTTCTGTGATGGATGGAAGCCACCCATGAAGAACTTGCAGATTTTTTCTTGATTATTGGTTGTGTAACCTCCTCTTTAGCGTTCTGTTTTGACTGTAACATAAAAGAACAGTCAAATTTGACCAATTTCATCCATATAACCCTTGGTTTTAAAAAACCCATGGCGCACCGATGCGTTTTAATCCCAAAGCCGATGCTTGATGTGCAATGCGAGCGCGTATACGAGACTTTTTTTATTAAAAAAATATTTATAGATAATATTTCAAATTGTTAACTTTTAAACACTAAAATATAAGATATTCTCATCATCCCTGATCAGATTTGTTCAACCGATGGTCTAACTTGTTCAAATACTCAAACCCATTGCTCAATCGATAGTCAGATTTGTTCAATAGATTTGGAAAACTCAGACCCACTTTAATCGATGGTCAAAATACTAATCGACTGCATAATGCGTTGCATCACGCTTCATGGAATCGCATCGCATCAACTGCAGCGATGCGATCTCATCACGGCATCATGTTATGCACGCATTTTAAAACCAAGGTATAACCAAAAAAACGAAAACAATTGTCGTAATAAAAGTAGTACCTTTAACATAGGTCTCTTTGTTTGAGACACCTTAAGATTCGTAATGTTTAGTGAGTCTGTACACTTACTATTCACATCTAGCCTGTTATTCTCAATTGCCAAATCAACAACCTTACTAGTAACATGGTGGGAGTTGGCGGCAGCCGCCAACTTTTCTTGCTCTAGTAAGGCGGCTGCAGCGGCTTTTTGGGCTGCAATTTTCTTGTAATAAGCATCAAAGAAAGCTTTCTTCTCAGCAACAGACCCAGGCTGGGTGTAACTCTTGGCTTCTTCAACATAATGTTTTTTAGAAACATTTGACCATTTCTCACAGCCGGAAGTGATTGACTCTCCAAGAGCATGTACATGATTCCCCTGCATCATCTTAATCTGAAGAGGTTTGAGAGGGTGATTATGAAAGAAAGTAAACAAAAAAGATATGGTTTTCACTTTTCAATGAAACTTCAACTCATTGGAGCATTTCATCGAACAGGTGGTGCTCAAGGTGCATGAACATGAAATCATGGGAAGACTATGACGAGTGGAATTGGTAGCGAGACTGACTTGATTATTGGGTTGATGGGGCATGCTGGGAATGTCGTAAGCTTGTTCTTCCATGCCTAAAGAAGACAAAATCCACAGTAGAAAAGAAGGCAGATGGAAGATACGGGTTTTGTCACAAGTTCATTACTTTTGCTGCAATAATTTGAATTTGAAATGGAAAAAGTAGGCGTTACAGAAAAAGTACCTGGTGTTCATTCTTTTTCAAGCTTCTCTTTTGGGACCACTAGTTTAAATATGGAGGAGATTTTGTTCTGAATGTTTTTTAATAATTTATTTATTGACTTTTGGTAAAAAAGAAAAAAAAAATATCACATACCCTTGGAGTAACCGGTAAGTTTGTTATTTTATGACCTTAAGGTCATGAGTTTAAGCCGAGAAAACAGTCTCCTGCACAAAGTGTAGGGTATCATATATCTCCTCGGACAATGTGGGAGCTAAGTCAAGCACATGTACACCATTTTTATTGGTAAAAGTAATAATTAGAGTAAATTACACGGTTAAGGTGAAATATTAGTTTTCGTCGCTAGTTTTATATAAATTACTATCATGTTCTCTAATGTTAATCATTGTGTTCCCGGGTCTCATTTAAAGAGAGAAAAGAAGGGGAAGGAAACCTTGTTCCAGAGTTTTTTTTTTTAAGAGGGAAAAGAAAGAATTTGGGAGGAAGTGTGTTCCAGATATTTTTTTAAGAAGTGAAATGAATGGAAAACAAAACTTATTTTCATCCTCTCAAATTGAAGAGATTTTGAGAGAAATGATAAAAAGAGAAGAAAAAAAAGTAAAAAAACATTTTTTTTTCTTTTCTTCCCTTTAGTAAACTCGGGAAAACTTCACTCCTACATAGAACTGAGAATCGCTACAGGCCTACAGATGATTGCGGTCAAGCCAACAAAATTGAAGAGGTTGGATTTGGTTCAGTTTATAGGGCATGTATGTGTAATTTTGATTTGTAAGCACATATATTTACTAATTATTCAGTTTGTTATCGTTATTTATTTGTAACATTATTGTAATCTTTAAGGAAGAATAAGGCATAAAAAATGATGTTATAAGACCTTTCTTAACATTGCCGTGAGAAGGGGAGGCGTGAGCCACATAAGCTCTTTCACGCCCCTGAACACCGGCCCCTTAGACGTGAAAGAGGCGTGAAAAGAGGGGGAGGGGGCGTGGGCATTTCACAGGCGTTGTGCACACTCTCCCATATCAAACGGTAATATTACCGTTAATATATTAAAAAAATTACCGTTTAAAAAAAACAAACATATTTTTCTCCAAAAATCTAATATAAATACCAACCTATTTTTACTCACTAATTCATCAAACCAACTTCTCTATTTCTTCTGCAAACACCACAATTAATCCTTGGAATCCAAATAATCTTTTTTTTCAAACATTCGTAACAACCCAAATAACACTTTCAACCCGAGCAACCTTTCAATCCAAATATTCAAGACGTTTACATTCTAAGTACGTCACCGGAACCAAACATTTTTCAACAAATTCTTTGTGGATTTAACTTTCAACAAATGCCCCCTCCTACACAAACCCCTCCCACACCGGATTCAATACCCGGAACACAAGAATTTACCATCCCCTAGACACAACTGTCTACTCAATCGAAAAACGTTCACATAGAAAGAAACTGTAATATCCAGTATTTTTCGACCAAACGTTTTCCTAAACGGTTGCGCGTATTATAAATTTAAAACTTAAATTCTTATTAAAAACTAATTTTCTTAAATAATAATTATTAATTTAATTGATATGAGTTTCAAGGAAAAACAAATTACACTCGTACATATATATATATATATATATATATGTGTGTGTGTGTGTGTGTGTTTTATAAATAAAAGATTGTCAAAATTCTTAAAACATTATGAGTTATTAATTATAAAGATAATGTGATTAATAAACTTGCATTTTTTATTTTCATTGAAAAGTATAATTGTATTATAAAAATATAAAATAATAAAAATAAATATAAACATATGAAACTTATTAGATTTTATCTATTTTATTTATTTCACAAAAGTCCAGGGACTAAACTGTCATTTCCGAGACTTAGATTAAACTTAAAAATCACATTTTAACATGAAATGATAACACTTCGAAAATACAGGGACCGAATCTGTAATTAATCCAAACTTTCAGTTTGGAAACAGGTCTCGAGTTCGAGCCCATACCAGTCCCGGTTCTCATCCTTTTCACGCGAAATCGCATTTCCGGCTAGGTTCAATGCTTCTCGAGACTCGCCTCCGGCGTGCGACCAAACCCCATGAATCATCAATACCCGATTTCAACTACAACCACGCGCGAATTCAAAATCGAGCCGTTCGAACCCAACCGTAATTCTCCCACCTAATTCGCCCATTAAATGATAGAATCATGTATAAATACGGGTACCAACAGGTAGACGACATCACCCTCAAACACTCTACACCCTCAATTCGCCCTAATCGAGTCGGCATTGCCGAATTTGAACTCACGACCGTCGACGACAAGACCCAACTCGTTCTCCCTCATTTCGACACTGAATCAGGTAATTCGAATACCCACTCTCATCGTTTTGAGTCCTTAATCAATTGCCCCCTGTCAATTTACAATGACAGAGGGATTTGCTAGTCGTATTTCGGGATTCAAATTCTAAGGTTCACATGGGAATTGGGGGAGGTTTGAGATTCTGTTTAAGAAATTTCTTTTCCACGTTTTAAACTAATGAAGCAGTAGTCGGGATGGCCAGTGCGCTTGGGTGTGGGTGCGACCCGGACGAGAACCCGAGTTCGAGTCCGGGTAAACCGAATTTTGCCCTCTTATTTTTTTGTAGCCTTTTTAAAACAGTTTTATACTCTTAATAATTTTTATAAATTATGTGATACTTTTATAAACTTGAATTTGATTTTTATTTACACCTTTATATTCCAGAACTATTTTATTAAATTAAATTTAATTAAACCTATAGTAATTAATTCTTTAAAAATAGTTTTAAAATGCTTAAAAACTATAAAAATACTTTTTAACCTTATAAAACTTATGCATGCAATGGAAAACTATTTTATAAACTCATAAACTTTAATTTGTTAGTGAGTAAATTTATTTTAAACTTTAAATAAATTAACAAACTTTTATTCAAACATAAAACTTATGAATCTATAAAATTTAACTACTAATTTGAAAGACATAAATAATTAGACTTATACATTTTTATGAAATTTATATTTACTAAGCTTGAAGCTTGTGTATTTATTTTTGAAAACATAAGAAATAAATATGTTTTAATTAATTTTCTAGCTTTTGCAAATTTATAAAAGTTAAATAGAAACTTTAACTTAAAAACATTTATAAACTTATAATTTAAAACATAAACTTTATAAGAAATCCTATTTTATAAACTTATGGAAACTTGACATTTATTTAAACTTATAAACATTATTTATTACAAGATAGTTTGTAAAATAAATGTTTAATACTTGAAACTTTAATGGTTTATATAGTTTATTCTTATAAATGATTATTTATTCTTAATAATTATATACACTTTAAATAATTACTATAAATCCTAAATCACTATTTAGTCTTAAAATACTTTGTATTTAATAATTATTTTACTCTTGAAATGATTATTATCATTAATTCTTATCTTAAATAATTATTTTAAACTATGAACTTATTAAACTTTGAAATCCAAGCCTTGCATGATTTATTCAAAACCTAATTTAAACTTTATAAATACAATTATTCCATCATCCATTTGGAACCTTAGTCGATCTTGAAATCCTAGATCATTACCATAGACTTATAGGATCATACTTAAATCTTTAAACTTGCATACTTAGGCTTATTGTGAGGATATTCCCCCTCAAAGTCTTGCAAACTTACTCTTATCGGATACTCGTCATCAATCCATGTGAGTATATTTAGCCCCTTTTTCCTTTCTATGCTTTTGGGGTGAAACATGTTCAAAATTCTTAAACTTATACAATTCTTGTACAACTATGACTACGTGTTTATTCTTATGTTAAACTTGAGACTTGTATGCTTAGATTAAACTTAAAACTAGCATATTCATTAACTTTGATCAAGCCTATGGTAACAATGATAGATCTATTGCATTTGACCAATCCACCTTGATTGATTGACCCTTCGGGGGGAGCCCTTGGTGATTGTTACTAAACCAAACTTTTAAATCTGCGGGTTATGCATAAACATGGTTGGAGGATTGAATGTGCACAATGTCTAACATGCTTGTTTTCTCATACTTACATTATAGAATGCACAAATCATAGTGAATTATAATTCTTTTCAAATACTTGTTAAACTGTGTCAAAACCTTTGTATCTCACCAACTATTTTGTAGTTGACAGATTCTTTCACATGTTTCAGGTTTACATCATGAGACTTATTCGTGATCACATAGGATGCTTTGGACCTAGACTACTTAAATTAAATGTTGTATTCGTATTTTCTTCCTTGTATTGAATCTTAAATTATTCATTAATAAAATATTGAAACTTTAATAGTCAACCTTGTACTATTGAACAACCGCGTCCGCCCCGACGTATAATCCGCCGTCGGTTGGGGTGTGACAGAAACAACCATTGGCCGTCAACACAACCAAAAAACCGACTCGTGTTGTTGAAAGGTGGACGCGGAAGAATAATTTGTTTTGACTAAAGCTTGGGTAGACGTGTCGGATGACCAAAAATTGGTAAGGCGTTTAATTTTTTTTATAAATTGTTATGTTATTTTTTATAAATTTTGTAGTAATTTGTTCAATAGTTTTTGTATAGGAAATAATCAATCAGGAAATGATTTTTGGTGACGTGTTTGTATGAAATTTCACGAGGCAACGGGGAGGGGCGAATACCGGAACCTCGACAAGATCTCGGGTAAATGGTGGGACTATAACCGCAAACTTACTAAGTTTAACAACTTTTCAACAAACACTACAACAATCGTAAAAGTGGTCAAAGTGACCACGATGTATACTTAGAAGCTTGTGAGGAGTACAAAGTCGTAGTGGGTTCGGCTTTTTTAATTCTAACAAACCATGGGAGATTATTAGAAAATCTCCCAAGTGGGGCCAAGTCTTGTTGATGTCCTCGTCGTCTAAACGAACTAAATCGTTGTCTACCGGCGATTACTCGCCTGGTATCAATTCAAGAATTAATCTAAATGATACCGATGACGAAGTTGAAGCACCGGAAGAACTGGTCCGTCCGCCTGAAAGAAACAAAGGTAAATGGGTTGCTTCTTCGTCAGCACCGGACACCACTTTGAATGAATAGACTCGAAGTTTGAAAATCTACTTTCTTTTATACAGGATAAACAACTACAAAATATCAAGTTTCTAACTATGAACTTTGACCACCTTACTGGAGGTGCTCGTGAACTAGCGGAGAGGCGAAAAAAGAAATATACGAACGCCAAACATAAACGACGAGGATGAGGATCAGGACGAGTATTTTTTTTTTAATTTTTATGAATGTAGTTTTTTTTATTTTTATAAATGTCGTTTTTTTGGTTTTTTTAATGTAGTTTTTATTTTTATGTTTTAGTGAATGTAGTTTTTTAATTAGTTTAATTTTATTGGTATTTAGTTAATTATTAGTTAATGATTCAAAATTAACTGCGCGGCGTGAAACCACTACGCACCTTAGTGAAAATGGGCAGTGAAAACTCTTGTGCTGATGTGGCGCTGACGTGGAGGGCGTGAAACCACTACGGATAGCCTAAAGGTTCTTTATGCTGAAGCATAAGGAGCATCGAGTTTTTAACCATAACCATAGGTGACCAGAGATGAAGAGGAGTAAAGTGGTTATTTTAATTAAAGGGGTAAAATGATTATTTTTTTAAAATTAACTTCTAGAATAGGTGAACATCCATTCTATGGACCAAAATGGCGATGATCAAGAAAATAGTAGGGACCAATATAGTAATTTCTGCAAAGTAGGGATGGAAGGTGAAATTTCGCCTTACCACATGGACCATCCGTGTAATTTGCTAGGATATTCAAGTGATGTTAATAGTTGTTTTCTTGGTGTGTATAATTTTGTCAAAATAAATTCCTATCATTTAAGGATAAACGAGTATAAAGAGTATATACTTAAATCCGATTCACGTATCATTAATATGGTAAGAGAAAAAACATTTTAGTCGTATGTGAATATAAAAAACACTCTTTTACGTATCATTTGTTATATACAGATAAAAACTCAACTTCGCGGAGTGATGAGCATAAAATGTAGATACTTAATATTGAACCAATATGTATTTGTGTTAGAGTATAGGACACATTATGTAATTTGATGGTCTACATATACCACCTCCTTTGTAACCTTAATTAACGATCTCAATACAATTACGATATTTGTGGTTGTATCTTGGGCTTTTTTTGTTTGTGGGCCTCTTTCACACGCAAGTCACACATAAATGGAACAAACAAACCTTGGATGGGTCTTGTTGATGAAGACAAAAAAAAATGAGGGGAACACTTTCAAGATCAGTGGTTCGATCTAGTCTCAAGAACAAAAAAAAAATTGTTTTTATATTTAGTTTTTACATTTCAAGCTTAATCTCTTCCGCGCTTAGCTTGCAGGGGAGTATTAGACAAATATCTATTTGTGTTAGAGTATAGGGTACGTTATGTAACTTGTTGGTCTACATATACAACCTCCTTTGTAACCCTAATTAACAATCTCAATACAATTACAATATTTGTGGTTTATTTCTTAAATACGGTTTGTGTATGAGTGTATCATTTAAGAGTAGACGGAAGTATTCGAATCTGATTAGTGTAGCATTCATTACTAGCTTACAGAAAGATATATTTTAAGATAATGAGTAGTTGATAAACTCGTGCTAATTGTATATACTCATATGTTTTTAACCCTAATTATGTGAGAAATATATTTACTTTAACTTGTTTATATATATATATATATATATATATAGGTCTTGATGTATAATGAATTAAAAACACTAAAGTTCATATGAACTAAATGACTAAATAGTAAATAATAATTAAACTAAAAGTATGAATCATAAATCATAATTCTTTGTTTGGCAGGAGACTCACACATGAGTTTGTTTGGAATTTGGGAAGACTATAATTATTTTAGTCTATGAAAGTAACTGTATGGAAATTAAATTTGGGTCACATCTTCACAGATTAATACTAAATTTGGGCTAAGAGAATAATGCATGATTGGCTATTTGTTGGGCTCACACAAGGGAATTTTTAGGGTGCAAGAACATAAGGACCGAGGCTTCCTTGGGCTTTGTGGTTGGCGAACAGGAAGGAAAAAGACCAAATTTATATATATATCAATTGGAGATGTCGGCAGAAAAGGGGGATCACATTCACGACAAGTTGAGTAGGGGGGACGAAAGTCGCAGCCTTTGGCTGCTGTGGGTGCACACTAACCGAAGAAAAGAAAGAGATTTTTGTTTATGATTATTGGCTAAACCTATTGTGGCTTTCTCAAAACGAACGGTTCGTATAGGTTTTGTGTTTTATTTAGTTGTTTATGTTTTTGGATCTATTTAGTTTCTGACAATAACTGAGTATATTGATGTATTAGTTATTTTAAACAGTTTATTTGAGTCTTTTGAGTTTGATTGTTTTACGATCTTGTTCGGTTGATGACAAAATCTAGTAGCAGGGTTGGGTGACTAAAGGGGGGTAACTTGGCATTCATAAACTGGGTAGTTAGATTGTACTGGTTTGTGACGAAAGTAGTCGTATAGGTGGCTGACAACAATCTGTCTTCAATTACTGTTTTAACTGATTTTCCAACACTATGTCTATGTAGTGTCTAGTTGAACAACTGAGTTTTATGTGAAACCTAAAATGAAACGCCCCAAAGCGGGTACATCTCATAGTTGGCACACAACATAACAAACATAGTTCTTAAACCGGAAATCAGAATCTATTACAGCGGAAGTCTTTAATTCAAATCATTCATCAAACTAAAACATGAAATATTGACTATAACGTGAACTATCAGGATTGGAAATGTCAGTCTTCAATACCGCAGCCCGATGTCCATGCTATCCAGCCCACATGGCTCTTTCACTTTTCTTTAGCTTTACCCTTTTTACCTGTCATGCATACTAAAAGTCAGCTAACGCTGGTGAGTTCTCTCTTTACTTTAAACTGTAAACTTTGTCTTTGGTAGCTTAGTTTTATTAAAATAAAATAAGCTTTACTTTCACTTTCTTTGAAATAAACTTTTAACTATTACTTTAAAACTTTACAACGTTACAATTATAAATCTGTTACGTTACTATCTGTCATTAAAACTTTATCTTTAAGGAAACCCGTTAGGGTGTCCCACTGTACTCTGTCTATCATTTCACTTATACTTGACAAGTGACTTTATCATACTTTAACTATCACATATGGATCGTGGCCCGAGGACCAGATCCCTATCTTGCTTACACCTCAGGGTAAGACTTTTACTTTAGCGCTGCCCACACCTCAGGGTGGGACTTTCTTTCTCGCTTGCACGTTAGTGCAAGACTCCTTTAGCATTGCTCACACCTCAGGGTGAGACTTTCTCGCTTACACCGAAGTGAAGACTCCTTTAGCATTGCTTACACCGAAGTGTAAGACTCCTTTAGCATTGCTCACACCTCAGGGTGAGACTTCTACTTTAGCATGCCTGCAGGACTTTCTACTATGCAACTACTATGCAATGCAATTACACTAATACACAAGTAGAAATGCAATCACATAACTTTCATATAGACAAATAACACATATTAACACATAAGCATATAACATGGTATTTGTCACTGTCACTGTCGAGCTGTACCGAAGTACGGCTCCTTTATCGTTCTTTCTTTAGCTCATCGTTATCTTTCAAAAACTTGTTTAAAAGATAATACTATGCTCTTTTGTTCTTTATCTTTCATTTTATAAAAATAACATTTTTATAAAATACTATACTTTGCCTTTCATTTTATAAAAATAACATTTTTATAAAATACTATACTTTACCTTTCATTTTATAAAAATAACATTTTTATAAAATACTATACCAGTATGCATGCCAGCCCAAAACCATTAGGAAAAAGGGCAATAAGAACTCACCAGATGAATCGTTTCTGTTTACACCTAGCCGGTTCCTGAATGTCACTATGGTCACCCACAATCTGTATAATCAAGTCATAGGCGTAAGGCTGTGTTCCTAGGGGACACTTAGACATTACTAGGCTTGACTCAGATGTTTCGGGTCATGGTTTCATTATCGAAACTAGGTAGTTTCGAGTCCTGGCTCCTTATCGAAACTATGTAGTTTCGAGCCCTGGCTTCTTATCGAAACTAAGTAGTTTCGAGTCACTGCTTCTTATCGAAACTAAGTAGTTTCGAGTCATTGCTTCTTATCGAAACTAGGTAGTTTCGAGTCACTGCTTCTTATCGAAACTAAGTAGTTTCGAGTCGTATGACTTATATAAATTCTTAGTTAAGGTCTTGGGTCTATATTGAAACTATGGTAGTTTCGATGGGTCTGCCCCTGTCGAAACTAGGTAGTTTCGATAGATGCGTCCATATCGAAACTAGTAGTTTCGACTGTGCAGTCTTCTTCCCCAAACAGAACCCTAGATCTGGTCTCTTTGTTCTAATCGATCAAGCTATGAACTTTTTACGTTCGAAATGTTCCATTTTCCCCCATGAACCCAAACCCGTGGTTTGTTTCCAGTTTCACACGTAAAAATCTAAACCTTTACTCGATTATTAACCCGAAACCCGAAAGTTACAAAAACTCAGATTTAGGCATAATAATTACCTGTTATAGCTTCCTTCTCGTTCCTTTATGCTCCAGAGATGTTGAGCAACAATCCTCGAGACTTTGAGCTTGATCCGAGCTTTCTCTCTCTAGACGATCTCTCTCTCTCTCTCTCTAAGGTTCTTGCGCAGGAAGAAAATGAAGGACACAGGAGGAAATGGCTACTGATTAGAAGGGTTCTTCTCAGTTTTCGGGCCCATGGGCCGGCCCCTAGCCAAGCCCACCTTCCTTTTTCTTTTATTTGGGTTTTTATTTATTTTGGGATGTTACAAGTCTACCCCTCTTACGAAAGGTTTCGTCCTCGAAACCTGTTATAAGTCAAACAGGTGCGGGTACGACTTTTTCATTTCTGTCTCGGTTTCCCATGTAGCTTCTGACCCTTTACGATGCTTCCATTGTACTTTGACTAACTGTATCACTTTATTCCGTAACCGCTTTTCTTTCCTGTCTAGTATGGCGACGGGTTCCTCGATGTAATTGAGGCTATTATCTATCTCGATGTCGTCAAGTGTCACATGCGCTGATTCGTCGGCCAAGCACTTGCGCAAGTGCGACACGTGGAAGGTTGGGTGAATTCCACTAAGCTCATCCGGTAATTCTAACCGGTAAGCGACTTCACCAACTCGCGCTAGTATTTTGAAGGGTCCGACGAATCTTGGGCTTAACTTCCCTCTCTTTCTGAATCGTATGATCCCCTTCCAGGGAGATACCTTCAATAGTACTTGATCCCCGACATTGAATTCGATTGGTCTCCGCCTCCTATCTGCGTAGGACTTTTGACGGTCCTGTGCAGCTTTCATTCTGGCCTTGATCTGGTCAAACTTTACAGAGGTTGCTGTGACTACCTCTAAACTTCCCAATTCTTTCTGTCCTACCTCCCCCCAACAGACCGGGGTTCGACATCTTCTACCATACAACATTTCGTAAGGCGGCATACCAATAGTGGTGTGGTGGCTGTTGTTGTAGGAGAACTCTGCCAATGGTAGGTGACTATCCCAACTGCCACCAAAGTCTATAATGCATGCGCGGAGCATATCCTCCAACGTCTGGATGGTCCTTTCTGATTGCCCATCCGTCTGTGGGTGATAAGCCGTGCTGATGTTTAACCTCGTACCCATTGACTCATGAAATCTTTTCCAGAATCTCGATGTAAATCGCGTGTCCCGGTCAGATACAATTGATAACGGTACGCCATGTCGAGAGACAATTTCATTGATAAATACTTCTGCCAACTTCTCAGATGAATACGTTTCGCGAATTGGCAAGAAATGTGCACTCTTTGTCAGACGATCCACTATAACCCAAATCGTATCATGGCCTTTTGCTGTGCGGGGCAGCTTTGTAATAAAGTCCATGGTGATACGCTCCCACTTCCATTCGGGTATTTCCAGAGGCTGGATCTTCCCGTACGGTTTCTGATGCTCTGCTTTAACTTGTGAGCAAGTCAGACACTTGCTTACATATCCGGTCACATCATTCTTCATGTTAGGCCACCAATACTCTTTTTTCAAATCCTGGTACATTTTCGTGGTTCCTGGGTGGATGGAATATCGAGACTTATGGGCCTCGTCAAGTACTTTGGCCCTAAGCTCTCCGCCCTTCGGTACCCACATGCGACCACACCTGGTCCTCACTCCATGAGTGTTTAATTCCAACTTTGTCTGTTGACCGACCATTCTTTCTTTCTTTATGTTCTCTTCCTTTAGTGCTTCCTTCTGTGCTGCTTCTAGCTCTGTCATAAAATCTGGGGTTATCACTAACTGGTACGCTTTTACCCTAATAGGAGAACGATTCTCCTTACGACTTAGGGCATCAGCGACCACATTCGCCTTTCCCGGGTGGTATAGGATCTCACAGTCATAGTCCTTCAGCAATTCTAACCACCGCCTTTGCCGCATATTCAGGTCTTTCTGTTCGAAGAAATACTTCAAGCTCTTGTGATCCGAATAAATCGTGCATTTCACCCCGTAGAGGTAATGCCTCCAAATCTTTAACGCAAAAACAACTGCCGCGAGCTCCAAATCGTGAGTCGGGTAGTTAATTTCGTGGATCTTTAGCTGTCGTGACGCATACGCGATCACCTTTCCCCTCTGCATCAAAACACACCCTAACCCTTGTCCCGATGCGTCAGAATATACCACCAGGTCCTCGTTACCGTCGGGTAGTGCTAACACTGGGGCTTGGGTCAACTTCTTCTTTAACTCTTCAAATGCTTTGGACTGAGCCTGACCCCATTCGTACTTTACTTCTTTACGTGTCAACTTTGTCAGTGGCGAAGCTATTCTCGAGAAGTCCTGAATGAACCTTCGATAGTAACCTGCCAATACCAGAAAACTCCGAATCTCGGTTGGCGTCTTCGGGGTTTCCCATTCCTGTACTGCCTCTATCTTAGCCGGGTCAACCATAATGCCGTCTGCGTTGATAACGTGACCTAAGAATTGGACTTCCTTAAGCCAGAACGCGCATTTGGAGAACTTGGCATACAACTTTTCTTTTTGTAGCGTCTCTAGTACTTCTCGAAGATGACAAGCATGATCACCTTCACTTTTCGAATAAATGAGTATGTCGTCTATAAACACTATCACCGACCTATCTAGCATCGGTCTACACACCTGGTTCATCATACTCATGAATGCTGCCGGAGCGTTCGTCAAGCCGAAAGACATCACGCGAAACTCGTAATGCCCATAACGCGTGCGAAACGCTGTCTTAGGTATGTCCTCTTCTCTTACCTTTAACTGATGATATCCCGACCGCAGATCGATCTTGGAGAACCATCTGGCGCCCTGTAGTTGGTCGAACAGATCATCGATCCTTGGTAGCGGATATTTGTTCTTTACTGTACGCTTGTTCAACTCTCTGTAGTCGATGCACATTCTCATGGCACCATCTTTCTTCTTTACGAACAGAACCGGAGCACCCCATGGAGAAATGCTTGGTCTGATAAATCCTCTATCCAAAAGTTCTTCCAACTGTACCATCAGCTCTTTCATCTCCAGAGGTGCAAGTCGGTACGGTGCTTTAGCCACGGGCTGGGCACCTGGCACTAAGTCTATCTGGAACTCTGTCTCCCGGTCAGGTGGTAACCCAGACAACTCCTCAGGAAACACCCCCGGAAAATTACATACAACTGGTACGTCTTTTAACTCTCTCACCTTTACATCATTGTCTATCACATAGGCCAGGTAGGCCTCGCATCCGCGCCCTATATACTTCTCTGCCTTTATCATTGATATGACGTTCGTTAGTGAACCGTCGCGATCCCCGTACACCAAAACCTCGCCACCGTCTGGAGCTTTGAGCTGAACTATCTTTCGTCTACATATTATCCGGGCTTCGTTGGCAGCTAACCAATCCATACCCAAAACTATATCGAATCCTCCCAAGGTCATAACATACAACCTAACTGGGAATCTATGGCCATGAATCTTTATCGTGCAATTATCTACCAATTCACTTACTATCGTGGTCTTGCCCACTACGGTTTCCACATTAAAGGCCTGCTCTACTCTAGTAACCTTGCATTTCATTCTTTTACACTTAGAAGATGATATAAAACTCCTACTGGCACCCGAATCAAATAATACTGAAACATAAGTGTGGTCAAGGATGAACGTACCTGACACAACATCTGGGTCTCCCCTAGCCTCCTCCTGTGTCAGTGCATACGCCCGGGTCCTTGCCTTCGGCTTCTCAGGTTCTTTACCCTTCTCGGTGCCAGTAGCCTTGGGTTTCCGACAGTCTTTGGCCATGTGGCCAGGTATCCCGCAGTTATAACAAGACTGTGCCCCGGGACACTCTCGAGAGTAGTGTCCGGTCTTTCCGCACCTATAGCACATATTTAACCCAACTCGGCACTCGCCCGAGTGCTTCCTGCCACACTTAGCACATTCAACCCCATCTTCAATCCTCAGTTTCTTCGTCTCCGGCCCCGCCCACTCTTTAGCTGGCCGTTTAACGGCATTGGTCACTTTCTTCTCAGTAGGCAGTGGGTCTGCGGATTCGAAGTCATCATAAACTATCCCAGCAAGTGATACCACAGATTCAAAACTCGTGGGAGCATTAGCTTTCACGTGCACACGGACTTTCTGTGGTAGTCCCTTGATGTAGTACTTAATCCTCTTTTCCTCAGTGTCCACCAGATGTGGAACCAGCTGAGCCAACTCTTGATATTTGGAGGTATACTGGCGATGAGTCATACTACCAGCACAGAGCCCCAGAAATTCCCTCTCAACTCTGTCAATCTCGTTCTGCGGGCAGAACTTAGTGATTAGCAGCTTTTTCATGTCGTCCCATTTCATCTTTTTCATTTCAGCAGAAGACTTGATTCTTTCGATCGATCTCCACCAGCTTAATGCCTCATTAGTGAATGAGTGAGCGGCAAACTTGACCGCTTGATCATCACGGCACTCACTAATGTTGATCACCCCATTCATTCTCTCTATCCACTCAAAAGTGGCAACAGCATCTTTCCGTCCATCATACTTCGGCGGGTCACACCCCCGAAAGGACTTATAGTTGCAACCCCGGGTTGCCATTTCATAATCAGAATCATCACTGTCAGTGACTCCAAGTCTCTTGCTGCTTTCCTCTTTCGTTTCTTTCTTCCCTATATTAAACTCTTTAAGGGCCTCGCCCAATGCTTCTGGTAGAACTTTCTTCAAGATTGAAGTAACCTCTGCCGCTATAGCTTCTTTCACAATCGGTTCCAACTCAAGCGCCTCATTAGGGGCATCGTTAGGAGCCGACACATGGTTCCCACTATCATTATGCTCCACATGCACCGATTCAGCTTCGTTGCGGGAGTGCTCACTTTCTTCAGGACGGTTCCGGTTACCTGGAGGTCGGCCTCGACGACCAGTACGACCCCCAGTGCGACCTCCTCTCTTTGCTCTAGCCATTTAGTGTCTACTGTGAACAAAGATAGCTCGTGTTATCAAGATAGGTAACAATTTAGAACACCTCGAGTACTGTAAATTACTAATTACAGAGACCAGTATGAAATTACTAATTTACTTTACTACTCGGGTTCTGAACATTTCCTTTCCGAGTAACATTTGCATCCAAGTTCAGAGTTTCTACTATAAGGCACGTACTATCTACTGTCTACTGTCTGTGCTAAGGCATGTACTATGTACTATTTATGCTAAAGCATCTACTTTCTGCTATCTGTACTAAGGCTTTATTGTCTATGTTCTATGTAAGGACATTGACTACCTTCTGTCTACTATCTTTCCATGGACGGGCTGCTCCGACTGACATTCCTTTCCTTCCTTTGCTTCGTCCCATTCTCAGTTTAAGTTCAGACATTATCGCAAATGTCTGAATCTCTCAAACTATGGCTCTGATACCAACTTGAAACGCCCCAAAGCGGGTACATCTCATAGTTGGCACACAACATAACAAACATAGTTCTTAAACCGGAAATCAGAATCTATTACAGCGGAAGTCTTTAATTCAAATCATTCATCAAACTAAAACATGAAATATTGACTATAACGTGAACTATCAGGATTGGAAATGTCAGTCTTCAATACCGCAGCCCGATGTCCATGCTATCCAGCCCACATGGCTCTTTCACTTTTCTTTAGCTTTACCCTTTTTACCTGTCATGCATACTAAAAGTCAGCTAACGCTGGTGAGTTCTCTCTTTACTTTAAACTGTAAACATTGTCTTTGGTAGCTTAGTTTTATTAAAATAAAATAAGCTTTACTTTCACTTTCTTTGAAATAAACTTTTAACTATTACTTTAAAACTTTACAACGTTACAATTATAAATCTGTTACGTTACTATCTGTCATTAAAACTTTATCTTTAAGGAAACCCGTTAGGGTGTCCCACTGTACTCTGTCTATCATTTCACTTATACTTGACAAGTGACTTTATCATACTTTAACTATCACATATGGATCGTGGCCCGAGGACCAGATCCCTATCTTGCTTACACCTCAGGGTAAGACTTTTACTTTAGCGCTGTCCACACCTCAGGGTGGGACTTTCTTTCTCGCTTGCACATTAGTGCAAGACTCCTTTAGCATTGCTCACACCTCAGTGTGAGACTTTCTCGCTTACACCGAAGTGAAGACTCCTTTAGCATTGCTTACACCGAAGTGTAAGACTCCTTTAGCATTGCTCACACCTCAGGGTGAGACTTCTACTTTAGCATGCCTGCAGGACTTTCTACTATGCAACTACTATGCAATGCAATTACACTAATACACAAGTAGAAATGCAATCACATAACTTTCATATAGACAAATAACACATATTAACACATAAGCATATAACATGGTATTTGTCACTGTCACTGTCGAGCTGTACCGAAGTACGGCTCCTTTATCGTTCTTTCTTTAGCTCATCGTTATCTTTCAAAAACTTGTTTAAAAGATAATACTATGCTCTTTTGTTCTTTATCTTTCATTTTATAAAAATAACATTTTTATAAAATACTATACTTTGCCTTTCATTTTATAAAAATAACATTTTTATAAAATACTATACTTTGCCTTTCATTTTATAAAAATAACATTTTTATAAAATACTATACCAGTATGCATGCCAGCCCAAAACCATTAGGAAAAAGGGCAATAAGAACTCACCAGATGAATCGTTTCTGTTTACACCTAGCCGGTTCCTGAATGTCACTATGGTCACCCACAATCTGTATAATCAAGTCATAGGCGTAAGGCTGTGTTCCTAGGGGACACTTAGACATTACTAGGCTTGACTCAGATGTTTCGGGTCATGGTTTCATTATCGAAACTAGGTAGTTTCGAGTCCTGGCTCCTTATCGAAACTATGTAGTTTCGAGCCCTGGCTTCTTATCGAAACTAAGTAGTTTCGAGTCACTGCTTCTTATCGAAACTAAGTAGTTTCGAGTCATTGCTTCTTATCGAAACTAGGTAGTTTCGAGTCACTGCTTCTTATCGAAACTAAGTAGTTTCGAGTCGTATGACTTATATAAATTCTTAGTTAAGGTCTTGGGTCTATATTGAAACTATGGTAGTTTCGATGGGTCTGCCCCTGTCGAAACTAGGTAGTTTCGATAGATGCGTCCATATCGAAACTAGTAGTTTCGACTGTGCAGTCTTCTTCCCCAAACAGAACCCTAGATCTGGTCCCTTTGTTCTAATCGATCAAGCTATGAACTTTTTACGTTCGAAATGTTCCATTTTCCCCCATGAACCCAAACCCGTGGTTTGTTTCCAGTTTCACACGTAAAAATCTAAACCTTTACTCGATTATTAACCCGAAACCCGAAAGTTACAAAAACTCAGATTTAGGCATAATAATTACCTGTTATAGCTTCCTTCTCGTTCCTTTATGCTCCAGAGATGTTGAGCAACAATCCTCGAGACTTTGAGCTTGATCCGAGCTTTCTCTCTCTAGACGATCTCTCTCTCTCTCTCTCTAAGGTTCTTGCGCAGGAAGAAAATGAAGGACACAGGAGGAAATGGCTACTGATTAGAAGGGTTCTTCTCAGTTTTCGGGCCCATGGGTCGGCCCCTAGCCAAGCCCACCTTCCTTTTTCTTTTATTTGGGTTTTTATTTATTTTGGGATGTTACATAAAATCTGAAGTTTGGAGGAGGTTACATTCTTTATTTAATTTGAATTTTAAGTAACATAATTTACTAAACTGAGCAATTAATTTTTTCACTGATTCTCTGTAGATTCGACAACCATAATTCTCTGTCTACAGTCTAGGGAAGATAAGTAGTAGTTTTTATAAATGTTTTTGATTGATCTTGATAACACGATCATAAGAATACACGAGTATAAAAAGTAGATATTCGAATCCGATTGATGTCATTTAATTTTGGTATATTTGTTTGCACCATAAACGATCGAAACTGAATTACGAGATTCAAAGTAGATACCCGAGCAAGGAATCGTCAGTGGCAGAACCAGAACATTTTATCCGGAGGGTTACAATAAATAAAAAAAACTTGCGATCAATAGAGTACAAATTGATAACATTTTATCACTCGACTGACTACTAATTGTAATCTTCGATTCATGTTTTTGTAACGGTTTAAAATTTGTTTGGTTTGTTATTTATCAAAATATTTTTTTAAACACATCAATACAGATTTAGAAAATATTATCAACTTTTATATATATATATAAAATATAAATAAATATGACATCAAGTCATATTTATAAAATTTTAAGTAAAATAAATGATGATTAATAAAATAATATAATAAATTAAAAATGTAAAATATAATATAAAAATTAAACTTGGATGATGAGAGTAAAAAAATATTTTTTTTAATGAAAATTAATGCTAGAAAAAGAAATTGTGACTCCCTATACTCTGAGAAATTTGATATGATTTGACACTATTACTTTGTTAAATATGACATTCAGTCATATTTATAAAATGAGTAAACTGTCATTTTCGTCCCTGTGGTTTGGTCAAAATTGTCACTTTCATCCAATAGTTTGTTTTTTTGTATCTGGGTCCTCGTGGTTTTAAAATATTGCCATTTTCATCCTCGTGGTTTTAAAATATTGCCACTTTCATCCAGTCAGCTAACACCGTCCGTTTTTCTCAATTAAATGAGGGGTATTTCAGTCCTTTTACATATTTGTTTTATTTCTTCATCTTTTTTACTCTCACTTTTTAATCATAGAAACAAGCGACGGAGGTGTTCCAGTGGTGCTCGTCGGAAACTGGTCAGGAAAAGAGGAAGAAGGCCAGCAGGTGGATGATTAAATTAGAGGTTAAATTGGGGATGATTAAAAAGTGAGAGTAAAAAAGATGAAAAAATAAAACAAATAAGTAAAAGGACTGAAATACCCCTCATTTAACTGAGAAAAACGGACGGTGTTAGCTGACTGGATGAAAGTGGCAATATTTTAAAACCACGAGGATGAAAATGACAATATTTTAAAACCACGAGGACCCAGATACAAAAAAACAAACTATTGGATGAAAGTGGCAATTTTGACCAAACCACAGGGACGAAAATGGCAGTTTACTCTTATAAAATTTTAAGTAAAATAAACGATGATTAATATAATAATATAATAAATTAAAAATGTAAAATATAATATAAAAATTAAACTTGGATGATGAGAGTAAAAAAAATATTTTTTTTAATGAAAATTAATGCTAGAGAAAGAAATTGTGACTTTCTATACTTTTGATATGATTTGACACTCTCTTACTTTGTCAGTTACCTTATCTCTAGTGTTTATTTCCCCTTTAAAATAAAATATTTAAATTAATACAATCATCTTCTTCCTTATTCTAACCGAACAAAGACGTGATGTAAGTAGCAGTGTGATCGACGGCGACCGGAAAAGTCGAAACGCTATGTCATTATCATCAGAATCTTCACCTGTTGTTCACTACACTGTTTGGAGGATCAAAATACAAATAAAAGTTTCTCCTTTGGATAACCCTACTATATACGACATGATCAGCCGGAGGGTCCGGTGACCCCCGGACCCTCCTGTAGTTCTGCCGCTCGCGTATCTCATTGCTATATATGAAAATTTGTTCTCGTATATATAAAAAAAACTAAAAAAATCGGGCCTCTTAGAAGAGTGTGGGGACGTTAGAGGGCTACACATAGTCGTAATAGAAAATTCTTCATTAATGGTAAGTTTAGTAAGACCGCATACTAAATCAAACTAACTATCACCACCTAAAAAAATGTTTCTCAACTATTATACTAATAAAAGAAAAAACCACATTAAAAGAAGTTCCAAAAGCCAATGACCTCTTGGCTTAGTGGCATCTGATGTTTATCCTCATCAAAATTGGACGGGTTTAAGTTTCATAAAATGGGTAATAGGTGAATTTTCAGAGTAGCTGTTAAGAAGGTGTATGTTTGCCGTTTTCAAATGAAAAAAAAGTTCTAAAACTGTAACTATTGATAACTAACATCATTAAGATAAAGGAAAACATAATTTGAATATAATTGACAGATATAAAAGTGCAATCACGCTGCTTGGATTATATATGAGCTAATGAGCACACATACTATCTTTTAAATCAATATAATAATGTACAAATCATCATTCTTATGTCATATGTCGACATAAAATATATAAACAACACCACAAAAACATGAAATAAAAACTATTTGTGATGATTTTGTGTAGATTATAAGATCTCAAACCAAATGAGCCATATTTATTGAATTATTATGAGCATGGATTTTATTCTTCTAAATCCAAATCGCTAGGTTGATAAATATACGGGCACATACATATATACATATGTGAGTGAATAAGCGACAAATATTGTGTGCTTTGTGTGTGAGCATTGATCTTGATACAAGTGGATTTAAAACATCTCTTGGCTAGAGTTTGACACGTTCGGCTCCTTCGCGCCGGAGGCGGTTCGGTTCTTGGCTAGAGTTCAGCGTGTGGTCCACAGCAACTTTACGACTCCTCAGGGGCGAGGCTTTGTTTTTAGTAGATTAGGGTTTTCCATTCAGAAGGGGATGGCGACGCAGTTTGTTGCCCGTCTACCTGCTATCCTTATGTAATTTGCCTTGTTGAATGACTAATATAATTTATAACAAAAAAAAAAAAAAACATCTCTTTATCTTAATATTTTATTTAAAAAAAAAAGTCCATGTCACTCTTCAAAATGTTTGACAAATCGGTAGCACTCAAATGTCGGATACAAATATAATACATCAAAAAAGAGCATCGAATTTTATATAACATATAATTATTTTTTACTGGTGTCACGTAACAATGGTATCATCCACGTAGATCCGCTTATTAACTTTTTTAAACGGCTGTAATATATTAAAACCCACCTAGAGAAACTAGACGCCCAAAATGTTATAAGTACAATAGAGGGTTTTGAATCCACTCTGTCCATTTAATATTACACTTACGCTTATTACTAAACCACATGAAAGAATATTGTAAAACACCATCGAATAACAACTCCTTTTTACCATGATTATTCATAATAATTTTGTTTACTGGTGTACTTAATGGAATGATAAAAATGCAGAGTCTTCTCTGAGATTTCGGATACCTTGTGCGATTACATAAATGAGTCTCATTATATAAACTTATATATATATATATATAAATATAATTCATTAATACGACGAGTGATCGGGCCCCTCTAGGCTCTAGTCGTATTGTGTTTTAAAATGTTTATTAATTTACTGGGCCCCTTTAAAACATATAATTACTAATAATTTTATAATTTTTTTAAATATGTTAATCGATGCACGGGACCTAGACACCCTTAACGTAAACGACATGTTTTTTTCTAAACTTCTTTGTGTTAATTGTGTTAATAGGGTTTCATCCGGAATATGCTATTGGGGTTTAAAATGTTCATTAATTTATTGGGCCCCACTCTAAAACATATAATTACTAAAAAGTTTTATAAGTCTTTTTTTTAATATGTTAATCGGAAACCGGTACTTAAACGACAAATTCTTTTTAAACTTAATTGAGTTAATCGGACCCCTTCTAGAATATTTATTGATTTTTAAAATGTTTATTCATTTATTAGACTTCCTCTAAAACATATAATTACTAATAGGTTTATAACTTTTTTTTTTAAATATGTTAATTGACACCCGGTACTTAAACGACAAAAAGATATTTTTAGTCCCCCTGAAAGTTTGAACCCTGAGCGGTCGCCCACCCGTCATACCCTCAGGGCCGGCCATGTTAAAATGTCCGCCACCCTCAATATGCATATTTTGTGATTTGGTATATAGTATTGTGTTGATATATAATATAAACTTATATGTTTAAAATAATTATACGAACACATAAACGAACAATAAAATAGTCCGACATATGTTGAAGGCCGACTAAAGGAGGTCTCTAGACCTTAAGATATGGGCAATTTTACCTCAAACTACGAAACCATATGCAAATGTCTTTTGACCATAACATTTCCCATTGATAAACAACATTGTTCGAAGGTGGTGTTTGTCTTTTTCTTAACAAAAGAATAAAATAGTTCGGCTTAACGTTTGCGTGTCCGCAAATGTTTATTAGAAATGCTATTTGATTACAAAAAGATATAAGTGATCAGTCGATAACTTTTCCTCTTTTTTAAAAAGTTTCTTTTTTTTCTTTTGAGTTGCATACGTTTAAAGCATATGCCCCTCTACTTCTCGGTCGCACCCTAGAACACCACCACCATATACCAAGCCATTGTTAGTTAACGATATTAGTTGGTACCCTAGCTAAGGATATTCATGGTCTAATATGACCGGATTTGATAAATTTTTTGACTGATTAACTACCTACCTTTTGTAAAATTACAAACCAAACCGGTTGGATTGGTTGGGTTGGCTTGATTGGCCAAAAGACTTGGTTATGACAATCTAAACAATTTTTATTTTTTTTAAATCATTTGTTTTACTATCTTTTAAACAGTTAAACTGTCAAAACCGAATCGTAAAACAAACCATACATTAGATTGGTTGAACCGATCAGCTTGCTTCGTCTGAGCTGTTCATTCAGTTTGGGTTACACACAACTTTTATTAGATCCTTTTTCTAATAGTTCATTCAGTAAAACTTTAAATTTAACTAAGAAAAAAATATAAATTTTATCGTATATCATAAAAAAAATATTTAAATCTTGCGACATTATAATAATTTTTCACTAAATATGGTTATTTAACAAGAATGGTACTATTACATTAATTAAAATAAGTTACGAATATAAAAAATAAACAACAATTATACCCGGTAGAATTCTATCAATAGCCGATCTGAGAGGATAAAATATAAGTAAACCATAATTCAATCCTGGAGGTAGGGATACCGCTCCAAAATGCGAATATAAAAACACAAATTTATTATTTTACATGGAATATATATAATTAGAAAGTTTGGTCCCGCCAATTAAGCAACCCTCCACAGCCCAGCCCATGTGCCTTAACGCCTATCAATAAACATTAAAAAAACATCTTTCAACCCTTGAATATTTTATTTCATGTTAGGTACCCCAACTTTTGTCTTTTATTACATTCAACTTTCGAGATTGGTATATAACTATCAACTACACCTTTCCCTTTCACAAACATAAACCAAAACACCAAACCAAATATGATGATGATCATCAAGTTTAGGTCAATGAAATTGCCTAGAAGTTTTTCCAAATTACGTTGCAGCAAGACCAAGAACGACACTAGTAAAAGCAACAATGTTAGTCTCCAAAGATGTAACGTTAGCGTTGATGCAGAAGTCAAATGGGAGTTACGGCCTGGTGGAATGCTTGTTCAAAAGCGAGACCTCGGAGATGAATGCATCAAAGAAGAGGTTATGGTGGTTAGAGTCGTAACCGGTTCTCGGTGGCATGACATATCCATCCAACCCACTTCTACTTTCGGTATGTCATCACTAGTTTTAGATTTATTTATGAAAACAAAAATTAAAATTTTAAATACCTTGTTCATTTTTATAGGAGAAATGAAAATGATATTATCAATGGTGACTGGACTGGAACCAAAAGAGCAGAGATTACTATTCAAAGGGAAAGAGAGAGAAGATGAAGATTATCTACACATGGCCGGGGTTAGAGACAAAGACAAGGTGTTGATGTTTCAAGATCCGGCCACCAAGGAGAGGAAACTTGCCACGAGTGCCATAATAGCTTCTTATCGCACAATTATTGTATAAAAACCTAGTACTTATGTCGCCTTGAATTAGGAGACTACCTCTTCTTAATTTGGCCTCTTAACTAAAATGATTTGAGACACTTATATATTGACTAGTTTTTTTTGTTTCACAGTTAACACTTCACACCTTGATTAACCTTTGATCCTAAGTGGTTTGTTATTTGTATGCTACTTTCCTGGATTTGAGGTGTTCAAACCCTATACTATGTACATATTTTATTGCATGATGTACAACCTTATTATGTTGTTTTCTATTATTTAATGGATAGAGATGATTAGTTTGCTTGTATATTTGGGTTGAACAATATCAGTTAATGTATACCAACATCACTAACTATATGAAGAAATGTAAATACTTTTTAGCTTTAAGATTTAAGTTTCGGAGGGGTTGGGGGTGAGGGGAGGGTTTAAGTTTTCAAAAGGGCGTTTCAGAGTTCCCTTTTTTTTTTGTTCCTCAAACAACCTTTCCCATTTTTTTGGCAATGCGGGCAAATAATAAATCAACCATCGTTGACTTTTTTTAGTGTTCCATCATATTTTTAAAACATAAATAACTTTTTGTATGTCATTATTTTATTTAAAAATTTACATTATAAAATCGAACATTTTTTACTTTTTTAAATTGAGTATATTATTGTTATATTAAAAAAACAATAATGCGTGTTACACTCGGTGTGCGTATTTAAACAGGGCGTCTACGCGTGTTTAATTGTTGTCATATTTTTAGGTTTTGTTGGACGCAATTACCCTATACCACTTAAGACATGTGGCATCTCTTGGTAACATCCTACAGTTTTTAGACACAACTAACTTTTTAGTACAATCCTCTCCTAAAGAGAGTTAATTGCCTAAGAAGCCATCTAAGCATTTCATATGGTTGAAATCAAAGTATAGGAAAAAAATAAAC
Source organism: Smallanthus sonchifolius (assembly GCA_023525975.1). Classification (NCBI taxonomy): domain Eukaryota; kingdom Viridiplantae; phylum Streptophyta; class Magnoliopsida; order Asterales; family Asteraceae; genus Smallanthus; species Smallanthus sonchifolius. The sequence continues at coordinate 54,823,532 of CM042041.1, read as the reverse complement.
GTTAGAGGGGCATTTGTGGAACAATCATTTTTGTTTATTTTTTTCAAACTTCTCAACTTTTTTAAGCGTTCACTTTTGATACAATATTTTTTTTAATAAATTTCATCATAAAATAATGTATTTTTTTCTCTTCAATTTGAGTATAATATCGCTTTTATAAAAAATCATGATTTAATAAATACATGAAAACTTGTGTTGTTTTATGATAAAACAGCATAACAAATTAAAACTATGTTGTTTTTTGCATATCAAACCCAACACAACGAACCAACAAAATAGCACATGCATTGAATAAAACATCATAGGAAACCAGCACAACAAAACGTATAAAGGAAAAAAAAACAACCACCATACCTAGCGCAATACAAGGAAAAGTATTCCATGTCATAATCTTACGACTACATAATCGGACACCTTTCACCTCCACTGTTGTGATATACAATCTTCAAACTAATGATTTTTGAGCCCTAAAGTAGTTGAAATGGCGTAGAGCATCGGTGATATCAAATACCTGATGACAAAATTTTCAACTCTACTTCTCAAATTGCTAAAGTCAGACGTTTACCCATGTAATATATATCCGCCGACATGGGTTCGAGTCTAGGATTTGACAAACCGGGTTTTTTTTCGTTTTTTGTTCCTTTACTTTTTTTATATTTGTTTGTAAATTTTTTTTTCTTATATTTCTATTATGTTTTTACTTTGTAACTAACTTTTTTAACAAATTTGTCCTTTCTATGTTAACTCCTGTTCGCGCAGCAATTTATTTATTTTTCGATATCTAAAACCAAGTCTTGACAAATTCATACATTTATTTTATATACTTAGTAACAAAGTACAAAAACCAGCCACATATTGTTTTTTTTTCTTTTACGTTTTTTTATATCCGTTTGTAAAAAACGTTTTTTTATCATTATAGCCGAGTCGCGACAACTTCATATGTTTATTTTATGCTAAGTTTTTTTAGTCCGTTACAATGTCTTCTTAAATGAAAATTTTAAAAACTTATGATCATTCTCCTTGTTATTGATTAACCATGTGAAATGAATAGTAACTTATTTGAAATTACAAAGTTGTCCTTCATTTAAGATTAATTACAAGAATATCATCTTTAATTGTAAAATAGAAAATAGGGATGATGGCAAAATGGTAATTAGTATCAATTTCAACCCTAATTTATAAGTAGTAAAAAACAATAAATAATTTTCTATTTAGCCCCCTCAGCTTAATAAGTTTAATATTTGGTCCCTCAAACGTTTCGACACTGTCGTAACGCGGGGTGGTTCGAGTTACTATACGTTTTGACGTCGTCGCAACGCGGGGCGGTAGAGTTAGTCTACATTTTGACGCTGCCGTGACGCGGGGTGGTTCGAGTTACTGTACATTTTGAATCAGTCACAACGCGAGGCGGGTAAATCCCTTAGTTTTATCAAAATACTTTATAAGTTAGAATCATTTCTATAAAAGGAAAATAAGATATTTATTTGTTGTCATCAAATGAATCACATTATCTAAATTCTAATGTAATATGATTCTATTTAAGGTAGTGGAATTAGTTGAAATCACAATATCTTGCATATATACCACAAAATATCATTCAACTGCTCAATGAACCACGTGACATGTCTCTTCGGACAAGATTCATGTGATACAATCAATTCTTAATTAATTCCAAATAAATTTAAATAAAATTAAACCCTTTTTTATATTTTTGAATTAAAAAAAATAACCTTTTTTATATAATTATTCAAATTTATTTACTTCAGATAAGATATTTACTTCTATATATAAGAAATATATGAAAAGATCATACAATAAATTTGTAAATCATCAAAATATTCTTCTAGTGTAAAGCCTTTAAAATTTCAAATTCTAGAAATTTATAATAGTCGTTTTTGAAGAATTATAATATTTGTTTTAAATTTCTATGACTAGCTATAGGCGTATAACTTGTTTTACGCAATTGTTGTTTTGAACAAACATAATGGTAAACTGAACAAAATCATACACTAAAAACATGTGTATCATGTTTATTAATAAAGATTTACCTTTATTATCTTATCTTAATTTTAAAATACAAAATACATATATACTTCGTCTAAAATACATACCCACTTCAAACGGGGTCTTAATTTAAAGTTATTCGTGAAAAATAATCATATGTTCAATGCACTTAGTTCCTTTTTACAAACCTACCCTGCAAATTAAAAACAAGAAATGTCGAATAATACTAAAAGAATACAAATAACATAATAAAGAGTTAAGTTCACGAATGATCCTCTAGATTGTTTGAATTTTGGATTTAGTTTCTAGTTGTAAAAAATTACAATGACAATCTCAAATGATTGTTAATATTTATGTTAAATATTTTGCAAATTACCAAAATACCTCTAGATTAAAAAATCATAAATTAAGAAAACCTATAGTTATACCCCTAATTATTAGGTGCCACCACCACCTTTTTTTTAAAACCTATATTTTTATTTATTTTTTTGCTTTTTTTAATCTAAGGGTATTTTGATCATTTTTAAAATATTTAACAAAAAAGTTAACTATCATCCATTTCAAAGACCAGACATGTTACATTTATACAAAATCTGAAACTGACAGTGTAATTTTTTAAACTTAGAGACCAAATCTAAAATTTGAATATACCAGAGGGATTATTCGTCTACTTAACTCTATCATAAACTTGTCAACAAAATCAGAAAATAACAACCATACCCAACAAAATCTGAAAATATATTATAAAAACTGACATATTACCTTAATACGAGGGCGTTTCTCGGCATTGAGCTTTCTTACTTCATAGCGAATGGTTTTAGCAAATAGGCGGTTACGTCGTTTCTCCTTATACCTTTGTACACTTGCTTCTCTATTATGAATCATAGCACTCGACTCACCCGCTTGCAATGCATCATCTCCTTTGTTTACACCATTGTTTTCGGTATGTGTCATTTCCGGAACGGTCCACGATCCTCCATTGCCAACATTGTCTTGCTCATCATGTTTTGTGCCCTACCCATTTTTATAACACAACGAGAATTACATATTAAATGCTTTTAAAACCAAAAATATGTTTCTTCTTAAAAGTTCACAAATATGGTAACTACCAATTTAATTTTCCAAACTTTGAGGGTGCTAAATGGATAGAGTGAAAAGTTGTGGGTGTCAATTTCAACAAATGTAACTTTTTTGGAACTTGTACCGTACAAGTTTATTAAGCATTAAAGTGCAAAGAGTAGTGTGTCAGACTGTCAGAGAGCCAGGCTAGAGGTCATCAATAGCAACATGCCCATACTGTTGAGCTTGGGCCCATGAGAGAGCTCCGTTTTCTAGACCCAGGGCCGAGGACAAGTGGACAATGTTTCACCGTAGAATTAATTTACATATAATGAAATTAAATAATATAAAAAAATAAATAAAAGACTGAATTGCGATGTTTATATAATTGTGGTATTTATTTTTATATATATTAAATTAAAATGTTGGTGGTCAATAATCTTACACACCAAAAGTGAAATAAAAAGGTCTATAAAAATAAAACCACCGACAACCCAATAACGCCACAAACTAGGCCCATCCATTAAAGTGTAATAGCGATTACCCTCGTGGCAATTATACCCATAAAAGAAAGTTATTAAATTATATTTTAAAACATATTTAAATCTAAGAAAAATAACGAGAACAAACATTTTGAGCATTTATTTAGACGAGGACCTTTTACCAAATTTAATAATTTGATCGATATAAAAACCCAATTATAACAAGACACATATTAACTAAAGGAAATCCAATCACAAACCGACACATCACGTTAAGTGACGTAAAAGCGGTACTAATTTTATGACAAGTGACACAATACGATGATTGGCCCAAAAGTGACGGTATTGGTTTAATATAAAAATGGTAGTACTTTTACGCATAATCGATTAAGTTTTACACGAAAAATATGCGATTTTGTAAAGGTTAAATTGATAAAATTTTAAGAAAAGTTAATGATCATTTTGATAATATATAATTAATATGATTATTCTTGTTTTTTTTTTCTTCTTAAATCTAAGGTACAAAATTCAATAATAATGTATGATCATATGACAATTAAAGTATGCAAAGGAAGTGGTGATCTCACATTAACAAAAGAGGGAAAAAAGAAGTCGTCATCATGGAGATCGGGTACGGTTTGTGGTTGTGGAGCATCCATACCCGAACTACCATGAATGTAAAGCGGACCCTTGTTGACCCAAGACTTCATAATCTTCTCATAGTCAAGCTTCAACGCCAATTTGCTCCGATGATGATTATTATGTTGATGATAACATGATGTTGTTGATGATGAAGATGATGACATCCCTCTAATCTCCTTCCTCTCAACAACCTCGGAGTAACAAACCCACTTCTCATTATCATTCATCTCCGTTTTATTCCTCCTCATCGCTGTTAGAATTTGTTAATTAGATAAGATTTATTATAATTATTTTTAGACAAATTGTTTTTAATAATTCTAACTATGACCAATTGACAGATAATAATTCTAACTATGACCAATTGACAGATAATAATCCAAACTAACAGCTTGGCCGGTGATAATCTGAACTTTCACTTTTGTTGTTAATGACAGTCTCAGTATCATAATCATCATATATTTACAGTCGATTTCACTTGTACGTTTCTCAATTACATTTAAAACCGCCATTTTAAGCGAAAATAAGTGTAAATCTATGATGATTATGCTAATTTGACTGTCATTGACAACAAAAATAAAAGTTGATATTATTACCTACTTTGGATTATTATCAGCCAATAAGTTATAGTCAGGATTATTAAAAACCAAATTTTCTTATTTTTATTTTATTTAACTTTTTTAAACAGTTGATCAGTAATACACGATACCTGTCCTGACAAGCTCCACCTCCTCATCAGCATAATTCACCGACGACGGAGACGGGTTATTCGTGTTTCCATCATCATTATCATTATCATCATCATCGTCATCGGATCGTAGGATGCCGGTGAGAGTGGTGGCGGCTTTGTCCACGTCATCACAAGATGAGAATATATTGCAAGCCATGTTATGTTCTTCATCTAGTTTGTATTGTTCCACTAGATTCTCCGGGTGTAATGGGAAAAGGTTGATGAGTTGTTTCTGGTCAGTGGTTGTAGGCATCGGTGGCGGCGGCGGCGGCGGCGGCGGCGGCGGCGGTGGGGTTGTGGCGGTTAGCTGAAGACGGAGGCTTAGGAATTTGGGTTTACGGAGTTTAGTTCGGGTTTTACGAGATGGCTTGAGGGCGAGTGTGTATTTGGATTGTTTGGTGATCATGTTAGAAAATAAGATTGGAAAATGGAAGAGGAGAGGATTTTGTAGTCAACTACAGTGTGGTGTTTTTGTATGGATTGAAGTAAGGGTGAGGTGGGATGATTTGATTGGAGGATGATTGGATATTTAGGAGATTTCGTTTGGATGGTATAGATAAGAAGGGCATGTACCGTTGTCTATTTGATGCAATGGAAGCCTCAAAACTTTTCATAGTGAAGGTCTTGGGTTCGAATCCTGGCAATAGTAAAAAAGGAGGTCTGTGACCAGATCAGGGGGTTTACCCAGTTGGGGGTTCCTCATGTGATGGGCTGCCTAAATGTTCTAGGTGTTGCCACGAAAAAACCCAATTATAAAATATCTAGCGTTGCAATAAAAAAAAGGTAAGGGTAGATGTGGGGTTCGCTTTTACTGTTATTATGGGCCTTTTGGACCCTTTTCCTCCATGGCTCGCACGTGATAATAGTAAAACATTTGTACGAATTAATTATTACACGTAGGTGGTTGTATAACATAAGAGTGGTTTTTTTTATTTTTATAAATTTGTAAATTACCTTCTCATGTTACATTCTATTATATCTAAAGGGTACCTAGACATTGGGTTATTCTTGTTTTGAATGTTTCGTTTCTTACATTTAATAAGATAACATTAACAATGCGGTAGATCTTAAGTTGTCTTGGTTAGATGTGACAGTTTCAACCTGATTGTCTCCTTCAATTTTTGTTGAAAGTTATATCTGGTGGATAAATTTTCAAAACTTAGCTACAATGGAAACGCATAACGTTTATTCAAAGTGTTTTCAAAATCTAAAGACCTCTTATATTGTCGTGTTAAAAACCCACATTATTGTTTGAACGATATAGTTTTTATGATCTTATTTAGTACTTTAGTTGTTTATAAAACCTATAAAAGACCGGTTTGAATCCTTATCAAATACACCACCTTTTAACAATTACCCAATTTTGGCTTACACCCTCATTTTAACAATATAGTTTCCATTTGGAGGAATTCACCAATTATTGAAACAAAGGACAACGGCTAGTGGCAGTAGAGGTGCACATTCTGGTTTTTTGAGCCGGACCGGTTGGATTAAACCCGTTTACATGTCCTGAAAACCTAACCCTACTAAATCGGTTCGGGTAGGGTTGAGACCGGTTTTAGGATTGAAGAGGTTGGGTCCAAAATAGCCGAAAGGGCCTCCCATCTAGCCCAAGAGGAGTTCCAAGCCTATTAGGGTTAGCTCCTTCACTCCTCTATAAATTGAGAAGCCACCACCAACACAACGAGGTTCTCTCTCTAGCTCACACCATACTTTACACACTTTGTCTTGAGGCTCCGACTTGCCTTGAGCGTCGGAGTATCCTCGGAGCCTAAGGCTCTTTGGGCCATCTAACGTAGTTTTCTCGTGTGGTTGCAGCTAACCCGACAAGCAGTGAGGAACGAACCGAAGCCATGGAAGAACCAACATGAAGCTATCTTTCTCTAAACTGTTGGAACATACACCTGAATCCCGATGCTTCGACCTATGTTTTTTCACCTACTTTTGGTTAAATATGCTTTGTTTTATGTTCTTAAGCTTAAAAATGTATCGTAATTTCTAAAATCAAAAAAGAAAAAGAAAATAATCGGTTTCACAATCCTGTTTCAATCTATCCGTTTCCAATCTGTTCCAGCTGGTTCGGATTATTTCCATTTAAAACCGATTCGGATCCGATCCGAATCCGGTTTAAAAAAAAATCCGCCTTATGCACCTTTTTTAGTTAACTCGTAAAGTGAAGTTGATAAAGTGATGTCCAATAATAGTGAGCCCAACAAAAACACGAGGTCCTCCATTAGTGCTTGACCCAGCAGAAAATAAATGAGAGACACTGCCACACTGGTCCAAACCACTTTTAAAAGTAACCTGCCATCGTTTATTAGGATTTAGGGCAAATAGTTGGATTTGTTGCAAAAAGGTACAGGAATCAAACAAGGAGGATGTGAAATGATCACATGAAATGTCTGAATGGACGTAGGAAATGCATGCTAACATTATATAAAATATTTAGAAATATGTCAATACCTAGCTAGTATGTGTATAAGTTTGTGTGCGTCTAAGTATATATATATAGAGAGAGGGGTAAGTTAACATACAAAGTTGTTTTGACGTACGAAGAATACAAAGCTACCAGGGCATGACACGTATTATTTGGGTGAGGGGTAAATTCGTCAGCGTCATAATTACGCACAAATATTACAGAATCACACATAAATTACGCACACTATGTATAGTTACATAACCATGTATAATTAAATACGCACTCATATAAGTAACGTATTATCATTCAACCCCCAACTTTGTGAAATAGTTAAAATGACCCATCAACTTTATAATATTTCACTTTAACACTGTCAAGTTCTAAAGTTTTAAGTTTACCCCATGTAGTATATGTAATCTGATTTTTACTTAATAGTTTTTGTTTGTTTGTTTGCCGTATTCAAAATAGAGTATTTTTTAGGTATCGTAGGTTATTTACAATGACGCGTTGGTACCGTGAAAACTGAGACCGACTGAAAAACATCGGTACCGTTATCTAACCGTCTTTTATCTATGTTTCGATCTCCACAACCGAGTAGTGATGTAGTCCAGACGGTCTAAAAAAACTAACTATAAAACCTAACCTACACTCCTAAGTAATAAAGGAAAACCTATGAAGAAAAAGACTAAGGTGAAATCAAGATATGGGAAGAACATTACCTAAGTCAGAATCCTACTTGCAAAGAACAAATTCTATCGGTTCTGGAAACTATGATGGATCCGGGTTCTAAGGAAACAACTCTAGACAACCTAGTGGATCCATAATCACTCTTAGGGTGTCACCAACTAAGGAATCTACAAATGTAATAACTCACCTGATTGTTGGACCTCTCGGGTATTTCCAACTATGAAAAAGTACCCGAATAGACAGATCACCTATCAGTCTCACTGTCCATAATACATTCAAGGAATGCACGGGGTAATCTTAGGATAATAACTATGATTCAGAATAGCAACAATCACTAGACACCTAAACCAACTTCCTCTCAGATAGTTGACACTCGGATTCCTAATGACGAGGACCAAACGACTAATTCTCACCTCTCGGGTATTGAAATACGAAGAACACTCAACTCTAATCAGCAGTCAAATCACAACTCTTATGGTCACTATGTCTAGCTAGGGGTGTGTAAAAAAACTGAAAACCAAAGAAAATCGAAATCCGAATCATATCCGTAGCCGAAAAAAACCGAACCGAATTGTGAATTCGATTTTCGGTTCGGTTATTAACCGTATCCGAATTGCGAATTCGGTTAACGGATATACCTTTTTTTAATTCGGTTTATTCAGTTTGTTTGGTTAGACATATTTCCAATTCGGTTCGGTTTATTCGATTTATTCGGTTGAATTCGATTTATTTGGTTTATTCGGATATACTTTCCTTTAGAAATCGGTTTATTTGGTTTATTCGGTTGAATTCGGTTTGGTTAGAAAAGTTTCCAATTCGGTTCGGTTCGGTTAACAGATAAAAAAATCAAAACCGAACAAACCGAATTGAATAAATCAAACAAACCATTAACCGAACCGATAAACACCCCTATCTCTGGCTAACCACACGCAATCACAAACCCTATAATTTATGATCACAATACGCTAATCAAACTGGCAGACAACCACAATCAACATACGGAATTGAAATCAATCAAACAATCAGACTTGAGCATGCATATTCATCACAATTATTAACTAAGATCGTTTACAAAATCATAAAATCATCAAACGAATCCAAAACCGAATAAAAATCACTACTTTAACAATTATTCATCATTTGACTTAGGTAGTATCAATGTTTAGCTTACGATCATGCTCAAAACAACTAGAACATAAGTAATTAACATAAACATGGTTTCAAACATTCAAATCAAAGATAAAGACTCAAGCTTTCAAACCGAAAACGCTTAAACAACGAATCCGGATCTCAAAGCCTTCACCTTTTCACTTCAATCAACCTCCTATGCTCCAAAATCGCCCTAAGAACTTCTCTGGATGAAAAGAATACGAACCTTTATGATTATGGCATTCAAATTCTATTTAATTCGAATTCAGGGTTTTTTTACGGATTTTCTATCTCTCGCATACCGTGAGAAGTTGTCTGGTCCTTTACGTACCGCGACGCGAAGGACAATTTAGTCGCGGCCGGATTTGCTTTCCCTCGCGTACCGCGAGTCATGCAGTCATCTCCTTCGCGTACCGCGAGGGGTAAAATTCCAACTTTTTGACTTTAATCTCTTGGGCTTCATTCTCGTGCTCGGTTTCTTCCGGTTTTCACTTGTATTTCCCACGAGCTCCTGTAAACACATACTAGACTCAATGCAAACCAAAAACGACTCAAAACGAACACAAAACTAATTAAAACACATCAAAACCCTAGGAATAAAGATGTGTGATTTTCACTACATCAAGTAGTCGTAACTTTATACGTTTATTTATTTAGGTAAGTACGGGTTTTTTTTGTGTTTAGTCACATTAATGTCACCGCCTCAACTGTTTAAGGTCCGCCTCCGCCGCGGAGCGCATGACAAATATTATTTAACCACTTTTCTTTTTGTGTTTAGCCACGTTAGTTTCTCCGCCTTAACCGTCTAAGGTTCACTTCCCGTGGCGAAGCGCGGGACAAATTTCTAGTTTAAATAAATACGCAACCATGTATAGCTAATTAGGCACACATATATTACTTAACTTATGTAAATAGTTATGCAAATTATATAATAATTACGCAACCAATGTTAATAACTAATTTTATATCCGTCATAGTCCGGGTTATTTCAAAATAATATAATTGAAACATAACCAAAATATTCATCCTAAAAACTTACTAAATGACAGGAAATTACCACACATAATAGAACAATTTACTTCAAATTAATAAACTTGACTGTGATCTACTCTTTAAATCGCTTATGCCTCTACAAACTCGTCCTCGGTCTCGATTGCTGACCGATTTATGTTATGGACGTGGATCTTGGCATCGAGCGATAGGCTTTTGTGAGTAATTTGTTAATTTTCTAGGCTTATTACCTAAATTTTAATTTTTCCCTGTTATAAGGCTTTTTTTTACAAAAGGTAATTCTTTTTCCATCAAATTACAATTCTTTTGAAACATTTCAATTCCATTATACGTGAACCAAACAAGACCTTACTTTATTTGAAGTATGTTCTTTTCTTTATGACTCCACACTTCTTGTTTCTAATGCGAATTTTAAAACACTATAATTATAAAACGTTTTACTGATTTGATGGTTTGATCAATCACCACTAATTTGAACTACACAACCACGAGAATCATACACGAATAACTCTACACATTGTGTTAACCGTGATACATAAGACGTTTATAAAACCGAATAATCGTCTCTCTTGCTCCTTCCACGTGACATTACGTACAAATACTTATAAAATTCTAACAATTAGTTACATATGAAACATAACCTAGATTATTTTCACATATCATATGAATTTATCCCTTCAATAATATTATGCATAAATAATAATATATGAATTAGTGTTTCCTTTTAACAAGTTTCAGAAACTGTTTTGGAAAATAACAGAAAAAACAGAAGAAAAAAAAGGCGGGAAGAGTAAATATTGAAAAGAGCAACCAGCCGCAGCAGCAGCCGCCACAATGGCATTTGATATATGGGCAGCTCTCGTTACATGATAACAACAAATGCCAAAATCAAATCCGAAAAAAAAAAACACACACACACAATCACACATATATGTGTGTGTTTTCCTTTATGTCAACCTTCAATTCAATTATCTCAATACTTAAACCTAGTAAAACAAGTAAGCAGCAATAGCCATCGCACCCGCCGCAGCCGATCCCTTCAAGCTGGCTCCCGCCGCCGACGGCGCATCAGCCGGCGCCGCATTAGACCCCAGCGCACCGCTATCGGAAGTACCCCCGGTCGGAGAAGGTGGAGACGGTGTCCTACTCCCACCCAATGGAGACGGAGGAGAAGAGTTGTGGGACTTGGGTGACGGTGCGGATCTTGGTGATCCTTTTGGTGCGGTTTTGGGGGCGGCTTTTGGTGGCGCGGTGTTGCTTGATTTCGGCGCGCTGGATGGAGAGGTGGCTGGCGCGGCGGCTGAGACTAAGCCGATGAGGGCGATGGATATGAGAGTGAGAATAACTATTTGGTTTGCCATTTTTTTTTGTTTCAAAAAATGGGGAAAAATAAGTGGTTTTATACTTTTATTTGTGGATTTGAAGAAGTGGTTGTTGGTGGAAAATGGTGCTAGTTTTCAGGATGGTGGTTAAGGTTGTGGTGGTTGAAGTATATATATATATATACTTGGTGGTGACACCGGAGATGGTGGAGATGGGTGGCGGAGCTGCTTTTTATCACTACTGACGGAAAACAAGCCACAGATGCCTATGAGGATCAGAGGGGAAGTAGCCATTAAATTAGGCCAATGGAGGTTTTTTCGGTTTTAATTTTATTTTGACTCGTTAAAATCTTTTTGTAATTTTATTATTGTCACTCTAGTTGTTTAAATCTTTGCTATCCTAAAAAAATAAAATAAATAAGTTTTTTTGAGATGGTCTTATGCAACTTATGTTTAACGTTTATTAAGTTAAACGAGAATTTGTGTCATTGTGTGGGATAAATGTAAAAACTAATTTATGTTGAAATGACGTTTATACATTCATAACCCAATGAAAGATTACATTAGCAAGAATTAAGTTTAGTTGTCTTAAGTACATATATTCAATTTTATAGCATACAAAAGCATACTAGTGTCTTTATTTGCACACAAAAGGGCCTTCATGATTTGCCACCATATATCCTTGCCTTTGCATGTATTCATCCGCATACCTCTCACAATTTTTGTATCTGTTGTCGAACATTGGACGATATTGAAGCGGCTCCCGCAACATATACATCGATCATCATCCCAATCCCAATCCCAATCCCAATCCATGATGATATCAAAACTCTTGAGATCTACCAAGCCTTCAAAGAAATTAACCTTCACAAACAAACTAAAATACCTGAGGTAAAACGAACAGATAAAAGTAAACAAAGAGAAATTAAATTATTATTGTTTTTTTTTTGTGGAACTTAAAAAAAAATAAAAACAGAAAACAAAACAAATAACACTAAGCGCACTACATCCCGACAACGGTGCCATTTAGATCGTTTGAATCATACAAAAACCCAAGTAACCTAGATAGCTAAACTAAGTAGGATATCATATCCACAAGTAGTATGTGGTCAATGTTATACGTCTCTTTTGATCATTTAACCTAACATAACTAAATTACCTACTTTGAACTTGATTGTTTGATGGATTTCAACAGCTATTGAGAGTAACTTGAAATTGAACTTGAATTGTAAACAACTATTGGAAAACATATTGATAAGTAGAGAAAAGACTACTTAATTTGACTGTGGTGACTAGACGATACGAAACCGAACAAAAACACAAGTTGAGATTTTATCTAAGCAACTACCAATCAAATTTAAATGAACAACCACTTACCGGTTGGTAATAATAAAAACCAATAACTATTGGATTAATGATTGAATATATAGAAAATAACTTTTTAAAGCAAACTAGTTTTTACCCCCCGCGCTTCGCGGCGGGAGTCTGGTTGTTATTGGTTTGGCTCGTTTGCGTGGAATCACAGATTCGTTATAACGTACGATACCCAAAAACACTTGAAGTTGAATACAACTGTCTTCAATAAAATTTAAACCAGAACGTTGACAAAAGAAATTGTTAAGAAAACGGCGCATTCCGTTATTTAAAAAAACATAACGAACGAAAGTTATCATAGATAACGTTGTCGGGCCCATCGTTAATAAAATTTAAACGAAAGCATAGGCACAACGGTAAAAATAATGTTAATAGAAAGGAAACATAAAACTAAATAATAAAAAAAGGGAAAACAAATTAAAAAAATTACCGGTTCGGTTCGTCGAAAACCATAAGGCGAATCGATAATACCAATATCAATAATGATGTTGTTCGCCCATAATAGGTTCGGTTCGTCATGGTACCACAACGGTAACGGCACTCGATACAGGCAACGATAAAAAAAATCGATTTTGAATACAACTCCGTTTTAAAACAAATTTATATCGGAACGTTGACAAAAAAAAAAACGGCGCACCTGTATTTTGAAAAAAGTTAACGAACGAAAGTTTATTGAACTTATGTGGCAAATCTGTAAAAAAACAAAGTTTTGAGTAAAAAAGAAAAGAAAATTAAAGCTTATTTTGAACTTTAGTGGCCAGTTTATAAAAAAAATCTTTTGTAAGAAAAAAAAAAAAAAACTACTATTAGCGGTGGAAGAGCCGGTGGTGTTCACTCACCGCTAGTAATGGGTCGTATGGTGAAACGATGGTGAATGAGGGAAACCCTAATTTGGTCTGGTGTGAAAGGGGAAAGAAGAAATGAGCGTAAAAAGGGGATGCTCACACGCATAAAAGCCATAAGCAAGAGTTGTACATGCTGCATTGCATCTTGTACACATTACTATTCTCCTCCATGTGTTTTACCCCCCGCGCTTCGCGGCGGGAGTCTGTTTGTTATTGGTTTGGCTCGTTTGCGTGAAATCACAGACTCGTTATAGCGTACGATACCCAAAAACACTTGAAGTTAAATACAACTGTCTTCAATAAAATTTAAACCAGAACGTTGACAAAAGAAATTGTTAAGAAAACGGCGCATTCCGTTATTTAAAAAAACATAACGAACGAAAGTTATCATAGATAACGTTGTCGGGCCCATCGTTAATAAAATTTAAACGAAAGCATAGGCACAACGGTAAAAATAATGTTAATAGAAAGGAAACATAAAACTAAATAATAAAAAAGGGGAAAACAAATTAAAAAAATTACCGGTAAAAAAAAAAAACACTATTCATCCCCATGAGAAATATATATATATATATATAATAAGTCAACTCCCAAATCTGAGAATCAAACGATCTACAAAGGAATTGTGACCAAAGTTAATTATAAAGTAAAGAAAACATGTTTGCTACCACAAACCTTGCATCTTAATGGTGGATCTTGATTCTTAATGATTTCAGGGTCAAATTCAGGTTTGGAGTGATGAATTGGTTCTCCCAAATCACCCAGAATCGTCCAAAGTCGCCCTCTACGCCGGATGATCTTAGAAACCCTAAGCTTTCGGGTTAAATAGGCTTTTAGAAATCATCTGTAATCAATTAAAAGTCTGAAACAATAGTATATGATATCATTCTAACTTCCAACTTCAAAGCTTCAAAAGAATAGGCTTGAACTAACCCAAATGATACCATCACAGTCACAGACAGCCCTCCCATTTCATGTGATATTGAATACAATAGATAGTAATTAACATATGCCAAACAACAAACCATGCATAGATTTTACAACCTTTTAGTTTAAATAATATCAAAACGAAAACAACAACTACCCGTTTCGTAGTCTATCCATCCGATCAACACTCTTTCTACCTCTTTCTAACTGTTGAAGGTCAACGCTTTTTCTTGACTTTTCAATCACATCCACACTTCTTCTTGACCTCTCCATTTGGTCAAACGACATCCTCATCTTTTCAATTTTTTCAACTTTCGTTTTCTCCATGCTTTTTCTCGGTCTCTCTCTTTTGTCGGTGCTCTTTCGTGATGCTTCAAACACGTCTGTACTCCTTCTTGGCTGGTCAAAGTGCAGGTCAACGCTCCACCTTGAACTGCTGCTGTGCCTGTGTGATGGTGATTTCTCAACCGTCGATATAAACTTCTTTAGATGCTTGATGTATTCTGGATGGAGCTCCAAATCACAGTGGTTTCCACCTTTGATCCAAAGTGGCTCATATTTTTCTTTGCAAAGTTCCCATAGTTGCTTCCCATGACAGAAATCAACAACATCATCTGCAGTGCCCTACAAAATAAATAAATAAAAAGTCTTCAGATGGAAATGGGACCCAAGAATCCATGATCACATCTATGTTTCTAGTTCCTAACATAAATGGAATTTTGCCATTAAAAGATTTATCCATATTAGCATGTTTGCGCACTTGGGAGCCACATAAGCGATTTTTAAACTATTTAGCGATCGAAAATTTGGGTAAAAAGACACTTTTGTTCAGTTTTAACAAGTTAAAGCTTTAAAGGATTTAATATTGGAGGGAAAAAGAGTTAAGGACTTATTTGAACAAAAAGTGAGTTAATTTCTTAAATTTTCCCTACATTAATATGTTTTATTGATAATCAGTCAAATGGATAAAATCAAGAAATACAGCTATAAAAGTAGTCAAACGGCTTAAAAATCACTCAAAGGATTCTCACACTTTTACACCCTATTAAATTGCATTATTTGAATAAATTCTAGTTTCATAATCACGTTTAGGATGTAATTAGTTAAGAAATTAGAAAACAGAAAACAATTATTAACAGGTTAACTTGACCCGACCTAAAAACTTACCTGGTTTAACTCAAACTCAAGTTAACCCGTTACCCCACCTGCCTAGTTTGACACTTATGCTAGACAGCATTGAGAATCTTTTTCATTTTTTAATCATTATAAAGAGGAAGGTGGCAATCATTTAGAAATTAGCTGAGACATTAAATCAGTCCATAACATGATAAGCAAAACATGTAGAGGGTAGGGGGCCATCAACACCAAGACTCAAAGAACCAAATAATGAAAGTCAGATGGTGCTAATTTTATATAAAGCGAAAACAATCATAAACCATCAAACAAGATAAACAATTTGATATGGGCCCGTTTAGTTGACTATGTGGAATCTTTCAATACAGTATTTTATTTCAACAAATTTAATAGAAATTTGTAATATCCACTATCATATCATGTATAAAAGTTTGCAGACTTACATGAATGATAAGCACAGGACAATCTACGAACGGGATTTTATCAATGTTCTGCAAAACCATAACAAAAGAAAATATAATTAATTTGAGATAACGATGAAAAGGGAGAAAATTTCCAATAATACCTTATAAATGTCAAACCAATATGTGCGTTTAACAGGATACATGACTCTTAATCCTGATAATATAGGACTATGAAGTACAACAGCTCTTAGACGAGGAAGACGGACTGCTAAATCTAAAGTGGGCCGACTTCCAACCGATTGACCGTAAAGGACAATATCTTCTTGCCTAGTTCCATAACTTTCCTCAAGAC
Organism: Smallanthus sonchifolius; assembly: GCA_023525975.1. Classification (NCBI taxonomy): domain Eukaryota; kingdom Viridiplantae; phylum Streptophyta; class Magnoliopsida; order Asterales; family Asteraceae; genus Smallanthus; species Smallanthus sonchifolius. The sequence continues at coordinate 54,806,994 of CM042041.1, read as the reverse complement.
ATTTATAAACAGCTTCAATATCTGCATATGTATTATTCTCACTTGGCTGCAACACATGAAAAGTATGAGTTTGTTAATGAAAATTACATCACCAAGGGGGTGTTTGGATGTTTTACTTTTAGATTGAATAAGAACCAGAATCAGATAATCAGTTGATTAAAGCTAGGGCCGGGTAGGTAATTTCACATCAACCTTCATAAACAGTCTTTTATACATAACTAATTATTGTGAATTTGTGATTTTAGTTTAATCACACATCCAAGCACCCATCAAATTATTCAAATCTGTAAAAATTTTGAATTGGCTCACCTTCCCTGTGGATTGTCCATACCCAGAGTAGTCATACCTGCACATAATTACATGTCTTTACCTTGGTGACATATAAAAGTAAAAACTAATACATTGTATTTATGGACTACTTTTACAGCTGTTTCAAATTATTTGATATAATTATTAAAGCGATTTAAGTTACCGACAAGCAGTGACTTTTACTTCTAATCAAGTGATCACGTTCTTCGTTAATCAAAGCTTTTAACAGAATGATGATAACAACAAGTCAAAATTGTACAAAGCATATTTCTGAAATGTATACAACTAAATTGAATTTCATCTAACTACAGAATCAAATCTATGAGTCTAACATACAGTAGAAATGCAGTAGTATACAAATAAACATCACCAGCCAATATCCAATTAATAATCACAAATTTAAAAAAAAAATAATGAAAAATGTGCAAATCAATTTGCATAATTTTCATTTATGTCCTGAACAAAATAATAAAATAATTAGTTTTTTTTTTCTATAATTCAATCATCAAATTAAACAAACCCTAGAACATCCATCTTAACAAATCACTAGGAGATCTAGGACTGTAAACAACTTCTTACTCACTAATTTACAAGCGGAATTTGAAATTGAGGGTTAAATAACTACAGGTAGGCATGTAATTTACGGTTTATTAAATTTCAGCGTGAAAATTAGGGTTTCTGAGATAGAGATGATACCATACCCCATGAGATTGACTCGTAAGCGAATACTGAGTTCAATGAAGAGCTCATACATCTGGCCTAGATCGGCGGCGTTACCATGCGAATACAGAACCGTAGAAGTAGCCATGGGATGTCTGACGTATACAGCAACTATCTCCGATCCACGACGAGTAGTCAGCTTAAGAATTTCGACGTTTTCTCGGTGAGGAAAGGGGCTTAGAAGCAGTAGACCAGTAAGTTCATCTTTCACCAGCTTGTACGACGGTGGATTGGGCGGGTAGAAGGCGAACTTCGCCGCCATTGATGACGTCATCCCACCCATCACTCACACTCACACTCACACTCACACTCACACACAGAGAGCAAGACGCTGTTGGTGATTTGATGGAGGAAGAAGATGAAACATACAATCAGTGGCAGAATATGATCCCCAGAAAACATGGGAGAAAGGTGAAATCGGCGATTATTTAATTGAATTGTAGGGAGGGAGATGAAAGTGGGGTGGGGTCTTGCTCTGTGCGCATGGATGATGATATTTCTTTTTTTTTTTTTTTAAATTATTAAATTCACCTTTAATAAGTTTGAATGCACTCTCCCTCCATCACTTTTTTTACTCTTATGTCCCTTTCAATATTATTAAAGAAATCTTGGGTAATTTGCTTACATTATAAAATCATTATTACCTAATTAAGGAAGTAAGTGATGGATCCAAGATTTAGTGAATGTTTAGTGGAAAACAATGTTTTCAGAATCGGACCGACTAGTGTGACCAGGAAAGGATAATATTATCGACCCGGTTGGATATATTTGAATTTTGAAACGACGGTTACCGAGATCGGTTGAACCAGTGAACCGGATCGGATGGTCGGACCGGATTTCGATACTTTTTATTTTTTCTTTCAAAATCTCGTTGATTGTTGGCTTACAACTTCTTTTTTCATATTTTATTAAATTTACAAACCCAAACTAAATATTATTTGGTAATTTCTATATTTTTCAGTGTTCTAAAAATCTAATCGGACTATTAATTGGCCAAAGGTCGGACTACTAATTGGCCAAAGGTCAAATCGGCCAAAATTGGTCAAAATCTTTTGAAGTATTTAAAAATTTATACTTATTAATTTAATCCGATTAACAAGTTTGAAAATTTATATATAAAATTTTGAAAAATAATATATATATATATATATATACACACACACAAACATATAGATTTGAAAAATTACATATAAAAGTCTAATCCGATTAATTCCTAGTCGGTACCCCACCGCCAGACTAGCTTTTAGCGACTTTTACGACACTGACTTTTTTAATAAGTTATATATAGTTCTATTTTATGAAATATTTATGACGTCATCTGTTTTTAAAACCGGAAGTGGATCAGTAAGGTCATGGAGTATACCCCATTTGAAAAAGCTCATATGAAAATAAAGTGCACGTCACGTGGACGCCACCTCATCACATTTTTTATGAAATTTAATTGAGTGGTGTGAGTAGTGTGTGTGAGAGAGAGAGACACTTCCCTTTACATTTCCGCGTTAAAAAACCAACGGGATGAAAATTCACGCCCCTTTCACATAGGAAGGGGTGGTGTTTTACGCCCTTCATGTGCTTCCACGCCCCTTCCTACGCCTCACACCGGTTGATCAAAGAAAGTCACCTAGTCATTATAAAAACATTGGTGGAAAGTTATAGTTCACACAAAAGTCCACACCCCATAGAAAAGAATGTAAAATAAGAGGATCTGGAATATGCTCTCATTTTATATGTCACATTTTATCACACATGTATTGTGAAATTGTACATTTTAACATTATACTATGTATTATATTATACAATACAACTATATAGTATTATATTTTACAGTAAATTACAACCAATTTCCCTCTCATTTTCTTGAAAACTTGTAGCACAAACCGTTGAGCATAAGTAAATTTCAAATGATGGAGCGTGAGACCTTGTTTTCATGACGTGGAAAAGTAGATTTAGGCATGAAAAGCCATAATGAGTACAGAGAATGTGCACTTTTTTTTCTTTTTTATTTGTTGGATACAGAAGATGAAAAATAGTGTGTTTTTATCATTTTATGAGGTCCCAATCGCAACATACTTAAGCCTATTTGGTAAAATCTGAACCATTAAAAGGTCTGAATGATTAAGCATGGTTCCAAAGCTGAATCATTAAGAGGTGGGTTTTAATGAAACAAACACCCTTACCTCTTACCAATTCAGAGATAAGCCTCTTAATAAAATCATTAAGAGGCTACCAGCCCCTTCCATAATTTGTTCTTAAATCAACCATAATACTTACATGGGTATTATGGTATGGTATGGTAAATTCTTGGGATCGGAAGAAAAAAAAAAGACAATCTCTATCTATGATGGGTCCATTCTTGACTTTGTTAAAGTTATGTTCCCTCAATAATAAATACAAGGCATAAGACCTAAATCATGGTCCTCTTCTTCCAAAAGTAAAATGTTTATTCTCATAAAGACTGTTACAAAGAGCATGTGCCTCCCATGTGTGACCCGCCTTATGTATCATTGTGTCGAATGCCGATAAACGACACTCACTCGTTGGTTTTCAAGACTCGCGAACGCTAAAGGATATTCTAATGATCGGGACGAAGTTGATGCAATCTATCATAAGTTTATTAGTTTGTAATCCAGGGTAAGTGATTTGAAACGTAAAGAATCCACCTCTACTTACCTTGGATATGCTCCTAATAATTGAGACATTACAACAACAATCTGAACTTTTATTTTTCCTTATTTATGTACTTCAAAGTTCAAAACAAAAGGGTTTGACAGATATGATGTTGTTTTGCAGTAAACAAAACATCATAGCATAAATTTGAAAAAAGAAAAGATATTCAGAATAACAAATCTAAACTTGACTGACTCGTTTTTTGAAATTGAGAATTAGGGATTTATTTTATTTTAAAAATTAATAAAAATCAAAGCTGAACTTGAGTGACTGTTTTTCTTAAACTGAAAATTAGGAATTTTATTTTAAAAAAAAATATATGCCCCCATGCAGGATCGAACTACAGACCTCCAGTTTACAAGACTGGCGCTCTACCACTGAGCTATAGGGGCTTAGTTTACTTGATTTCAGAACTGAATACTTTTATTCATTTTTTCATTTGTATCATATTGACAAACCACCCCATAATGATAATATAAAAAAAGATACAAACACTTTAAATAGAAAAAAACACAAACTTAAAATACAAAAACTAAGTTAAATATGTAGTCTTCATCCTCGTGGTAATCGAAATACATAAATATGATTTATTAAAGTTATCAATCAAAACACGTGCTAAAGTCGTTTAACACACCAAAAAATGTTTTATTTTAAAAACAACTTGTTTTCAATAAAACTTATATTAGAATGTCAACAAAAAAAATTTAAGCAAAATGTAATATTTAGAATTTTAAAAAAAGTAACAAGAAAAAATTATTAGATAATAATCAAATTAAATGTTAAATAAAAATATTAACAAAAAAAAAAAACAAAATCAAATTGAACCTTCACCGTTGCGGCTCCCTCTCCGCACACCGGAAGAGGAACGGGGAGCACCACATGAGGGGTGGTGTTTCCCTACGAGCACCGCATGCCAACTCAGCGGCTCCGCCCCCGGTTTCTTGCAAGGTAAGTATACCCATTTACCTTGGTGAATTCTATCCAATATTCCAATAGCAATAGACTTATATTATAGACTAGATAATATGAGAAACCCTAAAACGTACTACATCATCACATGGGTAGCCTTGCACTAATTGTGATGTACGGATTTGTAAAACGATCCAATGAAAACATTATCACATTACTCGCTCAACTAGTCATGAACTTGTATATTAATTCAATATCCTCAACCACATGTTATCCTACACTCACATTTAAAAATAACTATTATATAGTTAAGATATATATTTCACTTTTGATGTCAAAACGTGTATAAAACATGATAAAATCTTAAAATAGTGTCAAAATGTAAACTTTATCAAATTAAAAAACTTTGAATGGAGAAACATATGGTGACATGTTAGTGTCACTAAGTTGAGCAACAATTTTCTTAGGGCATTTCCATATCTCCTCTAAACTTATAAAATATTAAAGTTTCTGGTATCATGGTTAAAGAGGTTATACATTATTTATTAAAATCTTATGTTTTCAAAAAATGATAGTTTACAAGTTTAAAAAGACGTATGTGAAACTCTTTGTTTCTTTTTGAGTCACATGACATATGAAGAGTGTCACCAATTAGTCGAGGTCATTGCTTTTTGTTCGTTTATTCATCAACAACCAGAGTGGATCCAGTGTATGAAGATCGTTGTCACGTGAATTATTTTTTCTTGATGTGTTATATGCGTATATGAATCATAAAATCAGAAGTTTAAAAAGAAAGAATAGTGAAAAAAAAGATATTAATAAATCTTTTGATGTAGTTATTGTTTCTGACACCATCTATGAACGTGGTTGTGGTTTAGCATTGGACTAGAGAGATGAGAATGGTCCTTGACACCAATAATGGATGGTGATGATAATAAACTCTTGTTTTCTTTTGCTCTTTACTTGTAATAAACTAGTATTTGGATCCCGCGCTTCGCGGTGAGAGCGTGGTCGTTTTCCCCAAGCATTTCATGTCAGGAGTTTGGTCGTTATCGGTTCTTATCGTCGAAGATCATAAAAGCGAACAACGGTACCGGTTTAAAACGATGTTGTTCACTCAAAAGCAGTTGGATATGTAATGGTCTGTAATCCCACCATACTCAAAAGCAGTTTTCTCGTTCGCTATAGTACACAATAAAAAAGCTCGATTTTTAATACTACTCTATCGAAACGTAGACGCAATGTTAAAAATAACGTTAATAAAAGCAAACATTAAAGTAAAGTATAAAAAATAACATGAAAAAGAAGGATTAATATTAAGAGGAATTGGGGTGAAACCGAGTTTCGAACCCTGGTATTTACTGTTGAACGGAGTTTAGCCACTAGACCAAGTGAACTTCTTGTTCATTAGTTGTAATGAAACAAAATTATAAAGGTAAAAACATTGTGAGAAAAAAAAATGTTGCCGCCCAAAAGATCCAATAAGAGCTAGTTACTATAGACACGATTTCAAAATGTATGTTTTAGAATAACCAAAAAGGCTCATCGTCTATGAAAATTTACATGATTTATAGACTATAGTATTTGACGGTGATGAAATAACTTTTGGTTGATAATTTTTTTAGTAGAGTTATAAGCATACCACAAACTCACATAAAGTTAACAATAGATCGAGTGCATTATAAAATGTTTTGAGTAAACTTTGTTTTTTGCCCCTGTGGTTTGGTCAAAATAACGGTTTTAGTCCATTAGTTTTAATTTGACTTTTTTGGCCCCTGTGGTTAGAGGTGCACAAAAGAACCGGAACCGGAACCGATCCGATGGATTATCCGAAACCGGATCCGGTGAGAACCGGTTTTTTTAGAACCGGTCCGGATATTATGAGAACCGCCGGTTCCGGGACCGGTTCTGGGTTTTTTGACGGACCGGTTAAAAATCGGATTTTTTGGAACCGGTTTTTTTCGGACATTTTGGAACCGGTTCGGAACCGGTTCTAGCCGTTGGGGTTAAAAAAAACGGCTATATAGCCGTTTTATGGCCGTTTTTTTGTTTTTTTTTTTGTTTTTAAGCATTGAAATTTAGTATAAATAGGTATTGGGTGTTTGTGTTAGTTCACCACAACATTCTAGCTCTCAAAACTCAAAAACGCTCTCAAAACGCAAAAAAACGCTCACGTTAAGCAAAAAAAAAAACGCTCTCATGGCTTCCGCTTCCGCAAGCACTCAAAATTCGGTTGGTGGTTCTACTAGCGATGTTACGGTTGTGTCAATACTTCCTTGCTCCCGAAACCAAGAAATATGGGCTTATTTCGATTTATGCGAAATGTCGAACGGCTCGCAAAAGGCTCGTTGCAAACGTTGTGGTAAACTTTTGGCTGCGGCGGGAAATAGCAGTTTAAGGAAACATATTGCTAGTCACGCAAGACACACTCAAGAAGGTGAAAATCAAACTCAAATTGGTAGGGATGGAGGAGTTTGGCAATACAATGTCGAAAGTGTTCGTGAGAGAATGGCACATTTCGTCATTCAAGAAGGCTTGCCTTTTGATCATTTTGATAATCCGCGCTTGACGAGGATGATACAAGAGACGCTTCAACCGAATTACACAAATGTAAGTCGTTCTACTTTGAGAAGAGATTGTTTAAAAATGTGGAAAAGAGCCAAAAAAGAATTAATTTTAGGTTTTGAAAAATTAAATACCGGCATTAACTTAACAACGGACGTTTGGTCCGCTCCACATGGTTTACCCGAATCGTACCTTTGCGTTACCGCACATTGGGTTCAACCGGAGTCGTGGCAAATGATGAAGCGTACGATTGCGTTTGATTATTTTGGATATCCACATACCGGTGAAAACTTATTTTATATTTTAGACTCGGTAATTCAAACTTATAAAATTCAACCGAAAATATTTTCAATATCTTTTGATAACGCTTCAAATAACACAAACGCGGTCGAAAAATTAAAAATAAAATATGAACCGCCTTGTAACGGTGTTTTTTTTCATAGTCGATGTGTTGCACACATCATTAACTTGGTTGTGCAAGACGGTCTAAACGTCCAAGAAATAAGAGACGTAAAAGAAAATTTTAAAGTGATGTTACGTGAAGTTTTTAGCACAAGCAAAAAAAGATATATAAACTATAGAAACTTGTGCCAACAAACGGATTCCATCTTTTTAGGTCCGAATTGGGACGTACCTACTAGATGGAACTCGACTTGGAAAATGTTTGAATCGGCCTTAAGGCAAAGAATTACTTTAAAACATTTCCATGATGAACTTGTGCAAAAGAAACGTTGTTTACAAAAATTTGATAATATAAGTTGGGATATGATCGAGAAACTAACTAATTTGCTTGAGGTTTTTAAAAATGCAACTACATGTTTATCGAGAGTTTATTATCCCACGTCTTCGCTAATACTTCAACAATTATACTTAATATGTAATAAATTAAAAGAGTTTGAATATCACGGCACTATTTTTGAAAAAATGGTAAAACCTATGAAAGCTAAATTTAAAAAATATTTTTCAGAAATGCCGGCCGTTGTTACATGTTCGGCCGCCTTAAACCCAACGATTAATGTAACCGGTGTTGAAACATTAATTGGATCAATATCGGATGATTTAAATATGTTCGAGGAAGACCCAAATTTTGAATCAAATGTAATAAGGGACTTCAATTCGGCTTTTAATAATATGTTTGATTATTATTTACGCAAATATGGTGGAAGTGGTGATCCATCAAACATACGTGAATCAATGGGTTCGGGTTCAACTTCTAGTAGTTCAAGGAACCCGATGCTAAATTTATTTAACACTTTAAGAAACGAAAATACTAAACGAGCTCGTGGAACCACACCAAGTAGCGAGCTTGGGAGATATCAAGCAACCGACTTTATTTCTACTCTAAGATCCGAAGAGTTTGAAAACTTTGATATCTTGAGTTGGTGGCAAGGAAGGGAATCCCAATATCCCGTTCTAGCCGCAATGGCCCGTGACCTACTAACCGTCCAAGCTTCCACGGTAGCTTCGGAATCCGCTTTTTCTCTTAGTGGCAGGGTTTTATCTATTCGAAGAATGAGGCTTACACCGGAATCTATGGAGATGTGTATTTGCTTGAAGGACCATTTGGATGCCGCCGAACGTGTACAACATGTTGCAAAACTAGAAGGCGAGCTTGACGTTGAACAAGAAATACATGAATTCGAAGTAGAACATGGGGCGGCGACTCCACTTTCGGACGAAGAACAAGCTTACGATGAAGCCCAACGTATCTCAAGCGAAGAAGAATGAAAACCGATGTTACAAAGACTACGACGAAGAATATTGAAAACATAATAAATAATTAATGCTTTGTGATTCAATTATGTTTTTTGTATTTTTTTTGTACGAACTATTGTTAAATAACTTAAAAAAATCTACAAAATAAATAAAACATGTATTTTATAGTGTATCTTTGTTAATTTTTAATTTTTTTTTTTTCGGAACCGGTGGAACCGGTTTTTTTTAACCGGTCCGGTTCTAAATATCCGAACCGGTCCCAATAGGTTCCAAGTCTCCACACCCGGAACCGGATCCGAACCGGAACCGGTTCTAATGGATCCGGTTATTGACCAACTTTGACGGAACCGGTCCGGATCCGAACCGGATCCGGTTCCAAAAAAAAACCGATTTGTGCACCTCTACCTGTGGTTACCTAAGTTTCTCAATTAGGCCCCCGTCACTAACACCATCCAAAATAACCGTTAATCAGGGGGCACATGCCACTCACGTGAGGGGCTTATTTGTCTTTTTACATTTCAATTACCCTAGCTTATAAAACTAGGGTTTTCACTTCACGGTCATTTGAATCCATCTTCATCTTCAGACTTCATAACTTCATAGACATCACAATCGACATGGTGATGTGTTCGTGTGGATCTCCAACCTCGTTTCAAACTTCTTGGACACGCTCAAACCCAGGTCGTAGGTTCTATTGTTGTGCTAAGAAGGTCATCTTATTCCACTCGATTCTTCCTGCCCCTTCTCATTTTTTACGTATTTGTTGTTACAATTTCTCAAATCCACAATGTAGGTTTAATGTTTCTTGTTTACCTAATTTTGTTGCAGGGTTCAAGTTGTGGTTTTGTTGCTTGGTCAGATCCCCCAATGTGTCGAAGATCAACAGAAATTATACCTGGATTGTTGGAGAGGTGTAACAGGAATGAAGCAACTACTAGGGATGTTGTTAATCAAAATAGGAAATTGAAATGTCTGCTAGGATTTACATGGTTGTTCTTTATGTTGTTATTTGTCGTAAAAATGACCTAAAAAAGTGATGAAGGCCATTGGGTTATATGTATTATGGTTATGTTAATGTTTTCCAGCTTTTCCATGTAATCTGGTTATGTTAATGAATTTGTATGTTTGTTTTTGGGTTATCCAAATGTTTGTTATCCAATCTTAATTATCAATGCTAAAATATGCAGACATACAAATATGCTAACCAAAAAGATGTAGCATTAAAATATGCAGACCAAACTGTAATATGCATTAAATAAACTGCAATATGCATTAACCTAACTGATGCCAATGTGCAGACCATTAAAATTAGCCTTTGAAGTAGCAGTCCAAATTGATTGCAATGTGCAGACCATTAAAATATGCATACATAATATGCATTAACCGAACTGATTGTAATGTGCAGACCCATAAAATTTGTGCAGACCATTAAAATATGCATACATAACCAAAATGCAATATGCATTAACCAACCTGCAATATGTATTAACCAACCCATTAACAAAAATTGCATTACAATACCAAAAAAGATGTTCAAATACATTGACATCTGCAATTTAGACCATACATATTACTGTTCCAAAAGATGACCATACAAGTACCATACATATAATACTATCCAAAAGATTGCCATTGTTTCTTACTGAAATAAAATACAAAAGAACCACACATGGACACACTAAACAACTTGTTCTGCTTGACCCTTCCCGCTGGCTTGTGACCCTTCTGATTAGCCCTTCCTGCTGGATTGTGACCCTTCAACTTGACCCTTACATGACCTTTGATTGTGACCCTTCTCTCCACACTTGGTACATGTGACTGACTGTCCAGCTCTTACCATCTTCCCTTTCTTATAAACTTGTTCAGTCAATTCCTCTGCACTCTTCTTCCTCTTCTTTTTTGGTCGTCCAATTTGTTTATGGTGCTTTGGTGGTAGGAGAGTTGTTGGACAAGCCGATGGCATCCACATATTTCTACCATTGATTGGGTCAACTATATTGGCATACACTTTCCTCCAAGTGTCTAGCCAATACACCTCAGAAACCCATGTCTCTGGTAAGCCTACATCAATACCATGTTGTGCCATGTCCCATATCACAGCCACAGCATGTGCACATGGCATTGCAATTAATTCCCACCTTCTACAGCTGCATGTTCTTTCATCAATTTTCACAACATATTGTTCTTGTGAAAGTCCACTAACCTGATACTTATTCTGGCCACTCCACATGACTGTCATATTTCCAGCATCAACCTTTATCTTCTCAAACAACTTTGTTGCATTTGGGGCTAAAGGTCCTTCACACTTTGCAATCAGTTTGTGCACAACCACAATCCTCTTCATCAAGTATTCTCTAATGAACTCCAAGCATGTAATAATAGGTTTATCCCTCCCCCTATTAATTGTATGTTGAATACTTCATCAAGTATTTTCTTTCTTTCCTTTCTCAAAGCTCTCTTTAGAGGTGGGTCATTATCCTCATCAGTAAGACTATCAAAATCATCTAGGTCTACGTCAAAATCATCCTCATCTTCACTATGTTCATCCAAACACCCTTCAACTATATCATTATCCACTAAGTTCTAAACTCTTGCATATCAACCTCAACATCATAAATCATATTATCTTCATCAACAAGAAACTCTGAATCATCTTCTCCATCTTCCAGTAAATCACCATCAGCAGATTCATCACCTTCACTAGAATCCTCAACATGTACATCATGATAGTTGTCTTCATTATGCTGCCCAACACCTTCACTAGGATCAACAACACCTTGACTAGTATCCACAACAACATCACTAGTATCCACAACACCTTGACTAGTATCCACAACAACATCACTAGTATCCACAACACCTTGACTAGTATCCACAACAACATCACTAGTATCCACAACACCTTGACTAGTATCCACAACAACATCACTAGTATCCACAACACCTTGACTAGTTTCCACAACAACATCACTAGTATCCACAACACCTTGACTAGTTTCCACAACATCACTGGTATCCACAACACCTTGACTAGGTTAAACATTGTACTCTATTGCTAATCTCCTCCTACAAACATTTTTGATGATTTCTTGTGTGGTCCTAACTGGTTGATCATCTTCTAATTCCTCAATCCTAACTCTATTAGTTGGAAGAGACATAAAATAGGTTTCCACTGTTGTTTTCCTATGCTCAGTGTATATTTCCATAAGCTTATGGTCACCAACACATCCAAGGAAATATAACACATCATAGTCGTTTCCTAAGGCCCTCAAACTAAAGTTTAAGTCGTCATTAGGTAAATTGAAGTGGTAAAACATCACTTCCTTTTCTGGATAACCTAGGTTTTTAATCATTGCTTCAATCTCGAAGACTGAAAATTCATCTTTGTCAACTAAATCAACATACGCAACCTGTCCGTTCACATACCTTCTATTAGGGAATTTTGTGAAATTTCCCCCATGGTGAAGCTTGATTGTGAACAACTTAGGGTTCCCGCCTACATAAAAATCAACCAAAAAACACATAATGATGTTTGGAGAAACCAAATGACACTATAAATAAGAAAAATATATAAGCTTTGAACTTGAAACTCACGATAAAGATCGTTAACGTCAACTTCTTGCTCCCGAACGAATGTACCAAAGCGACATTGTAGGAGGAATTAAAGATTCGAAAGAGATTCAGGTAGGAATCCTGATGGTCGATAAGAGGAATTGTGTTTAGGTCTGATGATCAATGGAGGTGTGAATGAGATTAGGTCTGGTTATCATAAATGTGGAATGTGGTAGGGTTTTTTAGAGATAGGGTAATTGAAATGTAAAAAGACAAATAAGCCCCTCACGTGAGTGGCATGTGCCCCCTGATTAACGGTTATTTTGGATGGCGTTAGTGACGGGGGCCTAATTGAGAAACTTAGGTAACCACAGGGGCCAAAAAAGTCAAATTGAAACTAATGGACTAAAACCGTTATTTTGACCAAACCACAGGGGTTAAAAACGAAGTTTACTCAAATGTTTTTTAACAAGGCTATACAAGATACAAACATAACGGACTGAATGACTCTAAAACGTTCATTATTATTGGAATTTGATCAGACCCAGACAACGAGAAATTTACAAATCAGGATGATAGACATCTGAAACAAAGATACCGAAAAAATTATTATAGAAATTTAGCTAATTTTTAATTATAAAATCCATAAATCATTTATCTGAACTGTGTTTTAGTTATCTTTTATAAACACATGAGTTTTATCCATTTTGATGCAATTAGTTCTTGTGATGTGCTTGTGTATTGAATGGATGATTAGGGTTACACATAGATGTGGTATTTGTAGACCACAATATTACATAAACAACCCTATATTATCACTAACTACAAATTGATATAATATCTACATAGTTATATAAAAATTAAAATGTCTTTATAAAAAGTGGAAAAGAAATGATTTATTCTTAAAATATCACAACTCCATTAAATAGTATATAACATACTTAACACCATTAAACCAACTACTAAATAAGATTCATCACACATCAACTTTTACTTTCTCGTCTCTTTCTTTCCATCTCTCCCTCTCAAACTCTATATTTTTATCTTTATGCCTTTAAATCGTAAAATCTCGTGACTTTATAACATGTAGGTGTAAATGTCTAATTGAATATGAACATGAATCAATAAAGACCGATTAATCATCTTCAACTATGGTTTTGGTGAAAATGAAACTCCAGTATTCATCCATATAGGGAAAGAGTGATGTGGTTCATAAATGATGTTGGAGATGACAATGATGATAAAACACAAAGGGATATTATGATGATATTCACATTGATTGTTGGAATGAAGAATGAAATGAAATTTGGAGGGGTAATCCCATTGAAAAAATTAGTTAAAATCGAATATGGAATGAGATGGGAATTCAAACACCTTGTGTAACGCCAAAATCTAAAATTGCATTATTTTATTTTGAATTGGGTTAGAAATCGTATATTATACGAGCTAAATAATGAAAATGATATATTTTATAAATATGTACATACTTATTATGACTGAAAGGACGTTTTACATATAATAATGAAAAAATGGAAAGTTACAGTTAAATACTTCTTTATATACAACATTTGATGTTAGATTGGTAAACTTACCATTCTTATCTAAGATTAATAGTTTCAGTATATCTTTACCTTTAACTCTAGGTAATGTGACATACAATTGACCATGCATAAAAATTGGTTGTTTCAAAACAAACCAACTCTGGATAGTGACTGTCTTTGACTCTTAGTTATCGTCATCGCAAAACATACAATGTGGAATTTGTCTTCTTTAAAATTTAAAAGGGATCCTTTTGTCTAAAAGTGTCAAACCAGTTATAGGGATAAAAGTGTGACTCCCATTATTATAAGACACGTGTAGGTGTAGGTAACCCAAAACACACCCCCCCCCTATATGATTTTTAGCCTTTTTGGGCTTGGCAGACCATTGCATGTGCAATGGAAAAAAAGATAAAGGACCAAAAAGCGAATAAAACGACCATGAACAGGCTAGTACTTGTGACTTCATGTAAGCTGAAAATAAGTTAAACCACATATACAAATGCACAATTGTGAAATGCAATGTATTAATCTAATTTAAATTCTTATACATATGTCAACTAATGAATTTCATAAATATTATTTTATGGATCATTGAATGATAAACAGGTGAATAATTCATACTACGGCTGTAAACGAACCGAACGTTCAACGAACAGTTCGTAAACTGTTTGGCGGGAAGTTCGTTTACGTTCGTTCGTTTAATAAATGAACAAACATGAACAAGGAATTCCGTCCGATTAACTAAATGAACGAACATGAACAGAGGTCTCGTTCGTTCAATTACGTTCGTGAACGTTCGGTAACTGTAACGAACCAAAATCCGTGTTTCGTTTTCAAATAAATAAATATTTTAATAAATGTTATGGTGAAAATAATATTTATGAAATAAGTTGAAACAAGTGGGTTTCAAGTTAGTAATGAGGTTATGTTAGTTTTTTAACTAATTATAGAGACAAATTGGTGAAATGAAAGTGGAAGCGCCAAAAGTGTAAATGGAAAATTCTGCCATATTTGACTCTTGGAAGTCAAAATAGACCTCACTTGTTTGGTAATGGGTCATTCTTGAGCAAGAGAGAAAAAGGAGAAACGAGTTTGAAGCTTAAATCGTGCATTTGAGGCTTGTTTTGTGAAAGTTTTGGCTCACACATCACCTTCCTAACATCAAGTAAGTGATAATCTTCCATTTGATTTCACCATTAATGTGTTAGTTGATGGGTTTTGTAGAAATCCGAAAATTGTGTATGCATGTGGTAAATTAGTGTTAGATTGTGGATAATCTAGCTAAACTAAAGGTAAAGAGAGGTGATTAACATCCTAGAACCCTTTGATTTTGATTTTAAAAAGTTAGGGTTCATATGGTGAAAATTGTGGGTGTTTGGATCATGATGCTAGATTGTTGAATTAGTGGTGATTAAGTGTTTAGGTGGTATTAGACACTTGAACGAACACCAATTTGACCTAATAAAAGTTAGTGAATGGGAAATTAGTGTCAAGGTGTTGGAAAGAAAACTCAAGTAGATGAGTTTGTAGTGAAAGAGGGTGTTTGGTTATGGGGATAACCCAAACGGGTCAGTTTGGGTTGGAAAATGAAAATTGGGTTGTGGACTCAATTGTAATGTGATTATGTATGTATGTTAGATTACTAAACTAGGTGTACATGTTTAGGTAATCAAATTGCAAACCTAGAAGGTGGTGCGGGATCTTCTAACTCAAGAGGTAAGTGCCTTTGCACTTACTTAGTAATGTTGATAATGTGTGGTGTATGTGATATGTATGCATACTATAAGTTGAAGTGAATGTGTTTGGTTATTGCTTAAATGTAGTATGCGTGGAATTGTATTAAATTGACTTAGGTGGTAAATAGTCAAATTATTATGTGAATTTGGTGAATGTGAAGTAAATGACTTATGTGATAAATAGTCATACTATTATTTGAATATGATAAATGTGGCATAAATGACTTATGTGGTATGTAGTCAAAGCAAATGAAATATGTTTTGGTGAAATGGTGGATTGAAGTGAGGAATACTTCAATAGGTGAACATGGTCTAATAATCCAAGTACGGGTAAGACGTGTTGTGGTACTAGCACCAATAGGTAGTAAACCCAACAAGATGTGTGAAATACTTCAAATGGTGGACTTGGAGTCAAATACTCCAAGTGCGGGTAAGACGAGTTGTGGTACTCGCACCAAGAGGTCGTGAACCTAATTAGAAGTGTGAAATACTTCAAATAGGTGAATGGGTGGTGGTGTGACAATCCGACTTTTTAGGTTAACCCCGTTAACTATTCCGTTAAGTTTCTTATTAAAAACTTAACCCCGTTAATCAAATCTAACCCCAAGGACTAATTCAGCCACAATATCAACTCAAAACTGCAAGGACTAATTGTGTAATTACATCAAACTGAATAAATTGACTCCCCAAAGTCAAAATTGACCAATTTGTCTTTGACTTTTAGAAGTCAAAGCTCGACCCTTTGATTTTCCAATTCGCGGATTATAACCGAAATTTGTTGGAACTCTTAATTACTACGGACATTATTAACATTTTCGGCCATCATTGAGCCTTAATCACCTGCATTACATGCGAATTAATCAAAGATGGCCGTTCGTTTCGTAACCCTCGACCCCATATTCGATTATCATCAAATCCGGAAAATCCCTGTAATTCCTTCGCGAATTGAGACGCTGCAATCACTTAACGAACCCCCCCTGAAGTTTTCACACAACCCAGATTAGTCGGAGAAGCAGCAGACGTCGTCGAAGAACACTACAGCCGTCGTCGGACTCAGTTTCAGTCGGGTTCTATCAATCCGACATCCAATCGGGTAATTGAGGCATTCCCTTAATTCATTTCAGTCTGTAGAATGAAAGCCCTAACCTAATTAGGGCTTACATTATCAAATTCTAATCAAACCAGATTCTAGGGTTCATACGTTTCTAGTTTGGTCGAACCCTAGCAATCCGATATCGATTAATGAAATTGAACGTGTCCTTAGAGTCCTCCCAGTAACTGGATTGAAAGCCCTATGAAATATTGAACTCATATCATCGAATTAATCCAGACCGTAATCTAGGGTTCATAACCAATCGGGTTTAATCGAACCCTACTCCTGACCTGTTTTAAATCCAATTAATATACATGATTAGCTTCGCAATCCTCTGTATAGTAAAAGCCCTATGTTTATTGAATCAAACAACATCGAATTGTGTAAGATCCGATAACTAGGGTTTGTTCATAGTCGGTTTTGGGGCTTTTGATCTTAAACGCATCCTTAATGAAATTAAACCACACCCACAGATTCGCAATGTTTTAATAAGTAAAAGCCCCATGATTTCATCAGTTTCTAACATCAGGTTCGTTCAATTTGATTCTGAGTTCAAAACTAGGATTACGGGATTTCAAATGAATCTTTAACCGTTCTAAACTTGATAACTTTTCAATTAAACGCATACAAAGGTTCGCAAACATCCGATTTACAAAACCCCTAACCTTTGATTTCATTTCAATGTCAAAAATCGTTGGATTTTAGTATAGATTCAATCGTATGTGTGTATGGGGAGGGATGAACACTTGGGTTGTATGTTAAAACCATTTGAAACCGGATTCTGTTGCGATAGCCTAGCGGCCGGGACTGGTTAAGTGTGTGTGCTATTGGGGGAGAGACCCGGGTTCGAGTCTCTCCACCCACAATTATTTTTTTAAAACCGATTTTCACTATTATTTTAATTACCAAATAAATTGTTATATTAATATAATATTATATTAAAGTGTTTTAACCCGGAAAACAACCCGTAGGCTCGGGTTTGATTTTATAACTTATAATTGGTAATAATTCCACTTTTGAAATAATATAATTATATTATTTTCAACCCCGACTTCGTATGAAATAATATGTTAATATTATTTTTAACTCGTGACTCCTATTTCTAAATAATATATATTTATATTATTTCAAATCATATTATAACGCCGTAAATCAATCGAGACTAAATAACAATATAACTAATTATATTATCCACTCGTATATATTTATATATATTATTATTATTTATGTCGTTCGCCGCGTAAAGTCATTTCTAAACCCGTGGACACGTTCGTCCACTCTCGTTCATTGGAACGGTTCTTTAAGACGTTCCTCGTTTCCGTGTCACAGTCACAATTCCCATTATCGTTCCTAATTTATATGTTTATAATTTTAGGACATTCGTAGGTCTTTTGAGACTTACACTCGTGGTTCCAACTTACTTCTAGTGTGAAACTACCTTCAACGCCAAGCAGGTGAGTTTTCACGGCCCCTTTTTACTATTTTAACTTGGGGGAGAAAACATGCTTAAACTGATTTTGAGATTTTGTATTTCATATGCTATCAATGTTAAAGCTAAGTGTAACATGCTATCACAGAAAGTCCTCATCTTATCTCGAACCGTTAATATGGATCTTAGCGATGTAATGTTTAGTAGTACTACTGGGTTTGACAAATCCCACCCGCGTTAGTCGCGCTAACTCGATTGGATATCGAACGGGTGAAATGTTAGCCTACTCACATGGCCAGTATTGATAGACCTGGCAGGAGGCAATAAACAAACAGTCAATTTCGGTTGCGAGCACTTGAGCTAAAACATGAACATAGGTTAGCTACCTATAGATACATATTGAATGATCATAAATCTGGTAAACGCTTACTTATTTATTTGAAACCTGTGAACTCACCAACCTCGTGTTGACACTTTTTCTTACATGTTTTCTCAGGACGCTAAGCTAAGACACATGTGCACATTAGGGCATGCATGGGATTCAACTGCTTTGCTTTGTGTCTATTTATGTTTGGTTGAATTATTTTATTGTACTTTGTTTGGTTTGGACGTTTGGACTTTTGAGACTTTTGGACTTTGGTTTTGGGCGCGTGTATTTTACGCATTTACTTTCTTTACGCTTCCGCATTGATACTCTGATTTAAAAGATATTTTCATTTTGAGTCTCATGTAGAGTCGTTCAATGTAACTAGTGTCTGAGATCCTGGTTTGTCACTTCCCAAAACGGTAATACTCCGTTAGTTGAAATTGGGGGTGTGACAGGTGGTATATGAATGTAATAGGATAAAAATGAGACTTGTAGTGGTAATCCAAGTGTTAAGAACCTTAATTGACCAAATAGATGCAAACGGGTCAAATGAGTCAAATGAGTGAAAGGGGTGGAAACAAGTGTAAATACTTGTTGAATATGTTTATCGTCATTACTAACGGTGATTTATATATGTGGTTATGTAGGGAAAGCTCCGATATAGGTCCAAGTCAAGTCCAAGGCGTGAAGGGTTCTCGTATGCGATTTGGGTGTTTTTGGGATTTAAAGGAAAATCCGTTAATGTGGTGTAATTTGACACATGAACTATGTTTTGATGTCTATAAGTGTTGTATATATGTATTGAAACTAAAACCCATGTGTTGGTAAATTTTGGTATCATGAGGAATTGAAAAAGGGTGAAAATGGCTAAGTGTTAGAACTGGGCAAACTGAGTAAACTTTCTGTTTACTCAGGTCCCCCGCGGTACGCGAGAGCCAGGAAGGCTTCTCTCGCGGTACGCGAGAGACCTGGCTCTCGGTCAGGATTTTCTGAACTCCCTCGCGGTACGCGAGGGGAGTTGTCCAGAATCTCGCGGTACGCGAGAAAGTAAAAAAAAATCCTGGGACAAAAGCTTCCGCGTGCGTTTAAATGTTTTAATAACTGGTGTTCCAATTATGGGTGTTACAGTAACGTGTTCATGAACGTTCGTTTATTAACGTTCGTTCGTTTATGTTCGTTTATGTGTTGTTTGTTTATGTTGTTTATTAAAGACTTTTGTATATTTCTCTTTTATTTTATCTAAACCTTTTTATATCCTTTAATTTTTATTTTATTTTTTACCCTAAAATTAACTAAGTAAAGTAAGTTCAATATAAGTACAAAAAACTTGATAATTAATATGATCTTATTAAATGTTAATTTCGTAAGACATTATGCTTGACATAAAAAATCCCAAACTATCCTTCGTTCGTGAACAAATCCATTTCCTTAATGAACGAACACGAACATGAAATTTCGTTCGGTTAGTGTTCATGAACAAGTTAAATGCTTAACGAACGAACACAAACAAGGCTTCGTTCGGTTCAGTTCGGTTCATTTACAACCCTAATTCATACTATTATTAGTTGTTGATACGCTACTAAAAGTCTAAAACAATAATACAGTAATAAAGCTTTATTAATAATTCTAGGATTATTTTGATCACCCCTTAAGGTACGATCTTTTTTTTCCTACGATTATGTTTGTAGTCTTTAATGTTGCATGTGTTTGTATTCATCATTTGATCCTCCATCATTTTGTTTTTTCTATATTATTACACTATTACCTGAAAGAAGTGTGTCATCGACTACTTCAACCCTTAATTTTGATAAAATGACAAAAATAACCCTTAACTTTGTATAATATCATTTTGATTCCTCTAAGTTTTTAAAGTTTCAAGTTTACTTTCTCTAGTATATATAATCTGATTTTTTCCTTCATTATTTTTGTTTGTTTGTTTAATCTTTTTTTAACGTCCCGCTATAAATTTTGTTAAAAACAAAGTCGTCTTCAAAATAGAATATTTTTTTGGTTTCGTGGGTTATATCGACTGACGATGACGAGCTGGTACCGTGAAGAATGAGACCGACACCGACTGAAAAACATTGGTACCGTTGTCTTTTATCTATGTCTTGATCTCCACAACCGATTGAGTCGTCGTAACTTCATACGTTTCTTTTATGTATTTGACCACACTTATTTTTGTGCTTTGTCACGATAATGTCACTGCCTCAACCGTTTAAGGTCCGCCTCCCGCCGTGCAGCGCGGGGCAAAATTTATTTAACCACGTTTCGTTTTTTGCTTAGGCACGTTAATGTCACCGACTCAACCGTTTAAGGTCTGACTCCCGCTGCAGAGTGTGGGGGCATCATTTTTTAGTTGTTAACTAGTTACTATACCAATGATCCCATATGTTCTTATATTATGATATGTCGAGTACTTGTTTTATTAGACCATATTATCGTGTTTCGTCTAGGTTTACACCAATTGAGACCACCCAATTCAGCCTCTTCAAATGATTCCGCCAAAATCAACCAATAACACTAACAATAATCGTTTAGAAGGTGATAAAATTACTTACTTAATTATTAGAAGGAATCGAACACACAAAATCCTTCATATTCTCATAAGAAAACATCAATTTTTGAGTTATTGGCCTTCTCCTTCTCCCCCCCTTGCAAAACATGACACAAATAGGGATTAGATCGGTACTGAACCGGTACCTAATTTATGGAAAAGTGGGTACTGGTACCGAATTTATCGGTATGGTATCGTTACTCGTTACAAAATGTTCATCTCAAGACGGTATGGGTACCGGTACCGAATTTATGAAAAAGTGAATACCGATACCGGTACCGAATACATCGGTACGGTACCGTTACCAGTACTCGGTACCAAATGTTCATCCTTAGACACAAACCTACCCTGTATTTTTTTTAAGTTGTTACTTTGGGTTTTTTTTTTGAGGTTTTCTTAACTCAAATGAGTTTTCATTCTAATCATCCTTTTATATATATATATATATATATATATATATATATATATATATATATATATATATATATATATATATATATATATATATATATATATAGGAGGAGGATCAAATAAGAAGTTGTTTTCGGCTAAGAACTCTAAGAAGTGACAAAAACATTAAGAAACGATATCAAACGAACTCCGATTGAGCTCATTCCAGCGGCGTTGGAACCGTATCGTCGAACTCTACCATCTTAGATTTTAGGGTTTAGCTTTTAGGGTTTAGATCTTAGCGTTGAATTTTAGGATTTTAGCCTTAGGGTTTAGCTTTTAAGGTTTAGGTTTTTTTAGGGTTTAGGTTTTTTTAGGGGGGTGAGGGTTTAGGTTTTTGGGGGTGGGGGGTGGGTTTAGGTTTTTTTTGGGGGGGGGGGGTGGGGTGGGGGGTTTAGGTTTTTGGGGGGTGTGGGTGGTGGTTTTAGGCTTTTCGGGGTGGGGTTGGAGGGGGGGTGTAGGTTTTTCGGGGTGCGGGTGGAGGGGGGTTTAGGTTTTTCGGTCCGGATTAGAGTTCGATGAGACGGTTCCAACGCCGCTCGAATGAGCTCAATCGGAGTTCGTTTGACCCACTTCTTAGCGTTTCTTAGCGAAAAATCACTTCTTAGCGGAACCTTCCCCTATATATATAATATTTAAAAAAGTTATATGTATATATAATTCTCCCAGCAAAAATATCCCACCACTTTCAGGTTTACTTTATTTTTTTAATATATATGTGTCTATATTAGGTTAAAAACCTGTGTTATATATGAGTTAAATAAATAAAATATTAAATCATTAGTAATGAATATTTAGAAATCATAAAGTAATATTAAATAGTTAGTA
The DNA here is from genome assembly GCA_023525975.1 of Smallanthus sonchifolius. Lineage (NCBI taxonomy): Eukaryota > Viridiplantae > Streptophyta > Magnoliopsida > Asterales > Asteraceae > Smallanthus > Smallanthus sonchifolius. Next base: position 54,784,555 of record CM042041.1, on the reverse strand, counting down.
TTTAAGAAAAAAATAAGCGGAAAAAAGAATTTTGGCCTCATAGAGTTGTGACAAATGGCGCAACAAGTTACTTATTTGTTAGGCTACTAGTCTAGATCCCGTGTTTACACACGGGGTGAAAAATACTAATAAATAAAAATTTTTAATCTTTATGTATATATTTTACAGGTGTAAAAATTTATTACATATACTAAGGATATAAAACAAATTCAAAATATGTAAAAATTAATATATAACTGAGTTCGAATATACGTTAATTACTATTTAATGTAATTTGACTTTCATTACTATTTGATTGAAAATAAAAGTTATATAATTAAATTTCAAAGTTTCTTAATAAGGGATAATTTAAAGTAAATGTGTTTTATTAGTATAATGAATATTTTTTTTAAAATATATATTATTATTAAAAGATGGAAGTGTATTAAATAAGAGAGTGAGACGGGGAAAAAATTGTGAGAATAAATATGAAGATGACACGTGGCAGAAAAATAAAGACGAGGAGTAACCAGAGAGTGACATGTGTCCTGAAGAGATTTTCATTTATTAGAGTAGTAAGATATAGTATAGATGTGTACTGGTTTCACTAAAAAGTGAAAAACGCAAAGCTACGTCAGCAAAGTGAAACCGCTAATGACTAAACAGAATATTAATCGAGCGACCCACACCCTCTAATTTGCCTCACAACCCTGTTCAATAACGCCCAAAAAGAACGATGTTCCACGCCCAATCTTAAACGACGCCCCGTTTAACCACGCCCTACTGCACATTACCAATGTTACGTTAAGTAATAATTGGAAGTTGAAAAATTCAAAATATATACATATTCCGACCACGCCCAAACCTCCCGTATAGTAAGAGCACCGTTTCGGGAATGAACGAATGATGATACAGATGATCAAACCGTGTGATTGATACGTCAACCGACTAGATTCCATTTATAATCCAAAACAACCACCAAATCTGCACCAATCGATCACCAATTTAATCGATACACCACGTAAAATTCTGCTGTTTCAGTGTCTGACGCTGGAGAAGCAAATCAAGCAATGCGAAAGCGAGAACGACGAAACCACGAACGCCGGAACCGTACAAGCTTCATTCACTGACTCAAGGTTCTTCTTCTTCGTATTTCAAAGTTTTTGCATCTTAATTTTACGTACCGAGGGTTTTGGGTTAGGGTTAGGGTTAGGGTTTATGTTCGATTTAGTTTAAGGTTTGTGTTCTGCTATAGTTTCTGCATGCTTCTGACATTATACAGTTAAATGTCTTACTTATTGGTTTGATTCCTTCTAACCGAATGTTAAATCACGCCCTAATTTATTGTAGATCATATATCATCTCTGTTCGATGTAATTTTAGCTGAAAACTTTCAAATAAGTAATTTATTATCTTAATCAGTGCAACAGGGGTGGTGGTGGTGAATCTGTGCCATGTCTGAAATCTCAAGGGACATGGATACATCAGCCGAGATGAATATGAGAATGGATTTATTTCAATACTACATTCGTGGCATCGGGGGATTGATTTCTGTAGATGATTTTTCACCGTCTTCTTTGACGAATTCTCGATTAATTGAAGTGGGAAATGGGAGTTTTAAGAACAATGAGCTGGCAAAAGAGGAAACTAGATGTAATGAAAGAAACCGTCCTGCTGGTTTTAGTTCTTTGTTTTGTAATGCTGCAGGGGATGGACTTTCGGGTCTCCGAAAAGAAAGACTGATGGCAATGCTACGCCAAAGTGTTGTTGCTTTAAACGGGGAGGTTGATGAGGTACTGTTAATAATTTTGTGTTATGTTTTGATTAAAAATAGTCAAATAAGGCATCAGGTATCTAGTAAAGTTGATCCTAATACATATACATTGCAATTTTACATGTTTGTTAATTAATTTGAAGTTCAAACTTGTTTTGTCTGGCATATGATGAAATGTAAGGATGTATTATATAGGCTTACAGTTGTATCTTGTGCAAAATGTAGTTAATAATTTGATTTTCAGTAGTGATATATTATTAACTGCTTTTGTTGAGCTGTAACATATTTACATGATTATGTACATAAAAGCAGATATTAGATCCTGTACTTTCAATGCTTCGGTTAAGAGCTCTTTTGGCACCCGAAAAGAGTTTTGCAAATTATCAGGATGCAAATGACAAGGATGAGTTTGAGGAACGTGCACATAAGAGGCTTAAGGTTAACGAACATTTGAATGTCAGCTCTGCCAGTTATGATCTCACTGAAGAGGTATGTTGTTTGTACAAATGCATAATCACTTTGTTTTTACATGTATTGCGGAATTTGCGGCCTTATAAGTGGTACTAAGTGACAAAATTTTAACAATTGTTTGTGGCATTTGTTGAATCCATTGTTTTTCATTCTTAATTTCTTTACATTGCTACTTTTACATTTTAAACTGTTTTTGTTTATTAAATGCCGAATTTAATTTAATTTCTGCCTGTAGATCTTTTCACTTTTTGTCTCATAGCTCACCATTTCATTCCTCAAAATATTGAAATATACAGGGTTCATTAAGTGGAAGGAAGGATGTGGTTGAACTTGAACCAGGCAAATGTAAATCATTAACCAGGTGTAACTATACGGGATGTGGGAAGTATGCCCGAAAAAGTAGCTTTGATGAAAATAAGGTAACTCAACTATAAGTTTTCTCATGATCTACTCCAATATTGATTGTTGTTAATATAGTCTCTTTTTTTTTCTGTAGTCCTTGTGTGTGGATTGTTCAAAACAGGGCTTGAATGAGTCTTTTTTGGGATCAAGTTCACGAGATGATAAAGAGAATGGAGAGGTAGATATTCTATCACACAGGCTCTTTATTCCTTAAAATCTTCCAATTTATATGTTGAGAAAGTCATGATTGATTTATTATTATTATTTACCTTACTTTGTTATTTAATCTGCGGTCCCCTCCCATCTTTCTCCAGGTGGTGAATGATGATTTACAAGTCCTTCTGGAAAACAGAGGCCCTATGCTTGATGAAAAGATGGAGAAACATTCTGCTGAATTATCTGCAACGGTACAAATAATTTGATTTTTTTAAAGTTTTATTTAGCATAAATGAGTTATATGAAGAATTGAATTGTTGGCCAATTTGATGAAAAATATGATATGTGGTTTTCAGCTTGAACGAATGAAGGAGAAACTTGACGAACTTATCGATGTTGTTGTTTCAAGTTGCAGGTATATCTTATATCTAATCAATAGAATAGTTGGTATTTTGTATGATCATTGCCTCATATTCTAGCTATATACTAGGTTAAAATCCCGTGTATTACACGGGTTAAATAAATAAAATGTTATATATTTAGTAATAAATTTTTTTATATTTTTAAAAAATATACCAATATATTACATCGGTTGAATAAAATATAATGTAATTTGTTAACAAACACATTTGTCAAAATATGTTTTAAAAAAATGTAATTTGTCATGACAGTTATAAGGTCTGTTAAGTTAGTTTTTAAAACATTTTTTTCAACTGAGTATTAATTTTTTAATTTAATTGATAAATGTTAGTTCATATTAAGTTCATTTGATTGATGATATAATAACTATTTATAATTAAATAATAAGTCTTTGTAATTAGATTTATTAATATAAAGATTATTATTTAATATGAGAGAAAAATAGAAAATCTAATATTTAATAGGAGAGAGAGGGGAGAAAATAAAGATGAGGAGTAACCAGAGAGTGACACGTGTCCAGAAGAGATTTTCATTTATTAGAGTAGTAAGATTTGTTGAGGAAGCGGTTTATATATCTCATCATGTTTTTAGATACGGATGTATGCTATTCTGGGGTTCTGGTTATAACCTAGTGTCAAAGGTTGAACTATTCCATTAATTTTGTTCATCAAAGAAATCATTACATTTTGATAATTGTTATTTTGGTTATAAGTTGTTTCCAAATTTGACCTCCCACAATCCTGTCGTAAATGAATGCATTTATTTTCATAATTTTTTTTAAATGTTTGTGGGTTTAAAGTGTGTATACTGGTAAATTCATGGGACCCCACCAATACCCTACTAGCCAACAAGATTAGGTAAAAACTTGGGCTAGGTAGGTGGCCTTCAAGAAGTTATGGTAGGAATCTAGTGGAAGCAAGATTCGAACTTGAGACCGACCTCTTCCTAGAGGGAAATCAAGTGCTTACCATTGCAACACCACTTGAAGGCTAAAAATGTAGGATCAACAGGGTTTTGGATATGTACTATTAAATTTTAGATTTATGAAAAAAATCGGTGTAATCCTAAATTGATGGTTAAATCAGGGAAATGACCCTTGCTGAAAAGCATCAACTAAGGAGACTTATTCAAAATCTGCAACCTCAACAACTGGATCGCATTGCTGAAATCATACAACGGGGAAAGCCTCCTGAAAAACAATCTAGGGATGATATTACTGTCAATCTGCAAAACGTGGTAATAAAATATATGCAATATATTTTAGTCGAATAATAAATTATGTTTCTTCATTTATTATATTCATATGATGTGCTTATTACCTTGTAGGACAATTCAACACTCTGGAGAATATACTTTCATGTTAAAGCAGTTGAAAATGCTAGAAAGTTTTTGAAGAAGGAAATCTTTGCATGACCAAACATTTTTGCAGTGATGATCTAAGGTTTTTGTTTCGCGAATATGAATGTATATCTTTTAGGAAAGCTGTACATACAACAGCAAAAGATGATCTAAAACACTAGGTTTTTTAGCCACTAGTAGTGGATTAGAGATGGTGCATAAATAGAGTAAATCCAAATGGTTTTTGACAATATTTGTGGTATGGATGAATCATTATAGCGGCCATTGTTGTCAATGAAAAGTATGCTTTCTTGCTCCCTGCTTTTTACACTTTGTTAGGTATTATAATTATAATTAGGTTGTGATACAACAGAGTCGTTCTAGTTTGAGTTGTGACGGATGTTGCAACACAATTTTCTATAGTATTAGGTGACAGACGGAACCAGGGGAGGGTCAGGAGGGTCCATTGACTTTACTTGATTTTTTTTTTAATAAAACCCCCTTAGACTATGCGTAATGGGCAGGGACGTGGTGCCACCTCACCCACCACGGGCGTAGAACACCGCGCCGGGTGGGGGTGAAGGGGGCGGGTGGTGGTGTTCACCGGCGTGAGAGAGGAGACAATTAATTTTTTGACCGTTGGACCCATTTGACCATTTAAATATTAATATTTTTTTACCCTATATAAATACCAACCAAAACAACTAAATTTTTACATAATATTTCTTCATTCCTCTCTATATTTTTATAAAAGTTTCCACAACAATTTGTAAACAACCCAAACCACCCGAACAACCCGAACCGCTCGAACAACCCGAATCACCCGAACAACCCTATGGGGGGAGGGGGTACGTTCCACAACCCCCGGAGGCGAACCCGTTGTTAACGTTTGCAAATTGGAGTCATTACCCGCCTCATTTCCCGACTTCAAATTCGTCTACACCCACAACCGATTTTTTATCCAACTATATGCAAGACTACGTAACCCCATAACCGTCACCCGACATTGTATCAGAGACTCAACCGTCACCCGACATTGTACCCGAAACTCAAACGCCACCACAAACAAAAAAAAGAGCACATAAAAAGAAAGTCAATACTTCTACACCCGAAGCGGGTACGCTAAAAGGGCGTTCCAAAAAGTGGTCGTCAGATGAGGAGCTAGCTTTGGTGAAAGCGTGGATCAACGTGTCGGAGGATCCAATAGTTGATACGTATTGTTATTAGAAGTATTATTATTTTTGTAATGTTTTTTTATTAAATGGTATGTTATTTAATTTTATAGGACGTAATCAAAAAGCCGGAATTTTTTGGAAAAAAAAATATGAACAATTTTATGAAGCAATGGGTAAAGGCGGATTGTACATGGTAAGTGACAAGTGGAGGGATATCCGGTTGAAGGTTGGCAAGTTTTCAGGAAACTACAAAAACAAGTTAAACAACCGCCGGAGTGGTCAAAGTGACCTTGATATCTTTCAAGACGCGTTAGAAGCATATAAAGAAGACAATAATGGGTCGGTGTTTAAAATGGTTCCACTTTGGGAACTATTGAGAAAGTGCACAAAAATTGAACTAGTCCCGTTAATGGGACAATCATCATCTAAACGATCAAAAAGTTCATCCGGCCATGATATTAGCCAATCTAATTCAGATAGGCGTAGCATTAATCTCAACGACTCGGGCGATGAGTTTCCCGAAGAAGCCGCCCGCCCTATCGAAAGAGACAAAGCAAAACGAGTGGCATCATCGTCATCAACACAAACCAACGAGTATAAGGAGAGTTTAGACGCCATATCTGACCGGATGGCTAAGTTCAACGAGATATCTGATCGGAAGCTCAAAATAAAGGAGGAAAAACAAAAGGCGAGCGATATGAGACTTTATTTCATGAACATCGATAATTTGGTCGGCGACGAGCGAGAGAAATTCGTTAAATTGAAGAAAAATATAATATGTAGTTTAGTTGGTTTTTTTAGTATTATGTTGTTTTTTCTTTTTAATATTATGTTTTTTTTAATATTATGTTGTTTTTAAATGTTATATTGTTTTTCTTATATTACGTTTTAATTTTAGTATTAATTAAATTAAAAAATAATAATTATGTAATTATTACAAAACTGTTCACCCTCACCCCAACATTACACACCTGGGTGAAGGTGAAGGTGAAGGTGAGGGTGAGGAAAGCCAGCGTCTACGTGTCACAAAAAAACTCTTATCTTCACCCTACCATTACTCATAGTCTTAGCTGTAGTAGGAAAACCTAATGATGATCCTCTGACTAAAAGTTTATGGTTATGCTACTAGGTGATCTTTATATATATATATATATATATATATATATATATATATATAAAGTTCTTCCAAAAAATGTGAAGTTCTTAATCATTTTTTTATACAAGAGAACTTGAAGTTATTAATTTTTTTTAATTGTGCAACAAGAATGTTAAAGTAGTTACTTAGAGGGTGCTTGGGAGTGGTGGGATTAAGAATAACTTATTGACTTTTTGAAAAATTAATAAGTTAATAAACACTTTTCCACTACACTTCCAAATACCTTCTTCATTTGAAACATGTCTATTATTTTTCTTACTTTCTTTTATCAAACACAAATACCTATTCATGTGATATATGTGACGTTACAATTCAAAACATGATTTACACTATTCATTTGCAAGTTTAATCATTATTCGTTAGTAGGACGATATTACACATCTACTCTTTAATCCGATCCCTATGGTATTAGACCATATGTAAAGAAAGAGCGAACCCGGTACTTGACTTAGCTCACGCATTTACGTAGGTTCAGGGGAGGGGCCGGATCGTTTCGCGATCTGAAATGCGCAACTTTACCCTACACTTTGTGTAAAAGGCTGTTTACACGGCTTAAACCCTATAAGTTGCTCCAAGGCACCTTTTTGTTTATTTGACTTGGTTCAGCATCAGTGGTCCTACAAGAGTTTATTAGTATAATTAATATTTTCTTTAAAAAAATATCATTTTTAAAAGATAGAGGTGCATCTAATAAAAAAGAAAGACGGGAAAAAAATGATGAGAATGAATATGAAGTCGACGCGTAGTATTAAAAACCTTTATTTATTAGACACTAGACACTATATATATAAATTGGATTTATCTTAATAAAGCAAAGTTCTTATTTTCTCTTTACCGTTTCACTTTGTTAGTTTTTGTTATTAAGTAGACCAATCAAAAGTTACTAATGTTAGGAAGTGCGAAAGAGGGAATCCACCCTTCTGCCATTGAAGCCTAATACCACCTATTTTTTTAAATTTAAATAATTTTTATATACTTTGTTATTATTTAAAAAAAACATCATAAAATTAAGTTTTTTCTCACTTTAGTATAAGTATAATATTGTTATATTTGAAAACGAAATCTTCTTATAAGTTGCAATGAATTGCGCACACACGATGTGGGTATCCCTTTTAACATGGATATGTGCCTAATGCATTTACGTGTGAATGTGTGTCTAGGTGTATGAATGAGCTTTGATCACGCATTACATATTGCAGTTACCCCATTTAATATAATGTGGATGTGTGTGCCAGAAACTAGCGTATATAAATGAGCGTAAATACCTCTCGCAAATTAAACCCACTCATACACGTATTCCATTCGACTTTTTAGGTTTAATTGACTTGTACATGAACAAAATTTATTATTTTTGAAAAAATATTAGAAAATTACTTGTATTGGTTTATAAAACCAGTCTTGTATACCATGTTCACATGAAGGTCACGGGTTCAAGTCATGGAAACGACTTCTTGCAAAAGTGCAGGGTAATGATGCATACATTAGCCAAAGTTGGTCTGACACCCTCGAACCTCGTGCACCGGGTTTGCCCTAACTCAAATCAATGGATGTATACAATAATAGATAAATAATATTAGATAAATGAGTAAATGACATTTTCCTATAATATTATTAACGAGTTTAGAATCCCGTGTATTACACAAATGTAATGTTAAATACGTAGTAATAAAAATATTATGTTTTTAAAACCCGTATAGAATAAAATATAATGCAATCTATTAACACATACACTCGTCAAAATGGAACAATGTGAATATGTAAATATATGATTAAAAGTTTTTTATTTAAATCATAGCTGGTTATAAAATTGTTTTCAACTTGTAGAGTTCTTGAAAATATGAGTGAACAAATTAATTGATGATAAACACACTTTTAAATAAAAAATGTGTAAATAAAAATTGAAACAAATAATTAATTTAGTTGTCTAAAATAGTGAAGTTGGTTATTAATAGATGAAAGATACGAGAAAATAAGAATGAGAAAGCCTTGAATTATAACAAACTAGCTTAGATCCCGTGTATAATACACGGGGTGAAAAATATCAATACATAAAATTCTTAAATCTTGATGTGTATATTTTACATATGTAAAAATGTAATGTACAATAAGGATAGAAAACAAAATTCAAAATATGTAAAAATTAATATTTAATTGGGTTTCGAAAATACGCTAAGTACTATTTAATGTATTTTGATTTTTATTTATTATTTGATTAAAAATAAAAGTTATATAATTATATTTCAAAGTTTCTTAATATAAGTGATAATTTTAAATAAATGTGTTTATTTAGTATAATTAATATTTTTTTTAAATATATTAATAAAAGATAGAGGTGCATTTAATAAGAGAGAGAAGCGGAAAAAAAATGATGAGAATGAATGTGGAGGCGACACGTGGCACGGGAAAACCTTTATTTATTATATAATTAGGTTAGATTCTCGTGTATATACACGGGATGAATAATTGTAATGTTATATACTAAGTGATGAAAATTTATGTCTTTAAAAACCTATGTATTACACCAGTATAACTTGTTAACACATATGCGCGTCAAAATATGTCTTTAAAAATCTATTTTGACGTGACAGTTATAAATTATGTTAAGTTAATTTTTAAAACATTTTTTTTCCAGTCGGTTATTATTTTTTTTTTATAATTGATAAATGTTAGTTCATATTAAATTTCATTTAGTTAATGTATAATAATTATTTTCCAGTCGGTTATTATTTTTTTTTATATAGAGAGAGACGAGAAAAATATGATGAGAATGAATATGGAGACGATACGTGACACTAAAAAACCTTTATTTATTATATAATATAGATGTTATTATATTTTTACTTTTATTAGATAGTATATATCATATAATATAGATTTTGTGTCATTATTAAAGGCATAAGAAGAAGAGTAGTAATCAGTAATCATTAATGAAGACGATAAGCAAATGATACAGTTAACGTATAAATCCACCATGAAACCCTAGCTACGAGGAGAATGGCGTAATTCATCTTCCATCTTCTTAATAGAAGCCCTAATTGCGTACGGAGATGAAGATTTCAGAGGAGTAGGATTGACCTGCATGAACAAATAATTACCGGCAAACAAATCGCCGAAATGCGATTGACTGTCCTTGAGCCTCTTCAGGACCTTCGCCATTGAAACCATAACTAATCGAGCTCTTCTCCTCATGAACTTCTTCAAGCTCGGGATCTTCATCTTCAACCTCTTTCTCATGTGCACTCGCTGAAACCTAGAAGACCTTCGGACTCTCGCCTGCACGTGATCAATCGCCCTCTTAATCTCTTCCTCGTAGTCATATTCGTCACCGCCTTCGGAACGAAGCCTCTGGTATGAAAATCCGGTGGCCGGCGCCATTCCGTTTGCAATCGGAAAAGGTGAAAAGTGTGTGATTAAAGGGTGGAGGTAGGTGTCTATATGAAGCTGGAAACTGTTGGTAGCAGCATTAAATGATAAAATCAGGTGGTAGATGGTGAGATGATACCAATATATATCAAATAATTTTAGTTGCTGTTTGGGTTTATTTATTTTTTAAGTGTTATTTTTGTATCTTTTATAGATAATCGAATATAATTATTTTATTTTAATACATGCATGATTTACACAAAATAATAATTGATGCATGTATAATAACATTTTTTTAAATACATTATGTAATACGGTAGAATCCTATTATATAGGGTCGTAAACGAGACTAACGTTCAGTACACTGAAAACCAATGTTTTCAGAACTGGTGTCCTTACCGGTTCGACCAGATTTAATAACCTGACAACGTCATAATATTATAAAAATAAATCAATCCGAACAACCATTAAATTTAATCATTCAAAAACTACCACCAAGTAAATTCTAATAATCTTAAACTAACAGTTAGCTACGAAATATGAATCCAAGAGACTTGGAAAAATATATTAGCCAACCGGTCCGATTGCCGTGTCGCTGCAGGACCATTTCAACATATATAACCGGACCGACCAAGCCTCTGGTTCCCGGTCAGACCGGCCGGTCCGGTCCGAGTTTTAAAGTACTGCTGAAAACTGAAAAGTACATTTATATTCCTTATACGAGCGAAACATGAATAAAGTTTTTATATTCCTTTTAGTTAAATGAATGAATATGAAGATTTTATTGTTTATTCATTTACGTTTGTGAACATACGACAATCTATTAGTTCATGTATACTTGTTTATGTACAAATATTAAATGTATATAAATAATTTTAATAATTTATATCTAAACAAAGCATACTACCAATAATATATTTCGACATTAATAATTTTTACGGTAGGTTATTTTTTTAATGATTTATATTTTCAGTTCATTTGTGTATGTTTGCTTATTTATTAAATGAACGAATTCAAACAAACATGTTTTTTAATAACAAACACGCACAATAAAATATGTTCATGTTCATAATTTTATTTAGTTAAGAAACGATACAAACAAGCTTTCGTTCATTTTCTTTACAACCCTATATATTACATCACATTCAAGATCATTGTCACGTGTCGGTTAAACATGTAATATGGTAAGCTAGAAAGCATCGAGTTTTAAATAAGGTCACGATCACGATCACTTAGAAAGTACACACAATAAATATAATAGTGAACATGAAATTGACAAATAACCGAATTGCTAGCCATACTTGTTAATTGCATAATAATTATAAAAAAAACAAAATAAAACCGATAAATGAGAAATACCAAATCACCAACACATATAGACCACAAACTCACTTTCATTTATGTATTTTTTTCAATTCAATCATTTACATCATTTTTAAATAATTCCATATATCAGTAAAAAATGCCTAAATGACTACCACAAAAACATAAAACATATTTTTTGTACCAAAGAATGTAGACTGGTAGATAAAACAAATCATATACTATACCAAAAAAATAATAATAAAAAACAAATCAATGCTCAGTATAGCTTTATTCTAGTTTGTATTGAACTCCTGCAAATCGGGCATAACTCAAGTGTTTCTCCGCACTCGTAACATGTCTGCAAATACCGAAAAACCAACAAACTTAACTACTGAATGCGACAAAATTAAGATTTATGTTAAGTAAAATATGAACAGATAACAATACCTGATGTCCACAACCAAAGGCCATGTTTTTGATGTTAGTAAGGCAAATGGGGCATAGCTGCATAAGATCAAAGAAAAAAAAAATCAGCACTGATTCTTTGACTATTAAAGAACTTGTATTGAACCGAGAATCATGTTCATGCAAATTACTTTAAAAATAATTGTATGGATTAGACAAAAACTTGTAGGTACAGGTGGCAAAAGTGGGCCCGTGAGTAATGGGTCATAATAGGTTCAGGCCAAAACGGGTAAATTTTCTTGTGTCAAAAAGCAAGCCTGTTTAGGCACCAACACCTTATTGTCTTGATATTTTTTAATTTTTATAAATATTAATATATGATATATGATCATGAAAACCATTTTAAACATGACATCTTGAAGGTCATAAGCACTTGAGTAAACTTTTATATGGGTCGCGTTCTTTTGTCACCATTTCACCATAATTGAAAAAAATTTGTACCTGGTTGTCATAGGTAGATTTTGATATTGCTGCTGATGCGTAATCTGGAGTAGTTTGACTTTGACCATAAACAGGAACAGAATGAACAGGACTGGTATGGCCATAGTAAGATTGTGAACTCTTTTGAAAACTGGTTGAATGTGACGGTTTTGAGCTGCTATAGGCGGATGGTCCACGAATTGGAGGAGGAAGGGCAATCCTTTGGGGCGAAATTCCTTTCCGACTACTGCAAATTTAGAATATAAAAAATAACATAATGTAAAAAGAAAGTCAAGAATCTGTGGAACTTATTTGACCAAAAGGTCAAAAGGAAGACAGATGTCACGTACCCTAGTAAATTAAGTTCAATCGTTGCTTTATATTGAGAAGGGATTTCCATCAATGCTGAAAGAGCAAATTCTGTCTCTTTTCGAATTAAAGGCACATTCTTTGACATGATTTCTGTGAAATTGACGAACTAAAAAAAAAAAAATAACAACAGAATTCAGAAGTATGTATAATGAGTTATAATATTTCAGTAGCACCATGGAAATTAAAATTATAGGTGGCAATTTCGACCCATTTAGTTATATGTGGGTCGATTCGGGTTGTATTTTATCTCAAACGGGTTGAATAAAAATTTAGCGAAAAGGGAACAGGTTCAAAAGACTATTTTAAATGCATATAACCTCTTCAAAGAATTAGATTATCAGCTTTACCCAAATCTGGCCTGGCCACCCTATTCGACCCAACTAATAATGACTCATTACCCAACTAGCCACCTCTAGAAGCTAACATAACTGTTTACCTGGAAATTATCGAAGTCGCGATCAGGGATGTTATCATCAAATTCTTTCATCATGTCCCAAGGCCCATCTCCAACCCCAACTAATACAATTGAGAGCGGAAGCTTGCTGTAATAAGTAATATTATAGATTAGCGGGAACCCAAAAAATTCTTAGACATAAAAACTTCATACTTGATAAAAGTTGTAGACAATCACCTTGCTTCAACTATGGCATCTACAGTTTTCTGTTCTTGTGGACTTAGTTGACCACGCTCAGTATCCACACTTCTTGTTACCTGTAAAACAACTGGATTATTAGCAAAACATCAATTTAATTCAGAGACAAACTAAATTAAATTAATGTTGATGACCCAAAATACCAACCTGCCCATCAGCAATGATTAATAGCACATGATATTGGCCCCCACTTTGTTCAACAATTGTCATAGCCTGTTCAATGACTGGGGCAAATGATGTTGGTCCTGCAAGATTAATGAATATTTATTTAAAAATGAAAATGACAAAATCATAGAGCTTAAAAGAACCATTAGCAAGAAGAGATAAAATGATAAAGTAGATTAAGAACCTGAAAGGATTAGATTTGGGAGAATTTCTCTGTATCTACTTAACACATCCTCAAATCCATCACAGAATCTATCTTCAGGATAAAAGCTGAATACATCTTGATCATGTGTTGATGCTGTACATTGAGGCCAAAAGCTTAAGATCATGCTAAGTTTGTATTTACTGTAGCATCATTACATAAGTAAATAAGAATATACCATCTCCAAATCCATAACATGGAATCAGACTATCCTCATCAAAAGCTGCTAATGTTTTTCCAATGATAGATATAGCTTGTTCATATGGATTAAAACCATCCCCAATATGATGCAAGCTTTTCCTGTGAAAGGATCTTGAACCTATTTACATGACCCAATGTTAAACATGTTTCATTTACACTTATCAAATCTCAAGAAAAAAACACTGAGGATAACAGAGCTACCTGTCCATTCATTGCTCTTGGTGAAATCGATGCCAACAATGAGGTTTGAAGACTCGAGCCCTGCACGCGCAAGAGCCTCAGTCACCTGCAGATAAAGAATTTTGACAATATTTCACATTAGTTTCACGAAAAAAGAATAAGCATACAAGAATCAATCTGAATTAACAAGATGCTTGCAGCCAGTTGTAGATGATGTCAAAGTTTAAAAGAACGGAATCACGCCTTGAGGCGGTTTCCCTTCGCCTCGCAAGGCGTAAGCCCGAGGCAGAATTAAAAAACAGCATATAAAAATTATATATCTTATAAATATAGAACTTTCCTAACTAATTTCATCATCTAAACCCTAATGGCATGCTTGGGATTACTTTTGAAAACTCCTTATTCACTTTTGCAAAAAGTTAATAAGTAGTTTTGAAAAGTAAGTTTCACTTGCTTCTTGAAAACTCCTTTTTGCTTCTATTTTTTTTTATCTTCTTTTAGTTTACCCAAACAGACTTTTAACTTATTAACTTTCTAAAAAAGTTAATAAGTAGCTCAAAAAGTAATCCCAAACATGGCCAAAAAACAGCAAGAGGCACGCCTTTAACGTTTATTTGAACGCCTTGATCCTTTGAGGTGTATGTACAAAAATGTCCCCTGAGGCGTCGCCTCATACTCGTTTTCTTACCGCCTCGCATCAAGGCGCACCCCTCAACCGTTTTCTTAAATGTTATTGTTACCTGTTCTAAAGAAGTGTAAGTATCTGCAATTGTTGAATATCTCTTATCAAACTTCTTCTGTGGTCTATAAGGTTGGGATCCATATGCAGAATTAGTAGCCGGATACGCATCTTGAACGGAGTAATTCTGATCTCCTTGTGCCGGAAAAGAATAAGACGGTTGAGGAGAATAACCGGTGAACTGATTTCCAGAAAAGGATGAAGTCGATTGAAACGACGATGAATGTCTATACCTTGCCCCTTCTTCCCTTGAACTCCTGCCTCCCATTGATTAACCAGATATCTTCTTCAGAAAACAATTTCTCGAAAGCAGTTTGTGATTATTCAAACGCAAAATCTCAGATCTGAATTGAAAACCTTAACTTATAGTGAAAACTGAATTGGAGAACAAGTATGACTTTGCTAAACGCGGTTGCTTGAAGATGATCGACGTCTATAAAACCCTAAAAAGTAGGTGGACCGGTGGAAGCTTCACGGATCTTCATGAATTTCGAGTAAGAACGCTACGTAAACATTTAAAATGGAAAACCTTCAACAGAATGAAATTTTGTAGCTGTTGCCAAACAATTCGGTCAAAACACGGCACTGAAAACCTAGAAGGAACGTAAATCAACATTATTATTTCTGGTCAAATAACATGAGCGTTTCACTGTATGAATAATAATTACGTCGGCGGTGAGTTTACCGCACCGCCATAGCCTAAAACAACGGCGATGCCTCTGTAATTGGACGATTTACATCAGATTTAGCTTAAGAATTGATATAATCAGTAATTAACAATTTTATAAGAGGAAAACAGGCGGATCGATGAATCCACGTGAATATTCAAATAAGCTAACCTGGATAGATTCGCTGAAGCATTACCATGTGCGGCGGTATCAATGGAAGATTCCGATTGTCTTCCAAAAGTATTACAGTAGAACTTTTTTTTTAACAGAACAGTAGAACTTTTAGTTTGTATTAAATAAGTCCGAGTACACTTCGGCCATCTTCGTCTCATCGGATTGTGGACATGGAGTCTTCAGTTCACCGGCCGGCCCGCCGGATTTCTTCCTCAATTCACTAGCATTTTAAATTTTAACTAGATTTGTTTCACCCGGCTGCTGGAGGCTGGTCATTCGACTCATTTGCATGATGAAAACTTACGTCGGAACACAGACTCGCTATATCGTACGATACCAAAATATAACTCGAATTTGAATACAACTCCGTTTTTAATAAAATATATACCTGAAAGTTAAGAAAAAAAAAACTAAAGAAAATCGGTCATTCTGTTTTAAAACAAAAAAGGTAATGAACGAAAGTTATCAAAGAAAAACAGAATTAATAGAAATATAAACAGATTAAAAACGTATATTATATATAGTATGAGTGGCTAAAATGATTCCCCCTCGCTACGCGGCGGGGGCATGGTCGTTATCTGTTCGGCTCGTTTGTGGGGCTAAAACATACGTAGACTCGATATAGCGTACGTACGAAAAAAAATACTCGAATTTGAACAGAACTCTGTTTTCAATAAAATTTATATCAGAACGTTAACAAAAAAAACTAAAGAAATATGCGCTTTCAGTTTATAAAAAAGTTAACAAATGAAAGTTATTGCAGAAAAACGAAATTATTAGAAAATTAAATGGTTTAAAACTTATATTATATATAGTGAGAGGAGTGTTAACGAATTTTTTTTTGAATGACACGTGTCACTCCCCCATAGGGGGCGATACTATTTCCTCACGTTTGTCTTTAAATAAGAGTTATAATTAAATTTACAAAAATGACCGGGACACCGGACACCGTTTAAACCCTAGTTTATTTAACATTTTAACAGCTGGTAAGTAAATAGGCGTGTTCATGGAAAATGGTACTCACCGTCATATCACTGAAATGGGTTTAGCTATGCTCTTTGGTGAAAATGCACATGCTTATCTTTGGGTTGATGCTTTTGATTCCGCGGCTCATGTTATAAACCGGCTACCCACGCCACTTTTGAACAACAAGTCTCCTTTGAGCTCCTCTTTCACACAACGCCTCAATATGCAAAGTCTACGATCCTTTGGTTGTCATGTGTTTCCATACTTAAGAGATTATGCAACTCATAAACTAGAGCCAAGAAGTATAACGAGCATTTTTATTGGCTACAACACCCGTTACAAGGGTTATTGATGTATGGATCCAACTTCATCTCGTGTCTATGTCGCCCGTCATACTCGGTTCGATGAGACCTTTATTCCTTTTTTCCGGTAGTACACCAAGTGTTCATCAATCCACCTAATTTGTTTCTACATACCTTGAAGAGCAAACCTCCCATTCGTGTTCTCCATTTTAGCAGTCTCACCTAGTTGGGTTGCTCCCTAAGTCGGTTGTGTCGAGGGGCGGATTTACATTGGGGGGGTTCACCGGAACCCCCGAGTTTTGAAATTGTAGTAGAAACCTATATAGAAAAACTTGGGTGAACCCCTTCAAAAATGTAGGGTGAACCCAGAAAACTTATTAAGATCCGATTTAAGATGAAAATGAAAAAATGAGACTGAGATAAACAAAATTATTTTTCAGGTTACCGGCTCCTTACAGTCCTGCTTGGTGAGATTGTAATAAGAAAAAGATGACCTAATTTAAAATATAATGTATTGGGCCTTTCTAAAAATTATAATCCACGACCCAGCATTTAATTTTAATCCACGGCCCAGTATTTAACCACAATGTTGTCAGCTACTTTTTCTATCTTAAATGAGTGTCAATTGGTCAAAATAAAAAAAAAATTCAACAAGTAATTTTAACCATTTATTTATGTTTTTATTAATTTATTTAACTTAATATAAAAAAGTTTAGCTTTCTGGAATTTTAATTGGTTATAACCTTTTATTATTTAGTTTATTATGGACTACTTTTTAATTGGTTTTTGTTTTTAAATTATATATTTTTTTTATTATAAACAGATGTTTTCAAAAAGTTTCTTGATAAAAACTAAAATTATTTATTAAATCCTTTAAATACTAATTAATTAAAGTAATGTTAAAAGAATTCAACAATTATTCTTCTGTTTGTATTATAATACATGGATTATTAAAAAAACAACCAACAAACGCTTGTGAATGTAAAACAAAATATAATTCGGGTCCTTTACTTAAAATGTTCTAGTTCCATCACTGTTTTGAGATGTGAATATGGAGTGGAATTATGTGTTGATTAATACCATAAATTAAAATCGTGAAAATATTGAAAATTTGTTGTTTTGGGTAGGGAGAAGGTAGAACTTTACCCGACCTGAATAATCGAACCGAACCGAAATTTTTTATGTTCGTCCCTATGAAATTGGAGCATCTAAAAACAGTGAACCCTCTGAAAAAAATTCCTGGATGCGCCACTGGTCGTGTCCGCTAACCCGATCCCGCCATCTTCTCCTTGTTAACTTTGCCTACCTACTACCTCCATCACTCTATCTCCCTCGCCCTTTGTTGACCACGTTCATCCTCCTCCTTTCCCCACGGTTGCTCTAGTTTCACACTCGGAGGTTGAACATAACCCTTCCAACAACCCTCCTTGGCTCATCCCATGCTCACAAGGTCGAAAATAGGAAACAGTCGTCCCAAACATCAGGTTGACTTACCTCTATTTCAGCGTCTGAGTACTTTCCTTCTTCATCAAGGATTTCAATGCAGTCAAGATGACACATCTTTCTTAAAGGTTCTTGCTTGATTTATCTTTTAGTCTATGTTGACGATATCATATTAACTAGTAATCATGAATCTTCTATTTGGCACTTTATACCAGGAATTTTAAATTAAGGATCTTGGTGACCTCGGTTAGTTTCTTGGCATTGAAGTTAATCATACGTCACTTTGTTGATTTATTAGCCAAGCAAAGTATGCCTAAGATATCCTTGACCGAGTCGAGTTGCTTGAGTCTAAACATGTTGGCACTCACAAGTGACATTTGTATTTATGCAGGATCTTCATTTTCGGATACTACATATTATCGTTGTCTAGTTGGTGTTTTAAGCCCTCAAACCCGGGAGACATCACTCATTTGATTTACTCATTTACAAATAGCTCTTAAACTTAGAAATTCATTCAAGCAGCGAAAATACTTAATTACAATACATAAATTTGTCTGAAATAATTAAAACATCATCTTAACAATCCATTCATTTAAATCGTAAACATAACAGGATGTCAGATCTTCGAGAATCGGGCAACTCTTTTCTACAAGCCAAGTATCCACTAGCTATCTATCGACCTATAGCTTAAGCTGATGTGCACACTAAAAATCAGCTAAATTGAGTGAGTTATAGCTTTACATAAAACATTAACTTCATACATACATACATACATAGAGAGAGTGCCAAATCATAAACTTTTATCTTTAAAAACAAAACGTACGTAAACATGCTAAAACATAACATGCCATAAGTCATCCATACATGATATATACATAGATATACATATACATATAGATCAAAATCTTCACTTTCTTGTAACCGACAATTCCTTAGTTAGGTATTGCCCCTCCGTATAATGACACATGACTAGCATTGCCCCTCTATACAATGACACATGCCAATATTTCCAGCATTTCCCTCCGTACAGTGACACCCATTGGTACTACTGCTAGGGTCACACTAACTGACCGGTCCCTTCGACACCGATCAAATTTTTGCGCTGTTGCCGGGGAGTGTGTACGCTTGGTGCTTTATTTTAGTTGACTTTTGTGACTATTTGTTTACTTGTTTTTTTTTCTTTTTTGTTACTTGTTTTGTTTGGTTATTCTTCTTCTATTTTTGCGTTACGCGTGGTGTTTGTTTGTTTGTGCAGTTGACAGGTTAGTGCATGCGTACCCTTTCATCCGGGAGGACTTCACCGCTCGTTTTTGAGTAAGAGATTGAGAGGATAGCAAGACAAAACCGAACCCGACATCAAAACCTACAACCAATTTCATCGGAACCATCATCTATGGATAGCCGAAGCAGTCATTCTAGAACTAGTATTAGAAATCGTGGCCCAACTCCAAACAGAGGCCCAATTCCTAACCGCCCACCAATTCCACCTCACCGATCCCCAACCCCATCCATACCTATTAATAACAATCAACCCCGTGGGTCAGGTCCAGTTCACCAAAACCGACCCGTTAACATCCGTTCCAATCCCGCTTACCAAGGAAGGAGGGGACCACAACAAAATCAAACCCCTCCTGGAAACATCTTTGGAGCTACGATCATAACGTGGTCACCGGTAAATTTCTCTTAAATAATTACTTTGCTTCTGTCCTTTTTGACACTGGTGCTGATAGGAGTTTTATATCTAAGAAACTTAGTGATATGATAAAAGGAACTCCAACTCTGCTAGAAGCTAAGTATGTAATAGAGATAGCTGACGGCCAAATAATTGAAGCAACCCACATTCTTAAGGGTTGTAAGCTTGATCTAACTAGCCATATTCTAGATATCGACCTTATGCCGGTCACACTTGGTAGTTTTGATGTAATCGTCGGCATGGATTGGTTGTCTAGAAACCAAGCGGAAATCATTTGTCATGAAAAAATCGTTCGCATACCCCTCCCGAGTGGAGAAATTCTTTCAGTTCAGGGCGAAAGAGCTGGTACTGTCATGGGCATTATATCCTTCATGAAAGCACAAAAATGTCTTCGAAAGGGGCATACGGCTATTTTGGCACTTGTTGCTGAACAACCGTCAGAAGAGAAGAAGATCGAAGATATTCCCGTTGTGCGTGAATTTTTGGAAGTATTTCCCGAGGATCTGCCCGGTCTGCCACCACACCGTCAGGTTGAATTCCAAATTGACCTAGCACCCGGAGCAGCACCGATTGCTCGGGCACCTTATCAATTAGCACCCAGTGAATTGCAGGAACTGTCCACTCAGTTGCAAGACTTATTGGATAAAGGCTTCATCCGACCTAGTTCATCACCGTGGGGAGCTCCGGTATTATTTGTCAAGAAGAAGGATGGTACGTTCCGTATGTGTATTGATTATCGGGAGTTGAACAAAGTTACAATCAAGAACCGCTACCCTTTACCTCGTATTGATGACCTTTTTGATCAACTCCAAGGATCAAGTTTCTATTCCAAAATAGATCTTAGGTCCGGCTATCATCAGTTAAGAGTCCGAGAAGAAGATATCTCAAAAACTGCATTCAGGACAAGGTACGGCCATTACGAATTTATGGTCATGCCTTTCGGTCTACCAACGCACCTGCGGTATTCATGGACCTCATGAACCGTGTGTGTAAGCCTTACCTTGACCAGTTTGTTATCGTTTTCATCGATGACATTCTTATTTATTCCAAGAACGAGGAAGAACATGAAGAACATCTGCGTCTAATTTTGGAACTACTTAAGCAAGAGCAACTTTATGCTAAGTTTTCCAAATGTGAATTTTGGATTCGAGAGGTTCAATTTCTAGGGCATGTGGTAAATGAAAAAGGGATACATGTCGACCCATCCAAAATAGAAGCCATCAAGAATTGGGCAGCACCGACGACTCCGACTGAAGTGCGACAATTTCTGGGATTGGCTGGATATTACCGTCGTTTTATCGAAGGATTTTCAAAGATTGCGCAACCTCTCACCGCCCTAACTCAAAAAGGAAAAGCTTATAATTGGGGCGATAATCAAGAATCAGCTTTCCAGCATCTCAAACAGAAACTTTGCAGTGCACCTATTTTAGCTCTTCCGGAAGAAACCGATGACTTTGTGGTGTATTGTGATGCATCTATTCAAGGTCTAGGTTGTGTCTTAATGCAACGCGAAAAGGTAATCGCATACGCTTCACGTCAGTTAAAGGTTCACGAGAAAAACTACACCACTCATGACCTAGAGTTGGGAGCAGTAGTTTTTGCACTTAAGATATGGAGACATTACTTGTACGGTACCAAATGCACCATCTACACCGACCACAAGAGCCTCCAGCATATCTTCGAGTAGAAGGAGTTGAACATGCGACAACGTCGTTGGGTTGAACTTTTAAATGATTACGACTGTGCGATCCGGTATCATCCGGGTAAAGCTAACGTTGTGGCTGATGCACTAAGCCGAAAGGAAACGAAACCCAAACGAGTTCGAGCGTTACAACTTACTATCCACCCTGGATTGCCTGACAGAATCCGTAGTGCTCAACTTGAAGCCTTGAAAGAAGATAACCTACCGTTAGAAGGTACACGTGGCATGGAAGCACAACTTGAAGTAAAATCTGACGGAATTCGTTACTTTGTCGAACGAATATGGGTTCCAGTGTTCGGAAATTTAAGGGAACTAATCATGGATGAAGCTCATAAATCTCGTTACTCCATTCATCCGGGTTCCGATAAAATGTACCATGATCTAAAAGTACTATATTGGTGGCCAAAGATGAAGGCCGATATAGCCACTTATGTTAGTAAGTGTCTGACCTGCGCGAAGGTCAAAGTTGAATACCAAAAACCGTCCGGTCTCCTACAACAACCTGAAATTCCCATATGGAAATGGGAACAAATATCCATGGACTTCATTACCAAATTACCCCGAACCCCTACCGGATGTGATACTATATGGGTAATTGTGGATCGCCTAACAAAATCTGCTCACTTCCTAGCCATCAAAGAAACTGACAAAATGGATAAACTCACTCGAGTATACTTGAAAGAAGTGGTCTCTCGGCACGGAGTGCCAATCTCTATTATTTTGGATCGTGATGCACGATTCACTTCCCGTTTCTGGCAATCATTGCATAAAGCATTAGGCACGCGTCTAGATATGAGCACAACATACCATCCTCAAACTGATGGCCAAACTGAACGTACTATCCAAACTCTGGAGGACATGCTACGAGCTTGTGTAATCGATTTCGGTAACACTTGGGAGTCTCACCTACCATTGGTGGAGTTCTCCTACAACAACAGTTATCACACTAGCATCAAGGCAGCTCCATTTGAAGCACTTTATGGGCGGAAATGTCGTTCTCCCATTTGTTGGACCGAGGTTGGGGATAGCCAACTCACAGGTCCTGAACTTGTATTTGAAACTTCCGAAAAGATCGTTCAAATTAGAAATCGTATGGCGGCAGCTCGTGATCGTCAAAAGAGCTATGCCGACAAGCGTCGTAAACCTTTGGAATTTCAAATAGGTGACATGGTTTTACTCAAAGTCTCACCTTGGAAAGGTGTCCTTCGTTTTGGGAAACGAGGAAAACTGAATCCTCGTTATGTTGGACCTTTCAAAATATTAAAGAGAATCGGACCAGTCGCGTATCAACTGGACCTACCTGAAAGACTTAGTGGTGTACACAACGTCTTTCACGTCTCAAATTTAAAGAAATGTCTGGCAGATGAATCGCTCGCAGTTCCTCTAGAGGAACTACACGTTGATGAACAGTTAAAACGTTAAAGCACAGTAAGATCCCTATTGTCAGAGTTCGTTGGAACTCGAAACGCGGACCGGAATTCACGTGGGAGCGCGAGGATCAGATGATGCGCAAATATCCTAATCTGTTCAAGCACTCCGCGTCAAATCCCTAAGGTACTATTTAATTTTCGGGACGAAAATTCTTTCAACTAGGGAATGATGTGAAACCCCAAATATTTTATTTATTTATTTTAATTTTCGGGACGAAAATTCTTTCAACTAGGGAATGATGTGACAATCCGACTTTTTCAGTTAATTCCGTTAACTATTCCGTTAAGTTTCTTATTAAAAACTTAACCCCGTTAGTCAAATTTAACCCCAAGGACTAATTCGGTCACAAATCCAACTCAAAACTACAAGGACTAATTGTGTTAGTATGCTAAATCAAATAAATTGACTTCTCAAAGTCAAATTCAGCAAATTTGAGTTCGGTTGACTTTCTAAAGTCAAACCCAAACATTCAATTGATTCGAATTAAACCAGAAACTGAAGTGGCTACTCGAATTCTCGGCTGTTAATCATCATATTGATGATATCGATCATCAATGAGCCGTTCCTAGGCGTTTTAACTATTCCATATTCACGAATTTACTCCCTAAAACTGTAACCGTCGAACCCACGACAATGATCATCGAATTCAAGCAAATTCACTTATCATTCTGCAATTGAATCCACTGCACACCTCATTCACACTCCCCTAAAGATTTTGCCTACACCAAATACGCCGAAGAAGCAGTCAAGGTCACCGGAATCTAGCCCGCAGGCCGACGACACTCGTTCTAGCCGGAAGCTACCCATCCATCAACCATTCTGGTAATTGTTTACAGTATCAGTCTCGCCTCAATTCATAGATCAAAAGCCCTATCATTATCAGGGCTTAAATTATCGAATTCAACTCAAATCGAAATTCTAGGGTTCATCGCAAACCGGTTTGGCCGAACCCCAATCTAAACACGTTTACAATTCAATTAAATCATATGGTTAATTTCGTAATCCTCTTCTCAATAAAAACCCTAATCTAATTTGGACTCATAACACAAATTTAAGCACAAACCTACACCTAGGGTTCATATGGTTTCGGTTTGATCGAGCCCCAATCTAAACACCATCTCAATCAAATTAAACCACGGGTATAGGTTCGCAAGGCTTTAATCTGTAAAAGCCCCATGGTTTCAATAGTTTTTAACATAAGATTCGATTGAATCGATTCTGAGTTCATAGTTAAGGTTTTCGACATTTGAATCTGAGTTTAAACGACCCTATGGTTGTTGATTTCCAAATTAAACACACCCACATAATCGCCAATACTCGATTTTCATAACCCCTAACCAATCTTACATATTCGTAGTCGGAAATTGTGGTTTGGGGACGGGTTTCGAACCGGGTATGCGTGGGGGAGGGAAACCGCAGCGAACTGTATGTTAAAACCATTCCAATCCAGATTTATTCGCGATAGCCTAGCGGCCGGAACTGGTTAAAGCGATGAGTGTGTGTGGGGGAGACCCGGGTTCGAGTCCGGGCTCCCACAATTATTTTTAAACATTTTTCTGTTAATATTTAATTAATAAAAATCAAACCTTTTAATATTATATTATTATATAAATGGGTTTTAACCCGGAAAACAACCCGTAGGCTCGGGTTTGAATTATTAACTTATTTTTATATATTATACCCACTTTTATAAATAACTTAGTGTTATTATCCCCAAGTGAAAGTAATATGTTTATATTATTTTTAACCCGTGAATTCATATAAAATAATATATTTATATTATTTTCAAACCGTGACCCGTATTATTAAATAATATATATTTATATTATTTCAAATCAATTTATAACATCGTGTGTCGATTGAGACTAAATAATAATATAATTGGTTATACTATTTACTCATATACATATATTATTATTTTCTTAATTTTTTGTGAATGACAAAACACCCGGTTATAATTATTATTAGTCGTGTCATTCGTCGCGTAAAGTAATTCCTAACTCCGTGGACACTTTCGTCCACTCTTGAATATTATAGCGTTTCTTTAGGACGCTTCTCAATCCGTGTCATTGTCACATTTCCCATTTTCCTTTATCCCTAATTTTATGTGTTTATAATTTTAGGACATTCGTAAGTCTTTTGAGACTTACACACTTGGTTCCAACTTTTCCCTTGTGTGATTCAAATCCTTACTCAAGCTCAGATGAGTTTTCACGGCCCCTTTTTACTGCTTTTAAACTGGGGGAGAAAACATGATACAACTCTTTTGATTTTTGTACTTCATTTTATATCAATTGTTATGACTATGCGTAAACTCTATCATGAAAGTCCTCACATCGAACCGTTTAAATATGAATATAGCGAGGTATGTTGGGTAGTACTACTGGATTTGACAAACCTCACCCGTGTTAGTCGCGCTAACACGATTGGATATCGAACGGGTGCAATATTGACCTAAACGTGCACCGTGGTTGATAGACCTGGTGGGAGGCAATACAAACAGTCAGTTTACGGTTGCTAGCGTAATAGCAAACAATGAACATGGGTTAGCTACTCATTTGGTATTTATGTTGATTGTACAATAAATCTGGTAAACGTTTATTTATATATTGAAACCTGTGAACTCACCAACCTCGTGTTGACACTTTTTCTTACATGTTTTCTCAGGACGCTAAGCTAAGACACAGGTGCACGTTAGGGCATGCATGGGATTCAACTGCTTTGCTTTGTGTCTATTTATGTTGATTGAATTATTTTAATGTACTTTGTTTGGTTGAACGTTTGGACTTTTGGACTTTGGTTTTGGGCGCGTGTATTTGCGCATTTACTTTCTTTACGCTTCCGCATTGATACTCTGATTTTAAAGGATAATTTCATTTGAGTCCCATGTAGAGTCGTTCAATGTAACTAATGTCTGAGATCCTGGTTTGTCACTTCCCAAACGGTAATACTCCGTTAGTGGAATTTGGGGGTGTGACACATGGATTGCAATTACTACGAGTTTTTGTGTTTGTAGGTAAGAGGGGTTAAAACATAGATGTTAGAGCACGTGGAAATGCAGGTTACGGGAATCAGAACGAAGAAGTGAAAAAGGGCTGGCCGTAAGTTACGGCCAGGCCACCGTAAGTTACGGTGGACAGAAATTCAGATTTTTGAGATCGTAAACCAGAATCTACAGGCCGTAAGATAGTTTGTTGGGTAGGCTGACCGTAAGTTACGGTTCCTCTGGAGTAACTTACGGTGGGAAGAAAAATAAAAAAGTTTGGCCGTAAAGCAGAAGCTACAAGCCGTAAGTTATAATTTGGAAAAAGCTGACCGTAAGTTACGGCAAAACCACCGTAACTTACGGTGGTCGGGGAAACAGCCGATTTTCAATGGTTAATTAGGGTTCCTTCCCCAAAATCAAGGAGCGATCTTTTTACACCACACTCCTTGGGCGATTTTGAGAGGATTCACACATCCACTTGAAGATTGAAGATGATCTCCCTCACCATGAGCGGGTGATTCATTTGTGGCTTCCTCCAAGCGGACGGTTCGTATAGGTTTTTGTATTTGATTCAGTTTATTCATGTTTGGATCTTGTTAGTTTCTGACAATAACTTGAAAGATTGATGTATTAGTTGATTTAAACAGTTTATGATTATGCTTTGAGTTTGCTTGCTTTACGATCTTGTTCGGTTGATGACAAAACCTAGTAGCAGGGTTGGGTGACTAAAGGGGGTAACTTGGCATTCATAAATTGGGTGATTGAATTATACTGGTTTGTGACGGAACTGGTTGTATAGGTTGCTGACAACAGCCTGTCTTCAATTACTATTTTAACTGATTTTCCAACACCATGTCTATGTGGTGTCCAATTAAATAATTGAGTTTTGTATAAACCTAGAATCTGAAGTTTGGAGGAGGTTGCATCTTTATTTGATTTGTGTTTTTATTCTAATTATCAAACTAAGCAATTCCACTAACCACTTATTCCTCGTGGATACGATACTCTTCTTACCCTTACTAGTTAAGTGTTTAAGGATTGTTTTTGACCGACCTAACGACATCGATCAATGAGCCAAAACTCTAAAGCCGAGGCATCGGCTAGCCGAAGAGCCAAACACCCAATTTCTAAGTCCGTCCCGGACTATGAAACAAAAGAGAGGTTGGCATCCATGGAAAAAGAATTAGCATTGTTGAGAAAAGGCGAGAAAAAAGAAGTGGACAGAGTAAAAACTCGATTTGATGTTTGTAAAGATTGTGGAGATTTGGGCCACAAAGCCATGAATTGCCCATTCCAAGACGGTAAACAAGAAGAAGTAAACCAAGTTTATGGTGATAGGAAACCATATGATACAAACTCAAATTCCTATCATTCGAGCTTAAGGAATCATCCCAACTTCAAATATGGGGATGCGTCAAACCAATTGAACCCAAATTTCCAAGGTTCAAATCAAGGTACTTCGTCATACCAACCTCGTCAACAAAGCAATTATAATTCGGGTGGTTACCAAAGGAGCTCTTATAACAATAACCGGAATACAAATTACCCCCAAGGAATTACAATCAAGATCATCAACAACAAGGTGGATCATCGGGGAGTGATGATGCGGTTAATTCAAAGTTGGATGCACTGTTGGAGATGATGAAAGAATCCAAAAGGGAGAATGAAGTGAGAAATAAGTCTCACGCTGCGTTGGAGCAATTTGGGAAATTGGTACAAGAAATAGCTCAATTCAAGCAAAATGAAGGTAAATTGCCGAGTGACACCACATTAAACCCAAAACATCATGTTAGTGCAATTGATGTGGCTCATGGTAATGAAGAAGGTGAAGAAAGAGAAGAGGAAGAAATTGAGTTTGGAGAACCCTTAGTTCCTATTCAAATTGGATAATTTAAAACTAATTTGACATTATTAGATTATGGAGCGGGGGTGAGCATTTTATCGGGGAGCGTATATGACTAATACAATTTTGGTCCATTAGAAGAATACAACACCACATTGGTGTTAGCAAATGCTACACGCACGCGTCCTCGGGGGAAATTAGTGGCTGTGCAGATTGGAGAATTTTACTACCGGGGAGATTTTTTGGTGCTCGATTATGCAACACTTGCTAAGGAGGAGGAGCCACGAGTGATTTTGGGAAGACCGTTTTTGGACACACTAATTCTCTATCTTTGACCTTTGACCGGTCGTTTCGGTCAAAGCTTCGGTCAAAATTTGATCGGTGTCGAAGCGACTGGTCAAAGATAGAGAATTAGTGTGTCCTAATCACCTTAAACTAGTTAAGATAAGAAGGGTATCGAAGCACGAATAGTTTGTGGTCGGCACTTAACCTCAATTGACAAAGTGATTTATGAAGTAGCAATGGGTCTTTTTGACCAAACACAAGCAATAATTTAGGTGAAACTTATCAAACTCAACAAACAATGATTATCAAATAGCAAAACAATCACTAGTAACAAAGTAATAAACAAAACAGTTTAAGTTATAAACAATGATTAAAAAGGAATCACACCCGGGTTCCAAGTTCACAAGCAATTAGGGATTATCACACCAAGATATGAGTTCAAGCAATCAAATGGTTATCCAAATTAAATTAACCAAATCTAACCAAGAACATCAGCATTCATACATCATAGGCAAATAGTGTAAGACAATATTCATGAATGAAATCGAGACAAATGTATGCAATATAGAATTAGACTAATCAATAGATTCAACAAAAATCAAAGACCATAGCAATTATTATCTAACGAGGTCAATGGTGCAAGAATTTATCGACTCTCGCGAGTTCATAACCATACTAAACACAAAGATTCGAGTACTCCAACCAAACGATTACAAGAATTGTTTCTCAAAGCTAGCACATGATAAAACCCTAAAAATTACAAGCAATCCACCCGGGAATGATTATCGGTGGATTAGCCGCTCATGGTGATGGAAATCATCTTCAATCTTTCAATCTTTCGAGTATCAATCTTCAATGGGATGTTAGAATCGTGTTTCTTAGCCTCCAAGAACTCCCAAATCGCCCCAAAACTGCCCTAGAAAAAGTTGATTTCGAATTTGGGGAAGAAACCCCTAATTAAACACTGAAAATCGTTAGTTTTCTTGAAAACCCGTGTCTAAAACATAACCGGCGTAAGCTTACACTGGGTGGCGTAAGCTTACGCCAATGCCTACTGATGTGAAAAAGTTCTGGCCAGGGGGCGTAAGCTTACGCCCTTGCTAAAAAAACCACGGTTTGAAAAAGTGACCAGCGTAAGCTTACGCTGGGTAGAGATGCACAAAAAAACCGGTTTGAAAAACAAAACCGGTTTCAAACCGAAAACCGAACCGGTCGTGAACCGGTTTATACCAAACCGGTTTCAAACTGGTTCAAACCGCCGGTTTAAAACCGGTTTGAAACCTATACATTTAAACCGGTTTGAAACCGGTTTAACCCGAACCGAACCGATTAAAAACTGGTTTCAAACCGGTCAAACCGGTTTCAAACCGTTTTTTAAACCGGTCAAACCCGGTCAACGGACCATCTCAAACCGGTTTCAAACCGGTCCGGTTTGAACTCAAACCGGTTTTGACTTTTTGTTGACCAAACCGGTTCGGGCCGGTTCGAAACCGGTTCGGTTCAAAAACCGCCTTTTGTGCACCTCTAACGCTGGGTGGCGTAAGCTTACGCCACCTGCAGAATTCTTCCAAATCTTTCATCTTTGATCCCGTTTTCTCATGCGGTCTTCTCCTTCTCGCCTATTTCTTGCATAATGCTTCAAAATCATACTTTAAGCTCCTATCACCTGTGCTTGCACAACTACACAAAGTCTTTGCATTCCAAATAATAATTCAAGTAATTATGCAATATTAACCATAAAAATGTGCAAAACTTTAGCCGCTCATCACTAACTCACAACCGACTCTATGTAACTTAGTACGTTTCTTTTATGTATTTAACTACGATTCTTTTTGTGCTTAGCTACTAGTGTCACCGCCTCAACCGTTTATGATGGTGCAAAATTTATTTAACCACGTTTCTTTTTTTATATTAGTCACGTTAACGTCACTGTTTTAATTATTTAAGGTCAGCTTCTCTCGCGGAGCGCGTGACAAAATTTATATTATACATGAACAACACACATGGTTGCATGAAATATAGACGCAACAGCGCCACGTCATCAACTGAAGGACAGCGGGTTTCCCGCTTGCCCCGTTTCTTTCTAAAACTCCGATTTTCTTTTACAAAAACATGTGTTTTAATTTGTTGTATAAACCAGATCCCAAGAGTTACCTCCTCCCCTTTATACCTTCAACCGATCAATGGCGATTTACGTTATTCATTCTAAATTATAGCTAAATTACAACTATTTCACTCCTTTTCATCATCGTACAAGGTATCTATCTCTGCACCCGTATTTCTCCGATCAAATCAAACATGTCTTTCATCGTACGTGTATACGCATATGTTTGTTATGTGTGTCGCTGAGCTATAAACTCACTAAATTCCCCCAATTGTTGCTAAATGTATTATCGACTGTTAGGTTCGTTTGATAATGATAATTGGGTATTTTTAATTGATTTCAGAGCCTCATGTCAGTGATGGATGATAAGATTCCCGCCAAATCCCATAATCAGTCTTCTACTCAATCTAATGGTGCCCCACCAAATAAAGTTCCATTCATCATTGGTAAATTACTGTTCTTGAGTTATGATGCTTTTAATTTAACTTTCCACGCGTTATGTTCTTAATTTGGCATTAAGGATTGTTCGAACTCAAATACCAGTAACACGTTTTCGTCACATTAGCTGTGGATAAAACAAAAACTCCACAGTTAAAAGTGCGGATGACCTCACGGAACCTAAAATAAGTTTGTGAGCTCCTTGTGAGCAAGACGGATAATACTAGTTGGTATGAGGGGTCAGATGTTACTGTAAATTATTGAATTTTTTAAAATCTAAATTAAGGCGTTGCTGGTGGGACGGCGTCTGGAAAAACAACCGTCTGCAATGTGATCATCTCAAGACTCCATGATCGAAGGGTTGTGCTTATTAATCAGGTAAGACTCCATGCTTCGGTTAGATGATTTACACCTTACATACTAGTACAAGATTAAGAGGCAAATGCGAGTTATTTATGCAATATTGTAGGATTCATTTTATCATTGTTTTAGTGATGAGCAATCTGCAAATCCCCAAGATTACAATTTTGATCACCCTGGTAATTTACCTATCTGCAGATTCTATATACAGTTTTCTTAAATTTGTATGAACTTAGATTATGTTTTTTCAGATTCGTTCGACACAGAACTTCTCCTCTCGTGCGTGGAAACACTAAAAAAGGGGCAGTCAGTTAACATACCGGATTATGATTATAAGACCCATAAGAAAAGTGGACCAGGCCGCATGGTATAAGCATGTTCATAAAGTTGAACCTATATGTTAAATATAATGATAAAAACTTTATACTACACTGAACAAAAATATAACCTTCAAGGGGTGACGCAATGGTAAACACCTGGTTCCTCTCTAGTAGAGGTCTCAGGTTTGAATCCAGCTTCCACTGGTTTCCTGTCTTAACCCCTTGGAAGACACCTTTCCAACGTAAGCTGTGCTTTACGTGGTCCCACTGGTTAGCAGTGTATTGGTGGGGCCTGTGATCTTATGGTCAACACAAAAAGAATTATGATCACTGAATCACATATGCAGGTAAACTCATCTGATGTCATCATTCTTGAAGGAATTCTAGTTCTCCATGATGAGAGAGTTCGAGATCAAATGAACATAAAGATTTTTGTTGATTCAGGTTCATCACTTTTTATAGCTCGTTCATGTCGATCTTCTTGTACACACAATTTAAGTTGGATTTTTTTTTATTTCTTGTTTCTATGTGTGAGTATGATATGTCTTTATATATATGAGATTACATTCAGAGAGTACATTCGCATAAATAATAAAAATTTAATAAAACATTTGATTCACATGTTTGATATTAGATTCATGAATCTCCCATCCTGTGAAAACAGATTTTTAAACTTCTGTAATACAGATTCTGATGTGCGGTTGGGAAGGAGGATAAAGCGCGATACTGTTGAGAGAGGGAGGAATATTCAGTATGTGCTTGACCAAGTCAGTAGAGCTCTTTTGACTTATAAATGAACATACAAATATTGAAACTTTAACTTGATTCAGTTTTAGCATACATTTTTAATTTTGATTTGCAGTATGATAAACATGTAAAGCCTAGCTTTGAGGAGTTCAGTCTTCCATCAAAGAAACATGCAGATATTATAATCCCATGGGGAGAAGATAACGATGTTGCAATCGATTTAATAGTGCAACATATTCGAACAAAGCTTGGTCAACATGATCTTTGTAAAATATATCAAAACCTTTTCGTTATACCATCAACATTCCAGGTAACTACTTTTATATATATTCTTTAATTATTCAAATTTTGTTTAATGGTATTATCTGATTATGTTTTCTGGTCCTTCAGATACGCGGAATGCACACACTTATACGCGATGCTAAAACAAGAAAACATGATTTTGTTTTTTATGCAGATCGTCTTATTCGCTTGGTATGGTCATCTGGCATTATTAAACTCTTCACTGACTGATAATAATTTGACCAAACACGGGTTAATTTGAGTCATGTTTTAGGTTGTGGAACATGGTCTAGGTCATCTTCCTTTTACCGAAAAACAAATAATTACTGCAACAGGTAATTTAATCATCATATTTTTCATAGACAGATATATATGCAATATGCAATATGCAAATTATCTCTATATTGTTTAATCATCTTCAAGAGTCACATGTATTTCTTTTTTTAAAATGGTTCTAACTCTGTATCTCCTCTGGCTATTCGCGCTATAAAATACTAAAAAGGGTAAATCTTTTTATGGCTTGCTTGTAGAATCCATCTACACAGGAGTGGTATTCTGCAAAAGATTGTGTGGTGTTTCAATCATCAGAAGGTACTTCTTTTCCACATTTTTTATTTGGAAAATCACCAAAATGGACATTGTTGACTGAGGTTTAAACAAAATGAACATTGATCAAAAACATTTAAATCCTAAACATGTGGACCAAAGATGTCAAAATTAGTAATTTTGAACATTCTCCAGTGGGGAAAGCATGGAGAATGCACTAAGAGCTTGTTGCAAAGGAATCAAAATTGGTAAAGTTCTTATTCAAAGAGAAGGCAATGGACGGCAGATCAAACTCCTGTTTCTCGATCTCCCTCTCTTTTGGTTCTTATCGCTCAAACTGGTCGATGCAAATATCTGATTGTGCTCATTTTGCAGCAGTTGATCTATGAAAAACTACCCAAAGACATCGCAAGTCGTCAAGTTTTACTGCTTGATCCAGTGCTTGCTTCAGGTTTTTTTTAAGAACTTTTTGTAAAAATAGTATCTTTTTGAGTAAGTGTTTGTAGAAGGCTAGCAGTAGTATATCTGCTGTTTGAAACAACTGATTCAATCTCCTAATCCCATAAATTTTAAATTTTGTTTCTTTTTACAGTTTTCATTTAGCATATAATTTAGTTTTTTCTCTAATAATTTGTGATATTTAATAAAAATCTAAATATGCAGTGTTGTTCAGTTTTTTGTCTACATTTCGATATAAATTGTTGAAAATTGAATTTTATCCAAAATAATTTTCGTAATATCAAAACAATACTTTACTTTGAATACAACTCATTTTTCAATAAAATTTATATTGGAATGTAGACAAGAAAAAATGAACGCTGCATATTTAGATCTTTATTAAATATTACAAATTATATGAGAAACTAAATTATATCTTAATTAAGTTCTTAACTGAAAACTGATAAAGATTTCTTTTTTAACTTATTGGATTTAGGAGATTGAATATGTGGTTTCATAAACTTTTACAAACCACCAATTTTTACAAAAAAAAAACTAGGTTTTTCACACCTCAACTTTTGACTATTTTACCTCAATGAAATGCTTATGGTGAAATCAGGTGATTCTGCATTGGAGGCAATCTCCTTGTTGCTGAACAAGGGTGTATCCGAATCTAACATCATCTTCCTTAATCTTATAGCTGTAAGCTCCTGTCATTCGACGCCTTCGATCCTTAACGGGCTTTATGGGCCTGGGCTTAGGCCCATTTGAGCATGACTAGTTTACTATCACTGTTTTTTAAGTCCCTTTTAGTTTTGAAGTGGTGTAAAGTTGGGTGGTGGTGGTGCATGCAGGCACCAGAAGGAATACATGCAGTTTGCAGGCAGTATCCAAGGCTGAAAATAGTGACGTCAGAGATCGACGAAGGGCTGAACGAGCATTCAAGAGTGATTCCAGGCATGGGTGATTTTGGAGACCGTTACTTTGGCACTGGTGGTAATGCTTCTGCACCATTTTTGCCAAATAATTAAGTTTAACCATCAAAGTTACCTCAACATTTATTTTATTATTTTTTTTATATTCTTTTTGAAAGTACAGTTATATGGTACAGCCCATATTTAATATTCTTA
This sequence comes from Smallanthus sonchifolius, assembly GCA_023525975.1. Classification (NCBI taxonomy): domain Eukaryota; kingdom Viridiplantae; phylum Streptophyta; class Magnoliopsida; order Asterales; family Asteraceae; genus Smallanthus; species Smallanthus sonchifolius. The sequence goes on along the minus strand of CM042041.1, from coordinate 54,749,762 downwards.
CAAATTGATTACTATTAATTACTGTGTTAACAATATGGTTAGTATCCAATATTCATCTTCTTTCACTTTGAGCTTTTGCCTACCAAGAATTTACATTCCATCTCCTCATGTGCAATGATTTACCGAGTATATATAGTTACGTTCATGTCGAAGTGGGACCCGCTAAGAGGCGTAAAATATCTACTCGAGACGTGTTTGTAACAAAGTCTTGTCGACCTATTTTTGGGAATAAATGTCTTGATTTTGACTTGTAACTTCGCACACATACGTGCGGTTGTCACTACAAGAATTTTAGGCAGATTCAACGACCTGTATCGACGACATGTCGTCGCAATTGCCTTTATCGACGACATGTCGTCGAGATTGACTCGTCGGCAAAGTTCCGTCGAGACTGCTTGAAAAGTCGTCGAGAAAACGTCGTCGAGATAGATTACACTTTTCTCGACGACATGTCGTCGATTTTAGCCCGTCGGTAATAACTTTTCAATTTAAAAAATAAAAGATTAAATAAAATTTAAATTGATCAATCTCGACGACATGTCGTCGCAATTGATCAATTTAAATTTTATTTAATCTTTTATTTTTTAAATCTGGAAAACTAAATCCCGACGACATGTCGTCGAGAAAGGGTTATTTTTTAAAAAAAATAATTTTTAGAATTTTATAAATTTCCAGTAATTTAATACACAAAATTCAAAACCTGTCAAACCTGTTATATATTAATATATTTCACAACAATATATTATTTAAAACATCTAACAAAAAGTATACAAATTGTATAAATTATTACAAATCGTTCAAATAAAAGTTACAACCAAGTTTATTCATCTTGATCGTCGTCATTTTGGTTGCCGGATTGGTTGCGGTCTTGTTGCATCTGTTTCACGGTCTCATTCAGTTCACGAATTTGTTCTTTTAATTCGTTGAATTGAGACTCGGAAAGAGCCGAAACATTAGTGGGCATGTTTCTAACTTTTCTTCCAACTCCTCGGCTCCAACCGCGTCTCTCGCCAAGGGCACGTTTTAGGACCTCTTCCTCATCAACTTCTCCGCCTTCTTGTTGCATCCGGGTCAATTCTTCTTGAATTGTATTCTAGAATAAACAAAAATTACACATATAAAAAAAAATTCAAAAATCCGACAGCATAACGACTACAAAATTGATAGCCAACCTACTTAACAATACTCAATAAACATAATAATTCAACAAAACTCAATAGCCAACCTACTTAACAATACTCAATAAACATAATAATTCAACAAAACTCAATAAAAAACTATATTAAAAACCAACAATAACCAATATGATTAATATTCTAGTGTATTTCCCAAACTTGGAAGTCCCTTATCGATATATATACTTACCCAATCGTTTTGTGTCCGATCGTTGACCCATGTGCCGTGAGACGTGTGCATACGTCTCCAACCATCAATTAGGCTGACGGTTCCACCTTGTTGTACCTATAAACAACAAAAATAATGTTACTAATATTTGACTAACTTATGAATTCATTTTTAGAATAATATTAACAACTTTTGTTACCTCCTCATATCGCCGTTGAGCAAATGACTTGCTCCCACTAGTATTGGCGTATGGTTGTTTAGATCGGTTTGAAGAATTTTGATTGCAGCGTGCAATATATGCGGGATCAAGGTACAATATGTCGATGAGGGAATTCCAATTGCCGGAACTGATGGACTCATGAGGATTATTCCTTGCTTCTTCCAACTCCTCGTAACCACCAACCGATTCAAAATGTCTCTTTAAAGTAGATTTGCGGTCACGAAATCTACGGCCACAATCATCATGGATGCCCGTAGATATTTGTGGCCACTGCGGTGTGTTACTCCAGCTTTCTAAATCAAAGTAATTCTGTAAAAAAAAGGTAATTAGGAAACACTTAATAATTATAAATGTTATTAAATTACATTTTATACTTACATGAAGATTGCGAAATACGGTGCTTTGATGCTCCCTAGGAATAGACTCCCAACCTATATAGTGTGATGGGATTTTTTCGAGAGCAATAGTTATTTGTCGAACAAACCATCGACCATTCGGACCGACAAACTTGTAGGTCTCATGTGTTGGATCAAGCTCTAGTGGGAGTGGCTTGTTTCCATTTTGGGCAAACGCCTCCAGCATATCAAGATTTCGACCACGGCCCCTTACTTTTTTTGAGGAAGCTGTTACATGAATTTAATACTCGCAGATGTTACATGAATTTGAAGAATTATCAAACTAAAATAAGTAACTTACAAGACTCGCAGATGTTACATGAATTTGAAGTATTAGCAAACTAAAACAAGTAACTTACAAGACTCGCAATCAGTAGGGAGCCTCCTAGAATTCCGCCGTGGATCACGACCCCCACCGTCACCACCATGTGATCGAGCATAAGTCGCCATATATACCTACATAAAATTGAAGTCAATAAAATGACAGTGTCTACATACATCAATAAAGTATAAGTGTCTACATACATCAATAAAATATAAGTGTCTAAATACAAGTCAATAAAATATAAGTGTGTACATACATCAATAAAATAAGTGTCACATACATTACAAGTCAATCAGAATCATCACTAATATCATCGTTGTCGTCCTCATCCGAAGTGTATGTGCCTTCCTCCTCCTCCTCATCATCATCAGCCACAATCTGGGGGTTAAGACTCGAGTGAGCACCTTCACCTAAAGTCGACACCATGGGCAAGTAGCCTAAGTCGATAAACATACTACATGATTGAGTGTCATGTACGACACTGATACTTGGACCCTCGTTAACATTACTTTCAAGGTCTGAGTTGACAACCAAGTTATAATCAGATGATCGAGTGTCGTGAAGTACATCTATCTCGTTAACAACACCGGTATCCTCCCAAAGTTTCCGATGATAAACGTCTTCCACAACCTTCCACTTGCCGACGGCGCGAGAAGGATCTTGGAGATAAAACACTTGCTTAGCTTGTGTGGCTAAAATGTACCGTTGAGCATCATACCATTGACAACCAACATAACTTTGACGGCTAGCGTCGATAATAGTCAGATTGTCCTTTTTAATTATCCGTCCGTTACCCAACGTGTTGAACCATTTACAAAGAAAGACTACAACCGAATAATTACTTAAATAATTCAACTCTATGATACTCTCAAGTTCACCATAATATGGTGTACCATCTTCTCCGAATGAAACAACACCACTGTTTTGGGTAGTGCGTCCGAGATCACGACTGTGTATCACAAATCTAACACCATTAACGATACAAGCAGTGTAAGAATATGCACTCAATGGACCATGTGCCAATGCCCTGAGTTCGTCGGTACAGTCAGGAGACGTGTTTACCTTAGCATTGAGCCATGGTGAAAACTCAGTTTCTACATAAAGTGTTACATAATCTAAACAATTTTTAGTTTAGTAGAAAAGTGTTACCTTTTTAATGCAGTCAAAGTCAAGCGGAAAGAGAAAGCTAAACAAGAAATCCTATAAATTCGTTACAAATGTATTAGATATAAAAAACAAATGTATTACATTTCACAAAAATTAAAAAACAACAATATATTCTTTTAATTTATACAAATACCCAAAGAAATAATGCATACAAGTATTTGAGTCAAAACAAGTGAAAGTTTCGTGTTATAATTACTAACATATATACATGCACATATTCATCTATACTCATACAAACCATACATACATAACACCACCAATAATACATTTCACAAATACATACAAATACCCAAATAAATAATACATACAAACTATACATTAAAAAAAATAAAATAACATCATACAATTCATACAAATAATATATAAATAACACCACCAATAATACATTTCACAAATACATACAAATACTCAAATAAATAATACATACAAACTATACATTACAAAAAATAAATAACATCATATAATTCATACAAATAATATATACATAACACCACCAATAATAAATCTATACAAACCTACAATTCACCAATTTCACAAATAATCCATACATTTATATACTTATACATCTATGTAAACCATACAAACTTTACATCTATATAAATTAACTATCAATTTCACAACATTAACCATCAATAAAAAAAATGAACCCTACATACTATACATCTATATAACTTAACCACTAATTTCACAAAATAATAGATATATTCATCTATATTATTCAAATAAAAAACAATTAAAACATTTATACAAAACTAAATCTCTCAAATCTAAACCTATTACCAAAATATTAAACAAACATTTATAAATCTATATAAAACTACCCAAATACACCTATAAACACAAAAAAATATACATATTACCTCCGGAATTTTCTTGAAACGACGACACGTCGTCGGGAAAACTCTCAATCTAGCTTCCAATCCCTCCACTTAGCCAAAAACTTCACATACACAAGATTTATATTAGAAATTTACGATTATAAAGAAAAATTACAAAAAAAGTCGAAATCGGGTCTAACCACTTGAATAACAAGAGTAATGGTGAAGAAGAAGGTAGAAAACGTTGGATTTTGAAGAAAAATGGCCGGATTTTGTGGGTGTAGCCGAGAGAAATCGTGAGAGGAAAAAGAGGGCAGAAATGAGGAAGAGAAGGGTTTCTGTGAGTAAATGCCCAGTGAGACCAGTCTCGACGACATGTCGTCGAGATTGGGTCCTTTTATTTTAATTATTTTATTTATTAAATAAAAATAATTTTTTATTATATACCAATATCGACGACATGTCGTCAAGATTAGGTATTTTGTTTTAAAAATTAATTTTTTAATATTTTACCAGGCAAAAAAAAAGGAAAACAAAATTAAAAAATAGCAATCTCGACGACATGTCGTCGAGACTAGTTTTCACCTTTTCACGGTAAGCGCCAAAAGCTTTCACATTTTCCCGGTTAACCATCCCCGACGACCTGTCGTCGAGAAAAGGTGGCAAAAAAAATTCGCGAGATCTGGGGACCATCGCCGACGACCTGTCGTCGTAACAGGTCGAACCAATCTCGACGACACGTGTCGTCGAAATAGGTCGTCGAAACTGCCTAGATTTCTAGTAGTGTGTTCATCACTAGAGATGGAAGAAACATGGCTTGTATGATAAATATAGTTTTCAAATCTGTTTCACTTGTTTAGAAACAGATATGTATTGATATAATAATATTATTTGCTATATGTTTAATTTATTAATAACGGTTGCTATTACAACTGTAATAGTACGCAAAAGGGGCACGAGCTTTTTGGATGCCGTAAACGTGTCACGCCTAAATCTTAGCTAGTTTAAGTTCATATAGCTTGAAGAGGTTGTGTCATTTCAAGCTCTATGTCTAAAGATTGTGTTTTACCTGTGAGCAGTTTTTTAAGCTCGAGCATAAACACGTTTGTTAAATATTAGTTATTTTATTTATATACATATATTATTATTTTATACTAGTTATAACTATAATTTTATATATATATATATATATATAACCCAATATACTATTTAGTTATTTTTAACATAATTATATATATTATATATTATGTGTTATAGATTTGTTATATTTTAAATATTATATACTTATTTAGGTTCATAAACCTAGTCAAGTTAGAGGTTCGGACTCAAAGTTTTATTAAATAAGCTTCAATTTAAAATTGAGCTCCAGACTTATTTAAGCTTTGTTTAACTTGAGCTATAAATAAATCGACCTCAAATAGCTTACGAGTTTTTCGAATTTCTTACACCTATATGTTGCTTGTAACAAAATCCAAATTTGCTACCATGTAATATATTTATTTTTAAATTTATGACTAAACACTTAATTTTATAATAAATTTAACATTTTTATAGACTGTATTTTTATTGTAGGCCTAAACCAGTAGGCCTTAAATAAGCCTATTAGCCCTCATAATCATGTAAAAGAGACTTAAACACATAAAAAAGGAGATCTTTATTCTTTACTAGCCTCTCCCACTCCCACTACTATTGTTGATCTTTCTAACGATATTTCCTTACAATACTAGTTATGTTCTTGTGATATACACCATGGGATCAATTCAAATCCGAGACATGTCATCTAACCCGGCTTTGGCGGACCTATTAAGGTCCGGGCGGGTCGGCCGACACCGTTAAAAAAATATTCTTTTTTGTTATATATATGGTATATTTTCGACCGACCCCCATAAAATTTTGACGCCGACCCCCATAAAATTTTGAAATCGACCGAAAGAAATATTTTTTGGAAAATAGATTTTAAAAAAACAATTAAACCAAACCTTTAATCTTATAACAATTAACCCATTAATTATTAACCTTTTAAACCAAACATTTAATAGTTTAACTTTAACCCAATAATTTTTAAACAAAATAGGCCCAAATAACACATTACACATAGACCCATAAATGACCCAATACTCATTTAAACTTTTTAAACCTAATTAAGTGTTGAAAAAAAAAATAGCGGCATTACATATTTATCTCAAGGCAACCAAGCGACAGGAGTGCCGACGGTCGAAGATTTGAAGTTTGAAAGAATTTCAAAGTGAAAATTAAAGCAGGTTTAATACTTTGTGTTTTAGTTTAATACTTTAATTCTATCTATTTGTGTTTTAGTTTAATACTTTAATATATTAAAAGATGAAAGTTGAAATTGTGTTTTAGTCTAATATAATATATTGAAATTGGAAACAGGAGGTAACAGGTTGACGATTGAAGTCAACAATTAAAAATTATTGAAAGAAATTTAACTTGGAAGCACTCAAGCAGGTTAGTGATTTAGTCTCAACCCCCTTTCCACTCTCTATTTATGTTTTAGTTTAATTTATGTGTTTTACTTTAATTTATAGGTTAATTGAATTTATATGTTATGTGTGTATTTGATTAGTGATTAGTCAAAATGTGAAACTTGTTTGTTTATTTGGGTTTAATTTTTCAATTTTAGGATTATGAATATTGAAAGATTTCTTAAAAGAAAAGTTGGGTCTTCATTTTCTAAGACTCCCACTTTCATATATTTGAATAATATTCCATGGGATCCAGCCGAACGTCCACCAATTTCATCTTATCACCCTAATCAACGAGACGAAATTAGGACTTACCTAATTAATGTGTCACCCGACCCGACCCGATTCGACTCGAGCCGAAAAAAACTAATATTTAGTTATTGACAATCGACCCCAAAAATTCTCCGACCCCGATGAAAAAAATTCCTCGGTCCGCCACTACCCGGTCATAGAGATTTTTATAGCAACAATTTTCTTTATGATTAATATTTCAATACAGATTTATACTTTTAAGCAACAATAATTATAAACAGTTGACACTTGATAATTACTATTTCAATCATCAAGGACTTGTAGTCAATTGTATTTATATCTGAGTGTGTATATAAAATGATGACGAAGTTAAGAGTTCAAATCTCGTGATAGAAAACGATGTGGATTTTGAAGTAGTATTGAATGGATACGTGTCTTCATGTTATAAAAAAATATACTATTCCAATCTTATTTAAATTTTATTAATTGTGAATTAAAAATGGTAATTATTTAGTACGAAAGATACAAAATCTCCTTAAAAGGAATAAGGGTATTTCCGTAGTATTCCGTATAGAAAAGCGGGAAGAGTTTACAAATGTCATCCGTCCCTACACGTGTCCCTAACAAAAACTATTCTGACCGTCAGATCTTACCATTTCTGACAACAAACAGAGTGGAGCACCACACTGTCTCCCCCAACAATTCTCCATTCTCTCAAAATCTCAAATAAAGAATTACCAAAAGAATTTTGTCTCGTCACTATAATCTACATTCATTAATCAATCAAGCATCCATGAAATCATTCCTCTGTCGACTTTACAGACTTCAATGGCGCCTATTTGAAGTTGTAATTACTTTTTGATCAAGTAGATATTTGCGTCTCGAATCTAGGGCTTTTCCTGCTGCAGGTAATTCGAGTTCATAATATTGCTTTGTTTGTGTTGATTGCTTTTGTTCATGTAATCGGATTACGATCTACTCTCGGAGTTTATTTGCATTTGTTGATTTTGTTGAAGTAGACAACAGCTTGATTCGTTTCCCCCTATTTGTGAATATGAATTGGTAGAGAAAAGAGAAGTTCGACAATGCAGGTGGATTTGGTTGATATGCATCACTTTATAGCTAAAGATCTAATATTAAACATCATAAACCTGATATTATTGAGGCCTTTGGACAGTGGCTAACTGGCTATTGATTAATCACAATAATTAGTTTTAAGTGGCTAGAACTGATTGTGATTGTGATTTTCTGTTTATGCATGTCAAAATAATCAGATTTGGAGAAGCAGGTAAGGAGATTTTGTAAGAAAACAAACATAAATGTAGAATTAACTATCTAGTTAACACTTCAATTAACTTATATTGATTCTTTGTCGCGATAATCGTTTTGAAAAATCACATCCAAACATGAAACACTCCTAAGAGGGAGTGGCCACAACTTCTGACCAGTGGTACGCGAGAAGCGCAAGTGCTTCCGTTGCATGACTTTCCCTAATGAGGTGCAGGAGTTGCTAGTAAACCCAAGTGATTCAGCACAATTGAGTCGATGTGATCTTCAAACATTTGGCCCGTCACAATAAGCTAAAATTTTTGTATGGCAATTTGTATGCATTGTTGCTTCATGATACTTATACTTGATAGTGACATATTGTATGTCTTTTTTTTTCTTCATTTTCTGATTTCAGGGTTGGACCACAGTGATAAAGATTGCACTTCTGTAGCTAGGGAGTCAGCTTTAAAGTTGACTATATAAATAATTTACTTTCAGATCAGACAGTTCAGGATAATATGGGAACAAATACGCGCAGGTTTTGAATCGAGTTTTTCTTTCTTTAGTTCATGTTTTGCTTGTTTTAGTCATTTGACTTATCATATTTTTTGCAGTAGAATAGTAAGAAGATCGAACGAGACAATGAGGATAATAGTAACAACTTTTATCAGCATTGTATTTGGTTTCTTTTTAGGCGTATCCTTCCCAACAAGTTCATTAACCAAGGCATGCTTCAACATTTTATCATTCTTTGATTCATGTGAAGCTAATCATGTCATATGTTTATTATCTTCTGGATAGATTAAAGAAAAAGTTGTGTTTTTGTATAACAGATGAACCTTCCATCTACTCTACTCCCCTCCATTGATCTTGGTTACATAGAAGACAAATACTCAGGCCTCGCATCACAAGCACTATTGAATGTTTGGTCTTCTTTAAGGAATAAGGGTATATCATTACACGAACCTGAGGACACAAAGGTAATTTAACCTTTCCATTTAGCCCATAGCTCTTTGTATCTACACACACACACGTAGTCAGCCGATGTTATTGTAGATAATATTGCATTTATTGTATTTGACATGCCTCCTTGTATAGAGCATAGTTAGTTAGGAATGATTTGTATATATCTGTGATTGCTCAATGAGAGAAGGCAATCAATTCTCCACAAATTACAGTTTTGTCTAAATTTAATGTAGATTTGGGTTCCAACAAACCCCCGAGGTGCTGAAACGCTACCACCAGGGATCGTTACATCAGAGTCTGATCTCTACCTCCGCAGATTGTACGGTACACCCAGTGAGGTATATTTGCAATAAATTTTAGTTAAATTTATACGCTTCAGGTGATTATGTAATGAGGTGAAATTTGCAGGATTTGATTATCAAACCGAGGTACCTTGTAACATTTACAGTGGGTTATGAACAGAAGGATAACATTGATAAAGCAGTGAAGAAGGTTAGGTGAAGGTCATTTATGTCTTTTTTGTTTATGTGTGTGTAAAATTGATCTAATTCTAGCATTATCAGTTCTCAGAAAATTTCTCCATTTTGCTGTTTCACTATGATGGTCGAACAAGTGAATGGAATGAGTTTGAATGGTCAAACAGGGCTATACATGTCAGTGTTCCCAAGCAAACTAAATGGTAACCTTTGCATTGCAATTAAACAAATAATCCTTATTGGCTAAAGCAGATATTAGGCTTTAGTGGTGTTTGGCTTTGAAAGTCATCATCTGATTATTGCATTTTCAAGTTTTAGATAATTCAATAATTGACACACATAAAAGTCGTTAAATAATCAGAATTATCCAAACACTCAAACAACTGATTATCAAACAATAGAACAGGAGCACAGTCAAACACCTTCAAACACCATCTCCTGCATATCTTTTTGTTACATCTGATTTTCCATGTCTCATAATCATTTCCAAAACATGATGCCAAACACCCTCTTAGTTAGCTTGGATCTTCTTGAAAACAGTCTAAAATTGGATTTAGGTGGTATGCCAAACGGTTTTTGCATCCGGACATCTTGGCTCCCTATGATTATATATTTATCTGGGATGAGGATCTCGGATTGGAGGACTTTGATCCTGAAAGGTAAATATTCAAAATTGTGTATCCAATGGTAACTATATTAATTTGGACACTTAAATTTATCTGCTTGCCCATGATACACAGGTACATAAGCCTGATCAAGAAGCATGGATTAGAAATTTCCCAGCCAGGTTTATCAGCTAATAGTGGATTAACATGGCAAATGACTAGGAAACGAAATGATAGTGAAGTGCACAAGTAAGCCACAAAATTAATGCTCAAAGGTTTAAACTGATGTTATTTTCACATGTTACTAAAAGTTGAATATTATTTTACTTGTCACACTTCCAGAGAAGCTGAGGAAAGAGATGGCTGGTGCACTGATCCACACTTGCCACCATGTGCAGCGTATGTGTCACTCTAAATATATAATTTGAATTATTAAAGATTTTGTGATTAGATTATGCATTTTATATTTAGAACTTAGAAGATACACGTATCAAACAGCCATTTCTTTCAGCACTAAATCATACATAAGGTTAAAATGGTAATTTTTTATTCTTGAGACGGTCCATTCAGAACACTCATCACACATCATATTCTTATTCAGAACCAATAACACCTTTGATTCATTCAGCGTCAAAGAAATACAGTTTTGTCAAACAGATCTCACATAGTTCAAATCTCAACAGATAGACATGTTTTGCATCATAGTACATAATAAACTTAACATTACTTATGATGCAATTATGACACAGATTTGTTGAGATAATGGCCCCTGTTTTCTCCCGGAACGCTTGGCGTTGTGTTTGGCATATGATCCAGGTTTTGGTCTTTTACACTTTGCAATTCACTAGTACTTGCTATTTTCTTTTGTTTTTTCTGCAATATTCCGCGTGTCATTATCTGCAGAATGATTTAGTCCATGGATGGGGCCTTGATTTTGCTCTTAGGAGATGCGTGGAGGTACAGTTCCGTGCATACATCATACTTAATTTAATCATTAAATCCCTTAAAGACTAAAAAGTATGAAGGAAACCCTAACAATATCTTTTCTTTTCTTTTCTTTTCTTTTTGGGGTAAAAAAAACAGCCTGCTCATGAAAAGATAGGAGTTGTAGATGCCCAGTGGGTGGTTCATCAAACAGTCCCTTCACTTGGGAATCAGGTGAGTCTGATGTGGCAATTTTGACCCATTCACTCATGCATGGTCGATTCAGGTTATGTTTTTTGGGTCAAACTAATAAATTAAAACAAAATAGCTTTGAAGGAAACAAGTTGAATGTGTCAACTTGTAACTTTATCATTATTGAAGTAGCATACAAACAAAACAAAACAAAAACATACCCAACAAAATCCCACTAAAAAAGTAGGGTACGGGGAGGGTGGGATGAGGGCAAACCTTACCTCTATCCCATAGGGTAGAGAGGCTGCACCCAGAGAGACCCCTAGCTCGGAAAACATACAAAACATCCAAGCAATAAACAAGTAACAAATATCCAATATGAATATATAAGAACAAGACATACAAGTTTGTACTGTCAGCAGAGTGAAAGAAGAGCATACACAGTAGTTCCTAAATCTAATAGGAAGAATGTGGAAAAAGCACAAGCAAGAAACAAGTATCCATATCAAGTTCATGCACAATAAGGCATACAAAACCATGTTATAACCATATAGAAAGACCACTATGACGTACAAGCCCTAAGGCTAATGTATATATGATTAAAAGTATCGTAAGACTAGAGGGCCCCTAAAACTAAGGTGAAATCAAGAACGAAGCTAGCATCAACACCTAGGATTATTGAAGTAGCATAAACGTTAAAATCACATTTGACACTAATTATTTATAAAAGGGAACATTATACAAATTTCAGGTCAACACCACCCATTTCGCCACCTCTAATTAGATGTCTGGACATGATAACATGCTTGTCATAGTTTCTTTTTCTTTTTTTTTCTCAGGGCAAGGCTGAGAATGGCAAGGCTGCATGGGAAGGGGTATGATCAAGCACATGCTCTCTCCTAGATTAAAAATAAATACCATTTTTTTAATACACATTAATTAAGTCCAACTTTTACATCCCTCAAAGGATACTTGAGGCTTAAGTAATGTGTATTAAAAACATTTTTTGGTTTTAAAAGAAAGTCTTAGTTAATCCAATGAACCTCATAACTTGTGTATTAATCCAATTGTGTTATTTTCAGGTGAGGGAGAGGTGTAATAAAGAGTGGCAAACATTTCAAACACGGATGACGTTAGCAGAAAGAGCTTACCTGAAGGCCAATGGAATAGATCAAATAAATTCCACAAACAGCTAGGGAATTTGGATTTGGTCGAAATGTTTTTTTTTTTTTGTGTTTCAGTTTAAAATGATGGTAGTTAGTGTTAAAAATATATCTGAAAAGTAAATAGAAGTATTCTATCACATATTATGTATGTGTGTATTGATGACCATTGAGTCATGTAAGATTCTAATTACGTTATATAGATATGGTAAGTGGGTATCGTATATTCGTATTCACGAGAAACATGCTACAAGTAATACTTTTTCGATTATAAAAGAAAATTCCAAATTTTGTGAGATTGATTATGGTAGTAAAGTTAAAGTTAATCGTAAGTGCAAATTAAATCTATACACGAGAAGCACAAGAACACGATAGCTTAAACATGATATACAAGCAATCATTTCTGGCTTCGAACAAGGGTTATAATTCTTATTAAAAGCTGTGATTGATTTGGATGGCATAATCATACGTGGGCATGGATAACGCCTTACCACAACAATTGTTTTATCTGAAATGACTTAAACAATCCTTCAACTATCCGTAGACTTGTTACAGAAGGTTCATAATAATAATGTCTTACATTTGAATTCAATAACAATGTAATACGATGAATGGATGTTGAAGCAATATTAAAATCAATACCAAATCAACATTTAATGTAACACGTCTAACCAAGTTCAATCAAACAACAAAATATAGAAAAGAATTAAAACTTAGTCTTGATTGTGTTCACATGACCTACATTCAGACATCATGTCTTGAGTAGATGAAACCATACAAGGGAACATCTTCAACTATCTTAAATGAACCAACACATAAAGATAAAGAACTTGTGATTCAACAAACCATATTTGAATCAACATATGCAGTTAGGGTTAACCCTTAAATATTTTTTTCGTGATATTTCTCTCATAAAGTTTACCGGTTTGGGAATCCTCTCCACGAAAGTTGATCACATTGTTATACGAAGAGTGAGATTTGTTTGATAAAAGCAAGCTAAAGTTAGAATCTTTAAAGAAATCTTGATCTTAAGGTGCGCATATATGTTGTTATATTCGTTATTAAGATGAGTGACAGATATGTAAGGTTAATGCTGATGATACTCACTGTGCTAGGATTTGGAAGAATGCAGAGAAATTGAGTACAAGAGTTGGTTGATGTTAACTATAAAATCATCAAAGTTTAATATTGTTTTGTTGTTATGAAAGTTTTCATAAATGATTATATTTATCAGCTGACTTAAGAATAAATTTGAAAAAATAATAATTCCCTTTACTTAAAGAGTCCCTTTATTATAACTTTTGGAGTGGCATCTTCATTATCAACATCACCAACACTATCCAAAACAAATTTTCATGCTTAAATAAATAGTGTAAGCAACTCTGGAAGGAACATGAACATCCCAAAGAACATAGAACAGCATACAATAAATGTTGGTAAATTTATAAAAGTTTACATATTAGGTAAAGAAAAACCATTTGCTTTGGGTGGTTGGGGATTGCTTTCATGCCTATTCAACTTTTGGTGATTGAATTCTGATATCGATTTCATTGAGAAGTGAAGGTACAACTTTCACAGGTAGAATGGAGAATCCCGCCTTCTTACAAGCATCCGTTAAAGCATCAACTTGTGATGGTCCATCAGGGCAAAACGCCACCACTGCCCCGCCACTGCCTGTAAATTTTGAGGCTGCGCCCACTCTTCTCGCCACTTCCACCATCTCTATGTTTAGTGCACCAAGGGCGGCATCACCAAACATCAGCCTGCAACATAATTTCCCATTTTAGTTAACCACCAATCAAACCAAACTCGTGTTTTTGATATGATGATCTAAAATATCAATTTTTTTAAGTGACCATCAAGGGGTTAAAAGCAGAAAACAGTGAAAGTTGGATTTGCGCTTGCAATTGTTTCACCCCTTCAAGGTTTTAAAGTTCAAATTTTCAATACACCTTATGCATTTACCTTCGTAGATCGAAGTTTCGATTCATAAGGGTTGCAAGTTTAGCATAGTCTTTTTCAAGTAATGCTGTTTTCCCTTCAAGGGCCAAGTTAGCCACTTCCTCCATTGATGATATTATGAACTTGTCACCATCTAACCATCTTTGTCGAACTGGACTATGTACCTTCCCAGAATCACTTGGATTTTCAGCATAAATGAGATGCAGAGGTGGAATAAGACTTGTATCCAACTGTGTGTATATGCCATGACCAAGTTTATCCATGCTCTCTTTGTTGAAATCCTGCAAATATAAGATAGTTTACATCTACTTATGTTAATCATTCAAAACCATCATACATAAATCATCTCTAGCACCCACCATGTATAACAGGCCCCCATAAACTTGTGCTACTCTATCCTGCAGACCCGCAACAATTCCAAGATCTTTTTCTGCATTTAGGATAAGTTGTGGCCTTATCTCGACGGCAATTTTATCTCTGACTTTGTAAAAGTCAAGAAGACAGCTAAAGGCAGCACATACAATGGCACTTGAACCAGATAGCCCTGTCTGTGATATTAAAAGAGAGAAATGGATACCCATATTTCAGTTTTTATTTCTTGAAATTCTACTCAAATGGTAATTGTGACGGTTTTCGTGCAAACCGTTATGAAAAAAATTCCCAAAATGAACATGAAAGTTACAATCAATTACAAGTTTTTACCTGACGAGGGATGTTGGTGTCATATGAAAGCGAGAAGTTGTTATTGTGAAGATGAATCCCCTGTTCTTTACAGTAATTGGTAAAAACTTTACAAGTTGCCAACAGCAACCGCACCCCTCCATAATAACCTTCATTCTCCAACCTGTTCACCTGCAACACAAAATGGTAATAACAATCAATAATGATGATATTTAGATGATAATTATTATCATAACAAATAACAAACAAACATATTTAGCAAAAACACACAAGAAGAAAAATAAATAAGTAATCTGACAGAATTTATTAATAGCTGAAGCTAAAATTAAAAAAAATTAAAAAAAGGACATAAAAGTCCTAAGACTAGGTAGCTAAAAGCACACCTAAGGCTATGGGATACACTCGCCTCTATGCTTCCCACCACATCACACTCCGTTCCACTCCACCGAATAAATACCCCACTCTACGCTTCCCTCCAAAAATATCAAATAATACCCCACTCTACGCTTCCCTCCAAAAATATCAAATAAACTTTCACTCGCCGGCGGTGTTTTCAGTGTGGAGATTCCACCGCTCCGAATCAGTGACCACACTGGATAGCCTAACACTAAAAGCAAACCTAAAAAGTGGCTAGCACCAATACCTACGACTAAAAACAACCTAAGTGTAGTAAAAGTAAAAGCAACATTTGACCTAACAGAACCGAAACGAATCAAAACAACACAAATCAAAAACCGTAAATTAGAAAGGTAATCAACAAGAATACAAAGTGTATCGATCAAGGAGTACGTACCAAGTGAGATAGTGAAGTGGATTTAACGAGATCGTGAGTAGGATGAGAGAGGATGAGCAGATCTGAAGATGGTTCTAGACGAACAATAGCCCAAAAATTCTCGATGTTTAAGGAGATTGTACGACCGTAGTATCCATCGCTTGGATTACCGAGAAGTCCGATTCGAGCAAAGGCCTTGTGCTCAATGATCGCCGGCGACGATCCGTTTTCTTCGGTTTTTGTTAACGACGGCGATGATCCGTTTGGTTCCATCGTTGGTTAAGTCGTTAGTGATTTTAGCGAGTCCATATCAGTCACGGATTTTTATTCGGAGACGTAACCCCAGATAAGGTATGTGTGAACCCATAACATGATCGTCTAGTAGAATTGTTTTTCTTTTTAAAAAAGTCGTGTATGATATACACATATTTAACATGTTTTTACCCTAAAAATTATAGTGTGTTTTGATATAAATTATTGGATCGTAGAGCAATATTATATATGATCTTGTAATTAACGGTTAATTTCTTATTATTAATAATTTTGATCAGTTCAATGTTTTAATACGGTTAATATCTGAATAAATGTTATTTTAAATGTATGTAGTTGTATTGAATTTATGGAAATAAATATGAGGTAAGACTATTATGATTCATTGGCTAGTATACCCGAGTAACGACATTTGACAATACTGCTAACAAGCTAAGTTCTAAAGGGTTACAGTTTAAGCAACGATTGCGATTATTGGATATATTAACAGTTAATATAGTCAATCTCACAAATATAACGTAAGGCGATATAGTTATTTATGAAATAATTATCATGACGAATGGATATGGTTGGACGCAATGATTGTTTAGAACATATTTATTTTATTTAATTGTAATTATAATTATATTGGATATAATTATATTTAGTTAAGTAAATGTTAGTTAATTAAACAACTAAATATAATAGATCCATAAACGTAATTAAGTAATAATTATAAGAATCTAATTGTAATAAAGAACCCTAAAACCTTAACTTGGAGAACACATTGGAGGCTTTAAATAGGGATTAAGGAGCATGCAAAAGAGTTGCAAACCCTAATATGCCATCCCTCCACTCACTTGTGTCGACAACCACTTGCCGCCGCCATCCAACCGCTGACCAGCTGCCACCTCGTCGTCGTCCGACGTCCTTGATTGTCGTTGCTCTCGCCAACCACCACGGTTCCATGCACCGTCTCCGCCTCAAGGGTTACCCCCGACCAGCCGCCAGTTCGAGTATTTTTACTCGCTTACTATTAAGTTCCAGTTTTATGGGCGCCTCAAGGGTTGCCTCCGACCTAGCGACTGGATTTTTGTCGCAAAGTGTTGAGCTTAGTCAGTCAGCCGGTTACGTGAAATGTATAAAGTTTTAACCCCCTATAGTTGTTTGTTTTCTTATTAGTTTGCATCTAAACTCATGTTGGACGATATAGGGTAATGACCTGACATATTTGACACAATAACTAATATGCCTCTCTTAAAAAACAATAAAATAACACATGTCAAGCCCATAATCCTTGATACCTTTTTTTTTTAACTCTTTGTACAATATCCTAACCTTATATATGTACATGTATTAAGTATGTGGGATTTGTTCTAATTATTTATAAAAAAAGTTGAGACCTAAATCTTCAAGTCAATTACACAAATGGTCCGTGAAATAGTATAATGACTAAATTACCCTCGTGGGACTTACACATAACTGAACTTAACCCCAAAATCTAACGTCCGTTAGTGAAAATGACATAAATTGTTACAAATTATGAACGTAAATATTGATTTCTATTATTTCATTAGTTTAAGAACGATATTTGAAATTTCATTAGATATATTTAAATGACAAAAAAAAGTGTAATTTACTCTTTTTATTACCTTCCTCACGTTTGTATACGATTCCTAGGTCCTGAAAACTAAGAAAGAGTAAAGTAGTCGTCAGTTATCCACAATATCACACAAAGAGATTCCTAATTGAATACAACAACTAACCAAAAAATATTTTTTTTAATTAATATTAGTTAGATTAATCTTTAGGTAGCGTTTGGTATGCAGGATTGGAAGGTGGAATGGAATGGATGATTACGTGGGAATGAAAAAAATGATGTTTGGTTGGACAATGGAATGGAATCATCCATTCCACAAGTAATGTCATTCCATCTAAATCCCTCAAATTCATTCCATCCACCCCTTTGTTTTTTTTTCATTTCATCCCCTCTTTCACCCTTTATCACCACCACACACCACCACCTCCCACCACCGCCTCCACCACCCACCACCGCCTCCACCACCCACCACCCACCGCCACCTCCCACCACCACCACCGTCTCCTCCACCGTCACCACCACCCACTGCCACCTCCCACCACCACCACCACCGTCTCCTCCTCCACCACCCACCACCACCACCTCCTACCACCGCTACCCCCACCACCTCCTACCACCGCTACCCCCACCCACAACCACCCACCATTGTAGCCATCACCCACCACCACCGCCGCCACTCACCACCGATTTTATTCTTTCATCTTTTCTAGTCTACCAAACAACATAAAGTAATGATATATTACATTCCCTCATGGTAACCAAACAAGACAATGGAATGGAATTGTCCATTTCATTCAATTTCCTCTTCCATTCCATTTCCTCTTCCATTCTATTACCTCATACCAAATAGACCCTTAAACTCTCCTTGAAAACCACCTTCTAAAAGATAAAAATCCTTAAAATAAAATCCATGTAACCTCACCAGAAAATTAAAAAAAAAAACCTAACACCATCGAAGGAGCATAAGCCTAATGGGCCATGATATTTTAATTAATGTTAGTTATATTAACAAACTAACTTTTCCATATCCCATCACAGCTTCATAATATAACATTCTATTCCACCTTCCATTAAAACACTCCCTCTAATAAAACCCAGAGATACAGACACACACAAACTCCATACATACACATATCTTACTTTTTGTGTTTGTGAGAGAAGATAACCACCGGAACGATCGAACGGCTATAATATTAATTTGAACGGTTGAATTGAAAACCGTTCCGATTTTGAGCGTTTTTTTTTAATTCATTGTTATTTAACCGCTGGCCTTCAGTTCAAAATCTGGCACAAACCCAGGCATTCGATCAGGGTTTTTGCTACGGAGAAGAAGAATTAGCACCCAGGGCTCAAATCAGCATTTTGTAATTTTACAAATTGGTTTTGTAATCGTTGATTTGAGCCTTCGATCATGCCTGATGATGGCTATTCGTCTTCTAAAAAGAAGGATGGCTATTGGGACGACGTTTGTGGTCAGGTATTTACGTTAATCTTCTCAATTTCATCCAAATTGTTTCGTCTGTGATTATGCGTTTTGGGGGTTTTAACGGATTGATGTGAATGTGATTGCGTTTGTTCTTTGTTCTTTGTTCTTCATATTGATGTTTGATGGAAACCTAATGATTTTGGGATTAAACTTAGAAATTGTACAATTTTCTTTTTAATTAAATTTTTTTTTGAAATTAGTAATTGAACAAATTAGATCGCTCTTTTTGCTGTAATTTGTTGGTGGGTTGTTATTTGATGCTTCCATTAAAGTAATATGTATATAGAGCAATTTGAAGCTAGGCATATTATGCAATATTCTTTAAGAAAGAAGAAGGATATGCAACTTCATACTTACATGTGATTCCATAAGAATCTTTATTTAGGGGTGTCAAGATGTGCATTTATGAGTGATTATTGTAATATAAATAATTAGAATAAGATAATACATAGGGTGAGGATAAACATACCCCTATATGCTTAACGCACCCCCTATGAGTAAAAGTAAAGAGATGTGTGACTGATTTTAGTAGGACGAGGGAGTACGTTCTGTAAAAATAATAGGAGGGGATACGTTTAGCATAATCCTATGTAAAAACAGTTGGACCGGTGTAATTATACATTTTTTGTTGATTATTGCACATCTAAACACCCCATATGTGTTTTTGGATTCATCATGTTCATTTTTCATGATACCTTCTTCATGTCTCAATTTTTAGGCTTTTAAGTCATCAAATTACAGTTTCATTTTGATGGTTATTGGTTTTATACTCTGTAGGAGGTAAGCAAAACGACTCGAATCCGTTGCATGATGCAAACACTTGATATACGAACGTTTGTTGTATTATTTTTAGTGATTCCAATCGGTTTCATGGGTGTTTACTTCCATGGACAAAAAATCACCTACTTTTTAAGACCATTATGGCAATCTCCACCCAAACCTTTCATTCCCATTCCACATTACTATCATGAAAACGTGTCAATGGAATCACTTTGCAAACTCCATGGATGGAAATTACGCGACTACCCGCGAAAAGTATACGATGCGGTTCTATTCAACAATGAAATTGACATGATTACAATTAGGTGGAAAGAACTTCACCCTTATATCACACAATTTGTGCTTCTAGAAACCAACTCTACTTTCACAAGCATACCCAAACCACATTATTTTGCAATCAATAGGGAAAGATTCGATTTTGTTGAACCGCGATTGACTTATGGCACGATTGGTGGAAGATTTAAAAAAGGTGAAAACCCTTTTGTTGAAGAGGCTTATCAAAGAGTTGCACTTGATCATCTTCTTAAAATTGCTGGTATTGAAGATGGTGACTTGTTGATAATGTCTGATGTTGATGAGATTCCTAGTGCTCATACAATTGATCTTTTGAGATGGTGCGAGGGCCCACCGCCGATTGTTCATTTGAATTTGAATAATTATTTGTACTCTTTTGAGTTCCATGTTGATCATAGCAGTTGGAGGGCTTCTGTTCATCAGTATCAAAAGGGTAAAACAAGATATGCTCATTACCGCCAGACAGATTATTTATTGGCCGAGTCAGGGTGGCATTGCAGCTTCTGTTTTAGAAAAATTACAGATTTTGTATTCAAGATGAAAGCTTATAGCCACACGGATCGAGTTAGATTCAGTCACTTTCTTGACCCGAAAAGGATTCAGGATGTAATATGCAACGGTGATGACTTGTACGATATGCTTCCCGAGGAGTACACGTTTAAAGATATCATAGCAAAGATGGGTCCAATTCCTCATTCTTATTCTGCAGTGCATCTTCCTTCATATCTGTTAAATCATGAAGATGAATACAGGTATCTTTTGCCAGGTAATTGCATCCGGGAAGCGGGTTGAATTTTATTTTTACCACACTTTTCATGATATAAACATAGTTTAAGTACTTAATTACCAATGGGTTTTACTGTTTTAGGCTGTGTTTCTTGATTAGGGGGTGGTTAAGTTGTACATTATTTTTTCCTCCTATATAATTGAGTTCTTGTTTCAAGTTTCAACTGTTTTCCTCCTGCTGCTCTGACTTGTACCGTACAAGGTTGGCTAGTGGGCAATATCCATGGATGTTGATTGAAAGGGAAGTGCACAAATAAAGTTGGGTGCTTTCTGGGAATTTTCCAATGAATTTAAAAATTATTTTTTTCTTCCTTCTTTGTGATGGGTTGGGTGGACTTAAGGGAAGACTTTATAGAATTGTGTTCTTGATTTCCCACCACACAATTAACCTTTTGTCAGTTAGGGGCAGTTTGACAAGTGTTAAACCATTAAGAGATCTGAATAATGATGTAACATGGTTTAATGTACCCGAAGGACGAGAATCTCTCGGTTAGAGGATCCGCATATAACCCTTTTTTATATACAACAAGAAACAACTACGTTTCAAATTATTACAACTTTAAACACCATAACACGTGTTGTTTTACTATAGTTAATTCTCTCATTTTATTTTTTTAAATATGAGAATCACATTTAAATAACATCCAATGATGAATAAGTTAAGAGCAGGCATTTGTGGGATTAAGTTCAGACCAGAATTGGTCCAGCCTGGTGTTAGCATGACCCCAAGAGAAGTGTTGTTGGTCCAGACCAGGTGTGGTTTACATGTGCAACTTGAAAGAAGGGGTGGTCCTGTCTTGTCATGTATTTGTTTGTGATCATGTTGGGGTCTGAAAATCTTATTACATGACAAACTTGGAGAATAAGAGCAACAAAAAACATGCGGCAAGGGTAAATGCTGTGACACAACTTTCCAGCCACAAATATTATTTCTCAAGTAAATTACATAAATCTACAGGGGCGGGTAGTGGCGTGAGTGCGCTCACGGGAGCTTTAACCCATTTTTGACCATAAATAAAAGGCGCACATCACTCACACTCCTATGGGTATGCCCCTTCCGTGTGAGAAATGCTTGTGGTGAGTTGGTGCCCATGTGATGTACACTTTTTGATCTCACTACGAACACTCAATCTCGGTATACCTCATGCCCTAAAGAATTATGTGTGCACGTGAGTGTTGGCCGTGTTCTTGTCCGCATTCACTTTTTGCAAAGGAAAAATAGTGTAAATAAATCATTTAAATTGAAGAATCTGGCTTTGCAGATGTTTAAATTAGGGCTAATCACTAAATTTGTCTATCGACTTAATGGAATTACCAAAATGGCCATTGACTTTGACGGCGAAATACTCCCATAATATTCCGTCATATGTATCGCTGCCAGGCCAGGTTCAAAATAAAATTTTCCATTTTTTTGTATTAATCCTGAAATTGATGAAAAGTTGATTTGTCGAAGTAGCGAAACTTTTAAAGTTGTCAGCTTGATGGCAAAACTTCCGCTAGTGGCTAAATATCATAGCAAAATTTCGGCTTCAGAGCGATAAGATTTGATATAAAGGTGACATAAATTATTAAAGTTGATTTGATTTGACATAAAGGTGACAACTCATTGGCGAAATTTCAGGGAAATCTAGCGTTATGATGTGACAAAAATTTCGCCTCATTGGTATCCATGTTTGAACAGCTTTGAAAATTTTGAATTTCTTCTACAAATATTGAACCTCACTCCATTATTGATTTCTTTCATTATAGCGAACTTTCATCGAATAAGAAATCTCTAAGGTTTAATGGATCTTAATGTAAGTTTATTATTATTTTTACTTCATCAATCTCATTAAACTCTTTTAAATTGATTATATATTTTTTGTTTATTTTATACAAAATCACTTTTATTCCGCTCATGTGGCTATTAGTAGAGGTGCACAAATCGGTTTTTATTTTAAACCGAACCGGTTTAACCCGACCCGAACAGGTTTGGTCAAAACCGGTTCGGGTTAACCCGGTTTAGAAGGTGGAAAATCCCTAACCTATCAAACCGGTTAGGGTTGGTTAGAAACCGGTTTAAACCCGTTTTAATTAAAAAAATCGAATAAATTCAATATTTTTAATAAAAATTGAAAAAAATATATATAACAAATATAAAACATAAAGTTCAACGTTTATTAATATTTGGAAAGTTCAAAAATTAAAAAACATTACAAAATAAAATTATAAAATTGGAAAACATTACAAATTACAATATATTTTTTTTTTATTTTTTGGATTATTCTTGTAGAGATTAGAGAGTGTAGAGAGAGGTGTGATCAACCCCAAACACCCTCACCTATTTATATTGATTTATGGGTGCAAAAAGGCTCCAACGGCTATAATACCGTTTTACAACAGTAACTTATTTTCCAGCGGGTAAACCGGCTTAAACCGGTTTTCCGAACCGCTTTGGACAAACCGGTCCTCAACCCGATTCCTTCCCGAAAATCTTAAACCGGTTACAAACCGGCGGTTATGGGTTAACCGAACCGGTTTAACTTAAACCGGTGTGCCGGTTTGGATCGGGTAGAAAACGTAAACCGGTTTTTTTGTACACCTCTAGCTGTTAGATGTAATATGAAAATTGTTAAACAAATATTTCAAAAGTTAAAAACATATTAAGTGCACACATTATTTTTAGTAACACATGTTTAGTGAGTGGTTAAATTGTGAATGTAGTAACAGTGATGCACCATTAGTTTATTTAATGTTTCAAACTCAAATCTTCTCAAAGAAATCTAAAAATGGCATAAATTTTTCAATAAATGGGCGGGTTTTAACTTTTGGTTCTAGGAAATTTTGCTTGGTTACGGGATTTTGATTTGGAGAAATTAAAACTCATGTAAATTACCAAAGTGCTCCATTTTTTAAAGAAATGTTATTTGGTCACGACAATGTTAAGTTACAAGATTTATATATACTTAAAAATGATTTTCTAATTTTAGAAAACATAGATAATATTTGGGTTTGTTTGTTATTATTGGTTGAAAATGGATTCTAGGTTTAGAGGGTAAAAATATGTTGGATCCATTTCTTTTTAAAGATGGCTAATGATCTAGGGCATGGAATGATAATCCTTAGGGTTCTTATATTTGAAAACACACGTACCCACGTATTCATAATGTTATTTCTAAAAATAAGAGTAACGAACGCAAAATAAAATTAAGTTATAGCATCAAATGATTTATCTAGGCATTCAAGATTAGCCCCTAAAAGTGTTCCGATTTACTTCATCCACTATTTAGGACCCAAAATACCAACACTAGTGACTGCCATACGCTGAAAGTTGGCTGTCAAGAAAACAAGCTTCAGGCACTACAATAATATTATAACTAGTGCCAAGTGGTTTTAAAAAAGGGGCATCAAATTAAGAAAATATTTTCAAGCTAAGTAACAAGAAATACCATCAATAGAATAAAGTATCCAGAGAGAAACACGTAATATAACATAACCAGTTTCTGTATACAAAATTTGTATTGCATGATCAATGGTACCTCTTCACATGAGAACTCCCTACACAATCTCATAGCATTAAACCAATACACCTCAAAATTTCAAATTCATTCAATAAAAGGAAGTAACCATCTCAAGTGCTCAATCCTGCAAATTTGACTCAGAACGGTGCCTTCATGGCAATTCCAGACTGCAATTAAATTGCAGCACTTCAGCTTGATTCAGCTGTGCCGCCTCAAAATAAATAATAATTTCTCCTACATGAACACTAAGAATAGTTAGCCTAGAAGTTCAGAAAGAATCCCCAACAGAGGTTGCAAAATGGGCAGGCCGGGTAATGAGTTCAGGTCAAAACGGGGAAGTTTGGGTCAGGTTGACCCACAAACACTTTTAGCCACTTTTTTAATATATAACTTATGTGATAAATGATTACAAAAACTAGATTAGTACAGGCAATATAGGTACACTACCTCCAAGCTAATCGCTATCCCAATCTTCATCCACATTTTTGGTTGTTTTCGCCTTGCTTTCATTGTCATAATTTGTAGCTTTTGATGATGATCTCGATTCATTTTCTTCATCGCATTCAAACATGACATTTTCCAAATCATCCAACATGTCGTCTGATTCAGATTCTTCTTCATCTCTTCTGTTAAATCTCCCACCATTAGCAGGTTTTTCATTTTTACGACTGTTCCATCTCTCGACCTTAGGAACATCATGAAAAGGTGCTTGATCTGAGTCAATGTCATCACCATCATCCACCTCATCATTCTCACTATAACTACCCCTCTGTGGGGCCATCCTACCCATTCCTGGTTTGGTATACTTACCATCATAATCTTCTCTGTACAGATATCTAATTCTGTTGACTTCTTCTTTCTCTGCAGCTTCCTCTGCTTCCCATTCTTTATCAGCTGCATCTTCTATCTCTGCTATGAACTTATCAAGTTCTTCTTGATCACTGTCTTCACTAGATTCTGGTTCTTTAATGTTCACATTACCGGGCCCACTGTGTTTTTCACCATGGAAGACATACGGGCTTCCTTCTTTTTTGTCAATTGCATTGAAAAAAGTGGATGCCACTCTTTGTATGCTGGCCATTGCAACTGGATCATCAGGGTTTATGTTCATTCTCCTAAGCTGCTGCTCTATTTTCTTTATGTTTAGTTTTTGAGAATCGAGCGCTTGTTCAAATCTAGCTTTAAATAATGCCTGCATATTAATCATGATTTGTAATTCATCCATCAAGATCATCACAAGATGTGTATTTTGATAGTGATTATGTGAGTTTGGATGTGCTTCTGTTGTTCAAAGTTTAAGTTGTTTGAGTTTTTGACAAACTCCGATTATCCAAAATGTTGTTTTTTTTTTTGCAACTAACAAAAATTCTAGATGAAATGTGAAATGTAAATTAAAAATCTCAAATTAGGTTAAAAAATAGTGGCAAATATGAAACTGATTATCCAAAACTATTTGAGACCCTTAATAATCAGAAGCCGAATCTATTTATCCAAATATTAAAAACAAATTATAGCAACTTCAATAATGAGTTCAGAACACAAATCCAAACACTCTGTAAATCAACTTATATTAAAATTTAAAAGCACAACAAATCAAACAAAAAGCCAAACCTTTCTTTTGGTAAGAGTGTTGATCGGTATCAAATTCTTGGGTTGCCTGTAATTTCTACCACGGAACATTATAATCGTTTTGACATTATGTATGTTAACCACAATGCCACCGCTCAATCTTGCAAGCATGGTTGCCATTTCCTTAATCTTTTCCTTTGGGAAATTATCACAACAAACTTGCACGGTTTCATGGAACTTCCAATGCATATGCATGTTTTGAACCACACCTCCAAACACTCCACGAACACCAACCGGTACATAATTTCTATTTCTGAAACCAATCTTTTTCAATGCCTGAACTTGCTCAGGAGTCAATAGCTCAGGATCATGCCTCGGAGGTGGTAACTCCGGTAGCTCATATTTTTTCAGCTTTTGAAGAAGTAATGCAACTTTTTTCTTTGCCTAAATTAGTCAGAATAAATATAAAACTTAATTGAACAACTGGTTGAGAATTTCCTACAGATTTCTAGGTCAAAAGTGAAGAAATTGGAAATTTAATTCATGTTATGTAATCAACTACAGTTTTGAAGATTGATAGAGAAAAATCATACTCTTTTGAGGTTGTAAATGAGGCGTTCTTCATCGGTCATCAATTTCTTCTGAATCTTCTTGGCTCGCCGGATCTCCCTTAGGGTTTTACCGGACTCTTTCTTCATCCGCATCTCCACTTTACTCCTCATGCTCCGACCTTTGGAAGTCGAAAACGTCCGATGACCGTCGAAGAAATTCCACGAGCCAACTGATCTCAAAAAAATATCGTCTCTGATTACAAATTTGGATTGGATTGCATACCTCGGTTTGAAATTGGGGGTAACATCTGTTAACAACTTCACATCCCTGAAACGATACAGAATCAAATCAATTTCAATTAAAAATACAGAATCGAATCAATTTCAATAAACGTACTTGGAGAAATTGGTAATGAAACGGGACGTGAGGGTTTGAAAGCAGCGCTTTGGAAGGTTCTTCGTTGCAAACATTGGAGGAGATTTGAGTTTGCTAGGGTTTGGCTTCCATGGCTGATCCTATGATTTGATTAAAAGATTCGAGTTTTGATGGATTTGTTCTGCGGTCTTGGGTGAAGGTGGAGCGAGTACGGTTGGGGTTTTTCATCCAGGGTTTTAGCGTCTTCAGCCCTAACACTGTATTCACTACTTTGGGAGTATGGACTAAAAATAAATACAACTAGCTTTTTTCATCCGCCTCACCTAACGAGAGTCTATTCATTATCATTTCGACTACTTTGCGAAAATAAAACTTACTTTAAAATGTATACTCGTTATAGCGTAAGATACAAAAAAAAGGTACTTGATTTTGAATATGGGTTAAGTGCTAAAATTTATAAGATTCAGTTTTGACGACTCACGCACTGGTATTCACCCGTGGAAAAAAGATCAAATCGAAACGCTGATAAAAAAACACGTTGAATTGGCATAAAAGTTGCAAGAAAAAAATAAAAAATGAAAACATGAAACATTAAAGCTGCTTCGACAATTTGGACTTTCGTGCTTCGATAACTTGTATATTATCACCAAAACTCCATTTAAAACGAAAATTAAATCGACACGTAGATAAAAATAAGAACGTCGTAACGGTACAGTAAATTTTTTATAAAACATCAAATTTTAAATATTATAAAATGAAAACAAAATATGACCAAAATTAATTATAAAAATTAAAATATTAAAAAAATTAATATAAAACATTGAAATATAAAAAAAAACCTCACTTCCACGTGGCAACCTTAAATTAACGGGAGTACTATTCACGATCTTCTAAATGTATATAAATACAACCAGAGGTCGAAAGGTTTGGTTTTATCTGCTTTGATAAAATTTTTAGGTTGAACCACTATAGTTTCTGGAAACGACAAACCAAATGAGTCAGATTAAGTGGGTCAGTTGGGCTAATCGGTTTTAGCAGTTTGATGGTTTCACAGTTTTAACCCATCTTTTAAGTCGTTTAGTTTATTATTAAACGTTTTAAAATTATATGGTTAATTAATATATAACAGATATAC
Source organism: Smallanthus sonchifolius (assembly GCA_023525975.1). Lineage (NCBI taxonomy): Eukaryota > Viridiplantae > Streptophyta > Magnoliopsida > Asterales > Asteraceae > Smallanthus > Smallanthus sonchifolius. The sequence goes on along the minus strand of CM042041.1, from coordinate 54,721,419 downwards.
ATAGTTGTATATTCAAAAAGTAGAAAATTAAATAAACAAAAACATGTTAAACAATCAGTTTGGTTTATGCGGCTGGTTTAAATTTTCAAATCATTAAGCCGCTAAAACCAAATCGTATAAATCTCAAATCGGCCAAACCAACCAACTTGCTCTGGTTTAAGCAGTTCCAATGGTTTAGAACACCCATAATCTTTATTGCCCTGTTATTTTCAGATTAAAATCATCCGTAGGTATGTAATCAATAACCGGATAAAAAAGTTTCTACAAGAACGAGTGTGAAATTTCATGTGTACTAAAATTGACCAAATGAATTCCCTTATATAGAGATTGAACCATCATAGCAATTAGGGTGGTAAGTTGTAACTTTCATGAAAGAGTACAGTATATGATGATTATAACGTCAGTAGTTAATATTTACATCAATAGGAAAACCCATTAGTGGTAAATTACCAGTGATCGCTCGGTTGCTGCTAAGGAAGTTGATGTTGTTTATCACATGTTACCGTCGGTCAGTTGCGACTATTAGTCACTTATTCCAGATGCTCAATCGCTACTAATCTCAGTTTCCGCTGAAGACCGGTTCAAATTGAAGTCGATTGTCATTGGACCGTTTCTACCAATAAGATAAATCGGAAGTACTTGTAGTGTATAACTGGACAACGAAGATAAAATTTCTACCCTCACCAGGGGCGCGGCCACGAACCCCACTAAGGGGTCTTCACCCCTTAGAACCTTAGAGGTTTCTTAGTGTTCGAAATTAGAATAGTCTTAATTGAATGTACACTTTAACCGGAGGTTCAATAAGCTTAAATCATGATGTCAAATCGTATTAATAGTTTGATTTGATTCGGTTTCAAATTTCAATATACAGTGTGATCTTAGTTCATAGAGATTATAAACTTTTACCAAGGGTTTGACTCACAAATTAATTTAAGAAAACTGTTACAACTAGCACGAAACATAAACACCCCTAACAATCAATATAAATTAGAGTTCTATTATTCCACCATACACAACTATATAACCGATGTGGTTAGCACCATATATAGTATCAAAGATCATTTCTGATTGCATGCTTTCTCTATTTTCTTTAATTTTATTTAAATAATAAATGATTACTTGGTTTTGTTTCGCTTAGCATAGCCATAGTTTTAGTCATAACTTCAAAAATGAACTACTTTGAAGATGTCATAATATGTATATGATAATTAAATTAAAAATTACAAAAATTGAATACATACATTAACAACTACATATTAAGACAACCATAGTCAACTTAGTTTCCAAAAAAACACATAAAAAGAATAACTTGTAAAACACATCATATATGAGTCCCAAGTCAGAAGCCATAAGATGGTGGTGTTCCATGAACCAATCTTATGGAAGTTGCTAGGCATGTAGGAACCACCATAAACCACACAAAGCAACAAGGTCAGTCGATCGGTCGAACCGGACTGATTGATCATATCCAAAGAAATTGTGGTTAGAAGTTGAAAACTTCATCATCTTTATAACCAATCTAACCACCCACAAAAGCTATCTTCACATGGAAAATACAACTCCTGCATCAAAATATTAATGGACCTCGTCAACAACAACATGACTACATATGGGGGTATATTTTAGGAAAAGGTTTATTTAGTATTTATCTTTTCCCTTTGTATTTATCTTTGCATAGTTAGAAGATATTATAATATGATCATGTTACCTTGTAACTATCTCCTAATTATAACAGCTATCAAAATTAAATGAATGTTTCCTTATAGCATATTTTAAACAAAATAACACAGAATAATAAATATGAATAAAAGGCTAAGCTTACCGCAAGGTTGACATAAGGTGGACTACCCAAGTCCGAATTCTGGAGGTCAGTGGTTCCAAGATTTACGTCGCTAGCGGCTCCTGCACCATCATTGGTATAGAAACCCGAAGCAGATCGAGTGTAATGGTCATCCATGTTATCTTGACCGGAGGATTCAATGGCGTTAGAATCATCCCCACAAGCTAGTAGGTTTAGATCATCCTTGACTTCAGCATTAGAAAAGGAAGGAAGGTATTTCTGCTCAACACACTCAGATTCCTTACATGAAAAAAAAAAAACAATTAGTATCAGTAGTGATCTTATTAGTAAAAACATCATGTTAAGGAGCGTAAACAAGCCGAGTCGTTCGTGAACTACTCGAGATCGGCTCGCTAAAAGCTCGAATCGAGCCGAGCTTAAACAAGCCAAGTTTGAGTTAAATAATATATATTAGGTTATATATAAAAAAATAATTAAAATTATATATGAATAAAATAATTCAATAATTAATAAGTAATAAGCCCGAGTCCGAGCGAGCTCAAGTTTGAGTAATTATTCACGAGTCAAACTCGAGCTTTAGAATAGAGCTTTAAACAAGCCAAGCTTGAGATCACGCTCTCATTTAAACCTAAGCTCGAGGTCGACTCGGGCGAATCTTTATGTGGGCCAGAGGGGGCCACTCTACTTTTTTGCTTATAAGTATTGATTTCGGCCCACTAGGTTTATTTTATATTAGTTATAGTGTTTGGGCCCTTCTAATCCAGATCAAAAGCCAAAATCTGTTCCATAAATCCACTAAAAATTTGGTTTTCCCCCCACTTTTTTGCTCAGAAGTATTGATTTCGACCCACTAGGTGTATTTAATATTAGTTATAGTGTTTGGGCCTCTCCTAATCTAGACCAAAAGCCCAAATTCGTTCCACAAATCCACTAAAACATTTGGGTTTTTTATGTGTAATATTATCGGTCTCCCAATTTAATTATTCAAATTCCGCCACTGGACTCAACTCATTTAGACCATGGTTACCAACCTGTGTTGGTGACTCGATAACATAATCGCAGGTGACATCTTCATATAGGGGGGTCTTTCCTGGCCGTGGCGGATCAGAAGCATTGATCATTGGAGTCCTGGGATCCGATACTTCATCTACAACACCAACATCAGTATTCTCAGTAGTCTGCCTTTGTGCCTGATAAAATATCTTTGAAACCACATATTCACCCTCCTTCTCATCCTCATTGGTTCCTAGATGGTATTGATGCATGACCCAGTTCATTTTACAAGGTTTTGACCCCCCAACAGAAGCCCCATAAAGAACCAGTATCTTTTTGCATCCAATTTGAACTCCATTTTTGAATATGGCCATAGTCTTACCAGTTTTGTGCCAACGAACATCATTTTTTAAGCTAGATCTGTTGCAGATTTTCCTACGCTTCCGTGGACCTTTAGCGTATGCGTTTGTGGTCTGATAGAAGAAATGAAAACTGTTTCCATCCTTTCTTGCGCCTACAGATTAGATAAAAGTGTATTAGTTATGGTTACGTGGATAAGATTTATTGTATTTATCTTTATCATAATCAGGAGTTGTAATTAGATTAGGTTTCCTTTGTGATAATCCATATATTGTATTTCTATATAGGTTGATCAATAATACATAATACTTTATAACGTTTTATTTTTGTAAAGTCAATAATGTAATCGTGTTTTACTAACAAAGATCCCTACAAGATGACATGTTCTTTTGCTAACTCAAGTTTTATTTGTTTTGCGTTCTATCACATGTTGGTTTGGCTTGATAAATTTGGGGCATGTTTTCTAATTTTTTTTAACCGTTACTGGAAAATTCATAGGACCCGTATGATTCAAACTTGGGACATGTATGCTTTGTCACTTAATCATCTCTTGAAGGTTTTCTAAAAGATTCTTATTTCTCAATGAACGAGCCCAAAGAACAAAAATAAATTGTTATCCAAAACATATCAATTTCACCCATCTTTTGAAGATTCGTTTCCACGTATTGTTTTAAAAGATGAGTGACAACTTTAGCCTTGCTTTTATACGTGATTTTTATTATTTGAGACGGTTTCTATGTGTGTTTTAGTTTTTACACGGAATTTAGGTGATCTGCTACTGCTAATATATAGCGGATGCCGGATTTGGTATAACTTTGCACTACATCCGATGGTACTAGGGGACGGATCTCGGCTTTCGCTCATGCAAGGGACTTGTAGCTTTCACGTGATATTTTAGGACAAATGTGTGGCTAGGGTTTAAAGAAGGGATTCGTTGGTGATACGAGCGGATATGAACATTGGTCTTTGCAAAGTAGCGAATCACCTAAATTCCATGTAAAAACTGAAACATGCATAGAAACCATCTCAAATCATAAAAAAATCACCTATGAAAGCAAAAAATTCAGATTATATATTCACCATCTTGATATATTTTGGATGACGAATTTACCCTTTCAACAAATGTTTTTGATGCAGCGTTTACCTCTGATTAGAAGTTGAAGATTATTTTTGTTATTTGAATTTCGTATTTAAGTTATTGGATTATCTTTAATTTGTTTCCTTTTTATCTTTATTTGTTTTCTTAATTATCTCTAAGGTTTGACTTTAAATACCTAGAGAATTATTGTTTTAGGGAGCTATTGTTTTATGAATATTATTTTTTTAATAAACCTTCGAGGTTTTTTAAGCTTTTGGAATCCTTTGAGTATTTCTGGCCATTTGATTGCTTCTGTTCGTACATCAGTTGGTATCAGAGCTCTAGGTTTATCAAATGGCTCTACGTGAAGGCGGGTGTTTTCTTGTTCGAAGAGTCGTCGACCGAGGCATCGTCAAGAACATTGGTGGTTCACGTGCTCATGAAGATCGATTCAACCGTGACCGTAGATTCGCCGAACGAGGCAGCGAGATCGGGAGCCGTGACCCATGGGATTTTGAGATCAAACGACTAAAGCGACGAGTCCGAGATCCCGAGTTGCAACTAGAGATTAAACGGCTCCGACAAAGGATCCGCCACCTCGAGTTGCAACAGGATACTTGCCGGACGGAAACCAGGTCGAGCACCGTCGTCGGGGACGAAGGTGGCGACGGAGAGCAGCAGCCGTTTAGCCGTCATCCACACCGGTTCTCTGAACCAATTTATCCAGAGGGTTTATTTGAAGAAGAACCCAGATTCGATGAAGATGGGTTGCCCTACGATGAAGAAGAATATTTGTGAGTGCAATGAGCGATTACCGGAGTTACTAGTCAAGAAGAAGAAAAAGAAGTCGACAACAATCATAACTCTTTGATGGTTTTTCCAGTTGTTTTATGAAATTTTTAAGGTTAATACAGTGGCTAATGATTTAGTTGGAGATAAACACACGTCAAATGCAACTCAAATTAAATGTGGAACTAATTTACAACATCCACGTGAGCATGGAGATTTCACAAATAAAAACCGAGATTATTGACAACTTTTTTCAAGTATTCAAGTTCGTCGTTAAACGTAATTTTGGGAAAAAATACGATATTTTCGATGTTATCAAGACTCGAGGGCGAGTCTTTTTCGAAGACAGGGAGAAGGAGGTAGAGAGAAGGAGACCTAGCAACCCAATAGACCCAGGTGGTATGGGTTCAAAGACAGGCGAAACGAATCATGAAGTTGAGTATTTCTGACCATTTGATTGCTTCCGTTCTTGAATCAGTTTTTTTTTTATCTTTTAGAAAGCTAACTCGCCTACTCTTAAATCCACACATTTTTGTACACCATATGACTTGAACCCTCAATCACTTGTTTTTTAAATGTAGTAGCAAATAAACTATAACCGTAAAAATTGTGAAAGATGAAACTCGCTAACCCGGAAGATTTTCAGGATGTTCGTAACATATTCCCTTGTCAACGTCGATTGTTGGGATGAACACGTCGAGATATTCATGAGGCTTTTCATTCCCAGCTCCACATTTAGCTCCTAAATGATCCAACAGCTCAACATCAGTTGGATCAAATTTCACTCCACTGGGGAGCCCAGGCCACTCACTTGACTCCTTCAAACAGAAACATAAATGAGACACTTAAAACTCAACACTAAAAAACATAAAAACTAATATCTTACATCACATATATGATCTATTCTGCAACTGCAATGTGGACATTCCCAGTATGCTCTACTGTCCTTGACTTGTGGAAGACCACTTGTTTTTATTTCCTTTGCTAATGTTCTACCATCAACAACCCACCTCCTGCAATTAAAATATTTAAATGTCAGGCTAGAATTGGTAATGAAAGTGATCATCAATGAAGATGATTATGATGTAAATCATCACAAATATATAGCTGCAAATTGCTATTTTAAGAATATTTGATAAACTAGGTCCTCATCTATATGTATTCTTTTCTTTTTGTGTAAAGGAATGTTTCTACTTTTGTGTAGAAATCACTAGTTAACTATATGTCTTCTTCAACATGATATCCTCTAAACTACCAGTAAAATTTTAAAAAAAAAATTATCTTTCTCCATTAATTTTCTGCAATCAAGCTCCAAAAAATGAGTACTTTAAAAAAAAAAGAAATTCTAAAGGCAGTTTGACCCATGTGATTAAAACTAATATAATTACTTTTTTTTAAATATTCATAAAATTGAAATTTCTTGCAAATTTCTAGTCATTTTCATGTGAAAATGTTTGGAAATCACTCACTCAATGAATCCAACATTTCAGAAACATAATTTGAAACTTTATTTCCATTACAAGAACTCAAGAAGCAGATGCAGAAGTATACATTGTCACAAATTTACACACTTTTTAATCACAAATTCACACAAAAACATAACTGAAATTTCACCTGTCCTAAATTAATCATGATTTTTTTAAAGGATAAATTAATCATGATAATCCCAATAACATAAATATATAGATCATGATCCAAATCGGAGATCTACTAATTAAATCATGATCAAAATCCTCCAAAAAAAACATTAATGAGACAATGATCAAATTAACAAGAAATTAAAAGGCCGTATAGTAATTAATTAAGCACTAACTTGGCCATTACTGGAAGATTAATTAACACGGAGAATGATGATTAATCAACATAGCTTCACCATGTTTCTCCACCTGGGTAAGTTAACTAGTGTGAGAGAGAGAGAGAGAGTGATTGGAGAGTACATATATAAAGAAAAATATACGAGCGGGAGAATATATATTGATGAAGCCACAGGTATGTTAACCGAGCCTGAGGTTCGGTAACTGCTGTGGGAATCTACATCCGTCGATGTTTTAAGATCTAGTTGGAGCCAAGATCCGAAGCTAAATGTCACCAACACAGAAAGAGACGGTTTGCTTTAGACAGAAAGATAAAAATAGTTAATGTTAATAAACTGGAAACACGGAGCCTGTGGACGGCTTGCTCTCCAAGTAACTTACATTGCAAAACCAACCGTATGACAGAAATAACCCCTCATCTTTACTAAAATCACCATTTTAGTACTAGTATATTTTTTTTTTACCTTTTTAAGAGCATTCACAGCAGGTTTTTATGTTTTTGTGAGTGAGTTTTGTATATTTTATGGAGTGGTTTACAGTGGTTATGAGTGTATGAGAGAGAAAATATATATTTTTTTATATATTTATGAAAACACTGTTTATCTGTATAAATTTTTTAATATTTTATGAAAGTGTTTGTGCTTGGAGGAAAGAGAAAAACTAATCTATACTATATAATAAATAAATGTTTCACAATGCCACGTGTTACCTCCACAATCATTCTTAAAAAAAAATTTCCGTCTCTCTCTCTTAATAAATACACTTCCATAATTTCAATAATAATATTTTTTTAAACAAATTATTAATTATATTAATGAAACACATTTATTTTAAATTATCTCATATTATAAGAAATTTTAAAATGTAATTACCTATATTATGTTTTCAAACAAATAGTAAAACAAAGTCAAATTAAATTGAATAGTATTTACTATTTAATGTGTTTTTGAAACTCAATTATATATTAAATTTTTTCATATTTTTTTATTTTGTTTTCTATTGTTAGTATATGTAATACATTTTTTCACCTATAAGATATATATATATAAAAATTAAAAAAATTTATGTATATATATTTTTCCACCATGTGTAGTACACAGGTTCTAAGCTAGTCTATACTAATAAATAAAGTTTATGGTGGACACTTGTCACTTCCCCATGCCTCCTCATATTAGTTTTCCTGCCTCTCTCTCCTAATAAATGCGCAACTATCTTATTAAATAATAATTTATATTATAAATATATATTTATATTATAAATATATTATTAATAAAATACTAATTATATTAAATAAGAATATATAATAGGAAATTAAAATATAACTAATTAAAGAAAAATACTAATTTGTTATATACACACATTTCTACTTGATATATCTCAAAACGGTCATAATAGTCTGACAAGTTAGGATGTATTTATAAATTTATAAGTTTTATCTTATTTAATATACAATCTCGTGTAATACACGTGTTCTAACCTAGTAATACTGATATGATGACGTTCAACAAAGGATTTGTTGGATCCAGATAAAATACTTTAATAATATAGTCAAAATGATTGGTTGGCGTCAAAGGCGATTTAAAAAAATGTGTTACTATATAAATAACACTTTTAACCATTGGCTTTGGTCCAGTGGTATAGGCGATGAAGATTCAACCTGCCCACGCAGGTTTGAATCCGAGCCGAACCGGGTTTTAGTCCGGAGTGCGTTACGCTAGCGGGGTTTGGCTCGTGTAGCGGCGCAACTGCTGTCAAGTGGCAGCAGGCTCCATGGTTTCCCGGTGAAAGCCTAGCCTCTCGCTCTGAACCCGTGGGCCCGGTTCAGACAACGTAGTGGTCAGGTTGAGGGGTAACGGGTCTCCGACTTGTCGGAGATGCGACTGCCACTTAAAAAATGAAAGTCGTCTTTCAAAAAAAAATATAAATAACACTTTGGCAAACTTTTATTGAACCACTAAATCTATATCTATATCTATACTATATAATAAATAAAGATTTTAAGATGGCACGTGTCGCCTAATATTCAATGTCATCATTTTTTTCTCGTCTCTCTTTTATTAAATACACATCTATATTTTAATAATAATATATTTTTAAATAAAATGCTAATCTTTATATTAATAAATCTCCTGACATATTTTGACGATTGTATGTGTTATTATATTGTATTCCAAGGGTTTATTCAAACTGTGTAAAACACGTGTTTTTAAAAAATATTTTTTTATCATTTAATATATAATATTATATTTGTTCAACCCGTGTAATACACGGGATTTTGACCTATTTATAAATGTATAAAAAGTATTATTTAATTGAAAATGAGAAAGAAAATATAGTGATTTTTAGTGTAATTATATAAATATGAGGATAAAAAAGCTTATGAGAATGCACTATGAACAAAAATTTAGAGTTAACGTTTTATTTAATCATTATTATAATAAATAACTATGAGAATACGTGTTACTTTTTGATGAATTATCACTCTTATTTTCTCGTTTCATTGTTCTATTAAACGATGATATTAAAAAATAAATTATAATTTATAATGTTACTTGTCAATTTCAAAAAATAAATTTGTATTCGATGGTTATTATATCATAAGACTGATTTTTTATTTTAGTTTGTAGTATTATAGTAACATATTTTTTATGACTAATAAATCAATAATCAAAACTAAATAAGTGTTTTTTTAGAATAAGATGAACGTACACTTTTTGGCTTTGATTGAAAATAATGGCAAGACCTATATAGATGAAGAAGTCTTGAGACGTACGGTTTATGAAATTATGGATAATTATAATGTATGACGTTACTTGTCAATTTTAAAAAATAAATTTGTATTTGATGGTTATTATATCATAAGACATATTTTTTATTTTAATCTATAGTAACAGATTTTTATGACTAATAAATCAATAATCAAAAATCAATATTTTTTTATGACCAATAAATCAATAATCAAAACTAAGAGCATTCATATCAATTTCTTCATTCTCAACTCTATGATTTAATTAAAAATTATTATTTCTTAAATTTATATCTTACTTTTCAAAAAGCTTCCACTATCAGACTCCCTGTATATATCTCATATTTTAATTAAATAATACTTAGTTATTATTATTATTTTTCTCTTTCATCCACTTACACACACGTACAAAAAGTATAAAGTAATAAATATGGGGTGAGTGATAACCCCCTAAATATAAAAGGTCGTTATAGTTTCCTCTAAAAATATAGAGGATTGAGATGGGGATGTGTAGCTTATGTGAGTGTAAAATTACATGATTTTTTATATTTCTTTTATAATTTAGAGATGGGAAAGCTGATGTGAATGCTCTTAGTTGTGTAAACTTTAGAAACCCAACACATGAACATCCTTTCTCCACATCACTCTTTTACACATATTTTGTCTTATGCATGTAACGGTAAAATCGTATTTTCACATTACCCTCATTTTCCATTTGATTTTACATGTTTGACACCCATTTTATGCTTCCCAATTCATATCTCTCTTCTCAAGATCAAAAACACACACCCATATTCCCTCCTTCCCTCTCAAGCAATGGCAGGATCTTCATCAAACTTTACCGGTAGTTGAAATGTATGTGAACGTGCTTCGGTTCAGTTCCCGTAGGTTTTGTTTCAAGTGGTTCGAAAGTTTACAAGGGCCTTTCGGTCGACCTTTTGTTCACTAGTTAGATAAGATCATATTTTGTTGATTATTTGTTGTGTATTTTATTTGGTGTCGAGAAACGGATTTGAACAATGTCAACACTTTTCATCCAGATGCATTTTTTTATTTGATATTTCTTGGAAATTAATTTATCCTAAGGTGTCAATTTATATATACAGATTCTGTGTTAGGAAATGTGATTAGGTTTTCATGAACTTAGGTCTTCATAGAGTTGAAATTTAAGAGGTTGTAAAATGTTTTGAGTTTTGATTGTTAGGATTTTCAAGAAATATGCACAAACTAATTGCTTCTTTTTTTTCTATTGTTGCACAAACTAGAACTTAAAAAAAATCATGTTTTTAAAAAATGTCACTTGAAAGGAAATGTTGTTTTAAAAAACTAATATTTTTAAAAGTAAAATTTAAAAAATGTAATGTTTAAGAAAAACTGGAATTAAAAAAATCGTTTTTAAAAAATTCGAATTTTATTAAAAAAATCTTATTTTAAAAGTGGGTGAAGTAAAAGTTGATTTGATGTGTCTATTATCTGATCAAACAAGAAAAATTGATGTGTTGATGTATAATGTCAATTTCTATTTCTACCCTTTTTTTTACTATTTATCATTAATCAAATACAAAATAATATTTATTAAAATAAGATTTAATCATAGTCATCCATTCATTTTAATTAAGGGGACTACTAATGGCACACGGGAATTGCTATGTGGACTTGGTCATATACGCATCGTATTGACGATGCGTATAGCCCTTCACAATTTCCCATGCCCGACATCCTCGTACAACCTGGTCATTCCAACACTATACGCATCGTATAGTTCAATACGATGCGTATAGCGTACGAGGTACTTTCTGCAACTAGTCAACATCACATCGCTATACGTCACGTATAGATCTATACGGAGCGTATAGCGATGTGATGGTTGACTAGTTGTAGAAAGTACCTCGTACGCTATACGCATCGTATTGAACTATACGATGCGTATACGAGGTTTGACCAGGTTTGACTCGAATCCTATACGCACCGTATTGCCCTATACGATGCGTATAGGGGCCAAATTTTGTGTATTTAACCATGCAAAATTCTCATTCGAACGTATCGTTCAAAAAAATTTCAAACAATCTCTCAAAAATTATAAACATGTCTTGGTGGTGGGATGGTAACTACAGTTTTCAGGTATATTCTAACGAGTCGCTGGAAAACAACCCGCAAAGTTCTGGCGTTCAAGAGGTGAACTGGGAGGAGGTCTCGTCCGACGTTTATTCTAATCAACGGGTAAGGCTTCCAGATTTGAATGAGCCACTGAGCAATCCCGAGTTCGTATACGGTGAACCGTCTTACCTTACACAACCCACGAACGACTACGTATACGGTGAAGTCTCCTCTCCGACACAACAAACTAACAACTTCGTGTGCGGTGAAGTCTCTTACCCGACACAACAAACCGACGACTCCAAAGACGAAGAACAAAACCATCAAATTGTGTCGTATAAAACTGACCAGAATTTTCAGTCTCGTGAACAGTTGGTGGATTGGGCTATGCGGAGAGGACGTGAGAATGGTTACGTCCTTGTCACCCGACGATCGAGGAGAAAAGGCGACGATCCGACAGAAGCGTTTATCAAGGTGTGGCTTGTGTGTGACCGTCACGGCGAACGTGCGTCTACTGCCACGGTTAGACGTGCCGGTAGCAAGAAAATAGGTTGTCCCTTTAAATTCCCAGGAGAGTATCAAGAAAATACTGGTGATTGGAAATTAACGGTGAAGGATGACAGTCATAACCACGATCCTAGTCAACATCTTGTGGCGCACTCGTTTGCAAGGAGACTGTCTCAGTCGGAACAACTTTTGGTGGGGAAGTTGTATTCGCAAAACATGTTGCCACGAAACATTCTAGCAACTATAAGGGAACAAAACCCAGAGAGTAGTTGCATTAAAAAGGACATTTATAATGCGATACAAAAGATAAAAAACGAAACGAGAGTTGGTGAAACTCTAATACAGATTCTGGAAAACCTGCTTTCTTCTAAAAAATACGTCTACTATACTCGAGAAGATCCTGTCACAAATAGTGTGGAGGAGATATTCTTTGTTCATCCGAAATCGTACGAGATGTGGCGTGCATTCCCGCACGTGTTGATGATCGACGCGACCTACAAAACAAACATGTATAAACTTTCATTTGTCCAAGTGGTCGGTGTGACCTCCACACACCAGTCGTTTTGCGTCGCTCATGCATTTATATCAAAAGAACGGCAGGAAAACTTTGTTTGGGTGCTACTTCAAATAAAAAGCAATGTTGCAAAAGTGTATGGAGCCGCGTGTGATAGTAACAGATAGGGACAAAGCTCTTATGAACGCGTGTGATAAAATATTTCCGGGTTGTTCCAAGAAACTATGTCGGTGGCACATACACGAGAATATCGCAAAACATTGCAGGGCATCATTTACAGACGAAGACTGGAAAATTTTCAAGTACTCATGGTTGGTAGTATGTGAGTCTCCCATGCCAGATATATACCAGTACAACTTCAACCGACTTTACGAACGTCTGTATGCAGCCAAACTAGGAAGTAAGTTTTAAATATTAAATATTTAATATTTTCAGTATTTAAATATTTATTCAATATTAAATATTTTTCCAGGAGTTATAGATTATGTGACTAAAAATTGGCTGAACCCGTATAAAGAAAAGTTTGTATCCGCGTGGTCCAACAGAAACATCAATTTTGGTCAACATACAAAGAACCGAGTCGAGAGCCAGCATTCGCTCTTAAAGAGCTATCTTAGAAACGCTAACAGCTCGCTAGATAGAGTTGTTGGGTTTGTTGATGAAATTGTATCAGATCAGTATTATCAGTTACAGTTTGGGTTTGGAACAAGCCTCATAAGGAAAATGGACAGCCACATAGCTATTGAATTGTTTGATAACCTGCACGGTAAAGTTTCACATAAAGCTCTAGATTTGATAGAAAACGAGTGGTACAAGTTATCAAATATACGGAAACAAAATGCAACGTGTGAGTGCCAACTTTTCAGTAGTTGTGGGTTGTCGTGTGCTTGTCGTCTGGCAAATATCGAAGCTACAGGTAAACTGTTCTGACTATTTAGTAGTTGTGGGTTGCCATGTGCTTTTCAAAATGTTCTGACTGTTTCGTTTAAAATACAGGTGGCATAATCCCTCTAGATGCGGTGGACGTCTTCTGGAGGAATCTTGATTTAAAACCGTCGTTTGTCGATGATGAAAATGTAGACATGGATAAGGTACTGGGTCAAGTGAGAAACAAAATTATGCCACAACCCGATCAGGTCAAAAGAAGTATGTTGTCGAGAATCGCAGGGGTTGTCTTTCCGAGCAAAAGTAACAAGAAAGCGCCTGTGGTACAAGAAGATACTCGCGGTCGTCAAACTTTGAAAAAACAACAACAAAGGAAACAGTATGTCGCGAGAAACAGCTCATTCACAGGATCCCAACAAAGTAAATGTGACCATGCGAGACACAGCTCGTATATTGCGTCACAAGAGTCTATACAAGCGAGTTCGGTCTTTCAACACCGTCGTTCAACGAAGGGTAAAGGAAAGCAACCGCAAGATGATAACGCCCATCTAGGGTTTCCATTGATTACGGTGAAAGATGCGGTTAACAATATAAAATGTTTTAAGGATTCGATATCGTCTTTATTTTATCCATACATTTTCACATATACAGGATGTAAATCCCGACGGTAACTGTGGTTTTCGATCGGTAGCTTTGGGCTTAGGGTTAAATGAAAACCGGTGGCTCTTTATCCGACAACAACTTCTAAATGAGATGGACAATAAAGAGGAATGGTGGAGAACTGTTTTTGACAGAGTCGCCTTTCAAGAGTATGATAGGCTACGTCACACAATAGATTGGCAGGATGTGAAAGCCGCACCAGTTAGTCGTTGGATGTCGATGTCATTCACAGGACTCCTAATTGCTCAAAGATTTGGGGTGATTGTTCATCTTTTAAGCATCAACGGTAATCAAACATTTTTTCCATTGTGGTTTGGTCCTAACGTTCACGCTCAACATCAAATCGTATCGTTAGTTCACGTCAAAAATGCTCATTTCATCCACGTCAAGTTAGACGGAGAATTTCCGATTCCTACGCCGAATGCACTTTGGAATTTGCACCGAAATGATGATGCAGCAAAATGGGAAAATATATACAATGATCGTATTGAACGATTTAAGAAAATAATGGCTACTAATAGATCTAGATTTCCACAATATTTCACGAATCTCGGATGATATTTGTTTAAAATTGTATTGTAACTATTTTTGAATTAATTTTATGGTCATTTTAAATATTTTTATTTAATTATAACTAATTATAATTAAACTACTAATACGTGTGATTAATTTTAATTAAATATAATTATAATTAATTTTTATTCAATATCATATACGCCACGTATAGTCCAATACGTGGCGTATAGATATAAATCAGAGGGAATTCAAATTAGCAGGTAAAACTGGGTAGATTAGCGATTTTTAGGTTTGAACTTAAGAACTATACGCTACGTATAGGGCCATACGTGGCGTATAGTTCGTCCTAGGAAGACGATAAAGCCATACGCCACGTATAAGTCTATACGCTGCATATGGCTTGTTTTTGTGACACCCGGCAAATTCAGGTTAATATCCATACCCGACTATTACTTGAATTCACGTGATTTCACTTGCATCATACTTAATTATAGAGTAATTAAGTACATATTCCGTTTAATAAGTCCATTCGTTTCATTTCATTTCATACATCGGTAATCGGACGGATTACTGGGTCACACACGCGTCCTGTCACACGAACATTTGTGAATTTTAGAAATAATACTTAGACATATAATTGGTGTGTAAAAATTATATGTAATACTGTGATTTAATATTCCATGCTTATATGAATTTTTCCGGAATTTTTAGAGCAACTTTTAAATTAACGCTTTTTTAAGCGGATACGCGATATGTGCCAACAACACTACTTTAGATTTTATAAAAATGATGGATTTATTATTTGGACTAAATAATTCAGCAAATTAAAATGGGTAATCCATATTAGAAGCCCATATTAGTTAAAAAGCCTTAAAGACTCAAAAGGCCCAACATTTTTTACTAAAACTCCCTTACACTCACTAATCCCTCATTTCCACCTAAACCCTAAACCTAATCTCTCCCCTCTCCTCTCATTTTCGGCCGCCACCACCACCTCCTAGCCACCACCCCTCTCAAAATTGTTCATCCATTTCAAGCTCCATTCAAGGTGTTTCAAGGTGATACAAGGAGGATTCAAGCTAGTGCAAGACCATATCTACACCATACCTTGGTTTTGTAAGCATCCCATTCATACTTTTTCTTATTATTTTCGGCCAAAATGGGAAACACCTCTATCCAAACGATTTTTGTTGATTCAAGTGTTATAATGCATGTTTCTAACTAAAAGTTTTCATAAAATAAGGTTGTTGACACATATATGCACATTTTATGGTTTGAAATACTTGTTTATGTTGATTTTTGCTCGTTTCTATTTATAGAAACTTTATTGATTGAGTTTTTGAAGAAATGTGTATATGATATGTTTGATGGTTTGGATGATACTCATAATAGTAGAATAAGTAGGAAATATAATCTTTTTGGTTGAAATGTCGTTTTTCACTAGGTTATGGTGACTTACTATTTAAGGAAACTTTAATTTTGCATATTTTGTGTTATGAGTTTCTATTGGATAAAAACTTGATATTATGGTTCTATAATATATATTAAAGTAGTAAAAAGAGTTATTTGAGGCTACACATGTGCAATAGGGTCGTTTGGACCACTTTCCTAAAAAGGAAACTTTAATTGTTCATAATTTGTATGTGTAGGTTATAAATGTTTAAAATGGATTATATAGCTTCATTATCATATGAATAGATGACTTATGCAAGAATATGTAATTTGAAGTTGTGTTATGACATGTTTTGGTGAACCTTGCTAAATAAGGAAACTTTATTTGTTGAGAAAACTTCATAATTGCTTGAAATAGAAAGTAAATGCATAGAATCATGTTACTAATATGTTACTATTATAATTTCATGTATAACTTGTTTGTTTGGGCTATGGCACCTCAAGTGCACTAAAACCCTAATTGTCAAAAATGGAAACCTTGTTATGTTAAGAGTTATGGAATTTTGCAATGACATATTATGCTACTTGTTTGAAAGTGTTGAAATGATACTAATAGGTTATTAATATGATGACATGAATTATGTGTATGAAATGTGCCATAAAGATGTGCAAATGCTATGTCACTTATCACATGTTAGTTTCTTATACAACTAGTTGAAGCTTGTATGTTATGTCACAAGGGGTTACTTATACATTACTTAGGTACAACTTATATGTTCTTTATGTGTCACACATGTACAACTTATATGCTACTTGAGTGCTACACATGTATAACTTGTATGATGCTTATGTGTTACATGTTTACAACTTATATGTTACTTGTGTGTTGTTTATACATTGGTCAACACTAGTCAACATTGGTCAACATTAGTCAACATTAGTCAAACTTGGTCAAAGTTGGTCAAACCTTGGTCAAAGTTGGTCAAACCTCGGTCAACTTTGGTCAAACCTTTTCAAAACGTCAATGTAACCTTTCAACGTTGAGTCGTTTGGATGAATGTGGTTACATAAACCATGTTTACTTTCATAGACCTTATAGCCTTATTAATTCTTAGGGCTCGGTTAGGTCGGTTACCCGGAGTTACTCGATTTCTCTCGTTACTCCCATTTCTCATTTACCGCATTTCCAGGTGAGTTTTCACGGCCCCATTTTACCTATTTTTCATTGGGGGAGATACATGCTCAAACTTACTTTCATAGTTTTATGACGTTGCTTTGATTTCACGTTAATATATAAGTGGGTGCATTTCCCGCACGTAAAGTCCTCTCACAATCGAACCGTTAATTATTTCCCAAGCGAGGTAATCATGAATAGTACTATTGGGTTTAACCACCCCCACCCGGGTTAGTCGTGCTAACTTAGACTGGAGGTCTAACGGGTGCATCATTGACCTAATCCATGCGTGCGGGGCACGTAAGAGGCAAAATGCAAGTTTCAGCATCCTTTTCGTTAGCTTCGGTTTCGGTGAATTGCTTATATTATTATCGCATATTGTCTGATCGACAATCGAATCATGAGTAGAATTTTCCTACTGTTACACTGTTTTCATTTCTTTACTGTTACTTAAACTTGTGAACTCACCAACCCTGTGTTGACACTTTTAAGCATGTTTATCTCAGGTCTCTAAGCATTCACGCACGGACTAGGATTGCATGTCTGGAGTCTCACATCATGTTTTTCATTTAGAAGCTAGGTTTATGGGAACCTAAATTGTTATGCTTTTGTATTTTACTACATTACTTTGCTTCCGCATTTACATTCCGCATTTTCTTAAACTCTGTAAACTTATGTATTTCGAATGATGTTCAAATGGAATGACTTTTTCAAAAACCATTTAGAGGTCGTTCAAAATGACCCGGACCGATGATCCTTGACAGTCACAACCCGCGGGTAACCCGCTGTGGAATTTCATGGGGTGACAGTTTTACCCGGTCACTTGTCTGCGTATGGTCTGGTTTGGGTCGCGTATGGCTTAATTGACCTGCGTATGGCTTATTTTGCCCGGCAACCGCCTATACGCCACATATAAGCCTATACGTGGCGTATAAGTTTTTAAAAAATTAATAATTATTATTATTATTTATTAATTCAATTAAAAACAATATATTAAAAACAATATATTATTATTAATATTTTTATTTATTATTTAATATTTAAAATAAAAAAAATTATTATTATTTATTATTTAAAATTTAAACAATATATTATTATTATTTAAATTAAAAACAATATATTATTATTTATTATTTAAATTAAAAACAATATATTATTATTATTTATTATTTAAAATTTAAACCATATTATATTATTATTTATTATTTAAAATTTAAACAATATATTATTATTATTATTTACTATTTAAATTAAAAAATTAAAAACAATTAATTATTATCAGATATGGCGGATCATGATGATGATATTGAGATGGATCAGCTAGACGATCTTGCGCACTACCCTTTTCTGGATTTTCCGCCCGATACGAAGGCTTATTCCCGTTGCCAGAAACTCCGGGAAGTGCAGATGGGTCCAGGTACGACGGTAGATTGGGCCCTCCTCGAGGAGGTGCAAGAGGCCGAGCGAGCTAGGGCCATCATCGGTCAGGACACGTCATGGTCGCGTCATTTTGGCCTTTCTTTTGCGGAGACATACCGAGAGCTGGTCGTCGAGTTTCTTTCGACGTTCATCTACTCAGAGACTGGGGTGCAGCCTCTACCCGGGGAGGCGCCGGATATTGATCCGGATTGTATTTATTTTTCTATTTTTGGGGTCGTTTATCGTCAGACCCTCCGTCAGTGGGCCGTCACGACGGGCTTATACTACGAGCCTGAGACGGTCACGCCGCTTTTCACCGAGGCGGTGACGGAGGTGGAAAAGGAGAAACTCCTTGTTTTTTGGGGCTTAATTTCATATAGTCCTTGGTTGGGTACCAAGGGGAGGGTCTCGGGTATTAGAGACCCTTTGTATAGATATCTGCAACGGCTTATTTCGACGTCGATCGCACCGCGTCTGAAAAACCGTGAGTGGTGCACTGATAGAGATCTTTTCTTCCTTTTCTGCCTGCTTACTGGGAGGCGGTGCGACCTGTCCACGAGCATGGCGCTTTATTTTGCTTCTGCCTATATGCGACAGAAGCGTGGACTTTTATATGGCGGTGCTTTCATCACGCATATCGTGCGGTCAGTCATACCATTTGACCACCATGAGCTTGCGATGTTACCGCCCATTCCCCCTGTCCGATTAGACCGTCGCACGGCGAGCGGCATGCGCATCACGCACCGATTCCCGCAGGGCCTTTGGTTCGTAGGGGCCGTCCAGGACCAGGTTTGGGTCCCGGTGTCGTTGCCGCAGATGCCTGGACAGGGGGACCCGCCTATGCCTCAGCCGCTACAAGGTATAGCGATTGAGGACGAGCCGCCACACGTCGAGCAGGTCCACGAGCATCCGCCGCAGCATCCTCGACACGTACGTTGGTCTGTTAGGCTGGATAGGGCTACCTAGGCATTGCTTGATGGCCTTGTTGCCGACTCACGGCGACAGGGTCGTCAACTCGATCGCATGGAGGACCTGATGATGTGGGCGGTTGGACAGCTCGTGAATCAATCATGAGCCGCCGGCATCGAGCCACCCCCACGTCATTATCCGGACGACCCCGTTCAGGGTGAAGGCGGGGCGGGTCAGGGTGACGCCGGAGCCGGTCAGGTTTATTTCTTTTATTTGTATTTTGTTTCTTTCATTGTTATGTATGTAAAACATTTTGATGTATATATTTAATTTTTTGATGTAATGTATATAATTTTAGTTTATTTGTTTGGTTGTAATATTTAATATTTTGTTTGGTTTGTAATGTTTAATATTTTGTTTGATTAACAAACTTATATTAACAAAATTATATAAATAAAAATAAAAATAAACAAAATATAAATAAAATAAAAAAATTATAATTAAATAAAAAACACATATACGTGGCGTATAGGTCAATACGCCACGTATAGGATTCTTTAACACCAAATCTTCCAACTTTTGAAGAAAATTATTGTGCCCTGCCACATACGCTGCGTATAGAGCAATACGAATCGTATGAGACATATACTTCAGACAGAGAATGACACGTGTCATTCTTATGGGACCTATACGCCCTCGTATTGATCTATACGAGGGCGTATAGCGCGACGGCGAGTCCAATTAGCAATATTCCGTGTGTGGTTAGAATTTCCCTTAATTAAACACTTATTTAAAAACTTGTTTGAAAAAGCTATTTAAGTTTCCTATATTAAGATGACATCCCTTTAATCTATATTTTATAGAATAAATCACATTTTTCGTCTTTAGATATTCTAAAAATACAACCGGCTTCGTTATTTTCAATAATTACCCTAAATATCATTTCATTAATGTTTCACACATTTCGTGTTTTGATATATAGGACAATTGATCATTTTACCTCCACAACATGTAATTTACTCAAATAATAATAATAAAAAATAACCTAACGTTAGTTTGAACCACTTTATGCAAACCTCTAAAATCACCAACCTAAGTGTTGTATTCCCCGCCGCATCGCGCGGACTCCCCACCAGTTTACAATAAATAGGTGTATTTACCTTTTGGAACCCGGACCAGACCGCCCGGTCGGACCGATTCGGCCGGGAATCAGAGGGTTAGCCGGTCCGGCTAGGGGTGTTTGGGCCGACCGGTTCAAGTGGCTAGCGGTTGGGCCGGTGTAGTGGCAGATATAAAAGAATTAAAAAGAGAAGAGAGGTGCCTGAACTTGGACAGTTGTCGGAGGTAGGGAGTGGCTGCGCTGAAGGTAGGCCGGTGTGGTCACTGATTGTGGTGCACATCATCGTACGTAGCCAGTTGGATATGGAGGCGGATGGCTAAATTGAAACTTTGAAATTAAGTTGAGCTTTATTGATGTGAAGATTTTCTAGTGACTAATCACATGGGGTATACCCATGTGATTATGGTGTGATGTGATAATAAAGTGCAAGCCACGTGACGCCACGTCAGATTCTGGAAAATCACATCACCCATCACTAGGCAAGATTTTATTTAAATAAAATAAAACATCCACTTATCACCATCTCCCGATCTCAACCCAATCCCAATCCCAATCCCAATCCCAATCCCAATCCCAATCCTCCTCTCTTTCAAAATCTTCGATGAAACATAAAACATCCTCTTTCTTGTAGCTCCAAACCCTCGTCGAAAACCAAATTCTCCGGTCACCGGAGTTCGGATATTCCGGCGAAAGATAGTGAAGTGGGGGAATGAAGAAAGAGGAAAGTGAGGTCGGAAAAAAGTCGCCGTTTTTTCCGTTTTACAGTCCAAGTCCAGCTCATACCATACCTTCTTCTTCTTCATCGGCGTCGCCTCCTGCTTCCAAAAGAATTCGTTGCTTCTCGTTCCAAAAGAGTTCAACGGTATGATTTTCTTGAAATGATTGATTTGCTTGCGTGAAATATATCACGCCCAATAATCATGGCGTGATAAATTCGATGAGGGGGCGGTGTTGGTTTGCTAATTACGCCGTGATTCCTAAGCCACATAGGATCACGCGTGGTTTGATCGAGTGGTTTGATCGAGTATACCGGATCCTCTAAACAGGAAATAAGGAGTACAGTGAAACTATGTAAATTTATTGAAAAGTGATAAAACATGAGTGTAGCTAGCTAACGTGGGAGTAGAGTAGGAAAAAAGATTATAATTATGAATACTTAAATGCATTATTATTTTTCTTTAAATATAGAGTTGTAATGTTTTCTTTTTTAAATTTAAAATTATAACTTTTAATTTATTTATTTTTTATTTTAGTTTCTTATATCTTTTATATCTAATAATAATATTACCCGGTTCTTAAATCCGATCGGACCGGTTCGACCAGTGCACCTTTAAGACGTCCGGTTCGATAAAACTTGATTTGTAAAACACGATCCAGGAAAATATATAAAACTTGTTCTAGATGGCTATTCTCTCAAGAATTAAAGGACATAAATGACATTGCATAAATGCTTAGATGATTTGTACATTATCATTCCTAACTCCATTTTGAACGAAACTTACATCAAAACGTAGATAAAAATAAGTATGTTACAATAGTATATCTTGAATTTTATAAAAAGTGATAAAAGAAAAACAAAAACAAAAAAGAAAAAGAAAGACTTATGAGCAGGACACGTATCAATGTGCGATTTATCAAAAATAAATTAGAAAAAAAACATTTAGAAAAGTATATCATTTAAATGTTAAGTTTAATTAAAGTGGAAGAGGACGTATCTTAAGTTTTGGATGGACCATAATGTAACATTTTCATAGTGGGACACTTGGCAATAGGTGAATGGACTTGGTTACTATTTGAAAAATAACATTGATTTTGTGACTTGTATCACTTGCATTAAAAGTTTAAGTTTTAATAAGTGGTACAATAATTTTAAATTTAGTTTCTTCTAAATTTTAAAAAAAATTATGACGGTGGAAATGTGACGGTGCCATTCAAATCGGAGTTACCAAATGTGATTTCATTTTTTTTAAATCAAATTGGACTTCCTAAGGGTAAGAGGTATACCCTCACGTGGTGTGCGTGAGGGCCCTTGCGGCGTGAACCGGAATAGCACACCACCCCCTTGCAGCGTGAAGGGGGCGTGAGTGTGCTGGCGTAAAACCTTTCACGGGTACAATTCCTCTTTTCGATAGTTCAACGGCTATATGGCATTCAATTTTTGTTACCGTTTGAAATTAAAAAGAAAACTTTAACTTAATTTTTTTTACCCTATAAATAACCCATTTAACCAAAGTTTTATAAATATCAATTTCTTAACACATTACATATTAGTTACGCATGTCAGATTTTAGATATCAGATTAATGGGTCACACCGTTTAACATAACTCTGATCAATCACACTTAACATATCTTGGATCACCTTATCTGACACGGATAAGTGCATACGGATTAATATAATCAAATTTTGATCTTCAATTTTGGTTGAATTTCCCTGATTTCTTTGCCTTTGAATTAATTTGGTATATAATGTCTAAATATTTACAAAGTTTCATAAGCTTATATGTATCTTATTAAAATCAAAACTTGAACAAATTACTAAATAGCTTGATTGTGGAGAAGCTAGTTTGTTGATAAATAACAATCTTTTTAAAACCGGACCGGACACATGAAAGGTTCACTGGTCGGACCGGTCGAACCGGATTTAAGAACCGGATGATGTCATAATTAATAATATAAATATTTAAGAAAATATATAAAAAAACACCAAAAATTTTGTATGCCTATTGTTGTTTAGGGGCAAAATTAAAACATTTATCAATCTTGAGGATTTATAAATCTTGAAATGAGTTACATGAGGGGCTAGATTGTAACATTCTTGAAACCCTAATATGTAAACAAATTTGCAGAACCGCTTCCTATCATGTCTCTCAATCTCTCTACTTTCACTCTTCCAGATCATCTAATCGACCTATTTCATCATCGTTTTTCATAGTTAGCGATCTAAAATTTGTTCTTTTCCTCGTCACTGGTCGAAGGCTTACAGAGCGAAGGATTATGAGTTGCAGAACCGAACAACGATGGTCTCTACTCGATGTTCTTCACCTAAAGTTCTCCACATCAGCAGATCTATTCTAACTTTTCCGACGTTTTTTTCATGCAAACCGATCCAACCGCTGGCCGCCGGTCCACGATTCGACCGTTCAACCGTAAGAACCGACCGGTTTTGGGGAAAACGGTTTTAATATGCCTTACCGGACCGTCGCCGCCACCAACATTGTTATGTTTTACAATCAAAATTGATTAATAACACTTCACATTAATTGGTTTGTTTATATGAAAATATAAGTTTGGTAAATAGATCATTTGGAAACAACTTTTTTTTATAAAGAGGTTAAGTAACCAATAAAATAATAAAGTAACATGACACGGCAATCTCAATACGATGGTTAGCTGTTAGGTAATCTCATGTATTGAGATTTTAAACTGTGTCAGTATAAAAAACTTATAAGCACGGGAGATTACTTAATAGCTAAACATCGTATTGAGATTGTGTGCAGACTTTTGTTCTGACACAGTTTGAAAATCGTCAAAACCATGATGTTTGTTGAAGATTTTTTTATTTAATCTATTCATTTTAGTAGCCTATGAAAAACATAAAAAGAAACAAATATAATACTTTGATTTACAGTCACTACAAATTTGTGGCGTATCCGTTGTCGTGTTATGTTACGTTATTATTTTATCGGTTACTTAACCTCCTTATAAAAAGTTAGTTTCCAAATGATCTATTTACCACGCTTATATTTTCATATAAACACACGAATTAATGTGAAGTGTTATTAATCAATTTTGATCGTAAAACATAATGTTATTTATCAACAAACTAGCTTCTCCATCATCAAGCTATTTAGTAATTTGTTCAAGTTTTGATTTTAATAAGATACATATAAGCTTATGAAACTTTGTAAATATTTAGACACTATATACCAAATTAATTCAAAGAAATCACAGAAATTCAACCAAAATTGAGGATCAAAATTTGATTACATTAATCCGTATCCACTTATCAGTGTCAGATAAGATGATTCAAGATCTGTTAAGTGTGATTGATCAGAGTTATGTTAAACGGTGTGACCTGTTAATCCGATATCTAAAATCTGACATACCTAACTAACATGTAATGTGTTAGATAGGTTAACAAATGATCGAGGAAATGCAACAATTTAACTTGACTAAAAAATAGAGGAATAATTGGAAAAAAGAAAAAGATGAGATGGATATTCTCGCACTCGACCTTGATCGCTTTCACGGGGCCAGACGAGCCTTCTTCGAGAGAAAACAAAACGCGATCAAGGTAAAATATGGGATTGAAGACTA
This sequence comes from Smallanthus sonchifolius, assembly GCA_023525975.1. Lineage (NCBI taxonomy): Eukaryota > Viridiplantae > Streptophyta > Magnoliopsida > Asterales > Asteraceae > Smallanthus > Smallanthus sonchifolius. The sequence goes on along the minus strand of CM042041.1, from coordinate 54,696,327 downwards.
GTTTTTATAAATTTATGTAATTTTTATTTAATGTTTTTTTATTTTATGCTTTTTTTTTATTTTATAGTTTTTTTTATCAATTGTTTTAATGAAATTTGAATTTATCTTATATTTATGTTTTATTTTTAAAAAAATTGAATTGTTGCATTTAATACTCATTTGGGTATCCCTCACATGAGTATACCCCTTGCCATTTGAGAGCCAAGTGAGGAGTATGCAAATCTGACGTAACACCTAGGTAGCAGAAAATGTACTCTCACTTGAAAGAGCCAATTGAGAGTATACCTCAGACTCTAAGTGCGATTTCATTTTTTTAATTGTTTTACTCAAATCGGACTTCCCAACTACAATTTCAGGTAGATTAGACAGGTGGTTTGCTGTTACGGTCAGAGCATTTTGAATATGACAGCGTTTTCACACTTATGTGTGCGTGTTGTCAAATTATTAGTCCACGTTGCTAACGTTTTTGTACTTTTTGTCGACATTTTTGCTGGAATAGTACGTATGAAAGGTCCAAGTATAAAATGAGATATTTGACTTTTTTTAAGGACATTTTAGAATTTTTTTTTCCTTTAAAAATAGTCTTAGAGGGTGTTTGGGAGTGTGATGGGAAAGTGCTTATTGACTTATTGGTTTTTTTAAAAAGCTCATAAGCCAAAAAAAGTAGCACTTTTTTTTTAAATAACTCAATAAGTCAATAAGTCATTCTTAAAAGCCAAGAAATCTTGACTTTTGAAAATGACTTATTCACTTATTAGCTTTTCAAAAAGGCAAAAAGTCAGTAAGTTATTTACAAAAGCACATCCAAACACTTCGTTATAATAAAACGAGGCATTTGACTTTTCATAAAATCGGTTTCGCGTAATTTTAAGAAATGAAACGATGACATAAATAGAACTGATAAAAAAACCTTGACGTATTTAATTTATTAAACTTGGCATTTTAAGAATCATGCAAATTAAACGATTTTAACTTTTTCATAAGACGTAAAATCACATAATTTTGATGAACATTTCTACCCGTTTGTATATTTTCTGCCGTCTGTTTTGATGTAGGTGTTACTTTATATGTGCTCGTGTAGTCCACTAGTACTATTTATTTATTTTGTTTTGTTTAGCTATATTAAATGTCATCTATCTGCTATATGTAATTTATACTTATTAACAAATAGGTTTCAAAAGACAGAAAAAAAGATTGGTGCATTACTTAGGGGCCAATAAAGAGCCTTTGGATGCAACTTATTTTTTACAACACTACAACTACAACTACAACATCACATCAACTCTACCCTTTTTCTAATCTACTGCACATTTTTAAACAAATTCAAATTCATGAGTAATATTCATATTTCTCCATAAAAAAAGGGTCCTAAATTCCTAAACTACCCCTCCATTTCTTACTACTTTCATCTTTTGATCAACAGCACTGATAAAAGCAGGAGAACAGACCTCTGGGGCTATTTTCCGTGGGCGTTTTGGGCGTTTCATCTCTGTCTTCAATCAACGTGCTTGTACCAGGAGACGGTGGTAAAAAAACAGTATTCTGGGAAGTGAAAATCCGAGGTGGGATAGCTGTGGGGCCCAGTGGTGCGTTTTTTGACAGATAATGAAGAAGCATTTGTATAATTTGAGTGAAATTTGGGCGAGCGTTTGGATCTTCTTGCCAACAAGATGTCACAATTAGAGCCAAATCTTCCTCAAGGTCATCAGCACTCGGTCTCACATTCTGTGAAGCAAATAAAAAAAGATAATCATGATAATCATGTCATTTAAATTCGCATTATAATCAACAGCTAAGATCTCCCCATCATGATAAAAAAAGTTTTCCAATTTGCTACATTCCATTAAAAATATTGACTTTATAAAGTATAAAGTATGTTAATTCCAAAACCTACAAACAATGGATTATAAAGTATGTTAATTTTTAATGCAATTAACTGTTTCCAAAAGCAGGTTGTTGATTGTATATTTGTATTGTAGCAGAAGGGCCCTCCATAGAATTGACCTTTTCCATGATGTTACTGGCCCATTTTCATAGGGTCAAATGGGTGGTAGTTTTAGACTTTTAGTCGGATGAAATGTTTTCTGAATCCAAATTCAACCTTTATTTAAAAAATATCCTCTAATTTAATGATTAAATATGATGAGTGAGTTTTAAGATTTAAAATTTGAGTGGGTTGCTTATATTCCATCTATCAATGAGTAACAAAATCTTATTTTTTAGTTGCAGTCATTTTCAAATACAGTTTCTTCCTATTTTTCATAAAGGGTCCATGTATAAATTTGTCAAAAAAAGTAAATTAAAAATAGAGAGAACACTTTCAGCCAAGTTATGCGAAAATGGGCCTCATGGAGTGTATTATATTTCCAAACAGGTCAAACCGTAAAATTAAGAAATTTTAACTTAAAACGAAACGGGTCAAAATGATTACAAGTCGCTTCAAGTATACTCAAGTGTTAAGTCGACCCAATTTGACCCAACCAGTTTTGATTTGTTACTAACATGTCCGGCCCACCCATTTTTTCGAGAGGACAAATACCTTGAAAGCAGCTGCATAAGCAGCCTGTAGATTTGACATGCCCTCAAATGGTAACTTGTTGTGTATGAGCTCCCACAATACAATTGCAAAACTGTAGGCATCTACTTTGTGGTTATAATGCTTTTTTTCTCCTTGTCTGAGTGTTACCGTGCTGTAAAGCTGCATATACACCATTACTTCTTTTAGTTTATAATGCAGAATCAATAACCCGTGGAAGGGGAATATATTTACCCAAATAATGTTCGATTTGGGTTATAGTTTCTCTCTAACGGGATAAATGAATAAAATAAAAAACAGCAAAAAATGATACGTATCAAATGAGCTATACATGTTGAAATCGACCGAAATGTATCTAAATTCTTACGTAACGTTTATTCAAAAAAGATGGTTATAGTTTTACAATACAGCTTCCATAGTCATAATTAGTACATAATCCATTTAAATAATTACCTTTAAAAAAAGACGAAAAAGTGATTCTGGGTCAAACCAACCCAGCCCGTTTTGACCCAAACTCATTTTGACATGTTAACCGGATTTACTAATTACCTCAGGAGCCATCCAGCGATAGGTTCCAGTTTCTGCAGTCATCATCTCTGTTAATGATTCTTCTCTTGCCAGACCAAAATCAGCAAGTTTCACTGATTTGTGATCAGCTGTAAGCAGCAAGTTTTCTGAAAAAAGAAATTACAGCGAGAATGACACATTAATCGATCGATTGTACAGATTTAAACACAAAAGATCATAAGTCTGCAATGATCAATTTACAATATATAATTAAAAAGATAAAATTTACCTGGTTTTAAGTCCCGGTGAATAATTCCATGCGAATGTAAACACTCCATTGCACGCGCAATATCAAGTGCAAACCCTATAGCAACATGCGTATCCAATCCGTTTGGTCTCCTATTCACCAAGTATTTTCTTAAAGTTCCACCAGTGAGAAGCTCAGTTACTATAACCATCACAGGTTCCTTGCAAGCTCCAATAAACTGATGTAAAAAAGATTTAATTTTTCAATAACTGTTAATAATGTGACATGTATCAATCAAGATATACAATACAATATTATCCATTTAATGATAAAAAAACAACCTTTACTAAATTCTTGTGTTGTACTTTAGATAACATTGCTACTTCTCTCACGAATCGGCCTTTTGTCTTCGCTATCTCCTCAGACGTATCGCCTTTATTCACAAGTTTAATGGCAACAATCTTGTTTTTATATCTGAATCAATGCAGACAGATCAATAAAAGCAACACAATCACCTTGAACAATCCAAAACAATTATTCATATATAGTTGAATAACCCAAGTGGTCATATGAAAAGGATAACATATGGGCCGTATAACCTAACATACTGGCCGTATAGTACGGCCGTATAGATGGTAAAAAAAGGTTATACGGCATGTATAGCATCTTTCAATGGTGTACACCGTCATATCAATCACTTCTTGTGTCAGTCATAAATCTATACGGCCAGTATAGCTTTGTATGATACGGCTCTTATAAGAAAAAAGCACAACTCATATGGCCCGTATAAGAAAAATTCACAACTAATACGGCCGTATAGCATCTGGTATCTTAGGGGCAACTGTCTGCATAAGCTCCCCTATGAAAAAAGATCAAGAATTCCAAATAAATTCAATGCTTGCAACTAGATGCTTAACAATTATAAAAACACAAAAATTGAGATCCATTTTACCAACTAATTACAAATTAAAATGGGATTTCTTAAACGTAATCAACTTACTTGCCCTCATATACTTTAGCATGTGCACCCTCTCCAATCTTTGGACCAACAAATAGAAGCTTGGGATCAATCAACCATTTAGCTTCCAATTTAAACTCCCCTGCTGACAAAAACTCATTTCCAGATCCCATTTTCTCTGACGCTTTTTATCAAACACCTTACAGGCACAATCTTAAACAACATAAATAATCAAACCCACAACTTAAAAAAAAGCTCGCTTCAGCTTTAATGGCAGAGACCTATACCGTGAGATCTCACACACACACACACAATTAAAAAGTTGCAATCAGATTGCCTTTGTTTGGGATACAAAAGATAAAACCCCCATGTTCACTAACCCCACGATTTTAATAAAAATTAAAGACCTGTTAAAAAAAGCTCTCAGCAGGATCAATGGGTACTTGTGAAGATTTAAAAATATGGATATTTGATCTGCAAAGATAGGGAAGGAATTGTGCAAAGTGTGTCGTAGAGAATCGTGTGTGCATTATTTAAGGGATTAAAATATTTATGAGAAATATTTGGGTTAGATGCATTTGATTTGAGATGAGGGGTGATGCAGCTTTTATAGTTGGACTATCGTCCTCAATTTTATTTATTAAAATATATTTGACGAATATTTCGAAAAAGTTAATGGCATTAAAATTAATTAATTCATTTTTTAATATGTATTAAAAGTAATTTTAGTAGAATGTTTAAAAAAATGTGACTATCTCAATTTATTCATATAAACTAGTTAATTGAGGTTGTATTTCTATAATAAATAGATTTTAATATTATTAGTTTTACTTTTTTAAGAATGACTAATTCATACACTCTCTACGTCTACTTCTAACCATTGAACTAGAACTTTCAACCAATTGAAGAAATACATTTACTACATGATATTGCTAGGCTACAAGCAAACAAACATACAAGTCTGGTAAAATTTCATTTAAAGAGTAGGGTCTGAAGATAATGAGATGAGAGCAAACCTCACATCTACCCCATAGGGTAAAGAGGTTGTACCAAGAGAGACCTCTAGCTCGAAAAACATACTAAATATGCATACAATAAACAACAAATATCATGTGTCAAAAACGTATAAAAGAACAAGACATAAGATTGTACCATAAGCCGACAAAAGGAGCAACATGCATAGTAGTTCATAAATTTGAAAAAAAAATGAAGCATACAAAATACATACAAGAACACATGTCATAATCATGTAATCAAGTAGTCATAACATATACGAGAACAATTAGGCATACAAATATATGTCATAATCATGTAAAAAAGTCACTAAGACATACAAGTCATAAGGCTAAAGTAGATAAGACAAAAAGCAACCCAAGACTAGAGGCCCACCTGCAACTAAGGTCAAACCTTTAGCGAAGCTAGCATCAATACATACGGGTAAAGGCGACCTAAAGGTACCCTAAGTGACAAATCCCTAACATTTATCCGGCGTTTTCACAAACTCTTATCACTGATCATGTCCTCGAAGAGGTGTAAGTCTGTCGAATCTTCTCATACCTCGTCAATTTTGCTATGCGTCTGCTCATCTTCCCCTCCACCGTGAGGGTCTCCACGCTCCTTACTGGTGTCGTCATTTGTCTCCTCCGCGCGAACGGGCCTAAATACTTAAACTTGATTGTTTGTGCTATCGCTTATCCTCCAATAGTCAACTGGGTGTCCGCTTCATTATTTGTTCCGATAAAGTTACAAAAGAGATACTCGGTTTTAGACCGACTAATACGTAAACCTTTACACTCTACGGCTACAATATAGTTATTTTGTAAAATAGACAAGAGTTCTGTATTTTAATGTTAATAAATTGTTAAATTTATCACAAACAGCAATATTTGTATGTATATTTGAATCATCATACGTGAATAATAATTTATATATTTAAATTATCATACGCTTCAATTTTTTTTTATTGAAACTTACTTAAAGATGCGAAATTATATGTATATATATAAATAATAACTAGTTTTTACCCCCCGCGTTTCGCGTCGGGAGTCTGGTCGTTATTGGTTTGGCTCGTTTGCGTGGAATCGCAAACTCGTTATAACGTACGATACCCAAAAACACTCGAAGTTGAATACAACTTTGTCTCTAATAAAATTTAAACCAGAACGTTAACAAAAGAAATTATTAAGAAAACGACGCATTCCGTTATTTAAAAAAACATAACGAACGAAAGTTATCATAGATAACGTTGTGCGGCCCATCGTTAATAAAATTTAAACAAAAGCATAGGCACAACGGTAAAAATAATGTTAATAGAAATGAAACATAAAACTAAATAATAAAAAAGGGGAAAACAAATTAAAAAAATTACCGGTTCGGTTGGTCGAAAACCATAAGGCGAATCGATAATACCAATATCGACAATGATGTTGTTCGCCCATAATATGTTCAGTTCATCATGGTACCACAATGGTAACGGCCCTCGATACAGGCAACGATAAAAAAAATCGATTTTGAATACAACTCCGTTTTAAAACAAATTTATGTCAGAACGTTGACAAAAAAAACAACTGCGCACCCGTATTTTGAAAAAAGTTAACGAACGAAAGTTTATTGAACTTATGTGGCAAATCTATAAAAAAACAGAGTTTTGAGTAAAGAAAAAAAAATTAAAGCCTGTTTTGAACTTTAGTGGCCAGTTTATAAAAAAAAACTTTTGTAAAAAAAATGAAAAAAAAAACTACTATTCATCCCCATGGGAGGCGAATCGATAATACCAATATCGACAATGATGTTGTTCGCCCATAATATGTTCGGTTCATCATGGTACCACAACGGTAACGGCACTCGATACAGGCAACGATAAAAAAAATCGATTTTGAATACAACTCCGTTTTAAAACAAATTTATGTCAGAACGTTGACAAAAAAAACAACTGCGCACCCGTATTTTGAAAAAAGTTAACGAACGAAAGTTTATTGAACTTATGTGGCAAATCTATAAAAAAACAGAGTTTTGAGTAAAGAAAAAAAAATTAAAGCTTGTTTTGAACTTTAGTGGCCAGTTTATAAAAAAAAAACTTTTGTAAGAAAAATGAAAAAAAAATGAAAAAAAACTTTTGTAAGAAAAATAAAAAATAAAAATAAAAATAAAAAAATCACTATTCATCCCCATGGGAAATATATATATATATAATTAGACTTTGTTATTCCACACGTCTAATGAATTATTAAACAATACATATAATTAAGGGTACTACTAACCACACACGGAGAATGCTAATTGGACTTGGCCATATACGCATCGTATAGGGCAATACGATGCGTATAGCCCTTCACAATTTCCCATGCCCGACATTCTCTTCCAGCCTGGTCATTCAAACATCGTATACGCCTCGTATAGGGCAATACGCTGCAGTTTAGGGTACAATGTACCTTCTGCCACTAGTCACATCACCTCGTACCCTATACGCATCGTATTGGGCTATACGATGCGTATAGGGCCCAAATTTTGTGTATTTAACCATGCAGAATTCTCATTCGAACCGAACGTATGCTTTCAAAATTCAAAAATTATAAACATGTCTTGGTGGTGGGATGGTAACTACGGTTTTCAGGTATATTCTAACGAGTCGGTGGAAAACAATCCGCAAAGTTTTGGCGTTCAAGAGGTGAACCAGGAGGAGGTCTCGTCCAACGTTTATTCTCATCAATGGGTAAGGCTTCCAGATTTGAACGAGCCACTAAGCAATCTCGAGTTCGTATACGGTGAACCGTCTTACCTTACACAACCCACGAACGAATACGTATACGATGAAGTCTCTTACCCGACACAACAAACCGATGACTCCGAAGACGAAGAACAAAATAATCAAAATTTTCAGTCTCGTGAGCAGTTGGTTGACTGGGCTACCCGGAGAGGACGTGACAATGGTTACGTCATTGTCACCCGACGATCGAGGAGAAAAGGCGACGATCCGACAGAACCGTTTATCAAGGTGTGGCTTGTGTGTGACCGTCACGGCGAACGTGCGTCTACTGCCACGGTTAGACGTGCCGGTAGCAAGAAAATTGGTTGTCCCTTTAAATTGGAAGGAGGGTACCAAGAAAATACTGGTGATTGGAAATTAACGGTGAAGGATGACAGTCATAACCACGATCCTAGTCAACATCTTGAGGCGCACTCGTTTGCAAGGAGACTGTCTCAGTCGGAACAACTTTTGGTGGGGAAGTTGTATTCGCAAAACATGTTGCCACGAAACATTCTAGCAACTATAAGGGAACAAAACACAGAGAGTAGTTGCATTAAAAAAGACATTTATAATGCAATACAAAAGATAAAAAACGAAACGAGAGTCGGTGAAACTCCAATACAGATTCTGGAAAACCTGCTTTCTTCAAAAAAATACGTCTACTATACTCGAGAAGATCCCGCCACAAATAGTGTGGAGGAGATATTCTTTGTTCATCCGAAATCGTACGAGATGTGGCGTGCATTCTCGCACGTGTTGATGATCGACGCGACATACAAAACAAACATGTACAAACTTCCATTTGTCCAAGTGGTCGGTGTGACCTCCACACACCAGTCTTTTTGCATCGCTCATGCATTTATATCAAAAGAACGGGAGGAAAACTTCGTCTGGGTGTTACTTCAAATAAAAGCAATGTTGCAAAAGTGTATGGAGCCGCGTGTGATAGTAACAAACAGGGACAAAGCTCTTATGAACGCGTGTGATAAAATATTTTTGAGCTGTTCCAAGAACCTATGTCGGTGGCACATACACGAGAATATCGCAAAACATTGCAGGGCATCATTTACAGACGAAGACTGGAAAAATTTCAAGTATTCATGGTCGGTATTATGTGAGTCTCCCACGCCAGATATATACCAGTACAACTTCAACCGACTTTATGAACGTCTGTACGCAGCCAAACGAGGAAGTAAGTTTTAAATATTAAATATTTAATATTCAAGTATTTAAATATTTATTCAATATTAAATATTTTTCTAGGAGTTATTGATTATGTGTCTAAAAATTGGCTGGACCCGTATAAAGAAAAGTTTGTATCCGCGTGGTACAACAAAAACCTCAATTTTGGTCAACATACAACGAACCGAGTCGAGAGCCAGCATTCGCTCTTAAAGAGCTATCTTAGAAACGCTAACAGCTCGCTAGATAGACTTGTTGGGTTTGTTGATGAAATTGTATCAGATCAGTATTATCACTTACAGTTTGGGTTTGGAACAAGCATCATAAGGAAAATGGACAGCCACATAGCTATTCAATTGTTTGATATCCTGCACGGTAAAGTTTCACATAAAGCTCTAGATTTGATAGAAAACGAGTGGTACAAGTTATCAAATATACGGAAACAAAATGCAACGTGTGGGTGCCAACTTTTCAGTAGTTGTGGGTTGCCGTGTGCTTGTCGTCTAGCAAATATCGAAGCTACAGGTAAACTGTTCTGACTATTTAATTATTATTATTATAAATTATTTCAATTAAAAAAAATATATTAAAAACAATATATTAATATTATTATTTATTATTTAAACAATATATTATTATTATTATACAGGTGGCATAATCCCTCTAGATGCAGTGGACGTCTTCTGGAGGAAACTTGATTTAAAACCGTCGTTTGTCGATGATGAAAATGTAGACGTGGATAAGGTACTGAGACAAGTGAGAAACAAAATTATGTCACAACCCGATCAGGTCAAAAGAAGTATGCTGTCGAGAATTACAGGGGTTGTCTTTCCGAGCAAAAGTAACAAGAAAGCGCCTATGGTACAAGAAGATACTCGCGGTCGTCCAACTTTGAAAAAGCAACAACAAAGGAAACAGGATGTCGCGAGAAACAACTCATTGACAGGTTCCCAACAAAGCAAATGTGACCCTGCGAGACACAGCTCGTATATTGCGTCACAAGACTCTATACAAGCGAGTTCGGTCTTTCAACACAGTCGTTCAACTAAGGGTAACGGAAAGCAACCGCAAGATGATAACGCCCATCTTGGGTTTCCATTGATTACGGGGAATGATGCGGTTAACAATATAAAATGTTTTAAGGATTCGATACCCTTTTTAAATTAATTTTATTGTCATTTTAAATATTTTTATTTAGTTATAACTAATTATAATGTTAATTAAATATAATAATATTTCAAATTTCTATACGCCACGTATAGATCAATAATGTTAGGTTATTATTAAATATTAGCGGGTGAAACTAGGTAGATTAGCGATTTTTAGGTTTTAAATTAAGAACTATACGCCGCGTACAGGACCATACGTGGCGTATAGTTCCTCTGGATTGATCTAAGGAAGAAGATGAAGCCAGACGTCACGTATAAGTCTATACGCTGCGTATGACTCAGTTTACCCGGTCACATGCCTGCGTATGGCCTAGTTTGGTCGCGTATGGCTTGGTTTACCCGGCAACTCGCCCGCGTATGGCCTATTTGGCCTGCGTATGGCTCAGTTTACCCGGCAACCGCCTATACGCCACGTATAAGCCTATACGTGGCGTATAGGTTTTTAATTTAAAATTTAAATTTATTATTTATTATTATTTAATAAAAAAATATATTAATATTATTATTAATTCAATTTATTATTTAAAATTTAAACAATATATTATTATTATTATTATTATTTATTATTTAAATTAAAATATTAAAAACAATTAATTATTATCAGATATGACGAATTATGATGATGATGTTCAGATGGATCAGCTAGACGATTTTGCGCACTATCCTTTTCTAGATTTTTCGCCCGATACAGAGGCTTATTCCTCGAGGAGGTGCATGAGGCCGAGCGAGCTAGGGCCATCATCGGTGAGGACACGCCATGGTCGCGTCTTTTTGACCTTTCTTTTGAGGAGACATACCGAGAGCTTGTCGTCGAGTTTCTTTCGACGTTCATCTATTCAGAGACTGGGCTGCAGCCTCTACCCGGGGAGGCGCCGGATATTGAGGATCCGGATCGTATTTCTTTTTCTAATTTTGGGGTCGTTTACCGTCAGACCCTCCGTCAGTGGGCCGTCACGATGGGCTTGTACTACGAGCCTGAGACGGTCGCGCCGCTATTCACCGAGGCGGTGACGGAGGTTGACAAGGAGGAACTCCTTGTTTTTTGGGGCTTGATTTCAGATAGTCCTTGGTTGGGTACCAAGGGGAGGGTCTCGGGTATTAGAGACCCTTTGTATAGATATCTGCACCGGCTTATTTCGACGTCGATCGCACCGCGTCTGAAAAGCCGTGAGTGGTGCACTGATAGAGATCTTTTCTTCCTTTTCTGCCTGCTTACTGGGAGGCGGTGCGACCTGTCCACGAGCATGGCGCTTTATTTTGCTTCAGCCTATATGAGACAGAGGCGCGGACTTTTATATGGCGGTGCATTCATCACGCATATCATGCGGTCGGTCATACCATTTGGCCACCATGAGCCTCAGATGTTACCGGCCATACCCCCTGTCCGATTAGATCGTCGCACGGCGAGCGGCATGCGCATCACGCACCGATTCCCGCAGGGCCTTTGGTTCGTAGGGGCCGTCCAGGACCAGGTTTGGGTCCCGGTGCCGTTGCCGCAGATGCCTGGACAGTTGGACCCGCCTATGCCTCAGCCGCTGCAGGGTATGGCGATTGAGGACGAGCCTCCACACGTCGAGCAGGTCCACGAGCATCCGCCACAGCATCCCCGACACGTACGTCGGTCTGTTAGGCTGGATAGGGCTACCCAGGCATTGCTTGATGTCCTTGTTGCCGACTCACGGCGACAGGGTCGTCAACTCGATCGCATGGAGGACCTGATGACGTGGGCGGTTGGACAGCTCGTGAACCAGTCACGAGCCGCCGGCATCGAGCCACCCCCACTACCACCGCCACGTCATTATCCGGACGACCCCGTTCAGGATGAGGGCGGGGCAGGTCAGGGTGAGGCCGGAGCCGATTAGGTTTAGTTCTTTTATTTGTATTTTGTTTATTTCGTTGTTATGTATGTAAAACATTTTGATGTATATATTTAATTTTATAATGTAATGTATATAATGTTTAGTTTACTTGTTTGGTTGTAATGTTTAATATTTTGTTTGGTTTGTAATGTTTAATATTTTGTTTGGTTTGTAATGTTTAATATTTTGTTTGATTATACTGTAAAAATATAATAAATGTTTTAAAAAAATATAAAATATATAAAATTTATAAATAGATAACAAACTTATATTAACAAACTTATATAAACAAAATTATATAAATTTTAAAAAAATATAATTAAATAAATAATCCTATACGTGGCGTATAGGTCTATACGCCACGTATAGGATTATTTATCACCAAATCTTCCAACTTTTGAAGAAAAATATTGAGCCCTGTCTCATACGAGGCGTATAGGGCAATACGAATCGTCTGGGATACCAGAATGACACGTGTCATTCTGGTGTCAGAGACTAAACCCAATACGCCCTCGTATTGACCTATACGAGGACGTATCGCGTGACGACGGGTCTAATTAGCAATATTCCGTGTGTGGTTAGAATCGCCCATAATTAATCTAAAGATGGAGCTCATGCGGGTCATATACTAAACAAATGAGAATTTCTTTAGGATTATTTATTCCATGTTATATAACTTTTTATATGGTAAAGGGATTATTATATTAAACCAGATATTTATTTATTCCTCTTAATATATCGTATAGGGAAAATAAAAATTATATAATTAAATAATTAAGTTTACTTTATGTTAAAGATTTTGTCTCCGCACCCCATCGAAAATTTGAAAATAAACAGAAAAACTGTATTTTTAGCTTTTATAAATTTTTATGTCTATAATCACTCTTTATGAAAAGATTAATTTCCTTGTTTTTTTTATTTTATAAGGTTAAAATGTTATAAGTTAATTAAAACTGAGTTGTTTATAATGTTTGTTTGTATGGGTAAAATACTAAAATATCCTGGTGACAATTCGTCACTTGACTAAACATCACCAAATTGGTGCCATGTGTCACTAATCAGGCAAAACAACCTAGGGAACATATCACATAGCCGACAACCCTATGAGCACCAAGTGTCCTCTATAATCTTGTTTGTCTCCCATGGCAACATTTTTTTTATCATTGAAAATGAAAATAATAAGAGTTCGCATATAATATGTTTAAAGGAATTGAGGGTGTAAAAGATATTTAAATTTAAAAGTATTGATTTCAATCGAGTGAGATTATGTGAATCAAAAGGGACCTTAGTTTGTACCAGGGGTGTTGTTTTTATCTAAAACCCGAATATTAAACAATCCAAACCCTTTTAAGATGGAACCTAAATTCGAAGGTAATGTTTAGTTTGGTAATTGGGTTAAAAAAGATTAACTGGTTAACCTGAATAATAATAAAAAGGTATTTTATCATTAGTATTTATTTGTAATCTTAGCTCAATATACATCTAACCATTTTTAATGCTTATTTTATTTGACTTTTTTCAATATATGATTGGAAACATACGTGTGACATCCGACAATTTTAGGTTAACTCCGTTAACTCAAACCTCGTTAGTTCAAACATTATTCATTGCAAACTCAGTTATCTCAGTTAGTCACACGTGCATGACATTTAATTAGGTTAATTAAATGTGTCAGTTATTTCACACACAACGACAATCCGTAGAATTACCGGATCACACTCGAGTCTAACCCGGAACGTTGGTGATTAATCAAGATTAATATTACAAACATTTAATAATTTATATTTAATATAAATTATATGAGTTTTATGTGATTACGTGACTTTACGTGAACTATGTGGATTTTCTTGTTATCGCGCATGTTTATCGGATATTAATTATTTTTATAAAAATTAGAGTTTTTATAAATATAATAGTTAAGAGATTTAATTAGTAGTTAAGAGATTTAATTAGTATTTAAATGATTAATTGTAATTAAAAAGCTCATGAACTTAGAAAGCCCATGATTCATTAAAACCCATCCATCCATGTATAAAAGGAAAATTATAAAATTTAAAACCTAATTCCCGTTTTTTTGTTGTGGCCGTCGAAACCCCCCCTCCCCCCCTTCTCTCTTTGAGCCGCGACCTTCAAGCCACCCAAACCCACATCGATCGAGCTCCAATCGCGAAACCGGAAGTGAATACGTGCTAGTCTAGGCATTCCTAACATTCCTACGTAAGTTATTTTATTTAATTCCGTCATTATTTCATTATGATTTTTATGATCGAAACCCTAGTTCATCCAAACTTGATATTTTCGAAATATGATAATGAATTAGTTAATTGTTTGATATTGTTGTATCGTATTGGTGATTTTATGAAAATATGTGAAACCCTAGTTTCCATACGAAGTGTAAATTGAGATTTGTTGATTATGTGAAGTATAGGAATTGCATGCTAGACGTGAATTATGATTAATATAGTTATAATTATATTAGTTGAGAGATTTGGGATTGATTAGACGTGTTAATTGTGTAAACAAAGCGTGTAATGGACTACTTACTAAAAGAGAAAACTTTGTTGAAAGATGATTTTTGAATGTGAGGTTTCTTGACGTGCATGATATTATTAAATGATACTAGTATGTTATTATGAAGGTAATGAAGCTTGTTAAAGTGTTGTTGGATACAAATAGCATGCTTAGATCATAGGTTACTAAAAGTGAAAACTTTGTGATTTGGAACTTGATGTCTAAACTTAATGATGTGTGTTATGGTAATCTATTATGTATTAGCGTGTGTAGATAAACATGGGATGATGATACGAATGTGTTATAGATAATGTGATTCATTTGAAAGCAAACATGAGTTTATATTATTTTTAAAAATATTAAATTAATGTAACGTGTATTGTTGACGTAGTTTGCCATGCTAAATTAGTTGTGACTTAGGTAACATGAAACGTGAATTATTTGTGTGCTAAGCGTGTTGTTATACAAGTCAAACATTTAATCACTAAACGGGTCACCAACGGGTCGTCTAGTCAAACTTGGTCAAACTTAGTCAAATTTGGTCAAACTTGCAAACCTTTTCTAAACACTTAAACAATAGTATTGTTTGGATACTAAGGGTTCGTATCAACTTGCACAAACACACACTTATAAACCGGTGTTTATAGGTGGCAGTTAGTCGTCAAGCATTGTAAGTTCGCTTTCTTTCGCACGCACTCTAAGGTGAGTTTCACGGCCCTTTTTCTTATGATTTAAACTTGGGGGAGAAAACATGGGTACGAAAATTTAGATTTTACATTTCAATTATATCACTTGTTGTACTAAGTACAAACATATCATGCAAGTCCTTACTTATCGAACCGTTTAATATATGGGATAACGAGGTAATCTTGAGTAGTACTACTAGGCATTGACAAGCCCCACCCGCGTTAGTCGCGCTAACACGACAGGTAGTCGAACGGGTGTAACATTGACCTAAACATTTACCATTGATCATGATAGTCATGGTAGGAGGCAGTTCAAACATAAACAGTCAGCTTCGATGTCGAAACGCTTTAGTAACATGTAACTAGGTTAGCTACCTATGATATAAATTGTAAATGGTTTTATCTAGTAAACTTTACAAACATTAAAACCTGTGAACTCACCAACCTAGTGTTGACACGTTTTAGCATGTTTTCTCATGTCATTAAGGTACAAGCACAAGCTAAGGCATGCATGCATTCGAAGTCCATCATTTTCAAACTCAAGAACTATTTATTTTATTTATTGTTGAATTATTTATTTTTAGCGCGACTGTTTTGGCGCATGCTTTTCATTTAACTTTTCGCTTCCGCAGTCTTACATTAAATCAGTGTTTTCATTATTAGTGTTGCATCGTGACTATGAGCAATGCTAGTGTTTTTACTAAACTCATATAGAGTCGTTCAACGTAACTAATGACTGAGATCCTGGTATGTCACGCTCCTAACGTTAAAACTCCGTTAGTGGATTTTGGGGGTGTGACAATACGAGCGGACATAAAGGTGACAATTTGAATAGTGAAGATTGTTAAATAGTTTATTAGTTTATACGATTTGATGTTTTCTTTTTAGTTTATATGATTGATTGATACGGTTTCGTTTTGTGCTTATTTTATTTGATATTTTTTTAGTTAATATATGTGTTTACTACATGGGTTTGAATGAAAATGTCACATTGAGAGTGTTTTTATTTTACATTTTGTGTTATTATTTAATGAATATCATGTTAAGTTAAAATGTAAAGTATGCATTGTAACTTGTAGTTAGGAACCTGAATAGCTAACCAAACCCGAAACCGAATAACCCGGAACTGATTAATCCGAATCTAATTTGGGTCGGTAAATGGGTAGGATTCCTATAACAAAAACCCGAATAATCAGATCCGAATAACCCGAAACCCGATTAAAAACCCCAAAGAACACCCCTAGTTTGTACTCTCATGGACACTGATTAAGTGTTCAATGACTGCATTATATACTATATCTACACAATTAGTATTATGTAACTAATCTATTTTTTCTTCCACTATATGACTATATCTACACATCAGAGTTGGTGGTTCAGTGATAGAGAAAAATCATCTGAAAACACTAAGGTTCAAGAAGGATATGAGTTTAAGTTTCACTCTAGAATGAATAAAGAAATTTGCCTTAAGTATGCCTATATAACACATATAATATTATGTATAACTCATACTATGCAACACTATTTATTAAGTATAAATGATCACCGTTAAAGTATTTGTTGTAATTATTGAATACATTTATAAGTAAAATACAATAAATTCTTAACGCTAGTATACTTTATTTATTTGTTTTTTTTACAACAAATAGAAGTTTTATTAATAACAACCGCTACCAGCAAGGAGTTAGAAGTGAATAGCATATTACACTAACATCGAAAAGTTAGTGAAATAGAAGTTACACCATGTGTCTGACTCGAGTGAGGAGATTTTCACTTTATTTTTTACTCATATGGAGAAATTCACCTTGATCTTTTTCATCATTAAATACCTTTTCATTTGAATAGCGCTCGTATCTTTGAATAAACCAAACTATATATTGACGAAAACATTTAGTTTAGTGATATCGAGGTGATTTGACAAAATCTCACTAGAAACATGATTTTATTAAAGATGTTTTGGGTTTTAATCTTTTATAAAATAGAATGATTAACTAAATCAACTAAACGTTGTTTGTTTAAGGGTTATATGGTTCTCATTCAATTACTAACAACATTGACTTGGTGTTTTGTCCCGTGATTAAAGTTGACATTAATAAATTTGACTTCCTACTAATCTTTTTATATCAAATATATAAAATATTTGTAAATTAATATTTAGTTACTAGATAGCTAATTTAATATTTTAATAAGTACATATATATAAATTAAATTAATTTGTTCGAAAAAACAAAAGGGTTGGTTTGAAAATGCATGTCGGTGCTTTTAAATTCTATTTATAATATCTTTTCACACATGCAAAGTGATAAAACCTATGTTTATTTATGTTTGACTTTTTCTAAATTTTCCAAATTTCTAGCGGTTGGTCCAGTCGGTGGCTCTTAGAACCACCTGTTTTGAAAATTGACTTGTGGTTAAATTGTGAATCATAGGTTATGAAAGGGACATTCTAATTATTAAATGATGTATTTATAATTAAAAGACTGGGGGTTTAAATCTTATAAGATTCAAGTGTTAGTTTTAATCCTGAAACATGTAACATGATAAGTTGAAGGGGTGACACGTAAAAAAGTTTAAATTAGTCTTGGAATTTAAGTCGAGTAGTTTGGGTTTTATGTTTATCACTTATTTGTTTGAGTTAGTGTATAATTAAAAGCGGTGTTTGAGTAGGATTAAGAGACTTGTTTAGTAAGGTTTATTTTAGTATAAATAGATGTGTTAGGGGTCATTGTAAGTTAATAAACAAAAAAATCGATATTTATTGAGATCAAAAAAGTCTTGTGCTTGATTTTAAGCCTTATTTCCAATAATATGTTTGAAGTATTTATCCTAGAAATATAAGTGTTAGATGTTAAAAAAAATTAATAGTGAATCATTAGTTTTCGTGTTGAGCTATAGTCTCACTTGATAAATTTGAAGTGAAGTAGAATAAAATTAGCCGTTAATTTTTTTTTACCAAAAATCATTAAAAAAGTCGTTCAAAAAAATCACTTTTGTCCGCTTCGTTATGAGTTGAAGTACCAAACAATAAGTTTTTAATGAATAAGTTAAAACTAGTTACTTCTATTACAGCCACTAATGACAAGATAAAGGCTTTCATGTTTTTATGAGTTAAGCATAAGGCTAACATTTCTTATTTGATTGGCCCAAATAATATCTTTAGTTTTTTTTTTTTAATTTGGCTACTCAAGTTAACTTTTTGTTTATTTTCTACCTATATAATTCACTGTAATTAAAAAAAATAGTTAAAACTAGTAGAAATCATTAATGTTTACCAACAGTTTCAATTCGACTACCGGTCTGGTTTAATTTAAAAGATCACTTACAACTTCAACTAGCTGATTTTTTCGATTCAATGTGTCCTCATTAACCGGTTAACCTATATCACGACAATGGATTAAGTCACAAACATATGAATTTGTGATCTATGAGTTTTGAAGCATAGAAACACACTTTGAATGACTTCGGAGTCGTTCCTTTTTACATAACCCTGTAAATTTTACTATTCAACCATCTAGAAGATATAACTGAAAATAAATATCTTCAAATAAACTATAAAAATGTTCACATCTCTATTTTGTCTTGGATCATGCTATAAATAACTAGAAAATGTTTTCTTTTTGCAATTTTAAATATGTACACACTTGTGCGTCAATCCTACTTTAAGGAAAAAAAGGATATTAGGGGTGGATGGAAGTGTTAGCCCTCCAATTTTGACATTTCACTTGTTTCAAATATTTTTGTATTCTAGTTTTGGTCATAGATTCGGTGGTTGAACTATTCTATATACCTTTTGAGGTTCATATATAAGATGCAAAAAAAACCCATAAATAAATACAATTTATTATTTATTATAAGGAAACTCTCATCGTCATCACTTAAAAAGCGTTTGGTTCGCGTAATATTTTGGAATTTCTGGCTACTCACAAGAAAGAGACAGTCAGGGCATTTCCTAATTTTAGTTTGTGAATTTAGATATTGTATTTGTAAGTTTGAATGAGATTGTCTTCCACTTTTATGACGTGTAAACCCAAGCAAAAAAAAACTTTTCTACTATGATTATAAAGGTGTATATTTATAGATACAAATGTGTGCTATTATATATATAACCATGTGTAATTATATATATAGCTGCACATTATTATATGCATACATTATGTAATTATATACATAATTGTTTATTATTATAGACACTTCGGACTTCATACGCTTCACACTTATATAAATGTGTTAGTGTATATGTGTATTACATGACACATCATTTATCTGGCTTATAGAATAACAAAAACTTGTATTTTTATTTCTTTCTTCTATGACAATTAATTTTAATGCATTCTTTATTTCCTATATTTTTTTATTATTAAATTAATTAGGGTGTCTTCCAGTTTTTAAGAGTGGTCCAACAGTAGGGCAGCCAATTTGACAACCGACCTGATTTTCAGAACATTAGGATCAATTCTATGCTCTCTCATTCCACGCTCTCTTGTATTTACACCTAGAGGTGTAATCAAGCAAACCGCTCGTGAACTACTTAAAACCTGCTCGCCAAAACTCAAATTGAGCAAGCTTAAACAGGCTCGAGCCCGAGCTTGAGCTTGTATTGAAGGATTAGGTCAGCATATGTCGGCTGTGGAGTACCGGGCTATCCTCAAGTATCGGCTAATGATCCCCTTGTTTTCGACTGATGAGCCCTGCCCAGTTTGTCGCAAGGCTTGTTTGGATTCTTTTGGCGAGCATGCGGTCCATTGCAAAGAGTTACCCGGGTTTAAATACAGACATGATTTGGTTAGGGATGTTCTTTGTGATGTTCTCAAACGGGCAGGAATTTCTGCTAAAAAAGAGGCTCCCGTGAACTTTCTGACAGATCCGCTTGAAGGGAGGTCTACTCTACGGCCGGCTGATATTCTTGTGTTTGGTTGGGCAGGGGGGAAACACGCTTGTGTGGACCTTACATGAGTGTCCCCTCTTGTGGGGCTTAGGGACAATGGGGTTGTGGCGGGTCATGCTGCTTTAAAGGCAGAATCAAGCAAAGTTGCTAAACACGAGAAAGCTTGTTTAGAGAACCAACACGTGTTTATCCATTTTGCTTTTGATACTTTTGGGTTCCTAGAACCGGAGGCAGTGGAATTCCTAAACAGGGTTCAACGAGTCGTGCATAGTAATATTTCGGCCCCTAAGACCCAAAACTTTGTTTTTAGTAGGACCGGTTGCCCGTTTACCTGCCACTTTATTGTAATCGTCCTATTTTAATTAAAAAAATAATTTCAGTAAAATTTAATAAACAAGACCAAGCTTCACATATTAAGCTCGAGCAAACTCACGAGGCTAACGAGCCTTTTCTTTGTATAACTTTTATTTAATGTATTAAATATATACTTATGATATATTTAATGTTAATAATTATTTTTATTATATATAAAACTAGGTTAAAATCTTGTGTATTACACGGGTTGATAAAATATAATGTTATATATTTAATAATAAAAAAAATTATCTTTAAAACTCGTGTATTACACGGGTTGAATAAAATTCTTAAATCTTTATGTACATTTTATAAGTGGAAAAATGTATTATATATACTAATGATTTTTTAAAAACGTTTAAAAATATGTAAAAACTAATATATAATCGTGTTTCGAAAATACATTAATTTCTATTTAATATAATTTGGTTAAAAAAAGTTACATAATTAAAATTTAAAGTTTTTAAAATAAGTGATAATTTAAAATAAATATGTTTTATTAGTATAATTAATATTTTTTTTAAATAAATCATTATTAAAAAATAGGTGTATTTAATAAGAGAGAGAGACGGGAAAAAATGGTGAGAAGAGATATGGAGGCGACACGTGAAGTAAAAGATTTTTATTTATTATATAGTATAGATTATGATAGAAATAGTTAAATAATATATACTATTTATATATAATAATTATAGTTTTTAAATATATATATATATATAGTTATAAATAAAATAACTAAACAATTAATAGTTAATAAACGAGTCTCGAGCTTGAAAAACTACTCAAGAGTCGAGCTCTAGCTTTAGAAATAAAGTTCTAAACGAGCCGAGATTGAGTTTTCTTAAGTTAAACGAGCCAAACTTAAGCTTAGATGAGGTCTGGCTCGGCTCGATTAAAAGAATACAATTGATAATACCACTTATTGTAACATGTTGCAAAAGTGCAATATTCATCTCATTAAAAGGAAAATAAAGATGATATATGGATATAATCTCCCTCCAAAGAATACTATGCTAAACTAACACCAAATCAAATCAATTTGGTGTAGTTTGGTTTGGTAATGTATTAAAAGATGATATTAGTGTAAGCCCTTAAGAACCTTTTGTGGGTCCAGCTGGCCACTGAAATAACTAGAGGACACAATGGAAAGTTCTTGACGACCTTTCCATTCTTCACATGGTTTTAAGTTTATTGGATTTTCAATAGATGCAGCATCCAGGCAGAACATGGTTTTGTAGTCTTCATCACCCAAATCCACAATTGCCTTTGCCTTCTTGTCCCAAGGATTCCACACAACTGAAACATGCGACATATTTTAATAGGTTTTGCCACGGGTTGGGTTAGTTAGTTAGTTAACTGCATAAAAAGATAACCAACTTTTGTCCAATTTAGATTTAATGTTGTCACGCATGTTTTGTTACTCTAGTCACATTAGTGTCACGTAAAAAGAAAAAAGTCAACATTTAGGTAGGTGCTAGGGGTGTTAATGAACAGGTAAAACTTATCGAACCAGACCGTGAACACCCCTGACATTTGTCCTTGTTAGTATTTTTGACCTTGTAATGTGTAGGGATTACCTTAAATAGAAATTGAACGAAAGTTGGTTCTGTTTTTATGCAGTTAACCTTAATTGAAGTTTACAAATCTATGTTGGAATTAGAATATGATGAAAACCTGCATCCACCATGCCTTCTTTACATAGCACAATTGTTCGCTTTCTCTCATGGTCTATTACAGCAATCTTAGTAGGTGTGCTCAAGTACACTCGATCAATCTAAAAGTAGAAAATGCAGTAAAAACATTGGAATTAACAGAGTGAAATATGCACAAAAAAAAATGAAGAAAATGTAAGGATTTTTGGGTCTGTAATTCCTTGATTGAAAAAAATTGCTCATCATAAGGATTAAGAGTGGTAAAATGGGTGTCCGGGTTGGGTTGGCCCAACCCAAAATCACCTTGTATCTTATTTTCTTGAACTTGCAAATACTTAATGTGTTGGATATGATTACAGACCCTACAATATTACAATAATAATCTAACCTCTTTTTATAAATAAAGCGGTTTAGGAGGTTTTTATCGTTTTGAGCACATTTTGTATGACTCTCGGCTTATTAGACATGTTTCCTTTTTAGTTGCATTTTGTAGCGTAGCCCGTTTGATCCATGAAAGATGTAACATAAGCCAGACCAACCCATTTGTATAAATGGATCAAAACTACCACCAAAACTTAAAAAGTTGTGGAAAAATTGCTTACCTCACCATCGAAGGTAATGGCATCCGCCTGCTCTGTGTACCTTTCTCTCTTTAACAAATTATCCAAATAGTCAAGTGTCTCCAAGCCCTCAACACGTACTTCACTGCAAATTAAACCGCATTATGAAAACTATTTGGAAATAATAACAAAGATAAAACATCTTCTAGCATAGCTATTAACTATGAATACAGGTGGCAATTTCAACCTATGACTCATGAATGGGTCAATGTGGGTGGTGTTTTATCTCAAATACATCAAATATAAAAAATAGTTACTTATAAGGGGAACAGGTCAAGCACTCAAAGTCTGCTTCTAATGCATACAACCTCCTAAATCATCTTTATTCAAAGATCTAGATTATTATGTAACCATAACTAAAGCATTAACTATCTATAAATATTTTAAAGAATGAACAAAAAGTGTTTATGGGCCAACCTGACCCAATTCCACTGTGACCTAAAAATGTCTCATTTCAACACTGACTCGTTTTGACCCATTGCCCGACCCACCACCTCTAACTACGAACCTAATACATGAGCAAGCGCCACTAAGATCGTGCATAGAAGATCTACAATCCTACAATAACATGACCTGCAACGTCTCTAAGGTAATGTCTAGTAGTTATAATAAATTAATAATTGTCAACTCATGCTATATCATTTTGATGGTCAGTTTAAAAATGTAACAATCATAAGTTGAATTAATCACCTGACATCTGATACAGAAAAGTAATTACGCAGTGAAATAGTAAATGAAAACGCCTTGCTGTCAACATTTCTCACACGAGGGATCAGAATGAGCTTGTCAGCAGCAACACCAACACGAAGCCGCAACTCAAATCTAAAAGAAATCCAAGTACAAACAAGTATTTACCTCCCACAATTCAGTGAATGCTCTAGTTACATAATCAGCCAAACGCCCAAACATAATCAAATATTTCAAATAAATAAAATACCTATATGGCCATGTATGCAGATCTTCTTCTGTTGATTTCAATACAAGATCTACCATTGATTGATTGTTAGCTGGAGGCAAAGGCGAAGGATCTTCATCTAATGACCATAACCTGTTCCTTGCAAATCCATGCTGCTCCAGTGTACCGAAATTTGCAACCTATTATAGATGTGAATTAAAGTTAATAACTAGATTATCTAGACGGTTAAAAATGGTATAATGTCCATTTAAATGCAAACCTGAGGAAAGCAAATGGGTATGCCTCCTCTTATGGGTTTTGGTGGTTTCGTAACAGCCTGCAAACAGAGCATTTTCTCATGATCATAACGCAATGTTGAGAAATTTGAAAGAGAGAGAGGGAGGAGGAGGAAGAGGAACAAAACCAAAAAGGAAAATACAACAGCAATTTTCAGTAATTAATATGAAATAATATCTAGAGAAGACCTGTGTAGGATAAATGTGTGCTTTAATACACCTCAAAAAGAATGCTTAAAATGCCTTAGCCAGTTACTTGCAGTTTCTTGCTCACAATCCGATCATTTGAATATTAACTAGGGGTGGCAATTTCCGACACGACACGAAAATAATCAGGTTCTAGGTTGTCGTATATAGGCCATTTATTATACAGATCGTGTTCGAGTTGACCTGCTATATTAAATGGGTAGCGTTCAGGTTGACTAGTTTAACCCGGTTAATTAAACAGCTCGACCGGCCACCTGTGTAACCCATTTACTACAACCCAGCTAACACATTTGCAACTTCATTACTACCCTCAACCCTTCAAACCGTTTGGCATGTTTAAATGAATAGGTTAAATGGGCCATATTCGGGTTAGGGTGACGCTTTTTACATACATAAATATATGGGTTGTGTTCAGGACTTCAGGTTGCAAAACGCACCCCACCAACCCAACATGATTGACATCCCCATATTATTAACTTTGAAATTGCATGTATGTTCCATTCTCTTAAACGTGAACACGATCATTTAAAACATCTATCTCAACCATCAATTCATGGAACTAAACTCATTCATCTCATTTTTGGCTAATTTACCATTTCCTTAGTTACACGAACATGCGAATGAGTCTTCTTTATTAGACGTGGCGATAAGTAAAGATATAATGCACATTTACAATAAATGATACTATCTTCCATAGAGTACTAAAACATAGATCAAATCCATCACAAGTACGCATTCAACTGTCTTAAAAATAAGCTACATGAATAGTTCACCTTACTGCTCATGAAAAGTAGCTCTTCTCGCCGCTCATTCTTCCAAGAAACAACCTGACCCCCATACAAGAGCACCTAAACAAAAAAAAGTATAAAATCCAAATCATTAACCAGTAGAGTCCCTTCCAGTTTCATCTAAGTAACAAACTATGATTATGCTTTGCAAATACTTATCCTGCATTGGAGTATAAAAGTGGTATATGACATGTAAAGAGCACTTGAATACTGTTAAAATAAGTAAATACAAAGTAAAGCCATCCTCCTTTCATTATTGCCCTCAATGCCCTAGAATTCTCAATTCTGAGTTATAACAAACAAAATACTGGATTTCATTACGAGAATCAGGAAATTAATCGTTATAAATATGCAATTTATCATCACTACTAATTCATTACAGATAGCAACAAATTTCTCAGACTGTTGTTCCAATCAGAGTTTTCAAAATCAATTCAAACAGAAACGTAACAAACTTAGTTATAACAAACAGAATTGCATCATCGATTCTCAAAAGAGAAAAATAACAAACCTCCGCCGTTGATCCGGTTGGCTCACGCAATACGATTCGAGGCGATCGGTCTCCGTCGTTGATGATATTAACCGCCATGTGAAATCGTTCACAGTGTCACAGCAATAAACCTAGACGGAAAAACGAAGAATCCAAAGGAATACGAACGAAATACGACGAAAATGAGGAATTTGAAAACGGTAGAGAATTATGGAATGAGAAAAGAGGTATAAATAGAACGAAATCATGAATCTCACAATACCGCGTATTTCATGATTTCATCCATCGATTAAATAAAATACAACAAATTATGTGCTAAAAATTGGAATAAAACAAAAACAAATATAGAAACAAAATCATCATCGAAAGCAATTAATTAAAAATGTTATATTATAAAACCATGGAGTTGGCGTCTCTTATAAGAACAATCGTATGCTTAATTTGATTAATATTTTATTGTTAACAGAATCGAACAGCTTCGTGTTTGGACACCAGCTATGCCAGTGTGGTTTTTAATTTTTATTTATTATTATCGTTATAATTTTTTAATAAATCAGTGGAGAGCAACACTGGGCCGGATCTTCGGTTCTCATTAATTCGGTGAAGCCAATGGGGTTGGTGGTCGATTGGTAGAGTAAAATCCTTTAGGAACATCAAGGTTTGAAGAGGTAATGGGTTCAAGTCCCACTCTCAACAGGATTTAAGAAATTTATCTTTCAAAAAAAAATTTAATTCGGTGCAAATCGGGTCTAGTCAAACTACAAATCCAGTTTGTCCCTCCACGTCATCATTCTACCTGCCTTGTTTACGTCATCATTCTACCTGTCTTGTTTTGCCATTTGACAGGATCTTTTATTATTTGACTAATAATTCATAATTGTTAAAAGAAAATAAAAAATATATTACACTGTTAGATTCTAGATTGGGAAAATTATTAAAATGTCATTTGACCCGATAAGTTTTCTTATTTTGTTCATTTAACTTTCTCATGTCATCAAATTTTCCCTTGACGGACGACAATATACAAGGATGTAATACAGACGTTTCCGCCCATATTGGGACACATGACATTATATCATTGACTTTAAGTATCGACGGTCGACTTTAAACACAGACTTTTCCGCCCATATTGACTTTAAATATCGACCAACCTTCGATTTTAGATGAAGTTTATTATAATAAATTACTGGTAAATTCTTTATGATAAGCTTATTTAATAAATTTATAAACTGTCATCTTACACCGGTGAATAAAAAAAACGTAATCCTTAAGGATCTTTTAAAAAAATACGATAATCTACGTTAGTAAGAAAATAAAATAGTGTCAAAGAAAATGTTCTATAAAACACGACCCAAATCTCTGGTACTACGATGTATTAGAGTTTTTGACACAGGTTTGAACTCAACTTGAACTCAAGACAGTAACTTGAAAACGTTCATTAGAGATTTATGTTTGATTTGCATGTTACTCACATCATCAATAACTTAAACAAGAACGAGTCATGTTCAAGCTCAATGACTCCATTTATCAATCCTTTTTCTACTGGTATAAATCACAAGCAAGAAAATAGATAAAATAAAGACTTCAATCATAACATATAAACCTTGGTAGAAATATATTAAATACCGTATACACAACTGAAAATACATGGCATGTGGTAGTTGCCACTTACTTCCAAAAGTACGTAGCCTTAAAGTTTGTTTTACCCTTATATTCAATACACCCACAAAATCAAATCAAACGAGACTGGAAACATCTCATCTTAACCTTTTATAAAAGCTATAGGCCACAACAATAGTTACTACAGCTCCCACGACGGCAGCGGCTGTAAAAACCTCATGGTTTTCCCATTTTCTTGTTAACATGTTAAATTTACTGATTGTTTTATTTACTTCTTTTTCTGTTTCTGCTTCTGTTTCGGTTTCGGTTTTGGGTGTTTCGTCTCTGCAACACGAGAACCCGTTGGCACCTTGACAACAGACTCCTTTGTTTTCTTTCTCTTCTATGGTGCTGCTTGCTTGGTGGTCCTGTTCAATGATTTTTACGTCGTTTCCGTTCGGAAGGGACTGTTCAATTGCTTTTTGAACTTTCTTGACAAGTGGTGCGCCCATTTGGCCCCTGCGGTTGATTGAAGTGAAGGTAAGGTTAGAGGTGGCAATATGGATGGGTCAGGCGGGTTGGGTAACCCAGTCAAAACGGGTATATTTGTTCAGGTAATAATTGTCCAAAAATTTTAAGATTTTTTATATAAGTAGCAACTTAGCAAGCCAAATGCTATCCAAGTATTGAAAAGGCTACACTAAGGCCACCCAAATTTTAAAAAAAAGCATTTCAGGACTCCTGAAATTGATTATAGCATTTTAGGTCACCCAAGTATCCTTTGCTTATGCCACTTTCGGCTAAAAATTCACCAAAAAATGTAAAATGACAAAACTGCCTTTTCTTTTAAATAAAGTTCACACGAACAATAATTTACTTGACATGTTAACATCTCATCAAGTGTATTTATGTCATTTTTAATTTTTGAGGGCATCTGTGTCATCTACCTAGGGGTGTAAACGAGCTAAGCCGAGCCAAGGCTTGTCTAAGCTCAAACTGGGCGAGCTTAGGGCTTAGGCTAGGCTCTTTTCAAGCACTATGTCTAAAGCTCGAGCTCAGCTCGTTTATTATCTATTAATTATTTAATAATTTTATTTTTATACATTAAAAAAATTTTATTTATATATATAAGCATAATTTTATATACTATATCTAGTTATTTTTACATGCATGATGTACCTATTATGTAATTATATATGTATTGTATTAAATAAAAATTATTTTATTTACATAATAATAGGCTCGTGAAGCTTGGTATAGGACTAGGAGGCTTGAGCTCGAGGTCTTTATTATATGAGCTCCAGTTTAGACTCAAGCTCATTTAAGCTTGGCTAGATTCAAGCTTTTAGCGAGTCGATCTCGTGTAGCTCACAAGCGGCTCGACTCTTTCACACACCTACATCTACCAAGGCTGTTGCCGTAAAGACCAAAAACAAAACCAAACTCATACTTGGGTGACATCTAGATATTTATTTTGCTTAAATGTAACCTTTTGTATACTTTGGCGCCGTATTTATACCTTATCCCAAACTTACATTATTTCAATAATAATCTATTTTTTTTATTTAAAATGATTCAACAGTTTTATGCACAAAAAATACACTTTGGTTGACTTTCAACCCCTTTTGACACATTTACTTTCTAGTTAACTTTTCTGATAGATCAGACTAAAATCTACAAACAATAAATTACTAAATGAAAAAAAAATGCAGTAAGATTGTACCTCCAAATCCTATCAATGATTTCACCCTTTCCAACGTGATTATCAAGCAATTCAGGCACATCACTTGGGGTAACATAACCATACCTGAAGCACAAGAACAGCATAAGTGCATAACTATTTAAACATGAAGAAAAACCAATAGAAATCTTAAAAATGAATATAACAAACAAATAACTATTCCAAAACAATGAAATGAAACCATAAAAACAGATAATCTTACCAATGACCACAAACTTTCTTATCTCGAACACTATAAATTATCAAGTTTCCTGCATACTTGTGGCCACCAACATGTGAACAAGCAGTCACAGACACGTTATCCAATCCCCTTAATTCAGCCTCCTCTTTGAATTTACTGATTAAAATCGGTCCACAAAAGCCACACCTTTTATCTCGACTACTATGTGCACACACAAATATGTGTGAACCCGTCATTGTCTCCTGAACTCCAGTAGACCATGGTTTTCTATTCACAACCACTTCATCCACAAAGCTAATAATGTCCGGTTCTTTCAATCCCCTTCAATCACAGAAACTTTAGTGAGTAAACTACTAAATCACTTTAGAATTACAGAACAATCGAAAAACACACGCCAAACATTTTTGCTTCCTAAAAATGTGTGGTATTATTTATCATGTAATAATCCAACTGAAACTCTTTTTTTTTCTCTTTCTAAAGCTTGGAGAGGATGTTTGTTAGTGTTTGTTTTTATATATTATATCACTTTATGATTTTGGGCCAACCATACTTTTGGACGCCCCATCTCGTCTTTCATGCTTCTTTAGCATACTTACTCTGTCCCACAAATGATAAGTTGCCTTTTAGGATGTCACAAACTTTTTCTTTTTCTTTTTGTCCATGGCAATAAACATAACTAATAATTGATGGGTTCATTGAAGAGTTCTTGTGTATATTTGGCAGATAGTCAAAGTTCTTTCTTTCAAACTACAAAATAGCCAACACTTCCTTTGGGTTACCGTTTAAATTGGTATACTCGTTTAGGATCACTATGATCCTTATTCAGGAATTACTAGATCCGATGTCCACATAGCGCACAACCATGTCCACTTGTCAGTTTGAAACATAGCAACATAGTTTTCGGAATATTGCATACCAATTACAGGCCTAAAAATATCACTATATCATCGGTTTGAGACTCATAAATGAACACCCAGATTATAACATGATCAAGTATAGTTTATAAACCAGATGAACAACAATCAAACTTGCAAATATTAATCTCTTAGCTTCATGATAAATGTAGATCAAGTATGGATATAAGTATAACATAGCAGAAAGACTCAAAGCAGATATCTAAACAAGTTTAGATGCTAGATTATATTTATATTAATAAAAGCAAAAGGCCATGGACATAAACCTAATAATACCAAAAAACTTACTCTCATCTGTTCAGTCAACAACAATATTAGGGCTAATATAAAAAATTGAAACCCTAGGGCATTATTGCATTACCTGTACTTAACCATTTCAGGAAAAAGCAATACATCTCCATCTGATAACCCTGCATCTTCACGGCCCTCACATATCGTCAACAGAGTCTAAAAAATCCAGATCACAAACATCAACGCTTTACAATTCGGAACAAAATCACATACGCATAACGAAATAAACACATATAGAGAATAGTAACCTTCACAGGAATGTCGTTCTTACGAGCTTTAAGAGCTCCGGCGAGAATCTTCGGCAGCGGATGCGAGTCAGATGATTCAACTCGAGAAGGCCACAACTCATGAGTCTTATAGCAGAGGATTACATGACGGTCATAGGCAATAGCGGTTCCGGAAAGTTTCTCGGTGTACATCTCCGTCCGTTGGAATCCGTACTTGACATTGTGGTCAACCGTCGGCGAATTAGGGGTGTCAGTAGTGCCATTCTCCGGTACAGCGGCCATAGAGACGGAGTGAAAGCGAGAGGAGACAGAGAGATAGGAGGAGATAGCAAATTGAAAGGCGGGAAACGTTCTAGGATTTGTTCGCATTAGTGTATCGTTAATATATGATTTGGTAGTTATCGGTGAATGCGGCCGGTGGACTCTCATCCACCTTGTGTTTTTGGATCTTCAAGAACAGTGTTTTGGAAGCACGCGCTGGTTTTGTTTTCGGATAGAGTGACTTGGTATTTAAATATTTAATAAAATGACATTGTTTAAATAAAAATATATATTGAATTATATTAAATTTATAGTTTTTTTTTAATACGACTTTCTTAAACCTCAACTCTCTTTGGTAGCAGTCCAGATATTCTTGTGAGTCATGTATGTCTTTCCCAATGTGTTGTAACCGCAGCGGACTCGAACCTGGATCCACCTAGGAGGAAACCCACAACTTGGGAAACCGCATGCCTCAACCTGGAACAATTTGTCCTAAACGAAATTCGAACGAACAACCTACCATTTAGAAAGTCATAGCCTACCACTTCACCAGAAGACTTTGTGATTTATATTTATAGTTAATTATCATCCTAGACCGTTAGAAATTAATCAAATCATTTATTTAAATTAAAATAAGTAAGTCGGGTTGGGATTGATTTAGTCCGGTTTTGATGGTTTGATTAGAAATATAGTCTGAAATTTGAAATCGATTGTGTAAAACTAACCAATTGTTACAATGTTTTTATCTACGCTTTAAAAAAAGTTAGAAACAATCAATTAGAGCAACTAAACCGTCAAACCATTAAATCTATCAAGTCCAACCGTCTCACCAACATCATCAATTCGGTTTGTTGATTTTCTAAACCGAGATTAGAGATTCATCTCAGAAATTTCATTAAAACTGGTAAAATCATACCCTAAAGACCCTTACTTATATTTTCATTGTACTTAGTATTTTTCTTAGAAGTCATAATAACTTCAGCCCTAAAATCTTGTTGTCATTAACAGAGGTTGCCAAAGAGCTCTCCAGGTATAGGCAAGTCAGGAGGTTTTACGAGATAGTCAGTTTTCTCATGGAACGGGTTGGTGCCATCCTCGAACGTCAAACTAACGATTGACGGTTCAAATCCCGTCTAAGGTATAGACATACTTAGGCTATGAACAAACATGCCACTAAGCCCAAATTACCATCACCATTCAATAAAAAAAATATTTGAAATACACGTATGGATTTGTATTAATATATTTTTAGTTTCGCCAAAATTAATATGTTTTTGGATGAAATAGGGTACACGTGGCTAGTATGAATTTTGTCTTAGTTTCCCATCTTCTGTGGATGAGAAACTTCTCTAAACTTACGAATATTGGCATTGGCTCGTGAATCGTGATCTATAACGTGATGAAAAAACTTTTAGAAAAGATTCCTATCATTTTCTGCCCTGAAAAATGTTAACTTTTATTTTATCTTTTTTATCGACCAACAAAACAAATATATTAACGATAGTTACTAGATAGCTAAAAAAATATTAGACTCCAAAAAATAACAACAGAAATATCTTCAAAGATACAAATTTTAGTTAAAAATGTCCCTTAAACCATTTAGCAAAAAGCAGAGATGGCTCGACTATACAAAAATATACTACGTCGTTTAGGTCCCAATATTTAAGGGGCTCCTAGGATTTCATCAAATTTCTGTTTTTGACAAATAAAATATAAAATTAGTATACCTATAGAAGTTTTCTTTTTACTAAAAACTCGATACAACTTTAATATGTGTGATTACGTACCTTTTAGAAAAATTGTATACAAAAAATGTGAATTATTATATTCTAATGTGTTGAGATTCTAAGGAAAAAAAATGTTTTCTTTCCTATGAAAGGCCCTAATTTTAGAATTCGTTTTGGACACCTAAAAAAAAGATTGAGTCGATCCTGGCAAGAAGTAAAGTCAATGATTCCACGACAAAATTGTAGCTTTCGAACGATTCCCCACCAAAAGAAAGCTAAATATTTGTATTTCTTGAATTACCTTGTTAAGATGGTCTGGTTTTTGTTCAAACATCATTTTATTCCGCGCTTTTCATAAACACCAAATTGTTGTTGAAATCACTGATGGACTTGCCTTCTTCCTTTTGTGAGACCCGCCAGTGAACGTGTGAAGGCAAAGAAGAGGATATTACACCATTGTGCAATCAAGCAGGGGCGGACTTAGTAAGAGCCGAGGGGGTTCACAAGAACCCCCGAGTTTCGAAATTTATATAGAACGGTATGTAAAAACATTGAGGTGAACCCCTTAAAAAACATAGAGTGAACCCCCTGAAAAAAATTACTGGATCCGCCACTGCAATCAAGTCCCGTATTGTTTTGACAAGATTACAAGAAAGAAAAATGTGTTCAGATGATTCGTTGTGAACACCACAAAAGATGCACGATAGAGATTGCACATTCATTGAGCAGATGATTGCTACTTCAGATTCAATTTCACAATTGTTTACTTTTAAAAAAAGATACATGTAATTTATTAACTTTTATGCTTTTTATCTTTAGTTCTTTATATCATTAATTTTAATTATGTCGACCGCTACTTAAACACAAGGGTAAAAGTGGTAATACATTAACAAAATTTGTATTTATTTCATATATCTTAAATTCAAATTGTTTATTATTTATTTATTAATTAAATTAGAAACTAGTATTTTACACG
Source organism: Smallanthus sonchifolius (assembly GCA_023525975.1). Classification (NCBI taxonomy): domain Eukaryota; kingdom Viridiplantae; phylum Streptophyta; class Magnoliopsida; order Asterales; family Asteraceae; genus Smallanthus; species Smallanthus sonchifolius. Next base: position 54,662,820 of record CM042041.1, on the reverse strand, counting down.
AGTTAAATAAATAAAATATTAAACTAGCATTCTGAATTGTGGCCAGATCGTTGTGCAACCACGAATTTTAATATTTATAGCATTGATGAATTCCAACTCCCCTTTTTTTCAAAAAAACATGTTCGGTGTTATTTTTTTTTTTACAATTCAAATATACTCAACAAAATGATTATCTTGAGTCAAAAAATGTGTTATTACAAGTTATTTGGTATATTATATTTATTGGTATGTTACTTATATGAAAATAAAGTCAAAATATAAACAAAAAGATTCTATTGTGTCAGCAAATATATGTTATTGGTTGTATTGCTATGTTATTTGTGTGAAATTAAAGTCAAAATATAAGTAAAATATAAGCATATACTGTGGAAAGATTGCAAATTAAACGCTTAGTTTTCTTTTACCAGTGAACATGTAATATCCGAAAACCCGACAATCTAATTTGAACCAAAAGGTTAAAGACTGAAAAGTGATGAGCTTGATGGAATTTGGGTTTGGCCGGTTACTAAGGGGGATGGTTTAAACCCTAGCCACCCTCTAACTTGGCCCTCATTCCTTATAAATCACAATTTTCGTTGAGAGAGGGAGAGTGCTTTATAGATTGAGAAAGTCCAAAGAATCACCAATTTTTCATCAAGTTTGCTTGCAAGTTATTTCTCCAGTAACAGTGAAGAAGAATACATGAAAGTGTCATTTTGATGATTTTAGTGTCATCAAACCATGTTATGCATTTGGATTTACTTGATGACTAAATAAGAAGTCATATTAAAACGTCAAACAAGTTGGAAAATATGAAATTCACACTTGTTTGAGGACCTTATGATTTCTGGTGCTAAAAACACCTTGTTTCAAGGGGTGAAGCCTACTAAACATCGAGGACCGGGGCCAGCGTCCTTGGTTAGCAGGGTCCTAAGGGAGGCAAACCCTAGTGGGGTCCAAGACTCCAAGGGGCCAATGCCTCTTGCTGGGGCCAAACGGCCAAGTAAGCTTGAAAAAAATTATTTTGCATTTTTTTATGCACGAAAAACTGAGTTTATGAGCTACTGTAATGAACCAAAATCCGGGTTTCGTTTTAAATAAATAAATATTTCTAATTAATATTCTGGTGAAAATAATATTTTATAAATAAGTTGAAACGAGTGGGTTTCAAGTTAATGTTGGGGTTATATTAGTTTTTAACTAATTTTGGCATGAAAATGGATGAAATGGAAGTTGAGGGATTGAATGTGTAAATATAGCAAATCTGCCATATTTGACTTTGGTGAAGTCAAAATTCACCATTTGTTGGTGAAAGAGGTCGATGCTTGCCAGAGAGAAAGGAGAAAAAGGAGTTTGAAGCAAAATCGTGCATTAGAAGCTTGATTTGTGAAGGTTTTGGCTTACATCATCTTCCTAACATCAAGTAAGTAATTATCATTCATTTGAATTCACCATTGATGAGTTAGTAGGTGGGTTTTGTAGAAATCCGAAATTTGATGATGCATGGGGTTAATTAGTGTTAGATTATGAATAATCTAGCTAAATTAAAGGTAATGGTGATTAACATCCTAGAACCCTTTGATTTTGATTTTGATTATGAGAATTTAGGGTTCATATGAAAAGAATTGGGGGTTTTTGGGTTATGATGATAGGATGATGAATTAATGATTATTAAGTGTTTGTATGATGTTAAACACTTGAAAAAACACTAAATTAATCTAATGTAAAAAATTAAATGAAAATTTAGTGTTAAGGAATGGTAATGAAACTCAAGTAGGTGAGTTTGGGTGAAAAAAGGGTGTTTGGATATGAGTTAACTCAAACGGATCAGTTTGAGTTGGAAATGGGTGATTGGGTTGAGAACCCAAATAAATATGATTTTTGAAGTATGATAGATTACTAAACTAGGTGTATATGTTTAGGTAATCAAGTTGTCAATCGAGAAGGTGGAATGGGATCTTCAAACTCGAAAGGTAAGTGCTTTTGTACTTACTTAGTATTGATGATATATTGTGTTATATGCAATATTGTTTGCATAATGTGTTGTGTTATGAATGTGTATAGAGGTGAATGAATGTAGTTGTAATACTATAATGGAAATGTGGATATGAAGTTATGGTTTAAATATCATAATGGAAATGTGGTGATGAAGTTATGATCTAAGTATCATAATGGAAATGTGGTGATGAAGTTATGATCTATAATCATAATGGAAATGGGGTGATGAAGTTATGGTCTAAGTGTCATAATGGAAATGAAAATGAGTTAATTATGATGGTTAATAGAAAAGAATGAAACTTGTAAGGTGTTATGCAAGTTATATGTCACCTAATGACTAATTGGGTGGAAACGGGTCAAATGGGTGAACGGGTGAAAACAAGTAGATTATACTTTGTTGTTATGTTTTATCTTCATTACTAATGGTGAAATGTTTATGTGATTATGTAGGAAAAACTCCGATGTAGTCAAAGTCAAGTCCATGGCGTTGGCGGGTTCTCGTATGTGTATTTGATGTTTTTGGGGGTAAATAAAAATCCTTTAAAAGGATGTAAATGATACATGAAATTGTGTTTTTGGTGTGTAGATATGATGTTGAATGTTTTTAACCAAAACCCAAGTGTTGGGGAAAAGTTAGTGTCATGTTGAAATGTTAAATGATGGAAAAATGGTTAAGTGTTGAAAACTGCGTAGCTGAGTAAACTTTCTGTTTACTCAGACTCCCCGCGGTACGCGAGAACCTGGACAAGTTCTCTCATGGTACGCGAGAGACTTGTTTTTCGGGCGAGAAGTTTTGGGGCTCCCTCACGGTACGCGAAGGGAGAAGCATGGTCCCTCGCGGTACGCGAGGAACATATTAAAAAAATAATAATAAAATATATATATATATATATATATATTCTTGGGACGAATGCTTCCGCATGTTAAATTATTTAAATAATCGGTGTTTGAATTAAGGGTGTTACAGCTACCCAACCGCTTATGAGCGAACAACATCGCTGCAGCTATTTTGGTTTTATCATAACCGGTATCGTTCGCTTTTATGATCTTCGACGACTCGAACCGATAACACCCAAACTTATGTCACGTAATACGAGGGGAAACTACGATCACACTGCGAAGCGCGGTGTCCAAATACTACTTTACTATTATCTTGAATCTACTCTCGTAAGAGCATTCACAGTAGGTTTTGTATATGTCTGTGAGTGGGTTCTGCGTATTTTAGGGAGTGATTTAAAGTGGTTGTAAGTGGAGAAGAGAAAACATGTGACAGTTTATCTGCATATTTGTGAAAACACTGTTCATTTCTATTACTTTTTTAATATTTTTGAAAGTGGTTATGACTGAAGAAAAGAGAAAATATAATGATTTTTAATGTAATTACTTAGATGTAGATAATAATGCTTTCGTAATTTGATGAGAGTCCAACCTTCCAAACAACGAGTACGAGCATATCAAAGCATTTCTCAGGGGGTGTTTGGATTGATTTATTTAACCTCTTTATTACTTATTAACTTTTTAGAAAAGGAGATAAGTTAATAAGTATGTTTGACGTTATTACTTATAACTTATTACTTTTTGAATTAGATCAAGTGGTATGTGTTGGATTTTATGGACAGACCCGATGGACAACGCGACTGACCGAGCTATGACCCGTAAGAGTTACACCTTGGGCAACGAACATTAAATCCACTTAACCCGCTTAACTGGTAATTACGATCTGTTAGCGAGACGATATATATATATTCGTTAGATGGGAATTGTTATTTATACTGGTTTATAAATAATAAATATTTATTGTTTTAATCTTTTTATTAAAAACAATTAAATGAGTACAAGCCTTTTATCTCGTATTAGACTTTGGGCCCGGAAACAATTATTAGGGTTTATAATTATTATATATAATTATAATCTAATTTTTTGTGTGGTGACCTACAATTGAACAAAAGCCGCATGGGCTGTTCTTTTCTTTCGGGCTCGTGGTCAACGGCACAAAGCAAAAGGAACATTCTTCCTTCCCTTGAGCGAACATCCGGCCACTATACCCTGTCCCGCCGCCGCCGCCTTGCGCGGGTCGGCAATCCCGTTCTCGCGTTCCGGTTCCTGATCTAGCATCGGTTCGTTGTACCTCGGTGTCTCGATCGGTTAATCATTAACCACTAAGGTATAATTAATCTCATTGGTAGATTAAATATTTTATTCCGTATTCGTATGTTTTCGTAACCCAGATCCTGTCGGGTTTTATATTGTGTTGAATCGGTTTTATTCCGCTGCGTATTAATAATTACTAAATAATTATTATTAATCTAAAATTATTTATCAACCGTTTTTTATAACTAATCTAACTGATCACCACTGACCAAAATTCCTAATAGTGGTATCAGAGCCTTGGTTACGACATACGAATCGGATCCGGTCTTTTAACCGATTATAAATCACAAACTTTAACTTGTTTAAAGTTTCTGATCTAGATCTTTTTAGGGCAATTTTTATTTATTTATTTTGGTCAAAGTTTTTTTTTTATTTTATTTGACCAAAAGGATTGCCCAGTTATTTGATTGTATTAAATATGTAAATTTGGCCCGACCCTGTCTTGTGTTTGTTTTCTGTTTTTGGTTTTATGGTTTGGCCCATTTGATGGCTCAAAATTGTAATAGATTAGCTTTTATGTTTTGGCCCACTTTGATGGCTCAAAGTTGTAATAGCTTAGGTTTTTTTTTGTATTATGTATAAATATTGTAAAGATAAAGACCCGAAGACAAAACAGAAGACGGAGACAAGATCTTGGATTTAGTGGGAGTCACACGGAACAGCTAGATGCATGCACGAAGTTCATCCTTGTGGTTGTTTGTGTGTTGTGACCCCGTGACCTAGTTTGGTCTTGCTATTAGGCTCTAGCAAGATCAAACATTTTTTCTTTTGCCATATGATTTACATATTTTTTGTGTTTGCTATTGTGGTTGCTTTTATCTTATAAATGTTATAACGTATCGACCAAATACCAAAATTTTCACAATCAAATTAATAACAAGTTCTAAACTTTTTTTACAACTTGTGGATACTTTATATTAAAACAAACAGTTTGTTTTTAAAATAAATTATAACCAATAAAGTTTTGCAATTTAAACTAATTTTAAATTTTCAAAACGAATAACTTAATAGTTCATTTAAACTATTAACTTTTAATTGGTTAATTACATCGCGGCAAACTTAGTTTTAATAGGTTATTTAAAATTAAGTGTCATGAGAGATGAAAGGGTTCATCACGTTGTCACGATCTAATATATAGTAAAACTGGATTTTACAACACACGTATGATTTATCATTCGTTGTGTTTGACCCTATTCGGTAAACACTAAAATTAAATCCCATATTTAAAATCTTTAGTCTATGTCATCCTACTATAAGGAACACTTGGGGCATAACGTGAAACACCAGTGTTTGGAGCCACAGCACCGCACTTGGTGCGTAACCTATCCCTCCAAGGTGCAATGGTTTCGTTGACACATCCGACCCTTCCACATGTACATGTACTAGGGCGACTATTACTTTTCTCTCTAATACATGCCCCAGCTGTATGGAGACCAAAAGTGGGCATAGATGAGGCTAAACGTATCAATGCATAGACAAGAGTTGTCTTAGCGGCCTCATACTCAAGAATTGTGCATTTTCCACAATTGGCAATTATTGTCAGTCTGCCTAAAATCACTTACTAATGTTGCGTGCCACAGCCGCCATTACTAATTGATATAACCATATTCTCTATTCTTATTCTATTCTTGTCATGGGTCATTAATATAAGAATTTATTACATCCAAAATACTAATTAACATTTAATTTGCTTATTTAACAGATGTCTACTGAAAAGGAATCTCACTCCTCCTTCTTTCTCAAGTCTTTTCTTGAGAATGAAAAACCGAATGACACCAACCTCATCTTGAACTCTCTCCCTAGTTCTTATGACAACTTCGTAATGAACTTAAATATGAACACATGGGAGAAGACTATGCCCGAACTGCACGGCATGCAGGAAACGGCCGAGATGAGAATATCAGGTGAGACTAATCAAGAGTTGATGGTCAAATCTGCTGGTGTTAAAAGGGCCCAAAACCAAGAAAAGAGGTTATAACAGCAAAGGTAAGAAGCAAGTGATTGTTGCTGTCAAGAATGCCACCAAAAAAAACAAGCAAGTTGCAAAAGCACCCCCTCCCAAGGAGCGTCAGTGTTTTGAATGCAACAATATGGGGCACTGGAAACGTAACTGCCCTGAATATCTAGCTAAGCTGAGATCGAAGAGAGCAAATGGTGAAGACATCTCTTCTGGTATTTCTATCTGTGTTATTGAACTTTTCACTATCTCTAGCGACACATGGGTATTTGATACCGGATGTGCTTATCACATCGTTAATGTATTGCACGAGCCTGAAAAGTGGAAGAAGCTGAAACAAGGCGACATGGAACTCATCGTTGGTGATAGGAAGAGAGTACCAGTTCTTGCAACTGGAACATTTCACCTTTCATGTCCTTTTGGTCTTGTAGTTATCTTAAATAACTGTTTGTTTGCACCTGGTTTAACCAGAAACATTATTTCAGTTTCCTTATTGCTTGAACAAGGTTTTAAGTACGTTTTTAATGGAATTAATATTTCTACTTACTTAAATGATATTTTCTATTTTGAGGCTAAACCTCGAAATGGAATTTATGAGGTTGATGTTCAAACTAATAATAACATATACAATCTTTCTAAACATATCAAATCTAGCATTAATGATACATTTCTATGACATTGTAGACTTGGTCACATAAGCAAGGCCCGCATGAAAAGGCTCCAATCCGAAGGGATCCTTGAATCCACCGGACAAGAATCCTTTGAAGACTGCAAGTCTTGCTTAGCTGGCAAACTCACTAAAGGATCCTTCACCGGCATTGGTGAACGAGCCAAGGATCTGCTAGGACTCATACACACTGATGTATGTGGCCCTTTCAGAACCATGTCTAGAAATCATGAAAGATACTTCGTTTCATTCATCGACGGTTATAGTCGATATGCTTATGTCTATCTTATGAAACACAAGCATGAAACTTTTGAAAAGTTCAAAGAGTTTCAAAACGAAGTGGAAAACCAACTCGGTAAAACGATAAAGACACTTCGATCAGATCGAGGTGGTGAATATCTCAGCACAGAGTTCATAAATCATCTCAAGGAGCGTGGAATAGTTTCACAACCTACTCCACCTGGCACACCCCAACTTAATGGCGTGAGCGAGAGGAGAAATCGAACCCTACTTAATATGGTTCGATCAATGATGTGTAGAACAAACTTGCCTCACTCCTTATGGAGTTATGCTCTTTTGACCGCCGCCCGCATTGTCAATCTGGCACCGACTAAGAAGGTAAACAAGACTCCATATGTGATATGGCATGGGTCTAAACCCAATCTGTCTTACCTTAGAGTATGGGGATGTGATGCATATGTCACCAGCGATTCTGATGACAAGCTCGATCCTAGAGGCGAAAAGGTCGTTTTCGTTGGATACTATAACAGAAGCAGATATTATTTCTACCATCCTGATGCAAATGTTATTTCCATCAAAAGGAAGGCACACTTCCTCGAGAAAGAAATTCTTGAACGAGGAACTGGAGATAATATAGTGGATCTTGAAGAAATTCGAGAACCACAAACAACCGCTGATGAAGTCGGAGCTTCTGAACAACAAGAAGTTGTTGCTGGTGAATCGGACATAAACACAAGCGTTCGCAGAAGTGTAAGGACTCGCAAAGAACCTGACAGATACCTATGGCATCTTGATAGTACCGAGGTCCTATTAGTAGCCGAGTCTAATGACGAACCTACTAACTACAAATCTGCTATTTCAGATCCAGAATCTGCAAAATGGCTAGAAGCCATGAACGTCGAGATGCAATCTATGCGTGATAATCAAGTCTGGGACTTGGTTGAGCTACCCCCCGAATCTCGGGCAGTAGGGAGCAAATGGATTTTCAAGAGAAAAACCGACATGCATGGAAATATACACACTTATAAAGCACGGCTAGTTGCGAAAGGTTTTACTCAGACTCAAGGCATTGACTATGATGAAACCTTCTCGCCCGTTGCTATGATCAAATCGATCAGGATATTGTTTGCCATAGCCGCGTACTATGACTATGAGATATGGCAAATGGATGTCAAAACCGCTTTCCTTAATGGGCATCTCTCTGAAGATGTCTATATGGTACAACCTGATGGTTTTGTTGATCCAAAATATCTTAATAGGGTATGTAAACTGAATAAGTCTATTTATGGACTCAAACAAGCATCTCGAAGCTGGAATCTTCGTTTTGACCAAAAGATCAAAGAGTTTGGTTTTGTCAAAAATGCAGATGAGCCTTGTGTTTATAGAAAGGCTAGTGGGAGCACTATATCATTCCTCATCTTATATGTGGATGATATACTTATCATTGGAAACAACATCCCTATGCTTAACGATGTTAAACACTGGTTGGGAACTTGTTTTGCAATGAAAGATCTTGGAGAAGCAGCCTACATTCTAGGAATCAAGATCTACAGGGATAGATCTAAGCGGCTTCTAGGGCTTAGTCAAGGCACATACTTAGACAAAGTCATGACACGCTTTCATATGGAAAACTCCAAGAAAGGAGGTGTTCCTATGACTAAAGGCACTGTGCTGAACAAAACGCAATCTCCTTCAACGGACATTGAAACCAAGCGTATGGAAGCAATTCCATATGCTTCGGCGATTGGTTCTATCATGTATGCTATGTTATGTACCAGGCCTGACGTCTCGTATGCTTTAAGCATGACCAGTCGTTTTCAGCAAAGTCCTTGCATTGCCCATTGGACTGCAGTCAAGAACATCCTGAAGTACTTGAGAAGGACTAAAGACATGTTCTTAATATTTGGAGGAGTGGAAGAAGAGCTCACTGTAAGATGTTACACTGACGCCAGCTTCCAAACTGACGAGATGACTCTCTCTCACAATCAGGATTCATATTCACTCTAAACGGAGGAGCTATCTCCTGGAAGAGCTCCAAGCAGAGTGTGGTGGCGGATTCAACCACCGAATCTGAGTATATAGCTGCATCAGATGCTGCTTGGATGAAGAAATTCATTACTGACCTCGATGTGGTTCCGAGTATTCGCCAACCAATCGAGATACTTTGTGATAACACAGGTGCTATAGCTCAAGCCAAAGAGCCCAGATCTCATCACAAAGCCAAGCACATTCTCAGAAAGTTCCACTATATACGGGAAATTGTGGAACGTGGTGACATCGTGATAAGCAAAGTAGACACAGATCAAAACCTAGCGGACCCGTTTACTAAACCCATGACTCAGGACAAGCATGATCTTCACAAAGATGCTATTGGTATTAGATTTGCTAGTGATATGTTTTGATTTAGTATTTTGAATGTGTGAACGATTAAACAGTTGTACTTTTGAATTCTTTTGGTTTACTGATTTAAATGCAATTCTGAATTCTTACAACTGTGTTCGATTTTAATACATTTAATCCATGAATCTTGTATTCTTAATCATCCGTAGTCGATCAGAATCGTGGGAACGACTCTGAATTAAGATTATTCTGAACTTGGACTCAAGTAGTTGACTTCCAATTTCACCGACCTCATCTTGGATGACGTTGGATGTAACTCGCTTCAAATCATCTTCATGGATTTTAATTATAAGATGCTTTGATATTGGTATACTCATTTAGTATCCTTTGACCTGAGATGCATACTAGAACTTTCGTTTACCAAGGCCTGTTCTTTAATCACTGTCAACCGCTGTCGCGTAACTGCCAGTCATAAAGGCATTAGTTAGGAACAGATCTGAAGTTCAGTGGGAGTTGTATGTAGTCGATAAGGGATTCTGTACTCTTACATGATATGTAACAGTTAGATATTGTGGCGCCCTCGTGATTCAAACTGGTGAAGTGTAAGGCCTTACCCAAACTGACTGTGTGTTTGATTGGACCACTATGAATCTTGAACGAGAACAATAATAATTGAACGCCATATGAGAATGAACTATATCCATGTCTCATTGATTCAATTGATGTCTTATACGGAAAGGATGAATGACAACTATTGCCATAAGTCTATTGTCTTGCTTTAGTTAGCTATTACTAACACTAAGATATTTGGTTAATGACTTTAAAGCGTCATACCTTGTTAGGGACAGCCATGTGCAGCTAGAGCGCCGCTGGCTGTTTGCGTTGATTTATCGTGGATCGTCCAAGTGGGAGATTGTTGGATTTTATGGACCGACCCGATGGACAACGCGACTGACCGAGCTATGACCCGTAAGAGTTACACCTTGGGCAACGAACATTAAATCCACTTAACCCGCTTAACTGGTAATTACGATCTGTTAGCGAGACGATATATATATATTCGTTAGACGGGAATTGTTATTTATACTGGTTTATAAATAATAAATATTTATTGTTTTAATCTTTTTATTAAAAACAATTAAATGAGTACAAGCCTTTTATCTCGTATTGGACTTTGGGCTCGGAAACAATTATTAGAGTTTATAATTATTATATATAATTATAATCTAATTTTTTGTGTGGTGACCTACAATTGAACAAAAGCCGCAAGGGCTGTTCTTTTCTTTCGGGCTCGTGGTCAACGGCACAAAGCAAAAGGAACATTCTTCCTTCCCTTGAGCGAACATCCGGCCACTATACCCTGTCCCACCGCCGCCGCCTTGCGCGGGTCGGCAATCCCGTTCTCGCGTTTCGGTTCCTGATCTAGCATCGGTTCGTTGTACCTCGGTGTCTCGATCGGTTAATCATTAACTACTAAGGTATAATTAATCTCATTGGTAGATTAAATATTTTATTCCGTATTCGTATGTTTTCGTAACCCAGATCCTGTCGGGTTTTATATTGTGTTGAATCGGTTTCATTCCGCTGCGTATTAATAATTACTAAACAATTATTATTAATCTAAAATTATTTATCAACCGTTTTTTATAACTAATCTAACTGATCATCACTGGCCAAAATTCCTAACAGTATGGTCAAGTGAGGGTGAGCCGTGAGCACCCCTCACGCCGTGAACCCCCATGTAACACCGCCCCCTCGTCAAGTGAGGGTGAGCCGTTAGCCACAACCGTGAAGATCTTGGGTATTTCCCTTGCCAAGCCTTTCACGCCGTTAATGCTCATACCACAATCACTCACTTCGGTATTTCCCTTGTCAAGTAAGTGTGGTGTGAGAAATAAAGAAAATGACGTGACGCCAAGTGACAACCATTTTCCGAGTTGATCCTCACTCACTTTGGTATACCGATGCTCTTAGTGGTTAATCCCAAACAAGGCCTCAGACGACTAACCGAAAAGCGCTCGTCGCCGATCACTCGAGATCATCAATGGCTACAACGCCTGAGAAAGATGGAGAGAAGCCGAAACATCGACCAGTTGTCCGTATCGGTATCTTCATTATTGCTCACAGCTTATTTGTTAGGTATTGCTAATCTCACCTCTCTCGCGTTCGTTCACATATACCATAAGCTTTTGTACATATGTAGGTTTACATCCATTTTATAATGGACGAAGAGTTGACTGAGTAGTTTTGCTTCTTTTTGTTGTGTATGTAGTGTTGTTTGTTGTACGGCTGGAGTTTTGGCTCTCTTACTGTTACCTGTTCTTGCGAAGAAAACCTACGTTTCAGAAAACGCCCTATTGCCTGGTAATTGCATCATATTTTGCCTTTTGATTTCAGCTATTACGCCATTAAATTCCATGAACTTAATTGCACCATGTATATTTGATTTGTGTGAACATTTGCTATGGTTTTGGTTTGTTTAATTCTTTTACTAGCTACTGATTGTTAACTGATCTCAGATTTAGCACATTTTCATATGCAATTTCATATTTTCTGCTGTAATCAAATGATCATATCATAATCTCACAGGCTCCGCAGATCCAATGGTATCTGATCAGGATGTTTCCGGTGCAAACCGATTTATCAATGAGCTAACCAGCACTGGCATGTATGTGAATCCTCACATACTTCATTTTTTTTTACTCTTTTCAAGCTCACAGATCATGATTGAGTCTAACTAGTAACAAAATTTGCTTTGTTCATCTATAAACATAGAGAAGTTCCTAGACTGATTGCACTGCATATGGCGAACTTAGGTGGAGAATACAGTTATCATAAATTTCAAACTCAATCAAACAAATTCCACCCTCTTCACTTCTTTACAAGCCCTAATGCAGAAGCAGACCATGTGAACAAGAGTTGTGGATCTTATGGTACCAATACTGTTGGAATTATTAGGGCTCCACGTGGTGATGGGAAAGAAGCTATTGTAATTGTGACTCCTTACAACCCTGTAAACTTAACTCAGAATGAAGTTCTATCTTTAGGAATTGCATACACTGCATTTTCATTATTAACTCAAGTTAGTTGGCTAGCCAAAGATATTATACGGCTAGCTGCAGACTCGCAATATGGACAGTATAACTCTGTTGCAGCTTGGTTAAGAGAATATCATACTCCTTCGTTTGATGGCTTTGGTAAGCTGCATGGTGGCAGCTGTCATGGAAGCAATGGTGTACATGAATCAGAGTTAGATATGGTTATTGAAACAGAAGTATCTGATACTTTTACGCGTGCTGGAACAATGGTGGCTGCCCTTGTAGTCAAGGTTGCAAACAGAGATGATGAAGGTGAGCAAGATGCACTAAACATTTATGCTGAGGCGTCCAACGGTCAAATGCCAAATCTTGACCTTATAAATGTTGTGAGCTATACGGCGGTTCATGGAGAGGATCTTGGTGTGCAGGTGGAGAAACTTGTGTCTTTGCTTGATTCCAAGTGGCTGAAGTTCATTGGTGAGGTGTTTGAGAAAGTAGGGAATATTGCAAGAAGGTTGAATTCTCAATGGAAATTTGGTATCCCTGTAAAGGAGTATGTTGAAGGCAGTGCTACTCTAGTTAGTTCACTCTATCACCAGGTTTGTTTTCCCTAAATGAAAAAAAGAAAGAAAAATACCAAGAATGAAAACAAAATGAATATTGTACATAGATAAATAATTATGTTCAACCAGCTTAGTTCTCTGTTTATTGTTCCAGGCATTAGGTGTCCCCACTGGTTCCCATGGCGCTTTTCGTGATTATCAAGTTGATGCAATTACTATGGAGATTTCACTCAAATTATCTTCTACTGATAAAGGCAGACAAACCGAGTTTTTGTTTCGAGGTGGCAGGTACATGTGTCACTATGATATGTGATACAAGTTGCCTTTTAGTTATACCATTTTACAACTTCATCAACATGGCCTTCCAAACCTAGATTGGGATATTAAGTAATTTCTTTTGGTCCCCAAAACACAAGTGCAGTAGACGAGTTTGATTTTAATAAAGTGATTTGGAAATCCTTAGCAAATATATGTGCTTGGAATGCTATAATCCATAATGCACAATATACTCTAGGAAGTAATAATATTCTTAGTTCTGTAAACGCGTACAACTATATTCCAAGCAAGATTCTAGATATCTCTAATGTAATCTAATGCAATCTGGGAATCACTTTCTACAGTTTGAAAATATCATTGAAACTTTACAACTCTTATTTCTAATTTATTTTCTAAATGCAGGTTAATTGAAGGAGTTGTACGGTCAGTCAATAACCTCCTAGAGAAATTTCATCAATCCTTTTTCTTGTACCTATTAACATCATCAAACAAATTTATATCTGTTGGAGTCTACATGATTGCATTCTTACTTCTAGTTGCCCCCCTTCCTGTTCTTGCTGCTTCTTTATTTTCTGATGCCAATAAATCAATCCCCGAGTCGGAAAATAATAGTAAACTGTTTAAATCTTGGAGTTGGCTTTACCCAACAAAAACCATATTTCTCATTCATTTATGGGGAGTCATAGTCTCGTTACTTCCTTATTTCATATATCAAATACCAAATTCTCAACCAACATCGCGCCTTCTTATCTGGGCTTCCCTCTCACTCTTTATCCTAACTGTTCTGGGCTCGTTTTTTGGGCCCCGTTCCACTCAATGGGCACTTCTGAAATCAGTGACGGTATCAACTACATTTACTGGGCTGTGTCTGATGTCGGTTGTAAACTTTGCAACCGCTGAAATTGGTGCTTTACTACTGGTTCCAATGTGTTTGATGAGTAAACCATGGCGGTTAGCAGGTAAAGCCCACTCTGCTTTAAGTTTGGTTTTGGTAGTTATCGGGTTTCCTGGTGCAGCATTTTTTGTGGTGAAAAGTGCATTCGGGTTTCAAAACGGATCTAGTTTAGTTGAGTTCTGGTACTGGATGGAGTCTTTATGGGCATGGAATAGTGCCACTTATATCTATATATGCATTGTTCATCTTCCTTGCTGGGTTCTGTGCATATACATTTTGTTACATCCATGTTAGATTTTATTCAAATTTAGGTGTAGGGTATATCACCATCCATTTCAATCAAGAAGGTGAAAATTCTTTATTCTTTGTATGATTTTTCATATTATATTTAGTTGGCCAGGTTTCATTTTCACATTTGCGGTTAGCTAGATGCTCATAAAGATAATTTTTTTTTATGAATTCAAGTGGAAAACAGGAAATAATATATTTTTTGGTGTGTAGGATCTTGATTATGGGTTGTCATTTTGTAGTTTTGGCAGTGGTCAATAATAGAATCATGAAAGAACAAGATGGGCGGTTGATTTGTTTGGCACTAGTTGAATGTTTTAAATAAATATTACATGTAAAATCCATTCATTTGCGTTTATTTCTAAAAGGACAAAGAGTCACATCTCTGGCCTTCAATCAGGTCGTCATTCGACCTGTGTGTTGGCCTTCATCGTTTATTACATTAGCAGTGACGGATCCAGAAATTTTTTTCATGGGGGTCGGAAATTCTTTAGGTCGGTTGACAAGTGATATATAATGCGTATATAACACTAATTTTTTTTCAGGAGGTGATCGGGGAGCTATTGTAAAATTTTATGGGGGACAATCGTGATTTTAACGCATATATAACACTAATTTTTTGTAGAGGGCGGCTACCCCATTCTCCGTAGGTCCACCGGTGTAAATTAGTAGTTTTTGTAACAATGTTCTTGCAACTGGACCAAACCGGCAGGTCACCTGCCTTCATTTGAATCTGTCTACTAGATTTGTGTTTTTTCAAAAAAAAAAAAATTCACAGATTTCATTCACTCAAACTTCCTTTATTCTCGCCTTCATATTTTACTAACGTTATAAATTCAGTAGTTTTGGACACGGCTTGATTTTTAAAACCATTGGACCATTCTGGTTTAATATGTGATATAGTGCATAATAACAATACCTTTGTAGAAATAAACGGGATAAACGATCAATACCTTTATAGAAATAAACGAGTCCACAAAATAACATATAAATATGAAATCCAAGAACCATAATAAAGAGAAGGAAATGTATAGAAGAGAGAATAAAGAAAGAGAATGAGTTTATGTTGTTTGTAACTTGTAAGACCATTAAAGACTAAAGTCATGTCTCATTAAGTTTATCCATACGACTCTCATTTCATATTTCACGTCAGTTTTTAAATAGGATAAACCACAACAATGCATTTACCATTATAGTTACATAATTTACTTGCATAACTCAAAATTTGATAAACATGATCCAATATATTCCACATATTACATAATTTAAAATTTAATATACTCTTTAATTAAACATCATATAAAGTTTCTTTATATTTCAAAAGGTTGATAAAAATATTACAAATAATTTTAGTTTATATATTATAATTTAGAATCTCACAATATATAAGCTAATTTTTTTTCTTACTTTTTAGTCTAAGGATTTTATTTTATAAATTAAATAAAAGGTGACAAGATTCAAGGAAGATGGAAAGAGATGCTCCACCTTTGAATTCTTACAAGCATTCGTATAAAAGAATGTAAAGTCATTTTTTTTCTCAACGTTACAATTCAAACGATCTATATCATTCACAAAAAAATCGACCTCACATGCCACCTGTTTGTTTTTGGTGTTGTAAATGCATCTTAAAACATGTTGATACTTTCACTCCTATCACAAATGACCTATCATTTTATGATTTATATTAGTTGATTTTATTTTTGTAAGTTAATCGATCTTTGATTAATCGGATTTTTTTAATTGTTAGTTTTTTTTATAAAAAGAACTTATCATTCAATTTCATAACAAAACCGATTGCAATAAAGTGACAGGTAAACGGAAAACAAGCTGCGCAACAACCTCCTTTTGAATATCAAAAGTGATCTTATTGAAAACAAGGCTTTGGATCCTCGAGATCGAAGAATTACTATGCACAACCCGGTGAACTATGTTCAGAAATTCCACAGCCTCCGGGGCTAGGAAACCAAATGTATCAAAAGCAAAAGGGATAAACACGTGTTGATTTTCTAAACTAGCTTTCTTGTGTTTAGCAACTTTGTCTGATTCCACATTTAACGCAGTCTGACCCCCAATAAAACCATTTTCCCAAAGCCTCACAAGAGGGGACATTCTTATAAGGTCCACACAAACGTGTTTCTCCCCTGTCCACCCAAATACAAGAATATCAGCTGGTCATAAAGTAGACATCTATTCAAACGGATCTGTCAGAAAGTTTACAGATGCCTCCTTTTATGTATTTGGTTTTCAATGTTTATCAAACATTCAAACCGTAACATGTTTTGGCCGTAAAGTAGACCTTTATTCAAACGGATCTGTCAGAAAGTTCATGAAGGCCTCCTTTTATGTATTTGGTTTTCAATGTTTTTATCAAACCGTAACATGTTTGGTTGTTATTCGTAGGAAACATTAAAAAGTTGATAACCATTTAAAAATAACTATATTGCTTTATACATAAAAAATCAAAACATGAAGATAAAGATAGAGTACTCTTACAACTTAGTTCAAAAGAACAAATGTAATCTTTAAACAAAAACAAGAAAAACCACTGGCTTTGGTCCAGTGGTTAAGGCGATGAAGATTCAACCTGCTCACGCAGGTTCGAATCCGAGCCGAACCGGGTTTTAGTTCGGAGTGCGTTACGCTAGCGGGGTTTGGCCCGTGTAGCGGCGCAACTGCTGTTAAGTGGCAGCAGGCTCCATGGTTTCCCGGTGAAAGCCTAGCCTCTCGTTCTGAACCCGCGGGCCCGGTTCAGACAACGTAGTGATCAGGTTGAGAGGTAACGGGTCTCCGAATTTCGGAGATACGACTGCCACTTAAAAAATGAAAGTCGCCTTTCAAAAAAAAAAAAAAAACTATACTGGGCAAACAAGTGAAGGACCATTTTGTAAGTTTTAGTTTCAGAGTTTCAGTTGCTTTAAATGAGAAATTACTAAAATAAGATAAGCGCGTGTCGTACAATGCACTAGTAAGTCGCGTGAACGTGTAAGTTTCTGATGCCCAAAGAATAGTTGGTAGCCTATTAGCCAAATACAAGAAGATCACACCAATTGAATTTCTTTTATAAGTTTACCCAATTATTCTATTTTTTTTCAATAATTTCATAATAATGGACATAATCCTCTGCGACGAGCTCCTTCACGAAATATTCCACCGCCTCCCTCCTCCGTCGTCTTCCGCCGTCTCCCTAGTATCCAAACGGTGGCGCCATCTCCTCCGCTCTTCCCTCTCCTCCCTCACCATCCGTCTCTCCCCAAACCACCCTTCTCTCTCCTCCCTCTCTTCCTTCCTTTCTCACCACACCTACCTCTCTTCCCTCTCCCTTTCCTCCTCCTCCGCCGCCGCAACCACCGCCTTCTCCGACAACCTCCTCATATCCATCTCCACCTCCTGCCCTAACCTTACGCACCTCCACCTCTCCACCGGCCCTGTCTCCTTGTTTCCGTTGCTTTCTCTCTCCACCTCATGTCCTCAACTCTCTTCTCTCTCAATTATCCTCTCCAGACCTCTTCTCTCCCTTGACTTCCTAACCGCTTTCAGACGTCTCAAAACCCTAACCCTAACTCTAGTCGGTAACGGCTCACCGGACAACATTTCTAACCACTTCACCTCCTCCACAACTGAATTGCAGTTACAATCCCTCTGCTTATCCGGAATTCGCGCCGGCGATTACCCTCTCAACTGGTTATGGAACAATTGCAGTTCCGAAACCCTATCGAAGCTCGTTTTCGAGAACTGCGACGGCATCGGCGATCATAATTCATTCGCGTGCTTCATCAAAGGATTGAAAAACCTTCACGAAATCGAATTGAAGATTTGCAGGTCAATCATCGCCTTAATTTTGCTTAAATTAGCTGAGAATCGTTGCGACGCTTTATCCTCTTTGTTAATCTACGATGGCGGGAACAAAGAAAGCTTACTCCATTTCATCCGCGAAACGAGATGTAATCTCCAAAAACTCGACCTCCGATTGCCTCTCGACTTAGACGACAGTCATCTATTCGAAATCGGTGCAAAATTCAATCAGTTGCGTGTTCTTCGATTGCAAAGCTGTACAATGATTACAGGTGAAGGACTCAAAACCCTAGGGTTAGCTTTGAGTGATAACCTAGAAGAACTAGCTTTAACAAACTGTGATGTCATGAAGAGACAAAACGGATTCCTTGTGGAATTAGCTCAGAATTTACAAAACATCAAAATCCTGGACCTGTCCTACAATCATACACTCCTGGATAAAGAGTTCGCATTGATGATCAGTTCATATCGCGATCTACGAAAATTGAAACTTAGAGGCTGCAGTAGATTAACCGATGTATCGTTGATTTCGTTGTGCAAGAGCTGTAAGCGTCTGAAGAGCATCGATTTGCTTCACTGCCATGGATTTCAGGTGGAAGGTGTTGAGTTCTTAATCTTGAATTCGCCAGAATTGAGAAGCTTGCAGGTTGAAGATCGTAAGTTATCAGAAGTTGCAAGGAGATGGATGCAAAGTAAGTTTATTGAGGTTCAATCCTGATCATTCAAGAACAGGTAACCAACCTTTACAAATTGGATTGAAAATTTGAAATTGTATATGGTTTCTTTGTTGTATTTGTGTATTCATGAAAATAAGAATGCATATTTGTGTGATTACAATTATTTTAACTTATTAGAGTCAAAATTTTAAGAAATGTGTCATCTTTTTATTAGAACGGCGAAGTGCTAACTCGCACAACTTTTAAATCTATACTAATTATCATTGAGTATTGTGTTAAAACTTTAGATATAAGATATCGTTATTTGTGAACTTTAACTGTATAAACCAGAAGAGTTACTATGGGGGATAAATAGGCAAAAAGAATAAGGTCCCACCGAGATTTGAACTCGGGTTACTGGATTCAGAGTCCAATGTCCTAACCACTAGACCATGGGACCTTGTTGTTCATGTCTGCATGTACATAACATAGAAATTACAACTTTTATAACTGTTTTATTTATGGCATACGGTTTTAACAAATTACAAGAAGTTTTATTATAATACAATGTATTATTAAGACTTTATTATTTTAACTATTATAAGCGAAATTGAGAAAGATAAGTGAAATGGTAAATCTTGTTTCAGTTAATCATAATATATTGTGGTTTCTTGAAATTTGGACTTCAAAATATAAAATTAAATACATACTAAGCTTAAGCACCATCATGTTTTTAGTTTTATCTAATGTGTCCAGATTAGACCAAACTGTGGAAGAAAAAATAGCTGTTAGTTGTTATGTCGTTTTTATCTCGTTGCTCTCCATTGCCATTAGGTTCAAGTTTTACTTTAGATTGTTGGATGATGAGTACACAAAGTTTTCCCTTTTCAATCCAAAGCTAGGTGCGCATCGCCCCACTTTCTATGGTCTAACAATTCAAGAATATAATTAATCCTGAGTTATGTACCCATCGTGAAGCACTAGATGTGGTAATTTTTACTCATTTACTTATTAATCTAGCGACCTATTAAGGGAAAAAATAATTTTTTTCCTTCAGATAAAAAACCCCACCAACCCAACCAAAAGGTTAGCGATGTGGGTGGTCTAAGTCACTTTTACGAGCGTGGAGAATTCTACGGAAATAACCACAGGTGTGGTACCAAAAAGATGAACCCAGTTCGTTTTGATCTGTAAGACTTTAAAATCTTTTTTAGCGGGTACCAAAAAGATGAACCCAGTTCATTTTGATCCGTAAGACTGTAACAGGCCCATTTTGCCAACCTATGCCTATACATATAATTTTTATCAAGTAAAAACCAACTATAATAGTTTGAATTTTGAAATGACCATGGGTTTCCATATAATTTTTTCACTATTTGGTGTTGACTCCTATGCACTAAAACACGTGTGTTGACTGTTTTCCAATTTAGTTTTTCACAACTCCAATTCTCACCAAATTGGAGTGACGTCATTCACAACATGTAGATCCTTGATGCAAATCACTACCTACTTCAAGAACCCTTTTACATTCATATTCTTCAACCAATAACACTCAACTTTAATAGTTTCAAGTTAAAGAGTTTACAACAAAAGTTAGAAAACAAATGTTATTACTTTTTATTTAGTTTCAATTTCTTTTAAACCCAAAAAAAAAACTAACAATACCCTGCTAATTAATACCTCCCTAATTAATAGGATTAAATAAAACCTAGCATGAGCTAGACAAATTATGCTTTAAGGGGCTTATAAAAGGTTTCAAATTTTAACCAAAACTAACAAGAAAAACAATATTTATATATATGAAATTACAAAGTTTTATATCAAGATCATTGGGTGAGAAACCCGGTTACAAATATCCCACACATACAAGCATAAGGCTTCAAACTTGGCCACAAATGGCTCTTTTTACCCCTATTGTGGCAAACACCCATTTGCCCTTTTTGGTTTAAAAGATTGAGAGGTTTCAAAAACACCAAGAAACACATAGTATCACACTAGAATCAAGCCATAACAAAACTACTGTCTCATTAAACCCTAAACCCTAGCCTCATCACTACACTATATATTTATACATCTTTCTAAAACAAACTCTAACCTAAATCTAAACTAATCAAACTGAAAACATCATAAACTAAACAAATCAAAGATGTGGGACATGGAAAACCCCTAATTTGCCTTTGAAATCAGTTTGAACAAGGAATCCAAATCCGGTGAGGTAAAGAACTCCCTATTCCCATGGTTGTGACACGTGGACACCGGCCGGCGTTTCCTCGGCGGCGCCGGACACGGAAACAGTTCCGGGATCTTTGAATCTTTTGACGTCGGAGTAGTGTTGCCGGAGTTTGAGTTATCATCACCGTCTTCTTTCACCTTTCTTGTAGATAAAGACTTCAATGGAGCTCTCATGGTGATTCCGGCAATCACCCATTTCTTCCCTTCTAAAGATTCCCCATCCAGTTGATTCTTTTTCGAAAAACCCATCTCCAAACTTGAAAAAGATCACTTTTTGAACAAAACCCAGATCAAGAATCAAACTTTTTTGGAGCAAGATTGAAGAACAAGTGTGGAATATTAGAATATATGCTTCAAGAACAACATAAGCTTTGAATGGAGGCGGTAAAAGATAAAGAGGGAGAGAAAGTGGGATTATATAAATTGTATATAAATGAAACCTAAAGACAATTTTGCTTAGGATGCTTTGCCCGGGAAATTTCGGGCAGCTAGGCAGAGAAAATTTGGCGCCAATTATTAGCAACGGCTCTATTTCCCGCGTGGATGGGGTTTTGGGTTTCCAAGGAGGTTTATGGTGGGTTGGGATTGGTTTTTTAAGGACGGTGGGTGCCCGCCGACGGTGGCTTTCATTATTGAGTCAGTGTTGTGGTGCGACTGGGCCCCGTGGTCAGAGCCATCAGGTTTAGTACTCCTTTTACTTTAGGTTTTTGGGCTGGATCAGTAAACATAAAGTTGCAGATTTTTGGACAGCAATTAAACCCGTATTCAATAATTGGTGCAGATTTGTTGAGTTCATGACTTTATGGGTTTGCGGAAATCCTGTTCGAAACATACAAAAGAATTAAGTGATGTTCACTTAACTTAGAGCATTCATATCAGTTTCCTTATCCCAATCTCTATAATTACACTAAAAATTAATTCATTTTCTCTCTTCTTTTTAATTAAATAATATTTTTTTATACCTTTATCATTACATTTTCTCTTTTCTCCACTCACAACCGCTTTAAAAATTATTAAAAAAAATTACACGGATGAAAATTGTTTTCCCCGTATATACAAAAAATTTATACATTTTCTCTCTCTTTCACTCGCACCCATTTTAAATCACTCCCTAAAATATGCAAAATACACTTACATAGATATGCAGATGCTGATGTGAATATTCTACAATTTTCACCCGCATAATTTTTTTAATAATTTTTAAAGTGGTTATGAGTGGAGAAGAGAGGAAAGGTAATGATAAAGGTATAAAAAAGTATTCTTTAATTAAAAAGAAGAGAGAAAATGAATTGATTTTTAGTGTAATTATAGAGATTGGGATAAGAAAACTGATATGAATGCTCTAAGTTAAGTGAACATCACTTAATTCTTTTGTATGTTCCGAACATGATTTCCACAAATCCAACTGTTTTTTAAATTTAATTTAATAATAAAAACAATGACACATTAGGTGATAGTAATCGATACATAGTGATAATCATAACTTTCACTTTTATTGTTAACGGTAGTCAAATAGTATAATCATAATATGTTTACTCTTGATTTCGTTCAAAACTATGATTTTGAATGAAATGGAGAAACGTACAAGTGAAATCAAGCGTGGACCAAGTGTAAATGTATGATTATTATGCTACATAGACAACCGTTGACAACAAAAGTGTAAGTTAAGACTGTCAAATGCCAAACTGTTAGCATATTTTATCATCGACCATTAGGTCACAATTTGGATTATTAAAATCTAATGTCTTTTTTTTACAACAATTCTATCTAGGATAAATACCATAACCTACACTCTATAAGATTTAAACTCCAAACTTTTTAGTTGTACAGTAAATCACATAACCATCGGAATATCCCCTTAAGGTTATGTGGAGCACCCAAATTTTTTTCACACTTCCACACCCCTCAATGTGAGCACCACATCAGATTCCACATCTTTTTCCACACTCTCCATATTTGAAGGAAATAGTTCTACATCTCCACACCGCCACACCATTTTATTTTCCTAATTTAAATTGTTTGAATAATTAATAAAAAAACATTAATAAATTAAAAAGACAATTTTTGATTAATAAACTAAAAAAATACATTAATAATAATAAAACAAAAAATACATTAATAATTAAAATACAAAAAAAAAAACTTAATAATAAAACTAGACTTTAATTGTTGCCCGAGTCGATACTAAACACCAAATCATGTCGGGGATTGTTGTATATTTCACGGTTGCATTTATATTGTTCGTTTACACTTTGTTGAGCCTCGCTAACTCTCCACATACACCTCCTCGTGATGTTTGTATATTTGTTGAATGTCGGTAGTAGTCGGTTTGCGTAAGTGAAGAGGATGAATTGAGAGAATCCACTTGAAAGTGGGTTAGAGATTGGTTGAAATGGTTGATGTGGTAAAAATATGTTAGATATTGATTATATTTATAGTATAAAATATATTTAATTTTTTTGTTTTTAAATCGGACCGTTTGAGAGGGGGTAGGGCCCACCTCTCAACGGCTACATCTTCTTCTTCACGATGTGGAGATTTGCATGCCTGGGTTCCACGCTCGTAGACCACGCCAATGGGGCGTTGTGTTCCACGCCGGTCACCTCATCTCCAAGTTTGCTTTCAAGGGGTACTCCCCTTGGCCTAAGGGTATCTAACAAAATACTCACGATGGATAAACCTTGGACTATAAACCGGGTCATCATCACTGACGGTTAACTATTTCAAAAGTGTTATAAAATGAATAATATAAGATTATGTATTGGATTTCCATAAGATATTGGCTTAATTTTTAAAAGATAAAGTTAACCAAAGTAAATTTTGTCTTGTTTATTCTCCTATTTCTATCTTCTCATAATCTAACAAGCAACTGCGGCCAATTGTCGCCGGTTGTTGGTAGGATTATTCGCTAGATCATGTTCTCTTGGGGTGCTAATGAGGGGTCAAACTAAAAGATAACAACTATGTAAAGAGGCATTTTCTAATGGAAAATTAATAGAGAAAATGGTGTGTTGGAGGGTCACTAGACCCCTGAAATATTCTCACAACCGGACTAGTTTGTCGGATCGAGTACCAGCCACGTAACCTATGAACCGACTGTCAGTTGAACCAACAAACGGGCATAATTGAGCCGAATTTTAACGTATTTACTTTTTCTTTCTTCGTAATCTTATTTAATGATTAATTAACTACACAAGACTTGTTCTTTTGTTTATGAATGACCTTTTATTGTATTAATATTATATGCCTGTAGTAAAAATAAGATTTCATTTATCGTTTTAAACCGCCCCCCCCCCCCCCCCCCCAAATCTCGATGAGCTGGTTTTAACGCCGCTATAATGGGCTTAATCGGAGTTCGTTTGACCCAGTTTCAATTAAAAAAGAAATAATTTTTTAGGTTTTTAACAAAAATTCACTTATTATTTGAAATCCTCCATATATATATATATTATAATTATCTATGAAGTCATTCAAAATAAAAAGACCGGTTTAAGAACATGTTCTCACCTACATTTTTTTTAACGTAAATAAGTAAAAACATAACCGCTAGATAAAACGCTAAGAATCATATACTTAATTTATAAATTTACGAAAAAAACCTTATAATATCTACTTAACTCTCGCCTCCAACTACCAGGCTATTTCCCATTTACTCCGAAAAGCTTATGTGTATATTATTAATAGTAGGTTAGAAACCGTATCTTAATACAGATTGAATAAAATAAATATTAAAAAGTTAATAATGAAAATTTATTAATTATAAAACAAGAATATTAAATAGTAATAAAAGATTAAAAATTAGTAAAAGAAATAATAAGTAGTTTAGTATAGAAAAAATACCAATAGTATAACTCAAAGTATTTCTAAAATAATTTAACATTGAAAATTCATACGAGCTACTTAAGAGGGTGTTTGGAATTACGTTTGAAAACTGTTTAATAAAAAAGTGTTTGGCAAACATAAAAGCACGTTTTGTTTTAACTTTTTGATAAAGATAAAAAAGTTATTTTTTAAGAAGTCACAAATTCCTGGCTTTTCAAATGGTTTTTTGTTTTTGAAATAAAATATTACCAATTTACCCACCCTTAACTTACAATAAACATAACCTAAGCCAAACACTTTTTAAAAAATAACTTATTGAGTTATTGATTTTTTCACCACAAAAGATAATTCAAACATTTTTTTAAAAATTTATTTTAAAAAATTATAAGTCAATAAACACATTTAATAAAAAACACTTTTCGAGTTAAATAAGTAATCCCAAACACCCTCTAAAATAAAAAGTACCGCCGGAACAAAAAAAACAAATTTCAAAACATTCCCGCCGCTAGACTTCCTCCTTCCACCACCCGCTTAAAACTAAAATTTCAACTCTTCTTCTACACACTAGATTCCAAAAAATTACAGGCGTTTGCAAATGGAGAGCTCTAATACTCGATCTATGTTCCAAACCATCAGTTCCAGAGAGCTCAACGGCTTCAGAGGTTTCCGATTTTTTTTTAACACTAAACGAGCTTTTTACAATCCGATTCTTCGTTATGAAGTTCCGTGAGTCTGTAACAGTTAATTTTTTTATTTATGTTTTATTTGGTGAAGTGATTGTTCGTATCGATTTTGTTTTGTTCAGTACGGAAACGGCCGTGTTTTGTGGATGATTCGTCCCAATTTAGTCGAATTGGAGCTATTGATTATGGATTTGAGGATGATATCACTCCTCCGATGGCTTTGTCATTTTGCAAGGTTTGATTTTACTCGCAATTTAATTCGTGAACATTTTTTTTTCAAGTATATTGATGTGTTTAGTTGTATTATTATTCTCTATGAATTTATAAGAAGAATCGATTGTGAAACCCTAATTTTGCAAGAACACACAATTGCACATTGCTAGTGGTGAATTAATTAAACAAATAACTTGCAGACAAGCAAAAATGCTCATATTCTTGCTGTTACCGGAGAGGATGGATATGTTTGCTTATACAACACTCGCTTGAAATTTTCTTCATTAGCAACCGCTGCAGAAAATGCAGGTTAATATCTACTTACCAAACATAATTACAGTTGACGCCTCGCTAGTAGTGAGAAAGCAGTTTTGAAAGTGTTAGTTTTGTTTTGTTGGCAGAGAAAGCCAGAAAATGCAGGTGGCTTGCTCATGAAAATGCTATATTTGATGTGTGTTGGATTAAGGTAGAGATAGTTCCTCCAATCATTTAATATCACAGATCATTTGATTTAGTAAATGCATTTGTAATTTTGTTGCTCAAAAGGTATTTAAATCTTGTGAATGGCATTCAATCTTTGCAGGATGATACCAATTTGCTAACAGCTTGTGGTGATCATAGTGTAAGTAACTCTTTATGGTTTCAGATATTATTTATCACATTATACTAAAATTTGTAAGTTGTAACATGATATGCAATGTTTTGGCCTTTGGACAGATTAAAGTATGGGACTCTCAGGAACGAAAATGTATTCTAGCACTAACCGGACACACTGGAAGTGTGAAATCCATCAGTGCCCACCCTTCCAACAATGGTATGCTTGTGGTTCTCTTAATTATATTCATGTATGAAGTTTGAAATACAACTGAATACGGATCTAAATGATTATTTGTGTATGGTAGATATCATTGTATCTGGTTCAAGAGACGGTTCTTTTGCTTTATGGGACTTAAGGTGCTCTAAATCTACGCGAGCACACTCAGATACTTTGTAAGTTCCCAATGATTATTTACACAATGATCATGTTTTGGCTATTAGTCAATATTGAATGCTTTTATATTTTCAGAACAATAGCAACCGTTCATGGGGCTCATACTTCATCGAGTGTTAAAACGAGGGGCAAGCATGGCAAGGTTAGTTAATATCATTTCATAATACTCCAATTTACTGGATTTTTCAACTAAGTGTTTAATTATTGTAGGCTGCTTCAATGAGTGTTACATCAGTTTTATATATGAAAGATGAGGTTTCCATTGCTACTGCTGGAGCAGTTGACAGGTGTGTAAGAGGTTACTAGAATCCATTTGCAAGTTTATTTGAAATTAGTTGTATTCTTAGTTATTTTTAAATTTTGTTTTTATTTACCATGTTTCAGTGTTATAAAGTTCTGGGATACTAGAAGCCTTAAAACTCCAATTACTCAGGCCTGTTCTCATGATAAGTTGTCAAGGAAATGGGTATGAATTCAGTTTCATATATCAGTGTACATCATATAAAGAATGCTTTACGCCATTATATGTCATATACTCATATTGAATGATTTTAACAGGAAAGATCATATGGTATATCTAGCTTATCACAAGATTTAAATGGTGTGTATATTTCAGCTTCATGCATGGACAGCAGGTACAGTTTTAATATCCTAATCCCTTACTATTTGTTCTTTTTCCATATCTTCATTTCTTTTGATAAAAATATCATACAAAATTGTGTAATAACTTGGCCTTATGAAGCATTAAAGGTCAAGATTTGGGGGTTGACTTGGTTTAGTATCATTGATCTTTGATCATTATTACAATCATGCAGGATATATCTCTTTAATGTACTGCAACTTGAGAAGGGCCCTGTTAAAAGTTTTAAAGGATGTGATATTGGTACATTTTTTGTTAAGGTAAACAAAGCATTCCTTTTAAGTTCCAACCATGAATCGTCAGTAAGATGTTATGTTTTTTGATTTTTTTTAAATACTAATGGTTTTCCATGCCTAACTTTGCAGTCAAAACTGAGTCCTGATGCAGGCCATATTCTTGGTGGTTCTAGTGACGGTGTAGCCTACGTATGGCAGGTAAACAAGCCTGAAGCAAATCCTATTAAGCTCGAAGGCCATGATGGTGAAGTGACCGCTGTTGATTGGTATGTATTTTGTTTGGTTCTACTATTACTTATAACGTACTTGTATGCCAATATTATCATTAGACCTGACGGCATATTATTATTAGACTTGACAAATGTATGCAGGCTTACCTTTGTTTATCAACCTGCAGGTGCTCAAATGAGATAGGCAAAATAGCAACCGCTGCTGATGATTCTGTGGTAAGTCTCACTTTAACAACCAATTAAATTAAATTAACTCAAATGGCAAAAAAACACAGTTTAAATGTGATTATTTGTTAAACTTCTATAACAGTGAACACGTATTGGAGTTTTGTTGGCAAAATTCAATCTTCTTAATGATTTGCACTCTCTGATGGACAAAGTATGAACTTTATAGAGCATGTCAAACATGTTGAATGGCTCTAACCGGTCAAATGGGTCAACCTGACTGACCCGTTTGAATTTTTGTACGACCCATAGATCTTAACACCTTATTACCTATAATATTTCCCCCCCTGTTTGTAACATTGCAAAAAGAAATTGTTGCATATATATAAAGATCCAACTTCTTGCAGGTCCAGCTTTGGAATATCAACAGCAGCTGTTATTCAACTACAAGATCTCCCTCATCAATTCGAAAGAGAGAAAGAACACTTCCAATGATGAAACGCAGAAAGCTTTTTACACAGGAAGAAACAAAAGATTCTATCATAGGACCTGATCTTGACCCTCTAATCAAGTCAACGGTCCAGTTCGACTCTCCTAATCCTACATCCATACCCGAAATAAGAACTCCAGAACCACTCAAAAAACAGTTATCCTACTCACATGTCAATGAGGCTTGCGAGCGATCTCCGGATGCTAGTTTTGACAGCCCGTCTTCGGTGCTAAATCCACCACCCTCTATAAAAAGAAAAACCATTTTAGATTACTTTCTAGCCCCTTCATCAGAGTCTTTGCATAATCTAAGAACATAAAGTTTATACTACTGCCTGCAGTAAGAACTAATTGCATATGATTAACATAAACATGGTTACCGTTGGTTTTTGAAGATTACTGGTAAAAAGAGTCCAGTCTTGGTTTTTAAGGTTTGCATGTTTCTATTTCAAATACAAAGTTGAAAATAAGTTATTGTCAATTAGGCATGTTTGAGGCATCACAATCATGAAGATGTTTATTTTTGTAAGCAAAATGAATAAAAAGTATTCTTATTTTACCTTTTTTAATTATCCATTTATACAACAGGGCTGATTCTTTCATGTTGAAATCAACATGAAAGGTCATGCTATCTTAGAGAAAAAAAATGAGTGAGTTTTTTTATTTTATTTAAATTCTTTTAATATTTCTTTATAAGATATGGTGTTCTATGTTGATGTAAACATGAGAGGTTCTCAATCTTCACAATAAATTCCTCTCTCACAATTACTTAAACTCAAACATTTCGCCAAAGTTTGATAGAGAATTGTTTGTGTAATTTTTATCTAAAGGAACAACTATTCTATTGCTATATCATATACTTCCAAATAACTTGAATTATTGTTTTTTAAAAGTTAGAGCAATAAGACCAATAACATAAAAAAACAATAATTTGTAAATAAAATTACGTGTTTCTAAAGCAAAATTGTAGCAACAACAAACGACCGATTGAAGAATAAGAACTTTGTTGTAATTCATATTTCTGATTCATTTCTTTGTAATTCTTCTGGTTCTTAATCCAATTGGAGCAATCGTTTAGTTGATGATCTATAATTGAATTCAATTGATTGGTACAATTGCTTGGTGTGATTTGATTCCGCATATTTGTTCACAATTGATATCAGAGCCTCGTTTGGCTCGATTCAAACAATTCGATTGATTGAAGGTGCAAGATGAGTTCGACAACCAAATTCAACATTGAGAAGTTCAATGGCAAGAACAATTTCAGCCTTTGGAGATTAAAGATGAAGGCACTGTTGGTACACCAAGGTCTGGTAGATGCTCTCAAGGGTGAGGTTGGATTTCCAGCAGGGGTATCTAATTCGGACAAGAAACAAATTATGGAAAAGGCATACAGTGCCATTATTCTCTGCCTTGGTGATAGAGTACTAAGAGAAGTTTTCAAAGAAACTACTGCTGCAAGCATCTAGACCAAATTAGAAGGTCTGTACATAACCAAGTCCTTGGCTAATAGACTGTATCTCAAGAAGAGGTTGTATACCTTTCAAATGGTGTCTAGAAGGTTACTTGAAGACCATACAGATGAGTTTAATAAGCTCATTTTGGATCTTGAAAATATTGAGGTGGAGATTGAAGAAGAAGATAGGGCAATAATTTTTTTATCAAGTCTGCCTCAAAGCTATGAACACTTCGTGGACACATTAATGTTTGGAAGAAAAAGTCTATCCATGGAGGAAGTTCTTGCAATGAACTCAAAAGAACTAAAGAAAAGAGGAGAATCAAAGGGTGAAACAGGTGAAGGGCTCTTTGTTAGGGGCAGGGCTGATCAAAGGAGTTTCAAGAAGAGTCAGCCCAGGTCTAAGTCAAAGGGAAAGCTAAGATGCTTTGTATGTAACTCAGATAAGCATCTCAAAAGAGAATGCCCAGAGTGGAAAAGAAAGAAGGCTGAATATGCCAAGAATAAAGGACACAATAGTCATGGAAACAACTCCTCTACAGAAGGATCGGCAGATGGCTATGAATTTGCTGATGTGTTGGTTGTTTCAGTGTCTGGATCCAAGTCTGAATGGGTAATGGATTCAGGGTGTTCATACCATATGACACCCTATAAAGAATGCTTTAAAGATCTGATAATGAAAGTTCAAGGGCTAGTGCATTTGGGAGATGACAAGCTATGTAGCATCAAAGGAGTTGGAACTGTGACTTTCAATCTTGAAAATGGATCCTGCATTGATCTCAAGGAAGTGAGGTATATTCCTGATCTTAAGAGGAATTTAATTTCACTAGGGACTTTTGAAAGCAGTGGGTATGTTGTGAGTATGAAAAATGGCAAAATAAAGGTAATCAAAGGTTCTTTGGTTGTGCTAACTGGATCTAGAAGACAGAACAATATCTATTTTCTAGAAGGCAGTGTTAGTAGCAGTTATGCAAATGTTGCCGATGTAGTTGATACTAAAGCACAATTATGGCATAAAAGGCTAGGTCATATCAGTACTCAAGGTTTGATTGAATTGAATAAGGATCAAAGGTTGGATGGGTTAACTGATTGTGATACTGGTTTATGTGAAAGTTGTATTCTAGGCAAGTCACATAGAGTCAAATTTAGTAGGAGTACACACTCTACTGGAGGTATACTGGAGTATATACATGCTGACTTATGGGGGCCTGCTAAAGTACAGTCTCTTGGGGGTGCTAGGTATTTTTTGTCCTTGATAGATGGGTATTCAAGAAGGGTATGGGTGTATCCACTTAGAAGTAAAGATGAAACTTTTGATAAGTTCAAGGAATGGAAAACACTGGTAGAAAATCAAACTGACAGAAGGGTCAAGAAACTGAGGACAGATAATGGTCTGGAGTTTTGTAATCATATGTTTGACAATTTCTGTAAAAGGATTGGGATAGCAAGGCACTTGACAGTGGTGGGCACACCCCAACAGAATGGGTTGGTAGAAAGGATGAACAATTCTAAACAAGGTTAGGTGTATGTTGTTTGGTTCTGGGATGCCTAAAAGGTTCTGGGCAGAAGTCCTTGCTACTGCTACTTATTTGATAAACATATCTCCATCTTCAGCTATTGAAATGAAGACACCTATGGAGATGTCGACAAGTGAGAAGCCAAATTATAATCACTTAAGGGTATTTGGGTTTGTGGCCTATGCACACATTAAGCAGGGAAAGTTAGAACCTAGAGCACAAAAATGTGTGTTCCTAGGGTACCCTGAGGGAGTAAAAGGTTACAGGCTGTGGAAGGTTTCTGAGGAGAGTCCAAGAGTAGTTATAAGCATGGATGTAACATTTAATGAAAACCAGTTGTACAAGGATGTCATTAACAACAGTTCATCTGACACTCAGACAGGTGATGATTTTCAAATTGAGGTGGAGTTATCTGAAAGAAGTGAAAGTGCTGAATCAAATAATGAAGTGTCTAGTACTAGTCAAAGTGGGGAATCAAGTAGAGAATATGTTGAATACAATATTTCAAGAGATAGACCCAGAAGACAAGTAATGAAGATATTTCAGCTTTTGTGTTTAATGTAGCTGAACAAGAAAGTTGTAATGAACCTTTAACTTACCAAGAAGCCATTGATTCAGTGGATAAAGATAAATGGCTGAATGCAATGAATGAGGAGATGGAATCTCTGCATACTAATAAGACATGGATTCTAGTAAACAAACCTAAAGATCATAAGTTGGTTTCCTGCAAATGGATATACAAGGTCAAGGAAGGAATAAATGATGATCCACCAAGATATAAAGCCAGGCTAGTTGCCAAAGGCTTTACTCAAAGGGAGGGTATTGACTACAATTAGATCTATTCTCCTGTAGTGAAGCATACATCTATTAGGGTCATCTTATCTTTGACTGCAGTAAATGATTTGGAACTAGAACAAATGGATGTTAAGTCTGTATTTTTGCATGGAAGTCTTGATGAAATGATTTATATGAAACAACCTGTTGGATTTGAAGTAAAGGTCAATGAAGAACATGTGTGTTTATTGCAGAGGTCCTTATATGGATTGAAACAGTCTCCTAGACAATGGTATGTGAGGTTTGATGATTATGTTATCTCAAAGGGGTTCAAGAGGTGCAGCTATGACAACTGTGTGTATTTCAATGAGTACAACAGTGGTAAGTTCTTATACTTGTTGTTGTATGTTGATGATATGCTGCTGGCATGCAGTGATAAGGAACAAATAAAGAATGCAAAAGACATGCTAAGGGCTGAGTTTGAAATGAAAGATTTAGGGGCAACTAATAAGATTTTGGGTATTGAGATTACAAGAGACAGAAAGATGGGTATATTAAAATTGGCTCAAGGGTCTTATATAAACAAAATTCTTGGTAATTACTGGATGGAACAAAGTAAATCTGTAGCTACTCCATTAGCTATGCATTTTAAATTGTCTAAGCAAGATTGTCTCAAGACAGATCAAGAAGCTAGCTTAATGTCAAAGGTTCCTTATGCTAGTGCTGTTGGAAGCTTAATGTACCTCATGATATGTACCATACCTGATTTGGGCTTTGCAGTCAGTGTGGTTAGTAGTGTACTTAAGCAGGCCAGGGAAGCAGCACTGGGAAGCTATAAAGTGGATACTAAGGTATCTAAATGGTACAAAAGAAGTGGGACTTGTTTTTGGCAGAACAAGTAGTCAAGATCCAGTAATTCAGGGTTATGTTGACTCTGATTTTGTAAAAGATTATGGTAAAGGGAGATCTATTAATGGTTGTGTTTCAAGTTTTTAATGGTTTAGTCAGTTGGAAAGCTTCACTTCAACGTGTAGTGGCTTTGTCTACAACTGAGGCTGAATACATAGCATTAACTGAAGCTGTTAAGGAAGCTATGTGGTTGAAAGGGTTTATATCTGAACTTGGGATTAATGTGGATGAAGCAGTGATTAAGTGTGATAATTTGGGTGCAATTCAATTGTCAAAGCATTACGTATTTCATGAGAGGTCCAAGCACATAAATGTGAAATTGCATTTTGTGAGAGATGTGATTAATTCCAAGGGGGTCAAAGTTGAATATGTCAATACTAATGAAAATCTTGTAGACATGTTGACCAAAAGTTTGCCAAGTTCAAAGTTTGGTTATTGTTTGAAGAATTTGAAGATTGTATGTGACAGAAGATTTCAGGTTGATTTTGATTTACACTAAGGTGGAGAATGTGAATGTAGTGACAAATAAAGTCAAAGTCAATTGTTTGATAAAGTTACTTAACAAGTTAGCAAGTTTGATAAAGTGAAGGGGTGCTGTTTGCTTAATGGCAAAAGTTGGAGGACCAAGTTGCTAATTCTTATTCTTAGTTTGTTAATCGTTGGTTAATAAGCTGGTGATTAGGGTTGTTAGGTTTCATTCTGTAATTCGTATTTCTGATTCATTTCTTTGTAATTCTTCTGGTTCTTAATCCAATTGGAGCAATTGTTTAGTTGATGATCTATAATTGAATTCAATTGATTGGTACAATTGCTTGGTGTGATTTGATTCCGCATATTTGTTCACAAGAACAACTGTGAACGACTGCCAATTGCAAATTTGATATTTGTCTTATCGAATATGTTCTTGTCGATTGCAAGTTTGCAGATTGTTTGCCCCAATTCCAAAATCGATTCGTTCGATTGAGTTCCTTTTTTGTCGCCTAAATCGCTGCCCTAACCTGATAACCCCCTAACTCCCGCTCCACCATTTACAATTAAGGTATTCAGTATTCCAATTTTCTACTAACCCACTGTATTGAGGCCCAAAAATCGAAGACCCTATATCTTGTGAGGCCCCATGCCTTAGCATGGGCCATAAAAGCTATTGTGTCCTGGTTCCACGCCCCTCACCCCCTTCACGTCATCTCACGGTGATTATTTATTTCCTGAATAGAGTAGTTGGCTCCACAGGAAAGCATTTGTTGTGTATAGTAAAAAATCATATAAAAAATAGAAACAAAGAGAGGGCAAAGTCTTTAAGTTGGGTCAAACTTTTTGTTGACTTTGTGAGTACAAACATGATGTTTATATGTCGGCGAGCGGACAAGTTGAAAGATAAAAAGTTGGGGGTCCTTGAAATGAAATATCAGGAATACTAAACTTTTGTTTTTTTTTTTTACTTTTTGTCTGTCCTATTTTTCTAACTTTGTTTTCATTCACAGTCGCACACATTGAATTTGATTTCCACAAAGATTTGTTTACTGTGCAAATGCATGCCCCCATCCAATTATTGCACCATTCTTATATAAATGTAATTCATCCAAATACTAAAATAAATATAACTTTTTATCCATTTTTATAACTTCTTGACTAATACATTTTTCAGACAGTGAAAATGTGATTTATGACAAAAGATTGTATTATTAGCCATCAAATTTTCTAACAAAAGGGGTAGTTTTTAAAAGTGGTTATGGTATATTCTCATTGATTGAATAATGTAAATACAAGAGCCCTCTGTGTAGTTGGATGGGCGCTCAAACTGGTTATGAAGCTTTGGAACAAGTGATGAGGTAGGCCATTTGTAAAAATAACTGCATATTGGAACTCGGATGGGACATGATGAACTTGAATGTGACCGATCCGAACTTCCCCTCGGACAAAGTGAATATCAATCTCCACGTGTTTAGTTTTCAGTTGCTGAACCGGATTGCTAGATAAATACACAGCTGAGTCATTATCACAATAAACTACGGTTGCCGTGTGTACTGGAACATGTAATTCAAGTAATAAGTTACGAAGCCAGCTAACCTCTGTGACCGTATTAGCAACAACATAATACTCTGCTTCGACACTAGATCGAAAGACTTTGGTATATCGTTTTGAAGACAAGGAGGCTCGGTTAAACACTTCAAAGACATAACACAATCTTCATGAGAATCCAACCCGCTTGACTTGAAACCTGCTAGATAGGAGCTTAATCTACGTCCAAAACACCCCACAAATAAAGTTAGTAATGGTAGGCAAAACACCAACAACTCACCATGAGTATTTCACAAAAATTGACCCAAAAGCCTAAACCAACGTATGGGTCGACGTTTATAAAATGTTTTGGGCATATCATACTCCCACCCGGCGTATGGTACGCCCAAACTAGCGTATGGCTTCAGACCAACACACCGGTTTTCTGTTTTCTAGCTTATTCCAACTATTATCCTCAACTCTTTATGAGTTTAAAACCACAAATTAACCCAACAGATATACATACGACACCCAAATACAACCCCTTGATTTTTATGTTCCCCATGAATCTAACCCACACCAATTCCCATGAGCTTCTTATGATCTCAATTACTATTTCAACCATCTGAAGTTCTTCGACTTCAATAACACCCTATGTGAAGTTCAAGAATTCAATCACCATTACACCCTCACCCATTGTATACATTCAACACATACAACTTTAACACCATTCTACATACACACAAGTATACACACATATAACAACTTTCAACTTGTATACATGTATGCATATCACAACCTATCGATTACTAAGTAAGTGTAAAGACACTTACTGTAACAGACAAAACAAACCGTACCAATATATTATTCGCTTTTTCGTCGATAAGTTGCTCATCCAGGAACTCACGATTTTGTTTTCACCCGAAAAGTTGCTCGCCCAGGCAAAACGCCTCTTGATAGAGATGGTATCCACCTCCTTTTATTGTAATAAACTTTTACACTTATTATCAATTTTTTTAAAATTAACATATTCAGCAAGTAACATGTCTTTCTGAACACATGAAGACTAAATAGTGTCTAATGTCATACTAATATCATATTTAAATTTATTTTCAAGTTTAAGTTATTATTGTTATTTAAGAAAAATAAAGCATCCTAAATAAAAACAAATCACACTCTTGCAAACTCAAATTACCCAAATCTAAAAAAAAAATTAATGAAGATGAAATTGTTCAAAATCATAACCTAGAAACTAAATCGGTAATGACCGACTGAAACAGGGATCACTGAACTTTTAGGGTCCGTTTAGTTAACAAGAATTCATGGATTTTAATGAAATTGGAATTTAAGTTTCATTCATTGATATGTTTGGTTGGCTAAGAGAAGAAATTGGAATTAGAATTAATTCCAACCAACTGTTTAACCCGGTATTACCGATAATACCGGCCATTCAAGTTACAAATCATTCTTCCAATTACCGTTCAAGTTACAAAATCATAACCGACTTTTGAGAATGTTAACTTGTTTATAGGAGTACTAGTATTATAACCCGTGTATTACACGGGAACAAATAAGCAATACAATGTGAAATGAAAACATATGTTACATATAAGATTTAGGTAATATCAGTACAAATATTATATTGTATAATGAAGAAAACTTAAAATAAACTTGTAAGTTTCATTTCCTTCATACTTTTATAGTTTGCTTATTCACACCCTCCATTCATAAGACCTAAAAACACAGTATATACACACAGTTGGTTAAATTTCATGCAATGTCATAACATGCGTAGAAATACCCTCAAGAAAAGAAAAAACAAACTACCATGGGAATCAAAGAAGCTTTTCTTATTTTTAATACAAAAACTTAATGCACAATAGAAACCTATAAGTCATACTTTATTAAAATCAATCTAACCCAATTGAAAAATTAAGTATCCAATGCAATGACATATAAAATTGCGAAGTTTTCAAATTATTGTCAACAAACAACCATGCCTATCTTTGCATCATATATATTAGTCAATTAGCAGTAAAAAAAACATGAAATTTGAACAAAACAACACTTTAGTTAAACCTTTGAGCTATAAAATCTTTCATAAAATCCGCAGTAAAAACTTCAAAAATCTACAGTAAAACTAAAATCTGCGATATTGTCAACAAACAACCCTGCCTTTGCATCATTTACAAAATAGAAGCTCATATGCATTAGTCAATTAGCACTAAAAAAACATGAAAGTTGAACAAAACACTTTAGCCAAACCTTTGAGCTATAAAATCTTTGATAAAAACCGAAGTAAAACTGCATAAAATATGCAGTAATAACTAAAATTTGCGATAAAAACTGAATAGAATCTGCATGAAATTCTGCAGTAAAAACTGTATAGAATCTGCAGGAAAAACTACATAGAATATGCAAAAAAATCTACAGATTTACTGCATTAAAAATGTAGTAAAAAACTGCTGTAAAAATTATGAAAAGTGCAGTAAAAACCCGTGTAATAAAAAGATATATATCATAAAATAGTAAACTTGTATCTATTGAGCCTATCTCATTGGGATTATTTCACAATGGCTGCTTTCACATTCTGATTAGACGCACCTTGATAGTAAACTTGTCTTGTAAAACATCAATGGCGTTTATCATAGATAACTTTTCGGACTCCATCAATCTATATAACAAAAAGAGAATCGACTTTAATATACTATCATGTATGAAATACGATTATAATTAAAAAAAAAAGAACATCTTACCTTGGTTTGAAGAGTAATCGAGGTAAGGAACTAAACTAGTAGTACCTTGAGAGAATGACAGGGTATTGATACTTATAGAGTATTAAAATCTCTTCCACATATAAATTAATTTGTACATTTTTTTAAAAATTTAACACGATTTCAAACTTCAAAATTTGAATTCGTTACCAAAACTGGATAAATAATCAAGGTTGTTTTTTTTTTATAAATATTAACATGATTTCAAACTTTAATATTTGAAATCGATTCCAAAATTGGATAATTAAGCAATGTTGTCTTTTTTAATAAATTTTAATAAAATTGTAGGTGTTTTAAAATTGGTAAAAGGTAACCGATGAGGAAATTATGATGTAAATAAGGAAAGTGATTTTAATTGACAGCCAGATAATAAAATATAAAAAATTGAAATATTTCAAATAAGTCTTCATATTTTGAATTGTTTATATGATATAAATATGTAATCTAACAATAGTGTAACATTTCTGTTAATGAGCTATCTCTGTTAAATGAGTATGATAAACTTTAAAAAAATGTTATACAAAAGGTTTTGTATTTTATATATGCATATAATAATTTCAAAATAGAGTAATCAGTATTACTAATAATAAAAAAATACATAATCATGCGACTTATTTTAAGGAATTTCAAATCAAATTTAAAGTATTAACTCTCTGATTATAAAATTCAAATCACTCATTTAATTCGATAAATTTATCCTATATAATTAACAATTATTTCCTAATATAATATAATTAGAACAACTTTCCCATTTAATTTTAAATAACTTATTTAATTGTTAACTTTTTCCTAATATAATATAATTATGAACGTTTTAAAAAATTTGAAGGATTAAATATTTTAAATTTAGTTTAGTTTTCACTAATTTTTTTTTAGAGGGAGGGAATTGATGAGGTGAAATGTGGTGGTGACACATGTCACCCCATTTTACTTGTTTATCTTTTTAGTATTTTAACAAACATAATAATTAATTTGTCATTAAATGATAGATATCAATTATCATGGTTTGTTAAAGATAGTAATAGTAATTCCGCAATCTTATTCGGAGATCACGATATTATTGTGATCTTTGATCGATGGCGAAGAGTACAGAAGAATAATTGGTTTGGTCGGCGTAGGGACCCACACCAATTGTTGGATTTTGTAGAAGGGAATAATACATCAACATTCTCATAATTTATGGCTTCTATTCTATCAACTCCATTATTTTACTTTTAATTATTTTTTTTATTAATTAAAAGGGCAACTTTCATATACACTTCTAAAAATTCAAATCCTTTATATACACTAAAATAAAATTCAAAATATCAAAAATACTTTTATGAAAGATCACATATACCCAAACTTTTGAAAGAATATATTAGTGAGCCTTATATCTATTCGATCGGAACAAAAGGCATATATTAAACAATATTTAATAATGTGCTTTTAGAAATCTTTTGTTAGTAAACTATTAAGTTAGCTTTGTTTCAAATCATTTTATCTAATTATTAGCACTTGAATACAAACATATACACACACGCAATGAAATGAATAAAATAAAAAGCACCATTTTTATGAAGTGTGTGAAGGATTGAAACCATTCATCACCTCTAAAATAGAGGTGAGAGCAAGATTGTAACTAATTCTAAGTTAAATATGATTGGAAGGGCAAGAGAGGAATAACATTGTCAAGTTTCACTTTCCATTTAAAATAGTTTACACCAAATTTGTTAACCTAACATAACTTTATATAACTTATTATTTATTAAAAAATTATATCACAAAATCTAAATTTTATTATCTTTAAATTGGTAATATCATTGCTACATTTAAAAAAAAAAAGAAAAAAAAAGCGTTTTTAAAAAAACTCAAATTCTCCGTTAATTATAATAATGCATCTAACCATTTATATAAGGTGTGTTTAATCAATTACAAAAGTACATCTAACATGTACAACAATGTGTCCAACTTTCAAGTTTGATTTTTATGATGAGTAGTGATACCCTATTGAGTACAACGGATGATGTCTCTAACTTTTAAGATATGATTTACTATTATAATAAGTTTTGATTATGTATGTACGCATCACTCCCTACTACAAGATTGTGCCCCTTTAAAATCATACTACATACCCCATTAAATGATGCATCAATTTTTTTTAACACTAACACCTAGATTTTATGCCAAACCTACATATTTCAGGATTTGAACCCCCAACCTTTTGGTTGTGGGGTACACCACTTACTACC
Organism: Smallanthus sonchifolius; assembly: GCA_023525975.1. Lineage (NCBI taxonomy): Eukaryota > Viridiplantae > Streptophyta > Magnoliopsida > Asterales > Asteraceae > Smallanthus > Smallanthus sonchifolius. The sequence continues at coordinate 54,622,620 of CM042041.1, read as the reverse complement.
CAGATGTCCATTGAGGACTACTTACATATGTTGCTTTTAAAACTAGGTGTATTTTAATAGACGTGAATACTAATCTCTTCACGGTTTCCCTATCTAAAATGAAGAAGATTGTGATTGATGCTATTATTTTTACGGCTTGGTGGATCATTTGAAGAAATCGAAATGATGTTGTGTTTGGCCGTCAAGATGGCAAGCAAGATGGTTTACTTGATTCGATTATTTATACATTTTTTTGTAGTGTTCTAGTCGTAATTAAAAGTGTAAAGTTAGGTGGACCGACCGGATTAAAAACCCATTTACTCAGAAAAAGAAGCCCTTCACACTTCAAGCTTCACGTTTTTTCAATAATCACTATGTGTATTAACCGATACTATTATTATTATTATACACTACACACCAAGAAAACCATTTTTTTATTTAATTTTTAAAGTACAATATTTCCCCCTATATAAACACACCTGAGTCCTTTCTACGCATGCATTTAAATATTGGAAGTATGCGGTGTCTAAGTTTTTAAGAAAATTAATGGAAAATTGGATATTGCACAATTTTATTATTTAAAGGTAAATAGAAAAAGGAGCACTAGAATGGCAAATTCATTGAATCCAAGCTCCACGACAAATTAAATTGAGTTCTTTAGGATGGCAAAAACGTTTTTGGATGATGATTAAGGTGAGAAATTTTGCTAACACGGGATCTATATTGTATAATAAATAAAGGTTTTATAATGACACTTGTTATTCTTATATTTACTTTTAATATTTTTTTTCGTCTATATCTCTTATTATTTACACAAGTTTCTTTAAATTTTTTTGTTTCCCGCCTCTCTCTCCTATTAAATAATAATAATTTTTATAATTATTTTTATAAAACGTTTTTTTATTTAAAAAAATATGCCTGTTCATAAACTATTTTTATAAATTGAACATTTATTTCATTCTTTTTATAAAATATTTTTAAAAAATAATTATTTCAACAATAATATCCAACATACAAATCTTCATAGGATCTACTGGTTTACAACAAGTTATTTTTATTCAACTCATATAATACATGAGTTTTTAACCTAGTATACTATATATTAAGCACATATATGTCAATATTTTTCCTTAACTCTCCAATGTTATCCTTATTTTAATAAATGATTTCAAAAAATGTCACGTGTCATCACCATATTTTTTCTCATTAAAATCTTCTAATTTTTCATATTTTAAATAAGTTTGAATTTTTAAATTTAAGTATCTTAATGTTTTTATTTTTTAGAAAAAAATATATAAAATTTGAATTCTAATTATTACTTAATTAAGGATACAAAGAATTTATTTTTTGTTTACACATTATTTTAATTTTTTTACACATTATTGCACTTTTATTTTTCTATTAAACAAGCCCATTCAATACATGAGTATATAACCTATAAATAATATACTAATTCGTGAGTTAAGTAATTCATATATTCTACCTTGCCGTATATATGGCTTTAAATTTGTTCTATCAAATCTATACTATATAATAAATAAAGGTTTTTCAAACCACGTGTCGGCTTCATATTCATTGTCATTATTTTTTTTGCCGCGTCTCTCTTTTTTTAAATAGACCTTTATTTTTTAATAACAATATATTTTTAAAGAAAATACTAATTTTTATATTAATAAATCTCCTGCATATTTTAACGAGTGTATGTGTTAACAGATTATATTGTATTTCACAGGTTTATTTAAACTCGTGTAAAACAAGAGTTTTTAAAAAATAATTTTTTATTACTTAATATATAATATTATATTTATTCAATCCATGTAATACATAGGATTTCAACCTACTAAGTATAATAAAAGTAGGTTTGTATGTGAATTATATTATCGCTCAAGAATGTTTAAACGATCAAAAGGTTTTCATTACATAATATAGTTTGTTTTTTCTTTAGATTACAAATACTATATATTAACTTATTTTATTTATTATCAATATATAATCATTAAGATTTTAAATATTGTTTTAATATGCACATTAGTTGACAGGTAATTATGTTAGTTGCTCACTATTATCATTGATTTACATGTATGCATACTTTAAACAAGTTCAGAAACTATAATATACTAAAATTGAGTAGCTATTATGTTATATAAAACAAGAAATTGTTTTATGATGTTAACCTATTGGTAAATAATTTTTTAGAATGACAAATATATACACTCATCTAGTCATATTTATAAATGTACATCAATGTTTATAATGAGACTTGACCCTCAATCTTATGATAAGGGACATCACTATGCACACTCCTTAATACCACTAAATTACAAGCCCTTTGATATGAAATATACTTTTATTTGATGGAAATAAAATATAGCTATAAAAGTTATATACACTTCCTTTCCTACACTTTTAATTAACACGTAAGAAAAAATATATCCAATAGGTCAAAATTAAGATTAAAGAAAAAGAAAATTTGTTGGGCAATGAGAACACGCTAGATGCTGACTCGATCGTAAACCGATCTACAATCTCGGTCTACTTCAAAAAGTCAAAAACTAAAGAACAAGACGACATAATCATTATCAATGTATTGTCCTGCTTCTGCCAAGAATCAACCGTGCTATTTTTTTGGCCAATTGAATGAATCAGATTTAAAATTTTCAAGAACGAAGATAAATAGAAGATCGAAAAATAATAAACCAGTAAGGACGACAACTACTAGAAACGACAAATGAAAGTCGAATACAAGAACCAAATATCAAATACGACTTCGGTCATATGCTCATTTGTGTAGTAGTATATTATTTACTTGTAACAACAGAAGATCATATCTAATTTGTACTTGAGAAATTCTAATAATCCTATAGTAGATGTAGATCATTATTGATTTAGTATGTTTTATAAATAGGAAACTAATTAATTATCGTATAATTTTGTTAAATTATTTACCTCATAATAAGAAGTAACTTTATGCGAATCTTTTCTATTTCTAATTCATTAAGTAATTATATTTTAAATTAATATAATAAAAACCTTGCAAATTATAACTCGATTGTGATTTGCATGCCCCAATTTCCTTACATAAATAATCTCTCTCTTCCCATTTCTTTAAAAATACTTTAGTTATAATGCCTCTTTTTGGTGCATATAATTGTGCTTCTGCTTCCTGTGATCCTCCTTACATATACATCTAGGGTTTACTTTTGCTCCTGATCCAAAGAAATCAAGGACTGCAAGCCTGCAACTTAGCTGATCAGATCTTACACTATATACAAACTAGATTCACTACAACAAAAGGTACCATCATCTTGATATTCTTTCATTTTCTTCATCTTTACCACAAACCCTTTTGTCTTCTTTGCTTAAAAAAATGTATCCTTCAAGAAAATCAATAAATAAAACCCTAAAATATATATGTATCATGCGCTAGATACTTAAGTTGAAACAAAAGTATCCTTAATTTCTTGATTTTGTTTCATGGGATTCTTGAATAACTTCTTGTTTTGATTGTACATGCTATATATGCCAGTAGATCTAGTAGGTGTAACAAGATTCTATAGTTCTTCCTTTTCATGCTGACTTTGATCTCATATATAGCAGCTTTTTGTGTTTGTGACTTCTGAATCAGGTGGGTGGGGGACAAATGGGTTTTTGTTAAAGAATTTTTGTGTATGTACTTAAAAAGGAATATGGTTGCAGCTTTTCATTAGTATAAAAGGGACCGAATCTGGGATGATCCAAATATGTACAAAATACTAAAAATTAAGTAAGAATAATAATTAAAATCTGATGATGTTTGTAGTCTAATCTTCCGGCATGTTACTAGAAATTCTTGAAGTAGTTCTAGCAATCAAAATTTTGAGTATTATTTTGTCTTTTATATATATAAACTGGATCCCTTCAACATTTGATGTTGAACACAACAATAAAGGTTTGAACTTGGAGCTAATAAGTACATTTAATCCAAGTGGTTTTTGAATTTGGAAAAAGAATATGTTAGGTTTATATATTTAAGCTTTAATTTCGGTGGGTTTAAAGTTTATATAGCATTGTCATCTTGACTTGCCATGATCATGCTGTTAAATCTTCATACTAACTCTAGAAATTATTTGTTCACATGTTGTCAGATGAGTTAAATACAGGGTCTTTGAGTTTTCCAGTAATGAGTTTTTAAGGTTAAAAAAAATGTCAGTTATATGTGATTTTCTGTCTCTAACGAACTTGAAGGCGCTTGCTATGCGGCACAAGCTGTGTTCCTTTACCATAGTGTTGGTTAGAGAGGGTGTTCACAGGTTTTCCTGTAACAGGTTCTCATGGTTAAAAAGTTACATTTGTGATATGTCTCGGTCGATCTATTTTTACATCCAAATTTATATTCGATGTCAATTACTTGTTTGTGTTTGGTTCTTTGATTTATAAGTTAACTATATATGTTAATATATGAGAATGTTGTTAATTAGCTTGATTTCTGTATAGTTTAATGATTAATTTAATTTTGAGGACATGAAACACACTTAACTTAATTAGTTTGTCAACATATTATGGGTGTCACATGCAGCTCATAAAGTACATGGCTTCTTCCACCCATCCTAGTGCTCCCTGTGCAGCCTGCAAGTTCTTAAGAAGAAAATGCATCCAAGGATGCGTTTTTTCACCATATTTCCCACCCGAAGACCCGATTAAATTCACAAACGTTCACAAAATATTCGGGGCAAGCAATGTTAGCAAACTACTCAATGAAATTGTACCTCATCAAAGAGAAGATGCTGTCAACTCTTTAGCCTATGAAGCCGAGGCACGTCTAAAAGACCCCGTTTATGGTTGTGTTGGTGCAATTTCTGTACTCCAAAGGCAAGTTCTTCGACTACAAAAGGAACTAGATGCAACTAATGCAGATCTTATTCGCTTTTCAAGTAATCAAAACATGATGTTAACAATACCACAAACTTCCGGGAATTATCCACAAAACCACCCTCACGTGTTGCCTCCTAATTATTCATCATGGAATAATTACAACCCTTAATTACCAATTAAGGAAAGAAGACAAAGATCACGGTTGTTGGTGATAATGTATGTGAAGAGTCAAGATCCTTTTATGATTTGTGTTAATTAATGTTATCTTAAGTTGTACCTGCTTGTCGGATTCTAGCTCTTATTTACTTAGGTTTTGTATAATGTGAATGATTGAGTTGCCACTTGCCACCTATAATATTATCAATGGGGTTTGTGTGCATGCATGTTTCTGTATTTTAAAATGAAATATATGCTTTTAATTAAAAACTCAATAATAATTACAAAACGACATCATTTGTGTTCTTTCATTTCATCTTGAATTCACATCACTTTAAACAACTATAACTTTTTGTTTAATTACGTATATTCGATTAGTCATAGATCAAATCTCAATGATGTGCATGCCAAGGCAAAGGGGCCGGTTATGTCCGTCGTGGGGTCAAAATCCATAGCTTTTATTCATACTCAATTTTAAGTAAAGAATTTTTGTATTTTAATTGCGGAGTCTATAGAAACAGAAAGGTACACCGTATGCCTGTAAGGTATTAGAAAAACGTTTTGGTTTCCTCCAAGAGTCGTGCTCTTCTCTAGCTGCGAAATTATTTTGGGATTAAAGTGAAATTTAAATTTAGGAGCTTTCTAACAATCTTATTACTTTTTGTAACCTTTTGAGAGAACAAACTCTTACTTTGGAATTGACATGGCTTTTCAAATATAAATACAACTATAGAAGTTTCAAAGAGGCTACTAAAAATAGAGGGCTTTGATTCTTTGAAGCTCCAAATGTGAGGACCAATTCATGTGTCGTATCTTAATTGGTCTTTGGGTCTCACCTGTCCCACTGTCTATAATTATTTCTTTTAACGACCAACGAATACTATAAATCTGATCATCCGGGTAAACCCATGCCACGCCCACAAACGTAGACATCGCTGGTGACTCGACCGGCCCACCATTTCAGGGGAAACTCACAACCGAAGGCCCACTGTTGTAAAACCTTTGGCCCACCTGAGATTTTGCACGAAGTGAATCTCAAATGACCTCCACATTCACTACAACAATATCTCCCTATCCCGACGATTTTTTTTACCATATAGCGACGACTTGTCGTCGGGATAGGTTATACCGACGACATGTCGTCGGTATAGATGTCGTCGGTATTGCCTCGTCCCAATAGGTCAAAGATGTCGTCGGTATAGGTGTCGTTGGTATAGGTCGACCTATGCCGACGACTTGTCGTCGGCATAGGGTTTAATTAAATAATTCAAAAAGAAATTTTATACCGACGACATGTCGTCAGTATAGCTTTTGCTTATCCGGACGACAAGTCGTCGGAAAAGACCAAAGCTATAACGACGACATGTCGTCGGTATAGAATATTTTCAATTTTTTTAAAAAAATTTGAAAATAACCTATACCGAAGACATGTCGTCGGCATAGGTTTTCCTGTATTTTTTTTATTTTTATTAAATTTTCAAAATTTTCCAGAAATATTTAATTTCTAATTACCAAAACCTGCAAATCAGATAATTCAAACCATTCAAAAATTGAAATCCGAAACATACTGTTCGATACAAAAACCTGTTCGACACACAAATCAAATATTCAAACATAAAGTTGTCCGACACACAAACATAAAAATTGTTCAAACATTCAACAAATAACACCAACAACCAAGGCAAAGACGCAGCAACTTCAAGCTAATTATCGTCGCTGCTAGTTCGGCGTTCCCACATTCGACGTATTTCATCCATTTGTCGTTGCATTTCAAGCATCTGTTGATTATGCACACGACGTTCTTCATCGCGTTGGGCTTCACGTTGTTGTTGATCTTGGACTTGTTTTTGAAGTTGAGTTACACGCTCATCCACTTCTTGCCAATGTGGTTGTGGAGGGGGGTACTGAACAAATCTGGTGTGGGATTACTCACCACACGACCGACACCCCGGATATGGCCACGCCGATGACCCAATGCACGCTCCATGCATGCAATCTCATCGACAGCAGACGAGTCACCACCAGACTCAGCAGAGGATCTTGTATACTCCTCTTGGATTAGGTCCTGCATTAAACAATGTAATAAACAATCACTTGACTATTTTACTAAAATTCGACAGCATAACTGCTGTAAAATGGATAACCAACCTGTTAAACTATAAGTTATAAACGACCCAAATTCACAAATTCCAATCAACCAACACTAATAACAACAAATACTAATAATACTAGCAAAAATATTCAACAATTGGGCTCGAGTTGGATGTTCTAAGTCTATTAAAGCGTGCTTGAGTCATTTTGACCCGTTTAAAGTTACAGTTGGATGCTCTAAGTTTATTAAAGTGTGTTTGGGTCATTTTGACCCGTTTAAAGTTAAAGTTGGATATTTTAAGTCTCTAAAAGTGTGTTTGGGTCATTTTGACCCGTTTTAAGTTACAGTTGGATGTTCTAACAACAAAATCATTTGACTTACATAATCTGATGATGCATTCGTGTTGGCCCAACCGGTCCCTTCTTTATAATGGGTCGATTTAAACACATCAATTGGGCCGGTACCCTGTGAAAAAAAAAAAGAATATCACTAAGAATTAATAAGCATGTTTATATAATACTAACAATTGTATTTTTTTCTTAAATGTCTACCCGTTAAAATATATACATATCCTAAATAAGATAGAATATTCAAAAAGCAGTCTCAAATGGGACAATCCAAAATTTATCTCTATCAGATAAATTTCGGACGGATATATTCTAAAAAGTTATCCTAAATAAACATACTAGTGTACACAACATGAGACGTACATAAAGGTATAAAAGTCGGGATGCGTACCTTAAAAAAATTCAATGAAACACAAATAAAATGTTATTCACACCTCTCCAACCGCAATGAGTTCCGAACTTGCAACAAAATTAAATAAAGTTACATATACATACAAAGATATATACATACGTTCACAATTACATAAATACATACACAATTATATACATACAAATCATACAATTACATAATCATACATACGAACATAAATACAAATATACATACATATTATATACAAACACACATAAATAAATGCCCAAATTCTAAAATTACATATACAAACATAATTACATACATACACGTATATACATACATAGCCTTTACAAACATATATAAACAAAATACCCAAATTCCCAAATTACATACATAAACACAATTCCATACATAAACATAAACATAATACAAATACATACAAACACACATGCATACATGTATATACATACATAGCCTTTACAAACATACATAAACAAATACCCAAATTACATACATAAACACAATTCCATACATAAACATAATACAAATACATACAAACACACATACACATATATACATACATATTATATACAAACATACATATATAAATGCCCAAATTCTTCTATAAATGCCCAAATTCTCAAATTTCATCTAAACCTAATTTCACATCTAAACCTAATTTCATCATAAAATTACATAAATATTTATAAAATCATACATCTAAACCATATATACATACATACAAATAAACACAAACATATACATACAAACATACATCTAAACATAATTTGTAGAAAAACATACATCTAAACCAAATTTGTAGAAAAATTACTAACCAAGTTTGCAAATTAACTTCCTCTAAGCTTGAAATCCTTAAAAAATGGTTAAATCTTCAAACACCTAACAAAAACCAAGGAAATTAAGCAAAAAACACCAAAATGTTGATTTTCTTATTAAAATTGAACAATATATGTTAACTCACCTCAAAACCGAAGAGATTGGTGAATATTGCTCCACAAAATACCCAAAAACACGAAAAATCGCCGAAGAGAGAGATGGAGGCATTTTTTGGGCGAAATGAGAAGCAGAAGGCTGTATTCTGTGTTCATTCGCGCTGAGACCTATACCGACGACATGTAGGTTGCCTGTACCGACGACATGTCGTCGGTATAGGCTTCGTAGGGTTTTGACCAGTCAATAAAGTAAAAAAGCCTATACCGACGACATGTCGTCGGTATAGGCCATTTTATAATTTTTTTAATTAAACAAAAAAAAAATTTTTGACCGACGAAAACATTATTATATTAAAAAAACAAAAATAAAATCAAAATAACCCTTCCCCAATAATTCATTGTGCGCCATTCCCCCCCCCCCCCATCTGGCTCAACCCTGTACCGACGACATGTCGTCGGTATAGGGTGTCCCTGCCAAAATTTTGGTTTTGACCTGTACCGACGACATGTCGTCGGTACAGGATGACCTATGCCGACGACAATTGTCGTCGGTATAGGCGGCGTCGGCACAAGATCTTTTTCTTGTAGTGATTGAAAGGCTATGTGGTGCCTCCTCTCAAACCAATTGATTTGGAGCTCATTAGCTGTGGCTAAATTACTAAAAGTCGTCGGTATAGGCGGCGTCGGCACAGGATCTTTTTCTTGTAGTGATTGAAAGGCTATGTGGTGCCTCCTCTCAAACCAATTGATCTGGAGCTCATTAGCTGTGGCTAAATTACTAAAAGGAGGTTTAAAGCCCTTCCAAGTTTAGAGGACTAGTTATCTACATAAGAGCCGGCACTGATTTATCCATGGCATGCAATAATAATTCTTCAATTTCATGCCACATTATTAGATATTGGTCTTTTTAAAACTAGGGTTATTCTTCGATATCATCTATTGCATCTTTTATTTTTTTAGTGCCTCAATTACTATAACCTTTCTTTTAACTTGGGTTTACTGTCATTTAAATAATATAATTAAGTGTTCCCAAAAAATCAGCAAGAATCGATCTCTGTATGAACCACATGGGTGCTCACACTTTAGGGTTAAGAGTGATTCCATTTACATCAAAAAGAACATTAAAGAAATAACAAAAAAGAGAGTATGATAATTGAGAAGTTATAATTTAGAATGAGTTTTGCAGCTTTAGCTGCATCTTCCCATTTAAGTACATCAATTTATTCATTGTCTCTGATGAGGGGTACCACTACTCAAAGTTATATCTATATCTATATACCACTAGCTTAGCCTAGTGACAAAGGTGTATATCAAAACTTTTTTAAAATAGAGAGATCTTAGGTTCAAGTCCCTCTTATGACAAAAAAATAGGGGAGGTCCAGGTTGGGCCAGAGGGTTTTCTCACCTATGGTGGGTTTCCTCCTGTGGGTGATGAAGACGATCGGATGGGCCAGTGGCCCGTCAGTGATCCAAATTGCTGTTAAAAAAAATCTATATCGATATCTATACTACATAATAAACAATTAAATTAGAAGACACATGTTACTTTCTGATACATCCTCAATATTTTTTTCCAACGTCTCTTCTATTAAATAATGATATTAAAAAAAAATATTTTTAAATATTTAAGATGAATATAATTATGAATATTTATTTTTAATTATGAATAATTATTATATCATTAACCAAATGAATTTAATATGAATTAACATTTATCAGTTACATAAAAAAATTAATACTCAGTTGAAAAAAAATGTTTTAAAAATTAACTTAACAAAATTTATAACTGTCACGTCATATAACTTTTCCATCCGCGCTTCATACAACTTTTCGCCTTGATCAATAACATAAGCCAGGTAGGCATCGTATCCGCGCCTCATACAACTTTTCGCCTTGATCATCGAAATGACGTTTGGCATTAGGACATATCGACCCTCATAAATTGCGACTTCTTTACCATCGGGAGCCTTGAGCTGCATTATCTTCCATTTACACACAATATGCGCTTCGTTGGCAGCTAGCCAATCAATTCCCAATACCACATCAAACCCTCCAAAATGCTATAAAAAACAATATTTAACAGGGAATCTATAGTCATCTATCTTTATCATACAACTGTTTACAACTTCTATCACCCTCGTGGTTTTACCCGCAACAGTTTCTACGCTAAATGCACGATCTACTCTATCAATTGTGCATTTTATCCGATTACAGAACGTAGAGGATATAAAACTTTAGCTGGCGCTAGAATAAAAAAGTACAGAAGCAAAGGTGTTGTTAAGGATAAACGCACATGACACCACGTCAGGGTTTCCCCTTGCCTACTCCTGAGTTAGGTCATACACCCTAGTCCGCGCCTTCGGCTTCTCGATCTCTTTTCCAGACTTGTCGGATTTCCCCTTCTTACAATCTGTGCTCATGTGGCCAGCCTTGCCACAAGTATAACAATTACGTTGGCTAGGGCAGTCTCGGGAGAAATAGCTCGTCTTTCCACACTTGAAACACCCCGTTATACCCATCTTGCACACACCTCCATGATGTTTCCCACACTTTACACATGCTTCCTCGGGCTGAACCTTTACCTTCTTGTTCTTGGGATTGTGGAAATTTCCACTAGACAGTTTTCCTGGTAGAGCCAGATTTTTCTTCGCCTCCTCAATCACCACATCATCCAGTGACAAGTCATCGTACACCGCTCCACTCAGATCCACCACCGATTCATAAGTCTGAGGGGTATTTGCCTTCACAAAGGTGCGAACCGTGGAAGGTAACCCGTGGTTGTAACACCTGATTCTCCATTCCTCGGAAGTGATGAGATGAGGCACCTGTTGTGCCAGTTCATTGAACCTTGACCTATAACATATATGCGCCATCGTTCCCGCCTTCGGCCCTAGGAATTCCCTTTCGACCTTTTCAATCTCATTCTTTGGAAAAAGTTCTTGATTACCAGTTCATTCAAGTTGTCCCAACTCATCAGCTCTATCTTTCGATCACCCTTACCATGCTATTTAACAAATAAAACACACTAAGTAAGGTAAGTTGTCAATATACACTGGCTATTTACAATTAACTACTACCCCAATTCTTGGTTTCAATTAAGTCTCCTTTATGATAACAGTAAGTATTCTCGCCCTAATCTATCTTACCTAGAGGGAAAACTGTACTTACTATACTGGTTTGATTCTTCGTTGTGAGTTACCCGTATATAGCTTCCTTTACTTGGTCTCATTCTTAGTTTAAGTCAAGACATCGGGGATGTATGAATCTCTCAAGCTATTGCTTTGATACCAACTTGTAAGGCTCCAAACCCGGAAAACCTCACGTGTTGGATTTACTAATTCATAAACAATTCTTAAACTTTAAATACTTCATAGTAGCAGAAAATAAACGTCATTACATCATGCCAAATTGTCATCCAATAAAAACATTAAGAACTATTGTTTCAACTATTATATCTTTTATTCGAATCACACAGGATGCTAGAAACCTTCAATGTTGGGTAACTCTTCTCACCCAACCAAGTAATCCAAAGCTTTCTCCATACCTACACTTAACATGATATGCATTCTAAAAGTAAGTTAACGTTGAGAGAGTTCTAGCTTTACATAAAAAATTCATTTAACAAAAGTAGAAGGATTTACACTTTCTTACACAATGCAAGTAAAGGCAAAACTTTCACTGCTCATTACTTTCAAGTCATATATTAATTGTCTATACTGCACATATCATAACTTGGGAAACTTATCACACAGGCTCATCACGAAGACTTATCACCCAGACTTTAATCACACATGCTCATCACCCAGACTCAACATAAGGCTTATCACACAGACGCTTATCACACAACTGCTTAATTATCACAAAGATGAGGTTACGTTTACCTCATGAGTAACCGTCGTTACTTACTCGTTATCACATAAAACCAGTTATACAACCGTTGGCAAGTCACAAAGTCCCCTAACAAGGTAATGCCTTGACTAACATACTCACACAGGATGTAAGTATCTCATACACTTATAAAATTGCTCCCTTAGGAACCTTTTCCTTCATTTTTCCAGTTATAGACAACGTAATGACTTCTATCTTGTTTACCTTCTTTCTTTTGTTAAAAACATTCTTTAGATGTCATTATCTTTTATAACAACTTTACTTGCATAAACATTCACTTTCCCTCTTTTCAAACGTACTCTCTTTTCTTTCGTTTACAAACACCCAAGTATAGTAAACATTTTTCTTTCATTCACCAACATACAATTATGGCGAATACTTTACATGATTAGTTTATTAACACACTTTTATAATAAAACTCGTATAGTATGCACACCACCTCAAAAACAAGCATAAAAGGGGTCTAGAACTCACCTGATCGTCGGATAACTATCCCTGAATGTAAGACCTAAGTTAGGCTGCTTGCTAGTCAATCTGCATCGTAGTTAACATGCGAAACTATCAAATCTGACTACTGTCGCCAGACACACTATCAGTGTCGCCAGAACTTGCATTTTGGACTTAGTGTAGTGGTAATCGCCAAACACACTGACACGTGTCCCCAATCATTGAAACACCTCGGGCATCACGCCATTCTTCCCCGCCTAGTATGGCCACATGAAGGTGGCGACACTCTAGTGTAATCTTCTTCACCAACATTGGAGAAGCAACTTGGAGCAGATCTTCAAGCTTTTTGGTGAATTTTTTGACTTTCTCTCTCTAGAAAGCTCTCTATCTCTCTATATGATAATCTTGGTGTTTTGGTAGAATGGTAGCTGATGTTGAGGATGGTTAGGGTTTAAACCCCACCTCCATCAAGCCCATTGGGTCCAAGCCCATCGATACAATCCCATCACATGTGTCTTTTCTTTCTTTCTTTTCCATTCGGTCCACCTTAAGTGTCAAGATTTAACTGATGTTATAGTTGGTTCTCAAAAGAACGCCTCCTTATCGATGGACCCTGACTCAATTTTAGGCCCAGTGTTCGAAGAAAGTTTAATTATGTAGTGGACCTTAAAAAGTTCATTTTTATAATTTAATATAATTACATTTTACCTGATTTATTTTAGCCCAACCCGTCTTTTACGATTTTTTTTAGAAATGTAGTTGTTTGACATGCAAGCTTCACATGGGGGGGGGGGGTCAGTCTTCAATTTGTTTCACTTGGGGGACCTTCGCCATTGATAATGGTGATGGCTTCCCCAACCATAGGTGTGTCAGTGAAGAGTGTACTTATTATGAGAATTCGCCATTGCTAGTGGCGAAAAGTGGTCAGCTCACCATTTGACGATGGATCATTGCGTTGTCTTGTCACTTCTTCACCATTAGCAATGCCGAGGTGTTTGTGAATGCCGATGTCTCCCTTCTTCACCGACGAGGTCTCCCCTCATGTACAAGCTCACAGCTTTTGCAGCCGACAAGACTAGCAGACCTACAGTTGGGGGAGTTATTGTCAATGGCAGTGGCGAAAGTCCCCCATGTGAAACTCTTTAAAGACTTGCCACCCATGTGAAAGATGTATGCCAAACAACGCCATTTCTAAAAAAAACATTTTTTACCTGACCCAATTTTAAAGACTTAATATATTTATTTATTTTTACCTAAACCCATTTTCGACCATTGAAAGATTTTTATGAATTGACTACATTTCTAATTCCTAAATTCTGACACCAAAACACACTGTATTCACACAGAAAAAGACTATTTGTAGCGTTTTCTAAGAATCATCCCTCGTGAATCCACAGTATTGAACTTTACCTTTTCTAAATATTATTTCAAAACCTTTTCCATCAATTTTAAAGTATTTATACAATTTATATAACAGTTATTCTAAGATATCTTGTATCAATCAGTCTTCTTCGAGTATACAATTTATATAACAATTTCTAAATACACTTCTCCGTCGCTCTTATTGGCTAGCAATCATTAGGTGACCCGAATCAATCATGGCCATCCTTAATTAACCAAAGTAAGCATGTCTTTTGCTTGGGCCCGCACTTTATTATGGATAATCGGTTGTTGATCGCGAAGAATCAATTATTGGCAATTCATATCTTCTTGGATCATAATTATAAATTTATGTTTCGTCTTATTCATCATTCATCATTACGCATGACAAGTATGAGATTATGGTTTGTGCGATAACACAGAAACAAAAACAAGTAAAGTTAAGCGAAAATCAATTAAACACTTTTGTTTGAACTGTAACACCTAAGAGGCTAAGGGACATTGGGTACCATGGGTACACCGTCGCAAGCCATGCGGGTACCCGTGGCGGGTAGCATTCTCGGGTATGCGTACCTGTCTCGGCAAAGTGAATTTTTAGAAACATAGTTGTTGGATGGGTTGGATTTGGCTATAAAAAGACTTAAGGTACTTAGGGTTGTGCCTCCACCACTTAGAGTACGGGTTTTATGCTTAGTTCTTCACTTAAAATGGTTCTTTACTAAGCGTGTATAACTATTTGTATTGATTTACAAACAGGATATTAAGAAAAATATTCTTGAAACATTTAAGTTATCTTAAAAAAAACAAGGGAAAATCTTAATAATAATAAATAAAAATTTTATAGGGAAACGTGTCACTTTATAATGCATACTCGACGTTATTTTTTCATCTCTCTTTTCTATTAAATAATAATTAAAATAATTAATTTTTAAAAATTTAATTATAAATATTTATTATTTTATTATGCATAGTTATTATATTTTACTAGGTTAAAATCCTGTGTATTACACGGGTTAAATAAATAAAATGTTATATATTTAGTAATAAAAATTTTGTATTTTTAAAAACCTGTGTAATACACGGGTTGAATAAACCAGTATATTACATCGGTTGAATAAAATATAATGTAATTTGTTAACAAATACATTTGTCAAAATATGTTTTTAAAAAATGTAATTTGTCGTGACTGTTATAAGATCTGTTAAGTTAGTTTTTAATTTTTTTTTCAACTGAGTATTAATTTTTTAATTTTTTTTTTCAACTGAGTATTAATTTTTTAATTTAATTGATAAATGTTATTTTATATTAAGTTTATTTAATTGATGATATAATAACTATTTATAATTAAAGTAATAAGCATCTGTAATTAGATTTACTAATATAAAGATTATTATTTAATATGAGAGAGAAATAGAAAATCTAATCTATACTACATAATAAATAAAGGTTTCTTAATGCCACGTGTCGCATCCATATTCATCCTTATAAAATTTTTCCCGCCTCTCTCATAATAAATACACTTCCATATTTCAATAATAATATATTTTTAAACAAATTATTAATTATAGTAATAGAACACATTTATTTTTAATTATTTCATATTATAAGAAAGTTTGAAATGTAATTACCTAGCTTATGTTTTTAATCAAATAGTAAATGAAAGTCAAATTATATTGATTAGTATTTCATTTACTTTTTAAACTAAAAAAATATTAATTTTTACATTTTTTATATTTTATTTTTCTATTGTTAGTATATATAATACATTTTTCTACCTATAAGATATATATATATATATACAAATTTAAAAAATTTATATACTGATATTTTTTCACCCTGTGTAATACACAGGTTCTAAGCTAGTATTTAATAGAAGAGAGATGCAAGAAAATAAAGGTAAGGAGTAACCAGAGAATGACACGTGTCCTAAAATTTTTTTTATTTATTAAAGTAGTAAAATTATGCATACTTATTAGGTAATATATGGACGTATGGTTAGTGGTGCACAAATCGGTTTTTTAACCCAAACCGGTTCAACCCGACCCGAACCGGTTTGGTCAACGAAAAGTCAAAACCGGTTTGGGCAAAATCGGTTCGGGTTAAACCGGTTTTGGTAATGGAAATATGTAAACCGGTCAAACCGGTTCGGGTAGGTTTTAAACCGGTTTGTCCTTTAAACCGGTTTAAACCGGTTTTTATAAAATAAAAAAAAAACCAAATAAATTTTATATTTTTAATATAAAATCCTTAATAAAATATAACAAAATTAAAACATAAAATTCAACGTTTATTAATATTTGGAAAGTTCGGAAATTAAAAAACATGACAAGATAAAATTGTAAAAAATTACAAAAAATATAACAAATATAAAACATTAAGTTCAACGTTTTATTTTTTGGAAAGTTGATTGATTATTCTTGTGCGTTGTCTTCGGAACTAGAGTTTCGTAGCCTTGCATCTTCGGCTAGTTCTTCATCCGTGACGGGTTCGGATATTCCAAGATCAACCTCGTTGTTGTGTATGACTTCTTCGGCTTGAATTTCATCTTCGAGAGAAGTTTGGTCTTGTATCCTATCCATCGCATCCAAATGGTCCTTCAAGCAAATGCACATTTCCATCGCTAGGGGTGTGAGTCTAGTCCTTCGTATCGATAATACCCTGTCACTAAAAGAAAACGCAGATTCCGAAGCTACCGTGGAAGCTTGGACGGTTAGTACATCACGGGCCATGGCGGAAAGAATCGGAAACGAAGCTTCGTTTGTTTTCCACCATGCCAAAATATCAAACTCCTCAAAAACGGTAGGAGGCATAAACGCTAAAAAGTTTGTGCCAATATACCTTCCGAGTTCGCTACTCGGGGTGGTACCTCGAGCCCGTTTACTAAATCCATTTAACATTTCGTTATATAAATTCAAATTAACATCTCTCGAGGTACCACTTGATGATGTACCCATTGTATCATGTGGAGTCGGAGTTGTACCATATTTATGTAAATAAACATCAAATAAATCTTGTAAACATTTGTTAAAATATGTTTTTGTGCCTTGTGCAAAATGGATATCTTCACTATCCAAATTCAAAGCGTAAGTAATTCTATCAATCAAGGTTTCAACCCCGTAAACATTTATGGTAGGGTTTAACGCGGCGGCGCAAGTTATAACGGGAGGCATTTCTTTAAAATATTTCACTAATTTTTCTTTCATCGGTTCTATCATTTTTGTAAAAAGATCGCTTTTATTTTCAAGCTCAGACAACTTGTTAGCAATTAAATATATTTGTTTTAGTGTTAATGGACTTGTGGGATAATAAACACCGGATAAAAAAGTGGTGGCGGTTTTAAAAACTTCAAGCAATTCGGTTACGTCTTTTAAAATATCCCAATTTGGAGACGGAAACTTTTGAATTTTACGACGAGGTTTTGAGGCAAGCATATCATGAAATAGTTCTAAAGTTTCTCTTTGTCGTAAAGCGCTATAAAACATAATATAAGTCGAGTTCCATCTTGTCTCGACGTCCCAATTCGGGCCTAAGCAAAGATTATTCGTATCACGACAAAATTTAATATAATCATGGTATCTTTTTCTGTTACTAAAAATATCTTTAAGCATTTGTCGAAAAGTATATGTTAGGTTTGAAACATCTTCAATTGCAAGCCCGGCTTGCACCGCCAAGTTAATGATGTGTGCGACACATCGGCTATGGAAAAAAACGCCGTTGCAAACGGGTTTATATTTAATTTTTAGTTTTTGAACCGCATTTGTATTATTAGATGCATTATCAAAAGACATTTAAAAAAGTTTATTTTGTAATTTAAATTCGTTAATAACACCATCCAATATATAAAATAATTTTCGCCGGTGTGTGGATATTCAAACAAGTCAAAAGCGATTGTACGCTTCATCATTTGCCACGTATTGGGATCAACCCAATGCGCGGTAACGCAAAGGTACGAATCGGGTATACCATGTGGAGCCGACCAAACATCGGTGGTTAAGTTTACACCGGTTTGCAAATTTTCAAAACCCAAAATTAATTCTTTTTTTGCTTTTTTCCACATTTTTATACAATCTCGTCTAAGAGTTGTGCGACTTACTTGGTGATAACGAGGTTGGAGTGTCTCTTGAATCATCCTTGTCAAGCGCGGATTGTCAAAGTGGTTGAACGGCAATCCTTCTTGAATCACTAACCTCGCCATTCGATCTCGAACAATATTTGGATCAAAGTTCCAAATTCCTCCTTCGCTTGTCATCGAGGCTTGACCTTCACTTGGAATTCCCTTCAATGACGGGCAAGATTTTTCCATATGCATTTTCAAACTAGTGTTTGAATCTTTCCCCAAAAACGCACCACACATCTTGCACCGAGCACGTTCCTTCCCGTTTGACAACAAACATAGATCGTAATTGCACCAAATTGCCGGATTTCTCGTTGTTGCTCGAATTTCCACAACGGTAACTTCGTTTGAGGAACCACCAACACCAAAACTTGCCATGTTTTTTTTTTTTGAGTTTAGAGAGAGTTTAGAGAGCGTTTTTGAGCGGTTAAAGAGCGGTTTTAGAGATTAGAGAGTGTAAAGAGAGGTGTGATTAACCCTAAACACCCCCCACCTATTTATAGTGTTTTAAGGGTGCAAAAAACTCCAAAAAAAACGGCCAAAATCGACCCCAACGGCCATATAGCCGTTGGCCAACGGCTAGTTTTTGCCCAGCTCGAAAACCGGTTTATCAAACCGGTTTGGTTGAACCGGTCCCTAAACCGATCGCCTCCTGAAATCTCCAAACCGGTTTCAAACTGGCGGTTTTTGGGCAACCTGAACCGGTTTGGCCCAAACCGGTTTAAGCCAAACCGGTTTTCCGGTTTGGACCGGGTTAAAAAAAAAACCGGTTTTTTTGTGCACCACTACGTATGGTTACTATGCTATCTTAGAATGAGGTATGGACATATGGTTAGTATGCTATCTTAGAATGGGCCAAGTCCCTCATCTAGAAAACCTTGATCCACCTTTAAAGGTTTAGCAAATAAAAGGCCACATTGGCCCAGTTCGTTATGTGGACTGTTTTACTAATACTAGAATGGGCCAAGTCCCTCATCTAGAAAACCTTGATCCACCTTTAAAGGTTTAGCAAATAAAAGGCCACATTGGCCCAGTTCGTTATGTGGACTGTTTTACTAATACAAACTAGTTGGTTAC
This sequence comes from Smallanthus sonchifolius, assembly GCA_023525975.1. Classification (NCBI taxonomy): domain Eukaryota; kingdom Viridiplantae; phylum Streptophyta; class Magnoliopsida; order Asterales; family Asteraceae; genus Smallanthus; species Smallanthus sonchifolius. The sequence goes on along the minus strand of CM042041.1, from coordinate 54,602,984 downwards.
TTGCGTTCCACTGGGTCACGTATTAATAAAATTTAAATGAAAATATAAATGCAACGGTAAAAATATGTTAATAAAAAAATAAACATAGGACTAAATAATAAAAAAATAAAAAATATTACCGGTTCAGGTCGTCGAAAACAATAAAAGCGAATACCGAGACAAGTTCAGATAATACCAATATCAGCAATGATATCCGCTCATAATATGTTCGGGTCGTCACGGTACTACAACCTTAAGGGCACTCGATACTACAGACTACGATACAAAAAAAACTTGATTTTTAATAAAATTACGTTTTCAAAAAATTTATGTTGGAATGTTGACAAAAAAATAAAAAAATAGTCTCACGTTCTGTTCTTTGAAAAAAATTAACGAACAAAAGTTATTAAATGAAAAAAGAAATTAATAGAAAATTAAACGGTTTAAAATCGTATATTATATATAGTACATGGGTGAAAGTGAAATAAAAATAATAAAAAGTAAAGAGTAAATTACAATTTGGGCCACTGACGTTTGTCGAATTTAACTAGTTGAGCCTCTTATGTCTCAAAACCTCCGTCTTAACCCTGACTTTTCATTTTTTACTGCATTTTAGTAAATCAATGTCTAGGGATTGTTGTGTTAACCAGGTTTTTGAGTTAATATGTGTAGTAGGTTATGAGTTATTAGTGTTGTAAGTCTGATCAATGTTGGTAAGACTTACTGTGTTATAATTGTGGGATGAGTCTTGATCTGTGAACATTTTGAGATATCATAAGATAACAGGGGTTATCTGTATGATAATAAAGTATAGAGTAAACTGCCATTTTCGTCCCTGTGGTTTGGTCAAAATTGTCACTTTCATCCAATAGTTTGTTTTTTTGTATCTGGGTCCTCGTGGTTTTAAAATATTGCCATTTTCATCCTCGTGGTTTTAAAATATTGCCACTTTCATCCAGTCAGCTAACACCGTCCGTTTTTCTCAATTAAATGAGGGGTATTTCAGTCCTTTTACATATTTGTTTTATTTCTTCATCTTTTTTACTCTCACTTTTTAATCATAGAAACAAGCGACGGAGGTGTTCCAGTGGTGCTCGTCGGAAACTGGTCAGGAAAATAGGAAGAAGGCTAGCAGGTGGATGATTAAATTAGAGGTTAAATTGGGGATGATTAAAAAGTGAGAGTAAAAAAGATGAAAAAATAAAACAAATAAGTAAAAGGACTGAAATACCCCTCATTTAACTGAGAAAAACGGACGGTGTTAGCTGACTGGATGAAAGTGGCAATATTTTAAAACCACGAGGATGAAAATGGCAATATTTTAAAACTATGAGGACCCAGATACAAAAAAACAAACTATTGGATGAAAGTGGCAATTTTGACCAAACCACAGGGACGAAAATGGCAGTTTACTCTAAAGTATAAAACTATTTCATAAGGACCGGAATGTCTTGAGTAAAGATAAATAACTTTGTTACGAGATGACTTTTATTTAAATCAAGCTATTAGAAATCACTCAGTATAGCTGACTTTGTGTGTACGTTAGATTCTATTACAGGTGAGCTTTAAGGTCGATGTATCTTGGCTTGGGAGCGGTGTTACTCGGATCAGTGTACAGACATTCGTGAGGTAAAGTAATAACAGTAATGACCTTAAAGTGTAATAATTTTTTTAGAAAGACTTCCACTGCATTTTTGATTTACTAAACGAGTATTTTAAAGAGAATAGCTAGTGAAGAAACTGAACCGTAACAATTTTGCCCAAAAAAAAAGTTTGTACTTGTAAATTTTAATCAATCTTGTTTTTAAATAAAAATACAGAAAACAAATAATGAATATTAACGAATTCTAATGAGTCCTTTTTTTAGAAATTTAGACCGGAAAAGAGCAAAACATAATATTTGCCTTCCCCCAAACACTTCTAGAAATGGACAAAAATGAAACCTGTAGTTCATGCAAAGCCTCATAAGGCCAAGTCATCACACACGTGTCATCACCATCATCCTCCCCTTCATCTTTATTAACACCATTTCCTCCACCTCAATCGACAGATCAAATCCCATGGCTACCACTTACGAACGCCAACACTTCACCACTCAACCCCACTACCGCCAGGAACATGCCGGCGATAGATTCACCTACCCTCAGCACCAGCAGCAAGGTCCATCAACAGGCAAGATAATGGCCATCATGGCCTTACTTCCAGTGACCGGAATACTGCTCGGTTTAGCCGGTATCACCCTCGTAGGAACCGTGATCGGACTAGCTGTAGCAACTCCACTGTTCGTCATATTCAGCCCGGTGATTGTTCCTGCGATTTTAACAATCGCCCTTGCTGTTACCGGGTTCCTGACATCAGGAACTTTCGGGTTAACGGGCCTGAGCTCGTTGTCGTACTTGTTCAACATGCTGAGGCAGTCGACACTGTCGGTGCCGGATCAGATGGATTATGTTAAGGGGAAGATACAGGATGTGGGTGAGTACACAGGACAGAAGACCCAGGATTTGGGTCAGAAGATTCAACACACGGCTGATGAAATGGGTGATCAGGGTCAGGGTCAACCTGGTGTTCATGCTCAAGTTGGTGGGAAAGAAGGCCGAAAAGGTGGTGGCAAAGGTGGTGACAGGACTTGAGAATTTATATATGAAATAATGTTGGCATAAGTTTAGTTGTGTCTAAGCTACGTTTGTATGTTTTGTTTACTTATAATAGAATATAATGGCTGTGTTTTTAGTTTCTAAAACTTGTTTAAAGCAGAAAGGTTTAAAATTATAAGCCAGAAATCAAACCATATAATGTTCTCATGCAGAGTGGTCGAGATTATGTACATAATCACAAAACAAAACCATAAGTAAGAAACAAGGTAAGAAAAAAAACAAGTTAACGACCAAACCAGGGTCTCGGGTTGGCGCTCTCCACACCGTCAGTCATCAACTTATCCAGCACCACGTTCAGGTCAACCGCCTGGCCATTTTCGGTCAACTTCCTCACTGTCGCCCTCACCTGATCTCTTGAGAATCCCATATTGGTCACCTTATCAACCACGTCATCGATCGGAACCCTGTTCCCAGAACCAAAACTAGAACCAGCACCACCACCGCCAACTGCTGTCGCGGTTGGAACGGCCTGAGGCAATATCCTGGCGGTAGGGAGTTGTGGGTAGCCACTTCCGCCAGGACCCATATTAGGTGAAGAATGTTGCTGCTGGGATTTTACAGGTGACCCACTTCCATACTGAGAACCACCGTAACTGTAAGGTTCACCAAACCCAGGTGATGGCCCATACTGGCTAGGAAAACCTGGACCAGTCCTAGGCGGCGGCGGCGGTTCGTACATTTGGGATGGGTTTCCATGAAACTGCTGTGGAGGAGGGCCGCCACCAGGTTGGCGGGCAGGAGGATAGTTCTGTGTTAAATAAGCTGCTTCTTCGGAAAGATGGATTGATGGAGGTTGGCTTTGAGAGGGATTAGGCTGTTGCAGAGACATGGGAGGTGGTTGGGAATATTGGATTTGATTGGGTGGTTGGTACTGTGGCCGTGGTGATGGTGGTGATGCCATAGGCGGCTGAAGTTGTTGAGGTGGCGGCAGCTGGTACTGCTGAGGTGGTGGTGCTTCTGGAGTTTGACCAGGTGGTGGGTAGTAAGAATCACGGTGGGAGATGGGCATGGGCATGATGTTCTGAGGAAACTGGTTTGGCTGTGGGTTGGGAGGTGGTGGCGCGTTGGAGGGTGGCTGAGGAAGGGCAGCAGGAGGAAGCTGCTGATGAGACTGCAGAGGGGCAGATGCCATTGTGGCCTGCTGCTGCAAAGTATCCATATGTCCAACAATATGGGGTTCCGGTTGCTGCTCAGACTTGGAAACTTGTATTTTTGATAGCTGCAGCTGAGTCTCAAGTATTTCTTGCTTGTCCTTCACAACTTGAACACCAGTTTGTACCTGCATAAGGTTGTTGGTGAATATCATGATATATATATAAGCAGGTGTTTCAATCTGCAATTCAAAATTGAATATATAAAAATTAAATAATTACATAACCAGTAATAGTAAGCTTGGTTTTAAAAAGAGCATGGCGCTTTGATCCCAAAAGCCGAAGCCTGATGCGCAACGCATAGCACATAAAAAATACTAAAAATTATTTATAGACTATATTTAAATTTTAAATTGTTAACTTTAAAACACTAAAGTATAAAATATTCTCATCATCCTCGTATCGATGGTCTAATTTCAACCCGATACTCAATCGATGGTCTAAGTTTGTTCAATCAGATTGAAAAACTCAAACCCATTGCAATTATGGTCTAATTAATGCATAAGGTGTCACATTAGGCCACATCAGGCCGCACATGCGCATCATGGAATCACATCGCATCAACTAGAGCAATGCGATATAATGACCGCATCATGTGCTTCGCACATTTTAAAACCAATATAGTAAGAAAACTTACCTCTCTAATCATGTTCTCAATCTGCCTTAATTTGCCATCAGTATTTCCATAATTATTCCCAACAGATGTTCTCAAATCATCCACAGAATTCTCCAGGTTCCTAGATCTGGTTTCCAGTTGTGAAAGGCGTGCACTAACACCTTCTAATGCATGCATCAGATTATCAGCATATTTTTTCATTGTTCTATCGATCTCTGATATCAAAGCTGCATCAAGAACGGTACGATCCTTCTCCACAGCCACCTTAGATGGTACCACAGAATCAAGAGAACCATAGTTCTGTACATGGAAATAAAAGTTAAACATGGCAGACAAAGTGGGAAAAAAAAAGTGAAGTAGAGCATATCAATCATGGTAGCAAGCTTCTTTCAGATAATGCAAATAGAGCACATATAAAACTTGTTTTACAGTCCCTTAAACTACAGGTAGTTATATAGCAACTCCAACAATTATGCTATAATTCATGGTGATGGTTTACTTCATAAGAAAGCTTCACTGCAACCTCAGTGTCGCTTTTTATACTAAATTTACTAGTTTGATCGTTAATTTATGCTGTGCATAGTTTTATGTACCATTCAAGATGATATAGCAGAAGCACAGTAAACTCCATCGAGATCCAATCAAGGTTTTAAAACTTGCAAAACTTGCAGGCGCCATGGTTTTAAAAACCGAGAAACGCACTGAGGTGATGAGTCTAAAACTAAAACCGAGGTACAAAGCGCTTGTGCGCACCACTTTTCGTACACAGAACGCAAAGTGCTTATATAATTTGTTTACATATCTTATAGATTTTTAGCATCCCCTGCCCAAAATTTAGCTATATATCAGCTTTATATATAACTTGATATATAAACTACCTACAAGTACAACCTAAAAAACTTGTTGTACAACACCTCGACACACAATTGCGCTTTCGTACATGAGGCGAGCGCCTCACTAGCGCTTTTCGTACAGGTCGCGCCTTGGCTACACAAAAGCGACCAGACATGCACCAGAGGTCGCCGTGCACGCTTTTTAAAACCAAGGCAGGCGCACAAAAGTGATAGGGTCCCTAGATGAGGCGCTGGGCACAAAACACGTTTTTTCGTACGCGAGGCGCAATTTATCCATATAATTTATTTTTTATATTTCTCACTTATTTAGTATCACCTACTAATAATTTAGCTATAAATAAACTTCGTATATGATTTAATGTATAAATAATATATATGTACAACCTAAAAGATCCTGATGCACAAAACCTTCACACATACGAAAAGTGCGTCTAAAAACTAGGCCTCAAAACCATTTTACGTGCGCCTCACCTGCGCCTTTTGTACAGCATGCGCCTTACCTAGTCAAAATGGGGCAAGGCGCACTTGTTAAAACCCAGGAGCCAATTTAAGAAAACATCAGTAGCATATGTTAAGCAATTGCATTAATCATCTCTTTCATCTTATACCACAGAAAAACTAAGTTGCAAAAAATTTCAGCAACAGAGTATTTCACATCCGATCTATATCGTGGTTTGAGCTATACGACAGCATAATCAATTGCATGATAAGTGAACACCTAATCCTAATAGCTGGTTCTAGTCATCTAGAGTTACAACCAATAAACACCTCTAAACCAATACAAGTAAAACCACAAATTCTGACCGGAATAAAAGGGAAAACATCAACAGACACGCAAATATAGTGTAAATGACTTACTCGGAGGCCATAATTGGGCTCGAATTCAGCTGAGGCCCAAACCCTAGTTCCACCGACGTCAACGGAGTCAAAATTAGAAAGCTGCGATGATGCGATCGGACGGATTGGCTGGAAATCATAGTTAGGTAAGATCTCATCCTTCTTATCACCGCCATCGCCGACGTCGTGGTGGTGGTCCTCTTGAGGAGGAGGATGAATGTTTAGATCCATGAAATCTGTGTCTGCGGTGTTTTTGTTTTGAGAATTCGATAGATCCATGATCTGTTTGTCCATAAACTGCGACGTATTCATTGATTCGATTCTGGTTTTCCGAATTCACAAACACGCGATGACGAAAACTGATCAGCAGTGACCGTAAACTAAAATTGATCAAAAAATTATATAAAGCACCTAGAGAGGAATCTGATTCGCGGATTTGATGAGAGTACTATTTGATCGGAAGAGATGTGAAACGGTGTTTCGGATTTTGATCAAGAACACGAAGACAATGGTTGCTTCGAGAAGACGATAAGCCTGTTGTATCAGGGTCTATGAGCCCAGATTACATCGGTCAAAAGCCCATATCAGTAACGTTAGTTAGTATAACACTAAAACCCAAAGAGTAGGTTTATTTACAAAGTCCTTAAAAACTAGTTTTTTTTCCCGCGCCATGCGACGGGAGTTTGGTAGTTATCGATTCAGTTTGTTCATAGGTATAAAACTTACAATTTTAATACATACTCACTCTAACGTAAGATACCAAAAAAAAATACTCGAATCGTTGGAAAAAAATAAACAAACCTGTGCATCCCGTTTAAAAAAAATGTTAACGAAAACTATTACTAATACTCAGTGAACTTTTATTGCAATTTTATAAAAAAATTAAAGTTTTGTGGCAAATCTGTAAAAAGAAAAAACTTTGACTAAAAAAGAATTTGTGTCAAATATGTAAATACACAAATTTTTATGTCAAAAAAAATCATGGAAAAGTTACTATTCAATTTCTAAGATTTTTCAATATAAAGGAGAATAGAGGATTAATATCATTTTCGATAGATATTTTGGCTGATATATTAAAGAAAAACTATTTTAATGAGAGTTAAGTTACGACATTTTCAAGAAAACCGTAACCTAGTTGTATTTAAAGTGTTAATATCAAAGGAGAAGGGGAGACACCTCATGGGTTTGTCCAGATTTGTAATTTTTTATTTTAGTTTCTCATTGGTAGGTTGGGGGTCACCTACGATAGAAAATTAAATTTTTTTTATCCTTTTTTGTTTGACTTATCATCCATAGTTGCGTTCACTACAAAGACAACCTATGATTCAGAAGGTTGCACACTGCAGTGTAAACAAAAATTAAACCCATTGTAAATTAAAATTAAACCCTCTAAGGCTTAAGGTTTGATAAGTTATTGTTTCTATTTATATTAAACTCATTGGTTAACTGTTTAGTATAACTTTATTAAAGTACTTGTTTTATTGTTTAATTTTGTTTCTTTTTTTAACTTTATTTAATTGATTGTTTAACTAAGTTAAAAGTATATGTATATTTTTTGACCCGACCCATTTTGATCCGACCCAAATTTGACCCCTTATATCAAAATTCATGAATCCCTCACTCGAATCCAGTGTATCATCACCATGCTCATGTACGTACATGTCATATGTGTAATTATCGTTCTTTTTATTAGAAGGTACTGAGTTAACCTTATATATTATTTAGGGTTCATTCCAATTTTTTTAACTTTTTTATATAGACGTTCTATTAAAATTTCGAGAGTGAACGATTTAAGCCATCACATTCAATTACTTACAAAAGACATAGTTGAAAGACTTAAACAATACCCTAGGTGGCGCCACTTCATTTGCTATAGTTTTTTCTTTGTTAACATATTAAATTCTTATTTATATATTTTCACAGGAGCAAACAACCAACTTGGTTGGGCTGCTGCCCTGGTGGTAATGTAACACCCTTATTTTAAACACCGATAATTAAATCATTTAAATACACGCGGAAGCATTTATCCCAAGATATATATATATATATATATATATATATATATATATATATATATATATATATATATATATATTTAAACAAGTTCGCGTGTCGCGAACTTCTGGGGCCCTACCTTCGCGTGCCGCGAGGGAGTCCTGAAAACACTTGCCCGAGAACCCTGTTCTTCGCGTGTCGCGAAGAACTCTTTCCTGATCTTCGCGTGGCTTAAAGACACCCAGTAAACAGAGAGTTTAGGTTTTTACCCAGTTCCAACACTTAACCAATTTTTCAACATTTTTCAATTCAACATGACACCAAAAATGTCCCAACACTTGGGTTTTTGTTTCAAAACATTCACATATCAATCCATATACCAAAATCAACATAAAACATGTATTAAAAATCATCCATTTATGGGATTTCTATTTACAACCCAAACATCATAACGCATACGAGAATCCGCCAAAACGCCTTAGACTTGACTTGGACTTCATCGGAGCTTTTCCTACATAACACCACATGTATCACCATTAGTAATGAAGATAAAACATATCAAACAAGTAAATACTACTTGTTTTCACCCATTCACTCATTTGACCCGTTTCCACCCAATTTGTCATTAGGCTACATATCACTTGCATTTCACCTTACAAGTTCCATTATTTTCATTTGTCATTCATAATTAACACATTTCCATTTCCATTATGGCACATAGGCCATAACCTCATTTCCATTATGATACTTAGATCATAACCTCATATCCCATTTCCATTATGGTACTTAGACCATAACCACATTTCCATTATGGTATTTAACTATAACCTCATTACCACATTTTCATTATGATTCTAGATCATAATCATAACTTCATCACCCATTTCCATTATGATTCTTAGATCATAACTTCATCACCCATTTCCATTATGATTCTTAGATCATAACTTCTTCACCCATTTCTATTATGGTATTTAGACCATAACTTCATATCCACATTTTCATTATAGTATTACTACTATAATTACATTCATTCACTTGTACTTACATAATTCATACTCATTCATACACATTCATGACACAACATTATATGCAAACAAATCACATAAAATCTACTTGTTTTCATCCAATCACCCATTTGACCCGTTTCCACCCAATTTGTCATTAGGCTTCATATCACTTGTATAACACCTTACAAGTTTCATTCTTTTCATTATTCATTCATATTTACACATTTCCATTATGGCTCATAGGCCATAACTTTTTCACCACATTTTTATTATAGTAATACAACTATAACTACATTCATTCACATTTGTAACACATATCACATTATGCATACAACATGCCATATAACACCATTTATCAACTTTACTAAGTAAGTGCAAAAGCACTTACCTTTCGGGTTTGAAGATCTCGTTCCTCCTTCACAATTTGTAATTTGATTACCTAAACATATACACCTAGTTTAGTAATCTATCATACATCAAAATCACATTATAATTGGGTTCACAACCCAATTTTTCATTTCCAACCCAAACTGACCCCGTTTGGGTTATTCCCATATCCAAACACCTTCTTTCCATCCAAACTCACCTACTTGAGTTTCATTTTCATTCCTTAACACTAACTTTTCATTTAATCTTTAACATTAGATTAATTTAATGTTCATTCAAGTGTCTAACATCATATAAACACTTAATCATCATTAATTCTTCATCTTTTCATCATAATCCAAAAATCCTCAATTTTCTCCATATGAACCCTAACTTCTCATAATCAAAATCAAAGGGTTCTAAGATGTTAATCACCATTCTTTACCTTTAGTCTAGCTAGATTATCAACAATCTAACACTAATTTACCCCATGCATCATAAATTCCGGATTTCTACAAAACCCATCTATGAACCCAACAATGGTGAACTAACAAGGATGATAATCACTTACTTGATGTTAGGAAGGTGACGTGCAAGTCAAAACCTTCACAATTCAAGCTCCAAATGCACGATTTTGCTCCAACACCTCTTTCTCTCTTTTCTCTTTTGAAATTGAACGATCTCAACACAACAAATGGTTCAATTTTGACTTCAACAAGTCAAATATGACAGATTTGCCATATTTACACCTTTAGCCCCTCAACTTCCATTTCACTTATTTCATTCCAAAATTAGTTAAAAACTAATATAACCCCATCACTAACTTGAAACCCACTTGTTTTAATTTATTTCTAAAATATTATTTTCACCATAATATTAATTAGAAATCTTTATTTATTTAAAAACGAAACCCGAATTTTGATTCGTTACAGGTAAGTTCCTCAAATTTTAATTTATGCACCCCGGTTCGAAACAGCCACCTCTTTTCTATACTATTTGACTGTTTGGGTTTTTACTCTTTTTCACGTAGTTTATTTATTTTTTACTCAAAAGCTTTTAGTCTCACTTTCATGTATTTTCAAAAGAAATTTTAGGATATTCATAGAATCTTAATTATCAATGTCGATGCATCTTAATTATCAATGTTGGTGCCCAATCATCAAGGACCACCAACACATTTTAGGTTGTTTCTTTTTCTATTTGATTTTACTTTCAAATGCCAAGTTATGATTTTAAATAGATGGTTAAACTTTTCTTCTTACTTTTGTTGGGTTTCCTTTAAGGTCAAGGTTCATAGATTCAAAACATGTATATACAATTTTTCTTTCTTTCTACATTTGTTACCTTTTTAAGTTTTCCTCACTTTTTTTAATTATTAAGCCAAAATATTTTTTCTTATCTATGATGTTTTTTTTCTTTTTAGATTTGTTATTTTTTTAATTTTTCATTACTTTTTTTATAATTATTTTTCTTATCTATGGTTCAATCTTTAAAACCAATCTGTATCAAATTCGTACGTTTTTTATTTATTTAATTAGGCACATTAGTGTCAGCGCCACAACTTAATTTTCAATGTCGTCGCTCAATCAAGGGGCACTGACACATTTTCCAACGCAACCCTTAAATTTCTAAACTCTTGTGTTTATCCTTCAAATTTCTTTTTACTCTTTTTAACGAATTTTTCATTTCAATGTTAACTCATATCCATGTTGTATTTTATCTATTTTTCGATCTCCAACACCGAGTCATGACAACTTTATACGTTTCTTTTATGTATTTAGTCACGTTATTGTCGTTGCTCCAACGTGCGTAACCAGGTTAGCAAACCCTCCGCATCGTGTAACGGTCACGCCGTAACGCGCGGGTCGTATTTTCTAGTTGTAATTAAGTCACATGGTTTCAATTTTTTAACATCTTACACTTTTAATTTATTTCACATTAAATTGGTATTCTTATCGATGGAAATGAAAATATAAATTTTTTATTATTAAATTTTTTGCTATTTTACATATTATATTATAATTACAAGTACACTTAATTGTAAGTGTCGGTAAATTTTCATAAAATTCAATTCTAACCCCTCTATTTTATTGAAATGTCATAACTCACCAATGACTTTATAAAATGTCATTTTAACCGTCTCAAATTTCTAAAGTTTCGAGTTTACCCATGTACTATATATAATAACTTTCGTTCGTTAATTATTATTTTTTCTTTATGTCCCGATATAAATTTCATTAAAAACGGAATTAAATTCAATGTAGGGTATTTTTTATGTGTCGTAGATTATATCGACTGACGGTAATGTGCTAATACCATGTAGAACGAGATCGACACCGACTGAAAAATATCGGTTCCGTTTTATATCTATTTTTTTATCTATGTTTCGATCTCCACAAGCGATTCGCCGTAACTTTATACGTCTATGTACTTAACCACGTTTTCTTTTTATGTTTAGCCACGTTAATGCCACCGTCTCAGCCGTTTAAGGTCTGCCTCCCACTGTGTGGCGCAGAAGCCTCCCGTCGCGGAGCGCGGGGCTCACAACCAATTCGTCGTAACTTTATACGTTTATTCTATTTACTTAACCATGTTTATTTTGTGTTTAGCTACGTTAATGTCACCGCTTTAGTTGTTTAAGGTTCGCCTTCCTCCGCGAAGCGTGGGTCTCATTTTCTAGTTTCTTTTTGTGTTACAAAACAACCCTCAATGTTATCTAAAATTGTTTGTCGCATCATACTTCAGTTTGAAAACAACAAACCCCACAAATATCAAATTATAAAAATACATATAACAATCACAAAAACAACTTCACATATAATAAGAGGATAATAAATATTTACATGATCATTTGTTGTCACAAACCATACAAAAAGCTGGTAAATTGATCCCATTTTTCAAAACACATACTCAACGATGGACAAACTTGTAGCAGTCCAAGGAACTTGAACCATGACCATATGCTCCTCGTACTTAAAATCAACATTTTCCCCGTTAACGCGACATTCACCTGGTTTTTCAGACGCAAAAACCCTCATTTCTCCTGCACCCTTGACCCCGACTTGAACCATACATGTTCCATCAACACCCGACTCACAATCAACCGTTTGGATCGCCCCACCAGAGTTGAGCATGTTCACTAACCCAATGGGGGCAAATTGGACTGATTTGTGGGCCAAAACAGTGACCGGGGAGACCGTGATGAGCTCATAGGTGAACGGCTCTAGTGCAAATTCTATGTTATCGGTTGGTTTTGCTAAGATCAACTTCTTATCACGGAACATGTATAGTGCAAAGGCTTGGACACTGTCCACAAAGATTGGGGATTTACCGTTTTGCCATTCTACATCGTTGGGGCTAATCGTTGATGTCACGGCATGAGAGCACCCGGAAGCAGATTGTATGCGTCTCGATTCACGACACCATCCTCCTCCTTGGCAATTGAATGCTCCAACAACTCCAGTAAACTGATCAATTAATAAACAAAAAGAGAGAAAGAGAATGTAAGACCAAGTATTTTTCTTTTTTTAAGTTACTAATTAAAAAAAAATAAAACTATTATAACTATTTTTGGTATAGCAAGTATTTAACTGTCGCTGCTAATCCGTCAGTAGTTACAGACGGATCACAGATTGTGAAAATTCTTCTTGTTTACCTTATTTAGATTCCATATTTTGAGCATGGTTTTTCCGTCCTGGATTGGGTCCTCAAATAAACAATCGCGGGTTGGAAGGGCGTAGTATTGGCAACGTAAGATCGAACCATTAGGCAAAACAAGGCTCTTGAGCAAGTCAAAGTTGTGTTTCCCTACAAAATCACTAACATAAATCGGACCACCGGAAATGGCTCGAGACGCAGCATGAAACTCGGCACAAGGGTGAGTGGATTGAAACATATCCCAATCTGGTTGTATGAAATTCCCCATCCACAAACTATTATAAGCACAATGCACCATATGACAACCTTGTAACCAAAATGTGCCATTCGGGTCACCCGATGGATCAGTGCACCAAAAGTCATCCCCTGTTATAAAATTTACCGATGAATATACTATGAATTTATAAGTTATGAATAGAGGGTCGTTCAAAATAAAATTAAAGTCGAGTATTATAAGTAACACATAAACAAATGTACATATTGTTTTAACTGTAATATATAATGCGATTATGTAACTCTATAATCCAATCTATTTCTCTGTTCTATTATGTCAGACTAATGTTACGCACTATACTTATGTTGTTATCACGATATTTAAAATTAATTTTGTATCAACGTATTCTTCTATTTTTATGATACAAGTTGTTACTTAAATAAGTGAACAGTTAGGTCACTCACCATAGTATATCCGAGAGTGTAATGTATACCGTGTAAAATGCATGTTAAGTGATCTAATTACAACACTTTTAAAACTTGATTACTATTCTACAAAGTTGGAGGATAAAAAAAACGTACCAACACGACCAAGTGAAATGGCCTCGGTGCCTAGGTACATAAAGTCGTTACAATGCTCCATACTTGCAATTACGCCATTGCCCTTGAAGTGGTTCCTTACGGACGAAGTCAATGCTTTGTAGTATGCTTTTGCCAAGTCTACTCTTCCACCGTAATCTTCACATAGCATCTCTAACAACTGGGGACAAAAGGGGAAATATTATGTTTCGTCTATTTTTCATAACTATCTAACACTTTTTACATCAATTCTGTTCATTCTCACTTTTCTGGTTAATATATATTGAAAGTAGTGTTCGGTTCGGTTTAACTTGCCAAAAATCCAAAACCGAGCCAAATTGATTTTTTTCAATGGAACTGAAACCCGAACAGATATATATTTATATGCCAGTAAATGGGCCGACAAGAAACACAACCCGGACCGAATACAAATTAAGCACGGCTCGGATCAAACCCAAAAGTTAGTGAACTTCCAACGGTGCTCTTTTTCATCATCCAAAACAACGTGGCAAAACCGGACGAACGTGGTATCATTGGAGAGGGGTGTTTGTTTGCTTCTCATCCGAAAATCCAAACGGGCACGGATGAACATGGTGGGCCCCTTCTCTCAAAAACAACATATTTAATTATTTTTTTGTGAAAAAATTGGTGTTTGAAAAAAAATGTAGTGTTTGAAATAAAAAGAAGTGTTTTTGCATGATGAGTGAAAATATGATGTTACAGCTAACGTGGCGTTTTTCTTGGTGTTTGTTAAGCATAGCTTTGGAGGTGCTTTAACATGATTAAACATGGTAAAAAAATAGATAGATATGAAAGTTTGAAAACCACCCGTTAACCCAAATGACATCCAAATGACATCTTTTTTTAACGACAAATGTTACTTTACTTTACTTTACATCAATAATTTTACTACTCTAATGCTCAGGTTTGAACCTGAGATCTCCTCTTTAAAAGGCACGTGTCTCTACCAGACAGGCTACCTACATGTTAGCGACAATTATGTACATCTGTTTATTTAGTTTAAGCTATATATAGTAATAAGATGTAGAAAGTGAAAGAAAACGGTAACGGAAAAAACGTACATGGATGACGTCAACTTTGACACCGTCAATTCCAACCGATTCCAAATGCGTGTGTAGACCTTCATACAGATTATCTACTTTCTCCGGTGGGACCAGCCCAACTTCGTTATTCACGATTTTATCAACGGCTAGATCTTCCATGGTTTTTTGAAGTCCCGGGGACAATATGGGCTTCACTATACTGGATTCTGGGAGCCCAGGTATATTGGGCCTTAGCCCACCCCAATATCCACAAAGAGCATGCCAAACATAAACATAATCTACACTCTTGAAATCCTCTTTCAGGTCCCTAACAAAGGCAGCCATGCCCTTGTTAGGGATGTCTGGTTTCGGGCTTTTATAGTCCCGAAACTTATAATTTTCAACGAAGTCCGTAAGCCTGCAGGGCATTTGTTCACCAGCGGCTGTTCGGTTCATGCCTTCTGAGTCTATTGGGTCATCGTCATGAGCTATGGATTGCCACCCATCATCAAGCAACACGAGCCCGGGTGGGCATCCGCCTTCGACTAGACCCTTGACACCCTCGATGACTCCTTGAGGGTGCACCTTAAGGTAGAACGCGTCCCACGTGCACCATCCAAACTTGTCGACAATACCGGGTGGCGTTTTGTCTTCCAATAGGTTGAAAGTTCCAAGATGCTCTTTAACAACTCTCATTGCTTTTTTCACTAAAGCATACGGGTCAGAACCCGCCTGCATGTAAATGACACTTTTGAAAGAAGTACCGGTTACTTTAGTGGACCCACTTTCAACACAAACATCCACAAAGTCGTCGTTCCCGGGCTGTAGAGAAGCCCGGAAACGACCTTCCAAAATTGGAAGAATTAAAACGTAAGGACGTCCAGAGTCAGAGTTCTCGAGCATGAACATTTGGGTCTCCTGCTCGAGGTCTCTACCACTTGACCCAACCCAATGAGTCGTCCACCAGACCTTGAACCTGAATATACTCATGAACCGGATACCACTAAGCTTTCCTATCGGTACCACGTGGCGGCTATTCGCTTCCAAAGCATCAAAACCAACAAAACAACCATTTGAAGCCGTTAAACAAGTGGTTATGTTCGATGGGACGTCAGACAATATGGCATGACCATTAGCCATGAAGTTTGAACCGACCAGCGTCACCATAGGCATAGAGTTAACACCATCGGTCACTTTTGCATCATCGGTTCCATTTTGGAATATAGTAGGTGCCATTTGTGGAAAGTTGAAGAAAATGAAATGTTAGTGTACAGGGTTGTTTATGTAAGAATGTAAAAAGATGGAGGGTATGCAAAGACAAGCTATGTTGTGATCGGTTGATAAGTTGGTGGTAGCTATCGAAGGAATTTATAGCGAGGCTAGGTGGCGTCCCGGAACCTTCTCCAGTTGTCGGCATGTTATTTAATAATCTTCCTTAACATATATTTTTATGGGGAAATTTCTAAAATAAATATTTTTATTTTTAAATTCTTTAAAATAAATAAAGAGTTTTTCACTTCCTAAAAATAAACATTAATTTTTCGTCAGAAAATTAATCAAACTCGGTGAATTCGTCGAGTTACGTGTCTCATTTTTAAACTTACACGTGTGGTTTTCTATTTACATAACTCGACGAAATCGCCGAAACATGTTTTCGTCGTGTTTTGTTACTAACTTTTTTTAACGAATTTGTCGTTTCAATGCTAACTCCTATTCGCGTCGCACTCTATCTATTTTTCGATCTATAAAACTGTGTCGCAGCAACCTCATACGTTTCTTGTAAATAATTAGTCACGTTATTGTCACCGCCGCAACGCACGTAATGAGGTTCCCAAACCCACCGCATCGCGCGGGAGTCTGAGTCGTGGAAAATTCATACGTTTCGTACTTAGTCACGCTATTGTCGTCGTCGCAACGCCAGTAACGAGCTTCGCAAACCTGTCGCATCGCGTGTGCTTTAATTATGCAGCTAAACACGTTAATATCACCATAACGTGCTAGTCAAATTTTCTGGTTTACTCGTATTTATCACACTATTTAATTATTTATTGGGATGCACGGTGAGAAGAAAAAAAATAAATAAATAAAATGGAGTCACAAAAATCAAAATACACCATACGTGCCAGTTTTTGATTGGGCGTTAACTGAGCCATTTATTTGGGCTTCGTAAGTGGGCCCAGACCCACCGGCATTTAGATGAGACTCGTGTGGTGTTAACAACTGATGAAAGACACGACTACTAACTTAATCCACAAGTTAACTAATCTAAAGCCGACCATTGACCGCAATTCCTAACTACCGCCGAGTCGGTAGCCCACATGGGTCAAAGTCTACCCTTAATTTTCGGGCATAAGCAGTCTTTTTCACCTTTTCTTATCCAACGATTTGATATTGTTAAAAAAACATAGAAACGTCAGCGGTTTGAACTTTTCTAACCGACTTTTTGGATAATATTAGAAATCGAGGTATGCCATTTGGAGCGTTAGATTGTCAGTTTCAAAGGAAAATAAACGTCATGTAAAAAAGTAAAAGAGACAAGTCAAAAAAGTGATGGAGTGGAGACAAAGGAAAGTGGATTTGTACTATTTTATATTATTTAATTTTTATTGATTATGGTTATTTGTCAATTGTATGAACATAAATATTAGTAATAAAATATATTAGTTTAATTTGTACTATTTTATATTATTTATTGGTGAATGGTGATGGAGTGGAGACAAAGGAAAGTGGAGTCTGGAAATCCAACTACCAGTGGGCACTATCTAGAGGTGAACAAAACGTTTTTTTATCCGAACCGGTTCGAACCCGACCCGAACCGGTTTGGTCAACGAAAAGTCAAAACCGGTTTGGCCTTAAACAGGTTCGGGTTAACCCGGTTTGGAGGCAAGGAAATCCCTAACCTATTAAACCGGTTAGGTTTGGGTTGAAACCGGTTTGTCTGTTAAACCGGTTATAAATAAAAAAAATCGAATAAATTCAAATAAATTTGATATTTTTAATAAAAAAAATAACAAATATAAAACATAAAGTGCAACGTTTATTAATATTTGGAAGTTCGGAAATTAAAAAACATGAGAAGATAAAATTATAAAATTGTAAAACATTACAAATGACAATATATATATATTTTTTGGAATATTAATTGATTATTCTTGTGCGTTGTCTTCGGAACTGGAGCTTCGTAGCCTTGCATCTTCGGCTAGTTCTTCATCGGTGACTGGTTCGGATATTTCAAGATCAACATCGTTGTTGTGTATGATTTCTTCGGCTTGAATTTCGTATTCGAGAGAAGTTTGGTCTTGTATCATATCCATTGCATCCAAATGGTCCTTCAAGCAAATGCACATTTCCATCGCTAGGGGGGTGAGTCTAGTCCTTCGTATCGATAAGACTCTGCTACTAAAAGAAAACGCAGATTCCGAAGCTACCTTGGAAGCTTAGACGGTTAGTACATCACGGGCCATGGCGGAAAGAATCGGAAACGAAGCTTCGTTTTTTTTTCCACCAAGCCAAAATATCAAACTCCTCAAAAATGGTAGGAGGCATAAACGCTAAAAAGTTTGTGCCAATATACCTTCCTAGTTCGCTACTCGGGGTGGTACCTCGAGCGCGTTTACTAAATTCATTTAATATTTCGTTATATAAATTCAAATTAACATCTCTCGAGCTACTACTTGATGATGTACCCATTGTATCATGTGGAGTCGGAGTTGTACCATATTTATGTAAATAAACATCAAATAAATCTTGTAAACATTTGTTAAAATATGTTTTTGTGCCTTGTGCAAAATGGATATCTTCATTATCCAAATTCAAAGCGTAAGTAATTCTATCAATCAACGTTTCAACCCCGTAAACATTTATGGTAGGGTTTAACGCGGCGGCACAAGTTATAACGGGAGGCATTTCTTTAAAATATTTTACTAATTTTTCTTTCATCGGTTCTATCATATTTGTAAAAAGAGTGATTTTATTTTCAAGTTCATACAATTTGTTAGCCATTAAATATATTTGTTTTAGAATTAATGGACTTTAATAAACACCGGATAAAAAAGTGGTGGCGGTTTTGAAAACTTCAAGCAATTCGGTTACGTCTTTTAAAATGTCCCAACTCGTAGACGGAAACTTTAGAATTTTACGACGAGGTTTTGAGGCAAGCATTTCATGAAATAGTTCTAAAGTTTCTCTTTGTCGTAAAGCGCTATAAAACATATTATAAGTCGAGTTACATCTTGTCTCGACGTCCCAATTCGGACCTAAGCAAAGATTATTCGTTTCACAACAAAATCTAATATAATCATGGTATCTTTTTTTATTACTAAAAATATATTTAAGCATTAGTCGAAAAGCATATGTTAAGTTTGAAACATCTTCAATTGCAAGCCCAGCTTGCACCGCCAAGTTAATGATGTGTGCGACACATCGACTATGGAAAAAAACGCCGTTGCAAATCGGTTTATATTTAATTTTTAGTTTTTGAACCGCATTTGTATTATTAGATGCATTATCAAAAGACATTGAAAAAAGTTTATTTTGTAATTTAAATTCGGTTATAACACCATCTAATATATAAAATAAATTTTCGCCGGTGTGTGGATATTCAAACAAGTCAAACGCGATTGTACGCTTCATCATTTGCCACGTTTTGGGATCAACCCAATGCGCGGTAACACAAAGGTACGAATCTGGTATGCCATGTGGAATCGACCAAACATCGGTGGTTAAGTTTACACCGTTTTTCAAATTTTCAAAACCCAAAATTGATTCTTTTTTTGCTTTTTTCCACATTTTTATACAATCTCGTCTAAGGGTGGTGCGACTTACTTGATGATAACGTGGTTGGAGTGTCTCTTGAATCATCCTTGTCAAGCGCGGATTGTCAAAGTGGTTGAACGACAATCCTTCTTGAATCACTAACCTCGCCATTCGATCTCGAACAATATTTGGATCAAAGTTCCAAATTCCTCATTCGCTTGTCATCGAGGCTTGACCTTCACTTGGAATTCCCTTCAAGGACGGGCAAGATTTTTCTTTATGCGTTTTCAAACTAGTGTTTGAATCTTTCCCCAAAAACGCTCCACACATCTTGCACCGAGCACGTTCCTTCCCGTTTGACAACAAACATAAATCGTAATTGCACCAAATTGTCGGATTTCTCGTTGTTGGTCGAATTTCCACAACGCTAATTTTGTTTGAGGAACCACCAACACTTGACATGGTTATTTTCTTTGAGAGAGTTTAGAGAACGTTTTTGAGCGTTTAAAGAGCGGTTTTAGAGATTAGAGAGTGTAGAAAGAGGTGTGATTAAACCTAAGCACCCCCCACCTATTTATAGTGAATTATAGGTGAAAAAAGGCCTAAAAAACGGTCAAATTCGACCCTAACAGCTATATTTTTCAGCGAAAAAACCGGTCCTCAACCTGGTGGACTTCAGAATGCTTTAAACCGGTTTATAACCGGCGGTTTTAGGTAAACCCGAACCGGTTTGCCCAGAACCGGTTTGCCCCAAACCGGTTTGCCGGTTTGGACCGGGTAAAAAAAAACCGGTTTTTTTGTACACCTCTAGCACTATCCACCATTTCTTGAGTGGGCGGGCATCCAGTTAAGCCAAATATATTGGGCTTTGTAAGTAGGCCCAGACCCACCGGCATCTAGATCATACCACACTCACCTCTGTGGTGTTAGTTGTGTTAACAACTCATCTGGAACCGACCACTAACCTCATTTCCTAACCAGCGTTGACTCGGTTAAATATAGAATTGTGTGAGTAATAAAGGATTGGTTTTAGTGTTACAAGTATGTCAGTTCTATCTGCATATTTTTCTGTGTTTTATTATGTATAATCGTATGAAATAAGAAAAACTCCTGATGAAATTGACATTGGCAAATAATTTAGAGAACAGAAGTGATGAAACTGGAGTGTGATTATGAGTTTAAACAATAAAAAATTATCTTATTTCTTAAAAATTGGTAAATTTTAGTTTCGATTTAAGCCCTAAATAGGTCAGGTGACCTAGCTATATAGAATTGCGCTGTAATAAAGGATTGGTTTTAGTGTTAGAAGTATTTTTATATCATTATATGTATACAAATAGGAATTTTGGTGGGTATGTATCTTTTTTTAGCTATTTATACATTTGCAATTTAATACAATCTCAAATTGTATTTGATAGGTACGCATCTTTTACAGGCCACCTATACGAAATTTACTCTATTTATTATTTTCTACCTACACATGTGGTGTTTTTTTAAACAACAATACCTACATTATTTAGAATAAAATTGGTAACATCTAGATAATCCAGGATCTAACACCCCCAAAACTCGAACCCATAAAACCTTTGGTTGAGATAAGATCACCACTCTAACCCCTGCATATTCACATAATAAAATTCATTGTCCGAAATGCATAGTTTACATGTCCAACATAACATAACTTTACATTGTATTTGGTGGGTTTGTATCCTTTAGCACATTACTTTACATTAAGGGTTTTTAACTATCTAAACATATAGATATTCAATATCTAGATTTACAAAACTATGAGGTTCTAAAGTCTAAAGAGACACAATATACTTTCCTTGTTTACTAAACCTTTAATAAAAAAAAAGTTAAGGTTTTTGTCTTCAATGTAGATCAACAGAAATATTTTTCTTAAAGATTCTTAATTATTTAAAAATATAATTTATGTTAAGGTGATCACTTTACCATTCAACAAAATTTCATTTTATTGTTTTGCAGAATTATTCTTAAATTTTGTATAACTTTCCAGTTATGAATTTTTAAATCTACTCATTTTACCACAAGTTTGTTATAAATGACACCCAAATAATAGATTAAATGACTTAGTAATAACTTTTTTTCAATTTGATGCCATTTTTCAAACTTTTTTTTTGCATACTCTCTGAATTTTTTGTACAATTATCCCTTTTCAAAAATGGTGGAATGAATTCATGAATCAAACCACATCAAAGTAACTCAGCAGTTGTGGGTCCCTTTTTTCTTTTCTACAACACACATTTATTTGGTTACAAGTTGCACACATCTAGTAAAATGAAAATCTAGCTGGCAGTGGCTGTCATCAAACATATTAACTTCTTCTATACACTTTACCTCATGAAGGAGTTAGCTGCTTGCTTCTTTAGAAACACCTAGTGCAGACTAGATAACAGAAAACAACCTATATCAGATAGATAGATAGATAGATAGATAGGACAAAACAGAGAAGTTTTTAGTACATGTTGAAAAGGGTTGGATCAAATTGGGTTGACCCGCAAGCTTTTTAAAATCTTATTTACAAAAAAAAAAAAAAAAAAAAAAACTATTTTTATGTAAAATCATTTAGGAGGTTTTATGTATTAAAAATATATTTTGGGGTCATTCAACCCGTTTGACCCATTTATGTACTAAGGGGGAGGATCAAATAAGAAGTATGTTTTCGCTAAGAACTCTAAGAAATGACCAAAACGCTTAGAAACGATATCAAACGAACTCCGACTGAGCTCATTTTAGCGGCGTTGGAATCGTCTTGTCAAACTCTATCATCTTATCTTTTAGGGTTTAGCTTTTAAAGTTTAGATTTTACGTTTGAATTTTAGGGTTTTAGACTTATGATTTAGCCTTAGGGTTTAGATTTTATGGTTTAGGTTTTTTTGGGGGGTGGGGGTTTAGGTTTTGGTTTTTTTGGGGGGTGGGGGTTTAGGTTTTTGGGGGTGGGTGGGGGTTGGTTTAGGTTTTTGGGGGGGTGGGGTGGGGGGGTGGTTTTAGGCTTTTTGAGTTGGAGGGGGGGTTTAGGTTTTTGGGGTGTGGGTGGTGGAGGGTTTAGGTTTTTGGGTCCGGATTAGAGTTCGATGAGACGGTTTCAATGCCGCTGGAATGAGCTCAATCGGAGTTCGTTTGACCCACTTCTTAGCGTTTCTTAGCGAAAAACTACTTCTTAGTGGAACCTTCCCCTATGTACTAGCTCCATTTTTTTTATTTGGCCAGTTTGAGATAGAACATAACATACATCGGCCCATTTGAAAAGTAAGCAAGGGGATGCTTTTGCAATTACCATATTAAGAAGTCGCATGGCAGCAGGCCGAGTAAACTTCCTAGCAAAAAGGAAGCAAGGGGATGGTTTTCCCTTGCTGGTGCACCATTCTCTTCGGTATTCTGTCTCGTAGTAGATATTGTCGATATCCTGAAATTTAGAATTCAAGGAAAATATACAGCTGTCAAAGTATACGTACCAAAAGCTAAGGTGATGTTATCTATTTAAGTACAGCATTATCAAAAACTTAAGGACTTATTCGTTACAGACTTGCGCATCAATATTTTTGTGGGTCCCAAATATACATGGAGAAGTCATGGAAATGGTGTAGGTGGACGGGAGCCGTTTCTAAGTATTGTGTTACCTTTGGAAGATGTTCAATTTTTCACAAATGCATTGGTAAGAGAACTAGAGATAATCTATGTGTGTCCATAAACAGAGGTGGTGAAAAGGCGGGTTGGGTAACGAGTCAAAATGGGTAATGTTTTGAAGCTGCTTGGGTTGGGTCGGGTCGGGTACGCATTATGTTCATTCAAAAAAACTCATGAATAATTAGTGTCAAATATGATTAAAAAAATTAATATTTGAGTAATAATAAAAATAATAATAATATTTTTAAGAGGTTATATGCATTAAAAATCACCTTTGGGCAACTTTAGACCCCCATTTGACCCGTTTCCCTTTCAGCTATTTTTTATTTTACCAGTCTCAAATTGCTAATTTTAACCAAAAACAAAAACATAAAGACTTGAGTGAGAGGATACGCTATTGTGAAGAATGGACAGAACAAACCAAACATACCCAATAAAATCTCACTCAAACAATAGGATCCGGGGAGGGTAAGATGAGGGCAAACCTTACCTCTATCCCGAGGGATAGAGAGGCTGCTCCTAGAGAGATCCCCGGCTCAAGAATGGACAGAAGTGGACCAATAAAATCTTCTCAGTTGGTACCAGGAAAAAGGAACATTACATCACAGTAGAACATAATTAATTTTGTTTTCCAATTCACATTTATGGATCATGAGCCAAAACTAACCATATTTCACCAATGCCAAAATCTAAATGCAGTATAACTTTTAAACACACGAGTGAAGTGACAAAAAGTTGTTTTTAATTTAATAATATATGTGAAACAGTCTCTGAATTTATATGATTTACCTTAATAGATTGAATAAGCATGGGAGTAGCATCAGCCAATTTGTAGGTCACAGGATGCCATCCTTGCCTCTCACGACCTTTGCTTGATGAAATATCCCATGAAGTGTGAGTTAAACTCCTCCTTGTGAGTTCTCCTTCTAGGTCTTTATGCTGATTATTGTAATCCAAAATTTAGAAACCATCAACAAAATTTTTAATGGAGTTTAGTTGTTTTTATTTCTTAAAGCAAGAAGCTAAAGATAATTGGAAATAATCATGTAGCATAAACTTACAGCCAGTAATGTAGCAACATAATGTTCATCAGGTATACAATTATGCTCCTTTGAATTGTCAGCCGGCTGCAAAGAAAAGAAAAGATCAGTTTGTGATAAACTTCACTGAAATGGCACTGAAATAAGTTTATTGTTATGCTGTTCACTTAAAAACTCATCAAAACCGCTCTTTGCAGTTGGCAATATTGCTACTGTAAATAAGTTTTAAAAAAAGCCACAAACAGGATGGAATTGTAACATCTGGAATCATAGAATAAATTAACAAACAACTAAATAAATAAACTAAAACATATACTCACAACAGGGCGATCCCTCCAAAACTCAGGTAGTGATTTCCTCTGTAAGCAAGAAAGATAAGTCCCTAATTAATAGAGTCAATGGAAGGCAGTTTCGTATGCAAATTTCATATATGGCCATATGGGTTAGTAAAAAACAAAATGAACACAACTGACGGTTGCACAAATATTTTTTTTTATGGTGCCACTTGCCTGACAATGCTGCTGGAACATAGGAAAGACAACCTCATCCTTTACAATAATTTCTGCATGCTTTCTGGTCAGAATCACCCACTGAAATTAGGTAATACGAGTACAAAAAGGGTTACTTAGATTGCAAGTTAATTACCATCACATAAACAGACATGTGGGCTGGTTTTGTGGGCGGCGGTGTTACCTGTGATCCTTTTCTCCAGTGGTCAACAGGAATAACTGGATCCATTTTAGGGTTGTAGCGACCTTCCTTTGTATCAGCAAAGCTGGAAAATATTAAATTTATGGTAAAATCAACAACTTGTGATAAAATATTTCTTGACATCTATCATTGTAACAAAAACAAGTAGCTGAAAGCTTAAGCATAACAATTACCTGTCCACAAAGCTGGTTGATGTTGACATTATGTAATCATATGTGTAGCTGAAGTTGTACAAAGGAATACAGCTGAAACAAAGATTAAGAAACATCGTTAGGTAAATCAACTGAAAACTATAACCTATATACATTATAGTAAATGACTATGCATTACATAAATAAAGTTCTTTACAGGATAGTATTTCACCTGTCTGAAAGGAAAGCAAATCGTTCATTAAAAGGATCCATAAGTGCATGTTGAAGCAAAATAATCTCTGCTTCTATCATACTTGCTTCTCCCCAATATATCTACAAAGAGGCACATTAATTACATATTATTAGGCACTGAGATTTGGGTAAACTTTGAAGTCCATGGAACCCCCAAAAGTAGCCAAGAGACGCAAAATTATTTGTCATAATGTGAAAAACATGAAACTCGTGTCTCAAGTATTGAATTCGTGAAAAGATTAGACTAACCTGTATGCTATTATTAACTTGGCGGTCCAAAAAATATCTAGATCTTGTTGTCAATCTATTAAGCAGGAAACCAGGCCTAGAATGAACGTATATTGAAAAGCGATTTTCATTCTCTTCCTGCAAAAAAAGAAGATTCTCTTTAATGTGAGAACATACATTTCAATCATAATGACATTATCAAGACTATTTGTGTATACTTAGCTAAATCTTAACGACAACATAGTAAAAGACTCGTGTCGCGATGTGTTAGAACTATCTTACGCACAAAACTTGATCTATCAAGTCTAGAATTTGCTTTCATAATTAGCATTTGTGTGATTATATCCTAAGCCATAGAGCACCCTTGAATAATCACAAACAGGTTGTCTTAATATCCTTTAGTTAATAGCTAGTCTAGATCATTTTAGCCAAAAATTGGAAAAAATATCCTAGGCAGTTTCCATAGGTGTGCACATCTGAATTAGATCCAATTCTACAAAATTTGCCATTAATATTCTAAAAATAGAAATCCAATACGCAACACTTGTCACCTGAGTTCACATTTTATCCTACATCCATGATAGCTGGTAGCAAACAAATGCACATAGTTGCCACGTACAAACAAACTCATGAACACCAATAAATCTATAAGGACAAATATATGTACTCCCTCTGCTCACAAAGTACAGGTGTCCTGTTCACGAAAGACAACTTGTGAAATCCCCAAGTCCAAGGAGATAAACATTCACTGGAGTTTAATAGACTCATCCATGAACATTTTGTTATAATTTCACAATCTGCATAATCTAACATTCTAATTCCGAACAAATGCAATTTTCAAATTGAAAACAGAATCGCAAAATTGACATGAATATAGATAGTTACCTGAAAGAATTCATCCCAAACTAGGTCTAGAGGAAGCCGATTTCGAGCTAGGAATAAGAATGCGATTTTAGGTTTTTGAACGAACTGAAGGAATATCGAAGACGCACCAATTCGACTGTACTGTGCCTCCATTAACAATAGCGTGGAGAAGCAAAAACCTACTACAAGCAGCACAAATATCTTCGTCTTCCATTTGTGCCGTATCAGTAACTTAGGCGAAATAGGCCTCCGCTTCATCGAACAAGTCAACATTCTCAATTCAGTAAACGTCCTTCTCGCACCATTTCAACCGACCAAAACTACCTCCACACTCACTGAACCAGCAAAAACCTGTTAAACATAGATTCAGCGTTTCAGCGTTTCATTCAGTGATTTCGAAATTGCAGGAAGATCGAGATCCAGGACCAATACCTCCTCAATTTGACAGGTTGAAATTTGCACCAATGGCGGCGGAAAACGAGATCGCAAAGTCCGGCAAGAGGCTTGTGAGTGGAGTCAATGAGGAAATGGAATATTGGAGTATTGGAGAGTGGTGGACCTTATTGAGGACCAACGGACGCCATTAATGGAAACCAACTAAGCTCGTGGGCGATGGGTTCGTCACCCGTTAATCCAGCAATCCGAAATCGCTTTTAAGTTAAAAAGAACAAGGCCTCGGGTCGGGGGTGTTAGAGAGTACATGTCAGGGGTACTTTTCGGTATAATTGTTAGATTAAATTATAAGTTAATTAAGGGGAATTTTAACCATACAAGAAATATTGCTAATTGGACACGCCCCCGTCCTATACGCCCTCGTATAGGGCAATACGAGGGCGTATAGGGTTCAGTCACTGACAACAGAATGTCACGTGTCCTTATCTGTCTGACGGTTGGTCCAATACGTGACGTATTGAGCTATATGCAGCGTATGAGTCACGAGTTATATTTTTGCTTCAAAAAGTTGAAAGATTTGGAATTTATAAATCATATACGTGGCGTATAGGGCAATACGCCACGTATAGTTTTTTATTTAAATATTTTTTTTAATTTAATTTATATTTTGTTTTTTTTATTTAATTATCTTTTTTAGTTTAGTTTATATAATTTTGTTAATATAAGTTTGTTATCTATTTATGAATTTTATATTTTTTTAAACATTTATTATATTTTTACATTATAACCAAACAAAATATTAAACATTACAACCAAACAAATAAACTAAACATTACATACATTACATCAAAAAATTAAATATATACATCAAAATGTTTTACATACATAACAACGAAACAAACTAAATACAAATAAAACAACTAAACCTGACCGGCTCCGCGGTCACCCTGACCCGCCCCGCCCTCATCCTGAACGAGGTCGTCCGGATAATGACGTGGCGGTGGTAGTGGTGGTGGCTCGATGCCAGCGGCTCGTGACAGATCCACGAGGCGGCCAACCGCCCACATCATCAGGTCCTCCATGCGATCGACTTGACGACCCTGTCGCCGTGAGTCAGCAACATGTCCATCAAGCAATGCCTGGGTAGCCCTGTCCAGCCTAACATACCGACGTACGTGTCGGGGATGTTGTGGCGGATGGACGTGGATGTCATCGACGTGCGGGACGTACGGCGGCGCGTCCTCCATCGCCACACCCTGTAGCGGATGAGGCATAGGCGGGTCCCCCTGTCTGGGCATCTGCGGCAACGGCACCGGGACCCAAACCTGGTCCTGGACGGCCCCTACGAACCGAAGGCCCTGCGAGAATCGGTGCGTGATGTGCTTGCCGCTCGCCGTGCGACGGTCTAATCGGACAAGGGGAATGGCCGGTAACATCGCAGGCTCATGCACATCAAATGGTGTAACCGACCGCATGATCCGAGTGATGAAATCACCGCCATACAAAAGCCAGTGCTTCTACCACATATACGCAGATGCAAAATAAAGCGTCATGCATGTGGATAGGTCGCACTGTCTGCCAGTAAGCAGGAAATAGAAAAAGAAGAGGTCTCTATCAGTGCACCACTCACGGCTTTTCAGACGCGGTGCGATCGACGTCGAAATAAGCCAGTGCAGATATCTATACAAAGGGTCTCAAATCCCCGAGTCCCTCCCCTTGGTACCCAACCAAGGACTATCTGAAATCAAACCCCAAAAAATAAGGAGTTCATCCTTGTCCACCTCCGTCACTGCCTCGGTGAAAAGTGACGTGACCGTCTCAGGCTCGTAGTACAAGCCCGCCATGACGACCCACTGACGGAGGGTCTGGCGATAAACGGTCCCAAAAATACTAAATGAAATATGATCCGGCTCCATATCCGGTGACTTCCCGGGAAGAGACTCCAGCCCAGCCTTTGAGTGAACGTCGAAAGAAACTCGACGACCACCTCTCGGAAGGTCTCCGTGAATGAAAGATAAAAAAGACTCGACCATGGCGTGTCCTGGCCGATGATGGCCCTAGCCTGCTCGGCCTCCTGCACCTCCTCTAGAAGCTCCCAATCGACCGCCGTCCCTGGGCCCAACTGCACCTCCCAGAGCTTCTGGCACCAGGCATACTAGGGGTGTTGTTCGGGTAATTTAATCGGGTTTCGGGTAGATGGGTTCGGGTTAATCAGTTTTTCCGTGTGTGTAAATTTATCCGATAACCGATCCGAATAACATTCGGGTACATCGGGTTCGGGTTAAATCGGGTCGGGTTTCGGGTAGGGACACATGGTTGAAAAAAAAATGAATCAAGTTTAAAAACATAAAATAAACATGTATCTGAAACAAAAATAAGTACATTTCCAAGAGATTAAAGCTTCAAATAGAAGTATTCGTGTTTATGTGGTGGATTTTTTAAACTCATAGTTTAGAAGCGGATTTTGGTGGTGTTGGTGGTGGTGGTGAGAAGAGAAAGGGTAGAATATATAAATGTTCGGTTTATTCGGGTTAATCGGTTCGGTTTAATCGGGTTTTTGATGCTTGAAAGTCTAACCGAAACCCGACCCGAATAACAATCGGTTTAAACGGTTTTTGGGTTAATCGGTTACGGGTTATTCGGGTACGGGTTTAATCGGTTCGAGTGAAGTTGGTTCGGGTCGGGTTAATCTGGTACGGGTAAAATCAACGGGCCTAGGGCATACGACTCTGAATCGGCCGAAAAATCCAGAAAAGGGTAGTGCGCAAGTTCGTCTAGGTGCTCCATGTGAATATCATCCTCATGATCCGCCATATCTGATAATAATAAATTGTTTTTATTTTTTTATTTTAAATAATAATATATAATTTTTTTAATATAAATAATAATATATTGTTTTTATTTTAAAATATAAAAATAATTTTTTATTTTAAATAATAAATAATAATAATATATTGTTTTTATTTTAAATAATAAAAATAATTTTTTATTTTAAATAATAATAATATGTTGTTTTTATTTTAAATAATAAAAATATTTGTTTATTTTAAATAATAAATAATAATAATAATATATTGTTTTTATTTAAAAAAAAAAAAATTTAATACCTATACGCCACGTATAGCCTTATACGTGGCGTATAGGCTGTTACCGAGTAACCAAGCCATACGCAGGCAACCCAAGCAATACGCAGGGTTGTTACCGGGCAACCCAAGACATATGAAGGCCAACCAAGTTATACGAAGGCCAAGTTGTCGAGAACATGAGCCATACGCAGCGTATAGCTCTATACGTGGTGTATGGCTTCATCGTCTTCCTCGGATGAACTATACGCCGCGTATGGTTCTATACGTGGTGTATAGCTCTTAAGTTTTAGTGGTAAAAATCCCTAATCTACCCAGTTTTACCCACTAATAATCAGTATAAACTTAACATTATTGATCGGGAGTTGAGATACGTACCTTTACGAAGTTTTTTTGAGACGACAATCGAAATTAATGAGCTATTATTGTCGGGTCGCGTATGTATTTGTGTGTGTTTGTTGTGGATCGTTTAGGACTGTACGAGGTATCATCCGGGTTAGTATAGCCACGTATAAGGCAATACGTGACGTATAGCCACCAACCTTTGGTATTCTATACGCCACGTATTGCCCTATACGTGACGTATAGCCTTTAAATATCTGAAATTTTAAAAATTTTAATTCCCTCTAATTCAAGTCTATACGTCACGTATTGGGCTATACGTGGCGTATATAATATTTAATTAAAACTAAATATTATTAATTAAAAGATTTATTAAAATTACTTATAGTTAACTATAATTAGTATAATTAATTAATAAATCAAAAATAATTAAATTAAATTTAATAAAAAATAATAAAAATGACCATAAAATTAATTAAAAATAGTTAAAATACAATTTTAAACAAACATCATCCCTGATCCGTGACGTATTGTGGAAATCTAGATCTATTAGTATGAAACACACCACTTTTACAAACAAACTTTAACGCGCGGAAGTCTTAAACCCAAGAATTTTTTTTTTCCTGTCGCGTAGCGCGACACTTACTAGTCACCCCCCTCGCGTAGCGCGAGGGGCCTCTTTTCACAGAAAGTTTGCAGTTTCCTGCAGGTTTCATACTTAACCATTTTTCCAACATTTTTCAAACCTTCTAGACACTAAAAATTCCCAACACTTGGGTTTTGACCCAAAAACACATCAACAACAAGTAAATACACTAAAACATCATTTGTGTATCAAATTTACATCCATCTACGGGGGTTTTCCCCAAAAAAATCCCCAAAATACCAAAATGCATACGAGAACCCTTCACGTCTTGGACTTGACTTGGACTACTTCGGAGCCTTTCCTACAACCATATAAACATATCACCATTAGTAATGAGATAAACATAACCAACAAGTATTTACAACTTGTTGTCACCCTTTTCACCCATTTGACCCGTTTCCACCCAAATTGTCATTTAGGCTACATATTCTTGTACTCTTACTACAAGTTTCAATTATGATCAACACATGATCCATTTCTATTATGGCACAAAGGCCATAACTCCGTTTCATTTATGATCAACACATGATCCATTTCCATTATGGCACAAAGGCCATAACTCCGTTTCATTTATGATCAACACATGATCCATTACCATTATAGGTTAACACTATAACTACATTCATTCTTTGTACATACTAAATCATTCACAATTTATCATATCACAAGTATGCACACAATCACATAACACATAATCCACAAAATTCACAACTTGTTTTCACACCTTTCACCCATTTGACCCGTTAACACCCATTTCGATGTTTGATTGCATACCACTTGTATTTCACCTACAAGTTTTATTTACTCTTTACATTATCATTTCATTTATAACACAAAGGTCATAACTTTCTTTCCATTCTTCATCTTGGTACATAGACCAAGATCTTACCACATTTCCATTATGGTTCTTTGACCATAACCTCCCCCTTTTCCATTATGATTCTTTGATCATAACCTCCTCTTTTCCATTATGATTCTTTGATCATAACCTCCTCTTTTCCATTATGATTCTTTGATCATAACCTCCACATATTCAATATAGTATTATAACCATATTCACATTCATACGTACACTTATGCATAATCAATTCATTTCATGTATCATTCATACTATGCACAATATAACACATAATCCACAAAATTCACAACTTGTTTTCACACCTTTCACCCATTTGACCCGTTAACACCCATTTGGCCAATTAAGGATTTCATACACTTGTATATCACCTACAAGTTACTTTCATCGTTTCATTATCACTTTTCCATTTCCATTATGGCACGTAGGCCATAACTTCATATCCCAAAGGATACGAGATCATAACTCCATAACCAATCTATCCATTATGGTACTTAGACCATAACTCCATATCCATTCTATCCATTATAGTATAAATACTATAACTACATTCCTTCAATTATGCATACAATTTTATGCTCATTCATACCACATAACGAATTATGCAACTTTACACATTATACATACAACAATGCATAAAACTCATTTATCATCAAAACTAAGTAAGTGCAAAGGCACTTACCTTTTGGGTTAGACGACTCCGCTCCGCCTTCTAGACCCACAATTTGATTACCTAAACATACACTCCTAGTTTAGTAATCTAACATATACCAAAATTTCATTACAATTGAGTTCACAACTCAATTTCCCAATTCCAACCCAAATTGACCCGTTTGGGTTATCCTCATAACCAAACACCCTCTTTCACCACAAACTCACCTACTTGAGTTTCATTAACTTGATCTTAACATTAATTCTTCTTTAAAAATTATTATTAAGTTAATTTGGTGTTTGTTCAAGTGTCTAACATCTTAAAAACACTTAATCTTCATTAATTCACCATTCTAGCATTATGATCCAAAACCCCCAATTTTCACCATATGAACCCTAACTTCTCATAATCAAAATTAAAGGGTTCTAGGATGTTAACCATCATTCTTTAACTTTAGTTTAGCTAGATTATCAATAATCTAACACCATTTCATCACATGCATACAAAATTTCGGGTTTCACCCAAAACCCACCAAGAACACATACATGGTGAAATCAAGAGGAAGAGAATCACTTACTTGATGTTAGGAAGGTGTTGTGTGAGCCAAAACCTTCACTAATCAAGCTTCAATTACACGAAAATGGCTTCAACACACTTTTCTCTTTTCTTCCTCTTCTCTTGAACGACTCCAACTACATAATGAAGTCAATTTTGACTTCTAAAGGTCAAATATGGCAGATTTGCCATGTTTCACCTTTAGCCCCTCTACTTTCAATCTTTTCCATTGCCTTCCATAACTAGTTAAAACTAGTATATCCCCGTTACTAACTTGAAACCCGCTTGTTTCAACTTATTTCTAAAATATTATTTTCACCATAATATTTATTAGAATTATTTATTTATTTATAACGAGACCCGGATTTTGGTTCGTTACATAGTAGCCATTATTTCCGTATATGTGATAACTTGTACCACTCGTTTTCTAACAAATTTAGAGCTTTATGTGAAACGTTACCGTGTAGGTTATCAAACAATTCAATAGCTACGTGGCTGTCCATTTTCCTTATGAGGCTTGTTCCAAACCCAAATTGTAATTGATAATATTGATCTGTTACAATTTCATCAACAAACCCAACAAGTCTATCTAGCGAGCTGTTAGCATTTCTAAGATAGCTCTTTAAGAGCGAATGCTGGCTCTCGACTCAGTTCTTTGTTATGAAGTCTACTTAGTCCCTCCGGTAGCTCCAAACGATAAGCTACCGTACCCACCTTTGCTATCACCTTAAACGGCCCGATGAAACGAGGACTTAACTTCCCCCGTTTCCTAAACCGTATCACCCCTTTCCAAGGAGAGACTTTCAAAAGCACAAAGTCCCCCACTTGAAACTCAATCGCTCGCTTCATATCCTCGAGCGTTTGATTCGTTCGCTCGCTTTGACCATCCGTTTGTGGATGATAAGTGGTGCTAAGATTCAATCTAATCCCCATATCCTCATGGAATTTCTTCCAAAAACGAGAAGTAAATCTCGTATCACGATCCGATATAATCAACACCGGCACACCATGACGTGACACAATTTCCTTCACATACTTAACAATATCACGCCTCATACCCGGCCACCAAAAATGACACCTCAATTCATAAAACATCTTCGTGGCCCCCGGATGGATAGACAAACATTTCTGATTTTCATCATGCAATCGTTTGATTTCAATAAACAAACACATTTCAGTTTCGATTCGTGTACAAACAAACTACGATGCAGTTACATATACAAACTATTCTATTACAATAAACAAATTAAACAAAAACACCATTATCTCACAAGCCTCGAGGACCAAAACTGACAAAACTCAAAAACTACAAAACTAGGCAAGCACGGTCGCGCCTGCAACCTAAGCACGGTCGCGCCTAAAGTAGACACGGTCGCGCTGATGAACCCACTTGACTCTGCAGAAGTCAAACCATACCATACCCTCTGAATTCGCGAAATTTAAAATAGAGAAAAGCCGGTTTTCACGCGTCAGACCTTACTCGACTGAATTCAACCTGCAACACGCCTAAATTGTCCTCCAATTTGCACATTTGTTTAATCCCATACCCACCACAACCAAGTCTCGCGAATTAAACAATTGAGAGCAAGTTGCAGGCTTCCTACACCCTCATATACACCCACTCAATCTCTCAGAACTCTCACTCGACGCTCACAACACCTCTGTCGTCCGATTGATCGCCAAGAAACGAAGCCGCTCGACCCGTAGCCGACCGCATTCGATTGCCCACTTTCAGCAAGTAAGTAACACGTCTTCAGCTTTGTATCTACCTCTACTACGAAAGCCCTATATCAATTCGTAGTAGAAACACTCAAATCGATCCGATTTTGAACCAAAAAGCCGAAACATAAATTTTACTCGAACTACACTCTAGACAAGATATAAATACAATTAAACTATGTAGAAACATTCGTAATCATCCACTAAGTGAAAGCCCTAAGAATCCAGAAGCTATTAATATAAGAATCGATCGAATTGTGTCTGAAAAAGGCCCGACACGGTCGCGCTCATCCCTGAGCGCGGTCGTGCCTGACCAAGCACAGTCGTGCCCCAGGTGTGGCCCGGTCGTGCTTACCGAGCAAACAAGTCTTGACCAAAAACAAACACTAGACGCGGTCGTGCCAGATACGAGCACGGTCGTTCTCTATGTCCAGACCCTCTGTAGTGACTTCTGACTCGACCACGGGCGCGCTCAGACCCCCACGGTCACGCCCGGCATCGAGCGCGGTCGTGCCATACTCGAGCACGGTCGTGCTCCTTGACCAGAATCAATTATTTTTCTGTTTGAAAGTCTATTTAACATATTTTAGCTAAAAATCTCATAATGTAATTATAAAAATTAAGTTATAAAATCCCAAGACTCGGGAATCATTTATAAACCAAATCCTTGATTTAGAAATTTAAAACGGTTAATTTCCGATAGTTTCAAAACCGATGAAATCGTGAGTTTATATAATCATTTTTATAAAAACTATTTATACAAATATATATATTGATTTAAACAAATATCGTTTATTTAAATTTTATTTAAATAAATATATATATGTCGCTACTAATTTATTATTTCAAAACCAACCCTAAACACACAAACCACCAACGAATACATTTTGACATAAAATAACACAAACAATGACACGTGTTATACGCTTATTCAATAGGTCGAACATAGTGACCTACGACACATTTTGACATTTTTACTCGATTGTACAA
Source organism: Smallanthus sonchifolius (assembly GCA_023525975.1). NCBI lineage: Eukaryota > Viridiplantae > Streptophyta > Magnoliopsida > Asterales > Asteraceae > Smallanthus > Smallanthus sonchifolius. Next base: position 54,567,162 of record CM042041.1, on the reverse strand, counting down.
ATCAACACGCTACATTACACGTGACTCTACATAACCCCACTTTTACTCTTTTTCACCTTTGGGGTGGACATGATTTACATTAAACAAATTGCAACTCTTTCATAGTACAATTCTTACTTGATTACATGAATTATTTGTGCAATATGCTTGAATGCTATGAGTTATTACTATACATACATGACGCAACTCGTGCAATCATTAACTCTGTACAAGCCAACGGTAAACAAGGATAGTACTATTGAGTCTGACAAACCCACCCGGGTAGGGTGTTTGTTACCGACTTTACATTAGGGTAACCTGCGTGTTATGCCTCAGTCACAAGGTTTGATTGTGCACCTAGTATAACTATAGATTCTCCATATTTGTCTTATATACCATGTGAATCAATGAATTGTATAAACATTTTTGAACTCTTATTTGTGTGTCAAAACTTATGTATGCTCACCAACTTTCTAGTTGACCCTTGTTTTTAAATCATGTTTCAGGTGCTAACAATTGAGATGATTACAAGTTGCTTCCACCTAGTTTGAGAACCTAGTTAAAAGCTCTAAAATAAACATTGTTATGTATTGTGTTATGTTTCGTGTACTTGTTGGATTGTTGTTTGATTTCAATGAAAACTGCATGTTTAATTATCTCAACCTTAGCGAACCATGAGCTATGAACAGTCTGCACGCTTCACGCCCCGACGTTTTCGCCGTCGGTTGGGGTGTGACAGATTGGTATCAGAGCCTTGGTTATAGGGAATTAGGTTATTAGACACCATTGACCTAGACTATAACTTTAGGACACCCAACAATGTCATGCTACATGTTTTATGTGATACGTGCTAATTGCTATATGTCACATGCTTTATGTGTTAGTTATTTGATACTTAAATTGTTTAGACTACATGACTTAATAAGCATACGTAAATAATAAATTAAATAAATCGCATCAATACCCGCATCATAAACCACGTATCCTTCTTGTCTGCTCCTATGACAACATCTTCATAACTTGTGGAAAAATCATACTCGTGGACATTTGCCTATCAAAAATATTTTTCATACCCGTTAAGGTTTTAGACTCTGTTAATTATTAGAGGACATGTGCAATCTGGAAGGGTGACACCTGTATTCTGGGTTTTCTGTCTAGGAAAGCATTTCATATAAATCCCAATCAACCGAGGGATCCGTATGCTTTCTGGGAATTCCCGGGATGAGTGTTTACCTATAGGCTAAAGCATGTCTCCTTGAAAATTATATAAGTCTAATTAACCTTAATACGTCATTGTGTTCAAGTAGAAATGTGATTACTTGAAAACAATCCGAACTATGAAATAAATGTGTTATTATTCCTCCTATCCTAAATTTCAATGAATTTTTTTATAAATCCTCACAACTCTTTTGTATCATTCTCTTTTTATAGAATGCCTCCTCGTCGTAACATCAACCTCAACAACACCGACAACGCCAACAATAGCAACAACACTAATGACCTTGCTGCTATACTCACCCAATTGGTAACTCAACTAACTCAAGCCAATAACAACAACAATGGGAACGCCAGTGGTAGTGCTAATACTGGTGGTAGCGGTGGTGCCAACCCGCCACAATGTACCTTCAAACATTTCAACTCTTGCAATCCCCTGAAGTTTTATGGTACCGAAGGAGCCACGGGACTCCTTCAATGGTTCGAAAGTATTGAGGGCACATTCCTCAATAGTGACTGTCCGGACAATCTGCGTGTTCGCCATGCCACTAGTGTCTTCCAAAAACGGGCACTAACCTGGTGGAATGGGGAGAAGAGAACAAGGGGAGTAGAAGTAGCAATGGCTCTGCCATGGGACGAGCTGAAAAGGATCATGACCGAGGAATTCAGTCCTCGAAATGAGATGAAGAAACTGGAAGCGGAATTTTGGGATCTTACCCAAGATAGCGGTGAAAGCTTGGCGTACACTAACCGTTTCCACGAACTCAGCATGCTGGTACCGCACATGGTTACACCTTTGTCTAGGTGTATTGAAAAATATATCGGTGGTCTACCGAGACAAATCCAGGATACTGTTCTGGGAAGAAATCCTGCAAACCTAGAAGATGCTATTCGTCTAGCTGCCACACTGACCGATAATCACGTTAAAGCAGGTACTCTTACCAGAAAAGGGGCCAAGAAAGTTTCTGACACCACAACACCTCCTGCTCATGTCAAGGAGGTCAAAGCCGAACCGAACCACAACACGAGGAAGAGGAAAGCTAAGAACTATGCTGTGATCACTCCGGCTGCCCCAGTCAACCAAGTTACTCCTATGGCCCGGAACATGGTCAAGAAACAATATGTGGGCAACAACCCGTTGTGCAACACCTGTAATTATCACCATTTCCCAAATGTACCCTGCCGCCTATGTGCCAGCTGTGGAAGATATGGGCATGTAGCTAACACCTGCAGAAGTAATCCAACTGGTAATCAAGTCAACCGGGGAAACGGGGCTAATCCAGCAGTTCCAGCTATTGGTAATGGGCATGTTTGCTTCGAGTGTGGCGACCCAAACCACTTCCGAGACCGATGTCCAAAACTTGTGAACAATACTCAAGGCGGAGCTCGTGGGCGTGCTTTCAACATCAACGCCAACAACGATCATGTAGTCAACGGTACGTTTCTTTTGAATAACCAATATGCTTCTATACTATTTGATACCGGAGCCGATAAGAGTTTTGTGTCCCTTAACTTTGAACCTTTACTTGCAAAAACACGATCCAAACTAGAGAAAACCTTCACCGTTGAAGTAGCAGATGGAAACTCCATCACTATTGACTCCATTGTTCACGACTGCTCACTAGAACTCAATGGTCACACATTTCCAGTCAACCTTATACCAATGCCGTTGGGAAGCTTTGACGTCATCATCGGCATGGATTGGTTATCTAAAAACCATGCCGAGGTCATGTGCTTTGAAAAGTACATCCGAGTACCTCTTCCACCGGGAGACATATTGAAAGTCTTTGGCGAGAAACCTTGCAAAGGACTCAAACTGATGTCATGCATAACTGCCCAGAAATACATTTGAAAGAAGTGCATGGTTTTCCTAGCTCATGTGATTCAAAAAGAAGACAAGGAGAAAAGAATAGAAGATATTCCCATCATTCGGGAGTTTCCCGAAGTCTTTCCCGACGACTTACCCGGCCTTCCACCTATTCGGGAAGTAAAGTTTCGAATCGATCTTGTACCCGGAGCAAACCCTGTGGCTAAAGCTCCATACCGGCTTGCACCTTCCGAATTGCAAGAACTTGCAAGTCAACTTCAAGAACTCGCTGACAAAGGTTTCATACGGCCAAGTCATTCACCGTGGGGTGCACCAGTCTTGTTTGTTAAAAAGAAGGATGGTTCATTCCGCATGTGTATTGACTATCGAGAGCTCAACAAGCTTACAATAAAAAACCGCTACCCGTTACCTAGGATTGACGACCTCTTCGATCAACTCCAAGGTTCTACTTGTTTCTCGAAGATTGATCTTCGATCTGGTTATCATCAACTGCGTGTCCGAGAAGAAGATATTCCAAAGACCGCCTTTCGAACAAGATATGGTCATTACGAGTTCACAGTTATGCCTTTTGGGTTGACCAATGCACCTGCTGTCTTTATGGATCTCATGAACCGCATGTGCAAACCATACCTTGACAAATTCGTGATCGTTTTCATCGACGACATCTTGATCTATTCCAAGACTGAGGAAGATCATGAACAGCACCTTAGACTTATTTTGGATCTCTTGAGAACCGAACAATTATACGCCAAGTTCTCCAAATGTGAATTTTGGCTAAAGGAGGTTCAATTTTTGGGTCATGTTGTCAATAAAAAGGGAATACATGTCGACCCTGCCAAGATCGAAGCTGTCAAGAATTGGAGTGCTCCTAAAACCCCTACCGAGGTTCGTTCGTTTCTTGGTTTAGCGGGCTATTACCGAAGATTCATTTCCAATTTCTCCAAGATTGTTGTTCCCCTCACCGCCTTGACACATAAAGGTAAACCTTATGAATGGGGGCCAAAACAAGAAGAAGCTTTCCAAACTCTTAAACAGAAATTATGTGAGGCTCCTATTCTGACTCTTCCCGAAGGAAACGATGACCTAGTCGTCTACTGTGATGCCTCTAACCTAGGCCTTGGTTGTGTTCTCATGCAACGAGGCAAGGTAATCTCTTATGCATCGAGGCAACTCAAGATCCATGAAAAGAACTATACGACGCACGATCTGGAGCTAGGTGCAGTCATATTTGCCTTGAAGATTTGGAGACATTATCTATATGGCACGAAATGTGTGGTATTTACCGACCACAAAAGCCTCCAACACATCTTCAATCAAAAAGATCTCAACATGAGACAACGACGTTGGGTTGAACTACTCAATGACTACGATTGCGAGATTCGTTATCATCCCGGCAAGGCTAATGTTGTAGCCGATGCGCTGAGCCGTAAAGAACGTGTCATGCTTCAAAGTGTCAAGATTCATTCCGACATTCAAACCCGTATTCTAGCAGCTCAACACGTCTCGATTACCGAGGGCAATATGTATGAGGAAATGTCGTGTGGTGCTGAATTCCAACTAGAGACTAAAAACAATGGCTTGCTTTATTTCTTGGATCGTATTTGGGTTCCCAATCGCAATGATCTCCGGGAATTCCTCATGACTGAAGCACACAAGTCTCGGTATTCTATCCATCCCGGTGCTGATAAAATGTATCACAATCTTCGACTATAGTATTGGTGGCCTGGTATGAAGAAAGACATTGCACTCTATGTTGCAAAATATCTAACCTGCTCTAAAGTCAAAGCCGAACATCAACGTCCTTCCGGTTTACTTGAACAACCGGAAATCCCCGTATGGAAATGGGAAAATCTAGCCATGGACTTCATTACTAAACTCCCCCGTACTTCAAACGGCTATGATAGCATTTGGGTAATCATTGACCGTATCACAAAGTCCGCACACTTCCTGCCCATCCGTGAAGACTATCGGGTTGAGAAATTGGCCCGAATCTATATTAACGAAATTGTGAGTCGACATGGTATACCTTTGAACATAATCTCCGACAGAGATGCTCGTTTCACTTCCAGATTTTGGCAATCTCTGCAAAAGGCACTTGGCACACGATTGTATTTAAGCACAGCCTACCATCCCCAAACTGATGGTCAGACAGAACGAACAATCCAAACCCTCGAAGACATGCTGAGAGCCTGTGTCATAGACTTTGGTGGCAATTGGGATTCACACTTGACACTTATTGAATTCTCCTACAATAACAGCTACCACACCAGCATCAACATGGCTCCATTCGAAGCTCTTTATGGTCGCAAATGCCGTTCTCCCATCTGTTGGAACGAGATTGGTGAAGCACAAATCACCGGTCCCGAGTTAATTCAGGAAACATCCGACAAAATCCTTCAAATCCGTGACAACATCCGAGTAGCGAGAAGTCGACAAAAGAGCTATGCCGACAAGCGACGAAAACCCTTGGAATTCCAAGTGGGTGACCTTGTGCTTCTCAAAGTATCCCCTTGGAAGGGTGTGATCCGCTTTGGAAAGAAAGGCAAACTAGCACCTCGTTACGTAGGCCCGTTCAAGATCCTTGAAAGAATCGGGAAAGTGGCTTACAAACTTGAGCTACCTCCAGCACTCAACAATGTTCATCCAACCTTCCACGTGTCCAACCTGAAGAAATGTCTTGCTGATAAGAACCTCCACATACCTCTTGACGACGTGCGCATTGATGAAACGATGCACTTTGTCGAGAAACCGGTGGAAATCATGGACCGTGAGATCAAGCAACTCAAACGCAGCCGCATTCCTATAGTCAAAGTCCGTTGGGATTCTAAACGTGGTCCTGAGTTTACTTGGGAACGTGAAGACCAAATGAAACTCAAGTATCCTCACCTATTCACCAATTTTGCAGCCTCAACTAGTTGAATTTCGGGACGAAATCCCCTCAACAAGGGGAGACTGTAACATTTCTGATTTTCATCATGTAATCGTTTGATTTCAATAAACAAACACATTTCAGTTTCGATTCGTGTACAAACAAACTACGATGCAGTTACATATACAAACTATTCTATTACAATAAACAAATTAAACAAAAACACCATTATCTCACAAGCCTCGAGGACCAAAACTGACAAAACTCAAAAACTACAAAACTAGGCAAGCACGGTCGCGCCTAGGACTAGGCACGGTCGCGCCTGCAACCTAAGCACGGTCGCGCCTAAAGTAGACACGGTCGCGCTGATGAACCCACTTGACTCTGCAGAAGTCAAACCATACCATACCCTCTGAATTCGTGAAATTTAAAATAGAGAAAAGCCGGTTTTCACGCGTCAGACCTTACTCGACTGAATTCAACCTGCAACACGCCTAAATTGTCCTCCAATTTGCACATTTGTTTAATCCCATACCCACCACAACCAAGTCTCGCGAATTAAACAATTGAGAGCAAGTTGCAGGCTTCCTACACCCTCATATACACCCACTCAATCTCTCAGAACTCTCACTCGACGCTCACAACACCTCTGTCGTCCGATTGATCGCCAAGAAACGAAGCCGCTCGACCCGTAGCCGACCGCATTCGATTGCCCACTTTCAGCAAGTAAGTAACACGTCTTCAGCTTTGTATCTACCTCTACTACGAAAGCCCTATATCAATTCGTAGTAGAAACACTCAAATCGATCTGATTTTGAACCAAAAAGCCGAAACATAAATTTTACTCGAACTACACTCTAGACAAGATATAAATACAATTAAACTATGTAGAAACATTCGTAATCATCCACTAAGTGAAAGCCCTAAGAATCCAGAAGCTATTAATATAAGAATCGATCGAATTGTGTCTGAAAAAGGCCCGACACGGTCGCGCTCATCCCTGAGCGCGGTCGTGCCTGACCAAGCACAGTCGTGCCCCAGGTGTGGCCCGGTCGTGCTTACCGAGCAAACAAGTCTTGACCAAAAACAAACACTAGACGCGGTCGTGCCAGATACGAGCACGGTCGTTCTCTATGTCCAGACCCTCTGTAGTGACTTCTGACTCGACCACGGGCGCGCTCAGACCCCCACGGTCACGCCCGGCATCGAGCGCGGTCGTGCCATACTCGAGCACGGTCGTGCTCCTTGACCAGAATCAATTATTTTTCTGTTTGAAAGTCTATTTAACATATTTTAGCTAAAAATCTCATAATGTAATTATAAAAATTAAGTTATAAAATCCCAAGACCCGGGAATCATTTATAAACCAAATCCTTGATTTAGAAATTTAAAACGGTTAATTTCCGATAGTTTCAAAACCGATGAAATCGTGAGTTTATATAATCATTTTTATAAAAACTATTTATAAAAATATATATTGATTTAAACAAATATCGTTTATTTAAATTTTATTTAAATAAATATATATATATGTCGCTACTAATTTATTATTTCAAAACCAACCCTAAACACACAAACCACCAACGAATACATTTTGACATAAAATAACACAAACAATGACACGTGTTATACGCTTATTCAATAGGTCGAACATAGTGACCTACGACACATTTTGACATTTTTACTCGATTGTGCAAATCAACACGCTACATTACACGTGAGTCTACATAACCCCACTTTTACTCTTTTTCACCTTTGGGGTGGACATGATTTACATTAAACAAATTGCAACTCTTTCATAGTACAATTCTTACTTGATTACATGAATTATTTGTGCAATATGCTTGAATGCTATGAGTTATTACTATACATACATGACGCAACTCGTGCAATCATTAACTCTGTACAAGCCAACGGTAAACAAGGATAGTACTATTGAGTCTGACAAACCCACCCGGGTAGGGTGTTTGTTACCGACTTTACATTAGGGTAACCTGCGTGTTATGCCTCAGTCACAAGGTTTGATTGTGCACCTAGTATAACTATAGATTCTCCATATTTGTCTTATATACCATGTGAATCAATGAATTGTATAAACATTTTTGAACTCTTATTTGTGTGTCAAAACTTATGTATGCTCACCAACTTTCTAGTTGACCCTTGTTTTTAAATCATGTTTCAGGTGCTAACAATTGAGATGATTACAAGTTGCTTCCACCTAGTTTGAGGACCTAGTTAAAAGCTCTAAAATAAACATTGTTATGTATTGTGTTATGTTTCGTGTACTTGTTGGATTGTTGTTTGATTTCAATGAAAACTGCATGTTTAATTATCTCAACCTTAGCGAACCATGAGCTATGAACAGTCTGCACGCTTCACGCCCCGACGTTTCCGCCGCCGGTTGGGGTGTGACAGATTGGTATCAGAGCCTTGGTTATAGGGAATTAGGTTATTAGACACCATTGACCTAGACTATAACTTTAGGACACCCAACAATGTCATGCTACATGTTTTATGTGATACGTGCTAATTGCTATATGTCACATGCTTTATGTGTTAGTTATTTGATACTTAAATTGTTTAGACTACATGACTTAATAAGCATACGTAAATAATAAATTAAATAAATCGTATCCATACCCGCATCATAAACCACGTATCCTTCTTGTCTGCTCCTATGACAACATCTTCATAACTTGTGGAAAAATCATACTCATGGACATTTGCCTATCAAAAATATTTTTCATACCCGTTAAGGTTTTAGACTCTGTTAATTATTAGAGGACATGTGCAATCTGAAAGGGTGACACCTGTATTCTTGGTTTTCTGTCTAGGAAAGCATTTCATATAAATCCCAATCAACCGAGGGATCCGTATGCTTTCCTGGGAATTCCCGGGATGAGTGTTTACCTATAGGCTAAAGCATGTCTCCTTGAAAATTATATAAGTCTAATTAACCTTAATACGTCATTGTGTTCAAGTAGAAATGTGATTACTTGAAAACAATCCGAACTATGAAATAAATGTGTTATTATTCCTCCTATCCTAAATTTCAATGAATTTTTTTATAAATCCTCACAACTCTTTTGTATCATTCTCTTTTTATAGAATGCCTCCTCGTCGTAACATCAACCGCAACAACACCGACAACGCCAACAATAGCAACAACACTAATGACCTTGCTGCTATACTCACCCAATTGGTAACTCAACTAACTCAAGCCAATAACAACAACAATGGGAACGCCAGTGGTAGTGCTAATACTGGTGGTAGCGGTGGTGCCAACCCGCCACAATGTACCTTCAAACATTTCAACTCTTGCAATCCCCTGAAGTTTTATGGTACCGAAGGAGCCACGGGACTCCTTCAATGGTTCGAAAGTATTGAGGGCACATTCCTCAATAGTGACTGTCCGGACAATCTGCGTGTTCGCCATGCCACTAGTGTCTTCCAAAAACGGGCACTAACCTGGTGGAATGGGGAGAAGAGAACAAGGGGAGTAGAAGTAGCAATGGCTCTGCCATGGGACGAGCTGAAAAGGATCATGACCGAGGAATTCAGTCCTCGAAATGAGATGAAGAAACTGGAAGCGGAATTTTGGGATCTTACCCAAGATAGCGGTGAAAGCTTGGCGTACACTAACCGTTTCCACGAACTCAGCATGCTGGTACCGCACATGGTTACACCTTTGTCTAGGTGTATTGAAAAATATATCGGTGGTCTACCGAGACAAATCCAGGATACTGTTCTGGGAAGAAATCCTGCAAACCTAGAAGATGCTATTCGTCTAGCTGCCACACTGACCGATAATCACGTTAAAGCAGGTACTCTTACCAGAAAAGGGGCCAAGAAAGTTTCTGACACCACAACACCTCCTGCTCATGTCAAGGAGGTCAAATCCGAACCGAACCACAACACGAGGAAGAGGAAAGCTAAGAACTATGCTGTGATCACTCCGGCTGCCCCAGTCAACCAAGTTACTCCTATGGCCCGGAACATGGTCAAGAAACAATATGTGGGCAACAACCCGTTGTGCAACACCTGTAATTATCACCATTTCCCAAATGTACCCTGCCGCCTATGTGCCAGCTGTGGAAGATATGGGCATGTAGCTAACACCTGCAGAAGTAATCCAACTGGTAATCAAGTCAACCGGGGAAACGGGGCTAATCCAGCAGTTCCAGCTATTGGTAATGGGCATGTTTGCTTCGAGTGTGGCGACCCAAACCACTTCCGAGACCGATGTCCAAAACTTGTGAACAATACTCAAGGCGGAGCTCGTGGGCGTGCTTTCAACATCAACGCCAACAACGATCATGTAGTCAACGGTACGTTTCTTTTGAATAACCAATATGCTTCTATACTATTTGATACCGGAGCCGATAAGAGTTTTGTGTCCCTTAACTTTGAACCTTTACTTGCAAAAACACGATCCAAACTAGAGAAAACCTTCACCGTTGAAGTAGCAGATGGAAACTCCATCACTATTGACTCCATTGTTCACGACTGCTCACTAGAACTCAATGGTCACACATTTCCAGTCAACCTTATACAAATGCCGTTGGGAAGCTTTGACGTCATCATCGGCATGGATTGGTTATCTAAAAACCATGCCGAGGTCATGTGCTTTGAAAAGTACATCCGAGTACCTCTTCCACCGGGAGACATATTGAAAGTCTTTGGCGAGAAACCTTGCAAAGGACTCAAACTGATGTCATGCATAACTGCCCAGAAATACATTTGAAAGAAGTGCATGGTTTTCCTAGCTCATGTGATTCAAAAAGAAGACAAGGAGAAAAGAATAGAAGATATTCCCATCATTCGGGAGTTTCCCGAAGTCTTTCCCGACGACTTACCCGGCCTTCCACCTATTCGGGAAGTAAAGTTTCGAATCGATCTTGTACCCGGAGCAAACCCTGTGGCTAAAGCTCCATACCGGCTTGCACCTTCCGAATTGCAAGAACTTGCAAGTCAACTTCAAGAACTCGCTGACAAAGGTTTCATACGGCCAAGTCATTCACCGTGGGGTGCACCAGTCTTGTTTGTTAAAAAGAAGGATGGTTCATTCCGCATGTGTATTGACTATCGAGAGCTCAACAAGCTTACAATAAAAAACCGCTACCCGTTACCTAGGATTGACGACCTCTTCGATCAACTCCAAGGTTCTACTTGTTTCTCGAAGATTGATCTTCGATCTGGTTATCATCAACTGCGTGTCCGAGAAGAAGATATTCCAAAGACCGCCTTTCGAACAAGATATGGTCATTACGAGTTCACAGTTATGCCTTTTGGGTTGACCAATGCACCTGCTGTCTTTATGGATCTCATGAACCGCATGTGCAAACCATACCTTGACAAATTCGTGATCGTTTTCATCGACGACATCTTGATCTATTCCAAGACTGAGGAAGATCATGAACAGCACCTTAGACTTATTTTAGATCTCCTGAGAACCGAACAATTATACGCCAAGTTCTCCAAATGTGAATTTTGGCTAAAGGAGGTTCAATTTTTGGGTCATGTTGTCAATAAAAAGGGAATACATGTCGACCCTGCCAAGATCGAAGCTGTCAAGAATTGGAGTGCTCCTAAAACCCCTACCGAGGTTCGTTCGTTTCTTGGTTTAGCGGGCTATTACCGAAGATTCATTTCCAATTTCTCCAAGATTGTTGTTCCCCTCACCGCCTTGACACATAAAGGTAAACCTTATGAATGGGGGCCAAAACAAGAAGAAGCTTTCCAAACTCTTAAACAGAAATTATGTGAGGCTCCTATTCTGACTCTTCCCGAAGGAAACGATGACCTAGTCGTCTACTGTGATGCCTCTAACCTAGGCCTTGGTTGTGTTCTCATGCAACGAGGCAAGGTAATCTCTTATGCATCGAGGCAACTCAAGATCCATGAAAAGAACTATACGACGCACGATCTGGAGCTAGGTGCAGTCATATTTGCCTTGAAGATTTGGAGACATTATCTATATGGCACGAAATGTGTGGTATTTACCGACCACAAAAGCCTCCAACACATCTTCAATCAAAAAGATCTCAACATGAGACAACGACGTTGGGTTGAACTACTCAATGACTACGATTGCGAGATTCGTTATCATCCTGGCAAGGCTAATGTTGTAGCCGATGCGCTGAGCCGTAAAGAACGTGTCATGCTTCAAAGTGTCAAGATTCATTCCGACATTCAAACCCGTATTCTAGCAGCTCAACACGTCTCGATTACCGAGGGCAATATGTATGAGGAAATGTCGTGTGGTGCTGAATTCCAACTAGAGACTAAAAACAATGGCTTGCTTTATTTCTTGGATCGTATTTGGGTTCCCAATCGCAATGATCTCCGGGAATTCCTCATGACTGAAGCACACAAGTCTCGGTATTCTATCCATCCCGGTGCTGATAAAATGTATCACAATCTTCGACCACAGTATTGGTGGCCTGGTATGAAGAAAGACATTGAACTCTATGTTGCAAAATGTCTAACCTGCTCTAAAGTCAAAGCCGAACATCAACGTCCTTCCGGTTTACTTGAACAACCGGAAATCCCCGTATGGAAATGGGAAAATCTAGCCATGGACTTCATTACTAAACTCCCCCGTACTTCAAACGGCTATGATAGCATTTGGGTAATCATTGACCGTCTCACAAAGTCCGCACACTTCCTGCCCATCCGTGAAGACTATCGGGTTGAGAAATTGGCCCGAATCTATATTAACGAAATTGTGAGTCGACACGGTATACCTTTGAACATAATCTCCGACAGAGATGCTCGTTTCATTTCCAGATTTTGGCAATCTCTGCAAAAGGCACTTGGCACACGATTGTATTTAAGCACAACCTACCATCCCCAAACTGATGGTCAGACAGAACGAACAATCCAAACCCTCAAAGACATGCTGAGAGCCTGTGTCATAGACTTTGGTGGCAATTGGGATTCACACTTGACACTTATTGAATTCTCCTACAATAACAGCTACCACACCAGCATCAACATGGCTCCATTCGAAGCTCTTTATGGTCGCAAATGCCGTTCTCCCATCTGTTGGAACGAGATTGGTGAAGCACAAATCACCGGTCCCGAGTTAATTCAGGAAACATCCGACAAAATCCTTCAAATCCGTGACAACATCCGAGTAGCGAGAAGTCGACAAAAGAGCTATGCCGACAAGCGACGAAAACCCTTGGAATTCCAAGTGGGTGACCTTGTGCTTCTCAAAGTATCCCCTTGGAAGGGTGTGATCCGCTTTGGAAAGAAAGGCAAACTAGCACCTCGTTACGTAGGCCCGTTCAAGATCCTTGAAAGAATCGGGAAAGTGGCTTACAAACTTGAGCTACCTCCAGCACTCAACAATGTTCATCCAACCTTCCACGTGTCCAACCTAAAGAAATGTCTTGCTGATAAGAACCTCCACATACCTCTTGACGACGTGCGCATTGATGAAACGATGCACTTTGTCGAGAAACCGGTGGAAATCATGGACCGTGAGATCAAGCAACTCAAACGCAGCCGCATTCCTATAGTCAAAGTCCGTTGGGATTCTAAACGTGGTCCTGAGTTTACTTGGGAACGTGAAGACCAAATGAAACTCAAGTATCCTCACCTATTCACCAATTCTGCAGCCTCAACTAGTTGAATTTTGGGACGAAATCCCCTCAACAAGGGGAGACTGTAACATTTCTGATTTTCATCATGTAATCGTTTGATTTCAATAAACAAACACATTTCAGTTTCGATTCGTGTACAAACAAACTACGATGCAGTTACATATACAAACTATTCTATTACAATAAACAAATTAAACAAAAACACCATTATCTCACAAGCCTCGAGGACCAAAACTGACAAAACTCAAAAACTACAAAACTAGGCAAGCACGGTCGCGCCTAGGACTAGGCACGGTCGCGCCTGCAACCTAAGCACGGTCGCGCCTAAAGTAGACACGGTCGCGCTGATGAACCCACTTGACTCTGCAGAAGTCAAACCATACCATACCCTCTGAATTCGTGAAATTTAAAATAGAGAAAAGCCGGTTTTCACGCGTCAGACCTTACTCGACTGAATTCAACCTGCAACACGCCTAAATTGTCCTCCAATTTGCACATTTGTTTAATCCCATACCCACCACAACCAAGTCTCGCGAATTAAACAATTGAGAGCAAGTTGCAGGCTTCCTACACCCTCATATACACCCACTCAATCTCTCAGAACTCTCACAACACCTCTGTCGTCCGATTGATCGCCAAGAAACGAAGCCGCTCGACCCGTAGCCGACCGCATTCGATTGCCCACTTTCAGCAAGTAAGTAACACGTCTTCAGCTTTGTATCTACCTCTACTACGAAAGCCCTATATCAATTCGTAGTAGAAACACTCAAATCGATCTGATTTTGAACCAAAAAGCCGAAACATAAATTTTACTCGAACTACACTCTAGACAAGATATAAATACAATTAAACTATGTAGAAACATTCGTAATCACCCACTAAGTGAAAGCCCTAAGAATCCAGAAGCTATTAATATAAGAATCGATCGAATTGTGTCTGAAAAAGGCCCGACACGGTCGCGCTCATCCCTGAGCGCGGTCGTGCCTGACCAAGCACAGTCGTGCCCCAGGTGTGGCCCGGTCGTGCTTACCGAGCAAACAAGTCTTGACCAAAAACAAACACTAGACGCGGTCGTGACAGATACGAGCACGGTCGTGCTCTATGTCCAGACCCTCTGTAGTGACTTCTGACTCGACCACGGGGGCGCTCAGACCCCCACGGTCACGCCCGGCATCGAGCGCGGTCGTGCCATACTCGAGCACGGTCGTGCTCCTTGACCAGAATCAATTATTTTTCTGTTTGAAAGTCTATTTAACATATTTTAGCTAAAAATCTCATAATGTAATTATAAAAATTAAGTTATAAAATCCCAAGACCCGGGAATCATTTATAAACCAAATCCTTGATTTAGAAATTTAAAACGGTTAATTTCTGATAGTTTCAAAACCGATGAAATCGTGAGTTTATATAATCATTTTTATAAAAACTATTTATACAAATATATATATTGATTTAAACAAATATCGTTTATTTAAATTTTATTTAAATAAATATATATATATGTCGCTACTAATTTATTATTTCAAAACTAACCCTAAACACACAAACCACCAACGAATACATTTTGACATAAAATAACACAAACAATGACACGTGTTATACGCTTATTCAATAGGTCGAACATAGTGACCTACGACACATTTTGGCATTTTTACTCGATTGTGCAAATCAACACGCTACATTACACGTGAGTCTACATAACCCCACTTTTACTCTTTTTCACCTTTGGGGTGGACATGATTTACATTAAACAAATTGCAACTCTTTCATAGTACAATTCTTACTTGATTACATGAATTATTTGTGCAATATGCTTGAATGCTATGAGTTATTACTATACATACATGACGCAACTCGTGCAATCATTAACTCTGTACAAGCCAACGGTAAACAAGGATAGTACTATTGAGTCTGACAAACCCACCCGGGTAGGGTGTTTGTTACCGACTTTACATTAGGGTAACCTGCGTGTTATGCCTCAGTCACAAGGTTTGATTGTGCACCTAGTATAACTATAGATTCTCCATATTTGTCTTATATACCATGTGAATCAATGAATTGTATAAACATTTTTGAACTCTTATTTGTGTGTCAAAACTTATGTATGCTCACCAACTTTCTAGTTGACCCTTGTTTTTAAATCATGTTTCAGGTGCTAACAATTGAGATGATTACAAGTTGCTTCCACCTAGTTTGAGGACCTAGTTAAAAGCTCTAAAATAAACATTGTTATGTATTGTGTTATGTTTCGTGTACTTGTTGGATTGTTGTTTGATTTCAATGAAAACTGCATGTTTAATTATCTCAACCTTAGCGAACCATGAGCTATGAACAGTCTGCACGCTTCACGCCCCGACGTTTCCGCCGTCGGTTGGGGTGTGACACTTGACAACCTAGGTATCCAAATTCTATCAAAGCATGTCTTCAAACCCATGCTAATTTCACCAAGCTTATCAACATAAGCAACCATCCGCTCTTTCTTCAAGTCACCACCAAGTGTTAACACTTGGGCCTCCCGGATTTCATCAATAAGAGATGATGAAATTGTCATCTTAAATGACTTCACCTTGATAGGTGAATGACTTGACTTTCTACTAAGCGCATCCGCCACAACATTCCCTTTACCCGGATGATAAAGTATCTCACAATCATAATCCTTAACCAATTCAAGCCACCGCCTTTGCCTCATGTTGAGGTCCTTTTGGTTAAAAAAGTACTTGAGGCTTTTGTGATCCGTGTAGATCGTACACTTAGCACCATACAAATAATGCCTTCAAATCTTGAGCGCGAAAACCACGGCTGCAAGCTCTAAATCATGGGTTGGGTAATTCACCTCATGAGTCTTTAATTGCCTAGATGCATAGGCAATCACTTTCCCCCTTTGCATCAAAACACATCCCAACCCCGAATGCGAGGCATCCGAATAAACAACAAAATCTTCGGTCTCGTCCGACAAGGACAAAATAGGTGTCTTAGTCAACTTTTCTTTCAAGAGTTGAAAGGCAGATTCTTGCTCGGCATCCCAAACAAACTTAGTCTCCTTACGCGTTAACTTCGACATCGGCATGGCAATCCTAGAGAAATTCTCAATAAATCGCCGATAATAACCCACCATGAAACTCAACAATGGATGTTTCAAATATACCTCACCAATCCACCCATTGAGACTCAAGTTCTCAAGTTCATACCGATTGGGATTCGAGGATCCCAACACCCATTGAAGCTCGAGTCTTCAACTCAACCCCTTCTTAACTAAGAAAGCATGAGACTTCCTCAAGTAAGGATACATCAATTTCCTTACTTTAATCCTCTTTTACAACACTGGAAGGAAGATTCCTACCCGTGACCCAAACATTCTAAGTATCTCCAATGACTTAATCATAAGTCATCCTTTGAGATTCAAGGATCTCAATCACCAAATCCGCCTTTGAAGTTCGAAGACTTCGTTATCAAACACCGTTTGTGAAGTCCAAAAGACTTCCAACATCATTTATGAAGTTCCAAGACTTCATCCACCATCCATGTACATATTTCACCTATGCACATTTCACCCCTTTATATACATATTTCACCTATGTATATAACCATTTGCGTACAATGTACATTTTAACATTCACCCACTAACCATTCAATCTTTAACGGGTCCACAAGTATTTCTTCCGAATTCACCACCCCATCCAAAAATTGGATTTTTTTTTACCAAAGCCACAACCTCATGCATTTAAATCATATAAACATCAACATTATAACACCCTTAATGTTAATGGTCCAGCTTCACTGTATAACGTCACCAGATAGCATCGGGAAACCCAATTTATTTACATCTCTTCCACGATTCCAAGATTTTGAGCGAAAACACGACTAGTTATAAAAACTTGACCGACATCTTGTTGATCACCTCTACTATACGATGTACATGAAGGAACTCTTCCATTATGCCACCCACCATGGCTTTCAATCGATGGTATTTCAACGTCATCTCTTGAATTCCCCCGATGCATGTGCCTTCACGCCCTTATGCCTTTCTCTCTACGGATAATAATCCACCAATCCTCCGCCACGACCCGAAGTCGACTCATCGCGAGTAATGCATCTTCTTTCAATCACAATGGATTGCCGAAAAGCCAATACCATTATAGTGATTCATTGCTGATTAATCAATGATTAACTCTCACCCTTTAACTCCTTCGGTTCGCACACCACGAACCCCTTGTGAAAACAAGGTTTTCCTTCAACTTCGGTTCGCCAACCGTTATACTTCCCGCTCTCTAGGCTTCATACCGTTCCTCCCAAGGATCGCCTCAAAGATCCCTATTTTCCTCGAAGGAAGATCAATACAACATGATAGAAAGCTCTAGCCATTCTCCGCTAGATTGATGCATTCTTTTTCTCCCAACCCATTCCATGTTCCTCACCACCCACGAGGTGATACACGTCTAGACTCTAACATACTTGAGTCCTTAAGATGACTTTCATCCACCATTTCTTCTACTTACACAAATGCCCCTTAGTCTCCCCGACCAATTTTTTAACTAAGTTGTAGATGTTCTACCTACTTATAGGTCTTTAATCTACCCACTTGTTAAGGCACTATATCTTATCTATGTGTATATGTATTACCCCCATCTAATCATCCATATACATACATACATACATACACATATAACCACCTTCACCTACTCCTTGCTAATGTTCCTTGTTATATGGTTATCATAATGACCCTTACACATATTGTCTTATTAAACATATTGGCCAGACATGTTTAATAATACGCCATGCCCAATTGTAATTACCATCTCCATATAACAGGTCACAAAACAAGTTTCGGCACACATAACACCTTAACAATATTCATCATACATATATACATACACCATATATATATTATCATTTTATCAAATCATTACTAACCTTTCATTTCCGCAAGCTCCGAGTCTTAGTCAAGTCCTTCGTAGATTCTCGTATCATTTTCCCCCATATCAAGAGCATCCGGTTTGAGTTTGGTGCCACCACACCAAATCCCTCAAACCATTGCTCTGATACCAAGTTGAAACACACCACTTTTACAAACAAACTTTAACGCGCGAAAGTCTTAAACCCAAGAAATTTTTTTTTTCCTGTCGCGTAGCGCGACACTTACTAGTCACCCCTCTCGCGTAGCGCGAGGGGCCTCTTTTCACAGAAAGTTTGCAGTTTCCTGCAGGTTTCATACTTAACCATTTTTCCAACATTTTTCAAACCTTCAAGACACTAAAAATTCCCAACACTTGGGTTTTGACCCAAAAACACATCAACAACAAGTAAATACACTAAAAACATCATTTGTGTATCAAATTTACATCCATCTACGGGGGTTTTCCCCAAAAAAATCCCCAAAATACCAAAATGCATACGAGAACCCTTCACGCCTTGGACTTGACTTGGACTACTTCGGAGCCTTTCCTACAACCATATAAACATATCACCATTAGTAATGAGATAAACATAACCAACAAGTATTTACAACTTGTTGTCACCCTTTTCACCCATTTGACCCGTTTCCACCCAAATTGTCATTTAGGCTACATATTCTTGTACTCTTACTACAAGTTTCAATTATGATCAACACATGATCCATTTCCATTATGGCACAAAGGCCATAACTCCGTTTCATTTATGATCAACACATGATCCATTTCCATTATGGCACAAAGGCCATAACTCCGTTTCATTTATGATCAACACATGATCCATTACCATTATAGGTTAACACTATAACTACATTCATTCTTTGTACATACTAAATCATTCACAATTTATCATATCACAAGTATGCACACAATCATATAACACATAATCCACAAAATTCACAACTTGTTTTCACACCTTTCACCCATTTGACCCGTTAACACCCATTTCGATGTTTGATTGCATACCACTTGTATTTCACCTACAAGTTTTATTTACTCTTTACATTATCATTTCATTTATAACACAAAGGTCATAACTTTCTTTCCATTCTTCATCTTGGTACATAGACCAAGATCTTACCACATTTCCATTATGGTTATTTGACCATAACCTCCCCCTTTTCCATTATGATTCTTTGATCATAACCTCCTCTTTTCCATTATGATTCTTTGATCATAACCTCCACATATTCAATATAGTATTATAACCATATTCACATTCATACGTACACTTATGCATAATCAATTCATTTCATGTATCATTCATACTATGCACAATATAACACATAATCCACAAAATTCACAACTTGTTTTCACACCTTTCACCCATTTGACCCGTTAACACCCATTTGGCCAATTAAGGATTTCATACACTTGTATATCACCTACAAGTTACTTTCATCGTTTCATTATCACTTTTCCATTTCCATTATGGCACGTAGGCCATAACTTCATATCCCAAAGGATACGAGATCATAACTCCATAACCAATCTATCCATTATGGTACTTAGACCATAACTCCATATCCATTCTATCCATTATAGTATAAATACTATAACTACATTCCTTCAATTATGCATACAATTTTATGCTCATTCATACCACATAACGAATTATGCAACTTTACACATTATACATACAACAATGCATAAAACTCATTTATCATCAAAACTAAGTAAGTGCAAAGGCACTTACCTTTTGGGTTAGACGACTCCGCTCCGCCTTCTAGACCCACAATTTGATTACCTAAACATACACTCCTAGTTTAGTAATCTAACATATACCAAAATTTCATTACAATTGAGTTCACAACTCAATTTCCCAATTCCAACCCAAATTGACCCGTTTGGGTTATCCTCATAACCAAACACCCTCTTTCACCACAAACTCACCTACTTGAGTTTCATTAACTTGATCTTAACATTAATTCTTCTTTAAAAATTATTATTAAGTTAATTTGGTGTTTGTTCAAGTGTCTAACATCTTAAAAACACTTAATCTTCATTAATTCACCATTCTAGCATTATGATCCAAAACCCCCAATTTTCACCATATGAACCCTAACTTCTCATAATCAAAATTAAAGGGTTCTAGGATGTTAACCATCATTCTTTAACTTTAGTTTAGCTAGATTATCAATAATCTAACACCATTTCATCACATGCATACAAAATTTCGGGTTTCACCCAAAACCCACCAAGAACACATACATGGTGAAATCAAGAGGAAGAGAATCACTTACTTGATGTTAGGAAGGTGTTGTGTGAGCCAAAACCTTCACTAATCAAGCTTCAATTACACGAAAATGGCTTCAACACACTTTTCTCTTTTCTTCCTCTTCTCTTGAACGACTCCAACTACATAATGAAGTCAATTTTGACTTCTAAAGGTCAAATATGGCAGATTTGCCATGTTTCACCTTTAGCCCCTCTACTTTCAATCTTTTCCATTGCCTTCCATAACTAGTTAAAACTAGTATATCCCCGTTACTAACTTGAAACCCGCTTGTTTCAACTTATTTCTAAAATATTATTTTCACCATAATATTTATTAGAATTATTTATTTATTTATAACGAGACCCGGATTTTGGTTCGTTACATAGTAGCCATTATTTCCGTATATGTGATAACTTGTACCACTCGTTTTCTAACAAATTTAGAGCTTTATGTGAAACGTTACCGTGTAGGTTATCAAACAATTCAATAGCTACGTGGCTGTCCATTTTCCTTATGAGGCTTGTTCCAAACCCAAATTGTAATTGATAATATTGATCTGTTACAATTTCATCAACAAACCCAACAAGTCTATCTAGCGAGCTGTTAGCATTTCTAAGATAGCTCTTTAAGAGCGAATGCTGGCTCTCGACTCAGTTCTTTGTATGTTGACCAAAATTGAGGTTTCTGTTGGACCAAACGGATACAAACTTTACTTTATACGGGTCCAACTAATTTTTAGTCACATAATCTATAACTTCTGGAAAAATATTAAATATTCAAAACTTACTTCCTTATTCGGCTGCATATAGTCGTTCGTAAAGCCGGTTGAAGTTGTACTGGTATATATCTGGCGTGGGATACTCACACAATACCGACCATGAGTACTTGAAATTTTCCCAGTCTTCGTCTGTAAATGATGCCCTGCAATGTTTTGCGATATTCTCGTGTATGTGCCACCGATATAGGTTCTTGGAACAGTCCGAAAATATTTTATCACACACGTTCATAAGAGTTTTGTCCATGTCTGTTACTATCACATGCGGATCCATACACTTTTGCAACATTGCTTTTATTTGCAGTAGCACCCAGACGAAGTTTTCCTCCCGTTCTTTTGATATAAATGCATGAGCGACGCAAAACGACTGGTGTGTGGAGGTCACACTGACCACTTGGACAAATGGAAGTCTGTACATGTTTGTTTTGTACGTCTTGTCGATCATCAACACGTGCGGGAACGCACGCCACATCTCCTATGATTTCGGATGAACAAAGAATATCTCCTCCACAATATTTGTGGCAGGATCTTCCCGAGTATAGTAGACGTATTTTTTAGAAGAAAGCAAGTTTTCCAGAACCTGCATTGGAGTTTCACCGACTCCCATTTCATTTTTTATCTTTTGTATCGCATTATAAATGTCTTTTTTAATGCAAATACTCCCTGGGTTTTGTTCCATTATAGTTGCCAGAATGTTTCATGGCAACATGTTTTGCGAATACAACTTCGCCACCAAAAGTTGTTCCGACTGAGACAGTCTCCTCGCAAACGAGTGCGCCTCAAGATGTTGACTAGGATCATGGTTATGACTGTCATCCTTCACCGTTAATTTCCAATCACCGGTATTTTCTTGGTACTCCCCTTCCAATTTAAAGGGACAACCTATTTTCTTGATACCGGCACGTCTAACCGTGGCAGTAGACGCACGTTCGCCGTGACGGTCACACACAAGCCACACATTGATAAACGGTTCTGTCGGATCGTCGCCTTTTCTCCTCATCGTCGGCTGACAAGGACGTAACCATTCTCACGTCCTCTCCGGACAGCCCAATCCACCAAATGTTTACGAGACTAAAAATTCTGGTCAGTTTTATACGACACGTTTTGATGGTTTTGTTCCTAGTCTTCGGAGTCGTCGGTTTGTTGTGTCGGGTAAGAGACTTTACCGCACACGAAGTCGTCAGTTTTTTGTGTCGGGTAAGAGACTTCACCGTATACGTAGTCGTTCGTGGGTTGTGTAAGGTAAGATGGTTCACCGCATACGAACTCGGGTATCTGGAAGCCTTACCCGTTGATTAGAATAAACGTCGGATGAGACCTCCTCCCAGTTCACCTCTTGAACGCCAGAACTTTGCGGGTTGTTTTTCAGCGACTCGTTAGAATATACCTGAAAACCGTAGTTACCATCCCACCACCAAGACATGTTTATAATTTTTGAAAGATTGTTTGAAAGTTTTTTGAACGATACGTTCGAATGAGAATTCTGCATGGTTAAATATACAAAATTTGGGCCCTATACGCATCGTATAGGATTCGGGTCAAACCTGATCAAACCTCGTATACGCATCGTATAGTTCAATACGATGCGTATAGGGTACGAGGTACTTTCTGCAACTAGTCATCCATCACATCGCTATACGCCCCGTATATACGGGGCGTATAGCGATGTGATGGATGACTAGTAGCAGAAGGTACCTCGTACCCTAAACTGCATCGTATTGCACTATATGATGCGTATAGGGTTGGAATGACCAGGTTGTACAAGGATGTCGGGCATGGGAAATTGTGAAGGGCTATACGCATCGTATTACCCTATACGATGCGTATATGACCAAGTCCAAATAGTAATTCCCGTGTGTCATTAGTAGTCCCCTTAAAATATATTTCTATCTCAATTCGAATTTTTATATGTATTCCTTCTTTAATATTTTAAAAAAAATTATAAATTTTTTATAGTAAAGTATAAAGGGAGGCTTACTTAGGCTTATTAAGAAAATCATATTCTATTTCTTTAAGGACAGTTACAATACAGTGGCAAGTAAACGGACGACAAGTTGCACTGTAACTCTATTTTGGATAGCAAAACATGAATAGTTCAACTAAATTCAAGAGTTAATTACATAAAAGAAAACATAATTACATAAGAAAATATATAAAAAAAAGTAAGAAACGATGAAACTATTCTCGATTTTCAACTAAATTCAAGGGTTAATCACATAAATAGTTCGTCTGGTTAAATAAAAATAACATGTTTGGATTTTGGAATCTAACTTTGAAAAGTAACATATTAAAAAGAAACTTGATGGTTGATGCACGGGTAACCATGAATCAGTCATAGATGCACATATGAGATTTTTTTTAAGGTGATGATTTTTAAGTTTGAATTTTGGGTGTTACATTAGTGTATTTGGTTATACTGGGTACGTTTGGTTTGGTTTGGTTTGGTATTAGTGTATTTGGTTAGATTGTCTAACGTTGTAAAATAGTGCATGTTTCAAGGTAATGGACTATCAATATGCAAATAACGAAGGAAAGGTTTCAAGTCCATAGAGTCGAGTTTGATAGAAGCTCGTTAAAACGCCATGTTTTGTTATTTATGTCCCGACGGCGACAAGTTTTTTAATCATGTGTTTTTACACACCCTTTAAATAGATGTGTACTTAAAAATATATTTTTGAACAATGTTAAACTATAAATGGAAAAGTGTCGTATACGATCTTCTCTTGTAGCACTATTTTAAATATTATATTAATATGATATGATATTAATATTGATGTGAAGCTTCAAATTTGCAACTATTCGAATTGTTTCCTCCTTCAATCACTTCGTTATTTCTTTACACTTTTTAAATATAGAATGCATGATAGAGATTGTGTATATAATTATAAAACAATGATTTATATTTCATAATACACCACTAAATCCATATTATAATGTAGATAAATACAACACACTTGATAATATACTAAATAGTTGTAGTGTCGTATAAATCATATCTCATGTTTTATTGTTTTTAACAAAAATCCACCTCAAATCTATATCTATACTATATAATAAATAAAGGTTTTTTAGTGCCACGTGTCGCTTCCATATTCAATCTCACAATTTTTTTCCCGTCTCTCTCTCTTATTTAATGCACTTCTATTTTTAATAATAATATATATCTAAATAAAAATATTAATTATACTAATAAAACACATTTATTTTAAATTATTCCTTATTATAAGAAACTTTGAAATTTAATTATGTAACTTTTATTTCAATCAAATAATAAATGAAAGTCAAATTACATTAAATAGTAATTAACGTATTTTCGAAACGTAATTATATATTATTTTTTACATATTTTGAATTTTGTTTTTATCCTTAGTATATGTAATATATTTTTAGTTTTACACCTGTAAAATATATAAATAAAGATTCAAAAATTTTATATATTGATATTTTTCGCTCTGTGTGTATACACGAGATTTAAACTAATATAACAAATATAGTGGATTAGTGGGTGGTTATCTTATTATCATACTATTTATACTTTTTATTAGAAAAAAATTGTAACCTATGTATGGTTATTTTTCCATCAAAATTTAAACGAAAACTTTAAAGCACTCAAACATGTTATTTACCAAACATAAAATCATAATATTCTAGTGGTATAAACAGAACGAATGGAAGACGACAAACAATGATTATATTTATATATACATACGATTTGCATATTGTAAATTGTTTATGCATTGTGTACAAGTGACATATGCATCCAACTTATTAATTTATATTAAGACCCTTAATAGATATTAACTCCCTCAAGTTTAGCTATATCTACACTTTATACCTTATACTTATCTTTTTTTTTCTTGACACGCTCACAATTTTTTATTTATTTTTGTTTTTCTCTTATAAACTTTAAAATTTAAAATTTAAAATTTAATGCTTTATAAAATCTCATGTTAATATGAGGGGATCTCAATTAATCAATGAAAGTATTTTAAACACATTCAAAATACAATTATTTATTATGTAACTAGGTTAAAGTCTCGTGTATTACACGGGTTAAATAAATAAAATGTTATACATTTAGTAATAAAAAATTTATATTTTTAAAAACCCGTGTAATACACGGGTTGAATAAACCAGTATATTACATCAGTTGAATAAAATATAATGTAATTTGTTAACAAACACATTTGTCAAAATATGTTTTTAAAAAATGTAATTTGTCGTGACAGTTATAAGGTCTGTTAAGTTAGTTTTTAAAACATTTTTTTTCAACTGAGTATTAATTTTTTAATTTAATTGATAAATGTTTGTTCATATTAAGTTCATTTGATAGATGATATAATAACTATTTATAATTAAATAATAAGTATACGTAATTAGATTTAATATAAAGATTATTATTTAATAGGAGAGAGAAATAGAAAATCTAATATTTAATATGAGAGATAGACGGGAAAATAAAGATGAGGAGTAACCAGAGAGTGACACGTGTCCTGAATATATTTTCATTTATTAGGGTATTGGGGGCGTTCAACCCGGGTGACTCGTGTATGTGGATCGAGTAAACGAGTAAAGGGGAACACCGCCCCTAATGAACCGAGTAGGGGCGGGTAAGTTAACCGAGTAGGGGTATTCGAATTCATTTACTCGGGTGTCCGTTGGGGGAGATAGCCGTTGCGAGGTAGCCGTTGGTGGGGTGGGGGTGGGTTGGGTGATTTAAAAAAAATATATTAATTTTTTTACCTATAAATACCCCATTCCACACACATATTTTTACCTATCATCTATATATCTTTCATCTCATCTATATAATTTTACACTCTACAAAAAATGGAAGGGTCATCCAAAAAATCAACAAAGCCTAGAAAATTTAGGCCAAAAGTTCAATCTCAACCGCGACCCGAACGAACCCAAGCCGCTCCCCAACAAACCCAACCACCTCCTCAACGACCACAACCACCTCCTCAACCAATTCCAAGCTATTTCCTGCAACCTCAATATCCAAACTACTTCCCTCAAATTTCAACCGATCAAAATATGGATCCTAATTTTTTATCTCAATTTTCGCTTGATATGGATCCTAATTTTTTATCTCAATTTTCCTACCAATACCAAAACCAACCGTATCGTGATCCAAACGAAATCATCCGTTCGGAATCCGAAGACGAAGGAGAAGATGAGGATGTTGATGAAGAAACGGAAGAGGAGGATGATGAAGGAGAAGATGAAGAAGTAGAAGAAATCGAAGTTGAAGATGACCGCGCCAAGCCGAAAAGACAACACAAAAACCGGTTACCACCAAAGAGATGGACGGAAGAAGAAGAAATTGCCGTGGTCCAAGCTTATATTCACAAGACACAAAATAAAGGGAAAGGAAATCAACAAAAAAGTGACTCGTTTTGGAAGAAAGTTCTTGCGCATTTTCCGATTTATTTGGTGAAAACGATCGAACCGTTGACCAAGTGTCTTGGAAGTGAAAGATCTTAATAAAAAAATGACCGCCTTCAACAGGTGTTACCAACAAATGGTAAGGTTTATTTTTCAAATTATATAGGTATTTTTTAATTTTATTATCTAACGTTTCAAATTATATATATATATAGAAACAAAGAAGGCCGAGTGGTACAAGTGATTTGGATCTTGTTGAAGCGGCTTTAAGTCATTACAAGAAAGTGTACAAAAGGCCATTCACCAACTTGAAATGTTGGGAGGTTGTACGCAACAATGCTAAATGGGAACCCACAGCATTGATGGGTGAGGATTTAGAAGGAAGTCAATCCTCAAAAAGAACAAAAACTTCCGAGTCGAGAACCCCATCTGAACCGGAGGGTTTTACAAACCTCTTTCCCGACATAAACGTGAACGCCGAACCGCAAGACGACACGACACCGACTAGGCCAAGACGTCCGGGGAAGAAATCAGCCGAAAGTTCATCTAGCAAGGGAAATTTGTTAGACATAGTCAACGAATACAAGACTATGAAAACGTTGGAGATAGAAAAAAAAGAAAGTCTTCGGGATAAGATGGTGGAAGCAAAATTAAAAAGAGAACAAACGGCGATTGAGTTGATGCTTGAAAAACAAAAGGATCGTGACATCAAAACATTCACCGAATCGCATGATCATCTCGTAGACCCGTACTTGTCGATCATATTGCAACGTAAACGTGAAATTGCCGCAAAGTATGGATGGCAATGCAACTTTTAGATTTTAAAATTTTATTATCTAGCTTTTATTTATTTTGTAGGTTTTTTTAATTTTTAATTGTATTATGTTAATTTTTATTTTAATGAAATTGTCTTTTTTTAAAATTAAATGTTTATTAAAAAAAAAGTTTGTGAGTAAATGAGTAGGGTGTTTCCAATGAAATCTGAGTAAATGAGTAGTTTTGAGGTGACAGAATTCTATTGACCAGTTTTAACGAGTAAATGGGTATTGGGGTTAATGGCCCCCAACACCCTTAGAGTAGTAAGATTCTAAAGGAAACTTAGTCAAGTGTATCTATACATTGTTTCTCTAAATAAAAGTATTATGTAATCCAAAATCTTAAAATATGATAATTTAAAACTTAAGATTTCTACCACTTTCCACACCAAAATAAAAGAAAAAGGATCCCAAACATTGGCATATGGGCAAGAGATCGCTTTGGATTTGAACTTTTCAGAGAAAAAACAAACTGAAATGATATTGAAAAAAATATAAAGTAAATAAAGTCAAAAATGAGGTGTTGCTTTAAGAATGCAACTAAGATCGCTTAGGAATAAATGCATGATGTGTATTTATGAAAATTAAAGTAGATGAGAAGTTGCTACCTTTGAGGGTAACATGCTACCAAATGCCGTTAGATGCTTCATGCAACTTTCATGTCAAGTATCATCTCCTTTCATCTTTTATAAGAAACCAATAAGATGTAAAAGAAATGAGACGAGTAGTCGAGTAGGACCTAGATTTAAAGATTTTAAGCTAATCTAGAATTGTAAATAAGCCGAGTTAAATACAAGTTTATTACTTAATTATATATCATATTATATAAATACTAACATATTTATATATAAGTAGCATGTTAGTTTAGGTTGGCTATAGTCTAATCAAGCTTAGGCTCGAACTTGTTTATTAAATGCGATCTAATGTAGGTTCTAGTTCGTTTAAGCTTGACTTGATTCGAGCCTTTAACAAACTCGAGTAGTGCGCTCACGAGCAACTTTGTTCATTTACAACCTTTAAACTATCCTCACATTTGATTTCGTAGTTTGAAGAGCTCAGTTTGAATGAGGAAAAACTAATTTCTAATTGAGAACTAAAACAACTCGAAATATATTAATTACAAACCTTAAGCAAACTCATATAAAATATGAAACATCGAGGCAGGAATAAATTGTTAAACCATATTTCATTAGCAAGCTCAATTACATATATACATACACACACACACACACACACACATATATATATATATATATATTTATTATATATATATGTATATATATAGGGAAGGGTTCAACTACTAACCAAATTTTTATGTGATAACCGTGCTAACCACTGTAAAAAATCACATAATTTATAAATTATTTTTTCTTTTGATTCTTAATAGAGTATTTAAGTATCGTGTACATATATCTTGAACATAAATACAGAAATGATGAGTTTTATATACGTACCAAATAATGTTACATATACGTGACTCATAGTGTTTACGTATGTATAACATTATATGGTACGTATACGTAACACTATGTTTGAGAGTGGTTATCACATAAATATTGGTTAGCATTTGAACTTCACCCTATGTGTATATATATATATATTTATATATATATATTTAAAAATATATATATATATATATGGGGAGGTTCAAATAAGAAGTAGGTTTTCGCTAAGAAATCTAAGAAATAACCAAAACGCTTAGAAACGATATCAAACGAACTCCGACTTAGCTCATTTCAGCGGCGTTGGAACCATTTCGTCGAACTCTACCATCTTAGCTTTTAAGGTTTACGTTTGAATTTTATGGTTTTAACCTTAGGGTTTAGCTTTTAGGGTTTAGATTTTATGGTTTAGGATTTTTTAGGGGGTGGGGGTTTAGGTTTTTGGGGGTGGGCTTAGGTTTTTTAGGGGGGGTGGGTTTAGGTTTTTTTTTTTTGGGGGGGGGGGGAGGGGGTGGGGTGGTGGTTTTAGGCTTTTTGGGGTGGGGTTGGAGGGAGGTTTAGGTTTTGGGGGGTGCGGGTGGAGGGGGGTTTAGGTTTTGGGGGGTGCGGGTGGAGGGGGTTTAGGTTTTTGGGTCTGGATTAGAATTCGATGAGACGGTTAGCGTTTCTTAGCGAAAAACCACTTCTTAGTGAAACATTCCCCTATATATATATATATATATATATATATATATATATATATATATATATATATATATATATATATATATATATATATATGGACATGTTCAATTAAGAACCATCATTTTGGTGAGAAGCAAAAGAACCATACATTTATACACAAATATAAGGATGAATATATGCATATGTGCATATATAAAGTAAGGATGCATGTATGCATTTATGGTTCTTTTGGTTTTCGCCAAAATGATGGTTATCAATTGAATATGTCCCTATATATATACATGTATGTGTATATATATATATATATATATATATATATATATATATATATATATATATTATGTGTCTTAAATGGGTTATGTTACTTAAGGGGTGTGCCTTATAATCAAAATATATTTATCTTAGAAGATGCTGTTAAAAAAAACATATATACTTATGTTACAAAATTCATATAAAATTAAATGTAGTATTATTATACTATTATACTAGGTTAGAATCTCGTGTATTACATGAGTTGAATAAATATAATGTAATCTCTCAACATATATCGTTAAAATGGAACAATGTGAATATGTAAATATATGATTAATTTTTTTTATTTGAATCGTAGTTGGTTATAAAATTAATTTCAGTTTGTAGAGTTCATAAAAATATGATTGAATAAATTAACTAAAGATAAACACAATTTTAATTTTAAAAATGTGTAGATAAAAATTAAAACAAATAATTAATTTAGTTGTCTAAAATAGTGGAGTTGATCATTAATAGAAGAGAGAAGCGGAAAAATGAGAATGATGAGATCTAGAATTGTGACAAATATCCTATTATTATACATGTTTATTATGTAGTATAGATATATAATATTAAAGTACAAAGCTGATAATAGTAATTTACCATTATTTAAAGCTTTTCTAAATACAAATCTTAAAACTTCTTTTAATTTTTTATTATTTTAATGTTTATAACTAATTATAAACGTATTTTTTTTTACAACTTTTGAAATATAACGGTTTTTTTAATCCAGAATATACCATTGTGATGTGATTATTTTTATTGTACATTTTGATATACCATTTATTCAAAACCGAGTCGGGCCAAATATAATTGATTTTTATCATTTCCAACACTTTTATAGGGGATGTCACATGTTCGTGTCTCTCCCCTAAACTTTTTCTCTCTTTTATAAGTCATTGAAAATCGTCAACACAACTTCAACGTTTATTTTTTCTTTTCTAGCAAACGCTCACATTACAACCTCCTTGCAGCACCGCTAAGGTAAACCCTCTGATATAATATGAATTATCAAGCCTTGTGTAAGCGAAAGTTTCGGACTTCTGGGCCCTATCAATCCTGACAAATGATGGATAGGTTATATTGGGCTTAGCCTAGCAAAAAAAGATCAATTTATCGGGCCGCCCTTTATGATACAACAGATCATTTGACTGGGCTTTTTTAGGTTACTTAAAAAAGGATCAATTTGAGAACTTCCTACATTGAAGAATTTTTTTCAAGTCCAACAGTTTCCATCCTTGTCTTGAAGATCCCATAAATTTTTTTCTTTGAACTTATGCGCCTTGATTAGACCTGTTCAAATAGTTTGAAGCTCGCTGATTAGAGTTGTTCAAATAGCTTGAAGCTTGCTCAGAAAAAGCTTGAAAAACTCGCTCGATATCAGCTTGTTTACAAACTGAGCTTGATCATTTCAAATTAATTACAAACCGAGCCAGCTTGATTTAGCTTGAATTTCTTTGGGCTTTACTTTATTATATATATACAGTTATATACAACTATTTGTGAGTCTTTGGTGCTTTTTGTCGCTCTACTTGTCACTTCATAAAAGCAATAGTTATATGTATATATATTAATTTATTTCCTAATTTTAGTTGAATACCCAATACTAATTAACACTCACCTACCGATACTAAGTCTAGGTATGTTCAAATAACTCGTAATTCAAATCTCACTTGAAATAAGTTCCAAAAACTAGCTTGAATCGGCTTGTGAGCCAACTTGGCTCATATTGTTTAACAAACCAAGCCAAGCACGAGCTGACCCTGGCTCGGCTGGTGACAAGCTTTAGTCTTGATTCCTTTTACCCATAACGAATTCTTTCTATTATAACATTCCCTATATGCTTTTGTCACCAAAGCTATATTTCTTGTTCATAAGATTATTGCTTTCTTGTTATGTGTATACGAAGAATTTGTGTGTAATAAAATGGAATAAGATATTTGGAAGTACACGTGCACTATAAACCTTTGGTGGGAACCAAGCATGATAAATGGGAGGATCTTCTTACTATGTGTGACGCTTACACTTAAAAGTATGATTTATGTACTCGTTTAAATGTTATGAGAAAGAATTAAATGCATTATTACTAATAGATGTATGGTGTGTAGCAAAGCAGGTAAACTAAAAGCCAAGATATCGACTCATTAGATGTTTCCTCAAACCGGAAACGGAAGGGGAGATGAAGTCGTCAAAGATGGTTTGTTGTTCCTGCCGGATTTACAAGAGAGGGAGGAGAGGTGATGGCCGGCGGGAGAAGAAGAGGGGGTGACCGATGGGTCTAGGGTTAGGGAGAGAGAGGTGTTTTATATTTATTTTTATTTTTAGATATTTTTTTAACAGAAATGGATGTTTTGGTCATTTCACACACTTAACGAAAAAAGTTAAGTGTCCACTCATACTAGAAGGGGGTGTTTGGGATTCCATTTCAAAAACTACTTTTGACTTCTTGGAGAAGTTAAAAATTCTGACTTCTTCAAAACAACTTCTTCACCCTTTTAAAATTAACTTTTTCATCAATTATCTAAACAAACTTTTAACTTATTACCTTTTTAAAAAAAGTAATAAGTTAATAAGTTGTTTGAAATGGAATCCCAAACACCCCCGAAGTCTAAAATGATGTCCATTTTACAACAAGTTGATCTTCACTCTCCGGGCGGTTAATTTGGGACTGCCCTTCTCATTCGTCTGCTTTAACTCCACGATTCCATTACAAAACCCCTATGTAAGTATTCTTATTTGTTGTAATTTAAGCCCCTTTTGTTTCGAGCTTGTTTCTCAAATGGGTCATCTTTAATTTGTATCGAATTATCACTTTTTGTTGGGGTTTAGGGTTTTCACATCTGGATTTGATTATATTTCAGTGATTTATCATGATTCATCTTTGATTTGTGTTTATGTTGCTTTTCATATAGATTTTCCAATCTTGATTTTGGGTTTTCGTTCAACGGCAGTTGAATCATTCGGATATTGTATTTGGTGGGCACTTGTTAACTCAATTTAATCAAACAAACAGGCTTATTGTCCAGATGAACTGTTCTTCCCCATCCAATTTGCACATCAAAAGGTATTCCATTTCTATATAACTATATATTGACTTCTGATTCCTTATAGCTTCAATTTATGCTCCTAAATCCAGTGTTTGTTTGCTGTAGTTACAGTTATAGGCTAACTTCATAGTATTTATGTGATTGATGATCAGTTTGTTTCTGAATCATGGGAATCAAAGACTTATATCAAGTGAAGCTGGAAAAGGAGAAACCCTAGCCGGAAAATGCTAGGGTTTGCACATCTGCGTGATTCCAACCGGAAACCCCGTGGTTTACAGTTGACTTCTTGTTTGACCAACGGCAATGGTGGTGTTAGACAGTTGACTCACGGAATTTCAAACACAGATGGATTGATTATTGTTGATCATGGTTCACGCCGAAAAGAATCCAATCTTATGCTAAGTAAGCAAATTTAGTAATTTCCATCTCATTGGATAGATTATTAGTTAATCTGATGTCTTGCAGATGAGTTTGTGGCAATGTTTGTAGAGAAAACTGGTTACCCAATTGTTGAGCCTGCGCATATGGTACTTTTTTTTTTCTCAAAACCGCCGTTTAAGGATAAATCTTTTCACTTATAAATATTCATAGTTTATTTTTTTTCAAATTTAATCAGGAGCTGGCAGAACCATCAATACGAGATGCATTTCATTCGTGTGTTCAACAAGGTGCAACTCGTGTAATTGTAAGCCCTTTTTTCCTGTTCCCAGGGCGACACTGGCACCAGGTATTATTATAGTAAAACACAATATTCTTGTTTTATGATGATTTTTATTTGCTAGATTTGAAATAAAAAAAGAATGCTTTATAGAAATTTGTTTTTGCAGGATATCCCTTCTTTAACCGCTGAAGCTGCAAAAGACCATCCGGGTGTATCATATATGATAACTGCACCTCTTGGACTACATCTACTTCTTGTGGTACGGATATCTTTAAAATAATTTATCGACTATGTAATATTATATAATCATTTTCTTGATTTCTTGATTACACAAACCATTATTGAAACGCTTGCTGAAAGTTTTGATTTTTTATGATTAATCTTTAGAGTTCGGTTGTGCTCTCAAATATATTGTCATTTTACCAGGATTTCAGAAATTTCTGCTTTGTCATGCCTTTCTTTTTCTTCTTTAATCTTGGTTAGTTGCTTTCTAATTGATTTTTTTTTTTGGTAACAGGATGTAGTGGATGACAGAATTAAACATTGTTTAAGCCATGTAGCTGGAGATGCAGATGAATGTGCAGGAACAGGAAAATGTCATCTTTATTGATTTTTTTAGATGTAGGTATCATTGATATGTTAAATGAAAATCTGTAAAACATCAGGTTAGGTTCCTGGTATATTGATTGTTTATTTGTTTCAGCACTTTTTATTCTCATAAAAGTCATCAAGGTAAATAGAATATTCGTCACGAGTTTAATTGTTCGTTACAGTTCCTTCTAAATGTAGATTCTTTGCTGTCGGTTATAATGAACTAACTTTCAACTAATCCGTTATGGTGGTTATACCAACATATTTTCACTATTACCCCTTTCTACTTTAAATAATGAAATTGATAGACCTCTTATTTCTATAACCCCCGGTGATGTTTTATATACTTAAAAATATTAAAGAAAAGTAAAAAAAAAATGTAAAATAAAAAGAAAAATATCTAAATTTTTATTCCATTTTTCAACTCCATGTAAGTTGCATTAATACAGCTTCCAACTAGAACTTTTCAAATGCCTTTCAAATTTGAATCTGGTTTGCTCAAATGAAAGATGTTCCCAGACGTGAATTCTGCTCCCAGCAACCTCTCTTCCACCTGGTGTCGCCTCTGCTCCAGTCACCGACAATGGTCCGCCTTCCCTCTTCCTCTTCAGATCCAACAAAGTTCATTTGAGGCCTGATTGGTCCAACCTTGTCCGAATAGATGGTTCTAAGCAAAACTGGCCTTTTCAACCACAAGCAGCTTAGCCAATGCTAACCGGATAGGTGAGATGTCGGCTTCTTGTTTTACTGGTCTGACCCAACTACCTGGTTTTCAAAACATATTTGATCAACTTATGTGAACCAAAAGTCGAAAGTGTGGTGTGCAAATAAATTAAAATCAGACCCATTATATTGTAACTTAGTTTTTGTCTCTTTTCAAGTGTTTTGCAGGGAATGTATAAATGAACAAGTGAAATTTATTTTAGTAACTCAAAACCCATCATACAATCCGTTGAGTGACCCAATCAATCTGCCTGACAATTTTTCCATCAGTATGCCTAGAGAGGCTTGCCGATTTTTTCTCTACCAGAACCAAAACTGTTTTCCTGTTGACCGTAGTAAAAGTAGCATAACTCTAATAAACAAAAAGTCATAAATCACTTTTCTGGCAAAAACTTTTAAGGGCCTGGAACCATGACAGCAG
This sequence comes from Smallanthus sonchifolius, assembly GCA_023525975.1. NCBI lineage: Eukaryota > Viridiplantae > Streptophyta > Magnoliopsida > Asterales > Asteraceae > Smallanthus > Smallanthus sonchifolius. The sequence continues at coordinate 54,531,656 of CM042041.1, read as the reverse complement.
GGTCTTGATGATCAAACACGAATCCTCTAGACAGCTCAAAATGAAACGAGTCTGCCAACAAATTCTTGGAATAGTTCAAGAACACCCATATCTGTTGCTGATAGCATGCCACTAATCATCTTGTATGATAGACATTACAGGAACGCCCTTGCTGGTAAAGCTTGTACACTGTGCTTGTACCTCATTTCCTACTTCAAACACCTGTTTGCCACCACCACTCTACAAAAACAAACAGAGAAAATTGGGCTTTTAAGATTGTAAAAATGAAAAAGAGGTCAAACAACTCATAAGATGGTAAGGAGACGTACCTCAAAACGGTACATCCCATTGATTCCACCACCCAAATCCAGGACTAACCCACGGGCCCGAACTTGAAGAACTTTTGCAGTTACTTTCATTCCAAGTTTGAGCTTTTTTGCATCAATAGGACCCTCAACTTTACATTCTTGATCTTCTAAATAATCAAGGATTGCACTTTTATCTTTATCCTCATCTTTGTCTTCATCTGAGCTTGTATAGTTATCACCATACTTCATTCTTTTTTCTGTCAGTAAATAGGGTTTTGCAATTCGGGCCTTTTTAGATGAAACCAACCCAGAATCAGAACTGCTTAAAGATTTTAAAGTTTTGAGCATTTGAGAAGATTTTGATTTTAAAACCCGTTGTGGTTTCGGGTTGCTGTTTTTATTTTTTACATTAAAGTCCAACCCGGCTGATTTTTCTTCCTCGTCACACTCCACAACACTGCGAATCACAACAGGTGACATTGAGGTATAAGATGGATTTAATTTAGTGCTTGTATCCGTGTCTTCTGGTAAATCTTTGACAGCAGAATTCTGGCCCTCTTGCTCGGTCAGTGAATCTTTGCCAGGTGTGCAACTATCAGGTTTTTGTATTGATAGGTTTAAAGATTCTTCAATCATATTAGACTTTTTGGTCTTCTGAGGTAAAGTAGCTTTTAGAGAAAGTTTTATGTTGCCACGGAGATCCTGCCCAATACACATTAATGATAGTTGCTGACCAGCTGAAATCACATCTGAAATTCTGGGTACCTGAAATTTTCATCAAAGAGTCAACGTAACAAGTAAAGGTTTCCATTCACATGTAAAATCATCAGTAGATCCATATCTATAAGAGGTGGCGAATTCGATCCATTTACTTATAAAGGGTCAATACAGGCTGTGTTTTCTCTCTTGAGGGAAAGTAAACTATAAAGAAGGCTAAGGAAACGGGTAAAAAATAACCCAAAATGTATTTTTATCCGTATTACCTCATATTATTCAAAAGATCAGATTATAAAAGTTATAAACTTATAATTATTAAATTGTATTTGATACACTATTACTCAATGAAAAGAATTACTTAAAGGAAATGGGTTGAAAGTCACTAAAGAATACTTTGCATAAAGCCACGTCCCAACTAATTTATTCAAGATATTAATTATTACTGAAAATTATAAAACTTTTAATCATTCTTGACAGACTATTGATTTTCTTAAAATATAAAAATAAGACAATCAGTCTATTTCGCAACCTCTAATATGTGTTGATACAAGGCAAAAGATTGGCAAGGTCCAGAGGGAAAATAGACCATGTTTGCACCAAGTGATTGAACAATCAGAAACAAATAAGCAGAAAAAAAACCTCTAATTTAGACGATGTCACTAACCGGTTCATGTGACAATTCAGAAACATGTAAGAGGCCATGTTGGCCACCATTGAACTCCACAAAAGCCCCATATTCTTTTATTGATGTTACAATGCCTTTATAAACACCTCCCACTTCAATTGCTCTTCCGATTATTAAATCAATCTGAGGATCGATGGTAGAAACAAACATGGATCAAAGGAATGCAACAATCTCCATTTTAGTTTGTCCCAAAGTATATGCAACACATGTCAATATTACGCATTTATCCTTTTGTGAGCATTACAATATGTTTACGGCATTGATTTTGTTCCACAAGATTCCTCTACCTTGTCTTTGTTCATGGGCATTTTAGATATTTGGTTAACGTCAAACTATCATATTATGTCTCAAGTCAAGTTGCATTTATTTTAGAATAGAGGAATTTATACTCAAAGCATTAGCTTATTATCTCCTTATGGAAGAGAATACACTCATGTATGTGAAACTGCTAGAGTTCTACCAACCATTTCATCATGATGGTGGCCCTATCTTGACTATACATAATGTCGTATGAAATTTTTTACACCAAAAATATGATAGAAGTTCAACCGGGTCGTAAAACTCATTTCAGCTTTCAAACTTTTTTTACAGATTTAAATCTTAAATGAGAATAAACTTTTTATTCCAAACAAGTTGCTATGGTTTTAAAAGAGTGACATGATGCAAGAAATCTTACTTGTACGCACAAAATGGGGAAAGAATGTGAAATACCTTTTCTTGCACTTTTTCCATTACAGATTGATTCTTAGCAATTATAGTTAGTGTTCCATCACTCACAGACATCCGAGCACCTGGAGAAACAAACATATTAATTGTTGATGCAGAAAATCATAGTAAATCTAGGACAAATAAAAACAAAAAATAAGAAAACTAAGCAACTTGCAATTTATGTATAAACTAAATAACTACTATAAGTAACTATTTGCATTAAAATATATCCATTAAGCGTGTCAAGCTAACACTGTAACACAGACCTGTCTCTTCTTCAATTTTCATCTTCAACGCACCAAGTGGTCCAATAAGGCGGCGTAGATCATCGTTGCTATATTTTAAGGTAACTGCAAGAAGTGTATAATTAGTTGATATGATGCAAAATAATTTGTAATAATAAATAAATAAAGTGGAGTCCCACCTAATCGAGGAGAATTTCTTCCATCCTGAGTACGTGCTGAATTAATTTCTTTCTCCATATGTTCAAGTATTTGAAGTCGACCTTTATATGCAGGTTTCAGTGACTCACAAATGATGTCAAGAGGAATTCCAGCAGGTTTTATATCCAATTGAATTGCTGTGATTCCATTTCGTGTTCCTGCTATTTTAAAATCCATGTCCCCAAGATGATCTTCCAGACCCTGAACATGAACAAAATATTGTTATGAAGAGATCAAGGATAAAATTGCAACTACTCACAATCAGTTTTGATTTTTTACAATAATTTAAATGAAGTGTTGCATCGAGCCTGTCAGAGAATACAAAATTGGGTCAATGGAAAAAGACAATGTATATAAACGCTCACCAAAATATCAGTTAGTATACGGTACTGGTCAACGGTGCCGGTTGACGAATCAACCTCGGTAACAAGGCCTACTGACAGACCAGCAACATGGTCTTTTAAAGGGATACCAGCATCCATTAAAGCCATACTCCCTACATTAATAAAGAGAACAAAGAAAATCCAATCATACCTAACAACATGAAATGGAAAAACAAAGTGAAATGAAAAATTTACAAAAATTTAAGAAAATAACAAAAAAATAACTATCATAGCAGGTCAACATACCTCCACAGACAGTTGCCATTGATGTTGAACCGTCAGAGCCCATGACTTCAGAATTAATTCGCACAGTATATGGAAAATCAAGTTCAGGAGGTAATACAGCAGTAAGAGCTTTCTCAGCAAGAGTGCCTAAAAAGGAAACAGCCATAATATATCTAGTTCAAATGAAATAAGCAAGAAATTAGTAGTCTGCATTATTGCCACTACGTACAGGCAGCAGCAAAAATATTTATTTTTTAATATATTCTTCATAAAAAAATAACCATCCCAATGACAACCTAGATGCGTATCAAGCATAGCAATTTTAAATACACAAAAAGAGTCATTTCCATAATAACAAAAAATAGTGAAAAGATCGGGTCAGTGGGTCACCATGTCCAACTTCGCGGCGGTTCAGGCCGGTTCGTTTTCCAACTTCATTAATACAATAAGGTGGAAAACTATAATGAAGCATAAATCGCTTGGTTGGAGGGCCTACAATAGAATCCAAACGTTGAGCATCCCCTGGTGCCCCAAGAGTAACAGTACATAAAACCTGAATAAAATCATTAAACTTTGTAACATATAAAGTCAAGGATCATAATATGTTATTTGTTATTTAATAATAACCTGAGTATCTCCACGTGAAAAGAGAGCTGATCCATGTAATCCAGGCAAGTTACCAGCCTCACAATACAAAGGCCTAACCTCATCAAGACACCTTCCATCAAGCCTAAATCCTTCATTAAGTATCCTCCTGCGTACAACCTGATAAAATTACCTTTTTAGGATATTCAAACCCTTTACATGAAACCATGACTTTATCACAATAAAAATATAAGTTCCAAAATTAATAGTTGGAAAACTATAATTTTTTTAACACATCAACACACCTGCTTTCTCACTGTATCAACCGTCTTCGATAGACCTTTCAAGCTTTCTTCATCACCCTCTTCCTCTAATATACCTTTCACATCTTGTCCAATTTTATCTAAAGCTTCTCCACGTTCAAACTACAAGCAATATGATGAAAAATAAAAATAAGCATAAGTCATATATGCTTGCAGCAAGTATCAAGGCATTTATAAAAACACATGGCCTACCACACCATATTTCTCCAGGAACTAAAGCCAAATCAAATAGGTTTAAATAAGAGATTTCTACCAGATTAATGAATGCATTTGATAAAAGGAAACAGTATTTTATATAATAATAATAATCATACCTTTCCATAGGAAGGATCAGTAAAAATCGCTTCAATAGGTTTCTCAGTCAAATTACGAATTTTGTCCATTGTTCTTTCTGACACCAATGACAGTTTATATTCCTTCTTTTGTTTCCCTGCTCTGGCAGCCAGTTTCAACTGAGGCTCGATGAACTTAACTGCCTGAACAATAAAAAAATGACTCGTTCAGTTTCTAACAAATGTTTTAGGGTTCTTATGAAAGTAATGGTCGACCTTTTTTACTTACCTCAGGATGAGCAAACCTAAATGCAGCTTCAAGGTCTTTCTCAGAAATCTCATGTGCTTGTACATCTATCATCATAGTTTTATCCCTTGTGCAAGCATATACAAGGTTGAGATCACTCAGATTAAGCTGAGTTGATCCATCATTAATAAATGAGATTATAGCAAATTGTGTAAGATAATATAAATCTACTCCATGATATTATCAGGGTTCCCAAGTATATATAAATTAGATCAAAATATAAAATTGCATATAAGAAATACAGAAATTTTAAGCCAATTCAAATTCAATGTATTGAACGATATTATTACAAGATAGGTTTATAGATACGAACTTCAAGAAATAGGGTTATACTTTTTAACCGATTCTTAGGTCCCAATATCATTAATGAGACAATGGCAGGGCTCTTTTCATTCTAAATTATTGCACACTCTATGCACTAGTTATGATAGTTGAATGACAGTATGACACTATAACATACCTGCACTAATTTTAAGGTTGAGCTATAAACATCAGAGCAATATACACAAATGGATATTTAGATTTACAACAAGAAAGATTACTACCTCATCCATGCTTGGATTTGCAACAAAATGCCCATCAATCCTTCCTACACGTATCATTCCAATGGGACCACCCCATGGTATATCTGATAACATAAGCGCAGCAGAGGTGGCATTAGCTGCCATTACATCTGGATCTTGTTTCCCATCTGAAGAAAGCACACTAGCCATCACCTACAAGAAACACCAACAACTGTAAGAAGAAAGTACAATAAAAAGCTGCAAATAGCAAAAGAACTGCAAAAGAAACACCCAACAAGCTATTATATTACACATACCTGAACCTCATGGTAAAATCCAGCTGGGAAAAGCGGCCGAATAGGCCGATCAATGATCCGGCCACATAAAAGTTCCCGTTCTTTTGGAGCACCCTCCCTTCTCATATATGTACCTGGAATTACTCCTTGAGCAAACTGTTTCTCTTGATAATCGACCTGAACCAACGAACATCATCAAATGGAAGATTCATTATATATTAATATATAATACTGTTTATATTATATGAAACAAAAAAGAGAAGATCAAATTCTCCATTTATGCTTCCAGCTTAAGTTTTATCATAGTGACCGTGTATGACTAAAGTACACAGTTTATGAACATACATAACAAAAAAACTGCAGTATATATAGAGGAATTGAAGATATTTGAGGTCCTATCATTCTGTATTTGTTTATTGTTTTCTAGTCAATGTTGAAATTCCAGATTAAACAAATTCTGTGTAACAGTTCAAAAAATGAACACAAACTAAACGGTATAGCAGGGACATACGTACAGTAAGAGGCAAGAAATCACGAACACCGTCGCCTTTAGCTGAGCAAACTGTGGATAGAACGTTAGTATCCTCCATGCCTAATACAACCGCACCATTGGCGAACCGAGCGATCTTCCCTGTTTCTAACGTTATTAGGCGTGATCCGATTTCGAATTCTTCTCTGAAAGTTTCAAGGACTTTAGTTCTGGAAACCGGAGTTTCAGTATCCGCCGGCGAAGTGGAGATTGACGCCGCAAAGCTATGGCGGCCGGTGGTAATAGTACGACGAGAACATAAGCTTCGGCATCGGATTACATGGAGTACAGAATAGAGGAGGTGGTTTTTTCGGATTATCGCCACCGAAGCCATGGCGACGGTGAGCCTTCGAGAGACTTACGAGGGTTTAGGGTTTAAGATTTTTAGCGCCAGGGAAGGGCGAAATTGACCGGACAAAAAAAGTACTTGAAAAGTGATTTATTTTGAAAACAGAAATATACATATATCTATAGGTTCCGCTAATTAGGGGTGAGCACTTAATAGGTATTACCCGGTAAAACCGTCAAATCCGTTGGAACCGACCCGTGAGGAACCGTGAAAGCTAACTAGGGTACGGTAAACGGGTCTATGATTTAGCCTCAAAAGGGTACGGGTCTAGAACCGAAGACAACCCGTATACCCGTTAAAATATTAAACATAATTAAATATTTAGTGTTGATCAATATGTAAATATGTGATATATTTTTTATATTTACCAAATTTAAAAAGATGTGTTACTTTAATAATTAAAAATATTATATAAGTGAAAATATTATATAATTCTCATTTATAATATTTACAAATATTATAAATGAAAAGAAAAACATTAAAAGTGTAGCATATGTATATAAGTTTATATTTTAATAATTATTTAGAATTTTATTATAATACCCGATGATGATGATAATAATAATAATAATAATTTGAATTAGTCAAAATCACGTTAACTTGCATATGATTTCTTTTCCTTAAATATATCTTAACCCTAATTGTTTTTCAATGATTTGTTGTTGAATTAACACAGTGAAAAATATGATAATCTCATTCGTTAACTATACGGTCCATCTTCGCAAAACTCGCGAACCCTTCCCGTTTACCCATGGACCCTTAACCGACCCTTTTAACTATACGGGTCACGGGTATGTATTTTGTCATCAAAAGGGTACGGGTATACGGGTACGTGTCGGGTATACCCGTTTGCACACCCCTACCGCTAATGACACATTCACCCATTTTAAGTAAACACCTCGTATACGTTTATACGAGTCGTATAGGTGCACAAACCTTATTTATATATCTAACGGTTGGCTTATACGCGACGTATAGGTCTATACACCACGTATACAAACCTATGACATTTTGGTTTCCAAATTTGGCAGAATTTTGGTTTTCATAGTCTTATACGACGACTGTAAGATTATTTTTTTCTTTTAATAATACCAATATTTAATGGTTTTATACGACAAGTATAAGTTTTTTTTAAGTAATACCAACCTTTTTATCCAGTTTTTATCGGTTTCGCAGATAAATAAAGATTTTATTTTTATAAAATAATATGTTTTAAGATTAAATAAATAAATATTTCTATAAATATTTTTTAATAACTTTATTAATTAATCAGAACTAAAGTGTCGTATGACACATAACCAACCAGACAAACTAAACATTACACATATAAATAACTGAAATTGTACATAAAATTACATCAGTTTATACATACATAGCAAAAAATACAACTGAATGTGAAATACAAAAAAAAATGACCTTCCGACCCAGGATCCGGATACTGGGGTGGCAGATGTAATGGAGGAGGCTCGATGCCGACGACTCGTGACTGATTGACGAGGCGATCAACCACCCACATTATGAAGTCCTCGAGACGAACGATCTGGTGACTATGACGACGTGATTCCTGAGCAAGCCCATTTCTAAGGTTTATCTTCCATGAAGATATATCTAAGGTTTTCTTGCCATTTCATACGTAAAAACTAGCTTTTGCCAACAAAAACCCATTTCCAACCAAAACAGAGATTTGGAGGTTGATTCTTACTTGGAATTGCTCTTGATTTCATGCTCTATATCCTCCCAACGATCTTCCACATAAATGGTAGCAAGATGGAGGCTAAGAGGGAGTTTATTTGCACATTCGCTCTCTCTATAGAACTTGGGGCAATGTTTTGAAAACCGAACCGGTTGGACCAAGCACCGGAGATGCCGGTGGTCCAGTCATACCCTCTTTAGCCGTTCTAATTTTGCTTGGCCGGTCAAGGCGGTTACCGGTTGAACCGGTGTGTAACTAGCCGCGGTCGACCGGAGGAATAGAAGAGACGGTGTTAAAGAAATGGTGAAGTTGGGTAGTGATGAAGAAACCATTGCAGATTTGAAAGGGTCAGAACATGCAAGCCGGGCGGCAGAACTAGATCTGAAGTGAAGCAAGACGTGAGATTTCCTGGTGTGGTGGCGGAGCTTGACACAATGGTGATCTGCAACAGTTTGTGGGGGGGGCTAGGGTTAAGAGGTGTTCCTCCCTATATTTTGACGGCTTTACCCCTCATCCTTCTTACGTTCATTCGGTTCCTCCTCTTTTGCTCCCAACCCAGAGTGTCAGGTTTTCGAGATATTACAAGTAAACCTCATGTATCAAGTGTTTTGACTTATTCATTCTGATTATTGATTGTACATTAAAATTGTAAAAATATATTACATTTTAAGTGCCTCAACAGTACCTACAGTCCTAAACACAAATTATACGATAGCTAAAATGTAAAAGTAGATACAAAACGAAATTAGCATGAAACCATAAGAGGAACGTTAAAAGAAAACATCACAACATAGAATTTAGAAAGAACCTGCATTTGCAGCTGAACTTTCATTATAAGCATCCCATACAAATTCTAGAAAAACCGCTCTAACTTAGTTATTTCCTCGAAAAGATTCCAACTTTCGAATAAATCTAATGAGTCGAATCGAGAAAAAGTCAAACAAAGTCAAAGACACGTCCAACAGATCTAATCATCAAACCAAGCCTAGTCCTTTTTTTATGAAAAGGAATCATTGTTGTTTATTTATAATGCACTTAACCAGATCTAGGATACGAAAATAATCATAAAACAATGAAGATTGTTCACCTTCAAGTCCATCTCGGCTAACCCTGTTGCTGCCTGCAAGATTGTTACATGGACTACCACCAACAACGAGATCAAACCCGCCAAATGAACCCATGAATTGCTCCAGCCGGTCACCGTTCAATTGTTGAACATCGGCTAAGTGAATCAGGTTGCCTTTCTGGTTGGTTTGTTCCCACCAACTCCTAACAATATCGCGGTTAGCTTCAGAGATTTCAACCGACACAACGTTTTTCAAAGGAATCCCGAGCCTATGGAGCGCCACCTCCGCACCACCAATGCCCGAGAAAAGAGACAGCATGTTCAGACCGTTTGGAAATATGTCCTTCAGCACTGAGAGATGATATGCTACGGTATCTACCTGCAAAATGGAGTTACAATGTGGTTTACAAATTGTCTTTATCAAAGGAAATTTGTTTACAACCTCCTATATTGTTGACTCAAAAAATGGAAATTTTTAATAGTTACATGCAGGCCGCCCAAGTATTTAACTTTTTCATTAAAGCCGCCGATATATTGAAACAACGTTAAATGCCACTCTATTTCTGGAGTCTGATGAAGAAAATGCCCTCTCAAAATTTTATTGTCATGTTGACATATTATCAAATATTATTGTCTTTTAAAAAATTTTAGGACATTTTCAGTTTTTCACCATCCTGACATGCTTTTGGCTAGATTTGCTATAAATGAAATTAACACTTGGGTGGCTTATAAATTAGAAAAACAATATATTTAATGATTTTTTTTAAATCCAACAAATTTAACTCATAACATGTTGACACCTCGCCAAATATATTTCTCTTTTAAAATACCTTTGCCATCCGACGTGTTTTGGCCAGAAGTGGTATAAATTATATTTGAAGCATACTTGGGTGGCCTAAAGTAGTTTAAACATTTAATGAAAATTTTTTTGATGAACTTTTCTTATAAAAAGGTGGAAAACGAAAGGGTTATGTGTGTCGGCCCATCCATTTTGAGCCATTACCCAACCTACAATTAATCTATATTCAGTACAAAAATTTTAATAATGGTTTTAAACAAAGAAAACAATGCAAAAGGGAACAAGTCAAGTTGTATAACAATTAGCCTCGAGAAAGTTAGAAGGACAAGATCTATTTATCTCCTTCCCTTTCTTTTTGTCTCATATTTTCCCTTCTATTTTAACTGTTATGTACACTTATTCCCTACCGTATCGTTTATTAGCTGTCTTTCTAACTAATTTATAGAAAAACAAATAAATGAGGGAGTTAAATTCAGGGTATATCGATGTTTTAGGTCAAACCTATTGCCTATGTATATTCCTTTCAAGTTTCAATATCCAAATCGATATGGATATTGTTACAATCAAAACGGCAACAGTTTTCTGTTTACAGTATTTGTTATAGAGTCCATATCAAATTTGATGTTAATCATAGCATGTTTAACCTATAAATCACATTACACCAATAATTCTGCATTGGATGGGTATTTATAATCTATTAAAGGTGGCAGTTTCGACTCATTTACTTATGAACAGGTCAATTCGGGTTATGTTCTATACCCAACAGTTATTTTTAATGCATACAACATACTAAATCGCTTTATTAAAAAAAATAGATTATTGCTGTTGTATAATTTTTTTTTATCATATTCAACATACAAACTATAAAAGAAACATTCTTTCAATTAGACAAAAAAAACAGTTCAGGTCAACCAGACCCATTTCAACCCATACCTAAAATATCACCCGATTTGACCCATTACCAAACCCGCGAGACCTATCCATTTTACCATTCTGGTATCAATTACCAAGAACTATAGAGATACAGTAATATAATTACCTGAAACGAGTTGCCAAGTGACTTGTATCGGTCGGTCCTACTTATCCCCCCACCTCTCGTATGATTTCTAGGAAATCCTAACAGCATTTCCACCTCATCGGGCTCTAACGGCGCCAACTTGTTCTTCCCAACCCACACCAAATTCCACTTTCTGCATTCATCCATGACATACTTCTGCACATGCTGAGGTGGATCAGCACCCCACTTTTCTAGAGCCTTCCGAATCCTGTCTGTCAACTTAGCACTCCCAATAACTGTTTGCAAACAGTTCAGCTTAGTTCTCTTATCCCATTCTGGCCACCACTTTTTTGTCAACGGTAATGCATCATTAATAGTTCGGGGAGGAAGAGGTAAAAGCGGGAATCGGTTATTTATTGGGAGATTATGAACATAACCACGTTTTCTTGCTGCAGCACAAAAGTATTTGGAATCAACAAATTCGGGCTCCACGTCATACAGGAATCGGGAAATTGTGTCCCAAACACCCTTCGGAGCTAGGGCAACATTTTCATAGTAGAAGAATGGCGGCCCGATGGCGGCTTCTGGTAGGATTCTGTGAGGTTTTACAATACCATCAGTTGGGGTTCCAAACCCGATCATGGGGTTTGGAAGACGAATTACTTCGTCGTCTTCGGTTTGCACTCCCTTACGTTTTTTCCTTTTCCACATCTCGAGCTCATATAATTTTCTTTTCTTAAGGTTCCCATTGAGTGAGATTTTGGGTTTCTGAAATTAGAATGGGAAAAAAAAGAAAGAAATTGTAATTAGGAAGTGAATAAAAGATGGCAATTTCGACCCATTAGCTAATGAATGGGTCAATTTGAGTTGTATTTTACCTCAACAGGTCAAATGAACAAACTTAAATAGGGGGGAAAGAGAAGGGGGGTTAAAAGGTGGCCAATATGTTTTTTCATACATCTAAAAATGTTTTGTTCAAAAATTCAATTATTAATGTAACGACATAGTTTTAGTTACATATTTAACGCATTAAATGCTAATGTCTATAATAGGCTGAAAAGTGGTTCTGGTTTGACCCGCTCAACTGGCACAAAAATTTATCTGTTTTCATTTGTTACCCGGCCTACTACTTCAACAAAACCACACAGAATAACATCATCACGTTTTGACTTGTTACCCACAGAGAAAAGTGGTTGGATAACAGGTCGGAACGGGTAAAGACACTCTGTATCGGGTTGGGTTCTCCCACCAACACTTTGTTTGTCTGTTTTTGCATTTTGCAGATAAATAGAAATATTTGATGTGTAAAAAATATATTACTACAAAAAACTATGTTATTCTTTGTCATAAAGCAGTTTAGAAGGATGTACAATTGAATAAACATTGGACGAGTTTTAAACCTCTTGGCCCATTCCCTTCTTAGCCTAGCTTTCTTTTCAGGTGTTTGATGTTTATTATAATAGATATATAAACCCAAATTGACTCACTTTTAAATGTGTTAAAATTGACCCTCTTTGAAATACGCTAAACGAACGAAAATCTTTTTTTTTCAAACATAAAAAATAGAGTTTTAAAGCTGTTCTAGTTTTAGGAACTGAAATATGAAGAAAAGCAAGCACCTCTTCTTCAAAAAATACGTCTTCTGTCTTCGCCATTTGGGCAGCACAAATAAAATCGGTTAGTTCTGCAATTGAAGCTTCTGGTCCTGCAAAAAACGGTCAAGTGGTAAGGCTCCCACTCCCAGCTTAAAGAACACAAAGAAAAAAGAATAAGAAGTCCATAAGTTATAAATTATTTGTTTTAGGGTTTTTAATATAGAATAAACAACATCAACCCTAGATGTTTCTTCATTTCTTTTACGACTTTTGCAGGTTTCTTTGTTTCTCTGTTATTACCGCAGCATCAATGATTTGAACTTGGGGCATGACAATTTGGGTTTAAACTTTAAAGGTGATCCAGAAGAGGTTAAGGGTGACCGGAGGGGATAATGGTTGGGAGGGTGGTAGTGGTGGTTGACATTGAAGATGAGAGTGGTGGTGGTGGCTGATGGTGGTGAGTGAGTCGTTAAGAACACATTCAAAGATTCATGACTAGAAAATTATAAATGATAAAAATTGCATTATTAATGATAAAAATTGTTCTATAAATACTAAAAAATCTAACAAATGATTATAATTATTATTAAACGTGATAAATAAATTATGACAATAACAATTAAGTTTGTATAAAAAAGTTAAATTTTATATACAGATAATCAGTTTTTATAAAATACTAAATTTTATATAAAAATGTAAAATCTTGTATAAAAATGATAAAAATTAACACAAATTGCTAAATTTTATATTGAATAAAAAAACAAAAAAATCAAGAAAATATAAAGTTTTATATATAGTCTACATCAGCATTATTATTAAATAGGCAAAAATGCCAAATAATATAGAAAATGCCACATTAGAGACATGTAAGAGTGACAACTCAGCAGGTTTACCTGCTAAACCAGTTTACAGGTTAGCAATGACTCGCATGGGACAAATAACCATCTTTTAATGACCCAGTGAAGCAAAAAATAGTAAATCTTCCATATTGGATAAAAGAGAAAGAACATTATTATTCTATGTAAAATCCCTTTCGTGTTATGCCATTTAGCCCATAAGTTTTACTAAAAGCTTTAAACGTTCTTTACAAATGTTAAAAGCGTATTATTTGTGAACATATGAAAGGATTCAAAAAAATATACTTACCACATCTATCTATGGCTGCTGAAGCCTCTTCTATGGTATAACCCATATTTGCTAAGGATAATATGGCTTTCTCATGTTCAGGTAAAGAACTGTTAATTTCCTGCATAAATATATATATTTCAAATATCAAGTTTCTTTGACAAATTCAACAAATATTTAACTATACAAAATCATAATTAAGCATATATCAAACACAGCAAGTATTACTATCACATAAAATTAGAAGCGAGTAATTTCATCCAAATAAATGAATAAAAAGGAGAAGGCAGAATAAGATACAAGAATTTACTTACAGCTATTTCACTACCAGACCAGCTGTCATCAGAGTCAGAGAGATCAGCAAGAACACTCTCATCATAGTCAGAAGACAACTGACCATTATCTACAAATTGTTGTTGCTGAGGAGAGCTGAGATGACATGAGTTCAGTTCATCAGGAGACTCTTCAGAAGCAAGAGCCTGTAATAAATCAATAGAACATTAATACGAATAAAAAAAAGATAAGACAGGAGATTCTTACATGTAACTTGATTAAAGATCATGAAAGTTTTAATCAAGGATAAAATTTACTTATGCTTACCCCGTATGTAAGTAGAGATTCAAGTATCGATTCTGTGTTGGTCTCCCCTACACATATTGAAGAACAAATTTGTAAAGCAAGTTATCTAGGTTAAACTAAAACAAAAAAACAAACAAAACTACAATTGAAGTAATTAGTAAATTATATACCATTTTCTTTAATTGCTTTTGCAATCATTTCTTCAGAAAATCCCATTCCTAGGAAATGCTGAACCAACTTGGAGTTTGAAATGCCTGCTGATGAGCTCGCCTTGAGATGAAAATAATAAAATAAAATAAAAACTAGATGTGAGTCAAGCTCTGACAAAAAAACTTGCACCAAAAGACACAAAATTTACATAGGAGAGAGACAACTATAAAAAAACCAAGTATATAAACTTCTAATCAACAAATTATAAAACGAAAATGATGGGCTTTTACATGTGTTACCTAGTTTAAGATAGAAATGGATATTTCAATCCATTTACATGGAAACAGATCAACTTGAGCTACGTTTTATTGATAACGCATCAAACAGGCAAAACTAAAAGATAGCTAGAAAAGGAACAGGTTGAAAGGCTTAGAAGTCACCCGAACATGTACTCAAGCGTTTACAACCTCCCAAATTGTTTAACTAAAAAAATGGATCTTTGTTTCAATGGTAGTTTTTGTTATCACATTTAATACTTAAATTTCTATGCAAATAATAAAATTGGGCAAAAAATGTTTGGCGTGACAATCCACCCGTTTTGACCAGTTACCACCCCCGACCCGTTCATTTTTGCCAATATTTTAAGACCATTTGGATTTCTTATGCGTCGCATATCCAGGAAATGAATATGTTAACTTATGTCTTAAATTGTTTATTCGACAACTCTAAGAATTGGTAATAAGACTCATGTTCCTTTAAGGAATATTATTATTTTACTGAGCATCTAAATCACAAGATTTCTAAAGTTGCAGAACTACAACTTTCTAAAGTGCATCGTCATCAAACTAAACGCCATATGACCTACTTAGTCGATATAGGTTGCATCATCATCAAAACGGAAGTCTAATGGGTGTTTGGATGTGTGTTTCTAAATTGATCATATGATATTCTATAATCTGAATCAGTTAATCAGCATTAATAAAACATGATATAGAAGATGATGTTTTAATCAAATGTTCAAGTGTTTGGAAAATCGATTACTTTAAGGAACAATAAACAAAATGACTAAAAATTGAGAAAAAAGAGACCCCTTTTGTTAAGTGGGGCAAAAAGTCTCAAATAGGTCATTTTAATTACAGTTAGATAATCAGTTTTGCTGCAGCAGGTATGTTTATTAGTAGTCAGATCATTTACCTCCCCATTACTAACAATAGTCCCGACGTTCCGAGCTACCCCATTTGAACAAGACGAAGGGCCTATGTTCTCAATCTCAAGTTCATCTTCAGTATCCCAATCGATATTCTCATAGTCCTCACCAGAAGCATTTCCATCCTATACAAGTGAAATAACATAAAAGAATAAACCAAAGATGATGAATTTAAGTAACAAAAGTATAAAACATAACTCATAACAAGCAGTGTATAAGATGGTATCAGAAGGAAGTACCATTTCACTAAAACCTTTAGTCTTGCACAATGAAAGCTCTCAATCTGTTAAAGAGGAAGATTCCATACAAAATTAGTACAGCCTATGCAACAAAAAACATTTAAGAACATTTGACGCGAATATAGCAGTTGAGTCATTAGGTAAGGTTTATGATAGAGACCCATTGAGCGGGTTAGACTCCAAGATAGAGACCCTTTGAGCGGGTTAGTTCCAAGAAATTAGAGAAGAACAAGAAAACAATTTTGCTACAATTTTCTGCTTAATATTCTCAAGAACTAAAAGGCCTTTTAAGGCTTACAAACACGAAGGGAAAACGAACAAGAATTAACCGAAATAAAACATGGGTACTCCACTAAACCACTAACTAAATTACTGAACACTAATTCAAAGCAAGTAACTAAATACAAGGTGCATGCATGATGTGGTGACATGGTGATGGGTTGAAGAGTGGGCACGTATCAGTTTAGCAGTAAGAAAAATGCAGATTCTTCAAATTGCAATAATCACTTTTTTATACATACATCCAAACAACCCCTAAATCCTCCTATTTGCATGTTTGGGATTGCTTATCTATACTGCTTGTATGATTATTTGTTAGAAAAAAAAACAGTTTTTAATATTTCCTCCACACTGATTATTTCAAAGATAAGCAGTCTTAAACTCTCTTCATAAAAAATACTACATTTTGGTTCATAAGCAACCAAACACGTCTCTTACAGCCTTTCAAGGATTAAATTAGTCTAAAATTAAATTCTCTTTTTTAAGTTTAATAAAATCAGTGCATTATCAAACAATAAGCGCAGAGTTTCATCTTATGAACCCAAAAACAAATACTACACAAAATTGAAACCCTAGTCAGCTTCAAGTCATCTGCTTTAATCCCGCCGACAGACTATCAACACTTAATTTAAAAAAAAATAACAACAAAAACTCCAAAGGATGAAATTCGCGTGCTATCGTACATGTACGGAACAACCTAGATTGAAACCAAACACATAAATTAGACCAATTTCAACAAAATTTACCCCGAATAGCCTAAAATCGGAGCTAATTCGCAGCAAATATCCAAAATGCAGCACCTGTGACACAAACTGCATCAAAAAACGAAGAAAAAATCATCAAAACTAGTGAAATGAAAATTGGGGGAATTTATCGTCAATTGGCAACATATCGACGATTAAAACTGGTAAATTGGGGAAATTGATTCAATCGATACAGGACAAAGCAAGTAAAAGGTGATTTACACATGTTCCGAGTTTTGATTCCTGCAACTTTCGCCGATTAGGGGAAGAGGGAGGGAGAGAGAATCGCGAGGGGGGCGTCGTGACGAGCCCCTTTGACGAAATATTTGTCACGGAGAAAGTATAAGTTAATACTCGTTTTCACTACAGTTTATAAAAAAAGCGTGCACTACACGTACTGGTGGAGGTCATAAACTACACGCGCCGTTAATAAAAATAGTATATTACGTCGAATAAAGAAAATAAAAGTAGATTTTTTATACGTGTCAAATGATTAATTTTTGAATTTTGTTTATGTCGGTGATGTTTTCATTATCTGTTTTGATTTGATATTTTAGGTTTTAGAAAGGTTGATGTGTCATTTTATAAAATTAAATATTTAATTTTCTTAATTATTATATAACAGCATTTGTTTGTTTTGTTTTTTAAATCAGTTTTAATCTTTTATTTTCTTACTAGATTATAAACTCATGTATTACATGCGGTTGTATAATAAAAATTATATATTTTTATAATGTGTAAATTCAATATGTTTATAATAGAAACTACATCAAAGAAGAAATAAAGAAAATAAATTACAAATCATAAATATCTAAACACTTCTTTAAAAAACGACATTTTTTGTTGTTTTAGAAATTTGACCGTCTTGTGGGAGCTCTTTTTAAGCAAGCGAAGATCCCCATATGAACAGGGAACATATAGAGAGAGAATGAACTTCCATATACAAAGTACCATTCACGAAAGCATGTGCAAAAGCATGAATATCATAAAGTTATCAAATAATTAATTCTATTACACAGGGTAATCGTTCATAGAAGTGAAAATGCACCACGACCAAAAATGGAATGCGATTTTTTGTTAATCTGTGATCGTTAATTAAAACTTACAACTAAAATATATTGATAATACCTAATAGAACCAAATATTAACTCATCTATAGTAAGCTGATCTTAATCCCAAGATCTATTAACTTGAAGGCCTTTGTTAATTTGAACAAATGTGTTGTTAAAAAATATCAAAGCACAGATCAAACCATTCCCTGAAGTTATCTCCTTGTAAAATCATTCAGAAGAAGATTATTAAACAATATTCAATGAAATAATATTCAAGTTACAATTGATGACACTCAAGAGACAAACCATTTCCTTTCATGAAATCATTGTTTTCACCACTTCCAAGATTATCACACTTGATGCTCAAATCCAGGAAAATGGAACTTAGGGTAGGATCAACATTTACATCTTTGTATGCATAAAATTATCAAAGCATCTCCTCCATTTGGTGCAACCTTCATATACAAAAACAACAATCCTATTATAAGAATCTTGAAGCCACCAAAATGTGGAAAGAATTAACTTAATGTTACATAATCACAAACCTAATTACTTTCAGACACTATACACCACTCAAATTTGTGTTTTTAGAAGATATAGCCATGTTAACTGGTTACAATAATAACAGTAAAAGCGGCTAGCTCTCAAGCATAGTTGTCAATAGCGCTTGTAGCGGACGCTATAGCGCGCTACATAGAGATTCGATTAGTCATCGCTATCTTCATTTCTCGAGTGAATAGCGACCCAATAGCGAATATTCCTTTTTTTATTTTTTTATGTTTTTAACCAGTTTTTTACTTGATTAATATGAATAGGGTTGCTAATAACCCTAATATATGAAGATTTAGATGATTATTGATTATAATTGCTACATATCCTACAATAGTTGAATATAAAATATTTCTAAAACTTTCTACTAGTGTATCGCTAAACGTGAAATAGCGCCCGCTATTCGCTACGTAGCGTATAGGTGGCTTGTCGCTATTTACCGCTATTCGCTATTGACAACTATGCTCTCAAGTGCTATAGTTAGGTGTTAAAGGATGTAGTTATCAGTTCCTATGAACACATAAGAATAGAAACCTCAACTGAATGAAACACACATATATCTAAATATGAAGAAAAATGATTTGAAGCTCAGTATAACGTTAACGTCCAAAAATAGAAAGAAAAAAAAAGGTAAACATAATGTGTACTTACCCAAGCTGATCAGTTGCAACCACCATGAAGTGTGTGTGCAGGAGCATCAAAATATCTGAAAAAGAAACCTTGTGCAGCTTCATATCCATGCACCATTACAAGAGTAGGTGACCCCTCTTTGCTGTCAAAGGTGACGGTGTTGATAAATCTTGATTCATTGCTGGCGGAACGGAACCATTTCACTTTAGAACCTGTTCTTGAGTATATGGTGTCCTAGTATTCAATCCAAAACAGTAATTAATAAGCTTGTGATATGATAAGGACCAATTAAAAAAAGAAACACCACATATCCATCCACCAAAGTAAGAGCTAGCAGGTGCATAGATGCCATCCTATTTTTCAATTCATATTGCATCATACAACATCAATCTTGGTTTTAAAAAGCGTGAGGTGCACCGAAGCAATATGGTCCCTCTAGTCGAGGCGAGAGGCTAATATTTTTTATATTTCTCATAGGATTCTATCATCACATACCCAAACTTTAGATATAAATAACTCTGTATGATCACACTTGATGCCCAAATCTAGAAAAATGGAACTGACAGTAAAATCAACATTTACATCTTTGTATGCATAAATATATTAAAGAATATAGAAATGAATATAACTCAGAAATACCAAAAAAGTTGGAGGCCTAGGACCCTAACATTGGCATAACTCAGAAATAATTATAAATTGAAGATCTTTCTACACATAACCAGATTACTAATCCAACAGGAAATAAAATAGGCAGTGAACAGGGGTTAAAACATCAATGAGTGAAATAGGCAGTGAACAGGGGTTAAAACATCAATGAGTGATCTAGTCCAACAGAAAAACATAAGTTATTGTTTACAAATAAAACATAAGTTAAAATAACAATTTTAGGGAACAGGAGTTGAATGCTAAATTACTAATCCAACAGGCAAAATAATATGAACTTTTTGAAAGATGATGTAACACCCTTAATTGGAACACCAATTATTAAAACGTTTAAACGCGCGGAAGCTAAAATCCCAAGATTTTTTTATTTTTATTTTTTTACCCTTCGCGCGAAGATCCAGGGTAACCCTTTCGCGTACCGCGAGGGAACCCCAGAAAAGCTTGACCGAGAGAATGGTTCTTCGCGTACCGCGAAAGCCCCATTTTTGGCTGTCCGGCTTTCTGGTCTTTCGCGTGTCGCGAAAGGCCCTCCTATTTCTTTCGCGTACCGTGAAGAAGCTCAGTAAACAGAAAATTAGCTTTTTCTCAGATTTTCAACACTTAGCCAAATTTTCCAATTTTCACAGGACACCAATTTTTTTCCAACCACTTGGGTTTTTGACCAAAACATTCATTCACTAAAATATACACAAAAATACCAATTCTTGTTTCAAATTACATCTCTTTTAAGGATTTCAATTTACATCCCAAAAACATCATTTTTACATACGAGAATCCGCCAACGCCTCGGACTTGACTGTAACTACATCGGAGCTTTTCCTACATAACCACATAAATATATCACCATTAGTAATGAAGATAAATATATCAAACAAGTAATTACAACTTGTTTTCACCCATTTACCCATTTGACCCGTTTGTGTTAGGAATCAGAGTCGGTAGCGCAGCGAACACAACACACAAACACACTTAAACGAAAAGAAGAAAGCAATAAACGACACAAGGATTTAGAGTGGTTCGGTCAAGGTGACCTACATCCACTTGCTGCAACTAGGGTTTACTTTTATTGATAGGTGCTACAAGAAATTACAATTACAAGACTGAGTATTTATAAACCAAGATCAGTGTTGTAAAAATCGCTAGGCGGTGGGGTAGGGCCTAGGCGGGATTAATCGGATTATAATTTTTATATGTAATTTTCAGTTTTTTATATATATACACACATTTTTATATGTAATTTTTATAAAAATGTTCATTTTTAAACCACACCAAAGGTTTTCGCCGGAATTTGGCCGGAAAGTTCAGGTTTTCGCCGGAAATTTCAGGTTTTCGCCGGAATGTTCACCGGAATCTGGCCGCCTAGGACCGCCTAGGCCCAAAATTCCTCCTTAGCCGAGCGCCTAGCGATTAATCGGCGCCTAGGCGCGATTTTTACAACACTGACCAAGATTAGGGCTGGTTAATAAGGCAATTACTAAACAATAGGAATTAGGGCCGGCTGCCCCTCTTCCCTCTATTCCAGCCGTAACAGGCTAAGTAGCCCAGGCCCAAACCTGGCCCAGCCCGATCCAGCCCAAAAGCCTTCATAACCCAACAATCTCCCACTTGAAGGCTTTGCCCATACAAAACATCCAAGCAAACTCAACACCAGTAACTCCAGTAATCTCTATAAACAAGTCCTCCAAGCCCAAGCTAAGACTCCATGTCAAACCCTCCTAGTTGCAGCGGCCCTTATCATCAGTAACCTGAAAGGCCCGTTGAAGCTCCACCGAGCTTCAACCCAATACCAGTCATACCAGACCCAGCCGTGATTATCTCCACCACCGACCCATCTTCTGTCTCAACCGACTTGCACGTTCCGCCGGCTCCAGAGATGCACCAAAGACCATCATCACTCTCCAAATTCAGCAAACAATCCTCAGGAGAGACTTTCTCATTCGGAATCTTGGTCTTCAAAACCCAACGGACTCTTGGAACTGTACCCGGAACACGTCCCGTGCTCCCACTGTTCCCAAACCCCCTGACTGGTTTCACCCTCCGAACACATTCAACTGACATCTCAGTAGCTCCAGGCTTCACGTTTGCAAAGTGAACCCTCTTAGTGCGAGATTCAGTGAACCGGACTTTATCACTCTGAACCGGGACGGTCACACATCCCTCAGCAGGTACCTCAACTAAATACAGTGATCCTCGTTTTTTTCCCGAGCAATAACGAGATTTCCATCTAACACTTTCCACTTTCCACCGCCAAACTTGACATCCAGTCCCTATTCATCCAATTGACTAACAGAAATACGATTCATCATCAGACCTGGAATTACCCTGACGTTTTGCAAGTTCCATGCAGTTCCTAATGGAGTCTTCAGATTCACATCTCCCATGCCCGTAACCTTTAAGGTTTCACCATTTCCTAGTCTTACCTGTCCAAAATCACCTTCTTTTAGATTCACCATTGATTCACCGCTGTGCATAGCATGAATCGATGCTCCTGAATCCATGACCCAAGAGCCCACACTGCTTTCCACACTACAAACCAGTGCATCATCATAACAGACGACCTCAGTAGTGTTCACTTCAGCAGACTTTTTCTTTTTGGCCTTTGGGCACTGACTCTTAAAATGCCCAACTTCTTTGCAGCCCCAACATGTGACAGTCTTAGGAGTTCTGGATGCACTCCTACCCCTGCTCCCACTTTCCCTGTTATTCCCTCTTCCCCTGCTTACACTTAACAATTCAGAAGAAGATGAGCTACCTTGCTTCCTACGTCTTATGTTTTCTCCAAGAATCAAATCTCTCATCCCTTCAAATGTAAAACCACTGGGCCCTGTAGAATTGGTAATAGCAGTTACCGTTCCGGACCAGCTATTCGGCAGTGAAGATAACAGCGCCAGACCTTGAGTTTCATCATCAAAATTGATTCCCACAGAACTCAATCTGGACAAAAGTGAATTTAAATTGTTGATATGTTCTGTCACAACGTCTCCTTCCTTCATCATAGTCAAGAAAAATTCTCTCAACAAGAACAGTTTATTTGACGCCGACGGTTTCTCATACATGTTTGACAGAGCTGTCATCATGCCACGAGCCGTGGTTTCCTTCATGATGTTGAACGCAACACTCCTCGTCAAAGACAATGTAATAGCCGCCTTGGCCTTCTTGTCCTTCGAATCTCAAACATCTTGACTAATCTTATCAGTTTTTTCTTCCAATACCACATCCAAGTCCCTTTGACTCAACAGAGCTACAATTTGCATCTTCCACCATGCAAAGTCTGTCCCGTCGAACTTCTCAATCTGTACCTTCCCGTCCTCAGCCATCACAATAGCAAACAGATAAACGAACTTGAACACGAAAAAAAAACTTAACCCGTCAACTCAAGGGTTAGAACCCTAATCGGCGATCAACCTGGCAGCAACCCAAATCAACAGCGACCAGAAAACCAGCCACCACAGTCCCGGCGACCAACAGTTTGTCCGGCGGCTACCTCAAAACCCTAATCGAACCCGCTCTACACTTCCTCCCTTCCTGCGACAGTGATTAGCAGCCAAAAACAGGCTCCAATCAGCCCAGTTACAGCCGAACAGAAGCAGAACAGAAACGGAACAGCAGCAACAGTCAGCGACTAGATCTCCAACGACAAAAACAGCCGCAAAAAATCGAAACAGCAGCCCTTGCGGCTTCGAACCAGAACTCAGCAGATTGGTTCAGCACCAATCGCAATTCTGACAGCCTCTCGGATCGTTTTTCCGTGCGAAAACCGTGTGTAACAACGAGCCAAAGCTCTGATACCAGTTGTTAGGAATCAGAGTCGGTAGCGCAGCGGACACAACACACAAACACACTTAAAAGAAGAAAGCAATAAACGACACAAGGATTTATAGTGGTTCGGTCAAGGTGACCTACATCCACTTGCTGCAACTAGGGTTTACTTTTATTGATAGGTGCTACAAGAAATTAACCAAGATTAGGGCTGGTTAATAAGGCAATTACTAAACAATAGGAATTAGGGCCGGCTGCCCCTCTTCCCTCTATTCGAGCCGTAACATGCTAAGTAGCCCAGGCCCAAACCTGGCCCAGCCCGATCCAGCCCAAAAGCCTTCATAACCCAACAGTTTGCACCCATTTTGTCATTAGGATACAAATAACTTGCATTTAACCTTACAAGTTCCATTCTTTTCATTTGTCAATCATAATTAACATATTTCCATTTCCATTATAGCACGTAGGCCATAACCTCATTTCCATTATGAAACTTAGATCATAACCTTATATCCCATTTCCATTATAATACTTAGATCATAACCTTATTTCCATTATGGTATTTAAACTATAACCTCATTTCCATTATGATACTTAGATCATAACCTCATTTCAATTATGGTATTTAAACCATAACCTCATTTACACATCCATTATAGTATTACAACTATAACTACATTCATTCATTTACACATATCCATTATAGTATTACAACTATAACTACATTCATTCATTTACACATACTAGTTCATACACATTCATACACATACATTTCAACAACATAGTATGCACACATAACACATGTACCACCTTTTATCATCAATACTAAGTAAGTGCAAAGGCACTTAACTTTCGGGTTAGAAAATCCCGCACCACCTTCTCGGTTCACAATTTGATTACCTAAACATATACACCTAGTTTAGTAATCTAACATACATCAAAATCACATTATAATTGGGTTCACAACCCAATTTCCCATTTACAACCCAAACTGACCCATTTAGGTTATTCCCATATCCAAACACCCTCTTTCAATCCAAACTCACCTACTTGAGTTTCCTTTCCAATTCATTGACACTAATTTTTCATTCAATATTTTTCATTAGGTTAATTTGATGTTCATTCTATTGGATATTAGGTTTATTATTGTGAGCCCACGGGCCCATTAGATATCTAGGGTTTAACACCATATAAACACTTAAACATCATTAATTCAAGTGTTTAACACCATATAAACACTTAAACATTTCTAATTCAATTATTCAACCTCCTATCATCATTAACCAAAACCCCCCCAATTTTCTCTATATGAACCCTAACTTCTCATAATCAAAATCAAAGGGTTCTAGGATGTTAATCACCATTCTTTACCTTTAGTTTAGCTAGATTATCAACAATTTAACACCAATTAACCACATGCATTCAAAATTTCCGGATTTTTACAAAACCCACCAACTAACAAATTCAAAAGTGAAATCAAAGGAAGATAATCACTTACTTGATGTTAGGAAGGTGATGTGTGAGCCAAAACCTTCACAAAACAAGCTTCAAATGCACGAAATTGGACTTCTACACCCTTTTCTCCTTTTTCTCTTCAAACCGTCGACCTCTTCATCAAAATGGAGAGAATTTTGACTTCCACTAGTTAAAATGGCAGATTTTGCCATGTTTCACATTTAGCCCCTACACTTCTATTTCACTCCAAAATTAGTTAAAAACTAACATAACCCAATTACTAACTTGAAACTCACTTGCTTCAACTTATTTCTAAAATATTATTTTCACCATAATATTAATTAGAAATATTTATTTAATTGAAAACGAAACCCGAATTTTGGTTCGTTACGGATGATATGATACTAATCGTCCCTTACAACTTATATGAAAACATGCACCACCATGGGTATTGTAACAATGAACTTAACTAAAAATATCACCAATAAACACCCCTTTGGCATCCCAAGGGCGTTTCTCAAACGACATACCAACGGTGCTCTGTTTCTCATTATTGATCCGAACCCAAATTCATACTAATAAAAACCCTAATCAAAATCATTACAGAAAAAGAAGACTACTATTAAAAAATTAGGGATTTTGATTTCACTATAATAAGTAATAACCATCTGTTCCACATAGAAATTATATAACGAAGCTCTAAAACTCAATTAGAACAACTAATAATCAATTAAAATATTCATCAAGTTACCTGATACTCATTTAGGACATGAATCGAAAGTTTGAAACTTGGAGGTCCTTGTGGGAAAGATTAACCATGACATCGTCTGCTCCAATCGAAAGTTACAAGCACCCTCCGGGCTTAGAGGTTGTTGTTTCGTCAAAATTGCAAGAATTGAGGGTCTTTTTAGATCTGGATACCGCAAATGGAACCCAAAAAACGCCGATTTTGTGGTTTCAGTCTCTGAAATCATGATAGGAAACGCGAAGGATCGTAGATCTGGAAGTATCGGATACAGAAATCATATTCATCCATCGAATCGCTCTCCGATCTAGAGTTTTCTGATCTAGAAGTTCCAGTATAGATATCAAAGAAGAAGCACCTGTTGAGATCGTTTATTAGGTTGAGGATGTTTGATAAAAAGATATATATATTTGTCATAATTTAAACAAAAATATAAAATAAAATAGGCAAAAAAATGTATTATTTTAACCAGATAACTATGTTGTAACTTGGTTAGAGTATATTGTTTATAAATACATTATAAAATTTAAAATTTATGAATTTATGACACGGTAAAATTGTGAAAACATGTTGAAGGAGTAACGCCACAAATCGATCTGGTTCGAAAGAGAAGATGGTTTAGTTCGGATAAGAAGACAGTTCGGAAATGAAAAGAACATTTAACAAGCTAGGCATCTTTCAATAACGAATGGATCTAGACAAGATATAGATTATGTATCAATAGTGTCAGACTCTTCTTCATCATATGAAAAACACTAGCTTATGGCCCCAATTTGAAAGGGCCTCTATAGAAAAGTCTCTAACATTTATGCATTACTTTTATATACTCCTTCAAGTTTTTACTTCCATATTTTATAAAATTTGTTGTGAGACGTTTGACCTAGTTTATTTTGTATTTTACCAATTAGTCCATTATCAATGAACTTTACTAAGGCAGACTATGTTATCTATACAAGCTTCTTCATAAATAATTGGGTTGAAGTTACCATATCTACCGTTAACATTAGCGATTTGTTGTTAAAAGTTTGATCTCATTGCATAGGCAACAATTAAAATGGTAATTTTACACTCTTAATTTTGATTTTGAAAACGAATCACTTACTTCTCTAAAAGACAACTGTATCTTAAAATTTTTATGACTAGAGTTTTGTCAAGTGGGTAAGTTATTATCGTGTTGGATAATTTATTTTTCTGATAAAGTTTTTCCAACTAGTTTTAGACCTACATTTATTAATATGCATTACCATTCCTTTAAATTATTTGCTGGGAACCCTTTTAAAGTGCATTATAAAATTATGCTACCGATTGTAACATCTCATTTTCGTATAAACTTATAAAAACAATTAAGCGATCAAGGTTCTGTCTTGATGGCCAGGGGGGTTTTCCTAAAGGTTCCCCTCTGTGGAGGTCATGAGTTCGAATCTGGTAAGGTGCACTTCATAAAAATTAAGAACATCCTCTGTAGATTTGAATTCCTTGGTGGTTGTTTGGGTAGACAAATGTATAAGCTTCCCCTGGTGGGACGTGTCAGTTGAGCCCACGACGTTCAAAAAAGAAAGTTATGAAGGATTTATTCACATTTATTTAGATCGCATAAATTATATTTTATAAATTATAAGATATAATGTAGATTCTAAGTGGCTTATAAAGTATGTTGAACCTTAATTAGCAAATTTGAGACTTGTAAATGCTTAAAGGAGGTCTAAGGACCAAAAGTGTAAACTATGAAACTTGCTTATAAAGCTAGCAAAATCCAGGGGCTTTTATGTCATTTCTGAAAGTTGACTTAAAGGGGGCAAAAGGGGATTAATTCAGTCATTTTGGTCAAAATTGGGGGAGAGTGTATGTGTGTGAGTGGAAAACGCCGGGAAGAATTGGAGACGATGAGAAGATGGCGAGTTTCTTCAAAATTGAAGGTGTAGAACAAGAATTTGAGATGTGTTATCATCATCTATCCATGAAAAACCAAGGTATGTAATTTGTTTCATCTAAACCCTAGATTCTTGATGTGTTCTCGAGTTGAAGAATTGGGGGTTTTGCTTGTTTGATTATTGATGGTAATCTCAAGTATATTTGTTGTTAGGATTCATAAGCTCCATTGTTTGTGGATTGTGTGTGTGTTTCATGTTGAGAGTTCTTCAGAGTTTTGATTTAATCATGAGGTTTTGAGTTATAATCTGAAACTAATGGATAAATAAGGATTCATTGAGTTAAATACACCTCATTTGATGTTAATTAAATTTTAGAAGTGGTTGAACATGCTTTCCAATAATCATATAAAATCAACCTTCGACCTGATTAATGTGTTTGTTTTTGGGTTAAAAAGCTATCCAAGTGTTCTACATTTTATCTTTGAACATGATGAACTTATTCCAAATGTAAAATGGTAAAAATAATAGATTAAAATGGCTATTCAGAATACACAGCAAACTGTTTGAAACTGTTTTTGCTTCTAACCTGTTTCTGTAGAAATTTTATAAAACCGATTACCCATTTGAGGCATACTATATATGGACGGAAAGCTTGTTGAGTCTAGTTTCTACAGAATTTTAGAACAAATAAAAATATGGTCGTTAAGCGGGTCAAACCAACCGTCTACAGCAGCTTTGGGTTAAACTTGGAATATTGATGTCTAATGGTATATTGCACCTATTGAAGTGCGTTCGAAGTATTTAGATTACTCCAAATGTGATATTATGCTAGCTTTATACAAACGGAACATTTGGGCGAATGGCTTAACTATGAGTTTTATTTATATGTAGACGAGTACATTGTTGGTAATTGAAACTAAATAGATTGTATTGCAGAAATCAAATTGATATGATGGTTCAATAAGTTGAAATAATCTTATTGTGTTGAAGTGTGAATTTATGTCAAGAATATGATATTTGACATGTTATGAGTTTGACTTTAGGAAAGTCAAACGGATCGGTGGAAGAATTCGAGACATGATCAATCGTAGGGCGAAATAATCTTATTGTGTTGAAGTGTGAATTTATGTCAAGAATATGATATTCCTATAACTAGTTGTACCACATTTCTTGCAAGTTTTGTAGTGTTCTCATAAGACAAAACGCTATAAATCTTAAATTTCTACACTAAAGTTCACTCCTGGTTCCTTAGTTTTCTTTCAGAATTTTCGTTTAGCCATTTAGGTTTGTAATTAACAAAACTAACAATCTAACAAAATAAAACAAAAAAACATACAAATCAAAGTAAATAAAATAAAAAATAGAACAAGTGATTAAGTGAACAAAAATCAGGGGGACCAGAAAAGGTCTTTCATTTCAAGCAAGCCCTATCCCGTCCCCCCTTTCTTTTAGGCGCTTCCTCTCCTTTCAGTGATCGATGGGCTATTGTAATAGTAAACCTTACCTGCTATCGAGTGACTGCAAAAAAGAAAAATAAGTGTATGTTTTGAAGAACATAAAGGATTCTAATATGATATTGGAAGAAGAAAAATGGAATTCAGATGGTCACGAACGTTGCTGATTTTTCATTACTCGTTGGACTTTCGAAAATCATAAGTCAATTGGGGCTTTTGAATTAGGCTGAAAATTAGGGACATGGGGGCCTGTGAAAAAACTGGATGGGTGCCTATTTATCTTGGGCCTATTTTAGGAACAAAGATACATTACATTTAATAAGTTGAGTGGGTGCCTATTATAGGCCCTATCCCCCACTGGGCTTCAAGTGAGTCCGCCACTGTTTTAAGTATTGTTCAAATTCCATTGTGGCCCCTTGTGCATAATTTGATGGATCTTCATCATCCTTGTCGTTGTCATCTTCATCGTTATAATCATCATCATCTTCACAACTCGATCAGTTTGTAAGGACACATCCTTCATCTTTTACAATCATATTATGCATTATAATACATGCATAGAGTACATCACTAGTTACTTTCATGCTTCAAGCTTTTGCAGGACCTTATATAATTGCCCATCGAGCTTGGAGTATACCGAAGGCTCTCTCGACATCCTTTCTCTTAGACTCGTGTCTTCAATTGAATTTTACTTTTTGCATCTTATGGATGTGTACAAGTTTTTACAATTGTAGCATATTCTGAATATATACCATATGTAAATGCAAGGTAGTATCCTTGTGTGTATTATGTCCTATTCGGTGTAAAATGACATGCAGACGCACTTCCATGTAAGACATGGTTGAATATTGTAGATTTTGTTTTAGAATGTTAATGTCATTGTTACACCCGGTTATATCAAAATATGAAGGGCAAATCCAGAGGTCTTGTGATGCAGCTGTCGCTAGAGGTGCACAAACCGGGTTTTTTTTCGGATCCGGACCGGTTCCGTCAACGTTGGTCAAGAACCGGATCCATTAGAACCGGTTCCGGATCGGATCCGGTTCCGGGTGTGGAGACTTGGAACCTATTGGGACCGGATCGGATATTTAGAACCGGACCGGATAAAAAAAACCGGTTCTGGAAAAAAAAAAATTAAAAAAATTAACAAAGATACACTATAAAATACATGTTTTATTTATTTTGTAGATTTTTTTAAGTTATTTAACAATAGTTCGTACAAAAAAATACAAAAAACATAATTGAATCACAAATCATTAATTATTTATTATGTTTTCAATATTCTTCGTCGTAGTCTTTGTAACATTGGTTTTCATTCTTCTTCGCTTGAGATACGTTGGGCTTCATCATAAGCTTGTTCTTCGTCCGAAAGTGGAGTCGCCACCCCATGTTCTACTTCGAATTCATGTATTTCTTGTTCAACGTCAAGCTCGCCTTCTAGTTTTGCAACATGTTGTACACGTTCGGCGGCATCCAAATGGTCCTTCAAGCAAATACACATCTCCATATATTCCGGTGTAAGCCTCGTTCTTCGAATAGATAAAACCCTGCCACTAAGATAAAAAGCGGATTCCGAAGCTACCGTGGAAGCTTGGACGGTTAGTAGGTCACGGGTCATTGCGGCTAGAACGGGATATTGGGATTCCCTTCCTTGCCACCAACTCAAGATATCAAAGTTTTCAAACTCTTCGGATCTTAGAGTAGAAATAAAGTCGGTTGCTTGATATCTCCCAAGCTCGCTACTTGGTGTGGTTCCACGAGCTCGTTTAGTATTTTCGTTTCTTAAAGTGTTAAATAAATTTAGCATCGGGTTCCTTGAACTACTAGAAGTTGAACCCGAACCCATTGATTCACGTATGTTTGATGGATCACCACTTCCACCATATTTGCGTAAATAATAATCAAACATATTATTAAAAGCTGAATTGAAATCCTTTATTGCATTTGATTCAAAATTTGGGGCTTCCTCGAACATATTTAAATCATCCGATATTGATCCAATTAATGTTTCAACACCGGTTACATTAATCGTTGGGTTTAAGGCGGCCGAACATGTAACAACGGCCGACATTTCTGAAAAATATTTTTTAAATTTAGCTTTCATAGGTTTTACCATTTTTTCAAAAATAGGGCCGTGATATTCAAACTCTTTTAATTTATTACATATTAAGTATAATTGTTGAAGTATTAGCGAAGACGTGGGATAATAAACTCCCGATAAACATGTAGTTGCATTTTTAAAAACCTCAAGCAAATTAGTTAGTTTCTCGATCTATATCCCAACTTATATTATCAAATTTTTGTAAACAACGTTTCTTTTCTACAAGTTCACCATGGAAATGTTTTAAAGTAATTCTTTGCCTTAAGGCCGATTCAAACATTTTCCAAGTCGAGTTCCATCTAGTAGGTACGTCCCAATTCGGACCTAAAAAGATGGAATCCGTTTGTTGGCACAAGTTTCTATAGTTTATATATCTTTTTTTGCTTGTGCTAAAAACTTCACGTAACATCACTTTAAAATTTTCTTTTACGTCTCTTATTTCTTGGACGTTTAGACCTTCTTGCACAACCAAGTTAATGATGTGTGCAACACATCGACTATGAAAAAAACACCGTTACAAGGCGGTTCATATTTTATTTTTAATTTTTCGACCGCGTTTGTGTTATTTGAAGCGTTATCAAAAGATATTGAAAATATTTTTGGTTGAATTTTATAAGTTTGAATTACCGAGTCTAAAATATAAAATAAGTTTTCACCGGTATGTGGATATCCAAAATAATCAAACGCAATCGTACGCTTCATCATTTGTCACGACTCCGGTTGAACCCAATGTGCGGTAACGCAAATGTAAGGCCCCAAACCCGGGAGGCCTCACTTATTGGATTTACTCATTCACAAGCAGTTCTTAAACATGAATATCAAATAACGCAGCGGAAATTTTCATTTAAACATAACTTAATCGTTATTCATACATGCGGAAGCGTAAACATAATTACATCATAACTAAACATAACGGGATGCCAGTCTTCAAAAGCAGTCGGGTAACTCTTCATCTCTAGCCAAGCATCACCATCCATCCTCATCACCTGCCTTAACCTGAATGTGTACACTTAAAAACGTCAGCTACGCTGGTGAGTTCTAGTTTTCGTTCGTTTTAAGAAATGGTTCATCACTCAAACATTCAATAGGGTTTAACATTCGTATAAGAAAACAGGGCCTTTCATTCGTAAACCTTCGCATATTTAAACACAATCATTTGTTTAAAACATTAACATTCATTTAAGTCATACATTATTATCTAAATCTGTATCGTTACGCGTCTCTATGTCCCCGTAGGAACTTTTAATGTTGTGGGCAACCGTTACGTATCGCCGTCATTGCCACAACCATACCACTACGTTGGGTCAACCGTTACGTATCGCCGTCATTGCCCAACCCTTCAATGCGTGGGGTCAACCGTTACGTATCGCCGTCATTGCCCAACACGCATCTTTCCTTTGGAAATCAACCGTTACGTATCGCCGTCATTGATTTCCCATTACCTCGTTCGCTTAGGATGATCGTCATCACCCGAGTAACCGTCGTTACTCCCTTTACCAGTTGTACAACATCAAAACCATTGACATGCCACAAAGACATTGCCCATGTTGTTCTTGTGGTAACTATGGCTCGCTGTCCATAATCTACCACAAGGCTGGGAATCACATTCCCAGACTTCATTCGTCAATTCCATTCATTCGACAGATTAGATTTGTAATGACTTCTTTAAAACCTTTGCCCCTTTTTGTTTTCTTTTCATAAAACCTTTCCTTCACTTTCAAAACCCTTTACCTTTTCATTAAACCATTTCTTTATAACATTCGTTCGTAAGCATTTCGTTCATAAACTTTCTTTCCATAAACCCTTCGTTCCAAATCATTTCCTTTCGTAAACGTAGTTTCATAAAAATCATTTTATAAAACAACATTTCATACGTGTACACACCAGCCCGAAAACATTATATAAAAACATTTAAAAGAGGGCTTCTAGAACTCACCTGATAAGCTAGTCTCGGTTGTCCTAAACGAAGGTCCAACGACTTCACGTACGATCTGAATTGAGTAGTTACATACACATCAGACCATTACCGACTCTAACGGTTTAACCATTCTAGACATACTAATCTCTACTCAACAGCCTGATGTCTGCGCACTTAGCAAGTGCGCAGGAGGCAGGGTCTTCGTGAAAAACCCTGCCTCCTGCGCACTTAGCAAGTGCGCAGGTCCTTCCTCCTGCGCACTTAGCAAGTGCGCAGGTTCCTCCTCCTGCGCACTTAGCAAGTGCGCAGGACCTGCTCCGTGCGCACTTAGCAAGTGCGCACGACCTGTTCTTCGTGAAAAACCCTAACTTTCGCATTCGGTCTGATCATGTAAAGATCCCGAACATGTTGCATCCAAAACGTTCGTTTTCCATTAAGGAATTCGATTCTATGATTATCTTTCAGTTTCATCCACAAAAACGTCCGATTTTCACCCAAGACCCGAAAACCCAAAAACGAACTAAAAACTCAGATTTAGGTCGGATCGTTACCTGAATCGGGCTTCTGATCCGGAGGTTCTTCTCACGAGTGCAAGAGACACGAGCGGGTGCAATCTTGTGTGATTCCGACACTTTCTCTCTCTACGGTTTTCTCTCTCCAGAATTGCAAATGAGAGAAACATGTGGTGACCCTGGCTATTTATAGGGGAGACCTCCCCAAGCCCGGTTCACGACTGACCCGGCCCGACTTCGGCCCGCTTGAACTCGTTAACTTTATTTCTCGACATTTTGGGATGTTACAGCAAAGGTACGATTTGGGTAAACCATGTGGAGTGGACCAAACGTCCGTTGTTAAGTTAATACCGGTATT
This sequence comes from Smallanthus sonchifolius, assembly GCA_023525975.1. Lineage (NCBI taxonomy): Eukaryota > Viridiplantae > Streptophyta > Magnoliopsida > Asterales > Asteraceae > Smallanthus > Smallanthus sonchifolius. Next base: position 54,497,505 of record CM042041.1, on the reverse strand, counting down.
TAAATTTTCAAAACCTAAAATTAATTCTTTTTTAGCTCTTTTCCACATTTTTAAACAATCTCTTCTCAAAGTAGAACGACTTACATTTGTGTAACTCGGTTGAAGCGTCTCTTGTATCATTCTCGTCAAGCGCGGATTATCAAAATGATCAAAAGGCAAGCCTTCTTGAATGACGAAATGTGTCATTCTCTCACGAACCCTCTCGACATTGTATTGCCAAACTCCTCCATCCCTACCAATTTGAGTTTGATCTTCACCTTCTTGAGTGTGTCTTGCGTGACTAGCAATATGTTTTCTCAAACTGCTATTTCCCGCTGCACCCAAAAGTCTACCACAACGTTTGCAACGAGCCTTTTGCGAACCGTTCGACATTTCGCATAAATCGAAATAAGCCCATATTTCTTGGTTTCGGGAGCAAGGAAGTATTGACACAACCGTAACATCGCTAGTAGAACCACGAACCGAATTTTGAGTGCTTGCGGAAGCGGAAGCCATGAGAGCGTTTTTTTTTTGCTTAAAGTGAGCGTTTTTTTTGCGTTTTGATAGCGTTTTTGAGTTTTGAGAGCTAGAATGTTGTGGTGAACTAACCCATACACCCAATACCTATTTATACTAAATTTCAATCCTTAAAAAACAAAAAAAAAACGGGCATAAAACGGCTATATAGCCGTTTTTTTTAACCCCAACGGCTGGAACCGGTTCGGAACCGGTTCCAAAATGTCCGAAAAAAACCGGTTCCAAAATATCCGATTTTTATCCGGTCCGTCAAAAAACCCAGAACCGGTCCCGGAACCGGCGGTTCTCAAAATATCCGGACCGTTTCTAAAAAAACCGGTTCTAGCCGGATCCGGTTTCGGATAATCCATCGGATCGGTTCCGGTTCTTTTGTGCACCTCTAGCTGTCGCTAACATAATTTTCGGACTAAGGTTACCTTGTGTATATTGATCTTTCTATTCAACATGACAATTTTTATACTAAATGCTTCCTATCATTCTATGAAAATCGTGTTTGCTTGAATGTCTCTCTAGTAATTGTTGGATTTCTTTAGGGTTTGACTTTCTTAAATATTATTCTGAAAAAAAAACTTCAATGACACATCTTTTACACAATCATTTGCATTTCTTTCATCAATTCGCATGTATTCATCATTTTGATCACCTGTTGTGCCATATGCCAACATACCTACATCACATGCATTTCTGTAAAGGGTTTATCTAACCCATCATATCTTTGTCTAAAGTGCACCGAATGATTTGAGACACCTTCAAGAATTCGATTGAATAGTTGTATGCTTATCCGAAACAATCGTCTAAACAACAAGAAATCTCACCCGACTTGTATGCTTATTCGATTGAATAGTTGTATGCTCGCACATTCCGACTCGTTACTCGCAGAGTCCGACTCCATATTCAGTGAGGCAATTGGATTCCTGAAGATCCCACGACTGAGTTTTTGGTTTTTAGTTCTAGAAGCCCAGATGTGAGACATATATATAGGACTGCAGGAGTTCTTGAAGGCCCAAGTGGTCCACTTCATGAAGGCCCAGAACACATACTCTTAAAATTTAATTATATGTAATCTCCCTTAGTTTTACATCTTTAAAAAAAATGCATTTATCAAAATAACAAGGTTCTTTGGAGCTATAGGAAACATTTTCGGTTTAAAAGATTTGATCCCTTGTTCCATATGCTTTCGTATAAATTAAGCGTGAGCATAACCATATATAACCATTCAATCATTTCACTGACACTACACATCTCATCACTCGAATATATTAGAAAGTAGAAACAATACGATACTGATACTACGATATTTCACCAATACAGAAGAACAAAACGATACGATTAAAGAGAAAGTCTACCTCAAAAAGAATAAGCGGGACGGTCCCGAAGGCATCAAAACCATATAGTACAACATGAAAAGTGGCAACTTGCAACATGGAGATCGAGCATGTGAGTTGGCAACATGATTTGAAGAAATTTTACCAAGTGATAAGAGACAGAGTGATCTTCTACATGTGAGAGATTGTGGAGTATTAGTGAAAGCCTAATGACACTCTTTTAATATTGTGGGTTCATGGAATCAAATCACTTTTTTTAGAACCACTCAAATTAAGTGCTAAATTTGTGGTTGCAAACCATAATCAATAAAGACTGTTTTTTTTTTAATTTTTAGTCACCAATACCACTTGTGGTTAGGGTTGGTATGTTTTGTCTATATGTAGTTAATGTACAAGACAAAACACATTTAATCAAGGTTTGGATTTACTTAGACGATCAAGATTTCTTTAGGGTCATCTAGAGATTGTGATGACAAAAAAGTATAATGCACACATTGAGAAAAAAATATGATATTATTAATTCAGTTTTCAAGGTTACAATATACCGTTTTTATGCATAGGGGATTATAATAATTTGTCTTTAAACTTGCAACTAAGAACTTATATAAGACTATTAAGAAATAAAATATGATTTATTTAAAAGAAAAATGGATGAATGAATCATGGGGGTCGATTGTCAATAACTAAATATTAGTTTTTTTTACTGAGTCGAATCAGGTCGGGTCGGGTCAAGTCACACAATAAAACGATAAAAACAAACAAAAGATGAACAATAATAATACGGGTCGTGTCACACAACTTTTCTTTTAAGAAACCTTTCAATATTCATATTTCTAAAATTGAAAAATTAAATCCAAATCAACTAACAAGTTTCGCATTTTGACTAATCACTAATCAAATACACACATAACATATAAATTAAACTAAAACACAAATAAAGAGTGGAATGAGAGTTGAGACTAAATCACTAACCTGCTTAAGTTTCTTTCAACTTTCAATTTCAATTGCTTCCAAGACTTCAAGTTAAGTTTCTTTCAACTGCTTCTTGAATCTTGAGTCCTGCCGACGACGAAAGAATCCAAGTTAATTTTCAATTTTCAATTTGAAATTCTTTTAACTGCTTCAATCGTCGCTTGGTTGCCTTGAGAGGTAATGCCGCTATTTTTTCAATACTTAATTAGGTTTAAAAATTTTAAATGGGTATTGGTTTTATTTATGTGTAATGTGTTATTTATGCCTATTTTGTTTAAAAGTTATTAGGTTAAACTATTAAATGTTTGGTTTAAGAGGTTAATAATTAATGAGTCAATGGTTATAAGGTTAAAGGTTTAGTTTAATTGGTTTTTATTTATAAAATTTATAATCCAAATTTTTTTTTCTTTGGGGTTGTCAAAATTTTATGAGGTCACTCGAAAATATACCATATATATAACAAAAAGAAAAAGAAAAAATTTATCGGTTTCGGCCATAGTAATTTTGCCAATGTGAATGATACAAGTTAAGTTTCATTTGGTTTGGTTTTGCATTTCTTATAAGATATATATTTAATGCTGAAGTCCTTGATGTGTTGCATAAAAGTTACTAGAGTAATTCTCTAGGCCATAATAGACCCGTTCAATAATTAACATCAAGGCTGAGATTAGTTTCACATTTTCTTGTAAAAAACAGTATTCTGCCTAGAACTCTCCCCTGTATACAGAGAGGGAGAGAGAGAGAGAGTGGTTCAAAAGGGAAAAAAAACCCAGGGAACAAGAGGTATAAAACGGGGAATTCTCCTCTATACATATTGAGATAGAGAAGGGTATAATACATGCATAATTATCATTTTAAACATGCATTATTATTATGACGCAGAGGGATTTACCTCTCGCATACTGAACACGTGTCGTGTGTTGTTGCCTTCGTACGTTTCGTATGCTAAAAATCATTTGTACAGTAATCGATCCCTATGTGTGTGTGTGTGTGTATATATATATGTAGGGGATGATTCCCCTAAGAAGTGTTACTTGGCTAAGAAGCCTAAGAAGCAATCTCATCCATTTAATTGGAGAGCATTCTTGGAAAACCCACAATTGTTGACTTTTTTCAAATTCCCCATTTTTTAAACGTACATAACTTTTTCATACGACCTTATTTTTTTTTAAAAATACACCATAAAATCGAGCGTTTTTTACATATTATTCGAGTATAGTACTGCTATATTTTACTGTAAAAACAAAATCGACACTTAGTGAAATTGTGCTATTTTACGTAAATGTGCTGGTTTTATAGTAAAACATCACAATTAACCGTGCTGCATTGTAAAACAGCACAATTAACGGTGCTGCTTTATCATAAAACAACACCAAACATAACAATTAATTGTGTTGTTTTACTATAAAATAACACAAAAAGAACACGGTTAATTGTGTAACTTGCTTTTCTTAGCTAATCAAGCACAAACAAAACCAGCACAACAAAACTAGTATATCAAACCAACACAAAATAAAACCAGCATAAAATAACATTTTGATGCATAAGCTTTTTGTTGCCTACCACTGAACCATTTTTTTTGGTGTCTGGATGCTTTAAATTTTTATTTTTAAAGAATGCTACCAAATTAGGTACATAATAATTGACTAAAAGTATCACATATTAAAGAAACCAGTATGTTTATGTAAATTGTGCTGTTTAACAAGAAACAAGCAAATTTTTAATGTGCTAAATTGTGTTGTTTTACCTAAAACCATCACATTTACGAGAAACCAGCACATTTACGTAAACCATGGCAAAATTCGCTAGGCGCTTCCTAGTCAGAGTCGGGAGTACTCGGGAAGTACTCGGCCTAGGCGGAGAGTACTCGGGAAGTACTCGGCCTCGTTAACCTGCCTTGTAGCGATTACTCGGGGAGTACTCGGACCCGGAGACCTTGTTTTACAACCATGACGTAAACTAGCACAATTTCATTAAGTGCCGTTTTTGTTTTTGCAAAAAAATTTAGCAATACTGTACTCAAATTAAAGATAAAAAACGCTTGATTTTATGATGTATTTTTTTAAAAAAAATAATGTTGTATGAAAAAGTTATGAACGTTTAAAAAAAGTGGGGGAAGTTAAAAAAGTTAACAAAAGTGGCTATTATTTAAATACTTTTTCACCCTTTATTTTTCATACACTTAAATCTCTACACTTGATTATACAATTGAATGGATGAGATCACTTCTTAAGCTTATTAGTCAAATTAGACTTTTTATTTGAACCCCCTCTATATATGTATAACAAGAAGAATAATAATATTTTTTTTTAAACCGCGTAGTAATAATAATAGTTAAATGATAAAAGACAAGCCTTGGTTAACCTGATGATAGAATTCACCAATGGCCATAAGCTATTGTCACTTAGTAAAGGTTGCCTAGTTTAGCAAGAAAACAAAGAAAGCAAAGCTTACTCAAAAGGATGATGATGTGCAGGTTGACAACTCATTCAATATGTTTTTTAGTCTTTGACAAAACTACTAATCATTTTACTTAGTGACTTAATCTAGCCTTTTAGTGAATGCACATGTGCTTTTGGGCCCTAGATGCTTGTACGGGTACTTTTTAAGTACGAAAGTCTGTAACCAACCACGTTATCATAAAGTTAAATCAAGACACTCTTTGTCCTAACATGCTCTAACCTAATGTTAATTATTAATTAATTACATTTACCTCTATATTAAAAAACACTGCCCCGAAGTTAACGTCCCTCTCTCTCTCACACACACATAAAAGAGTGTATCCAGTGCTTCACTTAACTCCCGTATTTGCGTAACCTATTCATTAGGCCATAATAGACCCGTTCAAAAATTAACACGATCCTCGGTCAAAATGAGGAGAGACCAGGAATTTGTTTTAAGGGCCTCGTGTCAAACATGATCCCCGGTTAAAATCGGAATTCTGTTATTATATTTTGTGATTTTTCAGTTGTATTTGCATTTGTAATTTACTACTTTCCTATATAGGATTTTGTTTCGTGTATTGTAATCGATATATAAAGTGTTTTTATGTATTTTATACCCGAACGCTTCCTACATGGAAGTCCCCTTGTTTCTTTTAACCCAAAACAACCAAGACGATTTACACAAGTCACATATATATGAAACTCAACTTACGAATTAATAAACCTCAAAATCTTGTATAGTATAAACAACAATAGAAAAAAGTCTGCCTTGTTATGAGTTCGACCTAAAAACGCTTTACATATATTTCTTATTTACTTCATATATTAGCTAGCCAATTAAGTTCTAAAGTCGAGCCTAATTTAAACTCGACTAGCCTTTCCCTTGGGGTAATGCATCCATATTACATAGTTATTAATATTATTGTCCTCTAGTGACTGGAAGAAGACAAATTAGGGGTTTTGGATTACGAACATGAAATCAAAAACTTGAAGAAGGAGCATGAGTGGTTGATAACAAACTCTTGATTGAAATTAAAGACCCATGTTAGGTTTAAGTCCTTTTAACCTTAGATTTATTAGGGTTTTAGTCTAAACCAAAGATCATGGACTAGTTGATGCAATTTTGTCCTTTATTTTGCTTTAGGTTTGGTGTGGATAAGAACTTGCTTAAACCTAACTTAACATGCTCTTTTGTCTTTACACCAAGCTTAAAGATTACATCATCTTAATCTTTTTTGTTGGTTTGTGTAGCAACAAAACTGACCGAGTTATTTGCCTGAATCTCAAATTTATTGTTTTATTGTAAAAATTGTGACTATATATTATACCCTAAAGCGTTCTTTAGATGGTTACAAATTCGTTTAGTTTTATTATATTAGAAGATAAAAATCGTTATGAAGGGTGTAAATTTTTTTTAAGAAGGCCAAATGTTAATATGAGAATGTATCTCATCACTTTTGAACTTTCCTAAGGAATTTTTTTTTCATCCATTTATAGAATAAACATTCTTAAAGAAAAAATAAATAAAAAAGATAGATTTTGTGTTGAAGTTCCTTGTAAGAAGCACCGTGTCATATTTAAATATACACATTCACCTAACTAAAAGTAGAACAATAGATGAAGTTGGTTATAAACGAAAGAACAATATACATAACTTTTTTTTAATTTGTATCCATGTTATAATCTTGCAGGATACATATCACTTTTAGAATGCTTATTTAAACTCCTTTTGTATTTTTAGATGTTCTTGTAAAGCTAAAACGGTAACCTAATCAATCGTAATTGTGTTTGACCTAATAGTATATCTATTTCAATGTATATTATTATTGGATGATTACATATGCAACACCCCAAAACTTCCAAAATGTGATATTATATGTTTATGTTTTGATGATAGGTCTAAATCTTGATAAGGTGGGTAAAAATTGGATACAATAAGTTTGTGGGTTAAAATTAGAAAATATAAATTCTAAACATTTGGATTAAAATGTGAAGTGTAGAGAGTTATGTGAATTTATAATAAAAAAAATCTAATACAAGGAAGGGGGTGGGGTGGGAGTTCACGACACACACGAATGTGTGTGTTCTATCGTGAATAGCAAGGAGAAGGGAGGGAGACGAGCTAAGATTAAATTTGTGAGATTGCATGTGTAAATATCTTGTTTTGAAAGTGATATTATCCAATTTATCATCATGTAAGCTTCCTTTCAACTCACTCATCTTCATTGATGATGATTTCTTGTTAGGTTTTGATAAATTAACTCTAATATGTCAAATTGAAGAGTTATATGATTAAAGCTATGTTTATAAGTGACAATCTAGGGATATTAGAAATTTTGTTTTCATGATTCAATAATCGAATTTTAGGGATTTTAATTTTTGGGTTCATGTTCAGGAAATTGAGGATTTTTACCCATATGGGGGTTAATGTGGATAGTTGGGATTGTTTAGTATTAATGTTGAATATGAACATAAATTCAATTGAATTAGTGGGTTAACTTCGATAATGAGAGTTATGGGATTGGATGATTGGTTTGGGTGAATTAGAAATATGGACCAAATCGGTGACATGGGTTAAAATGACAATTATGAAGATATTAGGGGGATTTTACATATGTTTAATGTGCGGATGTCCAATTGAAGTTAGATGTGCTAGTAATGCAACAAAAGGGGAATAACTTAAGTTCTTACTTAATGATTTGAGTATCGTGGCAATGGTTTATAAGAGTGATTATGATGCTTGATTATAGGAAATCAAGTTGTGATGGTTGAAGAACAAGTGGGAGCTTCAAAGGACAAATGTAAGTGTTCTACACTTACTAGTAGTTTGGTTATACATGTTTGCCTTCATTATATATGTTATAAATATTACCTATGATAACAAATGTGCTTGTATGTGTTGCTTTGTGATATTTTGCTTCATATACACATGTATGTAAATTTAAATCTATAGTGATATAAATCGTGTGGACTTGAAGTCTTGAACTTTAGAGGTACTCTACACATTCAATGCGATCAACGAATCCCAATGGGTGTACTTATCTTGAGGCTCTGAGTCTCAAAGGTGTCTTGGTGTTGGAGTCTTAGAGCTTCAATTTGTGGAATTGAAATGAAGTCTATGAACTTCAACAGGTGATTATTGAAATTGAGATACTGAATCTCAAAGGTTGTTATTGATTTTGTTAATGCGGAGATGATACTAGGCTTCTTTCTACACCTTTTTATTAAATTATATCTTTTCATAATAACCAATACATATACATACACACAATGTGAGTGTCGTCCACACACATAGTATACACTTTAATTAATTATATATATTAATCAAATAAAAATAAAAACCCAATCAAAATCTATTTATTAATTTGTACAAGTGAAATAATTATTAGTCTACATGTTTAGTGATATAAATATGAATTAATACTTTCCAAAAATAGATGATGATAACATCTACTTTGGATCGTTTTTGACGTTTGCTATATTTTCTTTCTTATTCTTCAATTAAAAGTAGAAAAAAATTTAGTTTAAAATACCAAATATAATTGGTTAAGCTTTAAAACTAATAGTTTTAGAAAGTACTAAACACACCTCGAAAAGTTTATGGTTGCATAAAGAGGATCATTTGATTTTGAAATCGAAAAATCTTTCTACATGGAACCGACGACTTGTCTTTTAATAATGATGATCATGTCTTCTACGTTGGGCTAGATTTGTTTTTGAGCCCAAATTCTACTACGTGCGAATTTTTTGATTGGGCTAGACTTAAGGGCCGATTAAACAAATATCCAAAATCCTTTAGACATATTATAATAATAATAATTATTATATACACTTTAAGAAAATACGTATGTATCATGATATTAAATTAGTAATCACTAAATAACAACAAATAAAATAAATTTATAAAATTACCACAAGATATTAATTTTCCAAGATAACTTGATGAACAGATTTTATTTAAATAGAACATGGGTGAACCTTGATAGCACATACTATCCGATGTGGCACCCACGTAGCATATTATGTGTTACATAAAATTTTAATTAAATGATTAATTATGGTACGATTTAAACTTATATGCTTAACAATTCATTGTATAAAAGTTGATCAAAACAATGCACATGCAACCTTTTCTTTGTTTGTCTATTTATTTATTTTTGGGCCATTAAATTAATTGCTTTAAACAAAAATGCATTCACGGGGTCAAGTACAGAACATGTACAAATTAAAGTTTTCTAGGTGTGTCTATGAAATATTTCACTAATTTGGTTTCATTTTTAACTTTAAATTATTTAGATAATTATTCACTACTACAAAATCAATGGTTTCATTTGAAGTTTTTAATTATTTCGATATATTAATCCAACTAATTCTTTGAATAATTAAATAGCTTTTGTAGAAAATAAAGGGTAGTTAAATTTTTTTATTTTTAAGAAACTTTCCATTAACTCTTGGAAATGTTATGAGATGTTTGACGTGTTTTGTTCTTGAAATTGTTTTCTTGGACTATTGATCCATCACTAAATTGACCGTGGACTTGTTGTTTGTTGCAGATAATGTACTTTTGATTGGCCCTTGACCATCGATGTATAATATGATCATACATCGATCGTGTTTCTCCTTTTATCGTTTGTGCGGATTCTTGTTTAAGATGGGAGGGAGTCATAATGGTTGGTCTATAGTCGATCTATCTATCAATCGTGGAGCTTTTGTGCTTTTTTGTGGAGTTATCTTGTAATTTTGATTGATACAAGAGTTTGGAAAATTTGTCTTTGAGAATGTGTATTTTTATTTAGTCATTTGAAACACGTGTTATAAAATTTAAAAAATTATTCGTGAGCATCATTAAAAAAATCATATTATTCTTCTTGAGCATCAATGTCATAACAACCTCCCTCTTTTTTATAATGAGAATAATTATAAATATGTGGACTAATTGCGGAATATAAATGTTATTCATTCTTCCATTTTTTTTCAAATAAAAAAAGGGTTGCTTGCCTTTTTAAAGTCATTTAATATCATATAAATGTCCTAGGGTAGAGGGGTCGACTCGGGTTGGGGCGGGTATGACTAGAACACCGCTGCAAGAGTGACAGACCGGGATTACGGGTTCGTAAAACCTATTATTATAAGGTGTGTTGCTTATGGAATTGGACCGTCAGGGGTAGGGCATGACAAATTTATATTGGTTTAGGGTTAGGGTACTTTCGGGTTGAAGGGGTTCCACCCCCTCCACCCTTATAACCCTTGAACCTGAATACCACCAACGTATTCGCGGGTTGATGGCATGCTACCGATTGAACCTAATTTTTCTTTATTTTTCTTTTTGTATATTAATACTTAAAATTAGAAATTTACAACGAAATTAGAAATACAATCATATGTAAATAATTATGTTTAAAAATGAAACATGATTATCGTTTCTCTTTTTAAAAATTTGAAATAAAATATCAAATCAGATATAAAACAAACAAATTTTTAAAAAAATTATAAAAACTAACGATTCAACTTGCGAACCGCTCAAGTCAACCCGAACATAGCCCGTTTAACCAAACGCAATTACAGAATGCTTAGACTAAACTCAAACAAGTAAATTTCGTGTGTAGATTTCTATCATATCAAAAAGTTCACATTGTTACAATACATGTGAAAGAAAAATGAAAGCATAGAAAAACACAACATAGCCTATGTTCATGATACACGTATGTGTGTATGGTGTGTTTTTGTATATGTAACTATATATGTACATATGTATCCCTTTCAAACTCTTTGCCTTATGACCATATGCTTATTTTACAGGTTGCATTATTAGTAATTAAAAAGAAAAAAACTCAACTATATAAAATATAAATTTTCCATGAACCTTCCAAAAAATTTTTTACATAGAATTTGCATGGTGTGGGGTCCTGCATGCAATCATCTTAATTTAATCTCTTATATTAAATCAACATTCTTAATTAAGATTAGTAATTAAGAAAGTTAGGCCTAAAGATTTAAAAAGTTGATTAATGTTAACTAAAAGCTTAATTAACATATTAAATGTCATCTTAGGCTTCCCCTATAAAACCAACACCATCTTCATTATCTTTCTTCAAAAACCTCACTTCCATTCCTCTCCTCTCTCTCTACCTTTCTCTTCTATATACTCTCTCTCTACATTTTTAGCAGAAAATAAAAATAAAAACACATAATTAATGGAGAAAAAACCTAGCAATTCATCGCAGGATGTCGAAGTTCGAAAAGGACCATGGACAATGGAAGAAGACTTGATTCTTATAAACTACATCGCGAATCATGGTGAAGGTGTTTGGAACTCGCTAGCTAGATCCGCAGGTAATCAATTGTTAACTTGTGTTAATTAAAGTTTTATTATATTGGTTAATTTTATTAGGGTATTTATTGATTTGGTTAATATGCTAGGTCTAAAAAGAACCGGAAAAAGTTGCCGGCTTAGATGGTTGAACTATCTCCGACCGGATGTACGGAGGGGTAATATTACACCGGAAGAACAACTCTTGATCATGGAGCTTCATGCAAAATGGGGAAACAGGTTTGCAATTCTTTTAATTTAATTAAAATTCCATTTTTTAAATTTGTTTAGTTTTCTTCTCTCTTTATATGCACACAGATTTTTGCATGATTAATGATTTAATTCTATAATTTTTATGCCTACAACTTATTAAATCTTTTTGTTTTCTTACTTTTTTTTAGAATATATAAACTTATATATATTTTTTTATAAATTATGTTACATCAAAGTGTTTCAGATTTCAAAGTGTGACTAAAGAAATGAAGTCATATAACGATCTATTCTTGGAAAAAGTTAGTGTTATTTTTTATTGATTATCGAATAATTGATTTTAACAATAATAGATAGAATAATCATATAACTAAGCATACTTGATTAGAAACTAGAATTGAGTTTAAATAAATAAGCTCATGGAGTGAGAAAATATTTTAATTAGAGAATAATCTAAGGGACATCACCGGGAGGGGGGGGGAGGGACTTGTGAACCCATAAAAGAGTTTTTGATTTTTGAGAAGTGACCCATTTCAATCCACCACGTGTTTAAATTTCATTTCATTTCAAGTCATGATAGTCCTTTTTGTTTTGGGTTCATAATGGTGCACTAGATTTAATTTAATCATATTTAAAAAAAAAAGAAATCAACCTTATGATTTTAAGTATGTATCTTAAAGAATATTCATCCATGTATAATCATGTAATAAAATTACTTTGGGTTTATAGTTTTTAAAATTCTTACTTTCATTGCCTACTAAGAGTATCAAGTTGTAAAACTCAAAATTAATATATAATTTCTGATTTTGAATTTTATAATTTAAAAACACTTAAAAGCAAAAAAGTCCTCCCAAAAAAATATTTTAATTTGGTTTACTTACCAAAAAAAATGTAGCCTTTTCATCTTTAATCATGATTCATGAATGCATTGATGCTATTGTCGAATGAATCTTCGGACCATCGACAAGATGAACTTCAGATTCCAAACCTTTTGCCGAGAATATAAAAAAGATCGGCCTACTTCTTTCTTTTCTTTATTTTTTTATTATTTTGATATGGTTTTGCTAGATTTATAAAATTAAATGGGAGTTTAGTATCCTTTTAAATGTAAACTTATTGAAGAAAAATTGATTTGATGAATTTGAAACGTAAAACATGAACATGGTGACTTTTAATTTGCATCGTGGAACATGTTATATGTTTGGTCCTATATGAAGATTAGATGATTTCCTGTGGGCCATACTATCTATCTCAATATTTGGGTGAGATTTATATATTTGACTTTTAAGTATGGTAATTGGTAAACATTAATTTTTGAAGTACAAAAGTACCGGCCATTGTAGAATAAACTTTATTTGAGAATTATATATTGGATGTACAAATCAAGTTAAATGGATATAAATTCGAACTTTTAATTGGCCCGAACAAATATTTGCGTTTGTATTGTAGCAAGTACAATATGTTAATACAATCCCACCAAATTTAATTTCTTTGATTTTTTCTTATGAAATGTGTTAAAATATTTTTTTTTCTTCAAATTGGTTTGGGTTTCACAAAGTTGTACTTTTCTATGGTTTTCATTAAAAAAATTGACACGTTAAATAATCTAGTATATCGCATATTATGTATGGTATAGGTTAAACATTAACTTTTGCATGACACGTGTAATATAGAAGATCCAAAATCTTAAGTGTTTATTACTTGAATTTAATTATAACTAAATGTACTAAATGTTAATTTTTCATAGGTGGTCAAAAATAGCAAAACATCTTCCAGGAAGAACAGATAATGAAATAAAAAATTACTGGAGAACTAGGATTCAAAAGCATATCAAGCAAGCAGAAAACTTTAGTGGCCAAACATCTTCAGGGCATACCGATCAAGCCACCACGAGCTCAACACAAACATGCAATGCCATCAACCCAATGGACACATACTCTTCACCTTACGATAACTTTCAGAATTTTTCAGGTGCATTTCCCACCGAAACAAACGAGAACATGTGGAGTATGGAGGATTTATGGTCCATGCAGTTACTAAATAGCGACTAAATTATTTTCTATAAAATATACAAGAGTCTTATAGATCTATATAGATTACATATATAAATCTACAAGCCAAAAAATTAAAACCCTTGTTTGACTTGCGTCTTTGTTTATATGTAGTCAGACAAGAATGATAATCGTCTATATGTCTTCTGTATCGACCCATGGTCGCTATAACAAAGTTACTAAGTCCTTACCTTTTCTTATACAATAAAACCAGGGGATTAATATACACTTTTCTTGTGCCAAGTATTTGATTTCATTTTACAGTTTGCTTTTATTTTCCTATTTTTCCATAGAAGTGACGATATGTCTCTTTGACCGACCGTCGTTATAGAGTTCTCTTCTCACTGATTATAATCCAAGGGTCCAACTAACCTTTTCTATTAAAAAAATGTAACAAATAAACTTTCAAGAATTCAGGTCAATATTGCGCCTATACATAGTAACAAAGTATATAGAACACTCAAACGGTAACAACATAATTACGATTCTTACTAAAATTATCATAATATGATTTCGACTAATATGTTTGATTTGATTGGGGAAAAAGTACACAATATTTTGAAAAAAAAAACATAATCATCGAATTAACCTTTTTGGTTTAGTATAGTTATCTAAACTCAAGTAATACCATTTTCAGTTAAGCGGTCATTAATCAAAACTAAATAGTACTTAGAAGGGATTATTAGTTAGTTAAGATCGAGATTAACCATATTGAAACATCATTTTCTTTAATTTTGGCAAATTTTATTAAGGCTAATTTTGGGTTGGCATCTAGTTTAGCTTAACGACAAATTTAAGACATCTATCAAACCAAACCAAACCAGTAAGAGGGTGCCACGTGGAAAGATGTGGAATGATCTCAATTTCTATTTTGGGAAAGTTCAATCTTTGCTTTCTATTTTTATCCAAACTAATGCATGAATTTGTGAGTCTTGAAATGGGACGTAAGCCTAACTTTTTCCATCCATTTAAGTAAAGTCTTCACATGCATTTATTCTTCACCACTTTCTTACAATAAATTAAAAGAAATTAATTTAAAATTATATCAGTAATAATTTTGTTGATATATTATGAAATTTAATTAAAATTTTATCCATTTAGAATTTCGTGGTCCCTTACATCAACAAAATTATCTAAACTGAATATCGAGTACAAACCAAAGCCACGTTGACTTTGCAAGCAACCAATTTTGTGGTGTAAACGTCGGATGGGTGATTTTATGTATTTATGATTAGTCATGCGTGAGCATGTTGAGTTATGGTGATGGTTGCAAGGACGACCTAGTTGTCGATCGTGATGGTGAGAGTCTAAGGAAGGCCGCCAAAACACCTTGGTTAGGGTCTATGTCCATATAGAGCGGTCAAGAGTGAGCTATTGGAAGTTAATCGTAATTAGATTGAATGTGAAAATCAAGAAAGTTAAGGGGCTTAGTACGAACTAATGAGAAATTGGAGGGGTTGAATTTAATTTGTACGGTCATAGTTTTGGAATCTGACTTGGTTGTTTAATTAGGGAGGTGGGAGTGTCCAGCGGGTACTCCGCGGGTAAAGCGAGTACCACTCTCACTCCCAGCGGGTAACTAGCGGGTATTGTTAACGGGTTTTGGAACCCGTCGAAACCCAGACAAAGCATCTAAGTTTGCGGGTAAATAGCGGGTACCACCCCTACCATGAAGGGTAGTTTGTCAAAATGAGGTGTCATATCCTCATTAGTGGATTTGAGAGGGTAGTTTGAAGTGGGAGGGTACCACTCCCACCTCGCTTAGGTGATTTAGTTTCCTAAGAGAGGAGTCTTTGTTTGCAAGCTATTTTTTACAAATAGGAGATATTGTAATAGGTTTAATGTGAGATAGCTTGAATTAATAAAGAAGAAAGAGTCGTGGTGTGTTTTACCCACAAAATCGTTGGTGTGCTTTTGAGCATTACGATTCAGAAAGCCAACGATTGGTATCAAGCCAACAATTGGTGTGCTTGAATGTGAAACAAGCAAGTGAGCTAGAACTTCCTAACCAATCGAGTAAGAAAGGTTCGAATCAAGCAAACAACAATTTTAGCAAGAAAATTGAGTTCGAGTTTAGCTAGATAAATAAGAAAGCAAGCAAGGAAGAAATAAAGCAACCAATAAAAAAACAAGAAATCAAGAAATAAGGAAGAATGAGCAAGAACGATTAAGACCCGTGTGATTCGGTCGGAAAAGAAAGCAAGGGGAGCCAAGAGGCAGGTGAGAAGCAAGAACCGGGCATCAAGAATCGAGAAGCAAGTCCTAATTAGGATTAAGGCAGAATATTAGAAGTTAATCCTAATTAGTTTGAATGTGAAAATCAAGAAAGTTGAGGGCTATTGTGTGATCTTACTTGTTTATAGCTTTGCTAACCTATATGCTTATTGTTAGAAGTAGAAATCACGTGGTAGTAAACATGTTAATTGACATTGAGTTGCATCCTAGATTAGCATAATTAAGTGGTTATAACATGAATTGGATGTTAAATCCTTAAGTGGAATATGATAACGCTTAATCCTTAAGTGGAAATAATGATGA
The DNA here is from genome assembly GCA_023525975.1 of Smallanthus sonchifolius. Taxonomy (NCBI): domain Eukaryota; kingdom Viridiplantae; phylum Streptophyta; class Magnoliopsida; order Asterales; family Asteraceae; genus Smallanthus; species Smallanthus sonchifolius. The sequence goes on along the minus strand of CM042041.1, from coordinate 54,481,139 downwards.
GAGATGCAACATTGACCAAATTCATCTTGACATGACCAAATTACCAATTAAACCTATACTTCATTAAACTATGTAGAAGTGTTTATGTAATTTTAAGAGAGTTGAAACACCAACTCATAAAATCGCAATTTCAACCTAAATATATTCAATAGAAACAATTATGTTCTTTGAAGTGTCTATATCATTCGATATATAACCATTTTCAAACAATATTTTTCTGCTTTCAAAGAAACATCAGAAAATGAATTACGTAAGGACATATTTTTTCGCGCATTTGGTATGAAACGCAACGTGTGATGTTGATCTTGAACCACAAAATAAAGTACATTATTTGTAGCATCATCATACGTTATTAGAAATGAATAATGTACAAATAATATTGGAAGTAAATCGATTAGTATTATGTGGAGTTATTTGAAAGGGAAGTTTGTTGTGGGCCTTTACTATTACCTAAAAGAATACGGAAGCAACTCTCATCACATATAGACTTTATTAATTACTTTATTGTATATTATCTATCACGTGTTTTAAATGGCAGAATCACTTTGACAACACAAGAGTTACATTTCGTCACGTGGAAGATAAGGTGAAATCACATGTTAATTATCCCAAGCACAACCTTTTTATTTTTCATTATCTAAATGTAATTTTGTTAAGCGAATTTCTGATACGACATGAAAATAAGATGCAGACCTAAAAGAAAGTTTGTGGTTTTAGATTGAGTTTAAACGGGTTAAGTTAAATTTGAGTCGAACATGTCAACACATTTAGTTAAATAGGTCGTGTCCGAGCCAACCTGACGAGTTCAAGGGTTAATCTGTTTAACCCTTGTTTTTTGTTTCTGATGCGTGTTTTAATATATTATTTTTACATTTTTTCTTTAGTACGTCAAATATGAAAAATAATATATCAACAGCCTCATAAAAGAATTTAATTACACCTTTTGAAACTTAATTTCTAGAAATGAGAAAGGGCCTTAGAAGCATGTACCTTTCTTAGTGGGGCACTGGCCCAGTATTAAAAATCCGTTCGAAATATGGATCGCTTTATGTTTCATCGTTTAAGTTATGATGTTAAATTCGAACATATTGTTGCCCTTTTAACATATTTAATTTGATTTTATGTTAGATCTCATCACAATTATTTTGTCACTTTAATAACATGGTGTGGTATCATGTTAAATTCGATCATACTCTTGACTCTTTTCAAAACCAATATTAGGTTGAGACATGAGATCGCATAATATACGTACATATCATTTCAATGAAAAAGGTATAACTGAATATCTCTCATTACTCGTTCTTCCATTTTATCTTTTCTTTCCTGAATTTCTTTTAAAAAGGTAAAACATGTAGTGTATATGTATATGTGCATTTAGATAAAATGCTATCAATACCACATTTTTGTATATAAATCTTAAACTGAAATCTATATTCATTCTAGTCAATTTATATAATAAATAATATAATGGTTAATGTGATTTTCATAGTTCTCAACATAATATTAGTTCTTAAAAAACCATCATACAATTGGTATAAATGTGTATATATTAAAGTAACTTTTACGTACTATTGAAAATAAGTTGTATAGATATATAATCGTTCAAATTTGTATAAACAAGAAATTTTGCCCCGCGCACCGTGGCGGGAGGTGAATTTTAAGCGATTGAGCGCGGTGACATTAACGTAGTTAAGGAAAAAAAGAAACGTGGTTAAATAAATAGAAGAAACATATGAGGTTATGGCTAATCAGCTGTGGAGATCGACACATAGATAAAAGATAGTTTTATAATGGTACCGATACTTTTCAGTCGCTGTCGATCTTATTTTTCATGGTACCAGCACGTTACCGTCAGTCGATATAATACACCCTATTTTGAATGCAACTCCGTTTTAACAAAATTTATACCGATATGTAAAGAAAAACATACAAACAAACAAACGAAAATGTCTAAGAAAAAAATCGGATTATACATACTACCGGGGGTAAATTTAAAAATTTAGAAACTTGAGGGGGTCAAAGTGACATTTTACAAAGTTGAGAAGTGAGTTTGAAAAGTTGAAGGGTAGAATTCGTCCGTGACAAAGACCACCAACACTTCTGTGTATGGATAATGTAAAAGTATGGTATTGAAAAAAAATATTCGCCCGTTAGTAAAAATCGTCACCCGTTTATGAGTGGCGATATGGGGAAAGAGTGTGATCAGTGGAGTTACATGGGGAGGAATGATCTCAAATGAGCGGTGGGAGGGAGGAGATAGGAGAGAGAATGACGCTTTTTAGGATGAGAGAGGGGTATGAGTCGGGATGGTTCCACATCACCCATTTTTAGAAACTCCTTAGTGGAAAAGCCTGAGAACACTAAGTTTAACAAACGACAAATAAAAAGTTTAATAGCCACTTTGACGATAAAAAAATAGTTATATTGCAATATTTTATAACCTAAACCTTATTTTATTGTACATTTTCTCACATTTAAAAAGACGGTCCATCAAAATCATAAAAAAAACTCTTATTTACGGTTGCCCAGGAGGCATTGATAATCATAAGGAGGGAGCTGTGGGCAATACCAACATCAGGCAGTGTCTTCGTAAGGTTGCAGATGACCATTTTACAGCGGCAGTGAAGGTGTTATGCTCGTCTGGTGTTGCTCCATACAATGGCGATACCATACAAGCTTTAGAGGCTAAACACCCGCACAGGCAACCTCCATCTATGCCAAGTGAAATATACTCCGAGCCTCCTCTTGTTGCGGAGGTTGATAGTGTCCCTGGTTGCATTAAATCGTTTCCTAAGCGAACTTCGTGTGGGAAAGACGGCTTGCGAGCACAACACATTTTGGGTGCTTTATGTGGAGACGGGTCTGCAGTTGCCACTGATCTTTTAACTACTATCACCGCAGTGGTCAATTTGTGGTTAGGGGGGAGATGCCCATCGAGTTTATCAGGTTTTGTTGCGTCTGCTCCTCTTACACCGCTCTTAAAACCCGACAACGGGATCCGACCTATTGCAGTGGGTACTATATGGAGGCGGTTGGTGTCCAAGGTTGCTATGAAGGGTGTCGGTAAAGAGATGGCCAAGTACCTTAATGATTATCAGTTTGGGGTTGGTGTGTCGGGTGGCGCCGAGGCCATATTACATAGCGTCAACCGGGTATTGAATGAACGTCACACGGATGGGTCTCTGGCCATGCTTACAGTAGATTTTTCTAATGCATTTAATCTGGTGGATAGATCAGCCTTACTTCGCGAGGTCCGGATGAGGTGCCCGTCTATTTCTTTGTGGGTAGAATTCCTATATGGGCAACCAGCTAGATTGTATCTTAGGGACGAGTACATTTGGTCCACCACCGGGGTTCAACAAGGAGACCCATTGGGACCACTTCTTTTCGCTCTTGTTTTGCACCCCCTTGTGCATCAAATTAGAGACAATTGCAAGCTTCTTCTTCATGCTTGGTATCTTGATGATGGGACTGTCATTGGAAATTCAGAAGAGGTGGCTAGAGTGTTAGACATTATTAAGGTGGTGGGTCCTACCTTGGGTCTTGAACTGAATATTAAGAAAACTGAGTTATTTTGGCCTTCATGTGATGGTAGCAAGTTTCATGATGGTTTATTCCCTATGGACATTGGGAGGCCGTTATCCGGGGTAAAACTTCTTGGGGGGGCCGTCAGCAGAGATGCAAATTTTATTAGTGGGTTAGCTAAGAAGAGAACTACTAACGCTGTTAATTTGATGCGTCTTCTTCCAAAACTTCGTGACCCGCAGAGTGAGCTACTCTTGCTTCGATCTTGTATGGGTATTGCCAAACTTTTCTTTGGCTTGAGGTCGTGCCAACCCGTACACATGAAGGAGGCAGCGCTGTTCTTTGACGAAGGATTGCGTGGGGCGATTGAGGACATAGTTGTTTGTGGAGGTCCTTTCTTTGGAGACTTCCAATGGCGACTTGCTTCCCTACCTATTAGGTTTGGGGGTTTGGGGGTGTATTCCGCTGTAGAGGCTTCATCTTATGCCTTTGTAGCCTCGAGGGCCCAATCTTGGGCGTTACAGGACCACATCTTACCAGACAGCGGCATATGTGGTATGGAGTCTGATTATGATTGTGCTTTGGCTTGTCTTAGTGATACGATTTCAAGCTTTGACTTCAGCGGTTTCACTAATAAGGACACCGCCCCCCCTAAAGCACAACATGCATTGGCGAGTACCCTTTTTAGTAAAATCGTCCGTGAAATGGAAGTCCAGTTTGAAATGACCGTTAGACAAAGAGCTGTTTTTGAGTGTCTACGAGCACCACATGCTCAAGATTACATTCTCGCGATCCCTATAGATGGGCTAGGCCAACATATGTCGCCGGTGGAGTATCGTACTATCCTTAAGTATCGCCTCATGATTCCACTATACCCGGTTGACGAGTTATGCCCTGTTTGCCGTAAGGCGTGTTTAGACTCCTATGGGGAGCATGCGGTTCATTGTAGAGAGCTCCCGGGGTTCAAGTACCGACACGACTTGGTTAGGGATGTTCTTTTTGACATATTTAGGCGTGCCGGGGTTTCTACTAAGAAAGAGGCACCAGTGAATTTTTTGACGGACCCATTGGAAGGAAGATCAACACTTAGACCCGCTGACATTTTGGTCTTTGGGTGGATAGGTGGGAAACATGCGTGTGTAGATCTAACAGGGGTCTCCCCTCTGGTGGGCTTGGGAGTTAGTGCTTTCACGGTGAGTCAGGCTGCTTTAAAAGCTGCTTCGAGCAAAGTGACCAAACACGAGAAAGCGTGTCTTGACAACCAACACGTGTTTATACCATTTGCTTTTGACACTTTTGGTTTCCTTGAACCAGAGGCCGTGGAGTTACTTAACCGAGTACAGCGGGTCATGCATAGTAATGTTATGACCCCAAGATCTGTAGATATAGTTTTTAAAAGACTTGGTTTTGCTATTCAAAAAGGGTTGGCGACGCAGCTTGTTGCCCGTTTGCCTTCTATCTCTATGTAATTTCCCTTTGGGAGTTTAGGGTTTAATTGAAATATAAGACTCATAAGAGCAAAGTGTTTATAAACAGAAGAAAGAGATGGAGGGATTTTAATTAAGTAAAGATAGAGATGGTGACTAAGGTGTATGAGTATTTTAAAAGTTAGAACAAAATTTAGAGTTGTAATTTTTAGCTAAATTATAAAAATATGAATAAAGAATTCAATATTATATGAACGTCTTTAAATATAGGCATTAATCTAAAATTAAAAAATAACTGTTTTTAAATATAAATAGGTTATATTTCACTATAAAAATAAGTACGCTTTTATTAATCCAAAATTTAAAATAGTATATATATTTAAAATCCACAACAAAAATTAATTTTTAAATATGAAATCTCAAACAACTAACACTTTAAACGAAACGTACGAACGTGAACGAGGACTTGTTCATGTTCATTCGTTTTACTTTAATTGAATAAATGAACGATTGCGGACATATAAACGAAAGGATTTTCTCGTTCATGCTCTTCTGTTTAAAAAAAATGAATGTTTTCGTGTTCGTTTATGTTCATTCGTTAATATTGTAAATGAACATAAACAAAAATGATGAACATATACAGAGATAAATCAACAGAAACAAACATAATGAACATTAACTAACAAAGGCAAACAATAACTAAAAGTAAACAACAATATCCAAATTAAAGTCTAAATATCATCATCATCATCATATGATTCAACAATACACAATATTTTTAATGTAAACAACAACATCTGAATTAAAGCCTACCATCATCATCACATGATTCAACAATATACAATATTTTTAATGTAAACAACATCTAAATTAAAGCCTAAATACCATCATCATCACATGAATCAACAATATACAATATTTTTAATGTAAACAACATCTAAATTAAAGCCTAAATACCATCAGATGATTAATAAATTAAGTCAAATACACCTTTCAAAAGCAAACATAAAAGAACATAAACGAACAAATATGTCAATGATATTATTAATTATTAATAACTAATAAATACATTTAACAAATACGTAAACAAAACGAACGTGAATGAACAAATGGGAAGATATTTCGTTTATGTGATTCTTCTTGGAGGTGTTGCCGTCGGTTATGCAGCTCTTGAATTCACTAAAAAAGGTGTCTCTCATGGTGAACTCCGTATCATCTCCAATGAACATGTAATTTTTCTCCATCATCTAGGTTTTCTTTCCATTCTACTTGATATAAGGGGTGAAGTTTATATTTATTTTCCTTTTTAGTTTCTGTAATTCGGTTAATGTTTCACTAACTGTTGACCATAGTGAGCATGCATATTAGGCGTTTGTTGTCTTGCTTGTTACAAGATCATTGCATAAACATGCATGATGATTAACTATTCAATGCATTAGAAAATTTTGAATATTCCATTTGATCTTGAAAACCCCATCATGTAATGTAAATTCATAGTGAAACAGTAAGTGTGTAATAAGATGAGCAAATGCGATTTACTTATAAATCTTTAAACACTAAACCCTAAATCCTGCACCGAAAACTATTACCTATAACATTACTTGATCCCTAAATAGTCTATTATTATTTTACTAAAAGAAAATCAGAATAGCTTTTGCAAGTGGTATGAAAGTATTATACAATATGAAAACTGATTATCTGGCTCCTAAATAATAGCGATCAGACGCACAATATGTTTATTGAAACATTCTTGACAATTTTTGAATGTATATAATATATTAAAGTAATAAATTCATTCGGGCATTTGGTCTAGTGGTATGATTCTCGCTTTGGGTGCGAGAAGTCCCGAGTTCGATTCTCGGAATGCCCCTAATTTTTATGCCTTTAGGTTGATTGATTTTGGTCTCTCTTTTTCTTTTTGGATGGTTAGTTGTGGACAATGAACAGGTCATATTTGTTTTATTATTTAATTAATAGGTCGATTGTTTTGACTTTTACTTGTTCTGAATCCAAATTAGGCCTTAATTCTTTTGACTTCTGACCATCTTTAATTTAAAAAAAATATTATTCAACATTTGATATTAATTGACATTTGTACCTTTAGAAATGCTATTTTGCTACTTGTTTATAAAAACTTTGAACTTTGAAGTCGTTGAATGTACAATATAAAGCAACCCTCTTTAGCCCCACCTCTTTTTTTAATTTTGTTTTTATTAGGAAACTTTGGAGGTTTCAAAATGTGTGTACTCGAGACCAACCATATCCAAGTCTAAAACCTCGTACCTAAAATCTTATCTCAAATCCCACTAGTTCATGAACATCGGCCGGTCTAAGATTTTATGTGTTTAAAAGTTATCCATTGTGATTTATATCGCTTGAAACCCGATCTTAACTTATTCTAATAGCGGACTTGAAATATCAAATAGTAAACCATATTTCTAGTAATTCTATATTTTTATAATTTCACGTTTCTAACGACTCTAAAATAATATTTAAATTATATTTTTAGAAACTGTGTAACTGCTCACAACTTTACTATATTTTTAATGTTTACATTTATTATATTTCAAATTGGTTATAATATTATCCGGTTGTTGAATACGGTTCAACTAGTCAGTAGTTTTTTTTAATTCGTAAAGTATGTGTTGATAATTTCCAATGACGATGTTTTTTTATTATTGTATCGTATTTTTATTATGTGATGAACCATACCCGACCCGAACAATCGAACCGAACTGAACCAAAAATTTTTATGTCCAACCCTATGAAATTGGAGCATCTAGAGGGTGTTTGGGATTGCTTATTTCCAAAAGTGCTTTTTGTTAAAAGCGCTTATTGACTTATTACTTTTTCAAAAGAAGTTTTTTAAAAAGTTTTTGGATTAGTTTTTGTGGTGGGAAAAACTAATAAGTCAATAAATTATTTTTTTTAAAAGCGTTTGTCTTAACTTATTCATGTAAAATGACTAAAAAGGACATTCTTTTATATTTAAAATCATGTTATACTTTGGGGGTGTTTCAAAAAAATATAATGCAAAACATATGTATAATGCAAAAAATTGGATTAATGAAAAACTGGTATAATGCAAAACTTAAACAAAACAGGTAATGGGGGCAATTTCAAAAGAATAAAATAAATATAATGGATCCTTTTCTAATGAAAAAAAAAATCAAAAGCTTACCTGTAGAGAAAAAATTACTTGTAATTTCAATTGATAAAGGAGTATGAAAAACTCCTGTGTGAGAAAAAGATTATTAGTAATTTCAATATATAAAGCAAAATTGATAAACTCCTTTGTTGAAATATTAAGCAATTTTAATTATCTAATGGAACAAAAGTTAACCTTTCTTCGAAAAAGAAGCAAAACAGGGACGAAAGTTTTTGTCAACTTCGACGGCTGTGTGTTGGCCAACAGGACGATTACTTGTGATATGTCAACAAAATAGTTTTATATATTTAGAATAAACGGCAGGTAGATTGGTAATTTTATGTTTAAATAGTCATAAAGAGTTTAAAAAGTTAGGATTTATAACTTTTAAAAAACAACTTTTTAATACTTATCAAAAAGGACTTTTACCAATGACACACTTTTTTGACTTTCAATCCCAAACACCCCCCTAAAAACAATGAACCTCATGAAAAAAAAAATTCCTAGATCCGTCACTAATTGATGGTAAGTTTATGTCCGGCCCTAAGTGCTTGATGTTGATACAGTTTTTATTGCTAATCTCATATTCTCATACTCCCGAAATTATCCGCCCCGAATGTTTCAAGCTTTTCCGTTGGGTTCAATTTTTCCATCATTCTTAATCGAACCACTCGGTTTACCCTGGTAAAACTGCATTATCTTACAAAAAAAATTACATTTAAAATCTAATAACCAACATGCTAACATACACTAGTGCATCTATGCACTTGGGACATTAACCTGTCAAGTTTTCTATTTGACAAATCGAATCTAAATACTGCATCATGTGAGGTGTTTATGTGAAGTCCAGTTTCTTGTTCTAGTCTTTGAACCTCATCCGGGCTACGCACAACTTTGTCGAAACAAACATACCGTCCGCCCCCAGTTTTATTCATTTCCTCGTGCACCTTTACGTGCGCCTCTGCTAGTTTGTTAACATCAACCGTCGCTAACAAACCCTGTTCATACATATCTTGACCACCTGCACATTCTTGTTACTGTCAGCTTTCATTTTTCACATCTTTAAAGTAACTGTCAAGTAAGAAACAATAAAACCGACCTTTGAGGTACGCTATGGTGGATGATGGATTTGCAAAGAAGTAACGAGGGCCCGTGACAAGACCCGAGCATATCGTGGTCAACTTCAACCCCTTTTCCTCGGCTATCCGCCATGAGGCCCGTTCGGCTTTTAGCTTACCCAATGCATACCATAGCTGTAACATTTCAAATAGCAATATATTTAAGGTAATGTTTAATTAATCTGATTTCAAAATGTGATGATTATTTGTGAATAGAGGTTAATTTGTAACCTTTTTGTTAGTGCAAAAGGATTCATCACTCCAGCTATTGTGGTCTACAACTGGAGATAAGCTGCTATTGGAAATGTCTATCCATATGCATGTCAAAAGAGAAGATGTAAGCACATAGTTTCTAACAGATGGAGTTGCTGCACAGGCCTCTGCTACATTTTCTGCTGCTTTTGCTTCTATTTCCGCCATGAATTTCTATCAATTTCAAAAATCAATCATCACATTTCATATTTCAATGATCAAATTCAACTCAGTTGTTGTTTCTACAGTTTTTTAATTGATAATCAGATCATGATGAATGAAGAAATCATACTTTAAGAAGATATATTCGTCTTAATTTATTTAATATATGTGGCGTGAGAAACGATCCGGTCGTCGCTGGCCGTTGGATAATGACGGAGTTATTAATATTTTATATAATTTTTGTACGCCAACGGAGTTGAATTGTATATTAGAAATGTCTGTATAAGAAAGCGAAAAGTAGAATAACAGAACAATATAAAATCAACTAATAATTTCAAGCAAGTTGTAAAACACATGGTTTCATCATAGATATGGCCGTAAATAATATTATATTGACAATGTCTAGTTGTAATCAGAAAAGGACAAAAGTTACAGATCGGAAAGACTCACGGAGTAACCGGAGAAACCGCTTGGATCAATGAAAGCAGCGGTGTGAAATACCGCGCAACATCCGTCGAAGGCTTCAATTAAGCTCTGGCGTTCGTTGAATTTTGCCACAACAACTCCGATCCGATTGTTGCTTGTAATGCTCGATGATCCTTCAAACTCCTCTGAACTTTCAATCTCCCTCAGTCGATCTATATCTTCTGTAATATCCAAAATCTCCGGTTAATTGAGCAAAATGTTAATGCTAGATCGAATTAATTGATGTTCTTAAGATCGTAATTGACCAAATCTAGAACATAGATGTCGAATATTCTCAATCATTAAGTCAATGTACAAAGTCAACACAAACGCTTGTATGAATTTTACAGAAAACCGTGATAATCGATTAATTTCTTTCATAAACCCTAGCACGTGATTCGAACGAACTTTACCTTCGTTATCGACGATGATTCGAACGGCATAGCCTCTGAGCAAGAGCTGTTTGACGATAGCGATGCCGAGGAAAGAGACGCCGCTGGTGACGCAAACAAGCTTCTGGTCTATTGCATATTCTCTTATGTTTCCTGCTGCCACTCGCCGGCGGTTGAATTCCTCTTTGGTACTAACTTTAAGACCGACGCCGGAGCAGGATAGCAACATCCGGCGGAACTCCTCGATCTCAGCTCTCCGGCTCTCGTCTGTTCGTACGACGCCCATTCTGAGAGCAGAAAAAGGTATGACTGTATGAGAAGAAGGCTTGAAGAAGAAAAACTAATCGACATCATGGGTAAAACGTGTTCCCTTTATATAGGAAACAACCTTTCGGCTAAAGCTGTGCGCCTCGGCGGCTTCTTTGTTTGATAGTTATTTATTTTCTATTATTAGATATTTAGATTATTAATTATGATAACTAGAAATTAGGATCCGCGCGTTGCGGCGAGTTTGTACAGTAATATTAACGTGGTTAACTACATAATTAAGTCTGCGCGTTTGTGAATCTCGCTACACCTGTTGCGGCTGTGACACTAACGTCGTTAAATACGGTGACTTTAGCACCTCGCGCTCTGCGACTGGAGGCGCACCTTAAATAATTGAGGCAATGACTAACGTGACTAAGCACAAAAAAAAAATTATTACGTACATAAAAAAAATGTATGAAGTTACGGAGACCTGATTAGCCCAATAAAGAAATGTTAAAAAACAATATTAAAAAAAATTATGGACCAACAAATAGGGGACATGTGGCATTGTGTTGGGGAAAACACATAATTTTGATATTTTACAAACTTCACGGGGAATTGTAGTAAAACACATGTAAATGAGTAAAACAAAATTTATACCGAGACGCAAAAAAAAAATATTAAACAAAATGAGTAAAACAAAATTTATACGGGTACGCAAAGAAAAAAATATTAAACACAAAAACAAATAATTTATTTGTAGAGATATATTTAGGTTTTTAGAAAGTTGAGGGTTACTATTTAAAAATATAAAAATGAAGAGGGTGTATATGAAATATGAAAAAAGAAAAAAAAACCTTGCGATTGGACGCCGACTTTAGTATTTGAGTGTTTATGAATGTCAGCAAGCTTTTTGGTCTAATAGTCAACGGATTTTACGGTAAAGGATTTCTTTTATGTGAAGGTCATCGGTTCAAATGTCGAAGAAAGGAATTTTGCTAGTGTCCTTTACAGGACTAAGAGTTATCTGTTCATGCTTCATGTCTGGTAATCACGGGTAAGAGGGTTTTCCTGTAAAATGTTTCCTTCAAAAGAGGCCATGGATTCGAATCCTTGTACGTACCCTTTATAGAACTAGGAGTTAGAGCATTCACAACAGCTTCTGTATATATTTGTGAGTGGGTTCTGTATATTTTAATGAGTAGTTAAAAGTGGTTGTGAGTGTAGAAGAGATAAAATATATCAATTTTTTATATATTTGTGAAAATATTGTTCACCTTTATAAATTTTTTAATATTTTTTAAAAGTGTTTGTAAGTGAAGGAGAGAAAAAGTAATGATAAAGGTATAAAAATATTATTTAATTGAAAAGCAGAGAAAAAATGTAATAATTTTTAATATAATTAAAACGATAAGAATAAATAAATTGTAACGAATGCCCTTAGAGCATTCACAGCAGCTTCATATCAACATCCTTATAATTACACTAAAATTAATATTTTTAATTAAATAATACTTTTCTATATATCTTTATCATTACCTTTTCTTTCTCTTTCACTCACAACCATTTTAAAAAAAATATTAAAAAATTTATACAGCTAAACAATGTTTTCTAAAAAAATACAGAAAATTTATGCATTTTATCTCTGTTTCATTTACAATCACTTTAAATCATCCTTTAAAATATAGGAAACTCAATCATAAACGTAATGAAAAAAAAAACATATAGGAAAGCTACTTTTAGCCGTACAAAAAAAGAAAAAAAAATATGGATAACGATGGGCCTTTGTTAGGTACAACATGGTGTAAATCAGGGGATATTGCACGGTGATTTTGTTTTAAATTAACTTTGAAAGATTACAAATATACATTTTTTTATTCTTTTAGTCTCTATCATCTTTAAGTTATCTCCATTAAAAAAAGTGCAAATCAATGTACTAAAGTAAAAGCTAGTTTTTAGTGTATGTATATGATTTTAAAAGTCTTTACTATATAAAAATAAAGGTTTCTGTCACGTGTCGTCTCCATATTTATTATTATTATTTTTTTCTGTTTGTCTCTTTTATTAACGACACCTATATCTTTTAATAATAGTATATTTAAAAATATATATTAACTATACTAATAAAACACATTTATTTTATATTATCTCTCATTATAGAAACTTTGAAATCTAATTATGTAACTTTTATTTTCAATCAAATAGTAAATGAAAGTCAAGTTATATTAAATAGAAATTAACGTATTTTCGAAACCTAATTATATATTAATTTATATATATTTTGAATTTTATTTTATATCCTTAATATATGTAATGCATTTTTACACCTATAAAATATACATATAAACATTTAACAATTTTATGTATTGATATTTTTACCCCGTGTATATTACACGGGTTCTAAGCTAGTTTATATATATATTGAGAATTTGATACAAATTAGATAAGCTAGTTTATATATATATTGAGAATTTGATACAAATTAGATAAGGGAAAACTTTACAGAATACTAATCAAGTTTCTCATATGTTTTATTTAAGTCACTCAAACTTTTTTTTGTCTCATTTTAGTCACTCAAGTTTCATATGTTGTTCTAATATTGCACAATTACGAAGTTAATATGTAATTTTTTTTGGATTTTGTTTTATAAATATAGTGAAAATGGTGGTTTACTCTTTTTAGATTTCATTTTCACCATATTCATATAATGAAATACAGAAAAAGTAACTCGTAACATGGTAATTTCGCAATATTGGAACAACATGTGAAACTTGAGTGACTAAAACGAGACAAAAAAGTTTGAGTGATTAAAATGGAACAGATAAGAAACTTGAGTGACTAAAATGAAACAAAAAAAATTTTAGTGACTAAAATGAAATAGATGAAAAACTTGGTTATTATTATATAAAGTTACCCTATTAGATAATTATAAAAACTCCATATAAGTATTTGTAGCAAATGCATGAAAGACGATTGTCATTAAACCGGTACTCTCTTAATGATATTCGATGCTTGTATTTTTAATTTTTTATTATCGATTCGAGGCGGTACGTTACTATTTTAAAACTTTTAGTCATTTATCTTTTGTTTAACTAATTAAAGCAATGGCTTTGTTGTACGTTACTTTGATAGTGTAACGTTTGTCAACCTATATGACTATACTTGATAAGTTATTAATTATAATCTATACTATATAATAAATAAAGTTTTTCATGACACGTGTCGTCTTCACATTTTTTTTCAACATTTTTTTTCTGCCTCTCTCTATTATTAAATACATTTTCATCTTTTAATAATAATATATATTTTTAAAGATAATACTAATTATACTAGTAAAGCACATTTATTTTAAATTATTCTTTATTATATGAAACTTTGAAAATATAATTCTGTAACTTTTATTTCCAATCAAATAGTAAATGAAAGTCAAATTACATTAAATAGTAATTAACGTATTTTCGAAACCCAATTATATATTAATTTTTACATATTTTGAATTTGTTTCTATCCTTACTGTACGTAATATATTTTTATATCTGTAAAATATATACATAAAGATTCAAAAATTTAATGTATTGATATTTTTCACCCCGTAACATCAACTTAATTGATTGTTAAAAACATTGAATAATATTTCTGAAGAATAAATTTAGTAATAATTAGTAAAATTGATATATATAATGTATTTGAAGAACGTATTCTTAGATCAATTTTTAAGATGATAAACATAAATATATGATCAAGATAATAAGATTATGTCCTTTTCTTTTAACTTAGTTATGTCCTTTGAAGGATAAGATATGGATTACGGGTGTAAATTGTTGGAGACTAGAAAATAAGTCCGTGTGATGCGATGAGTTTGGAACCTTGTTACATATGTTGCGGCAGTCACCATAACGTGACTAAGTACGTAAAAATAACGTGTGAAGTTACCACGACTCGATTCTGGAAATCGAAAAAGGATAAATTGCAGTGCAAATAGGAGTTAACATTGAAACGACAAATTCGTTAAATAAGTTAGTAACAAAATAAAAGCAAAATAAAAATAGAAAAAACTAATTTTTATAAACGAATATGAAAAAAAAAGTAAAAGAAAAAAGAAACGAAATTTGAGGGGTCAACTTAAGAGTTTAGAATTTTGAGGGTTACAATTGATAAATTTATCAAGAGGAAAACTTGAAACTTTGCAAACTTGAGGAGTATTTTTCAAAATTTAGAAAATAAAGGGTAATGTTTGAAAATGAAGAAAGTTGTAAGGTGTTGAGGAAACTGTGTTCGGTGGCGTAGATCATTCACATCATTATCTCTATATTAATATTCATATTTATTATTTAGAGTTTTCTTTTATTTTGAACATATGTCAGGATCTGTATCTCCATCTCCATCTTTAAGTTTTATAGTTTAGTAAATAGAGAATTTGTAAATATAGAGATCCATTTTTATAAATCTCTATATTTTTTTTATTTGTTTAGGAATTAGAAAAAATAATAAAATAAATGTTTGTGAGTGAGATAGAGATAGAGAATGGTATGTGGAAGGTTAAAACAGATTTAAAGATAAATTTAAAAAAATATGATACTTAGTTAAATTATAGAGATATAGATAAATAAGCTGGTGTGAATGCTTTTAGGATTGGCCACTGACTTTGCAAATTCAAAATGTGTTATAGTATCTAATAAAAAGAAAGAAAGAAATATATTTTTAGTATTTACCAGGTTTATTTTCTAAAAAAGAAAAAAAGATTTATTCGTGTATTTTCGAGATGACTGTTTTATTAAAATTTAGGTTTTGTTTAAATTGTTTTATCGATTTATTTAGTTGAATTGGGATTATAAGGAGATCAGAAGAAAAAAAAGTTTGATTTATTGATATACTAGGTTAAATTCCTATGTGTTACACGGGTTGAATAAATATAATTATAATATTATATATTAAGTAATAAAAATATATTTTTTTAAAACTTGTGTTTTTATGCGGGTTGAATAACCCATGAAATACAATATAATTTGTTAACGCATACACTCGTCAAAATATGTCGGGAGATTTATTAATACAAAGATTAATATTTTCTTTAAAAAAATATTATTAATAAAATATAGATGTGTAAGATTAATATTTTCTTTAAAAAAATATTATTAATAAAATATAGATGTATATTTAATAAGAGAGTGGTGTATTTAATAAGAGAGAGAGATGTGAGAAAAAAATGATGAGATTGAATATGAAGATGACATGTGACATTGAAAAACCTTTATTTATTATATACTAGCTTAGACCCCGTGTAATACACACGGGATGAAAAATATCAATACATTAATTTCTTAAATTTTATTTATGTATTTTATAGGTGTAAAAATGTATTACTATACATATACTAAGTATATAAAACAAAGTTCTAAATATGTAAAAACTAATATATAATTGGGATTCAAAAATACGTCAATTAATATTTAATTTAATTTGACTTTCATTTACTATTTGATTGAAAATAAAAGTTACATAACTAGATTTTAATTTTTTTTTATAATAAATAATAATTTAAAATAAATGTGTTTTATTAGTATAATTAGTAATTTATTAAAAGATATGAGTTCATTTAATAAGAGAGAGACGGGAAAAGAACGATAAGATTGATTATGGTGACGACACGTGACATACAAAAACCTTTATTTATTATATGATATAGATTATAGATTTTAGATAGAATTTAAAAAAAAGACTAAAATATCTCTAATTTTAACATAAAAACCAAATTATGTTAATGGAAGTTGACCAAAACTTTGATTTTCTGAAATTTACTACAACGTCTCCTACATAAAATTTAAACTAGTAAACTAAAATGACAAATTAAGTCAAACTATATATAGGAAAAAAAAACTTTTACTCTAAAATAAAAAAAGTCAAAGAAAAATGGGAAACCTCTATCAGAAGGGAGTAGAGGGGTATGCTTACAGTCACATGTTTTACGAGTTATGCGAAGGCCACGTCTTATTGGCTAACATGCTTCCACAGCCATGTTAATATTATTGTGGACGTATCGTATGGTCAACCAAATGGTATAAAATGTATGTTATATATACTGGATGTATTAAATAAAAGAACTAAAGAAAAAGGTTGAAAAAATTAAACAGGTTGAAAGAAATTTGAACTATTAGTTAAAGTTAATCACCGGTTAATCTGAACTATTCTTTTTCTTATAGTTTTTATATATATAATATAATATATATTTTTTAGTTATTTTTATCACATTTTATATATAGTAATTAATATTACATAAATATAAAATAGGTATTTTCTCTCATGTTTAGTTAGACACCTCACCTTATAAACTTTTGTTGATTCTTTTCAGTAATTTTTGTTCACATGTGAACAGCTAATGTAGCTAGTTTTTTTATTTAAATTTGGTTTATAACTATGTAAGTTCTCATTAAAAATACTTGTTGTTTCTCATTTTAACTAGTGTCGATTCACATACGAGTTTATACATTCGATTAACATTACTTCTCATGTCAATTCAGAAAACGTTTAGAGATAAAAAAAATATTGATTCAAATGTTTAATAGAAACATTGTTCTTGATTAAGCCATTTGAATACGTTCCAATGTGTGAATCATATTTTAATTTAATATATATAGAAAGATCTAACATTACATGAAGTTATTAACATTTTATAAAGAGATCTCAAATAAATTAATTACTTTTTTTTTTTAAATATCTCAAAAGAAATCGCATCTTTCTTTATTTACTTTTCTTTGTTTCGGATTGGAAACAGGCAAATATGCCAACAACCAATACTCAAATAATGGAGATCTTGTCACCAATGTTGTTGAATGTGACATTCATAAATGGGATAGAGTGAATCACTTCGCATATCATCATTAGGCCCTCTGTAGTGGGCGTGAAGGGGCAAGAACACCGTTGGGGTGTTTCTAGGCGTGAAGTGACAAAGTGTGGTTCAGACCACGAGCACTGGGACAAATTAGGGGAGATAGGTGTTGGTGCGAAAATGTTTGCCGACGTGGAAGGGGATCACGCCCTAGGTGTATTGAGTGTATTGAATATATTTTAAAGGTGTCTTATTTTACCTTTTTATGGAACATAGTATCTTAAACCAAAATAAACGATTATTTGAACTTTTTTAGGAGTATAGATGACATTAAAGATTAATGTGGACTAGATAACCTATTCCCTAAAGACCTAAATGTCATGGGTTCA
Organism: Smallanthus sonchifolius; assembly: GCA_023525975.1. Classification (NCBI taxonomy): domain Eukaryota; kingdom Viridiplantae; phylum Streptophyta; class Magnoliopsida; order Asterales; family Asteraceae; genus Smallanthus; species Smallanthus sonchifolius. Next base: position 54,463,186 of record CM042041.1, on the reverse strand, counting down.
AGTCTCACTATTTGGGTGGTGTTTAAGTGATAGAGTCAAAGCCTCTTAAACACTTAAAAACTTAAAGGTTATGAGTTCAAGTCTTACTAAATAAAAAAATTTGTCATTCAAAAAAAAAAAACCTATTCCCAAAATGTCAATTTCTCTCCACTAGATTTGATTGAAAATGAAGACAACAACGATTTGCCTTCCACTAAATTTCATACAAAATTACTATCACTAAAAGTCTAAGGGTAAAGGGGGCACCATCGGGTAAGGGTATCGGGTTCCCCTACCCACGCGGGTACACCGCCGCCGATCCCTTACCCGAGTGAAAACCTTGTGTTTTGCGGGTATAACTACCCGAATGCTATTCAAACAAAAAAACGGCTATAATGCCATTGGGCATTAAATTTAAAAAAAAAAAACCTTTTTTACCATTATAAATACCATACAACTAAACAATATTTTTCATACCAAAAAAATTTCTTTCATCTCTTTTTCTACTCAATATACACTATAATGGATCGCGAATTGTTGATTCCTCCTGAATCATCTGTTGACTACGAGTTGCTATTTCTCACGATAGCGAGTCTAGTCTCCAATTTTTGACAAATATTATCGCCCATGCCGAAGAAGAAGACACGACAACCTCTAAAAAAATATATGTGCCACGTGATCGTGAACAAGCCCTTAAAACTCTAATGAACGATTATTTTGTCGACGAAAATCCAAAACTTGAAGAAGGTACGTTTCGTGATAGATTTCGGATGTTAAAACGTTTATTTTTAAAAATTGTTGCGGATACAGAATCAAAATTTGAATGGTTCCAAGAGTTTCGTGGCGTTACAAAAATGCACATCTGCGATCAAACAACTCGCAACCGGTGATCCTCCCGACGAATACAATGAGCATTTAAGTATGGCTTGTAGGACCTCACGTGAATGCCTAGAATATTTTTGTAATATCATAGTTATACTATATGGTAAAGAGTTCTTACGTAGACCGACAAACTACGACGTTGCACTTTTGTACAACGCGCATGAAGAAAAACTTTATTTTTTTTAATGACGATATTTTTTTTCTTCAAAAAACATGTTTACAAGTTTCAATTTGAATTTATTAGTTTTAAATTTTTCATATTTAATTCTGGATTTTTAAACTTATTTGTGTCGAAATATTAAGGAGTGAAAATTTTAAAATTTGGAGTTTTAAATTTTGAATTTAAAATAATGATATATTGTTGAAATTTAGTTTTAATTTTTATTTGTATCTTTTTATTATTTTTTAATGAGAAATTTAGTATTAAAAGTTTAGCAAGATTTTCCGCATACAAGTACAAATAGTATCCGTCAAACAGAGAATCTTGATGATGATTTTGATGAAAGTATATAATCTCCTGATTTTCTAAATGTACTTACATTATCAGGTTTGTCAAACCATGAATTAGATTTAATTGTCGGTGTTTCAGTATGCTATTAATAAATATTGGAGAAAAAATAGTTTAGGTAATGTAACAAGTCTTTAGGTCAAATCACAGGTAATCGTGTTATAGAAGCGAAGATTATATTTTGAAGCAACTTTGATCATCATAATTTTATCCCTATAATTGGTTTAACATATTCAGACAAAAGAATTTCATTAAAACTTCAAAGAAAAAATATACAATTGTTGTATTTTTGCAATGACCATTAATAAAAGTTTATGACAATCACTTTCAAATATTGGTTTGTATTGAAAGATCAAATGTTTATTAATGATCAGTCGTATGTTGTATTATCAAGAGTTAAAAGTAGAGATGGACACAAGATATTAATCTTTGGTAAACATGAAAAAATTACCAATACCATGTCAAATGTTACATACAATGAAGTATTTTCAAATTTGTAAATAGTCATTATAAGATTTTATTTGACATGTAATTTAATGTATTGTAAAAAGTGCACAACTTACTAAATGGATTTTATTGTTTTTTAATGTTTTAATTACTTTCATCCATATAATCTTAACATGTAACAAAATAAAAAAGTTACACATACAATATCAAATTTGTATAAAAAAAGTTGTTAAGATATTTATCAATATAATGTTAACGTTTCATCCCGTGTAACACACGAGGTTAAAACTAGTATACTAATAAATAAAATTCTTATAGTGACACGTGTCATTTTTTTGTTGCAGCCGGATCATGTTATTCCTACCTAATGATATGATACTAAAAAAATATATTTTTAAATATTTAATATAAATGTAATTATGGATACTAATTTTAATATGAATTAATATTTGTTAATTACATAAAAAAATTAATAACCAATTGAAAAAAACAATGTTTTAGAAATTAATTTAACATAATTTCTAATTGTCACGTCAAAATATGTTTTTTAAAAACATGTTTTGACGAGTGTATCTGTTAACAAATTACATTATATTTTATTCAACCCGTGTAATACACGGGTTTTTAAAGACATAATTTTTTTATTGCTAAGTATATAACATTACACTTATTCAACCATTGTAATACATGAGATTTTAACCTAGTAAAATTATAAATTAAAAGTAAACGATCATGTTTGCCTCAATTAACAACCTTCTAAAGTCGATCGTAACTAAATCCTGATTTCCCAAAGTCCGGCTCTTTTTCTTGAATTACAATTATGTTTGCCTCAGTCAACAACTCACTAAAACATGGTTTAAGGGGACGGGGGAATAATTAAGGGTTTACAATATTGATAAAATCTATACTATATAATAAATAAAGGTTTTTAGTGTCATGTGTCTTTTCCATATTCATTCTCACCATTTAATACACTTCTATCTTTTAATAATAATATATATTTAAAGAAAATACTAATTATACTAATAAAACATATTTATTTTAAATTATCAGTTATTATAAGAAATTTTGATATTTAATTATGTAACTTTTATTTCAATCAAATAGTAAAATGAAAGTCAAATTACATTAAATAGTAATTAACGTATTTTCGAAACCCAATTATATATTAATTTTTACATATTTTGGGTTTGTTTCTATCCTTGGTATATGTAATATATTTTTACACATATAAAATATATACATATATATTTAAAAATTTTATATATTGATATTTTTTTTAATTTTCACGTCGTGTGTAGACATGAGATCTAAACTAGTAAAGAAATATATAAAAGACCTATACACCCCTAATTAAACGTTAAAATATGGATTGAGTTAACTTATTATATGAAAATGACAAGTTTTGTAAACCACAAAGATCCACGGGAGAAAATACACTTTTTTGGATGAAACTGGTAAAAGTGCCTAACCAATAACAAAATGACAGTTTGCTCTAGAATTAATTAATACATTATATTCAAATACGTGTATTTTAGAATAATATACTTAACTTTCATCTAAAACTTAATAGTTTAGGGTTAAAAAGGACAATGTTAAAAATTATATTTCTAGCCCTTAAAAAAAATAATAATAAAATAAAATAAAAAAATCATAAATTCACTACAATTTCAAATAGAATCAAACCTGGACGTGACCCGGCTGCTTAGGTCATAACTCATAACGGTGATGGGGTCATTTAACCCATTACTCATTTACTTATTAAAACTGCCCAATATAATTTTGTCACCTAAAAAATACTCATTTACTCAGTTTTTATTAGAAACATCATACTCATTTACTCACCAACTTAAAAAAAAAGAAACATTTAAATAAAAGTGATGTGTGTGACAGTGGTGGGGTCCACTAGAGAGAGGGGGTTGTTATCCGAGTAAATATACTCGGGCATTCTACCTGACACACTACTCAGAAGCTTACTCGGTTGGTTAGGGGCGGTGTACTCATTTACCCGGTTACCATTTTCCCTACTTGATGGTGATCGTGTAATGCGCCCCCAAAACCCTAACATGCGTGTTTGAAGTGGCCACGCAACGAACCAAACCTTTCCTTAAAGGTGGTCCCCAAACGAACCTCAGTCACAATTAAATGAACCATTATATATATATATATTTCCCATGGGGATGAATAGTGCTTTTTTTTTTCTTTTTTCATTTTTTTTTTATTTTTCTTACAAAAGTTTTTTTTTTATAAACTGGCCACTAAAGTTTAAAACAGGCTTTAATTTTTTTTTCTTTACTCAAAACTCTGTTTTTTATAGATTTGCCACATAAGTTCAATAAACTTTCGTTCGTTAACTTTTTTCAAAATACGGGTGCGCAGTTGTTTTTTTTTACAACGTTCTGACATAAATTTGTTTTAAAACGGAGTTGTATTCAAAATCGATTTTTTTTATCGTTGCCTGTATCGAGTGCCGTTACCGTTGTGGTACCATGATGAACCGAACATATTATGGGCGAACAACATCATTGTCGATATTGGTATTATCGATTCGCCTCCCATGGGGATGAATAGTAATTTTTTATTTTTTTTTTTCATTTTTTTTTAATTTTTCTTACAATTTTTTTTTATAAACTGGCCACTAAAGTTCAAAACAGGCTTAAATTTTTTTTTCTTTACTCAAAACTCTGTTTTTTTATAGATTTGCCACATAAGTTCAATAAACTTTCGTTCGTTAACTTTTCTCAAAATACGGGTGCGCAGTTGCTTTTTTTGTCAACGTTCTGACATTAATTTGTTTTAAAACGGAGTTGTATTCAAAATCGGTTTTTTTTATCGTTGCCTGTATCGAGGGCCGTTACCGTTATGGTACCATTATGAACCGAACATATTATGGGCGAACAACATCATTGTCGATATTGGTATTATCGATTCACCTTATGGTTTTCGACGAACCGAATCAGTAATTTTTTTAATTTGTTTTCCCCTTTTTTATTATTTAGTTTTATGTTTCATTTCTATTAACATTATTTTTACCGTTGTGTCTATGCTTTTGTTTAAATTTTATTAACGATGTGCCACACAACGTTATCTATGATAACTTTCGTTCGTTATGTTTTTTTAAATAACGGAATGCGCCGTTTTCTTAATAATTTCTTTTGTTAACGTTCTGGTTTAAATTTTATTGGAGACAAAGTTGTATTCAACTTCGAGTGTTTTTGGGTATCGTACGTTATAACGAGTTTGCGATTCCACGCAAACGAGCCAAAACAAAAGTTTTTTTTTATTTTTATTTTTTTCATTTTTTTTTAATTTTTCTTACATAAGTTTTTTTTTATAAACTGGCCACTAAAGTTCAAAATAAGCTTTAATTTTTTTTTCTTTACTCAAAACTCTGTTTTTTTTATAGATTTGCCACATAAGTTCAATAAACTTTCGTTCGTTCACTTTTTTCAAAATACGGGTGCGCAGTTGTTTTTTTTGTCAACGTTCTGACATAAATTTGTTTTAAAACGGAGTTGTATTCAAAATCGATTTTTTTTATCGTTGTCTGTATCGAGTGCCGTTACCGTTGTGGTACCATGATGAACCGAACATATTATGGGCGAACAACATCATTGTCGATATTGGTATTATCGATTCGCCTCCCATGGGGATGAATAGTAATTTTTTATTTTTTTTTTCATTTTTTTTTAATTTTTCTTACAATTTTTTTTTATAAACTGGCCACTAAAGTTCAAAACAGGCTTTAATTTTTTTTTCTTTACTCAAAACTCTGTTTTTTTTATAGATTTGCCACATAAGTTCAATAAACTTTCGTTCGTTAACTTTTCTCAAAATACGGGTGCGCAGTTGCTTTTTTTGTCAACGTTCTGACATAAATTTGTTTTAAAACGGAGTTGTATTCAAAATCGATTTTTTTTATCGTTGCCTGTATCGAGGGCCGTTACCGTTATGGTACCATTATGAACCGAACATATTATGGGCGAACAACATCATTGTCGATATTGGTATTATCGATTCACCTTATGGTTTTCGACGAACCGAACCGGTAATTTTTTTAATTTGTTTTCCCCTTTTTTATTATTTAGTTTTATGTTTCATTTCTATTAACATTATTTTTACCGTTGTGTCTATGCTTTTGTTTAAATTTTATTAACGATGTGCCACACAACGTTATCTATGATAACTTTCGTTCGTTATGTTTTTTTAAATAACGGAATGCGCCGTTTTCTTAATAATTTCTTTTGTTAACGTTCTGGTTTAAATTTTATTGGAGACAAAGTTGTATTCAACTTCGAGTGTTTTTGGGTATCGTACGTTATAACGAGTTTGCGATTCCACGCAAACGAGCCAAAACAAAAACGAACAGACTCCCGCCGCGAAGCGCGGTGTGTAAAAACTAGTTTTATTAATAACGTGTCAACTACTCCGGTCAATTTTCTTCTAGAACCTTTAGTTTCTTTTTTTTTCCTGTTTGATTATTCTGTAAATTTAATAATGTGAAACTAAGTTAATTGAAGTTGTATTATGTTGACAGGTGATTAAATATATAAAATCAAAAGAAATAGATAATAAACAAATCAATTGTATAAAAGGTTGTAGTATCTAGTCCTATAGTCCTGTCATGGATAAATGGTGTAGATTATAAGTAGATTTAGAGTGTGTGTGAGTTTTTCGTAAAAAAACAAATCAGACAGTTGATTTATTTATTTTTTTAACGACAAATCTGCCATACTCTTACTCCTAAATTACACCAAATAATTCACCACATGCAAGAGTCTCTACCAAGTTGGCGAGTTTCACAAATTACAATTAAATTATGTTTAAACACTAGTTTGTGAAGATACTATTATAACGGTGAAAATAAAAAATATGTTACTAATTACAAAATTACAAGTAAACTTAATTGTAAGTGTCAGTAAATTTTCTTAAAATTCAACTCTAACCCTTCTAATTTATTGATATGTCATAACTCATCATTGTCTTTATAAAATGTCACTTTAATCCACTCAAGTTTCTAAAATTTTGAGTTTACCTCATATAGTATATATAATAATTTGCGTTCGTTAATTTTCCTTTTCTTGATGTCCCGGTATAAATTTTGTTAAAAACAGAATCATATTCAATGTAGGGTATTTTTTATGTGTCGTGGGTTATATCGACTGACGGTAATGTGCTGATACCACGTTTCTTTTTGTGTTTATCCAAGTTAATGCCATCGTCTCAGCCGTTTAAGGTTTGCCTCCCACCGTGTGTCGCAAGAGCTTCCCGTCGCGGAGCGCGGGGCTCATAACTGATTCGTCGTAACTTTATACGTTTATTTTATGTACTTAACCATTTGTGTTTAGCTACGTTAATGTCACCGCTTCAGCTGTTTAAGATTCGTCTCCCGCCGCGAAGCGCGGGTCTCATTTTCTAGTTAGTTATATTTATAAGTTAGTGTCAATCTCGTCTCAAACAAGTTTTATCTCATACGTATACAATTTTTGCTCACAAATCGGTGATCCTTTTCCAAAGTTTAATATCCAAACCATTTTTACCCTTTTCTTATCTACTTTTAATCTCATGGAAATTTTTCTGAGTACATGAATTTTTGTTAGGGGTAAGCAAATAATCAATTTAGTTGAACCGTAATTAAATTAACCGAGCTGAACAATTAACTGATTGTTCAGTTAAGGCATAACCGGTTAATTGAAAATTATGGTTCGGTTTCTGTTTTAGGTGTAGAATAACCAAATTAACCTAACCAAATTAAAAATTAAATTATGCTTAAACACTAGTTTGTGAAGTAGATATTTACAACTTTCAATATAGCTAAAGTTAACGGTGACTACAAAGTTGTTTTAGTATGAAGTTTGAGTATGTTTAGAAGTCTTTTGTTTATTTGAAAGTTTCGATTGGAAGATGCAACTGATGGGGCATTATCTACGGTAACTCGAACTTGGTTACTGCTGAGCAATAAAATCTCAACTGTCATAAATAAAAATGAGTCTTGGTTGTTCACTTAAATCCATATTATGCAATTTAATTTAATTTGTTACAATATTAAACTTGCATTGCACTTTCTCTTTCGTATAGATATAAAATATGTGAGTGCCTAAAATATCATTTAGAAACTTTTTAATACGGTCCTCCACTATTACTTTCTTCCTTTTTACAAAATATAACACACTAAATAACCCAAATGTTGTTTTGGTTGTTGTATCTTAGAAGACAGATATGCTCATCTTAAGAAAGATAGAAAATCTGTCACAAGAGACTGTTGAAAACGCATCATCTACCACAACTAAAATTTTAGTTTATTCGATTCTTACGACTATAGGCACACCTCCTAAATACATTGGTTTTAATCTCTTTACATTTATATAATATTTATTTTACATTTTTTACAAGAAAATTATGGTAAATTCAGGTTACCTTGGTTTATCTTTTTGTTCTGGATAACAAGTTTAAACCCAAACATATGACGAATTATTTGATTTAAGTTAGAAGTATGATTATAAGTATGATGAAATATAATAAATTTGTCGTTCAAACAAATAAAATAAAATAAAGTGTAAAGGTTTTTAAAGGTGGTCCCATGACGAACCTCGATCGCAATTAAACAAGCCATTTTCTTAATTAATCACGTGTCCACTTCTCCAGTCAATTTTCTTCTAGAACCAATTATTTCTCTCTTTTTGTTTGATTAGTCTGTTAGAATTTTTGGGTCATTGTAGGTCATATGTAAGCTTAATGATGTGAAACCAAGTTAATTGCAGTTGTATTACGTTGATAGTTGATTAAATAAGTAAAATTATAAAAAAAATATATAGAAATCCGTTAAAAATGATCTTCTAAACACAAAATGTGTAAACGCTAGTTGTGAAGTAGATGTTATGAATATAAAAGAAAACAAGAAGATAATAGTCTAGTATAATTTTAACTTCTACAAATGGTGATAATTATTAGTGTGTTTTGACTTTTGGTTATATTTATAAGTTAGTTCCGGTATTAGCAAGTTTTATCTTCATAATCATAAAATAAAATAGTTAATGAAGAAGTCTCTTCAATGCCGGTCAAGGGAATGTTATGTGCGACAAGTAAAAATAGGCAATATTATATATAAACAAAATTCATTAGTACGACGGTGATTGTTTTAAATAGGATATGTCACGAGCCGAACTAAGGCAAACTCGGGCTCGGCACAACTCGAATTTTATATCGAGCTGAAAGTTTGAGCTCGGGCACAACCTCGTTTATAAATCGAGTCAACTCGACTCGGCTCACTTTGTCTCTCGGGTTCAAGTATTAACTAAACTTATTTACTCTTTTCAATTTAGTTGGGTAAGATACTCAAATTCTCAATTTATAAAGAGGAGTTATCTCTTATATTTGTTGTTTAAACGATGTGGGACATGGATATGTAGGGCGAAAATAAGGGGGAATTTTCTCATTTGTTCGATGTAGGATAGGTAAATCACAACGGAGTGTGGAAAGGGTATTACTAGCTCTTTCATCACTACTTTTGCGTTTAAATTTTGGATATAATAATTAATTTTTTCATACATGTAAAATAAGGAAAAAGTTGTTTTAGGCCAGCCCAAATTTTAGGCTTTGTGTGGATGGGCTTTGTGCGGTCATCCATCGACACACCCTCATGAAACTTTTTACTTATTTTTTTTAAGCTAGGTGGAAAAACTTTCTAATATGATATTTTCAATCTAAGCATCTTTTTAAGGATTTTATTTTTTTCAAAGTAAAAGTCCAAATTGGAACAAATTCATGAATTTCATTTCAAAGTAAAAGTCCAAATTGGAACAAATTCATTCTAATATATTTATACCTAATAAATAACTAACCGGTTACAATTTTTTATTAGTCAGAAATTTTTTTTTCACTTATTTTTTCTTAATCTCGATATATATTATAAATACACCTCAAAATAACTAACTGCTTCAATCATATCTTATATTTATAATTTCTAATTCTTAATTACTAACCACTTAATTTTTTCTTTATTCAACTAATGTAATAAAGAGGTTTGGTAACCTAATCTATATCTATATTATATAATAAATAAAGGTCAGTGGCGGATACATAATTTTTTTTAGGAGGGACAAAATACGGGTGAGTAAAAAAAGGAACGGAAGAAAAAAATGAAACGACAAGAAAATAATATAGCTCATCAAATATTTAAACACACTATAAAAATACCTCAATTACAATTGTCCTCTACGTGTTTTCATCTTTTGGAAACGCTCGATTACATCTTCATTAGTAACATTGAGAAGTTCATCTACTTCTGTCACACCCCAACCGACGGCGGATTATACGTCGGGGCGGACGCGGTTGTTCAATAGCACAAGATTGACTATTAAAGTTTCAATATTTCATTAATAAATAGATTCAAAGGTTCAATACAAAGGAAATAACAAGTATACAACGTTTATTTAATAAGTAGTCTAGGTCTAAAGCGTCCTATGTGATCACAAATAAGTCTCATGATGTAGAACCTGAAACATGTGAAAGAATCTGTCAACTACAAAATAGTTGGTGAGATACAAAGGTTTTGACGCGGTTTAACAAGTATTTGGAAAGAATTACAATTCACTATGATATATGCATTCTATAATGTAAGTATGAGAACAAGTATCTTAAACATTGTGCATATCAACCCTCCAACCAAGTTTAGGCATAACCCGCGGGTTACCCTTATAAGTCTCAAGTTTAAAGTTTAATTCAGTAACAATCACCAAGGGCTCCCCTCGAAGGGTTAATCAATCAAGGTGGATTGGTAAAATGCAATAGATCTATCATTGTTACCATACGCTTGATCAAAGTTAATGAATATGCTAGTTTTAAGTTTAATCTAAGCATACAAGTCTCAAGTTTAACATAAGAATAAGCATCTAGTCATAGTTGTACAAGAATTGTATAAGTTTAAAGTTTTGAACATGTTTCACCCCAAAAGTATAGAAAGGAAAAAGGGGCTAAGTATACTCACTTGGATTGATGAAGAGCACCCGATAAGAGTAAGTTTGCAAGACTTTGAGGGAGAATATCCTCACAATATGCCTAAGAATATAAGTCTAAAGTTTAAAGTTTACTTCTATAAGTCTAAGCCAAAGGATCTAGGATTTCAAGATTGACTAGGGTTTCAAATGGGAGACGAGAACGATTTGTGTTTATAAAGTTTATGTAAGTTTCTAAATAGGGTTTCACAAAGTTTGAAAATCAAAGTTTAATAGATTCGTGGTTTAGAATAATAACATTTTAAAAGTTTTACAACGATTGATTTCACAAGTCATGTGTTAATAGTTTAAAGTAGTTCTCTAAGTATTGTAAATAAGTTTGCACCAAAAGAATCAAGATTAATAATATTTATTTAAAGAATAAATAATTATTAGAAATCTATGATAATCATTTTTAATAAGTAGTTAAAGACTAAGAATAAACAAATAATTATTAAGTGTTTTAATAATTATTTAAGAATAATTAATTATTAAAGGATAACAATTATTTGACAAGGATAAATAATTATTTAAAAATAGTAATTACTTTATCCAATTAAATAATTTATATTAAGTATTTAAGACTTTATTAGGTATTCATTTTACACATTGTTTTGTAATATATAATGTTTACAAGTTTAAATAAGTAATATGTAATTATAAGTTAATAAAATATTTAGATAGAGTTTCTTATTTTATAACTCTTTTTATAGCTTATAAGTTTACAATATAAGGTTTATTTTCTTATTTCACAAGGTTTATTATAAAAATAAGATAAAGTATGTTTATGCCTCTTGTTTTAAATTTATGTAAACAAATAAATTTATGATTATATAAATTATAAGTAAAAATGCTTTTATAAATTTTAAAACCATAATTAAAGTTTTAAAATATATTTATAGTCTTTAAGCTTTTAAAACTATTTTAAAGAATTAGTTATTATAAGTTTTTTTTAACTAAGTTTAATTTAATTAAAATACTTTCGAAATATAAAAGTGTAAATAAAAATCGGATCTGAGTTTATAATTCTTTCACAGATTTTATAAAACTTTTTCCAGTATTTAATATTGTTTTAAAAGAGATAAAAAAGATGAAAGTTAAAATTTCGGGTCGGCTGGAATCGAACCCGCGTCACCCGCCGGGTCACGAAACACACACCAAGCCTTACCATCCCGGCTACGGGTCTCGCTGAGTATAACTCAGAAAAATCAAATTCTTAAACACAAACCCAAATCGTCCCTAAATCCCTATGAACCCTAGAACCAAGATCTGTCAAATACGCATCGAATTGCCCTCTGTTAATGGAATTAAACAGAGGGCTTTCGATCTATGAACTGTGGCGAGTACAATGGGCACAATAATTACCTGAATTGATGACGGAATGAGGGAGAACGACTTAAAGGTCAAAGTTGGCTGTCGTTGGATTCAAACGATCATTGTAGGTGTTGAATGACAAAATGGAGAGTTTGGAGAGTTGAGGGGTGATTTCTTAGGTCGATTCCAACTGCTATTTATAGCCGCTTCGAGGTTTAATTGTTCGATTAGTTAGTGGTTTACGGTTGAGAGTATTAATTATCGATTTCGAACCCACGCGAGGATACGGTCGAAATCGAGAGTTAAGGCACATTGGGGGAGAGGTCGCACGCGGGAAACGAACCCGAGGTTCACTGAATCCGGACAGGAAAACGCGATTTCGCGAAAATGAATGAGAAACGGTGAGGCGGGGTGGGTCGAACCCACGACCGGTTCTGAGACTGGAAGTTTGAACAAATGGCAAAACAGGCCCTTGGAGTTTCACTGTTGTAACATTTCATGTTTAAAAGTACATTCTAGTTTAAAACACGTTTGAATATTGACAGTTTTAGTCCCCGGACTTTTTATATAAACAATTATGTTTTATTTATAAAAACTAAGCAAGTCGTATAAGTTTTTATTTCATTTATTATTTTATGAAATAATTTCTAGGATTTATGATTTGTAAGTTTAAATGTTTTAGAAATAGGTTTATAAATTATTTATATAATTATAACTCATTTGTTTTAAGAATTTTAATAATATCTTGTTTAATAAAGATAAAAAATAATAAACATACATATATATATATATATATATACATATATGAATGTTTTCCTTAAATCCATATTAAATAAAAAAATTTACAATTTAAGGAAATAAGAATTAAAGTTTAAAATAATACGGTAAGCGTTTTAGGAAAAGGTACATCGAAATAATTAACGTATTTTCGAAACCCAATTATATATTAATTTTTACATATTTTGATTTTTTTTTCATATAGTTAGTATATGTAATATATTTTTACACCTGTAAATAATATATATACAAATTTAAGAATTTTTTGCATTGATATTATTCATCTGTGTATTACACGGGTTCTAAGCTAGTTTTATATATATGAAACGTAATTTCTAAGAGGTAAAATTTATATTCTACAATCTAAGGTCCTAATATAAACTACATTAACTACACATATCTAAATTTTTATTTTTCTTTGACAAAATTAGATAATAAGACAAGGGAAGTAACAATTCTTGAATTCTGTCGTTTAAATTTATTGAAGACATTTGGGCGACTTGATTGCGTTCAAACTTGTTACATTATATGTTTCATGCATTATTATCTGTTCGACTTTTGTTTAGCTGTTTGTTTGCACCATAATAACATGCCGACACCGACGCTTGTATAAAATATATAAAGAAAACATACTTTTGAAAGTGATATTAGCCAAAAAATAATAATAATAATAATAAAAAAATCCACTTAACATGATAAAACCTTTTATATATTATTCTTCAATGTTTTCTTTCTTCATCAAATCATCTATTTTCATTTCCAACTACAGCTTTTTTTTAAAATATATGACGATAAGTGTAAACACCCTTCGGCATGAGAATCGGGATCTCTGGTGAATGATATAGGTAAAGGATGACTGAAAGAATTGAGATTATATTAGAGTGAAAGTGCATAGATGTCTTTGGTCTTTTTCAACCTTTATATACGGGATGGATTTTATGGTGACCTCATTTGAAAGGTATGAGGATAATGGGGCCCACATGGTCATGTGAAAATACTCTCTTCTCTTATTGGTGGACATGCCTTTACCCAATAAAGATCTTCATCGTGGCGTAACCGCTTGGTGGTCCCATGAGCTTGGGCTAGAAGTTATTCTGATAGGCTTTTTTAGACTTCCCTTCAACAAGATGTCTTTGTTTACGAAAGAATCAATTGCGTATTAATAAATTTATTGAGTTACACCCAAAAAAACTAGATAGTTAAAGGTGCAAGGCACACTCAAGGTGGTCTCGCTCAATGTTTTAAATATCGGTTTAAACCGGCCGGTAATACCGGTTGAACCGGGTTTCGGTCACCGACCCGGTAAGTTTGAGCCCGGTAAATTGGAAAAACGGTTTGTAAGTTGTACCGCCGGTATTACCAGTAATACCGGGTTATACTGTTGTACCGGTTTTACGTTTGAACTTTAAAACAAAAAAATTGTTCAGTTCATTTAAAAAAAAAGTTATGGATCCAGTTTAGAAAAAAAAATTGTGTAACCATCATCGTTTTGGTTGCGGTTAAATAATTGCTTGGTTACCTAAGATCCATTTTAGAAGAAAAAAAAGTTGCACATTTTTTGTTAACAAACTTTATAGGAAATTGAGTGTTTTTGGTTTATTTTTTTTAATTATGGATTAACTTTATATTACTTTTTATTATGAAATGATTTACTTTTAGATTAATTTTTGAGTTGAAGTTGTATATTTATGAAATTATAGAATTAAGTAGTCAATCCGGTTGAACCGTCCGGTACAAGCCGATATAACCGGTTAAATCATTTATAATCTCAACCCGATAAAATTTAAAAACCGTTTTTTAAAACATTGGTCTCACTTGAAGCCTAGGCATATGAAAGCATACGCATATTACAATAACAAAAAAATGTGAAGTTGGTATAGAAAATTAGTACCCCTCCTCACATACAACTAAAAACCTAATATAATTATATTTGCATTTAAAATATTCCAACCTATATCATAACTTAAATATACAAAAAATGTTTTTAAATAAGCCGATTAAAAATCTATTATAACTAATAAATAAAAATATTTGGGGACACGTGGCAGTGATTGAGACCATCTAAAATGATGATTTCCCGTCTAAACTTTCATTCACTATTCTACACGCGGATCTTTCTAATACCCGTATCCTACCCGTTTAGTTCCTGACTAACCCTAATTCGTTTTCCCTTTTCACGAATTCCATCTCACAACTCTCTGGCCGCTCCTACAGCTGCTCCTCTTCAGCAAGAATCTTACAAAGACGCCCTCTCCTGCGGGTCTCTCACCGAAGTTCCTAAAAGATTCTATGTTCTTCGTCAACAAATCCAGAGGTTAACTTCCTCCGGTGGCGGCGGTGACGGGTTTTAAAGGCTCTGATGTGGATTCTACGTTGATTGTATGAGATTCTTGAAATCAGATGCTTTTTTCGAATAAGAATCATTAACCTATGATTCGTTTTGGATTCATGAACCAGGTACGCCGAATTAGGGTTTCGTTGTTTTTCTTTAATCAACATCGGCTCTGATGTGGATTTTACGTGATGGCATGAGATTCTTGAAATCAGATTTTTTTTTTCGAATAAGAATCATTAACCTTCGATTCATTTTGGGTTCATGAACCAGGTAGGGTTTCATTTTTTCTCTTTAAGTTTCATCGATGACAGAGATCTCTAAATCTACACTTCATATGTGCCCTTCTTGATTTCAATATATAATATCTTATACTTTTGATTGCATTTGTTGTAATTAAATGTCTGAATTTGACGAATAAGAACAAGAAAGGTAAAAAGTCAACAGTTGGAATGAAGGTATGAAGATTTCTCATATTGTAGTTTTATGTACTGTTGAGATAGCATTAGTTGTATGTCTAACAGGTGATATGAATGTATTGTATAAGACATGTGATTGTTTGTCTAAAATTGGTTATAAAATTGAGAATTTCTTGTGAAAATTATGGTAACCGACTTTTGCAGGAGATGTTGGCCATTTTTACTTTGGACTAAACCATCCAATGAAACCACATCAATTATGTATGACTCATCATTTGGTTCTCTTGTATGATCTTCACAAAAAGATGGAAATTTATGTTTTGGTCTTCTACTTGGCTTTTTATCATGACTATGAGGTGGATCCGAATGGTGCAATGAAGGTTGTTTCTGATTTATTATTTGTCTGGTTTTAACCTAATTTGTTGATTTTTCAGAGTGCAAAAACGAATATGAATGTGGATGAGGTCTTCTTCTCTATAGCTAGGGAAATAAAGTACGACTCGCTAAAACTGACATAAAGGCCGAGATATGTTGATATTTATTGATGAAAATTGCAACGTTTGATTTTGCAAATAGTTGAAGGAAATTGTTTGACTACTTATGTTGAACAATAGAAACATTATTTAACGAAGTCAAATATTGTGGAATCATAGGCAAATAAATGATTTAAACATGAGAGTGCTTTAATGGAGAAAGTATTTTTTATAAAAAGATGAAATAGAATGTTTACATGTGCTATTGAGCAATTATTTCAAATGTCTAAAATAGCCTTTAATATGAAAAATAGTTAAATTTATTTCCGATTGGCGCTTCTGTCAATGTTAATCAAATGTTTTTATTTTTTAAATAGGTAATTTTAATAATGGCGTAAAAAATAAATTGTTTGATAGTTTGTTATAGTTGAATATAGGTTGCACAAGTTGCTATTAGAGCTGCTATGTAATCAAGTGGACAAAATTGTGCTGGTGCAGAGAGATTTTATGTTCACAAAGACATCTATTCTGCATTTCTAGCTGCAATCGTCAAGATTGTTAAATCTGTTACAGATATAAGTTATGCTTTAGACAAATTTTGACCCGTTTTACATGTTCTCTTTATTACACAGGGTCCTCCTCAATCGGGGAAATACGACATGGGTGCGATTTGCATGTAAGACCATTCTGAAAGGCTTCAAAGCCTCATAAGAGACGCTTTAGACAAAGGAGCATAGATTGATGGCGAAGAAGTGTGAGAATATTAGTGAACGTGCTCTTGATCAATACTTCCATTCAACTGTCATTATTAAGTGGCAACCATCAAATGAACTTAATGCAAGAGGATGTAAGTGGTTTGACCGCTTATCATAAATTCATAACTAATTGTCATAGTTCTTGGTTAAGTTTGACTTTCAGAATTATTTGCCAAGAAATAATTTTATGAGTTTGGGCCGATAATGGCAATAACGAAGTTTAGGTCTGAAGAGGAGGCTATTAAGCTTGCAAATGACTCAAAATATGGCTCGGTTATGCTGTTTTTTCTGGCAGTCAACGTCGTGCCAGATTGAGTGCAAGGTATCTACTATCATTGTTCATATACAGTCTCAATTGGTTAATTGTTGATTATTATCAGTCTTAATCAGCTGCAGTTAATTATATCTTCATTATCAAACAGTTATATAAATCATGCTATGGTGTTAACTATTATGCAATTATATAATTTTATAACCCGTTTAACTCAAGAGTTATGTTTATATTACATGATTTTAAACGTGTCTAAGTTACTATTGATTTATTTCATACAAATATAATAAATACAATATTTGGATTATCAGTTTAACCTAGGAATGACAATGAGTTGGGTTTGGGACGGGTTTAGGTAATCCCAACCCCATACCCGGTTATAAAATCTTGTCCCATACCCGGCCCAAAACCTGTCGGGTTTCTATCGGGTAATTACCCGTCGGGTATCAAGTATACCCGCGGGTTTCGGGTAAACCCGTTATTTTCTAAAAAATATCCGTTGGGTATACTCGACCTAAACCTGTCGGGTATTTATCGGGTATACATAAAAAATTGTAACTAAAATAAAAAAAATAAAATCTTATCGGGTATATACATTTAAAATAAATACGGTATATATACTTAAAATAAATAGAATATATATACTTAAAATAAATAAAAAAGAAAGAAAACTATGTCGGGTATATAATCGGGTAAAAGGGTATACGTTATCGGGTAATTGGGGCGGGTAAACGGGTATATCACCATATCCCATACCCGTCTCAAACTAGTGAAAATTTTCAAAAGTAATCCCAAACCCGGTCCCATACCAGATTACACGACCTCATACCCGTCTCAAATGTTTGGGGTTTCGAGTTTTCCTATCGGGTTCAGGTTTCATTACCATCCCTAGTTTAACCCTATCTTACAACATATCAAATCAACATGATTGCATCTCTAGAATATACCAATTATGATATAATAAAATATATTAGTTATAACTTGATTAGATTTCATTTCTTATTATCCTTATTATTATAATCTTATAGATAGTTAATTAATAATAACTAATGTACTATATGCAGTATCACATGTAACTTAATATTCATGAAGTTAGTAATTGTATTAGTTAATAATATCCGTAAAGTTTTTTTATCACTATCACATTAGGTACATATGCTTATAAGCTTGATTTATTACCAATGTCAAATGTTTGCAAGTAGAAGGTTTGGTGGTATTTAAGGGGTAAAAAATTGTTTAAAAAAATGATTTATTAGAGCATTCATAGTCTATTTCCCTTTCCCATTCATATAATTTAACTAAAAATCAATTTTTACTAAATTTACCTCTCATTTTCTAAAAATCTTTCACATCTCATTCTTCATATCTATCTCTATTCAATTAAACATTACTTTTTTATTCTTTGTTTTATTATTATTTTTCTTTCTACAACTTATTTCCACTCAAAAATATTAAATAACGGATATGAAGATTATTGATGAGTCCTTAAATATAGGAGACTACTTTAGTTTCACATAAAAATATGAGATGAGATACGAGAATGAGAAATGGGTTGAAATGATTTTGTTAAAATTTGAGTATGAAGTGAGAGAGAGAGAGAGAGAGACAGAGAGATTGGCTTGTGAGTGCTCTTAACCGCTATAGTTATTCGGTATCAGGATATTGTAGTCAAGAACTCTGCCACGCCCAAATAGTATATGGAATGGAATGGGTTGGGTTGGGTTTGCTTTTTATAATTGGGCTCATGATTTTGTTATTAGATGTACCCATGTAAGTTGTGTAAAACTAGAAATCGAACCCCACGCTTCACGCGCGGGAGTCGAACCTCAAATGATTGAGGCGGTGACATTAACGTAGATAAGCAAACAAAATAACGAAGTTAAATACATAAAAAAACGTATGAAGTTACGGTGACTCGGTTGTGGAGGTCAAAATATAGATAAAAGATAGTTAAATAACAATACAAATATGTTTGAATCGTTGATAAAAGATAGTTAAATAACAATACAAATATGTTTGAATCGTTGTCGGTTAACTTTGTGGTTTTCTACTTCAAGTTAATTTAAGAAAAAAATTATCATTAAATAGTAACTAATTTTTTTACGTAAATAAAAAAATTGCCAAAAATGATGTGGTTTTCTTGTTTTTCGCCTAACTTTGTGGTTTTCTCTTGATCCCTCCCCTATATATATATATATATATATATATATATATATATATATATATATATATATAGGGGAAGGATCAAGAGAAAACCACAAAGTTAGGCGAAAACCACTAAAACAATGTATAATACTATGGATTACGTATACGTAACCGTATTTTTTTTGTTTTTTGTTTACGTATACGTAACATTATGGGTTGTGTATACGTAAGCCAATATTTAATTTTTTTTGGTAAAAACGTGTAATATTATATTGATACTCTTATAAAAAAGATAAAAAATATAAAAAAATAAAAAACAAATATTATTATATTTTTTTGTTAAAATTGGTTTTTTAGTGGTTTTCTCGATTTTCACCTAACTATGTGTTTTTCTTTGGAACCATCTATATATATATATATATATATATTTATATATATAGGGAATGGATCATTTGAGAACTCTTAAATATCTTGAGAACTCCTATCATTGGTTTGTATTTTTTAAATTTTGTATTTTTTATATATTGTCGTGTATGTTTATATACATAAAAAAATCAAACTACTTTTTACACATGTTTTTATATTTTTAAATTTTTACATACACATGTGTAGTCATTTGTAGGATACCTACTCATGTATAGGTAAAAATTTAAAAATATAAAAACATATGTATAAATTAGTCTGATTGTTTTTTATATACATAAACACACATGACAATATATAAAATATAGAAAATTCATAAAATATAAACAATTGATAGGACTTCTTAATATATTTAGAGTTCGTAAAAGATCATATATGTGTGTGTGAGAGAGAGAAAGAGAGAGAGAAACAGAGAAGAAAGCAAAAAAGAATAGTGAAATATACAAAATGCAAACAAAGATGAGAAAAAGACTTGCATTATGTTTAGTTTACAATCATGAACTTTTGTCACGTTTCTTTGCACTATTTGAATAAAGTTTGAATAAAGGGTATATATATATATATATATATTTTGGGTTAATATCGTATATATTAGAATGTTAGCTAAAAACAGTAGAAACTAACACAAAACGAAGTAACAAAAATCAAACAGAACAAATTACGAAAATCTAGTGTCGCATGTCATACTTTAATCCGATAAATATATAAGATTCGTGAATCCACTATCGCGTATCATCCTTCGCTAACACATTCTACTTTGTATACCCCAACTTGTCAATTTTCGGGAGCTCAAACATCCAATATCATAATTTCAATTTTATCTTTTACAATTTGTATAAATAAACAAGTTTACAATAGTCAGTAAAACTTAATACATAATAAGCATAATTTATTTGTTTCCAAAGAAATAAACTTCAACATAATTGACTTAAAAAAAAGGTTTTCTATAGATACTCAAGTACAAATACCAATTGTTATTAAAAAAAAGTATAAATACTAACGTATAAAGTAAAATCAAGAAAATTTGTGAATATTTCATAAGGATTACTAATAGAAACACTTTACACGAAAAGCAATTGACATACAAATCTTTAATGAAAATAAAATAATACCCAAAAAGAGTTTTAAAGACACGCTTTTAACAATTACACGTTAATTTAACAATTTTAAAATATAATTAATACTTTAACCATTTAGTATTAGTTATTTTTAAAATAATTATATTTTAAAGTTTAACTAATAATACATGTCTTTTAACTTTTATAATCTCCTGTCCGAACTAAAATATGTATTAATTTTTGCACTGTCGACAACAAACATTTGTCCATATTGAGGAAAGTAACTATATTGAACTTTGTTTGCAAGAAAGTCTAAGTGCCCAAATTGACCGTTTATGGCCAGTGGCGGATCCAGGAAAATTTCGAAGGGGGTTCACCCTATAATATTTTAGGTGGTTCACCCCAGTTTTTTTTACCTACCGTTACACTAAAATTTCGAAACTCGGGGGTTCCTGTGCACCCCCCCCGCTTCACTTAAGTCCGCCCCTGTTTATGGCAACGCTTATCTTTTATTTTCGATTAAATTTTTAATCGTAAATTTGACTCTTTTTTTATAATACTGTTTATATCATAAATGATTTTATAGTTTTTAAAATTTTATTACATTTATTTGTTTACGAAACACCAAATTTCTAGTTCTCTAGTCTCTTCTTAATTTATTTAAGTTTTTTCCTTCATAATCTCATTTTCGTATCTCTCTCACATGCACACACACCAACTAATCTAAACTGCAACTTAAGCATGGTTAAGAATAACCATATATTTCTATTATATTTTTAATCAATTTTTTTTATCGAATTGATTGGGAAATTATAGGCTATCTCCTGACATGATGTTTGTTAGGTTTTGTTTGACTTCTAGCATTTTGGTGGTTTCCATTTTCGCATTTGGATTCCAAAGGTCACCGTCGAGAACTGTTTTTTTTTAACGGTACCATCTAAATATTTTAGAATAGTTTGGTTTTCTCGGGTTAACACTTACAACATCCATGACAACCCATCTTAGAAGGAACCCTCAACTGTGTAAACCTTCTGAACTGAACACATACCCTTTTTTTATGTGGCATAGATTCGAACCGGCAACCTCCCATTTAGAAGTCACCGGGGTATCGCCAGGACAAAGCCCCTTTGATGTCGAGTACTACTTTTTTTTAATGGCAAAGCTAATCGAAATCCACTCGAATAATAGGCTGGCCCCACCATCCCAGCAGGAACCCCGTGATCGGGAAAACCCCCTGACTCACACAAAGTATTTCAGCCCAAGACGAGATTCGAACCATCGACCTCCCAAATGGTAGGCTCCCGGGCTACCACTGGATCAAATGGCCAGTAGTTGTCGAGTACTACTTAATGTTTTGTTTGTGATGAAGAGATGATTCAAGAGGAGACACACTTTTACTTGAATCAACTTATGACAGAAAAATCTAAAACTTAAAACGAACATAACTTAGGCTACAAGGGAGTTACAAAGCCCATATATAGTGAATGGAAAGGTCTCGACAAGCCGGATCGTGTAGAATAATGCCTATGATGGTTTGGCCTAGTTGTTTGACCTAAGTCCCATCAATAACAACTCCGATTTCGCCAATTAATGTTTTCCCCTAAATTGTAATTATTTCCTTTATAGTCCAATATGCGTAGATCTTTGATTGACTTAATTTACACATTTATTTATGATTTCAGTATTTAATTATTGATTTATAATTTCAAAATTTTGGTTGAACACGGGTTGGGTGACTATCGGGTTGAACCCGAACCGGTTTTGAGTTGGTAACCCGGGTTAAATGTGCATCTCTAATATAACGTCTCATATAAAAATGACCAATAAACCATTATTAGACCTCACACGATGAAGATGAACGTTTATGCAAAATTTTATAAATTTTGAAAACCAGGAGAAACCATAACTTTGGTGTTCATCGTGTTCTTCTTGAAATAGTTGGAGCCTAGGGTGGAGATGGCCGGAAGGATGCTCTTCTTCGTCGTCACCTTCGTCTTAGACAACGGTACTCGACTCGGTTTCCTTGTTGTGCATCTCCTCTTGGAACTAAAGATATTGGATCCTCCGTTGGAGCCGCTTGATCTTTAGATCAAGATCTCGGGTCCTTTGTTGGAGCCACTTGATCTTGAGAGCCGGTGGGTCGGGAAAGACTCCATCGTTGCCTCGGTCGGTGTTTTTGCGAATAGAATGTTGATCTCTTCCACGAGTTATCTTTTTGTAAAGAAATAATGGGAACACGCGCTCCGCGGCGTTGCAGTAAATCGTGGTGATGGTACGCTACGCGACGGGGCAATTATATTTTTCATTACTTATAGTCGTATTTGGTGGTTGTATATTTTAAAACATTAATAAAACAGTGTTAAAATCTGTAACGTAAAAATAAAAACAAAGTTAGGGAAAACGAAGCTAAAAAAACTGGATTCATAAATAACAAAATAAACTAAAAAAAACTAAAATAACAAAAACTGGATTAAAAATTTGGAATAAACCTCACCTCCCCTAGGATCGAACACGAGTGGATAAGAAAGTGAAGGCGCTGACTTACCACTGGGCCCGCGCTTTGCGGCTGGGCACATTTTTATCCTAAAGAACTACAAAAAAAGTGTAAAAATAAACACATAACGTACCGCACACTAAAACAAACCGTAAGAAAAAAAGTCATTAAAAACCACAAAAAGGTAAAAAAAAAACACCCTTAGTGTTCGAACCCGGGGTGTTAGGAGTTTGAAAGGAAGAAGTGGCATGCTTGGACCAGTTGGGCTAGCCATTTATAATGTTAATCTTGAAACCTACACTTTAAAACACAAAAAAAGGTGAAAAAAAATAAAACCAAAACCTAGGATTCGAACCCGGTTGGGGGAATTAGAAACGCAAGGAAGATTACCACTAGACCACCTAGCTAACTTTGAAATATTTTCAAAACAAAAAAAAAATCCAATACCATTAATATGTCGATGGAAATGAAAAAAAATGAAAAAAACATCCAATCAACTATTGCCGTGTGGCAAAACCGCCCAATTGCACCAATAATAACGTAGCACTATTCACATCCTATTGAATTGTATGTTTATGGAATTGGTAAATTGCTACAACATGTTAGTACTTAGTAAACATCATTAAATTAAGTAATTTATTCAAAGCTATATATAGGAAAAATTATGTTGGAAATTTGATAATAGAGATCTTCCGCTTGAAGTAAAGTTAAACTTTTTGAAGTGGAGAATGTAGCTCAACTGTCCTAGTTCCAATTTTGGTGTCTTTTTCTACTCGATTAAAATGATAATGAAACGTGAATAGCATGCATAATGGAGGACATAAATGTATCATAGTCGATAGTCTTTGTTTCCTCTTTTATAAACCTTATTGATTGGTTGGATTAGCTCACATATCTGTAGGTTATATATTTACTTATGCAGCTTAAGATGATACTTAATTAACCATGTTGTGTCGTATCAATGTTTACCAGTGTTTCAATATCGATATATACTAGTTTAGAACCCGTGTAATACACACGTGATAAAAAGTATAAATACATAAAATTCTTAAATCTTTATATTTATATTTTACATGCGTAAAAATATATTACATATACTAAGTATATAAACCAAAATTCAAAATATTTAAAAACTAATATATAAATAGGTTTCGGAAATACTTTAATTACTATTTAATGTAATTTGACTTTCATAATTATTTGATTGAAAATAAAAGTTACATAATTAGATTTTAAATTTTTTTATAAAAAATAATGGATAATTTAAAATAAATATGTTTTATTAGTACAATTAGTATATTCTTTAAAAATATAATACTATTAAAAGATAAAAGTGTATTTAATAAGAGAGATGAACGGGAAAAATGATGAGAATGAATATTTAGGTGACACATGACATGAAAAAACCTTTATTTATTATATGTATAGATATAGGGTGTATGCGGCAGGAAACACATACACTGGTAATCATGTAACATATACCACACTCAAATTAAAGAAAATAAAATGATCGTTTTTTAAAATGTAATAATTAAAAAAAATATTAACGTATGAAAAAGTTATGATCGTTTAAAATCATGAAGAGAGAGGATAGTTATTGTATGAATAACTTTCATTTTTTATTTTTTTAAAGCATTTGAGAGTTGTATTGTGTGCTTTAAAAAATGTAAAATGGCATCACTGTCCTCCTCAAATGTTTTATATATAATATAGATATAAAGTTTTTTATGCGACCTTATTTAAAAAAATGTGCACAATAAAATCGAGCACTTTATTATATTTAATTTCAGTATACTTTTGCTATACTTTTATTATAAAAAATGACTTTTTATTAAAAAAAAATGTCGATGTGTTGTGCGTATAACATGCGTAATTATAAAACAGTTTGCGTGATTATAAACATAGGTTGCGTGATTATGAACAAAGGCTGCGTAATTATCGACATACGTAATTATATAGCACAACTTGCGTAATTATATACATAGATTGCAGGTGAATTTAGTCATCGACTAAACGACCGGTGTCGTGTTCTGATAGCTTTGTACACTATTAGGCCTTTTATACAATAACCCCTAGACGGCCGGCTAAAAGAACTAAGAGATATAACTACACAACTTTGTCATTTACATTTTCGATAAAACGTACTTTGTTTTTGGTCAATATCTTAAGTTTTGAAACTTCGTAACGTGTTGGAAATAAACAGGAGATTAGTTTTTTTAAACATTTCAAGAACAATTTCAAATTAAAGAGAATAAAAATAGATTTAATGCTAAATTAATAATAATAGTTCTTCTATATTTAAAACTAGGTTAACATCCCGTGTATTATACGAGTTAAATAAATAAAATGTTATATACTTAATTAGTAATAAAAAATTATATTTTTAAAAACGCGTGCAATACACGTGGTTGAATAAACTAGTGTATTACATTGGTTGATTAAAATATAATGTAATTTGTTAATACAAACTCGTCAAAATATGTTTTTAAAAATGTAATTTGTCGTGACAGTTATAACCTCTGTTAATTCATATTAAATTAATTTAATTGATGATACAATAACTATTTATAATAAAATAATAAGTATCTGTAATTAGATTTATATTAAAAATCTTAAAATAAATTCTTTTGATATCACTATTTAATAGGAGAGAGGGGAGTGAAAAAAATGATAAAAATAAACTACAAAGTGACACGTGTCTATAAGATTTTTATTTATTAATACAAAGATTACTATTTAATATGAGAGAAGTGAAATAATTAATAATTAATAGGAGAGAGACGAAAAATAAGGGTGAGGGGTAACCAGAAAGTGACATATGTCACACAAGATTTTTATTTATTATGTTAATAAGATGTTTATAACATTAATAGTAATAGATTTATTAAAAATAGTTATAGTTATGAAATTTATATTTTTATCAATTTTAATTAACTTGAAAGTTTTAGAATTATTAACAATTTTACCATTGTGAAAATTTAATTTTATGAGAATTTATAAAAATTTGACCATTATAGTATTTTTAAAAAGTTTTAAAAACCCTGACCATTTTATTTTTTTATAGTCCTTGTTAAAAAGTTATAACTATAAATTATATAATTATTATTGATGTGTAATTTTTGAAATAAAAATTTCCAATGTTAAAAGAAAGTAGGTATATATATGTATAACTAACACTATGGAAAATTAATAAATTATTAATGATAAAGAAAGATGATAAAACGAAAGAGATGACCAATCATAATCAATAGACCGAGTCTTGTCACGACAAATAATTTAAGAGTGTATCGTGGAGAAGAGTTATTATTGTAGGGGCTAGACACATGGCCCAACTATTAATTTACCTACAAACGTGCGTGACCCGTTTTCGGTCAAAAGGGAAACTATATTATTACTAATTTTTTATTGGGCCATAGTTAACCCATTTTTGTATTGTTCTTTCATTCATATGAACTCCTTTATTCTCATCCTTCAAATTTAGCTAAAAAGTTATTATTTTTTAAATTTATATCTTATTTTTTTCTAAAGTTTCAACATCAGATTTTTCATATTTATCCCTTATTTCATAAAATAATACTTATTTATTTATTATTATTTTTACTCTTTCTATCATTCACACACACTTACAAAAAGTATAAAACAATGTATAGAGAATGAAGATGGGGTGAATGATGACCCCCTAAACATAAATGCTGTTTATAATTTCCTCAAAAAATATAGATAATGGAGATGGGGATGGGGGATCGGATGTGAACGTAAAATTACATTATTTTTTATATTTTTTTTATAATTTAGATATGAGTGAGCTGATGTGAATGCTCTTAATAAACTTTGTTAACAGAACAAATCATAAATTAGAATACAAAAATAAAAAAAATTCATTACTCTCTAATTTATAGAGTATTTTTAAGGTATCTTGGATTATATCGATTGACACCCGTGACCGAGACCGATTGAAAAACATCGGTAGCGTTATCTAACTGTCTTTTATCTATGTTTCGACCTCCAGAACCAAGTCGTTGTAATTTCATACGTTTCTTTTTGAGCTTAGCCACGCTGATGTGATCGTCTCAACTGTTTAAAGTCTGTCTCCCGCCGCGGAGCGTGGAGCAAAATTTATTTAATCTCGTTTTTTTTTGTGCTTAGCCACGTTAATGTCACCACCTCAATCGTTTAAGGTCGGTTACCGCCGTGAAGCGTGGGGTACCATTTCTATTTTAGATAAAAAGTTAAAAGATTATCTAGATGTGTTTGTGAATCCTTTAACCTCAACAGATTGTAATGTGATATTTAAATATAAAATGAAAAGGTGATGCATTTTTTTAGCAAAATAAAAATATATTTGAGTTTTTATTTTTGTAAAGGTAATCATTTACTCATAATAACAGCATATTTTAAATATATTTTTTAACATAACATACCATTTACACGATTTAATCTTCATTAGTGAAACCAATTTAATATTTAATTTGACATAATCTAAAGTAAGCTACTCTTTTTTATTGCATAAAAATGAGCCCAATAAATATTAATTTTTTGTGTATTCAACCTTTTAAATTATGTCAAATTCAGCTAAAAAAATTAAAAAAATATATGTTCAAAAGTAACATATTACTTTTTCTTCTAACAAAAAGGTACTATCACATTTATAGTACTATATAAGATTGAAAGCTGTTACCAAACACCTCAAATAGTCAATATAAACATGCAAATGTATTGGCCCAAAATTTGTAACTGTCTTGAAGTCAGTGGCGGATCTAAGAAAAAAATTTAGGGGTATCTGTCTATTCGTTTAGGGGTATCTGGATACATAAAACGGTAAAAAAAATAAAAAATTCCCACTGCGCGTCGAAAGTTGAGGGGTATCGACAGGTACCCCTGCCCCTATGCTAAATCCGCCACTGGTTGAAGCAATTGTACAAACCACAAATAACACAAAACCAGACAATTTCTTAGGGATGGTAATGGGTCGGGTTCGGGCCGGTATTGGTAATCCCAAACCCATGCCCGGTTGTGAAATCTTATCGCATACCCGGCCCAATACCCGTCGGGTATTTGTCGGGTAATTACCCGTCAGGTATCGGATACCCACGGGTATCGGGTATACCCGTCGGTATCGGGTATCGGGCATAGAGGCGGGTATGTGTCGGGTACGTTTCAACGACTTTATTTTTATATTTTTAATAACTACAACGTATAATTGAAAAATAAATTACTGTAATATATTTTGTTTAATAGCTGCAACGTAAATTTGATAAAAAAACTACAGTAATACATTTTATTTAATAACGACAACCTACAACTGAAAAAAAAAACATGTTTAATAAAATAACTACAACACATATTTTTAATCGTGGAAATGTAATTTCATTATATAAATGGAAAAAAAGCTACTGCTCAATTGCTTTTACTTGGTATTCATCTCGAAAATATAAACATCAGAAAGAATTAATTAAAATATTTATTACCTACACGCTTAAATGAAAGGAAAATAAAAGAAATATATAAAGAAATTATTTCGGGTATAATTTTGGGTAATCGGGTATATTTATTTCGGGTAATCAGGGCGGGTATCATCTGATCCCATACCCGTACCCGAACCCGGAAATTTTACTTTTTCTAATCCCATACCCGGCCCGCCACCCGAATACCTGACCCGTTACCCGGCCCGAAAGATTCGGGTATCGGGTTTTCCCGTTGGGTTTGAATTTTTTTGCCATCCCTAATATATGATTTTAATGAATGTAATTGGTAATTCTTATAGGGACGTATTCACTTTTCAAGTATCATGTGTCGAGGTGAAGTGACCCTCAAGACCTTTTTTTTAATACCATATAGGTATTAAACAATTGTGTTTTATGTTTTATACATGAACCGTAACTGTTTCATCACGCGTATTCAAAAATGATCCGAAAAAAAGTTTTTAGTCCATCAATTCTTAGACTTGTGTCGTGGTTACCGTGAGAAGAAGTGTGTGGAATACCGTGCCGTCCCTTAATAAAAGGGGGCTTGTGGCTGGGCTCACAGGCGTTGAGGCTTTTTTTTAATTTGCTTCAATCAATAGAAGATCAAAATGTGCAAATTTATTTATTTTTAATTTTTAATATAATATTTAAAGTTAGTCACGCTCACTAAACCATTACACAAATGCCAACAAATTTAATTATTTTAATATTATAATTACTTTTCAATATGTTTTGTTTTTCTCTTATAACTTTTAAAATAGTGTTTGATAAAATTTAGAATATAACATTGCGACATACTTATTTTTATCGACTTTTCAATATAAAATTTATTTAAAATCGCGTGTCATATATAATATATTTCTAATTTTTTTATTTTTAAATACAATTTTGTTTTCCTTTATAACTCTTCACATATAATGTTGCATGAAATTCTGAATATCACGTTGCAACGTCCTTATTTTTATCTACATATTAATATAAATTTTATTCAAAACAATGAAACTACATATTCAACATTTTGGTTACACGAAGTGCCTTAGTGTGTAATCAAACCTAACATTTATATTTATATATATCTATATCTATAGTACTATATAAAACATATTAGAAGGACATATTTCTAGTTTACCAAAAAATTTAAAACACCTAACACAAATTGTTGTACATAAGGTACACCTTACCAATACATAAAATGTGTTTAATTAACATTAACCCCATATGTACAATTAAAACATAACACTCAATAATTACCATTATTTAATTAACTATATTAAGTATTATTTTATTTATAATATTTAAAACTAAGATTTATATTTAAAATTACAATTTATATTTTATAACTAAATACTATTTAAATTAAGTGTTATTTTATTTAAGTCTTAAGTATATAATTACTAAATATTTAAATTGTTATAAAATAATAATACCAAAATATAATAAGTGTTTAAAGCAGTTCGGGTTAGATTACGCTTTTCAAAAGAGCCTCGGTGACAGTGACAGAGTTTGAAGAAAAACTCAGGGGGGCCGGGACTATAAAATTTCCAACTAAATACGTATAAATTAACACTACTGAGCAAAAAATCGGGGGAAGGGGGCGGGCCCCCGGGCGGTGATGCCCCCGATGCTTTGCGCAGGCCAACCCGCTAGTATTTTATAATATGCATTTCCATCGTGACGTCAAACTGGTGAAAACTTACCACTATTAAACAAACCATTAAAATAAAAAATTAATTATAATAATACTAATTAAAAATATAATTATTAGATATATTTATTATAATATAAATAATAATTAATAAGACGAAATGTCGTAGCAATTGCAATCTGGGCATAGCCTACTACGAGGGCGACACCTACATAGATGAACACATTTATTTCTGGAAAGTGAAATCTTTCCTGTTTTACGGAGAGATGTGTGACACGTGTACGGCAGCGATGCCATGCGGACGAAGAGTTCGAGGAACACAATGCCGACGATCTCTTTCTGCTGTCACAAACCACAATGGACAATGTTTTTTTTTTCTCACATTGCATGAACGAATCTGTACGGCAATTTCTTTTTCTCTTTTCCATTTTTTAATAGTTTTCATTAAAAAGATGAAAAATACATCAAATAATGTTTGCCAAATACATATTGGCTATTTTTCTTTAATAATGCATCACTTTAGTTCTTCATCTTTTTTATAAATATATATACACACACATATGTTAAATTTGATTTCTATCAAGTAAACAATTTTTAATAGTATAAATTAATATTTATAACTTATGCTTGTTTATGCTCTAAGTATTATGCCTAAAACTAAAGTACTTTTTCAAATTATCTCAAATATAATTTCGTATGACAAAGAAATAAATAAATGGAAATAATCTTGCAAAAAATATATTAATCATGGTCTAAGTTGTAGTTATCACCCATGATTCATTTGATTATTGAAACATTGTCCAATAACTATCATATATTTTTATTTATAGTAACATATTTTGTAAAATTTCATATTTCTTATCATGATTCTTAATTTTTGAGATTAAACTATTATTTTAAAATAATTTCACACAAGTCTAATTCTAGTTCTAGGAATACATAACTGTATTTTTAAAATTCCTATAATTATTAATAAAATAAGAAATTTATTAAACTATACTTGGTAGTTAGTACTTGTAAAATCTTATAAAATATAAACAAGTTTATTTTTAACGGACCTAAAATCCACGAAAAGAAATACGGTAAAACACAATTGGACGAAATTAAAATTTCTGATTAACATGTGAAAAAAATTGATTATTGAAAGTAAGTTTTGCATATCATTTTGTGTTTGTTTGCTTGTAAGAACGGCAATAGGTCAGCAAGCTAACTACTCCTCTACATATATGCATATATAATATACATACATACACTCATGTGCATATAATATATCCATATCTACACCATTAATCAGTGAATTAATGGAGGAAGAAAGAGATCTCTGCAACTTCTGACCAAAGTAAGGAATTTTGTCACCTTTCTTCTTCTATTTCGCTTCTCCTAGGGTTTAGAACCTTCGCCGGCACCTCAATTTCAACTTCAAAACGTTCAAATTTCATTTTCAAAACAAGCACTCGTATCACTTCATAACTTTAACTTTAAATCCAATGCTTCCGTTTTTGGATACAACGTTTCGGATCAGGTTCATGAGATCTGTATTCTGCTGTATTTAGATGTTAGTTTGTTAACCTAATGTTAGTTATAGTTACAAAGCTCTGTAATCTCTGCAGTTTTTGTGAATGTATTTCCGATTTAAACCGTACGTTGACTTTTACTGTGTGTTTTTATGGTCCGAGTGTGTGTAATTTGTAATAGCTCTGTGTGATTTGAATTTGGAGCGGAGGTTGATTTTTTAGCAGGTTAGGGTTTTTTTTGGGGTATACATTGGGGGAGATGGCGTTTGGTAGGAATGAGAGGGTTCGGTTTAGTAAAATTTATTCTCTATCGTGTTTTCGGCCGTCAACGAGGGATGAACACGGTCAAATTGGACAAAAAGGATATTCTAGAGTTGTGTATTGTAATGATCCGGATAATCTGGAGGCGGTTCAGCTCAGATACCGTGGGAATTATGTGTCGACGACGAAGTATACTGCGGTTAATTTCATTCCGAAGTCGTTGTTTGAGCAGTTTAGGCGGGTTGCGAATATTTACTTTCTTGTTGTAGCTTGTGTTTCGTTCAGTCCGTTGGCACCGTTTCGAGCTTCGAGTATTCTTTTTCCTCTGGTGGTGGTGATTGGGGCTACTATGGCAAAGGAAGGTGTGGAGGATTGGAGACGTCGGAAGCAGGTAAATTATATATCTGATCTGCATTATGGCTACCTTGCTTTCATAGATAACCTTTGAAATATTTAATGTCAAAATTTTCAAATATATTTGCTTCATGTGGCACACTCTGGAATTTATGCATAATTGATAGCATCAGAATCGGTGTCCGAAACTGAGGGGCTAGCATATGTCATATGTGATCGGCCCAGCCCGTTTCCAACTTTTGTAGCTGGTAGAGGTGTTGAAACTTTTAGTATAAGATCATAGACTAAATAATTATTAAATTTCTTCCTGTTTATGGTTTTTCTGGCTTAGCCATGTAGTTCATAATTTCAATCTGGTTCCAGGCTTTAACCTTGTTCAGTATCATAAAACAACTATCCAGATTGTTCGATACGTGGGGAAAAGGATTATGTGTATAATCTTATCTGGTTTAACTGATGCTGCGATACTGCATAGTTCTCTCCATTAAGAGGGTCACTAATTTAGTTATGATTATAATGTTCTTAAATAAGGAGTTGTGTATATTTTCTATGCTAGATTTCCTGCCAAGTGGTTTGAGTTACTTTTCAAATTCGCATGTTTTATTCTGAATTTTGTTAATTTCAGGATATAAAGGCGAACAATCGAAAGATCCACGTTTACAGAGACAACTCATTTTCTGAACGGAAATGGAAAGATTTACGTGTTGGTGATCTTGTTAAGGTCTACAAAGACGAATATTTTCCAGCAGATCTTCTTCTCCTTTCATCAAGCTACCCTGATGGGATTTGTTATGTTGAAACCATGAATCTCGATGGAGAAACTAATCTGAAATTAAAACATGCATTTCCTTTCACAGCTTCCTTAAATGGTGACAACTCATTTCACCAATTCAAGGCAGTGGTCAAATGTGAAGATCCAAATGAGGATCTATACTCATTTATTGGGAGCTTAAACTACAATAATGATCCTCATCCACTTTCACTCCAGCAGATTCTGTTAAGAGATTCAAAGCTTAGAAACACTGAATACATTTATGGAGTGGTTATTTTCACTGGGCATGATACTAAAGTCATGCAGAATGCTACGGACCCACCTTCTAAAAGAAGTAAAATAGAAAGAAGAATGGACAAAATAATCTACATTCTCTTCAGCACTTTAATTTCCATATCTTTCATCGGGTCAATCTTTTTCGGGCTAAGAACCCATAGAGATTTGAACCAGGGAAGTTATAAAAGGTGGTATCTTGAACCAAGTCGTACAACTGTTCTTTATGACCCGAAAAGACCCGTATTAGCTGCATTTCTACATTTCTTAACAGGCCTTATGTTATACGGCTATTTAATTCCAATATCATTGTATGTTTCCATTGAGATGGTAAAGGTGTTGCAAAGTATATTCATAAATCAAGATCAAGACATGTACCATGAAGAAACAAACAGACCAGCTCGTGCACGAACATCAAATTTGAATGAAGAATTGGGTCAGGTTGATACAGTTTTGTCAGATAAAACTGGTACTTTAACCTGCAACTCAATGGAGTTTGTTAAGTGCTCAATAGCAGGTGTTTCGTATGGTCGTGGTATGACAGAAGTGGAATTAGCTTTGGCGAAAAGAGAAAATATTGAGCAGCTTGATGCTGCTAATACCTCAAACATATCAGATGGTCATACTGTGAAATCAGGGAAATCAATCAAAGGTTTTAACTTTAGTGATGAACGGATTATGGATGGTCAATGGGTCAATGAACCTAACTCAGATATTATACGGAAGTTTTTTAGAGTATTAGCTATTTGCCATACAGCTATACCTGATGTTAATAAAGAGACAGGTGAGCTTTCATATGAAGCCGAGTCACCAGATGAAGCTGCTTTTGTCATAGCTGCTAGAGAAGTTGGTTTTGAGTTCTTTCAAAGGACACAAACAAACATCTATTTGCATGAATGTGAGAATGGAAAAAAGGTTGACAGGTGAGATAAAATCTTTTTTTTGGATATACTTATTTGATATTGTTCTTTCAATGCTCTTTATATGGATATAAGAGGTGATAAGCAAAAGGCAATTGCCTGACTTACATAATTCACTCACCTATGAAGTTATAATTGTTTATTAGTAATTATAGGATATGCTAGAAAATAATCAAGATAATTAGTTCTTTTTACTAGTTTTTAGCTGATATTACTTTGCTCTAGAGGTGTCAAATTTTTTTTCTTTTTAGGGATTTTGGTGTTTGGGGGGGGGGGGATCAGGTTGGTAACTGGTCAAAAGGGGTAACTTTCGTCGCTTTGTTTGGTTGACCCGAAACTCTTTGTCCTAGTTATTTTTCTTTAATAAATAATTAGCATGTCAAATACGGTTACAGAAGTTATATTATTTCAATAATCATCCAAGTTTTTGAACAAAATGATTTAAAAAGTTTTGTTTCATCGTTATTGTATTTTGCTATTTACAGATCATATGAGCTTCTTAATATGATAGAATTCAGCAGTGCTCGTAAGAGGATGTCAGTGATTGTTAGGAATGCCGAAAATCAGCTCATCTTACTTTGCAAGGGTGCTGACAGGTGACAATAATATTTAGACCGTAATCACTCACAATTAGAAACTGTATTTACATTATTTTTGCATGCGTTCAGTGTCATGTTTGAAAAACTCTCTAAAGAAAGTCAACCATTTGAAGATCAAACAAAGAATCATATCAACAAATATGCTGAGGCGGGTTTACGAACTTTAGTAATTGCATATCGCCCTCTTGATGAAGAAGAATATAAAGCATGGAAAGCAGAATTCTTGTCAGCAAAAAATTCAGTCTCTAATGATCGGGACAATTTGGTAGATGCTGCTGCTGAGAAGATTGAAAGGGACTTGATTCTACTTGGTGCTACAGCAGTTGAGGACAAACTTCAAAAAGGGGTGAGCATAAAGTGTCATCTTTCGCTCTCATACTTTGTTATTATTCTAGAAACTAGATGTGGCAATGTGGACCCATTTACTTATGAAGTGGTCGGTTCAGGTTGTTATATCTCTTACGGGTCAAACGGGTAAAATAAAAATAGTTCAAAAGGAAACAGGTCAAATGGGTGTGAGCTAGTGTATTTTATCGCAAAAAACCTCCTAACTAATTTTATTGAAAAGATAGATTGTTTTAGATAATATCCGACACGCTAATTATTTAATAAAATATAATTTTTAGTGCAAAAACTGTTTTGAGTCAACCCAACCTGGTCCAACCCGTAGAAGTTTCCTTTTACGACCCCTTACCCAACCATCAGGACTCACCCATTTAAAAAAATATATTATGAAAATTTTATCAATTTTGTAATAATACGGTAATACCTGACGTAGTAATTTATTTAAAAAAAAGATATTTTATACAAAAATTATTTTCCCAACCGGTACAAAAAGTTACCTGTTTGACCCCTTACCCATTTTGGCACCTCTGCTAGAAACAAACCTACAAAGGCTATGATTAGAACATATTCTCACTCAACAAATGTTATGTTGGTTTAAGGTTCCTGAATGCATAGAGAAACTTGCAGATGCTGGGATTAAGATTTGGGTGTTAACCGGTGATAAGATGGAGACTGCAATAAATATAGGGTATGATCACATAACTAATTTACTTCAGTGTTAGTTTTGTTTTCTACAGATTCACATAAATCATTGACTTTTACTCTTCGACGTGTACAGGTATGCTTGTCGTTTACTAGCCCAAGGAAAGAAACAAATTGTGATCACATTAGATTCTCCTGATATTAATGCCTTAGAAAAGCTAGGAGACAGGGAGGCCATCACCAAGGTAAAGTTTCTGTACGAATTTCATTACAACATTGAATTTATTAGTTTCATATTTACTTGATAAATATTTTAGAAATTTGATTCTTTGTAGGCATCTAGAGAAAGCATAGAGAAGCAACTTAGAGATGGAAGATCACAGCTTGAGTCAGCTAAAAGTAGCTCTGCTTTGATAATTGATGGGAGATCTTTAACCTTTGCTCTTGATAAAAATCTTGAAAGATCATTTTTAGAACTTGCAACTGATTGCTCGTCTGTCATTTGCTGCCGTTCTTCCCCTAAGCAAAAAGCTCTTGTAAGTATTTTCTTTAATATTCTTCATTTTTTTTATTTAATGGACTTCATGTAAATGTAAACTTAACTTTTTAACCGATGCAGGTTACTAAGATGGTAAAAGAAGGAACAAGAAAGACGACATTAGCAATTGGTGATGGGGCAAATGATGTCGGCATGCTTCAAGAAGCTGATATTGGAGTTGGAATTAGTGGTGCAGAAGGAATGCAGGTTTCTTTTTTTTCACTTTCTGTTTAAATTATTTTCTTTAATAACAAATTATGGGTTTTTGGTATTTTCAGTTGTCTGATGATTGTGTTCTTTTATGAATTGCAGGCTGTGATGGCAAGTGATTTTGCAATAGCTCAGTTTCGTTTTCTTGAAAGATTATTGTTGGTACATGGACATTGGTGTTACAGGCGAATAGCTATGATGGTAAAAACATATTTCATTATCTTATTCTTTTACTTTATTCAAAATATTCAGTAGGTAACATAAGTAGAAATTAAATGATAATTAAGTTTTTTGAATGCAGATATGTTACTTCTTCTACAAGAACATTGTTTTCGGGTTCACACTTTTTTGGTTTGAGGCCCATGCTTCTTTCTCCGGCCAACCTGCTTACAATGATTGGTACATGTCGTTTTACAATGTTTTCTTCACCTCTCTTCCTGTCATTGCTCTTGGTGTTTTTGATCAAGATGTCTCTGCACGACTCTGTCTAAAGGTAATATTTTAAACTGTATATCCTTAAAGTATCGTGCTACATCACCATAAATATTTATATACTACTTTGGAATTTTTAACAGACTAGAGACTAAATGAATATAAAAGGTTCATACATATTGGTGTCTTAATAGTTTCGGTTCTTTAGTAAGATGTTTGGATTAGCACAAAGCAGCTAAAAATCACTTATTAAGTTCTATCAATACCGTTCCATGAAAAGAAGCGTACCTGACCCATAATTTAAATTTGTCAGTACCCGCGGCTATATCAAGAGGGAGTGCAGAACATTCTCTTCAACTGGCCAAGAATACTAGGGTGGATGTTCAACGGTGTTTTAAGTTCCATGATTATCTTCTTCATTTGCAAAAACTCCACAATCCACCAAGCTTTCCGTGAAGACGGCCATGTCATCGACTATGAAATTCTAGGTGTCCTAATGTACACTTGTGTAGTGTGGGCTGTAAACTGCCAGATGGCGTTATCCATCAACTACTTCACTTGGATTCAACACTTCTTCATCTGGGGTAGCATCTTTTTTTGGTATGTATTTTTAGTCATTTACGGGTACTTAAAGCCCAAATGGTCAACAACAGCTTATCGGGTTTTTTTGGAAGCATGTGCCCCGAGCCCGTTTTATTGGATGACCACTTTCCTGGTGGTTGCATCTACACTGTTACCTTATTTTCTTTATAGAGCTTTTCAAACGCGATTTCATCCAATGTATCATGATGAAATTCAAAGGAGGCGGTCGGAAGGGTGTGAGGAGGAGACTCCTGGTGAGTTGCCTGGTAGGGTAAAGGATAAAATGGACCATTTGAGTGAGAGGATGAAGCACAGCCACAGGGAAATATAGGGTTGGGTTTTGTTTGTTTACTTGTGAAATTACCAACATAGCCTTGCTAGCTACCATTTATGTTTGGTATGGAAGGCTTTGTTTAACATGTAATATGTAAAATGTAAATGCTAGTGTATATATTAGCTGTAATTAAGAGCATTCACAGCCCATTCCTTATAATTATGTGAGTGAGTTTTGTATATTTTATGGAGTGGTTTAAAGTGGTTGTGAGTCGAGGTGCACAAAACGGTTTTTTAACCCGAACCGGTTCAAAACCGAACCGAACCGGTTTGGTCAACAAAAAGTCAAAACCGGTTTGAGTTCAAACCGGACCGGTTTGAGTTCAAACCGGACCGGTTTGAGTTCAAACCGGACCAGTTTGAAATTGGTTTGAGATGGTCCGTTGACCGGTTTAAAAAACGGTTTGAAACATGTTTAAAAAACGGTTTGAAACCAGTTTTTAATCGGTTCGGTTCGGGTTTCAAACCGGTTTAAATGTATAGGTTTCAAACCGGTTTTAAACCGGCGGTTTGAACCAGTTTGAAACCGGTTTGGTATAAACCGGTTCACGACCGGTTCGGTTTTCGGTTTGAAACCGGTTTGGTTTTTCAAACCGGTTTTTTTGTGCATTTCTAGTTGTGAGTGGATGAGAGAGAAAATATATAAGGTTTGTGTAAATATAAGTATAAAAGTAGTGGTTTTTAGTATAATTATAAGGATAAGGATAAAGATAAGTAGAGATAAAAGGTAGAAAAAGTAGTGTTTTTTAGTGTAATATAAGGATAAGGATATGAAATATAAAGAACGGGCTGAGAATGCTCTAATATGATCCATGTTTTTCACTATAATAAGTGGTCAGGGATAAATTCAAGTCTTTATGTCGATATGTGGCCATATCAAGGTTTAGATATTGGGTTTGAACGGACCAAAATGCTCAGATAAGACATTGGGTCCAAAATAAGCACCGTAAGAAGCCCAACTAGGCCCGTTTAATATGGGTTGAACATGGTACTAGGCACCCAGTCCCGGGGAGGCAAGAAGGCCCAAGATGTCAAGAACCACCACATCCCTAGCAATCTTAGACGTTAATTAAAGGCGTACATGATGCTTGACTTAGCTCCTACATCTACACAGGGCCCGGGGAGGGGCTGGATCGCTTCACAATCTGATGTATGCAGCCATATCCTACACTTTGTAATCTTAGACATTATAATCTTGAAAAAACAAATTCTAAGAGTCATCACAGTCACATCATGACCAATATAGGCATTCAACTTTGTACACTCCAAGAAAAGAGCAACTATCATCAAAATCATGACGTCACCCTTCAGTTGTCGTCGGTGTGGGAGGCGTTGACAGTGATGGGAACACGAGAAAACAATGGTCAATGTTTGTTTGAACATAAATCGAAAAACGGTGGCAACTTGGTTTCCTTTCGGATATTGGTAAATGATATGTTAACCCTCATTTCAGATCGTATACTCTTATATATTGTTTATGAGGCGATTAACACTCCTTATATTCACTTAATGATTTGCTTGGTGTATGATGTGTGATTTCATAAAACAAGTTAATGCATTCATATAAATTATACTAAAAACCAAAATGTTATATTACTCTATAAAACATGATAATTCTACAAACAATATTGTTTTAAAATATGTAGAATAGATGTGTCATGTGTGAAGTAATTACCTCCTTTGTTTAAAGTTTGTTCGTTGCTTTCCGGACAACTCACGTCAAGGATTTCATAGTGATACTCTTCTAGATGGTCAAACCTCTATTATTTAATTTGGAGTTGCATTTTCTAAATCATAATATTTTAAAATTGAATATTAATATTTCCATCTAGATCTACATGTTTTCTTATTACAAATGATAATTGAACATTTTAACTGCAACATTAAATATGTTAAATCCATTTGCAGAGGATACACTCACTTGGGCCCAACGTAACGGGTTTAGGCCCAACATAGATTGATCTACTAAAGTTGTTCTAGCTAGAAGCCTAGAATTGCAAAAAGAACTTGGTTGGAAACCAAACCCAATTTTGAAACTAAGTTTGGTTGGAACCTGGTTTAGATCCAAACCGAATCATAGGGTTGAAATCAGTTTGAAACCCTGTACTTTGAAAACGCTCAAAATCAAACCAAACTGGTTAAAACTTGGTATCAAACCGGTCAAACCTGATTCTTTCCCCCTCAAGAAGCGGTTTCAGCCCGAACCGGTAATAGGTTGTTTGGATCTTTTGGAAGATTGTTTGAGACGGTGCTGAAGCTGTCTAATGTGACCGCGGGAGGTGGATGCATAAGTGTCTGAGAGTATTTGCCAAGCCGCAAGGCAGGAAGCGGCATTTGAGATTAGGGGGACGATAGTGGGTGAAACACTCCCGACAATGGCACCGAATAAGAGACGGTCCTGGCGAAACCAAGCATTTTAGTCGGCATGGGGCGTCTCTATTCCAGCAGCACTAACATAAGGTTTCGGGGCAGGGAGACTACCATCAATATATTTGTGGAGATCTAACCCGTGTAAAAGGGCCACGATCTGGGTTTTCCAACTCAGATAATTAGTGGCAGTAAGCTTCATGGAGGCAGGGAGGGTAACAAATGTGAGGGAAGAAGCTGTGTTAAGGGGAATAGATGAAATAGTGGAAGAGGAGTTGGAGCTTTCAGTTAACATTTGTGGAGGCAGGGAAGGACGAAAAAAATTCACCGGAGATGGACAGGGAGGAGGATGTCGGCTGTGTTTTAGGGAGAATATGTGGACCTGACTGATACCATATGAAGATATGCAATCACAATTGATTATTCTCATTGATCATAGATGAATATATGCAAAAGACTAGCCTAGAATTAAGGGTATTGACTACAACAATTTAGGAAGAATAATAACTATACAATATTTTCTATAAATAACAAATTGATTTAAACATTCAAATAATTCATTTGTTTGGAGGGAGATCTGTAGTATTGCTAATAATTTTAACTTGATACAGTTTCAGCCCGGAACCCGATTTGTACAACTTTAGTTCCAACAGTCCCCTATAAAAGAAAACTCTATTATGTAACATCCGTAAAATCCCGACAACGCACGTTTGGGCTGGAGAACTAAAAAAGAAATATGGTGGACTAAAGGAATGGATGGGCATGAGTCGGTTGATGAAAGAAGGGGGAGGAGGATAAACCCTAAGCTTCCTTTGTTCAGCCCTAATTTGCATCCAAACCTCCATTTTCGTCTAGAGAGCGAGAATTTTGGAGAGAGAAAGTGAAGGTCTCATATTTGTGCTCAAGATCTGCTCCAAGTTGTTCCTCCAGTTTTAGTGAAGATCAGATGAAGAAACGATCGATTTGAGGTTAGAATCGAACCCAAAATCTCTGTTTTATGTTTAAAATGGGGTTTGGGGTAAAACTAGTGTTTTAATCTCAAAGTATGGGCTCCCTCCCTCCTTCCCCCTCGAAACCTTCTAACGGCTTATTAATTTTTTTTTGAAAACAGAAGAACAACGTTTATTAATTTTTTTTTGAAAACAGAAGAACAATACGATATCACCTCCTGGATAATGAATAAAAAAGTCTTGTTTCTAAAACTATTATAAGGGCTCATGTCTTGCTATCAGAGTTTTTTTTACGGTGACACCTTTAAACCTTTAAATCTATAACATAAAGACGTGAAGGAAGATAAATATTAGGGAACCATATGAATCATAACAACTTTTTTTAATAATTATAAATAGTTATGACTAATTAAGATGTATGAAGTCTATGTACCATCAGGACAATCTTGATTAGACGAACATTTATTAGTTTTTTAATTATCCTTTTAACAGTAAATTAACCTACTCCTAAATAATCTTACAGATATTGAACCTTATACCTCATGGATAGAAGAGACACCTTACTACCATAACATATCCCTTAGGGACAATTTTTTAATTACTAAAAGACTTAGAGTTTAATGGTATCATGGTGTGTAGGTTTTTCTTCAAAGTGATTGAGGGTAGTCCCATGCACGGGCGGCTAAACCTTGATCAGAAACCACAAACCACTAGCATTAACAACCGTTGCAACATCAACCCTCTCCGAAATCAACAAATAAGCCCTATCTCTAATCACTGATTTCAACAAACACGAAACATCATACAAAACCCTACCACTTCCATTGACAAAATTCAACACCACCACTCCAACAACCTTCGAAACCGCATGTTTGTGTAGGGTTTGTGGATTAAGGGTTTAATGAAGGTGAACATACATAAAGAAACTAGAAATAAGAAATAAGATACTGTCTGTTTTCCTTCTTGTTAGGTACATGTGCAAATGAGAGGTGAGAGACGTGAGAGAGATAGGAAGATGCGAGAGAGTAGAGAGAGGGTTTTATATATTTTTTATTTTAAGTCTAATAAAAAGAAGGGTAAAAAACA
The DNA here is from genome assembly GCA_023525975.1 of Smallanthus sonchifolius. NCBI lineage: Eukaryota > Viridiplantae > Streptophyta > Magnoliopsida > Asterales > Asteraceae > Smallanthus > Smallanthus sonchifolius. The sequence continues at coordinate 54,420,628 of CM042041.1, read as the reverse complement.
ATAATACTCATTACATAAGTGTTAGCGAACTTAGTAGCGATCTTACTAAGTTCGCTTGTTTAGTATAGGGGCAAACTTATTAAGTTTGTCTGGTTCAGTAGTTTGTTAGCTTTTATTCCTTTGTCTATAAATAGCTTCTTTGTAACATTATTCAAGTTATCAATCAAATCATTTTCAGTTTTACCCCCAATCATTCTCTCTCATTTTCTTTCTCTCGTTTATCATTCTAGCTTGTTTTAGCGATCTCGTTTATCATTCTCGCTTGTTTTAGCGATCATTCTCGATATCATAACATGGTATCAGAGCCTATATGCTCGATTATGTGATTTTCTTCTTTTTTCCGCACTCATTCTTCGTTGTTTCATTCGTTTTCTCATTTTTTGTGTCAATTGGGGGTCGTTTCATGTTTTGATCCGTTCAAAACATTCGTTTTATGTTTCTAATCATTCCTACGGTTGGAATTCTTCATATACTTCTCTGATTTTGAGTTATGATGATTTCTGGATTGATTTCACGTTTTTCTGTTTGTGCAGGCGAACTTGTCGTTCATCAGGTTGTCTGTTACGAGCGAACTTATTAAGTTCGCCTGTTCCTTTCCTGTCCCAGCGAACTTAACAAGTTCGCTTCTTGGCGAACTTAGCAGGTTCGTTTTTTTTCCCGTTTTCTTTTTCTTTCTGATTTTGTCATGCCTGCTACTGTTGATCCCGCAGTTGTTGTTCCTATGGATTCTTCTAATTCTTTGTTCTTACATTCATCTGATCATCCGGGTCTCTTACTTGTTTCTAAAACTTTTGACGACTCTTCTTTCAGATCTTGAAAACGTGCCATGTCTATTGCCTTATCTGCTAAGAACAAACTTGGTTTTGTTGATGAGACTGTTGTCAGACCTACTTCCTCTCCTAATATGGAGTTATGGAAAAGATGCAATGATATGGTTATTTCTTGGATTTTGAACACTTTGTCCAGTGATATCAGTGAGAGCATTTTGTATGTTGAGACTGCTCGTCAACTTTGGAAAGAGTTAATTGACCGGTATGGAAAGAGTAATTGGGCCAAGTATTATCAATTGCAGAAGTCTCTTTCTGCTATTTCTCAAGGGAATGATGATGTTGCTACGTATTTTACCAAAATCAAAGCTGTTTGGGATGAGATTAATGCAATCGAGCCTATTCCTCGCTGCACATGTGGTACTTACCAACTTATGGCTAAGCGCGAAATAGATCAACGTTTGATGCAATTTCTGATGGGTCTTAACCCTTGTTATGACATGATTCGTGGGAATATTATCATGAAGAAGCCTCTTCCCTCAATCAATGAAGCTTATGCTTTTCTCATTCAAGATGAGAAACAGAGAGAGCTTCATTCATCGGCTCAGTTTATTCCTCAGAATGCTTTTATGAATGCTTCTATGCAGGTACCAAAGAATTACAGTGCTCAGAAAGGTTCTGTTTGTTCTCATTGCAATAAGCCAGGACATGATGCTAGCAAATGTTATCATTTAATTGGGTTTCCTAAAGATTTCAAATTTACTAGACCCAAAGCTGCTGCTAATGCTGTTTCTGATGTTGGGGTTACTGTTCCTACTTTCGGTGCTCCTAATTCTCTTTCTTCTGAACAGTACAACAATCTGTTGCAACTTCTTTAGCAGAATTCTGGGGTTCAGGGTGGTGTTCCTAATGTTCAACCACTCAGCTTTGCAAATTTTGTAGGTATTATTGCTTACAATTCGACTACGGTCGATACTACTTGGATCATTGATACCGGTGCAAGTAATCATATGTGCTTTGATTTCAATTTACTTTCTGATGTTCAATTGCTTAACTCACCCTTTTATGTTCTTCTTCCAAACGGGCATGTCTTAACTGTTACATAGGTCGGAACAGTTAATCTTACCAAGACGTTTTATATTTCTAATGTCTTCTTTGTGCCTCATTTCAAGCACAATCTCTTATCTGTTCCTAAACTTTGTAGGGATACAAAGGGTCTTGTTCAGTTTTCTGAAACTACTTGTTTCTTGCAGGCCCCTTCGCTGAGTAGTCCGTTGGTCCTGGGAGATCTTCTCAACGGCCTTTATCTTTTGAATCCAAATAAACTTTTCTCTGTTACTGTTGATTCTTTTTCTCATTGTAATTCTGTTGTTTCTTTGAAACTTTGGCATACTCGTCTTGGTCATTTACCTTTGTACAAACTTAAGCAATTGAATGTCTTTACTGGTGCACATGATTGTTCTATTGATGATTGTTCTGTTTGTCCTAAGGCTAGACATCATAAACTGCCTTTTGCATCTAGTAGTATATCCAGTTCTCAAATGTTTGATCTTATTCATATTGATACGTGGAGACCGTATCGATCTACTACATTTGATGGATATAAATATTTTCTCACCATTGTTGATGATTTTACTAGAACTACTTGGACTTATCTTTTGACAACTAAAGGAAATGTCTTTCCTATTCTTCAAGGGTTCATTGAAATGATTGAGACTCAGTTTAGTATCAAAGTGAAACGTGTTCGATCTGATAATGCTTTTGAACTTGGTTCGGGTATTCATCATGCCGAGTATTTTAAACAAAAGGGAATTATTCATCAGACTACTTGTCCTGGGGTTCCTCAACAGAATGGGGTGGTGGAACGTAAACGTAAACATAAGCATCTTCTCGAAACTGCTCGTGCTCTTATGTTTCAATTCAAGTTACCAATAACTTTTTGGGGCGAATGCGTTCTCACTTCTACTCATTTGATTAATATTTTCCCCACACGAGTTCTTAAGGGAAAATCTCCTTCTGAGATGCTCTTTGGTAAAGCTTCTTCATACACCCACATTCGAACTTTTGGGTGCTTGTGTTATGCTTCTACTTCTACACCCAGACGAGATAAATTTCAGCCTAGAGCTCAAGCTTGTATTTTTATTGGCTATCCCTTTGGAAAAAAAAGTTACAAGCTTTATAATCTTGACACTCGACAAGTTCTTGTTTCTCGGGTTGTGAGTGAGCACATTTTCCCTTCTTTACACTCTTCGGATCCTTCTTATTTGTTCCTTTCTCTAAATGATCTGTTTGAGGAGACAGATCTAGCTGCTGTTACTTCCTCTTCTTTGGCTACTCCTGAAGTTGATTCCACTCCTCCTCCTGTTTCTCCTAGTCCACCTCTGGAGCCCAGGAGATCTACTCGTTCTTCTGTTTCTCCTTCTCATCTGCAGGATTATGTTTGTAATTCTGCTTCTTCTGTCGATTTGTCTTGTTTTCATACTTTGTCGAGTGCTTGCCAAGCTTCTCATTTTGTTAATCTTGCTGATCTTTCTCCTGATTCCCAGAAGCTCCTTTTAAATCTTGATTCTGTTCAAGAACCTTCTTCTTATCAGGAGGCTGCTAACCATCCTGCTTGGCAAAAGGCTATGACTAAGGAGTTTAATGCCTTGGAAAGTAATCAAACTTGGGAGGTTATGCATTTACCTAAAGGTAAAAATTCCATTAAGTGCAAATGGGTGTATAAAGTCAAGTATAATGCTGATGGTACTGTTGAACGTTGCAAAGCCCGTTTGGTTGTTCGTGGCGATACTCAGAAAGCAGGAATTAATTTTAATGAAACTTTTTCTCCTGTCGTTAAGATGACTACTATTCGTAGTCTCATTGCTGTTGCCACTAAACGACAATGGGGTTTATCACAATTGGATGTCAATAATGTCTTTTTACATGGGGATCTTGATGAAGACATATATATGCTTCCTCCTCTTGGAATGCCTTTATCCTCTCCTGATCTTATTTTTGCGGTTCAGTTTCTTAGCCAGATTATGAGTGATCCGCGTGTTCCTCATTGGGATGCTGCGTGGCATACTCTTCGGTATGTCAAAGGCACTTGTTCTCAAGGGTTGTTCTTTAATGATTATCCTGATATGTCTTTGCCTGCTTATTGTGATTCTGATTAGGCAACTTGTCCTAATACTCGGCGTTCTGTCAGTGGCTATTTCATTTCTCTTGGGGGCAGTCCTATTTCTTGGAAATCCAAGAAGCAAGCTACTGTTTCTCTTAGTTCTGCTGAAGCTGAATACAGTTCTCTTCGCCGTGCATACAGGAACTTGCTTTGTTGACTCGCTTGTTTGTGGAGTTTCGGCTTGATAATCTTACTCCTGTTCCTCTCAAATGTGACAGTCAGACGGCTATTCATATTGCTAAGAATCTAGTTTTTCATGAGCGAACTAAGCATATCGAGTTGGATTGTCATTTTGTCGGTGAGAAGCTTCAAGCCGTTTTGATTATGCTTTCTCACACACGGACTTCTGATCAACTTGCGGATTTATTCACAAAGAGTTTGGCTGGTCAACCGCATTCAGATATCATTTCCAAGTTGGGGTTGTATACGCCTCCAACTTGAGAGAGGGGGTGTTAGTGAACTTAGTAGCGAACTTACTATGTTCGCTTGTTTAGTATAGGGGCGAACTTATTAAGTTCGTCCGGTTCAATAGTTTGTTAGTTTTTATTACTTTGTCTATAAATAGCTTATTTGTAATATTATTAAAGTTATCTATCAAATCATTTTCAGTTTTACCCCAATCATTCTCTCTAATTTTCTTTCTCTCGTTTATCATTCTAGCTTGTTTTAGCGATCTCGTTCATCATTCTCGCTTGTTTTAGCGATCATTCTCGATTTCATAACAATAAGGAACACATTACTTGAGTTAATGCCTTAATTGGATGGTTGTTAGTAGAAAAGACAAAATATCTACAATTTTTTTTTAAAGCGGCATCCAATTTAATTATTAAAATCAAATGACAACATCTGTACTTTTTATATAGTTAATAAACATAATTTATATTTATAATTTATACTTTTTATATAGTTAATAATAATTTATAATTTACACTTTACCAAGGTTTCACATAAATAAAAGTTAAAATCAATGAAAGTAAGCACATTGATATTACTATTGGTTTACTTTACTAATGACGTAAAGGATTACATCACCTGAAATTATTACGTGATTGAAAAGAAAAAAAGAGTCCACTTACCCGCCACCTTCACCCTCTCTATAAATACCTACACCATAATACAACCCTCATTCATCAACTAATAATCTTTCTTTCTTTCATATAAACAATTTTCATTCCAAATGCAATTCCAACACAAAATCGAACATTCTGGATTCGCTCCAAGCTTCAGTTGTTACTCTTGCAATACTACAACATCCACAGCGGTCCACAAAGCCATCCATGAAGACGAAGATTTTGAGTTCTTAACCGACGAACAAGTTTCCGTAGCTTTTCCAGTTTTCAACCGTGATCTTGTAATGAACGACGGTGAAATTAAAGCTAGGGATGATGGAACTGAAGCTTCTTCAGCGGTTACGGATTCGTTAGGGAATCTGTTGATTGATAAACGAGAAGAATCTTGTTCGTGTTCGTCATCAGAAGCCGACGAGCTGGAAAGTGTAGCTTATTGCGTGTGGAGACCAACTAAATGTAAGAAGAGTAGTTCTACCGGATCTGGATCGAAAAGGTGGAAATTCCGGTATTTGCTCCGGCGGAGCAATAGTGAAGGTAATAAAGCGAAGGTGTTGTTAACTCCGAAAAAGGCGGATATTCCAAAACAGAAACGGAATTCCGGCGCGCAAAGTCCGGTTCACGAGCAATTTTACGTGCAAAGGCGAGCAGAAAATGAAGTCGGAAAGAGGAAATCGTATCTGCCTTATCGGAAGGATCTGTTAGGGGTTTTCACAAATGTCAACGGAATAGGGAAAATACTTCCGTTCTAAAATAACAAATAATAATAATAATTAAACGCAATTTTGTTGTTTAATCTAACCTTTGAAGCTTGTAAATACGGAGATTATTTCATATTTGAATCCGCCTCTGATTCGAGTTCTAATTTCTAAAGCGATGATTCTAATGAAGGCGGAACCAGGGGAGTGTCAAGAGGGTATATTGACCTCCGGACACCAGAATTTGTCCATTTATTTTATATTTTAGAGTTAGGTTTTTTATAATAGCAAAACACTAGAGAAGATAATATTAGGATGACCTTATTGTAACCCTATCAAACACTATATCATATTTAGGATTGTTTACCGGGGACTACTAATAGGACACGGGAATTGCTATCTGGACCGGGCTCTATACGCATCGTATAGGGCAATACGATGCGTATAGCCTTCACAATTTCCCAAACCCGACAACATCGTACTCCTAGATATTCCAACCCCTATACGCATCGTATAGGTCAATACGGTGCGGTTTAGGGTACGAGGTGACTTCTGCAACTAGTCATCCATCACATCGCTATACGCCACGTATAGGTCTATACGTGGCGTATAGAGATGTGATGGATGACTAGTTGCAGAAGTCACCTCGTACCCTAAACCGCACCGTATTGACCTATACGATGTTGTCGGTTTGACCAGGAGTCTATACGCATCGTATAGAGCTATACGATGCGTATAGGGGCCAAATTTTGTGTATTTTACCATGCACAATTCTCATTTGAACGTATCGTTCAAAAATTTTCAAACAATTTACGGTTTTCAAAAAGTTATAGCAATGTCTTGGTGGTGGGATGGTAACTACGGTTTTCAGGTATATTCTAACGAGTCGCTGGAAAACAACCCACAAAGTTCTGGATTTCAAGATGTGAACCGGGAGGAGGTCTCGTCCGACGTTTATTCTAATCAACGGGTAAGGCTTCCCGATTTGAACGAGCCACTAAGCAATCCCGAGTTCGTATACGGTGAACACTCTTACCTTACACAACCCACGGACGACTTCGTGTACGGTGAAGACTCTTACCCGACACAACAAACCGACAGCTTCGTGACGTATAAAACTGACCAGGTATAACATTCCTATATATATGCATACATTTAGTTTGTTGTTTCTTAACTTTTACCGTACCGTTGTTGTAGAATTTTCAGACTCGTGATCAGTTGGTGGATTGGGCTGTCCGCAGAGGACGTGAGAATGGTTACGTCATTGTCACCCGACGATCGAGGAGAAAAGGCGACGACCTGTCGGAGCCGGTTATCAAGGTGTGGCTTGTGTGTGACCGTCACGGCGAACGTAAATCTACTGCCACGGTTCGACGTGTCGGTAGCAAGAAAACAGGTTGTCCTTTTAAATTGGAAGGAGAGTACCAAGTAAATACTGGTGATTGGAAATTAACGGTGAAGGATGACAGTCATAACCACGATCCTAGTCAACATCTTGAGGCGCACTCGTTTGCCAGGAGACTGTCTGAGTCGGAACAACTTTTGGTGGCGAAATTGTATTCGCAAAACATGATGCCACGAAACATTCTGGCAACCATAAGGGAGCAAAACCCCGATAGTAGTTGCATTAAAAAGGACATTTATAATGCAATACAAAAGATAAAAAACGAAACGAGAGTCGGTGAAACTCCAATGCAGGTTCTGGAGCACCTGCTTTCTTCTAAACATTACGTCTACTATACCCGGGAGGATCCCGTCACAAATGTCGTGGAGGAGATATTCTTTGTTCATCCGAAATCCTACGAGATGTGGCGTGCGTTCCCGCATGTTTTGATGGTCGGTATTGTGTGAGTCTCCTACGCCAGAAGTATACCAGTACAACTTCAACCGGCTTTACGAACGACTGTATGCAGCCAAACGAGGAAGTAAGTTTTGAATATTAAATAATTATTATGGTTTAATTTATTTACAATATTAAATATTTATTAGGTTTTAAATTATTTTTGTAGGAGTTATTGACTATGTGACAAAAAAATTGGTTGGACCCATATAAAGAAAAGTTTGTATCGGCCTGGTCCAACAGAAAACTCAATTTTGGTCAACATACCACGAACCGAGTCGAGAGCCAGCATTCGCTCTTAAAGAGCTATATTAGAAATGCTAACAGCTCGCTGGATAGACTTGTTGGGTTTGTTGATGAAATTGTAACAGATCAGTATGTACAATTACAGCATGGGTTTGGAACAAGCCTAATAAGGAAAATGGACAGGCACGTAAGTATTGAATTGTTTGATAACCTACACGGTAAGGTTTCGCATAAAGCTTTAAATTTGTTAGAAAACGAGTGGTATAAGTTATCAACTATACGGAAACAAAATGCAACGTGTGGTTGCCAACTTTTCAGTAGTTGTGGGTTGCCGTGTGCCTGTCGTCTGGCAAATATCGAAGCTACAGGTCCGGTCAACCTTTTAATATTTATCTTGTTTTATCTAATTTCAAACTTTTCTGACTATCTCGTTTTAATACAGGTGGCAGAATCCCGCTAGATGCGGTGGACGTCTTTTGGACGAAGCTTGATCTAAAACCTTCGTTTGTCGAGGATGAAAATGTAGACGTGGATAAAGTACTTGGTCAAGTGAGAAACAAAATTATGTCACAACCCGATCAGGTCAAAAAAAGTCTGTTGTCGAGAATCGTAGGGGTGGTATTTCCGATCAATAGTAAGAAGAAGGCGCCTATGGTACAAGAAGATACTCGCGGTCGTCCAACTTTGAAAAAGCAACAACAAAGGAAACAGGATGTCACGAGAAACAGCTCGTTCACAGGATCCCAACAAAGCATATGTGACCCTGCGAGACATAGCTCCTATATTGCGTCACAGGACTCTCGACAAGCGAGTTCAGTCATTCAACACCGTCGTTCAACGACGGGTAAAGGAAAGCAACCACCAGATGATAACGCCCATCATGGGTTTCCATTAATGATTGGGGAAGATGCCGTTAACAATATAAATTGTTTTAAGGATTCGATTCCATCTTTGTTTCATCCCTACATTTCACGTATACAGGATGTAAATCCCGACGGTAACTGTGGTTTTCGATCGGTAGCTGTGGGCTTAGGGTTAAATGAAAACCGGTGGTTATTTATTCATCAACAGCTTCTACATGAGATGGACAGTAAAGAAGAATGGTGGAGAACTGTTTTCGACAGAATCGCCTTTCAAGAGTATGATAGGCTGCGTCACACAATAGATTGGCAGGATGTGAAAGCCGCGCCAGTTAGTCGTTGGATGTGGATGCCATACACAGGACTCCTAATTGCTCAAAGATTTGGGGTGATTGTTCATCTATTAAGCATTGCCGGTAATCAAACATTTTTTCCATTATGGTTTGGTCCTCATGTTCATGCTCAACATCAAATTGTATCGTTCGTTCACGTCAAAAGTGCTCATTTCATCCACGTCAAGTTAGACGGAGATTTTCCGATGCCCCCTACGAATGCATTATGGAATTTGCACCGAAATGATGATGCAACAGAATGGGAAAATATATACAGTGATCGTATTGAACGGTTTAAGAAAAAAATGGCTACTGATAGCGATAACTTTTCACAATACGTCACGAATTATGGATGAAGTTTGTTTGTAATAAAATACATGTTTATACTAATTATATCAAAAAAGAAAACAAAAAAAAAGAATACAATTATACTAATTATATCAAAAAAGAATACTAATTATATTAATTAAAAAAAAATAAAAAAAACCTATACGCCACGTATAGATCCATACGTACCGTATGGAATTCCAAAGGTCATGAGCTATACGCCTCGTAATGTTCTATACGATGGCGTATAGCGACCGGTATACTCAGAAGAGCCAGCGTACAGCACCAAACGCCCCCCATTTTTAACACACACACACATACGAGGAGACGCTAGATTGAGATTGTCGGGTCAAAAATTTCCTCTTTTACTCGTAAAGGTACGTATTCTAGACTCGTGATATATAATATAGGTTTAATTTTGATTATTAGTCATTAAAATTGCGTAGAAATAGAGATTTATAAGTTGAATTCGATGAACTATACGCAGCGTATAGAATTATACGTGGCGTATAGTTCATCAGAGGAAGAAGATGAAACAATACGCAACGTATGGGCTATACGCTGCGTATGGTTTAAGTTACCCGGTAACTGGCCTGCGTATGGCTTGGTTGGCCGCGTATGGCTCGTTTTGCCCGGTAACTGGCCTGCGTATGGCTTGGTTGGCCTGCGTATGGCTTGCTTACCCGGTAACACCCTATACGCCACGTATAAAGCTATACGTGGCGTATAGGTTTTTAAAAAAATTATTTTAAATCATTTATTTATATTAAATAAACAATTTATTTATTATTTTAAATAATTTATTTAAATAATAAAAACAATTTATTATTATTTTAAATCATTTATTTATATTAAATAAACAATTTATTATTATTTTAAATATATTATTATTTTCAGATATGGCGGATCACGACGACGATGTTCAGATGGACGAGTTACAGGATCTTGCGCACTACCCCTATTTGGATTTTCCGGCAGACTCGGAGTGGTATGGCCGGTGCCAAAAGCTGTGAGTGGTGCACCGATAGAGACCTCTTCTTTCTCTACTGCCTGCTTACAGGCACGGGGTGCGCCCTATCCACATGCCTCGCTAGTTATTTCGCGTCTGCCTATATGCGGCAGAGGCGCGGGCTTTTGTATGGCGGCGCTTTTATCACTCAGGTCATGCGTAGTATTACACCATGGCATGCGCATGAGCCTGAGTTGTTACCGCCCATTCCCCCTGTCAGATTAGACCGCCGCACGGCTAGCGGCATGCGCATCACGCACCGTTTCCCGGGGCTCGGCCTACGGTTTGTAGGGGCCGTCCAGGACCAGGTTTGGGTCCCGGTGCCGTTGCCGCCGATGCCTGGACAAGGGGGCCCGCAGATGCCTGACCCGCCACTAGGTGTGCCGTTGCCGGCGCCGCATCAGCCGCACGTGGAGCCCATCCACGACCATCCGCCACAGCATCCCCGACACGCGTGTCGGTCTGTTAGGCTGGACAGGGCCACCCAGGCATTGCTTGAGACCCTTACTGCCGACTCACGGCGACTTGTTGCCGAGTCACGGCGACAGGCTCGTCAGAGCGACCGCATGGAGGACCTTATGATGTGGGCGGTTGGTAGCCTCGTGGATCTATCACGAGCCGCCGGCATCGAGCTACCACCACTACCACTGCCACGTCATTATCCAGACGACCCCGTTCAGGATGACGGCGGGGCCGGTCAGGATGACGGCGGGGCGGGTCAGGCTTAGTTGTTTTTATTTGTATTTAGTTTGTTTCTTCGGTTATGTATGTAAAAACATTTTGATGTATATATTTAATTTTGTGATGTAATGTATATAGTCTTTTACTTATTTCTTTGGTTGTAATGTTTAATTTTTTGTTTGTTTGTAATGATAAATTATAAATGCAAAAATATAATAAATGTTAACAAAGTTATATAATTTAAATTAAAAAATATAACAAACTTATATTAACAAAGTTATATAAATTAAATTAAAAAAAACAACAAACTTAAATTAATAAAATACCCTATACGTGGCGTATAGGGCAATACGCCACGTATAGAGGTTTTTAAATCGACTTCTGCCAACTTTTGAAGCAAAATTAAAACCCGTGGCCCATACGCTGCGTATAGATCAATACGGCCCGTATTGGACCCAGCCGCCAGACCGGGAATGCGACGTGGCATTCTGTTGGCAGAGACTGAACCCTATACGCCTCGTATTGGCCTATACGAGTGCGTATAGGGCGACGGCATGTTCAATTAGTAATATTCCGTGTCTTAATAGATTCACCCTTGTTTACCGGACCGTACAAGTAGTCTCATCAGTCATGTCTCAGGTTACCGAGATGGCAACATGTAGATTGGGCTGTAAGTGGTCCATTAACCCAACTGTTTTGGGCTTTCAGTATAATTACTTTTAAATAAGTTTTAATGTCTATTTTGGCAGTGAACTTCAATAGTTCTATAATGAATATGTATTTCTTCCGAAGAAAAAGAAACAAACGAATCAAGAAATGAATACACTTCAATACTTCAATTAAAAATTAACAATACAAAAAAAAACATGTACACATTAATGAAAACTAGACCCGCATCCACTTCCAAAATCTTTCTTTGAATTATTATTGATTGTCCAGGTTGGGCTAGGGTTTTCTCATATATGGTGGGTTTCATTTTAAAGGTGGTGAAGATGACCGGGTGGGTTAGGGATCTAAATTGTTGTTAAAAAAATTATGACTTTTTAATAAAAGCATTAACAATAATTTTTTGAGATTAACTTTTGCAATGCCATCAATATTAACTAAATCTTCAATAATATTTATGTCTTTCCATGACTTTCTAACGTGTTATTTATTAATGTTTCTCAATTATTTTACCGGCGAATTCACACTGTCTACTCTACAACTACTTTACTCTTAAAATTACCACACATATTCTACAGGATTTGAATTCACAATCATTTGGTTGTGAAAACTGAAATACACCGACCGATTTTCAGCAAACTTATGTTTTTTTGCAAAAAAATTTTTTTATCATAAAAACTGAACATGAGACCTCCATCACACAGATGGATTTTTTTAAAATTAATATAGAAAAATGATAGTCTTAATTTATTTGTCGGTAGCTAAATGTTAAAAAAAAAAGTAACAAGTCTTTGCAAGATATATAAATAGAACTCATGTAGTATATACATATATTGACTGTTGATTCAAATTCCCGTTCAAAAAAAAATATAAATACTCTTTTACATTATAGATTTTATATTTTGTATTTATAGAATCATAACGTACAATTGTGTCTTCTCCAAGAAACCACATATGACATATGGCATTCCCATGGCTTGCCACCAAAGCTCGGACCTTAGAGCATCTGGTATACCCCTCAATATCATGGTGTGATCCTATGTGGCTTCACTTTCACGGCGTGATTTTTAGGGGAACACCACCCCCTTTATTGGAGTCTTATGTTGAATAAAGCCTAACGGATAGATTGTTAGGGTCTACGAGCCTTTTGGATTATTGAGTCTTTATCGTACTTTCAATTGTTGGACTAAATGAATAGGCAAGGAAGGCAGATGAAGATTGATTCAAATCCTTCTAGAAGTTGCGGGAACTCTTATTTGAATAGGTCATGCACGTGGAAGAGCTACTTTATTGGAGTCTTATGTTGAATAAAGCCTAATGGATAGATTGTTAGGGTCTACGAGTCTTTTGGATTATTGAGTCTTTATCGTACTTTTTTCCCCTATTTAAGCTGTACTTCTCTTCTGTATTATGCATGCAATCATAAAGTATCAATAAGAGTTTCCTTCAAGTCTTATTCTTGATTTTTATCCACTTTATAATACCAACAGTGTGGTATCAGAGCACAGGCTCTCATATCCGCATCTTATCTCGAATCAATGGCTGAAGTACCCCATGTTCCAAATGCAACTGCTCCACTCATTCCGGTGTTCCGAGGTGAAGGCTATGAACGCTGGAGTCTCCGAATGAAGACCATCCTACGCTCTCGCGAGTTGTGGGATGTGGTCTACTTTGGAGTTACTGCTGTGAATGAAGGCGATGGCGATCACAGAGAGGCAAAGAAAAAAGATGTTTTAGCAATGGCTCTCATCCAACAAGGTATCCATGATCAACTCTTTTCCCGTATTGTTGCTGCAGACTCAGCAAAAGACACCTGAGATACTCTTCGTATAGAGTTTCAAGGTGACTCTCAAGTGCAGGCTGTCAAGTTACAGGGAATTTGAGAACTTGACTATGAAAAGTGATGAGATGGTTGGTGAGTATTTTTCTCGTGTCATGGCTAATGTTAGCCAACAGAGAGCATATGGTGAGAAGGTTGCTGAACAGAAGGTGGTTGAAAAAGTCCTTAGGAGCCTGTCCCCTAAATTTGATTATGTGATACCTTCAATTGAAGTAGCATTTGATTTATCCACGATAACACCAGTAAGGGTTATGGGACTGTTACAGTCTCAGGAAGAAAGAATTAACTGCAGATCTTCCCTTGATACCAGACTTTCGGCACCGGTCCCTGACCATCAAGATGAACAAGCCCTGCAAGTTTTTCAAGAAAACAACAGAGGCTTTCGTGGTCGTGGTCGTGGACGAGGCATGGTTAGGGGAAGAGGCCGAGGTAGGGGAGGATTCGATAGAAGCAAGGTTCCTCAATGCTATATTTGCAAAAAATATGGTCACTTAAAAAAAGATTGCTGGTACAATGAGGAAGTACAAGCAAATGTGGCAGAAAATGAAGAAAATGGAGAGGCTGCTGAAAATGAAGGAGACCAACATCTGTTGTTAGCATTCAGCACTAATCAAGAAATTGATCTCAATGATCACTTCATGTTAATGACAAACTCCAGTCATGATGGTAACTCTAATCACCTTTGGTTCATTGATTCTAGTTGTTCTAACCACATGTCAGGGTCCAAGGCAAGCTTTGTGTCTCTAGATGAAACATGCAAACTGAATGTGTAATTGGGTGATAAAAAGAAATTAGCAGTTGAAGGAAAAGGCACAGTCAAGATTAACACGAGTTTGAACACATTCAAGCTCCTTGATGATGTGTATTATGCTCCCAAACTTGAGTATAATTTGCTCAGTGTTGGGCAACTCATGAAGAAAGGTTATGTCATACACTTTGATCATGGAAAGTGTGTTATCAAAAGCAGAGAAACGGGAAAGGATCTCATGAAGATTGCAGTGGCCAGTAATAATATGTTCGTGCTAGATGCTACAAGTATGACCTCAGTTAGTGATACCCCCACTAACAAACTTGATGTTGCAGCTCTTCGATGGCACAATAGGTTTGGTCATCTTCACTGGGATGGTCTGAAACAATTACATGACAAAGAGATGGTGGTAGGTCTACCTAAGATCAGTACTTATGTTCAATGTGAAGCCTGCATTATAGGCAAACAAACAAGACTCCCATTTCAGTCCACCTCTTGGCATGCAAAAAACAAACTGGGACTTATACACACAGACGTGTGTGGACCTATGCAGGTTCCAAGTCTAGGTAACAGTGTGTACTACCTCTTATTCATTGATGACCTAACACGTATGTGTTGGGTTTATTTTTTGGCTAACAAATTTGATGCCTTTGTGAAGTTTAAAACCTTCAAAACTATGGTTGAAAAAGAAAGTGGGTGTAACATTAAAGTCTTGCGATCCGATAGAGGTGGCAAGTTTTGTTCATAAGAACTCAATAACTTTTGTGCTCAAGCTGGAATCAAAAGAGAACTTACCATCCCATACACTCCACAACACAATGGAGTGGTCGAAAGAAAGAATCGTACCATTATGAACCTGACCCGAAGTATGCTGATGGAAAAAGAGTTGCCAAATCATTTTTGGGCTGAAGCAGTAGCTAATGCAGTCTACATCATTAACCGGTCACCCACTAAAGTCCTTCCCAAGCAAACCCCACTACATGCATGGTCAGGAAAGAAACCCTCTATAGCCCACATGAAAGTTTTTGGATGCATTGCTTATGGTCTAGTACCTTCACAACTGAGGAGGAAACTGGATAACAAATCAGAAAGAAATATATTTATTGGGTACTCCACTCAAAGTCATGGGTTTCGTTTATACAATCCTGACACAAAAAAGTTTTCAACAAAAAGGGATGTAGTCTTTCTTGAAGATTCCAAGTGAAACTGGAAAAAGGAAAAAAATAATGACAGTGACTACACCTTCACCTTTAATCCATTTCCCACAGAAACAACCACTAGTACATCATGTCCTTTGTCAACCCCTACTTCACCACCTACCTCACCATCTACTCATCAATCAAATACCCATTATCCCACGACCATAAACTCTCCCACACCTGTTGTTACTACTGCAGGACCATCCAAACGAATCTCCAAAACTCCTGTTTGGTTACAAGATTATCAAAGTGGTGAAGGACTGTCTGATGAAGAAGGTGACATGACTTCCTGTCAATTTGCTCTCAATGTAGCAGACCCACTTACCTATGAGGAGGCAGCCACACGTGAAGCATGGGTGCAAGCAATGCATGAAGAACTCAAGGCCATCGAAAAAAAATCAAACATGGGAACTTGTTGATCTCCCACCTGGGAAGAATCTGATCGGGGTTAAATGGCTGTTCAAAACTAAAGTTGGTTCAAATGGTGAAGTGATAAGATACAAGGCCCGGTTAGTAGCCAAGTGCTACTCTCAACAACAAGGCATTGATTTTCAGGAGACTTTTGCTCCTGTTGCTCGGTTTGAAACCATATGAGTTATACTGGCAGTGGCTGCTCAGATGGGGTGGCATGTTCATCAGTTAGATGTCAAGTCCGCTTTCTTGAATGGGGACCTAACTGAAGATATATATGTTGGGCAGCCAGAGGGATTCTCAGTTCCTGGGAAGACAATACAAGTTTATAAGTTAAAGAAAGACCTGTATGGCCTGAAGCAGGCACCAAGAGCCTGGTACTCAAAGATTGATGGGTATTTTGAAAGTCATGGATACAAGCGGAGTCACAATGAACCGACTCTTTATGTCAAACAAAACTCTGCAGGTGATGTCATATATGTATGTTTAGATGATATCATTTGCACTTCTTCCTGTGTTAACATGATTACAGAATTTAAACACGGAATGAAACTTGCATTTGAAATGACTGATATGGGTTTACTTCACTATTTTCTGGGGCTTGAGATAAAACAGACCAAGGAAGGGATATTCTTATGCCAGGAGAAATATGCTCTTAACCTCTTAACTCGTTTTGGGATGAAGAACAGCAAGACAGATCCTACTCATATGAACTGCAATGAGAAGTTATCCCTTGAAGATGGGACAGAAAAAGCAAATGAAGAGGTCTTCAGGAGCTTAGTCGGAGGGCTTATATATCTTACTCATTCCAGGCCTGACTTAGCCTATGCAGTAAGTTTGATATCAAGATTCATGCAGCAACCCTCCAAGATACATTTTGGTGCAGCTCGAAGAATACTAAGGTATGTTGTAGGGACCACTCAGTTTGGCATTTGGTACAAGAAGGCAGCTGAAGGAGTTACCCTAGTTGGGTATAATGATAGTGACTGGGCCAGTTGCATAGATGATCGAAAAAGTCTGTCTGCTTATGTTTTCTCTCTGGGAAGTGGTGTAGTTGCCTGGAGTTCAAAGAAACAACACACTGTTGCATTGTCAAGTACCGAAGCAGAATACATATCCGCAACTGGAGCCACTTGTCAAGCTATTTGGCTTCGAAGGGTTCTTGAGGACCTTGGATTGAAGCAATGTTGCAACTGTGATTTATTGTGATAATAAATCAACTATCAATCTGTCTAAAAATCCTGTCATGCACAGCCGCTTAAAACATATTGAACTAAAGTACCATTTTGTTAGAGAAATGGTGATGCAGAAAAAGGTTATGTTGGAGTTTTGTGGCACCAATGAACAACTTGCTGATGTCCTTACAAAAGCACTATCTATAGAAAAGTTTGTGTACTTCAGACACAGGTTGGGAGTAAAGAAGTTTGAATCAAGGGAGGATGATGAAGATTGATTCAAATCCTTCTAGAAGTTACGGGAACTCTTATTTGAATAGGTCATGCACGTGGAAGAGCTACTTTATTGGAGTCTTATGTTGAATAAAGCCTAACGGATAGATTGTTAGGGTCTACGAGTCTTTTGGATTATTGAGTCTTTATCGTACTTTCTTTTCCCTATTTAAGCTGTACTTCTCTTCTGTATTATGCATGCAATCATAAAGTATCAATAAGAGTTTCCTTCAAGTCTTATTCTTGATTGTTATCCAGTTTATAATACCAACAAACACCACCCCCTTGTGGCGTGATGGGGTGGTGTGATGAGTTGGCGTGATTTTTCTCACGGCGTGAACTTGATAAAAATAGGTAAAAAAAGAAGATGGTGATGGTTAAAGACTAAATCAAAGTAGGCAACCTTCGATAAAGACCTCGTCGGAGTCGGCAACGATGGATTCAGATGGGTATTGAACTTGAAAGCGACGACGGAGCGGCTTCTGCAACTAGGTTTCAGTTTAGTCTGCAACGATGATCCCATTTATCTATTAGGGTTATAATTGTTTCAATTTAGTCCTTTTATTAGAATCCACTTAACAGATTTGGCCCAGATCTTTTAAAAATATTTATAATTTTTGACCTTTTTTCTATATTAATTTTTAAATTTATTAAGATAATTTAAATGAAAAAAAATAACATTTAATTATCACACCACTACAATCATACGAGTATACCCTTTGCCAAGTGATAGGTGGTTTGATAATGGGGATAGTGACGTGGCATCACGTGACATGTACTTTATTATCACATCACATCACATCACAATCACACCGGTATACCCCATGTTCTTAATACATATGGGTTTGTCAACACCAATCACTGTTGTTGGTGACGTGGAGATAACGATAGTTAATGTTGGTTTGGACACGTAGGCACAGATTGTATATATTAACTGACTTTTGTCACTCCAATGTGTAAATCAATTCATGATATAAATGAATCTAGTTGGGCACGAACAACAAAAACAAATCTTGTCCGTACACGTGGGGATGCTGCAGATAACTAACTATTTTTTGGATGGCACCTTACGTTACCAATCTAACACTCTTCTTGAGTTTTAATTAAATTGATAAATATTTAGTATGTTTAGTTGAGATAATATTCTAATTTTAGTGTGATCTAACTATTTATATATTTAAATTAATTATTAAATTAGAAGTTATAATGAAACATTAAACAAGTTTTTAAGTGTAATGGAGTACAAGGGGTAACACCCATTGGGTTAAACTGGTCATGTTTTGTTATGCACTGTAAGTTGATTCAGAGATAAAAAAAATTGTTAAAAGTTGCTTAATATTGATCTTTGGGAATGATTGGAGATAATTAGCGGTTTTGGTCACCGGGACCAAATTGGATTATCTTGACTAAATTGAAGCAACGGTTGAAGAAACTTCCAAAAGGTTGATGGTTTTTTAGTCAGCATTCATGACATTCATTGCATCTGTTCACCCCTATAAATAGAAGTCAGTTTTCTCAGTTTCAGACACACGAAAATCTTAACAGATGTTTACAAGGCAGTGTTATTCATCCGTTTTGCTTCTTCATGGGTTTCTACTCCTTGAAAGCACGAATTACAAGAATTGGATGAAGATCAATGAAGGGAGGGGGGGTAAAAATCAGTTCTCCAGCATCGATAAATGAAGGAGCAAAAATTCTTTGAACCCTTTAAGAAGCAGGAGACGAGAAGCCGAATCGGATAAATAACTTAATCGAACACATAATGTTCATATAAATATTCAAATAAGAAATCCAAATCAGACATGAAGGTGGCATATAGAAAAATAATGATCTTGTAGACCCAAAAGCGAGCCATAAAGGTGTTGTTTCAGTCTGTGCTGTTGGTGGCGGTGGACGCCAATTCTGTTGGTCAAAATGACAGCAGAAATGGTTAAAATCGTAAAACCTTAAGGACGAAAATACTAATTTATTTAACTTTTTCCATTCAGTAATATTTAACTTTTTGTTATTCACAAATTTGTTACCGTGTACTCTCAATAATTCAAATCATTTGATCAAGGTTGGTGCTTCCTCGTATGTTTTTTAGACTTCGAGACTAGAAGGTTTTCTTTTATTTAAAAGAGAGAGATTTATGGAAAAAAAACTTAGGGGAAGTGATATTAATTTGACTTGATTGTATTTGTGTGAACTTAATGGTTGAGACGCATTTCTTTAACTTACTAGTAACGAACCCGCACGATGTGCGGCCCCGACAAATTAACTTTGTGTGAGACATTAGCTGAATAAGATGCATAAACCTTGTTGCAGAAAGGACTAATCAATCTGTAAGTTCCATATTTGTAGCAAGATCATGTAATTTTTTCTACAATTCAAGCTCCCCCTGTACAAAGAGTTTGGTTCACATTTCATTAAATTTCAAGAATGTATAGATTATTTTCTTTGATCTGTATTACAAATTCACATACTTCTTTGTTGCGCTTTGAAATGTTTGTTATAAATCAGTAATTCCAATTGTAATTATATGGTTCAAATTTCACAGTAATCAGTCAAAACTCAGCACTTGACATTAGTTGTGCTAAAATTTAAATTTAAGACATAATTATGACAATTCTAATGTTGTGCAACTTGTGCAACAAAAGATGAATCTAAATGACATGTAAATTTATCCCTTGTTTTGCCTGAGTTCTGATTTGTAACTAAAATAAAAGTAAAAAAAATATGACGACAATACTGTTGGTATTATTAGGTTTCAGTGTTACACTTTCCCGAAATCTATATGTTGGTGATGATATGAAGTTATCAAGTGAAATTCAAAATCTCCTGAAATTCGATCTAGTCTTCCGTTTCGGCGTGATGAATAAACATATAGCAACTAAATTAAAATATAGTGATCATGTTACAAACAAAATGATGTTATTGTTAAATAGATAAGTAAAATTTCCATTTGAAAATTCAACATAATACGAACTTAAAGTTTTGACTAATATGCACGAACAAATGAAAAGGCATTGAAATGATGTTTTTGCCAGAGAATTAAGTCATCAGGTCGATGCAAAGCAATGTTATTATTATGAAACCGGGTTTTAGTTTTTTTAGAAAATTCTTATTTAAACTCATATTAATTGTTCTTTTAAACATCAAAGTTAAAACGATCTTTTTGTAAAGCTTAAACACTTAAAAAATTTAACCATATTTATTATGTGTTTATACAATATATTATAATATATTCACATATTGTTTACGAAAGCAAACCTAATTAAGTTTCAATCTCTTTTATAAAGTAAGTAAAAAAAGTAATTCTTACTTAACAGAAGGTCATCGGTTAAGACTTAAGAGTAAAAGTTTTGTGAAAGTAATTTAAAATCAATGTAAAACAAATAACGATACTTGAAGTCAATTAGTGAACGCTCAACTTGTTTATTAAGTTATTGAAAATTTGGTAACATATACAGAGCAAACAACGGTGAAGAATACCTGAAATGAAAAACAAAGATACTTTTATTAAATAATAGTGATCCTTAAATATGTTACAAATTGAAAAAAAAACAAAAATAGCTAAAACTCAACAATGAAGAGAAAAATAGCAAATCGAAAATGGTTTCAGATACATATCTACGGTGTCAGTTTTTTCTCTAGACTACAAAAAAAACTATCCGCTATTGACATACAAGTAGCATACAGGAACAGATAAAGATCCAGCAGAAGGTGACAAAATGGACGCATTGGTAACCGGTCAGTATATGTTATCTTTTGGCACATGTCGAATTAAAAATACAGTTCAAACGATGTTTTACCCCTTTGACCCGTTAGATATAAGACATAGCCCGAATTGACCCATTATAAGTGGGTCAAAACAGGGACATCTAAGCAGAATTAGAAGAGATGATAATGACTCTACCCAGGGACAAGAAAAGCCCACTCCCGAACACGTGCAGCAATAGTATCGTAAACAAACTCCATTCCAGATGTGAATACTGCATTACAAGTTATAATCACATGAAAGAAACGGTTTCATGAAATTAATATCTATAAGTTGTAAAGCTAAAGTACTAAGTGAGAAAAATACTTTGTGAATCAGGCCAAAATTTTATGTCGGTCTCTGTATGATCTCTCAACTTATGTGGAAGATCATTGCATGCCAAAGGTTTTGATGGCATTCCTTACAATTTTGCCAAACGGTAACTTCTAATGTTTGCATACAAAAAAGTAAGTCTAAGTTGATCAGAACAAAGGTTTTGGTAAAAGATTGAGGCTATTTCAGAATCCACATTTTACTAACAAAGTTTTAAATTTTAAGGCACCCACCATATGGTCTCTCCTTTTCTTCTAATAAACAATCAATAAAACTTTTTGCCACTCCTATACACAAACTGCCATTCAGTTTTTTGGTAAATTATGCTTCCTTGTTTTTGCTGTATGCTCGCGCTGTTCAACAATTTGTAAATTATGATCATCAAGGGCTGAACTCGAGTCTTTTTCTTTCTCATGGAGACCAGGGCCGGGGTCATCCTCTTGAGGTGGTTTGTTGTCATTCAAATCATCAACGGGTTCAGGGTCAATGATTTCAGGGGTTACTTTAGATGAAATAGGTGAGCTTTCGGGTTTGATCTCATTAGTGTTGACAGGAATCAATGAGAGGATTTTAGGTTCTAACCCAATGGTCTCCCACCCAATCTCTTGAAACCCTGATGTTGTTTATGTCTAATTCAAGAAACATACTTTCACCTGTTGTCAACAAAAGAAAAAATAAATAAGAAAGCATGTCATATGTAAAAATACAACACGACAGGGGTGTCCGGTTAGCGGGTCAAAATGGGTATGAGTTGAAACATGTCACTTTTATTAGGGCCGAAGCAGGGCAGGTCGAGCCAGGTTGGCCCACCGACAATTTCTGGTCCATTTATTTATTAATAATGCATGTGCTAATATGATTACATAATAATATTACTAAACAATCATCTAAATCTTTGAATAAAATGATTTGGTAGAAGATTGTACATATTTAGAAATAGCTAAAAAAACTGGTCAAACATCCCGCATGCGTTGCGGCGCGTCAAAGCATCAAAATGAACGTTCTCAAAACTTTATACAATTAAATTAAAAAAATTAACATCCACATGTCAGTACATCATTTCAATAAAAAAACCGTTAAAAAATATAATGGCAAACTGGTATTAACCAATGGAAAAAATTAATGCCCCTAAAAAAATTATCATTTGAAGTTTTAAAAAACTAAAGATACATCAAGTCAGGACCCTCTCTTTTAGTTGTTCAAGTACATCTATCTAAATTCATACATATAAAAGCATAAAGTTGTACACAAAAGAGAAAGGTAATATAAATGCTCTCTAATATATATGATGGCAAGAACACACAACGCTACAATAAACAAACAATTACTAAAACATACCAGAAAGTAGAATACTTATGCAACAACAATGGCTCCAAAGATAGACAACAGTGGAATAGGAACCTCACAACACAGACCTGCGGAGGGAAAATATGTTAGAGATGCAAAAGCCGCATAATCCGAAACCAAACCAAAAAAAAAATGCAAAAAGAACATCCGTGTAAGTGCAATGCATCATAATCATCTCTAATTAAATTAACCATAATTATCCAACTTAAAACATAACCTTAAGATTATAATCGTTAACTTACCAATGAAAAAAAAATCTCTGCTCATACAATACCTAACTCTTTAAGTCTTTGTGTATTGCAATTAACAGTTAAGTAGGTTATCAAATACCATATCTAACTACATTTATGTCATCCAGCAACAGGGCATAAAATTCTTCTGATAATAACCACAACAAAGTACAAACACTAAGCTTGGTAATCATGTACACTCAAATTGTTTGTCCACAAACCTGCAAGATCAAGGAACCAACACTTAAATTGAAAAATTGAACATTTAGGATGACTATAAAGCATTTTTAATATACATAATAAAGAATAAAGAGTGAGTAGCTGAACAACGGTGTGTTATGATCAAAACAAACAACCTATATATATACTACAATGAGATCCAATGGCAAACCAAACGCCGTATAAACTGTGGACGGTGGATTAACAGGGAGGGGAAAAGAAACCTCCAATGACATATACTCACATAAATTTCATCCATATTATATCGACTTTGTAAATTCTCTAGAACCTCTGGCTCATGGAGATAAGCTAGCTTTGTCATATCATCCACTCCACAAATAGAGAGCAAAATAGCAATTACACAAGCATTTACCCAAAGGCAAGATTCGGATAAATTAGGGCAAAATCGACGAACTGAGTTCGAATCATCGGAACTACGGCGAGGTTAGCGGGAAGAACAGGACTCCGGTGAATCCATAAAGCTATGAACCAGACGTTAGGAGCGAGAGGGAGAAGATGAATTTGTTATGAACCAGACGTTAGGAGATAGAGGGAGAGATGAGGAATTTGTGAGAACTTAATCAGGGTTTTATGGCATGGTAAGATGAATCGTCTTGGGGTTTTATGGCGGCTGTCAGTTGCCATGAGGAAGCGTTTCCGGCGGTCAGTTACCCAAATGAAGGGTCTCCGGTGAACGGAAGAAGAAAAACGGCGTCTTAAAAAATGTTACCTCCGGCGTACTTTTTTTTCCGCACCCCGTCACATGGAGAGCCTCATCTAAGAAAAAATCTCACCTAATACGGCCCCCTTCCGGGATTGAAGGAGAGCCGAGGCTCGAACCCTGAATCAGCGTAGGTAAACCTAGGTGCATCAGGTCTCTCAGTAACCACTGCATCACTGGCTAATTGGCACCTCGGGCTTCCTAATATGCTTTATAAAGGAGTATAGATAATCCTTCACACTCAATACGATTTATATTATAGTAATGTTTGAATTAATGATAGCCTTTAGCCCTTGGCATGCAAACAACAAATTATTATTATATATTATATAGAATAGATTAACAAATATCATGGATGTGATCGGTTTACCAGATACCATATATAATGTTTCTTTTTAATCTCCTTGTACATATTTTAAATTTATATAGTTGGAGAGGCAAGTACAGTTATAAAAATGAAAATACATTGTTATATTAGTACTCTATTAAAACTTTTTTTTATTGTATTGTGCAAGGGTGTTTGGTTTGTTACAACTTGTTTAAGTATAATGGAATTAAAAATTGAATTCTTTCCCTTACATATTTGGTTTCTAGGATTTAAGGTTGTGTAACACGATACATCGACACGAAGTTGTCATGAAATTCGTAGTTTTGGGTTTAGTATGTTTGGACCACCCGGCAAAACAAGTTTAGCTAAAATGGGTGGTGAATATTGACCCACTTTGACATTTTTTATGCTTTTTAAAAGATGGATTTATATCTTATCTTAATTGAATAATTTCAACATTTTTTATCCAACATTAATAAAATAAAAAAAATCGGTCCTTAATTCCTTATAAGTCAAATTGTAATTAGCATCATCATTTTAAGTTTAGATTCATGGTGTGTTTGGCCACATTGTTATGATTTTGAATTTTAATTTGCCAGTATTCCCTAATTGGTCATTGACCTAGTCTACTAATTCGTGTTTGGAAGTTGCAATGACATTGATCTTCTTCTTAGAATATGATTATGTAAGACCGTGAACAAACTTTGTTAAATACTTAAGATGTGTATGAAAGGGCATGTATCCAATTGATACCGAGGTGTTGGAATAGTATCCCTTCTAATTGGTGAGGGTTCAAGTAACATTATGCATAAATGGTGTATATTTTGAAGTAAATTTAATTGGTGTGTGAGTTGGACCGTGGAAAAGAAGAAATTATTTTTTTAATAGTGTAAAATAATCCGTTACAAGAATCGTAATGTACTTTTGTTAATGTGTCAAGAACATTGAACAAAACAAAAAATAACTCCTAAACGTTATAATGGCTTAAAGAGTTTCATTGTTAGTATTCAAGATGATTCGACATGAATAATATAATTTTTTTTACTATTTGAGCATAAACTAATATTATATCTTACTAATGTTATATCTTAATGATTAATAATTTAATATTTAAAAAAAATGCATGTGTTTACGATTTCTTATCTATATGGAATATTTAAAGTGAACTTCTAACTTCTTTTCGAAAAAACTTGCTTGCTTTCCACACGACTCACGTCATGGATTTGGTGTTTATAGTTTGATACCACTACAACAAATTGACCCTGTCCCGATGCCACCTGTACCGACGACATTTGTCGTCGGCATAGGTCAACCTATACCGACGATATGTCGTCGGTATAGACGACATGTCGTCGGTATAGGGTTGAGGCAGGTTGGAGGGAAAACTGGCGCCCAATGAATTTTTGGGAAAAACCTATAGCGACGACATGTCGTCGCTATAGGTTAATTTTGATTTTCTTTTTGTTTTTTTATTTAATAAATTTTCGTCGGTCAAATTTTTTTTTTTAAAATTAAAAAAATTCTGGAAAACTCTATAGAGACGACATGTCGTCGCTACAGGTTAATTTTGATTTACCTTTTGTTTTTTTTATTTAATAAATTTCCGTCGTTCAAAATTTTTTTTTTTAAATTAAAAAAAATTCTGGAAAACCCTATAGCGACGACATGTCGTCGGGATAGGGTTTTTCCAAAATTTTGAATGGGACACCCTATAGGTTAATTTTGATTTTTTGTTTTTTGTTTTTTTTATTTAATAATTTTTTTTTTAAATTAAAAAAAATTCTGGAAAACCCTATAGCGACGACACGTCGCTATAGATTATTTTTTATTTTCTTTTTGTTTTTTTTATTTAATAAATTTCCGTCGGTCAATTTTTTTTTAAATTAAAAAAATTCTGAAAAAATTCTTTGTGTAATTAACGGGTTTCGGGCTTTCTCATGCCTCGTCGGACACCCATCCCCCCAACCGGCCACCTCTAGGGTTCGGTCGAACCCATGTACACACATGAAGGTTCCCTACGATCACAAACAAGCATTTAAACAGGAAGGTTTTCAAGATTATACCTCTAGATCGGAGAACCTGTGCCAATCGAATTCCCGAATCACCTCGTCTTCTTTGAAACTCAATTTTTCTTCTAAACCCTAGAATTATGAAACATGTGTAGTATTGATTCAAGGATCCCGACACACTAAGGATGATTAGAGATCGACAAAATACATCAAATCGGACTTGAAACGCGATTAACGGCTCTCTCCCTCTCCTCCTTGCTCTTCGACAGCTGAATGTGAAAATGGGGTCTCCATATTTGCGTTGCACCCTAAAGGGTGTTCTTCCCTAGGGCCAGGCTTGGCCCACGCGCACCCAAGGTCTCCCGGGCTTGGTTTTGTTCACGTTTTTAAATAAAACCCGTCAAAACCCCGTTAATTACCCGTTAACCTTTACAATAATTTACATAATTACAAACCCAGTTATTTTATGAAAAACCGGGATGTTACATCTTGGGTCGTTGAACCCTTATGAGTTAGTGTTGAAGTGTGGGTTATTAATATGTCAATAAAAGACAAACCGTTTTATAAAGGATTGTAATGTTCTGAGTTCAATCAAATGGTATTTCTTGTTAATATACACTGTTAGAACTCACTAAGCGTAGATGACTTTGTATGTACGTTAAATTGTTTGCAGGTGAGGTATCTTGGCTAGGGAGCGGTGCTACTCGGATTGGTGTGTAGGCATTTGTAAGATAAGATTAAGATTGATATTGAGTTTATAAAGGGTTACAACTATTTTAAATTAAGACTTCCACTGATTGTTTGTAATAAAGCGAGTATTTTTATAGAGAACACCCAGTGATGAGAACCAACTGTAGGGTACCCAGTTTGGGGCCATACAGACTGGTCTTGGGTGTTTCACAAACGTCTGAGACATCGTGAAGGCAATCAACAGACTTCTAATGTCTTGCACGATGGGGTTCCGATTAAAAATCCTTCTTATTCCATTAATCTTGCTCAGGTAACGGTTTCGATTTTTCTCATGAATTTCCCACTTAATTCTTCAGTGAATGAGATTTGGAAGTTCTGCGAGGATTATGGGATAGTTGCAGATGTGTATCTATCCGATCGGTTATCAAAGGTCGGTTCTGTGTTTGGTTTTGTGAGGTTTCTTCGTGTCAATGACGTGGGTCTTCTGATTAAGGATTTACATAACATCTGGATCGGGAGTCACTGACTTGTCGTCGGGATAGGGTTAATTTTGATTTTCTTTTTGTTTTTTTTATTTAATAAATTTTCGTCGGTCAAATTTTTTTTTTTAAAATTAAAAAAAATTCTGGAAAACCCTATAGCGACGACATGTCGTCGCTATAGGTTAATTTTGATTTTCTTTTTGTTTTTTTTTATTTAATAATTTTTTTTTAAATTAAAAAAAATTCTGGAAAACCTTATAGCGACGACATGTCGTCACTATAGGTTAATTCTGATTTTCTTTTTGTTTTTTTTATTTAATAAATTTTTTTTTAAATTAAAAAAATTTTGGAAAACCTTTGGCGACGACATTGTCACACCCCGGCCGGCGGCGGATTAAACGCCGGGGCTGACGCGGTTGTTCATAAGCACATGATCAGCTATTAAATATGATAATATTTATTATTCAAATTAAAAGCATCCGTTACATAGGAAAATGAAACGTTCAAAACATAAATTAAATTAAACTAGGTCCAAGTCCTAGGTGAGCAAGTAGTCCTCAAACAGGTGCACCTGAAACATGTAAGTAACTGTCAACTACAAGTAGTTGGTGAGATACATGGGTTTTGACACCAAAAGAGTTAGTATAGATTACAATTCAATATGTTCAAAGCATGTCTAAAGCATATATGTGAAAACACACAAGGTTCCAAGCGTACAATTCAAGCCTGATAATAGAAAACTAGATACACAATCCCACTGATTGCCATTTTGAAAAAGGGAGCAAGCGGATACTCCAAGTTATAGTTGATACCCAACAAAACCCGCCAAGGGCTTGTGGTAAGTTATAGGTTCAGTTTCCCATATAAATGATCATGTTAGGTACTACCTTAGGCTTGGGCTGCAAGTTAATGAATGTACTGGCATGAAACACATGTAATGGTCACCAAGTAGTTCAAATATAAAGCATAAAGATCAAGCACAAGAACATAGATATTGAATTTGGTTAAATAGATAAAGTTGACGACATGTTTCACCCCAAAAGTAAAAACAGTAAAAAGGGGCTATGTAAACTCACTTGAATCAATGTTAGAATTGTATGAACTGGATCGTTAGGCCTCGTGAGGAACTCTCACAACAAACCTACACGTATAATGGTAACCTAATTTTAATATATGCCTAATTGGTATCTAGGAGACATTGGGACACTTAGGGTTTCATAGATAAGGTAATTTATAAAAGTAAATAGGATAAATTAGGATTTCCTAACTAATTATACATTAATTAATTTATATAATTACTCCAAAGATAATTAAAATGGATTTACGACAGGACATAAAATAATGCCTTTATTTATAAATGAGTTACGGAATAAAAATGTTTAGTAAATTTATGATTAGTTAAACATTTAGGTAATCTCACTTAATAGAGTTTATGCAAAAGTTAGTAAATAAACAGGTTTCCAAATGAGATTTATTGTATAAATAGTTATTTACAAAATTACCTAAATATTCATCAAATAATTATTTATATAGTTTCAAAAGAATTTAAATATGCTTAAACATATAATTAAAACTTATGTGGCATTTTTTATAAGTTTATAAATAGCATAATTTAATTTATCTAAACAAATCTCTTCATGTTATTATTTAAGGATTTACAAAGTTTTATAATGGTTTTTTTTTTACATAGGATAGTACAAATACTAAATTATATTTTTCTGTTTTTTTTTATATAAAATATAATTCTAGAATTTTTGTATTAAATAAATTGTTAAATTGGATTAAAAAGAAAAGAGAACCAAAAGGCCGGTTCCTTGGATTCGAACCCGTGACCTTAGTCGGGTCACACGCACGCACCCAACTTAACCAACAGACCAGGGCTATTGCCATGTTTGGAAATGGGTTTTGAAAGTTTACAACACCAATTCAAACCGTCATCTTCTTCCCCATACACCTCCCGTAACCCTAACCCCAATTCCACCCGATTCGTCCCTGATCGAACACGAAATTATAGGGCTTTCGTACCTTGGATCAAAACGAAACTACTGGAACAAATATTACCTGAATCGGTTGCGAAACGAGGGAGAACGACAGGGACGTCCGAATCGGAAATCCTCGAGCTCGTTGAGGCTTTGGAGAGGAAATGCAACGAATACAGGAGTGAAGGAAGTTTGTGGCGTCTGTAACGAAGGTGTGGGTTCGCTTTTATAGGCTAGTTTCATCTTATTTAATCGATCAATTAAAGACTTCAATTATGGAATTTCGGTTACGAGTTATACCATGAATACTTCATAAAAATCCAATTACGTGTGGGAAATGGATCGATTAGATGTCACGATCGTTTTACTGGTTTCCGTCTTGTGCGAGAACATCACAAACGCGAGTTCGGGAATAAACGTGCAAAACCGGTGGTGTCCAGTTTCGAACCCATGGTTTGTTTGGAAGAGAAACATGTTTCAACTATTAGCAGAACAGGTCCCTATAGTTTCAAGGTTTATCATCCCATGCACAAACCTAGGTTTTTGTTGGACTAAGGTTTCAGAAATTACAATTTGCACCCTGAACCTTTTACTGAAAGAAAAATTTATTAAGTTTGTAAATTTACAAAATCTATTAAGTTCAAGTGTTATATTTGAAAGTTATAATTATAATTATAAAATCTTTTGAATTTAATTCTTATAAGTTTATATATATATATATATATAAGTTTAGAACAAAACTTAGTATGTACATATATTTATATAAAATAGGGGTGACAATTATTATTTACATAATACCCTACATAATATTTATTACTTTAGGATTTGAAATAATTGCATTAAATGTATGTATAAATACTTATGAAATGTAAGGGATAGATGGAACAGTTTTATAAATGAAAATCACCAGATACTGGTATTACAAGTGTCGGAGTAGTAAAAATAAAGCCGGAAATTTTCTGGGGATTACAGACATGTCGTCGGGATATGATTTTTCTAAAATTTTGAATGGACACCCTATAGCGACGACATGTCGTCGCCATAGGGTTGAGCAGGTTGGAGAGAAAACTGGCGCCCAATGAATTTTTGGGTTAAACCTATAGCGACGACAGGTTAATTTTGATTTTCTTTTTGTTTTTTTTATTTAATATTTTTTTTAAATTAAAAAAAATTCTGGAAAACCCTATAGCGACGACATGTCGTCGGGATAGGGTTTTTCTAAAATTTTGAATGAGTGTCGTCGCTATAGGGTTGAGTAGGTTGGAGGGAAAACTGGCGCCCAATAATTTTTGGAGAAAACCTATAGCGACGACAGTCGTCGCTATAGGTTAATTTTGATTTTCTTTTTGTTTTTTTTATTTAATAATTTTTTTTAAAATTAAAAAAAATTCTGGAAAACCCTATAGCGACGACATGTCGTCGGGATAAGGTTTTTACTTTTATTGACTGGTCAACATCCTTCGAAACCTATGCCGACGACATGTCGTCGCTATAGGTCACATGTGCCGACGACATGTCGTCGCTATAGGGTGCAGCGTGAACAAATAGGGAAACCAGACGACAGAACTTCATTTTCATCAAAAACTCTCCAAAACTCCCCCAATTTTGTCTCTCCGGCGATTTCAGCGTTTTTGGGCTATTTGGGAGCAACTTTTACACAAACTCTCGGGATTTAAGGTGAGCTAACATCCGGGTTCATATTTTAGCTAATTTTTTAAGATTTTGAAGTTTTGTTTGTTTATTTTGGTTAGGTTTTGAAGGAATTTCACCATTTCTTGAATTTCTAGCTTTGTGAAGGTAAATACTCGTTTTAATTACTAATTTGTGTTAAAATTTGGTTTAGATCAAAGATTTTTATGATTTTGTATGTGTTATGTATGTATGTTTGTATGTATGAGTATGTATATTTGTATGATGGAATTATTAAATTATGATTAGTTTATGTCATTTGGTTTAGATGTGTGTTTATTTTATATAATTTAGTTTATGTAAATTAGTGTTTGTATGTATGTGTATGTATGTGTGTAATTTGTGTTTATGATGATTAGTTTTAATGTTTAGTTTGTATGTATGTGTGTAATTTGTGTTTATGATGATTAGTTTGAATGTTTAGTTGGTATGTATGTGTGTAATTTGTGTTTATGATGAAATTTGGTTTAGATCTAAGATTTTTATGATTTTGTATGTATGTGTATGTATGTATGTTTGTATGTATAAGTGTGTATGTATGTTTGTATGTATATGTTTGTAATTATGTAATTGGACATTTATTTATGTTTGTATGTATATGTTTGTAATTATGTAATTGGGCTTTTATTTATGTATGTATGTATGTAATTGTGATGTGTAGGTATATAAGATGGTATTTATTGGGAGCAACTTTCACAAAAACTCTCGGGATTTAAGGTGAGGTAACATCCGGGTTTCATATTTTAGCTACTTTTTCAAGATTTTGAAGTTTTGTTTGTTTATTTTGGTTAGGTTTTGGAGGAATTTCACCATTTCTTGATTTCTAGCTTTGTGAAGGTAAGTACTCGTTTTAATTACTAATTTGTGATGAAATTTGGTTTAGATCTAAGATTTTTATGATTTTGTATGTATGTGTATGTATGTATGTTTGTATGTATATTTGTATGTATGATGGAATTATTAAATTATGATTAGTTTAGGTCATTTGGTTTAGATGTGTGATTATTTTATATAATTTAGTTTATGTAATTTAGTGTTTGTATGTATGTGTATGTATGTGTGTAATTTGTCTTTATGATGATTAGTTTGAATGTTTAGTTTGTATGTATGTGTATGTATGTGTGTAATTTATGTTTTTGATAATTAGTTTGGATGATTAGGTTGTATGTATGTGTGTAATTTATGTTTATGATGATTAGTTAATATGAATGTATATATGTGTATGTATGTTTGTATCTATATGTTTGTAATTATGTAATTGGACATTTATTTATGTATG
Organism: Smallanthus sonchifolius; assembly: GCA_023525975.1. Classification (NCBI taxonomy): domain Eukaryota; kingdom Viridiplantae; phylum Streptophyta; class Magnoliopsida; order Asterales; family Asteraceae; genus Smallanthus; species Smallanthus sonchifolius. Next base: position 54,388,281 of record CM042041.1, on the reverse strand, counting down.
TATGTTTGTGTGTATATGTTTGTAATTATGTAATTGGGCTTTTATTTATGTATGTATGTATGTATGTATGTAATTGTGATGTGTAGGTATATAAGAGTGTATTTATTCATATGCTTATGTATGTTTGTATGTATATGTAACTTTATTTAATTTTGTTACAAGTTCGAAACTCGTTGCGGTTGACGAGAGGAAGAACGTCGTACACATAATCAACAAATGCTTGAAATGCAACGACAAATGGATGAAATGCGTCGAATGTGGGATCGCCGAACTAGCAGCGATGATAATTAGCTTGGAGTTGTTGAGCCTTTGCCTTTTTTGTTGGTATTTGTCTTGAACAATTTGCATATTTGTGTGTCGAACAAGTTTATGTTTTGAATGTTTGATTTGTCGAACAAATTTGTGTGTCGAACAAGTTTGTGTGTCGAACAAGTTTGTGTGTCGAACAATTTGGATGTTTGGTTTATGTTTCGGATATTAGTTTTTATCCGATTTGAATGTTTGAATGGTTTATATTTATGATTTGCAGGTTTTTGTTTTTAGAAATTTAATATTTCTGGATAAAATATTAAAAAATAAAAAATAAAAACAGAAAAGACCTATACCGACGACATGTCGTCGCTATAGGCCTTTTTCAAAAATTATTAAAAAAAATAAAAAAAACCATATACCGACGACATGTCGTCGGTATAGGGCTGAAATTTCTTGGGCTATTGGTACGACTCAATCTTGGGTTGGAATTTCTTGGTCAACCTATATAATTTCTTTTTGAATTATTTAATTAGACCCTGTAGCGACGACATGTCGTCGGTATAGGCTGACCTATACCGACGACACCTATCCCGACGACAATCTTGGGCTATTGGTACGACTCAATCCCGACGACACCTATCCCGACGACATGTCGTCGGTATAAGCTATCCCGACGACAAGTCGTCGCTATAGGGTCAAAAAAAGTCGTCGGTATAGGGTGATACTGTTGTAGTGTACTCTTCTAGAAAGTCAATACTCAATTATTATTATATTAGTATTAGGTTCAGGTAAAAAAGATTTTAATCGTAAGAAGGGTGAGAAAGATTTAGGTCCATTAGATCAAATTGTAGAAAATATTTAATGGTTGAGATCAAATTGTAGGAGAAAAAGTTGTTGAAAGAGTATTTTAGTTTTGGCCACTTTTGTTGACTTTTTATCAAGTTCCCCCCTCATTTTTAAACGTTTATAACTTTTACATACGATCTTATTTTTTCAAAAAAATTACACTATAAAAACGAATGTTTTTTTATCTTTAAAACGAGTATAGTGTCGTTATAAACAAAAATGAAATTTTTTTTTACGTTTTCCAGCTCATTATGTAATTAGTCAGGTCAATGTGTAATACAAGTTCATTGTGTAATGCAAGTTCAATGTGTAATACAAGTTCAATGTGTAATACAAGTTCATTGTGTAATACAAGTTCATTGTGTAATACCACGTCTGGTCATTGTGTAATACAAGTTCATTGTGTTATATGTATTTATAATTGTGTTTTACGTTTTCCAGCTCATTATGTAGTTAGTCAGGTCATTGTGTAATACAAGTTAATCGTGTAATACAAGTTCATTGTGTAACACTACGTCTGGTCATTGTGTATTACAAGTTCATTGTGTAATTAGTCAGGTCACTGTGTATTACAAGTTCATTGTGTAATACAAGTTCAATGTGTTATACAAGTTCAATGTGTAATACAAGTTCATTGTGTTATATGTATTTATCATTGTGTTTTATATTTTCCAGCTCATTGTGTAGTTAGTCAGGTCATTGTGTATTACAAGTTCATCATGTAATAAAAGTTCATTGTGTAATACAAGTTCATTGTGTAATACCACGTCTGGTCATTGTGTAATACAAGTTCATTGTGTAATACAAGTTAATTGTGTAATTAGTCAAGTCATTGTGTAATACAAGTTCATTGTATATTTAGTCAGGTCATTGTGTAATACAAGTTCATTGTGTAATACCATGTCTGGTCATTGTGTAATACAAGTTCATTGTGTCAAATACTTTTCATCATTGTGTTATATGTTTTCATCATTGTGTTTTACGTTTTTCAGCTCATTGTGTAATTCGCTCATTATTGTGTAATTCGCTCAAATATGTCAGGTCATTGTGTAATATGCTCATTGTGTAATATCAGTTCATTGTGTAATATCAGGTCTGATCATTGTGTAATATCAGACCTTGTATTACACATTGACCTAGTGTATTACACATTGACTTGGTCTATTATACATTGACCTGATATATTACACATTGACTATTATGCCCTCCCTTTAAAAACAATAAAATGACACATGTCAAGCTTAAAATCCTTCTTACCCTTCTTATTTTTAAAACTCTTTTTACTATAATCTAACCCTATTATATTATATGTCAATATCAATATTAAAATTAGTTGCATCTTAATTACATTATTATTTAAAAGTAGGGAAAATTGCATATATTTTCTTGTAAATTTTACTAGGTGCATATTTATTTAATTCAAAACTAAAACTATATATATTCTTTTGTAAACTTCATTAATTGTATATTTATTCAACCTTAACCAAAATTGTATATATCTTCTCTCTTAATGAAATTTTTTTATCATGTTTACTCATTTTGATTTATTTTATAACAAATAAATTATAGAATCTTATTTTTACTAAAACTTTAATATTTCACAAGTTTTTATATTTACCTATTTTTAACTAGTTTTTTTTATCTTATTTACAATATTTTGTTTTTTGTTTTTTACAGTCACTAATGCCTTTCTTTGAAGGTTCTAATCGGAGTCTCAAAGTTCTAATCAATATCAACCACCAACAAGTAAAAATGGGAGAGGAAATAATACAAAAGCTCGTGAAAATAACTAATTATAGTCGAGCAAATGATTTTTTTGTATATTAATAGGTCAAAACTTTGGCATTTATTTTTTTTTGCATTTTAGAGATTGTCACGTCGACTTCTGGTGATTGTTTTTCGACATGATTTTTTTGTATCGTAATGATTAAAACTTTGGCATTTGTTTTTCATTTTGATGAGTGTACTCATATTTTTTATGATTGTTACTCCAAAAACTTAGAGTATATTAAACATAGACGAAAGAAAATAATGAAAGAACACAAAAAGAAAACTTAGTGAAAACGTTTAAAAGAAAGTGATTAGTAAAGTATAAAAAAAGCAACAAAAAAAGACAATAAAAAGGTTGCAAATGTGTAAATATAAAAGTTTGAGAAAATTTTTTAATTTTAGTAAAAAAAAATAGATGTAAAATAGTCATTTTATTATTTAATTTTAATAAAATAAATCAAAATAGGTAATTTTAATTTTTTTTATTAAAAAATGGAATATTTGCAATTTTGATTTAGGGATTAAATATATGTAATTTTAGTTTTAGATTAAATAAATATGCAATTAATAATGTTTAGAAGGAAATATATCGGGTAAAGTACACCAGGAAAATCGAGTTGACCCGAATATTGCAAGATGATTCCCACATGCAAGTTCTAGCAAGTGGAATTAAACCATCCATTAATATTCATTGAACGTTTATGCTTTTCTACACATGCCTATTCATTCTTTTGTAATACGAGTAAATAATTCTCCGGCCATCGTATCAGCCCTCCATCGTACCACAAATGAAACATCCTCCGATTAATTAGGTCAAACACCATTTAATAATCATAAACTAAAAGTCTAAAACTAAACTGCTAAAATTAATTTAGACCACTCAAAGCCACTAAACTTTTAAATGATTTTTAATTGGTTTATTTTAATAATGACATAAGGAATTATATCACCACAAACTAATTTATGATTTAAAAAGAAAAGGTTCAGAGACAAGAAATGCTTTCACATTCACCTCTTTAAATTCTCATCCACAAACCACACTCTTTAAATCATAAAACAATAACCCAACAATTTCCTACCAATTTTCATCAAAATGCAACAACAACAGAAACTCCAAGATTCTGGATACATTTCACCACATCGAAGACGAAGATTTTGAGTTCTCATTAAGCGACGAACAAGTTTCCGCTAGTGAAATCAATTCCCGAGGCTGGACTGTCTTCGAGCATCATCTTCTTCTGGTAAACGATGAAGTTAAAACAAAGGATGATGAAATTGATGCTTCTTCAGCCATTACAGGTTCGGAGGGTGGATCGTCACCTAAATGTAAGAAGAGTAGTTCTACAGGATCTGGATCGAAGAGGTGGATATTCCGGTATTTGCTAGTGAAGGTAAGGAGCCGATGATGTTGTTCACTTCGAAGACGGTGGATGATAGTCCAAAGCAAAAACGGAAGTCCGGTGAGGTGACGAAAGTGGGCGCGTGGAAGACGCAAAGTCCGGTTCACGAGCGATTTTACGTGCAAAGAAGAATGGAAAATGAAGTGGGAAAGAGGAAATCGTATCTTCCTTATAGGAAAGATTTTGTAGGATTGTTTGCAAATGTCAACGGAATAGGGAAAATGCTTCCGTTCTAAAATAATAATAATAATAATGATAATAGTAATCAAACGCAATTTTGTTAAAATTTGTTCATACATGTAACCTTTAACTGTGTCGCTTCTTTTGTTTCTGATGTTTTAATTTCATTTTGAATTCTTTTAAAACGTTGTTCGTCGAAGGGTTTCAAAAATCTTTTAGAACGCGTAGCGAAAAACAAGCACGAAACGATCTAGATCAAACCCTAAATTGCACCATCAGGAATCCAGATGCAAATCTAGACTTGACAATCTTGACCCAAAGTAGGGAAATATGTTGGTTTGAGTACATTTTTTTTTTTTGCATTTTCGGTTGATTTGGGTAACACCATAACACCAAACAGGTTGAAATGGATAACATCTTAAAAAAAATTGACTCAACATGGGTCGTATATAAACTATGTAAATTTAGAATGGTTCAAACGGGTACCAAATTTTTGTACATTTTCTTTTCTAAGACATCTTATTTCAACCCGAGCCACTTTTTTATTACAATTCATTCTGATCTGAAGCAAATTAATACTTTTTTTAAACCACCCGTTTTGACCCGAACTCATTTTGTTCATAACCCATCCTGACCCAAACCCATTCTAACCTGTTACCCAATCCACCTATTTTGCTAGGCTTATGCAAACCAAATATTCAATAACAATCATATGGGGTTAGGGTTATACCTTTCCCGACTAGGAGACAACAACCAAGTTGACACCATGTGACAACAATCCGGTCGCTAGTTCCGGCTACACGTACAGAACCCACATCTTTAATCAACCCGTATAAACCCATAACTCTATCGGTTAATTTCCAATACTCCCGAACCCAAAACAAAAATCTATTCGTTTACTCCCAATGACCCGATGTCACCACCAACGAAAACTAGTAACCCGTGTATGATGACAACTACCGAGAAACAAATCGCGGTGGTGAAACGGGCCAGTTTACAAGGCGGTGACGGCGGAGGCGCTAAGCCTGCGATGGCGGGAGGTGGTAGAAGCGGCGTGACGGCGGAGGGATAAACCGAGGGATCAAAACTGGTAGATTGCAAATGTATCTATGAATTGAAAGAATGTGTGAAGGGTAGTTTGCCCATGATTAATGCTAGGTTGGTAGCCAAAGGTTTCACTCAATGGGCAGGGATAGATTACAATGAAAAGTTATATGGACTATGAAATAGAACAACCGGATGTAAAGACAGCTTTTTTGCATGAAAAGCTGGAAAAACCCTTTTATATGAAATAACCACTTGGCTTTAAGGTGGAGGGTCAAGATGTAAAATTTTGTTTAGCCTAAAACAGTTTTCAAAGTAGTAGTACCTGAGATTTTACAGATGATTGACATTGTTTTAACAAGAGTAGTTATGACGGATGTAGACAATAATAAAATTCCATCAAAAGGTGGTTTTAAGAGCGAATAATTAAAAACATAAACATACCACTAAATTAATACGTTAAACATTAACATGCACAAAAAAATCATCTTCACCCTATCAATACAAAGAAGCTTTAGCCACGAATTGCCATAACGACTAGCAAGTTTCGTAGGCTCCCCTATTGTGCAACATTAACATGCACCAAAAATCATCTTCAATCACAAGGTTATTATTTAATTAGGTACATAATATGAGAATTATTATGCATGTAAAACATGTATAAATGATGACATAACTTAATTACATCAACATCAGTAGCGACGGCATAAGGATTATTAGCGACGAAAAAAGTCGTCACAAAACCCTTTTTTTCTTGTAGTGATTATGTCTATGTAATATGAAACATTCAAGTGAAATTACATGCTTATGGGTGATTGACTAAACGTAAAATCAAAACTGGTCGCGTGTTTCTTATCTTGTGTTTCCATGTTTTTTGTGTTTCATGTTAATTTCTTACTGATATTAGGTATAATTTATTGGTTTTTTTAAAGAAATGAAAAAGTGACTTGACTTCTTATATGTATAAAATATTTAAAGTGAACTACATCATATATGTTTCTGAAGTCTATAGCTTGCATAAAAGCTTGCTTGCTTTCCACACAACTTACGTGATACGTCATGCATTTGCTGTTTATCCTCATCTAGAAAGTCAGTACTTTTATTATATATTAATATTAAAACTAGTTACATCTTACTTTATTATTTAAAAGCATTTAAAAGTAAAAGAAGTATAGCAAGAAACACGAGTTGACCCAAATCATACTCACTTGTAAGTTCCAGCTAGTGGAATAGAACGCTACGAAATTATATAAGTCATTATCTTAAGGAATCAATGATTAAGATTATAAAGTACCCCACGCCAACAATATTCATATATAAACACAGTAGTAAAATTAAAATAGTCTATAACCATTGACTTAAGTTTCTCTATTTTTTTAAATATATAACTTAATATGTTAGAATCCCGTGTATTACACATGTTGAATAAATATAATTTTATATATCTAGTAATAAAAAGTTTATGTTTATAAAACCCGTGTATTGAATAAAATATAATGTAAATTATTAACACATACACTCGTTAAAATGGAACAATGTGAATATATAAATGTATGATTAAAAGTTTTTTTTAATCTTAGTTGGCTATAAAACTGTTTTCAGTTTATAGAATTAATAAAAATATGATATGATTGACTACTTATTATATAATTATTATGTTTATTTTAAGAAAAATAGCCGGTTAAGGAAAGTCAAATAGCCGGCTAAAAAAAGGCAAATAGCCGGCTAAGTAAAGTCATATAGCAGATTAAAATCGAGCAAAAAAAACGCGCCGGCTAAGCCTACTATTTAGTGGGCTTCAGCCGGCTTGGGGGTCAGTGCCGCCACATTCTGACGAAAAGTTGGTGCACACGGAATTTGGAGCCGGCTGAACTAGCATACTTCAGCCGACTATTAGTCTAAATAACCACAACTTAGTAAACTAAAAAAAATTATTTATTTTAATAAATTTGACTAATCAAATATCCATTTTGGTAATTTTCCCCTAATTTAAGTCATCAACTTATCATCACGTACCATTGCATCATTGTATTTGTGTGTTCTCCAAGGAACCAACAAATGTCATTTCCATGGCTTGCCACCAACGCTCGGACCTTCATGCCAATATGGGTTTACTTGTCAGCACCAATAACTGCTGTTGATGACGTGGAGATAACGATAGTAATGTTGGTTTGGACACGTAGGAAAAGATGGTATTAACTCTCTTGTCACTCCAATGTCCTATGTTGGTAAATTCCATGATATAAATGTTTCTGGGTGAGCAAGGACGACAACAATTAATCATGTTCGTACACGTGTGATGCTGCTGATAACTAACTATTTTTTGGATGGTAAGTGTATGGTACACCTCACATTGTTACAATTTTTTAACATTAATCAAATTATTAGCTGGCTCACCTGATCATCTTCATCAATTTCATAAGAAAATCCATTAAAGGTGATAAAACCTCTGGCCTAACCCGGACCTTTTTTTTATCACAGGTAAGACTTAAGCCCAAGACCTTTTTATTTTAATGAAGACTTGTGTATACCTTTTGCCAGTGGTTGTACACGAAAATGGTTATCCGAGCGTGAAAATAAAGTGCTACAAAGTAGGAAAATGTTAATATTTATATTAATAAATCTTTTAGCATATTTTGACAAGTGTATATATTAACAAATTATATTGTATTCCACGGGTTTATTCAACCCGTGTAAAACACGAGTTTTTAAAAAATATTTTTTTATTAGTTAGTATATAATATTATATTTATTTAACCCCGTATAATACACGGGATTCCAACTAGTTAGAAAATAAGAAGAAAAAAAATGAAAAGTGATTGGAAAATATAAAATACTTATAGTTTTATTTTATGTATATGGATTCCCTAGTTAAATATTATTACAAAAATATCGCTATTAATTAAACGTATAAGTTGCTGAGAGAGAATACATTTAACAAATTGGTTTGTTTTAGCAATGACATAAGGAATTATATCAGCTGAAATTAAATATTATTATATAATGATTTAAAATGAAAGTGAACACTCACGCGTTCAGCGACCTCTTTCTAGTAAGTTCGTAACTACCGTGTGCCAAATTTTCATTCGTTAACCCGTCACCCAAACGAGAGTAAACTTAAATCGAAATAACTAATCTTAAACCGAATTAACTAAAATAACTAAACTAGTAACTGGTGATGGTTTTGTGTGTTTTCTTATTAAAAACCTAATTTTTTATTCGGTTTTGGTTTTCCTTGTATCTCAAACCGAAAAAATCAAACCGAATCTATAACCCGCTAAAACCAATATATCATTTACACACATATGTATGCATACATAAGTATGTATGACATATTTATAGCTTTTATTAAGATTATAAATAAGTATGTATCACATATTTGTGAATACATTTTTTTATTTGAATGTTTGTTGTATAATTTGTGGATCATAAATTTATTTTTGAATGTTAAGTAATTTATAAGAAATTAGTTGGTATAGCCAAAAATATTAGTCACAAATATTAATAATCAATTAATCATTATTTAACAAAAAAAAACTTAGCTAAAGTTTTAGGGCTGAATTCATTATCTTGAGCTTTTTTTTTCGGCCCAAAAATTTTAAACCCAAATGAAAAAACCAAAATTGAACCCATCTTGAGAACCAAAAACTAAAAAACCCGAACCTAAGCTGTTATTAAAAGCCCAAACCAGTTTTTTTTTGTTTTTGGTTCGTTTAAGCTCAAAACCGATCAATGCATGGAGTTTCAACTTTTAATCCTAAAAAAATCAACTGACAAATTTTAATATATTCTTATTAGATATATATAACATCTGAATCACTCAGCCATGGTCTACAAATTTTATTATATTCTTATTAAATATATTGAACTACTAGGTTATAAACCCCGTGTATTACACGGGTTGAATAAATGCAATGAATAAATTCAATTTTATATACTTAATAATAAATATTTACATATTACATATTTATGACATATTACTTAGTTTTTTTATATAAATTTTAAAAATGTCATATAGTTACTTTTTAAAAATGTTTTATAAAAAGAATGCAAAAATGTTTTATGAACAAACCTATATTTTTTTAAATAAAAATATTTTATAAAAAGAATTATAGAAAATATTAAAAAACAATTATTTAATAGGAGAGAGAGAGAGAGAGACAAAAAATAAAAAAATTATTAAAAAACAATTAAGGAAAATTTGTGCAATTAAAATAAGAGAGACAGGAAAATTTGTCTAACCAAAACCTTTATTTATTATATAGTATAGATTTTCTTTTAAGTCCCAACAAAAAGAGTGTACCTAACGGGTTGACTGTCGGTTGTTAAGGTCGGGCATTGGGGTCGTTCAATCTGGCTTTAACCTTTTCAGAATTTTACCTAATACTGTCGCGTAAAAGAAACTCGTTAGAAGGGGTCCTAGACTGGGTTCTAAAGACAACTTTGGGACGGTTAAGTAAGTATTCGCAGGTTAGTAAATGAAATGAACGAATACGAACTCGACATAATCTTTTCGTTCATTTAAGTTTAGCCAAACAAACGATCGAACATGAACAATTAATCGAGCGGGATTTTCTTATTCATGTTCGTTCGTTAAGAAAATGAGCGTATTCAAACAAACACATAATAAATAATAAAATGAGAAAAGTAAATAACTTATTCAAACAAAGGAAAATAAATAAATAATAAAATATATATATTTATAAAATAAATAAGTTTGTTAATTATTTAATAAAACTTAAAACAAAATCTATAAAATAAAAGTTTTAAAAAGATGAGAGAAATTTTTAAATAAATGAGAGTGAGTAAAAGACAAAATTTTAAATAAATCATTCCATAATTTAGGTAATTATAAAGGATAAAAATTGAAATTTAATCTTAAAACAACTTAATAAATTCTGAAAGATAAAAACAAACTTAATAACTCATTAGGAGTTTTTTTTTGGGTGGTTTTTACCGTTTTAGCATTGGAGAAAAGGGAAAGAAATGATATATCAAGAGTACACATTAAAGATAAAATTAAAATTGAATTTCAATAAAATATAAACATGAAAAGGGTATATTGGTTTGTTATCTCAGAAACAAATATTTCGTTAATTAAGTATTTATTAATTTCATCGTATCTATAAAAAACAAAAAATTAACTGAAAATAACACACGTAAAAATTCTTACTTTTCTTGAAAATATTAATAAATTAAAATCTTAAGTTAAATAACAAAGTAAGTAAATAATGAAAATATTTGAAAATATTTCAATTAATAGTAGTAGCTAAATAGAAATGAGTGTAAATATATTACCTTTGTTATTAATTAACACCTAGGAAAACTAATTCTAATCCATTTTTTTTTATCAGCATTGAGTAAACTTTTTAACTGATGTATACATTAATAGGTCTTTCAACATCACTATACTAGTTAATTAAATATATTTGGTGACAGAGAAATAGAAAATACAATTAACAAATAACAATTTGGTTTGTTTTGGTAATGACATAAGAAATTATATCAGCTTAAATTAAATATTATTTCATGATTTAATAATAAAAAAAAACATCACTCATCTCTATAAATACCCTGTGCTACCAAGTTCACATTCATCAACCAACTCTCAATTATAAAAATAAAAACCCAACGATTTCCCACAAATTTTCATTGAAATGCAACTTCAAGGTAAAATCGAAGATTCTGGAATCGCTCCGAGCTTCAGCTGTTACTCTGCTGACAGTATAACATATACAGCGGTTGCCAAAGTCATCCGTGAAGAAGAGGTAGCTCGATTTCAGGATATCGAAGACGAAGATTTTGAATTCTCATTAACATCGAGTGACGAAGAAGTTTCAGCGAAAGAGGCCGATTCACGAGGTTGGACAGTCTTCCAGCGTGATCTTCCGCCGGTGAAAGATGAAGTAGATCGTGAAATTAGAGCGAAGGATGATGAAATTGATGTTTCTTCGGCGATTACTAGTCCGTTAAGAAAGCTGTTCATTGGTGAAACAGATGAATCTTCTTCGTATTCGTCATCAGACATTGACGAATTGGAAAGTCCGACTTCTGTAACTAAACGCAAGAAGAGTAGTTCTACCAGATCTGGATCGAAAAGGTGGATATTCCGGTATTTGCTCCGGCGGAGCAACAGCGAAGGTAAGCAACCGACGGTGAAGAAGGCGGATAGTCCAAAACAAAAACGGAGCTCCGGTGAGGTTTTGAAAGTCGGCGGGCGGTGCAAGGCGCAAACTCCGGTTCACGAGCAGTTTTACGTGCAAAGACGAGCAGAAAATGAAGTCGGAAAGAAGAAATCGTATCTGCCTTATCGGAAGGATCTGTTAGGGTTGTTCGCAAATGTCAACGGAATGGGGAAAATGCTACATCTCTAAAATAAAATCAGTTATGTTTGTTTGTTCTTTCAACAAACCTTTGAAACTGAATTCACTGTAAATATCTTTGATAAAGGCCTCAAATTTAAAGTTCGTTAAAACACTTTGAGCAGCCCGTGCGTACAAATAGTTCTTTTATTGTAACGTTGCACGAGTAATTCAATAAAACGACAACTCCTTTGTAGACTTGAAACTTTCGTCTCAATATACAGAATTTCTCACTCAAAAATTTTTTTAGTGTTATATTATATAGTCAATCCATCGTGAAAACATTGGTTATAACTTATATACGCCTTAAAATTCCGGTCGTCACCCTTTAAATTTTACAATCACCCCAATCCCATGAAAAAACATTTAGTGTCGTATACAAATTATATATTATAGTCAACCGATCCCAAAAAAATTTCGAACTCCAGTAAAAATAGGACCCGTCATTCTAACCAATATTAATGTATTATTGTAACTGAAAGTGAATTAAATGATTGCACAATCAATTGAGACTGCCAACAATCCACGTCCAATAAATTTTAGGTTACGTCTTTTTATTCGTAATCATGGCATTAGGCCCACTCAATGTCCGAAGGAGTCGATCACTCCGTACGTGGCTCGATATATCATAAGACAGCTGTTAAGACTTCGTTATATAAGCCGTTTATATGAAAATGAGTTTGGGTTGTATTTTATAGAATATGGTTTTGATTTTTAGTTTTTTAAACTAAACAGGCATTTTTAAGCCGTTTATATGAAAATGAATTTGACTTTGGGTTGTATTTTATTAGGAATGAGTAAAAATTATACTTCATCAATGAAGCTAATAAATGTGTTGAAAGAAGTTAAAATTTACTCAAATGCTTAATATAGAATATTTATATTTTGAAACTAAATTTTTTTATACATTCATTATCTATAAAGTTAATGAAGAAAAAATATATTTTTGGTTACTACTCATTTTAAGTTTAACTTGTAAAGTATATTGATTTTAATAGGTGAACGAAAAAGTTTTTATGAACGCGCAACAAGCCATGGCCTTACTACTCTTGTTTAAAGGTGCACAAAATCGGTTTTGGGCCTAAACTGGATCAGTTTAGAAATCGGATTGGATTGAGTCAAAGCTAGTTTGCCCAAACCGATTCGGTTTATAAAGAAAAATTATATCGGATCAGAACGGATATCGGTTTCAAAATGGATTCAACATACATAGCGGTTCATACCAAACCGGTTTTATAAGCGGGTTAAAAGTATATACAACCAACCCGTTTTAAACATCGGAACGAACAGAAACCGGTTTTATCCAAACCGGTTTCTGCATCGATTTAAGTCCGGATCCGATTTGGTGGTTCACCTCTACCTTGTTTATTACAATCAACAAAGAATAGAGCATCGGTTACGTTAAAACCCAAGACCCATCGGCCTTCACAACCAAGTCCGACCCAAATTTAACGTGGTCTTGGCCCAGGCCCATGTCATGTATATGATTAATCATGGCCCAATATCATATTCCACGTGATCTTAGAGCATTGCAAATTGTTCATAGCGCACACTGACAAATTATGACTCCCTTATATTTTCTTTTTCAAAGTGTCTCTGACAATTATACACAAATTATTTATCCGTACATTTTTAATTGATCTTGTTTTTTACGTTAATACTCTATAAAATATATAAGAAAGGCTGAACTCGAAATCAGTTTTTTTTTAATCTGTATTTTAAACTCAAGCTCAGGTTATGAATAGTTTTTCAAACTATCAAAATCAAGAGAGGAAAACAGGATATACCTTAAGAACACAAACACCAGGTCTTACAAGAACAAGAAACGAACTAAGACATGTGACTATCAACGAACGCATACAACACTGATTATCAATAAGATAATCGAAAAGTTCTAAATCGTCTGGTATTAGAGCTATTTTGGTTCTTAATTACCATATCTTGACATGGTATTAGAGCTATTTTGGCTCTGATCGAGTGTTCTTTTGACGATTCTGGTTATTTCCGATGCCGATTATTGTAGCCGACGTCTAGATCTAAGGATCTGTCTCTGGATCCTATCGATTTGTTCTTATTGAGATTGGACTTCTTGAGGATCTTTCTGATCCTAGGGTTTCTACGGCTTTGGAGATTCAGTTGTTGAAATTCCGGACTCTATTACCTGACTGTCACGCCTTGAAGCTGCGTGTTCGTGATTTAGTGTTTTGCTTATGAAACCTTAGAAGCTGTGGCTGATTATTCTTGGGTGTTTTATTGGATCTTTGGAGTACGGGGGCATTTGGGTGAGATCTTTTCATCTTACCTTGTTTACTATTTTGTCACATGAATATCTATATTAGGCATATTTGGCTGGGTTAGAAGTGGCTTGTATCCAGGGAGAGACATCCCTTGTGTTGTTTGTTTTGCATTGATTGTGTGTATTGTACTTACTCTGCTGTATTTCTTGCATCTAAGTCTTGCTCTACAAGTTAAAAATAAACTAGGGTTTGTTGATGGTTGTTGTATCAAGTCTATTGATGATGATGTTCTAGCTAGACAATAGGATAGATGCGATTTTATTGTTCTTACTTGGATATTAAATTCTGTTAGTGACGAACTGTACTTAGGACAAGTGAATTCTAGACTTGCTTCTGATGTGTGGGAAGATTTAAATGAAACTTATGTCGAAATAGCATCTAACAAGCTATATATATATATATATATATATATATATATATATACTATAAAGTGAAAACTCTTATGAGTTAAGCAAACTCTAAAACCCAACATGTGGCCCTTAGTTTGCCACATACACGTTTCCCACAATTCTAGAAATATACATGCAAGGGTATTATCGTAAACTTACAATTGTTCTAGCCTTTACCAACTGAAAAGTCTGACACATGATTTGACATACATCATTACTTTCATTAAATGTTTCACAAGTTTCCATATTAATGTCACCACTTTTGATGGTACATGAACAAGATTCTCTTCCATTTCTTGATTACTCCCTTCTTCTCCACAATTTCTTAACCATTCAACCATTTGAACATCATCTCCATTAATGCCTTTTTATTATTTCTATCATCTTCATACTACATCCCATCACGTGATGATTACACATGGCATCAGAGGGAGATTATACCATGCCAAATTTTGCGGATCAAATACACATCGAGAAGAATTCGTAGGATCTTCAGGGAAAATACAGATAAGGTGAGATAAACCGGAAGATTGGAGGTGGTTACGATGAAACTAAATTAGGGTTTTCATTTTAATTTTACCTTTTAGTGGTTTAATTTTTATTCCAATAGTTTTTTTTTAATTTTAATGAAAAAATAAACTTTTAGTAATGATTTTGTTTTGTTAGTTTTAATTTTCAGTGGTTTGATTCTGTAGTTAATATTTTCAGTGATGAACGCTAGAAAAGGTTCAACAGGGACGGAACAAGAAGAAAGGAAACTTGTTTCTGAATCTGTCTTATCACCTATGTTTCGAGTTCGTTAAGAAATTGGCATCATTTATGTTAGGTTGATTTCAATTTATATTTGTAGGTGTTTCTCTCTGTTAGTTCGAATTTAAGATTTGGGGGTTTTGGATTTTAGTTTAAAGCTTTTTTGTTTCTGTTCATTCGATTGCAGTTTTATTAGTCCAATAGGTAGATTCATTGTCTACGATTGGAGTTTTAATGGTCTTATACGAAACATAGGTCAAATAGAGATATTCATTGTCCATGTTCTTTTGAGGTTGTTATACCATAGCTTTTTGTCTTCATTATCTTTTTCATGTATTGTGTTAAATTTTTGTTTCTATAAGGTAAAACTTATTTTCAATTTTTCTATCTCTTGAAGGTATAAATCAAACTAGATATTCTGTTGTTGTAACTTGGGATCTTGGTTGCGATGTTCAGGTTTTGGTGTTATCAAAAGGTTTTTGCGATTTTCAAGTTTCAGTATTTTTGGGGCATGATGGTCTTTTGCTTGATAACTTTCATGTTCTGTGTGGTTACGGGATTCCGAGAACTGTTTGTTACATAAGTAACCGGTGAAATGTTATATATGTAGCTAATAAAGTTACATGTGTAATTAGCGATGGTACATATTTTACATATGTTTGTTCAACTTTCTGATTGAGTTGACCAAGTTATAAGCGAAGTTCACTCCCCTAAAGATTCGTTGCTATAAAAAACTATCTCATGTTGATACTTCGATGTTGTAACAAAATATAAACAATTAATAGTTACATATGTAACAAATGTAGTACACATGTAATATTTGTTCATTTACGCTCTTTTCTGTTTCGTTCGATTAGCTACATATGTAATAATCATTTTTCATATCTTTTTCTCTGTATTTCCACTATTTCAGACAATTTATGTAACAACATATAATAGTTACACATGTAATATTTGTTCATTTGCGTTCTTTTTTCTGTTTCGTTCGATTAGCTACATATGTAATAATCATTTGTTCATATCTCTTTATTTCCACTCCTCAGTATAGCTACATATGTAACAATCGTCGTATCTGTTAGGACAATTTGAAAAAAGGAAAACGAAAAAATCTCTTATTAAAAAACTCAATAAATCTCGTATTAAAAAATCATGTTGATCTGAATCAGAAAGAGAAAAGAGAGAGAGAGAGAGTGTGTGTGATTTTTATTAAATCAAGTAATGTTAATTTACTTATTTACCCCTACAATAAATATGAACCACATGTTTTTTAATTTAAAATTAAATAAAGTCTGATTTAGTTACAGCCACAAATTAAAATACTAAATGACTATATATATATATAGATGAGGGTTCCACTAAGAAATGGTTTTTTGCTAAAAAAAACGCTAAGAAGTGGGTTAAACGAACTCCGATTGAGCTCATTCTAGCGGTGTTGGAACCGTATCATCGAACTCTAATTCGGACCCAAAAACCTTAACCCCCCTCCACCCGCACCCCCCAAAAACCTAAACACCCCCACCACCCCACCCCGAAAAGGATAAAACCACCACCCCACCCCCTCAAAAACCTAAACCCCCCCCCCCACAAAAAAAAACCTAAACCCACCCCCACTCACCCCAAAAACCTAACCCCCCCTCACCCCACAAAAAACCTAAACCATAAAATCTAAACCCTAAAAGCTAAACCCTAATACTAAAACCATAAAATTCAAGCATAAAATCTAAACCCTAAAAGCTAAGATGGTAAAATTCGATGAGACGGTTCCAACGCCGCTGAAATGAGCTCAATCGGAGTTTATTTGTTTGATGTCGTTTCTTAACGTTTTGGTCATTTCTTAGATTTTTTTAACAAAAACTACTCCTTATTTGAATCTCCCCATATATATATATATATATATATATATATATATATATATATATATATATATATATATATATATATATATATATATATATATATATATATACACACACACACACAATAAAGAATTTATATAGGAAATAAAATATATGTCAACATACATGTCGAAATAGCATCTAACAAGCTAAATATGCTTATTTGGATTATTTCATGGTTAGCCATAGAATGATGCCATCATGTATACATCTATGGTTGCATGGTCCACGTATAAATCTATCCACTTCTACTCTAAACCATAATGTTACTAAGAGTTTGAGATCTTGCACTAGTGTTTCTGCAAAACCTTTGTTATAACAAGCAAAATTTTTGTATGCACTAGAAGCCTACAATGCAGGTGAGACAAAAACGATACATAAATACTTAGCAGATTCGAGCTCATGAAGGTTTGAAAAACTTTCTTGTTTTTAAAGTTTTTTGCTTCTGTGTCCTCTAACTAGCTAATTTCTCTTTAATATTTTTCAAAGCTTGGGCGTCATGAAACTGTATGTGTGTATTCAGGTATAAATGGTGTAAAAACTTGATAGCGTTTTCAAGCTCCAATTTTTAGCATTTATATGCTCAATCGTTCTAACTAAATTCTTATTAATTATTTCAAGACTCGAGATACGGCCATGGATCTATACGCGTCTAGCCCGAAAGACATCATGACAAGCGAGTGGAAGGGAGACAAGCATACTGGTTTAGTTCATTTTGATTCTTTTTAGTATTACCTTTCTTGTTTACATTTGGCTATAACTATGTGAATGAGATGATGTAGATACCTTGTACCACATATTCTAAGGCATCCAAGTAATGGTAGGTCTAAAGAAGCTAAAGTGGATAAGGACAGAAAAAAAAAGGCAATGGTAAAGAGAGCATCAACATGCCATCCAATATAGATAAAGAGAGCAACTCATACCACCACCACCTTATCCCTCTATCATCAACCTTTGCCCTTCATTCATCCATGCAACCAAATAGTTGTTACATTGGTAATTATTATCATGTCACTAGAATCCTATATTCAAATAAAGAGCAAGCCGATATGAAACCCGAAATATGTATGGGATTCGTATCCTTGTGTCCTCCCAATTCATTAACAATAAAATCGTAATTAAAGTAGCTTCTAGGATAAAAAACGAATTTTTTTTATAAATAATTACGTTAGTCCGTCGCTGAAAGTTAATTTTCTAGCAGTGAATTGAGAAGTCAATATCTCAAATAAAAGGTTACAAAAAATTTCTTATATATCTTTTTATATAATTAACGTTGGTCTCATGGTTGATCTTCAAAATTCAAAAAGAAAATGTTTCTAGACACTTCATCCCCGAGGGGTCATTTTCTATTCTTGGCAACCACATATTGGCATTCATGGTAAGATATACCTCTATCCTATCATGTACGTCATCCATCCATGACCATTCATCCATGATCATGACATAATACCTGCCTAGATATAGAGAGGTGTAACTAGCAATATATATTATTTGATTTTGAATATTAAAACAAGATTATCTTTGAAACAAAAACCAGCTATGACAAATTCGAATGTATTTATGTTGTTTAGATGTGTAATAAACATACACACATTGATGAGTCTTTAAAACTTTTTTGAAGTATTTAAAGAAATAATTAGGTAAAATGATAAAAACACGAAATTATTGTAAAATATTGAGAAACATCTATGAAATAAGAATATATATAAAATAAGATTATATCCCCAAATATAATCCGGTTTAAAACTATACGAGTTTTAGTATCTAACGAGTGGGCGGGTGTAACGCTCACATTGCTAGCTGCGGGGTGTTGAAATTTTGTAACGCTCGGTCTTGACGACCCGTACACTGATATTAACCTCTCGGAAAAATTAACGTCGAACTTTTAAAAGTTATAGCTAAAATTTAAATATAAAGGATAAAGTTATTTAAAAAATATAAAAAAATAGTAGTTTTTTTTAAAATAAGCTGACTTCAGCATTTGAACTAGAGGGGGGTGTTGCAGTTCGAACACGGGCCTAGCGCATGCATGTGTGGGTGGCGAATACTCATTTCAATCCATATATATTGAACAAAAATGTTTGAAAATTAAAAAAAAAAATAGCAATTTTTTCTACCTAGCTCTTTTGTATAACTTTTCAAACATGTTTTATGATCCGAACGTGACATATGTTTGTTAATGTGTATTTCTTGATTCCTTTTACAAAATTTCTACTAGGTTAATTTCTTTTAACAAATTAGTTGAAATAAACTCCGGTCTATTTGATGTAAACCACGTTCATGATAAATTACCTTACTTTCAATTTTCACTATGTCAATTCAAAGTCAAGCATTTTTAAAACAAAAAAAAAAGTTATTTAAAATGGACATGCTTATTTAGCCAGCTAAAACATGGACATTCTTCACAAAGTTAATATGTAATCCAGAGGAGTCTTGGGATACTTTTTCATATTAACTTTGTATGTGAAGACCTAAAAATAAATACACCTTTGATATATAAAAATCACTTTTGATATTTAAAAAAAATTAAAAAGAAGCTGGCTAAAGCCATCAAGCCAAGAAAGAAGCTGGCTCAAGCCAAATACCATTTTAGAAAAAAAGCGATTAGATGGCTTTAGCCGGCTAACAGGATTAGACGGCTATAGCGGGCTATTTGAAGGTTTTAGCCGGCCACGTGTCACTCCACTATTGGTTTGTACTCTGTAAAAAGGAATGTGGATACGGAAATTTTAGTCGGATAAGTTTAGTCGTCTTAGCCGACTATCGTGAAAAATATTCATGTTTTAGCCGGTTAAATAAGCATGTCCATTTTAAATAATTTTTTAATTAAAGGTCCATTTTCGTATTTTTCCTTTTTCAAAAGCATGAACATACAGACTCCCACCATACCATGTATGATATCCCGTGGCAAATAGTTATGGCATGGGCCCTATGCCTTTTAATTCAATCCATCTTAGTTTTTGCCTAAAAAACAAACCAAACCAAAAACTGAAATCAACAATAAGAATTAACTGCTGTAACGATGCATGAAGACGAAATCGTGTGAGTGATTTGGAACGCTCGTACCTCATCGGTTTATCTGCACAATTACTATAAAACCCCCCAAACCAGATCGATCTCATGTCAGCCCAGATTGACAACAGTAACTCTGCCAACAATGTCGACCGCCTCCGCTTTCGCCATTAACGCTCCATCTTTCCTCAATGCTGCATCTCTGAAGAAGTCCTCAGTCCGATCTGGTTCGTTTTCTGCTAGATTTACTTGCAACTCGTCGTCGTCCTCTTCATCTTCAACTCCTCCCAGTCTCATCCGTAACGAGCCTGTTTTGGCTACTCTCGCTCCAATCATCACACCAAAATGGGTACGTTTAGGATTAATGGACAAATAACTCATGTCGGTTTTGTTAGAAACTCAATCAAATTTAGCTTAGCTCGAGTTAGCTGACTTGTATAATTTCTGGATGATATATTAATAGCTTGATACTGTGTTATTTGAAACTTATATAATTTAATATTATTGTTAGTGTGTTATTTAAGACTTATATAAAAGAAAATATACATAATTATTATTTAAAATTAAGGAAATGAGCCGGCTCGAGTTAAGCTTCCAGTTGAAACTGAACACGTCGACTCAAGTCAACTCAGCTCTGCTTGATTTGAGTTGACTTGAGCTCAAACTCAAACTACTAGAGTAGACTTTCGAGTCAAGCACGAATATTAAAATAAAAAAAATTGTGAGACTTATCGAGTTTGTATTATTTTACATTTTTACCCTTTGTTTATGTAAATATTATAACTAAGTCCAACAAAACACAAAAGTATTTGATTAATCATCATGTTTGCAGACAGAAGACGCGGGAAATGAATCATACGAGGAAGCCATAGCCGAGCTCAAGAAACTTCTCATGTAAAGTCAAAACCCAATGAACACACCAAAATTCAACATTCAAACTAGTATTTTTTTTTTAATTTCACATGTGAAATTCACGCTAACATTTTCAAATTTCAACACCCAAATTTAATAATTCGAACGTTATTCGACACAAAATGATGATTTCTCAGTTATTCGACAGTGAAAGGGGCGAGTTAGAACCAGTGGCTGCTGCAAGAATCGACCAAATCACCGCTCAAGCTGCAACACCCGACGCCAAAGTCGCATTTGACCCTGTTGAGAGGATCAAAACCGGCTTCGTAAAGTTCAAAACAGAGAAATACATGTAACATATAATTTTAAACATATTTGTAGCAAAACAAATTATAACAATATCTATATGTAACATTATTTGGTGCACGCGTATGCAGAACAAACCCTATCTTGTACAATGAGCTTTCCCAAGGCCAGAGCCCAAAGGTCGAATCATGTTCAACTCTCGATAGTCTGCCCGTTTCGATCACATAACTAATACTGATTATGTGTTGCAGTTCATGGTTTTTGCATGCTCAGACTCGCGGGTTTGCCCATCACACGTGCTTGATTTCCAGCCCGGTGAGGCATTTGTTGTCCGTAATGTTGCTAACATGGTCCCTCCCTTTGACAAGGTAATTAGTTCACTATTATTATTGTGGGTGTATGATTGTTAAATGTTTATATATTTTTAACATGTTTTTTGTTCATTGCTGCAAAAACAGACCAAGTATGCTGGAGTAGGAGCTGCTGTTGAGTATGCTGTTTTGCATCTAAAGGTAAACCAAACACATTGTTAGCATAAGACATGTATTTCAGTACATGTCGGGTCAGGTTGACCAGAAACACTTTTATAGTTAACTTTTTTTCATTTTAAAAAAATTAATTGCATAAATAGCCCTTGTGGTTTGATCAAATTGCATATTTGACCCTTAGGTTTTATAAATTGCAAATTTAGCCCAAATATTTGAGACAGCTTGCGTCTTTAGCCCCTAATATTAACACCAGTTAGTTTTTTAACAGAAAGTTAACTCATGTGCTATCAACATGACTAACGAAAAGTTTGGGCTAAATTTGCAGCTTTTAAAACCCGGGGGCCAAACATGTAATTTGATCAAACAACAGGGGTCATTTATGTAATTAACTCATTTTAAAATTAGCTAAACTATTTTTTTGTATTTTACTCATTTGACTCGTTAACGGTAAACCATAACTGAAATCTACCAATTTTCATATAAACTGATGATTGATGACGATGGGTACGTGCAGGTACAAGAAATCATTGTTATTGGGCATAGCCGTTGTGGAGGGATCAAGGGTCTCATGACTTTCCCAGATGAAGGACCTCACACAACGTAAGTTTTCAGCATTCATTTCAGAACAAATAATATGTTAAGAACTGTCATAATGACATAAATAGCAAGTTTATCATCTAATGGCAAACTATGGCATGCAGTGATTTCATTGAGAGTTGGGTGAAAGTATGTTCCCCCGCAAAGTCGAAAGTGATAGCAGAACACGGCGGTACAGGTCTTGATGATCAATGTGTACAATGTGAAAAGGTAAAGAAAATTAAAAATAGAGTAAATTACACATATCGTCCTTTATATACTCTTTTTTAGATATTGTCATTTAGTCCAAAAATTGTCAGAGATCGTCCTTTATGTTTACAGATATTGTCCTTTCTTGCTATACTCTAATTACAAATACACGATTATGCAGGAAGCTGTGAACGTATCGCTTGGAAATCTGTTGACGTACCCGTTTGTAAGGGATGGACTAGTGAACAAGACACTAGCACTCAAGGGTGGTCACTATGACTTTGTTAATGGAACCTTTGAGCTATGGGCACTTGACTTTGGGCTTTCGACTCCTACCTCTGTATGACCGCGAGTAAAAACTCTATTATAAAACTCCCTTCAATTCGTCCTCGTTTTGTATCTTGAATAAGTAGAAGGGAATTGTTGTTATGATTTCTTGATATGATATATATAATTCAAGTGGTTTCTATATGGTTTTTTTTCTTTATTTCCCTTAATTTGTTGCTTTGGTAGGTAAAAGATGTTGCCACTATACTGCAATGGAAGCTCTTCTAAGAGGGTGGGATTCTTAGAGTCAAAGATGAAGCATAAGGGCTGGTTATGTACAAGTCGATTTTTCTATAAAGAATATGTTCATAACCGTGTAGACCCGATCATAATTCTAAATAACAACATATTTCTACTCGGTTAATCCCATCGATCCATAAGATGTCACTAACACACAAGTATTTTATGGATACCGAGTCCTTAGGATATACATCTCTCCAACGATATGATCTTTTACGGTTTTGATCATAATGCAACACAAGTCGAACTCCTAGATACAATGAATGGGCTCGATCAAATAGCTTATGGCATGCCTTCTAGACTTAGAAAGGGTCATTTATAGGATACAACATGGTGCTACTGTTGATTGTTGGTGATTTTATTGTTATTTAGCTATTTTGTGTAATTAGATTTACTTAATGACCAAATGAGAAGTAATAATGAAGCATCAAATAAGTTGGTAAATGTGAAGTGCACATTTCTTTAAGAATCATATAACTTATGGTGCTAAAGACACATTGTTGTTTCAGGGGGCGAAACCCACTGAATAATTTACAAAAACATTGAGATCTAAACTGTAATATAATCTTATCATAATGGGAATTACTAATGAATGGCGACTGATTTTGCTAGTTTCAAGCTAGTACAAAGTACAAACCTATTGCAAATTTTAACATGATTATCCCAGCAAGATACATGGGCAGAACCGGGGAATGGTCAATAGGGTCCATTGGCCCCACAGTAACAAGAATTTATCCATTTTTCATATATAAAAGTTGTGTTTTTTAAAAGCAAAACATGACTTGGGCCCTTTAGTTACGGCTGGTAGATAAGTAAACATTATGATAACCCTCTGACTAAGAAGTTTTAGTTCCGCTAAAACTCTTCATCTACATATTACGAAAGTAGCCATCATTCGATATGAATAGAGGAACACACGGGTATCAACATGGGAAATATTAACATGCATATGATTACACGAGAATTCATACGGACACTTGTATGTAGTATGATCTAATCAAAGTTTAATACCAAGTTCTTCTACAGATTGCAGCCCAACAACCAAAATTTACAGCCGAACGACCCGAATAGCAGAAATTGCATCCAGGCAACCCAAAATTACAGCCCACGAACTCGATTGCAGCCCAGCAACCACATTACTAAAAAGTTCTTCTACAGATTTATTTTTTGGTCTTACAGAGAAAAAAAATTCTCTCTCATTCTCTAAAATAATTTGGAAACATGTTAAAGGAGAAAATCATGAAATAAACAACGAAGGTTATATTTGGTGGCAAGTGGTGGTGGACGACGAGGATTGTCGGTCGATAGTGGTGGGCAAAGAGTCAACGACCGTGAAGGCAAAGTTTATAATTAATAGAGTAAACTTCAGTTTTCGTCACTGATGTTTGAACCAAATTTCAGGTTTCGTCCCCCTGTAACACATATCATACCTGACGTTTTATGTTTTAACAGTTTCCGTTCCTTGCCCTTAACTCCGTTAAAATTTTCGTTAGTTTTTATATAAAATTACTCATATACCCTCTTATCTTTATCAATTCAAATTCTAATTCGATTTTCAGGATCTTTCAAACATTCCGTCAAAGAGAATATCCCACCCACATTACCATTTACCAATTTAATACATTTCTTCATCGACCCTCTAATCATACCGTCGAAGTCTCCAATTCCTCATCATTCCCAATTCAAATCAGCAGGATCAGTTTATCTCTTATTTCATTTCGACTGCTATCCAATTTTGAAACCCTTCAATGAACAAGATAGAAAGAGTGCATCAGATGTACAGGGATGGTAACTACGAAGAAGCCCTTGAATTTTACATAGAAGCCCTTTCGATTGCAAAAACGAATCCGCAGAAGACCGCCCTCTATAGCAAGTCTGATCCATTTTCCTACACAAGTCTGATCGGTAAGCAGAAATTCGAAGGAATATCCCTCGCCTGAAAAATCACAATCACCATCGCCTGAAAATCTGATCGACACCACATGTTTAAACTTAGTCCATCAGAAAATCGACTAGTTTCTTCCCGATTGTTAAGAACCTGCAAAATCGTTGGGATTTGAACCAGATCTATGGTAGGTTTTGAACGGTGGTGGTGATGGCATCACAGGTCTGTGGAGGTTCAGGCTTTAAATATGGTTTCCAACTCTGCTCCGTCATTGCCATACACCAGCGGACATCACACTGAATACGCCGAGGAACTCCTCTTTCCAGCATCGTCAAGTAAATCTGGGTCATAGAGAACCCGTTTGGCTAAGACTTCGAGACTCTAGGGGAATTTGAACCGTTAATTCGGAACTCTTACGTACAAATTGTAAAAAAAACCAAAGAACATGGACAAAAGAAGAAATAAACTTGTATCTTGATTTTCATTCATTCAAATGATTTATTTTCTTCGTTTCTACAAATTATGAAAGAGAATTAAACCGAATCTATGATGTGTCTTTTACAACTCTGTGACCTCTTCAGTTGAATTGAGAGGAGAGGACAATCAAAGGCTGTGGCTATAAGACGGAAGAGGGCACCAGAGAATTGAGTCCACAGGCGGTGGAAGACAGTGGATCGACCGGATTCAAATATCACCATCGCCTCCGATCCACCCATGTGTGAAAAACTAACTTTTCTTTTAGTTTTTGGTGGTAGTGATGGGTTAAGGATGAAGAAGAAGATGAAGCTAAGGGCATATTAGTAATTTCATATAAAAACTAACAAAAATTTTAACGGAGTTAAAAACCAGGGACGAAAACTGTTAAAACATAAAACGTCATGGATGATATGTGTTACAGGGGGACGAAACCTGAAATTTGGTTCAAAACTCAGGGACGAAAACTGAAGTTTACTCTAATTAATAAGTATGTAACATAACATTTTAATATTTTTACGCATAGTTTAAAAATGAAAGAACTAAGATTTTGTTATTTTTCATAATTATTTTTTTAATGTTTTATTTTTTTATAAGTTTTAGTTCATGCAATATTTTTAATGTTGAATTTAATTTTTATAGAATTTTCCTATAATGTTTTCATAAATAGTTTTTTACGATACCTTAGTTAGTTGCGAAGTAACAGTAGCCTTCTATTACGATCAACGTGGACGGTGGAGATTCGTTTGAGACTTCTCGGAAAATCAACGACTACCATTAAAAAGCATCCACTCTAATGGCGATTGACACGGTAACACGAACGAGAAGAACAAACAGATCGACTCGTATCATCTCAGAATCAGCCAATCGGAAACGGTAATTCCAATTCTCTCATACTTCCTTCGTTCACCGTTGTCATCTTTTTTGTTTGGATATTAGGTTTACAGTATATGTATATGCATAATTCGAGCTAACTGTTTCCATCTCAATTACCTGATCGATGCAATCGATCTTCAAACTGTTTGATCGTTAATTTCATTCAGTATGTCCTTGTTTCATCAATTTCTGATCAATTATGTGAATTTTGCGGTTATTAGGTATTCATCACGATGATGACATTAGGTTAATTGTATTAATTAGGATTGTTGTTTTGGTTTCATTTATGTCTGTGAGATTGACTGTGGTTGTGAAATTGAGAGTATTTTATTGTTTCCTGAAAACTTTTAATAAATGATGATGTTGATTGCAGAAACTGTGAGAAATGGCTGATGCAAAGTCACCTAAGAGGAAGCCTGTTTTCACTAAGGTTGATAACCTGCGTCCTGGAACCAGTGGCCATAATCTGATTGTAAAAGTTGTTAGTTCAAAGTTGGTGTTGCAGAAGGGCCGGCCTGATGATCGTCAGATGCGAATTGCTGAATGTTTGGTGGGAGACGAGACCGGGACTATACTATTCACTGCAAGGAATAGTCAAGGTAGTTTTCTGCAACTTGTTGGATTATCTGTAGCACTTGTATTAAAAATATAATTGTCTCATATTTGAAATGTTGCATAACAGCTTTTTGTTAGTTGAATAAATGTCATCACTTATTGATTAAGCAAAAATTGAAGATCAATATAGGCTGTGAAGATGCATTTAGGTATTCCCCTCAATTAAGTATAAGCATGAGGAGGTACTTGAAGTTGTGAACAATCATCATTTATCATTATCATTTGAGAAATATGAAATGGCATGGCAATATTACATTGATAATTAATTGATCACCTGATGTAAGCAATGAAAATTTCTATAGCATTGTCTTAGTTGGCCACTCGTGAAGTTGGTTACACATACGCCCTATGTTTTGCAATGAAGCTTCATAACCTATCAGAATTCAAATTTAATGTGAAACTTGTTATTAATCTAGCTTGAACATAACATAATCCGTTTGGCTTGCCATGGTCAAATGTGAAAGTTAAGGATGAGCTTTGGATCACAAAATGGGTATGAGTTGAAACATGTCACTTTTATTAGGGCCGAAGCAGGGCAGGTCGAGCCAGGTTGGCCCACCGACAATTTCTGGTCCATTTATTTATTAATAATGCATGTGCTAATATGATTACATAATAATATTACTAAACAATCATCTAAATCTTTGAATAAAATGATTTGGTAGAAGATTGTACATATTTAGAAATAGCTAAAAAAACTGGTCAAACATCCCGCATGCGTTGCGACGCGTCAAAGCATCAAAATGAACGTTCTCAAAACTTTATACAATTAAATTAAAAAAATTAACATCCACATGTCAGTACATCATTTCAATAAAAAAACCGTTAAAAAATATAATGGCAAACTGGTATTAACCAATGGAAAAAATTAATGCCCCTAAAAAAATTATCATTTGAAGTTTTAAAAAACTAAAGATACATCAAGTCAGGACCCTCTCTTTTAGTTGTTCAAGTACATCTATCTAAATTCATACATATAAAAGCATAAAGTTGTACACAAAAGAGAAAGGTAATATAAATGCTCTCTAATATATATGATGGCAAGAACACACAACGCTACAATAAACAAACAATTACTAAAACATACCAGAAAGTAGAATACTTATGCAACAACAATGGCTCCAAAGATAGACAACAGTGGAATAGGAACCTCACAACACAGACCTGCGGAGGGAAAATATGTTAGAGATGCAAAAGCCGCATAATCCGAAACCAAACCAAAAAAAAAATGCAAAAAGAACATCCGTGTAAGTGCAATGCATCATAATCATCTCTAATTAAATTAACCATAATTATCCAACTTAAAACATAACCTTAAGATTATAATCGTTAACTTACCAATGAAAAAAAAATCTCTGCTCATACAATACCTAACTCTTTAAGTCTTTGTGTATTGCAATTAACAGTTAAGTAGGTTATCAAATACCATATCTAACTACATTTATGTCATCCAGCAACAGGGCATAAAATTCTTCTGATAATAACCACAACAAAGTACAAACACTAAGCTTGGTAATCATGTACACTCAAATTGTTTGTCCACAAACCTGCAAGATCAAGGAACCAACACTTAAATTGAAAAATTGAACATTTAGGATGACTATAAAGCATTTTTAATATACATAATAAAGAATAAAGAGTGAGTAGCTGAACAACGGTGTGTTATGATCAAAACAAACAACCTATATATATACTACAATGAGATCCAATGGCAAACCAAACGCCGTATAAACTGTGGACGGTGGATTAACAGGGAGGGGAAAAGAAACCTCCAATGACATATACTCACATAAATTTCATCCATATTATATCGACTTTGTAAATTCTCTAGAACCTCTGGCTCATGGAGATAAGCTAGCTTTGTCATATCATCCACTCCACAAATAGAGAGCAAAATAGCAATTACACAAGCATTTACCCAAAGGCAAGATTCGGATAAATTAGGGCAAAATCGACGAACTGAGTTCGAATCATCGGAACTACGGCGAGGTTAGCGGGAAGAACAGGACTCCGGTGAATCCATAAAGCTATGAACCAGACGTTAGGAGCGAGAGGGAGAAGATGAATTTGTTATGAACCAGACGTTAGGAGATAGAGGGAGAGATGAGGAATTTGTGAGAACTTAATCAGGGTTTTATGGCATGGTAAGATGAATCGTCTTGGGGTTTTATGGCGGCTGTCAGTTGCCATGAGGAAGCGTTTCCGGCGGTCAGTTACCCAAATGAAGGGTCTCCGGTGAACGGAAGAAGAAAAACGGCGTCTTAAAAAATGTTACCTCCGGCGTACTTTTTTTTCCGCACCCCGTCACATGGAGAGCCTCATCTAAGAAAAAATCTCACCTAATACGGCCCCTTCCGGGATTGAAGGAGAGCCGAGGCTCGAACCCTGAATCAACGTAGGTAAACCTAGGTGCATCAGGTCTCTCAGTAACCACTGCATCACTGGCTAATTGGCACCTCGGGCTTCCTAATATGCTTTATAAAGGAGTATAGATAATCTTTCACACTCAATACGATTTATATTATAGTAATGTTTGAATTAATGATAGCCTTTAGCCCTTGGCATGCAAACAACAAATTATTATTATATATTATATAGAATAGATTAACAAATATCATGGATGTGATCGGTTTACCAGATACCATATATAATGTTTCTTTTTAATCTCCTTGTACATATTTTAAATTTATATAGTTGGAGAGGCAAGTACAGTTATAAAAATGAAAATACATTGTTATATTAGTACTCTATTAAAACTTTTTTTTATTGTATTGTGCAAGGGTGTTTGGTTTGTTACAACTTGTTTAAGTATAATGGAATTAAAAATTGAATTCTTTCCCTTACATATTTGGTTTCTAGGATTTAAGGTTGTGTAACACGATACATCGACACGAAGTTGTCATGAAATTCGTAGTTTTGGGTTTAGTATGTTTGGACCACCCGGCATAACAAGTTTAGCTAAAATGGGTGGTGAATATTGACCCACTTTGACATTTTTTATGCTTTTTAAAAGATGGATTTATATCTTATCTTAATTGAATAATTTCAACATTTTTTATCCAACATTAATAAAATAAAAAAAAATCGGTCCTTAATTCCTTATAAGTCAAATTGTAATTAGCATCATCATTTTAAGTTTAGATTCATGGTGTGTTTGGCCACATTGTTATGATTTTGAATTTTAATTTGCCAGTATTCCCTAATTGGTCATTGACCTAGTCTACTAATTCGTGTTTGGAAGTTGCAATGACATTGATCTTCTTCTTAGAATATGATTATGTAAGACCGTGAACAAACTTTGTTAAATACTTAAGATGTGTATGAAAGGGCATGTATCCAATTGATACCAAGGTGTTGGAATAGTATCCCTTCTAATTGGTGAGGGTTCAAGTACCATTATGCATAAATGGTGTATATTTTGAAGTAAATTTAATTGGTGTGTGAGTTGGACCGTGGAAAAGAAGAAATTATTTTTTTAATAGTGTAAAATAATCCGTTACAAGAATCGTAATGTACTTTTGTTAATGTGTCAAGAACATTGAACAAAACAAAAAATAACTCCTAAACGTTATAATGGCTTAAAGAGTTTCATTGTTAGTATTCAAGATGATTCGACATGAATAATATAATTTTTTTTACTATTTGAGCATAAACTAATATTATATCTTACTAATGTTATATCTTAATGATTAATAATTTAATATTTAAAAAAAATGCATGTGTTTACGATTTCTTATCTATATGGAATATTTAAAGTGAACTTCTAACTTCTTTTCGAAAAAACTTGCTTGCTTTCCACACGACTCACGTCATGGATTTGGTGTTTATAGTTTGATACCACTACAACAAATTGACCCTGTCCCGATGCCACCTGTACCGACGACATTTGTCGTCGGCATAGGTCAACCTATACCGACGATATGTCGTCGGTATAGACGACATGTCGTCGGTATAGGGTTGAGGCAGGTTGGAGGGAAAACTGGCGCCCAATGAATTTTTGGGAAAAACCTATAGCGACGACATGTCGTCGCTATAGGTTAATTTTGATTTTCTTTTTGTTTTTTTATTTAATAAATTTTCGTCGGTCAAATTTTTTTTTTTAAAATTAAAAAAATTCTGGAAAACTCTATAGAGACGACATGTCGTCGCTATAGGTTAATTTTGATTTACCTTTTGTTTTTTTTTATTTAATAAATTTCCGTCGTTCAAAATTTTTTTTTTTAAATTAAAAAAAATTCTGGAAAACCCTATAGCGACGACATGTCGTCGGGATAGGGTTTTTCCAAAATTTTGAATGGGACACCCTATAGGTTAATTTTGATTTTTTGTTTTTTGTTTTTTTTATTTAATAATTTTTTTTTAAATTAAAAAAAATTCTGGAAAACCCTATAGCGACGACACGTCGCTATAGATTATTTTTTATTTTCTTTTTGTTTTTTTTATTTAATAAATTTCCGTCGGTCAATTTTTTTTTAAATTAAAAAAATTCTGAAAAAATTCTTTGTGTAATTAACGGGTTTCGGGCTTTCTCATGCCTCGTCGGACACCCATCCCCCCAACCGGCCACCTCTAGGGTTCGGTCGAACCCATGTACACACATGAAGGTTCCCTACGATCACAAACAAGCATTTAAACAGGAAGGTTTTCAAGATTATACCTCTAGATCGGAGAACCTGTGCCAATCGAATTCCCGAATCACCTCGTCTTCTTTGAAACTCAATTTTTCTTCTAAACCCTAGAATTATGAAACATGTGTAGTATTGATTCAAGGATCCCGACACACTAAGGATGATTAGAGATCGACAAAATACATCAAATCGGACTTGAAACGCGATTAACGGCTCTCTCCCTCTCCTCCTTGCTCTTCGACAGCTGAATGTGAAAATGGGGTCTCCATATTTGCGTTGCACCCTAAAGGGTGTTCTTCCCTAGGGCCAGGCTTGGCCCACGCGCACCCAAGGTCTCCCGGGCTTGGTTTTGTTCACGTTTTTAAATAAAACCCGTCAAAACCCCGTTAATTACCCGTTAACCTTTACAATAATTTACATAATTACAAACCCAGTTATTTTATGAAAAACCGGGATGTTACATCTTGGGTCGTTGAACCCTTATGAGTTAGTGTTGAAGTGTGGGTTATTAATATGTCAATAAAAGACAAACCGTTTTATAAAGGATTGTAATGTTCTGAGTTCAATCAAATGGTATTTCTTGTTAATATACACTGTTAGAACTCACTAAGCGTAGATGACTTTGTATGTACGTTAGATTGTTTGCAGGTGAGGTATCTTGGCTAGGGAGCGGTGCTACTCGGATTGGTGTGTAGGCATTTGTAAGATAAGATTAAGATTGATATTGAGTTTATAAAGGGTTACAACTATTTTAAATTAAGACTTCCACTGATTGTTTGTAATAAAGCGAGTATTTTTATAGAGAACACCCAGTGATGAGAACCAACTGTAGGGTACCCAGTTTGGGGCCATACAGACTGGTCTTGGGTGTTTCACAAACGTCTGAGACATCGTGAAGGCAATCAACAGACTTCTAATGTCTTGCACGATGGGGTTCCGATTAAAAATCCTTCTTATTCCATTAATCTTGCTCAGGTAACGGTTTCGATTTTTCTCATGAATTTCCCACTTAATTCTTCAGTGAATGAGATTTGGAAGTTCTGCGAGGATTATGGGATAGTTGCAGATGTGTATCTATCCGATCGGTTATCAAAGGTCGGTTCTGTGTTTGGTTTTGTGAGGTTTCTTCGTGTCAATGACGTGGGTCTTCTGATTAAGGATTTACATAACATCTGGATCGGGAGTCACTGACTTGTCGTCGGGATAGGGTTAATTTTGATTTTCTTTTTGTTTTTTTTATTTAATAAATTTTCGTCGGTCAAATTTTTTTTTTTAAAATTAAAAAAAATTCTGGAAAACCCTATAGCGACGACATGTCGTCGCTATAGGTTAATTTTGATTTTCTTTTTGTTTTTTTTTATTTAATAATTTTTTTTTAAATTAAAAAAAATTCTGGAAAACCTTATAGCGACGACATGTCGTCGCTATAGGTTAATTCTGATTTTCTTTTTGTTTTTTTTATTTAATAAATTTTTTTTTAAATTAAAAAAATTTTGGAAAACCTTTGGCGACGACATTGTCACACCCCGGCCGGCGGCGGATTAAACGCCGGGGCTGACGCGGTTGTTCATAAGCACATGATCAGCTATTAAATATGATAATATTTATTATTCAAATTAAAAGCATCCGTTACATAGGAAAATGAAACGTTCAAAACATAAATTAAATTAAACTAGGTCCAAGTCCTAGGTGAGCAAGTAGTCCTCAAACAGGTGCACCTGAAACATGTAAGTAACTGTCAACTACAAGTAGTTGGTGAGATACATGGGTTTTGACACCAAAAGAGTTAGTATAGATTACAATTCAATATGTTCAAAGCATGTCTAAAGCATATATGTGAAAACACACAAGGTTCCAAGCGTACAATTCAAGCCTGATAATAGAAAACTAGATACACAATCCCACTGATTGCCATTTTGAAAAAGGGAGCAAGCGGATACTCCAAGTTATAGTTGATACCCAACAAAACCCGCCAAGGGCTTGTGGTAAGTTATAGGTTCAGTTTCCCATATAAATGATCATGTTAGGTACTACCTTAGGCTTGGGCTGCAAGTTAATGAATGTACTGGCATGAAACACATGTAATGGTCACCAAGTAGTTCAAATATAAAGCATAAAGATCAAGCACAAGAACATAGATATTGAATTTGGTTAAATAGATAAAGTTGACGACATGTTTCACCCCAAAAGTAAAAACAGTAAAAAGGGGCTATGTAAACTCACTTGAATCAATGTTAGAATTGTATGAACTGGATCGTTAGGCCTCGTGAGGAACTCTCACAACAAACCTACACGTATAATGGTAACCTAATTTTAATATATGCCTAATTGGTATCTAGGAGACATTAGGACACTTAGGGTTTCATAGATAAGGTAATTTATAAAAGTAAATAGGATAAATTAGGATTTCCTAACTAATTATACATTAATTAATTTATATAATTACTCCAAAGATAATTAAAATGGATTTACGACAGGACATAAAATAATGCCTTTATTTATAAATGAGTTACGGAATAAAAATGTTTAGTAAATTTATGATTAGTTAAACATTTAGGTAATCTCACTTAATAGAGTTTATGCAAAAGTTAGTAAATAAACAGGTTTCCAAATGAGATTTATTGTATAAATAGTTATTTACAAAATTACCTAAATATTCATCAAATAATTATTTATATAGTTTCAAAAGAATTTAAATATGCTTAAACATATAATTAAAACTTATGTGGCATTTTTTATAAGTTTATAAATAGCATAATTTAATTTATCTAAACAAATCTCTTCATGTTATTATTTAAGGATTTACAAAGTTTTATAATGGTTTTTTTTTTACATAGGATAGTACAAATACTAAATTATATTTTTCTGTTTTTTTTTATATAAAATATAATTCTAGAATTTTTGTATTAAATAAATTGTTAAATTGGATTAAAAAGAAAAGAGAACCAAAAGGCCGGTTCCTTGGATTCGAACCCGTGACCTTAGTCGGGTCACACGCACGCACCCAACTTAACCAACAGACCAGGGCTATTGCCATGTTTGGAAATGGGTTTTGAAAGTTTACAACACCCATTCAAACCGTCATCTTCTTCCCCATACACCTCCCGTAACCCTAACCCCAATTCCACCCGATTCGTCCCTGATCGAACACGAAATTATAGGGCTTTCGTACCTTAGATCAAAACGAAACTACTGGAACAAATATTACCTGAATCGGTTGCGAAACGAGGGAGAACGACAGGGACGTCCGAATCGGAAATCCTCGAGCTCGTTGAGGCTTTGGAGAGGAAATGCAACGAATACAGGAGTGAAGGAAGTTTGTGGCGTCTGTAACGAAGGTGTGGGTTCGCTTTTATAGGCTAGTTTCATCTTATTTAATCGATCAATTAAAGACTTCAATTATGGAATTTCGGTTACGAGTTATACCATGAATACTTCATAAAAATCCAATTACGTGTGGGAAATGGATCGATTAGATGTCACGATCGTTTTACTGGTTTCCGTCTTGTGCGAGAACATCACAAACGCGAGTTCGGGAATAAACGTGCAAAACCGGTGGTGTCCAGTTTCGAACCCATGGTTTGTTTGGAAGAGAAACATGTTTCAACTATTAGCAGAACAGGTCCCTATAGTTTCAAGGTTTATCATCCCATGCACAAACCTAGGTTTTTGTTGGACTAAGGTTTCAGAAATTACAATTTGCACCCTGAACCTTTTACTGAAAGAAAAATTTATTAAGTTTGTAAATTTACAAAATCTATTAAGTTCAAGTGTTATATTTGAAAGTTATAATTATAATTATAAAATCTTTTGAATTTAATTCTTATAAGTTTATATATATATATATATAAGTTTAGAACAAAACTTAGTATGTACATATATTTATATAAAATAGGGGTGACAATTATTATTTACATAATACCCTACATAATATTTATTACTTTAGGATTTGAAATAATTGCATTAAATGTATGTATAAATACTTATGAAATGTAAGGGATAGATGGAACAGTTTTATAAATGAAAATCACCAGATACTGGTATTACAAGTGTCGGAGTAGTAAAAATAAAGCCGGAAATTTTCTGGGGATTACAGACATGTCGTCGGGATATGATTTTTCTAAAATTTTGAATGGACACCCTATAGCGACGACATGTCGTCGCCATAGGGTTGAGCAGGTTGGAGAGAAAACTGGCGCCCAATGAATTTTTGGGTTAAACCTATAGCGACGACAGGTTAATTTTGATTTTCTTTTTGTTTTTTTTATTTAATATTTTTTTTAAATTAAAAAAAATTCTGGAAAACCCTATAGCGACGACATGTCGTCGGGATAGGGTTTTTCTAAAATTTTGAATGAGTGTCGTCGCTATAGGGTTGAGTAGGTTGGAGGGAAAACTGGCGCCCAATAATTTTTGGAGAAAACCTATAGCGACGACAGTCGTCGCTATAGGTTAATTTTGATTTTCTTTTTGTTTTTTTTATTTAATAATTTTTTTTAAAATTAAAAAAAATTCTGGAAAACCCTATAGCGACGACATGTCGTCGGGATAAGGTTTTTACTTTTATTGACTGGTCAACATCCTTCGAAACCTATGCCGACGACATGTCGTCGCTATAGGTCACATGTGCCGACGACATGTCGTCGCTATAGGGTGCAGCGTGAACAAATAGGGAAACCAGACGACAGAACTTCATTTTCATCAAAAACTCTCCAAAACTCCCCCAATTTTGTCTCTCCGGCGATTTCAGCGTTTTTGGGCTATTTGGGAGCAACTTTTACACAAACTCTCGGGATTTAAGGTGAGCTAACATCCGGGTTCATATTTTAGCTAATTTTTTAAGATTTTGAAGTTTTGTTTGTTTATTTTGGTTAGGTTTTGAAGGAATTTCACCATTTCTTGAATTTCTAGCTTTGTGAAGGTAAATACTCGTTTTAATTACTAATTTGTGTTAAAATTTGGTTTAGATCAAAGATTTTTATGATTTTGTATGTGTTATGTATGTATGTTTGTATGTATGAGTATGTATATTTGTATGATGGAATTATTAAATTATGATTAGTTTATGTCATTTGGTTTAGATGTGTGTTTATTTTATATAATTTAGTTTATGTAAATTAGTGTTTGTATGTATGTGTATGTATGTGTGTAATTTGTGTTTATGATGATTAGTTTTAATGTTTAGTTTGTATGTATGTGTGTAATTTGTGTTTATGATGATTAGTTTGAATGTTTAGTTGGTATGTATGTGTGTAATTTGTGTTTATGATGAAATTTGGTTTAGATCTAAGATTTTTATGATTTTGTATGTATGTGTATGTATGTATGTTTGTATGTATAAGTGTGTATGTATGTTTGTATGTATATGTTTGTAATTATGTAATTGGACATTTATTTATGTTTGTATGTATATGTTTGTAATTATGTAATTGGGCTTTTATTTATGTATGTATGTATGTAATTGTGATGTGTAGGTATATAAGATGGTATTTATTGGGAGCAACTTTCACAAAAACTCTCGGGATTTAAGGTGAGGTAACATCCGGGTTTCATATTTTAGCTACTTTTTCAAGATTTTGAAGTTTTGTTTGTTTATTTTGGTTAGGTTTTGGAGGAATTTCACCATTTCTTGATTTCTAGCTTTGTGAAGGTAAGTACTCGTTTTAATTACTAATTTGTGATGAAATTTGGTTTAGATCTAAGATTTTTATGATTTTGTATGTATGTGTATGTATGTATGTTTGTATGTATATTTGTATGTATGATGGAATTATTAAATTATGATTAGTTTAGGTCATTTGGTTTAGATGTGTGATTATTTTATATAATTTAGTTTATGTAATTTAGTGTTTGTATGTATGTGTATGTATGTGTGTAATTTGTCTTTATGATGATTAGTTTGAATGTTTAGTTTGTATGTATGTGTATGTATGTGTGTAATTTATGTTTTTGATAATTAGTTTGGATGATTAGGTTGTATGTATGTGTGTAATTTATGTTTATGATGATTAGTTAATATGAATGTATATATGTGTATGTATGTTTGTATCTATATGTTTGTAATTATGTAATTGGACATTTATTTATGTATGTATGTTTGTGTGTATATGTTTGTAATTATGTAATTGGGCTTTTATTTATGTATGTATGTATGTATGTATGTAATTGTGATGTGTAGGTATATAAGAGTGTATTTATTCATATGCTTATGTATGTTTGTATGTATATGTAACTTTATTTAATTTTGTTACAAGTTCGAAACTCGTTGCGGTTGACGAGAGGAAGAACGTCGTACACATAATCAACAAATGCTTGAAATGCAACGACAAATGGATGAAATGCGTCGAATGTGGGATCGCCGAACTAGCAGCGATGATAATTAGCTTGGAGTTGTTGAGCCTTTGCCTTTTTTGTTGGTATTTGTCTTGAACAATTTGCATATTTGTGTGTCGAACAAGTTTATGTTTTGAATGTTTGATTTGTCGAACAAATTTGTGTGTCGAACAAGTTTGTGTGTCGAACAAGTTTGTGTGTCGAACAATTTGGATGTTTGGTTTATGTTTCGGATATTAGTTTTTATCCGATTTGAATGTTTGAATGGTTTATATTTATGATTTGCAGGTTTTTGTTTTTAGAAATTTAATATTTCTGGATAAAATATTAAAAAATAAAAAATAAAAACAGAAAAGACCTATACCGACGACATGTCGTCGCTATAGGCCTTTTTCAAAAATTATTAAAAAAAATAAAAAAAACCATATACCGACGACATGTCGTCGGTATAGGGCTGAAATTTCTTGGGCTATTGGTACGACTCAATCTTGGGTTGGAATTTCTTGGTCAACCTATATAATTTCTTTTTGAATTATTTAATTAGACCCTGTAGCGACGACATGTCGTCGGTATAGGCTGACCTATACCGACGACACCTATCCCGACGACAATCTTGGGCTATTGGTACGACTCAATCCCGACGACACCTATCCCGACGACATGTCGTCGGTATAAGCTATCCCGACGACAAGTCGTCGCTATAGGGTCAAAAAAAGTCGTCGGTATAGGGTGATACTGTTGTAGTGTACTCTTCTAGAAAGTCAATACTCAATTATTATTATATTAGTATTAGGTTCAGGTAAAAAAGATTTTAATCGTAAGAAGGGTGAGAAAGATTTAGGTCCATTAGATCAAATTGTAGAAAATATTTAATGGTTGAGATCAAATTGTAGGAGAAAAAGTTGTTGAAAGAGTATTTTAGTTTTGGCCACTTTTGTTGACTTTTTATCAAGTTCCCCCCTCATTTTTAAACGTTTATAACTTTTACATACGATCTTATTTTTTCAAAAAAATTACACTATAAAAACGAATGTTTTTTTATCTTTAAAACGAGTATAGTGTCGTTATAA
The DNA here is from genome assembly GCA_023525975.1 of Smallanthus sonchifolius. Classification (NCBI taxonomy): domain Eukaryota; kingdom Viridiplantae; phylum Streptophyta; class Magnoliopsida; order Asterales; family Asteraceae; genus Smallanthus; species Smallanthus sonchifolius. The sequence continues at coordinate 54,349,204 of CM042041.1, read as the reverse complement.
ACAAAAATGAAATTTTTTTTTACGTTTTCCAGCTCATTATGTAATTAGTCAGGTCAATGTGTAATACAAGTTCATTATGTAATGCAAGTTCAATGTGTAATACAAGTTCAATGTGTAATACAAGTTCATTGTGTAATACAAGTTCATTGTGTAATACCACGTCTGGTCATTGTGTAATACAAGTTCATTGTGTTATATGTATTTATAATTGTGTTTTACGTTTTCCAGCTCATTATGTAGTTAGTCAGGTCATTGTGTAATACAAGTTAATCGTGTAATACAAGTTCATTGTGTAACACTACGTCTGGTCATTGTGTATTACAAGTTCATTGTGTAATTAGTCAGGTCACTGTGTATTACAAGTTCATTGTGTAATACAAGTTCAATGTGTTATACAAGTTCAATGTGTAATACAAGTTCATTGTGTTATATGTATTTATCATTGTGTTTTATATTTTCCAGCTCATTGTGTAGTTAGTCAGGTCATTGTGTATTACAAGTTCATCATGTAATAAAAGTTCATTGTGTAATACAAGTTCATTGTGTAATACCACGTCTGGTCATTGTGTAATACAAGTTCATTGTGTAATACAAGTTAATTGTGTAATTAGTCAAGTCATTGTGTAATACAAGTTCATTGTATATTTAGTCAGGTCATTGTGTAATACAAGTTCATTGTGTAATACCATGTCTGGTCATTGTGTAATACAAGTTCATTGTGTCAAATACTTTTCATCATTGTGTTATATGTTTTCATCATTGTGTTTTACGTTTTTCAGCTCATTGTGTAATTCGCTCATTATTGTGTAATTCGCTCAAATATGTCAGGTCATTGTGTAATATGCTCATTGTGTAATATCAGTTCATTGTGTAATATCAGGTCTGATCATTGTGTAATATCAGACCTTGTATTACACATTGACCTAGTGTATTACACATTGACCTGGTCTATTATACATTGACCTGATATATTACACATTGACTATTATGCCCTCCCTTTAAAAACAATAAAATGACACATGTCAAGCTTAAAATCCTTCTTACCCTTCTTATTTTTAAAACTCTTTTTACTATAATCTAACCCTATTATATTATATGTCAATATCAATATTAAAATTAGTTGCATCTTAATTACATTATTATTTAAAAGTAGGGAAAATTGCATATATTTTCTTGTAAATTTTACTAGGTGCATATTTATTTAATTCAAAACTAAAACTATATATATTCTTTTGTAAACTTCATTAATTGTATATTTATTCAACCTTAACCAAAATTGTATATATCTTCTCTCTTAATGAAATTTTTTTATCATGTTTACTCATTTTGATTTATTTTATAACAAATAAATTATAGAATCTTATTTTTACTAAAACTTTAATATTTCACAAGTTTTTATATTTACCTATTTTTAACTAGTTTTTTTTATCTTATTTACAATATTTTGTTTTTTGTTTTTTACAGTCACTAATGCCTTTCTTTGAAGGTTCTAATCGGAGTCTCAAAGTTCTAATCAATATCAACCACCAACAAGTAAAAATGGGAGAGGAAATAATACAAAAGCTCGTGAAAATAACTAATTATAGTCGAGCAAATGATTTTTTTGTATATTAATAGGTCAAAACTTTGGCATTTATTTTTTTTTGCATTTTAGAGATTGTCACGTCGACTTCTGGTGATTGTTTTTCGACATGATTTTTTTGTATCGTAATGATTAAAACTTTGGCATTTGTTTTTCATTTTGATGAGTGTACTCATATTTTTTATGATTGTTACTCCAAAAACTTAGAGTATATTAAACATAGACGAAAGAAAATAATGAAAGAACACAAAAAGAAAACTTAGTGAAAACGTTTAAAAGAAAGTGATTAGTAAAGTATAAAAAAAGCAACAAAAAAAGACAATAAAAAGGTTGCAAATGTGTAAATATAAAAGTTTGAGAAAATTTTTTAATTTTAGTAAAAAAAAATAGATGTAAAATAGTCATTTTATTATTTAATTTTAATAAAATAAATCAAAATAGGTAATTTTAATTTTTTTTATTAAAAAATGGAATATTTGCAATTTTGATTTAGGGATTAAATATATGTAATTTTAGTTTTAGATTAAATAAATATGCAATTAATAATGTTTAGAAGGAAATATATCGGGTAAAGTACACCAGGAAAATCGAGTTGACCCGAATATTGCAAGATGATTCCCACATGCAAGTTCTAGCAAGTGGAATTAAACCATCCATTAATATTCATTGAACGTTTATGCTTTTCTACACATGCCTATTCATTCTTTTGTAATACGAGTAAATAATTCTCCGGCCATCGTATCAGCCCTCCATCGTACCACAAATGAAACATCCTCCGATTAATTAGGTCAAACACCATTTAATAATCATAAACTAAAAGTCTAAAACTAAACTGCTAAAATTAATTTAGACCACTCAAAGCCACTAAACTTTTAAATGATTTTTAATTGGTTTATTTTAATAATGACATAAGGAATTATATCACCACAAACTAATTTATGATTTAAAAAGAAAAGGTTCAGAGACAAGAAATGCTTTCACATTCACCTCTTTAAATTCTCATCCACAAACCACACTCTTTAAATCATAAAACAATAACCCAACAATTTCCTACCAATTTTCATCAAAATGCAACAACAACAGAAACTCCAAGATTCTGGATACATTTCACCACATCGAAGACGAAGATTTTGAGTTCTCATTAAGCGACGAACAAGTTTCCGCTAGTGAAATCAATTCCCGAGGCTGGACTGTCTTCGAGCATCATCTTCTTCTGGTAAACGATGAAGTTAAAACAAAGGATGATGAAATTGATGCTTCTTCAGCCATTACAGGTTCGGAGGGTGGATCGTCACCTAAATGTAAGAAGAGTAGTTCTACAGGATCTGGATCGAAGAGGTGGATATTCCGGTATTTGCTAGTGAAGGTAAGGAGCCGATGATGTTGTTCACTTCGAAGACGGTGGATGATAGTCCAAAGCAAAAACGGAAGTCCGGTGAGGTGACGAAAGTGGGCGCGTGGAAGACGCAAAGTCCGGTTCACGAGCGATTTTACGTGCAAAGAAGAATGGAAAATGAAGTGGGAAAGAGGAAATCGTATCTTCCTTATAGGAAAGATTTTGTAGGATTGTTTGCAAATGTCAACGGAATAGGGAAAATGCTTCCGTTCTAAAATAATAATAATAATAATGATAATAGTAATCAAACGCAATTTTGTTAAAATTTGTTCATACATGTAACCTTTAACTGTGTCGCTTCTTTTGTTTCTGATGTTTTAATTTCATTTTGAATTCTTTTAAAACGTTGTTCGTCGAAGGGTTTCAAAAATCTTTTAGAACGCGTAGCGAAAAACAAGCACGAAACGATCTAGATCAAACCCTAAATTGCACCATCAGGAATCCAGATGCAAATCTAGACTTGACAATCTTGACCCAAAGTAGGGAAATATGTTGGTTTGAGTACATTTTTTTTTTTTGTATTTTCGGTTGATTTGGGTAACACCATAACACCAAACAGGTTGAAATGGATAACATCTTAAAAAAAATTGACTCAACATGGGTCGTATATAAACTATGTAAATTTAGAATGGTTCAAACGGGTACCAAATTTTTGTACATTTTCTTTTCTAAGACATCTTATTTCAACCCGAGCCACTTTTTTATTACAATTCATTCTGATCTGAAGCAAATTAATACTTTTTTTAAACCACCCGTTTTGACCCGAACTCATTTTGTTCATAACCCATCCTGACCCAAACCCATTCTAACCTGTTACCCAATCCACCTATTTTGCTAGGCTTATGCAAACCAAATATTCAATAACAATCATATGGGGTTAGGGTTATACCTTTCCCGACTAGGAGACAACAACCAAGTTGACACCATGTGACAACAATCCGGTCGCTAGTTCCGGCTACACGTACAGAACCCACATCTTTAATCAACCCGTATAAACCCATAACTCTATCGGTTAATTTCCAATACTCCCGAACCCAAAACAAAAATCTATTCGTTTACTCCCAATGACCCGATGTCACCACCAACGAAAACTAGTAACCCGTGTATGATGACAACTACCGAGAAACAAATCGCGGTGGTGAAACGGGCCAGTTTACAAGGCGGTGACGGCGGAGGCGCTAAGCCTGCGATGGCGGGAGGTGGTAGAAGCGGCGTGACGGCGGAGGGATAAACCGAGGGATCAAAACTGGTAGATTGCAAATGTATCTATGAATTGAAAGAATGTGTGAAGGGTAGTTTGCCCATGATTAATGCTAGGTTGGTAGCCAAAGGTTTCACTCAATGGGCAGGGATAGATTACAATGAAAAGTTATATGGACTATGAAATAGAACAACCGGATGTAAAGACAGCTTTTTTGCATGAAAAGCTGGAAAAACCCTTTTATATGAAATAACCACTTGGCTTTAAGGTGGAGGGTCAAGATGTAAAATTTTGTTTAGCCTAAAACAGTTTTCAAAGTAGTAGTACCTGAGATTTTACAGATGATTGACATTGTTTTAACAAGAGTAGTTATGACGGATGTAGACAATAATAAAATTCCATCAAAAGGTGGTTTTAAGAGCGAATAATTAAAAACATAAACATACCACTAAATTAATACGTTAAACATTAACATGCACAAAAAAATCATCTTCACCCTATCAATACAAAGAAGCTTTAGCCACGAATTGCCATAACGACTAGCAAGTTTCGTAGGCTCCCCTATTGTGCAACATTAACATGCACCAAAAATCATCTTCAATCACAAGGTTATTATTTAATTAGGTACATAATATGAGAATTATTATGCATGTAAAACATGTATAAATGATGACATAACTTAATTACATCAACATCAGTAGCGACGGCATAAGGATTATTAGCGACGAAAAAAGTCGTCACAAAACCCTTTTTTTCTTGTAGTGATTATGTCTATGTAATATGAAACATTCAAGTGAAATTACATGCTTATGGGTGATTGACTAAACGTAAAATCAAAACTGGTCGCGTGTTTCTTATCTTGTGTTTCCATGTTTTTTGTGTTTCATGTTAATTTCTTACTGATATTAGGTATAATTTATTGGTTTTTTTAAAGAAATGAAAAAGTGACTTGACTTCTTATATGTATAAAATATTTAAAGTGAACTACATCATATATGTTTCTGAAGTCTATAGCTTGCATAAAAGCTTGCTTGCTTTCCACACAACTTACGTGATACGTCATGCATTTGCTGTTTATCCTCATCTAGAAAGTCAGTACTTTTATTATATATTAATATTAAAACTAGTTACATCTTACTTTATTATTTAAAAGCATTTAAAAGTAAAAGAAGTATAGCAAGAAACACGAGTTGACCCAAATCATACTCACTTGTAAGTTCCAGCTAGTGGAATAGAACGCTACGAAATTATATAAGTCATTATCTTAAGGAATCAATGATTAAGATTATAAAGTACCCCACGCCAACAATATTCATATATAAACACAGTAGTAAAATTAAAATAGTCTATAACCATTGACTTAAGTTTCTCTATTTTTTTAAATATATAACTTAATATGTTAGAATCCCGTGTATTACACATGTTGAATAAATATAATTTTATATATCTAGTAATAAAAAGTTTATGTTTATAAAACCCGTGTATTGAATAAAATATAATGTAAATTATTAACACATACACTCGTTAAAATGGAACAATGTGAATATATAAATGTATGATTAAAAGTTTTTTTTAATCTTAGTTGGCTATAAAACTGTTTTCAGTTTATAGAATTAATAAAAATATGATATGATTGACTACTTATTATATAATTATTATGTTTATTTTAAGAAAAATAGCCGGTTAAGGAAAGTCAAATAGCCGGCTAAAAAAAGGCAAATAGCCGGCTAAGTAAAGTCATATAGCAGATTAAAATCGAGCAAAAAAAACGCGCCGGCTAAGCCTACTATTTAGTGGGCTTCAGCCGGCTTGGGGGTCAGTGCCGCCACATTCTGACGAAAAGTTGGTGCACACGGAATTTGGAGCCGGCTGAACTAGCATACTTCAGCCGACTATTAGTCTAAATAACCACAACTTAGTAAACTAAAAAAAATTATTTATTTTAATAAATTTGACTAATCAAATATCCATTTTGGTAATTTTCCCCTAATTTAAGTCATCAACTTATCATCACGTACCATTGCATCATTGTATTTGTGTGTTCTCCAAGGAACCAACAAATGTCATTTCCATGGCTTGCCACCAACGCTCGGACCTTCATGCCAATATGGGTTTACTTGTCAGCACCAATAACTGCTGTTGATGACGTGGAGATAACGATAGTAATGTTGGTTTGGACACGTAGGAAAAGATGGTATTAACTCTCTTGTCACTCCAATGTCCTATGTTGGTAAATTCCATGATATAAATGTTTCTGGGTGAGCAAGGACGACAACAATTAATCATGTTCGTACACGTGTGATGCTGCTGATAACTAACTATTTTTTGGATGGTAAGTGTATGGTACACCTCACATTGTTACAATTTTTTAACATTAATCAAATTATTAGCTGGCTCACCTGATCATCTTCATCAATTTCATAAGAAAATCCATTAAAGGTGATAAAACCTCTGGCCTAACCCGGACCTTTTTTTTATCACAGGTAAGACTTAAGCCCAAGACCTTTTTATTTTAATGAAGACTTGTGTATACCTTTTGCCAGTGGTTGTACACGAAAATGGTTATCCGAGCGTGAAAATAAAGTGCTACAAAGTAGGAAAATGTTAATATTTATATTAATAAATCTTTTAGCATATTTTGACAAGTGTATATATTAACAAATTATATTGTATTCCACGGGTTTATTCAACCCGTGTAAAACACGAGTTTTTAAAAAATATTTTTTTATTAGTTAGTATATAATATTATATTTATTTAACCCCGTATAATACACGGGATTCCAACTAGTTAGAAAATAAGAAGAAAAAAAATGAAAAGTGATTGGAAAATATAAAATACTTATAGTTTTATTTTATGTATATGGATTCCCTAGTTAAATATTATTACAAAAATATCGCTATTAATTAAACGTATAAGTTGCTGAGAGAGAATACATTTAACAAATTGGTTTGTTTTAGCAATGACATAAGGAATTATATCAGCTGAAATTAAATATTATTATATAATGATTTAAAATGAAAGTGAACACTCACGCGTTCAGCGACCTCTTTCTAGTAAGTTCGTAACTACCGTGTGCCAAATTTTCATTCGTTAACCCGTCACCCAAACGAGAGTAAACTTAAATCGAAATAACTAATCTTAAACCGAATTAACTAAAATAACTAAACTAGTAACTGGTGATGGTTTTGTGTGTTTTCTTATTAAAAACCTAATTTTTTATTCGGTTTTGGTTTTCCTTGTATCTCAAACCGAAAAAATCAAACCGAATCTATAACCCGCTAAAACCAATATATCATTTACACACATATGTATGCATACATAAGTATGTATGACATATTTATAGCTTTTATTAAGATTATAAATAAGTATGTATCACATATTTGTGAATACATTTTTTTATTTGAATGTTTGTTGTATAATTTGTGGATCATAAATTTATTTTTGAATGTTAAGTAATTTATAAGAAATTAGTTGGTATAGCCAAAAATATTAGTCACAAATATTAATAATCAATTAATCATTATTTAACAAAAAAAAACTTAGCTAAAGTTTTAGGGCTGAATTCATTATCTTGAGCTTTTTTTTTCGGCCCAAAAATTTTAAACCCAAATGAAAAAACCAAAATTGAACCCATCTTGAGAACCAAAAACTAAAAAACCCGAACCTAAGCTGTTATTAAAAGCCCAAACCAGTTTTTTTTTGTTTTTGGTTCGTTTAAGCTCAAAACCGATCAATGCATGGAGTTTCAACTTTTAATCCTAAAAAAATCAACTGACAAATTTTAATATATTCTTATTAGATATATATAACATCTGAATCACTCAGCCATGGTCTACAAATTTTATTATATTCTTATTAAATATATTGAACTACTAGGTTATAAACCCCGTGTATTACACGGGTTGAATAAATGCAATGAATAAATTCAATTTTATATACTTAATAATAAATATTTACATATTACATATTTATGACATATTACTTAGTTTTTTTATATAAATTTTAAAAATGTCATATAGTTACTTTTTAAAAATGTTTTATAAAAAGAATGCAAAAATGTTTTATGAACAAACCTATATTTTTTTAAATAAAAATATTTTATAAAAAGAATTATAGAAAATATTAAAAAACAATTATTTAATAGGAGAGAGAGAGAGAGAGACAAAAAATAAAAAAATTATTAAAAAACAATTAAGGAAAATTTGTGCAATTAAAATAAGAGAGACAGGAAAATTTGTCTAACCAAAACCTTTATTTATTATATAGTATAGATTTTCTTTTAAGTCCCAACAAAAAGAGTGTACCTAACGGGTTGACTGTCGGTTGTTAAGGTCGGGCATTGGGGTCGTTCAATCTGGCTTTAACCTTTTCAGAATTTTACCTAATACTGTCGCGTAAAAGAAACTCGTTAGAAGGGGTCCTAGACTGGGTTCTAAAGACAACTTTGGGACGGTTAAGTAAGTATTCGCAGGTTAGTAAATGAAATGAACGAATACGAACTCGACATAATCTTTTCGTTCATTTAAGTTTAGCCAAACAAACGATCGAACATGAACAATTAATCGAGCGGGATTTTCTTATTCATGTTCGTTCGTTAAGAAAATGAGCGTATTCAAACAAACACATAATAAATAATAAAATGAGAAAAGTAAATAACTTATTCAAACAAAGGAAAATAAATAAATAATAAAATATATATATTTATAAAATAAATAAGTTTGTTAATTATTTAATAAAACTTAAAACAAAATCTATAAAATAAAAGTTTTAAAAAGATGAGAGAAATTTTTAAATAAATGAGAGTGAGTAAAAGACAAAATTTTAAATAAATCATTCCATAATTTAGGTAATTATAAAGGATAAAAATTGAAATTTAATCTTAAAACAACTTAATAAATTCTGAAAGATAAAAACAAACTTAATAACTCATTAGGAGTTTTTTTTTGGGTGGTTTTTACCGTTTTAGCATTGGAGAAAAGGGAAAGAAATGATATATCAAGAGTACACATTAAAGATAAAATTAAAATTGAATTTCAATAAAATATAAACATGAAAAGGGTATATTGGTTTGTTATCTCAGAAACAAATATTTCGTTAATTAAGTATTTATTAATTTCATCGTATCTATAAAAAACAAAAAATTAACTGAAAATAACACACGTAAAAATTCTTACTTTTCTTGAAAATATTAATAAATTAAAATCTTAAGTTAAATAACAAAGTAAGTAAATAATGAAAATATTTGAAAATATTTCAATTAATAGTAGTAGCTAAATAGAAATGAGTGTAAATATATTACCTTTGTTATTAATTAACACCTAGGAAAACTAATTCTAATCCATTTTTTTTTATCAGCATTGAGTAAACTTTTTAACTGATGTATACATTAATAGGTCTTTCAACATCACTATACTAGTTAATTAAATATATTTGGTGACAGAGAAATAGAAAATACAATTAACAAATAACAATTTGGTTTGTTTTGGTAATGACATAAGAAATTATATCAGCTTAAATTAAATATTATTTCATGATTTAATAATAAAAAAAAACATCACTCATCTCTATAAATACCCTGTGCTACCAAGTTCACATTCATCAACCAACTCTCAATTATAAAAATAAAAACCCAACGATTTCCCACAAATTTTCATTGAAATGCAACTTCAAGGTAAAATCGAAGATTCTGGAATCGCTCCGAGCTTCAGCTGTTACTCTGCTGACAGTATAACATATACAGCGGTTGCCAAAGTCATCCGTGAAGAAGAGGTAGCTCGATTTCAGGATATCGAAGACGAAGATTTTGAATTCTCATTAACATCGAGTGACGAAGAAGTTTCAGCGAAAGAGGCCGATTCACGAGGTTGGACAGTCTTCCAGCGTGATCTTCCGCCGGTGAAAGATGAAGTAGATCGTGAAATTAGAGCGAAGGATGATGAAATTGATGTTTCTTCGGCGATTACTAGTCCGTTAAGAAAGCTGTTCATTGGTGAAACAGATGAATCTTCTTCGTATTCGTCATCAGACATTGACGAATTGGAAAGTCCGACTTCTGTAACTAAACGCAAGAAGAGTAGTTCTACCAGATCTGGATCGAAAAGGTGGATATTCCGGTATTTGCTCCGGCGGAGCAACAGCGAAGGTAAGCAACCGACGGTGAAGAAGGCGGATAGTCCAAAACAAAAACGGAGCTCCGGTGAGGTTTTGAAAGTCGGCGGGCGGTGCAAGGCGCAAACTCCGGTTCACGAGCAGTTTTACGTGCAAAGACGAGCAGAAAATGAAGTCGGAAAGAAGAAATCGTATCTGCCTTATCGGAAGGATCTGTTAGGGTTGTTCGCAAATGTCAACGGAATGGGGAAAATGCTACATCTCTAAAATAAAATCAGTTATGTTTGTTTGTTCTTTCAACAAACCTTTGAAACTGAATTCACTGTAAATATCTTTGATAAAGGCCTCAAATTTAAAGTTCGTTAAAACACTTTGAGCAGCCCGTGCGTACAAATAGTTCTTTTATTGTAACGTTGCACGAGTAATTCAATAAAACGACAACTCCTTTGTAGACTTGAAACTTTCGTCTCAATATACAGAATTTCTCACTCAAAAATTTTTTTAGTGTTATATTATATAGTCAATCCATCGTGAAAACATTGGTTATAACTTATATACGCCTTAAAATTCCGGTCGTCACCCTTTAAATTTTACAATCACCCCAATCCCATGAAAAAACATTTAGTGTCGTATACAAATTATATATTATAGTCAACCGATCCCAAAAAAATTTCGAACTCCAGTAAAAATAGGACCCGTCATTCTAACCAATATTAATGTATTATTGTAACTGAAAGTGAATTAAATGATTGCACAATCAATTGAGACTGCCAACAATCCACGTCCAATAAATTTTAGGTTACGTCTTTTTATTCGTAATCATGGCATTAGGCCCACTCAATGTCCGAAGGAGTCGATCACTCCGTACGTGGCTCGATATATCATAAGACAGCTGTTAAGACTTCGTTATATAAGCCGTTTATATGAAAATGAGTTTGGGTTGTATTTTATAGAATATGGTTTTGATTTTTAGTTTTTTAAACTAAACAGGCATTTTTAAGCCGTTTATATGAAAATGAATTTGACTTTGGGTTGTATTTTATTAGGAATGAGTAAAAATTATACTTCATCAATGAAGCTAATAAATGTGTTGAAAGAAGTTAAAATTTACTCAAATGCTTAATATAGAATATTTATATTTTGAAACTAAATTTTTTTATACATTCATTATCTATAAAGTTAATGAAGAAAAAATATATTTTTGGTTACTACTCATTTTAAGTTTAACTTGTAAAGTATATTGATTTTAATAGGTGAACGAAAAAGTTTTTATGAACGCGCAACAAGCCATGGCCTTACTACTCTTGTTTAAAGGTGCACAAAATCGGTTTTGGGCCTAAACTGGATCAGTTTAGAAATCGGATTGGATTGAGTCAAAGCTAGTTTGCCCAAACCGATTCGGTTTATAAAGAAAAATTATATCGGATCAGAACGGATATCGGTTTCAAAATGGATTCAACATACATAGCGGTTCATACCAAACCGGTTTTATAAGCGGGTTAAAAGTATATACAACCAACCCGTTTTAAACATCGGAACGAACAGAAACCGGTTTTATCCAAACCGGTTTCTGCATCGATTTAAGTTCCGGATCCGATTTGGTGGTTCACCTCTACCTTGTTTATTACAATCAACAAAGAATAGAGCATCGGTTACGTTAAAACCCAAGACCCATCGGCCTTCACAACCAAGTCCGACCCAAATTTAACGTGGTCTTGGCCCAGGCCCATGTCATGTATATGATTAATCATGGCCCAATATCATATTCCACGTGATCTTAGAGCATTGCAAATTGTTCATAGCGCACACTGACAAATTATGACTCCCTTATATTTTCTTTTTCAAAGTGTCTCTGACAATTATACACAAATTATTTATCCGTACATTTTTAATTGATCTTGTTTTTTACGTTAATACTCTATAAAATATATAAGAAAGGCTGAACTCGAAATTAGTTTTTTTTTAATCTGTATTTTAAACTCAAGCTCAGGTTATGAATAGTTTTTCAAACTATCAAAATCAAGAGAGGAAAACAGGATATACCTTAAGAACACAAACACCAGGTCTTACAAGAACAAGAAACGAACTAAGACATGTGACTATCAACGAACGCATACAACACTGATTATCAATAAGATAATCGAAAAGTTCTAAATCGTCTGGTATTAGAGCTATTTTGGTTCTTAATTACCATATCTTGACATGGTATTAGAGCTATTTTGGCTCTGATCGAGTGTTCTTTTGACGATTCTGGTTATTTCCGATGCCGATTATTGTAGCCGACGTCTAGATCTAAGGATCTGTCTCTGGATCCTATCGATTTGTTCTTATTGAGATTGGACTTCTTGAGGATCTTTCTGATCCTAGGGTTTCTACGGCTTTGGAGATTCAGTTGTTGAAATTCCGGACTCTATTACCTGACTGTCACGCCTTGAAGCTGCGTGTTCGTGATTTAGTGTTTTGCTTATGAAACCTTAGAAGCTGTGGCTGATTATTCTTGGGTGTTTTATTGGATCTTTGGAGTACGGGGGCATTTGGGTGAGATCTTTTCATCTTACCTTGTTTACTATTTTGTCACATGAATATCTATATTAGGCATATTTGGCTGGGTTAGAAGTGGCTTGTATCCAGGGAGAGACATCCCTTGTGTTGTTTGTTTTGCATTGATTGTGTGTATTGTACTTACTCTGCTGTATTTCTTGCATCTAAGTCTTGCTCTACAAGTTAAAAATAAACTAGGGTTTGTTGATGGTTGTTGTATCAAGTCTATTGATGATGATGTTCTAGCTAGACAATAGGATAGATGCGATTTTATTGTTCTTACTTGGATATTAAATTCTGTTAGTGACGAACTGTACTTAGGACAAGTGAATTCTAGACTTGCTTCTGATGTGTGGGAAGATTTAAATGAAACTTATGTCGAAATAGCATCTAACAAGCTATATATATATATATATATATATATATAAACTATAAAGTGAAAACTCTTATGAGTTAAGCAAACTCTAAAACCCAACATGTGGCCCTTAGTTTGCCACATACACGTTTCCCACAATTCTAGAAATATACATGCAAGGGTATTATCGTAAACTTACAATTGTTCTAGCCTTTACCAACTGAAAAGTCTGACACATGATTTGACATACATCATTACTTTCATTAAATGTTTCACAAGTTTCCATATTAATGTCACCACTTTTGATGGTACATGAACAAGATTCTCTTCCATTTCTTGATTACTCCCTTCTTCTCCACAATTTCTTAACCATTCAACCATTTGAACATCATCTCCATTAATGCCTTTTTATTATTTCTATCATCTTCATACTACATCCCATCACGTGATGATTACACATGGCATCAGAGGGAGATTATACCATGCCAAATTTTGCGGATCAAATACACATCGAGAAGAATTCGTAGGATCTTCAGGGAAAATACAGATAAGGTGAGATAAACCGGAAGATTGGAGGTGGTTACGATGAAACTAAATTAGGGTTTTCATTTTAATTTTACCTTTTAGTGGTTTAATTTTTATTCCAATAGTTTTTTTTTAATTTTAATGAAAAAATAAACTTTTAGTAATGATTTTGTTTTGTTAGTTTTAATTTTCAGTGGTTTGATTCTGTAGTTAATATTTTCAGTGATGAACGCTAGAAAAGGTTCAACAGGGACGGAACAAGAAGAAAGGAAACTTGTTTCTGAATCTGTCTTATCACCTATGTTTCGAGTTCGTTAAGAAATTGGCATCATTTATGTTAGGTTGATTTCAATTTATATTTGTAGGTGTTTCTCTCTGTTAGTTCGAATTTAAGATTTGGGGGTTTTGGATTTTAGTTTAAAGCTTTTTTGTTTCTGTTCATTCGATTGCAGTTTTATTAGTCCAATAGGTAGATTCATTGTCTACGATTGGAGTTTTAATGGTCTTATACGAAACATAGGTCAAATAGAGATATTCATTGTCCATGTTCTTTTGAGGTTGTTATACCATAGCTTTTTGTCTTCATTATCTTTTTCATGTATTGTGTTAAATTTTTGTTTCTATAAGGTAAAACTTATTTTCAATTTTTCTATCTCTTGAAGGTATAAATCAAACTAGATATTCTGTTGTTGTAACTTGGGATCTTGGTTGCGATGTTCAGGTTTTGGTGTTATCAAAAGGTTTTTGCGATTTTCAAGTTTCAGTATTTTTGGGGCATGATGGTCTTTTGCTTGATAACTTTCATGTTCTGTGTGGTTACGGGATTCCGAGAACTGTTTGTTACATAAGTAACCGGTGAAATGTTATATATGTAGCTAATAAAGTTACATGTGTAATTAGCGATGGTACATATTTTACATATGTTTGTTCAACTTTCTGATTGAGTTGACCAAGTTATAAGCGAAGTTCACTCCCCTAAAGATTCGTTGCTATAAAAAACTATCTCATGTTGATACTTCGATGTTGTAACAAAATATAAACAATTAATAGTTACATATGTAACAAATGTAGTACACATGTAATATTTGTTCATTTACGCTCTTTTCTGTTTCGTTCGATTAGCTACATATGTAATAATCATTTTTCATATCTTTTTCTCTGTATTTCCACTATTTCAGACAATTTATGTAACAACATATAATAGTTACACATGTAATATTTGTTCATTTGCGTTCTTTTTTCTGTTTCGTTCGATTAGCTACATATGTAATAATCATTTGTTCATATCTCTTTATTTCCACTCCTCAGTATAGCTACATATGTAACAATCGTCGTATCTGTTAGGACAATTTGAAAAAAGGAAAACGAAAAAATCTCTTATTAAAAAACTCAATAAATCTCGTATTAAAAAATCATGTTGATCTGAATCAGAAAGAGAAAAGAGAGAGAGAGAGAGTGTGTGTGATTTTTATTAAATCAAGTAATGTTAATTTACTTATTTACCCCTACAATAAATATGAACCACATGTTTTTTAATTTAAAATTAAATAAAGTCTGATTTAGTTACAGCCACAAATTAAAATACTAAATGACTATATATATATATAGATGAGGGTTCCACTAAGAAATGGTTTTTTGCTAAAAAAAACGCTAAGAAGTGGGTTAAACGAACTCCGATTGAGCTCATTCTAGCGGTGTTGGAACCGTATCATCGAACTCTAATTCGGACCCAAAAACCTTAACCCCCCTCCACCCGCACCCCCCAAAAACCTAAACACCCCCACCACCCCACCCCGAAAAGGATAAAACCACCACCCCACCCCCTCAAAAACCTAAACCCCCCCCCCCCCCCCACAAAAAAAAACCTAAACCCACCCCCACTCACCCCAAAAACCTAACCCCCCCTCACCCCACAAAAAACCTAAACCATAAAATCTAAACCCTAAAAGCTAAACCCTAATACTAAAACCATAAAATTCAAGCATAAAATCTAAACCCTAAAAGCTAAGATGGTAAAATTCGATGAGACGGTTCCAACGCCGCTGAAATGAGCTCAATCGGAGTTTATTTGTTTGATGTCGTTTCTTAACGTTTTGGTCATTTCTTAGATTTTTTTAACAAAAACTACTCCTTATTTGAATCTCCCCATATATATATATATATATATATATATATATATATATATATATACACACACACACAATAAAGAATTTATATAGGAAATAAAATATATGTCAACATACATGTCGAAATAGCATCTAACAAGCTAAATATGCTTATTTGGATTATTTCATGGTTAGCCATAGAATGATGCCATCATGTATACATCTATGGTTGCATGGTCCACGTATAAATCTATCCACTTCTACTCTAAACCATAATGTTACTAAGAGTTTGAGATCTTGCACTAGTGTTTCTGCAAAACCTTTGTTATAACAAGCAAAATTTTTGTATGCACTAGAAGCCTACAATGCAGGTGAGACAAAAACGATACATAAATACTTAGCAGATTCGAGCTCATGAAGGTTTGAAAAACTTTCTTGTTTTTAAAGTTTTTTGCTTCTGTGTCCTCTAACTAGCTAATTTCTCTTTAATATTTTTCAAAGCTTGGGCGTCATGAAACTGTATGTGTGTATTCAGGTATAAATGGTGTAAAAACTTGATAGCGTTTTCAAGCTCCAATTTTTAGCATTTATATGCTCAATCGTTCTAACTAAATTCTTATTAATTATTTCAAGACTCGAGATACGGCCATGGATCTATACGCGTCTAGCCCGAAAGACATCATGACAAGCGAGTGGAAGGGAGACAAGCATACTGGTTTAGTTCATTTTGATTCTTTTTAGTATTACCTTTCTTGTTTACATTTGGCTATAACTATGTGAATGAGATGATGTAGATACCTTGTACCACATATTCTAAGGCATCCAAGTAATGGTAGGTCTAAAGAAGCTAAAGTGGATAAGGACAGAAAAAAAAAGGCAATGGTAAAGAGAGCATCAACATGCCATCCAATATAGATAAAGAGAGCAACTCATACCACCACCACCTTATCCCTCTATCATCAACCTTTGCCCTTCATTCATCCATGCAACCAAATAGTTGTTACATTGGTAATTATTATCATGTCACTAGAATCCTATATTCAAATAAAGAGCAAGCCGATATGAAACCCGAAATATGTATGGGATTCGTATCCTTGTGTCCTCCCAATTCATTAACAATAAAATCGTAATTAAAGTAGCTTCTAGGATAAAAAACGAATTTTTTTTATAAATAATTACGTTAGTCCGTCGCTGAAAGTTAATTTTCTAGCAGTGAATTGAGAAGTCAATATCTCAAATAAAAGGTTACAAAAAATTTCTTATATATCTTTTTATATAATTAACGTTGGTCTCATGGTTGATCTTCAAAATTCAAAAAGAAAATGTTTCTAGACACTTCATCCCCGAGGGGTCATTTTCTATTCTTGGCAACCACATATTGGCATTCATGGTAAGATATACCTCTATCCTATCATGTACGTCATCCATCCATGACCATTCATCCATGATCATGACATAATACCTGCCTAGATATAGAGAGGTGTAACTAGCAATATATATTATTTGATTTTGAATATTAAAACAAGATTATCTTTGAAACAAAAACCAGCTATGACAAATTCGAATGTATTTATGTTGTTTAGATGTGTAATAAACATACACACATTGATGAGTCTTTAAAACTTTTTTGAAGTATTTAAAGAAATAATTAGGTAAAATGATAAAAACACGAAATTATTGTAAAATATTGAGAAACATCTATGAAATAAGAATATATATAAAATAAGATTATATCCCCAAATATAATCCGGTTTAAAACTATACGAGTTTTAGTATCTAACGAGTGGGCGGGTGTAACGCTCACATTGCTAGCTGCGGGGTGTTGAAATTTTGTAACGCTCGGTCTTGACGACCCGTACACTGATATTAACCTCTCGGAAAAATTAACGTCGAACTTTTAAAAGTTATAGCTAAAATTTAAATATAAAGGATAAAGTTATTTAAAAAATATAAAAAAATAGTAGTTTTTTTTAAAATAAGCTGACTTCAGCATTTGAACTAGAGGGGGGTGTTGCAGTTCGAACACGGGCCTAGCGCATGCATGTGTGGGTGGCGAATACTCATTTCAATCCATATATATTGAACAAAAATGTTTGAAAATTAAAAAAAAAAATAGCAATTTTTTCTACCTAGCTCTTTTGTATAACTTTTCAAACATGTTTTATGATCCGAACGTGACATATGTTTGTTAATGTGTATTTCTTGATTCCTTTTACAAAATTTCTACTAGGTTAATTTCTTTTAACAAATTAGTTGAAATAAACTCCGGTCTATTTGATGTAAACCACGTTCATGATAAATTACCTTACTTTCAATTTTCACTATGTCAATTCAAAGTCAAGCATTTTTAAAACAAAAAAAAAAGTTATTTAAAATGGACATGCTTATTTAGCCAGCTAAAACATGGACATTCTTCACAAAGTTAATATGTAATCCAGAGGAGTCTTGGGATACTTTTTCATATTAACTTTGTATGTGAAGACCTAAAAATAAATACACCTTTGATATATAAAAATCACTTTTGATATTTAAAAAAAATTAAAAAGAAGCTGGCTAAAGCCATCAAGCCAAGAAAGAAGCTGGCTCAAGCCAAATACCATTTTAGAAAAAAAGCGATTAGATGGCTTTAGCCGGCTAACAGGATTAGACGGCTATAGCGGGCTATTTGAAGGTTTTAGCCGGCCACGTGTCACTCCACTATTGGTTTGTACTCTGTAAAAAGGAATGTGGATACGGAAATTTTAGTCGGATAAGTTTAGTCGTCTTAGCCGACTATCGTGAAAAATATTCATGTTTTAGCCGGTTAAATAAGCATGTCCATTTTAAATAATTTTTTAATTAAAGGTCCATTTTCGTATTTTTCCTTTTTCAAAAGCATGAACATACAGACTCCCACCATACCATGTATGATATCCCGTGGCAAATAGTTATGGCATGGGCCCTATGCCTTTTAATTCAATCCATCTTAGTTTTTGCCTAAAAAACAAACCAAACCAAAAACTGAAATCAACAATAAGAATTAACTGCTGTAACGATGCATGAAGACGAAATCGTGTGAGTGATTTGGAACGCTCGTACCTCATCGGTTTATCTGCACAATTACTATAAAACCCCCCAAACCAGATCGATCTCATGTCAGCCCAGATTGACAACAGTAACTCTGCCAACAATGTCGACCGCCTCCGCTTTCGCCATTAACGCTCCATCTTTCCTCAATGCTGCATCTCTGAAGAAGTCCTCAGTCCGATCTGGTTCGTTTTCTGCTAGATTTACTTGCAACTCGTCGTCGTCCTCTTCATCTTCAACTCCTCCCAGTCTCATCCGTAACGAGCCTGTTTTGGCTACTCTCGCTCCAATCATCACACCAAAATGGGTACGTTTAGGATTAATGGACAAATAACTCATGTCGGTTTTGTTAGAAACTCAATCAAATTTAGCTTAGCTCGAGTTAGCTGACTTGTATAATTTCTGGATGATATATTAATAGCTTGATACTGTGTTATTTGAAACTTATATAATTTAATATTATTGTTAGTGTGTTATTTAAGACTTATATAAAAGAAAATATACATAATTATTATTTAAAATTAAGGAAATGAGCCGGCTCGAGTTAAGCTTCCAGTTGAAACTGAACACGTCGACTCAAGTCAACTCAGCTCTGCTTGATTTGAGTTGACTTGAGCTCAAACTCAAACTACTAGAGTAGACTTTCGAGTCAAGCACGAATATTAAAATAAAAAAAATTGTGAGACTTATCGAGTTTGTATTATTTTACATTTTTACCCTTTGTTTATGTAAATATTATAACTAAGTCCAACAAAACACAAAAGTATTTGATTAATCATCATGTTTGCAGACAGAAGACGCGGGAAATGAATCATACGAGGAAGCCATAGCCGAGCTCAAGAAACTTCTCATGTAAAGTCAAAACCCAATGAACACACCAAAATTCAACATTCAAACTAGTATTTTTTTTTTAATTTCACATGTGAAATTCACGCTAACATTTTCAAATTTCAACACCCAAATTTAATAATTCGAACGTTATTCGACACAAAATGATGATTTCTCAGTTATTCGACAGTGAAAGGGGCGAGTTAGAACCAGTGGCTGCTGCAAGAATCGACCAAATCACCGCTCAAGCTGCAACACCCGACGCCAAAGTCGCATTTGACCCTGTTGAGAGGATCAAAACCGGCTTCGTAAAGTTCAAAACAGAGAAATACATGTAACATATAATTTTAAACATATTTGTAGCAAAACAAATTATAACAATATCTATATGTAACATTATTTGGTGCACGCGTATGCAGAACAAACCCTATCTTGTACAATGAGCTTTCCCAAGGCCAGAGCCCAAAGGTCGAATCATGTTCAACTCTCGATAGTCTGCCCGTTTCGATCACATAACTAATACTGATTATGTGTTGCAGTTCATGGTTTTTGCATGCTCAGACTCGCGGGTTTGCCCATCACACGTGCTTGATTTCCAGCCCGGTGAGGCATTTGTTGTCCGTAATGTTGCTAACATGGTCCCTCCCTTTGACAAGGTAATTAGTTCACTATTATTATTGTGGGTGTATGATTGTTAAATGTTTATATATTTTTAACATGTTTTTTGTTCATTGCTGCAAAAACAGACCAAGTATGCTGGAGTAGGAGCTGCTGTTGAGTATGCTGTTTTGCATCTAAAGGTAAACCAAACACATTGTTAGCATAAGACATGTATTTCAGTACATGTCGGGTCAGGTTGACCAGAAACACTTTTATAGTTAACTTTTTTTCATTTTAAAAAAATTAATTGCATAAATAGCCCTTGTGGTTTGATCAAATTGCATATTTGACCCTTAGGTTTTATAAATTGCAAATTTAGCCCAAATATTTGAGACAGCTTGCGTCTTTAGCCCCTAATATTAACACCAGTTAGTTTTTTAACAGAAAGTTAACTCATGTGCTATCAACATGACTAACGAAAAGTTTGGGCTAAATTTGCAGCTTTTAAAACCCGGGGGCCAAACATGTAATTTGATCAAACAACAGGGGTCATTTATGTAATTAACTCATTTTAAAATTAGCTAAACTATTTTTTTGTATTTTACTCATTTGACTCGTTAACGGTAAACCATAACTGAAATCTACCAATTTTCATATAAACTGATGATTGATGACGATGGGTACGTGCAGGTACAAGAAATCATTGTTATTGGGCATAGCCGTTGTGGAGGGATCAAGGGTCTCATGACTTTCCCAGATGAAGGACCTCACACAACGTAAGTTTTCAGCATTCATTTCAGAACAAATAATATGTTAAGAACTGTCATAATGACATAAATAGCAAGTTTATCATCTAATGGCAAACTATGGCATGCAGTGATTTCATTGAGAGTTGGGTGAAAGTATGTTCCCCCGCAAAGTCGAAAGTGATAGCAGAACACGGCGGTACAGGTCTTGATGATCAATGTGTACAATGTGAAAAGGTAAAGAAAATTAAAAATAGAGTAAATTACACATATCGTCCTTTATATACTCTTTTTTAGATATTGTCATTTAGTCCAAAAATTGTCAGAGATCGTCCTTTATGTTTACAGATATTGTCCTTTCTTGCTATACTCTAATTACAAATACACGATTATGCAGGAAGCTGTGAACGTATCGCTTGGAAATCTGTTGACGTACCCGTTTGTAAGGGATGGACTAGTGAACAAGACACTAGCACTCAAGGGTGGTCACTATGACTTTGTTAATGGAACCTTTGAGCTATGGGCACTTGACTTTGGGCTTTCGACTCCTACCTCTGTATGACCGCGAGTAAAAACTCTATTATAAAACTCCCTTCAATTCGTCCTCGTTTTGTATCTTGAATAAGTAGAAGGGAATTGTTGTTATGATTTCTTGATATGATATATATAATTCAAGTGGTTTCTATATGGTTTTTTTTCTTTATTTCCCTTAATTTGTTGCTTTGGTAGGTAAAAGATGTTGCCACTATACTGCAATGGAAGCTCTTCTAAGAGGGTGGGATTCTTAGAGTCAAAGATGAAGCATAAGGGCTGGTTATGTACAAGTCGATTTTTCTATAAAGAATATGTTCATAACCGTGTAGACCCGATCATAATTCTAAATAACAACATATTTCTACTCGGTTAATCCCATCGATCCATAAGATGTCACTAACACACAAATATTTTATGGATACCGAGTCCTTAGGATATACATCTCTCCAACGATATGATCTTTTACGGTTTTGATCATAATGCAACACAAGTCGAACTCCTAGATACAATGAATGGGCTCGATCAAATAGCTTATGGCATGCCTTCTAGACTTAGAAAGGGTCATTTATAGGATACAACATGGTGCTACTGTTGATTGTTGGTGATTTTATTGTTATTTAGCTATTTTGTGTAATTAGATTTACTTAATGACCAAATGAGAAGTAATAATGAAGCATCAAATAAGTTGGTAAATGTGAAGTGCACATTTCTTTAAGAATCATATAACTTATGGTGCTAAAGACACATTGTTGTTTCAGGGGGCGAAACCCACTGAATAATTTACAAAAACATTGAGATCTAAACTGTAATATAATCTTATCATAATGGGAATTACTAATGAATGGCGACTGATTTTGCTAGTTTCAAGCTAGTACAAAGTACAAACCTATTGCAAATTTTAACATGATTATCCCAGCAAGATACATGGGCAGAACCGGGGAATGGTCAATAGGGTCCATTGGCCCCACAGTAACAAGAATTTATCCATTTTTCATATATAAAAGTTGTGTTTTTTAAAAGCAAAACATGACTTGGGCCCTTTAGTTACGGCTGGTAGATAAGTAAACATTATGATAACCCTCTGACTAAGAAGTTTTAGTTCCGCTAAAACTCTTCATCTACATATTACGAAAGTAGCCATCATTCGATATGAATAGAGGAACACACGGGTATCAACATGGGAAATATTAACATGCATATGATTACACGAGAATTCATACGGACACTTGTATGTAGTATGATCTAATCAAAGTTTAATACCAAGTTCTTCTACAGATTGCAGCCCAACAACCAAAATTTACAGCCGAACGACCCGAATAGCAGAAATTGCATCCAGGCAACCCAAAATTACAGCCCACGAACTCGATTGCAGCCCAGCAACCACATTACTAAAAAGTTCTTCTACAGATTTATTTTTTGGTCTTACAGAGAAAAAAAATTCTCTCTCATTCTCTAAAATAATTTGGAAACATGTTAAAGGAGAAAATCATGAAATAAACAACGAAGGTTATATTTGGTGGCAAGTGGTGGTGGACGACGAGGATTGTCGGTCGATAGTGGTGGGCAAAGAGTCAACGACCGTGAAGGCAAAGTTTATAATTAATAGAGTAAACTTCAGTTTTCGTCACTGATGTTTGAACCAAATTTCAGGTTTCGTCCCCCTGTAACACATATCATACCTGACGTTTTATGTTTTAACAGTTTCCGTTCCTTGCCCTTAACTCCGTTAAAATTTTCGTTAGTTTTTATATAAAATTACTCATATACCCTCTTATCTTTATCAATTCAAATTCTAATTCGATTTTCAGGATCTTTCAAACATTCCGTCAAAGAGAATATCCCACCCACATTACCATTTACCAATTTAATACATTTCTTCATCGACCCTCTAATCATACCGTCGAAGTCTCCAATTCCTCATCATTCCCAATTCAAATCAGCAGGATCAGTTTATCTCTTATTTCATTTCGACTGCTATCCAATTTTGAAACCCTTCAATGAACAAGATAGAAAGAGTGCATCAGATGTACAGGGATGGTAACTACGAAGAAGCCCTTGAATTTTACATAGAAGCCCTTTCGATTGCAAAAACGAATCCGCAGAAGACCGCCCTCTATAGCAAGTCTGATCCATTTTCCTACACAAGTCTGATCGGTAAGCAGAAATTCGAAGGAATATCCCTCGCCTGAAAAATCACAATCACCATCGCCTGAAAATCTGATCGACACCACATGTTTAAACTTAGTCCATCAGAAAATCGACTAGTTTCTTCCCGATTGTTAAGAACCTGCAAAATCGTTGGGATTTGAACCAGATCTATGGTAGGTTTTGAACGGTGGTGGTGATGGCATCACAGGTCTGTGGAGGTTCAGGCTTTAAATATGGTTTCCAACTCTGCTCCGTCATTGCCATACACCAGCGGACATCACACTGAATACGCCGAGGAACTCCTCTTTCCAGCATCGTCAAGTAAATCTGGGTCATAGAGAACCCGTTTGGCTAAGACTTCGAGACTCTAGGGGAATTTGAACCGTTAATTCGGAACTCTTACGTACAAATTGTAAAAAAAACCAAAGAACATGGACAAAAGAAGAAATAAACTTGTATCTTGATTTTCATTCATTCAAATGATTTATTTTCTTCGTTTCTACAAATTATGAAAGAGAATTAAACCGAATCTATGATGTGTCTTTTACAACTCTGTGACCTCTTCAGTTGAATTGAGAGGAGAGGACAATCAAAGGCTGTGGCTATAAGACGGAAGAGGGCACCAGAGAATTGAGTCCACAGGCGGTGGAAGACAGTGGATCGACCGGATTCAAATATCACCATCGCCTCCGATCCACCCATGTGTGAAAAACTAACTTTTCTTTTAGTTTTTGGTGGTAGTGATGGGTTAAGGATGAAGAAGAAGATGAAGCTAAGGGCATATTAGTAATTTCATATAAAAACTAACAAAAATTTTAACGGAGTTAAAAACCAGGGACGAAAACTGTTAAAACATAAAACGTCATGGATGATATGTGTTACAGGGGGACGAAACCTGAAATTTGGTTCAAAACTCAGGGACGAAAACTGAAGTTTACTCTAATTAATAAGTATGTAACATAACATTTTAATATTTTTACGCATAGTTTAAAAATGAAAGAACTAAGATTTTGTTATTTTTCATAATTATTTTTTTAATGTTTTATTTTTTTATAAGTTTTAGTTCATGCAATATTTTTAATGTTGAATTTAATTTTTATAGAATTTTCCTATAATGTTTTCATAAATAGTTTTTTACGATACCTTAGTTAGTTGCGAAGTAACAGTAGCCTTCTATTACGATCAACGTGGACGGTGGAGATTCGTTTGAGACTTCTCGGAAAATCAACGACTACCATTAAAAAGCATCCACTCTAATGGCGATTGACACGGTAACACGAACGAGAAGAACAAACAGATCGACTCGTATCATCTCAGAATCAGCCAATCGGAAACGGTAATTCCAATTCTCTCATACTTCCTTCGTTCACCGTTGTCATCTTTTTTGTTTGGATATTAGGTTTACAGTATATGTATATGCATAATTCGAGCTAACTGTTTCCATCTCAATTACCTGATCGATGCAATCGATCTTCAAACTGTTTGATCGTTAATTTCATTCAGTATGTCCTTGTTTCATCAATTTCTGATCAATTATGTGAATTTTGCGGTTATTAGGTATTCATCACGATGATGACATTAGGTTAATTGTATTAATTAGGATTGTTGTTTTGGTTTCATTTATGTCTGTGAGATTGACTGTGGTTGTGAAATTGAGAGTATTTTATTGTTTCCTGAAAACTTTTAATAAATGATGATGTTGATTGCAGAAACTGTGAGAAATGGCTGATGCAAAGTCACCTAAGAGGAAGCCTGTTTTCACTAAGGTTGATAACCTGCGTCCTGGAACCAGTGGCCATAATCTGATTGTAAAAGTTGTTAGTTCAAAGTTGGTGTTGCAGAAGGGCCGGCCTGATGATCGTCAGATGCGAATTGCTGAATGTTTGGTGGGAGACGAGACCGGGACTATACTATTCACTGCAAGGAATAGTCAAGGTAGTTTTCTGCAACTTGTTGGATTATCTGTAGCACTTGTATTAAAAATATAATTGTCTCATATTTGAAATGTTGCATAACAGCTTTTTGTTAGTTGAATAAATGTCATCACTTATTGATTAAGCAAAAATTGAAGATCAATATAGGCTGTGAAGATGCATTTAGGTATTCCCCTCAATTAAGTATAAGCATGAGGAGGTACTTGAAGTTGTGAACAATCATCATTTATCATTATCATTTGAGAAATATGAAATGGCATGGCAATATTACATTGATAATTAATTGATCACCTGATGTAAGCAATGAAAATTTCTATAGCATTGTCTTAGTTGGCCACTCGTGAAGTTGGTTACACATACGCCCTATGTTTTGCAATGAAGCTTCATAACCTATCAGAATTCAAATTTAATGTGAAACTTGTTATTAATCTAGCTTGAACATAACATAATCCGTTTGGCTTGCCATGGTCAAATGTGAAAGTTAAGGATGAGCTTTGGATCACAAATATTTGTTTCAGATTCTTGCAGTGAAGTCTGGTGATTAGTAGTTTAGTACTGATTGTAGCCATTCACATAATCTCTCATTTGTGAACTTTTAGTATCTATTTGTTGTCATTTTGCATCATCATAACTTGTGCTCCATTGAGGAACTATACGAGGTTTAGCTAAGCTACATTTTGGCTGAATAATGCAATTGTGAACACTTATATCAATAAACTAGTACCATTACAATAGTAATCTAATCTATATCTTTGAATATAAGGATATAGAGAGTTGTACGCATAAAAAATAAGCTTTCTATGACTTTCAAGTTTCAACCCGTTTGACCCAATTTAACTGTTCCCCTTTTAGAAAATACTGAGCTATTTGAGATAAAATACAACCCAAATTGACCGATTTATAAACGGGTCAAATTGCCACCTCAATGAGGGACCTTACTTTTTGGAAACATGTTCCTTGAGGTTAATTACCCTTTCTTTTTTTACTATATGCATGATGCAGTGGACCTTATGAAAGCTAATGGCACTGTAATCCTGCGCAATGCAAAAATCGACATGTTCAAGGGATCAATGAGGCTCGCGGTGGACAAGTGGGGCCGTGTTGAGGTGACAGAACCTGCCAACTTCATTGTAAAAGAATACAACAATTTGTCACTCGTTGAATATGAGCTTGTTAATGTTGTGGAAGAGTGACCTTGAGGAACGTTCATAATTCGTGCTATATATGGTGCCATAAGAATCCAGTCAAGCAAAAAAAAACCCGAATAGTGTTCTATCGGTTTCTCGAGATTGTGGGTTATTTCAATAGTTATGGTGTTCTTCTATTGCTCGTGATTTTCTATATTTGTTCGGAAAAAAAGTATTTAGGTGAAGAATATGGAATTTCAAGAGGAAAATCCGATTATAAGGTTTGGGATGGCTGATTGGATGAGATAAAGCGAGTGTTTGGTTTGGTTTTGTTGATCTTTTGTGTTTAGACCCGAAGATTTGATAATATGTTTTACCGAAAGTATTATTGAGCAGAAGATTAATATATTGTGAGTTGTTAATGATGTTGCGTAAATTGCCCAACCTGCTTGATCTAATGTATGTTTCATCTTCATCTCTTTTCCACCTGCAGTGTTATATTGTATAATAAACACACACTATCAAATTTCATTACTTTAATCTCTAAACACACACTAATTATAAGTAAGTCTTGGGGTTCTGTTTACCACAATTGAATACCTAGTATAGAATGTGAACAATGTGATCCTTTATTTAGTTCGTTTGACCCATTAAAGATCAAAATTTGCATAATTCTTGATGATCACTTCCAAATACACTTTCAACACCTCGAAACATAATTAAATAAGCACAAGTAATATTTTAAAACCATCTTTAGTCAATTAAACTTGTCAATACATAAAACACTATTTTCACTAAAAAAACACATATTTCATACTTTAACCATGTCTTTTGATTTAAATCAATCATAGTAGTAACTTTGACCGATGCTCATCAATTCTTGATGATTAATAAAGGGAAATTCTAACCACACACGGAATATTACTAATTGGACACGCCGATACGAGGGCGTATAGAGTTCAGTCTCTGAATACAGAATGTCACCTATCATTCTCTGTCTGGCGGCTGGTCCAGTACGTGGCGTATTGGACTATACGCAGGGTATGGGCCACGGGTTATATTTTTACTTCAAAAAGTTGGAAGATTTGAAAATTTATGATCCTATACGTGGCGTATAGGGCGATACGCCACGTATAGGTTTTTTTATTTAATTATCTTTTTTAATTTAATTTATATTGTGTTTTTTAATTTAATTTATATAATTTTGTTAATATAAGTTTGTGATCTGTTTTTCAAATTTATATATTTTTTATTATTTTTAAACATTTATTATATTTTTACATTACAACTAAACAAAATATTAAACATTACAACCAAACAAAATATTAAACATTACAACCAAATAAATAAACTAAACATTATATGCATTACATCAAAAAATTAAATATATACATCAAAATGTTTTACATACATAACAACGAAACATACAAAATACAAATAAAACAACTATACCTGACCGGCTCCGCCGTCAGCTTGACCCGCCCCGCCGTCATCCTGACCCGCCCCGCCCTCATCCTGAACGGGGTCGTCCGGATAATGACGTGGCGGTGGAAGTGGGGGTGGCTCTATGCCGGCGGCTCGTGACAGATCCACGAGGCGACCAACCGCCCACATCATCAGGTCCTCCATGCGATCGACTTGACGACCCTGTCGCCGTGAGTCGGCAACAAGTCCATCAAGAAATGTCTGGGTAGCCCTCTCCAGCCTAACACCCCAGCAAAAAAACTCTGAATCGGGCGAAAAATCTAGAAATGGGTAGTACGCAAGATCATCTAGCTGTTGCATATCAATATCATCCTCATGATCCGCCATATCTGAAAATAATAAATAATAATAAAAAATTGTTTTTAGTTTTTTTATTTTAAAAATAATAAAATATTGTTTTAAAAAAAATAATAAATAATAATAATAAATTATTTTTATTTTAAATAATAATAATAATAAAAAATTGTTTTTATTTTTTTAAATATCTATACACCACGTATAGCCTTATACGTGGCGTATAGGCTGTTACCGAGGAACCAAGCCATACACAGGCCAATCTGACCATACGCAGGTCAGTTACCGAGCAACCAAGCCATACGCAGGTCAGTTGCCGAGAACACGATCCATACGCAGCGTATGGAACAATACGTGGCGTATCGATTCATCTTCTTCCACAGATGAACTATACGCTACGTATGGAGCTATACGTAGCGTATACGCAGAAGCCTATACGCACCATATAGGCCTATACGACCCATATACGCCACCTATGAGATTTTGATACATGTTAATGTTTGACGTATTAATCTAGTTGTATGTTTATTTCTTTAATTATTCGCTCTTAAAACCACCTCTTGGTGGGCTTTACCATACGATGTGATACGATACTAAGCTATTGTAACATCCCGAGTTTTAGAGCACGAGAGAATTCACGAGGAATTAAAACTTAAATAAAAAGAAAGGAAGCGGGCTTGGGCCGGGGTGTATGGGCCGAAAGGGGCAAGGGTCGGGCCCTTATAAGCCTCAAGATCAGCCAAAAGCTCTCATTTCCATCCACATTTCCGAATTCTAGAGAGAGAGGTGAGAGAGAGTCTAGAGAGAGAAAGTCCCGGTTTTCGGATTAAAGCTTCAAGGATCGTTAGCAAGAGTCTCGTGAGTGTTTAGCAACGAAAAGGAAGTGATTACAGGTAACCGATTCTCCTAGATCTGAGTTTTAGTTCGTTTTTGGGTTTTTCGGGTTTTGGGTGAAAGGGTTATGTTTGAACGGATGAAACTGAAAGATAAGCCTAGATTTGAGTTCCTTAATGGAAAACGAACGTTTTGAATGCAAGCAGGTTCGGGATCTTGAAGTGATCAGACCCGAATGCGAAAGTTAGGGTTTTTCGCCAAGAACAGGTCGTGCGCACTTGCTAAGTGCGCACAGAGCAGGTCCTGCGTACTTGCTAAGTGCGCAGGAAGGGAAGCCTGCGCACTTGCTAAGTGCGCAGGAAGGGAAGCCTGCGCACTTGCTAAGTGCGCAGGAAGGGAAGACTGCGCACTTGCTAAGTGCGCAGGAGGCAGAGTCTGCGCACTTGCTAAGTGCGCAGGCATCAGGTCTGATTAAGTGAAGTCAGTATGTTAGAGTAGTTAAACCGTTTAGCATCGAGTTAAGTCTGATAAGTGTCAAATTGTTATGATTGTTCAGATTGAGTGAGATCCAGTAGACCGTTGCAGCTTAGATTCCAGGTGAGTTCTAATCCCCTTTTTGCCTTCTTTAGGGGTGGTATGCATACTTAGTGTAAAGTGTTTATTATATTTTATATATTATAAACTGAAGAGAAAAGCTATGTTTTAGTGAAAGGTTTAAAAGAGGCAAAAGTATTTTTTCAGCAAAGTAAGATATATCATTTGGCAAGCGTTTACTATATTTTCATATACATAAACAAAGGCATGATATATGTGCTAGTATGTTTTCAGTAAAGTAAGATATATCATTTGGCAAGCGTTTACTATATTTTTTATATACATAAACAAAGGCATGATATATATGATAAGCTATGTTTCAGAAAGCAAGATGTATTTTATGATAAGCTATGTTTTAGAAAGAAAGATATATCATTTGGTAAGCGTTTACTATATTTTCATATACATAAACAAAGGCATGATATATGTGCTAGTATGTTTTCAGTAAAGAAAGATATATCATTTGGCAAGCGTTTACTATATTTTTATATACATAAACAAAGGCATGATATATATGATAAGCTATGTTTCAGAAAGCAAGATGTATTTTATGATAAGCTATGTTTTAGAAAGAAAGATATATCATTTGGCAAGCGTTTACTATATTTTCATATACATAAACAAAGGCATGATATATGTGCTAGTATGTTTTCAGTAAAGAAAGATATATCATTTGGCAAGCGTTTACTATATTTTAATATACATAAACAAAGGCATGATATATGTGCTAGTATGTTTTCAGTAAAGTAAGATATATCATTTGGCAAGCGTTTACTATATTTTTATATACATAAACAAAGGCATGATATATATGATAAGCTATGTACAAGATTTACAGAAAGTTTTATGAACAGTAAAATGAACAGCTTTCCTTCGGGAATGAGTACCAGTTTGTAAAGGTCCTTGGGACAGATGTTACTTGTACAAGATGTCAGATATGGGTTCCACCCATTAGTAAGAACCTTAGGGTTCGTTAACAGTTGTACAATTGGGATGAGTGACGGCGGTCGCTCGGGAGGTCCACGCAACCTCCCCTTAGCGTTAAGCGGTATTGTCGGTTCATGGATGTAAGCCATGGGGGCATTGACCAGGGTATTGTCGGTTCATGGTCGTTGATCATGGGGGCATTGACCAGGTACTCGTCGGTTCATGGATGAAAGCCATGGGGGCGGTACAGTAGTGACAAGGAATTGACGGATAAGCGGTATTGTCGGTTCATGGTCGTTGATCGTGGGGGGCATTGACCAGGTACTTGTCGGTTCATGGATGTAAGCCATGAGGGCAGTACAGTAAAGAGGAATTGATGGTTTATTATACGTTTTAAACTGTTTGAAAAGTAAAGTGTTAAGTTAGCCTTAATGGCAGTATATATGTTTGAAAAGTAAAGTGTGTTAAGTTAGCCTTAATGGCAGTATATATGTTTGAAAAGTAAAGTGTCAAGTTTAGCCTTAATGGCAGTATATGTGTTTTAGTAAATCTTTTGTAAAATTGATTTAAAGTAAACGTTAGAACTCACTCAGCGTTGCTGATTTTTAGTATGCATATCAGTTAAGTGCAGGTTTAGATGATGGATGTGGATGCTTGGGCTTAGAGAGAAGAGTTACCCGAAGATCAGTGTCTGGCATCCCGATTATGTTTATGTTATGTTTTAGCTTGACGTTGTTAAAGACAATTTGTATTAGACATGTTTATGTTTCCGCTGCGTATGTTGAAGTTTAAATCGTTTCCGCTGTGTTAATGAATGTCTTATGTTTAAAAGTGCTATGTGTTGATGAGTAAATCCAATAAGTGAGGCCTCCCGGGATCGGGGCCTCACAGCTATACTAAGGTATACTAAACTATACTACACTAAGCTAGACTATACTAAGCTATATTATACTATACTATACTATACTATACTATACTATACTATACTATACTATACTATACTAAGTTATTATAATATCGTATACTATACTATACCAAGCTATACTATCTTATACTAAGTTATACTATACTAAGTTATACTATCATATACTAAGTTATACTATACTATACTAAGCTATACTATCCTATACTAAGTTATACTATCGTATACTATACTATACTAAGCTATAGTATACTATATTGTACTATTCTATACTAAGTTATACTATCCTATACTAAGCTATACTATACTATACTGTCCTATATTATACTAAGGTATACTATATTAAGTTATACTATCCTATACTAAGCTATACTATCATATACTATAATATACTAAGATATACTATACTGTCCTATATTATACTAAGGTATACTATACTATACTACACTAAGCTAGACTATACTAAGCTATACTATACTATACTGTCCTATACTATAATAAAATATGTATATATAAGCCTAATTAAAAAAAATCTATATATATAAGCCTGCATTATGTTTTTTTTATATATGATTATTGAGTTTATATCATAGGGCCCACTTTTTTTTTACATGTCCCTGGCCCAAAACGTTTTGAGGATTCTCGGGACCGGCCCTGGCTATATAATATACTATACTGTACTGTACTATACTATACTATATTGTACTATACTATAGTATACTATACTATACTATACTATACTATACTATACTATACTATACTATACTATACTATACTATATTATACTGTACTATACTATACTATACTATACTATACTATACTATACTATACTATACTATACTATAATAAGCTATACTAAGCTATATTATACTATACTATACTATCATATACTAAGCTATACTATACTATTCTAAGTTATACTATCCTATACTATGCTATACTATATTATACTAAGCTATACTGTCCTATACTAAGCTAGTATAGTATATTATAGCTTTAGTATAGTATAGCTTAGTATAGGATAGTATATCTTAGTATAGTATAGTGTAGTATAGTATAGCTTAGTATAACTTAGTATAGTATAATATCGTACCGTCTAGTATAGTAAAGCCCACCAAGAGGTGGTTTTAGGAGCGAATAATTAAAGAAATAATCATACCACTAGATTAATACATCAAAAATTAACATGCATCAAAATCTCATAGGTGACGTATAGGGGTCGTATAGGCCTATACTATACTATATTATACTATACTATACTATACTATACTATACTATACTATACTATACTATACTATACTATACTATACTATACTATACTATACTATACTATACTATACTATACTATACTAAGCTATACTATCGTATACTATACTAAATTATACTATCCTATAATAAGCTATACTAAGCTATACTACACTATACTATACTATACTATCATATACTAAGCTATACTATACTATTCTAAGCTATACTATGTTATACTATACTATACTAAGCTATACTGTCCTATACTAAGCTAGTATAGTATATTCTAAGCTAGTATAGTATATTATAGCTTTAGTATAGTATAGCTTAGTATAGGATAGTATATCTTTGTATAGTATAACTTAGTGTAGTATAGTATAGTATAGCTTAGTATAACTTAGTATAGTATAGTATAATATCGTACCGTCTCGTATAGTAAAGCCCACCAAGAGGTGGTTTTAGGAGCGAATAATTAAAGAAATAACCATACCACTAGATTAATACATCAAAAATTAACATGCATCAAAATCTCATAGGTGACGTATAGGGGTCGTATAGGCCTATATGGGGCGTATAGATTTATGCGTATAGGGCTATACTCACCATATACAAATTAAAATTTGCTCAAGTTTGAAAAAAAATAGGTGACGTATGGACCTATATGGGTCGTATAGGCCTGTATGGGGCGTTTAGACTTCTGCGTATAGGGCTATACTCACAATATACCAATCAAAATTTGCTCAAGTTTGAAAAAAAGAGGTGGCGTATAGACCTATATGGATCGTATAGGTCTATACGCGACGTATAGGCCTATATGGGTCGTATAGGGTCAACCGCCAGACCAGAACTGACACCTGCATGTCTGATTTTTAAGGTTAGGGGCTATACGCCCCGTATTGACCTTTACGAGGCGTATAAATCGGGTCCATTTAGCAACTCCCGTGTGCTATTAGTAGTCCCCTTAATAAAACTCCTTTTTACTTATAAGTTATAATTCTAAACAGATTGATGTTTCTACATCTTTAGACCCCAACACCTTATCGACTACATATTTCTATTTTCGATCTTATTTAAATTGATGTACATTAATGGTCGATCTTAAATTCAAACAGAAAACAGACTTTAATAGAAAAGGTGTTAAAAATCTTGAATCATTATTGTCATGAATAAGCAATACAGAAGTTATAAAAACAACAGACATAATAACTATCATACATTACAATAATATCCTCATAATATGATCCATTGCTCTCCAACCAATCCTCATAAAGTAATGAAAATTGACAAATTAGCCAGCAATCTTGTAGCTTGGATTAACAAGATTATCCAACCCTGCAACTACCTGGACCGACTCGATTACATCTCCAACCTTCAAATCGGCCAAAAAGTCCTCGTTTTGGGTTACATATCCGAACACTGCGTATCGCCCGTCCAAAATGTTGGCATTACTAGGGGTTAATTCACTCTCTTTTAACAGCCAAAACACCTGGCTTGAGGCTGAGTTGTTTTCAAATTCCTGTAATTATGCAAATTAAATTAAAAAAAAACTTGTAATCTTTCTTTAGTTATAAAAGTTGGTGATTTAGTAGTCTTACTTCTCTTGCCATGGCCATGGTTCCAAATGCATTGAAGGGTAGCTTAGTTTGAGCCTTGTAGAGACCAATGTCCTGCATATACATATAGGTCGATTTCGGTTTGTATTTTTTTCTAACAAATAGAATGGAAAAATTAAAATCTTTTATAACTTTTGTTTGGATTATTACCGTAATAACAGTTCTTGTATCATATTTAACATATTAGTTATTTTTTAAGTAAAAACGAACGAAAGAAAAAAGAAGTGTTGACTGGTCAACCCAACTTTGACTTACCTCCAAGGTTGCTCCATATACAGGTGTCTTTTCACCCTCTACCATAATTTCCAAAGGTATAGTACGCGTTTTCTCTGTACTGGGGTCAATAAAACCCTCTGCAGGGCCTTCAGGATCTCCGGTTTGAACAACAAAACCATCAGCTAAAAAAAGTAAAACAAAACGATCAAGTTGTTAGATGTTATATAAACATCAATAAAAAACTACTTATAAAATGTAAATGTTTAATAATGAAATACTCTTTACCTCTTTGGATTTCCATGCCATCATAGAAATGTCTTTCCACCAAATCAATAAAATTTCCAGCAGTCACAGGAGCATTATAACCATCAAGAACAATTCTGAATACGCACTCCTCAAGGTTAGGGTTGTCTTTGACTTTGACTTTCATGTCCACAGTTGCTCGCCCTTTCAATAGTGGCATGTTTTGATATTCTTCTGGAACTTCAAATGGGAAGCCATCAACCATATCCTCTTCAACACTGCAGAAACCCAATGCCCCACGAAGATCTCAGCTGCAGTAAATGACAAGGGTATAAATGAGAAAATACTATTTTTAAGAGACGGGTTTTCCCTAATTGAGGTAGCAAATTTGACCTATTTACCTCAAAATCAGCCTATGTGGGATTGTGGTGTATACTTCATCTCCAAGGGTCAAATGAGTAAAGTTTTTAAAACTTAGCTAAAGTGTGATGATCAAATGGGTCAACAGTAGCCTATAGTGTATTCAGATGCTTACAAACTCATAGTATAGTTTCTGTAACCATATTTAATACATTAACTATTTAGAACCGTTTGTACACAATCCTGATAATTTGCACATTATCTTCAGGCAACCCCCATCAAAAGAAAAATAAGGTATTGTATTATGTTTGACAATGATAATGTTTCATGCATGGTTATGGTTAAAAAAACATAAATGTATCGACACTCACCCTCCAACATACTGCAGAAGTTCCTTCTGTTTAGGTGCTACAGCATCTCGTTTTCTATCCTCTGCGATTTTCTGAAGCTCTTCCATTCCAACTTCTAGTTTTCCAAGCAATTCAATTGCGTGGTCTTTCTTTGATTCAGCTAACCCTGCTATAATCATGCTCTTCCCCTGCTTAAGAGCTCTAGAAGCTTGCTTCAAATTCTACAATTCACAAGAACACCAATCTTATAAGCATTTTCCCAAATATTTTTACTAATCACCCTCACTAATCTTCTTTGGCTCCAATTTTTTTTTGACGCATACTGTTTACAATATAGTAATCCATATAACATAAAATGTGGCTAATATAACCATAGCAACAACCATACAAAAATACCAATAGTGATAGTAGTAAACTACCACTAGCATAAAATAGTGAGTAAACTATAGCAGCAACAGATTACAGAGCAAAGAGACACTACCAATAGCTTTCCATCCTCTACGATGATGGACGAAAGGTTTGCCTTCACCCCCCCCCCCCCCCGACCCCTACCAATAGCTCTGTTATAAGTGGGATTTTACTCGGTATGTTTGTTACTAATCTTCTTTGGGGGTGTTTGGATGTGTAATCACTTTGAAATTGCACATCCAAACACTCCATCATTACCAAATACAAAACGTAAACAGAAACAAAAAGAACAAGATTCTCACTCTTTCGACTGAATCGAGAGCCTTCACTCCAGAGACCTTGAGACTCTCAGTAATATCTTCTAGAGGCTTCTGGACCTCCCTGATAGCTTTATTATCAATTGGCAAAGCATACCTCAGTAATGCTTCTGGATCCTTGATCGGCGGCCCGGATATCAGCACCGCTAGATCCGACAATGCCGGCGTAACCGCATTAGCATTACCAGGAAAGCCCACTGCAGGCACCCCGGTTATCAATCCGATTGCCAAAGCTACAGATAACACACATTCTTTAATCCCAGTAAACCTATCTTTCTGCACAAATACAAATACAAACAAAAAACTTAAACTTTCCTCATAAACTCATTACTAACAAAATGCACAAATCAATTTAGCAATTAAACAGTATTAGGGCTGACATCATCATCAATATTCAGCTTGATGGAGACAGTAATTCTAATTATTAGGCAATTATGAATCAAGTTATAGATTAAATGAAGAATGTAATAATAATGAGATCTAATGAAGTAAATGTAACAATTTAGTCACCTGTTTGTCGCTGAATTGGAAGCGATTAGGGTTTTGCGAAGAACAGATCGGTCTGAATCGCCGAGTGAAAGCATTGAAGGAGTGGTTAGGGTTGTTGAAGAGAGATGATTTAGAGGTGGTGTAGAGGGAAGAACAAGAGAAAATGGCTGCCATTTTGGGATGAAAATGGCAGATAGGAGGATGAAGGAAGGAAGGAAGGAAGGAAGAGAATAGGGTTTTGTTTAGAGATGGAGAGATAAGGTTTTGAATGGAGGAGACATGGATGGATGGTGTGAAGTAATTCGCAGGATGTGGATATTGGATAAGATCATCCATTTGGATTCGATAAAGGTAGGTTTTCATCAATAAAATCCATGTTTTTAAGAAGTTAAAATAGTTTCTCACCCATAAACGGATGGTTGCGAACAAACCGAACGTTTAACGAACATTTTGTGAATCGTTCGATAGTAAATTTGATTATATATATTTGTTTAGTAAATTAACGAACATGAACACGAAGTTTCGTTCATTTGAACGAACATAAACAAATGTTGCGTTCATTCATTTATGTTCGTGAACGTTTGTTAATGTGTTCATTTATGTTTGTTTTGTGTACGTTCACGTATGTTCGGTCTTTAAAGGTTTTATATTTTAATAATTAAAAATATTATTTAATTGTGTTTATAATAAGTATGTCAATTATGCGGGAGATAATTATAGGGAAAATTCCTG
Organism: Smallanthus sonchifolius; assembly: GCA_023525975.1. Taxonomy (NCBI): domain Eukaryota; kingdom Viridiplantae; phylum Streptophyta; class Magnoliopsida; order Asterales; family Asteraceae; genus Smallanthus; species Smallanthus sonchifolius. The sequence continues at coordinate 54,311,375 of CM042041.1, read as the reverse complement.
AAATGTCCCTTTTACCGTCTCGGTTTACTATCTTGTTCAAGCACGGAATTATTTTAATAGAAATGTCCCTACCAATAAACTCGTTCGACGGTATTTAAACACATGGGAAGTCGGTACTCTCCCCCAATCATAATAGGCCACGTGTCACATTATCTACGGAGGCGCACGCAAATTTACAAATATGTGCATCTCCGACTGTATTTTTGACCTCCGTGTCACCATCAGCTCCGACTTTATTCCCTTCGTGTCACGGTCGAACGACGTTATATTCATTAAACTAAAAAAAGTATTTTTTTTTTAATTGAAAGGTTAATTTTTTTAAAATTTCATTACACAAGATCCGTATTAATACACATCTAAAATCTCACATTTGAATTTAAATTACCGTCGTCCGGCCTTAAATTACCGTCGTCGACCTCTAATTACCGTGCTCCAACCTTAAATATAACTCGGTACATACGATAATTTAAGGTCGCAACGTATATCTAGAAATCAAGAAAAAATCACGTCATTGTAAAAATGAGAATTAATAAAAATGAAAGCGTATTTAAGAAAAAAAGTAAAAATATATCATAATTAACATGGCTCGGTTTTGAATAAAAATTACGTCGAAAGGCAGACCGACTCTGTTCTAGATAAAGTTTATACCAAAACGTAGATAAAAATAAGCACATCGCTACGATATATTCGGAGTTGACAAAAACACAATATTTTAAAATTTATAAAAGAAAAACAAAATATGCCTAAAATTAATTATAAACATTAAAATAATTAAAAAAATATGATGTGTGTACGTGTGTGAGCTTTTTAAAGGCCCAAGTAGATAATAAAATTGCCACCATCACCAATCAATGTCGCTGCAACACCACCAGCCTTCATCGTTGTCATCACAATCCACAATTGCAGAAGCCTCTGAAGTTGCTGCGATATATTACAAAAAACTCTTCTTTTGTTTCCTGATGACAGGGCCGTTTCAAGCTTTTTGAAGACGTAAAAGAAATAATAAAATTGAGGTCTTTTTGTTTGGAAGAAAGGTTTTCAATCATATGATTCCTATTTCATCTATATGTACGCATAATTATAGATTATATGATTCCTATTTCATCTATATGTACGCATAATTATAGATTACAAAGCCCACCATCAACAATTTTAAAACTCAAGTTGGCTACATATAAACTTTTTTTATAATTCAGGGATCTTTTGCTTTATTTCACTCCCGTGGAGCCACCCAAAGGATTTCGCAATCTCTCCTGATGGTGTTCATACAGCCTACCAAAAAATGCTCGATGGTGTTTAAAACAAAAACATATACATTTTAAAAATAATGAAAGAAAAAAAAATGTAAAAGGTGTTTAATATTTTCTATTTCCAAAAGATATCATGTCTTGACTTGAACAAAATATATACTTTTAAAATAACTTGTTTTAGCATGAATCTTTTTTACCCGTCGTCCAACCCTATTTGTCTATTTTATCACGCTTAACTCACATTATACAATGGACCACTCTCCAAACATGTCAAAACCACCCTCTGCCACTGTCTGCCAACACCTCCACCATCACCATTGTTGTTGCCGGATCTTCACCGCCACTACCTCCACCGTTGCCGTCGTCAAGCCGTTTGCAGTCACACCAGCAGCCTTAAAAACAAATATAGCTGACGAACTCATTTTGATATACTTTTTTCTTTCTAAAACAACATGTTTCAACCCAATCCCGTTTTGATCAGAATCTGTTCTGACCTGATTTTCTGAAATAACTCGAACCATTTCTAGATTGACAGGCTTAGCTAAGCCAAATGCTATGTGTTACGATATACAATAATTTAATGAATTAGCTAAACAGATACTAGAGAATGCTTCATGGGATATCTCAAAACGGAATCCTAGATCATGAAATCCTTTGTGTTGATTCTTTTATCTAATTGTTTGCAGAAAAATAAAACCTTTAACCAACTAACATGTTTTGTTCATAAATATTGATTTCGGGCTTTCGGCCCACTGGGCTTTTTTCATATTAGTTATAGTGTTTGGGCCCCTCTTAAACCAAACCAAAAGCCCAAATCTATTCCACAAATGCACTATTCCAGAAACTATTGTGGAACAAGCGCCAGAAGGCCAAAATCGTATTCAAATTTACATAAGACAATACGCAGAAAGAGAAATCGCTATAAACTTTTATTCGAAATCAGTAATTGATGAATTTAAAGACCTTAAAGGTCGTCGGACTGAGTTATAATTATTCTTTCTTTGTCGTTTATGTGTAAGAACTGATTTCTTTTATTCATGGTCTTTATTTGGTGAAACAATTTGGTTTTTTCATGTGTAATATTTCCGGCCCCCAATTTAATTCAAGTTCCACAACTGACCAGAAGTACTTTGGATATCCCTTCATAATCGATTCCGCCGCTAACTATACTTGTCCCTCCTATGGCTACAAGAACATCCAGACAACAATAACAATACTTATATATTATAGTTTGGTGACTTTGGCGTTGTGCCCAATCATCCTTTAATTCAAACAACATTCTTCACTCCAACCATTTTCCCTATAAACAAACTCCACATTTCCCCCCTCATAAACTCCATCTTTTGATCAAAATAATGCCAATGTTGATGGATTCTCAAAAACTAATTGTTACCCTCTTCATCTTCTTGTTTAATAATTCAATAAAAAACACACTTTCTCACCCTTCTTCAACTCACTGTCCACTTGAGTTCAAGAACCTCACAACCGCACTAAATTCAACATGTGAAGATGGGACATGGAACGATTTTTTACAACACAAATGTTGTAAAGAACCGTTTAATATCTACCTCAACGCACTAGCTTTGCGTGCAAATCAGACTGGAAAAATCTACTTGAATTCGACTGAACAAACAAGCTGCTTGAACAAGATTAAGGATAACATAACAGATGTGTTTACTTGTGGAATTGATAAGTTAACCGGTGGTGTAAGCAGCTGCTCAGATTTATTGGTGCAGGATGTGTTTAAGAAGCTTGGTGATCAAGTTAGAGGTTTATCGACAGGCTGCGGTTTATTAGATCAAAGTGGTGGTTATTGGAATCGATCGTGTGGGAACTGTGTTAACAGTTGGAATGAGATTAAAGGTACAGAAGGTGGAGATAGTGATGCTGATTTATGCAGGTTTGCAGTGTTGACTTCGTTGACCAGTAGTAGAATTGATGACTTGATATGGGTGCAAAATGTCCATAGATGCCTTGGTGATGTTGATAATGGTAATGATATGGATTGAGATACAGAACAGTTAAAAGTTTTAAAAGAAAGTTGCACATGTGAATACTTAGATTAGTAGGATCCAAGAAAATTAGTTAGAATCTGTTGTTTTTTGTTGTACTTTCAAGTTGGAGTTACACATTAAGCCTCAAAAACATTCTGTGCAGGTTTTAGAGAATATGGTGACACCAGTGCGCACGAAAAAAAGAAGGATACGACTGGTATGCTCCTCTTTGTATTGCGTTTATTTGTCACCACGGAAATTTTGATGAAAATTCTGAGCCAAACTGCCAATTATGGTTTCGGGAATGGTAAATTAACCAGCCAGGTTGGGTGGGTCGGCCAACTGGACGGTTTTAGTGGTTTGGCAGTTTAACGGTTTAACTGATTTTTTTTATTTTCTTTTAAAATCATTAGTTGGTATTCAAAATTTTAAAGTAATAAAGATGGTTTATAAATACATACATATGCATAACCGCATATTCCAAAAAGTGAAAACAATAAAAAATGTTAAACCGCCGGTTCAAGTTTCAAACCGCCAGCTGAACTGTTAAATCGCTAACCCGCTAAAACCGAACGCACAAATCTCAAACAGACCAAACCGGCCGACTAGCTCGGTTTGGATCGTTCGGCCGGTTACAACAGTTTATATGGACCCCTATTATGAATCATACTAAAAGTATACTTTGTTGCTCACAGCTCAAACAGAGATAATTGGGCTGCTATCAGGGATTTTAGCATTTGTAACAGTATGTGCATATATCATTGCAAGACGATGTCAGAAATCGCGTGCAGCAGCACAGGAAGATGGTATTGTCTTAGTCATATGGTGAAACTCTAGATCAAGAACAAACATACGTATTTTACATGTTTTGTTTGACAGGCACGAAGCGTGATCTACCAAAGAAGTCGCAATATCTTGAGGTTCCGCTTAAGGAGATCCATTATGCTATCAACAACTTAGACCAATCAAACTACATTGGTGAAGGAACAGCAGGTGAGCATTCATGTAAAAAACAAAATGAACCCTCAAAGGCCGGTTTGTTGATTGATTCGCTAGTCGCTACTAAGAGCCCATATATGTTGTAGTGCTTTTACTAATGTAATGTGAACATAACAGGCAAGGTGTATAGAGGCAAACTATCAAATAAACGACGTGTTGCCATCAAGCATATCATGAATGAGGAATTTGTAGAAACTTTTCTGAGGGAGGTTAAGAATCTTGCGCTTGTTAAACATCCGAATCTTGTTGCATTGCTAGGGTATTGTGACAATGGGGATGAATGCTTCCTCATTTATGAACTATGTATCAATGGGAATCTTGCAGAGTGGCTTTTTGGTAATATTTTAAACATTTTTAACATGTAAAGCCTTATTTGATCATTTTTATGATGAGTTTATTCATAATCAGGAAAGAATAAAGTGTTGTCATGGATTCAAAGGCTCGAGATTGCAGTAGATTCGGCTCGAGGACTTTGGTTTCTCCACACATACTCAGATGGTTGCATTGTTCATCGGGATATTAAGGTTTGATTAAACATCATTGAGTAAACTGCAGTTTTTGTCCCTGAGGTTTGTCAGTTTTAACAGTTTCGGTACACCCTTAACACTCTGGGTCCCTAACATTTCAAATCTTAACACTTTTAATCCAATTTACTAACTCTGTTAAAATTTTTCTGTTAACTCTTGTCAAAAGAGTTATGTTTGTGGTATGTAATATATTCGTTTGTATAACTGCAGCCAACAAACATACTCCTAGGGCCAAAATTTGAGGCCAAGCTTTCCGACTTTGGACTATCCAAAGTTATCAACATTGGAGAAACATATGCAAGCTCAGAGGTCAGAGGAACATTCGGTTATGTTGACCCGGAGTACCAAAGTGACCGTCAAGTCAACTCAGCAGGTGATGTGTATAGTTTTGGAATAGTACTTTTACAGATACTCTCAGGAAAGAAAGTTATAAACATGAATGCAAGCAAACCGATGTCATTAGTGAGGATGGTAAGTATCTTTTTGTCGGTAATTCGTTTCATTCTTCGTATAGATGAAGCAAATAGAATCTAAAGATTAAGAAACCACACAGGCAAAGTCACTAACCAGAGGTGGAACTATAGTAGGGTTTGCTGATCCAAAGTTTGAAGGTGAATACTCCACAGAAGCCTTTGAGCTTGTGTTTAAGTTAGCTCTGTCATGCACAGGACACAAGCAAGAGCGACCGTCGATGGGTCAAGTGGTTGAGACATTGGAGAAGGCCCATGAAATATCAGTCAGAGTCATGGCTTCATGAGACACAAGAATGATCATCACCACAACTAAATGTGGGTCGGGCCCCTGATTACAGGCCCGGCCCGTATGAAATTTTAAGCCTAGACCACGAGTTATATGTATAGCCCTCATGTAGTTGTACAATCCTAATCTGAGATAATAAGATTAAGTCCCGGGTGCATCTTGTTTTCTTGATTTTTATTTTTTGATTTACAATCCTATATTAGTTGTGTTGTGTGTTGTTCATGTTCATGTGCTACTTACTCATCAACACAAGCAACTTCACTAGTAATTTGTGAAAGTGTCTGTAAACATATTCCAAATTCTGTTATGGAAGTGTTAATGCAAACTCGAGTCCCACAGATGGCGTCATTGTGGGTTCGAGTCCCACGGATGGCGCCATTGTGGAAGTGTTAAAACCTATATTAGTTGGATTTTAACCATGTGGTCGTGGGTTCGAGTCCCACGGATGGTGCCATTGTTAATGCAAACTCGAATGGATACATGATTCGGGTTAATACACTAATACACGTTTTCCTGACTAATTACACAAGAACAGATTTACGCACTTCTCTCTTTTCTTTGCTAGTTCTCTAATGGTGAAAAAGTACCCCTGCTTCAAGAGAGATGACTTCTATTTATACCTTACTAAGTTAGAATCCCGTGTATTACATGGGTTGAATAAATGTAACATTATATATTTAGTAATAAAAATTTTATGTTTTTAAAAAACCATGTATTACACGAATTGAATAAAATATTACGTGATAGTTATAAATTATGTTAAGTTAGTTTTTTTTTTAAATTAGCTTAGTATTAATTTTTGTATGTAACTGATAAATGTTAATTCATATTAAACTTTAGAAACCCGATATATTACACGGGTTGAATAAATACAATGTTATATATATATACTTAGTAATAAATATTTACATATTACATATTTATTAAAAACGTTTTATAAAAAATATATAAATCATTTTTATTTAATAGAAGAGAGGCTGGAAACAAAAAACTATAAAAACAATTAAATAAATTAGTATAATTAATAGGAAAGAGGCGAAAAAAAAAATTGAGTATGCATGATAGAGTGACAAGTGTCTAATCAAAACCTTTATTTATTATCCCTACTAGGTTAAAGTCCATGTTTTACATGAGTTAAATAATTACAACTTGTTATAAAAGAGTGTTTTCTATAAATATTTGTATCTTTGATGTTATTAGTCATCTGTGAAATAATAAATAATTAAAATTTTCTTACGATTTAGTAATTTTAAATAAAATATTAGAATATATGTTAGATATTTAATTATTTAACATCATCATTATTTAATAGGAGAGAAAGGCGAAAAAACAAATATCCAGATTTCATCAGAAGTCGACAGGTAGCAAATATAGTTATTCAATTATTATAATATAGGTTAGAAACCCTATATATTATATATGGTGAATAAATAAATTGTTATATATAATTAGTAATAAAGATCTAATATTACATATTTTTGACATGTTACACAATTTTTTAAGAGTTAATTACACAAATAGGTCCTATGATTTGGGTAAAATAACGTGTATGAGTCCTAACTTTAAAAAGTTACAAGTTTAGGGTGGGGTTTGGGTAAAATAACATGTATGAGTCCTAAGTTTAAAAAGTTGTAAGTTGAGGGCCTGTGGTTTCAATTTTATAACATGTTTGGATACTAAGACTAACTTCCATTAAATTTTCTTTTAATTTTAAGTAAAATGACTTTTTTACCCTTGACTATTAAAAAATAAAAAGAATATCTTACGGGGACTAGTTTGTAATTTACTTAAACAATAATTAAAAATATAAAAATAGACTTAAACTTAATAAATAAAAATAAAACCCCAATCTTCCCCATATCTCCACCAGCTCCGTGTGATATCTCCGGCGAATATCCGACGTCTACTACGAACATCTATCTCTGTCTCGAACACCCATCTCTGTCTCGTAGGGAGTATGACCGATGAAGGTGTGCGAATGACAACGAAGGGGATGAAGACTCCCTACGAGACAAAGATAGATGTTCGTAGTAGACGTCGGATATTCGCCGGAGGTATCACACGGAGCTGGTGGAGATATGGGGAAGATTGGGGTTTTATTTTTATTTATTAAGTTTAAGTCTATTTTTATATTTTTAATTATTGTTTAAGTAAATTACAAACTAGTCCCTGTAATATATTGTTTTTATTTTTTAATAGTCAAGGGTAAAAAAGTTATTTTTACTTAAAATTAAAAGAAAATTTAATAGAAGTTAGTATTAGTACCCAACCCTGTTATAAAATTGAAACCACAAGCCCTAAACTTGCAACTTTTAAAACTTAGGACTCATACATGTTATTTTACCTAAACCACAGGCCCTAAACTTGTAACTTTTTAAACTTAGGACTTATACATGTTATTTTACCCAAACCATAGGACCTATTTGTGTAATTAACTCTTCTTTTAATAATTAAAAAAAACATAATTTTTTAATACAAATTTTAGAAACATTATATAGTTATTTTTTTTAAATGTTTTATAAAAAGAATAAAAGAAATGTTCAAACTATAAAATGTTTTATGAACAAAGCTATTTTTTTAATAAAAAAATATTTTATAAGAATAGTTATAAAAATCATTATTATTTAATAGGAAACAAAAATTACATTTTTTTATACAAACTTGTATCATTAAATAAGAGAGAGAAGCGGTAAAAAATGTTAAGAATAAACATGAGAATGACATGTGGCACCCCAAAACCTTTATTTATTAGTATGTATAGATAGATTCTGTTGGAGTGGGTCCCCCTTCCTTGGGCCGATGTGTCATGCTTTTCTCGCGCCTTTTTCCTCATAGGTGGACACCCTTTCTGGGGTGCCCCACATGCACACGCCATAACCTCTGTGACAGTGACTTTTATGGATCTGGGTCAAGCCCTAGGATCCATTCATGGCTTATTCGGGTTATACCTCTTCAGGAAGCTACCTTTTACAGATACATAGATATCTAAAACTTAGTGCATTTAAAAGCAGTTTAATGTACAATGTTACAACTTAAAAATCTTATTATGGAGATATATATTATATATAATTGTTACAACATAGTACATTAAAAAACATATTTTGACGAGTGCATGTGTTAACAAATCAAATTATATTTTATTTAAAACGTGTAATACATAAACACCCTACTCTTTATTGCATCACACGATTTCATACCGCAAACGTCCGACTCTTTGATGAAAAAATATATACAACCATCCACTTTAAGTATGTTTGTGTTCCTTGTTGTCGACGGAATCTTGAAAAGGCAAAGGGTTTTGGAAGGATGAAGAAACACTATGATATTGTGGTGGTGAATTGAAGCATGCTTGCTTGGACCATTTTGCAAATCAATCAACGTTAAATCATGTTTGGTTTTTTGAAGATAGAAACCAACCACGTCTTATTAGCTTACAAGATAATATCGTCACGAATTTTTTATTTTTTTCATATTATTAAAGTAATAATATTTTTGTTTTTATTCATCGTCACGTCAAATGATTGTAATTTAAACTAACTTTGTTGAATTTAGATCTTAATCGTGTATAACATTTATTGAATTTTCAAATGTGCTAGTTTAGTATTATATAAATAGACGGAAGTTAAAAATTTACATTCTTGATTTAAGTTCTTTAGAAATAAAATATAAAATATCTTTTTTTAACAAACATTTTTTATAGCTAAACACCATCTAATCTTACATTTATAAAAAGTTTAACACATATCATTTTTGTTGCGGTAAGTTAATACTATTACACCACTGCTAGATCAGGAGTATATGAAATATCTTTTTGGTATATATATACTAGGTTAAAAACTCGTATTTTATATGAGATTAATAAAAGATATTAAATAGTTAGTAATAAAGATTTATGAATTAATAAAGAAATTATTAAATAATTAGTAATTAAGAAAAAATAAGCGGAAAAAAAATTTAGGCTCACGAAATTATGACATGTGGCACAAACTCGGAATGAGCCGTATTGTGTAGGATTTTTCCTTGGATGCTCTCCAACTCTGATGCCAAGTGGACCCGGTTAAGACAACATATTGACCGGAGTTGGACGAGTTTCTCTCATGTGACAGGGGGTGCGACGTCACAACATTAAATGTTCGCCGTTCAAAAAAAATTAATATATTTTTTATTTTTTGCATAATTTCTTTCCAAATTACTTTTGTAACACATTTAAATATAAATATGTGTACAATTAGCTAACTATTGAATTGGAGGCATACTTCAAGAATTGGTGATCTGGTTCCAAAGTAACATCAACACAATTTAAGAACAATACCAACAAAATATTAAAGCCACAACACATCATATCATATCATAGATAATAAAATTCATGGAACATTCGTGACCTATTAATTGGCCATCAAAAGTACGTAGTTTAAAAAAGGATAGATATTGCTTATTGACTCGATTTGCATTTATTGTGTATACAATAATCTGTATTGCTTATTGAGTAGCTTTGCATTTATTTATGTGTTCCGTTAAAATACAATAACAAACTAAACAATCTATGCTTTGTACATCAATAATCTATATTATGATACATCAAATAACAATCAACATTTACATTGTACACAACAATAATCTATATCGACTTGATTTGCATTTATCGTGTTAGAGGATTCATATTTGGTTTCCTATCATCATCCTCATCTCCAAAATTTACGAAGAATACAAGAATTCTTGTTTTTTTCACTTCACGATCTCATTCCCATACCACATCCCTAAAATTTTAAAAGAAAGTTTTAGGAGCTCCCTAAATGTAGAGGCTTACTATTCATGGTGAGGGTTCCAGAGAAAACCACATACTTAGGCGAAAACCGATAAAACCACTAAAAAAACTGATTTTAACCAATAATATAATAATATTTATTTTTTATTTTATTTTTATTTTTTATAAGAGTATCAATGTAATATTACACATTTTTACCAAAAAATCATTTAAATATTGGCTTATGTACATGTAACCTATAGTGTTACGTATACGTAAACAGAAAACAAAAAAATTGCGGTTACGTATACATAACCCATAGTATTACACACTATTTTAGTGGTTTTCTCGGTTTTTGCCTAACTTTATGGTTTTCTCTTGATTCTTTTCCTATTATTCATACCCTATATTTATTTATTTTTTTGTTTTTTGTGAGTGTAAGAAAGAGAATAAGTAATAAAACATGTAAAAATTCATCGAGGAAGCTAATGCGAATGCTTTAAGAGAGATAGGAAAAAAGGCTTGCAAGGTTTACCGAATAAGATATTGCTTATATTTAGCCCCATCCAACCTTCTAATTCTATGTGAATTGTATAGTCTCTTTGACGAAGGAGAAGCATGATAAATGCTCCACCTTATTCTAAAGCATTTGAGTAAATTTCCACCTATCTTTAACCTTCGTGAGCCATGTTTATGATTTGATAGAAAATTTATGCAATATATCTCGAAAAATAAGGGTGGTGCATCCAACTCCTTATACAATCTCGAAAAATTTCCACCTATCGTTAACTTATTTTGCTCTAAACACTTTCATATATATATATATATATATATATATATATATATATATATCTAATATACACCTCTCTAGTTTCTTTGATATTCTAACATCAAAACGAAGTGAGAGATTGAAGATCATAGAGCAAAATAGAAGAGTTATGCTACAACTATCATCATCTGTATTCTTGTGTTCTATTATTGTGGTAGCTTGTTACCACGTCTTGAGATATATTTGTAAGGGGCACTCACTAGTGTGTGTGAGTTAGTTGATGTTGTCACTATCTTGATATAGTGTACGATTGGGTTGGGAACACTATCTTGATTTAGTGTTGAGTAGTGTGGTATTGCACTATCTTGTCGTAGTGTAAGTTTATGTGAGTGCAAATACCACTATCTTGACAAAGTGAGTTGAAGAATGTGATTACTACCTTTGTTTAGTGAGACGTTGTACAAGGTGATCACTACCTTTGATTAGTGAAACACTTGGTGCGTCAGTGCTCTTCCGTTCGAGAGCAACGTTTAGTGGAGCAACTCTCGATGGATGTAGAGTGGATTAGTTAATATCTACTTGAACAGGGGCAGAGCTATGTTAAGCCCAACGGGGTCAAGCCACCCAATTGATTTTGACATTTGTATAGGCGTATATAATAGAAATTCCGGTTTGACCCCCGTCTTTTTGGAACAGTGACCTCGTAAAAGATTGTTTGCGTAAATTTGTAAAGGATTGTCTCACTGTTGCAGTCGTCTTCCCTAATAATGCGTCACTAGGTCGCAGGTTCGATTCACACTCCTTGCAATATTTTTGGTAACTTGTTTATTTTTTTTCCAGCTCCTTTTCAATCTAAATTTGTTTCTTTTTTTTCAATCTAAACTGTTAAGCCCAAGTCCCTTATCAAAATATTCAATTTTGCCATTTGCTTTGTTTTTGAAGTCTAAAGAAACCTAAACTAACAAAGCAAAACTAGATTATAGACTTCAATTTTCTTGCGAATATATTGCCATCTTACTTGGACCCGAACGCCTCTAATTTACTATCCTGCTCTTTTTGGTGTTCTACCACTGCCATTCGTAATCCATGATAGCACCACATCGCAGATGGGAGTTTGCTGTAGCAGCAAACTGGTCAGATTTCTCCATTTTTTATTTGTTTCTCGTTTAATTTTGTGTTATTGTTTCATGTTAAACCCTAAATTCCTAGTAAACCTTATAATTGGTCGTAACTTATAAGTCGTTTGTTTGCTTTAAAAGTGCTAATGAATTGTTGATTGAATTTTACGAGTCTAATTCACCAAAGAAGATTACTACAGTAAAGTGAAGAAGTCAAAGATTACGTTTCATGATCGATTCATTTAAGATTTGTTTAAGTCAACTGTTTTTTTTATAAATAAAGAAAGTTGTGGGCATATAGGTTGATAATGAAAAAATAAACTAAATAGATGAATTTGACTTCAAGCTTTACATGGCCAGTTGTATTAGATAGCATTAAACTTCAAGCTTCATTTGAGACTGTAGGAGCTGTCATAGATTATAGAATGTTAGGTTGGATAAACAAAACTAGGAGAATATGAGATTTGGTGATAAAGCAAATCAAGGAAAGTATGCAAAAATGAAATAATAATATGAGTTTTGGATGAATAAAACTTTCTTCAATCGCATAACTTGGATATAATTTGACCCGAACCAAAAAACTACAAGTTGACTGGACATGGCCCGAAAACTCTATAAATGGAGTTGATAGATATCCCAACACCAAAACGTACCGACCCCATTGAAAAAACTTTCTGGCTCCGCCACTGTACTTGAACCTCTATAAATTGGTTTTGTCTTTGTAACCCTAAACTTTTTACATTTCTTGCATAGTTCTTTAATTGGTTTTGAACCAAGTGTTTATCATACTAGTTTAATTTTTAATTACAAATATTTTAAGAAATCTCCCTTTGGTCTCGATGTTGATTGATTTACAAGGTTCCAACGGATTTAAGAAGAAAACAAATTTGCGATTGTCAAACCAGACCAACGACCATAGTATACCCTTTCGATTTTTTTCCTTCTAGATTTTGAACACAACCCCCCGAGAACACCCTGATTTGCGTACAAAAGCAGGCTGCTACCCTTCTGGTTGCAACACAAATCAGCAGCCCAAAAGAAATTGTGTTGACCCCTTTTTTATTCACGCCTGCCCTCCACCGACCGGAAACACCAGTCAGCAGAGTCTTCTTCCTCCTCTCAAAACCCTTCTAATACCAATTGATGACACAGACCCGAAAATCACACCCACAAAACTCGGGATTTGATAAAAAAAAATTGATCGACTCTTTTGTTATTAATCAAACACTACAAGAAAAATACCCTGTGCCGACGCCGCCTATACCGACGACATGTCGTCGGTATAGGTCAAAACCAAAATTTTGTCAGGGACACCCTATACCGACGACATGTCGTCGATACAGGGTTGAGCCAGATGGAGGGAAAAATGGCGCCCAATGAATTATTGGGGAAAAGCCTATACCGACGACATGTCGTCGGTATAGGGTTATTTTGATTTTATTTTTGTTTTTTTAATATAATAAACATTTCGTCGGTCAAAAATTTTTTTTAATAAAAATTAAAAAAATTCTAAAATGCCTTATACCGACGACATGTCCTCGGTATAGGTTTTTTTACTTTATTGACCAGTCAAAACCTAACGAATCCTATACCGACGACATGTCGTCGGTATAGGAAACCTATTGCGCCGACTTTGTAGCCTATACCGACGACATGTCGTCGGTATAGGGCTCAGCGCGATTAAACACAGAATCCAGCTTTCTGCTTCCCATTTTCACCCAAAACCTTCAAAAATCTCTCATACTTTCTCTGTGGCGATTTCGCAGTTTTGGTGTGTTTTGTGGAGCAATTTTCACTAATCTCTCGGTTTTTAAGGTTAGTTAACATATATGTTTCAATTTTGACCATAAAATCAAAATTTTTGGGTTTTTTGGTTAATTTCTTTGTTTTTTGTTAGGTGTTTGAAGCTTTGACAATTGTTTGAGGATTTCAAGCTATTCGAAGATATTTGCAAACTTGGTTAGTAATTTTTTTATAAATTATGTTTAGATTATGTTTGTATGTATATTGTTGTACTTATTTTGTATGTATGTATATATGATTTAGATGTATGATTTTATAAATATTTATGAAATTTTATTATGAAATTAGTTTAGAAGTGAATTAGGTTTAGATGAAATTTGAGAATTTGGATGTATGTTTGTATGTATATTGTTTAGATGAAAATTTGGGATTAAATTAGGTTTAGATGAAAATTTAGGAAATTTGGGCATTTATTATTTGACAATTGTTTGAGGATTTCAAGCTATTTGAAGCTAATTGTTTGACAATTGTTTGTGTATGTGTATGTATGTTTATTTATCGAATTGTGTATGTAATTTGAGAATTTGGGCATTTATATATGTATGTTTGTATATATGTTTGTATGTATGTTTATGTATGGAATTGTGTATGTAATTTGGGCATTTATATGTGTATGTGTGTTTGTATGTATTTGTATTATGTTTATGTATGGAATTGTGTTTGTGTATGTAATTTGGGAATTTAAGCATTTATATATGTATGTTTGTATATAATATGTAGGTATATATTTGTGTATGTGTGTTTGTATGAATTTTGATTATGTTTATGTATGTAATTTAGGAATTTGGGCATTTATGTATGTTTGTATATAATATGTATGTATATATGTGTATGTGTGTTTGTATGTATTTTTATGTATGAAATTGTGTTTATGTATGTAATTTGAGAATTTGGGTATTTATTTGTGCTTACTAATTTTTTTTGTTGTAGAAATAATGGCAACGACGGCGCAATCACATGGTGGTGATGGTGGAGACGATGGATATGGGAGTCCGTATAACTTAGAATCGGGTTGTGCGAGAGGTAAGTTACTTGTTAGTGTTTAATAGATGTCTTTATAATTGCCTAACTTTCATGTGTCAATGTAGGTGGTGCCTCATAAAAAAGGCGTTCTAAAGGAAAAAACCTCAAATTATATAAGAAATTTGAGGAAAATGGGAGGAAGCCTCTTGACATTGATGTTGAACTTCATGGCGGTGGCTACAAGTTCGTGGGTCCTAACGCAACTGATTTTATACGTGCTATCTCTTTGGAGGTTGAAAAGGTTGTTCCGCCATATTATCCTAACTGGGCCCAGGTTCCAAATGAGAAGAAAGAGGCAGTATATCCCATTCTATTAGTAAGTATAGATGTTTTATAATTACTTACAATTTCATAACTATTAGATTATTTCTAATTACTTTCCACTTTTAGGATTATTTTAATCTGGACGCCTGGAGAAACACTGACAAGTGGCGAGGCGTTCAACTCGGAATCACCGCCGAGTGTCAAAGGGCTTATAAAGACCGCAAGGGAGAGTTGAAAGTTCATTTCGACTACAATGGGGGATACGATGATGTGGAGGCGGCGAGAAGTAATCCACCAAAAGATGTTGATCAAGAAACTTGGGATATTTTGATTAATCAGCTGTTTTTAAGTGTGGGCTATAAAAACCGCTCGGAGAAGAACAAACAAAACCGAGCAAAACAACGCTACCCAAGTTTACATGGCAGCAAATCATACGCCCAACGCCGACACATGGAAGTATGAAATATAGTTGTTATTATTATACAAACATGCTTATTAATTCTAGTGATATTATTTTTGTTTTTCACAGGGGACCGACCCTATTGACGTGTTCAGATCGACCCATTATAAAGAAGGGACGGGATGGGTCAACGATAGTGCATCAACAGATTATGTAAGTTAAATGATTTTGTTGTTAAAATATCCAAGTTTGACTTTAACGGGTCAAAATGACCCAAACACACTTTAATATACTTGGAACATCCAACTCGAGGTCAATTGTTGAATATGTTTGCTAGTATTAATAGTATTTGTTGTTATTAGTGTTGGTTGATTGTAATTTGTGAATTTGGGTCGTCTATGACCTATAGTTTAAAAGGTTGGTTATCCATTTTACAACAGTTATGCTGTCGAATTTTAGTAAAATAGTAAAGTGATTGCTTATTACATTGTTTAATGCAGGACCGAATCCAAGAGGAGTATACAAGATCCTCTGCTGAATCTGGTGGTGACTCATCCGCCGTCGATGAGTTTGCATGCATGGAGCGTGCATTGGGTCATCGGCGTGGCCATATTCGGGGTGTTGGTCGTGTGGTGAGTAATCTCACACCGGATGTGTTCGGTACTCCCTCTCCACAAACACAATGGCAAGACGTTGATCAGCGTGCGGATAGTCTTCAACAACAATTTCAAGAACAACAACAACGCGAAGCCCAACGAGAGGAAGAACAGCGACTGCAAAATCAACAACTAGAGGAAGAACGTCGTGTGCATAATCAACAAATGCTTGAAATGCAACGATAAATGGATGAAATGCGTCGAATGTGGGAGCATCGAACTAGTAGCGATGATAACTAGCTTGGAGTCGTTGAGCCTTTGTAGTTGTTGGGTTGTCTTGAACAATTTGCTTATTTGTTTGTTTTGAATGTTTAGTTTATCGAACAAGTTGTGGCATCGAACAATTTATATGTTTGTTTTATGTTTCGGATATTTGAATGTTTGTATGGTTTATATATAATTATTTGCAGGTTTCTGTTTTTAGAAATTTAATATTTCTGGAAAAATATTAAAAATTAAAAAATATAAAAAAAAACAGAAAGACCTATACCGACGACATGTCGTCGGGATAGGCCTTTTTTAAAAATTATTAAAAAAAATGAAAAACCCCTTTACCGACGACATGTCGTCGGTATAGGTTGACCCTATGCCGACGACACGTCGTCCGTACAGGGTTTGACTCTATCCCGACGACATGTCGTCGGTAAAGGGTTTCTTTTTGAATTATTTAATTAAACCCTATACCGACGACTTGTCGTCGGTATAGGCTGACCTATCCCGACGACACCTATCCCGACGACAATCTTGGGCTATTGGTACGACTCAATCCCGACGACAGCTATCCCGACGACATGTCGTCGGTATAAGGTATCTCGACGACAAGTCGTCGCTATAGGGTCTAAAAAAGTCGTCGGTATAGGGTGATATTGTTGTAGTGAAACACACTTATTACAATAAACACCGACCCATAAAATAACCTAACTCTAATTCAACGTCCAAACTTGCTAGTGACTCTATAAGGAAACTAAATCAACTCTTACCAAATGAACAATTAAACCCCAATTAAAACAATTACCAAAACTAAACATAACCCTAAACACATAAAACCCTTTTACTTCACCCGTGACCCATATATGAACAAACTCGATTAAGTTCAACAATTGGTTCCAAGGAAATAACATGGTGTAAGTAATTGATGACACCGTGTGATTATCATGGACTCCTTCATGATAGTTAGAATTTACAAGAAGGATACAGAAAAGAAATGTATAAAGGAGAGAAAAAATAAACTTCAAGATGTGAACTACTTCAAATGAGCAGACAATTTTTTTTTACAGAATATATTGAAACTCCTTATTTTTCATTTTCTGGTCATGTTAATTAAACGATTACTGTTTTCATTATTTGTTCTTTTCAATCGTGAGATAAAATGAATTATTGTATTTAATATTGTGAGAATATCTTTTCACATAATGGAGCTCATCATAACTGCCCAAATGTTTTATGGAAGATATTATTAAGAAGACATTCTCATATTAAAGATAATGGCTTTATTAGCAAAAATATTTTTAACTATACAGAATATATTGGTAAAGAGATATTGTTAGAAAGGTGAACATAAAAAAAAACCTACTTAATTTTAATCTTCAACAATTTTGATCGAAATACACCTTAAACACACATCCATGATGCCAATCCAACCTTTGGCATAACTAAATGTGCTCGTTGAAAGAGTTGCGGTGTATCAAGAGAAATGTTTAAATACAAAGTGGAATTTGCATGAGAAGTGTAGAAAGTAATCTCATTCATTAACCACAGCAATCAATGATTGAGATTTTAAAGGGTGTCACTTCATCCGAAGAAGTGAATGAAATATATGAGATAGGTAATATGGGAAAAGCCGCAATTCTTAACTTTTATTTACTTCCTTCATTTATTTTGAACTCAAATAACTTTTGCATACTAAATTATTTAAAAAAAAATACACAATAAATCAAGATTTTTATTATTTTTAAATTGAGTATAATATTGTTATGTATATTTTCTAAATAACATTTAAAGAAAACCCATATCATAACGTCATTATAGTGTAATAGTGTGATTATAATACTAATAGTGTGATTTGTAACGTGATTATAATGTTAATAGCGTGATTTATAGCACGTTGGTTGTTTGTTAATAGTGGTTTATAACGTGAATTTATGTTAATTCATGTACCCTCCCACACCACGTGTCACATTCAGATGGCTTCATGTGCTTAGCACGTTAATTTCACTTTGTAGAATAACTCGACCCGTTACATCAATTTCATATTTTTCTCTATTATATATCTATTTTATTTAAAAATAAAATTGTGTAATTTCAAAGATCTTAATACATATTATTGTGGATAATCAATTTTATTTAAAAAACTTATATACTTTATACTAACTTATGTCGATTAAATTCAAATGTGTCTTTATCATAGACCATTCAACATATTTGACTAAGCATCGAATAGGTCACGAAAGTTTAAATATTATAATTTTGACGGAAAAAAACTATTAGTTAAGTAAAATAAATAGCAATCGATGAATAGTGATTCATAAGTTGTAAAGCATGGAGTACAATGATGCCTTTATTTGTTCATGCTACTTTTTCAATACCATTCCTTTCACAAATATCAACTAATAAATAGAGATTTTGACTTTTTTTTTATTTATTATAAAAACTCTTTTTCATGTCAGGGCAATCTTAACCGATTATATGCTTTATTTGTAAAAAGGTTATTTACTATTTCGATTACTCTTTTTTTCCCTTTTTTTTTATTTAAGTAATATATTTTTAGAAAAAAATTTTTGATATACTGAAATACGATCACCCCTCCCTTTAATGACATTATTATTTTTTAATTACATAGTTACTATAATTTTTATAATAACGGCTAAAACCAACGAGTCAAGTATGATATGTTTTGAATTTTTTTTTAAAACATTTTAACATTTTTTTTAAATTAAGACTATACCGTTACCATATTATTATTTCTACCTACGTTTCGATCATATGTTCATAACCGGGTCGTTGCAACGCGCCACCCGTCGCAACAAACGGGTTATTCAACCCTAGTTAAAATTAATTGCTTTTATCATCTAGAATTTTTTTTAAAGTGTTACGTGTATATTTTGATTCCTAAGGAGTGTGGACCATTTATGAGTGAGTTGAGATCCTACTCATCCATGCTTTTAACTTGTACCACTCGTTAATGTTTGTTTTCCTGATTTGATTGCAAGTTTAGATGGGACTCTTAAACAAATTTTGATATTAGTCATAAGAAAAATGTTATATAATTCTAATTTATTATATAATTAGCTTTTATGTGCTCAAAGTTAATGTTAAATATTCATACTGGCCAGTAGAAAATTTGTTTAATTGACTGAAGGGTTAACGAAGAGCCCAGATGTTCCTCCAGCTCCGTTCATATATGATTGTTCAATTACCGATTTAAATATTTTAAATGATCGAAGACTCCTGAGCACTCTTATGCCTAACAATTTAAATAAATGTGACATGTTTATCAATATAAATACAACCCTAATTGCTTAATAAAATTTATTTACATCTATAATTAGTTGATTTGAAGATGTTCTTATAATTCTAGAAGGTTAAACATGAAGAAAAATGTCATGGGCCATGATCATCATAATAAGTCTGGGATTATTGACTTGTACAAAAGGAGAATTTGAAAAATCAAATGTATCTTATTGACTTATTCGAAATCAAATTAAAGATCAAACGAGTGAAATGACAAACTAGTTCAGGTTAAACGACTTTATCCCCAATGATGATAAACTGTGAACCAAATTGCCAAAAACATATCTATATTATAAAAAAAATTAACATATATATAATTGTTTCAAAATACAATGTTTATGTTAGCTAAAATGTTATTTGGTTAAGGATTAAGTCCCACTTAACAAAAGTATGTATGATTTATGATGTAAATACATTTGTTCATGTAGGAAATCATTCGTATAGAATAACATAAACAATTTCACTAATTCTAATTACAATACAGAAAGAAAATAAAGCCGTAAATTACAGTATATGTTACATCTTAAATAAATAGAAATTACAAAAAAATGGGGAAGAAGCAGAGATTTGTTGCTGAAGATTCGTACTCAATACGGGTCCCTTAAAACAAATTTCAAGTCTCCCAAAAAAACTCGTTTGTTTCCCAGGGTAAAACCTACGATTTCTTTTATGTTAGAATTTATGACAGATTAATTTTTATTTATTTATCAAGTTCACGTAAAAAATGAGTGAGGTTGTAACGATTCGGATGAAAACAATTATAGTAGATTGAATATATGTATGTTTTAGCTAATCAATTTGATGGTTGATGAAATTTAATAAATAATATCGTCATTGTATGTATACTTTACAGTTTTAATATTCAATCTTCATTTATTTTTCCATAATAGATGTTACTATTTAGGGTGAAGGGGGCACTCACTAAACTACTTAATAGAATTTTATCAACTTAAAACTACTCAAATTACTCATTTACTTATATTTTAATATTCAATCGTCATTGTATGCAGCGCAACTTGTTGCCCGTTTACCTTCCACTTTATTGTAATCGTCCTATTTTAATTCTTCAAATAAATACCAAGATTGAAACTACTCAGACACTCACCTCTCACACCCGAGTAAATTTACTCGAATTCCCCTCAAACTTTACTCGGCCCAAGCAACTCTGATGGATAGGGGGCGGTGTACCTCCTTTTACTCGGACTCCTCTCCTACTCGGCGCCCCTCTCATCCTTAACCAAACATCATAATATTGTTAAGTTAATATAGTTAACTTGTTAATGTCATTCGAAAAGAGAAATAGTAGTATAATATAAGGATTTTAATAAATTCTTCTAACTTATTTTAAACTCTAGGATTTTAAACTCTTGTGCTCTAATGGCACAAACTAAAAAGTTTATAATAAACACACACTACTAGAAATTTAGGCAGATTCAACGACCTTTCTCGACGACATGTCGTCGAGATTGACTCGTCGGCAAAGTTCCGTCGAGACTACTTGAAAAGTCGTCGAGAAAACGTCGTCGAGATAGATTACACTTTTATCGACGACATGTCGTCGATTTTAGCCCGTCGGTAATAACTTTTCAATTTAAAAAAAAAGATTAAATAAAATTTAAATTGATCAATACCGACGACATGTCGTCGAGATTGATCAATTTAAATTTTATTTAATCTTTTTTTTTTAAAATCTGGAAAACTCAATCCCGACGACACGTCGTCGAGAAAGAGTTATTTTTAAAAAAAAAATATTTTTTAGAATTTTAAAAATTTCCAGTAATTTAATACACAAAATTCAAAACCTGTCAAACCTGTTATATATTAATACATTTCACAACAATATATTATTTAAAACATCTAACAAAAAGTATACAAATTGTATAAATTATTACAAATCGTTCAAATAAAAGTTACAACCAAGTTTATTCATCTTGATCGTCGTCATTTTGGTTGCCAGATTGGTTGCGGTCTTGTTGCATCTGTTTCACGGTCTCATTCAGTTCACGAATTTGTTCTTTTAATTCGTTGAATTGAGACTCGGAGAGAGCCGAAACATTAGTGGGCATGTTTCTAACTTTTCTTCCAACTCCTCGGCTCCAACCGCGTCTCTCGCCAAGCGCACGTTTTAGGACCTCTTCCTCATCAACTTCTCCGCCTTCTTGTTGCATCCGGGTCAATTCTTCTTGAATTGTATTCTATAATAAACAAAAATTACACATATAAAAAAAAATTCAAAAATCCGACAGCATAACGACTACAAAATTGATAGCCAACCTACTTAACAATACTCAATAAACATAATAATTCAACAAAACTCAATAGCCAACCTACTTAACAATACTCAATAAACATAATAATTCAACAAAACTCAATAAAAAACTATAATAAAAACCAACAATAACCAATATGATTAATATTCTAGTGTATTTCCCAAACTTGGAATTCCCTTATCGATATATATACTTACCCAATCGTTTTGTGCCCGATCGTTGACCCATGTGCCGTGAGACGTGTGCATACGTCTCCAACCATCAATTAGGCTGACGGTTCCACCTTGTTGTACCTATAAACAACAAAAATAATGTTACTAATATTTGACTAACTTATGAATTCATTTTTAGAATAATATTAACAACTTTTGTTACCTCCTCATATCGCCGTTGAGCAAATGACTTGCTCCCACTAGTATTGGCGTATGGTTGTTTAGATCGGTTTGAAGAATTTTGATTGCAGCGTGCAATATATGCGGGATCAAGGTACAATATGTCGATGAGGGAATTCCAATTGCCGGAACTGATGGACTCATGAGGATTATTCCTTGCTTCTTCTAACTCCTCGTAACCACCAACCGATTCAAAATGTCTCTTTAAAGTAGATTTGCGGTCACGAAATCTACGGCCACAATCATCATGGATGCCCGCAGATATTTGTGGCCACTGCGGTGTGTTACTCCAGCTTTGCTGCAACACTTGTATTTGTAGCCCAAAGTGCGTCTACATCCGAAGCATTAGCATATTCCTCGCCGTGATAAAACCAAGTGTCGTATGCTTGTAGAAACCCATTAACACGTACGTGTGAATAAACAAAAGACGGACTTTGCCGATAAGAGTTGGCACACTTTTTACACGGGCAATAAATCTTGCCATCTTCGTCAACATAGTTTTTGGCATTATCTATAAACTTTTGAAGACCTTTTATGAAATCCGGATGGTTACGATCTCGCAGTGCAATCCAACTCTTATCAATTGTCATAACTGTTTTTTGTTAACTGATTGCACATCAGATGAAATATCTACAGGTGATGGATCCTAACCCACCTTTTGAAAATTCTATCTCATATATATACATTTTAACGGGTTGACTATTCAAGAATAAATCGACAGCATTTCCCCTTAACCCTCCAAGTATGTGTATGAAACGCAAACTCGAAGAGTAGGAGAAATAGCTAACAATTTACTCTTGAATAGTCAATCCGTTAAAACGTATACATATCCTAAATGAGATAGAACATTCAAAAGGCAGTCCCAAACGGGGACAATCCAAAATTTAACTCTATTAGTTAAATTTCGGACGGGTATTTTCTAAAGGGTACAATCCATAATTTATCTATGTTAGTAAGTCAAACACGAACCGTTTGTTTTTTATCAGATTTTTCAAAAAAATATACTTTATATAATAAATTAAACTGATTACGTATCTTTTGCTAAAATAATAAATCAATTTTCCAAGATATTTGTGTTAACAAAGGATCGTGTTCGAGTTCGATATAGTAATAAAGTGTTACATAATCTAAACAATTTTTAGTTTAGTAGAAAAGTGTTACCTTTTTAATGCAGTCACAGTCAAGCGGAAAGAGAAAGCTAAACAAGAAACCCTATAAATTCGTTACAAATGTATTAGATATAAAAAACAAATGTATTACATTTCACAAAAATTAAAAAACAACAATATATTCTTTTAATTTATACAAATACCCAAAGAAATAATGCATACAAGTATTTGAGTCAAAATAAATAATACATACAAACTATACATTAAAAAAAATAAAATAACATCATACAATTCATACAAATAATATATACATAACACCACCAATAATACATTTCACAAATACATACAAATACTCAAATAAATAATACATACAAACTATACATTACAAAAAATAAATAACATCATATAATTCATACAAATAATATATACATAACACCACCAATAAATAAATCTATACAAACCTACAATTCACCAATTTCACAAATAATCCATACATTTATATACTTATACATCTATATAAACCATACAAACTTTACATCTATATAAATTAACTATCAATTTCACAACATTAACCATCAATAAAAAAAATGAACCCTACATACTATACATCTATATAACTTAACCACCAATTTCACAAATTAATAGATATATTCATCTATATTATTCAAATAAAAAACAATTAAAACATTTATACAAAACTAAATCTCTCAAATCTAAACCTATTACCAAAATATTAAACAAACATTTATAAATCTATATAAAACTACCCAAATACACCTATAAACACAAGAAATATACATATTACCTCCGGAATTTTCTTGAAACGACGACACGTCGTCGGAAAAACCCTCAATCTAGCTTCCAATCCCTCCACTTAGCCAAAAACTTCACATACACAAGATTTATATTAGAAATTTACGATTATAAAGAAAATTTACAAAAAAAGTCGAAATCGGGTCTAACCACTTGAATAACAAGAGTAATGGTGAAGAAGGAGGTAGAAAACGTTGGATTTTGAAGAAAAATGGCCGGATTTTGTGGGTTTAGCCGAGAGAAATCGTGAGAGGAAAAAGAGGGCAGAAATGAGGAAGAGAAGGGTTTCTGCGAGTTAATGCCCAGTTAGACCAGTCTCGACGACATGTCGTCGAGGTTGGGTCCTTTTATTTTAATTATTTTATTTATTAAATAAAAACAATTTTTTATTATATACCAATCTCGACGACATGTCGTCGAGAAAAGGTATTTTGTTTTAAAAATTAATTTTTTAATATTTTACCAGGCAAAAAAAAAGGAAAACAAAATTAAAAATAGCAATCTCGACGACATGTCGTCGAGACTAGTTTTCACCTTTTCCCGGTAAGCGCCAAAAGTTTTCACCTTTTCCCGGTTAACCATCCCCGACGACCTGTCGTCGAGAAAAAGTGGCAAAAAAAATTCGCGAGATTGGGAAGCATCGCCGACGACCTGTCGTCGTAACAGGTTGAACCAATCTCGACGACACGTGTCGTCGAGATAGGTCGTCGAAACTGCCTAGATTTCTAGTAGTGACAAATGTTAGTTGACATTAATTCTCTTTAGTAAAAAAATCATTTTCATATAAAACAAATGTAAACTTGACTAACATAAAAAAAGTTAAGAACTTATTAATATAAATTAACATTTATAGATGATAATTTATATTTATTAATATTATGACCACCCGCGTCACGGCATTTGTGAGGCATCCGTAGGGGACGTGGAAGAGAGAGGAGGTCTGACTGTAGACGTGTCAAGGAAAGAGACCAAGAGCCGCCACCGGGGGAGAGAGATATTTGTAAGAGTGAAATGAGAAAGAGAACATGGAATATCCATGGGGTAGGTGGGCCGTCCGTGAAAGAAGATGACCGGTGGAAATATCGATGTGGAGGCGCTTGGGATCCAACCTCACTTGTCTTAGAGTATTCACATCAGTTTTTTCATTTCAATCTATATAATTTAACTAATATCGTATTTTTTAACTTCTCACATCTCATTCTCTATCTTTATCTCACTTACAAACATTTATTTTATTATTTTTTCTCTTTCCTACACACGTACAAAAAAAAAATAAAGATATATGAAAATAGATTTTTATATTTAGAGAATCTCTGTTTACTAAGTTATAAAATTTAAAGATAGAGATGAAAATAAAGATTTTGATTCGGATTTAAAATAAAAAGAAACTCTAAATAATAATAAAGATTGAAGATTAATATTGAGATTTTGATGTAAATGTTGTTAACATGTTACACGCTTAAATTACAAGTGACGCAAACTTTTTATTTATTTAATACACAATATAGTAAGTGAATCTTGTGGAACCTGATTAAAACATCACTTATTTATTTCTGGTTATGTAGGGTATATTTTCTCATTAAGATAATATTAAATTACATTTGAAGAATCGTGTGATATGCAACAAACAATCTTTGACCATTACCTAATTACTAACAGTGACATTTATAAGCGCAAAATAAAATTTTGTTTTGTGGACCATAATGATTACTATTAAAATTTTGCAATTATTGGTCGCATTGAATTGAAACTTGGCTAAAAAAAAGGAACAAAATACATGTTAGACATTACAAAATTTTAACTCCTGAATCGTGATTACTTTACTTTTTCTTGAACGATAAATTTGGATCACTGACGGACCACTGGAGTATCATCGTGTCACCAGTGGTACAATCCGATCATATTTCAACACCAAATCACCAATTCAGGAGTAAACCCAATTTTTCTAGGAAAACCTACTGATTAAATATAAAACTAATTTTATAGTCTCAGTACGTTTTTATAAATAATCAACTTTCTTTTATGAATCATTTCTAATCTCCAATCCTTTATATAAGTGTAACAAGTCCAAGTAAGTGTAACAAGTCCAATTATTGACTAGTTGGTTTAGGATTATATTCTTTCATTGTATACAAATTACCGTCTCAGTTAGCATAATATTTCCCCTTCTCGCTAATGCACTACTTATTTTCTGCCTACTTGCAATGCAACTACTTCTGAGAAAGACTCAAACTAAACTAGTTGAAGCTATGGATCTGTCTTCCCGACTACTGAGGTAAGGGCAAAGGATCCACTTGATTCATAAACCATTAGATGGAGAGGGAATCCCACCAAGTCTAGCTATAGCTATCATAAAGCGTCTCGATGCCAAAAAAAAAGCTTCGTGAACCAACTGAAGCAAGGAATATGAGTAGAAGAGTGCTAGCATCCTTGCTCTCTATTGATTCCTCACCGTCGTCTCATCCAAAAGAATAGAATTGGAGGGCGAACTTCTTATCTGTTCTCGTATCAATGTGACCATTGATAACTTTCTCTATTGAAATGTAATCCAGTTCTGGCTTGCTGGGTAAAAGGATAGAGAAAAAGGAATAGGTTAGAAATATTGTTCGTTTCATGTACATCGAACTCAAAGCTTTGTTTTTTTGTTATATGAGTAGAAACTTCATAGGAGGTCATTCATTATGGAATTATTCTCACTTAAGTACACTTAACTGTGAAGTTTCACTCTCATTCACATCCAATGCGTCCAAAACGTGCATGTTTGGCGATATTTAAGGGTCGAACACTCATTATGATTCAATATCTCTCTCATACGCAGTCCTAATGTCTAACAAAAACACCCCTTGGACTCATCAACTTCGATAAGGTTGCCCGACCTTCGAAATATAACAAGAGCGACTCTTTTACCATTTGTAATGTCTAGCCGTCGTACCCACAAATATTATCTACTTTGCTCACACGAAGCTCAAGACTTGGTTTTTATTTTCTCTTATCATCCACAACCAATGCTTCAAATTAGTATCCGACTACGTGTGATTTGCACAAGGGTTGCAGTTAGAATGTATAATAGATTCTTTTTAGTTATATCAATTGAATCTATATACACCATGTAACGGTTATAAAAAGTAAGTTTAGTCGTGAAGATATTTTCCATTTTTCTATCTTTACTTTTCTTGAAAGTTAGAGGGTTTTCAGATTAAATTATTGAAAATTTAGAATATGTGTTCAAAGCTTCTTGCATTTTCTAGTTTAAATTCTGAAAACACATTTAGATGAAGTTGTTTTGTGTTGGTTTAAATTAATTACAAATATATATAAGAACGTTGAATAAAACTATATAAATGTGAGTAAATAACATTCAACAAAGTAACATAAATATACAATATTAAAGCAAATTTAAATAACTTTCACCTTACAAACCCCTTCGATGTCTTAAAGATTTAAAAAAATAAAAGATGTCAAATGAATTAAATATAAAAGAGTTATAAAAGAACATGTAAAGTAATTTAAATTACAAACAATTAAAAAATATAAAAGACCTATAAACATTTATCATATAGGTGCTAAATATAAAAGAGAATATAAATACAACGATAATAAGTTAAATATAAAAAAGATATACAACTAAAACAGATTAGGCTACCAGAGATACAACCCGAAGTATCTTAATGTCTCCAACTAATAAGTGATAGACACATCATTTTTATCCAAATCTAATTCTAAGTATTCGATAGAGTCGCAACCGTAAGTACCCTAAGTTTTTTTCTTCGTTTTTTTAAATTAAGACAGTTATATATTAAACTAAAAAAGGTTGTTGTATTTATAGATTTAAAAAAAAAATTTAAAAGGGTTTGTCTTATTCCTAGAAAACAAAACAAGGTGCCCATCGAAATAACATGCGAGTGTTCACTAAAACAAAATCGAGAAAACAAAATCCACAAGATACTAAGGTTATTCGTAGTGGTTTCACGTCACTCCCTTTCATGCCCCACCACGTCAGCGTCACATTAGCGCCACATCAGCATAGGAGTTTTCACTGTCCATTTTCACTAAGGTGCGTAGTGGTTTCACGCCCCGCATTTAATTTTTAATCATTAACTAATCATTTAATTAAAATACAAATAAATTTATTTAAAATATAAAGATAAAAAAATACAAATTTATTTAATTAAAAAACAAACATATTAAAATACAAATAAATCAATCGTCACTCGTACGATTTGTTTAAATATGCTACGCAAATCACCGCGTAGGCTGAGATGTGTATCCCTGTCGCGTAATACGTTACGAATTGCGTATTTCTCTTCCGAGCTTAGTTGTGCTGGCGTCGTGTGCGGGTTATCATCATAGTTTTGGCAAACGGCTAGCCCCATGTCTTCCAATATCATGTTATGTGCCACACCCCAACCGATGGCAGATTATACGTCGGGGCGGACGCGGTTGTTCAACAAGCACAATGTTGACTATTAAAGTTTAAATTTTTCATTAATGACTTTCAAGGTTCAATACAAAGAAAAGAAACAACACATAACAAGAATAAAAAGTTTAATTTGATAAGAATCTAAGTCTCAAAGCATCCTATGTGATCATAATAAAGCTTCATGCTTGTAACCCTGAAACATGTTGAGTAAACTGTCAACTAAAAATAGTTGGTGGGATACGAAAGTTTTAACATAGTTTAATAAAGTCTTTGAAAAGTTTTACAATTCACTATGTCATGCATTCTATAGAATAAGTGTGAGAACAAACATGTTAAACATTGTCCATATCAATCCTTCAACCAAGTTTAGGCATAACCCGAAAGTTACTCTTAAAAGTTTAAAGTTTAAATTCAGTAACAATCACCATGGACTCCCCCCGAAGTGTCAATCAATCTAGGTGGATTGGTCAAATACAATATATTTATCATTGTTACTATAGGCTTGATCAAAGTTAATGGATATGCTAGTATTAAGTTTAATTTAAGTATGCAAGTCTCAAGCATAATAACACAAGAATAAGCATGTAGGCATAGTTGTACAAGAATTGTATAAGTTTGGAAGTTTGATACATGTTCCACCCAAAGTTTATAAATAAAGTAAAACGAAAAAGGGGCTAAGTATACTCACTTGGAATGATGAAGAGTATCCAACAAGGTTAAGTGTAGTAAGACTTTGAGGGAGAATATTCTCACAACAAGCCTAAGAACATAAGTTTAAAGTTTTAGGTTGCTTCTATAAGTCTAAGGTAAAAGATCTATGATTCTAAGATTAACTAGGGTTCCAAATGGGAGACGGGAATGGTTATGTTTATAAAGTATAAATCAAGTTTCAAATAAAGGTTTTGAATGAATGGCACAAGACTTGATTTTCAAAGTTTAATAAGTTTATGGTTTAGAATGATTACTGCTTACAATAATTATTTAGAAACCTTACAATTATTAATTACACAAGATTGATAACAATAATCTAAGATAGTTTTCTAAGTATTTATAAGTGTTGTTATAATAATAGTTAAGTAAAAGACTAGCCAAAGAAGTTGTGGTGTAGTGGTTGAGGTGAGGCCTGAAGTCCCAAGGGACCCGGGTTCAATCCCTGCCACCACCATTAATTTCCGAGGCATGTAAATGAGGCCTAGTTCTTAGGCTGATGCACCAGGGTTTTACCCACTCCGATCTAGGGTTCGAGCCTCGGCTCTCCCTCAAGCCCGGAAGGGGCCGTATTGGGTGGGATTTTTCCTTGGATGCTCTACAACTCTGACATCAAGTGGGCCGGTTAAGACAACATATTGGCCGGAGTTGGACGAAGCTCTCCCATGTGACGGGGGGTGCGACGTCACAACATTCAATGTTCGCCGTTAAAAAAAAAGTAAAAGACTAAATAATTATTTAAAGTTTAACAACAATTATTTAAAGGATAAATAGTTATTAAAAGTTTATATTAATGATTTAAATAATAACTATTTTAAGGATAAAATAATTATTAAATAACAAGTATTTAATGAATAAATAAAGAATTTAATAATAATTATTAAGGGTTAAACAATTATCTATAAAAATAATTATTTTATTTAGTCAATATAAATCATTTAAGATTTATTAAAGTAGTTAAGCATTAAACATTTATTAATTTGTAGATAAATAATGTTTTACAATGGGTTTATAAGTTTAACTAAATAGTTTGGAATCATAAGTTTAAACATATATGTTTAAATATGAATTTCTTTTCAAATTTATTTTTCGATTATAAGCTTATAATTGTTTTTAAAGTTTAAATAAAATTATAAGTTTATAAGGATTTCAAATAATGCTTCCTTTAAGTTTATAATTATAAAGTTTACAAGTTTTCAAATGTTTTAAAGTTTCTATTTCTATTTTAAAAAGTTTGAAAATTTATAAAATTAAAGTATAATTACTTTTCTTGTTTTAAATATATATATATATATATATATATATATATATATAAATTAAGTTTCTGTTTTTTTAGAAGGTTTATAAGTTTATAAAAGTATATAAACAAATAAATCTTAAATTAAATAGGTATAAATTTTATAAACATGTAAAAGCTTATAAGTTTATGTTTTCTAATTAATATGTAAGTTTATAACTCATTTTCTGATTTTATAAAATCTATATAAGTTCCTGTTTTTAATTAAAGTTTAATTTAATGTTTTATTTCAGAAAATAATTAATAAATTAAGTTTCTGATTTTATAAAAATCGCCTCTGTTTAAAATATAAGTTTTATAAAAGTCAAGAAGTATTTTTATAGTTTTAAGTGTTTAAATATATTTTTAAAGAATTATTTATTACAAGTTTTAATGAAGTTTTAATTAATTAAAATAGTTCCAGAATCTAAAAGTATAAATAGAAATCATTTTTAAGTTTATAAAACTATCCCAGATTTTATAAAAAAAACTAAAAGTTTAAGACTGTTTGGAAAAGGCTGAAAAAAAATGAAATGGCAAAACTCGGGTTGGCCGGATTCAAACCCGGGTCACTCGAGTCACACACACACGCCTTAACCACCCGACTACGGGCCTCGTTAAGTTTAAACCCGGAAAATCAAATAGATAAGCAGTATCTCAAATCACGCCCAATTTCCTTATGAACCCTAGAAACCAAAATCCAAAATACGAATCGATTAACCCTCTGTCATTGCGAATTGATAGAGGGCTTTTGTTCCTTGAATGAAAATGAAGATTTTGGCTTTTCGAATTACCTGATATGAAGCCGAGACGAGGAAGGACGGGTCTGGGTTCGAAGTCAGCTGTCCACGAGTTCGAATGGCGAATGCAGGTCCGATTTGGAGTAATTGTGAGTATGGGAAGTTAAAGGGTGTTGTCGTATAGATGTAGCAACTGGTTTTTATACTCAATTTCATCGTTTAATGTCCGGTTAGTTGGGGAGATTACGGTTGAGTAATACGAGTTAAGATTTGGATTACGTGACCGTTTAACTTGAAATTGGACATTGAATGTCATTGGGTTTCGGTCGCACGCTCGAGGCGAAACTCGAGGTTCATTGAATTTGGCCTGGAAACGCGTTTTTTTAATAAACGAGTCAAAAAGCGGCCATGGCGGGGATCGAACCTGAGATCGCTTCCAGGTTCGGGAGTTTGGGTTAATTGCAGAACAGGCCCCTGTAGTTTAAAGGGTTTGTTATTTTATGTATAAACTTGATTTTAAGTTTAAAATAAGTTTCAATAATGGCTGTTTTAGTCCCTGGACTTTCATAAATATGTTTTATATATTTTTTTATAAAAATTCTCTAAAGTTTTATAGGTTTTATTGCCTTTTATTATTTTATAAATTTATAAAATAATTTCTAAGATTTATGGTTTACAAGTTTAAGTATTTTAGAATAAATTTATGAACTATTTTTTATTTATATAATTATAGGTTTGTAAAGTTTTTAAGAATCGAACATATTTTTCATATATATTTTTAAATAAGTCTCATATATATATATATGTGTATATATATTTCAAGTATACTTGTTTTTCTTAAATATATATCAATTAAATCAATATTTATAGAATTTTTAATAAAAGTTCAAGCTTTGAATCAATAATACTTGCAAACTTTAAGAAATGATAGGTCGAAAAATACTGGATATTACAGTCTCCCATACTTTAGGAAAATTCGTACCGAAATTAAAGTAGAAGGTTCCTGTTTTCAAGATTTAAGCTTATGATACGTGCAAGGATAATGAGGAGGATAACTTTCATTTGCTTTACGTTCCCAAGTGAACCCAGAGTTGCGTTTAGGTTTCCGAACGGACTGTGACGATGGGAGTACAATTGCACTTGAGTTTCTAAATTTCATGGACCATGATTGCCAAGAGTTTCACTAAGAAGCATATAGTTTCATCAAGGGATATGAGGATTTAGTTTTTTTTTTTTGAGATGAATCTAAGGAGAAGGATTGTCGAATAAGCATTTGGATTCTAACGATGAAATGCATTACTTGGAATAGATTTGATGATAATTGGATGATCTGAGTTTGCTCGAAATGTAGTCTAATATACCTACAGATTGTCATGTTACCTGAGTTTCGTTGCTATCTATCACGATAGGTCTTAGGTCATAGCACACGACAGAGTTTACTATGTCTTTCCATACGCTGATTTTCATAATTACGTGTGCACCCGTAAGTACTCGAATCGTTGCATGGTACGCATAGATCCTTCCGTTTGTGTGTGGGTCAAGAGAGGGCACATAGATTGCTTAGTGCATAACTATTGTTTTCATGTAAGAGTAGTTATCAATTAACTGAGTCCCTAGAGGGAAACGTCAATCAGTAACTAAAGAGTAATAATGTGGCATGACTTAGAGTTTCAAAGCTTCCTCGTGTTTGAACAAGAATACGTCAAACCCCGAGCAGTTTAAATTCTTTCATCTTCCTCGTGTTTGAACAAGAATACGTCAAACCCCGAGTAGTTTAAAGTCTCACATCTTTCTCGTGTTTGAACAAGAATACGTCAAACCCCGAGTAGCTTTAAAGTCTTCCAGTTTCCAACTTTAGTGAATAAAGTGTGTGATCACGCCTTGAGTATAAGGTGATCACTTAAATACTCTAGTGCTCATGAGAGGTGTGGGAAAGTTTTCGTAATGGAATCAATTGTTATACGTTCCTTATCCTATATAGGAGAATCTGGTCGTTCAAGGAGACCAGATGAATGTCGATGTTTGGTTTTTATTGAAGGCAAGTGAGGTACTTTGTGATAGGGAGCAATGTCCTTCTTCATGCTAGTTTCTAGCATTAGAAATGAAGTTTCTTGTGCATTCAGGATGAAACGAGTAACAAGTCTTATAAGTTTTATTCAAGATGAAAGTACATCGATTATCGTAATCAGGAAATTAGGTATGATAAGGCAAATCATTTAGCTTAGATTGAAGTCAGGACATTTCGTTGTACATGCTTACTTTCGGTAACTGAAAAGTGTTGAGCTTTATGGATACGGGTTTGAATGTCGTATTAACTTTTGTATAACGTAACAAGGTGTGTCCCTCCTGACTTAAAGTTTTGACTTTACAGTAATGCGTATTTTGTGTATAGTAGGTTTATTGCTTTTTATTAGTAGCGTGTACTTAGGGTTTTTTTTTGACTCTCGCTGCGGTTTACGTGATCGATAAATTTTATGTAGAAAGATTTAATTTTTTGACATGGAAAGTATTCTATTACTGAAAGTGTTAGATAACGGGGAGGTTTATGATAGTGTTTATAGAAATATATTCACGAATAACTGATCTTGTTTTGTAGCAGCAATTTGCAGTTCATTCTTGTTTGTAGATGGGATGTTCGAAGAAATAATGGGTTAGATAAATGGATGTGTAGTTATAAGAAGGATTTTTCAAGAGACAAGTACGAGTAACAAGTAGTTAGTTTAGCCAAGGCTTAGAAATGGTAAGTGTTAAGAAGTAAAGGCCATAGTTGATCAAGATAATGGTTCATAAGTCATGTTGTTTTAAAAGAACCTTTTTCAAAATAGGATGTTTATTCAAAGTTTATTCTTCAGTCATATTCAACACTTAGGGTTAGATAACTTAATATGTCATTGTTATTTAAATCAGATACTAAGATGAATTGTTTCCGAAGGATGTGTTAGGTAAGAGTGCTAAGTTGTAAAGGGAAAAGGAAGGTTTCGGTACGATTCGTGTCAAATCTGTAAGTAATAACATTTAAATTGAAAAATAGAACTTATCATTAAATGCTTCAAAATTGGGACTTTGGGTCCTTACACATGGAATTGTTTCTTAAACGGAAAATTTAAAACGAAGAAAAATTGGAATTTCATCTAATGCCTTAAATAACTCTCCACTAGGAAGCAGATGAGTACTATGACGAGAACCGCTAAGGTTACCCGGATGGCAAACCTAGCCTCGTCCCTAGTGGTTTCCGTACGACACTCAAGTATCTCCCTTTCTTCTTCCAGGGTTGTGATATTCTCTTCCTGACACCATATCTGATTAGGTTGTTAATCCTTTGGTTCAGCAGGTCGTGTCGTATCCTGTTTTCCATCTCCCGCCTCACAAATTCCGCGGTTCCCACATACTGGTGAATGTTATTAACCGGGAATCCTATTGCAACGGCGGGTGTCCCAGTATGTCTAGCCCTTGGGTTAGGGCCAGGTGCCAAGTATGCATCTCCTGGTGGGGATGAGAACCGGTGGTGAAGATGGGGTGTTTGGAAATGACTTCTTGGTAGAGATGGCCCAGATGCCCCAAACCTTGGACCAGATGTAACATTTTCGATTTTCATTATCTGTATTTCAATTCAATGTGATACATTTCAAATTCAATTCTAGTACACTGATTTGTTCTATTCGTACCAACAATTAAATACTATGTTTCAATTAAAATCCGCAAATTTTACACGAGTATATCCTATTAAATTCTACATAAGTTCATATTTATACAAATCTATCAAAACTGAAATTTACAAGGACTGATTTTATAAATTAACAAGAAAACCCTAATAGGCACGGTCGCGCCTCGTTCTGGCACGGTCGCGCCAAATGCCTTGGCACGGTCGCGCCCTATATGGACACGGTCGCGCCTCTTGTCAGTCTAAACGTAAGTGCAGCCTTTAATCACAGAGACGTTCGATTTCATAACCGTTTCCACACGTTTTCAACTATTAACGAACAAAATTAAGTCTTTTAATCCTCATATTTACAACAAATAAACTAAATTGCATCGATTCATCTCATAACCGTCCATTTCTTTCACGAGACCATCGAATCCACCATTTTGATTGGAATTCTCCCAAGCAAACGCACTATCGATCCTCTCTGAAGCTCCCAAAAACACTGAGTCAGCCGGAGTTGCAGCAAAAGGGCACCGGAGATCAAACCGTCGTCGTCGGAACAAGTTCCTACCGTACTCTATCAATACATCATCCTTCCGGGTAATTGAAACCTTCTACACCTTCGTTTTAGTCTATAGATCAAAAGCCCTAACTTAATTTGGGCTTACAATAGCCAATTTAACACGAACCCGAATCTAGGGTTCATTCTAAAATGGTTTAATCGAATCATACCTTGTACATGTTTTAAATACAATTAAACTATACAAAAAGACTCGTAATAACCTAATGGGTGAAAGCCCTATGATTTCTAACACTATTATCATAAGAAATAGTCAATTCGTTTCTGTTTTGGAACAAACACGGTCGCGCAAGTCTTCTAGCGCGGTCGTGCTTCATGAGACACGGTCGTGCTAATCCTAGCGCGGTCGTGCCTCACACACTCAGACCCGGTCATGCCTCTTGGCTAGACTTAGTCGTGCCTCAGAACCCTAGACACGGTCGTGCCTGGCCCAGACACGGTCGTGCCTGGCCCAGACACGGTCGTGCCTAGTGAACAACTTTGTTATGTCTTCTGTTTGATCAACACGGTCGCGCCCTGACTAGCACGGTCGCGCCCGTGGTCCTAGCACGATCGTGCCTTGTCCCAAGCACGGTCGTGTGTGTGAGAAAATCTTGGCAGAATACTAAATTTTGTATTTTAAAAACAATAAGCATTCCAAATGAAGTTTTAAATAAAAATAATTGATTTTATAAAAAATTATATTAACCTTATTTAAAAAGATCAAATGCCTATTTCTAAAATAAATAGAAATTTTACATGTAAATCTACAAAATTATATTTACACATATTTATAAAAAAATGATTAACAAAAGTTAATTATTAAATTATAATTAATATAAAATACCCGATACATTTTTATAACTAAAAGACTAGGTTACATATTTTATAAATAAATAAATAAGGTAAAAATTATTTATTTAATTTATATTTAAGAATTATTTATTTAAGTTATACTTAATTACCCCTAACACCTACATTATTTTTATAACTAAGTAAATAAATAATAATTTTGTTTTATTATTTAGTTATCCCAAACTCAAACCTTAATTTTATACAATACCATTCAAGTACGAATCACTAACACCTACAACTTCAATTCCTTATACACACATCCAAGTCAACCCTAGACTTAGACATAGACTATTGTGCACACTATTGATTCAATACATATTACACTCTAGGTTAAAGTTGTGCATTACGAGGACCTCGTTACTATCTAGTCTCTCCTGTTTGCTACGCCTTTTGAATCAAGTGAGTATTACATAGCCCCTTTTACTCTTTTACACTTTTTGGGGTGGAACATGAACATTATACAAACTATTTCTTACATTTACACAAACTACACAAATACAAATCCTCTTTACATTCATGTGTGCAATTTGAGCTTTATGCCTGAGTGCTAGTTGTGCTAACTTTTGTGTGCAATTTATGTGCAATCATTAACTATTCAAGCCGACGGTAAACAATGATAGATCTATTGAGTTTGACAAACCCACCCAGATTGGGGTGATTGTTACCGACAACACAATTTTCCATGCTAGTTACAAAGGTTTGATTGTACTTGGTTACACAATAGCTGCTCTCCATAAATGCCTTATTTTATCATTCTATGTAAGGATTTGTTTATTCATAATCTATATTCTATCTATATACAAACCTGTGTTTGCTCACCAACTTTTTAGTTGACCGTATTTTATTTATGTTTCAGGTACTAATGTGTGATTTTGATCAAGACTTGTTACACATAAGTTTTGGACCTAGATAAAATTTAATAAAGGATTATGTATTTCATTTTATGTACTTGGTTTGATTTGGTTTTGTCTTGAATACTTGAAATGAATTTGGATGATTAATATGTTTCAATTTAGTCAACCTTGTGCTCATGAACAGTCTACATGTCTCGCCCCGATGATTCCGCCGTCGGTTGGGGTGTGACAGATTGGTATCAGAGCCTTGGTTATAGGGAACTAGGTTATTAGACACCCTTGACCTAGACTATAACTTTAGGACACCCACTTATGCCATGCTTCATGATTATGTGATATGTGTTACATGCTGTGTTACATGCTTACTATGATTAGTTATTATTTCATTTTGATGCCTTACTTGTTAAAAACTCATGACTTATTAAGATATACTTAAATAATAATTAAATAAACAATATCCCTACCTATACCCTAAAACCTTATAATATTCTTACCTACTCCTCTATCATCATCTCCTTAGCATGTGGAAACTCCAAGGATCTAAATCTATAAAAAAAAATTCTTTATTTCCTCGTTAAGGCTTTTAAACTTTGTTAATTATTTGAGGACACGTGCAATCTGGAAGAGTGACACCTGTATTCTGGGTTTTCTGTCTAGGAAAGCATTTCACATAAATCCCAATCAACCGAGGGACCCGTATGCTTTCCTGGGAATTCCCGGGATGAGTGTTTACTTATAGGCTAAAGCATGTCTCCTTGAAAATTATATGAGTTTAACTAACCTTAATGTGTCACTATTTGAGTACAATCCAAAGTATGATTAACTATTTTATATGTTATCTTATTCTTTTAAATCCAAACAACATTCATAAGTTCTTACATCTTTTCTTGTGTAGTGCAAATCTGTAGAATGCCTCCCCGTCGTGCTACCGTGACCAACAACAACACCGATATTGCTACCATCCTTGCACAACTTGTGAATCAACCCACTCAAGCTAATGGGGCTGCCAATGGTAACCATGGAGCTAATGGGGGGGGGGGGGGTGCCAACCCACCACAATGCACCTTCAAACACTTCAACTTATGCAATCCTCTTAAGTTCTATGGTACCGAAGGAGCTACGGGACTTCTTCAATGGTTCGAAAGTATTGGGAATACCTTCCTCAATAGTGACTGCCCCGATAACCTTCGTGTTCGTCATGCCACAAGTGTCTTACAAAAACGGGCACTCACGTGGTGGAATGGGGAAAAGAGAACTAGAGGTGTGGAAGTAGCAATGGTCTTACCTTCGGATGAGGTTAAAAGGATAATGACCGAAGAATTTTGTCCTCGAAATGAGGTAAAGAAACTGGAAGCTGAGTTTTGGGATCTTGCCCAAGATGGTGGTGAAAGTCTAGCTTATACAACTCGGTTCCATGAGTTGAGTCTCCTTGTGCCCCATATGGTCACACCTTTATCCCACTGCATTGAGAAGTATATTGGTGGATTACCTAGGCAAATTCAAGATACTGTCTTAGGGAGAAATCCCGCAACACTCGAAGATCCTATCCGCTTATCTGCTACATTAACCGACATGTGAAAGCGGGAACTCTGACTAGAAAAGGCATCAAGAAAGTTCCCGACACCACAACTCCTCCCACACACGTCAAAGAAGCCACAACTGAACCCTCCCGTAATAATAAGAAAAGAAAGGCTAGAAACTATGCTATGGTCACTCCTGCTATCCCTGTTAACCAAGTTGCGCCTATGGTTCAAGCACCAGCCAAAAAGCCATATGTTGGGATCTACCCACTCTGTGCCACATGCAACTATCACCATCTCCAAAACATTCCATGTCGCCTTTGCACTCACTGTGGGAAATATGGCCATACAGTCAATGTTTGTAGAGCCAAAGCACTTGCAAGCCAAGTCAACACACCAAACCGAACCAACCCTCAAGTGGCTAACCAAGGTGTTCCCGCTATTGCAAATGGGCGTGCTTGTTATGAATGTGGTAACCCAAATCATTTCCATGATCAGTGCCCAAGGTTAATCAATGCTAGACAAGGCGGAGCTCGTGGGCGTGCTTTCAACATAAACGCCAATGAAGCTCAAGCCAACAATGATGTGGTCAACGGTACGTTCCTTGTTAATAGTCAATATGCCTCCGTTTTATTTGATACTGGTGCTGACAAAATTTTTGTGTCACTTAACTTTGAACCCTTACTTGCAAAGACACGATCCCAATTAGAGAAAACCTTCACCGTCGAAGTAGCAAATAGTGACTCCCTTACAATTGACTCTGTTATTCATGACTGCTCTCTAGAACTTAATGATCACACATTCCCAATCAACCTTGTACCAATGCCACTAAGAAGTTTTGATATCATCATAGACATGGATTGGCTATCAAATCATCATGCCGAAGTCATCTGTTTCGAGAAGTGCATCCGAATACCTCTACCGTCGGGAGAAACGTTAAGAGTCTTTGGTGAAAAGCCTTGCAAAGGACTTAAGTTAATATCATGCACTACCGCCCAAAAGTACTTACGAAAGAAGTATGTAGCCTTATTAGCTCATGTTGTTCAAAAGGATGTCAAAGAGAAGAGTATCCAAGACACTCCCATCATTCGGGATTTTCCTGAAGTATTTCCCGAAGATTTATCCAGTCTTCCACCCGTTCGACAAGTAGAATTTAGCATTGACCTCATACCCGGAGCTAACCCCGTGGCTAGAGCTCCTTACCGTCTTGCACCTTCTGAAATGCAAGAACTTGCAAGTCAACTCCAAGAGCTCTCCGACAAGGGCTTCATCCGTCCAAGTCATTCACCGTGGGGTGCACCCGTCTTATTCGTCAAGAAGAAGGATGGATCATTCCGCATGTGTATTGACTACCGTGAACTTAACAAGCTTACCATCAAGAACCGTTATCCCTTGCCTAGAATTGATGATCTCTTTGATCAACTTCAAGGTTCTACTTGCTTCTCGAAGATTGATCTTCGATCTGGTTATCACCAACTCTGTGTACAAGAGGAAGATATTCCAAAGACTGCTTTTCGAACAAGGTATGGTCACTACGAGTTCATGGTCATGTCTTTTGGACTAACCAATGCACCCGCAGTTTTCATGGACCTCATGAATCGTGTGTGCAAACCGTACCTTGATAAATTCGTGATCGTCTTCATTGATGATATCTTAATCTACTCCAAGACTAAAGCCGACCATGAGCAACACCTGAGACTGGTTTTGGACCTCTTGAGGAAGGAACAACTATATGCCAAATTCTCCAAATGTGAATTTTGGCTAAAGGAAGTTAAATTTCTTGGTCATATCGTTAACGACAAGGGAATTCATGTTGACCCTGCTAAGATCGAAGCGGTTAAGAATTGGAATGCCCCGAAGACCCCCACCGAAGTTCGTTCATTTCTTGGTCTTGCGGGATATTATCGTCGCTTCATCTCAAATTTCTCCAAGATTGTTGTTCCTCTTACCGCTTTAACCC
This sequence comes from Smallanthus sonchifolius, assembly GCA_023525975.1. Lineage (NCBI taxonomy): Eukaryota > Viridiplantae > Streptophyta > Magnoliopsida > Asterales > Asteraceae > Smallanthus > Smallanthus sonchifolius. Next base: position 54,270,440 of record CM042041.1, on the reverse strand, counting down.
ACAAGGGTAAACCTTATGAATGGGGACCAAAACAAGAAGAAGCTTTCCAAACTCTCAAGAAAAAGTTGTGCAATGCTCCTATTTTGACTCTCCCTGATGGGAATGATGATCTAGTTGTCTACTGTGATGCTTCCAACCAAGGTCTCGGTTGTGTCCTCATGCAACGAGAAAAAGTAATCGCTTATGCATCAAGACAACTCAAGATTCATGAGAAGAATTATACGACGCACGATCTCGAGTTGGGTGCGGTCGTATTCGCATTGAAGATTTGGAGACATTACCTCTATGGCACAAAGTGTGTGGTGTTCACCGACCACAAAAGTCTCCAACACATCTTCAACCAAAAGGAACTCAATATGAGGCAACGATGTTGGGTTGAACTCCTTAACGACTATGACTACGAAATTCGTTACCATCCCGGCAAAGCGAATGTTGTAGCCGACGCTTTGAGTCGAAAGGACCATGTCATGCTTCAATGTGTCCGAATTCAATCCGACATTCAAAATCGCATCTTAGAAGCTCAACACGTCTCAGTCACCGAGGGTAACATGTACGAGGAAATGTCGTGTGGTGTTGAACTCCAGCTTGAACCGAAACCCAATGGCTTACTTTATTACTTGAACCGTATTTGGGTTCCCGATCGCGATGATCTCCGTGCATTTCTCATGAACGAGGCTCATAAGACTCGTTATTCTATTCATCCTGGTGCGGATAAAATGTACCAAGATCTTCGCCAACAATATTGGTGGCCCGGTATGAAGAAAGACATTGCTCTCTATGTTGCCAAATGTCTAACTTGCTCCAAAGTCAAAGCCGAACATCAACGTCCTTCCGGCTTACTCGAACAACCGAAAATTCCCATGTGGAAATGGGAAAATTTAGCTATGGACTTCATTACCAAACTCCCTCGCACCTCAAGTGGTTATGATAGTATTTGGGTGATCATTGACCGTCTCACCAAATCTGCTCATTTCTTGCCTATCCGTGAAGACTATCGAGTTGAGATACTAGCCCGAATTTACATTGACGAAATTTTGAGCCGTCACGGTGTTCCCTTAAACATAATCTCCGATAAAGATGCTCGGTTCACCTCTCGTTTTTGGCAATCTCTCCAAACTGCTCTTGGTACACGATTGGATTTGAGCACGGCCTACCATCCCCAAACTGATGGTCAGACCGAGCGAACAATCCAAACTCTTGAGGATATGCTTAGAGCTTGTGTAATTGATTTTGGTGGCAATTGGGATTCAAATCTATTCCTAATCGAGTTCTCCTACAATAATAGCTACCACACGAGTATCAACATGGCTCCATTTGAAGCTCTCTATGGTCGCAAATGTCGTTCTCCTATCTGTTGGAACGAGATTGGTGAAGCACAAATCACCGGTCCCGAGCTAATTCAAGAAACATCCGACAAGATTATCCAAATCCGTGACAACATTCGAGTAGCGAGAAGTAGGCAAAAGAGTTATGCCGACAAACGACGAAAACCCTTAGAATTCCAAGTCGGTGACCTTGTTCTTCTAAAGGTGTCTCCGTGGAAGGGTGTGATCCGTTTTGGAAAGAAAGGCAAATTAGCACCTCACTACGTGGGTCCATTTAAGATCCTTGAGAGGATTGGGAAAGTGGCTTACAAACTCGACTTACCTCCATCACTTGGCAATATGCATCCTACTTTTCACGTGTCTAATCTGAAGAAATGTCTTGCTGATGAAAATCTTCACATACCTCTTGACGACATGCACATTGACGAAACGATGCACTTCGTTGAGAGACCAGTGGAAATCATGGATCGCGAAGTCAAACAGCTCAAACGAAGCCGTATTCCTATTATCAAAGTTTGTTGGGAATCTAAACGTGGTCCTGGATTCACTTGGGAACGAGAGGACCAAATGAAGCTCAAGTACCCCCATCTCTTCACTAATGCCGTCGCCTCCACTAGCTAAATTTTGGGACGAAATTCCCTCAACATGGGGAAACTGTAACATTTTCGATTTTCATTATCTGTATTTCAATTCAATGTGATACATTTCAAATTCAATTCTAGTACACTGATTTGTTCTATTCGTACCAACAATTAAATACTATGTTTCAATGCAAATCCGCAAATTTTACACGAGTATATCCTATTAAATTCTATATAAGTTCATATTTATACAAATCTATCAAAACTGATATTTACAAGGACTGATTTTATAAATTAACAAGAAAACCCTAATAGGCACGGTCGCGCCTCGTTCTAGCACGGTCGCGCGCCCTGCTTTGGATTGGTCGCGTCCGATGCCTTGGCACGGTCACGCCCTATATGGACACGGTCGCGCCTCTTGTCAGTCGAAACGTAAGTCCAGCCTTTAATCACATAGACGTTCGATTTCGTAACCGTTTCCACACGTTTTCAACTATTAACGAACAAAATTAAGTCTTTTAATCATCATATTTACAACAAATAAACTAAATTGCATCAATTCATCTCATAACCGTCCAATTCTTTCACGAGACCATCGAATCCACCATTTTGATTGCAATTCTCCCAAGCAAACGCACTATCGATCCTCTATGAAGCTCCTGAAAACACTGAGTCAGCCGGAGTTGCAGCAAAAGGGTATCGGAGATCAAACCGTCATCGCCGGAACAAGTTCCTACCGTACTCTATCAATACATCATCCTTCCGGGTAATTGAAACCTCCTACACCTTCGTTTTAGTCTATAGATCAAAAGCCCTAACTTAATTTGGGCTTACAATTGCCAATTTAACACGAACCCGAATCTAGGATTCATTCTAAAATGGTTTAATCGAATCATACCTTGTACATGCTTTAAATACAATTAAACTATACAAAAAGACTCGTAATAACCTAATGGGTGAAAGCCCTATGACTTCTAACACTATTATCATAAGAAATAGTCAATTCGTTTCTGTTTTGGAACAAACACGGTCGCGCTAGTCTTCTAGCGCGGTCGTGCTTCATGAGACACGGTCGTGCTAATCCCAGCGCGGTCGTGCCTCACACACTCAGACCCGGTCATGCCTCTTGGCTAGACTTGGTCGTGCCTCAGAACCCTAGACACGGTCGTGCCTGGCCCAGACACGGTCGTGCCTAGTGAACAACTTAGTTATGTCTTCTGTTTGATCAACACGGTCACGCCCTGACTAGCACGGTCGCGCCCGTGGTCCTAGCACGATCGTGCCTTGTCCCAAGCACGGTCGTGTGTGTGAGAAAATCTTGGCAGAATACTAAATTTTGTATTTTAAAAACAATAAGCATTCCAAATGAAGTTTTAAATAAAAATAATTGATTTTATAAAAATTTATATTAACCTTATTTAAAAAGATCAAATGCCTATTTCTAAAATAAATAGAAATTTTACATGTAAATCTACAAAATTATATTTACACATATTTATAAAAAATGATTAACAAAAGTTAATTATTAAATTATAATTAATATAAAATACTCGATACATTTTTATAACTAAAAGACTAGGTTACATATTTTATAATTAAATAAATAAGGTAAAAATTATTTATTTAATTTATATTTAAGAATTATTTATTTAAGTTATACTTAATTACCCCTAACACCTATATTATTTTTATAACTAAGTAAATAAATAATAATTTTGTTTTATTATTTAGTTATCCCAAACTCAAACCTTAATTTTATACAACACCATTCAAGTACGAATCACTAACACCTACAACTTCAATTCCTTATACACACATCCAATTCAACCCTAGACTTAGACATAGACTATTGTGCACACTATTGATTCAATACATATTACACTCTAGGTTAAAGTTGTGCATTACGAGGACCTCGTTACTATCTAGTCTCTCGTGTTTGCTACGCCTTTTGAATCAAGTGAGTATTACATAGCCCCTTTTACTCTTTTACACTTTTTGGGGTGGAACATGAACATTATACAAACTATTTCTTACATTTACACAAACTACACAAATACAAATCCTCTTTACATTCATGTGTGCAATTTGAGCTTTATGCCTGAGTGCTAGTTGTGCTAACTTTTGTGTGCAATTTATGTGCAATCATTAACTATTCAAGCCGACGGTAAACAATGATAGATCTATAGAGTCTGACAAACCCACCCAGATTGGGGTGATTGTTACCGACAACATAATTTTGCATGCTAGTTACAAAGGTTTGATTGTACTTAGTTACACAATAGCTGCTCTCCATAAATGTCTTATTTTATCATGCTATGTAAGGATTTGTTTATTCATAATCTATATGCTATCTATATACAAACTTGTGTATGCTCACCAACTTTTTAGTTGACCGTATTTTATTCATGTTTCAGGTACTAATGTGTGATTTTGATCAAGACTTGCTACACATAAGTTTTGGACCTAGATAAAATTTAATTAAGGATTATGTATTTTATTTTATGTACTTGGTTTGATTTGGTTTTGTCTTGAATACTTGAAATGAATTTGGATGATTAATATGTTTCAATTTAGTCAACCTTGTTCTCATGAACAGTCTACATGTCCCGCCCCGATGATTCCGCCGTCGGTTGGGGTGTGACACCAGAGTTCCTGGCTGGTTGGCATTCATGTCAATTCTCTTCCTAGCAGTAGGATAGGTTGTTGGTTGATAAATTGGTGACTCGTTGTCCCCTTCATGATCGGATTCTGCTCCAGGATATATACTGGCGAGGGAGGTGAGTGTGAGTCCATTGCGTGGCAAGAAAAGAGCAGAAAGAAGGCTGTAGGTGATAGTGAAGTTATTAAATGAAGTTTAAAGTTTATTTATCCATAATACCGAGTCATCACTGCAATATCGTTGAAATAACTCTTGACATGTAAGTTGGGTACTCATGAAGGGGATTCCTGAGGAGGGGGTGGGTCATAAGGGACTCACTTAACTACCCTCTTTTCCCTAACCAGAACCCTTCATGAGTTGATGCATTCTTTCAGTCGTTATGTATTAATATTTGTTTAAACTATTGTTTTATGATCTTGATGAGGTTCACTTACTTCAGTTGACCTCCTTATCTTGGAGAGTAGGTAGATTCCGTTGTTAAGGTACCTTAGGCCAAAAGATGTTAAGTTTACAAAGAATGGTAATGTGAGTAAGTGTGTAGAATTCAGAATGTATAAGTGTGTAGTAAAACTTAGGATAAATGAAATTTAGCTAGATAATATGAGGTTATAAATACAAGGGTTTTTAAGTATTGTATCATAAAATTATGAAGTTTGTTCTTTAATATATATAAGTATATATTTATGTATATATAGTTTTAAGTATTGTGTCATAAGAATTTTGAAGTCTAATGTTGTTATGTGGCAATTCTTGGAAAGAAGGAACATAAGAATTATAGAGTAAGGATTGCAGATTAGGATTTGGGATCATGAAATCATGAAGTATAAAGTATTCAGATAGTACTCATTTAGTGCACATCACTAAATAAGCACTTTGACATATCAAGAGTAATTTAAGTTCTCTAACGTTTAGAGAAGTCATGCATTCCTATAAGTGAACACTCATCCCAAGAATTCCCAGGAAAGCATACGAGTCTAACGGTTGATCTGGATTTGTACGAAATGCTTTCCTTGACAGAATTTCTCAGAATACAGGTATCCACCATTCCGATCCGCACAAGTTCTCATACATTGTCTAGAACTTAAATACTCTTGACGAGAGTTAGTTTGTGGATTAGACTTGAAGCCTAAGAATATAACCTCGATGTAGTAGATTCTTGTAAGCCGTAAGTAGATAGAGGTATAAGATTCCAGGTATAAGCATACATGTATAGGGTTTAAAATTTAATAATAGAATGAAGAGGAGAATTCCTAGTATAGGGCATGAGATAACTCATGTTTGGGTCTCCTAAGTTATAGTCTAGGTCATGTGTCTAATAACCTAATTCCCTATAACCAAGGCTCTGATACCAATCTGTCACACCCCAACCGACGGCAGATTATACGTCTGGGCGGACGCGGTTGTTCAATAGCACAAGGTTGACTATTAAAGTTTAAGTAGTTTTATTAAATAACTTCAAGGTTCCAATACAAGGAATAAATCAAATACATAGCAAGAATACAAGTCTAATTGATTAAGCATTCTAGGTCCAAGCATCCTATGTGATCACGATAAAGTCTCATGTTGTAGAACCTGAAACATGTGAAAGAATCTGTCAACTACAAAATAGTTGGTGAGATACAAAGGTTTTGACACAGTTTAACAAGGATTTGAAAGGAATTACAATTCACTATGATATATGCATTCTATAATGTAAGTATGAGAACAGGTATCTTAAACATTGTGCACTTCAATCCTCCAACCAAGTTTAGGCATAACCCGCAGGTTACCCTTATAAGTCTCAAGTTTAAAGTTTAATTCAGTAACAATCACCAAGGGCTCCCCCCCGAAGGGGTCAATCAATCAAGGTGGATTGGTCAAATGCAATAGATCTATCATTGTTACTATAGACTTGATCAAAGTTAATGAATGTGCTAGTTTTAAGTTTAATCTAAGCATACAAGTCTCAAGTTTAACATAAGAATAAGCATCTAGTCATAGTTGTACAAGAATTGCATAAGTTTAATGTTTTTGAACATGTTTCACCCCAAAAGTATAGAAAGGAAAAAGGGGCTAAGTATACTCACTTGGATCGATGAAGAGTATCCGACACGGATAAGTATTTGCAAGACTTGGAGAGGGAGAATATCCTCACAATAAGCCTAAGAATACAAGTATAAGGATTTAAGTTTGTTTCTACAAGTCTAAGACAAAAGATCTAGGATTTCGAGATTCGACTAGGGTTCCAAGCTTTTGACTAGGATTGTCTAGGGTTTCAAATGGGAGACGGAATGATTGGTGTTTATAAAGTTTATGTAAGTCTCTAAATAGAGTTTTACAAGATTTGAATATCAAAGTTTAATAAAAGTAGTTATTAAAATCTTACCACCATTAATTACACAAATTAGGTGATTATAATTAGAATAGTCTTCTAAATACCTAGAAGTAAAATGATAATAAAGGATAAACTAGATTTAAGTTTATCAATAGTTATTTAGGAAAACAAATAACCATTTTAATAATAATTATTTAACGAATAATGATTAGGGTTTTATAATAATCATTTTAAGAATACATAATTATCAAGAATAAATAATCATCCAATTGGAAATAATAAATATAAACCATTTACAATTTATTCAAACATTTAAGTGATTAGTACTTTTTATAATGTTAAAAATGAAAACAAATGAAGTATAGTTATAGTTTAATAAAGTGTCAAATAGCATTTCTCATAACGTTTTTATATTTTAATCTATAAGTTTCAAAGTTTATAAGTCTATAAATATAACGTTAAAGTATTTAAGTAAGGTTTATAAGTTTATAAATGTTTAAAGTTATCTATTTATAATGTTTATAAATTTATAACTTTATGATTTTCTAATATAAAATACGCATGTTCATTTTATTGTTTTATTTAAATAAATAAATAAATCTTGAATTTAAATGTTAAACTAAAGTTTATAAATCAATTTAATGTTTAAAACTAAATAATATGTTTATTTCAGAAAATATAAAATAATTTTATAGTTCCTGATTTATCAAATAATTCCTGATTAGGATATAAGTTTTATAAAGTTAAAAAAAAAACATTTCTATAGTTTTAAGTGTTTAAAACTATTTTTAAAGATTTATTTATTTCAAGTTTTAATTAATTAACTTAGTTTTAGATTCCAAAAGTATAAGGAAAGTCGTTTTTTTTAGGTTTATAAAAGTATGACAGATTTTATAAAAATAAATAAAAAAAATCAAAAGCTTGTTTAAAAAGGCTAAAAGAATTAAAGGAAACAAAACCCGGTTACCCGGATTCGAACTCGGGTCACTGCCCGGGTTGTCCACACGCATACGCACACTAACCATCCCGGCTACGGGTTCACTGGTTTAACATACGGGAAATAAAATCTTTAAACTGGATCCCAAATCACCTCCAATTCCTTAGGAACCCTAGAATTGAAATCCCTCAAATTCGATCCGATAATCCCTCTGCCTATAACGACTGACAGAGGGTAAATGTTTTCAGCATGGAAACGAAGCTAAGGGTATTTCAGATTACCTGTTAAGATGACGAATCGAGGAGGAACGGGCTTGAGTCCTGATTCGGCTGTCGTGGGAATGAAATCGACTGAACAGGTACGATACAATGGAATTGAACGTTTAGGAAGATTGTTTGTGATTTCGCTAAGGTAGTACGGTGCTATTTATAACAAAATTCGATCATTGAATGCACGAATCGGGTTGGGTGAGGTGGTTGAGGCGATCGGAGTTAATTCCGACACCACGCGAATCATTATTGCATCTTGGGGACGGGTCGCATGCGCGAGTGTGAGCCCGAGGTTCGGTGAACCTGGACTGTTTCCTGTTTTAAGAAATTTGTGCTCGAAACCGGTTGGAACGGGACTCGAACCTGGAACCATTTGTTGCTTTCGAAAGTTTGGGGAAATTACGCGGTCGGTCCCTGTAGTTTGCTGTTATTTTCATTTAGTGTATAAATCTTGAAATTTAGTTTAGAATAAGTTTTCCAAAGTGACAGTTTTAGTCCCTGGACTTTTGGGTTGAACAAATATGTTTTATTGTATATATATATATATTTTTTTTTATATGAATAAACAAGTTTTATAAGTTCATAAGGTTAGTTTATAAATTTTAAATAGTTAAGATAATTTTATATTATCTATATATTTACAAAGTTTTAAGAGCTTATATATATGTATATATTTATACCTTTAAATAATTTCACATATATGTATACATATATATATATATATTTATATGCTTCAAGTGTACATTATTTATATATTAATTTAAAATCAATATTTATTGTTTTACGAGAATAGATTTATCATGAAATCGAGTTTTAAATTTAGTAATACGTGCAAAATATAGGTCGGAATATCTCAGATATTACACGAAACAATGGACACGGTCGAGTTTCAATACTCAACTTTTGTTATCGTTTAGCCGAATTAATTAGTAGGTGGGTTTTGTGTGCTTGTGAAGCAGAAAAGTAAATGACGGTAAAGTAAATAACGTAAAAGTAAAAATGTGCGTGAAGTGTGTAACAGAAATGTAACTAGCAGAATAGTAAATAGCAGAAAAGTAAATAAAGCGAAAATGATCAGATTATGAAATGTATTGCTTCGGGATTCGAATCAGCTTGGTACGTGATAATGTTAGGTTAACTAATTCAGTGGTATGACTACTACAAACTTGTGACCCAGGTCACCGCTAGAGCCTCGTCCTCACGACATTTGATTTGGAAATTATATTCTTTAAAAAGTGTAGTGCTTCCCGTTAGAGACAACATTTACCCTCAACCCATCAAATGATCATCTCTGGGTTGGATAAAGACATCGGACTCAAAATGCTTTATATTAAGTTAAATAGGTGATTATATTTTGCTCACCGGGAGGCGGTGTAACAATGGGACCAAGTATAAAGACGTACCGTTCCCAACAAGAGTTCACCAATTCTTGGCCGCATAATAATCTCGTATAAAGATGTAGGATCTTAGAAGTATAGACCAAGCCTTGGCTTATCAATCTCTGCTTGTATAAAGACGTACGAGTTTCAAAGGAAGTTTGATTAAAAGGGTTTTACGATCTTACTCTTTAAAATCAACACACTCACAAATATAAAGACAGATTTAGACAATAATAAAAGCCCATCAAAAGATGGTTTTTGAGGACGAATTAGTTAAATACATAAACATACCACTTCATTAATAGGTTAAACATTAACATGCACCAAACATCATCTTCACCCTAGCAATACAAAGAAGTTTTAGCCACGAATGGCCATAACAACTAGCGTAATGATGAGTTTCGTAGGCTCCCCTATTGTGAAACAAGGAGGAAGAGCCAATCTACTCTCTACTCTCTATTCTAACTACGAGAATGCTCTCTTCTTGAGTGTAATTTTGCTCTGGATTGGTGTGTGGAATTGTAACGAACCAAAATCCGGGTCTCGTTATAAATAAATAAATAATTCTAATAAATATTATGGTGAAAATAATATTTTAGAAATAAGTTGAAACAAGCGGGTTTCAAGTTAGTAACGGGGATATACTAGTTTTAACTAGTTATGGAAGGAAATGGAAAAGATTGAAAGTAGAGGGGCTAAAGGTGAAACATGGCAAATCTGCCATATTTGACCTTTAGAAGTCAAAATTGACTTCATTTTTGGAGTTGGGTCGTTCAAGAGAAGAGGAAGAGAGGAGAAATCGGGTTGAAGCCAAAATTCGTGTGTTTGAAGCTTGTAACTTGAAGGTGTTGGCTCACACATCATCTTTCTAATATCAAGTAAGTGATTTCTTCCTCTTTGATCCACCATTTATGGTGTTCTTGTTGGGTTTTGTTGAAAACCCGAAATTATGGTTGCATGTGGTAAAATGGTGTTAGATTATTGATAATCTAGCTAAACTAAAGGTGTAGGAAAGTGAAAAACACCATGTAACCCTTTGATTTTGATTTTTGAAAGTTAGGGTTCATATGGAGGAAATTGGGGGTTTTGGGGTTTTGATGAAAAATTGATAAATTGATGATGATTAAGTGTTATAGAGGTGTTAGACACTTAAACAAACCCCAAATTAACTTAAAGAAACTAGTTTGATAAAAATTAGTGTCAAGGTATTGGAAAGAGAATTCTAGTGGTTGAGTTGAGTTCTTGATTAAAGGGGGTGTTTGGATATGGAAATAACCCAAACGGGTCAATTTGGATTGAAAATGGAAATTTGGGTGGTAAACTCAATTGTATGTGTTTTGAATGAATGATTAGATTACTAAACTAGGTGTGTATGTTTAGGCAATCAAATTGTGGGTCTAGAAGGCGGAGCGGAGTCGTCTAACCCAAAAGGTAAGTGCCTATGCAGTTACTTAGTATTGATGATAAATGGTGAATTTTATGGATTATGTGTTATGTGATTGTGTGCATACTTGTGATATGATAAATTGTGAATGATTTTAGTATGTGCAATGAATGACTGTAGTTATAGTGTTAACCTATAATGGTAATGGATCATGTGTTGATCATAAATGAAACGGAGATATGGCCTTGTGCCATAATGGTAATGGATCATGGGTTGATCATAAATGAAACGGAGATATGGCCTTGTGCCATAATGGTAATGGATCATGTGTTGATCATAAATGAAACGGAGATATGGCCTTGTGCTATATTGGAAATAGATCATGTGTTGATCATGAATGAAAAGGAGTTATGGCCTTTGTGCCATAATGGAAATGGATCATGTGTTGATCATAATTGAAACTTGTAGTAAGGGTGCAAGAATATGTAGCCTAAATGACAATTTGGGTGGAAACGGGTCAAATGGGTGAATATAATGGAAATGGATCATGTGTTGATCATAATTGAAACTTGTAGTAAGGGTGCAAGAATATGTAGCCTAAATGACAATTTGGGTGGAAACGGGTCAAATGGGTGAAACAAGTAGGAATTTACTTGTTTGTTATGAATTTATCTTCATTACTAATGGTGATATGTGTGGTGAATGTAGGAAAAGCTCCGAGGTAGTCAAATTCAAGTCCAAGGCGTTGGCGGATCCTCGTATGCGTATTTTCATGTTTTGATGATTTGGTGGAATTCCCCCTTTTTGATTGTAATTTGATAAACAAAACATGTTTTTGGGTTGTGATCATGTTTTTGAAGGGGTTTTTGGTTAAAACCCATGTGTTGGGCAAATTTGTTGTCTTGTATTTTGGAAAAAGTTGGAAAAATGGCTAAGTATGAAAACCTGCTGAAAACTGGAAACATTCTGAGAAAAAGGGTCCCTCGCGGGTCGCGAGAGTCCAGGAAGGATTCTCTCGCGGTACGCGAGAGGGTAAAAAAAAAAAAATTCCTGGGTTAAGACTTCCGCGCGTTAAAGTTTTGTTTTTAAAAGTGGTGTGTTTCAACTTGGTATCAGAGCAATGGTTTGAGGGATTTGGTGTGGTGGCACCAAACTCAAACCGGATGCTCTTGATATGGGGGAAAATGATACGAGAATCCACGAAGGACTTGACTAAGACTCGGATCTTGCGAAAATGAAAGGTTAGTAATGATTTAATAAAGTCGTAATATATATATATATATAGTGTATGTATATATGTATGATGAATGTTGTTAAGGTGTTATGTGTGCCGAAACTTGTTTTGTGACTTGTTATATGGAGATGGTAATTTCAATTGGGTATGGCGTGTTATTAAACATGTCTGGCCAATATGTTTAATAAGACGAAATGTGCAAGGGACTTTATGATAACCATATAACAATGAACATTTGCAAGGATTAGGTGAAGGTGGTTATATATGTATGTATGTATGTATATAGGTAGGTATATATATACTTAATACATATAATAGAGAACGTGTAATGGATACCTAGAGTATTGGAAGTAAAAAGGGATTAAGGTGTTTTTGGTTCATTTTCTAAGTTTAGAGATGGCAGAAGAAGCAAGTAATGAACCGTTGGATCCAAGAATCCAAGAAATGATAAAAGAGGAAGTGGCTAAGGCCTTCGAGCAAGCCACAACCTTGATGATGGAAGAAATGAGAGGGGCTATTAAGCTCACTCTAGAGGATGTCTTGAAAGAAAAGGAGAGGGTACCACAATGGTGTACTCTTAAGGAGTTCATGGTGATTAAGCCTAAAGAGTATGATGGGCAAGTGGACCCGATTCTTAGCCACATGTGGGTGGTGGACATGGAGTCTAATTTTGAGACTACTAAGTGTAAGCCCGAGGACAGGGGGATGTTTAGTGTGCCTTTACTTACTGGGAGGGCAAAAGAGTGGTTATTGAATCTCCGAAAGGAGAGGGGTGATTTGGGAGTGACCTCCATGACTTGGGAGGAGTTTAAGACGGCCTTTATGAAGTATCATTGTCCTCAGGCCGCAGTTGATAGAATGATTGAGGAGTTCCTCCTCATGAGGCAAACGACTGAGTCGATTGATGAATTGGCTGGGGCTTTCTTTGATCGCGCCAAGTTCTGTCCGAACGTGGTGTCGACAGAGAAGGCTAATATTGATAGATTTTATGCTATGCTGACTATGGAGTTCAGAGATAGCATATCTCCATCCTCTTTCACCACACTTGTGGACTTGATAAACAGGTGTCGGGAAAGGGAGGTGGAGTTGAGGAGGCAAGAGGCTAGGGGAGAGAAGAGGAAAAGGGAGATTGTGGAGCAAGTTGTGAAGAAGATAAAGGGCGAGAGCCCTAGTAAGAAGCCTTTTGGCAAGTTCTCTCCCCGTGGTTGTAAAGTTTGTGGAAAAGAGAATTTTAGGGAATGTAGAAAGGGTTCTTCAAGATGCTATAAATGCGGAAAGCCGGGGCATATGGCTAATCAATGCCCAAGCCAAGTCCGTATATGCTACAACTGTTACAAGCCCGGGCACAATAGGGTGGATTGTCCCGAGTTAAAGCAGCAAGGTGGAAGCGGGGTGAAGGTTGAGACGCCAAAGCCTAAGGGAAGAGCCCTCCACATTTCGGCGGAAGAGGCAAAGAACAACGCGGATGTAGTGTCAGGTACATTCAAGATTAACTCATTACCTGCACTAGTTCTTTTTGATTCGGGGGCTAGCCGTTCTTTTGTTTCCTTAAAAATTGTTAAGCATTCCTCTTTTGTAAGTAGCAAGTTAGATGAACCCTTAGAAATCGAAGCGGCTAATGATAAGAGTTTCCTTGTCTTTGACATTTTTAGAGATTGTAAGTTGAGAGCGGGGGGCAAAACTTTCTTTATTGATTTGATTCCTATGGCTATGGGAGATTTTGATGTTATTGTGGGGATGGATTGGTTGTCAAAGAATAAGGCGAGTATTTTATGTGGACCGAAGGCGATCCAACTTGTTTCCCCGTCGGGAGAGTCCATCTACATAGAAGGTGATAAAAAGGGTAAAGTAAGGTTGTGCACTTATGTGAAGGCGACCAAGTACATGGCGCGTGGGTGCAAGGCGTTCATGGCTTGTGTCGCGGATGTGAATGAAAGAGTAAAGGAGATTCACGATGTACCGGTCGTGAACCAATTCGTAGATGTGTTTCCTGACGAGTTACCGGGGATTCCGCCGGATAGAGAGATAGAGTTTGGAATTGACTTGAAGTCCGGGTATCATCAGTTGAAAGTGAAGGAAGAGGATGTTCATAAGACAGCTTTTCGCACTCGTTACGGTCACTATGAGTTTACGGTTATGCCTTTCGGTTTGACCAACGCACCTGCGGTTTTCATGGATCTCATGAACCGGGTGTGTAGACCGTTCCTTGATCGTTCGGTCATTGTGTTTATTGACGATCTTCTCATCTATTCAAGGAGCGAGGGTGATCACGCTTGTCATTTGTGTGAGATTCTTGAAGTCTTGCAAAAGGAGAAGCTTTATGCTAAATTCTCCAAGTGCGCATTTTGGTTGCGCGAGATCCAATTCTTGGGTCATGTGATTAATGAAAGAGGAATTACCGTTGACCCATCCAAGATTATAGCTGTTAAAGAATGGTCATCACCGAAGACGCCTTCGGAGATTAGAAGTTTCTTGGGGTTAGCGGGTTATTATCGGAGGTTCATCGAAAACTTCTCTCGGATTGCTTTGCCGATGACGAAGTTGACTCGTAAGGAGACAAAGTTTGTTTGGAGTCCCGAGCAAGAATCTGCCTTTCAACTCTTGAAAGAAAAGTTGACTAAGGCGCCTGTTTTATCCTTGCCGGACGGGACCGAGGATTTTGTTGTTTATTCGGATGCCTCGCATTCGGGGTTGGGGTGTGTTTTGATGCAAAGGGGGAAAGTGATTGCCTATGCATCTAGGCAATTAAAGACTCACGAGGTGAATTACCCAACCCATGATTTAGAGCTTGCAGCCGTGGTTTTCGCGCTCAAGATTTGGAGGCATTATTTGTATGGTGCTAAGTGTACGATCTACACGGATCACAAAAGTCTCAAATATTTCTTTGACCAAAAGGACCTCAATATGAGGCAAAGACGGTGGCTTGAATTGGTTAAGGATTATGATTGTGAGATACTTTATCATCCGGGTAAAGCGAATGTTGTGGCGGATGCGCTTAGTAGAAAGTCAAGTCATTCACCTATCAAGGTGAAGTCATTTAAGATGACAATTTCATCATCTCTTATTGATGAAATCCGGGAGGCCCAAGTGTTAGCACTTGGTGGTGACTTGAAGAAAGAACGAATGATTTCTTATGTTGATAAGCTTGGTGAAAATAGCATGGGTTTGAAGACATGCTTTGATAGAATTTGGATACCTAAGTTGTCAAGTGTCTTGACAACTATTCTTGGCGAGGCGCATAAATCCAAATATTCTATCCATCCGGGGGCCACGAAGATGTTTTATGATTTGACGTGTCATTTTTGGTGGCCGGGTATGAGGCGTGATATTGTTAAGTATGTGGAGAGGTGTCTCACATGCTTAAGGGTTAAGGCGGAGCATCAAAAGCCGTATGGAAAGCTTCAACCGCTTGAAATACCGCTTTGGAAATGGGAAAATATAACCATGGATTTGATCACTAAACTACCAAAGACTCGAAAGGGTTATGATGCGATATGGGTAGTAGTGGATCGGTTGACGAAGAGTGCACATTTCCTTCCTATAAAGGAAACGTATTCTTCGGATAGATTGGCGGAAATGTATGTGAAGGAAATTGTGTCACGTCATGGTGTGCCGGTGTCGATTATATCGGATCGTGATACGAGATTTACTTCTCGTTTTTGGAAGAAATTCCATGAGGATATGGGGACTAGATTGAATCTTAGCACCGCTTATCATCCACAAACGGATGGTCAAAGCGAGCGAACGATTCAAACGCTCGAGGATATGTTGCGAGCGTGTGCCTTGGATTTTGGTGGTAGTTGGGACGACCATTTACCGTTGACGGAATTCTCTTACAACAATAGTTACCATTCTAGTATTGGTATGCCGCCTTTCGAGGCATTGTATGGGAGAAAGTGTCGAACACCCGTGTGTTGGGGTGAGATTGGTCAACGGGAGCTTGGTAGTGTCGAAGTGGTCAAGGAAACTAATGATAGTATTGACCAAATTAGAGCACGCTTGAAGGCGGCTCAAGATCGCCAAAAGTCTTATGCGGATAATAGGAAGCGGGCGATTGAGTTTCAAGTGGGGGACTTTGTGCTTTTAAAAGTCTCTCCTTGGAAAGGGGTGATACGGTTTAGGAAACGGGGGAAGTTAAGTCCTCGTTTCATCGGGCCGTTTAAGGTGATAGTAAAGGTGGGTACGGTAGCTTATCGATTGGATTTACCGGAGGGACTAAGTAGACTTCATAACACGTTCCATGTGTCTCATTTGCGGAAGTGTTTGGCGGATGAATCTACTTTTGTCCCTTTGGACGATATCGAATTGGATGAAAAGTTGAATTATGTTGAAGAACCGGTGGCAATCTTGGATAGGAAGGTGAAGAAGTTATGTAATAAAGAGATTAGCCAAGTATTGGTTAGATGGAAGCATAGAAAGGGGGCGGAAATGACTTGGGAAACCGAGGAAGAGATGCTCAAATGCTATTCGAACCTTTTTATGTGAAGTCGGGTTTCGGGGACAAAACCCAAATAAGGGGAGGAGATTTGTAACGAACCAAAATCCGGGTCTCGTTATAAATAAATAAATAATTCTAATAAATATTATGGTGAAAATAATATTTTAGAAATAAGTTGAAACAAGCGGGTTTCAAGTTAGTAACGGGGATATACTAGTTTTAACTAGTTATGGAAGGAAATGGAAAAGATTGAAAGTAGAGGGGCTAAAGGTGAAACATGGCAAATATGCCATATTTGACCTTTAGAAGTCAAAATTGACTTCATTTTTGGAGTTGGGTCGTTCAAGAGAAGAGGAAGAGAGGAGAAATCGGGTTGAAGCCAAAATTCGTATGTTTGAAGCTTGTAACTTGAAGGTGTTGGCTCACACATCACCTTTCTAACATCAAGTAAGTGATTTCTTCCTCTTTGATCCACCATTTATGGTGTTCTTGTTGGGTTTTGTTGAAAACCCGAAATTATGGTTGCATGTGGTAAAATGGTGTTAGATTATTGATAATCTAGCTAAACTAAAGGTGTAGGAAGGTGAACAACACCATGTAACCCTTTGATTTTGATTTTTGAAAGTTAGGGTTCATATGGAGGAAATTGGGGGTTTTGGGGTTTTGATGAAAAATTGATAAATTGATGATGATTAAGTGTTATAGAGGTGTTAGACACTTAAACAAACCCCAAATTAACTTAAAGAAACTAGTTTGATAAAAATTAGTGTCAAGATATTGGAAAGAGAATTCTAGTGGTTGAGTTGAGTTCTTGATTAAAGGGGGTGTTTAGATATGGAAATAACCCAAACAGGTCAATTTGGATTGAAAATGGAAATTTGGGTGGTAAACTCAATTGTATGTGTTTTGAATGAATGATTAGATTACTAAACTAGGTGTGTATGTTTAGGCAATCAAATTGTGGGTCTAGAAGGCGGAGCGGAGTCGTCTAACCCAAAAGGTAAGTGCCTATGCAGTTACTTAGTATTGATGATAAATGGTGAATTTTATGGATTATGTGTTATGTGATTGTGTGCATACTTGTGATATGATAAATTGTGAATGATTTTAGTATGTGCAATTAATGATTGTAGTTATAGTGTTAACCTATAATGGTAATGGATCATGTGTTGATCATAAATGAAACGGAGATATGGCCTTGTGCCATAATGGTAATGGATCATGGGTTGATCATAAATGAAACGGAGATATGGCCTTGTGCCATAATGGTAATGGATCATGTGTTGATCATAAATGAAACGGAGATATGGCCTTGTGCTATATTGGAAATGGATCATGTGTTGATCATGAATGAAAAGGAGTTATGGCCTTTGTGCCATAATGGAAATGGATCATGTGTTGATCATAATTGAAACTTGTAGTAAGGGTGCAAGAATATGTAGCCTAAATGACAATTTGGGTGGAAACGGGTCAAATGGGTGAATATAATGGAAATGGATCATGTGTTGATCATAATTGAAACTTATAGTAAGGGTGCAAGAATATGTAGCCTAAATGACAATTTGGGTGGAAACGGGTCAAATGGGTGAAACAAGTAGGAATTTACTTGTTTGTTATGAATTTATCTTCATTACTAATGGTGATATGTGTGGTGAATGTAGGAAAAGCTCCGAGGTAGTCAAATTCAAGTCCAAGGCGTTGGCGGATCCTCGTATGCGTATTTTCATGTTTTGATGATTTGGTGGAATTCCCCCTTTTTGATTGTAATTTGATAAACAAAACATGTTTTTGGGTTGTGATCATGTTGTTGAAGGGGTTTTTGGTTAAAACCCATGTGTTGGGCAAATTTGTTGTCTTGTATTTTGGAAAAAGTTGAAAAAATGGCTAAGTATGAAAACCTGCTGAAAACTGGAAACATTCTGAGAAAAAGGGTCCCTCGCGGGTCGCGAGAGTCCAGGAAGGATTCTCTCGCGGTACGCGAGACGGTAAAAAAAAAAAAATTTTCCTCGGTTAAGACTTCCGCGCGTTAAAGTTTTGTTTTTAAAAGTGGTGTGTTTCAGGAATGAAGAGCCCAAGTCTCTTATTCATAGGCACCAAAATGTGCAATGCACGGCCGTGCAATGGGTTGCACGGTCGTGTAAAGGCCCAGTGAATCAAACAGGGTACAAAGGACACGGTATCGGGCCGTGGGGAGTAGAGAAGGGCAATGCACGACCATGTATCCCTCTCTTTTTCCCCAACTTTGTCTTGTAGCTTCTTGTTGAGTATTGTTGACCAATTTTGACTTTTTGGGGGTCAATGCTCCAGGAGTAAACCTTCTAGAAGCTTGAATACTTGGTGTTCTTGATAGAATTTAGCTTGATTTGTATTTTTAACACCGAATAACCTGAAATTATAAAGAGAACAGGGAATATCCATGGGGTAGGAGGGTCGTCCGTGAAAGAAGATGACCGGTTAACGGGTAATAGCGATGTGGAGGCGCTTGGGATCCAACCTCACTTGTCTTAGAGCATTCATATCAATTTTTTCATTTCAATCTATATAATTTAACTAATATCGTATTTTTTAACTTCTCACATCTTATTCTCTATCTTTATCTCACTTACAAACATTTATTTTATTATTTTTCTCTTTCCTACACACTCACAAAAAAAAATATAAAGATATATGAAAATAGATTTTTATATTTAGAGAATCTCTATTTACTAAGTTATAAAATTTAAAGATAGAGATAAAAATAAAGATTTTGATTCGGATTTAAAATAAAAAGAAACTCTAAATAATAATAAAGATTGAAGATTAATATTGAGATTTTGATGTAAATGTTGTTAACATGTTACACGCTTAAATTACAAGTGACGCAAACTTTTTATTTATTTAATACACATATAGTAAGTGAATCTTGTGGAACCTGATTAAAATATCACTTATTTATTTCTGGTTATGTGGGGTATATTTTCTCATTAAGATAATATTAAATTGCATTTGAAGAATCGTGTGATATGCAACAAACAATCTTTGACCATTACCAACAGTGACATTTATAAGCGCAAAATAAAATTTTGTATTACTATTAAAATTTTGCAATTATTGGTCGCATTGAATTGAAACTTGGCTAAAAAAAAGGAACAAAATACATGCTAGATATTACAAAATTATAACTCGTGAATCGTGATTACTTTACTTTTTTTTAACGATAAATTTGGATCACTTACGGACCACTAGAGTATCATCGTGTCACCAGTGGTACAATCCGATCATATTCCAACACCAAGTCAACAATTCAGGATTAAACCCAATTTTTCTAGAAAAACCTACTGATTAAATATAAAACTAATTTTATAGTCACAGTACGTTTTTAAAATAATCAACTTTCTTTTATGAATCATTTCTAATCTCCAATCCTTTATATAAGTGTAACAAGTCCAAGTAAGTGTAGCAAGTCCAATTATTGACTAGTTGGCTTAGGATTATATTCTTTCATTGTATACAAATTACTGTCTCAGTTAGCATAATATTTCCCCTTCTCGCTAATGCACTACTTATTTTCTGCCTACTTGCAATGCAACTACTTCTGAGAAAGACTCAAACTAAACTAGTTGAAGCTATGGATCTGTCTTCCCGACTACTGAGGTAAGGGCGAAGGATCCACTTGATTCATAAACCATTAGATGGAGAGAGAATCCCACCAAGTCTAGCTATAGCTATTGTAATGCGTCTCGATGCCAAAAAAAAGCTTCATGAACCAACTGAAGCAAGGAATATGAGTAGAAGAGTGCTAGCATCCCTTGCTCTCTATTGATTCCTCACCGTCGTCTCATCCAAAAGAATAGAATTGGAGGGCGAACTTCTTATCTGTTCTCGTATCAATGTGACCATTGATAACTTTCTCTATTGAAATGTAATACAGTTTTGGCTTGCTGGGTAAAAGAATAGAGAAAAAGGAATAGGTTAGAAATATTGTTCGTTTCATGTACATCGAACTCAAAGCTTTGTTTTTTTGTTACATGAGTAGAAACTTCATAGGAGGTCATTCATCATGGAATTACTGTCACTTAAGCACACTTAACTGTGAGGTTTCACTCTCATTCACATCCAATGCGTCCAAAACGTGCATGTTTGGCGATATTTAAGGGTTGAACACTCATTATGATTCAATATCTCTCTCATACGCAGTCCTAATGTCTAACAAAAACACCCCTTGGACTCATCAACTTCGATAAGGTTGCCCGACCTTCGAAATATAAGAGCGACTCTTTTACCATTTGAAATGTCTAGCCATCATACCCACAAATATTATCTACTTTGCTCACACGGAGCTCAAGACTTGGTTTTTATTTTCTCTTATCATCCACAACCAATGCTTCAGATTAGTATCCGACTACGTGTGATTTGCAGAAGGGTTGCAGTTAGAATGTATAATAGAATCTCTTTTAGTTATATCAATTGAATCTATATACACCATGTAACGGTTATAAAAAGTAAGTTTAGTCGTGAAGATATTTTCCATTTTTCTATCTTTACTTTTCTTGAAAGTTAGAGGGTTTTCAGATTAAATTATTGAAAATTTAGAATATGTGTTCAAAGCTTCTTGCATTTTCTAGTTTAAATTCTGAAAACACATTTAGATGAAGTTGTTTTGTGTTGGTTTAAATTAATTACAAATATATATAAGAACGTTGAATAAAACTATATAAATGTGAGTAAATAACATTCAACAAAGTAACATAAATATACAATATTAAAGCAAATTTAAATAAATTTCACCTTACAAACCCCTTCGATGTCTTAAAGATTTAAAAAAATAAAAGATGTCAAATGAATTAAATATAAAAGAGTTATAAAAGAACATGTAAAGTAATTTAAATTTCAAACAATTAAAAAAATATAAAAGACCCATAAACATTTATCATACAGGTGCAAAATATAAAAGAGAATATAAATACAACGATAATAAGTTAAATATAAAAAAATATACAACTAAAATGGATTAGGCTACCAGAGATATAACCTGAAGTATCCTAATGTCTCCAACTAATAAGTGATAGTCACATCATTTTTATCCAAATCTAATCCTAAGTATCCGTTAGAGACACAACCGTAAGTACCCTAAGTTTTTTTCTTCATTTTTTAAAATTAAAACAGTTATATATTAAACTAAAAAAGGTTGTTGTATTTATAGGTTTTAAAAAAAAATCATTTTTATTTAAAAGGGTTTGTCTTATTCCTAGAAAACAAAACAAGGTGTCCAACGAAATAACATGTGAGTGTTCTCTAAAACAAAATCGAGAAAAGAAAATCCACATGATACTAAGGTTATCCGTACTGATTTTACGCCACTTCTTTTCACGCCCCTCCACGGCAGCGCCACATCAGCACAAGAGTTTTCACTGTCCATTTTCACAAAGGTGCGTAGTGGTTTCACGCCCCGCATTTAATTTTTAATCATTAACTAATCATTTAACCAAAATACAAATAAATTTATTTAAAATATAAAGATAAAAAAATACAAATTTATTTAATTAAAAAATAGACATATTAAAATACAAATAAATCAATCGTCACTCGTACGATTAGTCCAAATATGCTCCGTCAAATCACCGCGTAGGCTGAGATGTGTATCCCTGTCGCGTAATACGTTACGAATTGCGTGTTTCTCTTCCGAGCTTAGTTGTGCTGGCGTCGTGTGCGGGTTATCATCATAGTTTTGGCAAACGGCTAGCCCCTTGTCTTCCAATATCATGTTATGTGTCACACCCCAACCAACGGCGGATTATACGTCGGGGCGGACGCGGTTGTTCAACAAGCACAAGGTTGACTATTAAAGTTTAAAATTTTCATTAATGACTTTCAAGGTTCAATACAAAGAAAAGAAACAACACATAACAAGAATAAAAAGTTTATTTTGATAAGAATCTAAGTCCCAAAGCATCTTATGTGATCATAATAAAGCTTCATGCTTGTAACCCTGAAACATGTTGAGTAAACTGTCAACTAAAAATAGTTGGTGGGATACGAAGGTTTTAACATAGTTTAACAAAGTCTTTGAAAAGTTTTACAATTCACTATGTCATGCATTATATAGAATAAGTGTGAGAACAAACATGTTAAACATTGTCCATATCAATCCTCCAACCAAGTTTAGGCATAACCAGAAAGTTACTCTTAAAAGTTTAAAGTTTAAATTCAGTAACAATCACCATGGGCTCCCCCCGAAGTGTCAATCAATCTAGGTGGATTGGTCAAATACAATAGATCTATCATTGTTACTATAGGCTTGATCAAAGTTAATGGATATGCTAGTATTAAGTTTAATTTAAGCACGCAAGTCTCAAGCATAATAACACAAGAATAAGCATGTAGGCATAGTTGTACAAGAATTGTATAAGTTTGGAAGTTTGATACATGTTTCACCCCAAGTTTATAAATAAAGTAAAACAAAAAAGGGGCTAAGTATACTCACTTGGAATGATGAAGAATATCCAACAAGGTTAAGTGCAGTAAGACTTTGAGGGAGAATATCCTCACAATAAGCCTAAGAACATAATAACACAAGAATAAGCATGTAGGTATAGTTGTACAAGCATTGTATAAGTTTGGAAGTTTGATACATGTTCCACCCCAAGTTTATAAATAAAGTAAAACGAAAAAGGGGCTAAGTATACTCACTTGGAATGATGAAGAGTATCCAACAAGGTTAAGTGTAGTAAGACTTTGAGGGAGAATATTCTCACAACAAGCCTAAGAACATAATTTTAAAGTTTTAGGTTGCTTCTATAAGTCTAAGGTAAAATATCTATGATTCTAAGATTAACTAGGGTTCCAAATGGGAGACGGGAATGGTTATGTTTATAAAGTATAAATCAAGTTTCAAATAAAGGTTTTGAATGAATGACATAAGACTTGATTTTCAAAGTTTAATAAGTTTATGGTTTAGAATGATTACTGCTTACAATAATTATTTAGAAACCTTACAATTATTAATTACACAAGATTGATAACAATAATATAAGATAGTTTTCTAAGTATTTATAAGTGTTGTTATAATAATAGTTAAGTAAAAGACTAAATAATTATTTAAAGTTTAACAACAATTATTTAAAGGATAAATAATTATTAAAAGTTTATATTAATGATTTAAATAATAACTATTTTAAGGATAAAATAATTATTAAATAACAAGTATTTGATGAATAAATAAAGAATTTAATAATAACTATTTAATAAATAATTATTAAGGGTTAAACAATTATCTACAAAAATAATTATTTTATTTAGTCAATATAAACCATTTAAGATTTATTAAAGTAGTTAAGCATTAAACATTTATTAATTTGTAGATAAATAATGTTTTATAATGGGTTTATAAGTTTAACTAAATAGTTTGGAATCACAAGTTTAAACATATATGTTTAAATAGGAATTTCTTTTCAAGTTTATTTTTCGATTATAAGCTTATAATTGTTTTTAAAGTTTAAATAAATTTATAAGTTTATAAGGATTTCAAATAATGCTTCCTTTAAGTTTATAATTATAAAGTTTACAAGTTTCCAAATGTTTTAAAGTTTCTATTTCAATTTTATAAAGTTTGAAAATTTTATAAAAATAAAGTATAGTTACTTTTCTTGTTTTAAATATATATATATATACATATATAAAAATTAAGTTTCTGTTTTTTTTAGAAGGTTTATAAGTTTATAAAAGTATATAAACAAATAAATCTTAAATTAAATAGGTATAAATTTTATAAACATGTAAAAGCTTATAAGTTTATGTTTTCTAATTAATATGTAAGTTTATAAATCATTTTCTGATTTTATAAAATCTATATAAGTTCATGTTTTTAATTAAATTTTAATTTAAAGTTTTAAAATAATGTTTTATTTCATAAAAGAATTAATAAATTAAGTTTCTGATTTTATAAAAATCGCCTCTGTTTAAAATGTAAGTTTTATAAAAGTCTAGAAGTACTTTTATAGTTTTAAGTGTTTAAAATTATTTTTAAAGAATTATTTATTACAAGTTTTAATGAAGTTTTAATTAATTAAAATAGTTCCAGAATCTAAAAGTATAAATAAAAATCATTTTTAAGTTTATAAAAGTATCCCAGATTTTATAAAAATAACTAAAAGTTTAAGACTGTTTGGAAAAGGCTGAAAAAAATGAAAAAGCAAAACTCGGGTTGGCCGGATTCGAACCCGGGCCAACCGAGTCACACACACACACGCCTTAACCACCTGACTACGGGCCTCGTTAAGTGTAAACTCGGAAAATCAAATAGATAAGCAGTATCTCAAATCACGCCCAATTTCCTTATGAACCCTAGAAACCAAAATCCAAAATACGAATCGATTAACCCTCTGTCATTGCGAATGACAGAGGGCTTTTGTTCCTTGAATGAAAACGAAGATTTTGGCTTTTCGAATTACCTGATATGAAGCCGAGACGAGGGAGAACGGGTCTGGGTTCGAAGTCGGCTATCCACGAGTTCGAATGGCGAATGCAGGTCCGATTTGGAGTAATTGTGAGTATGGGAAGTTAAAGGGTGTTGTATAGATGTAGCAACTGGTTTTTATACTCAATTTCATCGTTTAATGTCTGGTTAGTTGGGGAGATTACGGTTGAGTAATACGAGTTAAGATTTCAATTACGCGGCCGTTTAACTTGAAATTGGACATCGTATGTCATTGGGTTTCGGTCGCACGCTCGAGGCGAAGCTCGAGGTTCATTGAATTTGGCCTGGAAACACGTTTTTTGAATAAACGAGTCAAAAACCGGCCATAGCGAGGATCGAACCTGAGATCGCTTCCAGATTCGGGAGTTTGGGTTAATTGCAGAACAGGCCCCTGTAGTTTAAAGGATTTGTTATTTTATGTATAAACTTGATTTTAAGTTTAAAATAAGTTTCAATAATGGCAGTTTTAGTCTCTGGACTTTCATAAATATGTTTTATATTTTTTTTTTATAAAAATTCTCTAAAGTTTTATAGGTTTTGTTGCATTTTATTATTTTATAAATTTATAAAATAATTTCTAAGATTTATGGTTTACAAGTTTTAAGTATTTTAGAATAAATTTATGAACTATTTTTATTTATATAATCATAAGTTTATAAAGTTTTTAAGAATCGAACATATTTTTCATATATATTTTTAAATAAGTCTCATATATATATATATGTATATATATTTCAAGTATACTTGTTTTTTTTAAATATATATCAATTAAATCAATATTTTATAGAATTTTTAACAAAAATTCAAGCTTTGAATCAATAATACGCGCAAACTTTAAGAAAGACTAGGTCGGAAAATACTGGATATTACATTATGTAATATTATGCAAGTGTACATAACATTCGTTATTTTTTCTTTGGTCCAAATACGGCACGTGTTTTTAATCATAGCCCATTTTTTATTTAAAACTCCAAACGCACGTTCAATATCCTTCCGTGCCGATTCTTGTACTTTTTTGAAAAGCTCTCTTTTCTCACCAATTGGGTTAGTATATGCTTTGACAAACGTGGCGTACTCCGGATATATACCGTCGGCAAGATAATACCCGTGCTCATATTCGACATCATTAACAATGAATGACGAACCAGGTACGACTCCGTCTATGATGTCATTGAATATAGGCGATTGATCCAAAACATTTATATCTTTGTTTGCCCCCGCAACACCAAAGAATGCATGCCAAATCCAAATATCATATGATGCAACGGCTTCAAGCATTAACGTCGGATGTGAATGGTCCCCTCGTTGGTGTTAACCTCGCCAAGTAGTCGGATAATTTGTCCATTCCCAATGTGTGTAGTCAATGTTTCCAAGAATCCCGGGAAATACATGTACGATTTCATGCACATCATATATTTGTTAAATGTCACTAAACGTCGGTCTCCTTAAATATCTCTTGCCGTAGAGATTAATTGCCGTAGAGATTAATCACACCTAAGAACATATGACGCAACGGCTTCAAGCTTGCGTCTCGCGTCTTCCCGTTGTTGGAAATATTGGTACTCTCTTTCTAAATCACCACATATTCGCACGAAAAGTTCTCGGCTCATACAAAATCGAATTCGAAATTTTTTTGTATCATACATTGGAGTGTCACTAAAGTAATCACGTATTAGACGTTTATTAGCGGCTTTCCGATCCCGCATCACTTGAAGACCATTACATTTTAATGGTTGAAATGAGAGAATGGGTGAGATTATTGGTTGAAAATTAGAGAATGGGTGAGATTATTGGTTGAAAATGAGAGAATGGGTGAGATTATTGATTGAAAATGTGATATATATATATATATATATATATATATATATATATATATATATAGGGGTGAGTTCACTAGAAAACTCATTTTTATGAGAAAACCAAAAAACTCCTACTGCATATGTGTAGTACACCCAAAACCCCAACCCACCCTCAAAAACCTAACCCCCCACCCCACCCCCACCCAAAAACCTAAACTCATCCCACCCACCCCCTCACCCACCCCCCAAAAACCTAAACTCCCCACCCACCCCCCAAAAACCTAAACCCCCACCCCCCAAAAACCTAAACTAAACCAAAAAACCTAACCCACCCCAAAACCTAATCCCCCACCCCCTACCCCCATCCAAAAACCTAACCCCACCCCACCTACCCCCTCACCCACCCCTCAAAAACCTAAACCCCCCACCCACCCCCAAAAACCTAAACCCTCCACCCTTCCAAAAATCTAACCTAAATGCTAAACTAAACCCAAAAACTAAGTCCAAAAACTAAAACCACTACTTTTTTTTTAACGAGGACGACGTGGGAAACAAGGGCTCCGAAGCAGTTTTTTAATTTTTGATTTATTTTTTGAGTTATGCTTTTTTATTATTTTTTTTACCTTAAATAAGTAGTTTTTTGGTTTTCTTATTAACATTGAGTTTTCTTATGATCCTTCCCTTATATATATATATATATATATATATATATATATATATATATATATATATATAAATTAAATAAATTTTTTTACAATGGTAGCCTAACGGCTACTTTGACTAGGTCCCACACAATCAGCGCCACACCGCTCGTGAAATGCCCCACGTCCCCCCTTTTCACGCATAGGGGGCGGTGTTCATAGGCGTGAAAGGCTGAGGTGGCTCACGCCCACCCTCTTTACGCCATCACTACGGATGATCTAATAACTTCATCTTTGCTAGAGTGCTACTTGTTTACTTTATTAATTGGCCCCTCATGAATAGTTAATTTCTTTCATGTTTTACCCACGTCACGTATAGTGGGTTTACATAAAAGTTTTTCATGACATTAACTTTTTTATGACACGTTCTGTAACTAGTTCTAATATACTGTAGACTATCCTCAAACCATTTAACACATTTTTATATTCCTAATGAATTGATTTATTATAATTTATTAGTTGATTTTTAAAACAATATATGTATTTATATATTATAACTGGGTTAAAATTAACTATATGACTTAATGAAACAATTAATAAACATAGTTACCATAAAGACAACCAACTGAGAAACTGATTTTTCAGTTATGATTATATGTGTATAAATAAACGAAGAAAAACACCATTAAAATCAATATTTATACTTATTTGTTGTTACAAAAATATATTATATTTATTTTACTTAATTTATCAAACAATAAAAAATTAACATTAAAATTTAAGTAACTTTTAGCTAATAAAAAAATAATGATTAAAAATTGGAACTTAGTAAGCATAAGATGTATTTTCCCTTGTAATGCTAGAAAAATAGTCCAAAACCGTCACACTATCAAAACCATTCGATCAGCTAATCAAATTAATCCGACCGGTCTTGTTTATCTTTTTTGAAACCGTAGTTAACAGTTGAACCTGGTATATAGTCTATGCTCCAAATGATCCTATATGTTAAACTTGTGCTCAAAAAGTTTTTTAATAATTGACTAAAATAAAAACTATGATAAAATATCATTCAAACAAATATATGTGGGAGAAAGAAGAGAGCCCACTTGCCACTTGGTGCTTGTTTTTAGCTTCAAGACTAGAGTGGTATGACACAAATGTTTTGTGTAGTTGTTTGGGCGGTGGGGTGGCTTCTTGGCTTAAAAAAGAACTAGACACGCACACGCACGCGCGCGCGCACATGTTCTCTATTTCATGCTCTCACCACCACCTAATTCTCACTACCCACAACTCTCTCACCGAAAAACCACTACTCATTTCCGTTACGTTTCTCATAAAGCTTCAATCTTTACCACTATTTCGCCCATTTTCAAAGAATCTTGAATTGGGTTTTTCGTTTACTCATCTGGGTCACCGTTAATTTTCTCCAAATCTTTATAAAAATGGGTGCTTTGAGCCTCTAAGTGATGGATATTGAAGGCAGTAACAGAAATTCTCATCCAATTAAGGTACACAAAGTGTAAAAGATTCAATTATGGTGTAAAAAATTTAAGCTTTATTTATTAATTTGAATATTTGATAGTTTTTTTTTATGGTGTTGCAGAAAGAATCATGGAGGAGTGTGATGACTTTAGCTTATCAAAGTTTAGGGGTTGTTTATGGGGAGTTGAGTACTTCCCCTTTGTATGTTTACAAAAGTGCTTTTGCAGAAGACATTCAACATTCAGAGTCTAATGAAGAGATATTTGGGGTTTTATCTTTTGTGTTTTGGACATTAACTTTAATCCCACTTTTGAAATATGTGTTTATAGTTCTTAGAGCTGATGATAATGGTGAAGGGGGGACTTTTGCTTTGTACACATTGTTGTGTCGTCATGCTCGCGTCAGCACTTTGCCAAATGGTCAGCTTGCTGATGAGGAGCTTTATGAGTACAGGAATAATGAAATTGGGTCTGGGTATAAGGATGTTGGGTTGAGTTTGAAGTCAACTTTGGAGAAGTATAAAATCTTGCAGAAAGGGTTGCTTGTTTTGGCTTTGCTTGGTACTTGTATGGTCATCGGTGACGGAGTTCTGACGCCGGCGATCTCCGGTGGGAAAATCTTGGAAACTTAACAAGTTTTGAACTTTTTTGTGTTAGTTGGATTTTGATGATTAAAATATTGAAACCCTTTTTTTTTGTTTTTGGTTCTTGTAGTATTCTCTGCTGTTTCTGGGCTTGAGCTTTCTATGGCAAAAAAACACCATCAATGTAAGTTTCTTGAATTACACAATTTTGAATTTTCTACTCCTAAAAAGGTTAAAAGAATATAAAATAAAAAAAATTCACATGTTGAATCTGAATTCTTGAATTGCTTAAAATGTATACTCCATCTGGGAATTGAGTTGTTGACAGTTTTGGTTCTTCATGGGTGGTAGGGGCTGTGGTTTCCAATTTTTTTATAATTAATATAAATGGTTAAACATTTATTATAAAATCAAACATTAAAGAATTTTTGTCCCCCAATTTAGACATTATAATTTGGAAGTTTCTCCCCTTTTGTTGGTCAGGTTCTACAAATAGGAAAACTAGATGGCATTTATTTCAATATTTTTAGTGTAAAATTACAAATTAAAGAGCTTTCCCCCAAAATAATTTATAATTAATTTGTAAATTTCATCATCTTTAATAGAATTTCTTGATTAGCTATCATGCTATTAGTATTTAGCTGGTTTTGACTATTTAGATTATGGGTTTTTTAGAAAAACCGAAAAAAATCAATCCCATAAATGCCCTTAGATTATCTTGAAAAGCTGTCTACTTTAGTTGGTAAGCTAACTATTGAATACAAAACCGGAAGCCATTTGGGTACAACTGTTGGGAATTTTAGGTTGTTTTGAAGCCGAACAATCTAGAGTGCAAGATGAATTCTTTTTTGGCTGATATTCGTCGTATCTATTCGTCCCGAATCATAAAGAAATGTTGACAAGATCATGATTAGGATATTGATTCTTGGTTTTATTCTTTAATTATTCAGATGCTGGACTTCACTTATATATATATATATACACATATACAGACAATATTCCTTCAAACGTGCTGTTGGTGGACAAAGAGAGGGTACCAAATTGATCATAAAATAACACTATTTCGTGGGATCTTTTTAAGATAAAGATTATATCTTTATCAAAAATCTGATCACCAACAGATAAATAAACTAATAATTTTGTTGTAAAAATTGTTCATTTTTAGGTCAAGACTCAAGAATGCAAGTTAAATATGATTATTGATCATAAAATAACATTATTTCGAGGATCTTTTGAGATAAAGTTTCTGTCTTTATCATAATTCTGATCACTATCTAATAAATAAACTAATAACTTTGTTATTGATCTGCACAGTAAGCTGCATGTCACAGTTTCCCCTTTTAGAGGAACTGGAAACTGTTACAACTTACAAATGATAAGAATTTTTATTAAATATATAAATTTAAAAAATGAGAATCGTGGCTAGAAACTGAAGTGATTGGTATTGGGGCGTAATCAGTGATTTTACCTATATAAGTTAGGTCAGATTATTGTGCATACGTGATCAACTTGCTTTTATCGTTGTCACTGTCTTGTTTTCTTTAACTTTTCCACTAACTTATGAATATGATTTCCCACTGTAGACTCGTTTTCTTGTGATAAGTTATCTTGTTTGGACAGTAAAACACTGAAAGTGACCGCCCTGTCGGTTTTATGTTTTTTTCTAGATGCTTTTTAGCAAATAAAAGAGATCACACACTATAGAGGGGAAGATAATATATTTGCATGTTACTGAATACTTTTCTAGGCATAAAAGAGGACCATGCTATTATTGTCAAATTTTGCTAGATATGGGTATAGGGCCAACGGGTCGACCCGCAAACACTTTTTTGTATGCTCTTTTCTTGACTTTTACAAATAATTAATGTTTTAAATATTATTAAGAAAACTGATTTAAAGTATTTACAACGTTTTATTCGTTTGGATATTTTTGGGTGACTTACGACCCATTTGACATGCTTGACCCGTTCAACCCGTTCCAACCTAACCAGCTTTTTATATTTCAGATGTAGAAGTCCCGTTTGTTTGCGTCATACTGGTGCTCTTGTTTTGCCTCCAACATTACGGAACCCACCGTTTAGGATTTTTGTTCGCACCTATCGTGATAACGTGGCTCCTGTGCATCAGCACCATTGGAATTTACAACATTTTTCATTGGAACCCACAAGTTTTTCAAGCGTTATCGCCTTATTACATGTACAAGTTCCTAAAGAAAACACAAAAAGGAGGATGGATGTCGTTGGGTGGGATTTTGTTGTGTATAACAGGTAGATCAACTGTTCTCTTAGTAGATTGACTTATGTTGACTTAAAGTTGGACTTTCTTTGACTTTTCATATAACTCGTGTTTATTTTGTCCGGTTTCCAGGCTCAGAGGCTATGTATGCTGATCTTGGTCATTTTTCACAGCTGTCCATTAAGGTATTCAATCAATTTACTAGTGGCAAAAAGGGAGGTTTTGTGGGTAGGGTAACGAGTCAAAACGAGGGATGGCAATTTCCGACACGACACGAAATTATTCAAGACCATCTAATCCGTTTAAGAAGTAGGTAGTGTTCATTGACATGCTTAATTAAACATGCTGTGTTAGGTTGACCTGTTTATTAAACAGTGTTTAACCCGTTCGATTAAACAGTTCAACCCAACAACCTATTTAGTTGAACAGGTTGACCCACTAACCCGTTTAACCCATTTATTACAACCCACCAACCTAATTAACACATTTACAACTTGATTACTACCCACCAACCCGTCGACCATCTGACATGTTTAAACAAATGGGTTAAACGGGTCATGTTCGGGTTATAGATATATGGGTCATGTTTTTGACACGAATAAATATATTGGTCATGTTCGGGTTGTACAATTCAACCTGCCGACCCGCCAACCGGACACGATTGACACCCCTAGATTACTCAAAACAAGTCGTTTTTTGTTATATTTCTCGTTTCCTAATACTATCCGTACAATGACTGATGAGGTTCTTGATCTAATGTTAACTGCAGATGGCTTTTACCTTTGTGGTTTACCCTTCCTTGATCCTTGCTTACATGGGCCAAGCTGCATATCTCTCAAAGCATCACATTCTTGAAACCGACTACCGAATCGGTTTCTACGTATCTGTTCCCGGTAAGTCATTTTCTCCCTTTTTTTTGTTTTTTTGAATTTGATGTCAAATTTATTTGTTTAATATTGTGACAGAAAAAATAAGATGGCCAGTTCTCGGAATTGCAATACTTGCTGCAGTTGTTGGAAGTCAAGCTATCATCACTGGGACGTTTTCTATTATTAAACAGTGTTCGGCGTTGGGTTGTTTCCCGAGGGTCAAAATAATCCACACGTCGCCTACTAATAAGCACGGTCAAATATACATCCCGGAGATTAATTGGACTTTGATGCTCCTATGCTTAGCTGTCACAGTTGGTTTTCGCGACACCAAACATATAAGCAATGCAGCAGGTATATTCCGTCACAAGAGCATAAACGTTTTTGGGTTTGGCGTTCTGACCAGAGATCCAGCCGAGGACCATGGGTGCAAGGGGCCCGACCCGGATTTGACCTGATAGAACTTTCGGTGGGGCCTGTAGCACCCTAGTCTTGAGGTCCTCGGCTGAATCTTAGATTTAGTGCTAGGGACCCTGCCTGGAGTTGACCAGACATGTTTTGACCCATTACTTCAACTCGCTCCCTCCCTCTCCGTTTTTACACCTATAAGCATCGTTTAATTACCGTAAACCGTCTTAACAATGATGTTTTTTTTTTGTACAGGTTTGGCGGTTATTACAGTTATGTTGGTGACAACTTGCTTAATGTCACTTGTAATGGTTTTATGCTGGCGAAAAAGCATCTTCTTAGCTCTTGGGTTTATGTTCTTCTTTGGGTCAATAGAAATACTCTACTTCTCAGCATCCTTGATAAAGTTTCGTGAAGGTGCGTGGGTCCCGGTCGCCCTCTCCTGCATCTTTCTAGTAATCATGTTTGTATGGCACTACGGAACGATTAAAAAGTACGAGTTTGACGTTCAAAACAAAGTCTCGATCAATTGGCTCCTCAGCTTGGGCCCTACTCTTGGCATCATGCGGGTCCGCGGGATCGGGCTCATACACACCGAGCTCGTTTCTGGGATCCCTGCCATCTTCTCACACTTTGTAACGAACCTCCCGGCTTTCCACCAAGTTGTAGTGTTCCTCTGTGTGAAATCCGTCCCCGTGCCTCACGTAAGGCCTGAGGAACGGTTTCTTGTGGGAAGGATTGGCCCGAAGGAATACAGACTGTATCGGTGCATAGCAAGATACGGGTACCGTGATGTCAACATGGATGACGTGGAATTCGAGAAGGATCTCATTTGTTGTGTAGCTGAGTTCATTCGTACAGAACGGGCCGATGTTACTGACGGTAATGGTGTTCATGATGTAAAGGAAGACTCTGATAATGACGGGAAGATGGCGGTTGTGGGGACCGCTTCCTCCAACTTAGAAGGGAGTATAAGGATGTGTGAGGATGAAAACGGGTTTTCATCTGAACTTCAAGAGATAGCGGTGGCAGTGGCATCACCGCGTCCAAGAAAGCGGGTAAGATTCGTCGTACCCGAGAGCCCACAAATAAACACGGGTGTGAGAGAAGAGTTGAGGGAGTTGATGGAAGCCCGGGAAGCCGGGTTAGCATTTATACGTGGACATTGTTATGTAAAAGCGAAAAGAGGGTCGAGTTTGATGAAAAGATTTGTGATAAATTTCGGGTATGATTTTTTGAGAAGGAATTCTCGAGGGCCGACGAACGCGTTGAGTTTCCCTCAAGCGTCTACGCTCGAGGTCGGGATGGTGTACCTGGTTTAGTTACGATTGTATACCGGGCTTTTAGATGTGCCTAGCGATGAACGTGTAAAGAAGCTACTAGCAATATTGAACATTATTCATCGTGAAAGATAATGGAAACACGAGATATATATATGCATGTAATGAAGTGTTATTTTTGTTGTATGTGAATAATGTGATAAATATGGTGGGCTTTTGGTCAATGGTCCTTCATGTTGACAAGCCCCAACCTTAGAAGTCTACCAGATGGGTCAAAATAGTCAATAGTACTTCACTTCTTCATGTTGACTGTAAAGACCCAACCTAAGTAGTCAACTGTATATATATAGCTTTTATTTTATGTTTGGCTTAAACGCGGCTCGAAAACTTTTAACGAGCTGAAATTTGAGCTTAATCTCAGCATGGATAAAGCTCGAGCTAGTTTGTATATTTTTGAAACTTTGACGACTAAGTATTTCTTACACGTATGGGTAAATATATCAAAAAAATAATATTTCTTACATAGATAGATATAACAAAATATGGGTTGGTGGATTTTTATTTAACTTGAGCAAGCCAACAAATAAGCATACTTTTCTTTTACTTGAAAATTATACGAGTTAATTTTGAGTGAGTTTTTTTTCCCTCTTAGTGAGCTTCAATACCTTTAACTATTTTAACATCCGATGGGTCAAAATAGTGATAAATATTAAATGGTATATTGTGGGTGGGGGTGGGGGTGGGGGTGAGGGTGGGTGGGGAGATTTCATTTTTGAAAGACTTAATATAAATATATTTTTTCAAAGAAGATCTAATTTATTTAAAGTATTATGACATATTATTGTTTTTATATTTTTCTTTTGATTTTTTTTATATTGTTTCAATTTCACTTTAGATGTATTTTCATATTTTATGTCATTCTATTACTACTCATCAAATAAACATGCCTAAGTAGTCAAAACGCATAGGTAATGTTAATATCACGTAAGTTAAGTGATGTTTATATTTTTATTATTTTAACTTTTTTATAGCACACATATACGCAATAAGTCGGTTGTTTACCCTTAACATCACCTATAATTTTCCTATTATTTGTAGACATAGCTAGTTAGTCGTAACAGACTTTGTTCAAAAATTGAATTGATAAACAAAAAACGCACACACATATCCAAACTTGGTCAACAAGAAACAATAATAAGAAACCCTAATTACACCTCATAAGCTCATTAGCAACATTTAATGAAACATCATGTACCTTTGTAAAGCTTTATCAACCGTAGTGTTAGAAAAGCACCCATAAACAATTGCAAAACTAATAAAAGTGCAAGAATAACGGTGTTTCACTCGATCGATATGATCACTACTTCCGCAACACAACCAATCAAAGAGAATTCGGTGCATAAGTATCAGATATCTATATACAGAGCCAACTCAACCTTCTTTTCTGCTGTGAAAGTTGAATCTTCAAGAAGAAGAGAAAGAATGGGAGAGACAATAAATCTATCTTGATTAAATGAAAAAAGTAAAAACATAAAATAATAATGATAAAGAAGAGAAAGATAGTAATGACATTGGCCCTACAAACCTACTATCTAGCCATCATTTCACTATTCAAATTTTGTATAGTACGAAATTTTGTATTTTTTTAATTTTACATATTTTATCCTATAAAATTTAATTATTATATTATGATACGTTGTTATCTTATTTATATTTTTTATTTAGTGTTTTTGTTATTTTTAAAAATATATATATTACTAAATAATATCTTCTTTTAAGTATAAATATTTTCTTTTACTATATTGAGTAAAGTACATGGATGGTCCTTGTGGTTTACTAAAATTTTAGATTTGGTCCCTAGCTTTCCAAAAGTACACGGATGGTCCATGAGATTTGCACTTTGTAACGCATTTAGTCCCCAAACTTTGAAAAAAGTACATGTATGGTCCATGTGGTTTGCACTTTGTAACACATTTAGTCTCTAACTTGGACATTCTAAAACCTTTAGATTTGTTGCCTGTGGACTAAATGTGTTACAAAATGCAAACCACATGGATCATCCATGTACTTTTGAAAAGTTAGGGAACAAATTCAAAATTTTGGTAAACCACAGGTACCATCCGTGTACTTTACTCTACTATATTAAACTAAGTTTTAAACTTTCTTTAGAAACATTGAATATTACTAAAAGTAATAATAGTAAAATGGTCGAAAACAAGTAAAATAATTAGAAACTGTAATTATTCTGTATAGTTAGTTTTTTAATTCGTAAAGGAGTTCATTCAATAAGTTTTGGTCGAAGTTGTAATGCAACGATTTCAAAAGATGAAAATTGTAGGGAACAAGTATAAGTAGTTTTTTTTTAATTCGTAAAGACCATTTTATCTATATTATGTGTTTTTAATTTCTAATGACGATGTTTTTTTTATTATTGTATTGTATTTTTATTATGTGATGAACCTTACCCGACCTGAACAATCGAACCGAACCGAAATTTTTTATGTCCGGCCCTATAAAATTGGAGCATTTAAAAATAGTGAACACCCTGAAAAAAATTCCTGGATCCGCCACTCACCATCTCCAACTTGGCTCCTAGGGTTACATTCTTGGTTGCAGTATTTTTCAGGTAGCACTAACGGACGTGGTTCACTTTATTTCAAATTAGAGATTAAAAAATTGCAAATAAAGGTAATCCAATAATTGAAATCCATCTTTTCTTTCTTGTGGTATATTGCATATAATCATTCATTCTTCATTTCCTCGGGTTCAGATATGCAGAATTTGAACCCTTAATCTTTTAGTTGTGTGACACATCGATTTTTTTTTAATAGCAACAATAAGAAATCTCATAGATAGCTAACGGAAAACTAGCAATACCCCAATTACACCAATGCCAAATTGACAACACCAACTATATACATACATTAACTTGTAATTAAAATTCTTTCTCCATATGATTAACCTACGCCAGTTAACGGGTTGTTTATCCATTTCTCCCCGTCGCTTTTATTCTCCCCCCCTATTTATTTCCATTTGAAACTCAAAATTTTAACGTACTCCACTGATTTTCTCTCCTTTGTGACACATCACTAAACAGTCAAAATTTCCTTAAGGACTGTGGTCTCATTTGGTAGTTACGTATTTAAGTTGCTTAAAGAATAAGGCAACATATCAACGAAAATGTAATTAAATTTCAACGTTCTTCTATTTAGCTAACTCGAACAAGTTTTATATTTTTAATTCATCATTAAATTTCTTTTTCGTAGTTTGTTAAAGTGAACGACCTAATTAAAATAATTTCTTTTTCAAGGTCTGCTTAAATAAACGTTTTCCTATAACTTTTTAAAAATTAAAACAAATAGTAATCAAATTTTACCATTGTTCTATTTAGGTCATTAGTTTAACAAAGTTATAAAAAATATTTCGTAACAATACACAAAAAGAAACTTAATTAGTAACCTAAATGAAATAATCATAAAGCCTACTTACTATAGGTGCACATTTCGGGTATTCTTAAGATCGAACCGATTCCGGGTATGATTGGTTTCGGAAAACTGGGTATTAGAAGGAACTGGTTCCGGTTCTTGGTTGAAAAACCATACCCTATGTACCCGGTTCCGGGTATTCAAGAACTGGTTCCGGTTCTTACCGGTTCTAGGCATTCAAGACATGTATTTCAAGAACCTATTTTCGTGTATTCGAAAAACTTAGTTAAACATATAAATACATTAATTAAACATATAAATAACTAAACTAAAAAGTCCAATAACATTAAAACCTAAAATGTTACAAAATAGATAAATGTTTAAAACATAAAGTTATAAAACCTAGATAAATTATATAAAAAAAAAGATTGTTTCCAGAACCAGGTATGGTTTTAGGGTTTAGGGTTAGAGCTGCACATTTCAGGTATTCTCAAGAACCGGTTCCGGTATGATCGTTTCCAGATAACCGGGTATTAGAAGGAACCGATTCTAGTTCTTGGTTGAAAAAACATACCCTATATAACCGGTTCTGGATATTCAAGACTGGTTCCGGTTCCGGTTCCGATTTTTGTGTGCACCTCTACTACTTACTATTTGATGATTTAGCTTGTTATACATAGAAGTTACTTGTTCCTCGAAAATAGTTTTATTTGTGTTGTAGGATGGAGAAAATAGAAATAAGAAGTTCAAGCAGTGTAGCAAAATTAGTGGGTACCATGATGGCAATATCAGGAGTTGTTATGATATCGAGAATGATTGCTAAAATAAGCGAGAATGATAAAAGAGATCGTTAAACAAGCGAGAATGATAAACAAGAGAAAAAAATGAGAGAGAATAATTGGGGGTAAAAACTGATATGATTTGATTGATAACTTGAATAATGTTACAAAGAAGCTATTTTATAGACAAAGCTAAACTAATACTGAACCAGACGAACTTAATAAGTTCGCCCCTATACTAAACAAGCGAACTTAGTAAGCGAACTTAGTAAGTTCGCCTACTACTAAGTTCGCTAACAGGAGTAATGGTCTTCACTTTCTATCAAGGCCCGTATATCTTGCATACGACCCGTAATTCCTCCAATTCACCCAACCACCTATTTTTATCACAACCATGGGTATTTGGGGGTCTGCTGATTATTACTGGTGGGATCTTCGGTTGCATATCGAATGTATTACAAGTAAGATCTCGCTTCATTACACAAAACCTAAAAATCGTCAGTCACACAACACCCATAAATTAACCTTCTCATAAACCTTTTTCAAACAATGAACGATTCCATCAGGTACAAACGTTCTCATGTTCTCACAACATCATTAACTTTTACATTAGTTTTTCATAACCATTTTATTTATTTTAACAACCAGTTTAGTTTTAATATCGTATAAATAAAATATAAGATAGCTTAAAATAAAAATAGTATATAGCATATTTAACTATATACATATTTTTAAATATTTATTTAAATATATAAGTTTGAAATAAATTAAACATTTTTTTTAAATAAAAGTGTATGAAAACATCATATAATAATGTCACACAATAATAACCAAGTTTCAAAAGTGTTTCAATTAGATCACTCATGCATTTTTTTATCCAAATTGAGTAACTAAACCTTCAAATCAAGCCATCATCGAAACACGAAATGTGTCAAGAAACTTATGGAGGAGAAGATGTGTGGATCGAGATTTCCAATATATGTAATTTTATTAAAAAAAAACATGTTAATTATATTAAAAAAATAAAAAAATAACCTAAAATCCACGTCACCATTCCAATTGAAAAAAATATGCTAATTGAAACAAAAAAATACTTCTAATTGAAACAAAAAAAGAAAAAAAATGTATGACATACATTTAAAAAAAGAAAAAAAAGAAGAAAAAATGTAAGAAAAAAATATTTCTATCACCATCAAAAAAAAGAAAAAAAAACATTTCTAATTGAAACAAAAAAAAACATGCTAAAAAAACATGTTAAAACCGATTATTTAAGTAAAACATGAAAGTTGAGTGACTTAATTGGAACATTAAGTAAACTTAAGTGACTTAATTGGAAAATTTTTAAAACTTGGTTACTATTCTACAAAATTACCCCTATCATATAATAATGTAAGTTTAGAAAATATATAAATATTTATTTCTAACAAATTTCTTTTATAAGTTCATTACAAAATTTAAAAAAAATAAAGAGAAATTAAACCTAACCCACCCTACACCTCAAAAACTTCCAACGGATATTCCGGCGGCGTCCTTGAGAAAAATGTTCGTCCGAGTCAACGTCCTCTTCCGTGGGAGCTAAGGACCTTATTATCGATGGTCTTAACTCCCACAAATATATACAACATACTTTTACATTCTTTGAATTATGTACTACATATACTTCATTTAATTTTACATGTAACATGAAGGGGATAGACGATCAAGCATCACGAAAATGATAGGTTACCGGCAGCGGCTGAGAGGCTGTCGCGGCTGAGAGCCTGCCGCGTGTGAGAAGCCATTCTTTGCTGCTGGACACCAAGCCTGCCGCGGCTGAAGGAGTGTCACGGCTGAAGGCGTGTCACGGCTCAAAGCACAAGTGCAACAAGGAGGGGAAGGTCGATTGTAAAGAGTGCAAGGAAGGACCACCTTCCGCGGCTGAGGGTGTGTCACGGCCCAAGTACAACAAGGATGGGGAAACCTGAACCCATGCTAGAACGAAAGAACAAGGACGGAACTGAGAAACCCAACCCCAGCCGCGGCTGAGGCCGTGCCGCGGCTCA
This sequence comes from Smallanthus sonchifolius, assembly GCA_023525975.1. Classification (NCBI taxonomy): domain Eukaryota; kingdom Viridiplantae; phylum Streptophyta; class Magnoliopsida; order Asterales; family Asteraceae; genus Smallanthus; species Smallanthus sonchifolius. The sequence goes on along the minus strand of CM042041.1, from coordinate 54,229,922 downwards.
AGGGTGTCATGGCCGAAATATTTACTCGTTTGACATCGGACGACATCTCCCACTCAACACTTAGAAAATATCAAAGAAGTTACAAAGGAAATAATCTCATACCAGAAAATAATACTAAATAACTAAGATAACGTCTCATTGGGCATAAGAGTCAACTATAAAGGCAATACTAATGGGGAAACCTGAACCCATGATAGAAAGAGGTCAGGTAAGAACCAGTAAGACAAAAAGGGAAGTCAGCTAACAAGACAAGAGATGTCAGGAACAGAACCTGTGCACAAGGAACACGGGTCAACTATATAGACAAAGGTAATTAAACACACCCTGAACTCTCTAAGCACGAAAGAGGAAATAACAGCCATATTAGCAGAAGCAAAGAAAGATGTTTGACTGCAGACAACCTATAATGGATATTCAGTCAAAGCATCTTGACCATAGATACCTTATAACTAGTCCGGCCGATTTCAAAGGTTAGGGAGACACTTTACACTCCCATATTCACAATACCCAAAGTTACTTGCTTATTTCTTCTCTCTCTTTTTACCTTCCACTACACCATACTTATTCTCACGCCGGAGGGTGGTCACGAGAAGAAACCCCCTTCTGCTCGTGGCGAGGCTCACATTGTTTCTTATTTTGCAGATCACCCTTTCAAGGCCCGGAGATCCCGTCCGTTCTTCCAATCCCAAGTCCAGAAGTTCCAGCTTAGCTTGTCCATCCCGCACTGCCTCAAGACTTCCGCCTCTAGGTGATAAGTTTTGTAGCAACATAACATATTTTCAATCTCGTATAATTTTATGTGAATAATCATGTTATATACATAGATAATTATATGTATAGGGGAAGGATCATGAGAAAAAAAAATTTGTTCGTGAGAAAACTCGCGAAAACCGATCCAAACGAACTCCGAATGGACTCATTTTGGCGGCATTGGAACCGGCTAGGTGTTTAGGTTTTTAGGGTTGGGGTGGGGGGTTTAGGTTTCTGGGGTGTGGGTTTTAGCTTTTAGGGTTTAGCTTTATGATTTAGATTGAGTTTGCCGAGACAGTTCTAACGTCACTGAAATGAGTTCAATCGGAGTTCGTTTGGGTCGGTTTTCGCGAGTTTTCTCACGAATAGTAGTTTTCTCATAAACTCAAGCTTCCATGTATATGCTGAAGTAAATATGTAATTAGCTACTTCTTGATTTACACATCAAGACAACAACTACTATAGAGTATTCGGATCAACAAACCATTGTTTTTTTCTACTGCCTCTTTGGGACAATTCAGTGTATAGCTCTTTCTCCTTTCCTAGAACAAAATAGAAGTGCTTGGGTGCTTCAACCTGAAATTGCGGTGACTGCTATTGTTTTAGGGGTAAGTTAGAGTAATCTAAACCAACTTTTTTAGTTCTATCTTGGTGTTAGTAGATTGACTTGTTCTATCTGAAGGCGGTTTATTCCACTGCGTTTCACAATAGTGTTGTGACTTGGTGCTTGCGAAAGAAAGGTCCAGTTTTTGTGACCATGTTCTCGCCCCTCTCAATCGTTCTCACAGTGATCATGGGTGTCACATTTCTTGGTGATTCACTTCATTTAGGAAGGTAAATCATAATTGTTTAATCTTTTTAATCACAATATCCAAATTTGACTTGGTGATGAATGTTTGTTTTGAAAGTTATTACTGCAATAGAAAGAATAAAAATTTGAAAGGTAAATTATCATAAACACACATCTAAGCATACATTGGGACATGACTCATCCAATCCCTTTTGATGTTGTTACATATAAAATTAAATGAAGAATCTTTGAACTCGTTTATGCAGTGCCATTGGAGCCATGATAGTTGCTGCTGGGTTTTACACAGTGATATGGGGGCAGTCCAAAGAGAAGAACATGATACCCGTAGTCATGGGGGATGATTTGGATGTTTCAGATGAACCTGGATCATCGGCCCCTCTTCTTTGTTCTAGGAGTGAATCAAAATGTTAGGGTTTGCTATGAACATGAATATCCATTACTGTGCAAGCGTACTAATGGTTTTCACAAAAGCGATGATCATGTCAATTTAAATATGAGAAGTTTCATTTAGGTTTGAGTTCAAAAAGATGAGTGCAGGTTGTAGGAATTATGGGTGTTCGTATATGCTTGGATTCTCTGATAATTGCGAGAGTTCGCTTTCAGATTCAAGAACGAATATGTGAAAGTTTGTTAGGAATTTCGTATATGATACTAACCAAAATTGACTTCTATATAGGAGAAAAACGATGCAATGATTCGTCATGACGGTTATTGGTTGAAAACCGTCACAACCGTCAACCATTCAGAAATTAACGGATGTTTTAGTTTTCTCCAGATGAGCAACTTACTTCGGATGACTAACTTGGTCTGGATGACCAAATCTACTATGGATTAACAAATCTACTCCGGATTAACCCAGCTGTAAGACTCCAAACTTGGGGATGTCTCGCAATTGGTATAACATATCATACATAGTTCCTAAAATAGAGAATATATTTATGACACGTGTCATGTTCTACGCCATCTGCCATCTTAGCTGCCACGTCAGTTACCACGTCATCTGCCACATCAGCTGCCACCCAAATAAATAGTTATACTTTTTACCACACATGTTAATTAGTTTTAGCCACACATATATATATGTATAACATGATATATGCCTACACATAACTTATGTGGGGGTAATAATCTATACCAACAGTCACGAGGAATTGAAACACATCGTGACACTTAATTTATGTGTAGGTAAAGATAACAAGTGCACATAATAGGCTTATAACCACACATTATGTGTGGGTAAACACCCCAATTTCTTGTAGTGTGGTAGAAAGTTATTTGGAAGCGTTTTAAGTAACTTTCTCACGACTGTTTTGCCTTTGAGAGTTGTACTAGTACTTTTAAACTTGGCCTTTGTGCTGCCCAACTTTTTGACAAAATCACTTACTTTTTCGTTTGGTTTCATTCTCAAAGTTTCTAACTCACTCCTTAAAGTTTATAGACGAGCTTTCTAAGCTATATCAGCTCCAAGGAATGGAACCTTAATCGAATCCCATACTTCCTTCACACTTGAGTATTGTGCAATTTGCATCAACACATCTTCTAGTAATATTTATAAGATTATTACTTTTGTTGTGTGAGCCTTCTTTTCATCCACTTCTTCTGTTGAAACAACCATTTCCCAAAGGCTATATTCCTTCAAGATTCTTCCGTTAAATCCACAGAAAAGCACAAACACTACTTACTAGTTTTGTGACAACCGACAATTTCAGGTCAATACCTGTCCACATCTCTTTCATAATTTGCATACATTCTATTCTTGTTAGACTTAATTGTGGTTAATTAAGGTCTTTTCATAATTAACAAAGTCCATTCATAACATTTCACGCATCGGTAATTCGGTAAATTACCGGGTTACACGCAGTATAACTGACACACACGAACGTTGGTGATAATTAATATTTATTTTTTTCGCAATGTTAATTTACTAAACATATATTTACATGTTAGTAAACCAATATATATATAGGGGAGAGTTCCAGAGAAAACCACATAGTTAGGCGAAAACCGCTAAAAAAAACCAATTTTAGCTAATAATATAATAATATTTATTTTATTATATTTTTATTTTTTTATAAGAGTATCAATGTAATATTACACATTTTTACCAAAAAAATCATTTAAATATTGGCTTACGTATACGCAACACATAGAGTTACGTTTACGTAAACAGAAAACAAAAAAAATTGCGGTTACGTATACGTAACCCATAGCATTACACATCGTTTTAGTGGTTTTCGTCTAACTTTGTGGTTTTCTCTTGATTATTTCCATATATATATATATTATAATTGTTATTAAGCTCGGTTTTATTAAAAACTCTATTTTATATTGCGTCCGACTTATACCCACTCCCACCTTTATAACCTATCTATTCTAATTGTGTTTTAAATAAAACATTTTTCCAAAACCCCAACCCATGAAAGTCTCGATAATCACCTTCCATTTCTTATTTCTCTTTTCCAAATATGTTACCTTACACCCATAACATCTTTATTTGAATTGTCAAAGTCTAATTACCACTTTGATGATTGATTAGTTTTTTTTCACCCAATTCCAACTTTTGACCATGGCCATTTTCGGCTACTAAACCCTTCCCCCTAGAACCGAAAAATCTGAAACACCCACAAGCTCTCATGTATTTTGTTTGCTATCAAAAACCATCATTTTATAGGATATACCTAACACATGAATTCATTCCACAAGCCATTTGTAAAACTCATACCTCATCCTCTCCCTTTGTTACGGAAATATCACTCCACAATCAACATCCATTTTTTTTTAACATTACTCCAAGCATTCAAGTGTTTCAAGTCTCTTGTGGTGATGAACAATTGGTCTATTGGTGTCTCTTAAGCAACCTATAACTTTCATCCATATTCCTTGCTTTCTTATAGTGGGAATTCTCCTACCCTTTATGTTGTTTATTTATTTCTATGTTTCACAATCCATTAGTTTTATGTAACCATTTTGTTTCCAACAAAGTGTTACTTATTAAACATGATGCTTTTACATACTAATAATTGCAACATTTATATATTTTTTTTACCTAAACATACAATGTTTACTAAATGGGTGTTAATAATGTTAAATATATTTGTTGGTGATTTGGGTTTATGTTTGATTATTTTATTAAGTTGGAAATTACTATTACAAGAAAACTAAGTTTATGTTAAACTTTGAAATTAACATCAAGTGGGTTTATTTATGTCCACGGGTACTAGTAAAAATTAGTAGTTGTTAATATGCATGTGTTATGGTTCCTAAAAGTTTACGAATTATTTGCTTATTTATGACGAGTTGACGGATATTTGAAAGAAAATATTTTGATAAATTGGATACTTGGATAATTTTGGATTTTTGGTTAATGCATATATATTATGTATTGTGGTCATATAAAGTTGGACCCCCCCGCCCTCGCCCCGTCTTGGTTTTAGAAAAGAATAAATATTATTTTACAAATATATATCAAGAGTTGTATTTGTATAAAAAGGGTACTTGTATGTTGGTTGTTTTCAAAATGACTTTTATCAGTATAAATTTATATCTACTATTTTCAAGACTAAAAACTAATTTACAATATATATATATATATATATATATATATATATATATATACACATGTATACATGTATATTATACATTTTAGTCAAGTACGTAAACCGACGATATTTTTAGTGTTAATATTTTTCCAAGTATATTTTGTTGAAATAATATAAATATTATTTTTATTTAACTATGCGTTGTGTTTCGAAAATATTACTTTAAATAAATATATATGAAATATATTTATTTAACGAGTTGTGACTCGAGTTGAGTCAAAATATTATTTTACAAACCGAACACTAAATCGTTACTAGCTTTACAAGGATTCATGGACACACTTGAGGGAAAAATATAATTTATTTCATGTAAATATATATTTTTGGGTAACAAATACATATCACCAACGGGTCGTCGAGTAAAATGGAATTTCATAACGAAATTTAAGTTGGGTGAAACGATTACATAACCCACTTACATACGGATACATTACTTAGACCTTAAGGTGTCTTAATTACATTTTAGGGCACGCGTAGGTTGGAAATCACTCGAACGTTGCTACTTATACATTTCTATACTCATGCATCAGGTGAGTCTCACGGCCCCATTTTACTTATTTTCCTTTTGGGGGAGAATACATGCATACTTACTATTTTTATTGGACACAATTTCACTTACATGATTTCACATATTACATAAGCGGTTTCATATCGTATTAAGTTCTCTCATAATCGGACCGTTAGTTTTTTTTCACAAAGCGAGGTAATTATGGATAGTACTATTTGGGTGTGACAACCCTCACCCGTGTTAGTTGCGCTAACTTTGACTGGATGTCAAAACGGGTGCATCATTGACCTAATCACCCCATGCTTACGATAGGCATGGTAGAGGCATATCATTACTGTTACAGTCTAGCTTCGGTTTCGGTGTGCTTATGGTAATATTGACACATTGTTTGATCAACAATCAAATCATTGAAAGTTTTGTGGTCCATTACAACGATTTACTTTTACATTTAAACCTGTGAACTCACCAATATTATTGTTGACTCGTTTAAGCATGTTTTCTCAGGTCGCTAAGCGTTCACACATGGACTAGGATTGCATGTCTGGAGTCTCACTTCATGTTTTTATTAGAAGCTTAGGTTTATGGGAACCTAAATGTTTATGCTTCTGTATTTTTATACTATTACTATTGCTTCCGCACTTTACATTCCGCATTTTCAAACTCTGTATTACTTATTTATTTTGTACGATGTTCAAACGGGATGTCTTTTCGAAAACCATTAGAGGTCCTTCAAAATGACCAGGACCGATGATCCTTGACAGTCACGACCCGCGGGTAATTCGCTATGAAATTTCAGGGTGTGACAAGTTTCATTTACACGACATTAGCTCCCCCACCCCCTTTTAGTAGGACTGACACACACACACACACACAAAACACTTTTACTTAGCTTATATAATCCTTCGGTTTATTCTTATTTGTTTAAGAAAAAGTTAAATAGTGTAACATTATTAAACCCATGTTGAATGTAACCGTTGGTCTATTTAATCCTAACCGGTTAAATTGATCAAAACTGTAAGTAACCACCCTATGATTCAATTTCATCTATTAATGAGATATTTTGCGGTTACCCCATGAAGTTTTCAGTTTTTTATGGTTAGCTCCTACAGTTTTCTTGCGGTTAACACATTATATATCTTCTTTTTCTCCATGTTCACCGAATCTCCTTGCTTTAACCTTTGTTGCCGATTGTGATTTCTGCTTCTAGCTGATTGTTCCTTTAGGTTGTGGCGGTTGTTGAATTTCAAGATGTCTATACAACAAAAAATAAAATAAAAATTAACACGTTTAGTTATCTTCTATAATCGTTCACTTTATTCTTATTAGTTTAAAGAATCAGTCAAATAGTCTAACATTTCAAATGAGTGGTAAATTCTTCGAGTCTCAAAATATTAGTTTGATGATATTTTAAGGAAAAATCAAGTGAATAGCCGTTGCCTATAACGTTTTATCTAAGTTTATTCATGAGTAAACTGTAGTTTTCGTCCCTGAGATTTAATGGTCTTAAAAGGTTCAGTGCACCCTTAACACTGTGAGTCCCTAACGTTTAAATTCTTAACACTACGCGCCCTAACAGACGTTAAGTTATCAGTTACTTTTTGTCTAAAATTACTGATTTGCCCTTAACTCCATCTTTTGTCTGAAACACACACATCCATATCTAGAGAAAAAGAGGGAGCTCCCTGTTCCTGCGAGATCCATGGTGGAGATGCGGTGGTGCCGCCACTACGACGGCTGACGGCAACAGGCCCGTCCACGACAGCGGCACCACTATCCTACACCTTTCCATTCCCACACTTCCTTCACATTCAAACCCTAATCCACCCAAACACATGATGCATATTAAAGAAAGAAAGGGCAGAGAAGTTGGAGAGAGGGGAAGGTCACCGATGTCTGATCGACTTGACACGATGGCGGGGTCCAGGATGTGATTTGAACAGCGAGCACACAAAATCATAAATGGGCCTTTATCGCCACCGGCCACCATGACAATGACGAGCAATCAAAACGACGATGAACAGTTGTACAATTGACCTCCTCAAATCGTTCACACTTGTAACCTTCAAGAACTTCGATCTCCAAGGTGTCTGTTTAACCCATTTATTTAGAGTAAACTTCCCTTTTGGCCGTTGTGGTTTGGCTTGTTTAATTATTTTAATCCAAAAGTGAATCTTTTAACATATCAGCTTATGAGGTTGTATTTTTATAACCATTTCAGTCCATGACATTAACCTTGTAAACTTTTTCTGTTAAATATATACGACATTTTAGTCATTGTATTTCTAAGTGAACTAGTTTAACTTTTTCAGTCCAATATAAACTTTTTCCTAAAAACTTTTTTCTACTTTTTAAAAACGCTTTTTATTTATTTTTTTAAAATATTTTTTTTTTTAGTTTTTTTATGTAAAACGCCTTTGAACCTTTTTGAAAACGTTTTTTTAACTTTTCAAAAAATAATATATTTTAATTTTTTTTCATAAAAAGCGTTTTTAAAAACATATTTTTAGTTTTTTTATAAAAACGTTTTTTAAATTTTTCGTAAAATGATTTTTTTTACTATTTAAAAAACGAAGCGTTTTTAAAATAGTTAAAAAACCATTTTACGAAAAAGCTAAAAAACGTTTATAAAAATTAACAAAAATGTTTTAAAAAAATCTTTTTATGAAAAAAAATTTAGAAAAGTTAAAAAAGCGTTTTTAAAATGGTTCAAAAAAATGTTTTTACGAAAAAAAATGATTTTAAAAAAGTAAAAAAAAAGTTTATATGAAAAAATGTGGAAAACTGTTTTTTATTGAAGTGAAAAGGTTAAACTAGTTCATTTAAAAATAAAATGACTAAAATACCATATATACTTAATAGAAAAAGTTAACAGGATTAATATTATGTACTGAAATTATTATAAAAATATAACTTTAGGGGTTAATATGTTAAAAAATTTATTTTTGAACCAAAAAAATTAAACAGGGCAACTCACATGAAATAAAAGCAAAATTTATTCCTACATTTATTTGTAATGGCAAATTGATTTTTAAAAAATGTCAACTTATTTTTCAAATAATATGTTTGGTGAAAATGACTATTCAAATTATTTTCCTTTACTTTAATGCCGTACTACATCCCTTTATATTAAAAAATTCAACACGTTGGTGAAAATGACTATTCAAATTATTTTCCTTTACTTTAATGCCGTACTACATCCCTTTATATTAAAAAATTTCAACACGAGTAAGGAATATTAATTTAGTGGGACAACGTTATACGTCCAATTAACTAAAATCCATAGCGTAGGTAGTTGACAAGGTTCGCTAGGGATTAAAGAAACAAGTTGATAGGAAGAAAACAAATTGTTGGAAGACTTGAATCTGTGAAAATTTATTACCTATGACAACGACAATGAGAAGAGGTGATGCGTGGTCGTGGATGGATGATGTGGTTCCGTTTGTTGCAATGTTGACGATAACAAGTTTGGATATGGTGGTCTTAAACTTCTCCAAAGCAGCGATGAATGATGGTATGGGCAGTATCGTCTTTGTCATTTACCACAACGCTCTCGGGACATTGATTCTTCTTCCATTTTTCATTTTTTATATCGTCAGGTTTGTCATCCTCCGATGGTTTTCTTTCTTTGGAAGAATATATATATCTTTTATATTACTTTGCCCTTGTACAGAAAAGCGGATCGTCCTCCGCTCACTTTCCGTATTCTATTCAGATTCTTCATCCTTGGCCTTTTCGGGTAAGTGATCGAGTCCATGTGACAAATTCTTTTTATGAAAATACGTTGAACAAATATTTCATATCTTTTTATTTATTTATTTTGTAATGGTTATATACACATATGTACATCAGGTAAGTATAATACTAAATCCGCTAACAATATTCAAATAATGAAAATGTAGATTGTTTTAATAACCAATGATTTGAAATTTGAAAGGAAATGAACAAGGAAATTGTGTAAGCTTTTAATAAAATCTGAGAGTAGAGATAACCATTTAGACTCAAATCATCTAAGATAAAATGACAGACTAGATTGCTTCTCGTGTGAAAACTGTTTAATTAATTTATAATTAAGACCAAACGCTGTGTGAAGTGCTTGAACAGATTAGAGCTCAGATTTCTCTCTCATATTTGAAATTATTTACATTTTAACAGCCCAAGTAACTCTTTTGCAATACAATGACTCTCATTTACGAACATCTCTCTTTCTAATTACTTTACATATATGCATTGTATGTAGAATTTGTCTTTTTCAGGTACTTGTGTATCTAGGCATTGGCTACAGCTCTCCAACCATGGCAAGTGCCATATGGAACTTGGGTCCTGGGGTTACATTCTTGGTTGCAGTAATTTTCAGGTACGAGTAACTAACATGATTCACTTTATTTAAAATTAAGGATAATGTTAACAAAGGTTCCAACTATTGAAATTGTCTTAAATTATAATAAGTACTTAAAGAAGCCATAGAGTCATTCAATTGGGTTTGACCAAACTATTCAAAACAAACTGCCACATTCAACTTGGGTCCTGGGGTTACATTCTTGTTTTTCTCGCGTGTGGGTACAAACCATATATTGTAGAATGTCTGGACTTGCATCCTGAGTTCCGGTCCATGGCGTGGACGCTTTCTCAGCAACTCCTTGAATCTTTCCTATATTTGATAGAGAGTCTCTTCGCCATCTTGCACAAAAGAATGGATCTTGTTTCGAATCTGGGTGGTTCTTGATGGTGGGAAGTATTTGAGTAGAAAATTTTCATCCATGATAGCCCATTTAGTGATAGACCCGTCGGCTAATGAGCTTAGCGATGCTCTAGCTTTCCCACGAAGAGAGAATGGAAACAATCTTAGTTTGATTGTGTCCTTAAAAACACCATTTATTTTGAATGTGTCACACATTTCAAGAAATACGAGACATGAGTGTTTGGGTCTTCTTCAGTAAGACCATCAAACTGACAGGTGTTTTGGATCATTTGAATGATCTGAGGTGGAATCGAAAAGTTATTTGCTTCCACATTCGGTCTCGTGACACTCAAACGTGCTCCTTCCGGTGATGGTGATGGTGATGGTGATGGTTTAGCGTAGTCAGCAATCTTCCTTTTATTTTGGTTCCCTTGTGATGCCATTGATACTTCCTCTTCTTCTTGATGACCTTCAATGATTTCTACTTAGTGTTCTCCTTCTGACGCTTGTGGAACTCGTGCTCGGGTTCAGCAAAAGGCGGTGTAAGACTACCCGAAGACAATCTAGGCATACACGAACCCTAAGAAGCAGTAAAGCAACTACCCTAAAGGCACAATTAACACGTGTAAGCAAAATCACTTTGAACTAAAACAAATAAAGAAGATGATTTAACTATTGATTCAAATTGTTTTTGAAATCACTCTATCCCTGTCGACGCCAAAAACTTAACGTGTGCAACTAGTAATATGTTTTAACTAAGAAAATGTTGCCTCGCCAATGGACTAAACTACCCATGTATAGACAAGTTTACTTATATCGCAACGTAATATAACAGTGGCAAAAACCGGATGTCACATGGACACACTGGCTCATGATACTAAATTGTCTCATTATTTAATCTATGAATAAGAGAATTGATTCAGAGACGGATGGTTGCAAAAGGAAACAAACAACAGATTTTTAGAAAGCTTTGTGAAAATCATATTTGAGAGACAACCGTTTAGACTTTGATTCATCTAAGATGGAATGATTGACAAGATTGATTTTACTTATGAAAAATGTTTGAAGGATTTGTTATTAAGAACAAAAACATGTGAAGTGCTAGAATAGATTAGAGCTCGTTAAGGTTAATCCCACAAGACGGGATAATTAGTACTATAGATGCACACTAAAACCTTAATTTCGTGAAGCAAGTTTTATTGCCATTTATTATCAGAACCCGTATCGGTATTCTTTTTTATGGTTTTCGACGACCCGAACCGGTAATCTTTTATTTTGTTTTTTTTTCCTTTTTTTATTATTTAGTTTTATGTTTCTATTTTATTAACATTATTTTTACCGTTACACCTACATTTTCGTTTAAATTTTGTTAACGATGGGCCTGACACCCGCCAAGAATCACGGGTAGAACATCTAGTTGTAATAATTTGGTTACTATCATTACTATTTTATTCTCTGTCACCACTATGGCATGCCAGTTTCACAACATTAAAACACACAATAAATGTTGAGTGATTTTTTTTCTTTTTTAAAATAATTTTAGTAAAATATTTATAAAATTTGGTTAATACTGGGTTATATTTCCCTTTCTCATTTAGCCACTAGTTTAACAAGTTATAGAAAATATCACAATAATAAATATTATGAAACTTATTTCCTATTTAATGATTTTTAGCCGATAAACAATTGCAATATTTTGTTATGCATAAAAATAACTTCTTTCTTAAACTAATTCTATTAATTTGTGTTTTAGGATGGAGAAATTAGACATAAGAAGTTCAAGCAGTGTAGCAAAATTATTGGGTACCATGATAACAATATTAGGAGCAATGGTGTTCATATTCTATCAAGGTCCATATATTTTTCATAGGATCCATTCTTCCGATTCACCCACTCTGCTTTTATCGTCACAACCATCGAAATGGGTACTTGGAGGTCTAATTATTACTACAGGTGGAGTCTTCGGTTGCATGTGGATTATATTACAAGTAAGATCTCATTCCCACATGAATAAAGAAATTTCTCTTAAAAAACAAGTAAAATCTCGCTCAATTACATAAAACCCTAGACTAGTTTCAACTATAACTTTCCATATACGTTATATAACATACTTTCAATTCTCTTCTAGTTGTCTAGAACATGCTTTACATTATATTATATGTAACATATTTTTATTTTCACGTTATTATATGTAAATAGTCGTAGCGCATGCATGTTATATACAATGATATGTTTATATAGATAACTATTTCTTGATTTACACATGATCTAGACAGCAACAGCTAGAGAGTACCCGGATCAACAAGCCCTAGTCTTTTTCTTCTGCCTCTTTGGGACACTTCAATGTATCGCTCTTTCTCCTTTGCTAGAACAAAATCGAAGTGCTTGGGTGCTTCAGCCTGGAAATGGGGTGACTGCTGTTGTTTTGGGGGTAAGTTGAGTAATCTAAACCAATTTTTTAAGTTAGGAAAAAAAACCTATATATCTTGGTGTTGGTATTGACTCATTCTATTTGAAGGCGGTTTGTTCCACTGTGGTTCACAATAACGTTGTGACTTGGTGCTTGCGGAAGAAAGGTCCACTTTTTGTGGCCATGTTCTCACCCCTCTCAATCGTTATCTCAGTGATCATGGGTGTCACATTTCTAGGTGATTCACTTTATTTAGGAAGGTAAATGGTTAATCTTTTTCATCACAAAATGACTGAATTTGACTCGTTTGAGTATGTTGTTCTTGAATCTTTCAATTTGTATATGTAGTGCCATTGGAGCCACGATAATTGCTAGTGGGTTTTATACGGTGATATGGGGCCAGACGAAAGAGAAGAACATGTTAATGGTGGTCACGGGGAACGATTTGGACGTTTTAGATGAACCAGGGTCATCTGACCCTCTCCTTTCAATCAGAAATGAACAAGAATGTTAGTTTGATATCAACACAAGAATCTATTAGTGTGCAAGTTGTTGACATGAGTGTGGGTAGGTTTTCATAGAAAGGGATGTTTTGTATGAATAATCTGGTTAAGGGTGTCAATGTTGTTGACATTGAACGAGGCTTTCGACCACGGATGTAGGCTTATGCTATACAATATGTTTGTAGTTCGCTTTGCTCAAATTATCCAGTTTTATTGCCAAAATCTAAAGATGAAGTCATTTATAATATCATAGAACTGATAATGAGACTGAGTTTGTTAATAATGAAAGTGAAAAGTAACTTTTCATTTTACCACGCTCGAAAAATCTTTATTTTGATCTAAAAGTAGTTCTATCTAATTATTTTTATAGATAGGTTTCTTAAAAGAAAAAAACTCCTATCATTTTTAATAGTTAGTTGGCTAATGAAAAAATAGGTGCTGAGTTGGAATCCCATTCTAATTCTAACTAAGAACTCTTGTGGTTCCGGATCTTTATTTCGATCTAAAAGTAGTTATCACGACTCGGTTGTGTCGGTATAATTCTTCACTGTACCATCACGTTATCGTCACTCGATATAACCCATAACACATAAAAAATACTCTACATTGAATCGTAAAACTTACATTAATGTCAAGAAAAAAAAAGTAATTAACGAACGAAAGTTATTGAGGAAAAATCATATTATATATACTACAGGGGGTGAACTGGACCGCGTGATGTGGGATTTTGCGAATCATGCGACGCTCACTGAGTATATAAGGTAAACGTACTAAGTTGTCGCTACTCGATTCTGAAGATTGAAAAATGAATAAATTGCGACGCAAATAGTAGTTAACATTAAAAAATTCGTTAAAAAAGTTAGTACAAAGTAAAAAACAAAATAAAAATATATAAAAGAAACGTATGAAGTTGCCGCGACTCGGTTCTGGAGATCGAAAAATAGATAAATTGTCACACGAATAGGAGTTAACATTGAAACGAAAAAATCGTTAAAGAAGTTAGTATCAAAGTAAGAGCTTAATTTGAGTAGATTTAAAGGTATATTTGAAAATTTTGAAAGTTAAAAGGCATTATTTAAAAATATAGAAATTTAAAGGAGTATATATGAAAAAAAAATCTATATGTGGCCGACACATTTAAGGTGGTAGTAAGCTGTGGGTTTAGTGTTTTAGGTAACAAGAGAGAAAAAGGAAATTAAGCTGTGTGGCTAAATCTATAGAATATAATAAGTAAAGGTTTTTATGTGGCATGTGTCGTTTCCATATTCAATCTCATCATTCTTTTTTCGTCTTTTTCTCTTATTAGATGCACCCATATCTTTTAATAAGTTACTAATTATATTAAGAAAAACCATTTTTTAAAATTATTCTTCTATTATAAAAGACTTTGAAATCTAATTATGTAGCTTTTATGTTCAATCAAATAGTAAATCAAAATTTTATTACATTAAATAGTAATTGACGTAAATTATATATTATTTTTTTTTTTCATATTTTAAGTTTTGTTTTCTATCCTTAGTATGTGTAATACATTTTTACATCTGTAAAATATATAAATAAAATTTAAGAAACTTATGTATTGATATTTTTTACCACGTGTGTATTACACGTGGTCTAAGCTAGTATATATATATATATAAAAGAATCTTGAAGGGTTGTTGCTGCTATAGTGATGAATTCTAAGACTCATTTTGGAACTTAGACGTCTTGATTCAAGTGTCACTTGTGACAAAAATTAAAGGGAGGTTCAAGTTAGGCCAGGAGGTTTTTTTCTCACCTGTGAATTCTAAGACTCGTTTTGGAACTTGCCCGTCGTTGATCCAAGTTGCCGTTCAAAAAAATTTTGGAACTTGGATTATTCCTTTTATGTAAAAGGCAAACAGGAGATATTTTGCTGTCATCCTTCTTTCTCTCTTTAAAGTGTTCGTACCCTTATCTTCAAACTATTGATTGGTAACTTTGGATACGAGTTTTTGACAAAAAGATAACCATGAGATCAACTGATGGATGGTCATGGATGGATGATGTGCTTCCGTTTGTTGCCATGTTGATGATAACATGTTTGGATATGGCGATGTTGACCATAGTCAAAGCAGCGATGAACGATGGTGTGGGCACTATCGTCTATGTCATTTACCATAACGCTCTCGGGACATTGATTCTTCTTCCAATTTTCATTGTTCATATCATCAGGTTTGTAATCCTCCGTTAATTTTGTTTCTTTCAAAGAAAATGTCCATTATATTGCTTTGCCTTTGTACAGAACGGTTGATCGTCCTCCACTCACTTTTCGTATTTTATTCAGATTCTTCATCCTTGGCCTTTTCGGGTAAGCAATCAAGTGGCTTTCACATTTTCTTTTTAAAACTGATTCTGTACTAAATGCCAAACGCACTCCGTTAGTATATTGCATAAACGTGTCGAGCTGCTCGTGAGCTACTCGAGATTGTCTTTCTGACAGCTCAAATCGAGCGAGCTTAAATGAGTTTGAGCGCGTGTTGTGACTCATTTAATAATCGAGATTGAGTTTAAGCTCCTAAGCTACTATACTCACGTTTTCAATTTTACTTGGCGTAGGAGCCAAACGAGCCTTCTATGTATATTATTTTTATTTAATATATTAAGTATACTTTTACATAATTATTATTATAAATAAAATTACAATAAAAGTAATTAAACTATATATTATGTTATACATTAAAAAACATAATTTTAAATATATATAAAAAAATAATTAAATAATAAACAAGTGAAGTGAAGTTCAAATTTGAAAAACTACCCGCAATGCTTGAGCTCTGGTTAAACAAGTCGAGTTTGATCCTAATCTAACAAAGCTTTGGTTAAATTAGTCGAGTTTGAGCTCGAGTTTTGTTAGAGCTTAGGTGAGCTTACACTTGGCTCGATAACACACACATACATACACACACACACATATATATATATATATATATATAATATTTGAATTTATTAAATTTGAAGAGCAAAAATGAGACACTCATAGTACTTAACCCTCATTTACATATATGGATTGTATGTAGGATTTGTCTTTTTCAGGTACTTTGGTATGTAGGTGTTTACTACAGTTCTCCAACCATGGCAAGTGCTATCTCCAACTTGTATCCTGGGATTACATTTTTGATTGCAGTATTTTTCAGGTAGCCTTAACGAACATCATTTACTTCATCTCGTCAGGTCTGTTGAACTATAACAGGTTTAAAAACCGCCACGTCTACCTTAACTCCGTAGCAATGATTTGAAACCGAATCAGTTATTGAACCAACCACTCTATGGATTACGATCTTGAAAACAAGACGATTTCTTAACTAAATTATGAATTTAAAAATATACAATAAAAAATACCACAACTTAGTTAGACATAATATAAAAAAAATAATAGAAAAAAAAGTCAAGAAAATAAGAAAAGTTATATATGCTTTATCTTTTTGGAAGAAAAAAAATTATGGGGTAGTTATGCATGCTTTGCCTTTTCGGAAAAAAAAATCATTGGGAAGGTTTTATATGCTTTATCATTTTGGGAAAATAATTTATGGGGAAGGTTATATATGCTTTATCTTTTTGGGAAATAATTTATGTAACAAAATATTACTCTTCGAAATGTTACATATTTGTTATATCATGTTATATAGTAGATATTTTTTCACGTGAATACATGCTATACATTTTATTTTTGGTTAACCGGAAGATAATATTATGTATGATAAAAAAACAAAAAAAAATTATTACATAGGGTTCTCTCAACCGAAGTGGATTTTCAAGTTTTACTTTCCACATATAGAACTATAAAACTCTAAATTACTGCGAAAACAAACACAAATCGTTCAATATTTTAATCTGTATACTATTTCTATTTTTTAAAATTTTATACTTCTTACATGATATATATATATAATAAATAAAGGTTTTTCTATATCACGTGTCGCCTCCACATTCAATCTCATCATTTTTACTGTCTCTCTCTCTTATTAAATGCTCCTTCATCTTTTAACAATAATATATATTTAAAAAAATATTAATTATATTAATAAAACATATTTATTTTAAATTATCTCTTATGAAACTTTGAAATCTAATTATGTATTTTTAATTTCCAATCAAATAATAAATGAAAATCAAATTATATTAAATAGTACTTAATTTATTTTCGAAATCCAATTATATATTAGTTTTTACATATTTTGAGTTTTGTTTTCTATCCTTAGTATATGATACATTTTTACACCTGTAAAATATACACATAAAGATTTAAAAATTTTATTTATTAATATTTTTCATCACGTGTGTATACACGAGATCTAAACTAGTATACATATATATACATTGGTGAATTATCATAAGAAAACTCATTATTCATGAGAAAACCAAAAACTAATTATTAAAGTTAAAAAAAATCATAACTCAAATATAAATAAAAAACTAAAAAAGTGGTTCGGAGACCATATTTCACACGTCGTCCTCGTTAAAAAAACTCGAAAAAATAGTTTGGTTAGCTTTTAGGTTAGAGTTTTGTTTTAGGGGTGGTGGGGGTTTAGGTTTTTGGGAGTGGGTGGGGGTTTAGGTTTTTGTGGGGGTGGGATGGGGTGGGGGATTTAGGTTTTTGGGGGTTGGTTAGGTTTTTAGTATATACTACACATATGCAGTACCTTTAATAAGAAGTTTTATTTTTCTCATAAAAACAAGTTTTCTAATGAACTCAATCCTACATACATTTATGAATATACAAAACCATAACACTAATGTTTATGACCAAAATACCTTTTTATAATCACAAAACTACAAGGACCATTTATTAATTTACTCAAGTCAAAATAGTAACAAACGACACCCCCCTCCCCTTCATTTGACTACCGACAATTTCAGCTCCGTATCCAAATCGCATAGACAATTTCCGGCTGCAAAATCTGCTTTCACCCAACATTTTCTTCCTATTAGGGCTGGCAAAACAGGTAATTCGTGTCTAAACAGGTCATAGGCGACGCGCATAACACAAGTATCAAATATGAATACGACTCGTTTAACTTCTTTATATTTAATGTCTATAAGACAGTTGTATCTTGTATGTACCAAGAACGACAATTGATGATGTCTAGCCTCTTAATTTTACTTATTTTTTAAAATGTATAAAATTACATAATGTACTTTTTCTTAAACAGGTTTAATCGTGTCTTAAACAGGTAGGAATTGCCAGCCCTACTTCCTATCACTGGGTTACATTCTCGATCCCTACCATCTTCCCCCTTTCCGTATTTCTTCCCGATTGACCGACAAGCTTCTTAAACAGTAGAAGATCCGCGGAAAATGTGACACTGTAGTCTTTTTTTTTCTTTTTATTATATTTTCATTTTCACTCCTTATATTATATATAATATACATTTTTAACTCGTTTTATTTTCTAATAATTTCGTTTTCCTTTACTAACTTTTGTTCGTTAACTTTTTTCAGAAACCGGAGTGAGCGTCTGCTTTTAGTTTTTTTTTTGTCAAAATTCTGATATAATTTTTTTTTAAACGGAGTTGTATTCAAAATCAAGTTTTTTATTTGGTTACATTTTCATTTTCAACTCTTATACTGTATATAATATACGCTTTTAACAACTTTCATGTTCTAATAATTTCATGGTCCTTTAATAAATTTCGTTCATTAAATTTTCCAATAAAAACGAGTGCACATCTGTTTTTAGTTTTTTTTTGTCAACATTCCGATATAATTTTATTTGAAAACGGAGTTGTATTTAAAATCGAGTTTTTCTTTTGTTATCGTAGCCTATAGCGAGTGTCATTACCGTTGTGGTACCGTGACGGTGTTAGTTTATATTATATTAAAAATTATATTTACATTTAAAGTTGCGCCGTAGAACTCATTTCCGGGTGGTCAAGAGGTTTTCGGTTAGACTATGTCGCTGCCGTTTTCTCCTGAGAAGGTCCCAGGTTCGACTCTCATAAGGAGCATACCGGCTGTTAAAGCCCACATAGTGGAGAGGCAGAAATGTGTCTCGAACTCGGGTACTCATTTCCACCATTTTTACTTGACCCCCTCCTTTAATTTTCAATTCATATCATTCCACCTTTTAGTTCACATATATAAACTCCACTTTTTGTTATTTTTTTATTTTGTTATTTAGTTGAGTATAAAAATCCATTTTTTTTAAATGTAACTTGCTTTTTTAAACTTTTTTAAAATACTTTTTTATATATAAGTTTTTTATATTTAATAATGATTCGAAAATGATGGAGATAGTTTAATAAGGAAAGTGATAATTAATTTTAATGAAATTTAATCAAAATGACGTAATTTTGAAATTTGATTAGTAATGGGTTTAGGCGTAAAAATGAATGTGAGGTTTAACAACAAAATAACACGTGTCCTAAAGCTTATTCTTTTATTATATAGAGAGGAGTTAATTATTGTTTGAGTCCCTGACGTTTTACCATTTTAACTATTTGAGTCCCTTATGTTTAAATCCGTCTCTTTTAACCCTAATGTTTCATTTTTGCATCTGTTTGAGTCCTTCTGATTAACTCCGTTAGATTTAACAGTTAACTTATTTATGAAATAACCAAAACATCCGTAAGGACTCAAATTATTAAAAAAACATTATATATTCTACCCCCACCACCACCTACCCCTACCTCAGCTTCCACCTCCACCACTTCAACATTGATCCGGTCAGAAACAAGATATCCATCTCCATAGCTAATTAATTAATAAATCTATCTCCCTAGCTTCCCTATTAATGCCCTCAACCACCAACTTCCGGCAGGGGAGCAGCGTAAATCAGGTCAGAAATCAAAGATCCGGTGGCTAGAAATCGAAGATCTGGTGTAGCAGCGTAAAATACGGTGGCTACGGCTGAACTTGTGGTCGGTGTGGCTGCGTAAAATCCGGTGGCTACGGCTAAACTTGTGATCGGTGTAGCAGCGTAAAATCCAGCGCTTAAATTCACCGGTTAGAAATCAAAGATCCGTTCTCTCTTGCCTCGGACGCAAGTCCCTACACAGCCCTTTCACTTGTGTTCGTTGTAGCAGTCTATGTTTTGGTTTCTGGTGTTGAATCGACAAAGGCCATTTCACCCCCAAAATCAAAATCGATAGTGGTGGGGAAGATGATTAGAGGAGGATTTAACCTGTCGATGCCCCCACTAGCAGAGTAGCAGACATACAACAACCCAAATCCCCAATTGGTGTTGGGAGAAAAACAACGATGTCACGGCAGAGAGGTTTGGGAAATCGATCAAGAAGGGTGGTTTCACCAAATTAGTCTTCTGGTTCGTTGCTTATTGAGATGGTGGTGGTGGTTATATTTGAGTCCTTATGGTGTTTTGGTCGTTTCATAAATAAGTTAATTGTTAAATTTAACGGAGTTAGTTAAAATGACTCAAACATATGCAAAAATGAAACGTCATAGTTAAAAGAGACGGATTTAAACATAGGAGAATCAAATAGTTAAAATGGTCAAACGTCAAATTCAGTAATTAACTCTATAGAGAATTTTAATTTGAATAAATTAAACCCTCTTTGTCTTCTACTCCAAAAGAAAGAACTAATTACTAGTCAAATGGTCAAGTAGTTAAATAAATTTAATTACGTAAATGATCCCTTTGATTATAAAAACGTATTTTGATCATTTTGTTTAAATTTAATAGAAGCTATTCTTAGATCCCAAAACGCGCCACAAAATTAAAATCTCAAACTTGCAATTGTTAAAAACTTAGACCCCATATATGTGTTTTGAACCAAACCACATGACTATTTATGTGATTAACTCTGAAAGATAACTAGTTTTTTAACCCGCGCTTCGCGGCGGGAGTGTGGTTGTTTTCCCTCCATGTCACGCGGCAATAGTTGTCGTTATCGATTGAGGTCGTCAAAAACCATAAAAAAAAGAATACCGATACCGGTTCCAATAATACCAATACCGGTCACGGTATTGTAACGGTAACGACACTCGTTATTGCCTATGGTCCAAAAACACTCGATTTTCAATACAACTATGTTTTCAATTTTTTTATCGAAACGTTAACAAAAAGAATTAAAGACAGACGTGCACTCTGTTTTAAAGAAATATTTAATGAACGAAAATAATTACCGGGAAACGAAACTATTAGAAAGTTAAACGGGTTAAAACGTATATTATATATAGTTCGAGGGGGAAATGAAAAGTATATAAAAGTTTGATGGCTAATCTATAAAAGTATAAAAGTTTGATGGCTAATATAAAAAAGAAAAAAACTTTGTGACCAATATACAAGAACATAAAAGCTCCCTGTGCAAACAGACATGGAAGTTTTACTAGTAATATGATAATATACTTTGTATTTTACTTGCATATTTAACATAATCAAATATGCAGATTAATTGGTTAAAGCCTTGAATTTTTACACAAATGGTCATTGATTTACATCTCACAACTCTAAAAGAATTAATTTAGCTATTCAGATTTTGATCAAAACCCGTTGAAGGTGTCAAAGAAAATCAAATTCGGCTTGAACCACTAGGTAGGGGGCGCTATGTATGGAACTGAATCGATGGGCTCTATTGGTGATTTCAATCTGAGAGCGAACTTTTACGCGATTATTAGAGAATCCTCAATCACAAATACACGAATCACCCAGATAAACTTTCAGAAGAAAGAAAAACTAAATAGCAACAAGTTCTATAACTCTTTCATTTGGGTCACTTAGTTTAGCAAGTTATAAAAAGTCTCACTAATAGTAAAATGCTATGAAACTTGAAGAACATGAATGAAACAATTACATAACTTAAGTTACTATTTAGTGACTTTAGTAGGTAAATAATTTACAACAATAAAATTACTATGAAACTTATAGTAACGTAAATGGAAGAAGTATAAAACTTAGTTACTATTTAATGAATTTTAGCCGGTAAATAGAAACTTTAAACCAATTCTACTTTTGTTTTAGGACGGAGAAAATAGACATAAGAAGTTCAAGTACTATAGCAAAACTATTCGGTACCACTATGGCAATATTGGGAGCAATGGTGTTCACATTATATCAAGGCCCTACAGTTTTTCGTACACTCTCTTATCCCAATTCACCCAACCATCTTTTTCTATCACAATCATCAGGATTTATACTTGGGAGTCTAGTTACTCTTACTAGTGTCATCTTCGGTTGCATATGGATTGTACTACAGGTAGATCCCTCTCATCTACTACTACTATTATTATCATTATCACGCTCTGAGGCGCGAGGCATGCGCATCATGTACGCGAGACATTGCTCAACGTAAAACCAAATAAGCTTTATTTACAACCAGAATTCGCATTTCTATTATCTGTTTTTATATTTAAACCTTTTTCTCAAGTAAACATTTCATAATTTCTTCATCTATTTGATTGGTTTTACATATAAGTCTCCTACACACTCGAATTTTGACCCAAAAGTACATGAGACGCCACCTCAAGTGCCATGCGTTCTCCTGAGCACCTCGCGCTCCTCGCTCCTCAAGTGTGCCTTTTAAAACCAAGTTATTATACATGACATACTTTCATTTTCATGTAATTGTATGCAAATAATTGTATCATGTTACATGTTATATGCTAACGTAAAATATGTAATTAACTATTTTTTTATCTACACATCAGACAACGACAGTTAAAGAGTACGCGGATCAGCAAACCATTGTCTTTTTCGGTTGCATGTTTGGAACAATTCAGTGTATATCTCTTTCTCCTTTCCTAGAACGAAATCGAAGCGCTTGGGTGCTTCAACATGGAATTTCGGTGACTGCTGTTGTTTTGGGGGTAAGTTGACTAAACTAAACCACTTTTTGATCGTTAGGCAACACATTGATCTTGGTGTTGGTGGATTGACTTGTTTTATTTGAAGGCGGTTTATTCCACTGCGTTTCGTAATAACGTTCTAACTTGGTGCTTGCGGAAGAAAGGTCCCATTTTTGTGGCCATGTTCTCGCCCCTCTCAATCGTTCTCGCGGTGATCATGGGTGTAACATTTCTTGGTGATTCACTTAACTTAGGGAGGTATATGGTTAAACACACTTGTATTTAATTTGGTTTTTTTGGTAGCCGTACCGTAAGAACACATTACCAGAAAACTCACGAGAGCCCATCGATACCCTGCTCACCAATGTGACCACGTAAAACACAACTTGTGTTGGGCATGTGGTCTTTAAGGGAGTCAAAAGGGAAGAAAAAAAAACCATGGAACTTGGATTCGAACTTTAGTATTCTGCTATTGCCTACGGAGAGTACCCAAGTGTTTACTACAACGCCACCCCTTGAAGCAAACCAACTGACCATGGCTTGTTCTTGAATCTTTAAATTTATATATGCAGTGTCATTGGAGCCACGATAGTTGCTGGTGGGTTTTATATGGTGATATTGGGGCAAACCAAAGAGAAGAACAAGATCGGGGTGACCATGGGTGACGATTTGGACGTTTCAGATGATTCTGGATCATCATCTGAACAAACTGCCCTTCTAATTTCTTCCACAAATGAATCAGAATGTTAGTTTGTTATGAACACAAGCATCCATTGATATGAAAGAATACTGTTTGTTTTGGATGTACCTATATGTATAGCAGTTGATGAGACAATGGAAGATTCTAATAGGAGGGGATGTGTTGTATGAATATTGTTAAAAGATGTTAAATTTCCATTTTACTAAATAATCAATTTGCTCATTCATATTTTTTACGTTTTTCATTATGGGCCTACGAGTGTTATACGCCTCTTTGGTGTTGGGCCCTTTGGGCTGGGTGTTCACGTGCTACACTTCAAGGCATATGACCTCAATTGCTCAAAAGGAAAGAAGAGTTTTTTTTTCCATAAATTGGTCTCCGGTTGTTTGCTGCTGCTCCGGCGATTGCGCTTTGATTGATTCAGTTTTCATGTTCGGGTGTGGCTCCTTCTGATATGAAAGAGCCGCTCTTCCGTCGGTTGATCTTGTGAGCGATCTTATGATTTGAAGCCGTCTATTGTATCTATATGTTTAGGGTTTCTTAAAACCTTGTTTTGGTCTTTCTATTTCTTGTAATTCCAGTGTTGATTAAAGGGAATAAAACCGGGATTTCATGTTTTTTGACAAATATATCTGCCTAAGGGTGTCAATATTGTTTAAATAAGGTTTGTTAAAAGTGTTTGTCAACTACTTTAAGATGTTATTTCTATATTTCTCGGTAACTAAATTAAATATTTCCCGGCTTCTTTAAGGAAAATTACCGAAATATATATCTTTGACCATAAAATTTTAATTTTAGTCTTTGACTTTTAGCTTACAGTTTCATAGATATTGCATACGTAACCCAACCAGAAATTGTTACATCAGCCGCCCCCTTTTGGCACTGAAATTCATAAAAAAAGTATAATGGAAACCACTTTCTAACCAATCAGAATATGACACATTGACGGTATACTAATTTAGCCGTCGGTTTTAGGCGGAGGCTTAGCCTACGCTTTTCTACCCGTCCACATCATTAGCCTTTTGTGAGTGGACCGTAGGCTAAATTAGCCACCGGTTTTAGGCGGAGGCTTAGAATGTGCTTTCTTCTTTAACTGCGACTTGGCGGCTCCTCACTAGCAGGCTTGGCTGCTAATTTTTTTTAATGTTTAAATTTATTTGTAATTTTTTTTTTCATATGTTCGCAGTAACGTTAATACTTGGTGCTTGAAAAAGAAAGGACCAGTATTTGTGGCCATGTTCTCACCTCTATCAATCGTCATCGGAGCCATTTTGGGTGTCACCTTTCTCGGTGATTCACTTCATTTAGGAAGGTAAATGCTTAATCTTTTCGGTTTAAATCTTGAAAGTTGAATCTTATTTGAATTCGTATATGCAGTGCCATTGGAGCCGTGATGATTGCTGTTGGGTTCTATTTTTTGATGTGGGGGAAAGCTAAAGAGAAGAACATGTAAGACGAGATTTAATATGTGGCTCTTATAATCATTTATCTAATTATTAAATGATTAAATATAATTATTTATTTATTTAATAACCTATGGCTAATAATTAGTCGATGGGTCTAATTACTCTTAATGGGCCACTAATGGGTTTCACCTTGAGTGTACATATAAATAGAGAGTTAATTAGAGGGAATAGACTAATCGCTGAATCTATTCCATCACCACTAAATCGTCCCTCTCTCTCTCTACTAGAACCGTGAGTCTCAAGAACTCACCTAATACCTTCCTAATCGTACACCCTAAACGGGATCCCGAACCAGATCAGAGATCATGTCGTCTTCCCTATCATCGGTAAACTTAGCAGGTATGTTATTATTATTGTTTTCCATTGCATAGTAACAAGAACTGATCAACATGTGGTATCAGAGTAGATGTTGATAAATCAGTTGTTGTTTCTTTCCCTTATCTAGAATTAGAATCGGAGAACAAAGTTCTACTAAAATCCATAAGAAAATCGATTTTAATTAACCTTCACGATTTTCTGTTTTACAAATAATATAACGTTTTTTGATCTCATAAAACCCGAGATCATTAATATTTTCAAAATATGTTTAATATTAATGTTCAAGATTTCGATTCCAGTCCTTAATCTGATATTATTGAAGAACAGTTCATAAACTGTTCTTCATGTTCATCATTATTTTCGATGAAATCCCCTTATTTTGGGTACATTAGGATTTCGATTGTGTTTTTCCCTAAAAATCTTGTAACTCTATCTCCAAGTTCGAATTAAAATATTATTTATTATTTTAAATAAAGAAACTTGGATATACTTAATAATTTAAAAGATTTTGAAATTTAAAACACAATCAGATCCCTTAAATATCGCACCTGCCTTATCAGGTTCATCTTTCACAGGTTTGTATTTACGGGTCTTAAACTTTACGGTTTTAATAGTTCACGATTTAACTGTTTATAGTTTTAACAGTTCGCGATTTAACTGTTTACGGTTTTAACTGTTTACGATTTTAACAGTTCACGATTTAACTGTTCATGGTTTAACAGTTCACGATTTAAACAGTTCACGGTTTTATAGTTCACAGTTTATGAACTATTTCCGTGAACCTTAGAGGAGCCGTGAACCATTATTGAACCGTGAACCCATTACTGAACCGTGAACCTTTCGTTAACCGTGAACCTTACATTAGCCGTGAACACTTAATGAACCGTGAACCTTATTGGAACCGTGAACCCTCACCTTAACCGTGAACATTATTGGAACCGTGAACCCTCACCTAAGCCGTGAACCCTTACTGAACCGTGAACCCTCACCTCAGCCGTGAACCTTTACTGAACCACGAACCTAGCCTTATACGTGCCTAAAAATTTTTCTTCGCGGGGCGCGCTAACAGGGAGTTTGCTATTAGTAAATGTTTTAGTTTTAGTTTTGTTAAACCTTAAAATTAAATGTTTTTCAGAACTTTTAAAACTTACTTGAATAACACTTAATGCTTTACTTCTGCCCAAAGGTGATGTGATGCATGTGTATACTTATTCAAGCTTAAATAAGCATTATAACTTAGTGTTTGTCATGATATTAACTTAGAAAAACATGATAAACATAAATAACACCTAAAGTTTCACTTCTGCCCAAAGGTGATGTGTCACGCTTGTACAGTTATTTAAGTCTAATTAAGCACTACTTCGCCTAAAATAACTTAGTGTTTCTACTTCTGCCCTAAGGTGATGTGTCACACTTAGTTTTCGCGAAGCTAATTGTGTGCGTACTAAACAAATGTTTCACTTCTGCCTAAAGGTGATGTGTTACATTCTTACTGCACATACTCACTATTAAAATTGTTCCTAATACTAAACAACCGTTTCACTTCTGCCCAAAGGTTGTATTGTTTAAGTAGAACCTAATAAATCTATTATTTTGGTGATTATAATAGATACTTATCACAGCTTCATTAATATAATGGTCCTCATTTCCGCCTTCCTTAGTTTAAGTTACCCCATAGACACTCTGAGTTATTCTTTAACAATTAGTATCGTATTCTTTCTCGTATAAAATCCACTGCAGCCCCTAACTTGGGAATCGAAACTTTGAATGGCACGAACTTATCTGCTTGGAAAGATTCCCTGATGCTGTCTCTCGGCTTGATGGAATTCGACCACGCACTCGACAAGCATGCACTTGCTGATCTTACTGAGAAAAGCACTGCTCAAGACATTATCAAGCATGAGAAGTGATCAAGGTGTAACCGCATGGCTCTTGTCCTAATGAAGAACTCAATCAGTTCGATCATCAGAGGAGCTATACCTGATTCTGTGGATGATCAATTCAAGGGAACTTCTAAGGCGCATGCTAGCACTCTAATTCTGAAGCTGGTGACTGCAAAGTATGATGGGATCAGCAGTATTCGTGAGCACATCATGATGATGAATGACATGTCCCGTAAGCTCAAGGGATTAGACATGGAAATCAGTGACGGCTTTCTAGTTCACTTTATCATGACCTCTCTTCCTAAGTCTTTTGAAGCTTTCAAGATCAACTACAACACACAGAAAGACAAGTGGACGATGAGTGAGTTAATTGCAATATGCATCCAGGAAGAAGAGCGTCTGAAGCTAGACAGACCGGATGTTGCTTATCTCATGTCCGCTGATTCAAAGAAAAGGAAGGGCAATTTCCGTAAGAAGGAAACTTATAATATCCAGAAACAAGATGCAAATGGTGCTTCCAGCTCTAAGAACTTCAAAGGGAAGTCTCACTGCAAGTTCTGCCGCAAGGCTGGACATAGGCAGAAAGACTGCCCGGACTTTAAGGAGTGGCTGAACAAGAGAGTTAATCATCTTTATTAGATACTTGAGTCCTATAATTTAAATGTTCCAACTAATACATGGTGGTTTGATTATGGTTCTATGGTTCATGTAACCATCTCTTTACATGGATTCCTTACAATCTAGAAGTTGGAAAGAAACCGAAGAACACTTAAGATAGGGAATGGAGAAGAACTACTTGTCAAAGCTGTGGGAACCTTAGAATTAATTATGAAAACTGGTTAATGTATTAAACTTTATGATACCTTATATGTTCCTGAGATTACTCGGAACCTTGTATCAGGACCAAAGTTAGACATTGACGGTTTTGTTTATTCTCATGGTCATGGCAAACTTTCTATTATGTTAAATTCTCAAGTGTTTGGACGTGATTATCTGGATGATGGTCTCTATAGATTAGAACTAGATGATAATTTTTCCAAGTCTTTGCTATCATATAATATTAATGAAGACTTAACAAAGACTAAAAGAAAGCGAGACTTAGAAGCTTCATCTATGTTGTGGCATCAACGCTTAGGGCATATTTCACGAGATCGCTTATCTCGTCTCGTGAAGGATGAAGTGTTACCATCTCTCGATTTCAATGATTTTGGAACATGTGTCAAATGCCTTAAAGGTAAAATGACATCAGCAAATAAGAAAGGTGTCACTAGGAGCTCTAATTTATTAGAACTCATTCACACTGATATTAGTGGCCCTTACCCCGTTGCTGGTATAACAGGACATACTTCATTTATCACTTTTATTGATGATTATTCTCGTTATATGTACTTGTATCTTATTAAAGAAAAATCTAAATCACTTGCGACTTTTAAAGATTATAAAACTGAAGTTGAAAAACAACTTGATCTTCAAATAAAAGTTGTGAGATCAGATAGAGGAGGTGAATATTATGGCAGGTATACTGATGTGGGTCAGGCTCCTGGTCCATTTTATGAGTTTTGTAAGGGCCAGGGGATCGTGAACCAGTACACCATGCCCGGTACTCCTCAGCAGAATGGTGTTGCTGAGAAAAGAAATAGGACCCTAATGAACATGGTACGCAGTATGTTAGCCAACTCAGGTTTACCCTCATTCCTCTGGACCGAGGCCTTAAAAGCAGCCGTTCATATACTCAATAGAGTTCCTTCAAAGTCTGTCCCTAAAACTCCGTATGAACTCTGGACAGGAAGGAAACCGAGTCTTAGATATATGAAAGTATGGGGTTGCCTTGCTGAAGCTAAACTCTATAATCCTTTCTTAAAGAAACTTGACATGAAAACTGTCATTTGTTACTTCATCGGTTATCCCGATCACTCAAAGGGTTATAGATTCTACTGTCCTTCTCACGCCACTCATATTGTAGAAACCAAGCATGCCAAATTCCTTGAGGACTTTAAGGTCAGTGGGAGCAGTGAAAATCCTTATCCAGATTTAGAAGAAGTACAAGACGCGGGGGGGGGGGGGATTCGTCGCTTACCTTAACTCTGATTACTCCTCTTATACACCACGATGCACCGCACGTCACTTCACCACTTCCTCTTTCTTCAGATCTTAATGCTACTCCTTTTATACTAGAGAATGAAGGCACATCAAACGACCGACATGAAGACAATGCCGAACCCGATAATCAACTCGAGAGGTCGCTAGGTCCAAAAGGCCTACTAACGTTGATGATTTTGTTACTTACCTGACTGAAGCTGAAATTGATGCCAAAAAGTGTACAGATCCTACTTCTTATCATGAAGCCATTAGCAGTGATCAGTCTTCTGAATGGAATAAAGTCATGATTGACGAGCTTGATTCCATGAAAAAAAATGATGTTTGGGATTTAGTTGAATTGCCCAACGGTGCTAAACCCGTAGGATGTAAATGGGTATACAAAACTAAACTAGATCCGAATAGGAACATTGAACGCTACAAAGCGGATTGGTTGCGAAGGGTTTCACTCAGAAAGAAGGAATCGACTATCAAGAGACCTTTTCCCCTGTTTCTCGAAAGGATTCATTAAGGATCGTGATGGTCCTAGTAGCTCATTTTGACTTAGAGCTACATCATATGGACGTCAAAATCGTTTTCCTCAATGGCGACTTGAACGAAGACGTGTTCATGAAACAGCCTGAAGGTTTTCAACCAGAAGGTCAAGAACAACTAGTCTGTAAGTTGAAGAAATCCATATACGGGTTGAAGCAGACATCACATCAATGGTACCTAAAGTTTGATGAAGTCATGAAGAAACAACGTTTCCTGAAGAATCAAGTGGATCAATGCACCTACCTCAAGATGAGTGGGAGCAACTTTACTATACTTGTCCTTTACGTAGATGACATTCTATTGGCAAGTAATAGTTTAGATATGTTGCATGAGTCGAAGCGTTTACTCTCGGAGAGGCTTCTTATGTTATAGGCATCGAAATAAACCGAGATAGATCTAAGGGCATTTTGGGATTATCTCAGAAAGTCTACATCGAACGGGTCCTCACACGTTACAATATGCAACACTGCTCTCCTTCTGTAGCTCCACTAGTTAAGGGAGATGTTTTCGGTTCTTTCCAATGTCCGAAAATAGAGGTTGAAAAGGAGCAAATGAGAATGATACCTTATGCATCAGTAGTTGGGAGCGTCATGTATGCTAAAGTCTGTACTCGTCCGGATATCGCTTATATTGCTGGAATGCTTGGCCGTTATCAGACTAATCCTGGCCTTGATCACTGGAAAGCGGCTAAGAAAGTACTTCGATATCTGTAAGGGACGAAAGACTATAACCTGACTTATAGAAGAAGTGATAATTTAGAAATGGTTGGTTATTCTGATTCTGACTTTGCTAAGTGCAAAGATGACAAGAAATCCACTTCAGGGTACATCTTTATGTTAGCCGGCGGACCTATCTCTTGGAAGAGTCATAAGCAACAGTTGACCACAACATCCACTATGATGGCAGAATACATAGCTGTGTATAACGCGACCTGTCATGGAATGTTGTTAAATAATCTGATCACTGAACTCAAAATAGTTAATTCCATTTCTAGACCATTGAAGCTTTATTGTGATAACTCAGCTGCCGTTAGTTTCTCGAACAGTAACAGTTCGACCGGAGCTGGATTACATCTTGATACAAAGTACTTGTTCGTACGTGAACGAGTTGAGGAAAATAATCTTTGTTTTGAGTATATAAGTACTAAAGTTATGCTTGCGGATCTGATGACTAATGGTCTCCCACCTAAAGTTTTCGAAGAACATGTTTCGAAGATGGCTTTTCTAAAGACCTTATTTAGTAGCATAATGTACTTACTTACATTTATTAATGAATTTTCCTCAGTTATTTGAATTTTTTTGTCTCTAAATATGTTATGCATGCCTAACGACATATAGACACTGATTATATAAATCAACGTTAAAAGGGCTTACTTATAAATTTGATTCTAAATTTACTTAAGTTTTAAATTGAGATTGTAGTATGATTAATGGGGGTCTTGAGTTGGATATCGATTCAATGACTGTATTTCTCTGCTACAGCTTTGGTTTGAAACTAAAATGAGTATTAAATCTGCAGACTTAATGCTCATAATAAATTATTACTCAGCCAAGTGGGAGAATGTAAGACGAGATTTAATATGTGGCTCTTATAATCATTTATCTAATTATTAAATGATCAATTATAATTATTTATTTATTTAATAACCTATGGCTAGTAATTAGTCGATGAGCTTAATTACTCTTAATGGGCCACTAATGGATTTCCGCTTGGGTGTACATATAAATAGAGAGTTAATTAGATTTAATAGACTAAATGCTGAATCTATTCCATCACCACTAAATCGTCCCTCTCTCTCTACTAGAACCGTGAGTCTCAAGAACTCACCTAATACCATCCTAATCGTACACCCTTAAACGGGAACCCGAACCAGATCAGAGATCATGTCGTCTTCCCTATCATCGGTGAACTTAGCAGGTATGTTATTATTATTGTTTTCCATTACATAGTAACAAGAACTGATCAACCGAACAAGTTAGTGGCGGTGATTGAGGATGTTTTCGTTGTTGCAGATGAAACAGGATCATCAGATCAAAACACACCTCTCCTTTCATCCAGAAATAATTAAAATGTTAATCTGCTATTGTTTAGGAAAAAAAATGTTTGCAACTACTAGTATTTGTCTCTTCATTCTTCCAAAGGACAATTGGTTTTGTTGTAATTATACCCAATATAATTTAATGTTAATATTACTGAAATTCTACGGGGCTCACAAAAATAAGGACAATTGGTTTTGGTTTTTGTTGTAATTATATACCCATTAAAATGTCTTTGGATGGAGGCGGACGAATAACGTGGCAAACGAGCCGCGTTGGAGGAGGTGTTTGGCTCTTGTCCAACTTGATCCCTTCCATCCGAACGGCTTCAAACACTTCAATTCGAACAGTAATATTTTTAAAAGGAAAAAATACGAAAATGGACATTTGACCAAGAAAATACTCAAAACTGAACATCCATATTTAGCCTATTATTTCATGGAAATTGGTCATGACAAACGGCTAAAGGCGGCTAAGTTATCCAGCTAAAATTTCCATGCCAACATTTCATTTGTCAGAGTATGAGCCAATAAGCATGTGACACGTGGTACACTTAGCCGTCTAATAGACGGCTAAGCCTCTGAAAATT
Source organism: Smallanthus sonchifolius (assembly GCA_023525975.1). NCBI lineage: Eukaryota > Viridiplantae > Streptophyta > Magnoliopsida > Asterales > Asteraceae > Smallanthus > Smallanthus sonchifolius. Next base: position 54,197,278 of record CM042041.1, on the reverse strand, counting down.
TTCAAAAAATGTTTTCGGAGGCTAAGTCGTCTAATAGATGGCTATAGCCGGCTAAATGCATTAGACGACTAAAACTGTTTATTTAGACGGCTAAGCTGCCACGTGTCGCCATATTATTGGTTTGTACTCAAACAAATGGAATTTTGGCACGGAAATTTTAGCCAGCTAGCTTAGCCGTCTGCCATGACCAATGTTCATGAAATAGTAAGCTAAATATGGATGTCCATTTTTTATAATATTCCTGATCAAATGTCCATTTTTGCATTTTCCCCTTTTTAAAATGTATATATATGTACACACACGTAGAAGTAGGACGAAATAAAAAAAATGATTTTATCTAAGTAAGGGCTGTGAGCTTGACATGTGACTACCCTGATTTGGATTTTTCACCCACCTCGGACGCGTTTGGACGGTGCCTGAAGTTACGGTAGGTGACGATAGGCCCGGGGACGGATTTGAACTGGGCGCTTATTCAGGAGGTCGGCGAGGAGGAGCGGGCCAGGGCAATTATCAGTGAGGATACGTCGTGGGATCGTTTGTTTGACATGGCGTTCACCGAGACGTACAGAAAGGTGGTTGTCGAGTTTCTTTTGACGTTCACCAACACGGAGCAGACGAATTAGGAGGTTGATGCTGACAGGGACGAGCACGATCTGCCAGATGAGCCGGACCAGATCTCCTTTTGTATGTTCAACCATGTTTACAGTTTGACGCTCCGTCAGTGGGCAGTCGCGACCTGCCTGAGACGGTCACGCCACTTTACACCGAGGCTGTGACAGAGGTGGATAGAGAGGATCTTCTTGTTTTTTAGGGTCTTATTGTTGATGGCCCATGGTTGAGGACCAAGGGGAGGGTCTCGGCGATAAGAGACCCCACTACAGATATTTACACCGGCTTATTTCGACGTCTATTGCACCACGTCGGAAAAGTCGTGAGTGATGCACATAGAGAGAGAGAGAGAGTTATTCTATCTCTTTTGCTTGCTTACCGGCAGGTGGTGCACCCTAGCGACATGCTTAGCTTTACTTTGCGTATGCCTTTCGAAGGCTATAGAGCGGGCTATTATGTGACGGTGCTTTCATCACTAGTGTGATGCGTGTTTTTGCGATGTGGCAGGATCATGTGCATGAGATGGTCGAGCCCATCCTGCATGTCCGATTAGATCGTCGCACGGCGAATGGCATGCGCATCACGCGCTGATTCTCAAGGCTCGTCCTTCAGTTTATAGGAGCCGACCGAGACCAGGTTTAGGTCTCGCAGCCGTTGCCGCAGATGTCGGACCAACCGTCGTGCGATTTGCCGGTCCCGCTACAAGGGGTGGCGATGGAGGACGCAGTCGCCCGCTCACGACCAACCACCACAGCATCCTCGTTACATACGTAAGCCTGTTAGGCTGGATAGGGCCACACAGGCCTTGCTTGAGGGACTTGTTGCTGACTCACGACGCTAGGCTCGTCATAGCGACCAGATGGAAGACTTGGTGATGCGGGCGGTTGATCGCCTCGTGGCTCTATTACGAGCCGCCGGCATCGAGCCACCACCACTAACACCACCACGTCAGTATCCGGGCGACGCCGGTCAGAACCAGGGCGGCGCCGGTCAAGCGTAGTTGTTTTTATTTTAGTCGGTTGTATTTTTTTGTTATGTATGTACAAACATTTTGATGTAATATATGTAATGTTTTGATGTAATATATGTAATGTTTTAGTTATTTGGTTGTAATGTTTAATTTGTTTATTTGGTTGTAATGATAAATTATAAATGTAAAAACATATATATATATATATATATATATATATATATATATATATATATAGGGGAAGGTTACAGAGAAAACCACAAGTTAGGCGAAAACCGAGAAAACCACTAAAAAATCCAATTTTACCCAATCTTATAATAGTTTTTATTTTTTGTTTTATTTTATTTTTATTTATTTATAAGAGCATCAATGTAATATTAAACATTTTTACCAAAAAATATTTTTACACATAGTGTTACGTATACGTAAACATAAAACAAAAAAATTGTGGTTACGTATACGTAAATCAAAAAAATTATTTTTGGATACGTGTCGTAAATAAAAAAAAATTGCCTAAAATGATGTGGTTTTCTTGGTTTTCGCCTAACTTTGTGGTTTTCTCTTGATCCATCCCTATATATATATATATATATATATATATATATATATATATATATATATATATATATATATATATATATAAACAATGTTAAAAAAAGAAGATAAATATTATATAAACTCTGTTATATACGCATGTATTACATGGGTTGTTTAATATAAAAATAAAAGTAGAATAATGTGTAAAAAAAATTAAAATAATGTGTAAAACAATAAATAAAATTCTTTGTTTTCTTAATTAAGTAATAATTAGAATTCAAATTTTATATTATATTTTTTGAAAAATAAAAACATTAACATAATTATTAAATTTTTAAACTCAAACTTACTTAAAATAAGAAAAATTAGAAGATTTGTGAGAAAAAAATATGGTGATGACACGTGACATTCTTTGTAATCATTTATTAGAATAAGGATTAAAAAAGATAAAAATCATATTAATTAAAAAAAGATAAATATTATATAAATTAAAAAAAAGTTTCTATACGCCACGTATAGTGTATTTGTATCCGAAAACCTGCTAAGTTTGGAAGCAAAAATATTATCCGTGATCCATACGCCGTGTATAGTGCAATACGCCACGTATGGTAACAGCCGCCAGACACGGAATGACACGTACCATTCTTTGTCTTCTGACATAAACCCTATACGCCTCGTATTGCCTTATATATACGAGGCGTATATAGTTACGACGTGTCTAGATAACAATATTCCGTTTCCATTTAGAATCACCCCTCTAAAAAACTCTCTCTCTTAAAAACATTTAATTAATTGAGGTGTTAAATTGTAACAATAGATAAGTTCAAGGTTTGTGAAAGTGTATTTATTCGCACGTGGTCAGTACTGCATTATCCGTAAAACTGTTCTTCACTTGGCTCAAAATTTGGTGATATCACAAGAAATATCTCCATTGTGGCTTCATGTTTGATTCTTTCAAGATTTAAGGTTTAAAACCTTAAATTCGTAGAATTTTCCAGTTCACAAACCTCAAAATCCCGACACTGGATTCTCGTGTAGGTTCATCCCATCCAATTCTCTGTTCTTTAATGTATTTTCCTCGTAAGAATTACAAAATTTAGTAATTAAAAAAAGGCCGACATGGCTTTTGTTTACTATGTATTGAATCACAACGATATGAACATAATGCTTACATTTTCAACATTTTATCAAAACTATATAACTTTTTCATGGGAAATGTGATTCACGTGATTCGGAATGCTTCTAATCAGTTGGTGAAGGGGTCTGTCCACCGACCGCCCGTAATCCGTCAGTGAAACTCCGTCGAAAATTCGGTCATGAGTAAGGTTTTTTACCGACGGACAGACCATCTGTAATAGAAATTTATAAAAACAAAAAATACAATGCCTCAAGGTTACCCGCTAGTGTTTTGCTGGACTTAGAGAGTGTTTGGGATTGCTTATTTAACTACAAAAGTGATTTTTGTTAAAAATGTTTATTGACTTATTACTTTTCCAAAATTAGTTTTTTAAAAAATCGTTCGGATTAGCTTATGTGGTGAGAAAAACCAAGTCAATAAGTTGTTTTTAAAAAGTGTTTGGCTTAGCTTATTTTTTATAAAATGACCAAAAAGGACATTCTTTTATATAAGAAGTTACCTCCGATGATGTATCCGGCAAATAGAACTTGTTGCATTCGTCGAAGAGAGAACGTAGGAGAGTTGCGGGCAGATGAGAGAACGAGAAATATTTATTGTAGGATAAATGGTGAGTATATTGGTAATTTTATGTTCAAAAAGTCATAAGGAGTTTTAAAAACCCAGGATTTGTGACTTTTAGAAAACAAATTTTTAAGACTTATTAAAAAGGTAAAATAAAAATGATTTTTATCTATGCCAAACACTTTTTTGACTTATTGACTTTTTGAATAAATCAATAAGTCATTTTCAAAGTAAATAATATAAATCATCTTTGTAGTAGGTGTGAGAGAGGAGAATTTATTTGTGGATGGTATTGATAGAGGAAATTTTAGAGACACAGTCTCGTTTTTTAACTACACCTCCCCTAACCGTCACGTATAGGTCTAAATGTGGCGTTTAGGGCACCAAATGTCACATATAGGGCAATCCGTCACCCAGACTTTGAAATCAGCACGCCAGAGAATGTCGGGATGTTGATGGGTTTTTTTTTGGATGAGTTGGGTTTTAAAGTTTTGGTGGTGTATATGTAACATATAGGGCAATCCGTCACCCCTTACTATTTTTTTTAATTTAGTTTTTTGTTTTTATCACGTTAAGAGTTTGTAAAAATCGGTAGTTATAGTTTTTAAAATCTGGTCATCTCGATTATCGGTTTGAGATGTAAAAGTGAATAACGAATTATTTTTTTTAATTTAGTTTTTTTATTTTTATCACGTTAAGAGTTTGTAAAAATCGGTAGTTATAGTTTTTAAAATCCGGTCATGTCTTTTTTATTAAACTAATTTTCATTTCCCTAAGTCTTTGCATAAGAATTTATTGGTCATAAACCTTTGTAAGCTTAATTTTCCATGCATATCACATTTGTACTTTTTTTTTCATTTACATGATATATGCGAATTTATAGGCGATTCGAAAATCTTTTCTGGCAAACTTGAACGGGTGGAGTTGCAAGACTGCAATACTAAGACGAGGGCATAAAACCACATATATAAACATTTTTTTAATTTAGAATCCTAATCTAACACATGAGAATATAAACCGGTAGTTATAGTTTTTAAAATCCGGTCACTTCTTTTTTATTATAACACTAGTTTTTGTTTTGATTTTCGGTTTGAGATGTAAAACTTGGAGTTTTTTTCGCATGTTAAACTACTCGTAAATAAAACCACATATATAAACATCATATACAACTATTACAAACAACCAAACAAACACAACCATCACAAACACAACAAAACCATCATAAATAAAACTATATACATAAATACAATGAGTTTGTACACATAAAACAAAATGAGAGATGTATGTAATCCGGTTCTGGTTGTGACTGGCATGAGAGATGTACGCAATCCGGTTCTGGTTGTGACCGGCATGAGAGACGTACGTAATCCGGGATGGTTGTGACCGGCATGAGAGACGTACGTAATCCGGTTATGGTTGTGACCGGTATGAGAGATGTACATAATCTGGTTCTGGTTGTGGCCGGTACGACCCTTGACCGTAATCCGTCGGTCCAAATAGTGACATGTACGGTTCTTGACTGTAATTCGGTAATGGTTGCTGCTGAGACAACTCTTGACCGTAAGTATTCAACGGGTTGGTCCCCCCCCCCCGAAGGGTGACTCCCGAATACGAAATACTCTTGAAAACATAATGGCCGGTTAGATACCCGATATAAAATAAAGACTTGCACACCCCTAAGTTTACCCGTCCCAGTAGAACCCTTAATAAAATAAAGAGTTGTTAAACCTGGTTCACATCTTCGAAGGTTGGCTCCTCATTCAAATATGGAAGCTTTGACTTTTGATAAGGATCTCCCGAACTCGACATCGGTGTCAGGCGTGAAACAAAATAAAACAGCGGTGTCCCAACATCAAATAACCACAACCAAGAACTCAAACACGAACTTTCGTCTATACTTTCTGTTCTTTTTAATTATGGTGAAGATGGTAGTGTCGGGTTTGTGTAGGATGGTGGGTTTAGTGTGATGAGAGTGAGTGGTGAGAGTTGTGTTAATGTAGGGTGAATTTGCATACCTAACCGTCACGTATAGGTCCAACCGTGACAGTTAGGTCAGGTGCTCGACAACAGTATCAACGTTAACTTTCTGTCAAATTTAGGCCAATACGTGACGTGTAGGGTTTTCTTTTTGCAGACTGCACAACCTCGTATCATCAGTGTCCTTTTTATTCTCGGACTCACGAGAGACATACCGTCACATTTAGGCCAATACGTGACGGTTTGGGTCACAACCGTCACTTGTAGACCTATACGTGACGGCTAGGTTAGGTGTGAAAAAAAAAACTAGTGGTGTCCCAAGCACAATGCTATTGATAACCTTTTGGTGATTGTAGTAGGTGAGTAGTCGTTTTCGGTCATTAAATGTTGTATTGCTGTGCTCCATTTTTAACATTTTTTATTATTATTTTATTATTATTATATAATAATAATGTTGCTAAAACGTGTGATCTAAAATTGGAGATGAGTGGGACGTCTAGTTAGTCATGAAAATAGGTTTCAAAATCCATTCCTGATGAATGCTTGTACCTAAACATTGAAATAGAATATGGCGAATGGAACAAGCGAGACATGGTCATGGGTGGACGATGTGGTGCCCTTTGTCGCCATGTTCACGTTAACATGCCTGGATATGAGCGTGCTCACCCTGGTCAAAGAAGCCATGAATGATGGTTTGGGGAGTATTGCCTATGTTGTTTACCATAACTCTCTTGGAACATTGGTTCTTTTGCCAATTTTCATGTTTCGTATGTTGAGGTAATTTGCACATGTCTATGTTTCTTGTATTTGTACGTTATAATATTGCAAATCATATGACTTTACTTTGTACAGAAACGATGGCGTACGGCCTCCTCTCACTTTCCGTATTCTACTCAGATTCTTCATCCTTGGCCTTCTTGGGTAAGCACTTGAGTTCGTTATCAATCTATTTTTGGACTCTAAATTTTGGATTTAATTATAAAATTGAGAATCCTAAAATGAAAAGATAATATGTATTAATCAAAGCTACTTGATGGACTACCTATTTGCTCAAAGTCAAAGGGCTTAATTTTTTTTAACGGCAATTTGGATCATTGATGGTCACTGACCCAACCGATCATCTCCACCTCACTCAGGAGTAAGCCCACCATAGGTGAGAAAACCCCATAGACCAACATGGACCCCTTTTTTTGTCACAAGTGAGACTTGAACTCAAAACCTTTCCATTTTAGGCTAAGCTTTTGGTTGTCAAAGGGCTTATCTTAACATATGATTTTGATGGGTTTCCTTAAGCTTCCTGATTTTATTTTATTCTGTTTTAATAGTAAAAAGAATTAATTGTAATTTAACGAGAAAACAACACAAAATAGTAACTAAGTTTCAAAAGTGTTCCAATTAGGTCACTCACCATAGTATACCCGAGGGTGTAGTGTATACCGTATAAAATGCGTATTAAATGACCTAATTGAAATACTTTTGAAACTTAGTTACTATTCTTGCTCCTAATTTGATTACTTTGATTTTATTTTTGTCAGTTTTAATTTGTTAAGATTTCCGTCCTATAACTTACAAGAATAGCTTGGTGTACCATTTCTACAACCATAAACATATTACCTTTCTCTTAAAGAAAAAGTATGTTTTCTATTTTCTTAATTTGTTAATTTACTAGTTTATAAATTATAAATGTGATTTATATATCCTGTTTTTATCTATACCCTACTAAATTGAAATGTTTGTAGGATTTGTCTTTTCCAGGTGGTACTGTATGTAGGTGTAAACTACAGCTCTCCGACCCTGGCAAGTGCAATCACAAACCTCATTCCAGGGAACACATTCTTGTTTGCAGTTATTTTCAGGTATCTTGGAAGAACATGAATGACATTATCAATGGGGTTTTATAAAATAATTGCAGTTTTTATAAAATAAAATCACTACTAAATTATTTTTTAGGATGGAGAAACTCGACACACGAAGTTCAATCAGTGTAGCAAAGTTATCGGGCACCATAATTGCAATATCTGGAGCAATGGTGTTTACGTTCTATCAAGGTCCACAACTTTTTGCGACGATCCCCTCTCCTGATTCACCGGGTGATCAAACTCTTTTGTCGCAACCATCGAATTGGGTGTTGGGAGGTGTTCTTATTTTTGTTGCTGCAACGTTTCGTTCCTTATGGAATGTTTTACAAGTAAGATTGATCGATTTCCCTCGATTACACGAAAACCTGGAATAATTTCCAACTTTTAATGTCTTGATTCGATCATATCCAGTCTGCAACAGCTAGAGAATACCAGGATCAAAACACGATTGTGTTTTTCTATATCCTGTTTGGGACGATACAGTGTATAGCTCTCTCTCCTTTCCTTGAACCAAATCTAAGCGCTTGGGCAATGCGACCTGGAGTTGGGGTGACTGCTGTTATTTTGGGGGTAAGTCGAATACATCATTTTGTTTTTGAATTTCTTGGTAAATTATTTTATATTACTAATCAATTATTTACAGAAATCAAATCATATCTACTAATTATGATAAAGACAATACGATAAATTCTAACTAATATATTTCATCTGATAAGATTGACTTGGTTATACTTGAAGGCGATTTATTCCACTGCGTTTCACAGTAACGTTCAAACTTGGTGCTTGAAAAAGAAAGGACCAGTATTTGTGGCCATGTTCTCACCTCTCTCAATTGTCATGGGAGTCATTTTGGGTGTCACATTTCTTGGTGATTCACTTCATTTAGGAAGGTAAATGCTTAATCTTTTCAGTTTGAATCTTGAAAGTTGAATCTTATCTGAATTCGTATACGCAGTGCCATTGGAGCCATCATGATTGCCCTTGGGTTTTATTTTGTGATGTGGGGGAAAGCTAAAGAGAAGAATAAGTTGGTGCCGGTGATTGAGGAAGATTCCGTTGTTGCAGACGAACCAGGATCATCGGATCAAAACACACCTCTCCTTTCATCCAGAAATGGATCAAAATGTTAACTTGATATTGTTAAGATTGTAGAGTACTTATATTTATAGAGACATATGTATGTTTAAATGTCCTCAAGTAGACATCTTTATGGTTAAGTGGTGTATCCCATAACTAAAAGGTTGGGTGTTAAAATCTTGCATGTTGTGGTGTATTTATTTGGAAAATCAAGGAATTGTTGTTAAAAAATGTGTGTTTAAATTATGTAAATGTTTCTATTTGTTTAATAAAGAGAACTTATGATATCATTTTTATAGTTTTGGGTTATTACCTTCATGTATTCTCCAACATTTGATATTAATATGTAGTCATAGATACCATTGGAGTTGGTTGTCCAGTGATAGAGGTAAAACCTCTTGCAACACTAAGGTTTGAGAAGATCATGCGTTCAAGTATCAATCCCACAGAAATAAAATAAAGAAATTTGCCTTAAAAAAAGTATGTATTGTCATCTCATTGCAAGGTTTTTGACAAGCTAGTTATATACTTCCCATCTTTATAAATAAACTTGTAAGTTGAATAAACATATTATAACCTTCGAATTTCATAATTTGTAAACACGTTTTTAAGATCTAAATGTTCTAAAGGTTTTCGTTGTCTTTTGTCTCTGATATTGGAAAGTCAACAACATTGACTTGTTTTTGAAAGTTGGCTATTTACTTGGTAATGATTTGAAATGAAGTTTATGTAAAAAGATCACCTTTGAAAATTTAGAATGTAACATGTAACTAAGTGAAACAATTATTAAATTTAGTTACTAGACAAAAAATGCAATAGCTTCTTATTCATATAAATTACTTCTTTGTTAAACTCATTCTATTTGTGTTCTAGGATGAAGAAAATAGACAAAAGAAGTTAAGCAGTCTAGCCAAACTATTGGGTACCATGATGACAATATCAGGAGCAATGGTGTTCACATTCTATTATTTTCCCAATAGGTTATACGACTTTTGGGTCCCGCGAGTACATCCGCCCCATCGCTGCTGAGGGCTGGATGGTTATGGCTTCCGTTGTTGCCGTCTTCTTCTCCTTCACCCGACACCACCGCTACCTCCCCAAACCTTCTCCTTCACCGATCTCCGCCGTAGAACTGCCGTCGGAGGAGCCAAATGCACCTGTTGTGTGCTTACCTACACCTCCAATGCTTTCAACGCCGCCGTAGGTTGGTCGACCCTCCTCCCCTCCTCTCTGGACGTCTCTCTCTCCCACTCTTAACATATCAATGTGTTTGGTTGGTGAGATTCTTTTAGAGCTGTATATATTTTGTAAGAAAATTACATAAATAGTATTTTAGTGAGTAAAAATATCATTATACCCTCATGTATAAATATCACATGTTTATATTTAATAGAAAAAAATTAACAACGGATAGTGAAAATATTAAAATATGCGTAAAGTTTTTAAAAAATAATAATCTTAATAATTATTGAAAACAAATGGCATAAAATTCAATTTCATATATAACTAAATTACACTATTTTTAATTTTTACTCAAATTATTTGCTGAATGTGTAATTTTGCTGCAAATCGCACATGGACAGTACATTATCCGTACGAACTGTGGTTCACTCCACCGCTCAAAATTTGTGGTCATGTCACAAGAAATATCTCCAGTATGACTCTCTGTCTGATTCTTTCAAGATTCAAGGTTTAAAACCTTAAATTTGTCGAATTTTTCAGTTCATACATACACCTTGGAGCTCCCCCCCCCCAAATCCCAGATACTGGATTCAAGTGCAGGTTCATCCTATCAAACTCTCTGTTCTTCAATATATCTTGCTTGTATGAATCCATCTTGATGATTATTTACAAGAATGACTAATTTATTTCATGGGTATTTTAGTTTCTTGATTTGTGTTGGTTATGTAGGGTTTGATTCCCACAATCTAGAAAAAAAAAACAAGAAACAAGAATTTCAATCAGCAATCTCTTTTGGGTTCCTTTATTTACAGTGAAATTTATTATTACTTCCCAGAAAAAGATGCCATTACCTCTGGCATTCTTTTTATTATTAGCACCATTATGGTTTAGGATTGTTTGGCCAACCCTAGCATAGATTTCTCATGAATAGGTTAAAGGTGGTGTTTGGATTGAAATAATCAGTTAAAAAAGCCATACCATCCTTGTAGGTTTTGGATTTTGTATACTTGGATAGCTTTGTGAATCTGTAATCACTTTCTGATTGAAGTATTTCGTGGGTACGAAATCAATATTCGGATAAGACTGAAAGTGTATTTCATAGAACAAGATGTTCTTTTATGTGAAAACTGAAAACTAAGTTGTGAATTCAGTTGTGTAAATAGACCAAATTACTTATCATCTTAACATGGGCAAAACATCATTTATCTTCTGTTTTCAATATTCACAATTCATATATGCTTTTTAACAAATTTAACCGTCTTACATTGTTTTAAAACTTGTAACAGTTTAAATTGGAAAGATGGGAGGGGTGATGAATTCTTTTTTGGAAAAGGTTTTACCTTTTGCTGCTATGATGATGGTAGAATGTGGTGAAGTAGGGATGATTACATTAGGGAAAGCAGCCATGAACAATGGGCTAAGCAATCTTGTGTATGTTGTTTACTATAATGCCCTTGGCACCGTTCTCCTCCTTCCTAATTTCATCATTCACAGCTGCAGGTTCGTGATCTATAAACAATATTATAATTTACAAATTTGCCATATTCTTTAGTCATTGAATGCAATTCATTAACTGTCATTATCGGTTTTTGCAGAAGTAATCGACCTCCTCTCACTTTATCTGTTATTTCTAAACTCTTTGGCCTTGGTCTATTAGGGTAAGTAATTGCTTGTGTCAATTCAGATAATCAGATTATGTTATATCTCTAATGGGTCAGACCATAGTTACCTAATACGCGGTTCGCTCCGGTACGGGTACGCGGTTCGGGTACGCAATTCGCTAGAGTTAACGTATTCGGTACGGAGGGGGGTAGGTTCATTTCGGTACGAACCGGTACGGTGTACCGTGTAGTTCGGTTCGGTGTACACAATTCAAAAAAGAAATTAACAAATTCCAAATCTAAATTATCAAAATTCCAAAATACATAATACTTTTAAAAAAATATAAAAGACAAAAACATAAAAAATAATGATTTTTCTAATAACTAGTTCCAATAAAAGCAAACACTCATTAATTTTAATTATTAATTTATTATTTATAGTTCCAATAAAGCTGCAAGTTTCAATATAACCTGCAACCTAGAAATCCTTCCAACTTCAATCTTTCAAATTAAAACACCACTGTCGTCCCTTTCGAAAAAAAAGAAGAAAACACCATACTCGTGTTGTTCTTCATCTCGCTCCTGCGTTTTTCAATAAAACACCATACAAGTTTCAAAAAAAAAGAAGAAAACACCATACAGGTTTCAATAAAACTTGCAACCAGACGCTGCATCTCTGCTCGTGCGTTTTTCTTCATCTTCATGGCTCCCAGATCCGACAACCTCATACACCGTACCAGAGCGATTTGGATCGCCGTACCAGAGCGATTTGGATCGCCGTACCGGAGCGATTTGGAACGATGCGAATTTCGATTGGGTACAGAGCGATCCAATACGGGGATCGCGGGTATAGTAGCGAATTCGGTAACTATGGGTCAGACATGATAAAAAAAAATAGTGTAAAGGAAACATGCCAAAATGGGTCAAACGGGTCAACAGTTTTCCAAAGTGTAATTTTAATGCATAAAACCTCCTAAATCGTCTTATTCAAAAAGTCATATTATTATTGAAATAATTTATTTTTATAATTATATTGACACACTGATTATCTATTAAAAAAATTTGGACAAAAGTGTCACGGGTCGACCCAATGCACCCATTTTGCTACCTCTAAATCCTAGTTTTTTTTGTTCGTTGTTGATTCCAACAAGTATATTCATGGTGAACCTTCATCGAAGCCAGGGTATGTGCAAAAAGGTTTAAAAATGTTGTTATGCTGCATCAGTGCATCCTGTATTCATATTAAACTTTTTTGTTATGATTGTGCATACCCTGGTTAATTTGTTGGATTTGCAGTTTATATTCATATATTATGTGTGCAGGATTTGTGTTTTACAGGTATGTGCATATGCTGGTATCAACTATAGCTCTCCAACTCTAGCTGCTGCATTGGGAAACTTGATTCCTGCTTTTACATTCTTGTTTGCTATCATCTTTAGGTAAATATTGATTTTTACACATTTTTATAGGATATAAGCAAGCTAGATGATTTAAAGGAAAAATTAATACATTTCTAAATAATCTTCCTAAGCATACAGCGACTGTGAGTCTTTTATAGATGTTAAAAATTTCCATCTATATAAGAAAACGGAATAAAAAACATAAAACCATAATACGGGTGAAAATGGACTGCATCGGTCGGGTTGACCGGCCTATGGTTTTTTTCTCCATTTTTAAAAATCTTTTATAAATAATTAATGCATCAATTATGCTTACAAAAAAAATCTAAATTTTAATGAAATGACTTAGGAGAAAATTTAAGAAATATTGGCTTCAACTAGTTTAAGACTAGTTAGGTTGTTTATAGAAAATTTAAATTGTACGAATTTCAACCCATTTGACTTGTTCCCCTTATAAAAAAATTTTGACCCGTTCGAGGTAAAACATAACCCAAATGACAATTGCCATCTCTACAACTTGTGTTTTTGTTATCATCTAACTGTGATTTACACAAGAAAGGACCGAATAAGAAATGAAGTTGTTCGGAAGAGATTGGGAGTCACATGTATCTCAGATAAGATAAGAGAAGGAAGATTGAGATGGTTTGGACATGTCAAGAGGAGACAGAGCACAGATCCAGTGAGAACGGTGGAAACTCTCGTTGTAGAGGGGAAAAGGAGCAGGGGGAGACCGAAATTAACGTGGGATGAGAGGATTAGGCTTGATTTGCTAGATTTACACCTCTCAGAGGACATGATCAATGATAGGATTTCATGGAGACGTCATATTAGGGTTTTAGGATGAGTGACCCGTTGTGTGGGAGAGTAGAGTTGTTTAGCAAAGATTTTGCGTATGTCTTGTTTCTTGTAGGTGTGTTGTGTTTCTTGTGACTAATATACTCTAGTCATACACTGCTAATTGTTAGATTACTGTTAGATTTATTTTACTTTATTACTCATTAATTTTATTTATATTTTTATCTTTTTCTTTCCCATGGAGCCGGGGGTCTAGACGGGAGCAGCCTCTCTATCCCTTGGGATAGGGGTAAGGTTTGCCCTCATCACACCCTCCCCAGACCCTACTAATAGCGTTAGCTATGTGTGGGATTATACTGGGTACGTTTGGTTTGGTTTGGTTTGGTTTAACTGTGATTTACACATTTAGGATTGAGAAGTTTAACATAAGAAAGTCAGCAAGTCAAGCAAAAGCGTTAGGCACTATCATGGCTATAACAGGAGCATTCGTGATGACATTTTATCAAGGTCCATCTCTATTCAACACAATTCTTGATCATGATTTAAACAAGAATCTACTTTCATCACAAGAATCAAATTGGATACTCGGGGGCTTACTTATTACAATCACTTGCATTTGCTCTTCATCATGGAATGTTTTTCAGGTAAAATATTTATAAAATATCGCGTGTTTATATTCATGATCACTCATCTTTTTAGATTTTAAATCTTATTACCTCTCTCATCTAGACAGCAACCGTTAAAGAGTATCCAGATGAAGTTACAGTAGTTTTCCTGTTTTGCTGCTTCGGGACAATTCAATGTGCGATTTTTACTCTACTTTTTGAACGAAATATGGATGTTTGGATATTGGATAATAGCACTGAGTGGGTATCAATTGTTTTTGCGGTAAGCAAACCATGTGTCTTCAATGTGATTATTGCAAAAATTTAGCATCAAAATTAAGCAATCAGAAAACAGTTTTATTTAAGGTTAGAGAAAGATAAGTTTATATTTATTTTCAAAAAATCATTTAACATTCAGCTACATTGTAGGCGGTGTTTGGTACAGCGGCTCGCAACAGTCTTATAACATGGTGTCTGCGCAAAAAAGGCCCGATTTTTGTCTCCATGTTCAAACCCATATCAATGGTGATTGCAGTAATCATGGGTATCATGTTTCTTGGTGATGTTCTTCATTTAGGCAGGTAAATATCACTAACTTCTAGTTTTTCAAGATTATAATTAATTAAGTTGGTTTTTTCCAAAGATTTTCATTAGATGCTTTGACTGACCGAAACGTTGACCATGATTCGATCTTGACTTTCTTACAGTGTGATTGGAGCAGTGATAATTGCTCTAGGAGTTTATACAGTTTTATATGGGCAATCCAAAGACAGTAATTTGATGATAAATGATGTTTCAAGACTCGAATCATCAACCGAAAGGACCCCTCTGCTCCAAAGATGAACCGGGTCAATGTTTTGGTCAAACTATGTTATCAATTGGTTCTTGATGTGCTATTATTAGATGATAACTAGCAGCATAAATAAACATTATTTATAAACCCTTGTAACATCTTTATGGTATCCAAAACTTTAATTTTGTGTATTAATCGAGTTGTAAACAAAAAGATTGCCAAGATCTAGTTTTTATTCAGGGATCTCAGTCATTTGAAAATAAAAGTGCACATCAGTGTGTTTGATTACTATTTAGCATACATTTTTAACGTCCGTTTGTGTTGGATATTCAACGCGATACAATGTTGTAAAAGATCGCGACTCAAAACTAAGAACCAAATCCGTAACGACCATCTTTGATCATGATTTAAAATATAGTTAGATTCAGTTTGTTAATCTTAGCTAACAAAACATATATAATCACTATTACATGTGAAGGATTTTTATTAAAAGAATTACTGATTATCTTTTCTAAATCTTTAGGGATAGAATTATAGTTTCATTGAAAAGAGACAACTTAAAAATTTGCCCACTTTTTATCAAGTATGATGTTACTGTAGTTTCATAATTGATTGATTGATTGATTGATCAATTTGTTCCGGATCAGTATTCCAACTGATTGAAGAGCTTTTTTTTTTCTTTACGGGTGATGTTGATTGGCATTATCGGGCAAGAATTATGGAGGACAACGACATCGTTTTCAAAGCAAAAAAAATATCCAATGGTAACCCATCTTCACATGTGACGTGTGTACAAAATGAAGAACATAATATAAACGGAACAAGATGATGATGTATGAGTACTTTTATTATGCAAGTTAATTTCTACATCGATGTAATTTGTAACACATAAATGTTTTGCTTTTAATAATATTATTATGACATCATAAAAAATACAATTACATTTTATTTGTGATGAATAATTTACATTTTATTTTATTTTAGAGTGTGTAAAATACCTCTCTCACTCGTTGAATGTTCAACGAACGAGATAAGTCAAATCAAGGTTAATTTAGGCTTGAGGTCGTAAAAATACGAGTCTATTTAGCTCAACTCATATTCTACAAATCCGAGATTAGAGTTGAGCTCATTTTCGGCTTGTATCTTGGTGAGTTGACTCGTGTTTTGAATTTTGATCATTTTTTATGATTTTTGTACAAGTATCAAATAAGAAAATATCAAAATATAAATATACAAGACAAATCTAAGGGATTTCCACTAGAGATTAAAAAAACCAATTGATCAAGCATTGGACGACATAATCCATAAACCTAGCAGGGGTGTTTTTAAAGTCATATGACATGATAACAAACTCGTAACGATCATATCTTGTATGAAAAGTGGTTTTGGGTATATCCTCATCCCTAGTGGTAACACGATCTCACATTACTATTAGAGAACCAATACATATCTTGTAACTGATTAAACCATCAATCTTAGGTAATGGATACTTATTTTTGATGGTTAATTATTTAGACTCTAAAAAGAAAGAAGAAACCAGGAGGAAATAATAAGCCATATTTTATTAGGGAAATCACATACAAAAACATAGCGGTAAATGTTGGGGGGGTTCTTGATGAGAACATATATATTTTTTTGAACGGCTAACACACACATCTACAGTACACATTTTTTCTAAACTTCACCATATCCGAATTTGAACGTGAGTCTTCTCGAAAGAGAACATTGCCTCTTAACACTAGGCTACAATCCAAGTGGTTGATGAGGACATATATAACCGCTTTCTCAAGTTACAACAAAGAAAAATTCAAATTGATCCGGATAATGAAATTAGGGCCTATCAATTGGGTCAAAATGAAAGATCCTTTTTTTTGTATAGGTCTTTTTTGTGGATCCAAGTGGTTTTTCCTTTTTTTTGTAAATGGTTAATTAATTTGTTTCGCATCAGGATAATTGAAGAGCTTTTCCTTTTTGGGTGATAATGATTATTAATTGGCATTATTGGGGAAGAATTATGGTGGGACAAAGACATCGTTTTCAAACTAAAAAATATCCAATGATGATAAACCCTAGTTTATCTTCACATGCGTGTGTACAAATACAAGAACATAAATTGATAGAGATTTATGGGGTACTTTTCATAGTGGCCATGAAGTGGGCCATGTCAAAAATAGACGGAACGTCATAATCGAACAACATGGTAATATTTTGGGTGTTTTTATTAATAATATTATTATGACATAATGGAAGTTACAATAGAAAAGATAGAGCAACATGGTAATGTTTTGGGTGTTTTTATTAATAATATTATTATGACATAATGGAAGTTACAATAGAAAAGATATATATAATGTAAATAGAAAGATGTCGCATTATATGATCGATAAGTTGTTTTTTTTACTTAGCTAAGTAGCATTCACAAGTCAAGTTAGCTTAACTCGTAATCTACAAATCCTTGATGAGAGTTGAGCTTGTAGATCGGTGAGTTGGCTTGTGTGTTTTAATTTTCTAGATTTTGTATGTTTTTATACAAGTCTCGAATAATAAAGTATCGATCTACCAATATACAAGGCAAATCAGGGGATTTTTGCTTGAGAGGGAGGGAGGGAAGAGGGGGGGGGGAGCTTGTCGATCAAGTATTGGACGTCATACATATTTCATTAGATCCATAAACGCTGAAGGGATTTTTGTTAAGCCAAACACATAATAACAAATTACTAACAATGATTGAATCTCGTATGAAAATGGTCTTGGGATATCTTCACCCCTTACCTTTGGTGATAACACGATCTAGTATCAATATTTGAGAACTAACACATGCGTTAAAAAGTGATCATCAATTCTAGGCAATCTATATTCATTCTTGGTGATCACTTTATTCATGTTGGCGAACTTGTCATAGGTTCGCTAGCTTTGTTAGGGGCGAACTTAGTAAGTTCGCACGGTTAGTTTTGTTAGTTTCTTTGAATGTATATAAACAGTTATTTTGTAATTATTATTGAGTTATCATTCAAATTTTCCTCTAAATATTTTCTCTCGTTTCATCTTTCACTCTCATTATAATAACAATTCAAACCCTAAAAAGGAAAGAAGAAATTAGAAAAGCAAACGGCAGTCCAAACATTATTATCGCAAATAACATACACAAACATAGGCACGAATTAAAGAGATGCTTGATGAGGACACATAAAACTATTTACTGTTACAAAGTTAATTGCTAATAGAGTTCATAACTTTGACATATTATATAAGATTTAAATGCAATTCTCTGAATTAAATCTTAAATAATGACATAGTTTAAATATAAAAATCAGTGATTCTAAGTTGTGTTTAGTCTATAAATTCCATATTTACTTTACCCATCACATTACTTGTTCAACTTAATGTAACTTTGAATGCTTAGTCCTTTTAATTAGTTGATAAATTTAGGTCTAATAGATAACCCTAATCAACACGACACACACAATTAAGGTTTGTTCTACAGAACGCTAAGGACCTAAGGTCCTTGTCGAGCGCGTTTTTAAGACTCATACAACATATGTCAAACTTTTGATATTGTGACACCAGTATATTCTAGATATTTTTTTATAATTACATTCAATTCATTCTTGAACATACCAAAAATGTCTAAAAAAATCACATATGTGTACCGGAACACTTTTAAAGAATTTACATTTAGAACAATCCAACTAACTGTTTCACGGGTTCGAAACCAAGTATTAGGTTTGTGTTCTTTTTTTTATTTCATATAAGAAAATCATGCCCTAATAGTAGATTATCATCTCGCATCTTAAATTGTAAAAGATAAAATCAAGGTTATATTAGTTAAGATATAATATAAACCATAGACATAAAAAAAGTATAAAAAAGAAACTTTCTTATCAATGATGACATGATGAAAGAACTAAAGTTTAAACCACGTCTATCACCTTGACATTATTATTAGCTTTCAATTTTTGATGTATTTAAAAGGTAATAAATAACTATTATCCCACGATATAATTTTAGTTAGTTTTATATTAATGTCTTCTGTTCATTAAGATAATACGTAGAAAATGACTAGTTTTTAAAATATAAACTGAAAATGAGTATGAACTGTAAGTATTATGTTAATTAATAAAAAAAAAATGTATGTCATATGAAAATGTTAATTTATTAAAAAGTATCAACTTGTTTCTAACTTTGTTATCCTTTACCCGTATTATATATATATATTTTTTTCATATGGATGAATAGTGTTTTTTTTTTTTTTTTCTTACAAAAGTTTTTTTATTTTTTTTATTTTTTCATTTTTTTTTTCATTTTTCTTACAAAAGTTTTTTTTATAAACTGGCCACTAAAGTTCAAAACAGGCTTTAATTTTTTTTTCTTTACTCAAAACTCTGTTTTTTTATAGATTTGCCACATAAGTTCAATAAACTTTCGTTCGTTAACTTTTTTCAAAATACGGGTGCGCAGTTGTTTTTTTTGTCAACGTTCTGACATAAATTTGTTTTAAAACGGAGTTGTATTCAAAATCGATTTTTTTTATCGTTGCCTGTATCGAGTGCCGTTACCGTTGTGGTACCATGATGAACCGAACATATTATGGGCGAACAACATCATTGTCGATATTGGTATTATCGATTCGCCTCCCATGGGGATGAATAGTAGTTTATTTTTTTCATTTTTCTTACAAAAGTTTTTTTTTTATAAACTGGCCACTAAAGTTCAAAACAGGCTTTAAATTTTTTTTCTTTACTCAAAACTCTGTTTTTTTATAGATTTGCCACATAAATTCAATAAACTTTCGTTCGTTAACTTTTTTCAAAATACGGGTGCGCAGTTGCTTTTTTTGTCAACGTTCTGACATAAATTTGTTTTAAAACGGAGTTGTATTCAAAATCGATTTTTTTTATCGTTGCCTGTATCGAGTGCCGTTACCGTTGTGGTACCATGATGAACCGAACATATTATGGGCGAACAACATCATTGTCGATATTGGTATTATCGATTCGCCTCCCATGGGGATGAATAGTAGTTTATTTTTTTCATTTTTCTTACAAAAGTTTTTTTTTTATAAACTGGCCACTAAAGTTCAAAACAGGCTTTAATTTTTTTTTCTTTACTCAAAACTCTGTTTTTTTATAGATTTGCCACATAAATTCAATAAACTTTCGTTCGTTAACTTTTTTCAAAATACGGGTGCGCAGTTGCTTTTTTTGTCAACGTTCTGACATAAATTTGTTTTAAAACGGAGTTGTATTCAAAATCGGTTTTTTTTATAGTTGCCTGTATCGAGGACCGTTACCGTTGTGGTACCATGATGAACCGAACATATTATGGGCGAACAACATCATTGTCGATATTGGTATTATCGATTCGCCTTATGGTTTTCGACAAACCGAACCGGTAATTTTTTTAATTTGTTTTCCCCTTTTTTATTATTTAGTTTTATGTTTCATTTCTATTAACATTATTTTTACCGTTGTGCCTATGCTTTTGTTTAAATTTTATTAACGATGGGCCACACAACGTTATCTATGATAACTTTCGTTCGTTATGTTTTTTTAAATAACGGAATGCGCCGTTTTCTTAATAATTTCTTTTGTTAACGTTCTGGTTTAAATTTTATTGGAGACAAAGTTGTATTCAACTTCGAGTGTTTTTGGGTATCGTACGTTATAACGAGTTTGCGATTCCACGCAAACGAGCCAAAACAAAAGTTTTTATTTTATTTTTTTTTCATTTTTTTTTTCATTTTTCTTACAAAAGTTTTTTTTTTTATAAACTGGCCACTAAAGTTCAAAACAAGCTTTAATTTTTTTTTCTTTACTCAAAACTCTGTTTTTTTTATAGATTTGCCACATAAGTTCAATAAACTTTCGTTCGTTAACTTTTTTCAAAATACGGGTGCGCAGTTGTTTTTTTTGTCAACGTTCTGACATAAATTTGTTTTAAAACGGAGTTGTATTCAAAATCGATTTTTTTTATCGTTGCCTGTATCGAGTGCCGTTACCGTTGTGGTACCATGATGAACCGAACATATTATGGGCGAACAACATCATTGTCGATATTGGTATTATCGATTCGCCTCCCATGGGGATGAATAGTAGTTTTTTTTTTTCATTTTTTTTTTCATTTTTCTTACAAAAGTTTTTTTTTTATAAACTGGCCACTAAAGTTCAAAACAGGCTATAATTTTTTTTTCTTTACTTAAAACTCTGTTTTTTTTATAGATTTGCCACATAAATTCAATAAACTTTCGTTCGTTAACTTTTTTCAAAATACGGGTGCGCAGTTGCTTTTTTTGTCAACGTTCTGACATAAATTTGTTTTAAAACGGAGTTGTATTCAAAATCGATTTTTTTTATCGTTGCCTGTATCGAGGGCCGTTACCGTTGTGGTACCATGATGAACCGAACATATTATGGGCGAACAACATCATTGTCGATATTGGTATTATCGATTCGCCTTATGGTTTTCGACGAACCGAACCGGTAATTTTTTTAATTTGTTTTCCCCTTTTTTATTATTTAGTTTTATGTTTCATTTCTATTAACATTATTTTTACCGTTGTGCCTATGCTATTGTTTAAATTTTATTAACGATGGGCCACACAACGTTATCTATGATAACTTTCGTTCGTTATGTTTTTTTAAATAACGGAATGCGCCGTTTTCTTAATAATTTCTTTTGTTAACGTTCTGGTTTAAATTTTATTGGAGACAAAGTTGTATTCAACTTCGAGTGTTTTTGGGTATCGTATGTTATAACGAGTTTGCGATTCCACGCAAACGAGCCAAAACAAAAGTTTTTTTTTTTGTTTTTTTTTTCATTTTTCTTAAAAAAGTTTTTTTTTTATAAACTGGCCACTAAAGTTCAAAACAAGCTTTAATTTTTTTTTCTTTACTCAAAACTCTGTTTTTTTTATAGATTTGCCACATAAGTTCAATAAACTTTCGTTCGTTAACTTTTTTCAAAATACGGGTGCGCAGTTGTTTTTTTTGTCAACGTTCTGACATAAATTTGTTTTAAAACGGAGTTGTATTCAAAATCGATTTTTTTTATCGTTGCCTGTATCGAGTGCCGTTACCGTTGTGGTACCATGATGAACCGAACATATTATGGGCGAACAACATCATTGTCGATATTGGTATTATCGATTCGCCTCCCATGGGGATGAATAGTAGTTTTTTTTTCATTTTTTTTTTCATTTTTCTTACAAAAGTTTTTTTTTTTATAAACTGGCCACTAAAGTTCAAAACAGGCTTTAATTTTTTTTTCTTTACTTAAAACTCTGTTTTTTTATAGATTTGCCACATAAGTTCAATAAACTTTCATTCGTTAACTTTTTTCAAAATAAAGGTGCGCAGTTGTTTTTTTTGTCAACGTTCTGACATAAATTTGTTTTAAAACGGAGTTGTATTCAAAATCGATTTTTTTTATCGTTGCCTGTATCGAGGGCCGTTACCGTTGTGGTACCATGATGAACCGAACATATTATGGGCGAACAACATCATTGTCGATATTGGTATTATCGATTCGCCTTATGGTTTTCGACGAACCGAACCGGTAATTTTTTTAATTTGTTTTCCCCTTTTTTATTATTTAGTTTTATGTTTCATTTCTATTAACATTATTTTTACCGTTGTGCCTATGCTTTTGTTTAAATTTTATTAACGATGGGCCACACAACGTTATCTATGATAACTTTCGTTCGTTATGTTTTTTTAAATAACGGAATGCGCCGTTTTCTTAATAATTTCTTTTGTTAACGTTCTGGTTTAAATTTTATTGGAGACAAAGTTGTATTCAACTTCGAGTGTTTTTGGGTATTGTACGTTATAACGAGTTTGCGATTCCACGCAAACGAGCCAAACCAATAACGATCAGACTCCCGCCGCAAAGCGCGGGGGGTAAAAACTAGTTGAATTAAAATAGAAGATAACAATATTCGTCCATATACTTTAAAAAAAAACTCACACTACAAGGAAATACCCTACACTGACGATGTCTATCCAAACGACACCTGTCGTCGGGATAGGTCAAATCCAAAATTTAGTAAGGGTAACTCTATACCGGCGACATGTCGTCGGTACAGGGTTGAGGAAGATTGAAGGGAAAACTGACGCCCAATGAATTATTGGGGAAAACCTATACCGACGACATGTCGTCGGTATAGGTTGATTATGATTTTTTTTATTTAATAAATTTTTCGTGGTAAAAAAAATTTAATTTAAAAAAAATCTGGAAACCTTATGCTGACGACATGTCGTCGGGATAGGGTTTTTAACTTTATTGGCCAGTCAACATCCTACAAAACCCTATGTCGACGACATGTCGTCAGTATAGGTCACTTGTGCCAACGACAAACAAGCCTATGCCGACGACATGTCATCGGTATAGGTCTCAGCGGGAACAAATAGGGAAAACAACAGGCACCTATACCGACGACATCTCTGAGCTATTGGTACGAAGCAATTCTGACGAACCCTATAGGTCAAAAAATCTATCCCGACGACTTGTCGTTGGTATAGGGCTATGTTTTTTCGTCCCTGTAGAGTGTTACTGTTTTAGTGTCAATGAAAGATTAGAAATTTCAAAAATCAACTACTTTAGGTAGTATGTTTTATAAAAATGACAAAATCAAATAACATATAACGGTTTTAATAAAAAGGTGATTATAAAAAGATTGGTCTATTTTTGTATATCCTAATAAATAATTTACAAAGTACAGACACGATATCCGCTATTCACGAACCGAACTAAACCGAGCGAAGGTCTGCTCGAACTTGGTTCGTTTACAAACTGAGCGGCTCGGTTCGGTTCAAATTTACAAATTCGAGTGTGAATGTATTGCTCAAACTCGGTTCGATTTATATCCGAGCCGCTCGGTTCTGTTCGTTTTTGCTCGATTTTGAAAATCCCATGCCTGAAAATCCCAAAAAAAAATCTTTATCTTCAAAATCTGAAGCATGTAGCATTAAACCAACATACATGACATTTTCAGAATCCAAATCCAAAAACATACAAAATAGACATGTATCCAATAGTTTGGTTTGACATCCAACAATCACTAGTTATTGAAATCATATCAACCTTTTTCAAAACGTCATTTAATGTTCAGTAAGAATAAGGGGTTTTCAGAACTCAAAAAAGTTAAAAAAGATATGTTTCTATATAAAATATATATATATATAATAAATTAAAAAATAATTTGAGTCAAACCGAACGAGCAACGAGCGATAGAGGTGCACAAAACGATTTTTTTAACCGAACCGGCTCGGACCCGACCCGAACCGGTTTGGTCAACGATTAGTCAAAACCGGTTTGGACCTAAACCGGTTCAGTTTAACCCGGTTTGGAGGCAAGGAAAACCCTAACCTATTAAACCGGTTAGGGTTGGGTTGAAACCGGTTTGTGTGGTAAACCGGTTTTTATTAAAAAAAATGAATAAATTCAAATAAATTTTATATTTTTAATATAAAATCAAAAAAAATATAACAAATATAAAACATAAAGTTCAACATTTATTAATATTTGGAAAGTTCGAAAATTAAAAAACATGACAAGATAAAATTATAAAATTGTAAAACATTACAAATGACAATATATATTTTTATTTTTTGGAATATTGATTGATTATTCTTGTGCGTTGTCTTCGGAACTGGAGCTTCGTAGCCTTGCATCTTCGGCTAGTTCTTCATCGGTGACTGGTTCGGATATTCCAAGATCAACCTCGTTGTTGTGTATGATTTCTTCGGCTTGAATTTCGTCTTCAAGAGAAGTTTGGTCTTGTATCCTATCCATCGCATCCAAATTGTACTTCAAGCAAATGCACATTTCCATCGCATAAAATAAATTTTCGCCGGTGTGTGCACATTTAAAAAAAAACCCGGTTTGAACCGGTTTACCGAACCGGTTCACAAAACCCCGTCCTCAACCCGGTGCCCTTCCAAATGATTTAAACCGGTTTGTCCCTAACCGGTTTGCCGGTTTGAACCAGATGAAAAAAAAACCAGTTTTTTTGTGCACCACTAACGAGCGAGCGTACCTATGCTCGTGCTCGGTTCGTTTACAAACCGAACCGAGCGGCTCGACTCGTTTTCAACCAAGTGAAAATCGAACGAGCGTATTTCCGAGCATTTTTCGAGCGAGTATCAAACAAGTTTCGAACGTCGGGCTTTTTGGACAACCCTATCTAATACATAACTCCAAAGTGATAAGCTTAATGTTCAAACTCTAACTTACTATATCTATTACTAACTTATATACCCATGTATTACATGGATTATTTAATATAAAAATAAAAGTATAATAATGTGAAAAAAATTTAAAATAATGTGTAAAACAATAAATAATTTTTTTTATTTTCTTAATTAAATAATAATTAGAATTTAAATTTTATATTATCCTTTTTGAAAAATAAACACATTAACATAATCAAATTTTAAAAATCAAATTTACTTAAAATACGAAAAATTAGAAGATTTTTATGAGAAAATATGGTGATAGCATGTTTATTTTTTGGAATCATTTATTAGAATAAGGATTATATACTAATTTCCTAAAAATATGGTTGTAGTTTTAAATGATGTGTAATACAAGTGTCGTTATTTTAAAAGTAGATTAAATGTATAGTAGAGTGTGTGTTTCCGGTAAAAAAAATATTATCAAATCTTTAGTTTATAGTTTACTAAAATATGTCTTCAAAAAGAAAAAGAGTGATAAAGGTTGCATAATTTTTAACAAGCGTTGGGGGCGGTTGATAAATGATAATTGAGCGGCATCACAAGCTTTCATCGTCAATGCTTTGTCCCAATAAGCAAACCATTTGTCACATCTTACGTAACCTCCAATTGTTCTCCTTTATTAAAAAAACCATCACACACCAATCAATTATGCTCAACACCACTTTCCCTAAGCAACACAACACCCTCCGTCAAATATGGCCGGCGACCGGAGATACTACTGTTACAGAGACGTACTACCGTTCGCCGCCATGGTCACCATGGAGTGCACCAACGTCGGACTCAACACCTTGTACAAAGCCGCCACACTCCGAGGAATGAGTTACCATGTTTTTATCGTTTACTCCTATGCCGTCGCCGCCTTCCTCCTCCTTCCGGCACCGTTCTTCTCCAACAGATCTCCGGTGCTTCCTCCGGTTAATATCTCGATCGTTAGCAAAATCGGGCTTTTGGGGGTCATCGGGTAATTTTGAAGTCTGGTTAGTAAAACTGTGGTTCGGCCATTTTAGTCATTTTCATCTAAAAACCTTTTTTTTAGCTTTTTTGGCTCTTACTTTTTAAAATCTAGCCATTTTTATCAAATTCACCAACTAACGTTAAATCAGCGGCAATTTTCGTTAAATCAGGGGCAATTTGGTTAGACTTTAACCTATGAATTTCAAACCGACCCCTGATTTAACGTTAAAATATACAAGGAATTGGTCAATTGGATAAAAATGACTAGATTTTGAAAAGTAAAAAACGAAAAATCTAAAAAAAAGTTAGATGAAAGTGGCTAAAATGGCCAAACCACAGTGACGAAAATTGCACTTTACTAGTTGATTAATTTTAGGTTGTGGTGGTGATCAGGTGTACGTCGCAGATCATGGGGTACACCGGAATTATTTACAGCTCTCCGGCACTGGCTTCCGCCATCAGCAATCTCGTTCCTGCTTTTACCTTCATCCTTGCCGTTATTTTCAGGTTTGCTACCTTCCTACTAAAAACATATGATCTTGCGACACCAGAAAGCGTCGGGAAAACTAAAATTTTTACTATCGGCACGCCACTGCGTCTGTCATGTCATACCGGCGTGTTTAGTCAAACCAACAATTTTTTCAGACATGCCACATCAGTCACGTCAAGATATGATGCTAAAAACATCAAAAAAAATGCAATACCACCCATATTACGTGGGACGTGTAAGGACTAACGGGTCTGTATTGAGAAGAAAAAGGTGAATACGACGTGTATCGAAGTTGGTGTACGAATAAAATAAAGGTGATGTCTGGATAATTGGGACCCATTTATTTTATCATCTGCTATGGGGAATACATCATTTGTCGGAATATAGTTTTCTCCGTCAAATTTCGTTAATTAATAATTAGGATTAAACTTCCAAACGTTTCTACCTTGGTGAATTTATTTGGTTACGAAATTAAAAAAAATGACGTGTCACGTGCTATGTTGCTTCGTTTGTGAGTAAGTGTTGACTTTTTTAATGTGGAATTATTAACGTAACACTTAGTGGTAAGGTGTCTGAAAGGTGAGATCTAGGTTCAAACTTTTACAATTAAAAAAAGATATCTCTTAATAAAAAGGTGTAAAAGATAAGAGAGAATACTTTTAAAAGTTAATAAATTTCTGAATAAATAAATAAATCATTACATCAAACCACTTTTGTATAAAAAATCTAAATTTTGCATATATGAACAAACCTTAAAAAATTGAAATTGACAGTCTAGAGTTTAAATTAATTATTAAATAAACGAGTGAATTAACGAAATTCATGATTCACACGGTTTTACAAAGAAAAGAATCAACAAAAATGACTAAATTTAAGAAGAACTTATAAAAATAACGGCTCCAGACGAGGGAAATTAGTTCGACTCGTCGAGCCACAACATTGGGCCCAATACACCGCTTTTATCCATATTTTACATGCCCCAAAACTCTGACATATTGAAAGTTACGCCTCTTGGGCATTTTTCTAGCTCACTTGCCTTTTTATCCGAATCTGTCAATTTTTTTATAATTATGCTGAGTCATCACACACCAATTTTTGTACTGAAACCTTTATCGATCTTATTTTTATTATTTTGTGTCACGATATTGCTTGTCTAGTGTCAAATGAGTGTCCTTTTGTAGTTGATGGGTTATCCACTTTGGCCAAAAACAGGATGGAGACACTATCTTTTTCGAAGAAAAGTAGCCGTGCAAAGTTAGCGGGCACAATTGTTTCCGTAACAGGTGCATTCGTCGTCACACTTTATACAGGACCCAAGCTTATTTGGTCTTCTCCATCTAGTTCACCGTCGGTTAACCTTGGTACTTCACAACCAAACTGGGCTCTTGGCGGCCTTTTCCTAACCTCCGAGTACATCTTGGTCCCCTTGTGGTACATAGTGCAGGTATGGTTTTGGTAGGATGGCAATGGGCGGGTAATAGGACGAGTTTTGGTAATCTCAGTCTCATATCTAATTATAAAACAATGTCTCGTGTATCTGTTACTTTTTAACAATCAGGTTCATGGATATCAGTTATATCCGTTTATAATGTTATAATGTTATATGGTTAAAAGTTACACGTTGAAATTCTCATTACTCGAGATATTAAATTTACCCTAAAAATCAATTTGAAGTAGCAAACAACAATTATGATTATAATAGTTTTGTATTTTTAATGTTTTTTAGTTTTTAACAATTGCAAAATGTTATTTACTAAAAAAGTTGAGTGCTATTTTTCGTCCCTGTGCTTTGACTATTTTAGCCACTTTCATCCAAAAACTTTTTTTTTAGCTTTTTCGTCCCTAAATTTTCAAAAATCTAACCATTTTAACGTCTACAATTTATGCTATTTTGGTCGAGATCAATTGGTATGGTTGTAATCTATCTAAGAAAGATTATTGAAAACACCAAATTGCCCTGATTTAACGTTAAAATGTAGACGGAGTTAGTTATATGGATGAAAATTGCTAGATTTTGAAAAGTCAGGGACGGAAAAGATTTTAAAAAAAATTTGGATTAAAGTGGCTAAAATGGTCAAATCACAAGGACAAAAATGACACTTTACTCTTATTAAAAATATATAATATATTATCCGGGTAAAAGGATATGAGATTAGTTTTGTCTAATAGGTATACACTACCTGTTCAAAACCCGTGAAAATTTTATAACTAATCTGATAACCGGTCTCATACCTGAATTCTCATCCTAAATGTTTCGCGCAGACACAAATCATGAAGGAGTACCCAGCAGAATTGACAGTGGTGTTTTTTTACAACTTAATAGTGAGCCTTTTGGCTGCAATTGTGGGGGCTTTTACTGAACCAGATTCAAGTGCCTGGAAGGTCAAGCCTGATATAGCCTTGGCCTCAATCTTGTGTTCGGTCAGTAACCAAACCAAGTCGATCCTCTCATTTTGTAACCGAATTCATGGCATCTAAACATGGTTGTTTTTGGGTTTCTTGAGTGTTGCAGGGTGTACTTGGTTCGTGCTTGAACAACAGTGTCCACACATGGGCGTTGCGCTTGAAAGGGCCATTATTTGTAGCCATGTTTAAACCATTATCGATCGCGATAGCAGTTGCAATGGGTGTTATGTTCCTTGGGGATGACCTCTATCTTGGAAGGTATGATGAAGTTTTGGTGAATCCACTAATCATCAAATATTGTGAATTAACTTGTATGTTTATGTATTTAGTGTAATTGGAGCGACGATAATATCGATTGGGTTCTACACGGTGATGTGGGGCAAAGCGAAAGAGGCCGTGATAATTGATGAAGTTATGAACTCAAATTCATCGTCGATGCCAAGATCGCCATTGTTGCAGTACTATAAGGATGAGAATGCTGAGGTGGATGTGGAGAGAAGTTGAATTTAAGTTGCTAATTATCCTATGTATTATAATGTTTAGGTTGAATGGTACCGTTGTAAATGATTTAGAAGGTACATGTTTGGGATATCTTTTTTGCTTTTGTTGAAAAACATTTAAGTGTAAAAATTTGATGGGAAAACAAATAGATATTACTAATTATAACTATTTTAAGTAGATGTGAATGGTTGTAATTTATTATCGGTGGATTTTAACGGTTTTACAGGTGTCATTTGGATGATTGGGATAAAAATATTGGGGTTTCAAGGACTTTTTTATGGTATTAAAGGATACAGTGACGACAATTCTTAAAAAATGATATTTAAAAATCTAATATTTGTTATGATTTGTTGAATCTTACGGTATTTTTTGTCATATCATTATAACTGAAAGTATTCAAATAGTTAATTTCTTTTATTCATTTTTTTAGCTCTTTGCATATGTTTATATATGTTTTGTATATGTGGCAACTTCGACCCAATTTCTTATAAACGGGTCAATTTGGGTTATGTTTTATCTCCAGCGGATCAAATGGTTAAAAATTAAATAAAAGTAACATAAAATGAGAAAGTAGATCGGTTAAAAGTCACTCAAAGTTAAAATTTCAGACTATATTCAGGTTGTTATATTTTAATCAAAACAATATAAACTTTTAGTATATATGACACTAAGCTATACCCAATAAACAAGTAACTAGTTGCGTCACGTGTCGCAATTCTGTGAGTCTAAGATTCTTGTAACAGTTTGAAAATTTTCCCACATATTTTTCTATGAGCCAAATTATACCTAATAAATAAGTAATTGGTTTAAATTTTTTAAGCTTATTGTTTCTCAACTATTTTTTATCTTCTTTATTAACATTTACTTTATGACGGAGTGACAGTCGTTGTCGTAGACAAACCGATCGACATTGACGAAACTCACTCGACTATGAGTGAACATCCTTGTTGCTGACATTGGTGTTATCGGAGTCGGTATCGGTATTCATTTTATCATGATTTACTTTTATGGTTTCCGATGACCCGAGCCGATAACAACCAATGTCATGTTGCGTATCGCAGTGAAGAAACGACTAAACTTCCTTCGTGTAGCACAAACCTTTTCATAAATAGAACCCGCGCAATGCGTGTATGAACCCAACTAGTTACAATTAAACGTACAATTGAACTAATTAAATGGATCATTTATGGAAGTCACTCTTAATCTTCATAATACCCTCCAATGATCGGCATCCATCGGCTCCAAATCCCTCTTTTCACTCCATCACTTCTTCTTAATCCATCCAATGTCGCTTACCCTTCTTGATTCTTCACTCAAATCTCAACTCATTACATCCCAATTCTAACTTTCTTTGCTTCAATTTCAATCTTTAGGGTTCGAATTTTGAAACCCTAGTTTCAATTTCTGGAAATTTCAATTCAAAACAATGTCCGAAGGGTATTTAATTGAGCTTTATTTTGATCCAGCCCTAGAAAACCAAGTTCTAAAAGCATGGAATGTGGTGGTTCGTCGCCAAATTAGTACCCCCTTATAGAAATTGAATCTAGACCTCATAGCACTCTGTTTTAGAGCCCGTTTATCGATCCATCAAAGCTCGAAAACATCGTAAAAGGGCTTGCTTCAAAGCAAGATCCTTTGCCATTATCTTTCAGTTCAACTGGAAGCCTTCCTAATGATAATAATGTGTTGTTTCGTGCCTCATCTCCTACTTTGAGTTTGCTTCAATTTCATTTACAATTGTGTGAAGCAATGAAAAGAGAAGGGGTTGAAATTGGAGAAGAATATCGTCCGGATTCGTGGATTCCTTACTGTCCTGTTGCAGAGGAAATGCCTAGGAATCGAATGGCGGAGGCTTTTACTTTTTTGAGGGATTTGAAGTTACTGGTTAGTGGTTATGGAATGGATATTGGATTGGTTGAGTACTCGCCTGTTCGTGAACTCTTCTCATTTGTGCTTGGTAATTCGACCGTTGAATCTTGAGGTTTGAGTCTTTTAAGATGTATGTTTGTGTTCGTGTTCGTGTTTGTTGATGTTACTATTTTGGATTTGATGTGATCTTTGGTGTTGTAGAAAACTTATTGTAGAATAGCATTGGTTATTTGTTTTAGACTTTTCTTGTAATATGATGAGTTGCGTTTAGGATTTCTTGAAGATTAGAATTTAGAGGGTTTGGATGCATGTTTTCAAAATGATTATTGCTGAGTTAAAATTTATTAACAGTGGTCCAAAGTTAGATTAGGCTTGAAGCAGTTGGAAGACATAGGCAACTATGGGGTTGCTCGAAACATAGGGAGTGTTTGGATGTGCGTTGTTAAAGTGATTATCGCAACTTTAAGAATCAGAACAAGATTTGTTTGGCCCTCAGGTATACCTCATGGAGGGGTAGTGTGGAAACGATGTGGCGCTCATAGAACCTTGAAACATCGCGCCCCCTAGGGTGGTCCATGAACGTGGAGGGTTTTCGTGGAGATCTTCACGGCTATGGAAAGTCATATGTTGAAGGTTTTTTTTATTTTTTTCTTTTAATTTTGTATTCAAATGTGGAGATGTAGAACTAGGCCTAGCACATTTAGAGATGTGTGGAAATTTAGTGGAAATTGTTGTGCCGCTAACATCACAGCGTGGAATGTGAAACCATGTCTGATGGCCTTTGATTAGGAATGCTACGAGTGTAGTGTTAGTTTGTTTGGTACTTAATGAGCCATTGATTGGATGTAATTTAGCTTGACCACTTAAATATTCACAAACAAATGTACAAGTTAGTAGCACATGTAAAACAACACATTGTCTTTTATTAAGAGGGTGTTTGGGATTACTTTTGAAAACTTCTTATTAACTTTTACAAAGTAGTTTTGAAAAGTAAATCGGAGTTACTTTTTGAAAACTCCTTATTCTCTTCTATTTTTTCATCTCCTTTTAATTTACCCAAACAAACTTTTAATTTATTAACTTTTTAAAAGTTAATAAGAAGCTCAAAAAGTAATCCCAAACATGCCCTAAAGCAACTTTTAATAGAGTAACTTTCAATGGGTTCAAATTATATTCATTAACAAGCATAAGATGTGACTTGCAAGTGATTGTATGATCATTGGTTTGCAAGTGTCACACCTCAATTTCAACTAACGGAGTTTTACCGTTTGGGAAGTGACAAACCAGGATATCAGTCGTTAGTTACATTGAACGACACTATATGGGACTAAAATGAAAATATATCATAAATGATCAAAGTAAGTGTGGAATCGTAAAACGAAAGTAAATGCGCAAAACAAACGCGCCGAGGAAAAGTCCCAAAGTGTTCAGTCCAAACAAAGTCCGAAACAAAGTACAAAGCAAATCAACAATACCAAACCAAACCAAACGTACCCAGTATAATCCCACACATAGCTAACGCTATTAGTAGGGTCTGGGGAGGGTGTGATGAGGGCAAACCTTACCCCTATCCCAAGGGATAGAGAGGCTGCTCCCGTCTAGACCCCCGGCTCCATGGGAAAGAAAAAGATAAAAATATAAATAAAATTAATGAGTAATAAAGTAAAATAAATCTAACAGTAATCTAACAATTAGCAGTGTATGACTAGAGTATATTAGTCACAAGAAACACAACACACCTACAAGAAACAAGACATACGTAAAATCTTTGCTAAACAACTCTACTCTCTCACACAACGGGTCACTCATCCTAAAACCCTAATACGACGTCTCCATGAAATCCTATCATTGATCATGTCCTCTGAGAGGTGTAAATCTAGCAAATCAAGCCTAATCCTCTCATCCCACGTTAATTTCGGTCTCCCTCTGCTCCTTTTCCCCTCTACAACGAGAGTTTCCACCGTTCTCACTGGATCTGTGCTCTGTCTCCTCTTGACATGTCCAAACCATCTCAATCTTCCTTCTCTTATCTTATCTGAGATACATGTGACTCCCAATCTCTTCCGAACAACTTCATTTCTTATTCGGTCCTTTCTTGTGTGTCCACACATCCACCTCAACATCCTCATCTCAGCTACATCCATTTTTCGAGCTTGTGTCTTCTTGATGGCCCAACAATCGGTTCCATATAGCATCGCTGGGCGAACTGCTACCCTATAAAATTTACCCTTTAACCCTATTGGGAACCTCTTGTCGCACAAAACACCTGAGGCCGCTCTCCATTTACACCAACCAGCCTGCACCCGATGGACTACATCATTGTCGATGTCCCCGTTACTCTGGATGACAGATCCTAGATACTTGAACTTCAGTGTCTTAGGGACAACCCCACCTTCAATCGAAATCTGGGTCTCCTCGTCGACGTTTGCACCACTAAAGTTGCAGTGAAGGTACTCGGTTTTAGATCGACTTATCTTCAAACCTTTGTGCTCTAAGACTGTTCTCCATTCCTCTAGTCTGTTGTTTAATGTCTCTTTACTTTCTGCAATCAACACGATATCATCAGCAAAAAGCATGTACCATGGAATTGCATCTTGAATCGACTTTGACAACTCATCCAAAACTACTGCAAAGAGAAAGGGGCTTAGTGCCGACCCCTGGTGAACTCCCACTTCCACCGGAAAAAAGTCTATATCCCCCACGGGAGCTCGGACGCATGTCTTTGCCTCATGATACATATCCCTAATTGCCTCAATATATTTACTAGGGATCCCTCTTCCCTCCAGACTTTCCCAGATCAATCTTCTAGGCACACTATCGTACGCCTTTTCAAGATCGATGAACACCATATGTAAATCATGTTTCTTCTCTCTGTACTTTTCCATTAATCTTCTTAAAATGTGTTTCGCCTCCGTAGTGGACCGGCCTGGCATGAACCCAAATTGGTTTGCTGTAACCTGGGTTTGTCGTCTAATCCTTGTATCTATAACTCTTTCCCATAATTTCATTGTATGACATAGGAGCTTAATCCCCCTGTAGTTAGCACAACATTGAGCATCTCCTTTGTTTTTATATAGGGGTACTAAGACACTACGCCTCCACTGATCTGGCATCTTCCCGGTTTTGAAGATATTGTTGAACAGTCTTGTCAACCACTGAACGCCTTCCTCTCCCATACACTTCCACGCTTCAATGGGTATGTTGTCTGGACCGAATGCCTTAGCTCTTCCCATCTTCTTAAGAGCACTCCTCACTTCTTCATGTGTGATATTTCGACAATAACAATTATTTCGTTGACTGGATTGAGTAGTGGGATTCTCCGTTATGGCTAGACTTGGTCTACAACTGTTGAAAAGGGTGTAGAAATAGTTTTGCCATCTCAGCTTGATGTCTCGTCCCTTTACCAAAACTCTTCCATCATCTTCCTTGATAAACTTCACGACCCCAAGATCTTGTCTCCTACGCTCCCTATTTTTGGCAATCTTAAACATATGATGCTCCCCTTCCTTGGTGTCTAGTTTTCTATACATCGTTTCATAGGCAAAATTCTTTGCCTCACTCACTGCCTTTTTAGCTTCCCTCTTTGCCTGTCTATAGTTCTCCCGTAGTGTCATTATCTCCTCTCCATTACTACACTGCAACATCTCTTTAAAGCGTTGTTGCTTGTCCTTTATCTTGCTCCGCACCTCCTCATTCCACCACCAAGACTCCTGATGTCCTCTTGTTGCTCCCAATGTGACTCCGAGGGTTTCCTTTGCTGCCTGCGTAACAGTGGTTGCCATAGCTACCCACATCTGGTTTGTGTCGCCATCCTTAGTATTTGTGTTCATCGCCATGACTTTATCTTTAAACAAATTGATGTTTTCGTCCTTCAAATTCCCCCATCTGATCCTTGGTTTATTTTTTCTTCTCCTCTCCGCCACCCTTTTTTCTCAAGGTAAAATCGGCCACCAACAGACGATGTTGGGTCGCTACTAACTCTCCTGGAATTACCTTGCAATCCTTCCACCAATTGCGATCCCCTTGTCTCATCAGGAAATAGTCGATCTGCATGTTGCGCCCCCCGCTACTAAAAGTAATCAAATGTGATTCCCTCTTTATAAAGAACGTGTTTATAATACCAAGATCATGCGCAAGCGCAAAGTCAAGAAGCTCCCTACCATTATCGTTTCTAACACCATAACCAAAACCTCCATGAACCATCGGAAAACCATCACTCTCCTTACCAACGTGACCATTAAAATCACCTCCTAAGCATATTTTCTCCTGTCTAGGTAATGACCTCATTACTCCGTCTAAACTACCCCAAAAATCCCTCCTTTCTTGGTCTCCTAGACCTACATGTGGTGCATAAGCGCTAACAATTGCCACAACTTCCTCACCAAGTACTACTCTCAACACCATGATCTTATCATTATATCTTTTCACTCCCACCACATTACCGTGCAGTTCTTTAGCAACTAGAAAACCCACCCCATTTTTTGTTCCATCGCAACCAGAATGCAACAGTTTATAGCCATTACACTCACCCCCCCCCTTTGACCCTTCCACCTAGTCTCCTGAAGGCAAGCTACCTGAATCCTATGTTTTCTAAGTACATTCCAAGATGCCAAACGTAACCTATACCCCTTATGGTTAGCACTAGATGCACCCCTCTCCCCTGAACATGATCTCAAGGAGACATTATTCCACCTACCGTCTATGTTTGAAATAATACACAAGATGTATTTATTTTTATTTTAACCACAGTTAAGCAAATAGAATATTTATTTTTATTTTAACCACAGTTAGCCAAATAGAATAGACAAATTGCTCATTAATCAAACAGATTCAACACGTATATGCAACAGTCAAAACAAAAAACAGGGTATGTCTCTCCCTGTGAATCAAGAACAATTGCTGATCCTCCTAACCCAGACCAAGAATGCCTAAGCATGCAATTCGTGTAACAAGAAGGTAAAACGGACAGAAATAAAGGAGTTGGAACGAACTAACCCACTTGCGCCCAAGTTAGGGTACTCCTTC
The DNA here is from genome assembly GCA_023525975.1 of Smallanthus sonchifolius. Classification (NCBI taxonomy): domain Eukaryota; kingdom Viridiplantae; phylum Streptophyta; class Magnoliopsida; order Asterales; family Asteraceae; genus Smallanthus; species Smallanthus sonchifolius. Next base: position 54,160,694 of record CM042041.1, on the reverse strand, counting down.
CTATTCCACCTTGGTACCACCGTCAGTAGAACTAGGGTTTTAGACCGCAGGTCTCCTCCCAGTCTTGAATCGGACTCGCAGCGGTGGCGATAATCGCGGTGCGGCGGGGCTGATTTCAGACGACGGTGCAGCGGTGAGGATGATTTAGTTGATCTTTACTCCTTAAAATGGTTAGGGTATGCTTCTTCTTTACTTCAATGAATCCAAAAGTGAAAACCCCCAAAATGAGAATCTAGGGTTCGTCACTTACACCTCAGATTTCTCACAAATCTCTACACTTCTTTGAAAATAAACACCAATGATGTGTTTCTCTTGAAAAATTAAGTAATTTAGACTCCCAATTTGAAAGATTTGGTGGATTAATAAAGAAGATGAAGATTAGCGACCGGCTCTCTACTTTTTGCCTTAGATCGAATTGGTGTTCAGATCGCAGCGATGCGTCTGTGGTCTGATCCGGTACGGGAGTTCGTCAGTGCCGGTGGTATGATGGAGATAACACCGAAAGTTTAATCTGATGACTTAGGGTTTGGAGGTGGTGTTCGGAAGCCGTTGGTTTCGCCGAAATCTATGGCTTCGCGAGAGACTATAGTGAACCCTAGATCTATGGCTTCCAATGAAGAATTAGCATGTAAAACCATAAAGAACTGAGGTCTAAAAAAAATATATCAAAATACAGTCTTGCAGTAATCAAATCAACAATAATAATTTATAATTTAATCATAAGACTCCATGCATGCCCTATGCGTGCACATGTGCCTTATCTTAAGCGACCTGAGAAAACATGTAAGAAAAGATGTCAACAAAAGGTTGGTGAGTTCACAAGTTTCAGTATGCAACAAAGTTCAATAGGTTAATGTACATTCAATATATAAATCAATAGGTAGCTAACCCATAAGCATGTTAACTAATGCGCTCGCAACCGACAGCTGACTGTTTATGTTTTTGCCACCCACCAAGCCTATCAACCATGGTACATGTTTAGGTCAAGAATGCACCCGTTCGACATCCAGTCGGGTTAGCGCGACTAACGTGGGTGAGGTTTGTCAAACCCAGTAGTACTACTCAAATTACATCGCTATGTTCATATTAACGGTCCGATGTGAGGACTTAGTGATAGACGTGTACGCATAGTTAACAAGTGATAACATATATGAATTACATAAACAAAAATGTTTACGTCATGTTTTCTCCCCCAGTTGTAAAACAGTAAAAAGGGCCGTGAAAACTCATCTGAACGGCGTAGATAGGTTCACACTAGAATAAGATTGAAACCACGAGTGTGAGCCTGCAACGGCTTACGTATGCCCTAGAATTATACACATAACAATTAGGGATGCCATGGGAATTTGTGACGGCAACACGGAAGATTGAACGTCCTAAAGAAACGCTCAAATGATTAAGAGTAGACGAACGTGTCCACGGGAATGAGAATTCTTAATTAATAAATACGATACACGATGAATGATAAAATAAACATGTTCAAGCGTCATCGTCATTAAGTAGAGATCTAGAAAATAATATTATTATATTATTTTTAAACTCGTAGGATTAATACGGTAATCATTTATGTGTCAAAAATAATAATTATATTATTTTTATTGAGAATATATAAACGGGTGTAATAATATAACTAGTTATATTATTTATAAATTCGAAGTGTTACACAACGCTCGTTAAAGCGACGAAAATAATATATAAATATATTATTTTTAATTGTGGGAAAATAATATTAAAACGGTTACAAAACTAAACCCGGACATTAATATGAACACAATTGTTTGCATGTTTTTAAATAATAATTTTGTGAAATAACATAATTAATATATTATTTTTAATATCGCCAAAATTCTCTAAAATATTTTATAAAATAGATCCCGAGCCTTCGGGTGTTTCCGGGTTTCAAAACAACGTTAAAAACAAAAGGGTGTGGAGAGACTCGAACCCGGGTCTCTCCCACACACGCACACCGCCTTTCCCTTTGTCGCGAGCCGAACCCAAAGTAATGGTTTTAATGTTTCCAAACCCCATCCCCCTTTCCCTTTGTCGCGAGCCGAATCCAAAGTCATCCCAAATTCGACCGATTTTGATTTCAATTGAACCTGATGTCATAGGGGTTTTGTTAATTGGGATATGGCGAATCTGTGGATGCCTATAATAGCAAGTTCGCGATCGGTAATTGCCCGATTGAAAACCAAAACCCTAGATTATAAACGTGGGATTAACTTGATTGATTCTGATAATGAAAACGTTTGGATTCATGGGGCTTTCAAAGTTGATTTGGCAGAAATAGTCCTTGTGGCAGAATTTAGGTTCAAATGGAGCTGTCTTGATGCTAGTGTGATAACTGTTGAATAGTACGCTCCGTCTGGCCATCAGTTTGAGGATGGTATGTTGTGCTCATATCTAGACGCGTGCCTAAAGCTTTATGTAACGATTGCCAGAAACGGGAGGTGAATCGTGCATCACGATCCGAAATGATAGAGATTGGCACCCCGTGCCGAGAGACTACTTCTTTCAAGTAAATACGAGTAAGCTTCTCCATTTTGTCGGTTTCCTTGATTGCTAAGAAGTGAGCGGACTTTGTTAAACGATCAACGATTACCTAAATGGTATCACATCCGGTAGGAGTTCGTGGCAATTTTGTGATAAAGTCCATGGATATATGCTCCCATTTCCACATGGGAATCTCCGGTTGCTGGAGTAGACCAGAAGGCTTTTGATACTCAACTTTGACCTTCGCACAAGTCAAGCACTTGCTCACATAAGTGGCTATATTGGCCTTCATTTTTTGCCACCAATACAGCACCTGTAGGTCATGGTACATATTGTCGAAACTTGGATGAACGGAGTAACGAGATTTATCAGCTTCATCCATTACCAGTTCCCTTAAGTTTCCGAATATTGGAACCCATATTCGCTCAGCGAAGTAGCGAATGCCGTCAGATTTGACCTCGAGCTGTGCTTCCATACAGTGTGTACCTTCCAGCGGTAGGTTCTCTTCTTTCAGGGCTTCGAGTTGAGCACTTCGGATTTTGTCAGGTAATCCGAGGTGAATAGTAAGCTGTAATGCTCGAACTCGTTTGGGCTTGGTTTCTTTTCGACTTTGGGCATCAACTACAACATTAGCCCTACCCGGATGATACTGGATCGCACAGTCATAATCATTCAAGAGCTCGACCCAACGACGCTGTCTCATGTTCAGCTCTTTCTGCTCGAAGATATGCTGAAGATTCTTGTGATCGGTGTAGATGGTGCACTTGGTACCGTACAAGTAGTGTTTCCATATCTTAAGTGCGAAAACTACAGCTCCCAACTCTAGGTCATGAGTGGTGTAGTTTTTCTCGCGAATCTTTAGTTGGTGCGAAGCATAAGCGATCACATTTTCTCGTTGCATTAACACACAACCCAGACCCTGAATGGATGCATCGCAATACACCACAAAATCATCCGTTCCCTCCGGAAGAGCTAGAATAGGTGCACTGCAAAGTTTCTGCTTGAGGTGTTGGAATGCTGACTCCTGGTTATCGCCCAAGTTATAGGCTTTACCCTTTTGAGTTAAGGCAGTGAGAGGTTGTGCAATCTTAGAAAATCCCTCGATGAATCGCCGATAATAACCAGCCAATCCCAGAAATTTTCGCACCTCAGTCAGAGTCGTCGGTGCTGCCCAATTCTTGATGGCTTCAATCTTTGATGGATCGACATGTATTCCCTTCTCGTTAACCACATGTCCTAAGAATTGAACTTCCCGGATCCAAAATTCACACTTGGAAAACTTAGCATACAGCTGCTCCTGCTTAAGTAATTCCAGAATTAAGCATAGATGCTCCTCATGTTCCTCCTTGTTCTTGGAATAAATAAGAATGTCGTCGATGAAAATGATGACAAATTGGTCAAGGTATGGCTTACACACACGGTTCATGAGGTCCATGAACACCGCGGGTGCGTTGGTCAATCCGAAAGGCATGACCATAAACTCATAGTGGCCGTACCTTGTCCTGAAAGCAGTCTTAGAGATATCCTCATCTCGGACTCTCAATTGATGGTAACCGGACCTAAGATCTATCTTGGAATAGAAGCTTGATCCTTGGAGTTGATCAAAGAGATCATCTATACGAGGCAGAGGATAACGGTTCTTGATTGTCACTTTATTCAGTTCACGGTAGTCGATACACATACGGAAAGTCTCGTGCTTCTTCTTGACAAACAGAACTGGAGCTCCCCATGGCGATGAGCTAGGTCGGATGAAACCTTTATCCAACAATTCATGCAGCTGAGTAGATAGCTCTTGCAATTCACTATGTGCTAGTCTATAAGGTGCCCGAGCGATCGGTGTCGCTCTGGATGCTAGATCAATTTGAAATTCAACTTGACGGTGTGGTGGCAGACCAGGCAAATCTTCGGGAAACACTTCTAGAAAATCGCAAACGATGGGAATATCATTAATTTTCTTCTCTTCCGATGGTTGCTCAGCAACGAGTGCCAGAATAGCAGTATGACCTTTACGCAAGCACTTCTGCGCTTTCATGAATGATATGATGCCTACGACTGCACCACTCTTTTAGCCTTGAACGGAAAGGATTTCTCCACTAAGGAGAGGAATGCGAACAATTTTCTCACGACAGACAATTTCAGCTTGGTTTTTAGATAACCAATCCATACCAATAATTACATCAAAACTACCAAGTGTGACCGGCATAAGGTCGATATCAAGTTTATGACCAGTCAGCTTAAGCTTACAACCCTTAAGAACGTGAGTTGCTTCAATTATTTGGCCATCAGCTATCTCTATTATATACTTAGCTTCTAACAGAGTTGGAGTTCCTTTTTATCATATCACTAAGCTTCTTAGATATAAAACTCCTATCAGCACCGGTATCAAATAGGACAGAAGCAAAGTAATTGTTTAAGAGAAACTTACCGGTGACCTCATTATGATCATATCGAGCGTCTCCAGATCCTAGTACGAAGGCTCGTCCTTTCGCACCATTCCCTCTATTATTAGCATTATTGCCACCGTTGTTATTGCCTTGATTGTTGTTGTTACCATTGTTGCCCTGATTATTACCGTTACCTTTACCATTCCCATTACCATTTCCATTACCACCCCTCTTCGACTGAGGACAATCCCTCTGAATATGTCCCTCCTTACCGCACTGAAAACATCCTCTTGTGGACCCTTGCGGTCAGAGTGGTTGCTTGCTTTGAAGATCAACTCTATAATCTTTTGTAGCGTGGCCCATCTTGCCACACCGTTGACAACAGTTACAAGCACCGACATGGTGGTAAATGCACTTGTTGCACTTGGGGGCTCTTCCCGCATAACCACCTTGATTTTGACCTAAAGAGGTCGTTTGATTAAAGTTCTTAGCAGGCTCAAACTTTCGCTACTGCTGCTGGGGTTGATTAAACGGGGGTCCCTTGGAGTTGGAGTGAGAGTTGGAGTTGTGATCAAACTTGCTCTTATGATTATCAGTAGCTTTAGAAACTGAACCCTTCAGGCGTAGAGTCCCTTGAGTTATCGCCTGGTCAGTTAACTTGTGGGCAAGTCTGATAGTCTGCTGGATGGTAGTGGGATTGGATGAAGTAACCATACTCTGAATCTGAGGCACTAAACCTCCAATATACAGCTCAATCCTCTTGTTATCAGGAGTCACCATATGTGGGCACATGGTAGCAAGCTCATGGGAACGAGTGGTATAAAGCTCAATTTCAGAACCTTCCATCTTCAGGTTCCAGAATTCTCCTTCCAACTTTTGAATTTCATCCCGAGGACAGTACTCCTCCTTCATCATTGTCTTAAACTCCTCCCACGGCAGTGCATTGGCCATAGCTATACCCAACATCTGGACCTGTACATTCCACCAAGTGAGAGACGGGCCCACCAATGTTTCAGAATCAAATTTGACTTGATTGGCCAATAGGCAGTTGCACATAGCGAATACCGATTCTATTTTTTGAACCACCGGAGTAGTCCGACAACTTATTTGGCTCCACTAAAGGTGTGGGGCTTGCAATCCATAAATGTTTTGAAGGTGCAGGTGAGTTGCTGATTTTGTTGACCTGGATTTAGAAACCTAATATAGGTTCGATGTTATAAAGCTTGGGAAAAGCGCTTTGAGTGATGAATTGACCTCACTAGTCAAATGGTTATAGCATTTACCTACAGCATTTTGTGCTGCTAGAGCCTCAGCCACACTATCGTTGATTAGTGCCGCCAGCTCAGCTGCTGTCATGTTGATGGTACCTCGGCCACCAGCACGACCTCTACGTCCTCTTCCCGACATGATTCTTCACATTCACAAATACAAAACAATGAGAAATATATCGCATATTAAACATTTTTTATGTACAAGTAAGTAAATACAACATCTAACATTTTGAAAATTAAATAAATTGTAAAGCTACAAAATAAATAACTCAAAACATTAAACTTCTCATGCTTTTATTGAATGGGAACAACCTTACCCATCTAGGTTTGAAAAGAGAAATAACATAAACGAAGCATGAATAAAAAGGAAAAATAGAATAGAGAGATCATCAAACATCCTCGTCATCGGAAGAAACGTATGATTGTGCATCGTCGATCTCCACTGGTTCCTCCTTGGGTGGCTCCTCCTCTAAGGGCTCCTCCTCCTCGTCCGAAAGTGGAATGTCCTCTGGAAATAGGGCTGCTTGTATTTGGGCTTCCAAGTGGGTCACTCTCTCCCGAATTCCTTCAGCAGCATGGTATGCTACTTGTAGTTGGGCTTCCAGATGAGTCACTCTCTCCAGAATCCCTCCTACATCATGGTCCGAGGTGTCCACCCTCGTCTCCAAATGTGTAACCTGATCCACCAAATGGTTATGGACCTGATCCGTTATTGCTAGCTCAGCGGTCAAAAGCTCTATCCCTACCTTATTCTCCTCTATTTGTGGCTCTCGTTCTAGAATGCCGGGTATCTCATCAGTGGCTTCCTTCATCGCTTTTAAGTCCTTAGTTACGATAAACACAAAAGTTGCAAAAGCTTGTTCCATGGTGCACGGAAAGCTTGGCAAAGTAGAGGATGAAGAAGTTGATCAAAAATAGGGTGATGGAACATTTCCCATCTCGATCCACCTTTGGATCATCTTCGGATATGCATTCCAATTAAGTGTTGTGTTCATTGCTTGTGCATTACTTGGTTCACCATGTTCTACCGAGTTGTCACTAGAACTAGTCCGGCGCCTTTTGGGCTCCGGGGATGATAAGGTAGATGCCTTAGGTGATGGTGGTGGTGTTGACGACATGATCCTGTGACGTAATACATAAGTGCCAAAAATAATCCAAATGTCTATGACATGTAACTAATGTGCGAGGTTATAGTCTAGTATGCAATCCTAGTTCTCTATAAACCTGGCTCTGATACCAATCTGTCACACCACCTAATTTCAACTAACGGAGTTTTACCGTTTGGGAAGTGACAAACCAGGATCTCAGTCATTAGTTACATTGAACGACACTATATGGGACTAAAATGAAAATATATCATAAATGATCAAAGTAAGTGCGGAAGCGTAAAACGAAAGTAAATGCGCAAAACAAACGCGCCCAAGAAAAGTCCCAAAGTGTTCAGTCCAAACAAAGTCCGAAACAAAGTACAAAGAAAATCAACAATAATAATTTATAATTTAATCATAAGACTCCATGCATGCCCTATGCGTGCACCTGTGCTTATCTTAAGCGACCTAAGAAAACATGTAAGAAAAGATGTCAACACAAGGTTGGTGAGTTCACATGTTTCAGTTTGCAACAAAGTTCAGTAGGTTAATGTACATTCAATATATAAATCAATAGGTAGCTAACCCATAAGCATGTTAACTAATGCGCTCGTAACCGACAGCTAACTGTTTATGTTTTTGTCTCCCACCAGACCTATCAACCATGGTACATGTTTAGGTCAAGAATGCACCCGTTCGACATCTAGTCGGTTTAGCGCGACTAACACGGATGAGGTTTGTCAAACCCAGTAGTACTACTCAACTTACCTCGCTATGTTCATATTAACGGTCCGATGTGAGGACTTAGTGATAGACGTGTACGCATAGTTAAACAAATGATAACATATATGAATAAAAATATTTACGTCATGTTTTCTCCCCCAGTTGTAAAACAATAAAAAGGGGCTATGAAAACTCACCTGAACGGCGTAGGTAGATTCACACTAGAATAAGATTGAAACCACGAGTGTTAGACTGCAACGGCTTACGTATGCCCCATAATTATACACATAACAATTAGGGATGCCATGAGAATTTGTGACGGCAACACGGAAGATTGAACGTCCTAAAGAAACGCTCAAATGATTAAGAGTTGACGAGCGTGTCCACATTGTAATGTCCGAGATTTTCTGACCTATCTTTTGCACGTGTTACTAAATAAAAACTCGATTTCGTATTAAAATTATTTCCTTAAAACAATAGGCATAAATTTTAAATAAATAATTGAAACATATATATGTATGTATATGTATATGTGAAATTTATTTAAAAGTGTGAATATATCTATATATACATATATATATATATATATATTCTTAAAACTTTGTAAAGTTATAAATAATATAAATTTATGTTAACTACTTAAAGTTATAACAAATCTTATAAAAATTTATAAGATAAAATCATTTGAGAAAACTTATTAAATTTTTACATATTTGATTTTTATAGAAACCCATTTATTTTATAAAGTCAAGGGACTGAAACGGTCATTATTGAAACTTGTTTTAAACTAAACTTTATACTTTGACAAAAACTCAAAACTGCAAGGGCCTATTTTGTCATTCAACCAAACTCTCAAACCCGAATCAAATCATGAGTTTGATCCCGGCTAGGCCCGATTTTTCGTCCCTTTTACGCGAAATCGCAATTCCGGCCTGATTCAGTGAACCTTGAGTCTCACCCCCGGCGTGCGACTCCAACCTAACCGTATTCAATGCTCGACATTAACTCTAATCACCCGGGGATTCGAATTTGGATTTAATTCCCTCAACCGTAATCCTCCTAACCGTTCAAGCATTAATCGTCGAAATCACTTATAAATACCAGTTGCAAACGACTAGCGACATCACCCTCTAACTACACACATCCTCAATTTGGTCGTTCATCATCGGCATTGCCGGATTTGAAGCTCACGACAGCCGACTCCAAACCCAAGCTCGATCTCCCTCATCCTAACACCAAATCAGGTAATTCGTAGGTCCCTCGTCATCGTTTTCGTGTGAGGATCAAAAGCCCTCTGTTTAAATTCATAAACAGAGGGTGATTCGATTCAATTTTTGGGAAATTGAAAGCTAGGGTTCATACGGATTAGGGGCAAGCTCGGGATCTTGTTTAAGTATTTTATTTTCCAGTTATAACACTAACGAACCCGTAGTCGGGATGGTTAGTGTGCATGTGTGTTTGGTGACCCGGGCCGGCGCAGATTCGAGCCGGCCAGCCCAGTTTTTTTTATGCTTTTTCACTCAATTTTAAATGCTTTATTTATTTTTATAAATTCTGTGAAGTTTTTATAAACTTAAATATGATTTTTAATTACACTTCTGAAACTATTTTTAATTAATTAAACTTAGTTAAAAACTATAAAAATAATTCTAAACTTTATAAAACTTATACTTCCATCGCAAATGATTTTTTTAGAAAAAAATCAGGAAATTTAACTTATTATTGCTTTCTATATTATCTATGTTTTAAACTTTAAATTTACAAACTTTAATTAAAAACAGAAAACTTATGCAATAGTTATAAAAATTCGAATAGTTTATGAAACTTACATATTATTTAGAAAGCAGAAACTTATAAACTTGTGCTGTTTATATCTATTTAAACCAAGGCTTATTTAATTATTTATAAACTTTATAAAAAGAGAAACTTTAATTTAATAAATCCTAAACTTACACATTTGTAAAATTTACATTTTATAAACAGAAATTTATTTGTTTATATAAATTTTAAAAGAGAAATAATTATACTTTAGTTATTTCCTAAATAATTTTAAACTTACAAACTTTATAAAACTAAATGGAGACTTTAAGTATTTATTAACTGGTAAACTCTATTTTAAGATACTTATTTAAAAACATTTTTAGAACTTATAGTTTTATCTGCACATTGAAAACATTTATAAACTTATCATTAAAACATAAACTATATAAGAAATTCTATTTTACAATCTTATAGGTACTTAATATTTATTTACATATTAATTTAAAAAATAAATATTTAATACTTGAAACTTTAATGATTTATATGGTTTATTCTTATAAATGATTATTTATCCTTAATGACTATATACACTTTAAATAAATTCTATAAATCTTAAATCACTATTTAGTCTTTAAATACTATGTATTTAATAATTATTTTACTCTTAAAATAATTATTAACTTTAATTCTTAACTTAAATATTTTTTCTAAAACTACAAACTTATTAAGTTATTGAGATCCAAGTCTTACATTCAAAACCTTCCTTTTAAAACTAAGTTTAAACTTTATAAACTCAATCAATCCCATCCCATATATGGAACCCTAGTCGATCTTGAAATCCTAGATCCTTACCATAGACTTATAGGATCATACTTAAATCTTTAAACTTGCACACTTAGGCTTATCGTGAGGATATTCTCCTTCCAAGTCTTGTAAATACTTATCCGTGTCGGATACTATTCATCATCCAAGTGAGTATACTTAGCCCATTTTTCCTTTCTATGCTTTTAAGTTAAACATGTTCAAAATTCTTAAACTTATACAATTCTTGTACAACTATGACTACGTGTTTATTCTTATGTTAAACTTGAGACTTGTATGGTTAGATTAAACTTAAAACTAGCATATTCATTAACTTTGATCAAGCCTATAGTAACAATGATAGATCTATTGTATTTGACCAATCCACCTTGATTGATTGACCCCTTCAGGGAGGAGCCCTTGGTGATTGTTACTGAATTAAACTTTAAACTTGAGACTTATAAGGGTAACCTGCGGGTTATGCCTAAACTTGGTTGGAGGGTTGATATGCACAATGTCTAACATGCTTGTTTTCTCATACTTACATTATAGAATGCATGAATCATAGTGAATTGTAATTCTTCTCAAATACTTGTTAAACTGTGTCAAAACCTTTGTATCTCACCAACTATTTTGTAGTTGACAGATTCTTTCACATGTTTCAGGTTTACATCATGAGACTTATTCGTGATCACATAGGATGCTTTGGACCTAGACTACTTAAATTAAATGTTGTATTCGTATTATTCTTCCTTGTATTGAATATTAAATTATTCATTAATGAAATATCAAAACTTTAATAGTCAACCTTGTGCTATTGAACAACCGCGTCCGCCCCGACATATAATCCGCCGTCGGTTGGGGTGTGACACACATGAATGAGAATTCTTAATTAATAAATACGATACACGACGAATAATAAAATAAACATGTTAAAGCGTCATCGTCATTAAGTAGAGATCTAGAAAATAATAGTATTATATTATTTTTAAACTCGTAGGATTAATACGGTAATCATTTATGTGTCAAAAATAATAATTATATTATTTTTATTAAGAATATATAAACTAGGGTAATAATATAACTAGTTATATTATTTATAAATTTGAAGTGTTACACAACGCTCGTTAAAGCGATGAAAATAATATATAAATATATTATTTTTAATTGTGGGAAAATAGTATTAAAACGGTTACAAAACTAAACCCGGACATTAATATGAACAGAATTGTTTGCATGTTTTTAAATAATAATTTTGTGAAATAATATAATTAATATATTATTTTTAATATCACCAAAATTCTCTAAAATGTTTTATAAAATAGATCCCGAGCTTTCGGGTGTTTCCGGGTTTCAAAACAACGTTAACATATTAATATAATAATATAGGGTATTGATTTTATATTAAAATAATAATTAAAACAGTTTTTAAAAATAAAAGGGTGTGGAAAGACTCGAACCCGGGTCTCTCCCACACACGCACACAGCCTTAACCAGTTCCGTCCGCTAGGGTATCGCGACTAGAAAGCTTCTGTAATGATTTTAATGTTTCCATACCCCATCCCCATTTCCCTTTGTCGTGAGCCGAACCCAAAGTCATCCCAACTTCGACCGATTTTGATTTCAATTGAACCTGATGTTATAGGGGTTTTGTTAATTGGGATATGGCGAATCTGTGGATGCCTTTAATAACAAGTTCACGATCGGTAATTGCCCGATTGAAAACCGAAACCCTAGATTATAAACGTGGGATTAACTTGAATGATTCTGATAATGAAAACGTTTGGATTCATGAAGTATAGATGATTGCGAGTCTACCTATGTATTTTAATTGAATTAAATTCAAGGTTAGAGTGGAGCCCGACCAAACCGAATTCGTATGAACCCTAGGTACTTGTTCGCGATTAATTCGGTATTGCAAGTCAAAATTGGGTTAGGGCTTTCATTACAGGGATGAAAACGATTCTAAAGGTGCGTTCAATTACCTGAATCGATGTCGTGTTGATGGGGTTCGACTAAACCACAGGTCCGACGACGGCGGCTTTGATCTCAGATCACAGTGGCTTCTTCTCCGATCGAGTTTGAGTGTGGACCAGGCTCTCTGAGACTCGTAAGAGATGCGTAGGAGTTCAATTTGAGAATTGATACCACGGATTTGCCGAATTCGATGGATCTACGGTGATGGACGACGGTTACGGTTATCATGATCATAATTGGGTTTAATCGAGTGAAATGATTATGATTAAGGCACTAATTAGGTTCGTTAATGTCATAAATGTGGATATCGATTACTAATCGCAACGAATCCCGGGCAGAGAATTCGAATTCGGATCAAACGGATGCGACTTTGACTTTCAAAGTCAACCGAATCAAGGTTGGGCTATTGACAGATTTAGTCCTTGCGATTTATTGAATTTAGGTTGAGATTTGGCATGGTTTGGGTTGGGTTAAGACTTGTTAGTTTGACTATCCAAAAGTTAACAGGAACATGACTTTGACTTTTAAAGTCAACAAGGTGAGTTTTGATTAATTGCAATACTAATCCTTATAGTTTTAGGTTTAGATAATGACAGAACTAGTCCCTGGAGTTTAATTTAAGTTATTTAGGTTAACTATTAACTGGATTTACTAACAAGGTTAACTATAAAGTCCAGATTGTCACAGCAAGAGCATCAGCAATTCATGGTGACAGCTCTTGAAAGAAAGCTGCATACAGTATGCCGCCTCTTCTACATTTTACCCTCTCTCCATTCACATTGATTGAACATTTTTTTAAACTTTAGTGACCTAATTAAAATAATTTTAAAACTTAATTACTATTCTGTAAAATTACTACTTTAATTTGTATAACAGGTGAGTGCATGAGTTTAACAAAATTATTTCTTCTATATTTTGAAACTTTTTAACTTCAAATCAAATTAGTTATAACATCATCAGTTTTTTATACCAATCAACCAAAAGAGTAATATTAGACCAACTCTACAGCAGTGACAAGGCAGGATATTAGAACAAAACGGGCTTAGTGCCTTACCCGACCCAGCCCTTGCTGACAAACCAGGACCAAAGAGAGAAGCAATCATTAGTTACAACCGGATCAAGTAGCAACCGGCGTGTGTGGTTTATTGAATGAATGTAACTTGGCAGAAAAGGAATAAAATTTAATAAACTAAACCCAGAAAGTGGCACTCTACACATACATCCGTTGAAACCGATTCTCAGGTTTTGTTTCAGGTGGGCAAATGCTATTCTTTTGCAACAATCAACACAGGCCACTCACTCCGTTAAAACTATTTCAAGTACAACCCAACACTATGCATTACAACCATCAAGATTTGTCATAAACAACACTGCCGCATATATTTCAGCAAACCCATGCTTCGCTGACGGGAGTTTCCACACAGATTCCAGATTCATTTCCTATAAAAATAATAACAAACACATGAAAAAACAAACTAAATCAATTGACCCAAAGCAGCGCAAAGGAAAAAAGACTCACCTGGCTTTGCAAGACTGTCTTTCCTACTGCCTGTGTGGATGTTTGTAGCTAATCCTATTATCACCATCCAAACCGCCATCGGGCTCTTTCCTCTTTGATGCACCACCGCCGCCTGCTGTGATTTGGTGAAACATCCTTAACTGCTCATCAGCACCACCAAGAGGTAACTGCCTCAAAGCGTTTGGCAGCTTATCATCTCCAGGACCGGCATTCAGATCTAAACCTTGGCCTCCCCACTTTCTACCATCAGGCCCAACGTTACTCGAACCACCAGGTATACTCATATAGTAAGGCCTGTAAGGCATTGGCATCACACCATTAGGTCCCATCGAAGGAATGGTAGGGAAACAAAGCAGACCACCACCAGATGATGAAGAATCGACATAACCATTTGAAACCGAAGGAAATGTATTTGAAATCGAAGGTGACGAGAAGGTGGTCTCGAATGGGAAAGCTGAAAATTGAAATGGCACGGTAGATGGAAATGCAACTGCTGGAGATGATGATAAAACAGGCCCCCTGAATATTTCAGGATTAAGTGATGTGCTGGGTGTTACGGGTGTCAACATTCTTTGAGATGGGATTGTAATTGCGGGGTAGGTATTGTTTGGTGGAAACCAAGTGGAAAAGTTCCCCATATCCATATTATTCATTCTGACATTAGGCACACCAGATATAAACTGCATACCGTTTCTGGAAAAAGTTACTGATTCACCACCAACTTCTTCCATACCTGGCCCGTTCAGGTCAAAGTCCCTTGAAGAATTTGGACCGCCGGGTAAACCTGACCTGGAAGGTTTGCTGCTCGTACTGACAGACAACTGGACAGTCTCGGGACTCTCCTCACATGCATTCAAATCAAGATCCAGTCCTGATGATGCATGGTGTTGACCAGCATCATCGACTCCAACATTTAAGTCAAAGTCAAAAAGAGCGCGGGCTGGTTTACTAGTACGATTATCAGGAACTGAAACATCTACCTTCCGTGGTTCTGCTGGACGGAATGCACTGGTGGCAGCAGACCCTTTCCAGCCAAGCTCGGGCTTACCTCTTGAGAAGCTCTCAGAAGGGTAAAATGGTCCTTTTGCAGCAGCAGTTACAGTAATCAAACCAGACCAATTTTTATTATTAGAAGGTAACGGGCTCGGTGCATGAACAGCAGACTTTTCAACCTCAAACTGTATCCCGTCATCACCAGGAAGAACTTCATTCAGATCAAAGTCTAACTTTACTGTTCGATCTTCAACACAGTTGGCCTCTGTTACATCGCTAGCCTTTCCAGACGTTCTTACTCCTTGCATTGCAACCACAGGGTCTTTATCGTCTTTCTTCAAATTTTCATAAGCACGTTCACTTACTGATGTCCCAGAATCCATATTTTCATGGGCCTTCTTCTCATCAGTCTCTTCAAACTTTGGTGCTAAATCAACATCACCACAAGAAGTGGTGGCCAAAGGTTGATCGGTTAGGCGTTTGTGCAGCAAGTTCTTCTCATCCTCGTGCATATATGAAGATGCCAAAGAAGCCACTTCTTCCTTGATCTGTGTGGTCTCGGGTTTTACACTTGTAGCAGCTGCGTCTAGGGGACCCACGGTGTTTCTAATCGGTTTATCATCAGGACACTTGTCTTCCTCTAATGGACTTCTGCTGTTAGGTTTCGTATGTGTAGCATCTTCCATCAAACCAGCAGGCTTTACCTCAATTGCCATATTCACCAACCCTGTATTATTATCATCCCCGCCTACAGAACCAGTCTGCTCCCCCAAGACATGACCATTAGCCACACTGACTTTATCTTCACTGTGACCACCATCATGACCCATTTGTCTCAACTTAGCAGCACTCACAGAACACGAATCTTCCTGTACGGGAGAGCTACTATCAGGGGAACATGCTGGTGACACATCAGATCTCGACATTTCACCAGCAGCCACGCTGGCAAGAAGATTTATTCCACCATCATCACCAATTGACGGAGACGCACCAGCTTCAGAGAATTTTGCACAGCTCTCCACCAAAGCATTTATAGAGCTATAAGAAGGCTCGTACAGCTTACCTGGTTTGGGTGTAACCCCTGATGATGAAGCACTGGCAAAGGACGCATCTTTCTTACCATGTTCTTCATCACGGACAATCGGCCCTTCTTTCCCCTGAGTCGAATCATTACCCGCGTTTGAGTTTGGGTTTGGACTTTGGTTTGGTACATTTTTTCCTTGAAGAGAATCTATTTTTACACTTACTTTTTGATCTTGTTTCGTGGAAGGTACCGGAAGAGAGCCCTTGCCAGGTATTGTAGAGGAATCTTCCGGTGATTCCAAACTGGCGGTTTGGGTGGGACTTCGACTGGTGTTTGGTAACCTCACAATGAGGCTCGGGCTGTTTCCATTATCTACAGGTGACACATCAGATGTTCTCTCTGTTGCAAGTCTAGTTGGTGATCCCTTTTCAGATGCAAAATTCCGACTCAAAAAACCACTTTTTCCAACATCCTTTTGGGCTCCGGGTATTGTAGATCCATGGAAACCGTTGCCTGAGTTTTTACTATGAGGATCACTACTAGAGATATTACTTACGCTTGAAGCCCCAGTTTTCCCATGATCACTAGAGCAAGACTGACTATTATTTGGAGATTGACTTGAACTACAACTCCTTCCCTCTTTAGAAGCTGATGACGGGGACAATTTTGTGGACCCAGGAGATGTTGGTGATTTGGTGACAGCTTCACCTGAGCCTTGTTTTGGTTGTGGAGCTTTTAGTGCAGAAGGTTGTGAAGTCGAACTCTTGGGACCAACCTCAGAAGAACTGCCACCGACACGTCTAGTACCACCCATAGGAGAAACTTCTGAAATTATTGGCCTGGTTGTCATAGAGCCACCTCGAATTGTACTAGACTTTGTTTCAATAATATTCATTTCAGCTTCTACACGTCTCTTCCATGTGCTGACTAGACTTATGGCTTTCTTCTGAATTTCAGAATTTTTATGGCTTCGTAGGTGATTCACAGACTTCCCAACATTACAGTGCTGTAAAGCATGAAGATTCACAGGCAATCTGTCAAGTGCACAAAGTAAAGAAAAAAGAAATCCCTCAACAGATTTATCATTTTCTTTAGGACTACCATCACCAATCTTGCCCTTGTGGATTTCTTGAAGCCATTCATCTAAAACTAGCAAGCCCCTTAGATGAACAAATCGACCTAAACAATCGAATCTGTCAGTAGCCGATATTACATCAACAAGCATTGTTCTGCAAGACAAGTCTAGTTTCTTCTCAGTACTGTCGGGTCGCATGAGCTGTACAAGTTTTTCAACTCCAGCAAGATCTACCAATCCTCCTTTATCAGTAATTTTGGCAATTTCAGTTTTTAATATGTGTTCTGGTCTAGCTTGACCAGATTCTGCATCATCAACTTTAGATAAACGATCACGTTTCACAGATTCTGAATTGTGAACACCATGCTCTCTCTTCTTACTCTTTGCATTAGATGAAACATTTTGTAGATTATCTGAACTAGGCTTAATTTGTGCTGACCCATGTGGACCATTCAAGGGTTTTGGAGACCGACCTCCAGTCTGCACCGCTCCATGCATTTCTATTAACGTCTTATCTAAAAACTGGCGTATTTCTTCTTGTAGTTCCTGTGTCAAAAAAGACTACATATCTAAATCAAGATAAACTTTAACAGAAAAAGTGACATGAAACAAGACAAAAATTGAACCAATTATACTTACGGTAATATAGTTTTTGTCAGTTAACCTCCATAAACACTCACTCCCAGTATCATACACTCGTCTGCACAATAAGAAAATTTACGAATAAACATGACTTTACACGGATGATTAATGATGCACAAGTATATCCTCCTTGTGAAAAGAGTAAAAAACCTCGTTTGTTGCTGCTTCCAATGAAGCGCCTTCTTTAAGGTCTACCTCTGCACGTCGGTAAAGCCAATTCACACAGACTAAAATTATTTTATTTTCCTAACTTTAATTTACGAATGCTTTCAACAAACTAAAGGGAATTGCAGGATGGCTTGAACAGAGCACAGTCGCCAACGTTAATCTTTCAACCAACCTGCAAGAAATAAACTATATTAACCAGTAGTTAACTCAACTAAAAGAAGAATAAAACTGAGATAATTAAAGTATAAGTTGACATTATTAATAACAAATACATCTAATGTATAGTTGACGAAAAGAAATTCAGGCACTGAAAAAATACTTTATAAATACAGATTCTGAATTTACATTTACAAAACATATAGCTTGAAAATCGATTTTGAGATCATTATACCAGAAAAAGAAGTTTATTTTAAAGTTATAGAAGCACACACATATTATGCAAGATATGAAATATGAATCACCAAGAGAACATAACGTGACTAATAACGGTTTAACCTAACTTACCAAATTCTGAAAAGCAAAAATCAAGTAACCAAAAAATGTCTAACTACAGCAATGTATGATCCAAAGAATTAATAAAGTTCACAGAAAACCAAAACTATAACAAAATTCCATGTTATGCATTGACCTAGCCAGTGAACTTGAATCAAGAAGAAACAGACTCATTTAAATAAGGTAATGAACAGAGAACTGATGATTATAAACCCAGCTATTAACAACCAAAGTAATAACAGCATTTAAATATTATCCTAACCTACAAGCATCTCAAACAGGAGTACCAATCATACAGGTTTAAAAGTATACATACAATTACAGTCTGATATGTGTACGAATATTCATTGAAATAAACATATATAGACTTTGAATACGAAGGAACTGGAAGGAGCAGCTACATACGCGTGGAAGAAGATAGGACCGACCACATGTGCCACCGGTGGAACCACAGCTCACCTTCCCACCGCCGTGCAACTTGATAATCACAGATATCACTTTCTTATCAATCAAATCTTGTTCTTCGTGGTGTGCAACTTGAACCATAAATTACCGTAACCAATTTTCCGATCCCCTTTTCTAATTTCTAATAATCAGAAACAAACCCTAGGTGGTTGAAATGATTGATCGTGGAATATAATAAGCACCTCAACACCTCCAGATCGGCTTTGGAGCAAGAGAAACCTCAATATACAGAAGCTTAAACGAGCGATAGATAGAAGACAGGTGTGGATTTGAATTAGGGCTTTATGTGTGGAGAAGCAGCGAAAGGATTTCGTAAACGGAGAATTCGGATAATAGTATAGATCTATGTACGAAGTAAGAGTGAATTGGAGAACCGACGAGATTTGTTGCCGGATTTCGAGCAGCCGGAGATTTAACGGGAGATAAATTGAAGTGCGAGCGAGAAGGGGAGAAATGAAAATCGAGAGAGAGAGAGAGAGACGGGTTTGTATTGCTACGCGAAACGGCGAAGGCTTTGGTCACGAGCTCATGTGTTGACTATTGTCAAAAACAAATTTTCTATTTTAGAGCACCCACAATAAGTTTGTGACGTTTTTAGACAAAAATAAAAATTGTGATAAAGTGGAGGAGAAATGGGGAGAGCAGTGCGGAGTTTGAAGAAAAATACTGGGGGTCGGGGTTTTTTTTTTCCTTATCAAGGGGCGGAACTATAAATTTTTCGGCCGAATATGTATAAATTAATACTATTGAGCGAAAAATCGGAGAGAGGGGGGCACTCACTTTCCTTCGTATCTGCGGGAGAGAGTCGTTTATACTAAAAACCAGGGCCGGAGATGACCATGGGCAAAAAGGGCGACCGCCCAGGGCCCGCTTTCACGGAGGGGCCTAAAATTTTTAATTTTATATATATTATACATATATAAATTTTTTTAAACTATTACATTATGTCATTTTAAAAGTTTTTTTTGTCTTAATAAATATTTTTTTATTTAAAATTTGTATCATTTGGGGCCCATTTTTCTAGATCTCCCCGGGCCCCTAAATCCTTAGCTCCGGCCCTGCTAAAAACGAGCTAAAACCGGGTTAGTGATATTCTTATAAGCATAAGTTGATATAAAGTTAGATGGATTAGTGTTGGAAAATTAGGTTTGAATCATGAATAGGTTGATACGTTCATGACATTCTTATATGTCCAAAAGGGTTAAGATTGTTTGTAATTGAATATATTTATAATTAAATGTGAACTGTATTTTTTTATATATTTTTTTAGCGTGTTAATTATGTCTTGTTTATTTTGTAATAGTGTTGCATAGTTTGTATTATTGAAGTACTTTAATTTAATTGTGTATCGTTTGTTTATAGTATTGAAGTACTTTAATTTAATTGTGTAATTGTGAATAGTATCCTGCAGAATTACAGGAAGAATCTAATTTAGCTTTTGAGTTCTCCTTACTCATCACTTAAAATATGTATCTATCTATCTCTCTTTTTTTTTAACCCTTTTATCTTCTTATGTCTTAGTTTTAAACTCAACCGGCAAAGAAACCAGATCTGAGTTTTTTCTTCTTGGTTTGAACTTCCGGCGAATTTTAGCAAGTTCCAACGACTTTTAAACTGAAATATGGCCTGAAAACGCGCCTATCGCTCACCTAAGCCTAGCTCGCCTTTAAAAGAAAAGTCCCAAATCGCGCCTACCTCTCCACCAGGCGCTAACCCTGCACCTGGTTGCTCTTCTGCGCCTATGCGCACTAGACGTGCGCCTTTTACAACTATGTTTTAATCGTTTACATACACATCTGTAGGTTACATGTGTGTAATATAACTTACATTTATTTATATATATTTTCTATTTTCAGGAAAGACGAACAAACATCACATTTGTATTTTTTTTTTAAGATTTAAAAAGGTGACCTTACAGTATCTAGTGTTATAGATTATGGATAAATCCCTCAAATGTTACTCTCTCAATCTCAATCAACCCAATAATGAACAAAGACGTTAGCCAAGAGATGTATTAATTTAATTGTTTATAGCCAATTACAGTGCGGATAGATTAAAAACGTTTTTGCGCAGTTTGGTGGCTTCGCCAGAAAGGGTGACCGGAGTTGAGGGTTAGATTTCTCTGTTTTTTATGTAAGCGTAAAATATTCCATTTTTTATGAAAGGAAAAAGACAGAAATGCCCCTCCATTTAATGGTGAAAATGGATGGAGTTAGGGGCACAAAGCAAAATGGAGTAAAAATTGTAACCACAAGGAGCAAAATGGCCATTTTCAAACTATTGGAGCAAAATGGTTAAAATGATGAAACCACAGGGAGCAAAACCAAAGTTTACTCTTTTTAAAACTCAACGCAAAAAACAAACTGTCATCCGTTCCAAAGACGTTACAATTGACTGAACAGTGAAGAATGACTGAAACCACATCCCCAGCAACCATCCCTGTAATTTACTTGAAAAAAATAATTTAACTGTGAAGGTTTAGATCTGAAAGTAAGTAATCAATATGTTTAGTATGATTTAAAGGCGTTGGACGAGAAATAAATGCAATTATGGCGAGAACTGTTGTATGATAAGTATTTGATTGTGTATCAATATTGAATTGTTGACTAAACCTGTAGCATAAAAACTGTATGATGACTAAACATCAACACATGCCACTCTGTTCAACCATTTCAAGCAACAACTCAACACTAAGCATTGCAACAATGAAAGTTTGTTATTAACAAGACCGGCTGCATATACTTCAGGCAACGCCCCGTTCGCCCTCTCTCCATCAGTTTGGTTTCCTGCAAAAATCACATGAAAAACTATACTAAATAAAGGTTTTCTATGACACGTGTCGCATCCATATTCATTCTCATCATTTTTTCCCGCCTCTCTCTCTCTTATTAAATACATCTCTATCTTTTAATAATAACATATTTTTAAACAAAATACTAATCTTTATATTAATAAATCTCCTGACATATTTTGATAAGTGTATGTGTTAACAAATTATATTGTATTCAACGGGTTTATTCAACTCATGTAAAACACGATTTAAAAAAAATTATTACTTAATATATAAAACTATATTTATTCAACCCGTGTAATATATAGGATTTTAACCTAGTATAAACTAAAGCAATCGAGTAATCGACCAGAAGCAGCACAAAAGAAAAAAGACTAACCTGCCGTTGCAAGAGTGCCTTTCCTACTACCGATGTGGATGTTTGTAGCTAAGCCTATTATCACCATCCCAACCGCCATCAGGCTCTTTCCTCTTTGACACACCACCACCTGCAGCGGTGTGATGAAACATCCTTAACTGCTCATCAACACCGAGGGGTAACTGACTCAAAGTGGTTGGCAGCTTATCCTCTCCAGGACCTGTATTTAGATCTAAACCTTGGCTTCCCCACTTTCTACCATCAGGACCAACATTACTCGACCCGCCAGGTATAGTCATAAAGTAAGGCCTGTAAGGCATTGAGATCACACCGTTAGGTCCCACCGAGGGAATAGTCGGGAAAGAAAGCGGCCCACCACCGGATGACGTAGAATTGACAAAAGCATTTGAAGGTGATGAGAAGGTGGTCTCGAATGGGAAAGCTGAATATTGAAATGGCACGGTAGACGGAAATGCAACTGCTGGAGATGATGATAAAACCGGTCCCCTGAACATTTCAGGATTAAGTGATGTGCTGGAAGTCACGGGTGTCAACATTCTTTGAGACGGGATGGTAATTCCTGGGTAGGTATGGTTTGGTGGAAACCAAGTGGAAAAGTTCCTGATGTCCATATTATTCATTCTGACATTAGGCACACCGGATATAAACTGCATACCGTTTTTGGAAAAATATATTGATTCACCACCAACTTCTTCTATACCCGGCCCGTTCAGGTCAAAGTCTCTTGAAGAAAGTGGCCTGCTAACTAGGGCTGATTTGGAAGGTCTACTGCTGGTACTGACAGACAACTGGACAGCCTCAGGACCATCCTCGCATGCATTCAAATCAAGATCTAGTTCTGATGGTGCATTGTGTTGACCAACATCATCAACTCCAACATTCAAGTCAAAGTCAAAAAGAGTATGGGCCGGTTTACTGTTAAGAATACCAGGAACTGGAACATCCACCTTTCGTGGTTCTGCTGGACGGAATGCACTGGTGGCAGCAGACCCTTTCCAGCCAAGCTCAGGCTTGCCTCTTGAGATGCTTTCAGAAGGGTAAAATTGTCCTTTTGCAGCAGCAGCAGCTACAGTAATCAAACCAGACAGAGTTTTACTACTAGAAGGTAATGGGTTAGGTGCATGAACAGCAGCCTTTTCAACCTCATATTGTATTCCATCATCATTAGGAAGAACTTCATTCAGATCGAAATCCAGCTTTACTGTACGACCTTCAACATAGTTAGCCTCTGTTACATTGCTAGCCTCTCCATTCGTACTTACTTCTTGCATTGCAACCTCAGGGGCATTATCGTCTTTTCCCATATTTTCACAAGCGTGTTCACTAACAGATGTCCTGGAATCCACATTTAAATGGGTCTTCTTGTCATCAATCTCTTCAGAGTTTGTTGCTAAATCATCATCACCACATGAAGTGGTGGCCACGGATTGATCGGTTAACCATTTGTGCACCAATTTCTTATCATCATCGTGCATAGCTGAAGATGAACAAAAGACCGACCCCTCATTAATCTGTGTATTTTCGGGTTTTACACTTGTAGCAACTGCATCCAGCGGACCCACAGTGTTTCTAATCGTTTTATCATCAGGACAGTTGTCTTCCTCTAAACTGTTAGATTTCATATTTGTAGCATCTTCTATCACAGGTGCCATGTTCACCGACCCTGTATTATTATGTTCCCTGCCAACAGAACTAGTCTGCTCCATCATGATATGACCATTAGCTATACTGATAATTTCTTCACTATTACCACCATCATGAGCTATTTGTCTCAACTTAGCAGCATTCCCATTACGCAAGTCTTCAGGTACGGGTGAGTTGCAATGAGGGGAACATGCTGGTGATACATCAGATCTCGACATTTCACCAGCAGCAACACTGGCAAGAAGATTTATTCCACCATCATCAACCATTGATGGAGACGCAACAGCACAGCTCTCAACCAATGCGTTTATAGAGCTATAAGAAGATTCGCATAGCTTACCTGGTATTGGTGTAAATCCTGATGATGAACCATTGCGAAAGGATGCATCTTTCTTACCATGTTCTTCATCACGGACAATCAGTCCTTTTCTCCCCGGAGACAAATCATTGCCCATGTCTGTGTTTATGTTTGGTACATTGTTTCCGTGAAGGGAATCAATATTTTCACTTTCTTTTTTATCTTGTTTCACAGAAGGTACTGGAAGAGAGCCCTTGCCAGATACGGTATTGGAATCTTCCCGTAACTCCACACTGTTGCTTTGCATAAGGCTTCCAAGGGTGTTTGGCAACCTCACAATGAGTCTTGGGTTGTTTCCATTATCTACAAGTGACGCATCAGATACTCTTTCAGTCGCATATCTAGTTGACGATCCCTTTTCAGATGCAAAATTCCGATTCAAATTACCGATTTTCCCAACCTCCTTCTGAAATCCAGAAATTGTAGCTCCATGGAAACCGTTGCTTGAATTTTTATTATGAGAAACACTGCTAGAGATTTTACATACACTCGAAGCCCCAATCTTCCCATGATCACCAGAACAAGATTGACTATTATTTGGAGATTGACTTGGACTACAACTCCTTCCCTCTTTGGTAGCTGATGATGGCGACACTTTTGTAGACCCGGGAGAAGTTGGTGATTTGGTGATGGCTTCACCAGTGTTGTCTTTTGGTTGTGGAGTTTTTAAAGCAGAAGGTTGTGAAGTAGAACTTTTGGGACCCACCTCAGAAGAACCGGGTCCTATACGCTTACTACCATCATTATGAGAAACTTCTGAAATCACTGGTTTGTTTGGCCAAGAAGCACCTCGACCTGTACTAGACTTTGTTTCAATAATATTCATTTCAGCTTCTACACGTCTCCTCCATGTGCTGACTAGACTTCTAGCTTTTTTCTGAATTTCAGCATTTTTATGGCTTCGTAAGTGATTCACAGATTTCCCAACATTACATGTCTGTAAAGCACGAAGATTTACAGGCAATCGGTCAAGTGCACAGAGCAAAGAAAAAAGAAATTCCTCAACAGGCTTATCATTTTCTTTAGGACTACCATCACTAATCTTGCCCTTGTGGATTTCTTGAAGCCATTCATCTAAAACTAGCAAGCCCCTTAGATGAACAAATTGGCCTAAACAATCGAATTTGTCAGTAGCCGATATTACATCAACAAGCATTGTTCTGCAAGCCAAGTCTAGTTTCTTCTCAGTACTTTCGGGTCGCATGAGCTGTATTAGTTTTTCAACTCCACCAAAATCTATCAATCCTCCTTTATCAGTAATTTTGACAATTTCGCTTTTTAATATGTGTTCTTGTCTAACTTGACCAGAATCTGCATCATCAACTTTAGTTGAACGCTCACGCCTCACAGATTCTGAATTTTGAAAACCATGTTCTCTCTTCTTACTCTTTGCATGTGATGAAACAGACGAAGAACTATTTTGTATATTATCCGAACTAGGTTTTAGTTGTGCTGACCCATTTGGACCATTCAAGGGTTTCGGAGACCGACCTCCAGTCTGCACTGCTCCATGCATTTCTATCAGCGTCTTATCTAATAACTGGTCTACTTCTTCTTGTAGTTCCTGTGTCAAAAATGACTACATATCCAATCAAGATAATTCCCAACAGATAAAGTGATACGAAACAAGACAAAAATCAAACAATAATACTTACATTAATATAGTTTCTGTCAGTTAACCACCATAAACGCCCACTCTCAACATCATAAACCTGTCTGCACACAAATGAGGATATACCTGAAGGAAATTCAACACCTTTACGAAGAAATGTGACTTTACACGGATGAAGTAATGATGCAGCAGGTATCTCATCCTTGTGAAAAGAGTAAAAAATCTCGTTCGGTGCTGCTTCCAGCGCACCTTCTTTGAGCTTTACGTCTGCAGGCCGGTAAAGCCAATTCACACAGAGACTTAAATTATTTTCTTTTCCTAATTTTAATTTACGAATTCGTCCGACAAACGGAAGGGAATCGTAGGGTGGTTTGAACAGAGCACAGTCGCCAACATTAATCTTTCGACCATCCTGCGAGAAGTGAAATTACTGTTAACTCAAGAAACTGAAATAATTAGAGAATATATTCACATTATTAATAGCAAATACAGCCAGTGTACAGTTGATGAAGAAAATTTCAGGAACTGTAAAAAGATTAAAAATATTACATAGAAAACATCAAATTTCAGAAAGCATTTGAATTTATATTTACCCAAGAGATCAGTCGTGCGACCAAAAATGAAGAATCGTTTTGTATTTATAGACAT
Source organism: Smallanthus sonchifolius (assembly GCA_023525975.1). Classification (NCBI taxonomy): domain Eukaryota; kingdom Viridiplantae; phylum Streptophyta; class Magnoliopsida; order Asterales; family Asteraceae; genus Smallanthus; species Smallanthus sonchifolius. The sequence goes on along the minus strand of CM042041.1, from coordinate 54,134,386 downwards.
GCGAGCGTATTATGCAAGAAGTGAAAAATTATTCCCCAAAACTAATAACGGTTTCACCTTGCTTAACAAATCCAGTAACTAAATACGACCACTGTTGAAAAGCAAGCAGCAAGTGACCATAAAATTGGCTCTTAACCACAAAACTATAACAAAGTTCCATATTCTGTATAACCTAGCTACTCAATTTGAATCAAAATCCCAACTGTAACTATGAATTGAGTTCAAATATTATTCTAACTCACAAATAACACTCAAACAGGTATATTAATAAAGAAGATTTAAAAATATACATACAAATGTGGACATGTGTAAGTTTATACACTGAAATAAAAATATATATACTTTGGAGAACGAGTTAGTATCAATGAATACGAAGGAATTGGAGGGAGCAGCTACAGACGGCGTGGAGGAAGATGGGACCGGCCACATGTGCCACCGGTGGAACCACGGCTCACCTTCCCACCGCCCATACATAACAGTTTTCTTCCATCATAATAATCAGAGATATCGTTTTTCTTAATAATCAAATCTCGTTCTGCGTACCATGCCACTTGAACCATCAATTACGGTAGCCAATTTTCCGATCCTCTTTTCTGATTTCTAATAGCTTGAAACCCTAGGTGGTTGAAATTATTGATCATGGAATATAATAAGCACATCAACACCTCCAGATCAGCTATCGAACAACGGAAACTTCAATTACAGAAGCTTGATTGAGCGATAAATAAACGACGGGTGTGGATTTGAATTAGGGCTTTATGTGTGGAGACGCAGCGAAATGATTTCGTAAACGAGGGATTCGGATGATAGTATGGATCTCTGTATGAGGTAAGAGTGAATTAGGAACGGTGAGATTTGTTGCCGGATTTCGAGCAGCCGGAGATTTAACCGGAGAGAAAAATTGAAGTGCGAGCGAGAAGGGGAAGGATGAAAACCGAGACAGAGACAGAGACTGGTTTGTAAGGACCGGCCAGTGTTGACTATCGTCAAAGTATAAACCGTAAACCAAACCGTTCGCTACGATTTGAATTTTTTTAACCTACCGAACGAAAATTAAAGGAAAAACTGATGATCGGTTTGGACAGTTTCATGGTTTTAAACCGAACCATGACCGCAAGGCATCTGGTGTATCCTGTGAAATATACTCGTGAAAGCTGATGTGGCGCTCACACTCACGGAAACATCACTCCTTTTATCTGTGAGTGGCTCACATGTCGTGAGTGGGTTCACGCTCGTAAGACTTCTTCTCATCTCTACCATTTTATTTCTCACTTACTAGAATATCACTCCCTTCATATGTGGTGAGTGAGAGCTTAGGTGACATCTCATAAATCCACGCTCACGTGGCTCGCTCAAATTACAGCTAGTTAAATTTTTTTAGCCTAGTCAAGTTGGCTCGTTTGGTTTTGACCCAAACCCAAGCCGGGAGATCTAGCTGAAACTATCTCGATTCGTCTCACTCAATAAGTAATTCTACCAACTATTGATAAAAATTAAAATTTAATATTAGACTAAATTCCACATTTTCACGTCTCTATTAACATGTTTATCAAGGTTTTTATACATTTTCACGTATCTATTTTGTTTTTATACTGTACAAATTTTGTTTCTATACGGTACATAATATCCTAGAAACATAAAAAGATAAAAAAGATATTTCCAAAAATAGAACAAACTTTCTTCCTTAGAAATGTCTATTGGTTTTAAGTCACTACCTATATATGTTTTGTCATTAACATTTTAGATAAATTTACATAATTTATATAGCCATCAAAGGGAGGTAGTCTAACAGTACCAAGGTGTATACTATGTAAAGTGGTTGACGGTTCAAGTATGGTGTAGATATAGGATTACAGGATGCGTAAGTCAGGGGCGGACCTACATACGTGGGAGGGGGTTCACTGGAACCCCCGAGTTCTGAATTTTTTATAGAACGGTAGGTAAAAAAACTGGGGTGAACCCCATAAATAATTATAGAATGAACCCCTTACAAAGTTTAATAAATGGTATAGTGGTTTAAGCTTTGTTTTATAACTTTGAGGTAGTGGGTTCGAATCTCATCACTGGTATATTTTTAAACCTTTTTTTTAACTGATTGCGTATTGGACTGGCCCTGTTTGACTATTTCTGGTAATCTGGTTTCTTTTTTGGGTGCTTATTTGCTGCTCAATTAAATTTCTTTTATTAAGATTTTTTATGATTTTGTTGTTGGGTGTTTGTACCGGTTCAATCACTCTCATAGTATTGGTTGTGAAATAGTTAACTAATAGCTCCTAAAAGAGGGTGTTTTGGGCAATTTTGGTTCTATGGATTCCCGTTTTTGGTTTTAAGTTTTCAAAATTTTTCTTCGTTTTATGCCTCTAAAATGGTTGATCCGCCCCTGCCCGACCCGAACAATCGAACCGAACGTAACCAAATTTTTTTATGTCTGACCCTATGGAATTGGAGCATCTTAAAACAGTGAACCCCTTGAAATAAATTCCTGCATCCGCCACTGGCGTAAGTTGGCCATTCTAAATAATACTACGTCCTTTTTAACAGCAACAAGAGGGGGAAATACAGAATAACGGAAACCAAAACAAAACAGACTATCTGAACCAACCAGGACCAGCCTAACAAGTAACAACATAGCTCCCAGATCGAGAGAAACAAAGAGAGATGGTCACTACACCATATGGACCTGATCAAAGCATAGTATTTAGACCTATGAGTAATAAAAGAGATTGGTTTTAATGTCTTCGACCACACCGACTTCCACAGGAACCACACCGCATAGAGTACACCACAGCAAGAGGGTAGCATCACATTGCAAGGGATTGAACGAGGAACCCACTTCCATAGCCTGTGAAATTTAACAATCAAACCGTGCATTGACCGTATTCAACCTATTGTCGTAAGTGGCGTGCATTAATCAAAAGAGACAGCAATGCAAGTATGGGGAGAGATAAATGAGTTTACTATATGATAAGTATTTAATTGTATCAATATTGAATTGTTGACTAAACTTGTAGCATAAAATTTGTATGATGACTAAACATCAACACAGGCCACTCTGTTTAAACCATTTCAAGCAACAACTCAACCCTATGTATGCATTACAACCATGCAGGTTTCTCATAAACAAGACTGCGGCCTATATTTCAGGAAACCCATGGAACGCAACACAGTTTGCTGAGCTAGACCCCTGAAGGCGGGTTTCCAGACAGATTGATCTCCTGCAAATATCACATCAAACACATGAAAAAATAAACTAAAGCAATCGACCCAAAACAGCACGAAAAGAAAAAGACTCACCTGCCATTGCAAGAACGCCTTTCCTACTGCTGATGTGGCTGTTTGCAGCTAATCCTATTATCACCACCCCAACCGCCATCGGACTCTTTCCTCTTTGAAGCACCACCACCTGCTGTGATATGATGAAACATCCTCAACTGCTCATCAGCACCACCAAGAGGCAACTGCCTCAAAGTGTTTGGCAGCTTATCCTCTCCAGGACCTGTATTTAGATCTAAACCTTGGCTTCCCCACGTTCTACCATCAGGACCAACATTACTCGAACCGCCAGGTAGACTCATAAAGTAAGGCCTATAAGGCATTGACACCACACCGTTAAGTCCCACTGACGGAATAGTTGGGAAACAAAGCGGGCCACCACCGGATGATGAAGAATTAGCATAAGCATTAGAAACCGAAGAAAATGTATTTGAAATGGAAGGTAACGAGGAATTGGTCTCAAATGAAAAGGCTGAATATTGAAATGGCACAGTAGACGGAAATGCAACTGCTGGAGATGATGACAAAAAGGGGACCCTGAACATTTCAGAATTAAGTGGTGTGCTGGGATTTACTGGCGTCAACATTCTTTGAGACGGAATTGCAATTGCTGGGTATGTGTTGTTTGGTGGAAACCAGGTTGGAAAGTTCCCGATATCCATATTGTTCATTCTAGCATTGGGCGCACCATATATAAACTGCGTACCATTTTTGGAAAAATTCACCGATTCACCACCAACTTCTTCCTTACTCGGCCCATTCAGGTCAAAGTCCCTTGAAGAATTCGGCCCGCCAGGTAGAGCTGACATGGAAGGTCTACTGCTGGTACTGACAGACAACTGAACAGCCTCGGGACTATCCTCGCATGCATTCAAATCAAGATCCAGTCCTGAAGGTGCATTGTGTTGACCGGCATCATCAACTCCGACATTCAAGTCAAAATCAAAAAGTGTGTGGCCCGATTTACTGGTATGATTATCTGGAAATAGAGCATCAACCTTTCGTGGTTCTGCGGGACGAAAAGCACTGGTGGCAGCAGACCCTTTCCAGCCAAGCTCAGGCTTGCCTCTTGAGAGGCTCTCAGAAGGATAAAATGGTCCTTTTGCAGCAGCAGCTACGGTAATTAAACCACACACATTATTACTACTAGAAGGAAACGGGTTAGGTGCATGAACAGCAGCCTTCTCAACCTCGCATTGTATTACATCATCATTAGGAAGAACTTCATTCAAATCGAAGTCCAACTTTACTGTACGATCTTCAACACAGTTGGCCTCTGTTGCATCGGTAGCCTTTCCGCCCGTTCTTACTTCTTGCATTGCAGCCACAAGGGATTTATCGTCTTTTTCCATATTTTCATAAGCATGTTCACTAACAGATGTTCTGGAATCCATATTTAAATGGGTCTTCTTGTCATCAGTGTCTTCTGCCTTTAGTGCTAAATCAACATCACCACAAGAAGTGGTGGCCACAGGTTGATTGGTTAATCGTTTGTGCACCAATTTCTTATCATCGTCATGCATATCTGAAGATGACCAAGAAGCTAGATCTTCATTAGTCTGTGTCGTCATGGGTTTTACACTTGCAGAAGCTTCATTGAGTGGAACCAGAGTGTTTATAATCGGTTTGTCATCATGACACTTGTCTTCCTCTAATGGACTTCTGCTTTTAGGTTTCATAGCATCTTCTATCAGCCCACCAGGCTTTACCTCAGTTGCCATATTCACCGACCCTGTATTATTATCATCCTCGCCTACAGAACCAATCTGCTCCACCAAGACATGACTATTAGCCACACTGACATTATCTTCACTATGACCACCATCATGAGCTACTTGTCTTGACTTACGAGCATTCACAGAACACAAGTCTTCTGGTACAGGCGAGTTACAATGAGGGGAACATGCTGGAGACACATCAGATCTCGACATTTCACCAGCAGCCACGCTGGCAAGAAGATTTATTCCACCATCATCACCAATCGATGGAGACACACTAGCTTCAGAGAATTTGGCACAGCTCTCCACCAATGCGTTTATAGAGCTATAAGAAGGTTCGTATAGCTTATCTGATTTTGGTGTAACTCCTGATGATGAAGCACTGCAAAAGGATGCATCTTTCTTACCATGTTCTTCATCACGGACAATCAGTCCTTCCCCCCTAGACAAATCATTACCCGTTTTTGTGTTTATGCTTGTGCTTGTATTTGTGTTTGGTACATTGTTTCCATGTAGGGAATCAATTTTTCCACTCACTTTTCTATCTTTTTTCGTTGAAGGTACCGAAAGAGAACCCTTTCCAGATACTGTAGAGGAATCTTCAGGTGATTCCAAACTGGCAGTTTGTGCGGGACTTCGACCAGTGTTTGGCAACCTCACAATGAGTCTCGGGCTATTTCCATTATCTACAACTGACACGTCAGAACCAACTTTTCCAACTTCCTTTTGAGCTCCAGGGATTATAGATCTATGGAAACCGTTTCCTCCTGAGTTTTTGCTATTAGAAACACTACTAGAGATCTTACTTACACTTGAAGCCCCAGTCTTCCCATGATCACTAGAACAAGATTGACTATTATTTGGAGATTGACTTGGACTACAACTCCTTCCCTCTTTAGTAGCTGATGACGGTGACAATTTTGTCAATCCAAGAGATGTTGGTGATTTGGGGATAGCTTCACCTGAACTTTCTTTTGGTTGTGGAACTTTTAAAGCAGAAGGTTGTGAAGTTGAACTTATGGGACCCACCTCAGAAGAACTGGATCCTATACGTCTAGTACCACCCATGTTCGAAACTTCTGAAAGCATTGGCTTGTTTGGCCAAGAACCACCTCGACTTGTACTAGACTTTGTTTCAATTATATTCATTTCAGCTTCTACACGTTTCTTCCATGTACTGACTAGACTTCTGGCTTTCTTCTGAATTTCAGCATTTTTATGGCTTCGTAGATGATTAACAGACTTCCCGACATTACACGTCTGTAAAGCATGAAGATTCACGGGTAATCTATTAAGTGCATGAAGTATAGAAAAAAGAAATTCCTTGACATTTTTATCATTCTCTTTAAGACTACCATCACTAATCTTGCCCTTATGGATTTCTTGAAGCCATTCATCTAAAACTAGCAAGCCCCTTAGATGAGCAAATCGACCTAAGCAATCAAATTTGTCAGTGCTCGATATTACATCAACAAGCATTTTTCTGCAAACCAAGTTTAGTTTCTTCCCAGTACTCTCGGGTCGCATAAGCTGTATTAATTTTTCAACTCCACCAAAATCTACCAATCCTCCATTATCAGTAAATTTAGCAATTTCTGTTTTTAATATGTGTTCAGGTCTATGTTGACCAGAATCTGCATCATCAACTTTGGATAAACGCTCACGTTTCACAGATTCTGAATTGTGAACACCACGTTCTCTCTTCTTACTCTTTGTATGTGATGAAATAGACGAGGAACTATTTTGTACATCATCTGAACTAGGTTTGAGTTGTGCTGACCCATTCTGATCATTCAAGGGTTTTGGAGAGCGGCCTCCAGTCTGCACTGCTCCATGCATTTCTATCAGCGTCTTATCTAATAACTGGTCTACTTCTTCTTGTAGTTCCTGTGTCAAAAAATACTACATTCAATAGATGAGGTGATATGAAACAAGAGAAAAAACCGAACAATAATACTTACGTTAATATAGTCTCTGTCAGTTAACCAGCATAAACGCTCACTCTCAATGTCATACACTTGTCTGCACACAAATGAGGATATCCCTGAAGGAAATTCAACACCTTTACGAAGAAATGTGACTTTACACGGATGAAGTAATGATGCAGCAGGTATCTCATCCTTGTGAAAAGAGTAAAAAACCTCGTTTGGTGCTGCTTTCAGCGAAGCACCTTCTTTAAGCTTTACGTCTGCAGGTCGGTAAAGCCAATTCACACAAAGACTTAAACTATTCTCCTTCCCTAATTTTAATTTACGAATTCTCCCAACAAACGGAACTGAATTGAAGGGTGGCTTGAACAGAGCACAGTCGCCAACATTAATCTTTCGACCATCCTACAAAAAAAAACCATATCAAACCAGTGAAAATTACTGTTAACTCAACTAGAAAAATATTGTTCACATTATTAATAGCACATATATCCAGCGTTTAGTAACGTATGGCAACCACAAAAGGAAGTTTATTTTATATTTATGGGCGCGCCAACTTATACGCAAGAAGTGAAAACTGAATCACCAAGAAAACAAAGACTAACATTAGCAAATTTAATAACCAAATATACCACCATTGAAAAGCAAACAGCAAGTGAGTTCAGAGATAATCAACTCAAAGTATTGATTCATATAATTATGCATTGCAGTTCAAACCAAATCAAAGCATTAATAGCATTCAAATATTACTCTAACTTACAAGAACACTCAAACAGGTATACCAATCAATAAGTTTTAAAAACATACATACAGCTATGGAGGTGAATGAATACACACTGAAATTAAAAAATATATATATACTTTGGAGAAAGAGTTGATATCAATGAATACGAATGAATTTGAGGGAGCAGCTACAGACGGCGTGGAGGAAGATGGGCCCGGCCACATGTGCCACCGGTGGAACCACAGCTCACCTTCCCACTGCCCATACATAATAGCTTTCTTCCATCATCATAATCCAATAAGTCGTTAATCTTAATATTCAATACTTGTTCTTCGTACCGTACGACATGAACCATCAAATACTGCAGCCAATTTTCCGATCCCCTTTCGAAATTTCTAAATAATCAGAAACCCTAGGTAGTTAATTGATTGATCATGGAGTATAATAACCACATCAACACCTCCAGATCAGCAATCGAACAACGGAAACCTCAGAATACGGAAGATTAATTGAGTAATTAATAAACAACGGGTGTGGATTTGAATTAGGGCTTTATGTGTGGAGACGCAGCGAAATGATTTCGTAAACGGGGAATTCGGATGATAGTATGGATCTGTGTAGGAGGTAAGAGTGAATTTGAAACGGAGAGATTTGTCGCCGGATTTGAAGCTGCCGGAGATTTAACGGGAGAGAGATTGGAGTGCTAACGAGAAGGGGAAAGATAAAAATCGAGGGAGAAGGAACTCAAGTGTTGACTATTGTAACTTTTCCTTTCAATCAAGTTAAATATTAATAAAGAAAAATGTAAATAATCATGTGAAGAGAAAACTAGAAAACAGAGTAAATTGTCGTCCATCTAGTCTATTCATTTTCATCTAAAAGAAATTTAGCTTTTTTATTAATTTTTTAAATTTAGTAATTTTCATTCATCTGACTAATTCCGTCTATATCTTTTAGAATGATAATTTTAGTTAAATTATAAAAATAAGGATAAATGTTTTTATAAATGAATAATTTTTTTTTATAAAATTATGGTTTTGAGCTAAATTATAAAGCTGGAGATTTTTAAAATCTAAGACTATTTTAACTTAAATCTTTTTTCCCTTATAATTTAAGAATATAATATATTGTATACATATCAATCATGACCTGGATGCTGTAATAAATGAGATGTGAGAAGTTTTTATTAAAAATAATATTTTTTATGAATAATGAGTTTTAGTTAAATCTATACTCTATAATAAATAAAAGTTTTGGTAAACATATTTTTTTCGCCTCTCTCTCTTATTAATTATACAAGTTTTATTAAAAAAAAATTTAATAAAAAAAATTTCCGCATCTCTCTTATTAAATAACAATGATTTCTATAATTATTTTTATTTAAAAAAATATAGGTTTGTTAATGAAACATTTTTAGAAATTGAACATTTATTTCATTATTTTTATAAAACATTTTAAAAAAGTAACTATATGATGTATCTAAAATTTGTATTAAAAACTAAGTAATATGTCATAAATATGTAATATGTAAATATTTGTTATTAAGTATATAACATTGCATTTATTTAACCTGTGTAACACACTGGGTTTCTAACCTAGTTATAAAGATAAAAGAGGATATTATCAAGTGAAAATGAAAAATAACAAAATAGGCATTTAGCCGGCTAATTTAAAAAGGCTCCGATTTAGTCAGCTAAAACTAAAGACTTAGCAAGTGTAGTACCGGCTAAATATTCATTTTAATAATTTTTTACCGGCTAATATCCATTTTGGTTTTTTTTCCTGTTATCAAACCATCGGCGTTTGTATAATTTTATCAAACCATCGTCCAGGACTCCAGGGCTTGCAAAACTACAAACACAGGTGGACGAATTGATCTCAAAAGTTCCAGTCTCCGTGCCTCTGTCACTGGTATTATGAACAGTTTCATATTGAAATTTAGGGCTTTTTTTGTCGCATATCAAATGTGTATTGATCATGTCCACGTCTTGTGGTTGATAATTGTGTTTAATTAATTAATTCTGCTACTGTTATGGATTGTGATATCCGTGACATGAAATTGAAACTGATTGAAGTCCCAATCATCAGTATTGAGCGTTTTTGATAAACTTGAATATGATTCTAACTGTTAAGAAGTTACCCTTATTTATCCAGTTGCAGTAATCACTTTTATATGTATATCAAAATACCCCTTTAATGGATTTTGAGCTTTTACTGTTTGACTAGTATTTGCAATTAGGTTTGTTATGGAAAGGGGGAAGCTTTCTATTAGGGCTATTGGATATTTGCTGTTGCAAAAGCAGGTACAGTTTTAAGTAATTAGGTTTTGGGGACCCGAATTAAACCACCTTTGGTTATGTTCTGCAGTGGTAAAGTTTCTATGGGGTGTTTAGACCATAGTTATCAAAAGTGAGCGCCTAGGCGCAATTTTAAGGCAGGGTGCGTTAAATGCGCTTTGATTTTAAGGCTAGCGCCTTGTGAAGCTGAAGAAGATTTTGGTACTTTACTTTGAACATTTTGTTATTCAAGTTTTGGAATTACATATGAATCTTGACTATTTCAGAACTTTTGGTGCTAATTAGATGATATTAAATGTTATATTATAGCTTTCTTTATTTTATTTGAAGAATGGTGTTATTTTTAATTATAGATTGCTTCCATTTAAGTGCGCCTTTTTTTTTCTCAGGCCCTCGATTTTTTTGCGCCTTGCACCTAGGCCCCATGCGAGGCCTATGCACCTAGCGCCTTTGACAACTATGGTTTAGACTTGTGTCATAAGTTTTGGGTGTTTGTCAGAAACTGATTATGGTTTTGATTTCTTAAGTACTAGGGTCATACTAATCATAGCTAAAGAAGCAATCAAGAAGTTTCTGCAAGAAAACTTATTATTAAATGTGAAATTATTAATTATCTAACCAGCCTGCGCAGATATTATGTTCGTGTTTGAAGTTACGTGCTTTCCGTTTAGCATGCGGCTGTTAGTTAGTTTTGATCATAGTTTCTAGGTACTCGGTTCTGCAAGTGGCTTTTGGGTTAACTAACTAATTAGTCTGATTAGGGAACTCATAAAGGTGCTGGACATTGAGGGCTGTCGTTTTACTTTTACATTTTAAAGAAGTTAGAAATTTGTCTCTTTTACTTAACCTGTAGACAACAAATGTTAACTTACACGTGACCATAAAAAGCTAATTCATACATGGTGACATGTACAGAGCGGGTTAGGTAATAGATCAAAGCGAGTTCGGGTCAAAATGGGTAACACTTTAGGGCCAATTAAAAACTAGTGGACCGAATGAAGAAATTTAGGAGATTTTGATTTATAAAATATGGTTGCAAAAACTATTATGAAAATTTATCCTTTCTTCTTAACAAAGCTGAGACAGTAAACGCTTGATTACAACAAATCCAGCTTTGAGTATTTCGGTAAAAGTGAAAAAGTGCTTATTATTATGATATTCTGGTTATATAGGATCTAGATAATCAGATCTGGAGAAACATGTATGAAATTGTTGTAAGAAAAGTAGAATACTGATCATTGTGATAAGTGTGAAGTTACCTAACTATCCCTAGCTTAGGCTTAGCGTGTGATGTAATGAGAGCCTGATACTAGTTGTTAGGTATCACACGTGAACACACACACACGAGAAAGTAAGCGACTGTTAAGAACTGAAATCGAATGATTGGATTAAACAGAAAAACAAGTATAGATAGTGCCCAATTTCGAGAATGGGTAATCTCCAAATACAAACTACAAACCAAATCAAAATACTCGACATCTAAAATAAAAGCAGATTTCCTTATTTCTAGCCCTAGAAAGCAGTTAAGAAACTAATTAAGAAACCGAATAAAAACCCCCACTCCTCTGGAACTTCTGGCGCCAATTATTTTGGGCATTCTGGCGCCAATTTTGGACAGCTGGGCCAAGAACTGGCGACCCACTCTGGTCAGCCCAACCCAATTAACCTGGGTCCGTATCAGCGACACAAGGTTTAACGTGGTTCAGTCAGTGCTGCAACTAGGATTTATATTATTAAGGTGCTCAAGAAAATTACAAGTACGATGATGTCTATTTATATGACTAAAACTAGGGTTACTAACTTAACCAACAAATTAAGCCTAGATTATGGGCGTCCATTAGTGTTGTAAAAATCGCTAGGCGCTAGTCGGGCGGTGGGGTAGGGCCTAGGCCTAGGCGGGATTAATCGGGGCCTAGGCGGGATTAATCGGATTGGAATTTTTACATGTAACTTTCAGTTTTTTATATATACACACACATTTTTATATGTAATTTTTATAAAAATGTTCATTTTTAAACCACACCAAAGGTTTTCGCTGGAAATTTCAGGTTTTCGCCGGAATCTGCCCTCCTAGCGCGATTTGGACCGTCTCAGCGATTTTTGGACCGACTAGGTCAAAATTCCTCCTTACCCGACCGCCTAGAGATTAATCGGCGCCTAGGCGCGATTTTTACAACACTGGCGTCCATAATCCAGCCGAGGAGGGCTAGGGCTGGCCCCTATTTGGCAGCCTCCACACACTCTTTTTTTCCTGTAATGCTGATGAATTTAGATTCTCACACGGTCCTTGTTCTTGATTTTAGTTCTTTTTAGAAACCCAAGATGAAGTTTCTAGTAGTTTTCCGTTGGGGTAAAAGATAATGATTTGCCTTGATGATCAAAGAGACTCGATGATATTGAAATGGGTTTGCAGGTCTTTGATGTGCACCAAACTTCTCTATTTTTATCCTGTCCATCAAACTTCTCTATTTTTGTCTTACTGTCCTCTGCCATTACAATAAACTTACCGGAATACTGCTGATCGGATCAAGATTGTGAACAGTGAACAAACATAACGAGGGCAGCGGCCTGAACGGTTGTTCTCTTTTGACACTGACAGTCGCGCGGAAATGAAGACAGAATCATGTGAAATGTTTCTGCTTATATCTCCACACTGCAAGTCTTGATGTTGATCTAACCAAAGCTTTTATGTCATTAACAGGGTTGATTCTGTGTTGCTGACATTTCATATGCGATATTATTAGATACTGTTTATTCTTGTTCTTCTTTTGTTAGAACAGTAGCTGGAACACTTCGCAGCTACAACAACACGTACCCAGTATAATCCCATTTATAGCAATGCTATTTGTAGGGTTTGTGGAGGGTTTCATGGGGGCGCACCTTACCTTTATCCCAGGTGATAGAGAGGTTGCTCCTGCTGAGACCCCGGCTCCAACTTTGCAGCTACAATAGAGGTTATATCGGCTTGCTATTCACTCTGGCCTTGCATACATGTCTTTTCAGAGGTGGTAAAATGGACAGGTCGGTTCGGGTAACATGTCAAAGTGGGTTCCAGTCAAAACGGTCTATTTTGAAAACAAGTCAAATGGGTCGGGCCGGTTTGGATTTACTTGTAATCATAAATTAATAGATCAATTATATAAATTATTGTCAATTAATAAGAATAAAAGTTAAAATATGATTTAATGATAAATTTTGTGTATCAGAGTTATTTATTAATAAAAATTTGTTATATGTTTTATAGATACTTTATATACTAAAATTATTGTATGCTAAGAAAAAACCAACAAAAGAATAACAAAGAAATTGTGATATGGACTTTGTGCTTTTAGCAAGTGTTGAAAACAACTGCAACTGCCCATTTCATGGTCCATGACAAAAACATCTTCCAACCCAATCTGAACCGGTTGTTTCTTATCATGCATTTATTTTCTGCCCATATCAACCCACTAGCAAATTTCTTTAAGGCCCATTTCGACCTAAACACATGCATGAAAAAGGTCATTTAGGTTTTTCTTGAAGAATTTGAGCAAGAACTGTGATGTTTATGTTTATGTTTATGTTTATGTTTATGTTTTTGTTTTGGTATTATGGGGTGTTTGGATACGCTCTTTGCAAGTTATTATGTGATAAACTATCTGATGCTAATAATTAGAACAGATCAATTAGTTGTAATAAAGTATGCTGCAAGAGATAGTGTTTAGATGTTTGTCCTTGAAGTTGGTAAAATCAATTTTTATAGTTGTATAGTCTTTGACAAATTTTGATTATTAAAGGAAGTAATACATAAATTTATAAAAACATCCTAAATCACTTTATTAAATAACATTACTTTATTTTACAAATAACATAGTTTTTGCAATATATCACATGAATTATTTTTATGTATTTTAAAAAATGACAAAAAGTGTTTGTGGGTCAGCCAAACCTGACCCGAACTTGTTTTGACATGTTATCCAACCCGTCCTGCCTGCCCATTTTGCCAATTCTACTAGTGACTTTAGTGTAGCTTCATTCAGGAAATACGGTTCCTTCCATCTAAAACAGTATAACGTTAACTTTATAAATGATTGAGAGCAGATTACAGAAGTGTCGGGAGCATAATGGCCCGAAATAAATGACGATTTTATCTGGAAATGGATGTAACCTGTTCATTTTATGAGAATGACATTACTTTTGTACCATTTAATATGCCAGGCGGTTTTCATAGACCGGACCCTCTTTTGGTACCTTTCCATTTTTCTGCAACAAGCTTCATATGTCTTGTTTTTTTATGAATACAGTGACCCTCCCTCATGTTCACAAGTGGGCTTCTTCCTTTCTTTATGTAGTCTATTGGATTAATACCAAAAAATGGTATTTAGTATCTTTTAGAAACCGATTTTTGTTAAGTGGCAGTTATGGTTACAAAAGTCTACTGTTCTAGAGTCAGACATTTCACCAACTGTCTATGGGACACTAACACAAGCATTATTGTCCTTATCGTTATCAACAACCGATTTTATAAACATTTTTCGACTGATAACTTGCATAATAAATCTCTTGTTTTTTTGTGTAGTCTCTACAGGTTGTGGGAATCACTCATGGGACACAAGGGCAATTGTGTTACATTTAAAGGCCCCTTCATTTATTAAATGTCCCTCAGTTTGTATCTGCTAAGGCTGAGTTTATATGATACTATGCCAAATCACATTACTTGTATCCCCATTAGTAATCTTATCATTTTATTGCAATATATTTAGTTTTTATATCATAATTTATGGGTTTTTGATTCTATCAAATATCAATTTTTTTGTTAGTTTGTTCATTTGGCTAGGTCTTGTTGGCTGTATTGAATGACCCACCAGATGGGTCTTTTTTGTTTTAAAAGGTAATTGTAAAAAAGGTGGAATCTTGGTGCTTAAAAGGCTATATTTGTTGTATTTCACTATTATTATAATTTTGATCATTATTTTTATTTTTATTTTTTTCAATATGCAAGTGGCAAGATGCAACAGGGACAGGATTTGAGGGTATTTATTGAGATCTTTGAGTTATAAGATCCGAGTATGTGGGGAAATAATGGAGTTTGCTTAACTGTAATGTAGGTTTATTGAAATTAAAATTAAAAATCACAAGGGGGTGTGTGTGTATATTATTTGGTGAGAGAATTAATTAGGGTGCACATGGGGATTCCATAGCAAGGGCCCATGAGATGAGCTCACATGTTCATGTTGGTACCTTCATAAACTAACCAAGCTAGGGAACATTGCTTTTCCAACCAAATGTCTCATGCTTCCTCTCCTCCCTCTTGGTGGATCTTGATATTTGTTAAAATGGATGAATCAAGTTAAAAATAATTAACTTTTAACTATAAATATAATTATGAAAATCTCGTAAGATATTATGTAATGTATATAAGGAATACAAATAGAATGTTTGCAATAAACGATAACTAATATATTTTATACAATAATTTTACACCGTCAGATCGGGAGGAAATCGAATGCTCAGACTGGAACAAGAACAATGAATATGTTGGTATAAAATGAACATAAAATCATAAAAAAAGGAACCCATAAAACATAAAAGTTAGAAAACTTTGTGGCGACGATTCTAAGGCCATAGTGGTGACGTCAAAAGTGTTGGAAATCAGGCCCAAGAAAACGAATACAAAATATGATCTCAAACAAGATCAACTCTTTTATTAATATTGAAAACCAAAACCACACTTTACAATTAATCAATAACCATTTATTTATAATAAACCCTATACTAATCCTAACACAACTCAAACTCAATTAAATAATTAAATAAATAAAAATCCACTCCTAGTCTAATACGAACTCAACCAAACAATTAATAAATTTGTATAAATAATTAATTTTAATCAATAGTAAATCCTTCATTGACACAGCAACATAGCTATGACAGGAGCTACGACTTTGCCAACGACAAGAAAAATAAATAAAACCTAATATATATATGTGTGTGTGTGCGCGCGCGCGCGTGCACACATGTGCTTGTGTGTGTGATGTGTAACGAGAGGGAGAAGAGAAAGAAACCACCAAACAGGGGAAGCGACGTGTGAAGAAGGTCGACAACTAACCAAAATCTGGTGACACAAACGGCGTAGAAGGATAAGAATAGAAAGAAAAAGGTATTATATAAGAATACAATTAGAATGATCGTAATAAAATTTAACAGATACATTTTATTAAATACAAACGGGGTCAAGTTTGGCTGATTGTAAATATTTTTTTTGGTTTTTCTTGGTTTAATGATTTTTTTATGTACTAAACATGATTATAATTTATATTATTAAAATAACAAATCTAGTTTTTTCTTTAAATAAAACAACTTATCGTAATATATACCTCAAAACAAGATCATCACATGCTGTGATTTTATGCTTATTTTATAACTTACTAGGTTAGAAACCTCGTGAATTACACGGGTTGAATAAATACAATTTTATATATTTAATAATAAATATTTACATATTACATATTTATGGTATATTATATAGTTTTTTAATACATATTTTAGAAACGTCATACAATTACTTTTTAAAAATGTTTTATTAAAAGAATGCAAAAATGTTCAATTTCAAACCTTTATTTTTTTTAAATAAAAAACATTTTATAAAAAGAATTATAGAAATCATTATTATTTAATAGAAGAGAAAAGATGAAAAATAAAAATTTATTAAAAAACAATTAAGGAAAATTTGTGCAATTAATATGAGAGAGAGTCGGAAAAATTTATCCCACCAAAACTTTTATTTATTATACAGTATAGATATTACTAAGACATATACTAATAATAAGAATGGTATATATTATACTAGCTTAGACCCTATGTAATACACACGGGGTGAAAAATATCAATACATAAATTTCTTAATCTTTATTTATATATTTTACATGTGTAAAAATGTATTACATATACTAAGGATAAAAACACAAAATTCAAAATATGTAAAAAAAAATACATAATTGAGTTTCGAATATACGTCAATTACTATTTAATGTAATTTGATTTTCATTTACTATTTAATTGAAAATAAAAGTTACATAATCAGATTATAAATTTTCTTATAATAAAGGATAATTTAAAATAAATATGTTTTATTACTATAATTAATAATTTATTAAAACATATGGGTGCATTTAATAAGAGAGAGACGGAAAAAAAATGATCAGATTGAATATGGAGATGACATGTGGCATGCAAAAACCTTTATTTATTATATAGTATAGATTTGGAGGAAAAAAGACTTTAAAATGATCGTTCTTAAAACAAACAAATGACTATATTCTTAATGAACATGAAATATATTTTATTTAACTTAATTTTTCTTCAATAAAATTGAACCCGTATTATTATATTTAGATTTCATTCATTCCATGGATCTTGGTATAGATTAAATAACTCCTTTTATTCATACAAGGTAAGTAACCATGATAATGGAACAAATTATGACTCATTTTACTCTCAATCAAACATAATAGTAAAATGATAATAACATATTTAATTAACTTTTTTTAGTTTATTGTGATTTCTTTTCATCAAATATTACAAATACTAGGTTAGAAATGCAATAAAATAAAGAAAATACTAAATAGTAAGTAATGAAGATTAAAGCATTATAAATGAAATATAAAATATTAACGGAGATTTATAAATCAATAAAGAAAACTATATAGTTATTAATGAATAAAAAATAAGTAGAAAAAAGAATATTTAACTCACAAATTTGACATGTGATACAATCAACTACTTATTTATTAAATATAGATTTGTCTAGATATATACAACATAAAATGATATGGTAATAACGACGAGGAGGAATTGGGTTTGGAAATGGTGTAGGTTGCCGAAAGGAGGATTTGAATGATAATTGGGTTTGGAAATGGCGTAAGTTGCCAAGAGGAGGAACTGAATCGGAACGATTGAAGATGTTAGAAGAACTTCAATCGGTTACTTGGCATTCTAATGAAGATAAATGGATTTGGGATTTGGACCCAAATAAAGATTTTTCTGTTATGTTGATGTGTATTATTATTGATAGATCAATCCTTCCTGCTAGACTGAAAGCTA
This sequence comes from Smallanthus sonchifolius, assembly GCA_023525975.1. Taxonomy (NCBI): domain Eukaryota; kingdom Viridiplantae; phylum Streptophyta; class Magnoliopsida; order Asterales; family Asteraceae; genus Smallanthus; species Smallanthus sonchifolius. The sequence continues at coordinate 54,116,364 of CM042041.1, read as the reverse complement.
CTAGATGGAATAGTATGATTCCTGGGAAGGTTAACATTCATGCTTGGAGGGTTATTTTGGACCGGTTACCCACTAGGAGTATTGATGTTCCATTTATCCTATGTCCATTATGTGATGCTGAGGTCGAAATAGGGGATCATGTTTTTGTCGATTGTTTGATGGCTAGCGAAATTTGGGTAGTGATTGGTCGGTGGCTGGATTTGTCTAGACCGCAATCTGAAGTACCAGTGGATTCATGGTTGGATTCGTTATCGGTTAATAAGAAAAAGGAGTTACTTGAATCAATTATTTTCTCTGCGTGGTGGATCATATGGAGGAAACGAAATGAGATTGGTTTTAACAAAAACGATCTCAGAAAGGAGTCTCTTGTTGATTCGATTATGGCCTTGTTATTTTTATGGGTTTCGAGTAGAACTGTTAATTTTAAAATTATTTGGACTGAGTGGTTGAAAAACCCACTTCTTGTTATGTAACTTTGTTTTTTCCCCCACTAGCCTTTTCTAGTCGGTGGTTTAGTGATATAGAATTCTTTTTTACCGTTCAAAAAAAAAAAAAATAACGATGATAATAATATCAACCCTAACTATTATAAGAGAAAATTGAATAAATCAAAAAGAGACTTGGTGTTATTTGTCTTTATCTTCAAGAAACAAAGTTTCAAAATATGATTCAAACATGTCCAATCAACATCTTAGAGATATAGAGAGATATAGACATTTTTTTATAATTATTTATAACACTCTTATTTTGATGTTCATAATCTAAATGATATTTATGTCTCGTTAAAATCTTACTAGGTAAGATCTAGATGGACAAAAATCTAGTATAGGAAAAAAGGTATATAATTCGTTTAATATATTCGGGGATGATGTTTTATTAAAACTTTATCTGAAAAACATAATAGAACATAATCATAACAAATGAAACACTTTTATTTACTCAACATTTTGAATCAGAGTTCTAAATGTCGAGCAAAAACTTTAAAAACATAATAGAACATAATCATAACAAATTAAACTAGTTTTTACCCCCCGCGGCGGGAGTCTTGTTGTTATTGGTTTGGTTCGTTTGCGTGGAATCACAGATTCGTTATAATGTACGATACCCAAAAACACTTGAAGTTGAATAAAACTGTCTTCAATAAAATTTAAACCAGAACGTTGACAAAAGAAATTGTTAAGAAAACGGCACATTCCGTTATTTAAAAAAACATAACGAACGAAAGTTATCATAGATAACGTTGTCGGGCCCATCGTTAATAAAATTTAAACGAAAGCATAGGCACAACGGTAAAAATAATGTTAATAGAAAGGAAACATAAAACTAAATAATAAAAAAAGGGGAAAACAAATTAAAAAAATTACCGGTTCGGTTCGTCTAAAACCATAAGGTGAATCGATAATACCAATATCGATAATGATGTTGTTCGCCCATAATAGGTTCGGTTCGTCATGGTACCACAACGGTAACGGCACTCGATACAGGCAACGATAAAAAAAATCGATTTTGAATACAACTCCGTTTTAAAATAAATTTATATCGGAACGTTGACAAAAAAAAAAAAAAACGGCGCACCTGTATTTTGAAAAAAATTAACGAACGAAAGTTTATTGAACTTATGTGGCAACTCTATAAAAAAACAAAGTTTTGAGTAAAAAAGAAAAGAAAATTAAACCTTATTTTGAACTTTAGTGGCCAGTTTATAAAAAAAAACTTTTGTAAGAAAAAAAAAAACTACTATTAGCGGTGGAAGAGCCGGTGGTGTTCACTCACCGCTAGTAATGGGTCGTATGGTGAAACGATGGTGAATGAAGGAAACCCTAATTTGGTCTGGTGTGAAAGGGGAAAGAAGAAATGGACGTAAAAAGGGGATGCTCACACGCATAAAAGCCATAAGCAAGAGTTGTACATGCTGCATTGCATCTTGTACACATTACTATTCTCCTCCATGTGTTTTACCCCCCGCGCTTCGCGGCGGGAGTCTGTTTGTTATTGGTTTGGCTCGTTTGCGTGGAATCACAGACTCGTTATAACGTACGATACCCAAAAACACTTGAAGTTGAATACAACTTTGTCTTCAATAAAATTTAAACCAGAACGTTGACAAAATAAATTGTTAAGAAAACGGCGCATTCCGTTATTTAAAAAAAATAACGAACGAAAGTTATCATAGATAACGTTGTCGGGCCCATCGTTAATAAAATTTAAACGAAAGCATAGGCACAACGGTAAAAATAATTTTAATAGAAAGGAAACATAAAACTAAATAATAAAAAAGGGGAAAACAAATTAAAAAAATTACCGGTTCGGTTCGTCGAAAACCATAAGGCGAATCGATAATACCAATATCGATAATGATGTTGTTCGCCCATAATAGGTTCGGTCCGTCATGGTACCATAACGGTAACGGCACTCGATACAGGCAACGATAAAAAAAAATCGATTTTGAATACAACTCCGTTTTAAAACAAATTTATATCGGAACATTGACAAAAAAAAACGGCGCACCTATATTTTGAAAAAAGTTAACGAACGAAAGTTTATTGAACTTATCTGGCAAATCTATAAAAACCAAAGTTTTGAGTAAAAAAGAAAAGAAAATTAAAGCTTATTTTGAACTTTAGTGGCCAGTTTAAAAAAAAAAACTTTTATAAGAAAAAAAAATTAATAATAAAAAAACTACTATTCATCCCCATGAAAAAAAAAATATTATTCATCCCCATGGGGATTAAATATATAAAACATAACGAACGAAAGTTATCATAGATAACGTTGTCGGGCCCATCGTTAATAAAATTTAAAGGAAAGCATAGACACAACGGTAAAAACAATGTTAATAGAAAGGAAACATAAAACTAAATAATAAAAAAGGGGAAAACAAATTAAAAAAATTACCGGTTCATTTCGTCGAAAACCATAAGGCGAATCGATAATATCAATATCGATAATGATGTTGTTCGCCCATAATAGGTTCGGTTCGTCATGGTACCACAACGGTAACGGCACTCGATACAGGCAACGATAAAAAAAATCGATTTTGAATACAACTCCGTTTTAAAACAAATTTATATCGAAATGTTGACAAAAAAAAAACGGCGCATCTGTATTTTGAAAAAAGTTAACGAACGAAAGTTTATTGAACTTATGTGGCAAATCTATAAAAACCAAAGTTTTGAGTAAAAAAGAAAAGAAAATTAAAGCTTATTTTGAACTTTAGTGGCCAGTTTATAAAAAAAAACTTTTGTAAGAAAAAAAAAAAATACTATTCATCCCCATGAAAAAAAAAAAACAGTTATCATAGATAACGTTGTCGGGCCCATCGTTAATAAAATTTAAAGGAAAGCATAGGCACAACGGTAAAAATAATGTTAATAGAAAGGAAACATAAAACTAAATAATAAAAAAGGGGAAAACAAATTAAAAAAATTACCGGTTCGGTTCGTCGAAAACCATAAGGCGAATCGATAATACCAATATCGATAATGATGTTGTTCGCCCATAATAGGTTCGGTTCGTCATGGTACCACAACGGTAACGGCACTCGATACAGGCAACGATAAAAAAATCGATTTTGAATACAACTCCGTTTTAAAACAAATTTATATCGGAACGTTGACAAAAAAAACGGCGCATCTGTATTTTGAAAAAAGTTAACGAACGAAAGTTTATTGAACTTATGTGGCAAATCTATAAAAACCAAAGTTTTGAGTAAAAAAGAAAAGAAAATTAAAGCTTATTTTGAACTTTAGTGGCCAGTTTATAAAAAAAAACTTTTGTAAGAAAAAAAAAATACTATTCATCCCCATGAAAAAAAAAAAAACAGTTATCATAGATAACGTTGTCGGGCCCATCGTTAATAAAATTTAAAGGAAAGCATAGGCACAACGGTAAAAATAATGTTAATAGAAATGAAACATAAAACTAAATAATAAAAAAGGGGAAAACAAATTAAAAAAATTACCGGTTCGGTTCGTCGAAAACCATAAGGCGAATCGATAATACCAATATCGATAATGATGTTGTTCGCCCATAATAGGTTCGGTTCGTCATGGTACCACAACGGTAACGGCACTCGATACAGGCAACGATAAAAAAATCGATTTTGAATACAACTCCGTTTTAAAACAAATTTATATCGGAACGTTGACAAAAAAAAAAACGACGCACCTGTATTTTGAAAAAAATTAACGAACGAAAGTTTATTGAACTTATGTGGCAAATCTATAAAAACCAAAGTTTTGAGTAAAAAAGAAAAGAAAATAAAAGCCTATTTTGAACTTTAGTGGCCAGTTTATAAAAAAAACTTTTATAAAAAAAAATAAAAAAAAATAAATAAATTCACTATTCATTCCCATGGGAAATATATATATAGATAATGTATGAGTTGTAGTTATTACTTGTTTAGTGTTTAACAAAACTAGTTATAGTTGTAAAATGATATATACCCACATAATGACATAAATATATATTAGATATGTGATTCTTTTGAAAGACCATTTGGATAATTTTGTTTTCGAAAACTTCAACTTGTTTTTAAACACTACTTCAAGTATTAATTTTAGACGCTTATTTTATTTTATTTTTTTATCAATTTTTCTTAAGAATTTAAGCTAATCTTCTCCTATCCTAAAAGGAAGTGTTTACTGAAAAATTTAACATCTCAAAAACTTCTATGAACTCGTACCAAACACTCTCCTAGCTAGCTTGAACACAATTAATTAAAACCAAAGAATTAAAAAACTTTTTTTGTTAATATTTAAAAAGGCGAAGAAGATGATTTAGAGAAGTTGAGGGGTTTAAGATTTTGTTTTTAGTGTATTTAATCGTAGTTATAAAAGTGTTTTTATCTAATCTTATATTTCTATAAAATTGTATTCACTTTCTCCTTATACTAAATAGTTAATATTGTTGAAAAATTTAGTGAAAATGCGGTTTTCATTAACTTTGGATACAAATAATTATATGTAATTGCAATTAATATAATTATTAATTTTTGGGTTTGTGTTCTATGGTGTGAGAGCTTCACAAACGAAACAAACCGTATCCAAAACGGAGCTAAAATGAATGATGTCGATAATCATAGTTGAGTGATGAGAATTAAAAATTGTGGAACTTTGATGAGTCTAGTAAAAATTCTTGCATCTTTTTTATTAATGCTAACAATATTTTGTCATAATACAATATGAGTGTTTTATTTTTTGACTCGTAATTCCATGTCATTAATTATATGGTGGTTTTGGTCGTGTTTCATAAATTTATATTAAACTCTTTTATTGTGTTTAATACAAATTAAAATATGAAGTTATGTCATATTAAACTAATTTAATTGTGGCTAATATAACATTGAATATTTAGTTTTTATTATGAGCATAAAAGGAACCATTTTGTTGATTTTTGGAAAAGATGTAAAGACATGAAATATTAAGAGTTAAAAACTAGAGAACTAGTTCCATATAACTTAATTAGAGAGGAACAATCTCTAAATTGTTCTTGATTCATCATCATCAACTTCATCTTTTTCTAGCATTTCTAAACACATAGTTTACCCGGTAAAATATCGGGCGTCGTGGACATCTCCGGCAGTAGACACTATTCCGATCGTTGTACCCTGAGAGACAGACGCGTTCGTCTTATAGGAGGCGCGAAATCTATTTTAAGGTACCCGTGTTGAACACTAATCCTCAACCAAAACCGAAAAATTTTATTTTGTTCTTTGTTGTAGCTAAGGACAAAGTTAAAAACTCAATGTGTGGAAGACTCGAGTCAAGTATACTCCAAGAAGCCGTTCGTTAGAATACACGTTAAAGACATTGGTTCGAATCATTTATTTCTATAAATTCGTATTTTATATTTATTTTTGTTCAGGCTTGTAAACGATATTGTACTAAGTTGATTTCTTACATATTACGAGAGTATTGTTGTATCGTCATTATTTTTATTATTATTTTAATAAAAGTGACCTTATATTCCTACAAATATTATATACTATAAAAGCGTAGAGAACGATGTCATTGTCACATGACACTTTCTATTGGTTATATATTTTTTAGTTTTCAAAATTTGATATATGTATACATACAGCAGAGAATAAACATTAGATACGCAAGCGTCTGTTGGTACGCGCGCTTAACCTACACGCTAGGCACCTGCGTTGAGCCTGCCCCCACCACCTTCCGCCGGTTCTTTGCTATGTATATTTTTTAATTATTTTCACTATTTGATATATGTATATAGGGGAAGATTGTTTTAAGAAATATTTTTTCGCTAATAAATCGTAAGAAGTGGGTCAAACGAATTCTAATTGAGCTCATTTTAGTGGCGTTGGAACCATTTCATCGAACCCTAACCCGGACCCAAAAACCTAAACCCCCTCCACCCGTACCCTCAAAAAACCTAACCCCCCCCACCCCACCACAAAAAGCCTAAAACCACCCCCAAAAAACCTAACCTCCCACCCCACCCCAAAAAAAAAATCTAAACCCCCCCATCCACCCTTAAAAACCTAAACCAACCCCCCCCCCCCACCCACCCCACTCCTAAAAAAAAACTTAAACCATAAAGCTAAAACCCTCAAATTCAGACGTAAAATATAAATCATAAAGGCTAAACCATAAAAGTTAAGATGGTAGAGTTCGATGAAACGGTTCCAAGGCCGCTGAAATAAGCTCAATCGGAGTTCGTTTGATATCGTTTCTTAGCGTTTTTGTCATTTATTAGATTTTTTAATAAAAAACTAATTATTATTTAAACATCGTATATACAGGTATTGACTTAGAGAAATAACAAAAGTCATGCCAACATTTGGTGGTATGTGCTCTTCACTTACACACTAACCACCCGGTTTGAGAAACACCCCAAAACTGGTTCTCTACTTTGTTTTTTCCTTTTATTATTATTATCTTTTCTTTTGCTTTTAATTGTTTTAACTTATTTTATTAATTAACTAAAAATATATTTATAATTTTTTAAATGCTAAACTTAATATTCTAGTTAGTAAACTTCTATTTTTCATTTTTTTTAATCTTTATTATAAATTTGGAGAATATGTTTTTCTCTTATATTTTTGCTTATTTGTATGATGTTATTTAATCAAATATATTAAATATTAGTTTAAATTTTAAAGTATGACGCTATACAAATTTTCAGTATATTCTTAAAATAAATAACTAATTAACTAATATAAATATAAAAGTTATATCATTATTAATATACAAACGTTTTAATATAAAATAATTTAAAAACTTATAAACAATCTAAATACTTTTCTAGACGACCTTTTATTCGTTTCATGGTTCTTTATAGCAAACTCTTTTTTTTTTTCTCATTTGTCAATAAATAATATACAACCCCAAGTTGATATATTTTTTTATAAATAACTAAAATCATAACCTTAAATATTATCAAATATTCAAAATAACCGCCGCCTGAATACATTTCTTCCACCCACGTCTATATTCGTGCAAGTCCGGACTTGGCAACCACTCTTTATTCACACTTTAGAATTCCATAACCAAATATAACAAATTAAAACAATATTAAGCTTCTTCCAAAAAGTATGAAAAATCATAATAATTATATATTTTACCATTTTGTTGAAGTATTCTCGATCATTTTGTGATTGATATAATTGTATGATTAATGAATATCTTATCAATATACATAGCAGCATGTTTAATACATGTACAAATTTAAGCGAAGAATTATGAGATTCATATAAATATTTATACTGTACTAAACAGCTGGCAAGATCAATGTAGTGAAAGAAATAAAGAGAGGACGGTTATTATATAAATACCTTATGCATCACGGCATATACACATATTTACGTGATTTTCATGATTTTTTATTTAAAGTCGGTTTTGAGGTGATATATAACTTAAAAACCACAAATCTTTTATAACTATTTTATTTATTTTTTAGAAGGATCATAAGTATTGAAAAAAAAATAGACTTGATTACTTATATTATTGAAGGTATGGATTTTCATATTTTATATGGTACGTGTATACCAATTATTGAACTAAGATTAAGAAATAAATAAAAGAATTCAAAACAGGAGCATGAGAAATCGTAAATGGTGGATCACCACTAAATAATACAAAACACAATGTAATGTATACAAAACATATTCATTACTTAGTTTATAATTTATTTTCAGTGTTATATTATGCAATAAAATAAAATAAAATAAAAGGCATAAAATGTCAGTATGCATTTAAATAATAATAACAATAACAATAATAAAAAATAATAATAATAATAATAATAAAGTATCAAGTAACTAATTAGTATATTTAATGCCGATTATCATTAAAAACGGATTCTTGGACTACAATTCATGCTAACACATGCATAGTTTTAGTGACCAAATTATCAATTACAATTTTTTTTTCTAGTTTATGTGTATAAACTATTTATACGGTATGATTTAGTTTAAATTAATTTATTGATATTTTAACTTATGTTATCGAAAAGTTTTATTATAAAAGTTAAATGCAAACAATAACAACATATTTAAAGCTAAATTTTATAATAGGCAAATGTAATTTTCTTTGCTCGATTTTTTTGGAGGTAACACATGCCCTACTTCCCATAACTTTGTCCACTCACAACAAATTATTTTAATTTCTTCATATCAAATTCAAATAATGTATTTTTTTTCATCCTTATAATATTCTATTTTGTTATGAAAAAATTCTTTAAATTGACGGATTTTAGTAGTTCTAGTTGCAATTATAGATGTAGATTATTGACTTGTTTAAACATGTCATAACGGTATTGCTTATTATGTAATCACAAAATTAGCCCATGTATATATGTATTAATGTATATATGATTAGAGTCTGGTGTTTTGATTTCCATAAAGAAGAACACACCATTCTACAAAGTAAACATGAAATCATTGAAGATGAAGGGAAAGAGATAAATACAGTAATAACCAAGCTTAATAAAATCACATCAATAGTAGAATTCAGAATTAATGGTAGGGTCTCTTTTTTTTAAACGGCCAACAAATAGAGAATTGCCTAGATACTCCGTGCGGGGTGACCCATTGGCAAAAGGCCACCGCCAGCTGGCCTAACCCAGCCGTACGGAGCCCTTAGGCGCCCAAGTTATCTCCAGTTCCGGGGAAAACCCACCCGCCCGAAAGTCCACTGGTGGTAAAACTCAGACGCCCTCGGGATCGAACCGGAGATCACAAAGATCCAGGTCTTCCTTCATTGAGTCACCATGCCCCTTCCTAAAGTGATGCTAATGAAGATAGAACCTGAGTCTTTTTTAAAGAATTCAGACTTACTACCACTACACCACATTGGAAGTTGCAATGGTAGGGTCTCTTGACTGCATGTTTTAAAGAGGACCCAATAAGTTAATAAAAAGTTTAGATACCGTATGTCGATCAATATGTTTAAAAAACCGTTTATTAGTAAATTACATGTTCTAGAATCTAAAGAGGATCAATAAGTTATTAAACATTTTTAAAATCCAATTAGACAATAACATGTTCTAAAGAAGACCCAATAAGTTAATAAAAGTTTTAAAATTCGTTTGAAATTCAACAGTCATCAGCCGCCCCCACCCTTTGCAAAATCACAATCCATAATCGACAATCTTTTTGTGTTGTTAGCAAAATCACAATCCATAATCAACAATCATTTTGTGTTGTTTGAAAAATCACAATTGACCATCACCAAGTTTGTAATAGAAATTTTTTGTTTAAATTCATTTTTAGCTTTTAAAATCGTTGACAACAATCACCGTGTTTGGCAATCATTTTTTTTTATGCCTAATGCCTCACATATTCATTTAATTTTGGTTTAAAATCAAAAATTGTTTTATTTTGATGATTGGATGTAAAGTGTGAAACTTATTTGATAAAGTTTAAAATAGTTTTTCTTACTCATAAATAGATTGACAATGATAACCATTAAAAAAATTACTTAGAAAGTACGAATTATAAAGATTTGATCAACAACTTTGTTTCCAACAATGGTAAGAAAGCCTCCGACAACCACCAAATTAAAACGAATCCAAATATCAAGAATTACACCATAAAAATGTATGTACTTAAACAACATGAAATTTTATTAATCCTTTAGAGAATGAGATACAAATTAAGTTTTTTTTTAGAAAGACAAATTTATTTTAATTATATGGACTGAGACTTGAATTCATAATCCCCTCAAACATTAGTGTCCTTTATCATTGGGCCACCAATCCCAAGTGTTGGCAATCAAAATGAAAATTAAGAGTACCATTGGTTTTAAATTACATGTATAATTATTAGCAAATGTGTTATAGTTTAGGCCATCCAGTATACGTATGTAAATCACGTCGTCGTCCTACGTGTAGCCAATAATCACGCCGTGATTTTAAGCCCACACCGCCCCCTCGTTCATTTGATCACGCCGTCGTTTTCGAGCGTAATTTTTATCACGCGAGTAAATTGAGCTAATCGAGTAAATAATACCGTTGAACGGTATTATTTGTTACCGTTGCAATTAAAAATAAATTAAATAATTATTAATAATATTATTTTTACTCACTATAAATACCAAATTTTACTTCATATATTTTTCACTCGCTAATCTTCTACTTTTCTAATTTTCTACTCTTCTACTCACTAATCTTCTACTTTTCTATCAAAAAAATGAGTAACGATCCGAACCCAAACTTTTGGGCTCAATACGCGGCTCGTGATAACGCGTTTATGGCCAACCAAATGAACCAAAACTTTCCACCCAACCCAACCCGAACTTCCACACCAACCCAAACTTTCAAATGTTTAACTACCAATCCTCAATGTTCCAACCCAACCCGAATAAAAGGAGATCAAAAAACGTCATGGTATCCCGTAGGTTTTAGGTTATGTATTTTTTTTAGTAATGGTTTTTTAGTAGTTTTTTTTATTAATGTTTTTTATTAATGTTTTTTTAGTTATTTTAATTAATGTATTTTTTTTAAATATTATGTTTTATTTTATTTAAACGAAAATTAAAAAAATAACATTTAATTATCCTACCATCACAATTACACGGGTATACCTCTTGCCTAGTGATGGGTGGTGTGATAATGAGGTTAGTGACGTGGCGCCACATGTCGTGCACTTTATTATCAAACCACACCATAATCGCAAGGGTATACTCACTATTAAAATCCAATTTATAAAAAATAAGCATTGTAGTAAAAAAAATGTTGAACAATGTAACTACGTATATGGTTTAATTAGATGCACATTAAATGTTACTTTAAACGTGTGTATGCAACTTTCTTAAAATAAATATACACTTTACTTTGATAGGTATACAACTATACATTTAAATTTGGATCATTATTTTGGGCATTAAAGGGAAATTAAATGTATTTTAATGTTATTTACATTTTGAAATAAATATCTAGAAACATAGGATAACGAAAGAAACACGTGATATTCTACCAATGGTTATATGAAGTGAAAATTTACAATAATATTCTAGCTAATGATAATCTGTAAACTAGATAGTCCAGCTAATGCATATGAAATCAGAACTATTTACTCGTTTTCTACATTTTGAAAATTAAAAGTCAACCTTGAAGCTACCAACTCATTAGCATTAATTTTGACTTTTAGACAATTTTAGTGCAAATTCAAGGATCACCCACTATACTTATCATGATGATAATCCCTAAAAGTTAAAAACGAATTGAAAATAGACACCTTTATGGTTCAAAAACGACATTCCTATCTAAGAAACAATTTTAGGTCATCTTTATATTCTTTCCTTTGTGGAAGAGTTAGTTTTTAGAGTTCTTTCACTATAAGACTTTGATTGATCTATATTTTAGCAAAGAGTTTGTACTATTTTTTCATATTACATCGGATAATATGAGGGATATCATCCATGTATTTTTCTTTCACTTAATTGATGGTTTCCACGTGTTCTTTCCTTTTGATAATTTTGTTTGTCGATTATTGTTTTTGGTTTATTTTTTTGCATTTGCATCGTTATATCCCAACAAATGCTATTGGTGCATTTGTCACAATGGTCATCAAGTTTGCTATTAAGAAGTTTGATTAATAGAAGCATCAAAAACCTGATGAGGTTGTTGTTGTTGAGAGGAACCTTAAGGTAACGTTTATTTAAGAATCGGCATCAGAAATTAACACCAACGGCAATCCAGCAGACATGTTGACTAAAGTTATCCCTAATACTAAGTTGAAGTATTGATTGAACTTAGTTGGTGTTATTAGTGTTTAAGACCCTCAAAGCTATGTTGGTGACAACTATATTTATGGATTTGCATTTAAGATGGAGACTGTTATATTCTTCTCCAACAAACAATTTCTATAATTTTTAAGAGATATTGTTTCTTAAATTCTATTAGGGTTCCTCACAAGAATATACCTAGCCACCAAAACCATCTTCTACCCCATATTCATCTTCATCCCTATATTCTTTTCTTTGTGTGAAAGAGTTTTCTTTAATAGTTTTCTTCTCCATTACATTTCGATTGACTTATATACCATGGAAGATCTTATACTCTTTTATGATATTATAACTATTGTCCATTGATTATCATTCATGGTTTTTCCTCTCATTCAATTAGGGGGTTCCTATATATATATAAGTTGCTTGTGCTTCAAGTTATTAAGCAACATTGATTATTGTTCTTGATTTATTCTTTACTTCTACTGTTCTACATATTATATAAGTTGCCTAAACTACATGGTTAATGGTGATGTGCTTTAGTAGTAGCTCTAGATTTTCTAATGAGCATGTATAGTAATTATAAAAGTTTAGACTGCAAAAAGCAAAAACTACAAGTTTAACGAAGATTTTTAATATCGCATCAAGAAAACAATCATCTGATGTCGAGTGAGGCTGTAATGAGTGATAAATACTTAATTAAACCATTGTGCATTAGATAAACTAGTTTAGATCCCGTGTCTACACACAATATGGAAAATATCAGTATAATTTTTTTTTAAATCTTTATGCATATATATTATATATGTAAAAATGTATTACATATACTAAAGATAGAAAACAAAATTCAAAATGTGTAAAAATTAATACATAATTGGGTTTTTAAAAATACGTTAGTTATATTTAATGTAATTTACTATTTGATTGTAAATAAAAGTTAAATAATTATATTTATAAGTTCTTATAATAAGGGATAATTTAAAAAAGTGTTTTATTAGTATAGTTTTAATTTTCTTTAAACATATATTATTATTAAAAAATAGATATGCATTTAATAAGATAGAGAGGCGGGAAAAAAAATTGTGAGAGTGAATATGGAGGCGACACATGGCATAGAAAAACCTTTATTTATTATATAGTATAAATTTGAACAATTTAAAAACTTATAAATAACTCTTACCAAATGGTTATAAATGTTTCTAAATTGGTTATTTAAAATAGATTATTTGATCTTTAAATAATCAGAATAAATATTATTATTTACAAAATTGAAAACATAACAACAACAAACAAACATATCCAGTAATATCTCATTCGTAAGTGAGATCTGATGATGATGATACTAATACAAATTTTACTTTTATCCCAAAAGAAAATAAAATTTTATTTTAAAGTGAGGTCTGATGATGATGATACTAATACAAACTTTAGTTTTATCCCAAAAGAAAATAAAAAATTTATTTTAAGAAACTTCAATTAAAAAAATTTTAAAAATAAAAAAAGGAAATCAGATTAAATAAATTAAATTAAAACATAATAATCTGAAAACGTGTATTTACATCTTAGTTACAGCACATCCGATTGAAATTCAAGAAAAACACAGTTGAGTTGACCAAACTTTGATGTCATCTTGGCAATTGGCATCTTCCTTGTCACCTTCATCCAACTTTATTATTTATACACACATTCACAATTAAACTCACATTCCTCACTAACAAAAAAACCCTTTAATCCCCCAAATTTCAAACCCCATTTTCCACTTTCAAGATCCAGACTTTCCCCACAAAAACCATCATCCATGACTCCCCAATTCCAATAGCCCTAAACCCCATTTCAATCTTCAAATTCTTGATCCCCTTTTGCCCAAAATCCATCTGGGTTTTGTGAAATCATCATCAAGAAAATGGCCCCAGGCTCTGTGATTGTCACAATAGACAAATCAAGCAACATCTCTTTGGTAGAACTCAATGATTCAGACACATCTGTGTTTCTTGAAAAGCAGAAAACAGCAAGCACCAAACAGTTTTCTTGGACCCTTTTGCTAAAAGCTCACAAATTTCTGTGTTTCTTTCCATGGATTGCAATGGGGTTTTCAAAAACTTTAATTTCTGTTAAAAAGAGGATTGCTTTAGCAGATAATGGGAGAGATGAAGTGCAATACAAAGAAAGATTGATCTACAGATTCATCAGAGTATTTCTTGCTATTTCAATTATTGCTTTGTGTCTTGAATTTATTGCTTATTATCAGAAATGGGATTTGAAGTTCATCCATGAATTTAATCCCACAAATGTGATGGGACTGTTACATTGGTCTTATATGGGTTGGATATCATTCAGGGCTGAATATGTTGCTCCATCTGTTATGATGTTATCCCAGTTTTGTGTTGTGCTTTTTATGATCCAATCGCTTGACCGGTTTGTGCTCGGAATTGGGTGTTTTTGGATCAAGTTCAAAAACATAAAACCGAAAATTGATGGTGAAAGTTATGACATTGAAGATGCTTCAAGTTTCCCCATGGTTCTTGTTCAGATCCCCATGTGCAATGAAAGAGAGGTAAGTAGTTAATTCCAGTTTCTTGTTGATTTTGAAGTGGTTATTAATTTATTACTTATTAGGACTTAAAATGCCAATTGTGACACATCTACTTAACTAGGTTTATTTGAATTAATCTGCTTTAATTGGTTGAATTGGTTGACCGAAGCATCGGGTTGAACATGTTAAACGGGTCGAAAGACTTATAAATTGTGTTCAATGCTTATAACCTCTAATGGGTGTTTAAATATCAAGTTTTAAAGTGTTTATCTAAGTGGATACATTTTAAAAGAAAGATTATTATCATATGCAAAAATGCACAAATTGATCTTTATGCTAATTTTTTTTATGGGTTTTATGTGTGTAAAGGTGTATCAACAGTCAATTGGATCTGCTTGTCAACTGGATTGGCCAAAAGACAGGATCTTGATTCAAGTTTTGGATGATTCAAGTGATGAACTTTTACAGATTTTGATCAGAAATGAAGTGAATTCATGGAGGGAAAAGGGGGTTAATATAGTATACAGACACAGATTCATAAGAACAGGCTACAAAGCTGGAAATCTTCATTCAGCTATGTCTTGTGATTACGTCAAAGATTACGAATTCGTTGCTATTTTGGATGCAGATTTCCAGCCCAACCCTGATTTCCTTCAACTCACAGTCCCTCACTTTAAGGTAGTAACAACAACCTAGTCATTCTTACTATTTATAGCCACTATTTCCCCCTTTTTGTGTGATCAAGAATGTTAAAAGGTCACCAATTTCGGCTCATTTTAGTAAACGGGCCGACTGGAAGTTTTTTACCCTCAAACAAGTCAAATAGAAAAAAAATGATGAAAAAAGAAAGGGTTGAGCGGGTTAAAAGTTGCCTAAAATGGATTTTGAATACATACAACCTCGTAAATCATTTTATTAAAAAATTTGGATCATTAGCGCAATAATGTAGTTTTAATGATTGTTTTTAAGTATAAACTATTTAATAAAAATGAACAAAAAAGAGTTTACGGGTCAACCCAACTCGACCCATTTTAGCCCATTACAAAAATGACTTGTGGATCCGTATTGACATCTTTCAAACCTTACATTTACCTAAATGTTAGTCGATTGGGTTAGTATTTTATCTCTAACCAGTCAAATAAGTTTGAGAGAAATGGGTTGAAAATTACCCGTTTGACCCGAATTCCTTTTGACCTTTTAACTCTATATTTCCATATCTAATAATTCCAAGAATGTTCAAATTTGGTAATTTTTGGTGGGTTCTTAATTTCAGGGGAAACCAGATGTGGGTTTGGTTCAAGCCAGGTGGTCCTTTGTAAATAAAGATGAAAATTTACTTACAAGGCTACAAAACATCAATTTATGCTTCCATTTTGAGGTTGAACAGCAAGTGAACGGCCATTTTCTCGGCTTCTTTGGGTTCAATGGGACTGCTGGTGTTTGGAGGATTAAGGCTTTGGAAGAATCCGGTGGCTGGCTTGAAAGAACAACCGTTGAAGATATGGATATTGCGGTTCGAGCCCATTTAAATGGATGGAAGTTTGTTTATCTAAATGATGTTAAAGTTCTTTGTGAGTTACCCGAGTCTTATGAAGCTTACAAGAAACAACAACATAGATGGCATTCGGGTCCTATGCAACTTTTTAGACTTTGCCTCCCTGCTATCCTTAAATCCAAGGTTTGTATATAAATAAAAGAATTAATAAATAATAAACTAGGTGAGCTCGAGCTCTTTAACTTAAGCGAGCCGAGCCGACTCGACTCGTTTGGTTATTTCAACGTGCTTCTTATAAGTGGGTTGATTTCTGGGCTATGTTTTTTTTTCTACAAAGTGTAAAATAAGAAGAAAAAAAAAATTAAAAGTAAAAATGAAACGGGTTAAAATCGGACAAAAGTTTCCTTAAGATCTCCAGATTATTATTGTAATCATAATTAACGTGTTACTTATTCATAATTTTTCTAATAACAGACAAAGAAGTGTTTTGGGTCAACTTGACCTCATCAACTTCAATCCATACTCAAAAGTCCTGGTTTTGACCCAAACCTGTTACACAACCCGACTGGCCCGTTACATGAACGGGTCGATTGTTAAACTTGATCTCCATTAATAACCATTGAGTTATCGTCATTGCAGATATCGAAGTGGAAAAAGGCAAACTTGATCTTCTTGTTCTTTCTTTTGAGAAAGTTAATCCTACCATTCTACTCGTTTACACTCTTCTGCGTAATCCTCCCGTTAACGATGTTCATACCCGAAGCCGAACTGCCCATTTGGGTCATATGCTATGTCCCGGTAACCATGTCAATTCTAAACATCCTCCCCGCACCAAAAGCATTCCCGTTCTTAATGCCATACTTACTATTCGAAAACACAATGTCGGTCACCAAATTCAACGCCATGGTTTCCGGTCTGTTCCAGCTCGGAAGCGCATACGAATGGGTTGTCACCAAGAAAACCGGTAGGTCATCGGAATCCGACCTGCTCGCATTCGCAGAGCGGGAATCAAAGAGTTTCAGTGAAGACAAAATCCAAAGACGGTTATCGGAATCCGGGCTCGAAATGCTCGGAAAACTAAAAGAACAAGAAGCCCCGGTGGAGCCCAAGAAGAAGAACCGGATCTACCGAAAAGAACTCGCGCTCGCGTTTTTGCTGTTGACCGCTGCCACGCGAAGTCTTTTATCCGCCCACGGGATCCATTTCTACTTCTTGTTGTTCCAAGGGCTTTCATTTCTCGTTGTCGGGCTAGATTTGATCGGCGAGCAAGTGGCGTAAATTGTTACGGGCCGGTAATGAGGTTCATCTCTTGCTAATACGGGTAATCGGGCCGGGTCGGGTCGGACACGGTTTGATTTAATGAGACTGTGCTGGTGAATATAGCACGATACTTGAGACTTAATATTAGAAATGATTTTTTGTGTTATTGTATAATTAATCCGAATTGGATGATTAATTTGGATTTAACGGGGTGAATTACCACTTAATACTCTGGCTCGAGGAACCAATTAGGAGCGAGCTGTATACATTGTACGTGTAATTTATATATATTTAATTAATTGAACTCTTTTTATGATTTGATTTGGGCCAAATCATATATGATAAGACTTGATTATGTATAGCCCAATTCACTCAATTCGGGCCAACCCATTAAGGCCCAACTATACCATCGGTTAAAAATTATAAAAACGGGGGTTTATTTTGAATTTTTGATGGCTTCGTTTAAATCCATTTGAATAATAGTATTTAACTAGAAAATGAGACCCACGCTACGCGGCGGGAGGTGAACCTTAAACAGCTAAATCGGTGACATTAACGTAGCTAAACACAAAATAAACGTGGTTAAGTACATAGAATAAACGTATAAAGTTACAACGAATCGGTTGTTAGCCCCGCGCTCCTCGGCGGGAGGCTCCTTCGCCACACGGTGGGAGGCTCCTTCGCCACACGGTGGGAGGCAGCCCTTAAACGGCTGAGACGGTGGCGTTAACGTGACTAAACACTAAAAGAAACGTGGTTAAGTACATAGAAGCGTATACAATTACGACGAATCGGTTGTGGAGATCGAAACATAGATAAAAAATAGTTATATAACGGAACCAATATTTTTCAGTCAGTGTCGATCTCGTTCTACACGGTATCAGCACATTACCGTCAGTCGATATAACCCAAGACACATAAAAAAATACCCTACATTGAATATAACTCCGTTTTTAACGAAATTTATACCGGGACATCAAGAAAAATAATAATAATTAACGAACGAAAATCATTATATATACTATATGGGGTAAACTCGAAACTTTAGAAACCTAAAAGGTTTAAAGTAACATTTTATAAAATCAGGGATGAGTTATGACATTTCAATAAATAAATTAGAAGGGCTGGGATTGAATTTTAAGAAAGTTACCGACACTTGCAAATAAGTTTAGTTAAAATTATGTGTACCGAGGGATACGCGTTCAAATGAACGGAAAGATTACGAACTGGGCTTATTCGTGTTTTTTCGTTTGACTTTAACCAAACAAACACGAATGAATTTTCTTGTTCATAGTTCATTGGTTAATTACGGACTTGATATAATTCTATCGTGTTTTACGATCCATGATATTTTTTTATATTTCTTTTTAAGTGTTTTTGAGATATGTGTCAAATATCCCAAACACATATTTTGTGTTGACTGTAACCTAATTCTTGACACGCTTCAGTTATTCATATTTAGTCTTTTAATTTGACTTCAACTGAAGTTTGTAGTAGTTAGCGTAAAATGTATTACTTTTGTATGGCCAATACACGTTTAGTGTAACATACACAAGAGTTTAATCTTGAAAGGGTGGTTGTAACTTACACTTACAAAAACTTCATTGACCTAACGGTACATTGGAAATAAGTTTGGTCACTACGAAAAAGAAGGGTATTTGGGACTAAACTTTTAGTCGCTAATACCCTCATATCAGTACTTAATGGTTATCAGAGACTGATTTCGTCAGTCCCCAGTCAGTGACGAATACTTAGTCCTAAATAGTTAGGTTAGTAACTGAAAATCAGTCTCCATTGTATGTCACCAACAAGAACTAATAGTTAGTCTCTGATACAAAAAATAAATCCTTAATTTGTTTCCCAAATCCCATGTTATTTCAGTCCCCAATGTATTTAATTAGTTACTGAAAATCAGTCTCAGATAATAAGATATTTCAATCCCTAATGTGTAATTTTAAGGATTGAAACTCAGTCCTTAATAAATGTCTACATTGTCCCTAATATGTTTCGTTAGATTCGTGATTCCATGTCAAATCATAAATGTGTGTCATGGTTAAAATTGTTTAAAAAAATATTTTTTTATAGAACTACTAATTTCTAGTTTTTCACATTAATATCATAAAATAGTAATAAACATTTCGTAATACAAAATAAAATACACATGACAAACACAATCCATTTCATAAAATATAAACAAACATTTAAAAGTATCAAAAGTCGAGTACAAATTCAACGTAATGTCGATACAAAGTTTCACCGAAAAATGAAGTTTGATACAAAATTCGACTATTCTTCACGAACTTCATCAATATTAACATCGGTGTATTCATATTTCATCCCCCAACCTAAGGAAAAAAAATTATAAACAAATAATTATCAAATGTTTGTTTAAAGCAAGTATGAGTTTAAAGCAAAAAAATAAAAACCCCAGCTAACCCTCCAATGGGTATGAAACTGATTAGTTGTCATAAATCATATCTTATGTTGCTAACCCCTGCAAGAAAAGACTTTGTTTCTCTTAGAATTTGCATTCTTTCCAAGACATTTGAGATCAAATAACACCTGATGCTAACTCAAGCATCATGTCCTTATCGTCTAGTATCACCGCGACAGTAATCTGATGATTTTCATAAACCTGTGTAAGCTAATGATTTTCTGTAGTGCACATAATACCTACTTGCCTCCCAATTGACTAAAACAAGTTATACTTGCAGTTGATGATAGCAACAAAATGTTTCTAACAGGAATACATTTGATAAGTGAGAACACTAACCGTATAAAATGCCGAGCACCAAACCACAAACGATAGCTGTAGTTACCACCCACAGTAGTGCACTTTTAATCCTCTTGCCAACAGTCCTGCAGACAAAAACTTTATATAAACACATACAAGATTGAAGTTTAATATAGCTACCAATTTATTCTATTTTTATAACCTAGACATGATTTATTGAAGCTGAAAACCAACCTGACGGTGAGTGCCATTTGTTTCATCAAATGAGACAACACACCAAGTCATTATGCTGAGTAAACAAGACTCAACACCAGGTTTTGGGAAGAGTTTATGACAACTTATCAACTAAATCTGATCTTTTGGCCCTGTTCCAAATTTGATTGTTTTAAGCCCTATAGTTGCAAGTCTCTCAAATGCAATTGTAAACATGTTTCTCGACAAAATAGTCTAATGCAACTCTAACAAATTATACTAGCAAATAGCAAATTAGCAGCAAGTTTAGTGGCAGGCAGGAAGCAATGTTTCACTTTTGATTAACTCCACCACTTGGAAAAATGCTTTGATTTTTGAAACTTAAACAAGTTAAGTATTACCAAAGTGGACTAAATTACTAAACCTTAAACTTAAACAACAAGTTGAGTTTTTACCATTGGAGATGCAGCCACACAAGGCTAAAATCAGGAAACAACAATGGAGCATTGGCAGACAAGAATAAAGCTGCAGGATTGAGTTAGAAGCACGAATTTAGGTTCAGTTAAATAAAAGAATGGAAACTGCAGGATTCAGGTTCAGTTAAATAAGGTGTAAGTTATATGTGCAAAAAACTCTAACATTCTTTTTGCTTTAATGTACCTGGAGTATCAGATGTAAAAACGAAAGCTTTCCTCTTTCGCGAAGATTGCGCTATTTTTTTTTGGCTTTCCTCCTTTTGCTTTAATGTACCTGCAATATGAAGGTGTACATACAAATCTCTAATTCAATTACATTGAATGCCAAGAATTCATATCAACAAACATGTGTTCGTGTTTATAACTCAATTATATTGTATGCCAAGAATTCATATCAACAAGCATCTTTAAGTCCAAAATGTGACCTAATTATTAAATTCCATCAGCAAACATGTGTCTGTGTTTATAACTATTGGATGTCAAATTTGCCTCATAATTCATACCAACACATCAGAAATTGGAGAATGTAGTTAGGTAAAACCAAATTTATGATGAACTACTAAAAAGTAAATTATTCATACAAATCTCTAACTCAATTACATTGAATGCCAAGAAACTGAAACCTAATTTGTTACACTAACATTACAACACTAAACCATCATCACTAATTTTCTTACAATTTCATACAATCCTAGAATATGAAATCTAGTTTGTTTCAGTCAAATAGAAAGCAAGAAATGAGAATTAAGAAATGAAAAAAAAGAAAGAAATGAGAATTGAGAAATTTAGTAACTCACAAATTCAAAATCAAAATCTGTCAATCTAAGATACGGTGTATGACCGTGAGAAGTAACACAAAATCGTGACTTAATGTGAGATAATCTGAAATATGTTGTGCTTACAGTAAGATCCACCTCTGCCGAGGCCACGACGGAACCCTAGCGCTAGATCCATTCATCCGCCTAAATCTTGATCGTCTCTGTCCCTCATAACCGCCACCGGTCATCGTCTTCATCTTTTCTGTTTCCTACCGGTTAGCAACCCTATCGCCGCGCATGTCGCCTGGATTAGGCCCGTTGATTTTACCCGTACCCGATTAACCTGACCCGAACCAACTATCACCCGAACCGATTAAACCCGTACCCGAATAACCCGTAACCGATTAACCCGAAAACCGTTTAAACCGATTGTTATTCGGATCGGGTTTCGGTTAGACTTTCAAGCATCAAAAACCCGATTAACCCGAATAAACCGAACATTTATATATTCTACCATTTCTTTTCTCACCATCACCACCAACACCACCAAAATCCGCTTCTAAAAAATGAGTTTAAAAAATCCACCACATAAACACGAATACTTCTATTTGAAACTTTAATCTTTTGGAAATGTACTTATTTTTGTTTCACATACACGTTTATTTTATGTTTTTAAACTTAATTCATTTTTTTTTTCAACCATGTGTCCCTACCCGAAACCCGACCCGATTAAACCGAAAACCGATTAACCTGAACCCGATCTACCCGAATGTTATTCGGGTCGGGTTTCGGATAAATTTACACACACGGAAAAACCGATTAACCCGAACCGATCTACCCGAAACCCGATTAAATTACCCGAACAACACCCCTAGCCTAGATGTTCGCCGGAAGGGGGAGTCGGGACAACTGGGAGGTAGGAGCGCGAGAAAGGATTAAGTTGAAAGAGAAGAAACCCTAGGTCTTATTCGATTTTGAGACATCGCACGCGAGAAAGGAATAATGGGCGGGGTGTTGAAATTTTATAAAATGCCCATTAAAAGATGACACACAGTGTGTATTCCGTGTGTTTTTATTTTTCTATTACGACATTTAAACGATGACACATACAGTGTGAGTTAGTTCACGCGTCATTAAAGCTCTATTTTCTAGTAGTGATGAACCTATACATGACATGTAATTTACGGGTTGATATGAACACGACGTTTTAAACCGAAAACTATACATTTTAATCTTTTTGTTGAATATTAATTCTTTAAAAACAGAAAACTATACATTTTAATCTTTTTGTTGAATATTAATACTTTAAAAATATCAGTCTCTAATCTTAGTCCTTGATATTGTTTGTTTCAAGAATAGTGAGGACTGGTTTTGACTCTATAATATATTTCCTTTAAATTGGTGAACATATTTCTATTTTTGGTGACTGAATATCAGTCTCTAGTTCTTTTGTCCGTATAACATGTCAGAGACTAAATATCAATTCCGAATAAGGTTACGAAAAAATATCTTTGACACTAATTTTCAGCCCCGATACCTCTAATCAAATGGTAGAATTTGTCTAACATAATTGGAGACTAAAAATTAGTCACTAAGCATTTCCTATATCAAAAGGCAATGGATACTGATTATCAGTCCCTAATACATTCCCTCTATATTAGAGACTGAAGATTAGTCTCTAACACATTTGCGTCATTACTCGTTATACAGGGAATATACTTGGGACTGAAATTCAGTAGCCAATAGTTTCCCTCCAAAAAATTTTACGACACACACATATTTACGACTTAAATTTAGTCTCAAATAATGGGCCTAAGTATTAACGACTGATTATTAGTTGTAAAACATGTTGAGTAAAAATTAGTCTCAAATATTTTTAGCAACTGATAAATCAGTCTCAGATACTACTTATTTGAGACTGATAAATCAGTCCCCGAGACTTTAGTCCCTAATAGTCACTTTTTTTTTGTAGTGGGTGACCTTGTGGTTAGTGTGAACAACTCCAAAGCCTTAGTGAGATATGCGAAGTTGGGGACAACATGTGGCGGTTGCACAAGGTTGTTTCGGCTAACTGTAATACACTGTTAATAAATGTAAGTAAAAATATAAGACATGCCCGATATGAAGACAAGGGAGCAACATCAATGACAAAATAGAAGGTGTCTAGATTAGAGAATCACTTGTTGACAAAAACCCTAAGCTCTAATACCATAAATATTCTAATACTCTTAACCTTTAATACTTATAGGATACAACTTGATCATTGTCTATTTAAAAAGTTGATACTTCTTAGTTCAAAATATTGAACCACCAAGGTTTTCAAATCTTTATATTAAATTTATAAATTATATAGGATTACTTTGGGAGATTGCTTTTTATTTGTCCATAGTCCCATACTTCGGTAGTAATAGAGGAAACATGGAATGAGATATGTATGCCACATGCATGTGATTTGCAAAATCCATGTGCTATGTCTCTTCCAATATAGGTCATTTTTATTTCATTTAATAATTGAATGGGTATCATCCGTTGGGCTTGTTATTGAGCTTGGGCTCATGATGGGCTAATACATTTAATGCCCCTATGCCTCCTATAGGGATTAACCTAATCCTCAATCCTTAATTCCAAATTTCCAATGGGCTCAATGGGCTAATACATTTTATGCCTCTTTAGGGATTATCATTAACCTAAACTCTAATTCCTTCCTTAAAGATTGGATGTTAGTAACTATATCTCCATATTATATGCCAGTGAGCTGATGATGGAGTGGTAAGGAAGAGATTTGATATTCCTTGTAACCTAGGTTCGAATCCTGCCCTCCCCATTAGTTTCTGAGGCATGCAAATGAGGTCTAGTTCTTAGGCTGATGCACCAAGGTTTTACCCACACCGATCCAGGGTTCGAGCCTCGGCTATCCCTCAAGCCCGGAAGGGGCCGTATTGGGTGAGATTTTTCCTTGGATGCTCTACAACTCTGACGCCAAGTGGGCCCGGTTAAGACAACATATTGGCAGGAGTTGGACGAGGCTCTCCCATGCAAAGAGGGGTGCGACGTCACAACATTCAATGTTCGTCGTTCAAAAAAAAAATCTCTGTATTATATTACTACTACTATGACGAATTCGATAGGGGACGACTTGAGACATCGATATTGGGAATTCGATACATATGTATACTTAAAACATAATCAAAGTTTAGTCGGATCGCTCAAATTCAAATACAAATTCGCATACCAACATTCGATTTTGAGTTTTACTGATTGACTTTTTTTCATAACAGATCAAATATTTACCATATAATTACATGTATACTAATATAAACGTTTTGGGTTAATGATGAATAAAGTAACCGGTTTTTCATATTTATAACTTCTCTCTTGTGACCATACATGGATACAAAAGTGTAAAAGTAAAAAAACACGGCATTTGTGAAGTTTTTTTTTGAGTTTTTACCATTTATAAGAATATAGGAAAGAAGGTAAATGCAATTTACCCCCCTCTTCCCTGTTATAAATACATCACAACTTCACTCGTTCACCATCAAGTAAATTCACATCTTCACTTGTGTTATCGGCCATGAAGTCTCCTTCCTTTGCTTTAGCAGCTCTTGTCTTGGTTGCAATATATGTAGGTTTCTTTTTTAACATTCTTTACTAGTTACCTATTTCATTGCATAATGTACAAGCTTGGTTTCATATAATTTACAACTTGAATGTATAAGTTACTAGATCAAATGTTACAACGTGTTAAAATGATGATGTTATGTAGTAAGATGAAGTGTAATAGTTATAGATCTTTTTTTTTATGCCAATGAGTTTGTTGAAGGAGTTGTATGTTCTAATTCATTTGAAATTTGTGTATCATATTATAGGTGACGCATGTTAGCTTTGCAGCGCCAATTCTCTTACCACCACTAAATCCTCCATTCAATGCCACCCCACCACCACCAGTCACCCCACCGGTTCCAGCTCCGTCAGGATGTAACACCACATCTCCGACACCCACACCAACTCCGACATATCCGTTGCTACCAACACCCATACCGCCTCCCCCGACACCCGTGCCTCCAACATATCCCTTGCCACCCACACCGAAAACCCCGACGCCCACACCACCTCCGACATATCCCTCACCACCTACACCCACACCCACCCCGCCTCCAACATATCCCTTGCCACCCACACCCAAACCCCCAACGCCCACACCAGCTCCAACATATCCGTTGCCACCCACACCGGCTCCAACTTATCCCTTACCACCAAAACGGCCCCCAACTTATCCCTTACCACCCACACCGCCTCCAACATATCCCTTGCCACCCACACCGCCACCAACATATCCCTTGCCACCGACACTCACACCGCCACCAACATATCCCTTGCCACCCACACCCGCTCCACAAGCCTGTAAGCCAACTCCACCTGGTATATCACCCACAATCGTTCCTACACCATCTAATATAACACCTCCGTCCGCTCCACGACCTGGTGGTAAATCACCGGGCGTCCCTCCACCCATAGCACCAACACCATCTACTATAACGCCCCCACCGGCTCCAACCCCAAGTTCACCAACCATCACCCCAACAGTTGCACCTACACCAACAACACCTGTAATTCCTTCACCATTTCTTCAGCCTCCGAACTCTTTTCCACCACCCAAGCCACCTTGCGCCCCTGCAACTCCATCATCTCCTAATCCATCACCACCCTTTCCTCAACCACCCGTTCGAACCCCACCACCAGCCAATCCAAACCCACCCAGTCCTAACTCACCCAACTCATCTCCACCGCCTGCTAATCCGCCAACGCCCATTCCTCAACCGCCTGTTCGAACCCCACCACCAGCCAATCCAAACCCACCCAGTCCTAACTCACCTAATTCATCTCCACCACCTGCTAATCCGCCAACGCCCATTCCTCAACCACCTGGTCGAACCCCACTACCAGCTAATCCAAACCCACCCAGTCCTAACTCACCTAACTCATCTCCACCACCTGCTAATCCGCCAACGCCCGTTCCTCAACCACCTGTTCGAACCCCACCACCAGCCAATCCAAACCCACCCAGTCCTAACTCACCCAACTCATCTCCACCACCTGCAAATCCGCAAACGCCCATTCCTCAACCACCCATTGCTCCACCAACGTCACCTTGCACCCCTGCAACTCCATCATATCCTAATCCACCAACGCCGATTCCTCAACCACCAGTTGGAACCCCACCACCAGCCAATCCAAATCCACCCAATCCTAATTCACCCAACTCATCTCCACCACCTGCTAATCCCCCAACAATCATTCCACCCGCCACTCCATCTAATCCACCATCACCATCACCTTCACCATGCACCATTAATCAACAAGTCAATAAGCCACCAAGCCCACCAGCAGACTTTAAAGGTAACATCATTTTGGTTCTTACATGACAAAAAAAATTTCATTTCATAAATTTCAAGAATCATGTTTAATCATTTTATAATCATATGGATGCAGGATGTTTCTCATCATGCGGATCAAGGTGCGTGGTGCATTCGAACCAAAGCAGGTGTCATCAAGACTGCATGGCATGCTGCAATCGATGCAACTGTGTTCCTCCCGGGCAGTATGGAAACAAAGAGATCTGCGGCTCATGCTACACGGACATGAAAACTCAAGCCGGTAGACCAATGTGCCCATGAAGACCAACTAAAATATATCTATATTTACTTAAAGTATAACAATAAATTGGTCTTGTTTTTTTTTTTTTGAAATTCGGTTGCTGTTTGCTTGCAAAATTGTCAAACTCTTGCTATGAAGCAGGAGCACTTTAACGAATACAATATGATTATCAACAACCATTTCTCATTTCTGTGAACTAGTTTCATTAATCATCAATTCATCATGCAATTAACATACTTACGGTGATAATCTGTGAAGAAAATCTCACTTGATGATATTATAGTTTAATTATCAACGAAATAGGATATAAGTATACGAATTATATGATGTTTATCGTTCAAAAAAATATGATAAATTCAAGATAAATTATCAAACAATGTGATGAAATATCATCCTCAGAATCTGACCTAATTGAACGAATCGCACCGGCGCCGGATCTCTCCTCTCCGGCCACTCTTCACGCCGTATAAACTCAGCTTCTCCATTGCTCGACCAAATGCCTCAAAGAACGCCTTCTGGTCTCTAGCGTACAGCTCTACATACGGCCTTGTTCTCGAATCCATTACCAACGCCCTGTCCGATTTCAGCACTCCGAGTCCTTTAGGCAGGTTTTGATAATACGCATTATCGAAATTCCTTGAAGTCATCACGTCGTTAAACACTGACAGTGACGGATTCTTGTGGTAATCTGCACAAGCAGATCTCAATCCTTCGGCGTATCTTCGATTGAACGACGGATCGATTGGTGATGTTCGGCTGTAATTGTAGATATCTGAGCTGAACTCCTTGCAATGACTGAATCCGATGGTGTGAGCGCCGGATAATGCGACCATTTCCTGAATCGAAAAGCCTCTGGAAGTGAAGATAGTAATGAGTTGATTCATTGACATAGTAGGTCGAGGTAGATTGCCTTCAACGCGTGATGCTCGCGAGATTAATCCATCTCGCCGGCCTAATTTGACGTTGTAGAATGGTCCCCCCATCATCGTAACGAGATTCCGAGTAGCGACGGCGAGTATATCCGCACAAGAGACGACGCCAGGACAGGCGAGTTCGAGTGCGGTTTTTGCCCTAACAATGACGTCGAATCCGTCTCCAGGAAGGGAGAGGTTGATGTCGGCGTCACGCTCGGCTTTGTTGAAGTGTGTGGAGGAGATAAGGACGGAAGAATCGCAGCCTTCGACGAGGCAGTCGTGGAAGAAGAGGCGGAGAGCGGCGGCGGCCGTGGTAGGGGAGTTGATTTGCTTGTTCGTTGTGGTATCCTGCATTATCTGTTCAAATCTGGGGCATGATTTCTGGTAGTAAGTGGTGGTGAGTTGCTGCGAGTGTGAAGATAAGATGAAGAATGAGAAGGAAATGATTAAGAGTAGGGAGTTTAGTCTGACTGCCATTGATGCGTCTGTTAGAGCAGCTTCTAGCTTCAGAGTTGAATGAAAGCAGCAGAAGATGGTTTTGAGCGGTAGGGGAGCGCGTGAGAGCGTGAAAATTGACGCGCCATTTTCTTTACAAGCTACCACTGATTGCGGTGGATGAACTTTACTAAATACATTTGTTACACTAAACTATTTAATAAATGGAAAAAGTGAATATGATGATGTGACGAAACCAATCAAAACTAGAAAATTTTAATTAAATCTAATTAAAAAAAGTAATCAAATCCTTTTATTTGGAAACCAAATCCATTGTTATCGAGATATCATCCCATCGAGAAAATTGAATACAATGTTGTTAGCGATCTAAATTGTATGTGAAACCAATCTAAACTACGTAATTTTGATTAAATATAATTAAAAAAAAATTAATCAAATACTTTTGTTTGGAAACCAAATCCATTGTTATCGAGATATCATCCCATCAAAAAAAGTGAATATGATGTTGTTAGAGATCTAAGTTGCATGTGTAACCGATCGTAGTTTTGATTAAATCTAATTTAAAAAAATTAATCAAATCCTTTTATATTTGGAAACCAAATCTATTGCTATCGGGATATCATCCGATCCACATGAAGGTAAATTTGAATATTTATTATTTAATAAATCAGGACTATGAGTATATGTTGAATCATTATCATTGACCTGCTCTACTATTCTTATGTATCATACACAACGATTCATTGGACTTGAATGTTTTATCCAACGTTATTAGCAACATAACTTAGATCCTTAAGTTCATGCTCGTAGACAACAATTTCAACTTATAAATAAGATAAATAGATCACGATTCACGAAGTTAACGATCTAAATTGGGTATTGGGAAGAAAATTATGATAACAATGGATTTGGCTGTAAAATAAAAGGATTTAATTATTTTTTTTAATTAGATTTAATCAAAATTATATAGTTTTAATTGGTTTCACATACAACTTAAATGACTAATAACATCATATTCACTTTCCTCTTAATAAATAGATAAATATTATTAAATATTAATCAAGTTATCATGGAATTAAATATTTTAAAAGTTACTAATCAACTTTTGTAAACCACAAACCTGCATGTTGCATGTTGTAGGATTTAAACTCCTAACATCTAGCATAGAGACAAGACACTTATACGTGTATCATGGAATCATTTAGTGTTCTTTTTAACGACGGGAGGGTGTTACTCCGATTCATCTGGTTTACTAAGAATTCAAATGTACAATCGTTAACTACGGTTTTTGTTTCGGCTTCAAGGAACAACACAGAAAAACATTATGTTTAAGGGTCGGCCGAATGAGCTCGTTTTACCGATTTGATGGTTTAGGAGTTTGGTTTCTCTATTTGAATGGATTTTTCTTTTTTAAATCATTAGTATGTATTAGAACTTTTAAAATGATAAAGACTATTCCTGATTATAATGCAAATACATAACTAAATATTTCAAAAAAAAAATGTGAATAATAAAAGTTAAATATATGGTTCAATTTACACGGTCAGTTCCATGTTTAAAACCGGAGTAAACCATTAAATCAATAAATCGTCACAAAAGAACCGCTTGTACTTTAATCCCGCCATGTTTACCATTTCTAAACCACCATACAACCGACATCAATGCTTGGATTACCACATCCATATGAAGTCTTTTTGAATCTCACTTGAAAAACTTGCTATCAACTATTTTTTTTTAAATATTTAACCGTCCAGTTTTTAATTCTGTTTCTTGATATTGTGAAACTTTTTTAAAATTTTAGCTTCAAACTAATACATAATTTAAATGGTCGTAGGTTCAAATCTTGTGAAATACAGGTGTAATAATTTTAGAATTAAAGTAGGTACAGAGTAGAAAGTGTTATTATTATAATAAAAGGTGTTCTCAAAGTTGCTCTGATTGACCAGAAACCACTTACACATAGGGGTGAGCAGTTAACGGGTATTACCCGTCACACCCGTCAAACCCGTTGGAACCGACCCGTGAGGAACTGTGAAAGCTAACTAGGGTACGGTAAACGGGTCTATGATTTAGACTCAAAAAGGTAGGGGTCGGGTACGGGTCTAGAACCGAACATAACCCGTATACCCGTTAAACCCACCAACTTTTAAAAAGTAACAAATATTCAAAATATTTAGTGTAGATCAATATGTAAATATGTGATTTACTTTTTAAATTTACCAAATTTAAAAGATATGACAATCAATAATAAATTCAAAGAATGATTTTTTATTTTTTTAATCACATCCACATGGTCTTTTTTATTATTAATCGTTGTTTTTTTATATCTTTTTAAGAAAATCGAGTCCATGAGATTGAATTTATATTGAAAAAATAATAATTTTGAAGATCAAAGAAAGCTCGAAAAATCTGACGTTTATTTAATTTTGAGACATTTATTTTTGAAACCATACTGCTTATTTGCGTGTTTAGTTTTAAATACTATTTATTTGTTTTTGAATCATGGATACTATTTTGAACACTATTTGTTTGCTTTTTGAACCATCCTAATTGCTTTTGAATGATTTGTTGTTAAATTAACACAGTACAAACTTTGATAATCTCATTCGTTAACTATACGGGTCCATCTTCACAAAACCCGCGAACCCTTACCCGTTTACCCGTGGACCCTTAACCGACCCTTTTAACTACTCTACCCTGTCACGGGTGTGTATTCGGGCATCAAAAGGGTAAGGGTACAGGTACGGGTATACCCGTACGGGTCGGGTATACCCGTTTGCACACCCCTACCTACACAACTGGTTATGGCGTCCACAGATAGAACCAACGAACTAGAGAGTTGTACCAGATTCTCAAAAGTTATTTCTTTTTTTACTCTTTCCTTTCAAATCTAATTAACTATTGATTTACTACTTTAATTTTATACTGTAAATCAAAATCAGAAGATAAAATAATTCTATATTTTTTTTGTTTTAAACCATTTAAGAATGTGATCCGGGTTTTGAAACCGGCCTGATCGTTGAACTACAAAGCCGGTCCGATCATGATTCCAATTATACAAGCATTAATTAATTAATAAAAGTGATGTGAATGGATGCTGGCTGGGACAGAAAGGTGTGTGTTGGATGGTCATTATTTTCATTGTCATGTTTAAAAATCAGACCATATGAGCATGTTAGTGGACCCCAACCGATCCAACCATATTTCTTCAGATTTTCAAAATACCTTGGGGCTACATGTCAACATGTGTCACTATACAAACACCAATTCGGTGCCTAATATTCCCAGAACATAATATTAATCATATTAAAATAAATATTCTCTAAGCTCAAATTCCTGCAATTTCCAGGCTGCATTTTCTTTTAAAATCCCAAAAAACCAAACTGTGAATACTGGTGTTATTCACAAAACCAAAGTACACGTGTCGGTTACATATTTCTGATTTTGGTGGTGGTTTTATTTTTATTTTTTGTGGGGTTTTTTTGTAAGGCATGTTAATGTGATGGTCTGGTACACACCAAAAGTGATGATGTCGATGTTATATGAGCATGTAAAGTTATACATGTAATATAAATATGTAAATCAATACTCGTGTACCATAAAGAAGGGCACGCAAACTACATATTCACAGTTAATTCTTTGATTTCTTCCATTGAAATGACCTGCATTTATTGAAGGATAGGTTATGCAATTACTAGAGGTGCAATTCTGGCACGGATCAATTAAAAACTAGCTAAAAGGATGGGTAACAGGTAGGAACAAGCGTTTTAAAATGCAATCGTAATGGTGAGGTTGGGTCGGGTCGACCTAAAAACAACTTTTGTCCATTGTTTACAAATATTACAAACGATTTTTGAAACTTTATATATTAAAAAAAAAACCTTTACACGTTGCAGCTTGTTACAACGCGAAATAAATCACGTTTTGGGAAAAAAAAACTATAAAAAGGGAAAAAAATATTTATAAAAAACTAAGCTGACGTCAACAGCCGAAGCAAGGGGGGGGGTGGGGGCGGGAATCGAAACCGCGTCTCGCCGGCCAGAAGGCTGCACGCGGACCAGTTGGGCCAGCACCCAGTTTGGTTCAGTTTCAGCACCAAATCTATACTATATAATAAATAAAGGTTTTTCATGCCACGTGTCGTCTCCATATTCATTCTCATCATTTTTTCTCGCATCTCTCTCTTATTAAATACACCTCTATTTTTTAATAATAATATATTTTTATTGAAAATACTAATTATTATACTAATAAAACACCTTTAATTTAAATTATCCCTTATTATAAGAAACTTTGAAATCTAATTATATAACTTTTATTTTCAATCAAATAGTAAATGAAAGTCAAATTACATTAAATAGTAATGAACGTATTTTCGAAACCTAATTATACATATTAATTTTTACATATTTTGAATTTTGTTTTCTATTCTTGGTATATGTATAATACATTTTTACGCCTGTAAATATATACACAAATATTTAAGAATTTTATATATTAATATTTTTCATTTAAGAATTTTATATATTAATATTTTTCACCCCGTGTGTAATACACGGGGTCTAAGCTAGTGTGTATATACAAAAAATCTTTTTTAGAAAACTCAGCATAAGAAGATAGCACCTTGAGCTTCTCTACTTGTTCCATATGAACAGTAAAATTCGTGAGGGCCACCGACATAGCCTTTTATATTTATATGTAATAGTTGATCATAATCATTTAAAAATATTATAAATAGTTGGTCAAATAAATATGATTATAAAACAGTATTATTACAAAATAATCTAAATCTTTGAATAACACCATTTAGAAGGTTGTATGTGTTCAACCCATTTGACCCGTTCCCTTTCTAGCCAATTTTATTGATGAAAGGGTAAAAACTTTCACCTCCAACTAAAGATAATCAAGCATTTACAACTCCCTGAGTTTTTTTCAAAGAGTTGGATCGTTATTTTAATAAATAGTTTTTGCAGTTATAAAGATATTTTAATTTTTTTTTAAATCCGAAAGAAATGACAACAAGTGTTAGCAGGTAAACCAACTACACCAATTTTTGACTTTTTACCCAACTCGCCCCACCTGCAAGTTCTATTAAAGCAAGAGTTGTACAACTAGAAGCAATTGTTGTACTTGCTTGACATGTTATAATCATAAAGCTATTTACTTGAAACTGTTGGCTTTCTTAAATTCTATAATTACAAAAAAGTAGGATCATATTACCTGCTCATCGCCAGCAAAATCGTTATCCGGAGTGAGGAAAAGCATGCAGTGGCACTCTTTTCTGAGAAATAAAAGTCAATGTCTTAATCAGCTATGGAAATCTTTGCTAGTAAAAAGCTAAATATCCTCCAATTATCAGATGTCATATTAAAGTCGTAAACAAACTAAAATCTAACATTTAATAAAAATTTTATGACACAAAATAAAGTCAGATACCTTTCTCTCATGGGAACACAAGGGCAATTCCAAAAGCCTTGTGTTGCCTCAGCTGCTTTGTCATCATAGTGCCTGTTTACATACCATATCACATATTATCTGATTTATACAGAGAAGCACTTGGTTTAAAATGAGACATTTCAGAGATTTTCTTAGGTAAATGAGCAAGGATTGCAGCATACCTGCAGGGGCAAAGTGGTGCACCCAATGAATCTTTGTGGTCTGCTAATCCCTGTGTCCATCGATAGAATCAAAAACTTCAATTTTACCGTATCAAATAAATATTAATGAACCTAATACAATTAAGACCAAAAACTTCACACACGCTTGAATAGATATCCAAAACGAGTAATATAGATACGTATAAGCAATAAACATAACAGTTTAGGCCTCCAAAGAAAAAAATTGTGGTTTATAATTTTTGGTTTGATAAGCTGACACGTTACAAAGGCAAATGAGCATACCAAATGGCATGGCTAGGCAATGAGATGCTCACCTAGAGGCTAGATATTCATTTGAAGCCAACTAATCTACAAAGTGCATTTTAACTGGTATTATTGATATAATTCAGTTTGAAGTTGCAATGGGTTTAGAGATTACTTGAAAGCCTAAAATAGGAACTGCATAATGCTTATTGACTATTGTACATAAAGTATGAAGTTTCAAGTTTGAGTTAGATACCATGAGAAAAGGTTTTAAAAGAAATACAGACAGCAAAATGAACTTGTTAAAGGATACCAAGCACCAAAACTGCTGCTTATTTCCAAAGAGATATGTGCCTCAAGGAGTGTAGTGATGTGTGCCAAACCCACGTAGCCTTCAACTAGTCCCATGCAGCAGCAATGTCATTCCTATGTTATTTCCTTTAAGTTATTTACTTCAGTTATTTTCATCAAGTAGTGGGTGTAGTTGAGTAGTAGGTTTCGGTTAAGTTGTAAGCCTCTATATATGGCAGAAACCTTTAGTAATATTTATGCATATTTGAGTTTGTAAAACACTCCCAAACTATCTTCTGCTCCTCTCATTCTTTTATGTTCTTGCTTCTAAATTTGGTACTTAACCCGCAGGTCAGTGGTCGCCTTTTAAACCAAGCCTGACTTAGAAAAGACTTGTATTATGGCTGTTTTGCCTAATATGTGATATACATTAGGTAAATTCAATTATGTACTTTTTATTATATTTAAGTAGAATGTATCACTTTGATAGAACCCAAAGTTGGATGCTTTGATTAAACTGAAAAAGTAGTACAGATAGTGCCCAAATTCGATAATGGGTGATCTCCGATTACAAGGTTAGAAACCCTAAATTGATTAACATAAACATCGACCCCTAAATAAAACTAAGCTATCCCTATTAATACTAAACCTAATTGACGGTTCTAGGGCTTAACTGCCCCACTACGCTTCAATTGGGTTGGGCGGGAATTAAAAGCGGGAAAATAATTGATCGGGTTCGTATCAATACTTCCGGCCCGGAAAATCGACTTGTCCACAAGTCGGGAAGGGAAGTGTTGCCCCAAGCTATAAGCCATTCAATTGAAACTGGACCAGCTTTCTGAACTCCGCAACTGTCTAAAACGAAACAAGTGTGGAGATCAATTTCCAAATCTTTAATAATATGCTGGGAAGTATCCACTAAAGCAAAAGACTGATCATGGGCCGGAATCACAACTTTGTTATGTGCAAGTGGGCCAGCCCACACCTCTAAATTGGTACGTTTCAAATCTCCCATCTTAAATGGACCACCAACTCCGATCCTCAATTGAACAGCGTCTCCTATCTTCAATTGATCATTGTCTTCGATCTTCAATTGAACACCCACGATCTTCAATTGAACACCCAAAACATGCTTTGACCGATCTTCGTCATCACTAGCGCTATTGTCTGGGATTTCTTCTGCAATTAGGTCTTGATTGTTGCACCATAGGGGTGTTCCAAACATCACGGCCTTGAGTTCTGCAATCACCCCTCAATTGTGACTCTATGGCGTCGAGCTTGGCGGCGATGACGGCTAATTGAGCAGCGATTTGACCAGACGAACCACTGTTACCATCACTGCACCAGGTTTGCACCATATTTCCTTCAATTTCCCGGCAATGGAACCAATGATAGAACCCAAAGTTGGATGCTTTGATTAAACTGAAAAACTAGTACAGATAGTGCCCAAATTCGAGAATGGGTGATCTCCGATTACAAGGTTAGAAATTGACTAACATAAACATCGACCCCTAAATAAAACTATAATAGCCCTATTAATACTATACCTAATTGACGGTTCTAGGGCTTAACTGCCTCACTACGCTTCAACTGGGTTGGGCGGGAATTAAAAGCGGGAAAATAATTGATCGGGTTCGTATCACACTTCCATGGCAGTTGAGCAGTTCAGAAAACTATCAGAGCACATCACCAAAAATTTATACTGTATATGTGTGTGTGTCTATATGGAGAAATGTTTAATACAAAACCTGTTTTAAGTACAGAACCTCATAAATAGTTGTACCTAAATCTTTAAACATGATGCATAAGACAGTTATGAACTTATGTATCCACAAAACTGCCTCTCTTTCTCTCCCCCACTATATCTCCATAGCACTACGTACATGTGTTTATGTGGTTTTCATGGTTCTCTACTTAAAATTGGTTTTGTATTAACCGCGCCTCTACGTGTGCGTGTGTATTGTAAAGATATGTCTTCTATCTTTTAAAAGGAATGAAGTCGTAAGATCTCAAGTGTGTGAGTTCTAAGGATTTCTTAATGAATAGATCCATAATCAGAGAAGTATTGGTGATTATTCCACAAGAACAGTAACATGTTAAGGAGGAAACTTTTGACCAGTATCAATACTGATATGGTGAGACCTAATTGCTAGATAAGTAGGAAACTCCCATTTTACAACATTTTTACATTTCATGGTTCAACTCTTTGTTTTCATGTAATACTTTAAGTTGTTAGTTAATCAAAAACTTCAAGTTACTTGAGCAGTAGATTAGAAAGAAAGAAAGAGTGCTAAAGAAACTCGGAATGAAAAAGTACACAAAACTCTTACAGTTTCAAATAAAAAGAAAACATTGAAAGAAATACAAGGAAATGAATAGTAAGTCTATGTAGGTCAAAAAATAACTGTCAAAGAAAATCCTAACAGAATGCAATGCAACTCAAACCAAATCCTAATAGAGGAAAACCTTCATAGTCCCACAGGAGAAAACAGTGGAAAGAAGTAGTACCTTGATAACCACAGAAGTAACACTTTTGTCGACACAAAAATATGTGCCAGATCTACGGGCATACTGCTCCGAGAATTTCCTCATAATTTCAACAGACTTATCAGATGGTTCAGCTGAAACTGTTTACAAAGAACAATAATCTTAGCAGCACGGAAAGTACCACCAATAAAACTGCAAGTCCTTTAGCAATGTAACCTAATTCGACACAAATTTCGATACCAACTGACTTCAGCTTGAATGCATTAATCTCATCTCCTTGCTGCAAGCAATAATATTTTGTCGACTGCCAGGAGTTACTATGTCAAGGTATATATTATTCCGTGCAAACTAATTCCATACAGATTTAGTTTCAAATACTAAAGAGTACAGATAATATGCTGAGAAACCATGTATGTGAGCAAGTAAAACATTAATTAACATCAATTAAAATTATAGACCATTAATACGCACAAATTTAATGAATATGAACATCATTAGCATGAAGACGTTTAAATCCTTATAAGGAATACTAATTATAAGGACCACATGATCTAATAAACCTGCTACTAGCATGAGCATGAGAGCATCATATGCCAAAACATCAAAAAGAGGTGAAATCATGATTTGGAGAAATCACATCAATGAAATCGAAGGAAGAGAAGCACAATCATTACGACTACATTTATCATCTTATCCAGGTAACGACTGCATATTTCGCGAAAACAATAACATCAAATAAACTCTAACCGAGAGCAATTCGACTAATAAATTCTACAAAAATAATAATACGTATAGCTAGGGTTTCAACGCGGAACAAAATTGACTCTAATCAAAGGCATCAGAGCAATATGAGCAAATTACCTTTAACAATGACGAATCGACGGGAACGGAGGTGCGTAGGAGGCGCTGTGAAAGAGGAAACGCCGAATCCGACGGCGTAAGACATGGTTGCCGGTAGAGCTCTCATGACGGTCATTATGTTGAGAATTGGATGGATTACGGTAAGTAAAACAGAGCAGAAGTAGCAGTATCTGGAGATGAATCAGCGAGAAAAGCTCGGAATCATCGTAGGTGAACTATATATACATCTGTGTGTATGATTTGGCGTCACAGTAGAGATTTTTTAGATTCCAAAGAGGACGTGAGCACGGAGCACCACTCGTTGTGATAATAATTTATCCGATCCGCTGAAATTCTCAGGTTGCCACTCGCCCACGCTTGTTGGTTGTTTTCATCGTCTTTTAAATGGGCTTAATTTGTGGTCAATTTAGCCCAGTATTAATATGGGCTTCACTATATTCGGCTTTTATTGTCTCGTTTCATTTTGTCACAAGCACATGGTTAGGTTAGGTTAGGTTAGGAAGGAATAAGTTGTAGTTTCAAATAACTAAATCTATTATGTGTTTGATTAAATGAAAATAAAATGATGTTTATAATAGTAAATAATTAATATCCTCTATCTAATAAAAGAATAAATTTTAGGATATGTGTCGCTTTGTGGTTAAACCTCACATCCATTTTCTCGACTAAACCCGTTGTTCATCAAAACTACGTCGTTTTGATTAAATCTCATTAAAATTAATTACCTCCATCAATTTTGGATCATTCTCCTTCTATCCCATATTCATACCCAGTTTAGTTAAAAAGTAACGTACGTTAAGAGGGAATCAATTTATGAAAATGTAACATTTTTAACTTATTATATGGTCTCAAATTTTAGGTGGTTGTTTTTTTTTTGTTGATGAATTGTTACTTTTATATATACTATTTTATCTTATTTATTGTTTAAAGTTACTAACTATATGGTTTATCCAAGATTTTATTGCTCTCAATAAAAATACATTTAACTTATAATTAAATATTTATACTAATGAATTTGCATAACCAAGTAATTATTGCAGTATTTTCGTATATGTCAACTCGTAAAAAAACAAGTTTTGTCGCTTTTTTTATACATCAAACTATAAAAAATGCATTCTGTAAGAAAAGATAATGTAAGATATATATATGATCAAAAACTATTTTTACAAGAAAAATTAGTTCATATTTTGATATTGCAAATTGTTTTGAACACCGAAAGATTCATTTAGATCAAATTGATGGAGGTAACAGTAATAAAGATTACAAAATGACGAAGGTAGATTTGAGTAGTACAAGAAGAGATTTGGTCAATTTTAATGAGATTTAATCAGAACGACGTATGTGACATTATCTAAAGTTAAAAGTAGAGACATACCGAAATTATTAATCTTAGATAAAGATGATAAACTTACCAATAAAACCTCAAACATTGTATAAAAGTAAGTATTTGAAGATTTGTGAATTAAAATTATAACTTTAAATTTTTTATTATTATATTTAATACATTTCAATCATAAGAAATATTTTGATATTTATGAATTATACTATTTTCATTATTCAACCCGTGTAATACACGGGTTTTTAACCTAGTAACAAATAAACACGTTATTTGAACACAAAAAAAAATATAATAATATTTAATTTTCTTTTATTTATTCTTAGTTTGTTATCTTTTATATATTCCTTTTGGATGATGTATTTTAACCAAAGTTTTCACTTAATCTTGTAACAATGAACTACTATTAGTTCACTAAATCTTGTAACAAGTAACTATTTTTTTAACCAAAGTTTTCACTTAATCTTGTAACAATGAACTACTATTAGTTCACTAAATCTTGTAACAATTAACCATTTTTTTTCCTCATAGCCGACAAAGGGATTCCATGGTTACTTGGCCGAGACTTATCCAAGACTTTTTGCTCTTGAAACTTTAAAAAATTGTCGAATAGGAGATCATAAAAGGGATAATTTATGGGAATGGGAATGGCTTATAGTGATAGAAGCGGAGAGTTGAGGAGAGCCAACATTCTTCCCTTCAACAATTGTTGGATCAAGTCCAATGGTCTAATTCAAGGGATATGTGGAGATGGGATTCAAAATGAACTTAGTGTCAATGGGTTGAAGAAATCTGTTAAATAGAGAGTTCTTTTGGATGGAGCATCTCTGGCCCGTTGGAACTAAGGAGTGCCTAAAAAGATCAACATATTCTCTTGGAGACCTCTGCTTGACAGATTGCTGACTCGGGTGAACCTTTTGAATAACGGTTTTGATATCCCATTCATAATGTGTCCATTTTGCACCAATAAGATTGAAAATGTGGAACATCTACTTGGTACTTGCCATACAGCTACTACTGTGTGAAGGTCTATTATGATTTGGTTAAACATTGCCGGTCCTATAGTTGGGAAGCCGATCGATTTGGTTATTTGGATTGTTTCATTAAATCTCTCCAAAAAAAAAAAAAACATGTGGTGGGGGCATTATTTTCACGTATTAGTGGGTGATTTGGAAGACACAGAATGAAGCTATATTCAAGGCGAATGATTTGAAGACGGACCTTATATTTGATTCGATTTCCAATTTTTTATTTTTTGTGGATAAGTAGTCGAAACAGTAAAATCAAACTATCATGGACCGAGTGGCTAAAAACCCACTTCTTATGATGCAATTTTGTTGATGTTTGGTTAGCTTTTTCGAACCATCATCCTTTTATAAAAGTTTTTGTTGTTCAAAAAATAATTATAAGCCGAACCCGATAGACAAACTTGAAACCTAAAACATTTGGTATGGGTATTCAAGAGAGTGGTTTTAAAATTTTCATGGGTACGGGAAATGTATGGTACTAGGTGATACTTGGCTAGATTGCCCGAAACATGCATACTCGTTTATCGGAACTATTCCTGGTCCAAGGTAATAGAGATGAGCATTTGGTACCGACTACCCGTACCGGTAGCGGTAGGTACCGTTTCGATAGATTCGGTACCGGTCAAGTACCGATATCATTTAGAGATGAACATTTTGTAACGGGTACCGATAAGTTCGGTACCGGTACCAAATTTTCAATAAATTCGGTATCGATCTCATCCCTAAAGGTAATAGAGTAATCCACTATTTTTAATCTTTATATTTCTAATTTCCTTGGGCAGTAAATTTATTTAAAAATTAAAATAGTAAGAAATATATTTGAAAATCCCAAAGGGTAATTTTTAACAAAGTAACAAGTATAATTGATACCTAGCTAGGTAATAACCGGATGGATATGAGATTTGATCTTACAATCATATATGAAAGAGGATTCGTTTAGGTTAAACATTAAACTAATTAATTATTTAAAACCTCAATAAACCGATTACACGCGTAATTATCTTATTAACATAAAATTATAACTTTATTCTATATCATATATCATGTTTTATAACTCGTCACGTTTATATAAAGTTATAAACTCGTTATGATTCAGGTGGGTTTGATCTTACTACTCCTGTCTCCCTTCATTTTTTGGAAGAAAGTACTGATCAACTGTGACAGATTTAGAGCCGCCATAGAAATCGATCAAGAATATGTCTTCAATATCCAGTTTGTACACCTTGAATGTATGATCCTTCGGCCAATCTATCAACAAACAAGCATCACAAGACACGTACGTTAGACGGTGTAGATGCTATTAGACGTTGAAAAGAAACATCATATTACGCCTAGATCATATATATGTATTACTTTTCATTTCAACATGTTTGGAAAATAAAGCTTTTTTAGCCATGCCAGCCTCCTCAGATTTTGCTTCTACCTCGTTCAACTAAAACAACCAAACAAATTAATCATATTTGCCTGCTAATCCACACCATTTGTAAAAAAAATTCTGCATAACAATCATAACCAAATTAATTTGCCTACTAATCATATTCAGTGGTGTTCGTCTAAATCAACCAAGTCGGTCGATTACGGTTCAGTTATGGCAGTTTTGCAATTAAACGGTTTAAGTGGTAGTTTGGAACTTGAAACTTGTCGTGTAACCAGGTTTGTAAACGAGCTTAGCCAGGGTTAAACATGTTAGCACCAGTCGGTCCAGCTGACCCACTCAACTCAACTCATTTTTTGAAACTGTAGATATTAGTCCAGTCTAAAATTTTATTAAAACTCTAAAGTGAACCGTGAAGACCCCTGCTAGTGATCATACCTTTCCGGTGAGTGTGATTTTAGAACAAGTTGGGTTTTCGGGGTCAATTTTGCCACAAGTTCCAAGAGGATATTCACTTATTGTGAAGGAAGATCTATGATCTTTCAATGCATAACGTGCAGTTGGATCCAGAGTTGTTAAGTAGAAATATGGAATGCCGGTTCCATGGTAGGGTTCACCATCACTATACGACACCACATCCCTGCGTCATTTCATCTCATCAGAAATGCGATCATTTTCATAATATATATAAAAATATATGTATACTGGGTCGAGTTATGCTACAAAGTGAAGTTAACGTGTTAAGCATAGAAATCCATCAAAACACGACACGTGGCATGAGCGAGAGGTACATGCGCCAACATAAATCCACGCTATAATCATGCTACTAACGCCCATCACACTATTAATGTTATAATCACGCTATAAATCATGTTATTAGTGTTTTATAATAACACTATCAAATTGTAATCACGCTATGAACTTGATATTTTTTTTTTAAATGGTTTTTTTATGGTGTAAAACTTTTTAGAAAATAATAACACTCTTAATAATGTGGTGTAAACTTAAAAAAAAACAATAAAGTATGTAAAAGTTATTTGAGTAAAAAAAACTAGCGAACTAAATAAAAGTCCAAGGTTTTCTCATTTTACCCCTTTCAACTATTTCATACGTTTCTTTCTGATGACGTGACACCTTTAAAATATTAGAGAGGGAGAGAGAAAGAGAATATACCCAAAGGGTGCTCCACCCAAATCATCCGCAATAGTGCTGCAACATTTTGGCAACGATATCAACAAAATTTGAAACAAACTGAACTGAATAACAAGTAAGAAGATTTATGCTACCTCAAAACGCCCCAAGTATTCTCCGAAACCAACCATCGAGCAAATGTTGGGCCATTACTACGATTTGGTCTATCCTGAGACAACGTTCGAATGGGAATGGTGGAATGCACAGACCCTCCAAACACAATCAAAACAAAACTTATCAAATTAAGAACATATTTTCCATTTCTCATCATAAACATATCCATTTCTACTTCCAAGTTCCAACTCAATGGTTGAAAGGTACGTTGTGGCTTATATATATGGTTTCATGAAGAGAGTAAACGATGACGTTTTGAGATTCATATTCAATTGGTAAATCTTCTCCCTCCCAACATGGTGCAAAAAGCGTGGGCCTTTATTAAGCGTTATTTATGGGGTTAGTTTTCTTATTTGAGATCAGTCAAGTAAATTGCATCGTTTTAGTTTTGTATACGAAAAAAATACTTATAATATCAGTTTTAACTTTGTTAAACTAGATTTTCTATTAAGAATTCAATCATTATTTATTAAAATATGAATTAGAAAAAAATAGTGAGACAAAAAAGTAGTAAAATGCCACTTGGTAAATCATTAATGAGATGATTATTAACAAAAAAAATAATATAGAATAGAATATCCATCTTCAATATAAGATGATAGATTTATATATAAATGTTGGTTTATATGTAATTTACAAGAAAACTAGTTTTTTTTACCATAACACCTAGATATTCTAGGATAATTGAGTTTCCCTGAGTCAACACCTAGATTATCCAGAACAACCCACCCTAGAAGGAACCCCCAACTGGGTAAACCCCCGACCTGGTCACATACCCTTTTTTGTTGTAGCACGGATTCGAATCGGCGACTTACCGTTTAGAAGTCACCAGGGTACCGCTTAGACAAAGCCCCTTTTGGTAAGAAAACTAGTTTAATAACCTAAATGACACCAAGTCACCAATTCAGGAGAAAACCCGATTTTCTGAGAAAATCCCCTTGTGAGATTCGAACCTAGGACCTTATGGTCAGTGAGTCTTATCCCACCACCAAGAATGGATCAGAAACAGAACCTATAATAAATGTTTTGATTTATAATCAAACGTTTATTGTTAGAAATAGTTCAGTTACTTCAGTTATTGAGAAAGTGATTTTGCTAACCGGTTAATAATCAGTTGACGCGTGTTCTCTAGTAAACTCAAGCACATTTCAGTTAATAAATCAATCTATGTTTCAGACCATATAAATAAGCAAAGAATCATGTTAATTTTTAAAAGGAGAAGTAAGAAGACAAATAATATATTGCATATAAAAAAATTGTAATAAATTATAAAAGCTTAGTTTTCCCACAAACACCAAGGCTCTGCATTCATCATTTCAGAATCTGAAACTGCATAAACCCATGGCATTGCCATTGTTCCTCAGGTCTTTGCAAATTGCAGTTGAGCAAGAACTTCATGATTTGAAAGTCACCATACAATACATATTTATGATTTGACACAAGTTTACATTTCCATTATTCAGTGTGACCATTATTTCCATAAAACAATGAGCCTTGGCATATAAATATTCAATGTTTGAATAATCAT
Source organism: Smallanthus sonchifolius (assembly GCA_023525975.1). Lineage (NCBI taxonomy): Eukaryota > Viridiplantae > Streptophyta > Magnoliopsida > Asterales > Asteraceae > Smallanthus > Smallanthus sonchifolius. The sequence continues at coordinate 54,071,628 of CM042041.1, read as the reverse complement.
ATTACAAGAATACTTCACACAATTTACAAATTCTTGAATCAAGTATTCAAAACTCGTGTGACAGAGACGTGGGATCATGCTCGTTTTCACTAAATCGCTGTTAGTTCATCCCTGTAGATGGCAAAAGTATGTGTTTGTAAATGTGCTTCAAGATCAACAAGTTTGCTTACTGAAAATAAAACCATCATTTATTTCATTATATATCATATTTCACCTGACCACTATCAAGTTACATTGCAGTAAACTTTATATAAACTCATTATGATTTACGCGAGTCATTACTTATTATTACTCCAAAATCCCGACTTACTTTCCAGCATGGAGGTATTCATCAACCGTAAGAGGTTTAGGACCGCCAAAGTAATTGATCAAGAATATTTCTTCAATATCCAGCTTGAACACCTGGAAATCATGACCCTTTGGCCAGTCTATCAACAAACATGACAATAATTAAACAGTGTCGATATTAAACGTATAACAGAAAAAAGGAAAAAAAAAAAAAAAAAACCTATGGTAGATGATATTTTTCCACTAAATCGGCCCGTTTAAACCCGAGCCCATTTCGGTCAAAACAAGCCAACCTGATACTTTTCAACCTTTTGGAGTGGCACAGTGGTAAGTGCTCCTCAAGCACAGGTCTCAGGTTTGATTTCAGCTTCCACTGTGCCTATAAACCCCTTGAAGGTCATCTGCCACAAGCAAGGCGCGGTTTATCTTCTCATTGATTAACAGTGCATTGATGGGTCCTGTGAGTATTCTGGTAACGGGTTCTCATAGTTACCAAAAAAACTGATTCTTTTCTAGAACAACCCGTTTTGACCCAAACCCAGTTTGACCCGTTACCCAACCTGATCCACCCGTTTTGCCAGGCTTAGGTGGATCAAAGATACCTTAAGCATTACCTTTCATCTCAGCATGTTTGGCAAACAAATATTTTTTAGCTGTTGCAGCCTCTTCAGATTTTGCATCTACCTCATTCAACTGAAAAAATAAAATAAACCAATTTCATTAAAACCGAAATGAAACCCCTGCTGTTAAATCTAATCACAACACATACCTTTCCAGTGAGTGTGATTTTAGAACAGGTCGGGTTTTCCGGGTCAGCCTTCCCACAAGTTCCGAGAGCATACTCGCTTATCGTGAAGGAAGATCTATGATCTTTCAACGCATAACGAGCAGTCGGATCCAAAGTTGTCAAGTAAAAATATGGAATCCCGGTGCCTTGGTCGGGTAGACCATCACTAAATGAATCCACATTCCTGCACCATTATATCACATTAATCATCTAATCATTTTTCATACCAAAATATTAATACCCCAATGATCTTGGTATTCAAAAAAAAAATGATTAGAGATTAATACCATTATATCACATTAATCATCTAATCATTTTTCATACCAAAATATTAATACCCCAATGATCTTGGTATTCAAAAAAAAATGAAAACAACATACCCAAAAGGAGCTCCACCCAAATCATCTGCAATAGTACTGCAAAATTTTGATGGTGATGATTATATCAGCTATATTCAAATCTCAAAACAACTGCTACATTACATATATAATATATTTGATTATCCAGACAAAAAAAAATGACAAAAACATAACCTTAATCGGTATCCAAACACTCCTTAAGGCCATGTGTGGTGGTCCTGAGTGGGTGCGTGAGATGATGAGTTTTAACGAAAACGTAGTTGTTTTAAAAAAAACTTATTTAAAAAAAAACTAAATACGCAGTCTTGCTTTTTTTTTCCTAACATTCCGACATAAATTTTAACAAAAACGGAGTTGATTTCAAAAAATATATTTGGTATCGTAAGTGGTTTGACACGTGTTTGGATTGACAATTCAATCGATAAGTAATGGTTTTAAAAAAACTAATATTAATTGTAAAAAAAAATATTAATGAAACACACTAAAAAATTAAACAAAAAAGTGGCCTTTTTGACTCAAACTCACTAACCACTGTACACCTACCAGGACTTTTTGGCTCACGCTCACTAACCGTTACACATAAGGAAAATGTTAAATCATTATTAATGGATAAAAAATAAGCGAGAAAAAGATTTTTGTGCTCATTGAATTCAATCGTGACGCGTGGCGCAACCGGTTACTTATTCATCGGGAGGTACACATGATAGATGATTTGAATATACTACAAAAGAAAATGACAAAATCATAAGCTTAATCATATCCAAACACTCCTTAAGCAATATAAAAAAAATAATCACAGTTTCATCTTCGTAATCTGCAAAATCCTAAAAATTATCATAACCCTAAAAACCGAAATTCTCAAACACATTAACACCAATTACATAGAACACATAACAGGATACACTATATGCAAATTGAAGTGCAAAAATAAGTAGAAGTGTGAATTTACCTTAAAACCCCCCATGAATTCTGAGAAACCAGCCATCGAGCAAAGGGGGCGGCATTATTAGGATCTGGTCTAGCCTGAGTCAGCAATCGACGGCCGTGTACGGAGCCACCAGAGATGATCAACACGAAACACATCAAATTAAGAACATGTTTTGGGTTTCTGATCAAAAGCAAACTCATTTCTTCTTTTTAACGTGAATGGTTGAAATCAGTTGACCAAGTGGGGACGATGAGCGAAATGGAAAGTTTCGGGGGTTTATATACGCAGTTTCGTGAGTGAAACGACAGCGTTTGGAGATTCTTATCCCCTTGGGAAAACGTGTGGGCAACAAAGTGATTTGAAGTTTAACGGTTAAAGCCTCGTTTATGATATGTATTATGTAAATTATTACGAGTAGTCTAGGTGACTCAAAATAAGGTATTATTGTTCCAAAAAGAAAAAGCACTGCAGCGGTTAGCTTGACATTAATATTTTCAGAACCGGATCGGACGTTGAACCAGTCTCCTTACCGGTCCACTGGTCGGACCGGATTTAAGAACCGGACGACATTATAAATGTTATAAAAATATAGCAATCCAAACAACTATTAATCATTTCAAAAACCACCAAAAAGTTAATTACAATAATCTTAAACTAACAATTAGCTACAAAATACGAAGTCAATAGACTTAAAAAAGATTTTAAAAAATAGTCAACTGGTTCGTCAAGTCAAACCACTGGTTCGTCCGGTCAAACCACTGGTTCATCCGGACCGACCGACAGCTCGCAGCAGGACCGTTTCAACATATGTAACCGGACCGGTCAGACATCTGGTTCCCGGTCCAGCCGGTCCAGTTCGGGTTTCAAAACATTGTTGACAGTAAATACTATATACTATATTATATCTCTATACTGTATTATAATACATTTGAATAGGATAGATTGTATTTTACAAGTTTAGAGGGAGATATATGCAATTCCTCCTTTATATTAGTTTTTAAAATTTTAAAGGGCCAAATTGTCCTTTATGAATTATGTGATTAAATACAAAAAAAAAAGTAATTGAAATCTAATTATGTAAACAATCAATTCATGTTTAACTAAATTTTCAAAATCGTTTTTATTTTATATGATTTCATATTTACTTTATTTTATAAACTTTTATTAAACTTTAAATTCATATGATACTTCACTAATTAGTTGTTCAAGTGTTTTACCAGTGTTTGTGTTAATATGTTGTGTTTTCCGTCGCATCGTATGATCATCCCTCTATTATAATTAAAGAATTATGATAGTATATAGTCAATTAAGTAACTAGTTATAAATAATAATAATAATAAAAATAAAGGGGATTTTTACATATATCCCTTTACTAAACTATTAGTTACATATTTACCAATCCTTAATATCAATTACATATTTTCCTTTTTATATATGTTTTATGAAGGGAAAATATGTAATTAATCTTTTGAGTTATCTTTTAGGAAGGAAAAATATATATGTGACTTTTTAACTTAAGAAAATATGTAATAAAGGATCTTAATAAGGGAAAATATGTAGATGCTCTAAAAAAAGATGGATAGGTGATCCTGTAATTTTGAATTATTTATTCTTTTTATTTGAATTAAGAGAAAAGACATAAAAATTAGTAATAACTAAAAATAGCATATAACAAGAAATGAAATATATGATTAATGTCAGTAATAATAGAAATAAAAAAAATAGTATAATATGATTTAGTATCATGTAATATTAACTAACTAGTTTAGATCCCGTGTATACACACGGGATGAAAAATATCAATAAATAAAATTTTTAAATCTTTATGTGTATATTTCACATATGTAAAAATGTATCATATACTAAGGACAGAAAATAAAACTCAAAATATACAAAAACTAATATATAATTCATTTTTGAAAATAAATTAAATACTATTTAATGTAATTTGTTTTTCATTTATTATTTGATTGAAAATAAAAGTTAAATAAATAGATTTTCAAAGTTTCATAAGAGATAATTTAAAATAAATGTGTTTTATTAGTATAATTGATATTTTCTTTAAATATATATTATTGTTAAAAATAAGAGGTGCATTTAATAAGAGAGAGAAGCGGGAAAAAAAATGATGAGAATGAATGTGGAGGCGACACGTGGCATGGAGAAACCTTTATTTATTATATAGTATAGATATGAAGTATAATATAAATATAATACGATATAATATGATTTAGTATCATGTAATATTAGCTAATATTAAATATCTAATATAATAGGTGTAATATAACATTACATGATATGATATAATATAATTTAGTTTAGTATGATATGATATAACGATAACATTACATCATAATAAAAGTATTTTCATAATTAGTCAGAAGGGATGATCTATGTGATATGTTTCTATCATAGATTTGATCATTACTTGAACTTAAATTTTTGGTGTCCATCTTTTATCAAAATTATCACATGTTTGGCTCCTGTTATAACTGTTTGATTGTTTTTAAGATTAAGTCAACTCATGTGCAAAAGAACATGAAGGTAAATGCGTTTTATACCGAAAGTCTAGAGAATAAACACGTCTTTCACTGCCACAGTACAATTTTTTGAAATAATTTCAAAAGAATTAAGGTAAATATTTAACTTTCTTGATGTTTCATGTGTTTTTTTTATTTTGTATCTACCCCATAGATAATCGCAAAACTGTAAGCTTAAAGAATCTATCTTTAGGTAGAAAAAACATTTTCAGACTCTTTCATGATTGGGTTTTAGGGCCTAACTTAATACATATTTAGATCTTAACCATGTAGTGAGAGTATTTATAAAGTTTGCAAACCATTACAAACAAATTTGATGTTTCAAAACCTCAATTGCAACCCCAAACCACCGATGTAAGTTGAAATCAAAACATGGTTCAAACAACTTGATAAGTATCTATCTATACACAAAAAAATAACAATTTTAAAAATTAAAGTGTTAAATCCAGAAGTTAACTATAAGTAAAACAAAATACACATATCAGAAAACACTTCAAATATATCCAAATAGGTATTTCTATGATCGTACATGAAAATTAAAACACTTAAATTAGATAAACCGGTTTACTCTTGTAGAGAAGTAATAAAACTTGATTATATGGGATAAATTTTGATAACTTACATATGTTTTGTTTACCGAAATTCAATAGAATTAGTATATAAATTATATTCTTAACATGATAAGTTAGAAAAATTTGTTTGAATTTAATAAAGATCAAGAGTAACATGTTTAATCGGGTGAAGAATAAACTTGAATGAATCCCTCAAATTCCTTCAAGGAATTCAACATCATTTCAAATAATGAAGGAATTAAATCAAAGCAATTGAAATTTCTCACTCCCTCGTCTCGTCTTTGCCGCTACCACCACCCATTCCTCCCCCCCCCCCCCCCCCACCCCATAACCGCCACCATCATCGCCACCCTCACAACCGCTATCACCATGCCCACTCCCACCTCTACCACCACTGGCACCGTCACGTTTCAACTATCTTAATAAGCTTATAAACCAAACAAAATTATTTTATCAACCAAATAAATCTTAAATTACAATTCTTTTTTAAATTGGGAAAATTATCAAAATGGGCATTTGACCATTCAAACTTACAAAAACGGACAAACTTTTTCAGTCAACTTCGATATGGTCATTTAGGCATGAAGCCGGCTAAAATAGGCTAGTTCAGCCGGCTTCAAATTCCGTGCCAAACCAGCTTTTTTCAGATGTTCATCTAACCAGAAACTGACACGTGGAGGTGCTGATTCCCAAGACTACTAAAGCCCACTTCCATGCAGGCTAAGCCGACGTGTTTTTTGTAGCCTGCTATATGACTTTCCTTAACCTACTTTATTTTAGTCTACTTTATGACTTTCCTTAGCCGGCTATATGCCTTTGTTTAGCCCACTTGAATACATAAAAATAGTATGTCTTTGTTATATAACTTACTTAACCCACTTGATTTTAGCTTACACAATTAATGTTTCACTATTTTTTAGCTAGAATCAAGTGGGCTAAAGAAAGTCATATAGCAAAGTCATACTATTTTAATGTGAAAACCTACAACTCTCTCTTTCTATTTACAAACCGAATGTGACGTCACTTTTATTTATGTCATAAAGCAAGTGACTTTCACAAGCCAGATTACAATTACTCAATTTGTTGCCTATACATCCCTCATTTTTATTTGGGAAAATTATCAAAATGAACATTTGAACTATACAAACAAAGGCTAAAATTAAGTGAGCTAAGTAAATTCATAAAACAAAGTCATACTATTTTTTACGTATTCAAGTGGGCTAACACAAAGGCAAATAGCCAACTAAGGATAGTCATATAGCAGACAAATCAAATGGGCTAAGGAAAGTCATATAACATGCTAAAAAAACACGGCGGCTTAGAATGATTGGAAGTGGGTTTTAGTCGTCTTTGGAATCAGCACCTCTACGTATCAGTTTCTAATTGGCTGAACATCTAAAAAAAAGCTGGTTTGGCATGGAATTTGAAGCCGGCTGAACTAGCCTACTCCAACCGACTTTTTGTCTAAATGACCATATCGAAGTAGACTGAAAAAGTTTATCCATTTTTGTAAGTTTGACTGATCAAATGTCAATTTTGGTAATTTTCCCTAATAAATTTCGGAGTTTTTCAAATCTCAATCTCAAAATCAGTTAATTTCCATTTGCATATTTTATATATATTTTTAGACCGTGCGGTGGCTGGTGGTGGCGTTGGTGGTGACGTGTTCTTTGTAGGCAGCAAATAAAAGTCCATACACGGCGGCAGTAAAATCCGGTTCCCCCTTCTATTTCCCGTTGAATTTGAAAACTCCACACACGCCCGTTACACAAACAATCCGTCAATCCCCAAATCTCACATCAAATTTCTCCATTTCCTCCATCGATCTGACTACCAATAACGATGGCCGGACTGCTCACTTACACCATCGGCGGCGGCGGATTATTCCTCATCGGCGCTTCCGAATCCATCATCTCAACCTCCGAAACCTAACAGAAATATCCAACACGTCATCTCTTCCATCAACAGCTCGATCGAAATCGAGCACTTCCATTACCTATCTAATCTTCTTCGCGATCTCTCTCGTCTCCTTCTTATTCATCTTAAATTCGCTAATTTCCATAACTGACGCTCTGAAATCCAAAGATCAAACCGGCGTCGTTCTGCAGTTTGAAGTAATTTCAATCGCCGCTCTGTTCTTCCTGTTCTCTGTTTTAGGCGTATTGACGAGTTTACGAAATTCGTTCCAGATTCCGTCACCGATCCTCAACACACTCTGTTTATTCGGTTTCGTTGAAGAATTCTTTCTGTTTTACATCCAGAAGAAAGATTCAGACGGAATTGAGAACCGTTATTATGATCTATTGCTTGTTCCTATCTTTGTTTGCATTGTTTCCACGATTCTGGAGTTGAAAACCCTAAAATCGAACTATTCACGGTTAGGGCGTGGGATAGGGTTGGTTTTGCAAGGCATGTGGTTTGTTCAGATGGGGGTTTTGTTCTATTCGAGCTCGATTACTGACGGTTGCTTTATGCACGAAAAGAGTAGAGGGAATTTTACAATTAGGTGTAAAGGACATCCTGAGTTTCATAGGGCTAGAGCTATTGCTACATTGCAATTCAATTGTCATCTTGCGGTGCTCGTGTGTTTCATTGCTGGTGTTTATAGTTTGGTTAGTAGGAAACATGGTGTGAGTAATGAATTGATGCAGTATAAGCCGCTTGGAGCGGAATTGCAGCATGTGAATCACGCGCAGTTTACTCTGGATAGTGATGATGATGAAGATGGGAATGGGAATGGTAAATATGAGGGGAATGTGGTGGTTGATAAGGATGTTAGTGTAGTTACGGATACGGTTGTCAATGGTTATGGTTCTTCTCATCATTAAGGTGATTCTAGATGCAAGTTATGGTCCAGGTTGTTTGATAAGGTGTTTGTTTTCTTGTTGATTTTGTAGGTGAGATTAGAGGGGCATATTGTGGTTCTTGATGTTCTTTGTTCAGTAAAGATTATGATTTTGGTCTTCATATACAGTCAAGACTGTTACCATTTGCTCCTTGTAACATTATTTTGAATCTTGGTTGTGTTCTTTGTGCTGGTTTATGGATCTTGGTGATGATAGTTCAAAAGACCACCAGTTAACGGTTGTGGTTCTCATCAGGTAATCTAGATGCATAAACTAGGTGGTTCGAGTTTGGAGTATGTTTTCTTGTTGGTTTGGTTTTAATTAGACAATGTAGTTCATGATGTTCTTTTGTTCAATAGAGATCATGAGTTTGGTTTCATAATTGGCACATCTGCAACCATTTGGCATTTGCACCTTGTAAGAAATATTCTGAATCTTGATTGTGTTCTTGTGTGTTTATGGATCTTAACTATGATGGTTCAAAAGAAGGATTTTTTTGGTTCATCTCTTTGTTTGAATCTAATATTGATTGGTCTAAATCCTGGTTTAATTTGCACCTTGTAAACATTATCTTTAATTTTAGTTATGTTCTTGTGTTTGTTTATTGTTTTTGATCTTAATGATACTGATTCAAAAGACATGGCATTTTGGTTCATCTATTTGTTGAATCTAATATCAACAAATAGTTTTGAATCTTGATTGTGTTGTTTCCTTTAATTGTTGTGTCTTGGGTTATGATGGACTTTAGAGATAGCAATAGATTAGTGTGTTAGCTGTAGTTATGCTGTTTTAGTGTGTTAGCTGTAGTTATGCTGTTCTTGACCCGCTTACAGATTAGTGCGTTAGTTGCAGTTATGTTTTTCTTTAACGGGTCAAATTGTCAATTCTTTTTACTAAAATCGAAACAAGTAGAACAAGTCAATATGGTCAAACAGGTTAAAAACTACCCAAAGTTACTTATTTCAAGATATAGTTTTTTAAATCTTTTTAACACGAACATATCGATTATTTGTTGGTTCATTTCTTTGTTTGAATCTGATATGGCCATATCTTAGGTAGAGATAGCATAGTTCAACAAAGTGCTTTGTGATAAAAAGCAAATGCTTCCTTTAATTTCAAATCACCAGCATTCCACATGGAATGATTCATCAAACCCGTCACTTCTTGCGGGTTTGAATTTTTTAGAGTACCTTTTCAATTTGATTCCCAACCCTAGATGCCAAACAGACCTAATTTGACGTCGATATGTTCCTGTTCCTGTTCCCATACGAAACACCCCACCTACATTATCAAGAATCCATTCTCAAAACTAAACTAGAGTTACTAGATCACAAAGCTGTGAATCTGTGATCTTGTAAACCCATAGATCCCATATACCATCTGGAAGAACATACGGACAACATAATTCAGGACGACGACAACAATTCTGAGACAACATATCACCGAAAAAAAATAAAAAATAAAACAAGGGCTGCTTGGCTCATTGTAAATAAGAAACAATTACATCCAATTTGTTCTTAGTTCAGTAACAGACAACAAAACAAATGTTACACTTAACACAACAGAAAAATGTTTACAACTACAAGAAGGATGAAAACAGAACGCTTGCAAAGAGAAATGGTAAGTTTACAGATTTATTAGATGCAGCATACAACCTTTTATGCGGGTTTAGAACACCAACAAACAACATATAATCAAAGAAACTCACCAACTGATAGTGTGCATAATCTAGAATCGCGTACCAATCCTATTGAAGCGATGGCGATGTGCAGCTTTTGGCTTAACAACCCTCTTTAGAACAGGCGGAATAGGAACTGGTGTGGGCCACCTTGGGATCATAAACGGGATCACCACACGCCAAGACAGGTCATCAACAACACCAATAGGTTTCGAAACAACATCTAGTCTTTTGTTCTGAATACTATATGATACAACACAAGCGAGCTCCACACACCTCATATAAACAACATCAAGATTAAACGGGTGGAAAGCTAAAGGCAGAAACGTAGCTTTTATTAACCAGCTGTTCAACTCAGGATCAGACGACGAAAGATCACTCCGCGTCACCTTAAAATCAGAACACCACTCTCCTTTCTCATAATCTTTCATATCCCACATACTAAAACAGTAAAACGAACACGCATCACGTTTCACCTCAAAAAACCGAAGCTTCCCTTGACACTCATCACATAACCGATAAAGCCCATCATGATTATCCTCACTCTCGACATCCCTATCATCCGGGAATTGAATAAGCCGACAAGATTTCGGATCTTTATGCGGATTAAAAGCAACCATACCATGATCATACACAAACCAATGAAGAATCCCATTAAAATTAATAGGACCTCCACCGCGCCTCATGAGAGCAATCGGATTACCGCAGGGCAACTTATAATCAACCCATTTCCCAGTCTCAGAAGAAAAAGTTTCTAAACTAAGATAATTCGCACGCGAATTCAGCAATTCTACTCTCACAACCGTATAACCCGTAACAACATTGTCCTCATTAACCCTACTAATCAACCCCTCTCCGAAGAAAATCGGGTGCGTGTTTGGGGATTTATCTCTAGCCCTAGGTAAAGTCACCCACTGCCTAGTCACCGGATCACAAACATAGTAAACCAAAGGCCCCAATAAACAACACAAAATCAAGCCATTATTCAAAGCTAACACTTTAAACTGATCAGATTGCTGTTGTTCTTCAAAGCTAGACAGAAACAGTACGGAGAATTTTGACGAATTGTAAATTTCAGGACGGAATCGGTCAAGAACGTCCTCGAATTTCGAAACATAGATGTACCTGTACAGGATTCTGAAAGGCAGTGACGATGATGCTGCGTTGGCAGTGAGCATACGCGAGAAATAGAACCGAGAAAATGAAGGTTGAGAAATTAGGGTTCGCCACTGTTTGCAAACGCATTTGAATCTGAAAATTGATTTCAGAGGCAATCTGGAAATGATTTCGAGAAGCAGGGAGTCAGGGAGGTTGCGAATGTCGTAAGTGAATGTATGTGCGAGTAAAACAAGCCCTAGAACTGATGAGTCGGAAATAGGGTTCGATTGTGGTGAAATTGGTGAGGTTACCTGAGATTGAGAGTGTTGTTTTCGCTTTCTTGTACGGCTGAGGAGATGAATTTGAGTTTGAGTTTGAATTGGGGGCTGATCACCGTCGTCGTCTTCCATTCGCGGTTGTTGGAAGTCGGAGTGAAGAGCGTCACCAAGCTCAGCTGTTGGTGTACGGTCTGAAGTTAGGTTCCTATAACTATCACCCACTAGTCTGTTTTAAGAATGTTTTTTTTTTGGAAATATTGAGTGTTCTTTTATATTTTTTAGGTACACTTTTAATTTAAATTTTTTATTTTATGGTATAAATAAAAATCAAACATTAAATCTATATCTATAAGAGTATTCTCAGCCCGTTCTTTATATTCCGTATAGTTATTCTTATAACTACACTAAAAACACTACTTTTCTACCTTTTATCTTTACGTTTCTCTCTCCTTATCTTTATCCTTATAATTATACTAAAAACTACTACTTTTATCCTTATATTTATTAAAATATTATATTTTTTCACTCTCTTCCACTCACAATCAATTTAAACCACTCCTTAAAATATACAAAACTCACTCACATAATTATACCAAATGGGTTGTGAATGCTCTAATCTATACTATATAATAGATAAAGGTTTTCGACTCTCTCTCCTATTTAATATTGATATTAAACTAATACATTTTTTAAGTGTTTAATATAAATATATTTATGGATACTTATTAACCAAATAAAGTTAATATAAATTATCATTTATTAATTACATAAAAAAGATTAATACCCACTTAAAAAAATATTTTATAAATTAACTTAACGTAATTTATAATTGTCAAATCAAGGTACATTTTTTAAAAACGTATTTTAGGGAGTGTATGTGTTAACATATTACATTTTATTCAACACACATAATAAACGAGTTTATTCAACATGTGTAATAACAAGTTTTAAAAAATACAATTTTTATTTTTAAATGTATAACATTATATTCAAATTACTCGTGTATTACACGGATTCTAACCTAGTATATAATAAAGGGAAAAACACTAAAATGGAAATAGTTCTCTAAAAAAATACTAAAATAGACATTTAGCCAGTACTAAGCAGGCTAAGCCTTTTGTTTTTGCCGGCTAATCATTTTAATTCAGCCGGCTTAGCCTTCACTTTTTTATTAAGAAGGACAAAATGTCCATTTTGGTATTTTTCCCTGTAATAAATAAAAAAATTTCATGTCATGTGTCGTCTCCATATTCATTTTCATATTTTTTTTACGTCTCTCTTGTTAAATACACATCTATCTTTTAATAATAATATAATTTAAAAGAAAATATTAATCTTTATATTAATAAATCTCCTGACATATTTTAATTACTTAATATATAATATTATATTTATTCAACCCATGTAATACACAAGATTTTAACCTAGTTTATAATGTATTATACTTTCAAACAAAACGTCATATAAAAACATGTTTAGTCAGTTGTTATATCAAGATCAAGAAGGCTCGCATCCTTTCCGTTGGTAAAGGCTAAAAACGCCCAAAAATGTTTTCGTATCATCACCCTTTTTAGCTTATTTTTAATAATAATCTTATTTATTTTAATAAAGTGTTTATTTTTTAAATTTTATATTATTTATTTGAAAGATCTTCCTTTGGATCCCTCTGATAGTCCATCTATTGCTAGTTATAACCCTAATGAAGTACATTACATAAGAAGAGCATATATTGTTAAAAAGGCTTTTCAACCACGAAGTCATGAATTTCCATGGAAAGACTATTCTAGTGGTAGCCGGAGATGTTTTAATGTAGACTGGTTTGATAAATACTGAGTGGTTAGAGTATAGTACTAAAATTTTGTTTTATATACACTTGATGGAAGATATGTTAGGCTACACAAATGCTCTATCAAAACATCTTAAAAAAACAAGACTTACTAGAAGCAGCTAAGTTGATAAACATAACAAAAGTAGCATTGAATGGTTTAAGACAAAACGGGTTTGATGCGATGTTGGAAAAAATGACATCTTTTTGTAAAAAAAAATTACGATGGTAGATATGACGGAAAATTATGGTAATCAAAAAACCCGAAAGAATGTCATTACTAATCGACATCATGTTGAAGTTAAATTTTTATCATGGTATTGGATATGCAGGTTCAAGAATTTGGAAATCGAGTCGATGGGATATCAACTACTTTGATAGAGAACCTGGGTGATCTGAAGGTTTTTATCACACTGTAAAGGAAGATGATAGATTTGCAAAAGTGGATGAAATGTGTGACTTTGCTCGGCTAATGGTGGAAACCAAAAAATATCGTTATTTTCCTTTGATTTATCGAACGCTGAAGCTAGCATCGATTTTACAAGTTGCAACCGCAACTGTTAAAAGATGTTTTTCTAAACCGAAACTTATCAAGACGGATTTATGCAATCGAATGTGTGAAGAGTATTTAAACAATGCTCTACTTTGTGTGGTCGAAATAGAAACATTTGATAAAGTAACATAACATGATGTAACGACTCGATTTCAAACTTTCAAATGTCGGAGATGAGAAATCTATTACGTGCATGTTTTACTGTGTTTATTATCGTTTTTTTCAATGTACGGTAATTTTTTTTGTCATGCTACCCTAAAATTATGCTCTAGATCCGCTAATGATGATACCATTATACTACAACCTTTTGATGATTAAAATTTAAAAACATACAAAATAACAAAAATATACATGTATTTTTTCACTAGTAAATCCAATTATGTTCGAAAATTCAAAATTAAGATTGAGACAAAGGGGCAGAGGCCGCGCATCATCCCGGATTCAAATTCCCGCGGCCCTTTTTCTACTTTCGGCCACCAACGCTGTATCCAAGTTTCAGATCGACAAATCCACAATTTCAATTCTCCAATTTCCATCCATGGCGCTACTTCACGATTCCGAAACTAAAAACCCTTCCCTTTACAGCCGTAAAGAGAAATCTCTCGGCGTCTTATGCTCCAAGTAAGTAATTACTCACTCACTCACCTTGCACTATTCAGATCTAATTTGCATATTATATAACGATTTGAGATCGATTCATCTTCAGTTTCCTGAGGCTGTACAATCGAGAAGGTGTCGAATCGATTGGATTGGACAACGCGGCAAATCAATTAGGTTTTCATCTAATCTTCATGCTTACATGTCATTTTGTTTAGTAAATTTTGAAAAATGAAAGCTTACAGGTGTCGAGAGGCGGCGAATTTACGACATTGTTAACATATTAGAAAGCGTTGGGGTAAGGACTCTCTGGATTCTGTCATTTATCTGTGTTTTCGCAAATAGGATGTGAATAGGTGATTTAGGGTTTAATTTTCAGGTTTTGACGAGGAGAGCAAAGAATCAGTATACTTGGAAGGGTTTTAATGCAATTCCTTACGCTTTAGAAGAGCTGAGGGTACTTGTAAACATGTATTTTGATTATCTTAATATTTTTGTTTTTGTATGATTATTGATTATTGAAACATTAACATGAACACTTGAATGCTGAAATTGTCTACATACATTCATTTGTAGAAACAGACATCTGATGAGAACTACAAAGTCTCACAAATGTGCAACTTTGGGATTGTAAGTTCTCTATGTTAGATTTGAGGATTCTTTATTGATTCTTACTTGTTACAAGAACTCTTGAAAGCAATGAAATTGATGTTAGATTATCGTGACGCTTTGTGTTCAAATTTTACTTTAAGTTAGGGTTTTTATACCAGGTTGTAGACGAGAATGATTCTCGTGGGCCTTCTAATTCAAACAGCTCGTACACCGACAGGTATACCAAATCATCTGGATCTGTTAAAAGTGGTAAGTTGATTTTCCCTTAGTTCTATAAGGGGACTCAGTTTATACCTCATGCAACCACAACTTCAAGAAATGTTAGATATAGCATCGAGATATAAGTTATAGTACATCATGTCCTGGGCGTCTAATTCTTTAGTAAATTCATAACTCATAATCGGTGTTCTATTTTTCATTTGTCAGAAAATAACAGGAAGGAAAAATCACTTGGACTTCTTACACAGAATTTCATCAAGTTATTCATCTCTTCTAAGGTGCGTGAACCTGCTAGTAAAAACCATCTTTCGTGGTATCTAAATTACCTATTTTCAGATAACTTAAACTAAAGTAATCAACCTTTTTTAATGTCTTACAGGCAGATGTTATCTCCTTGGACACTGCTGCAACGGCCTTGTTGGGCGATGTTCATGATCCAACAGCCATGAGAAGTAATTTTATTTCCTATTTGATTTCATGAGTTATTTATGTTATACTAGTTTTCCTTTAATGAGGTGAATGATGGCACATATTAGTAATTACATAACCCAAACTTAGGCTTACAGTCTGTGTATATGCAGCAAAAGTCAGGCGTTTATATGACATTGCCAACGTCTTTTCATCCATGGATCTTCTCGAGAAGGTAGTTTATATTTTTATACTGTGAAAATGCTTCAGTTTATACAAGTCATTGTATCTAATGTTTTCTACATTTCTATTGAAGACACGTCATCCTGAAAGTGGGAAACCGTCATTTAGATGGTTGGGATTTAAAGGACACCCAAAGACTAAATCCCAAACTTTAGATACAAACAACTCAACAAGAAGAGATTTTGGAACAGATATTACAAACCATAGTGATTTGAAAAGAAACCGAATGGATTCTTTGTCTGGTTGGAGCTCAAAAGATGTGACTGTGGCAATGCATAGAAATCTTGACAATGTGAAGATCGAATATGATGAGAATATTACAACTCAGGTGCAGCCTGCACGCATCTCAAAGGAATTTGTTTTTGGCCCGTTCACACCTGCCAGCGTACAAAAGGTAGGAGTTTCTGGAAACAAAAAGTTAAAGCAGGCTCAGGACTGGGAGAATTTGGCTGAAACTTATCGTCCTCAGTATCGTAATACCGGTACATTTCTGAATCTTACATGTGGCAAAATGGGCAGGTCAGAATGTGTAACTGGTCAAACCTGGTACTTTGTACAAGTTGAAACGGGTCGGGTGAAACAAAACACTTTTTGTCCAAAAACTTGTTGCGAGTGTTTATTGTGTCAAATACGATTGCAAAATTAGTATTCTTTTAATAACAGTACAACTTTTTGAATAAAAGATTTAAAAGGTCTATGCATTGAAAATACACTTTGATGACCTATTCATAATTAAATGGGTCAAAGTTATGATTGATGTGTGACACCATATGTTTGGTTGATAATATGACAGCTTTAAGTGAACTTTTTGGACACTATGTAGAGGCCTGGAAATCATGGCGTGTTGAAGCAGATGAGAAGAAGCCAGTCTCCTGAATCTAGATCTGATTTCTAACAGTAGGCTTTTTGATGTTGAACAGAGGTGCATATGGGCTTAATGCACCAGTTTAGGTATATTTTTAGGTTGTTCTGATGACCATAATCTATGGCAGAGGGCAGTGGTAGCATTGTGGTTAGGGTTTGTAAACCTGCTTCATAGTTTGAGGATTCTTTCATGTGTTTGAAGTTGTGACATTACTAAATTCTTTACTGAATTGTAATACTGAAAATGAGGGGTTAGTTTATTTTGGCTCTTTGTTATCTTTCTTTCATTTTTGTGGGTTCTTTTATCTACATGTGGTCTGCAAATTACAAGTTACGTGTCTAGTGTCACATATAGCTTACAAACAGTGACGAACCTAGAAATTCATGGGATGCGGTCACACTCCATCCCTATAACCTAAGTCCGAAAATGCTTACAAACATATGTTTATCATAGCAACATGATATGTTCGTCACGGCACAACAATGATAATGTAAATAGTAACTCTTATACCTATATGAACCATAATTTGTTGGACAATTCCTTCATTAATAATCGATTGAGCTTAAGATTGATAACCAATTGTTAACTAGTTATAAACTTGTTAGTACTAATCTATCAGTTAGCTAATAATCCCAATAAAATGGTTCTTTGTTTCAACACAATAAGCTTTTAAAAACTTGTGTTTTTCTCAATCTTACGTTGGTTTCCTTGAACAATATTCCAAGTGTGAAATTTAGTAAAATCATCATTTTTTTCATATAATTTTTTTTAGCCTAATCAGTTGTATATAGATTCCCGAAAATATTGCTGATGAAATCATCTAAATTCTCACACATACTTAAAGGGATATCCCAGCTTCAAACCAAACAATTAAGTAATTTAAAATTATTGATGTAAAATAGATTAAAAGTATCATTTGTCATTAAAAAAAAATCTATCTAAATTTATCGATTCAAGCAATGAGTGATTTTTAAAACATAACTGAATTTCATAAAATAGTTTTTTTTTTTTCAGGAAATGAAAAAGAAAAAGTAATGACGCTTTGAGGATGAAATATAAGTGTCAATTGCGTCGGTTGGTGTGACATCCCTGATTTTTATGCCTGATCCTATAATCCTACCTTGTAACCTTGATTGATTTATTATACAATGAACCTTTTTATGCTTCATATCACTTGTGATATCATTTCATTTCAAATTTCCAAGTCTAGTCTAAAGTGAGTATTCTATTGCGCTTAAAACGGCATGCGCATTTTATTTTGATTTTATATCTGATTCTCGTATTCATTCTTAAACTTACTACTTATAGTAACTTTGGATGCCTTAGACTCTAACCTAATAAAAACAATTCAAGTTTGTAACTTCGTTTGACTAAAATAAAATTTCAAGGGTAAAAGTTACACATACGTAAATTTCAGAGTTTCTTTTGTAACGTCTTCGAAATCTGGTTAATTTTTGTAAATTCAATCATATATCATTATTATTAATATAATTTTTGAAATTTTAAGTATATATATCATTATTTACTATTTAAATTAATAAAATCAATTAATCCCTTTAAACTTATCCAAAATGAATTAAAATCATTATTTTTATTCTTAAATCCTATCTTAATCCATTCCATCCATTAACTAACTAATTTTGAAATCAATCCTATCATCCATATCCTCAAAGTTTCGTGATCTAACCCCCCTATATCCATTATTCAAAAGTTTTATAAAACATTCTAAGATTTATAAACCTATGTTTATCACCTTTGTTATCCTAGTCAAAAAAACCTAACCAACTTTCCCCTTTTTTCCTCTCAAACCCACCCTATAAATAGAGCCTTAAACCTCATTCATTCTTCACACCTCAACGATCCTCTAGGGTTCTCTAGCTACTAAAGGTCGTTCCTCTCATCTTTTGGAAGATTCTAGCTTAAATCCTTCCATTCTAAGTAAGTTCTTCCCGTGTTCTTGCTTGTTCATACTTTTTCTTTCAAAATTCTTCATAACTAGCTAGATCTATGATTCCCTAACACGTTTATATTATAATCATAGACCTATCCAAGATCAAAAGCCTTATTTAATCAAAATTGTTCAAACTTTTATTTAAAAACTTGGTTTTGATCTTTCTTGTTCTTTTCAATTTCAAAAATCATGTTTTTATTAAAACTTCTTATTTTCAAATTAAACCCCTTTAATATTCAACTAAATTTATTTATATCTTTACTAAACTCATATTTTCACTTTAGCCCTTATACTTTCCAAACTTACCAAACACACCCTAAACTTGGTCAAGTATACAAATAGAGTAACTTTCAAACCAGTATGTAGTTATCTGATAAACATTAAAGTTCTGGCTAGGAAAAGACGGGTTTCCGATCCAACCAACTCTTTCTTGGGAACTTTTCTGTTAGAGGTACTACTCTGAAATGATAATCACTCTAGTTTACAATAACCACGTTCAACTAATTACACTGTCAACCCCTCGACTATCCTTAACTTGTTTCTAACGTAGCAAACTTAAATTAGGCAATCCTTAAGGCATTTAATCCAAGTTACTACACGTTTAAGTTCAACCCTTTTACTTGCAAAGTGAGTTCATAGCCCCTCTTTACTTTCTGTTTTGGGGTTGAAAACATGCTCCTATATCAAAACGAAATCAAATTCTGAAACCAAAACTATTCTTTTGAAGTCAATAACATACTTTCCAATTCTAGTAAAACTAAACTGGTTTATACATGTTGCTATTCAATATCACTTTTTATTACAAAGTCTCTCTTATTTCTAAAACTACACAACCATTAACTTTGGGGAAGCCACGAGAGTACGTAAATAGATCTATTGGCTTGACAATCCTATCTAGTCCTATAAGTGTGGATTCTGATCAACTTGGAAGGAGTTGGTGTTCAGAATTTGCATTCTTGACACTTACACTTAGTTTAACACCCTGACAAGGTGTTGGACGAGAGAGCTATCGATCACTAGGGTTGGTTGTGGACTCATGTATAAAAGTTTAATTACTTGTAATTGTGAAACTTGTTTATGACTTGCATCTTGTTATCTATTACTATATATCTATCTAAACATATGTTCTCACAAACTTTTTAGTTGACAAATGCTAACTAGGATGTTGATAAGCTCATGCTATGATCAAGGACTCATGCCTTAGTGGACTTAGCTAGATTTTATTTGTTCTACTTGTTTGTTTGATCTCTTGTAACCAATGTAATCAACTATTCAATCATCTTAATAGAAATTTCTTTTGATCATGTGTAATGATTCAATTTCGTCGCCCCTCGTGCTTCCGCTTTGACGGGGGTGTGACAGTTGGTGAGTTAAATTCTTCAACCCTAACCCATTAGTGTCGTGTTAACCCACTTAAAATCGTTTCATGTTTCAGGTTGTCCCGTTTTGTTTTCATTCATTAATATGAGTAACACTCATCGACTTAGTACCAATTTAAACAATTAATACTCCGACTCAAATGAAACTTTTTTGTAATTTGTGTCATTTTTATTGTTTTTTGTTTCTTTATCTTTCATTCTCAATGAACAAACTTGGGTTTAAACATTTAGTTCAAGATAAGAAGAAACGAATGAAAAGATTAGAGAATGGATAGTTAAAACTAATAATATAAAATTATTGGAAGTGAAGAGCTAATAAAATAATCTAAAAGATAAAATTAGTTTCACATTTACAAGTTAATACTTAAAGGAAAAATTAAAAATCAAAATATTTAACTTTAAATATGAACACTTTTCAACTCTAAAATATAAATATCAACTTTCTTAAAAACTCTTAAATGGGTTAACAAGTCAATCCACTTATTTAGCGAGTCGTGTTCGGGTTAACCCACTTTTTAAACCGGTCATGTTCGGGTTAACCAGTTTTTTTTAAATGGGTCACGTCCACCGATTCAAAACCTGTTTTTTTATGTCGGGTTCAAGTCATCCTTTAGGTCGTGTCAACTTTTGACACCCACTATATGAATATTTGATTAGAAAGCTAATCAAGCTTTGCCTCTAGGTTATCATATTTAATAGCTTTAGTAAATAATCAATGGGTGTTGTTCCAAGCAAAACGGATGGTCGTCGAATTTCTTTATAATTCTCATTGTCTAGAACTAGTGGCTCCCTTTATTTTACATACACTCATTGTCTTGTTCATATATAACAATAAAAATATCTAATCAGTTAAAAAATTATAAAATTAATTGCTTTTGTAATATAGTAAATTATTTTTATAATTTTTTATTATACGTTAACATACCAAATTGGACTCCACGTCTTCTTAATGGCAACCTTTTTTCAAAGACAAATATCATATTATATTTTATGATGCTTTTACACAAAAAATATGTTTGTATAAAAATAAGTTTTTTATTTATTTTTTTATTATGTACTAGATTATAATCCCGTGTATTACACGGGTTGAATAAATAAAATGTTATATACTTAGTAATAAAAAGTTTATGTTTTAAAACCCGTGTAATACACGAGTTGAATAAACCCGTGTATTACACGGGTTAAATAAAATATAATGTAATCTATTAACATATATACAGTCGTCAAAATGGACAATGTGAATATGTAAATATATGATTAATTTTTTTTTGTTTGAATCCTAGCCGGTTATAAAATTGTTTTCAGTTTGTAGAGTTCATAAAAATATGATTGAATAAATTAACTAAAGATAAACATAATTTTAAATTTAAAAATGTATAGATAAAAATTGAAACAAATAATTAATTTAGTTGCCTAAAATAGTGGAATTGATTTTTAATAAGAGAGAGAAGCGAAAAAATAAGAATGAAAAGGTTTAGAATTGTGACAAGTATCCAATGTTTAAAAACCGGTTTAAACCGGCCGGTAATACCGGTTGAACCGGGTATCGATCACTATCCCGGTAAATTGGAAAACCGGTATGTTAGTTGAACCGACGGTATTACCGGTAATACCGTTGTATCGGTTTTAGTTACAAGTAAAATTTTATGTTTAAACTTAAAAAAATTTGTTTAAAAACATTTAAACAATAAAACTTCTTATTTAATATTGTAGAAAACGAAAATAGTTATGCTCTTGTTGATGAGCATGACGATGATGCTGAATTTTTATCTTTTAAGCAATCATGAAATTAATACATTCAACACTTCAATAACTTAAAACAATTATGCACTTTTATTTAAAAAAACTTTATTAAAAAATTGAGTGCTTTTGGATTATCTTTTGATCATGGATTAAAGATTAACTTTTATCATGGAATCATTTATTTTTGGATTATTTTTTGATTTAGAGTTGTATTTTTATAAAATTATAGGTTTACTAGTCAATCCGGTTGAACCACCCGATACAACCGGTTAAACCATTTCTGAGCATAATAAGGTATAATTTTAAAGCCGAATTTTAAAACATTGCAAGTATCTACTTATTTTAGTTGTTTATTATATAGTATAGATATACGTAATTAAAAAAATATATAAATACGTAATTAAAAAATATATAAAAATGTAATGAATTTCATTTTACCAAAAGGTAATGTAGTGGCAAACATGTAAATAGTTCAATCAATAAGGGCATGGTGTTAGACCCTGCCATTGATATTCACAAGCAAACAAACACAAGCAAGGAGAGTAGTTGTGCACATTATTAGAGAAGAAGATAGAGTCGCCTGAGGGCTTCGCCGGAGACATTTATGGCGGCAGCTTCCTCTAGGCCTTTCTCGCTCTCACGATTCGCTGACATCTCACTATTTCATCAGCAACCACCGCCGTACTCCCAACACCTCCTCATCCGTCCGTTGCCGCCTTCCTTCTCCGCCACCACGGCGTCCAAAAAACGTTCAGGTTCTGTTGCGATAGTCAATTGTCTTATCTCCGGGGTTGATGGCGGTGGAGTCTCTGATGAATTTGTATCCACCAGAAGGTCCGTTTCGTTCGACCGTGAATTCTCCGTCATCGCCAGCATGTTGAAGAAGATTGAGCCGTTAGATACTTCCGAGATTTCGAAAGGCGTTTCCGATTCGGCGAAGGATTCAATGAAGCAGACTATTTCGACGATGCTAGGGTTGCTTCCATCGGATCAGTTCACCGTTATGGTTAGAGTTTCGAAACGTCCTCTCGATCGATTATTGTCATCTTCGTTAATCACAGGGTAAATTGCAATTACCTGTAGTTTTGTATGCTATTTAGTTCAATTTATTTGCAATTAGATGTAGTTTTGTATGCTATTTAGTACATTTTATTTGCAATTACCTGTAGTTTTGTATTCTATTTATTTGCTACAATTTATTTGCAATTAGATGTAGTTTTGTATGCTATTTAGTACGATTTATTTGCAATTAGATGTAGTTTTGTATGCTATTTAGTACACTTTATTTGCAATTAGATGTAGTTTTGTATGCTAGTTAGTACACTTTATTTGCAATTACTTGTAGTTTTGTATTCTATTTATTTAGTACAATTTATTTGCAATTAGATGTAGTTTTATATGCTATTTAGTACAATTTATTTGCAATTAGATGTAGTTTTGTATGCTATTTAGTACAATTTATTTATCTATGTGAATGATTGGTTAAGGATTGGATCGATGTGTGCTGTTTAGGTATACTCTGTGGAATGCAGAATATAGGATTATGTTGATGAGAAATTTTGAAGTTTCTCCTTCCGATGATTTAAGAAGGCTGAATTCCGGTGAGGATAATGAGGCTTCAGAGGAGGTTGAGAAAAGTGAATGTTTGTGTGATAGTGTCATGATGGAGTGCTGTACGGAAGAATCCGAGAGATTAAATCTTCAAAGTTGTTTGGGTGATTTGGCTCCTGAAGCTCTGAATTACATCCATCAGTTGGAATCAGAGTTATCTATTGCGAAGAAGGTGAGGGACTGTTTGTGTTTTATCTGCAGTTTCATATTATCGTTTCTCAACTAATTTCATATTTGTACCTTTGCCTCTCAAGGTGAAACACTTTCTTGTTTGTTATATCATTATTTGCTAGATTTAGGATGCCGTAGTGCTTTTAGATAAATAGTAAGCCATTGGAAAACTGCAAGCTTTACAGAGATCTTCATTCTTCTCTTTGTTGCCATCGTTGTTATTTTTAAAAGTTTGAAGGAATAAGCACTGGTTCTTCTAGCTTGTATGTTTATGAGACTGCATCTTTTTCATCATAGACCTGAAAGCATATTTTTTGCTGATTTTTTTCATTACTCTTCTCAGGAACTGCACGCTAGGAAACAGGAAAATATGCTAATTGAAGATACAAGAAAAAGTGACAATGATCTTTTGAAGTACTTGCGGTCATTGGATCCTGACATGGTATTATCCTAACATCATCGTAGTTATGTTAATCGTTCCTCAAAGCAGTGAATAAATTGATTCATCCATTATGTTGGAACAGGTGAATGAGCTATCGAGACCATCATCTTCAGAGGTTGAGGAAGTTATATCCGAACTTGTACAGTGTACATCTAGAAGATTCTTCAAGGATGATACTATCTCTGACTCAACAGGCGATTCAGACATAGGAACTCAAGAAAACTTCCCAAATGATAATGACGACTTCTGTGACACCATAGGGACTTCTCGAGATTACCTTGCAAAGCTGCTTTTCTGGTTAGTGTTGTATCATCTACAGTTCTACACTAGAGTTGGCAAAATTTGTGGTTCAGGCTGGTTGGGTAGTTGTTCCGGTCAATACAAGATGGGTTGGGTTGACTCATTATAAATTTCAAAAGGTAGATCGAAAGAATTATTGTTATTGAATAGGGTTACAACTTACAAGTTATGACAGCCTAAGTTTTGGTACTAATTACAATACGACTAATAAACTTTAATAACCCGAAACATTTTTTGTCCAAAATTTGTTAGTGTTTTAAGAATAACTAGCGTGTCGATACTGATTACAAATATTAGATCATTATAATATTAATGTCGATAATGATTACAGATATTAGATTATTATAATATTAGTACGGTCGAAAACTTTTTTTTTAAATAAGATGATTTTAGTCTTTACTCTTTAGAAGGTTTTATGCACTAAAAACACTTTGGATGATTTTCAATCTGTTGGACCCATTTGACCTGTTTCCTTTTAAGTTAAAGTTTTTATTTTACCCCGTTTGACTTGTTAAAGATAAAACATAACCGAATCGACTCATTCATAAGTAAATAGGTCGAATTTGCTACCCCTAATCTACACGTCCCCCTTTTGTCATCTTCATAGATATTTTAATACATTTTTATAAATGTTTGGTATACAGGTGTATGCTATTGGGTCATCACTTGAGAGGCTTGGAGAACAGATTGCATCTAAGTTGTGCAGTGGGTTTGTTGTGATAAAACCTAAAAAAGGAAAAAAAAGGTAGAAAGATGTATATGATTTCCCCTATAATTTTTTTTTCTTATTTATTTCTGCTACTTATCAGTTTAATAATCAAGCATATCATTGTATTAAAAAAATCTAGAAGCTTGCAGGCTGCAACAATAGAGTTTAACACCAACTCTTACTTGTGAATTCTGGTTTACATGCAAACTTTTTTCCCTTTCCTTCTCCAATGTAACAAATTGATTGGTATTTGGTCCCATATGCATGGACCATGGTGTTCCCATCCAGCCCATGATGGTTCCGCAGGTGGTCAATAATAGGCTCATCATCGGCACCAAATACCTGCTAAACCAGTGGTAGTGAACCCATACCCCCTTATCCTTTTGAGCCTCTTGCTTTGTTTTTATCCTTCACCTAATCTTTATTTGTTATGAATATAATGACCAGCAAATGTTAGCACTATACTAAAATGACAAGCCAGTGTACTCATCTGCAAATATTAAATCAGACTTGAGGTCAGTTATGTGTTTGTCAAATCAAACATGTCATCGTTTGATGGTGTTATGAATGGTAATTAAGTTTTGGCAAAAGTTATTTGCACACCCTCACGTTTTACACAATCATTGTGTCGCATACTGGTCGTTTTGTAATTTGTACCATACGAGCCATATGACTTCAAAACTGTCGCATCATACCCCATTACTTGTAGTATGGTACATTACGGTTGAGAGCAAGGGTCATATGATGCAATACGACCTCTATTACCTATATCTTTTTATTTATTTATATTGTGAAAAATTACAAAATAGAAGCTAGCAATAGGTATAACCTAAAAGATGTAGTGTATCATACCTTCATATTTATCTAAAATAAAACTTCTAGACAAAAGGACACCACAAATTACATCTTTCAACAAATCAGATCGAGATAATTTATCACTCGCATTTGAATTTGGATCTGATTGAGAACGACCACAAGAATTCAGATTGACAACCACCATACAAATATAACGAGTCATCATCATCCACCATTATCACAACTCTCCCATCAAAGAAAGATAAAGCAAACAAGGTCTCTACAGTTTTTGCAAATGATATCTTGTTTAGAACAAATCAGCTTGAGATAAATCTATATTCTTTGTTTTAACAATAGTGGATTTTACTGATCGTTGATCATATGACTAGCAATACACGATAAACAACCAATCAAACATCAAAACGATAAACATAAAGATAGATATATACATCAAAATATTCAGTTTGTACATCAAAAGATAGATAAAATATAACTATGGCGGCGGATGCTAGTCTGACGAAGGCTCGTCTGCAATATCGTATGGGTGTATAGGGGTAGATCACGAAAGGGAATCCCCTGTGTCCTGGCCCAATCCTGAGAGAACTGGGCTATCAACCGCATCATGGTATGCATCTCGAATCAGATGAAGCGACTCCCACATGAAGTCAGCCGACACCGGGACTGGTTTGACAAGGGTCCGTGGCTGCAGCGGTAGCGGTGGAGGCTGTGCACCCTGCTGCTGCAGCACCACATCCTCTCCCAGTACCGGTAGCCGCCAATAGGGGTGTTCATTATTCGAATCAGACTCGAATAATTCGAAATTCGATTCGAACCGAATTTGAATAAAAATTTAAATTTCGAATTCAAATCGATTTCGAATTTAATATTTTGAATTCGAATAACTATATACATAGATTTTTTCGTATGAGCTTCAAGTGCTTCAGTATTCAAACCTTTTAATTATTGGACTCATTAGTTTTTATGGCATTAAGTCACTTCATCAGTTTAAACTTCAATCTAAAAAGTATTAGGATGTGACATAATGTTCAGAACATTTCTGGATTGAATTGAAGAAAAAAAACCCCTTCAAATTCACGTCAATTTTAGATACGAAAAATGCAGTATTTGAATCCCAATTATCAAATCAAGAACGGATTCCTTTTGGAGATTGACAATATACTTTAATCTAATAAACCATAACCTAATCAATTATTCTTGATTCTCAAAAATGAAAAAATACAATTAAACTCACGATGAGTGTGGATCGAACCCGCGTCTCGTGTATGTTGATGGGCACAAAGTGGTCTCTTACCATTGCGTTAAGGAAATAATTGTTAATGATATCACACAAATTTTATTTATGGGCCACCATTCGTAAAATATTGGGGTCGATCAAAATATTCATACTATATGCTCTATATAAATTTTAAAAATCATTGGAGTAGCTTGACCCCATTCCACACTATGTACCTCCACCACTGGTCGGGCCCAAAACACCGTTGATGACGTAAGCAGGCTTACAGGTGAGGAAAAGTAATAGGCTTGCCCTTGTGTTACTTTATTTTGCTTCACTTTATCAAAATCTACCTTGGTCTGACCTCATCCCTTGGTGCAAGCTACATATGCTTTCGGGTCTGCCTACTTCTCAAACAATGAAAGTTTTGAAGCGTTAAAAAAAAACTCAAGTGAATTTGGTCAAGACGATTTTACAAATCTCCATGTGGTGTTTATGAAAAACAAGAACAACAAAACCTTGAATAGTGCACCAGTTTGTCCTAGTAATGTCGTGGAGATAATCAAGGTGTTTAGTTTTTTTTGGATTAAAAATAGAGGGAAGTTTAATCGGATAGATCGGAGTATGTGATCTATTTGACCCGGGTACCAACTATTCCACGTGTCACATTCGTTTCCACCACTAGTAGCCTGAACAGTCAAAGACTTGATTATTCCCCATTTCCAGGTTAAAATGTTAAGATCAGTTAAAACCCGCCAATCAAACGACCTTCAAGTTAAAATTGCAACCAAAAAGTCGATGCATTTTTCCTTACGCTCCTCCCACCGCCATAATCATCGGATAATCTGTGAAATCCGATCACAAAACCCTAGCTCCATGACCTATATCAGAGGTATTCTCTCCACTCCGTTCTTAATCACGCTTGTGCTTTTGTTATCCATCGAGTCGTCGTCGGTCGTCGCGGAGGACGATATCAAGTGTTTGCGTGGCGTGCAGAGATCACTCGATGATCCGCGATCGGAGATCTCCACGTGGAACTTCTCCAACACCACTAGAGGATTCATCTGCAGCTTCTCCGGCGTCACCTGCTGGAACGCTCAGGAAAACCGTTTAATTTCGCTCACACTTCGTGATTTTGGACTCGCCGGATCAATTCCTTCGGACTTACAGTTCTGTGAGAGCTTACAGAATCTAGATCTCTCAGGTAATGATCTCACCGGTTCTATTCCTAGCGAAATCTGTACCTGGTTGCCTTATTTAGTCAGTTTAGATTTGTCAAATAACAGATTCACCGGAGAAATTCCGGCTAGTTTAGGTAACTGTTCGTTTCTGAATACTGTTGTGCTTTCGGGAAACAAGTTGTCTGGTACTATACCTGTTCAGTTCTCCAATTTAGGCAGGTTAAGTAGGTTTTCAGTTGCAGATAATGATCTATCTGGTTCAATTCCATCGAGTTTATCGAAATTTGATTCTTCAAATTTTGATGGAAATAATGGACTTTGTGGTAAGCCTCTTAGCAAGTGTGGTGGTCTGAGCAAGAAGAATCTTACGATTATTATTGCCGCTGGTGTGCTCGGGGCTGTGGGATCGTTATTGTTAGGGTTTGGGTTGTGGTGGTGGTGCTATAGGTCCAACAGGAAGGGAAGAAGTGGTATTGACAGAGATGGTGATGATAGTAGCAGTTGGGCTGATAAGGTGAGACCTTACAAGCTTGCTCAAGTTTCTTTGTTTCAGAAACCTCTTGTGAAGGTTAGGCTGGTTGATTTGATGATTGCAACAAACAGTTTTAGTAGAGAGTATGTGATGATATCAACCCAAACAGGAACAACTTATAGAGCAGATCTTTCAGATGGTTCTACACTTGCAATTAAGAGGCTTAACACTTGTAAGCTTCATGAGAGACAATTTAGGGTAGAGATGAACAAATTAGGTCAGCTTAGACATCCTAATTTGACTCCTTTGTTGGGTTACTGCATTGCAGAAGATGAAAAACTCTTGGTTTATAAGTACATGTCCAATGGGACTTTATCATCAGTTTTACATAAAAATGGGAACTTGTTAGATTGGCCTACTAGGTTTAGGATTGCAGTAAGTGCAGCAAGAGGTCTTGCTTGGCTTCACCATGGTTGTCGCCCTGCGATATTACTTCAAAATGTAAGCTCTGATGCCATATTTCTAGATGAGGATTACAATGCAAGAATAGTTGATTTTGGATTGGCTAGACTTTTGACTTCTTCTGATCAATCAAATGAGATTAGCCTTGCTAATGGCGATTTGGGCGAGTATTCAAGCACCATGGCTGCTTCTGCAAAAGATGATACTTATGGTTTTGGTGTAGTGCTCATGGAACTAGCAACTGGGCAGAGACCCTTCAAACCAACCACTGCTGAAGAAGGGTTCAAGGGTAATTTAGTAAACTGGGTAAACCAACTTTCTATCTCAGGACGAATTGAGGAGGCCATTGATAAGAATCTTTATGGCACAGGCCATGATGATGAAATTATTCGAGTTCTTCGAATTGCAGGTAATTGTGTGGCTTCTCAACCCCGGTCAAGATGGTCAATGTATCGGGTTTCTAAAGCATTAAACAACATAGCTCAAGAACCAGGCATTTCACAACATTACGATGAGTTTCCACTTCTTTTTGACATAAATGATAAAGACGATAGTGTTTGACCCATGGCGTTGAAGATGTGTGAAGAAGCTTTGACCATATGGTCAAACCCAGCCATGAAAACCTTGTGCTTTCTTATTGCTCTACCGAGGTATGCTTATTATTGTGAGTTATGTACTCTATATTTTTGCTGGCTGCTTTTATACACTTGATATATGTTAAATATTAATGTATAGTCTTGTATTTATTTAATCCGCCATCATATAATTAGGACCCGAAAGTTGGTCAAAGGTTGATAACGTAAAATAACTAAGTGTTCTGTTTTCTTGAAGTCCCAAAGGCCTAATCTATCATACAAAGTTACACACCCTGTAAATAAACTAGCCAAACATTTCAAGTTTCAAAATTTGAGTTACATTAACTTTTATTTCCGTGTTATTTTAATTAAAAAAAAGTAGATATTGAGAAAAAGTGAAGCACCCAATCACCCACTGGTAAGGCTTTGGGTATAAAGGTTAGCCTCAGCATGCTTCTGAAGGTATATTAGGTAGTGCTTGAGTCCTAAAGTTGATAATAAAGGTCACATCTCAAAAGAAGTCAAAAAAGACAAACTTCGAAAAAGAAGATTTTATACTTTCCCCCTTAATGAATTCTCATAAATAAATAAACTGATTTCCTTAACCTCTAAGTTCTTTCTTCAACAAGCATGTGGTCACTAGTAGGTCACCACATCACATGCATGTACTTTTTGTATGTATTTTCTGGTCGAACCGGAACTAAATTTTCTTATTATAACGTCATTACTTAGATATTAGCTTTCCGAGCTTTCGATTTAAGCTAGAATTGAGCTTGTTTTTATTGAATATAGTTATTTTTATAAATGTTTTCGAGCTATTCGTGCTTGGATCATCTTTAGCACCATGAAGACCAACACCATTGAGCTAGACCCTTGAGGTACTTTTATGTTAATGAAAAGTGAATGTGGTGAAGCACATGAGATGGGAAATGAAAATGAAGGTGAGTCTTTTGTATTTTGTACAACTCATGCATGCAACCTAAAGAAACAAAAGGTACCTTTAAAAATTTGAATCTTGTTTGCTTTAAGAAATAGAGAATACTGTTTCTTGAAACGTTCAAAATCAAATTCCAAAAACCACATAATAAAACAAAAAAGATAAGGTGGGAAAGAAACCAGAAAGATTAAATAGGCATATGGAGAGTACAGTTAATGCAATTGTTCTTTTATAAGAAAAATATATTTATTAGTTATTATAAAAAATATTAAAAAATTATATATACTAAAAATAGACTTTTGGGTATTTTCAAACTATTCATAAACAAATATGCAAGTTAAATTCAACTATTCCACCTGCATATAATCTACAAATTAGTGTTAGTCTTTTGGAATGACTTTGACAACACACTCGTACATTTTAAACACGCGGCACGTCTGGTCATGCCAAAAGACGAGACTGCGCACAAACTCTGAGTCGGTGAGCACCCAAAAGTTGGATTTAAGAAAGACCCACGTCTATGGGCATAACGTTGATATAAAGCAGGGTTATGGCTTTGAATGAAGACCATAACTTTAAGAAGTTGGTCATCTCTCTTATTCTTTCATTCAAAAAAGAAAAGATTTGTTGAAAGAAGAGAAGCTTTAACAGATTGAAAATGCTTTTTCTAGGAAACACAACCCACATAACAAGAGGAATAATATAAAGCCACCCTTTTAAAGCTCAAAGCTATCTAAAGCAAAGACCATAAAACCCTTTAACAATGCATCTTTACACACCACCTACAAAAAATGTATGAAAAAGGGACCCTGATGTTCAATTCTTGGCTTCTGTTCCACTGATAATTAATAACACAAGTATTTCATTCTCCTAATTTCATGCAAAACCAAACATTTCAATCACCATGAATCTTTGAATTCAAAGTTTCAAAAACCTTAAAACACCCATCAAATACCTTCAAAAAGCTTCTCCAATCTTGTGATATCAAACACATTTCATATACACAACTTGTCAAACCAAATTCCCTTTTCGTTTCTAGGCTCGATCAGGAGGTTGTCTAGTATTTCTTGTTCTCCTGAAAACATATCGGTAATATTAGTCCATCATACGTTAAACATGCAAATGCATGTAATTTATTGAACTTATACAATCTTTATGCAAACTCGGTTTCATAAAAGAGTTGATTTTGCATAAGATTCAAGAATTCACTAAAAACAAAACATATGGAAATTGAATTGTTTAGTTACCTGTTGTGGATAGGATCAGGTCCATTTGGCACTCGTCTCTTGCTCACATAGTTGAGAACCGAACCATCTCTCGTTTTTCCTTGTGACTTGAACACCTCGAAACTTGCAGCGGAAGGAACCGCAGTCCGTGCGTGTATGGTTGTCGCAAACAACAAAAACCAGCAAAATCCCACCAAGAAAACCACCCTGAAAGCCACCCTACCATTCATCTCCACTATCTTTCAAATTTCTTCTCAGATGAACCTGTAACACTCATGTTGGTGTTGAGAATCTGGTATCAAGATAATCCAACTCTTCACTTAATATAGAATTCAGAAGATTTACTGTGTGTTTTTTTGGGGGGGGGGGGAGGCAAAGACACAAATGGGAGAAGGTATGTGTGTTTTTTTAGCTTGTGAAGTAAGAGTGTGCCACCTTTCTTTATAGATGGAATACTGCAAAAAGATTTAATTTTGCATCCATTAAATAAAAATAAAAAATTAACAAAACTTCGATAAGCGTTGTTTCTTTAGGTTCAGGTTGGGCCCACTTAAGAACTTTGTCATGCAGCTGTATCAAAGGGACCCTTGCTATCTTCCTATTTTTAACTGCAGGTGTTTGGAACACATTGGATTTTGTGCAGTTTAGTTAGATATACAGTTTAGGAATCAGACATTGCAGTCAAAAGAAGACAATTATGAAGTAAACAGGAACAATCTGAAAGACAAATCAAGTTCCTCAACAACAAGAATGTGCATTACAGTACTAGTTAAAATCTAAAATTTGAAAATTCTTATCTTTTATCTAGTTAGCAGGTTATTGGTGGGTCCCGTGAGTTTTTCAATAATAAATTCTCATAGTTACCAAAATTCTCAAAATTATAAAGAAAAAGGAGGTCAAGAATTATACTTTTATCTATCTCGTGAGTTTTCTGGTAACGGGTTCTTAGGGTTAATAAAAAAAATTGAAAATTTGCAAAATGGTAAAGAAAAAAGAGGTCAAGAATTATGTTTGAATGAAATTGCAGAAAACATACTGAACAGACACAAGTCTCTTTATCAGACAAAGAAGAAACAGTGCCCCCCTCTCCTCTCAAGAAAAAAAAAAGAAAAGCTGATGGACCCAGTTGATCAAATATTAAAGTAAATCTGGGTCTGGTACATTTTTGTCTGATTATATATTGGATCAACACTATGTCACCCAGGATATAAGTTAGAATCCCAGATTCTTAGTTTTTGATGCTTACAAAAGGAACATTTTAAAGGAAAGTGGCTGAATTTTGAGATTTGACTGTATGACTATTGCTTTATGGTATCAAGAATTCAAGACATATGGCTTTTTTGTTTTAATCTCATTGGGTGGGGAAGAAGAACAAATTCATCTCCTAAAATGGTCTGCTATTGACATCTAATCTAAGCAGTATTCATAAGACAACCAAATCATGAATCATGGCTAATTGACATAAAAAAGCAACAAATTCCAAGCTTCCATGGCCATAGATTACACGAATTTGTACAAAGTGGGAGATCTACGGATGACGGTTGAAGAGCACCATTGCGCTTCACCGGAGTTGCGGAGACCGCCAGTGAACCTTGGCCGGACTCTGAGTTGACTCACCTGGTTCCAGAAAACACGATTTTGTCTTCAGATAACAGAAGATGGAGTAGAGTATGAGGATTAATATTTTTTTTCATAATTAACCATAAATGTTAAGTGTTTAAAAGTGTTTTATGTTTTGTTAACATTTTCCTAGGTAAATCAAGTGTAGGGCTGGTCACTAGCAGAACCGAGTTGAGTCATGGTTAGTTTGAATTCGGCTCGTATACAAACCGAATAGAGTTGGCACGTTGACAACCGAATTGATTTCGAGTGAATTCTTTTCGACTAAGCTCCGAGCTATTTGAACAGTATTAACTCAACGTGATCACTGTTTGAAGCATTGGCTACAATAATTGATTCTTCATGAGAAAACGTCTACAATTTTATAAAAAGAAATAAAATGTTTAATAACATATAAATCTCTAGAAGATAAGCTCGATAAACATTTCAATTTTAAAACAAATTACACTACCAAATATGAAAGTGAATATGAGGCTGTTAAGCATCTAACTTAGATGTAAAAACCATCAAAACTACGTAGTTTTGATTAAATCCTTCAATTGAATCTTTTTATTCTAAATCTTTTTAATTTGAGAAATTAATCGGCCACCTCTTCATTCTCACACCATTCTTTGGATTGATCCCTCCGCAATGATCTCTAACAGGTACTCTTTAAATTGATCGCTACTTGTTGGTAATTGATTATCCACCAACAAAGCATTCTCACTGTCGTAGTTTACAATTCCATATCAACTCATCTGATTTTGGTGGTTCAACTATCTCTGCTAATGCTTCTAAATTTATAATGGTGGTTCTTGATTTTAGCATTTTTTTTTCAAGCTTTCTAGAGAATTATACAAGTGGCCAATGAATGAGAAGCAATCTGGACTAAGTTTCATACAAGGACGAGGTCGTGGATTAGTTTCTCAAATTAGAAAGATTTAGTCTAAAAGGATTTAATTGAACAATTTAATCAAAACTACGTAGTTTTGATGGTTTCGCATCTAAGTTAGATGCTTAACAGCTCTATATTAACTTTCCCCATATATAAAATAATTGAACTAAGTTTAAAATAAAGTTCCACCTAATAAGTATGGGAGTGTTAGGGTTGTAAAATTTGGGTCGATACCTGGACCGTAAAATGTGAGGTGAGAAAGAATAAGAATGGACTAAGATATAAGACATTATAAATTATGCTTAACTTAAACGATCCAAACTGAGCCGAGCCATGGTCAGCTTAAACGCGGTTCA
This sequence comes from Smallanthus sonchifolius, assembly GCA_023525975.1. Lineage (NCBI taxonomy): Eukaryota > Viridiplantae > Streptophyta > Magnoliopsida > Asterales > Asteraceae > Smallanthus > Smallanthus sonchifolius. The sequence continues at coordinate 54,036,894 of CM042041.1, read as the reverse complement.
TTTACAAACCAAACTGAGCTGGCTCGTTTACAACCCAATCAATTTCAAGCGAAGTTTAAGCTATTTGAACATGCCTAATCCAATATGCTAAAAATTTAGTTAATGAAAGAGTATATAATTATTTCAAGAGTAAATTACAAAAATCGTCTCTAAGGTTTGATCCCAAGATCAATTTTCGTTCAATTAGAAACTTTTTAACACTTGACGTCACCCACATTTATGATTTTAACTGTTTCCTTCCAATTTGGTAACAAAGATTAACGATTATGTTAACCCACCCACACGTGCACGTCACATAAGGGGCAAACTTGTCCTTTCACCATCAAATTTGAAGTCTGGTTTTCCCCTCTCCCTCTCGATCATTCTCGTCACGACCAAACCCAAGGTCTCAACCTCTTGATCATTCCCTTTGAAACTCTTCTTCTCGACAACCCCCTTTCATCACCAATGTTGCAATTGGTTTGACATTGCAAGTAGGGGTGTAAACGAGACGAGACGAGCCGAGCCCGAGTCTGACACTAATCGAGCTTGGCTCAATAAAGCTCGAGATCGGCTCGTCAAGGCTCGGTTTCATTCATGACGATTAAACAAGCAAAAACTCGGCTCGAGCTCGTTTATAGGAAGCCTTAAACGAGCCAAAGCTCGGCTCGAGCTCGATTTGAGGGGTTAAATTGAATAATATATTAAATATATAAGAAAATAATATTAAATTTTACTAGGCTCGTTAAGGCTCGCGAGCCTAAACAATCTTAGAAGGCAAAACTCGAGCTCGGGCTCGATAACTAAACGAGCCATATTTTAGGCTCGAGATCAGGCTCGGGCTCGTTCGAGCTTTTCACCGATCCGATCTCGAGTAGCTCTCGAGCCGGCTTGATTCGTTTACACCCCTGCAAGTGGTTTGAGGCTGCATCTGTTGGTTGGAACTACGACACAAAATCTCAAAGCCGGTTTGACATTACAAATGTTGCATGGGCAATAATCTAACATGTTGGAACACCTGATTCAAAATCCAATGTCAAAACAAATTGCAATTTGAGATTGCAACTGATGGAACACCTTATTCAAAATCCAAGTTGCAACTGATTTGACATAATTACAAAATCTCATATTACAAAGGGTTTGACATAATCACCATCCAATCTTAACACCTAATTGAACCTGATGGAAATGGTTTGACACAGTCACCATCCAATCTTAACACCTAATTCTACCTGATCCAACTAGTTTGACATAACACCTAACCTGTTGGTTGACATGTAATTGAAGCTGCAAGCCCAGTTGAGTGTTTTTATAAAACCTCATGATCAAAATCATAAATTGCAAGTTTAACAAGGTTGTTAGTTTTTATAAATTCATGATCTCAAAGCATCATTTTCATATGAATCCATGTCTAGTGAGTGAATTTGTGACTTGACTTTTGCTATATATATGGCATCATGTATGTATAAGTTATATCTATATCTATACTATATAATAAATAAAGGTTTTTTCATGCCATGTGTCGTCTCCATATTCATTCTTATCATTTTTTCTCACCCCTCTCTCTTATTAAATACACCTTTATATTTTAATAATAATACATTTTTAAAGAAAAATAATAATTATACTAATAAAACATATTTATTTTAAATTAGCTCTTATTATTATAAGAAACTTTAAAATCTAATTATGTAACCTTTATTTTAAATCAAATAGTAAATGAAAGTCAAATTAATTAAATCGTAATTAACGTATTTTTGAAACCCAATCATATATTAATTTTTACATATTTTAAATTTTGTTTTATATCTTTAGTATATGTAATACATTTTTAACTTGTAAAATATATACACAAAGATTTAAAAATTATAGGTTATTCGGTGCTAAAAATGGATCGGTCAAGACGGGTCAAATTTGTCAAAAATGAACCGGCCAAAACTGGTCAAATATGCCAAAAAATGGACAGTCAAAATGGGCTAAATAATAATAATCTATTCGGCTAATTACTAAAAAAATGTCAATCTCGACTGTTTTTGCTTGTTTTTTATGAAATATGTGATTAAAATGAGTTATATTGTTCCAACTTCTTAGATTTAGTGTTGATTTTAGTAATTTCCAAAAGAAAAGTTCACGTTAAATTCCTATAACTCCCCGTACTTTCAACAGTTGAGAATTGAGACACTTCCTAATCGCAATAAAACTATTAAAACATTCTCTAAATACCTAATTTAATACTTAGGGTTGATAAAAATTCAAATCAAACTTAAAGGTTTACTTCGTAGCTTTTAATCAATTAAAATGGGGCATGTGAAACTCTTAATGTTACAAATTTGCTTTCTTTTCCTTTGTCAACATCATCTTCTTCCTCCTTTATCACTTCCCTCTACATCTTCTCCACAAAGTTTGTATTCCCCATTAAAGATTCTCGTGAAATATCATCAAAATCTCCGATTTCCCTCTTTTTTCTTTTCTGTTTGTCGATGTCATAACTGCCTCTCAATTGCCTACTTAAATAAACCAAAAAGTTTCTATTACCCAGATAAATTCCAATGAATGTCTCGCCACCCGTTGAAGAACATGTGGATTCACCCATGTTTTTTTTGAAAGGCGAACATTGAATGTTGTGACGTCGCACCCCCGTCATATGGGAGAGCCTCGTCCAACTCCGGCCAATATTTTGTCTTAACCGGGACCACCCATGTTTGAGAGGGTAGGTTGAATTAGTTTTATAATTATTAATATATGTATGTATATATAGGTGTATTAAATGTTATGCGGGTCTCGTATTTATTAATTAGTTTATTTTATTTTTTATTTATTAATTAGTTTATTTTATTTTTTGTTTATGTAATATTACAAATGGTATAATAGTTATTTTAAACAATTTAAGAGAGAACTTAACGTCGATATTTTTTCAGGACGAACTCTATTATGGTTGAGTAAACAATATGAACCAAGAGTGTAATTTTTCAAAGTTAGGGACGAAACTTACAATCTGAACATACCACTTTGATCATATGTGTAATTTTTTTTGAACAACTTTTTGGATCACTGACGAGCCACTGGCCCACCCGATCATCTCCATTACTCGAGTATGGGCTCTAGGCTGGCACGTCCCCGAAGGGAAGCTCGTACATCAGTCCATCCCCATCAGTCTCGAACCTGAGACCACTCTTAGGAGGAAACCCACCTTAAGTGAGAAAAACTCCCTTGTCCAACCTGGAACCCCCTTTTTGTCACATGTGAAACTTGAATCTAATACCTCCCCATTTTAATAAAGTCTTGGGTACCTCACCTCAACCACTTGGGTTGAAGATCATTCACGATCATATGTGTAATTAACTCGTAATAATATTATGATATCATTAATGATGCAATTTAATATATGTACACACTTGCTACCCATTTTTCAAAGTTTGGGTAGGAAATAGTACTTTAAGAAGAGAACATTTGAACATAGTTTGTGAGCTAGGAACTTGTAATTCTGCTATATCCATAAACGATGAAGGTTCTCATCATCATATGCTTTCTACTTCTTTTCGTATCAACTTCAGGTTTGAAACCATCCACTCTTGTTAGGATAGAAACAAAAATAAGAATCTGAATCCAAAGATTGAAAGGGAAAAGTTAAACTCCTAAAAAATTATGTTTTTTTCTATAGTTTTGATAATATACTTATGTTGTTTATGATCATCAGGTGGCTTTCCTGGTATCTCAAAATTTCCATCAAAGCCGAAGAATTCCGTGCATCCTTCGAGTGCTCCGGTGTGTACAGATGTTGGTCAGTGTGCGAGATATTGTCGATGCCACGTCAGTGAACAACATTGTACCCATAAACATTGTTTTTGTGGTAGGACAATGTGCTCCTCTTGACATGTTTAAAGAGACAGACTAGAAAGCAATAAGATTAGCCGTTATGAATAAATATCAAATATATTTTATGAATTTACTTTGTCGATTAGAAGATATTACGAGCAATATTCTATCAACTTATATATTTATTCGCGTAAAAAGGATAACTAATTATGGCACCAAACAAATATTTTAAATTATATATTGAGCAAATGTAAATCCACATGTTACTAAAATTCGACCTGTCGATAAACGGTCTTGTACCTAACATGAAATGATGACATGGGATTTAGCTAAATGAAATTTTACTTGTTTTACATATGAGGATTAAAAAAATTAATTAAATCTTTTTAATTATATAATACATTATGTACCATTCGAAAAAAAAACCAATGTTTAAAGAAGTGTGACCAGCGATAAAAAATATATATGTTAAACAATGAGCAACAATTTAAAGTATATTCAAAAGAAAATTTAAAACAACGAAATCCCAAAAAGAAAATTAAATAAATTTAAACAACAAAATTTCATTGACCTACTATGTTTAAAATTCTAACCAAATTTTTGTTTGATTCTTTTTTTTAGGTAGAAGAATATGATCGGTTGTTTTTTCAAATGTTTATATTTATTATTTTAACTAATAAATCCTAACTTCTAATATTTAAATTTTATGTCATCATTTATTAAAAAAAAAGAAGAAAAAAACAGTCATATAGGCATATTAACCTGTTAAACAAGTAAAGTATAAAATACTTAATTAGAACAAACTTGAAACTTTGTTACAATTGTACAAGTTTTCTCTTCAATTAATCTTAAAGTAACACTATGTAAATAACATCTTATATTTATTTTTAACATAAGTTAATTAAAATTCCATGGACTAATTATATCACCATCCTTCATGATTTCTAGAAATCATAGTTCTGATGCTAAAACAATGGCTATGGGTTATCACTACAACAATATCATCCTATCCTGACGATTTTTTTTGACCTTATAGCGACGACATGTCGTCGGTATAGGCTATACCGACGACATGTCGTCGGTATAGATGTCGTCGGTATTGCTTCGTCCCAATAGGTCAAATTTGTCGTCGGTATAGGTGTCGTCGGGATAGGTCGACCTATACCGACGACATATCGTCGGTATAGGGTTTAATAAAAAAATTCAAAAAGAAATTGGAATACCCTATACAGACGACAAGTCGTCGGTATAGACCCAACTTATACCGACGACATGTCGTCGGTATAGGGCATTTTCAATTTTTTTTAATTAAATTTGGAAAATACCTGTCGTCGGTATAGGGTATTTCTGTATTTTTTTAATTTTTATAAAATTTTCAAAATTTTCCAGAAATATTTAATTTCTAATTACCAAAACCTGCAAATCAGATAATTCAAACCATTCAAAAATTGAAATCCGAAACATATTGTTCGATACAGAAACGTGTTCGACACACAAATCAAATATTTAAACATTAAGTTGTCCGACACACAAAAATAAAAATTGTTCAAAAATTCAACAATAACACCAACAACCAAGGCAAAGGCGCAGCAACTTCAAGCTAATTATCGTCGCTGCTAGTTCTCCGTTCCCACATTCGACGCATTTCATCCATTTGTCGTTGCATTTCAAGCATTTGTTGATTATGCACACGACGTTCTTCATCTCGTTGGGCTTCGCGTTGTTGTTGATCTTCATCTCGTTAGGCTTCGCGGTGTTGTTGATCTTGGAGTTGTTGTTGAAGTTGAGTTACACGCTCATCCACCTCTTGCCAATATGGTTGTGGAGTGGGGGTACTGAACAAATCCGGTGTGGGATTACTCACCACACGACCGACACCCCTGATATGGCCACACCGTTAACCCAATGCACGCTCCATGCATGCAAACTCATTGACAGCAGACGAGTCACCACCAGACTCAGCAGAGAATCTTGCATACTCCTCTTGGATTCGGTCCTGCATTAAACAATGTAATAAACAATCACTTGACTATTTTAATAAAATTCGACAGCATAACTGCTGTAAAATGGATAACCAACCTGTTAAACTATAAGTTATAAACGACCCAAATTCACAAATTCCAATCAACCAACGCTAATAACAACAAATACTAATAATACTAGCAAAAATAATCAACAATTGGGCTCAAGTTGGATGTTCTAAGTCTATTAAAGTGTGTTTGAATCATTTTGACCCGTTTTAAGTTACAGTTGGATGTTCTAGTCTAGTAAGTCTAACAACAAAATCATTTGACTTACATAATCTGATGATGCATTCGTGTTGGCCCACCGGTCCCTTCTTTATAATGGGTCGATTTGAACACATCAATTGGGCCGGTACCCTGTGAAAAACAAAAATAATATCACTAAGAATTAATAAGCATGTTTATATAATACTAACAATTGTATAAGCATGTCAATAAAGTAAAAAATCCTATACCGACGACATGTCGTCGGTATAGGGCATTTTAGAATTTTTTTTAATTTTTATTTAAAATTTTTTTTGACCGACGAAATGTTTATTATATTAAAAATACAAAAATAAAATCAAAATAACCCTATACCGACGACATGTCGTCGGTATAGTGTTTTCCCCAATAATTCATTGGGCGCCATTTTTCCCTCTATCTGTCTCAACCCTATACCGACGACATGTCGTCGGTATAGGGTGTCCCTGACAAAATTTTGGTTTTGACCTATACCGACGACATGTCGTCGGTATAGGGTAACCTATGCCGACGACAATTGTCGTCGGTATAGGCGGCGTCGGCACAGGGTCTTTTTCTTGTAGTGTATGATCAGCTGGCTTACATGCAGGTAAATGTTTTCGGTATTTATTGCTTAAGTGGTGTTAACCGGTCTATATGCTCCAATTATAAGAGGTGATTCTAACCCATTTATCTATAATCGGGTTGATTTGGGTTATATTTGACCTGTAAATGGTCAAATGTGTAAACTTTTATACTTGGTTAAGAATATCGCGGGTCAAAAGGGACCCAAAGTGTATATAAATATGTATTTCTCCTTAAATTTGTTTTAAACTATTTTTGAAATTTTAACCATTTGACCCGTTAGAGATAAAACATAATCTAAATCAACCCGTTAATAAGTAATGAGTCGAAAGTTACAAATGGGTCGTACAAGTGCATAGAATAAAAAAATTAGCGAAAAATAAGAAACTAAATGGTTCCATAATAAAATAAACGTCGCAGTGTACTTACTTAGCGTAAAGATTTAATATTACATATTTGTGACATATTACATAATCTTTTAATACAAATTGTAGGAACGTTATATACTTATTTTTTAGAAATGTTTTATAAAAAGAATGAAGGAAAAAACGTTTTATGAACAAACCTAGTTTCTTTAATAAAAAACGTTTTATAAAACAATTATAGAAATAGTTATCATTTAATAGAAGAGAGAAACGAAAAAAAAATTGAGGATGCACATGAGAGTGACAAGTGTCCCACCAAAACCGTTATTTTTTAGAGTGTATATAGATTTTTTTATTTTTTTTAAAATTATTTTAATGTTTATAATCAATTTTTATCATATTTTTTTTCTTTTATAACTTTCAACATATGGTATTTTACAAAATTCTGAATGTAGTATTACACCGTGCTTATTTTTTATCTACATTTCTATATAAATTTCACCCATAACCGACCGGGGTCATATGTTTTTATATATATTTTCACAACATAATGTCTTGCAAATTCCGAATATATCATTGCAACATACTTATTTCTACCTATGTTTTGATATAAACCAAAACCCACGAGTATATTTTTAATTTTTTTCATAATGATGTAATGTTTTTTAAATTCCAAATATATTGTTACGACGCGTTTATTTCTACATATGTTTTGAAATAAACCAAAACCCACAAGTCAAATATAATATATTTTTAATTTTTTTTTACAACAACGTAATATTTTTTTTAACATTTGAATATTTGCGATGTGTCTACCTATGTTTCGATATAAATTTTATTCAAAACCGCCCCGTTACAACGCGTAGTCAAAACCCACTTAGTTATCTATTAAAAAAAATAAAATATTGATATAATCTATACTTCTATATCTGTACTATATAATAAATAAAAGGTTTTTTATTACCACGTGTCGCCTCCATATTCATTTTCACCATTTTTTCTCGCATCTCTTTCTTATTTAATGCAGTTCTATCTTTTAATAATAATATATATTTAAAAAAAATACTAATTAAACACATTTATTTTAAATTATCTCTTATTATAAGAAACTTTGAAATTTAATTACGTAACTTTTATTTCAATCAAATAGTAAATGAAAGTTAAATTATATTAAATACTAATTAACTTATTTTTGAAACCCAATTATATATCATTTTTTACATATTTTGAGTTTGTTTCTATCCTTAGTATATGAATATATTTTTACACTTGTAAAATATATACATAAAAATTTAAAAAAATTATATATTGATACTTTTCAGTTTTCACCCCGTGTGTAGACACGGGATCTAAACTAGTTATATAATAAATAAAGGTTTTGTTGTGACACTTGTTACTCACACGTGCAATCTCAACATTTTTTTCTGCCCCTCTATCTATTAATTATACAATTTTTCTTTAATTTTTTTATAATTTTTTTCTCACCTCTCTCATATTAAATAATAATGCTTTCTATAATTACTTTTATAAAATGTTTTTTATTTAAAAAATAGGTTTGTTCATAAAATATTTTTATAATTTGAACATTTTTTCATTCTTTTTATAAAATATTTTTAAAAAATAACTATACAACATTTTTAGAATTTACAAATCTTCACAAAAAACTGATGTTTTATAACAAGTTGTATTTATTCAAATCATGTAATACATAAGTTTTAACCTAGTAATACATTATACCCTCTGGATGGTGTAAAGTCAAGGCGATGATTTAAGCTAGTTACCATTTATTAGCTATACGACACATTATTGTTACAAACCATCAACTCCGTAATAATATGATATGATATGATATGATAAAATGATGCTATTTTTTATATCTCCTCACTTCCTACCTTTTTTTTATCCCCTCAGTAGTATTTAAAGGGTCATTGTAGGCTGAGTAGAAGAGAATTACTTCTCAAGAGGATATTTGAACACAAATTGTAAGCTAGGTACTCGTAATTCTAAAACATCCTGTAAAATGATGAAGTTTCTCATCATGATATGCCTCCTACACCTTCTTGTATCAACCTCAGGTTTGAAAAAAAAATATATTATTTTTTCTAACATTCTGTCTTTTTATACATATACTAGGTTAGAATCCTGTGTATTACACGAGTTGTATATTAAAACCGATATAACTTATGTTGTATATTGAAACCGATATAATTTATAAATTTGTAAATACGTTCTAACTTGTCAGACTATTTATGATCGTCTAACTTGTCAGACTGTTATGATCGTCTCGGGATATATCAAGTGGAAATGTGTGTATATAATAAATTAATATTTTTCTTTAATTAGTTATATTTTGATTTCCTTTTATAAAATATATAATTTTATTTAATATAATTAGTATTTTTCTTTAATAATATATTTATAATATCATTATTATTTAATAAGATATATGTGTACTTAATAGGAGAGAGAGGCGGGAAAACTAATATAAGAATGCATGAGAAAGTGACAAGTGTCTCTCTTAAAACCTTTATTTATTAGTATGTATAGATATACGGAAATGTTCTACTAAGAAGTGGTTTTTCGCTTAGAAAGGCTAAGTGGGTCAAACGAACTCCGATTGAGCTCATTCCAGTGAAGTTGAAACCGTCTCATCGAACCCTAACCCGGACCAAAAACCTAAACCCCTCTCCACCTGCACCCCAAAAAACCTAACCCCCCCTCCAACTCCACCTCGAAAAGCCTAAAACCACCACCCCAAAAAAACCTAAACCTAAACCCCCTCCACCCGCACCCTCAAAAACCTAAATGTCTCATCGGAGTTCGTTTGATGTTGTTTCTTAAGGTTTTTGTCATTTCTTAGATTTCTTAGCGAAAAACTACTTCTTATTTGAACCTCTCCTTATATATATATATATATATATTGAAGATATAATGTTTGAAAGTTTTTATAATTTTGATGGTATACTTATGATTTTTATGATCATCAGTAGGTTCTTCTGGTATATCAAAATTTCCATCGAAGTCAAAGGATTCATTGAATCCTCTAAGTGCTCCTGTGTGTAAACATGTTGGTGAATGTGCAAGATATTGTCGATGTGATGTCAGTATGCAAACATGTGCCTATGGCCATTGTTATTGCGGTACGACAATGTGCCCTTAATATGTTGAAAGAGGCAAAGACCGCTAAGCAATGAGTTTAGCCATTATAAATAAAGTTGAAAAGTTATATTTATATGAAGTTTAATATACTATCAACTTATGTATTTGTTTGCATAAAAAAGGATAACTAATTTATGACACAACAAATATTTTGAAATAATTATATTCAGCAACGCAAATCATTGGATTACTAAACCGACCGACCTACATGTATGGTTGGTGTAGGGATGCACAAACACGCTAAAATATGATTAGACAAATTACAAATAACGTCCTTTAGGTATTACTCAAATTTCAGTATACGTCCGTTAATTAAGGAAATTATAATGCATGTCCTTTATGTTTAAAACTTTCTGCACGTTGAGAATCTTCTTCTTATATGTAGTCTAAGGATGAAACGCGCAAACTTTTTCAAACATAAAAGACATATGCTGTAATATACTTAGTTAAAGGACGTATACTAAAAATTGAGTAATACTTAAATGACGTAATTTGTAATTTACTCTATTAAATATTAATGATACTAGGTTAGAAACTCCGTGTATTACACGAGTTAAATAAATACAATGTTATACATCTGATAATAAAATTTTTAGAAACGTTATATAGTTATTTTTTTAAAATGTTTTATAAAAAGAATGAAAGAAATTTCCAATTTCTAAAAATGTTTTATGAGCAATCCTATTTTTTTTAAATGAAAAAGGTTTTATAAAAATAATTATAGAACTTCATTATTATTTAATAGAAGAGAGAGGTGGGAAACAAAAAATTATAAAGAAAAACAATTAAAGAAAGTTTGTATAATTAATAGGAGAGAGAGGCGGAGAAAAAATGAGGAGAATGAATAAGAGAGTGACAAGTGTCTATCTAAAACATTTATTTATTATATAGTATAGATATAGATTAGAAGTATATATATTTTATATATTTAATATAAATTTAATTATGAATAATCATTATATTACTAACTATATAAATTTAAATTGAAATTAATTATGAAGAATTATAATTTTTGACGTTATTACTTATTAAGTTTGAAAAATAATTTTGTATTGTAGATACTTATTATATCATCAAGACTTTTTTAACATTTTACTCAACTCTAATATTTAGGCAACTAGATTAATAATTCGTTTCAATTTTTATCTATAAATTTTTTTAATTCAAAGTTTTATTCATCATCAATTAATTTGTTTATTCGTTTTATAATTTTTAAATCATCATTACTAATTACTTTTATTCAGCCCGTGTAATTATTGTATTTTCTAACCAAATATAGTATAAAAAAAGAACAAAACCCAACGCAACACAACCATATAAGCATGAAGAATAATGTAATCTTTTTTTTTATCAATTATAATGTTTATATAATCTTGCTTTATTATAAAAAATTTCGTATAAAAGAAAGCAACCGAGGAAGAGAAAAAAATCAAATCTCAAAAGAAACTACCCAATAAAATGTTTTTAAGAGTAAATTTTCCTTTTAGTCCCAATGGTTTATCTAAAATTGTCATTTACATCCTTTTTTTTTTTTTTTGCCTGAGACGCTCTCTGCTGTTCATTTTGGTCATTTTAATCCACAGCACTAACAATGTAACGGAACTTTTTTTACTCTGAATGTCGAACCTGGAATGCCAAACCTACAAGCCACGATACGTCAACCACGATGCTCACGAATATAACTTGCATTTACTAAGCATCTTACGAATGCTTGCACACAAATCCGAGTAGCTCTGCTCCCAAGCCAAGATACGTCAACCACGATGCTCACTTGCAAAACAATCTAACGTGCACACAAAGTCAGCTACTCTGAGTGAGTTCTAATAGTTTAATTTAAATAAAAACCATTTTGCCACATTTATTAGTTATCTCCACTCAGAACACCTCGGTCCTTAATAAAATAGTTTTGTCATTTATTGACATATAGATAACCCCTGTTATCTTATGATATCACACAACAGTTCACCACCCAAGACTCATCCCATAATTATAACTCAATAAGTCTCACTAACATGGATCAAACTTACTACACTATTAACTCTTAAACTACCACACATATTAATCTGAATCTTGGTTAACCCAACCAACCCATATACATCGACTTAACCAACCCTCATCAAGACTCTCACGATCAACTGACACAACAATTGTAATCACAATGTCATTATCCCGACACAACGGTTAATCTAACGCTACATACTACATCAATGTCATCTCATGCACAATAAATATAACTCAACACTTGAATTCAATTTTAACACATATAAATACACAAAAACACATACCTCGTCACACTAAAAATATAACTAAGGGCGTTCGACACAGCTCGAGCTCATAACTGACCTGATAAATATTGTCACCTTTGGTGACTTCCCGAAGGACTTTGTCCTTCACAATCTCGTTTGTCATGTCATAGAGACAACGATGCAAACACACAACACAAGCATAAAACACATAACATCATATTTCATTTACATGACTAATTAACTAGGCCTGCACCCCACACATATCCCTAGGATAACATATCCGACTCACACCCATAAGCGTTTAGCTTATATCCCGACTCACCCCGACTAACCCTTAACACGACACACATCAATAACTCTTTTATCCCTAGCTCACATAATCTCATAGACCCTCCGACTCATTAATGAATGTTTTAGTTTAAAAACTCCTTGGTTAGAACCCATAGCTCTTAACACATTTAATAAAATAAACATATCTTGTAAGCATGTATGATAGCCCCCAAAAAAGTAAAAACGTTTAAGAAGTAGGGGATTAGAAACTCACCGGTTACGCTTGACACAACTGGTTTGTTATATGCCATGCAGGATCTTGGAGATAAGGCTAGGTGGCCCCGTAAATTCGAGAAGAATACCGGATGGAAGGACAAGTCCAAATGGTGTGCTTTCCATGAGGACTTTGGCCATGTGACTGAAGATTGTATTGTTCTACGCAAAGAGATAAGCTATCTCTTAAGCAAGGGGTATCTCAAAGAATTCCTAGGCAAAGGAAAGAACAAGACTAAGGATCATGACAGGATCCCGCAGAGAGCAAAATCCTCGCCGCCAGATGCCAAAGGTAATAGGTTTTATATCCGATGGATCTGATATTTGTGTCACTTCTTACTTTGCAGCAAAAAGAAATGCCAAAGAAGCAAAGATATAAAAAGGGGACAAGCCTATCAGAACCTCCAGCTTAACTGAAGAAAAGGTGATCTCTTTCGATGAAGACGAGAGAGATAACGTGCAGGATCCTCATCATGATGGACTAGTGATCACTCTGTATATTGCTAATCACTTCATCTGAAGGATATTGATTGACGGAGGAAGCTCGGTGAACATCATTCAACATGAAGTTCTGAAAAGAATGGGGATCCCGGATTCCAAAATTTTCTCCAAGTCTGCGGTACTGGTAGGATTCAGCGGAGAAGTAAAAACACACAGTTGGAGAGATAAAGCTATCGATATATATCGAAGGGGTAAATACTATACAATAGTTTTGCATAATAGATTCTTTGTCTTGCTATAATATCATTCTAGGGAGGCCTTGGATACACGATATGAAGGCAGTGCCCTCAACATACCATCAATGTGTCAAGATGCCAACCCCTTGGGGGGTAGTGAAGATCAACAATGATCAACAAGACGCAAAGGATTGCTACACTTCTTCGATGAAAGCCTCCGCCAAGACCAAGCAAGCATAGCAATTAAAGAAACAAGCCCGAGACGTACTGGAAACCAAAGAGCAAGATGTTAAAGAAGTATCCCTAAGTATGGAGGATCCTGAAGTCAAGGTGCTTGTTGGAATCAATATCCCCAAGGATATTGAGCAGAATCTTATAGAGTTACTAAAAAGCAGAACTTCAACCTTTTCCTGGAAACATGAAGACGTAACAGGTATCTCTAAAGATATTATTACGCATAAATTGGGTGTTGATAATAGTTTCAGGCCAATACACCAAAAGAGGAGAAAGTTTGCACCAGAAAGGAATGCAGTTATCCAAGAAGAGGTCGAGAGACTATTGAAAGCAGGAATGATAAGGGAAGTAAAATTCTCTAGGTGGCTAGCTAATGTGGTGGTGGTCTAGAAAAAGAATGGGAAATGGAGAGTCTATGTAGACTTCACTGACTTGAACAAAGCGTGTCCCAAAGAGCCTTTTCCATTACCACACATAAACTCAATGGTTGACGCTACAGCAGGCCACGAAATGCTGACATTCATGGATGCTTCATCAGGATTCCAACAGATCCAGATGGAACCTTCGGATCAGGAGGATACCGCCTTCATGACTTCAACATGTATTTATTGTTATATTGTTATGACTTTCGGTTTGAAAAATGCAGGTGCTACATACCAAAGGCTGGTGAACATGATGTTCAAAGAGAAACTAGGGGACACCATGGAGGTCTACATAGATGACATGGTGGTAAAATCAAAGAAAGCTGAGGATCATATCCGGGATCTCAGAGACGCATTCGATATCCTGGAACAATATAACATGAAGCTGAATCCTTTCAAATGCCACTTTGGAGTGGGGGCAGGAAAGTTCTTGGGCTATATGGTAACCAAAAGAGGAATAGAAGTCAGTCCTAAGCAAATCAAAGCGATCATCAATCTAAAATCCCCAGCAAACACCAAGGATGTTCAGAGGCTAACCGACAGAGTAGCAACACTCATCCGATTCATATCAAGATCATCAGAAAGGTGCAAAGAGTTCTACGACATCCTAAAGAAAAACAAGAGGTTCGAATAGGAAGAGAAGCATGAGCAAGCACTCCAATCATTACAGGAATACTTGTCAACGGCTCCTCTATTGATGAAACCAGAAGACGACGAACCATTATTCTTATACTTGGCGGTATCCGGAAACTCAGTGAGCGCCGTCCTAGTCAAGGATCACGAAGGCCAGCAACATCCGGTATATTATGTAAGTAAAAGCCTACTCGCGGCAGAAACCAGGTATTCTCATTTAGAAAAATTAATATTAGCTTTAGTAATGGCATCGACTAAACTCAGACATTATTTTGAAACTCATGCTATTTATGTTAAAACTAACTATCCTATTAAGTGTGTCTTGAGAAAGCCAGAGATGTCAGGAAGGATGGCTAAGTGGTCAGTCAAGTTCAGCGCCTATGACCTCATATATGAACCTAGAACAGCAATAATGTCTTAGGCACTTGCGAACTTTGTGGCTGATTTCAGTAGTGACATTCAACATGAAGCAGACCATGAAGTCCAACAATTGGAAGAATCCAAGGATAAGTAGACCTTGTTCACTGACGGTGCATCAAATATAAAAGGAACAGGTCTAGGTATCATACTGAAATCGCCAAAAGGGGACATAATACCCTAATCCATAAGTTGTGAGTTCTAATCAACGAATAATGAAACAGAATATGAGGCGCTAATAGCAGGATTACAATTAGCCAGGGATATCAAGATCAGGTATCTCCAGGTATATGTAGATTCACTGTTAATTGTTAATCATTTCAATAGCTCATATGCAGTAAAAGGTGGGAAGTTAGCCAAATATCTTACAATAGTTAAGCAATTATCTGTGGAATTCAAATTTTTTAACATTACACAGGTACCTAAAGAAGACAATACTGAAGCCGATGCCTTAGCAAACCTTGCTTCGGCTCTTAAAAATACCAAAAGGTATTAAAATACCAATCATACATATCCTGAGCCCAGCAATTGAGAAGAAAAACGAAGTATCCAACACAGAAGAAGAAGCAGATGTTCAGGATCTTGAACCTAGTCAAGGATCCTGGATTCTACCCATTAAAAAATATTTGCAGAATGATGAGATCCCAAGTGATGAAAAGAACCACAAGTCTTTTCGCATGAGGGTATCTCGTTTTATAATATTACACGATGTCTTGTATAGAAATTCTATTGTAGGTTCATACTTAAGATGCTTGGAGGATCCTGAAGCACTTGAAGTTCTAAAAAACATACATGAAGGTGATTGTGGAAATCACACTGGGGGCAGAACATTATTCTTGAAGATCCTGAGGACATGTTACTACTGGCCTACCATGAGGAAAGATGCTATGACTTACTCTAAAAAATGTGATACTTGCCAAAGACACAGCAACATACTTCACCAACCAGCAGAACCTTTATATCCAATCATCTCTCCATGGCCATTCATGAAATGGGGAATGGATATAGTCGGCAAACTTTCCAAGGCACCAGGAGGAAAATTTGTTTATGCTAGCAATGACATATTACTTCTCCAAGTTAATAACTCAAGATTAATAACTCAAGATTCATGGTACACCCCTGAGAATCCTGAGGTACAATTACTAAGCAAACAATTTGTTTGACAGGTATACACAAGGAACAACTAAAAGTTATCATACTTTGACTCTGTTTGGACTCCATATCGTTATCTGGTATGTATATCTACCCAACCTGATTCTCGATGAAGGTATTTATTTAAAGATGCTTATTCATTTTTCAATTTTGGGTAGACTCAAAATATTTGATGACTAAGTCATGGTATGTTTGTACTGGTATTTTTTCAAACTATTTATCAGAAACAAGGTATGTTTTCTTAAACCGAAGTTTAAACCTAAGATATTATTTACAAATGATCATAAAGGATCCGGTATCCCAAAAAGAGACATAAATCTATTTTTCCATGTATCCTAAGGCTTAACTGGCTAAGGATCCTTATTTTTTTTTTTTAAATATGTCAAAAACATATTAAACACATAACAATCATGGCACATAGTCATAAGTTATTTACTAATATTGAGAATGCAGGAAAATTAGTGATTCAGGCTTCATCCAAAAGCTGGCCCATCCACCCGAATCACGGACCAACAATCAAGAGTTGAAATTGTCTATCCCAAAATGTGATCTTCAAAGTAGAAAAAGTTCAGAATCTAGGATACTGAAAGTGTGTTACTAGATAACTGAGGACATGAAGCTTCTTGCAGGCATCAACATAATCCAGACCTTCGTAGATAGCTACACCGACAGCATCACAGAGCTTTCTCTTTTTGCCAACGGTGATATTAGGCTGTAGAGTAGGAGTATCAGGTTTGGGAGCTTCGGCAGCAGGCTGAGCCTTTTCCTTTTTAATGGCTTTGCTTTTGGAGACCGTGTTATCGATGACGTCGAGGGCAAATTAAGATCTTAACTTGCGAACACCTAGTTTAAGATAACAGACATCTGCGAGGTGGAAGGATAGCTTTCTAAACTTACTTCTACGGAGGGGATCTTGAGACGGAAGGTTCTTTCAGCAGCAGCAATTTAAAATTTTAACAGTTGTAAATGGTGATAACAGCTATCAAATTTTGGGGACAATTGTTAGGGGTCATTATACAGCTAAGGATCCTGGATCTTCAACATACTTCGGTATCCTGACAGGTTCCGGTATCCTCAATATTTAACCGTTATATCTTTCGTTTATAATGACTAATACGCAGGTTAAACACGTGTGGTCAAATCCATTCCTAAAGAATCGCTCCTGGAGTCAAGGAGAACGTGTTGAAGACGCGTAGAGAGACTTGCAACAGTCATATTTGAAGAATTAGTCTATCCCAGGATTCTCAGATAGTTAGTTAGCTTTATCCTTGTATTTATTTCAACAACTTGATCGATTAGGGACAACACATCACACAGTTTACGAACTCTCACAACACAATACACTCGTAATCAGCTTTGTAACACTTAGATATCGATCATCTACTGCTCGTACTTGTAATCTTTTTACCATTTATTGAAGAAACGAGGCAGGGGACGATTGTCACCTCCCGAGGTTTTATGCTGGCGATCCCTAAAGATCAAGGGCTTTCCTCGTAAACAACCGTGTCACTTTTTACATTTTTGCATCATTAAACATTGATTTTACAAGCACACTACCTCACAAACTAAATTTGATCACTTGATTATATTATGTAACTTTTTGTCAAAACAATAATTAACTTTTAAAATTCAAACTTACTTAAAATAGAAAACATTAGAGGATTTTGGTAAAAAAATATGGTGATAATATGTGTTATTCTTTGAAATCATTTATTAGAATAAGGATATGTATTATAAACATTTGTTTTGCAATTATATAAGGACTTCCATGATAATCATTTCAAAAATAAA
Source organism: Smallanthus sonchifolius (assembly GCA_023525975.1). Classification (NCBI taxonomy): domain Eukaryota; kingdom Viridiplantae; phylum Streptophyta; class Magnoliopsida; order Asterales; family Asteraceae; genus Smallanthus; species Smallanthus sonchifolius. Next base: position 54,018,629 of record CM042041.1, on the reverse strand, counting down.
ATAACTCGCGTACATTAAAGATATTATTAATTAGATTAAATGAAAACCTTCAGCAATAATGAACTTATACTTCTTTGAATTTTTTCCACCAAAGTTTGGTTTTTTTTTGGCACCAAAGTTTTGTAGTTTTTTTTTTACTTTTAACATTTTTCATTTTTAACTCTTATACTATATAATATACGTTTTTAGCCCGTTTCATTATTAATTTCGTTTTCCTTTAATAACTTTTGTTCGTTAACTTTTTTCAAAATACGGAGTGCGCGGCTATTTTTATTTTTTTTTGTCAACGTTCTGATATAAATTTTTTTTAAAACGGAGTTGTAGTCAAAATCGAGGCTTTTTTTGTCGTTGTCTATAGCGAGTGCTATTACCGTTGTGGTACCGTTACAAACCGAACCTATTATGGGCGAACGACATCATTGTCGATATTGGTATTATCCGAACCCGTATTAGTATTCGTTTTATGATTTTCGACGACCTGAACGGGTAAATTTTTTATTTTGTTTTTTTTCTTTTTTATTATTTAGTTTTATGTTTCTTTTTTATTAACATTATTTTTACCGTTGCGCCTACGTTTTCATTTCAATTCTATTAACGATGGGCATGGCACCGTTTTCTATGATAACTTTCGTTTGTTAAGTTTTTTTTTTTTTCATTAAATGTTTTTTTTGTATATAACGAGTATGCGATTAAATGTAAGTTTTATCCACTCAAATGAGTCAAAACAATAACGACCAAGCTCCCGCCGTGAAACGCGGGAGGTCAAACTAGTTTAAGATTAATAATAACGAGAAACTTCTTTTTGTTAAATTTAAGTTAAACGTGTAAATGTGCTTATTTTTATTTTCTCTTTTACGGTCTATTCATATTCAACTGGCTATTAATTACACTCATGTCATGAAATAAAAAAATAAAAGATTTATTCTCAACATTTTGTATAAAAATATTCTCTTTTAGCAACTCTCCCGTGTAAGAGTGTTTTATGCAAGGGAAAACTTCATCCAATAGTTATCAAGTTTCTCAAGTGTTCTATTTAAGTCACTTAAAGTTTTTTTGTCCCTTTAAAGTTACTCAACTTTCACTAAGTGTTCCAATCCTATGTAATATTTTTATAAATGTTTAAATTTTTTAAAATTGAATGAGGCAAATGAAATATATATGAATATTAGTTACCAATAAGTGAATTTTTTATTGCAATTAACTTAAAACTGGATGTAATAGTGAAGAAAAAAAAATTCACCAAATAATAAACAAGTTTCAAAATTGTTATATTTAAGTCGAATTGGAAAAAAAATAATTGCTAAATAGTAAACAAGATTCATATATGTTTTATTTATCTCATTCAATTTTAAAAATTTTAAACATTTATAAAAATATTACATAGGATTAACGAAAAAACTTTTGAGTGACTTAAATAAAACACTTGAGAAACTTGGTTACTATTGTGTAAAGTTAACCCTTTATGTAAATATAAAGTGATTAAAATAGATTTTCAATGTGTAATCCCTAATATGAAGACATTGTAACAATGATCTATTAGAAAATCATTTTTTTGATATAATAAAACATTAAACTATACCTTAAAGATGGTGTAAAGTGAACATGATGATTTAAGCTAGCTATCATTTATTAGCAATATGACACATTATTGTTAGAAACCATTAACTCCTTAATAATATGATTAAATGATGCAATATTATTATATCTACTCATTTCGTACCCATATTTCATCCCCTTAGTATTTAAAGGAACATCCTAGGTTCACTAGAAAATAGGACTTCAAGAAGAAAAGGTTTGAACACAATTTATCCTTGTATCAATATCGTAAATGGCGAAGGTGCTCATTGTGATATGCTTCCTACTCCTTGTATCAATATCAGGTTTGAAACCATCTACTCTTCTTAGAATAGAAGCTGAAAAAATCAAGTTTTTGTATCCAAATAGTAAAAAAGAAAAATTGAACATTAAAATAAGTTACATTTTTTTTTTAATTTTGATGATATACTTATTTGTTACGATCATCAACAGGTTCTTCCGGTATGTCAACATTTCCGTCAGAGAAGAAGGACTCGGTGAATCCTCAAAGTGCACCTAGGTGTACACACCGAAGTCAGTGTGCAAGATATTGTCGATGTAGTGTCAATATACAAGTATGTTATAGTGGTCGTTGTTATTGCGGTATAACATTGTGTTAAAGAGAAAAAGGCCGCTAAGCAATTAGTTTAGCCGTTATAAATAAATATTATAAAATTATATTTTATATAAAGTTTACTTTGTCGATTAGAAGATCTTACGAGTAACATACTATCAACTAAATATAAATGTTTGCGTATAAAGGATAATTAAGTTATGACACGAAGCAAATATTTGAAATAATTATATTGAGCATATGCAAATCCTTGCGTAACAAAATTCGGCCTATCGATCAACTATGGTATTTTAAGTTGAATTGTATACATGATTGGGCTTTGCTTAACAATACAATACACAGACTTCGTCTTTTAAGTTTTAACCGTTCGAGCATTATCGCTTCTTTATTTTACGTATTTATACTTTTTTTTTTAATTATAAAGGCCAACAAAACTAAACCGTGAAACCAGACTGTTGATAACGGTTTGGTTTTGGTTTAACCATACTAAGGGTATGTCTCACGATTTGACCTAAAAACCTTCAAAACTTAAAACGGGAACAATGCATTTCGATTCCTTAGAACATTCAAAATTACAATTTTAACATTTAGAAATTAGAAATATGAACTAAACAATAGCAACAGATACTGTAATTAGAACTAAAAACAAGAAAATAGGTGGATCAAGAACCACAAGAACAATTAATCACCACTGCACCCAATGTTTTTATGGATCAAGGTTCACTCAGTACTCAGAATACCCATCAAAAATCTGAGGGAAATCGAATTGTATTTCGCGATCCTGGTTTAAAATCGACTCCACGAAAGAAACAGAAGTGTCAGCAACATCTAAGCTGTCTTTCTTGTGATCTATCACCAACCCATTGCAGGTAGTCGTGTGTTCGCCACTTGCTGGTAAAATGCCAGATTCGGGCTCATTGGTGCACTCTTGTTCTTGGTCTCCAACAAGATAGTCACTCCAAATGAAGGGAGAAGATGGTAAATTCACTTGGACTTTAGATTCAGGTGATGATGTAGAAGATGAGGCTGCTTCATTGATGACTTGAAAATGAGCCGTTATCAGATTCATTGTAGCGTGTTGTTCTTGAAACGGGTCGATCATTGTTAATGAGCTTTCAGCCCGTGAGAAATCAATGGGTTCGTGGTGTCTTTGATCTGAAGATCTTGTCTTCTGTGGGATGATGTCGTTGATGTTTCCATAATCGGAAAGAAGCTGACCGAACGGTTTGTGGGTGATCGGGTCGATCCCCATTTTAGAAAGCTTCTTTTTTAGTTTTGTGTTCCAGTGATTCTTCACATCATTGTCTGTTCTTCCTGGTAGTTGCTTTGCTATCAAAGACCACCTAACAAACAAACATACCCGGTAAAATCTCACTCATAACAGAGTTATTGGTAAGGCTATCAAAAAACCACCTAAATATATAAAAACACTATAAACTTTTTTTTTAGTTTCACAAATAATTTACATGATAAATATGATCAACTCACCTACTACCTATGGCTTGGTGGTACCTCAAAATGAGTTCCTCTTCATGAGGGGTGAAGCTGTCATGTTTGAGATCTGGTCTCAGATAATTCGTCCATCTTAATCTGCAACTTTTCCCGCATCTGTTAAGACCTGTACAAGTATGCATGCACGCGACACGCTTCAATATAAAAGTTAACAATAATCAAGTCTAGTAACACGAAACGACCTGCTTTTTGGGGAACCAAAGTCCAGTTACCGATGCCATGACTCGCAACATATGCAAGAATCTTTGCATCTTCTTCGGCCGTCCACGAGCCTTTCTTGACATGCGATTTATCACAACAAGGAGGTCGTCTTCCCATCGGTTAATATCGTAAATCAACACACACACAAACACATAGTAGGTGGAATGGGAATTGGAATTGGAATGGGAATGGGAGTGGTGATGGTGATGCAAGTTTTAGAAGCATTCATATGATGAGGGGGTGTGAGGGGACATTTAACAAGTGCCAAGGCAACAAAAGCATGAAGAATTGGCTTCCTGATGAACATATTGCATGCATGATCTCCTCATGCATTACTATATGTATTAATGTATGCTCCATAGATCAAATCCAAAAACAGAATAATAATGTTATAGTGATTTGTATATTATGCATTGAAAGTTGTACATTACTGTTTTATTTGTTAGAAGGATTCAAAATACCAAGAAGGTGCTTTATGTGAATGAAAAGTAGGTCAGCGTGAGAGCTACAGTTTGCATATCAAGTTATAGTGCTTATGATGTTAAGTAAAGTAAGAGTAACATTGGCCCATCAAAAAAACAAGTTATAGTCCGGGATGAAAACCGGGTCATTTTGAGTAATTTGTTTGGCAAGTTTACTTTTACCAAATTAACCCTTTCGCTTTTGTTGTACAACTAGTGAATATAGCCCGCGCATTGCAACGGGTTGTTTTTGAATATCGATACACAGATAAAAAAACATGTCGCTACAATATATTCTGAAAGCACGAAAAGGTTACGTCATTGTAAAACGTACGTTAAGAAATACAAAGGCGAACCTAAAAAATCGTTGGTTAAAGATAAAAACCGTGTAAAACGGTCCCTATACGAATTTAGCATTTAAAAATCAATCTCTTTAAATAACGCATATGTGAGGGCGCCAACACTTCTAAATGTATCCAGGCCACCCAACCCAATCAGTTTGGTTCATCGTTTCCTAAAACCGTGGTTAGCTGTCTGGCTAGAATTTTTAACCGGGTCATGAACACCCATAGCAGGATCATCAACAGCTTCATAAATCTTGGGAGATTATGACTTCCAGCTTCTGATCTAAAAGCCATTATGACCAAAACGCCCATCTTTAAAGAAACAGAAAGTTCCATAGCTTGAAACAAACAAGGGCGGTATCGAAATTTCTACTTTCCGTTCACAAAAACTTAAACTTTATATATCTTTTTCCCCGCATCCGCCAACTCAAACTACATACGACTCCATTTACCCAAACGTTCAAACGATAGCGGGGATATAAAAACAAATACACATAACAAACTCTGTAAATATAGATACAGAAAACCTGTATCTACTAACAAGCTTTGCAGCTTTTCCTACAATACCCGGCACCTTCAGCAGACCCGACCATGTAAACAGGATTCTTTGTGCATTCACCAGTAGCAGCCCACGCGGAGCAGCTGTCATTTTCATCCTTGCAATCGTCACTTGTGTATTCTGGTCTGTCAAAATTTTTGACATGGATCCATTTTGTTGCAGACCATTTCTCACCTTCGATCACAGGGCAGCTGCCATGTAAGCTTAAAACATCGGTTGTAGCGTTTGGGTGAAGACTAAAGAACAGCAATGCATCACCCTTCTTAGGTTTGACTGCAAATGTACAAGTCAAAAGGTCAACTATTTGAGATACGGGTTCACGTGTTGAATTTGAAGTATGATTTTCCATGGGCTAGAAAACATACCGGCATAACCTTTTTTAGCACATTCAGACCAATCTTCATCGCCTTTTGGTTGAGATTCTTTTATCTGCGTAACATTGCAAAAAACATCATGAAACCGACTAAAACACACAAATTGAGAACTATACCAGAGCCAGAAAGTTAATGACTTGAGGCCGAGGCTACAATTTGATTATAAAATTTGTAGGGGGGAAACTATAAAATTTATGATTTTGATATGACAAATTTTAAAAATACTTCTGTTAATTACAAATATTGAACTATTGGAGGAGGCAATAGAACTTACAGAGTCCACAAATGGGTCGCTTTAGGTTATGTTTCATCTCTAATAGCCTAATTGGTCAAAAGGGTTGAGCTAAAAGATTTAACTAAAAATGAAATGTACCGAAATTCTTCCGAAATTTATTCATATGCATAAATCCTCCCAAATAAATTTATTAAAAAAAGTTTAAATAGTTACTAAAAAAATAGCTTTTATAATCATATTTAAGACATCAATTAACTATAACATTCCAAAAGTTACCTGTTTTGACCAATTATCTGACCCATTTTGCCACCTTAATTTTACCAAATAAAGCATATACCTCAGACTCAGGAAAGACCGTCTCCCCGCCTTTTTGCACATTCGATAGATACATAAGTATGGTGGCAATCCTATGACCACCCAATGCTTGATTGGCTTTATCATGGAAATAATCCCAGTGTGGCTCGTATTTTTGACCATTTTCATAATGCAATATTTGCATCGACTCTCCATTTTCCACAGGAAGAAATGTCCATACAGAAATCCTTGATTCAATACCAGCAACTACTTCATCCTTCAAAGATTTTGCAAGTGCTTATCAGCAAATTGTACTTTCATGTCTTGAAAAACCTCAAAACAGAATCTTTATAGTTCCATGATTATACACAAGAACAGTTACCAAGTGGTCCAAGTAATAATATATCAACTAATAATACTAAAGATTAAATCTTTTCTTACTAAGTCACGCTTTATACTTATCAAGGACTACAGGGTGTTTGGTTGTGTTAAACAAAACAGATTATGATTCTGATTATTTAAAGTGAAAATAATCAAACCTACAGAAATAACGAAACAAGTAAGAAGTTGCTGTGAGAAAACCGATTACTAAGAAGTATATAAATGTACTCGTCCCCAAAGGGACATCCTAGTGGTTAAGTGTGTATCCCACAACCAAAAGGCTGGGGGTTAAAATCCTGTAGTGTGCAGGTTGTGGTGTATTTATCCTAGAAAATCTAGGAAGTGTCGTTCAAAAAAATATACATAAATTTACTTGACTATTCCTAACCTTAAGCCCGTCACTATCTCATAATCTGATTCTGATTCTACAAATTGTAATACTCCTATGTAAAAACATACATCCAAACAACCTCCAATATATATCTAATACAGAACACGGCCACATGTCTACTATAGTTTCCACCACCTTATGCTAGCGGTACTTCACTACTATCATTTCTAGTGCTTTGGTAAGGATGTTGCTTTGATTCTCTCAGACACATTTTATGTTACCTCGTTTACTATAATGTATACGTCAAAAAAGGTTTGCCCTCATCCACCCTCCCCAAACCCTACCAATATCTCAGCTAAGTGTGAGATTTTACTGTATACGTTTGTTTGTTTGTTTGTTTGTTTGTTTGTTTGTTTGTTAGAACATGGTCACATGCTCACATGTCCAACCTTAAAACCAAACAAAGCTACTAATAAAGATTTTAACTGACCTGAGCTTTGTTAAGAAACATGCCGGAGCTCGTTCGGACCTCACTTTCAATACTCTTACCAGACTCATTGTCAGCAACCATAGATTTCTCAAGCTTATCCTTCGCCTAATCACAAATTAATATCAAATTAATACAAAATTAATAAACACAATAGACCAATAAACATTGGATCCCATCTCAAATTTCTTCAAAAACCCATTACTTTATCATCCAAATTTCACTAATTCGACCCTAATCATAATCTGTTTACCCACAATTTTAATAAGATGATCACACTCTGCATCCGTCAAAAAGTTTCTATATAAAAACGCCCTGCAAACATCACAGATTTAATCTTATATTATTCCCACATAATCATACAATTGAGAATCCATACAAAACTACAAATCATTCAATTCAAACCTCGGATGCCACGAAATTTGGGTGACCCGGGTGGGATCAAAAGGGTGACCGTACGAATCACCATTCGGCAATCTGATCACCGACGCACGTCTGGAAAACAAAAAAATCAAAATTAAATTAGTAATTCGTCAAAATTGGGTCAGTGGGATAATTTTTTGGTCAAAATGAGACCTTGAAAACTGGATGGAGAAATTGGGGAAGAACAGGAGGAAACAGAGGAAGTAAGGGGGGATTAAAACACGAAATTGAAACCCCATGATGGATGTTTGATTAATTGCAAAACCCTTTTGGGGATTGTTAATGGGAAGAAGGGTTTATTGATGATCTGAGTGTGAAGAAAGATGTAACCGGGTAATCAAGTAGGGTACATATGTTGGATGTTAAATGGGTCGGGTCGGGTTCTGTGGTTTAAAGGGAGCGCCCACTGGATTCTCAGTAAGCTGAAGAACATGAATTGAATTGAATTCAATGGTGTTTGGTATGGAAGAAAGTATGGGAATGCTTCTTGCTTTTTTTATTTTTCTATTTTAATTTCTATTTATACGTATAAAAATATTTAAAAAATTAAATAAATAGAAAAGAAGAAAGAAAAGTCGCTTAATTTAACGCGTTTTTATTTTTATTTTTTATTTAAATTTATTTTGAGTTCAAAAAAAGTAGAAAGTGGAAATATTTTTTGTCAAAAGGATTTTTAATTTAAGAAGTTATTGTATTAACTATGGTTATGAAGGTCAACTGTTTCATTAAGTGGTCATTATTAATATTAACTATTTAATTAATATTTGTAGAGAAACTTATTTTATAAGATCGATGGTACAAAACTTAATTAAAAAGCTTTACATGCCCACAGAACAAAGAAATCTTAAAGAATGCAAAGATACTACGTAACTCTTATAATCTCCTAATAAATTTAAACTTGTTTATTAAATTTATAAAACTAAAGGGTTGTTCGGCAAAATCTGAACCATTAAGTATTGAACCATTAAGAGCTCTGAATGATTCAACATGGTTTTATAGCTGAACCATTAAAAGATGAGTTTTTAGCAAAACAAACACTCTTACCTCTGACCGATTCAGAAGTAAGCCTCTTAATTTAAGAGACTACTAAACAATCCCTAAATGTAAGAAAGAATACTACGCAACTCTTATAGTCTCCTAATAAATTTAAATTTGTTTATTAAATTTATAAACTATGTAACACCCTATTGAAAAAGAATATTATATTAATAAGAAATGTATCTCTTCGAATACCACATACGTGTTATAGACATACTGGTTTTTTATGAGATGAGAACTCCACCATTAAACTTGCTTAAATATGATTAATTCCAATATGAATTATTTCTTAGGAAGTCTTCGTTCAGGCTACATCATAGATAAAGTAGCAAACAATATTGATTAGTATAAGAGTTTACATATCAGTTTTATAAAAGTTATGCATCGTTACATTTCTCTCATGTTTCATGCTATATTTAGTTTTCTCACGTGATGATCTCAAATGTATATCTTTAATTTATGGTAGAAAAAAAAAATTAACGTAGTTAAAATTTAACGTTTAAGCTTTTAAAAGGGGCAATTTTATATATGCCCCTATAAACTTAAAAAATATCATATATACCTAACAAAAACTAAAAATATCATATATACTCTTATAAACATGTAATAATCTATACTATATAATAAACTAGTTTAGATCTCGTGTCTACACACGGGATGAAATATATCAATACATAAAAAATTTATATCTTTATTTATATATTTACATGTGTAAAAATTTATTACATATAGTAAGGATAGAAAACAAATTCAAAATATGTAAAAATTAGTATATAATTAGGTTTCGAAAATACGTTAATTACTATTTTTTAATATAATTTGACTTTTATTTACTATTTGATTGAAGATAAAAGTTATATAATTAAATTTTAAAGTTTCTTATGATAAGAGATAATTTAAAAAAAATGTGTTTTATTAGTATAATTAATATTTTTTTCTTTAAATATATATTATTATTAAAAGATAGAAGTGCATTAAATAGGAGAGAGAGGCGGGAAAAAAAGGGTGAGAATGAATGTGGATGCGATACATGGCAAACAAAAACATTTATTTATTATATAGTATAGATAAAAATAATTTATGTCACATGTCGCTTCCATATCTCTTCTCACAATTTTTTCCCGCATCTCTCTCTTATTAAATGCACCCCTCTTTTTTTTTAATAATGATTCATATTTAAAAAAAATATTAATTATACTAATAAAACACATTTAATTTAAATTATTTTTTATTTTAAAAAACTTTAAAATTTAATTATGTTTTTTTTAACTAAATAGTGATGTAAGTCAAATTATATTAAATAGAAATTAATGTATTCAAACCGTGTAATATACGGGTTTTTAAATATATAAACTTTTTATTACTAAGTATATAACATTACATTTTATCGACCCGTGTAATAAACGGGTTTTAAAATACAATTTTTTTATTACCAAATATATAATATTATATTTTATCAACCTCGTGTAATACACGGGATTTAACCTAATATCATATATATCAATTTCATTAAAAACCATTTAAAAGATGACAATTTTACCCTTATTTCTCTAAACTTTAATATTTATCAATTTTTAACGTTAAAATTTCATATATACACATTTTCTACTTTAGAATTTTATATTTAACCATAAAAAATAGTTTTCTCAAAATACTATTTTGAATTTTTCTTATTTTTTTTATAATTTACCAATTTGTTTATAGCATTAGCGTTTTATAACTTTCTCGCAATCATTTATTCTGAATCGACGCCTTCTGAATGGGTTTGGAGAATCGCGATGGTCGTCTTCAATAATAGGAGAACGAGTGATCTTTTACGTATCGGATAAAAACTAAAAAATTAGGTTATAAAAAATCATATAATGGATAAGGGTAGAATGGTCATAAAGTAACAAATTATTTAAATTGGGTATATATGATATTTTTAGTTTTAGTTGGGTTTATATAATATTTACCCATATTTGTAATGGTAAATATGATATTATCCCTAAAAGATATATAGTAAACTTCAATTTTAATTATAGAATTTTTCGACTATGTCAATAATTTAAAAAATTGAACACTTTTAATGAATTTACTTAAATTTTTTATTTAACAAAAATAATTAATTAATCTCGTATTAATTTTCCGATTTTGATATTTCACGGTATTCTATTTGAGTATATCTTTTTTTCATTTTTTTAGTAAACAAATATGATAAAGTAGTAAAGGAATGGTGGTTGTTTGCACATGATACTTATTTAGTGGTATGTTTTATTTTTATTAAAGTTCAGCTTCTTATAAAAGTGACTTTTGTTGCTACTTTTTATTAAAGTTCAGCTTCGAATAATATGTCTAAATGTTACTCTAGATTTTTATAATGAAATGAAGATGATTTGTTACATTACTTTTGTTCATTTATTATTCCATTTCATCATGTCTAAGGGTTTGTTTGGTATGAGGTAATGGAATGAACGAGGTAATAGAGTGGACGATGAATGGAACGAACGAGGTAATGGAATGGACAAATGAATGAAATTGACCATTCCATTCTATTGTTTTGTTTGGTTACCATGAGGGAATGGAAACAATCATTACTTTATGTTGTTTGTAGACTAGAAAAGACAAAGGAATAAATCAGTAGTGATTGGCGGTAGTGGTGGTGGTGGGTGGCAATATTGGGTGGTAGTGGGTGACGGTGGGTGATGTTGGCGGTGGTGGGTGGGTGGGGGTGGGGTGGCGATGGGAGGAGGTGGTGGGTGGTGGTGGAGGAGGAGGCGACAGTTGTGTGGAGGAGGAGGCGACAATGGTGGTGGTGGTGGTGGGTGGTGGTGGGAGGTGGGGGTAGGGGGTAGGTGGTGGCGGGTGGCGGTGAGTGGTGGGGGTAGGGGGTAGGTGGTGGCGGTGGCGATGAGTGGTGGTGGTGTGGTTGTGGGTGGCGGTGGCGGTGGCGGCGAGAGATGGCGGTGGGTGGTGGAGGCGGGTGGCGACAGCGGTGGTGGTGGTGGGTGGTGGAGGCGGTGGTGGTGGGTGGTGGTTGGTGGTGGTGGTAGGATGGTGTGGTGGTGATGAAGGGTGAAAGAGGGGATGGAATGAAAAAAAATCAAGGGGGTGGATGGAATAAATTTGAGGGATTTAGAGGGAATGACATTACTTGTGGAATGAGTAATTTCATTCCATCGTTCAACCGAACACCATACTGGTTGCTCCAAGGCTCATACTGGTTGTTTCTTCTGCTTGAACCCGTGACCTCAAGTTCATAAAGCATCTGTTTGATAATGGTTTCTTGGTTTCATTTGTCAGTATAAACATTCGAATATAAAGAGAGGGAGATCCACAAAAGTCTCCTATGATTGTGGATCCCCATCAATACAAAATCACCAATCAATGATTTATTCCTAAACTTAAGGTTGACTAATCAAACACATAAATGCATAAATAATAATATAATAGTTTCCTTTCATATTCCCCCTCAGCTTGATCGTTGATATGCAGTAACGTTCAAGCTGGACCTGAATCTCTCGAATAAATATCTTGGTACGCCCTTGGTGAAAATGTCAGCGTACTGTTCTGGCGATGGGACGTGAAGCACTCTAACGTGACCTATCTGAACCTTTTCACGAACAAAGTGGATGTCCATGTCAACGTGCTTGGTACGCTGATGTTGCACGGGATTGCCGGATAAATAAACCGCTGAGATGTTGTCACAAAATACAACTGTGGCTTTGTTTGTTGGATTCATTAACTCAAGAAGGAGATTTCGAACCCATGTAGCTTCTGCAACGGCGTTTGCCACCCCCCGATATTCGGCTTCCGCACTTGATCTAGAGATGGTCGGTTGATGTTTTGAGGACCATGAGATCAGGTTATCACCAAGAAAAATACAATAGCCAGATGTAGAACGTCGAGTATCTGGGCAACCCCCCCAATCTGCATCCGAGTAGGAAACTAACGAGTGACTCGGTGAGGCAGATAAACGCAAACCAAGATCGATGGTTCCATGTATGTAACGTAAGATTCGTTTCATAAAGTCGAAATGAATATCTCTCGAAGCATGCATGAATAGGCAAATTTGTTGTACCGCGTATGATATGTCGGGCCGGGTAATGGTGAGATATTGAAGTGCTCCGGCTAAACTCCGGTACAACGAACCATCCGCTAATGGAGTCCCGTCGGTAGCACTAAGTTTGGAGTTAGTGTCGACAGGAGTGTGACAAGGTTTGCAAGCGGTCATGTTTGCCCTATGAAGGATGTCCCGGGCATACTGAGTTTGAGCGAGGAATAAAGACCGGTGATCCCGTGCAACCGTGATGCCAAGGAAGTGATGGAGTGACCCTAAGTCAGACATGGCGAATTCGCTGGATAGGTTGGTGATAAGCAGTTTGAGAAGGCCAGGATGGTTAGCCGTGAGAACAATATCGTCCACGTAAAGAAGGAGATATGCTAGGTGGTTACCATTCTGGTAAATAAATAAAGATGTGTCACACAAGCTGTTGCGAAAGCCCAAGGTTGTGATGAAAGCCGAGAAGCGAGTATACCATGCCCGCGGTGCCTGTTTTAACCCGTAGAGCGACTTGTTTAGACGACACACGTGATTGGGTTGAGCGGGATCCACAAAGCCAGGTGGCTGGTACATGTAAACAGTTTCCTGAAGATGGCCATGAAGGAATGCGTTTTTGACGTCTAGTTGATGTATCGGCCATGATCGGGAGACGGCTAAGGATAGAACTGTACGAATGGTAGCCGGTTTGACCACCGGGCTAAATGTTTCGGTGCAGTCGATGCCCACGGTTTGAGATTTTCCATTACACACGAGGCGAGCTTTGTATCGTTCCAATGAGCCATTAGCATCAAATTTGTGACGGAATAGCCACATTGAGCGGATGACCGGAATGTTTGCGGGCCGCGGAACTAACTCCCATGTATTATTAGCCTGCAAAGCACTATATTCATTGTTCATGGCACGCAACCAATTATGGTCCGATAAGGCTTTGGTATGGGAGGCAGGGACGGGTGAGATGTTTGTGGTGGCCGCTAGATTGTAGCGAGGGTTAGGTTTGGAGACACCGGTTTTGGAGCGGGTTTGCATGGCATGGTCATTTGTAGGAGGCGGGGGTGGAGGCGGGTTTGGTTCCACTTGAAGGTTGGATCGATTGTGCATGGTTTGGTCGTTTGTTGGAATTTGGGGTGGTTGACATGCATGGGATGGTGGGGTGACATATTGGGGTGCATGTGAGGTAGGGGAGTTGAGGGTTGGTGGGCTATGGTCTACAGAATGATCTATGAAAGAAGGGGTGTTGGTATTATTAGATGTGGAATTATTATTTGAAGTGGTAGGTGTGGTGGTGGGAATTGGTTGAGTGGCAGTAGGGAAGGACGAGGTAAAAAGGTGAGGGTTGATTGGAGTGGGGTCATCAAGGAAGGTGTAGGTTGTGGGGAAGGTTAACTCAGTAAATGGAAAATTGTTTTCATCAAAAATAACATGACGAGAAAGATGTACACGACCTGTGACGGGATCGTAACATCGGTAACCGCGGAAGTCGGATGGAAAACCAAGAAAAACACACCGGGCGGATCGGGGCAAGAGTTTATTTGGTTGAGTGGCAGACATATTGGGGTAACACGCGCATCCAAAAATACGAATGTGATCATATGTAGGTTGGCGGAAGTAGAGGGCAGACGCATGTGTTTGGAAATTTAGACGCGTGTTGGGTAGGATGTTGTGAAGGTATGCCGCGGTGTGTAACGCCTCAACCCAAAATTTGGTTGGAAGGTGGGCGCGCACAAGAAGAACCCGAATGATATCATTTAAGCGACGAAGCATTCGTTCGGATCTACCATTTTGTTGGGATGTTTGAGGACAAGAAAACCGAAAAGGTAGACCGTTTTGTTCGGCAAAAGTTTTGAAATTATTATTATCGAATTCACCTCCGAGGTCACATTGAAAGGTTTTAATGGGTAAGTTAAATTGGGTTTGGATGAGTTTGTGAAATTTGGTGAATGTGTTAAAGGTGTCGGACTTGAATTTGAGTGGGTAGACCCAAACATAATGTGTATAGTTATCAATCAAAACCATATAGTATTTATAACCAGAATTACTTAAAACCGGAGATGTCCACAAATCACAATGAACAATATCAAAAGGTTTAAACGTACTGGAAACCGAATCCATAAAAGGTAAACGTTTACTGTTTGACACTTGACAAAAAGAACAAATGGAAGAGTCAACAGTTTTATTGCATGAAATATTAAAAGTACGTTGAAGATGGTGTAGCACGTTTGCTCCGGGATGTCCGAGACGATCATGCCATGGCGGATGAGTGGTGGATGATAGCAAAGCAAATTCTGGCTTGGTGAAAGGGTAGAGATCTCCACTGCTATTTTGGCGGGAAAGGAACCGTCCATCCTTGAGGTCCTTCAAAGAAAAACCAAAAGGGTCAAACTCAACGGAAACCTGGTTATCAATTGTGAATTTACGAACAGATAAAAGATTTTTGATAACAGATGGTGAGTGAATGATGTTATTAAGTTTGTAGGTTTTATTTGGGAAGGTGTATAAGCCATGACCGGAACCAGTGATGGGTAGGCTTTGGCCATTTCCAACAAATATAGGACTTGGAGGTAATGAAGATGGGGTTAGTATAGTACCTGGATCGGATGTGATGTGCGACGAGGCCCCGGAGTCCATGTTCCAGTGAGGTTCTTGATAGTTTAGACTCATGGCAAAAAGAGCGACACCAATGTCACTTGGGCAGAGAGCATTTCCATTCTGTTGACCGAAACCTGGAGGGGGGGTTTGGAGTTGACTGTTGGGCTAAATGGGCCTGATGTGATTGTTGAAGATTTGTATTTTGCTGTTGAGGGTAGTGGGTCGGATGAGACGGATAAGGGGTGGGTGGTGGTGTCCAGGGATGTTGGGAGGAAGGTTGTTGGCCCATGTTGTGTTGTTGTTGTGAGACCGAGGAGTGTTGATAATGTGTGTGCCAAGAGTTGTTTCCACGACCACCATCCCAAGAGATTGAACCACGGCCACCATTGGATGATGGTGGACGGTTGGTGGCTCCTTGTCGGTTGGTGCCACGGCCTCTAGCTGCTTTAGCCGGGTCGTAGTTTCGGCCCCGATAGCCATTAGGATAAGGAGATCGGGTTGAATCGGTTTGAGCAGGGGTATTCGAGTGCAACAGTACCGTGTTGCGACTGTTGTTGGATCTAGCAGAGATCCGAGTTTGCTCGTCTTCAATCATGCTCCGAGCTTCATCCCATGTCGGTTTGCTTTGATTTATGATTGCCGCGATGGTGTCGTATTCAAGGGGAAGTCCACGTACCATTTGTATAACCACGCGGCTTTCATTGACCGGTTGATCGACATCGCGTAATTGCTCAGCGAGGTCCTTCAAGGTTTGGCAGTAATCGTCAAATGACGAGCAAGAATTGAGATTAGTGTTTGTGAATTTGGTTTCAAGTGTGACGGCTCTTGCATGTTTGTTGTTGACAAAGATTTCTTGGATCTTTAGCCAGGCGGCTCGAGCCGTAATATCGGTGTCAAGGACACGGGCTAGAAGATTGTCGGATAAAGTGCTATATATTCATTGGAGGATGAAAGCATCGAGTTCGGACCAGGCAGGGAATTTTGGGTCAGATTCTTCAGGTGGTTCGGTGCCGTCTATGTGATGGAGAACTTTGTAGGCACGAACATGGAGTTTGAAGAGTTTAACCCAAGATGAATAGGTTACTTTCTTGCCGTCGAGAGTTCTGATTTTATTGTTGATGTTTGTGACAGTGTAGGCTGGATGTAATGGTGGTTTTTCGGATGGGGTTGTATTATTGGTGGCTAAGGAAGCATTGGGTGAAGACATAGTGTGAAGATGGAGAACCAGGAAGATGAAGTGAACGAAGGATGAAAGAAAAAAAATTTAGGTTTTGTTTATGGCTCTGATTACCATGTTTGATAATGGTTTCTTGGTTTCATTTGTCAGTATAAACATTCGAATATAAAGAGAGGGAGATCCACAAAAGTCTCCTATGATTGTGGATCCCCATCAATACAAAATCACCAATCATTAATTCATTCCTAAACTTAAGGTTGACTAATCAAACACATAAATGCATAAATAATAATATAATAGTTTCCTTTAATAGCATCAACCTTACTGGTTGCTCCAAGGCTCATCCTCCTAGTTATTATGCATGCATTACAACTAATAATTTTTTTTTGAACGACAATACCTAAATATTCTATAATATAATTTGGTTCTCCGGGGCAACATCTAGGGCAACCTACCCCAGGAGGAACCCTCCAGCT
This sequence comes from Smallanthus sonchifolius, assembly GCA_023525975.1. Taxonomy (NCBI): domain Eukaryota; kingdom Viridiplantae; phylum Streptophyta; class Magnoliopsida; order Asterales; family Asteraceae; genus Smallanthus; species Smallanthus sonchifolius. The sequence goes on along the minus strand of CM042041.1, from coordinate 54,001,559 downwards.
GGGTAAACCCAGACCTAGTCACATACCCCTTTTTGATGTGATCCGGATTCGAACCGACGACCTCCCATTTGAAAGTCACCGGGGGTACCGCCAAGAGAGAGCTCATTTGTTATTACAACTAATTAAACATAAACAATAGTATGTATCACATTTCAGGTTAATGTAGAGTTAAATATTCATGAATGTTAGACTTCAAGTGTCTGTCTTTTAAATATTCGTCACACGAAGTGCCTCTTGATTAACGGAGCATAGAAAACTTGGACTTGCAAACACTCAAAACCAATGTCAAAATTTGAGACTAGCGGAGTTGAATTTCAACTTCTCTCTTGGTTTCTACGGTGAAAGTTTTAAGTATTTTGTAGGGTGAATAGTTAGACCATAGGCGTGTCTTATTAGTCTCCATAAGATACGAGTGGGGATGAACAAAAAATTGAAACCGATAAAGGATAATCGAAACTTAAGGAACTTTCGAGTCAGATCGAGACGTGGGGAAGGCCTATCATCTTTGCATCGCCTGATATGTATTTGATAAATGTAAATCTTACTAACCTAATAAAAAAAACGAAGTCAAGAGTGTTGGTAATTTAGTGTCATTAATGTTATTTGAGTATAAATGGATTTACTTAAAACCAAAGTGAGATTAATATATATATATATATATATATATATACAAGTTAGGTGGTGCGGAACACACTGTGTTCGAGACTATTGTAATTTTAGTAACCAATAAACCTTGGGATCTGAGGGTAGCGCCCCTAGTGGGGTTCTCACCACCCAATCAGCGAGTGGCTCCCATAGCGGAAACTTTTTTCGATACTTTAGTGAAATGTTACTAAAAGTTATTTCAGAGTTGCATAGTTGTTGGAAAGTTGCATAGAAATTGTTTCATCCATAGCAACTAATTATCCGTGGTAAGTTATTACTCATCAGTGGTAACTTGGTCGCCAATGGTAACTAGTGTTAGTGCGTGATTATCATTGGAAACTGGTCGTCGGTAGTTATAAGTTACTACTGATCAACGGTAACTAGGATCAGTATTAATTACGAGCATTACTGTTGATGAAGTTCCTACTTAGGATTTTTACTATTGATGTAACCAAATAATCGTCAACGATTATAACGACCAACCGACACACACTTAAGTGAAGACTTGGGCCATTTCAATTTAAACGATATTATGTTCCCTACCTATATAAGGGAAATCATTGGTTTGTTTTAAATACACGAATTAGAACTAACTTTTCACAGGAAACACGTTCTCGTTCTTGTATAACTTTCTGTCTTATCTAATTAAGATTTAGTATACACAAGATACTTTAAACTCATAGCAAAATTATACACATTTTAAAAAACTATCTAGGTCGACTTGTGAGATAAGAAACCTACAAAGTGTTACAATTCATATAATTTTCATTTCTAGGTTTCTAGATATTTTGTTAGATGACCCTTGAATTCGAAAATGACATATTTTTGAGCGTTCCATCATTTATTCAACGGGCATGTCACCATTTATTCCATGTGTGTGATGTTACTCTTCATATTGTTTTTCTTTTTCATTTTCTAGTAAGAGGCAGTAACAAATACAAGATTTTTGTTTACAAGATGATTGCTATGTTATGCCCAATATAATTACCACGCTAAATTTTTTTTCTTGTTTCTTTACAAAATCCAGTTGGGTTTGGAATTATCGATAGGGAAAAAGTATCGAGTCGGTTTAGGGAGGACGTGCTCCCCCACCCTCGTCGATAAGATCTATGTAAGAGATACATACGGGTTTGGTGTTGTTTTGGTTAACCGAGTACATAGAGACACTTTTAGCTCTTAACTCAGCCAGCCCGAAGTTTAAACATGACTACAATTGGTTTAGTAATTGAAGAAGCATGTTCCGACCATGGTGGGTTTAGTCCAGAAGCTTCAACGAGAAGGAGAAGACAGTTGATGTTGTGCAAAGCACACATCTTTATTCCATCGTTATAGAGTCGTTTCACTTAGTTTTGTACTTGTTTTGAGTCATTTTTGTTACATATTGAGTCTTTGTCATGTTCTCGGGTGAAAATCGGAAGAAACTTAGCACGAGAATAAAGTCGAGAGTTCAAAAGTTAAAAATGTGGGACTCGTTCGCGGTACGCGAAGAAGTTGCAAATCCAGCCCGACTAAATTGTCCCTCGCGGTACGCGAGGGACTTGACCATATTCCTCGCAGTACTCGAGGGCCTCAAGTTTCGAGAAAAAAACCCTAGTTTTGATTTTAATAGAATTGTAATCCCATAATCAAGAGAGTTCGTATTCCAGCCGTCTTGAGAGAGAAAAGGGGCGATTTTGGGAAAAAGGAAGGCTATTGGATTGCAAGATCGAAGCTTTTGATTCCGGGTTTGTGTAGTTTAGCTTATTCGGTTTTAAAGTTCGAATCTTTGTGTTTGATTTCTGTGTTTGAAACCATGGTGAATGTTATTTACTTCTGTTTTGGTTGTTTAAGCATGATCCTAGGCTAAAACATTAATGCTTCCTAGGTTAACGATGAATGCTTGTTAAAGTTTCAGTTTTTACTGGTTTTGGTTTCATATGATGATTTGATGATTTTGTAACGATCGTAGTGTGATAATTATGATGTATATGCATGCTTGAATCTGATTGTGTGATTGATTTTGATTCCTTGCATTGATTGTGGTTGTCTGCTAGTTCGATTAGCGTATCTAGGTCATAGATCTTAGGGTTTGTGATTTCGGTAGTTTGCTAGACGTAGTGACCATAGGGGTTGTCATTGATTGCTGATTAGAATTAAGTATGTGTCCTAGTTCAATACCCGAGAGGTGAGAATTAGTCGGTTAGTCTTCGTCATTAGGAATCCGAGTGTCAACTATCTGAGAGAAAGTTGGTTTAGGTGTCTAGTGATCTGTTGCTAATCTGAATCATAGTTGTTATTCTAGGATTACCCCGTGCATTCCTTGAGTGTATTGTGGGCGGTTAGATTGAGAGGTAATCCGTTCATTAGGGTACTTGATCATAGTTGAAAATACCTGAGAAGTGATCCAATAATCTGGTGATTTAGTACGCTTTAGGTAGCTTAGTTGGTGACACCCTGAGAATGATTAGGGATCTACTAGGTTGTCTTTAGCAGTTATCCTTAGAAACTCATATCTATCATAGTTTCCAGAACCGGTAGAAGTTATGCTTTGCAAGTAGGATTCCGACCTAGGTAGTATTCTTCCTATTCCTGATTTCTTCCTTAGTCCTTATCTTGATAGTCTGAGTCGACCTTAGTTTTCTGCATTCTTTAGTTAATTCAGTAGTGTAGTCAACCCCCCAAATCAAGTCAATCTTAAGTCCGAGTCAGAGTCTGTTTTGTTATACGTAGTGTCTCTAGAGTTTGATAATCCAATTTACCATTAAGCTGTGCTACACTCGATAGGTACACTTGCCTGTTAGTGCGGTTTAGTTCATAGGTTTTTCTTTTATTACTTAGGAGTCTAGGTTAGTTTTAGTAGTTATTTTTACAGACCGTCTGGACGACATCAACAGCCATATCTCGGATCGTCGGTGGAGTCGGGTGATTCGTCTCAGATCTACAATCACAGGAACTTGCTCGTTAGATGGCCCAGGAGTCGGAGCTCCGAGGGCACTCCAACGCTCAAGTCAGTCGGGGCCTCATAATAGTATGTGTAGAGAGAGTGTGAGCTAGAGAGAGAGATTACAACCTTCCTTATTCTTGGAGATGACCCCTCTATTTATAGAAGGGGAAAAGCCTAACCCTAATGGGCTTGTTATATGGGTCTAATGAGCTTGGGCTAAATCTTTGAATCTTAGACCAATTAGGAGATTACATCCACAGTAATCATCCTAATTCATTCTACTAAAATGGCTACCTAGTCGAGTCCAATTGAACATTAACCCTTTAAGAATATTCTACACGTCATGGCCTTTTAGGTAGTGATGTCAGTCGTGTCTGGTTACGGATTGATGGGTTAACGGGTTGAATTATGCAACCCGAACACGACCCATATACATATTTTTATTCGTGTAAAAAAATTCAACCATAACCTGGATACACTTAAATTCGGGTCAACCCGAACCTCGCCCGTTTAACCCTTTTATCTAAATCAAAATCATAAACTACTAAATCAAAAATCTCGTTCCTTTAAAGTAAAAAGAAAATTAGTTGAATAATTATCTCTAAAAAAAAAGTTTTGATATAATTTAGTTGCTTTATAAGAATTTTACTTTATAAGAGTTTTGTTCAGCTTTCTTATAGGAATTGATTGAGAATCATTTTCTTCAATAAGACATCCCAAGTCATGGTTTATTGTTCTAAAATAGATTTAATGTAGGTTTTTCATATTTCAAAACAATAATCTACATACGCACGTGGTGTAGATTCATATGTAGCCCAACTATAAAACTTCCTTAAGTTCATGGATCTAACTCAAGGTTGTTATATAATTTGCCATTTTTTAATAAAAATTAGACCATTTTGCTTATACCAATTGTAATAGACTAGAGAGGATGAATATGACACCTTCATTTTAAATAAAATATTCTTTACACTTTAAGAAAACTTGGTGTCGAGATTTTGTTTGACTTTTCAATGTTTGATTTCTGATTAATCTATAAGAGATAAGTGTATAATCACAACATAAACAAAGAATATATATATATATAGTTGTTTTGATGGATGTTAACGAGTCCATCTTACGTCTACTCCTTAGTCTTCAGCATCATTGTCGGTATTGATATTATCGGAACCCGTATTGGTTTTTGCTTTTATCGGTCTTCCTTTTTTATTATTTAGTTTTATGTTTATTTTTTATTAACATTATTTTTCCGTTGCACCTGCGTTTTCATTTAAATTTTATTAATAATGAGCCCGACACCTGCCGCGGAGCGGGGTAGATAACAATCTAGTTACATATTAAAATCATGTTAGGTTTTGGTCTATCTCCCGATCCATGCACTTGACGTGTTAGGCAAGGCAAGTTATAAGAAATTACGTTTTAAACAAGGATTATAGGAGAATTGAGGAAAAAACTACTACTTACTTTCATTGGGTCATAATGTGTAACACGTTAAAATAGAGGTATAAACGAGTCAAGTTGAGCTCGTCTAAGCTTAAACTTAGCTTAATTAACTTAATAGAACTCGAGCTCAACTTGTTTAAAGTTTTATATAAAAAACTCAAGCTCGAGCCACGAGTAGTTTTTAAAAGTTAGAGCACAACTCGAGTTTTACTAATTTATTATTTATTTTTATGTATAGTTATAGTTTTCATACATAAAATAATATATATTATTAGTTATTTCATCATAATTATAACTAACAACATTTCAAGTACACGTGAACAGTTGTAAATTGTCATTGATGAGTTTGGGCGGCTTAGGCACGTGGCAATAGATGATTTCATGGATTGTTTTTTAGCCACCTTAGTATTAAAAAGTTATGGTGGGGGAACTTAACTCCAAATGCTTGCTTGCCCGGTGGTAAAATTGTGTGCCCCCTCTCTAATTCACCGGGGTTTGATTCTTGGGAATAAGATTTTTAATAGGTTTTTTCTTATTTTTTTATTCCTATTTCTTAGTTTTCAGTTTTTTTTGTTTATTTTTTTTTCTTATTATTTTTACGTTACAAGTTTAACACTCATGTTCTATTAACGTTTTAAAATATACAACCATCAAATACGAGAAAAAAATTATGTTCCCCGCCGCGTAGCGCAGGCGGTAATACTAGTTATATATATATATATATATAATAATGATGTAAATATGTATTAATATATTAAATAAAAGTTATTTAAATAATAGTCTCGTTAAGATCGTTTAAGCTCACGATCTTAAATCAAGCTTGATATGTGAAGCTCTACTCAAGCTCGTTTATTAAATGAACTCGTTTATTAAATAAGTTCGAGCTCATTTAAACTTGGCTATATTCAAGCTTTTAATAAGGAAATCTCGAGTTGCCCCTGAACAGCACGGTTTGTTCACACCCCTAAATTTAAAAATAATGTGAAACCGATCCCTACGTATACGACAATAACAAAAATGTATTACATATTTGATTTCAGTTTATAAAAGGGGAGATTTGACAAAAACAAAAGGGGAGACAATAACAAAAATGTATTACATATATGAAATCAAAACAAAATGATGGTATTGAAAAGTTTTTTTTTATTTGAAGACAAAAACAAAAGGGGAGATTTGACTTTTGAGTATGTTTTTTTTGTTTTTTTGTCAAACGTCGATAATTGCGTGCATTGGCCCCATTTGATACGCTGCGATATCTAAATTTTGTTGTCTCATTTCTACTTCATATAAAACATATCCGAAGGTAACCTTGTAGAGTTGTAGTTCTAAAGATTCGGTACGGTACACTCCAAAAAAAAATCTAAGAGTTTTCAATTTTTTATTATTATTATTATTATTATTATTATAATATGAGTGATATCAAATACAAAGAGAAATTATAATGATAAATGTACGAAAGATTTTGAACCATTGACTATACTATTTAATATTTAATGATTAACAATGAGACGGTGACAACATTTAATTAAAAAGAAAATTAAAAATGGCTAAAAGAAGAAAAAACAAAAGTAATTGCTAACCTTTTCATTTAAATCTAACTAGATGATTCTGTGAGTCATTGATAGTCAGTTTACTTTTTTTTAACGTTTAACTTCTACGGTTGCGTGAATATTGAAGATTATTTATATAGTTTCAAAAACATGAGGGTAAAACAACATAATAATAACATCAACTAATCTGGGTTAGCCTATTTGGTAGAGACACATGTCTCTTAGATGAGAGAGATCTCAGGTTCAAACATGTGCGATAAAATGATTAGTTAAATCATTACACACTTGTAAATGTATAGTTTAGGTAAAGCCCCACTACCCATGTGACAGAAACTTTTATATTTTTTAGTTAAACCACCGCACATAATTTAATATTGACATTATGTTTAACATTGAGGTACCCAACCGCCGAAACACAATAGGAAGCTTTACTATGTACATTGGTTAGACAAATGCACTGCAGTTGCACCTCATAGCTTACATGTGACAATTAGATGGTATTCTCAAGTTTACCAATAAATAAGCACTAATGTTGGGCTTGATAACACTCATACGAAGTCAGACATCCATTAAAGTGAAATACAGAATGAGCATGAAGATAACCTTTATTTCCAGTTTTGTAACTTGTAAGCTCAGTAATATTCCAATGCAAGGGGCAAATCACCGTGCTAATATACAATTCAACCAAAAACGCAATTTTATGAGGTTTACGTTATCTTAATCAACTCCAATTAGGGCTATAAACGAACGGAACGTTCAACGAACAGTTTGTGAACCGTTCGGCGGAAAGTTCGTTTACATTCGTTCGTTTAATGAATAAACGAACATGAACAAGGAATTCTGTTCGCTTAATTAAATGAACGAACATGAACAGATGTCTCGTTCGTTCAATTGTGTTCGTAAACATTCGGTAACGTGTTCATGAACGCTCGTTTATTAACGTTCGTTCGTTTATGTTCATTTAGGTTCGTGTTCGTTCATGTGTCGTTTGTTTATGTTGTTCATTAAATATTTTTGTATATTTATATTTTATTTTATCTAAACTTTTTATATTCTTTAATTTTTATTTTATTTTTTATCCTAAAATTAACTAAGTAAAGTAAGTTTGATAAAAGTACAAAAAACTTGATATTAAAATGATTTTGTTAAATGTTCATTTCGAAGGACATTAGAGTTGACATCAAAAGTCTCAAACCAGCCTTCGTTCGGTTCCGTTCGTGAACAAATCCATTTCCTTAATAAATGAACACGAACATGAAATTTCATTCGGCTAGTGTTCGTGAACCATTCATGAACAAGTTAAATGTTTAACGAACGAACACGAACAAGGCGTCATTCGGTTCGATTCGGTTCGTTTACAACCCTAACTCCAATATAACATGATATATATTTTTCTTAAATTGACATTTTTTAAAAACTTGATGCACCATATTATGATCTATCTAACCTATTTACAACGCTTTGTTTAACATGAACAGCTAGTGTTGCCTAAAAACATGTGTTCTAAATTTTGGTACGCTTTTCATGCTGAAAACCCTTTATACATATACCGACACACGGTGGGGGGTTAGAAGACGAAAGCTTAATTTTACAAGACATTTTTTTATTCTGGTTTATAATCTATTTAGAAAAATTATTAAAGAAAATTTAACAAATAAAAAATAATAAATTTCATTATGATACATAATTTTGTTTTCTTTGCAAAGTAATACACAAAACTAGAAAATAATTTCGAAATGTTTATTTTATTTTTTATCCCCCATCATTTTCAACCTTATTTTAAAAGCAAATTAAAAAAAATAAGCAACGAGTTATAAATTTGATGCGCTAACAAATTTTTATATATTTCTCAAACTTCGATTTATATGTGTGTTTATATATGCATATATATAATGTTTTTTGCAATGGAAAATATAATGAAAGTTTGGTGTTTTAGTTTTTGTCCTACTTAAAACATTTGTCTATGTCATAAAAATTAAAAATTAAATTTGAGATAATCTTTTTGGATGGATTGGGCCCATGTTGGCAAGCCCAGTCCAATTCTATTTGGGCTTAAATACAAAGCCACGGTGCGATGGTTTGGTTTGGTCTTTTGTGAAATAAAAATGACTGGCCCACAGGCCCAGGAACTTGTGTCAAAAGTCCCTTGTAAAAATTGGTTTCGAGAGAGTCTCAAGAAGAAACAAAATTTACTTATAGACTTTTTTTCAAAAATATTTTTGAAATCTAAATAATCAGTTGTATATACAACGAGTAAATAGTTACCACGCGTTGTGGCGGGTCGGCATTGAAATGTATATAAAAAAAGCACGTCGTGATAGTATATTTGGAAATCACAAAAAAGTAACGTCGTTGTAAAAGTAAATGATAAGAAAAACGAAATCAGACTCTAAAAAAATGTTTAATGAAAAGATAAAACGTTGTTAAGAAAAAACGAAAGAAAAATTTAAATAGTCGTTTGATGAAAATATAAAACCGTGTATAACCGTCTCCTGCCCGGATATATCATTTAAAAATGTAAATTTTCGGTCCAGATCGGGTCACGTAGCAAAAAGATAAAACCAAATTATATTTCAAACACACAATAAAAGTACGCCAATGGCCATTAGAAAAGCATAATAGAAATACGATATTCCTACGGTTGGTATCTACGGCTTTTCATGTTTTGGAATCTAGCCATTATATTATCTAGAGAAACATCCTAGGCAACTCTTTTTCAGCATAAAAATATAACTTTCGCTCAAAATCTTATTACCAATCCGATTACGCAAATCAGATCACGTACTTTATTGCAGAATAACATCTCTCAACACTTCTTGTTGGCGAGTAAAACAAGAGTTAACTTAAAAAAAAACGGTACACCAATGTAAATGAAAGGTGTTTCTTTGTTTCAACCATCAATTATACATGACTAGATAGACCATTCAAGTTGGAAAATATTGTATCCCCTTTCAAATTATCAATATAGGTCGGGAGTTCAGTATTGAGTCTTCTTTTATCATTTTCATCAAAATCGTATGAATACATCCCGAGTAGTTATAGTATCTTTGGTATATCAAACCCACCAAAATTATCACATGGACTCAAACTACTCATACAATAAGAAAGTTGGTGTTACCTCCTTGAAACGATTCTCAAACTCTTGGTTTTGCATATGTAGCATCATGTTGAAACAATCATATACTCATAAACAATTCCCACTTGCGGTACCAATGTCATCTTCCAAATTCTTTTTTTGACATTCTCAAAGCTTGTCTTTCTATTTGCAAGATGCACAAACAACATTAAACACTCTACTATTTCAAAAAGCCTCCAAACACTCGTATGTTTGTTTAGAGAAAACATTTAAATAGAAGTATCTAAATTGAGGATTTGAGATTGTTTAGAGTCAGATCTAAGAGAGGGATGACTCTGCTGGTAATAAGGATTCCGGTCAGCGGTCTGTTCAATTGGCTCTGATAGCAACATCTTCCAGGTGAGACTTGGGAGAGAGAGAGGGATTTTTTAATTGCCACTAATAGGAGTTAGGTTTGTTTAATAAATTAATGGTTGTGCTAAAATCTAAATGCTAATGAAGTAATTAGCTTAAAATTATAAAATAGTTATTGGGTATTTGGGTAATTGAAGTAATAGGTTTAATTGTTTAAATAGTTATTGGGTTTATAAGAATAATTTAAAATATATGGTTAATCCGTTTATAATAGGTTTATATTTGAAAATTTTCTTGGGGTTGGTGTCAAAATTTCATGGGACCAGTGTCAAAATTTCTTAGGGCCAGTCAGGATTAGATCGTATATGTTCTTAAAAAAAATCATAGAGTGCATGCGATCCCCGTCTGGACCTACTCAGCCTATCCTAGGAACGAGTATGGGACATCGAGTAAATGCAAGCCTGGTGTCTATTTAAGGATTTTTAAGGTAGCATGACCGTCTTATTGTTATTCAAATGATAATCCTCCATCCTTGTTTTGTTTTCAGATAATTGTTTGATCATGTTTTGTTCGTCAACAAAATGGGTTAGCGGAATTCAAATTGTAAGACAGTTAATATGTTTCTAACTATTGGTTAACTAGCTTTAACCCGTGTGTTACACGGGGTAAAACGTTAAGATTATATTGATAAATATCTTAACAACTCTTTTATACAAATTTGATATTGTATTTATTACCTTTTCATTTTGTTACATGTTAAAATTATATGGATAAGAGTATTTAAACATTAAAAATACATGAAAATCCATTTATTAAGTTGTGCATTTTTTACAATACATTAAATTTCATGTCAAATGAAAAACCTTACAATTATTATTTACAACTTTGAAAATAATTCATTGTATGTAACATTTGACGTGATATTGGTAATTTTTCCATATTTACCAAAGATTAATAGCTTGAGTCCACCTCTACTTTTAAAACGTTAAGATTATATTGATAAATATCTTAACAACTCTTTTATACAAATTTGATATTGTATTTATTACCTTTTCATTTTGTTACATGTTAAAATTATATGGATAAGAGTATTTAAACATTAAAAATACATGAAAATCCATTTATTAAGTTGTGCATTTTTTACAATACATTAAATTTCATGTCAAATGAAAAACCTTACAATTATTATTTACAACTTTGAAAATAATTCATTGTATGTAACATTTGACGTGATATTGGTAATTTTTCCATATTTACCAAAGATTAATAGCTTGAGTCCACCTCTACTTTTAAATTTTTATTCATGGTCTTTGAAGTTTTAATGAAATTCTTTTGTCTGAATATGTTAACCCAATTACAAAGATAAAATTGTGAAGATCAATGTTGTTTCAATATATATTATTCGCTTCTATAACACGATTACCTTGTGATTTGACCTAAAGACTTGTTACATTACCTAAACCATTTTTTCATCAATATTTATTGATAGCATAACTGGAACACCGACATTTAAAACTAATTAATGGTTTGACAAACTTGATAATGTAAGTCCATTTAGAAAATCAGGAGATTATAAATTTCATCAAAATTATCATCAAGATGCTCTAATTGTACTTGTATGCGGAAAATCTCTAATTGTATTTCATAAATTTGTACTTGTATTCGAAAAATCTCACCAAACTTTTAATATTAAATCTCTCATTAAAAAAATATTAATAAGATACAAAAAAAAATTAATTTCAACAATATATCGTCTTTTAAATTCAAATAAAACTCCAAATTTTAAAAATTTCACTCCTTAATGTTTCGACACAATTAAATTTAAAATCCCAAAATTAAATACGAAAAATTTAAAACTAATAAATAGAATTGAAACTCGTAAAAATGTCTTTTGAAACAATTATCGTCATTTTAAAAAATTAAAGTTTAAAATATAATACACTTTTAAAAATAAATATTTGCAAGTTTCTTAATTTTATTAAAAACTAAGTATTAAAATTTATAAATCAAAATAAAAATTTTATTTATAAATATCAAGTTTAATTAAGAAACTACTAATAAAATATTAGTAAACTTTATTCTAACACATATTTATTTAAAATACAAACACAGTATTTTCAAATTTTATATGTAAACTTAAAAAAATCTTATTTTTTGATAATAAAATTAATAATAAAATTTTAAAAACTAGCTTTTTTAAAATCTCTTATTTTTTAATTCTTGATTTTTTTAAATATTAATTTTTGATGATAATTTAAAAAAAAATATGAATCAGTGGTAATAATGATGAAAATATTTATTTATGTATTTTTGTTTTAAAAAAATATTAAATATGAAAGTATTAAATGTAGGATATAAATGTGGTTTTGGTGGGAAGAAGTTGTGATGAAATATGATGATTCCAAGTGACAAAACCATTTAGTTTTTTTATTAAAAGAGATATATGTGTAATTACGTTTATTTATGGGATGACTTGAGGATAAACAAGGGGAAACGAAGACGTCTAATTCTAGTATGATTAGGATTAGTTTAATATAAATAAGGTTAAAATGGACGGGGTTTGGGTATCGAGAATTATAATTAACAGAAAAGAATCAAGGAGTGTTTTTCCTTCAAAATCGCCAAGAGTTTTTTTGGTTTCTCAGTCTAATTTGACGAACGAACACATAGTTCGACTTAGGTCCAACAATAAAAATATAAATTACAAGAAAATCATTTTTTTATAAATAGGCCCTCAAATAAAGTTTTCTAGGTAATGACTTTAAGACTATGTGTAATAGAAGAGTGATCCACTGTGACCCGTGATTGGGTGTGGAACACCGCCCTTAGGGCATGACTGGGTGTGAATGAGCTGAGGCGTGAGGGAAATCACGGGCTTGGGCCATAGGTGATTTGTTTTCAACCAATCTTATTGTTTTTAATTGTTTAAATAAGAGATTACTCTTTTAATTAATGGGGATAATAAAACCATTATACAGCTTAGTGATTAACATGATGAGGCGTAAGCCACTTTTTAATGAATTCATTACATATAGACTAGACTGGTGTATAAATACTGGTGAGTTTATCTCAAATATCCTTTGATGTGTTCTCCTTTAAAATATTGAATTTCATCTTGATAGCATGTGCCAACCTGCATCGTCGTTAAAACATCTAACTTTTCTCTCCTTTGGTTCGGTTGTTTCTCTTATAAACCCGAATCAAAACGACCATTTTTTCAAACAACCCGTTACCCGCGAGTTTAATTTTAAATTAGTCTTCTAACACAATTTGTTTGCTACAAGAAGTAGCAAATATGGTCGCATTAATAGAATATTCGCAACATACGAAAAGTGTATGTAGTGGACTCGCGAACAAGTTGTCATAAACTCATTTTTAAGTGTAAAACCGAGATTATTTTCGAAATTATTTTATTTCCCTTAATATATAGAGGTGAAATGTATGAATAGGATAAAGATGGAATGGTAAAATCTAGAATTTGTTTGCTACAAGAAGTAGCACAATTTGTTTATATTAGTAATCTTTTTTACATACGCATATGCATACAAAGAGTTTATAAGAGAACTACAAATATTTAAAGAACAAAAAACCATTCATTTGTTTTAATCTCAAGTGCTAGTAACCAACTTATTAATTAAATTTTAAATTGGGGCTTCAATCACTTATTTTAGATAGTACTATAAGACCTAACTATTAAGATCAACAACTTTAATTGTGCTTTTATAATATACCCGGTATCAAACGACATACGCATTTATAAGTCCTAAGATAATATGTTGATGTAAATAAATAATAACAGTCCGATTAGTAATTTGATTAACGTAACATCCAATGTGAAATGGGTTGTGATGTCACACTTATAGAAACTCAAACTATTAAATGTTAACACTAAATAGCTTCAACTTAAAACAGTTTGATTGATATACCGGTACAATTTAATAAGTTTAAATAGACTTCACTAGGGGGGTTCAATTCGAAATTCGAATCCGACTCGAATAATTCAAAATTCGATGCGAACCAAATTCGAACAAGAAAGAATTAATTTGAATCGATTTTGAATTTATATCTTAAATTCAAACTCAATTCGAATTAACTATATATGTAGATTTTTTTTCTCATATGAACTTCAAGTCTTCAACCTTCAATCCTTTTAAGTATTGAAATCTTTAGTTTTTATGGACATTAAGTTAATTAATCAGTTCAAACTTTAAAACGACATCGACTATTCACTCTTATTCTAGCATGTTGACTATATGTTAGTATGGTAACATACCCGACTTTAGTTTTTAGTTATCTTGTTAATTGTTACACTCTATGTTCATTTTTAATTTTTTTGCATTTATATATGAATTAGATTGTTAAATTTTTATAGGACACCACTAGACTCTTTGTTTTAAAAAATTTGAATATTTTTAAGTTTTTGTTTTAATTTTTCTGATTCAGTTTATTCGAATTCGAATAAGATTCTTTTTCGAATTCGAATCCAGTTTAAAAAATTCAAATTCAAATAATTCGATTCGAATAACCAATTCGATTCGATTGAACACCACTAGACTTCACCAAACTCTAATCACTAACTCGATGTTCTATCCATCACAAAATTTCTATAGGACACACATTTCTCGTTGTAACCAAAACCATGAATATCTATCATGAAAAGAGTTATCAATGGCACATCTTGGTGGTTAGTGGTGTGCCCCCACAACTGAAAGGTTAAGGATTCAACTCCTGTAAGGTACATTTTTGATTTATTTATCCTCGATAACATGAACCAAATAATAATAAAAAAAAGTTTCAAAAGGTAACATTTTTAGTGAAAATAAAATAACTACGAGATAACATGAACCAGGGTTACCATATATAGCTAAATAATGAGATATCATGATATCATATTAAGATAATATAAACAAATAGAGAAAAACAGATAGTTCGATAGTCGATACAAACGAAACCTTTTAAAGATGTGTTACTCTATCATTTAAAGATGTGTTACTCTATCAAAACCGTTCGATCTGTCTATTTTATAACCTCTAGTTAAATCAATGGAGTGCCGACACTGAATCCCATAAGGAAGAACAATCCAAGTTTCTGAGTTGGATCTTGTATTCATACACACGGGTTTGGAAGAACAATCCATAATTGTGTTTTGTGCGGACATGATAAAACACGACACCAATATTGTTTATTCAGTTATTTATGAGCAGGCCAACTTGAACTTTAAAGGTTGGGACCCACGTGTCTAATCACAAGTGGGACTTGATTAGAAGGCTGCTATACTAGTGTGGTCCATTCATGATTCACCTTTTTAAAATATACGTACGTATAATTATAGAATTGTTTTAAAATATACTCTTACTTTACCTTTTTTAAAATTTTAGAATTTAGTGATAAACGTTTGAAACGTGCAAGAATACTGATATGTACAAGTATTTTTACATATAAAGTAAAACGAATTTTATTTAAAGAGATAATTTTTTTATGAATACGTCAGTAAAAGAGTATACATGATATTTACACGTCAATGAAAGAAGCTTCAATAAAACAATTAAATATTATTTTAACTATTTGTAATACTAACCCTATTTAAAGTACCAATAATATTTAGGAGAGATTAGAATAAAAAACAGTTACTCCTATGTTTCATTTACTCCGTTAAACGAGTTGTTTTAAATAACCAATTTTATTTTATTTTCTATGAAATAGATAAATATAATATTAAACGACGTAAATACGATTTTATAGAATTTGAATAAAATTATTTATAAAATTTTGAAGTTATAGATAAGTGTAAAATGATTTTAGATGACCATCCAAAACACCACTTGTGAAACAACAAAAATATTAGTACAAGATACAGACAATCATTTGGCTTCACGTTTCCACTCTCCATCACAAATTGCTCAATGAATGCAATAGAAAAAGAAAAGGGGGGGCCAACTCAAGGTCAACCATATATGGTCAACAAAATTTGAAACAAACTTCAATATATGTATATATAGACACACACACACACCAGACACCATTAGAAAAGAATGATTGACTATGATAATCAGTTATCAGTAGACCCATATAGAGAAACTGAAGAAAAGTAGGAATTAAGGAAATCGTGTCGCAGAAAAAATGACACTTGCTGAAAATGTAGCATGACAGCAAGTGTCATTTTTTTGCTACACGACTTCTTTTATGTTCCTTATCGCGTACCATTTCATCTTAACTAGCTTGTTGTCAGCACGATAGTGGCGTTTCCATCCAAGGTGTGTAAATTTTCTCATTTTCAAGACTTTAATTGAACATAAATTAAGATGGATACAACTACAGGTCAAAAATGTAGATCATTTGATGCTCAAAGCTATTGTGAGGTGTTGATGGAAATTGAAAACCCAGGTTGTTATTTTCATTCTGGGTGTCACATGGCTTGTTTTTTTAAAGAAGAAGATGCTGAGGTGGCTGCCATCTTGCCTATACTTGTTCCTGCTATATACCCACCTGACCAAGCATTCTGTAACCAAAAATAAAATAAAAAAGTCGAAAAGTATGCAAAAAGTTCTCTTTTAACAGCAAAAGCAAGTGGTGAACTCATGTTGTTTGCATTAGATTTCTAAGTCACAAGCGGAGACCAAGAGGTGGCAACTTTGACCCATTTACTTGTAAATAGACCGACTCGGGTCAGATGGGTAAGACTAACAAATGGCTAAAAAAAAACATGTCAAATGGGTCGAATGACACTTATATTGCATAAACCATCAAATCATTTTATTAAACAATATATTATTACTGAAGAATATTTTTTTTTGTAATCATGTATGAGACACCAACTGGTCATTAAAAATTTGAAACTTTTTGACAAAAAAATGTTTCAGGTCAACCCAACAGGACATGAACCGACTTGTAAAAATTACTCATTCCGAGTCTTTAGACCCGTTACCAACCATCCCGACACATTTTATGATCGTAGGGTTTACCTGGAAGTTGAAACCTCCTGTAACTCCATCAACATTCAGCACCTACACATGATTTTAATTTGAAGATGATAAAAATGCCCCAGTCTTTGCTTAATCATACAAGATCACGCCTTTTTATAGCTGTAAATATAAGACGTTTGTTTAATTCATTTTAGTCCAGTTCTCATCTTCACTTTATGCTTCTTGGCTCCACCAATTATCAAATAATAGAAACATTGGACCACTTGGTAAAGGTGACAGGTATGAAAAATGATACAAAAAACTTCATAAGTAACAATACCTCTCCAGCAAAGAACAGACGGGATTTAATCCTGCTCTCCATAGTTTTTAGTGAGATCTTCATGAAAAATCATGAATTTGAGTTACAATTTGCAGAAAAAAGCAAACTGCCATTGTGTGTGTGTGTGTGTGTGTGTGTGTGAGAGAGAGAGAGAGAGAGTACCTCAGACAATGGGACCCCTCCAGCTGTGACAAATTCATCCTTAAATTGGCCCTAAATCAATGCAGGTATCAAATATATCAGACAGATTGGGTAACATGTCAAACCGATAAACTAATGGCCTAGATTAACAGCCGGGTCTGGTTGGTTAACTGTCATCATTTTTGCCAGTTCATTTCAAATTTCATAATTTCATAACTAATTAATATATTAGTAAAGCAAATTAGATGGTTTATAAACACTTGAATATACTTTTGGCAATTTTTAAACCGTTTGACCAGTCTCATTTTCAGCTATAAAGTATAAACTGATCTTATCCTTTGAACTCTTTAGTAATAATTTTAACATAATTTAACCAATTATACATATGGATTTAAGTTACAACAATGTGAAGACCGAAGAGTAGAATCGTACCTTTCCTGTCACTATAAATGAACACTGCTTTAATAAAGCAGCAACCGACATCAAAGAGTTATTTGAAATGGATGCCCACAAGATATCTTCATCTATGCCCTACACATGAATGTTTATTAGTATAGAACGAGTCCCGATATAAACCAGATACTTTCAAACTAAAGTGATCTTGCAACCTCACGGTTTAACAAATATTTCCAAAATCTCTTCACGAGCCTAAGTTCTGGAGGGTATGAACCAGTTACTTTTTGCTTCTGTGGAATGTAAACAAACAAATATAAGTCAACAAAATTGACTGTTTCCTACAAAAGAAAGTATTGTGAGAAGATGCTTAATCACATTCTAGTAAGGATATATGTTAAATCCAGAATGGTAGTTTAAATTATTTACCTGAAAATCGGTCAATTTAGGTTATATTTTATCGTAAAAAAATGAACGGGTTAAACATGTATCATGAGAAAGATTTAGCTAAAAATGTAATGATTCAAACCGTTTAAAAGTTGCCCAAAATATCCTCAAGTGTTGGCAACTGCTAAAATTGCTTTAATAAAAAATATTGGAATTTTACTTTAATAATATATTTGTATAAATTTACTTACTAAGTACATTATATGTTAACTTTTGAAAAATAGACAGAGTGTTGGTGGGTCAACCCGGTCTCTACCCATGTTAAACTTTTGCCCGTCCAGCCCATTTTTCCACCTATATTTAAATCCCGAAACAGAAAGCAAGAACACAAATATTAAGCAAACTACAACGGGTACTTCAAGCTTTGAAATTCCAAATTACAGGAAACTTTTTTTTGTGTTGAGATAACAAAGACTTTAAATCTTCACAATGAACATCAGGACAAAAATCCACAAGAAGCGTTCCTGAATCAATGTGCAACCAAAGTCACATAACGAGAAGTTCAAAAGTTCCATCGAACAAACAAAAGGGTTCCTTGCCTTTATAGTCTGAACTAAAAAGATCCCGAGCACCCCAAGCAGATAACCGAAGAACTACTGGCCCGCTAAGTCCCCAATGTGTGACCAACATGGGCCCAACCTAACAATCATGTTGAGTCAGACACAATGTATTTAGCATTTCATACATGGTTTGTGAGAATACATGCCTGGGTAAATTCTGGAATGTTCTTCTGCAAAGGTTCAAGCTTTAAACCTGCCCTGACTTTTGGGAATGTAATCTGAAAAATTATCAAACTTTGACCATCTTTTGGTAAAATAATGAAAATTATTTTTAATATAGACTAAAAAAAATACCCCAGATAACTCTGACAACGGCTTATCATCTATCTTGAATGTAAATAAGCTTGGTACCGGTTTAATTATAGAATGCCCAAGTTGATTGGCAAGATTATAACCCTGAAACAGCAGCATTGTCTCTTAAAAAAGATAAATACAGTTATTATATGTTATAATAGATATGCTAATTAGATTAATAAAGAAACCTGCTGACTGCTGCCACTAGCAATTAACAAATAATCAGCTTCAATAAACTCCACATAATCAATCGTACGCTTCTCAATCTTAAGCTTAAACTTGCCACCAGTGGTAGTCGAAGCTGCTGTTACAGACTTTCCTAAGGACACAAGGTCCGACATCGTTAAAGAAGATAACCTATGAAGAATAAACAATAAGCTTAAATTATGGAATAAATGTATGTACTAGTACCAAAGAGTACCTCCCCTCCGCCTTGCTTCATTCAAAAGACAATCGACTATCGAAGATGAATTATCACTAACTGGAAAAACCCTTCCATCTTCCTCAATCTAAACGCAAAAAAACCACGCACAACGATTTGAAAAGTTAATAACCTACAACGTTTGAAGTCGAGTTAAGAATTTGAATCGGGCTCCAAATCTCCAACACTACCTTCAATTTGACCCCATGATCAGAAAACCATGACATGGTATCACTTGGGCCATGAACATTAAAAAATGAACCTCTAAATTCTTTACTGCCCCTTGGATACTGTTCTGCTAAAATCTATGACATTGTTACAATTTAACCATCAGAATAATGTATAAAGGATACACATACACATACAGATTTCCTCATTAAACTCACCATATTGTCAGCACAATGGCCATTTGTGACGTTGCACCGACCGCCTCCGGATATTTTAACCTTACAACAAAGCAAATTTATATGACTAAAATGCTAAAACCAGCATAAATTGAAGCCTTAAGTTTTAACTTTCATCTACCTTTGCCAGTGGCTTTCCTTTTTCAATAACAACAATGTTAAGATTGGGGGCCAGCGTTTTAGCCCTAATTGGGCCGTATATTCCGGCAGCACCACCACCAACCACCACCATCTTCTCGTCGGTAACCTATTTCACCAAATTATACACAGAAATTAGGTCAAAATTTAGCGAATTTTGAACTTGACAAACCTTTGGTATAATTAAGGAAATTCGAGAAGAGTTACCTCCGGAGATTCAGAGAAGGCAACGGTGCGGAATATCCGACGACGTGTGGATGATGCGAAGGGGACGTGAATCCTGGTGAAGCTCTGAGCATTTGGAGGTGTAAAATTGTGAATAATGAATCGAGAGAGTGAGTTGTTCATGGTAATTCCTTCTTGTTAGTTAAGATGAAGTTGACGAGTGTGTGTAGGATAAACTCATGGTTGTTTACCGGCGGCCGTCGTTCGCCGAAATACCGACGGTTTTAGAGGAGGAACATAAAGTTTCCTTGTACTTTATGAGAAATACTGATGACCCCTTAAACTTTGTGATATTAGCAAGTTTGCTCGTTTCGGTTTGTTTGCTTAAATAACTTGAAGCTTGAGCTCGCTCGGAAACGGCTCGCTAGAAATCAACTCGGTTTGTAAACAGATCGAGTTCGAGCTGATCCTGGCTCGGTTTGTAAGCTAAGCCAAATTTGTAATGCTTTGTACATACTCCATTACTACTTTTTCTCATCACACATTTTACTATCCATGCGTCCAACCTTAATACTCGTGTAATCTTAGTTGAATTATGTTATACATTCAGTGGTGTAGTGTGTTTTAATTTTGAAATGTTGATCAAGCTTATTTTGTAGAGATTTATAAGTCATTTTAGTTCTAGATTTTTTTTTATGATATTATAAAATGTCTTTCACAAACATCCAGTTGGTGGAACCGAGCCTCCAAGTAATGGTCAAGTTGAGTTAGAGTTGTTCAAATAAAAGGAAACTCGCTCGAGAAAACCTCGGGAAATAGCTTGCTTGAAAAAAAAACTCGGTTGTAAACAAGCTGGCTCGGCTCGTGAACAACACTGTGTAATGTGTTATCAACTTGTCATTGTTCTATCTTATGGTTATGACGTGTTCACTTATTGTTATCAATTCCAACATGTATAGCAGAAACTATGGTCATAAGAAACTTATGTAGTTATGTTAATAGAGATAAAAGCTTAATGCTTGAATGATCAACAATTTTTCATGACAAAGTAATCAAAATAACATTTTAATCATTAAAAATTATAAAATTATATACTTTATTCCAAAATAATTTGAATGACAACAACTTCACAAATTAAATAAAAAATATATAATACGCGTAATGCAACTGAACTAATAAATTACAATGATACAATCTCGCAAATAGTTTTGCATACGCTTGAATCAAAATCAAAACCATAACGCCGAATGCCTACTCATTTTTGGTACCCAAACTCGTGACAAAAAGACATCCTCCGCCTTCCTCATCATCAGTGTGTCCAGCCATGTTCTAAACATTGACCATAACGGGTAAAGTCGTGTCTTCTCATGTTGAAAACGTCGAAAAATCTCTTGCAACTAAACAACACATAAAACAATTTAAGAATTGTATATATTTAAAGAAAATAAGCATTAAGCTCCATGATTAAAGCAAGAAAGATCCTCAAAGTTCTAACCTTTGGAATTTGAAGGAACTACAACAACATGTATGATTTTGATGTTGGGGGGAAACGCTAACCGAAGTGGGATAAGCTTGCCATTCAAGGGGCTCCTCGAGCATACGATTATATCATCTAGCCCTGTTTCATCTTCTAGATCTTGAGTCAAATCCTCCAATCCGCGCCCATTGAACGCAAATGATGCTTCTTCATAAGCACCATCATCAACATTCCCATCATCATCCGCTATTGTGTAGTACACCATCCTTCCTTCATTCTTTACAGACACACGCTCCCTGGACAAATCATCCACCTGCATTTTCACAAACAATTAGTGCGCATTACAACTAAGGCTGTAAAGAAACCAAATGAGATGTTCATGTTCATTTGTTAAGAAGTTACTGGACAAACGAATGGTTCATGATTCACGAACACATAACCGAATGAAATTTCTTGTTTGTGTTCGTTCATTAAGTAAATGAATTTGTTCGTATTCACTTGTTAATTTCATAAACGAATGCAAACGTACACAAACAAACATAAACGAAAACAAATAAACATATATAAATTTAGAAAAAAAAAATAACATACTTAATCCCAAACATTAAAAGATATTAGGATAATAAAGTAAATATTAAAAATTAAAAAAATCTATAAATGTTTAAATGGTAGAAACTTAAGGTGATAATTAAAAAAATTAAGAAATATGAAAAAAAAATTCTTTAGTGGAAGAACATGAATGAATGTACAAACGTTCACGAACACGTTACTCAACGTTCACGAACACAATCGAAAGCGACGTTTGTTCATGTTCGTTCATTTAATTAATCAAACGGAATTCCGTAATTATTAAACGAACGAATATAAGCAAACTTTCGCCAAACAGTTCACGAACGTTTACACAGAATCTGAATAATAATTTGGACGAACCTCAATAGGAGTCGATTTAGTAGTTCTAAGACGAAATGAAGAAGAACCGAGATCCGGGTTTACTGTCTCCCGTGCTAGTGGTTCCTCTATTCTAGCTTCAACAACTTCAACATCCCACAATATCCAATCGTGATGGCGGGAAGGAATGTCGTGTGTAATCGAATTCCTCCACGGAGGTAACCCGCCATTCGCCTGTAAATAGTTACCGTAGCGAGTTTTGAGACGGATTTGAAACCCGTATCGTACCGGTTCCCAATCGAGTGAGGAGTTTAGTTTCTGGGGCAAACTTTGAACCACTTTTCGACTACTGACGCCCATTATTTTCTGGTCTTCAGAAGCTGTGAGATACTTGCCGTAAATGGACTTCAATCGGACAACGTTGTTGAAGCCGGGAACAAATTCAACCGCCCAATTGGCTTCCTTAGCTGTTCCGTTACGATCTTGTAACACGTTTTCGCGGTCGGTGTCGGCTAAGAGATACTTTTCGTGGTGGCTTTTCAGCCGGACGGATTTAGCATTCCTGAATAACTCCATTCCGCTACTCTGAAATAGTTATCACTAAATTATCAAATGCAAGTTTATGAAAATTTTAAATTTACGTGAATTTTGAAATTAAGTTGGTTTTACTGTTTTAGGCAACTCGTTACATGTGACAGTGAACTCGAGATCCAATGTATTAAACTTTTTCTTTTCTTTTTCTTTTATGGTTATTTATTTAACATATAATCTTTTTTTTTTCTTCTAATAACCTGTCAAATTTAACTCTTTTTTTTCTATATCTAAACACATCAGATTAATATACCAGACAAAATCTCACTCATAAAATCAAAACACAACATTCTAATTAAAAAAAAATGTCCGACATTTTGAAGTAAATTTTATCAAAAACTCGTTTGTTTTGAAAATAAAGTATTTTTTTGTCTCGTAAATGTAAAACTTGTTTATTTTAAAAACGAAGCGGTTTTCAGTAAAAATTATATCGTAATATCGAAAAAAATTTAATAAAACGATGTGTTTAGAATTTTAAAAAGTTATATATTATAAGTTATTGAGAAAAACAAAATTATATTTTAAATGAATCATTAGAAGAAAAAAAATCTTAGAATTTGCTTTTTAAACCGCCTTGCAACGGCGATTAAGAGCATTCACAACATGTTTTGTATATGTTTGTGAGTGAGTTCTGTATATTTTAGGAAGTGTTTTAAAGTGGTTGTGAGTGAGGGAGAGAGAAAATGCTACTGTTTATCTGTATATTTGTGAAAACACTGTTCACTTCTATTAATTTTTTAATGTTTTTTAAAAATGGTTGTAAGAGGAGAAGGGAAAAAATATAATGATAAAGGTATAAAAAATATTATTTAACTGAAAATGAGAGAAAAAGTAATGATTTTTATTATAATTATAAAGATTAAGATAAAGAATCTAATGGGAATGCTCTGAACCCCGTTGCGTAAAAATAATAAAAATATATAGTTTTATGTAATTAATATTTAATGCGACTTGTATTTACCAATTTTGTTTCTCTATCTTCAAACACGGTAGATGGAGATCCCGTGTGCGGTGATAACGAAGTCATCGTCGGAGATCGTATCCTCTCCGGCGAGCCTGAGAAATTATCCACCACTGATGAAAAACTAGATAACGAACTCATTACCGACTCAGTATCAGACAACAAGATATCAACCACATCAACACTCCACAACACCCAATCTTGCGTAGCAGTCCGATGAGGCACATCGTGCGTTATCGAGTTCCTCCACGGCGGAGTACCGCCATTTGCCCGCAAGAACTTCCCGTCACGGGTTCGGAGTTTTACGTGAAACGCGCTTTCCCTTACGGGCTCCCATTCTATGGTATGGTCTGGTATGGTATGAGCGGAATGTTGTTGAACCTTTTTGCCTGTCATGCCAAGAAGGAACGGCACGTTTGTGGCAGTTAGATAGAGTCCGTGACAACTCTTTAACCGGATCGCATTAGGGTTTCCGTTTACGAACTCGACCGTCCAACGGGCCTTTGTGGATGAAGCGTTGCGGCTTTGTCGAACGGTTTCTTGATCGTCATCGGCTACTAGGTACTTGTTATGGCGACTTTGTAGTCTAACCGCTTTCGCTCCGTGAAAGAAGTCCATACCGCCCTGACACGGCAAATTAGTTAGAATTTGTTACGTAGAAAAGATTTATTGTAATTATTTTATTATAATTAGAAGTTATAAATAGATCATTTGTTGTTTCTACAAATAGATTATTAATAATACAGAATAACTATGTACCTGTCTTACACTTGCACGCGGTGTACGGTGGTGAGAAAGTGGACTCCCATGGTTATAGCCATGTGCCTTAACTCTCTCGATATCCGGAGTGGACGAAAAGCTTGACATTGGCGATAAGTTACTCGTGAACGACTCTTGTGACTCCAAAACGACGATATCGACCACTTCCACGCCCCACAACACCCAATCCTGAGTCGCCGTCCGTTGCGGGAGGTCATGGGTGACGGAGTTTCGCCATGGCGGCGTGCCGCCATTCCCACGCAAGAGCTTCCCGCCTTTTTCCCTCAACTTCACGAACTCGCCTTCTTTTATCGGCTCCCATTCGACGGACGTATCCCGGTAGTTCGCTTGATTATCTTGCACCACCTTCTTTCCCGTGCCGATTAAAAACGGCTCATTGGAGGGAGTAAGATACTTGCCGGACGAGCAGCTTTTGAGGCGGATGACGTGGCTTTTCCCTTCCACCGTCTCCACCGTCCACCGAGCTCTAACCGACGCGCCGTTTCTGCTTTGCCGGACGGTCTGTTCGTCGTCATCCGCGACCAAGAACTTGTTAAGATGGCTCCGGAGTCTGACCACTTTTGCTTTGTTGAAAAACTCCATGGATTTTGAAATATATTAATGAAACAAAAAGGGCTAAATTGGTTTGATCCTTATAGATTCTTATGTCTTACTTGTCGACGACGACTTTTTATTGAGTGGACTCTTTATATGGGAACAATTGAAATTTTGCAAGTTGAAACCTTCTACCTACTCGGTTTGTTTGACAGATGAATTTTTCAATTTCTTGATCATAATATTTCTCGTCTTTTACGAAAAATATATAATATATATAACCTTAGCTTCTATGAAATTGTATGATCATTAACGACTCTTAAACGCGTTTCTGGGTTGAACCTCGGGTCACCTTCTATTTAGTTTCTTTATATGTCACATCATGATCCGTGACGAAGCTTAAAGAAAAACGCAGGGGGATCGAGATTTTTTTTTTATCAGGGGAAGCCGGAACTATAAAATTTTTGGCCAAATACGTATAAATTAATAATATTGAACGAAAAATTTGCCGTATACGTATAAATTAACACTACTGAGCAAACCGCAATTTACCAAAAAAAATCATTTTACATATTGTGTTTTACGTATACGTAACCGCAATTTTTTTGTTTTACGTTTATGTATACGTAATACTATGTGTTACATATACGTAAGCCAATACTTAATTGATTTTTTAGTAAAATTATGTAATATTACATTGATACTCTTCAAAAAATTAAAAAATAAATATTATTATATGATTGGTTAAAATTAATTTTTAGTGGTTTTCTCGGTTTTCACCTAACTATGTAGTTTTTCTCTGAAACCGTCTCTATATATCTATATTATATATTTGTTTTAATCAAACAAAATATTATAAAAATGTATTTAATCGATTATTGGCATATGATAATTTGTATTTAACCGATTATTGGCATATAAAAATATATTTATATTTGTTTTAATCAAACTAAAAATTTTGAAAAAATTATCAAAATGTATATTTGACCAGTCAAATTTATTAAAATGGATAAACTTTTTCAACCTACTTCGATATGATCATCAGACAAAAACCCGACTGAAGTACGCTAATCTTGTTTTGTCTTATTATTATATGAACATTATGACTTTCCTTCGTAAGCAAGTTGCTCAGAAGAAACTAATAGAAGAAAAATAAACCAATTTTTTAACGATCAACAAAAACAAAAACTTGATTATATAAATCATAGAGGTGCCAGGTAGATAAACTAATCTAGATTAAATCAATAAAGTATTAATGAATTATAAATGCAAGAGAATCTTCTGGAATATTTATTCCACAGCATATTATACACGCAACGAAGTAACGAAGATACCTTATTCCACAGCATATTACCGACGCTTAAGGTCGTCGTGTATAGCTCCAAGTGGTGAAAGAAACCACGCAAATCGGTTATTTGCAACTTTTCTTTTTCTTTTACAATTAAATGGAAAATACCACAACATAGTATACATGTTTCAATAGTTCGCACCTTATACTATACTTGAGTATGCACAGGGGCGGATCTATGAAGAGGCGAGGGGTATCTGATGGTACCCCTCAATTTTCGACGTGTAGTGGGAATTTTCGACGCGCATCGGGAATTTTTTTTTTACCGTTTTATGTATCCAGATACCCCTGAACGAAATTTTAGATACCCCTGGATTTTTTTCCTAGATCCGCCACTGAGTATGCATACCGTATAAAACTAGGTTAAAAACCTCGTGTATTACACGAATTGAATAAATGTAATATTATATATTTAATAATAAATATTTACATAGTACATAGTTTTTTTAATACAAATTTTACAAACGTCATATAGTTACTTTTTAAAAATGTTTTATAAAAAGAATGAAATAAATGTTCCATTTCTAAAAATGTTTTATGAACAAACCTATATTTTTATATAAAAAAACGTTTATAAAAACCATTATTATTTAATAGAAAAGAGAGACGAAAAACAAAAAAATTATTAAAAAAAATAATTTTAGAAAACTTGTGCAATTAATAGGAGAGAGAGGCGGAAAAGTTTGTCTTACCAAAACCTTTTATTTATTATAGAGTATAGATACGTATTAAATGATCTAATTGAAACACTTTTGAATCTTGGTTACCATTCTATAAAGTTACCCCTAAATTAAGTATATAATGTTATTTTAGTTTTTTTTATTATTTAACTTAACTTTTTTTACTATTCATTTAAATCGTTTTTTAAAGGATTATTAGATTTTAATAATCTCATCGTTTACCAATTGGCCAATAATAATCTCAACTGAAAATATTCTTACCACTGCTCTCTACTTTCAAACTATTTTTTTACATTGGACCCCCCGTTAACGCCGTTAGAGTTTATATGACGTGGACATCTGCAAACCGTCGGAAAGTCAAGCCAAGTTAGCAGTAGTCTCGTGTTGGCTTTTGAAATTGGCTTTGGTGGTGTTAAACTTGTCTCGTTAAACACCACCTTTGTCTCTGTTTCGACTTTCCGGACAAGCGAGACCAGTTTAGCACCACCAAAGCCAATTTCAAAAGCCACCACGAGACCACTGCTAGCTTGGCTCGACTTTCCGGAGGTTTGTAGATGTCCACGTCATATAAACTCTAACGGCATTAAGTTTTTTTAACGGGGGGTCCAATGTAACAAAATAGTTTGAAAGTAGGGACCGGTGGTAAGAATATTCCTAGTTGGGATTATTATTGGCCAATTGGTAAAAGGTGAGATTATTAAAATCTAATAATCATTTTTTAAATGATTTAATAATTAAATTAATTATAATAACATACTAAGTTTTTAAATGCTATACAGGGTAGGCGAGATTTTACACCGTTTTATTTTTTCGTTAAATAATTTTTAAAGTTTTGCTTTTATTTTTTTAAACGTAACTTTTTCGTGATTTTTAAATATAGCATCGCAATTTGCTTTTTTTTTTTAATCTATGTTCAGATTCAGAATTGAGCCACCTCAACACATGGTTAATGATATTCGTTTTTCTTAAATATAAAATAATTCAACTGAATTTGATTACTATTGATTAATCTTTCTAAACACTGCATCTTAGATAACTTGGTAAACTTGAAAATCATTAATGTTGATATAGTTTACCTAGAAATTAAGAGTTCATAAATGAAACAATATTAAAACTTGTATGATCTTTTACAGCTCTTAAATGACATGGACGACTGGACGAACATATCTTTCAACCGACTAAATGAAGAAATGATTAACTAAGTATATTAAGAAATTCTTCCTTTTATTTATATTTTGTATCTTGTAATGGTATTCACATCAGGATCTCTATATTCTTACTTATCTCTATTATTTAGAGTTTTCTTATATTATTGAAGATGAAGATCTTACAATCTGTTAAGCCTTTCTTGAGACATAGTGAACGGCAAGTAAGATTTCAATAACTTTAATTTAGAAAAACTCCTTTCTGCAGATGCCACTGTGACTGGAATTGTCAACAATATTCTATATGCAACATATGCGGTTGGGTAATGAGGGAAATCTCTCAAATGGTTCAAAATATCTATAGGGTTGCTAAATTCAGTTGTTCTTGATGTCTCAAATAGCTTCAACTCTATATAAAGTTCATCAGCATTAATATCCGATCTTCCTTCAAACTTTAGTTCCTTTTCAAGCAACTTACAAGACACCTTAAGATCTTCATCTTCAATTACCCTCAACTTATGTGGAAACAAAAAACCAAATAATTTCTCATAAATTTTGAATTGTTCAAATCTTGTCTCAAGAGAAGCAATAGCTTGATCAACGAGAAATAAGAAATAATTAACTCTAAAATCTTCTTCAGGTGTAAATGAACAATCTTGGCTATTTAAACTAGTAAAGACCATTACCTTTTTTATATAACTTTTCTTTTGATTCACGAAATGCTAAATTATGTTTAACAAGAAACTTTACTAGTGCAATGATTTGCAAAAGGACTTGCATCCAGTAATCTGTTTCTTTCTTAAATTGCTCGTGTTGAATTTTATCGATTGTTTCATCCAACTTCAATCTATTACGCATATCAAACCACGCATTCATATTATTGAGATAATCTGAAGAAAGTTCGTGTTGTTTTAGTCTACGGAAGGCTTCTTGCCAATTTAAAAAACCATCCCCATCCAATGCACCTTTCGGAGGCCCTTTTCTAAACAATTTACAACAAAAACAATATAACTTGTCTGTCTCTTTCCAATAAACTAACCATGGGCGATCAACTTTCTCCATATTTGATAAAGGTCTTGTATATAAAGCCGCGAAAAATCGTCTAATATTGGTATTGTACGGACCAAATTGTACATTATTATCTCTATTCGGACCTTTCTCTACCAAAACTTTAATCTCATTCTCATTAAGTCCATCCCACATTCTTGGATCAAATATATCAAGAGGATTATGCTTATATTGCTCTTCATTTATATTAGGCTCACTATGCTCTTCCGCATCTTCAACATGTACTTCTTCTTCTGCATGTTCTACTTCTACTTCTACTTCTACTTCAACATGTTCTTCAACTTCTACTTCTACATGCTCTTTAACAGACGGTTTAGGTAAAAACTTAAGTAAGGCACCGTGTTAAGACTTTACCATTTCCTCATATTTTTGTTTCCTTTTACGTTTTTGAGCACCCGATACTTGTTTAGGAGACATAGTTTCTTTAAAATCATAAAATTAGGGCTAATATCAAATAATCATTCTAACAATTTAAAATCACAAAATTAGGGCTAATATCAAACAATCATTCAATTTGAGTAGCAGAAACACAAAATCTTGAGGAAACTAATAAAGAAGTTAGATTTTGTGATTATAGCAAGCAAAGAATGTCAATAAATCAACAACAGATTAATATATTAGAGACTAGAGAGACACCTTAATATGGATGATGGATGGTGGTGGAGCAGCAGGCGAGCAGCAGGCGGAGGTCGGCGGCAGTGGTGGAGCCAGCGGCAGCGTCCGTCCGGCCGGCGGTGGTGGGCAGTGGAGCCAGCGGCAGCGCTGGAGCAGCAGGTCGTCGACGTCGTCTTCTGTTTCATTGGTCCAACTTGAATTGAAGCCTAGTAGTGGTTCAAATCGCTGGGCTTGGTTGGTCTGGCCCAACCCAACAGTTTTTTTTTAAGCTCAAGTCACAAATGAGAAAAAGACCTAGTGTTTTTTTAAAAAAGGCTCAATTACTTTTTAAAAAAGGCCCAATTTTTTTTAAACCCTAGAAAATTTTATATATAATTTTTTTTGGGCCCTCCAAGATGTTGGACCCACTACGATCGTGTTACCCGCAAGCCCATTGGGCTGGCCCTGTACGTGCTGTTTTGTTTCTTTGTTTTAATATGTTCCAGTACTGGAACAAACCGTAAGCACTTGTATGATATGCCATATACTAATGATAACAAACCAATTTGATAAGCAATATAAAAGAAGGAATAAAAAACAGAAGGAAGAAAAAATAGAACACATATTAATGTGTATTCATCAATTAATCTATACTATATAATAAATAAAAGTTTTACTGTGAGACTTGTAACTATCTGATGCATTCTCATCATTTTTTCTCGCTTATCTCTTATATTAATTATACAAAATTTCTTTTATTGTTTTTTTGTATTTTTTTGTTTCCCATCTCTCTCTCTCCTATTAAATAACAATAACTTCTATAATTATTTTTATAAAACTTTTTTCATATAAAAAAATAGGTTTGTTCATAAAACATATTTAGAAATTGAACATTTCTTTCAATCTTTTTATAAAACATTTTTAAAAATAACTATATAACGTTTTTAAAATTTGTATTAAAAACTATGTAATATGTCATATAATATGTATATTTTTATTACCAAGGGTATAACATTGTATTTAATCAACACGTGTAATACACGAGGTTTCTAACCTAGTAACATATAAACACGGGTTTTAAACCCACTATTTGCAATTTCATAATTGAAGAAAAAGATAACATCATCACTTTGAATCAATAAAAAAAATGTATAACCAGTTTATAAGATGAGAGTATTCCATCATATTTCCAAATTTATTACAATACTTAGATGAGAAACACAACCAATCTTAATATTAGAAAACATATGAGACATAAAAACAAAAACCGATGATGTATCAAAGAATAAAGATAGAAAGAAGATTACAAAACTTACTTGATGCTGAGAATACTTGAGAAAATTGAAGAACTTGAATTGAGTAGATATGTAGCACAAATGGTTAAAATATTTAATTGATTATGAGAATACTAATTATTAAAAATCATATTGAGTGGTGAACATATTGTAATTAATGTAATTGTCTTTTTTATAGATATATAGCTAACAATTAGGAACAATCAAAATTTGAAATTACGAACGTAAATTTGGAAAGAAGTACAAATTTTAAAAATTATAGATTTAAACTTTAAAGTATCATGTCCATACGAATTTAAATTGTATCCACAATTAGGTGACATTATCAATTCCATTAACATTAATTAAAATATATTTTTCAAATCGCTACCTAAGTAGGTGATTATACATTTTACCTCGTCAAAGTAATTAGTAACTTATTTTTCACATATTTCATTTACATCATTACAAGTTATATTTATATTTAAGTGTGTTTTCTAATTTTGGCACCAATGTATCAAAATTTATTAAATATGATAATGAAACATTGAAACTATGCTGAAACTTTCAATTAGAAAACACAAATTTCCCAACAACATACACAATACAAAACTTATGATAATCAGACCTTAGGACGTGGCGGCGGACCCATCTCACCCCCGGTCATATTCGTCGGCAAAGTATTCCCCACGAAAACATGAGTAAATAAAACAAAAGGATGAAATAATATAAATATCCCTTTTCAAGTCTAAACTATGAACTATTATATATAATAAATAACATAGTTATAAAATTATCATATTATAATTCTTTTATTTCCGTAGCATAAAAGCCTATAAATTAAATTTCTCCTATATCTTTGAAGCTCAAAACATAAATAAAATTTTGAATTTTCTTTCAGTTTTTTCTCCTACTTTTTTTTCATTCCTTTCTTTCAAGAAACTCAAAACATCAAAATTACTTTGAAAATGTATTGTTCATCATTTAAAGTTAAACATATCTGATCCAGAGAAAAACAAACATATCCAATTCGATAGTTTTCAGTGATAACAAACAAAAAGAAGAGCAATATACCTTTTCCAGAGCCCTAGCAGCAACAATCACCATAAAACGTGGCGGATGAACCAACAAAACAATCCCCGATCATCTTCGTTAGCAAAGTATTCCCCACAAAAAACATCAACTAACCGTAATGATACGCACCTTCTTTGCAGTAGCAACCTGATGAAATTGCAAGTGACATAATATATTCAACTAAATACTCTAGGAACTTAATGAAGTTGTAAGTGACATTTGTTCAGAAATTACCTTTTGGGACTTAATACTGTGTAACTCATCTTATAACATTTTCTTCGCATCATAACCTTTTTGCTTTATAAATTCAATCTTATGTTCATGTTTTGCCTCCAAATCTGAAATCTGTGATAGAGGTTTGATATAACAGTTTAACATATGGTTGAAAAGAGGTTCATGGCCGCATGATAATGTGGATCACAATTACCTGCCTCAGTATTCTGAGCATTCATGGTTTGCACCTTTGCTGTTGACTCACCAGAGCTGCTTCAAGACGTACGATTTCATCTTGCAACCCGTCTCTTTCCATCTACAATCATCTCTTGTCTTCCTCAAGTGCTACGATTTTCTCCATAGTTTGTTTCTTGAGTGCTTCCACTTCATGAAGCTTCATCTCACACTGCAAATAGATAATTAGAACTGGTCAATTGCTAAAAAGATTACAAAAATCCTAAACACAAGCAATACACAAACTAAGGAAATGTTCCATCACAACAATAACAGTACTCTGAACCATACGACTCTAACCATACATGACTAATTTTGGATAGTAACCTCTCGTGTAATTGACTTACATTGGCTGTAATCTTCTGGTGCATCCCCCTGTTCAATAGAATAACCACATGGGAAAGAAATGTTAGCCAATTAGCATTATGTATTTAAGCCATACGAATTCAGTTACAGCGTAGAATTCACAACCCTAAAGAACACCAAACATGAATATAGGAATCCATACAAATGCTTGTAATCAATTTAAGGAAAATAAATATAAAATCGTCAAACACAATCCCAAACATGAATCAAGGAATCCATACCGACCAAAAAAAATTGAAATCAGGGTCAAAATGATTTAGAGAAATAAGAAATCAAACTATTGATACCTAAATCGTATACAAACTATGGAGATTAGAGTTTGTGAAATAGAAAAGGAGTACCGAACCAGGGTTTGCTTTTCGTTTGAAAAGGGTATGACAGAAGTATATGTTAAAACAAAAACGGGTTAAAACAACCAAATGGGGCGGATCTAGGATCAAGGAATCAAAAATAGCAAAAAGAAACAAAAAAATCACCTTCAATTTGTTCCACAGAAGTCGATCAGTGATGGAGCCTGTTTGACGAAACCCTAGGTCACTGCTCCGCCTGTCTCCACCAGCGCTTTAACCCCTTTATCGGAACCCTAGGTTACTGCTCCGCCAGTCTCCGACATCTACCACCATGAAGGGTTGCAGCTCTGACCAGAAACTCCCTATGGCGACCATTCGAGAGGAAGAATGGGATAGTGGTGGGAAGGGAGGCGGAATATGATTATGGTTTCGGAGGAACACCGGGTCATAGAGGATCCGCGTGTTTTTGTTTATTTGGGTTGATGGGTTTAGGCGGGAAAAAATATGTGACAGCGCCACGTGTTTTTAAAGATTTTCATTTATTAAATTAACAAGATGTTTACCTTTTTATCTCTTTGTGATGTTTATAGTGCAAATAAAGTTGCGAAATTCTTTTTGCAATAAAATATAAGTATTTTTGGCAAGTTGTTTAATTTAAAAAATAAAAGATAATGCATGCGTACCCTATCATATGAATACTTAAAAAAAAAAATCAGTCATATATGAAAACGAAAATTTTGACTTTATATACTTCGTGGCTGTTTTTTAAAAAATTGGAAAATTAGTCGTGGTTGGATTATTTTGATTTGATGTTCTGAAATAATGTTTTATTTTGATTGTGTGCTTGTTACTTTATGAACTTTAATTTTATGTTTTCATTTGAACTAAGCTGATTTTTTAATCCGGGAGTGCGTTTGGAATTCCGCCATGACCTCGAATATTAATACGTAGATACAAGAACACGTTGCAGGCTGTATCTCTGACGTAAAACCCTTTGATGTACCCCTTTGACTTGGTAAAAACGACTGTAACTCCGTCATAAGACCCAAAAGCGTAGCATCAACAAACCTGATCGCAAACCCAGGTCACATCGCTTACAACCCAAAAAAACATAAACGGAGACGCAAACGGAACGAAAAAAATTAACATTAGTAAATAAAAAAACATGATTATGTGTGTACAAAAAAACATGTTGGTATTGTTCCTCCGCGTCGTACCTTAATATAGTGTATAATATGTGTGTGGTTGAATGTTTTTTTGAACTTATGCATGATTATGTGTAATCCTTATATACCTTTGGAGTTTGATTTGCCAAATGTGAGAGATGATTAAAAAAAAGATTAAGTCAAGGTCTTTTTACATGAAATGGCATGGGACCTCTATGATGTGTTGCTAACACCATCAAGGCTTTTGTATGAGAACATTAATGAATGTTTGAGAAAAGTTTCAAGTGTTTTATACATCCACCTCAATGTTCATATAGGAAAACTATGACCATGGCACGAATATGTTGAAATTTGATTATCATGTACCTACTAGTTAAGAGGTTTATTTTGTAAAAAATAAGAGAGCAAAATGAAAGTGTAATAGTTGTGGGGGGTCGTATCTATATTAAGGATGGACAACTCTTAAAATCTACATAAAAATAATCCTGATAGTTTTTTTATAACGGAATCTAATCTACTCCTAATAACTAACATCGTCAAGGCATCAAACATGCAGATGACAATAATCGAACCCACGCAAGATGGTAAGAAGAATACATAATTTACCATCAAGATGTTCTCATAAAGACTGATAGTTAATGTAATAAAAATATAAAAGGAAAACTTCTTAGTGGCGTAACTGTAGACATGAAAACAAAAAGATGTGATTAAAGAAAACTTTAATAAACCTTGAGGTTGAAAAGGTTTTTGTAACACCTGAATTTATCTGCGTTAAAATTTTAATTAAATATATATATGTATGGGTGTGTAAAATTATGTTTGTATATATTTGGTGTTTTTAGTTAATTATTAAATGGTGTAATTAGTTAATTAAGTTTAGAAAATAAAAAGGTGGTGGAATTTGATTGATTTGCAAGACATGGTTTCATGTTCTATAAGCAATTTGTGAACATAATTACTAGCAATTGACATTCACATTACATATAACTTAGATGATATATAATTGAAAAAGTACCTAATCTGATTAGATTACATATAACTTAGATGATAGATAATTGAAAAAGTACCTAATCTGATTATGTTGACCTGGCGATCATAAACCAAACAAAAACACAAGTGAGATGCTATCTAAACAATTACCAATTCATATTCAAATACGTAACCAAATACCAACTGTTAATGATAAAAAATAATTACTTGGTGAATTAATGACTGAATATATAAAAAATAAAGTGTTTAATCAAATAAGTTAAACACACAAACCTGATAATCGAATCAGTGGCAGATCTAGGAAAAAAATTCAGGGGTATCAGACACATTTTTTTTCATGTGCATTCAGTTAAATGAAACAAATTTTTTTCCGTACATTCAAGTAAATGAAACAAAATTTTTTTGGTATTAAAGTAAATGAAACAAATTTTTTTCCCGTACTTCGTCTACTTAATTAGGGTGATAATTAGCAATAGGTGGTTTCATCTTCCCTATAATCAAAATATCAAATACACAATAACAAGTTGTTATAACAACTAAACTCTATTTTAAAGTCCAATTACACATATAAACCCTAAATCAAAATTTGCATATAAACCCTAAATCAAAGTTAGTAGAATACCTTAATAAGAATTGAGGATGATGGCGGATTGGCGGTGGTGACTGGTGTTCGATAATGGCGGATTGGCGGTGGTGACTGGTGTGCTAGCGATGGCCGGCCGATGGCCCCTATCAACATTATTTGGACTTCCATCAATATCAACATCAGGAATATTTTGACTTCCATCAATATCAACATCATCTTGGAATTTTCTTTTAAAAATTTTGTCAATTTGAGCTTATTTAGTTTGTGGTTTCATCTTTCCTATAATCAAAATACCAAATACACAATAACAACTAAAAAAAGCAATTAAACTATAACCTAAAGTTCAATTTCACCCAATTACACATTTACACACAAATCCTAAATCAAAATTACCTTAATGAGGAGGAATTGATGGTGGCTGTTGTCCTCGTGGTCGACGGTGGCGCTGGTCTGGTGAGCAGAGCAGGCCGATGGCCCCTGGTGGTGGTCGATGGTGTGGTGTGGCTGTTGTCCTCGTCCGTCTTCTGCCTCAACAAGTCGTATGCGCCTTCTTTTTTAGTTTTTTTTAGTTTTGGTCGATGATGGGGTTTGGGCTATACGAATGAGATGATTGGATTAATTGAAATGAGATTGGGCTATAATTAAATTGTTTATTGGGTTTTATAAAGTTTATATAATTAAATTGTTTATTAGGTTTTTATAAACTTTTTTATTAATTTCTTGGGTTTTTATAAAGTTTATGATTTTAATAAAATTTTAAAGTTAGTGTTGGGATTTGTAAGAAAATTTTAGGGGTATCTAAAATTTCGTTTAGGGGAATCGGGAAACATAAAACGGTAAAAAAATAATCCCACTACGCGTCGAAAGTTGAGGGCACTACTACACAAATAGGCAAGTGCGACCGAAATTTGTGACCAATAAAACCGGTCGCAAAGTTAGTGACCGTATTAGCGACCGAATCAAAATCGGTCGCAAAATTAGCCACCGAAAGAAAAAGGGTTGCAAAATTAGCAACTGAATTGTTTTGGTCGTAAAACGGTCGCAAATATAGCGACCGGATATGTTTCGGTCGCAAAGAGAGTCGTTACTTTTAAAAAATAATAATAAACAAATTAAAAAATTATCTAGTCGCAAAAAACGGTCACAAATATTGCTACCGACATTGTTTCGGTCGCATAATTAGTGACCAGCATGAGTCGGCCGCAAAATTAACCACTGAAAAAAACTCGGTTGCAAAGTTCGTGTCTAAATTATTTCGGTCGTAAAATGGACGCAAAATTAGTAACCAAGCTAGAGTCGGTCTCAAAATTAGCGACCAAAACAAAACCAGTTGCAATAATTGCAACAAAATTATTGCAGTTGTAAAACGGTAGCAAATATAGCAACCGAAATTGTTTTGGTCACAAATACTGTCATTAGTTTTATAAAAGAAAAGTAATATAAAAACTAATCTGGTAGCAAAAACAACCGCAAATATAGCAATAAAAATTGTTTCGGTTGCAAATATATGCACCAATTTAAAAGAAAAAAAATTAATGTGGTCGCGAAAACGGTCACAAAAATAACTACCAAAGTTGCTTCGGTCGCAAATACATTCGCCGGCTTTAAAAATATTAAAATAAAAATTAAAACGGATGCAAATATTGTGGCCGAAATGAATAGTCGCAAACCTAGCTACCAATAATGATGTAGCCGCAAAATATGGCCGATATTTATATTGGTAGAAGTAATACAATAAAACGGATAAAGTTTGGTCACAAGAATGATTTCATTTTTTAAATACAATAAAAGAAACAAAAATCACAATGGTGATCAATTATGTTTAATTAGTGTTCATATTGGTCAATTAGGACTATCATTTGTCAATTATGTATAATGATTGTCAACTTGATTCGATTAGCATTAATAGTATTGATAATCAATTAAGGTTAATTAGTAGGGAAAAATACCAAAAAGGACATTAGCCGGCAAAAAATTATCAAAATGGGCATTTAGCCGGTACTACGCCGGCTAAGTCTTTGGTTTTTGCCGGCTAAGCCTTAGAATTTTGCCAGCTAAATGTCCATTTTGGTATTTTTCCCTAATTAGTATTAATAGTGGTCAAGTGAAGTCAACAATGGTAAATTCGAGGTAATTAGGGTTATTATTGGTCAATTATGTCTAATGATAGTCAATAATGATTAATTATGGTTAATTATCATTAGTATTGGTAGGGGCAATACAGGAAATTAGGGGAAATTAGTGTTAGTTAGGATCAATTAGGGACCAATAATCCATTATGATCAATTAAGGTCAATATTTGTCAACTATGGGCATTTAGGTCTAGTATTGCTCGTTAATGCTTAATACATTCAATGACGTCAATTAAAGGCAATTAGTGTCAACATTGGGCACTTATGATCAACTAGTGTCAATTAGTGCCAATTGGGTTAATAAGGGCAACATGGGCCATTGGGTTTGATCACGATCAATATGGGTCAATGATAGGATCAATGATGTCCAAGTGCGGACAATTAGGGACAATATGGGTTGTTTAGTGTCAATTATCGTTAATAGGGGTGATTAGGGTTGATAACGATTTATAGTCACCAGTTAGGAACAATTAGGGGCAAATAGGCTAAACTAGTGTCAATTAGGACAATGAGGGTTAATAATGGTCAATAGGGTGAATATTGATCAATAAGGGTTAGTGAGGGTCAATTAGGTCAGTCATGATTAATATTGGACGATGGCCAATTAAGAGTTAATTGGTCAGTGAGGGTAATTAGAGCCATTTATATTAGTCAATGGTCACCAATTAGGATTAATTGTGGATAAATACGGTTAATCAGAGTCAATATTAGAAAATCCGTATCACACTGTACCACCACTGATGATGGATATCCCCAGTGTAACACTATAGATGGCTACACCTTCGATCTACACACCTTGTGGATTTCTGACAATATTACAACCTAATATGACTCGATCAAAGATATCATGACCTATTAGACTTAATAAAACAACTAAATTAAAAGATTGATAGATAAAAGCTATGTAAAATTAAGTCAATATTAGTCAAACATTGTTAATTATGGTTAAATATAATGAATCTGGGTAAATCATGGTTAAATAAGGGTAATCACGGTGAAACATAGTAAAACATAAATATGATTTTAAAACCGGACCAAACATCCCGATTCAACTATTTTAACTGGACCGGGTCGGGTTAAACATTGGTTGGATCACCATTTATGATCAATTATGGAAATCACAAATTATATTTTTAGTAAAAGCAGTTACCATTTAAATAAAAAATAATAAAGAAGTAATCATTTAAAAGATAATTAGAAAAATTAGATGCGTAGGCTTATCGAAAATATAGATCGAAAAACATTACGTACATTTTAAAAACAAAATTCAAAATTTAAAACATTTCAATCCTGAAATTTCAATTCCTCCATCTTCCCCCCAAAATTGTATTTCCCTCCCACTATTTTTATTCTTCCTATTAAAACGTTACATACGAGCTACTCACTCATCTCTCTTATAATTTTGTTTTGCTCGACTTGTGCTCAATTATTAGTTCGATTCTTCTATTATTTTTTGTTCAATTAACCTGTTTACAAATTCAAAACTCAGGAGAGCATCGAATGCAGGTTCATGGTACTCCAATGATAGTAAGTTCCGTTGTAATTCTTGAGTTTCATTCCCCTTGCGATTAACCTATTACTTATTTCTGATAATCCCATTTTTAATTACGCGTTTTGCGATGCATTCGGTGTATACTTATTTTTTTAATTAACCAATATAGGTTTTTTTGGATATTCAAGGTGTATTTAGAGCCGATGTGGTAAGGCCAGTTCTATTCATCCCAATTTCTGTTGTTGATATGGCTTGCAGATTATCCAAACTTTGTAGAGGTAGGCCTAAATCATAATATGGGGGAAAACCACTTTGTTTTTTTAATGGTATACTAGCTTAGACCCCGCGTAATACACACAGGTGAAAAATATCAATACATAAATTTCTTAAATTTTATTTATGTATTTTACAAGTGTAAAAATGTATTACTTTATATTAAGGATATAAAACAAAATTCAAAATATGTAAAAAATAATATATAATTGGGTTTCGAAAATACGTCAATTACTATTTAATGTAATTTGACTTTCATTTACTGTTTGATTGAAAATAAAAATTACATAATTAGATTTCAAAGTTTTTTTATAATAAAGGATAATTTAAAAATAAATGTGTTTTATTAATATATTATTAATTTATTAAAAGATATGGATGCATTTAATAAGAGAGAGAGGCGGGAAAACAATGATGAGATTGAATATGGTGACGACACGTGGTATACAAAAACCTTTCTTTATTATATAGTATAGATTTTTAAACAAGTTATTTGTTTTTAATGGGTCATACCACTCATAAAAGGGTATTATTTCGTTTTATTATGTTACTACAGGTCGCAATGAGTGATGGCAATTTCTACCTGTTTAAGACACGATTAAACCTGTTTAAGAAAAAGTACACTATGTAATTTTATACATTTTAAATAATAAGTAAAATTAAGAGGCTAGACTCCATCATTTCTCCTTCTTGGTACATAAAAGATACAACTGTCTTATAGACATTAGATATAAAGAAGTTAAACGAGTCGT
The DNA here is from genome assembly GCA_023525975.1 of Smallanthus sonchifolius. Lineage (NCBI taxonomy): Eukaryota > Viridiplantae > Streptophyta > Magnoliopsida > Asterales > Asteraceae > Smallanthus > Smallanthus sonchifolius. The sequence continues at coordinate 53,960,455 of CM042041.1, read as the reverse complement.
ATTCATATTTGATACTTGTGTTATCCGCGTCGCCTATGACCTGTTTAGACACGAATTACCTGTTTTGCCGGCCCTATATACAAGATATACTATTGTTTGGGAGCCTATGTCTGCATTTGGTGGTTATTATTTGTAATGGGTCATAATATGTGTATGAGTTATATTTGATTCTAATCGGTTATAACGAGTTGTTTGGTTTTTAATGTGTTGTAATAATTATAGGTACATCGGTTGAATGAGGAAATAGTACTACATCTACAAGAGAAAAATCAGAAAGAAGAGCGAAAGGCAAACATGGAAATGAAAGACCAAATTCAATTTTTGTTGAGTAACATATCAAAAAATTTCTCAACTAGTTATGTATGTGATTTTTGTTTTTTTGTAAATATGGTCAATTTGGATACTTATTTACGTACTTATGTTTGTATAATTGCTTATTGTACGTATTGAAATGTTATGCTTCAATTAAATGAATATCGTCTTTGGTCTTTAGATACTTTGTTCATATTTGGCTTTCAATGGTTAGATTTTTATAAATCGGTACAATATTGTGAAAATAATTATTTTATTTTGGTTATTGAAATTTATAAATATGTATTTTATAATTCTATATATTTTCTTTTGCCACCGAAATGGTGGATGCAAAGCCGGTCTCAAGTTTTAAATGTAACTTAGTTGCTAAATCGGTCGCTAATAATTTTGGTCACAAAATCAGTCACAATATGTTTGGTCGCAAAATCAGTCACAAATATGGTTGGTCGCTAACAGTTCAGTCACAAAGTTGGTTGCAAAAAGGTTCGGTCACAAATAGTTTCGGTCGCAGTTGCAGTCGCTAACAGTTAGTCGCACAATTGGTCGCAAAGAGTTTCGGTCCTAATCTCGGTCACTAAAGGTTCGGTCACAAAATTGGTCGCAAAGCAGGGTCGGTCGCAAAATTGGTTGCTAGTTTTGTGATGAAAATTCCAGTCGCAAAGTAGGTTGCAAGAATATTTCGGTCACAAAAAATGGTCACAAAAGTGATTACCGACCAAGGTATAACCGACCACCGAATGCGGTCGCAAAACGGTCGCAAAAGGGAAATTGCGACCGTTTAGCGACCGTTTTGACGGTCGCAAATGGTCGTTTTTTGTAGTAGTGGGGGTACCGTCAAGTACCCCTCACCTCCTCTTAAATCCGCTACTGAATCGAATGATTTACAAAGGACATGCCGGGGGTGTGCGGGTTTTCCCCCTCACGGTCGTGGCCTACGGGCTTTGCTTTGTATGTCCTATTTTCCGTTTTTGTTGGATTTCTTTTGGTTTTTTGGCGGTTGTTTGGTGTATGTATTTATTGGGTGTTTTTTGATGATTTTATTTGGGATGTTTTGCTAGTTCCCGAGCACCGACTAGCGTTTATATGAGATCTCTTATTGTTGCTCTATGCTCTTCAAAAAAATTGCCCTTCCTTTCTTCCTTTGGTCCAGGCCACGTGATAGAAGCCTAAATCATTTATTAATCCGTGGCCCAATCTGCTAATTACTTTAGAGTTTGGCCCAAATGCACTGTAAGCCCAATTGCTAATAATTAACCTGAAGCCCATAAATTTCCAGTTGTAGTAGACTTGTAGTCCATCACGTGATCCATCATCTAACATCTATTTTCATTTCTCTGATAAAATGTAGTTAAGTCCACTGTAAGCCCATTTCTAATAACTAAGATCCTATCTTTATAATTTAAGGGTGTTTGGGATTGCTTATTTAATTTCAAAAGTGTTTTTTATTAATTTATGATTTTTTGAAAATAAGTTTTTAAAAAAGTGTTTGGATTATCTTTTGTAGTGAGAAAAGTCAATAAGTCAATGATTGACGAACGTTGGTATATGTATTTGTTAGAAATTGTTAGAGGTAGATTGGTAATATTTTATTGCAAAAGCCAAAAACTATTTGAAAATCCAGGAATTTGTGACTTATTGAAAAACAACCTTTTAGCTATATAAAAAAGTTAAAACAAAAAGTCATTTTATGTTTTCCAAACACTTTTTTTAGCTTATTGCTTTTGAAAAAGCCAATAAGTCAATAAGCAGTTTTCCAACGTAATCCCAAACACCTTCTAAAAATTATCATTTGTGTCATCACCTCCGAATGAGTCAATTTCCATTTGCTCATTTCCGATTTTGAGCTGCCAAAATTAAATAAACAAATAGGTTAATTGGCTTGTGGATCATAACCTAATTAAATTAATTTCATTTATTCTGTTTAGCTCAATGATGACGGTTTAGTTCGTTTTTTTTCTTCATGTCCTACGATATATAAAAACAAGTACACGGAGTATGATTTGTAATCATACTAATGCATTTATGTTATACTAATGACGTTCGGTTCGTGAAATGCTTTAAAATTAATTAACTAATTAATTAATCTTTTTTTCTTTATGAATATTGAACATGGCTTAGGATTTTTAGAGAACTCATAGATACTTGAGATATCGCGAGAACTTGTCATGAATTAATTGGAGAGAAATCAGTTTTTCAAAAAACCCAGTAAAACTATTTTTTTGTCACTACCTTTATTATTAATATACAACATAAAAAATAATTTATTTCTTCTCTCTAAATTATTTAAAAAAAAAATTATATACATGTATAAATAGTAAACACTTACACATGTATAGATTTTTTTTAATATATGAATACATATAAATATACATATATAAATTTATTTTTTTATTTTGTATTCTAATATAAACGGTAGACAATCTAAAGTTACCTCACACCAATCTAAGGGGGTGTTTGAGATTACTTATTTAACCTACTTATTACTTTTTTATCAAAAGTAAGAATTTCTTACTTATTACTTATTACTTTTCCTTCTCACATCTTCCATCTTATTTTAAATTTATCAAACAAACTTATAACTTATTACCTTATTTCAAAAGATAATAAGTTAATAAGTTGTTTTGAAAAGTAATCCCAAACACAAGTTACTTTTATTAAGACACGTTTCTGGCAACCACCCGCACACACCCACCACGGACACACCCACATCACCCAACTAAACACAAACACCACTCCATTTTCAAATTAAATGCCATCCTCACCGTCATTGATTCCGTCACAATCCGATCAATCCAAAACACACTCACAGCTATGCCATTTCATTTCCCCCAAATTTCACCACCAGCAACCGTTCCTGTAAATTTTCAAAATTGTGTTCATAATTGAGGCAATTATGAAGAAATTAAGAAGTTATTACATACAATTCAGACATCCACACACAACAGAGCGCAAATGGATCTACCCTGTCACTCTGTGTTCCATCATTTTCCTTTTTCTCCTCTTTCTCGCAACCCTAACCTCACCGGACGGCACTCCGTTCCTCCCTCTCTACCGCTACTTCGCCGGCGCTCCGGCTTCGGTATTCGTCGAACACAAGCTCCGTCCCATCCCGATCTCCGTTCTCCCTCCTCCGCCTCGATTTGCGTACCTCATCTCCGGTTCCAAACGCGACGGCGCTATGCTCCGACGGACTCTCCTCGCGCTCTACCACCCGAATAATCGCTACGTCGTCCACTTAGACGCCGATTCATCGCCGGAGGAGCGAGTTGAGTTGAATCAGTTTGTGAAAAACCATCCGGTTTTTGTTAAGTTTGGGAATGTGGTTATGATCAGTAAAGCGAATCTCGTGACCTACCGTGGCCCGACGATGGTGGCGAATACGCTTCACGCCGCCGCGGTTTTGTTGAGAGAAGGTGGAGATTGGGACTGGTTTATCAATCTCAGTGCCTCTGATTACCCCCTTGTTACTCAAGATGGTAAAGCATATTCTTTTCATGTATCTAAAGTAATTTATGTTAAATTTGTTTATATGCATTGATGATATTTGTATTTGTTTTAGATCTGCTTCATACATTCTCGTACTTACCGAGGGATCTTAATTTTCTTGATCACACAAGTAAAATCGGATGGAAAGAGTGAGTGATTGTGATTCTTTTGTTTATCGTAGAAATTTCGAATTCGGTTACCTTATTTGTTGTAAAATATTGATTGAATGAATAGGTCTCAAAGAGCAAAGCCTGTGATAGTTGATCCGGGATTGTATATGACAATAAAGGCTGATGTTTTTTGGATCACGCAGCGAAGAAGGGTGCCTACGGCATTCAAGTTATTTACAGGTATTTTATATCACCTTATGGTCATTATAGTTTCGGCTTTGAAGTTGTAAGTTCCTGCTAGTCATTTATGTTTGGATAGTGCATAATCTGTCCCATCAGTTTTGGTGTGCATAACTTGGCGACATATAGTTTACCATCTGATGATTTAGTTCTGGATGCAGATAAGTTGATGATCCCAACCTTGGTTTTAAATTGCGCTGTGCGATCCGATGCGTTTGGTCCCAAAATCCGATGTGCGATGCGAGCACATCACATATGCAATGCCCTCTTTATTAAAAAAATACTAAAATATTAATTATACATTAAAGTTGTAAAAACGTACTTAAACAAAAAAGAACTCATACAATAAGAAGATAGAATTGCATTTTTGTACTTCTTTTAGCTAACCCACCCATTTATTTTAGAGATTCGACCCATCTTTACATATTGCGACACATCAGACGCATATATCGCAACATGAGCGCATCATGTAATCGCATCGCAACAGGTGCAGCGATGCGCTCTATATACCGCATCAGCGCATTACACATTATGCGCGCAATTTAAAACCAAGATCCCAACATGATTAAACATCCTTCAATGTTTGTTATTATGGTCTTTGTCTTATCTTATTACTAATTTAGATCTGGGTCTGAATATATAGTTTCTATGGTTGTAGTCGTAAGTTCCTGTTGGTCATTTATGGTTATAGACTTATAGTTTCTATGGTTGTAGTTATACGTTCCTGTTAGTCATTTATGGTTATAGTCTTTATGGTTGTAGTCATATATGGTTGTAGTTATAAGTTCCTGTTAGTCATTTATGGTTGGACAGTGCATAATCTGTACCATCAGTTTTGGCGTGCATATTGGCGCCTTATAGTTCACCGTCTGATGATTTAGTTCTGAATGTGGATAAGTTGATTGATTCCAACATGAATACATGATCAAACATTCTTCAATGTTTGTTATTATGGTCTTTATCTTATCTTATTACTAATTTAGATCCGGGTCTGAATATATAGTTTTCATCTTTGTTTGGAATCTTCGCTTACGGTTTTTAAGTCCATCTACTCTGGCTTTCAAATATATGATCTTTGCATTAGTATATGTGGCTTGTCATTGGCTTGCTAGTATATATGGGGGACTTGAATTCTGAAACTACTAAGAAATTTCGGTTTTATTTAATAGCTTAAGATGGCCATCAAGTTCCTCCTGTCTCAAGTAATCACAATGATTTTGAGTGTGGACCTTGGAAATATTTATTAGAGATGTTGATGAAATATTTTTAAGTCAAGAAAACAAAATTTAATTTGCAATGTAACGTGTGACCATGTGTATTGGAAATTATTGTTTATACACATGTGCATTATAATGTCATTGATTCATAATGAAATTGCCAATTTTAACTCAGGGTCTGCATGGATGGTTTTATCTCGCCCATTTATCGACTTCTGTATATGGGGTTATGACAACTTACCCCGAACCGTTCTTATGTACTATACAAATTTCATCTCATCACCCGAAGGCTATTTTCACACAGTTGTATGCAATGCTCATGAGTTTCAAAACACCACCGTCAACAGCGATCTCCACTTCATCTCATGGGACAACCCGCCCAAACAACATCCACATTATCTCACAATGGACCACTTTCAGAAAATGATAGACAGCAATGCCCCGTTTGCTAGAAAGTTCCATCAAGATGACCCGGTGCTTGATAAAATCGACTCTGATTTACTTTTTCGTGGCCCGGAAATGATTATTCCTGGAGGGTGGTGCATTGGAAGCAGTGAAAACGGGTCGGACCCGTGTTCTGTAGCGGGTAATGTCACGTTACTCAGGCCCACTTCGGGTGCAAAGAGGCTTGGGAATCTAATTAGCTCCCTTCTGTCCAGTTGGAGTTTTCGATCAAAGCAATGCAAATAGTGAGAATTTGGTAAATAATGATATGTAATTAGTTCAAGTTATTATAGCGGAAAATGTGCGGTCACAGAAGTCGAAAATTAGATGAAATTTTATAAAATTGTTGCATGCAGGGTGCCGCTGAAGAGAGTTTGATGTTGATTTTTGTTTTAATATTTAGGGTCAAAGTGTTTTCTTTTTTCATGTATCTGGTCTCGGTCCGGTTCATAACGGTTCGGTTGGTCCATTAACTGTGAATAGCCCGAGTCATATCAATGCCTTTTGAGGTACACAAATGGCCGGGTTCTTAAGTTTTATCTAGAGGTAAAGAAACCGGTTTGTGAAACCGGAAGTTCGGAACCGGTTTAGAAACTGACCCGATCCGGAAACAAAACTGGTGTGGTTGAAACCGGTTTGTAACCTTATAAGCTGAGATTGGTTTGTAACTGCTTTGACTTTTGTTGACCAAACCAGAACCTGTTTTCAACCTGAACCGGTTTGGGCCTTCAACCCGATTTGTACACCTCTAATTTTATCACTCAAAAACCAAAAACGAACTAGGCTCATCAAAACTGATCTTTGATTTCCTAACCCACCCGGCCCATTTCAATTTAGGGATGGTTCTTATCTATTTTGGGCCAACATTTTGCGTTAGTGTGTAATATCTTTTCTTAATTAGTTTGCGCATGAAACACTGATCCAGCAAAAGGTTTAGCCCAATTCTCTCTATGGTCCAGTCTGGTCCTAGAAGAAGACCAATCTTGGTCTAGAACCTCTAGGTACTTGGTTTCTAGCAGCACCATCTCCATACCTTCCTTCCGTATCTGAGGTGGGCTCTTTCGTCGGCCTCTCTTGGAGTGAAATGGAATGCTCTTTATTCGCAGGCAGTTACGGGGACTTTGCTTTTAGCTTTTAGCCTTCCTAGCTAGCCGACAAAGGTCGAACTTTCTTACTTCTTTATTGAAAGCAAAAGAGAAAACTGACTATTCAATCAATTTTATGTATTTTTAAGGGATAATGTAGAGTGTTATTAACATGGTGTTTATTATTAGATTCGGACTTGAAAAAGTCTAAATTCAAACCGAACCGAATTAGAAATACGAATTCAAATTCCGTTTTCGAATTTTCCAATTAGGTTAGCATACGACTCGAATTCTAAAATCGGTTTTCAAATTGAATTTGTGATTTTTGAACTGATTCAACCTGAATATCATTGTCATACATACATATATATGTATTTCAATCTGGGTTTGATGACAACAATCTTTCAGAGTATGGCTAAGAATTGAGAACTGAATAAATTATCATCAATCACCTTATCTGTATTGTTAATAACAAGTCGTAATCAAACAGCTTTTAAATTTGATTGATTAAAATTATATTACCAAAAATCCAAGGATTTGGGATTCATTTATTTATTAACTATTATAGTCCAAAATTGTGGTCGTTTTCGTAATTACTATTCAATATATTCAAATTTAAAAAAAGATAACATGAAAATACGTCAACAAAGATACAATAAAGAGGTTAGATTAGACTAATCAAAGATGAGACCATATAAGAACAAGGAGTTGCTCTCATATTCCAATAGCTATTTATCATCCAATGCCACAAAATTATTTACACATTTATTATTATTATTATTATATATTATTTTGTTTATAAAATATCTGCATCTTTAAGTTATTTTAATTAATATAAAATATAAATTTACATTGTTATCATTTTTATTATTTTTTTTTCCTGATGTTGTCTCTAAGTGTGATCTTGGACTTTTATGGTTTATAGAAGTAAAGCGGCAAACATTATTTATTATTATACTAGTGTTAGAACTGTGTATCACACGAATTAAATAATTAAAACTATATAATTCAAAATTATTTAAATACTTCAAATGGTCGATATCACTTATTAGATATATCAATGAAAAATGGGTTGAGAGCCGTCAAAAAAGGGTAATTATATGTGGATGTAAAATCAACTTTAGCAAACATTGTCTATTATTATATGTCTTTATTTGATTCGTGTTAAATGTTATGTTTGTACGTAATTACATTCTATTGGTTTCTAAATAATCAATTTTTATATATACTTAGTCAGTCACGTTTTAATAATAAAAAATAACATAATCGTGCTGAGTAATTGTTATGATTAACTCTATTAAAATATATTAATTTAATATAGATAAAATTACAACTTTTTTCCTTAAAATTACATATTTCATCATTTAGTTTCAATTATTACACTAAACATCCTTTTTTAATAATATTTATCATACATTTTGTCCTTTTGATGGATGGATGTTAAATTCATCCATTAAGCCGAGTCACGTGCAAGACATATACGAGATTTTTTTTTTTGTCTTTTTACCCCGTTAGCTTGTCTTTAACATGAGGGCAACTCGAACACTTTGAAGTTCATAACATATTTGAATCCCAACGACCAAGTAAAATAGTAAAATCCAAGTCGAAGAAGCAAGAAGGATGGTTCACGAAAATTTCCAAATTTGACGAAGCAATGATGTATACACGTGTGAGTATGAAGGAACCTACATACCCAATTTAAGAAAAAGAAAACTATATAATATTTTTTAAGGAAAACACCACAGAATAGTAACCAAGTTTCAAAAGTGTTCCAATTAAGTCACTTACAATGATATAACCGAGGGTGTATATCGTGTAAAATGCGTATTGAGTGAGCTAATTGGAACACTTTTGAAACTTGGTTACTATTCTACAAAGTTAATCCTATTTTTTATTATATAATTTGTTTAGATAAAAAATTAATTATACTATAAACGTTTAAAACTTAAGAAAATAAGGTAATTAGAGGAGGTTTGGTAAGGTGTAACCCCCTAAATTCAATCTTTCATAATTCATCAACTGTTTTTAAGTAGTAGTGTTATATTGCAATGTTTGGTGAAAAAAGATTTTTGATAGTGTTACACGAATATAAAACATATAACATATGCGTAACATTATTTCATAGAATATCTGGTTTTATATGAAAACAAATTTGACATGTAAGTAAATGTGTGTGTATATTTTATGCTTCCACTTAAAATTTTTATAAATAACATTATTTCCACTATAATTATATCTCTATCAACCACCAAACATCTTTCTCATTTTGACAAGTAATTACCATATAAATCCATCTCCTACTCACCAATATAAAAAATATAAAATTGCCCTTGAAAGTCTAGTAAGTGGTACCCGCCAAATTCATCGCAATCGCAACCGAAAAGACATCTCTGCCCCTACACCTACCTCCATTTTACACTCACACACTGCTATATGAAAAGTTTCCCACACTTTATTAGCAGCTCTATTCTATCATTTATCAATCAGTTAGTCAAAGCTTAACAGCATCCCTAGCACCATATCTCATCAATTGCAGGTGTATTTCCTTGACTTCTTTCTGTTTTTTTTCATCTTCGTGTAATTCGAATTCGATTTGATCAGTTTGTTCGAAGTATCGATTGTTCAATTTCTGGTTGAAGATGATTGATTGTTTAAAGTGATTTAGAACTAAATGTAATCGATTTGAAAACCTAAGCAGTAGCGGTAATTATTTCGATCTGATTGTTCATGTTCTGTAAATCGGAGTTCAGTTTGTGATTAGCCAAATAGTAAAGGATTTGAATAAATTTTCCGACGTTTTAGCAGTTAGTTGAATCATTTATATTCGTTTATAAATGTATATGTGTAGGTTAACGTGTTTGTTAAGGCGAACAGTGATTGAAATTTCTTAATCTTCCTGTAATTTGTATTCAGTTTGATTAGCTTGATAGACGTATTCGTTGAATGATTTGTGTTTTTAGATTATTGATTTGATTGTGTGCGGTTGGTGAATATTTTGAAATTTTGATTGTTAAAGGTTGTTATGAATTTGATTCAAGCATATTAGTTATGTGTGCAAAGGAATTAAAATTTTAGGCAGTAGTTGCGTTTTTTTCAATTTGATGGTTCATGTTCTGTAAATCTGAATTCAGTTGGTTTGTGTGTAGGGATGGGGGACACGGATGATATTATGGAAGCTGTGAAGAAGGAAGCAGTTGATTTGGTTAGGAATTGTAACCTACATCTGTGTATATATGGAATTATGGATATGCGTGGTTTCTTAGTCGATTATGATGTTAATGGTGGATTTTGCCAGATTGCTTGATTGTTGTTTAAGTAAAGGATTGTGAATTCTTTTACAAATTTAGGCTTATGTTTTTATCTTATTCTCTGATTAGTGAATTTAATACAAATTATAGGAAACGATTCCACTTGAGGAAGTTTTTGAAAATTTGAGATGTTCCAAAGAAGGGCTAACATCACAGGATGCTGATAAGAGATTAGAGATTTTTGGGCACAACAAGCTTGAAGAGAAGGAGGTTTGTGGCTTACCTTGTCTACATGTTTAAATATGCCTTTCAGGTTTCAGGCTTACAATTACCGTTCTTAATCATGATTAATTTGTAAATTTCTGTTGAGGTGATTTGAGATTCATTGAAAGTAATAATTTCAGGAAAGCAAAATTTTGAAGTTCTTGGGGTTTATGTGGAACCCACTGTCATGGGTCATGGAAGTTGCAGCAATTATGGCCATTGCACTTGCCAATGGAGGAGTGAGCAATCTCAACTGTATTTAAATATGTAGCACTGTGTTGATAGCTAAAATAAATGTGGTATTATGTTGATGTTTCTTTTAGATTAGTTGATGAAACTTGGTTATTTTGCAGGGTAAACCACCTGATTGGCAGGATTTTGTTGGGATTATCACATTGCTCGTCATAAATTCGACAATAAGCTTTATAGAGGAGAATAATGCTGGTAATGCAGCAGCAGCTCTCATGGCACACCTTGCACCCAAAGCAAAGGTATTGACATTTCAGTGGAGTTAGGCATCTCTTGTGATTGACTGTAATATGTTCTTATATATTAGATTGACAAAGTCAATAAATGAAATATTAGGTGCTTCGCAATGGGAAATGGAACGAAGAAGAAGCAGCCATTCTTGTTCCAGGTGATATAATCAGTATTAAACTCGGGGATATCATCCCAGCAGATGCTCGACTTCTTGAGGGTGACCCGTTAAAGATAGACCAGGTCTTTTTTTTTTCCTTTTTATTATTTTACAAGCATATTCACTATATACTGAATTATTTAATTCATCCTTTTCTTATACCTATCTTCTAATTATTCGTTGAACTGCAGTCTGCTCTGACAGGTGAATCCCTTCCTGTAACAAAGCTCCCTGGGGATGGAGTTTATTCAGGCTCTACATGCAAACAGGGGGAGATTGAAGCAGTGGTCATTGCCACAGGTGTGCATACCTTCTTTGGAAAGGCTGCACATCTTGTAGATTCTACAAACCAAGTAGGCCATTTTCAAAAGGTATGAAAGCACACACACTTATACTTGTTCATTTAATAAACGCTAGGCATATTTGAAACAAATTCCAGCTTTTATTAAGCATGAAACATAATGGCTGTTCAAGTAATAAAGATGTCCCAACTTGCAGGTTCTGACCGCGATTGGGAACTTCTGTATATGTTCAATTGCAATCGGAATGATAGTAGAAATCATTGTGATGTACCCAATTCAAAATCGTAAATATCGTCCTGGAATTGACAATTTGTTGGTACTTCTCATTGGTGGAATTCCTATTGCAATGCCAACAGTTTTATCGGTCACAATGGCGATTGGTTCTCATCGTTTATCTCAGCAGGTTGGTTGAAATTTCTCTGTGCTTTGTTGTTTCATGCATGAGCTTTGCTTGTCCGAAGGACCCTACATGTATATATGTGCAACTTTTTACATCACTGCAGGGAGCTATCACGAAAAGGATGACAGCAATAGAAGAAATGGCAGGCATGGATGTTCTTTGCAGTGATAAAACTGGGACTTTGACACTGAACAAGCTTTCTGTTGACAAAAATTTAATAGAGGTTACTTTATCATTTGAACACTGGGTTTGTTTCAAAAATTTACTTCATTTTAAGTTCTATAATGTATCCTTTATCTTGGCAGATATTTGCTAAAGGAGTGGATGCAGATATGGTGGTGTTGATGGCTGCAAGAGCCTCTAGGTTGGAAAACCAAGACGCAATAGATGCTGCTATAGTAGGGATGTTGGCTGACCCTAAGGAGGTTGAAAATCTACTGTTAATAATACAAGAAATTAGATCAAGGATTTTTTGTATCTGGTTTTAAATAAATCAATAGTATCATATGTTTTACCTAGGCAAGGGCAGGCGTTCAAGAGGTCCATTTCCTTCCATTCAACCCAACTGATAAGAGGACGGCATTGACATATCTTGATGGTGAAAATAAAATGCATCGTGTCAGTAAGGGTGCTCCTGAACAGGTAAAGTAACTGATGTGCATACACTTTAACAATCATCAGTAACTAACCAATTACTGGTTGTTAAAAAAAAACTAACCAATTACTGGTTGTTAAAAAAAAAACTAACCAATTACTGTCTTTTATAATTCTCAGATTTTGAATCTTGCACATAATAAGTCAGAAATCGAGCGTAGGGTTCATCTTGTGATTGATAAATTTGCTGAGCGTGGTCTAAGATCCCTTGCAGTGGCATACCAGGTTTGAAAAGAAAATTTAAAACCAAAAAGATCATGCAGTGAGTTTTTTTATATACCAACTTTTTAAACAGGAAGTCCCTGAAGGAAAGAAGGAAAGCCCAGGAGGTCCATGGGAATTTATTGGTCTTATGCCTCTCTTTGACCCACCCAGGCATGACAGTGCTGAGACGATTAGAAGGGCTTTGAATCTAGGAGTAAGCGTTAAAATGATCACAGGTGTGGGTTATTTTATTATCTATTATGTAACACGTATTAAATAAACTTATTATATTTTATGTTAGCAAATACATTCGATATGTTTTGGTGCCAGTTTCTAAGTCTATGCTCCATATGCATTACCTCTTTGATCTTGAATTAGGTGATCAGCTAGCAATAGGAAAAGAAACAGGACGGCGTCTAGGAATGGGGACCAACATGTACCCTTCATCTGCATTACTGGGACAGAACAAAGACGAATCGATTATTGCCCTACCCATTGATGAGTTGATTGAAAAAGCTGATGGATTTGCTGGTGTCTTCCCTGGTATGTCCATTGTATATATGCATAACAGCTTCAGAATAAACAATAATCATAGGCATAAAGTATGGATTTTTGGTTATCAATTAGTTGACTTGGTGCTATATTTATGGTTTTGCTATAGAGCATAAATATGAAATCGTGAAACGTTTACAAGCAAGAAAGCATATATGTGGTATGACTGGTGATGGAGTGAATGATGCACCTGCACTTAAGAAAGCGGATATTGGAATAGCGGTTGCAGATGCAACTGATGCTGCGCGTAGTGCATCTGATATAGTGCTGACTGAACCTGGTCTTAGTGTTATTATCAGTGCGGTACTAACTAGCCGAGCAATCTTTCAGAGGATGAAAAATTACACTGTAAGTTTAAGCTTGGATCTTTAGAAGCATATCTCATTCATTTTGCCCATTTCTTCATTTCATGGACCTACTTCCATATATCCTTATATCATGGAAATAGACCATAAAAATATTACAAATTTCGACCCATTTATATCGGGTTGTGTTTTATCTATAACGGGTCAAAAATATTAAGCTAAAAGATTTTAACAGAACATGGTACGGATCAAATGAGTTGAAAGTCATGAGAGTTATATTCAAATGCATAAAACGTCCAAAATGGTTTTATAAAAAGAAAATTAGCTTATTATTGTAGTGAATAGTTTCTTGTATTCACATTTAATTCTATAATTAATTACTGCACAAAAAACTAATAAACTTTTTGTAAGTTTGCATTTGAGATACTGAACTTGGTTCCATTTCAGGATACTCTTTTGAAACTTTTAGTAAAAATCTATTTTTTTAAAACTTCCTTATTTGGTAAAAAAAAAAGCATCAATGGACAAAAAAAATGTTGATACCTTTAATCGAAAAAAAAAATCGAGTACCTGAAATGACAAATTACAAAAACTTCACTTCTTATGCAGTTTTCCCACTTAATTATAAAATTTAAAAAAAATGAAAAAGTTTGTTTCAGCCCAACCTGGCATGCTCTAATGTCTAACCAACAAGGATATTAAGAACCGTTACCCAAACTGATCAAATTTTCAGTCCATTTTGCCTCGGTTCTGTAATATGTTCCCTATTTATGGCAGTGACCATTTACATATTAAATTAAGAAACAAACAGAAAGGCTTTCTTTGCAACAGATATGTGTTATATCAGGTTAAAAAGCTCTCTAATTTTGTATTACCCATTTTCTCTTATGCAGATATATGCAGTTTCCATTACTATCCGTATAGTGGTATGCTACTATGCTGTTCCAACTTATCTGCATTTATACCATCTATATGTTCTCTACCTACTATTTCACTTACATCCCCTCAATCTTTGTTTCAACAGCTTGGTTTCATGCTACTAGCCCTCATATGGAAGTTTGACTTTCCACCCTTCATGGTCCTGATCATTGCAATTCTTAATGATGGTTAGAATTCGTTCACTAACCGAACCATAATGCAGTTTTATTCATCTTTTTCGTTTAGATAGACGACAAATCACTAAATCCACTGTTAGTATTGTCATCTCAACTAAAGTTGCTTTTTCCAGGTACCATTATGACAATCTCCAAGGATAGAGTGAAACCGTCTCCTCAACCAGACAGCTGGAAATTGGCAGAGATTTTTACTACAGGGATAATTCTCGGTAGCTACTTGGCTATGATGACAGTTATTTTTTTCTGGGCAGCATACGATACCAACTTTTTCCCAGTAAGAAAGTTTCTCTTCATAGTTTAATTTTAGAGAAAATCAAGAGACTAATCATGGTTTTTTGTATATTTAAATATTGGCAATGCTCTTAGAATACAAAATTTTGATTCCATAACCATGAAATATGTAAACAAGTTACGTGTATCAACTTTATGTTCACGTATAAAATGTATAAATCTGACCGTGAAAAGTAGATACATGAAAACACACACGCTAGATAAAAATTTCACGTATAAATAAGAAAATGGCAACTTTGTATAATTACAAAACATCTCTGATAGATACACAAATAATTTCAGATGACTATAGAGGTGTAGATCTGAGACATATAAATATACCTAGAAAATTATTATTCTTGTGATTAACTCAATCATATGCTATTTATTTATTATAACTTTCATCTGACGTGGCATTTTCCAGCGTGTTTTTGGAGTTTCAAGCCTTCAGAAAATCAATGATCATGTAGAATCTAAAAAGCTAGCCTCAGCAATATACCTACAAGTGAGCACCATCAGTCAAGCCCTAATATTCGTTACACGTTCTAGGAGCTGGTCTGTCTATGAACGTCCAGGAGCTCTGCTTTTAGGTGCTTTCTTGATTGCTCAATTGGTAAGTGGAATTATCAATTATCATTACCAACCTTTTAATTATTAACCAATTAGTTAACTAATCTCTTTATGAAAACTTGTATTCAGATTGCAACGTTGATTGCCGTTTATGCAAACTGGAATTTTGCTGCAATTGAAGGGATCGGATGGGGGTGGGCTGGTGTTGTATGGCTTTACAACATTATATTCTACATCCCACTTGATTTCATTAAGTTGTTCATCAGATATGCTTCAAGTGGTAGAGCATGGGATCTTGTCATTGACCAACGCGTGAGTAAACCGTTGACCAGTTAATTAATTAATGCACCCCTTACTGAATACTTGAACTAGATTTTGTCTGTTGCAGGTTGCTTTCACCAGGAAAAGAAACTTTGGGAAGGAAGACCGCGAGCTTAAATGGGCTCAAGCACAAAGGACACTGCACGGACTAGACCCACCTGAAATTCATAATGTGGACCGCAGCAACCACAATGAACTTAATCAAATGGCTGAAGATGCAAAACGCCGAGCTGAGATGACAAGGTACTTAAGTAAATGTAGCCGTAACAACCCTCCATCTTTATGTGGACTTGAAACTAGCAACGATAAAAATAGTATATAGATGACGGAGTTTTGAAATTTGTGGATGATTGATAGTATGAATGTTTGTTGCAGGTTGAGAGAGTTGCTTACACTGAAAGGTCACGTGGAATCAGTTGTAAAACTGAAGAACATTGACATAGATACCATCCAACAATCCTACACTGTGTGAGAATGTAATGTTTTCTACATACTTTCATTTCGATGTATATGTCACATATAAGAGAATCACTTTATTATATAGTAGCACCTCTTTTGTCCATTCTTTTAAAAATATCAGTTTATATATGGGCAAACACCAATAAAAACTAAGATGCTTTCTATTTATTTTCACAGTAACTCAATAATTTTCTACACACAAAAAACCAACATACTCTTTTTTTTTCACAAACAAAATTTTGAACATAAAAAACCAACATGTTTTCCGATTTTCTCACAAAAATCCCTCAATAACGAGCAGATGAATCAGCAGAAGGTAGACAAAGAATCTAAAAATAACATGGTTATAGTTGTCAACGGACTTTGGTGAGAAAAACAAAAAAAGTATATTGGTTTTTTATCTACAAAAATTTGTTGAGTGACTTTTGTGAGAAAAAAAAAATATGTTGGTTATATGTATAAAAAATTGTTGAGGGACTTTTGTAAGAAAAAACAGAAAATATATTGCTTTTTAAGGTATTTGCTCTTTATATATTTAAAACTGTTACTAAAATATTTGTCTAATATTATTTAACTCTTGAGTCTATTTTTAACAAAATTATTTTATTTGAAGCATGACATCAGTTTGTTTTTGATGATGAAACTTACAAATTAAAAAGAAATAAATCTACGTGAAACAATTTTAAAGTAGTTACAAATTAATTAAAGGATGTATACCTTTATATTTTTCTATATAAAATGTATCAAAGATTCATTTTTAAGATCAGCCTCTTACGGAGAAAAAAACATACGCACTTTTTAAACTTTAAAGTAATCTTAAGTTCTTAATTCTTTTTTACATTTCTTTGTCAATATGTAGAAAACTAAGAAGTGGCGACTCGGCCCATTATCCGGTGCTTTTTCATTCTCTCTTACTTATATTCGATAGTAGTTACAAGTTACAAATCTCATTCATATATATTTTACACAAAAACAAGGAGAGTTATTAACATTATTTAGCAAGCACTACTAGAAAACTAGACTTTCACCGACGAATCTCACAAAATCTTACAATAGTAAATAAAACAAAAACAATTACGGGTAGATTTACCCTTGGAATCCAAAAAAATAAAAAAGAATATATTTTTGAGAATCTCAAGATGGTAATAAATGAACAATAACAGTGTCGTCCCCGAGAAATTAAGTATCCGGCTCGATATAAGAAAAATGCCCCCATTCCCTCCTCAATATGCACGTATATAAAAAAATTAAATAATACGACGACAATTGTAATAAAAATAATAAAGAAAATAAAACTATCATAGAAAAGTTTTCCGTTGTTACGTTACGTAAAATGATTCACAGATTCATTGTTTTGTAATTGGGTTTGGGTATTAAGTTTGGATAATTGGATTGAACTTAAATTTAATCACTTAAGTTTTAAAACATAAATATGGGCATAGTTTAAATATTAAAACACTGAATTTTAAACTCTTTTGGGCCCAAATTAAAACACAAATATTTTCCAGATTTAGAACTTATTTATTATTTTATATGGTATTTAAATTATTTTTTTATAATATATATAAAAAAATTATAAAATATATGCCCACTCGTAAACATGCCCCGGTGCAACGGCCCAACTTGTAGTGGCGGAGCTTGAAAAAGTAAGTAGCGGGGGCCGAAAGTCACGAGACCCAATTTTTTTTTCCTATCGCTATGTGTCGGGTTACATGTTCGGGCCGGCGATTCAATTCGGGTCGGGTCAAACAAATTTTTTTCCTATCGCTATGTTTCGGGTTATATGTAGAGGGACCAACACGGTCAAAATTTAAAATTAATTAGGTTTCCTAAAACTTACCGACTACCCAATTCATAAAAAAGAGCAAAAAGATTCAAAAATTGTAATCAAAAGCCAACATTGAGAAAGACGCCACCCATGCCAGAGCACATGGAACTAACTCGAACTTTAAACACCTAAAAAATAAAACCCACAAAAAGAAAACATTAAGAAACCTTAACTGGGATAACAATGACCAAGAATTAGGTGTGTGAAGGAGTGAACCGGTGGCGAGTGGGCAGCGGTGACGAGAAGCACTAAAGCGGTGAAGGAGTGAACTCGTGAAGGGGATTTCAATTTTAGGGGAAGCGGGACTGATTTGAACGACGAAAGGCGGAGGAGGGGGATTTCA
The DNA here is from genome assembly GCA_023525975.1 of Smallanthus sonchifolius. Lineage (NCBI taxonomy): Eukaryota > Viridiplantae > Streptophyta > Magnoliopsida > Asterales > Asteraceae > Smallanthus > Smallanthus sonchifolius. The sequence goes on along the minus strand of CM042041.1, from coordinate 53,942,089 downwards.
ATTTTAGTGTGTAATTTGAACTTTTCATCCCCCCCTCCCTAAACTTACACTTTTATTTTTTTAATGCACAAACTTTTTTTTTAATTTCGTACTGATAATTTATCAAATCAATCTGAATAAAGCATTGAACTAAAATTTTTAGTGATAAAAAACCAGAGAGGGCTAAAAAAAATTAGAGAAAAAATCAGGGGAGGCCAAAAAATTTTAGAGTAAAATTCAAGGGGGCGGCTCCGTACGTATAAAGATTTTTAGACAAAAACGTAAAAAATTACACTAATAACAGAAAAAACACCCCTTCAATGCTTCGCCTTGCACCCCCTTATTGGCCCGGCCCTGACAATAACACTCGAATGATTTTATTGAAGAGAACAAAGACTCATATATAGCCAGCCATTACACTCAACGGAACCCAACAGAAAACTTCAAAGCTGGAGATACAGACGTTCATAAACTCAACAAACAAAGATTGAGCTAAAAAGACATGAACAAACTACTACTGGACTTGACATTGGGCTTATTAGCCCATTATTGAATAAATGAAAGACCCAATAACTTTTATTTTATTTTTTTGGATTCGGTCGGTCGGTAAGTTTTACCGATGAAAACCAAAAAAATAAAAAGAATATTTTTTTAACAAGATGAAAATGCTTAAAATATTTACGTATATAACTGTTTATATGCATTTTTACATTTACCTTTAAAAATTGTCACCTTTACTTTCCCTCCCAGTGATGATGGCAATTTAACAAATAACATTTTTCAAAATAAAGATAAAATAAATTTTAGAACATATTTATAAACTCAAAATACTATTAACTCTAAATATTATAATTTCTAAATCACATTTATTATTACTCACTTTCTTTTGAATATTATGTCAATGTAGGCATATGAGTTACGTTTATATACATTTTTTAAAATATTTTTTATTTATTTTATAGATAACACTTATAATTTATATATATTTTTCAAAATATAAAATTTTTAATTTATTACTTTAGGTGGGTATTTATAATCAACATTTATAAAATGTTAATTTTTTATAAAGTAATAAAATATATACGACTTACACGGTTAGTTAGAGATATTGGTTAGGGTCTTTTATCTAAACCTAATGAATAGAGGTTCATAAATCGGTTTTTAAACCAAATCCCTTTGGTTAATAAAAGTCAAAACCGGTTTAGTATCATGCCGGTTTGAGATGGAAGGTTTGATCGGTTTTGACAAGTTTTAAATTGGTTTCAAAACCGGTTTTAAACCAGTTTTTGTGGGGGTCTGGATCGGTTCGGTTTGGTTTAAACCGGTTTTAATCTATAGGTTTACAAACCGGTTTTAAAACAATAATTTAAACCAGTTTCAAATCGATTTCACTCAAACCGGTATAAGATCCTAAACCGTTTGTTTTTTTCAACTCTATTAATTCATCAGATTGAACATGGGCTTACTACAATTGAACAACTTGGGTTGGACCTAAACTATTGGGTTGAGTAATACATGAGATCCCTCCACACAAATCAACTTAATTCTCTTCCAATAACTTTATGTATTTGGGTAGATTTCCATGGATTAGAGGTGTAAAAAAAACGGTTTGGGATCTTAAATCGGTTGTCAAACATCGATTGTCAACCCGGTTTGAACCCTATATAATGAAACCAGTTTGTAACCGATTTAACCTGAACCGAACCAGTCAAAACCCCCTCAAAAACTGATTTCAACCCGGTTTTAAATTGGTCAAACCCGGCCAGCTCCCCCTCTCAAACCAGTTTCAAGCCGAATCGGTTTGAACTTAAAACGGTTCTGTTTGAAAAACCAATTTGTGCACCTCTACCATAGACTATTCAAAACAGTTAGAGTAAAGTGTCATTTTCATCATTGTAAATTGCATTCATTATTCTTTGTAGTTTATAGGCAATTATTATTTTAACCTTAATTATTTAAAAATATAGTGATCCATCACTATTTTTGAAACTTCTAATACAATAGTCCTCAAAGTGAATGTTTGTTAGAAGAGTTATTAATTTTCTTAAGATTGCAAATTTACTTTTCGAAGTCACAGTTATAGTCCCTAAAGTTGTTTATTACTTACTAGGTTAGAATCCCGTGTATTACACGCGATTGTATATTAAAAAAGATAAAACTTATAAATTTGTAAATACGTCATAACTTGTCAGACTATTATGATCGTCTCGAGATATATCAAGTGGAAATGTGTGTGTATATAACAAACTAGTTTAGATCCCGTGTAAACACACGGGTGAAAAATATCAATAAATAAAATTTTTAAATCTTTATGTGTATATTTTACACGTGTAAAAATGTATCATATAATAAGGACAGAAAATAAAACTCAAAATATGCAAAAACTAATATATAATTCAGTTTTGAAAATAAATTAAATACTATTTAATGTAATTTGTTTTTCATTTATTATTTGATTGAAAATAAAAGTTAAATAAATAGATTTTCAAAGTTTCATAAGAGATAATTTAAAATAAATGTGTTTTATTAATATGATTGATATTTTCTTTAAATATATATTCTTGTTAAAAATAGGAGGTGCATTTAATAAGAGAGGGAAGCGGGAAAAAAATGACGAGAATGAATGTGGAGACGACACGTGGCATGGAGAAACCTTTATTTATTATATAGTATAGATTAGTATTTTTATTTAATTAGTTATATTTTGATTTCCTATTATATATTCTTATTTAATATAATTGGTATTCTTTTTTAATAATATATTTATAACATCATTATTATTTAATAAGATAGATGTGCATTTATTAGGAGAGAGAGGCGGGAAAATCAATGTGAGGAGGCATGAGGAGGTGACAAGTGTCCACCTTAAACATTTATTTGTTAGTATAGACTAGGTTAAAACTCATATTTTACATGAGTTGAATAAATACAACTTGTTATATAACAATATTTTCTATCAATATTTATACGTTAGATGTTATTAGTTATCTGTGAAATAAGAAATAATTAAGATTTAAGAATTATAAATAACAAATAATGAAGATTTAATAATTATAAAATTATATTTAAATTAAGATATAATTAAAGTTTTCTTATGTTTTAGTTATTTAATATCATCATTATTTAATAGGAGAGAAAATACGAAAAACAAGAATCTAGATTTCATCATAATTCGACACGTAGCAAGTATTCATTTATTATAATATAGATTAGAAATCATGTATATATAGGGTGAATAAATATAGTATTATATATATTTAGTAATAAAAATCTAATATTACATATTTATGACATATTACATAATTTTTTTATACAATTTTTAGAAACGTTATATAGTTATTTTTTAAAAATGTTTTATAAAAAGAATGAAAGAAATGTTCAAATTGTAAAAATATTTTATGAACAAAGATATTTTTTAATTATAAAATGTTTCATAAAAATAGTTATAGAAATCATTATTATTTAATAAGAGAGAGAGGCGAGAAACAAAAATTATATTTTTTTATAGAAACTAGTATCATTAATAGAAGAGAGAGGCGAGAAAAAAATGTTAAGAATAAACATGAGAATGCCATATGGCACCCCAAAACTTTTATTTATTAGTAATTATAGATTAGTATTTTTAGTTAAAGATATATTGTTATTAAAATATAAAGATGTATTTAATAAGAGAGAGAAGCGAAAAAAAGTTGATGAGAATGAATATGGTGACGACACGTGGCATGTAAAAACCTTTATTTATTATATAGTATAGATTTTTTGAACGGCAAAATTTTATTCTAGGCTGTAGCCCTCTCACATGGGTGTCTTTATTTTTTATCGCCCATACGATAATGTCAGGATTTTTTCTTTATATGATTTAGACATATTTTCTTTCTCTTCAATTAAACGTTTTTTTTTAACAATAGTGACACTTTAGCGACCAAATTCCTCGTTTTTCTTTTGAAAACATGTGCATCCGATTCTCCGAAAGGTATTAAACCTTTGTGCATATGTGTGGTTTTGATAGCGAACACGTTTTGAGTCACATGACAAGAGACAGCCAGGAACAATATAAACATATTTTTGGACCCAATGATATGAATCTACTTTATACTCACTAAATCTTTCATAATTATGTCAAAAATATGTTATTGATTGCTTTAGGGTATGAAAATGGTAGTTGATTTTTTTAAGGGTTCAAGGAGCACAACATGTTTTCTTTCTACTTTGGTCTTTTGACTTCCGCAACCTAAAGTGGTGCAAAATTAACAATTTGTGACAGTGGGGTTACAAGGACTATTCCTCTTAGGGTGGACTGTTGAAAGTCTAGGGACTGATTTGTAATTCCAAGATTGTTTAAGGTTTGTTTTGTAATTCTCAAATAGTATAAGTCTGGTTGTTAATGTTTGTTAGGTAATCTTTTATTTTTCAGTTAATATCATTTTGATTTCCTCTCTGCAAATTCGGTTGTTCTTGATTAGTAATTGTATTAGTGATTGCATTCTTGGTACCTTAGTTCTCAATTGGTATCAGAGCTAGGTTTCTAGCTCGATTATCATCTTCGTATTCATAAGTCTTTGAATCACGACCCGAAGGACTGGATCCCGATTTCAATTCCGAATCCGAAGTTGATCCCAAATTTGGAACCCCATATCGACGAAGGAAGAAGGACGATATGACAACACCGGCGACGAACAGTCAGATGATCACAATCAAGGAAAATTACACGATTCCCCTTCAATGTCCGGTATTAACAAATAACAATTATACCATATGGGCACTGAAATTGAAGGCCATCTTCAATGTGCATGGTTTATGGGAAGCGGTTGAACCTCCGACAGGTGCAAATGTCGACACGAAAAAGAACAATTCTGCAATTGCCTATTTGTATCAGGCATTGCCTGAAGACCTGATTCTCCAGGTTGCAAAGTTCGATTCAGCAAAAGACATATGGGAGTCAATCAAGACCAGATTCGTAGGTGTCGATAGGGTCAAGAAGGCCAGACTCCAGACCCTTCGGAACGAATTTGAAGGACTAAAGATGAGGGAGGAAGAGATTGTTGATGAATTTGTTGGCAGAATGAGCTCAATCACTTCCAAGGCCAGTGACCTAAGTGAACCCTATGAAGAATCGACTATTGTTCAAAAATTCCTTGGTGCAGTTCCTTAAAGAATCATTCAAATTGTGGCCTCGATAGAGCAATTTATGGATCTTGACAACTTGTTCTTACAAGAAGCCATTGGACGTCTGAAGGCTTATGAAGAACGAACAAGTATGAGATTCAAGTCAAATAGCACTAAGACAGATCGGTTATTACTTACCTATTCGGAATGGCAGAATCGCCAAAAGGATTTTGACCATTAAAGTAAGTATAAAGAAAAAACTGAAAGGGGTAAAGCCAATTGGGGAAGGGGTCGTGGGAAAATGAATGGTAGAGGAAGAGATAATGAATTTGATCAGAATAAAGCCCAAATGCATGGTGACCGCGCAGGCAAGGAAAAATCCCAAAGGTGACCGCCCAGGCAAGGACAAATCAAAGATAAAATGCTTTAAGTGTAATGTCTATAGACATTATGCTAGTGACTGCCCAACAAAAGGCAAAGAATCTGAAGCAAATTTGACCCAAACAGTTGATGATGAACCAACCCTATTGATGACTGTTAAATTGGAGGATCAAAAGGAATGGGTGTTCCTAAATGAACACAAGGTCTTGCCTAAAAGATACACCTCTGAAAGTGACACAGAATGTATGTGGTATTTGGATAATGGAGCCTCTAATCATATGACAGGGAATGAATCTGCATTTTCCTGTCTAGACAAAAATGTGGGTGGTAAGGTCAGATTTGGTGATAGCTCTTGTGTGGTGATAGAGGGAAGAGGTTCAGTAGTACTAGACTGCAAGAATGGTGATCAAAGAATGTTGACAGAAGTGTACTATATTCCACAATTAAAGAGCAATATATTAAGCCTTGGGTAGGCCACTGAAGGTGGATATGAGATAAGAATGAAAGGAATTTCTTTGGATGTTTGGGAAGGATGGCAAACTACTAATGAAGGTTGCTAGATCACCAAACAGATTGTACAAAGTGAGTTTGAGAATAGGCTCACCTATGTGTTTTCAATCAAGAGCTGATTGCATCCCATGGCTTTGGCATGGCAGGTTAGGCCATGTAAACTTTGAGGCTTTAAAGGAAATGACTAGCAAAGAAATGGTGACTGGAGTTCCATACATTAGTCATCCCACACAGGTGTGTGAAGCATGTCTAGCTGGTAAGCAAGCTAGACAACAATTTCCTGCAGAAACAACATATAGAGCTTCAAGGCCACTTGAGTTGGTCTCAATGGATCTCTGTGGCCTAATAGATCCATCAACACCATCAACACCAACATGTAACATAATTGAAAGGAAGCTTCAGGCCTTTGAAACTTTCAAAACTTTTAAATCAAAAGTAGAGAAAGAATATGGGTGTGAGATTAAAGCCTTGAGGTCTGATAGGGGGGAGAATTTACCTCACAAGAATTTAACAAGTTTTGTGATAAAGAGGGTATCAATAGGCTCCTCACAACACCCTATTCCCCCCAGCAGAATGGAACATTTGAAAGGAGAAACAGAACAATCCTAAATATGACTACGAGCATCCTGAAAGCAATGAAAATGCCTCAAGACTTTTGGGCTGAAGCAGTGAGACATTCAGTGTATATCCTTAATAGAATTCAAACCAAGGCTATTAAAGACAAGACTCCATATGAAGCTCTAAAAGGCAGAAAGCCAAATATTGGTCACTTGAAAATATTTGGGTGTATTGGTTATGTCAAAGTGAATCAACCAAGCCTAAAGAAACTAGAAGATAGAAGTATTTACATGGTATATCTTGGAGTGGAACAAGGCACAAAGGCTCATAGGATGTATGATCCATCTACTAAGAAAATTGTGATTAGTAGAGATGTGAAATTTCAAGAAAACAAATGTCACAACTGGGATACTTACCTGGGTGCAGTGAGAAATGAAAGTGCAAGTTGGATTAACTTCACTATACATGGTGAAAGGGAGAGTATGATTGAAGTGGCATATGGAAATACTGTGAATAACTTGCAGTATGATGTTCCAGATTCTGAAACCAATTCTGATGAGGCAGATAACACAGAGGGTGGAACTGAAACTACAGAAGAGACAGTGAGCCAATCAGTTAGAAGGTCAAGTAGAAATCCATGCTTACCTACTAGGCTGAATGATTATGTTGTAGAAGAAAATGTCCATTATGGGTCAAATAGACAACAAGAGCTAGAAGATGTGGAGTTATTACTGGTACAAGAGGGAGAACCTTCTTGCTTTCAAGAGGCTGTAAAAGATAAAATGTGGCAGCAAGCCATGAATGAAGAGATACAAGCAATAGAAAGGAATAAAACTTGGGTCTTAACTGAAGCTCCTCTGAAATGTAATCCAATTGGTTTGAAATGGGTATACAAGCTAAATAGAGATTTTGCAGGGGTTGTTACAAAGCACAAAGATAGACTTGTTGCAAAAGGTTATGTACAGCATAAGGGAATTGATTTTGAAGATGCCTTTGCACCTGTTGCAAGGATAGAGACCATCAGGTTAATTCTTGCAATTTCATCAAAGATGGCATGGAAAGTATATCACTTGGATGTGAAGGCAGCCTTCTTACATGGTGAACTGAAAGAGAATGTATTTGTGCAACAACCAGAAGGGTATGTGAAGAAAGGTTGTGAATTTAAAATGTATAAGTTGGCAAAAGCTCTTTATGGCTTGAGGCAAGCACCTAGAGCCTGGAATACAAAGTTGGATGAAGTATTAAAAGGGATGGGTTTAGGGAGATGTCAACATGAACAAGTTGTTTATGTGAAAGGAAAATCTGAATCACTCTTGATAATAGGTGTTTATGTTGATGATCTGTTGGTGACAGGAAGTAATGAACAAGAAGTTAGGGACTTTAAGCTACAAATGAGTTCAAGCTTTGAGATGACTGATTTGGGCTTACTTTATTATTACTTGGGTATTGAAGTAGCTCAAGGGAAAGAAGGTATTTCAATCAGACAATCAGCTTATGCTAAAAAGGTAGTGCAGATGGCAGGGTTGGGAGAATGTAATGAAACCAAAGTTCCTATGGAACCAGGTCTGAAACTTTTCAAAGATGAGGGGGGAGCAGAGGTGGATCCAATTGAGTATAGAAAGTTAGTTGGCTCTTTGAGATACCTGACCCAAACCAGGCCAGATATAAGCTTTGTTGTGGGTTATATCAGCAGATTCATGCAGAGTCCAAAGGAGGCCCATTTAAAAGCAGTCAAACACTTGATCAGATATATAAAAGGAACAATGCAGTATGGGATCAAGTATAGCAGAACAGAAGGAGGTGGACTTGTGGGTTATAGTGATAGTAACCATTTAACTGATAATGATGATGGCAGAAGCACATCAGGAAATGTATTTTATTATAATGGATCATTAGTTTCCTGGAGTTCACAGAAGCAGTCAACAGTTGCATTGTCTTCCTGTGAAGTAGAATTCATGGCTGCTACTTTAGCAGCATGTCAGGCTATTTGGTTACAAGGATTACTAGAAGAAATTGTGGGAAAGAAACAAGATGTGGTGGTGTTATATGTAGATAACAAGTCAGCAATTCAATTGATGAAAAACCCTGTTTTTCATGGTAGAAGCAAGCATGTTAACACTCGTTATCACTTCATTCGTAAGTGTATTGAGCGAAATCAAATTCGAGTTGATTTTGTGAGTGGAGATATGCAAAGGGCTAATGTGTTAACCAAAGCATTAGCAAGAATAAAGTTAGGAGAAATGAGGTTTTTGCTTGGTTTGAAAAATTTGGAAGGTGTTACTTGGAATTAAGGGGGAGTTTGTTGAAAGTCTAGGGATTGATTTGTATTTCCAAGATTGTTTAGGGTTTGTTTTGTAATTCTCAAATAGTATAAGTCTGGTTGTTAATGTTTGTTAGGTAATCTTTTATTTTTCAGTTGATATCATTTTGATTTCCTCTCTGCAAATTCGGTTGTTCTTGATTAGTAATTGTATTAGTGATTGCATTCTTGGTACCTTAGTTCTCAATTGGTATCAAAGCTAGGTTTCTAGCTCGATTATCATCTTCGTATTCATAAGTCTTTGAATCACGACCCGAAGGACTGGATCCCGATTTCAATTCCGAATCCGAAGTTGATCCCAAATTTGGAACCCCATATCGACGAAGGAAGAAGGACGATATGACAACACCGGCGACGAACAATCAGATGATCACAATCAAGGAAAATTACACGATTCCCCTTCAATGTCCAGTATTAACAAATAACAATTATACCATATGGACACTGAAATTGAAGGCCATCTAAAATGTGCATGGTTTATGGGAAGCGGTTGAACCTCCGGCAGGTGCAAATGTCGACGCGAATAAGAGTAATCTGTCATTTTTGTCCCTGTGCTTTGGTCAAAATTGTCACTTTAGTCCAATAGTTTGTTTTCTTGTATCTGGGTCCTTGTGGTTTTAAAATCTTGTCATTTTCATCCAGTCAGCTAACACCATCCATTTTTCTCAGTTAAATGAGGGTATTTCAGTCGTTTTACATATTTGTTTCATTTTCTTTATCTTTTTTACTCACTTTTTAATCATTTTCAATTTAACCTCTAGTTTAATCATCTCCATGCTGGCATTCTTCCACTTTTCCCGACCAATTTCTTGCGACAACACTGGGACTAAAACTGTAGTTTACTCTTTTATTTCTAAAAGACTAGTTTAACCATTTTAGTCCAATAATTTTTTTTAGTTTTTCTGATAATTTTTTTACTTCTTTAAAATCAGTTTTTTAACTTTTTTAAAATCATTTTTTTAACCTTTTTAAAATCATTTTTAAGTTTTTTTTCTCCATAAAAACGTCTTTTTTGGACATATTTGAAACAGATCTGCGATGGACACAACAAAGGTTAGAACCTATTTTGTGGGGGTGGAAACGGTGGTGAAAGTGAGGAAGAAACAAGCGGCGGTGGTGTTCCAGTGGTGGTCGCCGAAAATTGGTCTGGAAAAGAGGAAGAAGGCCAGCAAGGGCCAATTAAATTAAAGTTTAATTTGAGGATGATTAAAAATGAGAGTAAAACAGATGAAAAAATAAAACAAATATGTAAAAGGACTGAAATACCACTTATTTAACTAAGAAAAATGGACGGTGTTAGCTGACTGAATGAAAATGACAATATTTTAAAACCACGGGGACGCAGATACAACAAAACAAACTATTGGACTAAAGTGATAATTTTGACCAAACCACTGGGACGAAAATGACAGTTTACTCAAATAATAATCACAAATTCAAATCTTTTCTTTGACCCGTCACATTCGTATCTTAATTCTTGATAGCCCATAAGATTAATATTTTCTCTATTTTTTTAAATCAAAAGTTTTCTTTCCAATAGGGACACTCTAGTGACCAAACTCTTCGTTTTTCTTCTAAAAAACATGTGTGTTCTTGTGATTCAAAAGGTATTAATTAGAGTTAACTATATTAATGGTCCATGTGATTTGCATATATTGCAAGTTTGATCCCCAAATTATTAAACCTTGTGTGGTTTTGAAAGCGAACACGTTTCGAATAACCAACAAGGCCTCATAAAAATAACGGGTCCAAGGCAATCTCAATCGCGCCCACGGATCAACCTTACAAAATTTTCAATTTTAAATAGAAATATAAAAAGATTGAATAATGTTTTGAAATATATATTTATGAACCGATTTTTGACAACACGTATTGAAGATTTTTGTTTATGAATCTTACAATCTTGATCCGATCTTGCGATTTCAGTTTTATAAAAACGAAAATGACCTTAGATATGATCTTGATATTTAGAGCATTCACATCAGGATTTTTATATCTATCATCATCTTTCTTATTTAGAGTTTTCTTTTAGTTTGAACATACATCCAGGATTTCTATCTCCACCTCTATCTTTAAATATTATAGTTTAGTAAATAGAGACTTTCTAAATATAAAGATTTATTTTCATAAATCTCTATAATTTTATGAGTGTGTAGGAAAAAGAAAAATAATAAAATAAGTGTATGTGAGTGATATAGAGAATGAGATGTGGATGTTAAAACAAATTTAGAGATAAATTTAAAAAAAACGTGATTTTTATTTAATAATAGAGAGATGAATAATTTGATGTGAATGCTTTCAGTATGGCTTTTATATCTCCATCCCTATAATTTAGCAAAAAAAAATTATCTAAATTTTTTTCACCTTTTAAAAACGCCTACGTCTCATTCCTCATATCTATCTCTATTTAATTAATAATATTTTTTTAATCTTTTTATATTTTTTTTTCTTTTTCGCACTCAAAAATATTTGTAGAGATGCATATAGAGAATAATAATGAGTCTCTATATATATATAGAGATTCACCATAGCTTCTCTATAATTTTTTCTTTATTTCGAGGATGGGATGCAAGTAGGTTTCGTTTATAACCTTGGTATTTATAGTATCCCGAATGTATAAAGTGGACTTTTACACTAGAATAATGTAAAATCTTTAAAAATAAAATGTTGCTCGAAAGAACATGCTAATTTGTTTTTGTAATTAGACGGTTTATTTTAATTGTATTTATTTAATTAAATTTTGCATTTTGTTACAACAAACTTAACTAAATTATTTTTATTAAACTAAAGCATATTACTAAAAAAACATAAAATTTGAAAAAAATATTATGCAAAACAAACATACAATTAGCATACCATATTACCATTATCATACATATTTTAAAAGTGCAATGAAAATAAATATTTTTTGTAATTATTTATAAAAATTAAAAAAATATATCTTTAAAGAATTAGTTCAAACCGGACAATTAAAAGATAAACATTTGTCACTTGGTTGGTTGCTTGTTGTAAGAGTCAAAGACTTTCAGAAAAAGAACATGATTTAAATCCTGACATTGAATAGATTAAGAATTAATGTAATTTAACGGTAGGAATATACGAGACAGAATAGATTAAGGGTATCCGGTATACCCTGAAATCTCACGCCATATGTCTACGTTGCCTTACGGTCACACCGTGAAATCGATGGCACACCGCCCCTTGGGGCGCGTGACCCTTGCGTGAGAATTAAGCGTCGGAATAATGACGCCCTCTATCATCCAAAAACTAGCCGTTGATACATAAATATTACCGTTCGGTAATATTAAAATATTATTATTATTATTATTATTATTATTATTTTTAACCCCTTATTTTTACATTATAAATATTACCGTTCGGAGAGTTATGTATCTTCACGAAAAAGAAGCTCGACCAACATGTCGGATAGCCTGGAGCCGAGGATGTCGGACACAATAGGTCCTTTTTACGATCTCAACGATGACGCACCCTCGCAGACGAGGAAAAAATACCTCGCCCGATCGGGAAAAAACAAGCGAAGGCAAAGGCAAAATGAAAAGCAACAGGGTCGTCGCTTGACGAGCAAACCGTCATAGGCCGAGATTTGGTCGATGAGATTCGTAAATTTAATTTGGTCGAAAAAGAGAAAGCGGATTTGAAGATCCTTAGCATGGATACGAGTAAGCTCGGACCGAAAGCTAAAAAATATATCGAGCGTAAACAAAAAGAAATTGAGGATGCGCTCGAGTTGAGCGATTAGTTGTTTTTTTAGTTTTAAGTTTTTTTTTTAGATTTAAGGTTTTTTTAAGTTTGTAATTTTTTTTTAGTTTGTACTTTTTTTTAGTTTTAAGTTTATTTATTTTTAGGTTGTAATTTTTTTTTAAATCAATGGTAATTTTTATTTTAGAGTTAGAAAAAAAATAATAAAAAGCGTTGATAATGTGACATAGTGATAGCAAGATGATGAAGGAGTATACCCTTTGCCCTAAGAGTTAAATGTAATTTAACGGTAGGAATATACGAGTGTATTAGTTTAAATTAAAAAAACAAATAAACATTTGAAGTAGTGTTGTGAGTCCATTGGGGCGGTATGACTTTTGGAACCAAATGCAATGAATCTGGCCCTCTTCTGTTAAAAATGGAAGCTACCTGCACCTCGTACCCTATTAGGACCCTTCACACATTTCAACTTTTTTTAACTTTACCTTTTAGCATTTATTAACCTTTTCTCTTTTACACTTATATTTAATTTTATTATTTATTTTTTTTAGAACGGCGTGTGCTCAACTGGCACGTTCCATCAGTGGAGGCTCGTACATTAGTCTACCCATACAACCCCCAAAATATTCGAATCTGCAGAGGGTGTTCCTAGTTTTTATAAAGTGTACCTTGCAAGATTCAAACTCATGACCTTCACAGAGGGGAAACCCTTTGGGAAACCTCCCCTAACCACCAAGGCAGAACCTTGATACAATTTTATTATTTATCTAGATTTAATTTTTAGTATTCTTCAACATAGGTAGGTAGGCATGTAAATGAACCGAACGTTTATGAATAGTTCATGAACTGTTCGACGGGAAGTTCGATTATGTTTGTTCATTTAATAAACAAACAAAAAGGAACAAATTTTTTTGTTCGTTTAATTAAACGAACGAACATGAACACATGTCGTGTTCGTTCATTTATGTTCGTGAACGTTCGTTTATGTTCGTTCATATATGTTCATTTATGTTCGTTTATTAATGTTCATTTATGTTTGTTTGTTTGTGTTCATTTATTTTTGGATGAATTATGTACATTTGAACAACTAATTTACATGTGTTTTTGGATGAATCATTAAGTATTAGATTTGTTCATGTGTGTTTATTAATGTTCATTTATGTGTGTTTGTGTTTGTTTATGTTAGTTCGTTTGTGTTCGTTTTATGTTTGTTCATTTGTGTTCGTTTACGTTCGTTTAGCTTTTTAACGAACGAATATGAACGAACACGAACAAAAAATTGCGTTCGATTATGTGTTCGTGTTCGGTTAAAATTAAATAAACGAACATGAACACGCCGATGTTCGAGTTCGTTCGGTTCATTTACAGGCCTATAGGTAGGTTACTTCGGTCATGTGTAAAACTAAACCTAACCAATATTTTGGTTTTTAGATTTTTATAATCAGTTGATTATAAAAAGTTTGGTTTATTGGGTTTTTAAAAAGGTTGGTTTAATTTATTCGATTAAGTGTTGGCTTTGTACATGGATGGATTCGAATTAATTTCATATAATAAATCTAACTAGTATTTATCCTGCACGCGCTGCGTCCTGACAGCCGCCATAAAAATAAATGTTAACCTTAGATCTTTGACGTTTTGAACACCAAACTAAAAAAACAAAAACCGAAATACACTCTACAATATCTCGCCAATAAATCTTGCACACAGCCAGTGTTGTTTATAACCAATTCAATCCATAAACAAACTCAAAACATAAACCTTGAACCAAACATGATCGATGTTAAGCTGATTATCCTTGTACGCCTCATGTGCACGACGCCTTTGTAGAACGTGATCCTTGTCGACATTCGAAGTTAATTCTTCCACCTCATGTTAAGAAAAGAAAACAAAAATCAGTAGAAGTCAAAACTTATATTTTTATTCCAAAAGGCATTCAACTCATACTGAAAAAAGACCTGATGTTCTTATTTTCGACCGATCAAATTAAAAAATTAGTTAAAAGGGAAAAATTCAGATGAACCAATTTTATTGAATGTCCAAAGGCTTCTCAATGCATTCAACATCCTAAACCGTCTAACTCAACACCTTAATGGTTTATAAAGAAATGGGTGAAAGGGTGTTTTTGGCCCGTTTCAACCCTACCCATTTTGTCCCATTACCTCATCTGCCCATAGAAAAGGTTATATACTTGATTAGAGGAAGGAACTTACCTCCGATTCGAAAACACAATAGGATTTAAGTCGCGAATATCGGCTAGCAACAATCCTTTTGCTTCCTTTCAACTTCAAGGTATAACCACCTGCGATAAATTTAGTACAACAATTCAAAATCTTAAGAGCAGGAACATGGCAAAAAAAAAATGCCTCATGGGATTGTGAATAATAAAGCCGGGTGTTGCCAACGTCTGTGGTGTTGTAGATGAAAAACTAAAAGAATGTCGAAAAAATATGGCGTAAAAAAAGGTGCTACACCACATACCTAAACTCCAGATATGCAATCTCAGTCAAAACACATGCGAAAAAAACAATGAAGGACATTGCACACTGATGAAAAAATATCATAAAAATATTGTTTTAAAAATATTAAAAAAATATATTATATTACACGCAAATGGGCCATCATAAAACCACCCGCTGAATGCAATTTTCTTTCGAACGACCATGTTTTAAAAAAAAAGGGTAAAAAAAAGCTATGGGTTAACCCGACCCATTTCGACCGGTTCCACAACCCAGTAACTAAAAACCGTTTTCGTTTTTTTCTTCGCACTTTTGGTATCATTTGATTTCCCAAAACAATATGTGTAGTCCAAATGTTGCATCTATTAAGAACTCATGTGTTTATGTAATAGAAGAAATATGTAATTCAACTCTAATAAAGTTGTTTAAGACGCCTGTCAACATCAAAATGTAGGCTGCAACTTGAGCCGTTACAAAATATGCTTGCAAGCTGATTTTGTTCTTCCAGTTTAGCCCATTATCTACCAAAAGCAACCTGTAATATGAACAATGTATTAAAAAGGTGCAACCAATCCCGATAGGGTCAATAAGGTAGCCATTTATCCTCTGTTTTATAAGAATGAGACACAAAAACAAACCTGTTCCAGATCTAGGGGCTGAAAGAACTGCAAAATCAAGAACAAACCCAGAAAGAAACTAGTTCCAAACCTATGTCCGAATGTAGCAAAAGATTTCAATGTTAAGAAGAAGATGGTATGCCATAACAAAATTACTTCATACAATAACCCGCTAACCAAACCAATCACTTTAACGCATTAATCATTTATAAAAATTAATAATAAACAAAGTTCTTGTGTGCATTTCAATTGCAAAAATTCAATTGAAAAACCATAATTCAATAACAATTATCAATTGAAAAAGAAAGGCTCACCACCATTCTCGGCATCTTCAAACGATAAATAAATAAATCTCTATCCAAAGTTTTCTTTACAGATCCACTGTCTGCAAATTAGGTAACTGCATCTGCAAACACTTGTTTTTTTCATACCTAGCAAGACCAAAACAAATTATAAACTTTATTTAAAGAGCATCATTTGAGCCTAAGATCTGTAAACAATTGGACAAAGAAACATAAATCCACCATGGCTGCAAAAAAATCGGTTACCATCCAGATTTCCACGCCAAGATGCGAATTTTCACAATTTTTTAAAAAGTAATCATCACAGCCTCTTTGTTCAAACAAAATCCATTGTAAAAAACCCCAAACATACGAAACCTGTTAAACACTTCCGTTATCTCTGTTTAGACTTGCCGGAAAAACGAGACCAGTTAAACACCACCAGAGCCAATTTCAAAATCCACCACGAGACCAATGCTACCTTGGCTCGATTTTCCGGCGGTTTGTAGATGTCCACGTCATATAAAACCTAACGGCGATAAGTTTTTTTATCGGGGGATCTAATTTAAGAAAATAGTTTGAAAGTAGTGACTGTTGGTAAGAATATTATCAGTTGAGATTATTATTAGCCAATTGCTAAAAGGTAGAATTATTAAAAATCCAATAATCCTTATTTAATAGGAGAGAGAGGAAGGAAAAAAAATGATAAAAATTAACCACAAAGTGACACGTGTCCATATGCTTTTTATTTATTAATACAAACTAGGTTATGTACCCGTGTATTACACGAGTTACAAAAATTTAAATTATATAAAACATATATCTAGAAAGAAAAACGTATAGTTATATGCTAAGAAAATAATGTATTACACAGGTAGCATTTGATATGGGTTTGAAGCATCATGGATGGGAATGGGTATGAATATTTCTTCAAACCAATAATTTAAACCAAACATACTCAAATACTATCAAACCCTTGATATTGCACCTATTAAAAAGGCAGAGAACTCAAAAAGTGATTTGGGTGAAGTTCCATTTCCTGCTCTTTTTAGTTTCCCTTCTAAAAGTTTTTGCCTCAGCTGATCAAATACTATGTACTGCATAAATACATTAAAAGCAAATTAGGAAATGATATTTTTGATATTTTTTAAAACAGGGATATATTACCGTATTAAAGTTGGAATTCAACATGTTTTGTTTTTTAAAATTCGAAAGTTAAATAAAAGGAATTAAGTTTTAAACTAAATTAAGGAAATTTAAAATTGAAAACGGAAACTTGTTTTAAACGGAAAAAAAAAGTTTGACCGAATTAATTTAGGGTTGAACTTACTAAATATAAGTTCAAATTTTGAAATTCGAAAGAAAACAAACCTTAATTTTGGAAGTCGGTTTAAAATTTTTTTAAAATTTCAGAATTAATTTAACAGTTTCTAGAAAGTGATTAATTATATCAAATCTTAAATTAAGGGTCATTTAAATCAAAGTATTTTAGTTTGTGTAAAAAAGGTAAACTTAACTATCTACAATGAATATTTTAATTTGTATTCATCGCGTGATTAGGTAGACCTGTTTGTCGCCACGTCTTTTCCTTCTGCAGACAACAATTCCACAGCTCCGCCTTTGCTACTTCACATTTGATAGTCAATACTTTGATTCAGCAATTGGATCAGCGAGCAATGCTTTATTCCATCGTAAGTATCCTCATTCAATTCAGTAGCAAATCTGTAAATCTCTTTCTGGATGGAATTTGTTTGTCTTGGTTTGATCAATGATTGTATTAGAGAAGAAGGGTGCACACCAACTTTTGGTTAAATGTGAAAGAACAATTTGTTGAATATTATCACAAATTTTGGGTTCAATCTGAGATTGGAGTTAGATGAGAAACAACAGAGCAAATCATCACAACATATTATTTTGGTTGTAAGGGTTTATTGAACCTCTCTCGGCATTCTTGGTATTGAACCTCTCATCGGCATTCTTGGTATGTCAGGGTTTATTGAACCTCTCTCTTTGAAGGCGAACTTCCTGTTCGGCGACCTTTCTTCTCCAACATTGAAGGTGAACTTCCAGTTTGACCTGATTTTGGATTTTGTTATGTAGTGTCCAACATGTAGTCTCCCCGAATCGGATGGGTGGAGGGGGAGGGGGGGTTAGGGTTGTGGTTTGGTGGTGAGGTTTATATTTACCTTGCTAGTGAGTGTTTTTGGGTTTGTGGTCTGATTTTGGTTTGGTTTCATAGCTTGGGGGTTTTGTTAGGAGCTGTTGTTATGTCTGGGATTCAGGATGACAGGGTAGTTCCTCCATTGGAGGTGGGTGTTTGGCTGTGTCCATTTAAAGGTTTCCATTGCTGCCCGGATGGAACGTCAGGATCCAAGGGGTTTCCTCGGTTGGTTGCGCATATCAAGCAGCTCCATTTGTCATCGGATGATCGGAAAGGGACCTTGTGGGAAGCGGTCTCCACGGATTATGATTTGTTTGTTTCGGTTGGTGAGGCTTTAAAGGTCTCAGGCCAGTGGCTGTGCGGGGTGTGTATGTGCCTGCATGCTCTCAGTCGGGCATGCCACCATGTGGATGGGATAGCCCGTTTCAAACGGGTTGTAGGAGATGCAGAGGAGTTTATAGTGGGGATTCCTAAGCCGAATGTTGGGAGGGAAGTTGTTCCTTTGGGTGGGGTGGTTGTGGACGGGGTTCTCCTTGAACGCGTCTTCTCTCTTCCTATCACGACTATTAAGAGCATCCCTCAAAATTGTCGGATGGCGTTTGCCCAGGCATTAACTGCTGCCCTCGGTAAAGTGGCGGCTATGCCAGACTCTGTTGAGGCATGGGTGAGACTTTTGTTGTTACCGCGTTGCACGTTGCGAGTTTTCAGGCCTTCTAACCGTTAGGAGCGTAGGTCTGGTAATAGGAAGTCTTTGCAATGTCATAGTATTCAGCGGTCGCTGGCAGCTTGGCGTGATGGGGATGGTTTCGAGGAGCTCATCCATTCGCTTTTTGCCCAACCTTTGGGGCCGACCACGTGTCGTGTAGAGCTTGTCCCTGGGTCCGATAATTCTATGGCGTGCAACAATGTTTGCGGAAAGTTGAGGATGGGCATTTCACTGCGGCGGTCAAAGTATTATGCTCTTCAGGGGTTGCACCTTTCGGTAATGATACTATGAAAGTGTTGGTGGCAAAGCATCCCATCCTGCCCCCTCCGGTTATGCCTGTTTCCTTACTTTCCGAGCCTCCTCTTGTTGTGGATGATGATGTCGTGCTTGAATGCATTAAAGCTTTTATTAGAATAAGAGCTCAATCATAGCATTGATTTGTATCATAATATTGTAAACCGTTTGCTATAGCATATTTATAGGAGGATTCCTAGGAAGACCATTGAATATAGGAGGATTCCTAGGATGACCATTGTCTGGTAATCATTATATATTGATTGTAAATAATGAGATGAATCACACAGACAATTACAAACTCTAACATGGTATCACACCTCTAAACTTCTTCCTTCCCTTCGATCCTGTTACTTTTCTTCTTGAACCGCCGGCCACCATCTTCTTTCTTCTTTTCTTTAACCTGAACATGGACCCGAAAACACATCCCGCCATTACCGTATCCAATATCAAAACATTCATCCCTATCACCCTCGAAATGGACACCAGCCAATACTCCTCTTGGGCTGAACTTTTCAAAATCCATTGCCGTGCGTTTCAAGTGCTCCACCACCTCTCCCCTCGCATCACAGCCACCTCTTCCACTGAAGCCACCTCTTCCAACACTACTGATGAGGATGTATGGGATCGGCTTGACGCCATAGTCCTTCAATGGATCTATGGCACCATCTCTAACGACCTTTTAAGCACCATCATACGACCCGACTCCACCGCTTGCTATGCGTGGGTCACCTTACAACGCATTTTTCATGATAACCAAGCCACTCGTGCCGTCCTTCTAAAACAAAAATTCGCTATTCTGAAGCTTGCTTCCTTTCCCAACATGTCCGCATATTGCCAAGAGGTAAAAATAATCTCTGACCAATTGGCGAATATCGGGTCCCCTGTAGCCGAACGTGACTTGGTCATTCAACTCATCACCGGATTATCCGAAGCCTATAGTACCATCGGTGCAATCATTCAAAATACCAAACCATTCCCGTCTTTCTATGAGGCTCGGTCCCAACTTATCCTTGAAGAAACAACTAAAGCAAACCGAGTCGCCACCGAAACAGCCCTACACACCGCAGTCAACACCACCTCTCAAACCGAGAACCCTCCTCCACAAACTAATACCACTCCTTCTTACACCCGAAACACTAGAGGACGAGGCCGCGGACGCGGTCGCGGTCGTGGCAGACACCAACCTTCACCACAATGGACCCATTACCCATGGTTTCCCCAGCCGACAACTACCCAAAACCGCCCTCCAACTTGGTCGCAACCCACTGGTTACTTTTGGACCGCTCCACCTTGCCCGTATCCCACCATTCCACAATCTCGACCACCAACATCACAACAAGGAATCCTCGGCCCTCGCCCACAACAGGCTTTCACGGCTTCGGAGACTCCATACATGCCTACAGCTCTTGACCAAGCCTTCAATGCTTTCACTCTAAATCCACCGGATCAAACTTGGTACATGGACTCGGGTGCATCAGGTATAATGACTCACAACTCTACTAATCTCACTTCTTGTTTAAATAATGTGTATCAACGAAACATTACAGTCGGTGATGGCAAAAATATACCCGTTCATGCAATTGGAAACCATACATTACCACCACCCTTTCCAAACTTCAAACTAAATAACGTGCTTTTTGCACCAAAACTCATTAAAAATCTAATTTCGGTTCGCCGTTTCACCACCGACAACAATGTTTCAATCGAATTTGACCCGTTTGGTTTTGATGTGAAGGACCTCCACACCCGGAAGCACCTCCTTCGATGTGATAGCACCGGCGATCTATATCCGTTAACTCCACCCTCAAGTTCCAAAGTTCAACCTTCTAATGCTCAAGTTTCTTCTTTTTTAGCCGTGACCCAAGACATTTGGCATCGCCGTCTTGGCCATCCCGGAAATAATATTTTACGTTGTTTAAAGTCTAGTTTAAATTTTTCTAGTAATGTTCAACCTTCTTCTATATGTGAACCTTGTGTGTTTGGCAAACAAATAAAATTTACTTTCCATGATTCGCATTCACATACACATTTACCATTTGACATTGTTCATAGCGATTTATGGACCTCACCTATTCTTTCCTCAACCGGATCTCGATACTATGTCCTATTTTTAGATGACAAAACAAATTATTTATGGACATATGCTCTCACCTCAAAATCCCAAGTTTATTCTAAATTTCTAGAATTCCACAAATTAATAAACACCCAATTTCAAACCACAATAAAATGTTTTCAATGTGATAATGGACGCGAGTATAACAACACTTCTTTTCATCAATTTTGCACTTCTAATGGCATGCAATTTCGGTTTTCATGTCCATACACCTCCGCTCAAAACGGAAAATCGGAGCGTAAAATTAGATCAATTAACAACATCATGCGTACCATCCTATCACATTCATCCGTACCTCATTCTTTTTGGCCTCATGCACTCGAACACGCAACATATCTATTAAACATCCTACCCTCCAAAGTTCTAAACAACTCCACTCCCACTTTTTGTCTCTATCACCGCCACCCTTCTTATGACCATTTACGCATTTTTGGTTGCCTTTGTTATCCCCTTCTACCATCCAACACCATCCATAAACTAGCCGACCGCTCCACTCCTTGCGTATTTTTAGGCCACCCTTCACATCACCGAGGCTACAAGTGCTACAACATCAAAACCAAACAAATTCAAATCTCACGAGATGTCATTTTTGATGAAACAGTGTTTCCTTTTGCAACTCAAAAACCAACCACCTCATCTTATGACTTTCTGACCTCCACACCATATCCCTTTCATTGGTCTAATTCTACAACCCCAACTCCATCTCTTCTAAATACCTCCTCTGGCCCAGCCAACCCTCCTCTCCCAACCGGCACACACATCCAACACCAAACCAGCCCAACAACCAGCCCGTTAAACTCCCACCCTCTGCCACCTAACAGCCCACCAACCAGCCCATTAACCACCCCTACGGCCCATCACCAACCCACACCATCGCCTTCACCTCCACCACCTCCACCCCCACCGACTCGCACCATGAACACCCGCTCCATGTCGGGTATTTTCAAACCAAAAACTCACTTTAATCTAAACATGTCCACCACTCCTCTCCTCTCTCCTCTACCAAAATCACCCACCGAAGCCCTTTCCAATCCGAACTGGAAAAATGCCATGACCGACGAGTTTCGTGCACTTATTGATAACAAGACTTGGGAATTAGTACCCAAACAGCCTAGTATGAATATTGTTCGTAGCATGTGGATTTTTAAACATAAAAAGAAAGCGGATGGCACGCTTGAACGATATAAGGCCCGGTTAGTGTGTGACGGTCGATCACAACAAGTTGGTGTTGATTGTGGAGAAACATTTAGCCCCGTAGTTAAACCGGCAACAATTAGAACGGTGTTATCTTTAGCTTTATCTAAGTCGTGGCCTATACATCAACTCGATGTCAAAAATGCTTTTCTACATGGGAACTTAAATGAAACGGTTTTTATGCATCAACCAATGGGCTTTCATGATCCGACTTATCCCAATCATGTTTGTCTACTAAAAAAGTCTCTTTATGGACTCAAACAAGCACCGAGAGCATGGTACCAACGGTTTGCGGATTTTGTTTCAAAGATGGGTTTTAAACATAGCCAATGTGATCATTCCTTATTCATCTTCAACCAAGGTCATCAAATGGCATTCATATTATTATATGTTGATGATATTTTGTTGATAACATCTTCAGATGACTTAAGAAAAAAAATTCATGACTCGGCTTTCTAAAGAATTCGCAATGAAGGATCTCGGGCCCCTTAGCTACTTCCTTGGTATTTCGGTTACACGGGACTCAACCTCTATATTTCTTTCGCAAGAAAAGTATGCTCGAGAAATCCTTGAACGAGTCGGCCTCTCGGATTGCAACCCAGCAGCCACCCCGGTTGACACACAAAACAAATTGAGCAGTAATAATGGGACGCCGGTTGACAATATTACCGAATACCGAAGCCTCGCAGGCGCTTTACAATACCTCACCTTTACCCGACCGGACATTTCATACGCGGTTCAACAAGTATGCCTCCATATGCACGACCCAAAGACCATCCATTTAAATGCTCTTAAAAGAATTCTAAGATACATTAAAGGCACAATCTCATATGGTCTTCACATTCAACCATCCTCGACATCCTCTCTCACCGCTTATACCGATGCCGATTGGGGAGGGTGTCCCGACACAAGGCGTTCAACATCCGGTTATTGTGTATATATGGGTGACAATCTTCTCTCATGGTCCTCCAAACGTCAACCCACTTTGTCCCGCTCAAGTGCCGAGGCGGAGTACCGTGGCGTCGCTAATGTGGTTTCCGAAGTTTGCTGGCTTCGCAATTTACTACTAGAACTTTATCACCCTCTACAACGCGCCACGTTAGTCTACTGTGACAACGTGAGTGCTATCTACCTATCCGGTAATCCAGTTCAACATCAACGCACAAAACACGTTGAAATGGATATTCATTTCGTTCGTGAAAAGGTCGCCAAGGGTGAAGTCCGAGTTCTACATGTCCCATCACGGTACCAAATTGCCGATATTTTTACAAAAGGGTTGCCTAAGGTTCTATTCGACGATTTTCGAACCAGCCTCAACATCCGTGATCCTCCCGTTTCGACTGCGGGGGAATATTAGAATAAGAGCTCAATCATAGCATTGATTTGTATCATAATATTGTAAACCGTTTGCTATAGCATATTTATAGGAGGATTCCTAGGAAGACCATTGAATATAGGAGGATTCCTAGGATGACCATTGTCTGGTAATCATTATATATTGATTGTAAATAATGAGATGAATCACACAGACAATTACAAACTCTAACAGCTTTCCCCAAAGGGACCTCTTGTAGGAGGGACGGATTGAGAGCCCAACATATTTTGGATGCTCTTTGTGGAGAGGGGTCTACGATCGCCGTTGACTTGCTCAGGGTTATTTCTGTGGTGGTTAATTTATGCTTGGGGGGGAGATGCCCTAGGGGATTGGCGGAGTTCGTTGCCTCGGCCCCTCTCACACCGCTGCTCAAACCGGACAACGGGATTAGACCTATTGCCGTAGGTGCGATCTGGAGGAGATTGGCCTCTAAGGTGGCCATGAGGGGTGTTGGGAAGGAGATGGCTAAATATCTGTGTGACTTTCAATTTGGGGTGGGAGTTCCCAATGGGGCAGAGGCTGTGCTCCATAGCGCGAACATGTTCTTAAATGAGTTTCACTCGGATGGATCGTTGGCTATGCTTACCGTCGATTTCTCCAATGCTTTCAACTTAGTGGATAGGACCGCCCTCTTGCAAGAGGTTCGGACCCGATGCCCGTCTATTTCGCTATGGGTGGATTTTTTATATGGGCAGCCGGCTAGGTTATATGTGGGTGATGACCATATTTGGTCCACCACTGGGGTTCAACAGGGGGACCCTTTGGGGCCTCTCCTTTTTGCCTTAGTTTTGCATCCGCTGGTTCATCAGATTAGGGATTGCTGCAAGCTTCTCTTCCATGCTTGGTACCTAGATGATGGTACGATTATCGGAGACGCTAAAGAGGTGGCTAAAGCCCTAGATATTATCAGGTCGGAGGGGCCCCGTTTGGGCCTTGAACTTAACGTTAAGAAAACAGAAGTTTTTTGGCCGTCGTGCAATGGGGTGAAGGTACAAGATGGATTGTTCCCTTGTGAGATTGGAAGGCCTGTGCTGGGTGTGAAACTCTTTGGGGGCGCCGTTAGCAGAGATGCAGGGTTTATCAGTAATTTGGCTGTGAAAAGTGCTTCTTGTGCGGTGGAACTGATGAGCTGTCTCCCACGTTTGCGGGACCCTCAATGCGAGCTCCTTTTGCTCCGCTCGTGTATGGGAGTTGCAAAGCTATTATTCGGCCTTAAAACATGCCAGCCTATGTATGTGGGGGAAGCTGTTTCAATTTTTGACAAGGGCCTCCGGGGTGCGATCGAGGATATCGTGGTTTGTGGTGGTGCTTTTTTTGGGGATTTTCAATGGAGGTTGGCATCACTTCCAACCCGTTTCGGGGGTTTGGGTTTATGTGCGGCTCAGGATGTATCTACTTATGCATTTGTGGCCTCGAGGACACAATCTTGGAGTTTACAGGACCACATTCTTCGAGGTTGTGATATTGATGGGTTAGACTCTGATTATGGGTGTGCGATGGATCGCTTGCGCATATCCCTTCCTGATTTCGATCTTAGCGGTTTCTCTAATAAGGACACCGCCCCTCCTAAAGCCCAACATGCTTTGGCGAATGCCTTATTTAGCAGAATCGTCCAGAATTTAGGAGTAAAGTTTGATTTATCACCTCGTCAAAAAGCGGTGTTTGAATGTCTCCGGGCTCCTCGGGCTCAAGATTTTCTAACAGTTATCCCCATTGAAGGACTAGGTCAGCATATGCCGGCGGTGGAGTACCGGGCTATCCTCAAGTATCGGCTAATGAACCCCTTGTTTCCGACTGATGAGCCCTGCCCAGTTTGCCGCAAGGCTTGTTTGGATTCTTTTGGTGAGCATGCGGTCCATTGCAAAGAGTTACCCGGGTTTAAATACATGCATGATTTGGTTAGGGATGTTCTTTGTGATGTTCTCAAATGGGCAGGAATTTATGCTAAAAAAGAGGCTCCCGTGAACTTTCTGACAGATCCGCTTGAAGGGAGGTCTACTCTACGGCCGGCTGATATTCTTGTGTTTGGTTGGGCAGGGGGGAAACACGCTTGTGTGGACCTTACATGAGTGTCCCCTCTTGTGGGGCTTAGGGAAAATGGGGTTGTGGCAGGTCATGCTGCTTTAAAGGCGGAATCAGGCAAAGTTGCTAAACACGAGAAAGCTTGTTTAGAGAACCAACACGTGTTTATTCCTTTTGCTTTTGATACTTTTGGGTTCCTAGCACCGGAGGCAGTGTAATTCATAAACAGGGTTCAACGAGTCGTGCATAGTAATATTTCGGCCCCTAAGACCCAAAACTTTGTTTTTAGTAGGATCAGTTTTACTATTCAAAAGGGGGTTGCAGCGCAACTTGTTGCCCGTTTACCTGCCACTTTATTGTAATCGTCCTATATTAACTTACAATATAATATTAGTATTCGAGTTAAAAAAAAATTTGTATTGTATTTTCATTTGGCTTTGAAAATGAAATGAACACATACCTTGTTACTTTGATTCCTTCAAGATGTGTCCCTAAATCAAAAACATCAGGAACCTTTCCAACACTTATTGTAGCTTCAATTGGTTTTGGAGGTAATTGAATTTGTGGAAATGAATACATGGCACCTAATACCCATACCTACAGAAAGAAAAAGAATAAAAACGATCGTTTGAAAACTGAAAAGATAATAACAGTAGTTATTTTTGAACTGTGAAATTACAAACAACATTTTTGCGACTGTTGAGCCTATTTATCATCATGTGTGTTCCCTTGACCCGAGACTTGAGACCGTATACTACTGCATCTGATCCTAACCTGCAACAATTAAAAACACATTATTTTAAACATAATAATTCATATTTCTGTACATATGATCTTCAGCAACACATTTACCATCTTCCATTCCTTGAATGATAACTTCATTTGCTATAGCAATCTGTGTATCCATAGCATATGTCACCCAAGATCAAACTAAACTAAAAAACATAAAACCTACAAAATTCTAATAATCTTCATAGATCAAAACACTTATTATTCAATAAAGAACCTACCTTACGACCTCTTTCTTTGAGTTCTCCCATACCAGCAAAATATCCGTGGTTCATTTCATCTTTAATGCCCTAAATCATAAAAATAAAATATTAACAACTTATTTATTGCCCTCAATCATATAAGGGTTCATCTTTCTGTTTTCCCAATTGCACCAATATTATGCCCTCAGTCACATAAGGGTTCATACTTTGGTTAATCTAAAACACCAAAAAGCAAAACTTAGCATAAATCAACCAAAAATTTATGAGAAATTAAGCTTAAAATAAACAGAAACCAAGCATAAAAACTGAAAGTCCAAGTTGTATACAAATATATATATATAATTAGTACCTGACCATGATGTAACGAACCAAAATTCGGGTTTCGTTTTCAAATAAATAAAATATTTCAGTAAATATTATGGTGAAAATAATATTTTAGAAATAAGTTAAAACAAGTGGGTTTCAAGTTAGTAATGGGGTTATACTAGTTTTGGAATGAAATTGGTGAAATGAAAGTTGAGAGGCCAAAAGTGTAAATGACATAAATATGCCATTTTGACTTGGAGAAGTCAAAATTAGCCTCATTTGAGGTGTGGGTCGCTCATGAGCAAGGAGAAAAAGGAGAAATCGGATTTTGGAGCTAAATCTTGCATTTGAAGCTTGGATTGTGAAGGTTTTGGCTCACACAACACCTTCCTAACATCAAGTAAGTGATTATCTTCCTTTGATTTCACTTTTGAATGTGTTAGTGGGTGGGTTTTGTAAAAATCCAAAAATTATGTATGCATGTGGTTAATTGATGTTAGATTGTAGATAATCTAGCTAAAATAAAGGTAAAGAGTGGTGATTAACATCCTAGAACCCTTTGATTTTGATTATGAGAAGTTAGGGTTCATATGGAGAAAATTGGGGGTGTTTGGATCATGATGCTAGAATGTTAAATTGGTGATGATTAAGTGTTTATGTGGTATTAGACACTTGAATGAATACCAAATTGACCTAATGAAAGATATTGAATGAAAAATTAGTGTCAAGGTATTGGAAAGAAAACTCAAGTAGGTGAGTTTGGATTGAAAGAGGGTGTTTGGTTATGGGAATAACCCAAACGGGTCAGTTTGGGTTGGAAATGAAATTTGGGTTGTGAACTCAATTAAAATGTGATTATGATGTATGTTAAATTACTAAACTATGTGTATATGTTTAGGTAATCAATTTGCAAAGCTAGAAGGTGGTGCGGGATCTTCTAACCCAAAAGATAAGTGCCTTTGCACTTACTTAGTAATGTTGATAAATTGGTGGTATATGTGTTATTGTGCATACTATGTGATGAAATGAATGTGTAAGATTAAGCATGAACTAGTATGTGAAAATGTATGAATGCAGTTATAGTTAAAACTATAATGGATATGTGCAAATGAATGAATGTGGTTATAGTAGTAATACCATAATGGTTATGTGGAAAAGAATGAATGTAGTTATAGTTGAATGCTATAATGGATATGTGTAATGAACGAATGTAGTTATAGTGTAATACTATAATGGATATGTGTGAATGAGGTTATGATCTAATAATCATAATGGATATGAGGTTATGATCTATGAATCATAATGGATATGAGGTTATGATCTATGAATCATAATGGATATGAGGTTATGATATAAGAATCATAATGGATATGAGGTTATGGCCTAAGTGCCATAATGGATATGGAAAGTTGTATTATGAATGAAAAATGAAAAGAATGAAATTTGTAGTGGAAATGAAAGTGTTAAGAATCTTATTTGACTATTTGGGTGCAAACGGGTCAAATGGGTGAATGGGTGGAAACAAGTAGTAATTACTTGTTTGATATGTTTATCTTCATTACTAACGGTGATATGTTCATGTGGTTATGTAGGAAAAGCTCCGATGTAAGTCAAGGTCAAGTCTAAGGCGTTTGGAGGATTCTCGTATGCAAATTTTTGGTGTTTTTGGGGTTTGAATGAAAATCCGTTAAATGTGGTGTAAATTGATATTTGAATTTGTGTTTTGGTATATAAACGTGGTGTAGAATGTTTTAAACCAAAACCCAAGTGATTGAAATGTTTTTGGTGTCATGTTGGTAAAAATGTTGGAAAATTGGCTAAGTATGGAACTGGGCAGGAAAAGTAAAATTTCTGTTTACTGACCTACTTCGCGCCACGCGAAGATGGAGAGGAGGATCTTCGCGCCACGCGAAGAACTAAGTTCCTGAACTGGCAAATTTTGAGACTCTTCGCGGCACGCGAAGAAGTCTGTCTGGCTTTTCGCGCCACGCGAAAGTTTAAAAAAAAAAAATTCTTGGGATAAATGCTTCCGCGCATTTAAATGTTTTATTAATTGGTTTTCCAATTAAGGGTGTTACAAACTTGGTATCAAAGCAATGGTTTGAGGGATTTGGTGTAGGTGGCACCAAACTCAAACCGGATGCTCTTGATATGAGGGAAAATGATACAAGAATCCATGAAGAACTTGACTAAGACTCGGAGCTGTTAGTAATGAACTGATAAAGTGGTTATATATATGATGTATATGTATATGTATGAATGGTTGTCAAGGTGATATGTGTGCCGAAACTTGATTTGTGACTTGTTATATGGAGATGATAATTACAATTGGGCATGACGTATTATTAAACATGTCTGGCCAATATGATTAATAAGACGAAATGTGCAAGGGACTTTATGATAACCATATAACAATGAACATTTGCAAGGATTAGGTGAAGGTGATTATATATGTATGTATGTATATAGGTAGGTATATATATACTTAAAACATATAATAGTGAATGTGTGATAGATACCTAGGGTATTGAAAGTGTAAGAATGTTAAGGTGTTTTTGATTCTATTTCTCAGTTTAGAGATGACAGAAGAAGCAAGTAATGAACCATTAGTAGGGGTGTTCAAAAAAATCCGAATCCGAAACCGAACCCGAATTATCCGAAAATTCGAATCCGAATTATCCGAAAATTCGGATATCCGAAATTCGGATATCCGAATTTTCGGATTCGGATAGTGATTTTCGAATATTTCGGATAGTTCGGATATCCGAAATATTATATTTATATATTTTTTTAATTGTTTTTATTGTTTAAAAATAAGAAAGTTTGAATCAAAACCCGATATATTATATTTATATATTTTTATATGTATATTTTCTAATGTTTTTTAAGGTTTTTAATTGTATTTGTAATTTAAAAATATTATTTTTATATATATTTTTTATATTTTCGGATATCCGTTTCACTATCCGAATCCGTATCCGAATTTTCGGATATCCGAAATTTCGGATTCGGATTCGGATAGTGAAATCCACTATCCGAAAATTTCGGATATCCGAAATTCGGACATCCGAATTTTCGGATATCCGACTTTGAAAACCCCTAACCATTGGATCCAAGAATCTAAGAGATGATTAAAGAGGAAGTGGCCATGGCCATCGAGCAAGCCACAACCTTGTTGATGGAAGAAATGAGAGGGGCTATTAAGCTCACTCTAGAGGATGTATTGAAGAAAAAGGAGAGGGTACCACAGGGTTGTACCCTAAAGGAATTCATGGTGATTAAGCCCAAAGAGTATGATGGGCAAGTGGACCAGATTCTTAGCCACATGTGGGTGGTGGACATGGAGTCTAATTTTAAGACTACCAAATGTAAGGCAGCCTTTCTGAAATACCATTGCCCTCAGGCCGCAGTGGACAGGATGACTGAGGAGTTTCTCCTCCTGAGGCAAATGAATGAGTCAATTGATGAATTGGCTGGGGCCTTCTTTGATCGTGCCAAGTTCTGTCCGGACGTGGTATCGACCGAAAAGGCGAAGATTAATAGATTCTATGCTATGCTGACATTGGAGTTCAGAGATAGCATGTCTCTATCCTCTTTTACCACACTAGTGGATTTGATAAATAGGTGTCGGGAAAGAGAGGTGGAGTTGAGAAGGAAAGAGGCAAGGGGTGAAAAGAGGAAGCGGGAAATTGTTGATCAGGTGGTGAAGAAAATTAAGGGTGGGAACCCTAGTAAGAAGCCGTTTAACAAGTTTACTCCCCGTGGGTGCAAAATTTGTGGAAAAGAGCATTTTGGGGAATGTAGGAAGGGGACTTTGAACTGCTACAAGTGTGGGAAGTCGGGGCACGTGGCTAGTCAATGTACAAGCCAAATTCAATTGTGCTATAACTGCTACAAGCCCGGGCACAATAGGGCGGATTGTCCCGAGCTAAAGCAAGGTGGAAGCGAAAAGAAAAAGGTAGAGATGCCAAGGCCAAAGGGGAGAGCTTTCCACATCTCGGCAGAAGAAGCAAAGACGAACTCGGAGGTGGTGTCAGGTATTTTCAAGATTAATTCTTTACCTGCACTAGTTCTTTTTTATTCGGGGGCTAGTCGTTCGTTTGTGTCGTTAAAAATTGTTAAGCATTCTTCGTTTCTAAGTACAAGTTAGATGAACCCTTAGAAATCGAGGGGCAAATGATAAGAGTTTCCTAGTATTTGACATTTATAGGAATTTCAAGTTAAGGGAAGTGGGTGAAACGTTCCTTATAGACTTAATTCCTATGTCCATGGGAGATTTTGATGTGATAGTGGGAATGGATTGGTTGTCAAAGAACAAAGCGAATATTCTATGTGAACCTAAGGCGGTACAACTCGATTCCCCATCGGGTGAAAAGGTAAAGTTAAGATGTGCTCTTATTTGAAGGCAACAAAGTACAAGGTGCGTGGGTGCAAGGCATATATGGCTTGTGTTGCGGATGTGGTGGAAAGTGTGAAAGATATTCGCGATGTTCCAGTTGTAAAACAATTTGTGGATGTGTTTCCTGATGAGTTACCGAGGGTACCACCGGAAAGGAAAGTGGAGTTTGAGATTGACTTGATACCAGGTGCCAAGCCAGTAGACAAAGCACTTTATAGGTTGGCACCGCCGGAAATGAAAGAGTTGATGGAGCAATTGCAAGAGCTTCTAGATACGCCCAACTGGCAAATTTTGAGACTCTTCGCGGCACGCGAAGAAGTCTGTCTGGTTTTTCGCGCCACGCGAAGAAGTCTGTCTGGTTTTTCGCGCCACGTGAAAGTTTAAAAAAAAATTTTCTTGGGATAAATGCTTTCGCACGTTTAAATGTTTTATTATTTGGTTTTCCAATTAATGGTGTTACACATGAATCATGAAAACTTGAATCGGAATCGTAAAATTGGAGAGTGAATCAGAATCAATAATCGAAGCCCTGAAATCTTGAAGGTATGAATCGTGAACCATCTAACCTGTTGGATCTCTTGAAGATTTGAAACACCCGAAATCGTAAATCTATATTCACCACCCATAAAATATGCAAATAATATCACAAATCAAAACATGAAGGAAACATAAAGTGCAAGATACAGGACCACAAATAACACTCCCAAGATTCAATAACGTAAGGATTCATGAATATACCTTTAGATCTCGATTATATGCTTCAAAGATTCGTGATTTGTGTCGTTACGCGTCGTTAGGGTTTTAAGGAGGAAAGAAGAAACGGGGAAGAATGATTTTGGAAAGAGAATGTGTGTAGGGTTATCCAAGAATCGGGTCAGTTCGAGGTTCATTTAAGATCCGCGTTGAGTATTTTTACCCATGGGTAATAGGCGGGAAAACACAAAAACTGATGCCCTCAGAGCTTGACACGTGTCCCACATTGTTTTGCTTTATTATATGTTATAGATCTTATTATTTAGAGTAAACTGCCATTTTCGTCCCTGTGGTTTGGTCAAAATTGCCACTTTCATCCAATAGTTTGTTTTTTTGTATCTGGGTCCTCATGGTTTTAAAATATTGCCATTTTCATCCTCGTGGTTTTTAAAATATTGCCACTTTCATCCAGTCAGCTAACACCGTCCGTTTTTCTCAGTTAAATGAGGGGTATTTCAGTCCTTTTACTTATTTGTTTTATTTTTTCATCTTTTTTACTCTCACTTTTTAATCATCCCCAATTTAACCTCTAATTTAATCATCCACCTACTGGCCTTCTTCCTCTTTTCCTGACCAGTTTCCGACGAGCACCACTGGAACACCTCCGTCGCTTGTTTCTATGATTAAAAAGTGAGAGTAAAAAAGATGAAGAAATAAAACAAATATGTAAAAGGACTGAAATACCCCTCATTTAATTGAGAAAAACGGACGGTGTTAGCTGACTGGATGAAAGTGGCAATATTTTAAAACCACGAGGATGAAAATGGCAATATTTTAAAACCACGAGGACCCAGATACAAAAAAACAAACTATTGGATGAAAGTGGCAATTTTGACCAAACCACAGGGACGAAAATGACAGTTTACTCTATTATTTAATATGAAAAAGAAGCGGAATAATTATTAATTAATAGGAGAGAGAGAGACGGGAAAATATTAGTGAGAAGTAACCAGAGAGTGACACGTGGCATAAACGATTTTTATTTATTATGTTAGTAAGATTTTTTACGTTTTCATTTTCAACCCTTGTAGTATATATCAGGGCCGGCCCATTGGGCTTGCGGGCAACACACCCGTAGTGGGCCTAACATTTCGAGGGCCGAAAAAAATTAATATATATATGTATATGTATATATATAAATTTTTCGAGACTTTAAAAAAAATTATTAGGTCTTTTTTTCGGCTCGTGTAGGACATTCGAATCTTCGGGATCAGCTCTGAGCATTATAACTTTTGTCCACACTTTTCTACATGCAAAAAGACCAAACTAGCCTTTCTGTTGAGTTTTATACATCAGGACATTCAAACGTGTAAGAATAAAATTAAGGAATTTATGAAAAAAAAAACGAGGAATATTCTTTAGCAACCACAATTGTCCATAAAAAAAATCTTAATAGGATACATTTTTTTATATGTTTATTGGTGTGAAATTTGAAAGTGTTACGTTTAGATATATGTTTTCTCTATCGGCAAAATGATACAACAATGGTTATATTTCTTTGTCTCTATTGACCAAAGTATATTTCCAAATACATATGTTTGGGAAGAACAAATTTTATATATTAATTTAATTCTTTTGAGAAAAATATATTATATCTTTCCTAATTTTAAACCAATCTTACTAACATAATAAATAAAAATCTTTTGTACCACATGTCACTACTTGGTTACTTCTCAACCTTATTTTCCCGCCTCTCTCTCTTATTAATTATTAATTACTAGGTTAAATTACCGTGTGTTACACGGGTTAAATAAATATAATTATAATATTATATATTAAGTAATAAAAAATTATTTTTTAAAACTCGTGAAATACAATATAATCTGTTAACACATACACTCGTCAAAATATGTCGGGAGATTTATTGATACAAAGATTAGTATTTTCTTTTAAAAAATATTATTAATAAAATATAGAGTTGTATTTAGTAAGAGGGGTGTATTTAATGAAAATATATATGTGTATTTAATAAGAGAGAGAGGCGAGAAAAAAATGATGAGAATGAATATGGAGATGACATGTGGCATTGAAAAACCTTTATTTATTATATAGTATAGATTCTGTTTCTTTCTCCTATTAAATAATAATCTTTGCATTAATAAATAAAAATCATGTAGACACGTGTCACTTTGTGTTTCATTTTTATCATTTTTTCGACCCTCTCTCCTATTAAATAATGATATCGAAAGAATTTATTTGTAGATATTTAATATAAATCTAATTAGAGATACTTATTATTTCATTATAAATAATTATTGTATAATCAATCAATTGAATTTAATATGAATTAACAGAGCTTATAACTGTCACGACAAATTACCATTTTTAAAGACATATTTTGGCGACTGTGTTAACAAATTTCATTATACTTCAACCCGTGTATTGCACGGTTTTTTTAAAATATATATTTTTTATCATTAATTAAGTATATAACATTTTATTTATTCAACCCGTGTAATACACGAGATTTTAAGCTAGTATATAATATATAATCTTACTAATCTAATAAATGAAAATCTTTTTAGGACACGTGTCACTCTCTGATTACTCCTCATTTTTATTTTCCCGTCTCTCTCTCGTATTAAATATTAGATTTTCTATTTTTCTCTCCTATTAAATAATAAACTTTATATTAATAAATCTAATTACGAATACTTATTATTTAATTATAAATAGTTATTATATCATCAATCAAATGAACTTAATATGAACTAACATTTATCAATTAAATTAAAAAATTAATATTCAGTTGAAAAAAATGTTTTAAAAACTAACTTAACAGACCTTATAACTGTCATGACAAATTAAATTTTTTAAAAACATATTTTGACAAATGTGTTTGTTAACAAATTACATTATATTTTATTCAACCGATGTAATATACTGGTTTATTCAACCCGTGTATTACACAGGTTTTTAAAAATATAAAATTTTTAATTCTAAACATATAACATTTTATTTATTTAACCCGTGTAATACACGAGATTTTAACCTAGTTTTCTAATATAATAAGTTCTATTTTTGTTAATTTGTATAATATTAGTTATTTATGAGTCGTATTATAGTCCTGCAATACGGGCCGGGTCCTATTGATGGGAATGTGATAGGGGCGTAACACTTGAATTCAGGTCGTATTTTGTGGAAGGTCATACATGCTATATTAGTAGGTTGTCAATACAAACCGTATTAGTGTAATATGGGCTATATCAACTTAGAGAATATTAATCTATTAACCCTAAATAGATTAATTTTTTTTAAACACGCTTATTTATTTTTGATAAAAAAAAACAAAAATAACTAGGTGACCATCAGAGTGAGGGTTTATGCCAGGTCTGGTGGTCAGGGGATTTTGCCTTAAGGTTTTTCTCTTGTGAAGGTCTCAAACACTCACAAGTTGCACTTCATAACTTCAGGAACACCCTATGTGGCAGGACGTGAACTTTGGACTAGAAGGGGTTAGCGATATCCTAACCGACATGCCGTTATAAAAAAATGTAGACAAAGATAATGTTTTATTTTAATCTTTTTAGAGACAATTTCATATAGTCTTATTCTCAATAGAATAAAGTACAGAGCATTATATAGCAATTGCGGACGGGTATGTTTTTTAGACAAATTCAGTTAACCATTTCATGCTTTATATCTTTGAATTATTGTGAAATTGTTTTTATGAATATTTATTTTTTTATCTGTGCATAAACTTTAACTTTTATATATGGTCATATTGTGTTTATAAAAACATTTATTTTAACCTAGTAAATATAATATATAATTACATAATAAATGTTATTATATTATATATAATTTTAATAAAAGATATATATGTTATATATGCAATTATAAATATATATATTTAATCAATTAAAAAAATATATAAAAATAACAACTAAAAGTTAAATAATTAATAAATAATTAATTATTCAACTTCGATCATGTGAAATTATTTCAGTTCATTTTTTATAGTTCTTTTAAATAATATTTTTCACAAAATACGTATATGTATAATGTATACGCATATGTAACACCATAATATTAATCTTTTTCACTAACACAAGCTAATAACATGCTTTCAAACTAGAATTCCATGGATTCCATTTTATCAACATGACTCCCTTGAAATTCAAATTCCTTCATTGACATCCACCATTGACCATTCCTTTGAGATTCAAAATCTCAATTTTGTGCTCAATAATCGTGCAAGTTTCAAGACCTCAATTTAGTACTCAATACGAGGCTTACAATTCAAATAAGCTATCTTGTTACACTCTCCAAGGTTTCTTTCTCGCAGATCGCCGTTTGGGTCGGGTCAGATGCTCCTGTATCATACAACGTCAATTTAGCACATATAAATCCTTTGAGACTTAAAGTCTTAACTTAGTACACCTTCTTCCTAGAGATTTAAGGTTTTATAATTTTATTAAATCTCTCTACACATATATATGGCACAATGACTTTACATGTATACTCTCTAACATTTAGGGATTTGTGCAATTACCTTTGCCCTTAGTATCTTTAATTATTAAGTTTTCTTCTTTTACATGTTAACTTTTTGAAGTCAACCTTGTTTCATGTCAATACTTAAGTTTTGGGCATAATGTCTCATAATTTCACATATTGACTATTTTAACAAATTCAATCCTTAACTAGTCTCCAATTAACATTTATAAGCTATTGGGATTCATTTATCCTCCATTGAACTCTTGTTTTTTGAGTTTAGACATTTTGACCCGTTACTTTTAACTCTTGTTGGCCCGTTAAGTGTAAAACTTAAAAAAAATTCACTTACAATTGTTTTCAAGCACATTTTAAACATATCAGACTCATTTTGTTAGGTGAAATTGGCTATTGGAGTCTAGCATAAGCTGTTTAGACTAATTAAATCACAATTTTAGTTCACTGAGCCAATTAAATAACTTTTAAGGGCATTTTTCATCAAACTTACCATACCATATTTTGAGTTTTGGATTAAAACTCATCAAACACCCAAATCTTTAATCCTGTAACTTTTTTGACATCGTAATTCTCTTAGTATTTCCTATTAATAAGGATTTAGGTTTAATGATCTCACCTCAAATTTAATTGGAATCCATATTTGATGAAAACAAGGCTTTAGTCATCCTCTTTGTCATCTTTTACTTGATTCATCATTTTGATAAGTTCTATATTCTACTCTTTTTAGATTTCTATTTCAGTATATCGACTCTACTGATTAGGTTAGAAGTTACCACCATCTAATTCAACTTGTCATGAGTAGACAGACGATCATCTTCTTGGTCATTCCAATTTGTAATCCATGAACTTTTTAAAAGTTTTAAGGTAATTTGTAGTCGTATTTCTCAAATAATGTTAACCATTTCCATACATTTCTAACTATTTTTACCTTGTCACCATTTGTCAAATATATTGTTAGTGTTCAGTGAACGAGCCGAGCCAGCTCACGGGTTACTCGAGATCGGCTCGCTAAAAGCTCGACTCGAGCCTAAAAAGAAGTTGGTTTAATAAACGAGCCCGAGCCCGAGCTTCACTTATCGAGCTCGAGACGGCTCGCGAGCCTAAACGAGTCTATTATTTATATATATTTTTAAATAATATATTAAATATATATTTATAAAATAATAATTAGAATACATAAAATTATGAAAAATAACTAAATAATATATATTATGTTATATATAATAATTATAATAAAAAAATATATAAAAATAATTATAAATATATATATAAAAATTAATTAATAAATAATAAACGAGCCGAGCTCGAGCTTTAAAAACTACTCACGAACCGAGACGAGCTCGAGCTTTAAAAACTACTCACGAGTCGAGACGAGCTCGAGCTTTAAAAACTACTCACGAGCCGAGTCCGAGCTTTAGAAATAGAGCTCGAATCGAGCCGAGCTCGAGCTCTCACTAAGTTAAACGAGCCTAGCCGAGCTCAGGCTCGGCTCGGCTCATTTACACCTTTAGTGTTCACACGTTCTCATCTGTTGTTATTTTAAAAATGTCTATGCATTGTTTTCACATTTACAAATTAGGGATTTGTGTTAACAATATAATGCAATATTGGTAGCATACAATACTTGTTTATAATACATGTTTTCTCAATATAGAGAGACACTATAGGAAAAACAGAAAGTAACTATTTTGGTAAGAGTTTATAAATTGTCAAAAATACAATAGTGCATACACAAAATACAATAGTGCATACACCTAGACACCTAGTAAATTGTCAAATACTCCCTGGCGATTCTTCTCCACTAATGCCAACCTGCAACTCTTTGTTGCAGGTTTGATTTTCCTTGGCTTGCAATCGCGAAATCTGCGATGACTGCCTCGCTATAGATCATTGGTTTAGTTGTTTATGTATTGGCTGTAATCTAGTACTGTTTTGGTTTTGGTTATTGTAACTATTAGTTTTTTAAGGTTTTTATCATGGTATCAGAGCCTCGTGTTCTTGATTTCTGGTGATTAACCGTGTTTACAAAACCCTAATTTCGGTCCTAGGTGTTTTACGCTTCCGCTTGTTCTGGTGTTGCCTGGTTTCGATTCTGGCTTACTTGTGTAATTTCATATCGGTTCCTATTCAGGCTCCTTTGGTTTTTTTTATCTTAGGTCTAGTGGTAAAATACTCTAGATCTGTTGAGAAAACCACAGATCTTCTTTGATTTTTCTTATCATTCTGATTATTTGTTGATTGCAGGTTCTGTTGGTTGTTGCTTGGATCCCTGGTTAAGAACGTCTCTCTTTGGATTACTCTCTATCCTGGATTGGTTCCTAGGCTTCGAGATTTGGCTTTGTGTGATCTGTAAGTCCTTCGTTGTAGTGTTTCCCGGCGTAGGCTCACTGGACTGCTTAGGCAGAGTATGTGTTGTGTGATTCTAGGTTCATGCTAGTTGTGTGAAGTTTTAGTATATTAAAGTGTAGTATTTGTTCTCTGGTTGTTTGGCCAGTTTTAAGTTACAGGTACACTGGTCTGGCAGAATTTGTGCTGGATTGTCCTTATTTGTGACTGTTCTCTTATTGTTTGGTTTCCTGACAGAGTTTTTTTCTACTTATGTGCTTGATTGGTTCTT
Source organism: Smallanthus sonchifolius (assembly GCA_023525975.1). Taxonomy (NCBI): domain Eukaryota; kingdom Viridiplantae; phylum Streptophyta; class Magnoliopsida; order Asterales; family Asteraceae; genus Smallanthus; species Smallanthus sonchifolius. The sequence continues at coordinate 53,902,774 of CM042041.1, read as the reverse complement.
GCTAGTTTGTATTTGTTTTGATTCAGAGTGTTGATCTGGTTGGTTTGTTTGCGTGCTTGGGTGTTCTTCCTTTTCTGCTAATCAACACCCTTGTCATACTTGGCCAGTCACTTTAGTGACCGGGTATCTGGTCCCTGGTAGGGTCGTTGTTGTGTGCCTGAAGTGTGTGTCTTGTTCTAATTCTAGGGTGGTTGGTTTTTTTTGTGTCTTAGTTGCCAATATGTCTGGAAATACTTCTCCTAAACCCAAGGCTACTTCCTCTTCTGATAGTTCCACCAAGCTTAATGATCTAGATTTTGGAAACCCCTTGTATCTCCATCCTAGTGACACTACCAATGCTTCCATTATCAATATCAAACTTAAGGGTACTGAGAATTATACTATCTGGTCCAACTCTATGGAGCTTGCTCTTCAAGTTAAGAGCAAACTAGGGTTCATAGATGGGTCTGAGTTAAAGAACCTTGATGATGAAATCTTGAGCAAACAGTGGGACAAGTGCAACTCTTTGTACTATCCTGGATCTTTAACTCCATTTCTGAAGAACTGTATGTGGGTCAAATCTTTTCTAAAATTGCTCAAGATGTCTGGGCTGAATTGAAAGAAACTTATAGCAAGATAGATGGTTCTGTGATCTACGACCTTTATAAGCAAATTAACTCCACTAGTCTAAATGGATCCTCTATCTCTGACTATTATCACAAACTTAATTCCTTGTGGAAGCAATATGATGCCCTCGTCAAACTTCCCAGTTGCACATGTAGTTCCTCTTCTGCAATGACTGAATTCAATAGTCACCTTAAGCTGATGCAGTTCTTAATGGGTCTGGATGAAGTCTACCAGCCCTTAAGAACCAACATCTTGTCCAAAGACCCTCTTCCCACTGTTAAGAGTGCCTTATATCTGCTGAAGAGTCCCACAGAACCTCCAACTCCATGAGCTCTAGTTCTAAAACTCAAGCTACTGCATTTGTCTCTAGATTCAATGACCCAAACAAACAAAGGTCAAGTAAATCTCAAACTCCAAAATGCACCCATTGTAATCTTACTGGACACACCATAGAGAAGTGCTTTAAGCTCGTAGGGTACCCTGCCAACTATAAAAAGAAATCCAATTTTCAACGTGCTCAAGTCAAATCTAATGCTGTTAGTGGAAAACATAGCTCCTCTTAAGACACTGTCTCTTGCACCCAACCTTTTACTCCTGATCAGATTGCTCGATTGATGTCTTTGATATCTGAGAATGTTGTCAATCCTCCTAAGACCAATATGTCAGGTAATTTCTATTTCAATACTCCCATTCTTAACCACAAGCTTAATAGTGCCTTTTGTTCTAACAGTAATGTAAATTTAAGTGGTGTATGTATGTGGATCATCGATTCTGGTGCAAATCAGCATATGATTACTACTGTTGATCATATAATTAATGGTCTTGATGTGTCAGACTTAAACATTACTGTTAGTCATCCTAATGGTACTAATTGGAAACTTAAAACTAACCAATGACATTATCCTTAAGGATGTCATGGTTATTCCTGACTACTGTGTTAATCTTATATCGGTCAACAAAATGGCTAAAGATAACAAGCTATTTTCTCTTTTTACTGAATCTCACTGCTATGTTCAGGGCTTACTGAACAAGAAAGTAGTGATGATTGGTAAAGAGGTTGGTGGTCTGTATACTCTTAGCCCCAAGTGTGCTGGTAAGTGTTTAAGTTCACAACCTAGTGTGTGTGCTTCTTCCATTTCTACTGAGTTATGGCACAATAGGCTTGGTCATCCTTCTGACCAGGTTCTGAAAATATTGAAAATGATCTTTTATTAGTTAAAACTATCAATAGTCAGCCTTGTGAAATCTGACACAAGTCTAAACAGACCCGTAACTCCTTTTCCAGTAGTGATCATAAGTCCAACAGTGTAGGTGACTTGATACATCTAGACTTGTGGGGTCCTTTTAGAGTCACTAGTAGAGAAGGGTTCAGGTTCTTTTTTACCATTGTTGATGATTTTTCTCATGCTGTTTGGATATACTTGTTAAAATCCAAAGATCAAGTTTTTGAAAATGTTGAATCTTTTTCTCTCTTGTAAAAACTCAGTTTGAAAAGAATATTAAGATCTGCCGAAGTGATAACGACACTGAGTTTGTTAATCAACAGTTGAATATGTTTTTTGATAAACTTGGTGTCATACACCAAACTTCCTGTGCCTATACTCCTCAGCAAAATGGGGTTGTTGAAAGGAAACATAGACATCTTTTGAATACCGCTCGATCCCTTATGTTTCAGGGAGGATTACCGCTATACATGTGGACTAGGTCTATTCTTACTGCTGCCTATCTCATTAATCATACCCCTTCTTCTGTTTTGAATGGTAGGACCCCTTATGAACTGATGTTTGGTTCTCAGCCTTCTCTTGGTCATTTAAGGAATTTTGGTTGTCTTGTTTTCAGCACTCATTTGAATCCAAGAGACAAGTTTGATAGTAGAGCTAAAAAGTGTGTTTTCATTGGTTATTCTATATACAAAAAGGTTTATAAATTGTTTGACTTAGATGAAAAAACTATTTTCTTTTCTTGTGGTGTTAAATTCTATGAAACTGTTTACCCTTTTAAGGAAAAAAGTTTAATCAACTAGACAAGTTTTCAAACTACGAAATATATAATTTTTTCTTCGAAACTAACAAGAATGGAAAAATGCCTAATGATGATACTCAGGCTCATGAATTTGTCCCGAGTAGTCGTTCCTTAGGTGGCTCAGAAAATGGTTTAGTCGGGATAGTGATCAAGATGATAGTGATAAGAACAGTTCTGAATCTGATAAGAACAAAACTGTCATTCATGATCCTGTTACTGATCTAACCAATGTCTTAGAAGCCACCCAAGAGAATAACTATACTGAGGAGGATATAGATTCAGCCTCTGAGGGTAATGAAGGTGAGTCTGAACCTGTTCATTTAAGGAGAACTACTAGACAAAGTGTTCCTCCTAGGCGGTTGAGTGACTTTATTGTTGAGGGTAAAGTTAAATATGGGCTTGAAAAGGTGGTCAATTATTCTAATATTTCTTTCGAGTCTGCTTGTTTTCTGTCCTCCTTAGACAAATCCGTTGAGCCTAGGTCTTATAGTGAAGCTTCTAGTGATACTAATTGGATAACTGCTATGAATGAGGAAATGGAAGCCCTTCATAGAAATAATACTTGGGTTTTATCCGATCTTCCTCCCAGAAGAAAAGCTATTGGTTGTAAATGGATTTATAAAATTAAATATAAGGCTGATGGTCAAATAGAAAGATATAAGGCTCGTCTTGTTGCTAAGGGTTATAGTCAACGAGAGGGGTTAGATTTCGATGAGACCTTTTCTCCTGTTGTTAAAATGGTTAATGTGAGAAGCATAATAAGTCTTGTTGTTCAAAATGACTGGACTTTGTTTCAGTTAGATGTCAATAATGCGTTTCTTTATGGAAATCTTTCTGAGGAGGTTTACATGTCTCTTCCTGAGGGATTTTATGATAAAAATGATGTTAAAGTGTGTAAACTTGTTAAATCTCTTTATGGCCTTAAACAAGTTCCTCGTCAATGGAATGAAAAATTAACTAAAACTCTTGTTGAAGTTGGTTTTGTTCAAAGCAAAAGTGATTACTCCTTGTTTGTTAAAACAAATGGAAGCAATATTAGTATCTTGCTTGTTTATGTTGACGATATTGTGCTAACCGGTAATAATCTAAAGGAGCTTGATCACATTAAGTCTTGGCTAAGTTCTAAATTTCAAATTAAAGACTTAGGCCAACTAAAGTATTTCCTTGGCATTGAGGTTTTAAAAACTGAAAAAGGAATTGTATTATCTCAAAGGAAGTAATGTCTTGACTTATTAAAAGATTTTGGCATGACAGGTGCCAAACCTGTTGGAAACCATATAGAACATAGTTTGATTATCACTGATAGGCAAAATTCTGCTGAAAGTGATATTGAACTAGTTAATATTACTGAGTATCAAAAGCTCATTGGCAAGATGATCTATTTAACTCTTACTCGTCCTGACATTTCATATACTGTAAGCTGTTTAAGTCAATTTATGCATAATCCTCTTAATTCTCATCTCAAAACTGCCCTTAGGCTTCTGCGATATCTTAAAGGTTCTCCTAGGAAAGGAATTTGTTCAGCAAAAGTGATAAGTTTGAGTTGAGAGGATACTTAGATTCTGACTGGGGTAAGTGTTTTGCTACCCGAAGATGTATTTCTGGGCATTGTGTGTTTTTGGGAAATTCTTTAATTTCCTGGAAAGGTAAGAAACAATCTACTGTTTCTCGATTCTCTGCTGAAGCTGAATATCGGGCTTTAGCTGTTCTCAGCTGCGAAATTGTATGGTTGTTAAAACTTATGGCTGATATTCATGTTAAACAGTTTCTGCCTGTAAAAGTGTTTTGTGACAGCAAAGCAACTATTCTCATTGCTGCTAATCCGGTTTTTCATGATCGAACCAAACATTTTGAGATTGATCTTCATTTTGTTAGAGAAAAGGTTGTTTCTGGTATGTTGGATGTTGTTAAAATTGATACTAATGACCAACCTGCGGATATCTTTACCAAGGGTCTTGGTGTGGCTCAACATTCGTACTTAAGCACTCAATTATGCTTGGTTGATCCTTTTGTTGTTAATCATACATATTTGAATTGAGGGGGCATGTTGAAAAAGATAAGTTCCTAAAGTTTTTTTTTATCTTTTTATTCCATTTCAAATTTGTGATTAATCGTATTTTGTTTTGGTTTGTTTATTTCCGGTTTGGGCTTATGGCTGTTTTGGGCTTGTTCTTGCGTTTCTGGGCTTTGGTAAAGAGGGCTAGGTTGCTGCTATAAAGTCGGTAGAGACGCTGTTGGCTGATACGCTTCTTCACACCTGTAAACCCTAGTTCGGAACATCATGCGGCTTACTCCCTGGCGATTCTTCTCCACTAATACCAACCTGCAACTCTTTGTTGCTGGTTTGATTTTCCTTGGCTTGCAATCGTGAAATCTGCGATGACTGCCTCGCTATAGATCATTGGTTTAGTTGTTTATGTATTGGTTGTAATCTAGTACTGTTTTGGTTTTGGTTATTGTAACTATTAGTTTTTTAAGGTTTTTATCAACCCGCGACTTGTAGCCCGTCAAATAGCGGAAAAAATTAACGTTTTTATCACTTAAAAAAATACCAGTTAAATCGTGAAATACATCAGAATCTTTAAAAAAAGTTGTAAAAAACAAGAAAAATCAGAATAAAAAACTTTTCTTTTTAAAATGTAATCTGACATCAACGAAACGATGATGATGCCAGCACTGGAGCGACCGACCCATGGGTCGCACGAACCAACTGAGCTACCCACCACTTTGGTTCACTTACAGTAACAAATAATATGCATATCTAAGCTTTAAAAACTTGTTCCAAAAGCTTCAAAAATCAAAAGTTATAAAACTTGTCTAATTCGTCTAATACATAATTACTAATAAGATTAAAGTAAAGTCTTTCATGAATAGTAACCATATCCTTCATGTAAGCCACGTATTGTTCTGTTGTTGGCCCACCGTATTGTCAGTAGAAGTGATTCATTGAAATTCTTGCATGCCTTAATATCGATAATGCATTAAAATATTAAATACACTTTAGCAATATCAATACAGTATGCCATAAAATTTAAAATTTTAAATTTATATGATAAATCTTTAATAACTTTTTTCTTTCAAAATTCGTAAAACATGCTCCCAAATTTGGATATGTGTCCAAGTTTTTAATTTCTTGGTATTTGTTTTCTTTTCCTTTTTCTTATGATTGTCGTATTAATATGCTTTTATTAATATGTTTTTATAAGTTTTGAAAACAATCAATCTTACAAAGCTTTTTAGATATGAAAATTTTTAAGGTTTTTTTTCTGTTGATTAATATAAAATTAGTTGATACAGACGAGTCAATATGAAAAAATATAACTAATGCGACCATCAAGGTAAGATGTTATGCTTCCATCGCTATACAACAGAGTTACGATCGCTTTTACGACATGATATACCTGAACATTTTACGTCGGAGTAACAATCGTCAAGACATCGGGAAAACATGCTAGTTTAAATTAGTTTTTCATTTTTCCTACCTTTTGGATTTTCTACACACTTCAATCATATATAATTAGATATAACTTTAACTAATACCTTTTTAAACGATATGATTCATGATTGATAGTAGAGAATGTTACCCACCTCGGTTGATGACGAAAACAGACACGAGTCAGACTAACACTTATCCACCCCTCGTGTCACCATATCCGTCCAAACCTCATGACGAACGCAGTGACACCACCGGACCTGCCCCCACCGCCAACGCGTCACCTCCTCATTAGCCCTCTCTTCTTTTACTCTTCGTATACAAACCCCTCCATTCCATACACCCCTCCATGAACAACCTCGAATCGACGCCTTCTTATCCAAGCAATTCTCTCTCCTGCTGCGACTTCAACGAACGAAGCCACGTTTTCAACTTCCGGATACTATCGTCCACGTAAACCCTTCAGGTTATATATACTACATCTGTATCTTCTTATTAGCCACTGCTGGAAACCCTAGCTCAACCAGGAAGGGGGAGAACTAGATCTGAAGGTAAAAAGCAGCGCAGTTGATTCAAGGAGTGATTAATCGGTTTCTTCAATGACTTGTGACGGTTTGGAGTTGCCGCCGGGGTTCCGATTCCATCCGACGGATGACGAATTGGTTATGCATTACTTATGTCGGAAATGTGCGTCTCAGCCTATTTCCGTTCCGATTATTGCTGAAATTGATCTCTATAAGTTCGATCCGTGGCAGCTTCCTGGTAATTTTGAATTTCGTTTAATCCTGTTTCTGATTTCTCTATTCGTTTTGCCCTAATTTGACGAACAAAGACTCTGTTTTAGTGATTTGGATTGTTTTGCCCTATTTTTTCGATTTGTTTGGATTGATTTGGGCAGGTATGGCTTTGTATGGAGAAAAGGAGTGGTACTTCTTCTCTCCGAGAGACAGGAAGTATCCCAAAGGATCACGACCGAATAGAGCTGCCGGAACTGGTTATTGGAAGGCTACCGGAGCTGATAAACCGATCGGAAAACCAAAGCCGGTTGGAATTAAGAAGGCCTTGGTGTTCTACGCCGGAAAAGCTCCGAGAGGGGTGAAAACGAATTGGATAATGCACGAGTATCGTCTCGCTAACGTCGATCGATCTGCCGGCAAGCGGAACAACAATCTTAGGGTATAAACTTTAATCACTGAAGAACAGTGTTTTCAAAATCGGACTGGATTGAAAACTTACATAAAACCGGTTCAGTTAACTTATTTGAATCGTTTTTATTTGAACCCGGTCAAAACTGTAAAAAGATTTTAAGATTGTTTTTATGTTTTTTTTTTAAATAATTGACTATTTTTATTTGAGACACTATATTTTATTTATTTAATTTTTTATATTTTATTTAAATTATAAATTAATATTAAAATTAAACATGTATATATAGTTTGTTTTAAAAAGTAGATGTATAAAGTACTTTATATATGATTTATATTATAATATCATCTGGTTTTTAAATTTATAAATTTAGTCAAGTCTTCGTCCGATTTTGAAAGCATTGCTAACAATTTCTTTTCAAAAATCCAACTTCAATAGTTCACTAACACTTGATTTGATTTGTATTTTGCAGTTAGATGATTGGGTATTATGTCGAATATACAACAAGAAAGGTGCGATCGAGAAGCACAATGTTACCGATAATCAATCATCTGAAATGGAAATCGAAACAAAACCCAAAATTACCGGATATACCCCTACACCTCCGGTACATCCGCCATCCTCGGTGCCCCATCATGTCATGAACGACGTGTTTCATTTTGATACATCGGACTCGGGTCCAACTTTACATACGGATTCAAGCCCCGAACACGAAAAAGAGGTCGAAAGTGACTCGAAAAGAAATGAGCTCCGATTTAGTTACATGGACCCATTTCAAGATGACGCTTTTACCCCTCGATCGCAATACTATAACGACTATCAACTGTCTCCATTACAAGATATGTTTATGTACACACCGAAGCCTTTTTAGATGTGAAACTACTTCTGTACAATTGTTTAAGCGCAAAGTACATACAGTCAATGGAAGTGGTGGAGGAATTTGGGCTAATTAAAATTTAGAGCACAATCACATGAAGGTGTAATTCTTGAATTGGGCCCGCAAGTTGAAGGGCAAAATGGGTATAATCTTGTTATGGGCCTAGGAGCAAATCTGCTAAATGGTTGATATAGAGTAGTGATGGGCAAATTGCCATAGATGGAAGAATTTTTGATGTTGGCATGTTTTTTTTCCCATTGTAGAACACAAATCATTTCCTTTTAGATTTGTAATTTGATGAACAAGGAAATGAACTATAAATGTGTTGGTTTTTATTATTTCTGGTTCTTTGATTATTTTTAAGTCATAAGTTATTAAAGAAAGAAAGATAAATAATATATTTTAAATTATGTGAAAATCACAAAAATAACTGATTAGAATAAACATTTTATGTAAAAATTTATTTATTTGACCATTACAGATGATTAAAGAAAAGAATATCACAACCAAAAGAGGCCACAATAAACATAGATACGATTTTGGCTTACTAAAAAATAGTAGGGGTGACCAAAAGAGCCACATAGATATCGCCATTGGTGCGGCAGTAGACATAGATATCGTCATTGGTGCGGCAGTAGCGCAGTAAAAAAAATAGTATAAGGTAGTTACAGGATCACCGGGTAGGTATGAAAAGCAAGAGAAAGAAATGACCAAGCTGATTCTATAGGCCTATTCTAACGATTGTATCACAACTTATTCTTTCTTCTTCACTTCAATAAAAAATGCCGCAAATGGACATAGATATCGTCATTGATGCGGTTTTGGTGTAGTAAAAAAAATAGTATATCTCAATAAAAAAAATGCCAAAATAGATTAGTAGTGGCGGAGCCAGGAATTATTTCTAGTGGGGTCATTTTTTTTCTATGTTCAAACTTCTAAGTTACCGACTATAATTCTTTTGGGCCGGTTCGGTTGATCAGGTCGGGTTGCCGGGTTGGTCACATAATAAGATACATTACGATAATGAAAATGCATCGTCACTTGAAACCAAATGATAAAAATGCATCGTCATTTCCCTACGGGTTTTCATCTTTTGAAAACGATCCATTACATCTTCAACCGAAACGTTCTTAAAGAACTTTTTTTTAATGAAACAAATGCAAGAATCGTTCAATTAAACAAACGTAAGAAACGTTCTTAAAGAACCCTTGTTTCCACCATTTTTATTGCAAGATTAGATATACCATTCATGTTGGCAAACCTTGTATCTCATTTCACATAGGCAATGTAGGTGTCGAGCTCATTTATAAGTTTGTCTTTAACCTCATGATCAAAATCATATAGATACATATATGTCAACCTTAAATTATTTTGTATACTAAAGTTACAAAAATTATTATTCGGGCTTAAAGTAAAATAATTGAAGTACTTAGTCGGAGTCTATACTCTTTTTTTTTGTTTTTCACTTTTAGTTGGGTTTATAGTTAATTAGGCTTTAGGCTTATATAGTTATGGGTTTAGAGTTAATTAATTTATGGGCTTAAAGTTAGATTACTTATGGGTTTAGAGTTAATTTACTTATGGACTTATTAAATAAATCTAACTTATGAGTTTAATTAATAAAATTAAAAAAAATCATATTTTATTAAGGTTCGGGGTCAAATATTTTTTTTTCAAAAGCCAATGGGGTTGACGTCAAAAAAAGATTGGGGTCGCTCGGCATTTAGGTAACATACGTCTACTCAAAATTTGAAATCACTTGACCCCACTTGGCATCACATACCTCCGCCAATGGCCATTGGTGCGGTTTTGGCTTAGTAAAAAATGGTGTAGCGTTTCGACCAATTAGAAAATACAATTACATAAAAATATCTCAATCAAAAGAAGCCACAATCGACATAGATATCGCCGTCGGTGCAGTTTTGGCTTAGTAAAAAATGTAGCATTTCGACCAATTAGATAATGACACGTCATTCTAAAAAAAGAGGCCACAATAGACCAGATATCGCCATCGGTGCGGTTTTGGCTTAGTAAAAAAATGTAGCGTTACGACCAATTAGAAAATGACACGTCATGCTAAAAAGAGAAAGAGCACGACGTTTTGGATAGAAAAGCGCAACTAACAAGATTTCCCTTCTTTTATGTTGTTATTGGTGCTGAGACAACATGTTGAGGTGGTGCTCTGTGACTTAGACGTTGTTGAGGAGCAATTGAGAGAGAGAGAAAGAAAGCAACAGAGAAATGAAGTGAGTTTGAATATGTATAAGCGGATGGTAGTTTATACAAATCCACTTGTATATGGGTAATATTCGCTTAGGTCAGAGGATTTTAATAACCACCTACCTTTTTATTTAAATGAATTTAAAAGTTTTAACCATCATCACCAACGTCCTAATCATGATTATGTATTAATTACATCGATTTACTATCAAAACTATGTTTTAATTACCAAACACCAAATGATGATCATCCTCTAAACATACCACTATATTCAAGAAGTTGGTTACAAATACAAAAGGCATAATAGAGGCAAAATCAACAAAAATGTGCTTCTTGATAGACGAAACAACGATCACCATCAATAAACAAAATCAAGAATTAGAGTGAAACAACAACAACAACAAGAACGTGTTCAGTTGCACAACTCATACATAAAATATGTGAAGAAAACATGCGAAGCGTGATTGAACCTTTGTGAAAAGATTTTGACACCTCATAAACTTTTCCTTTTCATTCTAGACTAGAAGTGATAGGTGCCCTCTTTATTGCCGACTTTTATGTCACTTTTAACCTCAAAAAGAAAATCTTTTTTTTTTCTTTTAAGCGGGGCCATGTGTTCATTTCTTTCAAGGTGACCACATAAAACAAAAACAAGTGGAAACTTGTATTGTAATCTCTCTTTTTATTTTACCTTTATTTTGACACCTAATAAATTTATATTTTTTTAACGACTAAATTCCTAGTTTTGTGAAGGATACTGGTAAAATTGTACTCGTCAAAATTCGAACCCATAATTTCCCTAGGATGAAACACTTTATAGGGAAACCTCATGACAACCGGACAAGTATCCTTATGATTTTTTTTTGAAAGACAAATTTCTTTAATCCTATGAGAGTGAGACTTGAACCCATGATCTTATCAATTCTTAATGTTCCTAGAGGATTTTCCTCTACCAAATAGCCTTATGATAAGCTTTTAAACTAGATATATAATATCATGCTATGTCTTATATTATTATACTAGGTTAGTTCCCGTGTATTACACGGTTAATGAAAAGAAACATATATTATTCATAAGTGTCTAAATAAGAATTACTTTACATAGTGAAAAAAAATAAAATTACAGTTATATTCACAAAACCAAATTACATAAGGTAAATTTTTTAGATTCTAAAAAGTTGATTTTGATTAATTGTTATTTGCTTAACAAAGATAAGTTGTTAATTTTTTTTAAAAATTGTCAATTTAATTCTCTAATTATAGTAAATTTGCGACAGTTAATTTATTGATTTTGTTATAATTTAAATAATACAAAGTTCAAAATTTTCAAATCAAACGGTTTTTAAGTTCTAATCAAATGATATTAAATAATTGTAGCAATTATATTTGTTAAGCATTTATTATTTGTGAGAGGTTTAAAATCTTAAATTATAATTAAACTTTAGGTGGAAAACCATTTAACAAAAACCTTTATTTATTAGGGAGTATAGATTAATATTTTTCTTTAATTAGTTATATTATGAATTCTTATTATATATTCTTATTTAATATAATTATTATTCTTCTTTAATAATATATTTATAATATCATTATTATTTAATAAGATATAGGTGCATTTATTAGGAGAGAGAGGCGGAAAAACCAATGTGAGAATGCATGAGGGAGTGACATGTGACAATCCAAAACCTTTATTTATTAGTATGCATAGATTTACTAAAAATAAAATCATACCCAAACACATTTTGAAGTGTCGGCCAATCCAAAGCCACCGACCAAACTTCCAACAAACACCCATCAACTATCTATAGTTTTAAATAATATCCTTTAACTTTCTAAATTTTCAATATACCTCTCAAATTTCAAAGTTTCAAATTTACTCCTTGATAAAATTCTCAAATCCACCCTCAAATTTCTAAACTCTCAAGTTTACCCTCAGATTTCGTTTCTTTTTTTTAATATTCGTTTATAAAAATTATTTTTTCCTATTTTTATTTTGTTTTACTTTGTTACCAACTTCTTTAACGAATTTGTCGTTTAAATGTTAACTCCTATTTGCGCCGTAATTTATCTTTTTTTCGATCTCCATAGTCGAGTCGTGGCAACTTCATACATTTTTTATGTATTAAGCACGGTATTGTGACCGCCGCAACGTGCGTAATGCAATTCGCAAGTGGATTTTTTTCTTTCTATTTTTATTCTTTCTAATGTGTGGTCAAATACAATATTTTTGCAAATATATTTCGCATCATCTCAACTTGCAGGCGTGTGTTCGAGACCAGGGAAATGTGGTTTTTTCTTTTTCTTTTATATTTGTTTTTAAAAATTACTTTTTTTGTTTCATAAAATTTTTCTTTCATTGTTACTAACTTTATTTTATGAATTTGTCGTTTCAATGTTAGCTCCTGTTTGCAGCGTAACGTGTGAGACATAATACTTTTTTTATATATATGTTTAGATTTATAGAACCAATTCTTTTATATACTTAGTCACGTTAATGTTATCGTCGAAACACGCGTAACAAAGTTTACTAACACGCCTATTAGGAGTTCATTTCTAGTCCTACCACAATAGGAGAATCGAAGACCACAAAGAGTAACGGATTTAACGTACAAGAAACGAAACACGTGCAATTTTCTACCAATAACACGTAATCAAAAGATAAGGTAATGCCCAAAACATTATCTTCTTTCACCAACTAATATTTTATTTCATTAACTAATCACATAATTAAATATGGTTATCATGCATTCTACTACACTAAATATTAAAAGTATATAAACTCTACTTTAATCTTGATCTATCTAGACTAATCTTGATCTTGAGAAAAAGTTTTTTATTACGAAATTAGGTTTGTCATTATCAATATTATTTTATTAAAATATACATGTACTAGTCTTAAAACCCGTGTGTTACACGGAGTTATAAATAAAATAATGTAAAAAAAATACAAATTGAGACTAAATAAATGATGAATACAATTCATAAATTAGTAAACATTCTTTGTATACAACGTTGATGTTCTGTTTGAAAATTTTTCATCCTTGTCTAACACTAAAATTTTTGACTCGTCTCTGATTTTAAATCTTGAAAATACCACATACAATTGACAAGCAATTAGACATTAGCATTGTTGCAAATAAGCTTTGTAGGTAATAACCAGATCCTAATGACTTGCTTCTTGAATTGATTTGATGTACTCTATGTCATCACCTAAAAGACCCAAATCATAACATGCATCTCTAAATGTAGTACATAGATGACCATTTACTGTTCGAATATCTTCAAATGATCTTGGTCCTTTGACTTTGTTTAAAAGAAGTCTTAAGAAATAGGTTTCACCAGAAGAAGGAGAAACTGAATGAATTCTACCAATTAAAAAGACTTTTTTCTTGGTTCCCAACACCGATCTGGAATTTTATAAACAAATTTTGTAAGGAATTCAACGTAAGTAAGTTCTCATACTTGTTCATATTTTGCGTTATACATCATCCAATGTAACATCCCAAAAATAAAACGACAGTTATAATAACGGAATAAACGAACGAGGCATGACGGGTCGGGTCGGATGGGTCAGCGGGCTATAAATAGCCTATGCCACCCTTTTCTCTCATTTGCAACTTTTAGAGAGAGAAACCGTAGAGAGAGAAAGTTGGCGGATCGACCCGAGACTTCAGCAAAGTGTTACTCCATAACTCGTGAGAAGAACCTCCGGATCAGAAACTCGATTCAGGTAACAATCCGACCTAAATCTGAGTTTTAGTTCATTTTTGGGTTTTTCGGGTTTTGGGTGAATAGGTAAGGTTTGAACGGATGAAACTGAAAGATAATCATGGATTTGTGTTCCTTAATGGAAAACGAACGTTTTGAATGAAAACTGGTTCGGGATCTTGACATGATCAGACCCGAATGCGAAAGTTAGGGTTTTTCACGAAGAACAGGTCGTGCGCACTTGCTAAGTGCGCACGGAGCAGGTCCTGCGCACTTTCTAAGTGCGCAGGAGGAGGGACCTGCGCATTTGATAAGTGCTCAGAAGGAGGACCTGCACACTTGATAAGTGCGCAGGCAGCAGGGTCTGCGCACTTGCCAAGTGCGCAGACATCAGAACTGGTTAAGTGAAGTCAGCATGTTAGAATGGTTAAACCGTTAGAGTCGGGATTGGTCTGATGTGTATTTAACTAATCAATTCAGATCGGAAGTGACGTTGTTGGACCTTCATTTAGGACAACCCATATTAGCGTATCAGGTGAGTTCTAGAGCCCTCATTTAAGTGTTTTGTTAAATGTTTTGGGCTGGTGTGCATACTTACGAAATAATGTTTTAACGAAATGATGTTTTAACGAAACGATGTTTACGAAAGGAAAGTCTATGAAGTGTTTTTGCCAAAAAGGTTTACGAATGTTTATGAACGGTCTAAATGAGGGAATGTTTAATGAAAAGGGAAAGAGGTAAAGGTTTAAAGAAGTCATTATAAATCTAATCTGTCGAACGAATGGAATTGACGAATGAAGTCTGGGAATGTGATTCCCAGCCTTGTGGTAGATTATGGACAGCGAGCCATAGTTACCATAAGAACAACAAGGGAGTGTCTTGGTGGCCTGTCGATGGTTTTGATGTTGTACAACTGGTAAGGGAGTAACGACGGTTACTCGGGTGATGACGATCATCCTAAGTGAATAAGGTAAGGGAAATCAATGACGGCGATACGTAACGGTTGATTCCCAAAGGAAAGATGCGTGTTGGGCAATGACGGCGATACGTAACGGTTGACCCCACGTAGTGAATGGTTGGGCAATGACGGCGATACGTAACGGTTGACCCCACGTAGTGAATGGTTGGGCAATGACGGCGATACGTAACGGTTGACCCCACGTAGTGTATGGTTGTGGCAATGACGGCGATACGTAGCGGTTGCCCACATCACCAAAGGTTCCTTCGGGGACACTGTGACGCGTAAAGTAAGATACAGAATTAGATAACGATAATGTATGACTTAAATGAATGTTAAAAGTTTTAACGAACGATCCGTTCAACGGTGTTTATGATAATGATGTTGATGATGATATGGGTACAAAACCTTTTTAAAGATGTTAGATTATTACATGATTTTGTGAAAGGTTTTACTAAATGAATGAATGATATGTTTTTGGCAAATGTTGATGTTAAAGTCTTTATGAATTGCTAGAACTCACCAGCGTAGCTGACTTTTTAGTGTGCACATTCAGGTTAAGGCAGGTTATGATGATGGACGGTGATGCTTGGCTAGCGAGAGGAGTTACCCGGCTGACTATGAAGACCGGCATCCCGTTATGTTTTAGTTATGATGTATTTATGTTTTAAACAATGTTTACGCTTCCGCATGTATGAACAATGATGACGTTATGTTTAAATGAAATTTTTCGCTGCGTTATTTGATATTCATGTTTAAGAACTGTTTGTGAATGAGTAAATCCAACAAGTGGGGCCTCCTGGGTTTGGGGCCTTACAAGTTGGTATCAGAGCAATAGTTTGAGAGATTCGAAAACTCCCAGTGTCTGAACTTAAACCTTGAATGGGACCAAAAGCGGATGCCAGTACGGGTAACTCGAGCCACAGCATCAGGTATGAAGGTAGTATATATTTACGTATATAGTATGCCTTAGAAAGGGTTAGGTAAGGACTTGTGTTCTGATGGAATCACAAAGGTGGTCAAATAGAAATCGAAAGGTAGTGTAATGGTTAATTGCAGATGGCCAGTGTATATTAACATCTTACAGTACTTATTGAATTTTATTTGTTAACTAGCGTGATAACATTGGATTCCTTGTCTTTTAGAACGAAATGGAGGGTAGAATAGGCAGAAGGCGTGGTGGGGGTTGTACCGGATGACACGGTAGGATTTCCGCCCACCAAGTTTATAGTAAAAAGGCAAGTGTTCTTGCGGAACCAGAAGGTAGTGTGCATGAGACCGTACGAGTGTGATGCGAGATGTCCTCTGTTGTGTTGACTTAGCGCGGAAGTGGTAAGAAATGTCGAGGAGAATACCGGGACAAAACCTCAACTTTGAAGAGACGCGAGTATTATGAAGTGTTATAAGAGGAACTAGAATGCTCGAGTAAGGTAAATTGGAAATTTCATTTGGATCCGCGAAATTATGAATTTACAGGTGCACGTGCATGATAGCGAATTTTGTGGTGTTGATTAATGCTTACGTATCAGAGTTGATCCAATTACTCAACCACGACTACGAGATGTTAGTCACCCGAGTAGCGATTTAAAGATATTGATGAACATCATTAGTAATAGTAACGATGTCAGAGATGGTATACCTTACAGAGGTGAAGGATGTCAACGAGTACGAGCCACAGACAAGATGAGGAGGAATGAAACTTCGGTTTACCTAAGTCAGACGAGCATACGTATCAAGGATGCCAAGGAGCTAGGGTGGACTACGCTTAGTACAAAAACGTTATGGTGAATAAGAATCGGTCTACGGTTGAAGTATGCATGAGCATGAAGGAAATAACCATACAAGTGTATGTCTAAAGAATATATGAGTGCATGAATGCACAAATGGCATCTTTCCATGTAGAAGACAATCCAAGACAACTAATAAGAGTATCTGCTAAAACGAGAAAATAGATATACCAACAACAACAAGAGACGGGAACCACGATGTTAATTAGGGCGTGCAGACTAAACCAAATTAAACCAGATCTGACCCAAGGATTGTTTGTCTAGAATGAAAGTGAAGGACAAGTAAGACCAACGAATGTGACTTTAGAAGAAATGCATGCAGAAAAGGCTAATGGAAACGAGTAGCTAGAGAATATATATTGTCGGTCAGATGGGATGCCAATCCCTAAGACCATCCAGTGATATGTAGGAAGGATGGTGTTCAATGAACTAACGATGTGAAACATAAAACCTGACAAGTACGCTTGAAAGAAAGACTAGAAGGAGATTGTGTATGAAAATATGAATGAAAAGTTCGAGCGACTAGTGTTCCATTTGAATGAATACCTTCCCGACGAGTTGAGTGTGATAAGGGACACCTCTGATACGGTTCCTACAGGAACGAAGCGATACGGTTCCTGCGGGAACGAAGCGATACGGTTCCTGCGGGAACGAAGCGATACGGTTCATGCGGGAACGAAGCGATACGGTTCCTGCGGGAACGAAGCGATACGGTTCCTTCTGGAATGAAGCGATATGGTTCCTTAGGGAACGAGACGATGTGGTTCCTTCGGGAATGAGATGGTACGGTACCTTCGGAAACTTGATAGTAGGAATCATTCGGGAACGAGATATTATGATTTATTCGAGAACGGCATGGTATGGTCCTTCAAGGACGAATGCACCATGGACAGCTTATGAGGTATACACAATGATCCAAATAGTCGAGAGACGATCGATAGTAACCGTCCAGATGGCAAAGTAGATAACCTTAACGAGGAGTTGAAATTATGGCCATGGAGTCTTCTGTGGACAACTCCGAGTTTGATAAGACATTTCACTTAGTATGACGATATGAGAACCCTAACGGTTAGATGTGAAAGACCAACTAGGGATGTACGATGCTGAAAAAGATAACGTCTATCAAGAACAAGAGAGGTATAGTCAAGACTACACAAGAATCTATCAACGGGAGAGTGATTGCATATGCGCCGCGGCAGTTGAAAGTTCACGAAGTCAACTATCCGACTCATGATTTGGAACTTGCTGATGTCGTATTTGCGTTGAAAATATGGAGGCACTACCTTTACGGGGTGAAGTTTACTATTTACTCCGACCACAAAAGTTTGAATTACTTCTTCGAACAAAGGGAGCATAATATGAGGCAGAGACGATGGTTGGAACTCCTGAAGGATTATGACTGTGGGATCATGTACCATCCTGGAAAGGCAAACGTGGTGGCTGACGCTTTAAGCCGAAAGGATGTGCCTACTCCTATTAGAGTGAAAGCTTGCAAGTTGGTGGTAACGTCGGATGTGATGAGAGAAATCGAAAAGGCTCAAGATGAGGCACTTAAAGAAGAAAACATAAAGAAGGAAAGGATGGTTGGCCAACAGGACAAGTTGGAATATAACACCCTTGGTGTTAGGACACGTTTTGGACGGATATGGATACCTATGGGTGGCGAAATTAGGACCAAAATCTTGGATGAGGCTCAAAAGTCTTGTTACTCTATCCATCTCGGTACCAATAAAATGTACCAAGATCTGAGAAAGGAATACTGGTGGCATGGAATGAAACATGATGTGACGAAGTATGTAAGCAAGTGCTTGACTTGCTCGCAAGTAAAGGCCGAGCACCAGAAACCGTATGGAAAGATTCAACCACTTGATATACCGGAATGGAAGTGGGAACACATTACCATGGACTTCATAACTAAGCTACCTCGCACAGCTAAAGGTCATGACACCATTTGGGTAATTGTGGACCGTTTAACGAAGAGTGCTCATTTCCTACCTATTCGCGAGACGTTCTCGTCGGAAAGGTTAGCGGAAGTATTTATTAACGAAGTAGTAGCACGGCATGGGATGCCTTTGACGATTGTATCTGACCGGGACACACGATTCACATCGAGGTTCTGGAAAAGATTTCACGAGGCGATGGGTACGAGGCTTAATATCAGCACAGCATACCACCCACAAACGGATGGTCAGTCCGAAAGGACCATTCAGACAATGGAAGATATGCTCCGACCTTGTATTATCTACTTCGGTGGCAGTTGGGACAGCCATCTGTCGTTAGCCGAATTCTCCTACAACAATAGTCATCACACGACGATAGGCATGCCGCCTTACGAAATGTTGTATGGGAGAAGATGTAGGACCCCGGTTTGTTGGGGTGAGATTGGGCAGAAGGAGTTAGGAAGCCTGGAAGTCGTAAGAGAAACGTCAAAAAGGTTTGATCAAATCAAGGCACGAATGAAGGCCGCACAAGATCGTCAGAAATCCTATGCGGATAAACGACGAAGGCCTATTGAGTTTGATATTGGTGACAGAGTAATGCTGAAAGTGTCGCCATGGAAGGGAATCATACGATTCAGAAAGAGAGGAAAGTTAAGTCCGAGGTTTGTCGGACCGTTCAGGATAATGACACGGGTTGGTGAAGTCGCTTATCGGTTAGAGTTGCCTGATGAGTTAAGTGGGATTCATCCTACCTTCCATGTATCACACTTGCGAAAGTGTTTGGCGGATGAATCGGCTCACGTACCACTTACTGACATCGAGGTCGACAACAGCCTTAATTACATCGAAGAACCCGCGGCCATCCTTGATCGGAAGGAGAAGCGTTTACGTAATAAAGTTATCCAATTGGTTAAAGTCCAATGGAAGCATCGAAAGGGATCGGAAGCCACTTGGGAAACGGAGAAGGAAATGAGGGAGTCGTACCCTCATCTATTTGACTTATGATAAGGTTTCGGGGACGAAACCTATTGTAAGGGGGGTAGACTTGTAACATCCCAAAAATAAAACGACAGTTATAATAACGGAATAAATGAACGAGGCATGACGGGTCGGGTTGGATGGGTCAGCGGGCTATAAATAGCCTATGCCACCCCTTTTCTCTCATTTGCAACTTTTAGAGAGAGAAACCGTAGAGAGAGAAAGTTGGCGGATCGACCCGAGACTTCAGCAAAGTGTTACTCCATAACTCGTGAGAAGAACCTCTGGATCAGAAACTCGATTCAGGTAACAATCCGACCTAAATCTGAGTTTTAGTTCATTTTTGGGTTTTTCGGGTTTTGGGTGAATAGGTAAGGTTTGAACGGATGAAACTGAAAGATAATCATGGATTTGAGTTCCTTAATGGAAAACGAACGTTTTGAATGCAAACAGGTTCGGGATCTTGACATGATCAGACCCGAATGCGAAAGTTAGGGTTTTTCACGAAGAACAGGTCGTGCGCACTTGCTAAATGCGCACGGAGCACGTCCTGCGCACTTTCTAAGTGCGCAGGAGGAGGGACCTGCGCATTTGATAAGTGCGCAGGAGGAGGACCTGCGCACTTGATAAGTGCGCAGGCACTAGGGTCTGCGCACTTGCTAAGTGCGCAGGCAGCAGGGTCTGCGCACTTGCCAAGTGCGCAGACATCAGAACTGGTTAAGTGAAGTCAGCATGTTAGAATGGTTAAACCGTCAGAGTCGGGATTGGTCTGATGTGTATTTAACTAATCAATTCAGATCGGAAGTGACGTTGTTGGACCTTTGTTTAGGACAACCCATATTAGCGTATCAGGTGAGTTCTAGAGCCCTCTTTTAAGTGTTTTGTTAAATGTTTTGGGCTGGTGTGCATACTTAAGAAATAATGTTTTAACGAAACGATGTTTACGAAAGGAAAGGCTATGAAGTGTTTTTGCCAAAAAGGTTTACGAATGTTTATGAACGGTCTAAATGAGGGAATGTTTAATGAAAAGGGAAAGAGGTAAAGGTTTAAAGAAGTCATTACAAATCTAATCTGTCGAACGAATGGAATTGACGAATGAAGTCTGGGAATGTGATTCCCAGCCTTGTGGTAGATTATGGACAGCGAGCCATAGTTACCATAAGAACAACAAGGCAGTGTCTTGGTGGCCTGTCGATGGTTTTGATGTTGTACAACTAGTAAGGGAGTAACGACGGTTACTCGGGTGATGACGATCATCCTAAGTGAATAAGGTAAGGGAAATCAATGACGGCGATACGTAACGGTTGATTCTCAAAGGAAAGATGCGTGTTAGGCAATGACGGCGATACGTAACGGTTGACCCCACGTAGTGAATGGTTGGGCAATGACGGCGATACGTAACGGTTGACCCCACGTAGTGA
Source organism: Smallanthus sonchifolius (assembly GCA_023525975.1). NCBI lineage: Eukaryota > Viridiplantae > Streptophyta > Magnoliopsida > Asterales > Asteraceae > Smallanthus > Smallanthus sonchifolius. The sequence goes on along the minus strand of CM042041.1, from coordinate 53,881,679 downwards.
ATGGTTGGGCAATGACGGCGATACGTAACGGTTGACCCCACGTAGTGAATGGTTGGGCAATGACGGCGATACGTAACGGTTGACCCCACGTAGTGAATGGTTGGGCAATGACTGCGATACGTAATGGTTAACCCCACGTAGTGTATGGTTGTGGCAATGACGGCGATACGTAGCGGTTGCCCACAACACCAAAGGTTCCTTCAGGGACACTGTGACGCGTAAAGTAAGATACATAATTAGATAACGATAATGTATGACTTAAATGAATGTTAAAAGTTTTAACGAACGATCCGTTCAACGGTGTTTATGATAATGATGTTGATGATGATATGGGTACGAAACCTTTTTAAAGATGTTAGATTATTACATGCTTTTGTGAAAGGTTTTACTAAATGAATGAATGATATGTTTTTGGCAAATGTTGATGTTAAAGTCTTTATGAAATGCTAGAACTCACCAGCGTAGCTGACTTTTTAGTGTGCACATTCAGGTTAAGGCAGGTTATGAGGATGGACGGTGATGCTTGGCTAGCGAGAGGAGTTACCCGGCTGACTATGAAGACTGGCATCCCATTATGTTTTAGTTATGATCTATTTATGTTTTAAACAATGTTTACGCTTTCGCATGTATGAACAATGATGATGTTTTGTTTAAATGAAATTTTCCGCTGCGTTATTTGATATTCATGTTTAAGAACTGTTTGTGAATGAGTAAATCCAACAAGTGGGCCTCCTGGGTTTGGGGCCTTACATCCAAGATAAAAACATTAAAGAAGCAACAGGTGGTTTGTTGAGTATATTTCCAATATCATCGTCCGCACCATATATAACTTGTTGACCAAGAAGATAGAAAGGAAGCCACATAACAGAAGGCGTCCTATAATTGAAGAACTACTTCAATATATATTTTAACGTAAAAGTATATCTGATAATTTGCCAACTTTTCTATTTTTTGAGAAAAATGATAATCTATCAACTTTTGTGTTAATATTATACATTTTCACGTTTCATAAAATTACATTTTAGCAACTTTTATACATTTAGAAAACTTTCACAAAAAAGTCACAATTTTAATGTTTGTTTTAAATCCTAAAATATGTTAAGCCGTTCCTGACTTAAAAACCTCCTGCATAATAAACTACTTGCTACATAATTAACTATCCAATATAATACTTTTAGCATGGCTTCGCAATCTAAACATCAAATTTGATCCGAACCGAAGTTTAGCTTGAAACAAATAACAGTAAAATAAAATGTGAAGTCATTTCTTTCTTTATTTCTTTTTCTTTCAAACTAATTAGAGTTTATAAAAGATTATACGTTTTATAACATGAAAGTATAAAACAAGTTGGTTGGAAGAATATGCTTTCAAGCCTTGAAATTAGAAAAATACATATTAATACAAGGCTTAACCACCTAAATGAAAATCATTTTAACAAAATAAAACGTGACAAATATTTATACAAGAGATTAGTATTTTTGACATTATTTTACTTCTTGTCTTCTAATTTAAGAACATAAAAATATACAAGAGGATTACCTACATTTTCTCACCCCATTCTCGCACATATTTTCGGTATTTTAGATTCTATGACACAAAATTTCCTTACTGTGTTTGGGATGTCGTACATAAATTGACGACATCTCTTCATATGATCGAGCCCCCTTCATCATCAACAACGATTTTCTTAAACAACAAAGCATAAGATTTGCTAGCCCGGTTTAATAAAAGTCCGATCTTGAAATCAAGATCTGACTCTGATCGTGACCTGACTAGCTAATCCAACTATTTATCAGTTTTCTCTGACATTTCTCGTTAGTTAACGATGAAGGTGGTTAAATTGCATTTGGCTTCGGTCGTATGTTTCGTTTCTATGATAATTGTCATGGCGGATTCTAACCCGTCCCCGTTCAAGTGAGTGTTTAGGTTCATGCATATGATGATATGAGCATATCAATGCGATATCTTGATATTGATTTTGTGATTTGTAGTGAAACCATGAGCAACAGGAGGGAGTTGATCAGGCATAAGAAACATAACGGACCGTGCATACCGCATAACTCGATCGATAAATATTGGCGGTGCACCCCCAAATGGGCCGATAACCGTCAGAAGATAGCCGGTTGAGCTCAAGGCTTCGGTCACAACACCGTTGGTGGCAAAGGTGGCAAAATCTACGTCGTTACCAATCCATCCGACAATGACGTGATCAACCCTGCTCCAGGCACCCTTCGCCACGCCGTCCTCCAACCTCAACCGCTTTGGATCATTTTCTCCGCCCACATGAACATCAAGCTTCAACGGGAGCTCATTTTTACTAGCCACAAGACCATAGACGGTCGTGGATTTCATATCCACATCACGGGTGGTGCGGGAATCATGTTACAACATATTAAAAACGTCATAATCTTCAACATCCACTTGTATGATATCACGCCCGCTAAGGGCGGCATGATTAGATCCTCGGTTCATCATGTCGGAATGAGAGGAGCGAGTGATGGAGACGCCATTTGCGTGTTCGGGTCAAGTGACATATGGATCGATCATTGCTCGTTTGCGGGCTCATATGATGGTCTAATCGATGTTGTCGCGCTTTCCACCAATATAAACTATCTCTAATAATCATTTCATCCGACACGATAAGGTCAATAAACGATTTCCCCAAATTCGAAACCCTAATTCTCATTGTTTTGTAAAACCGAATTCGATTTTGAATTTCAGGCTTTGCTATTTTGGTGCAAGCGATGAGACCCCGGATGAGAATATGAGAGTTACAGTCGCTTACAACCACTTCGGGAAAGGACTTACACAACGGTTACCAGCGGTGCGGTGGGGATTCGTTCATGTCGTGAACAACGACTACACAATGTGGAAGTGCTACGCGATCGGAGGTGCAAAAGGTGCAACCATCATCAGCCAGGGGAACCGCTACAAAGCCGAGCATGGTGCCGCCAAGGAGGTGACTCACAGAAATCAAGCTAAGAAAGAAGAATGGGTTAAATGGACATGGAGATCGGAGGGAGATCTGATGCTGAACGGAGCATTCTTTGTTAATTCAGGAAACCCTCATTGGGCAGCGCAATACAAGGGTTACCCGTTGGTGAGACCTGAACCGGCTCATAAGGTTCACGAGCTCACCAACTTCGCCGGTGCTGCCCTCGGGTGCAGAGTAGGATTACCCTGTTAACTAAGCTTCCTGCTGTTGTTGCCATAGTGGGTTAGTTAGATTGTAGCTCTGATGTGTATATAAATGTTTGTTTCCTTTTTGCTGTTTAGGAATCAACTAAGAACAAGACTTTAATCATTCAAATTTGTACATTTCTGTGAATATATTCTTTTCTTCCAATGTCTTTTCATTTCTATCTCACATGTTACAGTGTCACAAACCATCGTGGTTTAGGGTGGTCAATAATAGCCAGGGGAAGGTGGTTATGGAAACATTATCCTCTTATAAGAATGAACAAATTCAAATTACATACCCTCAGGCTGCAATATTATGTTTAGATAACAATAGTATAACATACACAATAACCTTATTTTGCGAAAATCTGCACTGAAAGGACAGAGTGATTGAATAGCAGCAAGCAAATGAATATACATAAAGGTTGAGACGGTTTCCGGCTAAAATATGAAAACCACACTGTCGTGAACACGGGATTTCTGGTTCTGGGCCACGCATTCTGATATCCACATCAAGTTCCTGATCTCCTGCTCCTTCAGTCGCATGTATGCAAAGAACACACCATAGTGGAACTGCGTATTTGTACAAGCACACCAACATTAATTAGGCAGATTATTAAATAATGCAATTGTAAGTAACAAGAGTTTAATAGATGTAATTTGCAAGCACAAACCTGCTGCTCAAAAGATAGGCAGAGTCGCTTCACTTCCTCTTCGTAAAATGCTTTATCGAGCATCTGGCTCTCTCCGTAGGACAGCTTGGAGAATATTGGCTGGTAAGGAGGGTATTTCTCCATCACACCACGAACCTGCAAGTGGCAGTTTAAGATGCATATAAATTCAGTGAGACTGCTACTTTACCCTTCTACCCTCCTGGGAGAGAGAAGGAGGGTGGTTAAAATCTCCAAAATCTGATGGGATGCTTTATGGATAAAGTATATATACCTGATCTATGTCTTCACATACAGCAAGTTCCTCATGGCCATAGGGGTAACTATTTCAAGCCAAAAAGAAAACAAAAATATTATGTAAATAAAAAGGAAAATAGAAGTACATCCATGCAGATTTCTATTCACTTACAGTAAACCAAAACTGGAATATAGTTTCCTGCGGTCATCACGAGTAAGCTCTGTTCCAATGCTGCATATGCAAACCACACAGAAGAAAAGTTTATAACATAATAATTTATTTTAGTACGTTGTATTTCAAACAGTTTCATCCATTTGGAATGTTTCCCTTTTTAGCTAAATTTAATGATTCGACCGTTTGAGATAAAATAGAACACAAGTTGACACATACATATAAATTTTCATATTTACTGTGTAGAGAAGTTTCCTACAGGAACAAATTTACAGAAAGTTGCAGCACCTGTTTATGGTGATATTCACAGCCCTCCTGTCGGCCTCAAATGCTAAAAGATCAGACATGATTTCAGCAGTAGCACCGCCCAGTTTCTATTTAGAAATTAATGTTAGAAAAGAAATTTAGGAAAGATACTTGCATATTCCAAAATAACCAACAAATGATTACCTGGCAAAACCGGTAGAAGTCCTCAAGATAAGCCTTGTAAAGAGTATTTCTCATTATCTCAATGTTCATATCATCCAAATCCTGCACATAAGAGTACCAATTTGAATCTGAAGAAAAAGACAACAGAAAATAACCAAGCTTCAATCATCAAGAACTTGTTTGTGGAAAAACAGCAAGCCAAGTAGTAACCACACTGAAAGATCTTTTGTTTTCCAGAACATGAAGATTGTAATCTAAAATTAAATGCATAGACAACAAAGTTGATTGTCTCTCAGCCTATTCTACTCTTTTGATGACAAAAAAACAAGGTTGGAAGAAACTAACAGAGGTGGAAACTGGATGGGTTCAATAACTAGTCAAAATGGGTTTCGGCAGGGCTGGTTTGATCGAAACCATTTTCTGTGCAATATTTTAACATTTTCTATTAATAACTTGTGTGACAAATATGATTGCAAAAGAAATATATCATCACAGTATATCTATTTCTGTTTTCAAAAAAGCGATTCAGTGGGTTGAATGCATAAAAATTATATTTTGGGCAACTTTCTACCAATTAGACCTATTAGAGATAAAAACATAACCCAATTCCAACCGTTTAAGTGAATGGATCAATATTGTCACCTCCAAAATTAATAATAAAAGAGAACGCAAAAAGTGAACTTCATTGCTAGGCTATGTTTTACAGTCGACTAATTCAAAACAAGCATATACCTCTGATGTGATGCACTCAGAGAAGTATGGAGCAAGTGGTGTGTCCACAAGCACAAGTCTATAAAGCTCACGCATGTTCTGAGCAACTGCCAGGGTGGCAATACTAACAAAACAAACAGAAATATAATATCATATCAGCAATTCAGCATTTGCAGCTACATATAGAAAATGCATTGAAAAGAACTTACCTGTCAAACATTCCCAATGGGTGACATTTCTCCAACAGTTCTTGAACATCTCGCTCATGCAAAGTTCCAGTAACAATCAGGACAACATTATCAATCATGTGACCATATCTGCAAGGGAAACAGAAAACTTTGTCCCAGTAAATTAAGATTAATCAAATCTTCCCTCTTCATGTCTTAAATTACAAAGGATAAGTTTCCTACGAACTCGGAGGATTATTAGTCCCAATAAGCACCGCTAATATGATTGAATAGAAAGATTAGCATGCAAGAAGGATGGTAACACACACGAATGAGTATCTTTAGAAGGATAAAAGAATCAACAATTCATCATACATGTAGTAGTAAAGAGAAAGTGCATCTTAGGAAAAGTAAAAAAGAAACATACGTTATATACTCTAAGAAGGTTGACAAAGGCTCAGTGGCTTGGCATAACATGTGCTTATACTCATCAACCAACTTAAGGGTGCATTTCTCTACAATTGTAGTGGTATGCAATGGTGAAGGCTCTGCAGAAAAAAAAAATACCACATATATAATCAGCAAAGACAAAACTTATAACCTCACATCCAAAAATGATGAGAAATCTAGACACCTATGCAGATAACATCAACCAAAGAAATGAAAACCATATGATGCTCCATTCATCTTGATAAAACAAGTCATCCCATTTCCTGTTGATATTTCCTAGACTTTAAACAACTTAATTCAGTAAAAAACTTCATTCTTGTATACTTAATTGAAATTCAAAACCGATCCCACAAACTTATTTGATCTTTGTCAATTATAACCAAACTAGAGCTGTCCAAGACACATTTCCTACATCATTTCTGACACGAAAACTCATATAGTTAAATATATCATAATGTCACAACGTGGGATGTTTGTTGAAGAAAATATATACCATCAATCAGAGAAGTGAAGCGATTTCAATCTCAAAATGGCAAAAGGTTCCTAAAAAGTTTTCATTTGAAGCAAAACCTTAATTAATTTCTACTTTTCTAGGAGGTCCAAAAGATACACCACCAACAGAAAATCAGTAGTGGATCAACCGGCACCAATTTCCTTATTACAGAGCATTTAACTTAGTAAAAAGACTTCACTCTCTACCAGTCTGGTAAAAATAGTGATCTGATCTTAGTCCTCTGCACAAACTAAGCTCCCTAGCCATGGAAGACTTCAAAATTATTATAATTGCACTAAAAGCAACGATGATCTCATCTAAATCTTACTTGCAATTGATCATTATTGCACTAATTCCAAATAACTGATCTTAAAAAAACCATTTCAATCGAATTAACGGAGCATGAGAAATCCGAAAACAGGTAATAAATATACCGTTTTGAAGATAAGGACCGTATTCAGTAGCAGTTAGATGCATCTTGATGTCATCTAAGGTTTCACACTGGCAAAGATTGTTGTAATCAGCGGCTGTCAACAAACCAGATCTGTGCCCCCTCACGATCGCTTCGAGGTAACCCCCGTGAATGTTGAAGGTCATGGCTTCAAATCCGTACATCTTGCCTGATTGAAGGAGATCTAACGAATAATTGGATTGAATTCAATTAAATTAGACTTCGGTTTGGAGAAACCCTAACAATGGAGATCGAGAGATCAAATTGAAAGAGGTGGATCAAATCAAAATTCAGGTATTTTTTAGATAGTTGCTGACGTGTCTTGTTAACACAGGGGACTTGCCGTTGGGCTTTGTGACCCAAATCTTGAAACGGTTGCTTGCTATGGGCTTGCAATTGTAAATAGATAAAAAAAAATAATAACTCGTCAAACTCGTTTAAAATCTAACTTAATTTGAATTATATGTACTATTAAATATTAATATAAACATTGATGAGTGTAACCGCTGTCTAGATATTTCATGGATGTCGGATCAGCCCATCTTTAGATCATGTCTGTTTAAGTTAGACAATTATTGATAAAAAAATATAGAGTTAAGTTGTGATTTTTATTATGTCCTCACTAACCCATATATTCTTTATGAAGTATCCACTCTCCAACTAACCCTTCTATTGCATCAGTTTCAAACCTTTTTAAATCCCGACTACTTGTAATCTAACCCGTTTTGACATGTTTAACCGACCCATTTTAACAAATACATATTTTGTCGTTGCTAATAAAAAGACATGGATCTGCCGTCATTATGTACATGTGTATGTGTGTGTGTGGGCGTGTATGAATCATCAATCATAATCTTGTTGGACTAAGTATGTCAAAGTAACAACATTTGACAACACTGCTATTAAGGTAGACGCCTTCCGGTTCCCAAATACAATGTCATTTTTCATCCCCTAAAGGCTCCAAAGTGCAGTGTATGTTATGGCTTGAATGACTTTACTACGGCTAGATTGCATCGGGGCAACTTTGATTAGGTTCAAGATGTCCCCCCACTGAGAAGACGTATATAGACGACAGTTTACACCAGTTGCTAAAATATGCCCATATCATTGAGGCATAATAATACGAAGTGAAGATGTGTTCCAATGTCTTGGGCAGTTCTAGACACAGGGGGCACAAGTTAGATTCCAGACTAACTTTCTTTAAGTTATTTTTTAATGAATCCTGACTTATTCTTTAAGTTTTGAAGAAAACTATAAACAGAGGTGTGTAGACATTTAGGGTTACACCACAATTTTTAATTTGGCAAAGAGGTATAAAACCCTAATCACCCACACAACCTAAAGTCGTTGGCCCCCCTTCCCCCTAGTTCGACCAGCACCGTTGTTGCCGCCTTCATTCGCAGTGCGCAAGGGAAATCTGCTGAAGCCGGTTTTTATGACTTCGGGTCAACCACAAATGAGAACCGAATTGGGTTCGGGTTCTTGGATGTTTCGTGTTATCGGATCTAGTGACCGGTCCGTTGATCTCTTGATGTTTCAACTTGGTTAGATAGATGTTTACTCGCGAAAGGTATAACCGTCTAAAATCTTTTCTTCCAAAATGTCTATTTCTTTCAAACTCTGTAACACAAAATTACATCATATCTTTTCTTTAATTTCCGTTTTTTCTCTCCTTAATTTCATTTATCTTATTTTCTTTCGTTTATTAAACTCGCGTCACAGACAAAGGGCTAAATCCAGACCGACTTACATATTTATAGGCACGAGGTACATCTTCTAATGCATCGACTGTTCTGGTTTAAGTAAAGTACAACCACAGAGAAGGATATAATTAAGTGGCTCACATGATACGCGACGTCGAAGCTTCACCTCTTGTGTTCAATAATTCTGCCTTCTGAAGGCGACGAACGGACGGCAGACGTCCACACCGTCACCGACGGCTCATCGTTACCGGATTCACTTCAATCGTCCACTCTCCACTTTCCGGCCGCTTGTCTTTCCAGGCAACCAGATTTCTAAATCCTATTCAATTACTCGTACACACGATTACTCTAATATCAACGAAACCCTAGAATTGACTAACATGTTATATCATTCAATTTTTGCTTGAATTTGTCTTATTATCTTATGCGGTGTAGTTTGTTTTACAGATCTAGGGTTTCAAGGACTAGAATTTTATTAAAAGCACGTTTTGTTTTCCTGAAATGATGAACTAGATAGATGATTGGTTGATTGAATATTATGGTGAATTGTTTTTGGTAATATGTGTTTCAGGCGGCGAAGATGTCGACGCCGGCAAGGAAGAGGTTAATGAGGGATTTCAAGAGGTTGCAGCATGATCCTCCTGCTGGAATCAGTGGCGCGCCGTATGATAACAATATTATGCTTTGGAATGCGGTCATATTCGGGTATTGATGTTTGTTTCTGTATTTAGTGGTGTGAATTATGGTTTCTTATTGAGATTATATGAGTTTTGTATTGATTAGTTGTATTTTTATTGCAGTCCTGATGACACTCCTTGGGATGGAGGTGAGTGAATCGCCTTCGTATCTTACTGAATTCGATTGCACACAATAGATGTGTGTGTGCGTATACTAAATTTGGAACTGAACATTTGTTAAAATTTGTGTAGGAAAGAAATGAACTTTTATTTCTTTTCTGTGGGTACACGGTTAAAAGTTAAAACCTACTTTTCTATAATTCCTAAATGAATGCAAGGGCATTGAAAGGGTTTAGTTACCCCTCGTGTTTCTAAAGCACATTCCTTTTATGTGTATGACTTTTGGAACACTAGTCGAAGTAACAGTATATGGTCATCATGTTGTATGGTTGAATTCTTTGATAACATAGAACGGGCGCTCTCAGGTACGTTCAAGTTGACACTGCAGTTCTCAGAAGATTATCCAAATAAGCCACCGACAGTACGGTTTATTTCTAGAATGTTTCATCCAAATAGTAAGTTTTCATTGCAACAAGATTTCATCTTTTCGGTTATGTTTGTGTGTGTGTGCCATGAAGCTTGTTTTTATCTATTAGCCCTTTGGGTTGAGTGTTGGCAACTTGTGTAGGGCGTGTATAGTTCAGAAGGCTGAGTCCCATAAGAGCGGTATAAACGAGCCATTATATATGAAAAGTGATGGCTGCCTTGAAAAAATTGTATTATTGTGATGCTAGACGGGTTTTAAGTTACCAACTCACTACTAAATCTTATGATGTTTACAGAACAACAGCTTTATGCATTTCTTTGTTCAGTTCATATTCTTTGGGTAAGCGATGGCTGCTTTATTCTTATGTAATCTTTTCTATTGACCAGTTTATGCAGATGGGAGCATATGCTTGGACATTCTCCAAAACCAGTGGAGTCCGATTTATGATGTTGCTGCTATTCTTACATCAATTCAGGTGAGCTAGCTTTAATGAAACCTGACAGGACTTATTATCTTTGAAATTTTATGCATCTGCACATTGTTCTTTTGAGACATGTTTAAGATACATGGCACTTAGGTTATTGTTGGTGTCTACCTTTAGACATAATTAGAAAGTGATAAATAAGAAAATAGCAGTTTAGAATATCAAATTAGCATTATGAGTATTATTATAAGCATCTCCAACCTTTGTTTTATTATGGATCTTCAGTAAAAGATTAGATAAATGAACTATAAAAGTATCATAGGAATGCTATTTCAAATATTTAAAATAAGAAACATTGATCCTTCCACCTACATAACAGGGAAGTTTTGTAACATCTGGTCCAACATCGGCCTGTATATGAAATTTAAGGTGTCTTATATACCGTTGGTGGTGGGCTGCTAATAACTTATCATGATATCTACATCCAAAAACTCAGTAAGTTGACCTATTTTTATCGCATAGTAACATCATCTCTATTTGCCTTCCCATTGTAGTCATTGCTGTGTGATCCAAACCCCAACTCACCAGCCAACTCTGAAGCAGCACGTTTATTTAGTGAGAATAAGCGCGAGTACAACAGAAAAGTGCGTGAGATTGTTGAGCAGAGCTGGACTGCTGACTAATACTCAAACTGCTGGGGCTGTATCATGAGTTGTAAGATCATCGCTTTCAAGGGCCCTATAACATATGCTTGTTTAAGAACCAACAGTAATAATGGTAACAAATGTTCATTTGCAGGTCATGCTATTTAAGTTTCATTTGTAGGGATTCTAAATTTCTTATATTTGATTTGTGTTTGGTTGTTTGCTTGCATTCCTGCAGTTTATGACTTTTATGTACATAATGATTTCTTGTAATATAGTGTCACGGGTTATCTGTTTTTTTCCTGGTTGAACGAGATAAGAACCTGTTTTTAGTTTCAGTGAGACTGTACATGGTCTTGTGATGACTGCATATTGAGTCTCTCGTTAGCGTGAGGTGGTTAAGTTTTGGGACCGCTGGCGGCATTGATGATTCTAGAGTAATAGTCATGGACCACCCTCGTCTCCTCCTAAATGGTATTAACCGTAATTAAAGAGTTGTACTGCAGAGAGAGCAGAGCAGTACATCTACATAAATATGGGCTGTTGCCGAAGATGGTTTATGGAACGCTGATCACTTGTTAATGAACAAGAACCTGACGAGCAAACCCTAAGGACGTGTATGAATTAGTTTTAAAAAATTCTCACGGGCATGGGATGGTATGGTATTTAGATGAAACCAGATCCAATTACTCGAAACACTTTTGCCCGAGCCATATCCGTAAACTTCATTAATTTCGTTGTGTTGGTGATGTTGGGTTGAAAGTCGTGCATTCAACACTAGGTTAGAAACTCATGTTTTGTATGGGTTGAATAAATAAAATATTTAAATAGTTAGTAATAAAGATTTAGAAATTATAAAATAAATGTTAAATAGTAATGAAAATTTATGAATTAATAAAACAAATAATAAACGAGAAAAATAATTTTGGGCTAAGAGATTTGGACTTGCAGCCGAAGTCTTATTTATTGCAGGTTGCATAAAGTTTGAAATTATATTTAACAAAATACAAATGATGAATTAGAAGTAAAATTTAAATAGGTTCTAACAATTTCTAAAATGAGCCTATGGTTTAAAATAAATTTTTATTTCTCACTTTATAACTTGGATTCAAACCAAATTCATTTGAACTCAAAGTAGATCGTTTTCCATCTTTTTATGTAACCTTTAAGAGCATTGTGCATGCTTTAAACAAGTAATAAGACAATTTTTGCTCCTAGATTTGTGTATTCACATCACATGTGCAAATATTATTATATCTTAAGATATTTACACAAGTAGTAATGTATGTATTTTTTATTTTTATTTTCTTATTTCTCTTTATGCACTTCGTATTTCATTATACACATTATTACTATTTTTTTAATTTAGGACAAAAATATACGTATTTAATTATAGAATAACAAAAATACACAAGTATATGGATTTATTTTTCTTTCCTTGTTATTTTTATCAAAATACTACCAATTATAAAAGTAAAAATTAAGAATTTTTTAGAAATATGAAATCCCATCATTAAGAACAAAATGATGCAGTTTCACAAGTCTCCAAATCATTCATCTACAATCTGCCCAAACTACTACACCATAAAGTCATTGAACTCCTAAACCCGTGAGCCATTTAGTTATCGAACAGGTCGTGGAGACCGATACGGTCCATCATTCTGATGGGGAGACCCATTCGGGCACCTTGAAACCGACAGGCTCCTCATTGGCAAGCCTTTTAAGCCCACACCATTTCTACTACCCTTGTTCGGGCTAGCCCGTTCAGCCTGCTGCATGTGCAACGCCTGGAAATATGGTGACGAACAAGCCATGTCTTTGAGGTTCACAAGTGGCTTCAAGACTTCATAAACATCACTCATTAGAGGTCGGGCTTTCGGATCGCGGTTAAGGCAAAGGGTAGCCAATTGAGCAGCCTTTTGTGCACCTCTTACTGAGAACCGACCTTCGAGTAACGGGTCTATTATTTGGTACAACCTCCGTCTCTCCCCTAGATACGGTCTAGCCCATTCTACTAGATTATGCTCCCCGGTGGGCCGGTTTTTGTCCATTGATCTTCGGCCCGTTATCATCTCGAGTAAAACCACTCCAAAACTGTACACGTCACTCTTCGATGTCAAGTGTCCTGGTGTCATTGGAGCATGTTAAAACAGGTCAATTTGGGCTAGTTATCTGTATCTCTAACGGGTTCAAAATTTTAGCAAAATAGTTAAACGGGTCAAAAGTTACCTAAATGTATTTAAATGCTTACACCCTCCCAAATTGTCTTATTAAAAAAAGGTTATTAATGTATTATTCTATCAAATAAGTGATACAAACTGTAAAAATTAATATACCTGTCATCACATATTCTGGTGCAGCATATCCATAAGTTCCCATGACCCGAGTAGATACATGAGTATCATCCCCTTCTGGACCGTCTTTAGCAAGTCCAAAATCAGAAAGCTTCGAGTTATAATCCTAAAACAAGAATCATATCAAGATATGTTGATAGGGCTGTAAACGAACTGAACGTTCAGCGAACAGTTCATGAACCGTTCGGCGGGAAGTTCGTTTACGTTCGTTCGTTTAATAAATAAACGAACATGAACAAGAAATTTCGTTCGATTAACTAAATGAACGAACATGAACATAGGTCTCGTTCGTTCAATTGTGTTCGTGAACGTTCGGTAAGCTGTTCGTGAACGTTCGTTCATTTACGTTCGTTTATGTTTGTTCATTTTCGTTTGTTTAAGATGTTCATTAAGATTTTTGTATATTTCTGTTTTATTTTATCTAAACATTTTATATTCTTTAATTTTTAATTTTTTTATTACCCTATAACAATTAAATAAGTACACAAGGAAACCATATTCTCATTTATGCGTTATTTCTCTATCCACTATTACTCGATTAGGGCTTCTAAGTTCTCAATCCTAAATAATGTAAGTTTCCATCAATCCTAAATCATGTAAGCATTAGGGTTGACATCAAAAGTCCTAAACAACGCTTCGTTCGGTAACGTTCGTGAACCGTTCATGAACACACCCATTTCCTTAATGAACGAACATGAACATGAAATTTCGTTCGGTTAGTGTTCGTGAACCGTTCGTGAACAAGTTCAATGCTTAACGAACGAACACGAACAAGGCTTCGTTCGGTTCGGTTCGTTTACAACATAATGTTGATATAACTATGGGTGGCAATCCTGACCCAAAGGTAAACATGAGTCACTTATATAATATTATGGGTGGTCTTGAGTAAAGGTAATATAATGGGTCAGACTGGGCACCTTTAAAAGTAGGGAAAGAAATCGATGGGTCAAACGGCCCGTTTTGACCCGTAAATATTTTTTACAAAACCCGTTTAGCACGAACTAAAATAACCATTTTTTAAAACGGCCCATTTTGATCCGTTACCGTGACCGTTTTGCCAGGTATAGATATAACAGACATCTATCATGAACATAAAAGTCAAAAAGCTACAAACCGCATCCAGTAAAATATTTGAAGTCTTAAAGTCTCGATAAATGACGGGTCTTTCAGCTTCCTCATGAAGAAAAGCAAGACCCTTTGCAGCACCAAGAGCAATTTTCATTCTAGTGGCCCAAGGTAGTGGCAACGACCCTGCAAACACGCGTTTCATGCTCCATCAACTCTCTTTTAGAAATTTTTTTTATTAAAGGCATATTCTTCTTGAATAACCAACACAATGTTAAAGATATCAAATCAAGAAAGATCCGCGTACGTCTAAAAAGATGATTTTCAAGGCTTCCGCGGGGCATAAACTCATACACAAGCAACCTTTGGTCACCCTCAATGCAATAACCAATCAATTTAACCAAATTAGGATGCAAGAGATCACCAAGAAAATTAACTTCCGCCTGCCACAACACAATGCCAACATCAAGAACCCCATCAACACATAAACACGCGCATGCGAAAAAAGTTTTCAAAATGCTAAAAGATAAAAAAACAGGACATACAAGCCATTCTTTGTGACCCTGAAGCCCATCATGATTAAGGGTCTTGACTGCAACTGATAGACCCGTGCCTGGTTTCACGGGTGTGGTTCCATTCTCATTAACCCATCCTTTGAAAACACAACCAAAGCCACCCTCACCAAGTAGACTCTCGGGTCTAAAGCTCCTTGTTGCCAATTTAAGTTCATTGAAATTGAATTTTCGAAGCTGGGAAGCTATTTTTAACTCATCGGTTACATTTGGTGTAGATGGGGTGCTTTCCCCATTGCTTGTGGTTGCAGATGAAGCGGTTGGAACAACGGGTTGGTCTAATAAACACAAAATCATGAGGCATAATTAGTCATTTTAGATTATACCTTTCAATATCAGATTAAGGAATCCTTTCCTAGGTGTTAATATATGTGTGTCTAAAAGTTATTATTTAGGATCAAAATAACCAAATTTCAACAAACATGTGAGAAAGATGTAAATACTTTAATTATCTTGTTTTAATTCCTTATGTCACAATAACTACATAAAATGTATTTTACCCTTAAGGCCTATTGAATAAAAAGATATGCATTTCTAACTATAGAATATAGGGTGATCACAAATCACGCATTTGCGATTTCCATATTGATTACTTAACCATAATCAATAACGATAAATCATATTGATAATCAACTTAAATGCACATCAAACTCCCCTCAAATGATACCATCAAGAAACATATACTACAATAACCATGGACCATACGCATAGTAGCCACAACACAAGATACAATTGACAATCACAAATGGGATATGACCACAAGAAATTGAAACTAAAACCTATTGCAACTTGAACACACATTTAAAGATTAATAACTTCCTCCAAAATGGAAACAAATGGTATATGATAAAAAAAAAATTGTACCTAAAACAACAAGAACATACACTAAATTTCACCATTTAAAGAACAATAACATATTCTTCAAGATTAGAAACATGCATACCAAACCAAACCAAACCAAACGTACCCAGTATAATCCCACACATAGCTAACGCTATTAGTAGGGTCTGGGGAGGGTGTGATGAGGGCAAACCTTACCCCTATCCCAAGATTAGAAACATGCATAATATGAGCAATTTGAAGTAGATTCTAAAACAAATATGGTGTTCTTGAATTTGGGCTAAAGGAAATTTGGTAAAAAAGATTACCATATGGATTATTGCTGCCACAAACAGAGCTCTCCATTTTGGACCTAGTGGATATACACTTCCCCAAGAATCTGAACCTAATCCAACATCCTGTAACCTCAATCTCATCTTCATTCTTCTTACACCCCTTTATTTTATCCACATTCAAACTCTCCATTTGTTTAGAATCAATTCCAACATCTAACCCCATTTTTCTTCCAAAAAAACCCAAATTTGGACCAACTACAAGCAGATTTCTTGAACAAAACCTCAATGTGATTCAACATTCATTTCACCATCAAGAATTGAACTTTTGTAAACCCCAGAAATGGGTTTGCAAAAAAAGTAATTCCCAAATGAGAAATTGGGTTTAAAATTTGAAAAGGAGCAAGAAATGATCAAAAGGGTAAGAAAAAGATTACACGAAACCTAAAGAATCAAGAAACTGAGGAGTGAACAGTGACAGTGATGGAATTAAATTTGTGATGTTTTGTTGATAGAGACAGGATCAAAGAATGCATAATTACATATGGATATAAGTAGATATTGAGGGGGTGTTTGGGATTCCATTTCAAACTACTTATTAACTTATTACCTTTTTTAAAAAGGTAATAAGTTAAAAGTTTGTTTGGATAATTGATGAAAAAGTTAATTTTAAAAGGGTGGAGAAGTTATTTTGAAGAAGTAAGAATTTTTAACTTCTCCAAGAAGTCAAAAGTAGTTTTTGAAATGAAATCCCAAACACCCCCGGGTTAGAAAAGAAAAGCATATGTGTTTTTTATTAACTTTTTTCAAGAAAAAAGATGAGAAGACAGGGGGAGTTTTCGAGGGCCAAGCAATAAAATCAAGATGAGAATTTGTGTGTGTGAGAGGGTGGGGGTGGGGGTAGGGGTAGGGGTCCGTTTGGCATGAAACTATGAAAGGCAGGGGAGGTTGAAGGAGTGGATAATGTGGACAAGGGGAAAAGAGATGTTAAAGAAAATTAAAGGAATGGACAAAAGTACAGTTACATAAATAGTTATATTAATTAATTTAGTTTAATTTGATTTTATGAATTGTTTTGTTAATTACAGAAACATATATTTGCCAAAAAGGTTATAATAATATGTTTTTTTTGTTTTGATCAATTATGGCAATATAATTAGTAAAAAGATGAGAATCATTATGTCTATGATTTGAAATTCCTATTTTTTTTTGTCTGATGATTGAACTAATTTTGTATACTAACCTCTTCTAGAACGAAATAAAATAAAATGCTATATCCCTTTTTCCTTTTTATAAATCTTTATTATTTTTTATTATATCTTATAAATTTATTAAATAAATAATATACGGTGATTGAAAGCCATGTATTCGTAACGTTTCGTATTAAAATGTTATTCAAATTATAATGGCTCATAAACAGTTTCTAGAATACTTCGATTACAGTTACCTTATACTCTTGTACATATATGAAATCTTAACCGTGCATTTAACCGGTTTAAATGCATGTATAGAATCCTTGGATTAACGGTCTTGACAAAACAATACTTGTTTCGATTAAACTCATTTAAATCTCAATATCAATAAGCTTCTTATGACTCCATCTTGTTTTAACTTTTAAACACCAATTTTCACACAAAATCATCTTACTTTCAATTATAATCTATATAAACATTGAAATCTTGAGTTTTGAGTCTTTTAATGCTTACCGAACCCTTTTGATGATGACAATTGTTGAAGAAGTCTCTAATGTGGATCAACAATACTTCTACGTTTTTTTTATTTCTCACAAACACATGGCATAAAAATAGCTCATGGAATAAGTAAACATAACCAAAATAAATAATTGAAACAATTAATTAACTAATCACCGGGATCACTTGATAATAGTTATACATGTATAAATATTCTAATATTAAGCTTCGTTTTTTGAAAATTTGTGATATCACGACACTAGCAATTATTCCATTGTCCCTGTTGTGTAGTATTATTGTCACTTTCTTTTTGGTAAGCTCTCCCACCGTAAAAAAGATTATGAAAATAGGTTTGTCAACTGAACTTAATGTTTTTTTTTTTACTAAAACTCTTTCATCACCGTCTTTTATAAACTTCACTAAACTCCTAAATTAAAGGAATTATCAACTCTATCCTATATGCCCTATGATCGACACTAACAAAGCTATTTAAACGTTGCAAGAAATTATTATTTAAAAAGTGTTTACCTCTAATATGTGGATTTCTGTTTAAAAAATGGCAAAATTATAAAGAAAATGGCTAATATTATAAACTGATTCTTATTTAATATGTGTACTTTATTTTTCTAGAAAAGAAAAATAAACGTGGGCTATATTCAACTAGTATTTTAAAGTATCTTTAGTAGTGTAAAACTTTTTTTCATAATTAAATTACAATTTTGTAAAAATAAAATCAACCTAATAATAATGTATATTACTCATTTTTACAATTATCAGGGTGATGGGTGTCACACCTCAACCGACGGCGGATTATACGTCGGGGCGGACGCGTTTGTTCAAAAGCACAAGGTTGACTAATAAAATTGAGATATTTCATTAATAAATTAAAGGGTTCAACATGACAAAAATAACATAAAGTTCAAGCATGAAAAGTAACAAAAGTTCAATTCTTGACGGTCTTTCTAAGTCCATGCATCCTACGTTTTCATAGATAAGCCTCACTCTTGTGCACCTGAAACATGTTAAGTAACCGTCAACTAAAAATAGTTGGTGAGATACGAAGGTTTTGACACTGTTTAACAAAAGTCTTTAAAAGTTTTTACAATTCACTATGATTAATGTATCTAAGTATAAATGTGAGAATCAAGAAAGTTAAACATTGTGCACATCAAACCTCCAACCAAGTTTAGGCATAACCCGAAGGTTACCCTTATAAGTTTCAGTAACAATCACCAAGGGCTCCCCTCGAAGGGTCAAACAAATAAGGTGGATTGGTCAAATACAATAGATCTATCACTGTTACTATAGGCTCGGCCAAATTTAATGAACATGCTAGTTTTAAGTCTAATTTAAGCATGCAAGTCTCAAAGCATATAACACATAGAAGACATGTAAACATAGTTAAGTTTGAATTGTATAAGTCTAAAAAGTTTGAACATGTTCCACCCCAAGTTTATAAAACAAAAAAAAAGAGGCTAAGTATACTCACCTTGAGTGGAATGTAAGAGTACTCAACAATGATTAATTGTAGTCGAAGCTTCGAGGAAAGATATCCTCACAATAAGCCTAAACGGTAAGTCTAAAGTTTAAGATTTGATCATAGAAGTCTATGACAAGGATCTAGGATTTCAAGACTTTCTAGGGTTTCATATGAGAGGCGGGAATGACTGTATTATAAAGTTTAGATTTTTAACAAGTCTTTAGAAGCATTATTATAAAGTTTATTAAGTTTGAAAAGTAATAGTTTTTCAAGTTTTATAAACGTAACACAAAGAATAATAAGGATAATAAGTAATTATCTATAAGAATTCAATAATCATCTAAGATAAAATAATAGTTTTATCTACAAGATTCATAATTATCATTAAAGATTAAACAGTGTTTATCAAATAAATAGTTACTAAGTACGAATAGAAGTTATTTTAGAAAGGTTGTTTTTTAATATAAATACTTTATCTAGTTAAAACGATTAGTTATTTAAGGTGCTTTTACATTCTAAAATATGACTAACAATTATTTAGAAGGTGTTTAAGATTTTAAATAAATTGAAAGATGTTTCCGTGTTATTCACAAGTGCATAAGTATTTCGAAGCAAGTTTATGTTATATTTATAAATGTTATAAAGTTTTCATAAAGTTTTTAAGTTTATAAAAATGCATTTAT
The DNA here is from genome assembly GCA_023525975.1 of Smallanthus sonchifolius. Classification (NCBI taxonomy): domain Eukaryota; kingdom Viridiplantae; phylum Streptophyta; class Magnoliopsida; order Asterales; family Asteraceae; genus Smallanthus; species Smallanthus sonchifolius. Next base: position 53,861,766 of record CM042041.1, on the reverse strand, counting down.
TTTCTTGTTTTAAATTAAATAAATACTTAAGTTTTAAGCTCTAAGTGTATAAATTTTATAAATTTTACAAGTTTGAAAGTTCTTGATTTTCAATCTTAAAAATATAAATCTTATAAATTTTTTTTTCTGATTTCATAACATTTATATTTAATTTAAAGTTTATAAAATAAATCAAAGTTTAAAGTATAATAATTTATTTACTATAATAAATCACGTTTTCCGATTTTATAAAATATTTCTAGCTCATTTTATAGGTTTTATAAAAATTTTGGAGTTTTAAGGTATTTTACATTAAAGGTTTAATAAGTTTTAACTAAGTTTTTTTTTAATTAATAAAATGTTTTCTAGAAACAAAAGTATAAATAAAATTTAGTTTTAAGTCTCTAAAAGTGTACCAGATTTTATAAAAATATTTAGAAGAATTAAATATGATAAAAAGGTATTAAAAAATGAAAGTTCAAAACTCAGGCCGGCAGGATTCGAACCCGGGCCGCCTGAGCCAACACACAAGCGTACAAACCACTGGACCAGCGACTCTGTTGTGGTATAATCTGGAAAAGGATTGTTTTTAAATACAAACCCGAACTCGCCCCAATCCCGTATGAACCCTAGTTTTTCTAGCCTCAAATTCGAATCGATTTGCCCTCTGTTAATGAAATTAAACAGAGGGCTTTTGATCTATACAAGAATGCGAGTATTTTGGCCTTCGAGTTTACCTTAAACGATATCGGATTAAGGGAGATCGAGTTTGGGCTTGGCGTCGGCGGTCGTGGCTAGAAATCACAAAATGGAAGCCCGGTTGAATGAAATTGATACTTGAGTGAGTTTCGGGATGATGCTTATGAGGTGTAGGGATCGATATTGGCATTTAATGCGCGAACGGGTCGAGGGAGGGGTTGGGCCGATCGGCGTTAATTCACACTCCACGCAAAGCCTCGGTTGAATATTATCATCATGGCGTCTTGGGGACGGGTCGCACGCGAGAGGCGAGCCCGAGGGTCAGTGAACCTGGACTGAAATCGCGATTTTCGCGTGAAAAGGGGAAAAACCGGGGCTGTAGGGATTCGAACTCGTGATCGGGGTTGGGTTCTGAGAGTTTGGAATATTTGCATAACAGGTCCCTGGTTTTTCCAAAGTTTATCACTTTATGTTGAAACTTTGGTTTTTGATAAAACCCAGTTTTAGAATTGGCAGATTTAGTCCCTTGACTTTGTAAAATGATTTCATAAAATCTTAAATTTTATAAATTTTATTATACTGATATTTTTTTAAATATTTAAGATGTATCAAATTTATTTATCATTATAAACTATACACATATTCGTATATTAAAATCGAACTCAAAAAATACGTTTATTCATTCTCGAAATAGACGGGTTAAAACGGGAATTAGAATCTTAAGATAACAACGGTACGTCGGAAAACTCTGGATATTACAGTCTCCCCTACTTTAGGAAATTTCGTCCCGAAATTTAAGAGGAGGGCCTAGAGAAAAGGTGCGGGTACTTAACTTTCATCTGGTCTTCGCGTTCCCAAGTAAACTCTGGGCCACGTTTGGACTCCCGACGTACTTTGACTATAGGAATACGACTACGCTTGAGCTGCTTGACTTCACGATCCATGTTCTCCACGGGTTTCTCTACAAAACGCATAGTGTCATCAATGCGCACTTCTTCGAGGGGTATGTGAAGGTTCTCATCCGCAAGACATTTCTTGAGGTTAGAGACGTGGAAAGTTGGATGAACATTGCTAAGGCTTTCAGGTAGTTCAAGTTTGTAGGCCACCTTTCCTATCCTTTCGAGGATTTTAAAAGGACCCACAAAACGAGGAGCTAGCTTTCCTTTCTTTCCAAAACGAACTACTCCTTTCCAAGGTGATACTTTGAGGAGTACAAGATCACCGACCTGAAATTCTAAAGGTTTTCGACGCTTGTCGGCATAACTCTCTTGCCGACTTCTAGCTGCTAGAAGATTATCGCGAATACGAAGGACCTTGTCTGATGTCTCTTGGATTAGTTCAGGTCCGGTGATTTGTGATTCACCAATCTCGTTCCAACAAACGGGGGAACGACACTTACGACCATAAAGGGCTTCAAAATGTGCCATGTTGATGCTTGTGTGGTAACTATTATTGTAAGAGAATTCAATCAACGGTAGATGCGAATCCCAGTTACCACCAAAGTCAATGACGCATGCCCGAAGCATGTCCTCCAAAGTCTGTATGGTTCTTTCGGATTGACCATCGGTTTGAGGATGGTATGTTTGTGAGGCCCCAAACCCGGGAGACCTCACTTATTGGATTTACTCATCAACACATAGCACTTTTAAACATAAGACATTCATTAACACAGCGGAAACGTTTTAAAATCTTAACATACGCAGCGGAAACATACATGTCTAAACATAACTAGCCAATTACAACTGAAACTTGTCTTAATCAACATAATCAAAAGAAACATAACATAAAACATAAACGGGATGCCAGACACTGATCTTCGGGTAACTCTTCTCTCTAAACCAAGCATCCACATCCGTCAACTAACCTGCACTTAACTGATATGCATACTAAAAATCAGCAACGCTGAGTGAGTTCTAATGTTTACTTTAAATCAATTATACAAAAGATTTACTAAAACATATTTATACTGCCCATATGGCTAAACTTTACATACTTTACTTTTCAAACAGTTTAAAACGTATAATAAACCGTCAATTCCTCTTTACTGTACTGCCCTCATGGCTTACATTCATGAACCGACAAGTACCTGGTCAATGCCCCCATGGCTAACGTCCATGAACCGACACTACCGCTTAACCGTCAATTCCTTGTCACTACTGTACCGCCCTCATGTCTAACGTCCATGAACCGACGAGTACCTGGTCAATGCCCCCATGGCTAACGTCCATGAACCGACATTACCGCTTAACCGTCAATTCCCTTTGTTACTACTGTACCGCCCCCATGGCTAACGTCCATGAACCGACGAGTACCTGGTCAATGCCCCCATGGCTAACGTCCATGAACCGACATTACCGCTAAGGGGAGGTTGCGTGGACCTCCCGAGCAACCGCCGTCACTCATCCCAGTTGTACAACCGTTAACGAACCCAAAGGTTCTTACTAATGGGTAGAACCCATATTTGACATCTTGTGCAAGTAACATCTGTCCCAAGGACTTTTATAGCTGGTACATATTTCCGAAGGAAAACTGTTCACTTTACTGTTCATAAAACTTTCTGTAAATCTTGTTCATAACTTAACATATATCATGCCTTTGTTTATGTATATAAAAATATAGTAAACGCTTGCCAAATGATATATCTTTGCTTTTACTGAAATATATCTTATCACATATATCATGCCTTTGTTTATGTATATAAAAATATAGTAAACGCTTGCCAAATGATATATCTTTGCTTTTACTGAAACATAGCTTATCATAAAATACATCTTACTTTCTGAAACATAGCTTATCATATATATCATGCCTTTGTTTATGTATATGAAAATATAGTAAACGCTTGCCAAATGATATATCTTACTTTACTGAAAACATACTAGCACATATATCATGCCTTTGTTTTTGTATATGAAAATATAGTAAACGCTTGTCAAATGATATATCTTACTTTACTGAAACATACTTTTGCCTCTTTTAAACCTTTCACTAAAACATAGCTTTTCTCTTCAGTTTATAATATATAAATATAATAAACACTTTACATTAAGTATGCATACCACCCCTAAAGAAGGCAAAAAGGGGATTAGAACTCACCTGGTATCTTAGCGGGGATGTCCTACTGGAATCTCACACAATCTGAACAATCATAACAATTCGTCACATATCAGACTCATCGAAACTACCTAGTTTCGATACTGGTAGACCTATCGAAACTCCCTAGTTTCGATACATGCAACCCTATCGAAACTTCCTAGTTTCGGTACATGCTGACCACTCGAAACTTCCTAGTTTCGATACACGTTGACCTATCGAAACTACCTAGTTTCGATACACGTTGACCTATCGAAACTACCTAGTTTCGATACACGTCCCTGACTCGAAACTACTTAGTTTCGATGCTTGCCCCTGACTCGAAACTACTTAGTTTCGATACCCTTCAGCTCAGTCATCTTCCCCACAAAACCCTAACTTTGCATGCAGATCCGACCTCGTCAAGATCCAAACTTTTTACGTTGAAAACTTGTGTTTTCTAACCGAGAGTCTAGATCTATACTTTGTTTTCCATTTTTAAACATAAAAATCTAACATTTACCCGATTTTATTTCAAAACCCAACTCATACCAAAAACTCAGATCTGGAACAAATGGTTACCTGAAATCGCTTCCCTTTCGGTGATAAACACTCACGAGACTCTTGCTGATGCTCCTTGAAGCTTACTCCGAAAACCGGGACTTTCTCTCTCTAGGCTCTCTCTCGCTTTCTCTCTCTAGAATTCCGAAAATGGTGTTGCAAATGAGGGTTGTGGCTGGTCTTGAGACTTATAAGGGTCCAAACCCTTGCCCTTTTTCGGCCCATACACTCCGGCCCAAGCCCTCTACCCCCTTTTTTATTAAGTTTTAATTTCTCGTGAATTCTTTCGCACTCTAAAACTCGGGATGTTACAAGTCTACCCTCCTTACAATAGGTTTCGTCCTCGAAATCTGCCACAAGCTATACTGATAGCTAATCACCGAATGGGTGGCATAAACCATAGCTATGCAAGGCAGCTCGGTCATGAAGGCCATTGTGATTAACTACCACTGAGGATTTAATCCGGATAATATCTAGTTCTAAGGCTTCTAAGCTGATGGGGCTTAACTAATCACTTAAGGAAATAATAACATAAACTTGGCATATCACGAATAAGAGTTTGCAACGTACCTTACTGAGTCATCTGGTAGGCCCTTGCTGTGGCCTTGTTGATGTAAGGTTCCTTCTCTGCAGCCTTACCCTTTCCGGATCCTCCCGCTTCCGCTTTCTTGGGTTTCCTGCAATCTCGGCTCCTGTGTCCCTGTTCCCCACAATTGTGGCATCTTGGCCTTTCCGGGCAGTCCCGCGATTGGTGTCCAAACCCGCCACACTTGAAACATCCTACCTGCCCAGCTCTGCACTCTCCTCCGTGCCTTTTTCCACATTTTCCACACAAACCCTCCGCTTCTAACCTTGACCTCTTATCATTAGGACCCTGAAGGTCCTCCCCAGTCCGCTTAGCCGCTTGTTTCATAGGCGCTTCAGAAATGACTTCAGAGGCAATGTCATCGTAGACAACTCCGCTCAGAACGACCACCGACTCAAAGGTACTCGGTGTGTTGGCATTTACAAATGTACGTATCTTTGGAGGCAACCCTTGAATATAATAATGAATCCTCCTCTCTTCTGTGGTTACAAGATGAGGCACCAGGCGTGCCAGTTCGTTGTACTTGGAAGTATATTGTCTGTGAGTCATGAGTCCGGCTTGCAAAGTCAGGAACTCTCTCTCCACCTTGTGGACTTCATTCTTAGGGCAGAACTTCGAAATTACTAACGCCTTCAGATCATTCCACCTCATTAGCTCGACCGCTCGGTCACCCTTCGCTTGTTTCACAGTCTCCCACCAGTGTGCTGCCTCTCCCTTTAGTGACTTAGCTGTGAACCTGACCGCTTGATCCGGTCGACAGTCACTGAGGCTGATGGTGGATTCCATGCCATTGATCCAATCTAAAGTATATGCTGCTTCTTTCTCCCCAGTAAGTACAGGCGGATCACAACCTCGAAATGCTTTGTAATCACAGCCGCGAGCAGGCGGTGCAACGTTCTCTACCGAATTTGGTCCTCCCATAGCTGGAAACACCACAGGCCCTTCAGTGACTGGGGTTGTGTTAGGGTCCTCCTTGGCTTTCCTCAAGGCTTCGTCTAGTATGGCCGGTAAGGTTTCCTTTAGCAGTCGGGTAAATTCACGGCCAAGAGCTGCTTGCACGACCGGCTCGAACTCGAATGTCTGATCATCTCCTGCCGCATGCTCAACATTGTGTTGACTGACTACCGTATTGGTATGGGTAGTGTGAACACTCCCCTCAATCTCCTGGTTTGTACTAGCTCCACCGCGGTGGCCTGTACGCCCACCACGTCTTCCTCCTCCACCTCCTCTAGTTCCTCTACGTCTAGCCATCTCTAACTGAAAGATAGAAAACAAAGGAATTTAATTTCATCATGCTAGGGAATATGTAGAACACAATAAGTAAGGTAAGCTGTTAATATACACTGGCCATCTGCAATTAACCATTACATCACTTCTTGTTTTCTATTTATTCACTTCCATGATTCCACTAAAGCCTCTATTCTTACCTTGACACTCTAAAAGGAAAAAAAACTTTACTTACTTGACACCTCTGATGCCTTGGCTTGAGTTACCCGTTACTGGCATCCGCTACTTGTCCCATTCTCAGTTTAAGTCTGGACATCGGGGATGTCCAAATCTCTCAAACTATGGCTCTGATACCAACTTGTGAGGCCCCAAACCCGGGAGACCTCACTTATTGGATTTACTCATCAACACATAGCACTTTTAAACATAAGACATTCATTAACACAGCGGAAACGTTTTAAAATCTTAACATACGCAGCGGAAACATACATGTCTAAACATAACTAGCCAATTACAACTGAAACTTGTCTTAATCAACATAATCAAAAGAAACATAACATAAAACATAAACGGGATGCCAGACACTGATCTTCGGGTAACTCTTCTCTCTAAACCAAGCATCCACATCCGTCAACTAACCTGCACTTAACTGATATGCATACTAAAAATCAGCAACGCTGAGTGAGTTCTAATGTTTACTTTAAATCAATTATACAAAAGATTTACTAAAACATATTTATACTGCCCATATGGCTAAACTTTACATACTTTACTTTTCAAACAGTTTAAAACGTATAATAAACCGTCAATTCCTCTTTACTGTACTGCCCTCATGGCTTACATTCATGAACCGACAAGTACCTGGTCAATGCCCCCATGGCTAACGTCCATGAACCGACACTACCGCTTAACCGTCAATTCCTTGTCACTACTGTACCGCCCTCATGTCTAACGTCCATGAACCGACGAGTACCTGGTCAATGCCCCCATGGCTAACGTCCATGAACCGACATTACCGCTTAACCGTCAATTCCCTTTGTTACTACTGTACCGCCCCCATGGCTAACGTCCATGAACCGACGAGTACCTGGTCAATGCCCCCATGGCTAACGTCCATGAACCGACATTACCGCTAAGGGGAGGTTGCGTGGACCTCCCGAGCAACCGCCGTCACTCATCCCAGTTGTACAACCGTTAACGAACCCAAAGGTTCTTACTAATGGGTAGAACCCATATTTGACATCTTGTGCAAGTAACATCTGTCCCAAGGACTTTTATAGCTGGTACATATTTCCGAAGGAAAACTGTTCACTTTACTGTTCATAAAACTTTCTGTAAATCTTGTTCATAACTTAACATATATCATGCCTTTGTTTATGTATATAAAAATATAGTAAACGCTTGCCAAATGATATATCTTTGCTTTTACTGAAATATATCTTATCACATATATCATGCCTTTGTTTATGTATATAAAAATATAGTAAACGCTTGCCAAATGATATATCTTTGCTTTTACTGAAACATAGCTTATCATAAAATACATCTTACTTTCTGAAACATAGCTTATCATATATATCATGCCTTTGTTTATGTATATGAAAATATAGTAAACGCTTGCCAAATGATATATCTTACTTTACTGAAAACATACTAGCACATATATCATGCCTTTGTTTTTGTATATGAAAATATAGTAAACGCTTGTCAAATGATATATCTTACTTTACTGAAACATACTTTTGCCTCTTTTAAACCTTTCACTAAAACATAGCTTTTCTCTTCAGTTTATAATATATAAATATAATAAACACTTTACATTAAGTATGCATACCACCCCTAAAGAAGGCAAAAAGGGGATTAGAACTCACCTGGTATCTTAGCGGGGATGTCCTACTGGAATCTCACACAATCTGAACAATCATAACAATTCGTCACATATCAGACTCATCGAAACTACCTAGTTTCGATACTGGTAGACCTATCGAAACTCCCTAGTTTCGATACATGCAACCCTATCGAAACTTCCTAGTTTCGGTACATGCTGACCACTCGAAACTTCCTAGTTTCGATACACGTTGACCTATCGAAACTACCTAGTTTCGATACACGTTGACCTATCGAAACTACCTAGTTTCGATACACGTCCCTGACTCGAAACTACTTAGTTTCGATGCTTGCCCCTGACTCGAAACTACTTAGTTTCGATACCCTTCAGCTCAGTCATCTTCCCCACAAAACCCTAACTTTGCATGCAGATCCGACCTCGTCAAGATCCAAACTTTTTACGTTGAAAACTTGTGTTTTCTAACCGAGAGTCTAGATCTATACTTTGTTTTCCATTTTTAAACATAAAAATCTAACATTTACCCGATTTTATTTCAAAACCCAACTCATACCAAAAACTCAGATCTGGAACAAATGGTTACCTGAAATCGCTTCCCTTTCGGTGATAAACACTCACGAGACTCTTGCTGATGCTCCTTGAAGCTTACTCCGAAAACCGGGACTTTCTCTCTCTAGGCTCTCTCTCGCTTTCTCTCTCTAGAATTCCGAAAATGGTGTTGCAAATGAGGGTTGTGGCTGGTCTTGAGACTTATAAGGGTCCAAACCCTTGCCCTTTTTCGGCCCATACACTCCGGCCCAAGCCCTCTACCCCCTTTTTTATTAAGTTTTAATTTCTCGTGAATTCTTTCGCACTCTAAAACTCGGGATGTTACAATGTTGTGCTGAGATTTAATTGTGTACCAAGAGCGGGTTGTAAGGATTGCCAGAAACGGGAAGTGAAACGTCCGTCACCATCAGAGATAATGTTGAGAGGCACACCGTGACGACTAACTGTTTCATTAATGTAAATCCGAGCTAACTTCTCGACTCCATAATCCTCACGGATAGGCAAGAAATGTGCAGATTTAGTTAGTCGGTCAACGATTACCCAGATGATGTCATGACCGTGAGTGGTACGAGGTAGTTTGGTAATGAAATCCATCGCTATACACTCCCACTTCCATACGGGAATCTCGGGTTGTTCTAGAAGGCCAGACGGACGTTGGTGCTCGGCTTTAACCTTGGAGCAAGTGAGACACTTTGCTACGTATAACGCAATGTCTTTCTTCAAACCGGGCCACTAGTATTGGTGACGAAGATCTTTGTGCATTTTGTCTGCACAAGGATGGACCGAATAGCGGGTTTTATGAGCTTCGTTCATAATGATAGTACGAAGCTCGTCACGATCAGGAACCCAGACACGGTTTAAGAAATAGAGTAAGCCATTGGGCTTAGTCTCTAGTTGGAGTTCAGCTCCGCATGCCATTTCTGTGTACATTTTCCCTTCGGTGACCGAAAGGTGTTGTGCTTCGAGAATGCGGATTTGAATGTCGTTTTGAACTTTGACACAATGTAACATGGTGTGTTCCTTTCGACTCAAGGCATCGGCCTCAACATTCGCCTTTCCAGGATGATAACGAATGTCGCAGTCGTAGTCGTTAAGTAGTTCTACCCAACGACGTTGCCTCATGTTGAGTTCTTTTTGATTGAAAATGTGTTGAAGGCTTTTGTGGTCCGTGAACACCACACACTTTGTACCATAGAGGTAGTGTCGCCAGATCTTGAGAGCAAAGACAATTGCACCTAGCTCGAGGTCGTGCGTCGTGTAGTTCTTTTCATGAATTTTGAGTTGTCTTGACGCATAAGCAATAACCTTGCCTCGTTGCATAAGGACACAACCGAGACCTTGGTTGGATGCATCACAGTAAACCACGAAGTCATCATTGCCCTCAGGAAGGGTCAGGATTGGAGCATCACAAAGCTTTTGATTAAGAGTTTGAAAGGCTTCTTCTTGTTTAGGTCCCTACTCGTAAGGTTTGCCTTTATGAGTTAAGGCTGTGAGGGGCACCACAACTTTGGAGAAGTTAGAAATGAAGCGACGGTAATAGCCAGCTAAACCAAGAAATGAACAGACTTCTGTAGGGGTCTTTGGAGCTTTCCAGTTTTTCACTGCCTCTATCTTTGCAGGATCAACATGAATTCCCTTTTCATTGACTATGTGACCCAAGAATTGGACTTCATTTAGCCAAAACTCGCATTTGGAAAATTTGGCGAACAAAGTCTCCTTCTTTAAGAGGTCTAACACCAATCGTAGGTGTTCCTCATGATCCTTTTTAGTTTTTGAGTAGATCAAGATGTCGTCAATGAAAACAATTACGAATTTGTCCAAGTACGGCCTACACACTCGGTTCATTAAGTCCATGAATACCGCGGGTGCATTAGTTAAGCCGAAAGGCATAACCATGAATTCATAGTGGCCATATCTTGTACGAAAGGCTGTTTTTGGAATATCCTCCTCAAGGACACGAAGTTGATGCTAGCCAGAACGGAGGTCGATTTTGGAAAAGCATGCAGAACCTTGGAGTTGATAAAAAAGGTCGTCAATTCTGGGTAATGGGTAACGATTTTTGACGGTAAGCTTATTAAGCTCACGATAATCAATGCACATACGAAAGGATCCATCCTTCTTCTTGACGAACAGGACAGGTGCTCCCCAAGGGGAGACGCTAGGACGAATAAATCCTTTTTCAGAAAGCTCTTGAAGTTGACTTGCTAGTTCCTGCATCTCCGAAGGTGCAAGGCGGTATGGTGATTTAGCTATAGGGTTTGCCCCTGGGATGAGGTCGATCCTGAATTCAACTTGTCGTATGGGAGGAAGGACTGGTAAGTCTTCGGGAAACTCACGGATGACAGGGATGTCTTGGATGTTCTTTCCCTTCCCTTTCCTTTCCACGACGTTAGCTAGAAATGCCACGTAATTCTTCCGTAGATACTTACGGGCTGTGGTACAAGACATGAGTTTTAGACCGCTTGATGGTTTTTCACCATAGATTTGCAACGTGCTTCCGGATGGTAAGGGAATACGGATGCATTTTTCAAAGCATATGATTTCTGCATGATGTTCGGCTAACCAATCCATGCCTATTATTACGTCAAAGCTTCCAAGACGCATCGGGATGAGATTAATTGGAAAGTCGTGATCGTTAAGGTTAAGAACGCAGTCACGGATAACCGAGTCAATAGTTACAGGATTTCCATCAGCTACTTCTACCGTAATGGATTTTTCTAATTTAGAACGGTCTTTGGCAAGCAATAACTCAAATTCCAAAGAAACGAAACTTCTATCGGCACCGGTATCAAATAAAATGGAAACATATTGTTGATTTACTAGAAACGTACCGTTGACTACTTCTGCATTGGCTTGGGCTTCATTAGCGTTGATGTTAAAGTCACGTCCCCGTGCTCCCGGGTTTGGGTTTGGATTTGCGAGCCTTGGGCACTGGTTACGGAAGTGGGTTGGGTCACCACATCCAAAACATGCTCGACCATTTGCCAAAGCTGGTAGTGCCGGGACGTTGGGACGATTTCCCTGAGCCATTGGAGGTTTGTTGGCGAAGCAAGTAGTAGAAAAATGTCCATAACGACCACAGAGGGTGCACAATTGGCATGGCAAGGTGGTCGGATGATGGAACTTGCAGGTGTTACATTGGGGATGTGCTCCCCCATAGGGCTTCTTAACAGGAGCAACTTGTGCCAAAGGTGCTGCCGGTGTGACTACCGCATAGTTCCTGACCTTTCGCTTTTTATTGAACGAGGGTTCAGTCTTAACTGTCTTGAGAGGCTCAGGAGTGGAGGTATCAACGGGCTTCTTGGAGCCCTTTTTGAATAGGGTTCCAGCCTTCACGTGATTATCCATCAAGGTAGCAGAGAGACGGATAGCGTCTTCCAGAGTGACAGGGTTCCGACCCCACACCGTGTCCTGAATCTTCATCGGTAGCCCACTGATATACTTTTCGATACCCCGAGACAGAGGGGTAACCATATGGGGCACTAGCAGGCTCAGTTCATGGAAACGAGTCGTATACACCAGATTCTCTCCATTGTCCTGGGCAAGATCCCAGAATTCAGCCTTGAGTTTCTTCATTTCATTTCTCGGGCAAAATTCTTCTATCCTTAGCTCCTTGAATTCTTCCCAGGTCAGTGACATAGCAGCGTCAGCACCTCTATTTCGTTTTTCTCCGTTCCACCAGGTTAATGCCCTCTTCTGTAGGACACTTGATGCATGACGAACTCTGAGGTTATCCGGGCAGTCACTGTTTAGAAACGTGCTCTCCATGCTTTCAAACCATTGGAGGAGGCTAGTGGCTCCTTCAGTCCCAAAGAATTTGACGGGGTTGCAGGAGTTGAAATGCTTGAAAGTGCACGGAGGGTTTGGACCTGATTGGAGAGATCCAGAGTTGGCACTGTTGCTGGCTGCTGCTTGGTTTAGTTGAGTAACTAGAGTAGGTAGAATCTCAGCCATTTGTTGAGCGATGAGGGTTGCCATGACTCTGCTTCGGCTACGACGGGGAGGCAATATATAAAATGAAAAAGTTTGGACATAAGAATAATAGGGTAAGGATCATAGGATGAGGTTATGAAGTATAAGGATTTTAGATGGTACCTACTTAGTTCATGTTACTAAACAGGTACCTTGACATATCAAAGGTAGTTTAAATTCTCAAACGTTAGAGAAGTCACGCATTCCTATAAGTGGACACTCATCCCAAGAATTCCCAGGAAAGCATACGGGTCCAACGGTTGATCTGGATTTGTACGAAATGCTTTCCTTGACAGAATTTCCTAGAATACAGGCATCCACCCTTCCGGCCCGCACAAGTTCTCATACATTATTTAGAACCCAACTACTTTTGACGAGAGTTAGTTTGGAAACCTAAGTATATAGACTTTATGTAGTAGTAAGTTTTCCAAGTGTAAGTATGTGTAGAGTTTAGAGAGTAGAATAGAGGAGTGATTCCTAATAAGTACATGAGATGACTCATGTCATGGGGAATCCTAAGTTATAGTCTAAGTCATGTGTCTAATAACCTAATTCTCTATAACCAAGGCTCTGATACCAATCTGTCACACCCCAACCGACGGCGGATTATACGTCGGGGTGGACGCGGTTGTTCAAAAGCACAAGGTTGACTAATAAAGTTGAGATATTTCATTAATAAATTAAAGGGTTCAACATGACAAAAATAACATAAGGTTCAAGCATGAAAAGTAACAAAAGTTCAATTCTTGACGGTCTTTCTAAGTCCATGCATCCTACGTTTTCATAGATAAGCCTCACTCTTGTGCACCTGAAACATGTTAAGTAACCGTCAACTAAAAATAGTTGGTGAGATACGAAGGTTTTGACACTGTTTAACAAAAGTCTTTAAAAGTTTTTACAATTCACTATGATTAATGTATCTAAGTATAAATGTGAGAATCAAGAAAGTTAAACATTGTGCACATCAAACCTCCAACCAAGTTTAGGCATAACCCGAAGGTTACCCTTATAAGTTTCAAGTATAAGTTTCAGTAACAATCACCAAGGGCTCCCCTCGAAGGGTCAATCAATCAAGGTGGATTGGTCAAATACAATAGATCTATCACTGTTACTATAGGCTCGGCCAAATTTAATGAACATGCTAGTTTTAAGTCTAATTTAAGCATGCAAGTCTCAAAGCATATAACACATAGAAGACATGTAAACATAGTTAAGTTTGAATTGTATAAGTCTAAAAAGTTTGAACATGTTCCACCCCAAGTTTATAAAACAAAAACAAAACAAAAGGGGCTAAGTATACTCACCTTGAGTGGAATGTAAGAGTACTCAACAATGATTAATTGTAGTCGAAGCTTCGAGGAAAGATATCCTCACAATAAGCCTAAACGGCAAGTCTAAAGTTTAAGATTTGATCATAGAAGTCTATGACAAGGATCTAGGATTTCAAGACTTTCTAGGGTTTCATATGAGAGGCGGGAATGACTGTATTATAAAGTTTAGATTTTTAACAAGTCTTTAGAAGCATTATTATAAAGTTTATTAAGTTTGAAAAGTAATAGTTTTTCAAGTTTTATAAACGTAACACAAAGAATAATAAGGATAATAAGTAATTATCTATAAGAATTCAATAATCATCTAAGATAAAATAATAGTTTTATCTACAAGATTCATAATTATCATTAAATATTAAACAGTGTTTATCAAATAAATAGTTACTAAGTACGAATAGAAGTTATTTTAGAAAGGTTGTTTTTGAATATAAATACTTTATCTAGTTAAAACGATTAGTTATTTAAGGTGCTTTTACATTCTAAAATATGACTAACAATTATTTAGAAGGTGTTTAAGATTTTAAATAAATTGAAAGATGTTTCCGTGTTATTCACAAGTGCATAAGTATTTCGAAGCAAGTTTATGTTATATTTATAAATGTTATAAAGTTTTCATAAAGTTTTTAAGTTTATAAAAATGCATTTATTTTCTTGTTTTAAATTAAATAAATACTTAAGTTTTAAGCTCTAAGTGTATAAATTTTATAAATTTTACAAGTTTGAAAGTTCTTGATTTTCAATCTTAAAAATATAAATCTTATAAATTTTTTTTTTCTGATTTCATAACATTTATATTTAATTTAAAGTTTATAAAATAAATCAAAGTTTAAAGTATAATAATTTATTTACTATAATAAATCACGTTTTCCGATTTTATAAAATATTTCTAGCTCATTTTATAGGTTTTATAAAAATTTTGGAGTTTTAAGGTATTTTACATTAAAGGTTTAATAAGTTTTAACTAAGTTTTTTTTTTAATTAATAAAATGTTTTCTAGAAACAAAAGTATAAATAAAATTTAGTTTTAAGTCTCTAAAAGTGTACCAGATTTTATAAAAATATTTAGAAGAATTAAATATGATAAAAAGGTATTAAAAAATGAAAGTTCAAAACTCAGGCCGGCAGGATTCGAACCCGGGCCGCCTGAGCCAACACACAAGCGTACAAACCACTGGACCAGCGACTCTGTTGTGGTATAATCTGGAAAAGGATTGTTTTTAAATACAAACCCGAACTCGCCCCAATCCCGTATGAACCCTAGTTTTTCTAGCCTCAAATTCGAATCGATTTTCCCTCTGTTAATGAAATTAAACAGAGGGCTTTTGATCTATACAAGAATGTGAGTATTTTGGCCTTCGAGTTTACCTTAAACGATATCGGATTAAGGGAGATCGAGTTTGGGCTTGGCGTCGGCGGTCGTGGCTAGAAATCACGAAATGGAAGCCCGGTTGAATGAAATTGATACTTGAGTGAGTTTCGGGATGATGCTTATGAGGTGTAGGGATCGATATTGGCATTTAATGCGCGAACGGGTCGAGGGAGGGGTTGGGCCGATCGGAGTTAATTCACACTCCACGCAAAGCCTCGGTTGAAGATTATCATCATGGCGTCTTGGGGACGGGTCGCACGCGAGAGGCGAGCCCGAGGGTCAGTGAACCTGGACTGAAATCGCGATTTTCGCGTGAAAAGGGGAAAAACCGGGGCTGCGGGGATTCGAACTCGTGATCGGGGTTGGGTTCTGAGAGTTTGGAATATTTGCATAACAGGTCCCTGGGTTTTTCAAAGTTTATCACTTTATGTTGAAACTTTGGTTTTTGATAAAACCCAGTTTTAGAATTGGTAGATTTAGTCCCTTGACTTTGTAAAATGATTTCATAAAATCTTAAATTTTATAAATTTTATTATACTGATATTTTTTTAAATATTTAAGATGTATCAAATTTATTTATCATTATAAACTGTACACATATTCGTATATTAAAATCGAACTCACAAAATACCTTTATTCATTCTCGAAATAGACGGGTTACAACGAGAATTAGAATCTTAAGATAACAACGGTACGTCGGAAAACTCTGGATATTACAATGGGGGTCGTTAACCCATCTACTCATTTACTCACCTCAAAACTATCATTTACTCAGATTTCATTGGAAACACATTACTCATTTACTCATTTACTCACCAACATTTTTTTTATAATTAAACATTTAAATTAAAAAAACATACTTTTTTATTAATTAAAAAGTCAAAAGACAACTAAAAATAACAAAATACAATAATAAGACAACTAAAATAACTCAATGCCGCTTGATTCGGAAATGTCGGAAAGAAAATCATCAAAAACACTAGAATCGGATAATTTTGAAGGCAAACCAAGAATGCTAGAATCGGATGAAAACATTTTGTTAAAAAAATTTGAGTTTTACAAAAATATGTGGGTGAAAAGAGTGATTTGTTTTAAAGAGGAGAGTGAGATATATATATATATATATATAGATGTTAATTAATTTTTTTATTAAAACCCCCACCCCCAACGGCTCCATCCACCCACCACACCCGAGTAAAACAACTCGAGCATTCTACCCGACACACTACTCGGAAGCCTACTCAGTTGGTTAGGGACGGTGTACCCGTTTACTCGATTTCCATTTTCCATACTCGATTGTGATCGAATATCCCGTCCCCATCACCCTCACAAATAAAAACTAAAAGATTCTTATGTCCAATAAAATAGTTGGATGCGTTAAGAAGATGACGATGGGTTAGACGTCATAAGACGTTGAAAAGTGAGCTTTTTATTTTATCATAAAAATGTTAATACCTTGTTCATCTTGTGCGAGGAATATAAGACGTAATATATTTATTTTTAATCTATTAAGCGTATAAAATTGTATAACTTTGTATGTTTACATGCGTGTATATTATTTATATAATTATAAAATAATTTATTATGATTTTTTTATATTTCTACCATTTTATATATGTTTATAAGTAGGAATAAACTGATAAAATTATTGAATCTACTATAAAATCATGATAAGTATAAAGATAAGCATGAAAAACTATAGTGCACGTTTTGTCCAAACATAACTAGATACGTAAAAGGTCAAAACTTATTTACAATCTACAATTAAACCATCCATTAATCAATTTTACAAAATTTATGATTAATACAGTTTTAACGGTCTAGTTGAACCACTTATAGCTATGTATGTTGACTCTAGGACCCTGCTAACCAATGATGTCGCCCATATGACCCTACTAACCAGGGGTGCTGCCCTCGAAACTCAGTTGTTCAGTGGGTTTTGCCCCCTTGAAATAATAAGGTGTCTTTAGCATGAAAAAGCATAAGATCCTCAAAAAAGTATGCACTCCACACTTTTCAAGTTGCTTGACGTTTCAATTTGGCTTCTAATTTGGTTATCAATGCCCCATGCTACTCGGGTCAAAGTTTAAGCTGGTGATGCTTTCGGCTACCGGACTTTCGCCATCTAGGGTGCAGCATTCTACTGCTTCGCCTAGCAGCACAACGCTTGTATTGCTCTCCCACAACCCCGTTTTCACGGTTTAGGCTGCTCCCATTTCGCTCGCCAAAATACACAAAAGATCAGGACATTAAGGCTATCCGTAGTGGGTGTTAAGGCGCAACGCTCTCCTCCAATGTGGTAGCCACTTTTAGGGTGTGAAGGGGCAAAAACACTGCGCTTGAGGGCCTTTTTTGGGCGTGAAGGGGCAAAGCGTGGTTCATACCACGGGTAGTGAGGCAAATTGGGGGAAATGGGTGTTGGCGTGAAAGAGCTTGTCGGCGTGGGGGGGGGGGGGGGTCACGCCTTGAACGTGAGTCCACTACTAGCGGCCTAACTTCCAGGTTGTAAGACTTTTCGTAAGACTTTTGACGTAACGTCATAACTGTTCATATTATCACTCAAATGATATATCTCCCCTGATAAATATTTCTATTTGCAATTAACTTTTTCATGAATTATAAAAGCTCCAAAGTATAGAATAACACACAACTAATAAACCATCTTGTAAAAACCTAACACACACCATCAAGATCCGTTTAATATAAAATGCTATTACACTCATGATTTTAATTAAGAAAATATTGATAAGTTGGATATTGTGTAATATGGTTTATTTAGTTAAAATATCAAGTATTGGTTTTCTAAATGGATTTGGAGGGAGGGAGGAAGGGAGAGAGAATTAAGAAAAATAAAATATCAAATATATTTAGTTAAAATATCAAGTATTTGTTTATTTAGTTACAAAACAATAATTAAGAAAAATAAAAATATATAAACTAATATAGAGAATGATCGTAAATTGGTAAATGTACTCAAATAAATCTGTCTTTAGATGGTTATGAATTTCTCGGTTGCGTATCTCCTGATGGTTTGATCGCTTTTCATCTTTATCAAGTTCTATGAACGTTGGCTCTACTTCAGTTGGATTGCATTGACAAATTACTACTCCTTCGTCCCTAGAATCATATTATGCAAAATTACGTAAGTATACATTATGGTCCCTATTTTATTTGTGATCAAATTCGTGCGGGCCGTGACACGATATGCCACTTATTCTTCAAGAGTGCAAATGCTCGTTCGACATCATTTCTTGCTGCGTCATGAGCTGCTTTATATGTAGTACGCCTAATATTTTCTGGACACGTAAGAGATTTAACAATCATAGCATATTCAGGATATATCTCATCAGCAAGATAATATTCACGCTTGTAATGTGACCCTTTTAGTTCAAAAGATGAGTTTGTTGCGGTTCCATTTATCATATCGTTGAATATAGACGATTGATCAATTACATGAATATCATTGGTGGAACCGGCAACGCCAAAAAAAGCATGCCAAAACATAAGTCATTTGAAGCCACAACTTCAATCATAATTAACGGATGAGGGTGATCACCACGTGAAAAATGACCTCACCCCACATTGAGGTAGTTCCATCACTCCCAATGTTTGGAATCAATGTTTCCGAGCATCCCGGGAAAGTCGTGCCTAGCTTCTTGTGTCGCATATAATGTCGTTTGCCTACGGTTGTCGTAAATATTTCTTGCGGTACAACTGAATTACACGTCTACAAAAATTGTAAATACAAGACCTAATAGTTCCTTCAGACATTTTCAAGTACTCGTCAAACACATCACTAATGTTTCCGTACCCCATTTGACGAATAGCGGCGATACACTTTTGCAAGGTTCGCGCATCAACCTGTTGGCGGAACTAAGACACATCTTTCCAGATCATTTTTAGTTCGTAAAAGTAAACCTCGGCTCATTCGAAACCGTGGACAAAAGTACGGTGTACGTGCACAGCTCCACAAAATAGTCATTTTGTAGAAGAGTGTTAGCAGCCATGCGACTACGGTTGAGACACGCACTTCTGATTCTTGGTTGCAACGTTTGACCTTCTTGCCCCCCATTGAAGCGCCGTGATTGAGAAACCACGGAAAACATTTCGTCGACGGAGTCGGATGAAGATGAAGATGACATCATTTTAGAAAAATATTTATATATGTTGTATGATAGGTGTGTTTATAAATGTGTTTAAAATGGTCAAACCTTTTTAAATGATCAAACCATATACAACGGCTATTTCCCAATCTTCAACGGTTCATTTGCGATTGAACTCCCGTAAGAATTCTTACGCTCTACTCACAACTATTTGGGGCGGTGTTTCACACCGCTCATGTCCACTCTCGGGCGGGGCTTTCACGTCCCCTTACCCGAAAGAAGATGGTTTTAACGTGTTTGGCAGGTTGCTTTCTTGGAAAATGTGCTTCGATTCCTTTTCACCTTTTTTATTCGTATCCTTTTCTCTTTCAGTCCTTTCCATCCACAGATATACCCCCTAGTCCCTACCTTTGTCCCCCATTAAATATATCATTTTCAAAATATAGGTTTCTAATTTCTTTTATAAAAATAACGAAAATAATTATTTTTCAAAAATATATTAATCTGTTTCAAATAAAAATTGATCTTTATAGCCTTAATAAATTTTATGTTCCATTAAAGCCATCAATATCCTTAAATATATTATTTCTAGATAAATAATAAAAAAATTTACTCATAAATAAAAATTTTCACGTATAAATAAAAAGAATAAAAAGAATGATTTTAGATTCTAAAACAGTTTATGATAATATGCGCAAACAAAGAAGACGTACAAAACAATTTTGTGCATTTGTACGACTATAAAGGTAAAAGTATATTTTAACATAAAACGTTACATACATATAAGTCAAAAAATAATTATTCTCGTGATTTTCATGGATTTTTAATGTAATTTGATATGAGCTAGACTAAAAAATCAAACTGTTTTTTAGGGAATTATAGACAAAAATTGTAAAAAATATATAATTTCTCATCGACGTGTGCGTTTATTTAAAAATTAGCTAGTGATTGAATAACATATTATGTATGAAATACTCGTTTTTTAGGGAATTATAGACAAAAATTGTAAAAAATATATAATTTCTCATCGACGTGTGCGTTTATTTAAAAATTAGCTAGTGATTGAATAACATATTATGTATGAAATACTCGTATTGAATTATTTATTGAATTGAAAGTAAGTACCGCTTCCTTGAAAAGGGAAAGTTCACTTGTCTAGCATACGTGTGATAACTGGTAACAATCATTTTTATAAATTTAAAGCTTAGGACGTAAGAGTTCATATAAACCCCTCTCTCTGTTTAGAGGGATGAGAAGAAGAATTCGAATAATAGGGGAATAATGGGGAGATTGAGGAGGTTATTTACGTACCAAGTCAAATCCTATCTCCTAGATTCAAATTTGATCTTATATCAAATAAGTACTCAATCCACCAGTTTAATTATTTATAAAAATAATTAACACACATTTGATATATTTAAAGTATAAAATTCGGCACCCACAATGTGTGTGTACACACGACACACACTTATACACAATACACACACTTCACATGGCTCTAGGGCCGGTGCCGAAAATCTTTAAAATGTTTTGGGCCAGAGACATGTAAAAAAGACGGGTCCTATATTATAAAGTTAATAATCATATATAAAAAACCATAGTACGACAATAACTGTTATAATAATAAACAAAATAAAAGTATTATACCAAAATGATCTAATTTACTTACTTAAGTGAATCGTGAGGCTCTTCTAGCTATCTTGATAATTTCTTTCATCTTGCTCTACTTTTATCCTTTAATGTTTCTAACAACCGGATAGATATTTGTATTTAGGAGACATATTTCTGAAAAAAAATATATATATATATATATATGGGAACGAGAACTCAAAGCGTGGTCCTGAGTATACATGGGAACGAGAGGACCAAATGAAAACAAAATACCCATCCTTGTTTAAGGATACACCAGTTCAAGACGACACGAATTGAATTTCGGGACGAAATTCTTTTAACAAGGGGAGAATGTGACACCCGACATTTCAGGTCAATATCCGTACACATTATAAACAAGTTTACATTATAATCATTTTTGTGATTTACTTAATTTCACAAACAAGGACATGAAGGTCTAACAAAAACCGAACATTGTCTCATTTTATATTTTTTGTAATTCTGGGAGTTACCGGTACACATACCCGTATAAACCGAATTAACTTACCCTTTAAAACTCTAATTAATACCTAAATCTAATTATTTTATTCAAATTATCCCAAACCACTTTTATTGACTTTCTCGGGCGAAGCCAGAGAAAGCCACTCCCACGATCATCTTTCACTCACATCCGAATTATTTTACTCAAAACCCATACCTCCTATTGCGAAAAACTCAGACAAAACCATACTCCTTTCAATCAAAAACCTCACAATTCTCATTTTATCTCTCATTTTCATTCGGCAAACGTTTCCATTCTCTTCGAATTTGAAGCCAAGTTCAAAAGCAAAATCAACCATAATTCGGTATTTTAAGAAGATTTCAAGTGTTTTAAAGAAAATTCCGAAAAAGAGTCAAGACCATTCTCTGTTTTCTCTCATCATCATCGTCACTGTTTTAAGGTAAAAACTCCAAACTATCCACTATGTTTTCTTTAAAAACCGTATTTAAGCATACAAAATGTTCAATCGCAAGTAAGATAACAATAAAAGTGTGTCAAATTCAAGTTTTTAAAACATAAATATGCAAGACTGATTCTGTCAAACAAAGGTCCAGTAATCGAAACTATGAAGTTTCGATACTTATACTCAATCGAAACAAGTAGTTTCGATACCTGTTACTCGATCGAAACTAGGAGTTTCGATACTAGCTGTTCAATCGAAACTAGGTAGTTTCGATACATATTGCTCAATCGAAACTAGGTAGTTTCGATACCCTTCTTGTCAATCGAAACTAGGAAGTTTCGACACCAAACTACACAACCGAAACTAGGTAGTTTCGACACCAGTTAACTCAACCGAAACTAGGTAGTTTCGATACCTAATACTCCATCGAAACTAGGAAGTTTCGACACTCAATTGCCCACTCGAAACTATGAAGTTTCGATACCTGTGTCAGTCCCCTTTTGGGCAGTAACTAAGATCAATTTTTTATAACAAGACAAGTGTTGAAAATCTAAGAAGACATTTAAACAAAAGCAACCAGATTTACAAGGTCGGTGAACAATTTGCAATATAAGACGTTTGGTCTTAACTCAATTTACCCTTGGTATCTAGGGTACGAATAGTCAAGGTTGACTACAACAAGTATCATACAAGTATACACAAACTCAAGGTGAGTTTCACGGCCCCTTTTTACTGTTTTCAATATTTAGGGGAGAAACATACTTACAACTATTTTATGGGATAACAAGAGAATAAGGCACGACTTTTATGTTTACATGAGATGAGAACAACGATTTGAGGCCGCTAAAGTCCCCTGAAACAACGTAGTAACCATTAACTGTAGCCTAGGGTCCTATGAATAGTACTATGGAGAGTGACGTCTCCCGGTCATGGTTAGTCGCGCTAACCACAATCTGGAGGATTTATGGCCGCATAGAACCGGATAACGAAATTAGGGGCATGTACAATTGTCATGGTTTGGTTACGCCTCATGTATGAACATATTATTTGTATTCCTAGCTAGTTTACAAATGGGTCAACAATTCTTATTCTGTTTATCACATACAACTGAACTATTTATGAACAAACGAAGTTTACAAAGAACTATTTGATTAAACCTGTGAACTCACCAACCTAGTGTTGACGATTTTAAGTATGTTTTTCAGGTAACTGAACGTGATTTCAAGGTTAGCAATGTAGATTACATGCATGCACGATGGATACTACTCAAGGAGGATTTCCCTTGTATAACTCATTGAATTGAGTCATATTTGTGAAATCTTAATGTTTTGTAAACTCATTTTACATTTTGTAATGTAAAACTTTAAACTCGTTTATGTATCCATTTATCATGTATGTGTTTGCGGTAATCATATGCTTTGGAAACCATGAACGTCGCGCTTCGCGTTTCCGCCTTGGCGGGGTGTGACAGATTTAGCCACTCATACTCATAACAATAATCAAATCTAATGTACTAGGACTTACAGACATGAAATATCAAGAACAATTGGTCCAACTATGGTAGAAATCGCCTTCTTGGAGCTTTGGAACGGCTGGAATTGATGGAAGTCGGAATGGGGGCTGCTAATTGTGAAAGACTGATTTAGGTTAATTTTCCTGTAAAGTTACTTTCTCACGTACCGCGAAGATGGGAGGCAAGTCCCTCGCGTACCGCGAGGGACAAATTCGTCGGGGCGCCTTTTAAATTCTTCGCGTACCGCGAAATCCTTGGACAAGTCCTTCGCGTACCGTGAAGGACAATTCAGCCGGGCAGACTTCTTTGATTTCTCGCGTACCGCGAGATATGTCTCTAAGGTTTTAGCGTACCGCGAGAGACCTAATTTCCAGGAAACTTGACTTTTTACATTTTAACCCCCTGTACTTTCGTGCCTTCACCAATATACTTCGTTTTCCGCTCATTTAGCACCCAAAACCTGGGAGGAAGACACAAACACGTATAAAACCGAACAAATATACAACTCAAAACAACTAAAATGCACACACAACGAGATATAAACACGGGTTATTAAGCCCTACCTCAAATACCAATCGTAGTTATGTATGCATCTAGGGCTGTCAACTAAACCGAAACACTAGTATAAGTTCTCTTCTTAATCAGACTATAATTAACAGAAGGACACTCCTAAAAATCATCATGAACGCCTTTTTTTTATTTGAAAAAGCAACACCTAGATTTTTTTGGATAAATACATCATAACTTGCATCCTGCGGGCGTCTTTTGTCCGGACGTTGTGCTTCTTAACCACTATATACCATAAAAAACTAAGAGTATATTGTCAAATGTTTTATCTATATATTACGTTTTTAGTCTGGACAATTTCCTTTTATAAAAGAGAAATGAGTAGGCTTGCTTATATCTGGGTGAGGGTATCCATCTTTCACATCCCTCTCATCCTTGAGCTTTTTTTCTCCACGTCATAGACACACTAGTTTTTTCACTAATCCCTTTCCTAAACCTATGGTATTAATTTTTCCCAGCCCTAAACCATTTTTTAAATAAAGTAAATAAAACATAGCTAAAAATATAATATTGCTTAAAAATTAACAAAAAATTATAGAAAAAATGAAATTTTATTTTTTAAAAAAAGTAATAAAAACAACATTCCAGTCATAAAAAAATACAATATACCAAATGAAATAATAAAACAAAAATACAACTCGTCGTCAAGGTGGGGTACGTAGGCGTTTGCAATATGTTCCATGAGACCGATCAAAGGCTATTGTGCGTTGCTTGGCAACAAAATTTTAAAAGAATATCATCGTCTATTTCTTCATTGGGTTGAGGATCTTCAATGTGATTAGGACTTATTGCAGTGCGTTCGTCTTTCAAAATCATATTTTGTAATATAACGCAAGCATATATTATATTTCTAACTTTGGCAGGACGCATTGTCCGTGCAGGCAGTCAGACAGGACACCAAAAGCTTTTTCTACGTCCTTTCTTGCTGTTTCATGTGCTGCCTTGAACCGTATTTGTTTATCGTCAGGTGGAAACTAAAGGATTTCACCATGGTTACCCAGTTTGGTATATCCTATTAGCAACATAATACCCATACTTGTAATGTACACCGTTTACCACGAATGGACACTTAGGTTCGGATCCATGTACAACATCGTTGAATATGATTGATTAAGTATATTGATGTCGTTGTTTGAACCGGCGACACAAAAAAATGCATGCCAAAACCATTATTCTTACGAGGCTATCACTTAAAGCATAATATTGACCTCGCCATGTCGTCGGGCAATTCCTCCAAGCTAAATGTGTACAATCAATGTTGCCTACCATTTAGTGAAATGCTGACTTTCATGTGCGGCGTACAAACGTTGTATATCGTTGGTAGTCGATCTACGCAAATATTCTTTTCCATACAACTGAATAATACCTTCACAAAAGTATTGTAGACTTTATGTAGATTTCTTTTGGAAATACTCAAGTACTCATGTAACACGTCTGGAATATTCTCATAAGCTAGTTGACTTATTGCCGATGTACACTTTTGTAATGATGTTAAGCTCCTTTTCCATTTAGCATTCCAAGTTGTTTTAGAAAACTCAAAGTTTCTCTCCATATCATCAACTGTTTTTTTGGAATAGTTGTCTTTGTATCCGAGACCTTGTTCTGAACGTCTCAGCCTCATATACAAGATTCATAGAGAAGTAATTTTGCATGATAAGATCATGTGCAAATTCATGGTCTATTCTTACGTAACTTTTTGACCTTGCAGTGTCTTGAGTACTTAACGGTTGTTGAACAATTAGAAAAAAAAATGTAAATCCTGCACTTTTGTTTCTTCAACTTGATTATTGTATTAATCTTCGAAACATGATGGTGTGATGAACTAAGCAATAAAAATTGAGGGAGAGACATGGCATAAAATGTGTTTAAATTTGAGAGAGAATGATTAAAAATAGTGTGAAAAACATAAAGGTTGGAGAGAGTATATATAGGATTATTTATTTTAATTAAATTTTTAGAGCCAATTACATATACTCACCTCTAAACTTGAAAATTTTCATATTTTCTCAAATCATGCTTAATAGCATTGCACGTTATATATTGAAGACTTGTTTTAAGAAATATGTAATTTTACAAGTTTAGAGGTGAATACATGAAACTCCCCTATTTTTTATGCATATAGCTATTGAAAGGTAATATTACTGATGATTATTCAGTATTCGATCGGCATTGATATCCACGCATGAGTTCATTTTGATCAGGACCGAAAGGGACACGAGGGTGTTCCCGCTAGTATCGCGACACCTCGACCCCTTTCCCGCATCGACACCGACTGCACTCATATCTATTTGGCTTGGTGTAGTGATGTAATAGTCTTATATGGTAGTATTCCATACTATGAGTATGTATTAGTGGCTGAAGATTTTTAATTAAAAAATTGGATGTCCCTACAATATAAAAAATTCAATAATTCCAAAAAAAGCTCGAAAGGCAATTTGACTTTTTCTCCTTTGTGCCTTTGTTTGCTGTATCTTGATTTTTTATGAATAATTAGATAGACTAAATTGGAATATCATTAACAATTAAACACGTCACATGAATTCATTCAGATAAAATAATTTTTTATATACTCCAATTAAATTCATTCTCATAGCATGCTGCATGCTATATTAAAATAACGAAAACTTCACCCCAAGATTAATCAAGTTTTTTAAATGTTTTATTTAAATCATTCAAAGTTTTTTATTCTTACAAAGTCACTCAACTTTTAATAAGTGTTTCAATCCTATGTAATATTTTTATAAATGTTTAATTTTTTAAAATTAAATGAGGCAAATGAAATATATATGAATATTAATTAGTTACTAATAAGTGAAAATTTTATTCTAATTTACTTAAAATTGGAGGTAACATTAAAGAAAAAAATTCACCAAATAATAAATAAGTTTTAAAATTGTTATATTTAAGTCAAATTGGAAAAAAATAATTGCTAAATACTAAACAAGATTCATATATGTTTTATTTATCTTATTCAATTTAAAAAAAAATAAATATTT
The DNA here is from genome assembly GCA_023525975.1 of Smallanthus sonchifolius. Taxonomy (NCBI): domain Eukaryota; kingdom Viridiplantae; phylum Streptophyta; class Magnoliopsida; order Asterales; family Asteraceae; genus Smallanthus; species Smallanthus sonchifolius. The sequence continues at coordinate 53,834,841 of CM042041.1, read as the reverse complement.
ATAAAATTATTACATAGGATTGGAACACCTACTAAAAGAAATGACAAAAAAACTTTAAGTGACATAAATGAAACACTTGTGAAACTTGGTTACTATTATGTAAATGCATATGATCGTTCTATACACCAATTACATTGCAAAATGGGTGCCAGCTTGTATCAACTTTAAAGCATAAAAAAGGGATTTTTGTGGGAAAAAAAACCAACTTCAATGAAGATGTTGATCAGGATGATGCTGCTCCGGCCATGGCCAATAAGAGGGTTGATCTTCAATACCGTTAAACATGTTGCAGAAGCCTTCGTTACCGACAGATTGGTTTAACCGCTGGCTGAGGAGATCAGTTGTGGAAGGGTTTTGTAGAAGTTGTGTTAGACTTGAATTTGGACCCATAGATGACATGGTAGGGTAAATGTTGCTTGAAATTTGGGTGTAAAATATTGGGCTCTCTTCTGATGGTGTCATAGCCCCGGTTACCGTGTTGAGATCGCAGCTGTTTTCGCTTCCATTGCTCCATGATCCTTCTGTTTCTTTGTTTAGATTTATGGGTCTAACCCCAATTGCTTCTCCACCTTTTACAGCTAATAACTAAAGAAGAAAAATGGAATCTTGATTATTGTTATAGGATAAAGATTTGATTTTTGAAAGAAATTTAAAAGATTTTGTAAGAAATTGTGGTTTTCAACATTGCCAATATGATTATGTTTTGATCTTTTATAATTACATAATATGTTTGATCCAGTTCTAGAATTGGCAAAAGGTACATAATATATGATTTAAGGTTGATTTTTGAACATTGAATTTTTGAACATTTCTAGAAAGAAATTAAAGATTTGATTTTTGAAAGAATTTGGAAAGCTTTTAAAAGACTAAAGACTTTAACAATGTACCCATGTGAAAAAGTTTTGATCTTTGACACAAAAGTTGAAAGAAAATGTCAAATAAATTAAACTTGATCACTAATTTGCAAGATTAATATTATAATTATATATACCTCTGCATGAAGTTTCTTGTTTAGGGTCTTGAGAGCATCATTATCAGCCTTAACAGACTCAAATTGTCTCTTTAACACATCATAATCTTTCTCCAATTGTTTGGTCTTCCATCGGGCCCTCCGGTTCTGGAACCATATGGCTACTTGCCTTGGCTGCAACCCGAGGGCCCGAGCCAGTTGAGTTTTCCTTTCGGGTTCGAGCTTGTTTCCCAACTCAAAGCTCTTTTCAAGAGCTTTCACTTGTTCCAAATTGAGCCTTCTCTTCTTCTCTCCCAACTGCAATCCATCGTCATCCGACATATCATCATCGGCTGCAGCACCGCGTGTTTCTTCGCACCTGTCGACCCCGGAATACGACATGGATCTCCTCATTAAGAGTGTCTGAACACCTGCACACAATGACACAATCACACATATACAAGTATGTATAAGTGTACAAGTAATTAGCCAATTTAAGACCAGCCCATTAAACTATGTAACCCTAATTATGCTTGATGATCAAGAAAACAAACAACATGCAGATCTAAAAGGGGGAACCTTGTAAGTCATGAGGAGGGTGGTGGTCATCTTCATAGCCAAAAAACATGGGTTCAGATGGGAGAAAGGACATGTCAGTGGGGAAAAAGAAACCCTTTTTTAATGTGTAAAGTTAGGCTAAAGTCACAGAGTTCTGATCAAGCAACTGAATTGATAGCTGTATGTGTGTGGGTGCTAATCTGGCTCTTATGGTGTTGGATCTTGGATGTAGAAAGAAACATGGGGGTGGCAAGGCAAAGACACTTGAGAAAAAGCAATAATCTCTTTTTAAACCTCAAAGAGATAAGAGATGGGAGGGTGGTGGGGGTGGCTTTTTCAAATATTTGATTTTATTGCAATTTCCTTATAGATTCTATACATTCACCTGCAATGTGATGCTGATTTTTTATACCATTATTTTAAAAGTTAAGTTCACTAGTGTCATTATCTTATATGTTAGTTTTTTCAATTAAATAAATAATGCCAAATAACTAATATTTTGGAGGAGTAAAAGAAACCCTAAATTTGATAATATGGAACTTTAAGGGTTGTAAAGTTGAAGTAATCTCAGTATTATAAAACTGGAGTATCAACGACGAAACGTCCAGTCAGACAATCCATTGTGGATAATTCGATTACCGACGGATTTCTTAGGGCTTTAGAATTTGTAATTTCATATAGTTACAGACTGTGATACCCCGACTTTCTGGTAGTGTTTTGTGTCAAATGTACGAGTTGGACCTATCCCAACACATATTCTACTTCATATAATATGCAACTTGCACTTATCTATACTATATAATAAATAAAGGTTTTTGTATGACACGTGTCGTCACCATATTCAATCTTATCATTTTTTTCCCGCATCTCTCTCTTATTAAATGCACCCATATCTTTTAATAAATTACTAATTATACTAATAAAACACATTTATTTTAAATTATCCTTTATTATAAAAAAAACTTTGAAATCTAATTATGTAATTTTTATTTTCAATTAATTAGTAAATGAAAGTCAAATTACATTAAATAGTAATTTACGTATTTCCGAAACCCAATTATATATTATTTTTTACATATTTTGAATTTTGTTTTATATCCTTAGTATATGTATAGTAATACATTTTTACACCTTTAAAATACATAAATAAAATTTGAGAAATTTATGTATTGATATTTTTCACCCGTGTGTATTACACGGGGTCTAAGCTAGTATGTGTATAAATTGAAATCTATATGTACAAAGCATCATTCAAAATTTAATGCTTTTTTAGCTTTTAGATAGTCGGCATAATTCAACTACTACCAAAAATATGTTTGCCATCATAAAGTGCATGAACAAACAATGCCTAGCTAAAGTTCGAACTTGTTAGTAATAGACCATGAAGTCTGAAATTCGAAAGAACAAGAACGAACATGATTGATGCTGAAATTAAAACTCTTGCTACTTGCTATATTAAGGGGTTATTTTAACTATGCACATCAAGATTCAAGTTTAAGACTTCGATTGCTAATTTATGTTAAACAATTCAAGATAGTTTGTAAAATATAGTGTAACATCCGGCCTCTAGTACCAACAATATTGTCCGTTTTACCACCTAAGAGCTTACGGATTTGTTTTTTGTTACCCGGGTGAAAAGTTCCCAAGGGGTCATCCATCCCTGGATTACTCTCACCCGAGCACGCTTAACAGTGGAGTTCTACTCTCATTCACTACATTAAGCCCAAAACGCATTGTGTTATTTAAGGCGGGATATTTCTTATGAATCCAACATCTCTCCCGTGGACAGAACAGAATAGAACGATATGCGATTTGACTAAGGTGTTAAATATGGTATATTAACGAATCATAAATAAATTCGTATAACTTTTGTCACTTTTATATTAGAGCATTTGCAATGGACGTTATTAGGGGCGTCTGTGGTTGAAGTGGCGTCCTTATGGCGGAGAGCTCTATAGACAGCAAAGAGAGACAAGGAAATCGTCCATGGCTACGTACCGCCACTGTCACACCCCAACCGACGGCGGATTATACGTCGGGGCGGACGCGGTTGTTCAATAGCACAAGGTTGACTATTAAAGTTTCAATATTTCATTAATAAATAGATTCAAAGGTTCAATACAAAGGAAATAACAAGTATACAACATTTATTTAATAAGTAGTCTAGGTCCAAATCGTCCTATGTGATCACAAACAAGTCTCATGATGTAGAACCTGAAACATGTGAAAGAATCTGTCAACTACAAAATAGTTGGTGAGATACAAAGGTTTTGACGCAGTTTAACAAGTAATTGGAAATAATTACAATTCACTATGATATATGCATTCTATAATGTAAGTATGAGAAACAAGTATCTTAAACATTGTGCACTTCAACCCTCCAACCAAGTTTAGGCATAACCCGCAGGTTACCTTTATAAGTCTCAAGTTTAAAGTTTAATTCAGTAACAATCACCAAGGGCTCCCCCCCGAAGGGGTCAATCAATCAAGGTGGATTGGTCAAATGCAGTAGATCTATCATTGTTACTATAGGCTTGATCAAAGTTAATGAATGTGCTAGTTTTAAGTTTAATCTAAGCATACAAGTCTCAAGTTTAACATAAGAATAAACATCTAGTCATAGTTGTACAAGAATTGCATAAGTTTAATGTTTTTGAACATGTTTCACCCCAAAAGTATAGAAAGGAAAAAGGGGCTAAGTATACTCACTTGGATTGGACGAAGAGTATCCGACGAGAGTAAGTTTGCAAGACTTTGAGGGAGAATATCCTCACAATAAGCCTAAGAATATAAGTCTAAAGTTTCAAGTTTATTTCTATAAGTCTAAGACAAGAATTCTAAGATTTCAGGATTTGACTAGGGTTCCAATGGGAGACGGGAATGATTTACGTTTATAAAATCAAGTTTAAAGTAAAGGATTTAAATGAATGACACAAGACTTGAATATCGAAGTTTAATAAGTTTATAGTTTAGAATAATTAAAATAATTATTCAAAAGTTTTACTACTATTAATTACATATGTTAGACAATAATCGAAATAGTTTTCTAAGTTTTCCACAAGTAAGGTTGTAACAATAGATAAGTGTAAGACTAACTATTTATTAAAGATTAGCAACAATTATCTAAAGAATAATTTTTTTATCAAGGCTTAATAAATAAATATTTAAGGATAAATAGATATCTATAAGAATAAACAAAATAAATCATTTAGATTTTCAGGTATTAAACATTTATTTTACAAATTACCTTGTAATAAATAATGTTTATAAGTTTAAATAAATATCAAGTTTCTATAAGTTTAGTAAAATAGGATTTCTTATAATATTTATACTTTAAATTATAATTCTTTAAAGTTTATAATTATTTTGAATAAAGTTTCTCAAAGTATTTAAATAAAGTTTATAAGTTTATAATTGCTTATAGTTTTTATTTAGTTTTATTGAGTGTGTAAGTTTATTTAAGAAATAAAGTATTTTTTTTTATTTCTCATGTTTTTAATTTAAATAAGTTTATGTCTATAAAACTCACAAGTTAAAATGAATAAGTTTGTAATTTATTTAGAATCCTTTTTTTTGTTTTTATAAAGCTTGTAAGTTTACAAAAATAATTTAGTAAACTTAAACAATTCAGTAAAAACGATAAAAATCATTTCTGTTGCAGAACATGAGTTTTATAAAGTTTATAGCTTTTAAGTATTTAAAAAAACTATTTTTAAAAAATTAATTATTATGAGTTTAAGCTAAGTTTAATAAATTAAAAATAGTTCTGGAATATAAAAGTATAAATAAAATTTAGATTCAAGTTTACAAAAGTTTTACAGAATTTATAAAAAATTTTCAAGTTTAAATCTGTTGTTAAAAAGGCTAAAAAATGAATAAAAAGCAAAACTGGGCTAACCGGATTCGAACCTGGGTCGCCCGGTTCACAGACACACACACGCTTAAACCATCCCGACTACGGGTCTCATTGGTTTATAACACAGAAAAGAAATATTTAAACAGCTTCTCAAATCGCGCCCCTTCCCCTCATGAACCCTAGAATCGATCCCTACCAAATACACCTCGATTAACCCTCTGTCATAGCGATTTGACAGAGGGCTTTTGTTCCTATCATGAAAACGACGATTATGGTATTTGGAATTACCTGAAACGGTGGCGAGTCGAGCGAGAGCGAGAACAAGATGAAAAACCGACGCGACTGACTTCTGTTCCGAATTCGAAGATGCAGGTTCAATTCAATGAAATTGAGAGTATAGAGAGGTTTGGTGTGTTGTCTTGGATGTGTTCCCGTTGGTATTTATACCCGATTATGCTATTAAATGTCGAATTAGGTGGGATGGTTTCGGTTGGGTCGAACGAGTTTAATTCGGGTTTACGCGTGATTTTGGTTTGAATCGAGTGTCGACACACCTCGGGACAGAGTCGCATGCGCGAGGGGATGCCCGAGGTTCAACGAATCTAGCCGATTTTGCGATTTTCGAAAAGGCATGGGTGGAACCGGGACTGCGCGGGACTCGAACTTGGAACATGTTTCCAAACTGAAAGTTTGGATAAATTGCAGATTCGGTCCCTGTAGTTTCCCTCTTTTATCATCTCATATATAAACTTAGATTTGAGTTTAAAATAAGTTTTCAGTATGGCAATTTTAGTCCCTAAGACTTTTAAAACAAATATATATCTATTTTTTTTATAAGTCTAAATAAGTTTTATTATTTTATATATTTATAAAATAATTTCTAAGTTCCATAACTTATTTATTTTAAAATAAGTTTTATACCTTATTATTTTATAATTTTTATAACAAAATTATACTTTTCAAGTTTAAGTGTTTTAGAGTGATTTTATTATTTTATTTGTATAGTTATAAACCCGTAAAGTTTTTAATACCATTTATTCATAAGGTATATATGTACTCTTAAATAAATCTCATATATAGTTATATTAATATTTTCAAGAATATAGTTTTTATGGAGTTTCAAGTGCTGAATATGTGCAACAGTTTAGGAAATTATATGACGGAAGATCTAGGATATTACAGCCACGAATGGGGAATGCGAGAAGGACTAGAGAGAAAGAGAGAGGAGGGGGCATCATGGAGTAGAGGGAGAGGCTCTTGTTCAAGGCCGATAGAATATATTTGTATCTAGTTCTTCTAGCATTCCCCATGGTGGCTCAAGCCAAGGCTATGCAAGTTCATTTTGATGGAGGCTTCAAGACTTTCTTGAAAAATCATAAATTTTAAATGAGAAGTTATAACAAAAAAAAATAAGGAAGGTATTTTTACATTAAATACTTTATTTATAATAAGTTTAAGTATCTATATAAAAGAAAACGAAGTTGTTACCAATTTTCAGGTCTACTCTCCGATGACACCCATATTAACTACTAGTACGTTGCGCCCAAATTAACCTTTTTAACAACAAATTCAAAAACCGTTTTATGAGACTTGAACCTTCAATCTATTTAAGAAAAAACATCTTTTTGTTAACACCTTAATATCATTAGGCTCTTTGTTGTCTATTAACTAGTGGTTTAATTAATTTTGGAAATGACACACCTCAATTTAGTTGTGTATTATTTTCTTAAATTAAGAAAAGGAAAAAGAAATAAAAGAGTCTCTTGTCACAACTCACATGGACCCAACCCCATTAGTTGGAAGGTTGGAGGGGCACCCCCTTTGAAATAGGTTTTAGCATCTTCCATGCAAATTCTAATTTCATAAAACCAAAATATAATACTCTGGCTTCACATGCCATCGTGTTTCCATGTGCATCTCTCTCTCTAGTATTCAACATATTACACAATATATTATATAATATATATGCCACTCTTAACAAAATATTTAATACGACCGCAGAGCCAGCCCTGAGAATCTTTGAAATATTTTGGGCTCGAGACAAGTAATAAAAAACGGGCCTAAATAATTTTTTTTATATGTAATGAATTTAAATATATATATTTTTGTGTCTTTTTTTTGTTTTGGTTAATAGTTTAAAATCACCTTTTAAAAAGAGAAAAAAAAAAAAAAAACAGAAAAGAAAAAAAGAAATATGACACATAAAAGATAAATAATGTTGTTGTCAAAACTTGAACCTATGACCTTTATATTTTCTTGTAATGGTTTTTCCAATTGCATCAAAGAAACTTTGATGTACACAAAATGGATGTATAAACTAAATATACTATTTAAAACATATACAAAATTTTCAAAAACTTCGGGCCTTTCGAAAGACCGGGTCTGGAGACATCGCCCACCTTGCCTCTCCCTTTGGGCCGGGCTTGTACGATGATTATTTCATTTTGTTGAAATTTTCTATAAATCAAAAGTTGGTTCTTTGTTAAAAAGATCGGTTTATAATTTTTATTTATTTGTGGATATCTTTTTACAATTTAACAAGACGGTGAGACAAAACTATTTTGGCATGTATGAGAGAGATTGTGAGTTGTATGCTAACACTTGTCTAATAGTTTATGGTTTTATTTAGTGAAGGTGCTGGAAACAAGAACAAAGGATGTTGTTTAAGTATGTTTTTAGATTAATTATTTGTGGTATTGGCCAAAGAAATTAAGTGGAAGTAAATATTATTCTTGGATGCTAATTCAGAGAATGATGGGGGTTGTTAATATTCTCTCATTTTAACAATGTTTATTTAGGTGTGAATTCTCTAAATTGATTCACATATTAAAAATAATTAAACGGTTATATTTTCATCATATAAAAATATAGTTCCTGATCTTATATAAGCTTTATTTACTTAAATGACTCATGTAACTATCATGGTTTTTTTTGTTTCTTTTAACAATTAAACATCAAAATAAATTGTATAGATGGATTTTATCTTGTTATAAAAAATACTTGATAGATACAACTAAGTCAAATTAAATGACACCACCACAACTAGGGTTAATTCGAAACCCGTTTTTGATGCACCCCACCAAATTTCATCACCTTCGTTAACCTAACACACCACACACACCATCACTAGAGTTACCACCTCTAATTTTATTGTTTCAAATATTATGCTATCGATCCTATGATACATGCACAATTTAAAATTTAGACCATTAATACTCTATTAAACTAAGCGTAATTTTATACAATTTGATTGTTACACCATATCGTCAACAAATACTAATAATTTGTTTAAAGTTTTTGTACATTGTCGTCTTAAAAGAAAAAAACTGAAGCATTAAAGGCAGAGAACACTAAGGTGCTGATAAGAGATCGGGCATGTGACAAGGAGGTGGAGAGTCTACAGAAGCAAATGGAGGAGGACCATAAAAATATGGAGGAGGACCACGAAAAGATGAAACGATTCGAACAAATCATGTAAGAGCTTTAGAGACAACAGTCGCGATCGGGACACCGTCCCCCTCAGCTAGAATTTTATATTTATTATTTGTAACTTTTATAGTTTTCTATAAATTTTATTCTTATTTTTAATTTTCTAGAAAATTTTAAAAAAATATTAGAAATATTGTTGTATAAATTATTTATTATTACTGACGTAATTTTATCGGTAAAACTAAAAGGCGTTAGTCGGTAATAGGTGTATCGGTAATATGTCACTATCTTATCTATCGGTAATCCTTCGAAAATGAATACTTTGGATTATCTTCAAATGGTGTAGGTGATCTATCGGTAATATAGTTCGTCATTGATCCCTTTGTAAGTTCTGTCTCGGAAAAGATTACCCACGACTATATTCAAGACGGTAGGTTATCTACGAATTTTTGTCAATAACCACTTCTATCGACGGATTGACGAATTTAACGTTTAGATGATTTTGTTTTTCGGTCTTTTTAAATGTAAACTAAATCTATTTTAATGAGCCCATATTTATTTTTCGATTTGTTGGCCCAATATATTCATCAACTAATAAGCCTAATATTGATTATTGAGTTCATTTAGTAGCCTTGTAATGAGTCCATTTTAGCTGTTCCTTTTAACAACTATGAGTCTAAGAGTTTACGATAAATATCGTTGAATACTTTTATACTTGAATTGTTTTCTGACTTTAAAACTTTTAGCAAATTAGCTATTTTGAATAATTGAAGTTTTACATAGTTTATTGTTGAAATTAATTGTTATTTGTAACGTTGATGTTTTAAAAATAAATTTGTTTTTAACCAATTCAAGTGACCAACATAATCGATTGGATTCTTTGACCGTTCCTTAAAAGGAAAATGTTAATCAATTACGCACTAGTAAAAAATATTAGAAGACAATATTAACACTAGGTATGCTAATATGTAAGTTAGACAAATTGAATAACATATTATTGGGGAGCTTTAAATAAGAACTGTTTTTCGCTAAAAAATGACTAAAACACTGACAAACGATATCAAACGAACTCCGATTGAGCTCATTTTAGCGACGTTGGAACCGTCTCGATGAATTATACCATCTTAGCTTTTTGGGTTTAGATTTTACGTTTGACTTTTAGGTTTTAACCTTATGGTTTAGCTTTTAGGATTTAGATTTTATGGTTTAGGTTTTTCGGGGTGAGTGGGGTGGGTTTAGGTTTTTCGGGGATGGGGTGGTGGGGGGGGGATTGGTGGTTTTAGGCGTTTCGGGGTGGGGTTGGAGGGGAGATTTAGGTTTTTGGGGGTGCGGGTGGAGGGGGTTTAGGTTTTTAGGTCCGGGTTAGGGTTCAATTAGATGGTTCTAACGCCGCTGGAATGACCTCAATCGGAGTTCATTTGACCCACTTTTTAGCGTTTCTTAACGAAAACCCACTTCTTAGTGGGACTTTCCCGAACATATCTATACATACTAATAAATAAAGGTTTTGGAGTGCCACATGTCATTCCCATATTCATCCTCAACATTTTTTTTCCGCCCCTCTCTCCTATTTAATGATACAAGTTTCTATAAAAAAAATTATAATTTTTGTTTCCCACATCTCTTCTATTAAATAGTAATGATTTTTATAACTACTTTTATAAAACATTTTTTAATTAAAAAAATAGCTTTGTTTATAAAACATTTTTATAGTTTGAACATTTTTTTCATTCTTTTTATGAAACATTTTTAAAATTAACTATATAACGTTTCTAAAATTTTTATTAAAAATTATGTAATATGCCAAAAATATGTAATATTAGATCTTTATTACTAAGTATATATATATATAACAACCGTTGGCCATCTGGTGCAATGGTAGCTTCAAAACTTCCCATAGTGGAGGTATTGGGTTCGAATCCTGCCCACAGCAAAAAAGGGGTTTGTGGTCAGGTCAGGGGGTTTACCAAGTTGGTGGGTTCCTCCTGTGGTGGGCTACTTTGGATGTTCTAGGTGTTGCCCCCGAGAAAACCCAATTATCCTATAATATTTAAGTGTTGCCGTTAAAAAAAAAGTATATATATAACACTATATTTATTCACTCTATATAATATGCAGGGTTCTAACCTATATTATAATAAATGAATAAATATACTTGTTACATGTCGACTTCTGATTAAATCTAGATCTTTGTTTTTCGTCTTTCTTTCTATTAAATAATGATGATGTTAAATAATTAAATATTTAACATATATTCTAATATTTTATTAAAAATTACTAAATCATAAGAAAATTTTAATTATTTTTTATTTTACAGATAACTAATAACACCAAACATACATATATACTGTTTTATAACAAATTGTATTTATTCAATCCATGTAACACATGGATTTTAATCTAGTTATATTATATATTATTTACTAGCTTAGAACATGTGTACTATACAGAGTGAAAATAAGTCAATACATAAAGTTTTTAAATCTTTATATATGTATCTTATAAGTGAAACAATGTATTACATGTGCTAACAATAGAAAATAAAATAAAAAAATATGTAAAAATTAATATATAATTGAGTTTAAAAAATACATTAAATACACATTCAATGGACTTTCATTTACTATTTTGATTGAAAACACAATCTAAGTAATTACATTTCAAAGTTTCTTAGAATATTAGATAATTAAAATAAATGTGTTTTATTAGTATAATTAATAATTTGTTTAAAAATATATTATCATTGAAAATATGGAAGCGTATTTATTATGAGAGGGAGGCGGGGAATTTTTTATAACAATGAATATGAAGGCGACATGTGGCATTGAGAAACCTTTATTATATAGTATAGATGATGATGGTGGATTGTTCGTTATAAACAGTAAAAATTTTATTATTTTGTTTTCTTTATATATGTGTGTAATAAACTGATAGAGGAATGTTCAATTCAGAACACTAAATATTGCGAGAACATAGGGAACAAAATGAATCCTTCATTTTTTCAATCTTAAAAAGCTTTTAAAATATAATAAAATTATAGAAATGAAATGTTTATTCATTTCTCATGAAATTTATAAAAAAATATGAACAATTTTTGTTTATTTATACAACCTACACATGTGTAATTTATGTGTAGGATGTATAGGTTATTTTTACCTACACATAATCTACACATGTGTAGGTAAATTTTTAAATGTATAAAAACATAGGTAAATTTTTAAATGTATAAAAACATATTAAAATTTTTTTAATGGGTTTTTATGTATATAAACACCCATATTTATATGTATGAAGTACAAATTTTTAAAAATATAAATCATTGATCAATAAATTAAACGATTTAAGTTTGTTATTTTTGTTTTCGCATTAATTTAGTGTTTTGTAATGAACTTCTCCCTAAACTGATATTAATCAAGGGGACGGTTCAAACGAGAACAAGAAGAACTAGTCAACTTTAGATTAAATATGATTAATGACTCAAATCTAATATGACAAATTGGTAAATAACTTGCTTTCATTAGTATAGTTTAATGTCCGGGTAAAATTGGAATTTTAGTGTGGAGGGTTATTATTAACAAAAGCCTTTAAAGAACAACGGATTAGGAACAGTAAGGTTTTGAAAATTTTAAAATTGGCCACAAAACTTCTTCAAATTGACAAACAAAACCACTGCTTAGCGCTCCTTCTTCCTCTTCACAAGCCTGAGTTCCTCCACCGGTATAAGAGCGTCTCCCTGTATTTCTTCACCGCCTTCGACGACGGCTTCTTCCTCTTCATCTCCCATAGCCCAATGATTTATTTCTTAGTCCGATTTCCATTATCGGTCGCTTTGAAGGTCCCTAATCGAACCAGAAAAGTGGCCTCGTCACCGTAGCATCGTTTGGTAACGGCATCATAGAAGAAGGTTGTGATTGTCTAAACTATTTCAGATCCTCAACCCTAAATCACTAAAAACCTCTGTTTGTTTCTTTGCATGGTTATGATTAGATCAAAATATTGAGATTTGTAGTCGTGGTAACTAGTAAGTGATGAGATAAATGTCTAATCAGTAATAGACACGAAGAAAAAATCGAATCAATGTGGCGTGCTTTCAAGCTTTTAGGATTTTAATTGGACAGTTCTTACAGGTATGCTTTCGTACTTTATTTTTTGCCCTCAAACATGAAATTATTTCCGGCTCTGTGTTCTGGAGTGGGTATTTTTGTTTACCTCAACTTTTATGCTTTTTCCATTGAAGGATTCTGGGTCTTTGGAGGGGGCATCCCTTGTAAGTTTTCGGATATTATCCCAATCTGAATACATTTTTGTGTTTACATTTTTATTTTTTTTGTGAATTAGTCCAACACTAGAACTGAAGAAACAGACCTCATGCTCGCTTCGGTTTTCTAATAAAACCGAGAATCATGTAGCTTTCATGGTAAATGTTATTTTGATTTTTGATGTGGTTGGTGTATTACATTTGCTTTGGATGAATATCTTAAATCAAGAAAGAAGGGAAATAGCAATTTGATTGTTGCTAATGTTAATTTGAGTATACTGGTTGTTTAGAAACGAATTGAACCACATGCTATGATTTATTGATCAGTGTAATGAATCTCTGAAATCAGGAAAGGGAGATAATGATTATTGCTAATGCTACCATTTGAGTTATATTTTCAAAACTATAGTTACAAGGGTTAAACTAGAGTTAAGAGCGAAGTGCAATTGGAAAAGTTATTGGCTATTCATGGTAACTAATTAAATGAAAATGACGGTTTTGGTTTGCTTTTGGATGTATAAGTATGTAATTGAAACTTGTAGGTGGTGTTTAAAATGGTGGATGCAATAGCAAAAGTTGAGGGTATAGGTCTGTGATTTTCTCTTTTAAGAATTTTGGTTAAATATGTAATTTAAATGTTTCTTTAACATGGTTAAGTAATTGTTCAAAAAATAATTGGTATTGTACCATCCCTAAAGACATGTTGATAAAACTAACATACCACAGCCACTCTTAGACCTAATTGGGCAAACATTCCTTCTGCAACTTCAATTTCAAGCCACACAAAATCCAGGTTGTAGCTGCTTCATAGTCAACGGCGCATTTGCACCTCCCCAAGAACAACTGTCCAACACTACACCACCACCAGCAACATTAGCACTTAAGAAGGAACCAACTACATAAACTAGCTCCTCATCAACTGCAAAGAGGTAACTGTTCCACCAAGAAGGTATTCTTATGTTTATATATTGAAAGTTTTTCCTTTTTATATAGACACATCTATCAGCTACACAAAAAACTTGCAGGCACAGGCATAAGCTACAGAAAAAAAACTCAAGATACCCCAACTGAACAGTGTCGTCTGTTACTTTTTGGGCAACACCAGAACAATACGGGTCAGGCGATTGTAGCAAATGTATATCCGTTCTTTAGATAATCACCTATGTAAAGTATTGCAAATTGCAAAATTTACTCCTATGTAAATGAAGAAACACAAACAAATCACATGCTACTTCCCATTTTCTTTAGATAATCACCTTCAATAAAAAAAACATATATATCCGTTCGTAGTTGCTGCAACCTACGTCAAGTTAAACACCTTCAAAACATTCTACTTCAACGCATTTGCATATGTTCATCAAAAGTAAAGAATTTTTAGGGGTTTTAGAGGATAAAATAACCAAGTGGAGGCGATTGAAGGGCAAAGTCATATATAAATGTAAGTAGTCGAAAATCCCTGTGTATTTACATTTTTGTGTGTATGTAAACTACATTCATGGCGAATTTGGTTGTTATTTAAGCATAGTTGTTTAGGAATAGTATTTTGGTTTAATTTATAGTTTGGTTAATCCCTATAACGCACACCAAGTGTTTGATCTAATGCCTTAATAACAAATTCAGACTCAATTTGATTTATCAATTGTGTACGTGTAGTGTATGTTGTCTAGGGATGAAGTTTATTTGATTAGTTATATTGAAAATGTATAAATTGGGGTATGTAGGTTATATTTTGTAGGGATGTAGGTTTTAGTTTAGTTAAAAATCGATTTTAGCAGATTGAGAGTTTAAAAAAGACAAACAATTAAACAAGTTATTTTTTTGTGTAGTATGTTGTGTAGGGATGTAGTTGTGTTATTGTATTATAAAAAAAATGTAATAAAGGGTGTGTGTAGATTATGATGCACACCAACTGTTCGATCTAATACCTTATTCAAAAATGCATATTCAATTTGGTTTATTAGTTGTGTGTGTGTATTTTATGATGTGTAGGGATGAAGTATATTTAATTAGTTATATTGAAAATGTGTAAATTGGGGTGTAAATTGGGGTATGCAGGTCATGTTATGTAATCCCCAAGAAATTTTCGGCTTTATTTTAACTACTCTGACTCTTGTAATTCCAGTATCTGGTGATCTGTATTTATAAAACTGTCTCATTTGCCCATTACATTTCATAAGTAGTTATAAATATACATTAAATGAGATTATTCCAAATTTTAAGGTAATAAATATTTATGTAGGGTATTATGTAAACAATAATTGTTACCCCTCTTTTACATAAACATATATATTCTAAACCTATAAATATACACATAAACAATTTACAAGAAGTAAAATCAATGAGGATTTATGTTTTGAATAATAAATTCTATAAGAAACTTGGGTTTATATATTTTAAATCAATGATAATACTATTTAGTAAATTATATCTATATATTTTAAACAAATGATTTATTAAGTTTTATAAACAAATATACATAGAATTTAATACATTTATGTGTTATAAATGATTAGAGTTCAAAAATGTAACCTCTTGAAACTTAGTTCCAATTTGAAACTAAAGTTTGTGCATGAAAGAAAAACATTTGAAACCTCAGGGACTGATTATGTAATTTTGGGATCATCTTCCCCACCCCACCGATTTTGACTTTTTGAAGTCAACAAATCCCAAATTGAAAACCAAATCGTCCGACTTGGTGTGTGTTAACTCCAATTGATTTCTCAGAAACATTACTCGACTAAAACCCAACGATAATGATGAAGTAATTAAATCGTAATCAAGCCATTTAACTCGAACCGTCCCAAAACCGTTCCTCAATCAAACCCGACTTCAATGTGAGCATTTAACATGAATTTAGCCTATAAAACCGAGTACCACACCCTCATAGAATTCACTACAAACTTCCTAATCATCTGTTAGCATCGCATTCCCTCTCCAAAGCCCCATCGAGCTCGAGGATCTTCGATTCGAACATCCTTGTCGTTCTTCCTCACCACGCACTCGTTTCAGGTAAATCGAACACCTTTCATCTCGTCTTTACACCGTGAATCAAAGCCCTAACGTTTTGAGGTCGTATCTGTGAGATTTCTGGTCGAATTAAGGGCTAGGGTTTCGGGTTAAACGATTGGGGAAGAAGAGGACTTGGGACTTGCGTGTTTTAACCAAAGCAAGACTAAATCAGACATGGCTTCATGCCCTGGTCTGATGGTTGGTCTGTTGGTTGACGCATGAACCGGAAAGGGGCGCGGGTTCGAGTCCCGGCCACCCGTTTTAATCCGAGTCATTTCATTTTATTATTTTAAACCATTATTTCACATTCAAAAATTCCAATTTAAATTTTATAAATTCTTTAAATATAATCTCAAGGTTTTATAAAAAAAAACTGAAATTATAAAATAATGTTAATTTGCTTTCTTTTAATTAAAAACATATTATAAGACGTTTTATATTCCTAATGGAAATAAATGGTTTAGACAAATTAATTATGTATCATTTACATATTGTTTATAAATAAAATTTTAAGAATAATTATTTAAAATGCTTTTAACATATAAATACTCAAATAACTATTTTAAATAATTATTTACCCATTAAAATTCTATTTAGTTTTTTATGATTCATTGTTAATGAAATTATTAACAGACTAACTAACCAATTTTATTACATTTAATAGGATTAACTCATCATTTTATTACATTTATTAATAATCAATTGTTTTAGTTACAATGATTTGTAACCCAAATAAAAACTTTATTTACCTAAAACTTATTTATTTAAGAACATTTTCCAAATTCATAATCTATTTACCCTATGAATAAATTTATATGCGTCGTTTTAAAGTTACTATATTTCAAGAATTCATTTATTATCTTTAGGATAATTTCATGAACTAAGTTATTAAATGATTAACTAAATTAATTTTACAAACTATTTTTATTACCATTATTCCCATGGTAAGTCAAGAACTTATATTTCCTACAAAACAATCAAGCAAGTCCATCTTCAACCCAAGCCCTATCAAACCCTAAAACCTTAGAATTTTCTTATCTTATTTATCATACTTTAAACTCTAGAGTACAATTATCTGTGTAGGTTGTTTGTGAGAAAACCCTCACGAAACCTATTCATCCATACTAATTCATACCATCCTTAGCTTCAAATCAAGTGAGTTTCATAGCCCCCTTTCTCTTTACTATTATTTGCAAATACTCGGGGTGGAACATGTTTACATACTTTACTTACCAAATTCAATACCAATGTTCTCATGCTATTTACTACGTGCTTTATGTCTTAAACTGCTTGGTGACCATTACATGTATTCATACTAGTACATTCATTAACCTGCTACCCAGGCCTAAGGTAGTACCTAACATGATCATTTATAGGGGAATCCGATTCCAGTTAACACAAACCTTAGCGGGTTTTGTGTGTACCATATTACTATTTTTCCAAAACACAATCAGTGGGATTGTACTTACCAGTTTTTCCATTTACTACGGACTGAATTGTACGCTTGGAACCTTGTATGTTTTCACATTTATGCCTTAGTTATGCTTTGAACATATTGAACTCCAAAACATTTTTACTTAACTTTTGTTGGAGTCAAAACCTATGTTACTCACCAACTACTTGTAGTTGACCTTTACTCGCATGTTTCAGGTGCTCCGGTTTAAGGACTCAACGTGCTCACATAGGACATGGACCTAGTTAATTAAATATACGTTATGTTTTGATCGTTTCGTTTCCTTTTCCCATGTAACGAATACTTTAAATTGAATAATAAATATTATCGCATTTAATAGCCAATCATGTGCTTTTGAACAACCGTGTCAGCCCCGGCGTATAATCCGCCGCCGGCCGGGGTGTGACATGTTATATGGGTATGTGGTTTTTTTTTGTTAAAATTTGATTTTATCATATTCAGAGTAAAAAAAACAATAATCAAACCTGGTATCTTTTATGTATGGATATTGTATGTTGTATAGGGATGTTGTTTAATGAATTATACAGAAAGTGTAATAAACTAAGAGTGAGAGATTTACAAAAAGCTAACAAATAATCAAGATATTTTGTGTATGGATATAGTTTGTTGTCTATGGATGAAGTTGTATTAATAAATTATTTATAAAATGTAACAAATGGTCTGTGTTGGTTATGTAATTTAGGGATGTTTTTTTTTATGGTTTAGTGTTAGGATGTGTTTATTTGTAAAGAATATTGTGTATCAAATTGCATATTGATGTGTAGTTGTAAAATTTGTGTTGTTGTAAATGACCTTCCTTTTTTGAAATATGTGTCGAAATATATTGTAGTGCAACACACTTTTGCGTTTATTATTGCAGAAAGATCATCTAGTAAGGTATCTTAGATCTGTTCAACATGTACAAGCTCATGTTATTGAAGGTCAAACGTCGGTTAGGTTGAAGTTGAATTGGGCATATGGTGAGAATTATGAAAACTCGGATATTTTTATGAGGAGGCACATGGAGACATACATGGGGATGGGATCAAATAGTTAGGATAGTGGTTTTGCTGTAGAGAGGAGTAAAAAGAGGCAAATAAAAATAAATAAAAATTTGGTTATTTATATATCCAAATTAATAGAAGTAAATAAAAATTGAAGTTGTATCATTTACTTTTGTTTAAAATTTTTTGCATTTGATTTGGTTTCAACGTTCTTCACATAATTAACCACACCATTTTTGGACAAGAAATAACCGGTGCTTCTCCAACCTCTTTTTCCTAACTTAACTACAGTTATAACAATAAATGGTCTATGCCACTTGTTGTGTAGTAGAAATGTATTAAAATGAACGTATTGCATACTAGTGTCAATAGCACACTATATAAACTTGATATGACGGTAATTTGAACGAAAAATGCAATGAGCACAAGGTAATGTAGTAAGGAGGTGCTGCAGTAGCAAAACCTGAGATGAGATCAGCAAAGCTTGACATGAACTCTTGGTGATCACAGGAGAGGAATAGACGCCTATCATCTGTGAGAAAGACTATGGTGACCGAGTTGTAAGGGATCGTCGCCAGGTGGCGATTAGGACGCTAATGGAATAGTAAGGACCCTACGAGGGTGTGACCGTCGGAGTAACAAGGTCACCCTAGATTATAAAAAGAAAGTGACGTCATGTATGATGCGAACGGATCAATGAGTGCAATTAGTAAGAAACTAATTGGCAAGGAGAGCCTTAGGAATACAGGCTGGGAAGTCGAGTAATAAGGGGATATGTAAGTGGTCCTACAAGTCCCAAAGTTGAAAGCGGACAATAAGGAACCCTCTTTGAACACTAAGAAGGTGGTCGAAACACTAAGCAAAGTGATATATTAGTAAATGGAGCGAGTAAAGGGATGGTCACCAAAAGAACTTGGTGCACGTTGAGAACGGAAGGATGTGTTGGGTGGACTTGTACCGACATAGGATTCGAGGACGAATCCTCTTTTTAGGAGGGTAGACTTGTAACATCCCGGATTTTTAATAACCAATGGGTCGGGTCAATGGATAACCGAATGAATGACATAGTCAACTCAAATTGTCAAGTAAGGCTTGGGTCAACGGGATTAACGAAGACGGTTAACCGTTTAAAACCTACTTTGAGATCGAACCGCATGAAGTAGGAGCGCGGGGACCCGGATGTAACCTTGAGTTACATATAAGCACTTCTTGCGAAAACCCTAGCCATTCACGGCTTGGGCTTGCGTGCGAAGGCATGAGAAACCGAGAGAGAGCGAGAGAGAGGAGTTACCGAAGAGAAAGGAGAGACGCGGTGGTGGTGACATGTCGGACGTACGACGGCGCTAGCGAGGAAGGAGCACACCGGCGTGTAAGGTAATTCCCGAACCTTTGATTATCTATTCTTGTTTTCTTGATTCGGGAGTCGGTTAGGGTTTTGGGTTGATTGTGTGAGCATGAGTGAAGAAGGGGACGAGGCGGTGGTACACGATGGCGTCGGTAAAGGGATGACGTCGGGATTCATGGAGAAGGCGACGGCGGTGGCGGGTGCGGTTGCGGCGGAGGGCCACGGTGGTTGGGTGAGGTCGTGTTCAAATGACAGGCGGCAGGAGGGAAGACGGGGCACGTCGACGGGTGTGGTGGTCGTATGCCGAGAGTGAAAAGGAGAGAAGAAGGGTGGTCTGGCTGGGCTACCCGGCGAGAAGGACGCGACTGGTGGAGGTGCTCGGCAGCGCTCGACGAATGTAAGGATGCGCGCGTCAGCCACTAACGGCTGTGGGCAAGAGGTCGGCTGTGGGCAAGAGGTCGGCTACGGCCGGTGTTGGTGGTGGTGGTTCGGCAACGGCTCAACGTGGGAGGCGAGGACGGAACCCGGCATTTGTGCATGGCAAGCGACGTCGGGAAACGGTGCATGGTGGGGGTTCACGGGAATAGTGAGGAGGAAAGCGGAGTTGGGGCCTGCACTCGATTAGGGTTTTTGCATGTGTATGTATGTATGTATGCACACGTACGTGCATGCATGGGAACCTGGTCGAGTATCCAATTTCTAACGGGTCGAAGGTGACCCGGTTTATGCGAACACGAGGGGTTAGGGTTCCTTGGAAGGAAAGGGGCGAGCCGACGTGGGGGTTTAATATGTTTACATATTTAGACGCATGTTTAGAACGTGTTTGACCAGATGATTATACATTGTCAGGTTCGAGTTTCGAGCATGATCGGACAAAGTGTAAAAGCTAGGACTTGGATTGTCTCGTAATCGGTGAGTTTCTAATCCCCCTTCTTTTAAACGTTTTAGTGTTTTGGGGCTAATGTACGTACATTCACGTGGTGTTAATATAATTAATAATGTTAAGGGTATCGGGTTCTAACCCGCTATATTTTGAATACAAAATGAGTATTAAGAGTCGTAGGTTAAATGGGGTGCTAAAGGTGGATCGGGGAGAGTCGGGCTTTAAGTTAAATGCCCCTGATTTTATGTGTGAGTCAATGATATTGGTTGCTAGTGCGTGACGTGTTAAGGGCCGAACGGGAATGGTTGTGCCCGGTATTAAATGCTAAGGAATTTATGATATTAAATGTGTTGTTCTAGGGTTATGCGTGAGGTGTGTGTAATTAATGAGTCATATGTATAAGGTGTGATATTACGTGTTTATATTTATGGGTCGGGTTTGCCTCGTTGTCCATGTGGCACGGCAAACGGCATCGTGAAGGATGAGGTCCTTCGGGAAGTCACCAAACGTGACAGTTAGTTGACAGGTGAATGATGAGCTCAGGGTGTGTTAATCGCCCTGACGAGGGTACATCGATGAGGTATGTGTTTGCATGCGTATATATATAAGTGTTAATGTGCATGCTAATGATTAATTGTATTTACTGTGTATGAGTTAGTGTTATTGTGACGTGTTGAATTGTGACGTGTAGGGTTAGACTGACCGTTGAGTCAGGACTTGTGAAGTGACGCGTATAAGAGTCGTGTCAGTTAATTGTGAGAGCCTTGGTTAAGGCCGGATGTGTTAGTGTTTTAGGGTAGGTTGTGTTAACCCAGAGTTGAGTCAATATGTATTCTTGGGTATGAGTCGCTAGCATAGCATGTTGAGTCTATGCGGTTGTAAGGTAAGGTTATTACTATTTATGTTGGTAGTACGGGTTGAGTCTTAGGTAATAAACAGTTACGGGGTGTCATGAGGTGACATGGGATTAGTCATTCATTAATAAAGTGTAATTATATTTTACAGTGACCAGAGGGTCCGAGTGAATTAAACCGAAGAACTTGATGTGATGGTTTTTCTTTAAATTAAACTATTAGAACTCACTCAGCGTAGATGACTTTGTGTATACGTTAGATTGTTTGCAGGTAGGTGGTGTATTGACGTATCTTGGTTTGGAAGCGGCGTTACTTAGATCTGTGTGCAGACATTCGTAAGGTAAACCTAATAACATTAAATGGTCATAAATGAGTTTTGAAAGACTTCCATTGTAGTTTGAATTGTAATAAATGTGTTTTTAATGAAAATAACCCGTATTGAGAACCAACTGTAGGATGTCTGGGTTAGGGTCTTACATGTCACATTTTCCCTACATTAGTATGAAATATGTAAAATTGGTGAATATAAGTCCCTACACATGATACATATTACTCCAACACATTTTAATTTTTAAAATTTACCCATTTAGAAACTGGATAACATAACTGTTACAACCAACAATGAACATCACCTTTGAATGCAATATATAAAAAAAACAATAGAAAAAATGTATAACAAAGATGGATGGTGAATACATATTAGTCCCACACAAATACAAATATGAAAATTGACCTAAAATGCAGAGGTAAACCAAAAAATGGTTAACGGTTGTATTTTTTTTTTTACAAGAAGAGAGGTAAACCTTCTTATGCTACAGATTAGTCCTACACAAATACAAATATGAAAAATTCCCTGAAATGCAGGTAGATAATATAGCTGTTACACGCAACAATTAACATCTTGTTATAAAGCAATAAATTAAAAATAACAAATGAAAAAAATGTATTTGTGACTATGTAGGGTGAAAAAATGTTACCTACACAAGTTATGTGTAGGTTATTTGAGAACAAACTTAATTTGTTGAGATCGCTTCCAACAGAAAAAAAATTCTGTGAATTTCATCTCAAATGGCCACCAAATCAATTTGAGAAACAAATTGATATCATAAAATTAGGTAAAATCAAACAATTGTATTCTGGAATTTTGATTTGGGGAATAAAATCAAATAGCAATAAGATAATCAATACCGTGATATATGATCTGCAATATACACGCATTTTAATGAGAAACGATTCAGATATTGGGTCGATCAATGGAATGTAGCTGTTACAAGGTTCAATCTCTATCACCACCATTAATTTCTGAGACATGCAAATGAGGCTTAGTTCTTAGGCTGATGCACCAGAGTTTTACCCACGCCGATCCAGGGTTCGAGCCTCGGCTCTCCCTCAAGCCCGGAAGGGGCCGTATTGGGTGAGATTTTTCCTTGGATGCTCTCCAACTCTGACGCCAAGTGGGCCCGTTAAGACAACATATTAGCCGGAGTTGGACGGGTCTCTCCCATGTGACGGGAGGGTGCGACGTCACAACATTCAATGTTCGCCGTTCAAAAAAAAATCTATGGTGATCTTCTAGAATATCCACTCAAAGATGAGATTGATTTAGAACAACAGTGGAGGGAGGTTCGATGATCTACTAAAACTGATTCTAAAATCATAATTTTGTATAATTAAGGATGAGGGTTTTTTTAGTTCTCGTTCAAAAAAATTGAATAGAAAAATTAAAACTGATTGTTTAATTCCTAAAAAACTGAAACATACTAAAAATATTAACATTAAATTAGTTGTATAGATTACTATTACACCCTTATACTAAAATTAAGTAAAAAATAAAAAGAAAAATTCTGATTGATGGATTTATGTTCCCTCTGTCCTCGTAAAAAATCATTGTTTTGAAAAGAAAATCTCTCCATTAATCAAAAGTTGTTTGTTGGTTTGGTTGTGCGTGACTCATTTGTTAACTAGACGGCCTTCCGGTTAGGTGCTTCTCACTTAAACGCATCACACACAATAATTTTTTTATATTCCTCTTTTTTAACTTTCATTTGAAATACATTTCTTTCTCTTTTTTTTATAACATTGCCACGTTTAAATTTAATAATTTACTTAGTATTTTAGATTAGAGTAAATTATGCTTTTGTTCATGTGGTTTTCATTGTTTAACATTTTTAGTTCGAAAAAAAATATTTTGACATATCAGGTCATTAGGTTATATATCTATTACAATTTCAGTCTTTTATACTAAACTTTGTGAACTTTTTCTATTAAGTCTAGGGGCATTTTCGTTATTTTATTTATAAAGGAATAGTTTAACCTTTTTAGAAAAAAAAACATTTTTAGTTTTTTCATATAAGACTTTTTTTTTACTTATTTAAAAAAAATTAAGCCTTTTTAAAATTATTTTTTTTGTTTTTGTTTTCCTAAAACGTCTTTTATTTTACTTTTTAGAAACGGTTTTTTTAGCCCTTCTGAAAACATAGTTTTTAGTTTTTTTAAACTTTTTTTTTGTTTTTTCATTAAAACTTTTGTTTTAATTTTTTAAAAACGTTTTTATAGTTTTATTTTATAAAAAACATTTTTTAGTTTATCGTTTTCTTAACTATTTAAAAACGGTTTTTTCTTTTTAAGAATGTATTTTTTAAATTTATTGTAGGAAGGTTTCTCTTATAGTTTTTTAGAGAGTATTTTTTAAACCTTTTGAAATTTAGTTTAAAACGTCTCTTTAACCAAATAAATGATCGGAGCATGTTCTACTTGAAACTAGGCCACACGAAGGAGCATGTTGGACACGCGTAAGCTTTGCAACAATTAATCAATAATTATGAACAAAACAACCAAATGCATTCAACATCAATGATGATGTTTATGTCAAAACCTCGTGTGATTCTTCGACCTTCTCGATATCATCATCATCATCGTCTGGTAACCCTTCTAAGAAATGATGATTCAACAATATGTTAGCAATTAAACTACACATGGCCTTTCTGCACAAACATTTCTTCAAGAAACTCCTTCCTACTAGAATCAGAAAACAAGTAATCTTCATCAACAATTCGACTTAATATCTCATCAACATTAAAATCTTGATTTGAAAACCAAAACAATTTTCCTGTCATCATCTCAAACACGATACACCTGAGCTAGTTGGGGAGCACCATCTCCAAAAAACTTATGTGCAAGATTCTTATAATCCTTACGGCTTATTTATTTTTATCTACGGTAAACACGAGTAATCACCTCTTAGTTATATTTAATCACCTGCTAGTTATATTTACAAGTACAACAAGTACATGACTATTTATTTCGACAAACATATGCCCGTATGAAAAAAAGAACTTTTGATTATTACATAGTATTATTACAATAATAATACAAATCATGTCATCAAAAGTTAATTACTTAATTAGACCAAGGATGGCTCAGTAAATAAGAACGGGTTAGACTTCACCCCATCCTACACCGGTCGGCCAACCCCACAACAAAAAGTCTTACGGTTGAGACTTATGAGTAGGGTGGACCCGACCCGACCCGACCCAACCCGAGATAGAGGTCTATGCATAATTAATTATTTTAGCCCATGTCAAAGCAATTTGAACTACCCTAAACCAATGTACTCCACCCAAAACAATTTGAAGTTTCAAACCACTAATAATCTATTTCTTCAAGAAAATTTGTTAATAACACATTTGGGTCATTAGATAAAAAAAAATAAGGGCCAAGATTTAGTATATTCATATGTGAATGATGTCAAATTTATGTTTTAATACTAGTGGGGTCTCCGCGCTATGCGGCGGGAATTCGATTAATGTCGGTTCGGTTTGTTATGGTAACCGCTTGGAACCGGCACACGGTATAACAAACAAAAAAGAGAACGTAAAAAATAAATTAGTTACATACCCAAAATAATATAGAAATGTGTTTAACATCAATCGAAATAACAAATAATGATACCGGTTCAAACCTACGACAATACCGATGTTGTTCAATCAATATCGGTCAAGTTTTAAAATTTATAAGGTTCGGTTTCTAGAACCTATACACTGCTATTTACCACGAAAAAAAAAGAAATATCAAAACATTGATTAAAATAGCACATGGAAACGGGAAATCCCTAAGCTTCAATGGCTTGTAAGTTCGTGCTTCAACGACTTGTACATTTCTACGAAAGCTCGGTTTTGAATAAGATTTATGTCGAAACGTAGATAAAAATAGGTACGTCATAATGGTACAATCGAAATTTTGTTAAATATTATATTTTAAAAATTATAAAAGAAAATTACAATTCATTTAAAAATACAATTGAGTTTTAATGAGATGGTTGAGTTGGGTTTAATGAGGTTAAATAATAATTATTGAGTGTTTAATTGTAAAGATGGGTTAAATAGTAATTAAACATATTTTATGAATTGTTAAGGTGTATCTTATGTATAACAATGTGTATTAGGTGTCTTAAATTTTTTGGTAAATTACAATATTATCTTTCTAATATGTATTATATAGTAGTATAGATATAGATATAGATACAAATTAAAACTTATATGTGAATAAAAATTTATATGTAAACGTTATCAATCATTATGATCATTTATTTCTTTTTTTAGAACCACAAATTTTCTTTACTCATGTAAGATTTGAATCATATACCTTCAAACGCAGGTGTTCAAAGAGGCTTTGTCTTTATTACCGGGCCATCAACTCCAGTGATAACCTTTTATTTCTCTTATCTAAGATCCTAAATACGTTTTGTTTATGTCAAACTTTTTATAATTCCCAAATAGAACTGCCACTAGTGATGTTAACAACTCAAGAAAATACTTATGATTTATAATGATATGTAAGAAAATAAAATATGAACCATGGCTTTATCTATCAATTTTGGAAATAAATGATGCATTTATGTATAATCCAATTAATTAGGTAAAAGAAACTCCAAAAACCATAAATTTCAAATCTAAAACTAACCAAACTTAGTTAGAACCAACTTAGATTGTGTGTAAAATGGACATGTTTGGTTCATGATAATTGATCACGAGAATGTCTTACAAGATATGGTTAGTTTTAAAGTGATAGTAATCCTATATGGTATCCATCTCTTGATATTGCAAGAGAGATTTAGCCTAGGATTGGGACAAAAGTCACCATTCAATGCATTGGAAGTGAAGTAAAATGATTATAATCACTACCCTCTTACTTGTAATATAATGAAACAATGGTATTAAATTACATTTTAATAAATACAATGTCTAGACGAGTGAGTTGCACGAGTATAAAAATGAGTTAAAGTAGGTTTTACTTGCACAAGTTGATATTGGTCGACTCGGGTTGGTCGGATGTATTAAAGATATTATTATATTTTGATTTTATTGATAAATGACATGTAAAGAAGATTTAAAAGTTACAAAATAATTTAGATTATGTGACCTTCAAACATTTTACCGTAGCTTTATTAATTATTCTTTTTCTTCTACTCATGCTAGCCGTTATACATAAAATAATAAAATATAATTCATTGGTGGACAAAAGGGATACAACTTTACAAACTTTTTGTTTCGAAACTTATGATTATTTTAACTATATTTGTATATAAATGTTTTTTTTATAATAGGTAAATTGAGTTTCTTCGGAGCACTACATATAACATCTAGGGCAGTCCAACTCAAAAAGAATTCTCCAACTAGGCAAATCCCCTTACCTGGTCACAAAACCTTTTTTTTATTGTGGTCTGGTTTCGAACCTATACCTTATATTTGAAAGTCAAGGACAAAACCCCTTTGGTTGGTATGTGCATGTTATACATTATTTCCGAAAATATATGGGTGAAGCATAAAACAATCCGCTAGAAATACTAAAGACAAGAAAATCAATAATTGTTATCATTTTCATGTAAATATTTATTAAATTTTATTGTGTCTTCTTCTTTTTAGTTTTATGAATTTTAGATTAGAAATAATTATAAACCAAAATAAAAAATTAATAAATAAAGAAGATAATCGTATCAAAGTCGTTTTACTTGAAGCATAGATCAAAAGTACCCAAAAAAAATGAAGCCAGGTATCAGTTTTACAAATATCTTTATAAAAGGAAGAAAGTCATTATACCATAATATACGAGAGTCCACGACTAGGGATGACAAAAAGACCTAGCCAGAAACTTAAAACATTTGGGATGGAAAATAGAACATATATTCCTTCGGGTAAGTGATTAGTTGTTGCGGGCTTGGTACATGTATGGGTATAGTACTAGGTAATACCACCCGATCACCCGAACCCGATTACCTGCATCAAAATAGAATATATTATTATAAAATCTTAAAATATATGAGAAATAGTATGTTAAAATTTATATTATTAAAATTATTAGAAACATAGTTAAGTATTTTATATTTCAAATCAGTTTTTAATGTGAGTTTAAGATTGAATTTCGGGTAATGGACATCTCAACGGGCTTTAACCGCATAAGACCATAAATGGGTATACTCGATACCCACGAACCCGATGGGTATTTAGTAATAGGTACCCGACGGGTTTGGGACACGATTTTATAACCGGGTATGGTACCGGGATTACAAATACATGTCCCATAACGGCCCATTGCCATCACTATCTACAACCGTGTATCTGAATATATTCCCATCAACGCCAAGTAAAAATCATGTTGTTCGTGAATCACCCCTCGTGTCTCACCATTTGTTCTCGTATCATCATCAACTCATAAGTTCAGCTGACAGGGACGAGTTACCTATTCAATTAAAAGGAAGTAGACGAACATGAACACGATTTTTTTGATCAAACGGGTTGATATGACAACTCAGAACTTTTACATGTCAAGCTCGTATAGTGTTTCAAGTAGTGTGTGGAATTGCCACCCTACTTCCAACAATGTATTAGGATGACTTGAGAATGGTCGGTTCGGTTTTGTTATTGCCTTAAACCGAACACTTTGGTGATAAAAAAATCTATAACCTCTCGGTTTCAGTTACATCGATTATCGGTTTTCGTATGGTATTTCGGTTAACCAAAATTTTAGAGTGTTATTTATTTTCTGTTTTGCTTAAAAAATCTAATCGAATATGCTACAAAAGTTGGTTTAAACCTTACTTTTAATCAAAACTTCCACATTTGGTTTACACCAGAATTCACTGTTGAAGTTTACCTTAAATTCTTTTATTTTAATCAATGTTTTTTTCTCAATTTAGGGTGATCATTAACGTAATTTATAATTTCCACAAAATTGACATTAACAATAAGTATTATGCTTTCAGACCACTCTAATCATACACCACATGAGTGAGACTTTACGTTAACGTTTGAAAAAGATTTTATTTTACTAAAGCTTTAAAAAACTTTCAAATTTCATATTTCATATTGTCTCCGACACCAAAGAATATACGTATTCATTTGCACCAAGGATCTGGTGCTCTTTTTTCTTTCTTAATATTTTATCTTGGCCTAGTGTCGGATTATGTGCTCTATAAACACATTCATAGTCATGATTGATTGTTTTCTATAATCTTTTGTTATAGGTTTGGTTTGGTTATCGCAACCATTATAATCGGTTATCAGAAAAAACACTTAACCGAATCATTGATTCTTTAATTATTGGGTTAATTCAGTTCGGTTATTTTGATTGTCTGATTTGGTTAATAATTTTTTCTGCTCACCTGCAATGTAATTTATATATACAAATCAATATAGAATATAATAAAAAAAATACTTAAAAAGATTATCATCTTCATTTAATTTAAGTTATTTTTACCATTTTCGTTTAAATAAAAAAGATTACGTTTTAAATATTTATCGTTTAGGTTTTAGCACATAAAATTTATAGTACCTGAGTGAAAGTTTATACGCAATATTATATTTACATCGGATAAGTAAAATCTAAATTCACGTATATCATAACAGACGTATTTAGGGCAAGGGGGCATTCTCACGTGAGTGTGAGTGCAAAGTGGTGCCACATCACCTCTCATACACTACTCACACATGAAAGGAGTGGTGTTCAATGTGAGACTTAGGCGTGAGCCATTCACGGATGGAGGGAGTGGTGTTAACTATTTTAGTGTAAGTTAACAAAAGTAAATTATAATATACATCAAATAAGCCAGGAGGTGCGGACTGCACACTTGTTTGAGTTTTTATAATTTTAAGTATTTAGAAACCTAATTGATATTTAAGGAGAAGCCCTAAACAATGGGGGTTCCAATGGGGCAACACCCCCTTGGCGAGGGTCCGGGAGGCAGCAACCCCTAATGGGTTCCAAGGGGCGGAGCACTTGCTTGAGAGCAGTTACTGGATTTTTCATTAAATTTTAATACGAAACTATTTTTTTTGGTTAACTTTTTGGTTCATAAAATCATACGTACACACATATTCATCTTCTTCAAATTCTGATTTTACCCGGTTGGAGAATTCGAGAAAACTATCGAATTGTTTCAATCTGAAAAAGTTAATCATGACTCTCAGAATATTCAGTTATTGATACTCGATTTCTACAAGTGGGGATTCAAAATATTATATGTATTATTTTTTTCAACTTTTTATATATTTTTTATGTTTTTTATTATTATTATTATTAATCTTACTTTAAACGAGTTTAACGAGCGAGCCAGAAAATGAGCCTACCCTGACTCGGACTCGACTCGTTTATAAATTGAGGGCTGGTCTCATTTTCAACCGAGCTTTTTTCAAACTTTATTCAAGCGAGTTGCGAGACACAGACTTTTTAAAGAACGCTAAGTATAAACACCACGTCAGATCTTACGGATGCCACTTATAGAGAATACCGCTTGCCCTCACGAAATTTAAGTCTTTTATGCCAAGAAAAAACACAACCATGGGCTCGCTTATCATATAAACATAGATGTGAATACTTTTTTAATACGTACCAAACAAGTGTATTAAACATGTATTTGGAGACCCGTGAATTTAGTCATTTAGAACCAGACGGTGACATATCCACCAAGATCTTCACTTGCTCCCTCATAATCCAATCACGTTTAACAAACCGCAGTGAACTTCCACCTCTTCACGCGCCACCCCAACCACCTTCTCTCACACGTGTATTGCACGCCTACATGCATCTGGGCATTCAACCCAACAATCGTTCTTTCCGGTTACTGTTAATACCGACTATAAAACATACAAGATGAGCCATTTATGCAATCATTCCCGCCTTTCTCTCTCACACACCAATCCTCTGTTCTTTAGTTGCATATTTCATCAATTACTTTCACAAATAATTTATTTAATTCGTTTCTTGTTTTTTAAATTTTCTCGAATTTCTGTTTCCAGCTCATTCATGGGGGAATGCTATCCTTTTTCATAATCACCTCGATGTTATGATACAAAAGGGCTCGTGGGTTTCATTCGATCTTTAATTTCTTTTTTCTTAATTTGATGGGTTGCACGCCGTCGAAGCAACCAGTATGCCGGAACTGCAACGCTCAGTTCTCTCCGGTGCGGAGGAGCTACTCAATGCGCAGGAGCTACTCAACGCGCCGCCGCCATTCTCCTCCCCACGACGCCGACAACCACCACGTCGTAGCACTCACCTCAACCACCCTCGGTTACCTCCTTGTTGATCCTTCAACAAAGCCCAATAAAGTATGCATTGAACCTGTTCGACGAAATGCCCCAGAGAAGAAGATTAACGATTTTGCACTTGAGTTGATCGACGAAAAGGTCACTAAAACTGTATCGAAAACACCCGTTACAACGCCTCCGGGGGAGCCCGAGACGATCAATGCGTGGGATTTGATGGAAGGTTTGGATGATCCAAGCCCGTTCAATCCACCATCAGATAATTTTGACACCAAAACGATTAACATAAAGCCGTTGATCAACGAGAAGTTAGTTAAAGAGAAGTTGGTTTTATACTTCACAAGCTTGCGGGGAGTTAGAAAGACATACGAGGATTGCTGTCATGTTCGAGTTATTCTAAAGAACTATGGCGTTCGTGTTGATGAGCGCGATGTGTCGATGCATTCGGGGTTTAAGGATGAACTTAAAGAGTTGTTGGGGGATCAATACAATGGTGGGGGGTTGCCAAAGGTGTTTGTGGGGAGGAGGTACATTGGTGGTGCCGAGGATGTTAGGCGGTTTCATGATGAGTTTCAGTTGGATAAGGTGTTGGAAGGTTGTGAAATGGTGGTTCGTGGTGGTGATGGTGACAACGACAATGACGGTGGTTGTGAGGCTTGCGGGGATATAAGGTTTTTACTGTGTGATACGTGTTCAGGCAGTTGTAAGATTTACTATGAAGTTAAATCTGATGACGGTGAAAAAGAAGTGGAGGAAAGTGATTGTGGGTTTCAAAGATGCCCCGATTGCAACGAAAATGGACTCATAAGGTGTTCGATTTGTTGTGGTTAAGTTTAATTATATATATATATATATTGTAAAGGGGAGAGTTATATTTTTCTTTGTATATGGTGTGATTATTAAAGTTTTATAAGTTTAATAATAGTTTTTTCGCTTATATGTATTATTTAGATGTTTATATATGAGATTACAAGACGACTCTACTGTTTAAGAAAACATAAGAAAGAAAAAACCCTCACTTTAAGCTTTGAAATTTGCGAACTTTCAATAAAATTTTAAGGATTAGGGTTTAAGGTAATGGGTGGCAATGGTGTTTGGCTAAACTTCTTCAATCTGTTTATTTGGAGTGTTATAGGCCCAGACTCATTGAGGTTCAACTCGATTCATTAACTTTGATAAACACCATACATAGATTCTTTGTTAAAATGACTTTATATGAGCGTATATTTATAAACATCAACATATGGTATTACATATTTGGTCAAGAACATAAGATTTTTCAAAAATTCGGTTGATTTGTAACATTTATGTGATTTTTTTCTTAATTTCATTTGTGTTAATTGTTTTAAATAACTTTTCATACAAATATTGTCTATGGTGATTTATGTGCGACAAGTTTGTGTGCGGTTAATGCTCATGTTAAATCGAGTAATGATGATGGTAAATTATGATTATGATTGTAAGCAAAATAATTACGTCTATTACGAAAATGCCCCAATTTTAATGTTCTCTTTAGGCCGTGAAAATTTATCGAGTTCGAATCTCCAACTTAACAAACTGAATTTGAGTTTGAAATCGAATTCCATGTTGCTCATTTACGCCCTTAGTTGTGATCCATACGTAATGGTTCTAAAATTAAAAAGATACTTGTGTTCCATACCTAATAGTCCTAAAATTAAAAAAGATGGAACATGTGCAATCGCAATCAGTCGACATCAAACATTGCACACGAACAATAATAGTACCGTTTTAAATGACGTAACTGTTACAATAAACAAAAGATGTGGCTTTTCAATTGTTAGGATTAATTGTAGTAACTTTTTGTGACCACAAAAGAAGTGGCCATTAGCATATTACGAATGGTAGAGAACACCTTAAAGTACAACACAAACATTAGGAGCCAAAAGATGTGGGAGCCTAATAGAAGTACCTACTCTCTCACCTCACATCAAATGTGTTCATAATTTGATGTAACAAAAGGCCGACATGTTGTTTCTTATAGAATAGAATATAACTAGAGACGTTACTAGGAATTAATGCTTGAATATTCATTTTATAATGTTGTTAATTTATTTCATATGTTGTATAAGTAAGTTAAATGATAAAGAAACAAGTAATGAGATGGTTTCGGGTATGTTCTTCCTCAAAGTGAATATTACTATGTTTAAGAAGTACAATTAAATGCTTATCTGTGATAAAATGAGTATAGGTTCATACGCCTTGAGAATATTAGACTTAGAGTCAAAATCAATGCTATATGTGACAATAAGAAAAACTAGTAAAAACATACGGGTGCGTAGTAGTAGTAGGATGGTTTTGAATAACGTACATAAAAATAAGCAAATTGTAACGGTGCATTTGACTTTTAAAAAGCATAGTATTTTAAATGTTTTAACCCAAAATTATTTATAAATATACAAATTATTACGGAAAAGATTTTTTTTCTTTTTCTGAAATTAATTTTTTTTAAATAATTATGACGTCAATAGTGACATGCTGACGCCAGCGAACCAAAAAAGTGGGGGACTGAGGATCGAACTCGAGTCTTGAGGATGAAAGTAAAAAAAAATAGATTGAAAGTAAAAAAAAAATTCAATCAGAACATGTTACATGACAGACCCTGATTATGACTAGTTACTATATATCTCCTTGTTGTTTTAACAGAGGTACTAATAACAGTCACGTGTAAACCATTTAATAACACAAACAAAGTCACATACAGATATGTTTTGGGTATTTGGGTTAGGTTTAAAATTAATCATTAACTTTTTTAGAGTAAAATAATTTATTTTTAAATAATCAACATAAAAGCAGGATATCCAAAAGTTACAAGTATTTACGGGTATGGATAGAGGTGCACATTTGAACCGAACAGGTTCGTGTTCCGAAATCGAAAAGGAAACCAGTTTGGTTCAAAACCGATCTACTGGTTTGAAATGGGTTTGGATATATTAATTTGGGAACCCGTTTAGGGATGAAATGGGTTTTAAAACTAAGACGATCTGATCTATTTCGGTATGGTTTTACTTTAGAAACTGCCATCTAAACCTATCCGGTTTGGACCAAACAGATTTTGACTTTGTTTGACTCGATCCAAACCAGCTTACTCTAGCTCGAAAACCAGTTTTGGGCACCTCTGTGTAATTTTGACGGGCCATCTAATGCGCAATGTCACTATTCACTATGGCAGTTATTCTAGTGGGATTTACATTATAAAAAAACTAACAATGTTCTTTTTGTAAGTTTAGCAAGCCCAATTTATTTGGCCCAATTAAATAGATCTTTCTTAAGTAGAGTTTGTCTATATTTCTAAGCTATCTATGTTAGTTTGTGCGTATGCGGATCTATAATTTTGTAAACCGCTGTGACAAATAGCGAATGATTTTCAAGATTTTGAAGTATTATTCAAGAAATATAGCATTCAGTATGTAAGTTTTGAATTTCGTATATCCTGAATCACTTTTAGATTAAAGTATTTCATGGTATGAAAGCAATAATCGAATAATACATAGAGTATAACAAGAACGAGTATGAATTTTATGTGAAAATGAAGTTGTAATTTTCATGGTTTAAAGAGACCAAACAAACTCCTAAATAAAGGTTGAATCATCACAATGATTAGGATGAAACGTTACAACTCTTCATAAAAGAGTGACAGTTGGGGTTATAACCACTGTCGGTAATTCAGTTATATCAGTGAAAGCGCCAGTAGAAAGTATATCAACTATAGTTACTACTATCTGTTGCTACAGTTACTATTAAACTTAGGGCAAAGGGTATACTCACGTGAGTGTGAGTGGAAAGTGGTTAACATGCCTATGTGGCATTATTTTATAGAATAGTAACTAACTCTCAGGTTTGTTCCAATTAAGTCACTCATATTTTTTTTGTCTTAATTAGGTCACTCAACTTTATAATTGGTGTTCTAAAACTATGTTTTTTACCTGAAAAACATGTTAACATGCCTATGTGGCATTATTTTTATTACATTTAGTAATATATTTACTGATGTAGGTCTGAAATGACATTTTTACTCCTTGTTAAAAGGGAAAATTCCTACAATAAACAAATTTGAAAACTTTTTCCCAATAATAAACAAAGACTTTTCAACTTCCTCAAAATGAACATGAATTTTTGCCGAAATACAACCCAAACTCGGCGAATTCGTCGAGTTCACGTGGCTTCGTCCTTTAACTTACACGTGTCATTTTCGACAAAAAATTTTAAAAACTCGACAAAATCGCCGAAACATGTTTCCGTCGAGTTTTAAAAATGTTTTGGCGTTCAGAAACTTGTCTGTTTGATTATTTTAATCTTAGAACAAAACGTCTGAATATTTTAATCTTAGAATAAAACGTCTAATTGTAACGAACCAAAAATCGGGTTTCGTTTTCAAATAAATAAAATATTTCAATAAATATTATGGGGAAAATAATATTTTTAAAAAATAAGTTGAAACAAGTGGGTTTCAAGTTATTAATGGGGTTATACTAGTTTTAACTGGTTTTGGAATGAAATGGGTGAAATAAAAGTTGAGGGGCCGAAAGTGTAACATGGCAAATCTGTCATTTTGACTTGGAGAAGTCAAAATTAACCTCATTTGAGGTGTTGAGGTCGTTGGTGTTCAAGAGGAGAAAAATGAGAAAACTCAATTGAAGCCTAAATTGTGCATTTGAGCTTGGATTTGTGAAGGTTTTGGCTCACACATCACCTTCCTAACATCAAGTTAGTGTAATCTTCCATTGATTTCACCTTTGATTGTGTTAGTAGGTGGGTTTTGTAGAAATTCAAAATTCATGTATGCATGTAGTTAATTGGTGTTAGATTGTGGATAATCTAGCTAAACTAAAGGTAAAGAGTGTTGATTAACATCCTAGAACCCTTTGATTTTGATTTTGATTTTGAAAAGTTAGGGTTCATATGGTGAAAAATTGGGGGTGTTCGGATCATGATGCTAGATTGTTGAGTTAGTGATGATTAAGTGTTTATGTGGTATTAGACACTTGAACGAACACCAAATTGACCTAATAAAAATTACTGGATGAGAAATTAGTGTCAAGGTATTGAAAAGAAAACTCAAGTAGGTGAGTTTGTATTGAAAGAGGGTGTTTGGTTATGGGGATAATCCAAACGGGTCAGTTTGGGTTGGAAATGAAAATTGGGTTGTGGACTCAATTGAAATGTGATTTTAATGAATGTTAGATTACTAAACTAGGTGTATATGTTTAGGTAATCAAATTCCAAAGCTAGAAGTTGGTGCGGGATCTTCTAACTCAAAAGGTAAGTGCCTTTGCACTTACTTAGTAATGTTGATAAATGGGTGGTATATGTGTTATGATGCATACTATTTGTTGAAATGAATGTGTGTGATGATTGAATGAACTAGTATGTGGAAAAGTATGAATGTAGTTATAGTGATAAAACTATAATGGATATGTGTAAATGAATGAATGTGGTTATTGTGGAAATACCTTAATGGTTATGTGAATTAATGTAGTTATAGTTGAAATGCTATAATAGATACGTGCAATGAATGAATGTAGTTATAGTGTAATACTATAATGGATATGTGTGAATGAGGTTACGATCTATGAATCATAATGGATATGAGGTTATGGTTAAAATACCATAATGGATATGAGGTTATGATCTAAGTATCATAATGGATATGAGGTTATGGCCTATGTGCGATAATGGATATGAAATGGTGAAATATGAAATGAATAAAACTTGTAGTGGAAATGCAAGTGTTAAGAACCTTAATTGACCAAATGGGTGTAAACGGGTCAAATGGGTGAAAGGGTGTAAACAAGTGTAAATACTTGTTTGAATTTGTTTATCTTCATTACTAACAGTGATATGTTAATGTGGTTATGTAGGGAAAGCTCCGATGTAGGTCAAAGTCAAGTCCAAGGCGTTGAAGGATTTTCGTATGCGTTTTGGTATTTTGAGGGTTTAAAGGAAAATCCTTAGGTGGTAGTGTAAATTGACACAAGAAATTATGTTTTTAGGTGTTTATAAATGTGGTATGAATGTTTTTGTTCAAACCCAAACGATAGAAATGTTTTTGTGACATCTTGGTGAAAATGGTAGAAATTTGGCTAAGTGTGAAACTGGCCAGAAAAATTCAATTTTCTGTTTAAAGGGGTCCCCCGCGGTACGCGAGCGCCAGGGAGGGTTCTCTCGCGGTACGCGAGAGACCTGGCTCTCAGACAGGCAAACTTGGATTCCCTCGCGGTACGCGAGAGGAGGTGTCCAGGTTCTCGCGGTACGCGAGAAAAAAAAAATAAAAAAAAAATCTTGGGATAAATGCTTCCACGTGTGATTAATATTTTAATAATTGGTGTTCCAATTAATGGTGTTACAAGAACAAAACACCTGATTATTATAATCTTAGAACAAAATGTCTGCTTATTTTAATCTTAGAACAATTCGACTGATTATGTTAATCTTAGAACAAAAGGTCTGGTTATTTTAATCTTAGAACAAAACGTCTGATTATTTTAATCTTAAAACAAAACTCTTGATTATTTTAATCTTAGAACAAATGAATATGGGTTCAACAACTCATCAATCGAAAACAAATTCCGATTATAATTTAACTGATTTTTTTAAAATGTAAACATTGATTTGTTCTACTATCTAAATATTTCGGCGTTTTGTACTAAGATTAAAATAATCAGGCGTTTTGTTCTAAAATTAAAATAATCAGACATTTTGTTTTAAGATTAACATAATCAGGCGAATTGTTATAAGATTAAAATAATCAGACGTTTTGTTCTAAGATTATAATAATCAGGCGTTTTGTTCTAAGATTAAAATAATCAGGCAGACAATTTTCTGAACGTCGAAACATTTTTAAAACTCGACGAAAACATGTTTCGGTGATTTTGTCAAGTTTTTAAAAATTTTCGTCGAAAATGACACGTGTAAGTTAAAGGACAAAGCCACGTGAACTCGGCGAATTCGCCGAGTTTAGGTTGTATTTCGGCGAAAATTCATGTTCATTTTGAGGAAGTTAAAAAGTTTTTGTTTTTTATTGGGAAAAAGTTTTCAAATTTGTTTATTCTAGAAATTTTCCCTTGTTAAAAAGCAAAATAATAACAAATTATAATTTATTATTAAATTTAATATATTATTTAAAAGCAATTTAACGCTACCCCTCCCCCCCCCTCGCACACACCATCTTCAACAGCCCCATCGCCAACACCTTCAACCACCATCTTCAACACCGCCAACGCCGTCACTACCCACCATCTTCAACACCGTCTCCGATCCACCATCATCATCACAATCCACCGTCCCCTAACACCACCGACTCCAGCTAACCAAATATGTGACTTCATCTTCTTCCAGCACCAACAGCCACTTGCAACTCAACAGATCTGTGACACCACCACTCGTCTACCGAAAAAACAAAAAAGTTACCAAGTCCCCTCCCCTTCCCCTTATTCTCTGGAGAGTCTCGTTACCTCAATAATCAAAAACCATGGATCGAAGCATGCTTGTAACTGTATAATCGAAGGAGATGGTGGTTCTTGGTGGCGAAGGGTTACAGTGAGTTGGTGAAGTTGTAATTGGGTAATAACAGATGAAAGTTTAAAGAAGTAATATATTATAGTTTTCTTAATTTTCTTAAATTTAAAGTTAAAAAAATATATGTATTAATTCCACATAAAAAAGAAGTAAAATAATGCCACATAGGTAAAAAACATAGTTTTAGAACGTCCATTAAAAGTTGCGTGACCTAATTGAAACAAAAAAAAGTATAAGTGACTTAATTGAAACAAACCTGAAAGTTTGTTACTATTATATAAAGTTTCCCTAGAAAGAAACATGCTTGTGGGAATAAACATTTGTTTAAAAAATTTAATAAGTCATTCGGGATTGAAGCTTTTGTAAGTGGGTTCATAAAGGAGTATTACCGAGGGTTAGGGAAAAGGTTTACTACATACCAACAATGAAAAAGAATATCTTTAGCCTTGAGCAACTTTCCTATCAAGGATTCAAGATAACCTTTGAATGTACCATTGTTACATCACAAGAACGTTTACGGATGATATCAAGCCCGAGATAAGCGGAAATATGGAAGAACAATATGTAGAGAATTAAGTAAACTTAAACGAAAGTTGGGAAAATGCAAAAGAAATTAGTGCAGTTGATGATGTGTGGAGGTATTTTGAAGAGATGGACAATGAATTGATGGAAAATTTGAATAGAAAAGATGACGGTAAGAAGCACTCGGTATACATGAACCATATTGGATCTATTGAGGATTACATGGTTTTCATAAATATCATAAGTGTGGCTAAAAAAGTGGATAGGAACAGGGAGAAGTTTGAAAAAGAATTTGATGGTTTGGTGAAATGGTTCTTGGAAGAGGCACTGTAAATCAAAGATTACATCCAACCTCGAGACTGTATGGGCAGAATAGTAAGCCTATTGAATCTCTACATGGTGGTAGAACACCATGGAGGGTCAATGGAAATCATAAACAAAAGGCATCGGGGATTAGTTGTTATGGATCTCGGCTACCAAAGTGATATGGAATAAGTCTTAAAGGTCATTTACAGTAGTTATCTAGAAATTATAGAATGGCGCTATAACAAGTACAAGGAAGGATCAAACTCAGCGCAAAGAGAAGCAAGTTCGCGCAGAGAAGAAGAGAAGCGACATGGCTGATTTACCTTAAAAGAAACGGAAGGTATCTGCAGTTCGGGACTGGCCAAAAGGTTGCGGATCTGCAGCCAAGAAGTACAGAAGATTGCATCAATAGTTGAAGCCAAGATCAAGGTGGAGATTGTTGGAATGATCAAGGCTTCAAGATATTACACATATGTAAATTATGTATTATAAACATTAACACATAAGTATTTGTATAAACATTAAAACATAAGTATTTGTATCTTAGGTTAAAGTAATCGGGTACTAGAAACATAGTCACACCCGTTAGTTATTCTGCAGTTGGTTTTGGCGCCTGTTACACGCGAACCAATTGCCTTTAACTGCCAAGTAGCTGACCAGAAAATGACTATGAATAGCCTTTCTTATTCGAAAATAATAATGCAGTTCTAATGCACATATTCTTTCAAATCTGTTCATATTTATAATCTACCATTAGTGTTTTTTAAAAGTGCATTTGGATTCATCACATTTACAACTAAAACTTTCTTTAGATCATCACTAATTGTTACAAAACGATTACTAATGTTGGAAACTAACACAATGCGATTTGTTTTATCTCAAGAGTATTATAAATAATAATTCTTGTGAAATTTTCCAATGTATATGTTAGTTTAGTTAGTTAAAGTCAACTTTGTAACTAGTATGTATATCTTGTACTTTATTAAGAAAAATGAAATACGAAAATACATAAAATCTCCATATATATACTTTTTGAGTTAATTGCACAAAGAGTATAGAACCACGAGAGATCATCTATGCATATCCATATCAAGAAATCAATAATCAGACCAACAAGAACAAGGATTTAACACAAACAAATTTTGGGTTAACTGGGTACTTTGACTCTGATATAATCGTATACATATATACACATGAAACGTCGTGACTCTTAATCAAACGGTTTCTAGGGTTATAATTGAAGAAACGTATCTTGCCTCCTTTCATTATTCACAATCAGTGTATATAAATAGGTACAAAGGAATCCTCTATTTTAGGATCACATAATTATTCTAAATATAACTTTATACAAATATCTAATCAAATTAATTTCCCTGTAATTGCTCTACAATTATCGGCTCTAATATACCCCCGCAGTCGAAACTATAGGAGAGCGAA
The DNA here is from genome assembly GCA_023525975.1 of Smallanthus sonchifolius. Classification (NCBI taxonomy): domain Eukaryota; kingdom Viridiplantae; phylum Streptophyta; class Magnoliopsida; order Asterales; family Asteraceae; genus Smallanthus; species Smallanthus sonchifolius. The sequence goes on along the minus strand of CM042041.1, from coordinate 53,793,900 downwards.
TGTTGAGACTGGACCGAAAGTCTTCGAATAGAACCCGTGGGAGTCCTTTGGTGAAGATGTCAGCAATCTGGTAGCGAGAGGGAATATGGTAGATTCTAATGTGTCCGCGTTGGACCTTCTCGCGGACAAAGTGAATATCGAGCTCAATGTGTTTTGTTCTCTGGTGTTGGACCGGGTTGGCAGCCATGTAGATGGCGCTAATGTTGTCACAGTAGACAATTGATGCCCGAGTGGTGGGGAGATGTAGTTCGAGTAACAAATTCCGAATCCAACATAGCTCGGTAACTACATTAGCTACACCGCGATACTCGGCCTCGGCACTTGACCGGGATAGGGTGGTTTGTCGTTTAGAAGACCAAGAGAGCAGGTTAGCCCCTAAGTAGACACAATATCCTGAAGTAGAACGACGGGTGTCCGGACAACCGGCCCAGTCTGCATCGGTGTAGGCCATAAGGGATGTGGTTGGAGACTTATGAATAGCAAGGCCAAAATTTAGCGTACCCTGGACATACCGAAGGACCCTCTTAAGAGCATTCATGTGGACCGATCTGGGGGCATGCATATACATGCAAACCTGTTGAACTGCATAGGTTAAATCTGGTCTCGTGAAAGTGAGATATTGAAGAGCCCCAGCGAGACTACGAAACGTAGTCGGATCATCGAGTAAAGGGCCATCGTTGGCACTTAGTTTGCCGGCGGTGTCAATAGGGGTGGTTGCCGGCTTACAAGTGGACATGCCGGCGCGCTCTAAAATCTCAGATGCATATTTGTGTTGAGATAAATGGAGGCCTGTTGGAGTGGTGGAGACTGAAATACCCAAAAAATAGCTAAGTGTCCCCAAATCCTTCATAGAAAATTCCTGAGCTAGTTGGGTCATGATCCGGTCACGAATTGAGTTTGTTGATGCAGTGAGAATAATATCGTCGACATAGAGGAGAATGTATGCCGTGTCTTGCCCATGATGATAAATGAATAGGGAGTGATTGGTTTTACTATTTGTAAAACCCAAGGTGAGAACATAATCGGTAAACCTTTGGTACCAGGCCCTCGGTGCTTGTTTTAGGCCGTAAAGTGAGCGTTTTAGATGGCAAACATGATTTGGAAACCGAGTGTCTCGAAAGCCGGCAGGTTGATGCATAAAGACGGTTTCGGGTAGGTGTCCATGGAGGAAGGCATTCTTGACATCTAGTTGGTGAATAGACCAGGACTTGGACACTGCAATACTGAGAACGGTACGAATAGTCGCCGGTTTGACGACTGGGCTGAATGTTTCGCCACAATCGACTCCTACTTGTTGAGACCTGCCATCACAAACCAAACGGGCCTTATACCTTTCAAGTGACCCATCAGCATTAGTTTTATGTTTGTAAATCCACATACATCTAATAATATTCATATCATGAGAACGAGGAACAAGGACCCACGTCTTATTTTCCACAAGTGCGTTATATTCATCAATCATGGCGGATTTCCAAACAGAAGTGGATAAGGCATCGGTTAGATTTCTGGGAATGGGCAGGAAGGTGGTGGGTGATATGGAAGAAGTAGTGTGCAGGTTAAGTGGGGCAGAATAGTGCGGGTTTCTGTTCGGCTACGGGCCTGCATGGGGTGTGTAGGAGGTGCTGGAATGGTGGAAGAGGGGGCAGATTGAGCTGTCTGGTCAGCAGAAAGTGTAACAGTGGGCTAAGTGGAAGGTATTTGGGCCGAGACAGTGGGCTGGGTAGAAGAGGAGTCGGCTGAGGAAGAAGGTCGGTCAACTGGTGGTGTTGGGGCCTGCAGAGAGTAATTGTGAAGGGCTGGTGGAGGTGGTTGGGCCTGTTTGGAGCGGCGAGTGTAGGTGTGAAGAGGGGGTGGTGAAGTGGACTGTTGAGTTTGGGTAGAAGTTGGGCTGGTAGGAATCTGAGTTGTCCAAAGGGATGGGTGAGGATCGGTATGTAGGAATTTATAGGTAGTAGGTGGTGGAGAGGTCGAGGAAAAGGGAAATATGGTCTCATCAAAAACTACATGTCTAGAGATAGTGATTTTATTACTTGAAAGATTCAAGCATTTGTACCCCCGATGATTGGAGGGGTAGCCTAGAAAGACACAAGGAGAGGAACGGTTAGTAAGTTTATGAGTGGTGGGAGAAAGGTGTAAGGGGAAACATAGGCAGCCGAAGGTGCGTAGGTGGGTGTAAGTAGGGTGACAGCCATATAGGAGGAGAGTGGGTGTGTGAAAGGTCTTTGTTTTGGTAGGGAGAATGTTAAGAATATAGGTGGCTGTTTGTAAGGCATGATGCCAAAGGTTAGGTGGGACCGAAGAGTGGGCAAGAAGAGTACGCATGATATTGTTGATGGAACGTATTTTTCGTTCTGCTTTACCGTTTTGAGAAGAAGTATATGGGCAAGAGAAACGAAAATTCATGCCATTTTGGATACAGAAATTATGGAAGGCATTGTTGTTATATTCGGTACCGTTGTCACATTGGATGCATTTAACGGATCGTTCAAATTGAGTACTAATGTATTTATGAAAAGTTTGAAAGATTGAGAAAACTTGGGATTTATTAGAAATGGGAAAAGTCCATAAATAATTAGTATAATCATCCAAAAACAACACATAATAACGGTGACCCCCCGAGCTTAGAATCGGGGATGTCCATAAATCACTATGCACGATATCAAAAGCAGAATAAGTAATGGAATTAGAATTAATAAACGGAAGTTTAACTTGTTTTCCAAACACACAAGATTGACATAAAGAAGGTGACTGTTTAGATGCATCATAAGAAATACTAAAATTGGTTTTAAGACGATGTAATAAATCAGATCCTGGATGTCCTAGATGTTGGTGCCAGCGATCTTGAGACAAAGCAGCAAAGGCAGTTGGAGGAAGAACTTGAGACGGTGACGGAGTGGTGAGAGGATAGAGTGGTCCAGTGCTATCACATTGGATGGTAGGGATCCTCGTATGGAAATCCTTCACAAGAAAACCAAAGGGGTCAAACTCTATAGAGATTAGATTATCAGTTGTTAAACGCCTAACGGAAAGTAAATTGGTGATGAGATTAGGAGCATGAAGAATGTTGTTTAATTTGAGGGGTGGAAAAGGTGTTTGTAGAGTTGTGTGGCCAGCCCCTTTAATAGGAATTTGGAAACCATTACCAACAATTATATGATTTAAACGACAATTGTTTGAATAAGAAGAAAGGTTACCTTGCGTGTTCGTCATATGAGATGTGGCGCCCGAGTCAAGGTACCAATTGTTGTCTGGTGGATTAAGTGACATTGTGTACAAAGCTTGTTCAACATCAGTTGGGGCAAATGAGGTCTCTGAAGCAGCATAGTTGGAGCGGGCAGGCCTAGAACCAAGAATTCCTGGACTACCCATCGATGGACGTGGAGTAGCAGGTCTGGTTAGGTATGGGACTGGTGGGACAGCCCTGTTAGGCTGCTGCCAGGAGGGCTGAGATGGGTACCACGGCTGCTGTGAATAATTGTTGGACCAAGGCTGCTGAACCTGAGAAGGGTACCAAGATTGCTGAACCTGAGAAGAGTACCAAGGTTGCTGATGGCGGGTGCCACCACGACCACGACCATGGCTGTTGAAGCGTCCCTGACTGCGACCTCTACCCCTTGCCTGGCTCCTACCACGACCGAAGGAGGAGGTCTGATAGGAGATAGGCTGTTGTTGATTAGAGGCAGGCTGCTGCGTTGTGGCTGCTTGTAGAGCAGTGGCGGAGGAGGACTGATTTGCCTTTCTTGTTTCCTCCAACACAAGTTGAGAGCGAGCCTTGTTAAAATCAGGGAGGGGGCTGGTTTGCTGCAATACTGTGGCGAGGTTGTCATATGGGTCGTTGAGTCCGGCAATGAGTTGCAAGACCAAACGTTGATTGGATACCGGAGCTTCGACATTAGCCAACTGGTCGATAGGGTTTTGAGTTCTTGACAGTAGGCGGACACGTTGGGCAACGAGTCTAGTTTGGTATTGGAAAATTTGTTTTCAAGATAAACGGCCCGAGTGGATCGGTTATCGATGAAAAGACTCTCCAACGCCTGCCATGCCTGGGCAGCGGTGGCGCTGGGCTTGAGGATGGTGACTAAGAGGTCAGTAGAAATCGTCCCATAAATCCATTGGAGGACTACAGCATCGAGACGAGACCATATTTTCTCTGCAGCAGCAACATCGGCTTCTTTCTCTTTACCGGAGGAAGATGTGGGAGAGGGTGTAGGTGGTATGATGTGATGGAGAACTTCAAATGCACTACAATGATTTTTGAAGAGTTCAACCCATGACGTGTATTGACCGTTTTCCATGTCCAAAACAATGGGTATGAAGTTTCGGATGTTGGTAACAGTCACAGCAGGGTGTAGGGAGGCCATAGCTAGAAAAAGAAGAAAAAAAATTGTCGACAGAGGAAGAGAGAAGGGGCTGCCGGAGAAGAATTGCTGGAGAAGAGGCTAGGGCCGGCTGGTAAATCAGAGAGCTTGGAGCTCTGATACCATGAAGAAACGTATCTTGCCTCCTTTCATTATTCACAATCAGTGTATATAAATAGGTACAAAGGAATCCTCTATTTTAGGATCACATAATTATTCTAAATATAACTTTATACAAATATCTAATCAAATTAATTTCCCTATAATTGCTCTACAATTGTCGGCTCTAATAATAATCTACACATTAGGACCCTTTAACTTATCATGATTACATAAATGGCTCAAAACATGACTTTACCTAAAATACACTTTTGACATGATAACTTTTCAAACTTGGGTAACAAAACAATTATTTCTAACAAATAGCTTCCGTGGTTTGTTCAAATTGCACATTTGATCCCGAGAAATGAAAAATTGCAAACTTAGACCAAACATCTGTTAGCTGGTTGTACGTTTATCCTCCAACGTTAATGTCCGTTAGTTTTTAACATAAAATTACTCCATGTACCATCCACGTGAAGCCCAAACAAATTTATTACTGCACTACACTGCACAATATTCACTGATTTTTACTGCACCACACAAATTTTACTGATTTTTACAGCACTGCACTGCACATATTTTACTGATTTTACTGCAATGCAGTGCACACATTTTACTGATTTTTACTGCGGTTTAATTTATGCAATTTTTGTTGATTTATACTGCAGTGCAGTTTTCATGATTTTTACTGCATTGCAGTTTCATGCACAAAGTTTATTGATTTTTATTGCAGTTTTATGCAGTTTCTTGATGTTTTTTTCATTTTCTTTTTATGAGTTATTGTTGGATTTAGAATGAGAAACTGCAAAGGGGAAACATATTTCATTGGGTTAAAAGTGGTCCTATTTTACTACTGCTGATAACTTTTCTTATGTAAATGGATTGTCCCATTTAGTTTCTTGAACTATAGCAAAGAAAATCAAGAAAGCCTGATTATGATTGAGCAGTTAATTCATTTCTATAAGTAAATCAGTTTATAGTTTGTTACTCATGTTGTAATCCACTATTCAGTAAAACTTAACCTCATGTGGATTATGAGGTAATTTTTCGCTAAAAACTAACAGGGCATTAACGTTGGGGGCTTAACGTGCAATCAACTCACAATTTTTTGTGCTAAGTTTGTAATTTTTCATTACTGGGAGCCAATGGCGTACCTACATTGTGTGGTTAGGGTCGCCCAACCCCCATGAATAAAAATAATTTGTTTGTTATATATACGATCTACTTCCGAATGACCCCCATGAAACTTTGACACCGACCCTATTAATTTTTTTTTTACCAAAACGACACAAAAAATATTAACTTAGAACTTTAAGATTCTACAAATATAAACTTATTAACTTTTATAAACATATTATAAATTATTTAGTTGGTTGGGCATACTCATTAATCATTATAAACAATTAAAACCAGTAGGTCACTAACCATTTAATCAAATAACTTTTTACCCTAAAAATTGTCGCCCTGCTATTATTAAATTATTTAGTTGGTTGGGCATACTCTTCTAGACAGTTAACCGACATTATTAAACCCTTCTCTCCACCAAATGTGTCTCGGTGAAATGAAAACAAGTGACTATCGTTTAAAAATTGTCGCCCTTGCTATCTAATCGGCAATCACTTGCCACTATCAATCGCCCGCCGGAGTGTTGTCCCTCCATTCTCCCCAATCCGTACCAAAAGCCCAAACAACCCCAATTTAGGGGAAAAAATTTTTTTTAACGTTTTCTCTAATAAATTAAGTATTTCTTTTTTATTTTTTACTCTAAAATTTACTTTCTTATTTTATTATTTTCTAGACTACTTATGAGAATATTAGATTATTGATGATTATATGAATATTGATTTGGGTATTTGAATTTTACTATGTTAGAATTGTAAGTCATTTGGTAACTGAATATTTCATGTTTAGTCTATAGATTTGTTGATTTAAATTTTCAAATATGATAAAAAAAATTCAATTATATGAACTTATGAAATGAATAAAAAACTTAGATCTACATTAAAAAACTTAATATAATTCAGTGACATCACTCAATCCTGTAAAAAAAAAGTTCGATGATCCAATTCAATCCGACAAAAAATTTCAATGACCCGACCTGAAAAATCGCTTTTATAGACTTCCAAGCACCGTAAATTTTCTGACACCCATGAAAAAAATTATTGGGTCCGTCACTGCTGAAAGCCAAACATGCAATTTGATTAAACTATTTTTTTATTTTTATTTTTATGGTAATGGTATCGGTCAACAACTTGTTGGGGTTGTTTCCCAGCTGGCAGCGATCTAAATCCGAACAAGGCCCATTATTCATTTTGGTCATGTCTGGGATCATTTTATATTCATTTATGGGCCTACATGTCTGGGTCGCAGTTTTTGTTTCATTAAAGCCCAACAGTGAATTAAGTTAATTACTCGGTTAATTAAATGTTATTTGTATTAATCGAATAATTATTTTTAGAAATTTCAAGCTTAATGAGTGGGAGTAACCCACCCGTTACTGCAGGTGTGTTAAAATTTGTAATGTCCGGTCTTAATGACCCACACTGATATTAATCTCACAAAAAAACTAACCCTGAAACGTTTATAAAAATAAGCATATCAAACTTTAAAAAGATGGTAGCTTTAAAAACTTATATTTTGCAGCTTTACATCCCCTCACACAACACACACACATATATATATATATATATATATATATATATATATATATATATATATATGCACAAAAGAGTTTAGTATAAAAAAATATAGCAAATGCAAACTTGTCCTGCGTCCCAGAAAACACTATTTTATGAAAACTAAATTGTGAGCGGCAGGGGCGAAACTGGTGAGGGGGCGCCGAAATCTGTTTCATGCAAACCTGTAATATCAAAAGCTCAAATTTATAAAATTCATTTAAAAAATTACTTTTTTATGTGTGATATTTTTGGCCCCTAATTTAGTTGTTTAAGTTTCGTCACTGATAAGAGGACGCCGACCACCCCCTCGACTTTCTTATTTGTATATACACAAATATATCTGGAAATGCTAATTTTATTTATAACATACTGTTTTTTAAATTGTTGCAAATTCCCATGAAAATTATTTATTTAGGCGGTTAGCAGGGGACTCAAGCCCAGGGCGTGGTCCACCTCCACATTAGCAAAGGGGCTCACGCTTCTATCTTCTTCCAGGTTTTGCCCCTCTTCCCATGGTTTGCTAGTTTGACTCACGCCCTAAAGTATTCATATTTGCTTATAAAAACTAGTAGCTGAAAACATATGTACTACACAGGGTCAAAAAAATATTAATACTATAAAAACTTTAAATATTTGTATACATCTTATAGGTGGAAAAATATATATTACATATAGTAACAATAGAAAAAAATCCGAAAATATGTAAAAAATATATATATAATTGGGTTTCGAAAATACATTAATTATTATTCAATGTAATTTGACTTTAATTTACTATTTGATTGAAAACATAACGTAGATAATTAGATTTCAAAGTTTTTATAATAAGAGATAATTTAAATTAAATGTATTACTACAGTTAGTAATTTCTTTAAAAAATATATTATTATGAAAAAGATAGATGTGTATTTAATATAAGAGAGAGACGGTAAAAAAATAATAAGAATTAATATGAATGCGACACATGGCATAAGATCCCTTTATTTATTATATAGTATAGATAGATATAGATGCAGATTAGGAAAATATATAAATTTAACATAAAAGTTATTTACGGTCATTTTATATTCTATAAAACATTAGATAACGAAAAATGTTACCGTTTTGTGTAATAGTATTTTTTAGATTTTAATTCTATTTTTTTATGTTAAACGAAAAATCAATTTTTTTTTCTTGGACAAAATTTAGATTAGTTGACAAAAGACAATTTGAACATAATAATACAAGCAAATCTTGACAATGTGAAACTTAAATATGAAATCACCGTAACGTATGCTAAATGATTAATAGTATGTAATTATTATGTCAAGTTAGCATTAAGTTGTAAGTTTTTATATGCTTTACGTTAAGATACATGTTACACTTCTACAATTCTTTTTCATTCTAGTATTATATTACAACTAACTATTATGCTATGTACGAATTTGGATATACAAAAATGTTATTTGTGATACATTTATAATATGTCGACACACAGACCAAATACTACAGATAAAATTTTGTAATAGCCCTCCGATCGTCTCCAAATGAAATTTTTTTCATGTTATATATGTGTTATATACTGCTATTCAATCGACCCCTAAAATTTTCGTTTCCCTAAAAAAAAATATCTGAGTCCGCCACCGTAACAATACGTTCTTATAATATGTAAGATATTGTAATATTTCGATTACAGGTTCATACAAATTATGTTATAGTTATGATGTAAATAAGCAGAGTCGAGTCCAAACCCAAACCTAAGTAAGTTTAAGGTCGGCTCATTTAATTTAAAAGAGTTTCGCTTGTTTCGAGGTTTACGTTTAAAGTTTGATCTTAACTCACCAGCAATGTTATAAGCTTAAGTTCAACATGCGCTCAACTAATTTACTATTTAACTATTTTTTTATATGTATAGTTAGTTTTAATGTACGCTGAAAGTTATATAATTTTTAATTATATGTATAATAATATTTATTATATAAGTGTATATATATACGTCTTATGGATATTGTTATATTCATATAAGATATTACTAAAAAAATCAAATCAAACTCGGTGGATTAAATATTGTTTTATTTAAACTCATGATTTCATAAGGTTTTTGCATGATAATATATGTAAAACGAGGAAATTTTTGAGTGAACGAATATATATATATATATATATATATATATATATATATATCATGTTCTTTTGAGAACCAACCATATGTTGAGAACCGAAAGAACCACACAAAACGTGTACATATCGCTTTAGTGAAAAAAGTAAAATTCAACAACAATGTTTTATTTATCTCTTCTCTCTCCTAGTTTGAGTTTATCTCCTCTCTCCTGAATTTTTTTAAGAAAAGTATAAAAATATGCACATATGCATTCATTTGTGCATATAGTGTGAGTGCATATATGCATTTAAAAAAACGACTATAAATTCGAGGTCTTTTAAAACCAAACCTTAAACATATTGAAATGTACATGAATTCTAGTCAATTTATATTATAAATAGAGGAAGAGTTAATGCGGTTCTCACGGTTCTTAACATATTGTTGGTTCTCAAAAGAACATACCCCTATATATATATATATATATATATATATATATATATATATATATATATATATATATATATATATATATATATTAGTTCAAAACTTATCCTTAACTATTTTTCGGTTTTTTGACACGCTATATGTAATGTTTATAGTACCAGACATGAACTGAAAAAGTAAAAGTGACATGTTAGTTGTTACAATACTTTTACGGTACATTTACGTGTAATAATGTAACATTAATTTTTAAACTATATTCGCTGTTTTGTTATATAAAGATGAAAAAACAAAATTGAGAGTCGGATAAGAACACAATTATGGTAACATCATTTGTTTACTCAACGTAATGTATTGGTAACTTAATTTCCTTTATTAACCAAAATTAAAATAAACGAAAGATGGTATTGAAACATTTGTCTTCCAAAATTTTGGAAAATAGAAACTAATTTTCCATTTGTGTTGTGTATTTTTTTAGGCAATAAACGGCCAAACAAAACATCGTTTGTTTGTATAAAGTTACAACAGTAATTAATAAAATTTAGTTTTTTTTTTTTGGAAAATCACAGTATAAAACTTCCAAATACTTTATCCTTATAAAGATCATATGTCCATTTTCAGTTTAATTTAAGAACTTTATATTATTATTAGTTTGATATTTCAAAATTCTTATTATCCCTATTATAATAAAAAAAACTAAATATTGTGTCACTTGTTAACACCATATTCATCCTCACATTCATTTCCCCTTCCAAAACCACATTTACATTCTTCATCCAATATTTCCACATTTAGCTCATTTTTTAAAAAGATTACATAAATAAACATTTTACCAAATTAATTTCATCATTATAACCATTGACTCACTTTTAAAAAAAAATTATCATCAAAAATGAATATTTTAAAAAAACAAGAATAAAAATATAGGATATTAAAAAAACGGGGTTTTAAAGTTTATTATCTAAAAGTGAGTTTTTAAAATTTTATCAATAAAAAATCAAAATTTTAATTTTACATATAAAATTTGAAAATACTACTTTTGTATTTAAATTAAATATGTGTTACAATAAAGTTTGCTAATATTTAATTAGTAGTTTTTTAATTAAGTTTAATATCAAATTTGTATAAAAAAATGTGTTAAGATATTTATTAATATAATCTTAACGTTTCACCATGTGTGTTACACTGGGTTTAAAACTACTAATAGATAAATAAATTTATCTATCAACTTCTAGTGAATTCTAGATTTTTTTTTCTCGCATCTCTCTCGTATTAAATAATAATATTTTAAATATTTAAAATCTATTTTAATATTTTATTAAAACTTACTAAATAAAAAGATGACAATTATATCTTATCTTAAAATATAATTTTATATTTCTTATATTTTAATTATTTTTGTTTATAATTCTTAAATCTTCATAGAAATTACAAATTTATAACAACTTGAATTTATAACCAGAATAATACATTATTTTCTAATATAGTTCTATAATAAAAGCAAATCATTGAGGATCTTCAACCTTCTATAGTAGGTTAATTATTATAAGGATATACAAGACAAATATATATTTGGTACTTACCGGTACACGCAAATTAATTAATATAATTTTGAAAAACAATTAGAAGAATTGTTTACGTTTGGCATATTCATATTTCATATGTATTTAATTTAATTTTATCCATATTCATATACGTATTCATTAGATGAGACAAGTAAATATAATCAAAAGAATTTGGCTTGATTGTCTTTGTGAAAATCAACAAAATCAATAATTAGTTTGTTACAAATATAAATGAAGCAATATATATCATTTTATAAAAGGAAACATTTCTAAGTAAACAAATAAATCCATCAATGATACACTGTCCTTTAAACATTCAAACTTAGAGTTATTATTCATCCATATCCTTCGACAATATATTATCAATTAGCTAGATTGGATGGATGTCCCTCAAATCAGATAAAGACCCGTTGCAATCTGATATTTTCTAGATAACATTTCTTTTAACATCAATCTAATATACTCATAATTCTTTTAACATCAATCTAAATGCATTCACATCTTATTCTTTTTCTCCATCTATATAATTCAACTAAAAACACATATTTCTCTAAATTTTGTTTATGTTTTAAAATCTCTCGCATCCCATTCTCTATCTACATTTTTATATTATTTACAAATACTTATTTTATTATTTTTCTCATTTTCATACACTCACAATAAGTTGTAGAGATTTGAGTTTGGTTCTCTATAAATAGAGAATTGGTTTAAATTCTCTAAACCATATCTCTATTTTAGAGAATGTGATGTAGGGGTATATTATATGTTTTTATTAGATTTTCTATATAATTAGAGATAAAATATGTTTAGAGAATAGGATGTAAATGCCCTAATATACTCATAAATCTACACATTGGTATACAACAACTTTTTTTAAATGTCGTTTATAATTTAATAACACGAGTTCATGATTACTTCATTAATTTCATTTTAAAAAATTAAAATGCCCATTTAAAAAGGAGAAATAATCAAGAAATATAAGATCGAAGTTTAGAGCTTTAGTTAATCCCAATATAATTAATTTATAAGCATATTTTAGCCATGCACGAGCAATTTCACTAATATTATTACCAGAAAACGGTGATAAACTATGAGTGTAGTTATTATAATCATCAAAATCATTGACACCTAAAATATAACAATAATAATAATACTACATGTAACAAGGGTTATTAATCAGATTAAACCCTAGACATATGATTACTTTAGAGATTAACATACCACAATTATGCTTAACCAAGAAGCTAACAAATAACTTATATCATGTAGAGATGAGCATCAATTTTACATAATTAAACTCCGAATAACGGAAGCTTCGGGGCTATCGGCATCAATGGTGGATAGTAACTGCGACAGTCGATCGCTAAGGTCATCAACCTCCCTATGCAAGCTTCTCACATATGAACAAGTCTCTTGCAACACCTTTGAAGCCGACGCCTAATTTTATATAAAAAAAGATATTAAAAAGATTTCAACAAATATTGTTGTTTGGTAGCCACTTAATGATTCTATTAAGAGACTACCTCTGAATCAGTCAAAGGTAAGGGGTGTTTGTTTCTCTAACAACCCACATCTTAATATATGGTTTGTTTTACCTCTTAATGGTTCAGTTAAAAAACCATATTGAACCATTCAGACATCTTAATAGTTCAGCAGTTGCCAAACAACCCCTAAAGTTAAAGAACATATATATCTAACCTTGTTAGATCTGTGGATACGAGTTCCGGGAAGAAGTTGTTGCAACTTGGAGATGAGTTGTATGATCTGATCATCCCTCATCGATCCGCCTGATGAAGATTGTCTTGATCTTCTGCTAGACATGATATAATCACCCAATCTTTATGATGTGATTATGCTATGATATTGTGATATGTATATCTGCTAAGGGAGAAGTTACTTATATATACACATATATGTGTGTGTTACTGTTGGATATGAGGATGACAGTTGCTTTAAAGTGTGGAGTTGTAGAGTTTATTATTGTGAATACTTATGAATACCATAAACATTGGAGAAGTTTTAGCATAATGTCGATGTGTTAAAAAATTTTACAGATAAAATATGCATTTTTGCAATGTTTTCAGAACCGGACCGGACGTAGAACCGGTCTCCTTACCGGTCCACTAGTCGGACTGGTCCGACCGGTCGGACCGGATTTAAGAACCGGACGACGTCATAAATATTATAAAAATATATCAGTCTAAATAGCTTTTAATCCTTTCAAAAACCACCAACAAGTCAATTCCAATAATTTTAAACTAACAATTACCTACGAAATAAGAAGCCAAGAGACTTAAAAAAGATTAAAAAAAAAAAATATAGTCAAGCAGTTCAACCGGTCCGACCACCCGGTTTCCGGTCCGACCACCGGTTCGCTGCAAAAACGGTTCAACACATGTAACCGGACCGGTCAGACCACCGGTTCCCGGTCCGACCGGTCCGGTCCAGGTTTCAAAACATTGATTTTTGCATATTTTAGTGATTTTGTGTTGCGTGTGAAATATGTGAGTTATTTAAAAGTCACGGGTTAAAGACAAGAGTTTGGCAGGATCGATACAAGTTAAATATATGTGGTATTTTTTTATAATACAAGTAATTGGTTTTTTAATTGTAGTATGGTCAACATAAACCATAGACAAAGTATCATGAAAAGATATAATTAGTTTACACCGTAGGTAATTTTCTAAATGATTCTTTTAAGTAGTGTTATCATTTTCATATTAAAATTATTTTGACATGTAACTGGATATTTTAATTGGATAATCCAGAATAATCAAGAGCCTGGTATGTATGTTATGATACTATATCTTAAAATGATCAAAGATTGTGTTTTATAGGTTACGAATCATCATAATATTTTATTGAGACGACACAATGTTTTATGAAATGGTGTGTCGGTTTGACGGTTAAAACTGTTGGCAGTTAATTATGGTAATCAGTTACCATGAGTTTCTACAATTGGCTTCTCTTGGTAGGAACTAGGTTGCTTGTTGGTAGGAACTCAGTTACTAATGATGATTGATTATCAGCACAAACACCAGTTTCTACCGATCATTCATTTACCACTGATCAGTCAGTTACTATTGGTCGGTCAGTAATTGGTGGTGTTTGTTCTGCCAACCATGTAGATCAAAAGCTAGTTGCAGAAGATTTGAACTTTGATAATCGAATTTTTCGGTTGTCACAGGCGTCGTTGGCTAACTAGTTCGCGAGACCTTCACTATTGGCTATGTCCCTTGGACCCTGCTAGTGGCATCGCCCCTTGGACACCGCAAGGAGGCGCAGCGCTCCTGAACCCCTTTGTTCGCCAAAGCCGAAAATTAGATTAGCCTTTAACGAGCGGATACCCCAAACCTCTTAACTTGATACTTATTCAGATTTTCCTTTGATCTTAAGTAAATCCCCAATAACTTAAAAGATTTGATTACATTAAAATCATCAATAGTTATCGTTAAACGATTATTACTAAGACTATAAAACCTGAAAATAACACCTATATTATTAGAAATGGCTATCTAACATTACATCTTTTATGTATCATATACATCATCAGGTCTTTGTAAAACCTGTCACAATAACATCGATCGTTTTGTTTGTGCCAACACAAAACATCACAAATAGCGACTTAATTTCAATTCTTTTGACTTGTGTACATATTTATTTATCCCTACATTTATTGCACCTATAGCGAAGATAATATAAACCTAGTTTAAAAACTATTTTCTAATTATTTCTGTAAAAAAACATTTCAAATGTTCTTTTTATTGGACATTGATCACTACATGTAACTAGAAATTTCGCCTCGCGTTTCGCGACGGGAAGCGGACCTTAAAAGATTGAGGCGGTGACATTAACGTGACTAAGTATAAATAGAAACGTGGCTAAATAAATTTTGCCCCGCGCTCCGCGGCGGGAGTCGGACCTTAAACGGCTGATACGGTGACATTAACGTGGCTAAACACAAAAAGAATCGTAGTTAAATACATAAAAGAAACGTATGAAGATACGGCGAATCAGTTTTGAAGATCGAAACATAGATAAAAGATGGTTAGATAACGATACCGATATTTTTTCAGTTGGTGTAATTCTCATTTTTCATCGTAACAACATGTTATCGTTAGTTGATATAACCCACGCTGAGCCGGTTGTGGAATGAGTTTTGTCATTTGAGTGGGGGAAGAAGTGATGGTGTCTCATCTATAAAGAAAGAAACTTATGTGACAAAAATAGAAAAAAAACTTAACTATTCCTAAAAAGTTCTCGTTTAAAGCTTCTTACTTATACTAACAGTAATGATACATATATTGTTCATGAAATTATCCTATCGCTTAAACAATATAAGTAAGTTTTCAAAACGTTTCCTTTCATGTCTCAAAATAAGTGTCCAGTAGATAAACGACACTTTTAAGAACGTATGGTTAACTAAATAAAATGAACAAATAATATTTTCACGAAGAGAATAGTTTGTAAACAATTCTAGAAAAATGAAGAGTAGTAACAAAGGAAGTGGGGAAACAAAGACACAAGCAATAAAGAAGAATGGACCCATTGCAATTTTTAAAGTCGAAATTTAATAGTCTTGTTTTCATTAGTATTTATGTCAATTTTATCTATAATTACTAATAAAATTTTATTTTTAATATATATGATTGGTACTATTTACTTAGAAACCACCTATTTTCGTTGCATACTTTAACATCACTATGATTTTCATATTACGATTATAATAAATCAGTTGATTATAAATTTGTCCTTGTGTGTATGTATGTAGCTCGTAGGTCATCCCACTTTAAGCTAATGATCTAGAGGACCATCCTTTTCTCAATTTTCTTTTTTAGTAGTTACGCCGTTGGCTTGTTTTTCATTAGTGTTAGAAGTTTTTAAAGATTTATTAGGACGATCAAACATGAGTATTTTCAGTTGATGATTAATCATAGACCATTTATCCTTGTGCTTTCTTGATGCGGTTTGCGTCGGCTAGCCATACGCATTATGTAGCTTGTCTCTAGACAACTCTAATCATCACATGCCGTGTTGCACTCTTTGTCAGTTCTTGTTTTTTCAAATTGAAAAAATAGTTATATCAATTTTGATCGGTTTATATTAGTATTCTTTTTGGTAGAATGATTCACAATTCATTTGTTCCATTTGAAACATTAGTGCTTTGGCTCTTGAGATAGGAGACGAACAACAATTGCATTAGTTTGTGAATATGACTAGATTGTTTTTGTTATGAGTATATGAATAATTATTAGAACCGATATTACTTTAGGTCAAAGGAGGAGAAAGAAAATAGAAGTACAACGTTTAATATGTTTCAAAGCCATAACATTTCTGTGGACGCTAGCATTAATACCATAATCTTCTTATATTGTTGTTTATATAAGTACTCGGTTGTCTTTAGATTATTGATTGTTTTGATCGAGTTTAATGACATATTATGAACTAGGTTAAAATCCCGTGTATTACATGGATTGAATAAGTGTAATGTTATATACTTAGTAATAAAAAAATTATGTTTTTTAAAACCCATGTAATACACGGGTTAAATAAACTTGTGCATTACACGGGTTGAATAAAATATAATGTAATGCATTAACACATACACTCGTCAAAATTAAACAATGTAAATATATAATTATATGATTAAAAGTTTTTTATTTGAATCCTAGCTACTTATAAAATTGTTTTCATTATATAGAATTAATAAAAATATAATTAAACAAATTAATTGATGATAAACACAATTTTAAATTAAAAAAATGTGTAGATAAAAATTAAAACAAATAATTAATTTAGTTGTCTAAAATAGTGAAGTTGATTATTAATAAGGGGGAGAAGCAGGAAAATAAGAATGCAAAGATCTATAAATATGACAACTGTCATCCTAGTTTACTTGTTTATTAGGGAGGTGGGAGTGGAGGGCGGGTTCGCAGGCGGGTAGCAACAGCTTGGCGGGTACACCGCCGCATGGGTGGCGAGTAGAAGCGGGTAAAAGAACCTGCTGAAATTAGGATGTAAGCCGCTGAAATGGATGGGGAAGGTGTTTGAAAGCTGCTCTTGTAACTATTTTTTTTCATTTGACTTAGAATTTTGGATGGAGAAGTGTATTTCAATTATTTTAAAGAGATGGAGAATTTTAATTATTTTATTATTTATAAACACGTTCTTTATAAAGAGGGAATCACATTTGATTACTTTTAGTAGCGGGGGGCGCAACACGCAGATCGACTATTTCCTGATGAGACAAGGGGATCGCAATTGGTGGAAGGATTGCAAGGTAATTCCAGGAGAGTCAGTAGCGACCCAACATCGTCTGTTGGTGGCCGATTTTACCTTGAGAAAAAGGGTGGCGGAGAGGAGAAGAAAAAATAAACCAAGGATCAAATAGGGGAATTTGAAGGACGAAAACATCAATTTGTTTAAAGATAAAGTCATGGCGATGAACACAAATACTAAGGATGGCGACACAAACCAGATGTGGGTTGCTATGGCAACCACTGTTACGCAGGCAGCAAAGGAAACCCTCGGAGTCACATTGGGAGCAACAAGAGGACATCAGGAGTCTTGGTGGTGGAATGAGGAGGTGCGGAGCAAGATAAAGGACAAGCAACAACGCTTTAAAGAGATGTTGTAGTGCAGTAATGGAGAGGAGATAATGACACTACGGGAGAACTATAGACAGGCAAAGAAGGAAGCTAAAAAGGCAGTGAGTGAGGCAAAGAATTTTGCCTATGAAACGATGTATAGAAAACTAGACACCAAGGAAGGGGAGCATCATATGTTTAAGATTGCCAAAAATAGGGAGCGTAGGAGACAAGATCTTGGGGTCGTGAAGTTTATCAAGGAAGATGATGGAAGAGTTTTGGTAAAGGGACGAGACATCAAGCTGAGATGGCAAAACTATTTCTACACCCTTTTCAACAGTTGTAGACCAAGTCTAGCCATAACGGAGAATCCCACTACTCAATCCAGTCAATGAAATAATTGTTATTGTCGAAATATCACACAGGAAGAAGTGAGGAGTGCTCTTAAGAAGATGGGAAGAGCTAAGGCAGTCGGTCCAGACAACATACCCATTGAAGCGTGGAAGTGTATGGGAGAGGAAGGCGTTCAGTGGTTGACAAGACTGTTCAACAATATCTTCAAAACCGGGAAAATGCTAGATCAGTGGAGGCGTAGTGTCTTAGTACCCCTATATAAAAACAAAGGAGATGCTCAATGTTGTGCTAACTACAGGAGGATTAAGCTCCTATGTCATACAATGAAATTATGGGAAAGAGTTATAGATACAAGGATTAGACGACAAACCCAGGTTACAGCAAACCAATTTGGGTTCATGCCAGGCCGGTCCACTACGGAGGCGATACACATTTTAAGAAGATTAATGGAAAAGTACAGAGAGAAGAAACATGATTTACATATGGTGTTCATCGATCTTGAAAAGGCGTACGATAGTGTGCCTAGAAGATTGATCTGGGAAAGTCTGGAGGGAAGAGGGATCCCTAGTAAATATATTGAGGCAATTAGGGATATGTATCATGAGGCTAAGACATGCGTCCGAGCACCCGTGGGGGATACAGACTTTTTTCCGGTGGAAGTGGGAGTTCACCAGGGGTCGGCACTAAGCCCCTTTCTCTTTGCAGTAGTTTTGGATGAGTTGTCAAAGTCGATTCAAGATGCAATTCCATGGTGCATGCTTTTTGCTGATGATATCGTGTTGATTGCAGAAAGTAAAGAGACATTGAACAACAGACTAGAGGAATGGAGAACAGTCTTAGAGCACAAAGGTTTAAAGATAAGCCGATCTAAAACCGAGTACCTTCACTGCAACTTTAGTGGTGCAAACGTCGACGAGGAGACCCAGATTTCTATTGAAGGTGGGGTTGTCCCTAAGACACTGAAGTTTAAGTATTTAGGATCTGTCATCCAGAGTAACGGGGACATCGACAATGATGTAGTCCATCGGGTGCAGGCTGGTTGGTGTAAATGGAGAGCGGCCTCAGGTGTTTTGTGCGACAAGAGGTTCCCAATAGGGTTAAAGGGTAAATTTTATAGGGTAGCAGTTCGCCCAGCGATGCTATATGGAACCGATTGTTGGGCCATCAAGAAGACACAAGCTCGAAAAATGGATGTAGCTGAGATGAGGATGTTGAGGTGGATGTGTGGACACACAAGAAAGGACCGAATAAGAAATGAAGTTGTTCGGAAGAGATTGGGAGTCACATGTATCTCAGATAAGATAAGAGAAGGAAGATTGAGATGGTTTGGACATGTCAAGAGGAGACAGAGCACAGATCCAGTGAGAACGGTGGAAACTCTCGTTGTAGAGGGGAAAAGGAGCAGGGGGAGACCGAAATTAACGTGGGATGAGAGGATTAGGCTTGATTTCCTAGATTTGCACCTTTCAGAGGACATGATCAATGATAGGATTTCATGGAGACGTCGTATTAGAGTTTTAGGATGAGTGACCCGTTGTGTGGGAGAGTAGAGTTGTTTAGCAAAGATTTTGCGTATGTCTTGTTTCTTGTAGGTGTGTTGTGTTTCTTGTGACTAATATACTCTAGTCATACACTGCTAATTGTTAGATTACTGTTAGATTTATTTTACTTTATTACTCATTAATTTTATTTATATTTTTATCTTTTTCTTTCCCATGGAGCCGGGGGTCTAAACGGGAGCAGCCTCTCTATCCCTTGGGATAGGGGTAAGGTTTGCCCTCATCACACCCTCCCCAGACCCTACTAATAGCGTTAGCTATGTGTGGGATTATACTGGGTACGTTTGGTTTGGTATTTTAATTTAAGTAAAGTTTATGGCTAATCCCATGATGTTTTTTTTAAATAAATTTATTTTCTTTTTAAAAATTAACATTTTCTCCCTCCTAACGTCTCTGAATGACCGAACACCTTACGAATGACCGAAAAACACCTTACGAATGAGTTTTATGCATTTATATACATGTGTGTGATCCAAATTCAAACTATACCGACTAAAAAATATACCAAAAAAGGAAAAAAGAAACTAACATATTCAAACTATATTACTTATGTACTTCTCTAATATATTGTAGTGATATTCATGATTAAATTCATTATTTTGTTTTACTATTGATCAATTTTTTTTATAACATGTTCTTATACTCTTTATAATTGATGCATACAAGCAAACGAGCCTACTATATGTGTGTTATTCACATCATCACATTTAATCCATTGTGACCCCTACCCTCACACTCTTTTTTGATTATTTCTTCTAACTTTTCTTGTAGGTGTATTAGGTCCCATCCTCTGCTCTCTATCTATGTCTTTTCAAATACATAGAAAAATAGTATTTTAAGGATAAATTGGTTTTCAGTAATTTAAATTATTATCAATTAGTTGATAATAATCAATACTAACAATTTGACTAGTGATATTTCTAACTTTCATTTTCATTGTCAAGGGCAATCTTACTCTGATGGAAAAGTAACTTTGTCTACACTTGGTGACATGGCAATGACAAGAATTTATTTCAAGAAGATATCACTACATTGACACCTCATATGCCATGTCATCATAGGTAGACATAACTCGAGTCAGACTATTTTTATCAACAAAAGTGAAATTTAGAAGTGTTATTGATCAAATTGTCACTGTTAATACCTTCGTCCCATGAATAATATCTCAGACTATGCAAGGCCGGATAACACCATGTTCGACACCAGAACACGCAACAAGTTTCTGCATCTTGTTGACGTCTAAAGAATGTTCCAACACTATAAATGTCCCTCTCCTTATACAAGAGAGGGTATCCAATACCCAACAACTACTTTACATTTACTACACTTATTCTCCCTTGACCACATTTATTACCTAACTCTCATATTTACTCTCAAGTTGAAGTCGAGTAACACACAGACTTTCCTATGGTATGACGAGATTAATAGTGGCTACTTGTGTAGATGAAGAAGTGGTCCTCTCAAGACAATATTGCTTAGCTTCTAGTCCAACCACAAGGTTCTTTTTAACAACATATTGTTTTCTCAATAAAAATATTCATACTAACTTAATTTATTTTTAAAAATATTAAGAATTTAAAATGATAAATTAAATTTAAAGTACTAAATAATGTTTCACTATATTTTATGGATAAATTGTTTTTTTCCAAAATTTATCCAAATATTGAGCAAAGAGTGGAGAGTAATTTCTCCATTTTGCTACCTCCAAAACTTCAAATATGGAGCAAAGATTGGAGAGTAATTTCTCCATTTTGCTACCTCCAAAACTTCAAGTACGGAGGATAAGTGTTTCTTTTATGAGAATATTATATATCACCATAACCCTTTGATAATTTATTAGTTCTTCATCTTTAAATATGAGAAAAACTAGCATCTATCAACATCTTTTTAAATGTTCAATAATTTACTTCAAACAATTCAACTCTAATTTTTTTGTACTAACTTAGTTTTTCTTTATATATCATTTAGTCTAGTTAAATTAATTTTCTAAAAAACACTTACCCTAACTTAATATAATTGTAACAAGTTAAATAACTTTAAATAATAAGTTAATTATTTAAATAAATGAATACCGGTTCCTTCAAACTATTTCTCAAAATATAGAGAATAGATAGGGGAGTGATGCTCATGGTTTAATGACATTTGTGATTGTCTCATACAAAAATGATTTTGTAAAAAAAAAAGACAGAGGAGTGACTTCTCTATTTTTTATCTTTTAAAACTTCAAATGTAAAAGAAAAGTGATTTGAAATATAACATTAGAGTAATCTTATATTTTTCTGAACAACAAAGGCCCGGACACTAGGATCACATTGTCAAACGGATTATCCTTTCATTCAAAGGACAAAAACGTGGTGACCTGATTCCACACCACCCAAAAGGAAATCAAAGCTAATGGATAAAAGAGAGATATAAAGAGACGAGATGTAAACCAAAACTAATGGATATGAAGTGCATCACATTTAATTTTACAATGATAGAGCTTAATGCATTAAAGATATTGTTTTTGGAACGGAATTCCGGAGACTAATCTATACTATATAATAAATAAAGGTTTTTCAATGTCACGTGTCGGCTCCATATTTATCCTTATAAAAATGTTCCCGCCTCTCTCTCATAATAAATACACTTCCATATTTCAATAATAATACATTTTTAAACAAATTATTAATTATACTAATAAAACACATTTATTTTTAATTTTCTCATATTATAAGAAAATTTGAAATGTAATTATCAAGCTTATGTTTTCAATCAAATAGTAAATTAAAGTTAAGTTACATTGAATAATACTTTATGTACTTTTTAAACTCAATTATATATTATTTTTTACATATTTTTTTGATTTTGTTTTCTATTGTTAGTAGTATATGTAATACATTTTTTCAGCTATAAGATACATATATACAAATTTAAGAATTTAATATACTGATATTTTTTCACTCTGTGTAGTACACAGGTTCTAAGCTAATATTAAATTAAATTCAAATTATATTAAATAGTAATTAACGTATTTTTGAAACCTAATTATATATTAATTTTTACATATTTTGAATTTGTTTTATATTTTAAGTATATATAATATATTTTTACAGCTGTAAAATATATACATAAAGATTTAAAAAATTTATATATTGATATTTTTCACCCCGTGTATATACACGAGATCTAAACTAGTAGATTTGATATAATAAAAAAACCAAAACTATTTTAGCTATTAATTTTTGTCATGACCCAAAATTTTACATGAAATAATCAAGTTTTATGTTGGACAATTTAACTCATCTAATAAGGAGGTCATGTTTGACTTATCTATTCTATTTAATAAATGAGTATGTGCGGTTACCTATAAAATAAGAATTAAAAATTTTAAAAAATATATAACCTATAAGTTCAACCTGCCAAACGATCTACGACACTTTTAACTTGTTTATAACTTTATTATCACATGTTTAAAGAACATCAACTCGTTTTTATCATTTACAACTTTATTATAATTTATTTACAACACATTCAACCATTTTGACTTGTCAACCGGAATCATTTGGCATGTTTAGATAAACATGCGCACTTCCTCCTGGCTCACACTTGGGTTAGTCTGACTTAGCAATTGTGTTTTGGTTACATATTTCTCAAAATATAGAGAATAGATAGGGGAGTGATGCTCATGGTTTAATGACATTTGTGATTGTCTTATACAAAAATAATTTTGTAAAAAAAAAGACAGGGGAGTGACTTCTCCATTTTTTTATCTTTTAAAACTTCAAATGTAAAAGAAAAGTGATTTGAAAGATAACATTAGAGTAATCTTATATTTTTCTAAACAACAAAGGCCCGGACACTCAGGATCACATTGTCAAACGGATTATCCTTTCATTCAAAGGACAAAAACGTGGTGACCTGATTCCGCACCACCCAAAAGGAAATCAAAGCTAATGGATAAAAGAGAGATATAAAGAGACGAGATGTAAACCAAAACTAATGGATATGAAGTGCATCACATTTAATTTTACAATGATAGAGCTTAATGCATTAAAGATATTGTTTTTGGAGCGGAATTTCGGAGACTAATCTATACTATATAATAAATAAAGGTTTTTCAATGTCACGTGTCGGCTTCATATTCATCCTTATAAAAATTTTCCCGCCTCTCTCTCATAATAAATACACTTCCATATTTCAATAATAATACATTTTTAAACAAATTATTAATTATACTAATAAAACACATTTATTTTTTATTTTCTCATATTATAAGAAAATTTGAAATGTAATTATCTAGCTTATGTTTTCAATCAAATAGTAAATAAAAGTTAAGTTACATAGAAAAATATTTTATGTACTTTTTAAACTCAATTATATATTATTTTTTACATATTTTTTGATTTTGTTTTCTATTGTTTGTAGTATATGTAATACATTTTTTCAGGTATAAGATACATATATACAAATTTAAGAATTTAATATACTGTTATTTTTTCACCCTGTGTAGTACACAGGTTCTAAGCTAGTATTAAATGAAATTCAAATTATATTAAATAGTAATTAACGTATTTTTGAAACCTAATTATATATTAATTTTTACATATTTTGAATTTGTTTTCTATTTTAAGTATATGTAATATATTTTTACAGCTGTAAAAAATATATATAAAGATTTAAAAAATTTGTATATTGATATTTTTCACCCCGTGTGTGTACACGAGATCTAAACTAGTAGATTTGATATAATAAAAAAACCAAAACTATTTTAGCTATTAATTTTTGTCATGACCCGAAATTTTACATGAAATAATCAAGTTTTATGTTGGACAATTTAACTCATCTAATAAGGAGGTCATGTTTGACTTATCTATTTTATTTAATAAATGAGTATGTGCGGTTACCTATAAAATAATAATTAAAAATTTTAAAAAATATATAACCTATAAGTTCAACCTACCAAACGATCTACGACACTTTTAACTTGTTTATAACTTTATTATCACATGTTTAAAGAACATCAACTCGTTTTTATCATTTACAACTTTATTATAATTTATTTACAACACATTCATCCATTTTGACTTGTCAACCGGAATCATTTGGCATGTTTAGATAAACATGCACACTTCCTTGCTCACACTTGGGTTAGTTTGACTTAGCAATTATGTTTTGGTTACATATTTTAATAGTGTTAAGGTCATAGTTAAATAAGCATGTCATGTTTCACTTATCTAATCTATTTAATAAATGATTATGTGTGGTTATGCTAAAATTATACATATCGATATAGGGAAGGGTTCTAATACTAATAAATTTTTTATGTTATAACCGTGTTAACCACTATCAAACAATCATATAACTTAAAAATTATTTTTTCTTTTAATTCTTAAAAGAGTATTTAAGTATCGTGAACATATATCTTGAACATAAATACGAAAATAATGAGTCTTACATATACGTCCCAAATAATGTTACATATACGTGACACATAGTGTTTACGTATGTGTAACATTATTTGGTACGTATACGTAACACCATGTTTGAGAGTGGTTATCATGGTTATCACATAAATATTGGTTATCATTTGAACCTCACCCTATCGATATATCCACTTATAAAATAATAATTAATAAATTAATAAAATATATAGGTTATAAGTTCAACCCATCAAACGCTCTACGACATTTTTAACTTGTATAAAACATTATTATCACACGTTTAAAGAGCATCAACTCGTTTTATCAGTTACAACCCATTCATCCATTTTGACTTGTCAACATCGTTTGGCATGTTTAGATAAACATGTGCACTTCCTTCTAACTCACATTTGAGTTAACCTGACTTAGCAATCGTGTTTTGGTTACATGATTTTAATAGTGTACGAGTCAGAGTTGATGTATTTGACACAGATTAATATAATATTAGTTGTATCTTATGATACAATTACATCTAACGATATTCAAATGTAGAATAGTAGACCCATATATGTATATACATATGATGCGTGACTCTACAAAGCCTCGTCTCAAAGATAGGCCACTTACCAATTTGAGTGTGAGTGTGAGTGTGACAAAGCACCATCCTAAAGCATGGTTCATGGCCGCTCCTTGTACACATCACTCTAATATAAAGGTTTTAATGATAAATCAAGAACCTCACAATTATTTTAATACTTGACCTATGAACTTCATGATTTTTTTTGGTGAAATGAGAACAAGAAGGTTGTCTGCTGCCTTTGTTCTCGCCTTAAACCTGTCCAGACGACATGTCGTCGGGGAAGTGCCCTATGTCGTTGTCATATGTAGGTCTATACTGATGACACATCGTCGGTACAGGTTTTTGACGAGCCAACTTTTTAAAAGGCTATACCGACGACAAGTCCAACCCTATATCGACGAAACAATAAAAAAAGAAAAGGAAATTAACCTATATCGACGACATGCCACATCAGTACATCACAAACCCCAAACACATGATCCACCGATTCAACCTCTTTCATACAATTAGGGCAAAGCAATGAAGGAATATCAATACATTTTTTATCCAGATTCAACCGAGTTGGGATACGATTATAAAGAAGCCTCCAAACATGAATATTTACCTTCCTTGGAACAAAACGATTCTATCTTGTTTGCATGGAACCGGCCGGAAGAATAGCCCGGTCCATATGGTTTCTCACCGACTTAACAGAGAACTCGTCATCATGATCAAGCTCCCATTTCCAACTATCACATGAGTCTGACCTCGAAACCGGTTTCCGCTTGAAACCGGTCATCATGATCAAGCTCCCATTTCCAACTGGCACGTCTCACCAGGGGAGGCTCGTACATCAGTCTACCCATACAACCCCCAAGGAATTCGAATCTACAGAGGGTGTTCCTAGTTTTTATGAAGTTCACCTTGCAAGATTCGAACTCATGATCTCCACGGAGGAGAAACCCTTTAGGAAAACCTCACTGACCACCAAGACAGAACCTTGATGGCCATTCAATTGCATACCTAAGAGTGGATACTTTATTTCAACCCATACCGACCGGTTTACTTTAAAAATCATCAATTTGATATTGATAGCTTCTCATGTGCATTATTAAGTCTAAAGAGTAAATACACTCGTGGAAGCTTAATTGGTCATCTGAAAGTATTCTTTATCAATTTGTTACTCGTTCATCGGATCATCAATTAATGTTAATTTAGCAAAATTCATTATTTTCATTAAATACAACCATTTTTGCAATCAAGCAATGGCTTATGATTCATCTTAACTTTAATAATGACTATAATCCATTTCCACTAACTAGTGAAGTTCATAACACTATTTTGCACAAAATTCACTTCTATTGAATTTAAATAAGTCAGAGTCTGACATGGTCTTAACATGCTAATTGATTGATTAATTAAAGTGTTGACTTTGATTAATTAGCAGCAGAAATATTATCAAGCAAACAGTAAAGTTGTATATAATCAAGTTTTACTCCTTATTCTTTTTTAGCTTTGAGCTTGGTTCAGATTTTACACGACCTCACTCATTTTTTTTAATCTTTAAAATGGAAGATTTTATCTCTTGATTCCAGTGGCGAAGCTTGAAGAAAACCGGAGGGGGGCGGGATTTTTTTTCCTATCAGAGGAGGGCCGGAACTATAAAACTTTTGGCCGAATACATATAAATTAACACTATTGAGTGAAAAATCGGTCGAATACCTATAAAATAACACTACTGAGCGAAAAAACTTTTAGCTGAATACATAAAAATTAAGTATACTTCACCATTGCTTGATTCGGCACTTTTTTTTGACATTTTAGTCCAATGTTCACAATAATAAATTAAGCCCACGCCAACCCTTCAAAAATAAGTATTTATTATTTATTTATTATTATTATTATAATAATAAGTAAGATATTCTCAAAATAATATATTAAAAATTAGGATATTAAATGTCACAAATACAATTACTTAAAATTGCTCCTTATATAAGTTGTACCATTTCAAAGTATTCAAGAATAATTAACTATAAATTTTTATTAATATGACGGTTAAGTAATTTACTAATATTTGACCAACTAATTAAAAAAGTTTAAATTACATGGACAATTGGACATAGCCAGCGGAATACGTTGCATGTCACATGTGTGTTCCCCTGGGGAAGCGACACAACACGTGACAGTAAATTACTCGCCTAATTCAAGACAAGGAAAATGAAATTAAATATGCATGTTTCGTGGAAACAACGTCACGTGAGTCCTCTTCGAGGATATCCCATGATTTTGGCTTCCTCCTTAAACATCATGTCATTACTTTAAAACCAGCTAAATCTAAAATCTAAGTATAGCGGTTAATTACACGGTAAAAGATATTAGAGGATTAATTGACGAGTTTTTGTTACCCACGGGTCGAGCCGTCGAGGCATACTATATGGTTCAAGTTTATTCCTAAAAGGGTTAACATATGTGCTTAGAGAATCTTATTAGATAAATTGCCTACTCGTGTGATGTGTATATCCTATTTATCTTATGTCCATTACACGGGATTATACGGGACTGAGCTAGAGACTTCTAATCATATTTTTGACGAGTGTGATAGTATCAAAAATATTTGGATTATGGTTTTTGTGTGGCTATGGATTGATTACCCATCGATTTTTATTCCAACTGATCTTATGGAGTGGTTTGACAGCTTCAATATGATGACGTCTAAAAGTATGTGTTGGGGTCGGTGATTTTTTGTTCATTGTGGTTAATTTGGAGACTTCATAACAATGCAATCTTTCTTAAAAACAATTTCAGAAAAGAGTTTTTATTTGATTATTTGGTCCAACTTTCTTTTTTTGTGGTACTATAGAAGGAATAAAAAATGTAACATCAATTGGACAGAGTGGATTCAAAATCCTATAATCTACTTTTAATTTATTTTACTTTCTCTACTCGTGGTTTATAAAATGTCATCGTTAAAAAAAATGATAGATTTTACCATCACCACTTCCAGCCATGACCTTCCATTCTCATTAAACAACACTAAAATTATAGGTTTCGTATTTTAATTTGACGTAAATAGCTTTCTGAATCGTGTAAGAGTTCACTTTCAGATTAAAATATTTTGTCATGTATACAAAATGAATAATCAGATAACATATAAAGTGTTCTGCAAAAAACGACTTGTTCTTTTCTATGTAAAACGAAGTTGTAGTTTAACACTAAATGAATTTCTTTTTATAGGAGTTGAACCATCATAATGATTAAGATGAAACATTGCAACTCTTAAAGAGTACAACATATAGCGGTTATAACCATCAGTAGTTAGCAGTGGGAAAATTCATCAGAGGTAACCTAGTTACCATTGGTCGCTCAGTTGATGCTGACATCAGTTGCAACTACTGGTTAGTTGTTGTTGCATTAGTTATCATTGTTTTGGTTAGTTGTTATTGATCGTACTTGTTGCTGATGTCAAGTAGCAACTGGTGCTCAGTTTTCATTGAATCACAGTTTCAACTATTGCTGTTGATGGTTAAGTTGCCACTAATAATCACTTCCTACTAATCATCATATTTGAAGCAACTTAACACCAATCACGTATTTCTAAAGCAACTTTTATTGAACAACTATACAAGGAAAATGAAAATTTCCACGCTCACCCCCGATAGGGCTTTTAGCCCTTGGACTCCATCGGGGAGTTGTCGAACCCGCTAAGATGGTGGTTAGTTTATGCAATTTATGGTTTTCATACTTTTTTTAGAACAACGACTCACATGCTCATCTACTCCTACTCCTACTCCTACTCCTTAACTACATCAATTCCTAATTACCCCATGCTAGGATTTGAACATGATATTCTCCAAACAGTAATCGACGAAGTTGGTTGTTTAATAAAACTCTCACAAAGATCACTCAAACAAATGGTTATTTAAGTTTTTTTTTTTCAAAGTAAGTGAGACATGTACTAGCTCTATTATACTCTCTTAATAAGTGCTCTATGTAAACGTACAAAACTTCAATGTCACTCATTTACTTCATAATTGGTGGACATGGTGTTTATACCCTTGTTGAATGATGTCAAATATCATGTCCTAGTTGGCCTAGCATGCTTTTCCCCTAAACCGACTAAAACCATAGGGTGTGGCTTCTATTTTTTTTTAAATGCACCAAATATTATTTGTTGAGATCATATAAAACACCTTTCTTTTGTAGAGTATGCTTTGATTTTCTATTGTACATTTGCTTTTTGCGGAAGTTCATCAAAGCATTTGAGTAGGATAATGATCTCGATTGAATTCTTTACGGTAGCGTGTCGTTTTCCAACCTACAAGTTAACACTATGTGTTCCTTGTTGAAACATATCATTCTTCTTAGATGATCATCTTTTGTAACACAACTCCATTTATCAAAGATTGCCTAAATATCATTATCTTGTATATATTGACTAGGGATGGTGTCTAAAGAATCAACCTAGATACTTCACTTTTTCATAAGCTGTCACCCAACTATCAAAACTACATTATAGGTTACAAAAGTATCAATTTGAATCTTATACGAAAAGGAAAAAAAAAAAAATACTTGAATGACAAATAAAATCTTAAATTTAACAATTACATTTTTTATTATGTAACTAGAAACTAAATGAATAAAAAAATAAAGGAAATATACATACTCGGTGAGCTAATAGTGTAAATTTATGATTATTTTGTTATATGTGTGACACTGACAACAAAAGTGAAAGTTAAAACTGTCACTAGGCAAATTTCAAACATGGATTATTATCGACCAATAAGTCTTTGAATTATTAAAATCTAATGCGTTAGGCTATACGTAACTTCCACTCCTAATTGTCGTACCCCTCTTTGAAAAAATAACTTTTAAATTTGTCATTAGTTTATCCCCTTCAAAAAATCATTATTTCTAAAACCGTTCTTTTAAGTTTAAAAACACTTTCTATAATATAAAATTATGCTCCCTCCCTCCTACTTGTCGCACCTCCACCTTCTTGTTATCTCTCCCCCCTGAAAAAATAACTTTTAAACTTGTTATTTTACTTTATTCGAAAAATTTATATTTATAAAACCGTTATTTTAAGTTTAAAAACACTTTCTAAAAAGTAAAACGAATACCCTCCCCTCCTACTTGTCGTACCCCCTCCTACTTGACATACCCCCTCCTCATTTTACCCTCTTCGAATAATCATTATTTATAAAACAGTTTTTTAAGTTTAAAAACACTTTTTATAAAATAAAAACGACTTAGGCTATATATACCCCCCTGAAAATAACTTCTAATCAACAATGGCTAATTAACAAAAAGACAAAAATAAAAAAGATTGAATTGTATTTATTTGAAAACTTAAAGGGATGCAACAAGTAAAAATCAGTGAAAGAGGATACGTATAACACGACTCAAATCTAAGAGTGTTCGTAGTAGCATCCATATCTCCATCCTCATAATTACACTAAAATCACTACATTTTCTCTCTCATTTTTAATTAAATAATATTTTTTTATACATTTATCATTACATTTTCTCTCTCCTCCACTCACAACCACTTTAAAAAAATATTAAAAATTTATGCGGCTGAACGGTGTTTCCTCCAAATATACTGAAAACTTATATATTTTCTTTCTCATTCAAACACAACCACTTTAAACCACCCCTTAAAATATAAGAGACTCGCTCACATAAATTTGCTGGACCGGCTGTGAATGCTCTAACTACCCATTAAATGTCTTTAACCCGCTTAATGACATGCATCCTGGGTCCAAAAATTCTAAGTCCAAATGTCCACATATTCAAATAAGAGCCCAATAAGCACACAAAAAAGCCCAAGAAAAAGAATGTTCCAACTTTTCACCTTTCAAATTCAAATTTCAAAATTACATAACGGTTAGGATTGCCAGCTGCCATCCACTTCAAAATTCAAACGCCTACATTTACCCTTTCCGTCCCCTTTCAAACTCATTCAATCTCCACCTTTCTCTCTGGCAGCCTCTTTCCACCACTAACCGAAAATGAGAGAATGCATTTCCGTTCACATCGGTCAAGCCGGAATCCAGGTCGGAAACTCCTGCTGGGAGCTCTACTGTCTCGAGCACGGTCTTCAGGTAAGATCTGTAGATCTATAATCTCGTATTTGGATTTTAGGTTTAGTTTGTTGCGTAATTGATTTTAATTTGTGAAAAAATTGCAGCCTGATGGACAGATGCCTGGCGACAAAACAGTCGGAGGCGGTGACGATGCCTTCAATACGTTTTTCAGCGAGACCGGAGCCGGTAAGCATGTTCCGCGTGCGGTGTTTGTAGATCTGGAACCAACTGTTATCGATGAGGTTCGAACCGGTACTTACCGGCAACTCTTCCACCCGGAGCAGCTCATTAGCGGCAAAGAAGACGCTGCTAATAACTTCGCTAGAGGTCATTATACAAGTGAGTAATCTAAACGGAGATAGTTTTGTTTTAATTTTTTAAAAACTTGTAAAAATATGTGGCTTATTCTTTGAGGCATTTCGTCGAACAGTTGGCAAGGAAATTGTGGACTTGTGTCTGGACCGTATTAGGAAGCTTGCGGATAACTGTACTGGTCTACAAGGGTTCCTAGTGTTCCACGCGGTGGGAGGTGGTACCGGATCTGGTCTTGGATCTCTGCTTCTCGAGCGGCTGTCAGTTGATTACGGGAAAAAATCGAAACTAGGTTTCACAGTTTACCCTTCGCCTCAGGTCTCGACGTCTGTGGTTGAGCCTTACAACTCGGTGCTCTCGACGCATTCGCTTCTGGAGCACACTGATGTGTCAGTCCTCCTTGATAATGAAGCGATTTACGACATCTGTCGTAGGTCTCTTGACATCGAGAGGCCTACTTACACTAATCTGAACCGTCTCGTCTCTCAGGTGTTTGATGAAATGCCTGAATGAAATTAAACGCATTTGATTTCGTGTTTTTGTTATGAAATGTGTAATTGATGTTTTTGGTTTGCAGGTTATTTCTTCTTTGACTGCTTCACTTCGATTTGATGGAGCTTTGAATGTCGACGTGAACGAGTTTCAGACCAATTTGGTGCCATACCCTAGGATCCACTTCATGCTTTCGTCATACGCCCCGGTTATTTCAGCCGAGAAAGCGTACCACGAACAGCTTTCGGTGGCTGAGATCACCAACAGCGCTTTTGAGCCGGCTTCTATGATGGCAAAATGTGACCCGCGCCATGGGAAGTACATGTCTTGCTGTTTGATGTACAGAGGTGATGTGGTTCCAAAAGATGTGAATGCAGCTGTTGCCACTATCAAGACTAAGAGGACGATTCAGTTTGTCGACTGGTGCCCGACTGGGTTCAAGTGCGGTATCAACTACCAACCACCGACAGTGGTTCCAGGTGGCGATTTGGCGAATGTGCAGAGGGCTGTGTGTATGATTTCGAATTCGACCAGTGTGGCTGAGGTGTTTTCAAGGATTGATCATAAGTTTGATCTGATGTACGCGAAGAGGGCGTTTGTTCATTGGTATGTCGGTGAGGGGATGGAGGAAGGTGAGTTCTCGGAAGCTAGAGAGGACTTGGCTGCTCTTGAGAAGGACTATGAAGAAGTGGGGCTTGAGTCTGCTGATAATGAGGAAGATGATGGTGAAGAGTATTAGACTGGTCTAGTTTTATGTTCCTAATTGTGAAAACCAATGGGGCTCATTGGTTTTTATCAAAGAAGATGCTAGTACTACTACTTTTGTTCTTTGTTTTTTTCTAGTGTTCATGTTCAATTGCAATGGAATGGATCAAATATCAATCATCTTCTTTTTATTGAATATGCAACACAATTAAGTAACAACTTCATAGTTTTTTTTATATGATGCAGATTCTGTACTAAGTTATTAAAGAAATGTAACTTCAAATAATTTAAAGAAACATCTCTCAAAAGTAGGAAAAGTAGTTTGGCATAACTTTGTCAAAAGATGATATCAATATGTAACTGCATAATGAGATTGAAATCGTGCCAATAATCTATTATGTGTTAACTAAGAGGGTTGAAAGTATAACAGAAAGGGGTATCGATGAATTAATTTGGTTGGTATACCCTCCTTCTCTCAAGTGATCTTCTTTTTATAGATCTTTAGCTTGATTACCAAATTGTTTCGTAACAATGGTATCAAAGCTACCATTCCTCTTGGCAGTTGGTTATGTTGTGTTGCTTGTACTGATGGTTTGGACTACAATACCGTTGAAGGTGATCAAGCTAGCAAAAATAGGTGGTATGACGTGGATTTTATGATAGAAGGCGTTGAAAGCTAAAGTATAACTTGCAACCCTAATTCGTTTAAGGGGGTGTTTGGGATTACTTATTTACTCTACTTATTAACTTATTAACTTATATAAGTTAATAAGGTGTTTGGGAAAGCTACTTATTTAGCCTACTTATACCATTTTTCAAGAAGTAAGTCCATCCTTACTTATTACTTATAACTTATTAACTTATAGCATAAGTCAATAAGTAGTTTTCAAAGAAAATCCCAAAGTTTTTGAGAAGTTACAAATTGTGACTTATGACTTATGACTTATTACCTTTTTGAATAAGTCATAAGGAGTTTCAAATAAGTAATCCCAAACACAGCCTAAGTAGACGAATTGTTAACAGAAAGTGGTATTGATGAATTGAATTGGGTTGTACACTCCTCTCAAGTGTTCTTCTCTTTATCGATCTTTAGCTTGATTACCAATGTGTTTGATAACACAATCATAGTACTTGCAACACCATAAAGAACCAGGCCATGTCATGGATCTCTTGGTGAAGGGGAACCGACAGTGAGGGTTGATCCCAGTGAGAAGGAACAGGGAGTGAAGGGCCAAAAGGCCAAGATAGGAAACAAATCCTACTTCTAATAAATAATTCCATTAAATGCCACGTGGCATCTCCACAGACAATGACCCGTTTTTTAAAATTTCACGGATCTAATAACCGATCCGTATTTGGTTCTCGCAGATCCTATCCCAACTTCTAAGATGACGCTACCTGCGTCCTCGCTCATCCTATCATCGATCGATTCTATCCTCCCTCTCCAATCTATCATCCATCGTTGGGAACAACCCAACAATCGCAGATTCCTATCATCCTATCCCAACTTCTAAGATGACGCTACCTGCGTCCTCGCTCATCCTATCATCGATCGATTCTATCCTCCCTCTCCAATCTATCATCCATCGTTGGGAACAACCCAACAATCGCAGATTCCTATCATCCTCTGATATCAAAAAAATATATATTTTTGATTGATATTGTTGATAATGAAATCCTTCATTTAGGTCGAAGTTTGGTCGGTTGTTCGTTTCCTGATTCAAAGGTCTGCCTGGAAGTTTGGAGAGGGATGTTGGTATATTGCAATCTATTTTAAGATTTGTGCTTATGAGTTGTGATTGATTCACTTTATGCTACAATTTGTTCTTTTTTTACACGCATAAAACAATCCCCTCACCAGTTTGTTAGAAGATTTAGAGGTATTTCAAACTACTGATACCATTTAGGTGGAAGTTTGGTTTTGTTTATATATATGTCTTTCTCCTATTGCCTTTTACCAGGTTAGATTTCAGTTATTTGTGTATTTAGATGATTGATTTGATCATGTGGATATGGAGTCAGATAATTTTATGTGATGTTTAATTTTATGATTGATTTCAGTTATTTGTGTATTATTTTTATGTTTATATTTGACACACTGATTATCTGTGACAAAGTTAAAAGAATTGGGCAAAAAGTGATTCGGGTCAACCTGACCTGTACCAAAATGACTTTTTTTTTTTACTCTAGCTCATTTGTAAGTTTGTTTATGCTGGCTCTGAAACTGTGGTGGAAGAAGGTGGTGTTTATTCAGTAGACTCATAAACTGTGATGATACTAGATAGATGCAACTGCACGCGATAGAAAACTTGGGTATTGGCAAGCGTTTTCATTGCAAATTAATAATCAGCAGCAAGTTAAACAAAAGGAATTTATATAAAATCCAAAAGTTTACGTGCAGGAGTTGCAAGGTGATGCGGTTGGCAACAAGTGGCTATGTACATCGACTTAGCAATATTTTATCTCATTGGCATGCTGGTTGCAGTTGCCCTTGCCTTTTCAAACCGATTGTCGAAGACATGTATGTACATAAGTAAGTCCACACGTGATTCTTTTTGTTGTGTCTCAGTATGAGAATTTGTTTTTGTTAGCATAACTGCATAAGTAACTAAAGATTATTAAAGGTACTATTTTTAAGTAACTAAAGATTATTAAAGGTACTATTTTTGTATTTGTATGCTAAGTTTTTTCATTTCATTAGACTACTTTTATAGTAGAGAAACGATGAGAAACCAGGTTGGTGCAGTGACCCACATTTACCTCCATGTGCAGGTACGTACTATCTACTGTTAATTACTCATACTAAGATGACAAGATGTGCGATTCGGATTGAAAGTGTCTTTTGTTAGTAGGGTTGGCCTGGATTAACCAGCAAACACTCTTTTGTCCATATTTAAAGTTGTTTTTACAGATATTTAATGGGCTAATTGTATTTAGAAAAACAATATTATTATATAACATCTTAGTTTTTGAATAAAAATGATTTAGGAGATTTAATGCATTTAAAGACAACATTTGACCCGTTTGACCATGTTGCTTTTTTTTTTGGTTCTAAATTTCACCCTTTTGAGATAAACAAAACCCAAATCAACCCATTTGTAAATAAATGGGACGAAATCGCCGCCTCTAACACAAACTCTCAAGGAATCCACTTCTGATTTCATAACTTGAAACTTATTAGTTTTCAATTTCAATATTTCTATTTATGTTTCTTCTTTCTATGTGACAATTTGTTGGACAAAACAAAGACCGGTCAATTTCTGAATTCATCCTAATAAACTTATTTTTGATCATGTAGCTGTAGTTATAGGAATAACAATTGTGTTAAGCTTGATACAAAATTCAATTGTTGCTTTAGATTTGCTGAGTTTCTTATGCAACAGTAGTTATATGTAATATTATTTACAAAATTTGGTCTCCTAAGTATATTGAATAATCTATATGTGCAGTGTGTGAAATTAGTATACTGAACACATTTTTAATGAGCTAATGCATGGTCTTTTCAGAGATAATCCTTGTGTTTTTTCATGTTCTATTAATAGATGAAGGTTTATGGTTTTTTGTCCTCTGATGTAGTTTATGTACTAAACATGTGTTAATGATGTTTTGTTTCTTACCTGCAGACAAGATATTGAGTAAAATGGGTTAAGGTTAGTTATCTGTAATTCTTAGTTTCAGCAAATCTTTATAGGAAATAATCTTTATAGGAAATAACTGTCACCTGTGTTAAAAACTTATAATACTAAAATGATAATGTTTTGTGTTGAGTTTGCAACAAAATTGTAGGATCGTAAAAGTATAAGATGGTTCTGTTCTTAGTTGAAATTGACGGAAACAATAACAACTACACAAGTATAATCGAGTAAACAGAAAGAATACTTTTAAGAACACTGTTGTATTAAGCTTTTGCAGATAAACGATTACAAATGAAACTCAATCAAAAAGCACACTTACAATGAAGTGTTTACACAGTATTTATACTAACTTAGAATCAAGACAGACCCTTGATTCTAAGGATCAGATCTAACACAGACCGTTGATCTGATGTATATAGCTAACTATTACACGTTTAGTCTAAAAACTAGTTAACTTTATTGAAACGTCTTCTTTATGCATTATTACTTGCATGCTTGGAGAAGAGCATTGTTGTCTTTCATTGGTTGTGCCATTGAGGTTCCTTCTACTTTGAGTGTGTCAGTTGCTTTTGCAGAAAGTTGTCAGTGACGCTTGGTATGGATAGTCAGCTGCAACGATTTGTCTTCAAGGCACACGGCTGTCAGCAGCAAAGATGATGATCAGCAGTAAGATGTAACCATCCAAAGCTGCTGATGATTTGCCTGTCAGCAGCATCAAGTGTTGATGCTGCTGAGAAGTTTATCCGCAGCAACTTTGGTCTTCAGCAGATAAGGCTCTCCGCAGCAGATTTGTTCTTCAGCAGGAGAACAAGTATCCGCAGCAGATAAGCTTGTCCGCAGCAGTTTGTTGGTCAGCAGCAAACGCTGAGATCAGCAACATTTGTACTTAGAGAATTTTATAGCCATCAGTCTTTGTTTCTATAAAAATCAATATTGATTGATGTTTTATAAAATACATGATTGAAACCAATATTTAAATGTGGTTCTTTTACTGGGATCCGAGGTTGTAATGTTTCTTGTCATGATTTCTTTTGTGATTTAAAAGTGTATACTTTTGCAATGATTTAAAGGGAAAAGGGTTTACATGAGTTATATCATTTACAAAATACAATCGTGTAATACACGAGATTTTAACCTATATAAGCTCTAATGACTTCAGTAATTCCTAGATATGCTCTAATGGCTTCAGTAAAGAAATATTTAGAAATTTGTGAATTGTAATTGTATTTTTTTTTGTTATACGTAATAAAAGTAGTTTTGAGGATTTTTTTACACATTATAGAAATATATAATTTTTATTATACAATCCCGTATAATACACGGGTCTATAACTTAGTATGATATATAGAGACTTAACAAAAAAAGTTAACACAAGTTAGTACAAAAGATGAAATATGTGCAAAATTTCCAAAAGAAAAAAATATTCAGTATAATTATTGAAGTGTAAACACACTATGTTTTTTTTTTGAACAACTAATTTGGATCACTGATGGACCAATGGAGTATTATCGTGTCACCAGTTGTACCACCCGATCATATTCCAATACTAAGTCATTAATTCAGGAGAAAACTCAAATTTTCTGGGAAAAACTCACTTGTGAGAATCAAACCCATGACCTTATGGTCACTGAGCCTATAAAGGACATAATGTAATTTCATATATTTATAAAGGACAAAATTTGTAATTTACTCTAAAATAATTTATAAACTAAAAGTGATCCAGAAGTTAAAGTAAATTGAAAGAAATGTAAAGTAATAAAAAAAATATAAAAAAGACAAAAAAGAAAAAAATAGTGAATATCACATATTTGGTCCTTTAAATGGTGAGGTAAAGTGATCATTTATAGAAACTAACAAAAAAAAAGTTAACTTCTGTTAATAAAAATAACGTAATGTGTAATTAAGGATGTTTCACGTAATTAATGAAGATGTTTTATGTAATTTACTCGTAAATTTATAATATGAAGTTGGTATGTACATGAATAATGTTTTCTGTAGTTTACTTTTAAATTGGTAATATACATAAAGGATGTTTATTTTATGAAGTTTTATAATCTTAATTTATGTAAAATCTTAAATTTTATTAAAATTCTTAAATTAATAAGCTAATCCATTTACCAGTGTATTTATAATAGTCTAAATTAAATAAGTATTTATATATTTATCATTTTTATAACCAAAATAATAATAAAAAATAAGGGCGCGCGCGAGCGAGCGTCCATCCTCGCAAACTGAATCCAAAAACATATAACGGTTGATGATACGTCCGTGGGTATTCCCATCCGTCACTGCTAGCTCGGTGTCAGTGGAAGCCAAAAACACCCAATTAGTCGGTTAGACATGCTCTTATAAAAGAATCAAAAGCGTTACCGTTAAATATACGAATAAAAAAAGTAATCAAACCCGGAAAACGTATTCGTCAAATCTAGTTAACTATTTCCGTTAGAACTAACAGCAAGTTTCAAACTAAGGAAAAGAGAGAGGCTCTTCAATATACAATAACTGCTATGCCCTGCTCTATTTCTTCTTCACTTACAATAACACTTCCCTAATAACTAGTAACCTCCAACTAACACTCTCCTGCTATGCAAATCAACACCTGAAACAGAAATTAGCCTCAAATTTATATCTAATTAACATAACTATGTGCTCTAATTTCAGATTATACATACAAATATATACACCAGTGATTAGATTGCAAGGAAGAAGAGAACGAACATGTTGCGTGCTCACGGATCTGTGTTCATCCTAGCTGCAACCTTGCCGCTAAGCGGCGACGCCGTCCGGGAGAAAATCATCACGTCCTCTTCATGACCGGCGACACAGATTTTAACAATCAAGCACTCGCCGATATCCTCTCCTAGATGTGAATCCTCAGCCCTAATTCTCTCAATCTGATTACGAACGCGACGGCCGAAACCGTCAACGTTGACGTTCTTCACCGCCGCTGGCCACCTCCTCGTCCTCGAAACCACCGATTTCGGAGAGTAAGTTTCCATATCCTCCGACGAAGATCCGTAACTCTCTCGATCGATCTCCGACTCTTCGAACACCTTCGACGACAGCGTTTTCCGGTCATTGTTTACTCGGAGATCTGTCACCGGAGGTTGATTCACGGCAGTCATGGCTGTTAGCATGTAAGGATAGATCAGATCCAAGTGATGGTGTTTTGAGTCACGTAACGAAATGTATGATGATGATCTGTTAGGAACGATGGTGTGTGTTTATATAGGGTGAGAAAAGAGTATGTGCGTGTGCTTTAAGGGGAGGACACGTGTCGGTGAAGGGAGGGGTTGATTGTTTGAACGGGTAAAATGACAT
The DNA here is from genome assembly GCA_023525975.1 of Smallanthus sonchifolius. Taxonomy (NCBI): domain Eukaryota; kingdom Viridiplantae; phylum Streptophyta; class Magnoliopsida; order Asterales; family Asteraceae; genus Smallanthus; species Smallanthus sonchifolius. The sequence continues at coordinate 53,753,664 of CM042041.1, read as the reverse complement.
GTGTGAATGGATGGGAGGAGCGTATGGAATGGAAAATGTTGAAGATGACCGCACCATAGTGAATGCCGTTAGCTTTCGGCTCTTCTTCTGCCACGTTGCGTGACCACTTCCCATTTTATAAATATGCATAAAAGTAAATTACTTTTTGCGTCCATGTAGTTTACGCGATTTAACACATTGTGTGCCTAACATGAATTTTTAATGGTTTGAGTACATGTGGTATACAACTTGTAACACTTTGAGTCCCTGGACCTAACTTCGTTAAAAAATTCCGTTTAAATTTAGGTGAAATATCCGTTGTACACTTTTGCTGTATAACAGTTTGCGTCCCTAAGACAGTGACGCAAACAGATATTACATATTTCCATGGACACAAGTTGTTATACAGTAAAAGGGTACAACGGACATTTGACCAAAATTTAAACGAAATTTTGTTAACGAAGTTAGGTCCAAGGACTCAGAGTGTTACACTCAAACCGCTAAAAATTCATGTTAGGGACGCATTGTGTTAAATCGTGTAAACCACATGGACACAAACAGTAATTTACTCTATGTATAATAATAATATAGGAATTTTAAAACCAATAATATGTTTAGAATGATATAATGTACCTGTATAGTTTAAACGTGGTATGTAAAAAGGTTAGATAACCTCTAGACTTTTCTATCTTTCACTGTTTTGATCATCTTTTACGCACTATGTTTTTATGATTATGAAATGAATGTGTTCATATTAATATAATATTTTTTATTCTAATAAGCTTTTTAAGTTGATAGTTATATTGTTGATTAATTTGATTCAATAAACACATTATATTATTGCATTTGTCTAAATTTTTTGTTTGTTTTACAATATAATATATTTTTGTCATGAATAATTTTTATTTCTTTTTATTTCGCCACCATAAAAATCTATGCATGATAATTTAAAAGGTTAATCAATCATTTATGGTCACATGGGCATTTGAAAAGTAAGTGCATCCATTTTTAGGCTACTTTTTAATTTATATTTTTTTTTCTTTACACGTGTAATTTGTGTTAATTTTTAACTTCGTTCTTATACTATATATAATATAAAACTTTAACTCGTTTAATTTCTTTGATAACTTTTGTTAATTAAAAAAAATGAATACATGGGTGCATATATTTTTAACTTGATATTTCGACATAAATTTTGTTAAAAACGGAGTTGTATTTGAAATAAGGTGTTTTTTTTAGTATTGTAAGTTGTATCGAATGCAGGTTTCGTATAGTGTGTCGAACGGAACCACTACCAACCGAACATCAGTTCCGATATAGGTATTATCGAAATCGATACCGGTATTCGTATTTATGGTTTTCGATCGATGTAAAACACGACTTTGTTTTTCGGGTTAAATCAGACAACTTTTGTAAAATGAAACCATTGTAAATAATTTTTTTTGTATCGTAAACATTACCGGGTAGCAATACCGTAACAAACCAAATTGTTACCGCCTAAACAACAATGGTACTAGTACCCATATTAACTTTTATGCTTTTTTATTTTGATTCGATGATTTTCGATATTTTTTTACTACCAGTACCAAAACGATACCGTAACGTAACATAACTTTATAGCTCGCAACTTTATGCTTGTAACTTTTATTTAGTTATGTTAAAACTATTAAAGATTATTTTATGTTTTATATATACTCAGAATTCCCATCGCATCGTGCCACATTTATTGTGATTTTCTAGTCAAACTATCAATAGTCCCTTTGTATGTATATGTATATCTCAAGAGATACAACTCATGATTTATGGATGGCTACAAAAGATCTAATCGGATGTCAATCAATATTTATCATAAAAATTAGTGGAGGTTTTGAATTAGAACTTGTACGTAGATATTACGCAACGTCACCTAAAGATGGTGCAACTACTTACACATGGCAAACACTAATTGGTAGTCGCCGAAACATGGACACGAACCATTGGACCAACGGTCTTACATCCAACTGTTTTTAATATTAAAATTACACGGCTGGTGGCTGTGCCACATTAGGTGGCTTGGAAGATCTTAACTTTCTTTTCTTTAATCTTTATAGATCCTTTCATCAATAATTTCAAAATGAAATTATCAGAAATTTCCAAAGTGGCTCCACAATAATAAAAAAGTTTAAAACAATGGTATACTGATAAAAAAAACTGTTGCATTTTTTTTGTTTTTAATTACAACGAGAAAATTAGGCTCGTGCGTGAGACGGATCTTAAACGGTTTAACGGTGACGTTAACGTGATTAAGCATAAAAAGAAACGTGGTTAAGTACATAAAAGAAATCTATAAAGTTGCGACGAATTGGTTGTAAAGATCCAAGTTATATAATGCTACCGTTGTTCTTCAGTCGGTGTCGGTGTCGGTGTCATTGTTCACGGTACCAGCATCTTACCGTCAGTTGATATAACTCATTATACCTACAAAATACCATATTTTGAATACAACTACGTTTTTAACAAAATTTATACGTGGACGCCAATAATTTTTTTTAATGCAACAACAAATTATTATTATTACTAGCTTTGAACCTGTGTACTACATAGGGTGAAAAATATCAAGATATAAAATTCTTAAATCTTTATATATATCTTATACGTGAAAAATGTATTACATATAGTAACAATAGAAAACAAAATCTAAAAATATGTAAAAATTAATATATAATTGGGCTTCGAAAATAAATTAATTACTATTTGATGTAATTTAACTTTAATTACTATTTGATTGAAAACTTAAGCTAGATAATTAGATTTTAAAGTTTCTTATAATAAAATATTGTTTAAAATAAATGTGTTTTATTAGTATAATTAATAATTTCTTTAAAAATATATCGTAAAAGATATATGTGTATTTAATGAAAGAGAGGGGCAGGAAAAAAATGATAAGAATGAATATGAAAGCGACACGTGGCATGAGAAACCTTTATTTATTATATAGTATAGATTATTATTATTTTAAATTAACGAATAAAATTAATTGAGAAAAAACCCGATTATATATAATAAAGGGTAAACTCAAAAATTTAGAAACTTGAGGAGTAAGTTGTGACATTTAACGAAATTAGAGGGTAGATTTGGTTGATGGCAAATTGCCACCGGCATTGGTAAATAAGTTAATATGGAATAGTATACTGATAAATTATAAAAAAATTATAAAAAATCAGCCATACATTTCTGGAACCATGTGTGTTACCCATCATCACCTGTGAGGACCAAATTTATAAAAAAACCCTCATGAAAGTAGTAACCATCGGTAATCCATTGATGTTGGCTCGTCGAGAAACGTGGCGTGAGTGAAGAACTCACCAACGAGTTTTATTGGAACAAATACTTCACCGTCTAACACATGTGTGTTTCATTGATGACGCCTTCATTGACAGATCAACGGCAACAACAGTACCGACAAACTACTAGCGGTTTATCTAAAATGCTGTTACAAACACATTTGCGCAAATAAAGTAATAAACATCACATTTGACCTTTTATACTTTGGAAACCACCGATCCCAACAAATGTTAGGCGACATCGACAAACACTACCAACATCTGGGTATCGATAAAGAAGAATGTGAAAACTAGAATGTCACGAGGGTACTTATTGTGAACATTTCTGGCTTATCTGTGATGGCTAAGTTTTGTCACATGTATTTTTGAAACGACTAAAGCACCACATGAAATTTCATCTTTACAACAGATCATCAATAGACATCCCGTTACAAATTTGATATCCCTGACAACGTCTGAAAAAACCTCACAAGAAGTCTTAGCTAAAATATTAGCTATAAATTATGTTGGAAATCCGTCGGTGAAATGTCGTCGATAGGAGCTGAGTTCGTGCCAACCTAATTCAATCTTCTTCGATAGCAAGCGAGTTCCTACCGTCTAATGGAAACCATCAGTACTTCATCAGTGAAAGTCTCATCGTTGGTACTGAGTTTGTGGCGAACCAAGTCAACATTCGGTAGCAACTGAGTTTCTATTGACTGAATCAAACCATCAATGATCCGATAGGTGATTAACAACGGATTAACTACAAATATTCATAAAACTTTTTTTATTTAGGTAATTTTATCGGTGGATCTGATAGGTGATTAACAATGGATTAACTATTTATAAATTTGTTTTTGTTTTATTAGATATTGTGTTATCTATCGATGATCCGTCAATAATTACAAACGATTCAACGTCAGATATTTATAAAACTTATTTTGGATTTTCTATTGTTTGTTGGTAATTACCGATCAAACTGAACTCTTTTAAACACATCCTTTTTAATCACAAGTAGCCTTTTCTTAAGTTTACAATTTGTAATAACACATAAATGATGGATTGCTTATGTATATACTATGATGTTATTCAACATCCCCTTGTTAATAAGGGAGGCGTTGGTAATACTAGTCGTAGTCATCAAACTTATTTAACGTGTAAAGGTCAATCCATTATACAGACATCTCACTTGATGAGGAGTGTGTTTGTTTTTGTGATGACTTTAAGGTCTAAACAACGAATCTCAAAATAAAGATAACGTGTCACATCAAGATATAACGATTGATTACTTGAGTAAGAAAACACCAACCATAACATTGAAGGTTAGCTATAATGCTTGCGTGATGGGGAGGTATGAAGTCGATGTGACAAATCATGAAGAGAACAAGGACATAAAAGTTTATGATATCATTTGTGTTCTCATATCACAGGGTATTGAGAGTTTAATAAAGTTTTGAAATGGATGAAAAATTAAAGCCAAAAGTGGAGGTGGGGGAATTGATGGAAATTAGGAAACCAAACAACACTTCAACAAAAACACATATTTTTATATTATATCATTATAAAAACAATTCCAAATGAATTAAAATAGGACGATTACAATACAGTGGCAGGTAAACGGGCAACAAGTTGCGCTGCAACCCCCTTTTGAATAGCAAAACCGATCCTACTAAAAACAAAGTTTCGGGTCTTAAAGGCCGAAATATTACTATGCACGACTCGTTGAACCCTGTTTAGGAATTCCACTGCCTCCGGTGCTAGGAACCCAAAAGTATCAAAAACAAAAGGGATAAACACGTGTTGGTTCTGTAAACAAGCTTTCTCGTGTTTAGCAACTTTGCCTGATTCCGCCTTTAAATCAGCATGACCCGCCACAACCCCATTGTCCCTAAGCCCCACAAGAGGGGACACTCCTGTAAGGTCCACACAAGTGTGTTTCCCCACTGCCCAACCAAACACCAGAATATCAGCCGGCCGGAGAGTAGACCTCCCTTCAAGCGGATCTGTCAGAAAGTTTACGGTAGCCTCTTTTTTAGTAGAAATTCCTGCCTGTTTGAGAACATCACAAAGAACATCCATAACCAAATCATGCCTGTATTTAAACCCGGGTAACTCTTTGCAATGGACCGCATGCTCGCCAAAAGGATCCAAACAAGCCTTGCGACAAACTGGGCAGGTCTCATCAGTCGGAAACAAGAGGATCATTAGCCGATACTTGAGGATAGCCCGGTACTCGACAGCCGACATATGCTGACCTAGTCCTTCAATGGGGATAACTGTTAGAAAATCTTGAGCCCGAGGAGCCCGGAGACATTCAAACACCGCTTTTTGATGAGGTGATAAATCAAACTTTACTCCCAAATTCTGGACGATTCTGCTAAATAAGGCATTCGCCAAAGCATGTTGGGCTTTAGGGGGGGCGGTGTCCTTATTAGAGAAACCACTAAGATCGAAATCAGGAAAGGACATGCGCAAGCGATCCATCGCACACCCATAATCAGAGTCTAACCCATCAATATCACAACCCCGAAGAATGTGGTCCTGTAAACTCCAAGATTGTGTCCTCGAGGCCACAAATGCATAAGTAGATACATCCTGAGCCGCACATAAACCCAAACCCCCGAAACGGTTTGGAAGTGATGCCAACCTCCATTGAAAATCCCAAAAAAAAACACCACCACAAACCACGATATCCTCGATCGCACCCCGGAGGCCCTTGTCAAAAATTGAAACAGCTTCCCCCACATACATAGGCTGGCATGTTCTAAGGCCGAATAATAGCTTTGCAACTCCCATACACGAGCGGAGCAAAAGGAGCTCGCATTGAGGGTCCCGTAAACGTGGGAGACAGCTCATCAGTTCCACCGCACAAGAAGCCCTTTTCACAGCCAAATTACTGATGAACACTGCATCTCTGCTAACGCCGCCCCCAAGGAGTTTCACACCCAGCACTGGCATTCCAATCTCACGAGGGAACAATCCATCTTGTACCTTCACCCCATTGCACGACGGCCAAAAAACTTCCGTTTTCTTGACGTTAAGTTCAAGGCCCAAACGGGGCCCCTTCGACCTGATAATATCTAGGGCTTTAACCACCTCTTTAGCGTCTCCGATAATCATACCATCATCTAGGTACCAAGCATGGAAGAGAAGCTTGCAGCAATCCCTAATCTGATGAACCAGCGGGTGCAAAACTAAGGCAAAAAGGAGAGGCCCCAAAAGGTCCCCCTGTTGAACCCCAGTGGTGGACCAAATATGGTCATCACCCACATATAACCTAGCCAGCTGCCCATATAAAAAATCCACCCATAGCGAAATGGACGGGAATCGGGTCCGAACTTCTTGCAGGAGGGCAGTCCTATCCACTAAGTTGAAAGCATTAGAGAAATCGACTGTAAGCATAGCCAACGATCCATCCGAGTGAAACTCATTTTTCTGCCCCATTAAATTGAAAGTCACACAGATATTTAGCCATCTCCTTCCCAACACCCCTCATGGCCACCTTAGAGACCAATCTCCTCCAGATCGCACCTACGACAATAGGTCTAATCCCGTTGTCCGGTTTGAGCAGCGGTGTGAGAGGGGCCGAGGCAACGAACTCCGCCAATCCCCTAGGGCATCTCCCCCCGAAGTATAAATTAACCACCACAGAAATAACCTTGAGCAAGTCAACGGCGATCGTAGACCCCTCTCCACAAAGAGCATCCAAAATATGTTGGGCTCTCAATCCGTCCCTCCCACAAGAGGTCCCTTTGGGGAAAGCTTTAATGCATTCAAGCACGATATCATCATCCACAACAAGAGGAGGCTCAGAAAGTAAGGAAACAGACATAACCGGAGGGGGCAGGATGGGATGCTTTGCCACCAACACTTTCATAGTATCATTACCGAAAGGTGCAACCCCTGAAGAGCATAATACTTTGACCGCCGCAGTGAAATGCCCATCTGTAACTTTCCGCAAACATTGTTTAACATTGTTGCACGCCATAGAATTATCGAATCCAGGGACAAGCTCTACACGACACGTGGTCGGCCCCAAAGGTTGGGCAAAAAGCGAATGGATGAGCTCCTCGAAACCATCCCCATCACGCCAAGCTGCCAGCGACCGCTGAATACTATGACATTGCAAAGACTTCCTATTACCAGACCTGCGCTCCTGACGGTTAGAAGGCCTGAAAACTCGCAACGTGCAACGCGGTAACAACAAGAGTCTCACCCATGCCTCAACAGAGTCTGGCATAGCCGCCACTTTACCGAGGGCAGCAGTTAATGCCTGGGCAAACGCCATCCGGCAATTTTGAGGGATGCTCTTAACAGTCGTGATAGGAAGAGAGAAGACGCGTTCAAGGATAACCCCGTCCACAACCACCCCTCCCAAATGAACAACTTCCCTCCCAACATTCGGCTTAGGAATCCCCACTATAAACTCATCTGCATCTCCCGCAACCCGTTTGAAACGGGCTATCCCATCCACATGGTGGCATGCCCGACTGAGAGAATGCAGGCACATACACACCCCGCACAACCACTGGCCTGAGACCTTTAAAGCCTCACCAACCGAAACAAACAAATCATAATCCGTGGAGACCGCTTCCCGCAAGGTCCCTTTCCGATCATCCAATAACAAATGGAGCCGCTTGATATGCGCAACCAACCGAGGAAACCCCTTAGATCCCGACGTTCCATCCGGGCAGCAATGGAAACCTTTAAATGGACACATATTCTATGAACTTAAGGATTAATTTTTTTTAAGCAAGGGAGAATGATCAGAGAAATATAATTTAATTACTTGATTCATACACGAATAGGAGGGAGCGTGGATTATGGAAGAGGTGTGAAAAACGAAACTCAACTTGAATTTTTAGAATTTCTTGATTTTCATTTAGTAAGCAACTTGCTATTTATCGCTAATTCTTGCGATTTATTAGTTGTCACATTTTTTTCTTAATTGACATTTTTAATTTCTTAATTGTCGATCTTATGACAAATTATTGCAATCTCCTACGAAAGAAGCATAGGGTAACATTAAAATTTCATTCAAATAGTATCATATTTCTCTCAAAGCGCGTGTATACACTTTTATAAGTGTTTTAACGAATGAGTTTTATGATTCTGTCTCACGTGATACACTATAATTTACAATTCAGTCATGCACTTTCATAGAAGGTTCTAACAATTTAACATCAAAATTAATATTCTTTTTTACAACAAACACACACACATACTAATATTGCCTGTAATAAGACTTTAACACTCACTATTTGGAAAAACCAACACTTTCTATACCATTGGACTAGAAGCCTTTTGGTTTAGAAAACTAATAACTAATAATCAATAATAAGCATGATCACTTATTAATATCTTTTTTTGAACATCAACTCACACACTCCATATGAAATATCTTTTTTAGAACATCAACTCACACACTCAGTGACGGATCTAGGAAAACAATTCAAGGGTATCGGGCCAAATTTTTTTTTCCATGCATTCAAGTAAATGAAACAAATTTTTTTCACCGTACATTCAAGTAAAGTAAACAATTTTTTTTGGTATTGAATTAAATGAAACAATTTTTTTTCTTCCCTTACATTCAAGTAAATTAAACAATTTTTTTCCTTTACATTCAAGTAAATGAAACAAAATTTTAATTTCACTTACATTCAAGTAAATGAAACAATTTTTTTTTCACCAAATTGCACGTATAAACCCTAAATAAAAAATTGCATATAAACCCTAAATCAAAATTAGTAGAATATCTTAATGAGGATTGAGGATGATTGTGACTGGTGTGCGAGCGATGGGTTCATCTTCCCTATAATTAGTAGAATACCTTAAAAAATTTGCCAATTTGAGCTTGTTTAGTTTGTGATTTCATCTTTCCTATAATCAAAGTAGAGGTGCACAAAAAAACCGGTTTTTTTTTTTAACCCGGTTCAAACCGGCAAACCGGTTTGGGTCAAACCGGTTTGGACCAAACCGGTTCGGGTTGCCCAAAAACCGCCGGTTTCAAACCGGTTTGAGGATTTCTGAAAAAAAATCGGGTTGGGACCGGTTTTGGCTAAACCGGGTTAGGAAACCGGTTTTCAAACCGGTTTGAACCGTTGGGCGAATTCTAGCCGTTGGCCAACGGCTATATGGCCGTTGGGGTCGATTTTGGCCGTTTTTTTGGACCCATAAAACACTATAAATAGGTGGGGGGTGTTTAGGGTTGATCACACTTCTCTTTACACTCTCTAATCTCTAAAACCGCTCTTTAACCGCTCAAAAACGCTCTCTAAACTCTCTCTAAACTCAAAAAAAAACATGGAAAGTTTTGGTGTTAGTGGTTCCTCAAACGAAGTTACCGTTGTGCAAATTCTAGCAACAACGAGAAATCCGGCAATCTGGTGCAATTACGATTTATGTTTGGTGTCAAACGGAAAGGAACGTGCTCGTTGCAAGTTGTGTGGTGCGTTTTTGGAGAAAGATTCAAACACTACTTTGAAAACGCATATGGAAAAATCTTGCCCGTCATTGAAGGGAATTCCAAGTGAAGGTCAAGCCTCGATGACAAGAGAAGGAGGAATTTGGAACTTTGATCCAAATATTGTTCAAGATCGAATGGCGAGGTTAGTGATTCAAGAAGGATTGCCGTTCAACCACTTTGACAATCCGCGCTTGACAAAGATGATTCAAGAGACACTCCAACCTCGTTATCACCAAGTAAGTCGCACAACCCTTAGACGAGATTGTATAAAAATGTGGAAAAAAGCAAAAAAAGAATTAATTTTAGGTTTTGAAAATTTGCAAACCGGTGTAAACTTAACCACCGATGTTTGGTCGGCTCCACATGGTATACCCGATTCGTACCTTTACGTTACCGCGCATTGGGTTGATCCCAATACGTGGCAAATGATGAAGCGTACAATCGCTTTTGACTTGTTTGAATATCCACACACCGGCGAAAATTTATTTTATATATTGGATGGTGTTATTAACGAATTTAAATTACAAAATAAACTTTTTTCAATGTCTTTTGATAATGCATCTAATAATACAAATGCGGTTCAAAAACTAAAAATTAAATATAAACCCGTTTGCAACGGCGTTTTTTTCCATAGTCGATGTGTCGCACACATCATTAACTTGGCGGTGCAAGCCGGGCTTGCTATTGAAGAGGTTTCAAACTTAACATATAGTTTTCGACAAACGCTTAAAGATATTTTTAGTAACAGAAAAAGATACCATGATTATATTAAATTTTGTCGTGATACGAATAATCTTTGCTTAGGCCCGAATTGGGACGTCGAGACAAGATGGAACTCGACTTATATTATGTTTTATAGCGCTTTACGACAAAGAGAAACTTTAGAAATATTTCATGATATGCTTTCCTCAAAACCTCGTCGTAAAATTCAAAACTTTCCGTCTACAAATTGGAACATTTTAAAAGACGTAACCGAATTGCTTGAAGTTTTCAAAACCGCCACAACTTTTTTATCCGGTGTTTATTATCCCACAAGTTCATTAACACTAAAACAAATATATTTAATGGCTAACAAGTTGTCTGAGCTTGAAAATAAAAGCGATCTTTTTACAAAAATGATAGAACCGATGAAAGAAAAATTAGTGAAATATTTTAAAGAAATCCCTCCCGTTATAACTTGCGCCGCCGCGTTAAACCATACCATAAATGTTTACGGGGATGAAACCTTGATTGATAGAATTACTTACGCTTTAAATTTGGATAGCGAAGACATCCATTTTGCACAAGGCACAAAAACATATTTTAACAAATGTTTACAAGATTTATTTGATGTTTATTTACATAAATATGGTACAACTCCGACTCCACATGATACAATGGCTACATCATCAAGTGTTAGCTCGAGAGATGTTAACTTGAATTTATATAACGAAATGTTAAATGAATTTAGTAAACGTGCTCAAGGTACCACCCCGAGTAGCGAACTCGGAAGGTATGTTGGCACAAACTTTTTAGCGTTTATGCCTCCTACCGTTTTTGAGGAGTTTGATATTTTGGCATGGTGGAAACAAAACGAAGCTTCGTTTCCGATTCTTTCCGCCATGGCCCGTGGTGTACTAACCGTCCAAGCTTCCACGGTAGCTTCGGAATCTGCGTTTTCTTTTAGTGGCAGGGTATTATCGATACGAAGGACTAGACTCACACCCCTAGCGATGGAAATGTGCATTTGTTTGAAGGACCATTTGGATGCGATGGATAGGATACAAGACCAAACTTCTCTCGAAGATGAAATTCAAGCCGAAGAAGTCATACACAACAACGAGGTTGATTTTGGAATATCCGAACCAGTCACGGATGAAGAACTAGCCGAAGATGCAAGACTACGAAGCTCTAGTTCCGAAGACAACGCACAAGAATAATCAATCAATATTCAAAAAATAAAACGTTGAACTTAATGTTTTATATTTGTTATACTTTTTGTAATGTTTTACAATTTTATCTTGTTATGTTTTTTAATTTCCGAACTATCCAAATATTAATAAACGTTTTTAATTTTGTTATATTTTATTTTGGATTTTATATTAAAAACATAAAATTTATTTGATTTTTTTTTTTAATAAAAACCGGTTTAAACCGGTTTAAAACCTACCCGAACCGGTTTGACCGGTTTACATATTTCCCTCTCTGAAACCGGTTTAACCCGAACCGGTTTGGGTCCAAACCGGTTTTGACTTTTCGTTGACCAAACCGGTTCGGGTCGGTTTGAACCGGTTTGGGTTAAAAACCGATTTGTGCACCTCTAAATCAAAGTATCAAATACACAATAATAAACTTGTTATAACAACTAAATAAAAGCAACTAAACTCAACCTAATGTCCAATTTCACCCGATTACACATTTACACTCAAATCCTAAAATTGCATATAAAATAAACCCTAAGTCAAAAATTAGTAGAATACCGGTTGGTTGTGCAATGGTGGCGCCACCAGAAGTGGCGGAATGGCGGTGTGGTGACTCGGTGAGCGGCGTTTGAGCGACGGCCGGCCTGTGATGCGTCTCTTCCTCCTCATCGGTCTTAGATAGTCAGAAGGCTTCAAGGCAGCGCTGCGTCTTTTTTTAAGTGATAAAAGTGATTAGTGAAGATGGATTGGTATTGGGCTTTTGGGTTGGGCTAGAATACATTTTTTTTAATAAAGCCCAAATATTTAATTTAAGCCCCAATTGTAAGTTTAATTAGTATAATACTTTTTTTTAAAAATTTTTGGGTTTCATAAAATTTATAATTTTAATAAAATTTTTAAGGTTACTTTGGGATTTGTAAGAAAATTTTAGGGGTATATAAAATATCGTTCATGGGTATCGAAAAACATAAAACGGTAAAAAAGAAAAAAAAAAAGAAATTTCTCACTACGCGTCGAAAATTGAGGGGTATCAACAGGTACCCCTCCCCTATGACTAAATCCGCCCCTACACACACTCCATGTTCCACAACTTTTAGAGTCATAAACTCCACGTATAGATCGGATAATTGAGTTCTCTTATGTGTCCATCATCACGATTCTTCTATTTTGTCATCACTTAAAGAGCAAAACCACATTTTCAAAACAAATGGGCAAAGAAAAGATCAAGAGAATCTTGTATCTAGCCACGTGCAGGGTTAGAATTTGATTAATTTCCTTTTCGATTTCATACTAGTCAATATATATTTGAATGCAATTATAATAACCGTTATTTATCATTAGTGGTTATCACCAAAAAAAAGTAAAAAAAAATCAAGCATTTGGTATAACATAAAGGTAGAAATCGGTTATCACAAAACCGAATAAGATTTAGCAACCGTAAAAAGGGTCATTTTGGATAATGGATTTTAGCAAACATAAAAACCAAACACAATCGTGACCTGGATATCTCATGTGAAACCCGGTTAATCAAAGGGACGCCCTTCACGACCGAAGCCGACACCTATCGCTATTATGAAACAAAACCACTAAAGATCACAAATTGAATTATATACGTAGAAATACAAATTAATATCTACATAAACCTTGAAACATGTCATTTTTACGAGTGAACCATTTAAAACCATCATAAACTAGTGTTGAGATCTAAAAAGTGTACTAGAATCAACCTTGAACCTTCACAAAATGCCACAAAGATCTAAAAAAATCGTGTGATAAAAAAATTATAAACCACAGTGTTAGATGTAGCAAGTGTTTTTTTCAGACCACGAACTTTCCCTTGCTTTTCATTTTCATCACTGACGTTCATCAGCCACCCATCTCCAACCAATCCTTCCTTTGACATCGCCTCTGACAACACCATTTCCATCGCTGTTATCGAAATTTCGATCCCCGATATCAACATTTTTCATATCCGACATCTACATATGGCTAATTAACTTTCCGTGGACCCTAATGAGATTTTTCGTAAGTCCGTCGAGTTCAAACACTTTAAAGCTCAAAATAGCATACAAGATCGTGTTTTAACTAATTTTGTTATATTTCACATAATTACAGCAAATGAGGACATTGTCGATTTGTTTGATGAAGGGAACGTGTATGATTGTGTGAGGCCCCAAACCCGGGAGGCCCCACGCGTTGGATTTACTCATTCACAAACAGTTCTCAAACTAGAATATCAAATAACGCAGCGGAACATTTCATTTCAAACATAACATTACATCGTTTAACATGCGGAAGCGTAACATTTTCAAATACATGTACATAACAAAAACAACTCGTAACGGGATGCCAGTCTTCATATCATCCGGGTAACTCCTCAAGCCGCCCAGCATCACCGTCCATCATCATAACTTCCTTAACCTGAATGTGCATACTAAAAAGGTCAACTACGCTGGTGAGTTCTAGTTTTAACGTAAAACATTAACATCAAATATTTGCCAAAAACATAACATCATACTTCATTTAATAAAAGCGTACATAAAACATGCAATAACTTAACATCATCAAAACATCGTAACATAACATCGTAACAATAGTCAATATGAACCGAATCTGCGCCTTCTCGTAACCGTCAAATCCATACATCGCATACCAGCGGATGAACTTAAGGCTCGCTACCTCTAAGTCATCCGTCATCCAGGTCTCCTAAGGCTCGTTACCTCTAGGTGGACCAAACATACGTCTCCTAAGGCTCGTTACCTCTAGGTAGACCATACACACGTCTCCTAAGGCTCGTTACCTCTAGGTAGACCATACACACGTCTCCTAAGGCTCGTTACCTCTAGGTAGACCATACACACGTCTCCTAAGGCTCGTTACCTCTAGGAAGACTAAACATACCATAGGCAATATTTCCCCGCAAGGAATAGTACCTTCCATCGGGATCCCGGTAATCCCATGGGCGACCGTCGTCACCCCATCCTCAACCAGTTGTACAACCGTTAGCCAGCCACAAAGGCCCCCCGTAAGGTAAGGCCAATACATACATACATACATACTCTAGCTCCCGTAGGAACTCGTGGCAGATTCGTTCATTCGTGACTTTCATAAAAAACCTTTACCTCGTTTTAGTTAAAGCATTCGTACGTTTTATTAAATAACACTTCATTCGTAAACCTTTCACAACTTCGTTTGGCAAAATATTTTATAAACCTCATCTCGTAAACCTCGTTTCGTAAACATCTCATTAACTCGTTTCGTCTTCCCCTTTCGGAAGCATCGTTCATAAACCTCGTTTCGTAAACCTCGTTTCATAAACCTCGTTTCGTAAACCTCGTTTCATAAACCTCGTTTCGTATGTATGCACACCAGCCCAAAACATTTAATTAAAACATTAAAAGAAGGGCTTCTAGAACTCACCTTATAAGTTACTCTTGGGTTGTCCTAAACAAAGGTCCAACAACGTCACTTCCGATCTGAATTGATTAATTAAATACACATCAGACCTAAATCCCGACTCTAACGGTTTACTCGTTCTGTTACAGGTGAATACACTGACTTCACCTACTGATGCAGACCTATCGAAACTACTTAGTTTCGACAGGTGCAGGCCCATCGAAACTTCTAGTTTCGACAACTGCAGGTCACTCGAAACTTCTAGTTTCGACGACAACTGCAGGTCACTCGAAACTTCTAGTTTCGACAACTGCAGGTCACTCGAAACTTCTAGTTTCGACAACTGCAGGTCACTCGAAACTCTAGTTTCGATACCTGCAGAACTCAGCTATCTTCTCCAAAAACCCTAACTTTCGCATGCAGGTCCGATCTTGTCAAGATCCGGACTTTTTGTATTCAAAACGTGTATTTTCCTTTCGTGATTCCAGATTTATAACCCTTTCCTCATTTGGTTTATAAAAACCCGTCATTTTCACAAAAATACCCGAAAACCCAAAAACGAACAAAAACTCAGATTTGGTTCGGGTGTTACCTGATTTCGAGATTCTGATCCGGAGGTTTTGCTCACGAGTTCAGTAGCAACAAGCTCCTTCAATCTCGGGTCGATCCGCCAACTTTCTCTCTCTACGGTTTCTCTCTCTAGATTCTTGCAAATGAGAGAAATGGTGTGTGTGTTGGCTATTTAAAGGGAGGAAACCCCCCCTTCCTTCAAGTTTGCCGGCCCAACCGGCCCGGCCCGTTACGCCTCGCCCTTTTATCCCGTTCGTCCCGGTTCAACCCGTTATTTAAAATCCTCATTTATTTTGGGATGTTACAAGTCTACCCCCCTTACAATAGGTTTCGTCCCCGAAACCTATCATAAGTCAAACAGTTGAGGGTACGACTCCTTCATTTCCGTCTCCGTTTCCCATGTAGCTTCCGATCCCTTCCGGTGCTTCCATTGGACTTTAACCAATCGAATAACCTTATTACGTAAACGCTTCTCTTTCCTGTCTAAGATGGCCACAGGTTCTTCAATGTAGTTAAGGCTGTTGTCGACCTCGATGTCCGTAAGTGGTACGTGAGCCGTTTCATCCGCCAAACACTTTCGCAAGTGTGATACATGGAAGGTAGGATGAATCCCACTTAACTCATCAGGCAACTCCAACCGATATGCGACTTCACCAACCCGTGCCATAATCCTGAATGGTCCGATAAACCTCGGACTTAACTTTCCTCTCTTCCTGAATCGTATGATTCCCTTCCAGGGCGACACTTTCAACATTACTCTGTCCCCAACATTAAATTCAATAGGCCTTCGTCGTCTATCCGCGTAGGATTTCTGACGATCTTGGGCGGCCTTCATTCGTGCTTTGATCTGATCAAACCTTTCCGACGTTTCTTTTACAACTTCAAGACTTCCCAATTCCTTCTGTCCAATCTCACCCCAACAAACCGGGGTCCTGCATCTCCTCCCATACAACATTTCATAAGGCGGCATGCCTATCGTCGTGTGATGACTGTTGTTGTAGGAGAATTCGGCTAACGGCAGATGACTGTCCCAACTGCCACCGAAGTCGATAATACAAGCACGAAGCATATCCTCCAATGTTTGAATGGTCCTTTCGGACTGACCATCCGTTTGTGGGTGGTATGCCGTACTAATATTGAGTCTCGTGCCCATTGCCTCGTGAAACCTCTTCCAGAACCTCGATGTGAATCGTGTGTCCCGATCAGATACAATCGTCAGAGGCATCCCATGCCGCGCCACTACTTCGTTAATAAATACTTCCGCTAACCTTTCCGACGAGAACGTCTCGCGAATAGGTAGAAAATGAGCACTCTTCGTTAAACGGTCCACAATTACCCAAATGGTGTCATGACCTTTAGCTGTGCGAGGTAGCTTGGTTATGAAGTCCATTGTAATGTGTTCCCATTTCCATTCCGGTATCTCGAGTGGTTGAATTTTCCCATACGGTTTCTGGTGTTCGGCCTTCACTTGTGAGCAAGTCAAGCACTTGCTTACGTATTTCGTCACTTCGTGTTTCATTCCAGGCCACCAGTATTCCTTCCTTAGATCTTGGTACATTTTGTTGGTACCGGGATGGATAGAGTAACGAGACTTATGAGCCTCATCCAAGATTTTGGTTCTAAGCTCGCCACCCATAGGTATCCATACCCGACCATAACGTGTCCTAACACCAAGGGTGTTATATTCTAACTTGTCTTGTTGGCCAACCATCCTTTCCTTCTTTATGTTTTCCTCTTTAAGCGCCTCATCTTGAGCCTTTTCGATTTCCCTCATCACATCCGATGTTACCACCAACTGGCAAGCTTTCACTCTAATAGGAGCTGGCACGTCCTTTCGGCTTAGAGCGTCGGCCACCACGTTTGCCTTTCCAGGATGGTATATGATTTCACAGTCATAATCTTTCAAAAGTTCTAACCATCGCCTCTGTCTCATATTCAACTCCTTTTGTTCGAAGAAGTACTTCAAACTTTTGTGGTCGGAGTATATGGTAAACTTCACCCCATAGAGGTAGTGCCTCCAAATTTTTAATGCAAACACAACAGCAGCAAGTTCCAAGTCGTGAGTCGGATAGTTGACTTCATGAACCTTCAACTGTCGTGATGCGTATGCGATCACTCTTCCACGTTGCATCAGCACACACCCCAACCCCTGACCCGAAGCGTCAGAGTATACCACCAGGTCTTCATTTCCCTCGGGAAGGGCCAAGACTGGAGTTTGGGTTAGCTTTTCTTTTAACTCCTTAAATGCCTCATCCTGCTTCGGACCCCATTCGTACTTTTCTACCTTTCGTGTCAACTTTGTCAATGGCGAAGCTATTTTCGAGAAATCCTGAATGAATCTCCGATAGTAGCCTGCCAACCCTAAGAAACTGCGGATCTCCGTTGGCGTCTTAGGAATATCCCAGTCCCTTACCGTCGTTATCTTTGCTGGGTCTACCATAATGCCGTTCGGGTTAATGACGTGACCTAGGAATTGGACTTCCCTAAGCCAGAACGCGCATTTGGAGAACTTAGCATACAACTTCTCCTTCTTTAGAGCTTCCAACACTTCCTTCAAATGACATGCGTGATCACCCTCATTCTTGGAGTAGACGAGGATATCATCAATGAACACAATTACCGATCGGTCCAGCATCGGTCGACACACCCTATTCATCAAATCCATGAACGCTGCGGGGGCGTTCGTCAATCCGAAGGACATTACGCGGAACTCGAAATGTCCATAACGCGTGCAAAACGCGGTTTTCGGTATGTCTTCTTCCCTTACCTTCAACTGATGGTACCCGGATCGAAGGTCAATTTTTGAGAACCAACTTGCGCCCTGTAATTGATCGAACAGGTCGTCGATCCTTGGTAATGGGTACTTGTTCTTCACCGTTCGTTTGTTCAACTCGCGATAATCAATACACATTCTCATCGACCCATCCTTCTTCTTCACAAACAACACCGGAGCACCCCAAGGCGAGATGCTCGGTTGGATAAATCCTTTCTCAAGTAATTCGTCTAGTTGTGCCATTAGTTCCTTCATCTCCACAGGTGCTAGTCGATATGGAGCCTTAGCCACGGGCTGGGCATCTGGTATCAAGTCGATTCGGAATTCAATCTCTCTGTCAGGTGGTATCCCAGGCAACTCCTCTGGAAACACCTCCGGGTACTCGCGTACCACGGGTACATCGTCCAGTTCCTTCACGTCCTTACACTTGTCAATTACGTACACCAGATAAGCCTCACATCCGCGCCTCAGGTACTTCGTTGCCCTAATCATCGAGATGACGTTAGGCATCGGGGCGTCGCGATCCCCAAGTACTTCAACTTCGCTACCATCCGGAGCCTTGAGTCGGATTATCTTTCGTTTGCATATGATCTGCGCCTCATTGGCAGTTAGCCAATCCATACCCAATACAACATCAAACCCTCCCAAAACCATAACAAATAGCCTGACGGGGAATCTATGACCTTCTATCTTTATCGTGGAATCGTTAACTACTTCGGTTACTCTTGCAATTCTACCCTCAGCGGTTTCTACATTAAAGGCTCGTTCTATTTCACTAACCGTGTACTTTACTCGTTTACAGAAAGTTGCAGATATAAAACTCTTACTGGCACCCGAATCGAATAACACTGATACAAAAGTGTTGTCAAGGATGAACGTACCTGACGCCACATCGGGGTCATTCCTGGCCTGTTCTTGCGTTAGTGCATACGCTCGAGTCTTCGCTCGGGGCCTTTCCTCCCTCTTCTCTGGGCCTTTCCCTTTCCCGGTCTCGCCCATCCTGGGCTTAGTGCATTCCCGGCTCATGTGGCCACTCTCCCCACAGTTGTAGCATTTGATACCGTTCGGGCACTCTCGGGAGTAGTGCCCGGTCTTGCCACATTTGTAGCACAAATTCGATCCCAACCGGCATTCACCGGCATGCCTTCCCCCACACTTCCCACAGACTGCTAATTCATTTACCCTGGCCCGTTTGTCCTGAGCCCCAAACAACTTCCCACCCGATCGCTTAGCGGGAAAACTCAGCTTCTTCTTAGGCTCTTCAATGGCAACGACATTCAGCGCCAGATCATCAAATACCACGCCGCTCAGTTCTACTACCGAATCGTAGGTAGTAGGGGCGTTTGCCTTAACATATGTGCGGACCTTGTCCGGCAACCCTTGAATATAACAAGCGATCTTTCTTTCTTCAGTAGTGACTAGGTGTGGCACCAGACGTGCCAGTTCATTGAACCGTGTCGTATACTGCCGGTGCGTCATGCTCCCGGCCTTCAAGCCCAGAAATTCCCTTTCTACCTTTTCGATCTCGTTCCTTGGACAGAAATTCTTGATCACCAAAGTTTTCAAGTCGTCCCACATCATCGCATCAACCACCTCATTACCTTTAGCCTGGCGTACACCTTCCCACCAGTGAGATGCTTCCTCCCTCAGGGAGTTAGCAGCAAATTTCACAACCTGATTTACTCGGCATTCGCTCAAACGAATGGCGGCCTCCATACGAATTACCCAGTCAAAAGTAGCCACCGCGTCCTTCTTCCCAGTCAAAATTGGCGGGTCACATGCCTTAAAGGACTTATAATCGCATCCGCGAGCAGGCGGTGCATTGTCGGTCTCATTGTTCTGAGCACCAATTGCCGCGCTAGACCCACCCGCCCCATTGACCTGCTTCAACGCTTCAGCCAACAGACCTGGCAGAGAATTCTTCATCAATTCTGTGAATTCTCGAGCTATAGCTGCTCTCACTTCTGGTTCAAAAGTGAAAGGTTGCTCTTCAACCTGTGTCTGCTCGGCTTCATGCACACTAACCGCCGGTTCAGTGTGAACACTTCCTTCTTCACTGTGTTCTTGGCGCGCAGGAATCCTGCCACGCCCACCATTTCGACCGCCGGTACGACCACCGGTACGGCCACCACGCCTTCCGTTTCCTCTCCTCGCCATTTCGTTCTATAAGACAAGGAAATCCAATGTTATCACGCTAGTTAACAAATAGAATTCAACAAGCATTGTAAGATGTTAATATACACTGGCCATCTGCAATTAACCATTACACTACCTCTTGATTTCGATTTGACCACCTTTGTGATTTCCATCAGAACCCAAGTCCTAACCTTAACACTTCCTAAGGCATACTATATATGTAAATATATATACACTACCTTCATACCTGATGCTGTGGCTCGAGTTACCCGTACTGGCATCCGCTTTCGGTCCCATTCTCAGTTTAAGTTCAGACACAGGGAGTGTCCAAATCTCTCAAACTATTGCTCTGATACCAACTTGTGAGGCCCCAAACCCGGGAGGCCCCACGCGTTGGATTTACTCATTCACAAACAGTTCTCAAACTAGAATATCAAATAACGCAGCGGAACATTTCATTTCAAACATAACATTACATCGTTTAACATGCGGAAGCGTAACATTTTCAAATACATGTACATAACAAAAACAACTCGTAACGGGATGCCAGTCTTCATATCATCCGGGTAACTCCTCAAGCCGCCCAGCATCACCGTCCATCATCATAACTTCCTTAACCTGAATGTGCATACTAAAAAGGTCAACTACGCTGGTGAGTTCTAGTTTTAACGTAAAACATTAACATCAAATATTTGCCAAAAACATAACATCATACTTCATTTAATAAAAGCGTACATAAAACATGCAATAACTTAACATCATCAAAACATCGTAACATAACATCGTAACAATAGTCAATATGAACCGAATCTGCGCCTTCTCGTAACCGTCAAATCCATACATCGCATACCAGCGGATGAACTTAAGGCTCGCTACCTCTAAGTCATCCGTCATCCAGGTCTCCTAAGGCTCGTTACCTCTAGGTGGACCAAACATACGTCTCCTAAGGCTCGTTACCTCTAGGTAGACCATACACACGTCTCCTAAGGCTCGTTACCTCTAGGTAGACCATACACACGTCTCCTAAGGCTCGTTACCTCTAGGTAGACCATACACACGTCTCCTAAGGCTCGTTACCTCTAGGAAGACTAAACATACCATAGGCAATATTTCCCCGCAAGGAATAGTACCTTCCATCGGGATCCCGGTAATCCCATGGGCGACCGTCGTCACCCCATCCTCAACCAGTTGTACAACCGTTAGCCAGCCACAAAGGCCCCCCGTAAGGTAAGGCCAATACATACATACATACATACTCTAGCTCCCGTAGGAACTCGTGGCAGATTCGTTCATTCGTGACTTTCATAAAAAACCTTTACCTCGTTTTAGTTAAAGCATTCGTACGTTTTATTAAATAACACTTCATTCGTAAACCTTTCACAACTTCGTTTGGCAAAATATTTTATAAACCTCATCTCGTAAACCTCGTTTCGTAAACATCTCATTAACTCGTTTCGTCTTCCCCTTTCGGAAGCATCGTTCATAAACCTCGTTTCGTAAACCTCGTTTCATAAACCTCGTTTCGTAAACCTCGTTTCATAAACCTCGTTTCGTATGTATGCACACCAGCCCAAAACATTTAATTAAAACATTAAAAGAAGGGCTTCTAGAACTCACCTTATAAGTTACTCTTGGGTTGTCCTAAACAAAGGTCCAACAACGTCACTTCCGATCTGAATTGATTAATTAAATACACATCAGACCTAAATCCCGACTCTAACGGTTTACTCGTTCTGTTACAGGTGAATACACTGACTTCACCTACTGATGCAGACCTATCGAAACTACTTAGTTTCGACAGGTGCAGGCCCATCGAAACTTCTAGTTTCGACAACTGCAGGTCACTCGAAACTTCTAGTTTCGACGACAACTGCAGGTCACTCGAAACTTCTAGTTTCGACAACTGCAGGTCACTCGAAACTTCTAGTTTCGACAACTGCAGGTCACTCGAAACTCTAGTTTCGATACCTGCAGAACTCAGCTATCTTCTCCAAAAACCCTAACTTTCGCATGCAGGTCCGATCTTGTCAAGATCCGGACTTTTTGTATTCAAAAC
This sequence comes from Smallanthus sonchifolius, assembly GCA_023525975.1. Lineage (NCBI taxonomy): Eukaryota > Viridiplantae > Streptophyta > Magnoliopsida > Asterales > Asteraceae > Smallanthus > Smallanthus sonchifolius. The sequence goes on along the minus strand of CM042041.1, from coordinate 53,731,082 downwards.
GTGTATTTTCCTTTCGTGATTCCAGATTTATAACCCTTTCCTCATTTGGTTTATAAAAACCCGTCATTTTCACAAAAATACCCGAAAACCCAAAAACGAACAAAAACTCAGATTTGGTTCGGGTGTTACCTGATTTCGAGATTCTGATCCGGAGGTTTTGCTCACGAGTTCAGTAGCAACAAGCTCCTTCAATCTCGGGTCGATCCGCCAACTTTCTCTCTCTACGGTTTCTCTCTCTAGATTCTTGCAAATGAGAGAAATGGTGTGTGTGTTGGCTATTTAAAGGGAGGAAACCCCCCCCTTCCTTCAAGTTTGCCGGCCCAACCGGCCCGGCCCGTTACGCCTCGCCCTTTTATCCCGTTCGTCCCGGTTCAACCCGTTATTTAAAATCCTCATTTATTTTGGGATGTTACAGATTGGTTGTGTAATGAGGATTTAGCTGATTTGCTAGATGAACCTGATTTTCATGCTCCTGATGTTCTACCCTTGAACTTGGATGAGTGGTTGTGCCATGAGGATTTAGCTGATTTATTTGACGAAAGCGTGGATGAGGTGGAGATTGAGATGCATATTAAGGTGGAGATTGTAGTTTAGGCTTAGTTTTCTGTAAATATATGTAATATGTAGTTATTTGGTATATTGTATATATCTTTGAATATATATGCATATTTGGGTATGTTGTAAGTTTTTGCATATGGATCATAGCCAAACTGAATTGCATAACTCAATTGAATTAGATATGGATCATAACTTAATTGGATTACTGGTTTAATTGAGTTGGATATGGATCATAGCCAAAACTGAATTAAAGGCACACTTAAAAGTCAACACACCCAAGGATGACTTGCAGCTTGAATTGCAGGTCAACTCAATTGAATTTCAACTGCTAAGGAAGCAACATGTTAGATTGAATTGTATATGGATTATAACCAAACTGAATTGCAGGTCAACTAAAAAGTAAAACACCTTGAATTGCAGCTGCCATGGAACCAACATGTTAGCTTGAATTGCAGATGGATCATAGCCCAACTGAATTACAGGTCAAACAAAAAGTCAAACACCCAATTGGACTTGCAACTTGAATTGCAGGTCAACCAACATGTTAGGTGTTTGTGTCAAACCAATTGCATATGCTTGAATTACATGTCAAACAACATGTTAGGTTAGGTGTTTGTGTCAAACCAGTTGTATATGTTTGAATTAGGTGATAAGATTGGATGGTGATTGTGCCAAACCAGTTGCAATTTGGATTTTGAATCAGGTGTTCCATTAGTTGCAATCTCAAATTGTAATTTGGTTTAAGATTGGATTTTGAATCAGGTGCTCCAACAGTTTCAACAGGTTAGATTGCTTCCCATCCAACAGTCGCTTTAAGATTTTATTTCGTAGTTCCGACCAACAGTTGCAACATTGGTGGTAAAAGGGAGTTATCGAGAAGAAGAGTTTTGAAAGGAATTGTCAAGAGGTTGAGACCTAAGATTTTGGTAGAAAAGGGAATGATCAATAGGAAGAGGGGGAAACTGGACTTCAAATTCGTTGGTGAAGAAAGGCCAATTTTGCCCTTCATGTGACGTGCACGTGCGTGTGTCGGTGTGTGTTAACAGAATCGTTAGTTACCATGACTCAATTAGACGGAAACATTTGCAATCAGAAATATGGGTGACACCAAGTGTTAAAAAGTTTCTAGCCGAACGAAAAATAATTTTGATGCCAAACCTTAGACTATTTGTTTTTTTTTAAAATTTTATGTTTATATTATTGCTGATTATATAAAGTTATAAACGATATCAATAATTCCGTAGATTATTTGGTGACTGTAATTACCGGTGGAGTATAAATAGAGCACCGAAAGTGGCTCACAATTTTGCTCCCAAATTATCAAAAAGGGTAATCTCTCGAACAGGACGCATACAGGATTTAGGAGAGTAATTTGTGCAATCGAAGAGAGATCGATCTCGGAGGCAACATGAGTTCACAGAAGAAGGCGAATTTTCAGATTGAAGCGTTTAAACATCGAGTGGTGGTGGATCCCAAATATGCTGAGAAGACTTGGAAGATCCTGGAGCATGCGATTCACGAGATTTATAATCATAACGCAAGCGGCCTTAGTTTCGAGGAACTTTACAGGTTTCGATCGTTCTTCTATTCTGTATCTTTTGAATTAGGTTGATTTGATTCGTTTCCTGCTGTTTGACTTCGATGTATTGAATGAAAACAGCACCGATTTAGGGTTTTTTTGTTTGTGTAACTGTATCTGTGCCAATTGAACATTATTAAACGGTGTTAGGTATGCATTTCTTAAATCGGATGACTGGATGCCTAATTCTAAGTTTCTAACCCTAACACTAAGCAAGATTAGGTTTTGTAATGTATTAGAGGAACATGGATACATGTATAGATGATATTTCAGACTTAAATAGTAGAAGGAAACAAGATTAGGTTGGGATATTGAACTTGAAACAGAATTTTAGGGTTAATGGTCTTTCTGGCCTAGCTCAGTCCCGGCGAAGGAGATATTATGTTTTAATTTTGATGAATATTGAATCGTCTGTATCGTAGGGTCTTATTAAAGTACTATTAATGTGGATGCACTAACTAAATTGGATGGGGGATAATGTTATTCACATGGTGTTATTAAGTTACGTGTTAAGTATTAACTATCTAGTTTGACGTCAAAGATTTTTCTTTCAGCTTGTATCTGAACAGAGCTTCTATATTTGAGTGGTTGGAACAAGGAATATCTTTTATGACTTGTGTTATTTAACAAACAAACGTACCTGGTAAAATCCCACTCATAGCAATAGCTAGAGGTAGGGTCTGGGGAGGGTTGGATGGGGGCAAACATTACCTCTAACCCAAAAGATAGAGAGGCTGCACACGTGGAGACCCCTGGCTCCAAAAACCTTTTCTCGACATGCAAGGTTTAATAACCAACCATATAAGTTATAACGTAGAGTGTCACACAAGTAATCAAAACAGTAGCAAAAGACAAATACTACAAATAATAACACTGAATTATTAGCATAACAGAATGGTAAAACAAACAACAATAGGGACAGGTAAAAGAGTAGAGTTACGTGAAAAAGATAGCACAAATCCTCTAAATAATAACAGTATACTACTGGCAGCATAGAATGGTAAGACAAACTACTTGTGTTACTAATGTATTTTATAATTTGTCCTTTTAGTAGACGTGTGATCGTCGCCCATAAGGCCCTTCATTATGGTCAGTCATTGATTAGACTAGATATTGATAACTTGATTTGGCAATGATATGGTGTGCAGTATACGCGTGTCAATGTAAAGCATAGCTATACTTTGTAGTCTGTTGTCTATCACTCATCATTGCTATTCCCTCATCTCGGTTCCAAATGGAATTGAAGGGATTCGGAGTTGATTACACTTTAAAATCGTAGATAGTTCCGCTGGCTGATCATCGTCTCAATCTCCAACGTGTATATTAAATTGAAGTTCACTAGTAGCGTCTTTTCAAGTTATTAATCACATAATGCTGTTTTGTATTAAAGTTTAATACTATACCACAACCAGTTTCGACTCTAGGACATATAAATGTGTATGTAGTGATTTTTTTATCACCACATGCCTCATTTTACTGATCCCTCATTCCCTCTTTTAAAGCTAGACAAAAGCATGCATTAACATTGTATTATAGTGGTAAGAAATCAGGAAATACATTTATTGTCATTAATTTGATAAAAAATCTACCCTAAATAGAATCATAGATATATCATATATGTTCAAAAAGTATTAAAGCTGATGTTCAATGTTTTATAAATCCAGGAACGCCTACAATATGGTGCTGCATAAATTTGGAGAAAAGCTCTACTCTGGGCTTGTGTCAACCATGACTTCACATTTAAAAGAAATAGCAGTGTCAATAGAAGCTTCTCAGGGAGCTTTGTTTCTGGAAGAACTAGACCGGAAATGGACAGAACACAACAAAGCATTACAAATGATACGGGACATATTAATGTACATGGATAGAACATTTATTCCCAGTACACACAAAACTCCAGTTCATGAGCTCGGGCTCAATTTATGGAGGGATAATATCGTCCATACAATCAAGATCCAAATGAGACTTAAAGACACACTCCTGGAACTCGTGCAGAAAGAAAGGGCAGGTGAAGTAATTAACCGTGGTTTAATGAGAAACGTGGTTAAAATGCTAATGGATTTAGGTTCTTCGGTTTACCAAGAAGATTTTGAAAAACCGTTTCTAGTTGTTTCAGCTGATTTTTACCGTGGTGAATCTCAACTGTTTATTGAAAGTTGTGACTGTGGTGATTACTTAAAGAAAGCTGAAAAACGGTTAAATGAGGAGATTGAACGCGTTTCACATTATCTGGATGCAAAAAGTGAAGTGAAAATAACAAATGTGGTGGAGAAAGAGATGATTGAAAGCCAGATGAATAGATTAGTACACATGGAGAATTCAGGGTTAGTTAATATGCTTATGGATGATAAATATGAAGATTTGGGTAGAATGTATAATCTGTTCCGTAGAGTGCCAAACGGGCTGTCATTAATAAGGGACGTGATGACATCACACATTCGGGAAACGGGTAAGCAATTAGTAACTGATCCCGACAGGTTAAAAGATCCTGTGGATTTTGTACAGCGTCTTTTGGATGAAAGAGATAAACATGACAAGATCATTACTCTTTCATTTAACAATGACAAGATGTTCCAAAACGCTTTGAATTCTTCGTTTGAGTATTTCATTAATTTGAATACGCGATCACCGGAATTTATATCATTGTTTGTTGATGATAAGCTAAGAAAAGGTTTAAAAGGGGTTAGTGAAGAGGATGTTGAGATTGTACTAGACAAAGTTATGATGCTCTTTCGGTATCTTCAAGAAAAAGACATTTTTGAGAAGTATTATAAACAACACTTGGCGAAAAGGCTTCTTTCTAATAAGAGTGTGTCGGAAGATGCAGAAAGAAGTTTGATTTTGAAGTTAAAAACAGAATGCGGGTATCAGTTTACATCAAAACTGGAAGGTATGTTTACTGATATGAAAACCTCTGATGATACAATGAAAGGGTTTTATGCAGCAATGGGATCCGAGTTAGGTGACGGGCCCATGCTCGTGGTACATGTTCTCACAACTGGGTCATGGCCGACTCAATCCACCACCGCCTGCAACCTTCCATCCGAAATCCTCACAGTGTGTGACAAGTTCAAGATGTATTACCTCGGGACACACAGCGGGCGCAGGCTGACCTGGCAAACAAACATGGGGTCTGCCGATATAAAAGCAACGTTCGGTAGAGGCCAAAAACACGAGCTGAACGTTTCAACTTTCCAAATGTGTGTTCTTATGTTGTTCAACAATGGAGACGGGTTGAGTTATAGAGAAATTGAACAGGCTACCGAGATACTGACTTCAGATCTGAAACGGTGTTTGCAGTCTTTAGCTTGTGCGAAAGGGAAAAACGTGCTCAGGAAAGAACCGATGAGCAAAGACATCGGGGAAGATGACACATTTTTCTTTAATGATAAGTTCTCTAGCAAGTTTTACAAGGTGAAGATTGGGACCGTGGTTGCACAGAAGGAATCTGAACCTGAAAAGCAGGAGACAAGACAGAGAGTCGAGGAAGACAGAAAACCTCAGATTGAGGCCGCGATTGTCAGGATTATGAAAGCAAGACGCGTGTTGGATCATAACAACATTGTGGCTGAGGTTACAAAGCAGTTGCAGTCGAGGTTTTTACCAAACCCGGTTGTGATAAAGAAGAGAATCGAGTCTCTTATTGAGAGGGAGTTTTTAGAACGGGACAAAGATGATAGGAAGTTGTATCGGTACTTGGCTTGAAGCGAAGAAAGAAACAGGTGTTATGCTTTACTATTTTGCAATTTATGTTTCATAACAATATGGAATTGGTGGTATGGTGATTTGGGAACTGTTTGGTTGCAGCATGGCTTTTGTTTTTTGGGTGGTGTTTGGTATCAGTATTGGTTAATCTGTTCTGGTCATTACATAATCACTTATACTTGCATCCAAACATCCATCAAGTAAGAAAAAAAGACTCCTAAATATGATTACATATATTTTATCTTTGATTTTAAAGAGATTCATCGTTCCTGACCCTGAGCCTGATTGTTATTTAAACAAGTAGCTTGTTATGTCTTGGTCCGAGTAGGGATAATTTATTTTTGGTATGTATGTCGAACACGATTCATTTAACATAACACGGACATGTTTTGCTAGCTCTAACCAAACCATAGTACATACATTATACTTGACTATAAAACATATAAACAACAAACATGTTTATTTATTCCGTCGGTGATACACCACCTCACCGGAACTCCTCCCACCGTAACTCATCTCTGCCACCTCAAGGAATGCTGCACAACAACACATTTAGTAACAGATTAAAGCTGTCAACTAATTCAAAAAAACAAGTATTTCGGTTGCACTCACGTGTTACAGTCGACGTTAGGATCGATAGGAATGGTGACGGATACACCGCACTTGCCCGGAAGGCTACTGGCGGCATCAACCTGAACTTTCAGCTGCCCAGCGGCACTCTTAGCACAATTGCAAGCAATTTTCCTGTCTGCTTGGCTCTGGGTAGCATCTTGAACCCTCCTGACTCCACTGCAACAGTTGGCAGATGGTGAACCACCTGATCTCAGGTAGTCCATGCATGGTGCGAGCATAGTAGCAAGCTCACCGCAACTAATGGCTTCAGTTGGCTGCACCATGACTAGAGCCATGATTATCATTGCTAACATGGCTACAGTCATTGATCCCTTCATATTTGATTGTGTTTTGTGTCTTTCACTTGCTTACTGTGTGGTGATTTATAGGAGTGGTGATCGGTGATCATGGTGACATGGAAATCGTGTTTTTGGGCACGTAACAAAGGAAATGTGACAGATGTATTTTTAAACTACAACTCTTCATCATTTTGCTAAAAATAGCAAGTTTAGTCGGCCTTTCATGCAACATGTATTCATGGTGGTCATATCATATGCCTCATAATGACACATGGGTGGACGGTTGGTGGTAGATCTCAACATAATTATAAGCTCGATTGAATAACTCTAATAAGTTTCTTGAAATGAACTCGAGCTCTGTTCAAGGAAGATTCATGCTTCAATGACTCGTATATATTGATCAAAACTATACTTGAAGTCAAATTCGATAACTTTGAATTAACTTTGAAATGAACTCGAGCTCTGTTCAAGGAAGATTCATGTACATTTTGACCAAAATAATTGGCAAAATGTACATTGAAAAGTCAAATATTTGAAAATAAACATATTCATTTTCGACCAATAGAATCCTGACATGCAGGCAAAAATCATTTTGGAGGATACTTCAAAGCCGACCAGGTGTCATCTCATGACAACGCCACATGTATTCATCCGGCTTTAGTTGAGCCGATAAAACCCAAACGGCTCACCTGTAGCCGGTAAAACTTTTTTCCAATCAAATACCGCCACATGTAAACCCCGAGCCACAACCCGCTAAAAAATAATATCCAGTTAATTCCTTACACGTGTGCATATGTAGCCGTTTCAGCTTTTTTGTAGCCGGGTAAAAAGATAGCGGCTAAGGAGTAGGGGGCCGGCTACTCCTTAGCCGGGTTAATACACGTGGTAGGCCCCCGTGTTTGACACATGGCCGACTATGGAGAAGCCTCTAAAACGATTTTTGCCTGCGTGTCAAGTTACTATTGATTCAAATCAGATTTGTATATTTTAAATTGTTTGACTTTTCAATGTACATTTTGCCAACTTTTTTGGTCAAAATGTACATTTTGGCGATTTTCTCATTAATAAATCTAAAATCAAGTTCAAACTTAAACTGCTACATGAAATTAAAAACTAAAGTCGGTCATTTTTGGCCTTTAAAAAAAAAAAAAGTGGGTGATTTTAATTTTTAACGATTTCCATCTTATGTATAGTTGACGACTAGAAAGAACATATGATTACGAGGAATATTTGTTACCAGAGAACTAGATCACTATAGAAACAATGGAACTAAAACCAAACGATTGCCAAATCTTATTAGCCAAATGGTTATCTCAAAACGATTACTAAGAGAAATTGAAGGAACAATTACAATGAAAACAAGATCAGAATGATCAGATGAAAAAGCCGCAAATGACAACCTAACCTAAACTAACAAACAAAGTTTACAAATGACAAAGCTGGTCCCTGAAGTTTCGAGAATAACATCTTGCACCCCTGAACTATCAAGAACTGAATTAATGAACTTTAAATCTCTGTTGACTAACAACCATTGACATTTGACTTTTCCATTGACTCCAACAATCTCCACCTCAATCGAAACAGTCAAGTCAATCACCATGAGCTAATGCGATTATCCAACTCCCAATAATTTGAAACACTTATGAAACTTTGGACCAGGCAAACTTTTAGTAAAAACATCACTTGCATTCTCCTCTGTGTCAATATCTTCCACCTGGATTTCCTTAGAAGCTATGACATCTTTAAAAAATGCAACTTGACACTAATGTGCTTGGTTCTCTCATGAAAGATAGGATTTTTAGACATTTGCACAGCCCATGCATTATCACAATAGACTACAACACCCTGCAATTGCAATCCCAGTTCAATCACAAAACCTTTTACCCAAATTGCCTCTTTTATGGCTTCTGTCATAGCCATATAATCACTTTCTGTTGATGACAATGCAATTGCCTTTTGCAGATTTGACTTTACTAATCAGACCTCCCATTGTTTTGAACCCATAACCAGTAATAGACCTTCCCCTGTCCAAATCTTTAACATTGTCTGCATCAACATATCCAATTACCCTACCACTTTCTTCAGGACAACTACCAAATACTAATCCAACATTCTCAGTCCTAAATAAATATTTGAGTGAATTACAAATTACGTCCTTTAAATATTACCCAAATTTCAGAATACGTCTTGTAACACCTGTCACAAAAAAGTCCAATATTTGACTAAGGTATAAACCACAAGGACTACAAGTGTAATTATGACATAGATCAAGAACCAAAAAGTAGAAAACTTTAAATCCAGACGGTAACGGACCGTCATGAGGGATAACGGTTCGTTACGGGTCGAACATGCGAACAATGATGGCGTGCGACATGTCCAGTGACTAATGGGAAAAAATTGACTTGTGGAAACCCTATGACGGACCGTCACACCTGGTAACATGTACATATCTCTTCGTAACGGACCGTCACGCCTGGTAACGGTCCGTCACGCCACAATTTGACCAGAAGGTGACGCGTGTCTTATGACTACGCAAACCCTAATATGGTGACGAACCGTCATGTAACAACCCCAAATTTAGGGCATGATTTTTTTTTATTTGATTACGTGCTACTTACTTGGATACTTAAACTATTGAATAGCAAAGTCGAACACTTTGGGATACCATTTAGAACCCAATAAACACATTGTGATCACACTAATGGGCTAGGCCCATTGAACTTGGCCCAACTGTAGATAAACAAACTTGACCCATTAACGGCCCAACTGTAGGCCCAATATACGAACCCAATCCAAAACGAGCTAATAAACCTTTGTTTGACGGATCATTACACGATTCGATATAATTTATAATGATTACGAACTAAACCGTTTAAGCGGAGAACTATTAAAATGAATAACGTGCTCGTATGGGTTAATACCGGCTACCCGACGCGATAAAATATTTAGACGTCAAACTTCAGATAGATAATACTAATAAATAGCAGTACTTATTCAAACGACTGATTAGGAATTTATACGCGAGATATGCGATGTTGGATGCGCGACTGCGACAAACACCGGTGTGGACATCAGCGGGTCTTGCTAGATCCGGTATAACTAAATAATATAAACAAGTATTTATTCTATATCTATCTTATTAAATTATCAATATTATTACTATTTAAGAATTAATAACTACACGTGGAACGTGACACGCTTTAACCAGAGCAGACGTGTGTAAGCACGTGGTACAAGAGCGATACTGACTATTTTAGAAATAACATAATAAAATATATAACTAGTTATTATTATAGTTTATAATATTAGTATTAATAAATAGTAGAAATTATTGGAGCGTGGATCATTAGTTTGAGCATACGCGGTTAGACACGCAATACATGAGTAGTATCCGACTATTCTAGAACTACGCGGTTAAGTAAATAAATGAAATCATTATTTGTATTGATTGAATATTAATAATATTATTTAAACGAAGCGTGAAACGTTTATTTAGGCGGACACGTACGAGACATGCGGTGTCGACGCATACCGGCCTGGACAGCAGTCGAAACATAAATCTTATTATTATAAGAATTATAGAATTAGGATACAAATTTATCGGACGAGACGTAGACTCGAGTGAACAATATTACTAAGATTATGATTAGTATCGCAACACGTATTTAAACATGTACAAATATGTAGATATATTTAGTTCGAGTTGAACAATATGTATACACACACACACACACCCACCGTTAACAGAAATGTACTTACGTAAAATATATAAACTTATTTGAGTCAAACAGGTATCTATATTTAGAATCCTAAGTATTTGCAATACGAATGTGTATAGTTAAAGATACTAAGTATTAGCTACTTTTAATAATAGACATACTATACACATATATTTGCTAGGACTTGTTATATAATGATTAAAGTTTCATAAATTATATACATTTTCGACATACTTACATATACATATACAACCTTATTTTGTTTACATACACATACATACTTACTTAACCATATTTTACTTTACTTAGCGTGAGTTAACGAAAACGATATTTGACATGATACTTTATACATATATTATGTATATATATATATATGTATATATACACACAAACATTTTATAGACTCCAAATATTTATTTACGATAAAAATGTATTTTTATGTGGTTTTATGTAAATACAAGTTTAGACATTTACCAATACTTGCAAACTAATCCCTATAACTATGTTTAATATTAGACGAGCATAATTAATTTTGTCAGTATTCACGACATATAACATACATATATATACATAACTATGTACTTTGATTAATATTTTGAAATTGAATATAACTACTCGAATACATATTTATTTGTTCTTATCATATATATATATATATATACATTGAATAAGTAAATAATACTTAGTGATACTTTATTTGAATCGAACCATTATTATAATACTTAGTATTACTTTGATTCGGGTCGAAACATTATTTAACTACTTTTAATAGAAAGTATTACCATTATACACAAATACTAAGTCAAACCAACACTTTATTAGTACAACTATTACAATTATAAATAGAGGTTTACAACCCGAGATTTTTACCAAACGACCCCATCACTTTAACGAATCGGTCGAGCTCAACCACACAGTTAATGACATTACTCTAGCACAATATACTAATGTCACAATTATAATTAGGATTTGTCTTAATGCCTACACACACGATAGCAAGCTCGCAACTCTAGCACGTTGTTTGGACACATACAAGATTACCATGTGAGTTCATTTGCTTTTTCCCCTCTTTTACTTAAACTTTTTGAGGTGATTACATACTTCTATTTTGTTTACATACTTGGTGCATTAATTAAATAAGACCATTTTTAGCTGCCATAACGAATCCCCGAACTTTAACACACAATCATTAACTCCTTTGGAGCCAACGAATATATTGTAATGTCCGAGATTTTCCGACTTACCTTTTTCACGTGTTATAAAAATTAAAACTCGATTTCGTGTTAAAACTATTTCCTTAAAACAATAGATATTAATTTTAAAATAATTTATACTTGAACCATATGTATATAAATATGTATATGTACATGTGAAATTTAATTAAAAAGTATAGATATATATATGTATCTATATAAAATCCTTCAAACATTACAAGGTGGTAATTTTATAAATAAAATTTCCCTAAACCCTAGAAATTATTTTATGAACTCATAAAATAATAAAACTTATAAAACAATTTAAGTTTTATGGAAATAAAGCATATTTATTTTATATAAAGGTAAGGGACCAAAACTGCCAACTCTTGAAACTTGCTTTAAACTGAAAACCCAACTTTAAACATAAAATGACTGAACCTTTAAACTATAGGGACCGATCTTGTATTTAGCTCAAACCCCCGAGACTGAACCCAGTCTCAGGTTCGAGTCCCACAGAAACCGATTTTCTCGTCCTTTCAGTCGAAATCACATTTCCGGCTAGATTTAACGAACCTCGAGCTCCGACTCACGCGTGCGACCAAAGCCCAACGAGTTTCGATGTTCGAATTCAATGCTAACCACGCGTAATTTCAAATTTAAACCCGTTAAACTCAACCGTAATCTCCCTAACCGATCGGGCATTTAATGGCGAAATCCGCTATAAATATCGACCCAAACCCACTAGCGACATCACACCACAACTACTCAAACCCTCAATTCGTCAGGATCGAACCTGCATTGCCGTTTGAAGCTCGCGACAGCCGAAGGCAAGGCCAAGCTCGTTCTCACTCGTCTCTCCATCATTCCAGGTAAAATCAATGCTCAAACAACTCGAAATCTCTTGATGATCAAAAGCCCTCTGATAATTCCATTAACAGAGGGCTAATCGTTTTGTATTCGGTAGATTTCGATTCTAGGGTTCATACGATTTGGGGCTCCGTTTGGGTTTCTGTGTAAATAATTGTTTTTCCATGTTTTAAAGCAGCGAACCCGTAGTCGGGATGATAGTGTGCTTGTGTGTATGCGCGACCCGGGTAGAGACCCGAGTTCGAATCGGGCAAACCGAGTTTTGCCAATTTATTTATTTTTTTTGTCATTTTCAAACAGTTTTACACTTTAATAATTTTTATAAATTATGTAAAACTTTTATAAACTTGAATCTGACTTTACTTACACTTTTACATCTGTGGAAATGTTTTAAATTAATCTTAGTTAAAACTTATAATAATTAAATAATTTTAAATACTTAAAAATTATAATTAAACTTTATAAAACTTGTTCCAAACAGTACTTTATAAAATCAGAAACTTCAATTTGTTATATTTTTCTCGAGATAAACAGATTATTTAGTTTTAAACATTTAATTTGTTTACAAACTTTAATTAACAGAAACTTATATAACCTTATAAAAAAACACTTATATACTATTTAACAAAGAGCTTATTTCTTCTTATTTAAATAAATATATACTTATAAACTTATAAGCTAAAAGAAACTCCATTTAAAACCTTATAAACTTATGATTTCCTTTTTGACTTTAAGAATATTTATAAACTTATAATTGAAATATAAACTTTATAAGAGACTTTATTTAATATAAACTTATACGTGCAATATGTATTTAAACTTATTTACTTACATATAAAATAAATGCTCGATACTTAAAAACTTAAACAAATACTAAATGATGTATATTGTTTAAATAAGTAATTGTTCTTGTGAGTAATTACTTATCCTTGACAATTACGTATTCTTACAAATAACTACTAATAATCTTTAAATAATTGTTCATCCTCTAAATAAATTATCATCTACTCTTAATGATTATTTATACATTTAGTCTTTAAATAATTATTTGATAAATCTTTAATAATTATTTAATCTTCCAAATTTCTATTGTTACAACCTTAATTTTAAAATACTTAGAAAACTATCTTGAATTATTACTACCTAACTTGAGTATTTGATAATTGTAAAGTTTTTAAATAATTATTTTAACTAATAATTATTTTAAACTATAAATCCATAAAGTTTTGAGCCTTATGAAACCTTATTTAAAACGTGGTTTAAACTCTATAAACACAATCATTCCCGCTCATCATTTGGAACCCTAGTCAAATCCTGAAATCCTAAGAATTCTTGTCCTAGTCTTATAAGATCATACTTGAAACTTTAGACTTATATTCTTAGGCCTATTGTGAGGATATTCTCCCTCAAAGTCTTGCAATACTTATCCGTGTCGGACACTCTTCATCATCCAAGTGAGTATACTTAGCCCTTTTTTCCTTTTATGCTTTTGGGGTGAAACATGTTCACAATTCTTAAACTTATACAATTCTTGTACAACTATGACTACGTGTTTATTCTTATGTTAAACTTGAGACTTGTATGCTTAGATTAAACTTAAAACTAGCACATTCATTAGCTTTGATCAAGCCGATAGTAACAATGATAGATCTATTGCATTTGACCAATCCACCTTGATTGATTGACCTCTTCGGGGAGAGCCCTTGGTGTTTGTTACTATATTAAACTTTAAACTTGAGACTTATAAGGGTAACCTGCGGGTTATGCCTAAACTTGGTTGGAGGGTTGATGTGCACAATGTCTAACATGCTTGTTCTCATACTTACATTATAGAATGCATGAATCATAGTGAATTGTAATACTTTTCAAATACTTGTTAAACTGTGTCAAAACCTTTGTATCTCACCAACTATTTTGTAGTTGACAGATTCTTTCACATGTTTCAGGTTTACATCATGAGACTTATTCGTGATCACATAGGATGCTTTGGACCTAGACTACTTAAATTAAATGTTGTATTCGTATTATTCTTCCTTGTATTGAATCTTAAATTATTTATTAATGGAATATCGAAACTTTAATAGTCAACCTTGTGCTATTGAACAACCGCGTCCGCCCCGACGTATAATCCGCCGTCGGTTGGGGTGTGAAATATATGGGTAGTACTATCTGGTGAAACCCCCGCACACCATGGGCCCGACGTAACCGGGACAACCTTCCATGGAATGATAATCATATAATGATGATAAATATCTTGTGACATATATTCGTTTAACAGTTTTGAACTTATGTTGGCAGGCATGAGTAATTAGACCCATAACAATAAGGGGTATGGGTTAGAGGAATATTATTATTTCTAGATGTCCACAGGTTGTGGACACATGGTTGATTGTGAACTTGTTTAATTTGCACCATACATATTTGGATTCTTAATATAAATGCTTTATTAACTAAACTCGTGAACTCACCAACTTTTTAGTTGACACACTATTTTTAAGCATGTATTCAGGTAATTTTTCGAGTTTGAAAATTAGCAACATAGACAAGAGCTTGCTTGAAGATAGTTGACTCCTTTTAGAAGACTTATGTCGAGCCGTAGACTTCACCCAAGAAAGCTTTGATGAGAGATTATAATTTATTTTATTTTTAGTTAGTATTATAGAGGAATGTACAGTTGTAAATGTAAAGTTTGGCTTAGTTGGACTCATGACATTTATAAAATATATGTCACGTTATTTTCACTGTGTTTTGTCTTGGTATTCGATCATCACGCCTAGCCCCCTGGTCGGGTTGTGACACGTCACCACCCGTAACGGCCCGTCACGGCCCCAAAGTTGGCCTATAAATAGTTGGACGAACTCATTTGTTTTCTTCATTCCACAAACGGACATCACATTCAAAACTTGTTCTAGGAGATCCCTAAGATGATCCTGACGATCCCGGTCTAACTCCCACTCGTTTTAGCTCCTGGTTTAAGAAGAAACACCCGTAGAAGTGTCGGAACGCTAGGGAAACCAAACTAGGAGGTTGATTGTATAATTTTCAACTTAGAGGCTAATTCATATTATCAAAGTGAATACTTTATCTATTTCAAAACTTGTGTCAAATATTTACGTTTACGAAAATGCCCAAATAAAGGATATGTTACAATTAGTAATAAATAAGCAAACCATAAACTTACAAAAGAAAATGATGCAAATTATATAATCAAACTTTAAAACAAATACATGACAATTAGTCATAAAGATCGGTTGAGAAGTCTACCATGACATATCTTTCACAAATTACCCTTTAATAGAAATAAATATTATAAACATGGAGGATTTGACCAGAAGAGTAAAAAAAATATTAATTTGACAAATATCAATATGAAACAATGCAATTTTTCAAGATGCCAATTAGCTGAAATGAAATGAAGATATTAAGCAGTAAAAAAATAGAAATTCTCCAACTATCCCAAATCTTGAATTGCACTTTGATTTTTAATCGTGATATCCTTTGAACCAAACAAACAAATTACGTAAACTGAAATTAAAATCTTGGAGATATGTAACCTGGCCGGCGACGATGTTTCTGTAAGGGCTGCGCCGGCGATAATCGACTCGTGATGACTCACTATGCTTCTTCTCAAAGGTTCAGATCCAAAACCTATGGGCTGTAAATTGGCAGATAAGAACATGTAAATATAGAGAGATTGTGAATTGGATACCACGGTATTTATGTGTTTTAATAAAAAAGTATAAGGGTATTTATGTGTTTTAACTTATTAGTTTAAGAGCATTGTATGCGTTACCTTACCTGAGTTATGACTTAATAAAAAAGTTTATAAAAAGACAAAAAGTTAATAAAAAAGTTCTAAAAAGACAAAAAAGTATAAGGGTATTTATGTGTTTTAATAAAAAAGTTAAATGAAAATTAGATGAAGTTAATGATACGTAGTTAATTAGGACAAATTGGATACCACAGTGATTGAAAATGAGAAATTTAAACTATTATTAGACTAAAATAAAGAATGAGTGCAAACAAGATGGACTAAAACCGGAATTTCTTCTATAATTAGTGTGAAACGAGAATAAAAAAACTCAACATTTCAAAATTGTAGCGGAGATTCAGGGATTATAAAACGATATTTTTTTTTATAAAAACGTTCTAAAAAGACAAAAAAGTTAATCATCTTTTTTTTTGGTGGTGATATATCCTCATTATTTTAGAGGAAGTGGACTGGCAAAGGACAATTTTTTTCACGTCTTTATATTTACTTTATTTCATTTAGGAACTCAACACATTCTTTCTCTGTCGGCATACACTAATTCAACACAAAACAAATTCTAACATCAATCATTAATGGCTTCTTTTTCTTCGCCATCTCCTTCATCTTCTCAATCCTTGAATTATGATGTTTTCCTTAGTTTCAGAGGAGAAGATACGCGCAAGACATTTGTTGATCATCTATGGTAGAACGACTAATCCGCACTTACAGGGACGACGAAACACTTCCCCGTGGTGAATCAATCGGTCCATCCCTCTTTCAGGCTATTAGAGGATCAAAGATTGCCGTTGTTATATTTTCCAGAAACTATGCTAATTCGTCTTGGTGTTTGGATGAACTTGCATATATCATGAACAACGTGAAAGTTGGATCATGGAGAATAGCACTTGTTGATGCAAGTAACATTGCTGGATGGGAACCTAAGCCAACGGGTAATTTTATTATTTTTATAACTTTAATGATAAACACCTTTACAAAACAACTAAACATTTATATATAAAAAGTTCAATGATAAATCTATTTTTGTTAAACAGTATAGTATAACATGAATCGAGAGATTGAAGATTAAACCTTTTGTGTTACTTCTTGTTTTTGTATAAATGATATTGCAAGTTTTAACCAATGTTTTCAGAACCGACTGTCTTAGAGTTCTATCGGTCGGATCGGTTGGACCGAATTTAAAAACCGGATAACCTCATAAAAAAATAAGATAAAAACTATGTATATAGATTCCAAATATATATATATATTTTTTATGTAAATTTGTAATTTTAATTACATATAAATGTTTAAATAAATAAAATATACAACATCAATAGCTAAATTAATCAGGAAATGAGATTTTAAAGGAAAGAAAAACAAAAAAGTTTGAAATCCGGTCTGACCTCCCGGTTTGGTTCACCGGTCAAACCGGTAGCCTGTCGGTTCAAATAAAAACAGTTCACCTACATACAACCAGACCGGTTATGTGTCCAATTCCCGATCCGAATACATGTAAATTTACACGTATAAATTTAATTTTTATATTCTAATAATAAAGGTAGTAAAAAATGGTTATAATTGTTTTTTTTCGCGAGTTCTCACAATATTTAGGAGTTCTCAAATGAGATATAATGGCAAATGACGAAGAACTCACGTTGTAGAAATACAAAAAAAAAATAGAAAACGAAAAAAAAACAGATTAACAAAAAGTTAAAATCGTGTGAAAAAATCGAGAACAGAAAACCAAAAAATAAAACCCAAATAAAAACTAAAATTGAACAACTACATGTGTTTTATATCGATCGAAAAAAAAAACAAACAAACAACACCGTGGATTCGAAGAACACCGATAGCGGCGCCGCTTTTGTCTATTTGTTACCGGTTCAGTTCGTGAATGCACCAGAATTCGGTATAGTTTATGATAGAAAAACAAATTGCGATGGTTTTGTCAAACAAAGCTCGTCATGTTACCGTAACAGTAACGGTACTTGCTATAGCATACAATAAAAGAAAAAACCTAATTTTTAATATAACTACGTATTAAAAAAAATTATATCAGAATGTCGTAAAAAATCCAAAGAAAGCTGCGAATTCCATTTTTTTAAATTAACAATGAAAGTTATCATAGGAAACGAAATTAATATAAAATTAAACCGGTTAAAAGGATAAGTTATATATAATATAAGGTGTGAAAAAAAAGTAAGCGGCCTGCTAACTTGCTTGAGTATACATGCGCGTTGTTGTTTAGAAAGTATGTATAATCTTTCTATTCTAATAAAGGAACATAATTTTTGCCATTTGTCACCTTGTTAACACACTTTTACCACGTGCCAATTTCCTAATTATTTGATATTTAAATTCATTTTTAAAATTTTACATTTTAAAATTTAAGTTGACACTAATTTCCATTTGTCAAAATTTTCATCAGTCATAATACTTGCAAGATATTTGTAAACTATTTATGCATTTATGGTAAATTTCTAATTAAATACATAATTTCCTAATTATTTTTTAATATCTATATCTATAGTACCTAATAAACAAATAATTAATAGGACACTTGTCACATTTTTAGGTCTCCTAATTTTTATTTTTCCACCTCTCTACTATTAATATTCAACTCCACTAATTTAGTTAACTAAATTAATTATTTGTTTCGATTTTTATCCAAACATTTTTAATTTAATATTGTGTTTATCATCAAATAAAAAACTTTTAATCATATGAATTTACATTGTTCCATTTTGATGAGTGTATGTGTTAATAAATAACATTATATTTTATTCAGCTCGTGTAATACACATGAATCTAAGCTAGTGACTAAATAAATCAATTAAGATGGTAGGTGGTCCATTGAAAAGTATAAATCCTCTTTTTTTACTGTACATCACTTTTTTTAGGTTTACTAAAACATCTGCATCACTTTTTTAGCCCATATCATTTAGGGTGTATGAGTAAAAATGTAAATATTAGTTTTTATCTTTAGATTTACTATGTACTTTAGAAAGCTTAAAAATCGGAGGTTCGAGTCTCACTTGAGACAAAATTTATTCATTTTTTTCAATCAAAATAACTATCTTGTTTTATGACAAACGTTTGTTAGCATTTAATAAAAAAGTTACAACAAATTTTTACTAAAGTCATCCAAATTACACATTTTCTATTTCAACCACTCAACTTCGAGCATCGATATCTAATTCATCTTAACTCCGTTTTAGACATGGTTTGTTTCGTTGTGAAGTTCTCACAAAATAGAACACAAACTCATAAAATAATAATTATATTAGTCGCAATTACATATAATTATGTGTGTCCAAATTTGGGAAAAACTCATTTCCCCAATTGTGAAAAAACCATTTTCTTCACAAATTCAGTCATGATCATAACAAGTATTTTTGATGATAAATGGTGTAGTGGTTTTGCTAATTAACTATATATATATATATATATATATATATATATATATATATTTTGCTATTTACAGGTATGAATCCATATGCATCAAACAAATTGTTGATACAATTTTAGATAAATTGCTTTCCTTAAATTCAAATGTTAACGATGAAACCCTTGTTGGAATGGGCACTCGCTTGCAAGATTTGAATTCACACTTAAAAATTGGGTCAGGTGGTGTGCGCATGATTGGTATATGGGGGATTGGGGGCAGTGGTAAGACTACTCTTGTGTCTTCCATGTACATGGAAATATCTCAACATTTTGAAGGTCAATGCATTGTTGACAATGTCAGGGAAGAATCAAGCAAATTTGGTTTACCAAGTTTACAAAATAAGATTCTATCAACTCTTTTGAAAAGAAAGGTGGTAGTGCAGAGTGTTATGGATGGACAACAGAAGATAAAAAAGATGTTATGTTGTAGTAATGTTCTAATGGTTCTTGATGATGTCGATGATATTTGCCAATTAGAGGCGTTAGCCGGATCGCATAAGTGGTTTGGTGATGGGAGTCGGATAATAATCACAACAAGAGATAAAAATCTGCTAACAGCTCACAAGGTTGACGTGGTCTCTCCTATCACTTTATTATCAAACGATGAGGCCATCCGGCTCTTCAATAGGTACGCGTATCAAGAACAAAACCCAATAGAAGATTATAGGACACTTTCCCTACGTGTGGCTTCGTATGCTGCTGGGCTCCCATTAGCACTTAAAATTTGGGGGTCTTTTCTATGTGACAAAGACAAGGAAGAGTGGATAAGTACCTTGGTCAAGTTAAAAGACATCCCAGACCCTAAAGTCATCGATAAACTCAAAATAAGTTACGATGGACTTGAATCATACCAGAAAGAGTTATTCTTGGATATTGCATGCTTTTTCAGGGGGCATCCACAAGATGAGAGAATGGAGATCTTTGATGCTTGCGGCTTACACCCTGGTATAGGGGTAAAGGTGTTGATGCAAAAGGGTCTTGTGACTATTTCGGATGGCAAGTTTGATATGCATGATCTAGTACAAGAAATGGGACACTACATAGTTAGAGGTAAACATCCTAAGAATCCTAGTAAGCATAGCAGGGTTTGGGGAGAAGAGGATATTGAAGATATGTGTTCCAGAGAAGCAGTAATGGTAAAGGTTAAGCTAGCTTTATAACTTACAAGATGTGCATTGTTGTGAACTGATACACATACATACATTCATACCAACATACTCTTAACTCAACCTTTACATCCTTTTTCTTCCTTTAATGCAGGAAAATAACAAGATCGTAGCAATAAGATTTTATGGTGAATCACCACGTTTTCCTGAGCTTGTCACAAGTTTGAAGAAACTAAAGTTGCTAATTTGTAAGTGTGTCTTACGGGACAAGTATGACACGAAAGTGTTTGAAGCGCCTACTTTTCTTTCAAATGAGTTGCCAGAAAATTTCCAACCAAAGAAGCTTGTTATTCTAAGCTTGCATAACAGCTTACATGAAGAAATTTGGAAGGGTAACAAGGTAACTCAGTTGTTCCTTTGATTAATATATGAAAGATAGCTAGTGCATCCTGAGTTACTACAAGCTAACTTACACCATAACTTTATAGTAGATACATATAAATATATATACACTTGTCATTAACTCTGATTTTAATTAATATATGTTGACAAATTTGACTTGTCTATGCTATACAGCATCTACCAAATTTGAAACAACTTAACCTCTATGATGCGTGGAACCTACTTAGCGTTTGATGGACTCCCGTGTCTTGAAAAGTTGACAATCAGTGGTTGTCCCAAGTTAGAAGAGATTCATCCGTCACTTGGAAAGCATACAAGTCTTGTTTACATAACTGTGGATAGTTGTGACAAGCTTAGAATGTTTCCAACCATCGTCCGCATGAAGAAACTAAAGATTCTTAAAGTCTCGAACTGCAAACAGTTTTTTACATTTCCAGAGATCCGATCTTACATGGATAGCTTGGAAAAGTTATCTTTGTACGACGTTGGGATGCTAATGCTGCCCTCATCAATTCAACAGTACTGTACCAACCTTATTTCTCTAGAGTTGAATGGTTATGAATATTTAAGGAGCAACATTCCAAAGTATGAAGTTCACAGGAGGCAAAGCTGCAAAAAGAACTCATTAATGTAGAATGTTATCTAGAGGCCATTTCTGTTAAGTATGTATTCAGTTGTAATAGAAATGACATTCATTGTCATAGGTGTATGCCATACTTTAACTCTAGGGGAATGCTCGGTTCGGTTTGGATCCCCCACAGAACCAAAACCAAAATTTTTGGTTAAAGGATTTTGAAAACCGATCGGTTTCAGTTATTAGTAGTCATTCGCTTCGGTTAACTGCTAAACCAAAATTTTTGACATAAGCTAAAAAAATTGAACTTTTGTTAAGCATTTGACTAGAAATCAAACCCAAATGCATATTATATAACTAAATTGGCTAAATAGTATACTTTTTTTGTTATAAAATTAATAGGATTATAACGCAAAAAATTATGTATGAAGTGCATCGCGTGTCTTAAAATTTAAATAGCTATATGTGTGTGTGTATATATATATATATGTATGTGTATGTGTATGTATATATATAATCCGTTCGGTTAAGTCAAACACCAACCGAAACGGAACCACAAATTTTGGTTAATATCGGTTATGGCTTAACCGAACCATCGGTTATTTGTTCGGTTCGGTTAAGTCGGTTAATTCGGTTACAATTCGGCTAATTCAGTTATTTGCTCACCTCTACTTAACTGTTTGCACTTCTTAGTGCCTTACTAATCGGGAGTTGGGGCCACTCCCATGTAGGGGCGGATTTACATAGGGCAGGGGGTTCACCGGAACCCCCGAGTCTCAAAATTGTAGTGGAAACCTATATAGAAAAACTGGGGTGAACCCCTTCAAAAAATATAGGGTGAACCTCTTAAAAAAGTTGAAAACTGATTAAGATCAAAGTTTGAGATGTGAAAAATGAAAATAAAGTTTCTCCAACGAGCCATGGCTAAAGCTGGTAGTTAGATCTTGTAAGGAAGATGAAGATGACGGAGGTGCAGAGATATAAAAACAAAGTTTTTTTTAGAATTCTAGGTTAATATGGGCTTTTAGCCCATTTGTATTCGGTAGTCCAAAAAACAAAAACTAAAATTCTAGTTGTATCGTTCCTTTAAATGACTTTGTTGATTTGCTATTTTTTTTTTGTTATAAATTATATTAGTCATTCAACAAGGCAAATTACATAAGGATAGCCGGTAGACGGGCAACAAACTGCGCCGCCATCCCCTTCTGAATGGAAAACCCTAATCTACTAAAAACAAAGCCTCGCCCCTGAGGAGTCGTAAAGTTGCTGTGGACCACACGCTGAACTCTAGCCAAGAACCGAACCGCCTCCGGCGCCAAGGAGCCGAACGTGTCAAACGCCAGGGGGACAAAGGCATGCTGATTATCCTCACAAGCTTTCGCGTGCTTTTCCACCTTCTTTGACTCTGCTTTCATAACCGCTTGCCCCGCCACAAACCCATTTTCCCGCAACCCAGCTAGGGGGGATACACCTGTGAGATCGACACAAGCATGTTTCCCGCCCTCCCAACCAAAAACTAGCACGTCCGCCGGGCGTAGGGTGGACCTCCCTTCCGCCGGGTCCGTAAGAAAATTAACCGGTGCCTCTTTCTTTGCCGAGATCCCTGCTCGTCTGAGAATATCCATTAACGCGTCTCGAACAAAATCATGGCGATACTTAAACCCCGGCAGCTCTCTACAGTGTAACGCATGGTCCCCGTATTTATCTAGGCATGCTTTACGGCAGACTGGGCAAGTTTCATCATTCGGGAACATGGGGATCATCAGACGGTACTTAAGGATTGACCGGTACTCCACCGCTGACATACGTTGACCCAGACCTTCAATAGGAATAACAGTTAAGAAATCCTGGGCGTGAGGCCTCTGTAAGCATTCAATGACGGCTTTCTGGCGAGGGGACAAAAGGAAATTTTCTCCCCAACTTTGTGCGATTCGACAACAAAGGGCATTCGCCAAAGTTTTCTGTGGTTTTTTGGGGGCGGTGTCCTTGTTAGAGAAACCGCCGAGATCAAAATCAGGGAGAGATTCATGCAATCGATCCAGGGCGCTGGCATAATCTGGGTCAGTGGTAGCAACCCCACTGTTGCGTAAGATGTGGTCCTGCAACTCCCAAGATTGAGACCTGGAAGCCACAAAGGCATAGGCAGCCACATCCCGGGCCGACAGAAGGCCCAACCCACCTAGCCGCATCGGCAAGGTCGCGATCCGCCACTGGAGTTCACCAAAAAAAGGGCCCCCACATACGACAATGTCTTCTATTGCCTCTCGAAGGCCTTTATCAAAACATGAAACCGCATCATCCACAAAGGGGGGTTGGCAAGTTCGCAAACCAAATAGCAACTTTGCAACCCCCATACAAGATCTAAGCAAGAGGAGTTCACTTTGAGGATCCCGCAACAAGGGAAGGTGTCCCATGATGTCAACAGCTCGCATTGCCCTCTTAGCCGTTAGACCACTAATAAAACTGGCATCACAGCTGACTGCCCCTCCTAGCAGTTTAACACCTCTCTCCGGCCTCCCAATCTCACTGGGGAAAAGCCCTGGCCGGACCTTCACCCCGTTGCATGTTGGCCAAAATACCTCAGTTTTTCTAATATTAAGCCGTAGCCCCAAGGCTGGACCCTCCGAACCGATGATGTCAAGAGCTTTAGCAACCTGAACAGCGTCCCCGATAACCGTCCCGTCATCCAAGTACCAAGCATGGAAGGGGAGTTTGCATTTTTCCTGCACCTGAAGCACTAAGGGGTGTAAGGCTAGGGCAAAAAGCAAAGGTCCCAAGGGATCCCCCTGCTGGACCCCCGTGAATGCCCCGATGCAGTCATTCCCTACGTATAGCCTAGCAGGCTGGGCATACAGAAATTGAACCCACGGGAATATGGAGGGGCATTGGCGATGGACCTCGCGAAGCAAAACCGAACGGTCAACTAAGTTGAAAGCGTTGGAAAAATCAACCGTAAGCATGGCCAGCGAGCCATCTGAATGAAAAGAATTAAGGAACCTGTTAGCGCTGTGCAGCACCGCCTCCGCACCATTGGGGACCCCCACCCCAAATTGATAGTCCCCCAAGTACTTAACAACTTCTTTCCCAACTTTCTTCATGGCTACTTTGGAGACCAATCTTCTCCAAATTGCCCCCACAGCAATGGGGCGAATTCCATTATCAGGCTTCAACAAAGGGGTTAGGGGGGCCGAAGCAACAAAATCCGCGAGCACCCTAGGACATAACCCCCCTAGCCAAAGGTTTACCACTTCAGTGATGGCAGTAAGCAGTCCCGAGGCAGTCGCCGACCCCTCGCCGCTAAGAGCGTCCAACAGGTGTTGGGCCCGGAGGCCATCACGCCCACAAGATGTCCCTTTCGGGAAAGATTTCACACACCTGTGAACGCAGTCTTCATCCACGGATAACGCAGGTTGGGAAAGAGGAATTGAAGGGAGGTTCGGGGGCGGCGCGAAGGGATGTTTGTCGATAAGGGCTTGCATGGTAGATTCCCCCCGGGGAGCAACCCCACTGGAACACAACACCTTAACTGCAGCATTGAAGTGACCATCACTCACTTTCCTGAGACATTGCTTGATGTTAGGGCTAACCTCCTCAGCTATCTCCCGTTGTGCCTCCTCCCCACGCACGACCCCTTCTCCACTATCGGCGAGGAGGGAATTGACCAAAACCTCAAAACCAGAGCCCTCCTTCCACATAGCTAAGCCCCGCAAAATACTATCGCATTGCAAGGACTTTCGATTACCGGACCTTCGCTCCTGCCTGGCAGATGGCTTAACCACCTTAAGGGTACAACGGGGTAAGAGTAAGAGTTTGACCCAGTTTTCAACAGTCCCAGGGGAAGCTACTACTTTACGGATGGCACCTGTCAAAGCTTGCGCAAATGCCAAACGACAGCTTGGGGGGATGCTCTTAACAGTTCGAACCGGAAGGGAGAAAACACGTTCAAGGAGAGCGACATCTCCCATCACTCCCTGCGGGGTCCTAATCTCAAATACCATCCCAGGATCTTGGGGCCTTGGGATCCCCACGACAAAATCCTCATCAGACCCGGATTTTCTAGAGAACGTGAAAACACCATCTGGATGATGACACCCCCTACTAAGTGCGTGTGCCTTCATGCACCTCCCACACAACCAATATCCAAGAACCCGTAGGGTTTCCCCAACATTCGAAAACAAGTCTAAATCTTTGGATAGTGCATCCTGAAGGGATTTTTTACGATCATCTTTAAAATGAAATTGCTGAAAATGCGCGACCAATCTGTTATACCCAGAGGACCCAGGCTTGCCGTCTTTACACTCGTGGAAATTCCTAAAGGGGCATAGCCACACTCCATTGGACGAGGTGGAGCCAACATCCCCTTCAGAGGCACTGGATGCCATGCTCCTACCCTTGGCAGAGCCCATTGGAAACAAACAAAACCAAGAAGTGATAACAAGTCCGCCGTCTCGAGGTGAGTAGGAGGCCAGGTATCAACCCACCCAAGAAACGAATGAGAGGAAAGCAACCTACAGTTGCTCACCCTCTCAGACACCCCACCAAGAAATAGCTACGTCATGAGTGCGTTAACTGTGGCAGATCCCGATTTGAAATTAACCCAATCGGATGCTAATCGTGGTAAAAAGATTGCACTAAAAAAAAATTAGTGCTGGCATTTCAACAAACACCTGGAGTGCATTCATAGCAAAAAAAAAATCAATTTCCACTAGTTGAGGTTGTTCTTCATGGAGACCTTCGTAGATTTCCTCCAGATCCCAGCGCCACATGCCCCGCCGGAAACCTCTTCCAGTGTCTTCCACCCTCGCCGGAGCTCGCCTCAGCCTCCACAACCACGTCCAGTATCTAAGTCGAGTCGGAGATCTCGACAACGCCTCCGCCGTCGCTTGGCAATCAGTTTTCTCCGTCGTTAACAGGATCTAGAGAGAAGAATCAGGGAGCCGCAATTGTTTATTTGATTATTCTTAATATTTGTGTAGGAATTTTAGTTTTTTATTTTATTTTATACTTTTTGGTATCTGATAATTTAATTTATTTATTTATCATTGTACTTGATTTATGGTTTATCATTTCATCCCATTTTCTAAAAACATATGGTTAATCGATTTTTCTTTAATTTCCAAACTAACTATAATTGAAAACATATTTTTAAATCATACAGATGTCTCTTTAGAAAGTTTTTCTAAAAAATACTTTAATAAAGAACTCAAATGTTTTTTTTATTATTGTATCGTATTTGTATTATGTGATAAACCTTACCTGACCCGAAAATCGAACTGAACCGAAATTTTTTACGTACGACCCTATGAAATTGGAACATCTAAAAATAGTGAACCACCTGAAAAAATTCCATGATGAGTCTATGACAACACGAAATCAATGATCCATAATTATAAACAGGACAGAATGACCGGTCCTAGAAGATTTGAAGATGCCACAAAGTGTTCGCATGTTGAATCGATTACAATAAGGTTAGTTAATGCCAAATATTGTTATTCAGTGTACTTGTTTTATTTAATAAAATGTTAGAAATTACACCTTTACGTTGGTTTGAGACTTTCAAAACATGCGCGTCTTGTAGCCAACTTTAATGCTTATGTGGTCACTTCTAACATAAATTAGTATCATTATTGTTAGGGTAACATCCATGGACCAATTGGTTGAGTCTGGTCCGATGTCCATATTTATGAATGTCGAAGTGTCGAACCAGGCTTTAACATGAACATGATAGGAGGAACAAAATAAAACATTGCCTAAAGATATGAAAAGAACAAAGTACAAGACAAAAGGTGACAACATTAGACCTAAATGTTAGCAAGGAAAGAGCAAAAATGAAGGTTCTACATGAATCTTCCTGTTCATAAAACTAACTTTACTTAGTTTATTATGACACCATAGTAATTGATCACGTGTTAAGTTAGACATTTGTAGCACCCTTGACACTAATTTCATATCTACTTCACAAAAGAAGTAAAGCACTTGATCTTCTATCTCATCTTCCCTACACCTTAACTTCTTGAATATGCCATTCCCACTTCTCAACTGCTCTTTCAGCTTCCTTTCCTTCTGCACATTCATTAAAAAAGACGATTATATCCCTGTGTGGCAAATCGGGTCGGGCTGTGTAACGGGTCAAAACAGGGCCTTTTATGCTTATCTAACCTTGTGTAAATCTTTTTGGAGATCCAAGAAGAGCTGTGAATCCTCGGGTCCCTGAAACTCAACGGGCGTTTGCCTTTTATACCTATCAGCACGAACAAATCGCCAAAATATCCGTATCGATTCTTCAAGAATCTCAACTAGTGCATCACTTGTAATATCATGTACAACTTCACTTCTTGCCTTCTTGTTCTTCAACTGGTCTTCTGCAAATCATTCATGAATATATTTAATTAAATACCAATTTTAAAAATTTATAAAAATATAACAACTTTCTCACCTCTAATTTCTGGAACTTGTAGAAGATTACGATAAACACAACGAGTCTTGGCGTAATTCTGGATTCTTGGACCTTGAAAAGGTTCATCCTCTATAAATCTTTGCATCAACACTTGAAACTGTTGAAACTCACCAGCAATATCATTAAATCTGCGAACCCCACGTGGGTCCGATTCCCATATATCCAACGCCTTTTCGTATTGCCAATGTAGGATTTCCCATGACAGACACATTTGACCAACATACACAATTTCCAAATCACTTTGTAGTTCTTGAATAAACTTCATTTTTGGGTCGTTTTCGTGCTTCTTGCCTTTGTTTGTAGTGAAACTTTGGGTAAAAAGTGTTGTAGTTTCAGGAACTGATGATATTGAGCTTGAAGATGACTCATGAGGATCTTTTAACTGTAATAAACCTGTATATTATACTTGATGCTTAGTTGTATAAAGAATATAGATAGATGACTTCTAAAAGTCAAAGTAATTTTTTGTGTCTTGAAGAACCAGATAACAAACAAATGTACCCAGTATAATCCCACTCACAACAGAGTTATTAGTAAGGTCTGACGAGAGTGTGATGGATTATTTTCCTTTACAGTATAATAGTAATCCAGATAGCATACAGTTGCTTAAATCGAAATATAATTGAGTAACTTTACATTTATCTCAATTATCAACTTTTTCTTTACAGAAACTACCAAATTACAAATTACCCAAACACTAAAAGTATTACAATTACAAATACAATCACAATAATTGGTTTAAACGCACAGTAAAATCCGTTCTTTATTACCTTCACTATTTACTGTGAATTGGTGGTTGTCTTAGACTTATCCACAAGATTATTTAGGTAAACTGTCTCAACATATCAACAACAATCCGGGTATCACACAAGATTTTTTGGGATCCTAATGAGTGATATTAAAGAAAACAATTATAATATTGGAAAGTAGTTAGATTGACAATAACAACACAGAAAATAAATACTTTTTAAGAACTGACCAAAAGAATTTAAATTATTTGATTAATCAATTTTCTTTTTGCCTCATCATCCAAATCTGATTATTTTGACCCAAATAATAAAAAAAACATAATCATAACTAGTTTTTGCCAAACATTCAAACTGATTATTGAAACTTCAAAAGAAAACTAATCAAAGTAATTATGAGAGTTTAACAAGATAGACACAAAAATATGCTATTTTTTTTTTAAAGTATTTTTTTTTCTATAAGAAAGAACTTTTTATACCATTTGAATTTTATATTTCTACAAAGTTGATCACCTAAAATTCTTCACATCTTAGTTAGATCTGCAACCTGGAAAGTTCCATAGTTTTTGTGTTCCTCTTAAAGTCTACCTAAGCAGATAAATTGGGTCTATGTCCCTTTCCAATTTAATTTCCTATTTGCTTAATTTCTAACATATCTTTCAATCTGTCATTAATTTATTGTATTACAAAAATTTTCATTTAGAAAAGAAAACTAGTAGTATTGCATACCTCCTTGTGCCTAATTAAGCAAACTTGAGAACAATAAGAGGGTGTTTAAATGCGTGTTTAAACCTGTGTTGTGATATTCTAGTTATTTAAGGTTAAAATAATCAGAGTTGGGCAGTAAGCTGTTGGCTGTCCCAAGCTGATTTTTATCCAGATTTCATGATTATTTACGATTAAACGAATCAAAAGTATGAAAATCAGAAAAGAACCCAACTTTAACTCGCAATAATCACTTTGAAAATAGTAAAATACATAATTAGCAAGTAATGGTATGCTATGGAAGGAAACAGAAGAAAAAGATTGATTTATGTACCTATGGCATACATTTTCTGGTAACTGAAAACGTCGAATTTTCGCATCCTATCTCTATAACTCTTGTAAAACTTATGAACTTCCCCTATTTTCCCTCCACCATTTTGGTACACCTCTTCAATCTTCCATGGCTTCAAGTCCTCCATGACCTTTGGAGGTGATTCCGATTCTTCAAAAATTGTCGGTAGTCCAATGGCTTTCACCTTCTTGATCTCCAACTTTAACTGCTCAATCAGTTCCTGATCTTCCCTCAAAGATTCCAACTTTGTTGTATCATTTGACAAATTCTCCTCACTCCCATCCACTGATTTTGCACCAAAATCATTCTCATATAAGAAATCGGACCCCGTCCAATTGTGTTGATCATTTTCATCTTCCACTTTGAATTCTAGTTCAAAATATTCATCTGACAAGAACCCATCTTTAAGGTGTAAATCAAAAGTTGGTGGATGAAGATCACTTGAACCAATCGAATACATGTCCGAATCAGGAGATGAATAAACATAAACACTTTCATCATGAACTTTTTGCAATTTCTCTTCTTTTTCCTCAACTTCCACAATATTCTTCAAATTTAAACCATCAACCATCCTTTGCTCAAAAACACATTCTTGATCTTCAAAATAATCTTCCTTTGGATCATCATGTTGCACATGAACACTACATGGAAGCCAATGTTTATTCAGTAAAAAGAATAAACAAGCATACTCAGTATAATCCCACAAATAACAGAAAAGCTATTGGTGGGGTCTAGGATAGTCTAATGAGAGCAAACCTTACTCGTTATAAAATAGTAAAACATAATGAAAGTTGTAAACTACCGCTAACATACAGATACAGTGTATGAGTAAACTATACCGGAAAAGAGCAAACAACGATATAGAAAGCATACCCTCTTCCAAATCCATTCGAATTCGAAAGGACTTCACTATCTTCCAATGACACCTCAGATGAATCCATATGTTCACTGAAATCATGCAACTGTGAGGAATTTTTATGGGTTTTAATGAACTCCTCAAAAGTTGGAAACTTGAAGGTGAACGAGAATTCATGGGCCTCATTGTCATCTTCTTTACTTACAATCTTTAAAAGATGTTGTTTTTCTTCCATGGCTTCTGATAACGGAACCCGTGAATCATTCGATATCATAACTGGTTAATTTGAATTGAAGCAAGAAACAAAGACATACGAGCAAGAAAAAGGGGTTTGTGAATTCATGGCGTTTCTGAGTTGAAAAAAAAAAAAAACCTTATTTTCTAAGAGACTGATTGATCGGCAGTAAAAGACGATGAAAAGGGTTTTGACTTTTGAGCGATTATGGCTATTGAGAACCTATCTGACGAGATAGAAAAGACGGTAAATTTCAAGAAAGGAGATGGTTATCATGCTAAAGTATAACCTCCGTAAATAAATAATTTACTTAATGCGAGTAGATCAGGTTTCGGACAAATATATACTTTTTCCCTTTTATCTTTTTTTAACGGCGTTTGGTACTAACCCAATACTCGAGTGAGTTTTTCTGAAACGGGATGTCAACCGTTCATACTGATTTTGACGCTTCAGGTCTGACTCACTCAAGAATACCATTAAGGAGAAAACCACCACCGTAGGAAAACCCCACATTGAATAAGTTTGAACCTGAAACCTCAAGCCCTTATCTAAATCGTGTTTGGTTACCTTTTAGATTTGCATTCATATTGCAAAAACACTTATTTTCTTTTCAATCCTATATAGGGGTAGTTTTTTTACCGAATACCGACATCGTATTGGTACCATAACGTAATAGATTTGACCGAACAACAACGGTACGGCATTCGGCTGTGTTTTTCAATGATTCGCTATTTTACGGTACCAGTACCGGTAAATATCGGTAATGCCACATTGAGTACCAAGTGCAATGTGTATAGGTTTTTTGTTTGGAGTTGTCAATTTTCATTCAAACCGAATTTATTTTGTTTCTATTTTTTCATATTTTTTTGGTAATACCAAATGTAGTAGTAGTCTAGTTTCATGAATTTGGTTTTTCGGTTCCACCTTGACAAGAGGGAATAAATCCTCTTCAAATCTTACATCCCTAGCCACCACCATTTTCCTTTGTTCAATATCATAAATTTTATAACCCTTTTTACTACGAGGATAGCCCAAAAACACACCTAACTTTCCTCTTGGTTCAAATTTGCCCCCGTTTGTTTATGTGTTTACATAGTAAGGCAAACAACCAAAAATATGCATATTATATAATGTTCGGAATCACAGCCTAATAAGAGGTGCCTATGCTTTCGTTCCACTACCCTATTTCGTTATGGTGGGTATGAGGGCAAGTCATTTCTAAAACGATTCCTTGTTCGGTATAAAAACGACTCATGTGATTTGACACGAATTCGCCACCATTGTCACATCTAATTATTTTAACGTCTTTCCCAAATTATGTGTTGATCATCTTATAAAAATCAATTAAACAAGTGCTTGCATCATATTTATGCTTAAGTACATAAATTCATACCATCTTACTATAGTCATCAACTATCGTTAGAAAAAAATTGACCCCGTAAGATATATTTGCTCAAATATTGCAATGGATTAAGTCAATACATTCACTTGTTTTAATGAAAAGGTAAACATCTTTGAGAAAGCTAACATGAGACAATTTCACGAGTAAGTTTGCCCCGAAAAAGGTAAACGAGTAAGTTTTGCTTTGCTACAAGAGTCACAAAGTGTGTCCTTAAATTTTAAAGAAACACCTTTGAGAAAGCTAACATGAGACACTTTCACGTTGGAGGCATGCCCAAATCGTTTGTGCCATGAATCAACCGTGTAACATTCGTGATTTCCTTGTATTATTTTTACATCGCTTATACGATAAGGACACTTTGTTTCAATCCCGTTCAATACAACGTATCTCTTCAATTATAAATTTAATATGTATCAACTCAGGGTTAAACCTTGTATGTACTTTATCTTTTGTTATAAATACATAATATATATGTGTATATATATATATATAGGGAGAGGTTCAAATAAAAAGTAGTTTTTCGCTAAAAAATCAAAGAAATAACCAAAACGCTAAGAAAACGATATCAAACGAACTCCGATTGAGCTCATTTCAGCGGCGTTGGAACCGTATCGTCGAGCTCTACCATTGTAGCTTTTAGGGTTTAGAGTTTAAGGTTTAGATTTTACGTTTGAATTTTAGGTTTTTAGTCATATGGTTTAGCCTTAGGGTTAAGCTTTTATGGTTCATATTATATGGTTTAGGTTTTTTTGGGGGTGGGGGGTTTAGGTTTTTGGGGGTGGGTAAGGGTGGGTTTAGGTTTTTTTTTTAGGGGGGGGGGTGGGGTGGGGGGGGGGGGGTTTAGGTTTTTGGGGTGATACTACACATATGCAATATTGAAAATAATAAGAAAAAAAAACGACAAGTTAATTCTTATTTTTTATAACGTTATTTATACTCAAATGAAAGATAAAAAAATTCTTGATTTAATGGTGTAATTTAAAAATAATAATAATGTATGCAAAAGATAGAAATATTTAAAGATTTATATATTATAAGTTCCAATTTTACCCTTACTTTTTAAAATTACACCCCTTTTTTCTTAGTGGTTCTCTACTTCTCTCATTAAAGTGAAGTATCTCATGAACTCAACCATATATATATATATATATATATATATATATATATATATGGTTATATTAAACAAACAAATTAAACAACTTACGATTTTATAAAAAAATGGAACTTTTCCACTTTATAAAGTAATTATAAATAAATAAATAATATTTAGATTTTATAAATCTTATAAAAACAAATTTTATAAACTAATAAAATGAGCTTTGAACCCCTTGAACCAAAGAAACCCTCCTTTTTATAGTCTTGAACCCCCTCTAAGGCTTTGGACCCTCTGATGAACCCTCCCATATTGAACCCAAAACTCTGGAATAACCCTCTTATGCGAATTTTGACCTTAAAAAGTCAAAATCGAGTTTCCAAAGCATCAATCCTCCAATTCCAATCACAATGGTTACCATATTCAGACAAATCGTGTAATCCTTGAATCACACACATGCGTATCTACAACTAAAAACGTCCCCATTCACTCCTAAACCGATAGAAATTCAAAACCCGTTTATGAAAGGAAGCTTTGAAACAAATCCGTAATTCGAGCCTCAATTTCACGAATCTCGCGTAGTCACAGCTGTAAAAAGGCGTTCTAATCACCTTTTTAGAACCTATAACAGTTTTGACAAATCAAAAGCACCTCAAAATCAATCCTTTTCTTTCTCTCGGTTTGCAAATCGCCGCAACAAGGAAGGCTTCAAATCCGAGCAACTCGAGGCTGACTTCAGGTACTATCACCTCCATGTTAATCGCACATCGTATGGTCGTTGATTTTCATTAGAAATCGGAATTGGTGGTTGTTAGATCTGGGTTGCGACTGGGGGGCTGGACAGGGAAGAAGATGGAGCTGCGACTGTTGTTCTTAAATTTGTTTTCTTGATCATTAAACAGGCTTAGACAACAGATCAAGTGGTTTACACCCTTTACTCCCACACAGGAGGTCGCGGGTTCTAACCCTGGCAGACCCCCTTTATTCCCACACACACACCTTTATATATTTATAGATTATTTATAATTATCAAGCTATGGTCAATAAACCAATTCATTTATAAACTTTCAAGGGTTTTATAACTATTATTTAAATAAAAATTATATTTTTCATAAATGTTAAATCAATTCCTAAAAACGTTTTGAATATCACCCTTTGTATACGAGCATCGTTATTTATGTACGTACTATTTCATTACCACTATGTATTTTAAAAACATGACAAACATTATTATATTGTCATAAACTTTATTATTTTATATATAACTTTTAAAATTTATAAAATAGTCGTATTTCGTAACGTCATAAGTTTTATTAATCAAAAGGGTTATAATCATTAAAACAACACATTATAATATTCTTTGTTTGTATCCTAAAACCCCTTTTTATTACTACAAATGCATGAAACCTATTATTTTTGAACCATATTAATTAAATGAAAGAGATTTATATATATGTTTAATTATATATATATATATATATATATATATATATATATATATATATATATATATATATATATATATTTGATCTAAACCTTTAAAACGACATGACCTATGATATATTGTAATAACGTTTCTACTAACATCATGAGATCACATAATTATTTTAATCATATTACTACTACTTTCTCAAATATTAAGATTCTTTAAATAGATTTTCATAAACAATAATTCGAATAACTGATTTATCATTTCAAATTACAACATATTATAATATTCCATTATAATAACTATTTTAAACCATTTGTTTTAACAAGATATATTTAACAAATTTACAATTTATATATATCGTCGACGCCTAAATCTTTTATAAATGAAATCTATAAACACTATTTCATGTGATTTTTTATATATATTATCACTTTAGTTATCGTTGAAATTCGTATCTTTAATATTCTTCCGTTCATTCGTTCATTTCAAATCCTAAAGTCCACGTCATTCCGTTCTTATTCCTTTTAATCATTCATGCATATTAAATGACATGTTTTATTTAACTTAGAGCATCCTTATCTCTCATTACTACAAGTTACACGATCAACCCTCTACTATTTAAGGTGAGTTTACATAACCCCTTTTACACTATTTACATTTTTGGGGTGAACATGATTATAATTATACAATGTTTACAAAGTACACAATACAATTTCACCCTACATTCATGTGTGTCATTGAGGCTTATGCTTGAGTACTAGGTGTGCAAACTACAATTTGTGTGCAATTTACATGTGCAATCATTAACTACACAAGTCGACGGTTAACAATGATAGATCTATTGAGTCTGACAAACCCACCCAGTTAGGGTGATTGTTGCCGACAACACAATTTGGTTATTTGCATGCTAGTTACAAAGGTTTGATTGTACAACTTGGTTTCACAATAGTAACTCTCCATAATTGTCTTATTAACCATGATATGCATGGATTGTATACACGCAACACTATGATATTATTTAGAGTCAAAACCTATGTATGCTCACCAAATTTTTAGTTGACCTTGTTTTTACCATGTTTCAGGTACAAATGTGTAATTAAGTGATTCAAGACATTCAACATAGGGCTGAAGACCTAGTTAAATAAAACATGAAATTTATGTTGTTCACTTTTGATTATTGAATCTGTTTTGTGAACATTTACTTGTAATTTAATCAAATTTCAATATATGAAACTATTTAATTAATCATGAGCTATGAACAGTCTACATGTCCCGCCCCGACGTATTTCGCCGTCGGTTGGGGTGTGACAAACCGTCACCACCATTTCGGGTATCCAGTTCTTTTTAAACACCCATGTCTGTTGTGTCCATCTCTTCCATAAAAGTTGCGATGCTCATTTTTGTCATTAAGAGTACTCTTTTCAGTCTTTAACCACCCTTTATCCTGTTGTTGTTAGTTTTGGTTTCCTTCTCGTCTCCCCTGATAGGACGTTTGGAAGTTAGTGGCTTCTTGAGTGGGTCTATTGGTTGTGACGATGACACGTTGTTGTTCATCTTCCGCTACCAAATGGTAGGATGTGCCCAGATTCAGTGTAGGTTTCATCGCCAATATCTGGGTTTTAATTACATCAAATTGATCGTCAAATCCCATAAGGAATTCATACTTTCTTTCTTTTTCTTTTAATTATCCAAGCTTCTTTCCGAGCCCACATGTGCAACGGGGTGTCGATAGGACTAGCTCCATTTCATCCCACAAGCTTCGTTGTCTTGTGTAATATGTTGAAACTGTCAACACATCTTGTCGAGTTTCCGTCAATGATTGCTTCAGTTCATATGCCTTGGGGGCACTTTATTTCCCAAACAACTCTTGCAAGTCGTTCCAGGTCTTAGTCGCAGTCTTGGCGTATTACGCATTGTTTTGAATCTTCTTCTCCATGGTTGTGGTTAACCAGCCTTTAAACATCGTGTCACAACGCATCCAAGGCATGTATTTGGTGTATTCCCCCCTTAAGTCTCTAGACCGCGCCATCAACGAAACTAGTTTTGTTCTTGGTGAATAAGAAATTCATCATTTCCTGCGCCCAATCGCTGTAGTTCTTGCCATTAAGCAAAATCATTCACGTGCATTTTCTTGGGATAATCAGAAGCATGTGGATCGAGGGGAGAGGTGTGGTCGATTTCCTCTGCTTCATTCTTGTTTTATGAACTTCGTCTCCGGCACATGAATAAGCGATTAGGGTTTTATTTTGTTTAGGATCGGTACCGCTCTAATACCATAAACAGATTGATACCATAGTTGGTATTTTCATTATGAGAGGGCAAATACATCCAATCTAATAAATAAAGGTTTTCATGCCACGTGTTGTCTCTATATTCATTCTCAACATTTTTTTCTGCCTCTGTCTTTCATTAAATACACCTCTATTTTTTAATAATAATATATTTTTAAAGAAAATACAAATTATACAAATAAAACACATTTGATATAAATTATCATTTAAGAAACTTTAAAATATAATCATGTAATTTTTATTTTTAATCAAATTGTAAATGAAATTCAAATTAAATTAAATATTATTTAACGTATTTTCGAACCCCAGTTATGTATTAACTTTTATATATTTTGAATTATATATTAACTTCTAGAATATATATAATGATTTAAGAATTTTATATATTGATAGTTTTCATATTGTATTTTAAACTAGTATATGAAACTACAATGACTTAACCTCAAATTAAGGAGTCTATAAGGAACAAATATACGATTGAGAGAAGAATACATGCAATTTCCAATGAACCCACAAATACCAAATCTCTGTATCTCTTTGTTTTATAACGATCGATCCAACAAACAACAAAGCAAATTTGTTTTTATTTTATTTTCTGTTCCATCTCCTTATTTACCTTTGTACTTTCCAAAAACTCCATCGATAAAAGCTTTAAACTTTCAATCACAACTATAATTACCATTTACAAAACTTGTTTCTAATTGTCTTTATCTTGTAAATTAGTTATAAAAAATCAAATCTACGAGAAACCATCTATTTGTAGTTTTATAAATGTTTAGAGCAAAATTCTCTGATATAATACGAGAACTTGTCCGATGACTTATACACGGTGGACACCTAAAACTTATCTATTTTTACTGCATCTAAAATGCAAAAGGCGTGACTAATCGAAGATTAAAGTCAGGATTACCTTGATTTCAGACTCATCGATCGATCTCGTGACCCACCTAATCTCTTTGTCACTACCACTTCCTTCTTCGTCTTCAATTAGGGTGGAAGGGGTGGTCTTCGGGTAAGCTAGGGTACACAGTAACACCGCCGCAACACTTGCGGGTAGTGGTGATGTTGGGGGGGTGAAATTTGAACGTTGGGCATGACTTGGAATTACGGGTTCCACCGCTTGTGAAGGGATAGCTTTGTGTAAAAATACATGATTTTTTTTATTTGTTTAGTGTTAGGTTACTTTCGGGTTGAAGGGGTTCTCCACCCTTAGGATTATGTATCTCCCACCTTTGCTTTGAGTTCGTGAATTATAGTTGAAAGGAACAAGGTATATCTTTTTTTAAAGATAATTTTTTGTATTCCTATGAAAGTGTGACTTGAACCTATTACCTTCTCAAACCTTGTTGTTACTAGAAGATTTTCCTCTACCATTGGACCACCAACCCCAATGAAACTAGGTATATCTGGTGAGTTAGTTACAGCCACATTTTCATTGAATATCTCTCTCTTTAATTATCTTCGAATTAAAGGTTAGTCTGAAGTATTCATCTCTCTGTCTCCTTATTTACTTTCAAGTCTGTTATGAATTTATTCAGGTGTTATAAATCTACCCCTTAAATAAACTATCCTCGAAATTTAGGTTAAGTATGAAACAAATGCGGATACATCTCCATCATTTCATCATCAAGTTCCCAGGTCCTTTCGGGACCCTTTTGACATCGCCATTGTACTAGGACCATTGGTACACTTATGTGTCAACTTTCTTTCCTTCTTATCTATAAGTGTCACCGGCTTTTTCGTGAAGTAAAGTTTATCATCTACTTGTACATCCTCTGGTGCTAGAACTTGAGTTGTGCCTGTTAACACTTTTTAGACACGTGAAAGATGTCGTGAATACCTAGTAACTTCAACTTCTAAGGTATTACACCTAATTATTCTTACAATTATCTCAAGAGGTCCAATATACTTTAGACTTAACGTTTTCTATTGCCAGGCCGTACTACCCCTAATATCCATTGTGAAACTTTTAACCATATGAAATCTCCAAGTTTTCTTCTCTTGTTAGATCTTTACTTTATTTGCACCATCTTTTTTTGTTGTTTCTTAAATTATCTCTTTGTCGAGCACATGTCCAGCATGTAGGTGAGACAACTAATCCAATATGTAGGGTTTTTGCACTTCTTTCATACAAAGCATCAAAAGGTGTTACTTTGGTACTTGCATGGTAACTACTCATATGATTTTTTAAAATGATACAAAAATTTGATGTAAATCTGACATGAAATTCATAGATTGGATTTAGTCTGAAAATGTTCGGGTCAATTTTAGGAAAACTATGAACATATTTCGCTAAAAGGATTGATCTAGATTCACCCGTTTATTTTTACATATAAATTTAAATTGAATTGTTTTATCTAAAAAATTAAACAAAAAATAAAAAAATAAACCGACCTCGATTTTATTTTATAGACATTTTTGTATCACTGCTAGAAATTAAACAGTTTTCTCACAAAGCTTTTTGTGAGAAAGTAGTCAGAAAACGACGTTTCCCCCAAATTTCCGACCAAAAACACTTTGTGAGAAAAAGGATCGTGGGAAAATATTTCTCACCAAGATACGACAAAACTTTCCCACGAAAGCATTTCCCACCACTTTTCGACAAAGATTTCCCATCACTTTCCGACAAACATTTTCCCATAAAAACATTTCCCACCACTTTCCGACAAAGATTTCCCACCATTTTCTGACAAACCTTTTCCCACCAGTTTCTCACAAAAAATAGACAAAAATTTCTGACAGATTTCCCACAAAACAGTTTTTAATTTAAAAAGAATTTAAAAAAACACAAAAATCCAGTTTTTTCCTGTTTAAAATACATAAAAAGCCAATACAAAAACATGTTTCCGAAATCCAATACGATTACTAAATCTCATACAATTATCCAAATATGAAGGAGTATATTGTAAACACAGTATCTATTATAAATATAATATATTATTTCATGGGAAAACGGTCAGAATTTCCGACAACTTTCCCACAAAAGTCAACTTTTTTGTGGGAAAGTTGTCAGAAATCCAACCGTTTTCCCACAAAAATACATATTTTTTTATTTTTCGATGATTAAACATTGTTTTTTTCGCTCCATCTTTTGTGTAACTTCATTATACTTTAAATTACTTTTATTCCTCTAACTTATACATATTATAGACATATCTACGTGCGACATCGTGCGTATACTCTATCGAAACACCTTACTCTAAACAAGCTTTTATTATTATTATTATATAAGTGTGTACATATATATGTTTGTAAATACAACAAGACGCACCTATTATTTTTAATATCTATTTTTATTGTGTGTACATATATATTTATTTTTAAATAAAAAAATGTTAATAGAAGAAATTAGTAAAGAAAAAAATTTAAAATAATTTCTTGTTTAAACAAAAAATTAAACAAGACGTCGTGCGTATACTCAATCTTTAAATACATACACATACACTTACTTATACACACATATAAGTTAAAAAAATGTTAATAGTGGAAATAATAAATTAAAAAAAATAAAATAATACAAATTTTTCTGAAATAATATAAAGTATATTATAAACACTATATATATTATAAATATAATAAATATTTATTATACAACCTTATAAATAAAATAAAAAATATATATATATTTTTGTTCAAAAACGGTCGGAATTAACTTTCTCACAAATTTATTTTTTAAAATAAAATAATATTTTTAAATATACGTTTGTAGGAAATTTCCGACCGTTTTCCCACCAGCGTTTTTGTTCTCGGTATTTTGTGGGAAAGTCGTTACTAATTTTAAGGTTTCATCTTTGTAGGAAAGTTGTATAAAATTCCCACAAAATTTTTTTTGTTTGAAATTTTTGTAAGAAAACTTGATGTTTTCTAGTAGTGTATAAACGGGTCATTTCAATGATAAACCCAGTAACCCACCAACGAATCATGTACGGGTTTGACCCACCAACCCGTGCTACGAGAAACAAAAGACGAACGAGTAGCTCTCATATCATAAGGAAACTAAACTAGTCATTGAAAATGTGTGGTCTGGGACATGTTAAAACAGACCGATCCATTGTCTATACTTGTGCAATTTAATTTAAACATATATAAACAAATAGGTCAAATTAGACCTCATACGGAATCTAGTCCTTCAAAATGTCGAATTCAAATAAACCAAGTAACTCGGTATTCAGGGACACAAGGAATCCCTACAATTCACATTTCTTTTAATTTCGAATCACCCACTTGCAATATATATTTATTGAAGTCGAATATTTCTTTAAAAAGAAATATATTAAAGGCATTCTAGTTAATGTGTAAACATACATGCGACAATCACATGAGAGTTGTACAATTTTGATACACATTAATTTAATCTTTATTCATTTTCATTTGCTTAAAAAGGTGAGATTACCCATTACCCATTAATTTGTCATTGGTTAAGTAAAAAAGAAACCATACCTAATTAGCACCATCATCACTTGATTCATTGCAATGTCAAATCCAATGAGGAAATTAACATTTGGTACATTGAATTAATCCTTTAATCGCTACATGATGAATAAACCAGTCATTTCAACTATATATATACTTCCAAAAGAAATATATATGATCAAAATATACAAACATTTAATATTGATACATA
Source organism: Smallanthus sonchifolius (assembly GCA_023525975.1). Classification (NCBI taxonomy): domain Eukaryota; kingdom Viridiplantae; phylum Streptophyta; class Magnoliopsida; order Asterales; family Asteraceae; genus Smallanthus; species Smallanthus sonchifolius. The sequence goes on along the minus strand of CM042041.1, from coordinate 53,689,074 downwards.
CATTGAATTACGTACTAGTCACTTCATCCATCATTAAATATTGTCATTGACATTATTGGCGACTCGAAAAAGTTTAATTTTATAAAATTTGTAGACCAAAATGAAAGAAAAAAGGGTTTTTTTATATATTTTTTTTTAAAACATGGAATTTTATTATTGATATACATATGTCTATAGATAGCAAAGATGACATGCATGTGGAACTACACATGCATGCTTCTTCTAACCATAATTAAACTACAATGCTTGGAGAATCTTTCCAAAAAAAAAACTCAAAGGTCTAATTGTGATTAATACAAAAAGAACAAGGATGAAAAGTGGAATTAACCAAAAAGTTTTAGGGTTAATGAAATGCTTTACAGCCTATAAATAAACCCTTTTAGGGTTTCAATTTGTTAAGAAACAAAGCCATCTTTTCTTCAAAACAAATGACCAAAAGACATGTGGTTTTGAAAAGGGAAGAACCACCACCACCATTGATGGATTCCGCGAATTCATCGAACACGGGTCGGGCTCATGTGAGATATGGTGAGTGTCAAAGAAACCATGCAGCCAACGTTGGTGGTTATGCGGTTGACGGCTGTCGTGAATTCATGGCGGTGAACGAGGAAGAGGAGGGTTCACTTACGTGTGCCGCCTGCGGCTGCCACCGCAACTTCCATAGAAGGGTGGTGGAATTGAACTGAAGTTGAAGCAGCGATTTTGAGTGAAAATAAGAACCTCACACACCCTATTTATACAAGAAATGTGTGTGTTATGTGTGTGGCTTGTTTGTCTTCTTGTGTGTGTTTTGTGATTTTGTCTTTTAGCGTATGTAAATGCGAGTTGGGTGAGTTAATGTAAAACTAGGTTAATCTATCTATCTATCTTTTGGGTTTTTTTTGCTTTGACTTTATTTCTTTACTTTTAGCTTGTTTATATGAAGCTTTCTAAGTAAAAAGATTAGTAATTTAAGTTGTTTTTGGTACATCTTAAGTTTCATAATCTACATAACCTCCAAATCTTTTTTAATTTCTACACTCGATTTACACTTGATTCATTCGCTAAATTTCATCAAATCCAATATTTGGACCGTATAATTAATCCAATATCTGGGCCGTATAATTAAATTATCGATTGTAAAGCTCTAACTAATTCTCAAAAAATCCGGAAGTTACAGGTTTTAGAAACGTACGAATGAAAAAAGAATCAAGAAAGTACGATATAAGCATCGCGTGCTCTTCTTTCCATTTTTAGAAAGGAGGTGATTAATGACAAATGTATTTACCTAACTGACAAAGATGTTACAGGCTTTGTTCATGAATTTAGATCATGCCCAAAGTTTAATAATATTGTTTAAACCTATAGCCATTAACGTGAAACTAAAAGCATGAATTAATAGGGTTAATTTTGTTTTCTTGAAAACACACTTCATTGAGAGGCAAGAATGGGATGGATTAAAGAGTTGATTGTTGGATTTGGGTTTATTCTTCAATTTGTTTGGATTTAAATGATAATATTTAGAAAGGGAAAACAAAAGGAAATTGGTCATGTGGAATGTTAGATATGTGTCGAATAGTGTATGAGTGAATTGTTAGGTATGAAACATTCACATGAATGAGGGAACAAAGTTTCTGGTATACCTGAACTCGAATCGGGTATATGTCACTTCTTATTTTGTCACAAAGTACATGTTCTAACGGGAACGATCTTTTAAAAATCATGGAATGACAAATGCTGTTATTTGTCATATAATATATCCAAAACTTTACATTTTAAAATACAAATCAAACGAACCGAATAAAGAAGACTGTTAATAATATATGTTTCTTGTAAAATAAACAATATATATACTTTTTATTCGGTATGAAACAATTTAATATATTACCGTTATACAAAACAAATTATAAACAAAATGTATATAATACATATAACATATACGTAATAGAATGTAACAAGATTCATACGAGGTTTTGCAGCTGCTTGAAAATAAAACATGAAGCGCGCATTACATTTGGTTGAGGTCGTGACAAAGTTACTTAAAAAATATATATCACATCAATACTCAGATGATGTGTTTGTCTCCTAGTTAGGATATAACAACCAGAGTTGTAGCTGTATTGACGAATTGAATATGAACTCGCAAGCCTATGAACTCGCAAGCCGAAGATAGCACTGGGATTTCTATGTCTACTCGTTTGTGGAAAAGAGAGAAGTAGAAGAGGTGTTAGTAACAACCAAGATACCTTAGACCCTTGGTTTCGTGAAATGAAAGGATATGTTTAAAAAGTTCTCCTCCCTAAACTATATTACGAGCCATTCTTGTCTTGTATGTATCGTACAGTGATCTTGTATCAAAATGTGGTTTCTATATTTAGTTTGAAATGAACCAAATGGTTATTTTTATTTGGGGTAAATAATAACCGAAAAAACCAAATCAAAATAAAAACCGACGGTTCATTTTTATACCTTTTGAAAAACGAAAATTATGGTTCACTTTGGGTTTTATACTTTTAGAAAGAAAAAAAAAGAACCGAACATGCACATGTAAAATGATGTTATAATATATTGTGTGAATGCAAGTTTCATAATATATATATATATATATATATATATGTATATATATATATATATATATATATATATATGGATTAGGTTCAGGTAAAAAAGATTCTAATTCTAAGAAGGGCGAGAAGGATTTAGAGCCATTAGATCAAATTGTTCAAAAGATTTAATGGTTTAGATTAAATTGTAGGAGAAAAAGTTGTTGCAAGGGTATTTTAGTCTTGGCCACTTTTGTTGACTTTTTATCAAGTTCCCCCCTCATTTTTAAACGTTCATAACTTTTACATACGACATTATTTTTTCAAAAAAATTACACCATAAAAACGAGCGTTTTTTTATCTTTAAAACGAGTATAGTGTCGTTATAAACAAAAAAGAAAAAAAAATTACGTTTTCCAGCTCATCGTGTAATACAAGTTCAATGTGTAATACAAGTTCATTGTGTTATATGTATTTATGATTGTGTTTTACGTTTTTCATCTCATTGTTTAATTAGTCAGGTCATTGTGTAATACAAGTTCATCGTGTAATACAAGTTCATTGTGTAATACAAGTTCATTGTGTTATATGTATTTATCGTTGTGTTTTATGTTTTTCAGCTCATTGTGTAATTAGTCAGGTCATTGTGTAATACAAGTTCATCGTGTAATACAAGTTCATTGTGTAATACAAGTTCAATGTGTAATACAAATTCATTGTGTTATATGTATTTATCATTGTGTTTTACGTTTTCCAGCTCATTGTGTAATTAGTCAGGTCATTGTGTAATACAAGTTCATCGTGTAATACAAGTTCATTGTGTAATACCACGTCTGGTCATTGTGTAATAACTGGTCATTGTGTAATTAGTCAGGTCATTGTGTAATACAAGTTCACTGTGTAATACAAGTTCATTGTGTAATACAAGTTCAATGTGTAATACAAATTCATTGTGTTATATGTATTTATCATTGTGTTTTACGTTTTTCAGCTCATTGTGTAATTAGTCAGGTCATCGTGTAATACAAGTTCATTGTGTAATACAAGTTTAATGTGTAATACAAGTTCATTGTGTTATATGTATCTATCATTGTGTTTTATGTTTTTCGGCTCATTGTGTAATACAAGTTCATCGTGTAATACAAGTTCATTGTGTAATACCACGTCTGGTTATTGTGTAATATCTGGTCATTGTGTAATTAGTCAAGTCATTGTGTAATACAAGTTCATTGTATAATACAAGTTCATTGTGTAATACAAGTTCAATGTGTAATACAGGTTCATCATGTAATACAAGTTCATTGTGTAATACAAGTTTATTGTGTAATACAAGTTTATTGTGTAATACAAGTTCATTGTGTAATTAGTCAAGTCATTGTGTAATACAAGTTCATTGTGTAATTAGTTAGGTCATTGTGTAATACAAGTTCATTGCGTTAAATATTTTTCATCATTGTGTTATATGTTTTCATCATTGTGTTTTATGTTTTCCAGCTCATTGTGTAATTCGCTCAAATATGTCAGGTCATTGTGTAATATCAGGTCTGATCATTGTGTAATATCATCAGACCTTGTATTACACATTGTCCATGTGTATTACACATTGACCTGGTATATTACACATTGACCATTATGCCCTCCTTTTAAAAACAATAAAATGATACATGTCAAGCTTAGAATCTTTCTTACCCTTCTTATTTTAAAAACTCTTTTTATTATAACCCAACCCATATATATATATATATATATATATATATATATATATATATATATATATATATATATATATATATATTGTGTTGTAGAGGTAGGATCAAATACAAAATAGATTTATCCTAAAAAATGTAGGAAACAATCTTGACCTTTGATCATGATATTCAATGGTTAATATTAATTAAGTTTTAATTTTGGAATTAGTTAGATTAACAAATCACTAAAAGGGTAAAAGGGTAAAAAATAACACTCCACTGATAACAACACCATGTATATTGATATAACAACATGTTGTAATAGGATAACAACACCAAACAACACGTGTTGTTTTCTTATTTTATACTATGCTGATATAATTTGTTCTGTGTTGTTATCGAATGAATAATGTGTTGTTATCAGTGAAGTGTTTTTTTTGCATGATTTATAAAAAAACATTTATAAAAAATATTGCAATATGGTACTCATATTAAAGAGAAAAAAATTCTTAATTTTATGGTATAATTATTTTAAAAATATAATATAGTATATAAAAGTTATTTTAGTTTAAAAAAATGGGTGAAACTTTTATTTAATGAAAAAAAAGTCAAATGAAGTGTTAATTCTCTATTTTGCCCTTCTACTAATTTCCAGTCATGTACACGTGTCAGCATCTCATTGGTTCCTACGTTTTTTAGGATAAATGTATTTTGTACCGGAACCACCCTCTTGTGTTGTATGCTCGCATGTTTCGCGTGTAAGTAAACTTTTAATTGTTATGCAAACATGGATTAACAATAAGTTAAGATTTATGTTGGTTGTGGAATTTGTGTATCATAATTTTTTTCGAATGTTAAATAATTTATAAAAAATTAAAAAAAACTATGTATGCCAAAAATTTTATTCCTAAATGTGTAATAATCAATTAATCGTTAATTAACAAAAAAAAAAGTTACACCTAAAGTTTGAGATTCAAATTTATTATTTTGGATCATTTTCTTTTCCCAAAAATTTCAATCATAAATGGCAGAAACCAAAACCGAACAAATCCAATCGTGAAAACCCAACGGTATTTTAAAAACCTAAAAACCGAATTTTTGGCTTTTAGTTCGGTTTGAACCCAAAAGTTTCAAGTCTCAAAATATGTTCTTTTATGTTAGACACATGTTGAACTTTCTTTTGTTTTTCCTTTATTTAGGATCATAACTCACTTTCCTTAGATCTCTTAAGTTTCACCATTTGAATTATAATGAATCATATGTTGGTAATAAACCTAAGACACATATAAAGCGATGTAGACCAAGCGTTTTTCAAAAATAAAAATCCTTAAAAAAGAAGCAAGTAATGAAGATGCTCAAGTTAAGGTATTAGCGAGACACTAGACATCATCGTTCCACATGAATCTTAGTTAAATGAAAATAAAGAGATCTTAGTAAATTATATCATGTTTAAAAATATATAGAACCAAAATAAAATCGACGTCAATGATACTTTTAGATATAATGTAGCACTAGAAATGATGAAAATAATGAGGATCAAGAATGAAGATATGTATATTAATAAAAACGGATAAATATTTGCCCAAAATGAAGAGACGCAAATGAGGAAGAAATTGAATTCTCTCACGAAAGGAAAGTTTTCGGACTAGTAATCCATACACATGAAACATGTCCTTTGTACGAAATCATGATGTGAAAAATGAAATTGAATGATATAAGACAAAACTGATAGTACAAGGATTTTCACAGATAAATAAACTGATTATGAGAAGACATGTTATCCGGCGCTGGATACAATTACTTTTTCAATATCTGGTATTACAAAGAGAGAATTAATGTACGTCTTACGAATGTTATGACTCACTTGATACCAAAAGTTACATGAAACTCATTGAAGGATTTAAAATGTGAAAATCATGTAGGGTAAGTGTTTATACAACAATCATAATGTATTCAGGGCAATCTAACACCAAAGAATCAATGAACGTACAATCATAATGTATTAACAAAACTTGAATATAAATACAGATACGTAATCTGGAAACCAGGAGCTAGCCAACCTTAATCTGATACAAACTATGACGCGTAAACAAGGAGTAAAACCAAACGACTTCTCTTATTATGAACTTGAAGATTACACTTATTTGAAGTGAAAGACAACTTTAGCGGCTCCCGGTACTATTATTTTGAATTAGAGACTCATAGTGGAATTAACCCTAAAGCATAGGAATGCAAAAAGCACTTACCTCAAAGAAAAATTACTATTCTAGTCCCTAAGTTATCAATGAGACATGAATAGCCCTTAAACTAATCAGAACCTTAAACTATCAAAATTGTCAATAATAGTCTTGAACTTTAACCCAACATATAACAAAAACTAACATACTACTTAATAGTTTATTGCTGAAATAGAACTAACCTAATATGTTTTTAAATTACAAGATATTTTAATTTGCGAACCGATCTGCCAAAAATATATATCAAACTTTTTGAGCAAGAAAACTCTACCAAAGGTATATGGCCCCAAATCTTGTTCCATTACATGATGGGTCTACTACAAACCAATAGCAATTGTAATATCTTCATTTGAAATTTCGAAAATGCCCAATACAAAGCTAAAGTATAGAGACAAAGCCCAACCCGAAACTAAAACTAAACCAGCAAAAGGAAACAAACTCGTATATATAGAAGGGTATTTGAATTGTGAACGAAATTAGCTAGCCTGGGGCCGATCAATAATAAAATCTAAACGAAAACGTAATAATAGGTTCGATTCGTCATAATATCACAACGGTTACGGCATTCGCCGTAGTGCACGATACCGAAAAAAGTAGGCGATCCTGAATATAACTCTGTTTCCAAAAAAATTATATCAAAATGTCGACAAAAAAATTAAAAACATTGGCTTGCTCCGTTTTTAAAAGAAGTTAACAAATGAAAGTTATTAAAGGAAAACGAAATTGATAGAAAACTAAACGGCTTAAAAATGTATATTATATATAGTATATAAGGGTGAAAATGAAAAAAAAAAAGGCAAGACGTGGCAAGAATTCAGTGGTCTGCGGCGGATGTCGGGCCATCACTAATAAGTCTAAACGAAAACGTTATAATAGGCTCGGTTCTTTACACTAACACAACGGTTACGGCAGTCGCTATAGCGCACGATACTAAATAAATAGGCGATCATGAATATAACTCCGTTTAAAAAAAGTATATCGAAACGTCGACAAAAAAATTGATATATGATTCCATAAGGGTGGTTCATTTACAACACTAAGACAAGTATAGGTCCTGATTTGATCTTCTGTTAAGATTTAAGAACCGGATTTAAATGGTATTAAATTATTATATAGAGTTATATTAATAACATAACACAGTGCCAGGTCGGTGGAGAACTATTTATCGCAAGATAATTGATTAGTCCACTCACTTGCAAATGGAAGCAAATTCATTTCCTACCTCAATATTTTATTTTCTGCTGCCTTCCCTTTTATTCTTTTATGCTTTCCTTTTTATCCTTTAATTTTTCTTATTTCAGTTTTTATTTGAATTCATTTAACTTTGTTTCTGTTTTTGTTCTTTGTTTTTTACTTTCTTTTATTATTTTGTTTTAGACTCTAATTCTTTGATTTTTTTTTTGTTCTTTTTTTACCTTAAATTTTCTTTTTCTTTTTATTTGTTTATATATATATAGAGAGAGGGATGTTCTATTGAGAACCAAAGAATTGTTGAGAACCAAAGGAACCATCCTAAACCATTCATTTTTTTCTATTGATTTAATTTATTTAATTAAATTAGAAGGGCTCTTTTGTGATTTTGCAAATCAGTTATTAGGTTACGTGTGATTCATATGAGAAGATTTTAAACTGCCACACCCACGATCTCATAGGTTACGTATGTTTTCATCGATCCTTCTAATATTATTTTCTATTGAAGCAAATCAATTCTTGTACATCAATGAATTAAATATTATTATACATACTTTTTTTTTGCTAGTGCATATATTCATACACTAAAACAATGATATGCATACTCATGTATGACTTCAAAAATATTTATTTGTTGCTAGTGCATACGTGCATACACTAAAACATGATGTTCATACATATATGTATGACTTCAAAATGTTTATGCGTAGTGGATTATGTATAAATTTAAAATTTACCTATTGTTATTAATTTAAAAATGCACATATCCACAAATACATACATGCTTAAATGAATCTGCATCTTTTAAAAGAGAGGTGAAAAAAATCTAAGTAGAGAGAGGAGATAGAAATTAATGAAACTAAAGGGATAATTAAAGTATTTTACACACACAATAGATAAGAGTTACACTACTTGAATCAATTAGCAAAATGACAAGATTGTATGATCCTAAAAAAAAACAACTGTGTATAAAATACGGTTTTTATCAAGCCACTAACAATATATAAGAAAGTACTATAATGCCCTTAATAATATCTAGAAATTAAAATAATAAAAATTTCAAAAAGAAAATGAATGGTTGAAAATGTTCTCATAGTTCTCTATATTTTCTTAGTTCTCTAAAGAATACATCCCTATATATATATATATATATATATATTACTTTAAGTCGTCAATTGTTACATTTTTTGTTAGTTTTTTTCTCCTTTTTTTGATTTCTTTCTTGATTTTCTTCCCCGTCATAAAGCGCGAATTTGTGTGAATTTTTCGACGTTAACTTCTTTCATGATCTAACGCCTACCGTCGCAACGCGCGGGTTAAAGTTTACTAGTTTATATACATATCATAAATCTATTACTTTTTAGTCATTTTTTTTATTCTTAAAAACATATTAAGTTTTTATAATAGATAATGTTTTACAATAGTAATTCAAAGTAACTAGTCCATCAAACAAAATTTGATTTCATCATATCTATATCTATACTATATAATAAATAAAGATTTTGGAGTGACACTTGTCACTCTTATATTTACTCTTAAAATTTTTTTCCGCATCTTTCTCCTATTAATTACACAAGTTTCTTAATTTTTTTTTGTTTCCAGATTCTCTCTCTTATTAAATAATAATGATTTTTATAAAACGTTTTTTTTATTTTAAAAAAATACGCATGTTCATAAACTATTTCACCAATAACATCCAACATACAAATCTTTATAAAACTACTGGTTTACAACAAGTTGTCTTTATTCAACACATGTAATACATGAGTTTTAACCTAGTTATATAATAAATAAAGGTTTTGGTGAGTCATATTTCTCGCCTCTTGCTTCTCTCTTTTATTAATTGCACAAACTTTCTTTAATTGTTTTTTAATAAGTTTTTGTGGAAAAGTAATTAATATATTAAAATAAATTAATAAAGGATTAATAATGATCTCTATAGTTATTTTTATAAAATATTTTTTATTCAAAAAAAATATAGGTTTGTTCATAAAACATTTTTAGAAATTGAACATTTTTTTTCATTCTTTTAATAAAACACTTTTAAAAAGTAACTATATGACGATTCTAAAATTTGTATTAAAAAACTATGTAATATGTTATAAATTTGTAATACGTAAATATTTATTATTAAGTATATAATATTGGATTTATTTATTACATTTATTTAACTCGGGTAATACACGGGGTTTGTAACCTAGTTGATAATAAATACAAAATTTATTTTTAATTTGATATTTAATATAGAAGTTCAGTCACTTGTTGAATAAATAAGTAAAGAATGTTGTTTTAACCTTAACATTTTTAAACAAATTAATAATTTATATACATATTTTTACAATTATTCCTAATACATTCAGAAATTGATATAATTAAAGATATATAAACGACATCGATAAGTTGATTAAAAAGTAAAAAAATAATTAATAAAAAAAAACTTTCTTTTGTGTGTTATAATTAAAGACCTAAAAAGTCTTCGAATATGTAGAGATGCCCTTAGTCAAAAGAAAGTAAAAAGTCACCATACTAAATATTTTCTACTTTGTGGAACATATATTCTATAAAGAAACATATATTCTACTTTCGAATATATGCGTTAGATCGCGAGTTTTAATTAACAAAAGTCATGTGGTATATATATTCAAATTCGTCCAACTTATTTTCAGAGCTATACCAGAATTTGAACTTAAGGTTTTTAATAAAAATACTTTTATCTAACAATCTTTTATTCTAAAAGTTATAAAAACTATATATTAACACACACACATATATATATTATAATAGAAATGAACGAACGTAAAAGAACATTTAAGCAAATTACCAACACGAGACGTTCTTTTTGACATAATCAGGCGTGCCGGGATTTCTGCTAAGAAAGAAGCAGCGGTGAATTTCTTGACCGACCCGTTGGGAGGAAGGTCAACACTTAGACCAACTGACATTTTGGTATTTGGATAGATAAGAGGAAACACGTGTGTGTGGATCTCACATGGGTTTCCCCTCTTGTGGGGTTGGAGAGTAGTGCTTACACAATGGATCTAACTGTTTTAAAATCTGCTTCATACAAAGAGACGAAACACGAGAAAACGTGCATGGACAACCAACATGTGTTTATTCCATTTGCAATTGATATTTTTGGTTTTCTTACGTATGAGGTTGTGGAGTTACTTAGTCAAGTGCAACAGGTCATGCATAGTTATCTTATAACCCCAAGATTTATGATTGTAGTTTTAAACTTAGTTTTACTATAAAAAAAAGGCTATAGGCTCAACTTTGTTGACCGTTTGCCTTCGAAATGAAGTAGAAAAAAATTATGTGTAATAAATGAATGATTTTGAAAATTAAGATCATGCCCTAAAACTATTGCTTTCTACTTTCTTTTTCTTTGATGAACATCAAATAGTATAATTATTTTGAAAATAATTATTTTAAAGGGGTTTGCACATTTCGTGCTTTACTGCTGTACCATGCGCATTAATATAATAATTATTTTCAAGACGGATGAATATTAGGACCACATTAAAAGAAAAACACGATATAAATTCCACTCGATATTTGCATAGATGATAACGATATTGATGCTCCTGTGTAGCAGTCTGCGATATTGATGCTCCTGTGTAGCAGTCTGCAAATCTCTCTTTATCTTTGTCAAATATTTTTCTTCTTCTTTATTATAGTTCATTGGAAAATTTAAAAACATTTCATTATAATAATTATATTAATAAAATAAAATGATAAGAACACTGTTTAAAATAAGTCTGTCAAGCCAAAGAGGTTGTGGTGTAGTGTTTGAGGTGAGGCCTGAAGTCTCAATGGACCCGGGTTCAATCCCTGCCACCACCATTAATTTATGAGGCATGCAAATGAGGCCTAGTTCTTAGGCTGATGCACCAGGGTTTTACCCACGCCGATCCAGAGTTCGAGCCTCGGCTCTTCCTCAAGCCCGGAAGGGCCGTATTGGGTGGGATTTTTCCTTGGATGCTCTCCAACTCTGACGTCAAGTGGCCCGGTTAAGACAACATATTAGCCGGAGTTGGACGAGGCTCTACCATGTGACGGGGATGCGACGTTACAACATTCAATGTTCGTCGTTAAAAAAAAATAAGTCTGCCAATGAACACATATACCCATCTTTTAATTTTCTTGCAGGTTGAGAGTGACGTGAGGGCAATTTAATTATTTTTTTATAAAAAAAGAAAAAAAAACAATATCTTATAGTTAAGTATATATTTCATTTGTCAATATGTGTTTTCAAATATTACTAAAATTTGGGTTTTGATTGAACTCAAAGTGATGGAAATTGGGAACCCGAAAACCATGTTAGGTTGGTTTGAGCTTATATTATGAGTTAAATAATTGTCATGTTTTGGTTGGGTCTAACAATGGATTTGTTTCATTTCCATTGATATCTATTATGGTATTCATACTTTATTCTGATCTTGGCCTGGTTCGATCTGGTGCAATAGGCTTTGATGAAAATTTTAGATTGAATCGTAAGTATTGTTTTGAAAAACGATAAACCAAATATCCAACTGGGCGGCTAGATCAACGAAAACATTCAAAAACAATTCATTTTACCATTTGAATCGGCTTTTTTTTTTTAAATCATTAGTTAAATAAAGATTTTAATCAGTGGCGGACCCAGGAAATTGTTTTATAGGGGTCGGAGATTTTTTAGGGTCGATTGTCAATAATTAAATATTATTTTTTTTCGGCCCGAATCGGGTCGGGTAACACAATAAAACGATGAAAACTGACAAAATTATAAACGAATAATAGTAATATGATGTTTGTCACTAGAAATGAATAATTAAAAAAACAATATCCATATAATTGTTCTCTACGGGTTTTTATTTTTAAAACCGAACCATTACATAACTTTTCTAAACAACTCTTTTTTAATATAACAAACACAATTATCAACTCTTTTTTCAATAGTTACCAAACCAAACGTACCCAGTATAATCCCACACATAGCTAACGCTATTAGTAGGGTCTGGGGAGGGTGTGATGAGGGCAAACCTTACCCCTATCCAAGGGATAGAGAGACTGCTCCCGTTTAGACCCCCGGCTCCATGGGAAAGAAAAAGATAAAAATATAAATAAAATTAATGAGTAATAAAGTAAAATATATAAATAGGTATTGGGTTAAAGGTTTGATTTAATTGGTTTTTATTTATAAAAATCTATAATCCTAAAAAAATAGTTCTTGTGGGTCTGTGTCAAAATTTTATGAAGGTCGCTCGAAAATATACCATATATATAACAACGAAAGAAAAAAAAAGTAACGGTGTCGGCCGACCCGCTGACAAAAGGGTAGGTCCGCCAATGATTTTAATAGTGTTATATAAGATTGTTCGTTAAGATTATAAATATAAATGATTGTATTTTGAAATTTAAATAGCATATTCCGTAAATAAGTATTCTATGACATTCACGTTGTAATATAAATTCTAGTTATTGTTAGTTTAAAGTTTATATGATTAATATTAGTCAAAATATGATGATAGTATATAAAACTTTATTACAAAAGTTTTATCTCGTGGTGTTTATTATTGTAGTCAACATCAATGATATGCCAACCTAGAAAGAAAAAAAAACTTGTATATTATGTATTAACCGGTTGGTTATCGCCCGCGCTCCGCAGTTGGTTCGAAACGTAAATAAATAAAAGCAAATAACTTCGGTACGTTCTATGTGATGTTAAAAAAAGTATGTCGCACCGGTATATTCAATAGTCACGAAAAAGCTACCTCGTTGTATACGAAAGAGAAGTTATTCGAAAAAAGTTTACATCGAAACGTATATAAAAGAAGCACGCCGGCCGCACATTACGGCGAAGCTTCATTCCTCAGCAAAGTGTTCATTTCTTTTTCGCCAGGTTTCATTCTCTTTCTTTTTTGATTGGGTCGGTTTAGACTTATATAAAAAACGTCGCAAGGGTGTATTTTGAGATGAGTGTCGGACGGTTTAAAATACGTTTAAATCAATCGGTTGATTTAAAAATATTGTTACGAAAATTCACTTCGAAACGCAGATAAAAATAGGCACGTCGCAATGCCAATTTCAAAATTTTATAAAACATCATATTATCATAGTTTTAAAAGTTTTAATAGTAAATCATTTCCTTTGTTTTATTAAAGTGGTGTGTTACGTGGTGGGATCGAAATGTAGATACGGATGACGTTGTAGTACGTGTACGTACGTGAATCACTGGGCATGAACGCTATTTGTTTGTTTTTACGAAAGAAATTGTATTTAAGAAAAAATAAAAAATCAAGTTATTGTTCATGTGGACCATGTTACAGCGGGTGAAGATAAAATAAAAAAGAGGGACCCGCAACGGTATATGTGGAGATGTGTGTTGAATCGTTTTGAAAAAAAAACGGTTTAAAAAAACGTTTAAAACAACCGATGGGTTTAAAAGTGATGTTACATAAATTAACGTCGAAACATAGATAAAAATATGCAAGTCGTAACGTCAAATTCGAAATTTAAAGCATTATATTTTAAAGCTGCAAGTGGGAGAAAAAAACTACGAAAAAATTGGAACCTTGAAGCAGTTTTGACGACTCGTACGTTTGTGATTTGTTGACCTGTATATTATTACGTCCAACTCCGTTTCGAATGAATATATGTGAAATTTGATAAAACATCATATTTTAAAAGTTATAGGGAAAAAACAAAATACTTTAAAATTAATTTTAATAATAAAACAATCATTTAAGAAACAATAAAATGTTGATGAAAGCTTCACACAATCGTGCATTGAGGGTTTGTATGTTATGCTTAAACACTTACCAACTTGGGTTTAAGGTTTAGTGAATAAAAAAAGTAAAAAATAAAAAAAAGTGTTCGCCGACCATACAAAATAAGGAAGTAGTAATAATATGAAAAACTTAATTTTTGAAACGTATTTGTTTTAGTAATTATATTGTTTTCCTTGTAACGAATATGACACTTGTCATAGTTGTATTTATTTTTTTATTTTAAATTAGACACCATTATGGCTGATGTTATATAAGATGGTTAAAACTTTCTTCTAGAATATTAATTTTCACATTTTATTAAATAATTTGAAAAAAAAGAAAATATAATTGAAATTATTAGTAAGTAAAAGAAATCAAATAGGATCCAATGATCTAGCTATGATGCATTGAAGTGGTCACTCATGGATTAATTTCAAGCACCAATATCATGTTTTTGGTGGTTGGGTTTGTCGTACTTGAAATACGGAATAAATTTGTTGAAAAATTAGTCGGTTTTATTAAACAAATTATAAAGAGACTAATGATATTTTTTGTTCATGTGGATTAGAAAAATTACTAAAAAAATCATCTTTACACTCATTTAGAATGTACGTTAAATCAGGAGATCAAGAACACGATACTAACACACAAGATGATCAACTTGATTGACTCTTTGATTACTAGAAAAATGAGATTACAATACTAAAAATTAAAAGGAAAACACAGATTCCATTATACTAATATTAACTTGACATCCAAGTAGGGGTGTTCAAATTTCGGATAGTGGATATTACTATCCGAATCCGTATCCGAAATTCGGATATCCGAAGTTTCGGATACGGATTCGGATAGTAAATCGGATATCCGAATTCTGGAAAAAAAATTTGTATTGTGGTATTTGAATTTTGAATTCTAAATAACAAGGACATTCACCTGTGAAGTTGTTTTAGCTCCATAGGTTAACACATTTTTTCTTCATTTCACTGAATTATAAATTCACTTCAAAAATTAAACTGTAATTTATTAGCATAAAATTCAACCTACCAATAATGCTCTACTGCAACTGTAGGGGCTGTGGGAAATGAGAAGCCAGGAACGCGAAGGGGGAGTCAGGAGCATAAGAATGGTTATGTGAGACTCACTTAGTGGCCCAAACAACTAATTACCTTTCAATCTTGGTCGCCTGGTCGGATTTGAGGCCTGAGGGTACTGCGGCGATCGACAAACTGAAGGGTGGCGCCGTGGCTGTAGTCGTCGGTAGCTTAGCGCGGCTAGATTGGAGTCGGAGGATGAAGGAGTGGTGGGCTGGTGGCTGAAATTCTGGAAGTGGAAGCCCTTTTAGAGTTTTAGGGTTAGAAATGTGTAATTAATAAATATGTAATAAATAATTAAAAAATAAAATATTTCGGATTCGGATATCCGAAATATCCGAAGTTTTCCAATTTTAATATCCGAATACAACCCAGCAACATATGACTGCAAGTAACTCATCATATCTGTTTTTCACGGTAAATTTGATTTTTTTTCACGGTCTACATTTTTAAAAGTAAATATCGTTGTTAGAAAACAGTCTTTACGAGGGTTACAAATACAACCCTATAATACAACCCACACAACACTAAACAGATATGATGAGTTACTTGTAGTCATGCGCACACATCCGAAATATACCATGGGGGTGCATAAGTGCATTCAACCAATTTGTTGATAGATACATCTTTTTGAGATGTCTAAACATGAAGAGTATTAATCCCACACCGATAATGACAACCTAATTACCATCAATAAGTGTAATGTGAAGGCAACAATAAAGTCACAAGTATCACCACTCACATGAGTAGACGAGCAACTTTGATTTATTGACTTGAAACACATGCACCTAATATTATTTTATTGACTTTCAACTATGTATGGAGCACCACCCTCATAAACCAACGTCTCATCCATCATCTTACTTTTAATGAGTTTAAATGACTTTGTTCATTGACGCTAACTGTTATGTTATGCCTATCAGTCACAAGGTTTGATTGTAATACCCAGTTTAAACTATAGTGATTCTCTATACTTGCCTTATTAAAACATGTATCATATGAATTGTACTCAAACTTTTGATATTACTTATGCTGTTAAAACCTATGTATGTTCACCAACTATTTTTGATTGACCATGTTTTCATCATGTTTCAGGTACTAGTGTATGAGATCATATACAAGAAACTACATATAGGATTTGAACTTAGTGAACAAAAAAATTGAACATGTTGATGTATTTGATTTTGGATGTTGATTATGAATATCTAATAAATATACAAAAGCAAATGAATGATCAGTAAAAACGTCAATATGTTATCAGTGAATGACTATATACGTTATACGTAAAGTATACGATATCCGATTAAACAAACAAGATAAATCATAATCATTTACCTATTTTGGGTTCTTTTCGTAAGTTTTCTATTATTATTATTATTATTTAAATTAATAAAACAATAACTTAATTAATTTACACGAAATGAAAATTCAAGTTTGAGGAAGTTTTAATATGAATTAGAACAAATATTTTGTATTCAGTTTTCACTAGTAGCATGAGTCTTCAATTCTTGTAATTTTATTATAACTTCGTTAAAATCTGAAAACAAATTCAGATGATTCTCTCTTTCTTTTAAGAAAAATGCATATTTTGATATTAAAAATATATTATTGAAAAGCTAACAATAAAAAAGAGTACATATGAAAAAAACCAAGAAATTTTTGGTTTATTCATTTTTTATACCAATGAAAATATTTTAATGTTAGTCAAATCACATAGGCCTTTCTATCCAGATCTCTATACTTTAACTATAAAACATATTTATCCTTCAAATTTAAAGATTTTTTTTTCAAGTTTCACTTCTTAGAGCATCCATAACATAATTGTTATATATATAATATCATTAAATTATAAAGGAAAAAAAAATAAAATTTAAGTTAAAGTTTTAAATCATGTTTTTTAAACCTTATCGGTCGACAATAAATTGAGAGGGTCAAAATAAAAAATGTTTACCAAGTTACATACCCATATTTAATGGAAATTTGCCTCGCTAGAAGATCAAAGGACCCTCTGGACCCAGGGCCGGCCCCGAGGATTCGAATGCCCTACACGAGCCGAAAAAAAAGGCCCATAACTAAATATATAATTTTATAAACTATTTTTTAACGCAAATTAACGTTATAGCATAGACATAACAAAATCATAGTATCAGAATGACATACCGTAATATCTAACCGGTGATTCGTGAAGCTCGCCTAGCATTCTTCGCTGCAAATCTAACCGGTGATTCGTGAATGCCCTCATCCTTTTGTTTCCTTTTACGTTTTTGAGCACCCGATGCTTGTTTAGGAGGCATAGTTTCTTTAACAATCTAAAATAAAAAAATTAGGACTAATATCAAATAATCATTCTAAGTTATTTATGGCTAAAAAAATTAGGGCTAATATCAAATAATCATTCTAAATTAGGGCTAAAAAAATTCGGTTCATCATATACACTTCAACCCACTTTGAATAGTTGCAATAACTAATTAAGGACTAAAAAGTAAACAAATTGACCTAAAGGAATTGAAATCATGCTTATTTAAAAAAATCAACAAACTTACAAGTGGAAGGAAGGAGGCGTCGGCGGTGGTGGTGGTCGTCGGAGGAGGCACCGCTGCTGGCGGAGGTGGTGGTCGTCGGAGGCGCGGCTGGCTGTGGCGGTCGGTCGGTCAGAGCTAGCCTGGACAGGGGTGGGGGTCGGCGGTGGTCGACTGGATATTTTTTCCAGAGAACGTGTTACGTGGTTCTCTAACTGGTGATAAAGAATTGATGATATGGGCTGGAAATGGGCTGGAAATGGGCTGCAGTGGAATATAACCCAACATTTTTGTTATAAGCCCAAATAAGTCATTAAATTTTAAAAAAAGCCCATTGTTTTTTTTAAAAAAACGTTTTTTTTTTTTTTAAAAAAAAAGGCTCAATTACTTTTAAAAAAAGCCCAATTTTATATATAAATTTTTTTTTTGGACCCCTCAAAATGTTGGGCCCACTACAATCGTGTTGCCCGCAGACCCATTGGGCCGGCCCTGTCTGGACCTCCCTCTAATTCCACCGAAGCTTGATGATAATAACTAGACGTATATAAAATGTAAGATGAAATTATCAAATATAATTATATTATTATAAAAAATCAAAAGTTTCAAGATTTAATGATTATATTTTTATGGATGCAAGTTGGGGGAGATTTGGTAGTCCCTGTGACATGAGAGAGGCACGAAACAGGGGTTCCAATAACTTGATTCACAAACCAACCAAGTACCACCTTTAAATATAAAAAGTTTCAAAATACACCAAGAGTCAAACACTCCAGTATTAATATTTTCCATATTCTTTTGTGTAAAAAAATTTACGGTGAAAAACAAGTATGAAATATGCTTTTAACACATAACCAAGTCTAATAAACATGTGTTTAATACAAAACCAACTCTAATAAAGAAATATAAGAATTATATACTCTACTTGTATTCTTAGTAGATATAATGAAAGTTGAAAAAAAAATAGGGTAAGTGGTTATATAATCGTTTTATGTATTATAGTTAAAGTAAAAGATACAATTGTTCATAACTTCTCACCGTTCTTATTTTAAATTGATTTTGTATTAAACGATTCATGTAACTTACAAGTTACAAGCATATTAATGTAAGATTTTTAAGTAAATGTGTATTGTTTTTCAAATGGATGTATTAAAGCTATACACATTCGTTTGAAAATACTTTTTAACTTTTAAACATATGTAATTTTTATACATATTTGTTATCCCATATAAGGTTGTGTTAGGATTATTTGAAAAAGGAGTTGAATGTAGTTGCGTGTAACATGGACACAACATGTGCAACGCTTAAGCATGGAGAATTGTAGGCTAAACAATAGTGTATATGTGACTTAGACGTTTTTATTAATCAAATGCGAAACACAAATGTGTCTTGGAAGTATGTACCGTACATACTTCCAAGACACATTTGTGTTTTGTATTTGATTAATAAAAACGTTAAGTCACATATACACTATTGTTTAGCCTATAATGTATTATGCAGTAATATGGTTGTTATTTTATGAGTTTAATATGAAAATAATGTTTAAAATAATAATAATATAATAGTTTTCATAAAACTCTCAAAGTTGGATTTTATATAAATACTTATAATCAATTAATCCTAGAGAATTCAAAAAATACATTAAATTGTTATGTTGAAGTTGTTAAATTATCAATTTGATCAAACCTAAACTTAACTAAAAAACTGTAGGAACTGAATAAACAACTTCAGACTTTTTTCATTAATCAAAACTCGACACACCGTTAATGGTTTAAAAGATCCTATTCAAACTAAACATAAACCTAATCCTAAAAAACCACGCCGCCGCCATGGGCGGCCACGCCACCGACGGATGCTGCGAGTTCATGCCGTCGCCGACGTCTTCCCCCACCTACCCCACCTCGCTAAAATGCGCCGCCTGCGGCTGCCACCGGAATTTCCACCTCCGTGACCCCGACGAATCACTCTTCCCACCCATCCAACACCTCATCGAGTACCAACCCCTCCACCGCCACCACCCTCCACCTCCACCGTCACAACCAATCCCCCCTCCCACCACCGGCAGCCCCGGAAACTCACCATCCCCACCGCCGATCTCATCATCTTACTACCCACCTCCACCCCACATGCCCCTCCCCCTCACCACCCTCTTCTCCCCCCCACCGGCCGACAACCACCACATTCCGGCGATCCCCACCACCCCCGGCTCCGGCGCCGGTGCCGGGTCAAACCGTAGTAAAAAAAAGCGATTCCGAACAAAATTCACACAAGACCAGAAACAGAAGATGCAGGAAATTGCGGAAAGAGTGGATTGGAAAATTCAAAAGAACGAGGAAGAGATGATTGTGGCATTTTGCAACGAAATTGGTGTGGATAAAAATGTTTTCAAGGTATGGATGCATAACAATAAAACCGTTAAGAAAGATCTGACTAACAACATTCATTGTTCCGGTGAAGGCATTGATTTTATTATTTCAAGAAACGATAGCTTTAGTGCCGGTGGAACTGTGATTTGCACTAAAGCTTCATCGTCATCTTCTTGATCTTAAAATCTTTTTTAATTAATGATTAAATGCTGTTTGTTTTTAATTATGATGAATTAATAATACTAACTTCTGATACTCCTCGTACTTTGATGAGGATGAGAATCATGAGATTATGATCCTAATTGTGTTTGAGGCAAATCCCACCATAATACTAGGTACTTTTTAATTAAACAATTAGATCCAATTAATTTTAATATAATGGAATTTGGAGGAAGCTTTATATTCTCTATCTCATTTGCCACTTCTATAAAATATGCACTTTATCTTGTATCTTATCTACACAACTAAACATCACTTGCTCAAGTTTAAGTGATTTTATATTTTGTACTTTGGATTGTATTAAATATATTTTATGATGAATATATTTATTGTTTTAAATATTTTTTGAACACTTGTATCATAAACCAATAGACCAGGTTTTCAAGTCTTGTAGTGTCCGGTTTACATTTTTTTCTCTTTTCCTTTCGGTGCACGTTCTATGAGGTTGGGGCCAGCTTGGTGGTTCAGGCATCACACGGCTAGGCGTTCCGTGCGGGTTCGAGCCAAACGTGGCTGGGTTCCATTGTAGTCCACATTATTTTTACAAGCTTTCCAAACACAGTGAAAAGTTTAATTTCTCAAAGCTGCTATATTTTATAATTACTTTTAAAATATAACTTTTTATAAAATTTGAAATACATGGTTGTGACGTGCTTATTTTTATCTGTATTTTAATATATTTTTTTTCAAATCTAGTCCGGGTTAAATATAATATATTTTTAATTTTTTTTGCATAATAGCGTAATGCTTTTATAATTTTGAATATATACCGTTACAACATGTTTATTTAAGTATATGTGCGTTTTGGTAGCATGTTTGATATGAATAAAATTAAATAAAGATAGGAATGTTTGTTTCAGATTTTTAGATTTTATCAACCTCTTAAAAGTTAATCTACTCTTTTAATGTTTCAGGACTGAACATTTGAAGCTTTTAATGATTTAGTTCTAAACCAAACAACCCTTAAAAATAGTGATAGTTTAAAACAAAACATTTTTTTTTATTAAGAGATATTTTGATTATTTGAATAAAATTTCCACCAAAAACGGTAAAATGAAATGATGAGTTGGAAAGAAAAGGCTGAAATAAATCATAATTGGTGAATGTTTTAGCGACAGAGCAGGTGATGGCACCCCCACGTGCCTTCTTTTCTCCTAGTATCCAGTTTACACCCTTTAGTTTTACCACTTACCATTTTACACCCCATATTTTTCTAATAAAAGAATTTAACCTATATAAAGCCAAAACCAACACTCATCCATGCTAAGAAGATGACAATACATTTTTCGACCTACAAAACCAACTTAAAATTCATTATATACCACAAAATTGTATTCATATTCATAGATTTTTATAAAAGTATTTAAAACTAAAAATAAAAAATAATTTTACATTATTTTTTTGTCAGTGAGTTTATTTAATCATTTTGTAACTCTGTAACACCACCATTGGATAACGACCGGATGTTACGTTCAAAAGTAATACTTTATCAAATATTTTAAAAATTAACTTAATATAATTTATAATTGTCATGCTAAAATATATTTTTAAAAACATATTTTAACGAGTGTATGTGTTAATAATTTATATTATATTTTATTCAACTCGTGTAATACACAGTTTTAAACACATAAATTTTTATTACTGAAATCTTTATTCTAATAAATGATTTCAAATAATGACACATGTCATCTTAATTTTCTCACCAAATTTTTCTAATTTTCCCTATTTGAAGTAAATTTGAATTTTAAAATTTAATTATTATAATATTTTTCTTTTTCAAAAAAATATATATAAAATTTGAATTATAATTATTATTTCTTGTTTTACACATTATTTTAATTTTTTACATATTATTATACTTTTATTTTTCTATTAAACCACCCTGTAACATCCCGATAATCCGTATCCTAATAGTTCGGGTTAGTGGACTAACCGACTCTTTAATTAATGTCGTGGTTAGTGGGGATTGCCACGTAACACTTGATTTAATGAGGATAAAAGGACCTGCTAACCGTTTAAACGTCTAGTTCGAACTATAAACGTGCAAGACGATTTTAGAAGGACCCGATAGGAAATATAAGGGGATTTATATATACCACTTAAACTACAAACCCTAGCCATTCGGCTAGGGGTGTTACGCGACGGCAGAGAAGACGCAAGAGAGGGAGAGAAAGGGTGGAGGTCGGACAAGGGATTGGCGACGGTGGTCCAACGACGGGTTGCATCGGCGACGTCTTAACCCCGATAAGGTAATCCTCGTAAGCATTTTACTTCGTTTATGTACTATGTCTTGAGTAGAAATTCGGTTAGGGTGTGGAGTGGGAGTTCTTGATCTTCGGCGATGGGAATAGTGGTGGTTACGGGTGTAGCGGCATGGCGACGTCAAAGGGGATGACAGCGAAGGTAGATGGAAGCGACGGTGCATGCGACGAGGTGCATGGAGGTGTGGGTGGCAACGGTGGTGTTCTGCAGCTGTGCGGCGGCGGTGGTGGAGTAGCGAAGGTGGAGAAGGAGGCGACGACGGCAGTGGTGCTCGGCTGTTGTTGTAGCGACAGAGATGGTGGTACTGGCGACGGCGGGAGTCGGCTACAGTGGTGCTCCACGGCAGCGGACAGCGGGGTGAAGGTGGCGGTGGTGTTTTCGCGAGAAAGGGGAACCCGACTAGGGTGTTTGGGGAACAGCGGTGAACTTCGGGAACTCGGTGACTCAAGATGATGGGACGTGATGGTGGCTCACAACGAGAGGTGTTTGGTGGTGATGCGCGGTGATGGTGGTTCCCGGCAATGAACAAGGGAGGAGCATGGGGTTGGCTATTACCCGATGGAGGCTTTACTATTCGAGGGCTTTGCGTGCGACGTGCATGCATGCATGCTTGAATGGAAACCCGGTAGGCGTGTTCGTGGATCTACGGGTTCGACAAAGCGTACAGACGAGCAGATGAGACCAAGCGATGAGCTTATGTTATTTTATGCGTTATTAGACTTGCGTTTAGAACGTGCCTGATCAGGTGACCGTACATTGACAGGTTTGGATATTGAGCGGGTGATCAAAGTGCAGAGCAAGGATTCAGACTTGATAACTGGTGAGTTTCTAATCCCCCTCTTTTTACTGTTTTGGGGCTATCGTACATACATTCACGTGGCGTTAATATAATTAATCATGTTAAGGGTTTCGGGTTCTAACCCGACATGCTTTGAGTTTAAAATGAGTATTAAGAGTCGTAGGGACAATGGTGTGCTAAAGGCGGATCGGGGACAGTCGGGCTTTAAGTTAAATGCCCATGATTTTATGGGTGAGTCAATGATATGGTTTGTTAGTGCGTGACGTGTTAAGGGCCGAACGGGAACGGTTTGTGCCCGGTAGTAAAGGCTAATGAATTTATGATATTAAATGTGTTGTTCTAGGGTTGTGCGTGAGGTGTGTGTAATTAATGAGTCATATGTATAAGGTGTGATATTACATTTTTATATTTATGTGTCGGGTTTGCCTCGTTGTCCATGTGGCACGGCAAACGGTATCGTGAAGGACGAGGTACTTCGGGAAGTCACCAAAGGTGACAGTTAGTTGACAGGTGAATGATGAGCTCGGGGTGTGTTGATCGCCCTGACGAGGGTAACACTAACGAGGGTATAACGATGAGGTATGTGGTTGCATGCATATACATATATGTGTTAATTTGCATGCTAATGTTTAATTGTATTTACTGTGTATGAGTAGTGTTATTGTGACGTGTTGAATTGTGACGTGTAGTGTTAGATTGACCGTTGAGTCAAAACTTGTGACGGGACACATATAAGAGTCGTGTCAGTTATTTATGAGAGCCTTGGTCAAGGCAGGATGTGTTAGTGTTCTAGGGCATGTTGTGTTAACCCAGAGTCGGGTTAAGGTGTACTCTTAGATACGAGTTGTTAGCATAGTATGTAGAGTCTATGCTGCTATGATGGTAAGGTAAGGTCGTTATTATGTATGTTGAAAGTACGGGTGGAGTCTTGGGTAATAAACAGTTACGCGGTGTCATGGGGTGACACGGGATTGGTCCTTCATTAATAAAAGGGTAATCATATTTTACAAGGACGAGAGGGTCCGAATGAATTAAACCGAAGAACTTGGTGTGGGGGTTTTTCTTTAAATTAAACTATTAGAACTCACTCATCGTAGCTGACTTTATGTGTACGTTAGACTGTTTGCAGGTAAGCGGCATATCGACGTATCTTGACTTGGAAGCGGCGTTACTCGGATTGGTGTGTAGGCATTCGTAAGGTAAATCTAAGGACAATAAATGGTCATAAATGCTTTTATAAAGACTTCCGCTGTAGTTTTAATTATAATAAATGTATTTTTAATGAATACGACCCGTTATGAGAACCAACTGTAGGATGTCCGAGTTAGGGTCTTACACACTTCATATAATACATGGATATATAACCTAGTATATAATAGTACGCTTATTCAACTCAGGCAACGGATGATATTTCAACTTATCTTGTAATACATTGGAGAGGATGGTTCCGGTACAAAATAGAATTATCATAAAAATGGTAGGAATAGATCCTCACCTTCCATCAACTATGATCAACATCTGAGATTTTCTTTGTGACAATGTTGTAAATTAGATGTTATTTCAAAATCAAAAAAGGGCATATTAGAGATTTTCCCAATTGTAATCCCTTAAATGGGTTGAGATAATCAAGGAGAATCCAATTAAAAAAAAGATAAATCTCTCCATAAATTTAGCAATAATCACGGAGTCAAACAACAATATAAAATGAATTTTTTTCAAAAATATAGTGCAAATATTTGAATTTATCAAACCAAAATACATGGATTAGATATATTTTTTGTGATGCTGCGTATGTATTTTACCAAACTTAAGTTAGGGTTTATGTTGCGGTTTATCAATGTGTTGGTATGGGTTATAATGGGTTTGTTTTCTGTTGGTTGAGGTTTATACTATATTAACAGATGTAACATGTGTTGGTATGAAAACAAGCTAGTGTTAGCATTTAAACATAGTGAAATGTTAGGGTCAGAAGGGTTTATTATTTATTATTGTGTGTTGCTAATTGGATATCGATTTAGTGCTTTTAACACATTTACTATCCAAGCTGTTAGTTAGTTACAACACAATTATTTTATAAACAACACATTTATTTTATAAAACAACACAACTATTTTAAAAACAACATGTTTATTTTATAAAACAACATAATTATTTTTTAAACAACACATTTATTTTATAAAACAACACAATTGTTTTATAAACAACACATTATTTTATAAAACAACACAATTATTTTATAAACAACACGCTTATTTTATAAAACAACATAATTATTTTATAAACAACACATTTATTTTATAAAACAACACAATTGTTTTATAAACAACACATTTATTTTATAAAACAACACAATTATTAAGTGAAAAATATCTTAACAATAAAATGTTATTAAAAAAAATAATTCCGAATCAGAAAAATAAAATAGAAGAATTGTATCGCAACCAAAAAATTAGAATCGAATCATAATATTAAAAATGAAAACTCGTAAATTTTTACTATATTAATATTAAAAATAAAAGCTCGTAAATTTTTTGCTTAATTATAGGGATTACCATAAAATATTATGACCAAATATACTAAAATACCCTTATGTATAAAATGGTGGATGTCCATGTGTCATTATTTGGTTGGTTCCTACGTTTTTTAGACTAATTATGTTTTGTATTTGATCCTACCTCATACATTGGATTTCAACTTATAAAGGAGGCTGCTATTTTATGACACATTTCTTTTTATCTAACAGAAAAATATTAAAATTTGGGCAACTGTTTCGAGAACGTCATATTCTTATTTCAGAATGCTATAAATATTTATTTAAAAAAAACTTTTGTGGTTAGCAATTATCCAATACAAAAATATTAAAATTTGGGTAACTGTTTCGAGAATGTCATATTCTTATTTCAGAATGATATAAATATGTATTTAAAAAAACTTAGGGGCTGTCTGGTAGCATTTTAATGATTACATTAATAGGTTACCTTTGAATCGTTCAGAGGTAAGGAGTGTTTGTTTCACTGACAGAGCACATCTTAATGGTTCATTTTACCTCTTAATAATTCAGCTGAAAAACAATTTCTGAACCATTCAGAGCTTTTAGTGATTCAGTACTTAATGGTTCAGAACTTGCCAAACAGTCCCTAAGTTACACTTGTTTTCTGCTTTAAATCCGGAAACTTGACTAGTGCAATGGTAGTTTACCTGATTCTATTGAATAACAAGATATTTTTGGGGTCCTGTAAATTTTCCTGTAATGAGTTCTCATAATTATAATAAAAATTATTTAAAAAACCTATATAATACTAATAATTTATTACTAATCATTTTAAATGCTTTTAAACAAGGAAGAATTCATCCAAAATATATTTTTCTTGGACAAATATAATATCAAACTATCGAAAAAAAATTAAAAAAAAAGTACACTAGGTGTGTGTTCTGAAAGGTAAAAACATTTAAAAAAAAGGTTAGGTTTAAAAGAAAATTTTTGTCACAGTTATTTTTTTGGCATGAATGATATGAATAAAATTAAATAAAGTGATTTTAATTGTTAATTAATTAAAAAATTTAATGCTTTTATTTACTTCTTTTACATTATATAAAAATTATTGGTGCTCAAGTTGGAAAATCTTAATTTTTTTGTAGCCTTTACAATCATATAAACTTTTATTGAATAAAATCTAAATAAAATTGATACGCATATTTTTAAACATCTTGGAGCACCCTTTTTGTGGTTGGGCCACTTGGCCCAGTTTCGGTGAATAGAGACCTACTACTAGTCCATGAATTCTCATTTATCCATTTCTTTTGTGTATTAAAAGGCCCATAAAAGTTCGACGTGGCCCGTAGTTTTAATATCCAATATTGATAGCTACATTCTAATAGGTGAAGGACTGAAGAAGGTATAGAATAATATCCGGACTCAATCTGACCCGATCTACCCAATGCGGGTACCACTGACGGGCCGAGGTAAGAAGATCCAGATTACTTGAGGTCGTGGGAAATGTGACCAAAAAATACGACTAATGACGTGGTAATCTACAAGAAATCTCTTTTTCTAAAAACGATATTTATTCTTACGTAGAAAGTTGGTCATAAGGAGAAGTCCACTCTCACTGTGATGAGGCTCATAGTGTTTCTATTCCGTAGAAATACCTAGCTTGCCTAAGGTGCTCTAGCTCGGTATCAGCGGATTATTGTTCAGGACCCCACTTGTCTTGTATTCTTGCTTCAATAGCAGGCAACGATGAATTTCAAAGTGAAAAAAAATGTTAGAGCAATGTAGACGATTTGAATTGAACATCACAGTCGGTTTTCTCAGACCAGACGATTTGAGTGAAGAAAAGAAACCGATGATATGGGGTAAAACTAGGAAACCATATATGATGATATAACTACCTAAAATAGAGTGTGCAATATTATACTAACATACAAAATCATAAGGGGTGAACAATACTATCATGTGATTGGATGATTTTGACGGTTTGATATGTGTCACACCTTAATTGGTTGACTTTTTTTTTCCTATTTTTTCTGCTGAAATCATGCCACTTTATGTTTTAACAAAATTAAATGCCAAGAATACTATAAACGTGGCTGTAGCCCAGTGGTAGGGGCCTTCCCTTGCCAAATTCTTGACGCGGGTTAGAGTCTCACCATTGTCCCCCACCACGTTTATTTTCCATTTTTTCTGTTTCTTTTCCTTTTTTTTTCTAGGTTTTATTCGTTTTCTTTTTTAATTTCTTTTTTTCCTAAGATTTTTTTGTTTTCCTTTTTTTATATATTTGGTTGTACGTTTTTTAGTATGTGATAATATTTTTTTCTTACTTTTACGTTACAAATTTTAACACTTCCGTTGTGTACGCATTATCGTGAATTACGACACCGCCGCGAAGCGCGGAGTATTCTACTAGTTACATACATATCTTTATAAATAATAAAAACAATAATTAGGAATTATGTGATTAGACGAGATTAGTTTTTGTTAAGTGTCATGAATGCTTCTAGCTACGTCGTTGCACTAGTCTATTGTCATATTTTGATCAATTATGCACATTGCACAACATCACTCGAGTAAGTGATTGGATACACATTATGAAAACATGAATAACTATTGATCTTATAATTCTAACATCTTCGATATGTTTAGATCACTGTCATGGCTAAGAAGCATCCAACACATTACGATGTCGTATGTGTTAAAATGGCTATGCTAAAAGTCTGTATCATTAATTAGCAAACAAAAGTATTGTGTCTTCATTTCTTTCTTCGATACATAAAGAAGACGGGTGATACATGAGTCCAAGTCGGTTATATATTGAAATTTTGCCAACTAACCACCATCAAAGGTACATTTTTTTATGATACATTACTAATGTTTCACGTATGAATTTAGTTATAGCCTATATTGATGAGATTAAAGTCACATATGTGGAATAAAGTAGATACACAGACTAGACTCGTGAATCTTATATTGCCGCGTTTCTCATGACTAAAGACGTGATATTATTCTAACATAATCATATGTAACATACTCAATAAAATAATATTGGCTTTCTTATATCGTCGCGTTTCTCATGACTATAGACGTGATATTATTTTCTTAATCATTAACGTATTATATTTTATAATGAGAGAACGGAAGTAATCAAGAAAAAACAACTACCCATGATCTAGTGGCATAATGTTATAGTGATTGTCACTAACAAAAGTGACATGAGTTTAAATATTTACAAATGTAAGATTAAATAATATTTATTCAGGTATAAATAAAATTATATAAAGAAAAAGTAAAAGCAACTTTCTTATAGGTTAAATTTAGACCTGGCAAACTGGGCGGGTCGGGCGGGTTCGGGTCACGGGTCATAACGGGTTCAAGCAAACTGGGCGGGTCGGACGATCGCCTCCACCACCACCGGCACCCACCCACCCCCACCCCCACCCTACCCCACCCCACCCTGTCACACCCTACCACGCCGCCACCACCCGATCGTCTCCACCACCGCCGACACCCACCCCACCCACCCCCCACCCGAAACACCCCACCACTCCGCCACCGCCCGATTGCCGCCACCACCACAGCCACGCACCCTACCCCACCCACCCCACCCCCACCAGTCACACCCCACCACCAGAGCCAATTTCAAAAGCCTCCACGAGACCACTGATAGTTTGGCTCGAATTTCCGGCGGTTTGCAGATGTCCAGGTCATATAAACTCTAACGGCGTTAAGTTTTTTTAATGGGGGGGTCCAATGTAAAAAAATAGTTTGAAAACAGGAACCGGTGGTAAGAATATTCTTAGTTAGGATTATTATTGATCAATTGATAAAAGATGAGATTATTAAAATTCAATAATCGTTTGTTTTTTAACCATGAATTTAAAATCCTTATATGGACCGGCATGCAGCCGATCAACACTTCCCCAAGAGTAAAGATATTGCTGCCTCTTTATTTATCCCTTTCTATATATACCACTTTACATCCCAAATTCTCCAATCAAACCATTTCCCGCTTTCCAATTCTTTCATCCTGCTCCTCGCTAACAGCCATGGCTAAGTTCCTCGCGATCCTGCTCTTAGCTGTGCTCGCAATCTCCATGC
Source organism: Smallanthus sonchifolius (assembly GCA_023525975.1). Taxonomy (NCBI): domain Eukaryota; kingdom Viridiplantae; phylum Streptophyta; class Magnoliopsida; order Asterales; family Asteraceae; genus Smallanthus; species Smallanthus sonchifolius. The sequence continues at coordinate 53,658,836 of CM042041.1, read as the reverse complement.
TTCAAGCTACTGTAGGTTTTTTCAGTTAACTTTTAGTTCGCTTAATTATACGTTCTGCATTGTGTTGCACGTGTTCTAGGTTCTTCGAACACGAACTGTGATATACGATTAGCTGTCAGTTGAGTTTTTTTCCAAAATGGTGTTGGTAGAAAACTTATTTACTAAAATGGATGATTTGAAAAATATTTACCAAAATAGGTGTTTTTTGAAAACTTCAATCTTCTCACTCCTAATTTTATTGAATAAACAAAATTTCTACTTAAAAAATATTCTTTAAAGAAAGTTAGTGAAAAAGTTTATTTAAAAAAAAGTTTGTTTAGAATTGAAACGTTTCATAACTTTTAAATAAAATTTTGTAAATGTTCTCTTTAATTTTAAAAATTTAGTTTTATAAATTTATAAACAACTTTAGCGATAATATTTAATTTAATCGTTGTTTATAGGGGTGTTTATGGTTTGGTTTAAAACCGTGAAACCGTCCAAACCGTTCGTCAGTTTGATTTTACGGTCGGTATTATAGATTTTTTTCTGAAGGTCGGTTTGGATAATTTGAAACCGTAATGAACGGTTTGGTCTACGGTTTGTAGCAAACACCGGTTAGAAAAAACTGGACCGGGCCGGAAAAAAACGGTTTGTAGCAAACACCGGCTTGATGTTAATATACATAAGCATACACTACACTATAGCCTGTTTTTTACGGCCCGGTCCAGTTTTTTCCGGCCGGTGTTTGCTACAAACCGTAAACCAAACTGTTTATTACAGTTTCAAATTTTCCAAACCGACCTTCGGAAAAAATCTATAAAACCAACCGTAAAATCAAACCGACGAACGGTTTGGACGGTTTCACAGTTTTAAACCAAACCATGAACACCCCTATAAACAACGATTAAATTAAATATTATCTTTAAAGTTGTTTATAAATTTATAGAAACTTAATTTATGAAATTATAAAACTAAATTTTTAAAATTAAAGAGAACGTTTAAAAAAAATTATTTGAAAATTTTGAAATATTTCCATTCTAAACAAACTTTTTTTAAAATAAACTTTTTCACTAACTTTCTTTAAAGAATATTTTTTAAGTAGAAATTTTGTTTATCCAATAAAATTAGGAGAGAGAAGATTGAAGTTTCAAAAAACACCTATTTTGGTAAATATTTTTTAAATCACCCATTTTAGTAAATAAGTTTTCTACGAACACCATTTTGGAAAAAAACTCGCTGTCAGTTAGCGTTTTTAACAATTACACGCACTTAACTGTGTTGAATTTATTGATTTGCGTTTTTGCGATTAATCGTCAATTGTTGCGTCTGTTTGTTAAAATTAAGATCTAGGTTATTCGAACGTGATCTGCGTTATTACTTGTCAGTTAGCATGATTATACACACTGTGGATCTGGATTCTTCGAACTTGATTTGCGTTCTTGCGATTAACCGTCAGTTTGTGATCGTAATTGTTGCGTTTGTTTGTCAAAATTGCGATCTAGGTTATTGAAATGTGATCTGTGTTATACGATTACTTGTCAGTTAGCGTGATTTATACACACTCACTGTATTAGATCTGGATTCTTCGAACGTGAATTTTGCTTTTGCTGTTGCGTTTGTTTGTCAAAATTACGATCTAGGTTACGTGATCTGTTTTCTATTTTTGTAGGTTTTGGCAAAAGGAGGGCATCACCATGGTTACGGTCCAGGAAGCTTGAAAAGCTCTCGTAAGTTTTCAACCATTCTAGATGCCATTGCACATTGCATAAACACTTGTACATCATACACATTAGAGTACAACTGCATACAGCATTAGAAGTGAGAATGCATTGATGATATCTTGTTTGACTGTCAAAATAGCTGTGACCTTTCAACTTTATTACTGTTCGGTTGTTGACTAGTTCATTGATTGGTCAAAGGATAGTAAGGTAATTTTTCTGACATTTTTGGGATTGTTGACCAGAATGCCCCGGGCAGTGCATAAGGAGATGCAGCAGGACGCAGTAACACAAGCCTTGCATATTTTTCTGTCAGAAGTGCTGTGCAAAGTGCCTTTGTGTACCACCGGGGTATTATGGGAATAAACAAGTGTGCCCTTGCTACAACAACTGGAAGACAAAGGAAGGAGGTCCAAAATGCCCCTAGGTTTTACATGAGTTTGCCTTTTGTAACATTTTAGATCTTTTTATGAGAATTATGGTTCTTGGGTTAGTAGTGTCTTTTAGTTATGGGGTCCATGTGATAAAAAGTGATGAATACGTGAAATAGTTTGATAGGGTAGGGAACTTCAACAAGTGGTTGTGTCATAATAAAGGTCTTTTCTACCTCTTTCTTTCTTGGTTGTTTATTAAATGAAAACATTATGTATTGAGAGACAGAGAGATGTAGTTTAAATGCGAACCATTAAATATATATGAAATATTTTATTTACTGGTATATATACGTTGGTGAATAGATGTATTTATCAGTGAATACGTTATTGTAACATCCCGAGTTTTAGAGTGCGAAAGAATTCACGAGAAATTAAAACTTAATAAAAAAGGGGGTAGAGGGCTTGGGCCGGAGTGTATGGGCCGAAAAAGGGCAAGGGTTTGGACCCTTATAAGTCTCAAGACCAGCCACAACCCTCATTTGCAACACCATTTTCGGAATTCTAGAGAGAGAAAGCGAGAGAGAGCCTAGAGAGAGAAAGTCCCGGTTTTCGGAGTAAGCTTCAAGGAGCATCAGCAAGAGTCTCGTGAGTGTTTATCACCGAAAGGGAAGCGATTTCAGGTAACCATTTGTTCCAGATCTGAGTTTTTGGTATGAGTTGGGTTTTGAAATAAAATCGGGTAAATGTTAGATTTTTACGTTTAAAAATGGAAAACAAAGTATAGATCTAGACTCTCGGTTAGAAAACACAAGTTTTCAACGTAAAAAGTTTGGATCTTGACGAGGTCGGATCTGCATGCAAAGTTAGGGTTTTGTGGGGAAGATGACTGAGCTGAAGGGTATCGAAACTAAGTAGTTTCGAGTCAGGGGCAAGCATCGAAACTAAGTAGTTTCGAGTCAGGGACGTGTATCGAAACTAGGTAGTTTCGATAGGTCAACGTGTATCGAAACTAGGTAGTTTCGATAGGTCAACGTGTATCGAAACTAGGTAGTTTCGATAGGTCAACGTGTATCGAAACTAGGAAGTTTCGAGTGGTCAGCATGTACCGAAACTAGGAAGTTTCGATAGGGTTGCATGTATCGAAACTAGGGAGTTTCGATAGGTCTACCAGTATCGAAACTAGGTAGTTTCGAATGAGTCTGATATGTGACGAATTGTTATGATTGTTCAGATTGTGTGAGATTCCAGTAGGACATCCCCGCTAAGATACCAGGTGAGTTCTAATCCCCTTTTTGCCTTCTTTAGGGGTGGTGTGCATACTTAGTGTAAAGTGTTTATTATATTTTATATATTATAAACTGAGGAGAAAAGCTATGTTTTAGTGAAAGGTTTAAAAGAGGCAAAATTATGTTTCAGTAAAGTAAGATATATCATTTTGCAAGCGTTTACTATATTTTTATATACATAAACAAAGGCATGATATATGTGCTAGTATGTTTTCAGTAAAGTAAGATATATCATTTGGCAAGCGTTTACTATATTTTCATATACATAAACAAAGGCATGATATATATGATAAGCTATGTTTCAGAAAGTAAGATGTATTTTATGATAAGCTATGTTTCAGAAAGAAAGATGTATTTTATGATAAGCTATGTTTCAGTAAAAGCAAAGATATATCATTTGGCAAGCGTTTACTATATTGTTATATACATAAACAAAGGCATGATATAAGTTAAGTTATGAAAGAGATTTACAGAAAGATTTATGAAAAGTAAAGTGAACAGCTTTCCTTCGGGAATGAGTACCAGTTTGTAAAGGTCCTTGGGACAGATGTTACTTGTACAAGATGTCAGATATGGGTTCCACCCATTAGTAAGAACCTTTGTGGTTCGTTAACAGTTGTACAATTGGGATGAGTGACGGCGGTTGCTCGGGAGGTCCACGCAACCTCCCTGTTAAGCGGTATTGTCGGTTCATGGATAGTGAGCCATGGGGGCATTGACCAGGGTATTGTCGGTTCATGGATAGTGAGCCATGGGGGCATTGACCAGGTACTCGTCGGTTCATGGATGAATCCATGGGGGCGGTACAGTAGTGACAAGGAATTGACGGATAAGCGGTATTGCCGGTTCATGGTCGTTGATCATGGGGGCATTGACCAGGTACTCGTCGGTTCATGGATGAATCCATGGGGGCGGTACAGTAGTGACAAGGAATTGACGGATAAGCGGTATTGTCGGTTCATGGTCGTTGATCATGGGGGCATTGACCAGGTACTTGTCGGTTCATGGATGTAAGCCATGAGGGCAGTACAGTAAAGAGGAATTGACGGTTTATTATACGTTTTAAACTGTTTGAAAAGTAAAGTGTGTTAAGTTTAGCCTTAATGGTAGTATATATGTTTGAAAAGTAAAGTGTGTTAAGTTTAGCCTTATTGGCAGTATATGTGTTTTAGTAAATCTTTTGTAAAATTGATTTAAAGTAAACGTTAGAACTCACTCAGCGTTGCTGATTTTTAGTATGCACATCAGTTAAGTGTAGGTGGCAGTAGATGGAAGTGGATGCTTGGCTTGGCGAGAAGAGTTACCCGAAGACCAGAGTCTGGCATCCTGTCTATGTTATTGTTTAGTTGATTCAGACAAGTTTCAGTTTGTATGTTGACAAGTTATGTTTAGACATGTTATGTATTTCCGCTGCGCATGTTGAAGTTTTAAATCGTTTCCGCTGTGTTAATGAATGTCTTATGATTAAGTTCTATGTGTTGATGAGTAAATCCAATAAGTGAGGCCTTTCGGGAAGGGGGCCTTACAAGTTGGTATCAGAGCCATAGTTTGAGAGATTTGGACATCCCCGATGTCCAGACTTAAACTGAGAATGGGACAAGTAGCGGATGCCAGTAACGGGTAACTCAAGCCAAGGCATCAGAGGTGTCAAGTAAGTAAAGTTTTTTTTTTCCTTTTAGAGTGTCAAGGTAAGAATAGAGGCTTTAGTGGAATCATGGAAGTGAATAAATAGAAAACAAGAAGTGATGTAATGGTTAATTGCAGATGGCCAGTGTATATTAACAGCTTACCTTACTTATTGTGTTCTACATATTCCCTAGCATGATGAAATTAAATTCCTTTGTTTTCTATCTTTCAGTTAGAGATGGCTAGACGTAGAGGAACTAGAGGAGGTGGAGGAGGAAGACGTGGTGGGCGTACAGGCCACCGCGGTGGAGCTAGTACAAACCAGGAGATTGAGGGGAGTGTTCACACTACCCATACCAATACGGTAGTCAGTCAACACAATGTTGAGCATGCGGCAGGAGATGATCAGACATTCGAGTTCGAGCCGGTCGTGCAAGCAGCTCTTGGCCGTGAATTTACCCGACTGCTAAAGGAAACCTTACCGGCCATACTAGACGAAGCCTTGAGGAAAGCCAAGGAGGACCCTAACACAACCCCAGTCACTGAAGGGCCTGTGGTGTTTCCAGCTATGGGAGGACCAAATTCGGTAGAGAACGTTGCACCGCCTGCTCGCGGCTGTGATTACAAAGCATTTCGAGGTTGTGATCCGCCTGTACTTACTGGGGAGAAAGAAGCAGCTGATACTTTAGACTGGATTAACGGTATGGAGTCGACCATTCGCCTTAGTGAATGTCGACCGGAACAAACAGTTATGTTCGCTGCAAAGTCGTTAAAAGGGGAAGCAGCACACTGGTGGGAAACTGTGAAACAGGCTAAGGGCGACCAAGCGGTCGAGCTAATGAGATGGAATGATCTGAAGGCATTGGTAACTGAGAAGTTTTGTCCTAAGAACGAGGTCCACAAGGTGGAAAGGGAATTCTTGACTCTGCAAGCTGGACTTATGACTCACCGGCAATACACTTCTAAGTATAATGAATTGGCACGTCTGGTGCCTCATCTTGTGACAACTGAAGAGAGGAGGATTCATTATTATGTTCAAGGGTTACCTCCGAAGATCCGTACTTTTGTCAAAGCCAACACACCGAGTACTTTTGAGTCGGTGGTTGTTCTAAGCGGCGTCGTGTATGATGACATCGCTTCTACTGAAGTTATCCCTGAGTTGCCCAAGAAGCAAGCAGTCAAGCGAACTGGTGAGGATCTCCAAGGTCCTGGTGAGAGAAGAGCAAGGGTAGAAGCTGAGGGCCTATGTGGCAAGTGCGGGAAGAAACATGGAGGAGAATGTAAAGCTGGACAGGTAGGATGCTTTAGGTGTGGCAAGTTCGGACACCAGTCACGCGACTGTCCAGAAAAGCCTAGATGCCACAACTGTGGAGAGCAGGGACATTTCAGCCGGGAATGTAGAAAGCCCAAGGAACCGGAAGCTGGGGGATTCGGAAAAGGAAAAGGTGCAGCGAAAGAACCCTACATGAACAAAGCCCAGGCGAGGGTCTACCAGATGACTCAGTAAGGTACGTTGCAAACTTTTATATATTATTGATTTCCTCAAATGATTAGCTAGCCCCATTAGTTTAGATGCCTTAGAATTTGAGATCGCCCCAGGATAGGCCCCGTGATAGTTAATCACAATGGCCTTCATGACCAAGCTGCCTTGCATAGCTACGGTTCATGCCACCCATTCTGTGATTAGCTATCAGTATAGCTTATGGCAGGTTTCGAGGACGAAACCTGTTGTAAGGAGGGTAGACTTGTAACATCCCGAGTTTTAGAGTGCGAAAGAATTCACGAGAAATTAAAACTTAATAAAAAAGGGGGTAGAGGGCTTGGGCCGGAGTGTATGGGCCGAAAAAGGGCAAGGGTTTGGACCCTTATAAGTCTCAAGACCAGCCACAACCCTCATTTGCAACACCATTTTCGGAATTCTAGAGAGAGAAAGCGAGAGAGAGCCTAGAGAGAGAAAGTCCCGGTTTTCGGAGTAAGCTTCAAGGAGCATCAGCAAGAGTCTCGTGAGTGTTTATCACCGAAAGGGAAGCGATTTCAGGTAACCATTTGTTCCAGATCTGAGTTTTTGGTATGAGTTGGGTTTTGAAATAAAATCGGGTAAATGTTAGATTTTTACGTTTAAAAATGGAAAACAAAGTATAGATCTAGACTCTCGGTTAGAAAACACAAGTTTTCAACGTAAAAAGTTTGGATCTTGACGAGGTCGGATCTGCATGCAAAGTTAGGGTTTTGTGGGGAAGATGACTGAGCTGAAGGGTATCGAAACTAAGTAGTTTCGAGTCAGGGGCAAGCATCGAAACTAAGTAGTTTCGAGTCAGGGACGTGTATCGAAACTAGGTAGTTTCGATAGGTCAACGTGTATCGAAACTAGGTAGTTTCGATAGGTCAACGTGTATCGAAACTAGGTAGTTTCGATAGGTCAACGTGTATCGAAACTAGGAAGTTTCGAGTGGTCAGCATGTACCGAAACTAGGAAGTTTCGATAGGGTTGCATGTATCGAAACTAGGGAGTTTCGATAGGTCTACCAGTATCGAAACTAGGTAGTTTCGAATGAGTCTGATATGTGACGAATTGTTATGATTGTTCAGATTGTGTGAGATTCCAGTAGGACATCCCCGCTAAGATACCAGGTGAGTTCTAATCCCCTTTTTGCCTTCTTTAGGGGTGGTGTGCATACTTAGTGTAAAGTGTTTATTATATTTTATATATTATAAACTGAGGAGAAAAGCTATGTTTTAGTGAAAGGTTTAAAAGAGGCAAAATTATGTTTCAGTAAAGTAAGATATATCATTTTGCAAGCGTTTACTATATTTTTATATACATAAACAAAGGCATGATATATGTGCTAGTATGTTTTCAGTAAAGTAAGATATATCATTTGGCAAGCGTTTACTATATTTTCATATACATAAACAAAGGCATGATATATATGATAAGCTATGTTTCAGAAAGTAAGATGTATTTTATGATAAGCTATGTTTCAGAAAGAAAGATGTATTTTATGATAAGCTATGTTTCAGTAAAAGCAAAGATATATCATTTGGCAAGCGTTTACTATATTGTTATATACATAAACAAAGGCATGATATAAGTTAAGTTATGAAAGAGATTTACAGAAAGATTTATGAAAAGTAAAGTGAACAGCTTTCCTTCGGGAATGAGTACCAGTTTGTAAAGGTCCTTGGGACAGATGTTACTTGTACAAGATGTCAGATATGGGTTCCACCCATTAGTAAGAACCTTTGTGGTTCGTTAACAGTTGTACAATTGGGATGAGTGACGGCGGTTGCTCGGGAGGTCCACGCAACCTCCCTGTTAAGCGGTATTGTCGGTTCATGGATAGTGAGCCATGGGGGCATTGACCAGGGTATTGTCGGTTCATGGATAGTGAGCCATGGGGGCATTGACCAGGTACTCGTCGGTTCATGGATGAATCCATGGGGGCGGTACAGTAGTGACAAGGAATTGACGGATAAGCGGTATTGCCGGTTCATGGTCGTTGATCATGGGGGCATTGACCAGGTACTCGTCGGTTCATGGATGAATCCATGGGGGCGGTACAGTAGTGACAAGGAATTGACGGATAAGCGGTATTGTCGGTTCATGGTCGTTGATCATGGGGGCATTGACCAGGTACTTGTCGGTTCATGGATGTAAGCCATGAGGGCAGTACAGTAAAGAGGAATTGACGGTTTATTATACGTTTTAAACTGTTTGAAAAGTAAAGTGTGTTAAGTTTAGCCTTAATGGCAGTATATATGTTTGAAAAGTAAAGTGTGTTAAGTTTAGCCTTATTGGCAGTATATGTGTTTTAGTAAATCTTTTGTAAAATTGATTTAAAGTAAACGTTAGAACTCACTCAGCGTTGCTGATTTTTAGTATGCACATCAGTTAAGTGTAGGTGGCAGTAGATGGAAGTGGATGCTTGGCTTGGCGAGAAGAGTTACCCGAAGACCAGAGTCTGGCATCCTGTCTATGTTATTGTTTAGTTGATTCAGACAAGTTTCAGTTTGTATGTTGACAAGTTATGTTTAGACATGTTATGTATTTCCGCTGCGCATGTTGAAGTTTTAAATCGTTTCCGCTGTGTTAATGAATGTCTTATGATTAAGTTCTATGTGTTGATGAGTAAATCCAATAAGTGAGGCCTTTCGGGAAGGGGGCCTTACAGTTATAATATTATAATAACTCCACAAATAATGTATTGCAATGTGTATTTCTTCTCGGCGTCATTTAGTTTCTGGCTTTCCAACGCAATCGTATGGCCTTTTTGCATAAGAACTTCAGATCCAACATGTCGGTATGTAGTACAAATTGTTTGGTGATGTCCAATAATTTCAACACGGGTTCCATCATTACATGATCTTTTAACTCCTTAAAACTGCTTAGCATTGTTCGTCCTAATACCAAGTCTTGTTTTTTTCAGGAAATCCATAATGGCGCAGCCTCGATAGAATATCCACGATGAATCGCCCATAGTAGTTTATCAATCCCATGGCTGGTGTTCCCATGCCTGAACTGCCTAATTTTGGTTGATGCCAAAAATTAGGCAATCCTAATGTGATCAATGGATCCCCTATGGCCCATTTATGTAAAAAAATTCCTCTTTTCTTCTCTCCCTTTCTACTAGAGGTTATAAACATTCATGAGATACATGCTTAAAAACACATGTCAACGATTGTTGGTGAGTTCATGAAAAAGACAATTTCGTCAAAACGTTACAATCATATCTCAATCATGTATCAACTCTATGCATGCAATTCATATATCACATTCTACCCAGCTTCACGTTGACCTAGGTTTAACTTCATACACACACCATATCCTAGTTTTATGTTTGTTTACTATGGAGATATTTTTTACCCTCGCAACGAGTATAACGGGTACCATTTATAGGTATATATAACTTGAATGATTGGATATTAGTTGGTTCTAAACTACCTATGTTAACCAGAAGTTATCTAGGTTTATAAGCACCTATATTATGCTTAATAAACTGATCTCCGTGTTCTGTCAAAACTCTCATATGATATGACCCGTAAGAAAAATCATTTACATTCATCTTTGAATGTCCTTTTACACATGAAAATCACAAAAAACTTTGAGTTGTTGGTTAAACTAACTTACCACTTGTGAAGACAAACTCAAATCTTTGATCAAATCCTTCTGTAGATAATCTTATTGCTTCTGTTCCTTTGCTCACAGTTGAAGAATCCAAACTCAATCTGAAGTTCTAATTCAATAGCTCTTAAACACACCTTCAAACTAAGCTTTGTGATTTCTTGAGGTGATAATGAAGTCCCAGAGGTTAGAATCGGTGTTTATATGGAGAAATAATAGTGGGCAGGTGGAGGTTTTGTTTGTTGGAAATTTGGGGTGAAAATTGAGTTTTTTCACTAAGTTTCAAAATGAGTTTTTGCCAACTTTAGACATAAATAAATATATGCAAACCAGATGTTTTTGCATATTTCTTTCTGATTTTGTGTTCTATGCTGTGAGTGTTTCACAACAAACCAAATCACGTCTAAATCGTAGATAAGATTAATGAGATCTCAATACTCGAAATTGGGTGTTTAGAGTTGTGTAAAACTGCGAAAATTAGAAGAAAAAACTGTGAAATTTGTCCCATATAGATATAGGTATGGTACACGGTATATTAATGGGAGCATCCTAAGTATATTGTTTCTGTCAAGGTGAACACTAGTGGTACCCTATGGGTGCCCCGCACCCAGCTGGCACACACACGCGTGGCGTTAGGCGTATTATAGCGTTTTGATGGTGCATTTGGCACTTCGCACAACTCCGGAGAGCAAAAATGTAGCTTGCGGCTACTCTTACACAGAAGACTGTTACGATAATGCAAATTATTTTTGTTTTAATTCTGAGTTGTTTGGAGTTTAGTTTCACTGTATATACTAAGATGCTCCTTAGTTGAAGAGACACCAGAATTGAGAGCAATTCTAACACAACAAACAAAGTTTTTTCAGTAACTGTTCTTCTCTGTTAGCCTCAAGATATTGTTTCGGGTGCTAGGTCCTCCCCGGCAGTACATACTGCTTCGGCTGTTATACCCTGGGAAACAAACGAGTTCTCTTGGGAGTCTCAAAATTTGTTTTAAGTGACCCGTATTGAATACGAATCCTTAGCCACAACTTTCTGCTTCGACTACATTCTTGTATTTTCTTTATTTTAGTTGTAACTTGTACTGTAATTTACTGTTTTATAATTTATATATTAATGCAATTAGAATTTATAAAATCGTTTTATTTATTTTACGCGAACAGTTCCTGTATTGTTTTGATTAGTGTCCAATAGGTCTAGCCAATCTATTTTTGATGCGCTGGGCATCATACGGCCTGTATGCTCTTCACTATACAACCTGTATAGTGAGTGGGTCGTATGACTTCATATGGCTCGTATGTATGAGGAAGTGTTACATTATGACCCAAGAACTCGACTTTCTCTTTAGCGAAACGAAGCACGATTCAATTCTACATGTTTACCAGTCAAGAATTTAAACTTGCAGCTATATTTATTCTGAAACATTACATATATATTTGACAAATGCAATCTGCTTGATTGCAGTTCATTAACATCATATGATATTTTACTACTTATCATCATTACACAAAACTAAGAGAATCTCTCCCATTATGACTTTCCTCATTGCTCTTCATTCTTCTAAGCTTGAAAGAAGATACTGATTGAATCGATTTATCTGTGTATCGAATAAAACTGTAGCACATTATCCCTGATACGGTCCCTATCACGGGACCAACAATATACACCCAAATGCCCTTAAAGTTGTTGCTAGCTAATGCTGGTCCAAGGGTGCGTGCTGGGTTCATCGATCCTCCTGATACTGGCCTGCAAATTAGATATGCATGTTTTATATAATATTCGTTTGATTTATTAACATAGAAATTGTTTATAATGTTAAATTTTCAATTTTTTTACCCTGCTAAGATGGAAGTAATGCATACTGCTGATCCAACTGCTATACCTGCTAGCTCTCCAACCTGCAAACATTTTTGTTACATAACTGATTTTCTGATTACAAGTTTTTTTTTAATTTATTTATTTTATTTTTTTCTAAATGTAAAACACGCGTTCTTACGGCTTTAGAATCTGTGGCGACAGCTGAAGTCACAAACATCATACAAAAAGTGACTATGATCTCCATGACCAGAGCTTGTAGGTCTGTCCCTGAAGGTGTTGTTGTGCCTAAATGTTTGACTTGTTCTAACAACACCCGTAGCGCAAATGAAGCCGATATGGACCCCGTTAGCTGCGCAGCGGCGTATACAGGAACCTGCATAGATTGAACCAATCAGATTAGTTATTTGACTCACCAAAAGTCTGGTTTGTAGCCTGTAGGTGACAAATTGGCTGATCAGGCAGGTTTGGTAGAGGATAATTTGTTTGTATGGGTCTGGTTTGTTCTGTTTTTTATTTTTTTTTATAAAAAATATCCCAAATATTTTTTATTTTTTAATATAGGAAATAATTGAAGTCCATGATAAGTGCCAACTACTAGTAGGTCCTCAGGTGGCCCAGTTACATGCCTGATGGTCTGGCATGGTTCAATGGCCTCAAGGACTCAAGGTCCTATCCTTGTCACTTTAATCAAACCATATGGTTTGATTTTTGTTTTGAGATGTATGGTCCGGACCTAACAACGTGTACACAGGGGTGTGGTCTAGTCCGGTACCTGAATCCAAGGGAAATGACGAGCGGTTGCAAAGGCGATTGTGACTGCAGGGTTCATGTGTGCACCCGAGATATGTCCAACAGCATAGATCATCACGGTTACAATGAGCCCACCGGCAACCGAGGCTCCAAGCTGTGACACCTTGTGGTTGTCACTTGTGGTAAGCGACGCTGCACCACATGTCACAAACACCAACAAGAATGTGGCCACCACTTCCGCCACCACCTGTTGATCGATACAACATCGTAAAATTGTTACAAATTTACAATGATAATATGAAATGAATCATTACGGAAATGGTACCTTACCTTCCTCGAGAAACCCGGAGGGTAGTTAACTAGAGATAACATAGACACTTTGATCCACAGGCAGATTCCTGGCGTGCCTATCGTGTTGACGGGTGATTCGTGTTCACCGCCGTTTGGATGTATTTCTGACATGGCTACGGAGGTAGGTAGACGGTGAGGTGAGTTTTTGTGATGGTGGTAGCTAGGAAGTGAGAGTAGATATTGGTATGTTAAGTGTTTGAGGCTCTTCTACTTATATACAATTTGCATTATCGTATCCTTAAAAGAACAAGTCTTGGTTGACATGCTGCATGCATATTCAACAGTGAAAAGTGTAGTGTAACTTTTAAAATAAAGATGAAGTTATGGGCCTCAAAATAAGTGATCAGAAATTACTCGACAATGGGTTTGCACTTTGGCCCATTGACGGGCCTAAAAGCAACCTTTTTTGCTTTGAATTACAACATTTAATGGAAATTCTTTGTAGTTTCTTTACACTCATGATAACATATCAATTATTTAGGTCAACTATCATTTGAGTATTCAATACTTCTATTTATTTATAAAGTTCTACTCCGTATCTAAGAGCACCTCAAACGCAAAGGATTGGATTCGTGGAGGGCGTGTGTCTCTGGGGGTGTAAATTGGCCGGTTTGATATTTATATGGCTAGTTCACGTACAGTTTGATACACCGGGTTTAATGATTCATTTATTTGTATGGAACTTGAAACCTGTTATATACTAATATACAGTTATTATATACTTTTTATTTTTAGAATATGCAGTTATGTAAATGTATAATATTCAAGAACTGTCTTGATCATTTTTAAAAAATTAATACACACTGACTTTGAACTAAAAAAGCTAGTTTAAATCGACCAAACTGACCCGTTTTGTCTGACCCAACTAAGCCGACCGATTTTGTTTGTTGCTTTTTAAATTGTATTAGTTTCACATAGCATAAGATGAAAAAAAAATGTATGGACAATTAAAATGAGATGGATGAAATTAACACAAATTTCAAAAGCTTATCAGTAATAAAGTAGAAGCTAATAAATCAATCAATAATTTTAATAATATACTAAACACAATACTAAAATAACATCGGTGGATATGATATTTAATTGGAATTAAAATTAAGATCTTATCCATCATCTACGTTTACTATTTGAGTGACGTGCTTAAATGACAAACATTCATAAAGTTCTTGAAAGTAGAATACTAAAATATATTGGAATAATTCTTTTGTAAAATATGATAAAAAGTAGTTTCTTTTTTGTTTCTGGTTAGGCCGGTTGGCAAGTGTCTTTAATCTAGTCATTTGATGTCAAAACAGTGTATTGTGATTGTTGTTTTATGCATAAATAGGAACCTACTACAATTAATATCATTTATTTTTCATGCACAATTTGCAAGTTATTTTACCATATTCTTGTGATCGTTTTCCTACACTCTTTTTTATTAGAAAAAACAGACAAGATTTATGAACACTTGTAGTAAAAATGTTCAAATTAACGGCTCAAATAATATCTGTAAAATATCTCAAGTTATGTATGATGATTGATGATCACTACTAGAAAAAATCGGGTTTCCGACGCAATTTTTTGTCGCAAATGCGTCGGAAACACCTATTTCCGACAAAATTGCGACAAAATCCTTCGGTCAGAAAAACCCTCGTCGGAAATAATTTGCGACAAAAAATCTGACACAATTGCGACAAAAATCTTGTGTCAGAATTTCCGACGAATTTCCGACACAATTTCTAATTATAATTATTAGAATACTTATTATGCTTAGAATTATTAACATAATTATCTAATGTTTTTATTTTTTAACAATAAGATTTAAATGAAATATTTGTCGCAAATGTGTCGGAAATTTCCGACACATTTCTGACGGAATGTATTTTTTAATTTTAATTTTTAATTATTATTTATTTTTTCATACACGTATACAAAAAATTAAATAATTCCTTTTGTCGCAAAAGTGTCGGAAATGTCCGACACATTTCCTACGGATTTTATTTTTTAATTTTGATTATTTATTTTTTTTATATAATTATATAAAAATTAAATAATTCGTTTTGTCGCAAATGTGTCGGAAGTTTCCGACACTTTTCCGACGGAATTGTTTTTACTAAATCTATTTATTTATTTATTTTGTGTAATGTAGTAGAAAATTAAATAAACTGTTTGTCGCAATTATGTCGGAACTTCCGACACTTTTCCGACATAATTTTTTTTTCTGAAATAAAAACTTTTTCGAAAAACAAATAAAATCCAGATTTTTTCAGCTACAAAAATGCATAAAAAAATCAAAATCAAAAACCTGTTTTACAAAACAAATACAAATACAATAGCCGTTTCAAACGTATACATTACAATAACCACAGTTTAGTTACTACTAATATAATACATTACAACTAACATATATGTCTAATATACATTACAATACATTACAACTAACATATATGTCTAATATAATATCTCAAAAGCTACTACTAACTACAGGGGAGGACTTAAGTTTTTCATAAACTCTTCCATTTCTTTTTTAAAACATTCCTGCATTTGTCGTTGTGACTTCTCCCTTTCTTCTCTTTCACTTGCAACTAGAGCCACCATTGGTTGTTTTTCAACTTCAAATCGAGACTCCATTGTTTGTTTTTCAGATTCAAACCAAGACTCCATTGTTTGTTTTTCAGATTCAAACCGAGTCTCCAAATGTTTAATCTAAAAGTTTGTTAAAACATATATAATAACTAGTAAACAAACAACACATAATTAATCAATGGGTTAACTTGGGTCACCTTAAATTAGTCAACGGGTCAATCTGGGTCACCTCAAATTTTCAATGGATTAATTTGGGTGACCTTAAATAAGTCAAACGGGTCAAAATGATCAAATATTATAAAATTTAGTTAACTTAAAATTAGTACAATTTGATTTAAGTTTGAGTTTAAAGCTGCACATTTTGGTACCTTATTTCTAAGTGGAGACAGAAGAAGCATGCTACTATGTATTTGTATAAACTGAAATCAATTTGTAATTACTTACTTGCATCACATGTCCCCAAATAAAATCTAATCAAAACGACCCATTTTGACCTTGCTACTATATCCTAAGTGGAGACTATAAGGTTCGTTATTACCCCTACAAACAACATATAACTATAATAAAAAAACAAACCTTTTCTTGCGCTTTCATGTAGTCGGTGTATTAGGGTCCAGTCCCATAAGAGGATGATGGTGTCCCGGTCACCACATAACTTAGATCCGATGATCCAATCCCAAATACCCGGGTCCTTTTACCTCCTCCTTGAACACGTAACCACACATCAAGATCATCTGTGGTGAAGTTCGACCCATACACCTCTCTCATCTCTTTTAGATATGCCTCCTACGGTTTATCAAAACGACGCGAGTTACTGTACCGAATATTGGTAGGATAATTATATAAAAATGAATGATAGAGATAACTTACATATGCAGCTTTGGATTTATCTGTAACAAATACCATCCCCTCCGCTCCATTAATCCTCAATCCATCTTGTTTGTTTCACACAATTTTTGCAGCCTCAAAAGCATCCATTTTAACATCCGCCCGGAAAGCTCAAATGAAAAATTGTTAAAGAATATAATCATTCCAACATATATTTAATTCATTTATATTCATCTAGGGAAATGAATTTAAGAATAAAAAACAGTTGATCATTTATAACAACAAAAATATATAAACTTGTTGAACAATTGGAATTTCATACTTCCAGAAAACATAACAGGGGATTCATTGTGAGACCATTTGTCAACCTTTATTTAATCAAATATCAAAGTTGCATTTTAATCAAACCACCCAAAACAATAGTTGCAAGTGTGATCATATCACATATCATCACTAATCTGTAATTGTAAAAACTAGTTCAAAAGGCATTAGCACAACTAATGATGGAATGACTTTTGTAAAAAAATTACTAAAACTAAACAAATGATATCAATGGTGTATATTGTCTTTTTTATAGAAAGATGTCTCAAATTATCATCATAAAACTAAAACAAATACAAAATCATTCAAATGATAGCAATGGAAACTGTATGATGGAAATTGTAAACTTCAGGCATACGGATCAAGGTTTAAAAGAACATAATCGAGCCTCAAGGCATTTTCCCTTCGCCTCACGAGGCGTAAGCCTCGAGGCGACCCGCCAACCCGACACCCCTAACAACAGCTGCTGTAAAACAACTTTCTTTAATGGATTTAACATTGTTCACCTACAAATAACTTCGATAAACAAGCTAGAAAAATGCTATTAAAGTACAACCAATACCAAAAATGCCATTAGCATGAAACTTGTTTGACTGTAAGAAAATGAAAACTTACAATAAACTACTCTGTACTGGTCTTCTTCAAGAATTGCCTAACTAGAAATACCAAAAAGTTAAACTTATTACAAATCTAACATATAGTATTAGAACTCACTTATAAACTGAAAAAGGATTAAACTAAAATACATTTAGTTCAGAGTTTTCCTAAAACATATAAATCAACACTTAAGAGCATAAACTACAAAAGGTAAGCATTCAATTGATTCATAGATTGAACAAATAATTAACAATTTTACCTGAAAATTATTATTGTCATCATTGATTGACTCTAGAATTCCTAATACCAAATTCAGAGCTATTCTTGGCGCATGTAACCCTTTAGGAACACCAGCGTCAAGTCATTCATTATCTCTAGTTCCTTGAACCGATGGAAACTCATGCAGGAAAACAGTGATAACCTGCGTAAACTGTAATTACAGCAAAAAACGATAACATTCTCGTCAAATTAACAAAAAGAACATACAAATCTAGGTGATAACTCCGATGACGTTAACTCTTTGATTAACTGAACCTTGAAGGTAGGTAATCTATCTTACATGTTTTAACAAAAAAACAATTACTTATGGTGATAAAAAAGAATGTAATGCATAAATTTGTATACTTATGAAACCACATTGATGTTTTAAGTTGTAATCTGAATTTTATTAATTTGGATAACTCATAAAGCAACCCACACCCCAATCGCATAAACACAAAAAATTTCAGCTTTGAAAACCACAAGAACACAATTGAAACTAGGTTCAACGACTTACCTTACGTGTAAACTAGAGGCCTGTTTGGAATCAAAGTTGGTTTACCACAAAAACACAATGTCCCGTATTCGTTCAATTCTCTATTATCGGCTAAAAACACACACAAAATTCGGTTCAAAAGTACCTCAATAGAGTATCCGCGTTCTGCTGCTGTCATTTTTTAGATCTGAACAATGGCGGCGGTGAAGGCTATGGCGACGAGCTGCGATGGTGACGCAGTTTAGTTCCAACCCTAATTCAAGAGCATAACAACCCTTTAACCTAGCAATTGAACTGCTACCCTATTCGAAAAGGCAAGAAATCCAAAATTAAACATCTAACCTGATGATTGACGGTGGTAGCAGCTAGAAAAAGTGGAGAGGGGTAGCGAACGAAAAATGTTGCTGTGAAGGAGAAGAGCAGACGAAAACTTGAAGATGATTACTTTGTTTGGATGATATAGTGTATAAGATGATGCGACGTACAGGCGAGGACGACTGTTGGCGACGGCGGTTTCGTGATGGTGGGAGGCGACGTCTTTAGGATTGTCGAAGGTGGGGAGAGACGATGGTTGGTTGTAGGTGGGAGCGGCGGATTGATATGCAGTTCAAGTGTTCGTGGGAGCGGCTGAAAGAAAGCTAGGGTTATATGTATTCAATCAAAGCCAAAAGCGATGTTGATAATTAAAATAAAAATGAAAAATAATTTTGTCGGAATTGTGTCGGAAACTTCCGACGCTTTTCCGACGCAAATTGTTTTATAATAATAATTATTATATTATTGTTATTATATTATGTTGTTTATAATAACAAAATACTAATAATAATAGTATAACTATTATTATGTTTATATATTTAAAGTTAAAAAGAACTATTATTAATAACAGTATTATATTTATAGTAATAAAACTAAGAGTAAACTGTCATTTTCGTCCCTGTGGTTTGGTCAAAATTGCCACTTTCATCCAATAGTTTGTTTTTTTGTATCTGGGTCCTCATGGTTTTAAAATATTGCCATTTTCATCCTCGTGGTTTTAAAATATTGCCACTTTCATCCAGTCAGCTAACACCGTCCGTTTTTCTCAGTTAAATGAGGGGTATTTCAGTCCTTTTACTTATTTGTTTTATTTTTTCATCTTTTTTACTCTCACTTTTTAATCATCCCCAATTTAACCTCTAATTTAATCATCCACCTGCTGGCCTTCTTCCTCTTTTCCTGACCAGTTTCCGACGAGCACCACTGGAACACCTCCGTCGTTTGTTTCTATGATTAAAAAGTGAGAGTAAAAAAGATGAAGAAATAAAACAAATATGTAAAAGGACTGAAATACCCCTCATTTAATTGAGAAAAACGGACGGTGTTAGCTGACTGGATGAAAGTGGCAATATTTTAAAACCACGAGGATGAAAATGGCAATATTTTAAAACCACGAGGACCCAGATACAAAAAAACAAACTATTGGATGAAAGTGACAATTTTAACCAAACCACAGGGACGAAAATGGCAGTTTACTCTAAAACTAATAATAATAATAACAATAATATTAATCACGATTCTTTAATAACACCTATACATACAAATAGACATGCACACGTATATATATATACATACACACACATAGAAACACACACATACGTATTTACATACACATATACATACAAATACACACGTATACATAGACATACACATAAATATACATACACATGCACTAACATTGACAAACACATATACATACAAATACACACGCACACATATACATACTCACACATATACATACTTACATACACATGCATATGCATACATAAAGACACATACACATATACATACAAATGCATACACATAAAGATACATACATATACACATATACAAACTCCTTAAAATAGGTATTTTGTCATAAATACATAGAAAGTTGTTAACCGTTTGTTACAAAAAGTCTTAAGAATATATATTTTTATCAATAATGATAATACATATATAGATACACAAACTCCTTAAAAAAAATATTTTGTCACAAATGTGTAGCAAAGTTGCTACCCATTTGCTACACAATCTCTTAAATATAGATATTTTGTCATAAATGCGTAGCAAATTGTTACACGTTTGCTACACAACCTCCACAAAATAGATATTTTGTCAGAAATGCGTAGCAACTTGCTACACAATTGCTACGCATTTCCAACAATCTAATTTTGTTTTTCGTTTTTCGAGTGTTAAACGTTATTTTTTTTCATTCCATCTTTTGTGCAACTTCATTATATGTTAAATACTCTTATTTCACAAACTTATACATATTCAAGACATAAGTACGTACGTGTACACCATCGAAACCCGTTATAAAAAATACCCTTTCATAATTTTGTAAGCATATATGTATGTGTTTGTGTATACACCGAAAATCATACATACATATACACCTAAGTATACAAAATACACACACATACAAATACATATATACACATACATATGCACAAACATGCATATACACATATACATACAAATACACATGCATACATACACATACATTGACCGCCATTGACTATTATTGGCCCCAGTTGATAAACAACGACCACAATTGACCATCAACGAAGCATAATGACCATCGTTGACTCTAATTGACTCTAACCGACCATCATTGACTCTATTTGACCTTTTAGTGACCCTAACTGATAATCGACGTTCCCAACTGACCATACACACATACACAAACATATATATACATACACTATATATACATACGCATTTAAATACACACACATAGATACATACAAATACAAATGGATACATACACAAATTAATACATACTTATACATATGCATACACATACATGCGCATACATACATATACGTACACAAACACATACACATACACATACATATACACATGTATACACAAACACACACATACACATCTATAAATACAAATACGCATAGATACATACACATACACGCACATACATACACATTAATTATTTATAAATATATTAAAAATGTATTTTTATTTTAATTTTTAAGATTAATAATGATTTTATCGGAAATGCGTAGCAAATTGCGACGCATTTGCGACAAAAACAATATCAATTATTTATAAATATGATAAAAAAGTATTTATATTTTAATTTTTAAGATTATTAATGGTTTTTCGAAAATGTGTAGCAAATTGCGACGCATTTGCGACAAAAAACAATATCAATTATTTTTAAATATATTAAAAGAGTATTTTATTTTAATTTTTAAGATTATTAATGGTTTTGTCGGAAATGTGTAGCAAATTGCGACGCATTTGCGACAAAAAACAATATCAATTATTTTTAAATATATTAAAAGGGTATTTTATTTTAATTTCTAAGATTATTAATGGTTTTGTCGGAAATGTGTAGCAAATTGCGACGCATTTGCGACAAAAAACAATATCAATTATTTTTAAATATATTAAAAAGGTATACTATTTTAATTTTTAATATTATTAATGGTTTTATCGGAAATGTGTAGCAAATTGCGACGCATTTGCGACAAAAAACAATATCAATTATTTTTAAATATATTAAAAGGGTATTTTATTTTAACTTTTAAGATTATTAATAGTGTTGTCGGAAATGTGTAGCAAATTGCGACGCATTTGCGACAAAAACAATATCAATTATTTATAAATATATTAAAAAGGTATTTTTATCTTAATTATTCAGATTATTACTGGTTTTGTCGGAAATGTGTCGCAAATTGCAACACATTTGCGACAAAATCAATATTAATTATTATAATTTAGTTAATAAGGTATTTTAATTATAATTACTAAGATCGTTTTTTATTTTGTCGGAAATGTGTCGCAAATTGCTACGCATTTGCGACAAAGGCTAGGGTTTTCATTTTCGTCACTATTTTGTCGCAAATGTGTAGCTATTTGCGACGGAAAATTTGCGTCAGGAATATTTCGTAGCAAACTCACTTTTTTCTAGTAGTGGATGTTACCGTCCACGAAATTGTAACAAACTTTGATAGAAACTTAGGGGTTGTTTGTTTTATTGAATTTTTTTGGAATAGAAATTTAAAGGAGTTGAATTTAAAATTGAAATTTGTTTAAATAATTGCAATTTGCAAAAAGAATTTAAATTATGATGCATTTGATTATCAAAATAATTATCTATGGTTTGTTAATTTGCTAAAAAGGTTGGAATGTGGTGATGGAGGCGGCGGGGCGACGACGTTAGTGGTGGTGGCGGTGGTGATCGCTACAACGCAAGTGTGGAGACAATGATGGCTATGGTAGGGGTGGTGGTGGACGCGATGAAAGAAGGGAAGGTTCCAATTCCTTTGATTTCACTCTTTCCTGATTTAAAAAAACGTTTAAATCTTTTACTAGAAGGAAACTCCGTGAATTAATTTTGTTTTCAATTACAGTTCTAATTTTATTCATACTGAACCAAACATGTTATCATTTGAATTCAGATTTCAGTTTTAAGAAATTATGTGAATCAAACATATTAGGAATAATTTAAAATTCAAATTTATTTATTTTCAGCGAACCATCGTCCCTTAGGCATGACTAGGTGACAAACAATACAAAACAAAGAAGTATCACCAATGGTCAAATCCGCTGGCAATTCATTGGTAAATCTAGTTACCGACGAAAATTTTTCGGTAAATTGTTGTCATGAATATGGTCAAGAGCAATCTCTTTTCTGATAGTTTACCTTCAAGAATATGATCGTGGGTAATCCCTTTTTCATGTGTATGATTATTGTACACTACTGGATCTTGATATGTCTTGCCATGTGTTAGTGGGCTGCTTAGGCTACACAAATTTATTATAGGCCATAACAAGTCATTATTGAACTTCACAATCCATGTGTATGATTATTGTACACTATTGGATTTTGATGCGATTTGTATGTTGTTTAGACATCATAAACCCACAATAGGTCATAGCAAGTCATTATTGAACTTTATGTGTATGATTACTGTACACTATTGGATTTTCATGCGACTTGTCATGTGTTAGTAGGTTTTTAAGCTTCATAAACCCCATTTTTTTATATATGTTGCATAGGAGGTTGTGGTTTTTCACATTAGCCCTCCCTTATATATATAATTCATTGATACGACGATACTTGTCTACTAATGTAGGCTAAATTAATCAAATAAAACAATGGAATGTCAAAAAAGAATTCGATATTTGCTAACCTTTAAGGCTTGCGTAGTAACTGCTCGAGGCCTCGAGTGGGCAATTGGTTTCAAGTTACTACCAGAAATCTGTGATGTAACAAATATATACTAGTCAATAAGATCAAATAATGTAGATTTAAGTCAATATAAACAAAAAAAAAACCATTATAATTTGGTACCTACTTATCAAAAGATACACATCAGGTTCATTAACAGGTTCAAGAATCTGAGGAGGGACTATGCCCATTAATCAATACCAACATATTGTTATTATTGTTGTCCATCAAAGTTCCGTTGATAATTACCTGTCTTTTTTCCCCTTTTTATTTAGTAGTGAAATATTCTATGGTGTCTTGAATATTTGGGAGTTTTCAGACAACCTTTATAGTAACAGTCACTATTTTAGCATCCAAAAGCAATTATATCATCGAGGGCTGGTCGTAAAGTACCTAATAACATTTTATTATTTTTGTTTTCACAGACACTTGCAATTATTTTGATATGATTGCTATCTTTTTACTAAAAAGTTGTATATATTATATCAAAGTTAAAACTAAAACTATAATAAACACTATTTATATAATATATAAAACAAAAATATATAACAACTAAAATCGACAATAAAATATTCTTTCCCTTTTTGGTGAATATATATATAAGGATCAACCTAGACGATTGTAGTATTATTTTAAGACCAAATGGACCCGGTTTGTATGAATTAAAACCATTTCATGTATATATTTTAAGTTTGGGAAAATCACCAAAATAGATATTTGACCAATTTTATCAAAATAAACATTGATTTTTAGCCTTCAGTTTCATAGACATTATCTCTCAACAGTCGACTAAAGCCGGCTAATTAGCCGTCATAGATTTCAGTGCATTTTAAAAAGTTGGTCCAATGAATAAGCGACATGTGGCGGGCTAATTAGCCGTCCCATGTAGGCTAATTAGCCGTCTTATACCAACGGCTAATTAGCCGTCTGATACCAACAGCTTAGCTGACGTTTTTTTTCATTTTAGCCATCATTGGTAAATGTGAACCTCGTAATCAGTAAAACATTGAAATACGTGCATGGAACGGCTAAAATGGAAAAAAGCGTCGGCAAAGCCGCTAGTATCAGACGGTTAATTAGCCGTTGGTATCAGACGGCTAATTAGCCTACATGGGACGACTAATTAGCCTGGCACACGTCGCTTATTCATTGGACCTGCTTTTTAAAATGCACTGAAATCTATGACGGCTAATTAGCCGGCTTTAGCCGTCAGTTGTGAGACAATGTCTATGAAACTGAAGGCTAAAAGTCAATGTCTTTTTTTGAAGTTTTAGTTGGTCAAATGTCTATTTTGGTAATTTTCTCATGAATTTATCTTTAATCTACCTAGTTTATAATATTAGTATATACTATAAGATATTTAAGACCATGCTTATTTATATTAATTTCAGAAAAGAAACATGCTAGATATTTAACAATTTTAATATATGCAAGTAGTCATATATAACTGTGGTTATATTAATTTAAGGAGCACGCAAACTACCAAGAAGGTGTTATTTCTAATCCGATATATTTTACACTATTTATATAATAAAATCAGATAAATAGTTGACGCGTAAGTGAACTAAATAGTCTTAACAAACGAAAATGTTAATATAAGAATATGGAATGACTTCCACTTGCATTTTATAATTCAAAAGTGAGGGTGGTTCAAAAGAGAATGCTAAAAAAAGGAAAACATGTGAGAAACAGAGTAAGTGACTCAAGGAAATTCTGATTGAAAAAAAGTTAGCGGTGTTGGAACTGGTTTGACGAGCCGGTTCCATCGTCGCTGGAATGAGTTCATTTAAAATTAGTTTGAGTCAGTTCTCCGTGATTCCCCATTATTTAGAGGACGGTTCAAAAAGGAACAACAAAAAAGGGGAACAGAAGGGAACCGGCTCAAACGAACTTGGATTGAACTCATTTCAGCGGCGTTGGAACCGTTTCGACGAGCTGGTTCTAACACCGTTGAAATGAGTTCAATCGCTAGAATGAGTTGAATCGGAACTTGAAAAAAATCAACACTAGTAGGCTTTTCAATTTTACCCTTTCAGACTTTTTTCACACTTAAAAATAAGCTGACTAGCCACAACCTTCAACTTAACTCTTGATTTCGTAAATCAATGGTCCAGAATACTTCATACACTTTGTATGATAAGAGTCCTATGTATTTAAAACTTTATCTCTCTCTATGTTTAAACTAGTTGTTTGAAGTTGTGTCATTTAATTAGATAGAACTCGAGCTTGACTCGTTTGAGCTTTATATGTCTAAAGTTTAAATCTGTTAATAGTATTTTATGTTTGACTTGTTGATTATTTTAGTAGTTATTTAATTATTTTATTTATATACATATATAGTTTTAAAACATAGAGTATTTAGTTACTTTTATCATTATTTATATGTAATAATATCTACCATGTAATTATGTATTTATCATATAAAATAAAATTTGTTATATTCATTCATATGAATAACATGTCTCTTTAGCTTTGTAAGCCGACTCAAGTTTGGTTCGGATTTATTTATTAAATGAGCTCTAATTTATACTTGAGTTTGGGTTCGTACTTGTTTAAGCTTGAGTCCAATATTTTAAGCATGCCTATCTCGAGTAACTCATAAATGACACGGCTTGTTTACGAATTTCAGACGATATGAAGCTAAAGATAGGATATTTCAAGGAAATAAAGATAAATGATAAAAGAAGTAGTGATAATAAGACAGTGAGAAGATGTATAAATCATATAAAACCTTTGTATGTATTAGGTTTACTTTAAGGTCCCCATTCATTTTAGTAAAAAATATAGTTTAAACGACGTCTTTAGTTAACGAATTGAAATATATCTTAACCAAACTAACCGTACGGTTCGGTTTTCAGTTATAACTAAATTAGCTTAATTTAACTGATTCTAACCGAACTAAATTTTTTTTACCCGAATTTAAATCGATTCCTGGGTGATCGTCAACTGGATATAGATGAAAAATAAGAAATAACGATTTAGTAATTTATGATTATATGGATGTAGATGGAAAAGAATAATATGTTATCTAAGGCTCACTTTGGATCTTTGGATTCTCTAATGTCTGACTGATGTCCTAATCTTACTACTCTAATAAATGAAAATCTCTTAAAGACACGTGTCACTCTCTGGTTACTTCTTATCTTTTTTTTCCGTCTTTCTCTCCTATTAAATATTAGATTTTCTATTTCTCTCTCCTATTAAATAATAATCTTTATATTAATAAATCTAATTACGAATACTTATTATTTAATTATAAATAGTTATTATATCATCAATCAAATGAACTTAATATGAACTAACATTTATCAATTAAATTAAAAAATTAATACTCAGTTGAAAAAAATGAACTTAACAGACCTTATAACTGTCACGACAAATAACATTTTTTAAAAACATATTTTGACAAATGTGTTTATTAACAAATTACATTATATTTTATTCAACCGATGTAATATGCTGGATACGGGTTTTTAAAAATATAAAATTTTTATTACTAAATATATAACATTTTATTTATTTAACCCGTGTAATACACGAGATTTTAACCTAGTGAATAATAGATTGAAATGTATGACGGGTCAAACGAATATGGGCTTATAAACCAAATGAGCTCATATAAAATTATAAAACTTAACTAAATAAGGGTTAAAAAAATCTAGGCTTATGGTTTAATCAGTTAAATTCGGTTATAATCGAATTCATATTTTGTCTAACTAATAGCCGAACCGCTCAACCGAATTACCAATTTGGTTACGGTTAAAACCTAACTGAATAACCGAATTCAAATTCATATTCGGTTCAAGTTTTTTTTTGGTTTCGACATGGTTCAGTTGATCGGTTTTTTTGATTATTTGGTTTTTATGCAAATCCCTATCAATGAATGCATGAATAAGGAAATTGGAACAAGACAACTACTTTTGCTTTTTAAATCATGTTAGCCATTAGCAATCAGACACTAACAATTGCTTTTACTTTTTCGAGGACATATGGAGAAAATATTCAATCTCCTTTCTAAAAGAAGCTTTATAATGTATTAAATATTTTATTAATTCAGAAAAAAATTGTTTTTCGAAAAATAACGTTGACCTAATAATTCATGTGTTTCTCTAATTTTTATTTTAAATTTTTTTATAGATTTTATTATTTATTATCATACTATGTTGACCTAATTCTTTTATATAGTACTTTTGAAAAATAACGTATTATATTATTATTTTTTCATTTTTAATATCTGGAAACCGTTTTCACTGCAATTTGGCAGATCAACGGTAAGGCCATGGAGGTATGGACTTCCGGTATGCAGGGGCGGATCTTTTTGAGGGCCCGGGGGGCCCTCGCTTCCCCTCCCCCTTATTCTTCGCACAGTAGTGTTAATCTATACGTATTCGGCTGGTTTTTCGCTCAATAGTGTTAATTTATACGTATCGAAAATTTTATAGTTCCGACCACCCTATGTTTTTCTTTAAGCTTCGCCACTGCCGGCATGCAACTCGTCCTGCGGTCCCAAGGTGAGGTGTGGTGTTCCACACCCCGTAGGTGTCACGTCAAGCTTCCATCTCGCATCGGTCTTTGTTCTTCATTGTCTTCATCAGTGAGCGACGCTTCAACCACGCACGGGGGCAACGGTAGGTTGCCACATCGGACACCACTTTGGCACTACGGGCGACGCGGTCCTTCTTTGCCACTTAGGACCCCACTAGGGCAAAAGTAGAGTATATTTGAAGGCTTAAGAGAAAAACTCGAGTATTCAGAAACCGTTCACTCAAATTTATTAAACATTTATTAATTCAGAAACAAAAAATATAACTATTATAATTTCATTATTAAATATAATAAAAAGTAGTTTCTTTTAGGTTTGTGGTTCTCAAGTTTCTTTTAATCTAATCACCATTTTGATGCAAACAAATTGTCTTGTAAAAAGTAGTTTCTTTTAGGTTTGTGGTTGTCAAGTTTCTTTTAATCTAATCACCATTTTGATGCAAACAAATCGTCTTGTGATTGCTCTTTTATGCCTAACTAGGAACAACTACAATTATTGCAATTTATTTCTTTTCATTTTGTATCATTATTTTACGGGTGATTATTGTAAAATAATCTTTAGAAGAAGCTAGAAAAAAATATCATGATACGATACTTGTAAAAGCATTTCTTTAATCTAATCACCATTTTGATTCCAACAAATTATCTTGTGATTGCTCTTTTATACATAACTAGAAATTATACCCCACGTTTCGTGATGGGAAACGGAGCTTAAACGGTTCAGGCGATAATATTAACGTGACTAAGCATAAAAAAAAAGTGGTTAAATAAATTTTGCTTCGCGCTCCGCGACGGGAGGTGGACTTTAAACGGTTGAGGCGGTCACATTAACATGGCTATGCACGAAACGAAACGTATTAAATAACGGCGACTCGGTTGTGGAAGTTGAAACATAGATAAAAGACAGTTGGATAACGGTACCAATGTTTTTCAGTCGGTCTCGGTCTCATTCTTCACGGTTGTAAGTCGATATAACCAACGATATCTAAAAAATACTCTATTTTAAATATGACTCCAATTTTAACAAAATCTACACCGGGACGTCAACAAAAATAAATAAATAAATAAACAAACGCGAAAGTTATTAAGAAAAAATAAAATTATATATACTAAGGAGGTAAACTCGAAACTTAAAAAACTTAAGAGAGTCAAAGTTAAACTTTACAAAGTAGAGGGGTGAGTTTTGCTATTTGCTCAAAATCAATTGTCACCGACACTTTTAATCGAGTTAACTGTATTTAGGAACAACTATCATTATTTTGAGGCCGATTATGATTAAAAAAAAATAATAATAATAATCCTTATAAATGTTAGAAATTTGGGTGAATTTTTGGTTTTTTCGATAAATTATAACATGAATTTTTGTCAACTTTGGACATAAATAAATATATGCAAAAGAGGTCTTTTTGCTTCGCAACAAACCAAGCGACACCCAAAACAGAGCTAAGATGAATGGGATATCGATAATCAAGGTTGTGTGTTTAGAGCTTTGTAAACTGTGAAAATTAGAGAAAAATATAGTGGAACTTGTTCCACATAGGTGGGGGGAACCTAACTTTGAGTGTTATATTAGTGGAAGCATCCTTAGGATAATGTTTCCATTAAGGCAAACGCTAGTAGGGACCTAATGGGTGCAAATCACCCAACTCGCACTAGCACACGTGCGAAATGTGGCGTGGGGGTTCGGTGTAATGTGTCAATTTGATGATGCACTTGGCACTTCGCATCGCCGCGTTAGAGCTGCATTAGTATTTTTGAAGGTTGATGTGGGGTCCTGATGGCTTGGTGTCTTACTCCGAATGAAATCATCAGCTAGGTTTGGCTTAGTCTGAAGTCGAGTCTACATACCACTCTACTCTGGAGAGCCAATCTAGTTTAGATGACCAGTCTACTCCAGAGAGCCAATCTGATCAGCATCACTAGTCTACTCCGAAAAGGCAACTGTAGTTTGCAACCACTGTTACTATCCAAGGTAAACTAAAACATAAGACTTACAATTTAATGCGAATTATTTTCGTTTTAATTCTTCTAGAGCTTTTTTCGATTTTAGCTTCACTATATATAATAAGGTGCTTCTTAGTTAAAGAGACACCAGAATTGAGAGCAATTCTAACACACGACAAGCAGAGTTTTCCAACAAGTCTTCTTCTTTTTCTCTGTAATCTTCAAGGTATTCTTTCGGGTGCTAGGTCTTCTCCGACAGTACATACTGCTTCGGCTATTATACCATGTGAAACAAACGAGTTTTATTGGGGGGACTCGAAATTTGTTTTAAGAGACCGATATTGAATGCGAATCCTCAACCATAACTCTCTGCTTCTACCTCATTCTTGTATTTTTTTTTCTTTATTTCAGTTGTAACTTGTACTGTAATTTACTGCTTTTCTTTTGATTATGTATTGTAATTAGACTTTATTAAAGTGTTCTTCTATTTATTTTTTGCGAACGGTTCCTACAATAAAAAGCGTGGGAAGGATCATGATACGACATGTTAATTAAACTATATGTGATTTTTCAACAAAACTCATTATAACAAGGAACGTTTTTTGTAAGAACCTTAGGAAGGTTTTAGGATAAGACACTTGTACACACATGGCTTTTAGGGGGAACGGTACCTGCGTCAATTTAACTATATGTGATTTTTCAGTAAAGCTCATCAGTAGCGAACTATTTTTGAAATTTAGATGCACATTTGTAAAGAGTTAAAGATACCATGGTAATCAACATTCAACGGTTGATCAAAAGTCATTATAAAAAAATAATTAGAACTAGAATGTTGGATGCACTGTTTTAATGAGTCATGCTCACCGTTATAATAAGTTAGATGCACCAGATAAAAAGGTTAGACATTGTATTGTAAGAAACAATGCATCATACCTTTTTGAAAACATCAAACTCGGTGAAAAACATCGAAAATCCGACTTGACCGAGTTGAACCGACTAACTCCAATTGAGTTTGATCGTTTCCGAGTAATGTTGACCAAGATGAAGAAAATCACCTCAGCACCCTACCGAGTACCAAGTACTCGACCGGATAGACCAATTTTTACAACCCTCGTTTCAAGACATATAGTTAAATACCAATCATTAGCAATATAGCAGGGTTTGACCCTATGATACAACTTCGTTATAAAAGTCATTTATGATAATTTAGGGTTTATACAATACGTATGGAATATCTCAATAGGGAATAAGGCTAATATTTATAAATTTACCACGTGTGTTAGTATGTTTCCATAATGTTATTATAAAAAACTTCAATATAATCTAAGGGATGGTCCCTGCAAAAAGATTTTAAAGGTATTATTTTAACCATCAACATTCTAAAGTATTATATATTTTAAAGATATGAGGCAACCTTAGATATTAAAACATGCTTTAGAGTAGTCACAACTATATATCTTTTAGATGTATCAATCTCTAGAGCTTCAAACTTGCTTACGAGTGTAAAGCGGTTTTAGAGTTGATTATAAAGTAACGCACTCGATCCTTAGTGATGATCTTAAAGTACAAAGCACCTAAAGATGGTAATCTGTACCGGAATTAGGCACACTAATAATTGATCCATGAATGATTAGCCCCATTTGTGAATCACCTAAGCTTAGGCTATGTGTACTGGTTAATGAGTATAAGCAAAAAATTGATGTCACGTATGCACCACATAGGCAATGGTGGCGGTCACACTCACACTCACACTCACTAAGAGTGTGTAGTGGTTAGTGTGTGTGAGCAGTTTTTTAATCATTAGTTAATCATTGTCATCATCTATATCTATATCTATACTACTATATAAAACATATTGAAATGATAGAACAATGTAATTTAACTTCAATTTTAAGACACTTAAGAACATCTATACTATATTTGGTACAAGTGTTGATGCATCAACAACTACCTATTTCAAATTTGTTCCTCTTGTTTACAAATCTATGTCCATCTCACATTAGATGAGAAAAGAAATATGGATTAAAGGAATGACTATAAAAGGACCATTTGGCTTTTCCAAAGAATTTATCCATTCCATTGGTTCTTTGTCTCATACCGATGAAGAAACAAAAGTAGAGGGACCACATACTCTATAAAGTGGAGTGTAACGAACCAAAATCCGGTTTTCAAATAAATAATAAAATAATATGGTGAAAATAATATTTTAGAAATAAGTTGAAACAAGTGGGTTTCAAGTTAGTAATGGGGTTATACTAGTTTTAACTAGTTTTGAAATGAAATGAGTGAAATGAAAGTTGAGGGGCCAAAAGTGTAACATGGCAAATCTGTCATTCTGACTAGCAAAAGTCAAAATTAAGCTCATTTGTGTGTTGGGGTCGTTCATCTCAAGAGAGAAAAGGAGAAAAGTGGTGTTGTAGCAAAATCGTGCATTTTGAGCTTGAATTGGTGAAGGTTTTGGGTTGCACATCATCCTTCTAACATCAAGTAAGTGTAATCTTCCATTGATTTCACCTTTGAATGTGTTAGTAGGTGGGTTTAGTAGAAATCAAAAAATTATGTATGCATGTGATAAATTGGTGTTAGATTGTGGATAATCTAGCTAAATTAAAGGTAAAGGGTGGCGATTAACATCCTAGAACCCTTTGATTTTGATTTTGAAAAGTTATGGTTCATATGGTGAAAATTGGGGGTGTTTGGATCATGATGCTAGATTGTTGAATTAGTGATAATTAAGTGTTTAGGTGGTATTAGACACTTGAACAAACACCAAGTTGACCTAATAAAAGTTATTGAATGAGAAATTAGTGTCAAGGTATTGGAAAGAAAACTCAAGTAGGTGAGTTTGTATTGAAAGGGGGTGTTTGGTTATGAGGATAACCTAAACGGGTCAATTTGGGTTGGAAATGAAATTTGAGTTGTGGACTCAATTATATTGTGTTGGTGATAAAGTTAGATTACTAAACTAGGTGCATATGTTTAGGTAATCAAATTGTGAACCGAGGAGGAGGCACGTGATCTTCCAACTCTAAAGGTAAGTGTCTTTGCACTTACTTAGTAATATAGATAAATGTGTAGTGTATGTAATATGTATGCATACTATAAGTTGAAAAGAATGTTATGCCTATTGCTTGAATGTAATATGTGTGGAATTGTATTAATTTGACTTTAGTGGTAGAAGGTCAAACTTATATGTTGGAAGTGGTGAAATTAGACTATGTGGTTAATAGTCCAAACTTGATTGTGCAATGGGGTAAATATGAGTAATTGATTTTTGTGGTAAATAGTCAAACAAATATGTGAATGTGGTGAAATTGGTGTCATTGACTTATGTGGTAAATAGTCAAACAAATTTCTTAAATGTGGAGAATTTAGTGTATTTGACATATGTGGTATATAGTCAATAATAATATGATATTTTGGTGAATTGGTGGTAGAAGTGTGGAATACTTCAAAAGGTGGACTTAGAGTCAAATACTTCAAGTGTGGGTAAGACGAGTTGTGGTACTTGCCCCAAGAGGTTGCAAACTAGATAGAAGTGTGGAATACTTCAAAAGGTGGATTTGGAGTCAAATACTCCAAGTGCGGGTAAGACGAGTTGTGGTACTCGCACTAAGAGGTCGTGAACCTAAATAGAAGTGTGGAATACTTCAAATGAGTGAATGGGTGGTGGTAAATGAATGTAATATGAAAAGAATGAGACTTGTAGTGGAAATGCAAGTGTTAAGAACCTTAAATGACCAAATGGGTGCAAACGGGTCAAATGGGTGAAAGGGGTGGAAAACAAGTGTAAATACTTGTTGAATGTGTTTATCGTCATTACTAACGGTGATATATTTATGTGGTTATGTAGGGAAAGCTCCGATGTAGGTCAAAGTCAAGTCCAAGGCGTGGAGGGTTCTCGTATGCAAGTTGGGTGTTTTTTGGGATTTAAAGGAAAATCCGTTAATGTGGTGTAAATCGGCACATGAACTATGTTTTGGTGTCTATAAATGTTGTATATATGTTTTGAAACAATTACCCAAGTGTTGGAAAATTTTGGGTTAAGTTGAATTGGTGAAAATATGAAAATTTTGGCTAAGTGTGGAACTGGGCAACCTAAGTAAACTTTCTGTTTACTCAAGTCCCTCGCGGTACGCGAGAGCCAGGGAGGCTTCTCTCGCGGTACGCGAGAGACCTGGCTCTCGGCCGGCAGTTATGGAACTCCCTCGCGGTACGCGAGGGGAGTTGTCAAAATCTCGCGGTACACGAGAAAGTAAAAAAAAAAAATTGGGACAACAAGCTTCCGTGTGTGTTTAATATATTTAATAATAAGGTGCTCCAATTGTGGGTGTTAAATGGATGCACTAACCAAAACAATAACTGAAATATTTGGTTATCTATCTTTAAAAACCGAGTAGCTTCGGTTAGAAGCAGTTGGTTGTTCAGCCTTGAAACTTGCTTTAGCTCAGTTTTTGGTTAATAACTGAAAACTTAAGCAAAAAACGACTTGGGTTGAAAACTTCAGCTCAGTTCGGGTTAGATTGCGCTCTCCAAAAGAGCATCGGTTATACCCGCCTCTTTGCGCAAGCCAACCCACTAGTATAATAAATAAAGGTTTTGGTGAGACATTTGTCACTCTCATGTGCATCGTTAGTATTTTTTTCGCATCTTTCTCTTATTAATTATATAAATTTATTTAATTGTTTTTATAATTTTTTGTTTCGTGCCTCTCTCTCCTATTAAATAAATGATAATGATTATTATAATTTTTTTGATAAAACTTTTTTCATTTAAAAAGTAATATATAATACATAAATCTTTATTAGCAAATATATATAATATTGCATTTATTTAACATAGATGTAGGTGGTTTTTTTTTTGTTATTTTGAGTAAATTACACATATAGTCCCTCAATTATTACGTTATTTACTAAGTCATAAAATTAGTCTTTATGTGTAAAAAGACTAAGAGGACTCTCATTGAGATCTTTATCCTTATTCATATAATTTAACTAAAATACACATTTATCTTATCAATTTAAAGATTTAAAAAAAAACCCCACATCCGGTTCCTTATATTTTTCTCTATTCGATTAAAATAATACTCTTTTAATCATTTTTTTACACATGTTTCTCTTTTTCTTCCACGCACAAAAGTATTAAAAATATAAGGGTATGAGATGAATTGAGATTGATATATTTACCACTTTATGTAGTCTCTCATAAATTTTGTTGTTAAATTTGAAAGATAAGAAGTGTTTTAAGGAATGAAATGTAAGAGTATTTTGGATGTTTTTCTTAAAATTATTTAAAGTATAATGATAAGGGTGAATATACCAAACCTAATTTGAATGCTCTAAAATGTCTTTTTATTTAACAGAACTAATAGATGATGTTAGAAATGTGAAGTAAATAGAAACAAAAATGGAACTACTTGACTAAAAAGCCAAATTAGAACTTTTGGATTAAAAGGGTTATTTGCACACGAACTAAAACCGTATTTAACTCATTTATTTAACATAAATTAAATGAAGAGGTGACGTGTCAACTGTTCATTGGGCCATTTAAATTAATAGTTGTGCCCAATGCTCATGGCTGAGCTCACGCAGAAGGCCGGGGTTTCCCATCATGACTGGCAGAGGTGGCAGTCACCCCCCTACCCACGCCTCATTACACATACCCTTAATAGGTATAACCCAGATTAAGGGTACTAAGGATATGTGTATACACATTTTGAGTTGATCAAAACCGGGATCAACCATCTGAATACATTTTGTGTTGATCAAGACCGGATATAACATCTGATCATGTTGGGAGGTTTAAAATCTTTATGAAAAAACCGATAAAATATAAGTTTCAAAGGCCATCAGTTCATTAAATGTATAATGTCGGCTTATAATAATAAAACATTATTATAAGCTTATAGACGACATTCATACATTTAATGAAATGATGAGTTTTGAAAAATTAATTTTTATTGATTGTTTCAAATATGAAGAAATTAAAAAATAAATAGCTCTTTAATATATAATAATAATAAATAGCTTATAACAATAAAACATATACCAAAGAGTATTTGGTCCAATTGTATACAAGAGTGTTGCATGATATCTTATTCTCAAGAGGTTGTGGATTCTATTCCATTGTGTGCATGTGCTGTAAGTTTAGGAGTAGATTTAAAATATGTGTGAGTTTGTTGTTTAATATAATAATAATAATAATAATAATAATAATAATAAAAGATTGGACCAGGCTTTATTAGAAATAACTAGTAAATAAGGCTTGTGCTTTGCGGCGAGTTAAAATATGTAAAGAAAAGTGTACCAAGTTGTGACAACTTCTTTTTAAATATTGAAACGTATACGTCACGACGGTAGTTTAAGAAAATCGAATAACCAAAATACCAAACTCACGTGCTTCGATGACATGCAAATTATCAAGAAAACCTAGTTTTAGATGAAATTTATATCAAAACGTAGATAAATATAATCACGTCGCAACGGTACATTCGAAATATTGTAAAACGTTATATTTTAAAAGTTATAAAAAAAACAAAATATTAATTGTAATGATTTAAATAATTAAAATTCAGAATTAAAATAATATAAAAAATAAGATGTCGTTAACTAAAATATTAAATTTAGTGTTTTTAAATATCTTAATTATATTTTAGTTAAATAATAAAAGAATTGAAAAGGTAAATAATAAAAGAATTGAAAAGCTAGCATGGAAAAGTAACCGAACCTATCACGAGGGGCAGTGATCAAACCCACGTCGCGGGTGTGAAGCGAGTGAACCACCAAGCCATCGCCTGGTTTCTGAATATAACATGTGTCAATGTATAAATACCAATGTTTTCAGAACCGGATCGGACGTCGAACCGGTCTCCTTACGGTCCACTGGTCGGATCGCATTTAAGAACCGGACGACGTCATAAATATTATAAAAATATATCAATCCAAACAACAATTAATCATTTAAAAAACCATCAACAAGTCAATTCCAATAATTTCAATCTAACAATTACCTACGAAATACGAAGCCAAGAGACTTAAAAAAAATTTAAAAAAAAATAGTCAAACGGTTCGCCTGGTCCGACCACCCGGTTTCCTGTCCGACCACCGGTTCGCTGCAGGACAGGTTCAACATATGTAACCGGACCGGTGTCCGGTCCGGGTTTCAAAACACTGTTAAATATCGCAAATAGAAAAAAGAGTAAATTACTATTTTCGTCCCTGTGGTTTGCTCAAAATAACCCTTTTAGTCCAATAGTTCAAATATTGCCAAAACGGTACCTGAACTTTCATTTTTGTATCAATTAAGTCCAAGCCTTAAACCGTCTATGTTTGTTGTTAGTATTTTGATAAAAAGACGAATTTACCCTTAATATTAAAAAATATATCAACCTCACATATTTATATTATCTTTCTCTGTGCTCTCTCTATCCAAACCCCAGACCATGCTCGGCCCCCTCGCTCTACGCTATCTCAAGAAATTCGCTGCACACATTCTGTAATAACCAAATTCAATTCAAGAACAATTCAATGGGAACATTCATCAATCGGACTTTATAGATTCGCAAGAAAAATTAAGAACAAAAAAAATCCTCTTGATCAATCACAGAACCAATTAAATCAAAATTGGCATAATTGATTCACAGAATCAAGAATTTGGTGTTTAATTTGTTCAGTTTCACAAAAGCAATCCCTTGAGTCAAATTTGGATTTGGCAGAATAATTACAAAAATCATTCCATCCCTTGAGTCCCCACTGAGATGCTTTTCGTTCCACACCAGAAACCATCTTCTTTGTTCAAACATCGATCCAGACCCTATCATGCCAAATCGAAGCCCAAACAGGAAACCAACACCCCTCGTTGGCTTTATCTTTTCGATCCATTTTGCTGGCCTGCGATGAAAATCGAAGATGGGAACGATTTTGGCGGGGGGATCGTCATCACCGGTCGTCGTCATAGATGGGAAAGACGGAGACGGCGGGCTGGCGGAGCTCTAATCTAAGGGCTAGGCTTGGAGAATGGATGGAGACACATAAAGAAAGGGGCTTTTATTTGATTTTTGTTTTTTTAATTAAAAGGGTATATTGGTCATTTAACAATAAGTTAACAGAAGAACAATAACGGTGTTAGTTAGCTGGACTTAATTGCAATAAAAATGAAAGATGAGGTACCGTTTTAACAAAATTTAAACTATTGAACTTAAAAGGTTATTTTTAGCAAACGATAGGGACGAAAATAGTAATTTACTCTAGAAAAAATAACCAATAGAAAGCCGTCAGATGACAACCTATGATTGGGACGCGGTATTGTGCAGTCTCCCACGTCTTTTACTACATATTAAAATAAATTACAATAAAAATTAAATATATAAAAAAGCTACTGCTTGTAATTTTTTTATAGGCATGATTAATGGATATTTTCTTTATTATTATTTAGTTTTGTTAGTTTCCATCTTCTTAATAAAGAAAACTATAACATTTTGTTTTTGACCATGTCAAATAATAGAAAAATAATATAAATGCTTTGTTTTGGAATGTATGAAGAAATGAAGAAATAAGACGGCTTAAGAAGATTATTAAATGTATTTAGAATTGTTTACTTTTTTAAATAAAACCTTACTTCTTAGTACTCTAATAAATAAAAATCTCTTCAGGATACGTATTAATCTTTTGTTACTCTCTATTTTTATTTTTCCGCCTCTCTCTCCTATTAAATATTAGATTTTTTATTTCTCTCTCCTATTAAATAATAATCTTTATATTAAATACTAATCTTTATATTAATACACTAACTACGAATACTTATTATTTAATTATAAATAGTTATTATATCAATCAAATGAACTTATTATGAACTAACATTTATTAATTAAATTAAAAAATTAATACTCAGTTGAAAAAAAATGTTTTAAAAACTAGCTTAACAGACCTTATAACTGTCACGACAAATTACATTATTTAAAAACATATTTTGACAAATGTGTTAGTTAACAAATTACATTATATTTTATTCAACCGATGTAATATACTGGTTTATTCAACCCGTGTATTACACGAGTTTTTAAAAATATAGTTTTTTTTACTAAATATATAACATTTTATTTATTTAACTCGTGTAATACACGAGATTTTAACCTAGTAAAAATATATAACAAAATAAATGAAAGGAGAGGATTATGACAAGTGAAAGTAGGGCTAAAGACAGATATTACATTGATTCCCCCAACACTATTTGAGAACTAAATGGAGAGGTAGTTGCGCTAATTTTCTTTGTAAGAAGCCGACCCATGTCAAAGTCGGCCTATTCAATCGGGTCGTCAATTCCAGATGTTTTATTTGAGTCAGGTTGTTAAGAGTTTTAGGTTATATATATATATATATATATATTTTAGGTTATATATATAGGGACATGTTCAAATAAGAACCATAGTTTTGACGAGAACCAAAAAAACCATGTATTTCTATACAAATTTAAGGATGCATGGATGCATTTTTGCATATATAAAGTAAGGATGCATGTATGCATTTGTGTAGAATGCATGGTTCTTTTGGTTCTCGCCAAAATTATGGTTCTCAATTGAACATGTCCCTATATATATATATATATATATATATATATATATATATATATATATATATATATATATATATATATATATATATATATATATATATATATATATATTCTAAATGGTAATCTTCTTATTGTAATTTCTGTTAAAAAAAAGGACGATTACAATAAAGTGACAGGTAAACGGGCAACAAGTTGCGCTGCAACCCCCTTTTGAATAACAAAACCGATCATACTAAAAATAAAGTTTTGGGTCTTAGGGGCCGAAATATAATTCCTAGATTTTAAGAATTACTATTTGAGTCTAATTGATTTAGTGTAGATAGGAAGTCTTAGAGTCTTTATAAATATCGAGTCAATGGTATTTGAATTTACTCAATTATAATTTAAAAAATAAGAAAAGAGCCGAGGCTAGGTATTCCTCAAAAGGCCTGTTTATGTGTGATTAGAAAGAGGGGGTTATAACTTGTATCAGAGCCAAACCCTACTTGTTTATTAGCGTCGATCAAGAACAAGAACCAATCCAACCGTGGTCAGGAACGGCTCAACCGTTTTGGAGATCCAAAACAAACTAAAAAATTGAGGTCCCTTTTCAAAAGTTATTGACATAAACCCTCATCCATGGTTTGATTTGACATTGAGAAAATGTTCAATACTTAACCCCGATCACATAATATCTATTAGTAAAACATAAGTCTAAAATTGATTAAGGCAACAAAATTCAAATCAGGAGTCTAATGAACCAAATTGCTTGTTAATACATATACATTTATAATTGATTATGTAAAAAAAATACACTATTAAAGTAGGGGTCTAATAAAGCAAATTGCTTGTTAATACATATACATTTATAATTGATTATGTAAACAAAAGTCTAATGAGCTAAATCTATACTATATAATAAACTAGTTTAGATCCCGTGTTTACACACGGGATGAAATATATCAATACATAAAAATTTGAATCTTTATGTATATATATTTTACATGTGTAAAAGTTTATTACATATAGTAAGAATAGAAACCAAATTCAAAATATGTAAAAAGTAATATATAATTGAGTTTCGAAAATACGTTAATTACTATTTTTTAATATAATTTGACTTTTATTTACTATTTGATTAAAAATAGAAGTTATATAATTAAATTTTAAAATTTCTTATGATAAGAGATAATTTAAAATAAATGTGTTTTATTAATATAATTAGTATTTTTTTCTTTAAATATAAATTATTATTAAAAGATAGAAGTGCAACTAATAAGAAAGAGTGGCGGGGAAAAAAATGGTGATAATGAATATGGAGGCGACACGTGGCATGCAAAAACTTTATTTATTATATAGTATAGATAAAGGTTTTCCATGCCACGTGTCGTATCCATATTCATTCTCATCATTTTTTTCCCGCCTCTCTATCTTATTAAATACACATTTATCTTTTAATAATAATATATTTTTACAGAAAATACTAATATTTATATTAATAAATCTCCTGACATATTTTGACGAGCGTATGTGTTAAAGATTATATTGTATTCCAAGGGTTTATTCAACCCGTGTAAAACACGAGTTTTTAAAAAATAAATTTTTTATTACTTAATATATAATATTATATTTATTTAACCCGTGTAATAAACGGAATTTAAACTAGTTACTTAATAAAACAAAAGTCTAAATCAGCACAACATAGAAGTCTTTAGCAGCACAACACAATACACAACACAATACGCTTTAAGTCTGAAACAAAAGTCTAACTAACTGATTAAAGCACAACAAAATATGCTTTAAGTCTAAAACACAACATAAAAATTAAAAAAGAAATTGATCATGCCTAAAATCAAAATATAATCAACTAAACATGCAGTTGATGGACACGTTCAGCAAAAGAAGACTTGGAAAAGAGCTCACCCGATTTGAAGAAGAAACCAGATTACAGAAGCTTGTAATAAAAAATCGAAGCATTAACAGAGTCTTTGACTAATCGATTGAAGCAACCAAAAATTTAAGAACCTAAAAAAGAAACACAATAGGCAATTGAAGCAACCGAGTCGGTTGAAGCTTGTTGAAAATGAAAGCAGCGAATCAGCAATTGATAGGCATCGGTAACGTTTGAAAAAGAAAGCACCGATTGACCTGCCAGCTCGGATCTCTCTCTACGATTGATCACTAGGCCCGTAAATGAACCGAACGTTCATGAACTGTTCGACGGGAAGTTCGTTTATGTTCGTTTATTTAATAAACGAACGAACACTAACAAACTTTTTTGTTCGTTTAATTAAACGAACGAACATGAACACATGTCGTGTTCATTCATTTATGTTCGTGAACGTTCGTTTGTTTGTGTTCATTTGTTTTTGGATAAATCATGTACATTTGAACCACTAATTTACATGTGTTTTTGACAGAATTATTAAGTATTAAACTTGTTCATGTGTGCTCATTAATGTTAATTTATGTTTGTATGTGTTTTTTTATGTTTGTTCGTTTGTGTTCGTTTTATGTTTGTTTATTTGTGTTCGTTTACGTTCGTTTAGCTTTTTAACGAATGAACATGAACGAATACGAACATTTCCGTTTTCTTAATGAACGAACATGAACAAAAAAACGTGTTCGATTATGTGTTTGTGTTCGTGTTCGGTTAAAATTAAATAAACGAACACTAACACATCGATGTTCGTGTTTGTTCGGTTCGTTGACAGGCATATTAATTACCTATCCTTGGTTGCAACTAAAGTCTGGTATTTTGCCCTAGATCCCGACTTATCTCCATCGTTTTTTCATAGTAAGCCCAAGACCCAAATTATTTTTATATTTAAAAAAAATGGAAATTAGCGCCTAAAAAGTAAGGGGCCCAAGCCCTAGCTTTACCCCACTACATTGTTCAGCCGGTTCTGACCATGACTGATACAAAGAATATGAATCAGAGTGCGATGGTTACAACCAAAAATTCGACTTGACCAGCGATGCATGTTCCAAAATTAACTGGAACTAACTGTATCACGTGGGAGATAGTTGTTGAAGCTATCTTAGACGAACAAGGGCTTTGGAAAGTTGTCTAGCCCGTTGTCGATGTAGCAGTCGACGAGAAGAACAAATCACTAGAGCCAATTACACCAGATTGTGACAGTGAGCCCATGAACAAATCATAAAGATCTTAGTCACAAATGATTGGATGTATGGTGAGAGTTGTGTGTAGTCAATAAGTGATGTGTCCCTTTACTACTGTAAGCGTAAGACGTTTATGGGCCCCTTGTTGGTTCAAACTAGTATTAAATGCATGAGCGTGCTCAAAATGAGATTTTGGATAAACCATTTTGAATGTCGATCAAGAAATAGAATAACTAAACACTAAGTGAGAATGATTTGATCCTTGTCTCATATTCAATGGGATGTATGATTAACAGAAAGGATAACTGACAGATAGATGTAGACTATTACAACATTATGAATATCTTGACTGGTTGCTAATTGTGGATGGCTTATAAACGTATCCAACTTCATTGGGGGCAACACGGTATTTACTAGACGTCCTATGTTGTCTGTATTGGTATTTATGTTCAAAACTTATGCAAGTAGGAGATTGTTATATCTAGTGTGCTCAAGTGTTAACATAATACAATACTGTTGATGGAGTATAATACTGCTGATTGAGTTACTCTTAAAGAGTCACACAACGAGCAATGGAGTACACTTGTTATTAACGTATTTAGACACATTTAACGTGAAAAATATTTCTGGCATTACTTATACAGGGAATAATAAATAATCTGGAGATTTAATCTAATTCAAAAGCTTGAAAACCTAGCCACCATACCACTACCAAATCGTCGCCCCCTTCTTGTGGCTGTCGACGTGGAGCAAAAGAGAAGTTGGGGAGCTTCTCGTTTTACGTGCTGTTGGTGATTCTTGCGTATTGGCTACCAATGTTCGTTGTTGTATCGTCGTGAATATCAATAGTCAAGTCATCCACTTACATCAACAAGATCAAAGGTAAGAAACTAAAATAGTTTAATTTCATGTTCTTCATGTATGGTTTCTGTTGTTCTTGTAACTGGATCATTGGTTATGGTTTCTCGTTTTATATTTTTTATTAAGACTTCCACTGTGTTTTGGACTTTGATAAATTTTTTAAAAGCTAAAACTATACTGAAAACCCAACATTATCAGCAACAATCATTAGAAGTAGCACATCTTAATTGAATGTATGCATGGCATCCTCGGCACCATCAAGCCGCCGCTCACCACCCCGCATGGGTGGGGCAGTGTTCCCGTGCGTTATCCCATGCAACGCCATACCGCAACCATACTCAATGACAAATAAATGAAAATCTTATAGGGGAGGGGGGAATGGGTGGGTTAAAAAATGGTCCGGTCAAAAAACAAATTAAGAACACCGACAATAGAGTAAAATGGTTCACCAAATATTTACACTTTTAACTAATATTTTCTTCTTTTTGAAAAGGTGATAATCTAAAATTTGTATTGTATTAACTGGATGAAGATTATGGTGATTCAGGCATAAAAAAATATAAAGATAGGTCGGAAACGTAAAAAGAAATCTTAAGAGCTTAGCAATTTTACTAGGTTTTAGGTTATTTAATTTTGATTTTTTAGTTATATAAAGACGTCAAAATTTAAAAGAAGACTTATTTTGTTCGGACTTCCCTCGTGGGCCCACGGTTGAAAATTTTGTACCCAAGATATTTAATTTTGGGCTAAAAACACTATTTTTTTTTCTGTAACAATAATTTCTTTAAAATAATAGTTTCTTTTCGGTTTTTGGTTGTCAAGTGTCTTTAATCTAATCACCATTTTTATGCCAAATATTATTTTATGATTGTTGATTTATGCAGAATTAGGAATCACAACAATTAATACTACTTAATACTTATATTCTCATTTCCATTTATCACCACTTCCAATCCAAGCTGTATTACTTTATCTTGTTATCGTTTTCTCAAGTTTTTTTTATTAAAAAGACGACAAGGTGTACGGACATGTTTTTCAAAAATATTCAAATTTAACTAACATGAAACATAATTATTTCATTGGAATTATTGGACAAAAAAAGGTTTGTTGTAAAACCATATATTTTGTCGGCGTGCTTAATGATCTAACAAAAATCTATTGTTGATATGATAAAACTTCGTTGTCATTGTCGATGTCGAGTAATTTCATGTAACATTCCAATTTTAGGTATAATTTATAAAACATTTACGACATGGAAAGATTATATTTAATATCCATTTGATTATTGTTACATAAGAGGTTGGGTTCAAATGAGATTCATAATAAAGTATAAGGGTGTTGTTGGTTGATTACCAAACTTTGGGCAAAAGGTTGTTTAAGTTAAAAGCTTAGGGATTGAAGACGTCAAGTAGGTAAACTAAATAAAAATCAGGTTGTCTTTTGATTAGATTTTGGGTTCTTGATGGATTGCAATTAAAATCTGGAATTTGTTGGTGATTTTTATATGATATAACTCGCATAATGTACATATTAGTTAGAAAAAACAAAACCCTACTTTATGAAGGAACTATGTGTCCATATTTGGGGATTATGGGATAATCTAGTGGGATATGACAAAACACTAGAATTGTA
Organism: Smallanthus sonchifolius; assembly: GCA_023525975.1. NCBI lineage: Eukaryota > Viridiplantae > Streptophyta > Magnoliopsida > Asterales > Asteraceae > Smallanthus > Smallanthus sonchifolius. The sequence continues at coordinate 53,613,875 of CM042041.1, read as the reverse complement.
ATATGATCAAATACATCCCATAGATGAATATAAAGTAGTTGGAGTGATTATGTATGTTCAATGAATCAAATTCAAGTTTTTGATTATGTGGGTGTTGACAAAATTGACTTACTTTGATGAAATTTTAGGGTTTTTGGTAATACATTCCTAATCAACCAAAAATGGATGGAAGTTGCTAAAGACATATCATAAATAACATTTGAATCAAACAATGGTGTTTAAGAGCTTGATTACTAGTGATTTTTGATGAAATGCTCTTATAAGTTATTTAATTACTTGATCCAATATGCTAAATAGTGTTTAACTAGCTTAATTTGGGTTATGTTGAACCTTGATGATAAAACTCACCTAACTAAATGAGTATAGCATGTTTGGAGTGTATTTCTAGGATTTTGAACGTGAATCCTTATAATTTGGGCGTCAAACAGGTCAAAACCCGGGATAAAAAGCTTAAAACCAACCATAGGTGGCGGAGCTTTAAAAAAAATGCGGGGGAGGGGGGGGGGGGATTTTTTTCCCTGTCAAGGTGGGCCGAAATTATAAAATTTCCACCCGAATACGTATAAACTAACACTACTGAGCGAAAAATCGTCCAAATACGTATATATTAACACTTCTGGACGAAAAATCAGGAGGGGCCCGAGATCCTCTGCCCTTGGTTTTAAGTGTTTGACATATAAGTCCTAACTTTATAGGTGTTTGACAAATTTCGTGTATCCAAATTTCGTATGAAGTTAGTCAACAAGTGGGAAGAGCAACTTAATACGGCAAAGAAGCCATCTCAACGAATTCATCGTTTTGTATTATATTTTAATTAAATATATTCTACTTACTCTCAAATACCAATCTCCACGTTCAATGACTATTTTTCGTTACTTTTCTCATATGCACCTTTCAAGTTTTTACATTTTTAAATAATATTATTGGATTTTAATAATCTCATATTTTACCAATTAGCCAATAATAATCCTAACTGTGAATACTCTTACCACCGGTCCCTAATTTTAAACTATTTTTTACATTGGACCCCACGTTAAAAAAACTTAACGCTGTTAGAGTTTATATGACATGGACATCTACAAGCCGTCGGAAGTCGAGCCAAGCTAGCAGTGGTCTCGTGTTGGCTTTTGAAATTGGCTTTGGTGGTGTTTAACTGGTCTCGTTAAACACCACCGTTGTCTCTGTTTGGACTTTCCGGACCCACGAGACCAGTTAAACACCACCAGAGCCAATTTCAAAAGTCACCACGAGACCACTGCTAGCTTGGCTCGACTTTCCGACGGTTTGTAGATGTCCACGTCATATAAACTCTAACGGCATTAATTTTTTTTAACGGGGGTCCAATATAAAAAAATAGTTTGAAAGTAGGGACCGGTGATAAGAATATTCTCAGTTGGGATTATTATTAGCCAATTGGTAAAAGGTGGGATTATTAAAATCCAATAATCCTTTTAAATAATACCCTTTAATTTTCTAAAAATTCAAATATACCTCTAAAAAAATTATTTTGTTGTTGTGTTTAATATTTTTTTCTTGACGTCCCGGTATAAATTTTATTAGAGTAATTTACAAGTGTCTACCACAACCCCCCCTGAACTTTGTAAAATGTCATAATTAGGTGTTTTTCCACACCGCCACACTACATGTCACTTATCTGTTGGTCCATAATTTTTCTTTGTTTTTTTACATTTCTTTTTATTAGGCTAACCGAGTTGCCGTAACTTTGTACATTTCTTTTATGTACTTAATCACGTTTTTTTGTGTTTAGCCACGCTATTGTCACTGCCTTGACCGTTTAATTAAGGTACGCTTTCCGCCGCAATGCGCGGGGTGCTAATGTCACCGTACTTAACGACGTTAATGTCACAGCCGCAACATGTGTAACGAGATTCACAAATGTGCGGATTTAATTATATACTTAACCACGTTAATGTCATTGTACGATCATGTCGTAACGCGTAGGCCATAATTCTAGTTAATTTTCGAATACCAACTTGCTGTATATAGAAATAAATATTCCAAATAAACATTGATTTTTTATTTGTGTTGATATCGTTACTTGGACTTTAACAATTTACGATATATTTAACTGTTTTTTGTTTAATAAATATAGATATTAAAATTGTTGTTATGTGGATTGATCCTTTTTCAAAACAATCTTAAGGTGAAGGGGGCACATACGGGTAACACTAATCGGGTTCGCTGGTAATGCGGGTAAGGCACCCCCAATGAATTGGGTAGTGAAGAGGGTAGGTTATTTCGGGTATATATACCCGCATGTTTGAGTAGTGAAGTGTTAGCGAACTTACTAAGTTCGCTTGTTTAGTATAGGGACTTATTAAGTTCGCCTGATTCAGTAGGGGCGAACTTATTAAGTTCGCATGGTTCAGTAGTTTGTTAGCTTTGTCTATAAATAGCTTCTTTGTAACCTTATTCAAGTTATCAATCAATTCATATCAGTTTTACCCCCAATTATTCTCTCTCAATTTTTTCTCTCGTTTACCATTCTCGCTTGTTTTAGCGATATCGTTTATCATTTTCGCTTGTTTTAGCGATCATTCTCGATATCATAACATGGTATCAGAGCATATATGCTCGATTCTGTGATTTCTTTTTGTCACACCCCCAATTTCAACTAACGGAGTTTTACCGTTTGGGAAGTGACGAACCAGGATCTCAGACATTAGTTACTTTGAACGACTCTACATGGGACTCAAAATGAAAATATCATTTAAATCAAAGTATCAATGCGGAAACGTAAAGAAAGTAAATGCGCAAAATACACGCGCCCAAAACTAAAGTCCAAAAGTCCAAAAAGTCCAAACGTCCAACCAAAACAAGTACAATAGAATAATTCAAACAAACATAAATAAGTTATAATCAAAGTAGTTGAATCCCATGCATTCCCTAACGTGCACCTGTGTCTTATCTTAGCGACCTGAGAAAACATGTAAGAAAATATGTCAACACGAGGTTGGTGAGTCCACAAGTTTCAATATATGTAAAGAAGCGTTTACCAGATTTATGTTCATTCAGTACGTATCTATAGGTAGCTAACCTATGTTCATGTTCAGCTCAAGCGCTCGCAACCGAAGCTGACTGTTTGTTTATTGCCTCCTGCCAGGTCTATCAACACTGGCGGTGTGAGTAGGCTAACATTTCACCCGTTCGATATCTAATCGAGTTAGCGCGACTAACGCGGGTGGGATTTGTCAAACCCAGTAGTACTACTAAATATTACCTCGCTAAGATCCATATTAACGGTCCGATATTAGTTGAGGACTTTCTGTGATAGCGTGTTACGCTTAGCATTTAACATTGATATCATACGAATTACAAAATTCAAAATTGTTTAGTCATGTTTTCTCCCCCAAGTTAAAACAGTAAAAGGGGCCGTGAAAACTCACCTGCGTTACGTTGTAGGTAGTATCACACAAAGGACAAGTTGGAACCACGTGTGTAAGTCTCAATCGACTTACAAATGCCCTAAAATTATAAACACATAAATTAGGGACAAAAATATGGGATTTATTCGGATACGTGACGACGACACGGAATGTTGAACGTCTTAAAAGGAACGCTCTAAAGATCAACGAGTAGACGAATTTGTCCATTGGAAAATGGTTTCTTAATAAAATAATTATTAAGGTAAATACGTTTCGTGTCGAGCAATTCTGATTGCGAATAATATTAGTAAATAAATATTCAGGCGGTTGTACCATTTAAAATGGTTTAGGAAAATAATATAACTAAATATATTATTTTTAAGTTCCTAAAATTAAAATAATCATTTGTGTGGCAAAAATAATAAATATATTATTTTTATTCGAGTATAAAACCGAGGGTAAATAATATAAATAATTATATTATTTAATAGTTTAGAACGTTTCATAAAGTTTATAAACGTGGTAAAAATAATATAAGAATATATATTATTTTTAGTTAGAGGCACGGGTTGAAAATAATATAAATATATTATTTTATTCGAAGTCGTGGTTTGAAAATAATATAAATATATTATTTTATAAGTGAAAATGCTATTTATAAAATTACACCCGAGCCTTCGGGTGTTTTCCGGGGCTAAAACATTTTTATATATTAATATAATAATATTAAGAATGATTTTTATTAATTAAATATTCAGAAAAAAGTCCCAAAAAAGAATGCAGGAGACCGGACTCGAACCCGGGTCTCCTGCGTATAAGTCCAACGCCTTAACTATCACACCCGCTAGGGCATCGCATTCTAAACCCGATTGGAATGGGTTTTAATCAAGAAATCCAGTGTGCCCATCCCCCACATACACCCGCGATCGATCCAAGCTACAACCCATCAATTCGATTGTGATTTCACAGGATGATATGGGGGTTTTGATGAATAAACCCATGCGAGTCTGATGGTGGTGGTTAATTGCAAAATCTTAAATCATAAAATCGTTTAATTTTAGAACCAAAACCGAAACCCTAGTTTTAGAACTAAGAATCAAATCTGTTGAATTCGATATTAAGAATGGTTAGATTTATAGGGCTTTTGATAATCGGGGGTTTGCGAATCCAACCATGTGGTTTAATTTGATTGAAACAGTGTTTAATATCGAAACCCCTAAATTGAGATATGAACGAACCCTAGGTTACGGATTGTGATCAATTCGATGTTAATTGATAAAATAGACAAAGGGCTTTCGATTAGTGACTGATTTCGAAGCTAACCATGTGAATTAATTGGATTATGATCGAGTCTAGAATCAAAAGCCCCAAATTGGGTTTCGTATGAACCCTAGAATTTGGGTTTCGATCGATTTGATGTTATGAGCCCCAATTAACATAGGGCTTTAATTATATGGATAAAAACGAAGCTATAGGTGTAAAGAATTACCAAAATGGTGCTCGAATTGGTTGAGTTCGACTAGAACTTGTTCCGACCCCTAGCGGCTTTGATCCTCGTCGACTCCGGCCACTTCTCAGATGGAATTAACGTATGGAATTGCTTCTTCTGGATGCGACTAAGGTGTGTGAGAGTTCAATTTGTGAAAATCATATGAGCATTCTCCGAATTTGACAGATTCATGATATCGGTCGACGGTTACAACTCCACTCCTCATAATTGATCTTGAATTCGAATAAATGATGGTGTAAAGGCTCTAATGAAGGGCGTTTATGATAGAGATCGTGTATTTCGATTTCAATTCCCATGAATTTCCGTTACAAAGCTCGAATTTGGGTCTAATGCATACGGTTTTGACTTGTAAAAGTCAACAGGAACCAAAACTTCCTGATTTTGACTTTGTGGAGTCAACTGATTTGATTTTGCATATTTACACAACTAGTCCTTGTAGTTTTAAGTTTGATTTGTGACAGAATCAGTCCTTGGGGTTTAATATTGAGTTAACTAAGTTAAGATTTAACTGGATTTATTTAACGGGGTTAAGTTTTTAACAGAAAATTTAATGGGATTGTTAACGGAGTTAACATGAAAAGTCGGATTGTCACACTTTTCCTTTTTCCGCACTCATTCTTTGTTATTTCATCCGTTTTCTCATTTTTTGTGTCAATTGGGGGTTGTTTCCTGTTTTGATCCGTTCACAACCTTCGTTTTTTGTTTCTAATCATTACTACGGTTGGATTTCTTCATATACTTCTCTGATTTTGAGTTATGATGATTTCTGGATAGATTTCACGTTTTTCTGTTCGTGCATGCGAACTTGTCGCGATAGTTTGTTACGGGCGAACTTATTAAGTTCGCCTGTTCCTTTCCTCAGCGAACTTAACAAGTTCGCTTCATGGCGAACTTAACAAGTTCGCTTATTCTAGTCTTCTTTTTCTTTCTGCTTTTCATGCCTCCTACTGTTGATCCCGCAGTTGTTGTTCCTATGGATTCTTCTAATTCTCTGTTCTTACATTCATCTGATCATCCGGGTCTCTTACTTGTTTCTAAAATATTTGACGGCTCTTCTTTCGGATCCTGGAAACGTGCCATGTCCATTGCCTTATCTGCTAAAAACAAACATGGTTTTGTTGATAGGACTGTTATCAGACCTACTTCCTCTCCTAATCTGGAGTTATGGAAAAGATGCAATGATATGGTTATTTCTTGGATTTTGAACACTTTGTCCAGTGATATCAGTGAGAGCGTTTTGTATGTTGAGACTGCTCGACAACTCTGGAAAGAGTTAACTGACCGATATGGCCAGAGTAATGGGGCCAAATATTATCAATTGCAGAAGTCTCTTTCTGTTATTTCTCAAGGGAATGATGATGTTGCTACTTATTTTACCAAAATCAAAGCTGTTTGGGATGAGCTTAATGCAATCGAGCCTATTCCTCCCTACACATGTGGTACTTCCCAACTTATGGCTAAGCGCGAAACAAATCAACGTTTGATGCAGTTTCTGATGGGTCTTAACCCTTGTTATGACATGATTCGTGGAAATATTATCACGATGAAGCCTATTCCCTCAATCAATGAAGCTTATGCTTTTCTCATTCAAGATGAGAAACAGAGGGAGCTTCATTCATCGGCTCAGTTTATTCCTCAGAATGCTTCTATGAATGCTTCTGTGAAAGTACCAAAGAATTCCAGTGCTCGGAAAGGTTCTGTTTGCTCTCATTGCAAGAAGCCAGGACATGATGCCAGCAAATGTTATCGTTTAATTGGGTTTCCTAAAGATTTCAAATTTAAACCCAAAGCTACTGCTAATGTTGTTTCTGATGCTGGGGTTACTATTCCTACTTCTGGTGCTCCTAATGCTCTTTCTTTTGAACAGTACAACAAACTGTTGCAACTTCTTCAGCAGAATTCTGGGGTTTAGGGTGGTGTTTCTAATGTTCAACCACTCAGCTTTGCAAATTTTGCAGGTATTATTGCTTGCAATTCGACTACGGTCGATACTACTTGGATCATTGATACCGGTGCAAGTAATCATATGTGTTTTGATTTCAATTCACTTTCTGATGTTCAATTGCTTAACTCACCCGTTTATGTTCTTCTTCCAAACGGGCATGTCTTAACTTTTACGCGGGTCGAAACAGTTCATCTTACCAAGACGTTTTCTATTTCTAATGTCTTCTTTGTGCCTCAGTTCAAGCACAATCTCTTATATGTTCCTAAACTTTGTAGGGATACAAAGGGTCTTGTTCAGTTTTCTGAAACTACTTGTTTCTTGCAGCCCCCTTCGCTAAGTAGTCCGTTGGTCCTGGAGATCTTCTCAACGGCCTTTATCTTTTGAATCCAAATAAACTTTTCTCTGTTATAGTTGATTCTTTTTCTCACTGTAATTCTGTTGTTTCTTTGAAACTTTGGCATACTTGTCTTGGTCATTTACCTTTGTACAAACTTAAGCAATTGAATGTCTTTACTGGTGCACATGATTGTTCTATTGATGGTTGTTCTGTTTGTCCTAAGGCTAGACATTATAAACTGCCTTTTGCATCTAGTAGTATATCCAGTTCTCAAATGTTTGATCTTATTCATATTGATACGTGGGGACCGTATCGATCTACTACATTTTATGGATATAAATATTTTCTCACCATTGTTGATGATTTTACTAGAACTACTTGGACTCATCTTTTGACAACTAAAGGAAATGCCTTTACTATTCTTCAAGGGTCATTGAAATGGTTGAGACTCAGTTCAGTACCAAAGTGAAGCGTGCTCGATCTGATAATGCTTTTGAACTTGGTTCGGGTGTTCATCATGGTGAGTATTTTAAACAAAAGGGTAATATTCATCAGACTACTTGTCCTGGGGTTCCTCAACAGAATGGGGTGGTAGAACGTAAACATAAACATCTTCTCGAAACTGCTCGTGCTCTTATGTTTCAATCCAAGTTACCGATAACTTTTTGGGGTGAATGCGTTCTTACTGCTACTCATTTGATTGATATTTTCCCCACACGGGTTCTTAAGGGAAAATCTCCTTCTAAGATGCTCTTTGATAAAGCTCCTTCATACACCCACCTTTGCACTTTTGGGTGTTTGTGTTATGCTTCTACCTCTACACCCGGACGAGATAAATTTCAGCCTAGAGCTCAAGCTTGTATTTTTATTGGTTATCCCTTTGGAAAGAAAGGTTACAAGCTTTATAATATTGACACTCGACAAGTTCTTGTTTCTCGGGATGTGACTTTTCTTGAGCACATTTTCCCTTCTTTACACTCTTCAGATCCTTCTTATTTGTTCCCTTATCTGTTTGAGGAGACAGATCCAGCTGTTGTTCCTTCATCTTCTTCGGCTGCTCTTGAAGTTGATTCCACTCCTCCTCCTGTTTCTCCTATTCCACCTCCTCCACCTCCGGAGCCCAGGAGATCTACTCGTTCTTCTGTTCCTCCTTCTCATCTGCAGGATTGTGTTTGTAATTCTGCTTCTTCTGTCGATTCGTCTTGTTTTCATACTTTGTCGAGTGCTTGCCAAGCTTCTCATTTTGTTAATCTTTCTGATCTTTCTCCTGATTCCCAACAGCTCCTTTTAAATCTTGATTCTGTTAAAGAACCTTCTTCTTATCAGGAGGCTGCTAACCATCCTGCTTGGCAAGAGGCTATGACTAAGGAGTTTAATGCCTTGGAAAGAAATCAAACTTGGGAGGTTATGCATTTACCTAAAGGTAAAAAGGCCATTAAGTGCAAATGGGTGTATAAAGTCAAGTATAATGCTGATGGTACTGTTGAACGTTGCAAATCCCGTTTGGTTGTTCGTGGTGATACTCAGAAAGCAGGAATTGATTTCAATGAAACTTTTTCTCTTGTTGTTAAGATGACTACTATTCGTAGTCTCATTGCTGTTGCCAATAAACGACAATTGGGTTTATATCAATTGGATGTTAATAATGCTTTTTTACATGGGGATCTTGACGAAGACATATATATGCTTCCTCCTCCTGGAATGCCTTTATCCTCTCCTGATCATGTCCTTAAGCTCAAAAAGTCTCTTTACGGTTTGAAGCAAGCTTCAAGGCAGTGGTATGGCAAGCTTTCTGATGCTCTTAAAACCAAAGGTTATATGCGGTCTCCCAATGACTATTCTTTATTCTTTAAGACGATGGGGGATTCTGTTGTTCATGTCGCTGTTTATGTTGATGACATTCTTCTTACTAGTAATAATGATCAAGAAATATCTGCTTTGAAGGCATTCTTACATTCCACTTTCCAGATTAAGGATCTTGGCACTCTTAACTACTTTCTGGGCATTGAGGTTCTCAAATATCCCTTTGGTCTTATTATGACTCAACGCAAATTTGCGAAGGATTTGCTAACTGAGTTTTCTACCGACGATGTTTCTTCTGTTTCGTCTCCTTTGCCTTTACATTTACAACTCAAGCTCAACGACGGTCAAGTTCTTGATGATCCTTTGGCCTATCGTCGACTTGTTGGTAAACTCAATTACCTTACTCATACTCGGCCTGATCTTGCTTTTGCGGTTCAGTTTCTCAGCCAGTTTATGAGTGATCCGCTTGTTCCTCATTGGGATGTTGCATGTCATACTCTTCGGTATGTCAAAGGCACTTGTTCTCAAAGGTTGTTCTTTAATAATGCTCCTGATATTTCTTTGTCTGCTTATTGTGATTCTGATTTGGCAGCTTGTCCTAATACTCGGCGTTCTGTCAGTGGCTATTTCATTTCTCTTGAGGGTAGTCCTATTTCTTGGAAATCCAAGAAGCAACCTACTGTTTTTCTTAGTTCTGCTGAAGCTGAATATCGTTCTCTTCGCCGTGTCACACAGGAACTTGCTTGGTTGACTCTTTTGTTTGTGGAGTTTCGGCTTGATAATCTTACTCCTGTTCCTCTCAAATGTGACAGTCAGGCGGCTATTCATATTGCTAAGAATCCAGTTTTTCATGAGCGAACTAAGCATATCAAGTTAGATTGTCATTTTGTCCGTGAGAAGCTTCAAGCAGGTTTGATTTTGCTTTCTCACACACGGACTTCTGATCAACTTGCGAATTTGTTCACGAAAAGTTTGACTGGTCAACCGCATTCAGATATCATTTCCAAGTTGGGGTTGTATACACCTCCAACTTGGGGGGGGGGGGTTGTTAGCGAACTTAGTAGCGAACTTACTAAGTTCGCTTGTTTAGTATAGGGGCGAACTTATTAAGTTCGCCTGGTTCAGTAGGGGCGAACTTTTCAGTAGTTTGTTAGCTTTGTCTATAAATAGCTTCTTTGTAACCTTATTCAAGTTATCAATCAATTCATATCAGTTTTACCCCAAATTATTCTCTCTCAATTTTTTCTCTCGTTTATCATTCTCGCTTGTTTTAGAGATCATTCTCGATATCATAACATGAAGAGGGTTTAAAAAATGAAAAAAAATAAAATAAAATCTTTGTGGTATTAAGGTTATGCCTCCAATAATTTAGGGTATTAGGGTTGAATTTGGGTAAACATTAGGTGACACACCTTCATTGAATATATTTGTTATGGTAGTTTTTGGGTCAGGGTTGTGGCCCCTTCACCCTTAGAGGTCGTTCCAAGAAAGATGTCTTCGGTTACTATCCAACTGATTATATGCTTCCAAGAAAATTTTACTTTATGTATTCGTTCGGTGTACTGGCTCCTCTCGTTTGGTTTGAGGTTCCGTTTCTAATAAAATTTGCCTTTCGAGAAAAAAAAGTGCCAACAACCGGTAGGTCCTCAGGTGGGCGGTGGCCCACGAATTTTAATGCTACTTGGCATGACATATGGTTCTATGGTCTCAACTCTCAAGGACTTAAATTCCCATCCTTTTCACATTAAACACAAATGATTGATTTATGGTTCTAATTTTTTGAGATGTATGGTGCTAACATAACAACGTGTTCAATTATTGATATCTTAAGTGCTTGAGGTTCTACTTATATACTATTTAAATTATCCTATATACTTTTAAAAAAACTTAAAGTACAAACTTAAATTACATAGAAAGCATATATAAAAAATTGTGTGGAACTTGTAACGGTGTCACTATTGAATTAAGATGAAAGTAAATTATGGGCATCAAAACTAGTTGTCAGAAATGTCTCGACGATGGGCACACACTTAGACTAGAGGGTGAATTTTTGAACAAGAATAAAACACACACACACACTAATCTAACACGAAATACACATATTTGCGTTTAGTATTTTCAGCTTTGAGTCGAACATGCTAACACACCTAGCTAAACGTGTCATGTTTGGGTCGACCTGCTGGATTCATGGGTGGTCCTGTCTTATCCATTTAATTTTATATTTATATTTTTAAATGTGTTTTATGTTGACTCTAAACCCTAACTTAAACCAACTGAAAGTTTTATCCCATAATTTAAAAGATAAATGAACTTGTATTTTTATAGCTTGAAACGTAATTATTTTATATATACATTTATATTTGTGGCTGTATATTTATAATTCCAAAGTGTTAATATGTAAAAGTATAAAATAAAATTAAACTTCGAGTAAAGTGGATTGTGCTCGCGTCAATCAGTAAAAAATCTGGCATGATTTTCGGGTTGGTATAATATTCAGGTTCGTGTCAGAATCGACCCGTCAACAAAGCGATGAACCCTAGCTCGCGTATACCAGATGAAGAGACGCACACAAAGTGAGAGAGAAATTTGAGAGGTGCATAATGAGCGATCAAGCTCTCTCTCACTTCTCTTATACAACCCGACAACACAAACAAACTATCCATAGATCACGATGACCCGCACGTCATTCAGATACGAAACAGGTCCTCATGGATTACGCTCGGATACTCGCTTAAATCATATATGCCAACCTGCTCCATCCAGCTACAAGCCCATCCACATAGTCAACTACAAGCCCAAGCAGATTCAGCCAAATGTCTCAAAACTTGCACAAACATAAAAAACGATCTCATGAAATAAATATGTAAATGTCATGACAATCATTTGGTATTGAAATGCACATTTAAACAAGTTAAATATATTTTCAACAGAACCTTCTGTTGTCTTCTTTTCCTTTTACGTTTTCCTTAGCCCATGGCCAAGCCCATTTACTTCTTAGCTTAGTTATTTTGCCAATTATATATATGAGCCCAAACCAAATTAAATAATTAGATAAAATATTAGCTTCATGCAGTCTAGCCTAGCGGACTATTCTGTTTAGCTCCAACGCAAATTAACATGAGAACCTCAATTAATTTTAGTTCATTCTTCATTTGCATCTAAATTGCTAAATCCAGTTTAGCAATTATTTTAACTTTCATAACTTGATTTATCATTTGCTAGATTATCAACCTTACCCTAAACCATCAAACCCTTCATGTTGAACACCAGGCCTGGCCTCACTCACAGCTGCCAAGAATCAAGTCAAACGTAACCCTAAAACATTATTGCCTTGTTTCTTTGGATAACTTCATCATTTTAGCTCCATGTCTCTTAAAACTTTAGAAAATATAAAAACAACTAAAAATAATATATTTTGTTAACATTTTGATGCATTTATATTATAATTACCACTTGTCACTCTCACATTTTTTTCTCGCATCTCTCTTATTAAATACACATTATTTTTTAATAATGATTTATATTTAAAGAAAAATATTAATTATACTAATACAATACATTTATTTTAAACTAGCTTAGACCCTGTGTAATACACACGGGGTGAAAATTATTAATACATAAATTTCTTAAATTTTATTTATGTAATTTACAGGTGTAAATATGTATTATTATACATATACTAAGGATAGAGAACAAAATTCAAAATATGTAAAAAATAATATATAACTGGGTTTCGAAAATACGTCAATTACTATTTAATGTAATTTGACTTTCATTTACTATTTGATTGAAAATAAAAATTACATAATTAGATTTTAAAGTTTTTATAATAAATGATAATTTAAAATAAATATGTTTTATCAGTATAATTATTAAATTATTAAAAGATATGGGTGTATTTAATAAGAGAGAGAGGCGGAAAAAAAATGATAAGATTAAATATGGTGACGACACGTGGCATACAAAAACCTTTATTTATTATATAGTATAGATTATCTTTTAGTTTAAGAAACTTTAAAATTTAATTATGTAACTTTTGTTTTTAACTAAATAGTGATATAAGTCAAATTATATTAAATATAAATTAATATATTTAAACTGTTTAATATACGAGTTTTTAAATATTTAAATGTTTTATTACTAAGTATATTGTGTTATATTTTATCAATCCGTGTAATACACGGGTTTATTAAAATACAAAATTTTTATTACTAAATATATAGTATTATATTTTATCAAACCGTGTAATACACGAGATTTTAACCTATTGGTAATAATAAAAAGTTAATAACTATCATAATATTCAAACTAGAGATATGATATATTAGGAAACAAACAAACTTAAAGAAAAATGATAATCAAATAGTAGTAACTATAATAGATTATATACTCGTCAAACATGCCCCTTCAAGTTCGAAGCAACATATGTAGTTTGAAACATAGTGTAACAAATCGAGTAGATAGAAACTTTAGTCAGAGTATCATCGCCTTTATGATCCATTCTTATGTCTTATCTTCACCTGGACTATTTTTTTGCGAGAATTTTGGTGATGATATTTTTTTGGATTTGTAAAGTGTTTCTGGGTTTTGTATGAGATTGTTTTGGAAATAGGGGAATCCACTCGTGGAGATGGCGGATTCAAGTCCGCTCGTGGAGATAACGGAGTCAATGGACTTTTTGATAAGGTGGCAGCTGGAGGGAGGATTCAAGTGAAATAATAAAATAAATAAATAGAACTTCCAAAAAATGCTTGACTCCGCTATCTCCACGAGTGTACTCTGAATCCGCTATATTCACGAGCGGACTCAAGTGTCCTTTTCTTAGAACCCGTTATCTCAGATAGCGGACTCCCCTATTTCCAAATATATCTCATGCAAAACCCAGAAACACTTTACAAATCCAAAAAATACAATCTCAACAAAAAATTCTTATTTTGCATGCGTTTGAATTTTGTCTCAATTCTAAAAGTATTGTGTAGTTTGAATAACTGAAACCTTATCTATACTCTATAATAAATAAAGGCTTTGATAAGACAAATTTTTCTGACTCTCTCTCCTATTAATTGCACAAGTTTACTTTAATTGTTTTTTAATAATTTTTTGTTTCCCGCCTCTCTTCTATTAAATAATAATGATTTATATATTTCTTTTTATAAACGTTTTTTTATTTAAAAAATATATATAGGTTTATTCATAAAACATTTTTAAAAATTGAACATTTATTTTCATTCTTTTTATAAAACATTTTTAAAAACTAATTATATGACGTTTCTAAAATTTGTATTAAAAAACAATGTAATATGTTATAAATATGTAATATATAAATATTTATTATTAAATATATAAATTATATTTATTCATTGCATTTGTAATACACGTGATTTCTAACCTAGTCTCTTTATATATAGAGATTAGATCTCCATATATGATCAAAATGAAACTGATAATGATAAGCTAGTAACAAATTATTGCTAGTTTTTTAATATAACATAATAAAAAAATTCCTAAATCTCATTCCAAACTTCATTATACAATGCACATCACTGTTGATAATCATTGATGTATTACACTTCTTTTGAAATAAAAAATAAAAAAGGGGACTATTAATGGGACACGGGAATTGCTATCTGGACCGGGCTCTATACGCATCGTATAGGGCAATACGATGCGTATAGCCTTCACAATTTCCCAAACCCGACAACATCGTACTCCTAGACATTCCAACCCCTATACGCATCGTATAGGTCAATACGGTGCGGTTTAGGGTACGAGGTGACTTCTGCAACTAGTCATCCATCACATCGTTATACGCCACGTATAGGTCTATACGTGGCGTATAGAGATGTGATGGATGACTAGTTGCAGAAGTCACCTCGTACCCTAAACCGCACCGTATTGACCTATACGATGTTGTCGGTTTGACCAGGAGTCTATACGCATCGTATAGAGCTATACGATGCGTATAGGGGCCAAATTTTGTGTATTTTACCATGCACAATTCTCATTTGAACGTATCGTTCAAAAATTTTCAAACAATTTACGGTTTTCAAAAAGTTATAGCAATGTCTTGGTGGTGGGATGGTAACTACGGTTTTCAGTTATATTCTAACGAGTCGCTGGAAAACAACCCGCAAAGTTCTGGATTTCAAGATGTGAACCGGGAGGAGGTCTCGTCCGACGTTTATTCTAATCAACGGGTAAGGCTTCCCGATTTGAACGAGCCACTAAGCAATCCCGAGTTCGTATACGGTGAACACTCTTACCTTACACAACCCACGGACGACTTCGTGTACGGTGAAGACTCTTACCCGACACAACAAACCGACAGCTTCGTGACGTATAAAACTGACCAGGTATAACATTCCTATATATATGCATACATTTAGTTTGTTGTTTCTTAACTTTTACCGTACCGTTGTTGTAGAATTTTCAGACTCGTGATCAGTTGGTGGATTGGGCTGTCCGCAGAGGACGTGAGAATGGTTACGTCATTAACGGTTCTGGAGAGTGTCTGAGTCGGAACCAAGTAATAAAAAACGAAATTGTAAATACTGGTGATTGGAAATTAACGGTGAAGGATGACAGTCATAACCACGATCCTAGTCAACATCTTGAGGCGCACTCGTTTGCCAGGAGACTGTCTGAGTCGGAACAACTTTTGGTGGCGAAATTGTATTCGCAAAACATGATGCCACGAAACATTCTGGCAACCATAAGGGAGCAAAACCCCGATAGTAGTTGCATTAAAAAGGACATTTATAATGCAATACAAAAGATAAAAAACGAAACGAGAGTCGGTGAAACTCCAATGCAGGTTCTGGAGCACCTGCTTTCTTCTAAACATTACGTCTACTATACCCGGGAGGATCCCGTCACAAATGTCGTGGAAGAGATATTCTTTGTTCATCCGAAATCCTACGAGATGTGGCGTGCGTTCCCGCATGTTTTGATGATCGACGCAACGTACAAAACAAACATGTATAGACTTCCATTTGTCCAAGTGGTCGGTGTGACCTCCAAGGCGAGGGTTTCGGGGATTAGAGACCCCCTCTATAGATATTTGCACCGGCTTATCTCGACGTCGATCGCACCGCGTCAGAAAAGCCGTGAGTGGTGCACCGATAGAGACCTCTTCTTTCTCTACTGCCTGCTTACAGGCACGGGGTGCACCCTATCCACATGCCTCGCTAGTTATTTCGCGTCTGCCTATATGCGGCAGAGGCGCGGGCTTTTGTATGGCGGCGCTTTTATCACTCAGGTCATGCGTAGTATTACACCATGGCATGCGCATGAGCCTGAGTTGTTACCGCCCATTCCCCCTGTCAGATTAGACCGCCGCACGGCTAGCGGCATGCGCATCACGCACCGTTTCCCGGGGCTCGGCCTACGGTTTGTAGGGGCCGTCCAGGACCAGGTTTGGGTCCCGGTGCCGTTGCCGCCGATGCCTGGACAGGGGGGCCCGCAGATGCCTGACCCGCCACTAGGTGTGCCATTGCCAGCGCCGCATCAGCCGCACGTGGAGCCCATCCACGACCATCCGCCACAGCATCCCCGACACGCGCGTCGGTCTGTTAGGCTGGACAGGGCCACCTAGGCATTGCTTGAGACCCTTGCTGCCGACTCACGGCGACTTGTTGCCGAGTCACGGCGACAGGCTCGTCAGAGCGACCGCATGGAGGACCTTATGATGTGGGCGGTTGGTAGCCTCGTGGATCTATCACGAGCCGCCGGCATCGAGCTACCACCACTACCACTGCCACGTCATTATCCAGACGACCCCGTTCAGGATGACGGCGGGGCGGGTCAGGCTTAGTTGTTTTTATTTGTATTTAGTTTGTTTCTTCGGTTATGTATGTAAAAACATTTTGATGTATATATTTAATTTTGTGATGTAATGTATATAGTCTTTTACTTATTTCTTTGGTTGTAATGTTTAATTTTTTGTTTGTTTGTAATGATAAATTATTAATGCAAAAATATAATAAATGTTAACAAAGTTATATAATTTAAATTAAAAAATATAACAAACTTATATTAACAAAGTTATATAAATTAAATTAAAAAAAACAACAAACTTAAATTAATAAAATACCCTATACGTGACGTATAGGGCAATACGCCACGTATAGAGGTTTTTAAATCGACTTCTGCCAACTTTTGAAGCAAAATTAAAACCCGTGGCCCATACGCTGCGTATAGATCAATACGGCCCGTATTGGACCCAGCCGCTAGACCGGGAATGCGACGTGGCATTCTGTTGCAGAGACTGAACCCTATACGCCTCGTATTGGCCTATACGAGTGCGTATAGGGCGACGGCATGTCCAATTAGCAATATTCCGTGTCTTAATAGATTCACCCATAAAAAAATTGAATAAGAAATCACATCTATGAATTGAAGTTCTGATTAGTTCATTCTGCCATCCAAAATATTTGACAGCACAGGTAATCATTACATGTCAAAAGTGGCACAATACACTAATTAAGCTAGGCATACAGGTTATGTTTCATGAATATACTTTCCTATTATACCATCCGAAATTCTTAATTTGCATCATGAAACACCCCTTACAACATAGAGTAAACAACTAAACATGTATGTATATAGTAGAATACAGAAGTTCATTCATGGATAAATCACATGATGATGAGAATGAGAAACCATGTTATCATCTTCACCTTCAACTTTGAAGGAAGATCCTTCTGCAAACCCTAGCTGTGGTAACATTTCATGCTGGTGGTTGTATTCACCATAGAAATGATCAAAATGATGAAACTCTTGATCATGATCAGATTGATTATAGTTGTTTCTACTAGCATCATCATAATCATCATAGTTTTCAAAACTTATCATTGTTTGGTGAAGCCAAATCTGAGATTTTAAGTACTTGACATACTGAATGGCCTCTTCTAGCATGGAAACAGTGTCCATATTTCTAGCATCACCACCTGGGATCAAACTCCTTAGAGTCTTGAACTTCTCACTGATTCTGTGTCTTCTTTCTCTTGCAGCTACACTTTGTGGGTCTGTAGAGAGCTTCACTTTGGGGCTGGTTTTGTTGCTTCTCTTGTTCTTCTTCTTCTCCACTTCTTTTTCGTGAAATGAGTTGCTGCTTTTGGTGTTTGTTGTAACTACTGAAGGGGAATGGAAATTAGGGTTTCTGTAGTGCAAATAGAAATCCATGTGCCTTTTGTTTGCTAGGGTGGTACCCCACTCTAATTAGATATGTTTGTAACTTTTTTATGTGATGGCAACACTCACATGTGTGTGTTATGTGAGTGTGTGTTTTTTAGAGAGGGAGATTGGTTGATGCTTGAATAGAATGATGAAGAAGATATATATAGAAAAGTTGGGGAGAGAGAGAGGTGTAATGTCAGTTTTCATAAAGAAGTGAATGATGAAGAAGATATATATAGAAAAGTTGGGGGGAGGGAGAGAGAGGTGTAATGTCAGTTTTCATAAAGAAAAAGTTACAACATATATCCACAACATTTGAATGGAGGTTCACCAAAATTATAATATTTATCATACAATATAGCATTTATTATGTTACTAGAAACGTTGTCTTAAATGGTAGATGCGGTGACATTAACGTAGCTAATCACACAAAGAAACCTGATTAAATACATAAAAGAAATGTATGATGATCAAAAACATAGATAAAAAAATAATTATATAACGGTAGCGATATTTTTCAGTCGATGTTTGGTCTCATTCTTCACGGTACCAGCCCATGCATAACCGTCGTGTGATATAACCCACGATACCTAAAAATACTCTATTTTGGATATGACTCAGTTTCTAACAAAATTTGTACATGGGCGTCAAGAAAAAAAAAACTAAACAAAGAAACGAAAACTATTAAGGAAAATCAGATTATATAATATTACAGGTGGTAAACTTGAAACTTTAAAAAGTTTAGGGGATTAAAGTGACATTTTACAAAGTTAAGGATACTTTTTTGCCATTTAAGTTAAAATTTTTAGAAAGTTTAGGGTATATTTGAATATGTAGAAAATTGAGGGGTGTATATGAAAAGAAAAAAAAAGAAAATCGATCTTGGCTTTACCAGAGGGAAATGACGATTTCGTAATCTACTGTGACACTTCCCGAATCGATTTAGGTTTGCAAGTCGTGCACATATTCCTTACCAAAATATCGGGTCGACTCCATCAGGCCGAACATTATGTATTCTTTTACATTTTAATTCCAACTAGAATGAGGCCCCCGTGCGTTGAGGCGGTTTCCGAGCGATGTCCCGCATGTTATGACAGAAATTAACTTTCTCAAAAGTTTATAAAATAAATTAAAAATCTTTACGTAAACTCACTCTTGGTATTTATGTATTTGGCGGTATGTATAATTTGTATTTGGTGTGTATGCATGGAGTTGATGTATATCTATGTTTTGGTTAGATTGATTATGTATATGGCATTATGTTTTTTTAGGGTTTTTTTACACCCTTTAAGAAAATAGTTTTAGCAACAGAAGCAAAAGTGTACAACTTATATAAACATATTTATGTTAAAACCCTTCAATGATCCAATTGAAAGATTCTCAAAACCAAAAGCACAACTTTAGGGTGTCCAAGAACTACAACCTTTGAAGTGAAGTGACGTATGTGTGAGTAAACTAGAAGTGACATATGTGACGATATTGTTCAAAGCCCTGATAATATGCAAAGTGTTTTTTTGTCTCTCTTTCCTCTCCTTTGTTTGGCTAAAACTCACACCCCCTCTCCTTAGGGTTCATGACTTTTTAAAGCAATCAAAGAGGGATAAGGTGTTCTTGCAAGATGATATCTCAAAAGAAAGTCCAAAGAAACCAATACGAAATCAAGATCTTGATAACTAGGAGCCTTATCCTTTGACCAACATCCCTTTAAGTTTCCTAGGAGATTTGCAACTCTAAGGAGTTCCCAAGCAAGGGGTGGCGGCCTCAAGAGAAGGAAAGATGGTCTTCCTTCCTCATTTGGCATAAAGTGAAAAACTTGTACTCAATGTTTTGCAAGGTGTATTTAATCCAAAACAACCTACTTAATTCAACCTTAACCAGATACCAATTGTCTATTAAGGATTCCAATGAATAGTTGGTGAAATGACTACTCTAGGTTAGTTGTGGTTAATTAACTATGTTAGTGTTTAATCATAAGATTACTTGCAAAATCAATAAATCAATATTTATTAATACATTATTAATATAAATAAATAATAACTATTATGTATTTACATTATACTATTTTTTATTTCACTATAAAGTTAGTATTGATGCACTTTACCGTTTAATCATATTAATCATATGTTAGATAATGTTGTTTGGTGTGTGACCATCAAGACATCATATATTGATAGCCACACCGATATAAATATATATATATATATATATATTGTGTTCTTGGGCGTTTTCCAACATTATGTTATGGTTTATAAAAATATAAGTGACGATTTTTAGTTATGGTTTTTTTTATAAGTTTATATTGAAAATGAAGATAGCAAAAACCAGGGGTGTACTGATACGAGTCTGCCGCTAACTGGGCCGGGAACTAGTGAAAGGCCCAAGAGAACCACAAGGAAGCCGGCAAGATTATTGGGCTGAGCCTGAAGTGAAGATGAAGACCGTTGCATTATGTTCCTTTTATTTTGCATGTTTGATAAAGTCTTTTGCATTTGTTTTATGTTACTGCATTATAGGAAATAGTGGTACATGCATTCCAGTTAAATAAGGGACGTGAGTTAGTGGACGTAGTAGTAGTAGTCTCATGCATATTTATTTCCTTGTAAGTTTCATTTGGAATTATTCAGAAAATTGCCCCAAATAGACTCTCTTCTCTCTTGTGTTCTTCTTGGAGTTTTGCCTACTCTACAGGCCCTATCATTTGGTGCTTTCATCAATCTTACCATGCCTCCCCGTAAAGATCCGACCCCTTCCGATGAATCCCTCCAAACCCTCCGTGACCAATTCACCCAATTCCTCACCCAAAACGCTACCACCACCGCACAATCGGAGTCTCGTACCAATGCTCAATTCGAAGCTCTACAAGCTTCCATGACACAGCAAATGGAAACCACCAACCGATTACTCACTGCTTTATCCAAAGAAAAAGAACAAAATTCATCACTGTTTTATTCCTCTTCGTCCAATGATAACCCACCCGATCCGTCAAACCCGCGTCCAAAGATTTTCCAAGCCGACAACTACTTCACGTTATACAATATTCCCGACAACCGACGCTTGTCGTTAACGGTTTTTTATTTCACCGGCGAGGCCTTAAGCTGGTATAAGTACCTCGCTAACAATCGTCTCTTGGGGACATGGACGGAGTTTGTACGAGCCCTGGAACTTCGCTTCGGACCTTCCGATTACGCAAACCATCAAGCGACCCTTTTCAAACTCAAACAAACGACTACGGTCACGGCTTTCCAAGCAGAATTTGAAAAACTATGCAACTGCATTGTGGGGTTATCGAGTGAAGCCTTGCTCAATTGTTATATATCTGGTCTCAAACCAGATATCCAAGCCGAACTCTCCATCCTCAAACCTACCACCCTCCACCAAGCTTACGGTTTATCAAAACGTATCGAAGATAAACTCAACCTAAACAAACCAAAGCCATACCAACCTCGAACCTACACTTCACCACCGATCACTCCTACAACCAATACATCGTCTGCTATAACCAAAGTCGGTAACCCCCCTTTATTGCCCAACCCCACCATCCCAAAACCAACATTACCATTTACCAAACTTTCTCCGGAGGCACTACAAAAAAGACGTAGTGAAGGACTTTGTTTTCGATGCCCGGACAAGTATTTTCCCGGACATAAATGCAACCCCCCGCAATTTTTACTCATTGCGGATAACGAACCAGATTCCCCAACCGATCCCTTCGCCGATGACAACCAGTCAAGTCTTACCACCGACCTTACGGATCCAACCAACCCTCACCAATTCTTTTCCTTATCTACGACTGCCTTCTTCGGTTTGTCTTCCCCCCAGGCTTTACGAGTCACGGGGTATATCCAAAATCAACCGGTTCAGGTACTCATCGATTCCGGTAGCACCCACAATATTATCCAACCAAGAATCGTCTCCTTTTTTAAACTTCCACAACAACAGGTCCCAGCATTTTCGGTTATGGTAGGTAACGGTGAGAACCTAAAATGTGATGGTTTTTGTCCATCAATGAACATCGCCCTTCAAGATGCTTCATTCACCATCCCCGTTTTTATTCTACCAGTGGAAGGAGCCGATGTGATTTTAGGGTTAGCTTGGCTACGGACCTTGGGCCCGGTACTAGCAGATTTTTCAATTCCCCAAATCACCTTCAACGTGGGCCCAAAAGCTACAACCTTAAGAGGAGAGGCCCAATCGACCCAGGTGTCCCCGACGTCCCTTTAATCCCTCCTAGCTAAAAACAGTGTAGCGTCCCTTCATGCCTTATTTTTTCACTTTGCAGCTACTAACACCTCCCCACCAACGCCCACAGTACACCACCATGACCCGACCATTCAACACCTCCTACAAACGTACAACCATATTTTTCAACAACCAACCCAACTACCTCCCAACCGTACCCAAGACCACCATATTCCAACCTTGTCCATGTCAAAACCGGTTAATGTGAAACCCTACAGGTACCCGCAATACCAAAAACAGATTATGACCAATCTCATTGCGGATATGTTGAGAGATGGCATCATTAAACCAAGCCAAAGCCCCTACTCCTCACTGGTACTACTGGTCCGCAAAAAAGACGGCTCTTGGAGATTTTGCGTAGATTACCGTGCACTAAATGCCATCACGATTAAGGATCGTTTCCCGATTCCGACTGTTGATGAATTACTTGATGAATTACATGGGGCTGTTGTGTTCTCCAAGATTGACTTAACCGCGGGGTATCATCAGATCCGATTAGCTAGTGAAGACACTCACAAGACAGCATTTAGAACTATTGACGGCCACTACGAATTTCTAGTTATGCCGTTCGGCTTAACTAACGCTCCGTCAACATTTCAGGCGGCCATGAATGATCTGTTTCGTGATGTCCTACGCCGGTACGTACTTGTGTTTTTCGATGATATTCTCATTTATAGCCAATCGACAGAGGAGCACTATCACCATTTACAACATGTGTTTGAGACACTCTCTCAATTGAAATTCTTTGCAAAACCATCCAAGTGTTCCTTCGCAGTACCCTCCATTGGCTATTTAGGCCACATCATATCCTCTAATGGTATGGAAGCTGACCCCGAAAAGTTAGCGGCTATTCAATCATGGCCGACTCCCACAAGCATCACGACGTTGCGAGGGTTCTTAGGGCTAACCGGATACTACCGGCGCTTTGTCCGGAACTACGCCCAAATCGCCGCTCCATTAACGGAGATCTTGAAACAACCAGCCTTCAAGTGGTCTGACCAAAGTGAAATAGCCTTCCAAGAACTAAAATCTGCCATGGTATCATTGGTAACACTCACACTTCCGAACTTTACTCGTCCATTTGATGTTACTACTGACGCTTCTAACGTTGCTATTGGTGCGGTGTTGTCGCAAGCTGATCGTCCTATTGCATTTTTTAGTAAGAAAATGTGCCCAAGAATGCAGGTTGCTTCAGCCTATGTGAGAGAGTTATATGCAATAACGGAATCGGTCAAGAAGTGGAGGCAGTATTTGTTAGGGAGAAAATTTAATATTTTCACTGATCAACGAAGCCTAAAGCACTTACTTTCACATGTTGTACAGACCCCGGAACAGTACAAATGGGCAACGAAGTTGATTGGGTTCGATTTCGAGATTCACTACAAGCCGGGGAAAGAGAACCGCGTAGCCGATGCACTTAGCCGAAGGCACACTAATCAACTACTAGCCGTCTCGGTGACAAGTCCTCAATGGGTCACCACCTTAAAAGACTTCTATGTCTCCACTGAAGGGAAGGCCCTCCTTGAAAAATTAATGCAGAAGGATACTAAGAAGCATTTCAAAATCCAAGATGGCCTTTTGTACAACAACAAGAAGATTTTTATTCCCTCTCTGCCCCAACTCAGATCACTTCTACTACATGAATTTCACTCATCACATGCAGGGGGCCATTCGGGCATACATGTCACTATAAAACGCTTGGCAACTGCCTTTGCGTGGCCTAAGCTAAAGTCTGATGTTACGAATTTTGTTCATGAGTGCCAAGTTTGCCAACAAGTCAAATACCCTACACATAAGACTTACGGCCTACTACAACCCTTACCAATTCCATCCAACATTTGGCAAGACGTGTCCATGGACTTCATTACCAATCTGCCATTGTCTCAAGGGAAATCTGCAATTTGGGTCGTTGTTGATCGTTTTTCCAAATTTTCCCACTTTATCGCCCTTCCGCCCAAGTATGGAGCTGTGATGCTAGCGACCTTGTTCCTCCAGAACATATACCGCTTACATGGAATACCCCGCAGCATTGTCACGGACCGTGATCCTATTTTTCTTAGCAATTTCTGGAAGGAACTATTTAAGCAGATTGGAACCAAGCTCAAATACTCCACAGCCTACCACCCTCAGTCTGATGGCCAAACAGAAGTTGTTAACCGCTGTTTGCAAAATTTTTACGTTCATTTGCAGGTGAAGAAAACTCTTGGAGCAAATACTTGTACTTGGCTGAATATTGGTATAATACGTCACACCATAGCGCCATCAACATGAGTCCATTCCAAGCACTGTATGGTCATCCAGTTCCTGACGTGAGCTGATATAAACCGGGAGATTCTGACATCCCTTTAATTGACTATACTCTCCAAGAGCTCAACCGACTTCGTTCGGTAGTGAAACAAAACTTGCAGCGGGCTCAGCAACGCATGGCGACATTAGCAAACGAGCATCGGATGGATAAAGAGTTCAGTGTTGGTGATATGGTTTTCCTAAAGCTACAAGATTATAGACAGAAATCGGTTGAACATCGACGCACCAAGAAGCTTTCGAAAAGATTTTATGGGCCATTCAAAGTGCTGGAACGAATTGGAGCAGTGGCATATCGACTACAATTACCGTAGGAATCCAAAATACATCCGGTGTTTCACGTTTCTCTTTTACGAGAAGCCAAGGGTAATCCGGATCCCATTCCATTACCAGATTTAGATGGAGGTGATCTAGCTCAGTTAACGCCAAGCCATGTGATCAACCGACGTTGGAAGTTGGGGAAGCTGAGCTGCTGGTTGTGTGGAATAACCGTGATGTGGCAGAAGCTACTTGGGAAAACTATACCGATTTCTGCACCAGATTTCCAGATTTTCAATTGGAGCTCGAGGACGAGCTTATTCTGAAGGGGAAGGCAGTTGATACGAGTCTGCCGATAACTGGGCCGGGAACTAGTGAAAGGCCTCAGAGAACCACAAGGAAGCCGGCAAGATTATTGGGCTGAGCCTGAAGTGAAGATGAAGACCGTTGCATTCTGTTCCTTTTATTTTGCATGTTTGATAAAGTCTTTTGCATTTGTTTTATGTTACTGCATTATAGGAAATAGTGGTACATGCATTCCAGTTAAATAAGGGACGTGAGTTAGTGGACGTAGTAGTAGTCTCATGCATATTTATTTCCTTGTAAGTTTCATTTGGAATTATTCAGAAAATTGCCCCAAATAGACTCTCTTCTCTCTTGTGTTCTTCTTGGAGTTTTGCCTACTCTACAGGCCCTATCATGTACAAAGTACATTGTCATGTGGAGGTGGTAGTTCAACCGGTAGCCCAAGCTTGGGTCATTCCATATCTGCCAGTGGCCGCATTCACTAATTTGGAGGTCGAGGGGCGGGCATGATAAGCAGCGATGATGCCACACAACATTGGGACAAGCTAAACTTGGATGATATCATTACCAAGGTCGAGGCCTTTAACGATGACGTGGGCAATGATGTTGCAAATAAGGGCGGCGATGGTTCTGATCTTGGGTCGTAGGTGGACCGATCATTTGGGCCTGGGTATAATATTCAACCGGAGGAGCTTTCCATTCGCGATGATGGCAAGTAAGAATTAAAACTTACTTTGTAATCTTAATTATTTTTTATTTAAACTCATATTTGTCTTATCTATTATAGTTTTTCTATCTTCGGAGCAAGCTGAAGATGTATCATTATCTTGAAGTCTTTGTTTCATGGCCCTTGGTTTTATTGGCATGAGGTACCAAACGAGAACCGTGAGCTCTAGTTTAATGCTGACCGATTAAGTGTATATGCGTGTAGGAACATTACCTTTGGCCTCCTCAGCTCGAAGTGGCGATCCACGCATGATGGTACTTGTTCACAGAGATCGCTATAGTGACGTGATTAAAGAGGCCCATGATGCAGCAACGAATAGTGCACGGAAGGTGACTGAAGGGGAATTTGGTCCCCCAGAATATGATTGTTAGATCATCCATGCATACCATCCGTGATGGATTAGGTAGGTAGATTGGAACAACATGATTGTCAAGGTACGTATTAGTTTACATCTAATTTAATCCATTTGTATTATATTGTTATACCAATATATATTTTTTAGGGAAGTAAATTTGAAATCTGGTCCGACCCGATCTGGTTCACTAGCCGGTTCAAACAAGAGCGGTTCCTGGTCTGAGAATAGGATAAGGGTTAAGCTTTCTTTGACATGAGTGTCCATGTCAGATCATGACCCCACTATTTGTCACGTCATATTTTATCAAGCCTATTTTTAATTTCAATAAACTTTTAAATAAATTTAAATAAAATAGATAGATATGATTATTTATTGATCATGATGATGAAACCATGCATATTTTTGGTTCAAGAATAAATGTATAAAGGAAATAAGTCCTTATGTAACTGTTTATTTAATTTTTTTTGTGTTTTTTTTTCGAGAGTAACCGGTTGTCCGCTATATTACAGTGGGTGGGGATGGTGTACTTGGGAGGGGAGGCCCCTGAAATCGAAGTAGATTTATGGGTATCATTCATGTCTCATCAAGTAATAATGACAACATTCATTATCAGAGAAACAAAGCCAAATTTGCGGTGAGAGTAAAGTCTTTGTGTTTGAACATGAAGGGGGGCCTACAGACACTTCTTAAGTAGAAACAAAACATCCATGGTAACATGCACTTTTGCCTTTACCATAAGCTAAGATTCATAATGTAATTGGTCTATTTCTTTATTATATTCTTGTTAGAACTTTGAATACATCTTTATATAATTATAGATTATGAAACAAATGTCATTAAATGGTAATCATTATATATATAATGATAGATTGTGAGTATGTATATGTATATGTGTATTTGTGTGTACGAACTATTACGCCTGCATATGTTAGACGGTAAAAATTACGGTTGTCTTTAATGACAACCGGTACGGAACGGGAAGCTTACTATACCCCCGTGTACTAAATAAATTTAGATGGTCTATTGCGAGCTACGACTCTATATGATGTATGACCATGAGCTACGACCCTATATGATGTATTATGAAGAGCTATGACTCTATGTGATGATGTGATGGATATATAAATGATGAAATTGCCTGAATGCTTAAACTAAAATTCAGCAACGTTTAGCTGACTTTTAATATGCATTTCAGGTTAAAGATAAATATTGAAGGAATGCTTTTAGGATGAACTGGACCAGGACTCTGATGGCTACCTGACCCAAGACTCACATCCCGTTTCTATGTTTAATTTACTGACAATGTTTTGATTCCCTATGACTTTATGTAAACTGTAATGAATGATGATTCCGTTGCGTATGATTTTATGATATTAAGTTATTTAACTATATTATGAATGAGTAAATCCAACAACTAAGATCTCTCGTTCCCAGGCATTCCAGAAGAAAAATACATCTGGTTCAAGATTGTTTTCACATATTAAGATAAAGACATTAGATGTTATTAATAGCTTTAATTTTAACCCTCAAATTAATTTTAAAAAGTATTTTAATCCTTCTAAAGGCCCAGGTGTGTATATATATAGCATTCCGGATAAACTTATACTAGGTTGTACCACAAGAACATAATTTCTTGTGGATAAAAGAAAATGGTGTTGCAGAAAGATCCATGATGATGTTTTTGCCTAATCGGGTGACCATAAAAGGTTCAGAAACCCATGAATGCATGCTTTAAAAAGAGTCATTTCAGATCAAAATCAAAAAGATATATACAATATTTGTTTTATACCAACTCCAATCAAAAACACTGTAGAATGAACATGTGTTTCATATCTTTTTGGGGGCATATATTTTATCAAATACAAGACACAGAGTAGTTTATGTTTGAGGTTGTCATCTGAGGTAGTAAGTAGCAGGGATTTCAAGATTGTCATTTTCAGTTTTTCATGATTTGAGTTGACAATTTAAGTCAAAGGTAAAAGCAAAACACTAATAATCATGAGTTTTTCTTGTTGAAAGTCATAATAATTAGGGTTTCTACCAACTCACCCCCATGAAACCCGGATGCCACATGCTATCATGTGCTCTTGCCTCTTTTTACACTTGGTTACATCTTTACCTCATCTTTGTAGTTGGACAAATTTGCCATATTGAAATTATGATATACTAGTTTAGTTACATCCACAATTGTTTTTTATTAAAAACTTTTATGCAACCGACATTTACATCATATAGCTCTAGTAACTATATTTTTCACACTACTAGAAGAAAAAAAAACCGCATTCCTACCAAAAATTTCTGACGTAAAAATTGTGTCGTAAATTGTGACACATTTACGACGAAAATGAAAACCCTAAAAAACCCTTGTATTTGTTCAAATGTGTCGGAAAGTCGTGTTTCCGACACATTTCTGACGAAAATATGAGTAACAAGAAAATGGATTCTAGTAATGTCATAACTGTATATAACTTATTTTGTAAACACATTCTAATAGTTAAAGAGAGTTAATATAAATCAGACAATTCTTTATTTTTCTATATTTGGTTTTATGATAATAAAACCAAAACGAATATTATCAAAAAGTATGAAAATGATTATTGTAGTCTTGAATCACTATAAACAAGATTACTTATGTATTAGTAAATTAACATGTCTAGTCAATGTTGTGGCACCAATTTCATAGCAAATAACAATTCATTGATTAATATATATATATATATATATATATATATATATATAGACACAGAGTCTAAATGTTATCTTAATAGTCTGAAAGTATATAAATAAACATATGCCCATCCTAGTGTATTAGATCAAAATGTGTAGAGACTGAACCTGTGATTTGATATATATAAACTACCTTATGTAACCTTACATGACAACCATCCTACTTTTAATAAACAATTACACTCAATGTCACGTGTTAATACCATATTTTTTCTCATTAAAATATTTTAATTTTTCAGATTTTAAGTAAGTTTGAATTTTAATATCTAATTATGTTAATGTTGTTTTTTTTCTAAAAAAAATAATAATATAAGATTTGATAACTAACTATTACTTAAGTTGAATTATAATTTAAAATTTGAAATCAAATTTTCCCTACACATTATTATATTTTTATTTTTCTATTAAATAAAACAATGTAATACATGGGTATATAACCTAGTTCGCAATATACAAAGACATTTTGGTCTAGTCTATCACTAATTACACTTTGGTCTAATATAGACGCATTGGTGATTGTCTCTCACAAATATGATGTGGGTTCTAAATCCTTATAAGTGCAGGATTATAAGATGGTATTTTATGCGTAAAAATTGTTGTCCAAAAAATATAAATAAATATATAAATTTTGGCATCCAGAGAAGTTGGATTTAGTTGAAGGTGTTGAACTAAAAAAGGGAACTAGTAACAGAAAAAGGAGATATCTTGAAGGGTTGATAGAAGTTGAAAGCATTATAAATTTCCAAGTCTTGGTTACAAAGGTCAAGGACAAAGTGATTGCTTTTTTGCAGGTGATGGGATTAGGGATTGATGTATGAATGAATGAATGAACACACAAGCTTTTGCTTGACCATTCACTTTAAACCCTTTCTGTCCCTAATTATTATTTTCTTTTTAGGTGAAGTCACACATTTGTGCTTTCACTAGCCTCACTGTAACAACATCTCTAACTTTTCAAACATCAATTTGAAACAAAACTAAAAAAAGACTTGAACTACAAATCTAACAACATTCAAATTATTTTATGTAGATTCAAGTGATAATTGTACTTATAAGTAAGACTTCGGTTTAGAGTTTAGACTACAAACTAATGTCGATGATAGATACCTGACAAAATTAATCGACGTATGAGTTGTGTATAGTTAATATTGTTGTGTATAAATCACATTTGTTATTAATTTGTATACTTTAATGTACTATTATGACTTACATTTCTTATTATTAGTATGATCATTACACTTTTAAATTTTATTTTAGGATCCGATGATAATTATGACTTAATTACTTATGTGACATTTGTATCAATAACTTGGCTTATTATGTAATAAATGATGTGCCTGTCACTTAATTAAATAACCATGTCAAAACGAATGTCGCAAAACTAAGGTCAAATTTGAAATTTTAATTTGATCATATTTAACAAAAAAACGTGCATGTTAGAGTCAAATTCAAAATTGCAGTATTTATATTGACAATATAATATAAATTAAGTTAATTAGTTATTGTTTATATTAAGAAAAACAAGTTAAGGTATTTTATAATCTAAACCTTAAGGGTTAATGGGATCTGTGGGGTCAAGCACCTAGTTGGCATCATAAGGTTCGTGGTTTAGCGGTATTAAGTTGGGTTGAAAAGATGTCATTTCCAAAGTAGTTAAGTGTTCAAGTTGGATGATTGATAGAAAAATATAGATTTAAAAGTATGATTAGAGACTCTTGAGTTGGTCTCTTAATCATTCTAAATTATATAAAAAAAATATAGCAGCTAATGGGCTTAGCATGGGGCCATAAGCACACTTCAGTTGTGCGGAAAAAGAGGCCCATGTTTTAGATAGATAACAAATAAATCATAAGCCCAACTCCTAAGCACTCAAAAAGGAAGTGGATTTTACATATTTTGAAATGCATAAACAGCCAAACATGTTTAAATAAGAAAAATAAATCCAAACCCACTTATATTCAAGGTCGGTTTACCAGTGGCGGACCCATGCGACAGCCGCTCACCATTAAAAAAATTGTGTAATATACGCGTTAAAATCTCGATCGATGTCCATAAAAAATTTCAAACCCTTATGAAAAAAAAATTCAGGACCGCCAATGCGGCTTGTTATGTTTTTTTTTTTAACATTTTATTTTTTTTAAACATTTGCTTTAGAACCACTCTAAGCAGGCCCAAAAGACGTTTTCTACTTTTCTTGTATAACCTCCCACGTCAGTTTATTCATCCATCTCTATAATTTAACTAAATATAACTTTTTTCTAAAAATTTATCTTTAAATTTCTTTTAACCTCCCATATCTAATTCTCTGTCTTTATCTGTATCTCATTCATAAATACTTATTTTATTATTTTTTTTATTTCCTATGTACTTACAAAAAATATATAGAAATTTATGCAAATGGATCTCTATATTTAAAAAATATATATTTACTAAACTATAAAATTTAAAAATAGAGATCTTGATACATGTTTAAAATAGAAAAATATCTAAATAATAAAGATGTAGATAAAGATTATGATATTAATGCTTTAACTAGTTAACCTTTTAGTTTAAGGTATTTTTTTAATTTCATATATTTTCTTTATTATTTATTTTAATCACTCAAATATAATTTAAAATATTATAGCTTTCAACTTTGTAAACTATATTTTAGTTTATGGGTATTACCGTATTAGTGACGGTTGTTAGCTCAAAACTTTAAAAAAAAAAACTTTAAATTTGAATAGTGTTTTAGGCTTGGATATAGGTTGAGTCGTCATGGCTTAACTTGATTCGAAAATATTCTAGAAAATAAAACATCAAGTGGTGAATGATGTAATGGAAACGCTATATAAATAGATGTAGCAAGTAAAGAGTGATGTGTAGTACGCATTGACTTCCACTCGTAGTTATCCACATTCTTTTTCATTGTTATTTTCATATATTTTAAACTAGGTTAAAATCTCGTGTATTACACGGGTTAAATAAATAAAATGTTATATATTTAGTAATAAAAATTTTATATTTTAAAAAACTTGTGTAATACACGGGTTGAATAAACCACTATATTACATCGGTTGAATAAAATATAATGTAATTTGTTAACAAACATATTTGTCAAAATATATTTTTAAAAAAATGTAATTTGTCATAACAGTTATAAGGTTTGTTAAGTTAGTTTTTAAAACATTTTTTTCAACTAAGTATTATTTTTTTAATTTAATTGATAAATGTTAGTTCATATTAAGTTCATTTGATTGATGATATAAAAACTATTTATAATTAAATAATATGTATTCGTAATTAGATTTATTAATATAAAGATTTTTATTTAATAACAGAGAGAATGTAACATCCCGGGTTTTAGAGTGCGGAAGAATTCACGAGAAATTAAAACTTAATAAAAAAAAAAGGGTAGAGGGCTTGGGCCGGAGTGTATGGGCCGAAAAGGGCAAGGGTTTGGGCCCTTATAAGTCTCAAGGCCAGCCACAACCCTCATTTGCAACACCATTTTCGGAATTCTAGAGAGAGAAAGCGAGAGAGAGCCTAGAGAGAGAAAGTCCCGGTTTTCGGAGTAAGCTTCAAGGAGCATTAGCAAGAGTCTCGTGAGTGTTTATCACCGAAAGGGAAGCGATTTCAGGTAACCATTTGTTCCAGATCTGAGTTTTTGTATGAGTTGGGTTTTGAAATAAAATCGGGTAAATGTTAGATTTTTACGTTTAAAAATGGAAACAAAGTATAGATCTAGACTCTCGGTTAGAAAACACAAGTTTTCAACGTAAAAAGTTTGGATCTTGACGAGGTCGGATCTGCATGCAAAGTTAGGGTTTTGTGGGGAAGATGACTGAGCTGAAGGGTATCGAAACTAAGTAGTTTCGAGTCAGGGGCAAGCATCGAAACTAAGTAGTTTCGAGTCAGGGACATGTATCGAAACTAGGTAGTTTCGATAGGTCAACGTGTATCGAAACTAGGTAGTTTCGATAGGTCAACGTGTATCGAAACTAGGTAGTTTCGAGTGGTCAGCATGTACCGAAACTAGGAAGTTTCGATAGGGTTGCATGTATCGAAACTAGGGAGTTTCGATAGGTCTACAGGTATCGAAACTAGGTAGTTTCGATGAGTCTGATATGTGACGAATTGTTATGATTGTTCAGATTGTGTGAGATTCCAGTAGGACATCCCCGCTAAGATACCAGGTGAGTTCTAATCCCCTTTTTGCCTTCTTTAGGGGTGGTGTGCATACTTAGTGTAAAGTGTTTATTATATTTTATATATTATAAACACATGTGAAAGTTATGTTTTAGTGAAAAGTTTAAAAGAGGCAAATGTACGTTTGAGTAAAGTATAGCTATATTATTGACAAGCGTTTACTATATTTCTATATACATAAACAAAGGCATAATATATGTGTTAGTATTTTCAGGTAAAGCAAGATATATATTTTGGCAAGCGTTTACTATATTTTCATATACATAAACAAAGGCATTATATATGTGTTAAGATATAATTCAGTAAAAGCAAAGGTATTTATGGCAAGCGTTTACTATATTTTCATATACATAAACAAAGGCATAATACATGTTAAAGTTTTGATCTAGTAAAGTAAAGTTATGTAAAGAAAGTGAATAGATTTCCTTCGGGAATGTGTACCAGCTGTAAAGGTCCTTGGGACAGATGTTACTTGTACAAGATGTCAGATATGGGTTTTACCCATTAGTAAGAACCTTTGGGTTCGTTAACAGTTGTACAATTGGGATGAGTGACGGCGGTTGCTCGGGAGGTCCACGCAACCTCCCTGTTAAGCGGTATTGTCGGTTCATGGATAGTGAGCCATGGGGGCATTGACCAGGGTATTGTCGGTTCATGGATAGTGAGCCATGGGGGCATTGACCAGGTACTCGTCGGTTCATGGATGAATCCATGGGGGCGGTACAGTAGTGACAAGGAATTGACGGATAAGCGGTATTGTCGGTTCATGGTCGTTGATCATGGGGGCATTGACCAGGTACTTGTCGGTTCATGGATGTAAGCCATGAGGGCAGTACAGTAAAGAGGAATTGACGGTTTATTATACGTTTTAAACTGTTTGAAAAGTAAAGTGTGTTAAGTTTAGCCTTAATGGCAGTATATATGTTTGAAAAGTAAAGTGTGTTAAGTTTAGCCTTAATGGCAGTATATATGTTTGAAAAGTAAAGTGTGTTAAGTTTAGCCTTATTGGCAGTATATGTGTTTTAGTAAATCTTTTGTAAAATTGATTTAAAGTAAACGTTAGAACTCACTCAGCGTTGCTGATTTTTAGTATGCACATCAGTTAAGTGTAGGTGGCAGTAGATGGAAGGGGATGCTTGGCTTGGCGAGAAGAGTTACCCGAAGACCAGAGTCTGGCATCCTGTCTATGTTATTGTTTTAGTTGATTCAGACAAGTTTCAGTTTGTATGTTGACAAGTTATGTTTAGACATGTTATGTATTTCCGCTGCGCATGTTGAAGTTTTAAATCGTTTCCGCTGTGTTAATGAATGTCTTATGATTAAGTTTTATGTGTTGATGAGTAAATCCAATAAGTGAGGCCTTTCGGGAAAGGGGCCTCACAAGTTGGTATCAGAGCCATAGTTTGAGAGATTTGGACATCCCCGATGTCCAGACTTAAACTGAGAATGGGACAATTAGCGGATGCCAGTAACGGGTAACTCAAGCCAAAGCATCAGAAGCGTATAGTAAGTAAGGTTTACCTTTTAGAGTGTCAAGATAAGAATAGAGGCTTTAGTGGAATCATGAAAGCGAATAAATGGAAAACGAAAAGTGATGTAATGGTTAATTGCAGATGGCCAGTGTATATTAACATCTTACCTTACTTATTGTGTTCTACATATTCCCTAGCATGATGAAATTAAATCTTTTGTTCTTTATCTTCCAGTTAGAAATGGCTAGACGTAGAGGAACTAGAGGAGGTGGAGGAGGAAGACGTGGTGGGCGTACAGGCCACCGCGGTGGAGCTAGTACAAACCAGGAGATTGAGGGGAGTGTTCACACTACCCATACCAATACGGTAGTCAGTCAACACAATGTTGAGCATGCGGCAGGAGATGATCAGACATTCGAGTTCGAGCCGGTCGTGCAAGCAGCTCTTGGCCGTGAATTTACCCGACTGCTAAAGGAAACCCTACCGGCCATACTAGACGAAGCCTTGAGGAAAGCCAAGGAGGACCCTAACACAACCCCAGTCACTGAAGGGCCTGTGGTGCTTCCAGCTATGGGAGGACCAAATTCGGTAGAGAACGTTGCACCGCCTGCTCGCGGCTGTGATTACAAAGCATTTCGAGGTTGTGATCCGCCTGTACTTACTGGGGAGAAAGAAGCAGCTGATACTTTAGACTGGATTAACGGTATGGAGTCGACCATTCGCCTTAGTGAATGTCGACCGGAACAAACAGTTATGTTCGCTGCAAAGTCGTTGAAAGGGGAAGCAGCACACTGGTGGGAAACTGTGAAACAGGCTAAGGGCGACCAAGCGGTCGAGCTAATGAGATGGAATGATCTGAAGGCATTGGTAACTGAGAAGTTTTGTCCTAAGAACGAGGTCCACAAGGTGGAAAGGGAATTCTTGACTCTGCAAGCTGGACTTATGACTCACCGGCAATATACTTCTAAGTATAATGAATTGGCACGTCTGGTGCCTCATCTTGTGACAACTGAAGAGAGGAGGATTCATTATTATGTTCAAGGGTTACCTCCGAAGATCCGTACTTTTGTCAAAGCCAACACACCGAGTACCTTTGAGTCGGTGGTTGTTCTAAGCGGCGTCGTGTATGATGACATCGCTTCTACTGAAGTTATCCCTGAGTTGCCCAAGAAGCAAGCAGTCAAGCGAACTGGTGAGGATCTCCAAGGTCCTGGTGAGAGAAGAGCAAGGGTAGAAGCTGAGGGCCTATGTGGCAAGTGCGGGAAGAAACATGGAGGAGAATGTAAAGCTGGACAGGTAGGATGCTTTAGGTGTGGCAAGTTCGGACACCAGTCACGCGACTGTCCAGAAAAGCCTAGATGCCACAACTGTGGAGAGCAGGGACATTTCAGCCGGGAATGTAGAAAGCCCAAGGAACCGGAAGCTGGGGGATTCGGAAAAGGAAAAGGTGCAGCGAAAGAACCCTACATGAACAAAGCCCAGGCGAGGGTCTACCAGATGACTCAGTAAGGTACGTTGCAAACTTTTATATATGTTACAGCAGGTTTATATTATTGATTTCCTCAAATGATTAGCTAGCCCCATTAGTTTAGATGCCTTAGAATTTGAGATCGCCCCAGGATAGGCCCCGTGGTAGTTAATCACAATGGCCTTCATGACCAAGCTGCCTTGCATAGCTACGGTTCATGCCACCCATTCTGTGATTAGCTATCAGTATAGCTTATGGCAGGTTTCGAGGACGAAACCTGTTGTAAGGAGGGTAGACTTGTAACATCCCGGGTTTTAGAGTGCGGAAGAATTCACGAGAAATTAAAACTTAATAAAAAAAAAGGGTAGAGGGCTTGGGCCGGAGTGTATGGGCCGAAAAGGGCAAGGGTTTGGGCCCTTATAAGTCTCAAGACCAGCCACAACCCTCATTTGCAACACCATTTTCGGAATTCTAGAGAGAGAAAGCGAGAGAGAGCCTAGAGAGAGAAAGTCCCGGTTTTCGGAGTAAGCTTCAAGGAGCATTAGCAAGAGTCTCGTGAGTGTTTATCACCGAAAGGGAAGCGATTTCAGGTAACCATTTGTTCCAGATCTGAGTTTTTGTATGAGTTGGGTTTTGAAATAAAATCGGGTAAATGTTAGATTTTTACGTTTAAAAATGGAAACAAAGTATAGATCTAGACTCTCGGTTAGAAAACACAAGTTTTCAACGTAAAAAGTTTGGATCTTGACGAGGTCGGATCTGCATGCAAAGTTAGGGTTTTGTGGGGAAGATGACTGAGCTGAAGGGTATCGAAACTAAGTAGTTTCGAGTCAGGGGCAAGCATCGAAACTAAGTAGTTTCGAGTCAGGGACATGTATCGAAACTAGGTAGTTTCGATAGGTCAACGTGTATCGAAACTAGGTAGTTTCGATAGGTCAACGTGTATCGAAACTAGGTAGTTTCGAGTGGTCAGCATGTACCGAAACTAGGAAGTTTCGATAGGGTTGCATGTATCGAAACTAGGGAGTTTCGATAGGTCTACAGGTATCGAAACTAGGTAGTTTCGATGAGTCTGATATGTGACGAATTGTTATGATTGTTCAGATTGTGTGAGATTCCAGTAGGACATCCCCGCTAAGATACCAGGTGAGTTCTAATCCCCTTTTTGCCTTCTTTAGGGGTGGTGTGCATACTTAGTGTAAAGTGTTTATTATATTTTATATATTATAAACACATGTGAAAGTTATGTTTTAGTGAAAAGTTTAAAAGAGGCAAATGTACGTTTGAGTAAAGTATAGCTATATTATTGACAAGCGTTTACTATATTTCTATATACATAAACAAAGGCATAATATATGTGTTAGTATTTTCAGGTAAAGCAAGATATATATTTTGGCAAGCGTTTACTATATTTTCATATACATAAACAAAGGCATTATATATGTGTTAAGATATAATTCAGTAAAAGCAAAGGTATTTATGGCAAGCGTTTACTATATTTTCATATACATAAACAAAGGCATAATACATGTTAAAGTTTTGATCTAGTAAAGTAAAGTTATGTAAAGAAAGTGAATAGATTTCCTTCGGGAATGTGTACCAGCTGTAAAGGTCCTTGGGACAGATGTTACTTGTACAAGATGTCAGATATGGGTTTTACCCATTAGTAAGAACCTTTGGGTTCGTTAACAGTTGTACAATTGGGATGAGTGACGGCGGTTGCTCGGGAGGTCCACGCAACCTCCCTGTTAAGCGGTATTGTCGGTTCATGGATAGTGAGCCATGGGGGCATTGACCAGGGTATTGTCGGTTCATGGATAGTGAGCCATGGGGGCATTGACCAGGTACTCGTCGGTTCATGGATGAATCCATGGGGGCGGTACAGTAGTGACAAGGAATTGACGGATAAGCGGTATTGTCGGTTCATGGTCGTTGATCATGGGGGCATTGACCAGGTACTTGTCGGTTCATGGATGTAAGCCATGAGGGCAGTACAGTAAAGAGGAATTGACGGTTTATTATACGTTTTAAACTGTTTGAAAAGTAAAGTGTGTTAAGTTTAGCCTTAATGGCAGTATATATGTTTGAAAAGTAAAGTGTGTTAAGTTTAGCCTTAATGGCAGTATATATGTTTGAAAAGTAAAGTGTGTTAAGTTTAGCCTTATTGGCAGTATATGTGTTTTAGTAAATCTTTTGTAAAATTGATTTAAAGTAAACGTTAGAACTCACTCAGCGTTGCTGATTTTTAGTATGCACATCAGTTAAGTGTAGGTGGCAGTAGATGGAAGGGGATGCTTGGCTTGGCGAGAAGAGTTACCCGAAGACCAGAGTCTGGCATCCTGTCTATGTTATTGTTTTAGTTGATTCAGACAAGTTTCAGTTTGTATGTTGACAAGTTATGTTTAGACATGTTATGTATTTCCGCTGCGCATGTTGAAGTTTTAAATCGTTTCCGCTGTGTTAATGAATGTCTTATGATTAAGTTTTATGTGTTGATGAGTAAATCCAATAAGTGAGGCCTTTCGGGAAAGGGGCCTCACAGAGAAATAGAAAATCTAATATTTAATAGGAGAGAGAGGTGTGAAAATAAAAATGAGAAGTAACCAGAGAGTGACACGATTTTCATTTATTAGAGTAGTAAGATTTTGCCTACCTAATGTGGTGTTGTAGTATTTTTTTTATTTTAAAAGACTATTTATTTGTGTTGTTTTGGTTGTTCTGTGTAAATACATGAATAACATAGGTGTATATTATTTTTGTATTTTATGCATGTGTATATGATGCTTTAGCATAGACTTATTATGTGTATCACTCAAATTTTGTTTTAAGCATGTGTACATACATATATGTTTGTTTCTTTTTATTACATGTAAATGTGTACCTTGTTAAAATCTTTGTTTATTATTTCATATATGTGTCTGAAAGTATTATAGTCATGAAAACATGTTTTACAATCAGTTAATCTTTTATAACTATTGTTTATTTTATTTAAATTATAAATTAGAAAGATTGAAAATATTGAATGTTTATATTAATTTTGGATATAATTGGTTTTGATTATTTTAAATATATATAAAGTTTCATGTAAGCATTCCATGTTTTACTCTTATCATTTGCGTTAGTAATTATGATTTTTTTTACTTCTATTTGTATTTATTGATAAACAGTCAACATTTTATTGTGTAAAGCTGTATTAAATGATGAATTGAATCAAAGGTTATTAATTATTAAGACAAAAAAATGTATCTTTTTATTTTTACATTTAGTTTAATGATATATTATCTTGATATATTCCTTAAAAAATAAAAAAGCTTGCATGCATATTTCTTCTCTTATATATTATAATCTTTTAATAAGTTGAATAATTAACTTTTCATTCATACAAGTGTAAACAAACACGCCAACAATATTAAACTCTTTGTTTTAGTTTTTAAATATATGATTTAAGAAATAATTGTTTTAAGTATGGAAGGATGAGAAATTTTCAACCAACCTAACTTTGTTATTTGTTAAAGTGTTAATGAAAAAGTTCCAATCATTTTTTGGTATAATCCTTTAATATGTTTTACCGTTTTTTTAGTGAACTTGTTAAGTCAGTCAATGTCCATATGGAACACATCTATGTATTTTTTTTATTGATATAACATCTTAATTAATGATGTACATAACATCTTGGTTTAACAATAATTATAGTTAAATAAGATTGGCGTCGTTTCTCAAGAGTAGATTTTTTGGTTTAATCCTTGTCTTTATTTTGCTTTCATGTAATTCCTGACAATTTTGTACTTGTTAGCTTCTTGCGAAGTTTAGTCTAATTGAATAAATTTGCCCTCTTGGTTGTTTAAAAAAATGATTATATTGGTTATTTTATTGTAATTGGATTAATTTGTTGACCAAAATGAATTATAATATACATCAAACAAGTCAGGATATGTGGAGTGCACGTTTATTTATGTTTATCATAATAATAGCATATGTATTGCATCTATACTTGAAAAAACTACTCTATAACATAGAGGATTAGGACATGCACATATGAATTTAATTCAAAAGTTGAATGGTAAAGAACTTATTAGAGATTTGCTATAATTGAAATTTGAAAATCATTTTTTGTGATGCATGTAAAATAGAAAAACAAATCCATGAGCCTCATAAATCTAAAAACATAGTATCTTCAAAAAGAATTTTAGAATTGTGTCATATGAATTTGTTTGGTCCATCATCAATTCAAAGCTACGGAGGAAACTTTGGTTATTGTTGATGACTTCTCAAGGTTTACATTGACATCTTTTCTTAGGAAAAAAAAATGAATAGATTATTGTGTACTATATGGAACAAGACTTTGTCCCATAAAGGTGATGGGTCATTTAACCCATTACTCATTTACTCACAAAAATTGTTCATTAGAATTTTATCACCTCAAAACTACTCATTTACTTATTTACTTACATTTCATTAAAAACACCTTACTCATTGACCCACCAACTTTTTTTGTAAAAAAAATAAACATTTAATTTTAAAAAAAAGACAATTTCATTAAATAAAAATTAACATAATATAATTAAAAATAAAAAAAAAACTTACAAAATAAATAAAAGCTAGATAACAAAATTTTAAAATCTAAAATGTGTATTGTCATCCATACTTTGCGGCAATTTCATGTTTACGTTGCAATACAATCGACAAGTTCTACGAGATGATCATGCGATTCAGTGAATGTTTTGATGTCACGATCCTTTTGTTTTTCAAGCATCAACTTAATCGCCGTTTGTTCTCTTTTTAATTTTGCTTTCACCATCTTATCCCGTAGGCTTTCTTTTTTTTCTAACTCCAACGCTTTCATAGTCTTGTATTCTTTGACTATATCTACCAAATTTCTCTTACTAGATGAACTTTCGGCCGATTTCTTCTCCGAACGTTTTGGCCTTGTCGGTGTCGTGTCGTCTTGCGGTTCGGCATTCACGTTTATGTCGGGAAAGAGGTTTGTAAAACCCTCCGGGTCACTTGGGGTTCTCGACTCGGAAGTTTTTGTTCTTTTTGAGGATTGACTTCCTTCTAAATCCTCACCATCAGTGATATGGGTTCCCATTTAGCATTGTTGCGTACAACCTCCCAACATTTCAAGCTGGTGAATGTCCTTTTGTACACTTTCTTGTAATGGCTTAAAGACGTTTCAACAAGGTCCAAATCACTTGTACCACTCGGCATTCTTTGTTTCTATATATATATATATATATATATATATATATATATATATAATTTGAAACGTTAGATAAGATAATTAAAAAATACCTATATAATTTGAAAAATAAATCTTACCATTTGTTGGTAACCCCCGTTGAAGGTGGTCATTTTTTTATTAAGATCCTTCCACTTCCAAGACACTTGATCAACGGTTCGATCGTTTTCACCAAATAAAGCGGTAAAATGTGCAAGGACTTTCTTCCAAAACGAGTCACATTTTTGTTGATTTCCTTTTCTTTTATTTTGTGTCTTGTGAATATAAGCTTGGACCACGACAATTTCTTCTTCTTCCGTCCATCTCTTTGATGGTAACCGGTTTTTGTGTTGTCTTTTCAGCTTGGCGCGGTCATCTTCAACTTCGACTTCTTCTACTTCATCTTCTCCTTCATCAACATCCTCTTCTTCCGTTTCTTCATCAACATCCTCATCTTCTCATTCGTCTTCGGATTCCTAACGGATGATTTCGTTTGGATCACGATACGGTTGGTTTTGGTATTGGAAGGAAAATTGAGATAAAAAATTAGGATCCATATCAAGCGAAAATTGAGATAAAAAATTAGGATCTATATTTGGATCGGTTAAACTTTGAGGGTAGTAGTTTGGTTATTGAGGTTGCGGGAAATAGCTTGGAATTGGTTGAGGAGGTGGTTGTGGTCGTTGAGGAGGTGGTTGGGTTCGTTGGGGAGCGGCTTGGGTTCGTTCGGGTCGCGGTTGAGATTAAACTTTTGGCCTAAATTTTCTAGGCTTTGTTGATTTTTTGGATGATTCTTCCATTTTTTTTGTAGAGTCTAAAAATTATATAGATGAGATGAAAGATATATAGATGAGATAGGTAAAAATATATGTGTGGAATGTGGGTATATATAGGTAAAAAATTAGTATTTTTTTTAAAGGACCCAACCCCCCCCCCCTCCACCAACGGCTAGAAACCAACGGCTCTCTCCAACGTATATCGAGTAAATAAACTCGTTCAACCT
The DNA here is from genome assembly GCA_023525975.1 of Smallanthus sonchifolius. Classification (NCBI taxonomy): domain Eukaryota; kingdom Viridiplantae; phylum Streptophyta; class Magnoliopsida; order Asterales; family Asteraceae; genus Smallanthus; species Smallanthus sonchifolius. The sequence goes on along the minus strand of CM042041.1, from coordinate 53,571,452 downwards.
ATTCGGATTCATCTACTCGGCCCAACTCGAATTACTAGGGGCGGTGTACCCTCCTTTACCCGGGTACATCTCTCATACTCGATTATATTCGAGCTAGGCGCCCCCAACACCCTAAGATGTTCATGAAAAGAGTGAGTCATGATCAAGTTCTAACGATCATTGCATACGTCCTTTATCTCAAGAATCATGTCCCTTGCAAACTTGGGTACATCGTGGTAATGAGAATGATGAAATTGCCACTTGACATTCAAAGATCTCTTCCATAAGGAATTCTTCTCACTAGGCTATTTCACAAACTAGAACTCCCTCATGTGTGACATCCTTTGTTTTCGTTGGGAAACCATTGAACTTGAATACCCTCTTTAATGAAGTCAAGATTCCAATTCCTCTTCGCTTTATTCCTCTCTCTCCGAGTAATCGCTCCCAATAAGTCGTTTTTACTAGAATCCATGAAGAAAACATATATATCACTGAGAACGAATGTGGTGATGACGACTCTCAACCCATCACCAAACCGAAATACAAGTTTCTTTACAAGGAAGTAGGAGAAAATAAGAGCTTGATAATAAAGGTGTATGCCTATGTGAAGAAGGCATTTCCCAAACGTAGATTGTGTATTGATTACCACTTAACCAACCATCGATTTTAACATATTTGCCAAGACCTTTGAAATAACTTTATAAGTACATCATGTTAGATTTTAACACGTTCAATGCACGTGCAGAATCCCATGCGCGACGCACGTCGGGAGAACATCTCTAGTTATCTTATAAAAACTTAAAATATTTAAGTAGGGAAGGCTTCAAATACTAATCAACTTTATATGTGATAACCGTGATAACCACTATAAAACAATCTCATAATTTATAAATTACTTTTTTCTTTTAATTGTTAAAATAGTATTTAAGTATCTTGAATAAATATTTTAAACGTAGATACGGAAATGATGAGTCTTACGTATACGTACCAAATAATGTTACATATACGTAACTCTATGTTTGAGAGTGGTTATCACGGTTATCATATAAATATTGGTTAGTATTTGAACCTCAATCTGTATAAGTGATAAGCGACCAAAGTTTTATGCATTAAAGGGTGTAACATGTTATATTTATGTAAATTAACATGTGGAATACAAAAGTTTTGTGTAACTATGCATGTGCAGGTGTTGAAAACTTAAAGTATGATTTTGGAAGATATTAGGTGAGAGATGCAAGAGTCGGAAGAGACACGGAGAAAACGGGGCAGAAACTCAGGACCTGGCGTAAGCCTACGCCACCCAGCGTAAGCTTACGCCGCCCAGCGTAGTCCTACGCCTGAACATTTCTTTCATAGCAGCTTCTAGTGTGGCGGCGTAAGCTTACGCCAACCCAGCGTAGGCTTACGCTGGTTACGTTTTCTGGACGCGAATTTTCGGGAAACAGCCGATTTTGGTGTTTAATTGGGGGTTTCTTCCCCAAAATTCGAAATCATCTTTGACTACACACTTCTTGGGCGATTTGGGGGCGATGGGAGGCTAGGAAACACCATTCCAAGATCGATTGTGAAGATTGATATCGAATCATCGAAGAATCGAAGATGAATTCCACAACCATGAGCGGCTAATCCACCGGTAATCATTCCCGGGTGGATTGTTTGTAAGTTTTTAGGGTTTTATCATGTGCTAGCATTGAGAAACAATTCTTGTAATCGTTTGGTTTGAAATACTTGAATCTTTGTGTTTAGTATGGTTATGAGCTCACGGGAGTCGATAAATTCTTGCACCATTGACCCCGTTAGATGATAATTGCTATGAATTTTGATTTGTGTTGAATCTATTGATTAATCTAATTCTATATTGCATACATTTGTCTCGATTTTATTCGTGAATATTGTTTTACACTATTTGTCGATGATGTATGAATGTTGATGTCCTTGGTTAGATTTGGTTAATTTGATTTGGATAACCATTTGATTGTTTGAACTCATATGTTGGTGTGATAATCCCTAATTACTTTTTAATTATTGTTTACAACTTAAACCGTTTATTTTCTACTTGATTACTCGTGATCGTTTTGCTAGTTGATAACCATTGCTTGTTGGATTTGTTAATTCCACCTCAATCATTGCTTGTGTTTGGTCAGAAAGACCCATTGCAACTTCATAAATCACATTGTTAATTGAAGTTAAGCACCGACCACAAACTCTTCGTGGTTCGACACCCTTCTTACTTTAACTAGTTTAAGGTGATTAGGACACTCTAATTCTTTATCTTTGACCGGTACCTTCGACACCGATCAATAAGTATTCTTATATTCATCATTTTTTTAACCAAAAGAAATGAAAAAAAAAAAAAACAAATTGGGCAGCACATAACCATCCGTGAGCGTCCATCCCCACAAATGAGTCATTCACATACATCCCGCAAACATGATTATGTAATGGGCGTGTTTGTGGAAAAACCGCCATATCGTCGTACGTGAGTCTCCAAGGACGTGGTAACTAAGTTTTTCTCTGTTAAAAATGATGATAATTTTATAGAGGAGTGAATTCCTTGTGGTTAACTTTTTATTTTTTTATGGACGAACTTGGATTTTAATAATCTAAACTTTAACTCATTAGTCAATAAAAATTCATACTCATAATTTAATCAATAACACTCCTAATTTTCAGTTGTGTTGCCGACGACAATCTAACTCAAATGATCATCATAGGTTTATACTTGATTTTGCTCACAATGATGATTACGATCACAATGGAGAAACGAACCTTCCTTGTATGCGGAAACTGAGTGAAAATCAAATGTAAATATATGATGATTATCTGAGTGGGATTGTCCTTGATAACAATAGTAAAAGTTGTGAGTGTCATTGCTTAAATTTTTAGTATAAATTATTATCGATAAAAAGATCTTAGTTTGAATTCTTAAAATCTAAAAAAAACTAATAAACCAAAGAGTATATAAAAAACATTATCCAAACAATAAATAAGTGCTTGTGCTTTTCTTTTTTATTAATTTTTTAAATTTATTTAAACAACACCCACTAAGATTGTACCCAAGATCCAAGCAAAACATTACTCTAAAATGATTAGATAGTGGCTTATATTTGACTCTTTTTACCACTTCCCCATTTGTCAAGAACAAGGGAAAAATGACTTTTTGATATCATATATGGCTACATCAATCATAACATATGACATTTTCTATGTAATTGTCCTACATATAATACAAAAACATAGTTATTTACTGTTATGATACTCAAGAAATTCAATTATTGGTAAGCCAATTTAGCATGGCAATCTTGACCCACACGTGTTATTAATTATTTTTTTTAGTTGTAGAACAAGTCTTGAACTTTCATGGATGTTTCAAGATCTTAACCACCTCACCAATGATGTTTTTATACAAGTTTCATGATACTTAAATTAAGTTATCATAAACTTAACTAGTGTTTTATAATGATTTTAATATATATATTTTATAATTTAATACTTGCAACATGAATGGTTAAGAAAAGGTAACTACTAGTTTATATGTGGATAATATACCTTGCCAAAGTCTTTTGAGCATGGCTGTGCTTGCACACTGCTGGTTTATAATTGAATACTGTTTGATCCCAGATGGATTTACAAAATGGTTTTTCTTAAGCTTCTATATTAATCCTTTCTTTCTTTTCTTTTGTCAAATTTTCTTATGGATCAAAACCCTAAAAAGATGGATCTTTTACATCATCTTTCTCCTCAATCAGAACCTATTTTCGCGCGTTCTTGGAGTTTTAAGACGTTTCTTGATCACAACACGTTCGTCTTCTGGATTCAGTGATGGTAACACTGAACCAGCACCGAGTCCAGAAGACGAGGATACGTGGTATGAAGTTACTGATTCGTTTAGCACTTCGAATACTACTTCTGGGATCTTGTTTTTACGCTATGAAAGTTCTTGTGAAGGTCCTAAAATAGCCTTTTGTGATGTTCACTTTAAATCGGTTGATCAAGAAACTGTATTGGTATGCTCAAGTTCGGATCTTGATGATGAAATCACAATTTTTCGGGTGCAAATTCACCGGTTAGTTCTTACTCTTTTCCTAGCCGTAGGGACATAGAGGTGGTTTCAAGCATACCATCATCAACATGCACTTTATTAGAAGATCAGGAGGCTGTTAACAATGATGGAACCGAGGACGGGTTAACAGGTGCAGATGTTCTGACTCCGTTACTGGTCGTTAAACCTGATGAAGAAGAAGCGGATTCATTCTACAAATCGTACACCGAAAGAATGAAATGGTTTGATCTTCTTAACCAAGAACGAACATGCGGACTAAGTGAGTTTCTATCTTTTCCTTCTTTGTCAAAGTTTTTTTTAACCAAGGTGTGAATTTCTGACACGACATGTACACGAAAGTGATGAGTTTGGGTTTGGTTTAAATGGGTCTGTGTTAGCTCTGGGTTGAACCCTGCAAACACTTTGAGCTAAACATGTTGTATTTAAGTCAACAGGTTAATTCACACATTGACCAGATTATTTCTGTAAATATGTTTTTTGTGGTAACTTAAATTGATTAATTGTTTTATGTCATAATTTAAAAGATAAAAAAAGATCAAACACTTTGAGCTAAACATGTTGTATTTGAGTCAACAGGTTAATTCACACATTAACCAGATTATTTCTGTAAACTAGTTTAGATCCCGTGTCTACACACGGGGTGAAATATATCAATACATATAAATTTTAAATGTTTATGTATATATATTTTACATGTGTTAAAATTTATTACATATAGTAAGAATAGAAAACAAATTCAAAATATGTAAAAATTAATATATAATATACATTAATTACTATTTTTTAATATAATTTGACTTTTATTTACTATCTGATTAAAAATAAAAGTTATATAATTAAATTTTAAAGTTTCTTATGATAAGAGATAATTTAAAATAACTGTGTTTTATTTGTATAATTAGTATTTTTCTTTAAATATATATTATTATTAAAATATAGAAGTGCATTAAATATGAGAGAGAGAGACGGGAAAAAAATGGTGAGAATGAATATGGAGGCGACACGTGGCATGCAAAAACCTTTATTTATTATATAGTATAGATATAGATATGTTTTATATGATAACTTAAACTGATTAATTATTTTATGTCATAATTTAAAAGATAAAAAAAGATCAAACATAATATTTTATACATACTTGTATGTTCGGTTGTAAATTTATAATCTTGGAGTACTAATATGCACAAAAAAAATCGGGTCAAAATATGGGTTGTTTTCATGTCACTCCGCGTATACACTTTTTCATGTTTTGGGGGGTTCAGGTGTGTGACATGATTTTCGGTTCATGTTGTGTTTGGGCCCATGCCTTGTTCGGGTTTGTGTATAATTATTTTCAAGTTCGACCCACCAGCCTACGAACACGGCCCATTTAACAACCATAGATTCCATCATGAAGAGATGATTAATTTCTAATGTTGTAGATGCAGTTGTTGCAAAGAAACAATATATGGATGGTGAAAAAAAAATTTTAAAGACCTTGGAAAGTGACTTTGAGATGGTGTATGTAGCTCAAGCATGTTTATCATGGGAAGCACTCCACTACCAATACAGAAAGCTTGAGAGTATAATAACTTCTTGTGCTGATACTACTTGTACATCTCCCTATGGTGCTTTATGCAGCAGTACCTTGGTAAATAAATTTCAGAGGTTTCAAATTCTACTTGAGAGGTTTATGGAGGATGAAAGGACTGCAAAGGGTAAAAGATATTGGAATTTCATACAAAAAAGGTCTTCTCTCAGCAGCTTACTTCAAGTTCCTTATATTTCAGGTATCGTATATTATTAATTAACTATTTATAAAAATAAAATAAAGATTACTCAACCTGACCGTCTGGCCCGAATATTGTTAGAGTTGCCGAAAACTGATTTTTGGGCCAAACCGATCGGTTTAGAAATCTGTTCAGATCAAGTCAAAGAAAGTCAAAACCAGTTGGGCCAAACCAGATTAGAAAGCAGTTTTATAAGGGAAACCGAGTCGCTTTGAAACCGGTTTCGTATCGGTTCGGATAGGTTTTAACCGGAAATAACTCAAACTTATTTCAAATTGACGGGTCGGATCTGGTTGAAACCGATTTCTGAATCAATTTCGGATCCGATTTTGGATCATGATACGGTTTGAATGAGCACCTCTAAGGCTTATGACTAATCATGGCCCAAATGTTCTTTTGTAACTTAGAAAAATAAAATGAAAAAATTAATAAAATTGTGTGCATACCCAAATCATAAAAACCTAGATTCGCCACTTATTTAGAATATCTTAATTATCCTTTAATCGTATCCATCTTCGTGTTGGTCAGTGAAGGTGTTAAATAGATCGTGTTCATAGGTTGATGGGTCAAACCCGACACAAACCTAAACACAACACGGACCCAGAAATTGTTTAGACATATTAAGCTGAACACGACACAAGTTTTCATTGGTTGAGACAAACATGACCCGTTTTACCCGAAATTATATTTTACTTTTTTGCATATTAATACTTAAAATTACAAATTTACAACTAAACATACCAAATGTACATAAAATAATTACTTTTAAACTATAAAATCTAATACTTATTTCTTTTCTCTTTAAAATTGAAGTAAAAACTCAAAATGAGTTTAAGTTATTTTACAAAACAATTATTTTAAATTTTAAAAGATAAACGGGTTAACACACAAAACAACCATATCAACCCAAACATGATTCATTTAGATGAATGTTCGCAAATTCCAAACTAACCCGAACTCATTTAGGTTAAACTTGAATTTACAAATTGTGTTAGGTTTGTATCGTTTTTTCATGTAATGTTTGAAATACACACCTCTACGGGTAAGATACATACCGCACGAGTTTATCGCACTCGTGGATCTCTTACCCGCCTTAGGTGGATCTTTGCAGATAACTTACTAGTAGTATCGTAAATGAACCAAATCGATCCAAACAAGACGTTCATTTTCATTTGTTAAGCTTTTATCGGGCAAACGAACGATTCACAAACACATAACCGAATAAAATTTTGTGTATGTATTCGTTTGTTAACATTGTAAATGAACACAAACAATCATCAACGAACACAAATAAATACAAACAAAGATATAATAATTTAATTTTAATGGTAAAAGGTTTAAAAAATACTAAAAACTTGTAATAAACGAACATAATACATTAACAAACCAATCACCGAACATTCACGAACACCAAACGAAAACGGCCTTTGTTTGGGTTCGTTCATTTAACTAATCGAACAGGATTTCTTTGTTCGTGTTCGTTCATTTATTAAATAAACGATCGCAAACTAACTTCCCACCAAACAGTTCATGAACGGTTTGTTGAACGTTCGATTCATTTACAACGTCAATTTTGGGCTTAGTGTTATATATACCTATCTGGGCTTGTTTATCTTAATTCTTAGCGGCTATGTTTTGTTCAATTCTTTGCATATTGACACGTGAAGAAAATGTGGACGTTTACAAAAAAGGAAAAGCCGAAGGAGTGATGGTCAGGGCAACTGACATGTTGAAGACGATAGAGAAATGCATGAAGACTTTCAAGTCATTTATCGAGTTTGATGACAAGAAACCTTGGCGGAGAGCCCGTAGTCGCCTTTCATGGAATCGTTCGCCTTTAGAAGACCCACGAGGCTTCAACCTTTTGCATAATCTGACCCGTACACTCCGACAGGTAATCGGTTAAACTAATGTCAACTGAAAACCGCGGCTTAGAAACAAACAAACTGACTTGACTTGCTTTTTGTGTTTATGGTTTGTTTTAAAAGAAAGAACTGTGGATGAAAGATTTGTACGGAAAGCAGAGATGCTGGTTGAGAAGAAGAGTGAAAATAATGGAAGAAGTTGAGAAGAAAGAGAAGATGTTCGCCATGATCGAGCTGAAACTTGTGTCACGGGTGCTCATGGTGTCTGTAATTTCGACTTCTCAACTCCAATGGTGCCAACAGAAGCTTGATAGTATAGAGATCAGCCATTGCAGCATTACAAGGTCATCATCATGCACTGGTTCATTGTTGTTTCCCCCTTCTTGATTACATACCTCACTGAGGCATTTAATCAAACACCTTGATGGCATCTCTTTGTTCAACCCAGAAAAACCATAACCGACCTCGAAATTCTGTCTGTTTAACGCACTTAATATGAAAACAAATATGTATGAATTCACATAGTTATGAATACTCTCTTACAATGAATATGGAACTCGTGTTTCCCGATCAAACTGCAAAGAAGACAGACTCGAGAAAAGTTCTGCAATACCTTTCGAGAGGCTGCCTTCTTCTACAGCACAATTGTTATTGTGTTTAATTGTCTCGTTGCAATTATATGTGGGATTCACCAAATTATTTTCAAATTCAGCGCGCCTTTTCTTGCAATTCATAACAATGGTATTCAAATTGGTGAATTCTTGATCTTGCAAGTCATCACCCAACTTCCTCTTTACACCAGGAAATATTTTTAAACCTGCAAGAATAAAGGAGAGTGAGAAACTAGATATCCCTCTACTCATGATCCTATGTAAGAGAGGCAATGGGCCGAGCATGAGACGGGTTTTGGTAATCCAAATCCGATAAATGATTGTAGAACTGTATCCCATACCCAATTATAGAACTGACTCATACCCATCAGGTACCCATTACTCATTAGTCGTTACCATTTGGGTTAGTGGGTAATAGGGTATACCCATTTATGATCTTATGTGATTAAAAATTACCGTTCGGATGCACGTTACCCGAAAACCAATCTTAAACTCACCTCAAAACCGACTTGAAATACCAAGCACAATCAAAACTACACTTTCTAACAATTCTATAGTTTTAATAATTTCAAGTTTCTAACATTTTCAACATAATGTTTATTATATTTTTTATGATTATAAAATATATTAATATAATTGGTTTCTGTGCGGGCAAAAGGGTTTGGGTAATCGAGCGGGTATCTCCTAATACCATACCCGTCCCATCATGTTCGTGTTTTTTTGCCATCCCTAATCCTATGAGCTAAATGCAAACGCTTACCAGGGAGAGATTCATCAATCAGTTGGATTTCTGAATCACTGCAAATACAACAAACATTACGAGCATCCTCAGATCCATTTACCCTGTTTGACCCAGTTAGGTGAAAATGAGAAAATGGGCCGGTGTGAATAATATATTAGTGATACCAAAATGGTAAAATAAAAAAAATATAGCTAAACAGGAAGCATATGTAGAGGTTGTACCGATACATATGCTCAACAAACTCATCAATCAGAACAGGCCAAGCTCCTGAAATAACCAATAAAATTGTAAGCTTTTGGTTAGAAACCATAACCGTGTCAAAACACATGCAGAAGCTTTTATCCCTATTAATTTACCAAGGTCAGCTGGTAAGTCTATATCTTAGTACCTTCAGGATCATATCCTCCAAGATTTTCATGTACACAGCGACTAAAAGCCAAAACTTGACGCCAGGTGTCCTCAGAGATATTATGCCGTTGATTTTTCTAGATATTAACTTCAAACATTAATTAACTCCATATGAACAAAATAACATAAAAAATATAGAACAATGGATGATGATGTGAAAAAGTTAGCATGCAGAATGAGATATATGCAGGTGAAAATTAACAACATGATGTGCATTGTGAATATGTATGCTTTCTTTATATAACAAGATATTAACATTTATCTATAAAGGTGAAACTAAATTCACCTCAACGAAGCTGCACCATTGATTGAGTAGCCGGAACCTTCCGGATAAAACTAACTTCCATGCCATGATTGCCCTGCTTACAGCTAAGAGCAGTTGACAAAAAATGGCAATCCAAATTAGGTTTTAAACCAAACATAGTGTAGAGAGAAAGTCGCATCATATACTTAAACTTACTTATGCTTCGCTGACCATTTTCCCGGGATATGAAGAAGACAAAATTATAGAATCGTGAGAACTCAAACGAGTCTGCCTGCAGATTTTAAAAGATCTTTATTGCTAACTATCAAATATGAATGCAAATCTAATTATTCGTGCATTGATGCTTCAAAGAGATAAAATAATACACTAATGACAAGAAATTGTTCATATCTCACCATCAAATCAAGCCTCGACATAAGCAAAGGAATTTCTTCAAGTAGAGGCATCCTATTAATTGTTATGAGAGAAAAAACAGTACGAATTAATCTTAGCTTATACACTAAACTATAGTATTGAACAAACAACATATTACTATGCACATAACGATAACATCAAGAAGTGTGGGCAATAAAAGTTATGCAGGTCTGACAAGGGCGAATGCACATATGCTTGAGGGGGGGGCATAGGCCCCCACTGGGAACACACCTTAGTAAGGTTAAAAAAAATAGATTTTTTAAAAACTATTCATTAAAGCACCCCTAACAGCCCATGATTAGGCCCCTCTTAACTCAAAAAATATTTAGCTAGCCATAATTTGGGCCCTATCTTCACCAGTTGCTGAATCACCAATCAGTGAGTTGCTCAAACAGAAATGCTTTGATCCTTTGTACAGGAAACTACTATGTTTTTAGGTTAAGTTTTATAAATATTTCCTAAAATATATAATGAACTCCCTATTCCCTAATTTCACAGATTATTGTAACTAGGGGAAAATTTGAAACAGGGTCCACAGATGATGGACATAGGCCTTATAGTCAACTTTTATCCTATGCGTGGTTGTAATTATTTTGACCCGTTTTGACCGACCAGTACTAGTTTTGACGGGACCTTTTTGCACCACCGAGTAAAAATCCTAGATCCGCTCCGCCATTGTCTCAGATCATACACATTTAGGCCGGTCAAACCTTTGACTTCTCAACGATTACAATTACTCTAGTCATATATAAAGACTGTTGCAAAGCAACTAATATATCAAATATTTCTTGAATCTGTATTATGTTGAGGAAAAAGAAGTTTGGTCAAACAGAAAACCATACTAATCACACCAAAATACAAGCAGTCAACCATTATAACCATCCATATTACAAATTACAATTACATTAATCTCATTTCTCTTTTGACAAGGTCAAAATTAAGCAAAATACAAACCTTTTGTCTACGCTTGACTCGACTGATTGTAGAAGCTGGGATAATGCATCCCTGTAATAATTAGCTTTCTTTGACTCATTCACAGGTCTGTAACCATCTCCCCCAAAACTCAATGCCTCTGACGTCACTTCTGCAACAACAAAATGCCAGCAAATAACGATAATTAACAATATTCATAATTAACAATAATAATGATAATTAACAATAATAATGATAAATGATTAAATACATGATACGGATGCGTATTGTACAAATTAACATGAGATTCTTTTAGATCTGATTCTATTGATCAATCATATAGAAGAAGAAGAATAGTGGATTATAATTACCGCAATAGCGCCTGTAAATATCGAATATGTGAAGTCGATCTGAAACGCATGAAGCGTCCATGGAGATATGGAGGTTGAGGAAGGAAGATGAGATTCTAGTTTCGGGATTCGTTGAGAAACGAAACCCTAGACCACCGATTATTCAAATAGGATGATTCTGTTGAAGCAGATAAGAATTACAAGGCAAGTAGTTTGGGTGTATGGGTCCGATTGGTGGGGGTAAAGTAAGGGATGTGATTTATGCCTCGCTCCCAAAAATCTAAGATCCAATAGTTCTTCCCCAAAAAAAATTTCGAAACTTATCTGCAAATTAACCGTTCTTTCTCGCCGTTTTTCAGTTTCGTGTACGTCTGTGTAGTCATAATAATAAAACTAACAATAATAAGTTCAAACCTCGTCATATCATACGGTCCGTATAACTCATTTGATGAAAAATGATCATTCAATATCAATCATTTCAATGTCCGTGGGTTGTATGATTTGATGAACGCCACTCGCTACAAAGTTACAAACCATACAAAAACAGCATACCGGTTGTATGACTATTTTCGTCATTTATTATGGCTCTTATGACCTCTGATGTCTGTATATATAATATATGATTAACACATGCTCGCATTTGTTTAAGAGCATTCACAACCCGTTTGGTATAATTATGTGAATGAGTTTTGTATATTTTAAGGAGTGGTTTAAAATAGTTGTGAGTGGATGAGAGAGAAAAGATATAACGTTTTTGTAAATAAAAGAATAAAAGTAGTGGTTTTTAGTATAATTATATAGATAAAGTATAGATAAAAGGTAAAAAAATTAATATTTTTTTACGTAATTATTGTAATATCCAGGGTTTTTTAATGTATCAATTCCTGTTATCAAGTTGTAACATATCTATTCTCAAAGACAATGATTATATCATCTCAAAAACCTTGACTCATATTATTCGTAGAATAATAAATATAAGATAATTAGGGTTATTATTTAGTATATATATATATATATATTCCTCCCACAAAATAAGATAAAGCCTTGAAACTTTATAAATTATAATTATCATTGTGTAAATAAAATAAGCATTAAACTTTCAATTAATTCAAACTTAAAATAGTCTAAAACTCATTTGATTTTATAGAATGAAGCATATTATTCATTTTATAAAGTTCAGGGGGCTAAACTGACATTCTTGAAACTTATTTTAAACAAAAATTACAAGTTTACACATGAAATGATAAAAGTTTGAAACATCAGGGGCATGTTGTGTAAATCACCCAAACTTTCGGAAACCACACCAGTCGCGAGTTCGAGCCTAGCCAAGACCGGTTTTCACCTCCATTTTCCCTAAAACGTGTTTCCGGCCAGGTTCACTGAACCTCGATCTCCCCTTCGCGCATGCGACCCAAATCCAAGAAGCGTTAATGCCCAATTTCAACTGTAAACACGCGTGGTGTCGGGTTTTAATCCGTTTGCTCAATCATAAAACTCTTAACTGTTCCGGCATTAATTGAAGAAATTGGCTATAAATTCCGACTCAAAAACCTCAACGACATCACCCTCAAACTCTCAGAACCCTCAATTGCATCGATTCAAACCCACATTGCCCGATTTAAGTTGCGTCGGCCGTTCCCGAAACCCAGACCCGACCTCGTCCAATCCGATATTGTTTCAGGTAATTTCAAAGGCCAAAGGCCTCGTTTTCATGTATAGATCAAAAGCCCTCTATTTAATTTCATTAACAGAGGGCAAATCGATTCGTATTTGGAGTTTTTTTTATTTCTAGGGTTCATACGATTTGGTGGCTGGTTTGGGATTGTGTTTAGGTATTTTCTTTTCCGGATAAAACACCAGCGAGGCCCGTAGCCGGGTGGTTTGTGCGCGTGTGTGTTGGCTCAGGCGGCCCGGGTTCGAATCCGGCCGGCCTGAGTTTTGGATTTTTATTTTTTTTATACATTTTTAAGTAGATTTACAAATTCCTCTTATTTTTATAAAATCTGTTAAACCTCTATAAACTTGAAATCGATTTTTGTTTGTAATTTCATTTTTAGAAAACATTTTAATTAAATAAAACTAAGTTAAAACTATAGAAAATTTAATATTTAATATTAGTTTTAAATACTTAAAATCTATAAAACTACCTTTAGCTTTTATAAAACTTAAATACTCAACAGAAATTATTTTATAAACTCGGAAACTTTAATTAGTTTTTATTTTATTTAATAAACAAAGATTATTTTGTTTAAACTTTAAATAATAATTATAAACTTTTATTAAACATAAGTTATATAAATACAAAGAAAATTTATAAACTTATATTTTCATTAGAAACTTATAAACTTGTAAATATTTATATTTAAAACTGAATACTTATTTATTTAATTAAAACAAGAAAATAAATACATTTTTATTTATAAAAAGAAATTAGAATGCTTGTAAACTTAAAAACTTTATAAAAACTTTAAAACACTTATAAGTAAAACATAGACTTATTTTAAATATTTATACAATTAAGAATAACAAGAAACCATGTTATAAACTAAAAATCATAATTTATTTAAAGTCTTAAACACTTTCAAAATAATTATTAGTCATATTTTAGAAAGTAAAAGCACTTTAAATAATTTTGATTGATCATTTTTAGATAAAGTATTTATTTTCAAAAAAACCTCTCTAAATAATTATTATTCATACTTAGTAATTATTTATTCATTTGATAAGTACTATTTAATCTTTAATGATAAAGTATGAATCTTGTAGATAAAACTATTATTTTATCTTAAATAATTATTAAATCTTTATAGATAATTATTTATTATCCTTGTTATTCTTTATGTTACTTTTATAAGACTTGAAAAACTATTACTCTTCAAATTCAATGAACTTTATAATGATACTTTTAAAGACTTGTTATATAAACCTTATAACACAATCATCCCCGTCTCTCATATGAAACCCTAGAAAGTCTTGAAATCCTAGATCTTTGTCATAGACTTCTATAATCAAGTCCTTAAACTTTAAACTTATCATTTAGGCTTGTTGTGATGATACCTTTCCTCAAAGCTTTACTACACTCATTTTTTGTCGGTCACTCTTACATCCTTCTCAATGTGAGTATACTTAGCCCCTTTTTTGTTTTGTTTTTGATTTATAAACTTGAGATGGAACATGTTCAGACTTTTAGACTTATACAGTTCAAACATAACTATGTTTATATGCTTTATATGTGTTATATGCTTTTGAGACTTGCATGCTTAAATTAAACTTAAGACTAGCATGTTCATTAACTTTGGCCGAGCCTATGGTAACAATAATAGATCTATTGTATTTGACCAATCCACCTTGATTGATTGACCCTTCGGGGGGATCCCATGGTGATTGTTACTAAAATTAAACTTTAAAATTTTAACGGTAACCCTCGGGTTATGCCTAAACTTGGTTGGAGGTTTGAAATGCACAATGTTTAACTTGCCTGTTCTCACATTTATAATTAGATGCATTAATCATAGTGAATTGTAAAACTTTTAGAAACTTTGTTAAACGGTGTTAAAACCTTTGTATCTCACAAACTATTTTTAGTTGACAGTTACTTAACATGTTTCAGGTGCTCCAGTTTGAGGCTTTGCTTGTGATCACATAGGGTGTATGGACCTAGATTATCTTTAATTAAGCTTATGTTATCATTGTGTTGTTGAACAATATGTTTCTTTGTTATGTTGAACCTTAAAATATCATTAATGAAATATTTGAACTTTACTAGTTAACATTGTGCTTTTGAACAACCGCGTCCGTCCCGACGTATAATCCGCCGTCGGTTGGGGTGTGACATATTATAAGGATAATGATACATAATATAAAGAACGGGCTGGGAATGCTCTAAGAGCAACTAACAAACACAATCTTTAAAATCTACTCATAAATCTACATCAATGTGCATCATAAGACTATAACTCTCAACACTTAGAAATGATTACATTTACTACACACCATAATATCACTAAGCTATAATTCCTTTGTTTTTTTAACAACACCTAATATATTCATATTAACTAAATTCATCAAACTTGCAAAGCCATTTGATAGTCCGTATTTATTCTTTATGTTTATTTTATATGCAAATGAGAATTTAACTTATAATAAATATAAAATAATACGAAGATGGGGTAGTTCGGGTATTGCAAAGGTCATTAAAATCTAAATCATGGGCGTCGGGTATAAGGGGTGTCACTCGGGTATGGGGTAGTTCGGGTATTGCGAGTACACCGCTGCATGGGCGTCGGGTAGCAAGCATGTGTACTTTGATCGGGTATGTGTACCCGTGTGAGAGAAGTTTGAAGCCGTTATAGGAGGTGCCGTTGTCCAACTATTACTCGCCCATGATTGAATGTCATGTTTCCTAGACAAAGGTCCATACTCGTAATCACTCTGCTAGTCTGCTTCCTCTTCTGCCATTTTTGTTTCTCCTTTTTGCTGCTTCTCTGGCTCCGACCGTCGAGATCCTGATCCTACACCGACGACTCCATCAATTCGTAACGAGGCTGCGGCCGCTCATCTACACCAAAAATAACAAAATCCCCGTTTTTATTGAATTAAAAAAATTAAAGAGTCGGTAGATATTTTCCCTGACAATTATCGATAAAAAGTCGGCATTCCGTGTACGGACCAAGTTTAGATTTTATAATTCACTCGTAAATACTAGAAGGAGCCTCCGTCAAACTTTAAGGGGTTATTCTACACAATGGTAATTCTAAAGGGGGTATCGTGTAAATTTTCGGTACCGAGTACCGACGTAAGCAATGACCGACGACGAATTAAACACTTCAAATTCCAGAACCTTCCGATCATCCTTCTTCGTATAAATAAATCTTACACAACCGCTCCCCTTCATCTTTCAGTTTCATCAAATCCGCTTCATCAACACCTAATCTAGTTTATTCAACACCATGTCTTCTTCTCCGGCGCCGGAATTTGACACGTTCATTCGCGATTTCATCACATCACAGGCCAGAGCCATCTTCGCCGCCGTTCCTCCATCGCAAGATCACGACGGAGACGAACCGCTCGTATTCACCGTTTATTCTAATTTTCTAGGAAACCTAGGTAAAGAAGGACCATTACCGGCGTCAAAATCATCAATAGAGGCGTTGCCGACGGTTACAGTAACAGAGGAGGAAGACTGTGCGATATGTTTGACGGAGTACGGTGCCGCCGGCGAAGCAAAAGAATTGCCGTGTAAGCACCGGTACCATTCGGATTGCGTTATGAAGTGGTTAGGTATCCATGGATCATGTCCGGTGTGTAGGTACGAGATGCCGGTGGATGAAGAGGAGAAGCGGCAGAGAGACGGTGGTGTAGGGTGGCAGGTGATGATTACCGTGACAAGTGTCACGCCGGTGAATGAATCCGGTGGTTCGGATTCAATAGAGAGCAACTGGCAATCGGTTGAAGATATGGATATTGATCTGGTTAACAGCATTGAAGATTTAGATTAGGGTTAGGGTTTCCGATTGGTTTTTCTCTTAATCTTGAAAGGGGGAAGTTTTTTGTATAGTTTTGGTTAATTGATTGATTTTACTTTTAAGAGTAAAGTGTCATTTTCGTCCCTGTGGTTTGGCCATTTTAGCCACTTTCATCCAAAAACTTTTTTTTTAGCATTTTCGTCCCTGACGTTTCTAAATCTAGCCATTTTCATCCAACTGACTAACTCCGTTAAAAATTTAACGTTAAATCAGGGGCATTTTAGTCTTTTTCAAAAATTCTTCTTTTTAACTCTTTTTTTAATCCCTTTTGTTTCCCCTCCTTTTCAAAGCTTAAAAAAAATAAAAAATTCTCGAAGTTTTTTTTAAGATGACGATGACTAGGGGTTTTTAGCGAGCCGATCTCGAGTAGCTCGCGAGCGGCTTGGCTCGTTTACACTCCTAGTCATCGTCATCTTCAAAAAAAACTTCGAGAATTTTTTATTTTTTTTAAGCTTTGAAAAGGAGGGGAAACAAAAGGGATTAAAAAAAGAGTTAAAAAGAAGAATTTTTGAAAAAGACTAAAATGCCCCTGATTTAACGTTAAATTTTTAACGGAGTTAGTCAGTTGGATGAAAATGGCTAGATTTAGAAACGTCAGGGACGAAAATGCTAAAAAAAAAGTTTTTGGATGAAAGTGGCTAAAATGGCCAAACCACAGGGACGAAAATGGCACTTTACTCTACTTTTAATTTTGATTTGATCATTCAACAATCTTAAATTGTTCTGATTGAACATTGTGATTAAGCACGTTTAGAGGGTGTTTGGGGGTGTATGATGCATACTGGTGTCCGAACGTGAGTAATATATAGAACAATTTATTGAGGACCTAACCGTTTAGGTGTCATGACAGACCACTCGCTTATGAGTGAAAAACATCATTAGTGATGTGTTTCATTATACCCTGTATTGGTGTTCGCGTTTAAGGTTTTTACGAGTCGAAGCACTGACGACCAAACTTCTGTTACACTATGTGGATAAAAAACGACCACACTTCCCGCAAAACGTGAGGTAATAATTAATTGAATCTAGAAGTTAAAGTATACGTTGAATAATAAAAAGGTAACATAAAACAGGAAATTCTCAATTTTCACTTCCTATAAATAAGTTTTCTAAAGTTAACCATACACACTTCAAATAAATTAATTAATTTTAAAAAAAAATTCTTTATATAATCATGTGGCCGGCGTTTTAGTAACTTGTTTTGACATATCCTTCACTAGGTTATGTACTCGTGTATTAAACGGTTTATAAAAATTTAAATTATACAAAACATAAATCTAGAAATAAATTAAACATAAAGAAATTAAATATTACATTAAATAGCAAAAACAAAAGATAAGTTTCCACAAATTTTTAAAAATTTTCTTATATACTATATTTACTGTTTGGTTTGTAACTTTACCATTTTTATCTACTATCAGTAGCTTTACCATTTTTTCTAAAAATTTTATCATATTAAACGAAAAAAATGAAAGTTTTTGCAGACATAATTTACGATTGAAGTTACTAAAGATAAGTTTTAATTTTTAATTTTGAAAGAAGACAGCTCTTAATTTTTTACAACCCTTAATTGCTTTAGTTTAGGTTGTAATTTGTTTGGTGGTTTTAAGGTGGGTTCAAATCAACATAAATATTTGATCAATCTATATAAAGAATGTACATATTCCTAAATCAATATCTATAAATATAAAGAATGTACTTATTAATGTCAAATAAATTTGTTCAATATTCAACACTAATTTAGAACTCATGTTTACACATGGGGTAAAAAATATAAGTATAATTTTTTTTAAATTTTTATGTATATATTTTAGAGGTGTAAAAATATATTATATACTAGGTTATATACTCATGTATTATATGGGTTGTTTATTAAAAAAAAATGAAAGCCTAATAATGTATAGAAAATTTAAAATAATATGTAAAAAAACAAATAAAATTCTTTGTTTCCTTAATTAAGTAATAATTAGAATTCACGTTTTATATATATATTTTTTTAAATAAAAACATTAACATAATTAAATTTTAAAATTCAAACTTACTTAAAATAAGGAA
Source organism: Smallanthus sonchifolius (assembly GCA_023525975.1). Lineage (NCBI taxonomy): Eukaryota > Viridiplantae > Streptophyta > Magnoliopsida > Asterales > Asteraceae > Smallanthus > Smallanthus sonchifolius. The sequence goes on along the minus strand of CM042041.1, from coordinate 53,552,494 downwards.
GATTAAAAGATTTTGGTGTGAAAAAATATGATGATGACATGTGATATTATTTGGAATCATTTATTAGAATAAGGATATTAAGTATAACAGTCATCCAACCCATGGCCAAAAGTGAAATAAGTGTGTAAACTATTGGGCCAAACTTGTAATTTAGCATTCCCAGGGGTCAAAAGTGAAATCTGAGTAAACCACAGGGGCCATCCGTGTAATTAATTCTAAAACTTAACACATAATTGGGTTTCAAAAATACGTTAATTATATTTAAAGTACTTTGACTTTCATTTACTATTTGATTATAAATTAGATTACATAATTAGATTTCAAATATATACTTGTCTAAGTCATTATACATTTTATAGAGCCTCTTAAATTAAAGTATTTGAGTTTATGAAAAAAGGTAAACTTCCCACTGTGGCCCTAAGTCAACGGATGAAAAAATCATACAACCGGCGGAGACAAAAATGCAAATGTTTGGCGTACATGACTCACCTACACGAAAAACAATTAGTCATAAAAGTTGATTCTAACAATTTTTTTAACATATATTACGTAAATCCGTGGGTGAGGCAGGTTATGTAACGACTCAAAATAGTAAAAGTAAATATTGTGTGGGTCAAAAATGTCAGGTAAGGTTGACTAAACATTTTTACCAGATTCCCTTATCTTAATTTTAATAAACAATTTCACTTAATGTTACGTGACAACATCATACATTTTTTCATTAAAATATTTTAATTTTTTCTATATTAAGTAAGTTTAAATTTTAATATCTAATTATGTTAAAGATTATTAGATTTTAATAATCCCATCTTTTACCAATGTGCCAATAATAATCCCAAATAAGAATATTTTTACAAACGGTCCCTACTTTCAAAATATTTTTTTACATTGGACCCCTCGTTAAAAAAACTTAATGCCGTTAGAGTTTATATGACGTGGACATCTGCAAACCGCCGGAAAGTCGAGCCAAGCTAGCAGTGGTTTCGTGTTGGCTTTTGAAATTGGCTTTGGTGGTGTTTAACTAGTCTTGTTAAACATCACCGTCGTCTCTGTTTGGACTTTCCGGACAAACGAGACCAGTTAAAAACCACCAGAGCCAATTTCAAAAGCCACCAGAGCCAATTTCAAAAGCCACCACGAGACCATTGCTAGCTTGGCTCGACTTTCCGACGGTTTGCAGATGTCCACATCATATAAACTCTAACGGTGTTAAGTTTTTTTAACGGGGGGTCCAATGTAAAAAAATAGTTTGAAAGTAGGGACCGGTGTTAAGAATATACTTAGTTGGGATTATTATTGGCCAATTGGTAAAAAATGGGTTTATTAAAATCCAATAATCCTTATGTTAATGTTGTTTTATTAATAATATAAGATTTGAATTCTAATTATTACTTAATTTGAATTCTAATATAAAATTTGAAATTTAATTTTCATTACACATTATTATATTTTTATTTTTTTATTAAGCAATCTCATGTAATACATGAGTATATAACCTAGTAACTGAATATATATATATTGTTCAATAGGTTAAGATCTTTATGTGATTGAACATTAAAACTCACTTGCAGATGCCGTTTGAAAAAAAAAACTCACTTGCAGATGGCTTTTTACTTCATCATTGGTAAGGCCTTCAAGCTTCATAAGCTTTCTAATTTGTTTAGGCAGCTGCAAAAGATTCAACAAATTAATAATTTATAATAAGATCAAAGAAATGTTCCAGCTGACCGTTGGAACATGCAATTTGACTTGCATAAACCTGCAAATTAGTTAGACAAACCATTTGCAAAAGGAATCTATCTATATATATACTATATAATAAATAAAGGTTTCTTGATGTCATGTGTCGTATCCATATTAATCCTTATAACATTTTTCTCGTCTCTGTCTCATAATAAATTACTTCCATATTTTCAATAATAATATATTTTTAAACAAATTATTAATTATACTAATAAAACATATTTATTTTAAAGTACCTCATATTATAAGTAACTTTGAAATGTAATTACCTATCTTATGTTTTCAATCAAATAGTAAATGAAAGTCAAATTACATTGAATAGTATTTAAAGTATTTTTAAACTCAATTATATATTAATTTTTGGATTATTAGATTTTAATAATCTCACATTTTACCAATTGGCCAATAATAATCCCTACTAAGAATATTCTTACCACCGGTCCCTACTTTCAAACTATTTTTTACATTGGACTCCCCGTTAAAAAAACTTAACGACGTTAGAGTTTATATGACGTGGACATCTGCAAACCGCCGAAAAGTCGAGCCAAGCTAGCAATGGTCTCGTATTGGCTTTTAAAATTGACTTTGGTGGTGTTTAACTGGTCTCGTTAAACACCACCGTTGTCTCTGTTTGGACTTTCAGGACAAACGAGACTAGTTAAACACAACTAGAGCCAATTTCAAAAGCCACCACGAGACCACTGCTAGCTTGGCTTAACTTTTCAACGGTTTGCAGATGTCCACGTCATATAAAATCTAACGGTGTTAAGTTTCTTTAACGGGGGGTGCAATGTAAGAAAATAGTTTGAAGGTAGGGACCGGTGGTAAGAATATTCTCAGTTGGGATTATTTTGGCCAATTGGTAAAATGTGGGATTATTAAAACCCAATAATCCTTAATTTTTACATATTTTTTATCTTGTTTACTATTGTTAGTATATGTAATACATTTTTTCACGTATAAGATACATATATAAATATTTAAGAATTTTATCCTTAACCTAATAAATGATTACAAGTTTTGCCATGTGTCACCACTGCAATCACTCTCACCAATAATTTTCCCGCCCAGTGTGTTTTAACCCATTTTGTATCAACACGCGGGTGTAGATGAGATCAATCGGATCTAATATATCCTTTCTAACCCGACTTTTCATTCACGGTAAACCTAATTATTTGAAGCGTCGCTACACAATGCATCTCCTTCTCCGAAGTGTCCCTGTTCTTTCGCTTCATCCTTCTTTCTTTGGTTCTCATACACGACTCTCAATAGTTGAATTGTGATTTTTTATTGTAACAGGGGCTTAAACGTGCTAGGAAAAAGAAGCAGTCGGGATGTGATGAGGTTCATGCTGAGGGTGAGGTGCTGGGAGTACTGACGGCTTCCTTCCATTGTTAGGGTTACATGGGTTACAAAGCCAAGCAGGTATCTCTTCCGTACAATTTACTTTTAATTTGTAAAAACTCATGTTTATATGGCAAAATCTACAATTTTTAATTAGTACTCTTCGGATTGTGTTCCACTTTGTGCATAAAATGAATTCGATGTCATTAAGGTGGTGACTAACCCGTCCTCATCTAAATTTGGCTGGATTCAAGGGGTTCAATGGACAGTTGGAGTTCTATAATGTGGATGAACTTGAAACCATGGCTACCGCTGCTGAGCATTTTATGGCAATACATATAGAATGGGCAAATCAAAAGTCTGGATATAACAACATATTTTAACACTTATCTAGCTCTTGCTTTTATTATTATTGTCAAGCATTATGGTTAATATGATAGTTTAAATTATTTTATGAGACGATGTAAAATCACTATGTAGCATGGTCAACTATATGTAGTACTGTCCAGAGTTAAGAGTTGAGATGAACTTAAGCTATTGATCCTTGATAAAGACGGTCAACTGTCAAAAACAACAACAAAAAAATGTCGTTTACAAAGAAGTGTTTAGAGATTTATGATTTATTTTCATTATTTCTTATTTTATGTCAAAAAAATTAATTATGTATGTATTTTTTTTTTAAATTAAATTGATGAATGATGTAATTTCTATTATAAACATATTGTAAATATCAGTTACACATTTTATAGAAATGTATATTTTCTATTATACAACCTCGTGTAATACACGGGTCTATAACCTAGTGTATTGATATTCTTTTACCATGTGTTCTAAGCTAGTATATATGAAATAAATGTATTTCTCTGCGTAATTTTGACGATAATAAAAAGATCTTTCATATATATATATATAAACATTTTTTTTCCTTTACAAAAGCTACAATATGCATAAACCAAGAAACCATGTGATTAGAAGCTCACAAACACCTTGTCTAAAAGACTAAAACACGTGAAGTAATCTTCCTATTATAATAAAAGAACATAATTTTGTCACTTATCACATTCTTAACCCACTTCTGTCACATCAATTTTCTAATTATTTGATATTTAATTTCATTTTTTAGATTTTACCTTTCAAATTTAAGTTCACACTAATTTTAATTCTTATTTATAATTTATTGATATAAATTAATCACATGTACATTTAATTGCTACATTTACTAAATTATGTATAATATAAATCAATCGAAACTAATTTACTAATTATTTTTTATTTGAATTCATTCTTTAAATATTACAATAAAATTTTAATTTGTAAAAATTATGCTTCGAATACTTTTTATTTAAAAAAAAAACATATTTTTAGGGATTTGATTTTCCTTTAGCCAAATATAATTACCATCTAAAATCTCTTAATGTTTGCATACTTACAGGCTTTTAGCTAATATTAAATATTAATTTTAAATTTATAATCATAAATATAAATTAATCACATGTACCTTTAATTGCTACTTTACTAAACTATGTTTAATATAAATTATTCGAAACTAATTTCCTATTTATTTTTTATATGAATTCATTCTTTAGATACTATAATCAAATTTTCATTTATTCAACCCGTCTATTAGATCATATTATTTTTTACTTTACATTTTATCCCTTATTCAACCCGTGTGTAGTACACGAGCCTCTAACCTATTAGTGTATATAGACACAGTTTAGTTGATATTGCTGTAAATAAATCTAAAAATGCATTTTTAAATGAAAATAGATTTTAATATGTATAAACACTCTTGGTTATTATAAATAAGATAAAAAATCGTATTAAAGACATAACAGCAAAACATTTAGCTTTAATCAATTGATGGATTGCTAGAACTTAGAATGATTACAAAAATCCATTTACTTGAATCGATTTGCCGGTTAAAAATAAACCAGAAATTCAAGCATAAGCAAGCAATGAAGAATGACCAACCTCCAATTCTTCTAGATTTGAATAAAGTCCCTTGTCAAGTTTGATCTTGACGGTGCCAAAGTCCATATGTTGTTATATAATTTCATGGTAACCAACACCATCCTTTTTTATATTTTTTTATCACTAAACATTGAATTGTCACAACCATCTTTCATGAAAATCTTTAGTAGTACAACAAACGGATCCATCTTCCATGGAAAACCCCAAATTCTATCGAAATATCCCAAATTCTATCGCAATCGAAATCAGAAAATTGCAAATTCTAATTTTTAGTAGTACAGAAAACAGATCCAACTTTTAATCGGAAAACCCCAAATTCTAATCTTTAGTAGTACAGAAAACGGATCCAACTTTTAATTGAAAAACCCCAAATTCTATCGCGGAACAAAAAAAATTTAGTAGAAGGTAGATGCGATTAAACAAAATGGATATGCGATTAAACAAAAGGGAGAACAACAAACCTAAATCCATGTTGAACTCTCAATCAACGATGTTGAAGTCTCAATATTTTGGTGAAGGTCTTTAATAAAGGAGAGCAAGGAGCGGCGGACATATCTTTGGGTTTGCAACAAAAGACCTTAACCCGTAAAATGCCTTTAAACGGGTTATAACCCGGAAGAGGATCCGAATTTAGATCCGCGTGTGACGTGATAAAGGGATTGTGGTTTAGGCAGGAAAACACCAAAGTTGATACCATCAGAGATTGCCAAGTATCCTATATTGTTTTGCTTTATTATATGTCGTAGATGTAGATATAGATTATAGATTTCTATACGGGTATAATATAAGGAATGTGTTTGATCAAAAATATAAAAATAAGAGTTATGAAAATTAATATGTACATTTTGAGAATTTTTCCCAACTTAAAATATGTAGTTACATTCATTGTTCTGTACTATATTTGAATATAAATATTTTTTTTTGTCCTTTTTTTAATATGGAATATCTTTAATCTTTTTAAATATTTAAAAAATTGTATATCGTTAAATACTTAAATCTATAATCTTAAACATTATTTTAATACATGATATTTTCTAATCTACGGGCCACGACAACCCACCACATTTTGGACTTTTGGATAATGGCATAATGCAACGGCTAACATAGCTATTGCTGGGGTCTGGGGTCTAGTGGTAAAAAGGGAGTCCTACAATCAAGAGGTTGTGGGTTCAAACCTTGCCCATAACAAAAAAACAAAAAAAAATCTATCGTTCAAACAAAAAAACATAGCTATTGCTGTCGTAACTCGTAAGAACGTTGAGTGTTGAGTACTAAACACGTGAATTATTGGAGCACTTGAAACTTCTTTAATCAAATAAATAATACTGATAAAGAATTTTGAGGATTAAGGTATATCAAGAACAACTAGCACCGTTTATATGATTACATCAATTAAGAAATTTTATAATAGACCTAAATTGACTCGTTATATAATTTAGGTAGACCCAAATTAACATGTTATGTAATTTAAGTAATCTAAATTCATCCGTTATATTTTTTTTGAAAGACGAACATTAAATGTTGTGACGTCGCACCCTCCTGTCACTTGGGAGAGTCTCGTCCAACTCCGGTCAATATGTTGTCTTCACTGGGCCCACTTGGCGTTAGAGTTGAAGTGATTTCAAGGAAAAATTCCAACCAAGACGGCCCCTTCCGGGCTTGAGGGAGAGCTGAGGTTCAAACCCTGGATCGACGTGGGTAAAACCCTGGTGCATCAGCCTAAGAGTTAGACCTCATTTGCATGCCGTGGAAATTAATGGTGGTGGCAGGGATTGAACCCGAGTCCCTTGGGACATTAAGCCTTGCCTCAACCACTACATCACAACCTCTTTGTCTTCATCCGTTATATGATTAAAACAGATCCAATCATCTAAATGAAAAAAAAAAAACCTTTTTTATTCCGTTTAACTTATTTTTTAATAAATGAGTCATAATTGCCAATCATACATAGTAATTATCGATGTGTATCATCCTAGTTATAAATAATGCACCCTTGACATATTTGTTAGGTAAATTCTTTTAATCCACTAATGCATTTGGATGCGTCCCATTGAGCTCTAGAAAACGTCTTATACACACAAACATTTGAATGCAATTGTGTTTCTATTAAAGTTTTCTTGTGAGTAATTATATTGCAACATATATTTATGATTACAAATCAATCACTTGTATTAATCCATAGACAAAGTCCATTTCTTCCAACTCTCACATCAATACTAAAATTTCCATAGACTTGAATCATAAGGTATGCATATGTGCATTTAGTTTTCAATAAAGAAAAAAAATACAATACTTACGTGTGCATTTAGTTTACAAAATCAATAAAAACTATTGAAATACATGTAATTCAAAAATTAATAACAATACAATTATAAATGAGTTTCTCTCTACGTCTACGGTAAATGTTTGTGATTTGTGGTTGTAGGCGGCAACAAGTTTGATTGGTTTTTAATATATTTCCTTTTTAGTTTATTAAATAAAGTTAGAAACAAAAGAATTATAAAAAATTAGTCCAGTGGGAAGGAACTCAATTTCATCACTTCCATGCTTCATCACTTTTGCTTTTCTTCTATTTCATTTATTTTAACCTTTTCTTATTTAATTTATTTCGTTTTTAATTCAGAAACATTTGTTTAAAATCATTATAAGACTTTTAATTTAATTTTGTTTTTATCTCTTCTTATATCTCTCTAAAATGCTAATTATTTTTAACCCCTTCTCTATTACTTTTAATTTATTATTTTTTTACCTAGATTCCAATATAAATTTAATTTTAAACTGAGTTTTCTTTCTACAAGTTATCGAAGCATTAATATACAAGCCGTCAAAACTATTTCAAGTTTTTTTTTTTTTAACAATTTTTTTTTTGTTTTCCCTCTTACAACCTTTAAAATATGATGTTTTTATACAATTCCGGATTTGCTTTTTCGACACACCTATTTTTCTCAGCGTTTTAACATAAAAAATTGTCCAGGGGCGTGAATATGTACATGTTGAAACCGAGTCTTATAAATTTTCTGCGGGTTACGTCATTTTTTGTTAGATTTTTTTTAGTCACTCGATCTTCTTAAAAACGTCATTTTTAACCGCGTTTTAACGCACAACGAATTACGGGTTATGTTTTTTTTAAGAATGTTGGTTTTTACTCAATTTTATTAAAGACTGGTTTTTTAAGAATATAATTTTTTTTGTTTTTAGTTGTTCGAATACAATTTTGATTTTTTTTATCTCATGTTTTCAATATAATCAACATTCAATTGACATATCTTACAATGTTTCGACACGAATTTCGGTTCAACTACATCGGTCTTGATACTTGCTCTTAGTGTTTCAAACTTTTATAGACTTTCGACGACGTTAATTTTTTATGCGGTTTAACGCCGCGCAACGCGCGCGGGCATCTTCCTAGTTATATATTTATCTTCAAAAGTATGCACTCACATGTTTAATTAAATATATAAAAATGATCAGGGGTATTACGGGTGTTTTACCCACACCCTTTCTTTTTGTCGGACACCCCGTGCTTTGCACCGGCGGCGTCACTCACGGTAATGTTAACGAAACGGAACCGTTAAGATTTGTAACGTAAAAATAAAGAAAAGGTAAGATGAATTAAAACTGGAAAAAACCAGATGAGAAAACAAATTAAAAAATAACAAAAAAAATTGTAAAAAAAACACACCCCAAGGTTCGAACCCAGGTGGAGTGGTACGAGTGTTATTCTCCCATGAAAGAAACATATATGCAGAGGTAAAACAACTTATTTATAAAAATAAACAACAACCAATCTACTGTCACCACGTGGAGTTGCCGCCCATTTCAACCAACTGGGTTATCTTATTGTTCACACGCTATCAAATTGTATATAGTTATGGAATATGGAATGCCTCTCTCACTTTCTTACGTATCTCTCTTTCTCTTTGACCTTCCACCATCGGTCTCCCATGGAATTCCTCTCCATCGTAACCGACTCTTCTAGTTCCACGGCCTTTCGGCCATCACAAGCGACCAAAACATCACCAATTCCACGCTTTGACGTCTTATATCTGGTTCTGGCTCACCGTCTTCACATCTCACCATGCTCAACGTATCAAGATCATGTCTTATGTTATGACAATTGCAATTTTAGTGTTCTTTACCTAAATTTGTAGCCATGTGTCTACACTTTTAGAAAGCCAAAAAAAAAATACCTATCTAATTTGTTTTGCCTTCTCACTATAGTGATGTTCTATCAAAGGCATTCCAAGCAGTTGAACAGTTTTTTTACGGATAGTGGGGCGGTACCATGAAAAATATGTATTCAGTTGAAAAAATTACAAGAGTAAACTGTAGTTTTCGTCCCTGAGGTTTACCTTAAAAATCACTTTACGTCTCTCCTTTCAAAAATCTGCTATTTGCACCATCGTAGTTTCTGATTTCATCACTTTTCGTCCGTTGACCAAACGTTTGTTAGTCAGTGGTTAGATTTATGGGACTGGTGTATTTTCACTTCACATTCTAAGACTATTTTGGTCCGCTCCACACAATTATTAGAGTTAACTACAATTTAGTTCATAAGGTTTACACAATGAAAGGTTTCATCCCTCCCATCACCACCACCACCACCACCACCATCGGTTAACTCTTAACAATTTCTCTAACTTGCAGCCCAAGAACTTACATGTTTTATTTCTTTTTGCTGAATGATTAATTCTACCATGTGAACTGAAGTGAAACAGTAGTAATGTCAGCTCTGATACGACCACTACACTTCACCGCGGTCCTCCACGACACCGTCAAGCTCCTCCGAAACTTAGCCGGGACTAAAAATCTTGAGCTCGGAAAAGTTGTTCACGCTCGTTTGATTGTGTCTAATCAATACTCTGGAGACCATGTACTAGAGATAAACTCTTTGATCAATCTTTACTCAAAATGTGGAGAATTGGAATCTGCCCACCAAGTGTTCGATAAAATGCCCAAAAGAAATGTGGTTTCATGGAGTGCTCTACTGGCAGGCTATTTCCAAAACAGGATGGATTTTGAAGTTTTGAGATTGTTTAAATCAATGGTTTTGCATGACTTTGATGTGTGCAGGCCTAATGAGTATATATATGCAACGGTGCTTTCGTCTTGTTCCAATGTAGGGTACCTTTCATCAGGCAGGCAATGTCACGGGTACGTGTTGAAATCTGGGTTAGTGTTCCATCAGTATGTGAAGAACGCGCTTGTGCGCTTGTACTCCATGTTGTCAGACGTCGTAGGGGCTATGGAGGTTTTGGTTTCGGTCCCTGGGTCAGATACGTGTACTTATAACCTGATCTTAGGTGGACTTGTTGAGAATGATTACTTGAATGAAGCATCAAATGTTCTAAGGAGAATGTGTGCTGAACATTTGGTGTGGAATAAAGCCACTTATATTTGTAGTTTCTTGCTTTGTGCTCGCCTAAAACATTTGAGCTTGGGGCGTCAAATTCACAACCGGCTTCTAAAGAGTGATGTTGATTTTGATGTGTTTGTATGTAGTGCAGTTATTGATATGTATGGGAAATGTAAAGATATTTCAAGTGCCAGAAAAGTTTTTGACAGATCACAAGATCGAAATGTGGTTTCTTGGACTGCAATGTTGTCTGCTTACTCACATCACGGGTTATTTGAGGAGTCGTTAAAGTTGTTTTGTAATATGCAATGTGAGGAAATCGCTCCAAACGGGTCTACATTTTCTGTACTGTTAAATGCAAGTGCTGGATTATCATCACTAGGATATGGGTATTCATTGCATGCACTTGCAGAGAAGCAAGGATTTCAGGATCATAAGAATGTTGGAAATTCTTTAATCAACATGTACTCAAAGACTGGCGACATTGAAGCTGCAAATAAAATATTTTCAGGTATGACTAATCGCGATATTATAACTTGGAATACTATTATATGTGGATACTCACATCATGGTCTTGGTAACAAGTCGTTGGCTTTGTTTAAAGAAATGTTGAAAACCGATGAAAATCCTAATCATGTGACTTTTGTTGGTGTTCTTACTGCTTGTGGACATTTGGGAGAAGTTGAATTAGGGTTTTACTTCTTTTACCAGTTAATGAAACAAAGGGGTATTGAACCTGGTTTGGAGCACTATACCTGCATTGTTGGACTTTTAAGCAAGGCAGGCCGATTAAATGAAGCTAAAGATCTCATGCTTTCAACACCAATCAAATGGGACACCGTTGCATGGCGTACTCTACTAAATGCTTGTAATATTCATAGAAACTATACTTTGGGTACCCAAATTGGGAACATTATCTTGAATTTGGACCTGAACGACGTGGGAACATATACCCTTTTGTCTAATATGCATGCTAAGGCGAATAAGTGGGGTGATGCTACTAAAATCCGTGAATTAATGAAGAAAAGGAAGATAAAGAAAGAACCTGGATTGAGTTGGTTGGAGATCAAGAATCAAACACATGTGTTTGTTTCAGATGATAATGGACATCCGGAATTTGTTGAGATTCATGAAAAGTTGGAGGAGTTGCTTGGTAAGATCAAATCACTTGGTTATGTGCCTGATACTAGTAATGTGTTGCATGATGTTGAAGATGAACAAAAGGAATATTATGTTGGTTATCATAGTGAAAAGCTTGCAGTAGCATATGCCATATTGAGGACACATAAAGACGCACCGATTCGTATTATAAAAAATTTGAGGATATGTGATGATTGCCATTTTACTATGAAACTAATTTCAAAAGTTACAAATCGGGTAATAAATATCAGAGATGCTAATCGTTTCCATTGTTTCCGAGATGGAAGTTGCTCCTGTGAAGATTATTGGTGACTTGTGATCATTAACGCTTGGTATGTGAAGATTATTCCTAGATACAACCCGTTTCTGCCCGAACCTGTTCTGATCTATTATCCAACCTGTCTCGTCCCACCAGATCTCAAATTAAGGGCTTGGTAAGTTCTAACACCAAGTTGAATTGATGTAAATATATATGTTTTGGGTATCTTTTAAAAAAATCATCAATTTTGATCTGTTTTGTGTGTTAAAACCTTTCTGGTCTAGTTTATATGTTTCTTTCTTGCTATGAATTTCTTTTGTAATTAAAGTAGCCTGCATAGTTTATGTCCATGTTGTTCTCACATAGGATCCTTTTAATTGATAAACTTCAATACAATTTCAAGTCTTTCCAAAAGAACGATTTATCATTATTTAAAAAAATGAATAAAAATACAGGAAAAACTAAAAAGATGGAGTTCAATTCAACAGAATGTGCCTTCCATAACTAATAAATTCATCAAAATCTATTCTACCATCACTGTTATCATCAAACACTTTAATCATCTTCTTGCAGTCATCCATGACTGCTTTATCCTTCAATCCCAAAGCAGATAGAACTCTCTGCAACTCTCTTGCATCAATAAGCCCATCTTTATTCTCATCAAACACATCAAAAGCTTCCTTCACTTCATCCAATCTTGGGTGTTCTTCAAACATGTTCAAAAGATCTTCAGAATTTAAACTTTTTGGAAAGCTTTCACCTTTAAATTGCACCAAATTGTTTATCACTATGTGCACTTCATATCCTTGTATGATTCGGTCTTCAAACGAAGGCAATCTTTTTGACAGTTTGGTTTCTGGGTTCTTATTTTCTACATGAATCTTGGAATCATCCAAGAATTGGGGGTAGATGATCATGTTAAGCATTATCTGGGAAAAGAAGTATTGGATGACTTCAGGTATCAGGAAAGTCATGATTATTGGTTGATGATTATCTTTTTATTATGAATGAAAGTAAAGAATATGAATGCTAATCAAGTAAAAGAGACTTGTGAGTTTGAATAAATGCGGAATGGCTTATTTATAAGAATTATGTTTGTGCATGTATGAAGGTGCGCGTTTGTGTCACAGGAAGTTTTCTGGATATAAAAAAGATTGTCATATTTGGTTTTGTTATAGAGAGAAGTGATTTTTATCACAATTAAATTTGATTTGCACGTAATAATATATTTGTTTGGTAACTAATTTTTTTTATCTTAGGTAAAACGCAATTTGAGCTGGGCTAGATGGACCACACTCTTACCATTACATCACCCTTTTAAAGGTTTTCTTTGCTGATTTCCATTCATTGTTATTTGATTTTAATTATCTTTTGAAAATTATTTACTTTAGAAATGATATCATTACTCTCGCCAACTTAAATACAGGAAAAGTAAATAGAACATGGATGAAATTGTGAACTAGACATACTCCCAATTATCAGCTAGATGGAATAGTGGTGAGTTGGTTTCCACACTCAATCAACTTAAATGAAAACATGCAAAAATAAGAAACTTGGTAACATCACGCATAGAATAAAACGTGGGTAGCCGGAGCTGCTGCTGGGTCAGGTTACGTGGGCGCGTATAAGACAACACCATTTTAAATAAATCCTTTAAATTGGGTTATAACAAATATTAATGGTACAGAATCACAAATATCCACTGCAAAAGGCTGCAGGGGATAACTGTCAAAAGGAAAGCTGGTTCATGGTGTTTACCTAACTGTAGAGGAAGTAAATTGGGTGGGTAGGTGGGTCGGGTAATGTGTCAAATGAGTAGTTATTGTAGATGTCGGGTTGAACCAGGGCACATTTTGTCCGATTAGCGTGTCAAATATGACTACAATAAGTATGTTATTCCATTGGTATTTATCCAAAACAAAAAATGATATAGGATATTTTATGCATTAAAAATGTTTTTTGGGCTATTCGACTGGTTTGCTATTAGCTAATTGATTTAATTTTTTTACCCACTTGATACATTAGAAGTAAAACATAATCCAAATAGTGACCTCCCAACGTCTTACCAGAATTTCAAGATCATCATTTTCCCGGGCATTAGTCATTTCTAAGAGTGCGCATCAGTATCATTGAAACCAACCCAGTAAGGAAGATAACCATCATAAATGAATTGAATATGGAGAACCAATGAATCTGCATGATAAGACAGACGCTTACAACCTTTGTTGCTTCATGAGGTCTCACTTGAATTAGGATTTAAAGACATATCTACATAATGGCTGATGCCTTGAATCAGATTTTTTTTAAAGTTTGAGCCTTTTTTTTTGTTCAAATTTTTTGACACTGCATAATGCACTTTTGCTTGAATCATGAGTCATTAAAGCTTTCCTTGTATATTCTATATCAATCTTCAGTCTTTATATGTTTACAAGCACAAAGCAAACCTACAGTGTCAGACCCAATCTATATATAGGTAGTTAATGCTATTATTTTCAATCTTTTTTAATATTACATTATATTTTTTTCTTCTCTTTCCATGCAGGGTTATGTGTGACATTCTTGATTGAATTTGTGTTGCTTTGATATGGAAATGACATTGAACAAGCATGGATTATCAACATTGTTAGGTTAATATTCTTGCTTCTATCATCATGCCAACTTCTATATGCCATTTACACATACAGGTAGAGATAAAGCCATTTCCATTGGTCAAAAGCGGGTTAAAAGCTCTAGGGGTAACTTTGTAGAATAGTAACCAAGTTTCAAAAGTGTTCCAATTATGCCACTCAATACGCATTTTACACGGTATACACCCTCGGGTATACTATGGTAAGTGACCTAATTGGAACACTTTTTGAAACTTCGTTATCGTTATTTTTTATTTCAAGCAAAGACTATGAGACAATGAACCATCACATGCTCCAATCACTAATCGAAAAGGTTAATGGCATGCAAGGAAATAAACAGTTTTTATGTGAAGATGATGATAGTGATGTTGACTGATCTTCATGGGTTGATTCAGATTTACCTGAAGATGAACCGGAAGAATGCCTGCTCCCAGAAGAAGTGAGAGATGCTTCAGTTTCCAGAGAATATAAGTTTCATTGTAATGGGTGCGCTTTTAAATTAAAATAAAAGAGTCGATCATTAGTTTGATCAACCCGTCCTAGTCTTCTGTTTTTTCTGTTTTGTATCAATTATACCAACAAAAAAGTCCATCACATTATGTTACAAGGAGTAGAGGAACACGATCATATTTTACCTTTGAATACTCAGTTTTGTTGCAGTTTGTATGTAACCAATCATTCAAAACTTATTTAACCCTTACATAATTAGTAAACATGTTTATCCAAACAATAAATAATGATTATTGCGAGAGGTTCATAGTATACGTGTGAAATAGGTTTATAAAACAAAACTGAATGAAAAAGGTGAGATTAATATAGGGAAAAGATCATTTCAGAACTTCTAAAGACCGTTAGAACTCTCAAGAACCAATCTAAATTATTCATTTGTTACGAATTTGTCAAGAATTCTAACGTTACTATTGAAATGTAGTATTGTTATGTGTATTCCTATTGTAAGTAAATACATATGTAGAATCACTATAATTCTCTGATTTATACATATGTAAAAAACTTGTTACGGAGTAACGGAGAGATGAGAGAGGGGATGAAAATAATTAATGAGATAGAGAAATCCCTTATTATTTTACATTTTTCATAGTAAGTAAACAAATTAGATTGGTTTTTACAAGTTCTCACATTATTTGTATTTATGAAAAAAAACTATATACACACATACCTGCAAACATTAGTTGTTGCGTTATTCATAATATATATCACAAAGCATATCATTAGTTCATCTTGTCCAACATAGAGACAGTTTATAAGGTTTTAGATTGGTAAAGGTATGAAACACTTCGGTTGGAATGTATACGTATAGGCAATATGCGACTAAGGACACGAGTGCCATGGACCGAAGCCGTCTATCAAGATGTGTACTCAAAGGTGAAGGGAACGGATTCCGCCATTGACTTTCGTAGGATCATGGAAATTTAACAATGAATAATAATCCCCATACAATCAAGTCAAAAATCACAAACCTTTTCACAAATATAAACACATGCTCAAGGCAAATCAGAAACCTTCGTAATAATTTATATATCTATACTATATAAAGATTTTTCATTCCACATGTCGCCTCCATATTCATTCTAATCATTTTTTTCTGCATGTCTCTCTTATTAAATACACCTATATCTTTTAATAATAATATATTTTTTTTAAAAATACTAATCTTTATATTAATAAATCTCCTAACATATTTTGATAGTTCAAGAAAATTCTTTTCGTAATTTGCCTTTCATGTTATCGGTAAAACATTTAACATAAATTTATAGCATGTTTCAAAAAATTGTTACAAAATCTAGAGAGAAAACAACATATTTTTTTCGTTTGAAATTCACATAACCTTGCACATAATAAATCAAATGTTTTTGAAGCCCATTTCGGGCCACCTTTTAACGAGTTCTTTATTGTTGTAGTTCGGATCTAAGCTTGGGAATGCTAGACGCGGACTATACACCAGCAATGTCCGACTCAGATTTTCGTTGTAGCAAACACTATGCAAGATGCTTTAATTACAAACTAGACCAGAAAGTTTACAGGATTTTAGATTATTATTTCTAAAACCGTGGGAATGGTTACGATCTAAACAAATAACTTTTCATAATGTGTTTATATTTAGAATAAACGTCACATAAAGTTCATTAAATTTCATTTTATAACATCTAAATTCTTAATGTAGAAAATACAGTAATTATACAAAAATAATCTCTTAATGTAGTAATTTATAACATCTATATTATTGACTAATCCTTATATGTAAATATACAAAAATATTCTCATAACTAAACTCTAAACCTCTCTGTTCTAAATTTTTCACAAATGGGCATTTCAAACCTTTCGTTTTTTCGACGATGACTGAAAGCAAAGGCAATAGCCCTATCTGCCATCCGAAGAAGTAAACGTGACGTGACACCATTGCATTATGGTGGCAGACGTTAACCTGAAAAAAAAATAGTTGATATTAAGATTGTTTCTTAAGGAGTGAATGTTGTGACGATAAGTGGTGTGTGTTTATATTCAAACATTGGATATGAACGAGAAGATCTAAAACGTTGTATCTCACTCAGTGAGAACCGTAGAGAAGATTGTCATGATTTTAAAAGCTCATTGCTTTAAATGTATCTAAGGAGCCCAAGACCACCGAGAATCCTAAAGGTGATTTTGGAGTTCACCTCTTCGTCATATTAGAATATTAGAAGTGATAAGAGAATCACTTCTAGGTTCTCAGTGATTTTGGGGTTCTCTTAGGTACGTTTTGAGCAAAGTGCTTAAAATCGCGGGAATCATCTTTATGGTTCTCACTGTGCGTGATTCAATGTTTAGATCTTCTAGTTCATATCCAATGTTTGAATATGAACACACACCGCTTATCGTCAAGACATTCACTCCTCAAGAAACAACCTTAATATCAATGATGCTTTTCAGTTTAACCACCGCCACCATAATGCATTGGTGTCACAAACGTTTAGTTTTTCTGATCGCCGATAGGACCACTGCCTCTCCTTCAGCCATCGTCGATAAAACGAAAGGTTTGAAATGCCCATTTGTGTAAAATATAGAACGGAAAGGTTTAGAGTTTAATCAAAAGGTGATACATGGAGGAATTATAGTTATGAGAATACTTTTGTATATTTATATATAAGGATTAGTCGATAATATAGATGTTATAAATTACTATATTAACAGAATATTTTTGTATATTTATTGTATTTACTACATTAAGAATTTAGATATTATAAAATGAAGTTTAATGAACTTTATGTAATGTTTATTCTAAAGATAAACACAATATGAAAAGTTATTTGTTTAGGTTCCCACGATCTAAATGAGTTGCTTCACCAAAAGAAATAATAATCTAAAATCCAGTAAAATTTATGGTCCAGTTTGTAAATAAAGCAGCCATAGTGTTGCTACAACGAAAATCTGAGTCGGACATTGATGTCGTATAGTTCACGTCTAGCATTCCCGAGCTTAGATCCGAACTGTAACATTAAATAACTCGTTAGAAGGTGACCCGGAGACGTAGCTCTGGGAACACCCTCACGATCAAGTTAGTAATAATATCCAATATATGTGAGTAGGCAAGTAAGTAGACAATATATAAGCATATAGACATAAGTTATATAAATGAGGAGGGAAGAAGCTTGTTAGAACCAGGCTCGGCTACAAAGAGTCGTTAAATGGCCTCAGCAGCGAGAAGCCGCTTCCTTGGCCATGAGGGAAGAAGGAGAACTTAGTTCTCAAAGAGGGATAGAGATGGGATGCCTAGAGTTATTCTCATACTAAAATGGAGTAGGTGAAGGTGAAAGGTTGTCTTCCTGTTTATAAAGAAGGGTTCAACAAACCCTAATGGGCTTGTTTGATATGGGCCGGTTCAAGCCCACCGTTTTATTTGCTAGGCTTTGACATTAAACCCTGTTTATTTGTTGGCTTAAACCCACTAACTCATCACATAGTTTATGTCCATGTTGTTCTCAAATTTAAAGTGTTCAATACAATACAATTCCAAGTCTTTCTAAAAGAATGATTTATTATAATTTAAAAAAACAAATAAAAAATACAGGAAAAAATAAAAAGATGGGATTCAATTCAACAGAATGTGCCTTCCATAAACTTAACAAACTCATCAAAATCTATTCTACCATCCTTGTTACCATCAAACACTTTAATCATCTTCTTGCAGTCATCCATGGCTGCTTTATCTTTCAATCCCAAAGCAGATAGCACTCTCTGCAACTCTCTTGCATCAATAAACCCATCTTTATTCTCATCAAACACATCAAAAGCTTCTTTCACTTCATCCAATCTTGGGTGTTCTTCTTCAAACATGTTCAAAAGATCTTCAGAATTCAATCTTTTTGGAAAGTTTTCACCTTCAAAGTTGCAAAAAATTCCCAAATTCCCCATCACCGCCTGCACTTCATCGCCTTGTATGATTCGGTCTTTGAATGAAGGTAATCTTTTCGACAGTCTGGTTTCTGGGTTCTTGTTTTCAACATGAATCTTGGAATGATCCAAGAATTGGTGGTAGATGATCATGTTAAGCATTATCTGGGAAAACAAGTATTGGATGAATTCAGGTATCATGAAAGTCATGATTATTGGTTGATGAGTATCTTTTTATTGTGAAAGAAAGTAAAGAATATGAATACTAATTAATCAAGTAAGACTGTAAGAGAGACTTGTGAATTTTAATAAATGAGGAATGGCTTTTTATAAGAATTATGTTTGTGCGTGTATGAAGGTGTGGTCAGCTGTCAAAGGAAAGGAAGTGTTTGGAACATGGTTGGAAAAAAAATGGTGTTTGAAGTAGAAAATTCAAAGAAAGTTTCCTGATCAAGAGAAAATTGTGAATTTTTTTTATAACCGGGGGAACCCGCTTACGCGGTAAACCCTTGGGCCCTGACCAATACCGGTCAAAACAAGGAAAATTACGGCCTAAGCCGGGTAGATGGCCTTTTGAAGAGACTAGAACCCAAGACCTCATACATATAAAGCATTAGGCTTACCAATTACACCACTCTACAAGGTTACATATGTGATATTTGATTTTTCTTATGGAGAGAGATGATTTTTTACACAATTTAAATTGATTTACAGATAATAAATACTTTTATTTTGATAGTTTTATCATTAAAGTTCTTGAAAAGACAAAAAAATGCTTACAGTGGAAGGATAATTTTTTTTGAACTAATAAATTTTTTCACCTAAATATCATTTTACCTTATATTTATAAGAATTTGAACCCACATTATTTTCGTAGACGTTTACCATTTTTATAAAGATAAAATTATTAAAAGTAAAATAATTGTTTGTTAACTATATTTCTAGACGAGGTAAACTACTGATCTTAAAAAGGGTGATAGACAAAAGATGATTGACTACCACTAGACAAAAGATGATTGACTCAAGATTTTAGAAGATGATATATACGAAAATAAAGTGCACGTCATATTACACCACCTCACCACATAAAGTTTTCACATCACTTTCATATGGTAAGGGTATACTCGTGTGAAAGTGAGTGGTGTGAATATTAATTGTTTTTATAAAAATTAATTGAGTGGTGTGAGTATTATGTATGTGTGTGTGAGAGAGAGACACCAACACACGTGAGAATTCTCACGCCCTTTTCACGAGGAAGGGGTGGCGTTTCACACCTCTTATGATCAGTGGCGGACCCAGGAATTTTTTTCATCGGGGTGGAGAATTTTTGGGGTCGATTGTCAATAACTAAACATTAGTTTTTTTCGGCTCGAGTCGAATTGGGTCGGGTCGGGTCGGGTCACACATTAAATAGGTAAGTCCTAATTTCGTCTCGTTGATTAGGGTGATAAGATGAAATTGGTGGACGTTCGGCTGGATCCCATGGAATATTATTCAAATATATGAAAGTGGGAGTCTTAGAAAATGAAGACCCAACTTTTCTTTTAAGAAATCTTTCAATATTTATAATCCTAAAATTAAAAAATTAAACCCAAATAAACAAACAAGTTTCACATTTTGACTAATCACTAATCAAATACACACATAACATATAAATTCAATTAACTTATAAATTAAAGTAAAACACATAAATTAAACTAAAACATAAATAGAGAGTGGAAAGGGGGTTGAGACTAAATCACTAACCTGCTTGAGTGCTTCCAAGTTAAATTTCTTTCAATAATTTTCAATTGTTGACTTCAATTGTCAACCTGTTACATATTGTTTCCAATTTCAATATATTATATTAGACTAAAACACAATTTCAACTTTCATCTTTCAATATATTAAAGTATTAAACTAAAACACAAATAGATAGAATTAAAGTATTAAACTAAAACACAAAGTATTAAACCTGCTTCAATTTTCACTTTGAAATTTTTTGACCGTCGGCACTCCTGTCGCTTGGTTGCCTTGAGATAAATATGTAATGCCGCTATTTTTTTCAACATTTAATTAGGTTTAAAAAGTTTAAATGAGTATTGGGTTTATTTATGGGTCTATGTGTAATGTGTTATTTGAGCCTATTTTGTTTAAAAGTTATTGGGTTAAAGTTAAACTATTAAATGTTTGGTTTAAAAGGTTAATAATTAATGGGTTAATTGTTATAAGATTAAATGTTTGGTTTAATTGTTTTTTTTTAAATCTATTTTCCGAAAAATATTTCTTTCGGTCGATTTCAAAATTTTATGGGGGTCGGCGTCAAAATTTTATGGGGGTCGGTTGAAAATATACCATATATATAACAAAAAAAATTTTTTTAACGGTGTCGGCCGACCCGCCCGGACCTTAATAGGTCCGCCAATGCTTATGATTTCCACGTCCCATACCGAATGATCTAAGTCATCCTAAAAAGAATTTGTTTGCTAACTTCAGTTTATGGTTATTTGATTATAATTATTTACTTTAGAAATAAATCATTATTTTACAATAAAAAAGATTAAAATTGCTGTTAAAAAAAAGTAATTGCTTGTTTGGTCTCCCTCGAGTCTCCCTCTTATTTTATTAGTTATAGATTTATAGTAGCCCGGAGCCTAGTCTGGGCAAGAGTCTTGATCATGGTCAAAATATTCTTAATTCATACGTACGTCGAGGGCCGAAGATATATATATATATATATATTTTATAAATGTGAACACCATTATAAAGTTTGTAGCCGAACAAGTCAAGTCAATAAGTTTGAATATCGTATGTTTATTTTCAGGTCTGTTTTAAAGGAGGGGGAAACTAAAGGGAGGGAAAAAAAAGACTTTTTTGTCCTCACGTGTGATCCACGTGACCGGTTTTAATATTGAAAATTAACGTCGTCTGAAGGAAAGGACAAGAGGTGCAAGAGTTTTAAACATAAATGATCAATGATGATTCCTGATAATGTTTTTGCTAAAGTACAATATCTAAAAAATGATACAAACATAAAAGACGATTTCTATAATTTACTCAAAAAATTAGACTAGAATGTCGACAAAAAAAATTAAACAAAACAATACATTTAGAATTTCAGAAAAAACAGTTAAATGTTGTAAGTTAACAAAAAACAAAATTATAAGTAAAATGAAATATTAAAAAAAAGAAAAATAAATTTAAAATTAATTATTTTATACATGATGTTTCTTTTTGTTATCGATGGAAATATCTTAATCAATCTTATCTTCAACTTTTTTTAGATAGTTGTTTTGAAATTATTAATATTATTTGCATTAAAAAAAGTGAATGGAGAATGAAGTGTTTACCCTTGGTTGAGAACCGAAAGAACCGCACAAAACGTGTACATATCGCTTTAGTGAAAAAAGTAAAATTCAACAACAATGTTTTATTTATCTCTTCCCACTCTTAGTTTGAGTTTATCTCCTCTCTCCTGAATTTTTTTAAGAAAAGTATAAAAATATGCATATATGCATTCATTTGTGCATATAGTGTGAGTGCATATATGCATTTAAAAAAATGACTATAAATTCGAGGTCTTTTAAAACCAAACCTTAAACATACTGAAATGTACATGAATTCTAGTCAATTTATATTATAAATAGAACAAGATTTAATGCGGTTCTCACGGATCTTAACATATTGTTGGTTCTCAAAAGAATATACCCCTATATATATATATATATGTGTGTGTCCTATGGCCTAAAACACTTATTTTAACATTTCTCTGTATGTATGCAGGGAGTTGTTCAATTGAAAACTAAAAAATGGAGAACTAGAAGAACTACTTTAATACATGTACATATTGTTTAATATCTTGTACATATTATAATAAAAAAAGAGGGGTAGAATTTGTATTTAAACCCCAACACACTCTTCGTAACCTAACAACTGCCCCTAAATTTATGTGATGCCACATGTTAAATTCTGATTGGTGTTGAGTCTGACAGATTCCTTTCAAGCACGGAAATTTTAGTGGTCTTGATGACCATGTTTTAAAAGGTTAAAAATGCATGTCCATTTTAAAAAAATCAACTGATTAAATGTCTATTTTAATAATTTTTTCTAAATTTTAACGGTTCTAATTCATTTGATGGCATGCAAAGCACTCCTTCTTGGCTTAATTACAAGATAAGCAATGACTTCGTATCATTACATGTTAGATTAAATCTTCTAAATTTATAAGTTATAAAAATAATGATTTAAATGTTTTATAATATTGTAAATATAAATAGTTAATGATTATTTTTTGAAGTCTCATAAATGCAAGCATATCATAAGTGGTCAATGTTACTATATATGGTGAAGACAAATTGTTGGTTATCAACAACTCACTTTGATGGTTTCAAAATGTATGGCATATGAGTTAATGTGATTCTTTGTATCATGTTCTCCCAACTACTTAGTAATCAAATCTCTCTTAATCAATGTGACCATGTGCATAGTATTCTCTATGCCTTAATTATCTACCAACATTACAAATTTACAATCCAAGCTTAGTGATATAAAGATACATATAATTAGTTTATTAAAAGACAATAACAATAGTATGGTTTAAAAAAAAACAAATAAAAAAGTCTAATTATATATCTTTAATATGAATCAAAAGAAACTACTGACATTCGGGAGATCGGATAACAAGTTGTGTTTTGGCTATGTGAGGCCATTTGAAAGATTAGAGAAGAAGTCGTGTTTTAGCTATAGGAGGCCAAAGAGCTTGAAGCTCGGTTAAGACGGCTTGTTGAGTGACTTGCATGTACATGAACTGACTCTGATATTACTGATATAACACGAGCCCACTAGTAGCTAGCACTAATCAACTAAAAGGAAATTGACCTACTACTGCCACTAGTTAAAAAATAAGAAACAATACTAACTGCATTACTACTTCTCAAGTTTTAAGCACATACAAATTCCATTTGACCAAATCTTTCATTTTCCTAGTTTTATGCGAAGCTAAAGAATAGCAATGTATTTAGGTTTTATTACGTAAAATAATAATATTGTAACATCCCGAGTTTTAGAGTGCGAGAGAATTCACGAGGAATTAAAACTTAAATAAAAAGAAAGGAAGCGGGCTTGGGCCGGAGTGTATGGGCCGAAAAGGGCAAGGGTTTGGACCCTTATGAGTCTCAAGACCAGCCCCAACCCTCATTTGCAACACCATTTTCGGAATTCTAGAGAGAGAAAGCGAGAGAGAGCTTAGAGAGAGAAAGTCCCGGTTTTCGGAGTGAGCTTCAAGGATCGTTAGCAAGAGTCTCGTGAGTGTTTATCAACGAAAAGGAAGCGTTTACAGGTAACCGATTCTCCTAGATCTGAGTTTTTCTTCATTTTGGGGTTTTTCGGGTTTTGAGTAAAAAGATGGTGATTTTGCGGACGAAACTGAAAGAAAAGTAAAGATTTGAGTTCTTAAACGAAAAACAAACGTTTTGAATGTAAAAAAAGTCCGGATCTTGACGAGGTCGGATCTGCATGCAAAGTTAGGGTTTTGTGGGGAAGATGACTGAGCTGAAGGGTATCGAAACTAAGTAGTTTCGAGTCAGGGGCAAGCATCGAAACTAAGTAGTTTCGAGTCAGGGACATGTATCGAAACTAGGTAGTTTCGATAGGTCAACATGTATCGAAACTAGGTAGTTTCGATAGGTCAACGTGTATCGAAACTAGGTAGTTTCGATAGGTCAACGTGTATCGAAACTAGGTAGTTTCGAGTGGTCAGCATGTACCGAAACTAGGGAGTTTCGATAGGTCTACAGGTATCGAAACTAGGTAGTTTCGATGAGTCTGATATGTGACGAATTGTTATGATTGTTCAGATTGTGTGAGATTCCAGTAGGACATCCCCGCTAAGATACCAGGTGAGTTCTAATCCCCTTTTTGCCTTCTTTAGGGGTGGTGTGCATACTTAGTGTAAAGTGTTTATTATATTTTATATATTATAAACTGAAGAGAAAAGCCATGTTTTAGTGAAAGGTTTAAAAGAGGCAAAAGTATGTTTTCAGTAAAGTAAGATATATCATTTGGCAAGCGTTTACTATATTTTCATATACATAAACAAAGGCATGATATATATGATAAGCTATGTTTCAGAAAGTAAGATGTATTTTATGATAAGCTATGTTTCAGAAAGCAAGTTATATTCTATGGCAAGCGTTTACTATATTTTATATACATAAACAAAGGCATATTATATATGAAAGTTATGAACAAGATTTACAGAAAGTTTTATGAACAGTAAAGTGAACAGTTTTTCCTTCGGGAATGTGTACCAGTTTGTAAAGGTCCTTGGGATAGATGTTACTTGTACAAGATGTCAGATATGGGTTCTACCCATTAGTAAGAGTCTCGGTGGCTCGTTAACAGTTGTACAATTGGAATGAGTGACGGCGGTTGCTCGGGGGACTACGCAATCCCCCATGTACCAGTTAAGAGGTATTGATCACGAGGACAATACCCGGTGTTGATCACGAGGACAACATCGTGTCATGTGGTGTTGCCCGCAAGGACAACATCATTGGGTCACGAGGACCCAGAAGGTATTGATCACGAGGACAATACCAGTATGTAACAGAATTGACGGATAAGCGGTAGTGTCGGTTCATGGTGTAAGCCATGGGGGCATTGACCAGGTACTTGTCGGTTCATGGATGTAAGCCATGAGGGCAGTACAGTAAAGATGAATTGACGGTTAAGTGGTACTGATCACGAGGACAATACCAGCAGTGATAAGAATTGACGGTTAAGCGGTATTGATCACGAGGACAGTACCAACAGTGACGAGGAATTGACGGATACTTTATGAATGTATTAAATTATGTTTTGAAAAGTGTAGTATGTAAAGTTTTGCCTTAAGGGCAGTATGTATGTATGTATTAGTAAATCTTTTGTATAAATGATTTAAAGTAAACGTTAGAACTCACTCAGCGTTGCTGATTTTTAGTATGCACATCAGTTAAGTGTAGGTGGCAGTAGATGGAAGTGGATGCTTGGCTTGGCGAGAAGAGTTACCCGAAGACCAGAGTCTGGCATCCTGTCTATGTTATTGTTTTAGTTGATTCAGACAAGTTTCAGTTTGTATGTTGACAAGTTATGTTTAGACATGTTATGTATTTCCGCTGCGCATGTTGAAGTTTTAAATCGTTTCCGCTGTGTTAATGAATGTCTTATGATTAAGTTCTATGTGTTGATGAGTAAATCCAATAAGTGAGGCCTTTCAGGAAAGGGGCCTCACAAGTTGGTATCAGAGCCATAGTTTGAGAGATTTGGACATCCCCGATGTCCAGACTTAAACTGAGAATGGGACAAGTAGCGGATGCCAGTAATGGGTAACTCAAGCCAAAGCATCAGAAGCGTATAGTAAGTAATGTTTATCTTTTAGAGTGTCAAGATAAGAATAGAGGCTTTAGTGGAACCATGAAAGCGAATAAATAGAAAACAAGACGTGATGTAATGGTTAATTGCAGATGGCCAGTGTATATTAACATCTTACCTTACTTATTGTGTTCTACATATTCCCTAGCATGATGAAATTAAATCTTTTGTTCTCTATCTTTCAGTTAGAAATGGCTAGACGTGGAGGAACTAGAGGAAGTGGAGGAGGAAGACGTGGTGGACGTACAGGCCGCCGCGGTGGAACTAGCATAAATCAAATGATCGAGGGGAGTGTTCACACTACCCATACTGACACAGAGGTTAGTCAGCACAATGTTGAACATGCGGAAGGAGATGACCAGACGTTTGAGTTTGAACCAGTAGTACAAGCAGCTATTAGCCGCGAGTTTACCCGATTGCTGAAAGAAACCTTACCGGCTATACTAGACGAAGCGTTGAGGAAGGCTAAGGAGAACTCCAATGTAATCCTAGCCACTGAAGGGCCAGTGGTGCTTCCAGCTGCGGGAGGACCAGTTCTGGTGGAGAATGTTGCACCGCCTACGCGCGGATGCGATTACAAGGCATTTCGTGGTTGTGATCCCCCTGAGCTAACTGGGGAGAAAGAAGCAGCATATACCTTAGATTGGATCAATGGCATGGAATCCACCATCAGCCTCAGTGACTGTCGACCGGATCAAGCGGTCAGGTTCGCAGCTAAGTCACTAAAGGGAGAGGCAGCACACTGGTGGGAGACTGTGAAACAAGCGAAGGGTGACCAAGCGGTCGAGCTAATGAGGTGGAATGATCTGAAGGCATTAGTAATTTCGAAGTTCTGCCCTAAGAATGAAGTCCACAAGGTGGAGAGAGAGTTCCTGACTTTGCAAGCCGGACTCATGACTCACAGACAATATACTTCCAAGTACAACGAACTGGCACGCATGGTGCCTCATCTTGTAACCACAGAAGAGAGGAGGATTCATTATTATATTCAAGGGTTGCCTCCAAAGATACGTACATTTGTAAATGCCAACACACCGAGTACCTTTGAGTCGGTGGTTGTTCTGAGCGGAGTTGTCTACGATGACATTGCCTCTGAAGTCATTTCTGAAGCGCCTATGAAACAAGCGGCTAAGCGGACTGGGGAGGACCTTCAGGGTCCTAATGATAAGAGGTCAAGGTTAGAAGCGGAGGGTTTGTGTGGAAAATGTGGAAAAAGGCACGGAGGAGAGTGCAGAGCTGGGCAGGTGGGATGCTTCAGGTGTGGCAAGTTTGGACACCAATCACGGGACTGCCAGCAAAAGCCAAGATGCCACAATTGTGGGGAGCAGGGGCACATGAGCCGAGAATGTAGAAAGCCCAAGGAACCGGAAGCTGGGGGATCTGGAAAGGGAAAGGGTGCAGAGAAGGAACCCTACATGAACAGAGCCAAGGCGAGGGTCTACCAGATGACTCAGTAAGGTACGTTGCAAGCTCTTATTGGTGATATGACAAGTTTATTTTTATTATTTCCTTACTAAATTAGTTAGCCCCATTAGTCTAGATGCCTTAGAATTTGAGATCATCCAAGGTTAAGCTCCCAGTGGTAGTTAATCACAATGGCCTTCATAACCAAGCTGCCTTGCATAGCTACAGTTTATGCCACCCATTCTATGATTAGCTATCAGATTAGCTTATGGCAGGTTTCGAGGACGAAACCTATTGTAAGGAGGGTAGACTTGTAACATCCCGAGTTTTAGAGTGCGAGAGAATTCACGAGGAATTAAAACTTAAATAAAAAGAAAGGAAGCGGGCTTGGGCCGGAGTGTATGGGCCGAAAAGGGCAAGGGTTTGGACCCTTATGAGTCTCAAGACCAGCCCCAACCCTCATTTGCAACACCATTTTCGGAATTCTAGAGAGAGAAAGCGAGAGAGAGCTTAGAGAGAGAAAGTCCCGGTTTTCGGAGTGAGCTTCAAGGATCGTTAGCAAGAGTCTCGTGAGTGTTTATCAACGAAAAGGAAGCGTTTACAGGTAACCGATTCTCCTAGATCTGAGTTTTTCTTCATTTTGGGGTTTTTCGGGTTTTGAGTAAAAAGATGGTGATTTTGCGGACGAAACTGAAAGAAAAGTAAAGATTTGAGTTCTTAAACGAAAAACAAACGTTTTGAATGTAAAAAAAGTCCGGATCTTGACGAGGTCGGATCTGCATGCAAAGTTAGGGTTTTGTGGGGAAGATGACTGAGCTGAAGGGTATCGAAACTAAGTAGTTTCGAGTCAGGGGCAAGCATCGAAACTAAGTAGTTTCGAGTCAGGGACATGTATCGAAACTAGGTAGTTTCGATAGGTCAACATGTATCGAAACTAGGTAGTTTCGATAGGTCAACGTGTATCGAAACTAGGTAGTTTCGATAGGTCAACGTGTATCGAAACTAGGTAGTTTCGAGTGGTCAGCATGTACCGAAACTAGGGAGTTTCGATAGGTCTACAGGTATCGAAACTAGGTAGTTTCGATGAGTCTGATATGTGACGAATTGTTATGATTGTTCAGATTGTGTGAGATTCCAGTAGGACATCCCCGCTAAGATACCAGGTGAGTTCTAATCCCCTTTTTGCCTTCTTTAGGGGTGGTGTGCATACTTAGTGTAAAGTGTTTATTATATTTTATATATTATAAACTGAAGAGAAAAGCCATGTTTTAGTGAAAGGTTTAAAAGAGGCAAAAGTATGTTTTCAGTAAAGTAAGATATATCATTTGGCAAGCGTTTACTATATTTTCATATACATAAACAAAGGCATGATATATATGATAAGCTATGTTTCAGAAAGTAAGATGTATTTTATGATAAGCTATGTTTCAGAAAGCAAGTTATATTCTATGGCAAGCGTTTACTATATTTTATATACATAAACAAAGGCATATTATATATGAAAGTTATGAACAAGATTTACAGAAAGTTTTATGAACAGTAAAGTGAACAGTTTTTCCTTCGGGAATGTGTACCAGTTTGTAAAGGTCCTTGGGACAGATGTTACTTGTACAAGATGTCAGATATGGGTTCTACCCATTAGTAAGAGTCTCGGTGGCTCGTTAACAGTTGTACAATTGGAATGAGTGACGGCGGTTGCTCGGGGGACTACGCAATCCCCCATGTACCAGTTAAGAGGTATTGATCACGAGGACAATACCCGGTGTTGATCACGAGGACAACATCGTGTCATGTGGTGTTGCCCGCAAGGACAACATCATTGGGTCACGAGGACCCAGAAGGTATTGATCACGAGGACAATACCAGTATGTAACAGAATTGACGGATAAGCGGTAGTGTCGGTTCATGGTGTAAGCCATGGGGGCATTGACCAGGTACTTGTCGGTTCATGGATGTAAGCCATGAGGGCAGTACAGTAAAGATGAATTGACGGTTAAGTGGTACTGATCACGAGGACAATACCAGCAGTGATAAGAATTGACGGTTAAGCGGTATTGATCACGAGGACAGTACCAACAGTGACGAGGAATTGACGGATACTTTATGAATGTATTAAATTATGTTTTGAAAAGTGTAGTATGTAAAGTTTTGCCTTAAGGGCAGTATGTATGTATGTATTAGTAAATCTTTTGTATAAATGATTTAAAGTAAACGTTAGAACTCACTCAGCGTTGCTGATTTTTAGTATGCACATCAGTTAAGTGTAGGTGGCAGTAGATGGAAGTGGATGCTTGGCTTGGCGAGAAGAGTTACCCGAAGACCAGAGTCTGGCATCCTGTCTATGTTATTGTTTTAGTTGATTCAGACAAGTTTCAGTTTGTATGTTGACAAGTTATGTTTAGACATGTTATGTATTTCCGCTGCGCATGTTGAAGTTTTAAATCGTTTCCGCTGTGTTAATGAATGTCTTATGATTAAGTTCTATGTGTTGATGAGTAAATCCAATAAGTGAGGCCTTTCAGGAAAGGGGCCTCACAAATATATAACCGTTTTAGTTCATTTTAAGAAAATGTATTCCTCTATTTTTTTTGGAACAACAACATATTATTTTTTTTGGAACGGCGAACATTGAATGTTGTGACGTCGCACCCCCTCCCCCGTCACATGGGAGAGTTTCGTCCAACTCCGGCCAATATGTTGTCTTAACCGGGCCTACTTGGCATAAGAGTTGAAGAGCATCCAAAGAAAAATCTCACCCAATACGTCCCCTTCCGGGCTTGAGGGAGAGCTGAGTCTCGAATCCTGGATCAGCGTAGGTAAAACCCAGGTGCAACTGCCTAAGCTAGGACTCATTTGCATGTCACAGAAACTAATATGGAGGGCAGGGATTGAACCTGGGCCATTCCACCACGGCATATTATTAAATAATAAGCCACACTTAGCAAGAAACTAAGAGGGACAAAAAAAGAATTACATGAACATTTAATGGTTAATATTTAAGCACTCGTTCCAATTCAACTTACATTTCCGACATCTACTACTAAACCAAATGAAGGAATAATATACGATATCATAAAAAAGAGTGCCCTTTCTCTAACGATTCTTTAGGAACACCACATTGTTTCTATGTCTCCAAATAACCCACCAAGTAACAAAAATAATCGCTCCCACCAAATCTCTATTATCTTTAAAAATAATCATTGCGTCTATTGTATACGAAATAAAACATACTTTCAGTTTGTCTATTTATAGTTATTGATAAATTTAAACGTTAAAATAGTAATACATAAACTTAAAATTATTTTTAATGTTTATTAGTATTATGAATCAAACGCATCACAATATGACAAAGAGTTGAATACTAATAAATACGTATAATTTATAAAGTTGTTATAAAGTTGAAACCCAAACCAATAATATAAACATTCATACCATCCAGGTAATCTAATCTTTAATCATCGTATTGTATTCCATGCCTATTTTCTAGTAGGTAGTATCAATTGGCAAACAAAATGCCAAAATTTCATGATATTTTCATAAGTAGTTTAAATAGTTGACTCACACCCTAGTAAATTTACATCTTTGTCCATCATAAAACTTGAATCCTTAACCTCTTGAAAAGAGACACCTTAGTTATATACATTGATATCGTTCGACTACAAACTCTTTGGTGAGATATGGGTAGGTGGTGACAGATCTTGAACAACTATGGTGGGTTTACCATTGGCGGCAACAAATTTGGATGGCATTGGTGGACTGGTGATAGAATGTGGCGGCATAAGTGGTTAGAAGTTAAGGAGAAAGGAAGAGCGTGAATGCCTTAGTTTGTGATAAAATTAATCGGACTAAGCGAGATCAAATATAATCATTTATAATGAAATCATATTAGTTTGGGATAAAATTTATGGCAGATCCTAAATAAAAATAAACACATAGCAAATGTGTATTTGAGTTTTTATAAAACATCTTATACTTATACTAAAAGTATAAAAGAACTCAAAATAAAAATAAGAAAATCAAAATAGTCGCCAATCTAGGGGTGTTTAATCATCTAAGGGGTGCAAATAATTTTCATCATTTATGAAAAGCAACTTTCCATACTTCACAAAATTAGCCACTTAAACTTTAAAAAGTTTATTCGTTCTCCATGAAGGAGGAATGAATATTAACTTAGTGTTTATTAAACCTTTTTTTATCGGTAACACCTAGATATTTTAAGATAATTAGGTTTTTCAGAGGCAACACTTACAAGATCCAGGGCAGTTCACCCAGGAGAAACCCCCAACTACCAATTGGGTAAACCACCAGACCTAACCTAACCACATACCTTATTTTTAGTTGTGGTCCGTATTCGAGCATACGACTTTTTATTTAAAAGTCAACGGGGTGCCAGAACAAAGCCCCTTTTTGTTACTGTTTATTAACTTAGAATTCAGAAAGGCTACATTGTGCTTTGTAATTAGTTTTAATAATATAACTAATAACATAATCAGAAAATAATACATAAAAATAATTTCAGGGTTTTGAGGTTTATAAACCTGAAATAAATAGTAACTTTAAACAACAAAGGTAAAGTGAATAATATCAATCAAATCAAGCATAAGCACTTATTTCACATGTTTTTTAACATAATTATATAATATGAACTGATTTCATAACCAATATATTGAAAACTAATAGTAGGTTTATCTTATTCTATACACGTTGAAAATGATCATATTCATACTTTTTAACAACAATATTAAAGTGAATAACATAAATTAAACCTAATCTAGATAACAGTTTCATCTTGATGTAAAGCCAGATACGTAACGTATCATTACGCTTCAACTGATCCATTTGACTTAACAGAAATACGCAAAGTCTAATCATGAAGAAATACGAGAACCAAAAAATATCGTAATTTTGATTAAAAATTAAAGATATTCTAAAATAGAAATTAGATTAAATTATGTTATTACTAAAAGTATTAACTAAAAATAAAAGGCAAAAACTTCAAACTAACCAACCTCAAGTTGTCTAGCCTCAAAACAGAAAAAGTAAAAACAGAGAAGACAACCCAACCCATAGAAGCCACTTGTCTTTCTTCCCCATAAACCCTATTTATAGTTTCTTGATTAAATTCCCATTTCACTCTTCAAAAACCCATAAATATTTCTTACAATAATTCCAGAAAAAAAGAAAAAAAATTCTTGATTTTGATTGATTAGTGAAGTTTCAATGGAAATCAATTTTAGCAGCCTTGAACATGAAGAGCCAATGAAACTGCCTCCGGGATTTCGATTTCATCCAACCGATGATGAACTTATAACTCACTACTTGTATAGAAAAGCTTGTGATGATTCTTTTGTTAGTCAAGCCATAGGCGATGTCGCTTTGAACAAATTCGAGCCATGGGATCTTCCATGTAAGTTTTATCATTTTGTGATCATGCAAATGCTCTCTTTTTTTGAAATTTTTGTTGGTTGATTTTGAATATATGATTGGAAATTTGATATTGAAGTGAAGGCGAAAATTGGGGAGAAAGAATGGTATTTCTTTTGTGTTAGAGATCGGAAGTACCCGAGTGGTTTGAGGACGAATAGAGCTACAGAAATGGGATATTGGAAAGCTACAGGGAAAGATAGAGAGATTTATAAAGCGAAAACGCTTGTTGGGATGAAGAAAACACTTGTGTTTTATAAAGGGAGAGCTCCAAAAGGAAAAAAGACTAATTGGGTGATGCATGAATTTAGATTAGATGGTGAATTAGCCATCAAGGATCTTTCTAAATCAGCAAAGGTACCATTTTGATCTGTTTTTGCTAAAACTTTACACTGATTTTGCTTTGTTATGTTTTTACTCTGATTTTGCTTGGGTTTGATGATTCTTGCTCTGTTTTTACTCTAATTTTCCTCGGTTTTGTTCATTATTGCTCTGTTTTCACTCTGATTTTGCTCGGGTTTGATGATTCTTGCTCTGTTTTTACTCTGATTTTGCTCGGTCTTGTTCATTGTTGCTCTGTTTTCACTATGATTTTGCTCAGGTTTGATGATTCTTGCTCTGTTATTACACTGATTTTGCTCGGTTTGATGATTCGTGTCCGGTTTATACTCTAATTCTGCTTGGCTTGATGATTCTGGCTCTGTCTTTACTCTAATTTTCTTCTGTTTTGATGATTCTTGTCCGGTTTTTACTCTAATTCTGCTTGGCTTGATGATTCTGGCTCTGTTTTTACTCTAATTTTGCTCTGTTTTTACTCTAATTTTGCTCTGTTTTGATGATTCTTGATCTGTTTTTACACCGATTTGCTCGGTATGATGATTCTTGCTCTGTTTTCACACTGATTTTCTTGAATTTGATGATTCTTGCTCTGTTTTTACCCTAATTATGCTCGGATTCTTGCTATGTTTCTAAACTGATTTTGCTCGCCTATGATGATTCTTCATTTGTTTCTAAATATAATTTGCTCATTTTTGCTCTGTTTTGATTCATTTGGCTGATTCGTGATCTGAATATGCAGGGGGAGTGGGTGATAAGTAAAGTTTTCGAAAAGACTTGTGGAGGGAAGAATATTCAGATTTCGGGTGTTTCAAATATGAATCATGATGTGTATGAAAATGAGGATGAAATTGATTCTTCCAATTTGCCTCCATTAATGGATATATCAAGCTCCAAAAGGGAAACAATCTTTCATTCTATCCAAGAACATAAACCTAAAAATCAAGACTTTAGTCAAGATTTCAACAAATCTATTGACTATCCACACACCCAAATCGTTCAAAACAACGAATACTTGCAGTATCATGACCCGTCGATTCTCAAATTCGTGAACGATAATGATAACCGCGTAAACATTCCACAAAATCAGAAATTTGAATTGAGGAATGATCAAGATTACACTATGGATTTGGCTGGATCAGTGCACCTTGATTGGTTTTGGAATTATTGAGCTTGATAGAAACAGGGGAATCAAGTGAATTGAACTTCTTGTTACTAGTTCATGTTGGTAGGTGATTTCTTTTTATTATCTTTTTGATCCATTCTAATGATTTGAATGAAATTAGGGGATTTGAATATGTTAATTCTGAAGTTGATGGAACTTTTTTATATTTCCTTTTTTTATTTGGTGAAATTATCTGTTTATAAAATAATTGTATTTTTGTTTTATGGATTCAAAGACTTTTAGTATTTAGTTATTTCATTGACCATCACAGTTGTTTACTTAAAAAAATTCTATAGACAACAAATTTTAAGATATTAGATTTTATATCAATCTTCTTAGATTTTCTTTAAGTTTTTAAATTTTTCATACG
The DNA here is from genome assembly GCA_023525975.1 of Smallanthus sonchifolius. NCBI lineage: Eukaryota > Viridiplantae > Streptophyta > Magnoliopsida > Asterales > Asteraceae > Smallanthus > Smallanthus sonchifolius. The sequence continues at coordinate 53,517,574 of CM042041.1, read as the reverse complement.
ATGATTGTTGTTCATGAAATGAGAAGTAATTCACGAATGTTTATAATGATAGTTCCCTAATATTTATAAGCGTATACTATCTTTCATGATGGTTCATAATGGTTTATCTTTTAAAGATATTTCTCTCTCTCTTTCAACACTGATGTTGACAAACTCATCCGCCTTTGTTTTTTGGAGTGTTTTTGGTCCTTACTGATTTTGGTTTTTGCGGGTGTGATTTGTTTCTGCTAACGTGTATGAATGTTTTGTCTTTTGAATCAATTATAATGTATGTATATTTTATTTATGAAATTAGTTGTCATATGTAACATCTGATCTCTCATACCGGTATTGTCTCCTTTATACATGACTTTGTTTTAGGGAATATTTGTGTGACTGATTTCAAGTTATTGTAATCGTTCTTCTTTGTTATTAATGAGATTGTTAAAGCTTTAAACAAAAAAAAATACCACCAAAAACAACCTATAAGTTAACTGTAAACCGGCATGAACTTAATAGAAGAAGTTGAAAAAAAAAACAAGGAAAACACACACAAATTGATCGCAAATGATTACAAAGAAGTGTCAATATGATGATAACATGATTTTTACTTATGGTGGTGATGATGAGTTCGATACATTAAGACTGAACCTTGAAGTCATAACTAGTAAACTTGAGTTTGCTTTACAATCATATATTGGCTTCATGTTTCAAACATGACGGGTATCAATCTCATATTTTATAGGTCGCTTTTATAAGGGATAGAAAAAGAAAGAAGGAGATATAATATATGTGTGAATAATCTTCATCTTATTTTTGTAGTTTTATAATAAATAATATAAGTATTTAATATTTTTGAAGAGTATTTTTTTTTTCTATTAAAGGGGTAGTATATATTAAAAAAAACAATAATAAAAATTTATCTCTAGATATCACAAATACAAATCTAAGTACAAACTTTATAAGTTTTTTAAAAGAAAAACCGAAAGTGATATATCGTTGCATCATCGTGTGTGGCTATTCAAAGAAATTACACGTCATAAATACACACACATATATATATATATATATAAAAGATTAGGTTCAGGTAAAAAGGATTTTAATTGTAAGAAGAGTGAGAAAGATTTAGAGTCATTAGATTAAATTGTATAAAAGATTTAATGGTTGAGATTAAATTGTAGAAGAAAAATTTGTTGGAGGGGTATTTTAGTCTTGGCCACTTTTGTTGACTTTTTATCAAGTTCCCCCCTCATTTTTAAACGTTCATAACTTTTACATACGACATTATTTTTTCAAAAAAATTACACCATAAAAACGAGCGTTTTTTTATCTTTAAAACGAGTATAGTATCGTTATAAACAAAAACGAATTTTTTTTTACGTTTTTCAGCTCATTGTGTAATTAGTCAGGTCAATGTGTAATACAAGTTCATTGTGTAATATAAGTTCAATGTGTAATACAAGTTCATTGTGTAATACAAGTTCATTGTGTAATATCACGTCTGGTCATTCTGTAATACAAGTTCATTGTGTTATTTGTATTTATCATTGTGTTTTATATTTTCCAGCTCATTGTGTAATTAGTAAGGTCATTGTGTAATAGAAGTTCATCATGTAATACAAGTTCATTGTGTAATACAAGTTCATTGTGTAATACCACGTCTGGTCATTGTGTAATACAAGTTCATTGTGTAATTAGTCAAGTCATTGTGTAATACAAGTTCATTGTGTCAAATATTTTTCATCATTGTGTTTTACGTTTTCCAGCTCATTGTGTAATTCGCTCATTATTGTGTAATTTGCGTTTGGTCATTGTGTAATACAAGTTCATTGTGTAATACCACGTCTGGTCATTGTGTAATACCACGTCTGGTCGTTGTGTAATACAAGTTCATCGTGTAATACAAGTTCATTGTGTAATACAAGTTTATTGTGTAATACTACGTCTGGTCATTGTGTAATACAAGTTCATTATATAATTAGTTAGATCATTGTGTAATTAGTCAGGTCACTGTATAATACAAGTTCATTGTGTAATACAAGTTCATTGTGTTATACAACATTGTGTTATACAAGTTCATTGTGTTATACAAGTTCAATGTGTAATACAAGTTCATTGTGCTATATGTATTTATCATTGTGTTTTACGTTTTCTAGCTCATTGTGTAGTTAGTCAAGTCATTGTGTATTACAAGTTCATCGTGTAATACAATTTCATTGTGTAATACAAGTTCATTGTGTAATACAAGTTCATTGTGTAATACCACGTCTGGTCATTGTGTAATATCAGGTCATTGTGTAATACAAGTTCATTGTGTAATACAAGTTCATTGTGTAATTAGTCAAGTCATTGTGTAATACAAGTTCATTGTGTAATACAAGTTCATTGTGTTATACAAGTTCAATGTGCAATACAAGTTCATTGTGTTATATGTATTTATCATTGTGTTTTACGTTTTCCAGCTCATTGTGTAGTTAGCCAGGTCATTGTGTAATACAAGTTCATCGTGTAATACAGGTTCATTGTGTAATACAAGTTCATTGTGTAATACCACGTCTGGTCATTGTGTAATACAAGTTCATTGTGTAATACCACGTCTGGTCATTGTGTAATACAAGTTCATTGTGTAATACCACGTCTAGTCATTGTGTAATACAAGTTCATTGTGTAATACAAGTTCATTGTGTAATTAGTCAGGTCATTGTGTAATATAAGTTTATTGTGTCAAATATTTTTTATCATTGTGTTATATGTTTTCATCATTGTGTTTTACGTTTTCCAGCTCATTGTGTAATTCGCTCATTATTGTGCAATTCGCTCAAATACGTCAAGTCATTGTGTAATATGTTCATTGTGTAATATCACTTCATTGTGTAATATCAGGTCTGATCATTGTGTAATATCAGACCTTGTATTACACATTGACCTGGTATATTACACATTGACCATTATGCCCTCCTTTTAAAAACAATAAAATGACACATGTCAAGCTTAGAATCTTTCTTACCCTTCTTATTTTTAAAACCCTTTTTACTATAACCTAACCCTATATATATATATATATATATATATATATATATATATATATATATATATAATTAAATTTCTATTATAAGTTATCATTGCCCTCTTATTAACAAGATTAAGATAAAAAAAAAATTTCTCGTTAAAGAAACGTGATACTCCAACCCTTGTAATAATACAGATTCCAAGAACACGAGTAATGACATATATGTTCATGTCATGATACGAGGTGGGGTTCGTTGTTTTATGTTTAATATTTATATTTACCAAATAATACATTATTTTGTGGTTTATAATTGTCACGTTCTATTTGTAATAAAAATATTAGTATTATGTATGCAATGATCTGCTTCATATTTTCAATTGCGATCAAATTATTAAACATATGATTGATCGATAGTGACTCGTGCAATCTAGAGGCTAACACGTCAATAGTTTATTACAAATATATTATGACACGTTATTGTTTAACGAGCGTATCCGTTCATGGCTTAGAAAAGTTCGGATCAAAACAACAATGCTTGTGGGAACATTGTGAAGCAGGCGGGGTCCAAGGGGCGGCATCCATTGGCCTATGTCAGCTAGAAATTTTTTATTTTGACAATTGTTGCTATGTGAAAAATACACTAGAATTTAATTTTCCAAATTTCACATGTGAAATTCATGATCAACAATTGAGCGGTTTTGAAGCAATTCGAATTTCAAATTGATAACTTCGAAAGACGGTTATCAAGACCTCACCTTGAATATACGAATTTAGCAATTTTGGTCATCTCTCTCAATCATTCCGGTTCACGAAAATTCCATATAAACACATGCTTAAATTCTTGTCTTAAAATCCGAGTTATCCGATCATTAAATTTAATAGAACCACTAAATTATTCTGATTTGAAAATAAAATCACGACTCTCAGATCATCCATGCTTAATTCTCGAATTCTCCTACATGTTTGAGTTAGTAACTAAAGATTAAACATCACAAACATGTCACTTAAGAAGTTAACGTCACAAATATGTCACTTAAAAGGATCATAAATGGGATTTTTATATAAAAATATTGAAGTGTTTTACAAACTAAAAATTGTTTGGTTAGGAGACAAACAATTGAAAACAAAGCGAGTGAGTGGTTTTGACGTTATCCGATGTCCCCCGACACGGTTGTTTACTTACCTCATGTCATGTAGACCTGACCTAGATCCTTGGAAATGGCCACGCATATGGGGTTTTCTACTTATCCACGTGGCAAACCTCCTTATTTTTTTTTTGAAAGACATAAATCTAATAAACACAGCTAGCCAACAACTAGCAAAACAGTACAGAGACAAGAAAATAAAATACAACAAAAAATAGTAGATCACTAGGTAATAGAGCGAGTTAATTACCGCCCAAATATAGTAGGCAAACCTCCTTATCATGTTGCATTCTCATAACAATCACATTATGTTAAGGATATCATGTACGGCTGATCGATAGGGGGATGATTATCCAAATTGGATCGTATGTTTATATAAAAAAGAAGTGAATTGTTGTTTTGAATCTCGGATTATTTCGGTTTTTTAAATTCAAATTTAAGTAACAAATATATAATATTTTATGTTTGGATTAGTTTATGTGCAAAGTGGATGAGTTAGTGTGCGAATGGTATGAATCCAACAAAATAAGACACGTGACGTGTGAATGAGGGTATATGCGTCCAGAATAATTATACACAAATGTAATAATTACAAGACCATATATTATCAACTAGTGGTTTTTACCCACGCGTTGCGGCGGGGTGAGCGTTACAATTCATAGGTGCATACATCGCGTGAGATATAAGATATGAAGAATATCATGGAGAATGATGAGCATGAACAAAGGTACTTAAATATAAGACGGTGCATAATGTCGGGTCAGGTCTCCTTTAACGGTCAAAATAGGCCACGCCGGATTGTAAGGTGACTTCAACCTATGAGACCCGTTCCCTTTTCAGGTAACACCTAAACTTGGTAAAGCTGGATAAATATATAAATATAAACTTATAACTTATAGCTCTCTTTCGACAATAATGTTACTTCAAGCTGAAACCACCAACTACAAATGGGTCAAAATGACTACCTCAAGTACAAAAGTCGAGTAATAATCATTAGACGAATCTGAATTTTTGCCTTCTCACATGGGTAAAATTCATGCTTTGGTTTGTAAAGTTCAAAGACTCTTGGTGACCTAAGATGTATACCTGCAATCAAAATTCATTTATGATTAGGTCATCTGATCATATCTAAAGAAAATCAATGCCTAATCTACTCTATCCGCTCTTGTGAAAAATAAAATAAAAAGTTAAAAACTAAAAAGCCACCGGAGGGGGAAGTGGGTAGGATCAAAGCAACAACACATTAATTATAAGTAGTTATAAATTACCATCAAACCAAACCAAACCAAACGTACCCAGTATGATCCCACACATAGCTAACGCTATTAGTAGGGTCTGGGGAGGGTGTGATGAGGGCAAACCTTACCCCTATCCCAAGGGATAGAGAGGCTGCTCCCGTTTAGACCCCTGGCTCCAAGTTATAAATTACCATCACTAACTTTAAAACTTGGGAAACGCAATTACTCGATACATCTACTATATAATTACCATCAAAAACACTATCTTACAGAGGTTAGGCGATCCACATTTAAGAAAATAACACGCAAAAGTCGTCAACAACTACTTCATCCTTTTGCCTTATTTTTCCTTCTTTTCCCTTCATTTCCTTTCTTAAAAAAAACTAAGTAACACTCTTCCCTTCATTTTCTTTCTTTTCCCCCTTAAAAAAAACTCAGGAACAAGGGTTTATTTCCTTTTCCTTTCTTTTCCTTTCTTCTCCCTTCTTTTTCCTTCTTAAATGAGACTCGGGAACATAGCGTAAAGGATATCTTGATTTTTTAGGTAGAAATTTAAAATTCTATACTATGACGTGACGTTACCGTTATATATTTATTTATTTAAAATCTCTCTATATATGGTGGTGATTTTGGCCTTGTGATATTGGAAGAAACTTGGTACTATATTTATAAATAGTTTTCAAGTTTTCCAATAACAATACACTTAGCATAACAAAATGTCAAGCAGCTAAAGAGGTTGTGGTGTAATGGTTGAGGTGAGGTCTGAAGTCCCAAAGGACTCGGGTTCAATCCCTGCCACCACCATTAATTTCTGAGGCATGCAAATGAGGCCTAGTTCTTAGGCTGATGCACCAGGGTTTTACCCACACCGATCAAGGGTTCGAGCCTCGGCTCTCCCTCAAGCCCGGAAGGGGCCGTATTGGGTGAGATTTTTTCTTGGATGCTCTCCAACTTTGACGTCAAGTGGGCCCGGTTAAGACAACATATTGGCCGGAGTTGGACGAGGCTCTCCCATGTGACGGGGCGGTGCGACGTCACAACATTCAATGTTCGTCGTTCAAAAAAAAAACAAAATGTCAAGCAACAATGACCACCCACCACAAATCGCCCTACTCCCGAGTGCAGGAATGGGCCATTTGAACCCGATCCTCCGCCTTGCCGCCATGTTAGTTTCCCACAATTTCCGTGTCACTCTTATCACCCCCCGACCACCCGTATCCACCGCGGAATCCACCCACATTTCGGCTTTCTTGAAGCTTTACCCTACGATCAACACCCTTGATTTCCAAATCATTCTTTACACACCCCCTAACCCTGATACAACCGACCCTTTCTTCGTACAATTTGAAGCCATTCGCCGCTCCGTACATCTTCTCACGCCACTTTTATCTTCCACGGCACCACCCCTTTCCGCCATTGTCTCCGACATTGCACCAAGCGGAGGAGTTTGCCAAGTTGCCGATGATCTTGCCATACCACATTATATCCTTTCCATGACCTCCGCTAGATTCACCTCCCTTGTATTACATCTCCCGTACTTAATAGCACTGGGAACCTCCATAACGGGTCAAACCCGTTTTCAGATTCCCGGGTTGGTCCCATTTGACACCTCTACTTTTCCACCACCTTTCTTCATACCAAACCACATATTCACCAATAACATTTTATCAAGCTCTTTGGCTTTTAGGAAAGCTAAAGGCATTTTGGTCAACACATTTCATGTATTTGAGCCCCCAAACAATTGAAACACTTAATGATGGTAGAGTCATGTCAGATAACGACCCAATTGGGAGAATACCTCATTTTCTCTCAATTGGACCGTTAGAACCACACAAGTTAGAAGTAGGGGCTCACCAACCACTTTCATGGCTCGATCAACAGCCATGGAAGTCTGTGGTGTACGTGAGCATTGGAAACAGAACTGCGTTGTCTAGAGATTAGATAACAGAATTAGGAAATGGATTGGAAGGAAGTGGGCGAAGATTCTTGTGGGTGTTGAAGTCTAGGGTTGTAGGAAAAGAAGACACTGAAAAAGTTGAAGAGTTAGTTAGTGGTTCGTTTATTGAGAGAACGAAAGAGAAAGGGATGGTGGTGAAAGGATGGGTGGATCAAGAAAAGATCCTATCGCATCCCGCCATCAGGGGGTTCGTTAGCCATTGCGGATGGAACTCGGTGATGGAGGCGGCAACGAGAAGGATACCGATGTTGGCGTGGAAGCAAATTGGTGATCAGAAGGTGAATGCTGGAATTGTGGAGATGGTCGGGTTAGGAATATGGGAGCTGGAATTATTTTTATTTTGGTAGGTGAGGTTTAAATGATAACCAATATTTATATGCTAACTATGAAAACCACACTTAAATATAGAGTGACGTATATGTAACAATTATCATTTTGTTAATATTACATATACGTAAACACTACGTGTCACGTATATGCAACATTATTTGGTACGTATATATAATACTAATTATTTCTATATTTATTTTCAAGATACTTAAATATTCTTTTAAAATTTAAAGAAAAAATAATTTATGAATTATGTGATTGCTTGAAAGTGGTTATCACATAAACTTTTATAAATTAATGGAAAAAAATTTTTGTATAGGGGAACACTACCCCAATAAACTTTTATAAATTAATGGAAAAAAATTTCATTGCAAAGGCCAAAAGTGCAATATCTTAAAGCCCAGGGGCTAAAAGAGATAACTCCCCAAAGTAGAAGGACTAGAATTGCATTTACATAAAAGAATCTACGAATTTATGTAATTGTTTAATTATTATTCGTTATTAACGTACGACACGTAACGATTCGATCTTAAATTTTTACATTAAAAATCTTTATTCCCGTAGACACGTTCGTCTACTCTTAAATCCTTAGAATGAGTTAAGACGTTCTAACTTTCCGTGTTGTCGTCACAAATCCCAACTTGTCCCTGATTTATGTGTTTATAATTTTAGGGCATACGTAAGTCGTCTGAAACTTACACTTGTGGTTTCAACTTATCTCTTGTGTGAGCCAATCCACTACTCAATTCAGGTGAGTTTTCACGACCCCTTTTACTGTTTTATCTTGGGGGAGAAAACATGTCGCAAACTATTTTTGGAATATTGTATTCATATGTTATCAATGTTAAAGCTAAGCGTAACACGCTATCACTAAAAGTCCTAAACACACATCGGATCGTTAATATGGATCTTAGCGAGGTAATGTTTAGTAGTACTACTGGGTTTGACAAATCCCACCCGCGTTAGTCGCGCTAACTAGATTGGAGATCGAACGGGTGAAATGTTAGCCTACTCACATCGCTGGGGTTGATAGACCTGGCAGGAGGCAAATAAACAAGCAGTCACCTTCGGTTGCGAGCGCTTAAGTCAAACATGAACATATGTTAGCTACCTATAGATACATATTGAATGATCAATAATATGGTAAACGTTTATTTATATACTGAAACCTGTGAACTCACCAACCTCGTGTTGACATCTTTTCTTACATGTTTTCTCAGGTCACTAAGATAAGGCACAGTTTCACACATAGGACATGCATGGGATTCTCCTTTTGATTAATGTTTTATTAAATTGTTTGGACTATTTTGAATTGTGTTTGGTTTGGTCTTTTGGACTTTTTGGGCGCGTGTGTTTTGCGCATTTACTTTTCTTTACGCTTTCGCATTAAGCTCTGATTGTTATGATATTTTCATTTGAGTCCCATGTAGAGTCGTTCAATGTAACTAATGACTGAGATCCTGGTTTGTCACTTCCTAAAACGGTAAAACTCTGTTAGTTGAAATTGGGGGTGTGACAGTCTGCTACATGTTGAGGAAGGCAATCATGAGAGAATGCCACGTCATCAGACGCGTGTCTGATGACTTAGCCCTATGATAAACCACTAGCCGCAATACGTACCCGACTAACAAGCAGCTGGCGCTAGATTAGGGAAACTCGCTGATCTAGTTGGGTGGCAGATCGCCACAAACAAGGTTAACGGTCCGCTACGTGGTGCACACGTACTCTATCTTTAAATGAGGAGGTAGCGGACCGCTACCCTCCTAGTTACAAGTTGCCCTGTAAATAGAAATCAATGGCCAGACTTATGAGACACAACTCACACACAAAAACACACTCAGCAACACACACTTACGCCTTCAAATTTGCAATCAGGGGCGGATCTAGTTGTTCTTCAACGGGGGCGCACCCGCTGAGATTCATTCGAGTAGTAGAAAATGTTAGTTTGAGGGGTGTTTTGTAATTACAAGTTTTAGAAGGACTGTTTTTGTAATAAGTCAGATTCTCATATTAGTATAAATGAGATGATTAGGTCTGTATTTTGGTTAATTCATTTTTCAAGATTAATAAAGATCGTATATTCCTTCTTCCAATTCTGTTACTAATTCTTGTTAGATTCTTGGTACTCGGCTTCAATTCTTGTTAGATTCTTGGTACTTGGCTTCAATTGCTCAGTTTTACTCCGATAGATAGGATCTGGAGTCACGATTCGAAGTAACGTATCAACGCCGATCGAGAACAAGAATGGGAGAGACGGTGAATAATCAACAGATTGTGGTCAGAGATAACTTCACAACGATTCCATTGCAGTGTCCGATTCTTACTACCACAAGTTATACGATTTGGGCAGTCAAATTGAAGGCCATATTCAATGTTCATGGGTTATGGGATGCGATAGAACCACGAGCTGGAGCCCAAATCGATCCGAAGAAAAATTACGCTGCGATAGCGTATCTGTATCAAGCTATGCCGGAAGATCTAGTACTGCAGATTGCCAATCTCACAACAGCAAAGGATATTTGGGAATCCTTGAAATCGAGGTTTGTCGGTGTTGAGAGGGTAAAGAAGGCCAGGTTGGTAACCCTCAAGAACGAATTCGAGCTGTTGCGGATGAAGGATGGTGAGAATATTGACGACTTTGTCAGGAAATTAAGTGCAATTTCATCAAAAGCATTCGATCTTGGAGAGCCATTTAAGGAGGTACTTCTTGTTTGAAAACTATTGGATTCTGTACCCGATTGTAACATCCCAAAAATAAAACGACAGTTATAATAACAGAATAAACGAACGAGGCATGGCGGGTCAGGTCGGATGGGTCAGCTGGCTATAAATAGCCTATGCCACCCTTTTTCTCTCATTTGCAACTTTTAGAGAGAGAAACCGTAGAGAGAGAAAGTTGGCGGATCGACCCGAGACTTCAGCAAAGTGTTACTCCATAACTCGTGAGAAGAACCTCCGGATCAGAAACTCGATTCAGGTAACGATCCGACCTAAATCTGAGTTTTAGTTCGTTTTTGGGTTTTTCGGGTTTTGGGTGAAAAGGTAAGGTTTGAACGGATGAAACTGAAAGATAATCATGGATTTGAGTTCCTTAATGGAAAACGAACGTTTTGAATGCAACAGGTTCGGGATCTTGACATGATCAGACCCGAATGCGAAAGTTAGGGTTTTTCGCGAAGAACAGGTCGTGCGCACTTGCTAAGTGCGCACGGAGCAGGTCCTGCGCACTTGCTAAGTGCGCAGGAGGAGGGACCTGCGCACTTGCTAAGTGCGCAGGAGGAGGGACCTGCGCACTTGCTAAGTGCGCAGGAGGAGGGACCTGCGCACTTGATAAGTGCGCAGGCAGCAGGGTCTGCGCACTTGCTAAGTGCGCAGGCAGCAGGGTCTGCGCATTTGCTAAGTGCGCAGACATCAGAACAGATTAAGTGAAGTCAGTATGTTAGAATGGTTAAACCGTTAGAGTCGGGATTGGTCTGATGTGTATTTAACTAATCAATTCAGATCGGGAGTGACGTTGTTGGACCTTCGTTTAGGACAACCCATATTAGCGTATCAGGTGAGTTCTAGAAGCCCTCTTTTAAATGTTTTATATAATGTTTTTGGGCTGGTGTGTATACTAACGAAATGATGTTTAACGAAATGATGTTTAATGAAATGATGTTTAACGAAATGATGTTTAACGAAATGATGTTTAACGAAATGATGTTTAATGAAATGATGTTTAACGAAATGATGTTTAACGAAATGATGTTTAACGAAATGATGTTTTAACGAAACGATGTTTACGAAAGGAAAGGTTTTGAAGTGTTTTTGCCAAAAAGGGTTACGAATGCTTTATGAACGGTCTAAATGAGGAAATGTTTAATGAGAAGAGAAAGAGGTAAAGGTTTTAAAGAAGTCATTACAAATCTAATCTGTCGAATGAATGGAATTGACGAATGAAGTCTGGGAATGAGATTCCCAGCCTTGTGGTAGATTATGGACAGCGAGCCATAGTTGCCACAAGAACAACAGGGGCAGTGCCTCTGTTGCATGTCAGTGGTTATGATGTTGTACAACTGGTAAGGGAGTAACGACGGTTACTCAGGGGTTAACGTGACCCTATGTAAGGTTAAATTATGATCCGACGGTGTCATTGGCCGTGAGCCATGGCTGTCGATGGAAGTTGTCGGTTTATGGACATGAGAGCCATAAGGGCAACTGAATGGGTATTGTCGGTCCTCGCGCAGTTAGCCTTGAGGGCAATACCAAAAAGGGAATTGACGGAATGTATGGTATTGTCGGTCTTCGTGCAGTTAAGCCTTAGGGGCAATACCATACTGAATGACGGAACGAAGGGTAACACAGATTTAGATAATAATGTATGACTTAAATGAATGTTAAAAGTTTTAAATGAACGATCCGTTTAACGGTGTTTATGATTATGATGTTGATGATGGTATGGGTACGAAACCTTTTTAAAGATGTTAGATTATTACATGCTTTTGTGAAAGGTTTTTACTAAATGAATGATACGTTTTTGGCAAATGTTGATGTTAAAGTTTTTATGAAATGCTAGAACTCACCAGCGTAGCTGACTTTTTAGTATGCACATTCAGGTTAAGGCAGGTATGGACGATGGACGGTGATGCTTGGCAAGCGAGAAGAGTTACCCAGTCGATCATGAAGACTGGCATCCCGTTATGAGTTGTTTATGTAATAATGTGTTAAACAATGTTTACGCTTCCGCATGTATGAACAATGATGACGTTATGTTTCAATGAAATTTTCCGCTGCGTTATTTGATATTCATGTTTAAGAACTGTTTGTGAATGAGTAAATCCAACGAGTGAGGCCTCCCGGGTTTGGGGCCTTACAAGTTGGTATCAGAGCAATAGTTTGAGAGATTCGGACACTCCCAGTGTCTGAACTTAAACTGTGAATGGGACCGAAAGCGGATGCCAGTACGGGTAACTCGAGCCACAGCATCAGGTATGAAGTTAATATATATTACGTATATAGTGTGCCTTAGAAAGGGTTAGGTAAGGACTTGTGTTCTGATGGAATCACAAAGGTGGTCAAATAGAAATCGAAAGGTAGTGTAATGGTTAATTACAGATGGCAAGTGTATATTAACATCTTACAGTACTTATTGAATTTTATTTGTTAACTAGCGTGATGACATTAGATTCCTTGTCTTTTAAGAACAAAATGGAGGGTAGAATAGGCGGAAGGCGTGGTGAGGGTCGTACCGGATGACACGGTAGGATTCCCGCCCACCAAGTTTATAGTAAAGAGGCAAGTGTTCTTGCGGAACCGGAAGGTAGTGTGCATGAGACCGTACGAGTGTGATGCGAGATGTCCTCTGTTGTGTTGGCTTAGCGCGGAAGTGGTAAGAAGTGTCGAGGAGAATACCGGGACAAAATCTCAACTTTGAAGAGACGCGAGTATTATGAAGTGTTATAAGAGGAACTATAATGCTCGAGTAAGGTAAATTGGCAATTTCGTTTGGATCCGCGAAATTGTGAATTCACAGGTGCACGTGCATGATAGCGAATTTTATGGTGTTGATTAATGCTTACGTATCAGAGTTGATCCAATTACTCAACCACGACTACGAGATGTTAGTCACCCGAGTAACGATTAAGGAGATTGATGAACATCATTAGTAATGGTAATGATGTCAAAGATGGTGTACCTTACGACGGTGAATGATGTCAGCAAGTACGAGCCAAGGACAAGATAAGGAGGAATGAAACTTCGGTTTACCTAAGTCAGACGAGCATACGTGTGAAGGATGCCAAGGAGCTAGGGTGGGCTACGCTTAGCACAAACACGTTATGATGAATAAGAATCGGTCTACCGTTGAAGTATGCATGAGCATGAAAGAAATAACCACACAAGTGTATGTCCAAAGAATATATGAGTTCACGAATGCACAAACGGCATCTTTCCATGTAGAAGACAGTCCAAGACAACTAATAAGAGTATCTGCTGAAACGAGAAAATAGATATACCAACAACAACAAGAGACGGGAACCGCGATGTTAATTAGGGCGTGCTGGCTAAACCAAACCAAACCAGATCCGACCCAAGGATTGTTTGTCTATAATGAATGTGAAGGACAAGTTTTGACCAACGAATGTGACTTTAGAAGAAATGCATGCAGAAAAGGCTAACGAAAACGAGTAGCTAGAGAATATATATTGTCGGTCAGATGGGATGCCAATCCCTAAGACCATCCAGTGATATGTAGGAAGAATGGTGTTCAATGAGCCAACGATGTGAAATGTAAAACCTGACAAGTGCGTTTGAAAGAAAGACTGGAAGGAGATTGTGTATAAAAACATGAACGGAAAGTTCGAGTGACTAGTGTGCCATCTGAATGAATACCTTCCCGACAAGTTGAGTGTGATAAGGGATACCTCATATGTTTGGGGGATACCTGATACGGTTCCTACGGGAACGAAGCGATACGGTTCCTACGGGAACGAAGCGATACGGTTCCTACGGGAACGAAGAGATACGGTTCCTACGGGGATGAAGCGACACGGTTCCTTCTGGAACGAAGCGATACGGTTCCTTCTGGAATGAAGCGATATGATTCCTTAGGGAACGAGACGATGTGGTTCCTTCGGGAATGAGATGGTACGGTACCTTCGAAAACTTGATAGTAGGAATCATTCGGGAACGGGATGGTATGATTCATTCGAGAACGGCATGGTATAGTCCTTCAAGGACGAATGCACCATGGACAGCTTATGAGGTATACACAATGATCCAAATAGTCGAGAGACGATCGATAGTAACCGTCCAGATGGCAAGGTAGATAACCTTAACGAGGAGTTGAAATTATGGCCATGGAGTCTTCTGTGGACGACTCCGAGTTTGATAAGACATTTCACATAGAATGACGATATAAGAACCCTAACGGTTAGATGTGAAAGACCGACTAGGGATGTACGATGCTGAAAAAGATAACGTCTATCAAGAACGAGAGAGGTATAGTCAAGACTACACAAAAATCTGTCAACGGGAGAGTGACTGCATATACGTCGCGGCAGTTGAAAGTTCACAAAGTCAACTATCAGACTCATGATTTGGAACTTGCTGCTGTCGTATTTGCATTGAAAATATGGAGGCACTACCTCTATGGGGTGAAGTTTACTATTTACTCAGACCACAAAAGTTTGAAGTACTTCTTCGAACAAAGAGAGCTTAATATGAGACAGAGACGATGGCTAGAACTCCTAAAAGATTATGACTGTGAAATCATATACCATCCTGGAAAGGCAAACGTGGTGGCTGACGCTCTAAGCCGAAAGGATGTGTCTGCTCCTATTAGAGTGAAAGCTTGCCAGTTAGTGGTAACATCAGATGTAATGAGGGAAATTGAAAGAGCTCAAGATGAAGCACTTAAGGAAGAAAACATTAAGAAGGAAATGATGGTTGGCCAACAGGACAAGTTGGAATATAACACCCTTGGTGTTAGGACACGTTTTGGACGGGTATGGATACCTATGGGTGGCGAGCTTAGAACCAAGATCTTGGATGAGGCTCATAAGTCTCGTTACTCTATCCATCCCGGAACCAATAAAATGTATCAAGATCTAAGGAAGGAATACTGGTGGCCTGGAATGAAACGTGATGTGACGAAGTATGTAAGCAAGTGTTTGACTTGCTCACAAGTAAAGGCCGAGCACCAGAAACCGTATGGAAAGATTCAACCACTTGATATACCGGAATGGAAGTGGGAACACATTACCATGGACTTCATAACTAAGCTACCTCGCACAACTAAAGGTCATGACACCATTTGGGTAATTGTGGACCGTTTAACGAAGAGTGCTCATTTCCTACCTATTCACGAGACGTTCTCGTCGGAAAGGTTAGCTGAAGTGTTTATTAACGAAGTAGTAGCACGGCATGGGATGCCTTTGACGATCGTATCTGACCGGGACACACGATTCACATCGAGGTTCTGGAAAATATTTCACGAGGCGATGGGCACGAGGCTTAATATCAGCACAGCATACCACCCGCAAACGGATGGTCAGTCCAAAGGGACCATTCAGACATTGGAGGATATGCTCCGTGCTTGTATTATCGACTTCGGTGGCAGTTGGGACAGCCATCTGCCGTTAGCTGAATTCTCCTACAACAATAGTCATCACACGACGATAGGCATGCCGCCTTACGAAATGTTGTATGGGAGAAGATGTAGGACCCCGGTTTGTTGGGGTGAGATTGGACAGAAGGAATTAGGAAGTCTCGAAGTCGTAAGAGAGACGTCGGAAAGGTTTGATCAGATCAAAGTGCTAATGAAGGCCGCACAAGATCATCAGAAATCCTATGCGGATAAACGACGAAGGCCTATTGAGTTTGATATTGGTGACAGAGTAATGCTGAAAGTGTCACCATGGAAGGGAATCATACGATTCAGAAAGAGAGGAAAGTTAAGTCCGAGGTTTGTGATCGATGTCGTTATGTCGGTCAAAAACAATCCTTAAACACTTAACTAGTAAGGGTAAGAAGAGTATCGTATCCACGAGGAATCAGTGGTTATTAGAATTGCTTAGTTTGATAAGTAGGATGAAAACACACAGATCAAATAAAGATGCAACCTCCTCCAAACTTCAGATTCTAGGTTTATGCAAAACTCAGTTATTTAATTGGACACCACATAGACATAGTGTTGGAAAATCAGTTAAAATAGTAATTGAAGACAGGCTGTTGTCAGCAACCTATACAACCAGTTCTGTCACAAACCAGTATAATTCAATCACCCAATTTATGAATGCCAAGTTACCCCCTTTAGTCACCCAACCCTGCTACTAGGTTTTGTCATCAACCGAACAAGATCGTAAAGCAAGCAAACTCAAAGCACTCAAATAAACTGTGTAAAATAACTAATACATCAATCTACTCAGTTATTGTCAGAAACTAAATAGATCCAAAAACATAAATAAACTGAATCAAAACATGAAACCTATATGAACCGTCCGCCTGGAGAAAGCCACAAGTGAATTACTCGCTCATGGTGAGGGAGATCATCTTCAATCTTCAAGTGGATGTTAGAATCCTCCAAAATCGCCCTAAGAGTGTTGTCAAAAAGATGATTCGAATTTTTGGGGAAGAAACCCCCAATTAAAACTCAAAATCGGCTGTTTTTCGAAAATTCGCGTCCAGAAAACGTAACCAGCGTAGGCTTACGCTGGGAGGGCGTAGTCCTACGCGGTCCCCTGATGCTTGCTGTGAAGAAATTACTTAGGCGTAGGCCTACGCTGTAAGGGCGTAAACTTACGCTGGTGGCGTAGGCTTACGCTGGACCTGCATTTTACCCCGTTTTCTCCGTGTCTCTTCCGACTCTTGCATCTCTCGCCTAATATCTTCCAAAATCATACTTTAAGCTTCCAACACCTGCACATGCACGGCTACACAAAACCTTTGTATTCCACATATCAAATTGCATAAATATAACATATTGCACCTCTTAATACATGAAACTTTGGTCACTTATCATATCCCCACACTTACTCTTTTGCGTCCCGAAAAAGAATTATGCAATGGAATCATAATTGAAACCTGCTCTCATAATCTCATACAATTAAAACATAATCACGCATTGACTGTAACAATTGGTATTTCTATCCGACTAAACCCAACCACCGATCTATTGAGCCCCCGATTCTGTGATCTACTATCCTATTTATTACCAAGCAACAGTTTCTCTATGAGTCTCACATTCAGGAAGCTACAACTTAGTCTAATCCCATCTCAAAGTCATGTTTAGGCACGAGTTAAACCTTATAGATTTCCCACCACTATAAACACTAATTTACGAGTTTTTGAAAATTATGGGATTATGGATCGATGGATGCATGTTTTTGAGATTTTATTATTATTTTATGAATGAACCTAACCCAGTGGTGTTTCAATCACGCTGGAACACGATATATGACACGTAGGCTGCAGTTCTTAAGCCATGAAGTACATAAGCTTCGGAGCATGGGTGTATCCTTCAAGTCACCATCCCGAAGGGAAACACGTACTCCTAACTTAGTCATCCAATATTGATCACTTAAGTCCTGCCCATGGGTGTATCCTTCAAGTCACTATCCCGAAGGGAAACACGTAGGCTGAACTCAAGCTCTCAATTTTGTTTAATTAAGCTCATACAAGATGGATTATGGATTGCGGGCGTCACCAATTTTCGGATTTATTTTCATAAAAAGAAAGTGGTGTGCCAAGTAATTTTAAAAACTTATAAATTTTTGCTTATAGTGGTACCTATCACCTTATGATGACAGTTTCAACCTTGCCGAAACCCCTAAGATAAGAGCCCTCAAGACATCCTGAATTAATTGTCAATTAACCCTAGATACGATATCAGGATATTTAAGCTCTTTAGATCGGTTGGGCCTACCAAAACATTACAAATCAAACGCGTTTTCTATTTATTATTCAATTTGATCACACAAGCATAGTTTCCAATTATATCTATCATTTTCCATTTAGTTACAAAAATTCTGATCCAAGGACATTTTTGAAACTTTTTAAATTTTTCAATTTTTATATATATATATTTTTTCTATACAAACTCAGTCTCACATCCCCACACTTAAACTCTACATTGCCCCTAATGTAGGATGAGAGACGATGAAAATAAATATGCAAAAATAAAATTATATAAAGAATTGGAAAGTACTTAGCTAGTTACAAGCTGTAACTGTCTTCAATCCAAACTTATACGATCGTATAGCATTTTCTTCGCGATCGCCATCAAAATCTGCTATTGGGTTGCCTTTTACATGAAAATCAAACTCGAACCATCACCACCCGAATGGAGACTGAGTACGGGTGGATCAATCCAAACCTGGAAAAATTAAACTCGAAACAAACCCAAAAACATCAAACTGACTCAATGTATAACAACATAAAATTGACTCGATATAAACCAAAAAACACACACTTCTAAAACTCTAAAAACGGGCTAGCATTCATTTGAAGACACGCACACTCACTTGACAACCCATGAAAATTCCCCACACTTGGCCGGCTCACACACAAAACAAAGAAATAATTTCCTAACTCACTTTCGTAGGAATCACGGATGCATTTAGCATATGCATCAAGCCTTTTAAACCCCTCGGTAGCACGAGTGGACGAGTTGAGTCTCGTGAGGGTTTCTATTGAACACACCCGCAAAGTTCATTTAACTAGACATGAATGTAAAACATACCTTAGGCTACCTCCTAAGAGTGCTAAGTTTAACGTCCTCAGCCCGACGCAGTGTACCTTACTTCGGTCATGGTGGTCGGGTAGGATGCTTGCAGTCCTCCTTCCCCACACTTAAATTCCTCTCATCATCCAATTTTCTCCAAGCCTTCATAAATAGAGAAAAGAGTTCTTGATCTACATCATGAACTCGCGGTTTCTTCCCTTTCCGCTTTCTCTTTCTGACCCTTTTCTTCCCATTTTCTGGAGTCTCACCATTCTTCATCTCAGCTGACCTGTCAAACACAACACAAGCATTCTCGACTGTGTGATTCACCTTTTCAGGTGATCCACCTTTGTTAGCTTTCAGGGTTGGCAAGTTTGAAAATATTTTAAGACTCATTTTCTGAGCCCCAAACCTCATCCTTACTGTTCCCTCAGCACAGTTAATATTTGCCTGAGCAGTGGCCAAGAACGGTCTACCCAAAATAATAGTTGGCTCTGTGTTCTTGACACAATCCAACACCAAGAAATCCACTGGGTAATAAAACTCTCCTACCTTCACAATCACATCCTTTACAATCCCCCGAGGATGTGCGGGAGTCTGATCAGCCAACACCACGGTGGTGTTAACTCTCTGTAATGGACCAAAATCATGCTGATCATACAGACTCCCTGGAATTATACTCACAGATGCTCCAAGATCCAGCAATGCTCTATCCAGTTTAATTTCACCTATATGTATAGAAATAAGAGGTGTCCCTGGATCTTAGAGTTTTGGGGGAAAGATACCCGTAAACACAGCATTCACATTAGCACTTAGCTTTACCTGTTCGGGACATTTGTGCCGTCGTTTACGGGTACTCAAACCTTTCATGCACTCAACACTATCAGAATTTTCTTTAAGTTCTTTCAAAAATGGTAGATTAATTTTATGATTTTCAAATTTCTCCCATCTTTCATCTTGTGTTGGATCCCGTTCACTTAACACTGGTGGTAACAAAGCAGAAGGGAATGGAATTTTCAGAGATTTATTCACATTTTTATTTTTCAGATTATTTTGTGAAATTAAATCCTGATTATGATCAGATTCAGACTCATTATACTCCACCACTCTCTCTACTACCAGTGGTGGAGTATGTTCAACATCAGAAAAATCAGATGAGGGTTGAATACTTACATCATTTAGGTGTGCACTGTTTGTGGTTTGGGAACTTGAGGACTGATGTGCACTGCAAGGCTTACCTACTTCTTTGATGATGCTTGCAACAACCCCAGTTAGGTTGGCAACTAGATCTACCAAAGCTTGATGAGCTTTGTCCTGGCTCTCCTGTTTCTGCACCACTGCTTGAACCACTTTGGCCATCTCCTTCATATCTGACTGGATGACATCCAGTTCATATTGATAGTTGTCTTGTTCAGGTGGTCCGCTCGGGTGGTAGTTGATCGGTGTCGAAGGGACCGGTCAAAGATAAAGAAATAGAGTGTCCTAATCACCTTAAACTAGTTAGGGTAAGAAGGGTGTCGAACCACGAAGAGTTTGTGGTCGGTGCTCAACTTCAATTAACAATGCAAATTATGAAGTTACAACGGGTCTTTCTGACCAAACACAATCAATGATTTAAGTGAAAACTTTATAAACTCAACAAACAAATCAAGTACCAAACAAAACGGTTTAAGTTGTAAACAATAATTAAAAAGGGTATCACACCCGGGTTTCAAGCTCACAAATAATTAGGGATTATCACACCAACATTTGAGTTCAAACAATCGAATGGTTATTCAAATCTAATTAACCAAATCTAACCAAGAACATCAACATTCATACATCATCGGCAAATAGTGTAAAACAATATTCACGAATGAAATCGAGACAAATGTATGCAATATAGAATTAGATTAATCAATAGATTCAACATAAATCAAAGTTCATAGCAATTATCATCTAACGGGGTCAATGGTGCAAGAATTTATCGACTCCCGTGAGTTCATAACCATACTAAACACAAAGATTCAAGTGTTTCAAACCAAACGATTACAAGAATTGTTTCTCAAAGCTAGCACATGATAAAACCCTAAAAACTTACAAACAATCCACCCGGGAATGATTACCGGTGGATTAGCCGCTCATGGTTGTGGAATGCATCTTCGATTCTTCAATATTTCGAGTATCAATCTTCACTTGCATGTTAGAATCGTGTTCCTTAGCCTCCTTGAATGACCAAAATCGCCCAAGAACTGTGGTGTAAAAGATGGATCTCGATTTGGGGAAGAAAAACCTAAATAACCTTTGAAATTCGGTTGTTTCGCCCAAAACCTGCGTCTGAAACGCACCCAGCATAGGCTTACGCTGGGAGGGCGTAGGCCTACGCCGGTCCACTGGAAGCTGCTGTGAAGAAATTACTTAGGCGTAGGCCTACGCTGATATGGCGTAGCCTTACGCTGACCCTCTGATGCTTATGTTTGCAATTTGCCTTCGGCGTAGGCTTACGATGTAGCAGCGTAGCCTTACGCTGACCCTGCATTTTGCCCCGTTTTCTCCGTGTCTCTTCCGACTCTTGCATCACTCGCCTAATATCTTCTAAAATCATACTTTAAGCTTCCAACACCTGCACATGCATGGCTACACAAAACCTTTGTATTCCACATATCAAAATGCATAAATATAACATATTGCACCTCTTAATACATGAAACTTTGGTCACTCATCATATCCCCACACTTACTCTTTTGCGTCCCGAAAAAGAATTATGCAATGGAATCATAATTGAAACCTGCTCTCATAATCTCATACAATTAAAACATAATCACACATTGACTGTAACAATTGGTATTTCTATCCGACTAAACCCAACCACCGATCTATTTAGCCCCCGATTCTGTGATCTACTATCCTATTTATTACCAAACAACAGTTTCTCTATGGGTCTCACATTCAGGAAGCTACAACTTAGTCTAATCCCATCTCAAAGTCATGTTTAGGCACGGGTTAAACCTTGTAGATTTCCCACCACTATAAACACTAATTTACGAGTTTTTGAAAATTATGGGATTATGGATCGATGGATGCATGTTTTTGAGCTTTTATTATTATTTTATTAATGAACCTAACCCAGTGGTGTTTCAATCACGCTGGAACACGATATATGACACGTAGGCTGTAGTTCTTAAACCATGAAGTACATAAGCTTCGGAGCATGGGTGTATCCTTCAAGTCACCATCCCAAAGGGAAACACGTACTCCTAACTTAGTCATCCAATATTGATCACTTAAGTCCCACCCATGGGTGTATCCTTCAAGTCACTATCCCGAAGGGAAACACGTAGGCTGAACTCAAGCTCTCAATTTTGTTTAATTAAGCTCATGCAAGATGGATTATGGATTGCGGGCGTCACCAATTTTCGGATTTATTTTCATAAAAAGAAAGTGGTGTGCCAAGTAATTTAAAAAACTTATAAATTTTTGCTTATAGTGGTACCTATCACCCTATGATGACAGTTTCAACCTTGCCGAAACCCCTAAGATAAGAACCCACAAGACATCCTGAATTAATTGTCAATTAACCCTAGATACAATATCAGGATATTTAAGCTCTTTAGATCGGTTGGGCCTACCAAAACATTACAAATCAAACGCGTTTTCTATTTATTATTCAATTTGATCACACAAGCATAGTTTCCAATTATATCTATCATTTTCCATTTATTTATAAAAATTCTGATCCACGGACATTTTTGAAAATTTTTAAATTTTTATGGATTTTTCAATTTTTATATATATATTTTTTCTATACAAACTCAGTCTCCCATCCCCACACTTGAACCTTACATTGTCCCAATGTAAATAGTTATGAAATGTAAAAGTGCGGTTAGTGGGTGCAAAAATAACCAATACCCAATAACTCCCAATATCCAACTCAACGATTCCCATAACCATAAGCACCAACCCAATCACAATCAACCAAGTTTCAAACATAAACACACCAAAACAAACAAAAACAAATTCGTTCAATCAAAGCAACATAAATATGAGAAAGAGTACGTGGACCTGATTAGAGGTGATCATAGAGTGCTTGAACCATCACCAAAAATGGACTCGTAAGTCTTCCATGAGTCTTCCCCACACTTGAGTGTTGCTATGGTGACGAAAACTAAAACACACAAAACAAAACAAAACAAAGCAAAGACAAAATACAAGCAATCACAAGCCGGGTTGCCTCCCGGTTAGCGCTAAGTTTATTGTCCTCAGCCCGACATTACCTCCTTATGGAGGTTGAAACACAAAATTGCTTCCACTAGCTCCCTCACCACTTCGGTTCTTATCACTCCAACTCCAAGATTCATCTCTCGTAAATTTCACATCACACAAATCTACTTTCTCGTTCGGATGTTGGACATGGTCGGGTGGTTTCTTTTCATCTTTCAATCTCTCAGTTTTCTTCTCGATTGCCTTCGGCTCGTCTTTCACATTAAACCTGTCAAACATGATACCTTTGTTTTTGGTGTCACCCTCATTTGCCTTGGCGCGAGGATGACCCACGTTAGTAGTGACTGCTTTTGAACACTTATTTTCACCCGAATATGTAAATGAATTTGAAAAAATATTAATGTTCAACTTACGCTTCCCAAAGGTCATGTCAACAGTGCCGGTTCGGCATTTGATTTGTGCATTTGCGGTTGCCAAAAACGGTCTTCCCAAAATCACCCGTGGCTCCTCCTTAGCAAGTGGTGCATAATCAAGCACTAAGAAATCTCCAAGATAATAGAATTCTCCAATCTTCACAGCCACTCCCACTAGTTTCCCCCAAGGACGTGTGCATGTAGCATTTGCTAACACCAACGTGGTGTTGTATTCTTCTAATGGACCAAAATTGTATTGGTCATACACGCTCCCTGGTAGAATGCTCACCCCCGCTCCATAATCTAGCAGTGCCAACTTAGTTTTGAATTCCCCAATTTGAATAGGAACTAAGGGTTCTCCACACTCAATTTCCTCCTCTTCTCCTTCTTCACCTTCTTCATTGCCATGAGCCACATCAATTGCACTAACATGATGTTGTGGCTTCAATGTGTTGTCAATTGGCAGTTTACCTTCATTTTGTTTTAGCAAAGATATTTCTTCGGCCATTTGCCCCACTTGTCTTTCCAATGCCACAAAAGACTTGTCTCTCATTTCATTCTCCCTTTTTGACTCTTTCATCATCTCCAACAGTGCATCCAGTTTTGAATTAACCGCGTCATCACCCCCCGATGATCCACCTTGTTGTTGATGATCTTGATTGTAATTCCTTGGGGGGTAATTTGTGTTCCGGTTATTGTTATATGAACTCCTTTGGTAACCGCCCGAATTGTAGTTCCCTTGTTGACGAGGTTGGTATGACGAAGTACCTTGATTTGAACCTTGGAAATTTGGGTTCAATTGGTTTGATGCATCCCCGTATTTGAAGTTGGGATGATTCCTCGAGCTCGGGTGATAGGAGTTTGAGTTTGTATCATATGGTTTCCTATCACCAAAAACTTGGTTCACTTCTTCTTGTCTACCATCTTGCAATGGGCAACTTATGGCCTTGTGTCCTAAATCCCGACAACTCTCACAAACATCAAAACGGGTTTTCACTCCCGCTACTTCCTTTTTCTCTCCTCTTTTCAAATTGGCCAATTCTTTCTCCATAGAGGCTAACCTCTCCTTCGTCTCATAGTCCGGGGCAGATTTTGAAATTGGGTGTTTGGCTCTTCGGCTAGCCGATGCCTCGGATTTTGAACTTTGGCTCATTCTTTCTAAGAAATCCCAATCATCTTCTTCGGGATTAGACAACAATGTCCCATTACTGGTGGACTTCAAGTACTTCCTCTCCTCTTGATTCAAACCATCAACAAAACACTTTACTAGTTCCCACAACTCAATTTGATGGTGGGGGCATTTCCTCAACAACTCCTTGAAACGGGTAAAAGCTTCATGTAAAGGTTCACCTGTTTGTTGTTGAAAAGTCCGAATCTCAATTCGGGAGTCATCTGTCTTCGCAACCGAGTAATATTCGTCCAAGAAAACTTGTTGCATTTCATCCCATGTGTAGATGCTATTAGCCGACAATGTGATGAACCATTGCTTTGCTCGATCTTTGAGGGAAAACTGAAAAAGTCGAAGTTTGACCTCATTTTGGTCGAAGTTTTCATCCCCAATTGTGCTACAGATGGCAGCAAACTCGGCTAAATGGGTGTATGGTTCTTCGGTGACCATACCATGAAAATGTGGGAGAACGTTGATGTAATTTGGCCTTGAATTGAATCGCCTCATTCCGGGAATTGGTGGAACAATTGGAGAAGCATTCTCCGAAATAGCCGGTCGAAAGCGACCGTTAACTCCACCCATAGGGGCTACCGGTTGTCTTCGGTTTTCATTATTGTAGCCCCCATTAAATCTCCTCCCTTCCTGTCTAGGAGGATACCCAAATCTCTCTGGTCGACCTGTTCGACCCATTGGTTGTCTCGCCCTTTGGTGAACATAATTCACCTCTTCTTCCTCTCCAAAGCCTTGCCCCTCGTTATACTCTCCATATTGGCTCCTCTCACCATCCTCATACTCCTAATCGCCAAACCCTTCACCATTCCCAACATCTTCATTATCGTCATACCCAAAATATTCACCATATTCATCCTCCCAACCCTCGTTCTCATTGTTTCCGGGAGGGGTTTGATTTTGTTGTGGTCCCCTTCTTCCTTGGTACGTGGGATTGGTACGGATGTTAACGGGTCGGTTTTGTTGAACTGGACCCGACCCACAGGGTTGGTTGTTATTGATAGGTATAGGTGGGGTTTGGGTTGAGGTTCGGTGAGGTGGAGTTGGTGGGCGGTTAGGGATAGGGCCTCTGTTTGGAGTTGGGCCACGGTTTCTCATGCTAGATCCAGAATGACTGCTTCGACCATCCATTGATGATGGTTCCGATTAAATAGGTTGTAAATTTTGTTGTTGGTTTCGGTTTTGCCTTGCTATCCTCTCAATTTCTGGTTCAAACACAAGCGGTGAAGTTCTCTCGGATGAACGGGTACGCATGCACTAATCTGTCACATGCACACACAAACAAACACCACGCGTAACACAAAAATAGGAGAAGATTAACTAAACAAAACAAGTAACAAATAGTAACACGAGTCAATTAAAAATAAAACACCAAGCGCACACACTCCCCGGCAACGGCGCCAAAATTTGATCGGTGTCGAAGGGGCCGGTCAAAGATAAAGAAATAGAGTGTCCTAATCACCTTAAACTAGTTAGGGTAAGAAGGGTGTCGAACCACGAAGAGTTTGTGGTCGGTGCTCAACTTCAATTAACAATGCAAATTATGAAGTTACAACGGGTCTTTCTGACCAAACACAATCAATGATTTAAGTGAAAACTTTATAAACTCAACAAACAAATCAAGTACCAAACAAAACGGTTTAAGTTGTAAACAATAATTAAAAAGGGTATCACACCCGGGTTTCAAGCTCACAAATAATTAGGGATTATCACACCAACATTTGAGTTCAAACAATCGAATGGTTATTCAAATCTAATTAACCAAATCTAACCAAGATCACCAACATTCATACATCATCGGAAAATAGTGTAAAACAATATTCACGAATGAAATCGAGACAAATGTATGCAATATAGAATTAGATTAATCAATAGATTCAACATAAATCAAAGTTCATAGCAATTATCATTTAACGGGGTCAATGGTGCAAGAATTTATCGACTCCCGTGAGTTCATAACCATACTAAACACAAAGATTCAAGTGTTTCAAACCTAACGATTACAAGAATTGTTTCTCAAAGCTAGCACATGATAAAACCCTAAAAACTTACAAACAATCCACCCGGGAATGATTACCGGTGGATTAGCCGCTCATGGTTGTGGAATGCATCTTCGATTCTTCAATATTTCGAGTATCAATCTTCACTTGCATGTTAGAATCGTGTTCCTTAGCCTCCTTGAATGACCAAAATCGCCCAAGAACTGTGGTGTAAAATATGGATCTCGATTTGGGGAAGAAAAACCTAAATAACCTTTGAAATTCGGTTGTTTCGCCCAAAACCTGCGTCTGAAACGCACCCAGCATAGGCTTACGCTGGGAGGGCGTAGGCCTACGCCGGTCCACTGGAAGCTGCTGTGAAGAAATTACTTAGGCGTAGGCCTACGCTGATATGGCGTAGCCTTACGCTGACCCTCTGATGCTTATGTTTGCAATTTGCCTTTGGCGTAGGCTTACGCTGTAGCAGCGTAGCCTTACGCTGACCCTGCATTTTGCCCCGTTTTCTCCGTGTCTCTTCCGACTCTTGCATCACTCGCCTAATATCTTCCAAAATCATACTTTAAGCTTCCAACACCTGCACATGCATGGCTACACAAAACCTTTGTATTCCACATATCAAAATGCATAAATATAACATATTGCACCTCTTAATACATGAAACTTTGGTCACTCATCAGTAGTCTTGATTATAATTTTTCTGATAGCTTTGATACTCAGGACCACCACCATGTGAGTTGTATATTGGGCAATCTTGAGCCCAATGGCCAGTGATGCCACAGTTACTGCATTGCTCATAGTAATACTGGTCATCATGATAATTCATGTCCATGCCGACATGCACAAGTGGCACACCCAAGTAGTTCTGATCGAAGAAATAAACAAAATAAACAAAAAATAAAAACAGAAGTAAAGAAAATCTTTTTGGGGTTTTGATAAGAATTAAAATCAACTAAAGACAATAAACTAAAGCAATAGAACTAAGCGCACCGATTCCCCGGTAGCGGCGCCATTTTGATCGATGTCGTTATGTCGGTCAAAAACAATCCTTAAACACTTAACTAGTAAGGGTAAGAAGAGTATCGTATCCACGAGGAATCAGTGGTTAGTAGAATTGCTTAGTTTGATAATTAGGATGAAAACACACAGATCAAATAAAGATGCAACCTCCTCCAAACTTCAGATTCTAGGTTTATGCAAAACTCAGTTATTTAATTGGACACCACATAGACATAGTGTTGGAAAATCAGTTAAAATAGTAATTGAAGACAGGCTGTTGTCAGCAACCTATACAACCAGTTCCGTCACAAACCAGTATAATTCAATCACCCAATTTATGAATGCCATGTTACCCCCTTTAGTCACCCAACCCTGCTACTAGGTTTTGTCATCAACCGAACAAGATCGTAAAGTAAGCAAACTCAAAGCACTCAAATAAACTGTTTACAATAACTAATACATCAATCTACTCAGTTATTGTCAGAAACTAAATAGATCTAAAAACATAAATAAACTGAATCAAAACATGAAACCTATATGAACCGTCCGCCTGGAGGAAGCCACAAGTGAATTACTCGCTCATGGTGAGGGAGATCATCTTCAATCTTCAAGTGGATGTTAGAATCCTCCAAAATCGCCCTAAGAGTGTTGTCAAAAAGATGATTCGAATTTTTGGGGAAAAAACCCCCAATTAAACCTCAAAATCGGTTGTTTCCCAAAAATTCGCGTCCAGAAAACGTAACCAGCGTAGGCTTACGATGGGAGGGCGTAGTCCTACGCCGGTCCCCCGATGCTTGCTGTGAAGAAATTACTTAGGCGTAGGCCTATGCTGTAAGGGCGTAAGCTTACGCTGGTGGCGTAGGCTTACGCTGGACCTGTATTTTGCCCCGTTTTCTCCGTGTCTCTTCCGACTCTTGCATCTCTCGCCTAATATCTTCCAAAATCATACTTTAAGCTTCCAACACCTGCACATGCATGGCTACACAAAACCTTTGTATTCCACATATCAAATTGCATAAATATAACATATTGCACCTCTTAATACATGAAACTTTGGTCACTTATCAGTTTGTCGGACCATTCAAGATAATGGCACGGGTTGGGGAAGTCGCTTATCGGTTGGAGTTGCCTCATGAGTTAAGTGGGATTCATCCTACTTTCCATGTATCACACTTGTGAAAGTGTTTGGCGGATGAATCGGCTCACGTACCACTTACTGACATCGAGGTTGACCACAGCCTTAATTACATCGAAGAACCCGTGGCCATCCTTGATCGGAAGGAGAAACGTTTACGTAATAAAGTTATTCAATTGGTTAAAGTCCAATGGAAGCATCGAAAGGGATCGGAAGCCACTTGGGAAACGGAGAAGGAAATGAGGGAGTCGTACCCTCATCTATTTGACTTATGATAGGTTTCGGGGACGAAACCTATTGTAAGGGGGGTAGACTTGTAACATCCCAAAAATAAAACGACAGTTATAATAACGGAATAAACGAACGAGGCATGGCGGGTCGGGTCGGATGGGTCAACTGGCTATAAATAGCCTATGCCACCCTTTTTCTCTCATTTGCAACTTTTAGAGAGAGAAACCATAGAGAGAGAAAGTTGGCGGATCGACCCGAGACTTCAGCAAAGTGTTACTCCATAACTCGTGAGAAGAACCTCTGGATCAGAAACTCGATTCAGGTAACGATCCGACCTAAATCTGAGTTTTAGTTCGTTTTTGGGTTTTTCGGGTTTTGGGTGAAAAGGTAAGGTTTGAACGGATGAAACTGAAAGATAATCATGGATTTGAGTTCCTTAATGGAAAACGAACGTTTTGAATGCAACAGGTTCGGGATCTTGACATGATCAGACCCGAATGCGAAAGTTAGGGTTTTTCACGAAGAACAGGTCATGCGCACTTGCTAAGTGCGCACGGAGCAGGTCCTGCGCACTTGCTAAGTGCGCAGGAGGAGGGACCTGCACACTTGATAAGTGCGCAGGCAGCAGGGTCTGCGCACTTGCTAAGTGCGCAGACATCAGAACTGATTAAGTGAAGTCAGTATGTTAGAATGGTTAAACCGTTAGAGTCGGGATTGGTCTGATGTGTATTTAACTAATCAATTCAGATCGGGAGTGACGTTGTTGGACCTTCGTTTAGGACAACCCATATTAGCGTATCAGGTGAGTTCTAGAAGCCCTCTTTTAAATGTTTTATATAATGTTTTTGGGCTGGTGTGTATACTAACGAAATGATGTTTAACGAAATGATGTTTAATGAAATGATGTTTAACGAAATGATGTTTAACGAAATGATGTTTAACGAAATGATGTTTAATGAAATGATGTTTAACGAAATGATGTTTAACGAAATGATGTTTAACGAAATGATGTTTTAACGAAACGATGTTTACGAAAGGAAAGGTTTTGAAGTGTTTTTGCCAAAAAGGGTTACGAATGCTTTATGAACGGTCTAAATGAGGAAATGTTTAATGAGAAGAGAAAGAGGTAAAGGTTTTAAAGAAGTCATTACAAATCTAATTTGTCGAATGAATGGAATTGACGAATGAAGTCTGGGAATGAGATTCCCAGCCTTGTGGTAGATTATGGACAGCGAGCCATAGTTGCCACAAGAACAACAGAGGCAGTGCCTCTGTGGCATGTCAATGGTTATGATGTTGTACAACTGGTAAGGGAGTAACGACGGTTACTCAGGGGTTAACGTGACCCTATGTAAGGTTAAATTATGATCCGACGGTATCATTGGTCGTGAGCCATGGCCGTCGATGGAAGTTGTCGGTTTATGGACATGAGAGCCATAAGGGCAACTGAATGGGTATTGTCGGTCCTCGCGCAGTTATGTGACACCCGACAATTCAGGTCAATACCCGTACATGTTATAAACAAGTTTACATTATAATTGTTTTGTGATTTACTTAATTTCACAAACAAGGACATTAAGGTCTAACAAAAACCGTACAGGGTCTTATTTTAAATCTTTGGTAATTCTGGGAGTTACCGGTTCACATACCAGTATAAACCGAATTTAATTACCATTTGAAACTCTAAATAATATATACCTAAAACTAATTGTTTGATAAATCAAACAATCCAACCCACTTGCTTGACTTTCTCGGCCGAAAGTCAGGGGAGCCATTCTCCCACTTGCTAATACACTCAAATTCAGATAAAAACCATACCTCCTCAGTCGAAATCCCACAATCCCTTCCATACTTCTCATTTTCATACGGCAATTTCCCAATTCTCCTTCTAGTCGAAGTCCAGTTTAAGGCAGAAATCCACCACAATTCGGTATTTTAAGAAGATTTCAAGTGTTCTAAAGAAAGTTTAACAGAAGATTCAAGACTCTTCTCTGTTTTCTTTCATCATCTTCATCTCGGTTTTAAGGTAAAAACTCGATATGATCCACTTTATTTTCTTTAAAACCGTATCTAAGCATACAAAAGGTTCAATCGCAAGTAAGATAACAAGAAAAGTGTGTCAAATTCAAGATTTGAACATAAAAATATACAGGACGAATTCTGTCAATCAAAGTGCAGTAATCGAAACTAGGAGTTTCGATACCTGTTCAATCGAAACTAGGAGTTTCGATGCCTGTTATTCAATCGAAACTAGGAGTTTCGATACTTATTCAATCGAAACTAGGAGTTTCGATACCAGTTTACTCAATCGAAACTGGGAGTTTCGATACTAGTTGTTCAATCGAAACTAGGTAGTTTCGATACATATTGCTCAATCGAAACTAGATAGTTTCGATACCCTTCTTGCCAATCGAAACTAGATAGTTTCGATACCTAACTACTCAATCGAAACTATGAAGTTTCGATACTCAATTGCCCAATCGAAACTAGGAAGTTTCGACATCTGTTCATCAGTCACATTGGGCAGTAACTTAGAACTGTTTTTATAGCAAAACAAGTGTTGAAAATCTAAGAAGATATTTAAACAAAAGCAACTAGATTTACTAGGTCGATGAACAATTTGCAATATGAGACGTTCGGTCTTAACACAATTTACCCTTTGGTATCTAGGGTATGAATAGTCAAGTTCGGCTAGAACAATTATCATTGCAAGCATACACAAACTCAAGGTGAGTTCACGGCCCCCTTTTAACTCTTTACTGTTTTGTAAACATCGGGGGAGAAACATACTTACTTGTTATGTTTTGAAAATACGAATTACATTGTTTATACGTTTGACAATATGAACATTTTGGTTTAACTTCTTGTGAGTCTCCCAACCCCACTTTTACTACTGGTTTTTAAATTGTTTTTAAACAAACGGGGAGAAAACTTGCTCAACTAAACAGCTGGACAAGAACACACAACGATTGTTCGGATGAACAACACACAACGATTGTTCGGATGAACAACACTCAACGATTGGGGGAAACACATACTTACAGTTATTTTATGGGATAACAAGAGAATAAGGCACGACTTTATGTTTACATGGGATGAGAACAACACATTGGAGGCCGCTAAAGTCCCCTGGAACAACATAGTAACCATTAACTGTAGCCTAGGGTCCTATGAATAGTACTATGGAGAGTGACGTCTCCCGGTCATGGTTAGTCGCGCTAACCACAATCTGGAGGATTTATGGCCGCATAGAATCTGATAACGCTTAATAGGGGCTCACACATGTCATGGTTTGGTTACGCCTCATGTATGAACATATTATTTGTATTCCTAGCTAGTTTACAAATGAGTCAACAATTCTTATTCTTTTTATCACATACACCTGAAACTATTTACGAACAATTGAATTTAAACAAAGAGTTTTGATCCGGATAAAGTGATCATGTTTATACAAAAGGGTTCTGATTAGTTAAAATGATCAGGTTTAAACATATTTTATGACGGTTAAGTCATGAGAATGTTTTCAATTGAAAACTACTTAGTTTTATGACGGTAAAGTCATGAACAGGTTTTCGGGGAAAAACTATAAGCACTAATATAACTAACTCTGTGAACTCACCAACCTTTGTGTTGACACTTTCAAGTATGTTTCTCAGGTGACCTCTAGCCTTGGCGCGGTTGGAATAGGCTAACTATGTTGGATCAATTCCTAGTAGCTGGAAGGACGTAGAATATCAAGTCTCAAGTCTGTCGTTGATCTAGAAGAACTTAGATCATAGTATTTCTTAGTTTTAGTAATTGTATATGTAATCAAGTCTTAGAAATCATTATTACAGCTTCCGCTATCGTGTAATGAACCAATCGTTGCAACCTGTATTTATTTAATAAGTAAATAAAATATGGGGGTGTGACAAGTTAGCCTTGAGGGCAATACCAAAAAGGGAATTGACGGAATGTATGGTATTGTCGGTCTTCGTGCAGTTAAGCCTTAGGGGCAATACCATACTGAATGACGGAACGAAGGGTAACACAGATTTAGATAATAATGTATGACTTAAATGAATGTTAAAAGTTTTAAATGAACGATCCGTTTAACGGTGTTTATGATTATGATGTTGATGATGGTATGGGTACGAAACCTTTTTAAAGATGTTAGATTATTACATGCTTTTGTGAAAGGTTTTTACTAAATGAATGATACGTTTTTGGCAAATGTTGATGTTAAAGTTTTTATGAAATGCTAGAACTCACCAGCGTAGCTGACTTTTTAGTATGAACATTCAGGTTAAGGCAGGTATGGACGATGGACGGTGATGCTTGGCAAGCGAGAAGAGTTACCCGGTCGATCATGAAGACTGGCATCCCGTTATGAGTTGTTTATGTAATTATGTTTTAAACAATGTTTACGCTTCCGCATGTATGAACAATGATGACGTTATGTTTGAATGAAATTTTCCGCTGCGTTATTTGATATTCATGTTTAAGAACTGTTTGTGAATGAGTAAATCCAACGAGTGAGGCCTCCCGGATTTGGGGCCTTACACCGATAGATTCTTGCATATAATTGCTTCAATTGAACAATTCGTGGACATTGAAACCATGTTGTTTCAAGAAGCAATTGGGAGGCTAAAGGCTTTTGAGGAGAGAACTGGAATGAAGAATAAACAAACAATAGTTAAAGAAGACCAACTGTTGTTGTCTTATTCGGAATGGCAATCCAAAAGGAAAGAGCAGGAACTGAAGAATAAGAAGTGGTATAAGACTGACCGTGGAAATAGAAGTTTCAGTGACAAAGATAGATCAAGTCAGAAGGGTAAGGATTTTGATCAGTCAAAGAACCAAAAAAAAAAGAAGGATAAGTCTAAAATTAAATGCTTCAAGTGTGATGCATATGGTCACTATGCCTCAGAGTGTCCAAGCCTAAAGAACAAGGAGGCTGAATCAAATTTATCACAGGATGAACCAGAAGAACCTGCTTTGCTCATGATAGTTCTTGAGAACAAGAAAGAAATGGTGTTCTTGAATGAACAGAAGGTAGTCCCTGCCAAGTTTGAGCAAGATAATCAAGAAGAACATACCTGGTATCTCGATAATGGAGCTTCGAATCATATGACTGGAGACCAAATGGTATTTTCTAGTCTAGACAGGAATGTTGGTGGCAAGGTAAGATTTGGGGATGGGTCTTGTGTAGAAATTGAAGGGAGAGGCTCAGTGATCTTGGAAGGTAAGAGTAGTGAACAAAGGCTGCTCACTGATGTGTACTACATACCACACCTGAAAAGCAACATATTAAGTCTGGGACAGGCTACAGAATCTGGGTGTGAAGTCAGAATGAAAGATGAGTTTCTATAGCTTTTTGAGAAAGGAGGAAAGCTACAAATGAAAGTGAGAAGATCCCCAAATAGACTGTATAAGATAAAGCTAACCATTGGGTCTCCCATGTGCTTTCATTCTTGTATGGACAGCATTCCATGGCTTTGGCATGGAAGAATGGGGCATGTAAACTTTGAATCTTTAATAGTGATGACCAGCAAACATATGGTGACAGGAGTACCAATGATTAATCACCCAGCACAGGTGTGTGAAGCTTGTTTAGCTGGAAAACACACAAGACAATCCTTCCCAGCAGTTTCAACATATAGAGCCAAAGAACCTTTGGAACTTGTGTCTATGGATTTATGTGGTCCAATTCATCCTACTACAATGGCTGGAAACAGATACTTTATGCTCTTGGTTGATGATTGTACAAGGTATATGTGGGCTTATGTACTTAAGAGCAAAGATCAGGCATTTGAAACATTTAAAAGGTTTAAAATGAAGTTGGTTTAAAGATAAAAGCACTAAGGTCTGACAGAGGAGGGGAATTCACCTCTCAAGAATTTAACCAATTTTGTGATAAAGAGGGAATTGCAAGATTGTTAACTGCCCCTTATTCCCCACAACAGAATGGGACAGTTGAGAGAAGAAACAGGTCAGTCTTGAACATGACTAGAAGTATTCTGAAAGGAATGAGTCTACCACAGAATTTTTGGGCTAAAGGGGTAAGACATTCACTCTATATTCTCAATAGAATACAAACTAAGGCTCTAAAGGATCACACACCCTATGAGGCACTGAAAGGAAGAAAACCAAATCTCAGTCATTTGAGAGTGTTTGGTTATATTGGGCATGTAAAAGTCATCAAACCAGGGCTGAGAAAGTTGGATGATAGAAGTGTGCCTATGGTGTACTTAGGTGTTGAATCAGGAACTAAAGCAAATAGAATGTATGATGTGGGAAAGAAGAGGATAGTTATAAGCAGGGATGTTCAATTTGATGAATCAAAGGGTTAGAATTGGACTGAATATATGGAAAAAATGCAGAATAAAGATGGTTCAGAGTGGGTAGAATTTTGTGTTCAAACTGATCAGATTCAACAACATGAAGGATCTCAGTTAAGACAAGAGACTGGGAATCAAGAACCTGCAGATACAGAAGTTGAAAACTCAGATGATGTGGGTCAGAATTTAAGTGAACAAGAAGCCCAAGATGAAACTGAAAATGGGCTTAGGAGATCAACAAGGACACCAGTTTTGTCATCCAGACTAACTGATTTTCTACTTGATGGGAGAGTCAAGTATGGAGCTAATAGACAGGAAGAGGAAGAAAGTGTTGAACTCCTACTTACTCTAGAAGGTGAACCTGTGTCCTATCTAGAAGCAGTTAAAGAAAAGGTTTGGAGAATAGCTATGGATGAAGAAATACAAGCTATTGAAAGAAACAAGACATGGATCTTAACTGAACCACCAATAAAATGTAATCCAATTGGTTTGAAGTGGGTATTCAAGCTAAAAAGAGATGCTTTAGGAAAGATCACTAAACACAAAGCAAGATTGGTAGCCAAAGGGTATGTACAACAGTTGGGTATTGATTTTGAAGAGGCTTTTGCTCCTGTGGCCAGAATAGAAACAATTAGACTTATCTTGGCAGTTTCTGCAAAAATGGATTGGAGAGTATATCATTTGGATGTTAAAGCTGCATTTCTCCATGGTGATCTAAAGGAAAATGTATATGTAAAACAACCAGAAGGTTATGAATAGAAAGGGGCTGAGAGAAAAGTTTACAAGTTGTCAAAGGCTTTATATGGTCTTAGACAAGCACCTAGGGCTTGGAATCTCAAGCTGGATGCAGTTTTAAAAGAGTTGGGATTCAAAAGGTGTCAACATGAACATGCTGTATATGTGAAAAGCAAAAGCAGTTCAATGTTAATTGTTGGAGTGTATGTAGATGATTTGTTGGTAACTGGAAACAATCAACAAGAAGTGGAAGCTTTCAAGCAACAAATGAAAACCAAGTTTGAGATGACAGATTTAGGGCTGCTGTGTTATTATTTGGGAATAGAAGTTGCTCAAAATGTTGAAGGGATCCAGATTAAACAGTCTGCATATGCTTCAAAGATAGTTAATCTGGCAGGATTGGAGGATTGCAATGAGACCAAAATACCAATGGAGCCTGGACTGAAATTATTTAAAGATGAAGGAGGTCCAGAAGTTGATCCTACAATGTATAGAAGGCTAGTTGGCTCATTAAGTTACTTAACTCAAACAAGGCCTGATATAAGCTACTCAGTGGGGTATGTGAGTAGGTTTATGCAGACTCCAAAAGAGGCACATTTGAAGGCAGTAAAGCACTTGTTAAGGTATGTGAAGGGAACTATCAATTATGGAATCAAGTATAATAGATCTGTAGGAGGAAATTTGTTGGGTTATAGTGATAGTAATCACTTAACAAATTCAGATGATGGTAGAAGTACATCAGGAAACGTGTTCTATTACAATGGTTCTTTAGTTTCTTGGAATTCACAGAAGCAGTCAACAGTGGCTTTATCCAGTTGTGAAGCTGAATTCATGGCTACTACATCAGCAGCTTGTCAAGCTATATGGTTACATGGTCTACTAGAAGAAATCACAGCAGAAAAGCAAGATATTGTTACACTTCTTGTGGACAATAAGTCAGCAATTTCTTTGATGAAAAATCCTGTTTTTCATGGCAAAAGTAAACACATTTCAACAAGATTTCATTTTGTTAGAGAGTGTGTGGAAAGAAATCAAGTTCGGGTTGATTTTGTTTGTGGTAATATGCAGAAGGCAGATGTGATGACTAAGGCATTGCCTAGAATCAGATTTGCAGAAATGAGATCTATGCTTGGTGTTGTGGAATTGGTTGCTAAAACTTGAATTAGAGGGGAGTATGTTAGTTTGAGGGGTGTTTTGTAATTACAAGTTTTAGAAGGGCTGTTTTTGTAATAAGTCAGATTCTCATATTAGTATAAATGAGATGATTAGGTCTGTATTTTGGTTAATTCATTTTTCAAGATTAATAAAGATCGTATATTCCTTCTTCCAATTCTGTTAATTCTGTTACTAATTCTTGTTAGATTCTTGGTACCTGGCTTCAGAAAATTTTCATTTTTTTAAGCAGACACCTTTACAAGTACTCGAGAGGCCCCTCTGACATGACAAAGAAAGATAGAACTGAAAAAATGTTCACCGGATCGGCTAGTTTCACCGGAATTGGTAGTTGCAGCGAGCATGGAGGAATGACTTTCTTTTGGGTTAAGTTAGATTTATGGTTTTTGTTTATTCATGTCATCCACAAAAGTAAAAGGGCCTGACACTTTGATGCAGGCTTTCATGTCATTTCAACTTTTATTTTTTAATTAAAATGTAAAATATTTAATAATTAAAAAAGAAAACGTAAAGTTGAATTTTACTTATTATTTATTTGTTGTAATCTTGTTAGTTTATTTAAATTCGTTTATTTTTATTTCATTTGGCTATTTTATTTTATTTTTGATTCAGTAAAAAAGAATTGTTATACAGTAACAAATATATAAATATACATATACATATCTAGGGTTAGGTTCATTAGATAATTTATTTTAATAAAAAAATCTAGAAAAAACTACTCCCTCAATTTTTAAACCTTAATAACGTTTTCATACGTTTTTTTAATTACACCTCTAAATTAAGCATTTTTTATCTTTAATTTGAGTATAATGTTGCTATATTAAAAAATAAAAAATTAACGTGTTAGACTTTTTTGATACTGTATATATGCAGTATCATCATACTATATATATATATATATAGGTGAAGGATCAAGAGAAAACCATAAAGTTAGGCGAAAACCAAGAAAATCACTAAATTAATGTGTAATACTATGGACTACGTATACGTAACCGCAATTTTTTTGTTTTCTGTTTACGTATACGTAACACTATGGGTTACATATACGTAAGCCAATATTTAAATGATTTTTTGGTAAAAATGTGTAATATTACATTGATAATCTTATAAATAAATAAAAATAAAATAAAACAAAAAAATATTATCATATGATTGGTTAAAATTGGTTTTTTTAGTGGTTTTTTCTGGAACCTTCCCCGATATATATATATATATATATATATATATATATATATATATATATATATATATATATATATATATATATATATATATATATATATATATATATATATATATATATATATATATATATGCAGTATGATGATACTGCATATATGCATTATATGATATATGAGGATACTACATATATGCAATATGATCATATTATATATATGCAACATCGAATAAATTCGACACGTTAACAAAGTTTCTTTTTAATATAGCAAAATATATATGATGACCCGTTTTGACCAGGACATGTTTATGATATTTAACCCGTTTTAATCAGTCATTTTTCCCATATTTGATCCGTTTTGATCAGTTCATTTGTGCCCCCGCTGACCAAAATTCTTGGATCCGCCACTGTTTGCAATAGATAGTTATGAGGTAAGCTTTACCCCACCCTTGTA
Organism: Smallanthus sonchifolius; assembly: GCA_023525975.1. Lineage (NCBI taxonomy): Eukaryota > Viridiplantae > Streptophyta > Magnoliopsida > Asterales > Asteraceae > Smallanthus > Smallanthus sonchifolius. The sequence continues at coordinate 53,478,701 of CM042041.1, read as the reverse complement.
AGATTTGGTTAATTACCATTAAGCTTGTTATAAGTTATAACCAAGAAATGTCGATGTTATTATGATATTGTTCGAGGTTATAATTGCAGGTGCTATCCAGGTGAGTTCCTTTGAAGTGAAGTGTGTATTAATTTACACAGTTGTTATTTGAAACAACTTGATAAGTAATTCCATATTCCAAGTATATATAACGCGTAGTAAGTACTTTATATGTTCTGAAAGTGGATAGTACCTACGGATGGAAGGATTATATCATGTCACTACAAAAAAAGTGACCACTAACAATTGACTCTTTGTTCTCTCTTCATTCAGTTACCCTATCGAGGCTCTTTATGCAATCAGTAACATTCTGTGTTTGTCTCTTTTCTGGTGATATAATCAGTTTTCGTCTCTTTAAGGCTCGATCGGTTAAGGACTTCAGGTATGTAATCAATGGGTTTCTGATTATTGGGATGTGTAATGTTCCATATTTTTGTTATTAGGTTATGCAAGTATCATCAATGGATAGGTTGGTTTAATAATAGGGCTATACTTTTTGGATTATGTAAGTATCACAGATGGATTATTGTATTCTGCTACATATTATGTTTTGTTATTATAAGTCCACTAATATGTTGTGTAGTTGTTGATCAGATGTATAAAACATATTCTTATTGAGGAGTAGTATCAGAAGTGGCATGATCAGTGCTTGATTTCCTTATTATAAGTCCATGAACATACAAATTTCTATTGTTAGTTTTTAATTTAGTTGACTAATTCTATGTTTTTTTTTACTCAGGTGCATTCATAATACTTGAACTTGCAGAAAATGTGAAAGAGATGGTTAGTTTTTTTGTGAAATACCAAAATGGCTTTGAGTTTGATGATTAATATGAAAATATGAAATAGAAAGCCATTGATGACTAGGGCAAATGAGTGCTTGATTGGGAGTCAACTGTCATGGAATTACCGAAAAATGTGGTTATATGCTGAAAAAGATTTGGTTATGATGGTTGCTTTAAGCATATTGGGAGTCTAGAGTCCGGAGTCATATATGTAGCTCATGAAAATTTGCAATTGTTCACATGAAAACTTCTTTGTTTAGTGGAAAATGTTTTAGAGATTTTTATTTGTTTGGTCGACATGTAATTTTAATATGTTGTGCTTTGATATGCATTTGTATATATGTCTTTGAAATATGAATACATTACTGTAGTGACTTAGATGGTATCAAAAACTATATTTAGTCTCTAAAAAGAAACAAATTGTAATTGAGAAATCGTATTAAAGACTATTTTTAGTCTCTAAAAGAAACAAAATTAGTATTAAAAGACTATTTTTTTTGTCAGTAAAAGAAACACAAAGATTTTTCAATAACCGGTTGGGACTAAAAAAAAACAGTTCTTAATCACCATTAGGTATTGCTTTGATAGTATTATAAACTAATTTTCAGTCTTTAAAACATCTATTTAGAGACTGATTTGATATGAAATCACGAACCTAACGAAATGTATTAGGGACAAAATATACATGTTTAGAGGACTAATTTTCAGTCCCTAAAGTTACACATTAGGGATTGAAATATCATAGAATCCGAGACTGACTTGCAGTCACTGAAGCAATGTATCGGGGACTGAAATGACGTGATACCGGGGACAAATTGAGGACTGAATTTTTATATATCGGAGACTAGCTATTAGTGTCTGTTGGTGCTATATCACCGGGACTGATTTTTAGTTACTAAGACCACTATCGAGGACTAGGTATATGTGACTAGATGGGGATTGGCGAAATCAGTCGCCGATAACCATTAAGTATTGATAAATGAGTATCCGTGACTAGCTTATGTTGACCCGGTTGCTTTTATTAATTTTAAAGATTGTTATAGATGGATCCTTAGATGGCATTCTAGGTAGATGTAAATATGGATAGTTGTGTGGATGACCAGATGGATGTTGAATGGATGGAGACATTCTTGGAAGAGCTATAGGTCCTGTGGTTTTGTGTTCCTGGATGAGAAATGATGGTGGTAGTTTGTCTAGTTTGTAATAGATGTTTGATCATGTAAAACAATTTTAGTTATTAATAAAAGATGTTATGGTTTAACTTCCAATGTATGTTCTATACCATGTGTCACGACTAACCGGTGCCTGAGACTGGGGTGACACTAAATTACTTTATTTCATTTTGATTTTGTTTGATTATTTTTTTTAATTAAAAATCGTGTACATATCTACGCACATTCGGGTGCCTTTGCTATCCCCTTGACTCCTTCAACATCCATCCTTAAACTCCAAAACCGATCGTCCCCATGTGTTTTCCTCGGATACCCCTCCAATCACAGGGGGTACGAATGTTATGAACTCTCAACTCGCAAAATCTTCATTTCTCGACACGTCATCTTCGACGAAAACGTGTTCCTTTTGCCACCACTCGATTTGAACATTAAGTAATGATTATCGGGGGATGTCCATAACAAAGGTGTCATGTTATGGATGACATTTTACTTTTTAACACATGAAAAATGTAGAAATGCAATGGATGAGGAGATCAAGTCAATTACTAAAAACGAAACTTGGGAAATTGTGGATTTGACCCAGAATCACATAAGCATAGGTGTGAAATGGGTTTATAAAGCAAAACGGAATAAAAAAGGTGAGGTTGATACAGGGAAAAGATAATTTCAGAACTTTAAAATATTGTGATAACTCGTGAGAAACAATCTAAACCATTCAGTTATTATGAATTTTTCTAGAATTCTATCATTACTATTAAAATGTTATACTGTCATGTGAATTGATATGTGTATAACATATATAGAATCACTATAATTCTCGGATTTATACATGCATAGAAAACTTGTTACGAGTAACCAAGAAACGAGAGAGGGGATATAAATTAATTAATGAGACGGAGAAATAATTTATTATTTTATATTTATACATTTTTCCTAGTAAGTAAACAATTTATATTGGTTTTTACGAATTCTCGCAATATTTATAGTTTTGAAAAGACCATTATATCACAAAACATATTATTAGTTCATCTTGTCCTAACCGAACTAAAACCATTTAAAATCGAACCGAATTACATGATTTAGTTTTCTATTCAATTACCTATTCTCTCATTTATTAACGTCGGTGTGCCACCGACTCTCAATTAAACCCTCTAACTTTGTTAAAATTACCATTTAAACCTCTAACTTTCTAAAAATTTTATTTGACCCCTATACTATATATAATATATGCTTTTAACCCCATTAACCTTTTTTACTAAATTTTATTTTCTACAATAACTTTCGTTCATTAACTTTTTTTTTAAATCGTTAAATATATTTTTTAGGCATCGTTGGTTATATCAACTGGCGGTAAAATGTTGGTACCTAGAAGTACGAGATCGACACCGACTAAAAAACATTGGTACCGTTGTATAATTGTCTTTGTTACTAAATATTTTAACGAGTTTGTCGTTTCAATGTTAAGTCATGTTTACGTCGCAACGTTAATTTTATAAGTTTTTTTGTGCTTAATAACGTTAATACGACGTTTGGTTTAATAATAATCCTCCAACTTTCTCCATTTTCATATACTACCCTTCAATTTTCTCAAATTTCTAAACTCTCAAGTTTACCTTCAAAATTCGTTTTTTTCTTTTACTTCTTTTTATTCTTCTTTAATGAATTTGCTGTTTCAATGTTAACTTTTATTCGCGCAGCAATTTGCCTATTTTTCGATCTCCGGAACCGAGTCATGGCAATTTCATACGTTTCATTTATTATTACTTAAATTACTTAGCACGTTATTGTCTTCACCGCGACACGCGTAACGAGGTTCACACGCAGGCTTTAATTTTGTACTTAAACACGTTAATGTCACCGTACAGCCACGCTGCAACGCGCGGGTCATATTTTCTAGTTATAATAAAAAAACCAAATATTAATTTTGAATCCAATATAACCGAAAAACCAAAAACCCATTCATTTTATTTTACCTTGGCCCAATTTATCAAACCCATACATGTGTAGCCCAAACTTGTACGCCACTTGCACCAACCTCAATCCTCATCACTCAGCTCACCTTTGATTTTTATTTTTTTTCAATTCCGTGAAATAGATACAAGGCGTGTGTAATGATAAATTTAGTTGCCGTGTTTCCTGTTTTGATTTTAGTTTTGACCTCATTTGTTTAATTTCGATTTGTAAGTTTGTTTCTTCAACTTATTTTCATTACTTGTATCTATTCGTTCATCCCTTTTTTTTCTAGTGTAAGATTTAGGGGTTTTTTTCAGGATCTCAAACAACTTTTATTTTTAATTTTAGTTTAAGTTTGTGGTTTATGATTATTATGGTTGATGGGCCTAAAACTGATATTTAAGAATGGTTTTTCCTTGTTCCCATAAAAGTTTCAAATATTGATCTGAATGTTTTCTTATGCTACCATTTAGAGCTAAATTTAAGGTTTCAAGTAATTATTCATTTTAGCTAAATTTTGTTTATTTGGTTATAACCGAAAACCAAAGAGAATTCTAATTTGGTTTTCTGTTTGGAATTCGGTTTGGTTTACTTTGTGATTACAACCAAAATAAATTCCAAACCGAGGAAACCGAAAAACTATAAACCGAACCGTTGAACACCCCTACTATCCGCTCCATCACTCAGCTGACCCGTCGACAAACTGCTACTGTAAGTAGCTCTCTCCCTCCAAGGTGAGCCCTCAAGACCACTGAGAACCCTAGACGTAATTCTCTTATCATTTCTAGTATAATGGATAAGTTACGCAACATTTGTAAAGAAGCAAAAGGTCATGGTTGGAGCAGTTTTGAATTATTCTAATTGTTTGTTTCAGGTAATCAATCGTTGAACATGTTGGGTCGAATTGATACGTGGGTGAGACGTAGAAACAAAACTGAGAAGTATTCATAAGACTTCTTTAAATAAGTTTATAATATACAAAAATATTCTCATACCTTAGAGATGATTCCCATGATTTTAAAAAAAAGCCCTCCCTCAAAACGTATATAAGGAAAGCCCCAAAACCACTGAGAAGATCACTTCTAGTACAATGAAGAAGTTAAGCAACACGGCGTGTGTTGTAAAACGTGAGTATTGCGGCCATCACAGTAGGAATGGTCACAGCGGCGGCGGCGGGAGTGGTCTTGAATGATTCTAATTGCTAGTTTGGGGTAATCAATAATAACGTTTGTTGAACAATTTGTGTGGATTTGATTTGTGATGTGTTGATTTGGATGTTTGTTATTGATTTAAAAACTATTAAAACGGAATCGATTCAACCTCAAAACTATATTGGTATCACAAATCAAAACTACCATAATTGTTCAACAACATTATAGATAAGAAATTGATTCTACATCAACACTATACTGATATCACAAATTAAATCTACCAAAATTGTCATAAATCCGACACAAATCGTTCAACAAACATTACTATTGATTATCCGAAACTAACAATTAGGAATCATCCAAGACAACACCCACGTTTTACAACACACAACTTTTGCCGTGTTGCTTAACATCCTCGTTATACTAGAAGTGATCTGAGAACCTCTAGGGTTCTCAGTGGTTTTGGGGCTCTCCTTAGATACGTTTTAAGGAAGGAGCTTCTTAAAATCATGGGAATCATCTCTACGGTTCTCGCCGGGTGAGATTAGCATTTTAGACCTTCACAGTCATATCTAATGTTTGAATTTGAACACCCACCACTTATCGTCGCGACATTCACTCTTCGTAAACAAACTTAGTATTAACGATGTTTTCGGTTCAACGATAACCATCGTAATGCCTTTAGCGTCACGTTTACTTTTTTGATCTTCGATAGGGCCTCGGCTGTGAATAAAACAAAAGGTTTGAAATGCCCATTTGTGTACAATTTAGAACGGAAAGGTTTTGAGTTTAAAGAAAAAGGATACGGGGAGGAATTATATTTTTGTATATTATAATTATAAAACTTATTTAAAGAACGGAAAGGTTTTGAGTTTGAAATGCCCTTTTGTGTACAATTAAGTGGCCCCACTGCCGTCTTTGAAACCTCAGGTTATGCCTATCTCCTTCATCCTATATTTGTAATATGTTTATAAACATCTACAACTGATTCTTTCGATATCGTTAAGTGTTCGTTTCTAGGGTTCTTAGTACAGGCGATGTCATTTAAAGGTTTTTGATGATGATTTTACATACAACGTTTATCGTCCCTCTTGATAGATCGACATGATTTGCCTCTAACTGTTTGTAATTTGTTTATTTCTAGTTTGAAGACAGTGTTGTAAAAATCGGGCCTAGGCACTAGGCAACCATTTAACTTGTAATTTTGAGTTAGGCGGACCATTAATCAGAATCGCACCTAGGCGGGTCTCAGCGGACAGATTCCGGCAAAAACCTGAAATTTTCGGCCAAATTCCGACGAAAACCTTGGATTTTCCGGCAAAACTTTGGATTTTCCAGCCAAACCCTTAAATTCCAGCCAAATATGTGTATAAATATTTAAAATTAAACATTTTCATAAAAATTACATATAAAAATGTGTGTATATATATAAAAAACTAGAAATTACATATAAAAATTCCAATCTGATTAATCCCGCCTAGAGTCTAGGCCCCACTCCACCGCCCGCCTAACGATTTTTCCAGCCATACTTGAAAGATAAGAAGAATGTCGCACTTTGAACATCCAAGACACGACTCTCTTGGCTTTCTTCCCAGATAACGTGCTGCTTGCCACAGGAAAAGGCATAAGTTAATTCATCTGTGTGTTATCTAATTCCAATGCCTTGAATATTTTTTAATTAATTATATGACTAACTTGGTTATATTTGTTTTGCTTCTTGGTTTAAAAAAGCGCGAGTTGAGGCAAGGCGAAGCGTTTCGGTCCTAAAATTTGAGACGGACTTCATGTATGCGAGGCGCTAAAATTAAAAAAAAACTAATAAAAAGTTTAGTAACATTCTTAAAACCTCCCACTAAATGTTTTTTCATTTAAAAAACTCTTCAGTAATTTCCCACAGAACTTACAAGAAATATTCGTGCTGTTAGGATCTTGAGTTAATATTTTCTAGACGGACGAGTTTTTTTTATAAATTTTTTAATCTTATCATCTAACTCGGCGCAACGCACGGGGTTAAGACAACCAGTATAAAATAAACCTCAGATGAAATTGATTAAATTCGACTAAATTACACATTTTATCATTTATGTTTATCCAAATTATGGAATGAGTCTTTTAAAGTTTTAACTTTCACTTATTATCCTTTATTTAAAAAGTTTCTTTATTTCTTGTCCTTTAATCTTACGGAGGTTAAGTTACCTCATGTGCACTGCACATGAGGCATTTTAGTCTTTTTATCAATAAAGAACAAAATATAAGTATTGTCCTTTATTGGTAAAAAGGCTATCGTGCACTCATGCGCAGTGCACATGAGATAACTTAACTGAAAAACTTAATCTTCGTTAGATTAAAAGACAAAAACGAAAGAACTTTTCAAATAAAGGATAATAAGTAAAAGTCAAAACTTTAAATGAGCTATTTCATAATTTGAGTAAAAATATATGACAAATTGTAATTTAGTCATTAAATTCTTAATGTAGTAAACTACGATAAATATACAAAAATACTTTATTTCGTTTTAAAACATCTATATCATTGACTAATACATATATAATCTAGGTATTAAACATGCACAGGCTGGGATGGCAATGCTGGTCATGGTTCACTCTGTGGCATTTGACTCATCTCGATTATGAGCAGCTGCACTTCTGCCCTTTAAGGTTTCATTCAAAGTTGTTAAATGAAATGGATCGAACACATCAAACGGGTTAAAACTCAAACAAAATCCAACTATAACGGATCTTTAAATGGATAATACTTTTTGACTTATTACCCAACCCGTAAATCTTTCCATCTTCATCAAATTTTTTAATCAAAAAAACAACTTTTGTCTCCTGCTTTTATTTCTTTCAGCCATCATTTCCATTTCTTCTTTCCATTTGTTATCTTCATCAACTAGGAAACTTTATCAGTGGATATTATACATGTTCGAATATACTGATGGAGAAGCAGAGTGAACCTTAAAAACCTGCAACATGAGTCAAAAAAATATGGATTCACATCGATCATATACCTTTTTCGCGCTGCTAGTACTTGAGGTCAATCTCAAAATTAAGTTCATCGTCCTTTGGATAGCTATTTGAAACACAAACTGGACAGTAAGCCTCGCCGTAGTGTAATTCAGGCTTCATTTTTAACCGAAACAGTTGGCACCACAACAGGTGTTAAGGATCAATAACAACTCAGTATGACAAGTGCATCTTCAACTACTAAATAAACTATTACCAAAACAAATAATTACCCTTCAACATTGTTGGAAGTCCTTTTTTTTAACGGCAAACATTAAATGTTGTGAAGTCGCACCCCCGTCACAATTTAGAGACTCGTTCAACTCCAGCCAATATGTTGTCTTAACCGGGCTCACTTGGCGTCAGAGTTGGAGAGCATCCAAGGAAAAATCTCACCCAATACGGCCCCTTCCAGGCTCGAGGGAGAATCGAGGCTCAAACCCTGGATCGGCATGGGTAAAACCCAAGTGCATCAGCCTAAGATATGCCTCATTTACATGCCGCAGAAACTAATGTGGATGGCAGGGATTGAACTTGGGTCACTAAGAACATCAGGTCTCTCCCTTACCACTCCACCACTAGCTCATTGGCATTGTTGGAAGTCCTAGCAGGCCTAATATAATCATGCTCTTACATAAAACCTGCCTTATTGGGATGAGATTACTAAACGTTTTTGGCAAATTAAATTCCACCAACAATGAAATGCATAATTAGGGCACGATCAAAGATTAAAACTGATTTAACCATAAAAATCCTAAATCAAGCACACACCATATCAAATCAGTTTCAAAATTTAATACCCATCACTCAAATTATGGATTTTGAGCCAAGATCAAAAACCATTTTTTTGCAAACAAAACACAAATTGTTTAGCATAATAGACAAATGTAAGGAGAATTGCTTGTTGCCTTGTAATCACTACATATGGTTAAAACTTGGTCTCAAGCAACAAAATCCTCATCAATGTCGATTCCAGTTAGTAACTTCGATCTCAAATTTCAAAATGTACATTGTGATATAGAATCATAGAATACACAATCGCAGTTTCTCAACAAATTCGTGTAATTGTAAACACGTACTCGAGATAAACAAACAAACATAACAGACACGTACTCTCTGTTTTGAAGTGAAATAGTGTAACCCTTCATAACATGTTACGTTAGTCTAAATAATGAAGATCCAACTTTATGTCATTGATTTTTGGGTTCCTGTTTTGTTATTCGATATATTGGTATCTCGTTTATATACTTTCTCTATGTTTTCGGGGCCTCTAGTGAGTTACAAACAGAGTTTGAAAATAACAAATCTTTCAAAAATCTTTTATTGGCTCAATTGGAACTAAGTTTGTATGGTCAATTGAAATTGAAATAGTTTTAAGATAATTAATGAGATTTAAACTAGAAAAAATAAGGACAAATACTATAAAAAACTGACATACTTTCTGTTTTTTTAATTCTCTCAACAATTTTTTGCACATAGAAAATAAACATACTCTACCTTTTTTCTAAGTAAAGTCACTTAACAAATTTTTACACATAAAAAACCAACATAATTTCTTATTTTTCTTACAAAAATCCTTCAACAACTATTTGCCCTATCAAATGAATCGACAAAATCAAGACAAACGAAATTGACCGTAGAAGCAAGAGCAAAGCAAATGATTCGATTGCAAAACGATTTGATTGTTTATGTGTTCTCACATATTTTGTATGTATTTTTACAAAATGGATTTAATTTGATTACAAATCTTCTCTCTATATAATAATAAATTTGTCGATCGATTTTCTTTATCTTACTTCTGTCGATTCATTTGCTATAGTAAACAATTGTCGAGAGATTTTGGTGAGAAAACTAGGAAGTATGTTTGTTTTTTTATGAACGAAAATTTGTTGAGGGACTTTTGTGATAAAAAAAAAAGAATGTATTCGTTTTTTATGTGTTAAAAACTATTGAAAGACTTTTATTAAAAAAAGAATATAAACTATGGATTTTTTGTGATACTTATAAAAAAAATTATTTATTTATAGAGATAAGTTTTATATTATCAAAAGAATTTCGTAAAGTAGTCGAATTTATTTTTACATGTTGAAAAAGACGTTCTTATCGTAAAAGGAGCACTGCTCATTTACTGATAGCATTATTATTGCACATTGATTCATCAGTTACTTGCAATAAATACTGCCCCCAAAAAAAGTATATCACAAAAACTAAGTTACTAGCAAATTGGGCATTTGGTCCAATATAGGTGTTAATGTACTTGTGTTCATGTGTTGTATGGTGTTTTATTAGAAGGTTGTAAGTTTTAATTATGTGAATAAGTAGTGTAGATGGAAAAGAGATGGAATATAATCAACCCGGGTCAAAGAGATGGAAAAAGTTGGTTTTTGTGGCTATTTTTGCTACGGTTTGGAGACTGTGGATTAGTCGCAACGAAAAGATTTTTCACGTGAATTCGATCTCGGTCTTAAAAACGGTGGAGATGATAAAAGAAGATTCGTTTCTTTGAGTTAAAGTAAGTGATAATTGTAACTCTCTTATTTGGGAGGATTGGTTAGACTTTAACATTTCTTGTTTGTTGTAACTTGGTTTTCTTTCTGTTGTTTCCCAGCTTTTTGCTGGTCTTTTATATTCATATATAAAGTGGTTGTTAAAAAAAAGAATAAGTAGTGTAGATTTATAATGTGTGTTTTAAAAAACAAGAAAAAATGAAAACTGACATACTATAAAATTGTATAATAAATATCTAATAAAATATTTAAAATAAAAATCTACTCACTAGGTTGACTTAAAATTATATGAGAAACGAATCAAAGAAAATAAAATCCCCCAACAAATGTTTTAATAGGGTTGTTTAAAAACTCGTTCTCGATCACTAGTTTATAAATAAGCCGATTCAAGTTAAACAAGCTTGATCCGAGCTTGAGTAAAAGTAAACTTGGTCGTTTGATATTTAAGTTAAAAGCCATTTGTAAAGAAGCCCACATAATATGTTCCATTAGCTCACTAGAAACCACCCTAACTAATATTAACTTTTACAAAATAAATATTAGATATTCTCATATTTCAGCAAACTAAAAATAAACGAGTCGAGTCAAGTTGACTTGTTTAACTTCGAGCTCGAGCCCAAGCCGAAACTAGCTCGTCAAGGCTCACTAGTTAAACAACCCTGGTTTTTAATGCCTATAAAAATTTAATAGTTTTTTTTAAATGATTTTATTTTTAAGAAGAGTGTTACAACTATTTTAAATCACTTATTCATAACATTAAGATATGAGGATAAAACATGGAAAAATAATTAAAATTATTACAAAAAGTATAATTTTATTTAAACTACTTTTATTGTTGGATCTAAGAAGAGTATCATCCTCTTGCAACTTTCTTAATTTTCTTTTTACGAACAGTTTGTTTTAATCCATTGGGTCCAGTTTTGTCTACCTTGGTTCAGTGATTTTGGATCCACATGTTAGGTATTTAATATATAGAGGTGTTGAAATGACCGTTTTGACCCTGTGATCACACTTCGTACATTAGGTTATTAAAAGCCCAAAACCACCTTACAAAAGACGCATAGATTGTATGGTGGGACGAAATTTGCCGAAATCACGTCGTTGTGCCACGATCCAATGGTGGATCGCGATGAAAGAACCACCCGAAACCTATAGCTCATCCGCTTCCATCAGTTGTTAAATGGCTGACTGATCATATGTAATCATGTATATACAACTTAAACTCGTAGTTGACATATTTTTCAATGAACTTAAAAACACGTGCTAATCAAGTGATTAGTTTTGAAAAGAGTCACCTAATAAAAACATCAATTTTCATGACATGTTTTTTTATATGTGACAAAAAAAAAGTTTAAGGCATATTTGTGTAATTAATACCACTTGAGCATAGAACAAAGATGTTTATTCGAAAGTGACATGATTTAAACTTTAAAGGTTTAGAAGTTAGTTTCACTCTTTGATGCTACTTAATAATTATTATAGTGTAACCATAGCATCTTGACCTAGCACTATCATATCATTATTTATGCAAGTTACTTCCACGCGAAACAAACGTGTACGATTTAGCTACTAGCTAGCCCCGGTTTTTACTAGCAATCGCAAATCGGATCCTGTGTGTTTCTTTATAACAGAACCCGATTTCTAGGCTATAAACCGGGTACTCTCACTTTCTTCGGCGCGTCAAGATTTTATGCAATCCATTATTTTATGAGTTTTTGGTTAACAAATAAAATTGTTAGAATGTATTGTTTGTATTTTATTATCTTCTCGATATGAGTTGCATTATTCCCTCGGTTTATGAGATTACCCTATGCATATAATCATATAGTATTTATTGTGTTAGCATTTAAGAATAAGGGGTGTAGAGGGTGTAGTTGCAAGTATATAAAAGGGACCTCACCGTGTATACTATTTTCTCCTTTGAATATCAAACAAAATCAAAATACTGCCTGAGTAAGGCGGATCACGGTGGTCTTGTTCGTCGTTTCATTCGATATAGAAGTCTAGATCAACAAGACAAGAAGATGGGACGATCTCCATGTTGCGATAAGGTAGGATTGAAGAAAGGACCGTGGACTCCCGAAGAAGATCAGAAGCTTTTAGCTTATATTGAAGAACACGGCCATGGAAGTTGGCGCGCTTTGCCTACGAAAGCTGGTTTTACTTCTTTTACTTGATTCTTTTATAAATACCTTGTATGATCATATGAAATGTTGATTGATAAACATGAAACAGGATTGCAAAGATGTGGGAAAAGTTGCAGGTTACGATGGACGAATTATCTTCGACCGGATATTAAGAGAGGCAAATTTACTATTCAAGAAGAACAAACTATCATTCAACTTCATGCTCTATTGGGAAATAGGTATTGTAATTTCTAGCTAGTTTTTCGAGCTAAATTATGTGTTTAGAGACAATTTAGATAGTTATTTTATTATATTTGTGATTAGGTGGTCAGCGATAGCAACTCACCTTCCTAAAAGAACAGATAACGAGATCAAGAACTACTGGAACACTCATCTCAAGAAGAGGTTGACTAAAATGGGGATTGATCCGATTAGCCACAAGCCGAAAAATGATACCCTTTTGTGTGGTGATGGCCAGTCAAAGAATGTGGCTAACTTGAGTCACATGGCCCAGTGGGAGAGTGCTCGGCTCGAGGCTGAAGCCAGATTGGTCAAGCAATCTAGGCTTCGATGCACAAACCCTATTGAAAAGATGGTGGGATCAGTTGAATCCTCGTCAAGTTCTAATAAATTGTTAGCGCCTGTATCTGGGGCGCCAACTAGGTGTCTTGATATATTGAAGGCGTGGAATAGGGTTTGGGGCAACAAAAACAATGACGCTGGAGGTGGGAACGGAAATGGAGATTTGGAATCACCAACCTCCACGATTTCCACCACTGGCGTAAGAGAAAGCTCTAGTAATTTTTTCGAGTTTGTTGGCAGGAACTCTTCGGGATCTTGTGACGATGGAAACATGGGTGAAGAATGTGATGAGGAATGGGAACACAAAGATGAAAATCAGTTGTCAAATTCCATTCTAGGTTTTAATGGAATTAGCACAAATGATCAGAACTACGACAACAACAACCGGCAAAATATGTCTGGTGGCAATTTCCTAGAGAGTTTTACTGATCTTCTATTGAGCAGTTCAGGAACTAGTAATCATCGTAACCTTGAAGTCAGTGGCGAGTCAAACGTTGTTCTCGAACTTAATGGAGTCAACAACGGTTACTATGATGACAATAACAAGAATTACTGGAATAACATTCTTGATTTGGTGAATTCTTCACTACAAGATCCACCTCTCTTTTAGAAAATTAACTCAATTGTGTTCTTTTTTATTCGTTTTTCGACCAAATCAATCGTTAATCATGTTTCAGACTATTGCAAGTGTGTTGTAAGAAAAATGTCAGGGTTTTAGGGTTTCTGTTAGTTTTCTAATAGTTTAATGATGTAATAGTTACTATTAAAAACCTTTTAATCATCTCATAATTGTATTATCGAATACTCGAGTCTGAAATGATTTTAAAACAATTTTAATGCTTCTATTGTACTTGTACTCGTTTTTCCTTTACTTTCACATGCATTGCTTTTCATTATTTAGTCGTATTAAAGGAGAGTGAAAGAAAACACAAGGACCATTGGACGAATTTAATATACATATTATAAAAGTATGAATTGATAAATCTTTTTAATAATACACATATATCATAAAATTAAGTTTATTAATTTATTTTACCTACTTTTACAAAAACGTATATCAAATTATATATATATATATATATATATATATATATATATATTAATATATATGTATAATATAAAAGATGCAATAAAAACTTGTTTGGATTCAATTGTAATATATATATTTTTGTTTTTCTTTAAAATATTATGACCTCTATTTTTTTATCTAAAAAGAGAACAAAATGTTTATTGTCTTCTTCTTGTTATGATGATCAAATAGTAAGTGACAAATAGTTTCTTATTTATGACATTTATAATTATAATATAATAATAATAACAACAAAATAATATTGATGAATTATTATAAGTGCATTTATAGTTCGGATGGGATAGAGGGCATTTATAGCTGTTTGTTTCACGTCACATTCTAGATATTCAATAAAAATCCAAAGGGATATCTTATTTTTTTAATACAAAAAAATCCAACTTTTTAATTTTTATAAAAAAATATAACGTGCATGACGTTTAGAAATATATCCAGGTATATATTTATTTATTTATTATAACATAAAGTCATAAATTTAAAGGAATTAAAGTTATAATTATATTATATTTATTCTCTTAAGTGAGGAAATTAATTTACTTTATGGCTGTCTTATAATTTTTAAACATTGTGGTTAACTAGTTACAAAGATTAAGAAGCACAACTGAATCCATTAGCCTCTCATTTATAAAATGCAACATTTGAATGCTCATACTGATTAATATCATCTCTTTTTTATCAATCATAATTTACGATTTTATTCTTTTGTTATATGTATTGGGACTTTTTCTAGGAGGTCATCAGTTTTGTTCTACTCTTATCCAAACATGCTTAACTACGAATCTGTCTTCTCACGTCTATGTAAAATATATTATTCGTATTTAAGTTCAGACATTCATTTTAAGGAATCAAATTATTTTATAGTTTTATACTAATCGAACTTGCATGGATTTATAAAGATTAAAGGGACCATTAGAAAATATTATTAAGTAACATTATATAATTTTAAACTTATGTCATATATCCTTTTATTTAAATAAACGGTTGACACATACATACATATATTATCATAATCTTAATATTAATGTCAAGTGTCAGTGTAACTTTTATCTTTATTTTAAACATGTCTACCGTAAAATAAAGTGCGATGATCATTCAAAGCATATATTACCATCACTGAACTATGACAATGTACACTACTGAGACATAACTTATCCATAATCAAACACACGTTGTGAGTAACTCGAATTAATTAGAATATTCAATCGCCAATAGGGTTGGTGGCCAATTGGTAGAGGAAAATCCTGTAAGAACACTAAGTATTGAGGAGGTTATGGGTTCAAGTCTCACTCCCATAGGAATAAAGAAATTTGCCTTTAAAAAAAAATAGAATATTCAATCAACCGAAATACTACGATTTTTTGTGCTTTTTTAATTTGTTTTTCAAATAAATTTGTCATTTTTAATTGTTGAAAAAACTACATGGTAATACATAAATAGAAATAAGACATGTTTTCTGTTCTCATCTAGCTAATTCTCTTTGTTTCTATTTTTTCTTTTTCTTGTTGTATTGTTAGTATCTGGTTTGCCCTCTTGGAAATGAAAGTTGTTGTTCAAAAAAAACATAAATAGAAATAAAAAAGGAAACATAATCGTACTAGAGCACGATATTGTAATGGGCCGCTTTTACGGGTGAGTAAAATCATCATTTTATAAAAAGCATTTAATAGAAAACAGAGAAAGGGTTAAATGAAGACTCCGATCACATGAAGTGGGATTCCAAAGTCTTCCAAACAAATATGGCCCCTACTTTTAAAACACTTAAAGTGTAGTGGGGTTAATCCAATAAATTCTTTAAAAAGTATTAATTATTTAGATACATAATAAGTATTAACTATTTAGTTTTTCTTTTAATATTGTTTTCCATGATTAATTTGAGGATTTTGAAATAAAGATGGTATTTAGTTTATTAGTCATAGCAAATTGAATGAAGTCTTAAGAGTTAGAGTGGGGTGTTGTCTATAACATCTCTCTCATTTCTAACACACCATCTCTTTTTCACATAAGTATTATATTACTTTTCTTATTCCATCCTTAAATCAACCCTAAAACATTTGAACATAAGTATTATATTACTTTTCTTATTTCATCCTCAAATCAACCCTAAAACATTTGAGTTGTACATTGAGTTAGGTTAGTTGTACATCAGTTCAGTTTTCACTCGGTACTCTCGGCTTGATCATGCCGCCCATCCCTGTACCGCATGCGCACAACATTGGTTGGGGCGGTGTTCCTTTCCGGTACCATGCTCCACCTCCGCTTGTCGTTGCCTAAACCACACCTTATTCTAAAATTTCTTAGGTCTTATTCTTCATCTCTATTACATTTATTTATTATTATTTCTCTTTTTGTTTCGTTTACTATCTTAACTACTAATATTTTGTCATATTATCTTTTTCTTTTTCTAAAATTGATTATGCACAACATGTCACTTTAGAGAGGGCAAACTTAACCACAAGATGAGAGTGCTATAAGCTCATAATCTAATTCCTCGCATCTTGATATTTTTTTAACACATTCATAAGTGTTTCTTTTCTCTTAAGTTTGTCTCATGCGTAAAATTAACCCTACATAATAACTACTCCTTACAAATATTTGGTATAGTTATAGGGTGGTAATGTGGTTATGTTTATGATTGAGGTTTCTAACCTGATTAAAAAAAATCTAATTACATCAAAGTAAACTTACATGTGATTATACTTTGTGCATATATCTTATGCATATGGTTGTATCGATTCGGTTTGGTCAATGTTCGGTTATGGGATACCCTTAACCATAACCATAACCGCTTTATCGGTTAATCAAAGAACCTTAACCATAACCGTCGGTTAATTTCGGTTATCGGTTAATTCAGTTTGATGACGGTTCGATTATCGGTTAATTTTGGTTAACGGTTAAGTTTTGCTCACCCCAATGTTAAAGATACGACTATTCTGTGGTGACAGTGTATCAAATTCTCTAAATAACATCTATATAATAGAATAAATATGGTATCTCTTAATTTGGGTCAAACGCTAACAAATCCTCTTTCACTCAAAATCTCTAAAAGTCAATCGTTATCATAGGAGCTTACTCCTTTCTAGTGGTGGACCTAAAATTGTTTTCGACAGGGTTGGTTTTTTTAGATGCTCAGATGTCTCTTAACTTGATATCTTTATTTTTAGTATGGGTAGAGTAGGGTCAGATCACATAATAATGATAACTTGTCATTACAACCGGACTAAACTAAGAGCTGCAATGAGATTTTAGACGTAATCATGACCATAAAAAGGTAACAAATCACTCCATAACCATTTTAGAAAAAATAACTTAAGTACTTAATTGAATTTGATATTTTTTTAATGCAACATGTATATAGTAATGTTTTTTTTTTAAGTTCAGAAATTTTGGGGTCCCAAGGGTCGGTCACTCTACGTAAATATATATGTATAAAGATTTAATCCAATGGTCAAACACAATTGTCTTGTTCTTCATTTTATTCGTGCATAAGTACTCATCCCTCTATGTAAATAACTAAATATATATGTATATGATTGATATACATATACTTAGTATAATTTCTTAAATTAAACTTTGTTTACCTAAAATAACTAGTGCAAGTGCACATAAACGGCATATAATTAAAATATTACATTGAGGAAGGTTCCCCTACAAAGTGGGTTTGCCTAAAATGTGTAAGAAGTAAGAAAAATGTGCCACATGTACAGTACCTATTCCATGGGTGAGGGAGTATTAGCGTCATTAATGCGCGCAGAAAAACAACACGTTTATATGATATATGTTATGCTACTTTAACATTTATAACTGTGTTGTTATACGATATAACTGTGCTGATAATAGTAACCAGCACAGATTTCGAGCATCATTATCTTTTTCTAAAAAATCTCAGTTTTTATATAAAAATATAACAATACTATAGTTAAATTAAAGAGAAAAGCTGCTCGATTTCATGGTGTGATTTAAAAAAAATTAATGTATAAAAAAGTTATTTGAGTTTAAAAAAATGGTTTGATCAAATATTTAAATTACTATTTTAATACAAAAGGAAAGTCAAATCATTAATTAACTTATAAATCAATTTTAGTCATTAGATTAGTTTGATCAAAAATCTAAATTCTTTCTACACTTTTTAGACAAAACACGCTTTTTATTTGAACATTCCTCATATTATATTTATATTTTGGAATAAAAAGGCATCATGTGCCTTTTAAATTCAACATTTTGTAGTTGACTATCCGGCATCTGTAATAACTATTTCACGTTTTAATGAATCTATCATTAAGGGTTACGATATCTTGATAACTCATAAATACTTAAGAACTCGTGATAACTTATCAAAAAATCAATTAAAACTATTTTTTTTTACTATATTTATTATTAAAATATAACATAAAAAAAGATTTATCTCTTCATTTAATTCATCTCTTCTCTTTAAATTATTTTTAATAAGTTTTACACACATGTGTAAATGGTAAACACTTACATATGTGCAAGTGGTAAACTTACACATGTGCAAGTGGTAAACTTACACATGTGCAAGTGGTAAACTTACACATGTGTAGATCTTTTTTAATATAATACATGTAAATTTACGTGTATAAATTCATTTTTTTATGTTGTATTCTAACAATAAAGATAGTAAAAAGGATGGGTTTACTTGGCTTTTTAATGAGTTTTCAAAATATTTTGAAGTTCTCAAATGATACATTCTCTTTTCATCAAAACTATTATATTTAGACTTAGGGAATGGATCATTTGAGAACTCTTAAATATTTTGAGAACTCGTCAAAACACCAATCAAAATATTTTTTTGTTTTTACTACCTTTATTATTAGAATACAACATAAAAAAATGAATTTATGTATGTAAATTTACATGTATTCATATATTAAAAAAAATCTACACATGTGTAAGTGATTACCATTTACATATATGTTTAAATTTTCTTAAGAATAATTTAGAAAGAAGAGATGAATTAATTGGGGAGATTGGTCATTTTTTATGTTGTATTTTAATAATAAAGGTAGTGAAAAGAAAGAAAATTGGTTTTAATTGATTTTTTAACGAGTTCTCAATCATTTGATTCTAACCCTTTAGACTTTTTATCATATACAACTCCGTTGCTATTTAAAAAAAAAATAGGATTAAAATAAAATGTTGTACATTTGTTCTAGGCCATTTCCGTTGCTATTTTAAAAAAATCTTTTTTTTAAACTAAAAAGAATAAGTTTGAATAAGTATAAAATAATAAATTGAAAACGAGCATGTTGACCGTGTCATGTGACAAAGTAAAATAAAAAAATTTGAAAACGGAAACCCGTTTGGTTCCAATCCGATCTGTCGGTTTGAAATCAATTTGAGTATATAGGTTCTGAAACCGGTTTTGGGGATGAAATGGCCTTGAATCCATTTTGAAACCGATTCGGTCCGATGCAGTATGATTTTCCTTTGAAAACTGGTTTCTAAACTAACTCAGTTTGGCCGAACTGGTTTTGACTCGATCCGAACCGGTTTGTTTTGGCCCATGATCCGATTTTGTACACCTCTACTAGTGCTGGTATTCTATTAGTTTTGATTTTATTCATTATGTTTGGGCTTTACCCGAATCAATTAGTTTGGTATCGGAACAGAAATTACAAACTAAGCCGAACAGGATCTACATTCTACATATTGATTTGATATTCGTTATGTTTGGGCTTAGGGGCGATAGTATATTGGGCTTTCCTCGTTTGTATTCTTTATTTTTTGCATTTATTTGAAGGAAAGGTTTATGAAAATATATAATTATTTTTTATATTTTAATATAATGAACTTCTGAAAATTACACTTTACTAAAAAAGATAAAAAGTTAGATAAGTTTATATAATTGATTATATATCTTTTTGTACGACCAACGAATACTATATAAGTCCGGTCACCCGGGTAAACCTATTGTCAAAAGGTCACTCATGCCTGTAAATACAGACAACGCTGGTGACCCGGCTCGCCCACCATTCCAAGGGAAACCCACCACCCAAAAGCTCACTGTGGTAAAACCCCTGGCCCACCTGAGCTTATTGCATCAAGTGAGACTCGAACTCCACAAGAAAAACCATGGGGGTAGCTCCTCCCAAACCAATTGATATGTGGCTCATTGGCATATAATTGATTATATTAAAAGGGAAATAATTCTATCTGAAAAATGAACTCTCACAATATGTGGTCAGCAGCTGATAGAACCCGATGTTATGTTCCTTTTCATCAAGTTAAACATAATAGGTAATCTTTCCATTTCAACTCTCCATCATAGGATGTTAATCTTCAATGGCACCCACTTGAGAACATGATTTAATGGAATTCATAACTTATACAAAGTACCGATAACAACTCAATTATATTCACTCATCTAAATGAAGTGGCAAACCTATATGTGTTGGTTAATTTCCTTCTAACTTAGTCTGTTGGTATTTGTATATATTAAAAATGTTCGAGGGCCAGTTCTGGACAAACGTATTCTTGGAGCAGATACGCTAGATGCTAGCAACTTATGGGGCTGAAAGGAAGTTGCTCTAGAGTACAAGGGTTAAGTCGGAAACAGTTGTGAAAAGAAAAACTATAAGTTTTCTCTCATCAAGTCTTCTCCATTAGGGCTTTATTTGTCTCTCACACGCTCTTAGACTCTTTCATTAAAAACGCATCGTCTAAATCTCCGTTTCAGGGTTTTTCATTACAATAACTGTCTGCATCAACGGAGTTCTGGATTGGCGTTAAATTTCTTAACGCTTTTAGTCCAATTTCACTAACTTCGTTAAGTTTTTTAGTTAAATCTTGTTAAATGACCAAAATACCGCTCTTCTTCCCCGCTCCACCACCGCTCGACCACCACCTGCCACCACCCCCACCCACATGCAGCCACCATTTAAAACAACCCCGTCCCCCCATTTGACAGATGATTAACCACACCACTTCCAGCAAAATCACCACCATCATCGCATGAAACCTTTGTCGTTGCTTGGCGTTTCTTCAAATCTTCAACCCCTCGCTATCTATCCAAATCGAGTTGAAGATTGAACACATGTTGCGTTGCGATAAATGAAGAACAATACTAGATCGATTTGAGGGGTTGGAACAATGTTTCAGTCAATGGAAATGAACAGGAGAGAAAGGGTTGAGGCGACCGACAACCGGGACTCTGTGGAGCGACCTTCATTCCCATCCCAAAATCTACGGTTTCAACTTTAAATCTCCTACTCTTTTCCGATTACTCTGTTACCGACCTTCAACAATGTCCAAGATCTCAAAGGCCAGTTACACCACCACCTACAACTCCGTCCACACTTTTCGCCCGAGCGAGGCTGCACACGGAGAGCTTTGTCGCCAAACGCCATCCAGGATCTTAACTATTTCAGAGTCAATTACCCGATGGTGATGCTAATCGTAATCTTCCTCAGCCTCATTTACCATCTGATTTCAATGATTATTTTTCTGGTAATGGGGGGTGCGGGGGTTATAACACACTTGTTACGTTGCAGACGGGTGGGGGTGAGTGTCGCGGCAGGTGGGTGGGGGTGGTGGCAGGTGGTGGTCAAGAGGGGTATTTTGGTCATTTAACAAGATTTAACTTAAAAAACTCAACAGAGTTAGTGAATCGTGCTAAAAGCGTTAAGAAATATAACGTCAGGGACTCAGAATGTTAGGGGTGCACTGAACTTTTAAGACCATCAAACCTCATGGATGAAAACTGCATTTTACTCAAACTTTTATTTTTCTCTGGTATTTGTTGGCTACAGAAGTGCTCATTTTCTTGCCCAAGTTTAATATAATAATTAGTTTTAAGTTATGTAAAGATAACATGCCATATGTCGCCATCCCAGTATAACATTATACTAATGACAGTCATTTGTTAGTAAGTTATGTAAATATTATACTAATGAGAGTTATTAGTAAGAGTCATTAGTTTTTAAGTTCTGTAAAGATAACACGCCATCTTAGTTTAAAATGTTACACGTATTGCATTTAACATGTACAACCACATTTAACATGGGTTAAAAGTCGAAACTACCATCTTCACCTTTCCTCAATTTCAATCTATTCTAACTACTCAAGTTTGATACTTGTTAATCCATCTGATCGTCTGACGGAATATAATCCAAGAAGTAACGAGATCGAATATACCGGATCAAACACATAAAAACGAGATAAATCAAAAAAGTATCTTCTTGTATTAATCTTTCAATGATTACAATATGCTAACTATGTGTAAACACACTACAATTAGAATGATCACAATTAAGCTTAAACAAATGACAAAAAGCTAATTACATTTCAATCTAACAACTATTTATAAGTAATATACTTCTTCCGAAAATGTTTTCGACTGAAAAGTATTAACTTGTACATAATCAATATAAAGAAATTGGTTTCGATGGACTACCAGGCTCCAACAATACATAAGCATGAGTTCAAGCTCGTTTCGTTTATTAAATAAGCACTAATCTTGTATAAACCAAGTTTGATTCAAACTTTTAGTATAAACACAAATCAATGAATCATTTCATTTTCCACTATAAACACAACAAGAACACACTTTATCACACAAGATCCATAACAATAAACCACTCTACTCCACATTAAAAGCTTAATCACAAAACACTTACATAACATAACAAACAATTCTATTCAAATCAAACATCTGAACAAAATAAAAATAAACGATTTACGAACAACTGATGCATCAACTCCCATCCACCTGACCAATAAAAACATCTTCATCAGGTTCCATAACTTACATAATAAAAATATTTCAAATTAATTTTAATTATTTAGTATTTACCATTAAATCAATCACTTAGTGATGGCGTAAATTGCGTAAATAATCCCAGGGATCCATCCAAACAGAGTCAACAACACACATATCCAAAACTCCGCCTGCAATCAAAAATCATTTCTTTTTCTTTGTAAAAAATAGTTTTAGAAAACAGAGGCTTACGTGGCATCCGAATTTGAAGAAAACACCAAGGGGAGGGAGGATGATTGCAAGTATGATGTCGATGCAGTTTAGAGTACTTTCCGACGGCATCTTCCGGTCCGGCGATTTTACTTTTTTCTGTTTCGAATACAAGTGTCTAGGTTTTCTGATATTTTGAAACTTAGGTGTGGCCAAACAACATTTATAGAGCTTGATGGGTGGAATGGGGAAGAGAAGGACACGTGTAATTGTTGGGAATTTTTTTAAGTTGAAAGAAGACAAAAATGCAAGGATTTCAAATCTTATTTTTTAAGTTTTGTTGTTTAACATTATCTATAAGAGTAATCGTAGACAGTTTGGTATCATTATCTTTATATTATACTAAAAATTATTATAAAAAATATATATAAAACATATTCATAAACATATATCAAACTATTATCGATAAGAACAACTAGCTTAGACCCCGTGTAATACACACGAGGTAAAAAATATCAATACATAAATTTCTTAAATTTTATTTATGTATATTACAGATGTAAAAATGTATTACTATATATATAATAAGAATAGAAAACAAAATTCAAAATATGTAAAAAATAATATATAATTGGGTTTCGAAAATACGTCAATTACTATTTAATGTAATTTGATTTTCATTTATTATTTGATTGAAAATAAAAGTTACATAATTAGATTTCAAAAAAAAATTTATAATAAAGATAATTGAAAATAAATATGTTTTATTAGTATAATTAGTAATTTATTAAAAGATATGGTGCATTTAATAAGAGCGAGATGCGGGAAAAAATGATGAGATTGAATTTGGAGACGACACGTGGTACACAAATACCTTTATTTATTATATAGTATAGATATAGATGTTTTCACAAATATACAAAAAAAAAATTATACATTAATACTCTCATCTACTAACAAACACTTTAAACTACTCCTTAAAATATACAAAACTCACTCATAAACATATACCAAACCGGATGTGAATGTTGTAATTTAAATAGTTTGAAGTCACAACATCTTTATCTCCATCTCTATAACTTAATTAAATATTATTATCTTTTAAATTTGTATTTAAATTTGGTTTAATCTTTCACATCTCATTCTCTATCTTTATCTATACGTCATTCATAAACACTTATTTATTATTAATTTTGTTAATTTTTAATCTAAACACTCACAAAAATATATAGATTGATAAAAGCTAACCTCTATATTTAAAAAAATCTATATTTACTAAACTTTAAAATTTAAAGATAGATATTATAATAGAGATATAAAATATTTTAATAATAAAAATATCGATGAATATAGAAATGTTGATGTCAATCATTTTTTTAATAGTAAATTTCTTTAGTTATTGAACTCATTCCTTAGTAACTCATTTTGTAATGTCGGTGTGTTCCTCTGCTCTGCCACGTGCCCCTTATCTATTAGTATTATTTCTTTTTTTTTACTGAAAAACTTGTAGTTAAATATCTTTATGTCTTTATTTAAACATATAGGTTAGAGGAGTTTGTAAAAGCCATGGATGTAATCTTGTGTTCACCGTTTCAAACCACGCCCCCTTCAACCATTTCTTTTTATTTTTCTTACAATTTTTGTATTAAATTACTTTTTTAAAATTCTTATATCACAATGTTTGGGACATGAAAATGTTTTCTGTATGTTTTTCAATCTTCATTACTGATTCTCCGTAACTTCATACGTTTTTTTAATCCTACCGCCCTGCCGTAACACGTGGGTACCGTGAAAAATGAGACCGAACCCGATTGAAAAACATCGATACCGTTATATAACAGTCTTTTATATATGTTTCGATTTCCACAACCAAATCGCAGTAACCTCACACTTTTCTTTTATGTATTTAACCACGTATCTTTTATTTTACTTAGCCACATTAATGACATCGCCTCAACCTTTTTAAGTTTCGTAAGTGCGGGTCAAAGTTTCTAGTATCAATCATTTAGTAATGATATCAATCATTTAGTGAATTACAAAATAAATAAGATCTATAAACAAATTGAATTTCATTTTATCTTTTGTCAACTGATTTTAAAATACGTAATCAATGAGGATTCCAAAGTCTCATAATCAGACACCACATATATATTTTATCCTTATCTATTATTTTTAAAAAAACTTTATGAATCCCTTGCTTTATTAGTTTTTTTTAATGGCGTGGGCTTGACTGACACGTCCCACTAGGGGAGGCTTATACATCACTCTACCCGAACATCCCCCAAGGAATTCGAAATCTGCAGAGGGTGTTCCTAGTTTTTATGAAGTGCACCTTACAAGATTCGAACTCATGACCTCTACAGAGAAGAAACCCTTTGGGAAAACCCTCCTGACCACCAAGGCAGAACGTTGATGGCATGCTTTATTAGTTACTAGCTTAGACCCCGTGTAATACACACGGGTGAAAAACATCAATATTATTTATATATTTTACAGGTGTAAAATTGTTTTACTGTATGCTAAAGATATAAAACAAAATTCAAAATATGTGACATCCGGCATTTTCAGGTTAACTCCGTTAACTCAAACCTCGTTAGTTCAAACATTTTTCGTTACAAACTCAGTTATCTCAGTTAGTCACACATACATTGCATTTAATTTGGATTAATTAAATGTGTCAGTCAGTTCGCACACATCGGATCGCACTCGAGTCTAACCCGGAACGTTGGTGATTAATCGAAATTAACATTACGAACATTTAATAATTTATATTTAATATAAATTATGAGTTTTTATGATTTATATGTGATTACGTGAATTTACGTGAATTATGTGAATATTATTGTTTTCGTACGTGTTTATCGTGTGTAAAGCGTAGTTAGTATTTTTATAAAAGTTAGTAGTTTTATAAAAATAAAAATCAAAAGTTTTGGTTATTAAATAAGTGTTATTTAATTAATTAGAGTTTATGGATCTTTAGGAAGCCCGTAGCCCAACTTAAAACCCATTAGTGAATGGATAAGGATAAGTTTTGTTTTAAAAAAAAAACTAAACATAAACCCTACCCCAAACCCTATTGCCATCGACTTCATCACCCTCACCCCCAATCGACCGAAACCTTCAAGCAAGCATAGAACCTTCGTTCGAGCCCCGATCGTGAATCCGGAAGTAGATACATGCTAGTCTCGACGTTTCTAACGTTCCTACGTAAGTCGTTTCATTCAATTTCATCACTTTTTTATTCCTAAATTTTAGATCATAACCCTAGTTCATCCAAACATGGATTTTTATAATAAAAATGTTAACTTTATTATTGTTTTGCATGTATTTGTTGATTATATGGTTAATTGCAAAACCCTAGCCTCATGTGATTAGTAACTTGTTAAATATTGGAACTTTTTGATTATGTAATGGTGTAGAATTGCATGTTAGAGATGTTTGACACTTGTTATGATTATAATTATGTTAGATAAATCATACGTGATGGATTTAGTGCTTTAAATCTCGTTAAACAAGCTTAAAAACCCTAACTTACTTATAATGGAAACTTTTTAGGAATTCTATCTTGCATACTAGAAGTGATTTGAATGATGTGATAATGGTTATATGCTACTTGATACATGTTTAGATGATTTGTGAAATCAGATTTTGAATACATAACCCGGTTTTACCAACTTTCCAAATAAGGAAACTTTAATTGTTGAAAGTGGTTAGAACTTGCTATTTAGACATGCATGATATGGTTTGATGATTGGTACATGTTAGTTAAGATACAATAACTTGTTGTAACGTGTTAGATGTTTGAAATCACGCATGCTAGTCATATGTTACTAAAGTTGGAAACTTTGTCTTGAATTATGATTTGCATGTTTAGGTTCTAGACAATTGTTATGTGATGTGGTGAGCTAGAACATGTTAGAGTGATTCTATGAATATATTAATGATGATAGTTTCCAGGAAACATGAGTCCCGAACAAACATGCTATTTTTGGAAACTTTCTATTTATAGAAACCTGCTATTTTTGGAAACTTTCTATTTATAGAAACTTGCTATTTTTGAAAACTTTTTATTTATAGAAACCTGCTATTTTTGGAAACTTTCTATTTATGGAAACCTGCTATATTATGGAAACCTGCTATCTTGTTAGAACAAATAGGATTTTGTTGCTAAGTGTTACATCATGATCATTTGTATATAATATAGAAGTATTATACTGAACAAACATTTAATCGTTAAACGGGTCACCAACGGGTCGTCGGGTCAAACTTAGTCAAACTTGCAAACTTTTCTAAACCCTTAAAACAATGAGATTGTTTGGATACTTAGGGTTCCTATCATCTTGCACAAACACACACTTATGAACCGGTGTTTATAGGTGGCAGTTAGTCGTCAAGCATTCTAAGCTCGTTTTCTTTCGCACATACTCTAAGGTGAGTTTCACGACCCCTTTTCTTACGTTTTAAACTTGGAGGAGAAAACATGGGTACGAACATTTAGATCTTACGTTTCTTTTATATCACTTGTGTACTAAGCGCAAACATATCATGAAAGTCCTCACTTATCGAACCGTTAGTATATGGGTTAGCGAGGTAATCTTGAGTAGTACTACTGGGCATTGACAAGCCCCACCCGCGTTAGTCACGCTAACACGACAGGTAGTCGAACGGGTGTAGCATTGACCTAAACATTCACCATTGATTATGATAGTCATGGTGGGAGGCAGTACAAACATAAACAGTCAGCTTCGGTGTCGAAACGCTTTAGTAACATGTACTAGGTTAGCTACCTATGATATAAATTGTAAATGGTATTATCTAGTAAACTTTATAAACATTGAAACCTGTGAACTCACCAACCTAGTGTTGACACGTTTTAGCATGTTTTCTCAGGTCATTAAGGTACAAGCACGAGCTAAGGCATGCATGCATTTGAAGTCCATCATTTTCAAACTCAAGAATTATTTACTTTATTTATTGTTGGTTTATTTACTTTTGGCGCAATTGTTTTAGCGCATGTTTTTCATTTACTTTTCGCTTCCTCAGTCTTACATTAAATCAGTATTTTCATTACTAGTGCTGCATCGTGAGTATGAGCAATACTAGTGGTTTTTCTTAAACTCATATAGAGTCGTTCAACGTAACTAATGACTGAGATCCTGTTATGTCACGCCCCTAACGGTAAAACTCCGTTGGTGGATTTTGGGGGTGTGACAAAATATGTAAAAAATAATATATAATTGGGTTTCGAAAATACATCAATTACTATTTAATGTAATTTGATTTTCATTTACTATTTGATTGAAAATAAAAATTACATAATTAGATTTCAAAGTTCTTTTTATATTAAAGGATAATTTAAAATAAATGTGTTTTATTAGTATAAATAGTAATTTATTAAAAGATTTGTGTGCATTTAATAAAAGAGAGAGCCGGGAAAATATTGATGAAATTGAATATGATGACGACACGTGGCATATAAAAACATTTATTTATTATATAGTATAGACTAGGTTAGATTCTTGTTTGAATCATGAAAAGAATACAACAAATAAATATCTTATATGTTGATAGATTATTATTAGATTCTAGAGGGTCACAGTTAGCAGATAACTTATAAAACAAACAATTCATAATATTCCAAAAAATTAAAAATAAACACCTCTAAATCTTATGAATTATAATGAATTTGTTAAATTAAATTATAAATATTGTATTTAAAAAAGAAAGTTATTAGTCAACCAAAACTTATCCTACTTTTAATGTTTAAAATTTAAAATTATAAGAAAATATAGAAATATTTAAATGATATTTAATCAATTTAGCGGTTGAAAAAAATAATTGGAAAATGTTTAAACGGGAAAACAAAGATCTAGAGGTTCTAGAACGATTACATGTGACAACTCAAAACCTTTATTTATTATGTCAGAGATTTATATCGTTTTATGTGTTAAATAATTTTAAGTAAGCTATAGAAATCATCTCCTTTAAATTACACTAATTAGTAATTATAATTTCCGTCATTATAATCCTTTTTAATAAAAATCGTCTCCAAAATAAAATTTTGCACGACGTTTCTTAGAATAGACGTTTGGTTCAAATTTGAAAAGAAGACGTTAAATCTTGTGGGTGGCATGTGGGCCGGTAGGTGTTACTTTATGGGTTGGTGGGTGGCATGTCGGCGGATCCAGACGTGAAGAATAAGTTTTCGTTATCAAAACAACGAGGCAGAGAGAGAAACACATGGTTTTTTTTTTTTTAACTATCTAGTGATATACCTGTCTTCCGTGACGACGGTGCACGGTTCGTTAATAAAACTTAAATGAAAATATATATGCAACGGTAAAAATAACGTTGCGCACAGTTCGTTAATAAAACTTAAATAAAAATATAGATGCAACGGTAAAAATAACGTTAATAAAAAAACATAAAAGTAAATAATAAAAAAAATAAAAAAAGTTAAGGTCGTCGAAAGTCATAAAAGCAAGGACCGAGACTAATTCCGATAATACAGGTACCGACAATCATGCTATTCACTCATAACAGGTTCGTTTCGGTATGGTACCATAACCGCAACGGCACTCACTATGGGTCATGATAAGAAAAAAAACGTTTTTTTGAATACAACTCTGTTCTTAAAAAAATTTATATCAAAAAATTAAAATAAAAAAAAACAGCTGTGCACTCTCTTTTTGAAAAACGTAAGCAAAAGAAAGTTATTAAAGAAATTTGAAATTACTAAAAAGTTAAACAGGTTAAAATCTATATCTATATCTATATCTATACTATATAATAAAGGAAAATAATAGGGGACACGTGTCACTCTCTAGTTACTCCTCATTTTTATTTTCTCGTCTTTCTCTCCTATTAAATATTAATTATTTTATTTCTCTCTTATTAAATAATAATATCAAATAATAATCTTTATATTAATAAATAAAATTATATGGACACGTGTCACTTTCTGGTTTATTTGTATCATTTTTTTACCTCCCACTCTCTCGTATTGAACAAAGATATTAAAAAAATTATTTTTATATTTTTAATATAAATCTAATTACGGATACTTATAATTTAATTATAAATAGTTCAACTGATGTGATATACCCGGTTTATTCAACCGGTGTATTACACGGGTTTTTTAAAAAATATATTTTTTTATTATTAAGCATATAACATTTTATTTATTCAAACCGTGTAATACACGAGATTTTAACCTAGTTCATTTATATATAATTTGAGTGGAAGGAAGAAAAATAACCACGTGGCACACACTCAATCGAAGGAGTGTAGAACCGGGGCTATTTTTAATCTTTATTATAATTTCGAGTTTTAATTTATATAAGTACTAGGTTAGAATCTAGTATATTACACGGGATAAATAAACGTAATGTTATATACTTAGTAATAAAAAAAATTATGTCTTTAAAAATCCTTGTATTACACGGGTTGAATACACCCATGTATTACACGGGTTAAATAAATTATAATGTAAATTTTTAACACATATATGATACACCCGTCAAAATGGAACAATGTTAATATGTAAATATACGATTAAATATTTTTTATATCGATTTTACCTGGCTATAAAATTGTTTTCAATTTGTATTCATAAAAATATGATTAAACAATTTAATTGATGATAAACACAATTTTAAATTCAAAAATCTGTAAAAATTTGAAATAAATAATTAATTTAGTTGTGTAAAATAGAGGAGTTGATTATTAATAAAAGAGAGAGCCGAGAAAATGAGAATGATAAATCATAGAAATGTGACAAGTGTTTTTTTAGTTTAGTTGTTTATTATTAAGTATAGAAGTATAGATATAATTATATTTCTTTTAATATCATTATTTAATTATTTAATAGGAGAGAGAAGCGGAAAAACAATAATGAGAATGCACTTCAAACCGACACGTGTCACATAGTATTTTTATTTATTAGTATAGATAGATTTTGAGTTTATTAGTTCTTACTTCTTATTTTTATATTTTCAATCTTAATATGTTTTATCGATTTGGATAGGGTTTTGATTAGTTTTCTTTTTTAGATTATGAGAAACATATTATAAGAAAACTAACGAGATCCTATCAATAATTTGTTAACTAATGATAGGGGTGATTATGGTTTGATTTAAAACCATGAAACCGTTCAAGATTGTCATCTGGTTGGTTTTATGGTCGATTTTTTCCTTTTAACTTTCGGTCGGTAGGTTTTAAAATTTTCAAATCGTAGCAAACAGTTTGGTTTATATAAAATCGGGCCGGACCGTAAAATTAATATATATTTTATTTTTCAGATATTTTATATTATGTATAAGTAATTAAGTTTTTTTTATGTATTTAAGCTTGATTGGATTAAAATTTTAAAACTAGTAAATGGGCTAACACCTAACTGAATATGAACAAAAGGCTAGCCTCATCTCTTTTCCCGACAGGATGAGTTAAGATCAGAATGAGATTAGTAAAAATCCCTTAAATTAGAAGATGCAAAAAAAGAACTCTAATAAAAGAAACAAAGTTTTGATTACAAAAATGTGTAATAAAAGAAACTAGTCATGGTTTGGTTTGGTTTTAAATTTCAACGGTTCAGCTTTAGTTTTCGATAATAAAAAACTGTTACTAACGAGTTGGCTCACGGTTTGACTTAAAAACCGTCAAAACCGGACCGTGAACGTCCCTAACTAATTGGGTTACGTAGATACAACATAACTTCCCATGAGCAGATAACCTTCAAAATGGTTAAAGATAGAATACTATTGAAAGTTGGATTCGAATATGAGACCTCGGCTAAAAGGACTTAAGCGTTTACCATTGCACTGCCCTTTGAAGGTTGGGTTTTGATTTTTGTTTTCATCTATTTAGTAGTTAGTGAAACTGGTTCGAAATCGATTACCTTTATGATATGGATAGTGGCTTCATGTGTTAGGGTTTTCATAGGCGAGAAGCATCCCATGTAGGCCTGCAAATGAACGAACATTCAGCGAACAGTTCAACAGGAAGTTCGTTTATGTTCATTCATTTAATAAATGAACGAACATGAACACGAAATTTCGTTCGTTTAGTTAAATGAACAAACATGAACAAAGGTCGTTCGTTCATTTATGTTCATGAATGTTTGATAATGTGTTCATTTGAGTTCGTTAGTCTATTTTGATTGTGTTTATGATAATTATGTCAAGTATGTGGAGATATGTCAATTGTCAAGTACTATGGATTTTTTGTAATGTTAATTTGAGATTAAAAGATTGATCTTATTCTCAAATGAATTTGTGTTTCTTTGCGTTCATTTCTATTTGTTTACGTTCGTTACATAGAATTATCGGATGGACACAAATAAACATGACCAAGTTTATTTCCTTAATGAACGAAGTGAACATGAAATCTCGTTCGGTTATGTGTTCATGAACAATTCGTGAACATGAATTTTCCTTAATGAATTTGATGTATTTCACGTTTGATAAGTTAAATAACCCGGCCTGTCTCACACCTTTTAACATACGTAATTCTTATTCTAACGAATTTGATGTATTTTACGTTTCTATTGATGGACTGGATTTGAGTTTTTAGAAAATATTTATAATTCGGTTAAGAATCTGATACATTCAGAAGCTATATCTATAGATTCTTATACCTTTTCATGGTGCAAATGGATTCCAATTAAATGCAATATTTCTGGATAGCATAATGAAATGCACCGTCTCCCTACTCTACTAGCCCTCCTCAAACGGAACGTAATGGTCCCTTATCATCTTTGTCCCCTCTATGGTGACGTCCTGGAATCTGCATAACATTTTTTCACGACTTACTTCACTACTACTGTCATCTTGCAATTCGTAAGCAATTGGTGCAAGATTCCTCAAATCTTCGCTTTCACGCTAAGAACCTACCTGATTTTCACAAATCGGCTAATGTGGATGTGGTAAAAAGGAGGTTATCCATGGCATGATACTTATATCATGTTGATGTATATGGAAGGCAAGAAATAAAACTCAATTCTCAAACACGTTGGTAAACCAAAGAAAATATTATTGAGGATATAAAAACACTCAAATATTTATGGATTAAAAATATGTCAAATCACAAATCTATCTTATCAAAAGATTGGTGTTATTTTAATTTTCTGTAATTATGATGTAATTTCCATGTATTGGTTTTGATGTATTGGCTCCACTCGTATCGGTCGGGGTTATTTTGTAATAAAATTTGCCTTTAGAAAAAAAAAATATTATATAAATATATTTATATTAGGGTGGTGGGGGTGGAACCCCTAACTACCCTAAGAATTACCCAATCAAAACGCGTCATACAATGCCACGTCATTTGAACCCTAAACTACCCTAATGAGTTGCGGCGGTGTTCCCCTATACCCGCTTCACAAACCCAACTTTTCAACAACCAACCACGGCTTAAAGATTGGCTTCGCGAACCCGTGATGCTCGAACCCGCGAACCCCTTGGTGTTGCGACGGTGTTACCGACTTGCCTGTTAAAATTTTTAGGCCCTCGAAAAAAGCAGGCCCTGACCGACGGCCCCGCCTGACCTACCCCATAGCCGGCCCGGCTTGACCTACCCCATGGCCGGCCTTGACCCACCCCATGGCCGGCCTTGACCCTTAATCCCTTGATTAAAACAAATACAAATAATCCATTTTTTGGAGTTGACTACTTACCTACAAAAAGAAGAATATTCCTACATCCATTACACCTTTCTGATTCCTATTCCTGATTCCAATTCCTATTCCGATTCGACTCCAACCCATATCTCCTCCGCTAAATGCCCACTGGAATCTGATCAACTCAATTCCATACAGATGATCATCTCTTTCTTAATCCATCTCCTAAATTTCCTCACCTTAATCACCACATCCATGCCTGTGTAAGCAGAATTCGATCGGCTGATGAAATTCGGGAAGGAATTCGGTATTCATCTGGAGCAAACCCTACCTGAATGGAGAGACAAATACTTGTGTTACAAGCTCCTCAAGAGCTTCCTTAAGCACATCCCTAATCCCGCCCCCGGCGACGACGATCACCATCCTCCTCCTCCTCCGCCCGACGCCGCCGCCGTTGATCGCAACTTCCCTCCCTTGCCGCCGCACTTGGCCGATCTCCAGGAGTGGTTTGTTAGGGTTTTGGAAGAAGAAATTGAGAAGTTTAATGACTTCTATGTTGATAAGGAGGAAGAATTCGTCATCCGATTTAAGGTCTTGATTATTGTTTGTTCATTGTTGTTGATTATTGTTAATAGTTTAGGTTTTATTGAGTTTATGATACGGACTTAAATCTATATGAAACAGTGCTACTTTGATCAATCTGAATAGAAATTGAACTGCTGGCTTTTAGATTTTGTGATAATCACTCAATATCATAGTTTTACAATGACTCTACAACTTGGTTTTGAAAAGCCAGAAGAGCACCAGGCGACAGGGTCTAAAACCGGGTCGTAAAACGTAAAAGCGCGCTGTTTTTCGTACGTGATGTTAGGTATCAAGAGTCGTTAACGCAGCGGAATCACACACACGCACACAATCGATAAACAGAAAAGTAGAAGACACGAGAATTATAGTGGTTCAGCCCCAATTGGCCTACGTCCACTTTGCAACTAGGGTTCTTTATTATTAGGTGCTCAAGAGAATACAATTACATCAGGAATATATTTATAAGACTAGATTAGGGTTATCTAATTAAGGCAATAACTTAATCACCAAGCTAATGCTAAACAGCCCAAGAAAGAGCCGCAGCCCTTGCTTCTTCAGATCTGGCCAGCCCCAAGAGGTCCAATAGCCCAGCCGCTGGTGGCCCAAGGCCCAGCTCGGCCCAGGCCCACTAGGCCCAATTCGGCCCAAAGCCTTCATAACCCAACAATCTCCCACTTGAAGGCTTTGCTCAATCCACAAACACCATTCAAGTAATCCCTAATCCAGTAATTCCAGTATCCTCCTTATCCAAAGTCTCCCGAGCCTTCAGTCCCCATAAACAAGCTCAGACTTCATCAATTTCCCCTAGTTGCACCCCCCTCTCATCAAGTACACGAAGGGGCAGTTGAAGCTCCCCCGTGCTCCAACTCATTCTCTATCTCAACTGGTCTGCACGATCCACCAGTTCCAGAGATAACCCGAGAACTATTACCACTCTCCTCCTTTAGCAAGACTTCCATAGGAGAGATTTCCACAGTCGGACTAACGGTCTTCAAAACCCAACGTTGTTTTGTAACTGTAACCGGAACACACCCCGTGCTCCCACTGTTACCAAACCCCTGACCTGGTTTTGACCTCCGACCCCGCTCAGCTTGAATCACCTTGGCACTAGGCTCCCTTCTTGCAAATTGAACCTTCTTTCGCCCCTTTGACTCAGCGAACCCAACTTTGTTTTGAGGGACGGTCATACTTCCCTCAGCAGGTACCTCCACCATGTATAAAGAACCTCGCCTGTTTCCACGAGCAATTACCAGATTACCTTTAGTTACCTTCCACTTGCCTCCACCAAACTTTACTTCAAGTCCCTGTTTATCCAGCTGACCGACAGAGATAAGCTTACTCTTTAAAGCTGGAATAACCCTGACACTCTTCAAGTTCCATGTGGTTCCCAAAGAAGTAACCAAATTTACGTCACCCATGCCCGTAACATCAAGAACATCACCATTAGCTATCCGTACCTTCCCAAAGTTACCAACCTTTAAATTCTCCATCGTCTCCCCGCTGTGCATCGCGTGAAACGAAGAACCAGAATCCATAACCCAAGAATCTGTAGAAGACTCTACACAGCAAACCAAAACATCATCATCAGATTCCTCATCTGCCTGAACCGTGCTTACCTGCCTTTTGCCCTCATTCTTTCCAGACTCTTCCTTATTCCTTCCTGGACATTGACTTTTCACATGCCCAACTTCATTGCAGCTCCAGCACCTCACATTTTTCCGAGCTCTAGACGAACTCCTTCCCCTACTCCCATTACTCCTGTTATTTTCCCTTCCTCTGTCCACATTGAATATATCAGAAGACGAGGATCCTCCACTAGTGTTCCTCCGACGAATATCCTCACCCAGAATACTATCCCGGACCACGCTAAACTTCAAATTCCCAGCTCCACCAGAATTAGTGATCGCCGTCACATAACCTGACCAGCTGTCAGGCAAAGAGGATAACAATATCGCAGCTTGAGTATCATCATCAAGCTTTGTCCCAACGGTCGATAGCCTGGACAAAATTGAATTTATATTATTTATGTGATCAGGCACCGAGCTTCCCTCATTCATCCTCGTCATGAATAACTCTCTCAACAGGAACACTCTATTACCGGCAGACGGCTTTTCATACATGTTTGACAGAGCCGTCATCATACCATAAGCCGTGGTTTCCTCTTTGATATTGAACGCTACGCTCCTCGTCAAAGCCAGTACAATCTTACATCTCGCCTTTTTGTCCTTAGTGTTCCAAACCACTTCGTCAGCCTTACTCATTCCATCCGGTTTTTCTGCCAATATCATCTCCAAATCGTTTTCACCGAATAACGCCTCTATTTGCATCTTCCACCATGCAAAATCAGTCCCGTTAAACTTCTCGATTCGAATTTTCCCGTCTTCAGCCATTGCAAACGAGAATCAGAAGAAACCAAAAATTAAGAAATCAGCCAACCGAAGCCAAGCAACCTCCAATAGAAAACCCTAAAACCCGAAACACCCGAACCGGCGTTTCACCTGCAAAACCTGTGATTAGCAGCAACTTCAAGGGTTCAAGGAACCAAACCCTAATCGCAAAATCACAAAAAAACAATTTCCGAACAGCCTCTTTCTGTCCCCTACTTGCGACGGCTCCTAGGGTTCTTATAACCCTAAACGCAGCAGAAAAAACGACAGTAACAGTAACCAAACAGCCCTGAAAAAACAGCAACAGAAAAAACGTTTTTTTTTCCCCCGAAAACACTGTTCACGGCCGGAAAACACTGTAGCGACCGAAAAACACTGTAGCGGCGCAGATCTGAAATCCTTGACAGCAGTAGACAGCCTATCAGAACCACAACGGCCTTCTCGAAACAGCCTTTAACCCCTTCAGCGATTGAACCAGTGCAGACCGTGTGTACACAACGAGCCAAGGCTCTGATACCACTTGTTAGGTATCAAGAGTCGTTAACGCAGCGGAATCACACACACGCACACAATCGATAAACAGAAAAGTAGAAGACACGAGAATTATAGTGGTTCAGCCCCAATTGGCCTACGTCCACTTTGCAACTAGGGTTCTTTATTATTAGGTGCTCAAGAGAATACAATTACATCAGGAATATATTTATAAGACTAGATTAGGGTTATCTAATTAAGGCAATAACTTAATCACCAAGCTAATGCTAAACAGCCCAAGAAAGAGCCGCCAGCCCTTGCTTCTTCAGATCTGGCCAGCCCCAAGAGGTCCAATAGCCCAGCCGCTGGTGGCCCAAGGCCCAGCTCGGCCCAGGCCCACTAGGCCCAATTCGGCCCAAAGCCTTCATAACCCAACACGTGAGACGCAATTTGTTATATAAAGTTTTTATATTTTTCTCGTATAGGCTTCTAGGAATCTAGCATCATTTGCTCAAAATTTAGACACAAATAAGCTCTATATATATGGTTTAATATCTAAATAACCTACATGTACAACATTCTGAAGTACAAATCCAGCCCCCGTACAAAAAGCGAGCCTCAACACCGCGCCTTGTGCAAAGTTCTGGCCTGAAAAGGGCGTCTCACCTGCGCCTTTTGTACATGGCTCGCCTGGGCGTGCCTCAGGTGCGCTTTTTAAAACCTAGCTCTATAAGAATCAACATAATGAAGAAAGAATTCTAATGATGATAAATCTCCTTTTGGAATTGGAACTGTCATAAATCTGTATGTTAACTCAGATTATATAAAATGTGAAAAAAAAACTGTTCATGTTTGGAGGATGAATGTGGAGTTTGTTTTTGTGCTTTAAAGCTTCAAACGTAAAGCAGCAGCTCGTGTTTGAAGCTTGATTTCAAATGTTGAACTCCATGTCCCAAATACTGCTTGAAGGAAGCACAGCACCACAAGTACC
The DNA here is from genome assembly GCA_023525975.1 of Smallanthus sonchifolius. Lineage (NCBI taxonomy): Eukaryota > Viridiplantae > Streptophyta > Magnoliopsida > Asterales > Asteraceae > Smallanthus > Smallanthus sonchifolius. Next base: position 53,440,322 of record CM042041.1, on the reverse strand, counting down.
AATTGTCTGAAAACTTGTTCTTTTTGGGCAAGATAATATAAGTGAAAGTTTGGCTTAATTACTCTGGTAAAGTAACTGAGAGTGGTGAAATAGATCTTATTAGGGGACTATGATGATGATATGATTATTTGTTCCCTGTAGGCTGCTTAGAATTCATGGACTGATAGTGTTTGCAACTTGTGATACTCATCTATATGTTAGTTACATTATTGGATACATGTTAGTTACTAGAACCGCTTATGTGTGACAGCTTCAAGGATATGGAAATGGTTTTGTACATCATGAGACAACTTGTGAATTGTGATGTAGATCATTTAACCTCCTCAAACTGGTTTTTTTTTTTTGGTATTTTGTGTGTGAACTAGTTTTTTTTTCTCCTTGAATAATGAATACTCAACTGTCATCTACCTACACACTCATTTTAAAGAATTCAGAATTGTAATTATCTTGATGATAATCTTTCTCTTACAGACCCTTCAGAAACTGAATTTACCTGTATTTGATGGCACGGCTTAAGCTAAATTGGATGATGTGTTTTTTCTGCTGGCTTGTCCTATGTTTCTATATGTTAGTTTATTGATATCTCATGTAATTTGAACTTAGCGTATTAGAACACACTCTGCTGCATCACCTTTTGTTCATAACTTCTTGATTTAATCAGGAGTTAAAGGAAAGAATTGAGCTAGTGAAGGAGAAAAGCTGGAAAGATGGAAACTTTTCATCAGAAAGTGAGTTCAGTGATGAGATGATGGCGATACGCAAAGACTTTGTCACAATCCATGGGGAGATGGTGCTTCTCAAAAACTATAGCTCCTTAAATTTTGCAGGTACTACAGTTTCAACTTCAAAATATTTGTCCTCCAATATTTCATAAGGCATTTTCCACTGTTTCAAAAGCTACAGCGTTTCCGCAGTTTTAACTATCGTTCTAGTAGAGATGGTAAAGTGGATGGGTTAGGTGGGTTGGGTAACGGTCAAAATGGGTAATTTTCTGTTCAGGTCTGGTTGATAAAAAACACTTTTTTCTTAAAACTTTCAACTTTTTTTATAAATAATTACTGTGTCTAATATGATTAGAAAAATTACATTATCCCAGTAATGATCTAATTTAGGAGGTTTCATGCATTAAAAATACATAGCGGGCAACTTTTGATCCATTCGACCCGTTTCTTTAAAGCTATATGTTCACTTGTTTGATTTGTTAGAGATAAAACATACCTGAATCGTCCCATTCATAAATAAATGGATTGAAATTGACCTCTCTGGTTTTAAGTGTCCTAGTAAGTTCAGAGGTGGACATATGCCCAATATTATGTATCGTATACATGCACTAAACTTTTTTTGTTATTTAAAAAGACAAATTATTATGCATACCTACTCTGAATTCCTGGATCGGCCACTGCTTGTAATCCTGTGTCCCTTGCTTTTACTCATCAGGGATTATAAAAATTTTGAAGAAGTATGACAAAAGGACCGGGGGATTATTGCGTGTACATTTTACACAACTTACCCTTCGTCAACCCTTTTTCACAACCGAACCTCTTACTAGATTGGTCCATGAATGTGAGGAAAATCTTGAAGTCCTTTTCCCTTTAGAGGCTGAAGTAGTTGAATCATCTAGCAAACTAGATGCTGAAAATATAATAACCACATCAACTGAGGTAGAAACTTCAGATGTATATAGAAGAACAATAGATGCAATGAGAACAATAAAGGGTCTAAAAAAGGAAAGTTCAACCTCAAATCCGCTTTCGTTTGCGTCTATTTTTGGCAACCAGGATGTTGACACGGGTGCCATAACTAATGAAGACTCGCCTACGAACTCACCGTCTTCTTTTCAGGATGCAAAGGGAACGGGATCCGGATGATCAACTTATGATAGATCCTAGTAGGTTTCTGTTTTTGGTTTTGGTTTTTGATAAAACTTGTTTTTTGCATTATATTTTTCTTTAGAAACATTGGAATTTTAGAACAATGATTTTGTACAACTATGTGTGTTTGTTCTTATGTGTCAAGAGAATCTAATTACCTTGTATCATATTTGAATCTTTTAACATTCTATTTCTTGGTTTTCTGCATCCAACGGTTTATGTGATAACATCTTGAGGCCACATGCACAGCGTAAGCTACAATTTACTTGATTCCGTTTGTTAGTAGGGTATTGACGGATCCAGTGACTTTTTCAATAACAAGTTCCGATGATTAGAAAGGTCATATTTGATATTTTCTTAATCCTCAACTTTAGTTGAATTGTGCCCCATGTGTACATATTTTTTTTTGAGTAAAGTAGACGGATAATGTTCCCTGTTTTTTATTAAAATTTTGGATGTGGTCCATAGCTTTTTAAAAATACATGGATGGTCCATGTGGTTTAGTGTAACCTTTTCACACAGATAGTGTTTAAAATTTTATACATAATTAATGTATTAATTATGGTTTAAAAAAGTTATAATTTTAACTTTTGCTCAGTTTATAAAATAATCGAATAAGGTTCAAGTAAAATTAGAATAAGTTAAATCTATACTATATAATAAATAAAGGTTTCCCAATGCCACGTGTCGTCTCTATATTCATCCTCATAAAAATTTTCCCGCCTCTCTCTCATAATAAATGCAATTCCATAATTTCAATAATAATATTTTTAAACAAATTATTAATTATACTAATAAAACATATTTATTTTAAATTATTTCATATTATAGGAAACTTTGAAATGTAATTATTTAGCTTATGTTTTCAATCAAATTATAAATGAAAGTCAAATTACATTGAATAATATTTAATGTATTTTTAAACTCAATCATATATTAATTTTTACATATTTTTTTATTTTGTTTTCTATTGTTAGTATATGTAATACATTTTTCCACCTATAAAATACATATATAAAGATTTAAGAATTTTATGTATTAATATTTTTCACCCTGTGTAGTACACAGGTTCTAAGCTAGTAATTGTAATAGATGATTGATTTTATTAATAAAATAAAATATATATGATTTTAAAAACAAACTAACAAATTAAGGAAAAACTGGAGATGCGGGGGATCGAACCCCGTGCCTCTCGCATGCAAAGCGAGCGCTCTACCATTTGAGCTACATCCCCGTCGTTTACTATGTTTTTACCTTCCATTATTAAGTAGTCGCTACTATATTTTGACATTGCTAAGGACCGCATAGTGTGGTCTCTTCTTGAGGCCTTGATATGTATTGTAGAGTATGTTTTTTAATATTTAATTCTTTGACAAATATCTGTAAGAAATAATTTTAAATAAGAGAATCATCAAATAAAAAGTGGGTTTTACCTAAATAGTCTATTTTAAAAAAAAACTCGATATCCGGCACATACGAACTCTGATTGAACTCATTTCAACGGCATTGGAATCGGCTCGTCGAGCTTTGATATCTTAGCTTTTAGGGTTTAGCTTTTGGGTTTTAGTATTTAGGGTTTAATTTTTTAGGTTTTAGCTTTAAGATTTAGCTTTAGGGTTTAGATTTGTGGGTTTAGCTTTTAGGATTTAGCGTTTTTAGCTTTTAGTTTTTCCTTAGGGTTTAGTTTTAGGGTTTAGTGTTAAGGTTTAGGGTTAGGAATTTGTGTTTAGGATTCAACGAGCCGGTTCCAACGCCACTGGAATGAGTTCAATCAAAGTTCGTTAGAGCCAGATATTTAATTTTAAAATTCTTTTTAAGCTAATTAGGCAAATCTCTTTTTTAAGGGATCCTCCCTCTTACAAGTTATATACGACATCCAATGGATACCTTTGCTGCTCAGTCTCCGAAGATGTTCAAACAAATTAGTATCGATCGGATACGTCAAGTCGTGAATAACACATAAAAAAATTTAGATACTTATGTGGACACATCGTCATCTTCTGCATCAAGCTTCTAGCTATCCAAGATTTTTATCAATGTTTTCAAAACTGGTCGACTGAGAGATCCATTGGTTGGACCAGATTTAAGAACCGGATAATGTCATAAATAATATAAAAATTAAAACTATGTATATACATACTAAATATAAAATATTTTGTATTTTGATGTGAATTTACAAATTTAATGACGTAAAGACTTAAGTAAATAAAATATGAAACCTCAAAAATACTAAATTAATTAAAAATTAGATTTTGAAAGAAAACTGGAAATCCAGTCCGGCTGTCCGGCCGATTCAAACGAAAGCAATTCAAACAAGCATAGTCGAACAGCCCAGTTCCCGGTCTGACCGATAGATTCCTTTCTGAAAACACTACTTTTCATCGAACACCCTATTCACATGGGGTTTTCATGCAACCAAATGAGGCAGGTAAAGTTTGGATTTCGGAATAAAACCTGGTCTCATGCATAAATTTGACTGATTTATCATCACAACACCAAACACAGATCAAGGCTTCATTTCAATCTCAAACATTTAGATACAACTTTATGATATCCTGATACCAAACCAACATATATGACAGACATACAAAACAACTTATTTTTCACCATAACCGACATTAACAATTTCAAATTAAAAAAAAAAAACAAGCATCTTAAATCCACAATAAATAGCACACTTGCAGTAAAACAGAATTCAGCTACTTCAACTTGAAGTACAAGATCAAGATGATGGCAACAATCAGTACAGTAACCATGAACCCGATTATCCACTTGTTTCGACTCATCCTTCTTGAGATGTTTGTCATAATCTTTTTACTCTTGCCTATGTTCTCGTCAACTCCATGAAGCTGAAATATACAAAATATAATTAATAACGGTCTTTTAAACTTACCCAGAATAATAACATGAACTATGATTTAATGGAGTGTAGATTCGTACGGTTCCATGCGCATGCAAGAGAGACTGCCGTTGTTGATGAAGATCTTGAAGAAGTGAAACCCCAAGTTCTTCAGTCTCCAGCATGGTCCTTCTACTGTCCCTAACTCTGTCACTTGACTTGTTTAATCTTTCGGTTGAGATCAATAATCTTCCTCTTTGATCTGCTGACACCTGTCACGTTTCACCGTTTGTCGGTTATAGTATATACATATATAATAAATAATCAATGTCTAATAACTATAAGACGGTAGCTTAGTTATCATACTGCAGCAGCATCTGCCATTCCTGACTCCAATAACTCATCACGAGCAGCCTGGTTTAAATTTGTCGATGCAATTCGTTTAATTTCACTTTTCAAATTATTCAGATCAGATTTGTACTCTCTTAATTTGGCAAGCAGCACAGCCTTTACATTGGGTGGTAAGTTTCTTGCTTCAACGTCCATTTTCCGTATCTGATTAATAAACCAAGACTGTTTGAATTAACCTGTAATATGTGCATGAGATGAACTATGTAACAACAATAATGAGCAAACACAATACCAGAGACTCAGCTTCATCGATTCCTGCTTTTACTTCAGAAATCTTCTGCTTCTTTTGCTCTGAAATTAATAATTAACATCAGTCTGATATTAATGTTGGTTTAGTTCTAGGTGTGTTACAGAATTTACTTCAGAAGCCTTGCTAAGATATTAGTATCATATGAGCAATAGTTTCATGCCCAAACAGATTCCAATTTTCTTTTTCAAACATCATTAAAAAGAAATTTATTAAAACTAAGAGAACTGAAACATTCTAAGACACTATGAACCACCTAAACTAGAAAAATTTACAAACAGAAGTAAGAAATCTAACAATTGATACCCTGCAAATAACTTAGAGCATGTCCAAAATCAATATATATTGTCCCTGCTTTCTAGTCAAAATAGAAAATATTTATGCCTCTAGATCTCAGTTTTATCTCCTTCTAGTGGCATCAAAATCATAATTATAAGTACCAACAGTCCAACACAGTCATGAAACCTGTTTTAAAAAGCGCACCTAAGGCGCAAGTCCCTTCGCTTTTGTGTACATAAGGCACGAAAGATGCACGAAAAACGCAAAAAGCGTACCAAAAGCGCAGGTGAGGCGCACGCCTCATGTATGAAAAGCGTAAATGTGCATTAGGATGCTGTACAACAGGCTTTTTAGGTTGTACATGTAGGTAATTCATATATTAAATCATATATAAAGCTGATTTATAGCTAAAATTTGGGTAGGGGATGCTAAAAACCTATGGGATGTATAAAAAAAAGTTATATATGCATCTTGCGCTTCGCATATGAAAAGCGATGTGCTTTGTGTCTCGGTTTTAGACCCCATCGCCTCGGTACGCTTCTCGCTTTTTAAAACCAGGCCTATGCTTTAAGTCACAAATTCTATTCACATTTCAAACCAAGATTTTCTGAATTTTACGAGAGCTATGTCTTATAGGATGATTATCTGAGTTGCAGAACAATGGCACACTCTCTAGAACACTAATTTTTAATTATCTAAGTGTCTTCGGTTTCTATCTTTAGTTACTCAAACATTATTATTCGAGCTTCATGAAAGATGCTCAAACTTCATATTATGTTTTTTAGAACGGCTAACTCACACACTTCTATTCCTACTCCTAAACCTACACCTTTTTGTCCACCGTGAAACTTGAACCCTCAACCACTTGGGGAGAAACACCTTTTCAACACAACTTGTTACTGCTAGGCCTGAATCCCTTTGGCAAACTTCATATTAGGTATAAAATATTGCTTAGAACAATGGTGATGATCCCTAACTGTCAAGAACCATAAGTAGGCATACTAAACAACATTTACATTGTAATTTGTATCCCACAATTCCAAGGAATAAATAGTGCATATAAATTACCGAAAAAAGTGCATTAAAACCATCCCAACATAAACTAAATCATAGATTCATAACTAACTAGAAGGGGAAAACACATCACATATTCACATATGCATTATATCTGTACCTTCAGGACCAATAAGTATATAAGGATATGAGTGATTTAAATCAATAACAAACTGAACAATTTCAATTAGGTAATACCTAATAGTAAATAAGTAATTCACAAAGGCTCTAGCATGTTCCTAAATTCACCGCATCATCACATCAACAACAATGATATACACACAGTTATGGTGACTCAAATTAGGGTTTTGGCTCACCTCCATCGAGTAAAGTAACCGATGTACACTTCTTCGACAAACTCGCCGAAAGCTCGCAGTATTGGCGTTCGGAACCTTCAAATGTTTCACTCATATCGTCGGCGATAACTGTTCAAACAAATCTACAAAGAAATCACAAATTGAAAATCAAATCTGAATTAATCGGTAAACGGTTTATGCGATTAGATGCCCTAAGAGATTATACATAAAAAAGACGAACCTGAAAATGATCGGAAAACTTCAGGCGGTCGGCAAATTTGGCAATATCAAAATTCTTTTGTAAATTGTTGATGTTATAATATCTTAATTGAGACATTTTCAATTGAAAACCATTATTTTGATGAGAACTAAAAGAACCATACATTCTTACATAAATGCATACATATATCCTTACTTTATATATGCACAAATGCATATATGCATCCTTATATTTGTATAGAAATACATGGTTCTTTTGGTTCTCGTCAAAATGATTGTTCTTAATTGAACATGTCCCTATCTTAATAAACAATAAATACATGTAAAAACAATGTGTGTACTCAATATAACGGTTAAAAAACTAAAGTTAAATGAGAGCTAATGTATTTTTGTTGGTGCTATGTAATGCATTGTTTGAAATATGAGTTGAGAAGAAGTAAACATTTTGCTATATTCTTCTACCATCGTATTTTGATAAATACAAACCATTAGAAGGTACTCTCAATTTCTTCCGCTAACACTAATCTTTATCGAAAAAACATGCATTACAAACAAACACGATAGGTTACTAATGTTGCATATATTATTAAGATCAGTCGTTAAATTAATAGGATGAAAACAATATAATAAACGTTATCAACCTAAGGAGAGAAGGTATGAACATTTAACAAAGTAAAAGTGTTGAAAATTCACAAATTGTGACAAATGTTGGTTGAAGTAAGTTGTTAAGCGATTTAAAACAACGTCCATCCACTATTCTCGAACTTCTCTATTGTGTAAAGGCACATAAACATCGTAGATGCAACTTTAAATTAATAGGACGTGTGTCCCACCATTTTACGCTGAGTTTCATGAACATCTGCAACTATGAAGTATTGAAGTGTCATCATTCATGTTCTGAGCTTTTGATAAGTTGATAGTGTTGCACAACATCACTCGTATGATGGACCTTACTAACCAACTAGAAAAAAGTGATTGATCGTGTGATGTTAAAGAGATCTCTTATGCTTGGATCACCGTCATCGATAAACTATCAGTGATCCATTACGTGTGTTAGATGAGTTATGAAATTGGTTCTTAGACGTGTTTAAACGCTATGCATTAAATAGGAACATTAATACCCAGATATGTGAACATGACAAGGAAAATGTGAGTTAGGTTCGTATATAAATTGAATTTCATCTAAAAGCGTACATTCTATTGATGATGTGCGATAAAAAGATGTGAAAGTAGTTTCACGTACGATGGGATTTTAAGCAAGTGGTTCATGTATTAAATTAAGATGGGTGAGTTAAAATAGATTCATGATCATTTTGTCGCGTAACTCATGGCTACATATGTAATTAATTACTGGCGTGACTATAAAGTATATCACATCTTAAAAAAAGAACTAGGTTCGTGATTTTCTCTATAAAAGATCATATATTCATGATTCATTCTAACATTATACATTATGTATTGAAAAGTTATGTTTTAAAAAAGATATGACATTCTATAACTTAACAAGAATATATGAAATACTCGTTAATAACGATAATAAAATATTGTAACACATTTTTTAAAATGAACCCTAAAATACTCCTATGTAGAATATAATAAATACATATTTTAACACTATAAGTTATTTTAACTCTAATGTATGATATTTTTATATAAATATGAGAGGTTAATTTTTTTTTATAAATTGTAAAGAACTCTCAGTGATAATGATGTGATCAATATAACAAACATCTGAACCACTGCTTAAACAAATGGCGAAGTATCGGCTGAACGCTTAGAAAATTCAGAAGATGTGTAGAGGAAAGCATGGAAAACTAAGCACATGGAGCTTGCTTGAAGCTATAGAGAACCTTCTGCGACAAAAACACATGACTCGGTTGAGTGGAGTCAACAAAGCCCAGAGGTTGAGACATGTACACAGTCTCAAATAGATCATCAAGAAGAAAAGCGTTGTTGACATCCACGTGGCATACATCCCATCCTAGAGAGAAAGCAACAGAAAGAACAATCTCAATAGAAGCAGATTTAACCATAGGGCTAAACGTATTAGTAATCAATCCCTGATGAAAGACCTTAGCAACAAGTCGGACTTTATATTGACTAATGGTACCATCAGGATTACGTTTAATCCTGTAAACCCACTTGCAGCCAACAATGTTGGCAGAAACGGGTGGAGAAACTAAAACCCAAGTCCAGTTGGAATGCAAAGCCGCAATCTCTGTGCACATCGCATCCCACCATATTGGTCATTTCTAAGCCTGAAAAGGCTCAGTAGTTGGATATGTGGATGTAAGGAGAAGAACATGATCAGAAATCTAACGAGGCTGATGAGTGTGATCACAAGAACGGGTGAGTATAGGATGAAGAGGAGGTGGTGGAGGTAGGAGAGATGAAGGAGGAAGTGAAGGAGGTGGAGAATATGTAGAAGGTAATGATGGTGAGGATGGTGATAATGTAGATGGTGAGAACGAGGGCGGCACAAATGGAGGGGGAGGAAGAATAGTGCAGGAAGAAGTGGAGGGAAGATCAGATGTAGTGGATGTGGTAGTGGGAAAGTAAAAATCGTCACGTGAAAAGTGACATGACAAGAAGTGATGGTGCAACGAGTGTGAGGATCATAGCATAGATAACCTCGATGGGCTAGAGCATAGCCAAGGAACAAGAACGAAACACATTTAGATGAGAGTTTATCCACACGAGGATCATCAATATACGGATAACACAAACACCCAAAAGTACGAAGAATAGAATAATAAGGTACTGAAAAAGACCTTGTTAGGTGAGGAATGATGAACAACAGGTGTAGGTAATTGATTAACGAGGAAGGTTGTAGTGGCATAAGCATCATACTAGAAACGTTGTGGAAGACGCACATGAAAGAGTAAGGCTCGAACAATCTTAGACGGATGGCGGTTTTCTCGCTCAACAACCTTGTTTTGTTGGGGTGTGTATAGACAAGCTATATGGTAAGCACCGTCATAAGAGTCAGATAGATATTTGGCCATTTGGCTACTAATTAGCTCAAGAACACGATCACATTGAAGATGTTTAATGGTATAGGAAAAGAGATTTTCAACAAAAGGTTTACAGCCTGTGATCGATGAGATGAAGGATACATCCACGTGAAACAACTAAAATCATCAATAAACATAATAAAGTAACAATAACCAGAACGGGAAACAGTAGGAGTTTGACCCCAAATATCACATTGTATAACATGTAAAGGCATAATAGAATAAGAATCAACAAAACAAAAAGAAAATCTACTAGATTTGGAAGTTTGACAAGAGTTACAAACTTCGTTTAAGGACTTGATGTATGTAAAAAAGGAAAGACTAGAAAAGTGGAATCATACGGATGTCCTAAGCGGGAGTGCCACAATTCTCATGAGGCAGCTATAGTAGCAGATAAGGAATAGAGGTGGTGAGGACTAGGTTGCATGTGGTGGAGGATCTGCTTGGCTAGAGTCTGAATAAACAAACCAAAGTGTGAGAAAATAATCACTATAAGATGATCAAATAATAGATAAAAGATTTTTAGCTGATCGAGGAACAACAAGAACGTTCCTGATATCAAGAGTATGATGAGATAAACGTAATAAGGAATGGCCAATATGGGAAATAGGAAGCGACATGCCATTGCCGACAATGACCCTTTTCGTACATGTGTATGGAACATCGTGAATCACAAAAGCATTCGATGTCATGTGGGCAGTGACTTGTGAATCTGGAATCCAAGACAACAATCTAACAGAAATCTGAGAGAGTAGCAGAGAGTCCAAAATGTGGTGTAGTCTGATCAGCAACCCAGGAGGTAAAATGTGACTATCCAAATGAAGAAGTATTCGCAAATGGATTGAATCCAGTAGAACCAAAACCCATGGAAATAGTTGAGACTGATGTGGGTTTTGGGCAATTGAAGGAGATAGAGCTGCGTTTAAACAAGTAGTCACGTAGCCATCACTCATCAGCCTCTTCCCAATTAGCACGATCTGTGGTGTTTGGAACCGGTGGCATGAGATCTTTGTTTAGGTATGGTGGCAGTCTCATGGTCTTCAATGTCCATGCTAAATAGTTGTCCCTGTCAAGTTTAATAGAAATTAGATTAGCCAAATTTGCAAGACTTGAAATCTGAGATCCTTGAGATGATGAATCTGATGAGATTAAGTTTGAATCAGTTGACATATTGCAGTAATTTTGATGATGCAGACTTAGATGAAGAAGAAGTTGATGAAAGAAATAGAAGCAACAAAAGAGATGAAATCTGAACAGAAGCAGGAGGGATGAATCAGAAATAGAAGTAATAGAGAAAGAGAGGATGAATGATGAAAACAAGGCTAAAATCGTATCAATCATCATAGCTCTGATACCATTTGATGAACCTCACTATATTCGTAGAGCCTATAGAATTCTTAATCTCAATAAAATAAATATGATAAAAGACTAAAATGCCCTCTATACACATAATGAAAATCAGTCTTGACAAGCTATTTGGAATCATGTATTGAACAAAAACTGAATTATTGACCATGGAAATTAATATAAACATAATTATAAACTAATAGAAAACTTCACTAACAAAAGAAATGGGTATGAGGTGGCTATATATATATATATATGTAAATAACAAATGTAAAAGTCAAACAAAACAAAATAACAAGAACACTTGTTTTGGTTTATCTGAGACCAACAATTGTACAAAACTACTAAAAGTATACAAATATATGAAAACCTGCTCAACTATAACTTTTTCTCATCCTGCCCATCAAAATTTGAACCAAACCCACAAACCACAGCCAATTTTGGACCAAACTAACCTCAAGGAACCACCAGGTTAACCTCAGGAACCGCACCAGCACCCATGGTCCGTGGTCCATCATTAGGGAACACCTCCGACTGCACCGAAGGTGCCAAGGATTTTACATGTAACCATGTCTGCTCCAAGAGACCATCCGAACCGTTTGGTGAAAGTACTCCACTTGATTTCATGACAAACAGTGTGTTCTTGAGAAGCTCAGGTACTAATTCATATATTTTCTCACTTCTTTTCCCTCTAAATTTGACCTTTGTGCAACGGTCCATACAACTTAAAACGCCTACCCATATTTTACTAAACGAAACGGAGCGGGAAATGCTCGGTAACGAGTGTAAAAACGATTTTGACAGAAGTTTTAAGGATAAAATAAGTGTACCTTCCATATTTCGGTACTCTTTGGCTGATTTTTCTTCAACAATTTCTAACAAATTGTTTAGTAACGGGAATACTACCGAATCAAAACACTGTACCCACATCTCGTCTTGTAAATGAATCCCTTCTAAACCCGTTAAGCACTGTTGCAGCATCAAAACCGCATGGTTCCTGATTTGTTCTCTAGAGTCGATGCATACTTTTATTAAAGCTTGAACCAACGGCAACCACATCTCTCCGATATCTTGATAAAGTTGAACCGCGGTTTCAGGTTCTTCCACAACTGCTTCACGAGACCACTTGACCAGACAAACCGATGAACCAGCCATCAAATCCAAAGATTTAACGGATCTTGCAGCATCGCCAACCCGAGACTCGGCAAACTGGCGGGCTGCATTGACACAGAGCACAAAGTTAGCGGGTAACAAGTGGGCTCCATCCAGCATGATGAATTCTAAAGTCTCGAATCCGGGTTCAAAAGCTTCCGGATGACGAGCTGTGATCGAGAGGAGAGAAGTGATGGTACGCCAGCCCAAATGTGACTTTATTTGACCTGCGTTTGCTTTTACGAGACACATGATTTCACGTGTGATGTGTTCACAGTATACATCTGCCACGCGGGCATCGAGTTTTAAAATAAGTTGAAGTGATTTAAGAAGGTCATCAGTTAATTCTTCTTTATAGGGAAGTAACCGTCTACAAATTCTGATGAGCCCAAAAACCGCTTTTTCAACTAAAGTACTCGGCATCACGGCTGACTGGACAATACTGGCTATGTACTCATAAACATTTTGCCATAAAAGCATAATTCGATCTCGGTTATTTAACGTGACTGTAATCAGCAATTCCAAACAAAACACTGCACCATTTTCATCTTCATGGGAAGCTAGAGTCAAGGCCCGGGAAAGACTTAAAAGGGACTCAGATTGAAGAAATTTACTCTCGGCAAACACACTTTCGATAAGGCAATCTTTAACGGTTTCTGTGGCCCGTTTCCGAGCTTCAACTTGTTCTTTAGAAGGTTGTGGAGCAGGTTTTTCCGTGTCGTAGTATAAAAACTCACTGAATCGGCCCATGAGCCCGAATGACTTCCGGGCTGGGGGTAATGCGGGTTCAACTGGAGAGACCAGTGAAGATCTTACCGAGTCTGTCTCAGAATTCGACTCCAAATCATCAGTTGCATCACGGGCTAGACGAGCAGGAAGAAGACCCAATTTGTGTAAGCTTAAAATGCAATCAAGAATGTTTCGCCAGCCTGAACGTATATAATCACCATACATATTTGCTATACTGAAAAGCGCTAAGGTTGACTTTAGGGCTTTAGAATCGTAGCCAAAAGAAAGAACAGATTCTTCAATAGACATCGGAAGTAAAAGTGTTGTGAACTTAGAGAGAGAAACTAAAAGCCCGTCAAGAACATCATCAAGATGATAACAACCTGCAATATTAGCAACTTTTGAGAATCCATCAATACATGTTTGCAACACGGCTTCTTGATCTACAAGATCCAGAACCACAGAGAGAGCAGCCACAGTTGGGCCTGACAAGATAGCAAACATTCTGTGATTGATCCGCTCTCCAGACCCGCATATGATAAACGGGGCGGTTTGTCTTGATTTGTGAATTAGCCCGACCCAGTTATCATGGGTCATAACTGGAAACCCGACACCTTGTTCTGGTGTCAATCGGATCTCGTTTTCACAAATTGAGTGGTAAAGCTCGGATAAGTATTCTTGGGGGAGATCATTACCACCATTTATCCGTCGATTGTTACGAATAAAATCGTTTTCTGTCATCTTTTTCTTCACCTGTGCATTGTGTTGATCCGTATTAAGCATTATTAAAGAATACGACAATAATAAAGCAGCATCTTTATTGGCAAAAATATTAGGCGACTGTTCATAATATTGTTCAGCAAATGCCTCCACAACTCTCTGTATTTTCTGGGATTCTCCCGGTAATCTAAAAGTTTCCAAGAAAACCCGCAATGCAATATCGATATTCATTTCTTGAAAATCAAACGTTTTTGCATATTCTTGAAGCACATCAACACAGAACTGATCATGATTCCCGAGATACTCTCCAACAAGATTCTTATCTAACCCACTTGTGTACCTTAAAAAACATGCTACACTCAATGGGTCGAGTGTTTTAGGCAATAAACACGATCCTTGGAGAAATTGAAAACCTTTTTTAGGATCCCGGTTAAAATGATCAACCCCGATCATTAATTTCTTCTTAGTGTCCTTCATCTTATGAACATATGGTACCCAACACTCTGGATTATCATAGCTTTCACATATCACATTCCAAAACGATTCATGATCTCCAAGACTTGATGCATCCGGTTCTGGAACAGGGATTTGATCACCATCACCAATGGTTTCAGCCATACCACTAACCATGGCGATTAATCCTTCTAAAGCAAGAACATGTATAGCAGAAAGTGGGCTATTAACCGGAAACGCGCTTTTAGATAACAAATTTGCAAGATCTTCAAATAGATTGCTACATGAAATGTCACAATCATAATTAGCATACATTTCATGAATAAAACTCGGCTGCCTGCAAAGATCAACAAGTGTTTCCATGGCAACTTCCTGCTGTTGATATGAAGCTCCGTGTTTATTAACTGCAATCTTCATAAGAACACAAGAGAAAAATGCTTCTAGTTGGAGTTTGAGTTTAGCGCGCATAAGATGATAAAGATTCAAAACAATGCTACAGACTGTAGAAAGAATTAGCGTGCTTGGAGACAATCCGAATTGCATTAAGCTATGGAATAAATCGTTCTGGACCAAAGCCAACATTTCAGGGTGGTGTCCCAAAGAGGGCCCACTTAACTCGATGGCTGAGTTGATCAAGCCGAATGAAAATAAGGGGACATCTTCATCATATTCTAGAGAGTTGGATCTGGGACCCACTCCAACATATTCTACAGCATTCAATAGGGAACATAGAAAGCTGAATATTTCCACCATACATGGAACACTATAGGGTTCCGCCACAAGATGGTTTTTACTCTGACCATCCTCCCCGGTGGTTTCATGATCCATCTTAACTTCAGGAACATCGGTGGAAAGATTTAAAGGACCGCCAACTGACTCAATTTTTAAACCAGTGTAACCATTAACATGTGGTTTACTTGCTGATGAGGGATCATTGTCTGGAACACTGACCTGTACAAAAGAAGTACTAGATAATCAAATGCCAGCTCAGCACCTAATAAGATCCATTAAGTTTAGATGTAACCATATTCAATTATCATTGGGTGGATCAAACGGGTGAAATAAAAAAAAATTGCTAAAAGAGGAACTGGTCAAATTGGTCGATTGGTTGAAAGTTGTCCAACTCTATTTTAATGCACAATACCTCCTAAACGTTTAAAGATATAGATTATTAGTGTAGTAAACTAAAAATATAGTTTTCGTAATCGTAATTAGAGCACTGTTATTCATAAACAACTCTAATAGTGCATACATAGTGTGTTTGTGTGTGTGTGTCAACACAATCTGACCCGACCTGTTACCAAACAAACTCGACCTGCCCATTTTGCCACCTCTAACTATGTATATTAGGTTTTATTTTTAAGCAAGACTCGCCGCCTGCCAGCTTAGATCACTCTTCCTTTTATTTGGTCTAACAAACTAGTAAAAAATGAAGACTTGACCAAACTGACATACAGGTAGAGTCCGCGATTTCAACTCATTTAATATGACAGTGGGTCAATTGGGTTATTTTTTACTGAGAACAGATCATACGAGCAAAAAAATTAGACAAAAGGTGTTTTGGGTCAACCCTACCTGTTCCTGCCAGCACAAAAGTTAACCGTTCTTACCAGACCTGTTTTGACTCGTTGCCCAACCCATCAGACCTGCCTGTTTTGCCACCTCTATATGGCATCAAATAAACTTCGAGCCAAACAGAAACCATTAAACAGGAAATGTTGATTTACCTCGTCACCAAGATGTGATCTGCCTTCCTGAGTACAATCTTGATTTTTATCACATACATCAGGCAGATGCATAAAAATACATCTAATCAATTCATGCATTGTGTGTCGAGCTGTTCTCTGCAACAATTCGCCTTTAGAGCTTGCTTGATGAACTATCTGGAAACAAGTGTTTACTATGTTGCATACATGTTGGTTACTCAAATTAACCGATGCCTTACTCTTCATACAAGCCAATAAAACTTGAAGTATTTTCATTAATACCACCTCCTCAGATGCAGGATCTGTTACCTCAAACCGACAGCTAGTCACAGCATCAACTATCAAATGCAATGAATCAGTTACATTAATGGTGTCCAGATCAAGAACTTCAAGGGTTAACAATTTGTAAATTGATGACAATGCAACACCAGTTATTGGTGCACTAGTTTCATCTGATTGAATGACATCTAAAAAGGGCTGCAGATACACAACTGGACTGATGGTGTGCCACTGATGTTGCCATGAGAAGACTTGTTTCCTTATGTCTTTGAAATATTTAATGAGAGGATGGTCTAATTGATCTTCATCTGTTGTATAGTGAAATCCCCACCGTACGTTTCTTCTCATAACAGCCAAAACCGCACCAATTTCTGAATTAACCATAAATGCTGAAGAAGATCTAGGAGGTGTACAGGAACAATCTTTAGTGTCTCGGGAAACTGCAGCTACTTCAGACTGTTGATTTGGGCACCCCATCTTTTCAAGCTTTTTATGAGGCAACTTTATTAATGATTTTTATATCCGGCTACAGAAATATGTGAATTTGGCTGATCATAAACACCTTAAATAAATGAGACATAGAGACCAAAGAGATGTTAAATGTGAGCAAATCAAACCGAATACCAAAATAATCAATAAATAATCAGCACATGATAACTTTTCTACATCCTATGTATCTCCATAGGAACCATCTGATCAAGATGTAGTCTTATTTATTGTCTTATTAATATTGATTACATGAAACCAAATTAACATTCTAGCCCCTGAATCCATGCTTACCAACCCACTGCCCTAGATTCAGTTGTAGTTTATAAGTCAATATCTCAATAATTTCTACAATTTTTTTATATCTCGTTTCTTTTTATAGGTTAGTAGCAAGGCATACACCATTAAGAACGCACTCTCTTTATATTAGTGATAAACTTAAATAAACTAGTGGGCAACACTATGATTCTACATATCTCATATCTGATTATCTGTAGTATCATAAGTCATAACCCCCTCCCCCCCTCTTCAGATCATTCTATAACCTTGTTATCTATGACCAAGTCTTTGCCCTGATCCTTGATGCAATCTTGGTTTTAAAATCGTGAGGGTTTAGTCCTGAAAGCCGAGGCGCGAGGCGAGAGCTTCACGTACGTGAGACATTGCTCTATGTACAACCAAATAAGATCTATGGTACAACCAAAATTTGCATCACTCTTATCTGTTTTACATATCAGCCTTTTAATCAAGTAAACCATTCATAATCCCTTCATCCTTTTGGCCATTTTTACATATCAGCCTCCTCCAAATCCTACATTTGACCATTTTTGACCCACGGGTAGATGAAGTGCCGCCTAAGGCCCTGAGGCATTTTTTGATCACCTCGCACAATTGATGTGGCTTATATCCCTAGTGTTCCCTCCCCTTATTTTGTTGTTATTAATAATGTAGGTCCTGAGCAGACCTGAGAACACAGATCTGCAGAGAAAATCTTCAAACAGTCCAGATCGAGAGACGGAATCTCTAGATCCGGTATCACTCTCGAATCAGAAATGGTAGAGACGGGTGCGGGAATCACATACACGAACAGAAATATATAAAAGTGAAAAAAGAACGATAATTGAAAGCATAAAACGTATGATTCTTGGTTGAAATGAAAATAAAAGCTCATCATACACTAACAATTAGTCTCACCCCAGGGTGAGCTCACCCTGGGGTGATGATTCCCTCTACAGACACACTCTCACTCCTAAGACATATTCTGCTATATATAGGAGGCCAAGCACATGTGCCTTGTTTTCCAAGCCACCGCCAAATGAGCCTGAAAAACAGGTATCGAAACTACTAGTTTCGGTTGTTCAAACCGAAACTAGTAGTTTCGATACTGTAGTTTCGATTGACAGCATCAGTCTCAATTCTATACCCAACAATTAACAAGTGGTTCTTTTTTAGCACAATGCACTTGCATTGCTAAATCAATACCTAGTTTATGTTCCCTTTCTTAAAACCAGAACATGTTTAAATAAACCTGCTATAAGTAATCTATTTGATGATCATAAACAAACTCAAATCCTCTATGTATTGTTGCACAATTCACCAAGCTAAGCTAAAACATACTTGAAACAGATCACACTAAAAACTCAGATCCGACTCTCCATAAGTTCTAAAAAAGAAGAAAACAAGTTTCAATAATCAATCGTTACAGGTTCCGAACAAACAGTAAGCAATAAATCGCATGAAGGAGACGCAATTGATCAATCAACTTAAAAACCTGATGATGCTCGTAAAATGCATGATTAAATTTAGTGGATTAAGAAAGAAACAGATCGAAGAGCTACCTTTCTGCGCATCCTCCGAGCACGGCAAGAGTGGTTGAATTATGAGTTATGAAGTTCCTTCTTGTTTACTTCTAGTTTGTTAATTATTTGGGGAAATTGAAGATCCCAAAGGGGGAAAACGTCTTCTGGGAACGAGAGGCATATTGTCGTACAAGTTTGGGTTTTATTTTTAATTTAGTTTAAAAGATCTCCCAAAAATTGCTAGTCGTGACTCGTGAGAAAAAAAAAATATGTTATATATCGTAAAAGTAAGTTTTTGTTAGCTCACAGTAATTTAGTGACACTGATAGAAAAATGTTATCATGCCGGCGTCACATAGACAGTAATATAATCACTATAAAAATGTGTAATGGTTTAACGAGAGTGATATGTGTTTTTGGGTTTAAAATGGTTTGTGTGGAGGATAGATGTTTCACACCTGTTGAGGGCTTCACGATTGTGCCTATCACTCCCAGGGGCAAGGTGTCGGCATGACAGGGGTGCCACATCGGACCGAAAACGCCCCACTACGAACACTCTTATAATACTATAGTTTTCATTTAAACTTCTAACTAGCAAAGAACATCGTTGTTGCTATTTTGGTTCATCATAACCGTTATCGAAATTTTCTTTTTATGGTTTTCGATGAGCAGAACCGATAACGACCAAACTCATGCCTCATAATACGGGGAAGAAACGGCCACGCTCCCACCGCAAAGCGCGAGCTCTTTGTATTTTTTATTCCGTAGTATTCTTTTTTTTGTTTCTTATCGTACATTTTAACGTTTTGATTTACTATACAAAACTTCCCCGTCGCGTAGCTCTGTTTTAAATTTCTAGTTTATTGCATTTAAAGGTAAGTTTGACATCAATATATAAGAATTTAATCCATTAGCATAAAATGTGTTTATTTATGAGTAAAATAAATAGTCAAAAAGTGAAAGTTAGCTTACAAAGTGATTATTATAAGTAGCAAAACACAAAACATAGAACAAAAACATCAAACAACATTAATAAAGCTTCTTAAGTCTAAACCATCCACATTTTCTCCATAGCATGCAGGATGAGCAAAAGAGCTCACATACAACTATTGCATCATTGTACATAGACATCACCATCATCATCATGCATTATAAATTTATAATAATTGAAAAAAGAGGCGAAGTAAAGTAGCTATTAATAAACAAGTGAGGCAGGGGCCAGACTCGTAGTGAGTCGGCAAAAACATTGGCTCACAACAGCCACATACAAACGGGACATAGTACAGTACCCTAATAACCGGAACAAGATGACTTTGTATTTACAACAGCCTAGCTTTTCATCACCAAAATGGATTCAGGGAGAAAGCTGTTCTTCATACTATGATTATGATTATGATGATGATGATGATGATGATGATGATATATTAATTGCTCACTCGCTCTAGAGGACACGAAGCTGAGCAAGAAATGCTGCACAGAGATCCAAAAACAGAAACTGTGGTCCTTGAATCCTCTGTAGATCCAGAAGATACTTGTCCTCGCGGGTTTTGTAAAGCTGTAATTAAGTGTTTTAAATTGTATTAGATTAGCCAAAAGACATTCCCAAATTGTGACGGCTGTACTTAACAAAGGTTGTTACCTGGACTTCAAATTTGACCACATTCGGGGAGGTCAAAGCACTGTCTGTCTCTACAATGGTCAACTCATCTCCAAAGTACTGGTTACTTTGCATAGAGTTGTTGCCAGGGGCCCACCTGCATTTCATGTTGTAGTGGCCTATCTTTTTCCAGCACACATTCAGTTCTTGCAAAGCTTTAAGAACTTCTGTCATTATCTCACGAGGATGTGCTCTAGACTGTCACATGCGAAATAATAATAAACTTAATTAATCTTTTTTTTTATATTCGGGTGTTACTTATTTTACGGATAACTTAACCTGAAGCCCAAGAGCCCATTTTCTCTCGACTTGGTTTCTAAAATTTATCCCCTGATAATCCATGTATGCAGTTGAGCGTTGTGGCATTATTAAAGCAGCAGCCTCATTTCGGTTGAATCCATCCTACAACCGCAAACCAGTAGAAATAAAACACAATTTGGATATATATGAATGTATAGATGTTTAAGGGTGTTAAAAAAGAGAGGGTGATTAAATTATTTTATTTATACTTTGATAATTAGTTTTGTTGCAGCTAGTATCAATTTTATTATCCAAAAATGATTAATTAAATTGATCATCCAAAAATGATTAACTGACCCCTTAATAATCAGAATCAAAATCTATTTATGCAAACATTAAAAACTGATTTTGCTAATGGTTATTTCTAACTGGGAATATAAACACCCCTATATAAGTATTCAAGAGCCAGAAAAATAATCTAACCATAGGTTTCTGGAATTCAGCTCCAAGATAACCGCTTGAGTTACGAAATCTGTTGTCCAATAGCAAATAATATGCCACAGTACCCTAGATAATATGCAACAATTAGCAACAATTCAATTTCATTAACATACTTTTAAGGAGGGGAAATGGAAAAAAAAGGCTACATCATTTTGAACTCGGTTGCGAAGCGACTCCAAGAGGGTGTCTCTGTCAAACCCCATTTTAACCACCTCTAAAAGAATATCTTCATCAGTCTGTACAGATTAAATTACTTTCGTTACCCAAAGACTGCTCTATATAATAGTCAACAAAAAGGTCAAAAACAAATGGTGCCTTTTTTGCTTGCTGCATAGAATCTGGTGGAGGTACAGCTAAATAGCGGGGAAGATGAGCCTGAAACCAGGGGTGCGCACGAATCTCAGGAATACTGATTCGTTTCATGGGGTCCACTACAAGCATCCTTGGGATTAGATCTCTTGCACCAGGTGATAAGTGGCTAGGAAGTGTATATATTCCACCCTGAACAACAAACCAACATACTTTTCAAATAATTAATAATAACCATTTCCACAGTTCGAATGAATATTTCAATAAATTTACATAAAAAACAAAATATGAAAGCACCTTAATTTTCTTGAAGAGGTTAGGAATATTTTCATCATCAAAAGGAAGGGTACCACAGAGAAGAGCATACAAGATGACACCACAGCTCCACACATCAACCTCAGGTCCAGCATACAGCTTCCCAGATATAACCTAAGACAAAACATATTACAAATCATAAAATATAATGATTTTTAAAACCCGTGATCACAAATCTGTACCTCAGGGGCAGCATAATTTGGACTTCCACAGCTTGTTTTGAGAAAATGACCATCACGCATAATATTGCTTAGACCAAAGTCAGCAATTTTGACATTGCACTTGGAATCCAACAGCAGGTTCTCAGGTTTAAGATCTCTATGAACCACCATGTTCCTGTGGCAGTACTCCACACCAGAAATTATCTGCTCCAATTAAAATATTGTAGGGTCCACTTTTAAAGTTAGTAAATACCAACAAAAATAGCATAAAGTACGGATACAATCAATCACCTGCTGAAAGAAATTGCGACCCTCATCTTCCTGCAACCTGCCCTTCTCCACAATGTAATCAAACAGCTCACCAGATTTCACGTACTCCATCACAACATAAATATCAGACGCTGTCTCGATAACCTCATAAAGCCGGATAATATGTGGATGCATAAACAATCTTAATATCTTGATCTCTCTTCTAACTGCAAAAAGCAAGAACACGTGATAATGATATATGTCCCTGAGCTTTCCATAACCACGTTTCATGGAGTTATGTGGCAAAACGGGCAGGTCGGACAGTTTGAGTAATGGGTCAAAACAGGTTCTGACTGAAACAGGCTGTTGTTATCAGTACAGGTCCAAATGGGCCGGAGACTGTCCAATCTTATAAATAGTTAATGGGTTAAACAATATATGATTACCAAAACTATGTTATTACAATAATTATCTACTTTTTAAAAATAAAACGATGTAGGAGGTTGTAAGCACAAATTATCTTTGGCAGACTGTCAATCCATTTGACCCGTTTCCCTTTTAGCCAATTTTTTTTAATTTCACCCAATTGACATGTTAAAAGTAAACCATGACCCAAACCGAACCATTGGTAAGTAAACAGGTCACAATGGACACCTCTACCCAATGGCACAAATTATTTAACGTGGGACCAGATGCACCAAGGAAAATGTAACTTTGAGCTAAAGAGCATGAATAATGCAATTTAAATTTTCATTTTTATGAAATCAAATAATGGATGATGAAGTTTATTGTTCTTAATATATTCCTACCTTTTTCTTCCATGTCCATGTTTTTTATCTTGCGACGGTTAAGGATCTTTATAGCAACTTTGTGACCGGTTAAAGCATGCTCTGCAACTTTCACCTTTCCAAAAGAACCAATACCAAGTGTTTTCCCAAGCTTGTAGTTCCTTAAAATCATGTCCACGCTACTCCCATGGTGTCTTGATCCCTCCATGTCTTATCCTGTAGAGGTGGTTAAAATATCAAATGCTTAGAAACACATGGTCAATAAATAAACCTAGACCATCCACATCAAGCTTCCATAAGCATTTGATTACTAGTCAAACATCTAAAATGCCATTAAGTAGTGGCAAAATGTGGACCCTGGTCTATACCATCAGTGCTTTGAAAAAGATGACAGTGCTACATAACTCAAGCTGAATTCATTAAAAAGAAAAGAAGAAGAACAAATTGCAATTAATATGGACATCCCACGATGGAAATAGTTCAATATAAAAGGATGAAGAGAGTGATCCAATAGGAGGACCTTGAAGAAGAATGTGTTAGTTGAGTAAGATGTATAAATATTTAAGAGAATAAGAGTTATATATGGTGGCACAGAAAATCATAATAAAAAAAGAGGTGTGTATGTTCGCCAAGAGTAACGTAAAACACACATCATAAAAAGTTATCTCGCTAAAAGCGTGATTGTGCAAGCCCTTGATGAGTCACGAGTGAATTATAATTATTTAGGAAACAACATGGTCTACATGCGTGCTACCATAATATATGCACTACAGCGGTAAGATATGATATGATACAATTTCCAATCGCGTGCCATCGGGAAAGGCAATTAACATCTAAAAATCCAATCAATGTGATGTTAATAGTATAGATGCAAGTTGTATCTCATGAAAAATGTAATCAAAGGGTGATTGTAGACTGTAGAGTTCAATAATTGATTCAAAAAGCAATGATTTAATTATACATAACAGTAATAACACCAAAGTACACCTCATTGATTGACATTTAACAAACCAGGAAAATGAAATAACTTTGTCCACTTGTACCGCATACGATATTGATATCGTGTCTCGTTGTCACTCGTGAGCAACATAACCAAAGTGTGAATATTAAGTGTCATACGGGGGTCAACAAATGACACAAACAAAGGAATTTAACCGTAGAAAACCATAATCTGATTTAGGTTAAATTAACACCATAACACATCTCACTTATTGACATTTAACAAACCACGAAAACGAACCAACTTTGCCCACCGGTCCAATACATTAATAATTCATATTAACACGTTATAAGGTTAATCATTAAACACACTTTCCCAACCTTCCAATAAAAACAAATTTTTCTTCATCCAGTTAAAAATCCCCAAAATGGAAAACATAGATTTAGGTAAACCACAACGCTAAGAAATCATCAAATCAATAAGAAAATCAAAGCAAATATCTAAAAAACATAATTGCTCAAACTTCAGATTAGATCAATTGTGATTCGTGCCCTAATTCTGAAGATCTAAATTCCTTCATCAACGAACAACAATTGACGAAATGAAAAGCATAAACACCACAAATTATGCATCTAGACATGCAATTGGAACAATTCAGAGACTAACCGAGTAACCAAATGAACAAGCTCGGTGAATCGTTAGGTATTCGGTCCCTGGTGATCACTCCTGCCTGAGAATTGTGAAATTAAAGCCCAAAATGTGAAATTAAATGCATATGTTCCTCGAATACATTTGATTAACGAAGTAACATACAAATAGCGACATGTGTAAAGGAAATAAAGGTGAAAAGTGATGAAGATTCGCATACCTTCTCTGCAACAAGGGTTTGAAAGGAGGGATGGAGAAGGAAGGCTTCGTGAATGGGCACACGAGAATAATTGACGAGATTCACTACTCCTTTCCACTCCAAATGGACCTTCGAATATATATATATAATATATGCTTTAAATGTTTTATGACGTCATCAAATATATGGAAAAAAATAAAAAGATTTGTTTAACTTAACTCTCGCGTTTACGCTGAACCGGATTGTTTCACGATCTGATATACGTAACATTACCTTGCAGTTTGTGCAAAAGCCTATTTCTATGATCAAGGGAAGAAGGCCAGAGGCCACTACTTTTTTTGCTTAAAAGTATTGATTTCGTCTCAATTGCTTTATTTCATATTAGTTATACTTTTTTGGTCGCTTCTAATACAGATCAAAAGCTTAAATATGTTACACAAATCCATTAAAAGTTTAGTTTTTTTCCCACTTTTTGGCTCAGAAGTATTGATTTCGGTCCATTGTGTTTTTTATGTATAGTATTTTCGACCCCCCAATTTAAATGTTCAAGTTCCGCCACTGTTCTAACTCTTGATCTCAAGATCCTAAAGGATTAAAGTTACTGGTTGCTGAAAGTTCCATACTCTAAAGTTACATTGTTTTAGGGTGAAAAAAACTAAACATAAAAGAAAAGTTAACATCGAAGTTGTGTTTTAATGTTTTTGTACTATTTTTTTGTGAAAGTATAAATATAAAAAGTGTTTTTTAATAAAAATACTCTTTTAATTGATTTTTATAGAATCATGATTGTGAGTTTGATAATATCATGACATGAGAAAGTATATTGATATTGAATTTTTGAACTAACAATAGAAAACTAAATATATAAGGTTATTATTCGATTTAACCTAAAAAATCTCAAATTTTAATTAAGGGTACATTTGAAAATCTTATTTGCTAAAACGCTTAATTAATTGTTTTAATACCATAGATAAGCAATCTCGTAGTAAAAAGCCTTTTTGATATACAAGTTTCAATACGTGGTTTAATACATTGGGTATACACGTGATTAATGACAAGTTTATTTTTATTTATATAGTTACTTGACTATAGTTATCCCTTTAAACGGAAAGTCTTGAGCATTGAGTAAAGGATGACGTTATGCACCGCATGACTGAACACGTGTTAATGATTATTTAACATGTGTCATATCAATGAACGCGTGTAATACATTGCATAACAACTCATTGTTCATTCAAGAAAAACTTATGAATACACTGATAGAAGCATGAGTCTAGTTTCTTAATTGACGTTATATTTTATTACTTATATGAGAAATCATGTGTCTATAATAGAAACGACCAACATGAAACACGTGTTAGAGAATTATGTTCGTAATTTATAAATACAACACACAAATTGAAATGGATAAAAACTGAAAATAAAATTGATAAATGATATAGATGAAGCAAAAATAAACATAAATACAAGAAGAATGGTTGATGTCACGTGTTTAATATGTTTCCCTTAAAACAGCCTACCATGGTTGACGTCTCGGTTAATGCCTTTAGTTGATGATAAATTGGTTAAAAAAGTTGTGATTCGTAGCAAAACCTAATTTTTTTTTCCTTGGATTAGAGAGGGCCGATATTTTTTTGCATGTTCGATGTTTTTGTTTGGATTAGAGATGGGCGATATTTTTTTTACATGAATCATGGAACTTGTGTAGGTTATACATTTCAAGAACAAACCCAAGTTTGTTGTTTGTGAATTTGCAATTTTAAGATTTAGCCATTTGTTAGCCTTTTTTCATTCTTTTCCATATTTGTCATTATCTCTTAGTACCGCTTTGAGTTTTATTCTTTTTTTATTCATCTACACACAAGATAATTTTTTTTTTGTTTTATTCCCTGTTTTTGTCAAGATTCTCATGCATGCTAGTGTGTTAGCCTATCTTTTTGTACGAATGTGAAAAGAATAAAGAAAAGAAAGTTGAAAAACCAGACGAAGTCTAAGAACCGTTCGAAGAATCAAGGTAGGAACTACATAAACGAGCAATGGAAAACCGGTGAATCAAAGAGTATCAATGCTTGACGAGGAAAGTCCAGATGAAGAAACAAACCATGCATCAAGTAGACAGGACACATCAGAATATTACTAGACCTATGGTTTATGTTCTCCACTTTGAGATCAAGACTCGAGTGAATCAAATGCTTTCTCAATCTTGCCAGTTTGATGTCAATACAGGCGACGACGATGTTGTTATCACTATTGATGTGGGTATGCTTGAACTGAAGAATGTTTGGTATTTTTTTTGTGTGCAACCACCAATTGGTATGTTACGAAAAGTGTGACCTTTGGTCCTATGGGCTGGTCAACTTTTTTGGAGGCCTAAAGCATAATTTTAAATTGGGTCCATTTTCTAAATTTTGTTGTTAAAAAACCGTGCTTTGCATGTGCTTTAGATAGATAATAGTAAACTAAAACATATAAATAAAGATGACACATGAATCCATAAACAAAAGGAATGATCGATGAGGATGCTTTCGATTTCATTCCTATATGATTATGTGCACCCATATTCATTCTAATTTCACAAACACATATACATCTTGCTACATGCGTTGGTTCTAATTTGAAGCATACACGGATTTTCAATTGGACCAGTGAACTACACACAATGACCTACATATATGTTAGAAAAATAATTTCATTGTTTGCCCAATCTAACATCGATTAGCATGTTGTTGCACCAAATCATCTCCAATAGATCATTTGCTTCCAACCTACACCAAAAAGTGGGAAAAAGAGGTTACAATGTGTTTTGAAAATATGAGTCATGTCTATTACATGTGTTGTTATATGTTTATGTTTATTGTATGTATATGTGGTCTTTTTGGGTAGAAGTTGGACTTGACGAGTGTGCCTAGGGAATATGTGGTATTCCAAGTGAGATGTGTGATGTGTAATGTAAACATAATTGGTAGAAACTTGTAATGGCATGAAAAGTTTGAAAGTGTGTTTTGCAAAGTTAGCATAGAACTTATCAGTGTAAGTTGACTTGTTTAAGCGTGTATTTCAGGAAGATTTTAGGCCTCGTCTAGTAAGGGTAGGGGTCATACATGACCAATGGCATTGGATCGGCTTGCCATGGTTGAAGACTTGGCATAGGAGGTTTATGAACACTTTATTTTATGTTTTATTTAGATAGTTGTCTGGTTTTGTAGTTACTTTTAAGACATTCGTTGTGGTGTGTGTTTGATTTTGAACTATGGTTTCTTCTAGAATTCCAATAAATTTATGTGCCCAAATTTTGGGGTGTGACAACTAACAAAATAGTCATATCTTATAAACATAAAGTGAGTTAGATGCACAAGATGCGTTTTTGATAAAACCATCGTACCATCTTTGGCCCGTTAGGTTATTTAGAAACGTTATTAGTGGTTGTATGAGTTTGTCAAGTTCATACATCTTTAAAATTTGAGATGATCTAATGTATTATAGGGTCAAGCCGTGGTGAGTTATTTGACGATGTTGACTGAGACATTGGGTTATGTCAAGATTCTTCTATCAAGTGATTTCTATAACCCTTGCCCCCTTTTCTGTATTTTTTTGGTCGGAATGCATGCATATAAATGTTTTTGATTGTGTGCGGATTTAAACTGTAACTGTTTAAGCACGTGATGATATCTTGTATTAATTATCAGTGTGATAGATCAAAGTTGTTGATTTAGCAATTCCAAGACAAACAACGGATATGTATACGGTGAATAACGCTTATTACTTCCTATGTGGATAAAACTTACATGTGGACATTGATCACCCTACTAACTTAGTGAAGGTTAGTTATATAAGTATTTGGTGCGTGTGTGTATACACGTGTGCGCACAAGCTCTTATGCATCATAACACGCTTTGATCCACCTCGTGTTCAGTTTAGGCATAAGGTTGGAATTTTATATTGCATATATCTTGATATGCTTTAATTCACAATGAAGTTTAAATGTTTCGAACTATCTTTGTTTATGAACTCATTAGTTTTAAGCTCACTTGTTTTAACAAGTTAAGACCTTTAGTGTGAAGACTTGAGTTGGGAATCAAGGAGGCATCATAAGACTATTTGATAAGGTTTGTATTTGGCATAAAGAAGCTTAGTAGAACATACATGAAGATTGTGTTATTGTACTTTTAGTACTTGATGATCTTATGACTTCCGCTAATTTGTTTATAAGGGATATATTTTTATGTATATCCAAGTGCTCGTCTAGCCTCGATCTTAGGGTGTGATAAATTTCATATAGTTGTGTGTAACATAGCCGATCTAATCACGAACCTATAAAATTTCCCCTTTAAAAGCAGAAAAGAGAAAAAAAAAATAACACCGATTACAAAACGTTTCAACTGAGTCAAAATAATCAATTATTTAAATTGTTACTAAGGCTGTGTTTGGGATTACTTATTTGAAACTCCTTATGACTTATTCAAAAAGGTAATAAGTCATAAGTCATAAGTCATAATTTGTAACTTCTCAAAAACTTTAGAATTTTCTTTGAAAACTACTTATTGACTTATGCTATAAGTTAATAAGTTATAAGTAATAAGTAAGGATGGACTTACTTCTTGAAAAATGGTATAAGTAGGCTAAATAAGTAGCTTTCCCAAACACCTTATTAACTTATATAAGTTAATAAAAGTAGAGTAAATAAGTAATCCCAAACACCCCCTAAATCACTCGTATTCATAAATGAACATAAAACAAGTCGACCTAAAATACGACCCGACTTTAAATGGGTTCGACACAACACGAGATCGATAAATACATGGTTTGGGTCCGAAACCCGTTACCCTCCCACCCAACACAAATGACACCAGACTCGATGCAATGCTGAATTGCAGATTTAAACGACTGGAAGTCTGAAACCTCCATTGCCGACTCATCCCTCTCATTCTCGATTCATGAATCGTTGATATTCGTTTGGTAAGTTTTCAATTTCTTGTTTTTATTTGACCTAATTCTTATCGCTTTCAATAACTTGCTCCATCTATTTTTAACCTAAAATTGCAAAGTAGTTTGAGGTACTAGCGATCTAGGTTTAACTTTCTTCGTTTATCTTCACCGATTTTGTTGAATCCTTTGGGTGATTCAAGCTTATGCTAGGATTAGGTATGCAAAAGATGTTTGAGCCTGCAAATGATACTTGATATATGTAATAGTAGATTTACGTGATGAAATTAATTTAAAACAGGGGAAATAATATTGTTGAGGTAGTTATGTAAACTTTAGCAGATAGTTGGTGTCAACAGCAAGTGGAAATTGTTACTTTGATGGAGATGTTTATTGAAGAACACTGGCTCATTTGAATCTGAGCTTACTTTTTACATTATTGCATTAAAATTCTAATAGTTGAAGGAAACAACATAAGTAAGGTTAGATGCTAACACTGGCGGACCCATGAATTTTTTTCATGGGGGTCGGGAATTTTCGATGTTCGAATGTTTATTAAAAGGGATTTTTCTCAGGCCGGGTCATTTAATTCTTTTACTAGATTGAGTTGGGCCATTGAACTTTTTCACCGAATTGAGTTAGGTCACCGATATATTGGGAGTTGAAATATTTTCGCCGGATTGAAATCTGTTCATTTTTTTTAACAGCAATACCTAAATTATCTAGGATAAAATGAGCAACACCTAGATAATACCGTTCATTTAAGTGTTCGTGTCCGTTCATTTGTTCGGTTACAGTTAGACGAACGAACACGAACAAGCCTCGTTTGTGTTCGTTTACATGCCTAGGGGAGGGTTTTACAAGGCCGATTAACTTTTAAGAAATGAATAGAAAAGCTTAGAGTAAATGGTTATTGGGTTAAATGATTAGTGACCTAGTGAACTTAATTGTTTATAAGAATTCATGGGTAGGTTCAATTAACTAAATACTTTATAATATGTAACATGTTTATATTTGTTTAGTTAGTTTATAACAATTATTAATAAGTTTTTATATGTAAAAGTTTAAAGTTTTAAATTAAATTTTTGGGTGTCATTTTGGTCAAAAAAACTTCATGGGGGTCGCTCGGGATTATATGGTATATATAACAAATAAAAAAAGTTTCCAACGGTGTCGGGAACCAAACCCACAAAGGGTGGGTACGCCAATGGAAGCTAAAAGTAAACTGGATGCAAATATGCAATAGAATACTGTAAATTGGTGCTGCTGGCACTGAGAAAAGACATTCATGATATGCTGAAAATTCAAGGATTTAATTGGTGGATAAGTGATGTCGATGAATACTGAATTTTGATGTCATTTGTCATTGATGAAAGATAGTATTTAGGAAAAACAAAGATCATAGTTGAAAGGGGAACACTCCATGTTTTGGCTCCACCACTAGGTGCATAATAACCTAATCTATCACTGTCTTTGCAACTAACACACACAAAAGTCATATTGATCAGACCCATCATGACCTATGTGATATAAAACCATTCATCCAAACACTTAATTTACGTGTTTGGCTGGAACAGGGAACATCAAATACATTATCTTAAAATATCAACACCTATAAAAAGCAAGTTAAAAATTTACCATTGACTGATCTATTGTAGTTGGGTTATTTTTACTATAAAAAATTTGGTCCACTTTGTGTCTTTGTCCAAGCAAGTCATTTTATAGGGGATAAAAGGGAATTCCGAACAAATTAAGTCAGATTTGTATTTACTTTGCTAACCTAATTAACGTGAAAGTTACTATTCTTCGATGAACAGCTCTGATATCCAAACTTATTACCAAAAAAATTGCATAATGAAAGATGAGTTGGCTCATTTACCTTGAATCCTGATAATCGAATTCTTGAGGTAATTGAATATACTTGTGTTAATATAGGTTTTTTTTTATATATTTCAATCACTTGATTACAGTCTGTGTATATCTTAGTATTTACTTGATCTTAGGTAAGTTCTGTGATCCAGCTTATTTCACATTGTAATTTTTAGGGTTTTTACTGAAATCTAGGATTCTTTAGGACCCTTGTGACAATCTGAGCTGTGTGTAGCTTGGAGTTGGAAAAGTGATGTTGGTATTGGCAGTTGGGGATATACGTATCACACGTAGGGCACCTGATTAGTTTTCTTACAAGTGCTTATCTGGTTGTTACAGTTGTCTATATATCCTACTCCTATGTTCTGTATTTTAAATTCTCCGAAACATGCATGAAAGATATATCTCTTCTATTTCAGGGATTGGTCAAGCGACCAAGACTTTAATGTGTTTTTAACGAGCTGGTTGCTTAAGGAGTGGTTGGATGTGCATAACATATATAAAAATATTGTAAAATATTTACTGTAATTTGAGTATCAGTTTTGAGTATAGTTATTATGAATATGAATTTATGATTATAGTTTCAGACTTTTTAAGGTCAAATAATCAAATTTGGGCGATTAGGTAAATAATCGCTATAAAATAATGGATCGTTGAGATAAATTAGAACTTTTTTATAAGCGAGTATTTGATTGGTGATTCATCATAAAAGTATATTACATGTTTTCATGTGTGTGAAAGATCAGTAAAGGGTAAAATAAGCTGAGTTGCCAAGTTTCTGATAGCTTTGACTAGTATGCAACACTAAATAAAAGCATGAACATGCCAAGATTTTTGTTCTAGTTTGTAACTATCTTACATATTTAATGCATGAATGGTTATATGACTTATGTGTTTATATTTTATTGTTTTCTTATTCATACACACATATATAAAAGCACCCATTTATCTTTAGATTTCTTAGAATCACCTGATTCTGACTTAGGTGTGTACTTGTGTTGTCAGTTTGTTGTTTTTGTAATGCGTGTGTTTGTGTCTGTTATTTTATGTGCTTGTCATTGTAATTATTTTGCCGGGGGTTGATCATTCTGTTTTGCATACCCAAAAGTTCTGTGAACATAATTTCAAAGTGATGGGCAGCCTTGTATAAATTATCAGGATACCGGTCCTAGAAATAATGAACTCATAATTTATGTTAATCAATTAAAAATTATTACCTCCATTCATAAGCCCAATGTTAGTAACTTAGAGGTCTAACTTATTAAGTAATAAATGAGCCCATTTCACTAGCCTTTGATTATGTTTCAGCCTAATTTTAAGTGGATAACTATACTGGAACTAGTAGAAGATATGCTTTGAGCACATTATCTGGATCCAAATACTAAGGCAAAAAAGGCCGACGATTGGGGAAATCAGACGCAGAAAGGGGACAATCTATCTTTGTAGTCCCACAATTTTTAAAATTGTTGGTTCTGTTGGCAATTAAAAAAAAGGATTCAGGGTCAGATAGTTGAATACTCAAATTGTTGATATTCGGTTTAGAGCTTTAAGAGTTTAGGCAACTGTTGAATACTTGAACGGTTAAAATTTGGTTGAGGTTTTTAAGAGATTAAGCAAGTAAGCTACTGTTGGATTTGGTGAATTGTTGAAGCTGGTTATTTATAATGTTGAAGTCTTGATTACTATCATTATCATTATGATTATTATTATTCGAATCTGAAAACCAGAACAAACAAAAAAACCTAAATAGTTTAATCTGATCAATGACATTGACATCTAGTTGTAGAAGTGAGCTACGGAATATTTGTGCTACTGATAGCGGTAACAATACGGTAAAACGCCACAACTTGAAATCATTAACCGCTGGAAATGGAGACAGGTCGATGGGTCGGAAGCGGGTTATCCACGAAGACCCATGGGTACAGATTGCTCCAATTGGATGACTTGAAGACGTGAGCATGCAAAAGCTCACTCCACGTTCGTAGCTGCAGTTATTTGAATTCCCATTTAATGTTTATTTTCCTTTTCTTTATTAGTTTTGTTTATTTACCTTTTTTCTTTTAATTCCCTAGATGTAAGCAAACATGGGTTGGTTTTCTTTTCCAAATCTCGATCTGTGATGTGAAAATGAAAGTAAGGAATGAAAGAAGGTGGCGAATTTGATATAAAAAAAAGCTAGTGTGTTGTCTTGTTTGAGCAACCGGTTTCTATCTTCCATTGCTAGTCCCAAGATTGGCCTCTTGGGTAGTGTTCTTTGGAATCTAATCACAAGTTTAGGTGGTGATTTCTGTATCCTAAACTCGTATTAGACTGCCCTACGAATTGATCGAGTGGTGTTTCTTGTATCTCTATCTGCCCGTAGCCTATCCGTTTCATTTGAATTGTAAAATCCTCGCCGTTGCCTAACCGGATCTATATCAGCTACCCTCTTCCAAACTCCCTGGATTTGGTTGATGATGATCATCCTATGTTCTAGATAACTATTAGGCTTATTAGCTTGTGTGGTTTTAGGACTGTTTTCTATATATACTCACTTGTTTATTATCATTAATCAATAGAAAGAATATTATTTTTCTTTTCAAACACTTAATACTACCAACCACATTTAGGTTGGAATTATTTATTCCAAAGTTGAAATATGTTTTTTTATCTTAAAATCCTGGATAGAATACATAAAGAGTGTACATTCTAAATGAACTTTTTCTGGGTTTTTCAAGTGGGTATGACTCTGGTCATTTAGTAGGAATATTTAGTTGTTTGATATTGACTTTATTTTATCTAAGGTCATGTGTTTGATCTTGTAAGCCTTACATGTAACCTAATTACACGTGGTGTTTACTATGTCGTTTGTTGAAAGCAGGTGAGTTTGAATTTGGTTGGATGCTTGTGGTGTTTAAGAACTTGTTTTCAATTATTCAGAGTTGAAGCCAGTAGATATGACGTCTAGACGTAACATTAATTACACTCGCCTTGCTGTCGATGAAGACAATGTTGGTAGGGAAGGCACATTTGACCCTAGGTTTGACATGCCAGCAGAAACAATGGATAAAGTTCCATGGAAATCCATTGTGCTTGCACTTTTTCTTCTCTTGTTTGGATGTGTGCTTCTACTACTTTCATTATTCATCTTCACAGGCCACATTGACGGTGACAAATCCCAAGCATATGGCCTGTTTGGACTCGGGACACTCACCTTCCTCCCAGGTATTTTAATTATATTCACTTCATCCTACAAGTCATCAGAGTCTATTAGAGGTGCCGATATATTAGAGGGTGAATCTGGTGGGTTGGGTAATGGGTCCAAATGGGTGAGGTTGACTGACCTGTTTGCACTTTTTTTTTTCCATTTTGTTCCGAATTTTATAGATTAATAATGAATTAAATAAGATCATAAAAATAACATCGTTAAAATAATAATACGTAAAGTAAAGCAATTTATGAGGTTTTAAGCATTTCAAAACACTTTGGGCAACTTCCAACCCGTTCTTTTTAGATAAGATTCAAAGTTCTAGACCTGTTAGAAATAAAATACAACCCAAATTGACCCCTTTATCTATGTGAGAATTGATTCATATGGGTTGTATTTTTATTTTTGAAGAATTTATTTAGCTTAAAAAGGAAACGGGTCGAACGGTTTAAAACTCACCCAAAGTTTACTCAAGTGTTTACAACTTTCAAAATTATTTTTATTAAATAATATGGACAAAGAGACGGTGATGGGTCAACCCAATCCAACCCGCTTCAACTTGCATAAAGTTTACCTATTCCTGTTTGACCCATTTCCCACACTGCCCAATATGCTATTTATAGCACTGAGTAATCTTTGCACAATGAGTAGTTTCAAAGCAGTTTTGATTTTCTTTTATGCATCTTAATCAATCAGAAATTTAAAACATTTATGTTTTTGTTAGCGTTGCAATGCTGATAATGATCATTTATTTAGGGTTCTACGAGACTCGGATTGCATATTATTCATGGAGGGGTGCACAAGGGTACCGTTTTGCAGCCATCCCTGGTTAGTAGGTATTATACCGTCTTTCCTGGCCTTCTGCAAGTCTGTTAATGTTGGTCACTTCTTCGTATGGCTGTATATACGTCACGTTTCCAAGTTATGTACAAATTTCAGACCGCGTTAGAAAATTCAAAATTGGGTTTCTTTCTTACTAAGTTTCTTTAGAGTTTTTTCAATAGGTTTTACAGTCATTCTTTTATTGTTAAGGCTGTGAAAAGAGGTCTGACCCTTTAGATGGTTGGGTCATTGTATGAGTTAGGGTCATGGTCAACTAATCTTAGATAATGTATCAAAATGAGTTCGGGTCAATAAAATGAATTTTTAGTATTAGTTAAAATCGTTCGGCACCCGTCAACATTTTTCTCAAATTCCTTTTATATTTAATAACTAGCCAATAATATTAATTGAAGTGTCTAACATAAAGTATCATAAGCTTGTGTGATGAAATTTGCTTATTGCTTAGACCCGACCCGTTCCAACCCGGCCCATATGCAGTTACCTGTGTATGACAAAACGGGTTAGAAGTGTAAAATTTTGGGATGAGACTCGTAAATCATGTGCCTGCCATACTAATATCATCATTGTTGTCAATTGTTTGAAAGAATGAAAGGGACAACATGCAACTAAATGGCCCACTTGAAAATCATTATAAAACATAATTGTTGGTCCCAGCCCTGAAGTCAAAATGTGGCTGCACTCAACAAATGGTCAGTGGTCACCTTTTTTTATTTTATTTCTTATAGTTTATTAGTTATGAGTTTAAATTTAATAAAATAGTGTTGTAACCAATAAAAGCTCCCCAAATACCACAAGATGGATCTACTTTTAGGTCGGTAGTTATAAAAAAACCTTCAATGTTGTAATCTGTTAAAATGAAGATTAATATAAAGTTTCAAGCATTTTGCTTTTGATAAGTTCACACACTAAATTGAAGTTTGATTTTGAATGCTACAATATTTTTTAGGTTCCTTTAGTTAATAAAATTTTGATGTTGATATAAAAATACGTGGGATGTACATGAGCGTGAGCCCTGTAGCCGTGTGATGGAGAGAGCCCTTCAAGTAGGGATGCGTTTTGATGAACGTGTTATGTCGTTTTTCCCCACTTCAAACTAGTAGCCGTGTGATGGAGACAGCCCTTCAAGTAGGGATGCGTTTTTATGAATTTGTTATATCATTCTTCCCCACTTCAAAGTTCAAACTAGAAGTCGTTTGAAGTCTTGAGGCTGAAGCCTTGAGGATGCTTTGGCGGTCAAGTTGTGTACACTCGCGCACACTCATATATGTATGTTATGAGGGGCCAAATATTACAAACGGTAATAGTCACTCATGTGTCGTTAGGATGGTGAGACAAACCTCATTGAGGACGATGAATATTTGGGCGTGCTTGGAGGATGTCTTAGGCGAACTAAGTGATACTCCGTCTAAAACACTATCAATGCATGTTCGCGCATTGATTGTGGATGAGATGAGAACTTCACGGTTAAACGTGTTTAGGTAAGAGCAATCATGTTGGGTGACCTCTTGAGAAGTTTTCACTCAAGCAACCAGAAAAACAATTCAATAAACTTCTCGTCGATAAAACAGACAATTGGTTGTTGGTTCGATATTTCCTATTTTAACTCTTGAAAATAACGTTAAAACTTATAGTTTTCCCTTTTTCAAGTGTTTGTTTGGACTTATGAGTTATATTACCCCTTTAGTACTATCATCATCAAGAAATATTTATTAAACCTTTTTATGAAACCATCATATTAGTTTTCAACATAACCTATAGCACTTAAGAACTAAACTTTTTAGTAGAATGTTATAGTTATGATCTACTCTTCTAATTCATTTATCTAATCTTTTAACTCCAATCCTAGGAAATGAAAACAACCACCTATGCCATCAGGCTTCTGCTCTGGTGGTAAGAGGGTTTTGCCTATAATTCTCATGTGGAAGTCATGGGTTTAAATCCTGACAAGAGGTCCTTGTTGGAAAGTTTAGTGAAAATGTGGTTTTTACTAACTTTGGATACAAATAATTATATGTAATTGAGATTAATATAATTATTATTTTCTAGGTTTGTGTTCTATGGTGTGAGAGCTTACAACGAAACAAACTGTATCCAAAACAGAGCTAAGATGAATGGAATATCGATGCTCAAAGTTGTGTGGTTAGAATGAAAAATGTGGAACTTGTATGATTATACTAGAAATTTGTTGCATCTTTTTGATTAGATACTAACAAATATTTTATCATAAAACAATGAGTGTTTTGGTTTATGACTCATTATTCCATGTCAAGAATCATAGTGGTTTTTATTTGTCTCATAAGTTCATAGTAAACTCTTTTTAATGTGTTTAATACAAATTAAAATATGGAATTATGTCATACTAATCTAGTATTAAATATGGAGTCTTTTGGTATGAGTATAAAATGAACCTTTTGGTTATTTTTGTAAATGATGAAAAAGATGAGCAAATGAGATGAAAAGAAATAAGAAAAAGAGGAAAATCTAGATAACTAGTTTCATATAATTTAGAGATGAAACACTCTATAATTCTTCTACCATCACCAACTTCATCTTTTTATAGCATTTCTAAACACATAGTTTACCCGGTAAAAACCAGGCACGTGGACATCTCCGACAGTTCACATACTGTTCCGGTTGTTGTACCCTGGGAGACAGACGCGTTCGTCTTAGAGGATGCGCGAAATCTGTTTTAAAAGACCTGTGTTGAACACGAATCCTCAACCAAAACCGAACACGTTTAGTTTGTTTTTTTGTTGTAGCTAAAGACAAAGTTGAAGACTCGAGTCAAATATACTTCAAGAAGACGGGCGTTAGAGTACCTGTTGAAGCCAGCGGTTCGAATTATTTATATAAATTTATTTTCTTTCAGGTTTGTAAACGGTATTATACTAAGTTGATTTCCCACATATGACGAGAATATCGTCATTTGATTTTATTATTATTTTAATAAAAATACCCGGTATTCCTATAATCTTTATAAAAAGAATTTTACGAGTACCATCCGTTAGTCTAGGTGTTAGGCTGTTATAGCCGCTTAAAAGAAAAGGAAATGAAAACAACCTGCACAAAGATGTTAGCCGCTTAAAAAAAAGAAAATGAAAAGAAGCCTGCATAAAGAATATTTATTTTATCAAGCTTGGTATCAAATAATTGAAAACTAAACACGTTCAAGCACATCGAGTGTTGAGCTCAATTAAATGTCAAAATTATGGTTCCACACATTTTCGAAGAGGTTGACTTGATGAGTAATTGCTTCGTTCGGGTGTTTGGGATTACTTATTAAACCTACTTATTGACTTATTATTTTTTTGTAATAACTCAATAAGTTATAACTGTGTTTGGGTATGGTAAAAAAAACTTTTAGAAAATGGATAATAAGTTGTTTTTGAGAAGTTACAATTTTTAACTTTTCGTTTCTCCTTATTACTTTTAGGGAGGAATTTTCCCTTTTTTTTTGAACGGCGAACATTGAATGTTGTGACATCGCACCCCCCATCACATGACGAAATTTCCATTAATAGGTCATTTTCCATTAATAAGTCAAGCCAAACACTTTTTAAAAAATAACTTATTGACTTATTGACTTTTTGACTTTTTCCACCATATAAGTTAATCCAAACATTTTTTTTAAAACTTATTTTCTAAAAGTAATAAGTTAATAAGTCCTTTTGATAAAAAAAACTTTTGAGGTTAATAAGTAATCCCAAACACCCCCTTACTTTCCCTTTCTCTGAGATATTATGGATTTTATGATCACCGTTATACGTTATCTGAATACCTTCAAGTTACCGGTATTTATTTCTATTTTTTTACATTATATGATGGTTTACACTATAAAGATTTTGAATCCACTTTATGGATTTTATTTTAAATCAGTAGCTATCATGACTGGGTTGGGTTCAACTTTGCATGAATGTGTTTTTTGTAATGTAATTATCGGCTAGTTGTTCCTAGTTATCTTTTTTTTTACTGGGCAGTTGCCTGGTCTGCAGACCAAATAGTTCTGGTATGTGTATGTTGGTTTGGGGCTTGCCCTGTTGTTTATAAAAGTTCTCTTTTAGGAAAAAAAGCTATCATGCATGTATTCTACACTCGATCTAGTGCCATCTTATATACACATACAAATGCATATAAATCATTAAAATAGAAAAAAATTACAATCTATCATGTATCATACAAGATAAACGTTTATGTAGAACCCAAATGAAAGTTTACTATCATATATCAAAGTTGCTCCCAATCATCATATGAGCCTATCTAACCGAAATATTAAATTCGGCCAAAGTAACCGACATATTAACTATAACTTCGAATAAAATAGAAAATGTAACCTTAATGATAAATTCAGTCACTCAACCAACATCTGAGACTTAATTAAAATAAAAAACAAACTTAGTTTGTTCACTCTTTTTTCACTTTCTCACAAATCTACATATGAGTCAGTCGTTCGAGTTACCATCTCTCATTCCACACATACGTGTATTACACACATAGTGTATGCTAAATTTATAACATATAGAGTAAAGTGTCATGTTTGTCTATGTGGTTTGACCATTTTAGACACTTTCATCCAAAAACTTATATTTAGCCTTTTCATCCTTAATTTTTTTAAAATTTAGTCATTTTCATCCACCTGACCAACTCCGTTTACATTTTAAGGTTAAATCAGGGACAATTTGGTTAGATTTAAACCTATTAATTTCAAACCGACCCCTGATTTAACGTAATATTATAGACGAAGTTAGTTAGGTGAATGCAAATGAGTATATTTTGAATGTTGGAGACGAAAAGGCTGATTTTTATTTTTTATTTTTTGATAAAAATGACTAAAATAACCCAATAAGATGTCTACATATATTTCTAATCCCATGCCATGAATTCAATTCAACCCCATTGAATGAGGGACTTATTTGACCACATTTGAATAAAAGGAGGACTGGAAGTTAAAAAAGTCAGTTAAAAAAAGAAAACATGATGATGTTGCAGACCATCATTTCATCTCTTCCTCTATATATTAACTCCTCTCACACTTCACTCAAAACGAAGGAAAAACACCGAACCCGGACCCGACCCGTCCAGTCCCTCCTTCCCCCTCCCCTCTCCTGCTGACGTGGAGAGTGCAGGTTCATTCCAGGAAATGGTGTAATATTCAAAATCGTCACAACTATTTCAGGTTTCTATGATTCTATCTATATATGTGTGTGTGTGTTTATTTACAATTAGTTGCCCTAATTGCTAATATGCAAATGAGTCCGGGATCAATTGCTTTGAGGAGGCACCCCAATGGCCTTTCAATGTGGATATCATGGGTTCGAGTCTCACTTGATGCAATATGCTCAGCAAGAGTTTTACCAACCTTTAGGTGGTGGGTTTCCTCTAGAATGGTGGGCAAGCGGGTCACCAGCGCTGTCTGTGTTCGCGGACGTGGGTGGCCTTTTGCCAATGGGTTTACCTGGGTGGCCGGACTTATAGTATTTGTTGGTCGTTAAATTTTTTTTGCTAAGATGAAATTCAAATTGTGCATTTGAAAAAATTAATCTGTTGTTTCTATAAGTCCCACATCGGTTGAAGGGCATAACGAGGCCTTCCTTAAAAACGGGTGGTAACCTCTACTGGGACCGGGCCGTGTTTTGCCTGAACGAGTAATTCGTTTGAGTTCTTGTATAGGCAACCTATCGGGGGCAAAGCGAACAATATTCTGACACGGCTTACTTGGGTTGTTATAGTTTCAATTCTCATTGTTGTAGGTGTATTAATTTCAACCTTATATTTTATTATGTAAACAATAGCTGTTTGTGATTGTTTTTAATGCTTTTGGCGTCAATATCATTTGATATGCATTTTTGTTTCATTATGATGACAGCAAATTCTTGTTATTATCTGCATATCACTTTATAAATCCTCTTTTTTCAACGTTCTCATACATCAATATTTTGATCTATATTAAAATAAGTCATTAATTTATAGAATTTCTACACAATGAAGTGGATTTTTTTCTGTTAATTTAACAAAAAAAAATTAGTAATGGGTAATTTATGTTCATGATCACTTTGTTGTTTGATCAGGGAATCAATAATGGGCAATTGTGCATCATACCGAATTAAAACATATGATGCTAGGATACCAAGATATGTTCATGCTAGACAGATCAGTAAGCATGAAGAGTCAAAGACAGGCAACCGTGTTGCGGTTAGTGAAATTGTTCACACAACAACCACTTGTACACGAAACACGAGTTCCAATTCAACAATCCAAGTCA
Organism: Smallanthus sonchifolius; assembly: GCA_023525975.1. Lineage (NCBI taxonomy): Eukaryota > Viridiplantae > Streptophyta > Magnoliopsida > Asterales > Asteraceae > Smallanthus > Smallanthus sonchifolius. The sequence goes on along the minus strand of CM042041.1, from coordinate 53,398,335 downwards.
CTCAAATGGAATGGCACCAGAGTCAAATTGATGCAAATGGTGTTTCATTCTTCTTTCTTTAATTTCATTATCATTATGGTTAGTAGTATGGATATGACATGCTAAACATTTGGTGTCAGTGATGTGTCAAGAAGAATTATGGTTTGATTCTGTCAGCAAACTTGAAGAATCAGATTCAGATGATGACTTTGGTAGTGTGGATGGAGGTAATTGACTTTATTTGTTGGATTAGATGGTAGTTATGGATTTTTTATTTATTTATTTTTTCATATGATAAATACCATGAAAGTTCTTTGAAAACAGATAACTGCAAAACAGAGAGTATGCTGCACAAAAATGGACTTGGTGGTTATCATGGGTGCTTGGCTGGTATAAAAGATGATGTTGTCATCATAGGTAGGCTATTTCTGGTGATAAATCCAGATTTTTTTTTTTTGTGTGTGTGTTGGGGGTTTGATTACATTTTTCTTTTAGGTATGATTAATAAGTTACGATTTTACACTACAAAAATTGGATGCAGGTACACAGACTGAGACAAGGACATCAACGGTTATCAAGCTTTCATTAAAGAGAAGTTCAGTTGATGGAGAAGAAGCCAATGAAATCCGTAAGTGTATTAAGATTTAACATATCTGTTTCCAAAACGATTCAAACCTCGGTGTTGTAAGATTTAACATACATCTTTTGAATTATGCAGAATCTTCCAAAAAGTTCTTTTATCGGCCCCGGGCAGGACTCTTGATCCCATGTTGTACAGATGAAAAACCGACTCCTGGATGTTGGTCTGTAATTGACCCTTCATGCTTCACTCTCCGAAGTGAATCCTTTTTTAAGTATGCTACTGATCTATCTTACTATTTAATAAAATACTAGTTACATACAACATAAACCAAATGGCAAACTGTATAAAAAGTAACAATCTTCATTCAAACTGCTGATTTAGGTACCGCCATTTTTAACAAAGTAAAAAAACTATCAAGATTTCAAAAGAAAATTGTGTATGATAATTTTTCTAGTTAATCGAGTTCAAGGTGCAACCTCAAAAAGTCAAACTTGGTCAAAGTTACCGACTCGTCAGCAACCAGTCAGGCTACCTTAACTCAATATTTTTTAAAGTTTTCTTGGTAAATGTGAGAACCCGTTATCGGAAACTCACCAGACCCCACCAATACCCTGCCAACCAATGGGATCTAGAAAAAACGCAGCTTGCGTTGGGTGGGTGGTTTGGTTGAACTATGATGGTTTTCCTGCTTAAAAGAAAGCTAAAATAGAAATTTGACATCAGTTTGATACCTGCTTGCAGAGACAAGAGGAAAAGCCCAGCCCCAAATTACAGTCCTTATACTCCATTTGGTGTTGATCTCTTTATGTGCCCAAAAAAAGTTAACCACATTGCTCAACACATTGAGCTTCCTTCTTTAAAAGGAGATGGCAAATTGCCCTCTCTTTTCATTGTCAATATACAGGTTAAAAATCTATTCTTTTGCCATTTGGGATTCTTTTTACAATGTCCAATCATTGGTTAATTGGATCAGTTTCTTATACATATGTTTATTTGGTTATTACAGTTGCCTACATATCCCACTTCTATGTTTCTTGGTGATAGTGATGGTGAGGGTTTGAGCCTTGTTCTATATTTCAAACTCTCTGACACATATGAGAAAGATATATCTTCTCAATTTCAGGAGTTGATCAAGGTACCTAACAATATGATTTTCTAATTGTTTGGGGTCAAAATAATTAAATATACATAATTGGGTAAGAACCTTAAGATGGTATAAGAAACTGATTATTGGGATAAATTTTAATTTTCCTAGGGGTATTTTGGTCATTTTCAATTTTTTTTACAGAAAAGTTAACAGGCATCCACTCCAGGGACCAAGCATGTTACGCTTATGCGTAATTTGGGGACTGACAGTGTAATTTTTCAAACTTATCATAGGGACTATCCGTGTATTTAACTCTTATCTTTAAAATGGCAACAGTTATTTCAAAAACACAAATCTAAACACCCCTACAGTTATTTTGTCTTGCATTTAACTTTCTTGGGACTTAGAATGAATATGTTTTATTCTATTCTATCATAAGAATATGATATTCCCTCTTTTATATTTACTTTTAATCTGTGATTTTATACTAAAAGAATATAAACAACCTTATAAATTACAAAAATTGGATGCAGTTCTTTAGTTTGTCATTGATGTATTCAACTATTTGCATCTTCATATGTATGTATGTATGCATGTATGTGTATATTGATATCATTCTATATAATCTTTTGTCTTAATGTTGAACCTTTTACTAATATTATACTCAAAACTAATTTATTTTTTCAAGATTTGAAAAATAAATTTTAAGGTTTCTGAAGCCATGATGTTTGATATCCAGAGTTTAGTTGAAGATGAAATGGAAAAAGTGAAGGGATTCAAGAAAGACTCAGTTGTACCTTTCAGAGAAAGGCTAAAGATCATGGTTGGCGTGGTCAACCCCGACGAACTTGTTTCTAATAACACTGAAAAGAAACTCTTGTATGCTTACAATGAAAAACCCGTTCTTTCACGTCCACAACACAAATTTTATCAGGTACCCATGTTTCCAAGTTTGCTTTTTTTTCTTTACTTAATAAAGCTTTTGACTTTTACTTGAATGCAGGGTCAAAATTACTTTGAAGTTGACCTTGACATTCATCAGTTTAGTTACATTGCAAGGAAAGGTTTTGAAGCGTTTCGTGATCGCCTTAAAAATGGGATATTGAAATTGGGCCTCACAATTCAGGTACAATAAATAGCAACCATTTTCTGTTTCATCTTATTGTTCTAGTTTGACTTTTTTCAGTTTACTGATGTGGATTTAGAATGTGTTTATTTTGGGAAATATTAGGCTCAAAAGCCAGAAGAATTACCAGAGAAAGTGCTATGCTGCTTGAGATTGAACAAGATTGACTTTGTGAATCATGGTCAAATACCTACAATAATGACCATGGATGGGGATGAACATTCTTTGACTTTTTGACTTTTGTTCTTTCTTCATCACCATTGTAAGCTTTTACACTGAGTGAAGGAAAACTATAGTTACATGCCCCTAGGTCTTGAACAAAATACATAGGAGATAAAGATCATGTTTTTGACCATGTAAATGTCAATAAGTTAGTCAGTGTTTATGGTTGACTTTTTTTTTTGTAATCTGTTCATTAGACTTTAAGTTTGCAGTCCCTTTTTTTTTGAACGACAGATCTATTCTACTTCTACTCCTAAATTACACCAAATAATTCACCCCATGCTTGGGTTTGAACCCAAGACCTCCCATCTAAGAGGCAAATGCCTCTACCAAGTGGGCTAGTCCCACATTGGCAAGTTTGCGGTCCCTTGAGTGGCTGCAAATCTTTGAAATTATGTATTGATCAACAAATCATTTTTGAATGAGTTGAAAATAAATGGGCATTTTGCTTATTCTCATGGGATAATGTGCCTTCAGATTAAATTTAGTAACATCCTTCATTAACAAACTTAACTGACATTCCATCCTAGTTCTTTTCCAAACTCAGCATGTGCCTTGCACGAGTATCATGCCAAAATAATCGAATGACAACTAAAATTAGTTTTTTTAACGGCAACACCTAGATATTCTAGGATAATTGAGTTTCCTTGTGACAACACCTAGAACATCTATGGCAGCTCATCCCGAGAGGAACCCCCAACTGGATAAACCCCTTTTGACCTGGCCACACACCCTCTTTTTTGCTGTGGCTCAGATTCGAACTGGCAACCTTCCATTTGGAAGTGACCGGGGTACCGCTAGGACAAAACCCCTATGGTAACTAAAATTAGTTAATAGCAGAAAATACCGAACTGATCAAGACACAAATGGTTCAGTTATGACTTATAACCGATTTATATGGTTGGGTCATGGCTGTGTGTATAAATAACCGACTTAACTAAACCAAACCGACATTAAAACAACCTTTATATTATTTTTATTATTATAAAATATACGTTCGTATTTCATCATAATTTTTTACAAATAACATATTAGTTTTAGCCAATAACCAAATTAAGCAATTAACGAACCATTTATAACTTATCAGTTTCAGCTAAACCGCGTTGCGTTTATAACCCAAGCCAAGATGTATGAAAATCTAAAAACCGAAACATTAGTTATAAATAGGTTCACCTTTAGCCTATAACCGAACCAAACCAACTCACAGTGAATGATACAAGTAAGCTAAATCTAGGTTCTGCTTTGCCAATAGTCCCAAAGATAAGGGACGCATATGTCGAATCAAAACAATGAAGGGGGAAAACAGTAAATAGGTAATTAGGGTTTGAATATATAAAGGAAAGAGGGGAAGACGATAAGAAGCATATGCGCCATAGGCCGAGCGCTTATCCCGTGAACGAAGGGGTGGCGTGGTATTTACACGGAGAAAAAGGTTTTCAAAATCGTGACGCACTTTGTGCGATTGGCGTAAATCAAAATCAAAGCACTCACGACGATATACTACTGCTTGTGCGTGCTCGGGAATCCATGGCCGCTTTGCTGCTTCGATTTGCAGATAAGGCGAGAGGATTTCCCTACATTTGCTCTTTATTTTTCAATCTTGTTGTTTAATCTTCATTATCAATCAGGTTTTGATGCCGGTTGAAGCTTTGTTTAACCCTGATTTAATCCCTGTATGTTGTACATGTCTGCATCTGCAACAACCAAAAGGCCAAAAGAGTTTAAATTTTTTTATTAAAATGAAGCTTTGTTTAATCTTTATTTTTATCCAAATATATAATTACTTTTTTGTTTCTTATTTTTTATTTTTGCACCAAATTCAAATCCGACTCCACCTTCGTTCAATAGATCAAACAACAATTCCCCAAATTAATGTTTATATTCTTGACTTTTCCATCTCCCGTGTTCGCTACAACAAAACCATCTAGAATCGAGTTTTCCTTCGGATGAATACACCAATCAACTCTGATACCAAATTGAAGTTTGAAGAGCTGTTCTTGGCCTTTTCTGATGCTGGCCAACGAACACAAAAATCGATTTGATTTCTTAATTTTGTTCCCGGTTCCGGCGTAACTTCCGATCGTCCTTTTGATCTTAATAGCAACAGAAAAAATGAAATTGAACATGAGAATCAAACGAGCTTGATGCTCTAATCCGAAGTGTTGTCCCAGATCTTCTTAAAAACACACAATTACAATGATAAACCAAACTTAAAACTTGATGATGAACAATTTACAATCCCAGACGCAAAGCTTCAAGGCTTATAACAGATTCAAGCCCAAAGCTATTCTTTGATAAACCAGACTTCTGTTTTGCGACGGCATCTGTCTTCGGACCAGTATATTCTTTGACGGCGAAGGCGGACCAGCAGAAGCTTGATGTCGGTGACCGGAGAAGGAAGACCAGCATCTGTCCTTGGTGGTGTTTGCGTTTGCTTTCCGGTCGTGAGGGAGTGGGGGCGGGATGAAGGGGTTAGGGTTGGTGGTGGTGATATAATTACTTCGCCTTTGGTAGATAAAAACTCAAGTGTGATCTCTCGATAGGCTGAGAGGTCACCCATGTCAAACAATAGACTCCACGGGGTGTTGACCCTGATAGTAGCCTCCGCTCTGTCTCGATTCCAGACTGTCTATAAAAACTCCTAGTCGATCGACCTCGGTGTAGCTATCCTCATCCCGACATACCTTACTGATAAACCATAGTAACTATAGCAACAATTGTTTTGGCCCATTACTCAATAATCCACCTTACTTTCCATTACTCTCTTAACTTTTTAGTACTATTTTTTGACAGGAAATTAACGACGGGTCACAACACAAAGGGCACTCAATGTAGGAGAGGCCATTTGGATTTTTGTTGTTGCATTTTGTCGTACGAGGTTCTTCATGAAACCAACACTTGTTTGCATTTTTTGTTGTTGATATGTATATATAGAAAATTGGGTTATTGTTCGTGTTTAGAAAATTGTTTGTTGATACTTATATAAAAACTAGGCGGCCTCGCGCTTTACGGCGGCTTCCGGGCGAAAATGCTAGCTTTTATACACGTGTGTTGTGGCGTGTTAAACCGTAGAAGAAATTAACGTACTCGAAAACTTATAAAATAAAGTCAAACCTTTAGATAAACTCACAATGCGCGAGAATAGCATGTAAGATTTATAATTAAAATGCAAGAGAAAAGGGGGGAAATAGCATTAAAAAAAAGCAAAAGAAAAAACAACAAATGGGGATGGTTCGAACCCAGGAGGCCTGCAAGGCTTAATCCTCAGAAACCACTGCGCCAAAAGCAGTTTTTGTGCTATGAGTTAAGCCTTATTTTAAACATTAGTTTTACTTAAAAAAGGAAAAAAAAATAAGAAAACCATGCAATAAGACTTGTATCATATGCAAACCTACTTGTAAATTATCTACAGTAGTTTTGACTCACAATCCAAAGTTGCCTTTTAATATTATTTATAATTTTAGGCAATCTTTTTTTTTTTCTAATTTTATAGGATGAGAATCTTTTATTTTTATTTTTTTTTATCCTGCAAAACCGCTTCAAATAATTATTTTAGAAGCTTTTCCTACAAGTGTACGGACGAGTGGACCTCTCTCCTTCACGTCTTCCTGTCCATATATTCATGATGTGTGGGGTCTACGGGCCGTTAGACTATGAGTAATGTTAAGGTGAACATGAGAGCACACCCTATGTCACGTGGACGCCACGTAGACAATGTCAGAACTTACCCTCATATTCACTCAGGTGTGTAATGATGGAGTGAAGCTGACCAGTTTTATAATAATTACATAATACTTATTTTAATATTAAATAATATTATACCAACAACATAATATTAAAAAACAACTCAATATTAAAAAAAATTGATTGTTTTGGTTAGTTATACACAATATTCAACTATTTAATATAAATAATATAATTTTAATAAAAAAAAAGTAAAAAACTAATAATCTCCCTCTCTCCCCCTCTCTCCCCCTCCCCCTGTTTTGTTATTCGCACCACGCAACGGGCCACGCTCACACTAGACACAACCTTATGGATGCTTAGAAAGTCGATGCTCAATTAGTCAAAAGCGATGCATTCATATATAAACCATTAGTTACAGACTAGGCAAACAATTAGTAAGTGAGAGACTAGGCAAACAATTAGTTAAAATCAGTGTTTTGAAACCCGAACTGAACTGGTCGGTTGGATCGGAAACCAGAGACTTTGTCGGTCCAGTTATGTGTGTTGAAACAGTCATGCAGCGACCCGATGGTCGGACCGGAAACCCGGTGGTCGGACTCGTATTTCGTAGCTGGTTGTTCGTCTCTTGGATTATTTGGATTCATATTTTGTAGTTAATTGTTAGTCTCTTGGACTCGTATTTCGTAGCTAATTGTTAGTTTAAGTTTATTTGAATTGACTTGTTAGTGGTTTTTGAAAGATTAATGGTCGTTTGGATTGATTTATTTTTATAATATTATAGAATTTTTTGCTAAAATGGGTCATGGGAGATTGTGTAATCACATTTGGGCTTTTTCTCTCTTGGTTGATACATATGGGGTTGTCGCCCTTTGGAAGGGCGACAGCTTCCCCAAACTCTCACTCCAATCATTTGATTTGCCAGAGCAGTTAGTGAACCAAAGTTGTCACCCTTTGGAATGACGACAACTTCCAGTCACACCTCCATCTCACTTTCAAGATCCTAGACATTATCCATGTCAAAGCTCTCGCCATTTGGAATGACAGCAGCTTTCTTAATTTTTTTTAACGGCAATTTGGATGTCGCCATTCCAAATGGCAGGAGCTTTTAATATTTGTCTAGTCAAACAACTTTTGTATTCAATTAAGAAAGCTGCTGCCATTCCAAATGACGACAACTTTGACAAGTATAGTGACTAGGATCTTGAAGGTGATATGGAGGTGTGACCGGAAGCTGTCGCCATTCCGAATGGTGACAGCTTTGGGTTCACTGATTGCCCTGACAAATCAAATGATTGGAGTGAGAGTTTGGGAAAGTTGTCGCCCTTCCAAAGGGCGACAACTCCATATGTAACAACCAAGAGAGAAAATCCCAAATGTGATTACACAATCTCCTATGACTCATTTTAGCAAAAAATTCAATATTATAACGTCGTCCGGTTCTTAAATCCGGTCGAACCAGTGAACCTGTAAGGAGACCGGTTTAACGTCCGGTCTAATCCTGAAAACATTGGTTAAAATATTTGGTCGTATAAGTATAAACCATTAGTTAGTGGAGATCAGATTATGCAAACAATAAAAATGTTTCATCTAAATCGTTGTCGTCTGTCATATGCTTCCACCATCTTCAATCTCAAATCCAAAACAAACCACCATCACCATCACCATCACCATCTTCCATCACCTAAAATAGAACATCTTAAACCTACTTACGACATTGTAATCTTCGGAGCCTCAGGTTTCACCGGCAAGTATGTAGTAAGAGAAGCTCTAAAACTTCTTAATTCCCCCAATTCACCTCTCAAAACCCTAGCCCTAGCCGGCCGGAATCAATCTAAGCTTTCCAAAACCCTAGCATGGGCGGCTCCGTCGAATCCTCCTATCCCCTTCCTCTTCGCCGACACCTCCGACCCTCAGTCACTCCGCCGCATGGTTTCTCAAGCCAGACTCATCCTTAACTGCACCGGACCTTTTCGCCATCACGGTGGTCCTGTGGTGGAAGCTTGTGTTGACGCCGGCTGCGATTACTTGGATATTTGTGGCGAGTCGGATTTTATAGAGAGGATGGAGGCGGTTTACCATGAGAGGGCGGTGGAGAATGGTAGTTTGGTAATATCGGCGTGTGGAATTGATTCAGTTCCGGCGGAGTTAGGGTTTATGTTTAATTGTAAGCAGTGGGATTCGCCGGCTATCGTGAATCAGGTTGTGGCTTATATGAGTCTTGAATCGGATGTAAGAGTTGTGGCGAATTCTGCAACGTATGAGTCCGCCGTGTTGGGGATCGCTAATGCCGATAAGTTGAAGGAGCTCCGGCGGTCTAGACGGAAAATAGCTCGACCTCCGGTAAGCCGTACTGGTTTTCGTAGAGGTAGAAAAGTACAAAAAAAAAAAGGATAAATGCATGCATAACCGACGACATAATTGGCCGGCACCCGGCCCAAGAAGTTAATTAATATAGTAAGATTTTAGAAAAAATGGGTTTCGCCAAAAAAAAAAAAAAGAATTGACTAGTTACTCCGTTACGAGGTGACCCATTGGTAAAAGATCATCGTCAGCTGGCCCAACCTAGTCGTACGGAGCACTTAAGCGCCCTAAGTTATTTTCAGTTCTGTGGGAAAAACCCATCCGCCGGAAAGCCCACTGGTGGTAAAACTCGGACGCCCTCGGGATCGAACCGGAGATCACAAAGATCCAGGTTTTCCTTCATTGAGCCATCATGCCCCTTCCCAAAGTGATGCTAGTGGGGATAGAACATGAGTCATTTTTAGAGAATATAGACTTTCTAGCATTACACCACGTTGAAAGTTGCAAAAAAAATGGGCTTCTTAAAATATAAATATAAAGTTATATATAAAAAAATCATTAATACGACGATAATTGTTATAAAAATAAACAAAACAAAATTATTGTTGCAAAATAATCTATGTTATATAGTTAAATGAATCGTAAAACTCTCGTATTTAGAGGACTGCCTTGAGATTTTATTAAAATTTTATCTAATTTTCTCATTTTACGTTTTTGACTACTGGCTAGTTATTTAGGAGGCATAATTCATGTAATCATATAACAATAACTTATAACCTAATCATAAAAGTTTCAAGGAATCAAGCTAGATAAATAATAAAAATTTTAACAATATAACTATAAAAACTATAACCAAATATGAAATTTAAATTTTAAACATATAACTAATTGATAGATACGGGGACTATTAGTGGTATCAGTGCGACACACGGCTCAGATTCAACTACAGACGCAAGCGAGGATGGAGAATTCATGATCGGTTTTCATGGGATGAAAGGAGAAGATTTGAAGAGTATAGGCGGGCCAAGGTCTGGGGGTCGGCCGGGAGGGATCAGAGGCCAGAATCTCTGAACCAAACTTGTCTCAAGTTGGAAGTTACATGACAACATCGGTACATGATTTGAAGAGCCAAGCCGATGACAAGGGTAAAGGAAAACACAAACATGTCGTTAGGAGCTTATCATCGTATCTTAACAACAGTAACAAACGAGGAACATTAGGTTTGAAGATCGGTCAAGGAAAAATTCGCAAACCCGGATGAACGTGAGTCTGGAATCGAGAAGATAAAGGAAAAATTCGTGAAAATTCATGGAAATGATTAAAATAAGAACTAAAAAGAAGTTAAAAACTATAAAATTATCTCTTGCTATAAATGTAATTTGATATATTCACATACAACTAGACTTATATAACATGTTACATGTGTACTTTCACACATACACACATTACTTCTGTTTTTCATACTGAAGTTAAGTGCTAACTATTTGACTTGACTATTATTAATTGTGTTTCCTAGATTGTTGGTCCTGCCCCGACCAAAGGATCGATCATAGAACACCAGAAGAAGATCGGTCTTTGGGCTGTCAAGCTCCCTTCAGTCGATACTTCGGTAGTTCGAAGAACACTTGCTATTCTAGCTCAGAACTCTACCGGCCTTCAAGGGATTAACGAGACACCGGATCAACTACAGAAGAGGATTGACTTCTGGTCAACCGTAAAACCTACCCATTTTGGGATGAAAATAGGATCAGCAAATATCTTCAATGTCTTTGGATTCATAATAGTTGGGATGTTGGTAGGGAGTCTAAGTAAATTTTCACTTGGGAGGTGGCTTTTGTTGAGATTTCCTGAGGTTTTTAGCCTTGGGTGGTTCAGGAAAGGTGGTCCCACGGAGGAGGAAGTCGCTGGTTCGTCCTTCAAAATGTGGTTTGTCGGACATGGTTTTAGTCATGTCGATCTTGTTTCACGTGAAGATGTGAAACCGGATATGGAAATTGTTACTAGGTTGAAGGGGCCGGAATTTGGTTATGTTTCCACTTCAATAATCTTGATCCAGTGTGCTCTTATCGTTTTAAAGAAGCGGGAGAGTCTTCCGAAAGGCGGTAACTACACTCCGGGGATCGTTTTTGGCCCGACTGATCTTCAAGAACGATTACAAGAGAATGGGATTTCTTTCGATGTCGTTTCAAAAAGTCTTAGAAAATGAAATGGGAGGATCATGTATTCTTACATAATAAGGTTTGCAAAATGTTAGAAAAAGTTCTCAAATAAAGAAACTATATGTATGGATTTAAAATGTATACTATATAATAAATAAAGGTTTTGGAGTGACACTTGTCACTCCCATATTTACTTTCAACATTTTTTTCCTGCCTCTCTCTCCTATTAATTATACAATTTTTTTGAACTTTTGTTTTTATATTTTTTTTGTTTCCCGACTCTCTCTCTTATTAAACAATAATAATTTCTATAATTTTTATAATACGTTTTTTTTATTTAAAAAAATATGATTGTTCATAAACTATTTTTATAAATTGAACATTTCTTTTATTTCTTTTTATAAAATATTTTTTAAAAATAACTATTTCAGCAATAACATTCAACATACAAATTTTCACTGGAACTACTGGTTTACAACAATGTGTCTTTATTCAACCCATTTAATACATAGGTTTTAACCTAGTTGGAATAATATGTTATGCTTATTGCTTGGCCTACATATTAGGTTCTAAAATAAGTTTATGTAATTGAATAACGTAAATGATAGTCATTCCATGTTTGTTCAACATATAAGTCAATTAATTTTTGCTTAAATATTTAAAATTGGAAATATGTAATTGACTATTTAATTTGAGAAAATATATAGATTAATAAAAGATCTTAGTATGGGAAATATGTAAATGCCCGAAAACAAATTCACTAAATAGTAACCAAATTTCATAATTGTTCATATTAAGCTTTTTGAAAGGAATTGTTCATATCAAGTCTAAGTTGAAAAAAAAATCACTAAATAGTAAAAGATTCATACATGTTTAATTTGCTTAACTTATTTTTTAATTTTTTTAGCATTTATACAAAAAAAAAAAATACACAAGATTAGAACATATAAATATATAAGGAAAGTTGTAAATAGAGATTGACGATTTAAAAATAGGTTGTTATGAAGTCATAAATGGGTTGACAAACATGATGACCTAATAAAGTACATACCTCGTTCTAATTTTAAACATTTTGACCATAGTTTAATTAAATATGTAAGCAAATCAACTCCAACACGAGCCAATTAATTATACACATTAAATATGCCACCCCATAGACAACCTGTTTATTAAACGGGTTAGAACATTCACAACCCGTTTGGTATAATTATGTGAGTGAGTTTTATATATTTTAAGAAGTGGTTTAAAGTGGTTGTGAATGAAAGAGAGAGAAAAGATATAATGTTTTTGTAAATATAAGGATAAAAGTAGTGGTTTTTAGTATAATTATAAGGATAAGGAGAGACAAAAGTAGAGATAAAAGGTAGAAAAAGTAGTGTTTTTTAGTGTAATTATAAGGATACAGAATATAAAGAACGGATGGGAATACTCTTAGACATAGCCCAAAACCTAATTATTTCCTTGTTATGTCAGGAATCGCCACCAGTGATTTTCACCATCTCCAAATTTCAATCGTGCACGCACACTCAAGAAACTATAATTTGTTTTCTTCAAGTCTAATCACACTTTTTCATCAGTAGAAGAATCAAATGTCAAGAATTGTTTCCAGTTTAAATTCACAGAATTTAACAAAACATGCAAAACAAGAACCGGAAAAACAATATGTATACATAGAAATGTATCATCTCACCAATTTTGCTTATTTCTGTTTTCTTTGTAAACTTCAAACCAAACCAATAATTAGAAGCAGCATCATGTTATCCAAACTCCAGCATCCTTTATCTGCTACAAAATCATAAACATGGCTACTTTGGAAAGAATTGAAAAATATAAAGAAAATTACTTACATGAACAAGCAACCAACCTGCAATTGAAGATGGGCTGTGCTTGCAGTTGTTTTTCATAATATCACACATACACACTTGTTTATCGTCGTATCATCCGCCACTTTCTTTTCTGTTAAGTTACAAAAAAAATTAAGGTTTTCGCCTCATTAGGATAAACAATATGTACTTTGACTTTTAGGGTCAAACCTATTTTGTGCATTTTTACAAACTTGTACGGGTCAAACCATTTACAAGAAACGATAAGTTAATCGATTTTACAGCCACTATCCACTATACAATTCATGGGTCCAATATCAATTTTTATGATTTCAAGCAAATAGGCCCCACAATTGCATTTTCCTTGCTCCAAAAGTCATATAAGGTAAAACTATGGCCTAAACAATAGACTAAATGGCATAAATCTAGAGGGTGTTGTTGGATGTGCTGCAAAAGTGATTACTAAGTAATAACCAAATTTCTGGTGTTTGGAAAAATTTTATTAAAATTCTGATTATTTAGGGTCAAAATAATCATATTTTGAGATGTGGGTAAGAAAATTAATATAGAGAATAGTCATAGATGGTATCTGTAATCAATAACTTCAATAGACTGTGTATCTGATTCTGATTGTGATTCTTGAAATTGCAATAATCACTTTGAAAACATATATCCAAACACCCTGAAACGTCTTGTGTGCAATATTTTCTTTAAAAAGATTATTTGTACCTTTTTCTTGAGGTGGTTGGCTAACAAGAACATGCATTGTTGTAACTCCACCAGGAACATCATACAATGGACTTTTGCATTCGGCTACCGTTCTGTTATTCTCCAATATTTTTCCCGCACTAATTATCTTTACATCTTTAATCGTTTTTGGAGCATTTTCTTTATCTGTCAAACCAAAAAAATATCACATTTTTTTTCCATTGGGTAACAATTTTATGTCAAGAAACAGGAACTTTGCAGATGAAATTCAAGAATATGTTCAATGGATGATTGAAAATGTGCAAATCTTTTGCTTCAATTTCTTTAAAACCATTTAAGGGAAAAATCTCATTTTAATAGACAATGGATCATTCGTGTAAAGGGGTTAAACTCAAGATTTAAAACTTCCATTTCCAATTACACATAGTAACACCTCAAAACACACACTTGAACTTGCATAAGAAAGCAAAATTAAAACCATCGGTAAAGGGCTAGCTTTTGTCTTCCCCTCTTCAATTTTTGTAATTAACAAAAATGTTTACGAAAAATAACAAAAGATCATAAAATTAAATATGTTCAACCCCCAAAGATTCTTTTCTATATTTCACTCCAACTCCCCCTTCACGGAGCTTCTGGCTCCATTATCGGTTGCAACCATACCACACTAAATGAGCATGATATTGAGAACTAACCAAATAAAAGGAATTCTGTATTTTTTAAAGATTTCAGTTTGCAGATACACTAAACCGCCAAGAACCATCCAAAAACAGAAATATAAAAAGATAAACAGCACCATTACTACCACATGCATGCAAATTTTGCCAGAGACGGCACGCTCTAGAGATAACAACAACAGTAATCGACCAATCGGTGAATGAAAGTATGATTCTAAAATCTTTAGCACTAAACATAAACATTAATGGACACATGAACTTCAAAACAAATACACTTACAAGACATCATACTGAAAAGAAACATGTTTAAATACAAAATTTAACCAAAAAAAGACTACTAACCTTTAGGCCATTGAGAAAGGATGCTTTCTTTCAAAGTTGCAACACTTGTGGCTGCTGGGAAACTTTTAGGACCAATATCCGATCCATCAATCAAACGAAATTTTATCTCTAAAGAATCTTGAGCTCCAGACATCTTCCAACTTTATCTTCAACAGAAACTATCTTAAATTTTGTATCAAAACACCTAAGATCTTAAACTTAATTCGGTTTTCCCCGATACAAAAGAAACAATCTTTATGAACTCAACTAGACAACCCAGATAGATATAACAAAAGGGTCTTTCTTTTGACTTACACCCATCAATTCAACTCCTCACATCTGAAAATTTCAAATACTTGATATTAAATAACAAATTGTTTGAAATCAATTAATTAAATAAACACAAAGGAAACAGAAGGAGGAACTTACAACCAATACATGAAAAACTGCAATCATGAATCAATCAACTGAACCATAGTAAACCCTAGAAATTGCTGTTTAGGGCAAGAATCAAGAAAGTATTAGCTTCAACAAAATAAAAAACCCACAATCTTTTTGATGTGGGTATTTCAAAAAACTCAAAGAATCACATAATCAAGAAATCTTTAGCCTCCAAGAAAACAAAATCCCAAATCTTTTTGATGTGGTATTTCAAGAAACTCAAAGAATCATAGAAACCCTAAATTGAATTACCAAACTGATCAGAAAAAGGTCAACAACTGCCAACTAACTTGCCATCTACTCAAATCATCAAATCGGGTATATTTTAAGAATCAAGTCATGTGAAAACCAAGAATAGTAGAATACAACTATTAAAAGAAACAAGATCAAATTTTTTTTACAAATGTATGATGATGATGCCAAAGAAGTTGGTCAAAAGTGGAATGAACAAACCTTATTTAGCCCCAGAAAGGAAGAAACTGATCAATTTGTGCACTTCTGTCAAGGTTGGATTTATTTAATTGAAGAACAAAGACTACTTTTTCCAATTATGAAATAAAGAATTAATGAATATCTTGGCGTTGAACGCAATCATATTCCCAAATAACTCAACGTTATTAATGTCTGGTCAAATAAAATAATGTTGTGTGATGTAGAAAATTATTTGTTTTCTTTGTTCGAATAAGTTTACCTTCGTATACAACGATGTAACTTTTTCGTGATTATTGATTATGCCGTTTCTACGTGTTTTCTTAAACGTCACGTAGAATGTACTGTCAGGATTTAGTTATTTTTATTTATGCTTTGAACCCGTCACGGAATACGGGTGAAAACCCACTAGCTAATCTATACATACTAATAAATAAAGGTTTTGGGGTGCCACATGTCACTCCCTCATGTCTCCTCATATTGGTTTTCCAGCCTCTCTCTCCTAATAAATGCACCACTATCTTATTAAATAATAATGATATTATAAATATATTATTAAAGAAGAATAATAATTATATTAAATAAGAATATATAATAAGAATTCAAAATATAATTAATTAAAGAAAAATATTAATCTATACATAATAATAAATAAAGGTTTTAGGGTGCCACATGTCACTTCCTCATGCCTCCTCATATTGGTTTTCTCGTCTCTCTCTCCTAATAAATGCACCACAATCTTATTAAATAATAATGATATTATACTCTATATCTAATATCTATATCTATACATACTAATAAATAAAGATTTTGGGGTGCCACATGTCACTCCCTCACGCCTCCTCATATTGGTTTTTCCGCCTCTCTCTCCTCATAAATGCACCATTATCTTATTAAATAATAATGATATTATAATCTATATCTATATCTATACATCTATATCTATACATACTAATAAATAAAGGTTTTGGGGTGCCACATGTCACTCCCTCATGACTCCTTATATTGGTTTTTCCGCATCTCTCTCCTAATAAATGCACCACTATCTTATTAAATAATAATGATATTATAAATATATTATTAAAGAAGAATAATAATTATATTAAATAATAATATATAATAAGAATTCAAAATATAACTAATTAAAGAAAAATACTAATTTGTTATATACACACACATTTTCACTTGATATATCTCGAGACTATCATAATATTCTGACAAGTTATGACATATTTATAAATTGTAACATCCCAAAAATAAAACGATATTTATAATAACGGAATAAACGAACGAGGCATGACGGGTCGGATCGGATGGGTCAGCGGGCTATAAATAGCCTATGCCACCCCTTTTCTCTCATTTGCAACTTTTAGAGAGAGAAATCGTAGAGAGAGAAAGTTGGCGGATCGACCCGAGACTTCAGCAAAGTGTTACTCCATAACTCGTGAGAAGAACCTCTGGATCAGAAACTCGATTCAGGTAACAATCCGACCTAAATCTGAGTTTTAGTTCGTTTTTGGGTTTTTTCGGGTTTTGGGTGAAAAGGTAAGGTTTGAACGGATGAAACTGAAAGATAATCATGGATTTGCGTTCCTTAATGGAAAACGAACGTTTTGAATGCAAACAGGTTCGGGATCTTGACATGATCAGACCCGAATGCGAAGTTAGGGTTTTTTTCGCGAAGAACAGGTCGTACGCACTTGCTAAGTGCGCACGGAGCAGGTCCTGCGCACTTGCTAAGTGCGCAGGAGGAGGGACCTGCGCACTTGCTAAGTGCGCAGGCAGCATGGTCTGTGCACTTGCTAAGTGCGCAGGCAGCAGGGTCTGAGCACTTGCCAAGTGCGTAGACATCATAACTGGTTAAGTGAAGTCAGTATGTTAGAATGGTTAAACCGTTAGAGTCGGGATTGGTCTGATGTGTATTTAACTAATCAATTCAGATCGGAAGTGACGTTGTTGGACCTTCGTTTAGGACAACCCATATTAGCGTATCAGGTGAGTTTTAGAAGCCCTCTTTTAAATGTTTTATATAATGTTTTCGGGCTGGTGTGCATACATATGAAATGATGTTTTATGAAATGATATTTTATGAAACTATGATTATGAAATGAAATGATTCGAAATGAACGGTTTATGGAAAGAAAGTTTTATGCATGTAATGTTTACGAACGAATGTTTAATAAGAAATGGTTTAAAGTAAAGGTAAAGGGTTTCGAAAGTGAAGGAAATGTTTTATGAAAAGAAAAGAAAAAGGGCAAATGTTTTAAAGAAGTCATTACTAATCTAATATGTCGAATGAATGGAATTGACGAATGAAGTCTGGGAATGAGATTCCCAGACTTGTGGTAGATTATGGACAGCGAGCCATAGTTACCATAAGAACAACAGGGGCAGTGTCTTAGTGGCCTGCCAATGGTTTGATGTTGTACAACTGGTATGGAGTAACGACGGTTACTCAGGGGTTAACGTGACCCTACGTGAGGTTAAATTATGATCCGACGATGTTATGGCTGAGAGTCATAACCGTCGATGGAAGTTGTCGATCAATGGCTGAGAGCCATAGCCTTCAATGGAGGTTGTCGGCCTATGGCTGAGAGCCATAGGGGGGCAACTGAATGGGTATTGTCGGTCCTCGTGCAGTTAGCCTTGGGGGCAATACTAAAAAGGGAATTGACGGAATGTTGTGGCAACGACGGTGATACGTAACGGTTGACCACGACATGCAGGGTTCCTTCGAGGACACAGAGACGCGTAACGATACAGATTTTAGATAGTAATGTATGACTTAAATGAAATGTTAAATGTTTTAAACAAATGATCCGTTCAATGTGTTTAAATGTGCGAAGGTTTATGAATGAAAGGCCCTGTTTTCTTATACGTGATGTTAAACCCTAATGAATGTTTTGAATGATGAACCATTTCTTAAATCGAACGAAAACTAGAACTCACCAGCGTAGCTGACTTTTTAGTGTGAACATTCAGGTTAAGGCAGGTTATGAGGATGGACTGTGATGTTTGGCTAGCGAGAGGAGTTACCCGGCTGACTATGAAGACTGGCATCCTGTTATGTTTTAGTTATGAGGTATTTACGTTTTAAACAATGTTTACGTTTCCGCACGTATGAATAATGACGACGTTATGTTTGAATGAAATTTTGCGCTGCGTTATTTGATATTCATGTTTAAGAACTGTTTGTGAATGAATAAATCCAACAAGTGAGGCCTCTCGGGTTTGAGGCCTTACAAGTTGGTATCAGAGCAATAGTTTGAGAGATTCGGACACTCCCAGTGTCTGAACTTAAACTTTGAATGGGACCGAAAGCGGATGCCAGTACGGGTAACTCGAGCCACAGCATCAGGTATGAAAATTAGAGTATGTGTATGTAGTATGCCTTAGGAAGGGTTAGGAAAGGACTTGTGTTCTGATGGAATCACAAAGGTGGTCAAATAGAAATCGAAAGGTAGTGTAATGGTTAATTGCAGATGGCCAGTGTATATTAACATCTTACAGTACTTATTGAATTTTATTTGTTAACTAGCGTGATGACATTGGATTTCTTGTCTTATAGAACGAAATGGCGAGAAGAGGAAACGGAAGGCGTGGTGGCCGTACCGGTGGTCGTACCAGCGGTCGGAATGGTGGGCGTGGCAGGATCCCTGCGTGCCAAGAGAATAGTGAAGAAGGAAGTGTTCACACTGAACCGGCGGTCAGTGTGCATGGAACTGAACATACACTGGTAGAAGAACAACCTTTCACTTTTGAACCAGAAGTGAGAGCAGCTATAGCTCGAGAGTTCACAGAATTGATGAAGACTTCTCTGCCAGGTCTGTTGGCAGAAGCATTGAAGCAGGTCAATGGGTAAGGTGGGTCTAACCCGACAGTTGATACCCCGAACACTGAGGCAATCAACGCACCACCTGCTCGCGGATGCGACTATAAGTCCTTCAAGGCATGTGACCCGCCAGTCCTGACAGGAAAGAAAGACGCGGTAGCTACGTTTGACTGGATAATCCGTATGGAGGCTGCCTTCCGTCTCAGCGAATGCCGAGCGGATCAAGTTGTGAAATTTGCTGCTAACTCCTTGAGGGAGGAAGCATCCCATTGGTGGGAAGGTGTACGTCAGGCAAAAGGGAGCGAGATTGTGGATGCGATGATGTGGGCTGACTTGAAAACTTTGGTGATCAAGAATTTTTGCCCAAGGAACGAGATTGAGAAGGTAGAGAGGGAATTTCTGGGTTTGAAGGCCGGGAACATAACGCACAGGCAATATACAACCCGATTCAATGAACTGGCACGTCTGGTGCCACACCTTGTCACTACTGAAGAGAGAAAGATCGCCTGCTATATTCAAGGGTTGCCGGACCAGGTCCGCACCTATGTTAAGGCAAACGCCCCTACTACCTATGATTCGGCAATAGAGCTAAGTGGCGTTGTATTTGACGATCTGGCACTGAATATTGTTGCCGTTGAAGAGCAAAAGAAGAGACCGAGCTTCTCAAACAAGCGAACTAGGGGAAAGATGTTTGGGGCTCGTGATAAGAGGGCTCGGGTGGATGAGCCTACCGTTTGTAAGAAATGTGGGGTAAGACATGTAGGTGAATGTAGACTGGGTTCTAACTTGTGTTTCAAATGTGGCAAGACCGGGCACTACGCCCGTGAGTGCACACAACACTACAAGTGCTACAACTGTGGAGATTTCGGTCATCTGAGTAGGGACTGCCCGAAGCCCAGGATGGGGGAAACCGGGAAGGGAAAGGGCCCGGAAAAGAAGGGAGAGGGATCTCGTGCGAAGACGCGGGCGTACGCACTGACGCAGGATCAGGCTAGGAAGGATCCCGATGTGGCGTCAGGTACGTTCATCCTTGACAACACTTTTGTTTCCGTGTTATTTGATTCGGGTGTCAGTAAGAGTTTTATATCTGCGACTTTTTGTAAACGCGTGAAGTACACAGTCAGTAAGTTAGAAAGGGCCTTTAGCGTAGAAACCGCTGAGGGTAGAACTGCAAGAGTAACCGATGTAGTTGACAACTCCACGATAAAGATAGAAGGTCATAGATTTCCTGTCAGATTGTTTGTTATGGTTTTGGGAGGGTTTGATGTTGTGTTGGGTATGGATTGGTTAACTGCCAACGAAGCACAAATCATTTGTAAACGAAAGATAATCCAACTCAAGGCTCCGGATGGTAGCAAAGTCGAGGTTTTTGGAGATCGTGACGCCCCGATGCCAAACGTCATCTCAATGATTAAGGCAACAAATTACTTGAGGCGCGAATGCGAGGCTTATCTGGTGTACGTAATTGACAAGTGTAAGGAAGTGAAGGAACTAGACGATGTACCCGTGGTACGCGAGTACCCGGAGGTGTTTCCATAGGATTTGCCTGGGATACCACCCGATAGAGAAATTGAGTTCCGAATTGACTTAGTACCAGATGCCCAGCCCGTGGCTAAGGCTCCATATCGACTAGCACCAGTTGAAATGAAAGAACTTATGACCCAATTAGACGAACTACTTGAGAAGGGATTTATACAACCGAGCATCTCGCCATGGGGTGCTCCGGTGTTGTTTGTGAAGGACGGTTCGATGAGAATGTGTATCGATTATCGCGAGTTGAACAAAGGTACCGTGAAGAACAAGTACCCTTTACCAAGGATCGACGACCTGTTTGACCAATTGCAAGGCGCAAGTTGGTTCTCGAAAATCGACCTTCGGTCCGGGTACCATCAATTGAAGGTGAGGGAAGAAGACATACCGAAAACTGCATTTCTCACGCGTTACGGACATTTCGAGTTCCGCGTAATGTCTTTTGGATTGACGAACGCCCCCGCAGCGTTCATGGATTTAATGAATAGGGTGTGTCGACCGATGCTGGATCGATCGGTAATCGTGTTCATCGATGATATCCTCATCTACTCCAAGAATGAGGGTGATTATGCATGTCACTTAAAGGAAGTATTGGAAGCTTTGAAGAAGGAAAAGTTGTATGCTAAGTTCTCCAAATGCGCGTTCTGGCTTAGGGAAGTCCAATTCCTAGGTCACGTCATTAACCCGAACGGCATTATGGTTGACCCAGCAAAGATAGTAACGGTAAGGGAATGGGATATTCCTAAGACGCCAACTGAAATCCGAAGTTTCTTGGGATTGGCAGGCTACTATCGGAGATTCATCCAGGATTTCTCGAAAATAGCTTCGCCGTTGACGAAGTTGACTCGGAAGGAGGTAAAGTACGAATGGGGTTCGACCCAGGATGGGGTGTTTAAGAAATTGAAGGAAAAGCTAACTCAAGCTCCAGTCTTGGCCCTTCCCGAGGGCAATGAAGACCTAGTGGTGTACTTTGACGCTTCGGGTCAGGGATTGGGATGCGTGTTGATGCAACGCGGGAGAGTGATCGCGTATGCGTCACGACAGTTGAAGATTCACGAAGTTAATTATCCAACCCACGATTTGGAATTTGCTGCTGTCGTATTCGCATTAAAAATCTGGAGGCACTACCTGTACGGGGTGAAGTTTACTATTTACTCCGATCACAAAAGTTTGAAGTACTTCTTCGAACAAAAGGAACTTAATATGAGGCAGAGGCGATGGTTGGAACTGTTGAAAGACTATGATTGTGAAATAATATACCATCCTGGAAAGGCAAACGTGGTGGCTGATGCTCTAAGCCGAAAGGATGTGCCTGCTCCTATTAGAGTGAAAGCTTGCCAGTTTGTGGTAACAGCAGATGTGATGAGAGAAATCGAAAAGGCTCAAGATGAGGCACTTAAGGAAGAAAACATAAAGAAGGAAAGGATGGTTGGCCAACAGGACAAGTTGGAATATAACACCCTTGGTGTTAGGACACGTTTTGGACGGATATGGATACCTATGGGTGGCGAACTTAGGACCAAAATCTTGGATGAGGCTCATAAGTCTCGTTACTCTATCCATCCCGGTTGGCCAACAGGACAAGTTGGAATATAACACCCTTGGTGTTAGGACACGTTTTGGACGGATATGGATACCTATGGGTGGCGAACTTAGGACCAAAATCTTGGATGAGGCTCATAAGTCTCGTTACTCTATCCATCCCGGTACCAATAAAATGTACCAAGATCTGAGAAAGGAATACTGGTGGCCTGGAATGAAACGTGATGTCGAAGTATGTAAGCAAGTGCTTGACTTGCTCGCAAGTAAAGGCCGAGCACCAGAAACCGTATGGAAAGATTCAACCACTTGATATACCGGAATGGAAGTGGGAACATATTACCATGGACTTCATAACTAAGCTACCTCGCACAGCTAAAGGTCATGACACCATTTGGGTAAATGTGGACCGTTTAACGAAGAGTGCTCATTTCCTACCTATTCGCGAGACGTTCTCGTCGGAAAGGTTAGCGGAAGTATTTATTAACGAAGTAGTATCACGGCATGGGATGCCTTTGACGATTGTATCTGACCGGGACACACGATTCACATCGAGGTTCTGGAAAAGATTTCACGAGGCGATGGGTACGAGGCTATATCAGCACAGCATACCACCCACAAACGGATGGTCAGTCCGAAAGGACCATTCAGACATTGGAAGATATGCTCCGTGCTTGTATTATCGACTTCGGTGGCAGTTGGGACAGCCATCCGCCGTTAGCCGAATTCTCCTACAACAATAGTCATCACACGACGATAGGCATGCCGCCTTACGAAATGTTGTATGGGAGAAGATGTAGGACCTCGGTTTATTGGGGTGAGATTGGGCAGAAGGAGTTAGGAAGTATGGAAGTCGTAAGAGAAACGTCGGAATGGTTTGATCAGATCAAAGCGCGAATGAAGGCCGCACAAGATCGTCAGAAATCCTATGCGGATAAACGACGAAGGCCTATTGAGTTTGATATTGGTGATAGAGTAATGCTGAAAGTGTCACCATGTAAGGGAATCATACTATTAAGAAAGAGAGGAAAATTAAGTCTAAGGTTTGTCGGACCGTTCAGGATAATGGCACGGGTTGGTGAAGTCGCTTATCGGTTAGAGTTGCCTGATGAGTTAAGTGGGAATCATCCTACCTTCCATGTATCACACTTGCGAAAGTGTTTGGCGGATGAATCGGCTCACGTACCACTTACTGACATCGAGATCGACAACAGCCTTAATTACATCGAAGAACCCGTGGCCATCCTTGATCGGAAGGAGAAACGTTTACGTAATAAAGTTATCCAATTGGTTAAAGTCCAATGGAAGCATCGAAAGGGATCGGAAGCCACTTGGGAAACGGAGAAGGAAATGAGGGAGTCGTACCCTCATCTATTTGACTTATGATAAGGTTTCGGGGACGAAACCTATTGTAAGGGGGTAGACTTGTAACATCCCAAAAATAAAACGACAGTTATAATAACGGAATAAACGAACGAGGCATGACGGGTCGGGTCGGATGGGTCAGCGGGCTATAAATAGCCTATGCCACCCCTTTTCTCTCATTTGCAACTTTTAGAGAGAGAAACCGTAGAGAGAGAAAGTTGGCGGATCGACCCGAGACTTCAGCAAAGTGTTACTCCATAAGTCGTGAGAAGAACCTCCGGATCAGAAACTCGATTCAGGTAACAATCCGACCTAAATATGAGTTTTAGTTCGTTTTTGGGTTTTTTCGGGTTTTGGGTGAAAAGGTAAGGTTTGAACGGATGAAACTGAAAGATAATCATGGATTTGAGTTCCTTAATGGAAAACGAACGTTTTGAATGCAAACAGGTTCGGGATCTTGACATGATCAGACCCGAATGCGAAAGTTAGGGTTTTTTTCGCGAAGAACAGGTCGTGCGCACTTGCTAAGTGCGCACGGAGCAGGTCCAGTGCGCAGGAGGAGGGACCTACGCACTTGCTAAGTGCGCAGGAGGAGGGATCTGCGCAATTGATAAGTGCGCAGGCAGCAGGGTCTGCGCACTTGCCAAGTGCGCAGACATCATAACTGGTTAAGTGAAGTCAGTATGTTAGAATGGTTAAACCGTTAGAGTCGGGATTGGTCTGATGTGTATTTAACTAATCAATTCAGATCGGAAGTGACGTTGTTGGACCTTCGTTTAGGACAACCCATATTAGCGTATCAGGTGAGTTCTAAAAGCCCTCTTTTAAATGTTTTATATAATGTTTTCGGGCTGGTGTGCATACATATGAAATGATGTTTTATGAAATGATATTTTATGAAACTATGATTATGAAATGAAATGATTTGGAATGAATTGTTTATGGAAAGAAAGTTTTATGCATGTAATGTTTACGAACTAATGTTTAATAAGAAATGGTTTAAAGTAAAGGTAAAGGGTTTCGAAAGTGCAGGAAAGGTTTTATGAAAAGAAAAGAAAAAGGGCAAAGGTTTTAAAGAAGTCATTACTAATCTAATCTGTCGAATGAATGGAATTGACGAATGAAGTCTGGGAATGAGATTCCCAGCCTTGTGGTAGATTATGGACAGCGAGCCATAGTTACCATAAGAACAACAGGGGCAGTGTCTTAGTGGCCTGCCAATGGTTTGATGTTGTACAACTGGTATGGAGTAACGACGGTTACTCAGGGGTTAACGTGACCCTACGTGAGGTTAAATTATGATCCGACGATGTTATGGCTGAGAGTCATAACCGTCGATGGAAGTTGTCGGTCAATGGCTGAGAGCCATAGCCTTCAATGGAGGTTGTCGGCCTATGGCTGAGAGCCATAGGGGGGCAACTGAATGGGTATTGTCGGTCCTCGTGCAGTTAGCCTTGGGGGCAATACCAAAAAGGGAATTGACGGAATGTTGTGGCAACGACGGTGATACGTAACGGTTGACCACGACATGCAGGGTTCCTTCGGGGACACAGAGACGCTTAACGATACAGATTTTAGATAGTAATGTATGACTTAAATGAAATGTTAAATGTTTTAAACAAATGATCCGTTCAATGTGTTTAAATGTGCGAAGGTTTATGAATGAAAGGCCCTGTTTTCTTATACGTGATGTTAAACCCTAATGAATGTTTTGAATGATGAACCATTTCTTAAATCGAACGAAAACTAGAACTCACCAGCGTAGCTGACTTTTTAGTGTGCACATTCAGGTTAAGGCAGGTTATGAGGATGGACTGTGATGCTTGGCTAGCGAGAGGAGTTACACGGCTGACTATGAAGACTGACATCCTGTTATGTTTTAGTTATGATGTATTTACGTTTTAAACAATGTTTACGCTTCCGCACGTATGAACAATGATGACGTTATGTTTGAATGAAATTTTCCGCTGCGTTATTTGATATTCATGTTTAAGAACTGTTTGTGAATGAATAAATCCAACAAGTGAGGTCTCTCGGATTTGGGGCCTTACATAAATTTATAAGTTTTATCTTTTTTTAATATACAATCTCGTGTAATACACGGGATTTTAACCTAGTTTGTTATATACACACACATTTCCACTTGATATATCTCGAGACTATCATAATATTCTGACAAGTTATGACGTATTTATAAATTTATAAGTTATCTTTTTTTAATATATAATCTAATGTAATACACGGGATTCTAACCTAGTATACAATTAAATGCTAAACATGTATTAGTATACGATGTGCTTCACACCTTTTCACATTATACGACATTTTATATATATAATTACTTATGGTATTTTTAGAAGATAATTTCAATATTTTTACTACTATTATTTTCTATACTATTATTTTCTATCTAAAACATGAAGTAACACGCTTTTGGGGATATATTTTATTATATATCTTTTTTTATGTCATGTGTCGTCGTCGTCATATTTATTCTTATCATTTTTTTTGTTTCTCTTTCTTATTAAATACACCTATATATTTTAATATTAATATATTTAAAAAAACATTATGTATACTAATAAAAACATATTTATTTTAAATTATCTTTTTTTATAAAAAATTTTAAAATCTAATTATGCAACTTTTATCTTCAATCAAATAGTAAATGAAAAAGAAATTACATTAATTCTTTTTTATTATAAAAGAAATTTGGGGATATATTTTATTATATATCTTTTTTTATGTCATGTGTCGTCGTCATATTTATTCTTATCATTTTTTTTGTTTCTCTCTCTTATTAAATACATCTATATATTTTAATATTAATATATTTAAAAAAACATTATGTATACTAATAAAAACATATTTATTTTAAATTATCTTTTATTATAAAAAACTTTAAAATGTAATTATGCAACTTTTATCTTCAATCAAATAGTAAATGAAAAAGAAATTACATTAAAAAGTAATTAATATATTTTTAAAACCCAATTATATATTAGTTTATTTTACATATTTTGAATTTTGTTTTCTATTTTTAGTGTATATAATACAGTTTTACACCTATATAATATATACAAAAAGATTTAATAAATTTTTCGTATTAATATTTTTCACTCCGTGTATAGTACACGGATTCTAAACTAGTTGATTATTATGTTCCACTCTAAAAAGTCGGATGGTTTTATAATATATTTTATAGAAAACACTAACGAGTTTAAAAGAAACAGAACTCCTAAAATTAATCATTCATACATAGTTTATGCCACGTGAAAGGCGAAGCATCTATACTATATAACAAATAAAGGTTTTTCATGCTATGTGTCGTCTCCATATTCAATCTCATTATTTTTTCCCGTCTTCCTGTCTAAACCTATCCATCCAACTGTTTCAACTGGAAAAATAAAGAACTTGAATGGTTTTTGTTTATTTTAGAAACATACTGTTTTTTTTTTATCAAATTACTAAATAGGATTAAAGAGAAATTACTAAATAGGATTAAAGAGAAACGTTGAGGAATAGACGTTCCACACAATGCATGCCACCTCAAGTTTTTTTTATTCATTTTCACCTTGTACTATATTTAATAAATACTTTTTTTAACTCATTTAAATTTCTATTAATTTCGTTTTCTTTAAAAACTTTCCGTTCGTTAACTCTTTTCAAAGAACGGAGTGCGAGACTTTTTTTAATTTTTTTTGTCAACGTTCCGATATATTATTTATTTAAAATCGATTTTTTTTGTTTTGTATCATATATCGACTGTCGTTACCGTTGTGGTACCGTGACGAGCCGAACCTATTATGAGCGAACACCATCATTGTCGGTACCAAACGTTTTTGACGACCTGAACCGTTAATATTTATATATTTTTCCTATTTTTATTTACTTTTATATTTATTTTATATTAACATTATTTTTACCGTTACACATACTTTTTCATTTAAATTTTAGAGTAAACTGTCATTTTCGTCCCTGTGGTTTGGTCAAAATCGCCACTTTCGTCCAACAGTTTGTCCTTTTGTATCTCGGTCCTCGTGGTTTTACAATCTTGCCATTTTCATTCAGTCAGTTAACACCATCCATTTTTCTCAGTTAAATGCGGGGTATCTTAGTCTTTTTACACATTTGTTTTATCTCTTTAACTTTTTTACTCTCACTTTTTAATAATCTCCTATTTAACCTCTAATTTAATCATCCCCTACTGACCTTCTTCCCTCTTTTCCCGACCAATTTTCAACGACAGGGGGATGATTAACTTAGAGATTAAATTGATGATAATTAAAAAATGAGAGTAAAAAAGATGAAGAAATTAAACAAACAATATGTAAAAGGACTGAAATACCCCTTATTTAACTGAGATCAATGGATGGTGTTAGCTGACTTGATGAAAATGTCAAGATTTTAAAACCACGAGGACCTAGATACAAAAAAACAAACTATTGGATGAAAGTGACAATTTTGACCAAACCACAGTAACGAAAATGACAGTTTACTCTAAATTTTATTAACGATTGGCCTCACTCCTGCCACGAAGAGAACCAACTAGTTATTACTATTGATAACTATACGTGGGTATGTAAAGTGATAATATTATTTTTTAATTCAATCGTTTCCTACTAAATTATTAAATTTTCTCTTTTGACAGTTTTCATTTCCTTTTTTTCTTAACTGTTTAATAAAACTAGATATTTTTATTTTTGTTACAAAAGGTTTCTTTATATTTATCTAATAGAATAGAATTAAGACTCATCCTCGTTTCACTCTATCCGACCCGATTGACAAGTGAGATTTTGTTACTAAAAAGCAACTTTGAGTTGTGAGGTAAATTCACTATAGCAATTGTATAACTTGGTTTGCATAAGATACAACTATTTTCTGCATGATTTTCTTTTTTTTTTTCTTTCTTTTTTCTCATATGAAGTTCGTGTTTAAATAGACGATGTTGCACTTGGAAACCAAAAGAATAAGGCATGCGTGGCGGTATCCATGTTTCATCTTTACGCATGCCACAAGGGTTCGAAACTCGTAGCTCACCCTTTGGTCGGTTTTCAGATATTTCAACCCTTTTTTCTCTGTGTATTAATTTTTTTTTCTTGCATTTTAATTTATAACTAAAAATATTATACGCTTTTCTCGTGCAAGGTTAGTTTACCTAAAGGTTTTTGCTTTTTTTTATAAGTTTTCGAGAAGGTTAATTTCTTTCACATGGCATTTTCTTCTAATTTTCATTTTCAACCCATCTACTATTTAATATACGCTTTTTAGCATCACATCTTTCACCGAGTAGATTATGTCTTTTTTTTTAAATGTCGTTTTTTTAAAAGATATAGTAAAACAATACTCAAATTAAAGACAACAAAATGCTTGATTTTAAAATTTAACTTTTTTTTAAAATTAATGTTATATAAAAAGATTATTTGAATTCAAAAAAAATGGTAAACTAATATTTAATAAAAAAATGAGTTTTTTCGGACTCGATAACGGGCCTGCGACACTCACGCCCAAGAATATCGCAGGGGACAATCGGCTCACGGTTCTCAATCAAGGTCAAGGTGTGGGGTTCGAACTGCTATCTCTGCCCAACGATCGCTTTTTTGCTCAAACCATTGACCTTGCATTCCCCGATCATCGACGTGGACTGGCCACCCCCAAACTAATATTTAATGGTAAACTAGTTTAGATCCCGTGCACGGGATAAAAAATATCAATACATAAATTTTTTAAATCTTTATGTATATATTTTACAGGTGTAAATATATATTACATATATTAAGGATAGAAAACAAATCCAAAATATGTAATAGTTAATACATAATTTGGTTTCGAAAATACGTTAATTAATATTTAATATAATTTGACTTTCATTTACTTTTTGATTGAAAATAAAAGTTAAATAATTAAATTTCAAAGTTTATTATAATAAGTGATAATTTAAAATAAATGTGTTTTATTAGTATAATTAGTATTTTCTTTAAAATATAATATCATTAAAAGATAAAAGGACATTAAATAAAAGATAGAAGTGTATTAAATAAAAGAGAAATGCGAAAAAAAATGATAAGAATGAACATGGAAACAACACGTGTTATGAAAAAAAATTTTATTTATTATATAGTATAGATATAGATATATTTCTTTGTAACTTAAAATGTAGGTGGATTAATAATAAGTTTTAGATTAAATTACACACATGGTCCCTGAATTTTTGATATCGACGCAAAAGTTTAAAATTTTCGGATATATATAGTCTCCAGATAGATTACTTTCTGGTCAGATAAGATTTACTATGCGTTTTTTCAGATTTACACTTTAACCCCTTACTATGTTACTATTTTGAAAATTCCTTGCTATCTACTGTTTTGAAAATTACAGTTTGACCCCTGTTGTTTATTATTACAGTTTTATTATTATTACTAGGTTAGACCCCGTGTAACACACACGGGATGAAAATATCAATATATAAAAAAAATTTAAAATTTTATTTATGTATTTTATAGGTATAAAAATGTATTACTATACATATATTAAGGATACAAAACAAAATTCAAAATATGTAAAAAATAATATATAATTGGGTTTCGAAAATACGTCAATTACTATTTAATATAATTTGACTTTCAATTACTATTTGATTGAAAATAAAAATTACATAATTAGGTTTCAAAGTTTTTTTATAATAAATGATAATTTAAAATAAATGTGTTTTATTAGTATAATTATTAATTTATTAAAAGATATGGGTGCATTTAATAAGAGAAAGAGGCGGGAAAAAAATTATGAGATTGAATATGGTGGCGACACGTGGCATACAAAAACCTTTATTTATTATATAGTATAGATGAAGGTCAACACAAGGGCAAAAACTTTATTTTACCCTTCTAATCATTAATTAACTTCTAAATTCACTTCTTATGAAAATGAAGTTTTTTTTTAAATCTTCCACTCATCATCTTACTACTCTAATAAATAAAAATCTCTTCAGGACACGTATCACTCTTTGGTTACTCCTCATCTTTATTTTCCCGCCTCTCTCTCCTATTAAATATTAGATTTTCTATTTATATCTTCTATTAAATAATAATATTTATAGTAATAAATGTAATTACGAATACTTATTATTATTTAATTATAAATAGTTATTATATAATCAATCAAATGAACTTAATATAAACTAACATTTATCAATTAAATTAAAAAACTAATACTCAGTTGAATTTTTTTTTTTAAACTAATTTAACAGACCTTATAACTGTCATGACAAATTATATTTTAACATATTTTGACAAATGTGTTATTACATTATATTTTATTTAACCGATGTAATATACTGGTTTATTCAATCCGTGTATTACACGGGTTTTTAAAAATATAATTTTTTTATTACTAAACTAGCTTAGACCCCGTGTAATACACACGTGGTGAAAAATATCAATACATAAATTTCTAAAATTTTATTTGTGTATTTTACATGTGTAAAATATATTATTATACATATATTAAGAATAGAAAACAAAATTCAAAATATGTAAAAAATAATATATAATTGGGTTTCGAAAATACGTTAATTACTATATAATGTAATTTGACTTTCATTTACTATTTGATTGAAAATAAAAATTACATAATTAGGTTTCAAAGTTTTTTATAATAAAGGAGAATTTAAAATAAATGTGTTTTATTATTATAATTAGTATTTTTTAAAGAGATGAGTGTATTTAATAAGAGAGAGAGACGGGAAAAAAATAATGAGATTGAATATGGTAGCGACACGTGGCATGCAAAAACTTTTATTTATTATATAGTATAGACATATAACATTTTATTAATTTAACCCATGTAATACACGAGATTTTAACCTAGCATACACTAAAAGAAAATTCAATAATTATAAACGACCACGATTGATGCCAGTGAGACGTCAATCGTTAGATTAGTTTGAATTTTAAATCAATTTTAACCGTTAAATTAGTTTGATTAAAGTCTTAAATTAGTTCTACACTTTGCAGAAAAATGAACTTTATTACTTTAATCTTCCTCTCATCATAAAAGAAAATTTCAATAATTATAAATACTAAAAGAAAATTTCAATAATTAAACCAGCAAAATTGATGCCAGTGAGAGTGTGAGACAATCTCCACCTTTTGCATGTGAAATTAATTCTTTTAGCACAAAAGAAGCAATTATATTAATTTGTTGAAATTGGGAAAGATTATAAAACAGATAAAGTTGATTCCCAGCACATTATTACCCCCAACATGTACAAACTGCAATAAACAATTAATTACTTAATTAATTATTCTCCCACAAAATTTGAGCTATTTAATTTTGATGTATAATATTATAGAGAGTAAATTACTATTTTAGCCCCTGTGGTTTGGGCATTTTAACCATTTCAGTTTAAAAAAGAATCTTTTAACAAATCAAACCATGTGGTTTGGATTCTATAACTCTTTTAGTCCAAATTGATCACGCCGTCTCCTTTAAACGTTAACCCTTATCATGTGCCCCTCACATGAGGGGCAATTTGGTCTTTTACCTATTTCTCTTAAATAAAACCCAAATCTGTGTACCACATAAAACCACTCGCTCTTCTTCTTCTTCTTCTTCCCCACTAAACCCTAAATTGCCATGGTTATATGCAAGTGTGGTTCCCCAAATACGGTTATCACCTCTTGGACTTCTAATAACCCTGGTCGAAGGTTCCACTGTTGCATGAGAAAGGTAATTTCATTTCAGTTTTTTTACCTAATTCATGGATGATAATTACAGGTTCAAGGATGTGGGTTTGTTGTGTGGGCCGATCCTCCCATGTGTGCAAGATTTGTTAAAATCATTCCTGGATTACTGAAGAAGATCAATAAAAATGAAGAATTTACAAAGAAGATGTCTATTGAAAATAGGAAGCTTATATGTGCTATTTTTTAACTTGGATGTTGTTTGTCATGTACTTCATTAGTAAATGTTTTTAGGCTATGTACTGGTTACAAGTATGTATTGGTTATTTATAAGCTATGTACCTGTTATTTATGGAATGAAAATGTTTTGTTTGGTATTCAGTTTGAAGCTATTTACTAGTTTCATAATTGTAATGCTTTGCTTGTTTGGTATGAAAGTTTAAAGCTATTTACTAGTTACATAATAGTAAAACCATAAGTTGAACATCAACAGAGAATTAAAACATAAACACATAATTAAAAACAGAAACAAAAACATTAATATTGATTCCAAACATCAACAAACAACAACAAACACCGAAAACAGAAACATTGTGCATACATTAACAGACAATTAAAACCAAAAGACAGTTACAAACCATGGTTCTAAACAGAATAGAGTAGTGACAGTAGCAAAAGACAGTTAAAACCATTAATAAACCACACTTAAGACCAAAGACCATGACTAACTTGCAGGTTGTGAAGGTCCCTGGCCCTTGCAACTTCTTTTATTATGTCCGCTCTTCTTGCAAACTTGACATGTGACACCCTTTCCCTTCCTAGTCATCTTCCTAGTAGTGTTCAGCTTCTGTGACGACTCCTTAGCAGATCTCTTTGTAGCCTTTTTTGGCCTGCCAACTTGTGTGTGATGTTTAGGTGACATTAGTGTTGTTGGGCAAGCAGATGGAGTCCACATGTCCCTATACAATACACCTCACTAACCCATGATTCTGGGATTTCAACCTGAATACCATTAGAAACCATATTCCAATTAATAGCCACTGCATGCTTGCAGGGCATACCAGTCAGTTCCCATTTTCTACATTAACAAGTTTTCCTATCCACATCCACAACACGCTGATCACCCCATGGTCCACTCACTTCATACTTTCTTTGACCAGTCCACATGCAGATGAAGACAAACCTCCTTGGGAAGACTCACTAACTTTTTTAGTAGTATTGCCATCTTGCCCCAACACTTTTGAAGTATTGCCATCTTACCTCAACACTTTTGAAGTACTGTCATCTTGCCTTCCAGAAACAAAAACTAGGTTAACACCTGTGCAAATAACCCTAAACCTGAACTTCTCATTTCTAATGATAAAAAAGTTGTCTTCTAGTAAGTACCGCATGACTTTTCACAAGACATTTTATTTCCTCCTTGTTGGTAAAGTTTTGACCCACATAAAATGGTACAACATCAAGATTTTTTGCTTGTTTCCTTTTCTTTCTAAACTTCTTAACAACATTGTTTAGTAAATCTACTTCATCAGTGGTACTATCAAAGTCATCAAGATCAATGTTTACATCCTCCTCCTCATAATTTTCATCATCCACATCATTATAATCCACATCAACATTAGCCTTGAATGATTTCATATCAACATTAACATCATCAATCATGTTGTATGTATCCTCTATAACATGATCATCTTGATCATTAACTATTTCTTCATTAACTGTTTCTTCATGAACTGTTTCTTGCCGATCATGAACTGCTTCTTCCTGAATTGAATGCTCTTGTCTCTCTAAGGCTAGTATTTTTCTGCAAACTTTTGTGACTTTCTTAGATGGCTTAGGATTAGAGGGTTCAGGATTAGGATCCACCAATTCTTCAATAACAACCTTACTGGGAGACGGCTCATATTGGTCCAATCTTGAAACCCAATGTTCAGTGTATATTTCTATTACCTTAAACCTAGACACATAATCCAACATCAAAAGCACATCTTGATCATTTGCTAATGGTCTTAAACCAGAATTCATGTCCTGATCAGGAATTTTATAATGGTAAAACATTATCTGCTTTTCTAGATAGCTTAATTCCTGGATCATGGCATTAACCTCATGAATCGAAAACTCATCATCATCTATCATGTCTATATAGTTAAATTTACCATCAACATAACATGTAAATGGGTTTTTGATGAATACTCCGCCATGAAACATCTTCAAAGTAAAAATACTAGGGTTATTCCCTGTCATCAAAATGAACAAAAAAAAACATATGGGTCAAACACCATAAACTGCATATGGATTTAAAATCATCAAAACAAATAGGTTTGATTCAAAAATAGTGAAGAACTAACCGTATACTGCATATGGATCAAATATCGCATTCTCACTTCGAAGATACCAGAGAGTTAACACCATTGCTAAAAGCTTCTATTTTTATAAACGATTCTCACTTCCAACGATTGAGTTACAAAGAAATTAGGGATTTTGAATCGGAAAGAAGAAGCGTGAGTTGTACATGATCAATTTTTGGGTTTTATTTAAGAGAAATAGGTAAAAGACCAAAATGCCCCTCATGTGAGGGGCACATGATAAGGGTTAACGTTTAAAGGAGACGGCGTGATCAATTTGGATTAAAAGGGTTATAGAATCCAAACCACAGGGTTTGATTTGTTAAAAGATTCTTTTTTAAACTGAAATGGTTAAAATGCCCAAACCACAGGAGCCAAAATAGTAATGTACTCTATTATAAATTTTGATTAATATCCTCCATTAGAAATAGTCCCTAACCACTAACGTGGGAAGATAGGATCAGAACCTCAAAAATAGAAAAACAAACATAAGATCCTACTCTATAGTGGGTCTCTTGTCATACCCAACTTGCCAGATTCCAAACAAACAATACATTTATTATTTTATAGAATAAAAAAATTATTTAATAAACCAAAGTACAAACCAGATAGATTATTAGATTGTATATAAACATCAACCACAAATGGCTGAGTTGACTCACCTTTTCAAAATCATGACATAAGTTCATTGACAGAAAAACTAAAGCACTGCAAAACCATATTATCAAAGATGTAAAATTTGATCAAAAAGAATTTACTGCACATTTTAAAAATGTATCTCGAGAATCGTACACAACAAAAAACCGACATATAACCTAAGAATAAAGTACCCGGCTAAAGGGGTTCTGTAGCAAAGCAGTTTCAAAAGATCTACAGGCTATCATCGACATGATTATGAATTAAAAAACTTTATGCTATACCACATCCTATGTGTTATAAGAAAGTGCGGTTGTGTGACAGGTCAAAAGAATGAATCCTCTTGTACATGTGCTCGTGATGCAGGTCGGGTTTTAGACTCCTTACTGTACTTTGCCCATAGCTAATTTGGGCAATGATGTTGTTTCTGTATCAAATGAATAATGACAACCTTAAGGAAGTAACAACTACTCCAAGATGTGACAATTTTTGACAAAATCGTTGGAGTAGTTGACGTATTTTGACCAAAACGGGCGAAGATGCTCAAAACCTATCTCTAGCCATGGTTTTGACTGACCGTTGTAGTGGATTACAGCTGCCTTCTTTACATTCTCGACGCTTGTGTTGTTTTGGTAGCCCAAGCCCAGCATGTGCCAAGATGGGTCAATAGGATGAACATGACCCCTAAATGCAATAAGGGCTGGGGGTAGAGTACCCAGCCTCCACAAAGTCAAGTTTGACTTCAAGTTCTGCATGCAGAAAAAGTCAACTCTTTTCATTTGACTATAAGAGAAAATAAAAGCTCAAAACTTCGTGTGAAATTACCTCTTTCAGCCATGTGTGATATGTTTCTCTGATATTAGTCCTTCTCCACGCACGCAAGTCAAATATATTCATCCCGTAAGCCCAAGCACATTCCTCTGGATCCAAATTGTTTGATATCAACAGATGCGAAAAGTTGAAGTAGGTTCTGAACCGCTTAGACATCACCCACGTGTCATCACCTTTGCAGGTTTCAACCGCTCCATTGACTTTTCCACCAAGATCAACCTCCCAAAGTGGGGATAAATCATGTTGAATCACGATATCATCATCCAAGAACACCACTTTGTCAAGATTGGGGAAGAGCTGACCAGAATAAGCAACAAAAAGTGAGAACAATGGTGCACTGGAGAAATTTAGACCCATGTAGTTATGAATGGGTCCACTTGAGTTTTGTGTCTTTATCGCAAACAGACCAAATGGGTTGGAAAGCAAGATTTAGCTAAAAGGAAAATGGGTCGAAAATGGCCCATGATGTATTTTTAAGGCATGCAACATTCAAAACTTACATCATTATTGTAATAATTTAGTTTTTGTAATCATATTTAGCGCATTAACTTTAACTATTTGTAATAAGCATAAAAACGAAAAAAAAAGTGTTCACAGCTCAACCCAGTCCAATCAGGTTTAACCATACTAAAAAACACTAACCCGTTTTGAAGCTTGAACCATTACCCAATCCGCCCATTTTTCCACCCCTGCGTCAAATAATACTGTGGAGAACAACAGACCTAGCACTATAACTAAAAAGTTACTAGCTACAAACAGAACCTTTCTTAAAACTGAACAAATCAACAAATAACTAAATATACATATATTGTCGGTTATTATCACTATTCCTATAATCAAAGAGAAGGAAAAGCATGTGTACCGTCCAATTCTGATTACCTCTGGCAAATATATGCGAATATGATTCAGCAACGATATGTACTTGGGGCTTCTAGACTGTAACTTTGAGGCAAAGGATCTTGGAGTGGTATCACTAAGATTAGCCCCTGCTACATGATTCCCATGATAATAATTCCTAACTCCATAATGATTTTCCACAGCTTCAAGAACTGGAACATTGTCTCGGGTCAACCAGTCAAACTGATGAACACCTTTTACTTCAATGACTGCAGGAGAACTAGGGTTTAAAGCAAACCAGGAGTGCATGCCTGCATAAGTTTTCTTGTCGGTTATCACATGGAAGACGATTTTGTCAGGTTTTAATGATGACCGGACTGCTGAAGTGACCACAACTGAAGCAGCCAAGATATTGTCAGTTGACAAGATAAAGTGGTAATATGAATTGTCAGAAAGAACTGGAAGTAATTCTGGTGAAGGTAATTGTCTGCGTGCATGTGCATTGGAAGAGTATTCATCAGTCAGCCGCAAAGAGAGACAATGGATGCCTTTTGGAACAGAACTTGCTGCAAAGTGTTTATTCATTAATTCTGCAAATTTAGATTCTCTAATCTCTTTTTCAGATCTTTCCATCTGTCAAATTCAATGAAAAGAATAAGATCAATACAGAAAATATTCCAAAAATCTTATCACATATAGTATGCTTCATAAAGATAACTACAAAAGTGGCCACAGGTCAAAACCATAGATACTATGGCGTGTAAACATACCATTCCTTTCAATATAACAGCAAATTCATGTGCATCATATTTGTTGTCTTTCATTTCTGTGACAAGCTGTTTAAAGTTTTCAGGGAGCTTTATGTCATTTGGGACTTCTACAGAGTTCACTTGATTAAGGGTCTTGTAAAGTTCGTTAACAAGCCTCTGCTTTGACCAACACAAAGATGTTCAATTTTATCAGATATAATGAACCTTAAACGAAAAGAAATGATGAAGATATTGTGTGCAGAAGGTTTACCCCTGAGTCTTCACCTCTCCCAAGAAGCTTTGGTCCCAAACGCCTGCCTAAACAATCTGAAGCATGAAATAAATAACTATGAGATGATGTCCAGCCTATGTGATTTAAGCAATCAATAAAAGTTAAGGAAAAAGGTAACATCTATACTCTGTCGTTTTAAAAAGGATTTAAGATTAACAAGCGTTAGAAAAGAAAATTAGAAGAGTGTGTTTAACAAGTTCCCAATAGGTCACCAAATCAGAAGACGTCTTAACTTCTATCCGACATCTCTATACGGATATTATTTTTTGGCAATTTCCAGAGTCAAAGAAAGTAACAAGAAAGGCCATAGAACCGTGAGAGATGTATACTTTTTTTTTTTTGAACGGCAAATTTTTATTCTATTTTTTTTTTGTGTGTGTGTGTGTTGGATGAGGTTAGAACCCACAACCTTTTGGTTGTGGGACCCTCCTCTTACCACTACACCCCAACCCCACACCACTAATTAGTGAGAGATGTATACTAATTACCTAACAATAAAACTAAATTCATAAGCGGAAAATAATCCTAGCAGAAACAGTGAACTTGACATACAACTGTGCTAAGTTTGACGATGATTCCGTCCTACCAATAAGCATGTGCAGTGCTACAAACAAGTGTTTCGGAGCATTATCCACCAGAAAAATCATGATAATACCATGCTAATCGACTGAACTTTCAAAAGCCTTTCAAAATCAAAGAGCCATTACATGAAACACATTAGTTACATGCCTGGAAAGACCGAAGAAATAAACTAAATACACAAATAGTGTTCTGGGTAGCAAGATCAATATGTTCCAGGATATTCAAACTACAATATTTCATCAATCAAATTTCAATAATATTCCACCCAACCATGATCAAAATCACAACCATGCAATTCATCAGATGCAAGAAACCTCAATACAGAATTTAAAAAGCACACTTAAATGTCTCTTACAAGCTTATATTGTTTCTGAAATAACTTAAAGTTGACCTATAAAATTTAAAACTGAATTGGACATGATACTCATTTTGGTTGTTTATTAAACATCTGAAACCTAACTAATAAAATTCTACTCAAAACTAAACTACAAACAGACATTAATCAAGATCTATAAAATTGATAATGTAAAAACATCAAGATCTACAACACGATTCCAATTTCACATTGAACACAAATAGATCAAGAGATCATCAATATATAGCAAAATAGAGTTGTACCAAATGAGGAGCACTTGTTAACACCTTCAAGAGTAACAAGAGCCGTAACGATGAAAACAAACGGCAACAAGCAAGCGAGAATGAGGATTGCATGAAAAAGTGTACGGTATGAAATATGGCGAGCTGCGATCTTGATCTTCATAAAATCAATAAATTCATTGCTGCTCGATATCGTTATACTTCTCATACTAGGTGAGAAATGTAGCTGCATAATGATCCCCTAACCGAACAAAAAACCCTAGCACCACCGATGACGAACTTCCTCCGATTGATCTTCTTCAACGCAGATAATAATCTCGCAGGCGATGGTTTCATTATAATCAGATCCGATTAGATTACACGATCCGAATTCACGCTCGTTGTTGTTTATAATCCGATGATTGTAATTCGATCTCTTGTTGCAATGCATTGGGTTGATTTCATTCAAAGGAGCGATTTGAAGAACTAGGGTTTTGAAATTGAGATGTATACGTAATTAAAGCAGCGGATGATGATGATGATGATGATGATTGATCGGATTGAATCAGAAAAAGAGTGAAAGGGGGGAGAGAGAGGGATGATGAATCTTTCCGAACGGTCCGATCTGCTATTAATTTTTTATTTTCAAATTGATGATGATTTATTATATGTTGGTGACGATAAATATGATTTCAACGAGTTATACATGAAATTTCAAAAAGGTTAGTATGTTTAAACAAAATAATCTTTATACTAATAAACAAATATTTTATTACACTGTTGGAAAAAAAAATGTTTTAAAAATTAAATTAATAAAATTTATAATTATCATATCAAAATATATTTTTAAATACATATTTTGACGAATTTATGTATTAACAAATTATATTATATTTTATTCAACTCGTGTAATACACGAGTTTTTAAAGACATTTATTCAACACATGTAATACACAATATTCTAACATATTTAAAAAATATATAAATATAAAAACTAAAACTAATGCTGCATAAAAATTTCAAACTAAAATTAATTAAAAACATTCATTAATAACGAAAAAAAACATAGACGTAACATAGAAAGATATTAAATTTCGGGTATTCATCGTCGTCGTGCAGTCAAAACGCGTAAATATATTTCTCCAAATTTACCGGTCCAAGCATGTGTTAAAGTCGTTTTATGAGACCGGAAAAATATATATTTTTTTTCAAAAACAACTCCGTTTTCATTAAACTTATACCGTGATATTCAGAAAAAAAAAAAAAAATACAAATCTGTGTATTTAGACTTTTAAAAAAAGTTAATAAATACAAATTATTACACAAAAATCAATTAAGGTGTTTAATTAATTAGGCTAATTAAATAGCAATCCATCTTTATACAAGGGCGAAACTATGAAGGGGCCAGGGAGGGCCCCGGCCCCGGCCCCTGCCGTTTTTTCCGTTAGTAGTGTTAATTTTTTCATTTTTGTCCGAAATTTTTTTTACGTATAGAGCCGGCCCCTGCTTCTTAGATTTTCAAGCTCTCCCACTGTCTTTATAGCGGTGCCTCTAAAAGGGTAATGTTTCTTGGTGGTCCTTTTGGCCACATCCTCATTCTGCGGTGAAACGATATCCATATCGCTTATGGTTATGAAAAAGAAAAGTTAGTATTTAGTTATATCATAACTTCATGTTAGCATAAAAAAAATAAAAAATACGTTGTTTTAGATACAATTTTTTTTTAATAAAACTTATATTAAAACGTAGAAAAAATAAACTTGTGTATTTAAATTTGAAAAAATATTAGATACATGTTTATAAATTTAAAAAAAATTAGAGATCGGTTGCGACTTACCCATCTTTGAAAAAATCTCATAATAATACCCTATATTATCATGAGGTTTGAAAAGTGTTTTTTTTATAAAAAAAATCTTGTTTTGCATCTACTATAAATTAATGTTAGACCTTACTCAGTAATTATAGATTTGATAGATGACTTAAAACTATATACTAAAACATATGAAATAACTTCTTTTATGATGCCTAGTGTGATTGACGATAGTTTGGTAAATGTTAGTCATGTAGCATTTTGGTGCCCATAGATTAGACTCATATTGTTTGTTTAAATACTATGTAACCAAAATGACATGACCACAACCTAATTTAGATATTTGTCACCTTCCAAACATGCAAATCAATGATCATCATGCTCTTCAAAAATAAATTAGGCAGCAGGGTATGGCTTTCATTTCTTGCATTTTGTGTCTCTCTTTTCAACTTGTCTTGACCTATAGTGTAAATGCTTGTTGCTAAAAATTATTAAAAGAGCTAAAATGGTTAATTTCTTTAAAAATGGAAAATTTTTATAAAGTTTCAGGAAAATATATTGCGTTAATGTTTAAATATAAAATTGGCATCGAGGTTTTTACTTGATAGGGAGAACAGTATCGAGGTTCTTCTGAAGCAACCAACCTTTAGGGTAACCAAGTTCATGAGTTTTCAAATGAAGATGCCAGTTCATGATTTTAGAATAACCCAAGTTAGTAGCTTCCATTTGACTCTCGAATCTGGTCTCCATCAATTGTTCTATAAATGTGGTCTCCTATAAACAAACAAACATTGAATCTTAAGTAAGACTGTAAGAGTAAAGGTTAATTAGGCAAAGACAAAAACAGTTATACATACTTGGAGTCCCTCTTTGATGGTGCCCAATTGACGAATCAAAGCCGAGTTGGGTTTTTTTCCATCTCTTTGGGTCCCACAAGATGGTGTTGTTGAAGCAAATACTGACATGCCAACATTAAATCTTTCAAGTCTCTCTTCTCATTTATGTGCCACCCAATTACTTGAATTCCATTGCACATGGGACCTTCCAAAGTTGCAGTGTTTTTGCCTTGTGCAAGCATTGCAACTAGCGAGGTGTCAAATCGGCTGCAGTCAGCAAACCAAACAAGAAAAACAACATTTCAGAGTTTTAAGTGTTTTCCTTTCTACTGCTTATGGACTAAATATATTTGAATATGTTCACTCTTATGCTATCAAGATAGAAAAAAAAATACATATATAAATGGTAGGTCTAACAACGATGCTTTTCGGTTATTTTAGCTTCAAATAAATGTATAACTATACACAAACCATAAAACTCAATTATTAAAAAAACCATAACCAAAACTATCAATTTTTCAAAATGTAGTTTGTTTTCGCATTCCATTTTATTCTAGACCAATTCATCTTTCTTGAGAATTTTCGACACCATATAATGTCGTTTAGGCTGCAATATTCAACACTTTTAAGGTAAAAGTTATATATTTATTTACTCTAAATTGTCACTAACAAATACCTATCTAAAAGTCCGAAAAACGCATCTGTATATTTAACTTCCATCAGTAGAAAATGTGTAAAATTTTCATTGTGCGAATCGTTATGATTCAAAAGGTAAAAATGGGTGATAATAATAACACATTCAGTGACAATTATACCAGGCGAAGTGGGCGGGTCGGGTCGTGTGTGGTACTATGTTAGTGTCACAAGCTGTAGAGCTGTTCTAAACCTAAATAAACGTCGTCTTCTCAAAATCTAAAGAAGAATACATTTGAGAGTTGAAAAACAATAAACCGTATAAAGAAAAACACAAGTTCCAACCTTACCTAGTACTGAAACCAACATATTGTAGTTAACTGTGTCACACCCCCAAAATCCACCAACGGAGTTTTACCGTTAGGGGCGTGACATAACAGGATCTCAGTCATTAGTTACGTTGAACGACTCTATATGAGTTTAAGAAAACCACTAGTATTGCTCATAGTCACGATGCAACACTAGTAATGAAAACACTGATTTAATGTAAGACTTGCGGAAGCGAAAAGTTAGATGAAAGCATGCGTCAAAACAATTGCGCCAAAATAAACAATTCAACGATAATTAAAATAAATAATTCTTGAGTTTGAAAGTGATAGACTTCAAATGCATGCATGTCTTAGCTCGTGCTTGTACCTTAATTACTTGAGAAAACATGCTAAAACATGTCAACACTAGGTTGGTGAGTTCACAGGTTTCAATGTTTGTAAAGTTTACTAGATAATACGATTTACAATTTGTCATAGGTAGCTAACCTAGTACATGTTACTAAAGCGTTTCGACACCGAAGCTGACTGTTTATGTTTGTATTGCCTCCCACCATGACTATCATAATCAATGGTGAATGTTTAGGTCAATGTTACACCCGTTCGACTACCTGTCGAGTTAGCGCGACTAAAGCGGGTGGGGCTTGTCAGTGCCCAGTAGTACTACTCAAGATTACCTCGCTATCCCATATATTAAACGGTTCGATAAGTAAGGACTTGCATGATATGTTTGCGCTTAGTACAACACGTGATATAATTAAAATGTAGAATCTAAATGTTCGTACCCATGTTTTTTCCCCAAAGTTTAAATCATAAGAAAAGGGGCCGTGAAACTCACCTTAGAGTATGTGCGAAAGAAAGCGAACTTAGAATGCTTGACGACTAACTGCCACCTATAAACACCGGTTTATAAGTGTGTGTTTGTGCAAGTTGATACGAACCCTCAGTATCCAAACAATACTATTGTTTAC
This sequence comes from Smallanthus sonchifolius, assembly GCA_023525975.1. Lineage (NCBI taxonomy): Eukaryota > Viridiplantae > Streptophyta > Magnoliopsida > Asterales > Asteraceae > Smallanthus > Smallanthus sonchifolius. The sequence goes on along the minus strand of CM042041.1, from coordinate 53,354,424 downwards.
GTGTTTAGAAAAGGTTTGCAAGTTTGACTAAGTTTGACCAAGTTTGACTCGACGACCCGTTGGTGACCCGTTTAACGATTAAATGTTTGTTCAGTATAATACTTCTATATTATACACATAAGATCATGCAGGTAACACTTAGCAACAATTCCTTATTGTTCTAACAAACAAGCATGATTTTCAAAAATAGTAGGTTTCTATAAATAGCAGGTTTCTATAAATAGCAGGTTTGTTCGGGACTCGTGTTTCCTGGAAACTATAATCATTGATATGTTTGTAGTATCACTCTAACATGTTCTAGCTCATCACATCACATAACAATTGCCTAGAACCTAAATATGTAAATCATAATTCAAGACAAAGTTTCCAACTTTAGTAACCTATGACTAGCATGCGTGATTTCAAACACCTAACACGTTACAACAAGTTATTGTATCTTAACTAACATGTACCAATCATCAAACCACATCATGCATGTCTAAGTAGCAAGTTCTAACCACTTTTAACAATTAAAGTTTCCTTATTTGGAAAGTTGGTAAAACCGGGTTATGTATTCAAAATCTGATTTCACAAATCATCTAAACATGTATTAAGTAGCTCATAACCATCATCACATCATCCTAATCATGTCTAGCATGCAAGATAGAAATCATAAAAAGTTTCCTCTTTTAGTAACTTGTCCATTACACGTTTCATTCATCCAATTAACACGTCAAATCAATTCTAAATCCTTCAACTAATATAATTACAACTATATTAATCATTACTCACGTCTAACATGCGATTTCTATACTTCACATAATCAAAAAGTTTCAATATATAACAAGTTACTAATCACATGAAGCTAGGGTTTTGCAAATAATCATATAATCAACAAATACATGCAAAACAATAACAAAGTTAACATTTTTATTATAAAAATCCATGTTTGGATGAACTAGGGTTATGATCTAAAATTTAGGAATCAAAAAGTGATGAAATTGAACGAAACGACTTACGTAGAGACGTTAGAAACGTCGAGACTAGCACGTATCTACTTCCGGATTCACGATCAGGGCTCGAACGAAGGCTCCTTGGCTTGTTCTTGGTTCGGTCGAAGTGGGTGGGGGTGAGGGGAGTCGCGACGGCTTAGGGTTTGGGGTAGGGTTTATGTTTATCCTTATCCATTCACTAATGAGTTTTAAGTTGGGCTTCTAGCTTAATTAAAGCCCATAGACTCTAATTAATTAAATAATAACTAATAATGATTAAAAACTTCCAATTATTATTTTTATAAAAACTCTAATATTTATAAAAATAATAAACACGATTAACACACGATAAACGCGTACGAAAATAATAACATTCACATAATTCACGTAATCACATATAAATCATAAAAACTCATAATTTATATTAAATATAAATTATTAAATGTTCGTAATGTTAATTTCGATTAATCACCAACGTTCCGGGTTAGACTCGAGTGCGATCCGATGTGTACGAACTGACTGACACATTTAATTAATCCTAATTAAATGCAATGTACGTGCGACTAACTGAGATAACTGAGTTTGTAACGAAAAATGTTTGAACTAACGAGGTTTGAGTTAACGGAGTTAACCTGAAATTGCCGGATGTCACAAACTGTGAGCACTTTCAGGTTTTCAGAACACCAAGCTCAGGAGGCAGTCTCAAGCTTATGAAGGACAACCTAAAACAAGAAATTCAATTATTCTGCATTGTAGAAAATCAGAAACCAACAAGAAAATATTTTTAAAAATGGATTAGTTACACAAACCAAATGACCGATTTTTGGTTCAGTATTAACAAAAATACCAACTCCTTACACGTTTCCATCGATACCGTTTCTAAAACTTTGGTATTCCTACTTGTATAAATCATTACTAAGCATTAAATAATACAAGAAAACTAAAAATAGTGGAAGTTAATCTTGGAAAGCTACCTTTGGACTGATAATGTGAGTGAACAGGTTGCCAAGAGTAGAACTGGACTGATAATGTGAGTGCAAGTTGCCAAGAGTAGAAATCATTCCTCTGATCTTGCTGTAAGTTGCACCAGCTGGTCTAAGAGGAAGCATCTCCACAATTGTCTGTTGTAACTAAGAAATAGTAATAAATTTCAGGAACAAATGATTAAAATTATATATTTAAAATACCACTTCAAACACAAAGGAAATTCACATAACTTCATATTTGGGCATTTCATTTTGGCCACCGGCAACAACAGATGTTCTAGTTAAAACAATCAAATCCGAGTTCCCAGCCACAGTTGGTCCGGTTGCATCAACACTATTAATCAACAATCAAATGGAAACTATAACTTTTACTCGTTTGCCCAATCCCCCTTTTGTTTAAAACCAACACGATGTGGGGTATTAACCAACAAGGTGGTTTCAATATCGATTTAATCAGTAACATACAGAAAGATAAAATGTAACAAAAATCTAAATCGGAAGCGGGTCATACCTATTTCTCAATAAAAAATCTAGAGTTGTCAAGAACCGTCATAAAACTAATAAGGATTTCAAATTCAAATCACAACACACCAACCTAATACAATCAAATAGAAGAAAATGATACGTGCAACTGAAGAGAGGAGGCGGGGGGGGGGGGGAGCAAGAAAAGATGTTAGAAATAGCTTAATTGGGGGCCAAACCCTAAACAGTCAAAATACAAACCCAGAAGCAAGACTCCTCCGGTACTTCTTGAACCCCAATCAAACCCTATCTCGCCTCCATCGTCTCAATATTGTAGGTTCATGTGGAATCAATTATCTTGGCGGTTCGATGATGACGCCACTTGCTCGTGTCTGGATGTTGACAGTTTGAACCCTCCCCCCTTCAATGTTCACTCTGTCTTCGTCTTCGTCGCAATCAATAACCAAGAATCAGTCGCAAATACAACCTCGCATGCATCGATCTGTGATGGGGTGAACGTGAAAGGATGTCGATCTAGGTTTTAAAGCTCAATTCACTCAACTTTAAAACTTCTACCTGAGATGGTCGTTACGAAGACGAACCAACGATTCATTCAATGGGGCTTTAATGGCAACGACGTCTTAAGAATCCTTTATAAAGGAGTAACGGAATATTGATAAAAAATTATGGTGAAAAGACATATATACCCATTGAATAGTTTTTAGTTAAGGTTTAATGTAAGGGGTTAAACAGTAATTAATAAGTTTTAGTTTTAAATAAGGGTTACAAGGTAATTATACCCATTTAAGGCTTTATGAATTTATAGATCATGCAATAACAATGGTACAAGGTGTCTTAAAATTTTTGTAAAATTACATTGTCATCCTTCTAATTCATATTATATAGTAGTATAGATATAGATAAGACTAGTAACATAATGTACAACTAATGAAGCACATATAAAAGAAATGTACAACTCAGTAACTAACTCTAGTAACTAACTGAGAGATGCGCTAATATGCCCCCCTCAAGCTGAACAGGGCGTAACAATGTGAAGTTTGGACGAAAAGTGTCAAATCGAGAAGAAGACAACCCCTTGGTCAAAATATCAACAAGCTGAACAGATGTAGGCACATAGTGAATGGACAAAGTCATGTCACGAATGAAATGTAAGTCAATCTCAAGGTGTTTCGTGCACTGATGAAACACAGGATTAACAGCCAAGTAAGTAGAATCAATATTGGCACACCATAACGAAGGAGGAAAAAGAAAAGAAAGATGCTCCTGGAGGACAGAAGTAGTCCACGAATCTCGGCAGCAGTGTGAGCAAGAGCACGATACTCGGCCTCGTACTGGAACGAGCAACAATGTGCTATTTCTTGAAACTCCGACTAAAAAGATTGGAGCCAAGAAAAATATAATAGCGAGTAGTAGATTGTCGCCCATCGGGACATCCAACCCACTCAACATCGGAATAAGCATCCATGGCAAGACTAGAAGACCGCCGAATAGTCAATCCATGAGTAAGAGTACCCTTAAGGTACTGTAAGATGTGATGGCGTGTATACGGTCATAACTTTATATATTATAAATACTAAATAACTTATATGATATTGTTTATATTGTATATTAGATTTTTATTATTGAGAACTAAACACTTTATTTTGACTGTTTGCCATATTATAATGGTTTTGATCCCTAACACTAATGTACATTAAAAAGACCGGTTAAAGTTACTATCTTACGAGTTTTATTACTTCTCTTCCATAACAACCACAAATCTCTTCCTTCGAATCTCAATTCACAATAATCTATGGTGATTGCAGTCGTATGCAGATTACTCTTCCGCTTTCGCTATAATTAGAACTCTGATTCTCCTTGATTCTCCCTCCAAATCTTCCAATTGTTCTTCAAATTCTCACGGAAATAGAAGGAATCGTGGATGAGGGGACATCCATGGACAAATCTTGCTATTACTTCGTGCTCGGTGTCCGTACAGACGCTTCATCCTCTTAGATTCGATATGAGTACCGGAAACACCTTTCTAGTTAGATGATAAAAATCAAATTAAGTCATCCCAAACAACCCCTATTTTGTCTTTCCTACTTAAGTAAAACTTATGTCAAACCTAATGATAGCACTATTCTTCACATCCATCACACCATCACTATTTACGTCTGTCTCTACCACTATCGTCATCTTACTATCTTCGATCACTTTCAACGCCTCTGCTCAACACCATCACCACAACATTTCTAGTCAACACACACTTTAATGTCTTAAACCATCAATTTGAAATCCCATGTTCAAATAAAAATTCGTTTTTTAAATAAAAAACAAAATGTTAGATTCAAGATAAAAATCCATTGAATATCATAATTCATTATCAAACAAACAAAACACTCAAACCCATATCAACGTAAACTAGTGATATAAATCAAAGCAATTTATCTATAATATTATTCACCAAGATTCAAAGTTGTACAACAGACGGCGGGTCTCAGAGCAACTGGTGGCCATGAGTTAACGTCATGTGAAACAACCTCCTACGCAAAGTATATGGTAAGGTCGCGTACATCACCCCGTACAAGCACGTCCTCTTACGTGTCAGTGGCATTTCCGTTAATCTTTCCAGAAATAAGGCTGTTCACGTAAACAGTTAATCACACATGGAGTTCTGCTGCGTGTAGAACACTCGACCCACATGTGACTGCAACTCATCAAAATTGGCGCTCTCACATGAGTCTCGGGATTTATCACTTCGAATGCTCCCCAACGCACGTAAATGGCGATTAAGTGAACCAATTCTCGGATAATCTCTCATCTCTGCTTGTAAAACCACCCATTAATGGACATATTGAAGGATAAGCTTCAATACTAGCAGCTAGGGTTTCTGATTTCCGCAGAGACGAATTGTGGCTGAAAATGGCGTACTGTTGTGCTACTGCTTCGAATCTCGGTGGAGGAGCACCGACATTATTGGATCGTTCTTCAATTTTGAGCAATTTCAATCGCAGCAGCAAGACGTCTAGCCAACTGTTCTTCACCACCACCGCCAAATCTAGTTACAGGAAACGGCATTTTTATGTAAGGAGTGAGGCGAAGCCTAAGCTCAAGGATCCGATCGCCGTCGAACAAGGTCTGGTTCTCCGTGCTACGTTTCCCTAATTATTGTGTGTGAGATGAACAGTTCCACAAATGCTAATTTTGTCATTTGTGTGGCTGAGGATTATCGATCATGCTTCAAATTAATTGCTGATCAAACTAGTAAATGTTAAGTTTTTTTATTATAATATTTGATGTTAGGTTCAGGATCGGTAAAGTAATAGTTGAACAATTTGATATAAGTTAAGTTGTTTGATTTTTTATATGTGACGTCACTTCTGGTTTGTTAGCTCTCTGTTTGACTGAAATTAAACCGGAAGGCGTCTTTGAATTGCTTGTGCATCATTCTGGATTAGTTATCATGAAAGATGTATTAGAATTGGGGACATTAACATATTACAATAATATTGTAGCTGATATTTGGGAGTTTTTATATGAATACATGTAGATCATTGCAGTAAATTTGTTTGAAATTATGAACTTGTATGAAGCATTATTAAACTGGTTGTTTGTTTTGCTTAGGAGATGCAAGCAGTATTGATAAGTCAAAATCTGATGCTGAGGCTGTGGCTGTGGCATCAAGAATCACTTACCATGCAGAATTTACATCATCTTTTTCTCCAGAGGGATTTCATCTCCCAAAGGCATACTATGCCACTGCACAAAGCATACGCGATTCACTCATTATCAATTGGAATGCAACTTATGATATGTATGAAAAGATGAATGTAAAGCAGGCTTACTATTTGTCTATGGAGTTTTTACAGGTTTGATATATTGGTTACTGAAGAAGCTTATTGTTCAACTGTCATATAGTTATGTTAGTTAGCATAAAAAAGTTCCACAGCGGTTGCCTTTTATTCATATTAATATTTCGCCTATTGCAAACGACTTGGTGTAAATATATTGTAGTATCATTCAAACCTTAATCTCAGGGCTTTCTTGGAACAACCATCGTTCACAATTTTTGTGTCCTCTTCCTTTTATCATTTATAATTGGAAGGAAATATAGTCTCTTAGCACAACAATTTATTTAATTTTGTTAATGGTGATTTTTGTGTCGAAGTTTAATGATATTAGTTGTTGTAGGGAAGAGCACTACTGAACGCAATTGGTAACTTAGAGCTAAGTGGTGCTTATGGAGAGGCTTTGCGCAAGCTTGGCCACAAACTTGAGAATGTGGTTTTGCAGGTGAAATTTTTTCTGCAATCGTATACATACTGCATTTACATGCATTTTAACATTTTCTTTATGGACATATATTTGTGTGCAGATGTTATATCACATTTTTTTTTTATGTTGTGTATGTACTTTTAGTTACTTTTATACAGCCCTGTTATCTTCCAGGCTATAAAACTTTTGGTTTAAACATTCACAGGAACCAGATGCTGCTCTAGGAAATGGGGGGCTTGGCAGGCTTGCTTCCTGTTTTCTAGACTCTTTAGCAACATTAAATTATCCTGCTTGGGGTTATGGGCTTAGATACAAGTATGGTTTATTCAAACAATTAATAACAAAAGAAGGTCAAGAGGAGGTTGCTGAAAACTGGCTTGAGGTATGTTTTGCCCATCACTATTTTTGGAAATAAGACTTGTTATACCTTTAAATTAACTTCAGTTTATTACTGCAGATGGGAAATCCGTGGGAGATAATAAGAAACGACATCTCGTATCCTGTAAAATTCTATGGGAAAGTTGTCACAGGCTCTGATGGAAAGAGGCGGTGGATTGGGGGTGAAGATATAGTGGCGGTTGCACATGATGTCCCAATACCAGGATATAAAACAAAAACTACAATTAATCTTCGTTTATGGTCTACTAAAGTTCCATCAGTTGATTTTGATTTGTCTGCTTTTAATTCTGGAGAACACACTAAAGCATGTGAAAGTCAAGCAAATGCAGAAAAGGTTCAGACACTAAATGATAAAATTTATTACTACATTCTATATATGTTGTTTTCTGCATCCTTTTTCTGTTCACATTAGACGAACTAAATAATGTCCATATCTTCAAACTCCTCTCTGAAAACTTGAACTGCAACATTTAACTAAAGAAGTTCAGTATCATTCTGACATTTGTGTCTTCCTAGAACTGCCAAAGGTAGAGGTGGCAAAACTGGCAGGTTGGGTAACATGGCCAAAACAAGCAGTTTTTATGTGCAAGTCAAATGCGCCGTGGCAAATTTATTTAATTATGTATATAATTAAGGTAATAAATATGATTACAAAAACTACATCACTAAAATAATAATACAACTTCTTTTTATAATTTTTTTTAATTAAGCTGATTTAGGGTGTTCTAACATTTTAATACATGTTATGCAACTTTGACCTTTATAACTAGTTCAAACATTTGCCCTGTTTCAGTAGTAGCTAACTTAAAGCACAACCTGAATTAACCCATTATTATATAATAATATAAATGGTTTGAAATTGCCACCTCTAGCCAAAAACTTCACTCTCAGTTTATTCAAATGCTTACTCTCGTTGGTATTGCTGATGATTAGTAGATTGATATTACTCTACCTTTATAATAATATAAGATTTTCATCTGTCACCAGATATGCTATATACTATATCCAGGGGATGATTCATTGGAAGGGAAGACCCTCAGGTTAAAGCAACAATATACATTATGCTCTGCTTCTCTCCAAGATATTATCAAATGTTTTGAAAAGAGATCTGGGGAGAATGTGCTGTGGAAAGAATTTCCAGAAAAGGTTGCTGTGCAGATGAATGATACCCATCCTACACTTTGCATCCCAGAACTGATGAGGATATTGATTGATTTGAAGGGAATTAGCTGGAAGGAAGCTTGGGATATTACCCAAAGGTATTTTAGATGCACAACCTTCTAGATGCTTCTTTTTTCCGTCAATTCTTTTCACTAGTTCATGCCCCAAAATGCGTGGCTTTAACCACTTTCCCTTTTATTGTAGAGGTGACGATTTCAACCTGTTTACTTATGAATGGGTCAATTTGGGCCATGTTTTATCTCGAACAGGGTTAAATTAAGTTGTTTTAGCGGAAAGAGGAATGAGTTAAATAGGTCGAACGTTGCCCAAAGTCTGTTTTAATGCACTTAACCTCCTAAATTGTTTTATTTAAACATTTCGTTTTCATTTTTAAAAAGAATACTGTTAATAAGTACGTGTTATATGGTTAAAAAAACAATATAATTACAATAGTATTCTTGCCACGTCTACTGTATTGTTTAGTGATAATGAACCTTTTCAGCGTGACATTTCTGAATGTTTCATACACGTTTTCATCCTCAAATCCATTATGGAAAGTACAGGCACTTTTTTGTAGTTAAGAGTGTGTTTGGTTTGAGGGTTGGGATTGAAAGAATGGGAGTGAAAGTGATAGTAAGTGTTTGCTTTAGAAGTATAGATTTTAAAATTATATATGATACATAGTCATAAAATGAAGGTTTTTCAAAACTCACCAAAGTAGGTGGGTTTTCTCTCACCTTTTCTCTTTTCTTCTGTTAAAGCTACTCCTTTCCGGTCCAATTTACAAGCCAAATGCTACCTGATTTCATCTTTGTGTTGGCAACTTCATATAATTAAGTTCTTGTAATGCTGATTAGTGATTTTCTCATGGAAATTTGTCAGAACTGTGGCTTACACCAACCATACCGTCTTACCCGAAGCATTAGAGAAATGGAGTTTAGAACTCATGCAGAAACTTCTCCCACGGCACGTGGAGATCATAGAGATGATTGATGAGGAGGTAAATCAAAATGAATTATTTCGAAAATGTATAGTAATACATTTCTGCAGCTTAATGGTATGCTATTCTTACAGTTGATCAATGGCATAGTAGCAGAGTTTGGTAAATCAGATCCTGAATTGTTGGAAAGAAAGTTTAATTCTATGAGAATTCTAGAAAATGTTGAGCTCCCATCCTCCATAGCTGATATGTTTATTAAACCAAAAGAAATGTCTGCCATTGATACAAGTGAAGTGTCAAAGGTTTCTGATAAAGGCTCCCTTGCTGATGAAGAAGATGAATTTGTTGGAAATACGGAGAAAGAGGTGGATTTGCCACCAGTTCCCATACCACCAAAAATGGTCCGTATGGCTAATCTATGTGTTGTTGGTGGCCATGTTGTCAATGGAGTTGCTGAGATTCACAGTGAGATTGTAAAGCAGGATGTGTTCAACGACTTCTATAAGGTAAGCATATAACTTTATTTCTGGTAATATCTAAGAGTGATAAAATGGGCTGGTTGGGTAGGTTGGGTAACTGGTTCAGGCTGTGTAAACCCACACACGCTTTCGGATGACTTTCAACTGGTATGGCCTGTTTCCTTTTTGGTTAAATCTTTTAGCTTAACCCATTTGACCCGTTAGAGATATAACATAATCAGATTGGCCCATTTGTATATGAATGCATTGAAATTGCGTCTATTACATAATTACTAATATCACACATACAAAACTGTCCATGGTGGCAGCTCTGGCCTGAGAAATTTCAAAACAAAACAAACGGGGTGACACCAAGAAGATGGATTTATTACTGCAATCCAGACCTCAGTAAAATAATAACCAAGTGGACTGGTGGAGAAGATTGGGTACTGAACACTGAAAAGTTGGCAGAACTGCGTAAGGTACATTATAGTGGAAATTTAATTAGAAAAAGATATGTGTTATGTATGTTTCTAATGAGGAAGAATACATTGCTCCTCTATTATGTGAAAAACTCTTGTTCATCCAAACCTCAAGGCTGTCATTTGGACTTATTGCCTCAATATTGCATTTTCACTTTAGTAACACTGTGAGATAAAACTGTTGAAATAATTATGGAAAGTTTCTTACAGTTTGCAGATAATGAGGATCTCCAGAGTGAGTGGAGAGCTGCAAAAAGGATCAACAAGCTCAAGGTTGTGTCATTCCTTAAAGAAAAAACAGGATATTCTGTCAGTCCTGATGCGATGTTTGACATCCAGGTATTTCTGGCATTTTTGTCTCCTTTTTCCTCCAATATGTTGCAAATTATATTCTGATACAATAACATGCACACACGTATGAGGTCGAATCAAATTTTCTCTTGGTTTTGCTTCACGGGCAGACTGCATGAAGTAACAACCAACATTACTTTTTTTCTTCTGATTTTACCAAGTAACTTAAAATTAGCCTCAAAATGGCAACCAACTAACAAGCTTGTACTGATTCTAGCAACTAACTAAAAATGTCTGGTTATTAGTCGTAAACGTGACATGGCAAGTTATGATGCGTAGTCCGTTGCCATGTCACATACTCACATGCCACGTGCATGGAAATAGATGTCATGGAAAATTTTTAAAAAACATATCCCATAATTTCTTTTTTCAATGTAGAACATCATTACACTATGAGAAATGGTCTATTATATTTCAGGTGAAACGCATTCATGAATACAAGAGACAATTGTTAAATATCTTTGGAATTATTTATCGCTACAAGAAGATGAAAGAAATGAATGCCATTGAGAGGAAAGAAAAATTCACTTCTCGAGTTTGTATATTTGGTGGGAAAGCATTTGCCACATATGCACAAGCGAAAAGAATTGTGAAACTCATCACAGATGTTGGGGCGACAGTAAACAATGATCCCGACATTGGAGACTTACTAAAGGTATTAATTAATTACAATTTATCTTTTTCACCTATACTTATAATGCTACTCAAGTATAACATTCACTGTTGCTCTCTGGACCTTCCTTTTGTGCTAATATGTTGTTACTTAACTATTTAGGTTTTGTTTGTTCCTGATTACAATGTCAGTGTTGCTGAACTGTTAATTCCTGCAACTGAGCTTTCACAGCATATCAGGTGATTGCATCCCTCATAAAACGTCTCTTTTTCGTGGAATAATATCCAAGTCAATACCATAACCCATTAAAATGGCTGGGTCGGGTTCGTCCTCCAACACATTTTGTTACTTTTCCTTGAATTTTATATATATCAGTGTATTAAATAGCTATCTTATTTAGATATTAATCTAATGTTTTTGAAAAGAGAGATTTAAGCAGTTGTAATTAGTTAAATGCACTTTGGGTCACTCTTGCCCAGTTTCATTTCTAAAACTCTCCCACACGTAAACTTTAATGATTACTAAAACTCTTCCTTTCTCCAGTACTGCTGGAATGGAAGCGAGTGGAACTAGCAACATGAAATTTTCCATGAACGGTTGCATCTTAATTGGGACATTAGATGGGGCAAATGTGGAAATAAGGGAAGAAGTGGGAGAAGACAATTTTTTTCTTTTTGGTGCTCAAGCCCACGAGATAGAAGGGCTCCGGAAGGAAAGAGCCGAGGGAAAGGTAAACTAAAAATACCTATTTACCCCTTCATTTAACCTATATTGGTAGACTTTTACTCCCATCCCACACAATGTCTCTATTAGTTAAACCTTGTAATATGATTGTATTAGAATGTAATTGTGTGTTTAGGGTTTACATAAAGAGGTTTATATAGAACACCATATTACAAGTCTAGTCCATGTACTATATCACTTAGTCTAATATTCCACCGCAAACTAAGCTCGGGAGAGATTTAGGTTGAAAATATAAAAACATAAAACTAAAAAGATAGTTGGTCTTCTCCTTCTCCACCATGCTTTCGCCCGTCACACACTTTTTTTTTACAGCAATGGTAAATGGGCTTGTGAGGCCCAGCCTCAAAGGCCCAATCGAAACTACATTAGGAAAACCCTAATCTTCTTCCGGCCATCACCACTTCGTCGTTCGCCGGAGTTCTTCAACAACTATGGGTTTGTTCCCCCTTTTTTTTTTTTACGCAACCCTCGAATAAACGGAACTGAAAGCATTGTGGCTTTCGCGAGGCGCACGTCGCCGGAAAAACGACCACTGCTGTATAGTGGCTGCGACGGGGAGGAGTTAGGGTTTAGGGCGGCGACGGTGGTGTTTGTGGTGGCGGCTAGGGTACCGCCGCTGTGGCGGCTAGGGTTCCGCCGCTGTGGCGGCTAGGGTTCCGCCATAGGTGGATGCGGCAGTGGTGGTTGACGGCGGCAGTAGGAGTGGATAGAGAAGACTAAGCGCGGTTGTTTGGTGGTGGGGGATCTGGTTATTGAACGAAAAAAAAAACTTGTAAAGAAAAGAGAGGTGTGGCGGAGCGGCGGCGGCCGCCCCGCTGGAGATGTTTTCAGGTGGTTGTAACCTAGCTCTGATACCAAGTTAAACCTTGTAATATGATTGTATTAGAATGCAATTGTGTGTTTAGGGTTTACATAAAGAGGTGTTTATATAGAACACCATATTACAAGTCTAGTCCCTGTACTATATCACTTAGTCTAATACTATTTATTCCTTAAATTAATCAGATTTGCTAAACACTAAGATGTGTTATCATCTTGGTATTATAGATTCTACACGTAGAAGCACATCCAAACACTATCTTCTACTCATTTTTATTTAATATCACATAATAACTTTCAGAACACACATTTAAATCTTCCGTAATGGCCGTCTTCATTGAATTGGTATGTGTTGATATTCTTCTGACAGTTTGTGCCCGACGCGCGTTTTGAAGAGGTAAAGGAATATGTAAGAAGTGGTGCATTTGGGCCTTACAATTATGATGAGTTAATGGCATCTTTAGAAGGTAATGAAGGCTTTGGTCGTGGCGACTACTTCCTCGTTGGCAAAGACTTCCCGAGTTATATAGAATGCCAAGAGAAGGTCGACGAGGCATATAGAGACCAAAAGGTCAGTATACAATCTTCTGCAATCTTAGTTATGCATAGTTTTTCATTGTAGTTAAATGCAGCATTTTGGACCCATTTACTTACAAATGGGTTGATCAAGGATATGTTTTATCTGTAATTGGTCAAATAGGTTAAAAAAATAAATGATAGCTAGCCGATAAGAAAACATTTTAAACGGGTCAAAAGCCGCTAAAATAAAAAAAATTGGGCAAAAGTGTTTTGGGTCAACCCATATATGTTTGAACGTAACAAATTACCCATTTTGACCCATATCTGTTTTGAACATTACCCGAGCATACCATTAGCCCACCTCCAATGATAACTATCAGGACTCTTGTTACATATAAAACGTGTATTAATTTCCATGAGTTTATTTATAACCACCACGCGCCACCATTCTTACCCCTTCAACCCTTATAGCATGTAACATTAGACTATATGTAGTCTCTAGTAAAAGAGTTATTATCATCTAAATGTCAAAATTTGCTTCAAAATTAAAGCGACCTTTAAATTTAATGGACCTAAAGCCCTTGCTTTTTTTTTATAACCCTATAGAGCCGGCCCTGGCACAAACACGTGTGTCTGGATCACCGATCATGTAACTGAATTCTGTCTTGCAGAGATGGACCAGGATGTCAATCTTGAACTCAGCCGGGTCATACAAGTTCAGCAGTGATCGAACAATTCATGAGTACGCTCGAGACATATGGAACATTCAATCTCTCGAACTACCCTGATTTCGCCCCTCATCAAAACATGTAATATGCATAAAGACCAATATCTATTTGTTGGTGTCAATAAAATCTGTATGCATTTAATTCCCCGCACAAAATGTTCACTTTTTGATGATTTTGTAATATAATTAAGCTTTCCGACGTCTAGAAAGGTATTATTTGACGAATGTTTTGAAAGAATGAAACCAAGCATGCTTGGTAATGATAGAAAAAGAATCTTGGAAATGTATTGCTTATTCAAATTCAAATTGCAAGTATTGTACCGGACATAACTAGGATTTGACACGAAAATGTGACATGAACTTAATATGATACTCGTGTGTTTGGGTTTAATCTAAACGGGTTTGGGTTAGTTTCAAGTTGAACTCACAAATACATTTAGCTAAACGGATTAGGTTTCGGTCAACCGAGCGGGTCATGGGTTGATCATTTTACTTCTGTAACTTTTTGAGGTGATACATAACCTAAAGTAGTTGAGTATTTAAATTTAAAAAAGAAATAGAGAGTTTTGTAGTTTAAACGTAATTATTTACATTTTTAGTTAGTAATTTTGTAATTTTAGAATCTATACATACTAATAAATAAAAGTTTTTGAGGACACGTGTCACTCTCACAGCCTCCCTCACCTTATTTTTCCCGCCCAATACCCGTTTACCCGAATTAAGAAAAGCACGGATCCTATGACCCGGTAACATCGCCTCCTCCAAAACCCTAATCTGTCTCCCTTCCCACCACCACCACCGATTCTCTCTCTCTCTCCACTCTCCCCTTCCTTTGTGATGGTTGACGGCCTATACTCCCAACCCAAGGAGGCAAGGACTAATTCAACATGATGGCCACTACAATAATCCCAACGATGAATGCCGTGTAGCAATCGGACCGTAAATCAATTTCATCTATAAAACCCTATTGGATGATTTCACGTATTTACGATTCTCTTTCTCATTCTTTCACAGTGGTGGTTTTGCGATTATCAAACTTCAAGCCCTAATTCGAAGAAGGTCTCGAGAAATCCAACTTCAAACCCAAGTCGAAGCATCGACCTAAATTCGAGAAATCCAAAAGTAAAGCAGCTATTCAAAACTCTAATTTTCTCCTTTTCATTATTAATTTCTGGTGATATTTGATTGAATGAAAGTGAAAATCGAAATATAACAATTTTTTGACGCCTGTTAGTTTTTTTGATATTTGTCAATGAAGATAGACTTCACTTGGTTGAGGCACCAAATGGTGAAACAACCATTCAGCCCCTCTATGCAAGGTTACTGTTTAATAAGTGATTTAGTATTCACAAATTTACTCTCTTATTGAAATACTGTAACTGAAAAGATTTAGCACATCAGAATTCAAAGCTTTAATATATTTTATGTGTTTTGATTAGCAATGCTTCAATGTGAATTATGTTTAGCTAGATTAACATGGTATGTGTACAAATGATGGCGGTATGGGTAAACTTTAATGTCTAAAATTGAAATGATATTTTTATACAGAATGAGGAACATGTGGTTGAAGATGATGACGACGACAACGAAGAAGACGATGTTGAAGGTGAGACCATGTGCTTCTAACCCGTGCATAAAACTGTAGCCTTTTGCTATCCGATTCTTTGTGTTTCATCATCCACGATTAAAATATGTAACCAAGAATTTGCCATAGATCAATCACTTTGATTCATTATTTGTTAAGTTATTGCAATTGCCAAAGCATGTTTGCTACTCCTACCGAAATAGATGATGTTTATAGATAAAGTTCTAGGCGTGTTGTCATGTAGAATCAGTTGTTGTACTATGATTGTTATTTATTCGTTGTGCTAAATTTAGTATTCTTTACATTTCTTTAATCAAGTTTTGTTCTCTTAGTTAAATGTAATAATCTTTGTCAACGTTAGCTTGTGGAAAATTCTATGGGACTTGCAAATGGAATGATTAAAGATTGTTTGAGGAAGAATTTTGCATACAAAGTATTGAAATATTTGATGTATGTTAATAGTTGTTTCTTACACTCATTTTTATTTAGGACATTGATAGCTTAGAATTAATCTCTTTGAACTCATGATTGGAGTTTATTCAAAATAATAGGCAATTCTTTTCATTAAGTAATCAAAGTCTAATTGTTTTAGCTGAATGTAATCTTTTGTTTTGTTAGCCTATAAAGTTTTGATATTGAATTTTGGTTAAATTTGTCATCTACTTCCATTTTCTTCTACATTCACCCATTGATTTAATGTATTTTTACATATGCTTTTCGTTTTTCGGACAAATACCATTGACTTCAGCAAAAGAACCCAACTGGGTTTTTGGTTGGTGGTGGTCTTGGATTAGGTTCTAAAGGGTTGTGTTCTTTCATATAGATATTGATTTGTGCCTATTTGGGTTGTGTTTATCTAAAACGGGTCAAACAAAAAACATATATAGATATTTTATTTCAAAAAACATATATAGATATTTTATTTTATTTCAAAAAACGTATTTACAAGTTTATAAATTATATCATTTTTAATATACAACCCGTGTAATACATGAGATTTTAATCTAGTATTAATATGTAAAAAGATGTATATATTCTTTTAGGGTTAAAGTGGTTATGTTTATGTCAACCCTTGAATACGTAAGCCATTTTTGAGTTTTGGTTTGAACAAGATTTTTAGGTTCGTGTCAAGTTCTACCCGTTAACCCATAAACATAATCCATTTAAAACCAAGGAATGTATGCAACAAATTATTGGTATGATTTGGACAATTTCTCAAAGCCCTCGTTAGGCAAAGGAGACGAGAGTGACGGAACAGTGAATTTTGGATTCCTCTACGTTATACAATTTATTTTATAAGATTATACATTATGAAAAAATAACATTTTAAACTTACAAGAAAAACACGACTTTTCTAACTTACAAGAAAAACACGACTTTTCTGATTCTCGAACCAGCGACGCGACCTTCTGACTCAAACCTAATTGGTGATTCATTTAGAGATTGTTTCCTAAGCGACGCGACCTTCTGATTCAATTTTCATCGATCCCAATACGACGACTGATTCCATGTCAGTTGATTTCAGCTAAACGACCTTCTGATCCAAGTCGATTGATTCCAACATATGTTTTTTATGATATTCCATCGATCCCAGTACGACGGTTGATTCTATGTCGATTGATTCCAGCTAAACGACCTTTTGATCCAAGTCGGCTGATTCCAACATGTGTTTTTTTTTGCGATTCCAACATCCAATCCGGTCGGTTGATTTAGGTTATCGAGTTTATATTGTTTCAAATGTTTTGCATTTCAACTTCCAACATCAAAACTTTGTCACTTATTTTGAACATTTCGATGATTGTAGGAAAAAACTGACAGAAAAAGACAAAACGGAAAAAGAAAGCAAAAAAAAACTAAAAAACCGAAAAAAGGTGATCTTAAGAAATGATGACCTACAAATTGGATCTCGACCGCATCCATGAAAATATCATCGGCCTAGGATGATGATAAAGACGACTATGATGAATTCATTTTTAGAAGAAAAAAAATTGGAAAGTTATTAGAGGTAATTTTATAGAATTTTTTTTGGAAATTGAGAAGTGTGAAAAATAGTAAATATTTTATGCATTAATAAGATTTTAAATTTAATATATATCTTTTAATTTATAGACATCGAGCGGTTTGATTTTCCTTGAAATTTGGTGATATTTATTCTTCCATGAGCGTAACCCAGCCCACAGAGACACCACCCACGCGCTCACGACACCCCACTCACGGTCACGGACCGTAACATATAGTCTTAATCACTACTAATGATGTTATTATTTATTAAACACATTTAAGTAGTAATTTGATGTGTTACGTCCCTAGTTCTAAAAAAATCTATATCAGGTTCATATGCATGTCTATATCTTGATAATATTCCAAATTAAATACATATAATAAGTTTTAAACGTCATCTTAACATTTCTTGGTCATTAAAAACGACCTAACATCAATTTTCATCTCTCCCCAACTCTTTCAATTTTGACCCAATAGTCAAATTTCCTACTTTAAGTCATTTCCAGAATTTATCTTTGCAGTACTGACACAATTGGTCCCTAACTTAGTCCTATGCAAATTTGCCTTTAAATATCAAAATGTCTTTAATTTGAAATTCACCAATATACAATATATACAATTTGACCTTTTAAGCACATAAAAGAACTTCATAGATATTAAATGTGGATTTTTTAAATAATTAGTTCCTTTATTTCTTACATAATATTAATATAATTGCATTGGATTTTTAGGATGGTGCAATTTACTTGTTTAGAAAAACAATTAATTGGGTAAAGAAGATTAACAAATGTATAAAAATGGAGGGCACATACTATCACTTGTAGTCTTGTTCAAATCATTTAATGATCCAACATACTAGAAATGGAGAGAGAGGAAGGGATGTACAAGTGAGATGAAGAATTGATTTTCATGTACGTTAAAGAGGTAGATGGACAATTGATAGGAAGATAAAGGTGTAGAAATGATGTGTGCTTATAAAACACAGATAAAAGAGTTTGTATTTTAGCGGTATCATGGTATGTAGTAAATGTCTTGCTCCTTGAGTGGTTAAGGGTTTTAGTCTCATGTGGACATCGGTGTAGATTTAGAAATAGGTTTACAGAGTTGTGGGTAAGCCGTTCGAAAAATATATAAGTTTGTGCTTGAGGTGAAGAAATGATTTTCAATGTTTTTTTATTTTTTACGGCTATGCGCTTGAGGTGACTGGACTACTTTTTCGTAACTTGAAATAAATACTCAACCTTTTACTTTTACGTGATTGAAGTAACTACTTAACTTTTTTTGCTAACCTTTTGGTAATCGTCTATGTTGATACTTATCATAATTTAAACCTAATTCATATAATCTTAGCCCTTTGTGAAAGTTTAATGTACAATCACAAGTCTAACTAACACTTAGTTTTGAATTTAGTTTGTTTATACCAACATATTTCTCACACCTTCTAACTTGTATTATAATCTGTCTTAAAATTTTTTTTGCCTAACTTTTATAAAACCACTTCATAGTAAAATACACATCAAAATCATCACCATAAATAAACAACTTTAAGACGCATCTAGTTCTAAACTTTTACTTTTCAGCATTTATACTCGACATATGAACAAAATGACTTGTTTACAAAAAAAAGGTTATGTGTGCATGCTTTGAGCTACATGCTGTCATCTACCTCTACACCAAATATGAATCACATACAAAAGAATATACTCCTACCACATAAGTGTGACATCATAATGTGGCAATCATTTTAACATGATATGAAAAAAGTAACCTTGTGAGAGTAGAATTGTTCAAAAAGATTCTCTTCCAAAACCTTTATTTTTCATCTAAACACAATATGAAACTAAAAAAATCAACAAGACACATGACATCACTATGAACCCATGTTAGTTTGAACCCCACGTCACCATTGTTGATACCTCCCTCAAGAAGTCAAGATCAGGACTAACATGACTATGAACATCTGGATTGTTGCTATGAACCCTCTTGTGACAACCCAAAGCCTGACCCGACCCGAATTCCTTCAAGCAAATTGGACAATTATGGCCCTTTGATCTCCTTTTCAACTCAAGTGAAATGTCAGAATCAGTAGCATCCATGTCCCCAAAATTTTGGTCACATGACCCTGGTTTCTTGGCTAATTTGTACTTCACCGGACTCAACCCGGCCCGAACCGGGCTCAATTGACCCGACCCGGATGCAAAAATCAAATCTTTTTTCAAACCCAGTTTAGAAAAGGCAAATTCAGCTGGATTTGAAATTACCAATTTAACCTCATCCAAATTCCTCACTCCCCTAGAAAGCATCATCAAGCAAATAGCCCCTTTTTCAACTTCATCATCACAGAAACTCAAACCAGTACAATCTTGACTAGGCTTAGGAGACTTGTACCTTGTGCATGATCTCTTTTTCCTCACTGGAGTTGCTACTTCATCATCATCATCACCATCATCATAACATCCCCCTGATGATGACACTAAAGACACTTCATCAAACTGCTGAGATCTTCTAATGGAATGACATCTCATATGACCATACAAAGCCTTCAAAGAATTAAACCCTTTGCCACATTTTTCACACACACAATCCTTCATTGAACCTTTTCTTGAATCACATCTTTTCTTGCAAAATTCACCATAATCTTTGCTCGAATTCGAAACCCTCCAAGATCTTTTCGGGTTCTCTCTTAACACATACACATTAGCCCTACAATCTTGGTCAACACCCATTTCTTGTTGACTTTTCTTGATCATCATCACACCACCACCATTTTCTTGCATACTCTGTTTTCTGCAACTAGGATCATAATCTTGATTAATACCTTTAATTTTCTTGATTACTTGATCACCATCATCATCATTAACAACATCAAGACTCTTTTGCTTTCTGCAGGCTGAAATTAACGTTAAATGGCGCCTCATGTGACCTCCCAATTTCTTTCCATTTGAGAAACTCTGTTTACAAAACCTGCAGACATGAAACTTTTGTTCTTGATCTTGTTTCATGGTTCAAGATCAAGAATACCCAGATCAAGAATTAGCAGAAAGAATGAAGAGTAATCTTCAATTTTGGAGAATGTATCAAAAAACCCAATTGGAAATCATAAACCCTAAATTGATTTGGCGAAATTATTGGGTAAAGAATGGATCTTTAGCAAGAACAAGATCTCTTTAACACATGAAATCCCTCTCTCTCTCTTCTAAAAGACATTCTTATTCATCTCTCTCTCTCACTCACGCGCACACACACTTGGTAGTTATGATCTGTGCCTTTTTAAAGGCTGTATATATATATATTTATATGTGTATGTATATATATGTGTATGTATATGTGTGTGTGAGAGAGTAAGAGTAGATGCTTGTCATGGAAGCAAATATACATTGATCCGCAGGGTCACCGTACATAAAAAGTCTGAAACAAGAAAGTTCACTTAAACAGCATTTTGATATATATTTATATATAAAAAAATATAAATATTTATATAAAAAATGTACTAATTTTATGGTAAAATTGGGTAAAAGACTATATCGGTATTCACGTGGGGCTAGCCCATTTGATAAAGACATGTGACTCTTAGACGGGAGGTCTCAGGTTCAAACCTGGACAGTAATATAATTTAGGATTATTGATGTAAAAGTAGAGTAAGAAAAACGTTGCCATTCAGAAAAAAAGAAAGACTATATTGGTCTATAAGTTATTAAAATATTCAATCCATTATATTATATTATTATGATATGACCGGTTGACTTCCTATTACTTTTGTAAAAGTTTTTTTTTAGAAAATGACCCATGTACTAAAAAAAGAGAAAAGAAAATTACAAGTCAAAATAAAAAAATAAAGAAAATACTAAGAGCTTGATAGAGCAACAAGTCGGTTGTTTTGATTTAGCAGCAAACAAAGATAACAACCTTGTTCGAGAAGGATGAATCTCCAAAATATAAAGACAAATTCAGATTTAAATTCTAGACGACAACAAAAAGAAAGTGTCGATCCTATATCTAGCTAGACAAGCAGTTAATAAGCTGATTAGAAATTGATAGAAAACCACCCACATTAACGAGGTCACTGTAAAACGAGCGTCATTATGAGTAGCTGGGTCAGTAGCTAGGCGCCCCTCTTAGGTCCGACCCATGTTCTTAACCCGGGACTGTATCAGAGCATGTGTCATAGTAAATAGCGAGAAACAACACATAGACAGAGTGAACACTCACTAACACATGGTCCATAGGTGTTATAAGTAGTGAATAGTGAGTGAGATTCATTTATTTTTAATAATTAGTTATTAAATAATATGTATAAGTAAAATGAGGTCGAATTCGGGCCCTCCAACATTCGTCAGTGAGCTCACGGCACCACCACTCATGCCCTCTGACGAATGCTCGTTGCGGTGTGTGCGTGAGTGTGACCCGACGTGGACGACTCCCATCTCACCACTCACGGATTATAACACCCACTCTAATAAACTATTACATATGTAAATACATGATTGTGATAGGGTATTATGTGTGCGCAAATATTATGCTAGTTCACCATTAAGAAAATGACATGTCACATCATGAAAATTACGTGATTTGGTTTTTTATATTCTTACTGGCCATTTATACCAGGATAACTTTATAACATGTTTTTGGTAAAAAGATTTACGTTGTCTTTATGTTTTGGCCAATCAAGTACTTACAATGTTTAACCTAGGGGTGTTAAACGGGTCGTGTTTGTGGGTTGCAGGTCCAACCTGACCGGAACTCGAAAATGTGACATGAATTTGAACATGAGCCGAACTCAAAAATCATGTCAGACATATGAACCCGGACACGACACGAATATTGACCGACTGATATGAACACGACCCGTTTAAAGTGATTTTTTTTGTTATATTAATCCTTTAAAATTATAATCTTACAAAAGGATATAAAATATATAAAATCTTACGTAAACTTCTTTTTTAAGTTTTAAATTTAAACATAAAATAGCCAATTAATTTAATTTATGACTTAAAACACATTTAAAAACTTAAATAAAAATAAATGGGTTGAATAGGTTAACATGTACGTGAACCGGTCTCGATACCCGTTTAACCATTGCTTTTACATGATTTTGCTCAAACGATCGCGATAGACGACCTTGTGTTGATCATTAGATCATTTTTCTTTTTATATCATTACAAATATACAAAAAAAAAAATACATGTTAATAGAGTTCTTTGTGTGGGAAGGAAATGAGAATTTGAAATAGGTTGTTGAGTATGAGCCTTTGGATATATTGAGACCTATTATACATTTACCTATATGAATACATATTTTTCTATGTCGGTGACTCTAGTTTCAAAAAGCGTGACCGTTGGCCATTTGGTGCAATGGTAGCCCCAAGACTTCTCATAGTGGAGGTCTTGGGTTCGAATCTTGGCAACAGCAAAAAAAGGGTCTGTGGCCAGGTCAGGGGGTTCCTCCTGTGGTGGGTTGCCCTAGATGTTCTAGGTGTTGCCTCGGGGAAACCTAATTATCCAAGAATATCTAGGTGTTGCCGTTAAAAAAAAAATATATGTTGGATGACTATGATAATTCCTTCCTTATAAATTTTGTTATAAAGAATCCACATGAAATGTTTACATTGTATGTTGTCTAACAAATCGATTTTTGGTAGCAGTGTAGGTCGTTCGGGTGTTGAAGTTAATCAACCAAGTATTATAGAAGAAGGTGAAAATGTAGATATGGAAAGCAAAAAAGTTACAAGGTGTAACATCCTAAAAATAAAACGACATTTATAATAACGGAATAAACGAACGAGGCATGGCGGGTCGGGTCGGATGGGTCAGCCGGCTATAAATAGCCTATGCCACCCTTTTTCTCTCATTTGCAACTTTTAGAGAGAGAAACCGTAGAGAGAGAAAGTTGGCGGATCGACCCGAGACTTCAGCAAAGTGTTACTCCATAACTCGTGAGAAGAACCTCCGGATCAGAAACTCGATTCAGGTAACGATCCGACCTAAATCTGAGTTTTAGTTCGTTTTTGGGTTTTTCGGGTTTTGGGTGAAAAGGTAAGGTTTGAACGGATGAAACTGAAAGATAATCATGGATTTGAGTTCCTTAATGGAAAACGAACGTTTTGAATGCAACAGGTTCGGGATCTTGACATGATCAGACCCGAATGCGAAAGTTAGGGTTTTTCGCGAAGAACAGGTCGTGCGCACTTGCTAAGTACGCACGGAGCAGGTCTTGCGCACTTGCTAAGTGCGCACGGAGCAGGTCCTGCGCACTTGCTAAGTGCGCAGGAGGAGGGACCTGCGCACTTGATAAGTGCGCAGGCAGCAGGGTCTGCGCACTTGCTAAGTGCGCATGCAGCAGGGTCTGCGCACTTGCTAAGTGCGCAGACATCAGAACTGATTAAGTGAAGTCAGTATGTTAGAATGGTTAAACCGTTAGATTCGGGATTGGTCTGATGTGTATTTAACTAATCAATTCAGATCGGGAGTGACGTTGTTGGACCTTCGTTTATAACAACCCATATTAGCGTATCAGGTGAGTTCTAGAGCCCTCTTTTAAATGTTTTGTTAATGTTTTTGGGCTGGTGTGCATACTTACGAAATGATGTTTAACGAAATGATGTTTAACGAAATGATGTTTAACGAAATGATGATTTAACGAAACGATGTTTACGAAAGGAAAGGTTTTGAAGTGTTTTTGCCAAAGAGAGTTACGAATGCTTTATGAACGGTCTAAATGAGGAAATGTTTAATGAGAAGAGAAAGAGGTAAAGGTTTTAAAGAAGTCATTACAAATCTAATCTGTCGAATGAATGGAATTGACGAATGAAGTCTGGGAATGAGATTCCCAGCATTGTGGTAGATTATGGACAGCGAGCCATAGTTGCCACAAGAACAACATGGGCAGTGCCTCTGTGGCATGTCAATGGTTATGATGTTGTACAACTGGTAAGGGAGTAACGACGGTTACTCAGGGGTTAACATGACCCTATGTAAGGTTAAATTATGATCCGACGGTGTCATTGGCCGTGAGCCATGGCCGTCGATGGAAGTTGTCGGTTTATGGACATAAGAGCCATAAGGGCAACTGAATGGGTATTGTCGGTCCTCGCGCAGTTAGCCTTGGGGGCAATACCAAAAAGGGAATTGACGGAATGTATGGTATTGTCGGTCTTCGTGCAGTTAAGCCTTAGGGGCAATACCATACTGAATGACGGAACGAATGGTAACACAGATTTAGATAATAATGTATGACTTAAATGAATGTTAAAAGTTTTAATGAACGATCCGTTTAACGGTGTTTATGATTATGATGTTGATGATGATATGGGTACGAAACCTTTTTAAAGATGTTAGATTATTACATGCTTTTGTGAAAGGTTTTACTAAATGAATGATACGTTTTTGGCAAATGTTGATGTTAAAGTTTTTATGAAATGCTAGAACTCACCAGCGTAGCTGACTTTTTAGTATGCACATTCAGGTTAAGGCAGGTATGGACGATGGACGGTGATGCTTGGCAAGCGAGAAGAGTTACCCGGTCGATCATGAAGACTGGCATCCCGTTATGAGTTGTTTATGTTAAGTTTATGTAATTATGTTTTAAACAATGTTTACGCTTCCGCATGTATGAACAATGATGACGTTATGTTTGAATGAAATTTTCCGCTGCGTTATTTGATATTCATGTTTAAGAACTGTTTGTGAATGAGTGAATCCAATGAGTGAGGCCTCCCGGGTTTGGGGCCTTACACAAGGCATCTACATATATGAAGTTCTAGATACTCAAGCCGCCGTCACCATAAGTTTCAAAGACTATAACTATAAAACTTAAATAGTTACGAGGTGTCTTCATGTTTTGTTGACGGGAAATTCTTCGAAGACAAATATAAGTTATAACTAGAATCAGGAGAAAATGTATTGAGTGTTTTGAATATAAAATAGATAGATTATGAAAGTCTTGGTTCGAAGCACCATGTCATTTTCATGGGTGTGAATTTTGTATCACGACCACCAAACATGAACATACCAATACGTTTCAAGTTAGAATATGAAAGACGATCACGCATATTCAAGACGCAAACAAATCTCAATATTTGTCACACATATATTGAGGGAAAGAAACCATAAGAGATTCTTATGTGAGGTTTAAAGTTAAGATTCTAACTTTCAAAACCATCACAAGATAGCTTAGTGGTGAGAAAGATTTTCAAGAGACTCAGGTTCAAACATTCTCTAGATAAACATTTTGAACTGTCCATTAAGGAATCATTTCACAATCACATGTGTATACAATTTGAAGAAGACGAATCATGAGATACTGAAATGGTTACCATATCAAGACAAATGCATTATGACGTTTTGAGATGTTCTTTTTTTTCGTCGTTGGTGATGTTCTGATTATTATTTTAATTTTCAATTGTTATGTTGATCTTATTAACACTAATATACGATAAACTTGCCAATTTTGATTTAAAGTTTCGTGTATCATTTACAACCAATATATGTTATAGAATATGTACATCTAAGTGCCAAGTTTTTGGAAACAATATTTGTTGTAGTAGGTATGAGCGGGGACAATTAGATTTTATCTATTGCCTACAAAGTGAACAAGACAAAAAGCATAAAGTCTTAAAAGTATATTAGACATTACTTGATGTTTCAACATTTTTAATAAAATGGATAATTTTGTATAACCTTTTAATAACTTGCTAAATATTATATTTACCCTAACAATAATCATAATGTCCTCATCTTCCCGATATAATTGAGTCGTTACAACGACGAGTTACAATGTACGGGCTAAGCTGTATTAGATAAATAACTTTAGGTTACGAGAATTTGAAGTGTTAATACCCAATATCGTTACGAAATCAAAACATAATAACCATACATGCAATTTGAAACCCTTAATACCCACACCTTTTATTTTTCCCAAATCACAAGGAATATCCATGTAATTAACTCAAGAATTTAACTATGCAATTAATATAATTTTTGCTACTATATTACTATTTTATCATTACACATAATTTACAAATAGATCAAGTTAAAATGCAAGATAAAAAGAGTTAACAGTAAATAAGAAACCTAGCAATTAAAATTATCTATTTAAAAGTGAATAACTATTTTAACACAAGTATAAAAAGAGTAACGTTGATGATGATGAAAGTATTAAAATTCTTGTTACTAGTCTTAATAACTTAATATATGATACAATTTCATAATTATAACTTAATAGTTGATTATTATACATGATATTATACAAATCATATTGTATAAGATTTTAAGATTTAGTCATCAGGAAAATTCCAAAATTAAACATATTACTTTTCAACTTTCTCAAAACAAACCTGAACTTTTCAACCTCTCCATACTAAACATGTCAAAAACGTTAGAACTTTCATAAAATCCGACGATTTCACCAACATACGTGGGCTTTTGCAGACATATGACACGTGAGGCCACATATAATTTCGCACCACTCTCCCCACGTATAAATAAATGAAAGTTACAGTATAATTTACAATGCCGATTTACACCGTCAGATTACGTTTTGAAATCAAATCGAACCATTAAACCACCAAACCATAAAATCCAAATAAAAAATCGAATCATTTAAATCTCAAACCAACCAAACTAACTTACTTGCTTCGGGTTAAACGGTTCAATCTATTTCTAAGTTCTAAGTATTTTTAAAACTCTCAATTAAACCCACTTATAAACAAAACACATCTAACACTTACAAGTTTTTTTGTCAAAGAGGTTGTGATGTAGTGGTAGAGATAAGGCCTGAAGTCCCAAGGGATCCTGGTTCTAGCTCTTAGGCTGATGCACCTAAGTTTTACCCACACCGATCCAGGGTTCGAGCCTCAGCTCTCCCTCAAGCCCGGAAGGGGCAGGGTATTGGGTGAGATTTTTCCTTGGACACCAAGTGGACCCGATTCAAACAACATATTAACCGGAGTTGGACGAGACTCTCTCATATGATAAGGTGTGTGACGTCATTATAAAATTCAATGTTCACCTTCAAAAAGAAAACAATTACAAGTTTTACCCGACCCGACCCGGTGATGATTAAGATATATAAGCTGTTGGGATGATACAGTCCTAGAGAGAGAGACAAAGCGCACACAGATCTGTTCTTCCGGCCGGCTGACCTACCGGAGCTCAGAGTCAACAATAGGTCAACGGAGATAAATAACAAATCCTCTTCAAATTAGTTGATACAGGGGAAGGAAAGATGATGTCCGGAAATTACACAACGATTGACAACCAGAATGTTTCCGGATCTGTTCCTGTAAATCTTCTTTTCATCTTCTTCAGTTCTGTTCGATCAATTTGATACTAGATGTAAACCCTAATTAGATGTTTTAATTGATTTGAAGGCTGTTTCAGATCCTCCAGGTCATGTAGCTGTGAAATTTAACGGTACTTTAGCTCGTTACGTTTTTCGCCTTATGTTCATGTAGATTTCTTCGTTTCCAGATGAATTGTTCTATAAGTAACGAGTCAATTGGTTGTTGCAGATGCAAGTCTTCAAACCTTTCCGCCGTCTGGAGCTCAAGGGAAGATATCCGGCGCTGCTGGACCGCCTCGTGATGCCGACGGTGTGTGTTTTAATCTGTTAGAATATGTTTTGTTTGAGCTTTCTAGTGCGATGTGATAGGATCAGTTGGATCTCATTTAGTTCAGTTATTCATGATTCATATAATGTTCATCAAGTTGTTAGGAGCTTAGATTGATATCATTTTCAGGTTTCTTCTGGATTTGTATATTTAGAAGAGGTAGGGTAAGTTGTTAACGAGCACAAGTTATAAGAGAAAAGTCAAATTAAACGATAAATGAAATGATAATAATAAAAGTAATATAATGTTGCGGTACTCAATCCGCACCTATATCCTGAATTTGCATGCTCTTCATTGGGATTCGGGACTGGAAGGGGGGGTCCCTACGGTGCCGCGGTACCCTGTGTCCCTTCCAGAATCGACACCGTCCACTCTAAGGGGCGTGGCAGAACATGTTGAGATTGAACTATAACCAAATTCACAGAAACAAGACCTTCTACACCATCTGCCATAGTCATGTTTTAGTCCTCCAGGATACTAAGAAATGGATACACTTAACATTTAGACTCAGGGATAGAGATGGATGGATCTTTGATATGCAAGGCTGTATTATAGATAGTATTCCCGTCTTGTGGTTATGGGGCTAAAATTGCTCTCTCCTCCTTACCCGCTTGATTTCTGGTTGGGTAAGGAACGACCACTCAGTCCAGAAGCTCATGGGCGTTTGGTGAGACTCCTTCGAGCCAAACCGGGAGCTGGTATAGGAACAAAGGGTTTCAAGCAAGAGGTAGTTAGTTGAAGGAGACAGCACTGTTTTGTGTAATTAAATTCTTACTGCACCTTAATTGAGAGGTTAATAGTCTAAATTGAACTTGAATGTGATCTGAGAGTAAAGTTGTTGGTTCAAGTACATGTAGAAGGGTAGCAGGATAGCACTGGATGTTGAAGTGAGCAAAGTAAGCACAGGCTAGTAATTCTGGGGAATTTAGAAACCTTGATATGTGCTACTGATTCTAACAGGTTGGATGTGATCATCGTGTGCTCTGTTATGAAAATTTTTAATGAAGGAAACAATAGAGCATTATTAAATATACTCATACTCACTTCCCAGCTTACTGAAGCACTTAAAGAACTAATAGCACCAGCCTCTGAGGAAGAAGCACTCTGGTTTAAACATTCTAGTAGACGAGAAGTTGCGTATTTATTTGCAGAACAATCATATCCGTGGGGATATCATAGCTTAACTTTACTATCCTAAAATTTTCAGCATTGAGGCATTTGAGGCCTGCATTTCTAGTATAGCAATTTTCTTTCATTTCTGTTTGTTTTTGTTTTCTTCGAGAGGCAATAATCGACCTATATCTGCAGATACATTCTCAAAGCCAGTATCTGCTTCATCAGAATCACAATCAAGTGGTGGTTGGTTTAAAATCTTCACAGTTGCTGCTTACCAGCCTTATTTCGACGTTGACACATCTGATGTTTTAGAGAGAATCAAAGATTCCCTCTTTCCTTTTGGAGGGAGCTTCAATGAGAAAACTGCTAGCAACCCTGACTTGTAAGTCTATTCTCCTACGTGTTTCTAATTATTAAGAAGCTTAAGATGCCAAATTCATATTTTACTTAAAGTAAATATGTAAACTTCTTAGTGTTTTTTGTTTGAATGTTAATATATTATGGTGTTTATATGCAATGAATTTCGCGTATGAAAACATCATTTAGTTAAACAAGCATGAAAACCCGTAACTGAATTGTGTCTTATTACTCTAATAATCTTTCTAAAATGGGTATAGAACCACTACAATCTTTATTTACTTTTGTGATCAGGTATGGACCTTTCTGGATATGCTCCACCTTAATATTTGTGGCAGCCGCAATTGGTACATTTGCGACTTACTTAGCTCACAAGCTACAACATAAAGAGTGGAACTATGATATTAATCTGGTAACATGGTCTGCTGGCCTGTTCTATGGCTATGTCTTTGTCGTCCCTCTGGGTTTGTATGTAATTCTCAAGTACTTCTCTGCACCCTCAACCCTTGTTCAGCTGTTCTGTTTATACGGATACTCCCTGTTTATTTTCATCCCTGCAATGGTAAGCATTTTGTTTCTCAACTTCCTTCATTATCTTCTGAGTTGCATTAGTTTATATAACGTCTTATACATTAATATTGAGAGGGTATTTCGATGTGTTTTTTAGTGATAGTTTTGGGTGTTTAGTAAAGATGATTATGATCCTTTTCTTCTAGTTGTTTGTTAGAATTAGAGATGGAAATTTTATCCCATTTACTTACGAATAGGTTGATCTGTGTTATGTTTTAGTTTTATCGGTTCACCGAGTAAGAAAATCACTACAAAGGTATACACATACACACATATATATATATATAGAAATAAAATGATTTTGTAATCACACGGACGCACATACTCATATATATGCATTGAAAACCGCATAAACTTCAAGTAGCACATGTACCTATGCTTTAACAGGTAAATTTGGTTATGTATTTGAACGTATCCCTACATAGGTGTGTGGTTACCATAAAAATGTGATATTTGAGAGAGATGAATGAAAAATGACCTAACTATACCGATTGTTTCAAGTTCACCATCAGAAACTTCATGTTTTGATAGACGATTTATCTCCGGTTTAAATGCAGTGTCTATCTATTATTCCGGTGGAGCTTTTCAGATGGGTGATAACGGGTGTGGCGGGGCTGATGTCGGCTTTGTTTGTGGCTCTGAACCTGAGGAACCACATAGTCTCAGCTGGTGAAAGGTGGTTCTTGATTGTGGCTGGGATATTTCTGCTGCAGCTGGCTCTCTCGGTTGTACTTAAACTCTACTTGTTCAATGTGAGTGTGTAGTGTTTTTCTTTCTTTTTAACGGCAACATATTATAGAGTGGTTATAGTAAATGTGAGACTTAAAAGAAGTGTTTAAGATATGAATATTCCCATGAACAGGAAGATATATATTTTATTAATTTGATTTTGATTAATATTACTAAACCAAATTTCAAAATAAATATTGAAAAAGTAACCTGATGAATTGAAAACAATAACATCAAAACTAACTACAATATTATTCCATAAATCAGTATTTAATGACAGACAGGGGGAAAGCAGAAACCTTCCAAATAAAGAGTTGCCTCATCCGTAGCTTGTTTATCACTAATTGTCTTCTCCAGCTCCTCTTCAACGGCAGCTGCCGTATGACACGTTCTTCTCTGACACCCTAGCCTCGTCATTACCTAAAACAACAACCACCATTAAGATTAAGGGGGTGTTTGGATGTGCTTTTGGAAATGACTTATTTCAAAAAGCTAGGATTTCTTGGCTTTTGAGAATGACTTATTGACTTTTAAAAAAAAAAGCTAATTTTTTTGACTTATTGAAAAAGTCAATAAGCACTTTCCACCACACTCCAAACACCCTCTAAACAAATAAATAGATCTAGTGGGTCAAAGAGGCGAATGGCCAAAACCCTAACCATGCATCTGAAAGATTAATCTTGATTAAAAATAATTATTAATTTATTAATTGGTTGAGTTCGTATTAGACTAGAAGAGAGTTTTATTTATTTAACTATTTAATAGAGATTGAGTTTGGTTAAAATTAATTTAGGAGGATTATTTTCTTAACATATTAGAATAGCTTGGTGATCAAGTTTAGTTTTTAGTATAAATATAGGGTTTAGGGGTCATTGTAAAGTATGGTTTTGGATTTCAATATTAATAAAAGGGTCGATTTTTGTTGAGATCAAATTCCGTGTTCGTGTTTTTAGACCTGGTTTCTAACAGCCTCTACACAAATTGAGAACAAATCAGAAGGGAGATGCAACAACGGGTCATAATTTATTTATTTATTTATTATAAACCCCTAAAAACTTAAACAAACTCCATAAATAGATCTAGTGACAAATTGAGAAGCAGAAGCTTTAGTTTTCGATTATTAGGAGGGAATGACTTACAGTAGCAGCTAGTCGACGAGTGACGGAGCAGATAATTTATGATGCCGCCATCCCCGGAACAAAGCAAAGCAAGACGACGACGAGGGTTTAAATTAAAACAAAAAAATTAAATGGGCCAGACCTAACTGGGCTGTATATTTTTTAAAGTAAACCATTATTTATATACCATTAAAATAAGAATTATACATCATTTTATGTGATTTTTTGTTTTTATTCATGATTGTCATACATTATTAAAAAAAGTTAAATCAGTCTTTTTTTTTATTTAAATTAACTTACTTTTTATTTTTTTTACTCTAAATTTTACTCATTATTATTTGGTTTACTTGTTTTTTATTTTACTCTATATAAACTTAATATATTTTTTTAAAAATTTAAGTTAAATATTATTCTTTTTTTTAAATTAAGTTAACTATTTAAAAAAAAACTTGTATAAAGTTTTTTTTTAGTTTTTTTTCTAATAGAGTGTTTCATAAATTTAACGTTCTAAAGCCTTATAAACCGCCTCTATGTTGGACAACATGAACAAATAATATGTGAACACCTCTGATCGGCTCAAATCAAGCTCCTAACTCAGCAAATCAGTTCTGGAAAGGCGGAATACAATCCAAACTGATATAGAGGTCAAACCACGAAAACCGAATAAAACGCCATGAGAATAAGATGAATCAAACAATAAACGCCTTTTCTATTGAACTTCTGATGATTACAACTATGTGCAATTACACCAAATCAAACTAACCCAATATGCACAGCTGATTACTAGAATGGCAAAAGCTAATTACAAGTTCAAATATACAACTATATATAAGGTAAAGTTTTCGTCTGAAAACTATTGCCTTGTACAAAAACGAACTTGAACAATTTGGTTTCGATGGACTGTTATGTTACAACAATCTCTCCCTAGTTCATTGAATACCAAACATTGAGTCGTTTGGATGTACATGATTACATAAACCACATTTACATTTCATGGACCTTATAGCCTCAATATTCTTAGGGCTCGAGTAGGTCAATTTCATTTCAGAATTTGGCTAGAGTCATGCGTTTGCATTAAACCTCATTCTCACTGCATTCTCAGGTGAGTATCACAGCCCCACTTCTACTAATTTTTCTTTTTAGGAGAGATTACATGTTAAATGCTATTTTCTCTAGACATAGTTCTACACTTACTGGATTTCACATTGACATATGCAAAATACTATTTTCACTAGACACAGTTTCACATTACTTGATTTCGCATTGATATATAAGCGGGTGCAAATTACTCACTCAGTCCTCTCACAATCGAATCGTTAATTACGTTACAAAGCGAAGTAATCATGAATAGTACTATTGAGTTTAACCAGCCTCACCCGGTTAGTCGCGCTAATTTTGATTGAAGGTCGAACGGGTGCATCATTGATCTAATCAATTCCTTACTAGGCACGTTAGAGGCAAAATGCATGTTACAAAATCATTTACGTTGAGCTTCGGTTTCAGTGAATGCTTATTATATTTTTTGTCGTATTGTCTGTACAACAATCGAATCATAGGAAGCATTGTGGTCCATTACAACTTTATACAGAAAACACTTCTTTTAGTACGTCTTTATAGCTATTTTTTTTTAGAAAGAGAACCTATTCAATAATAATCAAGTTTTTCGAATGTTCAACTAAAGTCGCTCAATTGAAACATCTATATAGAAATACAAGATTGGAACACTACTAGAATAATTAATTACTATTAAATTAAATTACATTTTTACGAATAGGATTTGGTTAGGAAAAAGTAGAGGACGTATCTATAGTCAACCTTTTATAATATTATACTTTATTAAATTTTTATATTTATAATATTACTTGTGCAAACATCTTGGATACCATCTAATATCTATGCACCAACAATTAATTTTACAAAAATATAAATGCATAATATCAGTTTCCACCTCAACTTAAGTTTTTACCTAAAAGTTTGATAACAAAATAGAAAACGATAAAAACCTGTTTGTGGAATAAATGCTTTTAAAAATCAAAACTCATGAACATGTTCCTAACATGACTAGATTTGTGCATTTATCATTAAAAATGCATTTGTACAAACACTAGCTTAAAAGCACTCCAAAAACGAGCATCGTCGATCTAAGTAGAGATCGATTTAGATTAGCAAACAAGTCAAACATATAAAAAAAAAATCTCATAGAAAGCACACTTTCAGAAAAATCTACCGGCTAAAAGCATATCACATGACATGCTAGAGGTGTACAAACCGGTTTTTTTTTTTTGTCAAACTGGTTCAGGTTGCACGAGTCGGTTTGATCAGCACTGGGTTGAGACCCAAACCGGTCTGGTCCAACCGGTTTGTGTAGCGGAAGCAATCGAACCTATCCGATGCGGTTTGGATCGTGCCAGAACCGGGTTGAGGCCTAACCGGGTTTTTTAAGATTTTTTTTTATTTTAATTAATAAAATAAAAAATAAAGTAAAATAAACTTCGAGTTTTTATCAAATATTTTAAAATTTACAAAAATATAAATTGAAATAAATTAAAAATAATAATAAAATGGTTAAAAAAGTTGCAAAAAAGGGTAAAAAAAAGGGGCTTCAACGGCCATATTAACGTTAGAAACCTGTTTTACCATACAAACCGACTCAGGCCATGTTCTAAACCGGCGTCCAAATTTTTTTTTAAACCTATGCTAAGCCTAGACTGGTTGTGCTGGGTTCCAGACCGGTTTGACTCAAACTGGTTTCGTCCTACATTCTGGTCGGATTTGAAACCAGTTTGACGGCCCAAACCGGATTTTTTACACCTCTATGGCTCTATGACACATGCTACTATATGCTAGTATTATGATTTTTTCACTGACAAAGTATTAGTTTTTCAGGTTTATTTTGTTAAAAACAAACACCAAGTACCGAAAATATATTTGTATTATTATTTGATCTTGTGTGTGAAAATTATATTGTTCAATAACGAAGAAGTCAAATTTAAAAGATAGATGATAAATTTTTTTCCTTTTACTGTATAGTAATCCCGTGTTTTATACGGGTTAAATAAATAAAATTTTATATATTTAGTAATAAAAAATTTATATTTTTAACAACCCGTGTAATACACGGGTTAAATAAACCAGTATATTACATCGGTTGAATAAAATATAATGTAAGTTGTTAACAAACACATTTGTCAAAATATGTTTTAAAAAAATGTAATTTATCGTGCCAGTTATAAGATCTGTTAAATTAGTTTTTAAAATATTTTTTTTCAACTGAGTATTAATTTTTTAATTTAATTGATAAATGTTAGTTCATATTAAGTTCATTTGATTGATTATATAATAACTATTTATAAATAAATAATAAGAATTCGTAATTAGATTTATTAATATAAAGATTATTATTTAATAGAAGAGGGAAATAGAAAATCTAATATTTAATAGGAGAGAGGCGGGAAAATAAAGATGACGAGTAATCAGAGAGTGACACGTGTCATGAACAGATTTTCATTTATTAGAGTAGTAAGATAAGATATCCATCCTTTTGGTTTTGTTTTGTGGTAAATAAAAATCTTAAAAA
Organism: Smallanthus sonchifolius; assembly: GCA_023525975.1. Lineage (NCBI taxonomy): Eukaryota > Viridiplantae > Streptophyta > Magnoliopsida > Asterales > Asteraceae > Smallanthus > Smallanthus sonchifolius. The sequence goes on along the minus strand of CM042041.1, from coordinate 53,318,855 downwards.
AAACACAAAACCCTACTTTTTTATATACAAAAAATATAACGTTTCTTTAGTGATAAACCGGTTTATTTAAGCTAATAATAATAGGGGAAAATGAATATGGTGTTGTTAAGCATCTAAGCTATATGCGAAACCAATCAAAACTACGTCGTTTTGATTAAAAATCATCTAATTTAATTAAAATAATTTCCATATTAATATACAAATATCACGTCCTTGTAATCTCTCCCTTCTAATTAGTTTTTTTTGGAAAGGTTGCCGATGAATAATATTCTTTTCTGTAAATCTTCAATTAAGAAATTTAATGTTAAAAAATAGTTTTATTAATTAATAAGATCATATTTGTGTTGTTATTTTTTCATATCTTGACAAAGTGGCGGTGTATGCATTAGCGCCGATGAACTTCAGTTGACAATTTGACATTTAAAAATTTTGGTTTTGTCAATATACATTATTTGCCTTCAAAACTAACTTGAATTCTCTAATAAAAAAATGGCAGATTACGAGTAAAATTTGGTGTAGGTTAGGATTTCAAGATGAAAAATGAGATAGTATATGGAAAACAATACGGATTACACAATCTGGCAAGAAACATAATCAGCAAATTGACGGAGAACTAATTTGAGAAAATTGAATTTGACAAATTAATTACATTGAAAAAGAAGAAAACGGTTTGAAATTAATGGCAAATTGGAATTCTATATGCGTGAGGAAGAACTACGGAGTAGGATTTCTAATTTAAATATATTTAAAATAACTTTGAATTAGATTTAATCAAAATGATGTAGTTTTGATTGGTTTCGCATACAAGTTAGATGCTTAACAGCAACATATTCACTTTTCCGAGTTATACTTAAAAAACTAGATTAAAAAAGTTTTTTTAATTAATTGGAAAGACCTTTTTAAATTTTAAAACAAAAATAAGTTTTTTAATTGTTTATGAAAAAATCATTTTTTAATTACTTTAGAAAAACCATATTTTGTATTAAAAAACCTTTTGTTCAGTTTTAAAACAAAAATATTTTTCTATTTTGGTGTTACATCATGGTGTAGATTAGTATTAGAGAGGAGTACATTCTTTCACTATAAAATGTGATTAGACCGAACTTTGGGTTAGATTTGAGTTTTTTTTAAACTGAGGTCAACTTTATTTTTAAGATATGATTCGTATTATAATGGTCAAAATTATATAAAATTCTCTTCAATTTATTTGATGAAAATTGTATAAATTCTCGTAAAATTATTTGGCGATATTCTAAAATGATTTATCATCAAATTATTTGCCGTGTTATAAATCAGATATATCATCAAATTATAATGCCGGTCGAGAATGTGTGGTTAAGATCGATGATAAATCACATACAAGAAGCATGTGGATTAGAACAGATCAATAAGGACCCAACAATTATCTATGAAGACAATGTTGCTTGCATAGCTCAGATAAAAGATTTCACCAAAGTTTTTCTCAACATATGACTTGCAGAAAGAAGGGGAAATCAATGTTCAACTAATCAATTCAAGTGACAATCTAGATGACCTATTCACAAAATCTTTACCTAGAAGCAGCTATCACACAAGATAGGACTTCGGAGATTAAAAGATGTTAGTTAAATTGAGGGGGAGCATTATACACACTGTACTCATTTTTCTTTAACTAAGTTTTGTCCCACTGAGTTTTCTTAGTAAGGTTTTTAACGAGGCAGCATAACTGTTCCTAGGTCCTGAAGTACCGATTTAACATCATCCTGAAGCATGTTGTTTAATAGTGTATAATGAATATAAATGTATATATCTGAGGGGGAGTGTTATAAATCATATATATATATAACTATTACTCTCTCTGTTAGAAACTGTCTTTGACAGTTAATTTATCCATATGTATGTATAAATTATTTCATATTTGAAAAATAGATCAGTTCTTCCAGAATTAGAACAAGACTCTCTTTTCTTCTTATGACGCGATTTTTACTTATGAATATTTTTTCATTTTCATATAAATGTTAATGTCAAAGTTTGACTCACAAAAAAGATGACTTTACATACATAAAAACTTCAAACAAAAACAAGTTTTTGTGGATTAAATAAGAGTAGATATGTCTATTTTTGAAAATTATAAAAGAAATCCTACTTGAGTGGTTTACTGCAATGTTGATTATAATAGTACGCCAATACATATAGAATAATGCATCTGAAAAAGATATAGAATAATTTAGTGTTAGAAAAAACTCAATTTCACTGAGAAAAAGGGTAAGAACATTTTGAAAGACTCATTTATTATTTTATATTAGATAAATAAAACATCTTAAAGTTTAGAAAACATATATTAATATCAAAAACATTTTTAATACTAGAAACCAACCAAACAACAATAGAAAAAAATACTCACTACTATAATCAAACATAGAACACCTAAAGATATAGAATAAGATTTACCACAAGAAAAATATGACCTAAGCCAGAAATATAATCCAAGGAAACAATAGATGTACAGATAAGGACTGGCATACGCGCCTAAAACTAAATCTCAATCTATGACAAATATACATAACACCGCCCTTCAGGCTATAACCCAAGGGTGCACTCGACAACCCAACCGTCGACTTCAAAAACCACAATGGTTACCAAAGACAAAATGAATCTTTAAAAATTAAAGCAATTTGACTATTTAGGGGGGAAGTTGGAAAATATAACCTGCATGATGCTGCACCAAGGCTTGTTTCTTTTTCTCCTTCTACTACCAGCTGTACAATGTTAGCATGTTGTACCTGTAATGTGTATTTACAACTATAACCTCTGCTGACTCCTGGTATTTCTCCTGCCGCCGCTTGCTGTTACACGGGTCCCACTTCCCCAAGTCCCGTCGTCATCGTCATCGTCGTCTCCATTGTTACCGCCACCGTTGACATGAACTGCTGCTGCCTTGGTGATACTCCTCCTTCCAGGAGGGCGCTTCCTTTTGATATTTGCTGTATAGACCGAGTAGTCAATTGTGTCTTCCCTCAAGGCGTTCTTAAATTCCTGTTGTGTCGCATAAACGATTGATAATTATTATACAAGCTACAAGCAGAGGTGGAAAAATGGACTGGTCGGGTAGATTGGATAATGGGTACCAAGTATACTATTATACAAGCTTCAAGGCGTTCTCAAACTCCTGTTTTTATTTTTATAATAAGGCGTGTTGAATATGATAACAAAGAGTATATTATTCCAGAAAAATTACATGCATTTAAATTTCACTTTTGGTGACTTCAAACTAGCGTGTTCATTATTCGGTTTGAAACCGGTTAATTTTGACACGTTTCATCCTTAACTAAATGAGTCGTTATTGCCACCTACATTTAAAAACAATTAACACAGGAACATCCATATTTACCTGATATCTTTGTAAAATCTCCTGATAGGTGGTCGGTTGAGTAATATTCGTCTCACCAACATGGAAAGGAATATTCTGCCGTGAAAGGAACTCCCCTGGTTTGGGTGGTTCAGTCGGAGAAAAAGCCTACAAAATCAAGCGGCCACATCAAATAAAAATTGTTACATGAAAATATAAAATAAAAGCATAACTTGGTTCCATGATTCCATCCCATAAGAATGCTCCTTTTTACTAGAAAATTCAAATGGGGTTTTTAATTTAAAAAAAAAACATGGATGTTACAGTCTTATGTTTCATTTTAGTTTGGAGTTAAACGGTAAACCACTTGATGATCAGAAGTCGTACATAAACTGGAACGATTACTATTAGTCAAAGAAGCAATACCTGGCATCGAGCATCATCCAAACCATATACTATCTTTAGGTGCCTTTTAAGCTTCAGAAGAAGTTGCAGTGCACAAGCTGCAAGGCAGTCAGCCTGTGTAATACCAAAACATTGAGCATGCAAATTTCCACTAAACAAGCAGAGACTATATGCCATGAACTAAATGAAAATAATCAATTGCTTGATTTATCTAATCTCTACCTGGATACTTGGCAGATCATCTGCAGAGATGGTAATATCATCGTTCTCCGGGTTCGTAGAAGTTTGATCAAGCTCCATGGGCACGGCGATCTCACTGCTGAGTTCTGGTGCAACTTGCCGATCATCATCTACAGATGCATTCTCACTGGAAACGTTTTGAGCAATTGGCTCATTTTGGATTATCCCATTTGCAGGTTCTTTACGTTTATGCTCTTGCAGCTTATTCAAGAACATTTTCATATTGGACTCTATTGCCCCAGCCCTAACTTGTATAACTCTATTTATAGCAAAAATCAAATACAGAGGCTCTTCAGGTAATGCAAAAGGGAGTAAAGAAAGGATCTCTGTGCAGTATCTGAGAGAAAAAGAAGAACGTTCAATCAATTTAAAATGAAAATATAAGTAGCAAAAGAATTTATGAACGAAATGAAGATAACCCACATCATAAAAGAGACCACAGAGTTATGCCAGCCTGGAGTATCAAATTTGCGAACAATCGAGGTCATAAATTTATTTCTTGATGCACGATTTCCGCGAATAACCTTGTAAATTCGAGAAACACCCAATCTTGCATAAGAGAAGGAGCTACCATCTGATTTTCCCTTTGTGTTGTTAGGTGTCTTGACTTTTGGGTCTGGATTTTCAGAAAAACTTTGACTCATTGATTGCATGAAAATAAACGACATTTGAAGTCCATCCCCAAGACGACTTTCAAAGAAGGCAGGATACCTGAAAACATGCTTAAATATATTAGTCATGAGAACATCAAGACAAACAAATAAACTGGGAATAATGGAGTAATAACAAATTAGAAGCGCAAGGGAGTACTTCTCATTCATATTCATCAGCAAATGATGAGCCAGCTTAGAGTTCGCCTCTTGTGGATCTGTTTCAAGTGCTATAAGGTATGGTACACAAGTAATGGGATGAACTAGACCTTGGCGCAGCACAATTTCCACAATCTGTTTCACAAAAGCAGTAAATAAAAATCTTGGTCTGCAATTTCAATCTGAGACATAAGTTCAACTAGTTACTACAAGTTATATTGTCTCAGGTGTGTTGTAAAGACTGGATAGATGATCAGATCAACCTTTTGGGATTGGGGGATATGACCTCTAGAATAGCAATGATGAAATACAACACAAAAAAGCTCCCAAAAAAAACAGTGGTTGCATCTTTTTGAGGATAGTTGATATTGGTGAGAAGTTCAACTATAAACCACTAGGCAAGCAGAACTTCAGAAAAACATGAAAAATAGCTAGTCACCTTAAGAGCGGATTGACGCACATCCTCATCTGCATCCAAACATCTCCCTAAAATGCTGTTCCAATATAACTGAATGATTCCACCACAAATGTTAGTATCACCAGCACCTGCAGCAACTGGGACACTGCCTCCAGCTGTATTATAAGCACCTGTATTATTTTCAGTTTTATCATCCTCCATCTGGCGCTCTGCGTCCAGAAGGTACTCATACAAGTTCTGTAGTGACTGCATCTGAAGAAAAATAATTGAGAAAAAAGACTATTAATATGCTGCAAACCCAGAGTCACCCTTCAGAGGGAGCAGATAACACCTTTCTCCAACATAAAGGCTCAAAGTTGTATGACGTGGTTACCTTCAGGCGATCATCAGTGCTAGAAGAGAGTGTTGCCTCTAAGATGTTTTGTATGTCCTTCTCCAACATAAATTCTGGCCGAGCAATTAAAACATATCCTAATGCCTACAGACATGATAGCAGATTTCAGAGATATGATGAAAAAGGCGAAAAGAGAAGGATCAGGAGGAATACCTGCAACGATCTGATTTTTAAAGCAAAATCCTCTGCATGGAAGTATTTTTTAAACAATATGAGACTGTCAGAAACAGCCAGATTCTGTTTACGGGACAGTGACATAGCCATCAAAGAACTTCCATAGCGAATAAGCAACCCTAGACAAAAAAGGGACCGACACACTTGCTGAAAATAATCATGAACAAGTTAGTTGTTTTCTAATTCAGGAAAGTAAACAATAAAAGATATTTTATCACGGACAATTAATAAAAAGAAACTATAAAGCGTTGAGCAGTATGAGTAGGCATACAAGTTACAAAAATCACATTTAAACATTCTATGAAGATACACGGTGTTTGTCATATAATATAGGAACAAAAATCTGTTGGTTGAAACAAAAAGACAACTGCTCAATGATAGATATCATGACGTTTTAATTCGGTGACCAACCTGTACGCTGTTAAAGCCCAGAGAATCCAAGCGTTTGAAGAACAACTGCATCAGATATCCAACAACTGACGCACTGTTTTCTGATACTTTGCTCATGGAGCAAAGGCACCTGTAGGCAAACAAATTGTTATCAATAACACATATAATAAATTGATGTTTCAGCTTTGATGAGAAAATTAATGGTGACAGAAAAGCATAAATTAATGTTTCAGTATGATTGCAATTTATAAAGAGAATAAATTGCTAACTCAAAGACAAATAAATTTCAATCATGAATGTTTGAACACAACTCGAATTGTTCTAATTAAAGCAAAGAATCAGACATTTAAGCAGGCAGTATCAGATATAACAGGATACAGCATTATCAATGTTGATCATCTGTTAAGAATACATAAACAAAGGTATTTACGTCGCATCTCATGAAAATCCATGCCAAATTAACACAGAAAAAAAAAGTCAATGTAGTCCAAAAGTACAAGCAAGAAAAAATTGCAACATACCTACGGCTGATAATTGCAAGTTACTATTCAAACAATTACTCAGAAACTTCAGGCAATACCTTATAAGAATGTGTACAGGTGATTACAACAGATATGGAACATTTTTGAATTATAACTACAAGATAATAAGTAAAGACTTAAAAGTGGTGAAAAATGCACTGTACTTGATGCAAGCATGGACGACGGTCAAAAATGAATGTCTGACAATCATCTGCTTCAAATCTTGTTCAAGATCTTCTACTACACTTTGAGGAAGCTTTCGCACCAAGGGCAGGACAGAGTCAATCACAAAGACTATACTCTCCACTAGCTGTGCAACTGCTCGATTGTCAGCCTGATACAAACATAATCAAGCTATCATGCCCAGAATTGACTTACCGGCATAAATAATGTTCTCTCTTTTCCAAGATATATGAATTTAGAAAGAAATGGGTCATATAATGTATGTATGCTAAGCCAAATGAACCAAATGAGCACAGATTATGTTTAACAGATAAACTTGTCTCTTTTTATGTCTAAACAAACAAATAAGCATACCCAGCAAAATCCCACTCAAAAGTAGGGTCCAGGGAGGGTGAGGTGAGGGCAAACCTTACCTCTATCCCATGGTATAAAGAAGATGATGAAAACTTTCCAGAGGTAACCGATAAGGTTAAGCTAAACTTACTGAAAATATCAACTCAAAACATTTTTTAGTTTATTTATTTATTTCCTGCGTATAATACTCCTGCCTTCCAAAATAGCAGGGAGCATAATATAAAGATCTAGGGAAGCACCAACAAAAATGTATGTATTAGATGCTACAGTGGCTTATTTGTGTTGATAACTAAAGTTGCTCTATACAACAGAGTGAGATAATTAATGCTAATTGCACAATAATTCCAGAGAGCTCTCTAAATACTAAAAGCAATTGCTAACAACCTGTCTCTTTAAATAGGGCTGCAATGTGACCACAAACTGAGAAGGATTAGAGGCCGGTGCACAAAGCGCAGGATCCACTAGACAGAAAGCATGCAAGAGCAACACATAATGCAGTGCACCCACATCCACTTCATTAGTATTTTCCTCTACCTACAGTGTACAGTTAAAAGTTATAAAAAGAAAAGATTAAGCATTTTGACTAGACAGTGTTTGAATTGTGAATTAAAGAGCCACACAAAAGAATACCCGTAATATCTTCTCCAACAAGCACTTGCACATAAGTTCACATCGCTTGCGCACTGATGCAAGATCCACAGGACTGATTCCAGCAGCCTTAGCTGCTTGTGGCTTAAAATCAAGTGCTAAACTCCGCTTAATAACAATGACAAGCAATTGATTGCTGGGCATCCTCCTCAGCATTTCAACCATTTGCTCAGTCTTCTTTGCCATTTCAACTGTTACAGAGCTACCCTCTGCGAAAAATTGGTCTTGTCTACCTGAAGATTCTTCAAACCAGAACTCATAGAATGTCTTGCACACAATGTCCTGTAAGCAAGAGAGAACAAATATGCCAGTGAACATATAATTAACAATATTAGAAGAGAAAAAAAGGTAAAGCTGATGCAAAAGAAAGTAATTTGCGTCCTTCCTTGCCAATACTACCTGAATGCTGGACTCTTCATCACTAATACGAGAAATAATTTCAAGACAAGCACTGTTAAACTCTAGGAAATTAGCATTAGAAGTACACATATCCTTTATGATCTTGATGGCTCGTTTCCGAACACTAACTCCAGTATCTTTCACTCTCTCAGCTACCTTCCCATAGTACTGATAAGAAAACAAGCAAATAAAAGAATGTAAACTGAATACGATAAGGTCAAACACTATGTGTAAGGATGTGAAATTTGAAAGACCATTACCTTCAAAGCAACATTAGGATGTGAAGCAATATATCGACCAACAAGATCTAGTGCTGCTTCTCGTACTAATATAGCAGAGTCACAAAACCTTCCCTCAACAGCTGTCTGAACATATTTATCACCCAAAACCTCTGGATCAGCCTCTACAATTATACTAACCTGCTTACAGCATAACAGTGAACAGAAAAAACAGTGAGGTAATTTACTAAAGCCAAAAGGGGAACTTGCTTCCATCAAATAAGGCCCTAGAAATTGTTATAAAACTTCACTTACTGCCTTCAATGCTCTAGCACGTATCATAGGAGAACCCTCCCTTAAACTTGCCTGTAATTGATAAAGTCAATCAAAAAGGAAGCATAAATAGTCAAACACGAAAATTAAAAGCAACAGAAGATAACTAGCAGACCAGAAGCAAATGAAGAATTCTGTCAAATCCTCTTGAGAAAGAGCTATGCTGTCCCAGTGCCAATGTTATCTTCTTGACAGAACTCCTTGTCAATAAAGATGAATTAATCCCAGAACCACGCACAATTTCTTTTGACTTTAATCGAGCAAGGTAGTAGAGAAACTTCTCTTGACTACTGGGATCCTCTTTGTACCACATACAAATATAGAACCTGCAAAACATCATATTGCCATAATTATTGAAGTTATGAATATGTGTTTGACCAAGGATACTTAAGATGCTTAGTAAACGGTGAACAGTGCATGGAATACAGACCATCTAGTGAATATATTTACATCCTCAACAGACCCAGAATCCTGGAGGTAATTCAGTAGCATCTGTTGAACAATCTCCAACTTTGTAATATCAGCAGTTTTGGTAGATTTTGACTTCTTGTGAGTGTGATTACCCTCATCCCTACCCTGGGCCTTGCAGTAAGAGTGTAATAAAAGAAGTTGTTTCCGGCAGAGACAAATCTGACACAACCAGTTGCTACCAGAAACTTCATGTTCTCTTATTCCCAAACAGTCTACATGAAATAATCTCTCACAACCTTCACACTGGACCAATGGCTTTTCAATCTTTGAATCCAAACAAACAGAACATGCATCATCTGGATGACTATTACCAATATCATCCCCACCTAGTAACTCCTGTACAATCCAAAACTTTTCCTTCTTACAAAGGACAGCTTCCCGTTTTAGCCTTGCAGCAACTGTACCAAGAATATCAATAGCAGTGGTCCGAGCAGTAGTATCTTTTGATTTCAGCCCAGCATTCTGTAGTAGCAAGACACAGAGAACCTGAAAGCAATTTTTATTAACAACAAAACACACAAAAAGAGCCTGCAAGTTTTAGAAATATACCTCCAGAATATGAGTTGAAGCAGGATATTCAGGCAAATTCAACGTTGCTAGTAGATCCATAACAAGATTTTCCAACATAGTCTTGAACTCAGATGCTTCTTGATTTTGAGTCTTTGTATTTGCAAACCATTGGAGCACTCGGCTCCAGAAAAGACAACATGCCTCGGTCACGGCCTCTTGAGATTTATGAGGATAACTAGAATCGATCCCAATATTGAACAATGGATTGCTGTCAGAAGCTTCCCTCAAAGAAGCAGGAAGGTTCACACTACAATGAATCAACCGAATCAACAAAGCGGATGTCATTTGAATCTGTCTTTGTTCTTCATCAGCAAGGTGATAAGTTCTAGGAGTTCGTTTTGAGAGTGGTAACTTTAAAAGAAGATGAAGTAATTCATCCATCACATAAACTCGATGCTGATGGTAAGAATAAAATATCTGACCATTGATAACAAAAGGTTAGAACCATCAAGAACACCAAATCCTGTATACAAAGCAAACAGAGGTAAAAGTTCCATACCTCGCCAATTAGACTGATTGCCTTCAATTGTAAAAGTTGAATGTTATCCACCAATAAAGTTGAAAAGCATGTCTTCACTAGCTGCAAAATGCAGCTATCTGACAGGCGCTCTATCGTCAGCAAATCCTTCAGAAAACCAACTATGGTGCACAGTTTCTGAAGTATGTTATGTGCTGCTGCAGCTGCCCTGACAACAAGAAAACCTTAAACTATCAGCATAAGGCTTATTTGCATTTCAGCAACAAAGTTTTGATCACTTATTTAAACTTACTTGTTTGATCCTGATTTTTTCACTTTTACACTCCTAGCAGTACGCCTTCTCTTGCTAGCACTTCCAAACTCCTCGTCATAATAGTCATCATCATCATCATCATTATCTTCATCTGTCAAAGGCAACATGAGGCAGAGAATAAGAAAAAAAAACTTGTTAGGAATCAGCAAGGAAAATTAACTGATACATGAGTTTCTAGATGTTATAACATGAAAAAATTATCTTTTAAATCCCCAACGGATCTAGTGTCTTTTACAGAATGTGCAACTACCTTGCAAACTAGCATTGTCAGATGGTTTGTTAGTTGAACGGTAAGTTGGATCACAAGCTGACATGACATCTGCTATTTGTCGCCTAGAAAACTCCACGATTCTTTCAATGATCTAATATACAAATTAAGGGAAACACAACATTAAACACGGTTATATATGTGCCATCATTTAAAGGTAAAGTGTATTAATGTATGGTTTGAGCCAGGGCAGATACCTCTTCCTTGTAGATTTGCTTTGGCATGCCACTATAAGCCATAATCCCAATAGCTGCATGGATGGACTCAAGTGCCACCGTAATTGCAGACACTACATTTGATGTAGGCTGGAGAAGATAATAATTTTTAATTATACATTTTGGTTTGCTTAGGTGGCAGAATGATGAGAGCATATTAGAAGGAACACAGGGAAGATCGTGTATTCACATAAAAAGTATTAAATAAAAACAGAAGAATAACTAACAAGCAGCCCTTGAAACCTCAACCAGATATGTCTAACAGTAGATGAAATTGGAAGAGACAAGTCACTATCAACCAGGTATGTCAGTGGTCACATGAAAAATATGATCTAGCCAGCAATAAAAAACAAGAATCCCATAAAAAACTGTCATAAGTATTCGTTATAAACTTCAAGTTACATAAAGGGTATCTGCAGATGAGATCATGAGAATAAACATATCAGAAAAGCATTCTTATGACTAAGATTAAACTAGAGAGCATATGCCGATCATAATATGCATGTGCTTGTCTATATAAGCCTCATCATCACATGATCACGAGAATGAATTTAAAACCACCTTAAAAGCACACATAATTGTAGGAAAACTGAATCACTTAACATTATATGAAGTTATCCAAATAATCAATTTGATTTCATGATTAAAATTATTTTAAGGGGGTGCAAGAGGAATCTCCTAAATATGGAAACTAGAACACAAGGCATATGAAAATTGATTTAAATAAGCATAGTAGAGGTGATCAAGGAAGCAAATGTAAACATTGTTAAGCAACGATTCAAGCATAACCGATATGAAAACACCAAGCACAATTAAAATACCAGAATCACAAACATACATTTTCAGATTGAATAATGGATAGGCCTTCAGCGCTGTGGATCTGATGATCAAGAATTTTTAACGTTCTCTCTAGATGAGCAACAGGAACCAAATGTAGGAAATTGTTTGCTCGGATTGACATAACTTCTTTCACGAAAGTTCTAATGTTGCTAACATGCAAAACTAACCATTCTGCTTCACCTTCTTCGCGGTCATCCACTGAAATTTCTGCTTTACCACTCAAATCCTCAAGGACTTCACAAAATCTTTCTACTGCAGCATCTGAAAAATTGAGGCATGAATCTCAAATATCTCAATACGACGTGACAAATTATAGAAAACAGGAAAAAAAATTAAAGGGAACCTTGACGCTCAGACTCATCTGGTTCAGCTGGTAACACTGTATCATCACTCATTTTCTTCTTGGCTTTTGGTTTTCTAGATGCAGATGTAAGAACATCCTGCAAATTCATCTTCATAATTACAACCATAACAAGTGAATAAATGGGAAAAAAAAATATAACAAACGTGTGGCGCCAACTACATGCTCATGTGGACGTTGAGTTTCTCCTTTGACTTTAAGGGCTTCATTATTGGTGGATAAATTTTGCATGAACAGCTTCCTTTCAGATACCTTGTTATTAGGTACCGTATTGTTATACATTTGCTCCATGGCAGTACCTGAGAAACTTAAATATTTTAATAAAGATAAGCAAGGCAATTTTAAGATAAAAGCATAAGTATTGCATCTGTGTATTTTAGATAATATAAGAAGGTTAAAACCAAGTGATTATCTTCTAACAAGACAATTGGAAACAATATATATGTATTTGCTGGCCAGGATACCTTAAAGGTCTTCAAATCAAACGTGAAGATCTAGGATTTAACCTTGCACAAGGAGGTCAAGGGAAGCTATAATCGCCTCCACTTTATTCAACCCAGAATCTAAACCTATCCTATAAAAGAATGCCAGTACTAAAACCCATGTGCACAACATATGCAAAAACAATCAACAAAAAAATTACCCTCTAAATTGTAACAAGTCCAAATTTAAAACCATAAAAATAACCCTCAAATACTTACGGATTTGCCCTCTAATAATCTCAGATTTACCCTCTAATAATCGCGGATATGATTTTGCAAAAATCATACAAGACAAAAGAATCATTTATAAATAGTTTCGTGTCTTAGGGCTGTAGAAAATAGCTTTTAGTAAAAGAAAATTGAGAAGATAAATGATCCTCAAGGCTTCTTTTGTACTACCTATTTTTTTCTTCTTATCTACACTGTGAGTTTGTGTTTCATATCTTAATTGGCCATCACACCAAGGATATGGAAGCCAATAATGAAAAAGGATGTACAGAAAAGGTATGTAGGCATATTGATCTTTTCCAAAAATACCATGTCACATCTGAATCATTCACGAGGCTAATTATTAAATAAGTTGAGGGGAAAGATGGACTAGCAAGCTTAAACACTCTGGCTCGAATACAAGTATACTGCCCAAGTTTGTTATAGTTCCAAATACAAGTCTCTGAGAGTTCCTACAAGAATTGTGTTAGGTGTACTCTATTTAAGAAAACTGCAAGTTGTTACAGCCATCTACATTAACCAAGTTGCACCATAAGTTCTTTATGATATTCTTTCACTATCTTTCATGCTACTATGGTCCAGTGTAGTAAAAATCGCCGATTAATTGCTAATCGGTAAAAAACCTTGGAATTTTGAGCAAATCGCCCAATTAATCGGAAATCGGTCCTAGCCAACCCCAATCGGTCCTAACTGGCGCCATTCGGATCTAATCGGCCCATTCCGGCGAGATTCTGGCAACTTTTCAGCGAAAATCTCCTCCCCCATAAAAGCCTTAACGTTCCTTTTTAGGATACAAAACAATGGAAACTGTGATTACATTGTACTAATCAAAGCAAATTAGTTTTTCTCCATAAATGAGTAGAATATGAATCTTGATGCTACAGAGCTTACAATGCCTAGAAGCAAGCCTTGATTTATACAGAGAGATGAACCTGAACCCTGAACCATTTACCTTAGGGGGTCCACAAATATCATCTAATAAAGGAGGGTTAATACTTCCTTGGTTCCAAACTTAGCTATGTTTTTTCAGTTTTGCGGTCAAAGAACTCAGGATCCAACATCATATAAAGTTGTTAGGATTCACAGTCAGAGACATGTAAGGGCCTTTCTGAGATACAGCAAAAAGTCATAATCCTTTAAAACAAAGATTATATGTCAAAGGGTAGCCAGTTTTATTCAATCAAGATGAGATGTAAACACAGAAATTATACATGGATGGTGAAGAACCAATTTGTAAGATGAAAAACCTTGGATGGTGAAAATGGTGTAACTTTACTAAAGTTTGAACTATGTTTCTAAGCCTAACCATAGAGAGAAATGAGAATACGAGGATTTATAGTGATATCAACTGGCAAAAGAACCTCTATGATTGGAAAGGTAATTAATCACAACTAACATCTGAACTGATTGACTTTAAGATGGATGATGATGACATCACGTCCGATGATACCATTAAGTAAGAAGTAATTGTCTTGTTCATTATGACAATTCAACACAAAGTCTTCTCCACTCATTTGGGTTCCAAATGAACAAAAAGGAAACGAAATTTAACGTAAAAGTAAATTAAGAAGGGAAAACGCAAAAAACAACCTAGTTGATACACTTGGATCAGAACTCCTACATGGTGTTGTGTGTCACTTCCAACATCTTATCCTTCCATAACTTCTTACTTCTTTCATTCTTACCTGGTCAATGCATCATGTTGTTTGGGGCAATAAGGCATGGTATAACTATGTGAAATGCAATGAAGGTCAAAGGTCTGCCCAAAAAACGGATTTGTACAATCATTCTGCCCATGCAAGAAGAGAGTTATTGATTCCTATTTTTATCTTTTAAACTATAAAACTTATATTTGAGCTATAGAAGGTATAATCTATCAATATTTAGGGTTTCAAATAAACTTATACATAAACTAACACCTAGGAGAAGAAAACCACTAGTAAATATTTGTATACATGAAAAATACAATGACGCCACCATACTTACAAGGCAAAGAACTAAGAAATCTAGTTGAAGGACATCAATAGAACGCAAAATAGATGGTCTATGATCTATCACTGGTATTGAAGCACAGAAACAGAAAAAAGGATAGAATAGATCTTATGACAACTATGACTTTATCTGGCACAGTAAAGTCTTAGTTTTGAATACTAGCTGTATAAGTATACTTAAAAAAATTTATGTAACTAACTTTTATTTCATAGATAAACTTTACTACATAATTATGAACCGTGTACAAAGGCAGTCACACCTAATAGAATCGTACGCATATACAAATATTTGATCCCCCCCCTGGGCGACAACCGCAATTACTTTCCACATCACCATAGATATTACATTACTTAATATTATAAATAGATAGTGAATAGATAAAAGTATGCAATAATTGTTTGCTTCCTAGTTTAGTTCATGAATAGAATGACAACAATTGGAACTCCATGTTAGCTTACAATGGTAAAGATAAGAGACAAAACTTTCATGTACTTTGGTCTAGTTCTTGATTGCTGAAGGAAGCCTTTGTGCACTATGATAGTGTAAATTCTTTTCCTCAAAATTCAAAAATAAGTCACAAACATCTTGGGAAAACAAAGCTACTAAAAGAAGCATCTGCGTCAGCTTACCTGGAGCAATTTGCTCAAATGCTACAGGATTGCATCTAAGAACCTCATCGTAAAGGTCTGGATGTTCTTCATGACCATATGGTGATAGCCTCGCCTCCGTTTTAAGATTCCTGCACATAGAATTTGATACTTCAAACAACAACACAACCCGATGTGATTAAAGGCTCGTGTTTGGAAGAAGAAAGGTTGAAATAAACTGAAAAAATAGGACATTCATGTTATCTTTTGCAAATCTTTTTTGTAGATAGCCAATAGGACGTTAGACTGAAGATCGGCAATTATATCACATAAAATGATGAAAAGATGTTTGAAGACGGAAAGAAACTATTTTCATTATAACAGCCAACACATTTCCATATATCTCATTTCTAAAAACCATTCATCTATTTAAATGCGAATCTAGTAAGGTTTATACCATCAACTAAAACGTGTCAATTATGCTGCAGCAGCTAATACAGAAATGCTGTAAAATCAACTCATTTGCATAAAATCCCTTACAACTTTGCATTAAATAATAAAAACACTCTGCAATGCTTACTTCCAAATATCCGATTCGCGTAACATGTCAATGCATGTTGTAAAAGCTACAACTTTCGGTAATATTAATTTCATTTGTTTTCTTAACATGTAACTCAGATTCTCCGCAAATAGCTCTCTTGCGCGAGCACTACAAAATCAACACATATAGACTTTGGATCCTATTGGATGGAGCTTCTGCGATAGTGAAATGTTGCAAACATAGTGGACCATGCAAGAGTGCCACTGAATTGGGATATCCAAAGATGTGGCTTAAACTAGTCGTTCATTCTATACAGGGTTATTAGTAATAGATCGTAGGTGGAATCACCACCTTTACAAACACTGGTGTTAAATAAGAACTGAGACTTCACCACCATATGCCGCGTACGCTGGTAAAAAAGTAGGGAGATAACTGAATTACAGTAGCAATTCCTAGGTATACTAGTAAGAACATACAGATAAGATCTAATCTTCTGCTAGACCAAGATTATATCAATTATAATGTGATGTCGTTCTGTGATTTTGACGATTCGATCAAACTTACTCATGTAATTAGTTACTCATGTGCATTCCTTATTCTATTCTAAGGCCTACTACCATCCTTGAGCATGCTTTTAGTTTTCTTAACTAGCATAAATGCACTGTTGACTATTTCCAGGAAACTGTTCCTTCGCAGATAAAATTACTATACACTAGTCTAGACTTGACTCCTCATTCAAAATTAAAATCTTCTCACGTTTTGAAATTTCAGAAAACTCAATTGTTCGAAGCTTTTTGTATAATAATAAGCAACATTGCTTCAAATGCAAATTCAAATCCCTATCTGCATGCTGAGATTAGCTTTAGTCTGCAGTTAATTCTACAAAATGTGAGCAGAGGCTTAACCCTAACAACAATTCGAGACGTCAAAAGTCAAAATTCAAACAGTTCAAAAACTCACAAGTAAGATGCATCAGTAGCCTGGAGCAGTTTAGCTATCCTGCTAGCCTGATCGGCAACGTCAATACGCTTTGATTGTTTGGCCGAACCGGTAGGTTCGTCAACTAATCGCAGGTCCTGGTCAAGAGCGCCACAAAAAACCGGCAGCGACGGCAACGGCA
This sequence comes from Smallanthus sonchifolius, assembly GCA_023525975.1. Classification (NCBI taxonomy): domain Eukaryota; kingdom Viridiplantae; phylum Streptophyta; class Magnoliopsida; order Asterales; family Asteraceae; genus Smallanthus; species Smallanthus sonchifolius. The sequence goes on along the minus strand of CM042041.1, from coordinate 53,301,575 downwards.
AGCACGGAGCAACTTCAGAATGAACAGTGTTGGCAAGGCTGATACCTTTAGGTATCCCTCCTCCATCTCCAGCACGGGAATTCGACATCGCAATCAGTTTCTCGGCACAGAAAAATGTTCGAACGCTCTCATGAAGTGGTTAATCGTGGGGAATTAGGGTTTTTTTTGTGAAATTGGGGAAACTAGAGTTGATTGCTGAATCTAACCTGGGGAAGAAATGGTGAAGAATTGGGGGTAAAAAGGGAGGAACAGTTGGCACGGAAAGTACAGTAACAAAATATTTGAGCTTTTAGGTTTTTATAAAGTTAAAACAGAATACGAATGGATTTAAAAAATATAATCGATCATCAATCATACATTCATACTTGATTTGTTCAAAAGAAAATCAATCATAATTGATATATTATCTTAAATATTTGATTTGATATAACACTATGTATTACACATTTATATCTATACATACTAATAAATAAAGGTTTTGAAATGGATACTTGTCACTTTCATATGACTTCTCACATTAGTTTTTGCGTCTCTCTCTCCTAATAAATACACATGTATCTTATTAAATAATAATGATATTATAAATATATTACTAAAAAAAATACTAATTATATTAAATAATATATATAATAGGAAATCAAAATATAGGCAATTAAAGAAAAAAATGCTAATTTGTTATATAAACACATTTCCAGTTGATATATCTTGAGACGATCATAATAGTCTGACATGTTAGCACGTATTTATAAATTTATAATTTATATCGTTTTCAATATACAACTCGTGTAATACACATGATTCTAACCTACTGTTGAATAAATCTAATTTATTATAAACTAACAGTTTCTATAAAGTTTTGTATGTTGGATGTCATCAGTCATTAATAAAATAAAAAATAATGATGATTTAAGAAAATTATAGATAACAAATAATGAAGATTCACCATATTATATCTCCTAACTTTTTCTAATAAAAATCTAAATGGTTTTGCCACTTGACATCACCATATTATATCTCCTAACTTTTCCCCCCAAACCACATTTATATCCTTCATTTAATATTTTCATATTTAGCTTGTATTTTTTTGAAAATTACATAAATAAACATTTTCATCATCATTACCACTAGCTCATATTTTTTTTTAAATTATCATTAAAAGTTAATACTTTTAAAAATCAAGAATTAAAAAACAAGATATTAAAAAAAAACAAGTTTTTAAAGTTTTATTATTAAAAAAACATTTTTTTTTAAGTTTTAATATAAAAAACAAGATATTTATAATTTTTACATATAAAATTTGAAAATACTACGTTTATATTTTAAATAAATATGTGTTATAATAAAGTTTACTAATATTTTATTAGTAGTTTTTTTAATAAAATTTGATACTTAGTTTTTAATAAAATTAAAAAATTTACAAATATTTATTTTTAAAAGTGTATTATATTTTAAACTTTAATTTTTTTTAAATGACGAGATTTGTTTTTTCAAAAAACATGTTTACAAGTTTCAATTCTAATATATTAGTTTTTAAATTTTCATAATTAATTCTGAAATTTTAAATAATTGTGTCGGAATATTAAGGAGTGAAATTTTTAAAATTTGGAGTTTTAAATTTTGAATTTAAAAGAAGATATATTGTTGGCATTTAAATTTTATTTGTATCTTTTAATTATTTTTTTAATGAGAGATTTAGTATTAAAAGTTTATCGAGATTTTTCGCATGCAAGTACAAATAGTATCCGTCAACCAGAGTATCTTGATGATGATTTTGATGAAAGTTTATAATCTCCTGATTTTCTAAATGTACTTACATTATCAGGTTTGTTAGGCCGTAAATTAGTTTTAAATGTCGGTGTTCCAATTATGCTATTAATAAATATTGATGAAAAAATGGTTTAGGTAATGTGACATGTCTTTAGGTCAAATCACAATGTAATCACGTTATAAAAGCGAAGATTATATTTTGAAGCAACTTTGATCATCACAATTTTATCCCTATAATTGGTTAAACATATTTAAACAAAAGAATTTCACTAAAACTTCAAAGAAAAAAAAATATACGATTGTTGTATTTTTGCAATGACCATGAATAAAAGTTTAGGGCAATCACTTTCAAATGTTGGTTTGTAATGAAAGATCCAGTGTTTATTCATGATCAGCCATATATTGCATTATCAAGAGTTAACGTAGTAGAGATAGACTCAAGTCATAAATCTTTGGTAGACATGAAAAATTACCAATATCACGTCAAATGTTACATACAATGAAGCATTTTCGAATTTGTAAATAATCATTGTAAGGTTTCATTTGACATGTAATTTAATGTATCGTAAAAAATTGCACAACTTATTAAATGAATTTTCATGTATTTTTTGATATTTTAATTACTCTCATCCATATAATTTTAACATGTAACAAAATGAAAAAAGTTACAGATACAATATCAAATTTGTATAAAAAGAGTTGTTAATATATTTATCAATATACTATTAACGTTTCAACCCGTGTAACACATGAGGTTAAAGCTAGTCAATCATATTTGATCCCGCCTAAACTCATTACCTATCAAAACTATGTCACTTTGATTAGAATCTCATGAAAATTAATTTTCTCTTTCCTTATTCAACTAGCTCCATCATTTTCAGATCATTCTTCTTCTACTTAATATACATACCCAGTTTATTTAAAAAGTGACATACGTTACAAGGAAAATCAATTAATGAAAATGTAACATTTTTTATTTAGTATATGGTGTCTTAAATTTTAGGTGGTGTTTTATGGATAAATTGTTACCTTTATATACAATATTTTATCTTATTTATTGTTTAAAGTTACTAACTATATGACTTACCAAAGATTTTATTACTCTCAGTAAAAATACATTTAACTTATAATTAAATATTTATACTAATGAATTTACATAACCAAGTAATTATTGTAGTTTTTTTCTTATACGAAAACTCATAAAAACACAAAACAAAACAAATTCCGTCGTTTTTTATACCAGACAATAAAAAATGCATTGTATAAGAAAATAAAAGATAATGTAAGAGATATTCGATCGAAAACTATATCCACAATAAAATTTAGTTCATATTTTTATATTGCATATTGTTTTGAACATCGATAGATTCATTTAGATAAAATTGATGTAGGTAGAAGTAATAGAGAAATAAAGATAACAAAATAACGAGAGGTAGATTTGAGTATGACAAGAAGAGATTTGATCAATTTTAATGAGATTTAATCAAAACGACGTATTTGACATTATCTAAAATTAAAAACAGAGACATACTGAAATTATTAATCATACATAAGAGATGGTAAAATATACCAAGAGGACATAAAATGTCATATAAAAATAAGTATTTGGAGATTTTACGAATTATAACTGTAACTTTTAATTTTTTGTTATTATATTTAATACGTAATTTTAGTCATAAGAAATATTTTGAGATTTATGAATTATATTGTCTTTATTATTTAATTCGTGTAATGCACGGGTTTTTACGCTAGTCAATAGGGTAAATTCATAACTTTAGAAACTTGAGAGGGATTAAACTGAAAGTTTGGGATAAGTTTTGACAGATGACCAAAGTTGAAGTGAGAAGTGGTCATGGCAAATGCCACAAACACTTATCTTTAAAAGTATTGATGATAATGGTTTAAAATAGATTTTTGGCTAAATACGTTTTGATCTTAAAATTAAATACACAGAACGATTATCATTTATGAATAGAATCGTTTGTGGTTATATCTTTCACAATAAACATATGATATGTTATAAGATTGAACCAAAATTTTGGAATATAATGAAAATAGATTATATATATGCGTGGTTTATATAGAACTAGTTTAGACCCCGTGTATACACACGGGGTGAAAAATATTAATAAATAAAACTTCTAAATCTATATATATATATATATATATATATATATATATATATATATATATATATATATATATATATATCAGGTATAAAAATGTATCATACACCAAGGATAAAAAACAAAACTCAAAATATGTAAAAACTAATATATAATTGTTACTCGAAAATACATTAACTACTATTTAATATAATTTGATTTTCATTTATTATTTGACTGAAAATAAAAGTTACATAATTAGATTTTAAAGTTTTATAAGTGATAATTTAAAATAAATGTATTTTTTTAGTATAATTAATATTTTCTTTAAATACATATTATTATAAAATATAGAGGTGCATTTAATAAGAGAGAGAGGCGGGGAAAAAATGATGAAAATGAATGTGGAGGCGTGGCATGGAAAAACCTTTATTTATTATATAGTATAGATTTCATGAATTTGATTATTAAATATGTAAAATATATTGATCTTCTCAATTTTTGAAAGTTGATATAATTATGTTGATCTTTTCTATATTGAAATCATATCACACGTTTAAATATCAGAACAGAATATAGTATAGAGTCTAAAGACGTTTCTACATTAAAAACATATAACCATATAAAGGTGGTTAGTAATTGTTTTAGTGTATTGAACCAATATTAGTAATGAAAACTAATTGAGAAATTAATTAAAATTATTAGTTTTGACCAGACTGAGAAATTGACTTTTTTTCAAAGGCAAATTTTGTAGAAACGAAAAAAGCCAGACCCCAATAACAAACAGGGGGCAGGCCACAAGCAAGCTAACACATAATTACATAGAAATTGAATTTACACTAATCCTTTTAATGAAGGGATTTGTGTATAGATTTATTTTTTTAATCATAATAAACCAGAGCTTTGATATCTTCAAAGACTTTATGCACCTTGATTGTTTTGTTAGAGAATATAATTTCATTTATAGCTTTCCAAATACTCTAAAAAACAATTAAAATGATCGCGTGAATAACCTTATTGTGAGATGCTCCAAATAAGATTGAGTTGTGAAGATCTAACAAATCTCTTACTGAAAAAGTGAAAACCGAGAAATTAATTGATTGTTAAGTTGCTATGTGAAATTAGGTCACATTGATTTAGAGTTGTTCAAAATACAACCCAAAGTATTTTGGAATCATTGCTCGTAGTCTCATATACCTTGATGATAAATAGTTTGGTGAAAATCGGAGGAAACGAGTTGAAAATACTAGAAATAAGAAATTCTATGGCATATATAATACACTCGAATTTTGTGAATCCTTCTATATGGATATGTAAATTAAGTGGATATTATCAATTAGAAGGGTTGCCACCAACGACTTCTTCCTCCATACTTTAGTCAAATGGCAAAACTTTTAAAGTTTAACTTTGACCCCCTCAAGTTTATCAAATTTTGAGTTTACCCTCCTTAGTATATATATAATCTGATTTTTTCTCAATAACTTTCGCGTTTGTTTGTTTATTTATTTTTTGGTTGACCTCCCGGTGTAAATGTATTAAAAACGAAGTCGTATTCAAAATAAAGTATTCTTTTTAGGTATCGTGGGTTATATCGACTAACAACCGTGAAACATGAGACTAGTGGCGGATTTAAGTGGGCTTCTGGGGGTCTGAGGCACCCGCTGAGATTCACTTGAGCTATGGAAAATTTTCGATATCTCTTAGCAGACACCTTCCAAAATATGCTAAGAGGCCCCGACATCCGATTTTCAACAAACCAAGAGAGGTGGAAACCAAAGAGGTTGATGATAATTTAAAGTAAATCGGGAGCTTTTCTAGGTTAGAAACCATGAGAGGGACCTTTAGTGAAGAAAGAGGATAAAAAAGACAGAAGATGATGGAGAAGAAAAAGGTGGCATTGTGAGAGAGGAAACCCACACTATCGTCATATAAAAAAGTAAATATAAATTTCATATTAATTCTTTTTAGTTCAAAACAAATTACAAATTAAACCTTTTACTTTAATTTGATATTTAAATAACCCTATAATTAAGCGTCTAAACAGTAGATATTGATCATAACAAATTAAATTTTGTACACAACTAATACGCTTTATTATTGATTAGTTAAATGATTTATTTTTTTTAATATTTTTTACTTTTGGTTTATAATCAACTAGTATTTGTACCCCCGCGCTTCGCGGAGGGAGCGCGATCGTTTTTCAAACGTATTATGCGGGAGAAGTTTGGTCGTTATCAGCTCGACTCCTCGAAAATCATATTTTTTTAAAAGGTAACGAACGAAAGTTATTATAGAATAAAAAAAGTTATTAGAAAAATAATCGGGTTAAAAGCTTATATTATATATACTATAATAGCTAAAAAAGTTAAAAAAGATATATATATATATATGCACCCAACCACATGAAGGCACCTGGACCAATGGAAAGGAATTACTGTTCATCCCAATTCGTTTTATATAGGATATATATATATATATATATATATATATTGTTTCTTATTTGCGGTTTATAATTGGCGTTTTATTTGCGGTTTACAACTGGCTTTTTCTTCCCTTATTTGTGGGATATTTTTGTGTTAATTGAATTATTTATACATGTTAAAGTAACAAGTACGAAGAGTTTTACAAAAGAATATATATATATATATATATATATATATATATATATAGGGTTATGTTATAGTAAAAAAGGTTTTAAAAATAAGAAGGGTAAGAAGGATTCTAAGCTTTGATATGTGTCATTTTATTGTTTTTAAAGGGAGGGCATAATAGTCAATGTGTAATATACCAGGTCAATGTGTAATATACCAGGTCAATGTGTAATACACCAGGTCAATGTGTAATACAAGGTCTGATATTACACAATGATCAGACCTGATATTACACAATGAAGTGATATTACACAATAAGCATATTACACAATGACATGACATATTTGAGCGAATTACACAATAATGAGCGAATTACACAATGAGCTGGAAAACGTAAAACACAATGATGAAAACATATAACACAATGATGAAAAATATTTGACACAATGAACTTGTATTACACAGTAACCTGACTAATTACACAATGACCTGCCTAATTACACAATGAACTTGTATTACACAATGACTTGACTAATTACACAATGAACTTGTATTACACAATGACCAGACGTGGTATTACACAATGAACTTGTATTACACAATGAACTTGTATTACACGATTAACTTGTATTACACCATGACCTGACTAACTACACAATGAGCTGAAAAACGTAAAACACAATGATAAATACATATAACACAATGAACTTGTATTACACATTGAACTTGTATAACACAGTGAACTTGTATTACACAATGACCTGACTAATTACACAATGAACTTGTATTACACAATGACCAGACGTGGTATTACACAATGAACTTGTATTACACAATGATCTTTTATTACACAATGAACTTGTAACACACAATGACCCAACTAACTACATAACGAGCTAGAAAACGTAAAACACAATGATAAATACATATAACACAATGAACTTGTATTACACATTGAACTTGTATAACACAATGAACTTGTATAACACAATGAACTTGTATTACACAATGAACTTGTATTACACAGTGATCTGACTAATTACACAATGACCTGACTAATTACACAATGAACTTGTATTACACAATGACCAGACATGGTATTACACAATGAACTTGTATTACACAATGACCAGACATGGTATTACACAATGAACTTGTATTACACGATTAACTTGTATTACACAATGACCTGACTAACTACACAATGAGCTGGAAAACGTAAAACACAACGATAAATACATATAACACAATGAACTTGTATTACACAATGACCACACGTGGTATTACACAATGAACTTGTATTACACAATAAACTTGTATTACACATTGAACTTGTATTACACAATGAACTTGTATTACACATTGACTTGACTAATTACACAGTGAGCTGAAAAACGTAAAAAAAATTTCGTTTTTTGTTTATAACGATACTATACTCGTTTTAAAGATAAAAAAACGCTCGTTTTTATGGTGTAATTTTTTTGAAAAAATAATGTCGTATGTAAAAGTTATGAACGTTTAAAAATGAGGGGGGGGACTTGATAAAAAGTCAACAAAAGTGGTCAAGATTAAAATACACCTCCAATAACTTTTTCTCCTACAATTTAATCTCAATCATTAAATTTTTTCTATAATTTAATCTAGTGGCCCTAAATCTTTCTCACACTTCTTACAATTAAAATCTTTTTTACCTGAACCTAATCCTATATATATATATATGAATATTTTTATAATACAATTAAGGAAAATAAGTATTAATTGTTTTTACTTGACCCATTTCAACCCGACTTGTTTTGTCCAAACTGGTTTTGACCCGACCTACTTTGTGCCTCCGCTAGGGCTGGCATAACAGGTTAGACACGACACAATAAGACACGATGAACTGTAGTGTTCGACACGAACACAACACGATAATAATCATGTCATTTTTTTCCAAACATGAACATAACCTGTTTAGAAACAAGTCACCTGTTAAAGGACCTGTTTAGAAACATGTTTAGAGATAGAATAAATATCACATATGTAATGAAAGAAAAAAAATGCCAAAAGTTTATAAAAGTTAAAAAATTAGGTCAGGACTTAGGGATTAGGGATGCGGCGTAAGTGTAAAGATGGGTTGGGCCTGGATGAAAATAGAATGTTAACATGTCATTAACGGGTCTTAAGAGGTTAACATGTCTTTAACCTGTCTAGACACGAATTTAACCGTATCTTAACTTGTCGACATGTTTAAGACACGAAACATGTTAAGGCCAAACACGAGACATGTTAATTACGTGTTGTGTCGTGTTAACAGATCCATGTCAGACTTTGTCAGCCCTAGCCTCTGCTAACAAAAATGTCTAGATCCGCCACTGAATGAGACCGACTTAAAAAATCGGTACAATTATCTAAATGTATTTTATTTACATTTCAATCTCCATAACCGAGTCGCTGTAATTTCATACGTGTTTTTTTGTGCTTAGCCACATTAATGTGACTGCCTCAACCATATAAAGTCCGCCTCCCGCCGCAGAGCATGGAGCAAAATTTATTTAAGCACGTTTCTTTTTGTGCTTATCCATGTTAATGTCATTGCCTTAACCGTCTAAGGTTCGGTTTCCGCCTCGAAGTGCGGGGTACAATTTCTAGTTTTAATAAAATATGATCACAAAATTTTAAAAAAATATCACTGCTGAAGACTTAAAAAGATTATGCATACACACCCAAACATGCATTTTGTTATACAACTAGAGGACGTAGACCCGTGCATTGCGACGGGGTGTTGATCATGCGATTTGTAACGCTCAGTTTAGAATAAAATTTAGGTCCAGAAGTAGATAAAAAAAAGAACGCCGCAACAATATATTCAGAATTTTATAAAATGAGAAGAATAAAACGCGTCACTTTATATAAAGAATATTAAATATCATATATATACCCAACTCAAAATAGAAAATTTAAAATCTTATTGATAATTTAGTTAATGAAAAATATGCCCATTAAAAAATTTAGGCTCGCCTTTTTCGGGTCAGATCGTGTGGCAAAGGATGAGGAAGTCGTTCATTAAACTTCATGAGGAAGGTGTCATCACGTTGTCTTCGATAAAAAAAGAAGTGGGTTGCGGGAGCGACACTCGTTTCTGGAAAGATGTTTGGATGGGAAATAAAACTTTGGCCGAAATAAGGAGGTTAGGGAATGTTTTGTTTCGCAAAGGGCTCGGGGTGATGGGTGGAGTTAGAGGAGACCGATTCGAGGGGGGGGTTGGAATGTCACACTCCAACCGACGGCGGATTATACGTCGGGGCGGACGCGGTTGTTCAATAGCACAAGGTTGACTATTAAAGTTTAAATGGTTTTATTAAATAACTTCAAGGTTCCAATACAAGGAATAAATCAAATACATAGCAAGAATACAAGTCTAATTGATTAAGCATTCTAGGTCCAAGCATCCTATGTGAACACGATAAAGTCTCATGTTGTAGAACCTGAAACATGTGAAAGAATCAATCAACTACAAAATAGTTGGTGAGATACAAAGGTTTTGACACAGTTTAACAAGGATTTGAAAAGAATTACAATTCACTATGATATATGCATTCTATAATGTAAGTATGATAAACAAGTATCTTAAACATTGTGCACTTCAACCCTCCAACCAAGTTTAGGTATAACCCGCAGGTTACCCTTATAAGTCTCAAGTTTAAAGTTTAATTCAGTAACAATCACCAAGGGCTCCCCCCCGAAGGGGTCAATCAATCAAGGTGGATTGGTCAAATGCAATAGATCTATCATTGTTACCATATGCTTGATCAAAGTTAATGAATGTGCTAGTTTTAAGTTTAATCTAAGCATACAAGTCTCAAGTTTAACATAAGAATAAGCATCTAGTCATAGTTGTACAAGAATTGTACAAGTTTAAAGTTTTGAACATGTTTCACCCCAAAAGTATAGAAAGGAAAAAGGGGCTAAGTATACTCACTTGGATTGATGAAGAGCATCCGACACGGATAAGTATTTGCAAGACTTGGAGGGATAATATCCTCACAATAAGCCTAAGTATGCAAGTCTAAAGATTTAAGTTTGCCTCTACAAGTCTAAGGCAAAAGATCTAGGATTTCAAGATTTGACTAGGGTTTCAAATGGGAGACGAGAATGATTTCGTTTATAAAGTTTAAACCAAGTTTTAAATAGGGTTTCACAAGGCTCAAAGCTTTATGGGTTTATAGTTTAAAATAGTTATTCAAAAGCTTTACAATTATCAATTTGCTTAAGTTAGGTAGTAATAATTTAAAGTAGTTTTCTAAATATTTTACAAATGAGGTTGTAACAATAGAGAATTGAAAGATTAAATATCTATTAAAGATTAGCAATAATTATCTAAAGAATAAATATGTATCAAAGCTTTAATAATTTAATAAATATATAGACATCTATAAGAATAAACAATATAAATCGTTTAGGTTTTCAAGTATTAAATATTTATTTTACAATTTACCTTGTAATAAATAATAAATGTCAAGTTTCTATAATTAAAATTTCTTATAGAGTTTATACTTTAAATTTAAAGTCTATTAGTTTATAAATGCTTATAGCTTTTATTTAGTTTTATTGAGTGTGTAAGTTTATAATTATTTACGAAATAAAGTATTTTTATTTCCCATGTTTTTAATTTAAATAAGTTTGTAACTTATATAGAATCTTTTTATTTTCATAAAGTTTGTAAGTTTACAAAAATAATTAAATAAACTAAAAACAATTTAGTAAAAATGATAAAAATCATTTCTGTTGAAGAACATGAGTTTTATAAAGTTTATAGCTTTTAAGTATTTAAAAACTATTTTTAAAGAATTAATTATTATGAGTTTAAGCTAAGTTTAATAAATTAAAAATAGTTCTTGAATATAAAAATATAAATAAAATTTAGATTCAAGTTTACAAAAGTTTTACAGAATTTATAAAAATTATTCAAGTTTAAATTTGTTGTTAAAAGGGCTAAAAAAATGAAAAAAAGGCAAAACTAGGCTAACCGGATTCGAACCCGGGTCGCCCGGTTCACAGACACACACACGCTTAAACCATCCTGCCTACGGGATCGTTGTGTTTAAAATGAAAAATAAATTCTTAAACAGAAACCCCACTTGTCCCCAAAATCCATATGAACCCTAGAATGCAAATCCGTCCAATACGATGTGATTAGCCCTCTGATCTTACAAATTGTTAAGGGGCTAATGATCTTAGAATGAACACGAGTAGGAAGGGTATTCGGATTACCTACGAATCCGATTGTGGGCCGACTGTTACGGGAATAAAATCGCGAGGTGTAGGTGATGAACGACTGAATTGGAGGTTTAGATAGTTTCGGTGTGATGTCGTCTAAGGATTACGGGTGGTATTTATATTCAATTTCAAGTTTTAATGCTAAAACCGTTGGGGGTTTACGGATGAATAAAAGCGGGTTTAAATCGAACGCATGCGTCTGCTAAACTCGAATTCGAGCATTGAATTGCATCGAGTCTCGGTCGTATGCGTGAAGGGAGTTTGAGGTTCGTTGCACCTGGCCGGAATACGCGATTTCGACTAAAGGGGGTCAAAACCGGCTCTTACAAGATTCGAACCCGGGACTGAATTTGAAATCTGGAAGTTCGGGTTATTGGCAAAACAGGCCCTCAAAGTTTTACTGAATTAACACTTTACGTTTAAAAGTAGAATTTTAGTTTAAAACAAGTTTCAAAAATGACATTTCGGCCCCCTTGACTTTGTAAAGCAAATACATCTTTTTATTTTATAAAATCTCTTTAAAGTGTTGTAAGTTTTATTGTTAAAATAATTTATGTAGTTTCGAGACTTCATGTATTTATTAGTTATATAAATTTTTATAATAATAAGTTTAAGCTTATAAAGTTTCAAAAGTATTTTATATGTGTATATAGGTTCTCGAGTATAAACGTTTTATATTGATTAAATGAATATCTAAGAATTGGGTCGGGAAAAATCCAGGATATTACAGTCTCCCCTACTTTAGGAAATTTCGTCCCGAAATTAAAGTAGAAGGGTTTAGTTCAGGATATGATACCCATAAGGATAATGAGAAAGATGCTCTATGTTCTCAAGTAAACCCTGGGTTACGTTTAGATTTTTTTAAATGAGTTGTAAGGATAGGGATAAGATTACGCTCAAGTTTCTAAGTTTTCAATGCATATGGTTATTAAGAGTTTCCGTAAGAAACATATAGTTTTATTCATATAGATGAAGATTCGTTTTCAAAAGCATTGGAGAGGATGACTGTTGAATTTCTATCCAAGATTTAAAGTGAGATGTATCACTCAGGATGGATTCGATGATAGTTCAAGAATTTTAGTTTGTAGACTAATACGTCTAAGGATTGCTATGGTACCTAAGTTCCGTGGCTCCCTTTTACGATAAGTCTTAGATCGTAGCACACGACAGAGTTTACTATGTCTTTCCATACGCTGATTTTCATACTTACGTGTGCACCCGCAAGCATTCAAATCGTCGCATAGTCCGCATATGTCCTTCCGTTTGTGTGTGGATCAAGAAAGAGTACCAGAATTTGTTTAACTCACGACTAGAGTTTCCACATAAGAGTGATCATTGATTAACGAGTCCCTCAGAGAGAAGCGTCATTCAATGAGTAAAGAAAAGAATGTGACGAGATTTAGAGTTTCAAAGTTTCCTCGTGATTGATTAAGAATACTTCAATCATTGAGTAGTTTAAAGTCTTTACACTTTCCTCGGGTTTGATCAAGAATGCATCAAACCTTGAGTAGTTTAAAAGTCTTATACGTTCATCATGTTTGAACAAGCATACGTCAAACATGGAGTAGTTTAAAGTCTTATACGTTCATCATGTTTGAACAAGCATACGTCAAACATGGAGTAGCTTAAAGTCTTATACGTTCATCATGTTTGAACAAGAATACGTCAAACATGGAGTAGTTTAAAGTCTTTTTACGTTCATTGTGTTTGAACAAGAATACGTCAAACATGGAGTAGTTTAAAGTCTTTACACGTTCATAGTGTTTGAACAAGAATACGTCAAACAAAAAATTGTGTTTGAACAAGAATACGTCAAACATAGAATTGTGTTTGAACAAGAATACGTCAAACATATAATAGTTTATATTGTGTTTGAACAAGAATACGTCAAACATAGAATGGTTTAAATACGTCAAACATAGAATAGTTTAAATTGTGTTTGAACAAGAATACGTCAAACATAGAATAGTTTAAATTGTGTTTGAACAAGAATACGTCAAACATATAATAGTTTAAATTGTGTTTGAACAAGAATACGTCAAACATATAATAGTTTAAATTGTGTTTGAACAAGAATACGTCAAACATATAATAGTTTAAATTGTGTTTGAACAAGAATACGTCAAACATATAAAAGTTTAAATTGTGTTTGAACAAGAATACGTCAAACATAGAATAGTTTAAATTGTGTTTGAACAAGAATACGTCAAACATATAATAGTTTAAATTGTATTTGAACAAGAATACGTCAAACATATAATAGTTTAAATTGTGTTTGAACAAGAATACGTCAAACATCAGATAGTTTAAAGTCTCTTAGTTCAGCCTCAGTGTATAGAAGTATACGATTACGTTTTGAGTATAAAGCGGTTATCTAAATACTCTAGTATTTAAGAGAGGTGTGGGACAGCGTTTGGAACAAGATTAACCGTTATACGCTTTCTCACAGAAGATTCGAGTTGTCCAGAAGATTAGGTGGATCCCGATGTTTGGTTTAGATAGGAGTCAGGGGATGTACTCTACTAAAGAGAGTAATGTCCTCCTTCCTACTAGTGTCTAGTATCAAGAGTGAAGTTTTCTCGTATATATGGAATGTACGTTTATCAAGTCTTATAGGGTTTGGTTTAGATGGACACACAAAGTTTTCAAGACTAAAAATCCAAGTATAAGTTTGAAAATATGATAAGTCAGTTGAGTTTCAAGTTTCAGTATTAAGCTTCACATGATCCCTTATTGGACATGCTTCCTTTGGTGGTTTAGAAGGTGTTTAGTTTCAGGAATACGGGATTGAGTATTTGCACAAGTTTTACATGACTCAAAAGTCTCCGACCTTATAGTGGTATATACGAAGTTCAGTGTTTTAGCATCGTGTATTTGGGCTTTTAGTTCCCGTTGTGAAATTTTTTTTTTTACGTGGCAGGAGTTTGATGGGGAAAGTCTTCTAGTATAGGGTAACGGGAAAAGTTTTGGATATGATAGTATGTTTACAAATTTATCTTGTTTCGTAAAAAAATGTGTAGCTTTCTTTTATATAGTGTATAACTAAGATGTTCAAGAATAATGAGTTAAACAACGATGAGTAGTATAAGTAGGACTTACAAAGAGGTATGTATGATTGTCAAACAAAAAGTTGGTCAAGTTTTGAAGTGTGAAGTTTATATAAAGAGTAAGGATCATAGTTGATTACGACAGTGGTTCGTAAGTCGTGTTGTTTTAAAAGGGTGCTTACGAATCAGAAGGTTTATTCAAGGTTTATTTTTCAAGTATACGTGTCACTTAGGGTTTTTATAGTTTAATGTCACGTTGTTAATTATCTCTAGTACTAACGTGAGCTACTCTTGACGGAAGTGTTTGGGTAAGAAGTGTTAAGTTTGTAGTGCTAGAAGGAAAGTCAAGCTGGTAAGTGATAACAAGATAAATTTCAAAATAACTTTCGTTGAATGTTTCAAAATTGGAACTTCTAGCCCTTACATAATACCATTTAAACGGAAAATTAAAGTGTGTAAGTAAGTTGATTTAATATGTTCAAAAGGTTTTTATTCATAATACTGAGTTATTCCAGTAATACTTTCAAAAATAGTTTTGATTGGAGGTTGATGGATGATAAGTGGCCAAAGTTTCATGTATTAAAAGGTGCAATATGTTATATTTATGCAAATTAATATGTGGAATACAAAGGTTTTGTGTAGCTGTGCATGTGCAGGTGTTGGACGCTTAAAGTATGAGTTTGGAAGATATTAGACGAGAGATGAAAGAGTCGGAAGAGACACGGAGAAAACGGGGCAAAATACAGATCCAGCGTAAGCCTACGCCACCAGCGTAAGCTTACGCCCCATCAGCGTAGGCCTACGCCTGAGTGTTTTCTTCACAACAGCCTTCAGGCCCCCAGCGTAAGCCTACGCCACCCCAGCGTAAGCTTACGATGGGTACGTTTCAGACGCGGAACTTCGGGGAAACAGCCGATTTTGAGGTTTATTTGGGGGTTTCTTCCCCAAATTCAAAATCCTTTTTTTTGACATCAGTTCTTGGGCGATTTTTGGAGAGTCTTGGAGGCTAGAAACATATTTTTGAAGATTGGTATCAAGAAATTGAAGAATCGAAGATGATTTCCACCACCATGAGCAGCTAATCCACCGGTAATCATTCCCGGGTGGATTGTTTGTAAGTTTTTAGGGTTTTATCATGTGCTAGCTTTGAGAAACAATTCTTGTAATCGTTTGGTTTGAAATACTTGAATCTTTGTGTTTAGTATGGTTATGAACTCACGGGAGTCGATAATTGCACCATTGACCCCGTTAGATGATAATTGCTATGAACTTTGATTTATGTTGAATCTATTGATTAATCCAATTCTATATTGCATACATTTGTCTCGATTTCATTCGTGAATATTGTCTTACACTATTTGCCGATGATGTATGAATGTTGATGTTCTTGGTTAGATTTGGTCAATTAGATTTGGATAACCATTCGATTGTTTGAACTCAAATGTTGGTGTGATAATTCCTAATTACTTGTGAACTTGAAACCCGGGTGTGATACCCTTTTAATTATTGTTTACAACTTAAACCGTTTTGTTTGGTACTTGATTTGTTTGTTGAGTTTATAAAGTTTTCACTTAAATCATTGATTGTGTTTGGTCAGAAAGACCCGTTGTAACTTCATAATTTGCATTGTTAATTGAAGTTGAGCACCGACCACAAACTCTTCGTGGTTCGACACCCTTCTTACCCTAACTAGTTTAAGGTGATTAGGACACTCTATTTATTTATCTTTGATCGGTCCCTTCGAAATCGATCAATGGACTAACGAGGAGGATTCCCGGAAAAAGGGGTGGTCACCAGGACTCACTTAAGTACCCTATTTCCCTAGCCAGAACTTCCTCATGGGCCTACAACTTCTCTCCGTTGTTGTCACCGATGTTTGGGTTTATGGTACTATGTTGAGGTTCATTATGGGTTGTTAGTTCAAGGATGTATGAACACTTTGAGATGTATAAAAGTGTAGCAAAAGTTTGAGTGAGTTATCTAGAGTAGTTTGGTTGAGTGATGAAAATAAGATGAAACACAAGGGTTTCCCCTTAAGTGTTATGTTCATAAAATAATGAAGTTTATAGGAGAATTTGTAGAGTAATATATAGTTTTAAGGGTTGTATTACAACGATCACGAAGTTTATTGGGTAGTATCTATAAATATAAGTTTATGTATGTAGTTTTTAAGTATAATCTCGTAAGAATTTCTTCTTGAAGGTAACTCCTTTAGGTCATGACGAGTAAGTATGCTGTCATGTGACAAGACGGGACTTAAGAATCATAGAATAAAGGTTATAGAGGAAAGTTTTTGAATCATGAATTTATGAAGTGTATAGTATTTGAGATGGTACTCATTTAGTGCATATCACTAAATAAGTATTTTGACATATCAAGAGGAATTTAAGTTCCCTAATGTTTAGAGAAGTCGTGCATTCCTATAAGTGGATACTCATCCCAAGAATTCCTAGGAAAGCATACGGGTCCAACAGTTGATTTGGATTTGTACGAAATGCTTTCCTTGACAGAATTTCCCAGAATACAGGTATCCACCCTTCCGGTCCACACAAGTTCTCATACATTGTTTAGAACTTAAATACTATTGACGAGAGTTTGTTGGAGGATTAGACTTAAAGCCTAAGAATGTACCCTCGATGTAGTAGACTCTTGTAGCACGTAGGTAAGTAGAAACGTAGAATCTCCAAGCGTTCACGTATAAGATTTAAGAATAGAATGAGGAGAGAATTCCTAGTAAAAGACATGAGATAACTCATGTTTGGGTCTCCTAAGTTATAGTCTAGGTCATGTGTTTAATAACCTAATTCCCTATAACCAAGGCTTTGATACCAATCTGTCACACCCTAACCGATGACGGATTATACGTCGGGGCGGACGCGGTTGTTCAATAGCACAAGGTTGACTATTAAAGTTTAAATAGTTTTATTAAATAACTTCAAGGTTCCAATACAAGGAATAAATCAAATACATAGCAAGAATACAAGTCTAATTGATTAAGCATTCTAGGTCCAAGCATCCTATGTGATCACGATAAAGTCTCATGTTATAGAACCTGAAACATGTGAAAGAATATGTCAACTACAAAATAGTTGGTGAGATACAAAGGTTTTGACACAGTTTAACAAGGATTTGAAAAGAATTACAATTCACTATGATATATGCATTCTATAATGTAAGTATGAGAAATAAGTATCTTAAACATTGTGCACTTCAACCCTCCAACCAAGTTTAGACATAACCCGCAGGTTACCCTTATAAGTCTCAAGTTTAAAGTTTAATTCAGTAACAATCACCAAGGGCTCCCCCCCCCGAAGGGGTCAATCAATCAAGGTGGATTGGTCAAATGCAATAGATCTATCATTGTTACCATATGCTTGATCAAAGTTAATGAATGTGCTAGTTTTAAGTTTAATCTAAGCATACAAGTCTCAAGTTTAACATAAGAATAAGCATCTAGTCATAGTTGTACAAGAATTGTATAAGTTTAAAGTTTTGAACATGTTTCACCCCAAAAGTATAGAAAGGAAAAAGGGGCTAAGTATACTCACTTGGATTGATGAAGAGCATCCGACACGGATAAGTATTTGCAAGACTTGGAGGGAGAATATCCTCACAATAAACCTAAGTATGCAAGTCTAAAGATTTAAGTTTGCCTCTACAAGTCTAAGGCAAAAGATCTAGGATTTCAAGATTTGACTAGGGTTCCAAATGGGAGACGAGAATGATTTCGTTTATAAAGTTTAAACCAAGTTTTAAATAGGGTTTCACAAGGCTCAAAGTTTTATGGGTTTATAGTTTAAAATAGTTATTCGAAAGCTTTACAATTATCAATTGCTCAAGTTAGGTAGTAATAATTTAAAGTAGTTTTCTAAATATTTTACAAATGAGGTTGTAACAATAGAGAATTGAAAGATTAAATATCTATTAAAGATTAGCAATAATTATCTAAAGAATAAATATGTATCAAAGCTTTTAATAATTTAATAAATATATAGACATCTATAAGAATAAACAATATAAATCGTTTAGGTTTTCAAGTATTAAATATTTATTTTACAATTTACCTTGTAATAAATAATAAATGTCAAGTTTCTATAATTAAAATTTCTTATAGAGTTTATACTTTAAATTTAAAGTCTATTAGTTTATAAATGCTTATAGCTTTTATTTAGTTTTATTGAGTGTGTAAGTTTATAATTATTTACGAAATAAAGTATTTTTATTTCCCGTGTTTTTAATTTAAATAAGTTTGTAACTTATATAGAATCTTTTTATTTTCATAAAGTTTATAAGTTTACAAAAATAATTAAATAAACTAAAAACAATTCAGCAAAAATGATAAAAATCATTTCTGTTGAAGAACATGAGTTTTATAAAGTTTATAGCTTAAGTATTTAAAAACTATTTTTAAAGAATTAATTATTATGAGTTTAAGCTAAGTTTAATAAATTAAAAATAGTTCTTGAATATAAAAATATAAATAAAATTTAGATTCAAGTTTACAAAAGTTTTACAGAATTTATAAAAATTATTCAAGTTTAAATTTGTTGTTAAAAGGGCTAAAAAAATGAAAAAAAGGCAAAACTGGGCTAACCGGAAGCGAACCCAGGTCGCCCGGTTCACAGACACACACACACGCTTAAACCATCCCGCCTACGGGCTCGTTGTGTTTAAACATGAAAAATAAATTCTTAAACAGAAACCTCACTTGTCCCCAAAATCCATATGAACCCTAGAATGCAAATCCGTCCAATACGATGTGATTAGCCCTCTGATCTTACAAATTGTTAAGGGGCTAATGATCTTAGAATGAACACGAGTAGGAAGGATATTCAGATTACCTGTTTTAGTGCCGAATCGAGGGAGAACGAGTCCGATTGTGGGCCGACTGTTACGGGAACAAAATCGCGAGGTGTAGGTGATGAACGACTGAACTGGAGGTTTAGATAGTTTCGGTGTGATGTCGTCTAAGGATTACGGGTGGTATTTATAATCAATTTCAAGTTTTAATGCTAAAACCGTTGGGGGTTTACGGATGAATAAAAGCGGGTTTAAATCGAACGCATGCGTCTGCTAAACTCGAATTCGAGCATTGAATTGCATCGAGTCTCGGTCGCATGCGTGACGGGAGTTCGAGGTTCGTTGCACCTGGCCGGAATACGCGATTTCGACTAAAGGGGGTCAAAACCGGCTCCTACAAGATTCGAACCCGGGACTGAATTTGAAATCTGGAAGTTCGGGTTATTGGCAAAACAGGCCCTCAAAGTTTTACTGAATTAACACTTTATGTTTTAAAGTAGAATTTTAGTTTAAAACAAGTTTCAAAAATGACATTTCAGCCCCCTTGACTTTGTAAAGCAAATACATCTTTTTATTTTATAAAATCTCTTTAAAGTTTTGTAAGTTTTATTGTTAAAATAATTTCCGTAGTTTCGAGACTTCATGTATTTATTAGTTATATAAATTTTTATAATAATAAGTTTAAGCTTATAAAGTTTCAAAAGTATTTTATATGTGTATATAGGTTCTCGAGTATAAACGTTTTATATTGATTAAATGAATATCTAAGAAATGGGTCGGGAAAAATCCAGGATATTACATGGAACGTTGGGTGTGGGCGATGGACGGTATGAGTGAGTTCTCGGTGAAGGGAGTGCGTGAACGGATTGACAACTTTATTCTTCCATGTGGCCCGAGAAATACATATTGGTTCAGTTATTTACCGCGAAATGTTAATATTTGTGGTTGGCGTATATTAGGCAATCAGCTTCCGACAAAGAGTAATCAAGATCGGAAAGGGATGGAGGTTCCAGTCATTCTTTGTCCTTTATGCAATTATGCTTCTGAGACGATTGATCATATTGTTGGTGAATGTCCAAAAGTGGGGAGGATTTGGGTGTTAGTAGCAGCTTGGTTAAATGTTTCGATTCCGATGCTCAGATTTCCTTATGATTTGATGGACTGATTAGATAATTATAATCTCACTAATGGTAAGAAGGAGCTTGTTGGTTCAATTGTTTTTGTTGTATGGTGGGTGATTTGGAAGTTGAAGAATGATGTGGTGTTCATGAAGAATCATCTCAAAGACATTTTACTTTTTGATGAAGTGGTGAAGTATTCTTTTATTTGGTTCGTGAGTAAGAACAATAAACATAAAATTACTTGGATAAAGTGGTTGAAAAACCCTATAAATTATTTGTAACGCTTCTCGTTTTTGCCTTCTACTATCTTGCTAGTTGGTACGGTTTAATATAATTCATCTTCCGTTAAAAAAGAAATTACAATTTCTAAGCCCTTTTTATCAGGTTTTGAGAAAACACGACACTTCCAACCATTCACATTCATCGGTTCGTAGCAGCTCTAATGTTTATGTTCTATCATCAATTATGGTCCAATCAGGATTCTGGGCAATAGTTTAGATGCAACAATTTGTATGGTTCGTTCAGAGTATACAGTAATTGGTGTAGTGTTTTGTAGGTTGCAACGATTTTTGTGCATGGCCTTCAATAAGATTAGTATTATTAAAACCTCTAAAGACAACAAATTCAATAGAATGCTAAGTCCTAAATCTCTCATGTGTTCATAAAATTCAAGAAAAATATTACTCTAAGGTAGCGTTCGGTATGCAAAAATGAGAGGTGGAATGGAATGGACGATTACGAGGGAATGAAAAAAATGGTGTTTGGTTGGACGATTGAATGAAATCACTCATTCCACAAGAAATGTCATTCCCTCTAAATCCCTCAAATTCATTCCATCCCCCCTCATATTTTTTTTCATTTCATCCCCTCTTTCACCCTTCATCACCACCACACCTTCCCACCACCACCACCACCACCGCCGCCTCCACCACCCATCGCCATCTCTCGCCGCCAGCACCTCCACCACCCACCACCACCCATCGCCACTCCCACCACCACCACCACTGTCGCCTCTTCCACCACCCGCCACCACCACCTCCTACCACCGCCACCGCCATCCCCACCCACCACCGCCGCCACCACCCACCACCACCCAATACCATCACCCACCACCACCACCACTCACCACCGATTTTATTCATTCATCTTTTCTAGCCTAACAAACAACATAAAGTAATGATTTATTCTATTCCCTCATGGTAACCAAACAAGACAATATAATGTAATGTAATGGTCCATTTCATTCCTTTGTCCATTCCATTCCCTCGTCCATTCCATTCCCTCGTCCATTTCATTACCCCATACCAAACAGACCCAATTTAAGATTCTGTCATAATTGATAAAATTCTCACAATTTGAGATTTTACCAGAACCTGAAGAGGGAAATAATTTGAAAAGAAGGGACAAAGTGTGCATCTCATGTCATGAACAGATTTAGAAGACAAGAAAAATGCAAAAAAAAGAATGAATTTCCGAAATGAGTAAATTGAAGTCAAATCCATTTTCAGATTTTTGCATGACCAATTGGAATTTAAGAATTAATTGTTGATGATTATAGTTGAACTGTATTGAAGTCAAATCCATTTTCAGATGTTTGCATTGTCACACCCCAACCGACGGTGGATTATACGTCGGGGCGGACGCGGTTGTTCAATAGCACAAGGTTGACTATTAAAGTTTCAATATTTCATTAATAAATAATTTAAGATTCAATACAAGGAAACATAACAAGAATACAACGTTTAATAGATAACTAGTCTAGGTCCAAAGCATCCTATGTGATCACAAATAAGTCTCATGATGTAGAACCTGAAACATGTGAAAGAATCTGTCAACTACAAAATAGTTGGTGAGATACAAATGTTTTGACACAGTTTAACAAGTATTTGAAAAGAATTACAATTCACTATGATTTATGCATTCTATAATGTAAGTATGAGAACATTGCATCTTAAACATTGTGCACTTCAACCCTCCAACCAAGTTTAGGCATAACCCGCAGGTTACCCTTATAAGTCTCAAGTTTAAAGTTTAATTCAGTAACAATCACCAAGGGCTCCCCCCGAAGGGGTCAATCAATCAAGGTGGATTGGTCAAATGCAATAGATCTATCATTGTTACCATAGGCTTGATCAAAGTTAATGAATGTGCTAGTTTTAAGTTTAATCTAAGCATACAAGTCTCAAGTTTAACATAAGAATAAGCATCTAGTCATAGTTGTACAAGAATTGTATAAGTTTAAAGTTTTGAACATGTTTCACCCCAAAAGTATAGAAAGGAAAAAGGGGCTAAGTATACTCACTTGGATTGATGAAGAGTATCCGGTAAGAGTAAGTTTGCAAAACTTTGAGGGAGAATATCCTCGAAATAAGCCTAAGAATACAAGTCTAGAGTTTAAGTATGATCTATAAGTCTATGGCAAGGATCTAGGGTTCAAGATTTGACTAGGGTTCCAATGGGAGATGAGACTGATTGTGTTTATAAAGTTTAGGTTAAAGTTTCAAATAGGAGTTTTGAATGAATGACATCAAAGTGTAATAAGTTTATTTGTTAATTATTTAAAAGCCTCAAAAATACACAAAATAGGAAATAATGTTTTCTAGGTATTTATAAATAAATTAAGTGTAAGACTAGATAATTATTAATGATTTAAAATAATTATTTAAAGAATAATAAATTATTAAAGGATAATAATTATCTAGCGGTTAAATAATATTCAAAGGTTAATAATAATCTTTTTAAAGACTAAATAATTATTAAGGATTTATTCAAGGAATAAACAAGGATTAATAATAAAAGAACAATTATTAAGGATAAATAATTATTTAAAGAGTAAATAATGGTTAAAGTTTAATAATAATTATTTGAAGTATACATAATTATTAAGGATGAATAATTATCTTATACGAATAATTATTTTGTCTAACCATCTATTAAAGTGTTTAGATGTTTAGTATTTATTTCACATTTTAACTTGGAAATAAATAACGTTTAAAATGTAGTGTAAGTTTAAATAAATGATATGTAATTTATAAGTTTATAAAGTATTTTTTTTACTTTCTGTTTTAATTTAATAAATAAACAAGCCTTAAATAGACATAACTTTTATAAAAATGCACAAGTTTACAAGTTTTCTAAATAATATTTGAGTTTATAACTTTTCTGAGTTTATATGATTTGCATAAGTTTCCTGTTTTATTAAAGTTTTTATTTATTTAAAGTTTTTAAAACAGGAAGGATGTAGAACAATAATAACAAAGTAAAGGTTTAAATTCTATAAACTATTTCTTATTAAGAATATAAGTTTTATAAAGTTGGGTTATTGGATTTTAATAATCCCACCTTTTACCAATTGGCCAATAATAATCCCAACTGAGAATATTCTTACCACTAGTCCCTACTTTCAAACTATTTTGTTACATTGGACTTCCCGTTAAAAAAACTTAACGCCGTTAGATTTTATATGGCGTGGACATCTGCAAACTGCCGGAAAGTCGAGCCAAGCTAACAGTGGTCTCGTGGTGGGTTTTGAAATTGGCTTTGGTGGTGTTTAACTAGTCTCGTTGGTCAGGCAAGTCCAAACAGAGATAACGGTAGTGTTTAACGAGACCAGTTAAACACCACAAGAGCCAATTCAAAACCCACCACGAGACCACTGCTAGCTTGGCTCGACTTTCCTGTGGTTTGCAGATGTCCACGCCATATAAAATCTAACGGCGTTAAGTTTTTTTAACGAGAAGTCCAATGTAACAAAATAGTTTGAAAGTAGGGACTAGTGGTAAGAATATTCTCAGTTGGGATTATTATTGGCCAATTGGTAAAAGGTGGGATTATTAAAATCCAATAACCCTATAAAGTTTAAAGGTGTTTTTATAGTTTTTAAGAATTTAAATCAATTTTTAAAGATTAAATTAATATAAGTTTGAGTTAAGTTTAATTAGATAAAAGATTCTGGACATAAAAGTAAAAATAAAAATTATTTTTAAGTTTATAAAGATTTAACAGAATTTATAAAAATTATTAGAAGTTACAAATCTGATTAAAAGGCTAAAAAAAAAGAAAACATGAAAACCAAGACTGATCGGATCGAACTCGGGTCAGTCCCGGGTCACCAAACACACATGCATCTAACCATCCCGACTACGGGCTCGTTAGTGTATATCATGAAACGAAAAATCTTTTAAACAAAAACTCAAATCAGCCCCCAAATTGATATGAACCCTAGAACCAAGAATCGCCAAATACGCATCGAATTGCCCTCTTTTAATGGAGTTAAACAGAGGGCTTTCGATCTACCAGATGTAGCGAGTACGAAGGTCACAAGAATTACCCGATTCAGAACCGAATGAGTGAGAACAGGCTATGGTCAGATGTCGGCTGCCGTGATGAAGAATCGAGCAATGCAGGTGCTAATTTGAGAAATTGAGGGTATGAGGAGTTGTGGTGTGGTGTCGTTGATGCTCCCATACTCGTATTTATAATCGATTTTGCGAATAAATGTCGAATTGGTTGGGAAAATGGGGGTTGAGCTGACGGGTTTAATTCCGACTCACGCGGGTGCGAGACTCGAAATTGTGTATCGATGGTGGTTGGGTTTCGGTCGCATGCGGGAGGCGACGCCCGAGGTTCGTTGAACCTGGTCCGAAATCGCGATTTTGATTAAGGGTAGTGGAAACCGGCGGATGCAGGACTCGAACCCATGACAGGTTCTGAGTTTTGGAAGTTTGGTAAAAAGGCAAAACAGGTCTTTGATGTTTCATGAATTTGACTGTTTATGTTGAAAAGTAGTTTCAAGTGTAAAATGAGTTTCGGTGATTGACGGTTTTAGTCCCTGGACTTTTAAAACAACAATATTTGAGTTTAAGATTTTAAATATGTTTTTATAAATTTTATAAAATGATTCATATGGTTTTATTTGCTTAGAAATTTAAATAATAAAAATGAGTTTATAAGCTTGTTAAAATTTAAAGAGTTTATATATATATATATATATATTATATAATTTTCATATATATATATATATATATACATATGTATATAAGTTTCAAATGTAAAAGATTTATGTAAATGTCCATGAAATGGGTCGGAAATACGTTCAAGGGTTTAGAAAAGTGTGCGTCGGAAAATATAGGATATTACATGCATGACCAATTTAAATGTAAGAATTAATTGTGGATGATTATAGTTGAACTGTCCATGTAAATGATTAAATTGGCTATCAGATCATTTAGTTTCAAGCCAAGATTTCACTTCTTGTAAGGTCGAAATATTGTTTCCAATAAGCAGCATGTCATCTACATACATAATTAAGAACGTAACTTTGCTCCACTTTCCTTCTGACATGTGCAATTCGTAACATAAATAAATTAATTAATTCTTTGATCAAGCTTAGTTTTAATGATAATCAATAACAACCAAACTACACACGTACAGGCAGTGCACGTATCGAATGCGGTATAACATATAGTAAGTACCAGATATCAATCCGGGAACTAGATGTCTCATGATACTCAACCCTCTAACAATATCTAGCCTAAGAAGGAGATGTGATTTTAACTGACCAATGTTGTGAATAAGACTCAAAACATAATGAAAAAGAAGCTTTTAAGAAATTAGAGTAAGGAGATAACCGTTTAGACTCGAATCAATTATGTTGGAAATATGGATATGTTGATTTGTTATGAAAATTGTTTTATGATTTAGATGAAGAACATAATAGTGTGTGAAGTTCTAGAACGGATTCTTGCCCGTTAGGGTTAATCCAACGAAACAAGAATATAAGTGCTACAGGCACAATTAACACCTTAATCTTGTCAAGTCAATTTTATCACCAATCCCTTATGACATAGAGTTTCTATAATGATCTAGACAGATAAGCTAGCGATTTACAACCTCCGATTATATTAGTAGGGAAAACTTATCAAGTTCATAGATCATTTTATTTAGATCCAATCCCTAGGTAGTTCACTAATTATACCAATTTTTTTATATGATTAGTCTTTTACCGGTTAAGGTGTCAAGCCCAATGTTATAAGTGCATTTTATACCCTAAAGATAAAGCAAGTTGTATTTAACCTAATTTAATCATGATGTACAAAGATCAATTTACACAAACTATTTTTTACCATCATTTACTATTGGGTTGCGCTACACCTTATTTACCTGAATTTTACTTATTGTACTTTATCATAAGTATTAGTTATGAGTTGAATATATAACACCGACTAAAAAACATATTTTATAGTTTTTATAAAAAAAGTTATATGATTTTTTTATAAAGACGTTTTGTAAAAAATTAAAATACTAATTAGAAAAATTATTTTAAAATACGCCTTAATTTATTTTATCGGGTGTTGTGGACGGTGGTGACGGGTCGGGGTTTGTAGTAGTGGAGGTTAGCGACGATAGAGATGTTCAGTGGTTTGGTTTTAAGTTTTTTTGATTTTTAACTTTTAAGGCCTATCCGTTAACCGAACAGAACCGTATTGAGAATTTGTCTAACGGAACCAAATTCAACCGAATAAACCTAATTCAGAAAAATGTATAAACCGAATTCAACATATATAGTTATCACTTATTCGGTTAACCAAATTAAAAAAATGTATATCCGTTAACCGATTCAAGAACTGAATTCACAATTCGGTTTTGTTTTTTCGGTTAGATACATGGTTCAGTTTTTGGTTTTTTTACACACCCTTAAGTGACGAGTAGCGTCCATTGGTAGGTCAAACTTGGTAGTAGTGGTTGTGGCGGACTTACGCCGATTTTAGGCCGAACTTGGTAGTAGGGCTTTTAAAAATAAAAATAAAAACATTTTACCGTTTTTTATAAAAAAAAATGTTATATGATTATTTTTTAAAGACGTTTTGTAAAAATATAAAATACCAGTTAGCAATTTTTTTAAAATACATATTAATATATTTTACAGAAAGTGTTTTATAAACATAAAAAATACTTTCTAGAAATACTGATTTTTTGAATGAGATAAAATGACAAGTTTTAAAGTCATTTTTTCAAGAAGAGTGGTACGACAAGTAATACAGAGGGTATGTATAACCTAACCCTACTATAATTGACCAAGTTTGACCATAGTTAACCTACTCTGTCATAAATGTTATAATGGGTCGTTAGGGGTCATAATAAGTCACAATAGGCCATATATCTCCATGTTTGACTATAATTCACTTAATCTTAATCTTAATTTTGGCTTAATTTATTTTACATTTTGCAACTGATATTTAAATTTTAATTTGATTTTCAACGTTTTACTACTGGTTTTATAAATATAATTTCAATATTTTGAGAGCTGTTTTCAACCCCATTTTTTTAGTTTTGATATATATTTTTTCATTTATGCGACCTGATTATAATTTTAATTTTGAATTTTTTTTCGTTTTGATTTTTTTTTGTTTTCATCGTTTTACTACTGCTCTATGCCTGTCATGCACTTAGGTTTGGTAATTATTTGTACTTTATATCCAAAATAATGCTTTAAAAAGACTTAAACTTGGCTTTGGTCAACTCAAGTGTTTAACACCTTATAACTTGTGGAACGGAGCTCATAACCTTATCCTACAAATCCAAACCCATTCCTCTGCCAAAAAGGAGACAGCACAGGTATTCATTCTCTTTTATTTACTGATTTTCAATTTAACATCCATGTTGGTTTTTGTTTATTAGATCCATGTTGGTTTTTGTTAACTGTAATTATTTTATTAAATACTTTTGTTGTGCAATTTGCTGTTTCAACTCTGTGTGTAAAACCAGGGGCAGATTTACATAGGGCGGAGGGGGTTTACCGAAACCCCCGAGTTTTGAAATTGTAGTAGAAAAGTATATAGAAAAAATAAGATGAACCCTTAAAAACTATAGAGTATATAGATTGAAAAAATTGAGGAGGAGAGAAAGAGTGAAGAACATACTTCTTTGTTTTCCGAAGAGAAGAAGATCTTACCAGGTCCTTCTGTGTTTTTTGAAGTGAAGAAGACGATATGCTATGAACTAAAAGGTGATAATTAAATGTATTTTAAAGCCAATGTGGGATTAGCTCACTTGATAGAGGTTCTTGCCTTTTAAATGGGAGGTCCTGGGTTCAAATCCAGGCACGAGGTGAAATATTTGGTATAAGTCTATTCATAATTATGAATATAAATAGGATAGAGTTTTTAAAAAAAAATATATATATATTTTAAAATAATTTAAGTTGGTGGAGAACAGGCTGTACCTACGCAGAGCTATAAGTCTATTCATATTTTCAAATGAAAGGTTTATTTATTCTTTAACTAGTTTAGATCCCGTGTTTACACACGGGGTGAAAAGTATCAATATATAATTTTTTTATATCTTTATATTTTACATGTGTAAAAATATATTACATATACTAAGGATAGAAACAAACTCAAAATATGTAAAAATTAATATACAATTGAGTTTCGAAAATACGTTAACTACTATTTAATATAATTTGACTTTTATTTATTATTTGATTGAAATAAAAGTTACATAATTAAATTTTAAAGTTTCTTATAATAGCGAATAATTTAAAATAAATGTGTTTTATTAGTATAATTATTGTTTTCTTTAAATATATATTATTATTAAAAGGAAATGTATTAAATAAGAGAGAGAGGCGGGAAAAAATGGTGATGATGAATATAGAGGCGACACGTGGCACTAGAAAACCTTTATTTATTATATAGTATAGATTTATTTTACACTTTTGTTTTAGTTTATCTTATACTAAATTAAACCTATATTTATTTTAGGATTATTGGGTTTTATTAATCTCATCTTTTACTTATTGGCCAATAATAATCTCAACTGAGAATATTCTTGCCACTGGTCCCTAATTTCAGACTATTTTTTTACAATGGAACGCCGTTAGAAAAAACTTAACCCCGTTAAATTCAATGACGTGACGTCCATGTGGGCGATTATGTGGCATTTCTTTTAACTATTTAATCATTTTAAAATTTTCCCTTGGTGCTATTTCATGTCCAGAGAATTTTTTTTTCTTGGTGCTATTTCATGTCCTGAGAATTTTTTTTTTTCAATTGTAAATCTATGATGATTATGCTACTAGTACTGCCTTGACAACAAAAGTGAAATTTAGAACCATCACCAACCAAATTGTTAGTATGGATTATTATCATATCAGTCAGTGGGTCATAGTTTGAATTATAAAATCCAATTTGACTAATTTTAATACTTGAGTTCTATGTATAAACCCAAATAATTTGTTTTGTTAGCATAATTTGAGTGAGGAAAACTTTAAATAATAACCATCTATATTTTAACTAAAAAAGAAATGTTTTGTAAATTAATGGAGTAATTAATGAATACATGACTTATGACTTTTGTTTTTTACAGTTTGGTTATTAATTATTTTTATTCTTATTGTTTGTATAAAACTGCAGTTGTGACAAATGGATTTTATAAGTCCAGTTGTTAGTCCTATTGTTGAATCTTTAATTGTCCCCATTAGAAAACGCTTGTGTTTCTTGGTATCCTCTACAAAGTATGTTAAAGATATGAATAAGGAAATGGACCAACTGAAACACACAGAACAAGATGTTAAAGAGAAAAAGAAGACAGCTGATTCAAACAGTCATGAGGTATCTCACCATGTGTCCGCTTGGTTAGATGATGTTCAAAAGATGAAAGACAAGACGCAAAATATTCCAACATCTCGAATCAAATGGTTCAATGTGGCAAAGAGATACAAAGCAGGAAAACAGTCTTATGCTATTCGCGGCCAGATAAAAGCTCTCGTAGAACGAAACAAGTCCGATATCAATTGGACAAATGAACAAAAATCTCTTGCGAAGGTACTATCCAATGTTGCACCGGTTTTTGATGGTACCCAATTTATCTTTGGGTCTAGAGAGTTGATATTCAATGAAGCATTAAAATCCCTACAACCAAATAATGAGGCTCACAAGATGATTGCTTTATGTGGGATGGGTGGTGTGGGCAAGACCACAATGATGGAACAACTAAAGAAAGCTGTAAAAGATCCGAAAATGTTTGATTGGGTTATCAAGGTGGTGATTGGGGAAAACACTGACCCGATTTCTCTCCAACAAGCAATTGCACAATACATTGGTAAAGATTTAACTGAAACCAATAAGGATGCAAGGGCTGACCGTCTTCGTGAAAAATTGGTGGACATGACAGAAGATGGCAAAAAGAAAATTTTGGTAATAATGGATGATGTTTGGAAGGAGGTTGATCTCAAAGATGTTGGACTAAGTCCTTTGCCAAATGGGTTCAAGTTGTTGTTAACATCACGATTTGAAAATGTTTGCACTCAAATGGGTGTTAAACGTGATTCAATTTTTAATTTACACGTCTTAAACAATGTAGAAGCAAAAACATTGTTTTTTGGAATTGCGGGACCTCTTTCAGAAGGTGATGATCCTCAACTCCAAAAGATAGGAGAAGATATAGTGAAGAAATGTGGTGGTTTGCCCATAGCCATAATAACCATTGCCAAAAGTCTTAGCGGTAATATAAAGGAGGCATGGCAAAAGGCACTTTGGCGTTTAGAGAAAGATGACCTTAAAGATCTTGAAAGCATTACACATAGAATATTTAAGATGAGCTATGAAAATCTCAAGGAGGATGACGATAAAGCAATTTTTCTTCTTAGCGGCTTATTTCCATATGATTTTGATATTCTTATAGAGGACTTGTTGAGGTACGGATGGGGATTGAACTTTTTTAAAGATGTCAAAACTTTAGCTACAGCAAGACGCCATGTGAAGATTTGTGTAAACAACCTCATACGTGCAAACTTGTTGACTGAAAGTGACCACATGGGATGTGTCAAAATGCATGATCTCGTGCGTGCTTTTGTTTTAAGTAATTTTTCAAAAGTCAAACAAGCATCAATTGTCAACCATGATATGCTTACAAAAGATACAAATGGGTCTTATGAAAGGATTCTATTAAAGTGCACAGGTCTGTTTGAAATTCCTATGGACTTTAGTTACCCCAAACTCTCACTCTTAATTCTAATGGAGGGGAATAACCTCCTCAAGTTCCGGGAAGATATCTACGAAACAATGAAAAAACTTCAAGTAGTATCTTACGAGAATTTGGGTATTCCATTGCTTCCAGTAACCTTCGAACATTTAACCAGACTTCGAACACTATGTCTTCAATCATGCTCATTCATAAATGATATATCTTTTCTTGGAAATCTTAGCAACTTGGAAATATTGAGCTTTGCTAATTGTAACATAAGTCGGTTGCCATCGAAGATAGGGAAGTTAAAAAAACTAAAGTTATTAGATTTGACGGGATGTGTTGACCTCTGTATTGACGATGGTGTCTTTCAGAACTTGGGCAATCTTGAAGAACTTTACATGAGAGCTTATAATGGTAGTCCCGTTATGTTCACAGATGCCAACTGTAATGAGTTTGAGAAACTGTCGCAACAACTTTTAGCGTTAGAGTTGGAATTTTTTGAGAATAAGGCCCAACCACAAAATGTATCATTTAAAAACCTTGAGAGGTTCAGGATATCCATCGGTTGTGAATTAGAGTACGATGAAAATGATTCATTTAGAAACACAATCAATCTTGCCATTGATTGTAATGAGCTTCTTGAATGTAAGATTAGTGACTTGTTTGAAGAAACAGAGGAACTTCATTTACATGTGAATGATATGAATCATCTTGCAGATGTTTCAATGCATCATTGTTTTTCTAATTTAAGAGTCCTTCATGTATATAAGTGTGTAGACTTGACATACCTTTTCACAGTTCCCGTGGCAAGCAGTTTGAAGAAACTTGAGCGGCTCACAGTTTCCGAATGCCCTGTTCTCAAAGCACTTGTTGGTGAGAATAATGGAGTTGGGGTGATTAAATTTCAGAAATTAAATTTTATGTCTTTGGAGGGTCTACCAAAGATGGTAAGCTTGTGCGACAATGGGATTGAATTACCAGAAATGGTGGAGCTGATACTTGACTGCCTTCCCAACTTCACGAGTATTTATCCTGACAATAATATATCTGCATTGCAATCATTATTGAAGAATGAGGTACACACATTTATTTTGATTTTGATATCTAAAGCTACAAATAATTTATAATTTATGATATATGACATGCTATTTACGAGTCTAACACGACTTACTTACTATGCAGGTTGTGATTCCTAAGTTGGAGAAATTAGATATTTCTAGGATGGAGAACATGAAGCAGATATGGCCATGCCAAATTTCTACCAATGAGATAAATAGTGTTTCAATGTTGAGGCACATTATAGTGAGAGAATGTGATAGCATTATAAATCTTTTTCCAAACAATCCATTGCCATTACTCAATCACTTAGAAGAGCTTGAAGTTCAAGAGTGTTGTTCCATTCAAGTGTTATTTAACATTGACTTGGAAAATGTTTGTGTAATGGAGGGATACATTAGCAGGTTAAGAAGTATTAAAGTTGATGATTTAGGGAAGTTAAAAGAGATTTGGAGAATGGAAGGTTCAAATGACCCTGAAATCCTCATAGATGGATTTAAAGGTGTAGAAAGGATAGAGATAAAAAAATGTTACAACTACATAAATATATTCACACCTACCACAACCAATTTTGATCTTCGAGCACTTACTACATACATTTCATATAGTACTGGTAAAAATCTGGAAGAAAGGGAGAAAACGATTATATCGACTGCGAGCGACCAAGAGGTATGTCAAGTCATGTCATCCTAGTTGTTTGCATTTTCTTTAACTAAAAATTTGACTAAGATTGTTAATTGCATTTAATTTTACATGCAGATTGATGTTATATCAGAAATGGATGCTTATATTCCTAATGTCACATACCCATCTTATCTTTTACACACTTGTCATCACCTTCAACATCTTCAACTAGGAGATGATGAAAGAGTGGAGGTGGTGTTTGATATGGATAGTTCAAGTAGTAGCGAATCACCAACAATTCGAGATACTCAACCGCCACTAATACTTCCCTACCTTAATGTTCTAGAATTATATCAGTTGAACGAGATGAGTCACGTGTGGAAGTGTAATTGGAATAAATTCGTAATTCCTCAACATCAACCTTTGGAATTTCCGTTCCAAAATCTGACAGACATATCGTTGTGGAATTGTCCTAGAATAAAGTACTTGTTTTCACCTCTAGTGGCAAAGTATGTATCCAACTTAATGTGGGTCAATATAGATGAATGTGATGGTATTGAAGAAGTTATTTCAGGTAGAGATGATGAAAATGAAGAAAATACATCTACATCTTCCCATAAGGACACCACATTTTTTCCTCATTTAAACATTCTTATGCTTAGTAATCTGTCGTGTCTAAAGCGTATTGATGGTGGTGATACAAGGAGCGGAAAAATTTCCTCCAATACTACTAATGCTATTCATGATCAATTCCAGGTATGATGCTAGGTTTATTTATCATTGTAAAAATCAGACCATGTAATACAAATTAATTTGTGATTCATTGCAGAGTGCTCAAGTAATCGGTGCTTGTTGGTCGTTGTGCCAATACCCTAGACAGATATCCATACACAATTGTGATACAGTGTCAAGTCTAATTCCATGGTATGCAGCACCGCAAATGAAAAGGCTTGAAAAACTGAAAATAAAATTATGCAAAACCATGGTGGAGGTATTTGAAAGTAATTTGATGAATACTTACAGTGTTGATGAAGAAAGTGCTACACCACGAAAAAACATTGCTACTGTTGTACCTCAACTCTCCAACTTAAAAAGCGTGTTTATAACTGAATGTGACGTTCTGTCACATGTGTTCACATTCTCCACTCTTGAAAGTCTCAAGCAACTCAAAGAGTTGAGAGTTGAAAGATGCTTTGCAATACAGGTGATTGTAAAAGAAGAAAATGAAACATCATCAAAACTTGTGGTGTTTCCTCGTTTAGAGACCATTGAACTTGATGATCTACCAAACCTTAAGGGTTTCTTCTTGGGAATGAATAACTTCCGTTGGCCCTCATTGGATAATTTTATGATCAATGATTGCCCTCAGTTGGTAGTGTTTACATCTGGACACTCAAATACTCCAAAGCTCAAGTACATCCGTACAAGCTTAGGCAAACATAATCTTGAATGTGGCCTTAACTTTCATGGAACGATCAATCAGGTACACTTTGAATCATCTACTAAAGTAACAATCCCATGTAAACGTGTTAGCTTAGACTTTAATAAGTCACAATATAACTTAGTAAATAACTTTAATAGACAACTTGGTTTGCAACAATGTCAAACTGATAAATGTAAGTTACAATTGTCTTGCATTATTTTGAAATGTGAACTATAAGATTTTTTTCATGCTAGAAATCCTTGGGGTGGTTATAAATTTGTCGAAATGGTAAAGATTTTCTTTTTGTATCCGACTCATTTTGTCAAAATATAACAAACACATTGTGTTTTCTTTTTTGGTAGACTGCATTCCCAAGTTCAGATCCTATCATTTCAAAAGGGATGCCCTGCTCTTTTCATAATTTGGTAGAATTATCTATGGGGGACAGAGATGTTGGAACAATTATTCCATATAATGTGCTGCTACAATTGCAAAAGCTTGAAGAGATTCATTTAAAGTCATGTAATTCGGTAGAGGAGATATTTGAAGTAGGACCAAAAGGGACAAATACTAGTGATTTCAATGAATCACAAACTATTGTTAAAGTTCCAAACCTAAGACAAGTGAACTTAGAGTGGCTAGACGGTCTAAAGTATTTATGGAATAGCAACCGATGGATGGCACTGGAGTTTCCAAATCTAACAAGCGTGTCTATTCAACTATGCTATAGTTTGGAACATGTTTTTACATATTCTATGGTTGGTAGTCTACTTCAACTTCAAGACCTACGTATTGGTATGTGCGACAATATAGAGGTAATTGTCAAGGAAGAGGAAGACTTTGACGCCAAAGTAAATGAGATTATGTTACCTCGTCTAAAGTCCATAAAACTAGAATATCTTTCAAGTCTCAAAGGATTTTGGTTAGGGAATACGGCTTTTTCATGCCCATCGTTGGATACTTTACAAATCAACTCATGCCTGTCGATTACAATTTTCACCAAGGGGCATTTGGCTACCCCGAAGTTGAAAGTAATAGATACAAGGATTGGGTTGTGTAATGTAGGAGGAGACCTCAACTCCTTTATAAAGACCAAACAAGAAGAGGTATGTACGTTCATATTAACATGTTGTTCCCTCGTTTGATGGCTATGAAAAAGGCCCATTTCATGAAAAGATAACAAACTTCCATCAAACATAAGAACTTAAAATCAAGTTAATGTTACTTACCCTTCTTAAGATACATGTAAAAAATTTCACCGTTTTTTTCTTCATCAATTTGCTGCAGGGGCATCAATTCTAGAACATGCAGATCATACGTTTTATTTGCAAGGCTTTACAAGGTAAAATTTCATTCTATAAAGTAATATAAATAAAACATTTACTCTAGAAGAGCATTGGTGTGAGGGGTCATCAAACATAAGAGCATTGGTGTGAAGTAAAAGTATGCATGTGTGTCTAACATTTTCATTAGCTATTAAAACTTTGCTATACTACTGTCAAAAAGTTTGATAAGGTATACAGGGGCGGATCTACGCCTAGGGCAGGGGTACCTGTCGGTACCCCTCAACTTTCGACGCGTAGTGGGAATTTTCGACGCGCAGCGGGAATTTTTTTTTTTTTACCGTTTTATGTATCCAGATACCCCTGAACGAAATTTTAAATACCCCTGGATTTTTTTCCTAGATCCGCCACTGAAGGTATATGTTCCTTTTAAATAGTAAATATTAAAATGTGATCAAATTTCCTTTAATATATCAAGATCTATATAGCACTTGAGTTCTTGCATGTGTTTTTAAGGAAAAAGATTAAAAACATTTCCTTTTAATAAACTTATTTTTTAAGAATAACAAAAAAGTATGCCATTCCAGAAATGAAAATTCATTTAAATAATTGTAAAATTTCAAACACAACTGTGGTGCTTTCTTGAAAACTGAATTATATTAATTTTAATAATTTCAGGATTTATCCTAAAAATGGGTTATATAGCCTCAAAGAGCATTACAACATTAAAGACAGTTACACCATTTACAGGAATTGTGCATATTTTTTTTTACCATAAACATAAAGTTATAACTACAAAAGCAGTTTAGACTTGAAAAGAAGAACTTACTTCCAATCAAGCATGTCCAAGTGCCCAACAGCCAGAGCACCTCATCTTCAGAATTAGCAGCATCACAGAACTCCATTTCAATCCCAAAAACGTCAATCACATTTTCATTTACATGTTCCATGAACAACAAGGAGATCCAAGCTCGGATACCAGACACAAAAGGGTGTACAGGGGAGAACACAAGGTAATCAAATGCAAGTGCTCTGTAAGAAGACCGGTCAATATAGTCAAATGTTGACTTGCTGATTAACAAGCGACTTTATTGGAATCCTTTCTAGCTACAAAGACGGAAACACTAACGGTTTGAAAGGATTCCAATAAAGTCGCTTGCATAATCAACAAGTCAGTATTTGAATCCAGCTGGTTTTTGTCTTTAACCCCCTTGAAGACCACCTGCCCAGCGCATGCTGCGCTTTATCCGATCTCATTAGTTAACAAGGTATTGGTGGGGTTCCATCACTAGTAAGTTTGCTGGTAACAGGTTCTCACGGTTACCAAAAAAATGGTAAACCCCTTATAAGATTTCATAACATTAAAGCTGGGAATGTATTGGATTTACAGAAATTAAATTAACAGTTTGCGGTCTATCTTCCTGCACAAGCTATTGCTGTTCAGTGTGGATACAATGATCAAGCATAAATCCACTTGAATAGGTTTGTTGATCAAGATTTTCTTTAATTTACCATTTTACCCTGATAATATAGACTAATGTTAAGCAATGGCATTCATCAGATACAAGGATCATAACATATTAACATGACATGATTATCTGGAAACATCTTGTAACACAAAAACCCTAAGAGGGCGTTTGGTTCACGGAATCTATTGGAATTGTAATTGAAATTTGAATTTGAATTGGAATCCTTTAATAAATTATAATGTGTTTGTTTTGATTAATTAGTGAAGGAATTGGAATTTAAAAAATGGAAATTACAAAGTTACCCTAATATGCCCCAACGCCTCATTCATCAATTTTGTTCCTTCTCTCCATCTTCATCTGTAGTTCCCTTTCTCCGGCAGAAGATTATCTTCTTCAACCAAATCTTCAATCGAACAAAACGATATTACGTAGGAAAGTGAATAGGAACAAACAATATTCTGTAGTTCCTAATCGGAACAAATGATATTCTGTAGTTAGTTCCTCAATCGAACGAAAAATTTTCAATCAAACCATCAATCGGAACGAAGGTTTCTCAATTAGAAACTCAAACATGAACGGTTTTCCATCAGAACCTCAATCTATTTTCTTTCACGTTCATTGATCATGATTCATTTACGGATTGAAAAAGTCGAACCAGTCACAGATGATGATGAAATAGTTTAGATAAACAATAATGGATAAGATCATCGAGGGACAAGAGTAGCTATGGAGAACACAGTCGACGGAGAAGATCGGCGAAGAAGAAGAACGGTAACAAAAAAGTTTGCCAGGAAGATCTGTGAGGGAGAAAGCAACAACGATGTTTGAGAAATTATACACATTCCGGTGGAACTTAAAAACTTTCCTTTAGGATCTTGAAGGATTTGGAATTCCATTAAACAATGGTTGGAATCTCAATTCCAATTCCATCCAACCAAACAGCCCCTAATTTGTTAAACTTCACAAACCACGAGTATGGCTTTCGCAACAAAATCATTTCATATTCGGATTGAGATCCATTCAATTCAAACTATCTTCACCATTAAATTGTAGTTTTGGAACCGAAACAAAGTAATTAAACTACAATTTTTATGATTAAAACATTTATAGAAGGAGATAAGATGAAGTGATTACCGTTTAATCATGAAACGAACCGCGTCTGCAAAGTAATTAAGGGCAATTTCAAAGGCAATCAAGGAGAGAAATATAGAAACTTTTTGTTTTACTTAAAAGTATATTTTCTTTAAACTCTCTCCTCTTTATATCTTTTTCTTACGACCTATTTCTTTTACTCTAAAATATACCTCAATTAATTATTTTTTAATCAAACAAATAATACTATAAAACTAACATTTTATACTCGTTAATTTGATACTACCCTTACTACTTTCTAGATTTTCTTTTTCATTTTTCACGATATACTATGAGTCTATGATAAATAGTAAGGTAGTGAACGCCTCTTAATGATATAACAGTCAATTACAACCTTGTTTTTAGGCCTACTCGGGTTTTGGGCCCACACTCATAGTTGACTCGCCTACTACTATGGGTTTCACGACACTGTTCCATATGGAAAGAGTCATTATCGGTAACGGTATGTCGCTTCCTATTTCCCATACCACTCTTTCCTACGTTTATCTCACTGTACTTTTGTTCTTAGAAATGTCCTTGTTGTCTCTATTCTAGCTAAATTCTTTGATCTATTACACAACTTGTTATCGTTTATCCCATTGCAGTTATTTACTCACACTTTGGTTTGTCTGTTTAGACTTTATCCGAGCAGATCCTCCACCACGTCCTCACCAGCTCTACTCCTCATCTGCTACTGCTTTTGCATCATGAGATGGCCTTCCCGCTTAGGAAATTAACCTGATTCTACTTTGCCTCGTCTTTCCATTTTACATATGTCAAATAAGTCCTTAAACAAAGTCTTTAACTCTTATCAAACTTCTAAATCTAGTAGACCTCCTTTCTATTATGTTGATTCTCATTCTATTATGCCTTTACATACTATACATTATGATATTTGGGGACCCATTCGCACTGTTTCTGGATTTGGCTACAATTAATTTATTATATTTACTGATTATTTTAGCCATTTCACGTGAATATACCCGTTATTTTTTTATGTTACGCTGTAGTTTCCTTTCGCCATTTCAATCCCCTAGTTGAAAACCTATTTTCCTGCACCATTAAACATCTGCGGTGTGATGGTGCTCTTGAGCTTGTTCATGACTAGATGCCAAATATCTTTCAGACTCCAAGATTGCCTACCGTATCACCTATCCCTACACACCCCAACAAAATGGGGTGCAAAGCGAAAAAATCGTCACCTTTTTTCGATTGGTTAACCCTTACTCTTCTATGCTTATC
Organism: Smallanthus sonchifolius; assembly: GCA_023525975.1. Classification (NCBI taxonomy): domain Eukaryota; kingdom Viridiplantae; phylum Streptophyta; class Magnoliopsida; order Asterales; family Asteraceae; genus Smallanthus; species Smallanthus sonchifolius. The sequence continues at coordinate 53,261,686 of CM042041.1, read as the reverse complement.
TTCCTCAGCTAGCGTTTATGATATGATGCTTATGACACTCTACCTTCTACACCTTTTCGTCATCACTCCTCTCCCTGTGAGGTTCTTTGTGGCACTACCATATAAATCCCTCATTTGTACATTTAGACACTTTTTTTCTGATTACCGGCATTTGATTTTTTTGAATTCACGGGGAGTAAAAAGAGTGTATTTTTATGTAGAAATACAGTAGAAAGAGTATGGTTTTTGGTGTAGAAATATAAATAAAGGTTTATGTATTTATAGGGTTTTTTTTTTTTTTAAATCCAACGGCTATCTACCCTTTGGAGAACGGCTAGTTTCTTCCATTTCACATTTGTCGATCACGGGTACATATACCTGATTTCAATACCCGCAAGGCTTGCGGCGGTGAACCCTTTATACCCGAGCTTCCCGAAATTGGTACCCGGGTGACACCCCTTGCACCCTAAAGGAAGTAATATCAATTTGGAAGTGTTCCCAACCAAAAATAGTAGGTAAGTTCTTGTTATTAAGTTTTTAATTAGGAGTTTACATATTTGTTTTTGCTTATTTGGGTGGAGACTTTTGAGAAGATTATCCATTCTAGAATTACTCCCTCCCAAGTATATTTAATTGTGGAGTTCTCCTCTAATACGTAACACATGTACCCAAAACGCGTTGGCAGTACGCTTGTCCACGACTGATGTATGTTTTACCTAGGGTGTTACATATATAAACTTAGTTTTTTAGTTTTTTACTATTATATATGAATTTTGGGTGTTTTTGTTCAAATTTTTGCAGAAAGTGAGTTCATGTTCATATCTATATGGTGCTGCTTTTACTCAGTTTTGTAAATTGCACATAAAATCAATTATAACTTGATTTGAGGCGTGCTTCCATAAATTTAAAAGGTAGATGAGTATAGTCTAAATTTGTTATAGTCTCATAGGAGATTTTTGACACTAAATTATTATTAAAATCATCAGAAGGGGTCAAATTGAAGTGCTAATTGAGGCAAGAGTGTGAAGTATTCACTAGAGAGTCCAAATTATATAGGACCGATACCAAATATAATGCATTACAAGTAATCCAAAAAGGGAACAAACTATAGATGATTTTCAATAAGAAAAATCAAATGTAATGACTTATTAGGGAATATATTATTTCTTGAATTTGCAGCATCATTTAGATATAAAACTAGTTCGTATCTTTCTCTTGTATCCATTCCATAAAACTGCTAAGATTTCTGTGTGAGCTTCCTCCATTTCTGAGGCTACTTGCCACATTTTCTTTAACATCCAAAGCCGTAGCTCTCAACGCTTTGTCGTTGAGTGGGTGTTCTATCTTACTTTTTATTTCCCCTCGAGTGATGATACCCGATTCATCTTTGTTAAACCCCAATCCAATCTTCCAGGCATCACAAATATAAGTTTCGTTAAGAAATTGATCAGAATCATATGGCGTTCCAACCACAGTGAGTCATGAAACAAGCTACAGAAGGATGAGCCAAGACCTTCTGTTGTGGTGTCCAACTCACGATTCTCCCACGAGACCCCACTCGGTCCATATAACCATCTGGGTAGTAAGCTGTAGTCTCCTTGGTCATACCGGGGCTAACCACCCACAAGAATGGTCTGTTGCTAAGTTCAAGACCAAGTGCCAATTCTTCAAACTGAGTTTGGTTGAAAATAGCAAAGCTGCCAAATGCAATATAAATGACTGAACATGTTGGTTGTTGATCAAGCCATGATAAGCACGTTGAGTCTTCTTCCCAGAATTGGCCTGCTTGATCAGCAAGCCGGTTGCTTGCTAGAAGAGGGCCTATGGGAGATACTTGTGAATACAAGCTAAACACTTCAGGCTCTAATTCAGTAGTTGAGTTGCATATAATCCAATCTGCGAATCCAGTAACTTCTACGGTGTCCACTACAATCTGAAATGCAGCTTCAACCATAGCCGAATCCTCATAACGCGCCCACCAGAGATTCGTAGATTTTATAGGAGCCATAGTTTCTGAGAATTGAATCATCTTACCATCTAGAGGCATGCCTAAAAGAATGTTAAAGAAATATATAAGATTAAACGTATTTAAAAGTTGGTATGTACACATCGTAGCATCTTAAATTTTCCCATTAAAATGTTGTTTACTTTTTTCTCTAACAACATCCATTATACAAAACTTGAATATTTTTTCTTTTAAGGGTTTTAATTATTATTTTTTATTTTATACCCTTACCCTACTTTAAAACAACTTCAATGTAAGCGTATTATAAGAATATGTTTTTTTATCTTACTTATTTTCATTTAAATATGTATTTTCTGCCGAGAAGAACCCAAATATTGGTTTGGTTTATTCTTTCTAGTATCTTGCTAGAAGATTTTTTTAATATAATTTAATAAAATATCCTGCGATGTTAAAAAAAATAGGCAAATTAGTTTTTTTATTGGCCGGTAATAAATTAATAGTTTGGGTGGTGATAATCCTAACTTTCAATTTTGTTGTCAATGATTGTCCAAATAGCATAATCATTCATAGATTTACACTTAATTTCGCACAAAATGACGCTTTAAATGAAATGGAGAAACTTACAAGCGAAATCGAGTGAGAATCAAGTGTAAATAAATGATTTTTATGCTACTGGGGCCGTCATTGACAACAAAAGTGAAAGTTAAAATTATCACCAGCCAAACTGTTAATTTGGATTATTATCGACCAATGAGTCATAGTTTAAATTATTAAAAAGAAATTTACCAAAAAAATATATATATATACCGTTATCGCTTATGATTCCATCATCAATCAATCTATGAAAGCATAACGTGGTTGCCAATGTAGTAGCTGAAGCGGGGCAGAAGGCTGCTACTCGAATACCCATCTTCTTCCCCACTCGTATCGCCCATCCCATGGTGAAATCAGCAATAATACAAGTGATTTTACAATCATCATCTTTGTTAATCATCTCTTCTAGCTTGTGGGGCATATGTTGAAATATTGATTCAATCAACTTAGAAGTGTTACTCCTGTCTGCACATGGTTCTAACCCATCTGGGATTGAAATCATTTGCATTAGATCACCATCATAATCATCTTTCTTTAACCAATTTCTTGTAACCACCTTGTGAGTGACCTCTGTGTTTATGAATGTAACTTTGATGCCTTCCTTTACTAAAACCTGAGCAAGCTCCATTGCAGGAATTACATGGCCTTGTGCCGGAAGAGGTATAATTACAACATGAGGTTTTCCCATGGTTTCTAACCGAGTTTTGTAAGAAGTGTTGATGCTTTCAATACTTGATATATTGTTAGCTCATTTATTGTGTATATATATACATGTTGGTTCTTGTACCATGTGAAGCGAGTGGGGTTTTTTGATACGTGTATTTTAGACGACGTCACATAATTACAATTTACAAGTATTTCTATATGGAGAGAGTATTGTAATGATTTGGACATGGCATTACAAACATGGGCACTTTGAACTAGAGCGGGCAAAACGTCTTGTGTTGTGTTAAGCAGGTTGAATATGAGAAGTGTAACTAAACGTGTCATTTTCTTAAGGGGTTACATGACATGTTTAATAAGCGGGTTACACGACATGTTTAACACGAAGTTTAATAACACGAATGGCACACGATTAAATATTGATAACTCAACAACACGAGTGACACGAAATACTTACATCTCTGCAAGATAATTTCGAAAACCTAAAAACAATAAAAATACTTGCATCTCTCCAAGATAATTTCGTATCTGTTGGAGTTAATCTTGATAGGGTCAAGTCCGTTGAATTCAAGTCGGGTCATTGGTGAATTCAAAGTGGGTTAAAGAACGGGTCATGGAGTAGATAGGTTAGCAAGAATATTAATTTAGGCACATGTTTTTAGTGTTTTAGTTAGAGAGTCAAAGTAGTGGTTTAGTGGGTTTGGGAAGGGTTCAAATACTAACCAACTTTTTATGTGATAACCGTACTAACCATTATAAAACAATCACATTATTTATAAATTATTTTTTCTTTTAATTGTTAAAATAGTATTTAAGTATCTTGAATAAATATTTTGAACGTAATTACGAAAATGATGAGTTTTACATATACGTACCAAATAATGTTACATATACGTGACACATAGTGTTTACATATATGTAACATTAACGTGTTACATATACGTAACACTATGTTTGAGAATGGTTGTTATGGTTATCACATAAATATTGGTTAATATTTGAACTTCACCCTAATAGGGTTAATGGTGCCTAATATTTAGAAGCAAGGTCTTATTTCCTATTTATGTATGTTTTTATTTATAAATGAAAGTATGCAAAAAGTAAGAGAGTTTGAAGCAGTAAAATTTAAAATTACTCTCTAAATCACTAGTCTATTACAACCGTATCTGTAATAAGGAACATGTGAACATAATGCAACAAGTAATAGGAACCAAGCATTTATTTTTGGATGCGACAAGCATTCTTAATTACCTGCATGTGATACATATGTGAACGGGGACCCAAATTTTTTTTTTAACGACAACACCTTAATATTCTAGGATAATTGGGTTTCTCCGGGCAACACCTAGAACATTCAGGGTAGCCCACCACAGGAGAAACCCCCAACTGGGTAAACCACCTGACCTGACCACAAACTTTTTTTTTTGCTGTGACCAAGATTCGAACCTAAAACCTGTACTATGGGAAGTCTTGGGGCTACCATTGCACCAGATGGCGAACGGTAACAGGGACCCAAATACCAGAAAGGTTTGACTAGTCCTAATATAAAACAACGATGATTTGAGATATAAATTTGGAAAAACACAGAAAATTTATAATAATCGTTATTCTAAAAACAAAACATTTATTAATTTTAAGCATTCAGATCAATCTATATGAATTAGATTTTATTATTATATAAGTAGCTTTTAAGTTTTTGGGTTTCATTTTATGTGATTTTTGTTTTTGTGCAACTATGGGCTTTATGTTGTTTTGACTATTTATCATTCCGGTTTTCCCCTTCTAATTGAGGGGGTTCAAAGAGTTGAAGATCGTCAAATAACTAAGGTGGTGTTTGAGATTATTTCTTAGGAAATATTAATTATATGAGTAGTGTAAAACACAAATCATAAAAATCATGTGAAAACGTGAGAATCATTTTAAAGAGAAAACATGATTTTGAAAGGTGATAGATTGAGACATTTTCCTTCGAAACGTCCGCAAAATCAAACACACTGTAAATTAAAAATTAAGAGGTTGCTTTCTTTCAAACAAGAATAATTAGGGCTAAGAAGGAGGGGGGTTCCTGTCGGGGCCTACGCGGCACTGCACCCACTCCACTCTCATACACTCACCTTAAGACGTATAAGTGATTCACAACCAATAGTAGGGGTTAAGGAGGGAGCGGGGTTTATAGCGTACATGCTTTGATATTTTAAGTTGATACTAAAGTAAAAGTAACATTTGCCGTTCAAAAAAAAGTAATGGGCGTAACTTATCAATACTCATGAGCGTCAGATGTTCAAAATTTTCATATTTAGGATATTGGAGAAGTCAGAAACTTTCTAGGCATTAAAGTTGAACAATAAAATGATGTTACCATCAAAGGGTGAATGCTGATATGCCTAAGATATCAACGAGGAAGCCGTCGTATTTGATTGCAAGCGAGTTAATACTCTAACGAAACATAGTGTTATGCACTTATACTCGCATTAAGACACAACTTTAGCTAAAGACTTAAATCTTATATATTAATACACTACTAAAAGAGCATAGTATCATCGACGAGACTCTTTGTCGGCGATGGTGACTAACGACGAGAATCCATCAATGATACTCTTTTAGATAAACCATCGTGGGTAATCCATTTACTGACTTATCACTGACGGGCTTTAGAATTTATATACTTCCAAAATTACCAAGGAGTTTTTTTAGTAAAAAAATTAATTTAATTTAGTTATTTCTAGTTTTAATATTTAATATAATTTAATAATTTTTATTGGTTTTTAATCATTTATTTTGTTAATAAAAATTTTAACAATATTTTATCAAAACTTATAATAATCCATTTTTAGTTAAATTAATTTCAATTTACCGAACATATAAATAATAAACAAAAAATAAACCGTAAATTAAAAAAAAATCTAATTATAATTAAAATTAAATACAGTACATGTTTGATATATAAGTAGCTATGGGAGGGTCTTACGATGTTATCGGGTCTCTGTATCGTCTACGGGCTTAGGCTAGTTTGGCTACCAATCAAGCCATTGCCACCTCGAACGACGCAATCCTGCCTCGATCAATTTTCCGCTCCATTTGGATCGTCGCCAATATTATTTGCAACTCGGTCCTTTACACACATGAAACAAATTAATGATTACATATATATAATTTGTTTATGATAAAATAAATATATTACATGGATGGTCATGTGATAAGACCATATTACAAGTTTGGTCCCTAACTTTGAATAATTACGTTTGTGGTCTTTACTGCTCACTCAAACGAAACACATACGTATGATCCTTAGACCGGATGAAGGTTAACTTTTTTTTCCGCACTAAACACAAAGCGGACACCACCTCATTCATCTCCACTAAAACATTCTTTGTTTTCATTAAACAAAATCCAAAAACTTAATCCAGGACATGGAAACCGTTTGGTTCATGAAATCTAATTAATGAAATTTGAATTAAGATAGGAAAACATTTCATCTGAAATTATGTTTCTGTAACGAACCAAAATCCGGGTTTCGTTTTCAAATAAATAAAATGTTCTAATAAATATTATGGTGAAAATAATATTTTAGAAATAAGTTGAAATAAGTGGGTTTCAAGTTTGTAATGAAGTTATACTAGTTTTCACTAGTTTTGGAATGAAATTGGTGAAATGAAAGTTGAGGGGCCAAAAGTGTAACAAGGCAAATCTGCCATTTTGACTAGCCAAGGTCAAAATTGAGTTCATTTGTGTTGTTGAAATCGTTCTTGAGCAAGAGAAAAAAAGGAGAAAAACGATTGTTGAAGCAAATCGTGCATTTGAGCTTGAAACCGTGAAGGTGTTGGCTTGCACATCATCCTTCTAACATCAAGTAAGTGATTTACTTCCTTTGATTTCACTTTGAATGTGATTTTTGGTGGGTTTTGAAGAAATCCAAAAATCGAGTATGCATGTGGTGAATTAGTGTTAGATTGTAGATAATCTAGCTAAACTAAAGGTAAAGAGTAGTGATTTACATCCTAGAACCCTTTGATTATGATTTTGAAAAGTTAGGGTTCACAAGGTGGAAATTGAGGGTGTTTGGATCATGATGCTAGAATGATGAATTAGTGAAGATTAGGTGTTTAGGTGGTAATAAACACTTGAACAAACACCAAATTGACCTAATAAAAGTTATTGATTAAGAAATTAGTGTCAAGGTATTGAAAGAAAACTCAAGGAGGTGAGTTTGTGTTGAAAAAGGGTGTTTGGTCATGGGAATAACCCAAACGGGTCAGTTTGGGTTGGAAAATGAAAATTTGGTAGTGGACTCAATTTTAATGTGATGATGTATGTATGTTAGATTACTAAACTAGGCGTATATGTTTAGGTAATCAAATTGCGAAGCTAGAAGGTGGTGCGGGATCTTCCAACTCAAAAGGTAAATGCCTTTGCACTTATTTAGTAATGATGATAAATGGGTGTAATATGTGATATGTATGCATACAATGTGTTCAAATGAATAAGTATGATTATGACACGAACTAGTATGTGATGAGTATGAATGTAGTTATAGTAAATATACTATAATGGATATGTGTAATTGAATGTATGTGGTTATAGTGGTAGAACTATAATGGTTATGTGAATGAATGTAGTTATAGTTGAATTACTATAATGGAAATGTGAAATGAATGAATATGGTTATAGTGCAATACTATAATGGATATGCATGAATGAGGTTATGATCTAAGAATCATAATGGATATGAGGTTATGATCTAAGAATCATAATGGATATGAGGTTATGATCTATGAATCATAATGGATATGAGGTTATGGTTAAAATAACATAATGGATAAGAGGTTATGATCTAAGTATCATAATGGATATGAGGTTATGGCCTATGAGCCATAATGGATATGAAATTGTGGATAAGAATGTTAAATGAAAGAAATGAAACTTGTAGTGGAAATGCAAGTGTTATGAACCTTAAATGACCTATTGGATGTAAACGGGTCAAACTCAAACGGGTCATATGGGTGAATGGGTGGAAACAAGTAATAAATACTTGTTTGTTATGTTCATTATCATTACTAACGGTGAAATATTCATGTGGTTTTGTAGGCAAAGCTCCGATGTAGGTCAAAGTCAAGTCCAAGGCGTTGAAGGATTCTCGTATGCGTTTTGGTATTTTTGAGGGTTTAAAGGAAAATCCTTAGATGTTAGTGTATATTGATACAAGAAATTATGTTTTTGGGTGTTTATAAATGTGTATGAATGTTTTTGGTCAAACCCAAAAGTTAGAAATGTTTTTGTGACTTGTTGATGAAAATGGTAGAAATTTGGCTAAGTGTGGAACTGGGCAAACTGAGTAAACTTTCTGTTTACTCAAGTCCCTCGCGGTACGCGAGGATGGGGAGGAGGTCTCTCGCGCCACGCGAGAGATCCTCCTGTGGACATGCCAAAGATGGGTCTCTCACGGTACGCGAGGATGGGCAGGAGGGTCTTCACGATACGCGAAGAGCCCTTCCTGCGGACAGTGTAATTGGGAATCCCTCGCGGTACGCGAAGGGATTTCCCAAGTTCTTCACGGTACGCGAAGGTATAAAAAAAATAAAAAAATTCTTGGGATAAATGCTTCCGCGTGTGTTTAAACGTTTTAATAATTGGTGTTTCAATTATGGGTGTTACAATTTCGTTGAATTAGAAAATTTTACATTGATGGAATTCAACTTTTCCTTCATTAGTGTGAAGGATTTCTACTAAAAATGCCCATCTATTATTTTTGTCTCTTCTTCATCTGTTTTTTGCATTTTATCGATTCAAAAAATAATTTCTTCTGTAAACCAAATAAAAGAGAAAACTATAGTTTTTGTCCCTGAGGTTTACCCCAAAAATCACTTTATGTCCCCCTACTTTAAAACTGCTATTTGAGTCATCGTAGTTTCTATTTTCATCACTTTTCGTTCCTTTACCAAACAATAACAACAAATTATTCTATAAATCAAACTGGAATTGTAGGCAAATTCTTCCATAAACCAAATCACCGATTCTTCTATAAATCAATCCAAAATAATGACAGGAAAAAATAATTTACTCCGTAAACAGAAGTTAATGTAGCTATCTATGTGAATTCTTATTGTTGTAGTTAAAAAAAAGTAAACAAAAGTCAACAACAAATTCGAACATGAATCTAAAACAACAAATTTCAAAAGAAGCCAAAACCCAAATTAATTATGACAACAACAAACCATCGATGTTCATTGAATTTTAATCGAAAACACAGTGGGCATCTATTTGAGACCCCAACCAACGAATCGAGCAGCGAATCAAGACCTGATGATGAAATCCAGGTCGATTCCGTCTTATCGTGTGCAACTCAAGTAAATTGTTTTTGGTATGATGGGTAGAACAACTATGAGTCGATATAGGGTTGGTTTCGGCTCTGATACCAAATGATAGGGAATCAAAGTAGGTAACGGATAAAAAATTGAATTAAAAAAAACGAACGGGTAGAAACGGATAGGCAACGATAGGTCGAGATACATATTTCATCACTCGAACTAATCGTTGGGCAATCTAAAATTGAATTAAGATATATATTCATCACTTAACTCATATTTAGAATCCAAAGAACACCATTCAAACAAACCAAGTTTGAACTAACAATGGAAGGTTCAAATTTAACAAAACTTGCACATAATATTCAACAAAAACTCTTTGCCTTCATTCCTGAAACTTACTTATTACATAACGAAAATTAGAACATGGGTCCTGTTGGATATTTTAGTGTAATTAGACTAACTTGTTTGATCAATACATATTATCATAAATATCAAATAAGTTAGGAGGTGAGGAGTGTACGCTTATTTGATTTTATCATAATATAATGGGGTATGGGGGCAGCGCCCCTAGAAGCGGGGTCTGAGGGGCGGCAGCCCCTGGTGGGGTCTAAGGGGCAGAGCCCATGGCTAGGATCGAGCTGCCTTTGGCAGTTATCTGGTTCCAGATTAATTCAAGATTGATCATACGTTTCTTTTACTGTTTCATCTCCTTCATCACAGAATTTAACATATTGTGTTCTAAATTATCTCTGAATTGTATCCGATCAATTCATTTGGGTGAACCACCAAATAGATTTGATATGAAAGTGTTTCACGCCTTTCAGAGAGTCCAAGATCAATTCGTTTTCTGAAATTTCTACAACAGGTCCCGCTAATTACAAACTATGAAATTTGAAATCAATTGTACAATCTATTCTACAAACTAAGTGGTGGCATTTCGCTGAGAAAAAAGAGAGGGAGAGTTTGAATGGGCGGTGGTGGTTTGCGACGGTGGCGGCGACGGTTCGTCAAGAGAGAACATCGGGAGGGTGAGGGGGTTTATATTATTATTATTATAAATACTACTAGTGTTAGAACCCGTGTATTACACGGGGACAAATAAACAATACAATGTGAAATGAAAACATATGTTAAATATAAGATTTAGGTAATATCAGTACAAATATTATATTGTATGAGGAAGAAAACTTAAAATAAACTTGTAAGTTTCATTCCCTTCATACTTTTATAGCTTTGCTTATTCACTTCCTTCATTCATGAGACCTAAAAGCACAATATATACACACAGTTAGTTAAAATTTCATGCATGCGTAGAAATACCCTCAAGAAAAGAAAAAACAAACCATCATGAGAATCAAAGAAGCTTTTCTTATTTTTCATCCAGCAACTTAATGCATAATATAAACCTATAAGTCATACTTTATTAAAATCAAGCTAACCCAGTTGAGAAATTAAGTATCCAATGCAATGACATATAAAATTGCGAAGTTTTCAAATTACAAACAACCATGCCTATCTTTGCATCATTTACAAAATTGAAGCTCATATATATTAGTCAATTAGCAGTAAAAAAAAGCATGAAAGTTGAACAAAACAACACTTTAGCCAAACCTTTGAGCCATAAAATCTTTCATAAGATCTGCAGTAAAAACTTCAAAAAAGCTACAGTAAAACTAAAATCTGCGATATTATCAACAAACAAGCCTGTCTATCTTTGCATCATTTACAAAATAGAAACTCATATGCATTACTCAATTAGCACTAAAAAACATGAAAGTTGAACAAAACACTTTAGCCAAACCTTTGAACTATAAAATCTTTCATAAAAACTGCATAAAATCTGCAGTAAAAACTAAAATTTGCAATAAAAACTGAATAGAATCTGCAGTAAAAACTGTACAGAACCTGCAAGAAAAACTGCATAGAATATGCATAAAAATCTGTAGTTTTACTGCATTAAAAATGTTATAAAAAACATATAAAAACTTCTGTAAAAACTATAAAAAGTGCAGTAAAAACCTGTGTAATAAAAACGATATATATCATAAAATAGTAAACTTGTATCAATTGAGCCTATCTCATTGGGATTATTCCACAATAACTGCTTCCACATTTTGATTAGACGCACCTTGATAGTAAACTTGTCTTGTAAAACATCAATGACGTTTAGCATAGATACCTTTTCGAACTCCATCAATCTATATAACAAAAAGAGGATTGACTTTATCATGTATGAAATACGATTATAATTAAAAAAAAAATAAGAACATCTTACCTTGGTTTGCAGAGTAATCGAGGTAAGGAACTAAATGAGTAGTGTCTTGGGAGAATGACAAAGTATTGATACTTATAGAGTATTGAAATCTCTACCACATATAAATTAATTTGTACAATCTTTTTAAAAATTTAACATGATTTCAAACTTCAAAATTTGAATTCGTTACCAAAATTGGATAAATAATCACGGTTGCCTTTTTATAAACTTTAACACGATTTCAAACTTTGAAATTTGAAATCGTTTCTAAAATTGGATAATTAAGCAATGTTGCATTTTTTAATAAAATTGTAGGTGTTTTAAATTTGGTAAAAGGTAACTGACGAGGAAATTATGCTGTAAATAAGGAAAGTGATTTTAATTGACAACCAGGTAATAATATATAAAAAAAGAAATATTTCAAATAAGTCTGCATATTTTGAATTGTTTATATGATGCAAATATGTAATTTAAAAATAGTGCAACATTTCTGTTAATGAGTTCTCTCTGTTAAATGAGAATGATAAAGTTTAAAAAATGTTATACAAAGGTTTTGCATTTGATATATGCATATAGTAATTTCAAAAGAGAGTAATCAATATTACTAATAATAAAAAATACAGAATCATGCGACTTATTTTAAGGAATTTCAAATCAAATTTAAAATATTAACTCTTTGATTATAAAATTCAAATCACTCATTTAATCCATTAAATTGTATCCTATATAATTAACAATTATTTGAAATTCAATTTAGATTTCACTAATTTTGGAAGGAAAATTGGTGAGGTGAAATGTGGTGATGACACGTGTCATCTCATTTTACTTGTTTGTTATATAGGATAGATTATTATCATTATTATTATTATTATTATTATTATTTTTAAGATCATTAAAATTATTATTATTTTTAGTATTATTATTAGTATAATTATTAATGCTAAAAATATTACTATCCGTCGGAAACTCTGTCGGCAATCTATCGGTAATTGCCGATGGATTTCCGACGGCTTACATCCTTGTCCACTACATCAAGACCTAATTTTTTTTTGAACGTCAACACTAGATATTCTAGGATAATTGGGTTTTCCCGGGGCAACACCTAGAACATTTAGGGCAGCACACCACAGGAGGAACCCCCAACTGGGTAAACCTGACCTGACCACAGACCCCTTTTTTTGCTGTTGCTAGGATTCGAACCCAAAATCTCCACTATGGGAAGTATTGGGGCTACCATTGCATCAAATGACCAACGATATCAAGACCTAAATGAGCCTTGTAATGTTACTTGGTTGGTTACAACACATGTTTATGTTTATGATAGCAAACCAACTAACAGAGACTAACAAATTACCATACATGATATGTTTTTATATTAGGTAATCCCGGGAGGATTTCCGACAAGATACTCTTATCTATTATAACAAAACCTTAACAAGCCTAGTAACGTGCTAGAGATTACACTAAACCACATAATAGAAACTATACATGTACATTACTCGAATGCACAAAAATACTTAAGTTTAGATCTTTCAAACAATTACATTATGTTTTACAAAATATTCAAACAAATTAGATTATATTTTCAAATTTTACAAATAAAGTACATTACATCTTTTTATCTCTACATGCGAGGGTTTACAAGTTTTTTTTGGTGTGTTTGAAAGTGTCATCTATCAACAACTTCATGCATATTGAAACAAAATATTTTATAAATGTTAATAATTTAAAAAAGTAATTAGATTACATTGAATATTCATAGTTCCAGAAATTTAAAGAAATAAGTTTTTTTATGAAAAATCTTGTTTGGATCTCTTTTGTTTTATACCATTTACTTTCTCCAGCTACAGCTACAGCTACAATCATTTATTTTGTGAATTACCTGGATATAAAAAAAATAAAAAAACTACTCTTCTAGCTCTAAGTTAAAGCCCTAGCTTCAGCCCAAATGGCCTTTCCACTAGTTTTACCAAGCATATATACCCATTATCTGCATTAGTCTTGATCCATATCAACAAAAGCTAGTATAATCTAGATCCAATATGTAAAAATCTTTTTTTTGTAGTTTTTCAGACAAGAGATTTATTTTCATATTATTTGTATTAACTATTTATAATCTTTAACCAATCGACTCAAAATTGATAATTTACTTTTTTTTAAACAAAGGCCCGGACACCCGTGATCATCCTAGTAAACGGATCACCCTTCTGTCCGAAGAATAGAAGCGTGGTGACCCGGACCCACACCATCATGAGAAAACCCACAACTGGAAAAACCCTGGCTCAACCCAGAAACAATTATGTCCCAAGAAAGACTCCAACTCATGACTTCTCATTTGAAAAGTCACGGGTTACCACATAACCAACCCGATCTTAAGAAAATATTTGAAAGCAGCCAATGTTGGTATAGTCTCGAATTTATGAGTATTAAATGAAGAGAATAATGAAAGGTTTTTTATGCTTTACTACTAACTAGTGTTATACACGTGCGCGTTGCGGCGCGCTAAACCGTGAAAATTAACGTTTGGAAAGCTTTATACAATCAAATAAAAAAAAATTGACATCAACGTTCTCAATTTTAGGGTTTGCACATGTTACTGTAAGTTCAATGTTGGCGAACTGCAAAGATCTTGTGATAGTTAACTTTATAAATCATATTTATATATAAATTGTTTAGGAAAAAAGGAAGTACATTTTCTTTCTTAAAAACATTATTATGTGAAATTATATTTCTGTGTGTTAGAACATACATAATCAGGTTAGTGAATTATTCTATGTAATATTTTTACTTGTATTATAATCTAAACTCGTTTTCTGTTAGTTTATCAATACTCTCGTGATATATTGTATGGTACTTCTGTTAGTTTTGTTATTTGTAGCAACAGTATGGTCCATCCATGCCTTAAGAGATCTCAATTAAATAATAACAAACACCCCAAATAAGAAAATATCAGTCACAAACATAGTAACTTAAATTGATATATTAAATGCTATTCGAAATTGTAAGGTTCAGTTTTTTTTAAGTGCTGTAGTTGATACGTGTTTAGATAACCACCAGAAAATGCTTTTTATCACTAAATTCAGGTTAGCCCAATATAAATTTTACTAGTTAAAACATTTACATATATTCTGTGCATTAATGTTTATTATTTTTTTACCTTAGATTTTCGATTTGAAGGCATCGAATTTTTTCACATGCGTAAATGTACTTTTAAGATAATTTATGCAATGTTTTGTATATATTTTTAAGGGTCTATTGTTTTTTATTATTTATTTCCGCTTTTAATGAATAGCTACTAAATCTGGGCCAAGTATAACATTTGGAACTGTTTAGATCCTTCATTTAGTTTTAATTTTTTTGTTTATTTTTTACATTTGAAGTGGTTAATATTAAAGCCTCACTCATCAACTAACCTAACTACATTGAGGTTAATGACGGGCTTTTAAAATTTGACAAATTGACCAATTAATATGTCATTCTTATTTATTTTTTAAAGTGTTCAAATATGTGATATTAACGGAACTGTTTTAAAATGATAATCCATCATTATTTATTAATTTTATGAGATGGCTTGTTTATTAAATAGATATAACTTTATGTACGTACTTTTAAAAAAAATTGTTAGTGGGTGTATGCTGATTACACGGAGACCTAAAAACTAAGAGTACGATTACTTTGCTATGTGTGTGTTTGAAAAACGCTCAATGTGGTCAGATCTAATATCATTGAATTTATGATTTTTATTTTAGCGGTGTTTGACGGATTTTAGAATTTTTCGGTATTGTTGCAAAGATACCGTCAGTTACTATAGAGGAAACAAAAACGGATATGTTGATATGTAATCACGTAACATGTTAATTTAAAAAAAAACTATAGTAATACCATACTCAAATTAAAGAGAATAAAATGTTCGTTTTTATGGTGTAACTTTTTATAAAAAATATGAAGGTATGAAAAAGTTATGGCCGATTAAAAATCGTGGATAATAGTTATTTTAAAAGTGTGATTTTTGTTTAAATAACCAAAAGTTGACTAAAGTTGAAGGGACAAATGTGTAAGTATTGTTTAAAAGACTTATTTACCCCAAAAAATTTTAACACATGCATTAGATGTTGTACCTTGACCAATCATACTTGTATTACTTAAAATTTAAGATGCCTTTTAATGATGCATTATATTATAGTATAGATATAGATATAGATATAAATGTAGATAGTATAGATATAGATAAATCATTAGCAACTAAAGAGTCAAGTAACTACTAGGTATTGAATGTATTTAGGTAGTCTAGTAGTCATTTTGTTTTCTATAAATATGTATATTTAGTTGATGGAATAAAGAAAAACATTAGAGGGAATTATCCTCAAAGTATGTGTGTGTTTTTAACTTTTTATTCTAGTTCACCACCAATTCATTGTCTTGACCACAGTGTTGAGGGAACTAATATAATAAATAAAGGGAAAATCATGTAAATAGGAAGAAAGTTGATCAAGAAAATTAACAAAATATGCATTAAATTTGTGGACTTTTAAAATAGACAACCTAAAACAACTCAGATAAGCTGATCTCCCGAACCCACACTTCAGCTGACACATCCATAGCCCACACTAAGATAAGCCGACATCTCTATAGCCCACACTCCAATAAGCTGATACCGCCATAGCCGACATATTTAAAAATCAATGATTATTTGAACAAATATAAAAGTCAATGTCAATTTTGTTAATTTTATTCGTAAATAAAAGTACTGCTACTATGGAAGCTAATGTTGATGATGTAGTCCTTGGCAACTTCAGTATGCTCCCAGAAGGATCAAAACAATCTCGGTGAGAAAGTAAAAAGATCAAGACGTGTAGAAAAAACAAAAGCAGAATCCCCTAAATATCCAGGAAAATGATCATTTTTATAATTGAACAAATGTTATGTTTTTTAATCCACCATGGGGTTTATTCTGATCACAAGTGGATTACCAAACTGTCAGATTCAATAATTCCAAAAGGTTTTAGGTCATAAAGAAAGCATAAAATTCGATCCTCTAAAAGTATAATAGAAAATCTCCTGTTGGATGTTAGTGACAAGTTTCAAAGTTTAGGGACTAATCTTGTTTATTTCTGTTTCTTAATACTTGGATGGTTCATTATGTCATTCTTGATACTTGAAGGTTTGATTAGTAATATGGTGGGCGGCTCAACATATTTTGGGCCTAAAGCGAACATCAAAATTGTGGCTTTTTGTGAAAGTTTTCTAAATATATAAAAATTACTAAAATGTAATTTTATGGAGTGTGAAAACGTATAATGTTAACACAAAAGTTGATAGATTATCATTTCTCTCTAAAAACACAAAAGTTGACAAATTATTACATATACTTTTACGTTAAAATATATATTTACGTTCAATTTTTTGGGGCCCTTAACATTTGGGAGCCTAAAGCGGTTGCTTGAGTTACTTGTACTGTACTGGTTGTTAACAGTTCGTTAATTAGGGCTTGAGTCTGTTTTAGATTTCATTCATTCCGGTTGTTTCCTTCTTGATTATGTAATTTCTCTTTCGCTTTGTAGTCGTTTAGCTTCAATAAGATTTGGTAATCGTTTGGTGATCGAATGCTTATTCTGCTTCTATTGAATTCCAATTGATGTTATTGCTTAATTCCACTTTGCATTAACATCTCCTAAGAAAGCAACTATTTTATAATAAGCATTAGGATCTACTCAAGACATGGACTTCAAACCTTTAAAAATGGGTCGTTTTCAAAACTTATGATGATAAATGGGTCTTTTTTTTAACTTGATTTCTGGGTTAGGATTTATTCAAGACATGGATTTCAAACGTTTGAAAATGAGAAAAGTGGAAGTCGTTATCTCAAATAACGACTTTCACTTTTCCTATTTTAATGTCGTCTTGGATAGCATCCAACCCAGAAATCTGTTTTGAGAAAAAAAATCTTAGAGAATTGATTCAGATTTTCAAGTTCTAGACAAACATGATTACTTCAAAATATTATATTGTTTTTCATGATTATGCCAAAGTTCTATATTGAAATCTTCATCAAATCATATCTTTATTTTTGTCGAGCAAATCACATTTTATAATACATGAAAGCAACATATTGATGTTAAATTGATCATAACACATTACTTTAAAAGTAGTTTTTTCTAGTGGAAAAGAAAGCAATCAGCAAGGCATGGTTTTTGTCACATATAAAAGATCCAAAACAAGTCACAAATTATAAGAAATGTAATATATTAATTATCAGAACAAAGGTAAAATAAAAATCAAATATACAAGGCAGATGTTTAGCTATTAAGGTCTATAAAAGTGTGATTTATAAGCTCAGAACTATAAATCAATCAATAGGAAAAGATTGAAATGGGTCATGTTATAGTTATACCTTATCCAGCACAAGGACATGTAATCCCTATGATGGAGCTGAGTCAACGTTTGGTCAACCAAGGCGTACGAGTCACCTTTGTAAACACAGAGATCAATCATAAATTCGTAACAAGCACGTGGACAGAAAAGGATAGTGTTAAAGAATTGATGCATATGGTTTCCATCCCAGATGGGTTGGATTCATGGGAAGACAGAAGTGACCTTGGTAAGTTGACTGAGTCAATATTAAAAACTATGCCTGGTAAGCTTGAAAAACTTATAGAGACGATCAACAATGAAGGCGCCCATAAGGTCAGCTGTGTTATTGCTGATGGATGTGCGGCATGGGCTGTTCGAGTGGCAAAGAAGATTGGAACCAAAAGAGCGGTTTTCTGGCCTTCGTCAGTTGCTTCACTGGCTCCCGCGTTGAGCATTAGAAAGCTGACTGATGATGGAATCATAGACAACAAGGGTAAGATTTTTTTTTTCAAAATGGTATTTTTTTTAAAAGAAAAGTTGCAAATGGTTGCATTGACCCAAAAAAGTGGTACATGGTAAAACCGTGATTCCCAATCACGGTTTCAATTCAAAATGGTATTATCGAGAGACGTGTCTGCGATAAGTTTACTGGTTTGCAATAAAGTAACTGAAACTGTGATTGGGAATCACGGTTTCAGTTAAAATGGTAACATTGAAACTGTGATTGGGAATCACGGTTTCAGTTAAAATGGTAATCTTCTGGCAAGTTTCTGACACCCAATCATTGGGGTGTTTGCAAATGAACTGAAACCACGGTTTTACCAGTTACCACTTTTTTGGGTCAATACAACCATTTGCCACTTTGTTTTTCAAAAATTTACCATTTTGAAAAAAAAATCACAAGGGTAAGGCTAATGTGAGACCAATTTTATTAAAGTTTGATCTTAAGAAACTGAAAATACCTTTGTAAAATTTTGTGTTTCAGGAATTCCTATAAAAGATCAGACAATTCAGCTGTCCCCAACAATGCGGCCTATAAAACCTTCAAACCTCCCATGGGCGTTTGCTGGTGACGTGGCAACCACAAAAGCGGTTTTTAAAATATCAGTAGATGTAGCTGAAGCTGCCACAATGACAGAATGGATTACATGCAACTCTGCTAATGAATTGGAGCCTGCAGCATTCAGCATCTTTTCAAAGATCTTGCCAATCGGGCCACTCTTGGCAAGCAACCGACTTGCAGACCAAACGGGTCACTTCTGGCAAGAAGACTTCACCTGCTTAAAATGGCTTGATCAAAATCCAGTATGTTCAGTAATCTATATAGCATTTGGGAGCTTCACTATTTTTGATCAGAAGCAGTTTGATGAGTTGGCATTAGGTCTCGAACTTAGCAACAAACCATTCTTGTGGGTTGTAAGACCAGGTATGACGAAAGAGACTACAGTTTCCTACCCAGATGGATATATGGAAAGAATACGCACTCGTGGGAGAATTGTGAGTTGGGCGCCTCAACAAAAGGTCTTGGCTCACCCGTCTGTAGCTTGCTTCTTAAGCCACTGTGGTTGGAACTCTACTTTAGAAGGCGTGACAAATGGCGTCCCTTTCTTGTGTTGGCCCTACATTTCTGATCAATTTAGTAACCAAACTTATATTTGTGATATATGGAAGAATGGGATGGGGTTTGACAAAGACGAGGCGGGATATATCACACGGGAAGAGATTAAAAGTAAACTAGAACACCTGCTCAGTGACGAAACATTCAAAGCGAAAGCCATGGATTTAAAGGAAAAGACTATGAGCAATGTGGAGGATACTGGGAGCTCACACAAGAATCTCAGCTTATTCATTGACTGGATAAAAGAGAAAGATACCAATATTAATGTTTAAGTTGTTTAACAATTACTTTTTAGTTGTGTTATTGTAGTAGGTCATTTACTGACTACTTATGTTAACGAGTTATACTTTGGTTTTAAACAAAACGGTTTTTATTTAGAGTGCAGTTCAATATAGTGATGGCATTATGATATAAAAGTACATGGCCACCGGACGGGTATAAAACTAGTTGATGTAAGACGTCCCAGAATGAAAGCTCATTAGAAATTTTATGGGACAGAGGGAGGACTAAGCAATTTTCCAAGAATATGATTTCAGGATGCCAGAATGCAAGAGAATGCAAAGATAGGCAGTCAATGATCATCAACTTCACAATATTTGCAGTCCATTGACCATATTGCCCTTCTTGAGCTACATCCTCAAACTAGTCAATGGGTTAATTTTCACTATTTGCAGTCCATTTTTACCATATTTCCCAATCTTGACCCATCCTTCAAAAAATGGGTTCATTTGGGCAAAAATCAATTGAATATGGGTGACCTCAAATTAGTCAATGGGTTAATTTGGGTCACCTTAAATTAGTCAACGGGTCAATTTGGATCACCTCAAATATTCAACGGGTTAATTTGGTTCACCGTAAATTAGTCAACAGGTCAAAATGATCAAGTATTATAAAATTTTGTTAACTTAAAAATAGTGCATATGGGTCCCCCCCAACTTTATCATCACACCCCCACCCCCGCTAGGCCGCTATCATTACTGCTACGCCCACCGCCGCCACCACCCACCGTATTGGGTGAACCCATTTTGACCCGAACCAAACTGACAGTTTTTTTTAAAACGACCCGTTTTGACCCGGACTCCTTTCGCTCCAAACACGTTTTGACCCGAAGTCATTTTGCCCCTAACCCGTATCGACCCAAACCTGTTACGAACCGTGACCCGAACCCCGACCCGCCCAGTTTGCGAGGCCTAATCCATATATATGGTGCCAAACTTGTAATTGCTAGTTGTCTGGAGTCACAAGTTGCCATGACATTTATCATTTGATGTTTCTAGATTTGTCCAACTGAATACATAATACTATATAACAAACTCAATCCCAATCTAACATGTATAGCCATAAGGTCCATATTCTCATCAGTATACCAGAACTGTAGTGTTCATATGTACACCACAGTTTAAAAAAAGTAATATCTTTTAAGGTATACCAAGACAAGTTTAGAAGCATGTTCGTCGTCAAGCAACTAATGGGAACAAAACAATTGATTATTTTGAGGTAAGATTGATTCCAACAAGGCCAACATAATAAAAATAGTAAAAATATACAAGGCCATTTCTGTCTATAAAAGCAAGCTGGCAATCAAGTATAGCAACACCAATAGTTCATACTAACTCCCAAGAAAACTTCACCTAGAAATTAATCATGGCACAACCTCATGTTCTAGTGATACCTTATCCAGCACAAGGCCATGTAATTCCTATAATGGAGCTCGGTCAACAGTTAGTCGAGCAAGGAATCAGAGTTACATTTATTAACACAGAGGTCAACCACAAGCTTGTGACAAGCAATTGGTTAGTTAAAGATGGTTTTGGGGGTCTGATGCAGATGGTCTCAATCCCTGATGGGTTAGAACCATGGGATGACAGGAGTGACCTTTGTAAGTTGACCTTGTCGATATTACACACCATGCCTCACAAGCTCGAAGAACTTATAGAGACTATTAATAAAGAAGACAACAGTAAGGTTACTTGTGTTATTGCTGATGATTGCATGGGATGGGCCGTACGAGTTGCAAAGAAGATGGGAATTAGAAGAGCAGCCTTCTGGCCCGCCTCAGTGGCTATGTTGGCCTCCATGTTGTCCTTTCAGAAACTGATTGATGATGGGATTATAAACGAGAAAGGTGAGACGTGTATGATAATATATAAGTCACAGTTTTGACCCGTTTACTTAGCAAGATGATAATATTTCTCAACTGTTTATGTAGGCATACCTTTAAAAGATGAGACAATTCAACTGTCGGAAACCATGCCACCTATAAAACCAGAGAACCTCGGATGGGCGTGCTTTAAGGATGTGGCTATCGTAGAAGCAAGCTTCCAAGTTGTAAAAGAAGCCGAAGAGGCGTCTAGATTGACTGAATGGTTTATATGCAACTCAACTACTGAGCTGGAGGCTGCAGCGTTTAGCCTCTACCCGCAGTTGTTGCCAATAGGCCCTTTGTTGGCAAGCAATCGACTTGCAGACCAGACAGGTCACTTCTGGCAAGAGGACCCAACCTGCTTAACATGGCTTGATCAACAACAACCGTGTTCAGTCATTTATATTGCATTTGGGAGCTTCACTATTTTCGACAAAACACAATTTGAAGAATTGGCACTTGGCCTTGAGCTTAGTAACAAACCATTCTTGTGGGTGGTTCGACCAGGTATGACTACGGAGACTACAACTGGTTACTCGGGTGGATATATGGAAAGAGTAAGCTCTCGTGGAAGAATCGTTAGTTGGGCACCACAACAGAAGGTCCTGGCACACCCTTCGGTGGCATGTTTTATTAGTCACTGTGGTTGGAACTCTACTTTAGAAGGTGTCACAAACGGACTCCCTTTTTTGTGTTGGCCATACTTTGCTGATCAATTTCACAATGAGACTTACATTTGCGACATCTGGAAAACTGGGTTACGGTTAGAAAAAGATGAAACTGGTATCATTACTCGAGGAGAAATAAAAAGTAAGGTGGAGAAGCTGCTCAGTGACAAAACGTTCACAGTGAAAGCGTTGGATATTAAAGAAAAGGTTACGAGTAGTGTCACGAAAGGTGGACGCTCTCATAGAAACCTTTGCAACTTTATTGAATGGATTCAAGAGAGATGAAGACAACTCTCATATGCCTTGTTATTACATCAAACTACAAAACTCTCAATTTTCTAAATAAGTGCAAATAAATTCAGTTTAATGTCTAGAACTCTCTAGAGTCTATGTGTTCATGATGTGCTGCCACTAGAGTGTGTTCTAGCTTGGTATGGATGTGTACAATTTATAAAACAGTTGCTTTTAAGTCTGCAAAAATGAAATTTACTCTTGATAACAAACTTTTCTATGAAGTTTGAAGGGTTCGGATTGTAGCATATGCTTCACTTTTGTAGCTATACTTAAACATCCACTTGGGTAGAGCCAGCAAAACGTGTCGTGTTATGTTAAATAGGTTGTGTTACATAAGTAAGTCTAAAACTACTAATTAAACAAGTGGCAAAATGTGTAACTAGGCTTGGGATTTGATTAGGTCTACTACTCAATTTTCGCTTTTTTTAATTATTATTTAGTTGTGCGACATAAACGTAAATAGGTTAGCTAAAAGTGGTTATGACCGGTTATATGTGGTGCCAAATTGAAGAGGTGAATTGTGTCATTGTTTGACAAATATATAGTGCCATCCAAATTGAATTAGTTGAATACAGATTTATGTTGTTATTTGTTATTAAGTTATTTCACTAAATTCTTATTTTCACTTCTATTCTAAATTGTTAGGTATATAGGGTGAAAAATATTTAAATGTCAAACCAAAACCAAAAGTTCAAATCTATATCAAAGAAGGGGAAAAAAAGAGTTAAATTAGAAGCTTTAAATGAATCACTAAAAGGATTGGTACTAAAAATCCTAACAACCACAAATACAAATACTACAAATCTTGAAAAAACCTTGATGAAGCTATAAATCTTGATAACTTATAGATTAAATAAATTTAGGAAAATAAAATTAATTTAAATATATTTATCCACGTACAAAAAGTATATATAAGAATACAATTTTTTTAATCCTGTCAATTATAAACCATTTTAGTTTATTATTCACGGTCACAAACCCAGATAAATGAAGATAGTTTATAACATAACTTTTGAAGAATGGCCCTAAATTTTTAGTTCGTTCAGGGCCACCAAACAAGTTGAGCTGCCCCTGGAACTTCAGACAATCTTTCCTCATCACCTTTATAACACACATCTCGATTCACAATGCTAGGATCGGCTATGCAAGTTTGAATTTTAGAAATCACATGTGTGGTAACAAGGACCTATTTCTCAATCTAGAAGAAAGGTTGTAAAATAACGTTCAAAGAGGCGAAAAATAGAAATTACCAATGTATCTATGTTTGGTATTGGCATCATAGAGATCAATGCACGAATTGGTATAATTGAAATACCCGATGTATACTACGTTCCAATAGTATGGAACAATTAATATCTATTGAAACTACTAAAACCAACCAACATTTTGACTTACATGATATACATGTCTATGTCGATGTTTTCGTTGATGAACTCAGGGTTGGTAATGATGATGTTGGTCATGAGGGTTCATAGACCCGGTTATCTATGTGTGGGGATAATGTACAACCGCTGCCTCCCGGCCATCAATCGAGACAGCCGTAAGGAGATTATCATAGTCGTCGATGGCAGATACTAAACTCACTATTTATAGGTTATTTACTCTGTATAGTTTATTTGTTTATTTTTTATCTCATATTTATCTTATTTTTGCAAATATGATACTATACAAGCGTCCCGTTTGACAATAAATATATTGAAGGGTTATTTCCATGGCCGGTGGTGTTACTAGAAGGATGTACCGGCAGATCCTTAGCGGGTCTGAAACACACCACTTTTAAAAACAAAACTTTAACGCGCGGAAGTCTTAAACCCAGGAAATTTTTTTTTTTTTTTTTTTACCCGTCGCGTAGCGCGACACAAATAAGCCACCCCCCTCGCGTAGCGCGAGGGGTGTCTTTTCACAGAAAGTTTACAGATCCTGCAGGTTTCAGCACTTAACCAAATTTCCAACATTTTTCAGACCTTCAAGACACTAAAAATTCCCAACACTTGGGTTTTGATCAGAAACACATCAACAACAAGTAAATACACTAAAACATCAATTGTGTATCAAATTTACATCCATCTACGAGGGTTTTCCCCAAAATACCAAAATGCATACGAGAACCCTTTACGCATTGGACTTGACTTGGACTACTTCAGAGCTTTTCCTACAACCACATAAACATATCACCATTAGTAATGAGATAAACATAACCAACAAGTATTTACAACTTGTTTTCATCCTTTTCACCCATTTGACCCGTTTGCCTCTATTTGGTCAATTATAGTTCCATACATTATCATTTCGTCAACATATTACCATTGTAATGTGTTAAACATAACAAACAAGTGATTTCAACTTGTTTTCACACCTTTCACCCATTTGACCCGTTAACACCCATTTGGTCAATTAAGAATTTCATACACTTGTATATCACCTACAAGTTACTTTCATCATTTCATTATCACTTTTCCATTTCCATTATGGCACGTAGGCCATAACTTCATATCCCAAAGGATACGAGATCATAACTCCAGAACTAATCTATCCATTATGGTACTTAGACCATAACTCTATATCCATTCTATCCATTATGGTTCATAGACCATAACTCCATATCAACATATCCATTATAGTATAAATACTATAACTACATTCCTTCAATTATGCATACAATTTCATGCTCATTCATACCACATAACAATTATGCAACTTTACACATTATACATACAACCTTGCATAAAACTCATTTATCATCAAAACTAAGTAAGTGCAAAAGCACTTACCTTTCGGGTTAGAAGATCCCGCACCGCTTTCAAGCTTTGCAATTTGATTACCTAAACACATTCGCCTAGTTTAGTAATCTAACATATACTAAAATTTCATTACAATTGAGTTCACAACTCAATTTCCCAATTCCAACCCAAATTGACCCGTTTGGGTTATCCTCATAACCAAACACCCTCTTTCACCACAAACTCACCTACTTGAGTTTCATTAACTTAATCTTAACACTAATTCTTCTTTCAAAAATTATTATTAAGTTAATTTGGTGTTTGTTCTAGTGTCTAACATCTTAAAAACACTTAATCTTCATTAATTCACTATTCTAGCATCATGATCCAAACACCCCCAATTTCCACCATATGAACCCTAACTTTTCAAAATCATAATCAAAGGGTTCTAGGATGTTAATCATCATTCTTTAACTTTAGTATAGCTAGATTATCAATAATCTAACACTAATTCATCACATGCATACTCGATTCTCGGATTTCTTCAAAACCCACCAAATATCACATTCAAAGTGAAATCAAAGGAAAGAAATCACTTACTTGATGTTAGGAGAGTGATGTGCAAGCCAAAACCCCCACAAATCAAGCTCTAAATGCACGATTTGAGCTTCAATTGAGATTTCTCCTTTTTCTTCTCTTGAACATAAACGACCTCAACAACACAAATGAGGTTTATTTTGACTTTTGCTAGTCAATATGGCAGATTTTTACCAATTTACACTTTAGGTCCTTCCACTTCCAATTCACCCATATCTTTTCATAACTAGTTAAAAACTAGTATAACCCCGTTAATAACTTGAAACCCGCTTGTTTCAACTTATTTCTAAAATATTATTTTCTCCATAATATTAATTAGAAATATTTATTTATTTATTTGAAAACGAAACCCGGATTTTGGTTCGTTACAAATCACTTCCCCTTATTTGGGTTTCGTCCCCGAAACCCGACTTCACATAAAAAGGTTCGGATAATGTTTAAGCATTTCTTCCTCGATTTCCCAAGTCATTTCCGCTCCCTTTCTATGTTTCCACCTCACCAAAACTTGGCTAATCTCTTTATTGAGCAAACGCTTCACTTTTCTATCCAAGATTGCCACCGGTTCCTCAACATAATTCAACTTTTCATCCAATTCGATATCGTCCAAAGTAGATTCATCCGCCAAACACTTCCGCAAATGAGACACATGAAATGTGTTATGAAGTCTACTTAGTCCCTCCGGTAGCTCCAAACGATAAGCTACTGTACCCACCTTTGCTATCACCTTAAACGGCCCGATGAAACGAGGACTTAACTTCCCCCGTTTCCTAAACCGTATCACCCCTTTCCAAGGAGAGACTTTCAAAAGCACAAAGTCTCCCACTTGAAACTCAATCGCCCGCTTCCTATTATCCGCATAAGACTTTTGGCGATCTTGAGCCGCCTTCAAGCGTGCTCTAATTTGGTCAATACTATCATTAGTTTCCTTGACCACTTCGACACTAATCTCACCCAAACACACGGGTGTTCGACACTTTCTCCCATACAATGCCTCAAAAGGCGGCATACCAATACTAGAATGGTAACTATTGTTGTAAGAGAATTCCGCCAACGGTAAATGGTCGTCCCAACTACCTCCAAAATCCAAGGCACACGCTCGCAACATATCCTCGAGCGTTTGAATCGTACGCTCGCTTTGCCCATCCGTTTGTGGATGATAAGCGGTGCTGAGGTTCAACCTTGTCCCCATATCCTCATGGAATTTCTTCCAAAAACGAGAAGTGAATCTCGTATCACGATCCGATATAATCGACACTGGCACACCATGACGTGACACAATTTCCTTCACATACATTTCCGCCAATCTATCCGAAGAATATGTTTCCTTTATAGGAAGGAAATGTGCACTCTTCGTCAACCGATCCACTACTACCCATATCGCATCATAACCCTTTCGAGTTTTTGGTAGTTTAGTGATCAAATCCATGGTTATATTTTCCCATTTCCAAAGCGGTATTTCAAGCGGTTGAAGCTTTCCATACGGCTTTTGATGCTCCGCCTTAACCCTTAAGCATGTGAGACACTTCTCCACATACTTAACAATATCACGCCTCATACCCGGCCACCAAAAATGACACCTCAAATCATAAAACATCTTCGTGGCCCCCGGATGGATAGAATATTTGGATTTATGCGCCTCGTCAAGAATAGTTGTCAAGACACTTGACAACCTAGGTATCCAAATTCTATCAAAGCATGTCTTCAAACCCATGCTATTTTCACCAAGCTTATCAACATAAGAAATCATCCGTTCTTTCTTCAAGTCACCACCAAGTGCTAACACTTGGGCCTCCCGGATTTCATCAATAAGAGATGATGAAATTGTCATCTTAAATGACTTCACCTTGATAGGTGAATGACTTGACTTTCTACTAAGCGCATCCGCCACAACATTCGCTTTACCCGGATGGTAAAGTATCTCACAATCATAATCCTTAACCAATTCAAGCCACCGTCTTTGCCTCATATTGAGGTCCTTTTGGTCAAAGAAATATTTGAGACTTTTGTGATCCGTGTAGATCTACACTTAGCACCATACAAATAATGCCTCCAAATCTTGAGCGCGAAAACCACGGCTGCAAGCTCTAAATCATGGGTTGGGTAATTCACCTCGTGAGTCTTTAATTGCCTAGATGCATAGGCAATCACTTTCCCCCTTTGCATCAAAACACACCCCAACCCCGAATGCGAGGCATACGAATAAACAACAAAATCCTCGGTCCCGTCCGGCAAGGATAAAACAGGCGCCTTAGTCAACTTTTCTTTCAAGAGTTGAAAGGCAGATTCTTGCTCGGGACTCCAAACAAACTTTGTCTCCTTACGAGTCAACTTCGTTATCGGCAAAGCAATCTGAGAGAAGTTTTCGATGAACCTCCGATAATAACCCGCTAACCCCAAGAAACTTCTAATCTCCGAAGGCGTCTTCGGTGATGACCATTCTTTAACCGCCATAATCTTGGATGGGTCAACGATAATTCCTCTTTCATTAATCACATGACCCAAGAATTGGATCTCGCGCATCCAAAATGCGCACTTGGAGAATTTAGCATAAAGCTTCTCCTTTTGCAAGACTTCAAGAATCTCACGCAAATGACAAGCGTGATCACCTTCGCTCCTTGAATAGATGAGAAGATCGTCAATAAACACAATGACCGAACGATCAAGGAATGGTCTACACACCCGGTTCATGAGATCCATGAAAATCGCAGGTGCGTTGGTCAAACCGAAAGGCATAACCGTAAACTCATAGTGACCGTAACGAGTGCGAAAAGCTGTCTTATGAACATCCTCTTCCTTCACTTTCAACTGATGATACCCGGACTTCAAGTCAATCTTAGAAAACCATGACGCCCCTTGCAATTGGTCGAAAAGATCATCAATCCTAGGCAATGGGTACCTATTCTTCACGGTCAACTTGTTCAACTCCCGGTAATCCATACACATCCTCATGCTCCCATCCTTCTTTTTGACGAAGAGAACGGGCGCACCCCAAGGTGAAACACTTGGGCGTATAAAACCCTTGTCAAGAAATTCTTGTAATTGCTCCATGAGTTCTTTCATTTCTGGCGGTGCCAATCTATAAGGCGCTTTAGCTACCAGCTTAGCACCCGGTATCAAATCAATTCCAAACTCTATTTCCCTATCCGGCGGAATCCCCGGTAACTCGTCAGGAAATTCATCTACGAATTGGTTCACGACCGGTACATCGTGAATCTCCTTTACTCTTTCATTCACATCCGCGACACAAGCCATGTACGCCTTGCACCCACGCGCCATGTACTTGGTCGCCTTCACATAAGTGCACAACCTTACTTTACCCTTTTTATCACCTTCTATGCAGATGGACTCTCCCGACGGGGAAACAAGTTGGATCGCCTTCGGTCCACATAAAATACTCGCCTTATTCTTTGGCAACCAATCCATCCCCACAATAACATCAAAATCTCCCATAGCCAAAGGAATCAAATCAATAAAGAAAGTTTCACCCCCCGCTCTCAACTTACAATCTCTAAAAATGTCAAAGACAAGGAAACTCTTATCATTAGCCGCTTCGATTTCTAAGGGTTCATCTAACTTGCTACTTACAAAAGAAGAATGCTTAACAAATTTCAAAGACACAAACGAACGACTAGCCCCCGAATCAAATAGAACTAGTGCAGGTAATGAGTTAATCTTGAATGTACCTGACACCACCTCCGAGTTGTTCTTTGCTTCCTTCGCAGATATGTGGAAAGCTCTACCCTTAGGCCTGGGTATCTCAACTTTTCTCTCGCTTCCACCTTGCTTCAAATCCGGGCAATCCGCCCTAAGGTGTCCTGGCTTGTAACAATTATAACATATACGAATCTGGCTTGGACACTGATTTGCCATATGCCCCGGCTTCCCACACTTGTAACAATTCGACGTTCCCTTCTTACAATCCCCATAGTGCTCCTTCCCACAAACTTTGCATCCTCGAGAAGAGAACTTGGTAAAAGGCTTCTTATTAGGGCTCCCGCCCTTTATCTTGCTCACCACTTGTTCTACAATTTCCCTTTTCCTCTTCTCTCCTCTAGCTTCTTGCCTCCTCAACTCCACTTCCCTTTCCCGACACCTGTTTATCAAATCCACAAGCGTGGTGAAAGAAGATGGAGATATGCTATCTCTGAATTCCACAGTCAACATAGCATAAAATCTGTCAATCTTCGCCTTCTCGGTCGACACCACGTCCGGACAGAACTTGGCGCGATCAAAGAAAGCTCCAGCCAATTCATCTATTGACTCATTCTTTTGCCTCCTGAGGAGAAACTCCTCAGTCATTCTATCAACTGCGGCTTGCGGGCAATGATACTTCAGAAAAGCCGCCTTAAACTCCTCCCAAGACATGGAGGTCACACCCAAAACACCCCTCTCCTTGCGGAGATTCAACAACCACTCCTTTGCCCTTCCAGTCAACAAAGGCACACTGAACATCACCCTATCCTCGGGCTTACATTTAGTAGTCTCAAAATTAGACTCCATATCCACAACCCACCTGTGGCTCAGAATCGGGTCCACTTGCCCGTCATATTCCTTGGGCTTAATTACCATAAACTCTTTTAGGGTACAACCCTGTGGCACCCTTTCCTTCTCCTTTAACACGTCTTCGAGGGTAAGCTTGATAGCTCCTCTCATTTATTCCATTAACAAGGTTGTGGCTTGCTCGAAGGCCTTAGCCACTTCCTCTTTTATCATATATTGGATTCTTGGATCCAATGGTTCATTACTTGCATCTTCTGCCATCTCTAAACTGAGAAAATGAACCACAAACACCTTAATACCCTTTCACTTTCAATACCCTAGGTATCCATTACACATTCACTATTATATGTATTAAGTATATATTTATCTACCTATATACATACATACATATATAACCACTTTCACGTAATCCTTACAAATGTTCATTGTTATATGGTTATCATAAAGTCCCTTGCATATTTCGTCTTATTAAACATATTGGCCAGACATGTTTAATAATACGCCATACCCAATTGTAATTACCATCTCCATATAACAGGTCACAAAACAAGTTTCGGCACACATAACACCTTAACAACATTCATCATACATATATACATATATACATACACCATATATCTATATTATCATTTTATCAAATCATTACTAACCTTTCATTTCCGTAAGCTCCGAGTCTTAGTCAAGTCCTTCTTGGATTCTCGTATCATTCCTCCATATCAAGAGCATCCGGTTTGAGTTTAGTGTCTCGCACACCAAATCCCTCAAACCATTGCTCTGATACCAAGTTGAAACACACCACTTTTAAAAACAAAACTTTAACGCGCGGAAGTCTTAAACCCAGGAAATTTTTTTTTTTTTTTTACCCGTCGCGTAGCGCGACACAAATAAGCCACCCCCCTCGCGTAGCGCGAGGGGTGTCTTTTCACAGAAAGTTTACAGATCCTGCAGGTTTCAACACTTAACCAAATTTCTAACATTTTTCAAACCTTCAAGACACTAAAAATTCCCAACACTTGGGTTTTGATCAGAAACACATCAACAACAAGTAAATACACTAAAACATCAATTGTGTATCAAATTTACATCCATCTACGAGGGTTTTCCCCAAAATCCCCAAAATACCAAAATGCATACGAGAACCCTTTACGCCTTGGACTTGACTTGGACTACTTCAGAGCTTTTCCTACAACCACATAAACATATCACCATTAGTAATGAGATAAACATAACCAACAAGTATTTACAACTTGTTTTCATCCTTTTCACCCATTTGACCCGTTTGCCTCTATTTGGTCAATTATAGTTCCATACATTATCATTTCGTCAACATATTACCATTGTAATGTGTTAAACATAACAAACAAGTGATTTCAACTTGTTTTCACACCTTTCACCCATTTGACCCGTTAACACCCATTTGGTCAATTAAGAATTTCATACACTTGTATATCACCTACAAGTTACTTTCATCATTTCATTATCACTTTTCCATTTCCATTATGGCATGTAGGCCATAACTTCATATCCCAAAGGATACGAGATCATAACTCCAGAACTAATCTATCCATTATGGTACTTAGACCATAACTCCATATCCATTCTATCCATTATGGTTCATAGACCATAACTCCATATCAACATATC
Source organism: Smallanthus sonchifolius (assembly GCA_023525975.1). NCBI lineage: Eukaryota > Viridiplantae > Streptophyta > Magnoliopsida > Asterales > Asteraceae > Smallanthus > Smallanthus sonchifolius. Next base: position 53,229,390 of record CM042041.1, on the reverse strand, counting down.
CATTATAGTATAAATACTATAACTACATTCCTTCAATTATGCATACAATTTCATGCTCATTCATACCACATAACAATTATGCAACTTTACACATTATACATACAACCTTGCATAAAACTCATTTATCATCAAAACTAAGTAAGTGCAAAAGCACTTACCTTTCGGGTTAGAAGATCCCGCACCGCTTTCAAGCTTTGCAATTTGATTACCTAAACACATTCGCCTAGTTTAGTAATCTAACATATACTAAAATTTCATTACAATTGAGTTCACAACTCAATTTCCCAATTCCAACCCAAATTGACCCGTTTGGGTTATCCTCATAACCAAACACCCTCTTTCACCACAAACTCACCTACTTGAGTTTCATTAACTTAATCTTAACACTAATTCTTCTTTCAAAAATTATTATTAAGTTAATTTGGTGTTTGTTCTAGTGTCTAACATCTTAAAAACACTTAATCTTCATTAATTCACTATTCTAGCATCATGATCCAAACACCCCCAATTTCCACCATATGAACCCTAACTTTTCAAAATCATAATCAAAGGGTTCTAGGATGTTAATCATCATTCTTTAACTTTAGTATAGCTAGATTATCAATAATCTAACACTAATTCATCACATGCATACTCGATTCTCGGATTTCTTCAAAACACACCAAATATCACATTCAAAGTGAAATCAAAGGAAAGAAATCACTTACTTGATGTTAGGAGAGTGATGTGCAAGCCAAAACCCCCACAAATCAAGCTCTAAATGCACGATTTGAGCTTCAATTGAGATTTCTCCTTTTTCTTCTCTTGAACATAAACGACCTCAACAACACAAATGAGGTTTATTTTGACTTTTGCTAGTTAATATGGCAGATTTTTACCAATTTACACTTTAGGTCCTTCCACTTCCAATTCACCCATATCTTTTCATAACTAGTTAAAAACTAGTATAACCCCGTTAATAACTTGAAACCCGCTTGTTTCAACTTATTTCTAAAATATTATTTTCTCCATAATATTAATTAGAAATATTTATTTATTTATTTGAAAACGAAACCCGGATTTTGGTTCGTTACAGGGTCTTGTTTAGTTTAATCGTTTGTGTTACATGTGCATATTGAATTTTATATAATTAACATTGACTAATCAAGTGTATATGTATGCAAACTTATTATACTGTTGGGATCCTAGCTTTGATGAGACGGTTTAAAGACGATGGGACTATGTAAACGCCACCCGGTTCCTGACATGAAGTTGGAGACACGCGGGGAATGAAGGTATGAGCAGGGTGTAGTCACTTCTGTTGTACATAATTTTAACTGACCCGCATAAGGTATCGCTAATGGTAAATAAAAGGATAGGCAGTAGCAAGTTATTTCTATCGAAATGTAACTAAAAGATTCATGTTGTTTATTCTACTGTAACCGTTTTTGTTTGTTAGATATAGCAGTGAGGTTAGATCTTTTAGGTAGATTCTTCGATTGTATTTTCATTCTTGTTTTCCCAATTCTATATAATAGTTGATGATCAATTCAATAAAGTCGTAATCAATCGTTTCAATTCTTTGATTTGTTATTATTTGTTGTTCGAATTGAAATAATTCCGCGTGCATTTCACTTTCAACAAGATAATTTTAAATTAATGGGTTTCGTAGTTCTATCAACTAAGTATCTAAATTTTATTGGTCTTTTTAAAAAAAATCTACCGATTTTAATAAGATAGAAAAAAAGGTGGATTAAGCCACAAACAAACAAACAAAAACCGGGACTTAATTGACAAAACGATGAAAGTTGATCGATTAAACTCTAATACAAAATTACAAAGCCAAATCAATTAGGTAATCTTTAGTAAAGGATGTAGAACTAGATTTTTTTTTTCAACAGCAATTTTGGATCACTGACGGGCCACTGGCCCACCCGATCATCTCCACCACTCTCAGGAGGAAACCCACCATAGGTGAGAAAACCACTTGGCCCAACTTGGACCTCCCATATTTTTTTATTACAAGTAGGACTTGAACCCAATACCTTTACATTTTATAGAAGTATTAATATAAACCTTTGCCACTAGAATAAGCTAGTGGTTGTGTGTAGAATTAGATACATGATCAAAACAAGGAATAGTATCCAACTCTCTGGCCGGCAGGATAGCAAATAGGGAAAATTCTCAAATACACATTTTACTAATGTTTTCCCCTAAAATAAACAATGAATTTTCAACTTTCATATAATAAACGTGTCAAAAACGCCAGATTATTTACTAAATCCGGCGAAATCGCCGACTTGTGTCTGTTCACTAAAAACTTACACGTGTATTTTTTGTTCTAGTTTTAAAATAATCCGACGTTTCGTTCTAACTTTAAAATAATCCGGAGTTTCGTTCTAGTTTTAAACTAATCTAGCATTTTCGTTCTAATTTCAAAATAATCCAGTGTTTCGTTTTAATTTTAAAATAATTCAGCGTTTCCGTTCTTACTGCAAAATAATCCAGCGTTTTCGTTCTAATTTCAAAATAATCCGACGTTTCGTTCTAATTTCAAAATAATCTGATGAAAAAAAAAAAATACACGTACACGACTACACGTAAGTCGGCGACTTCGCCGAATTTAGAGACTAATCTGACGATTTTGGCATGTTTATTACGTGAAAGTTAAAAATCCAATGTTTTATTTTGATGAAAAAGATCCGGAAAAAGTTCAACCCTGTTTTAGGAATTATCCCTAGAAAATATCATCTGATTCAACTGTAGTGACATGTGAACAAGGTAAGAAACAAACAATTCCGACAATCAACATGTGAAGACACTGGCATAGTGCCTAGAGGCTAGCCTTGTTCTTTTCTAGATTTAGGATCACATTCTAAACATACTGTCAAAATTTAATCAGTCATCCACATCCTAAAGATAAATAAATAAGACATCAAGAACAGACATATGCAACTAAACAAAATAAAGATTAACTGTGCATACAGGGGCGGATCTATGAAGAGGCGAGGGGTACCGACGCGTAGTGGGAATTTTTGACCCACAGCGGGAATTTTTTTTTTACCGTTTTATGTATCCAGATACCCCTGAACGAAATTTTAGATACCCCTGGATTTTTTTCCTAGATCCGCCACTGTATCCATATGTCATAGGAATCGAAGAAGGTAACATCAGGTGTTTTATATCAAAGTTAGTTTTAGATAGGTTAATAATGAAACCCGGTAGAAACTATGTAGTGATGAACCCTAAGCGTTATGAGACTTAATCTTAATTATATGTTATAACTAGCTTTAATCCCATGTGTTACATGGGGTGAAACGTTAACATTATATTGACAACTATCTTAACACCTCTTTTTATAGAAATTTGATATTGTATTGGTAAGTTTTTTATTTTGTTAAATGTTAAGATTATATGAATGATAATAATAAAAACATCAAAAAATACTTGAAGATACATTTCATAAGTGATGTATTTTTACAACACATTAAATTACATGTAAAATGAAACCTTACAATGATGATTTACAAATTTGAAAATACTTCATTGTATACAACATTTGACGTGATATTGGTAACTTTTCAATGATTAACACCCACTAAATGCAACAAATAATAGAGTTTCTTTTCCTCAATCACTGAAACCACAAAATAGCCAAAACCGTTCGAAAAATAGGGCACAAACGGTGCGAATCTGATTGAAGCTAGTAGTGAGTCAAAAAAATCTAAGATAATTAAATTGGTCGACGATTTCCTTGCATACGTTGTTTCTCCATTTCATTAGTTAACTGAACTGTATCAGCCTTTTTGTATAAACTTTAACCTTGATGTTGTAACATATATACAAATGGTTAAATTATAATTAAATATACATATCAAACTTAAGTTACTTTTTTTAAAATCTCGTATTCTATACGGAAAATCTCGCTAAACCTTTAATATGTAATCTCTCATTTAAAATAAAATAAAATAAAATTTAAATTTCAACAATATATCGTATTTTAAATTCAAAATTTTAAACTCCAAAATTTAAAAATCGCACTTCTTAATATATCGACACAATTTAAATTTAAAATTACAAAATTAAATATGAAAAAAATTAAAAATAATAAATTAGAATTGAAGCCAAACATATTTTTTTGAAAAAAAAATCTCGTCGTTTAATAAAAACTAAGTTTAAAATATAATACACTATTAAAAATAAGTATTTATAAATTTCTTAATTTTAATTAAAAATTAACTATTAAAATTTTAAAATCAAAATAAAAAATTATTTATAAATATTAAACTTAATTAAAAAACTACTAATTAAATATTAGTAAACTTTATTTTAACACATGTTTATTCAAATACAAAAAGTAAAATGATTATTTATGAAAATTTTTAAAAAAGTTAAGCAAAATATGAAAACATTGAATAGTGGATTTAAATGTGATTTTTGGAGGGAAAAAAGTTATGAGGATGAATATGGTGATAACAAGTGGCAAAAGATTTAGTTTTTTTTTATTAGAATATGGATATGGAAGTGTATTTGTTATGAGAGAGAGGCGGGAAAAGTTTTATAAGGATGAATATGAAGACGATACTTGACATTGAGAAACCTTTATTTATTATATAGTATAGATTACCAATGACCAAAAATTTTAAAGTACCTAACCAATGAAGGTTGGTAATTTTAGCTCAAAAGTTTAAAAAACACAAAATATAACGATTGATGTAAAACGTCCCGGGAATGAAAATTTATTGCTAGTGTTATGAGATCAATATTATGCAATGAGAAAATCCTCAAAATGTCTTTATTACTTTTCTTGTCCCTTAATTTGTTCATTTTACTTATTTTTTTTTTAGAATGCCCCCTTCAACTCCGACGGCAAGTTTGGTGTTTGAAATATCTGACGGTGTTTGAAAAAGATCCGACGGTGTTTGAAAAAAGATCCGATGGTGTTTGAAAAAAAACTCGACAGTGTTATACCGTCGTCCGACAATATTTGGAAAAACTCTGATAGTGTAAATATACCGTCGTCCGACTGTGTTTGGCAAAAATTGGACAGTGTTCTAAAAATAAATATTTAGCTCAACAATTTTGTAAAAAATAAAAATAAGATCTTTTTTGAAAAAAAAAATAATGGTTTTATTCAAATACGATGAGATCCTACCTCAACAATTTTATAAAAAAAATTAAAAATACCGTCGGATCCGCCGGTGTTTATAAACGTACCGGTGATTTGGACACGTGGTTGATTGAGAACAGCGTTGGACGGCCATTTTATACCATCGGTTTCGACGATATATGAGGGGACATTTTCAGAAGGGGTTAATCAAAGGGACAAGAAAAATGTAATAAAGACATTTTAAGAATTTTCCCTAATGTAATTTCCCAGCCACCTCTTACAAATATGATGGCTTGTATTTTATGCAAAAGATTGCAAGCAGAAGCATTCAATGATCACCAGCGACCTTAACTCCAAAATATGTAGAATTATCACTATTTCTGGTTTCAAATGATAACTAATTTTAATCTCAATGGTACACACGTAGAACCATTCTCGAATATTCGGCTCATTTTCTTCAAACTGTAACCGGTTTGTAACGTTCATGCACCACAAAAATTAAAATGTAGCTTTTTAAGGTCCATCAAACCATATTCGAGACATGTAATGTAATGTGGTCCGGACCAGCGGTTAAAATCACGGATCGAGACACTGAGAACAGACAAAATTTGATTATTAACAAGGCCACCAGAATTGGAACCGTAAAACGCCAGATATGATGAAACAAGCCCAAATTCATAAAATAATAATAATAATAATAATAATAATAATAATAATAATTATCTATACTATATAATAAATAAAGGTTTTTGTATGCCACGTGTCGCCACCATATTCAATCTTATCATTTTTTTCCCGCATCTCTCTCTTATTAAATGCACTCATATCTTTTAATAATTTACTAATTATACTAATAAAACACATTTATTTTAAATTATCCTTTATTATAAAAACTTTGAAACCTAATTATGTAATTTTTATTTTTAATCAAATAGTAAATGAAAGTCAAATTACATTAAATAGTAATTGACGTATTTTTGAAACCAAATTATATATTATTTTTTACATATTTTGAATTTTGTTTTATATCCTTAATATATGTATAGTAATACATTTTTACATATGTAAAATACATAAATAAAATTTGAGAAATTTATGTATTGATATTTTTCACCCCGTTTGTATTACACGGGGTCTAAGCTAGTAATAATAATAATTTAAAGAGTAGATTATTATTTGAGTACTTGAGGTTTGCCAGTTTTAACCAATTGAGTCCATGCTCTTTTTTTTCATCGCTTTGTGGTATGACTTTTGTTTTTTATAACCATTTGAGTCCAAATAACTAATTCTGTTAATTTTTTTCTTTCTAAAAATACTAAAATACCACTTTGTAGACTCAAATGGTTAAAAACGTTATATATATTTTACCCTACTCTCACCACCACCACTAGGTGGTGGTGGTGGGTAGAATATATAATGTTTTTTAACTATTTGAGTCCCTGAGAGTATTTTGGTTATTTCAGAAAAGAAAAAAATTAACAGAAAAAATCTAACATAGTTAATAATCTGGACTCAAATGGTTATAAAAAACAAAAGTCGTGCCATAAAGCGATGAAAAAAGAGAGCAAGGACTCAAATTGTTAAAACGGACAAATCTCAGGGACTCAAATAAGCCAGTTTCAGTCTATAAAAATGAACAGTTTCAGTCTATAAAAATGAGATGACAGTCATGTATAGAAGCAACAACAATAGTTATGGCACAACCTCATGTTCTAGTGATACCTTATCCAGCACAAGGCCATGTAATTCCTATAATGGAGCTCGGTCAACGGTTAGTCGAGCAAGGAATCAGAGTTACATTTGTTAACACAGAGGTCAATCACAAGCTTGTGACAAGCAATTGGTTAGTTAAAGATGGTTTTGGGGGTCTAATGCAGATGGTCTCAATCCCTGATGGGTTAGAACCATGGGAGGACAGGAGTGACCTTTGTAAGTTGACTTTGTCAATATTACACACCATGCCCCAGAAGCTTGAAGAACTTATAGAGACTATTAATAAAGAAGACAACATTAAGGTTAGTTGTGTTATTGCTGATGATATCATGGGTTGGGCTATTCAAGTGGCAAAGAAGATGGGAATTAGAAGAGCAGCCTTTTGGTCAGCCTCAGTTGCTTCATTGGCCTCAGTGTTGTCCTTTCAGAAACTGATTGATGAGGGGATCATAAACAACAATGGTGAGATGTTTGATTTTATATTTTAGTGGGAAAATTTTGAAAATGAACATTTTCCTTATGTTTTTCTTTAAAACAAACATTGAATTTTCAACTTTCATAAAATCCTTATTCTAATAAACGATTCCAAAAATGATACGTGTCATTACCATATTGTTCTCACCAAAATCTTTTATTGTAAGTAAGTTTGAGTTTTGAAATTTAATTATGTTAATGATTTTATTTTTAAAAAAGATAATATAAAAATTTGAATTCTAATTATTACTTAATTAAGAAAACAAAGAATTTTATTTTTTGTTTAAATTTTTTACATATTATTGTACTTTCATTTTTTTATTAAACAACAACATGTAATACATTAGTATATAACCTAGTAAAATGATAAAATCGTCTGATTATTCACTTACGTGTGTTCACCAAACATTTACACGCATATTTTTTTGTTCTAATTTTAAAAATTATCCGGCGTTTTCGTTCTAATTTTAAAATAATCCGGCGTTGTTCTAATTTTAAAAAAATCCGGCGTTTCGTTCTAACTTTAAAATAATCCGACGTGTTCGTTCTAATTTCAAAATAATCTACCGAAAATGGGGGGAAATTTACACGTACACGTAAGTCAGCGATTTCGCTGGATTTAGTGAATATTTTGACGATTTTGGCATGTTTGTTTTGTGCAAGTTGAAAATTCAATGTTTGTTTTGAGGGAAAAAAATTGTAAAATGTTTATTTTGGAAGTTATCCTCTTTTATATTTTAGAGGTGGCAATTATTTAATTATGAATAGATAAAACTTAAAAACAAAGGGAAAATTACGAAAATAGATATCGCTAGCTGAGACTTTGGCACATGGCAAGAGTGGCTATCTATATCTATATCTATATCTATACTATATAATAAATAAAAGTTTTTCATACCACGTGTCGCATTAATATTCATTCTTATCATTTTTTCTCGTCTCTTTCTCTTATTAAATACACCTATATCTTTTAATAATAATATATTTTAAAAAAAAATACACCCATGTATTACATGGAGTTGTTTAATAAAAAATAAACTTACAATAATGTGTATAGAAATTTAAAATAATGTGTTAAATAGAAATTATATAATTTTAGAATTTGTACACAAATTTACATAAATGAAGTATTTTTGTTACGTACGTCAATAAAAAAAATTATAATTACAATTCACAAATTTCTAAATAATTCTTTGTACACAGCATTTGTTGTTTTGTTTATAATTTTATCATCTATCAAGTTGTTTAAATCCATCCTTACCGTTTAGTACATACACATACACACAAGTATATTTATATTTATAAAACTAAAACAATAAAAAAAATTCTTTGTTTCCTTAATTAGAATTCAAATTTTATATTATTTAAAAAAAATATTAACATAATTAGATTTCAAATTCAAACTTACTTAAAATAGGAAAAAATTAGATAAGTTTGGTAAAAAAAAAATATGGTGATAACACGACACGGTCCTGCCTGGCCCAGACACGGTCGTGCCTAGTGAACAGCTTAGTTATGTCTTCTGTTTGGTCAGCACGGTCGCGTCCCTGACTAGCACGGTCGTGCCTTGTCCTAGACACGGTCGTGTGTATGAGAAAAATCTTGGCAGAATAATTATTTTTATATTTTAAAAAACAATAAGTATTTCAGATTAATTTTTAAATAAAAACATTGATTTTGTGAAGATTTATAGTGGTATTATTTTGAATCATTTATTAGAATAAGGATTCCACGGTTTTATTTTAACCCGTGTAAAACACGAGTTTTTAAAAAAATAATTTTTTTATTACTTAATATATAATATTAAATTTATTCAACCCGTGTAATAGGGCTGTAAACGAACCGAACCGAACGAAGCCTTGTTCGTGTTCGTTCGTTAGGCATTGAACTTGTTCACGAACGGTTCATGAACACTAACCGAACGAAATTTCATGTTCGTGTTTGTTCATGAAGGAAATGGGTTTGTTCACGAACGTTACCGAACGAAGCGTTGTTTAGGACTTTTGATGTCAACCTTAATGCTTACATGATTTAGGACTGAGGGAAGCTTACATTATTTAGAATTGAGAACTTAGAAGCCCTAATCGAGTAATATTAAAATTTTTAGGGTAATTAAAATTTTTAAACAGCTTACCAAACGTTCAGATAAAATAAAACAGAAATATACAAAAATCTTAATGAACATCTTAAACAAACAAAAATGAACAAACATAAACGAACGTAAATGAACGATGTTCACAAACAGCTTACCAAACGTTCACTAGGGATGAGATCGGTACCGTACCGGTACCGAAAATACCGGTACCGAATTTATAAAAAAATGGGTACCGGTACCGAATCTATCGGTACGGTACCGGTATTTTGTTACAAAATGTTCATCTTTTTCGGTACTCGTACCGTACTGGTACCGAATTTATGGAAAATTGGGTGCCGATACTTCTATCGATACGGTACCGGTACTCGGTACCAAATGCTCATCCCTAATGTTCACGAACAGATTAACGAACGTTCACGAACACAATTGAACGAACGTGACCTCTGTTCATCTTCGTTCATTTAGTTAATCGAACGGAATTTCTTGTTCGTTCATTTATTAAATGAACGAACGTAAACGAACTTCCCGCCGAACGGTTCATGAACTGTTCGCTGAACGTTCAGTTCGTTTACAGCACTATGTGTAATACACAAGATTTGCCGGCTCACTACAGTATTACGCCCCCATCCAAAAAATCTTAATTTCTTTAATGATTTATTAGAATTTTTTTTAACTTATATTAAGAAAACTCTAATTTTTTTAGCTAGAATCGGTAATCGTTATGATTTGATAAATATGGTTGTTTATATTCGATAATCTTTGTGATTTAATAAGTATATATGAATTTTAAATTATCAGCAGTTGATCCGAGATGCGGGTGCTCGGAGACGTATTACACACTTTGGTGACACGTAGCCTCTTTTTAAAGTGCTACGTCACCGACTTTTTTTTGAACGGCAGAATTTTTTTTGCTTTTTTTTTTTTTTTTTATCTTGGACAAGGTTTGAACCCACAGCCTCTTGGTTATAAGACTCCCTTTTTACCACTAGACCTCAAAACCACCCCCCGCTACGTCACCGACTTAATGTGCCTTTCGTGCCCACTTGTGGCCATGTGTCAAAATCCCCACCATTCGTCCCGTCAACGTTTACGGAAGAAAAAATAAAGTCAATATTCATTTAAAAAAATATAGGTAAAAATGTATATTTTCATGATTTTCCCTTATCTAAAAAAAAGAACATGTCAAATAGCTGGTACAAAATCTTTATTATTTAAAAAAAATGTTTTTTTTAATCATAATTGATATTTATCATTTATACATGCATTTAAGGAAATAGCTACAAAAAAAAGAGTGTTGGGAAGTTAACCCAAATCCATTTCAACTTGAACCCGTTTACTCGATCCACGTAATTTGTACATCTGATAAGTAATGGTAGCCCCAAGACTTTCCATAGTGGTGTAATGGTAGCCCCAAGACTTCCCATAGTGGAGGTCTTGGGTTCGAATCCTAGCCACAGTAAAAAAAAGGTCTGTGGTTAAGTCAGGGGGTTCCTCTTGTGGTGGGCTGCCCTAGATGTTTTAGGTGTTACCCCAAGAAAACCCATAATATCTAGGTGTTGCCGTTAAAAAAAACTTAATCTGTACATATTGACACCTCTAATTAACCCATTCAAAGATGTCTATTTAATCTTTCTTGAACCTTTTATCGCAGGCATACCTCTGAATGATAAGATAATTCAACTCTCTGAAACCATGCCACCCATAAAACCCAGGAACCTTGCATGGGCGTGTTTTGAAGACTCAGCTACTGCAGAAGCCTTTTTTAAAGTTGTAGTACAGGCTGTAGAAGCTTCCAGATTAACTGAATGGTTTATATGTAACTCAAGTCCTGAGCTAGAGGCGGCAGCATTTAATCTGTTCCCGAACCTATTGCCAATAGGCCCTCTTCTAGCAAGCAACCGACTAGCTGACCAGACAGGCCACTTCTGGCAAGAAGACACCACGTGCTTAGCATGGCTTGATCAACAGCCAGCATGTTCAGTAATTTATATTGCATTTGGGAGCTTCACTATTTTTCAACCAAACTCAGTTTGAAGAATTGGCACTTGGTCTTGAACTTATCAACAGACCATTCTTGTGGGTGGTTAGGCCCGGTATGACCAAGGTGACTACAGCTTACTACCCAGATGGTTATATGGACCGAGTGGGGTCTCGTGGGAGAATCGTGAGTTGGGCACCACAACAGAAGGTCTTGGCTCATCCTTCTGTAGCTTGTTTCATGAGTCACTGTGGTTGGAACTCTACTTTAGAAGGTGTCACAAATGGAGTGCCTTTTCTTTGTTGGCCATACTTTTCTGATCAGTTTCATAACGCAACTTACGTTTGTGACATCTGGAGGACTGGCTTAGGACTTGAAAAGGATGAAGAAGGTATCATCACTCGAGGAGAAATAAAAAGTAAGGTGGAGCGGCTGCTCGGTGACGAAACATACAAAGTTAAGGCATTGGATATTAAAGAAAAGGTTACAAGTACCATCAATAAAAACAAAAATCTTAATAATTTTATTGATTGGATACAAAAGGATGATGCAGATGCCATTGATCGGCCTGACTCTATGTGAACGTGAATTTGTATTGGCTGGGTTGGGGCCTTGAGAGGTATCATTACAATAAGCACTTGTCATTTGTATCGGTTACTTATTAGTCATCACTATGCTGGACTGCATTTTTCTCGTATTAATTTTTCATATTTAACTTGCAAGAAGTGAACTTTTTGAACATAAAAAATTATTATACTTTATTTTGTATGAAAACCTTGTACATTTATGATTATGAAATCAAATAATAACTTGTACATATAACATTAAAAAAAACTTAATATGACAAATTTAAATAGAAAACTAGAAGTTTGAATATAATAAATACTGTGGAACTGAAATTACAAATATATTTAAGTTTATTCACATCAAATATAAAAAAACATACGGACACAAACAATATATAGGGAGAATTTCCAAGACATATAAACATGGATTAACAAATCATAAATTGCTAAACTAGGTAATAGAAAATCTCAAGATTTTTGGTTAATAGTTTTTTTTAAACCCAGCTTTATGGCTGAAGGGAAGAGCTAAGGCAGTCGGTCCAGACAACATACCCATTGAAGCGTGGAAGAGCTAAGGCTGAAGGGAAATTACAAATACATTTTTTCAAGCTGAGATGGCAAAACTATTTCTACATCATTTTCAACAGTTGTAGACCAAGTCTAGCCATAACAGAGAATCCCACTACTCAATCTAGTCAACGAAATAATTGTTATTGTCGAAATATCACACAGGAAGAAGTGAGGAGTGCTCTTAAGAAGATGGGAAGAGCTAAGGCAGTCGGTCCAGACAACATACCCATTGAAGCGTGGAAGTGTATGGGAGAGGAAGGCGTTCAGTGGTTGACAAGACTGTTCAACAATATCTTCAAAACCGGGAAGATGCCAGATCAGTGGAGGCGTAGTGTCTTAGTACCCCTATATAAAAACAAAGGAGATGCTCAATGTTGTGCTAATTACAGGGGGATTAAGCTCCTATGTCATACAATGAAATTATGGGAAAGAGTTATAGATACAAGGATTAGACGACAAGCCCAGGTTACAGCAAACCAATTTGGGTTCATGCCAGGCCGGTCCACTACGGAGGCGATACACATTTTAAGAAGATTAATGGAAAATTACAGAGAGAAGAAACATGATTTACATATGGTGTTCATCGATCTTGAAAAGACGTACGATAGTGTGCCTAGAAGATTGATCTGGGAAAGTCTGGAGGGAAGAGGGATCCCTAGTAAATATATTGAGGCAATTAGGGATATGTATCATGAGGCTAAGACATGCGTCCGAGCACCCGTGGGGGATACAGACTTTTTTCCGGTGGAAGTGGGAGTTCACCAGGGGTCGGCACTAAGCCCCTTTCTCTTTGCAGTAGTTTTGGATGAGTTGTCAAAGTCGATTCAAGATGCAATTCCATGGTGCATGCTTTTTGCTGATGATATCGTGTTGATTGTAGAAAGTAAAGAGACATTGAACAACAGACTAGAGGAATGGAGAACAGTCTTAGAGCACAAAGGTTTGAAGATAAGCCGATCTAAAACCGAGTACCTTCACTGCAACTTTAGTGGTGCAAACGTCGACGAGGAGACCCAGATTTCTATTGAAGGTGGGGTTGTCCCTAAGACACTGAAGTTTAAGTATCTAGGATCTGTCATCCAGAGTAACGGGGACATCGACAATGATGTAGTCCATCGGATGCAGGCTGGTTGGTGTAAATGGAGAGCGGCCTCAGGTGTTTTGTGCGACAAGAGGTTCCCAATAGGGTTAAAGGGTAAATTTTATAGGGTAGCAGTTCGCCCAGCGATGCTATATGGAATCGAGTGTTGGGCCATCAAGAAGACACAAGCTCGAAAAATGGATGTAGCTGAGATGAGGATGTTGAGGTGGATGTGTGGACACACAAGAAAGGACCGAATAAGAAATGAAGTTGTTCGGAAGAGATTGGGAGTCACATGTATCTCAGATAAGATAAGAGAAGGAAGATTGAGATGGTTTGGACATGTCAAGAGGAGACAGAGCACAGATCCAGTGAGAACAGTGGAAACTCTCGTTGTAGAGGGGAAAAGGAGCAGGGGGAGACCGAAATTAACATGGGATGAGAGGATTAGGCTTGATTTGCTAGATTTACACATCTCAGAGGACATGATCAATGATAGGATTTCATGGAGACGTCGTATTAGGGTTTTAGGATGAGTGACCCGTTGTGTGGGAAAGTAGAGTTGTTTAGCAAAGATTTTACGTATGTCTTATTTCTTGTATGTGTGTTGTGTTTCTTTGTGACTAATATACTCTAGTCATACACTGCTAATTGTTAGATTACTGTTAGATTTATTTTACTTTATTACTCATTAATTTTATTTATATTTTTATCTTTTTCTTTCCCATGAAGCCGGGGGTCTAAACGGGAGCAGCCTCTCTATCCCTTGGGATAGGGGTAAGGTTTGCCCTCATCACACCCTCCCCAGACCCTACTAATAACGTTAGCTATGTGTGAGATTATACTGGGTACGTTTGGTTTGGTTTGGTTTGGTTTATGGCTGAAGGGGATAGTTGTTGAATTAGTTGATAATCTTGGAGCTGTTCGGCTTTCAAAGAACATTGTTTATCATGAAAGGAAAAAACACATCATGTATTTTATTCGTGACATGTTGGGCGAAAATTAATGGTTAAAGGTTTCAGCTTTAAGGTGGAGAATGTGAGATATAAAACTGAAGGACTATTTCTGTATCTTTTTCATTTTAGTTAAAGTACAACGGGGTTATTGTAACTGTTTGATAATAGAGGGGCTAATTGGTAATATTCTGCCTAATTTGTTAATTACCGTTAACAAAGGGGTATAAGAGATTTAGGGCTTGTAATTTGTTTGTTCACTTACTTCTTCCTTTTAATTCTTTCTTCCAATTCTACTGTAATCGTTTTCTTGAATTCAATAAAGATCTTGCAATCATTTGGTTTTAGATTATTTGTTTCTCTGATGTAATTTCTACACAACGGTATAACCCATGTAATCAAAATATCATCAATATTACAAATTTATTTGTTGTTGTCTTTTTATTTGTTGGATATGGTTTATAATAGGGTGTTCATCGGTTCGGTTTATTCGGTTTTTAAATTTTTTTAGTCTATCCGCAAACCTAACCTAACCCAATTGAAAATGTGTCTAACCTAATCTAACCCAATTCAATCCAATTCGGTTTCGGTTTATTCAGTTTCATGTTTAGCTTCCGAAAAACAACACATATTTTTAACATATCCTAAAACCAAGGGTTTATAACCATAACAAAAAGTACTGAACCGAAAAATAGTCTTGAACGTAAATGCAAAGTTCAAAGTTCAAACATAAATAACGAAACTTGAGTTTTTTCCAATTAGTTTTAATGGCACAACAAATGAACTTAGGTTTTTTCAACTCGTCTTTCACTCGATTGGTGTCTTTCTTATCTCTACAAGAAATAAGAACAAAAAATAAAACAATAAGCTATTGGGCTTGAGAGTTGAGGTAAAAGTATAAATTTACATTTAATTATTTGTATCTATTCGATTAAAACGGCTAACCGAATTAATCGAATTAAAAAAAACCTGTCTAACCATTAACCTAACCTCAAACCGAATTGGAATTCGATTTTCGGTTAAGAACCTAATGAAAAACCGTATTAGGAATTCGGTTCAATTTTTTTCAGATACAGATTGATTCAATTTTCGGTTTTTTTTTTCACATCCCTAGTTTATAATATCGACCACATCAACTTTATTCCAAGAAAAAAAGAAAGGCCCCCACAAATTATTCTTTGTTGGTTCTTTTAGGGGTTATAATGCAAGTTTTGAAAGTATAAATGTGAACACACATAAAGCAGGGCATGTTTATGTAACTAAACGATGACCAATTGTTTGGTACCGAAATCCGTACTCCATATCACAAAACGTAAAATCCATAAATCCTGTTAATTGATAAAGCAAGAACAACATCCCCTCAATCAACAACCACAACATGACAGAAGACGATCGATCTAGGGTTTTGATTCCTGAATCGACGCCTGCAACCGCTTCATCCAATACGAAACAAAGGTATCCTATTTCCTGTCCGTTTAATTTCTCAAAATTTCCATCAAATTCGAATTCAATCGCACCTAATGTTCGTTGTTTACGGCTATTGCATCGCCTCCATGTTAATTTCTATCTAGGTTTTACCTCTGTTTATGGTTTTAAAGTAGCATATATTATTATTTTTGCAGGAAAAAGAGAAAATGGGATCAGCCTGCTGAGTCGTTGGTTTTAGGTGGAATAGCAGTCCCTGGAATCCTTCCATTGGGCAACATGGGAGCTTTTATCGGGACCGGTGTGGCTCCGGTGTCTACTGCTTCTTTCATAAACCCTATTAATGCTTCATTGCTGGCCCAAAAGATTCAAGTAAGATACCATTGGGAGTTTTTCATTTGTTATTTTAGTAACATATATTTGTGCTTTGGGACTTGCTCAATATAAGTTAGTTATAAGATTGTTTCTGCAGTTAAATTGCAGTTGAATTGCTTTACTCTAGGAGTCTAGATTTGATTCACTGTATGATTATACTTATAGAGGAATGATAGATAGATGGATAGATAGATAGATAGATAGATATAACTTGTTCTTTTTTGTTATTGTAAGAAGGAACTGATTGAACATCTTGTTGTAGCCAAAGATTCAGGAGGAGTTAATTGCAAGAGAAATTGTCATAAATGATGCAGAATCATCTGTTCGCTACAGGCTCACAAAGCGACAAACACAAGATGAGGTTAATCTACATTCTGTTGTATTTTTTTTTTTAAATTATTGATGAGCTAAATTAGCTGGGATATACACAAGAAGTCTTCTTTTTGGTAGAATTGGATTTGAAGATTTGTTATCCGGCACTGATTGTGTGTTCTAACTTATGCAGATTCAGATTTGCACTGGTGCCATAGTGATAACTAGGCAAGTAGCTTGCTTTGATGTGATTCTGTTTTCTTGTCTTCGTTTTGTTGATACTGGATCACTTTTACAGGGGTAAATATCGGCCACCAAACGCACCATCGGATGGTGAAAAACCATTATATCTTCACATTTCAGCTGGCACTCATGTAAGTTTGCTTTTTGTTGCCTTGTCCAGACTATTGGTTTTGCTTGTCAGAATAATTTTGGTGAAAACACATGATTTGTAAAGCTAAGGTAATTAATTAGAAATCCTAATATGCTTATTAATTTTTTCCAAATTAATCAATGTGTAAATGGTTGCAGACGGGAACTTGTATGTGTTTTACTTTTTGCATACCACAACTTGTTTATGATAGTGGCTTTCATGATTCAGGTGTGATGTTTTACATGCCTTGATTGGTATGTTCTTATGGCTAACCAAAAAGTGTATATCATGGTCCAAATTCCAATTCGTTGTCTTAATTTAGGAGCCCACTTTTCTGATTAAAGTCATATAGTCTCCCATTTTTTTTAGCACTGCTGTATATTCTTCATATGTTCTGGTATTGGATAAGTATTGTTTCATATTCTGTAAGTTTTTTGGAAAGCAGTGTTCATGAAGTTAATTTTGACCTAATGGCTTGTTCAGTTACGGAAAGACATTTCATATTCTTTGAATTTATAGAAAAAGGCTAAAAGTGTTTGGCCTAACGAATATAAAATGAGTATATATTTCTCAGCACGGCCCTTTAAACCTTAAAATCACTAATGGCAAGAAGTTATTGAGGATAGAATACAATCTTGACGGTTTAATCATGGAATATAGGATTTAAAGATGACACGCTTAGAAAATTCCTAGTTTTTATTAGAACTGCTTGCTCTTTCAAAATGTAGGCATTCAACTTTAGATTGCAACGTGAATTTTAGATTGCAACGTGAATTTTCAAGGACTTCATAATTGTTCTTGACTAAATTACATGGATGGTCCCTGTGGTATGTGGTCATATTTTAGAATTCATCCCTAACAATGGGAAATTATAGAATATGAGAAAAGGAGGGGGGTCAGGGTTATTTTTTAATTAAAAGGGGAAAATAGTCACTTAACATCAAGATAACAGTTAATTTCTCATAGCCAGGGATGCAATCCAGAATATCGTCATACCACAGGGACCAACCATGTAATTTATGTTTATTCTTTCTACTGGGAAGTGTCTGTTTTTTGGTTTCTTGATGGTTTTATATCCTTATGGATGATGCTGTAACGAATTTGTTATTTGATTTGCCATTGTAGTTGGAAACGACAGCAGACAGGATAAAAGCAGTTGATCAGGCAGCTGCCATGGTAGAGGAAATCCTGAAGCAGGGTCCTCTAGTCAATGGATTAAAGGTGAAATGTAGTTATGAATTTTTAAAGGGTGCATTGATCAAATCATGGACACTAAACGCTTTATATTGTCTTGTTTGTTAGGTGGTTCAACCATTTAGTACATGTGTGTTCTTGGGATTTGAACCAGATCCCTCCTTGAACATCACTGCTCGTATCCGTGGACCAAATGTGAGCTTCTCTATTGTTTATCCTTTGCTTTTACGATATTAATATTTTCTTTCTGTTATTTTTTTTCTTAAAATTAATAAAGCTTCTATTACTCATGGTGAAGTTGAAAAATTCTAATTTTGAAGCTTTCCCTGACATCTCCATGCGATTGGGAGAGTTCTTTTTTGTTGCTTCTGGTTGGGTTTTGTACATGCAGGATCAGTATGTAAATCACATTATGAATGAAACAGGATCAAAAGTGTTACTAAGAGGTCGTGGTTCAGGAAATTTAACTACAAACGCTGAAGGTAGTATTTATATAATTATATCACTTTTGATGTTTTTTCGTTTCTATTTTTAAATGTATAAGTGTTCTATTCCCATTTATTTTCATTGCAGAACAACAACCGTTACATCTCTTTTTGTCCAGTAGTAATCCTAAAAGCCTTGAACATGCAAAGCTTCTGGCTGAGAATCTTCTAGATACAATATGTGCAGAATGTGGTGCATCTAGGTAGTCATGCTGTACATGAACATGAATATTTACATATAATTTTGTAAATTTTTTTTATTATTTCTGATTTCCATTTCACTGGCCCAGGGTATCGACGGTTAAAGTTTATGGTGCTGTCCCACCTCCACAGAAGTTGTTGGCAGGGGTCCAGAATCCAGCTGTTGAGTTGGAAACCGCTGCCAAAATAACTGCCAGCTCAGCATCAATGACTGCAGACTTTACTCAATCCCCAGCAACTTCTTTGGTTACATACCCTGGCACCACCACTGTTATTTCGCATGGTACAAGCTATAATGGATATGGTGGGATATATCCACAAGCAACCCCTTTGCAACAAGTTGCCTTGGCCCTTAAGTAATCAACTTCTCCCATCATTTCTACAGTTTCTGTTAGCCAAAAAGGTGGAAGCGCAACTTCAAGCACCATTTCTGAGAAGGAAAAACAACCCCCTCACAAACGCAAATTTCAGGAAGGGCCTATTAAAACACATCAGGTATGTAAATTTGACTCATTAGAAATAAAAAATGAACAATTACCATAACCGACCCAGTTTAGGTAAACGGGTTGAAATGCCAGCTGTAGTTGCAACTGGTATGAAAAGCTGAGTTCTTGTTACAATCTTTATTGCATTTAGTTCTAGGGATCATGTAAGATTCTCATTTTTTTGATTAATATATTCTTGGCGTTATTTTGGTTCTGACTTCTTTTACTTAATATTACAGGTATTTTCTCTGACCTTGTATGAAGTTTACAGCTGATAGTGGACCTGTGTGTTGGACATTTGTATTTTCACAGGGTTTTTAAATGCGTAGGAGGCCTCAGACTGTTGCTGCTTTGGTGTTTTATGTTTTAACCGGGACTTGCTAATTCAGTCCCCTCCATGCATAATTAATTATTCATCTGAAATTGCAATGGCTACAGGCATGAAAGCACAAGTTATCTTACATTGTCAAATTGCATTTTCTTTCGTTAATAATCAAATAGAGTACATTTTTAAGAAATTAACGTGTCAAATATGTGTACCCAAATCATACTGTGTTAATGATGATCTATTTTGTTTGATTAAAATTATTTAGACCGTTTTATACATTAGGATTTGAAGGACCCTTCGACCTTTTTGTTTTAAGCTTATCTTTTTGCCCATTTGACTAGTTAGACAAATTAATCGGAGATCAGTAGCCACACAAGATCATACTTGCACTCAATTTCACGTGGTTCTCTGTTTTAGGCTGTGCTTGCATGATCATCAAGATTTTTGTATCTTGTTTATTATTGTCTTTATATTCTTGTCAGTTAACTGATTATTGAGGATGCTATTGGATTGTGTGCTTATGACCTGCCACAGGAATCAGGAATCTTAAACCCAAGTGAAGTAAAATCATCAATTCCAGCTCCAAAGAAGCTGGTCCAGCCAGCATCTAATGGCATGACGCCACCTTCTACGAAGACCATGCCACCACCCCCTTCAAGGACCATGCCTCCACCCCCTCCAAGGACACCAGCCCCAACCCTTCCAAGATTCGAACCATCCATTGCTGTCACAAAGGAGGTGGCGGTGAATAGCACCTTCAAGCCAGAAACCAAATCAGTGCCTGGTAAGCTTACAATATTAACCACTTGCAATTTGCTTAATATAGAGGTGACAATTTTCTCATTTATGAACCGGTTGATTTGGACTTTGTTTTATCTCAATATGCCGAATGGGTTTGATTAAAAAAAAACCAAAATATGAGATCAAATGGCCGGGAAGCTCACACAAAGTGTACTTTTAAGTTTTAACGCACACGAAAAGTAGATTATTGTTGTAATCATATCTGGCATAAAACTTCTTGAATAAAAAATTCAGGTCAAATGGTCAACTAACCTGACTGAAAGACAAAAAATTTACCCTTTTGACAATTGACCCGTTTACTAACCCACCTATTTTACCACTAGCTAAATGCAATTGTGTGTTTGTGACTCATTATCCCAAACCATTTCAGAAACTTTAATCAGTCTTATGGAGTATGGAGATGATGAAGATGATGATGATGATGATGATGATGATGATGATGATGACAGTGAAGAGACTCCCGAAGATCCTGTAACAAAAGGTTCAAAATCATTGCCAGCTTTCTAAGCCTTTCTGGGCTGTGTGAAACTGTAGGTGATTGCTTGTATTTTAACCACTAATTTCAAAGTTCAAATACAGATGTCCTTTTTACTAGACCATCAAGATATTGGCCTAATGGCAATAAGAAACTTGAGTAGAGTGGAAGGTCAAAATGTACAACTCAGTACAGTTAAATGCCAGGCTTCACAACCAATAGCTTAGTGTTTTTTCTTCTCTTTTTTTTATTTTTTTAATTTTTTCTGTTTTGGTAATTTTAAATCAAGTTTTTTATTTGCTTGGTGAAAGTTTACAATGAAATTGAATTGAAATTCTTATTGGAAGTGTGCATAATCATCTTCAAAATCATACCCGCTATAGCCACCTAAACTGTCTTTGCTGCCACCATAACCGCCACTGCCTCCATAGCTGCCACTGCCTCCATAGCCGCCACCATAACTATCAGCAGTAACCGCCAATTCCTCCGTATCCACCACCAAAAGATGGACTTAGGCTTTTTTTTTTACTGCAAAACCCATTAAGTCCCTATGTGCATTCTACATAAGAGAATTTAATCACCTTTATTTTGAACCTGTGTGTCATTAACATTTTTTCCTTGCATTAATCCGATAACTTCTCCATCATTTCTAGAATGGCGGGCTTTAATTGGTTTTCTATCAGTTGCCCGTGTGTCAGTGACATTGGATTTTAATTCATGGGTTTACGTTAGAGTTTTGCGGTGAGCAATGCAGGAAACAATGTCGATGGAACAAAATCGTGAATACAACCCATACAGATTCCTACTATACATAAGATGGAGTTGTAGCTCCCAGTCACACATCATGTTGAGTCTTAGCTCGTGATCATTCATCATATTGAGTCGTAGCTCATTACATGTACCATACAGATTAGCTTAACACACATGGGGAAAAGCTTCTCGTCTCATATCGGTGTCACATAGTTACAAGGAAAAGCATCTCATTATACTAATAAATCATACTTTGTTCCTACCGCTTAATCGTTGTATCAATAGTTACAAAACTGAACAAAGTTATAATCCAACTGTTTTAGAATTAAATCCTAAACCAAACTAAAAACTAGTCTTAGAAAACCTACAATCAAAAACTTATCAAACTCATTTGGTGCAATGGTAGCCCCAACACTTCTTATAGTGGAGGTCTTGGGTTCGAATTCGAACCACAACAAAAAAGGGGTATATGGTCAGATCAAGAGTTTTACCCGGTTGGAGGGTTCCTTCTAAGGTAGGCTGTTCTGGATGATGCTATAGGTATTGTGCCGAAGAAACTCAATTATTCTAAAATATCTAGGAATTTGCGTTTAAATAAAATAAAATAAGAAAACATAAGGAAAAAAATATTAAAAGAAACATAACAGTTAAGCATGCTGGTCAAGATTGACATCTGGTCCAACCATAGACTTTGGCAATCACCAATAACATTTTTCCACGTCAGCACAACCCGTTCGACGCTTCATCTACGGCTGATTAACCGCTGACTGCAGCACAACATGTCATCAATTAAAAAATCCAACCACACCACCTGCCTCTCTATTCATTGTACATCGACAATTGACCTCTGTTTCTTTGAAGATCTAACTCATAAACCCTAATTTTTTCTTGATTTTTAAACCATCAAATGGTGGTTGGTTTTGTTCCCTTCTGTCAGCTCATAAAACATCCAGATACCTGCCACATGCACCCATAACTCCATAAGTGTAAGTTTTGTACTTTTGTGTAGGGTTAATTATTGATCACGTTCTGGGAAATCAAGTTTCTTTCGATTAATTTATTCGGAACTTTTGATCATTCGTATTTCAATTCACCACGAGATTTGGGATCTACTTTTGATTAAGAGTATAATTTCCATCATATTATTGCTTTTTGGGCATTTTTTGTTACATATATTTATTTGCACACCAAGTGTTCGGAGAAATGCCTCAGTGAGTTCAGAGCATTTCTGGGGCTCAAAACTGTGTGTATTTGTGTGGTGTTTTTGGTTCCTTTGTGTATTTTGTTATGGGAAGTTGTAACCCCATGATGGAGGCACTGGAAGAGGAGAAATTGATAGCTGCTGCTAGGCTAATTTTAAGGGAATTGGAGTCCAACAAGAAGTTATCTACTAAAGCAGTTAGGATCTTGGAAGATTTAGGCGCGCGATTGTCAGCCATGGGGAAGGTTACTGCAAGTAAAGATGAAGAAGAAGATGGGAATGAAGAGTTGAGTGATATGAAGGGGCGGATTGATTCGATACGTGATAAGGTTATGACGTGGGAGGTTGGTCAATCAATGATATGGGATTCTGGGCCTGATGAAGGTAAGGAGTATTTGCAGGCGGTGGATGAGGTTAGAAGGTTAATTGAGAGATTAGAGGGTTTGAATCCGAGTAAAAATAGTGAAGAACATGAGGTTTTGAGGAAGGCTAATGATGTTCTTCAGACATCCATGGCCAGAATTGAGGAGGAGTTTAAGCATATGCTTGTTCATAATAGGCAAAACTTTGAGCCTGAACGGTTTTCCTTTCGGTCTACTGAAGATGATGGGTTAGATGATAGTTCAAGATTCTCTTTTGGGGATGATTTGGGTGATGATTCGATTCATAGAGATAGTATAAGCCGAGGGTCTGAGGTTTTCATCATGGATTTGGTCAATCCTAGTGTTGTTCCTGATCTGAAAAACATTGCTAAATTGATGTTTGATTCAAATTACAATAAAGAATGTTCTCAAGCTTTCATTAGTGTCCGTAAAGATGCTTTAGATGATTGCTTATATATTCTTGAAGTAGAAAAGACGAGCATTGAAGATGTTTTGAAAATGGAATGGGCTACGTTGAATTCCAAGATCAGAAGATGGACGAAAGCATTGAAAGTCTTTGTAAGGATTTATCTTGCAAGTGAGAAGTCTTTGTGTGAGCAGATTTTTGGTCTAAGTGAGTCCGTAGCCTCATTCTGTTTTGCAGAGTCATCAAAAGCTTCAATCTTGCAACTTCTAAATTTTGCAGAAGCGATTGCGGTTGGAACCCACCAACCCGAAAAATTGCTCAGGATTCTAGACATGTATGAAGTTTTAGTAGATCTTACACCAGATATCGAGTCTTTTTATCCTGATGAATATGGATCATATTTAAGAACCGAATTCCAAGATGTGCTCACTCGAGTTGGTGATTGTGTTACTTTAACATTTCTTGATTTCAAGAACGCAGTGGGGTCCAATGTGTCAAATGCGGCTTTTCCTGGAGGAGGGATCCACCATCTCACTCGTTACGTGATGAATTACATTCGTACCCTTATCGAGTATAGTTATTCCCTAAATACTCTTCTGAAGGACCATGGTGAAGATCAAGATTCATCATCTTCACCAGACACAAGTCCCGCCGTTGAAGATGATAGCATCAATGAGAACTCAAGTTTATCTCCATTGGGGAGGCATTTCCGATCATTAATGTCGATTCTTGAATCCAACCTCGAGGAAAAATCAAGACTATACAGAGAAGAAGCATTGAGGCACCTTTTCTTGATGAACAATATCCATTACATGGCTGAAAAAGCCAAAGGGTCAGAGCTAAGAACCGTGCTTGGTGATAACTGGATCCGAAAACATAACTGGAAATTTCAGCAACACGCTATGGGTTATGAAAGATCCACATGGAGCTCAATCTTGAATTTGCTTAGAGATGAGGGGCTTTATCATTCAGGTAATTCAGGTTCAGGTTCAGGTTCAATCTCCAAGACTCTTCTTAAAGATAGGCTGCAGGGGTTCTACACTGCATTTGAAGAAATTTACAAAAGTCAAACTGGATGGTCAATACCAAATAGTCAACTTTGTGAAGATCTAAGGATCTCAATGTCACTCAAGGTGATTCAAGCGTATCGAACTTTTGTTGGGAGGCATGCAAATAATATCAGTGAAAAGTATATCAGGTATAGTGCTGATGATCTTGAGAATTATCTCTTGGATCTGTTTGAGGGTTCACCAAGATCATTACACAGTTTCCATAGAAAGTGATTTCATTAGCTTTTGTGTTCATCATTATGTTCAAATATCTTGTTTTGTTGTGTGTGAATCTTTTTCAAGTTACAATTGTTACCTTGTGTATTTGTAAGTTGTATATTTTATGATTTTGTAAACTTTTGGTCTTTGCTGACTTGTACTTTGAGTTTTGTGCTACAGACATCAATTTCAAGTTCAATCATATGAACATCAGCAGTCAAAAGTCAAACCATTGTGGGATGTTGATTATTTTGGAGAAATATCTAAAATCTTTCCGGTTTCTAAATATTAATGTTACTCTTTTTGGCCCAATAAATATAAATAAAATATCTATCAATTTAAAACCTAGAAGATAAGGTTTTGATGCTTTTGTTTGGACTTTAGGAGTCATAGAAGTAAATTTTGTGAATCAAAAGTCATAATTGTAAGACGGAAGTCTAAAAGAGTACTGAAAAAGTCAACATTGAAATGTTTGACGTAATTTAAGAAAAGAATGACATTTCATTAATCACCTGATTCTATTGATATATTCATTGCAAAGTTTATCTTCTATTAAACAAGTAGGTTGAGAATCGGGTAGGAACCTTGAGACCGACTTTTATCTGACCCGGAATCGACCATTTTTTTTCCAGATTCATTGGAACCATAACCGACCCTTCTGTATCCTAGAGGTTTCGAGCCCTAGGAGGTTCTCACGGGTCCTATACCATTCAGTTCTTGTTAGAACATTTTATTCTTCATTCAAGTAACCAAATTCGAGAATTAAACTAACATTCAATCACATAACTCATAATCAGGGCTGCAAAACTCAAATATAAAAACCAAAATAATGTTTATTCTTCATTCAATCGCCATTGACCCACCTAATATCCTTGAATCTTCATTCGATCTTCTTCGACTCGATCTTCTAAACAACGTATAAATAAAACTAACAATTAGAAGAAGAAAAAATAGGTTAAAATCACAAAATACATCTCATTATAAACATGTATTCGTGAGAATTCTTGGACAGTTGCACACATACGATTCAGAAATTCTTATTAAACAGTTTATATAAAAGTGATCGACTTTTGCAGATTAAGAAGACGATACAGTTGCAGATTGATGAAGACGACGTACACAGTTGCAGACTGAAGAAGAGATGTTTGTTGCATATGAATAGGTTTTTTTACTACTCGAAGTCTGTTGCACATGAATAGACTGAAGAAGAGACGTCTGTTTGTAGATGAATAGAAAGAAGAAGACGGCGTAAATAGCTGCATATTGAAGAAGAGACATCTGTTGCAGATTAAAGAAGACGACATACACAGTTGCACTATAAGAAGTCTGTTACTAATCGCCGACCCCTAAAAATAGGTTTTTCTAAATTTAATATATGTGGTTCCTGCGGTTTTTAAAGGGTTACATTGGGTTTCACCCGGAACCTTGAACTAGTGAAATCTCATAACCTTTGACCGACTCATGTGGCTTGTAAGGTTCTTTCCCATTGTTATGATGGTTCTGGTTCAAGGTTCTAGATGGTAGGAACCTTTAATCGCTCACCCCTGCAAACAAGTGCTCCATCCAAAATTAAATTTAACTAAAAACTATTTTTTTTTTAAACAAATTCTTTTCTCCCTCTCAAAATCAACTTATTTTGTTTCGGATGATCACAATTTCAAATCAAGAATTGAATTTGTGGGACACAAGAGTATTAATACTCCTAAAACATCAAAATCATAGTAGTTTCTAATTTCCAGATGACATTTAATTCTAACGTAACTTATTGAGGGGGTCAAAATCAACAAAAACCAAAGAAGAAGGTCCAAATCTGAACTTACAGATTTCCACACATTTGACTTCTTTTTCCCTTTCCAAAATTACCCCAAATCACAGAGTAGGAAAATGGATCGAAAGGCTAAAACTCCGTCTCTCCTGCTGTCTTTTTCAAACACACAAAATTAGGGTTTGAACAAAACCCTCTTTAACGGAAAACACATATCTCTTAATCAATTTCCCCAAGATTCAATTTTTACACACCCCTTTTAGGGTTCCACCAATGGGTCGTCTTCAGAAACCCTTGAACCTCATGCTACTCCTCTGGGTCTTCTTCACTTTTCGCCGTTACGACGCCGTTTCCGGCAACGATTCGGACAAATCGGCGCTCCTTGAGTTCAAAAGCTCCGTTTCCGACCCGGCCGGAGTGTTACAAAGCTGGAGGGGAAGCAATTCGGATGTATGCTCGTGGGTCGGAGTCTCTTGCGGGTCGAATTATCGGGTTGTGGGTCTTAATATTACTGGTGGAGGTAACTCGGGCTCTTTTACTTGTACCAAATATGATCAATTTCAATTGTACGGATTTGGGATTAGGAAAAATTGTGTGAATTTAAATGCTAAATTGATTGGTAAATTCACTAAATTGTCAGCTTCCATCTCAAAACTTTCAGAAATTAGGGTTTTATCACTTCCATTTAATGATTTAAGTGGTGAAATTCCTGTTGAAGTTTGGGGGATGAAGAAATTGGAAGTGATTGATCTTGAAGGGAATATGATTAGTGGGGATTTAAACTTCATTTTTATGAATTTGGAGAGAATCAAGGTTCTTAATTTAGGGTTTAATCAGATATCAGGTGAAATACCCAATTCACTTTCAAACATGAAGAAGCTGCAGGTTTTGAATTTAGCAGGGAATCGTATAAACGGGTCGGTTCCAAGATTCTTTAATGAGTTTAAAGATTTACGGGGGTTGTACTTGTCGTTCAATCAGCTTTCGGGGAAGATCCCGAGTGAGATAGGGTATGGTTGTGAGAATCTTGAGCGTTTAGAACTGGCTTCGAATTTCTTGCTTGGAGGTATTCCGACCAGTTTGTCAAACTGTAGTAAATTGCGATCGGTTTTATTGTATTCGAATATGCTTCAAGAAGAAATCCCGGTCGAGCTTGGTCGGCTTAGAATGCTGCAAGTTTTGGATGTTTCAAGAAACAGTATTAGCGGGGCGATACCTCGAGAGCTTGGAAACTGTAGTGAAATGTCGGTTCTCGTGTTGTCAAACTTGTTTAACCCGATCCCAAATGTTGGCAATTCTGATGGTGAGTTTGTGCAAACTGAGTTAGCGTGTTCTGAAGAAGAGTATAATTATTTTCAAGGCAAGTTGCCGTTGGAAATTACCACTTTGCCCAAGCTGAAGATGTTATGGGCTCCAAGAACTTCTTTGGAGGGTAGTTTTCCAACTAACTGGGGCGGTTGTAAAGCCTTGGAAATGGTGAACTTGGCTCAGAACTTATTCACTGGTGAGATCCCAAAGGGATTAAGTGTGTGCAAGAAGTTAACTTTTCTTGATTTGAGCTCAAACAAGTTGACCGGAGAGCTTAGTGATGAACTTCCGGTTCCTTGTATGACTTTGTTTGATGTTAGTAAGAATCGTTTATCAGGGCCAATTCCGTCTTTTCGTTACACTGCCTGTGAACCATTTGACCCATCATCAGTATATTCAAGATATTTTGCATTTCAAGCTGCAAAAGATGGTGAAAGTGGGAATCTTGCAATAATTCATAATTTTGGCGGGAACAACTTCACGGGGGCATTGAGTTCGATCCCGGTTGCACCAGGAAGAACAAGAAAGGAGAAGTCTGTTTATTTGTTTCTTGCAGGTGAAAACAAGCTCACGGGTCGGTTTCCTGGAGTTCTCTTTGATAAGTGTTCTGAATTTGGGGCAATGGTTGTTAATGTAAGCTCAAACGGGCTTTCCGGTGAGATCCCATCAAATGTTGGTCAAATTTGCAGATCTTTGAGGGTTTTGGACGCGTCTGGGAATCAAATAGCGGGAAGTCTTCCTCTTAGTTTTGGTGAATTGGGTTCTCTTGTTGCTCTTAATTTGAGCCAGAACATGTTACATGGAGTAATACCCGTTAACTTTAGCAAGATTAAGGATCTAAAGTACCTCTCGTTATCAAACAACAATCTTACGGGCCCGATCCCCATGAGTTTAGGGAAGTTGGAATCTTTAGAAGTTCTTGAACTCTTTTCAAACTCGCTATCAGGAGAAATCCCGGAGAATCTTGTTAACTTAAGAAACTTAACCGTTCTTTTGCTCAACAACAACCGGCTTTCTGGGCAGATTCCATCTGGGTTTACAAATACTTCAAGAATGATGAAATTCAACGTGTCGTTTAATGAATTGGCAGGCCCATTGCCGGTGGCAGCCTCATCTTCGGGACAACAAACAAATGAAGCCGTTACAACAGGGGGCGATTTTGTAAATTACTCTGAATCTTCAACCCCATCACCGGAAGGTGGGAACGACAACAGAAACTTCAATTCGATCGAGATTGCTTCGATAACATCGGCTTCAGCTATATTTGCAGTTCTGTTGGCTCTAATTGTTCTGTTTTTCTGTACCCGGTGGCGGCCCAAGTCCGTGGCCCATGGGCCGACCCAAAAGGAAGTTACCCTGTTTACCGATATGCGGGTCCCATTGACTTTCGATGGCGTGATACAATCGACCAGTAACTTCAATGCAAGCAATTGTATCGGAAATGGTGGATTCGGGGCTACATATAAAGCCGAGGTCTCCCCCGGATTCCTGGTGGCGATAAAACGACTGGCGGTAGGACGGTTTCAAGGCGTGCAACAGTTCGACGCGGAGATCAAAACTTTAGGGCGGCTCCGCCACCCGAACCTCGTGACACTAATCGGATACCACGCGAGTGAAACCGAAATGTTCCTAATCTACAACTACCTACCCGGTGGAAACTTAGAAAGGTTCATACAAGAACGATCAACGCGAGCCGTTGATTGGCGGATCCTACACAAGATCGCATTGGATGTAGCGCGTGCACTCGCGTATCTTCACGATCAATGTGTCCCTCGTGTTCTTCATCGTGACGTGAAACCGAGTAATATCTTGTTAGACGATGATTTAACCGCTTACTTATCCGACTTCGGGTTGGCCCGGCTTCTGGGCACATCGGAGACTCACGCCACCACCGGAGTCGCCGGAACTTTCGGTTACGTGGCGCCGGAATACGCGATGACGTGTCGGGTGTCGGATAAAGCTGACGTGTACAGCTACGGCGTGGTGCTTCTCGAGCTGTTATCCGACAAAAAGGCGTTAGACCCGTCTTTTTCGTCGTATGGAAACGGGTTTAATATCGTCGGGTGGGCGTTGATGTTACTCCGAGAAGGACAGGCTCGGGATTTCTTCACGGCGGGGTTGTGGGACGCTGGGCCGCATGATGACCTGGTGGAGGTGTTGCATCTTGCTGTGGTTTGCACGGTGGATTCTTTGTCGACGAGACCCACTATGAGGCAAGTGGTACGGCGGTTGAAGCAGCTTCAACCGCCGTCGTGTTGATGGAATGTAATGTTAGTATTGATTATGATTTGTAAATTGTTGTATATGTTTGTTGACGATGATCGGATTTGTGTAGATGAGGATTTGTTGTAACCGGGCCGGTGTAATTTCCTGCTTCCTCGGTTATGTATAAGCATTTTAAAAGACGATCTTAATATTTGATTGAGTTAGTAACATAACAAAACATTACTTTCTTATTTTTTTTAAAAAAAATTAGTTAACTTAAGTTTAATATTTTAATTTTTTTTTGGTTTATGAAAAATGTATTTTAAAGTTTTCGAATTGAAATCTAAATACGTTTTTCTTAATAATTGGGCCAGGTTTTGTAATATGTTGGAATATGAGTTCTAGAACACCCCCAAAAAAACCAAACCGATGTCTTACACGAACCACTCCAAATACAACCAAACCGTGACAATTAACCGAGCCCCAACTAATACACCCAAACCATGACAATGGAACCCAACAAAACGGCGTGTTACAACCACTGAAACAAGACACAGTATATTCAATATAACTTAATGTTTTTCCACTGAAACCGAAAACCAAAAAACGCAAACCGAACCCATAGGTTTTCAAAAACCAAAAGTTCACGGCGCAAACGGATCCGTACAAAAACCCTTCACCTTCTCCTGTACTTGTACACAAACCCTTCAATTTTCTTGCCATCAACACCGTAAGTGGCGGAACTTGAACAATTATATTTGGGGGTTGAAAATATACACATAAAAAAATTAATTTTTTTGTAGATTTGTGAAATAAATTTGGATCATTGGTCTAGATTAGGAGAGGCTCAAACACTATATAACTAATATGAAATAAACTCAGTGGGCCGACATCAATACTTTCATAGTAAAAAAGTGGGGATTTTTTTTTTCATTTGTGGAACAGATTTGAGATTTTGATCTGGATTAGGAAGACCCAAATCAATACTTTTAAACAAAAAATTAGGGGCCCCTCCTGGCCCTACGGGTGTAAATGAGCTGAGCCCGAGCCTGACATTAGTCGAGCTCGCCTCATTGGATTATCCTGAAGCTCAAGCTCGACTCGGTTCGAGCCTAAAACTTTTGGATCGAGCTCGGCTCGTGAAGTGAAAATAAAGCCTGAGATCGGCTCAGCAAGGCTAAATTTCATTCAATACGGTTAAACGAGCAAAAGCTCGGCTTGAGCTCGTTTATATGAAGCCTTAAACGAGCAAAAGCTCGGCTCGAGCTCGATTTGGGGGGGTTAAATTGAATAATATATTAAATATATAACAAAATGATATAAAATTTTATTAGGCTCGTTAAGGTTCGCGAGCCTAAACGATCTTAGAAGGCAAAGCTCGAGTTCAGGCTCGATAACTAAACGGGCCATATTTTAGGCTCGAGATCGGGCTCGGGCTCGTTAAGGCTCGGCTTGTTAAAGCTTTTTACCCATCCGATCTCAAGTAGCTCTCGAGCCGGCTTGACTCGTTTACACCCATATGGCTGGCCCCTATTAAGTTCCTCCCCTGCTTTGATGGAAACACAAGGCAGCTCAGCTAACATCATCTTCAAGCTTTCATCTTTCGAGTTCTATTTGTATGGGGTTGAACTCGTGATCTGAGACGAAATGGGATGCAGCCTTGCAATGCTTTTCAAATCAGTGTCTTTGTTAGTTCCTGTTATAAAAAAACCGATCAATGAACCAACATAATTTAGAAACAAACATATAAAATACATATAACCAAAATATTGCTAAGACTTTACTAAAACGTACATTGACCTTTAGCCCAACAACCGATCACAAAATGTTACGTAACCTAACCTGACTAAGAAGGCTAAATTTTAGCCGACACATGGGGAAAAACACATGGATACATAAAACCAACCGATCAAAATAAGCCATGTATACAGTTTGTCGGATAAAATCTAGTTGGTTTCTTCCCAACCGGCTAAACACGCAAATCATCATAGCAATAAAAAACTGCCTCGTTACAGTTTTATATTGTTACGATGATTTGTCGACTGACTTTTAGCCGGTTTGGATGAAGCATAAAATATTTTAGCTGGATTAGCTTACATGTCATTTTCTAATTGGTTGGTTCTATGTATGGCTGAAACGAACTGAATGATCAGTGAACCGTTTGCCAGTAAATTCGTTTACGTTTGTTTGTTTAATAAATGAACGAACACGAACAAAAGAAATTCCGTTCACGGACACAAACAAAGGTTGCGATCGTTCCATAGTGTTTGTCAACGTTCGGTAGTTTATTCGTTAATATTTCATTAATGTTTGTTCGATTATTACAATTTCTTAGTATTTTTAAACTTTAATTTTACCATTATAGTTAAATTATTATATGTCCGTTTATAATGTTAACAAACAAACACATATAAATTCATTTCCTTAACAAAACAAACACGAACATAAAAATTTTTCCGTTATGTGTTCGTGAACCAGATAAAAGTTTAATGAACGAACATGGACAAAGTCTCATCCGATTCGGTTGTGGACACATGTGTTTGTTTTGTCTTTGTCTGTGTTGGCCAAAGTCTAATCTTTTCGCTAGGTTAGCTTAATTAACGTTTTCCAAATCAATAATTATAATTGATTCTTGTTGAACATATCTATACTTGAGTGCACTATAAGTTAATATTTATTTTGATTAAAAACAATGGATGAAAATGTTTAAGATGGGAATAGCTTTTAGTTTTCTTAAGAAAGATGAGTTCTCTCTTAATCATCTCTTTATATACTAATACATGATTTATTAGCCATTCTAATTAAGTGGTGTAATCATAATATGTATTTTTTTTATTTATAAATAATATTTCACCATTAAAAAACATGTATAATACAATTAAAATCATGGATTTTTCAAGGTCGTTTATATTAATCCGACACATTTTGTTTCTAGGCTTTAAACCATAAAATTTACTTTCCTCTTACTTTATACGGTTTTGAATTAACCGTTTCTATGTGCTTATTTTTATTGGAGACGGATCCACACGGCTTTATATATTTCGTTAAAAGATTTTTTATAGTTCGTTTTCGTTTTGTTTACCATTCATTTCTACAATAACGTGAAATTTTACGTTAATTACGAATATACTGTCGTTGCATTAGGTTTTAATGCTCAGAACCGAGCCAACACAACGTTTACCCCGCCGCAGCGCGGCGGTCAACACCTCCTCATTTATATACAACTAGGAAATGTGGCCCGCGCTTCGCGGCGGTAGTTTCACGCGTCTCGCGACGTGAGGCGGACCTAACAGTTGAAAACATAGAAGAAACGTGTAAAGTTACTGCGACATAGTTGTATCGGTCTAATTCTTTACGGTAACATCACGTTATCGTCACTTGATATAACCCATAAAAAAATAACATACATTGAATTTGAATCGTAAAACTTACATTAATGTCAAAAAAAGTAATTAATTTGGAGATCGGAAAATAGATAGAATTCGGCGCGAATATGAATTAACATTGAAACGACAAATTCATTAAATAAGTTAGTAACAAAGTAAAAAATTAGAATTATAAAAAACATTTTTTACAAACGAAAATAAAAAAAAGTAAAAGGAAAAAAATATCCGCTTTATCAAACCCTAGACTCGAACCCACGTCGACGAATATATATTACACGGGTAAGTTGGGACTTTAAAATTTGAGGTTTAAACATAACTTAGTTATCACGCCGCACGTTCACAAATAGAAAATCAATTACTTAACATGAAAGAAGGGAAAAGAAAAAAAAAGTTGATTGAACACCAACATTTCTGATTAAGGTTTAGTACATATCTACGTCAACAAAAATAAAAAAATCTAATTTATTTGTAAATTGTAAATATATATTTTTTTTTGAAAGACGACTTTCATTTTTTAAGTGGCAGTCGCATCTCCGACAAGTCGGAGACCCGTTACCCCTCAACCTGACCACTACGTTGTTTGAACCGGGCCCGCGGGTTCAGAGCGAGAGGCTAGGCTTTCACCGGGAAACCATGGAGCCTGCTGCCACTTGACAGCAGTTGCGCCGCTACACGGGCCAAACCCCGCTAGCGTAACGCACTCCGGACTAAAACCCGGTTCGGCTCGGATTCGAACCTGCGTGGACAGGTTGAATCTTCATCACCTATACCACTGGACAAAAGTCATTGGTTTAAAATTGTAAATATATGATGATATGTTTTAGGTATTCGCATAATCATTTCACGTACATTAATTAATCTTTTACCATAACGTTAAGAAAGAATTACATTTATTAATAACAACATTTAAATAAATTTTATTGAATAACTATAAAAAAGCAAGTGGTACATTTATTTTGAGTTATTCTCTGTATATTAGTTATTTTTCATTTTCATTACAAGTTTATTTTATTTAGTGTTCCACCGCCTAACCAAAGGAAAAAAAAGCTATTTTATTAAATTAGTCTTGCATTCTATCAGTATAAGTTAACCTAAAAGGCTGGTGTACAAGTAGATTGAACCCAACCCAAGTATTGTACATTTCTATATTATACTAAAGAATGGGCCTATGTCTGACTACATTTTGACCCAACCCACATCCTCAATAATTTGCCCGACAATAATACAGAATTTCAAAAATTTAAACTTAATCTTTTAGTTTTTTTTTTTACATTTTGTCATAAATTTCAATTAAAAGTTTAGAGGCTGTGCATTACGACATGAAGTCTTAAACGATACAAAATACTTAAGTACGTGTTTGCGAGACCGAAGGCATAAAAATATAAAAGCGCGTGTCTGGAAAACATAAGAAATACGAAAAGTTCAAATAAAGTAAATCCATAACGATCTTAAGCAAACGTAAAGCAGTGATTTTTTTTTTTTTTTTTCTTAACTAAAGTGGGGAGAAATGGAAAAAGAAAAAGAAAAAAACAAACAAACCAAGGACTCGAACCCATACTAAGATTCAATCAAGCTATAGTAAACCATCTCAACCCCATTGTCATTTGCGTTTAATATATGGAGAAATAATGGTATTTGTCAAATTATTATTTCGAAGAAAACAAAAGAGTTACTGTAGCTAAGAAAGCATTTTAAAAGAGATTATAATTACTTTTCGTATCCAAAAGGAGGTTGCAGCGCATCGGTTCTGCTATCCAAAAGGGGGTTGTGACACAGCCCCGTTTACCTGCCACTTTATCGTAATCGTTATTTCTATTTAAATCAAAAGATTACTTAACAAGGTTTTTACAAACTTTAACATGCAACTTTTGGTATCAAAATTGGAAATGTTAGCCTCTTTGGTAAAGAGAGGGATTTCATAGACGTCTTTAAAAGGCGTGATAAACATTTGATCAATAGTTAAAAATTTATGTAAAATCGTTATACTAATAAATACAAATCATGAGGACATGTGTTATTTTCTGATACACCCTTAACATGTTTTTCCTGACCCTATCTTCTATTAAATAATGATATTAAAAGAATATATTTTTAAATATTTTATAAAAATATTATTATGAAAACTTATTATTTAATTATGTATATTTATTTTGGGTGAGGTTCAAATGCTAACAAATATTTATGTAATAACCATGATAACCACTCTCAAACATACTGTTACGTATATGTAACAATTATCATTATGTTAATGTTACATATATGTAAACACTATGTGTCACGTATATGTAACATTCTTTGGTACGTATACGTAAGACTCATCATTTCCGTATTTACGTTTAAAATATTTATTCAAGATAATTAAACATTATTTTAACAATTAAAAGAAAAAATAATTTATAAATTATGTGACTGTTTTATAGTGGTTAACACGGTTATCACATAAAAAGTTGGTTAGTATTTGAACCCTTACCTATTCCCTATTTATTATTTAGTTATGGTATCTATTATATCATTAACTAAATGAATTTACTATAACTTAACATTTATCAATTACATAAAAAAAATTAATACACAGTTGAAAAAAAATATTTTAAAAATTAACTTAACAAAATTTATAATTGTCACGTCAAAGTACATTATATTTTGACGAGTGTATGTGTTAACAGATTACATTATATTTTATTCAACGGGTTTTTAAAAATATAAAATTTTTATTACTAAATATATAATATTATACTAATTCAACTCGTATAATACAAAGAATTCTAACCTAGTTATGTATAAAAAGGTAAGTTAATGAAATAACTAGAGTAAATTACAAATTGTGTCCTTTAACTATTATTCAAATTGCGAGTTATGTCCTTTGGCTTCATTAATTACACTGTATGTCCTTATTTCGAAACATTTGCACATTTTAAGTCCTTTTAACTAACCCCCATCCAAAACTTCTGTTAAGTCTGGTCATGTGCCCCTCACATGAGGGGCATTTTCGTCCTTTTACCCCTACTTTTTTTAAATATATAATTATCTTCATCCAACATACCCCCACTCTCTCCAACCAAAACCCAGAACCACCATCATCCTCATCTTCAACCCACAAATACACCCAATCCTTCCACTGCCTGGTTCGTCGGAGCTGGGCCACAGACTGTGATGCCACCTCCTCTCTCTCTCTACAAGTTATAAACTCTCTATCTACTCTTACTCTCTCCCTACACTCCCCACCCACCTACAATTTACAGCCCTAAAATCACCGGTCGTTAAAAGCTCGACCTGAACCGCCATCGTCTTTCCCTCATGCTTTCAATTTGGATTTCAGAGACTAGAACTTACAGCTGTTTCGATTTGGATATGGGTTTCAATTTGGTCAGATGTCGTGGTTCCAATTTGGTCCGATAGGTCTCGCCGGAATTACTCCTTGGAGTTGGTTATCATTGGAGTTGGGTTGGTGGGTTCGATGGAGCTTTAAAGATTGAAAGCTGTGAGCGGAGCAATGTTTCAAGGAACCCTAATTTCTATTTTGCAGATGAAGAGAAAGAGGGATATTGTATTCACGGTACAACTATTGTTGGTGGTGGCTACAAAAGCTGGTCGAAGAAGATGAACCGTTATGGTGGATTAACGGCAGGAAAAACCCCACAACATTGGCGAATTAAGGAGGAAGAAAACCTTGTTCCACAAGGGGTTCGTCAAAATTGATGAACCTAGTAATCTTCAAACATTGGGGTCGATTGTTTCAGTTCAAATCGAGGGTTGATTTTAGCATTCTACCTGTCAAAATTGGGGATTGTTCATCACTAGAGCATAATAAAAAATCAACCAAAACCTTTTTTTGGTATTAAATTAATTGTAAATTCAATCTTGTGGGTGATGAACTCACAATGTGTGATGAAGAAATGGTTGTGAATGTGATGAAATGGAGTATAAAATTAAAATGGGGTGATGGACTCACAGTCTGTTAAAAGAAATTGAAGGTGAATTGGGTGGTGAAGAAGATGGGGTATCGATGCCAAAGGATACGCCGGAGACGGATTCATCGTCGACGATGGTTATGTTGAAACCAAGGCTGGGAATCTGGGATGATGCATTTAGAGAGAGAACTTATTTTAGGGTTTGGATTTTTTATTTATTTATTTATTTATATTTTCAGGTCTGAACAAAAAAAGAGTGTAAAATGACAGTAATACCCCTCACATGAGGGGCACATGACATGACTTAACGCCTCAAGTGGATGGTGGTTAGTGTAAAGGACGAAATGTGTGCAAAGGTTTCAAAAAAAGGACATCCAGTGTAATTAATGAAGCCAAAGGACATAACTCGCAATTTGAATAATAGTTAAAGGACACAATTTGTAATTTACTCAAATAACAATTATGTAAAAGTGTATCTCTCTCTTTTCCACTTTTATCTCACAACCACAACGTACACATGTTTATATGATTATCACATTTCTCTAACTAAAAACTGACTTAATATTAATATTATATATATACCCTCGACCAATCATGTTGTGTGATATTCATAGTCATGAAAAAGGTTGATGTAGGAATCGGGGTGGGTTTGGTTGAATAGTTGCGCATGCGGATCACAAGTCTTGTCACATTGAGGCCATGTTATGTGTTGTGGTTTGGTCCCATCTTTTACTAGATTTAGCAATCTACCACTCAAACCCCTCACTTTTATTCTTCTAGTACTGTCACACCACACAAAATATATTTCTTTGGTGTTAATATCTTCAAGGAAACATATATATATATATATATAATATATAAATGTTAGTGTTCATAATATCGTAAACGAGTCAAGTCGAGTTTAAATTCAAATGAAAGAAGGCTACAATTAGGGCATCTCCAAAGGTCCAGGGTGTTCAATGTTCAGTTACAAACAGATTAGACTAAAAAATAAATTGAAATGAAAGTGTTTAAAATCAGTTGAAATAGTTATTCGGTTTTCAACCGAACCAAATTAATTATTCAGTTTTCATTTTTAAGAAATTCAATTCGGTTAAACCAAGAAAACTAAATTCATATATTCAGCCATTACAAAACCGAGGAAACCTTTAAACCCAAACTGAGGAATCAGAAAACATTGTTAAAAATCAGATTCTTTAGCTTGAAACCAAAACTGAAACGAACTCAGATTCGGTTTTCGGTTCGATATTGAACATGTTGAATTTGATTCGGTTCGATTTTCGCTTTAAACCGAAAAAGATTTCAAATCGAGGAAAAGAAAACCCGAACGGATTAACATCTTTAAAAGGGACCTCTGTAACCTTTTTCTATCTTCAAATACAAAAACTCAAAAGAAAAAAAATAGTCCTTGCAACTCCTTTTACTATAATGCCACTAGTCCAAGGTTTCGTCGGCAAATAATTAAATATTTGCTTTTTCTTAGGGCAAATTTACTCTTCTCTCACGTCGTCTCGGTACCGGTGGTGGAATGATGGGTGGAACATGTTCACCCTGTCCAGCCGGGGTTTCGGCCGCCGGCTCCTCAACCACTGGTGGCTCACGAACTGCCACTAACCTAAATCCCTAATCAAAATCCAACGTACAATGTCCATTGGCGTATGGACTCTCTATCCAACCTGATAGAAGTTGCCACATCTGTCAATTCATCTCTGACCTACTACGGGATCAACCTTAGACTATGCACAATCCTGGTGATAAATGTGCCCCCACCGATTTATGTTCAAGGGCTTCTTGAGCGATGCCTAGCAAAGTATGATGCCATAACATGGAGACGCCACATAAAAATTGGAACAGTAAGGAAATTCAGAGTTACAGTATCTTGTTAGTTACCTTAAACAACTAAGATTAAAAAACATTATCTTATTAAGAATAAATTATATATATGTTTTAACTAATATATGTATTTTATTATTAAAATAAGAGTAAACTTCATTTTTTGCTCCTATGGTTTGTCCTGTTTAACCGTTTCAGTTCAAAAAAGAATCTTTTAACACATCAGCTCCTAAGGTTGCATTTTTATAACCATTTCAGCCCCTGCTACTAACTCTGTTAACTTTTTCTTTTAAGTATAGGGGTATTTTAGTATTTTTATTTAAAAAGGCTAGTTTAACCATTTCAGTCCAATAAAAACTTTTATTTATATTTTTTTACTTATTTAAAAACGTTTTTTCTTACTTTTTAAAAAATCGTTTTTTTAGTTTTTTTTTTCATAAAAACGTATTTTTTTAAACTTATTAAAAACGTTTTGTAACCTTTCTAAATTTTTTTTAATCTTTTCATATAAACTTTTTTTAAAAACAATTTTTTTATAAAAACGATTTTTTGTTTTTTTTGTAAAATGTTTTTCAACTGTTAAATTTTTTTTGTACTTTTTTAAGAATGTATATTTTTTAAAATTTATTTTAGAAAGGTTTCTCTAATATTATTTTAGAGAAAGTGTTTTTTAATCCTTTTGAAATTTAGTTTTAAAACGCTCTTTTTAACCGTACATTTTATGAAAAAGCTAAAAAAACTTTTATAAAAAACTAAAAAAATGTTTTTAAAAACTTTTTTACGAAAAAAATTAAAAGTTAAAAAAACGTTTTTAAAAAGTAAAAAAAAAGGATTAAAAAAATGATTTAAAAAAAAAGTTAAAAAAAATATTTTTAAATAAGTACAAAAAATTATCAAAAAACTAAAACAAAAATTATTGGACTGAAATGGTTAAAATAGTCCATTAGAAATAAATTTACTAAAATGTCCCTAAACTTAACAAAAAAAGTTAACAGAGTTAGCAGCATGGACTGAAATAGTTATAAAAATGCAACCCCAATGACTGATATGTTAAAAGATTCTTTTTTGAAATGAAATGATTAAACAGAGGAAACCACAGGGGCCAAAAGTGAAATTTACTTTTAAAATAATTTTAAGTTTATTACTTTATACGCGGCAAGTAAATTCAAACACGTGATGTTTCTTAAAAAATTAAACATCCATGTGATTTATTAACTACTGTAAACGTCAATCACAATGCGATTAAACTAACTCTGGTCTACTCTATATAAAATTTAATGAAGTTAATGCATGATAATTGTATCTTAAACCACTAATTACACTTTGAAGTACTTCACATTTTAACAGCACGTTTAAAAACAATTAGTTACTATATAAATTATTGTATTTTATGCTGTTTTGTAACTTTGGTTAGCTATTTGCTATCCTTTCAATGAATGAATTTTTGTTGATCGTTCAAAAAAAACTATATAAATTATTATGTCACTAAACTGATCGACACCTATGCTGCGTAAGAAAAGACTGTATAATTTGTAACAAGTAAAAAAAATTGTGAAAAAAGATACCAAAGTAACTATATATATAGCTTATAACTCTTTCTAAAATTATCTGACATTTTACACCAAATTTCTTTCTTTTATTTCACAACGGGGCAATATCATTTAACTTTTTACACCAAATTGGTCTTTTGTCTAACCTAAAACACATAAAATAAAACTAAAAAATATATATGGACGATAATAACTTCATAGTATGTTCACTACTTCACTGCATGATAGGCATAAACGGGTCGGTCAACCTACTTACAAGCTACTCAACGTCTACTTTAAAAGGTTTAAAACAACCGAGCTCAAATTTATTTTAAATCTCGTTACCTGAGTTTCATGCATCGAACTTAATTAGACCCAAAAGTTTAAACGAACCCATTATGTATATAACTAATATGTTTGTTAGGTATCAAGAGTCGTTATCGCAACGGAATCACAGTATGTTAATAAAAAGTTATTAGATATAACATATATTATATT
Organism: Smallanthus sonchifolius; assembly: GCA_023525975.1. NCBI lineage: Eukaryota > Viridiplantae > Streptophyta > Magnoliopsida > Asterales > Asteraceae > Smallanthus > Smallanthus sonchifolius. The sequence continues at coordinate 53,187,974 of CM042041.1, read as the reverse complement.
ATATATTAAAGTTATATATAAAAATAATTCTAAATGTGTACAAAAACAATAAAATAATAAACAAGGCAAAACATATCCGAGTTCGACTTTTTTGATAACAAATCTTCTGGAACATCAAGATAACAAACCAACTTAAGGAACTTTTATTGAGAGTATTTGTGGGGTGTAAACAAACTAAGAGCATATTAACATGTTTGTTAGGTATCAAAAGTCGTTATCGCAACGGAATCACATATACACGCACACAATTGATAAACAGAAAGTAAAAGATACGGGAGATTTATAGTGGTTCAGTCAAGATTGATCTACGTCCACTTTGCAACTAGAGTTTATTTTTTTAGGTGTTCCAAGAATACCATTACATCAGGGGATTATAAATAAGACTAGAATTAGAGTTAATAAATAAGACAACACTTAATCAACAAGTAAAATAGCCACCCTAAGGCTGCCGACAGCTTTATTATGTTCTTCCAGCCGCAAACAATCAAGCCCAAGTCATGGCCCCCCTTAATTCCAAGCATTCCATTTCAAGTCTTCAATTCTAAGCAAGAACCTCATTTGGTTGATATGAAAGTAAATATTTTTTGAAATTTGAGTTGATGCTTTACACATGATTGGGTGTTAATTATGTGTTAAACGGTATTTGATGAAATTATGTTTTTGGTGTGTGTCTGCAAACAAAATGATGGATGTGAAGTCATAGTCCTCATGGGTGTTATGATGATGTATTCTTCACAAGTGATATAGGAAGTCATAGTCCTCATAGATGTTTTGGGTATGTATACTTCATGTGTGTTTATGTGAAGTCATAGTCCTCATAGATGTTATGAGGATTTATTGTTCACGGGTGATACATGAAGTCATAGTCCTCATGGATGTTTTGGGGATGTATTCTTCATGTGTGTTTATGTGAAGTCATAGTACTCATGGGGTGTTATGAGGATGTATTCTTCACGGGTAATGCATGAAGTCATAGTCCTTACGGGTGTTTTGAGGACGTATTCTTCATGGGTGTTTGAGACTTGCTATCATTTGTGTGATTATGACTTAATCCCTTAATATGTTTTGTGTTTTCATTTGGGATTGAAGTTTGGTTTGGGTAACACATGAATAGATGTTAATACACGTTATCGGTAAAGCCATAACTTTCATATAAGCATATCTCAGGTTAAAAATTAAGTTATGGGAGCCATAATATATGGATCAGAGGTGTCTAGATCAAAGCAATCCAAATATGAAGGACGTTTTGTGCAGGGGTGGTCATAGTCCCAGGCTGGGCTGTTATCGCTTACACATTTTTTTCTTTGTTAAACCCTAATTTTAGGTTTTTTCATAGGTTTAACCCATGGGGGTCTTGGAAAAACCTTATACCATTACTAACTTATTTTTGTGGTGTATGTGATGTAGGAAAAACTCCGGTTAAGGCCTCGGGATGTCAAATGCTTGGAGTTAGATTTCTCTTTTGAAAGATTAAACATTTGTGAAATATTTTGGTTAAACTTGTGTAGAAGTTTAAACTGTGTTTTTAAGACCAAACAAATAACAACTCGGTTAATGATGTAAACTTTTAAATTCGGTATTTGTCTTGATAAATAGTGGTTGTTTTATTTTGTAAGGATAGTTTGTAATGCGAACGTGTCATGTCAGATTTTTATTTAAAAACGTGTATGTCACGTGTGTAAGTCGATTTTATTTTACAAAAGATTAAATTGGGACCATTTTCGCGTGCGTTTTAGAGTTATTTTTTGTAAAAACAAAAGTGGGTGTTACATAGGTCATGTGTAGTGGAAGCATGATTGGGGGTGTGGGGCGTGAAACACCCCCCGGGAGGCATTAGGCGCAGGCACTAAAAACACGAGCGTGGGGCGCTTGATTTATGTATCACTACAAGAATACTTAGCAATTTCGTCGAACTTTCTTGACGACATGTCGTCGCAATTGCCTTTTGTCGACGAAACTGTGTTATGTATGTGTGTGTGTGTATAGGGTCATGTTATACGTACCCTCCTTTTATTGATTTTTACTTGTTGCACCCTCTTCTCTAAGTTTCAAATAAATACAATTTAAACCTTTTTGTTTCTTTTTTCTATTTTACTTTTTTTGTAATTAGTAATTGTTAGTTAAAATTAAATTTTCAGGGGGGTATGAATAGCCAAACTTGTTTTTATTTTATAAAAAGTGCTTTTACACTTAAAAACAATTTTATAAATAACGATTATTCGAATGGGGTAAAACGGGGAGGAGATACGACAAGTAGGAGAGGGGTATATATTTTATTTGATATAAAGTGTTTTTAAATCTAAAAGAACGTTTTAGAAAGAATAATTTTTTGAATGGAGTAAAATAACAAGTTTAAAACTTATTTTTTCAGGGGGTGCGACAAGTATGAGAGATGATATGTATGACCTAACCCGTTTTTATTTTAAATTTTTTTTTTAACTTAAATAAACGGTTTATAAATAATGATTATTCGAATTGGGTAAAATGAGTGGGGTACGACAAGAAGCAGGGGGTACGAAAAGTAGGAGGGGGAGGAGTATACGTTTTATTTTATAGAATGTATTTTTAAACTTAAAAAGAACGGTTTTAGAAATAATGATTTTCCTAAAGAGGTAAAATGACAAGTTTAAAAGTTATTTTTTCAAGGAGGGTGTACGACAAGTAAGAGTGAGGAGTAGTAAAACCATTACATAATTTAGTGATTGACGTGACGGGGGCGTTAATCAATTTTTAGTGATTCCACTACGCATAACCTTATTAATATCCGATTAATAAACTTGTAAGTCTCGATCTTTATATTCATAAGTTAAAGTTATTACGTACATGTATAGTTGCAAAGACTGACTCAAAGGGGAGCAAAAAAATTAATTTCTAGAGGAATTTAATATATTATTGAATGTTCAAATTACTATATCAACCCCTTTTTTAGAATACTAAAATTATCTGTATAATTATAAAATAGACTTCCAAATAAATATGTAAATTAATCAAACCAAAGATTCACATGTTTTTACATAGAAAAAGATTTCAATTACCACATGATCTAGCCATTGAGACGTTTCCATCCGAGGCGTGTAACTCTAGACATAGCCTAAATTATGTCATTTTTAAGTTAAACCATTTTCTAGTCGTTTACTTGTGTTTAGTTAGTACACGTATGAGTCCACTAACTCGAGGATCAACTCTATGAGAGAGAGAGAGAGAGAGAGAGAGAGAGAGAGAGAGAGAGAGAGAGAGAGAGAGAGAGAGAGAGAGAGAGAGAGAGAGAGAGAGAGAGAGAGAGAGAGAGAGAGAGAGAGAGAGAGAGGTGCATGCAAATCTCTGTGGAAATGAAGAAAGCAGAAGTGGTCCATGGCTAGTGGAAGAGTGTGGATGTTTCAAAGAAGAGAGGAAGAAGATAGACGAGTATATGTAAGTAAACTGGTCCCTCATCCATAATTCTGAAGGGTACTCTCTCTTCCTACTGTTGCTTTCATACACCTCAACATGACTCTCCTTTTGTAATTATTATCTTCATACTCAAAACCCCCATAAATAAATTTCATATAATTATCAAATAAAATTGACTTCTCTTTTCTCCATTTATTAGTTTTTTTGTCGGTAATAAACAAGCAACATTAATACTATATATCAATGATTATGTACCTCTCAAAATAAATGAAACATGTTTATGTTGACATAAATATACCAAATTTAATGTGTGTATGTATATATAGGGATGTTGTACCTATTCACCAATGTAGAGCTAACCCACTTGATAGAGACACATGTCTTTTAGAGGGAAAGGTTCCGGGTTTAAACCTGTACAATTGAGTAGTTTAGAATTATTGTTGTAACGGGTAGTAAACGTAACATTTATCGTTAAAAAAATGGGTACATATCCATAATATTTATAATATGAATACACATTGTGTCTCCCAACTTCTATAAAATACACAAATATGTATAAAGTGTGGGAGAGATTCAAATAAAAAGTTATATTTCTCTAATAAGCCTAAGAAATGATAAAAACTTTAAGAAACGATATCAAACGAACTCCGATTGAGTCCATCGACGTTGGAACCATCTCGTCGAACTCAATCATCTTAGCTTTTAGGGTTTATATTTTAGCGTTAAATTTTATGGTTTTAGCCTTAGAGTTTAGGTTTTTTTGGGGGTGGGGGGTTTAAGTTTTTAGGGGGGTGGGGTGGGGGATTTAGGCTTTTTGGGGGTGGGGGTTTTAGGCTTCTCGGGGTGGGGTTGGGGGGGTTGTTGGGTTAGGATTCAACGCCGCTGAAATGAGCTCAATCGGGGTTCGTTTGACCCACTTCTTAGTATTTCTTAGCGAAAAAAACCACTTTTTAATGGAACATTCCCCTATAAAGTGTTCTATATATTAAAAAATGATCGTTAAAAATATGGTTGCATCCCAGTCGTAAATATCTAGACCGAAATTTTGGTTGCTAAAACAGTCGAAAATGATAACATTTGATCGTAAACTACTCGTTTTTTTTCCTGCTATTAGGGTTTTTGCCGCCGCCGTTTACGGTTGCAAATTGTCTTTTATGATGGAAATGGCGGTCTCAAATACTCAGTTTTGTGGTAGTGATTAAAATTTAGTTTGAACTGTACTGTACCTGAAATTAATAGAAATATGTAATTAATGAATCCATAAACAAGCTAGAAAACAATTTTCAAAGCTTGTGAAAGATTGTAGAACTACAAATATATACTTTTGAATGAAGTTTACTACTTAATTAAAGTTTAATCCTGATTTTGTTTAATTTGGTCTTAAGTGTTGTGAATTTGTTTAATTAATACCATATCTATACTATATAATAAATAAAGGTTTTTCATGCCACTTGTCGCCTCCACATTCATTCTCATCATTTTTTTCCCGCCTCTCTGTCTTATTAAATACACCTCTATCTTTTAATAATAAAATATATTTTTAAAGAAAATACTAATCTTTAAATTAATAAATCTTCTGACATATTTTGACGGGTGTATGCATTAACAGATTATATTGTATTCCACAGGTTTATTCAACCTGTGTAAAACACGAGTTTTTAAAAAAATAAATTTTTTATTACTTAGTATATAATATTATATTTATTCAACCTGTGTAATACACGGGATTTTAACCTAGTCTATATAAAAACAAGGAATACATTCATTCTACCAAATACAATAGGCGAGCATTTCAACTATCTTTTGCACCATGTGATATACAATTTTTGGATTAAAAAATGCCCTGGCTTTCGTAACTGTCGATAAAGCACTACCCACAGCTTTTCAATATGTGCAGAAGGGTCCCCATAAATAATTAATATGCTCTTTCATTCACTATTTTATCCCAACAAACCCTAGATCCATTTTCACTCATTTGTGAAAGAATGTCACATAACCTCAAGGAGAGAATAATGGGTATCTTGTTAATCATCTTCCCAATCATAACTTCATGAACTCATAAGACCTTCAAAAGATAACAATATTCGTTTTCAAGATAATTTAGACGTGTTAAAGTAATTAATGTTCGTTAATGTACATAGCGTGTGAAGATTAGATCTTATTGTCGTTTTCGACTAATTCGATTAGTTTAGTGGCTTCATCGTCAATAGGTATATTTCTTCGATAACGTGATCTTGTGACGAAAGTAATCTATGATAAGATCTTGACAACTATGTATGATGCCGAAGGAAGGTACACGACACGTGGCAGGATGTGAGTCATTGCTTTAGTCTTTACTAAAAACTCATTCCTATTGGCCATTTGGGTTCCAACATTTTCCAGCTTATTTTCTTTACTCATTTCTTTCATGACACACCTCTACACCATGGCCTCCATCTACACTTAGGGTTTCTCTTTAAAACAAGTACAAGTGAAGTTTTAGACTTTTTAGCTCTAGATTCAGCTAGTTAGCTTCCCTATTTCAAGTAACAGTTCAAGAAAAACAGCTGATTCTTTGCTAAAGGTACCTGAAATCTTTGTCCAAGTGAGTTTTCTTTCGGTTTCAATTTCTTTATCCATGGGTATTTTGGTATTTTCATCTTAATTAGGGTTAAAAGTTGAGAAATTTGATATTTTTATGTTGTTTATGAGTTAAGTTATGAACTTGTTCTACTTTCACAGATTTTCTTGAAAGATACTTATGAGTCAAGTAATTACCAATTAGTAACATGAACAATATTTCAAATTTAAAAGAATCAGACGACGAAATGAAACAAGAAGTCGGTAATGATGGAAGCAAGATCGGTCTTAAACCGAACTTGACTGCATCATCATGGTCTAGACTCAAGGATCCAAGAATAGTTCGAGTTTCACGAGCTTTTGGTGGGAAAGATCGGCATAGTAAAGTTTGTACGGTTAGAGGTTTAAGAGACCGTCGGGTGAGGCTTTCGGTTCCAACAGCGATCCAGTTATACGATCTCCAAGACCGACTAGGACTCAACCAACCTAGCAAAGCTGTGGACTGGTTACTTGATGCTGCCAAAAATGAAATTGATGAACTCCCTCCACTTCAAATCCCACCAGGAAGTTTTGGACAAAATCTTCAAGCAATGCTCAATGCTTCTTCACAAGAAGATGTTAAAACAAACAGTACTCTCAACTGGGAATATTATCAGTGCAACCCAGATAAATCTAAAGCAATTGCACGAGGCGAAAACTGTGAAGAGCATGATGATGATCAAGATGAAGGTAACAAGCATGATGATCATCAGCTTGGTACATTTGTTCAGTCTTGTAATTTCTTTGACAGAAACCCTAATTCTCCAAATCTACCAGGTTTATTAAACAGTGTTGTCCCAAACAATTCTTTTCTCAAATGGGATCCCTCAAATCTGTCATTATCACAATTTGGAAGCTATGGATCAGTGACACCTCATCAAGATGATGACACTACTGCTCTTCTGTATCCTCCTCCACCACCACAAACACAGTCTTATTTCCCTTCACACAATCATAACTCCAGTGATCATCAGTTTGATCATCCAAAACAACTAAATTTCCAAATGGGGACTTCTTCTTCAAGTTCTAATTTCACACCATTTCATTTGAGCATGAACAACCCTAAGTTTTTTTCTTCAGAAGATGATGATGGTGAACATGGTCTAAACAAATAGTATGCATTTGTGCAAGGAACGAATAAGGAGACGTAATGGTACGTTCTTGATCGAGTTTAATTGTTAATTGTTATAACAATCTATAGGTTTAATTGTTAGTTTTGGATGAAAGTGTTGGTTTCCTTCATGATGTTTTGATTGTTAAACTCAGTTTTTCATATGTATACTTATATATATCTCTAGATTGATGATAAAAATAACTTAGGATATATCTTCCCATTCTTGAGTTCTGTAACACAACAACATTGTATAATCAATGTTAGCAAGAGCATGAGCAAATGCATTTTGGTTTTTTCCTTAAACCCTTTCAATACCAAAACACTGAAAAAATTGTGACAGCAGATTTCATAGGAAATTTGTCGGAATTGGGCATTAGCGACAATTTTCCGACAAAAAGTGTTTGTTTCATAGAAAAAACCCCGAAGGAAATGTTTTTTTCCGAAAAATTCCGACGACAATATTCCGACGATTATATTAAATAAATAAGTTGACTTATTTAATAAATTTATCGGAAAATTGTAGGAAATCTTAATGTTACTTTTTTTTGTCGAAATTTGTCGCTAATTTGTGATAAATTTCTTATGTTGATAAATTGTTAAAAACTTTGTACAAAATAAACATGTTTTCTAGCCGTAAATTTGTAATTAGGTGTTTACATATATGTGTGCATATATACATAAAGACACATAAATATATATTTATATACACACGTACACCTTGGTCAGAAAATACATTACAATCCACCTGTCATGAACTGTTTGCAACATATATCATTCTAAAATTGTGATGAAACGTGTCCCTAAAAGTTAAGTTTTGCGGTTACTAATTCTTTAATTTATCAAATAAACAGTTGTTTAAGAAAAACATACTTTTGCATCTTTATATATTCACGGTTTGTTCAAAATGAAGTGTCTTGTGGATCGTGATGAATTTTACATTTGTACTTGCTATCACAAATATGATATTAATAATTTCTGGCAAAAGGTTTGTAATACAGTGATAGAAAGAAGACTATTCAATTCATAAGGTATGTAATATACTGATGTCTAATAGACTGTTGTGACTTTAGTAACTTTTAACCTCGAAGCAAATTGTACTGCATTCGGGAACAAACAACACGTATTGCGCTTAAATGAAATTTTGATTTAGATTAGATTTTATTTGTTTAATTTTTTTATGGGCGCGTAAACCCCTTTTAATTATTTATACTTAGATATAATGCGAGTGCTTCGGTCATCTTGACTCTAATCTAATAAAAATTTAGACTAAACTGTAGTTTTTGTTGATGAGGTTTGATGGTCTTAACATGTTCAGTGCACCCCTAACACTTTGAGTCTCTAACGTCATATTTCTTAACGCTTTTAGTCCAATTCACTAACTCCGTTAAGTTTTTCAGTTAATTTCTTGTTAAATGACCAAATTGCCCCTCCTTCTCCACTCCACCACCACCAGCCGACGCCCGAGCGCCCTTTGTGAGGCCGCTCCCAAGTGTCGTAAACCGCTGCCATAGCCTCCTGGTTATTCCGGTTTGATTTGGTCTTGTCAGTTTTGCGTATTGTTACTCACTTGCTGTCAAGTTCTAGTTTTGTGGGTGATTTACGGGTAACCTGAAAGAGTTCAGATTGACGGGTGTTTTTGCGGGCTTTTGGAAATTGGATTTAAGGGAGTTCAAATCCAGGTGGAGATTTGTGTAACCAGACCTAGGGACTAGATCGTTTTCTCAAGGTGTTGAGCTTAACCGGTCGGCGTGTTTTGCGAAAGGTATAAATTCTAAACCCCATATGGTTGTTTGTTTTTCTTATTGGTTTGTATCTGGATTCATGGTGGGCGATCTAAGGTAATGGCCTAGATCTGTTCGTTTATACTTTCAGTTATTTATAGGGTCTGGGAAGTATGAGATGTAGACAAGTCATACATATATCTCATAGGATAGAGAGGCTAAAAGTTTTACATAAAAGTTATTGGTTTGCTAAATTGAAGTGTAAACAACTTTTATACATGTGTATACTTATAACTATAAACATTTTTTTCACCTATTATTATTGTGAATTTTGTTTTAGAATTTATCTCTCTTCATCCTTATAAATGTAAACATGTCTGTTCCAAGTTTTACATCTTCATCCTTAGGAATTGTAGAGTTATTAATATGTTTTGAATAACTCCACATAATGCACCATATTATACTTCATAAATCTAAATAAGTTATAACAACTTTATTACCTTATTAGAAAGTAGTTAAATACTATTTAATAGCAAACATTATTAAGAGAAACTAGTGGGTGAATCCCGCATGTGCAGGAGGTGTTAAAATGTGTAAGACTCGGTTTTAACGACTCATACAGTGGTAATGACCATGTGAACAAAAAATCACGGCAAACGCTGAAAAAAATAATCATGTCAAAACGGGAAATTCGTTATTTTATAAAACATCATATTTTAAAGGTTATAAGAGGAAAACAAAAGAAACTATAAAAACCGTAATCATGAAACAACTTTGACGACATAGTACTAGTTCACGCTAGCATTTGTTTACCACGCGGACCACGGATCATTTATGTTTCCATTACCATCCTTTATATAGTAAAGGAAATTTCGTGTGACACAATCTCATTGGTTATCGAAGATCCTTTTTTAGAGTAACTAAAGTGATACAAGACAGTAGGTGAAAAATGACATTAAAAATAATATTAGAAAAGACTATACAATTAAAAAATATATTCCTTTCTCTCAATTACTAAAGTCGGTGACGAATCACCTAATTTCATTTTTTTTTTTTGCTTTTTTCTCTTTTCACATACACCATTTTTAATTTTCATATTTTTAAATAATGCCCTTCAACTTTCTAAAAATTCAAATATACTTCTAGAAAAATTAGTTTGTTCTTATGTTTAATATTTTTTCTTTGCATCCGAATATAAATTTTGTTATACTCATTTACAAGTGTCTACTACAACTCCCCTCTTAACTTTGTAAAATATCAAAATTTTGTGTTTTTTCACACCGTCACGCCACATGTCACCTATCTTTTGAGCCATAATTTATTTTGGATTTTTTTATTTGGTTTTTTTACTTTTATTTTTATTGAACTAACCGATTCGCCGTAACTTCATACATTTTTTATGTACTTGATCACGTTTTTTTTTTGTGCTTAGCCACGTTATTGTCAATGCCTCAACCGTTTAGGGTCCGCTTCCCGTCGCAGATTGCGGGGTGCTAATGTAATCGTATTTAACGACGTTAGTGTCACAACTTCAACATGTGTAACGAGATTCACAAACGCACGGGCTTAGTTATGTACTTAACCAAATTAATTTCACTATACGATCCCGCCGCAACGCGCGGGTTATGATTCTAGTTAGGATTAAATTAGAAGTGAACCCACCCGTTCAATAGGTAAATTTAAATTATATAAGATTTTAATTAAATATTAATAAATAATTAAATATTGATACATCAAGGAATAGTTATATAAAATCAATATATAATTTTAACGTTTTTCCAATTTAAGACTGTTATTCGGATTATTTGAATTTTAATTTTTGAAATTGAATTGAATTCGAATCAAATTCAAATTTGAAGTGAAAAGCCATTTCCGATTCAAAAAGTCCTGTTAATTGGATAAAAACAAATTAAAAGGAAAAAAAATAACATAAATTTATACATAAAAATAAATAAAATTTATATTTTTATAATTCGAATTCAAATATTTCAAAATCATAAATTAGTATACCACAATTTGAAACTTCGAGCCATGTCCAAATCTATCGGGTTTGAAGAGACATAAATCTCAACCTTAATAGAAAAAGTAATATTTTACAAAACCTAAATTTCTAATAGCTCACTTTTAACTTAGGTTTACCTTAAATGGACTTACAAGCTTGGGTCTATTAGAACGGTGCATTAGGGTTGAACTCAAAATTAGTTCAACCTGGTTTAAGAATAGAAAGTAAAATTTTATTAATGTTTTTATGAGTTTTTTGTTTCGTTAATATTATTAGTTTTTTTAACGTTAGTATATTTAGTTTTCTGTTTGTTATTTTTAACATTATTATTATTACTACCACTATATTTCCGTAAAAAATATCATGTAAGACACATGCCGATATATATTTACGAATGTTACAACTTTATCTATTTTAGTTTATACGTAACCTACTACTGCTATAAATAACATTTTTTATAACATACAGATATTATATGTTTAACGTTAAAGAAAAAAAACCGAAATTTGATCACAAGCAACATCGCGTGGAACAGTGGAATGCACATTACTGGTTAGAATTCAATTTGAAAACCGAAATTTAAATTCGAATCAATGACTAACTTCATTAGAAAATTAGTACTATCCTTAAGTATCGCCTCATGATTCCACTATACCCGGTTGACGAGTTATGCCCTGTTTGCCGTAAGGCGTGTTTAGACTCCTATGGGGAGCATGCGGTTCATTGTAGAGAGCTCCCGGGGTTCAAGTACCGACACGACTTGGTTAGGGATGTTCTTTTTGACATATTTAGGCGTGCCGAGGTTTCTACTAAGAAAGAGGCACCAGTGAATTTCTTGACGGACCCATTGGAAGGAAGATCAACACTTAGACCCGCTGACATTTTGGTCTTTGGGTGGATAGGTGGGAAACATGCGTGTGTAGATCTAACAGGGGTCTCCCCTCTGGTGGGCTTGGGAGTTAGTGCTTTCACGGTGAGTCAGGCTGCTCTAAAAGCTGCTTCGAGCAAATTGACCAAACACGAGAAAGCGTGTCTTGACAACCAACACGTGTTTATACCATTTGCTTTTGACACTTTTGGTTTCCTTGCACCAGAGGCCGTGGAGTTACTTAACCGAGTACAGCGGGTCATGCATAGTAATGTTATGACCCCAAGATCTGTAGATGTAGTTTTTAAAAGACTTGGTTTTACTATTCAAAAATGGTTGACGGTGCAGCTTGTTGCCCGTTTGCCTTCTATCTCTATGTAATTTCCCTTTGTTGTTATTAGAAAAATAAAATTTATAACCGAATTCATAATTAGAATTTAATTATTTTTAATTCTTATTCCTAAAATATTAGGTGAGAAAGACCGGTGATAAAGATTAAAGAGCAAGTGTCAATTTTGCATCAGATCCAATACACGGCAGTAGCACAGCATCATCAGCTTACAGAGGCAGTACCGTACAACTAATTTTCAACGGATTTAAAGCTTTTGTGGTCCTGTTGCTTTAAGCTTTATCAATGAACCAAAATAAAATTAAATATATTTTCTTTGAAATTCTAAATTCTAAAACACAAAAAGGATTATAAAAAAGTAGTCGAATAAGAATATCAAAGAAATGTGCATACTTACATGTGTGTTTTCTGCTATGCATAAACCATGTAAATTAACAAATGTGACTCTTATAATCATGTGATCATGAAAGATAATTACATATAATAAAAATTAAAAAGAGAAAATAAAAGCGGTTAAAAACATGTATCATAATAAGATAAATAGATTATACGGTTATTATAATTAGTGGCGGCGGAGCCAGAAATTATTTCAAGATTAGGTCGCTTTTTTTCTATGTTCAAATTTCTAAGTTACCGACTACAAACTTTTTTAGGCCGGTTCGGGTGATCGGGTCGGGTTGCCAGGTTGGTCACATAATAAGATACGATAATGAAAATGCATCGTCTTTAGAAATCAAACGTTAAAATACAGTGTCATTATAAATAAATAAATAAAACATTAGATTATATAGTTGTTCTATACGGGTTTTTATCTTTTGAAAACGATCCATTATATCTTCGACTGAAACATTCTTAAAAAATTATTTTTCAATGATACAAATGTAAGAATCGTTCATATATTCATCACTCATTCGGTTACGCAAGTCCTTTTTTACATGTTTCATTAAAGAAAAACATCTCTCAACACTTGTCGTTGCAACCGGTAAAACTAGTGATAACTTTAATAAATGATAGACCAACGGACAATCAATGTGTAACCTTGTTTCCACCGTTTTTTTTCAAGATTAGATATATCATTCATGTTGGCAAACATTGTATCTCCTTTCACATAGGCAATGTAGGTGCCGAGCTCATTCATAAGTTTGTCTTTAACCTCATGATCAAAATCATATGGATATATATCCGCCAACCTTAAAATCTTTTGTATACTAAAGTTACAAATATTATTATCCGGCCTTAAAGTATACATACACGTAAGCAATTCTATGGTTACATCGTTAAAACGATTGCCAAGGTATTGAATTTGCATATCTAATACATTGTTGAAATTACTAACCTCATAATAATTACAACTAGTGATGTCATTCTTTCTTCTTCGATATAATTTCGGGTCAGTGTACCCCTCTTCCATGTTAACCATTTAAATTTCATATTATGGGCTTAGAGTTAATTGGGCTTATGAAGTTATGGGTTTAGAGTTAATTAACTTATGGGCTTAGAATTAATTTTCTTATGGGTTTAGAATAAATTACTTATGAGCTTATTAAATAAATCTAACTTATGTGTTTAATTAATAGAATTAAAAAAAAGTTTATAATTTTTTAAGGTTCGGGGTCAAATATTTTTTTACCAAAAACCAATGGGGTTGACGTCAAAAAAAGATTTGGGTCGTTCGGCATGCGGATAATATACGACTACTCAAAATTTGAAATCGGGTGGGGTCAGTTGACGCCACTGTGAAAAGCATAGCTCCGCCCGTGATTGTAGTTCTCAATATAAAACTTGATTAAGTATTAAACATATGTTTCATAAATAATAACAAGTGTAATGATATATCTATACCTAATAAATAAGTAACTGTCTAACTGGTTACGTCACGTGTTATAATTTTGTGATCTCAAGATTAATTTTCCCGCTTATTTTTTCTCAATACCGGCACTATAAATACACATGAATCGCATATATGATTAGTAGCTATTTAAAGTAATTTCTATCATATTTTATCTTAAAATATCATTTTATAATTAATAACCTTCGTTACTAACTACTTAATATTTTATTTATTTAATTCGTATAATACACTTGTTTTTAACGAAAATAGTATATTTTATCATTGTTTGACATGGTTTACTTATTTCTTTTTCTCTTATATATATATTTTTTTAAAACGCATGTGATACTTAAATATTTTTTTCCAACTTATAATGATTACCTTAATAAGATTTGAGTAAAGCCTCATGTTGAAACGAAATGGGTGTTTTTTTATACCATGAGAACCTTTTTGAGAGAAAATAACAAAAATACTCAAATATGTCGCTGATTATTATTATTTTATTTAAAATAGAGGTTGGTGACAAAATGAGCGTGCTAATGCTTTAACAAAGTCGACAAGTTCACTTGGACTTTTTGTTCCCTACTTTAACCTAATTTTAAAATATATTTGCGCGGATGAAGTTCGCTACTTCGTTGTACTAGTAACTACCGATGCATCTGTATCGTGGCAGGGTAGTAAGCTCGAATCAAAATATAAACGATAGCATATTAAAATTTGAGTAAAATAACATGTTCTTCCATACTAAAACAAAACATTAAAACCTAAAAAAAAAATAGATTAAAAAATAATAAAGAAAATAAAATATAAAAATAACACCTCCAAAACTAGAATCCAGATGGATGGAGAGCGGGGAGCACGGCCTTGCCTCTGAGCCAAAAGGGCTTTATATCTTTCTTAGGAAATAAAAAGAATAAAAAATCCGGCCACTCATAATGTGCCACGTGACACTGTTGTCAAAACCATCCAATAAGAAATTATAATTGTTCACACCGTATAGTTCTAATGAATCTTTGCTTAAATTAATTATTTCTTCGTTTTTTTACAAATGTTATTATCTCTCTTTCAAAGACGTATTTATTTTTTTTAGTAATGACAATTTTTTTATGTATGTATATATTTTTATTTTCTTCGTTAAAGACTTGTTTTTTATTTTTTTTATTAAGAGATATACATTCAAACATTTTCTGTAAACATCTTGGATGATTATTACCGTTAAAAAAATTAGGCCCCGTTTGGTTCATGGAATTCCCTGGAATTGAAATTGGAATTAGAAAACAATCCTTCAAAAATCGTGTTTGGTTGGATTGAAGTGGAATTAGAAATGGAAATTTTCCATCAAATTCCATCAACCTAAGGAATCTCACTTTCCTTCCCTCATGTGATGGAGTTAAAAACATTCCAATGGAATGTCAAAATATTACCAAAATACCCTCTTATATCAAAATCAAAACTAATATTTAAAAGACCTATCAGAAAAAAAAATTCTTTACGCAGCGAAAGGGATAGACACCCAAAAGTCCAAAACAAAAGATTAGTAAACTAACCAACTAGAAGTCTAAAATCCAAAACACAATAAATGTCCTTGAAAACAAAAGCATAAGATGAAAATTGAAACCGAAACACAAATATAAATTAAAAATAACAATCTGAAATGTAAAAAAAATAGCACAACGTAAACAATAATAAAAAATTGATTGTGGCAATGAAGACGAAAATAAAAAATTGAAACAGACATAAAAAGTCATAAATTCAAACACAAGCTTACAATGGGTGGAGATGGTGACCGACACTGATGAATGGGGAAGAAAGCGATAAGAGGAAGTCTCAAGTTTGGAAAAAATTATGAAAACAAGGCTAAAGGTTATTTCTGTAATTTTAGTTTTCTTTATATTCCAATTCCTGTAGTTTATTTATCAACTAAACAACTTATTATTTTTTAATGGAATTAATTCTTATTCCTTCAAATTCCAATTTCTTTTAAATATTTCAATTCAATCATAAACATTTTACGAACCAAACGGCCCCTTAGCTGTTTATTAATAGTCACTTTTATTAAGCCTCATCATCATGACCATATAGTTATTTGTTTGTATGGTTATGGAGAGATTAACAATGCAATTACCCTTAATTCAATATATTGATCCCTTATGGCTACGATTTGACTTACAAAAGATGATAATTTCACAATTTTTTCGTAGAAAGTTCACTTAAGAAACACCAATTTTAGTTATGTACTTATTTTTTTTATAATAACTTTGCAATTTTTCATTGAAAATTTTAGACATCGTTCTATGAAAAATAATAAAATCAAAATAAATATTATTATAGAAAAAACTTAAGAAATATGAATATTATTATAATTTTTATACGGTGTATAAAAATTATGATTTGGGTATGTCAGAAGTCACCACCAGCATAAGCCTCTAGATTGACCGGTCATATAGCTACTCCGAGACCCAACAGGTCCAAACTCCAAAACATTTTTTTAACATCTATTTTTCCCTTATAAATACCACATAAAAAACACTTGTATAATTTAAACTCACACCATTTTTATTAGGGCAACCACCAGTGTCATTAGACAACAACGTCATTAACATTCGTCCCTACTATTTTATTCTTTTCTTTTGACTTGTGTCGGGCCGAAGCCCACTAAACCGGCTTCATAGCAGCCCAAAGCCTCAAACTATCAATATATTTAGCTTACGAGAACTACACCGAATATTTAAATTTGGCCTACGACCTTAGAATTAATTGTTTTTACTTGAATTAAATTTCAAATTAGATTAAGTTGAGATAATAGACATTTAAATCCTTTTAATTAAGTTATTTAAATTTAATAACTTATTCATTAATAATGTTGCCAAAAAGATTTGTTTAAAACTTTACCAAAATTGAGTGGAGCCATCACTTGATCGGTTACTGACATTAGATACCTTGGTTATGCGGGACATTGTGGTTAATTTTTCAAACTTTCCTATCCGTTTGGATTCTTTGGAGACCCTTGAGCACATTGTACTTCACTGTACCTTGGTCAAATTGCTTTGAAGTAGAGTTTAACAATGGTGTATACTTGCTTCTATTCCCTCAAGCTCCATTCAAGATCTATTGAAGTATCTGTTTATTTCGTCCTCAGATGTTAAGAAGAGCAAGTTATCCATGGTATTTTTCTGATCACTCTTTGATGTATCTGGAGATCACGTAATGAAAAATAGTTTCAAAGCAACGTGATTTATTCATTGTATTAAGCTCCAAATTTTGATGTCAATGTAATAATGAATGATGGTTTTGTATGAGCGATACTGGAATCAGGGTTTAAGGTTTAGAAACTTGTTTAGAAACTTCTTGCATACTTGTAGCCTTACTTGTCCATATTCATACTTTGTGTTGATTTTTCATATATATAAGTAGAGTTGGCAATTTAACGCACGACCCGTTAGCACGACTAGACTCGACACAAAGTTAAGAAAGTTAAGGTTTAAGTTAAACAGGTTTGGGTCATAAACGGGTCTACACATTAATGACACAATTAAAAGCATGTCTAAAAGGATTTAACCCAGTGGCGGACCCAGAAATTTTTTTCATGGGTGTCGGAAATTTTTGGGGTCGATTGACTAGGCACTATATAATAATTTTTTCGGTCCATTTGGATGAATCGGTCTGGGTCATATAAAAACGATAATGAAACTAAATTTCAATCCATGTCGGGTAAATAAATCATAAGCTTGGCCTCTAGTCTTAGCCAAACTCAATACATGTCGAGTAAATAAATCAACAATAGCGGATTTGAGAATTGATGCAGACGTTTCCATGACATGAACAAGCCCAATAAACCTTTTCTTAACTACCCCACATCTATCAACATATCGAATAACCACGGCTATTTGTTTTTTTTTATACATCACTTGATTCATCAACTAATCAAGAGAAAACATCACCAAGACCTTCAAAAATTAGTTTTAGTACCTCTTGAACATAACAATGTTCAATATATTGTTTGCATTCCCTAAAATAACCATACCAAAGGCTTCGTTTGTTTCTCCCATTAATTCTAAAATTTCAAGAAATTTCCTTTATTTGATGAATCGTTTGATTCATCATTACCACGAATTAAGGTGGGCTTAATACTTGAATTTGGGAATTGGGTTGGGATTGAGTGTGGGCTAATGGGCTTAAGAGTTAAAACTTGAATTTAAAATTTAGGATTGAGATTGACTTAAGACTAAAATCATAAACATGTAATTTAAATAAACAGTTCTTATTTTATATAAACTATTATATTAGTGTTTATATGATATTAATTAATTATTTATATTTGAAAACTTATAAATTTCTAATTTGGTTTTTGTACGGGGTCGGTTTCAAAATTCATGTAGTCGGTTTTGAAAGTTCATGGGGGCTTTTGCAAAATTTTACGGGGGGCGAACGGGATTTTATCGCGTATATAACGCTAATTTTTTTTATGTAGGGTGGCTCCCCCCCCCCATACCAACAATGTAGGTACGCGTAAGCATTTTGATAAACCCAAAAGGTAAAGGTTTATTTTGTCAATTTTCTTGGTTTAAATGTTCATTTTGGCAATTATCTCCTAGAAAAAACACCTTCCGATTAAGTTGATTTTTTTAAGCAAATTTTATTCAACAACCACCCCAAAAGAGGGGGGAAAACAGAGACATGACAAAACAGTTAGTTACATAAGGGGGGATTTACACCAGGGGGAATTTACACCACGAAACGGGCTTAGGATTGGGTCTATTAAGAAACCATAAGAACCCTAGAACTTTAATACTAAGAATAATGTCTTCCGCTTTGTTATTGAATCTTTTCTCATTTCTAGCTAGCCACAAGCACCAACAAGCCACCAAAACGATCCCATGAAACACCACTTTAAACAAGTCCCCAATTAGCATAAAGCTCCAAAAGATCTCTGACCGAAAAAGTGAAAACAAGGGGGACACAACACCACCAACTAATTTGGTTCCACACCAACGAAGCAACAAAACAGGAAGTGAAAAGATGCTCCGAAGATTCATCCTCTGAGTCACATAAACTGCACTTAAGATCATCTATTTGAATCTTTCTTCTAGCTAGAGCCGAGAGGGACGGGATCCGGTCCATCTCGGCTCGCCAAGCAAAAATGTTACACGTAAAGGCACCCATTTACTCCATTTCATAGCGAAATAAAAACCAACATCCATGTCCAAAATCATCAAAGCTTTGACCGACATAACTGAAAATAAGCCGGATTTATCCCCAACCAAAACCACTTTTCACAGTCTTCAGACAAACGCTCCGAGTTCATAAGTTGGATGCAATTAATCCACTCGGAAATTTACGAAACGGAGGCTAGATTCCTCGTACAAACCTTTCGATTAAGTTTTGTTTCTTCTTTATCTTCACTTCAAATACTCTATAAAAGACATTTTAAATTTCAAAGTGTAGGAAAACAACTATAAGCGCCCTTCATTTTTGGGCGCCTAACATATTGGGCCCGAAGCGATAGCCACACATGTATGGAATTTTGATTTTGAACTTAATAACCATGACATCAAAATTTTAATTTAAACCAAGCATGTACTATGTAAATGACTTTAAAATAAAAAAGATCAGTCATTCCAAACCCATAAATAAAAAGTTCCTAGACAAAAGTTTAGATTACTGAAGTTCGTAGACAAAAGTTTAGAGTACTGGGTACCATTAATAGTCAGGTAACTCAAGAATCAGATTTAACCTTAATCTTGAAGGTGTAAATTCGGTAATACACACCACCAAGCTCCCAGTACTCCAATTTGAGATCCATGTTGATTAGACTGGCAATGGTCTTGATCTCCTTCTTTTCGTTAATGGGTTTGATCTTCTTCTCTTCGCTAGCATCCTCTTCGTTCTTAACCTCATCATCATCCTTTTTGTCATTTTTGAGTTTTCCTTAAAAAAGATCCAGTTCACCATCTATGATGACCATGTTCTTAGAGTTTTACAGGAAGTTATTCACTTTAGAAAATTCAGGCCTTAGGTATATGATAACACTTTAGAAAATTCAGGCCTTAGGTATATGATAACATTAAGCATTACTCCCTTAATGTCCTTATGAGCTTGGAGAAATCATGGATCGACACTTGGACAAACCTTTCCCTTCATCAGTGGCGGACCCAGAAATTTTTTCATGATGGTCGGAAATTTTTGGGGTCTATTGACTAGACACTATATAATAATTTTTTCGGTCCATTTGGGTTGAATCAGGTCGGGTCGGGTCGGTTCGGGTCATATAAAAAAATAATTAAACTAAATTTCAATCCATGTCGGGTAAATAAATAATAACCTTGGCCTCTAATCTTAGCCAAACTCAATCCATGTTGGGTAAATAAATCAACAATAGCTGATTTGAGAGTTGTTGCAGACGTTTCCATGACATGAACAAGCCCAATAAACCGTTCCTTAACTACCCCACATCTACTAACATATCGAATAACCACGGCCATTTATTCTTTTTTGGATACATCACTTGATTCATCAACTAATCAAGAGAAAACATCACAAGACCTTCAAAATTTTGTTTTTGTACCTCTATGTTTTTTAATTTTTAGACTTTTCATTTGGTTATTCTCGGGTGCAGTCCCTAAAATAACCTTACCGAATTGAAGATAATGAAACTAAATTTCCAAACCGATTTGACCCAAATAGACCAAAAAAATTATACAGTGCATAGTTAATCGACCCCAAAAATTTTCAACCCCCGTTAAAATTTTTTTTTGGGTGTGCCTCTGAATTGAAGGGAAAGGTTTGTTCAAGTGTCGATCCATGCTCTCTCCAAGCTCATAAGGATATCGAGGGAATAATGTTTAATGGTATCATTTACCCAATGCCTGAATTTTCAAAATTGAAGAACTTCCTGTAAAACGCTAAGAGCATGATCATCATAAATAGTGAACTGGTTTTTTTTAAGAAAAACTCAAAGATGACAAAAAGGATGATGATGAGGTTAAAAACGAAGAGGATGATGCCGATTTAAAAATAAAGAGGATGCTAGTGAAGAGAAGAAGATCAAACACATTAACGAAGAGAACGAGATCAAGACCATTGCCAGTCTAATCAACATGGATCTTGAATTGTAGTATTCAGAGCTTGGTGGTGTGTAGTAACGAATTTACCCCTTCAAGACTAAGATTAAATTTGATTCTTAAGTTACCTGCCTAATAATGATACTCAGTACTCTAAATTTTTGTCTAAAACTTCAGTACTCTAAACTTTTGTCTATAAACTTTTGTTTTATGGGTTTGCAATGACTAATTTTTTTTTTTATTTTAAAATCATATTCCTAGTAAAGGCTTGGTTTAAATTAGAATTTTGATGTCATAATTATTAAGTTCAAAATCAAAATTACATACTAGTGTGGCTACAGATAACGGCCTAATATGTTAGGGGCCCAAAAAAGAAAGGTGCTTACAGTCGTTTTCCAGCACTACGACTTTTAAAATGTCTTTAGTAAAGTGTTTGAAGTGAACAGAAAGAAGAAACACAACTTAATCGGAAAGGTTTGGAAAAGGAATCCAGCTTCGGTTTTAGAAACTTCCGAGTGGGTTAATTGTAGCCGGCATCTGAAGTCGGTGCGTTTGTCTGAAGACCGTGATAGGTGGTTTTGGTACGGAGATAAATCCGACTTATTTTTAGTTAGGTCTGTCAAAGCTTTGATGAGTTTGGACAGGGATGTTGATTCTTATTTCACTATTAAATGGAGTAAATGGGTACCTTTAAATGTAACATTTTGGTTAGACGGCCGAGGAAAATTCGGATCCCGTCCCTCTCGGCTCTAGCTAGAAGAAAGATCCAAATCGATGACCTTAAGTGCAGTTTATGTGACTCTGAGGATGAATCTTCGGAGCATTGATCAGTGGGTGTTTATATGATGTTTGTTATGCTTAACTATATGCTTATATGGTGTTTATTATACTTAATTATATGCTTTTATGTGTGTCCCTGAATTAGAATTTTGACAATTATATAAAAAATAATAGTATAATTGAAAACTGTGCTTATGTAAATTGAATAAAATAAAATAATAAAAAAAGCGTCTAATTTGTAACGTTTTGGTGGCCCAATCGACTTAAGAGGTTAAATAAAATAATAAAAAGTGTGCAAAATTATATATATATATACATATATACAACTGATATTCCGTTATGTCAAATTATTAAAAAAGGCATGTTATTTTATTCAATCAATCGCACTTTTATTAGAATACAAGTCTCTATAAATACGTTTCGGATTTCCCGTTCATATTAACACCTCGTTCGCACTCGTTTTGTTTTTATCCCACATGTGTTAGTTTTAATATCTTATTGATGACGCAAATGTATTTATATATATATATATATAAACAGGTTTTTAGCGCGCGTTGATACCTTTCGTACGTTTCGTCTACAAATCGACGCGTCCTAAACCTCACGGTGTAAGTATTTGATTGTGTTTGACAGTCATCGACTCGTGTTTGACTGAGTTTAACTTGTTTGGCCAGCGTTGACTTTCGATGACCAGCTTTGACCAATTTTGACCGTGACTCAGGACGCCGTAATCTGTCCAAAAGCACGTGTTCAACACCCAGGAATGAAACCCAGCCACCAAATCAACTAGATCTAATACGGAAACGACTAACTATCCAAATATTAACCTAATACTTCAAACGAACCTTGATCATCGTAGACCGGGATGATCGAGCACACTACAAGACAAGATCAGGTCGCCGGAGGTTCGTCGGAACCTTAAACAGAGAACTATGCATCACAAGATCTAATTTTTTACAACAAAGGGATCATGAAGAGGACTCACCGGAGACCACAAAAATGACCACAAAGCAACTACCGTCGTTTGCCGCCTTGGATTCGCCGGACTTAGGTCGGTAACAGGGAAAAGAGGAGGAGGGCCGGAGACCACTAGATCCGTCGTCGTTTCTGTCTGTTGTCAAGAATCCTCGCCGGAAAAACGACCGGAGGTGGCTGCCGTCTCTCTCTCTAAACTCTTGAGAGAGCTTGGAGAATGGAAGGGTGTGCTAGGGTTTTTAAAATACGAGACATGATGATGAGTGGTTTATATAGTTAGGGTTTTAGAGCAGGTGGATATTGCGTATCAAACCTGAAATGTTATTGCGCTATCGTCTCCGATTAATTATTTTGGGATTTCTTAAAATCATGTAATGTTATTATCAATCTCATTTAAATATTTAATTAATTAGATTTATGTTCAGACTGTCATCTAGGTCGGTACGTGCTCGTATCACGCATTTACGTGTTTATCCGATTAAACGTTTCGCACTTCGGGTATAACTATTAATATTTTACTAATAGTATTCAAATAAATATTTATAATATTTGTCTTATCACAATACGTATTGGTAAAAATCGTATCACTATCGTTAATCTTACGAACATCTGACGTGACTTAACGTTCGCATACACGTACTACATGTGTATTTATTTGAGCGATCTTTCAGAATGAATACTAATACTTAATATTAATAAGTCATTATCTTACTTAATCGCTTTGCCGGATACCCGTTTATTAAACGAAGTTTGACGCGTTCAACGTTTAAATTTCTACATCGCGTACGTTCTTGTATCTTACTTAAATTCTCATAATTACGTAACAAGTCATTAAATGAAGCCAAGTGGCTAGTATGAGATTCGTATTGCGTAAATTTAGACCTCTACCGGGCTTGGATCCTTAGTGGGCCTCAATTGGGCTTGAAATTCTATTTGGCCTTATAGGGCCTAGTTGGGTTAGCCCAACAACTAGGTTTTAAATTCTGAAATTTTGCAAGTGTCACAAAAATGAAGAGCTTAAGGAGTTTAAAAGAAGCTACAAACAAAGAAATAGAAGAACTGAAGTCAGAAAGAGCTCAGTTAGAGAAAGAGAGGCAAGAGATGCTTGCAAGTCAAAAGCATTTACAAGATGAGCAGCTAAAACAAAAGAAATGTAAGAGACATGGAAGGATGACATCAAAGGATGTTGAATCAAGTTGTAAAAGAAAGAAACAAGAAACAGTTGTTGACTTACCATTCGAAGATGAACCAATCAAAGTTATAGAAGACGGAGTAGAGGTTAAAGAAAATAATACTCAAGAAAGACGTGAAGACATGAAAGATGGTCAAGTTCTAGAAAAAGTTCGTGATGAAGACAAAGTTGATGCTACAAGTGTTGAAAACAAAGTTAAAACAGCCAACACTTATCAAGATAGAAGAAAGCTGAAGATTAGAGACAAAGATCTACTACAACCTGCTCAAGATAAAGATAATGAAGCTTAAAGATACTTAAGGCATGGATTAATAAATTAGGGGGGAGTATTGGATACTAATGTATTAATCCATGTAAGTCTAGTCGAGTCAAAGTATTGGGTCAAACATGTAAATAGTCTAAAGTGTATTTAGAATAGAATATGTAAAGTTGTAAATTAGAAGGACTAGAAGTGTCATAGTTAGAACCCTGTAACCTACATACGGGAGATACACGGAATAGTTAAAGGATGCAACCCTTGGCAGAAGAACACATCCGTTGGATGTGTGTGTGGCAGTTAACTCCGAACAGACGCAATGGTTCAAGTTTAGGGTATAAATAGGAATGTAATTGAGTCTGTAAAATCAACGATTGTTCATTTCAATAAAGGATTAGTTTGATCATATTGTATGTTTAATCGTTCAAGGAGGAGAAGACCAACAATATGTACACAAAGCTAGTTAATTTTGTATATAGTCTATATGCAGTTGAAGTTACAATCTTACTTTGAAACAGATACATTATTCCACTAATCAGCTTGTTGTACTTCTAAAACCAGCAACAATAAGAAAAGGAAACTAGATTTTGATCATAGGAGAACAACAGTGAACTTCTACACCAGAAATAACTGCCTGCGATGCCTCGCGCGCCTTTCTTGTGGACCAGATATCTCAGCATTCACAATCTCACTAATCAAATCCTTAAAAATAAGACGTTCTACGTCTAACACCAGAGCTGGAATCTCAGTACAGTTGTGATCCCAATCTTCTGACCTTTTATTCACATCTTCAGTTATGATGGTTATTATTTCATCATATGGATCACTGGCTTTATTAGTTTGGAGATTATGTATGTCTGAGCATAATTCTTCTAGAAGCTTCTCTCCGTTCAGAATTCGGTCTTTCGGTTTGCTTGTCCATAGTCCACAAGAAGCTGATCTGGCTAGTTTCTGTGCAAGAATGTTATTGATGGTATCAAATATCATTTTTCTTTTGATTTTCTTGGATTTTGAGGTGCATTCTTTGGTTTTCTCCAAAATGTTGAACAACTCAGGGTTGATCAAGCTGTTTGTTGGATGAAGGTGAGCTATTGTGGTGGCAGAATTGAGGTTTTTCAGAAAACATGAGGCTAATATGATCTCCTTGATGTATATGTGGTCTTCGTTTATGTCTTCGTGCGGATTGATTGTGGCTTCATCATTGGTGGAGTCTAGTGATTCAATTTGGTGAACAAGTTTCTTTATGTTTTCAAATTTTATGTTGATGTAACCGGAACTCGACTGATTTAGTTCTGTGCTGCTCATTAAGTTATTGATTCCCACTTGATTCCATTCCTGTTCTTCACAGCATAAGTCCTTGTCATCTGAGAGGAGAAAAGTTCAAAGCTCATTAGCAAGAATCATTAGTGTTGTAATGGTGATACAAAAGATAATAACTATTGTTTGCTTGTCATAAAACCTGTAAGAGGGGGGTGGGGGTGGGGGGGGTAGTAGGTCAAAACTGATAGTTTTGGTAGGCCCAAAAGGCCAAAACAGGTCGGGTCGGGCTGATCAGAAGTAATTACCGGGTTAATTTATTTAATTTAATCTGATTTTTTACATAAGTCAATTTATGAGTTTGTATCATGTATGCATTAAAAGTAATCTTTCATGACTTTGGACCCATTTGACCCACTCGACCCTTTTTTAACTGAATTTGTAATTGCCCCGTTTGGCCCATAAGAGATAAAACATAACCCAGATCGACCCATTCATAAATAAATGGTAAATTACTGGTTGTCCACCTATAGGATAATCATAAATCACTCATTTTTTTTTGTTCTAGGCAGTTCAAGACTTTACATAACTAATGTTACTACAGAAATCTATGAGAAACTGTCAGCATTTTGCAAATGCAACTAGAACTATCAACTATGCAAGTGAGAAAATATTACGCGAGTAATTCAAGTTTTATTTTTGTTTCATGTATCTATTCTTTTTCTTGTACAATGCCATATTCACTCTTATCTAATAACAAGAAATGTACCTTTAAACGCATGCGATATCTTTTTAACTGGAGATGGTGTATCTTCTGTGTAAAATGCATCAAGAACCGACACAGGACTTGGTTGTTCAGCCATTGGTTTATATCCCATCAACCTTTCTGCAAATTTATTCTGGAAAATAAAAAGATAAAACATGTTAAAAACTTATGAATAAACTCAAATTAATTGTAAAGATGTAATTTTTAACTGTTCTTACTAACCTTGTGATCTTGAATCCAATCACTGCTCGTGACCTCTGGCTCGTTCTGTGAAGCAACACTCGCATCACTTTCTGATGGGAATGAAGCCGTGTCACCTTGTTCACTTATATTTCTTATTTTACATCTGGATTGGTCCCTGGTTTTCGGGCTTGATACAGTCAGCTTCCCATTTGATTGCTTCTTGATCTTTGACTTCTGAAGTCTAGGGCTCACGGTTCCTGAAGGTGACACTGGTTTTTTAGCCCTATCAGTTGCTTTTGTTGCACGTCCCCTGCCCGGGTTCACTTTCTTGATGATTTTTACATTTGTAGTCACCATGGAATCTGAAGTTACATCGGCTGGTTTAACGACACTTTTTTTTGGCCCGGTATTCTCTAACCTCATATTTTTCCTCTGTATTGCTTCAAGTATCTGTTTAAGAGCTCTGAGATCCTTACCAGATGTTTTAAACTCAACTTCATTCAACCTTTTTTCAATTTGACCATAAACAGATTGGCAGCCATCGCGGGCTTTCTTGTTGACCGGTTGTTTGACTTCCTGCTTCCATGGAGCTGGTTCTAGTGGGATTCTTGTCAATGCATTGGAAACCCTTGGTGAAACTGGTTTTCTTGATAATCTTGAGGCTGAAACTGATTCATCATCCAAACAAGGTTTGATCTTCAAAGAATCACATTTTGAAACTTCTAGGCCCATTAACCTTGCCACTACACTTGATGGTGGTCTTTTGTTGCTTCCAGGCTCATGGGTTTGACTTTGGTCAACTACATTTGTTCTATACCTCACAGAACCTTGCTTGCTATCCAAGGAAAGCCTTGGGTGCTCTTTAATATTTGAAATTGACTTTAATTTATACAATGATTCCCTTCCATCATATGAATATCTTGATGCATCTTTTACTTTGACTCCCCTTGAAGTCAAAGTTGAAATCTCCTGAAGCTTAGCAAGGTTTTGATCTTTTCTTTCATATGGAACGGGCTTCGGGTGTTGTAGTAAAGGCCTCGGGGAATCCACATGTGTCATTGTGGGACCCTTTCGTCCGTCTTTTGCAACAGTTTTAACTGACACTACTCGAGGCTTTCGAGTCATGGAGTCCTTAACTACATCTCTAATATCAGCTGGTGGGACAAACGAATCGTGTTTTTTATTTGAGGTTGGAGATGAGGGTTCAGAAACAATACTTGGGCAAAATGAGGATGATTCGGTTTGTACTCTTTTACTACAATCTAATGATGAACAAGAAGAAGAAAATGAGTTTCTTGATGACTCGACCGATACTCTGTGCTTCTCTTT
This sequence comes from Smallanthus sonchifolius, assembly GCA_023525975.1. Taxonomy (NCBI): domain Eukaryota; kingdom Viridiplantae; phylum Streptophyta; class Magnoliopsida; order Asterales; family Asteraceae; genus Smallanthus; species Smallanthus sonchifolius. Next base: position 53,160,302 of record CM042041.1, on the reverse strand, counting down.
CGTAACGTTATTCGGGTTTTTCTCCTGTAAGTTATCAAAACTTTGTATTTATAAATCTGAAGTATTTTCATTATAATGAATCTATGTATCCAAATCTTTGTCTTACCTTAGGTTTCTCTGATGCATTGTTGAACTCCTTGCTGTTGTTACTTTGGCCTAAACAAGTATTTATAAATAAATTAGATAATGAAATTTAAAAATATATCATTCGTGTACTTAGGCTTCAAAACGGGCGGGTCAGACCCCTGAAACACTTTTTCTCTAAAATATTTAATTTTGGAAAATGCTAACCATATCCTAATTATCTAACTTTTACTAAATTAAGAAAGGTAGTTGACAGTTTTTTGGTAGTTGATAATTTTAACTTTTATTTAAAAGAAAATAGTGGAAGTTAAACCCTTAACCATAGCCCTAAGGGTTATGGTTTGCAAAATTCTTTCTTTTAATTACCAACATGCCAATATTATTAGAAAAGTTATACTATTTCAGTAATAATCTAATTTTTTAAATAAATTGGTTCATGAGGTTTTATGCATTAAAAATACATTAGTGCCATCTATAAACACGTTTCCTTTTTAACTAATTTTAATTTGACCCGTTTAACATGTTACACATAAAAAGTAAATGATTAGAATTCACATCTCTGATAAAACATGATTGCCCTGTTATATGCATATAGTTTATAAGTATAACATCATATTTTGCTGCTTCTAACATCAATTGCATTTAGAATTATGGCAAAATATGTATTCAAATTCTATATACCATGTTGCTAAATGACAATTAAAAGCAGTAAAACAATAGCAACCACACAAAGTAAGACTTTAGATATATTGATAACATTGTGCAAATGAAATAAAAAACCAATACAAAATTACACACCTTGAGGTATCTTCTTATGGTGGTGGCCATGGCGGCGTTGTCCGAGCAGGTACCGCCGGTCGAATAGCTGAAACAGCCCATTCATGCATCCTAATTGCTTCTGCAACTCTTGCTTATCTTCTTGTGAGGCATACATAACCTCAGTAGACATTTATAAAAATCCACTTTTGGAAATTAAAAACAGATGATTTTTTCTCCTGTTTTCTAGGTTTGTTAGAGTACAGAGAATGTGCAGAAGCAAGAAAGTAGTTATTTACTTCTGGGTTCTCTCTCTCTCTCTCTTTTTCTTGAAGAATTGAATGCTGTTGTTTTTGAGCTCAAAAGATGCTAGAGGTTTAAAATCAAGATTAGCAGCACTTTAATTGGTGACAAATTTTAGGACTCAAGAAAGAAGTATTGGCATTATATATGTCATAATTTTTTAGGGGTGGGGTGGGTGGGGTATGGGGTGGGGTGGGTCAGATCTTCACTGGCCTTCCACTTCCATGTGGACAAAATAATGTAGGTGGGGTCTAAAGTCTGGTATTTTCATGTGGAGATTGTCAGGTGATGCAAGTTATTTTCTTATAATCATATAATATATCCTCTTAAACATAGACTTTTACATGCAACTATGTGATGGCTAGATTTCTGCCAAATAATATTGAAAAATTAAATTGTCCTAATTTGACAAAAACTACCCCTCATTTACTATGAGTAGGGCTAGCAAAACGTATTTAGTAGTAGTTTGAGTTCCTACAACATTATGAGTAGGGCTAGCAAAACGTATCTGGTCTAATTAGGTAGGTTGAACCTGTTTAGACACGATTTTGACCCGTATCCGTTTAACTTAAACCCAAACATGCTTAACTTCGTATTGTGTCGTGTCAAAAATTGTCAGCCATATTGGAAACTAAAATGTTAGCGCTGGAAAGTGGAAACTGAAAGGTTAATAACATTCTAATTTAATTTTATATATTTAATCATTTAAAAATATAAATCTATATAATTTTGATAAATTGATTATAAACAAGTTGTGTTAACCTGACGGGTTTAATCGTGTCATATACAGGTTAGGCGGATTGAACTCGTTTAGAAACGATTTTAATTGTGTCATAATCGTGTTGACCCGTTTATGACCCATATCCATTTAACTCCAACCCAAATCCGTTTAACACAAACTCAAATCCGCTTAACTTCGTGGCATGTCCTGTAAACGGGTCGTGTCGGAAATTGCTGGCCTTACTTCATTCTATTAAAGGATTTCCTTCTGCATATTGGCAAGATCAGTAATTTACTATTGTTTCTTATAACTGAAAATATACTAACATGACTGTCTTATTTCTTATTAACTGAATGTGAAGGAACTAGTGTCTTTTAAGTTATGTCATGTTAATATTATATGGTACTAAATGTCTGGTTCCCCACCCCTGTTACATGTCTCTTGCTTATCCTTTAGGACTTCTTTTGCTTTTATTGCCTTGTCCTTTTACTTATTCTTTTTATAAATATTTTATGTAAATTATCTACTTTTTGCAAAGAATTTTATAATTATTTACTTGCTTATAAAATGTTTTAATATTACACTAGTGTATTTAACTACAGTTATCATGCTTAAAGTTTCTCTGTCTTGTAAAACCTCTTATGATTAAACTTTTAAGATGACGCGTTTTTAATGTTTCAAGACAATTATTTAAGGTTGTCCCTACCAAATGTTTAGTTGTTTTAGCATAAGCTTTGAATTTGATGTTGTAATGACTACAATCAAAATGTCTTAATTGTGTTTTATCCTAAACTTGTGGGAGATAAACTCCCACTACTTTTATGGAGGTGGGGTAGTGGTTGATTGTGATATTGGTTGGGTCATGGGTGCATGATCACGTGATATATGGGGATAGGTCACATGAGGGCTGCCTTTTTTTTACCTTAGTTTCATTTAGCAGTGACCAATTACTAGTATCCATCAATCATCCATCATTGCATACTCATATACTATGTTCCAAGAAAATAGAACCCCATTAATATAGGGCCATAGCCATAGGCACGTAAAACCCCTACTAAATCATCATGTGCCTCAACACATTCCTAATACTAGTTTCATTATGTTTATCTAATTTAATATTTTTCTTTTTCCTAACGCAAAGGCCCAAACACTCAGGATCATCCTTTCGTTCAAAGAACAGAAGCATGGTGATCCGACCCCACACCATATAGGAGGAAACCCCACAACTAAGAAAATTTCTTGGCTCAATCTGGAACATTTCTGTCCCAAGCGAAACTTAAACTCATAACCTCTCATTTAAAAAGTCATAAGGCTACCAATTAATCACAAGGCTCGGTGGTATCTAAAATATTTAAGAGAGGGATTAAGAACCATGTTGGACTGACTAGTCAGACCGGGAATGGTTTACATAATCGGCCTGGTTAAATATATTTGAATCGTCTACAATTGAACCGGTAGGATCGATTGACTCGAAGAATCAGACCGGATGGCTGGACTAGATTTCAAACTTTTTTCCATACCTTTTTCTTCTGGGATCTTATTTAATGATTCATTGGACTCTATGTTTTGTTTATTCCAGGATTCATATTTTGTTAACATCGTAAATTTACACCAAAAAGTAAAGTAGTTTTATATTTTTATTTTAAATTTTTAAATTTTAAATAATTTATAAAAATGATCCGGTTTTTAAAACCAGCTGACAGGGTAAACGTATGGTCTTATTATAAAGACATTAATTGCCCATATGTTACGTGTACGAAATATACACATGGGTTTATAAATTGATAACTAAATATATTTGGATTTGAATAAAATATAAGAACTCATGCAACATTTTTTTCTATTTTTCATCATGGGCACAGTAAGATGTGTTGTCTTCAACATTTCGGTATCTTTTTTAACTGCAAAAGTGGAATAAACATAACTTATATGAACGGAAAGGGGTATTTATTTTTAAATTTCGGTATTTATTAGGCTAATAATATTAAAGAAACCTTTTAATAAATGGTTCCAAAAGTACCTACTGTGATATTATGGTTCGTAAGACACCTTTTAATAAATGGTAATCAATATGCGAGATTGGACATGTTTTTTTAAGGTTTTCTTTTCAATTGTTGCGTTCTAGCAATATAATTATGATATTTTTGAGTCTTTTGTAGGTCTAGTTATTGTATTCATAAGCATTTAGTATGTTTTAATCAATGAGATAATCAAGAAGAAATCGTATAATTCATCAACGTTACAGTATAATTTCTTTGTTAGGAAATCATACGATATGGTGGTGATTTTAGTGTCATTTAACTCAGATTCGCATGGGATCGAAAGGATTTTAGGTTAAGCTCTAATACATGTTAAGAGGTGCGGATTATACACCCTCAAAAGCTAATCTAAATGTCGTGAGCCAAGTTATGGAGTTGGTTAGTGAAAACATTTAGTGAAATGATAGCTTTTGTAAAATGCCACCATTGGTTGGTCGGCTTAGATGTCTATCAGTTTAGGCATTTTCTCAAAGACAGCTTAATAAATTGATAAGATAAGAAAAAAACTGATGAATAAAGTTGACATTCACACTGATAATCAAACATTGATAATTAAAATCTTATAACACTTCAATTAAACGGTTTTCATGACCCGTTATGCATGAACTGGTGTGCCTCGGCCACGATACATGTCTTAGCTATTTTTTCCGTCTATAATAAAAAATGTGTCGATATTTCGTTGAAAGATTGAGCATAATGATAAACCTGTAGATCAGGATACTACTTTACGTATTTTTTGAAACGAGGTAATAAAAAAACTACCATTGGTTTAATTATTGCAAGGGGTTACCCAAATAGTAATACATTTATCAATGCTAGCTTTTTGCACATTCTTTATAGTTATAAAAAGGGGCCTTAAGATTGTGTGGAGAATTAAAAAAGGGGTTGGAAACCATGTTACAAGTATTAAATTAGTGTGATTTGTAGGTCAAGATTCCTTCACATACCCTTTTCATCACATGAAAGAGCATAAAAGTAGCATGGATCTAGACTTGGGTATTAAGATAGAAGCCAATATCTTCATAAAAAATTATGTTAATTACATGTTCAAGTCACATGAACATGGTATGAAATAACCCTTCAACCAAGAAACATCCTTATTGGAGTTTTCATAGTTTCCCTTATCTTTTCATACTTTGAGCACGTCTTCATTGGAAATTTCATTATTCAAAAAAGTCAATCCCAATTTGTCAAAATTCAAAATTAGGCAGATGATATAGTTATCAAAAGTCATCTAATTGCACATGCCTTGTTTGCCCAGATCCCAAAAAATTAAAGATTAATTTTTTATTTTAAATTTATGAGTTTTGATATTAAAATGAGTTATTTTCTAAATCCCATTTGGCTTGCATCTTTTTTTTAATAAGAGGACATCAACTGGTGTGATCTTTTTAACAAACAATTTTCACACCTAAATATCACATAACTTTATATTTATAAGTGTGTGTATATATATATATCTATATATATATATATAGGGAAGTGTTCCAGAGAAAACCACAAGTTAGGCGAAAACCGAGAAAACACTAAAAAAACTAATTTTACCCAATCATATAATAATATTTATTTTTTGTTTCATTTTATTTTTATTTATTTATAAGAGTATCAATGTAATATTAAACATTTTTACCAAAAAACATTTTTACAGATAGTGTTACGTATACGTAAACATAAAACAAAAAAATTGTGGTTACGTATACTAAAATCAAAAAAATTGTTTTTGGATACGTATACGTAAATAAATAAAATTGCCTGAAATGATGTGGTTTTCTCGGTTTTTGCCTAACTTTGTGGTTTTCTCTTGATCTCTCACCTATATATATATATATATATATATATATATATATATATATATATATATATATATATATAGACACACACACACACACACTTATATCTATACTATCTAATAAATAAAGGTTTTGGTAGACACATGTCACTCTCTTATTTATCCTGAACATTTTTTTCATGTCTGTCTCTCCTATTAATTATATAAATTTTCTTAATTGTTTTTATAATTTTTTGTTTTCTTTTCTCTCCTATTAAATGATAATGATTTCTATAATTATTTTTATAAAATATTTTTATATAAAAAATAGGTTTGTTCATAAAACATTTTTATAAACCGAACATTTCTTTCATTTTTTTATAAACATTTTTAAAAAATAACCATATAGCGTTTCTATAATTTGAATTAAAAAACTATATAATGTGTAAGGTTTTTTAATAAGTATATAATATTTCACTTATTTAGCCCATGTAATACACGGGGTTTATAACCTATTATATATATACACATATATATATATATATATATAGGGTAAGGTTCCATTGTTAATCCACTGTTACTGTGTTAACACAATTAAATCCGCCAAAATTAGTCCAAATCATTATTTTTTTCGATTAAATAACATTATTACACCAATACAACTTCATGTTTTTTTTTACATTTTTATAAATTCACAAGGGTAAAGGGAGTTTACACCAGTGTAAAGATTTGCTGAAAACATAAAAATTATATTCTTCTAAAAAAATTATACTGGTGTAAACTCCCTTACACTTGCGAATTTACAAAAAAACTCAAAAAATAACACAACGTTGTATTTGTGTAATAGTGTTATTCAATCCAAAGAAATGATGATCTGGATTGATTTTAGCGAAGTTAATTTGGTTAACACAATTACATAGGGTTATTAAAAGATTTCTTCCCTATATATATAGGCTAGAAATGAGGAAAACCCTAAAATGGGTAGGAAATAATCTGGGCCACAAGATCATTGTGATTTGTGGTTGAGATTCACACGATAACATTTTGGTAAATTGTTGCAAATTAGAAACCATCATGAGGGGTAAAATCAGAAGATCCAACCCTAAAATCGAGTGTTTTCTATCTTTGCAACGAGTATAGTATTGTTATATTAAAAAAAAGGCAAATTGGTTTTTAATAATCTAAACTATGAATCATTGGCTGATAATAATCCAAACTAACAGTTTGGCTGGTGATAATCTCAACTTTCACTTTTGTTGTCAATGGTAATCCCAGTAGCATAATCATCAAAAAATTACTCTCGATTTACACTTATTTTCGCTCAAAATGACAATTTTAAATGAAAGGGAGAAACGTATAAGCTAAATCGAGTGGGAACCCAGTGTAAATATATGATAATTATGCTACTGATACTGCCATTAACAATGAAAGTGAATGTTGAGATTATAACTAGTCAAACTGTTAGTTTGGATTATTATTAGACAATGAGTCATAGTTTAGATTATTAAAAACCAATTTGCCTAAAAAACAAAACAAAACGAATAATTGTGTGTTGTGTGAAATTTGACGTTTTTATTTTGTTATGGTATTTTATATTTTTGATGTCAAATTTCAAGATGATAATTAGTTTTTCATTGTGTATTACAATTATGATTTTAAATTTAACATCCATGTAAAAAAAAAAATACATGTGCATGGAAACGTTTTTCTTTGGTTATGGCAAATTATATATATAAGTTTATTTCAAAGTATATTGGCATTTGTGTATATAGATACAGCTTTTGTATGTGTAGTGTGTAGAATGGTCCAAAGAAGAAGAAAAGGATGATGATGGAAACAGGAAAAGGATAGTTGGTAAAGGAGCCATAGGACCATCCTTCTACAGTACAACTTGCAATTATTTATTTTCTCTTGTGTTATTGTGATTATTTTTTTCTTTTTAAATTTTAGCATGTTTTATAGAGTTAATAAAAACATATATATTCTTCTCTTAACTTTTAACGTATAATAATTTTTTTTAAAACACAAGTTTTTAACATCTATATTTATACTATATAATAAATAAAGATTTTGCATATCACGTGTCGTCTCCATATTGATTCTTATTATTTTTTCTTTACATATCTCTCTTATTAAATACATTTTTATCTTTTAATAATAATATATTTTATAAAAAAAAATATTAATCTATGCTATATAATAAATAAAAGTTTTTTAATGACACGTGTTGCTTCCATATTCATTTTTATCATTTTTTCCCGTCTATCTCTCTTATTGAATGCATCTCCGTCTTTTAATAATAATATATTTAAAAAAATATTAATTACACTATTAAAACACATTAATTTTAAATCATCACTTATTATAAGAAACTTTGAAATCTAATTATGTAACTTTTATTTTCATTCAAATAATAAATGAAAATCAAATTACATTAAATAATATTTAACGTAAATATATAAATTTTTACATATTTTGAATTTTGTTTTATATCCTTAGTATATAATACATTTTTACACATATAAAATATACACATACAGATTTAAGAGTTTTATGTATTGATATTTTTCACCCCATGTGTAGTACACGGGATCTAAGCTAGTTATACTAATAAAACACACTTATTTTAAATTATCTTTTATTATAAGAAACTTTAAAATCTAATTATTTAACTTTTATTTTTTCAATCAAATAAAAATAAAAGTCAAATTACATTAAATAGTAATTAACGTATTTTTTAAAACCCAATTATATATTGTATTTTACATACTTTGAATTTTATTTTCTATCCTTAGTATATGTAATACATTTTTACACATGTAAAAATATATACATAAAAGTTTAAGAATTTTATGTATTAATATTTTCATCTCGTGTGTAGACACGAGTTCTAAACTAATGTAATATATAATGTTCTTGTAGCACAACTTAGAAAAAATATATAATTGATTTCAAATGTTGTGAAACAAAAAAAAGTACACGGATGGTCCCTGTGGTTTATCAAAATTTTGGATTTGGTCCTTAGCTTTCGAAATGTGCACGGATGGTCCATGTGGTTTGCACTTTGTAACGCATTTAGTCCCCAAACTTATCCAAAAGTACATGTATGATGTATGGTCCATGTGGTTTGCACTGTGTAACACATTTAGTCACTAACTTGGACTTCTAAAACTTTTAGATCTGCTAGCTGGGGACTAAATGCGTTACAAATTTATTTTAAAAAGGTTTTAGTTGGGTCTAAATAGTTAGATGATGATTATATATGTAGGGGGTTTAAATAATAAGTAGTTTTTCGCTAACAAATCTAAGAAATAACCAAAACGTTAAGAAACGATATTAAACGAACTCCGATTGAGCTCATTTCAGCGGCGTTGGAACCGTCTCATCGAACTCTACCATCTTAGCTTTTAGGGTTTAGCTTTTAAGGTTTAGATTTTATGTTTGAATTTTATGGTTTTATGGTCCGGATTAGAGTTCAATGTGACGGTTCTAATGCAGCTGGAATGAGCTCAATCAGAGTTCGTTTGACCCACTTCTTAGTGTTTCTTAGCGAAAAACCAATTCTTAGTGCAATCTTCTCCTATATATCTATACTATATAATAAATAAAGGTTTTTTCATGACACGTGTCGCCTCCATATTCATCCTAATCATTTTTTCCCGCATTTTTCTTTTATTAAATACACCTATATGTTTTAATAATAATATACTTTTAAATAAAATATTAATTAGACTAATAAAACATATTTATTTTAAAATATTCCTTATTATAAGAAACTTTGAAAATCTAATTATGTAACTTTTATTTTAAATCAAATAGATATGAAAGTCAACTTACATTAAATTCGAATTAATGTATTTTCGAAATCCAATTATATATTAATTTTTATATTTTTTTTTAATTTTGTTTTCTATTTTATATGTATGTAATACATTTTTACACATGTAAAATATATACTTAATGATTTAAGAATTTTATGTATTAATATTTTTCATCCAGTGTGTATTATACAGGTTCTAAGCTATATGTAATATGTAAATATTTATAATTACTAAGTATAAAAAATTGCATTTATCCGGCCTGTGTAATACACATGAATCTAACCTAGTTTTTAATATATGTGTATTTTTATAAAAATTAGAATGATGTCCTGTAATTTAGGTTTGTAAATAATTCATCCGTTTCAATCATGGTTTATTTGACAATTGCATGATATATTTATAAATGCATGCCATGTTTAAGGTCATTTTCATAGGCCCTTGGCCTTAAGTGCCTTTCGTTGCACAAGAGGGAGGGCAACCAAAAGGCTCCAAAGTGAAGTACTCAATTAGAGGGATCCACACCCCCACCCGCTAACCTTTAACAAATCTAACAATAATCATCGTTAGCCATTTGATGCAATAGTAGCCCCAAGACTTCTCATATTGGATGTCTTGAGTTCGAATCCTGGCAACAGCAAAAAAGGGGTTTGTGGCTAGGTCAGGTTGTTTACCCAGTTGGGGGGTTCCTCCTGTGGTGGGCTGCCCTAGATGTTCTAGGTGTTACCCCAGGGAAATCCAATTATCCTAGAATATCTAGCGTTGTCGTTAAAAAAAAAAAACTAACAATAACCAAGTGTTTTTACTATTTTACTAAAAAAATCAGTTTAGTTTTAATATTGTCTGATTATTGTGAATTTTTTTATAAATGTTGAAAACATTTTTAAAATTAAATGATCTTAATGGAATATAGCTTGAAATTTGGTTACTATTTAGTTATATGAAATTCGGTTACTATATATATAAATGAACAAATAGTTATAAAACATTTTTAAACTTTTTTGAGAAATAATATGTTATATGCCAAAAAAGTTTTGTTATAATTTTTTTATAAATAAGATATTATTCATCACTTACTCTACTTTATAAATTATAGGGATTGTTAATATTGTATTTGATTTAAGATACAATTGGATCTATTAACTGAAATTAGCTTGAATCTACCACCGGTAATTAACCGAATAAACTAATCAGTTATGAAAATCTAGAAACCAAAACATCGGTTCAATTTTAGCTTATAACAGAATTCACCCATGCTCACCTCTACATTTACAATTGTTTACCTCATACTAAAATAACTAATCACATCTATTACCTACAAAAATCTTTAAACCCAACACATCTTATATGGAGGCATCATCCACACAGAGAGAGGCCCAGTGTTGAACTCCTCTTCCTCATTCTTGGTCTGCAACAATTTATACCAATGTTTTGAAACCCGGACCGGACCGGCCGGTCGGACCGGGAACCGGTGGTCTGGCCGGTCCGGTTACATGTGTTGAACCGTTTCTGCAGCGAACCGGTGGTCGGACCGGTTGAACCGCTTGACTATTTTTTTTTATTTTTTTTTAATATTTTTTAAGTCTCTTGGCTTCTTATTTCGTAGGTAATTGTTAGTTTAAAATTATTTGAATTGACTTGTTGGTGGTTTTTGAAAGGATTAAAAGCTATTTAGACTGATATATTTTTATAATATTTATGACGTCGTCCGGTTCTTAAATTCGGTCCGACCGGTCGGACCGGTCCGACCAGTGGACCGGTAAGGAGACCGGTTCGACGTCCGGTCCGGTTCTGAAAACATTGATTTATACCATATAAGATTACAAATCCAAAATCAGATGCAGAATTAAGAGAAATGGATTCTAACAAGAATCAACCTATTAAATCAAACTCAAGTAGTCTTGAGGGTGACAGTTTCATCCTAGATTATCTAGGTGTTGTCAATTATATCATAGATAATCTAGGTGTTAATTCCAAAAAAAAAAAAAATACCACATCTTGTTTTTTAAGAGATTACAATGTTCATCATGGAGATATGAGTGAAAATGGTTATGATCTAAGTTAGTCAGAATATGTTTATTAATTGTTATGATCTTAATTGTTAGTCAGAATATGTTTATTAGACTTTAAGTTAATCTAAATTCACAATTTAATTAGATTAATTGCCTACTTAATTTGAAAACGTTGATGTCTAGTCTTACCTATCATTGACTTAACTATGCATATGATTTGAGGCAAGTATGGATGTATATGTCAGATCGAGTTAAACATCAATGTATTGGTTTGATCACTTTCGTGCTCCAAACGTAAGATGTCTTTAACAGAAGAGAAAATTACCAAAATAGATATTTTGACCTCCCATTTCATCAAAATAATATTTGACTTTTAGCCTACAAGATCATAGACACAATCTCATAATCGCGGGCTAAGCTTTTAGTCTTAGCATGCGCTGAAATCTAGATAAAAAACAGGTTGCACCAATGATGATGTGCCGAGTGTAAAAGTATAGGCTAAGTCTCAAAATGTGGAGGCTTAGCCTGCGGATTTGAAGGCTTAGCCCGCAGTTGTAAACATGACACCATTAAATTATTGGAAGTTGGACCCACATGTTTTTTTCACGGTTGGCTAATTAGCCGGGGGACATATGCCACGTGTTGGACAACGATTGGCTAGAAGTGGGGCCGAGATGTATGTTACATAGAATTATGCGTCGGCTAAACCGAGAAGGCTTAGCCCGCGATTATAAGTGAATGTTTATGTTTTCCTACACTAAAATTCAAAGTCTATTCGGGTAAAATATTTTAAGGGCTAAGCCCACAAAATTGTCGGAATTTAGTGTCTCTGACGTATTTGCGACGCAATTTTGCGTCGAAAACACGTTTTTTTCTAGTAGTAATGGTCAAAATGTCTACTTTGGTAATTTTCCCTTAATAGAATTGATTACCTATGATGAGGCATGACACACCATCGTTGATTCATTGGTTGTGTCACCAATATGTGTAATCAAACAACTAGTTTATATCTAATAAATAAGTGGTTGTTTATGACACGTTTCATAATTTTGTGAGTTCAGGATTTTTTTTTCACGCTCATAATTTTGATAAATATAAAGGACAAAATTTTTAATTTAGTCTAACTATTTAATATATTTACTAACTTTATAATATTTTATTATTAATTTTTAAATCTTTATTACTAACTATTTAATATTTTCTTTATTTAACTCGTATAAAACACGTAATCTAGTATAACAAGATTGAAGAAAATATCAATATTTTTCTTGAACAACTACAAACGATTTTACTAAAAGAAAACTGCCAGCAAGATGCTAGAAGCTAATGTGGAATAATACAAAGTACTAATGAGTTATAAAGAAATTAAAACACACCAAGTTGAGCAAGCTAAGGAGTGTAATTTTGCCATGTTTTTTATTCAAATAAATGTGTTTGCCTTATTCTCCTCCTATATTATTTGTATAAGGTAAACAATACTATAACTAAAGAAGATTTTGCACATGTGCTCTCTATGCCCTAAACTTTTCACATGGTCCTTCGGAAGGACTCCTACCCTTCCATGTCCGACTTAAATGTCAAAGTAGCAAGGCTCCTCAACTATTTTGGAGGCCCAAATCAAAGTAAAAAAGGGGGTGCTTTTTTCAAACTTCATTGTTTGAAAACACTCATCCTTTATCAGAGATTGGGGTCAACAATAATAAACTAAGAAGTCTGGTTATTGATTGTGTTTTGGACTAAAATGATCTCGTTAGTGATTGTATTTTGAATATGTTTTTGTCATATAACCAGAATATTTATCTTTTGAGCCAGAGTCTTAATGGTGAAAGAATAAGTGGAGAGGAAGATCACATCATGGATTTGTACATGTTTATGTTTTGGTTAAAGTACCGAGAGTTATGGTGTTAGAAATATTGAGCAGTTGGATATATGTTAATGTGAGGGATGAAATACTTATTGATGTTTGTTCGGGGTGATGGATTTATGTCTATATGTCATCATTACTTAAACATGTCCTTCGAGAGTAGAGAGATTCGAGTCGTACACGACATTAAACATGTCCTTCGAGAGTAAAGAGATTCGAGTCGTAGACTACATTCCTAAGCAAACAAACGTCAATTTGTTTGGTCATGTGGTGTTGGCTTTTGGTGATTGGTCACCTACATTTGACATTGCATTCTATGATTTGAGACAACTATGAATGTACCATCAAATCATGGTAAATTGATCTATTCTTCAATCAAATAGTTATGAGTTTAAATGTTACAAAGTGCAGGTGTAATTATTTTAAAAATAGTGTCTTTTCATCTTAAAAAAATCTATTTTATAATTTATGTTCTCACTTGGTAAAAACTAAAACACCCACCCATATGTTGGTTTTGTATGACCACAACGAGAACTTTCTTACTCTTAAAAGAGTTATCTAAGTCTTGAAAATCTATTAAGAAAAAGACTCTAGGTATATGTGAAAGGACAGCATAAGTAGGTATCGTGGGATAAAGGAACAAGAGGTGTACAATTCAATACGTTTGTTGAGTCGTAGCCGGAGTGCGTACATTTCATCTAGTTTGGCACGAGTTTATGTATTGGTTATCAAAGGAATATAGATCCTGATTTTGGTCCTAACGAGTTTTATTAGATTTCACGACATGCAAGTAAACTGAATTGTTACACTGTCAATGAGTTGATGTTATGTGTCGAGTTAAAATTTTATCAAGTAATTTGAGCTGAAGCTCGATTGAGTCAAAGGTTGATGACAATAATGGAAGAATATAAGGTCGTAAAAACGGTTGGTGAATGTTACCGAGTTAGAATGAATTACATAATTTCTTATCTATGCTTAACGCCCACGAGTTTCTACTCATGTTAATCACTGGTCGGGAGTTGAGGTCACTCCCCTCATAAATCCATTTACTTCATGAGTTATGACATTCACAAACTTTTTTAATTGTTTCAACCTTTTCTCCTTTTTTTTTGTCAATTGCTTGCTTATTTTACAACAATAATATATCATTTTATTTTTTAATATCTACCTTTTACTTTGATTAACTTATTATTATTATCTAGATTATGAGTTCACTGAAATTGTGAAAACCCAATAAGCCACCTTTTTCGGCTTTTATATATCAACATGAGCTTAAATATGCAATAAGTTCAACTTGATAAGCTTATTTAGAGATGAGCAAACCGGTTCGGTTTGGTCAATGAAAAGTCAAAAGCGGGTTGAGTTTCAAACCGGTTTTGAGTAGTTTCGGTTTCAGCTGGTTTTTGATCGGTTCGGTTTGGGTTTAACCGGTTTTAATAAAGAGGATTATAAACCGTTCCCTAACCTACGGTTTCTATAGCTTCCAAACAGGTTTCGGCTCCGTTCGGGTCGTCGGGTTGGGTCTCAACCCGGTTTTTTTGTGCACCACTATAAGCAGGTAAGGTTATAAACCAGTAAATTAAGCTAATCCGTACACACCCTAAAACTCTAAAAGCAATTATTATCCTAAAAGGAATCCTTAACAATTCCCAGACGGGCCAGACCTAATCAATCTTTAATCAGAAAAGCAAACCTGGCCACCTGGGTCCTAACCTATACCTCTTCAGTCTGGGCCGGTTCTAGTACTTAGGTACACTAGTTTAAACAAACCCTAGGCTAGGCTACACACTCTTTACCCCACATTTGGCACTTAGGTTACACTAGTTTAAACCAAACCATGACCCTTGTGGTTAATAGTTTTTCATGCAAAATAGGGTTGAAAAACTTGAAGAGGGTCCATGTGACAAAACAGACAATAATGACTGGTTATGTAAAAAACTATATCCTTAAATTGTCATATGGAGATCAAATGTAAAATGGTCATTATAATTGTAGCTGGCATAATTGGTTATATTTGTAACTACTGCATTCAATATAATTGTGCATGTTATGTAGCTTTTGGGACATTTAGTTAGAAGTGGCCAGATGGGTGACTCACGAGTTAGGTAATTAGAATGAGTTCAGGTCAAAACCTCTGAGCCCGGTTAGGTTGTCCCACAAACAAATGTTGTCCATTTTAAAATTTCATTATGAATAATTATGATAACAAAAACAGTTGAAACAATATCATTCTTTGAATAAACCGATTTAGGAGATTGTAATTATTAAAAATAAACTCCAGGCAACTTTCAACCCGTTTGACCAGCTTCCTTTTTAGCAAAATGTTTTGTTTTGATCCATTCAGTTCAACTCATTTGTGATGAAACACAACTCAAATTGACTCGCCCATAAGACATAAGTAAATGGGTCAAACTACTGTTTATCATTGGCTAACAACTATCATCAATTGTAACAAACTAAGTATAAGATGCAGACCAGTTTCATTTTATAAGAAAACTAAAAAAAAATTGAGATTCAGAATTACCTGGCACAGATGTTGACTATGGGAGCATTTAGTTCACAGTCCTGTCCTGCCAGGTTTTCTCCTGTCAATGTGTATTCTAATTTTGTATGCTAATTGTTACATACAACATGTAAAAAAAGAAAACAGAAAAGTATGAGAAAAGCTAGTTCTTAAAGTAGATTTTAAAAATTGTTATGGGTTGCTTGATTAGCTCGGTAGCAAAGGTGAGATACACTAAATTACATTCTTAAGAACCTTCGAGTAAAAGGCCCAATCCGGGCTTGTTTCATCTATGGCCCGTTGACCAAATGGGTGTTGCTCTACGTACGTTTTGACATTCACACTGGCGGCCACACCTTCAAGATAGATTCGAAGATCACCATCAGGACCTGCAAGAAGTGATATTTCAAATTCAACCACTCTACAAAAAGAGTTTAAAAATCTGTTTATTTATGCTAGAGATGGCAAGTCGAGGGTGTCGGATAACGGGTCAGAATGGGACATTTTAGTAATGGTCAGGATGAATTGGGTTGTCCTACAAACACTTTCTTGTCCATTTTTAAAAAAAGTTAACAACAACTTGATTTAGGAGGTTGTATGCATTAGATATAGACTTGGGCGACTTTCACCCTGCAACCCATTTGACCTATTCTCCTTTCAGCTAATTTTTTATTGACCCGTTTGAGATAAACCATAACCCAAATCGACCCATTCGTAAATAAATAGGTTGAAATTTGTACAAGTTTAAGTGGCCAAAAACATCCAACTTTTTCACCCTCAATTATACGAGGCGACGAGACATGACTGTGTGATTGTGGGTTTCGTTTACATGGACCACTGGGATGGGGCCCACAGCACAGTCAAAGGAAGTAAAATGTGTAACTGATCAGCATGTTTTCATAAAGAAATACATTTTGTGTATATTGCGTACCCACATCTTATAATTTTTTTTATTATGTAGCACATTCAAATCAAACTAAATCGGAATCGTCACCACATAATCTTAAGAAATGTCACGAGTTTAAAAAATAATAAGCTTTTATCACACCACCCTCATGAAGAATGTACGGTGAAGGAGTTTACTGTATATGGAAGTCATAGGAGCATGTTCAGAATAAAAATTCCCACCAAAGAAAGCATACAGTTTCATGCGGTTAAAGGGTCGATACTTATAATGGCAGGATCATAATATCTATATTCATAAATCACAAGAGCGGTTGGAAATAACAACAATTGAACACAATAAGTGAATTATAAAATAACATACCTAAGGAGTTGTCATTTATATCCTTGTGCCTGTAAGACAAGGGAAAGATTCCAGTGTGCTTCTACACAATAATGAGTGTAATCAAAATCGAAGGATGATACATATCAGAAGTTTATATGAAAGTTTTTAGAAAGAGAGAGAGAGAGAGAGAGAGAGAGAGAGACAGAGAGAGAGAAAGAGAAAGAGAGAGAAGTCTTACAGGATTTAGCAATGCCTTGTATGGCGAATCATCCAATAACAATGTGTTTGATTCATCATAATATCCATTTATAGAAGCAATACGACCATTTTCTTCCCATATATTCCTCAATTTCTTGAAGACTATGAACTTATGACGGTTTTCAAGGCTTCTGGCACTTGAATTGGTGCAGTGGGATAAGTCCTGAAAACAAAAATACATAAAAAAATCACTTGTTAACAGATACAGTTAACTATGAACCTTATTAACCGTAATTGATAGTTAAGAGCAAATTTATATAATGCTACCACTTCTTTTCAACAAAGGTTCAATAAAATTCAAGGTGCAGTTACCTGGATTATTTTTTTAAACAAAAAGAAACTAGCATCGCTTACCCAAACAAACACCAGCTTCTTCTTCAAATCCCCCAACAAATAATCAACCACAGGGTCTAAAATTTTTCTGTGCATAATATCATGAGTTACGTGTAATGCTCACAACGCAATATAGAAGAGGCTGAATGGTAAAATACATATAATTTAGTACTACCTGGTTCTTGAAGACCAAATGGCGACATCAAATCTCTCAAAGCAAAATCCTAAAAAATCATCCAAGAAGGGTCTCCTGAATACTGCATTAAAACAAAGATAATAAACAACAATAAGAATAGGTTATGCGATTACAGAAGACAAAACTAGTGAAGTTTGATCTTCATAGTCGTCAAATAGCACAAGTGGAACAAATCTTACTTGCCCGTTTTGAAATTTTTATATCTGGTTTGCAATCTTTTGGCGGGGGCTGAATGACATCCACAAGCAAGCCATTTACATCAAGAATGAGAAGCATTTTCTTTGATCTGGTAATACAATGTTTATTGTTGAGAGCTTCCACATTTCCAGTGGTCAGATTTTCAGAAAGAGACCTGGTTATATGACCATCATTGACTTGAGATTGTACAGTCAGTTCTTCACTTGAAGGAGTATCCTGCTGCCCACGGTTGGCAATTTCATCGTCTTCTATATTTCCACAGGGATCCAAAATGACACCTGTAGCCAGTTTCTTGTTCTTTGTTTTCTTCCTCTTTCTCCTTCTTGACGTTTTACCATTGGCTTTTTCTGTGTTTTCAACTTCTTCTGAAACAGTCTCCAAATCAATAATTTCTGAAACAGTTTCTTCTGGCATCAAACTCTTCACATCAAAGGTTGAATTTGTGCCTGCGCTTGTTTCACCATTGGCAATTTTTGGGCTCTCTTCTCTTTTGTACCATACACTGATAAGATTACCCATAGTGGTTCTTCCTAAGTCTGTCTTGGCAACTCCAACTTCTTGTTGGATATTCAGACCGTCAACTAAATTTAGTTTCTGTTTCTTCAAAATTCACTCAATTTTTTGACAATCAACCCTTCTATCACAACAAATGTTTCCAAATATAATTTCACCTGAACTTTCTTTTCACCATTTTTTCCTCTTTCTCTGATTTATTCAGCTTAATTGGGATCACTGTTGCATTGATTTCAATTGATAGGAGAATGGAGATGCCAAAACGCCGTCTGTCTTGGGGAGAGATTGAAATGACTGAATGATACACCAACAACAGAAGCAACACAGGCAACAATCATACACACAAACATAAATCTCAACAGGTGATAACTATAAACCCTAATTTCACATTAAACATATGATTAATGAATCACAACTCTCCTTTTGGATTTCAAACAGAGTTACTTCAACCTCAATTTCACAATTTCAGTACGGATTTCTTAAAATTTTAGAAAAATCCTACTAACTACATTCAACTTTACGCTCCATAACAATTGACGAAAATAATTTCACGTTTACTCAAAATTAAAACAATAAATCTCGCAATCAAACGGACCGAGCTTAACATTAAGTTGAAATTACAACTTCGGAATGTGCATGGAGTGAAATTTACAGCGATTCATCAACAATAGCATACATAAGCATCTCAAACGTCAGATGAAGCTAAAATTTTCGGAAAATATATAAACGCGAAGAAGAACATCATAAATAAACATCGAACTAGTGTAAAATGATAGATAAATGATACGCAAATAGATCGATCTAGATGAAAAAACATAGATTGGAGGAAGAATCGAGATCGTAATTGATACCTCGATGAGAAGCTGTTCGTCTTCGTCAAGCTTGAAGTCCACGGACATCAAATATAAGTTGTCTACAAACCATGATGAAAAAGTGAAATCAACAGCATAAGGGAGGTGGGTGTGGGACCTCTCAATTAAAGTAGTTTTTAAAATTAAACCAATTAAAAGATTACACATCATTTAGTCACACTATCTTTTATGATAGGAGTGGTACCCTTTAAGTATCCTCAAACCCTCTTATTTAAAAAAAAATAAATTAAAAAGAATAAAATTAATAAACTAAAACTTTAATTAATTAATTAAAAATACATAAGAAATTAAAAGACAATAAATAAAAAAAAAGACAATTAATTAAAACAACTTAAAAAAAACACCTAAAAAATTAAAAATCACACGACCAACCATACTTTGTTGCTATTTCTCTTTTCCGATTCAACATTATTTCCAACAACGATCCGGTTAGATGATCGTGCGGTTTCGAAAATATTTTAAATTCCCGGTCCATACGTTCAGACTTGACGGCATCTCGTTGCTCATTCACCAAAGACCGTATATCGTCGTCTTTTCCCTTTCTTGAATCAACGAATTTATTCATCATATCCTCCCGTATATTCACAAAGCGTGTAAGTTGTTCGACCACACTTCTTTTGCTTGACGGCGACTAGGACGACTTCTTTGGTTTTCGTGTTGGTCTTGATGGTGTCACGTCTTCGCTTAGGTCGGGTGCCCAATTAGTGAAATGTTCGTCGTTTGAACCCGCTCCTAACTACCCGCTGAAGCCGCTTGGGTTGTGGCAGTGTACCCGCCAACCCGCCGGCTACCCGCTTACGAACCCGCTACCACTCGCACCCCCCTAACACCTTGCCAGCTCATTTGGGGAAAAAGTTAAATTAACAAGAAGTGAAACTCCAACGCCTAATTCGGTAAGATATCTCCCAAATCTGTATCGGTAAGCGCTCAAGATCGGTTCATTAAAACCTTTAATTAAGTCAAAATTTAAAACGAGCTTGAGCTTAATTTGAAGTAACGATCTTGAGCCTCGAGCTCCACTAGACTCGTGAACCTAAAAAAGTTTAAATCTTATATATTTAAAATAAAAATTTATGATATTAAATATGCATTTTTTTATATACGAATGTAGATCTTTAAGATACAAGAGTTTAAAGTGTAGGAAATATAACAAGAGTTCAAAGTGTAGGAAATATAATAAATTGAATTTAGTAGAATACTTGGTATGAAATTCAAAGTGTTGTAAATGGGTATACTTTATATTAATATTGTACACTTTATACATACTCTATATCTAAAATCACTATACATGTATTATGTAAAATTTAAACCTAAAACTATTTAGTTAGATACTACATCACTTTATCACTACGATGTGCTCTTAAAGACTCACGTGCTTTTACAAAGTGTTTAAGGGTTTATAAGAAATCAAGTCACTCTAAATATCCCTTTATAACTCACAATTTAAATATCATATAAGCTAAATTGTGGTGTACAAACACAAAGTGTATTACCACAAAACCATGTGAAATATAAATAATAAATATCAAACTAGTATTCATTTTGAAACTTTTAAAATCATCTATACTATATAATAAATAAAGGGTTTTTATGTTACGTGCTGCCTCCATATTCATTATCATAATTTTTTTGTCATATCTATCTCTTAATAAATACACCTCTATCTTTTAATAATAATATATTTTTAAAAAATAGATACTAATTATACTAAAAAAACACATTTATTTTAAATTATATCTTATTATAAGAAACTTTAAAAATCTAATTATGTAACTTTTATTTTCAGTCAAATAATAAATGAAAGTCAAATTGCATTAAATAATAATTAACTTATTTTCGAAACCCAATTATATATTAGTTTTTATATATTTTGAATTTTGTTTGCTATTCTTTGTATATGTAATACATTTTTACACTTGTAAAATATATACATAAAAATTTAAGAATTTTTTGTATTAATATTTTTCATAAAGTATGTATTACACGGGTTCTAAACTAGCAATATTAATAATCTAAGCCATTAAATTTGAAATATTATTTTAATTTCTCTATTTAATAAACCAATTATAAAAAATAAAGAGAATATTACAATTTTATTAACCGGACTATCTAGGGTTTTTGCTTCGCTTGCTCGATTGTCATATGCTTTGCCGCTTAGAGATCGAGCGAGTTTCCGGTTGCAGAGAGTAGCTTCCACCACCACCGCCACCATGACGACCGTCGTGCCTACGTCTGAGGAGGATCCCGTCCTCTACGTTGTTCGTTTCACCGCCGAGATGTCCTGGGCTGAAGCCGGTCCTGAGGTATCCCTAACACCTTCTTTTTTACAAAAACGTATCAAAACAACCTAACTTTAGCGTATTTGAATCAAATTGAGTTGTATACACATGGATTTCTATTGAAAACTGTTGAGGCGTGTTTTTTGGTATAGGTTTATTTGTGCTTTAATCTGTGAAATTTGGCTCAGGTAGCTGAACAACAAGTGGCTAGTTTATGCCTGGAGGCTCAGGAATGCATGATTGCTGGCAGATGGTTAGATTTGGCTTCGTTGATGATTACTTCTGCTGATTTGGTGTTTTCTAAAGCGTTAGATACAGGTTAAATTCACCCTGGTGATTCACTTTACTGTTTTTATTTGTTTATTTTTATGTGATTGTTATTAAGATAGACCATTTTCTTTGAGTTTGTAGAACATTTGTATTGTTTTCCTGATAAAGAAATTTATTCACTGTTCTTGTTAATTCAACATTAATAAGTTTTACTAGCTAAAGTTACTCAAGTTTTACTTACTTTCTCTAATGTCCTGTAGAAAGGCTAGAAATATTTGATTTTTAGAATCTGATGATTTGCTTGCTGGAGAAACTTGTTTACAAAGATTTGATTTTTAGAATCTGCATCAAGAATGTTATAAAGAATGATACTTCTGAAGTAAGAAGTTATCATTTTATCGTCTAGAAGGGTTGATGCTTTGCTTTTAATTTGTAGGTTCTTATTTTTAGTAATTAGACTATTTTTGCAAAGGATATCCAAAAACTCAGCCTCCTGACGATAGCAAAAGCACATCAAATGAAATTTGTGACCCTATGTAGTCAAAGGCGAGTGCCTAGGCGCGAGGCTCGGCACAAACAGACCGCCTAGAGTGCAGCAAGGTGCACTGAACCGGGAGAAAAACCTATTTAAACCAGGAAAAACCTGTCTGAAACAGCTAAAAATGGGCTTGAACCAGTCTAAACCAGCCTAAAGAAGTCTAAACCAGCCTAAAACAAGTCCACAGCTAAAGTGGCTTGGAATATATGTGCGCCTTGCGTGTCTTGGGCGTGCACTTTTTAAGCGCCTTGTGTCTAGGCGACATGCTCACCCTTTGCGCCCTGAGTGTCTTGACAGTATATGTTTTTTACTATGCGTTGATGCTAGGATAAAATATGGATTACTTTTGAACTATTTTCGTTTCGATTTGTATCCTGCTGCAAATCACAAATCAGACAACCAGTACGTACTTTGGACTTAAGATGAAACCCACACAAAGAAAGTATAGTAAATAGACAGTCCTATGATGCTTTACAGTCTTACAGATTGCAATCCATCAGTTGAGTTATAGTTTTTGAGGTTGCTTTCTTTTAAAGGGGAGAATGCATTAGTTTGGTTTAAGTCAAGATACCAACCTTACCACATTCCTAAAAAACAACTCATATCAAACATACACTTTCACACATGACACACTAAAAGGTATCAATAAAGGTTTTGGTGGTTTATTATCCCAGAAATTGGTTTAGAGATTCTAGTGTGAGTGTCAGTTTCTCATGTGTCCATTGTGCAACTGCTCAATATATTCAATGCGAGACATGTTAGTGTTGTTAGGAACAAAGTGGTGCAGCGGAACTAAGACACACACACACAAACAATTATAAAACAGAAAATAAATGACACAAGAATTTTACGTGGTTCGGTCCCAGTGGGGGACCTACGTCCACGGGCCGCAACTAGGTTTATATCATTAATTTTGTGAAAAGATTACAGTACATCATAGGGTATATTTATAGATCAAAACTAGGGTTCCTAACTTGTTCACCAAGTTAGGCCCAAATAAGAAAGATGGGCCCCTTTAGTGCCGGCTGCCTAATCCCCTTTATTCGAGACTCCAACCCTAACAATCTCCCACTTGGAGGCTCGAGCAATCATCAATCCTCCATCCAAGCTAACCCTGTAATCAATAATTGTAGTTATCTTCAAAACAGAAATCCTCCAAGCCTCTAGTTCCATGAATAAGCTAAAACTTTAATATCAGAAGTTCTCAAGCCTCCAGCTCCCAAGAACAAGCTAAGATTTCAAATAACAGAAGCCTTCAGTTCCCATAAACAAGCTAAGACTTCAATCTAATCCTCCTAGTTGCGGCATCCCTCTTCTTAATTACCAGAAGAGCCAGCTGTAGCTTTCCCGAGCTCCAACCCAACAGTTATCACTGACCCAGCCATGGAAAAACCCGCCATTGACTCATCCTCAATCTCAACCGGCTCCCACTGGTTCAAACTACTGGCTTCAGAGACTTCCAAAGGAAACACTACTCTCCAAAACCTGCAAGAACCCAGGAGAGATTTTCCATTCGGAAATCCGATCTTCAAAACCCAACGGTGTTTTGAACTGTACCCAGAACACGCCCCATGCTCCCACTGTTCTCAAAACCCCTGACCTGGTTTAAACCTCCGAATGCACTCAACTGACATCCATGTGGCTCCAGGATTCACTCTTGCAAAATGAATCCACTTAGCTCTACCCGATGCATCGAGCCAAGACTTTAATACTCGGAAGTTGGTTCCCTTCTTCCAGCGATACGTAAACCTGTACCTTCCCAAAGTCTTCAGTTAGATTCACCAATACTTCACTACAATGGGTAACATGAAATGAAGTATACCAGAATCTCGAACCCAAGAGTCTTCACTACCTTCACTGAGTCCCAATGCATCAACACAGACACATTCTCAGAAGCAAAATTTACCATCTTTGACATCGACCCTAAAGAATGTCCCACACCTCCATGCAACTCCATCAAGTCAACTATGCTCAGCTCCCGCCGTCACTGTTATCCCAACCCATGCCAAATGTCATACCACTGATCACCACCGAACAAGAAACAGCTTCACAGTTCTAGACCAGCTAACTGGCAAACGGTTATAGCAGCAACAAAGCTTTCATGAAAGCAAACGGTACCAAGGATTCCGTGATCATACACCCGATCATCTAACCCTAACCGAAAAAATTTTCAACCGAGCAAATATCACCTAACTTCCATTTTTCACTTATGTCGTTACCAGCACACCAGAACGGGAATACTTAAAACCCAAAGCATTCCAAACCTGCTGCTTCCATTTTCACCGGTTTTATCCCGCAGTACCACAACCAAGTTATTTTGACAAAACCAACCAACCGAAATCCAAACCGCCAAACCTTCGATTACACCCATCCTGTCTTCAGCTATAAATAGCAAACATGAAACAAATCGAAACAGTGAAACAAACACAGCATTGGCACGAGCCTGAACTTGACGGATGTTCTACCGAACATTGTCAAATGCCCGATTTGCTCCTGCAATAAACCTCGCAGACAAATCTAAACTGTAGCAGCAGATCTGAATCAACCCTCGATCAACCTTTACCCTTTTTCTCGATCGAAAACCGTGCAGACCGTGTGTAAACGAGCCAAAGCTCTGATACCACTTTTTAGGAACAAAGTGGCGTAGCGGAACTAAGACACACACACACAAACGATTATAAAACAGAAAATAAACGACACAAGAATTTTACGTGGTTCGGTCCCAGTGGGGGACCTACGTCCATAGGGTATATCTCATTATTTTTGTGCATAGATTACAATACATCATAGGGTATATTTATAGATCAAAACTAGGGTTCCTAACTTGTTCTCCAAGTTAGGCCCAAATAAGAAAGATAGTGCCGGCTGCCTAATCCCCTTTATTCTAGACTCCAACCCTAACAAGTGGGGGTTATTATCACCCCGGTCCTTAATTATTATTTGCTTCTCTTTTTGACTCTGTTGATAAATCATTAAGGATAACATTACTGCTACTCTTATTGTGAAGATGTATATTGTATCTTCTCTCAGGTTTCATGGCATAGTTCTGCAAGAGATTGATGTCACTCTGTTTTTTCTCTCTGATGACTTATCTAATGTTTATATACTAACAGATCTTGAATGCATCTTCACCATCATCTGCAATCTTGTGAAGAAACCTGAAAGCCTTGATGAATTGTTTGAGATGGCAAAGCTTTTATCCACAAAAATTGCACAACAACCAAATGATAAGCCTGCGCTGCGTTTGAAGATGTAAGCTTGTATCATTATTATTATCAATAGCATCTGAAACACCGTCTTATGGCTAACTTTTTTTTTCTCTTCAGCCTGATTAATCTGTACAACCTGTTGGAGAACCCTTACAGTCGGTTCTTAGTTTACATGAATGCCCTTAAATTGGCAATGGACGGAAAGGTTACAGAACACATCATCCCATCTTTTAAAATGATTGACACTTTGTTGAAAGAATGGGATCTCAGAGTGCAGGATCAAAGAGATATTTTCCTGGCCGTTTCTAACATATTGAAGGAACATAAAAGGTATCATTAAGATAGATATAACTTTTTAACTTTTTAAACATCAGTTATTCGATTCATATTTCTTTTCTGTTATTATCAGTAGTCCAATTCGTATGCTGAGTTATGCAATATCTTCTGTTTACTGTCTTGATGGAGTTTCAGCTCCCCTAAGGAAACCCTTAAGTTTTTAACAAAGTACCTGGCAACATTTTCTGGTGAGGATTCACAAGTTATGGAGGAGGCTAAGGAAGAAGCCGCCCATACTATTATTGAATTTGTTAAGGCACCTGATGTATTTCAGGTATCATATTAACTAATAAAGGCTTCTTTTTGAGCAAATGATGCTTGGTTTATCGGTTCTTTTTCAAATCAGATTCTGAAGTTGAATATCTTTAAAAAATATGACAGCTTGATTTGCTTGAGATGCCTGCTATAGCACAATTGGAGAACGACACCAAGTATGCATTAGTATATCAGCTTCTGAAGATATTTCAGACTCAGAGGCTAGATGCCTACTTGGATTTCTACGCCACAAATTCTGCATTACTGAAAAGCTACGGTAATTACCATCGTCACATTTGAATTTAATAGATGTGGGAGTTTTGACCCATATGCTTATAAATGGGTAAACTCAGGTCAAACGTGTTGAAAATCGTCAATATTTTGATGCATAGGCATCCTACATCGTTTTTATTTGAAGCTCAGATTCTTATTGTATTCAAGTTGTTTTCTGGTAATCATAGTTACCACATTGTTTATGTATTAAAAGTGGACAATTAAGTTTTTTTACACGTCAACCAAACCTGATGCAGCCTGTTTCGACATTCAGTAAAAAATAATTTGTTTCATCCTAAACCCGCTTTGACCTATTACCCAACTCGTGAATTTTGGATGTTTTAGTATTTCCAAGTTGAAGTCTTTGCAATGTGGTGTAGGTCTTGTACATGAAGAATGTATAGCAAAGATGAGGTTGATGTCAATTGTTGATCTTGCCTCTAATGAATCTGGCCAAATCCCTTATTCTCTGATTAAGGACACACTCAAGGTAAGCATCATTTGCCCCTTCCCCCTACCACCACCACCACCACCACACACACCCACCCAAAAAAAAGCTCCAGGTAGGAGTTCTGGAACCTTTTGTTATTAAACACATCATGGTGGGATAACTTGCAGATAGAGGATGATGAAGTGGAACCCTGGGTGGTGAAAGCTATTACTACTAAACTGGTCGATTGCAAAATGGACCAAATGAATCAAGTCATCAGAGTGAGGTGTGTAAAAACTTCATGTGGTTTGTATATATATATATTTTTTAATTTCTCTCTTTTTTGTTACGACATGTTTAATGTATCATGTTGTGTATAGTCATTGCACTGAGCGTGTTTTTGGGCCACGTCAATGGCAAGCTTTACGAGAAAAGCTGGCAACATGGAGTGTAAGTATCGCTTTCTTTCGTACAATTTTTGTCAACCTTATACAACACTCCTAAACAGTTTTAATTATATATATTTTATAACTTTTCGTCCTTCAGGGTAACATTGCAAATGTAATAACCACCATTCAAGCAAACAAGGTCACTGAAGAAGGAACTCAGGCAATGCAAGGTTTGGCAATACACTAGATTTGGTTCATTTTAGCAACAATCATAATCATCATCATTCATTAGGGACTGTGATATTGAGGAACAGAGGTGAACACATACAAGTATTGCTATTCGTTGGAGTTTTAAGATCACACATTTTGAAAGTTTTCCCTCCAGCAAGTGTTTTAAGTTGTAGCTTGTACTTTTTTCGGTTTGAATTTGTACTACTAA
The DNA here is from genome assembly GCA_023525975.1 of Smallanthus sonchifolius. Taxonomy (NCBI): domain Eukaryota; kingdom Viridiplantae; phylum Streptophyta; class Magnoliopsida; order Asterales; family Asteraceae; genus Smallanthus; species Smallanthus sonchifolius. Next base: position 53,132,418 of record CM042041.1, on the reverse strand, counting down.
TGACGACTTCAGCTCTACGAGTACCATTATTTTTTACATGACGAGACAAATCCAAATCTGAACCTTACCCACACTAGTTCCGAGAGAACTGTTGTGCCGCGGCTCAAACGACAGTATCATTAGTTAATTATTTAATTTATTTTTGAGCTACAAATGTATATTTAGTTAAACTAGGCAGATTCAATAAGCTAGTTAGCAAATACGAATTTTGCAAACAATTTTTAAGTTATGCTATCTTAATAAGGGGCAACACTAATTAGGATGTGACCGAGAGTAGGTCATGGTGGTGACCGTCTCTAAATTTAAGAACTTCACGTGACTGACCTTGTGAGAGTGGGTCTAGCCCAACTCAGATTCACTATTTCTTGATTTCTCTAAGAAAATAAAGTATCTGAGTGTAAATTTTTATTTTTGTTTATTATAGTGGATCGTATTTCAATTTTATATAAAACCATTTTACCATTTAAAATATTTCAAATACAAGAACCTTTAATCTCATTATATACTACATATAAATTATATACTATATATAAAAGAACAACTTTGATGAATAGTAAATTTAATATTTTATATATTTTTTAAATTTTTTTGGTCAATAAGTTTATGGGTTAAACAATGTATAATGTGATTTCTTTTTTTGACATTTTTACGCAATCCATCTGAGTTATGCATATAATCTATACTACATAATAAACATGTAAATTAGGTGAACACTTGTCACATTTCTAGGCCCCTTCATTCTCATTTTTCCACATCTCTCTCTTATTAATAATCAATTCTACTATTTTAAGCAACTAAATTTATTATTTGTTTCAATTTTTATCTACACATTTTTTATTTAAAATTGTGTTTATCATAAGTTAATTTCTTTAATCATATTTTTATTAATTTTACAAACTGAAAACAATTTTATAGCAAGCTATGATTCAAATAATAAGCTTTTAATCGTATATTTACATATTCACATTGTTCCATTTTGACAAGTGTATGTGTTAATATATTACATTATATTTTATTCCGCTCGTGTATTACACGGGTTTTTAAAACATAAACTTTTATTACTAAGTATATAACATTACATTTATTCAACCCGTATAATACACGTGATTCTAACCTATTAGAATATATATAAAAGAACAACTTTCATCAATGTTTTATATTTATTTTTATTTTTTTTGTTCAATAAGTTTTTGGGTTAAACAATGTGCGACGTGATTTTTTTTTTTGACATTTTTACATAATCCATCTAAATTATGCAAATAATAGAAATGGTCTCCCATGTTCTATTTAAACACCGTAGGTGCTTTAAATTCGACTCTTGTGTATTTTTTTTACGTTTAACGTAGCCTATTTTTTTGGTTTCTTTAGTATTTTAGTTTTAGGTTCATTTTTAGAAACGTCTAGATTTCTTTTTTAGTTTATCGTTATTCAAAACTTTATTTAAAATTATGTTTTTTTGTTTCTTTAATATTGCAGTTGTGTCTCGCTTTTCTTAACGTTTAATTTTCCTTTTTAGTTTACAATAATTCAAACTTTATTTAAAACTGCTCATTTCTGTGACTGATGACCGTTATTATATCCGTTTGTTATCTGCGTTTTGATATTCGGTATCGGCCTGTCATTACCACAATGCGCTTTACACTTGTGGTATCCAGGCGCAATGCGCGGGCGGGGTATACTTAGCCATATAGTTACGTTTAATAAGAAAAAGATTGAAAATTGAATTTTAATTTTTATTCACCAGAAAAGAAAAGATAAAAGGTTTTTCAGGGTTGGAACTTGGAAGTATATTAAAGTAAAGGGGGAAAAAGAAATTATGGGAAAGTGTTTTGAATCACACATTTAAATTTTAATGTTCACATTCACAACCTTATTTCATCCTTGGATTCGTTTATAAGCATCAACAAATGAACACAATTTCCTGCCAAAATACACTAATTAAGAAAATATGGTAACTTATTGATACGATTCATCCATTAGATATTTTAAAGATAAGTCTGCAGTGTTACATGTTTATTCTAGAAAAAGTAAAGGGAAAATATCTACAAGTGGCTAGGAGTTTGTTAGGAAAATATTAGTATAAATAAGTAAGGAATAAGGAAGTAGAGGCAGGTATGAATTTGTTAGTTTGTTAGGCTCCTATATGTTGTAGAGAGAGAGGGCTGAGCCCTGGTTATCGTTCCATTTCTGTTTGTTATTTCCTTTGAGATTGCTAATATTACCTTCTGCTGTGTTTGCTTTGATTATCTCCTCCATTTTATCATTCATTCCTATCAGTTCTCTATCATTGGTCCGACCTGCCTTTGACCTGCCAATATCATGGTGAATCAGAATTCACATTTGGATGTTCATGAGCAACATATTCAACAGTTACAATGCGATGTTACTGAAATTAAGGCTTCTCTCTATACACTACAGGAAGATCGGGTGGAATCCGACGACTTTCGCAAGGCGGTGCTGGCTTGGATGAAGCAACAAGGGAAGAAACCGGCCGACGATTCTTCAGGATCGAGGTTGACGGGTGCGTTTTTTTTTCTAATTCTGGTCCACTTCTAGATCCGTCCACTCCTCCTTCCGGGGTACCAGATCCGCCACCTCCTCCTCCCCCTGGGCTACCTTGGGCAGTGAAGAAGGTGAAACTTCCTGATTTCATGTGGTTTCGATCCTCAAGGGTGGATACAGAAAGCTAACCTGTACTTTGATGTCAACAACACACCTGATGCTCTATGCCTTCGTCTCGCTCAACTGAGTATGGTGGGTGTGGCTTAGCATTGGTTCACGATTATCACTCAGGTACGTGATGCTCTATCATGGACGGATTTTCAATCCGAATTACTCCAACGTTTAAGTGGTTTGGAGATTCACAATCCGTATGAACAATTGACTACTATTCAACAGTCCGATTCCATTCACGATTACATTGATGATTTTGAGTATCTCATGTCTTTGGTTCCTCGTTTGCCGGAGTCTCAAGCCTTGGGCTACATTGTTTCCGGATTGACGGAGGATGTGAAAAAATGGGCCCGATTGCATCAGCCTCAGTCGCGATTGGATGCAATGTATTTTGGCGAAGGATGTGGAGGAGATGCCCCGCCCTAGTTCCGGAAGCGTGCCTGTCTCTCGTTTCCGTTATCTCAACCGATATGGGCCACTGTCAGTTGGATCGACCGATGGACTCCATAATATGGGCCATAATGAGCCCAAATCCTCGTTTGTTACTAACCCATCAGATAGGGCTTCTCTCGTTCGCACGGATGCAACTCGTCTGTCTCCTGCCACCAAAACCGTTGCTCCTTCTCCTTCGTCCGATGTGGGGCAGGTTTTTCAACGAGATAGGGGAGTTCGATCTCTATCTCGTACTGAGTGGGAAGAGCACAGGAAAAAGGGGATGTGTTTTTAGTGTGGTCGGCAATACGGTCCGACACATGGGTGTCCCGAAGGTAAACTTAGGGTTTTATTATTGGGGGATGATGAATATGATTCATTGGAGGGGGAACATTTCTTATTGGAGAATGCGGGTAACCATCCAGAACCGGAGGAAACCGACACTCCAACTGGTACATGTATGGCCCTGGAGCTTGAGGATTTTTCGGTTGCCAGTGGGGGCGCCCAAACTCTGACGTTCGAAGGAGTATTATAGGGAATTCCGGTTAGTTTGTTGATCGACAGTGGGGCGACTCACAATTTTGTTTCTCGCCGTTTGGTGCTTGCTTTAGGTCTTACCTCCACCACTTTCTCTGGGATTTGTATCAAATGGGGTATGAGACATGATGTCTTTCTCACCGAACACTGTATTCATCTTCCGGTTCACATCGGTTCCTGCGCCTTTGTGCTGAATGCACTAGTGTTCGATACAGGCAGCTTTGACATGATCTTGGGTATGGAATGGTTAAGGTCTTTGGGCGAGGTGGTCCATGATTGGCACAACTCTTGGATGAAATTCGTTTATAAGGGGACTTCCGTGCAATTACAGGGGCTTCTTCAGGGATCCAACAGATCAGTTTTCCTTCCTGAATTGTTTGCAGACCAGTTTCCAAATGCAAGTCTTGAGGTCAAGACTTTGTTTGAAGGGGGAAGCAATGATACGATTCATCCATTAGATATTTCAAAAGATAAGCCTGCAGTGTTACATGCTTATTCTAGAAGGGGTAAAGGGAAAATATCTACAAGTGGCTAGGAGTTTGTTAGGAAAATATTAGTATAAATAAGTAAGGAATAAAGAAGTAGAGGCAGGTATGAATTTGTTAGTTTGTTAGGCTCCTACATGTTGTAGAGAGAGAGGGCTGAGCCCGGGTTATCGTTTCATTTCTGTTTAGAAGAGGAAGAAGAAGAGGAAGAAGAGGAAGAGGAAGAAGAAGAAGAGGAAGAGGAAGAAGAAGAGGAGGAAGAAGAGGAGGAGGAAGAAGAAGAAGAAGAAGAAGAAGAGGAAGAAGAAGAGGAAGAAGAAGAGGAGGAGGAAGAAGAAGAAGAGCTCGGGGATGTCGTGAAGATGGTCTCTATGTTCTTCACACTCGGCATGAAGCTCATGTTACTACAACTACGTGTCCCAAAGCCTCATTTGAAACTTGGCATGCCCGTTTAGGGCATATTTCTTTTGAATCTATTATGTCTTTGCAAAAACTAGGTTGTTTATCTCTAACGTCTCTTTTGCCTAAACCGGGCGTATGTCCCCAATGTCAATTGGCCAAGTCCAAGCGACTACCATTTAATAATAATGAAAAACGGGCTTTGCATCCATTAGATCTCATCCACTGTGATTTATGGGGTCCTTCCCCAATTACATCTCGCGAAAGTTATCGTTACTATGCTGTGTTTTTAGATGATTACTCTCGATTCTGTTGGCTTTATCCCTTAAAAAAACTAAGACTGAGTTTTATGATGCCTTAAAGGTTTTTATACCTTTTGTTCAAACTCAGTATACAAGGAAAATAAAGTGATGGGGACACCGAATTCATCAACCATAGAGCCCGATCACTCTTTGATTCAAATGGTACCCTACATCGAATGTCTTGCCCTTACACCCCTCAACAAAATGGTAGAGTCGAACTGTAACATCCATGATTTTCTAACACTATTTTAATTTAAATTATACAAAAAATGACACTCCTTTTGAATCCCGTACTTGTTCAAACTCATCATGTCACACATATATCAGTCTGAACCCTTTGAAACCTTGCACCGCATAATACAGTTCAAAAATGTTTACACAATTTAATTAAACCCCACTATAATATTGGTTTAGTTTTATACAAAAACATATATACATTCAACATTTTTAAGTTAACCATTTTAAAGTTTGTAATATAATTAGAATATAAAGTTTTTATAACCTAAATTGATATATAACCATTTTCTTTTAAAATAAATAAGCCAGTTTCAATATATATCTATAATTATTGTATTCAATTAGATTAGGATGAACCCTTGGAATTTGAACCCTCAAATTTGACCCTATATACAATTTTGACCATATTTGACTTCCAAAAGTCAACCCGGCCAAAACATTTCAATTCGTGAGGAGACTTGATCGAGATGACTGTTTTGGACCTGCATGGAGTCCTGGATCAAGTACCAATCTTATCCCGGCCCAATTTCCATCCCAATTTGATCAAAACGCGCGGTTAATTTCAAATTCAAGCATGTTTGACTCGGTAGAGTCATAACGAGCTAATTTAGGAATGAATTCGCGAAATTAAAACGCGTTGATGACAGTAAATCATACCTAGACTGTTTACGCATGAATCCAGACCATTACACGGCCCAATTCACTGCCTAACCATTGGATTTCCGCGTAATCGCAGCCGACGGCTGCCATCCTCGGACCTCGAATCAAATCAAGCAATTTAAGTGAAATTGATTCATTTGAACAACTCCAACACCTTCGCATACCCTCATACAACCTTTCTAAACACTCGCACGACCAACATTCCAGCTCTGGAACCCTACCGAACACCAAGAACAGGCGAGTTTTCGTACTAGCCGTCCACGCTCATTACCCAGCCAAAGCAAGTAAGTATCGTGTCTTTTGATTCTTTTTTGAATACCTATCAAAAGCCCCATACCAATTTACAAGAACAACATCAAATCGAACCATCTTAAATCTAGGGTTCATGTTCTTTATGCGGTAAAAAGAAATTGGGGCTTGATTCACATTTACTATGTTAATAAACGGGGTCCATCCTTACCAGCGAAACCATCTAGCCCAGCCGGTTAAGTCATTGCGTCGCTGGACTAGATGGTGTGGGTTCGAAACCCACAACCCATACACCGAGACTTTTTTTTCGCAAACCCTAAAACCAAATCCGGCCTGATCCCGACAACGTGTTAAAACAATTTCAATCAGTCTCTCATCGGAACCACAGGCCTCGACCCAGTGGTTTGTTCGTCTGGATTTCCTAGCGCAGACCCGGGTTCGAGCCCCAGGGTCTGCTTATGTTTTAAATCGATTTTTAAAAGCTCCAAAAATTTTATAAAAATTATTTTTATAAACCATACCTCATTTTAAACAGAATAAGGCAAAAGTTTACAATTATTAACATAAACTCACTTTTATTTCGAATTTAGTTGCTAAAATCCAATTTTTTTTATAGATTTTAAAATAATTAAACAAAGAGATTAAATTTCTAATTTTTTTTATAAATATTGTGGCAAGCTTTTATACTTTTCTGGAAATAAGGTTATAAGAATTTATAAAATTTTAATCTATATTTAAAACAAATGAAACCTTATTTAAATATAAATGTACATTTTTATCATACTATTTTAAATGATGAATAAATAAATAAGTTTATTTGTTATTTATAAATTACATTTTCAAGACATACTAAGAATTTAATTAAATTTAAGATTTATTTTCATGAATCAATATTAGTTGCATACCTTTATAAATAAATAAATAAAGTAACAATTATTTATTTAATTTATATTTAAAACAAAATTTGTTTATTTAAGTTATACTTAAATAAACCTAATACCTACACTATTTTCTAATTAAATAAATAAATAGAAATTATGTGACTTATTTAGTTATTCAAACCCTAAACCCGAAACCAAACTATTTTAAAACCATTGTTCAATATTCCATTTTATACAACACCCTTTTTAAGTACAAACCACAATTTCCTACACTCCTATACATACTACAACACAAATTTTGTACACATTATTAATTCAACATACTTTACCCACTAGGTTAACATTGTGAGATTTCAAGGATCGTTTTGCTACCTAGTCTCGCGTGCTAGCTACACCCTTGATTCAAGTGAGTATTACATAGCCCCCTTTACTCTTTTACACTTTTTGAGGTGAATCATGAATGTTATACAAACAATAGCGTACATTTACACAAACTACACAAACACAAATCCTATTACATTTATGTGTGCAAATTTGAGCTTTATGTTTGAGCGCTAGGTGTGTTAACTTTTGTGTGCAAATTATGTGCAATCATTAACTATTTAAGCCGACGGTTAACAATGATAGATCTATTGAGTCTGACAAACCCACCCAGATTGGGGTGATTGTTACCGACAATACAATTTGCATGCTAGTTACAAAGGTTTGATTGTACTTTAGTTACACAATAGTTGCTCCCCCATAAATGCCTTATTTTATCATGTTATGTAAGAATTTGCTTATTCAAAATCTATATGCTATCTATATACAAACCTGTGTATGCTCACCAACTTTTTAGTTGACCTTATTTTATTCATGTTTCAGGTGCTAATGTGTGAGTTTGATCAAGACATGCTACACTTAAGTTTGGACTTAGTTAATTTAAATTCAAAAAACAATTTGTATTTTCATTTATGTACTTGTTGAATTATGCTATTTTTGTTTGAATGGAAATGAAATTAATAATTAATATATTACAAGTTAGTCAACCTTGAGCTCATGAACAGTCTACATGTCCCGCCACGACGTTTCCGCCATCGGTTGGGGTGTGACACGAACGGAAACATCGACAAATAGTTGAGACCGGTCTTACCATGCTATTTAATTCCGGTCTCCCTCCAACCCATTGGGTCGATGCCTTCTCAACTGCGGTGTACGCCATAAACCGTGTCCCCTCAACCACATTACAAGGAAAAACACCCTTTGACCTGCTATATCACAACCCACTTGACTTCTCTTCTCTTCGAACATTTGGATGTCGTGTTTATCCCTGCCTTCGTGACTACACCAAACACAAGTTAGAACCAAGGAGCTTACTATGCATCTTTGTCGGGTATAGTCCCAAGTACAAAGGCTTTTGGTGTCTTGATCCGGTATCATCACGTATTTATGTAACTCGTCATGCATGGTTTGATGAAAACTTGTTTATTACATATGAGCAAAATCACCACCCCACAAACCTCATTCTCACCACCTTTTTAGACAAAGCCTTTACCAACTACCACCCCCTTTACCTCCATCCAACCCCTCCCCTAACCTACCTGCACCTTCACATACTCCCTACAAACTTTGCATGGATACCCATGCTCCCCCTCAACCTACTCTCCCTACGGTTCATCCCTCCACTCAACACCACCCCTCACAAATTACCCCGGTTACCAACACACCCACTGCTCCCGACACTAACCCATCCACGGCTACCAATCCTACCTTCACCATAAACTCCCAACCCCCCATCACACCTCCCACATCCCCTACAACTCCTGCCTCACCCGTCCCAGCACCCCCTCCCCCACGACAGCAGCTTCACCTATACCTACCCCCACCTCCTCCCCCTCCACCTACTCACCCTATGCAGACCCGTGCCCAGTCTGGCATTTTTAAACCTCTTCATCATGCCGACCTATCTTATACCTATTCCCACCCATTACACCATGCTTTATTTGCCTCTGCAGATCCTAAATCCCTTAAACAGGCCTCCACCGATCCTAAATGGGTCACTGCTATGCAACTTGAACTTAAGGCTTTACATAAAAATAACACCTGGTCCTTGGTTCCCCGCCCTTCTCATAACAATGTGGTCGGGTCCAAATGGCTTTATCGTACCAAATATCGCTCCGATGGTACTATTGATCGCTACAAGGGTCGTCTTGTGGCCCAGGGATTCAGCCAAATACCGGGCCTTGATTATTCTCTCACCTTCAGCCCAGTGGTCAAAGCCTCAACCATTCGGGTGGTTCTTGCCTTGGCTGTCATTAATGGATGGCCCCTTTGCCAGTTAGATGTAAACAATGCTTTTTTGCATGGTTTTATCAAGGAAAATGTTTATATGGAACAACTCCCCGGATTCAGTGACCCAAACTTGCCCGGTCATGTGTACAAACTGAATAAGCGTTATACGGGCTTAAGCAGGCGCCCCGTGCTTGGTTTGATCGGTTAAATAATTTTTTAACTACTTGTGGATTCTCATGCAGTCGGGCCGATCCCTCTTTATTTATATTCAAGAGAGACGCTTGTGTCATGTATCTTCTTGTTTATGTAGATGACTTAATCTTAATAGGAAATCAAGACAATGTCATCAAGTAATTCACACAGCGATTGAATTCAGAATTTGCTATCAAGGATTTGGGGAACCTAATCTACTTCCTTGGCCTTGAGGCAACTCATAGTTCTACTGGATTGCTCTTAACTCAATCGAAATATGCCAAGGAGATTCTTGAACGTGTCAACATGTTGGATGCTAAACCGGCCCACACTCCTTTATCCGCCCATGTCTCCTTCACCAAAACCGGCGAGCCATACTCTAACCCGACATTATACCGCTCGATTGTTGGTGCACTTCAGTATCTCACCATAACACGACCGGATATCTCCTATGCCGTAAACCAAGTTAGCCAATTCCTACATACCCCGACAGTGGTGCATTTTTAGGATGTTAAACGCATTTTAAGATATATCAAAGGGACGTTGACATTTGGCCTTAATTTCCACAAACCCACTCAATCATCATTGGTTGGTTATTCCGATGCGGATTGGGCTCGTTGCCTTGAAACTAGGCGTTCAACATATGGGTACTCAATTCTTTTAGGGGGGAATCTTGTCTCTTGGAGTGCAAAGAAACAGCCTACCGTCTCTCGCTCGAGTTGTGAATATGAGTATCGGGCAATGGCTAATACTGCAGCTAAAATTATTTGGGTCACACATCTCTTACGAGAGCTCCATGCATTACCACTCGATCGTCCGACTATCCTATGTGATAATCGCAGTGCCCTCTTTCTCACTCAAAACCCCGTTTCTCACAAACGGGCCAAACACATTGATCTCGACTATCATTTTGTACGGGAACTCGTTGCCTCTGGCAGACTGCATACTAAATTTATTCCGACCAAGCTCTAGGTAGCTGGCATCTTCACCAAAAGTCTCCCTCGACAACAATTTGAATATTTCCGTCGATTGCTCCATCTCGGTCCGCCACTATCTCGCTTGAAGGAGGCTATTAATGTATAATAAGTTCTGTATTTATCTTGTATTTAATTAGTTCAGTTATCATTTCTCTTTGTATTCTCATTACTGAAAAGTTATTATTTTCTGTATATATTCATGCACCCACTCATTTGGGATGTATTGAGAGTTATTTTATCACATCTGGGTCACCAACCCAATGTTGCTTCTCTCTAAATTTACTTTTCCTAATGAATTGTCAACATCATCTTCTCTCTCTACTTTATATATTTAAACTTTAAGATGGATATCTCAGGAGGACGAAAACACGGCATACTTCCACGATATTATCAACTACTCGATTCCAAGGCTACTCGTAGATGGAAGTTGGTGCACCAGTCCAAAAAAAAGAGGTATATGATTTCTTTAGATTAAGATTTCAATAAACATGTCAAAACAGGCCAAAAATGGTTTGCTCAAACTAGAAAATCTTGAAAACCTTATCGGTTGGAGACTCAGATTTTCTTATATGTTCGTTTTCCAAAGATGAAATCTAGGAGGTTGTCTGGGAATGCGGGGACGACAGGGCCCTAGACCCGGATGGATATAAATTTAGGTTTATTAAACACTTCTGGTATCTTTTAGAGGGTGGTTTTCGAAATATCCTTAATCATTTCCATGAAGTGGGGAGCATAAATCGCGACTGCAGTTCCTCGTTCATCTCTCTCATTCCTAAATCCAATGATCTGAAATGGCCTCAATGAATACTGTCCTATCAATCTAATGGGATCTTTTAGTAAAGTCATCTCAAAAGTTTTTGCAAACCGGATTAAAAAAGTAGTGGTTTCGATTATTTATGAATCTTAATCGACCTTTCTTAAAGATAAAAAACATATTAGACGGGCCACCGTCAATGAAGTGGTTTCATGGCTAAAAAAGACGAAGTCCTCATTTGTTCATATTGAAGATAGACTTTGAAAAGGCTTTCGATCACGTGAACTAGAATTTTTTGGATTAAGTATTATCCCAAATGGGTTTCCCAAATAGATGGAAAATGTGGGCCAACGGTATTCTATCTACATCAAGATCATCGGTCCTTGTAAACGGGTCTCCTACCTTCGAGTTTCATTGCGAAGGGGGTGTGAGACAAGGTGATCCATTGTCTCCATTTCTTTTCATTATAGTCATGGAGGCTTTCTCTAGATGATGCGAAGGGCTTGTGATATGGGGGCTTTTCACGGGTTCATATCTCTAAACAACGGGACACTTCTTTCTCACTTGTTGTATGCTGATGATGTAATCGTTATCGGGGAATAGTTGATGGCAAATGCCAAAAATTTAGCAAGGCTTCTCCAGGGTTTTTTTTCTATGCTCTGGGCTAGATCAACATGAATAATATGGAAAAGGTTTTGGGATGCAACACTCTTCCCTTCACTTATCTCGGCCTCTTGGTAGGTGCAAATATGAATCATGTAAATAATTGGAGACCGATTTTTGACATCATGGAATTTAGACTCTCTATTTGGATGGCTTCATCCTTATTGACCGTGGGAAGACTCACTTTGATTAAATCGGTCCTAGAAAGCCTTCCAACATGCTACTTTTCTTTGTACAAAGCTCCAAGTAAAATTATTGAAGGTTTGGAGTCGCTCAGAAAAAAAAAAGTTCTTATGGGTAGTAGCAAATTGCTACTAGCAATGAAAAAAAAGAAAGACACATTGGGTTGTTTGGGAGAAGGTGGTTAACCTTAAAGATGCAGGGGTGGGCATTAGCGCTTTGAAAGATTTAATAATGCTTTGCTCACAAAGTGGATATGGAGATATAAAAAGGAAGACCAAGGTCTTTGGAAAAAGATTATTTTGGCTTTTCATCAAACTAAAAACTGTTGGTCCATGCTCCCACTTAGGAAAGGCCTTTCGGGGGTTCAAAACAATACTGTTAGATTGGAGACTAAACTATCACTTGCAGGTCTGAATATGCTGAAGCTAATTAAAGGTTGTGTATGGAATGGTGAAAATATAAGATTTTGGCTCGACCCATTGTCAAAAAATGTTACCTTCAAAGAAGGGGAAAAATACCAAAATGGACATTTTGTCCATCTAAAAAAAAATCGGAGGCTAAGCCTTTAGAATTCAAAGGCTTAGCCGGCAAAACCTAAAGCTTCGAACATGCTAAATATTCATTTTGGTATTTTTAAGAGAACTATGCCCAAATGGTATTTTTCCCTTAAAGAAGCCTTCCCGAATTTATTTTCCCTAGAAAGCAACAAACTGTGCAGGGTAAAAGAGTGTGTAACTATTTCAATAAAACATGTGTTCAACTTAATCAGTTTAACCCTTTAATTCAGCGGATCGTGTAACGCCCAACTAAAAAACTCGGCATTTGCGACGCATTTTCGGTCGCAAAACAGTCGCAATTGCTCTATTACCACCGTTTTGCGACCGATAATGCGGTGGGAAAAATGCACGTCGCAATTACATGTGGCAAATCTGTCCCTAATTTTGCGACCGTCATTAACGATGGTAAATGTTTTTATCACAAATGCCCAATTTTCTAGTAGCGAAGCATGTTGCTTGTGTTAACCGGACCGGTTTAAAATTAGGCTAAAAAAAATAATACATAATCAGATAATGAGTTACCTAAGTCGTGTTTGAATTGATGTGCTTCATCAATTCAACCCACTCACCCTATGCTTAAACGGATATAGAGAACAAACTAGTAGAGCTATTCATCATTGTCAAATAATGTCAATTTTGTACCCATCCAAAGTAAAGTAGGGAATAGAACTTGACATGTATATAACATTGTGAAAGACGGTCCACCTAATAATACAACTTCATTATTTCCTTAACAAATGAAATAAAATATTTGTGAAAGGGGGTGAGCTTATTTATTATGATTTTAAATCATAAGGCCATATGCAATCAATGTCATTTGCTTAGGTGAGAGAGAGGGAGGGCGGTGAAGAGAGGGAACTAATTGTCCGTGGAGAGCGACACCCACGGACCTTGAATGTGAAAGGGAGGAGTGGACTGGAGAGAGAGGCAGCCGTCAGTGGAGAAAACCACGAAGCCGACAAGAAGGAGAAAGGACGACCATAAAGAAGACAATTGCATGTGCCCTAATAATTGATTAAAAGCGGACATGGTGTGGACGTGTGGTGGTAAAGTGTCTCCCCTCTATTCATGAGGTGGAGAGTTCAAATCCTATAATGTGTATGTATTAAAGTATTTAAGAATATGGTAGTTTTCCGTTCAAAAAATATTGAAAAGAAAACAAAAGCTAATTGCCCTTTATCTAGGAAAGTAATCTAAATCACACATTCGATTTTCAACATTATCTTCATCCAAAGTGAAACACAAACACATATGACACCCTTATAATATTCCTTTATAAGCATTAACAAATCAACACAGTCTCTTCATACTAAAAAAAATACTCGATTTTGAATACAACTCCATTTAAAAAAAAATATATTGGAAAGTTAACAAAAAAAAAACAAAGCGCACCCCGTTTTTTAAAAAAAAAGCTAACAAACGAAAGTTATTATAGAAAAAAGAAATTAACAAATAATTAAACGAGTTAAAAGCGTAAATTATATATAGTATAAGGTAAAAACGAAAAAAATCAGCATTCAACCTGTTTCACTATTCATAACCGTTACTCTTTAATAGTATTACTAATATGCAAATAATCATCACTTAAAAAGTGATGTATAAATACATGGGTTTAGTGTAAAAGATTTTAGAAAACCTTTTATTATGATTTTAAATAATAAGACCATATGCAATCGATGTTCATGGCTTAGGTGGGAGAGGGAGGGAGGGACGTCTATATTTTTGCTTAGGCGGTGAAGAGAGGGAAATAATTGTCTGTGGAGAGCGACACCCACATACCTTGAATGTGAAATGACGATACATGTGCCCTAATAATTGATTAAAAAGTATATTTCCGCTGCTCTAAAGTCTGGTAGTACTCCTCCATCTTTTTCCGGTAAATGTGAAGGACCTTATAACGTTAATAGTAACAGGGGGTGCCATTTCTCTTATCATTGCCCACACTAGTTGGTTATATTCAAGTGATTCTTGTGTGTTTTTCCTATTATAGAAAGTATTTTAATTTCTTGTTCTTGATTGTGTTTCTTATGGGTGGTCACTAGTGTTGTCTTTTCGTCTGTTGTAATGACCATGTGCATATATGTTACATGTAAGCTATTATTATCCATGGAAATAAAAGTTTATACCTTTTTTCTCCTCCACCGTTGCCGCCACTATCTAGGGGGCAGACACTGCTAAACAAATGAGTATCATCGACGGGTTTACAACAACTTTTCTTTTTAAGGTGTTGGTAATCTGTCGGTAACTTTCACATTAGGTGACCTAACATAAACTGCCGGTAGTCTGTCGGTAATAATATTGTCCGTCGGTGAGCTTGAGTTTGGGGAGATCAACCAATGGCTGATACCATATAAGATTAATTCTCCTTACCAAATGGGTAGGAGAAGCAACTATATATAATTGAATAAATGAGTTACAACAAGTACATGAAGAGACACAACAGTGAGATAAATTAAAGAGGCATCGAAGGATTAATCATAATTTGTTTGTTACATGAAAGAGATTTGGATAGGGATGCTTTGAGATAAAGATTAGTTATGGTTTATTGAGTCATGTTTGTTGATTTTATTAGATAGGATTATATAGTTGGTTTTAAAAATGAGTTTGAGTTGGATTAGATTTGAAAGTTGTAGTATAGTATGATCAGAATTGTTTAGTTACAAATAATGTTATATTGTATTTATTTTATTGTGTCAAGAATTATAAAAAAACAGAAAGAGTCGGTCTTTTTTGAGATCAAATTCTATGTTTGTGTTCTTGAGTCTGATTTCAAACAGATACATTATGATTAATTATGAGCTGCATTAACAATATGATTCATTCGTCTCTTTTCAAGGACGGGTGGATTGGGCTGGAACTTCTGGTTTTGGAGTAAGTTGTGTTTGATTGGGATCGGGTTCTTCGGCCCAAAGGGGTGTTGCTTTTTTGTAAGAATGAAAATACGAAGGCATACATAAATGTGTTTGAGAGATTAGTGTATAAGAAGTAGTTATGGAGGGTTGTAGCTAAGAAAGATAAGGTTGATGATGAGTTATTCTTATCTGCACTTCTTGAAAAGCCCTTTGAGTGCTTAAGCCCACCCCTATGTAATCACTCACTAGTATTATAAATAATATGAAATGGGCCATTTTGGGTCTCACCAGAGATTTTAGAAACTCATTGTTGGGTTTCTATGTGTATATTTAGGCCTTATGATGAATAACAAAAGTTCAGTTTGTAATTTATAGCATGGAGATAAAAGATTGTATGTTGTATAGACCTTTTTAGTTGGGCTCATGAAGCCCCATTGTAGTAATTAAATTTATGATTCATGTCCATTAGGCTTTTTATGTTGATTTATCAGGTAATATATAAATGTAACTAGTTGCTTTTCGGCCTCGCGTTTTGTGGCAAAATGTATCCACGTAGAACGAAAAAAAGAGTTGAATAAGCTTGTATAAACGAACACCCACGCCTCGTCGTGGGAGTGTGGTCGTTTTTCGCCAACGCCCCGCGTCATGAGTTCGGTCGTTATTGGTTCGGCCCGTCGAAAACCATAAAAGCGAATCCTGACACCGGTTCTGATACCACCAATACATGCAATAATGTTCGCTCATAATAGGTTCGGGTCGTCACGGTACCATAACAACAACGACACTCGCTATGGGCTGCGATACCAAAAAAAATACCCGATTTTGAATACAACTCCGTTTAAAAAAATTATATTGGAAAGTTAACAAAAAAAAACAAAGCGCACCCCGTTTTTAAAAAAAAAACTAACAAACGAAAGTTATTATAGAAAAAAGAAATTAACAAATAATTAAACGAGTTAAAAGCGTAAACTATATATAGTATAAGGTAAAAACGAAAAAAAATCAGCATTCAACCTGTTTCACTATTCATAACCGTTACTCTTTAATAGTATTACTAATATGCAAATAATCATCACTTAAAAAGTGATGTATAAATACATGGGTTTAGTGTAAAAGATGTTAGAAAACCTTTTATTATGATTTTAAATAATAAGACCATATGCAATCGATGTTCATGGCTTAGGTGGGAGAGGGAGGGAGGGACGTCTATATTTTTGCTTAGGTGGTGAAGAGAGGGAAATAATTGTCTGTGGAGAGCGACACCCACATACCTTGAATGTGAAATGACGATTACATGTGCCCTAATAATTGATTAAAAGTATTAAACTAAAAAGAAAAAAAAGAAAACAAAAGGTTAAATAAATTGAATCACACATTCTATTTTCAACATTATCTTCATCCAAAGTGAGAATACAAACACACACCCTTGTAATATTCTTTTATAAGCATCAACAAATCAACACAATCTCTTCAAAAAAAAAAAAATACACAAGAAGGCATGGCAACTCATAGTTATGGATCAAGAAACACCAACTTCATTTTCTTCACTTGTGTCATCTTATTACCATCAATCATCCTCGTGATGATCACTCGCTGTGACGGATCTTTATCGTCATCAAAGGCGTATGCAAATGAGTGCAATGGCACTATGGCCGAGTGCCGAACATTGGTGGAAGAATATGAGGAGTTTCTAATGGACACCGAAGAACATAGGCGGATTCTAAGCCAAGAAGAAGATAAACTTTCTTATCGTGGTCTAGAACCCCCTATGCAAGCTTGTAACGTTGACTGTGCAGGTGCTTATAATGTTGGGAAAAGGGCGTGCCTTGCGAGTCTTAAGTGCAAAAATTAATTGATTGTGTTATAGAAAGTATATGAATTTCTTTTTGTTGATTGTGTTTCTTGCGGGTGGTCACTAGTGTTGTACGTCTTTTAGCCTTTCTAATTGTGGGTTTTCAATGTGGGATGCTACCTATAAGTTAATATTATCCATGGAAATAAAACTTCGAACACCTACAATGCAGACATTTGATATTTTGACCCCAAAGTTTTAAGGCATATTAATTAAAAACATTTACTAAACAAATGAGTATTATCAACGGACTGTAACCGTCTAACGGGTTCCATCAACTTTCTTTATTAAAGTGTCGGCGATCCGTCGGTGGCTATCACGTTAGGCGATCTAACATAAACATAAAGTGTCAATGATCCGTCGGTAATCTGTCGCGAATAGAATTACACACGTCCATTTTTCCGACGAACATTCAGTGACGTGTAAGTTCCGATGGAATCAACCTACTATACATGTTTGTTTGGTGACATGGCATGTCCTAACTTAGGGAAAGAAGAAGCCTGGGCTCATTACATAGAACTATGGAATGCTTTTTTTCAGTGGCGGATATTGAACATAATTTCAGGGTACACTAAAAAAGAGATGGGCGGCGACGAGTGGCGACATGAACTGGGTGGGTGGCTGGAAGTAAATAGAAAGTCCCGATTTTTTTTTATTTTGTTAATCATTAGATGAGTTAGTTTTGAGGTTTGACTTTAAGTTTAAATTAATTTGGGCTTTTGGGTTTTAAATATTTTAATTAAATTGGGCTTTTTAGTTTTATAACCTTGGGCTTTAAAGTTTTAATCAATAATTAGTTTTTTGCCTTAAAAAAACAGTGAGAGGTAGCCAAATATATTTTCTGGGGTAACGTAATACATAAACGTAAAAAAAATAAAATAAAAATTCCACTTCGCCGGAGAAGTTAAGGGGTAGCGGGTGCTACCCTTCCCTCCTTGATAAATCCGCCCCTGCTTCTTTCTAGGCCGTTTCTTAGAGAATGTACAATTATCTATGCATGTAGAACCATCTTTACTTCACAATTTACAACTTAAATTAATGCATTAAGAAACCTCCCTTTACTTGTACGTTCAAATATATTCTAAAGAACTTGAATCACGTTTCTAGGAAAGATCAAAACTTGGTTAATATAAGTCAAGATTCAAGAAAGCAGCCTAATTTCATTGCCCAAAAGATACTCATACTCAAAACTCCAAAAGTCAAAATCAAAGAAAACGCCGCCATAGATATGAAGAAACTAAGCTTCCTTTCACATCCAGTTTTAACTCATACAACTCTCACTCACTACATCATAAGAAAGGATGGGTTAGACAGTCAGCTGAAATAAATATTAACGAAGCTTTAGCACTACAACAAATATGGGCTTGCTTTTAGCCCGAAAACGGTTAACTTTGCAACATTGATGAGGGAAGAAAGTGTCACAATTGTCTCGGCTACACTTAACTTAGGTGAGGTTGCCTTTTTTCGATAAACGCTTAATGTGATTCATTCAACTCTTTTCTTGGACAGGTGGATCAGGCTGGAACTTATTGAGTATGTTGTGTTCGATTGGGGCCGGGTTATTCGGCCCAAAGGTGTGCTGTGGGTTGATAGGTTCTTTTGTAAAAAGGAAGATATGAAGGCATACATAAATGTGTTTGAGATTAGGGTATAAGAAGTTGTTATGGAGGGTCGTAGCTAAGAAAGATAAGGTTGATGATGAGTTATATTTATAGGTTAAGCCCACCTCCTAAGTAATCACTAGTATTATAAATAATAAAAAATGGGCCATTTTGGGTCTCACCAGAGATTTTAGAAACTCATTGTTGGGTTTCAATGTTTATATTTGGGCCTTATAATGAATAACAAAAGTTCAGTTTGTAATTTATAGCATAGAGAGAGAAGACTGTATGTGGTAGAGACCTTTTTAGTTGGGCTCATGAAGCCCCATTGTAGTAATTAAATTTATGATTCATGTCCATTAGGCTTTTTATGGTGATTTATCAGGTAATATATAAATGTAACTACTTGGTTCCCGTCCCGCGTTTCGTGGCAGGATATATCCACGTACAACGAAAAAAGTTGAATAAGCTTGTATAAACGAACACCCGCGCCTCGTCGTGGAAGTGTGGTCGTTTTTCACCAACGCCCCGCGTCGGGAGTTTGGTCGTTATCAGTTCGGGCCGTCAAAAACCATAAAAGTGAATACCGACATCGGTTCTGATAAAACCAATACAGGCAATAATGTTTGCTCATAATAGGTTCGGGTCGTGACGGTAATGTTTAATTCAAAAGGTTTATTTTTCTCATGTATATTTTCGTGTTTTTCAAAATTTGTCATTTTCATTTAGTTGGTTAAGCTCTTACCATCAGTACAAACGAAATAAAAGATCACCTAACAATCCCCGACAAGACAAATTACATAGAATAAAAAATAGAGTTCAAGTGTTTTTTTGTGTTCCATGCTACTCAGCACATATGCGAGTTTGCATATATGTATCCCATTTGGTGGTAATAGGTGGATGGTTATGCTTGATTTAAAAACACATGAGAATTAAGTAAACCGATTAGTAAATATATAAATGAGTAAGAGCTGTATATAACTTTTGTTGATTTCATAACAAGTTCAGATGAAACGCACAAACACACCCTCTCCTCCACCTCATCGTTTATTTCCATCTGGATGAAGCGATGGAGGTGCTCTAACCACAAGAAGTAATAACGTCTCTAATCATAATAGAGCTCACATGTGCTCCTTCCTTGTAAAAAATCGGAAGGGATCACCGATATGCAAGAGTTATAAGTAGGTTGCTAGTTGAATGAGATTTAACTGGTTTTTATATGTGTATAATCACTCAAGAACGTATTTTATGTATGATATGTTTTATGTTTGCAAGGGGTTGGTTAATGTTCTAGAAGGTTGTATAAATAAGAGGGAGATCACTATGGTTGATCTTACAGTCGAACTACATAATTTGCGGTGGGTTTTCTACAGTGTTCTCTTTTGATAAAAAGTCAAAATTTGATTGTTTACATATTCAACCTCAAAACCAATGTTTTAAAGATTGGTTTTTAAATTATACCGGGTTGGACTCAGAAATAGTTTAACCGGTTGTACCGGGCGGTTTAAGCGATAATTTCTTAAAAATACAACTTCAACTTAAAAAATAATACAAAAGTACATGATTTCATATAAAAAAAACAAACCAACTATTTTCGTTTCCTACAATATTAAATAAGAAGTTTTACTTGCCAATAATCATATTCGATTGATGGCTACTTGCTAGGTTAAAAGTTTCTAATCGTGCCGCTAAAACTTAATTTTTTTGTTTTAAACCTAAAATTTTATTTTGGCCTAAAATTGTACGACGGTCTAACCCGGTATTACCGGTAATACCGGCGGTTCAAGTTACAAACCGTTTTTCCAATTTATCGGGCTCAAACTTACTGGACTAGTGACCGAGATCCGGTTCAACCGGTATTACCGGCCATTTTGAACCGGTTTTTAAAACAATGCTCAAAACACATGACGTTAGATGTTTTTTTTTCTTTTTTTGAAAAACAGATAAATGACGTTAGATGAAGTGGGGTTTGAGTTAGGAGAGGGGAAAGTTGTTAAAATCAATGTTTTAAAAACCGGTTTAAACCGACTGGTAATACCGGTTGAACCGGGCCTCGGGCACTAGCCCGATAAGTTTGAGCACGGTAAATTGGAAAACCGGTATGTTAGTTGAACCGCCGGTATTACCGGTAATACCGGGTTATACCGTTGTACAGGTTTTAGTTACAAGTAAAATTTTACGTTTAAACTTAAAAACAAAATTGTTTAAAAACATTTAAGCAATAAAACTTCTTATTTAATATTGTAGGAAACGAAAATAGTTATGCTCTTTTTGATGAGCATGACGATAATGGTGAATTTATATCTTTTAAGCAATAATGAAATTAATACATTCAATACTCCAATGACATAAAACAATTATGCACTTTTATTTAAAAAAAACTTTATTGAAAAATTGAGTGTTTTTGGATTATTTTTTTATTATGAATTTAACTTTTGGATTAATTTTATCATGGAATCATGTATTTTTGTATTAATTTTTGAGTTAGAGTTGTATTTTTATGAAATTATAGGTTTACTAGTCAATCCGGTTGAATCACCCGGTACAACCCGATACAACCGGTTAAACTATTTCTAAACCTAATCTGATACAATTTAAAAACCTGTTTTTAAAACATCGGTTAAAATCAAATGGTAAAGCATTTTTGCTTACATAAGGAAAAGATGGTTGACCGCTACTCTATTTGTGTAAAATCCTTTATTTGACTTATTATTCAACATGTAATTATTCAATATGAAAAACTTATCTTTAGAAAAGATTTCTTCTAAATTTTGAACTTACTTTTCTATAAAAAAAAATTTGGTTTTATAAATATCTTGGTAATAAACATTTAAGAGTAATCAATTTGATCCTGTGGTTTTGCTCCAACTTATCTTTATTGTACATCTATTACATTGTTGTTGTCGAAGCGAGCTTGTGTATCTCTCTATTTAAGGTTGATCTTGAAACTTATCCATAAGATGTACATCGGTCCATGGTTGGACCGTAGTATTGACATCCATAGTTGGACCGTAATATTGACCGTGGTCATCCTTTAAATGCACGGTATGACCACAATACCCCGCCATTGATCGCACCCTTGTCAGTTTCTTTGGTAGAAGAGGGAAAGAACCTTGTCGGACACTCTATGGTCGATATATATTAACTGTAGTCTTATTGTGTAGATTTTGGGGGAATTTATTTTAGCTTATTTAGTTGATACAAGAATTTAAGTGCAAATCATATGATCATATAATTAATTTTGAGTGTTATTGACTTATATACTCTTATTATTATGCCTTTTTTTAATAAAAACAACACATTATAGTTTAGGGGTTAGGTTATAGTAAAAACGGTTTTAAAAATAAGAAGGATTCTAAGCTTGACATGTGTTATTTTATTGTTTTTAAAGAGAGTGCATAATGGTCAATGTGTAATACACAAGGTCAATGTGTAATACACCAGTTCAATGTGTAATACACCGGGTCAATGTGTAATACAAGGTCTGATATTACAGACCTGATATTACACAATGAGCATATTACACAATGACCTGACATATTTGAGCGAATTACACAATGAGCTGGAAAACGTAAAACACAATGATGAAAACATATAACACAATGATGAAAAATATTTGACACAATGATGAAAAATATTTGACACAATGACCTGACTAATTACGTAATAAACTTGTATTACACAATGACTAGACGTGGTATTACACAATGAACTTGTATTACATAATGAACTTGTATTACACAATGACCTTACTAACTACACAATGAGCTGAAAAGCGTAAAACACAACGATAAATACATATAGCACAATGAACTTGTATTACACATTGAACTTGTATTACACAATGAACTTGTATTACACAATGAACTTGTATTACACAATGACCTAACTAATTACACAATGACCAGATATTACACAATGACCAGACGTGGTATTACACAATGAACTTGTATTACACAATGAACTTGTATTACACGATGAACTTGTATTACACAATGAGCTGAAAAACGTAAAACACAATGAACTTGTATTACACATTGAACTTGTATTACACAATGAACTTGAATTACACAATAACCTGACTAATTACACAATGACCAGACGTGGTATTACACAATGAACTTGTATTACACGATGACCTGACTAATTTACACAATGAGCTAAAAAACGTAAAACACAATGATAAATACATATAACATGAACTTGTATTACACATTGAACTTGTATTACACAGTGAACTTGTATTACACAATAACCTGACTAATTACACAATGACCAGATATTACACAATAAACTTGTATTACACAATGAACTTGTATTACATAATGAGCTGAAAAACGTAAATACAATGATAAATACATATAACACAATGAACTTGTATTATAAATTGAACTTGTATTACACAATGAACTTGTATTACACAATGACCTGACTAATTACACAATGAGCTGAAAAACGTAAAACACAATGATAAATACATATAACACAATGAACTTGTATTACACATTGAACTTGTATTACACGATGAACTTGTATTACACGATAAACTTGTATTGCACGATAAACTTGTATTACACAATGACCTGACTAATTACACAATGAGCTGAAAAACGTAAAACACAATGATAAATACATATAACACAATGAACTTGTATTACACATTGAACTTGTATTACACAATGAACTTGTATTACACAATGAGCTGAAAAATGTAAAAAAAAAATTCTTTTTTGTTTATAATGACACTATACTCGTTTTAAAGATAAAAAACGCTCGTCTTTATGGTGTAATTCTTTTTAAAAAATAATGTCGTATGTAAAAGTTATGAACGTTTAAAAATGAGGGGGGAACTTGATAAAAAGTCAACAAAAGTGGGCAAGACTAAAATATTCTTCCAACAATTTTTCTCCTACAATTTAATCTCAACCATTAAATCTTTTCTACAATTTGATCTAATGGCTCTAAATCCTTCTCATCATTCTTAAAATTAGAATCCTTTTTACCTGAATCTAATCCTATAGTTTAGATATCTTAGAAAGTTATGTAAACATAAATTTTAATGATTACATGATAAAACTATTTTATCATATTAATTATTAAACATAGTTATAAGAAAATGATTATATTAAGATTCAAACGAATTTAAAATAATCGAGATTTTAAGAAAAAAATGAGTGTTTAAAAAGCGATAACAATAATTTAAATTATATAAAATAATTTTTTATATGCATGTAAGTCACACGTGTGTAAATTATTCGTATAAAACTAATATAAAATAAAGGCGTGTTACCTTTTTTATTCTCATTTTTCATTGCATGCTCAAGCCAAAATCCCAACCCAACGGTTTCAATGTTTCATCTATCCAATCATCATCGATCACTAACAAATACTTTTAAGTTAAATGCATAAATGGTCCTTGTAGTTTGATTAAATTGCACGTTTGATTTCTAGGTTTTTCAAGTTGTAAACTTAGCCCAAACTTTTGTAACCTGATTGCCTTTTGACAGTGGCAGAACTTGAATAATTAAATTGACAGAGCCGAAAATATTACACATAAAAAACCAAGTTTTTTTAGTGGATTTGTGAAACAGATTTGAGCTTTTGTTCTGGATTAGGAGGGGCCCAAATACTATAATTAATATGAAATAAACTTAGTGGGCCAAAATCGATACTTCTGAGTAAACAAGTGGGGAAAACCAATTTTTTTAGTGGATTGTTGAACAAATTTGGGCTGAATTCGGAGAGGCCAAACACTATAACTAACATAACAAAACTAGTGGGCCGAAATTGAAACTTCTGAGCAAAAAGTGGGGAAAACCAATTTTTTTAGTGGATTTGTGGAACAAATTTGGGCTGGATTAGTAGGGGACCAAACACTATAACTTATATAAAAAAAAACCTAGTGGGCCGAAATCAATACTTTTGAGCAAAAAAGTTAGGAAAACCAAACTTTTTAGTAGAATTGTGGAACAAATTTGGACTTTTGATCTGGATTTGGAGGGTCTCAAACACTGTAACTAATATAAAATAAACCTAGTGGGCCGAAATCAATACTTCTGAGTAAAAAAATGTGTATGTATGTGAGGTTGGGCCCTCTAGCCCTATTAAGTTCCGCCCCTACCCTTTGCCCTCTTACGTCAACACCAGTTAGTTTTTAACATAAAGTTAGTTCATGTGACGTCTATGTGACTTACGATTGCAAAATTTAACCCCTAAGAATGAGATAAAATCAATAAAAATCAGTAAAAGTTTGTAAAAACAGTAAAAATCACTATTTTTTCAACTGATTTTAACTCATTTTTAAGGTTAAGTTGGCAATTATAAGTCACGTGTATGACAAATGAGTTAATTTACATTAAAAACTAACTTGTGTTAACGTCATGGGTTAAAGATGCAACCAGGTTATAAAAGTTTATAATTTTTAAAACCTGAGGGTCAAACTTGTAGTTTGATCAAATCACAAGAGCCATTTATGCGATTAAGTCAATATTTTTTAATATAAAATATTTTAGATGCCAAAGTGGATAAAATCATTGAACTTGTATTTATTATTTACACATTTAACTAAAGCATTGAGGCCATGGCCTAGCGGTAGTCCCATAGTTTTCTTCGTGGGAGGTCGTGGAATCGAGTCTCGTCTGGTGTAATTTATTTCGGGTTAAGCCAGACGGTTTTTCGGGTTAAGCCAGACGGTTTTTATAGTTGTGGGTTTCCTCCTACGGGTGATCCTGAGTTCGATACTTTGGAACGTCAAGAATTTGAGACCGTTGAAATCCTGTCACATGAATCAAACTAGAGTATTAGTGATCTAAAAAATGCCATTAAAGAAAAAGTAAAGTATTTAGGCATTCTGTACTTTTGTTCTTGAAATTATAATTAACACCGACTACCAAAAATCCCATAATGGCATCATTATGCTTCAAATTATTTATTTCTATTCTTTAGCTTCACTAAAGTTGGATGAAAATGGTCTTTTATATATATATATATATATATATATATATATAACCATTAACCAATATTATATTGTTGTTAAGATATGAAACTAAAAGTGCCCAACGATCGGACACTTCATTTTTCGAAATAAAATATCAAAAATAATCATTTTATCAACTTTTAACTAGGCAAGAGTAAGAATTTTAAATAAAGAAAAGAAATTTTAGTTGTACAAAAGAACCTCGACATGCCATTTTATGATATATTTCTTGGGTCTAGAGAGTTTCGTTTTTGTAATCATATAAACTTTTGTAGTTATACGTATAATATAAATATATAATAGATTAAAAACAAACTTGGTTGAACAGTGCTTCGTTGGTTCAGTTTTTGACACGTAGTGTTTCTTTTTCATTTTCATCCCTTATAGCATATATGAAATATATTTTAATCCGTTTAATTTTCTAATATTTTCGTTTACTAACGTTTAAGAAAAAAGGGAGTGTGGCTGTTTTTTTTGTTAACGTCCCGATATAATTTTTTTGAGAATAAAGTTGTATTTAAAATCGAGTTTTTTTGTTTCTTAGCTTATAACGAGTGTTGTTGCTGTTGTGGTACCGTTCCGAAACGAATATGTTATGAACGAACAACATCATTGCCGGTATTGGTATTATCGGTCTCGATCTTCACTATTATGGTTTTGGACGACTTGATCTTTTTTTTTTCTTTTTTATTATTTAGTTTTATGTTTCTTTTTTATTAGTATTATTTTGATCATTGCCCTTACGTTTTTATTTGAGCTTTATTAACGATAGGCCCGTCGCCGCCGTGGAGTGCGGGTATTACCAACTAGTTTAAATGAAAAAAAAAAATTATGGGCGCGGATAGTTAATTCTATTGATAGAATTAACTTAGACGTTTTTTTTATAAACAAAAAGTTGTTATAGGCAATGGAACTTGAAACAGGATTGTTAAATGTATTAATCATCTTAGTGACAAAAGTATTATTTGTTATAAGAGCAACCATTATTACCACATTCCTCTCCTAATCATCAATTTCTTTTACTAAGCATTTACCCTATTTATGATATAGAGTTCAGTCACATTGTATTGTTTCTATAAAATGTATACAAAAACATGAGTATGATATACTTAGAGTTATACATCTCTTTGTTCACCACATGTTATCAGCACCCTGCTCTCTTAAAAACCCTGAATCCGTCATTTTTCAATTCAACAACGCGATAAGCCGTCGTGTTTCTGTCATCGTTCGATTACTACAGCAACGAGCCACCCCTTTTGTTTGGTTTATCAGTAGCGGCGGACAACGCCACCATAAAATACCCAGGAGTTGGAACCGATTGAATAGCCACGACCACCTTGGCTTCTCTCTTTCGTACGCCGCCGTAAGCCGTGCTAATCCGAGGAACCGCCGCACCAACACACACATCAGAAATGTGGCCCCATTAGAGCCTTTAAAATACTTGACTTATTATTTAGAGTAAAGTGCCATTTTAGTCCTTGTGGTTTGGTCAATTTATCAATTTTCATCCAAAAAGTTTTTTTTAGCTTTTCCGTCCCTGACTTTTCAAATTTTAACCATTTTCATCCAAGTGACTAACCCAGTTAAAAAATTAACGTTAGATTAGGGGCATTTTCGTCCTTTCATAATTCCTTTTGATTAACCCCCTTTATTACTCCTCTTCTTCACCCTCTCCAAACCCACAAGTCATGAACATCATCTCCTCCAAAGTCCTTCTCCATCCCTGAACATCGTCTTCTGCGAAATCAACCATGGTTGTAACATTTTGGACATTGGAGGCGTTGGATGCAGAGCCTTGCTGGAACCCTAGCTGGTCGCGATTACAGGAATGAAGTGTTCAATCTGGCTAACATCGTTAGAGGCCAAAAGATGATAACATGCCAGAATATAACAAAAGAATCACGACTTAAAAGAAGGGGTGTAGACGGTTTTAGATTCTAAAGAAATTGAAGGTCGACGGTTTTTCAGCAGCAAAGATGATATGGACCTTCTTCGAGTAAGAGAGAGAGAGTAGGTTGGTTTTGTCCTTCCGAGAATGGTTTCAGTAGTGGTTTTTGTCAATGTTTTCAAAACTTTTTGTAATGGGTTTTTGAGTGGTTAAAACCATGTGCACTAGTGCCATTCAAATTACAATAGTGTCATCATTTTCTTTTTAACGACTTTATGCACAATTAAACAAAACAATTGTTACAACCATGGTTGATTTCGGAGAAGACGATGTTCAGGGATGGAGAAGAAGGATTTCGGAGGAGACGATGTTCATGACTTATGGGTTTAGGGTTCTGATAAGGGAGAGGGTGAAGAATGGAGTAATAAAGGGGGTTAATCAAAAGGAATTATGAAAGGACGAAAATGCCCCTGATCTAACGTTAATTTTTTAACTGGATTAGTCATTTGGATGAAAATGACTAAAATTTGAAAAGTCATGGACGAAAAAGCTAAAAAAAAAAATTTTAGATGAAAATTGATAAATTGACCAAACCACAAAGACTAAAACGACACTTTACTCTATTATTTATTTTGTTTCGGTTATATTGCTATAAAAATTGTGATATATGAGAATATACGAACACAAATTAATAGTTAAGATGGCTTATGCATATTTGTAGTTTCTAAAGTCAACGTAACTTAAGAATCTGTTTTGATTGTTACTGTTTCTCAAATATTTTATATATAAAGTTTCGTTATAACAAATATGTATTTTTGTTGAAAAATGTCAATTAAATTATTAAAGTAGGTTAAAAATCAAGGTACGGTTTACACTTTTTAATGAGAAATGAGAGAAGACGCATCGTAGATTTATTTTTGGGGATGAAATAATTGAAACCCTAATTTTGCCCCTTTATGCTTCTGTTTTCTTTATATGACAACTGTCCTGATCTTAATTTTTTTTTCCAAACTCAAATAAACTATAATGTGCTCTGTTAGTATGAGGCCTAGACAATTGATAATTTAGGTTATGCAATCATAGATTTTTTATTTATTAAAACGAAAAAAAATGGACTTTCGGTTGGATACCGTATATACAATTTTTTTGGGATAAATTATGACACAATTTTAGAAATTGTTAATTTTAGTTATTTTACAAAACTTCACATGAATCCATAGACTCTTTTAAAATATTATAGAACTTGTAGTTCAAATCAACGAGACCCGAAGTTCTCCCAAACTGTACTCTTTCTATATAAAGATCTATTTTTCATAGTTAACCGTGTGGTTTTGTTGAGGCTAACCTTATTGAGGACACCACTAAACCTAGAACCTCATGCCCCGTTATCAGACATTCTTTTGGATACGACTGACTTCATCGAAAACTTTCGAGATTATATTGTTTAAATGTTATTCTCTTTTCATTATAGTCTTTATGATATGACCTTTTGTTTGGACCCATCTCAAGTTTTCATGATGGTTTATTTCAAATTCAAATAAATGATTTTGCTTTTTATGTTTTTATTTTCCTAAAGAAATATGTTTGACATACTTGTAATATCCAGGATTTTTTGACATATTTTTTCTTAAACCCTTGCCCGTGTTAGTAAATTTAAAACTCGAATTCGTATTAAAACTATTTCCTTCAAAATGAATTTTTATTTCAAACTAATAGTTAAGGAAAAATAAAACAAATTTATACTTGAAACATATATATATATATATATATATATATATATATATATATGAGTGTTATTTAAAAGTATAAATATATATATATATATATATATATATATATATATATAAATTCTTAAACTTTATAAGTTGTGATTATATAAATGATACAAACTCGTCTTTTAGACTTATAAATAAATGAATCATATAAATCATTTTTATAAATGATTGAGAAAACCTATTTAAACATATTAATATTTTATAGAAACCTCGGGGACCAAAACTGTCAAATCCTAAAACTTGTTTTACACTTGAAACTACATTTTAACATGGAATGATAAAGCTTCGGAACTTCAAGGACATGTTCTGTATTAAACCCAAACTTCCAGAACCAGAATCCGGTCCCGAGTTCGATCCCGGCCACACCCGATTTCTCATCCCTTTTCCCCGAAAACGCGAAAACGTCCAAATTCAATGAACCTCGGGCGTGCTCATCCGTGACCGCCCCACCTAATCCGGCTTTAACTCGCGAAATCGGCTATAAATATCGATTAGAATCTTCAGTAAAATCACACCACAACTTCCTTCATTCTCAATTTCTCCGATTAACTCCTACATTTGGCCGATTGGAGATGCGACCGCCGAACCAGAACTCAAACCCAAGCTCCCTCGATTCATCATTGTTTCAGGTAATCTCGATGGCCAAAAGGCTCGAAATCTCGCACAGATCGAAAGCCCTCTGTTTAATTTCATTAACAGAGGGCTAATCGATGTGTATTTGATGGATTTGAATTCTAGGGTTCATCAAGGGATTTGGGGGCGATTTGAGGATATACGTATCTATTTAATTTTCTGTATAAAACATTAACGAACCCGTAGTCGGGATGGTTAGTGCTTGTGTGTGATGGGCGACCCGGGACAGACCCGAGTTTGAACCGGTCCGCCCGTTTTATTTTGTTGCATTTTTTTGTACCAATTTAATCAGAATTAAAATTTCAAAAAAAATCCTATAAAATCTGTTAAATTCATATAAACCCAAAAATGGCTTTTATCTACACTTTTGCATTCTGAAACTATTTTAACTAAATTAAACTTAGTTAAAATTTATAAAAACTAATTCTTTAAAAACAGTTGGAAACATTTAAAAAAAACTATAAAAATACTTTTAAAACTTTATGAAACTTATATCCTAAACAGGAGATGTTCGAAACCGTAAATTTTATTATATTCCTAAATTATTTCGGTTTTGGAAACTTCAAAAAAATAAATAAATAAATATACTTTATTTTTTTTGAATAAGTATAAACTTTATAAAACCTAAAGTTAAAAGAAACTTATGATTTATAACCCTCATAAATGTAGAATACATATAAACTTAGGATTTTAAAACATAAACTTTATTTAAACAATTATAAACTTACAATTTAATACTTATGGTCTCATTTAAACTTTAAGAATGTTTATACATCTTGTATTAAGATGTAAACTCTATGAGAAATTTTAATAAACTTTTATAAAAACTCATGAATGAATATTATTTATTTAAACTTATAACTAAATCCTTTACATTTCTTTTATTAAGTTACAAGTTAAATTATAAATGCTTAAAACACTTAAATACTTTAAAAATCTTAATGATCTACATTATAAAAATAATTATTCTTATAAATAATTATTTATCTTTGTCACTACTTGTTAGTTAAATAACTTCATTTATCCTTAATAAATATGTTATTCTTAAAACAATACTTATTAACCTTTAACAATTATTGAGTCTTAAAATAATTTTATTCTTTAATAAATAATTATTCTTTGAATATAAATATTTAATAACTATTCGTTAAACTATTACTTAAATTTCATTTACAAACACTTAAAAACTATTTTGATCATTTATATCTAACTTGTGTAATTAATCATTGCATAACTTCTAAATGATTATGGTAATTCATAATCCTTCTATACTATAAACTATTTAAACTTTGATGTCCAAATCCTGTGACATTCATTTCCAATTAGAATATGTTTTAAAACTTTATAAACATAAATCATTCCCGTCTTTTATTTGGAACCCTAGTCAAATCTCAAAATTCTAGATCTTTTGCCTTAGACTTGTAGAAGCAAACTTAAATCTTTAGACTTGCATTCTTAGGCTTATTGTGAGGATATTCTCCCTCAAGGTCTTGCAAATACTTACTCTTGTCGGATACTCTTCATCCAATCCAAGTGAGTATACTTAGCCCCTTTTTCCTTTCTATACTTTTGGGGTGAAACATGTTCAAAAACTTTAAACTTATACAATTCTTGTACAACTATGATTAGATGCTTATTCTTATGTTAAACTTGAGACTTGTATGCTTAGATTAAACTTAAAACTAGCACATTCATTAACTTTGATCAAGCCTATAGTAACAATGATAGATCTATTGCATTTGACCAATCCAACTTGATTGATTGACCCCTTCGGGGGGGAGCCCTTGGTGATTGTTACTGAATTAAACTTTAAACTTGAGACTTATAAGGGTAACCTGTGGGTTATGCCTAAACTTGGTTGGAGGGTTGAAGTGCACAATGTTTAAGATACTTGTTTCTCATACTTACATTATAGAATGCATATATCATAGTGAATTGTAATCCTTTTCAAATCCTTGTTAAACTGTGTCAAAACCTTTGTATCTCACCAACTATTTTGTAGTTGACAGATTCTTTCACATGTTTCAGGTTCTACAACATGAGACTTTATCGTGATCACATAGGATGCTTGAACCTAGAATGCTTAATCAATTAGACTTGTATTCTTGCTATGTATTTGATTTATTCCTTGTATTGGAACCTTGAAGTTATTTAATAAAACTATTTAAACTTTAATAGTCAACCTTGTGCTATTGAACATCCGCGTCCGCCCCGACGTATAATCCGCCGTCGGTTGGGGTGTGACAGATTGGTATCAGTGCCTTGGTTATAGAGAATTAGGTTATTAGACACATGACCTAGACTATAACTTAGGATACCCAAACATGAGTTATCTCATGTCGTTTACTAGGAACTTTCTCCTCATTCTATTCTTGAATCTTATACGTGAACGCTTGGAGATTCTACGTTTCTACTTACCTACGTGCTACAAGAGTCTACTACATCGAGGATACATTCTTAGGCTTCAAGCCTAATCCTCCACTAAACTCTCGTCGATAGTATTTAAGTTCTAGACAATGTAGGAGAACTCGTGCGGACCGGAAGGGTGGATACCTGTATTCTGGGAAATTCTGTCAAGGAAAGCATTTCGTATAAATCCAAATCAACCGATGGACCCGTATGCTTTCCTGGGAATTCTTGGGATGAGTATCCACTTATAGGAATGCATGACTTCTCTAGACATTAGTGAGCTTAGATCTCTCTTGATATGTCAAAGTACTTACTTAGTGATATGCACTAAATGAGTACCATCTCAAATACTATACACTTCATAAATTCATGATTCAAAAAACTTTCCTCTGTAACCTTTACTCTATGATTCTTATGTTCCGTCTTTTCAAGAATGGTCACATGACAGCATGCTTACTCGTCATGACCTGAAGGAGTTACTTTCAAGGAGAAATTCTTATGAGATTATACTTAAAAACTACATACATAAACTTATATTTATAGATACTACCCAATAAACTTCATGATCGTTGTAATAAAACCCTTAAAACTATGTATTACTCTACAAATTCTCCTATAAACTTCATTATTTTATGAACATAACACTTAAGGGGAAACCCTTGTGTTTCATCTTATTTTCATCACTCAACCAAACTACTCTAGATAACTCACTCAACTTTTGCTACACCTTTATACATCTCAAAGTGTTCATACATCCTTAAACTTCATGATCCTTGAACTAACAGCCCATTAAAACTATGTATTGCCCTACAAGTCCTTTTACAAACTTCATTATTTTATAAACTTGGCACATAAGGGGAAACCTTGTGTCTCATTTCATTTTTTTCGTCACACAAGCAAACTTCATTTTATAACTAACTCAAAACTTTGTTACACATTTATATATCTCAAAACTTTCATTACAACTTACACATCACCGTTCCTGTAAACAAAACTTAACGTCTTTTAAACCTAAAGTACAATAACAAAGGGGTTAGTAACCTGATTGTTTTCCCCGCAAGAGAAGAAGCCTACCATGGAATAGACAAGCTCCATGTTTAAAAACTCTAAGCCCACAATGAAACCTTGACATAGTACCATAAACCCCAAACATCGGTGACAATAACTAAGAGAAGTTGTAGGCACACGAGGAAATTCTGGCTAGGGAAATAGGGTACTTAAGTGAGTCTTTATGACCACCCCTTTCTTCCGGGAATCCTCTTCGTTAGCCCATCAACTTCCAATCAAAACTATTTTTGAAAATATTACTGTGATAACTCAGTATTATGAATAAAAACCTTTTGAACATATTAAATCGACTTACTTACACACTTTAATTTTCCGTTTAAATTGTATTATGTAAGGGCTAGAAGTCCCAATTTTGAAACATTCAACGAAAGTTATTTTGAAATTTATCTTGTTATCACTTACCAGCTTGACTTTCCTTCTAGCACTACAAACTTAACACTTTTTACCCAAACACTTTAGTACTAGAGATAATTAATAACGTGGCATTAAACTATAAAAACCCTAAGTTACACGTATACTTGAAGAATAAACCTTGAATAAACCTTCTGATTCGTAAGCACCTTTTAAAACAACACGACTTACGAACCACTGTCGTAATCAGCTATGATCCCTACCCCTTATATAGACTTCACACTTCTAAACTTGACTAACTTTTCGTTTGACAATCATACATACCTTTTCATAAGTCTTACTTATACTATTTATCAATGTCTAACCCGTCATTTTTAAACATCTTAATTACACTCTATATAAAAGAAAACTATACCTGCTGTTATGAAACGAGATAAAATCATTTATAAACACACTATCATAAACCTTATCGAAACTTTTCCCGTTACCCTATGCTTGGAGACTTTCCTCATTCAACTCTTGTCACGTAAAACACTTACTATAAATCACAACGAGAACTAAAAGCTCAAATACACATTGCTAAAAATTAAACTTCGTATACACCACTATAAGGTCGAAGACTTTTGAGTCATGTAAAACTTGTACAAATACTCAATCCCGTATTCCTGAAACTAAACACCTTCTAAACCACCAAAGGAAGCATGTCCAATAAGGGATCATGTGAAGCTTAATACTGAAACTTGAAACTTAACTGACTTATCCTATTTTCAAACTTATACTTGGATTCTTAGTCTTGAAAACTTTGTGTGCCCATCTTAACCAAACCCTATAAGACTTGATAAACGTACATTCCATATATACGAGAAAACTTCACTCTTGATACTAGACACTAGCAGGAAGGAGGACATTACTCTCTTTAGCAGAGTACATCCCCTGACTCCTATCTAAACCAAACATCGGGATCCACCTAACCTTCTGGACAACTCAAATCTTCTGTGAAGAGAGCGTATAATGGTTAACCCTGTTCCAAACGCTGTCCCACACCTCTCTTAAATACTAGAGTATTTAGATAACCGTTTTATACTCAAAACGTAATCGTATACTCCTACACATTGAAGCTAAACTAAGAGACCCTAAACTATTCTATGTTTGACGTATTCTTGTTCAAACACAATTTAAACTATTCTATGTTTGACGTATTCTTGTTCAAACACAATTTAAACTATTTTATGTTTGACGTATTCTTGTTCAAACACAATTTAAACTATTCTATGTTTGACGCATTCTTGTTCAAACACAATTTAAACTATTCTATGTTGGACGTATTCTTGTTCAAACACAATTTAAACTATTCTATGTTTGACGTATTCTTGTTCAAACACAATTTAAACTATTCTATGTTTGACGTATTCTTGTTCAAACACAATTTAAACTATTCTATGTTTGACGTATTCTTGTTCAAACACAATTTAAACTATTCTATGTTTGACGTATTCTTGTTCAAACACAATATAAACTATTCTATGTTTGACGTATTCTTGTTCAAACGCAATTCTATGTTTGACGTATTCTTGTTCAAACACTATGAACGTGTAAAGACTTTAAACTACTCCATGTTTGACGTATTCTTGTTCAAACATGATGAACATATATGACTTTAAAAACAGTTGGAAACATTTAAAAAAAACTATAAAAATACTTTTAAAACTTTATGAAACTTATATCCTAAACAGGAGATGTTCGAAACCGTAAATTTTATTATATTCCTAAATTATTTCGGTTTTGGAAACTTCAAAAAATTAAATAAATAAATATACTTTATTTTTTTGAATAAGTATAAACTTTATAAAACCTAAAGTTAAAAGAAACTTATGATTTATAACCCTCATAAATGTAGAATACATATAAACTTAGGATTTTAAAACATAAACTTTATTTAAACAATTATAAACTTACAATTTAATACTTATGGTCTCATTTAAACTTTAAGAATGTTTATTCATCTTGTATTAAGATGTAAACTCTATGAGAAATTTTAATAAACTTTTATAAAAACTCATGAATGAATATTATTTATTTAAACTTATAACTAAATCCTAAACATTTCTTTTATTAAGTTACAAGTTAAATTATAAATGCTTAAAACACTTAAATACTTTAAAAATATTAATGATCTACATTATAAAAATAATTATTCTTATAAATAATTATTTATCTTTGTAACTACTTGTTAGTTAAATAACTTCATTTATCCTTAATAAATATGTTATTCTTAAAACAATACTTATTAACCTTTAACAATTATTGAGTCTTAAAATAATTTTATTCTTTAATAAATAATTATTCTTTGAATATAAATCTTTAATAACTATTCGTTAAACTATTACTTCAATTTCATTTACAAACACTTAGAAAACTATTTTGATCATTTATATCTAACTTGTGTAATTAATCATTGTACAACTTCTAAATGATTATGGTAATTCATAATCCTTCTATACTATAAACTATTTAAACTTTGATTTCCAAATCCTGTGACATTCATTTCCAATTAGAATATGTTTTAAAACTTTATAAACATAAATCATTCCCGTCTTTCATTTGGAACCCTAGTCAAATCTCGAAATCCTAGATCTTTTGCCTTAGACTTGTAGAAGCAAACTTAAATATTTAGACTTGCATTCTTAGGCTTATTGTGAGGATATTCTCCCTCAAGGTCTTGCAAATACTTACTCTTGTCGGATACTCTTCATCCAATCCAAGTGAGTATACTTAGCCCCTTTTTCCTTTCTATACTTTTGGGGTGAAACATGTTCAAAAACTTTAAACTTATACAATTCTTGTACAACTATGACTAGATGCTTATTCTTATGTTAAACTTGAGACTTGTATGCTTAGATTAAACTTAAAACTAGCACATTCATTAACTTTGATCAAGCCTATAGTAACAATGATAGATCTATTGGATTTGACCAATCCACCTTGACTGATTGACCCCTTCGGGGGGGAGCTCTTGGTGATTGTTACTGAATTAAACTTTAAACTTGAGACTTATAAGGGTAACCTGCGGGTTATGCCTAAACTTGGTTGGAGGGTTGAAGTGCACAATGTTTAAGATACTTGTTTCTCATACTTACATTATAGAATGCATATATCATAGTGAATTGTAATCCTTTTCAAATCCTTGTTAAACTGTGTCAAAACCTTTGTATCTCACCAACTATTTTGTAATTGACAGATTCTTTCACGTGTTTCAGGTTCTACAACATGAGACTTTATCGTGATCACATAGGATGCTTGGACCTAGAATGCTTAATCAATTAGACTTGTATTCTTGCTATGTATTTGATTTATTCCTTGTATTGGAACCTTGAAGTTATTTAATAAAACTATTTAAACTTTAATAGTCAACCTTGTGCTATTGAACAACCGCGTCCGCCCTGGCGTATAATCCGCCGTCGGTTGGGGTGTGACAATACTCCAACAGAGTTATTAGTGGTGATGAATGTTTGGTAGATAGCGGTGCTACCAACACTATCTTCAAACATAAGAAATTTTTCTCTGAGTTATCTCCCGTAGAAACACTTGTTAGCACTATTACGGGTGTTAGTAACATAATTGAGGGCTCCGAAAGAGCACACATCATCTTACCTTCAGGTACGACTTTAATTATCAACGATGCATTTTACTCAAGTAAATCCAGAAGGAATTTACTCAGCTTTAAAGATATTTGGAAAAACGGTTACCACCTTGAAACAAATGCAGAGAATAATAGCGAATACTTGCAGATTACTTCAAATGAAAATGGCCATAAAACTATTTTAGAAAAATTAAAAGCTTTATCCTCTGGATTATATTGTGCTAATATTAATCCCATTGAGTCATACATGGTGAGTAACCAGAAGTTACTAGATAAAAACACATTCACCATATGGCATGACCGATTATGTCACCCTGGTTGCACAATGATGAGGCGAATAAATAAAAGTGTGAATGGGCATCCCCTTAAAAATTTAAAAGTCTTGCTTCCACAAGAATTATCATATGCATCATGCTCTCTTAGCAAACTCATTACTCAGCCGTCAAAAACAAAAATAACGGAAGAAAACTCGTCATTCTTAGAAAGAATCTAAGGGGATATATGTGGGCCCATACACTCTCTGTGTGGCCCATTCCACTATTTCTTGGTTCTAATTGATGCATTATCACGGTAGTCACACGTGAGCCTTTTAGCTACCAGAAATTTAGCACTTGCCCGACTATTAGGCCAAATTATCCACTATTTCTTGGTTCTAATTGATGCATTATCACGGTAGTCACACGTGAGCCTTTTAGCTACCAGAAATTTAGCACTTGCCCGACTATTAGGCCAAATTATACAATTAAGAGCAAATTTCCCAGAAAATCAAATTAAAAACATCCGGATGGATAATGCAGGAGAATTAATATCTCAAGCTTTTAACGACTATTGTATGTTAATTGGGATAAATGTTAAACATCTAGTAGCTCATGTTCACACACAAAATGGTCTAGTTGAATCTTTAATTAAACGATTACAACTAATCGCTAGACCTCTCCTTATGAGATGTAAATTACCATCTTCTGCATGGGGGCATGCCATTCTACATGTTGTTGCACTGATCAGATTAAGACCAACTGCTGTTCATGAATTCTCTCCACTTCAACTGGTCTCCAGAAGAGAACCAAGTTTGTCCCACCTAAAAATATTTGGTTGTGCGGTCTATATACCAATACCGCCACCCCAACGAACCAAAATGGGACCACAAAGAAGACTAGGAATTTACATTGGTTTTAACTCGCAGTCTATTATCAAATATTTAGAGCCATCAACGGGAGACATGTTTACGACAAGGTATGCTGACTGTCACTTTGATGAGACAACATTCCCAGTCTTAAGGAGTGATAATAAAGAAAGACTGGTAACACAAGATCTAACATGGAATGTATCATCATTATCAATTTTTGACCCCCGAAGCGGTCAATGTGAATCTGAAGTCCAAAAGATCATACATTTGCAAAGAATAGCAAATGAACTACCAGATACATTCACAGATACAAATAGAGTGACAAAGTCACATATACCCACATCAAATATTCTTGCTCGAATTGAAGTAATCCCAGAAGCGATTACCATACAAAGAAAACGTGGGAGACCAATCGGTTCCAAAGATAAGAACCCACGAAAACGTAAAGAGCAAAATTACGCAGTTGGTGAAATATTAGAAAATGTTATAAATGAAACCCCAGTAGAGGTAAATGTCCCAGGAGAGACTAAAACAAATCCAGAGAAAATTGAAGTTCCAGAAGAAACACCGGTACCAAATGAAAATGAGATCTCTATAAATTATATACAAAATAGTACAATATGGAACCGCAATAATACACGTGTTGATGATATATTTGCATATGCTATAGCAAATGAAGTAATCAATGAAGAAGATTACGTACCAAAAACTCTAGATGAGTACATGCACAGAAATGACTGGCCAAAATGGCAAGACACCTTAAATGTAGAATTAGACTCGCTCGAAAAGCGAAATGTTTTCGGACCTGTAGTCCGAATACCCGTAGACATCAAACCAGTAGGTTACAAATGAGTGTTTTGTAAGATCCTTAAAACCAGACAGTTAATGGGTCGGGTTAATGGATGACCCGAATTTCTAATAAATGACGTGGTTGGCTCGGATTATTGAATTAGAGTTTGGACTAACAGGATTAAAAGAATCGGTTAGCCGAATTAAGCGGTTTGGATACATTTCGCATAAACGAGAAACTTGGGGACCTGGATGTAAACCGGGAAGGATTATATATATTCCTTAACACAAACCCTAGGCCATTCGACCTAGGTGTGCTGTGACGACAGAAGAAGGAAGACGCGAAGGGGAGGAGGTCGGGCGTAGTGGACGGAGGTGGTTCTACAGCGGGACTGCATACACGGCTTCCGAACTCCTCTACGGTAATTCTCGTTGTCTTTTCTTGTTACGTGTTTTACGAATTCTTGTTTAAAGTTCCGAATAGGGTTTTGGGTTCCAATGTCGGCGACGATAGCGAGGGTGGTGGTAACCACCAACAGTGGTGATGGAGGGGCGAACGAAGACGGTGGTAGGGGTGACAAACGACGACAACGGTTGTTGTGGGAAGGCAGCAGGTGGTCGGCGACCCCGGTGATGGTGTTATGTCGCTAGCACTCGGAAAACCAAAAGGAATAGGGGGAGAGGGTGGCCGGTTGTGGTCACAGAAGTGGTGCGGGACGGTGGTCCACAACCGGAGGCCGAGAGAGAGGAAGAGTGAGAGAGAAGGAGAGTCGAGAGAGGCAGTGGTGACTCCAGAGGGTGCCGGTGATCTTGGGAGTCGGCTGTGATGGTGGTTCACGGCGGCGGTCGGCGGTGATGAGAGTGGGAGTGGTGTCCGATGTGAAAGGGGAAACCCGGTTAGAGTTCTCGCGGCTGGAAAGGGTGAGGGGAGTACGAGGGTGACTCGAGATGATGGAACGCGATGGTGGTTCATGACTGGAGATGTTTGGTGGTGATACGCGGTGGTGGTGGTTCCTGGCGATGAACAGGGGAGGAGCATGGGGTCGGCTATCACCCGATTAAGGTTTTGCTAGCCTAGGGTTTTGCGCGTGACGTGCATGCATGGAAACCCGGTTCGGGTGTTTGTTTTTTTAAACGGGTCAAGGACGACCCGATACGCATACGTGGAGCTACGGGTTAGGTGAATCAGAAGGGCGAGAAGACGAGACCAAGTGACGGGATTGCATTATTTTATGCGTTATTAGAAGTATGTTTAGAGCGTCTTTTGATCATGTGATAGTACACTTTACAGGTACGGGGTTACGAGTGAGTGGACAAGTACATGTAAAGGATCAACACTCGGCATAACTAGTGAGTTTCTAGTCCCCCTCTTTTAAACGTTTTACTGTTTTGGGGTTATCGTATATACATTCACGTGGTATTAATGTAATTAATCATGTTAAGGGTCACAGGTTCTAAACCAATGTGCTTTAAGCATAAAATGCTTAATTGAGAGTCGTAGTGTTTATGGCGTGTTCCTAGAAATGTGTGAGTTATAGAGACGAGATATTAATGTGCGACACGTTAAGGGTTGGACCGGGAGAGTCATGCTTAAAGTTAAAAGGTTCTGATTGTATGTGGGATATGTTGTGTTAGGGTCGTGTGTAAGGCGCAGGTGTAGTTAACGAGTCCTGTATATGATGTGTGTTATGATATGGTTACATTTGTGTTTTATGTTTGGTGTCATTGTCCTTGTGGCATGGCGGGTATTGTGTTTGGATCGCTATCATCATGACACGACAAACGGGATTGTGGAGGACGAGGTCCTTCGGGAAGTCACCAATGGTGACATATATTTAACAGGTTAATGTTGAGCTCGGGGTGCGTCGAACGCCCTGACAAGGGTAACCCTGATGAGGGTTCAGTGATGAGGTATGTGTTTGCATGCGTATATATTTATTGTGTATGAGATAGTGTTAAATTGACGTGTTAAATGTGACGTGTAGTGTTAGACTGACTGTTGAGTCAGGACTTGTGATGTGACGTGTATAAGGGTTATGCCTCTTAATTGTAAGAGCCTTGGTTAAGGCCGGATGTGCTAATGTCTATGGTAAGTTTTGTTAACCCAGAGTCGAGTTAATGTGTATTCTTGGATATGAGTTGGTAGCATAGTATGTTGAGTCTATGCTGTTGTGATTGTAAGGTAATTATTATCTATATTGGTAGTACGGGTTGAGTCTCAGGTGGTAAACGGTTATGGGATGTCGTGGGATGACAAGGGACT
Source organism: Smallanthus sonchifolius (assembly GCA_023525975.1). Classification (NCBI taxonomy): domain Eukaryota; kingdom Viridiplantae; phylum Streptophyta; class Magnoliopsida; order Asterales; family Asteraceae; genus Smallanthus; species Smallanthus sonchifolius. The sequence goes on along the minus strand of CM042041.1, from coordinate 53,090,743 downwards.
GGTTATTAGTTAATAAAGTGTAATAATATTTTATAAGGACCGGAGAGTCCTGAGTGAATTAAACTAATAATCATGACGTGGTGGTTTTTATTTAAATTAAACTATTAGAACTCACTCAGCGTAGCTGACTTTGTGTGTACGTTAGATTGTTTTACAGGTAAGCGTAGAGTTGACGTATCTTGGCTTGGAGGCGGTGTTACTCGGATTGGTGTGCAGGCATTCATAAGGTAAGCATAATAACGTTAAATGCTAATAAATGAGTTTTGAAAGACTTTCGCTGTAGTTTGAATTGCCATAAATGCATTTTTAATGAAAATGACCCGTTATGAGAACCAACTGTAGGATGCCCGGGTTGGGGTCTTACATGTTTGCTATAAAAAGAAATGAAAAGAATGAGATTGTGCGATATAAGTCAAGTCTTGTAGCACAAGGGTTTTCCCAAATCCCAGTAGTTGATTTTGAGGAAACATATTCTCCTGTAGTAGATGCGATAACCCTTAGATTCTAAATCGGCCTCGCAATATGAGAAGGAATTCAGATGAGGCTCATGGATGTCGTCACCGCATACTTGTATGGGAAACTTGAAAATGACATCTATATGAAAATACCTAAAGGGTTAAAAATGCTTGAAGCATTAAAAGTAGTACCACGAGATATGTGTACTATAAAACTCAAGAGATATTTATATGGTCTCAAGCAATTTCGGCGGATGTGGTACAATCGACTCAGTGAATATCTTGAAAAAGAGGGATACAAGTCTGATAAAATCAGCCCATGTGTCTTTATCAAAAGATCACTCTCAAAATTCACTATAATAGCAGTCTATGTTGATGATTTGAACATCATCGGATCTCCTAAAGAAATAGAAAAGACTGCTAAGCTACTAAAAAGAGAGTTTGAAATGAAAGACCTTGGGATGACAAAATTATGTCTCGGCCTGCAGTTCGAGTATCTGTGCAATGGTATATTCGTCCATCAATCAAATTACATCCAGAAAATGTTAGTGCGTTTTAATATGGACAAAGCTAATCTGTTAACCACACCTATGGTGGTCCGACCGTTAGATGTGTATAAAGATCCTTACCGCCCCCAAGAAGAGGGCGAAGAAGTACTTGGTCCAGAAGTACCATACTTGAGCGCGATAGGTGCACTAATGTATCTTGCAAATAACACGAGACCTGACATTGCATTATCGGTACATGTACTAGCAAGATACAACTCAAATCCAACACGTAGACATTGGAGCGGTATAAAACACATTTTCCGGTATCTTTGTGGGACACGGGACTTAGGTCTTTTCTACCATATGAATGAAAAGTCCCAAATCGTTGGATATGCTGATGCTGGATGTCTATCAGATCCACATAAAGCACGATCACAGACAGGTTACATTTTCATATACGACAGCACAACAATTTCTTGGAGATCAACAAAGCAAACCCTGACAGCAACATCATCAAATCATGCCGAACTAATAGCTTTATTTGATGCCGATCGAGAATACATGTGGTTAAGATCAATGATCAATCACCTACATGAAGCATGCGGTTTAGATCCGGTCAAGAAGAATCCAACAATTATATATGAAGACAACGCTGCTTGGATAGCTCAGATTAGAGAAGGCTACATCAAAGGTGACAGAACAAAACATATCTCTCCAAAGTTTTTCTCAACACATGACTTGCAAAAGGAAGGGGAAATCGATGTTCGTCAAATAAATCAAGTGAAAATCTGGCTGACCTATTCACAAAATCTTTACCGAAAAGTAGTTTTGAGCAACTGACACGAAAGATTGGACTCCGCAGACTTAAAGACATAAATTAACTTGAGGGGGAGCATTATACACACTGTATTCTTTTTTCCTTGACTAAGTTTTGTCTCACTGGGTCTTCTTAGCAAGGTTTTTAATGAGTCACGATAACTATTCCAGAAGGATTAGTTTAGCATTTGGTCCTGAAGTACCAATTTTAACATCATCCCGAAGTATGTTGTTAATAATGTATAATGAGTGGTAATATGTTTGAGGGGGAGTGTTATAACAGCAACCGTTATTACCACATTCCTCTCCTAATCATCCATTTCTTTTACTAAGCATTTACCCTATTTATGATATAGAGTTCAGTTACATTGTATTGTTTCTATAAAATGTATACACGAACATGAGTATGATATACTTAGAGTTATACATCTCTTTGTTCACCACATTATTCATTTATCTTCAATTAAATGAAAAGTGGGAAGGAGAGACTCATGTTAACAAATGAACATGTCTATAGAAAAGATGGAGTCTCTATATTACACAAATGAAAATTAAGTTACAAATGAAGACAAATGAAACACTAAATAGGCAGGCTAAGCCTTACAAGATAAATGGTCTAAAGCCCAAGCCCATAACAACTTATTATGCTAACAACTCCATGTTTTTTTGTCATGATAATTGGTTTCGAGAGGAAAAGTAGATAGTTATTGCAGTGGGATTGGCGAATAGAGCTAAGAGGGGGTATTGAAGAATGTAACTTTCGTGGTCTTTCTAACGAACTCTCGAAGTTTGAATGGTTTAATGATAAAGATCAGTGGTATTGAGATCATGATAAGGGTTCATAATTTAATGTGAAAAATGTCAAAAATTCATAGATATGCTTCCAAATTCTTTTCATGTAATGAGATTGAATAGATGGGTTCCGAAAAAATAAATATCATGCTAGATCATCTTCCCACTAGAGGTCGATTGGATAAATATCATGTGGATAATTTTTTTAGAGATTGCTATGTTGCTTCTACTGTTTGGAGGTCGATTGGTGCATGGCTTGAGGTTCATTTTCCCCTCATCTTGTATTATGGGGCAGCTTTGTTGAAGGCCTTTTCGATGACGGCGTAGTCGGTTATGTGGAAGTCCAGGAATGATGTCATCTTCCAAAAAAAGGGTGTGAAAAAAGAGACTTTATTTGTGTCTATTGTTCACTTTTCTCATACGTGGTGTAGCAACACGAATAGTAAGGTTAAGATGAGTTGGGTCGAACATTTTTATTCAATCAATCATTTTTGTTTGTTTTGTTATTAGCCTTGATATATGTATTTATATGTATATATGTATGTATGAGAGAGAATGATACTTTTTAAAACGGCCTCATGCATAGCGATTACAACATGTGCCTATCTTATTTTAAAGTTGCCTTCATTTCCCAAGTTTTACTCACCGTTTATACTTTATACTGAATTTTGATGAAAAGTATATAACGGTCCGTCTAGTCCATCTCAACAATGCATCCATTTTTTTTTGATTAGATATAGTATTGAATTCCGAGTCAAATGTATATAACTAGTGGAATTCACCCGCGCTTCGCGGCGAAAATTTGGCCGGTATGATTTTTAATGGTAGCGATACGGAACTGCCACCCGCTATAGCAAAGAAAATAGAAAATGTAAAAAACAAAATCGTTACATGCCCAAGATAATATTTTCACATGTTTTATATCAATCGAAAACCAGAGAAACCGGTTTTACTACATATATACATATAAAACGGAAAAAAAGAATATTCACTGTTCAAACGTACACTGATTCACGTTTTAATCAAATTTATACTGAAAAATAGTTAAAATTAAGTATGTTGTAAAGAATTATATAAATGTATAATTGAAACGTAGAGCAACTCGATTATAAATAGAATTTATAACGTGGATAAAAAATACATTGCAATCGTATATTATAAGTGTAAAAAAATGATATTTTAAAAGTTAAAGATATAATAAATAATAATAAAATTTACATAGTTAAAGCAAAAAATTTATAATAATTATGTGTGCGCGTTTGTGCCATGTTAGAAACAAAAAAGAAAATGTTGAAAAAGAACAAATCGGATGTGGCAGCTTAACCTATGTATACATTACCAATAAAAAAAATTACCCAATGAAACATCAGCAGGTGGACATGCCGCCCAAAGCCAGAAATCACATAATTTTACAGTTCACATGTCTGTATAACCCACATTGATATGTAGACTGTAATGTGTCCATTTTTCAATTTTAATTTTTTTTTTATCGTAATCACTTTTGATGTATATGTATATAATGGTGTGTTTCATCAATACATGTACTTTCTAGGTTGATTGGTGGTTGTATAGAGCTTGAGACACATGTATATAATGATACCTATAATCACTAAAATATTATTTCTGCTTTTCATATTTGATTCATTGTTATGAGTTTTAATACACATGTAATATAATGATGATCAATTAGAAGAACGAATTCAACTTTACAGTTTTGAATCTCAAACAAAAATGATGAAAAAACAATAATCATAAAAGTATACTTCTAGGCTACTTTTCGAATACATTACTACACGAAAAGAAATCCTTCACAAATTGATGTATATGTTTCCAAATCAACTAAAAAAATTACCATACAACCTCCTATGGTTGCAGCAAATAACGTGTAACACAATAACTCTTCATCTTAATTAACTTGTGCACTTTTCATCTATGAAAATTTTCATATGTTCTCATAGAAGACATTTTTATATAAACCGGCCTATCTTTATACTAATAAATAAAAATCTTATGTGGACACGTATCACTTTCTAGTGTATTCTTTACATGTTTTTCGTGATTATCTCTCCTATTAAGTAATAATATTTTAAAAAAATATTTTTAAATAATAAATCTAATTATAGATACTTGTTATAAGTATGAATAGTGATTATATCATTAACCAAATTAATTTAATATGAATTAATATTTATCAATTATATAAAAATAAATTAATACCCAGTTGAAAAAAAAATATTTTAAAATTTAACTTAACATAATTTATAACTGTCACGTCAAAGTATATTTTTCAAAGAAATTTTTTTATGAGTGTACGTATTAACATATTACACTATATTTTATTCAACTCGTGTAATACACGAGTTTTTAAATACATAATTTTTTTATTACTCAACATCAACATATAACATTATATTTATTCAACTAGTGTAATACATAAAATTGTGTTTAATATATATGTGTGTGTGTGTGTCTATATATATATATATATATATAGGGGAAGGTTCCAGAGAAAACCACATAGTTAGGCGAAAACCGAAAAACCATTAAAAAAACCAATTTTAACCAATAATAGAATAATTTTTTTTTATAAGAGTATCAATGTAATATTACTCATTTTTATAAAAAAAATCATTTAAATATTGGCTTACGTATACGTAACCCATAGTGTTACGTATACGTAAACAGAAAACAAAAAAAATAATTTAAATATTGGTTTACGTATACGTAACCCACAGTATTACACATGATTTTAGTGATTTTCTTGGTTTTCGCCTAACTTTGTGGTTTTTTCTTGATCCCTCCCCTATATATATATATACAGGGGAAGGTTCCACTAAGAAGTTGTTTTTCGTTAAGAAACGTTAAGAAGTAGGTCAAACGAACTCCGATTGAGCTCATTTCAGTGGCGTTGGAACCGTCTCATCGAACTTTAATCCGAACCCAAAAACCTAAACCCCCTTCCACCCGCATCCCCAAAAACCTAAACCACCCCTCCAACCCCACCCCAAAAAGCCTAAAACCCCCACCCCACCCCCAAAAACCTAAACCCCTCACCCCTCAAAAAAACATAAACCATAAAATCTAAACCCTAAAAGCTAAACCTTAAGGCTAAACCATAAGGCTAAAACCATAAAATTCAAACATAAAATCTAAACCTTAAAAGCTAAACTCTAAAAGGTAAGATGGTAATGTTCGATGAGACGGTTCCAATGCCGCTGAAATGAGCTCAATCGGAGTTCGTTTGATATCGTTTTCTTAGCGTTTTTGTCATTTCATATATTTTTTAGCGTAAAATTACTTTTTATTTGAAACTCCCCTATATATATATATATATATATATATATATTAAACACATTATATGTTTATTACTATCATTAAAGGTTTCTTTAAATCTTTTTAAAAATAGACGGAATCTAAAATTGTAGATAAGTAAAACATTTTAATTTATTATAAAAAAAATACATAATAATTAAAATTCTACTGTTTTAGATCACTCCCAAGTTTTAAAGAAAGCAATATATCCTACTTTATTCATCTTGAATTATTGATGTCATGTTTTTTTTCTATTTTAACAAGAAAAAGGTAGACAAAGAGAAATAGTGGGCTTTTTGGTAATGCATATATGGTAGTGTGACAACGATGCAAAGTGATTTTGAAGCACGAAACTTGATTTGTAGGCCATATTTATGGGCTTTTTATTCTCCATGAAATTTGACTTCTCATAAAGCCCAAATATCCATGAATCTTTTTTACAAAGTTAAATAAATAAAAGGTTGTAATTTAGTTGCAATGCAAGGCATTATAAAAATAAAAAAGATATCCATAATAGTTTGAGCGGAGGGGAAGACTTGGTAGTCAACGTGGGATTGTTTTCAGTTTCAAATTTCCAAAGTTTATTTTTGAACAGTAAATTACAATTTTAAATATTCAACTAAAGAGTAAATTTAATATATATTAATTTGCAATGAAGGTGGAATTTCCGAACCATAAAACCTACCCATCAACTTTGTAAGTTGGAAAAGTTTATCTTTTAAATTTTACCTCATCGCTTTTAAGTTCATAAAATTTCGAGTATACCCCCAGAACCCTGCTTTATGTATAATCTATTTTTTTAATAAATTTCGTTCATTAGTTTTTAAAAAATAATAATTTGTTTTTGTGTTTAATATTTTTTTTGTTGGCGTCTGGTTATAATTTTTGTTATACTCATTTACAAGTGTCGAGCACAACTCCACCCTCAACTTTGTAAAATGTCAAAACTCGATGTTTTCCCCTACCGTCACGTCATATGTCACCTATATGTTGGTCAATCATTTTTTTGGTTTTTTCTTTTGTTTTTTTACATTTCTTTTTATTGGGCTAACTGAGTCGCCGTAACTTTATACGTTTTTTATGTACTTAACCAAGTTTCTTTTTTATGCTTAGCCATGTTTTGTACGTAACCACGTTTCTTTATTGTGTAGAGCGCGGGGGCTAATTTTCTAGTTACATTTATAATACAAATAAAAGATGATAATAATTAAAAATACAAAAAATTTATAAAAAAATCATTAAACTAGTTTTTATATATTAAAGTCCTTAAACTAATCTAAAATGCATTTACCTTTTTAATATTTTTTTTCAAATAAGAACTTTTTAACGTATAAGATTGTACAAAATTTCTTGCAAAATTATTGGATTTCACTTTATCAAATTTTCATCGATTTAAAAATTAACAAGTCATCATAACAATTTTTTTTAATAAGTACGTGGCATTTTAAACAAGTTTAAAGACTTTAATATACAACATTTAGTATATTAACTTGTAACATCCGAATTTTTCAAACTAATTTAAACTTTTAAAACAACATAGAGTTTAGGTCTCAGACAAACATATAACGTACCCACACGTTTAAGTTTTACAAACATAAGTTAGACTTCTAAAATACACAAGATAAATCAAGTTAATCACATTTATCTACAAGTGTTAAACAACCCATCATATTTGTAAAAGCCTCCCACGAAAAGTTTAATCAAAATGATATCGACAAGTCCATGAGAATCCAACCACAAGATGCGAGACCCAAGATCACACCAGAGCTTTTCCTACATCCAAAACACCACAATATAAACCATTAGTAATGATAATCAACCCTTAGGTCCACCACAAAGTTAACACCTTAACCTTGGCCCAAAAACGACATTTCCACTTTTTATCAGCACACAACATAGGTTTTCAGCGCAATATGTGCTGGCTGCAGATCTGACAGTGCAATATGCGCTGGTACTAGCGCAGTATGCGCTACATGCAGATCAACAATGCCAAACTTCAAATTCCTCACGTCAAGGCACCTCGAATTCATATATTTTGGCTTTCGTAGTTCATTTTCTAGCCCGAGATATATCTATTAGAAGTTTTGGGCCTTTTCTGACAACATATAATAACGTCCTTACATGTCTAATCCTGACCCGTTTGCATATTTAAGCCATTAACCACATAGTCTAATTACACATATTTACCACGTTTTCACATTCAAGTTTGACTATTAATTACATAGTCTAATTACACCTATTTACCATATTTGTACATTCAAGTTTGACTATTAATCAAATAGTCTAATTCCACCTAGTCCACCATTATCCACAATGGTTTGACTTATACCATATTAAGACTATTAACCACATAGTCTAATTACACATATTTACCACATTTGCACATTCAAGTTTGATTATTAATCACATAGTCTAACTACACCCATTTCACCATTATCCAATATGGTTTGACTTCTACCACATTAAGTCAATTTTATATCAATTTCACCATTTATCCACAAATGGTTTGACTTATACCACATTAAGTCAATTTTATATCAAATTCACCATTTATCCACAAATGGTTTGACTTATATCCCACTAAGTCAATTTACAACAAATTAGCACAATATATATGTTAGTTTGACTATATTCCACATAGTTCAACTACATTAGTTTTACCAAGTGTCATTCATTAGTTTGACTAATCTCCTCATATGTCAACTACAACAATCCTACGACATTCAAACATTACTTTGACCATTTACCACATAAGTCAAAATCAACATATAACACATAAATAGAAATAACAACACATCTATTTACATGTTACCACTACTTATCTAGTACTAAGTAAGTACAAGACACTTATCTTTGACAATGAAGATTCCAATTGGTCTTCAAAGCTAATATCTTTAACGCCTTGATCACCTAAATATTCTATATGTTTTAGTAATCTAGTTTACCCCAAAACATACATTAACTGGAGTTTAACACCCACCTAAGATCTTATGATCATCACTCATCATCTAATTTAGGTTTATTAAGCTTCACACAAGCTTTTATCCATCTAACTCAATTCCACCGAATTTGACCCGTTAAGGTTTTATCCAATTTCACCAAATTCTCAAAGATTCTTGATTCATCAAATTGATTGAAGGTTTCTACTAAAAATTGTGTTTATTAACACCATAAACACTTATCAACCACCAATTCATCATTTTACTTCATCAATTTGTAAACCCCAAATTTTCACCTCAAGAACCCTAATTTTGAAATCATCCAATTGGATGTTATTAACCACTAATAAACATTAGACATGCTAGGTAATAAGTTATTCCAAGTAATCTTTCATCAAATCCACCCAATGCAGCCCAATTTCGTTTTTCTCCAAAAACCTCAAGAACACTAAAAATGGTGAAATTAGGAATTGAAACAGAATTTACTTGATGATTGGAAGGAGATGTGCTCACCAAATCCTTCAATCCAAACATGCAAATCTTCAGACTTTGTTCTTGATCAAGACCTACCTTTCTCTCATTCTTTCCTCTAATTTTCTCAAGACATACACACACATGTGTGTGTGTCGGTGATTTTCTCTTCAAACCCCCAAGGGAGTTGACCAATTTTCACTATTGGTCCTCCCACTTTCAGCCCTTGACCCCTTCTTCCACAATTTAGTCAAAAACTCATCAATTGAAACTAAAACTCCCAACTTTCCTTTTATTTATTTACATCGTTAATAACCATTGCTTTTATGTGTAAGCAAACTATAAGCTTTAACTATTCACAAAGAAATGTGTGTGTGTGTATATATATATAAAAAATAGGGTAGTTTTGTTACATATTTTCGTTAATTTTTATAAAAAAAACACAAAAACCGTCGAAGATTTTTTTAATTTAAAATATGTTTCAATTGCAAAAAAAAAATCCCGTTTTTATATGTAGTAGCACGTGTTACATACGTAACAACACAAAAACGAGATTTTTTTACAACTGTTACATATATTTTTTTTAAAGTTCTTCGACGCTTTTTGTGTTTTTTTTATAAAAAGTGACGAAAATATGTAAATAAACTACCCTATTTTATTTAAAAAAATTAATGTTGTTACATAGAGTTTTAATGAATTTTCACAACTATATAGTTTTTCATTATAGCTATGCCATATATATATATATATATATTTATATATATCTTACTATTCTAATAAATGAAAATCTCTTCAGGACACGTGTCACTTTCTGGTTACTTCTCATCTTTATTTTCCCGCCTCTCTATCATACTAAATATTAGATTTTCTATTTCTCTCTCCTATTAAATAATAATATCTATATTAATAAATCTAACTACGAATACTTATTTTTTAATTATATATAGTTATTATATCATCAATCAAATGAATTTAATATGAACTAACATTTATCAATTAAATTAAAAAATTAATACTCACTTGAAAAAAATGTTTTAAAAACTAACTTAACAGACCTTATAACTGTCACGACAAATTACATTTTTTAAAAACATATTTTGACAAATGTGTTTGTTAACAAATTACATTATATATTGTATTCAATCGATGTAATATACTGGTTTATTCAACCCGTGTATTACACGGGTTTTTAAAAATATAAATTTTTTATTACTAAATATATAACATTTTATTTATTTAACCCGTGTAATATACGGGATTTTAACCTAGTATAGTAATAAAAAATTAAAAACAAAGTGATTCGAGTCAAACCGAGTTGGTTTGCTTTGTAAACGAGCCGATTTCAAGGTTTTTTTTTCAAACGAGTTTTGAGCTACAAGCTATTTGAAAAACCCTAAAATCAACTAACATTTTTTTTAAAACTAGCTAACATTTTATCTTATTACTATTGATCAAATTTGTCTTTCTTGTGTTATGTTTCAACCAATTATACGATAACATGTGAAATTTTTACTTTTTTACTTTTCCATAACATGTGAATTTTTTACTTCTTTACTTTTCACATTTACATCTCCCATCCTTCCATGCATCTCCTGTGTCACACACTTTGTTGACACCTCACCACTAGACCAATTAGAAAACAACCATTAATAAGTTTTGAATCCAAATACAACACGCATGGATGTAGTTCTAGTTTTCTTAAAAGAAAAATAGTTTTGGTTCAAAACACCCTCTTGTTTATGGTGTATTCAAACATATATATATTTGAACCAAAGTTGATTATAGACAAACTAAGCTATGATAGATATTGAAACACTTCACTTATCTTACTATTATTTTATCAGAGTATTATATTGCGAAAGACAGGTCCCAGTTAATTAAAGTCTTGCCATAGTTGGCTAAGATAACTTTTTATTTATATTGTTTTACAATATGATAATATAATATAGTTACATTATCATATATAGGGATCTTTCAACTCCGATCAGCCTCATCCACAGGAAGCTTCATTCCACGTGCTTCTTTCCTTCAGTGTTTGGAAAACGTTTTTGAATTAGCTTTCGCTAAGCAAGTACACTGCATCGTTCATTTTGTTATGAACCCTTTTGGTTCTTTATTGTTCAAGTTTTCTCGGACTCTCTAGCCCACGTGACCATCTCCGGACGTACATCCGGTCACACTTTTCGTATATTTTATGTGTGTGCTAACCCCCTTGCAACCATCATAGGCAGTACTTCTGGTCCGAGTATTGACAAGGTCCTTATACTCGTCAGTATAGACCCCTTCCATTTGTCACGAATACTTATTCATTTCTCAGCCCCGTAAGCTTGGAATCTTTTACTATTTCAACCCGTTAAGCCTAGAGTTTCCTCTTTCAGCCCTGAAGGCCTAGAGTTTCCCTTTTCTTCTTTATTTATTAAGATCCACCTTACAAGCCGGGTATCTCATTTCATTTGGAACCTTAAGTATCTTTGACTCACAGCCTCCCAAATGTATCAAGCATTTGTTTTTATTTCATGTATATTCTTGATTTATTCCCCAACCAGTCCTCACCGTTAAAACTTCGCAACAGTTTCTCCACGATGCATTAGAAGGGTTTATATATAGGAAGTACCAGCGGCGTATCCACCACCCCTCTAACACTCCGTGAGTACTCCGTTATTCCATTTTAGGGTTTAGACTCGTTCCATCATACTCATTCATGTTTGCACGTATCATCATGCATTAACGTATTCATCATGCATTTCACGTATTCATATTCATCACGTGTTCATATTCATTATGCATGGTATACTTTCGTCTGATATTCGTATTCGTCATATAATGTAAACTAGGGTGATTTTCCTTACAGAACAGTACCTCCAACATAGATGTCCCCAGGAAAGAGTGGCGGGTCTAGGAGAGATTTATACACCACTATTTCCTTAGGCAGGACATTCCGTTTGTTAGATAGCTACATACCGGTTGGATGTTCTCCTGTACGTTTACTATATTTCTTTATTCTTTATTAGTCTATACCCCTAAACATTCAAAATGGTTTCACCACGTAGTACACAAGAGGTTTATATATAGAAAGTACCAGCGGCGTATCCACCACCCCATTGAATACGTCGTGACTACTCCATTACTCCCGTTTAGTGTTTAGACTAATCCGTCATTTTCCCGTACCCTTATCATATCACATATTACATCATATAAGCATGTATTTCACATAATCGTGTCTAGGGTACGGGTCCAGTGTACTTACATTATTCTTAGGTAGTTCCTAAGTTCGTTCCTCGCTTTTAACGTTTCTTCGAACCCGAACCGTACTCTCAACGTACCGCACTTTCAACGTACCGCACTTGTAACCACCACGCTCGTAACCCTCGTTTGGGGCTCCTCGGGAGTCGTGTAGTGGTGGTGGTGGTTGTTGTTATCATTTTGAACGGCAAATGATTCTATTTATAGGACTGTTAAGAGACCGGTGGCGGACCGCTAAGGTAAGTGGTGGCAGACCGCTAAGGTAAGTGGTAGCGGTCCGCTACCGCCTAAACTCAGTCGTCATGCTTGTTGGCCACGTAAAGGACTGCTAAGTTACTGGGTAGCGGTCCGCTACCCAATCCTTGTCCGTGAGTCATATTTACACGTGTTGCATCCTCGTCATCCGTCCCAATTGCGGCTAGCAGACCGTTACTAGCTTGGTAGCGGTCCGCTACCGACTCATTTTTCCTATTTCTTTATTTTAATCCCTTATACTTTGGGCTATTTGCACTTTGGCCCCTGGACTTTCATTTTCTTTAAAATTTAGGATGTTACAACTCTCTCCCCGTTAAATTAGGTTTCATCCTCGAAACCTGCGAATCCTTAAACAATTGAGGATAATTTTTCTTTATTTCATCTTCACTTTCCCAGGTCATCTCTGACCCTTTTATGTTTGATTGTTTTGTTACATAGTTGCTTCTCTTTTGTGTCTAAAATCTTGATAGGTTCTTCAATATACGTTAGATTATCATCAACTTCTATTTCTTCTAAAGGAACATGTGCAGCTTCATCCGCCAAAATAAGATACATGGAATTTGTTGTGTATCTCATTTAATTCTTCACGTAGTTCTAACTGATAAGCTACCTTTCCGACTCGTTTAATGATTTTGAAAGGACCAATAAATTGTGGACTTAGCTTTCCACGTTTCTTGAATCGGATTAGACCTTTCCAAGGAGATACTTTTAACAAGATGATGTGTTTTGTGAATTAAGTATAAAAATATAATTAAATATATTTTTAGGGTTGATTGATTTCACAAGATCAGGTTTTAATTTTATCAATTAAAATGATAATTACGTTAACTTAAAACACACACAATGGGAAAGTGTACCTATCGCAGCGTAATATAGTTAGGTAAAAACAAAGTATCGAACCAATGGACACGGTCGAGTTCCAATACTCAACTTTTGTTATCGTTTAGCCGGATTAATTAGTGAGTGGGCTTTGTGTGCTTGTGAAGCAGAAAACTAAATGACGGTGAAGTAAATAACATAAAAGTAAAAATGTGCGTGAAGTGTGTAACAGAAATGTAACTAGCAGAATAGTAAATAGCAGAAAAGTAAATAAAGCGAAAATAACCAGATTACGAAATGTATTGCTTCGGGATTCGAATCAGCTTGGTACGTGAAAATGTTAAGTTAACTAATTAAGTAGTATGACTACTACAAACTTGTGACCCGGGTCACCGCTAGAGCCTCGTTCTCACGACATTTGATTTGCAAATTATATTCTTTAAAAAGTGGTAGTGCCTCCCGTTAGGGACAACATTTACCCTCAACCCATCGAATGGTCATCTCCGGGCTGGATAAACACATCGGACTCAAAATGCTTTATATTAAGTTAAATAGGTGATTATATTTTGCTCACCGGGAGGCGATGTAACAATTGGACCAAGTGTAAAGACGTATCGTTCCCAACATGAGTTCACCAATTCTTGGTCGCATAATAATCTCGTATAAAGACGTACGATCTTAGAAGTATAGACCAAGCTTTGGCTTATCAATCTCTGCTCGTATAAAGACGTGCGATTTTCAAAAGAAGTTTGATTAAAAATGGTTTTACGATCTTACTCTTTAAAATCAAGACACTCACAAATATGAAGACGGATTTAGACAATAATAAAAGCCCATCAAAAGATGGTTTTTGAGGACGAATTAGTTAAAGACATAAACATACTACTTTATTAATAAGTTAAACATTAACATGCACCAAACATCATCTTCACCCTAGCAATACAAAAAAGTTTTAGCCACGAATGGCCATAACGACTAGCGTAATGATAAGTTTCGTAGGCTCCCCTATTGTGGTACAAGGAGTACTCTCTACTCCCTACTCTAACTACGAGAATTATCTCTTCTTGAGTGTAATTTTTCTCTGGATTGGTGTGTAGAATGAAGAACCCAAGCCTCCTATTTATAGGCCTCAAAATGTACAATGAACGGCCGTGCATAGGGTTGCACGGTCGTGCAAAGGCCCAGGGAATCAAACAGGGTACAGAGGACACAGTACCGGGTCGTGGGGAGCAGAGAAGGCAATGCACGATCGTGCATTGGGATGCACGGTCGTGCATCCCTCTCTTTTTCCCCAAATTTGTCTTGTAGCTTATTGTTGACTATTGTTGACCAATTTTGACTTCTTGGGGGTCAATGCTCCGGGAATGAACCTTCTAGAAGCTTGAATTCTTGGTGTTCTTGATAGGATTTAGCTTAATTTGTATTTTTAACATCGAATAACTTGCAATTATCAAATATTTGTATTTTAAGCACAAATTGCAAGGTTATTATTCAATTTAGTACCATAATGCGGGATTATCATGTATGTAAAATATGTATAAATGATGACATATCACAAGACATAATACCCTTCTTGGAATTCTATTGGTCTACGTCTTTTGTCTGCGTATGACTTCTGTCTATCTTGTGCAGCTTTCAAACGTGCCTTGATTAAGTCGAGCTTTTATGACGTGGCTTGAACTATTTCTTTGCTGCCTAACTCTTTCTAACCAACATCTCCCCAACATACAGGAGTCCTACATCTTCTACCATATAACATCTCATAAAGTGGCATACCAATACTGGAATGGTAGTTATTATTATATGATAACTCTGCTAACGACAGATGACTATCCCAACTTCCACCGAAGTCAATTATATAAGCACGTAGCATATCCTCGAGAGTTTGTATTGTCCTCTCACTTTGTCCATCAGTTTGAGAATGCTATGCCGTGCTGATCAATAATCTACTTCCCATCTCCTCATAGAACTTTTTCCAAAAACGTGAAGTGAAACGAGTATCTCGATCAGAGACAATCGAAACTGGCACTCCATGTTTGGAAACAATCTCTTTAATGAACAAATTTGCTAACTTTTCTGAAGAGTATGTCTCACGTATCGCTAAGAAATGAGCACTCTTAGTTAACCGATCCACAATCACCCAAATGGTATCATGATCCCTAGCTGTCTTTGGTAGCTTGGTTATGAAGTCCATAGTGAGAGTTTCCCACTTCCATTCTAGGATTTCTAATGGTTGTAACTTTTCGTATGGATTCTGATGTTCTGCTTTAACTCAAAGGCAAGTTAAGCATTTAGCTATATACTCCATGATATCAAACTCCATCCCGGGCCACCAATAATTCTTTCGTACATCTTGGTACATTTTTGTAGTACCCGGATGAATAGAATATCTTGATTTATGAGCTTCATCGAGAATCTTAAGTTTAAACTCACCTGATCGTTGTATCCACATACGACCAAATCGAGTCTTGACTTTATTCTCATTCTCTTCTAGAAACTTTTCCTGACCAGTCATTGTTTCTTTCTTAACATTCTCACCTTTTAATGCTTTGATTTGTGTGTCTCGAAGCTGGCTCATGAAATCAGGAATTATCACTAACTTATATGCTTTTACCCGAATAGGATGATGCTCTTCCTTTCGACTTAGAGCATCACCTACTACGTTAGCTTTTTCGGGATGATACAAGATCTCACAATCATAATCTTTGACCAGTTCCAACCATCGTTGTTGCCTCATGTTTATGTCCTTTTGGTCAAAGAAGTACTTAAGACTCTTATGGTCTGTGTAAATCATACATTTTGTTCCATATAGGTAATGCCTCTAGATCTTTAGTGCGAATACTATTGCAACTAATTCTAGATCATGGGTTGGATAGTTTACTTCATGTGTCTTTAGCTGTCGAGAGGCTTAGGCTATCACCTTTCCTTTTTGCATCAGAACACATCCTAACACAAGTTTCGAGGCATCAGAGTATACCACAAAAATCTTCTACTCCTTCTGGCAAGGCCAGAACCGGAGCTTGTGTCAATATTTCTTTCAATACATGGAATGCCTTCTCTTGTGCCGCATTCCATTCGTACTTCGAGTTAGTTTAGTTAATGGGGTGGCTATCTTAGAGAAGTCCTGGATGAACCTTCTGTAATAGCCAGCTAAACCCAAGAAACTTCTAACTTCCGATGGATTCTTAGGTGGAGACCATTTCATTACAACCTCTTCCTTTGCTGGGTCTACTGAGATACCTTCTACGTTTATAACATGACCCAGAAATTGAACTTCTCTTAACCAGAATGCACATTTTTAGAATTTGGCGTACAATTTCTCTTTCCGTAAAGCACTAAGTACTTCACGAAGATGTTGTGCATGTTCTTCTTCATTCTTTGAATAAATCAGGATGTCATCAATGAAGACAATAACGAATTTGTCTAACATTGGCCTATATACTCTGTTCATGAGGTCCATGAAAACTGCGGGAGCATTCGTTACTCTAAACGGCATCACTACAAATTCATAGTGTCCATAACGAGTTCCTAATGTCGTCTTAGGTACATCTTCTTCTCGTACCTTAACTTGGTGATAACCGGATGTTAAGTCAATCTTGGAAAACCAACTTGATCAAACAGATCATCAATTCTAGGTAAGGGATACCTATTCTTGATAGTCAATTTGTTCAATTCGCGGTAGTCTATATACATCCTCACACTTGGACGTATAAATCCTTTGTCCAACAACTCTTGCAGCTGTTACATCAATTCCTTCATCTCAGTTGGTGCTAACCAGTATGGAGGCTTAGCTACCGGCTTAGCTTCAAGAATTAAATCAATCTTAAACTCAATCTCTCTCTCAGGTGGAGCACCTGGAAGATCGTCTGGGAATACTTCTGGGAATTCCTTTACTACTGGAACTTGATCCAGTTCCTTCCCTTTCATCTTCGCATCAGCTATGTAGGCTAAGAAGGCTTAATGGCCTTGTCTCACGTAGCTATTTATCTTGGCCATCGTACATAGCGTGATCTGGTTTCGTTGTTCACCAATGACATTAAATTCTTTTCCTATAGGCGTTAAGAATCGTACAATCTTCTGATTGCGTATAATCGTTGCTGCATGTGAAGATAACCAGTCCATTCCAATGATCGCGTCGAATTCTTGCATTGGCATTGAAATTAAGTTGACATGATATTCTTCTCCTTCTATTAGTAGTCGACAATCTCGGCATATTTCAGTTACTACGCAATTTCGATCACTCACGATTTCAACCTCTAATGCCTTAGCCAACTTACTTCTATTAAAGTTTCTAGCGTTTGCATACTTTAAAGAAATAAACGATTGACTAGCTCCTATATCGAATAAAACACAAGCATGCAGGGAATTCAAGAGGAATATACCTGATACAATGTCAGGAACATCTTTCGCTTCCTCACTAGTGATCTGAAAAGCCCTACCCCTTGGCTTCGGAGCTTCGATCCTCTTGACTTCATTTTCTGCCACTCTAGAACCTTCTCCGTTCTTCTCCGTCTGAGATTTCAGCTCAGGACATTCCCTACTAAAGTGTCCTGGCTTATAACAGTTGTAGCACAATAAGGTGCCACTCATACACTGTAATGCAGTGTGTCCTGGTTTCCCACACTTATGGAAAGTTGTAGACTTGAATCGGCACTCTCCTGAGTGCCTTTTTCCACAATTCCTACAATTTTAAGTACTTCTCTTTGGGGAGGAACCGCCTCCCGACTT
The DNA here is from genome assembly GCA_023525975.1 of Smallanthus sonchifolius. NCBI lineage: Eukaryota > Viridiplantae > Streptophyta > Magnoliopsida > Asterales > Asteraceae > Smallanthus > Smallanthus sonchifolius. The sequence goes on along the minus strand of CM042041.1, from coordinate 53,072,425 downwards.
GTTGGAACCAGTAGTCCATAGAAATCCATTATATGCTAAAAATGTATAACTTTAGAGTCGAAAAGTGTTTTCGGCCGAAAACACTTTTCGATCAAGAGTTTTCTATCGAATTATGTTTAGTATAAGTATGTTGTCTTTTGTATTTTGTAGTAAGATTTTCACACTTGTATTTTTGATCAGAATTGTTCTCGTGAAATCATACAGTTGTAGTTTGTTGATTCAAAGTGTAATTACCAAATTTTATCAATGGAGATTATCAGTTTGATTATACATGTTATGGTGATGTCGTTTCTCGACATAGTTCATGTTTGATTTGATCATCTAGTCGATTAGTTGGTTTCTAGAGTGTTTCTGCCATTCCAGAGGTTGTTTGAGAAGATTAGGCTTGAATATCATCAGATCAGAAGGGATCACAAGTGGTATCAAAGTTGTTGGTTAAAGCTCTTGGTATTCAAGAAGGTTTTTTTTTATCAAGTTCGATCAAATCAGAGTGATTTTGTGTGCCATTGTTGTATTTTTTGAGCTAAAAGTAATGGAGATGAAGTCTACGATAGGTTTGAAGGCTTGATTTTGGATTCAGATCGTTGCAGAGAGTTTTTGGTCGATTCAAGTATTCATCAGAAGAATTGCCTGAAAAGTCAGCTTGAAGGAGTCGAAATCTTCTTTTCGACCGAAAAATGTGCAGTTTTCGATCAAAAAGTTCTGCCCAAAATCTCAAAGGATTAAAATCTACCGTGTTCGAAATCTAGACTTTTCGACCAAAAAGTCTTGTCCGAAAAAGGTTTTCGACCGAAAAGTCCAGTGTTGGAAGTTTTTCAGATTTCGACTAAGTGTTAAAAGTACAAGTGTAAGATGACTGAAAAGGTTTACGATACTGAGAGGGTTGTGGGAAAGTCACCACCAATGCTGAAGTCAATCTCAGAGTTTTCCAACTGTAAAATTATGATGAAAGCATATTTCAAGTTTACCGAGCACACTTTATGTTGTAAAAGGTCCTCATATACCGAAGACTGCAAATGCTTATGGATTAGTCCCTATTGCAGATCCTGATTTGTATTCAGAGGAAGATAAGAATATGATTGAGAGAGATAACAGAGCTTTGGGATCTATTATATTGGCACTTACAACTGGATTGTATCTGAATTTCGAGCAGCACGAGACAGCTCAGGGACTGTGGAATGCATTATGTTTGAGGTTTGAAGGAAATGCAGCACTTCAAGAAAGCAGAACTGATCTTTTATTGAAGCAGTATAATATGTTCAGTTGTAAGAAGAATGAGACTCTTAGCGAACAAGTTACAAGGCGCACAACTATGATTAACAGGCTAAGAAAGATGGGAGTAAAGTTCAAAGAATATGATTTGGGAAAGAAACTGTTGGATTCTCTATCGGATTGCTGGAGCATACCTTGTATGCTGATAAAGAATACAACTCCATATTTGAAGAACAAATCACTTGATGATATAATCTGCCTGCTTGAGTCACACGAGCTAGATGCAAAGAAAAGAGAGTTGAAAGTCAAGACAAGCAAAATGTTCCAGGTTCAGTTAATGCATCTTTGTTTTCAGGAAGTAGTGATGGAAGCAGTGGGTCTAAGTCTGAAAAGAATAAAGGTTGTTGTGAACATTCTTCTAGAGAGAAGCTTAAGACTTCTGGTCAGATTCTTGAAGATCAGATTGCTTTGTTTGGAGCTTTTATGAGCAGTTATGATGCTTTGGTAACTGGAAAGCTTCAAGCTGCCGTGCATGATGTCGAGGACCTTGTACAAATAAATCCTGATGATTTAGAGTACATGGATTTACAATGGCAGATGGCCGAGATTGCAGTGAGGGCCAAAAAGTATCTTCAAAAGGTCGGAAAAGACAAACTTCAGTTCGGAAAGAAAGTTGGTTTTGATAAAGCAAAGCTCAGATGCTACAATTGCCAACAACTTGGACACTTTGCTCGGGAATGCACAAAAGGCAAGAAAAAGAAAGTTGAAGGTAATGGTCTGAAGCTTGTAGAAATTATAGAGCTGGATGAATAGTCGAAGAAAGCTCCAATTGCTCTTATGTCAAAGCAACTAAAAAATTGTGAGTGGGATGATGAAATTGAAGATGTTGAAGGTGATTTTGATGAGGCCCTGATGGCTGAGATTGAAGTCTCAAAGAAAGCAGCTGAAGTTGCAAGTGTTTGTGCACTCAAAACTGATGATAAGGACAAGGGCAAAGTTGTTGCTGATTCTCATCTGGGAGTGTGGTAAATTCTGACAACGAAGTTGATATTTGCTCCTCTGTTTGTATAGATAAAATGAGGAATTATCATGCAGCAAATACTTTCTTACTTGCTGAGAATGATAAACTGAAGAGGGTTGACGGGTGGTCCGTAGGACGACTCTTAAGAGCTATAAATGATATTTTAATCCTACATTTAATCGAGTAATTGTCTAGAATTAGATGACTACATTTGCTTGTGTTTCAGGTACATTCGGAGCTTAAAAGTGTGGAAATGAAGGTTCGAATAAATGCGGATGGATTGGAGAGTGAAAGACGGAGCATAGGTGAAAAAAATAATTTCTTTGAATTGAAGAATTAAGAAGAAAACATGATAGAGGATGAAATTACGAGAACGTGGGCGCAAACGGCGAAGAAAACGGAGTTGAAACGAAAAAGTTATGAAGAAAACAAAATTGCATGCTGAAGCCTACCGTAGCTTACGGTAGATACCGTAAGTTACGGTATCCCCAGCACTTTTCTTCCACCGTAAGGCAGTAGAGACCCACCGTAGCACTTTAAAAGCTACCGTAAGCTACGGTAGATACTAAATAAATTGATATCCACTTTTCCACAAAATTGCCCTCATCATGGGATCGAATTGTGGGAATTGTTGAACGCGTTTCATGAAGGGTTGAATTCTGAAGATGCTCGTGACTTAATGTCTATCACGAATGGTACATTCGGTACTAATCACGAGCAAGACAATTGGGTGTTTTTGGAACAAATGGCGGTCACATCAAAGAGGAAGGCTCAATCATCTAGGAGAGCGAGACCGGCCATTAGTAGAACCCAAGTGCATGCGATGGAGGATGGTAATGTGCAAACCACTAATCAAGTTTATGATGTTTGCACTAACTGTAATGAATTGGGTCATAGGGCGGATGTTTGTTTTGTGGGTGTTGTTGAATGGCAATATGAAGGAGTCAATGCAATTCAAGGTCAAGGCCAAGGTGGGGGTGGTAGAAATTATAACATGAATTCAAATACGTATCATCCGGGGTTGCGAAATCACCCGAATTTGCGTTATGGCAATCCCGCAAATCAATCCAACCCAAATTTCCAAGGAGCACCTCAAGCAAACTTTGTTCCGCGTCAACCATATGCAAATCAAGGCAATCAAGGTTATCAAAGACAATACCAACAACAAACTGGAGGACCGGGACCATCCAATTCAAGTGGGAATGAAGTGATGGATATGCTCCGGATGATGCAACAAGATATGCAAAGGAGGAATCAAATGGATGAGGCTCGGTTGTAAAAAGATGAAATTCGCGACAAAGCCATCCAATCTTTGACTGCCCAAATGGGTCAACTTGCAAGTGAGGTGGCTCTTTTAAAAAGGAACAAAGGTCAACTACCAAGTGACACAGTGACAAATCCCAAGAACATCAAAAGCGTGAACATTAATGTGGTAAGTACCGTTCCCAATAGTGAATTTAATGAAACATTTCTAACCTCTTCGTGTCAAGTGAATGCAGGTATAGGAAAGGAGGCCGAGGCGAAAAATGACAAAGTGCATGGGGCACCAATCGTGCCAATCCGAGTGGAAAAATTAAAAATTCCTCATGCATTGTTGGACTATGGGGTGGGCATGAGCGTGCTACCAGGCGAGTTGTATGACATGTATGACTTTGGCCCACTGCAAGATATAGACACCATGGTGAGCTTGGTAGATGAAAGTTGGAGGCGTCCACGGGGAGTAGTTAGGAATGTTAAGATTCAGTTGGGAGAATTTGAGTACCCAGTGGATTTTCTGGTCCTAGACTATGCTTCTACTAAAATGGCACCGCAACAAAGGGTAATCTTAGGCCGACCGTTTCTATACACAGCAAATGCTCAAATCAATTGTAGAGACGGGGTTATTACCATGACAAAAAAGAACTGTAAGTTATCATTTGATGTTCAAACTAGAGTGATTATTTATGAATCCAATGAGGGGAAGGGTGGTGAGTCTAGTGATTGTATGACAAAAGTATGTCAAAGAATGAAAATAAATCACCCACCGGATCGTGAAGAAAAGCATATAGGATCAAGTAGGAGTGTATTTGATTACTCACCGAATCGAAACGGGACGGATGCATTTTACTCAATGGCACGATGTAGTGATGGAGATGGCCGGAATCGTTTCTTTGAGCCACCATAAACGGGGGTGGCACGGTCTGGCTGAAGACCCAAAAATTTAGCGCTGCTCGGGAGGCAACCTGGGGTTTTTCACTGACATTGTTATTTCTTTATTTTTCTATGTTTCAGGGCTATGGCAACACTCAAGTGTGAGGAAGATGTGCGGATAGTTGTGTGAAGGTGGTGATAGGAAATCAGATCATTTACAACATCTGTTGTGTCAAACTTCATCAGGTCCATGTACTCTTTCCTTAGACTTGTCATGTTCTTTAGCCTTGAAATATTGGTAGTTAGTTTGTTTGTTTGTTAAAAAAAAAAAGAAAAAAAAAGAAAAAGAAAAAAGTTTGGTGTGTTTTGAGCGATCTTTCTCTTCAAAGCCATACATTGGGGACAATGTATCCCAAGTGTGGGGATGTGGGAAATTTTTTGAAAAATTATGAAAACAAGCGAAAAATGGTCTAAATTTGAAAAGTTAAAGTATTGAAACCGCATAACACTCCGGCAACCCCGTATACCCTTTTTCTTGGTGAGAGTTTGAGCCATCTATTTGAATTGTTAGAAATATTTTCTTTGATGAGAGTGGCAATGGGTGGGGGTGCATTAGAACTTGTGCTTGAATTCGGTTTGAGGCCTTAGCTTGATATGTATGTGAAAATGATAAGGGCATTTAGGTAGCCTCGTCACGATGTGTGTGAGTGTGGGATTCGGGGGTTGGGCCTCATAAATTACACATATGAGCATGGTAGCGAGAGGGGCGGGGGTTTGGTCTATTAGTAACCATATTTGAGCTTATTACCTATCATTTGATAACCCATGCTTACCGCCCAAAATATCTTACCTGTTTGAGAAGACCCGGTTTAGTAGTTTTAGTACGTAGTGTTTGATGTTTTTGTTTTGTTTAAAAAAAAAATGAAAAAAAAAGAGAATAAGAGAAAAACAAAAAAAATCTGAGAAAAATACAAAAAGAATGAGAATAAATGTGGTAGTAGTTTGAAATAAAAAAAAATGCGAGGCTTTGAAGTTAGTTAATTAGTTGAGTTTATTTAGATGTAATAATAAGACCGGGTCGGATCATTAGCTACTACATATATATTTCCATGTCCTACCCATATGCCTAGCCACGTTCCAACCCTTAAGTCCCTTTGATTCACGTGCGCATTTTAGTAAATTATTTAGGCGAATGACCGATTTAAGTACAAGCCTATTATTGTGCAATCACCCATTTGTTTTAAGTGTGTTCTAGCTCATCCTTGCTAGTTATTATTTGTCGCCGAGAGGAGAGTCATTGTGAGGGGTGTGTTATGCGGGGTTTAAGAAAAAGTTAGTAAAATGAGGACATTTGTGTGCTTGATTCATGTTGATCGCTTGAGAAGTTATGAGTGGTTTTTGATGAGTTGCTTGGGGGCAAGCAACGGTTAAGTGTGGGGATGTGACGGGTGGTCCGTAGGACGAACCTTAAGAGCTATAAATGGTATTTTAATCCTACATTTAATCGAGTAATTGTCTAGAATTAGATGACTACGTTTGCTTGTGTTTCAGGTACATTCGGAGCTTAAAAGTGTGGAAATGAAGGTTTGAAGAAACGCGGATGGATTGAAGAGTGAAAGACGGAGCATAGGTGGAAAAAATAATTTCTTTGAATTGAATAATTAAGAAGATAACATGATAGAGGATGAAATTACGAGAACGTGGGCGCAAACGGCGAAGAAAACGGAGTTGAAACGAAAAAGTTATGAAGAAAACAAAATTGCATGCTGAAGCCTACCGTAGCTTACGGTAGCTACCGTAAGTTACGGTATCCCCCCGCACTTTTCTTCCATCGTAAGGCAGTAGAGACCCACCGTAGCACTTTAAAAGCTACCGTAAGCTACGGTAGATACCGTAGCTTACGGTAGACATTGACGCAGAAAGTGTAACTGCCCATAAAAATCAATTTTCGAAGGGGCTTTTCATTACCTGATGATTGCAGGCGTTTTAGAGTGGTTTTTGGGCAAAAATTGGAGATTTCTGGGGTTCCAAACAATCTCTAAACAATTCGGTTTGTGTTTTGATTCATATGAACATTAATCTTTGTGTGATGATGATGCACCAAGGCATGAGTGGCTAAACTTGTGGTGTTCATCCTAGGTTGAAGGTTTGTCTAAGACATTTGTGTTTTTATCCGTATTTCTAGAATAATAGACTTGCAATGTTTGTTTGTTTATTATGGTGTGTGAATGTTTGTTTGTAAATTGTTGATTGATGTTTTGATCATAATCTAAATCGTACGTTCTTGGTGTCGTTGACAATCGAGATATCACGGGAGGGATTAGGGTTGGATATTGGTTAATTGGTCATCGGGTAACAACCTCGCATTTTCATAATCCGAGTACTTAGTTCCCTTTTATCACAAACAAGTGGTCACGCATGAATCATGTCTATGTGATTCTTTCTAGTTGGATTTAAACATAGATGTCAATTGAAACCGGAAACCTAGGATGATCGCTTTCTCTTAATCTGTTTACAAACTAATCTTTAATTTGCAATTTATTTAGTTGATCTTAGTTTTTGAAACCAAACAATCAAAATCGTGAATTTACATTTCTTGCAATTTATTTTAAGTTAGTTAAATCCGAACTACTTAGTAAGCACATTTTCCACAAACTCCATGTGTTCGATATCCACTTACCACTATTTATTTAGTGTAATTGGTTTATTTTTGAGTGAGACTACGACCTCACGTCAAATTTTGGGAATTGTTGAACGCGTTTCGATCCCAATTCAACCCCAAAATTTGACGTGAGGTCGTAGTCTCACTAAAAAATAAACCAATTACACTAAATAGATAGTGGTAAGTGGATATCGAACACAGAGAGTTTGTGGAAAATGTGCTTACTAAGTAGTTCGGATTTAACTAACTTAAAATAAATTGCAAGAAATGTAAATTCACGATTTTGATTGTTTGGTTTCAAAAACTAAGATCAACTAAATAAATTGCAAATCAAAGATTAGTTTGTAAACAGATTAAGAGAAAACGATCATCCTAGGTTTCCGGTTTCAATTGACATCCATGTTTAAATCCAACTAGAAAGAATCACATAGACATGATTCATGCGTGACCACTTGTTTGTGATAAAAGGGAACTAAGTACTCGGATTATGAAAATGCGAGGTTGTTACCCGATGACCAATTAACCAATATCCAACCCTAATCCCTCCCGTGATATCTCGATTGTCAACGACACCAAGAACGTACGATTTAGATTATGATCAAAACATCAATCAACAATTTTTAAACAAACATTCACACACCATAATAAACAAACAAACATTGCAAGTCTATTATTCTAGAAATACGGATAAAAACACAAATGTCTTAGACAAACCTTCAACCTAGGATGAACACCACAAGTTTAGCCACTCATGCCTTGGTGCATCATCATCACACAAAGATTAATGTTCATATGAATCAAAACACAAACCGAATTGTTTAGAGATTGTTTGGAACCCCAGAAATCTCCAATTTTCGCCCAAAAACCGCTCTAAAACGCCTGCAATCATCAGGTAATGAAAAGCCCCTTCGAAAATTGATTTTTATGGGCAGTTACACTTTCTGCGTCAATGTCTACCGTAAGCTACGGTATCTACCGTAGCTTACGGTAGCTTTTAAAGTGCTACGGTGGGTCTCTACTGCCTTACGGTGGAAGAAAAGTGCTCGGGGATACCGTAACTTACGGTAGCTTTTAAAGTGCTACGGTGGGTCTCTACTGCCTTCCAATCCATCCGCGTTTATTCGAACCTTCATTTCCACACTTTTAAGCTCCGAATGTACCTGAAACACAAGCAAACGTAGTCATCTAATTCTAGACAATTACTCGATTAAATGTAGGATTAAAATACCATTTATAGCTCTTAAGGGTCGTCCTACGGACCACCCGTCAAGGGTAAATAAAGAATTAAAACAAAATGAAGTTACATTTACAAGAAAAATCAAAGCACTTTTGAAAGATAATGTCACTTTTAAAGAATATCTTGATAAAAAGGATGTATTAATAAAAGATCTTTCATAAAAAACTCATTGCATCATAAACAGAGTTAATAAACGAACGGTTAATTGTTGCAAAGTGGAAAATGCAACAAAATGTGTTTGATGAGTGTGTTAGTAAACAAAGAACTGTTTATATCAAAGATGGTTTAGGTTATAACAAAGTGACTCATCCTGATAATTTTGTATCGTTTCCTGAACCGCATGAATCAAATGAGTTGATAAATGCGAGTGATTCTAACTTTCATGACATGTATGTAAGTGCAGATGTAGACATAGGTTATGTTGATGATGAAGTTGAACTTGATTGAGTTAAGAGTTTCTCTGCCTTTAATAGACAGTGCAATAGAGAATTCATAAGAGATTACAAGCAATATCTAGATGTTAATTGTAATCTTAATAGATTTGTTTCTGTTAATAAAAAATTTGATGTTGATGTAAACAATTGCTCAGATTCTGATAGTTCTTATGCATCTGCTTGTTCTACTAATGTTTGTGATGATTTTGATTGTGTGTCTGAAGTGTCATCAACTTCTACTTTCTTTTATAAAGTGGTGCACACAACTAGAGATTATGTACCGCTTCATAAAGATCAAGTCTAGCTAATGATGTTTTCCTAGATGAGTATGGAAATCCATTAATTCAAGAGTATGATTTGTCAAGTGAAAAGCCTAAGAAAAATGAGTTCATAGCAACAGAGAATCATATACTTACCAGTGAGCAAGAGAGTAAGAAAGATGTCAAAGTTAAAACCAATGTACCAACAAAGATCCAAAGAAAGTCATGTTGTGTCAAAGGCAAATCCGTTGATGTCTGATATGTCATCATTTATACTTTGTAGATAAAAAGACCGATGGCTACAAAATTCTCTAAGTACAACTGTTGCGGACTCCACAGTTTTGCTGCTGACCAACAAGCTGATGTGGATAAGCCTGTTTGCTGCGGATAGTTGTTCTCCTGCTGATGGACAACTCTGCTACGGATAGTCTTATCTACTGAAAACCAGATTTGCTGCTGATAGGAAAATCATCAGCAGCTTTGGATTAGTAAGAGAGTTTTGGTAGCATCAGTCTAGGGGGAGTTTGTAGATAAAAAGACTGATGGCTACAAAATTCTCTAAGTACAACTGTTGCGGATTCCATAGTTTTGCTGCTGACCAACAAGCTGCTGCGGATAGTTGTTCTCCTGCTGATGGACAACTCTGTTGTGGACAGCCTTATCTGCTGAATACCAGAGTTGCTGCTGATAGGCTTCTCAGCAGCATCAAACACTTGATGCTGCTGATAGGCTTCCAGCAGCATCAAACACTTGATGCTGCTGATAGGAAAATCATCAGTAGCTTTGGATAGTTGAATATTGATGCGGATCACCAACTTTGCTGCTGATAGCCATATCTGCTGAAGATCAATCATTGCTGCTGATTGTCAAAGCAAAAGCAAATTTACTACTGACAACTTTCTGCTACAACTCTGACACATCACTTGCAGAAAGAATGTTACTGGTGCAGACAATAAAAGACAACAACGCTCTCCTTCCAAGTATCCAAGCAATGATGCCTAAGGAGACGTTTGATTAAAGTTAACTTTTGTAGTATTTGTTGTCTTAACTTGTAGTATAGCTTCTAGTATACAAGATCAACGGCTTGTGATTGATCTGGTCCATATAATCAAGGGTCTGTCTTGATTCTAAGTTACTATATAAGTACTGTATTTTCTCATTGTATAAGCGTGCTTTCTTAGAGTTTTCTCTGTAATCTTGTAACCATTAAAGCTTAATACAAATTGCATTTATCAGTATTCTTTGTGTTTACTTGTTTACATTGCTTAGTTGTGATTGTTTCCGCAAATCTCAAATAGAATAGAACCGTCTTGTATTCACCGATTCTACAAGTGGTATCAGAGATTTGGCTCTCAGATTAAACAAACTCACTGCCTGTTTGGTAGCTTCTGAATGAGCTTATTAAGAGCTCACATCTGAATCGGTTAGAGGTGTAGTGTTTGTTTCATCAAAAAAATACCCTCTTAACCATTCAGTCCACCTCTTATCCATTCAGCACAAAAACATCGTTGAATGAAAAGACCTAATTTCTACCCCTTCCATCTGCTTCTGCTCCGGCGCGCTGCGGCCTCTTTCTCCACCACCTCCTCCGCCTGCTATCTTCCACCTCCTCCGCCTGCTACCTTCCACCTCCGCACCCCCTCCGGCGATCAAGAACACAAAACGACCTTCTTCTTCACATCAGGTGCGTTTGTACAAACACCCCTTTCTCCCATATTTTCGAATGTAAAGTCTAATCAACACCTCCGTTTTAGTTGTTGTTTTTATTTCAATCGACTTCCTCTTTCTGGGTTATTTGGGTTTTTTGATCAATTTTTTATTAGAGTTTTCTGATTCATGCTTTTGTTCAGTTAATTTAGGAATTAGAGTATTGTTTGGAAGGAGATATAGATGTACTTGTAGGAGTAGATCAAATTACCATGAGAGCCTGGTAATTTAACAAGATAGTTACTACCTGTTGTATTTTATTGGTAATTAGGCATGCTATCATTACTCATGTTGGTCCTTCATATTTAATTCACAAAAACTCTTTGATGTTTCAATCTGGAGGATATTATAGAATCTAGAACTGGTTTTGATCATTAAATAATGCTGCCGGTAGGCTTTGACTTACTATTTGATATCCTACATTCACCGGGGATACAAATCTTATCAGTTTTTGCTAATTAACCCAGTATTATGTTCCTCCCCTTAGAGCTGCAACTGTTTTCATCTTCGGAGTCTCATATAAGTTGTAACGTTTATTTTATGAAGAAATGTTCAAACTAAAATGACTTAGGATTGACATGTGTTAGCCTCTACTTGGGCCAAAAAATAAGTATTCCTTTGATCTTCTAAATGATCTTTATTTGTTTATTTGGTTTCAAGTCATACATGCACCTTAGTACAGGCATATGGCAACCTTTTCTTGAGTCAAGTTAAACTATGTTTTCTTGTTTAATTTACTAAGTCATGTATCCTTTCAGAAAAAAATTCTTCTGAAATGATTTATATAATTAATACTAACCCACTGCGCATCAAATCATTTGAAAAAGAGGGTTACAAGAAGAGACACTGTGACCATACAAACATAGAGTTTTGACTTGGTGTAGGGTAGATAAACTTTTTTGTTTATGTTTCTAGCTAAATCAACTTTTTTGTTAATCTGTTTCTATGTTGGTTGTAAAGATTATAATTAATACTAACCCACTGCGCATCAAATCATTTGAAAAAGAGGGATACAAGAAGAGACACTGTGACCATACAAACATAGAGTTTTGACTTGGTGTAGGGTTGATAGAGTTTTGACTTGGTGTAGGGTAGATCAACTTTTTTGTTTATGTTTCTAGCTAAATCAACTTTTTTGTTAATCTGTTTCTATGTTGGTTGTAAAGATTATGATTAAATAGTTTGTTCATTGAGTTATGGTAATTTGTTTTGAAGCATTAGGATTAATTGGAAAGAAATGACAAAAAAAAGATTAGGATTAATTGGAAACTAGAAGGTGTGGAAAAAACATTTCTTGAAGCATGCGTTCACGAAATAACACTTAATGGGCGTGAAGGGAGTAGCCTTAAACAAATGTCATGGAAGAATGTTATGGAAAAATTGAAAACAGAACACAATTTCATAGCGGATCAAAGACAAATGAAGAACCGTTATGATTATTTAAAAGCAAAATTTGCAGCTTGGTCAAAGCTTAAAAACAAAACCGGCAACGTTTATAATCCCGTTACAAATACCTTTAACTTGTCGGAAGAAGAATGGAAATTAGAGATGAAGGTATTTCTATTTTCATAAATAATAGTTATTATTATTATTATTATTATATTTCAATAATCTTAATTTTATATTATTTTAACACACAGTCCAACAAATACGTTGAGGTTTTGAGAAGTGCGCCACTTTGTTATCCCGAGCTTTGTATTAAATTGTTTGAGGGCTCTACTTCGAATGGCTTTGAAAGTTGGGGGCCATCTTCTACACTTCCTCATTCTTCTGAGGAAGTGTTTAACCACAATTTAAATGGTATTGAGGATTTCGAATGCACTCAAACGGACCGCAAGACTCTAGGTGCTAGTGAGGAGTCATCCGTTCTGACTAAAAAAAGAGGGGAGAAACGAAAAGATAAGGAAACAATAAATTCAAAGATAATAGAAGTTGGGGACAATATTAACGAGGTGGCAAAGATGTTGATTGAGAAACACAAACTTTCTAATGATATGGATGCAAGCACGGATAAGCTGGAGACATTGGGATGGGAAGAACTTGATGTGAAATATCAAACGACACTTTTGCTTTTTGGTGAAAGTGCTGATATTAAGAAAGTGTGGTTACAACTTAAGCCACACAGTTGTGAGCTATGGGTTAAGAATGCGGGAGCAAAATATGGGTTGTTTTGATTAGGGATGTTTACTTGGACATGGATGTTATGTTATGAATGTTATGTTTTGGATTGTTTTTTGGATGTTTTGTTAGGGGTGTTTACTTGGACAAGGATGTTATGTTATGAATGTTATGTTTTGGATTGTTTTTTTGGATGTTTTGTTAGGGATGTTTACTTGGACAACGATGTTATGTTATGAATGTTATGCTTTGGATTGTTTTTTGGATGTTATGTTTTTTCATCTTAAATTTTTTGGTAATTTTTATGACAGGTAGTCTATGGATTCAGATGAAGAAATTATAGTTTTTATTTACCTTTGTTGGTATTGGCTACAGTTAGCCACAATGGTAAATGAAAGGATAAGAGACCTGAATTTGACATTGACTGATCATGCATACACTCAAGAATTGTTGCATGTAACTTCTGCACAATGTCATGAGACGATGAGTCTTTCACGTGATGCATTTGTACTAATGTGCAATCATTTTAGACAAAAAAATTGGTAGCATCAGTCTAGGGGGAGTTTATAGATAAAAAGACTGATGGCTACAAAATTCTCTAAGTACAACTGCTGTGGACTCCACAGTTTTGCTGCTGACCAACAAGCTGCTGCGGATAAGCTTGTTTGCTGCAGATAGTTGTTCTCCTGCTGATGGACAACTCTGCTGCGGACAGCCTTATCTGCTGAAGACCAGAGTTGCTGGTGATAGGCTTCTCAGCTTCATCAAACACTTGATGCTGCTGATAAGCAAATTATCAGCAGCTTTGGATTAGTAAGAGAGTTTTGGTAGATCATCCTAGGGGGAGTTTGTAGATAAAAAGACTGATGGCTACAAAATTCTCTAAGTACAACTGTTACGGATTCCACAGTTTTGCTGCTGACCAACAAGCTGCTGCGGATAGTTGTTCTCCTGCTGATGGACAACTCTGCTGCGGACAACCTTATCTGCTGAAGACCAGAGTTGCTGCTGATAGGCAAATCATCAGTAGCTTTGGATAGTTGAGTGTTGATGCGGATCACCAACTTTGCTGCTGATAGCCATATCTGCCGAAGATCAATCGTTGCTGCTGATTGGCAAAGCAAAAGAAACTTTACTACTGACAACTTTCCGCTGCAAATCTGACACATCACATGCAGAAAGAATGTTACTGGTGTAGACAATAAAAGCCAACAACGCTCTCCTTCCAAGTATCCAAGCAATGATGCCTAAGGAGACGTTTGCTTAAAGTTAACTTTTGTAGTATTTGTAGTCTTAACTTGTAGTATAGCTTCTAGTATACAAGATCAATGGCTTGTGATTAATCAAGCTAAATCCAAATATTTGATAATTGCAGGTTATTCGGTGTTAAAAATACAAATCAAGCTAAATCCTATCAAGAACACCAAGAATTCAAGCTTCTAGAAGGTTCATTCCCGGTGCATTGACCCCCAAGAAGTCAAAATTGGTCAACAAGAAGATACAAGACAAAGCTGGGGAAAAAAGGTGGTTTGCACAGCCATGCATCCCAATGCACGGTCGTGCATTGCCCATGTCTTCTCCCCACCGCCCGGTACCGTGTCCTCTGTACCCTGTTTGATTCCCTGGGCCTTTGAACGACCGTGCAACCCAATGCACGGCCGTGCATTGCACATTTTGGGGACTATAAATAGGAGGCTTGGGTTCTTCATTCTACACACCAATCCAGAGAAAAAGTACACTCAAGAAGAGAGCATTCCCGTAGTTAGAGTAGAGGAGCTCTTTCTTCTTGTTTCACAATAGAGGAACCTACGAAACTCATCATTACGCTAGTCGTTATGGCCATTCGTGGCTAAAACTTCTTTATCTTGCTAGGGTGAAGATGATGTTTGGTGCATGTTAATGTTTAACTTATTAATGAAGTGGTATGTTTATGTCTTTAACTAATTCGTCCTCAAAAACCATCTTTTGATAGGCTTTTATTATTGTCTAAATCCGTCTTTATATTTGTGAGTGTCTTGATTTTAAAGAGTAAGATCGTAAAACCCTTTTTAATCAAACTTTCTTTGAACCTCGTACGTCTTTATACGAGCAGAGATTAATAAGCCAAGGCTTGGTCTATACTTCTAAGATCGTACATCTTTATACGAGATTATTATGCGACCAAAAATTGGTGAACTCATGTTGGGAACGGTACGTCTTTATACTTGGTCCCATTGTTACATCGCCTCCCGGTGAGCAAAATATAATCACCTATTTAACTTAGTATAAAGCATTTTGAGTCTGATATCCTTATCCAACCCGGAGATGACCATTCGATGGGTTGAGGGTAAATGTTGTCCCTAACGGGAGGCACTGCCACTTTTTAAAGAATATAATTTGCAAATCAGATGTCGTGAGAATGAGACTCTAGCGGTGACCCGGGTCACACGTTTGTAGTAGTCATACCACTGAATTAGTTAACTTAACATTATCACGTACCAAGCTGATTTGAATCCCGAAGCAATACATTTCGTAATCTGATCATTTTCGCTTTATTTACTTCTCAGCTATTTACTATTCTGCTAGTTACAATTCTGTTACACACTTTACACACATTTTTACTCTTATGTTATTTACTTTACCGTCATTTACTTTTCTGCTTCACAAGCTCACAAAACCCACCTACTAATTAATCCGGCTAAATGATAACAAAAGTTGAGTATTGGAACTCTACCGTGTCCATTGGTTCGATACTTGGTTCTTACCTAACTATATTACGCTGCGATAGGTACACTTGCCTATTGTGTGTGTTTTAAGTTAACGTATTTATCATTTTAATTTATAAATTTAAAACCTGATCTTGTGAAATCAATTAACCTAAAAATATATTTATTTATATTTTTATACTTAATTCACAAAACACATCAGGTTTTTGGCGCCGTTACCGGAGACACGGTGATTTTAAAAAAAATTCGAGTTAACGGATTAGACTTTCATTTTCCTTCTGTGTTTCTTCCACACTTTGTTGCAGGTAGTGTATGATCCAAAGTTCTACTACTGGTTTATATCAACCTTTAGCTGAACCTGAAAGATTTTTTCACCGCCGAGTTCGAGAAAACCGTGCTAGAAAAATGGCCGTAGAAAACCGCACTATCGTCGAATTTGCAAGTCCGTCGCTAGACGCGTTGGGGTCTAGTATCACAAGACCAACCGTCGACGCTAACAACTTTGAGATCAAATCTCATGTCATCCACATGATCCAGTCATCATGCACATTTAACGGATTACCCGATGAGGATCCACATGCCTATATCGCAAATTTCCTCGAGATTTGTGATACCTTTAAACCGAACAGAGTGTCGAACGACGCTATTCGCCTCCGTATGTTCCCTTTCTCCTTAAGGGAACGAGCTAAGGCATGGTTGAATTCTCTCCATACCGGGTCAATCACCACTTGGGACGATCTCGCCCAGAAATTCTTATCGATGTATTTCCCACTGGCTAAGACCGCTAAATTAAGAAATGATATCACCACTTTCACTCAAGACAATGGTGAGTCACTATATGAGGCTTGGGAATGCTTTAAGGACATGCTAAGGAAATGTCCTCACCATGGGTTAGAGGTTTGGCTGCAGGTATCATCTTTCTACAACGGGTTATATAATCAAGCCCGTCAGACACTTGACGCTACCGCGGGTGGCATATTTGGGAACAAAAGGCCACAAGAGGCTTATAACCTAATTAAAGAGATAGCTATGAACAGCTATCAATGGTACAACCACGAACTTGTAGAGGCACAAGGCAAGGAGTTCACACCGTCTACGATGTCACGCCATTATCTGCTCAAGTAGACGCCCTGGCCTCAAGATTAAACCAAATTAGTAAGGTCAAGGCAACACCAAAAATAATGGAAGAAGTGAAGAGCATCACAACCGACGTCGAACAAGTTGACTTTGTCGGAACAAATCGGCCTCAAAACAACCCCTACAGCAACACCTACAACCTTGGATGGAGGAATCATCCAAACTTTAGTTGCAAAGACAACAACCAAGGACAATCTGGTTTGGACAACAACAACAGTTTCAGCAAAGGCCACCTCAGAACTTTCATCCTTGTCAACAATTTCAAGGACCAAACAAGATGAGCAATGGGATGAGCCTGGAGGATGCGGTGACTAAGCTAATTTCCACTACCGAAAGTCAAGCCCTCATAGCAGATTCTCGTCACAAGCAATACGAGGAAAGGTTTAGTCTACATGAAGTTGAGTTCAAGACGCAGAAAACTACCCTTCAATCCATTGAAACACATTTTGGACAAATAGAAAAACTATTTTTCGAAAGGCAACCAGAATGTCTCCTGAGTAACACTGAGACTAACCCAAAGGCCAACGTAAGTGCTATTACTCTAAGGAATAGCAAAGTCTACCCAGAACCACCTATGCCAGAAGAAGAAGTCCAATCAACTAGGAGAGAGATATTCACCGGAGTGCCACTCCGACCACAGCCCGCAAGTTCATCCACTCAGAAATCACAACCTAGTGTAATTCAACCTCCTACGATAGACCTTCCTCCAAAAGCTCCACCAAAAAGAACGTTCACTTCCCACATACCATATCCAGGGAGGCTGGTAAAGCAGAAAACTGATGAGCAATATGACAAGTTCATAGAACTCTTGATCCAAATCCATGTCAACATCCCCTTCTTGGATATCATACAAAGTATGCCAAAATATGGACGCTTCTTGAAGGATTTTCTCACAAATAAGAGAAACATGGGAGAAGCGATAAAAAGAACAAATTACTGTGTCGCTCTAATCGAAAGAAATCTCCTAAAGAAACTTTCAGATCTGGGAAAATTCTCCTTACCATGTTCTATAGGGCCACTACCGGTTACATATGCGCTCGCTGATCTAGGAGCAAGTGTAAATGTTATGCCCTACACTATGTTTCAAAAGCTTGACATTGGGCAATCGCGACCGGTTAATGCAATCATTGAACTTGCAGATGTATCGGTCAAAACACCTGTAGGAGTCATCGAGAATTTGTTGGTGAAAGTTGGCAAGTTTGTCTTCCCTGCCGACTTTATGGTTTTAGAAATGGGATGGGTCACCCATTCTTAGCCACCGCCAGAACCGCCATCGACATGAATGAAGGAATTTTAACTCTCCGTATTGGTAAACAATCAGTAACCTACAATATCAGAGGAAATGAATGCATGTCAAGTGATCCGCTTGAAATATCTCACTTTATCGACTCCAATATAGACTATCAACTACAGAAAGCAAAGGACTTGAAAAAAGGAAAAGCACCTGATCTTACCGAGCCAAAGGCACCAGATCCTACATCAATAGATCTCACCAAAGATCTTGACAACACTAATTGGATCGATGAGTACTTCGATAAATTACCGAAACTGAACGAAGAAGCAAGAGACACAGGGGAGGTTGTTCACTCCCACCTGAAGAAAGACTGATGCAACACGTATGGGTCGGGCTAAAGACCCATAAATAAACGTAGAGCTTCTGGGAGGCAACCCGATGTTCATGAATAAATTGAGAAGTTGGTGCATACGGCAGAAAGCGTGGACCTCAGGTTTGGTTTCTCCAAATTTAAGTTTCTAATTACTTCAGTCCCCAGGTATAACTTCTCGATACTAGGACCTTAGTAGCTTAACTACTACCTTTTATTTTCCTTGTTCGTTTTTATGTTTTATTTTATGTTTCAGGTAGAATAACATCACCAGACCATCTCTCTACTTTGAGGAGTTACACTCCAACTCTACGAGCCTGGAGCCGGAAGCCACATCAAATTTATGAGAAATTCGATGAAGTCTCTGAAGCAACACGTTGACAAGCAGCTGATAGGCACAGCCTGACAGCAACAATAAGCTTTGGCCTTAGGTTATACACCGAATTGAT
The DNA here is from genome assembly GCA_023525975.1 of Smallanthus sonchifolius. Classification (NCBI taxonomy): domain Eukaryota; kingdom Viridiplantae; phylum Streptophyta; class Magnoliopsida; order Asterales; family Asteraceae; genus Smallanthus; species Smallanthus sonchifolius. Next base: position 53,053,749 of record CM042041.1, on the reverse strand, counting down.
CGGGGGAGTACCAGTTTCTTTTCCCTTAAAACTCCATGCATTTAAATTCTTGCATAGCATTTCATTACATGCACTTGTACATTGAGGGCAATGCACAGTAAGTGTGGGGTGGGGAATTAGAGATTCAGGACTATTAAGCTCAAAGCAGTAAAATTTAAGTTGTGATTTTCTACCCATTTGACTAAAACATTACAAAAACTTATATTTTATAAAACCCGAAAAATTTTCAAAACAATATTTAAACCCTTTTTAAACAAAACCTCTTAGAGTTTGCATCTAATTAAATAAAATGAAGACATGGCAAGTAGAAACAAACGAAAATTATGCATAACAAATCACTAAACCCTATCCCATCCATTTCCATGTGAGAATAATCTGAGCTTTTTCACGAGCATTATTATCATTATTTTTGCATGCTCTTTCGTTTGGTATATTGAGTGTTTATTCGATTGAATTTTATGCATAATTAGAACTTGTATGACTTATACATATCAAGACCATGAACTAGTGGAAGTATGAAAATGATTGAGGCACCTAGGATCGTTATCACCCTTATTATCCAAAAACCACAAAAATATTATCTGTCTAGATAGCCCTCTGAACCTTAGCCTTTTCTTTTCTAAACCCATACTTATCACCCAACCAGCTTTTCGCACACACCGGTTATTCGCTAATTACTGTCTTTGAAATGGGAAAATTATCTTATGTTATCATTGCAAGTTCACCGGGACAACTTTGGAAAGAAACCGCCCTACTCAGAAGAATTGGAATATACAAATGGTGGATGCATTAGGAAATTATCCGAACTATCTGCAGAAAAATTCAAGTAAATATTATTTCAAGGAAATTGAGAAAGGAGGGATGCTGAAGAAGTTATCTTGATTTAAAAAAAAAGTTGGTCTTTTACCGGGAGACCTAAAAGAACTGGACATGCATTCTTTCGATTTCAATTTGCTTTCCTGCCTTCATTTCGCAAATCCTGAATTACCAACCGAACTCCGAGAAAAGATATTTCAAGCAACTAGTGATGTAAGAAAATGGTGGCGCAAGCAAGAAAAATTGCCACCAAAAGAATAGCTAAAAGACACGACAGATGTAGAAAGTGTGGCAACTGGAGCCACGATGGAAAGTGCAGCAAGAATCAAACTCACTCCCAAAAAGAGTATACATACCTAATGGAAGTAGGTGCTGTTAGGCGACTAGCCGCAGGATCCGTACGAAAAGGCAGTAATGTGTATTACGCAATAAGGGATGAGTTGAACCTGATGAGAGATCTTGGTCTTGGCAATCTGACCATAAACGAGTCCTCGGATTAGTTATACCCTCATGATCTGAGTACTGTAGAGGGAACTTTTAGTATTTACCATTTTAAGCCATGAGGCCGTAGCTGAGTGAATAAATAAATGTGGTTATATCTTTGTGTTGAAAGTTTAATATGTTGATTATGTGCAGTGTTTCTGTTAAATAAAGTGAAGGCTATGTTGTTTTCAAGTGTTCGTAGGTTATGAAAATAAAGCAGTTGATATAATATGGATTTCATGTTAAATTCTTTATGTTTTTTTGTGTTTGTGAAATATAAAATCTGGAACAGGTCTTAATGATGTCAAAATAGACATGAAAAAGAAATATATAAAAAAATTAATAAAAAAATAATATAAAAATAAAGATTGTGGTTATACAAATTTTATAAAGTTCAAAGTTTTCAGTCGAAATCTCTTTGATCGAAAAAGATTGCCCGAAAAGTATTTCTGATCGAAAAGTCAAAACCGAAGTTTTCGGTCGAATTCTCAAAATCTATAAATAATGAATTTTCGACCGGAAAAAACTTTTTCCACTTCATCCCCGTCGCCGGTATTTCTCTTGGTTGAGCTTCTTCAAGTGCAAAGATTTCGTGTGAAAATCTGTTGTTTGTGACATCATCGTGTTCATTACAGTATTTCGATCATCAAGGTATGTTTTCGTGACTCGTAGAGGTTCGTAAGGTAGATCCAAAGTCTTAGATTAACTTTGAATATTTGAATTTTTGAATCGCCCGAAAAGTCATATGAATTGCCTGGAATCTATCATGAATGGATCGAAAAGTTGTTTCGAATGGAAATGAAGAGTTAGTTCTGATTTGTCCGAAATGAGTTTTCGATCAAAAAATTTTAAGCTTGAAAATTGTTTTAAGAATCAAAAGTTTTCGATCGAAATGTTGAGAGTTCAAAGTTTTTGATCAATTTGTTAACCCAGAGTTTTCAATAGAAAAGTTGGTATATCATCAGAAGGGTTTTTCGGTCGAAAAGTTAAATGTTACAAATTTTTTGTGGATGATCAAAAAGGGGTTCAAAAGAACTTTTCGATCGAAAAAGTGATAGTTAAAGAGTTTTTTCGGTCGAAATATCAAGAGTTATAAATTTTTTTCAGAAATGTTCAAAAGTTCTAACTTTATGTTGATGTTCATTGCAGATATGAATCGTTTGAAGTTTGAACCGAAGAACAACATTTGTGCGTGTTTGACGAAAAATACTAAGAAATCTCGTGGATATGAAGAGATTGTTAGGTTTTTTTATCAATTAAATGATTCACACAGCTATATCCACACAAGTCAGAGTATTTAAGAAACACGTTAGAGAATTTTGGGATAACGTTGAATATAAGCATGTGAACAAAGAAATCTGGATTGAAAGCACAGTGGGTGGAAATACAATAAAAGTGACTGAGCAAGTTATACGTGAAGTATTAAATTTTAGAGATGGAGCAGATTTTCCTTACAAGATCAGTCACACAACAGTTTCAGGAATTATTATGACTATGGGTTATGAGGGAAATTTCTTGAGAAGGCAAGTTACCAAGACAATGTTCGGGAAACAGTGGAGATACCTAGTACATGTGCTTATTCATTGTATGAGTCTGAGAACATCTGCTTTTGATCAGATTGGAGAAGTGTTTAGCAGAGCTTTAGTGTGTTTGGCTACACATAGGCGGTTCAATTTCTCAAGGATGATATTTGAAGCCATGATAAGCAACTTTGTGGGACCAAGACAGAATTACAAGTTTTTAATGTATCCAAGGTTTGTCCAAATGATAATCAACACACTGCTGCCAAATCTTCAAAATGATGGAGTTGAATTGCCATTAGAATCAATGCAAGAGGTCATCTTTAGCAGCCTTCAATTTAGATGATGAGATAGATGATCTTATTTCCAAACATTGTCAGGAAAACAAGTATATTCAGCGGTACTGTGACACCTTTATTCCCAAACATTTTGGGTGAACATCCTGCTCCAGACTTCAATTTAGATGATGAGATAGATGATCTTATGGAAAGTGACAATGAAGATGGTGTTGACAGTGATAGTAATGGTGATGATGATGATGATGATGATGATCAGGGTAATGATGATGATCAGGGTAATGATGGTGATCAGGGTAATGTTATACCTAAAGTACAACCATAAGTACAAGTACAAGAAGAACAACAGAGGGCTGATGCTTATGTTGGTGAATATGAAGTTGCTGCTGTACATGTTGAAGATAATAGAGCTTCAGAAGTTAATGTTGAAATCATTGAACCAATGTTAAGCCATACTGAAGAATTTGTTGCTAAAAATGAAGACACATTAAGTGTGAATACTGAAGTGATTGAAATATCCGAAGTTCAGGCAACTGCAACTACACCATCAAAGAAAAGGAAAGAGCCTTAAGTGATAAAAACCGTACCTTCTAGACCTCCTCCGTCTAAGGGTATCATGTTTACAGATCCAGAACTGAAGAAACAAAAGAAAACCACTACAAAGCTTGATAAAGGCAAGGGCAAGGCAAAAGAACTTCCAGAAAAGCACAAGTCAAAGAAGTCAAAGAGTTATGGTCTAGTAGATGAAGACTTTCTGAATTATGCAACCAGAGAAACAGCTGATGCCGTTAGTCAGCTAAAGACTCAAATCTCTAATTTACAAAGTAGAGAAGCTGTTAACTCAAGAGAGATCAGATAATTGAAAACTGAGAGTAACAGACAGAAAGGAATCATTACTCAACAACAGAAACAGATTGATCAACTTTAGAGGATGGTGTAAGATTTTATAGCTCATATTGGTGCTCCAACGAGTGTTAATCAAGAGGAAAATGTTGAAGATCAACAAAGTCCGGCTGCTACAGAACCTATTCCTTCTGCTACTGAACTTGTTCATTCTCCAATTTTTTATGTTGACATATATGAAGAAAACACTATATTTGATATAGATATGCTACTTAATAATGAAGGTGAAGGAATGGAGGTGACAGATGAGAATAATGATGAAACTGAGAAGGAGGAAGAAGATGATGAAGAGTTGGTGATAACCGGTGAAAAGAAAGGTGATGATCATTCTTCTGATGATGATAGTGATATTAGTGAAGCTGGAGTTGTTGGTGGAAGTGGAAAGACAGCAGAAGAAATTGATAAAGATACTGAGACCAACACAGAGTATAAAAAGTATGAATATAAGCAACAACAAACGTATGTTGAAAAAGATGGGTCGGTTATTGGAAAATGGATAAACTGATAGATGAAAGAGAGCCATTTACGGTTCCTGAAGAGAATGAAGAGCCATCTGATCATCCAAAGAGCACAAAGGTTGACAAGAGTACGTGGTGGACTGTTACAAAGAAGCCATCAATAGTTGAAAGGATTACACAGACGAATAAAAATCCAGAACAAGCTTTGACTGGAGAAATCTTAGGATGGATGTACGATGATGAGAAGAAGATGTATGTGATAAAAAGAGGTGAAGAGAATATCCAGTACTTTGATCGAAGCTCAAAGTTAAAGACGTTACCGTACTGGGATATTCGGGAGCTGAGTCACCTAAAGTCGATCAATCCATCCAAGAATTCATTTGCTGAAAATTTTGAAGAATATTTAAAGAAAGAATGTGCTAAAGACAAGTTTAAAAGCTTCAAGCCACAGATTCCTGAGTGCAGAAAGCTAAAAAGAAATGATAAAGATGGCAAGAGAAGGTTAAGGTATATTGTAAAGCCAGCTGATACAGTTTTAACTGTATACATCCCAGCACGTAAAGAAACGTTTATCAAAAGCTTCAAGAAATGGATGAATGACAACAGAACACATGAAGCTGTAATCATGCAACATGATTCACCAGAGGTCAGAATCTTCGATCCAGTGGATTTGTTCAGTTTTTCAAACGAAGACCTGAAGATTCTGTACCAAAACCCAATCAAGTGTGATATGAGCACAAAGATAAAGGCTGAAGCAAAGTTGTATATGAGAGTCGTAGCTCAGTGTTTATCAAGAAGACATGAATCGAACGTGATCAAGAAAAGACTTGCTGAGCTGGATGCCAAGAAAGTGAAAGTCAAAGCCGATGCCAAGCCTGATAAAGACAACGGGTGAAGAATTGATGTTCTGTGGACTAGGGGGAGATTGTTAGAACCAGTAGTCCATAGAAATCAATTATATGCTAAAAATGTATAACTTTAGAGTTTTCGGCCGAAAACACTTTTCGATCAAGAGTTTTCGATCAAATTCTGTTTAGTATAAATATGTTGTATTTTGTAGTAATATTTTCACACTTGTATCTTTTGATCATAATTGTTCTAGTGAAATCATACAGTTGTAGTTTGTTGATTCAAAGTGTAATTACCAAAGTTTATCAATGGAGATTATTAGTTTGATTATGCATGTTATGGTGATGACGTTTCTCGACATAGTTCATGTTTGATTTGATCATCTAGTCGATTAGGTGATTTCTGGAGTGTTTTCGCCATTCCAGAGGTTGTTTGAGAAGATTAGGCTTGAATATCATCAGATCAGAAGGGATCACTGTTGAATTTAAATCTCTTAAGAGGCATAAGAGAAGGATAAGTTTCTCTTTTCCTCTTTCCATCTCCTTCTGTCTGCCTCTTGAGCTCAGTTTCCCGTTCTTGGATGTGGCTTCCCTCGTCACGTATCTCATCATTTTGATGTTCAGCCATTTGCTGAAACACGATATCACTTTAATCTCTCATTCGTTTATCCTAATCATGGTCTAGGGTTTTATACTATAGGACTCGTATCAATTTAATCCTATTTAGGGATTTCACATAAAGTTCATACTCATGTATTCGTGCATATTTACATTCCCGGCTTACTATCTGCTGACAAAAGTTATCATATGGTGTTTGGGATGTTATGATGATCCCATGCATTAACTCTTATACTGACCAGGCATAAGGTAATGTATATTACCATCCTGATACTCCTAACTATCATATGGAGCTTATTTCATACAAAGTTCTGCCCACGTATACTCACACTTTTATGTTTAAGCACTGGAATTTAACATACCTGCTTCCTTGGACGATATCAGATTGAATCCCTATTTATATCCCGACCACTTATGGTTTGAGTTTAAGTATCCTTTCTGATACTTAAATCCCTCAAACCGTGCTCTGATACCAACTTGAAATATCCTACTTATCTTACTATTATTTTATCAGAGTATTATATTGCGGAAGACGGGTCCCAGTTAATTAAAGCCTTGCCATAATTGGCTAAGGTAACTTTTTATTTATATTGTTTTACAAAAGATTAATATATTTACATTATCCTATATAAGGATCTTTCAACTCGGATCAGCCTCATCCATAGGAAGCTTCATTCCACGTGCTTCTTTTCTGCAGTGTTTGGAAAACGTTTTTGAATTAGCTTTTGCTAAGTAAGTACACTGCTTCATTCATTTTATTAGGAACCTTTTAGGTTCTTTATTGTTCAAGTTTTCTCGGGCTCTCTAGCCCATGTGACCATCTCTGGACGTACCTCCGATCACGCTTTTCGTATATTTTATGGGTGTGCTAACCCCCTCGCAACCGTCATAGGCCGTACCTCTGGTCCGAGTATTGGAAAGGTCCTTATACTCGTCAGAATAGACCCCTTGCATTTGTCATGAAGATTTATTCATTCCTCAGCCCCGTAAGCTTGGAATCTTTTACTCTTTCAGCCTCGTAGGCCTAGAGTTTACTCTTTTAGCCCTGTAGTCCTAGAGTTTCCCTTTTTTTTCTTTTCTTCTTTATTTATTGAGATCCACTTTACAGGTCGAGTATCTCATTTCATTTGGTACCTTGAGTATCTTTGATTCACAGTCTCCCAAATGTATCAAGCATTTGTTTTATTTCATGTATATGCTTGATTTATTCCCCAACCAGTCCTCACCGTTAAAACTTCGTAACGGTTTCTCCACGATGCATTAGAAGGGTTTATATATAGGAAGTACCAGCGGCGTATCCACCACCCCTCTAACACTTCGTGAGTACTCCGTTATTTCATTTTAGGGTTTAGACTCGTTCCATCATACTCATTCATGTTTGCACGTATCATCATGCAATTACGTATTCATCATGCATTTCACGTATTCATATTCATCACGTGTTCACATTCATTATGCATGGTATACTTTCGTCTCATATTCGTATTCGTCATATATTGTAAACTAGAGTGATTTTCCTTCCAGAGAAGTACCTCCAACAGAGATGTCCCTAGGAAAGAGTAACGGGTCTAGGAGAGATTTATACACCACTCTTTCTTTAGGCAGGACATTCCGTTTGTCAGATAGCTACATATCGGTTGGATGTTCTCCCGTACGTTTACTATATTTCTTTATTCTTTATTAGTTTATACCCCTAAACATTTATAATGGTTTCACCATGAAGTACACAAGAGGTTTATATATAGGAAGTCTAGCGGCGTATCCACCACCCCTTGAATACGTCGTGACTACTCCATTACTCCCGTTTAGTGTTTAGACTAATCCGTCATTTCCCCATACCCTTATCATATCACATAGCACATATTACATCATACAAGCACGTATTTCACATAATCGTGTCTAGGGTACGGGTCCAGTGTACTTACATTATTCTTAGGTAGTTCCTAAATTCGTTCCTCGCTTTTAACGTTTCTTCGAACCCGAACCATACTCTCAGCATACCGCACTCGTAACCACCTCGCTCGTAACCGTCGTTCGGGGCTCCTCGGGAGTAGTATGTAGTGGTGGTGGTTGTTGTTCTCATTTTGAACGGCAAATGATTCTATTTATAGGGATGTTAAGCCACCGGTGGCGGACCGCTAAGGTAAGTGGTACGCCTTAACTCAGTCGTCATGCTTGTTGGCCACATAGCGGACCGCTAAGTTATTGGGTAGCGGTCCGCTACCCAATCCTTGTCCGTGAGTTATCTTTACACGTGTTGCATCCTCGTCATCCGTCCCAATTGCGGCTAGCGGACCGTTACTAGCTTGGTAGCGGTCCGCTACCGACCTCTTTTTTCCTATTTCTTTATTTTAAGCCCTTATACTTTGGGCTATTTACACTTTGGCCTCTGGACTTTCATTTTCTTTAAAATTTGGGATGTTACAGATATGTATGAAACCCAAACCCATATACAAAATCCAACATAAACCATACAAAATTCTTCTCTAGAGAAAGGTGGGAGGTAGTTGGAAATAAGCTAGAGAAGACGATGGAGAGAAGATGATGGGTTTGTATCAACTTTGAACTTGTGATGCATGTTAGTGTCAATGTGGGATTAGCTCACTTGGTAGAGACTTTTGTCGTTTAGATTGAAGATCATGGGTTCAAACACATGCATTAATATATTATTTGGTGTAATTTAGATGTAGAGTATATTTGCTTTTAAAAAAAAGTTGGTGTTATTTAATGAAAACAACATTTCATGCATATCCATATTATCATTATCATCATTTATTTGAATACACTTGATATAATCCACTAATCCATATTTCTATCTATATATATCAACTTTAATCCTAATTTACAAAGTATTCGACACTTTTTGGTCAAACTTATAGGCAAAATAGTAAAAAAGGAATTACCTTTAATAGCCAAAGTTAATGAAGTATGATGGGAGTTATTTAAGTTCTAATGAATAAAATAATCTAAGAAATTGAATCTAAGTTGGTTTAGAGTGATGAGCATGTGATTATGATTTTAATAAAATATATGGGTCCAGGCCATTTGTCAATATTATTATGAAATGATCAAGTTTAATGTCAAATATATTATTTAATTTATAAAGTGGAATATATTATATTATATTAACCAGAATGAAGTGACCCCATAATATAATCCCTAAACCACACTTTACGAAATCTTTGTCTTTAAGCAATATTTATTATTGTTTGGATCCATTGATTAACCTAATCTAATCTATTTATTTAGTTTCCATGATAATGAAGTCCATCATGTTATTCTTTTGGTTGTTTTCCGAGAAGTTTCATTGAAAGAACATCTAACTTTCAATATTCTATCATAAAATTAACAAGATATAATGTTGTTATAATATTATAATAGGTAAATCATAAGAAATAAAGGATGAGGAAATTGGAGGATATGTGATGTAAGATTATTCTAGTAGTAGTCACTATCATATATATGTTGATTTTGAGGTACAACATTAATGCATTGAAAAGAGGATGAAAACAATAAACCCACGAGGGAGGGTAACATGCAATTATGCATAATGTTTGAGTTGTTATACTTGAGACGAACGCCATTTTTAGGCCCACACGAAACCTCGTTTTCACTCGCACGTTGTGGCCAAACAATGACCCGACCACATGGTGCCTCGAAAGGCCAGCATTTGGCGTTACATAAACTTTATTCGTGGTTGTTCGTGACAATAAGAATGATTCGATCTTTAATTTTACGTAAACATATCCAAACAGTTGTCACACGTAAATCGTGCCTAGAGTTGGTATGATATATTTAGTGGGATCTTACGTAGAAAAAAGATTAGAATTTAATGGGTTAAATATTTCTTGAAAGGTAGATGGGAAATCATTATATAAATCATGATTTGTAACTTATGCAATAAAAGTTGCACGATTCAACCATTGAGGATACAAAGATATAGCTAAGACTAGCAGCCAAGACATCAAACAAAATGGGGGAATGGGGGTGGGGGACCTTAGTCTCAAATGAACACATGGGGTGGGCTAATGAGTTTATTTTGTGGCGTGGAGCCAACTAAAAGCTTAAAGAAAGATTCCTATATAGCTATTTGTTGGTTGGAACCACACGCTTTATGAGTAATTTCCTAGTGTACTTTCCCTTACATGCCAATATCTTTTTCTATATCAACACACAAACTCACTCTTTTCCTACATCAATACACAAATTCTATTGTATAACACACTAACCTAAGGGTATTTATAAAGTGTTCAAACCAACTAAATCATCTTAACAAATACACACCGACCTGTTTGACAGTTTCAGTTCAATTTTGATGGTTTGTTGGTTAACTGTTGAGCCGAAGGTTTAGAACTTCAACTAAACTTTCAGCTATTTAACCTTTATTTTTTTATTTTAAGGATATGCATTTATGTATATGTATTATATTACTGAACTATATTTACCATAAAAAAATAATTATAGAAACTAATGATTTGCAAAAGAAAAAGGTTCAAACTCCCAAAACTGAGAAGTTTGGCCAGTTCGGCCGATCCAGCTAACCCAGTCGGTTTGGTTTATCGATTTATAAAACTATACTTAGAAGTTCGGCCTAGAATTTATCATCAACGGTTGAACCGGATGCTGAAGATCACTATTACAATATGTTGCATGGGCAACATTAAAGGGGTCTAGTGGTATGTTAACCTTCTACTTCGCAAAATTTCCTATTGATACATGTCTCCAACAAATAAATTTTCTTGTATTTGATGACTTAAGTTGTGTTTGGTATGTATAATGGAATGAAATGAGTTATTACGTTAGAATTAAACAAAACATGTTTGATAATCACATAAGAATGAAATAGACCATTACATAAGGAATATGATTCTTTCTTTACTAATATTTTCATTCCTTAGGTAAGGTAGTTTTTTTGCATTCCTTAAAAAATGGAATGATTTTGTTTAATTAATGACATGAACCATGACTCAAACCATGGCCCGACCCATGCCCATACCCACGACCCGACTCATGATCGGAATCATGACCCGACCGATTACCAAACCCATGGTCCGACCCATGACTCGTTCCACGACCCGACCCATTCATAGACCCATGACCCACCAATGCCCCGAGCCATGAGCTTAACCCAACCCATGCCCTCCTCACCTATCACCTGAACCATTACACGTCCAATAACCCGAACCATGGCCCCGCCCAAGGACCGACCCATGACCCAAACCATGTCCCGCCCCATGAAATGAACCGTGACCCCGCCCATCAGCAGATCCATGGCCTGAGCTATGGCCCGACGCACGACCCAAACCATAACCCGTCCCATGATCTATCCCATGTTCGTCTCATGCCCGAACCATGACACGAACTATGACCCGATCCATGGCCTGAGCCATGGCCCGACCCATGACCCAAACCATAACCCTTCCCATGCCCTATCTCATGCCTCAACCCATAACCCAAACCATGACCTGACCTATGGCCCGAACCATGACCCAAACCATAACCCTTCCCATGTCTCATCTCATGCCCCCAACCCATGACCCGAACCATGGCCCGAACCACGACCCCACCCATAACCCAAACCATGGCAAGTCCCGTGACCCGAACCATGGCGCAAACCGTGGCCCAACACATGACCCCACCCATAAGATAGATTTAGTAGTTAAAAAAAAATTATTTTTCATAAAATATTTTGCTGTCTATCAAACAATATGAAGTAGTGATTCATTTCATCCGCATAGGGTAACCAAACAAGACAATGAAATGGTAATGATCCAATTTTTTTCTCTTAATCCATCCCATTCAACAAATGTTCCATTATAACTAAAACTAAAAAGTTATGTTAGACTATTGGTTTATTAAGAAAATAATATTAATAATAATAGCAATACTTGGGACGGGCTTTAAAGCAACTGTTAACGTTACTGCTTTGTGATTTTGAGGTCACGGATTCGAGCCGTTGAAACAACCTCCTGCACAAAGCGTAGGGTAAGACTGCGTATATCAGATCGTTACGATCTGGTCCTCCCCGGACCTGCGTAAATGAGGGAGATATGTCAGGAAACGGGTACACTGTTTATATATATAATACTTAGTTCATAAGTCAAAATCCTTACTTTTTATAATTAGTAAATTATAAAACAATATTGTTTTCAATCTAACATGTGGGTTCCAAAGAGGGCATTTCTAGTTGCACCATCTTATCATATGTATACTTAATGCTTTGTTTGAATACTTTTAATTGAAGTGAACATAGGAAATGATGAAAGTGTCTTAGTTGATCACTGAAAATAATGAAAATGGGGGGGTTCAAATTGAAGGAGGAACAATAACAATCAATAAAAACATAATCATGGTGTTTTGACCATTTGTGTTATATAAAGTTAAAGGCATTGGGTACCCAAAAATTAATGATAACATGAACGGTTTTCATATAACATATGTTATATATATAAAAAGATGTAAAGTGCATGTCTAAAAGCCGTAAAAAATATCTACGAATCATTGCAATATTAGGATGATTGATAACAAGGGCATGTCCGGTGGCTATTGATAGTTTTCCTATTTGGTTTCAAATGTGATCATAAAAACAAGAGTATACCATGACGGTTTTCTTTATTAGGATCGTGTTTATGTTAGAGATATGATAAACATATAAAAACGCATCTTGTAAATTTATGTAGGTATAATATCGTCATATATATTTGAGGGAGCCTCGCCATTCATAATGTAATATGATGGCGATCGGTCATCTGTCATGTTTTATATTGTTGGCACTACATGGCGGTATTAAATTAAATTGTATAAAATAAAAATAATATGCATATTTAGTTGCTCATATTGCTTTATATAAATTACAAAGGAATATAGTATGATAATAATTTAGTATTATGAGCATAGGATTCTTCTCATATCCACAAATATGCGGATACATATATCCGGTATAGTTTTGTGGATTTCCTAAACCTTTTTAATATAAAAAACATCCAAAAAACTTGCTAAAAAACCCACAAAATTCGAACAAGTTCAGTTAACAGTTGAAATTTTGGGTTTGCATGTTTTTATCTTTCGGTAAGCAATTGTTTCTTCTTAACAACATAATTTCGTTAATGAAGGCATATTAGCAAGGAGCTAGAGGCAAAACACAAACAAGTACAACTAGTTAAATTTAATACCACAAAGGATCCATTTAACGTCCCTAGTAGCAGAAGTTGGAAAAGCAGAAATCAAAGTTGGAAAAAAGAGCAAGTAAAGTTATTTATTTATTATTTATTTATTTTTTTTAATAATAATGCAATTTATATGACTCCATAAAACCCTAAAGGTCGTTTGAACATCACAACTAGGAAGTCATGGCACTTTACATTAGCACTCCATAAAACCTTAAAGGTCATTTGAACTCTACATAGTTATGTCATATTTTATAGATGTTAGGAAAATTGAATTTATGTATTAAATGACGACATGACTATGTATAATTTTTTATGTGGTTGTGTGACATGTTGTAATTTGAGTTTGGAAAATTTTGCTGTTATGAAATACACGCGCGTCCTTGAGGGTTTTATGGAGTACTAATGTAAAGTGCCATGACTTCCTAGTTGTGTTACATTGATGTGAACAATTATCGTAATGATCGACCGTGATAGCTATGTTTAACTATATATCACTATTTTGATGACTTTTAGAAATAAAATTACAATATAAAATAGCATATATACATATATATATATATATATATATATATATATTTGAGAAAATTATAAATAAAATTTAAAGGAAATTAATGCTTTTAACTTTCACTTTGTACGTTTGCAAGGAACATAATGTCACGACCAACCCTAAAATCTATAACATCCCGGAATTCGAGAACTAAGTGAATCGAGTTATTATTTGAACCGAGTCTTTTTCAAGAAGCATGGGCTATGTGGTTTCACGTAAAACTCGGGTTATCAAAGTTAGGGGACCCGGTTGGCCTCTATTGTTAAGGTTTGAGACAGAAACGCGCTAGAGTTATGTCGAGGGGCTCGATACGAACATTAAACGGTTTAAATATCACTTTAAGGAAAAACCCTAGGGCACTTCGGCCCTAGGTGTATGTGACGGCAAGAGAGAAGACGCAAGAGAGAGAGAGAGAGAAAGGGTGGAGGCCGGACGAGGGATTGGCGACGGTGGTCCAACGACGGGTTGTATCGGCGACGTCTTAACTCCGCTAAGGTAATCCTCGTAAGCATTTTACTTCGTTTCTGTACTATTTCTTGAGTAGGAGTTCGGTTAGGGTTCGGAGGGGGGTTCTTGATCTCCGGCGACGAAAATGGTGGTGATTACGAGTGTAGCGGCATGGTGACGACAAAGGAGGTGGCCACGAAGGTAAAGGGAAGCGATGGTTCATGAGACGAGGTGCATGGTGATGTGGGTGGCAATTGTGGTGGTGTACGATGGCGGGCAGCAGTGGTTAGGACATGTTGGTGGCGTCACGGTGGTAATGCGTGATGGTGGCTAACAACTGAGGAAGAGGAAAGAGGCCGTGATCGGTGGCAGCAGCGGAGGTATTCGTCGGGCATGCGGCATGAAGGCGACAGCAGTGGCGAGCGGCTGCCGGTGTTGGCTGCGACAGTGGTATACGGTGGTAGACGACGTGCGGTGATGCAGCAGATAGATAGCGGTGATGGCATAAGTGGTGCGACCGGGAACCGGTGGTGGCCGGGGAAGACGGTGGCGAGCACAGGGGATACCCGATCACATTAGGGGCCGTACGAAAGGACTCAAGGTGGTAAGTGGTGGCACGTGAGTGAGCATGGTTGCGGGTACGTACCAAGCTTTGGTTGCATGGAGACATTATGGTGATTATGGTCTTGCATGGCAGGGACGCGCATGTGTGAGAGGCTCCGGTTCGGGTGCGCGAGTTCTAAACGAGTCGAGGACAATTCAAGGTGTGTATTGGTGAAGCTAAGGGTTTGGGGTGAACTATCCGGACAAGCAGATGAGACTAGTGTCGGGGTTTTATTTTATGTACGCGTTATTCGATGTAGGGTTTTGATGTCAGTCAAACGGCCTATAAAATTAAACACACATTAACCTAGACACTCTAGTTAAACTCTAGACAACTCTACTAAACTAGACCACAAAGACAGGCAAGTGTACCTATCAATTGTAACACAGCTAAAAGAAGTCCGGATATCGAACCCACGAGACACTGACTCTAACACAAATTAGACTCTAACTAGGACTTACTATTTGGTTTGGTTTTGGGGGGAAATCTACGAACTAAGATTAAACTAGACAATGAATACTAAAGAAGACAAAAGACTGAAATAGCAAAGACTTAGAGTGAAATCAGCAACTAGACAAAGGACCACCTAGGCTATGAATCATGGATATTAAGAATGATTTCTACTGATTATGGGATATGACACAAACTGGGGTTCTAAAGATGAATCTCCTATAAGATACCTAATGGATTCCCGATCACTCTCGGTCTCAGGATGTGGCCAGAAGACAACTCATGGATACTAAACTTACCAGTCAATGGATTCACCTTTCGGTATCACCACTTATGCTAAAGACTCGATAGATAAGCTCACCTCTCGGTTATGCAATCTCAATACATCAGAGATGCAAGGAGCAACCTGAATTCAATATGCTTGACACGATATAGCAACAACACCAGAATTCTAAGGAAACAACCTCTCGGAAAGTTCACACTCAGAAACCCTAATACTGACGACTAATCGATTACCTATCACTTTTTAGGTTTTTAGATAAGAAGAACACTTATTATTAATTGATTATAATATGAGTATCCCATGGTGACTACGTCTAGACAACCATAAACTAATCGAAAACACAAAGTAGACGATCTACTACACACTAAATCATGAAAGACATTCACTTTAGCATGTATGGATAAATCAAACCACAAACAACCATTCATAAGCATGCATAATCATCAAACAATCAAACTCAGATCTGGACATTAACATAAATTCATAATCAAAATCCCAAAATCAATAAAAATCCAAACTTTATCATCCAATCATCGAAAACCTAGGTAGTTCTAATGGTTTTAGCCAAGAAACATCATAAAGACAAAAGAAACAAGTTTAATCAGAGAAAACATAGTTCAAATAGCAAATATCAAACGTAACCGAATGATTAAGCGTGATCTAAAGATTAATCTAACCGATATCGCTTCCAAACCTTCGATCTCCAAGCAAAATCCAATCTTGAATGCCAAAATCGCCCAAAGTTCCAAGCTTTTTCGTCTACAAGTCGATAATGATCAAGCGTAACCGACCAAATCTTAAAAAACCCTAAAATTCCCAAATTCTCGGTATAACGGACCTCTCGCGTACCGCGAGAGGCATTGGGTCACTACCTCGCGTACCGCGAGAGACAATTTAATCGGGTTGCTTTCTGGATCCCCTCGCGTACCGCGAGGGACTTCTCTCCTTTCTCTCGCGTACCGCGAGAGACCTACCTTAACAGAAAATTAATATTATTTATTCTTTTTGGCTCCAACTTCTGTGTGCTCGATACTTCTACATTTTTACTCGGTTTTCCGCTTCCTTAGCACACTGTACCCTGCAATTCTAACCCAAACTCAGTATGAACTTAAAACCACACAAAACTAATACAAAATTGGACAATTATACACAATTATACACGGATAAATGCATGTGTTTTGCAACACATCAAACATCCCCACACTTACACTTTTTTCGTCCTCGAAAAAGATCTCTGCAATGGAATCATAACTGGACAAAGCTTTATTATTCTTTAATTATTTCCAACATATATAATAACGCATTAGAGTGCAATAACCGGTATTTCTATCCGACTAAACCCAAACACCAAAAATCAAGCCCCCGAAGAAGTGTTCTAATCCCATTTATACAGCATATCAGTCAACCTATGGATCTCACACTCAAAAATTACACTTCCACCTAATCCTGTCTCACGGTCATGTTTAGGTCCGGTTTTTAGATCATATAGATCTTCCCACCACAGCAGCTAAAACGTTTATGTTTCCCAAATTCATATGAATGCATGGAATGAAATGAAATGAGTATTATTTTACTTATGAATCAACCTTTTCCCAGTGGTGCATCTCCCGGGTTACCATCCCAGAAGGAAGCGCGTAGGATCAAGTCATATCATGAAAGCACGTAAGATTTTAGTTCAGAGGCGTATCCACAGAGTCACTATCCCCATGGGAAACACATAAACAAAACCCTAATTATCCCAACCATCGATTATTCAAGTCCCGACCCATGGGTGTATCTCCCAAGTCACTATCCCGGAAGGAAACACGTAGGTTAGAAACTCGAACTCTCAATTCTAAATTATACTCATGATGTGTATTATGAATGCGGGCGCCATCAACTCTCGGGTTCATTTGCATAAACAGAGAGTGATGTGCCAAAAATATTTAAGAAACATAAAAATCTCAGCTTACCGTGGTACCTATCACCCTATATTGACAGTTTCAGCTTCACTGATATCCTAAGATGAGAACCCACAAGATTTCATGATTTAATTCAGTTATTTCCTAATTAACACTTTTCAGGATATTTAAGCTTTTCAAACTGGCTGAGTCTACCGATTCATCACAAATTAGACACGTTTTCTATTGTTCTATTTCAATTTATTTTAGCATGCTATGACCAGTTGTACTATCATTTTCCATGTACTTGCAAAAAAATTTGTATTTTTTCGAAGGACTTTTTCAATAATTTTCTACAATTTACAACAACAGACTCAAAATACAGAAATTAGACGAACGTCTCCCATCCCCACACTTAAACTCTACATTGTCCTCAATGTGGACCAAGAAACGACGGTAAAATAAAACAAAAAAAAATAAAGCAAAATAAAATAAAAGCACAAAAATCGGAACAGACTTCCCTGGTGATATGGTTATGAAATTCCTCGTAAGTCGTGCTCCCTAGCCCTCCATTCGAACGCTAAGCTTATATATGTTCCACGTATTCCTCACGAACGAAATCGGCCAACTTCTAACACATACTAGCAATCACGTCAAATATAAAATATATACATCAATCAACACAACCAACCCGTGCCGAAACCCCTAAATATATATACAAAAAGAAATATACAAGAGTTAACGTACAGGACTGGAAATAAAGAAATGAAATACCCAAAAATAAAGCAGAAATAAAAAAATACATGAACTAACTATATACAACCCGGCATGCGGTGCTGAAGATCACGGCTGGTCACCTCCCGTCTCTGGCTGATCCGGCTGCTGCTGGTCTGGTGCCCTGAAGAACGGTGGGATCTCTACGCCCTGCTGTGTCATCATATACCGAATGGCATCGTCCTGCCGATCCAGACGGTCAAAAATCTGATCTCGCAACGCCTCGAGAGTAAGAGGTGCTGGTGGCCTCATCCTCAGCGGGTGCTGAACCTGGGGGCGCTCGATATGGTGTGGAATCCTCTGGCGTGCTGTCGGCGCCCCCATCTCTATCGCTGCCGCGGCAGGCGTCCCGGCAGGTGGTGGGACCTGCGGACCCTGGCGGATCTCCATGAATCTTGGGGGATCATCCATCGTGATGATCCCTGCCAATCTCAGCTCAACCAGACCGTATGGAAAGGTATCCGGGCCCGGTGTAAGTAGATGGCCCGGATAACGGTCAAAAACTCCTAACCGCTCAGCCAGCCTGCTGATGTAAGGCCCGAGCTCTAACCGCGCATCCGGTCCACCGCGACGACCCCTGGCAATAGATGATATGAGAATGCTGGCCAGGTTGGCCTCACGGTGACCAACTATGCAGAATAAGCAGAAAAGGTCCAACTGGTTGCACTTCTCAATGCCGGATCGTCGGCCGATGAGAGTGCAAGCCAGGATGCGGTGTATGTACCGGATGAGGGGGTCGCGAATGGACGACTCGACCAAGGCGGAAGAGTACGGTCCATCGGCGATGGAATGCCAAAAGTCACGCAACTGACTGTCGCTGACCCCCTGATCATGCTGCCTCCGGAAAAGGCCCCGAAGGCTCTGCAAGAATGGCGGCGCTGCCACCTCCTGCTCGGTATACCACCCCGTGGCAACCGCAAACTGCGGGACCGACAGCTCATAAACCTGTCGGCCCAGAGAGAAGGAAACGGCGGCTGGCTCAGAGAACTGGCCTGTGACGTACCGGAAAGTGGAGAAAAACTCGACAGTGAGCTCATGGTACTGAGTGGCGTCACAGGCCAAGGCCAACCGCCATCGGGCATCCAAAAGCCCCTCTAAACGCTGGAGCTGTCCAAGCTCCTCCACCAGTCCCCAATCAAAAGTCCGGTGCTGATACGGCTCCATGTCGACGAACCTCGCAAGGCGAACCGACTCCTCGGTCATCAGCTCGAAGCGCAGAAGCGTGTGGTGCTGCAAAATCCGGTCCTCGATCGGCGTGGGCTGCGCATCGGGCGCGGGACGGACCTCCGGAGCCGCGTATCGGATGACACGCGGCGCCCTACGGATCGGGCGCGGCTCCTCGGCCTCTCCCCTAGGGTGGGGAACTGGGCCCCGCCTGCGCTTGGGCGCGCTAGACGACTCTCCATGGTCAGACATACCTGCATTTACAAGTCAGTAACACAAATATAACAATAAGATAATACAACAGGTCGAACAACCGTATAGCATTTCATTCGCGGTCGTTCGACTTGTTCAACAAACTGTGCAAAACTACTAAAAAATAAAATAAAATTAAAAAAAAAAAAAAAAAAAAAAAAAAAAAATTGAAAAATTCGGGATACCCTATTTGTTTATTAAAAACCAGACAACCTCGCCCGAATGGAGATTGAGTACGGGCGAGGCAGTCTAAACCTGCACAGAAAACAATAGGCATATCCCAAGACACCGTTTACAAATTTCTGAACCTGTACAATTGACTCGGAATACAAACTAAAACAACGTCTCCCTATATATGTACAAAACAACAATTACTGACATGAGTAGCATGAGATACTTGTATACCATTCTATCTAATTCAATTGTAATCCAAAAGTAACTCAAATGACTACGACACGAAACTCATACAACCCAAACGTCAATAAAACGACTCATTGTACAACCTGTGCATATCCAAGTGACTTATTATTCAACATAACTGACTTTTTTTTTTTTTTTTTTTTACAAATTGAAACCTGCAAACCCAACGACACCCGAACCATATAAACATTAATCTAACCGACTCACATTACACTAAAATAGACTCACATACGCAACGACACTTGACTCGACTACAATGTATGCTACAATCTATGCGAATTCATAACGAAACAAGGAATCTAACCTCAATGACGACCGAAAACGATGGTGATGACAGGTAGAATCCCGGAGACTCCCAAATCGACAGTAGTGACGGCGGCGGAGGGTGGCGGCGACGGTGGTCGGTGGTGAATGGCGGCGATTGGCGATGTGGGCGGTGGTGGCTGGTGATTGAAGATGGGGGAGAGGGCGACGGCGGCGGAGGGTGGTTGCGATGGTGGTGTGGTGATGGAATGGCGGAGGCAGACAGGGGGGGCTCTTAAACAACGCTTATTTTTTTTTTCCGGAATTTCCCCTCTCTCGCGTACCGCGAGAGGATTTGAAATAAAGTCTCGCGTACGGCGAGAGGTGGGTAGGCGGTTGATTGAATTTTCACTACCCCGCGTACCGCGAGAGTATCATAGGTTTATCCTCGCGTACCGCGAGGAACAAAATACCTGTTGTTGATTCTTCAGTTCTCCGCGTACCGCGAGAGTGTTGGTAAATTGTCTCGCGTAACGCGGAGGACAGAAATTTTTGCAAACTTTATTTGTCTCTCGCGTACCGCGGGGGACACCCAATAATTTCCTCGCGTACCGCGAGGAACCTCCCGTAACAGAAAGTTAAGCCAGTTTTTATACTTAGAAAAATTTTCAACTCTTAAGAATTTTTTCAACTTTTTTCAAAACTTGTTCCAGACTTAGAATTTTTTTAAGTATGCTTACCTGGAACTGGTTTTTGATGGCTTTCTCCCCTTTCTATTGTCGCGATTCCCTGCAACACATGAAAACACAAAAACACACAAACCGAAAAAAAAATGCACAAAAACTAGAGATATAAAATGTAGCACAAAAATCTACAAACTCTACACTCGGGCTCTTCCCCGAGGACTTGCTCTTCTTTACTTCATGATCCGGTCTTGTCGAAGAGGATCTCATCCCCCTCAACATTCTCAATCGGTCCTCCGATGTAATGCTTCAATCTATGACCGTTCACCTTCCACGAACTTCCTTCTCCATCATGTAGCTCCACCGTACCATACGGAAACACTTCTTTTACCGTGTACGGCCCTGTCCATCTAGACTTAAGCTTTCCTGGGAATAGTTTCAATCTGGAATTATATACTAGCACCTCCTCCCCACACTTGAAATCTTTCACTCCCTTCAATCGACGATCGTGCAACGCCTTTGTTCGCTCTTTGTAACTCCAAGAACGTGCGTATGCATCGTCACGCAACTCCTCCAACTCGTGTAATTGGAGAAACCGGTGTTGTGCTGCTTGTGGCATGTCAAGATTGACTGCCTTTAAGGCCCAATACGCCTTGTGCTCGAGCTCCACCGGTAGATGACACGCCTTGCCATAAATCATCCTAAAGGGTGTTGTCCCTATAGGTGTTTTGAAAGCTGTTCTGAATGCCCAAAGCGCATCATCTAACTTGTCGGCCCAATCCTTCCTATTCTTCCCAACTGTTTTCTCCAATATCCTCTTGATTCCCCTATTTGCATTTTCGACCTGCCCACTAGTTTGTGGATGATAGGCAGTTGAAAACCGATGGGTGACCCCATAGCGTGACAACGCCTTCTCCATCTGGGCGTTGCAAAAATGCGTGCCCCTATCACTGATTAGGGCTCTAGGAGTACCAAACCTACTAAACAACTTCTTCAAAAATCCTACCACAACTCGGGCATCGTTCGTAGGTAGGGCTTGAGCCTCGACCCACTTAGATACATAGTCTATCGCCACGAGAATGTAACGGTTCCCTCTTGAGATCGGGAATGGACCCATGAAATCAATGCCCCAAATGTCAAACACTTCAGCTACTTGAATTGGGTGTTGGGGCATTTCCTTCCTGGATGAGATATTCCCGGTGCGTTGACACGGGTCACACCGCTTCACTAACTCATGAGCATCCTTAAACACCGTCGGCCAATAGAAACCAGAATCAAACACCTTCTTGGCGGTGTAGGAGGGTCCATTGTGACCTCCCGTCAGGCCCTCGTGACAATGCTTAAGGATCTGTACACCTTCTTCCTTGCTCACGCATCTCCTTAAAACTCTATCTGCTCCCACACGAAACAGATGTGGGGCATCCCAAATGTAGTGGTTGGCATCGGCAAAAAATTTACGCCTTTGTTGTGAAGTCATGCCCTTCACCACTACACCATCAGCTAAGTAGTTTGCTATGTCAGAAAACCATGGCAAACCTTGCGCCTCAGCACTCATATAAAATACCGGGTTCTCTACCGGTCTCGAACTCACCATCATCAAGGACTCATGGGGAAATGTGTCCCCTATGGCCTCCTCCCGGATTTCTTCTCTACCGGGGTCCTCTAGCCTTGACAAATGGTCAGCCGCCACATTCTCCGCTCCTTTCTTGTCTTTGATCTCAATATCAAACTCGGAAAGCAAGAGAATCCATCGAATCAATCTTGGTTTGGCATCCTTCTTTGCGAACAGGTATCGCAATGCCGCATGATCAGTATAGACGATGGTTTTAGAGAGCACTAAGTATGAACGAAACTTGTCAAAAGCAAACACCACAGCTAGCAACTCCTTCTCGGTAGTCGTGTAGTTCTCTTGAGCATCATTAAGAGTTTTACTAGCATAATAGATCGGGTGGAAGTGCTTCTCTCTTCTTTGTCCTAAAACAGCCCCGACTGCATAGTCACTCGCATCACACATGAGCTCAAAGGGTAAGCTCCAGTCGGGGGAGATCAAGATAGGAGCACAAACTAACTGCTCCTTCAAAAACTCAAATGCCGTCAAACAGTCCGCATCAAACTCAAATGGGACGTCCTTCTCTAAAAGGCGAGTCATGGGTCGGGTGATCTTTGAAAAGTCTTTAATGAAACGCCTATAGAAACCCGCATGACCTAGAAAACTACGAACTGATTTCACACTGGTCGGTGGTGGAAGACTACTGATCGTATCAATTTTTGCTCTATCCACTTCGATACCGGCACGTGAAACTTTGTGCCCTAGCACAATTCCCTCAGTCACCATGAAGTGACACTTCTCCCAATTAAGCATCAACTTCGTCTCTATGCATCTCCTCATCATCTTCTAGAGGTTTTGCAAACACTGATCGAAAGAACTTCCGAACACAGAAAAATCGTCCATGAAAACCTCCATGGAAGTCTCGATCATGTCCTGAAAGATAGCCACCATGCACCTTTGGAAGGTAGCTGGAGCATTACACAACCCGAATGGCATACGTCGGTATGCGAAGGTACCATACGGGCATGTAAATGTGGTTTTCTCCTGATCCTCCGGTGCGATGGGGATCTGGAAATAACCCGAGAACCCGTCAAGGAAACAGTAGAACTGCTGCCCTGCCAGGCGCTCCAGCATCTGGTCAATGAAAGGAAGGGGGAAGTGGTCCTTCCTAGTGGCATCATTCAGTCTCCTATAGTCAATGCACACTCTCCAACCGGTGACTGTCCTCGTAGGGATCAACTCATTCCTCTCATTCTTCACAACTGTCATCCCACCCTTCTTCGGGACGACCTGAGTTGGGCTAACCCATGTGGAGTCCGAAATCGGATATATCAATCCCGCATCTAGGAGTTTAAGGACCTCCTTCTTCACCACATCCGACATGTTCGGGTTAAGCCTCCTTTGAGGTTGCACAACTGGCTTGTGCTCCTCCTCCATCAGTATCCTATGCGTGCAGAAAGTAGGGCTGATGCCCTTTATATCAGTGAGTTTCCACGCAATAGCTTGTTTATTCGCCTTTAACACCTCAATCAATCTCTCCTTCTCCTCCTCCGTCAGTGCAGCAGAAATCACGACGGGTAGACCGGCCTCACCATCCAAGAAAGCATACTCCAAGTGGGAGGGTAGCTCCTTGAGCTCAAGGGATGGTGGAGCCTCGACCGAGGTCTTCTTCTCTTCCTCGTGGTTTGTGTAAACCTCTAGGACTTCTGGGTACTCGGGAGGTATAATAGCCGGGTGGCTCGGACTTTGCTCGGGGAGAGCATCAGTCTCAACCTCCTGGTCTTCCTCACCCAGGTGTTGTGTGTTAAGCAGATCATTCCCACACACGTAGTCAAGGCATCGATCCATATGAGATATAAAGGTGTCTAGAAAGAACACGGAATCGTCCTGACCACTTGAGTTTTTCATGGATTTCATGACATCAAAGGTGACATTCTCATCCCCTACACGAAGTGTAATCTTACCGTCGAAGACATCGATCAATGCCTTGGCGGTGCGCAAGAAGGGGCGTCCCAAGATGAGCGGGACTCTATCGTCAACCTCCATGTCAAGAATGACAAAATCCGCGGGGAAAACAAATTTATCGACTTTTACCAAAAGATTCTCCACTATTCCCCTTGGATATTTGACCGACCGATCGGCCAAAGAGATGCTCATGCGCGTAGGGGCCGGATCTCCAAGTCCTAACTTCTCAAAGAGAGAGTAGGGCATCAAATTGATGCTAGCGCCGAGATCGGCTAACGCGTGGTGCAAAGTTGAGCTACCAAACAAACACGGGATCGTAAAGACACCCGGGTCCGCTAGTTTCTCCGGTGGCTTATTCTGCACCACCGCAGAACATCTCTCATTGAGAGTGACAGTCGAAAGATCCTCCAGCTTCTTCTTATTGGAAAGAAGATCCTTCAAGAATTTAGCATATTTAGGCATATGCTGGAGGGCTTCAACAAAAGGCAGATTAATTTTTAGCTGTTTGAACAACTCCAGAAAGTGTCCATAATCCTTAGCAAATTTCTGCTGCATTAGGCGAGCAGGATATGGAACACGAGTAAGATCAACATTGGGAGTCTTCTTCTTCTCCCCACTCTTCTCCTTCACAGCAGGAGACTCACTATCGGGCACTGTACTTGCTGGGACTCGCCTCTCGTGCACCCCTCCAGGAGTCTCCATCTCTATCTCCTCATCTACCGGCTCATCATTATCAAGTGCCGGTGTCTGCTCACTTTCTACTCCTTTACCACTGCGCGTGGTAACCGCCTTCAATGTGGCTTTTGGGTTAGTCTCAGTACTACCCGAAAATGACCCTCCAGATCTATCAGTAAGCTGGCGCGCGATGTCTCCCACCGTGCGTTGCAGATCCAGGAATGCAGACTGATGACTCCTCAAAAGTGTATCATGCTCCTTAAGCTTGTTCTGTGTCTCCTGATCAGTCTTCACTAGTTGAGCAAGCAGCTGGGTCTGATTAGCTATCATCTCCTCTATCCTCTTCTCTCCTGGGCTACTACTAGACTGCTGCCCCTGCTCTCTATCACCTCCTCCATACTGATTTTGGCGGTTCTGAAACCCAGGTGGGTTCCCGCCAGATCTCCAATTAGAATTAGGGTAGTTCCTCCAGCCAGAGTTAAATAGAGGGGGCTTTTGGTTCCCCAAAAAGTCTACCTGCTCCTGTTGAGTAACAGGGCAGTCTATAGTATCATGGCCTCCTCTACATACCTCACACTTCATCGCGCTCATCTTCAGCTCCTTGATCTCCTTTGCCATAGCTGCAAGTGCAGCAGCCATGCTAGTCTCAGTGGTGACCTGATGAACACCTCTAGTGGCATAAGTAGGTGTCCTAGCACTAGGAGTGGAATTCCTAGTAGAAGGCTGCTGTTGCTCAGCTTGAGCAAAGCTCTCAAACATCTCTTCACACTCTTCCGGCTCCTTCTTCTCCATGATGTGGCCCCCTGCAGCAGTATTGAACATTTGTTGTTTCTCAAATGTGAGACCATTATAGAACTTTTCAACCAATGCCCAATCAGAGAGGCCATGTTGAGGGCACTTGCTCAGCAGAGTATTGAACCGCTCCCAAGCCATGTGGTAAGGCTCATCGGGGTCCATGCGGAAAGAGTGGATCTGATCCCTCAGACGGGCGGCCTTTGATGGGGGATAATACTTTTTCAAGAATTTGGCCTTCAGATCTTCCCAAGTGGTAATGGAATCCTGGGGCAGGGTATCCAACCAAGTGGCAGAGCGACCAGACAGGGTGAACGGGAAAAGACGCAACAGGATGGCGTCATCAGTAGCACCAGTAATGCGAAAGGTATCGCAAACACGCGCAAAGCGGGACAGATGTCCTGGCGCATCCTCGTCCTCGAGTCCGTGGAACTGAGTAGAGTTACTGATAGTGTTCATCACATGGGATGGAATCTGCCAAGTATTAGTGTTGGCCATAGCAGGTCGGGTAATAGAGGACCTAGTACCCGAGAAACCATCACTCGCCCTCTGGTGGACGGTACGTCTAGCTTGTGGATTAGCATCACCCATGTCAGCAATGAGAATCGAAATGTGTACCTTTTTGTCAAGTAGCTCGCTCAAACGACTGCGAAACTTCCGGCTGCGCTCCCGAAGCTCTCGCTCAGGCTCTGAATAGGCTTCAAAGTCAGGTGATCCTTGCGAGCGAGTATGTTGCATAAACTGGAACAGAAAACAAAAAGGAAATAGAAGAACTAAGAACAAAGAACAGACTCAAACTAAGACGCACACAAATACCAAATAAGGACACAAAACGAAAGAAACAAAAAAAAAATAAAAATAAAAAAAAAACAAATTAAGGAAATAAACTAGAAAGGAAAAATAAAAACAAATGACCAAACAAGAACTAATCAAAGCTAATTTTGCTATTGCAAAGTGTCCCCGGCAACGGCGCCAAAAACTTGATGTCAGTCAAACGGCCTATAAAATTAAACACACATTAACCTAGACACTCTAGTTAAACTCTAGACAACTCTACTAAACTAGACCACAAAGACAGGCAAGTGTACCTATCAATTGTAACACAGCTAAAAGAAGTCCGGATATCGAACCCACGAGACACTGACTCTAACACAAATTAGACTCTAACTAGGACTTACTATTTGGTTTGGTTTTGGGGGGAAATCTACGAACTAAGATTAAACTAGACAATGAATACTAAAGAAGACAAAAGACTGAAATAGCAAAGACTTAGAGTGAAATCAGCAACTAGACAAAGGACCACCTAGGCTATGAATCATGGATATTAAGAATGATTTCTACTGATTATGGGATATGACACAAACTGGGGTTCTAAAGATGAATCTCCTATAAGATACCTAATGGATTCCCGATCACTCTCGGTCTCAGGATGTGGCCAGAAGACAACTCATGGATACTAAACTTACCAGTCAATGGATTCACCTTTCGGTATCACCACTTATGCTAAAGACTCGATAGATAAGCTCACCTCTCGGTTATGCAATCTCAATACATCAGAGATGCAAGGAGCAACCTGAATTCAATATGCTTGACACGATATAGCAACAACACCAGAATTCTAAGGAAACAACCTCTCGGAAAGTTCACACTCAGAAACCCTAATACTGACGACTAATCGATTACCTATCACTTTTTAGGTTTTTAGATAAGAAGAACACTTATTATTAATTGATTATAATATGAGTATCCCATGGTGACTACGTCTAGACAACCATAAACTAATCGAAAACACAAAGTAGACGATCTACTACACACTAAATCATGAAAGACATTCACTTTAGCATGTATGGATAAATCAAACCACAAACAACCATTCATAAGCATGCATAATCATCAAACAATCAAACTCAGATCTGGACATTAACATAAATTCATAATCAAAATCCCAAAATCAATAAAAATCCAAACTTTATCATCCAATCATCGAAAACCTAGGTAGTTCTAATGGTTTTAGCCAAGAAACATCATAAAGACAAAAGAAACAAGTTTAATCAGAGAAAACATAGTTCAAATAGCAAATATCAAACGTAACCGAATGATTAAGCGTGATCTAAAGATTAATCTAACCGATATCGCTTCCAAACCTTCGATCTCCAAGCAAAATCCAATCTTGAATGCCAAAATCGCCCAAAGTTCCAAGCTTTTTCGTCTACAAGTCGATAATGATCAAGCGTAACCGACCAAATCTTAAAAAACCCTAAAATTCCCAAATTCTCGGTATAACGGACCTCTCGCGTACCGCGAGAGGCATTGGGTCACTACCTCGCGTACCGCGAGAGACAATTTAATCGGGTTGCTTTCTGGATCCCCTCGCGTACACCACTTGGGAAGATCTGAAGGCCAAATTCTTGAAAAAGTATTATCCCCCATCAAAGGCCGCCCGTCTGAGGGATCAGATCCACTCTTTCCGCATGGACCCCGATGAGCCTTACCACATGGCTTGGGAGCGGTTCAATACTCTGCTGAGCAAGTGCCCTCAACATGGCCTCTCTGATTGGGCATTGGTTGAACGTACGTTGCTCACGCATGAAATCATAACCATGAAATCTTGTCAATATAGAACGTACGTTGACAGGTTTGGACATTTAGCGGGTGATCAGGGCGTAGAGCAAGGATTCGGACTCGGCATAACCGGTGAGTTTCTAATCCCCCTCTTTTAAACGTTTTACTGTTTTGGGGCTGTCGTACATACGTTCACATGGTGTTAATATAATTAATCGTGTTAAGGGTTGTGAGTTCTAAACCAATATGCTTTGAGTATAAAAATGCTTATTTAAGAGTCGTAGTGTTCATAAAATGTGTGAGCTAGAGAGATGAGTTATTAATATGTGACGTGTTAAGGGTTGGTCAGGGAAAGTCGGGTTTAAAGTCAAATGGTTATGATTGTATGTGAGATATGTTGTTCTAGTATCGTGTGTGAGGTGTAGGTGTAGTTAATGAGTCTTGTATATGATGCGTGATATTATGTGTTTATATTAATGTGTCGGGTTTGCCTCGTTGTCGTTATGACACGGAAAACGGGATTGTGAAGGATGAGGTCCTTCGGGAAGTCACCAAAGGTGACATTTATTTAACAGGTTAATAATGATCTCGGGGTGTGTTGAACGCCCTGACGAGGGTGCAGTGATAAGGTATGTGTTTGTATTCGTATATATTTATTAATTTGCATGCTAGTAATGAGTTATATTTATGGTGTGTGAAATAGTGTTAATGTGATATGTTGATGATAGCAATGTGATATGTAAAGTTAAAATGACCGTTGATTTGTGACGTGACGTGTATGAGTGTCGTGTCAGTTAATTGTGAGCGCCTTGGGTAAGGATGGGTGTGTTAATGTCTAGAGTATGTTGTGTTAATTAAGAGTTGACTTAATGCTTGCTTCTTGAGTATTAGTTATCAGTATAGTATGTGAGTCCATGACAAGGGATTAACTATTCGTTAATAAATTGTAATATTATTTTTATAAGGACCAGAGGGTCTTGATTGAAATAAACTAAAGAACATGACGTGATGGTTTTTGTTTAAATTAAACTATTAGAACTCACTCAGCGTAGCTGACTTTGTGTGTATGTTAGATTGTTAGACATGTTTGGAGGCATCTAGGGCTGCCTGCAACTCTCCGAAACAGCCCCTAAAATTCTGGACGAGATATGGCTGATTGGATGGCTCAAGATCATCCTAAGAAGGGCCTAGAACAGCCTAGAATGGTTGCATAAATTAGCCCCAAAGCTGCTGCCAGGAACACTCTAGAACAACCATAATTTGCTTGATATTTTAATGGAAGACTCTAGATTTAGACTTGTATAAAATATGCATAGATTGGTCTAGATTGAGAAACATCTACACCAGCCCAAACAAGTATAAATAGGTTATAGATTTATTTGATCGTAACTTGTACGATTCTGTAACACATTACTTGAATTACTACATAACCGGGACAAAGACTTAACTTAGACCGAAATCTAAGTGCCGCACAGGAGTTGGAAGATCACTGTGTGACAAGTGGTACAAGAGCCGAAACGGTTAATTGGGATGACGAACAAGGAAAGCAAGAAAGAAGCAGCGAACAAAGAGAACGTCGCTAGCAAAGAGGAAACACATGATCATAACGAGACCTGACAAGAAGCTGAGAAAGAAAAAGGCACATCTAAGGATTTGGTTGGGTCCTTAGACAAAAAGGATGGCTGATGTTGAAGCATTGGTCACACAACTCGGAATATTAGTCGATGGTTCCTTGGAGAAGCTAGAAGCTTTGGGAACATTGCAAACTGAGTTAGATGGACTTAGAGAGGACTTCAAAGCTGCCATCGAAGTCATACGCCTCGAGTTGCAAGCCATGATCAAAAGGGAGACCAAATGGCTACAAAACGAGGTACACAACGGGTTCCAAAACTCTCACAAAAACTTTGCTAAATCAAAAGAAAAGGTGAACAACAAGGAATTTGATAGAACGAGTTGTAGTGCTAACATGATCACTCCAAAAGTTAAGGAGGCTAAAGCAACACCGTTTGTTGGTAAGCAAAATAACGACAAGAAGGATCACATAAAGGTAAGACTAGAAACATGTTTGAGGTCAATGCAACTACGACACTTCAAAAGCATTGGTTGACACAGGAGCAAGCCATAATTTCATTTTAATAGACGAATCCATAAGGCTTGGTGTCCAAATAAAAAAAACAAGATGCGATGATAAAGTCTTCGTATGGACTCATCCAACCAATAAAAGGGATGGCATACGGCGTTAAAGCCACGATGGGGAAATTGAAAGGCATGATAGACCTTTCCGTAGTACCAATGCATGACCACAAGTTCGTGCTTGGCCAAGATTTCTTCACAAAAGAATTAACATTTCCCATACCATTCGCAAACAAATTTTGCATCATGAACGGAGGCCAAACTTACACGGTCAAGTTAGAGTCAGACACTAGACGACAAGGTATGGTAATGACAACAATACAACTCGAGTTTAGTTCTAAAACAAAACCAGGCACAAGCTCATCACTACATGCATCTGTTAAAGCGAGACATGAACGAAACAAGGGCGTCTCGCACAAACACAGCAAGGACGTCGTGGATTTAGGTGGGAGAGAATGTCACGACCCTCCTAAAGTCAGGTCGCAACACCCGTGTTCCGGAAGGTTCCAGTCATGTTTGGAGGCATCTAGGGCTACCCGGAACTCTCCGGAACAACCCCTAAAAGTTTGGAAGAGATATAGCATATTAGATGGCTCAAGATCATCCCAAGAGGGCCTAGAACAGCCTAGAATGGTTGCACTAATCAGCTCCAAAGCTGCTTCCAGGAACACTCTAGAACAACCATAATTTGCTTGATATTTTGATGCAATACTCTAGATTTAGAGTTGTATAAAATATGCATAGAATGGTCTAGATTGAGAAGCATCTAGACCAACCCTGAACAAGTATAAATAGGTGATACGTTGTCATTTGTAAGGCACCCCACATAACCTACAACTCTTAGACTTGTAAATGCTTCTTGTACACTTGTTCTTGTAATCAATACAAAGATTTATTTGATCGTAACTTGTACGTTTCCGCAACACATTACTTCAATTACTACATAACTAGAACAAAGGCTTAACATAGATTGGAATCTAAGTGCCGCACGAGAGTTGAAAGATCACTCCATGACAATAAACGACCTTTGATACCATGTTGATGACTAAAAAGCTTAGACAACAAAAATGTGTGATCAATTTGTTGACGTGGTAGCCTAAAGCATAACAATCTCTGACTTAAAAGTTGAAACCACGTAGATACAAAATATGCAATGAAGTATGGGGGTGGAAAAATAGCAAAAATAATTATAGCATAAGTTTGTATTAAGTTTTTTTAGGGCCTAAAACAGAAATAAAATTAAGTTCGCTATTTTTTGTTAAAATAAAAGCTTGTTATTATACTAAGATTTCTGTATCTTCTATATATTTATAATTACAGATCACAAACCCACCATCAATAATCTCGAAGCCCATAACATTTAATCTTTTTTAGATTTAAAGACCCTAGGAAGATGGGACCACAAACAGCAACGCATCAGGCAGTGGCTTTCAATGGTGCATTGGTGCTTGATATATATTAACTATTTTTCAAGACTCAATCTTTGTAATTAGTAACCGAACCATGGGCATTGAATATTGAAGACGGATACAAAACCAATCCCCTTAAAACACGTGTTTAAACGCATGTCTCTGTTCTGAGCCAACGCGACGCACGACCGTGCACCTTACACGCACGGTCGTGCCACCCAATTTTACCTGGCAACGACTTTGGTGCTCGGTAACTCATGGACCAGAAGACCGATCAGGTTGTGCCTTCCCTTGGAATGATCGTGCCGTTTATTTGGGTGTTATATGTACACACGTCTATAAGATATAAATACATGCATTTAATAACTCTGTTTTTTTAAAGGCAATAACTCTGTTAAGAACTACCTTACGTACTTAAATAATTGCAAAGTATGTGACTTGTACCACATCTGTTGTATGGGGAACAAATGTGAGGTTTATAGACCAAATAGACTCCCTCACCCATAAGACTAGTTTTTTGGGAATAATTCTCCTGTTTGAGTTGTAACACTACCACGACCCTCCACTAACTGTGACTTTCTCATACTTCAAATTTGATTTCATTTGTGTATATTAATATCAAGAGTATAGAACTTTTAAGATGATAATTTATGAATATACGTATGATGATACACGAAATTTACTATAGTATATGAATAATAATCGCGTAGTGTTTAATTTCAAAAGGATGGTATGAGATGATAAAACATATATACAAACACAAATAACCTAAAAAACTTCTGTTTCAAGGGGTTGACCTAAAAAAATTATGTTTCAAGTAATACTTTCACTTTCAAATCCAGGGAGATTAGCAAAACAAGGACTTTTCTTTGGGTAAACCTGAACAAGCCTAAGATTCTGCCCAATTGTTAACTTTTCCCTTGCATAATAGGTGGTAAATTTTTTGTTGTCCAAGGATGTGGATTCTAGTAACTACTTCATTTTGGAATGAAGCAAATGGATCCCAAGTAAATGTAACATCTTTGGGTGGAGGGCGGAGATGGATCACCTTCCAACTCTTTTAGCCTTGTCAAAAAGAAATATGCAGGTCAATTCTCGTTTGTGCCTTCTTTGTGGGGAGGTTTTGGCGACAGCGGATCATTTGTTCACCCTACCTCTTCGGTTATTTGAAATCTCGTTAGTAATTGGTGTAGCATCCCTCAAATCTGTGTTTTCTCGGTGAAAATTTTATTTCATCTTCACAACACGATCTTATTAGGAGCCTCTCAGAAGGAGGTTTTTCACGGGGTCATCATATGTTATAATATCGAGAATGATCGCTAAAACAAGTGAGAATGATAAACGAGATCGCTAAAACAAGAGAGAATGATAAACGAGAGAAAAAATTGAGAGAGAATAATTGGGGGTAAAACTTATATGAATTGATTAATAACTTGAATAATGTTACAAAGAAGCTATTTATAGACAAAGCTAACAATCTACTGAACCAGGCGAACTTAATAAGTTCGCCCCTATACTAAACAGTAAGTTCGCTACTAAGTTCGCTAACACCCCCCCCCTCAAGTTGGAGGTGTATACAACCCCAACTTGGAAATGATATCTGAATACGGTTGACCAGCCAAACTCTTTGTGAATAAATCTGCAGGTTGATCAGAAGTCCGTGTGTGAGAAAGCAGAATCAAACCAGCTTGAAGCTTCTCACGGATAAAATGACAATCCAACTCGATATGCTTAGTTCGCTCATGAAAAACTGGATTCTTAGCAATATGAATAGCCGCCTGACTGTCACATTTGAGAGGAACAGGAGTAAGATTATCAAGCCGAAACTCCACAAACAACAAGTCAACCAAGCAAGTTCCTGTGTGACACGGCGAAGAGAACGATATTCAGCTTCAGCAGAACTAAGAGAAACAGTAGGTTGCTTCTTGGATTTCCAAGAAATAGGACTGTCCCCAAGAGAAATGAAATAGCCACTGACAGAACGTCGAGTATTAGGACAAGCTGCCCAATCAGAATCACAATAAGCAGACAAAGACATATCAGGAGCATTATTAAAGAACAACCCTTGAGATCAAGTGCCTTTGACATACCGAAGAGTATGCTACGCAACATCCTAATGAGGAACACGCGGATCACTCATAAACTGGCTGAGAAACTGAACCTCAAAAGCAAGATCAGGTCGAGTATGAGTAAGGTAATTGAGTTTACCAACAAGTCGACGATAGGCCAAAGGATCATCAAGAACTTGACCTTCGTTGAGCTTGAGTTGTAAATGTAAAGGCAAAGGAGACGAAACAGAAGAAACATCGTCGGTAGAAAACTCAGTCAGCAAATCATTCGCAAATTTGCGTTGAGTCATAATAAGACCAGAGGGAGATTTGAGAACCTTAATGCCCAGAAAGTAGTTGAGAGTGCCAAGATCCTTGATCTGGAAAGTGGAATGTAAGAAAGCCTTCAAAGCAGATATTTCTTGATCATTATTACCAGTAAGAAGAATGTCATCAACATAAACAGCGACATGAACAACAGAATCCCCCATCGTCTTAGAGAATAAAGAATAATCATTGGGAGACCGCATATAACCTTTGGTTTTAAGAGCATCAGAAAGCTTTCCATACCACTGCCTTGAAGCTTGCTTCAAACCGTAAAGAGCTTAAAGACATGATCAGGAGAGGATAAAGGCATTCTAGGAGGAGGAAGCATATATATGTCTTCGTCAAGATCCCCATGTAAAAAAGCATTATTAACATCCAATTGATATAAACCCCATTGTCGTTTAGTGGCAACAGCAATGAGACTACGAATAGTAGTCATCTTAACGACAGGAGAAAAAGTCTCATTGAAATCAATTCCTGCTTTCTGAGTATCACCACGAACAACCAAACGGGCTTTGCAACGTTCAACAGTACCATCAGCATTATACTTGACTTTATACACCCATTTGCACTTAATGGCCTTTTTACCTTTAGGTAAATGCATAACCTCCCAATTTTGATTTCTTTCCAAAGCAGTAAACTCTTTAGTCATAGCCTCTTGCCAAGCAGGATGGTTAGCAGCCTCATGATAAGAAGAAGGTTCTTTAACAGAATCAAGATTTAAAAGGAGCTGCTGGGAATCAGGAGAAAGATCAGCAAGATTAACAAAATGAGAAGTTTGGCAAGCACTCGACAAAGTATGAAAACAAGACGAATTGACAGAAGAAGCAGAATTGCAAACATAATCCTGCAGATGAGTAGGAGGAACAGAAGAACGAGTAGATCTCCTAGGCTCCGGAGGTGGAGGATGAGGAATAGGAGAAACAGGAGGAGGAGTGGAATCAACTTCAGGAGCAGCCGAAGAAGATGAAGGAACAGCAGCTGGATCTGTCTCCTCAAACAGATCATTTAGAGAAGGGAACAAATAAGAAGGATCTGAAGAGTGTAAAGAAGGGAAAATGTGCTCAAGAAAAGTCACATCCCGAGAAACAAGAACTTGTCGAGTGTCAATATTATAAAGCTTGTAACCTTTCTTTCCAAAGGGATAACCAATAAAAATATAAGCTTAAGCTCTAGGCTGAAATTTATCTCGTCCGGGTGTAGAGGTAGAAGCATAACACAAACACCCAAAAGTGTGAAGGTGGGTATGAAGGAGTTTTACCAAAGAGCATCTCAGAAGGAGATTTTCCCTTAAGAACCCGTGTGGGGAAAATATTAATCAAATGAGTAGCAGTGAGAACGCATTCACCCCAAAAAGTTATCGGTAACTTGGATTGAAACATAAGAGCACGAGCAGTTTCGAGAAGATGCTTATGTTTACGTTCCACCACCCCATTCTGTTGAGGAACCCCAGGACAAGTAGTCTGATGAATAATACCCTTATGTTTAAAATATCCAGCTTGATGAACACCCGAACCAAGTTCAAAAGCATTATCAGATCGAACACGCTTCACTTTGGTACTGAACTGAGTCTCAACCATTTTAATGAATCCTTGAAGAATAGTAAAGGCATTTCCTTTAGTTGTCAAAATATGAGTCCAAGTGGTTCTAGTAAAATCATCAACAATGGTGAGGAAATATTTATATCCATTAAATGTAGTAGATCGATACGGTCCCTACGTATCAATATGAATAAGATCAAACATTTGAGAACTGGATATACTACTAGATGCAAAAGGCAGTTTATGATGTCTAGCCTTAGGACAAACAGAACAATCATCAATAGAATAATCATGTGCACAAATAAATACATTCAATTGCTTAAGTTTGTACAAATGTAAATGACCAAGACGAGTATGCCAAAGTTTCAAATAAACAACAGAATTATAGTGAGAAAAAGAATCAGCTATAACAGAGAAAATTTTATTTGGATTCAAAAGATAAAGGCCGTTGAGAAGATCTCCCAGGGCCAACGGACTACTCAGCGAAGGGGCCTGCAAGAAACAAGTAGTTTCAGAAAACTGAAAAAGACCCTTTATATCCCTACAAAATTTAGGAACAGATAAGAGATTGTGCTTGAACTGAGACACAGAAAAGACAGTAGAAATAGAAAACGTCTTGGTAAGATGAACTGTTCCGACCTGCGTAACAGTTAAGACATGACCGTTTGAAAGAAGAACATAAACGGGTGAGTTAAGCAATTGAACATCATAAAGTAAATTGAAATCAAAGCACATATGATTAATTTCACAGGTATCAATGATCCAAGTAGTATCGACCATAGTCGAATTGCAAGTAATAATACCTGCAAAATTTGCAAAGCTGAGTGGTTGAACATTAGTAACACCACCCTGAACCCCATAATTCTGCTGAAGAAGTTGCAACAGATTGTTGTACTGTTCAGAAGAAAGAGCATTAAGAGCACCAGAAGTAGGAACAGTAACCCCAGCATCAGAAACAACATTAGTAGCAGCTTTGGGTTTAGTAAATTTGAAATCTTTAGGAAACCCAATTAAAAGATAACATTTGCTGGCATCATGTCCTGGCTTCTTGCAATGTCAGCAAACAGAACCTTTCCGAGCACTGTAATTCTTTGGTACTTGCACATAAGCATTCATAGAAGCATTCTGAGGAATAAACTGAGCCGATTAATGAAGCTCCCTCTGTTTCTCATCTTGAATAAGAAAAGCATAAGCTTCATTGATTGAGGGAAGAGGCTTAATCATGATAATATTCCCACGAATCATGTCATAACAAGGGTTAAGACCCATCATAAGCTTCATTGATTGTATTAAGCTCATCCCAAACAGCTTTGATTTTGGTAAAATATGTAGCAATATCATCATTCCCTTGAGAAATAGCAGAAAGAGACTTCTACAATTGATAATATTTGGCCCCATTACTCTGTCCATACCGGTCAGTTAACTCTTTCCAGAGTTGTCGAGCAGTCTCAACATACAAAACGCTCTCACTGATATCACTGGACAAAGTGTTCAAAATCAAAGAAATAACCATATCATTGCATCTTTTCCATAACTCCAAATTAGGAGAGGAAGTAGGTCTGACAACAGTCTCATCAACAAAACCAAGTTTGTTCTTAGCAGATAAGGCAATGGACATGGCACGTTTCCAGGATCCGAAAAAAGAGCCGTCAACTGTTTTAGAAACAAGTAAGAGGCTCCGATGATCAGATGAATGTAAGAACAAATGATTAGAAGAATCCATAGGAACAACAACTGCGGGATCAACAGTAGGAGGCATGAAAAGCAGAAAGAAAATGAAGACCGGAATAAGCGAACTTGTTAAGTTCGCCCGCCAAGAAGCGAAATTGTTAAGTTCGCTGAAAAAAGGAACAGGCGAACTTAATAAGTTCGCCCGTAACAAACTATCTCAAGTTCGCCTGCACGAACAGAAAAACGTGAAATCGATCCAAAAATCATCATAACTCAAAATCAGAGAAGTATATGAAGAAATCCAACCGTATGAATGATTATAAACAAAAAAACGAAGGTTTTGAATGGATCAAAACTGAAAACAACCCCCAATTGACACAAAAAATGAGAAAACGAATGAAACAACAAAGAATGAGTGTGAAAAAAGAAAAAATCACATAATTGAGCATATATGCTCTGATACCATGTTATGATATCGAGAATGATCGATAAAACAAGCGAGAATGATAAACGAGATCGCTAAAACAAGCGAGAATGATAAACGAGAGAAAAAATTGAGAGAATAATTGAGGGTAAAACTGATATGCATTGATTGATAACTTGAATAATGTTACAAATAAGCTATTTATAGACAACGCTAACTATTTACTGAAGGCCCCTACTGAACCAGGCGAACTTAATAAGTTCGCCCCTATACTAAACAAGCGAACTTATCATAATTACTTGTTAGAGTATTTGAAAGTTAGAAATGAAATTGATTTCTCTAATAAATGGTTAAGATGTAAAAAAATCTTTGAAAACATCAAGATTCTTGAATTTTTATAGTTAAAGAATAGATATATACACAAATCTCACTGAAAAGATTGATGTAATTTTAATCTCTTACAATTATATTTTAGTCCTTTTCGATTTGTTTGCCGGCGTCGTGTTTTGCTTGGGACTGATGTGTTTTTATAAAATTTTGCCTCTTGAAAAAAAAAATATATGAATCACCTCTTCTAGGAGATGAGTTAATACGGTTACAGTGGCAGTTTAATGGAAAGTTGACAACCTTTTCTTTTTTTGAGGAGTCGCAGCTTTTTTATGTTTCTTAAATAAAAATAATATTATATAGATAAAAGGACAGTAAATAGGGTAACGCACGGGTTATGCTGACAAATCTTGTGGTTTGAGCTGTGGACCTAACCATTTGACCATTCTTTTATTTTCATCCTTTTATAACTTACTTGTTAGACCCTTTCTTTTTTAAATACTTCACATTTACCTCCCTTTTCTAAATTATTATATGGGGTAAAGTTAATAGATTCTAAGGAGTGTCACTCAGGTATGGGGATCGAGGCATGAGTAGAGAAGTTTGAAGCCGTTGTCCAACTGCTATTTGCCCATGATTGAATGTTATGTTTTCTGTCTATACTTGTAATCACCCTGCTTCCTATTCCTCTGTTTCTGTTCCTCCTTTTTGTTACTTCTCCGGCTTCGGACAACGAGATCCTGATCCGACGCCGACGACTCGACCAATTCATCTAATTCCTCTTCTCGTTCTTCATCGCCTTCGAATTCATTGTGGCGGTCGTGACGAGCGGTTACGACGTTGTTTATGGTTATACGTCGGTCGTGAAGCTGGTGTTGCTGACCCAGTTAGGTGCAGTGGAATTACAGACTTGCAGAGGCTTTATTAGGCTAGAAGGAGTTTGCTTAGTTTAAATATATATAAAAAGAGGAAAATTTAGGGAACTTTGGATTATGTGTCTACCGCTAGTATTTCAGGTTGAATTTGAGTAAAAATAAGGTCGTTGTCACTCATTAGTTAGAGCCATTAAGTTGCTTAAGGTTGTGCCCCTTATACCCTAATATTAAAATAAAAATTATTAAATAGGTTATGATATGCATCTTAAATATACTTTTTTGCTTATTTTGAAATTTGAAAAAAAAACATAAATCAATTTAAGTTTGATTAAAATCCAGGTCTATGGTTTAAATGCAACTCTTACCGTCGTGTGTTATACCATCACCGAACACGACGGGGTGGTAATATGGACTTGCGGGCGTGTGCGGCTACACTACCCCTTTCACCAGCAGCGTCACATTATAGCAAACGTGTGGGGGTTTCCACAACTCTTCATGTCTCTCTAGTCGCACAATTTTTGAATGTTGAGGCTTCCCAACCATTGTACAACGATTAAAAAAAAACTTTTTTTAGTTAAAAACAACTTAAATTGTGTGTGTATATATATATATATATATATATATATATATATATATATATATATATATTATATGTGTGTAAATATATAGGCAATGGTTTAATTCAAAATACTAAATATTACGAGAACACGTCGAACAAAATGTATCATTCACTTTTTCAATTTTAAAATGTTTTAAAATATAAGAAAATAGTATAAATGTAATATTTATTCGTTTTTCATAAAATTCAAACAAAAAGATAAGAACAAATTTTGTTTATATACATATCTACACATGTGTAATTTATGTGTAGGTGTGCTACACATGTGCGGAAACTTTTAAATATATAAAAACGTATAAAAAACTAGTTTAATGATTTTTTATGTACATAAACATACATATTTTTATGTAAAAAGTTTAATTTTTTATAAAAAATTACCATAGATCAAAAAATTAAACGATTTAAGTTTGTTCCCTCTGTTCTAGTATAATTTCTTTGTTCTAAAATGAATATATCTCTCTCTCTCTCTGTATATATATATATGGGGAGGTTCAAATAAAAAGTAGGTTTTCGCAAAAAAAATCTAAGAAATGACCAAAACGCTTAGAAACGATATCAAACGAACTCCGATTGAGCTCATTTCAGCGGCGTTGAAACCATCTCGTCGAAATCTACCATCTTAGTTTTTAGGATTTAGCTTTTAAGATTTAGATTTTATGTTTGGTTTAGCTTTTAGGGTTTAGATTTTATGGTTTAGGTTTTTTTTAGGGGTGGGGGTGGGGGTGGGGGGTTTAGGTTTTTGGGGGTGAGTGGGGTGGGGGGTTGAGGTTTTTGGGGGGTAGGGTGGTGGTTTTAGGCTTTTTGGGGTGGGGTTGGAGGGGAGTTTAGGTTTTTGGGGGTGCGGGTGGAGGGGGGTTTAGGTTTTTGGGTCCGGATTAAAGTTCGATGAGATGATTCCAACGCCGGTGGAATGTGCTCAATCGGAGTTCGTTTGACCCACTTCTAAGCGTTTATTAGCGAAAATCACTTTTTAGTGAAACATTCCCCTATATATATATATATATATGTGTGTGTGTGTGTGTGTGTGGTATATATTGGGTGGAATCCCTATTGAGTTGTGAAAACTCTAGAAACCCACTATGTGGTTCTTATTTAGCCACCTCATCCATTCCACCAATTTATATTTTAATCTCTTAAGGGTAGAAACGTAATTTCCTCTTATCTAAGACTTTTTATATTTTTTTTTATTCTCTCACATTACATACTATCTTTCCTCATTTATTACATCAATTTTATCACCCCATATTACCTCCCACGATTTTCAAGATCCTTTCATCCTCTTTATTTACTATTTTGTATCTCATTCATTTAATCAATTCACTTCCCTTCTCATTCAATCTTCTCCGTTACTCCTTAAGCTTCCATTAATGGATGAATCCTCAAATTCTACCCATTTCGATGCCCAACCATTAAATGTAGATTACCTATTAATGTTTTCCCCTCCCTATCCATTAATGTCTTCTTCCCCATCAATGCTTGTCCTCCCACCACCAATAAATGATGATTTTTGCTCATTTGATGAAATACCTTTGATTTGCAATATTCCTTCTCCAATTTAAGGTAATTATTTTTTTCTATTTCCATTTATATTTATTATTTTTTTCTTTTTCCATTTATATTTATTTTCTACTGTCATTTTTTTTTATATTTTTACATTATTTTCTAATTTATTCCTTTTCATTTCTTTTCATTAGTTAACATACCCACAGATGATGCTTTTGTTTCTCATTCTCCAAATGGAACCACTTATTGGTGTCCCAATGTTCCAGAAGAATGTAAACCTGTTTTAGGTAGTGTATTCGATTCTTGGATGGATGTTGTTAACATGTATGAGAAATATGTAAAAGTTTCGGGTTTCTCTGTTCGTAAAGGCCAAACTAAGAAATTGAAGGGCAAGTTAACCCACAAATACCTTAGATGTAATAAAACTGGTAAGCCTCAACATAAACGTAAGTTTGATACTTTGGATGAAAGTTCAATGTACATTAGGCAAAGTTCTTTTACTGTTAGTGATTGTCAAGCCCATATAACAATACATGTTTCTAATGATTTTTCCAAGTTTGAGATCTTAAAGTTTTCTGAGGAACACAATCATCAATTTGTTGATACATCTAATCGTGATCTTACCAAGGCCGCTCGTAAGTTACCTTTTTCATCCCAACAGTTTATTCATCAAATGAGTTTGAATAGAGTTGGTCCGACTATATGCCATAGGTTGCAAGTTTCCATGAAGGGTGGTCATCATAATGTTCGTGGTACTCCCACCGATTTCAAAAACTTTAGTCAATCTATTAGACTTTTTATTGGTGATTAAGACTCTCAGTTACTTATTGATCGTTTTGAGAATCTCCCTGATTTTTTCTTTGACTTCACTATTGAAAAAGGCGAATTGAAATCTGTTTTTTGGACGGATGAGATATCCAAGTTAACATACCATGCATTTGGTGATGTTATAGCTTTTGATGCTACCTATCACACAAACAAGTAAGTGTAACAACTATTTTTTGAGAATTAATTTTTTATTATGGTAGTTTTTAGTTGTTACATATGTAACCACTATATATTACTGTTACATACATATGTTTATTATAGAATTGTTACATTTTGTAACCACTCATTTTTTGATATATTATATATTTGTTACATATGTAACATACATTTAATATTGATATTTAAAAATAGGTACAATATGATTTTTATACCTTTTACTGGGGTTGACCACCACAAGAAATGCGTTACATTTGGTGCTGGACTTTTAAACAGTGAGACAATCGACTCTTATAAATGGTTACTTGAAGGTTTTTTAAGAGCTCATCCGAAGCCACCAAAGTTAGTTATAACGGATCAAGATCCTTAAATGAGGCAAGCCATTTTGCAGTTGTTTTCTGAATCTCGTCATAGGCTTTGCATGTGGCATATAATGAAGAAACTTCCATTAAAGGTAAGATTTTTTACATCTATATATCATTTTAATTGTATTTAATTAATTTTTTTTAATACCTTATCAGGTTTCTAGTGATTTGCTCTGAAACACGAACATTAAGTCATGCATTCACCGTCTGGTCTGGAATATGTACATCACACCAGAAAGATTTGAAAGTAAATGGAAAGAACTAATTGTTAAGTTTTCATTGGCAGATAATACATGGTTGTCTGATATGTATGCCATTAGGGATCGTTGGGTTCCAGCTTTTTTTTTAGAGAAATCCCCATGTGTTGTTTGATGAAGACCACTTCCCGTTGTGAAAGTTCCAATGCTTCTTTTAAAGTGAATTCTACCAGTGCTAACACCCTTATTCAGTTTATGTTGTGCTTTGATACTCATCTTGATAACCAAAGTTATAATCAGAGAATGGCTGAATTTAAGACCTTTTCATCATCATTTGTGGATAGTACAGGTTTAGCTATCGAAAAGGATGCCTTTGATTTATTCTCGAAGACAATTTTTATGGAAATTAGAAAAGAGATTTTGAAGGGTAAGTTTAATTGTTACATATCTAATTATGAGGTTTTGGATTGTTGGACTATTTATCATGTTATACATCTAGATAAAAGAAATGATGTCACGAACACTTTAAAGGTAACTATTTTTTTTCAACAAATTATATATTTTGGCATTCTTTCCATTTATTAATATTTTTTTTTCCAACAGGT
The DNA here is from genome assembly GCA_023525975.1 of Smallanthus sonchifolius. Taxonomy (NCBI): domain Eukaryota; kingdom Viridiplantae; phylum Streptophyta; class Magnoliopsida; order Asterales; family Asteraceae; genus Smallanthus; species Smallanthus sonchifolius. Next base: position 53,010,320 of record CM042041.1, on the reverse strand, counting down.
TAAATACAACTCAGTTGACCATTCAGTGTCATGTTCTTGTATGTGTTTCATTCGTATTGGTTATCTTTGCCGTCACATCTTTTGTGTTTTTCGAGTCAACAAAGTTGAGAAAATCCCAGTTGACTATATTTCGACCGGTTGGCGACGAAATGTTCTACCAAAGCGAATTTTTTATATTGAAAATCGATATGGTGTTGATACTAATCCGGTATGTCTTCTGAGAAATGAGATTTTAGATCTAGTTTTTTATTGTGTTTATGTTTTAAGGTGTGATATTGAAGTTTTTACCTTATTTGCTAAGCATAATAGAGGTTTAAAAGATCAAGTATTAATCAAAGTTGACAAGTCTTTAGAAACCAGAATCTCTACTATTGCAGATTTACTTGGACAATCTATAGATGTTGACGTGTCCATTACCAATCCTCAATCTATTCAGAACAAAGGTTGTGGTAAAAACCGTCGCATTTTAAATCCTGGTGAGAATTTTGTTGAGAAGCCACCCAAAGCTGCAAGGCTATGCAGAACATGTAACAAATATATAACAGATCATGATTCAAGAAACTGCAAGGAGAAGAACAAAGACCCTCAACCTGTTCTAGAACAAGACCCTCAAGTTGTTGCTGAACAAGACTCTTAACAACCCCCTCAACTTGTTGCAGTAGAAGACTTTTTAAATATTTTTGTTAAATTATGTGTATTTTGTGTTACACTATGTAACAGAACAACACTCCTTTTGTTATGTTGTTACAAGATGTAACTAAATTTGAATGATATTTCGTATGTCCTTTTTAATTTTGTTTACTATTAATGTTTGTTTATATTTTTTATTTTGTTTATAATTTTAATTTGAATAAAATTCGGTCATCAAACTTCAATAAATTTTTTAATCTACTTTTAATTTATTATTTTCCTGTTTTATACTTTTTATTTTTTTTTTAATTCTTTGGGGGTACCTACTAGTGAACATTAAATATTCTCTTCTTTTTTAATATTAATTAATATAAATTTTAAATGTTAAACAACTTATATCCCTATGTTTTATGTGCCTCTAACTTGTAACATTTTTCCCCGTTCAATTAATGATTAAGTCCTTTCTCACCTAACACATGTACCACCCCATCATTTCACATCAAACTTTTATCCTTTTTTTTAATATTCTAAGTCTCTAGGTTCTTCATCTATAAACCTATTCACATCAATTCTTTCCACCTAACCCACACCCATTCACCCCTCTCTATATTTTTTAAACGGTTCTTTTCTTTTAATCATCTTTTTTATTGTGTTTTTTTCTTACTATTTAATTGTCTAATATGAAATTTTATTTCATTCTCTTTTTTAACCCATATTTTGTTCTGCATCATAATGTCTAACCCCCATAGAAAGTATTTCAAGCTTATTAAAACTGAATCATCAAGTAAGCAACCTGAAATCGCAATCAAGTCACTACAAGGGAATGTGAAAGTTGAACTCCCACCAACCTCCAACAATCTTCATGTGAAACATGAACCTCTTGATAAGAAGTCACTAAAGTTGGAAATCCCATCACCCTTAAAGTTGGAAGGCACGGTACATGAAGATCTCCCTCCCCTCGGTGTTAAAGATGTTGTTTTTGTTCAAGAAAGTATCATCTCTAAAGACCATTATCCCCCACATGCTTCTTTTGATTTTGGTCCTTTTGATGATAATTGGGTTTTAAACTACGACTTCTCCTAACATTCCATTCCAAATAATCCAACAAACTACTTGTTTCCATACATTACCACCCCACCAGACGAAGATTCCAAATCAGTTGATTCGGTTGAATCCATTGGTACCCTTATCAGTTGGGCTAATCATAACCCATGGGAGGACGAAATGAGCACAGATTCATATTACAATCCTTTTGAAGATGAGTTCAGTGTTTTTGAGGATTAGTAATTAATAGTTATGTATGGATTTTAAATCCTTTTTTTATGTTTATCATCGTTGTATTTTGTTATTTTCATGAACAAATAGTTTCCCAAATCTTCATTTTCTCTCATTTTATTTAACGTTACATATTTGTTACAATATTAAAATTAATTATTAATTTTGTTAATAGACATGGATAGTTGTTACACATATGTTACATTAAAAAAATATAATATGTATCCGATTTTACCACCCTCCATTTCCTACTACATTTTCCTTATATTATTATTTTATCTTTTCTTTTTCACCTTTTCTACCTAATAAAACTAGTAACATTTAAATTAGGTTTCCGGTTATGGTTTTGTTGCATGGATCGATCCTCCTTTATGTCCCAGAGCCGCTCATATTGTTCCCGGGCTTATAAGAAACAAGAATAAGCATGAAGCTTTGTCAAAAGACCTTGGAAATCAAATTTGGATGTTGAAACTTTACTTAATTATAAATTGGGTTTTTTTCTTCATTGTTTGGTTGTTTTGATTAACATTTAGTTTGGAGGTTGAAGCTTTGTGAAAGACCTTAGCTCAACATTTAGTTTTAGTAGTGCATGTAGTTTGGTTTTTTTTTTGTTTTAGGCTTTTTAGTTTGAATATGTTAAAGCCCCTGGTTACAAGTTTAGTTCTACTAGTTCAACTAGTATGGTAACTAGTTGTTTTATGTCTTATCTGTATATTGTACTTTATTAGTACTTTTTGTTTGGTTTCCTATGTTTCCCAATAAATTATGTTTTATGTTGCTTTATATTTTATTATTATCCTTTTTAAACTTGATGTTGCATCCCTATGTACTTTTTCCAAGTAACCTCACTCACCCATTTTATCCCAAATATTTTTTTCTTTTTTTTAATAATATCGATATTCAGTTATTATTGATTTTTCTTTTTTTTGTCAATATTATTATTTTCATAATATCACAACAATAATAAACCAAAATGTTACATAGATGTTACACCGTATAACTAAATATAATAGATTTTAAATGTAAGTACTTCCAAAAGATGAAGACTGTATATTACGTATCAGAACTGTTGTTAAAACAACAGTATTAAATTATCCAAAATAACAATCTGACGTAACCAAATTTAATTAAAACATACTTAAGATGTGATAATCCCAAAAATGTAACATCCTTGTCACTTTCTTCCCTCTCTATTACTTCCTTTGTGCTCCAGCCTGGACTTTTCTTTCTAAAGATTAGCCGATGATTGTAGAATATGAGTTGCATACTTCTTCCTCAATGCATTCAATTGTCTTATCTTTTTCATTCCATTTGAGTTCAACCCACACATGAATGGTTCTTTTATCCCCATATACTTCTCCATATGCCTCATGACAAAAACCCCACAGTCAACCTTATTATGTTTTGTTGCCCATGGAATATCAATCTTTTTTATTTTTGTATTTTTTTATCTCATATGCTTTTGGATGACCGTGTCTTTCTAGGTACTCCACAAACAAATCTTTCTGCAAGTATAAAAAGTGTTAAATTTTTCTATATCACGTAACATTTATTTGAATAAAAGTCTTACAATTTTGTATGTAGAGTCATTTTTGAAGTAGTCCTCACTATCCTTTATCCCCACTAGAGCGATTGATTCATGAAAGTTGCCAATCACTGTTATCGCAACATTCTTCAAGTCAAAATTTAGCAGGTAATAGTGACCGTGTTCAAGTATAGGGAATAGAATGATATCAAATTGTTTCATTTCGTTCATCATTTTATTCCCAGAAATCCCTCCATACATATTTCTTCGGAACCTTTCATAACGTTCATCCGGACTTAAGTCGGTCCTGTTTAGCATCCAATCAACCTGCATATTACCACAACACACAACTATTTAATATCATTTCTACTTATTTTAAATTAGTATTTACGAAACTTACAACCACATTTGTTCCAACAAACAATCTGTATGGTGAACCAGGTGATCTGAATTTTTCTTCATAGTTTAAAACTTTCACCCATGCATCTATAATATTGTTATATAGTTTATCCCCAGGCTTCAAGCTCCGAACAATTGACAATGTCAATTCTAAGTTATTCACACTTCTGAACACTACTTCCATTCTGCTATACAAAATCCAATGTACTTGTTACATTATTTTTACATTGTTATTACATAAATTGAAAAACTATAACAGCATATATTATTAAAGGATAGTTATACGTTTAATAAGTTTACCCATACCTGTTGTCTTCATTTTGTTTACCACTTTCATCTAGGCCTGTTGATACAAATTCACCTCTGAAAATAAACTTCTAAATAAATTGTTCTTCTCTAGTCAATGTTTTATTTATATTTATACCCCTTATTAAAAAAAGGTGACTTATTAACATCTGTAACTCCTTTCTCTCTCAATGATTTTTTTCTTGTAGCTTCTAACATTGCAATCACATTTTCTTTACTTATTCCACTCGCGCCTAATTCAATGTAACAATAATGTAAGTAATAATGAAATTCCAATATTTAAACTTTAATACTCATACAAGAATATAAATTCACTTGCATGTTTCCTTTTTCTTCAAAACATCCGCAATTCCATTTGAATTATCACCTATAGATGTTTTTGTAGGAAAACAAATACTTATTATTTATTTGTAATTTACTTGTAATAACAACGTAACCTTGATGTAATTATTAATAAACAATTAATCTTACATGTATCTTGATTAACCGGTACCCACTCCCATTGTTTTCTTTTTTCTTTCATCGATTCAACCTCATTACTGAAATATTGACTAATAGGCTCCACATCCAATGGTATATCAGTTTCTATATCCTCTTCACCACCTAGGATTTCATTTTCTTTTTGTACTTCCTCATCCGCTTCCTTATCTAATATTTTTATATATAAAAACTGTTATACATCCCATATTACAAAAAAAAAGGTTATACCTCTAATATTTGGGTTTGCAATCTCTGACCTTTATTAATTTGACCCTATGGCGTTAGAATTAGTCCATCTTGTATTAAACCAAGACTATAATTTGGGCCATCGTTATCATCAACATTCTTCACTCCCTCTTCATCTGTTTCCCATATCCATTTATAAATAACAGTAAATTTCAGATTATTTATAATAACTATTCACACAATGAAACAAAATATAACTTACTCAATTTACATGTTGCTTCATTTTTTGGTTTTTCATTTTCATGCATCTGTTTATTCATATCCACATCCACATTTTCTTCTTTCTCATCTATTTATTAAATTGTTACTTTTAGTTTCTCTTTTTTTAATAAGGGTAATAACCTGTAACTAATGTACTCTTACTTGTTGCTTCATTATTTTCATCCACAGTTGTTTTCCTTGCTTCAACCACATCCACATCCTTCTCCCCTGCATTCACATATCTTTCTGAATTTGTGTTTTGTATGCAATGTAACAACAATGTAACTATTATTTTATATAGAACTTACTAGTTCCTTTATCCGTTTGTTGATTGATTTCTTCAACTTCCTTTTGTATGTACTGTTTTGGCACTTTAGGAACCTTATCAAAATCAATGTTCCAGGCTTCAACATTTTGTCCTATTTTTTTTCATTTTGTGTTCATAACTTTATGTAATCATAAAGAAACTTAGCTACTTATCAAAACCAATGTTACCTGTATTTTGTTGTTTCCCCAAGCTATAATTTGGTTCATCTTCAATATGCTTACACTGTTTACTTTTCTCATCCATCTTCCCTCCTTCAATATGTGTTAATAATGTTACATTGTTATTAAATTTAAGTTTAGACATGTCTAAAATGTATAAAGATAAATTTTATGCATTACCTATTTCAGTTGTTTCCTTCTGAAATTCTTGACTAACATCAAGATTATCATCACCTTCCAAGTCCACTGCAATATCTATGTAGTTATCTTCCATTACATTCTCATTAACACCTGCATATTGAAATTTCTTTTGTAATAAGAATCAATATCTATAAAAGTATAAATTACCATCAATTTCTTCATCCACAACAGTTACATTAAGTTTATTACATAATTGCCACACTAAGTTACATCAGTTACTTTAATGTTAATGGATCTGATTATGAACTTTGTTAACACTTGTTATTATAATAACATCGGTTACATTGGTTACAATAATGTTACATTGGTTTTACATTTTAATTTAGACATGTCTAAAATGTATAAAGATAAATTTAATGCATTACCTATTTTAGTTTTTTCCTTCTGAAATTCTTTACTAACATCAAGATTATCACCAGCTTCCAAGTGCAATGCAATATCTATGTTGTTATCTTCCATTTCATTCCCATTAACACCTGCATATTGAAATTTGTTTATAATAAGAATCAATATCTATAAAAGTATATATTTTTAAAATACATATATAAATTACCATCAATTTCTCGATCCACAATTTCTTCATTAATTTTTTTCAACACATCTCCTATCTTTGAATTAGTTTTCGTCAAACTGTTGTCTTGTGGCCATACGGGTTTAACTTGCAAAATCAATTCATGCCTTTCCATTAAACTAACCACCTTTGATCTTTCTGTATTTTTGTTATAAATCACAGATAGATCATTTTCAATCTCCTTTTTCTTTTCCACAAAATCATCCAATTTCTTTAACACACCGATATACTCCTCCTATTAAAATACATTGTTAATTACATTCTTATAATGAAAGAAAAAAAATTTAACTTTTCATAAAATTAATTACCTGGAATTCAAATGAAATATGTTCCATTTCTCCAACTGTCTGATTATTAATAGATATCGTCAAACCCTTGAACCTACCTTTACCAATGTCTTTCCCTTTAATTTCCGACCTCTCTCTTATCCTCAGCCTATCCATTGTCCAGAAAGTTATTTGATTTACTGTATAGTCAACCTTCATCTTCCGGCACTCCACACTATCCACATATAACATCTGCACCAATGTAAATTAATTTAACCTATTTTGTGCTGGAATATAAATAAAAAGCTTATGTATTTTTAAATAATGTAACAACAAACAATTTACCAGTTCCTACATTGTAACATTATGTAACATTATTATATTACATAATGTAACATTTTTGCATACTAATAAACTCAATATATTAACATTTAGTAAAAACACACTGTTCCTGTTCTTAAACTAATATAAAAAATTCTTTTATATTTTTGTTGTTACATTCTGTATTAATAATTTAAATTTAAATTTACAGAATTCTAATATTTACAGAAACAAATTTAAAAGATAAGTTACATACCGTTAGAACAGTAAGTGGCCCACTAAATGGTGAGCTGTTATCAAATCTATTTCACCAAATCTTACACACCTTCAAATTATCTATAATATAATCACACTAGTCAATCTTTCTGAAATCTGTTTCGGCTGTAAAATATTTCAAAATTTCTTCTTTCAGCCTCCCTTGTTTTAAACATTGTATCAATACTGTTACAAATAACATTACAAAGTCCATCCTAAATTCAAAACTATCCTCATCCCTTGCACTCTTAGTATGTCTAACTATTTCAGATGGTGCCACAAAACGACCCTCATACTGATCTCTCCATTCTTTAACCTTGTCATCTAAGATTTCTAACGGTGTAATTGAATACAATTTTATACCTCCTTTTGGCACCCCTAGAAGACTATGAATCGAATCTTTATCAACTTTAATATGCCCACTAGGAGTCCTGATTTCCATCTTTTTAGCCTTGAATTTGTCTTCCACGTAGTGTGCTAATTTAGATGGTATGACATCCACTTTAAAGGTCAGAAGTTTACCATTTTTCGTACAACGGCTTTTTGCTTGTCTTTCAAAATTGAAATGCACTTACATAGTTGGTTTGGTGATGACCTAGTTTGTAAACCTAACCAGTTTTCTATGGTTGACTCACTTATCACCTTATTTTTCTTTTTTCTCAACTCTAAACCAGAACTTTCTTCTATATCCTCAACTCTCACCTTTTTACCTTTTTTATCTTTTCCAGATCCTCTAGATTTACTTTCAGAGATCAATATTAAATCATTTTTCTTTAGCCTTACTCCTTTCTTCTTACTAGACGATTCTATCTCTATGAAAACCTTGCCAATTATATAAAATAAAGAGTTATGTAAATCTAACAAGTTTCTTATTATTATTTGTTTATAAATTAATAAATTAACCTGTCTTTTTTTTCTTGCTTAATTTTTTTTAATCCATTTTGATTCTTCGGTTGTTTTTTCACCACCATCTGATGATTCCCTTAATTCCGATTTCTTTATCTACTTTCCACATTTTACTGGTCTGTCATTATCAGTTTCTTCAAAAACTGTATTTTAATAAAAACACTTTAATTAATCAATTACTAAAGCATACATTTTAAAAAAATCAAATGTATCTGACCTTTCTTTCTTTTCTTCAAACATATCAGTGGTGTTTCGAGTTCATTTTCCTCAGAATCTGTTTTATATCATAAACAAAAATCAAAAGCCCCATTATGTAACATGCTATATACTCATAAACACTATATACTCGTAAATCCCCATTACGTAACACCAATGTAACATACTATATACTCAGAAACACTAAAATTAAACTTACCTAAGCATCGTTTTTTCTTCTTCGCTTGTTTTTCCATTGTTTTTACCTTCGATTCAACTTCAATTGGATCGTCTACTGTATTTGAATACCTTTCTCTAGCTTTTTTTTACCTTTTCGATCACTACTCTTTCCTGCAATCACAATTCTTTTTGTTTAATCGGAGAGATTGAATATATTTAACTTACATAAAATTAGGGAAACCATCGATTTACTCATTCGCATGATGATGTAGAATTTGAAATGCCGCTCGATCGCTTTGAATCCCCCCAATCAGATGTGGTTCTCCGGTTTTAGTCGAAACTCAAATTATGCCTTTTCCTTTTTCCAATCCCTAATATGTAGAGTAAAACCCAGTTTCGTTCAATTTGGAACCGCCATTTTATCGAGAAACCAAATGTAATTTTAATTGTGTCAGGTACAATGAGAATAGGAAATGATTTGATTGATGGCTGAATGGTTCATCCACTCCCCAATGCAAGCTTATCAGTCATAAAGGTGAGTGGCTTAATTAAATCTCAGCATAAAGGAAAAGTCTAAAATACCCTTTTTGTACCATTAAATATTAAACTAATCTAAAGTCACATGGCAAGTGGGTTAATTCAATCTCAGCCCTCGATCAAATTCGAATCAAGGGCCCGTATAGGGTTTTCCCAATTGGGTTTGCAATCTAACCCTTCTCTCTCTCTCTCTCTCTCTCTATATATATATATATATATATATATATATATATATATATATTGTCACGCCCCCAAAATCCACCAACGGAGTTTTACCGTTAGGAGCGTGACATACCAGGATCTCAGTCATTAGTTACTTTGAACGACTCTATATGAGTTTAAGAAAACCACTAGTATTGCTCATAGTCACGATGCAACACTAGTAATGAAAACACTGATTTAATGTAAGACTGCGGAAGCGAAAAGTTAAATGAAAAGCATGCGCCAAAACAGTCGCGCCAAAAATAAATAATCCAACAATAAATAAAATAAATAGTTCTTGAGTTTGAAAATGATGGGACTTTGAATGCATGCATGCCTTAGCTTGTGCTTGTACCTTAATGACCTGAGAAAACATGCTAAAACGTGTCAACACTAGGTTGGTGAGTTCACAGGTTTCAATGTAAGTAAAGTTTACTAGATAAAACGATTTACAATTATATCAATAGGTAGCTAACCTAATAACATGTTACTAAATCGTTTCGACACTAAAGCTGACTGTTATGTTTGAACTGCCTCCTACCATATCTATCATGAATAATGGTAAACTGTTTAGGTCAATGTTACACCCGTTTGACTACCTGTCGTGTTAGCGCGACTAACGCGGGTGGGGCTTGTCAATGCCCAGTAGTACTACTCAAGATTACCTCGATATCCCATATATTAAACGGTTCGATAAGTAAGGACTTACATGATATGTTTGCGCTTAGTACAACAAGTGATATAAATGAAATGTAAGATCTAAATGTTTGTACCCATGTTTTCTCCCCCAAGTTTAAACCATAAGAAAAGGGGCCGTGAAACTCACCTTAGAGTGCGTGTGAAAGAAAGCGAACTTAGAATGCTTGACGACTAATTGCCACCTATAAACACCGGTTTATAAGTGTGTGTTTGTGCAAGGCGATAGGAACCCTAAGTATCCAAACAATCTCATTGTTTTAAGGGTTTAGAAAATATTTATTAGTTTGACCAAGTTTGACTAAGTTTGACTCGACGACCCGTTGGTGACCTGTTTAGTGATTAAATGTTTGACTTGCATAACAACACGCTTAGCACACAAATAATTCACGTTTCATGCTACCTAAGTCATAACTAATTTAGCATGGCAAACTATGTCAACAATACACGTTACATTAATTTATTATTTTTTTAAAAATATATAAACTCATGTTTGCTTTCAAATGAATCACATTATCTATAACACGTTCGTATCATCATCCCATGTCTATCTACACATGCTAATACACTATAGATTACCGTAACACACATCATTAAGTTTAGACATCAAGTTCCAAATCACAAAGTTTCCACTTTTAGTAACCTATGATCTATTTAAGCTATTTGCATTCGACAACACGTTAACAATCATTAGTACAACTATACTAACATACTAGAGTCAATTTATAACATCATACACACCTAGAAACCTTCACATTCAAAAATCACTTTTTAACAAAGTTTTCTCTTTTAGTAAGTCGTTCATTACACGCTTTGTTTACACAATTAACACATCTAATCAATCCCAAATCTTTCAACTAATATAATTACAACTATATTAATCATAATTCACGTCTAGCATGCAATTCTTATACTTCACATAATCACCAAATCTCAATTTACACCTCGTATGAAAACTAGGGTTTCACATATTTTTATAAAATCACCAAATCGATACACTATTATCAATCAATTAACCAATTCATTAAATTATTTCGAAAATATCAAGTTTGGATGAACTAGGGTTATGATCTTAAAAATAAAAATGAAATAACGACGGAATTCGATGAAATAACTTACGTAGGAATGTTAGGAATGCCTAGACTAGCACGTATTCACTTCCGGTTTCACAATTGGAGCTCGATCGAAGGTGTTTGGGGTTGTTCTTGCTTGCGGCCGTGAGAGAGGACCAAGGGGGGTTTGGGTCGAGATTTTGAGAGAGAGGGAGAATGAGATTAGGTTTAAATTTCATAAAATCCTTATCTCCTAAATGCATGGGTTTTAAGTTATGAAAGGATAATCATGAACTATAAAAAAAACATTTAAACAAATCTATTACATAAAATTTGTTTTAAATAATTATTTTTTTAAAAGTTCCGTGTTCTATAAAAATAATCAGTAAAATATATATGTGATAATTCTACGCGGTATCACGAAAGTTCACATAATTCACAGATAATTCACTAAACAGATAATTCACAAATAATTTATATTAAAAACATTTGTTCACAATTATTATTATTATTTTTTTTATTAATTTTTTTGTTTATTAGTTCACCCACGTTCCGGGTTAGACTCGAGTGCGATTCGCGCTGTGTGAACTAACTGACACATTTAATTAACTTAAATGCAATGCACGTGTGACTACTAAGATAACTGAGTTTGCAATGAATAATGTTTGAACTAACGAGGTTTGTGTTAACGGAGTTAACCTGAAATTGCCGGATGTCACATTATCCCCTTGTTGAAAGAATTTTCGTCCCGAAAATTAAACGAAGTCGGTAACGTCTGAAACAAAAAGTTTAGGTTTGTCAAATCATCCCCTTGTTGAAATAAATTTCGTCTCGAAATTTAGTTAGTACATTTCGTGTTTGTCGTTGACTGTTTGAAAAGGTGAGGATACTTTTTCATCATTTGATCCTCGCATTCCCACATGAACTCCGGTCCACGCTTCGAGTTCCAGCGAACTCTGACAATAGGTATCTTACTGCGCTTGAGAGTTTTGACCTCTCGGTCCATGATTTCGACTGGTTCCTCAATAAAACGTAGCTGTTCATCAATTTCCAACTCCTCGAGTGGAACTACAAGTGTCTCATCTGATAGGAATTTCTTTAGGTTTGAGACGTGAAAGACATTGTGTACTCCATTGAGTGTATCTGGTAGGTTCAGTTGGTATTCTACTGGACCGATCCTTTTCACTATCTCGGATGGTCCAACGTAACGCGGGTTTAACTTGCCTCGTTTTCCAAAACGAATCACACCTTTCCACGGTGAGACCTTTAATAATACTTTGTCGCCCACTTGGAATTCTAGTGGTTTTCTGCGATTGTCTGCATAACTCTTTTGACGTTCACGAGCTGCCGCCATACGGTTTCGGATTTGTACGATTTTCTCTGAGGTTTCATGCACAAGTTCAGCACCCGTAAGTTGACTATCTCCAACTTCAGCCCAGCAAAGTGGTGATCGACACTTTCTCCCGTACAAGGCTTCGAACGGTGCTGCTTTGATGCTAGTATGATAGCTGTTATTGTAAGAGAATTCCACTAAAGGCAAGTGAGTCTCCCAACTGTTACTAAAATCAATCACACAAGCCTTTAACATGTCTTCTAGGGTTTGAATGGTACGCTCACTCTGGCCATCTGTTTGAGGATGGTACGCTGTGCTCATATCCAGGCGCGTGCCTAGAGCTTTCTGTAACGATTGCCAGAAACGTGAGGTTAATCGGGCGTCTCTATCGGAAATGATGGAGATTGTCACTCCATGACGGGATACTACTTCTTTAAGATAGAGGCGAGTTAACTTTTCCATTTTGTCTGTCTCTTTGATAGCAAGAAAATATGCAGATTTGGTTAGGCGATCCACTATCACCCAGATTGTGTCACATCGAGTAGGGGTTCGGGGTAATTTGGTTATAAATCCATAGAAATCTGTTCCCATTTCCACATCGGGATTTCCGGTTGTTGAAGTAATCCGGATGGCTTTTGGTACTCCACCTTGACTTTTGAACAAGTTAGACACTTGCTCACGTAGGTGGCTATGTCAGCTTTCATGTTCGGCCACCAATACAAAACCTTGAGATCGTGATACATCTTGTCGGATCCCGGATGGATAGAGTATCGGGATTTGTGAGCTCATCCATGACTAGATCTCTTAGGTTTCCATATACTGGTATCCATATTCGTTCCGCTAAGTAGCGAATACCATCTGCTTTAACCTCAAGTTGTTTCTCCATACCACGAGTAGATTCCAATGATAGGTTCTCCTCTTTTAAGGCTTCGAGTTGGGCATTGCGGATTTGTTCGGGTAGTCCTGTATGAATAGTGAGTTGTAATGCTCTAACTCGTCGGGGTTTGGTTTCTTTTCTGCTTAGGGCATCGGCCACTACATTAGCTTTGCCCGGATGGTACTTAATTGCACAATCATAATCGTTTAAGAGTTTGATCCAACGACGTTGACGCATGTTCAACTCTTTTTGCTCAAAAATATGCTGAAGACTCTTGTGATCGGTGTAGATGGTGCACTTGGTACCATACAAGTAATGTATCCATATCTTGAGTGCAAACACCACGGCTCCTAACTCCAAATCGTGAGTCGTGTAGTTCTTTTCGTGGATTTTTAACTGTCGAGAAGCGTATGCGGTAACCTTGTCGCGTTGCATCAATACACAACCGAGACCTTGGATGGAGGCATCGCAATACACCACGAAGTCATCCGTTCCCTCTGGTAGAGATAGGATGGGTGCGCTACATAGTTTCTGCTTCAGTAGCTGGAATGTTGATTCTTGAGTCTCGCTCCAATTATAGGGTTTATCTTTTCAGGTTAAGGCGGTGAGAGGTTGGGCAATCTTTGAGAATCCCTCGATAAAACGACGGTAGTATCCGGCCAATCCTAGAAATTGCCGAACTTCTGTCGGAGTTGTTAGTGCTGCCCAATTCTTGATAGCTTCCACTTTGGCTGGATCGATATGTATTCCTTTCTCATTGATCACATGTCCTAGAAATTGAACCTCGTGAATCCAAAAATCGCTTTTGGAAAACTTAGCGTACAGCTGCTCCTGTTTCAGTAGCTCAAGGATCAAACGCAGATGCTCCTCATGCTCTTCCTGACTCTTAGAGTATATGAGGATATCGTCAATAAAAACAATGACGAACTGGTCCAGGTAAGGTTTACATACACGGTTCATGAGGTCCATGAACACCGCGGGTGCGTTGGTAAATCCAAATGGCATGACCAAAAACTCGAAATGGCCGTACCGGGTTCTGAATGCAGTCTTGGATACATCTTCATCTCGAACTCTCAGCTGATGATAACCAGATCTCAAATCGATTTTTGAGTAGAGGCTTGACCCTTGAAGTTGGTCGAATAAATCGTCAATGCGGGGTAGTGGGTAACGATTCTTGACTGTTACTTTGTTTAACTCTCTGTAATCAATGCACATACGAAAAGTTCCATATTTCTTTTTGACAAATAGGACTGGGGCTCCCCATGGCGATGAGCTAGGTCGGATGAAACCTTTATCCAACAACTCTTGTAGTTGAGTGGATAGCTCCTGTAACTCACTTGGTGCAAGTCTATATGGTGCTCGAGCAATAGGCGCTGCTCCGGGTGTTAGGTCAATCTGAAATTCGACCTGACGGTGAGGTGGAAGACTAGGTAGGTCTTCAGGGAATACTTCTGGGAATTCGTGAACGATAGGGATATCTTCTAACTTTTTCTCGTCGGTGGACTTGTCAGCGACAAGGGCTAATATCACGGTATGACCCTTACGCAGACACTTCTGAGCCTTCATGAAAGATATGATGCCCACGACTGCACCACTTCTTTCGCGCTGAACGGATAGGATCTCTCCACTAGGAAGGGCTATACGAACGATCTTCTCACTACAGATGATCTCAGCTTGGTTTTTAGACAACCAATCCATGCCCACAATTATGTCAAAACTGCCAAGTGTAACTGGCATGAGATCGATGTCGAGTTTGTGACCAGATAGTTCTAACTTACATCCCTTTAGAATGTGGGTTGCCTCGATTACTTTACCGTCTGCTATCTCTACGGTATAATGATGTTCTAGTAAAATTGGGTTTATTCCTAACCGGCTACTAAGTTCTCTAGATATAAAACTTCTATCGGCGCCAGTATCAAAAAGTACAGAAGCAAAATGATCGTTTAAAAGAAACATACCGGTAACAACGTTCCAATCATTCCTAGCTTCCCCCGAGCCAATCACGAATGCTCGACCTTTAGCACCATTGTTGTTATTGTTGTTGTTACCGCCCTGGTTGTTGTTACCATTTCCATTACCGTTTCTATTCCCATTCCCATTACCATTTCTCTTCAGCTGCGGACATTTTTTCCTAAAATGCCCTTCTTTCCCGCACTCAAAACAGCCTTTGGGTGCTTCACCAGGTGGTGCATGTTTGTTCTGCAGATCTACCCTACAATCTTTGGTAACATGACCCATCTTTCCACACCGGTGGCAACGGTACCAGTCGCATGCTCCATGATGGTGAAAATTACATTTGTTGCACTTCGGGTACTTGCCAACATATGAACCCTGATTCTGTTGAGAAGAGGTAGACTGATTGTTGTTCTTTGATGGTTCAAGCTTACGATGTTGTTGTTGTTGTTACTGAGAAGGTGAGTTTGACTGGAAAGTTTTGGGGAATGAACTGTCAAACTTCCGTTTGTTGTCAGTTGTCTTTAATAATGCACCTCTAGGGGGTAGGGTGCCCTGAGCGACTACCTGATCGGTTAGCCTGTGAGCCAACTTGATTGCTTGCTAGATTGTATTAGGATTAGAAGATGTCACCATGCTCTGAATTTGCGGAACCAAACCATCAATGAATTTCTCGATCCTCTTATAGGGAGGGGTTACCATTTGTCGACATAAGTTCGCCAGTTCATGCGAACGAGTAGTGTAGGCTTCAATATCAGATCCTTCCATCTTTAGGTTCCAGAACTCGCCCTCAAGTTTCTACACTTCATCGCGGGGACAATACTTCTCCCGCAGCATAGTCTTAAATTCATCCCATGGCAATGCATTTGCCATCTCAAGAGTTAGCATTTGCACCTGGGAGTTCCACCAAGTAAGGGTCGGACCCTCAAGTGTGCCAGATGCATACTTCACCTGATTATTCAGCGGGCAATTGCACATCGCGAATGCGGATTCAGATTTCTCCATCCAGCGGAGTAAGCCAACAGCCCCTTCGGCTCCAATGAACGAGTGAGGCTTGCAATCCATGTAAGCTTTAAAAGTACAGGTCTGCTAGTGATTGTGCTGACCTGAATTGTAAACAAGAATGCGCTTTAAGAATACCCTATTCGAATTTGAGTTTAGGATGAATGATGACTCACTAGAGTCAATAATATTTTGCTTTACCTCCAGCATTAACAGTGGCTTGACTAACTGCTACAGCTTCAGCCACACGCTCATTTATGAGTGCCGTGAACTCAGCTGCAGTCATGTTGACATTTCCGCGACTGCCACGTCCTCCGGCGGGTCCACCACGTCCATTTCCACGTCCAGACATTATCTTTACATTCACAACATACAATAATGAGAAAAATACATCGCATTTTATCATCATACAGGTACAAGTAAACAAACAAAATTTAAACCACAACATCTAACATTTCAATAATAATAATCCTTGATAAAATAAATTATAAGGGCTACAAAGTAAATTCAATCAAACATCAAAATCCAGAAACATATGTTGGATGGGAACAACCCTGTCCATCTAGGTTTAAAGAAAAGACGTAAATAAGTAATGAAGATAAGATATCAAATGCCACTGCTAGCTGATGTAACATCAGATGCTGCATCCTCGTCCTCGGCCTGATCTTCTGCGGGTGCATCATCTGGTGCAACTCCTACTGCTTCAGCAGCTGCAAGTCGTGCCTCCACTTGCTCAATCCTGGTGTGGAGTATATTTAGGTTCCACTCTGCAGTGTTCAGCCGGTCTTCCATATCCACACATCCATTTGCCAAATTCTCATGGACTTTATCAGTGACTGCTAAATCTGAAGTCAGTTTGTCAATTTTCTGATTCATCAAAATCTGTCGCTCTAATATGCCAGAAATCTTCCCTGCTGCATCTCTCATGTTCCGGATCTCCCGGTCCATCCTAGCTACAAAGGCAACTAACACTTGCTTAAAGGGGTACTGCATTGGTGGCAAAGCTCGCACAGAAGATGATGAAGAAGAAGCAATGTCAGCAGTGAGTGGAGGTGGGACTTCCTCCTCGCGGATCCAGTTTCTGATCCTATAGGGATACCAATCCCAGTCCTGCGTGTTGCCTCTGACACGCACATGAATAGGCTCATCATACCCTACAGTGGTTTTAAGTGTTGTGTAACTAATGCATGTGCGTGGTTATAGTCTAGTATGCATTTCCTAGTTCTCTATAACCAATGTCTCTGATACCAATCTGTCACACCCCCAAAATCCACCAACGGAGTTTTACCGTTAGGAGCGTGACATACCAGGATCTCAGTCATTAGTTACTTTGAACGACTCTATATGAGTTTAAGAAAACCACTAGTATTGCTCATAGTCACGATGCAACACTAGTAATGAAAACACTGATTTAATGTAAGACTGCGGAAGCGAAAAGTTAAATGAAAAGCATGCGCCAAAACAGTCGCGCCAAAAATAAATAATCCAACAATAAATAAAATAAATAGTTCTTGAGTTTGAAAATGATGGACTTTGAATGCATGCATGCCTTAGCTTGTGCTTGTACCTTAATGACCTGAGAAAACATACTAAAACGTGTCAACACTAGGTTGGTGAGTTCACAGGTTTCAATGTAAGTAAAGTTTACTAGATAAAACGATTTACAATTATATCAATAGGTAGCTAACCTAATAACATGTTACTAAATCGTTTCGACACCGAAGCTGACTGTTATGTTTGAACTGCCTGCTACCATGTCTATCATGAACAATGGTAAACTGTTTAGGTCAATGTTACACCTGTTCGACTACCTGTCGTGTTAGCGCGACTAACGCGGGTGGGGCTTGTCAATGCCCAGTAGTACTACTCAAGATTACCTCGCTATCTCATATATTAAACGGTTCGATAAGTAAGGACTTACATGATATGTTTGTGCTTAGTACAACAAGTGATATAAATGAAATGTAAGATCTAAATGTTTGTACACATGTTTTCTCCCCCAAGTTTAAACCATAAGAAAAGAGGCCGTGAAACTCACCTTAGAGTGCGTGCGAAAGAAAGCGAACTTAGAATGCTTGACGACTAACTGCCACCTATAAACACCGGTTTATAAGTGTGTGTTTGTGCAAGGCGACAGGAACCCTAAGTATCCAAACAATCTCATTGTTTTAAGGGTTTAGAAAATATTTATTAGTTTGACCAAGTTTGACTCGACGACCCGTTGGTGACCCGTTTAGTGATTAAATGTTTGACTTGCATAACAACACGCTTAGCACACAAATAATTCGCGTTTCATGCTACCTAAGTCATAACTAATTTAACATGTCAAACTATGTCAACAATACTCGTTACATTAATTTATTATTTTTTTGAAAATATATAAACTCATGTTTGCTTTCAAATGCATCACATTATCTATAACACGTTCGTATCATCATCCCATGTCTGTCTACACATGCTAATACATAATAGATTACCGTAACAAACATCATTAAGTTTAGACATCAAGTTCCAAATCACAAAGTTTCCACTTTTAGTAACCTATGATCTATTTAAGCTATTTGCATTCGACAACACGTTAACAATCATTAGTACAACTATACTAACATACTAGAGTCAATTTATAACATCATACACACCTAGAAACCTTCACATTCAAAAATCACTTTTTAACAAAGTTTCCTCTTTTAGTAAGTCGTCCATTACACGCTTTGTTTACACAATTAACACGCCTAATCAATCTCAAATCTTTCAACTAATATAATTACAACTATATTAATCATAATTCACGTCTAGCATTCAATTCCTATACTTCACATAATCAACAAATCTCAATTTACACCTCGTATGAAAACTAGGGTTTCATATATTTTCATAAAATCACCAAATCGATACAATACTATCAATCAATTGACCAATTCATTAATATATTTCAAAAATATCAAGTTTGGATGAACTAGGGTTTCGATCTTAAAAATAAAAATGAAATAACGACAGAATTCGATGAAATAACTTACGTAGGAATGTTAGGAATGCCTATACTAGCACGTATTCACTTCCGGGTTCACGATTGGAGCTCGATCGAAGGTGTTTGGGGTTGTTCTTGCTTGCGGCCGTGGGAGAGGACCAAGGGGGGTTTGGGTCGAGATTTTGAGAGAGAGGGAGAATGAGATTAGGTTTAAATTTCATAAAATCCTTATCTCCTAAATGCATGGGTTTTAAGTTAAGAAAGGATAATCATGAACTATAAAAAAAATATTTAAACAAATCTATTAGATAAAATTTGTTTTAAATAATTATTTTTATAAAAGTTACGTGTTCTATAAAAATAATCAGTAAAATATATATCTGATAATTCTACGCGGTATCACGAAAGTTCACATAATTCACAGATAATTCACTAAACAGATAATTCACAAATAATTTATATTAAAAACAATTGTTCGCAATTATTATTATTATTATTATTATTTTGTTTATTAGTTCACCAACGTTCCGGGTTAGACTCGAGTGCGATTCGTGCTGTGTGAACTAACTGACACATTTAATTAACTTAAATGTAATGCACGTGTGACTACTAAGATAACTGAGTTTGCAATGAATAATGTTTGAACTAACGAGGTTTGTGTTAACGGAGTTAACCTGGAATTGCCGGATGTGACATATATACACATATATATAGGAAAAAGATTAAATGTAAACCACATTTAAATGTATAAACCAAATAATCAAATCCAGCCCACATATTTATTATATTTAATATATATATATATATATATATATGGAATGGATCAATTGTTAACTACATCTCGATGTAAAAACCAATAAACCACTTTTCACCAATACAAAAATGCCACCTAATTAACCATTTTATTTAAATAAAAAGGTAAGATGGTAATTGTACACTTCACCAAATTTTTATAATAAAAGATTCTCCTACTTCAATTTCCCTCATTTTTTTGAAAATTTCCCCCCCTCTTTTTTTATTATGTTAATAACCTTTTTATATAATATTATTTTTTATATAAATTACACCATTAAATAGATAATTTTTTTATCTCTAATTCTAGTATAGTTTTGCTATATATTTTTTTAGCGTTTGTTATTACATATATGTAAAAAAACAATTACATTTATGTAATATAGACATAAATGCAATTATTTTACATTCCACCATTTTTTAAAATATTCCCCTCTTTTCTTAGAACTTTAATAAAAACTTTATACAATGTTATTTTTTTTATAGAAATTACATCATCAAATAGAACATTTTTTATCTTTATTTTTAGTACAGATTTACTATATTAATTTTTCTTAATATCTGTAGTTACATATATTTAAGAAACAATTAAAAATTAATTAAGTATAGTCTTGTTAAAATTTTTAGAACGTCTATTAATTCGTGTATTTAGAGAATAGCAATGTAAATTCAATAACGATAAGCTTGTTCTTATGTAAAATGAATGAAAACATTTAAATTTACAATAAGTGAAAACAGTTACATGTATGTAATATACATATATAATATGAACATACAAGAGCATATAAGAAGTAAGATATTACATATATGAAATATCTTATTACATATATGTAATATAATATTATTACATATACGTAATATCTTATAACATATATGTAACATTTTGTTACATTTGTGCAGTTTATTATTAAATATATGTAATAGCTAATAAAATCAATACAATTTACATATACATCAAATATCAAAGTTTTCATATAAACTTCACATGTGAATGTTAATCTATAACCGACTTTACAAGACTAAATAAAAAACATTAAGATAAAAAAATGTCATTGAATAAAGAATACCGGTAGTTGTGTAAACGCTTGTTCAAAGTAATCTATTGCCGCCTCTTTGCTTATCTTCATTTGGTACTTTCAGAGTGTCTGTTGGCCATTATCATCCGAAGGAGGTATACATTTTTCCGAACAAAGCGTCGTAATCAATTTCTCAACCAGAAGTTAAAATTTGGTTGGAAAATATCATTATTAAATAAAAAAACAAAATTTTACTTTAGTTGTTGTTCGGGATAGTTTTCCACAAATTTAACATTCGATATAGAAATTGTTCTAAGAAATATATAGTACCCGTGTGATTTTTTTTTCACCCAAGTGGAACTGAAAACACATAAACAAATATATAATACTCATAACTTTCAACTTTTTGTAACATCAAGTTTCACCAAAGACCTTTATATAATTACTAGACACAACACGTTGCTTGTTGAGATCGATGATTAAAACAAAAGGAGAAAAATGATACCTAAAACTTTGAACACAAAACCAAAACGCAAACTGGGTCATCTTGAATCACAAACACAAAACACAAACTGGGTCACCAACTCACAATTGAACAACCTCTCATGTTCATACCAAACTCCTATAACATTAAACAATAATTAAATTTTAATTTATTTTACTATAATTTAAATGTCGGTTACCAAAAATAAATAAAATATAAGTGGTGGTTGTATTGTTCGGTAATATCATATTGCATCTTTAAATTATTTTGCTTATGAACAAAATAAAAAATTCATAAAATTTTAATAACGAAGTAAAAACTATCTATAGATGAATACATTCAAAGAATTAATTGTAAATTTATATTTTTTTAATGGAAATTCATTAATTCATTATTTTATACTTTTGTAAGTGAGAGAAAGAGAGAGTGAAAATGAAAAAAAAGAAAAGTACTAAATTGCCCCTTAATCAATTTTAACCACACATTACTAAAAACTCAACAATTAATCTAAACCATTAGTTAATAAATACTGAAAATAAATGAAAGGTCAATAATTAGTTTTTTTTATTTTTACATGAAAAAGTGGTTATCACTTGATCCCTTTTCCTCTCTCTCTCTCTCTCTATATATATATATATAGGTAAAAGTTATGCTAAAAAGACCCCTACTTCTAAGAAGGCTAAGAAGTCATGAAAAGCTGACATGTGTCAACTTGCAATTAA
Source organism: Smallanthus sonchifolius (assembly GCA_023525975.1). Lineage (NCBI taxonomy): Eukaryota > Viridiplantae > Streptophyta > Magnoliopsida > Asterales > Asteraceae > Smallanthus > Smallanthus sonchifolius. The sequence goes on along the minus strand of CM042041.1, from coordinate 52,988,244 downwards.
TAAGACTACTTATTAGCAGAATGATCTAAAGGCTGAAAATGATCTAAAGGCTGAAAACTCTTCTTACCCTTCTTAAACTCTCTAGCCTTTTTAGCATAACCCCACCCTATATATATATATAACTTTTTAACTTATGAATTTTACACAACTAAGTTTAGAATCTCTTTTTTCATTATAAAAAAAGCGTAAACATGGTTTTATCATCATCAACATCGAACGAGGAGGCCAAATGATTTTTCATTGAAGCAACGTTGTAGAGATTTTAAATGAAAAGGCTAAAAATTCACATCCAAGAACATTAAGCGCTACGTGAAGGTGCACATGATATACTTGTGGCCGATTACTTTGTCGAGAATGGCGATGACCCTCTATACACCTACAAAATTGTAACATCCATGATCTTCTGATATTATTTTAGTAGCTTTTATACAATAATAACACACAATTTCAAACCCGTACCTTGCCCGACAAAATATGTCACACCAATTATTAATTCAACACGTAGCAATTTAAAGTCTCATCCTTATTCAAACATATTATTTTCTAGTTTGAATTTATATAACATATATATATATATATATATATTTATATAGATGTATATATATGCTTTGTTATAATAAACAAATCAAAACTAAACTTTATAAATCCTTAAGTATGTACTTACACTTTTTCATATAAATGTATCCATATGTAATAACATACATATTTTTGATAAATTATGTATGTATATTCACATAAATATATAGATATATATATATATATAGATATATTGTTATACTAATTATTAATACGTATATATATATATGAATGTATTTATTGAATAAATTGATGACACAATTTATAAATTTAATGAAAGTGGAAATTTGTTCTTTTATAAAATACTTATAGTTAAACAGGTAATATTATAAAAATGGAGTCTTCTATATAAAATAGTTTATGATAAAATAAATAATGTTTTAGTTTACAAGTTTTAAAAAAAACTATTTTATAACAAATAAATTTGGTCCTGAACCCCACCTTTGTGTTTGGACCTTGCACCTCAAATTGGACTCATTCAAGTTTACAAACCCAAACTCGTCCTCTTTGACTTTGTGAAGTCAACAGAGCCAACTTTTCTTGCAAATCAACCTTTAATCGATCAAATTTCCGGTATCAAAGGAGTTACCATTATGCCTGGATGTATCACGATCGATTTCCTACCCAATTAGCAAACCAATTAAGCAGATTTGACGGTTGAATTCGAATTTAAACGCGTTTGACTATCTAGGGCAAACCGAGTCAAATTTGGTATCAAATCATGAAATTAAACGGCTTTAATGGCCGCTAATCCCGCTCAAACAATGTTCGTACGTTTACAAACCTAGCTCATAACCCAATTCTTGGAGAATCAAACAAATTAAATTAGAAATCAATCCCTCGGCTCCATGAGACTTGTCTCACGATTCTTGCAGCAGGTCAAGCCTAATACCAGGTAATTCTTACACCCATAGTTTCGTTTTCAGCAGTAGAATAAAAGCCCTATGATTGCAGACCCTCATTCGATCGAATCTCATCTGTCTTGTTCAAGAAATAACTTAGGGTTTTCGGTTGGTTCATATGATTAAAAACAGTCTAAATCGATCTTATAATCAAATTAAATCACACAGAAAATCTCGCAATCATTAGTTAAACAATAGCCCTAATGTTATCGTTTGGATCAGAATTGTTTTGATCGATTTAGGGCTTAGAGATCGATTGGGTGGAGAAGAACGGGTCAGCGAGTTTCGGGTTAAAAGAATGTGGGTTTGAGTTCTGGTAGCCTGGACAGGCGGGACGGGGTGGTAAGGGTTTGGTTGTATACAACGTAGGTCGCGTGTTCGAGTCCTGGTCCAACCTTTTTGCATTTATTTGATTATTGCAGTCTGTCTGTTTTCAAATAAGTGTTAAGATCATTCAGGATCATGTTTCTTCGCATTAGGACTCATAGTCCAGTTGGTTAAGGCGCTGGACCTGGTCAGAACATACCTGGGTTCGAACCCTGTGGTCTACATTGCTTTTTAAAATCAGTTTTAACAATCAAATTGTTTTATAAAAATAATCTTATGAAACCTCTAACCCCTAAAATGTATTTATTACAATAATTAACCAATTTACAAGGTGAAACAAATATTCTCTTATTTAATTGTTTTTAAAACTTTAATAAAAAAAAAGAATCATTTCAAAACGTAATCTAAATAAAATTGTTATTTAAAAACAAAAATATTTTTTTTAAATTACCTACTTAGTTTATAAAGTATGATATGATTTTTAACTTGTAATGCTTTACACGATCGTTTTATAAATTACAAAATCATTTTTTTTACCCTAAGTAACTAATTAGGCTATTAAATATATTAAAGAATTACAACATAATTTTCTAATTATATTAATATATATTTAGATTATTATACACTACCTTTCGAACCACTTTTCATAATAATAATTAAATAGATAAAAAAGACTTATTTATTTAATTACATATCTATTTAAACTAAATAGTTTTATAAAGCCTTAATCACTTATTACTATTTTATTCATAAACAAAGGCACATACATTGATTAAACGTTTTGCCCCTAATCTTTTATTCAAAAACGAAAGCAATTATACATGTCTTTATACACAACCTTTACATGAGATTACATAAGCACCTTTCGAACACAAACAAGTACTCACATTCATTCGACCAAACTCTTACTCAATCCATTGGTACAATAGGATTTGCCTTAGTCTTTTGTGCATGTCATTGATTACATTCATATAATTTAATTTCAGGTTAACCTTGTGGTTAGCTCATCACTTGTGCAACATATTACCCGTGTGATCTACAAACTACTATTACAAGTGAGTTTACATAGTCCCTTTTTCCTTTTGTACATTTTTAGGGTGAAACATGATTACTCAACAAGCACTATTTGCAATTACACACGTACAATTCTACAATATGATCATATGTGTTTATTTGTGCTTTATGCTTGAATGCTATTTGTTAAGGCTACATATACATAATGCACTCGTGCAATCGTTAACACATTACATCAGGATAACATTTGTTGGTATGCCCTACATTTACATCAGGATAACATTTGTTATTATGCCCTACATTTACATCAGGATAACATGTGTTGTTATGGCCTACATTTACATCAGGATTATGCTCTATATTTACATCAGGATAACATGTGTTGTTATGCACTACATTTACATCAGGATAACATGTGTTGTTATGCCCTACATTAGGATAACATGTGTTGTTATGCCCTTCAGTTACAAGGTTTGATTTGTGCAACTAGCATAACTTAGATTCTCCATAAATACTTTATAAACCATGTATCATATGAGTTGTACACAACAAATTTGAACTTTACCTGTGGTGTCAAAACCTATGTATGCTCACCAACTATTTATAGTTGACCCTCTCATTTTATCATGTTTCAGGTACAAATGTTTGAGTTAAGATTCAAGTTGCTTCACTTAGGATTGAGGACCTAGTTTTAAACTTAATAAATATATTCATGTATTTATGATTCTTGTAAATGTTGTAATTGATTATTTGAGCTATGAAATGAAATTGATTGTTTAATTATTACAACTTTAGTAAACCATAAGCTTATGAACAATCTACATGTCCCGCCCCGGCGTATTCCGTTGTCAGTTGGGGTGTGACAAAAATGTTTAGACAACGTTGCTGAATGAGCAAACAACTATTCATATACAACGATTTTGAGAGAGAGAGAGAGAGAGAGATAAGCCATTTTCAGGTTAGGATGGGACGCTTAAAGTAGAAGGGGTTTTACTTCTTTACAAAAGTGCACATCTGTCTCGGTCAACTAACCTATTGTACCTCATTCGATACACGACATGAGTATTTGTTTATGTAACATCCCGAAAACCCGCCACATAGTCTCGGGTTTGGGAATGAAAAACAAAGAAAATTAATAGACGTTAAGCGATCGGGATAAAACCGTCAACGAGAAAGAAGAAGGTACACCCCCATAAACCTTAAACGCCCCATCCCCTATTGTCATTCATCATCAACTACATTCTAGAGAGAAGGTGCAATAAACACCATCTTTGCCTCCGTTCTTGCTCCCATTGTTGTGGTAGATCATCGGGGGAAGATAGAGATATTCGAACATTCCCAATGTCTGATCTTGAACTGAGAATGGGACTAAGTAACGAATGCACTATGGGTAACTCAAAGTCAAAGCATCATACATGTATAGTGAGAAAAGTTTTCCTCGTTAGATTAGGGCGAAGGCTTTTGATTTTAGTCATAAAGGTGATCAAATAGAAACCAAGAAGTAGCGTAACGGTAAAATGCAGATGGCTGGTGTATATTAACAACTTACCTTACTTATTGCATTCGAATTGCTAACTAGCATGATGACGTCGAATTCATTTACTCCCTATTTTCCAGTTTAGAAGGATGGCTAGACGAGGAGGTGGTAGACGTGGTGGAGGGCGTACTGGACTTCGTGGTAGACTGCTCATCAACTAAAGGCAGAATGATGAGGAAAGCGTCCATACTGGCCAAGAGATTAGACATCCTGAGACGGATAGGACCTATATGGTCGAACAACAGTTCAATTTTGAGCCATAAGTGAAAGTGGCTCTTGACGCGAGTATGCTAAGATGATGTAGACTACCATGTCGGCAATATTGGCTGAGGCGACGAGGAATGCTAGCGGAGAAACCGTCACAAACCTTGGTACTCCGGGACCAAGTAACGTAGTGAACAATGCACTCTCTGTCGGCGGCTAGGACAACAAGTCCTTTGGGGTTATGTGTCACACCCCGCCAAGGCGGAAACGCGAGGCGCGACGTTTATGGTTTCCAAAGCATATGATTACCGCAAACACATACATGATAAATGAATACATAAACAAGATTAAGATTATACATTACAAAAAAATAATAATCTGAGTTTACAAAAAGTTAAGATTTCACAAATATGACTCAATTCAATGAGTTATATGAGGGAAATCCTCCTTGAGTAGTATCCATCGTGCATGCATGTAATCTACATTGCTAACCTTGCAGTCATCATTCAATTTCCTGAAAAACATACTTGAAAACGTCAACACGAGGTTGGTGAGTTCACAGGTTTAATCAAATAGTTCTTGGTAAAACTCAGTTGTTCATAAATCGTTTCAGTTGTATGTGATAAACAGAATAAGAATTGTTGACCCATTTGTAAACTAGCTAGGAATACAAATAATATGTTCATACATGAGGCGTAACCAAACCATGACATGTGTGAGCCCCTATTAAGCGTTATCAGATTCTATGCGGCCATAAATCCTCCAGATTGTGGTTAGCGCGACTAACCATGACCGGGAGACGTCACTCTCCATAGTACTATTCATAGGACCCTAGGCTACAGTTAATGGTTACTATGTTGTTCCAGGGGACTTTAGCGGCCTCCAATGTGTTGTTCTCATCCCATGTAAACATAAAGTCGTGTCTTATTCTCTTGTTATCCCATAAAATAGTTGAAGTATGTTCTTCCCCCAAATATTAGAAAACAGTAAAAAGAAAGGGGCCGTGAAACTCACCTTGAGTTTGTGTATATACTTGTGATAATACTTGTTGTAGTCAACCTTGACTATTTGTACCCTAGATACCAAGGGTAAATTGTTGTTAAGACCAACGTCTTAATTGTAAATTGTTCACCGACCTTGTAAATCTGATTGTGTTTGTTTAAATATCGTTTTAGTTTTCCAACACATGTTTTGTTGTAAAATAGTTTTGAGTTACTGCCCAACTGGGACTGTTGTACAGGTGTCGAAACTTCTTAGTTTCGATTGGGCATATGTGTGTCGAAACTACTTAGTTTCGATGGAGTATATGTGTGTCGAAACTACTTAGTTTCGATGGAGTGTTCAGGAGTCGAAACAACCTAGTTTCGATTGAGAAAAGGTATCGCAACTACCTAGTTTCGATTGAGTATTTGCTATCGAAACTACCTAGTTTCGATCAAAACTCCTAGTTTCGATGGATCAACAGGTATCGAAACTCCTAGTTTCGATTGAGTTAACTGGTATCGAAACTCCTAGTTTCGATTACTGGACTTCTGTTTGACAGAATCAGTCCTGCATATTTTTATGTTTTAAACTTGAATTCGACACACTCTTCTTGTTATCTTTCTTGCGTTTAAATAAGATGTAAGTTTAGCTACGGTTTTAAAGAAACTAATGTGAAAATGTCGAGTTTTTACCTTAAAACCGAGATGAAGATGATGAAATAAAACAGAGATGATCTCGACTCTTTTGCAGAAACACTTGAAATTCTTCTTAAAATACTGGTTTGTGGTAGGATTTTGCCTTGAAACTGGACTTCGAATTGAAGAGAATTGGAATGTTTGCCGTATGAAAATGAGAAATATGAAGAGGAGTCGTGATGTTGAGACTGAAAAGGTATGGGACGAGTGAAGGGAGGGGGTGTGGGTTTTCTCTGGCTTCCGGCCGAGAAGTCAAAGAGTAGGTTGGGTTATAATAATAAAACAATTAGATTTAGGTATTAATATCAATTATAGTTTTAAAGGGGTAAATAAATCCGGTTTAGATCCTCCACGGTATTATAAATTTATTCTGAAAATAATTTATTGTTCTACGCAAAGTTTGTGGAAATAAAATATATATTTCTCTGGTTATTTAAATTAACCACTAGTGTTCGAATTTGTCGGTGTATATAACACGTGATCCGGTAACTCCTAGAATTACCAAATATGAAGTGAGACCATGTACGGTTTTTGATGGACCTTAATGTCCTTGTTTGTGAAATTACGTAAATCACAAAAATAATTATAATGTAAACTCGTTTATTGTAATGTAAACTTGTTCATAATGTGTACGGATATTGACCTGAAATGTCGGGTGTCACATTCTCCCCTTGTTAAAAGAATTTCGTCCCGAAATTCAATTCGTGTCCTCTTGAACTGGTGCATCCTCGAACAAGGATGGGTATTTTGTTTTCATTTGGTCCTCTCGTTCCCATGTATACTCAGGACCACGCTTTGAGTTCCAACGTACTTTCACCAGTTTGATCCGACTACGTCTCAGCTTTTGAACCTTCCAATCTGAAATCTCAATCGGTTCCTCGATGAAGTGAAGTTTATCGTCAATGTGAATCTCGTCAGGCGGTATAATTAGTGTCTCGTCTGATAAACACTTCTTGAGATTTGATACATGTAACGTATCATGTACATTGCTTAGTTCTTGTGGTAGCTTGAGTTTGTAAGCTTCAGGGCCAACCCTAGCCAGTATTTCGAACGGACCAACGTATCTAGGGTTGAGCTTACCACGGTTACCAAACCTTGCAACGCCTTTCCATGGTGAGACTTTTAACATTACTCGGTCAGTAATTTGAAATTCTAATGGTTTCCGTCTGTTGTCAGCATAGCTCTTTTGTCTATCTCGGGCCGCTTTCAGACGGTCCTTTATTTTGAAGATCTTATCAGTGGTTTCCTGGATAATCTCAGGGCCTGTCAAATGTTTTTCACCGACTTTCGCCCAACATAGCGGAGATCGACATTTACGACCATATAATGCTTCAAACGGAGCTGCATTAATGCTTGTGTGGTAGCTGTTATTGTAGGAAAACTCAGCTAATGGTAAATGAGTATCCCAATTTCCTCCGAAATCAATTACACACGCACGTAGCATATCCTCTAAATTTTGAATGCTCCTTTCGCTTTGACCATCTGTTTGTGGGTGATATGTTGTGCTCATGTCAAGACGTGTGTCCATAGCTTCTTGTAATGATTTCCAGATTCTAGACACGAATCTGCTATCTCTATCCGAGATAATAGAAATTGGCACTCCATGCCTAGCCACAATTTCCTTGATATAAAGCTTTGCAAGTTTCTCGGTTTTATCCGTCTCTTTGATAGGTAGGAAATGAGCTGATTTTGTCAATCGATCGACAATTACCCATATGGTATCATAACCACTGGATGTCTTGGGTAATTTTGTGATAAAATCCATAGAAATTTGTTCCCATTTCCATTGGGGAATTTAAGGTTGTTGTAACAAACCAGACGGTTTCTGATGTTCGGCTTTTACTTTTGAACATGTTAAGCACTTACTGACATATGTGGCAATATCTCCTTTCATATTTGGCCACCAATATAATTCTTTTAGATCCTTATACATTTTATCTGAACCTGGGTGAATGGATTACCTAGACTTGTGGGCTTCGTCCATAACTAACTCCCGTAAGTTACCAAAACGTGTCACCCAAATTCTATTCATGAAGTATAAAGTGTCATCTGACTTTGGCTCCAATTGCTTTATCATTCCTCGTAAAGCTTCATTCTGAATGTTTTCTTCTTTGATTGCCTCATGTTGTACCATCCGAATTTGAGTAGTAAGATTCGTATGAATTGTCAATCCTAAGGCACGAACACGAAGAGTTTTAACTCGTTCTTTGCGACTTAAAGCGTCCGCTACGACATTGGCTTTCCAGGGATGGTACTTGATATCACAATCATAATCGTTTAGTAGTTCTACCCAACGACGTTGTCTCATGTTAAGTTCCTTTTGATCAAAGATATGCTGGAGACTCTTGTGATCAGTAAAGATAGTACATCTTGTACCGTAAAGGTAATGTCTCCAAATTTTGAGCGCAAACACAACTGCACCCAATTCCAAGTCGTGGGTCGTATAATTCTTTTCGTGCACTTTTAGTTGTCGTGAGGCATATGCGATGACTTTGTCTCTTTGCATTAACACACAACCCAGTCCTTGGTGTGATGCATCGCAGTATACGACAAAATTGTCGATTCCCTCAGGAAGGGATAGAATTGGTGCACTACACAGCTTCTGCTTTAGTAATTGAAAAGCTGACTCTTGCTTGTCATTCCAATCATACTTCTTTTCTTTCTGGGTTAATTTGGTTAAAGGCAGGGCTATTTTTGAAAAATTCTCGATGAATCGTCTGTAATAGGCGGCCAAACCTAAAAATTGGCGTACTTCTGTCGGAGTCTTTGGTGCTTCCCAGTTTTTGATCGCTTCAATTTTAGATGGATCAACGTGAATTCCTTCCTTGTTGATGACATGTCCAAGAAAATGCACTTCTTGGATCCAAAACTCACACTTAGAGAATTTAGCGTAAAGTTTCTCGTTTCTGAGTAGTTCTAAGATTAATTTCAGGTGATGTTCATGATCCTCCTTGGTTCGTGAATATATTAATATGTCATCGATAAACACAATCACGAATTTATCCAAGTATGGTTTGCACATGCGGTTCATGAGATCCATGAAAACAGCTGGTGCGTTTGTCAAACCAAATGGCATAACTAGGAATTCGTAGTGACCATAACGAGTCCTAAATGCCGTCTTTGGTACATCTTCTTCTTGGATTCTTAGTTGATGATACCCTGACCGTAGATCGATCTTAGAGTAGAAGCTAGAACCTTGTAGTTGATCGAACAAATCATCTATTCGAGGTAGTGGGTATCGGTTTTTGATTGTAAGCTTGTTTAATTCTCGGTAATCTATACACATCCTAAAGGTTCCATCCTTTTTCTTTACGAATAGGATCGGAGCTCCCCAAGGTGAGAAACTCGGTCTTATGAAACCTTTATCAAGCAACTCTTATAGTTGATTTGATAATTCTTGCATTTCAGAAGGTGCTAATCGATACGGCGATCGCGCAATCGGTGCGGATCCTGGTACCAAATCGATTCGGAATTCGACTTGCCTCGGTGGTGGTAATCCAGGTAAGTCTTCAGGAAAAACTTCGGGGTAATCCCTAACGATTGGAATATCTTCAAGTCGATGTTCCTTGGGTTTCTTTTCGACGACGTGAGCCAGGAATACGCAATAGCCTTTACGTAGATACTTACGAGCTTTCATGCAGTTTATCATCCTTAACGTTACTCCACTCTTCTCACCTTGAATCGAAAGAACTTCTCCGTTTGAGAGTGGGATTTGGACAATCTTCTCAAAACAAACAATCTCAGCATGATTCTTTGACAACCAATCCATGCCAATAACAACGTCAAAGCTTCCTAAATCAACGGGTAACAGATCTATACTAAATGTGTGGTTTTTAAGACATAAGGTACAACCCTGAATGACCTCTCCGGTATTAATTAATTTTCCGTTCGCTAATTCAATTGTATACTTTTGTTCTAGTTTACTGGGCTTAATACTTTTGTTCCGTTCGCTAACATAAGGTACAACCCTGAATGACCTCTCCGGTATTAATTAATTTTCCGTTCGCTAATTCAATTGTATACTTTTGTTCTAGTTTACTGGGCTTAATACCGAGTAGGGACTTAAAGTCATTTGACACAAAACTCAAATCAGCACCCGTATCGAAAAGTATAGAGGCATAGTGATTATTTATCGGGAACGTACCAGTGACAATGTTTGGATCTTGTCGTGCGTCACCAGCCCCCATCACAAATGCTCTTCCACGGGCCTGATTGTCGTTTCGGTTCTTCAACTTTGGACAGTCTTTTCTGAAGTGCTTTGGATCTCCACACTCAAAGCATCCTTGATTCATCCTTTCTGTTCCTGGGTTGACTTTTCCTGCTACTTGATTTATCTTGTTAGGGTTCGCATTGCTCCTACAGTCATGGGCTAGATGTCCATACTTTTTACATTTTTCACATTGGGTACACTTCCCACTGTGATGATATCCACAATTGTCACACCTTGGTCGTGCTCCAAGGTATCCTTTTTGTTCCACAGTGTTGGCGACAAAGGCTTTCATAGTTTCAGGTCTCTTGTAAATTTGATTCTTGTTTTGATTAATTGGTTTTCCAAACCATTTCCTCTTTTCTCCAGATTTCCCTCCTTCGGTCTCCTTCTTATCAAACAAACCATCACGTACAGCATTATCCCTTAGCTTGAAAGCTAAAGTTATGGCGCTCTTGGCATCCATAGGGTTCGATGAAGTCACCAGACTTCGGATTTGAGGTGCGAGACCCCACAAATATCTTTCAACCTTCTTGTATTCCGGGGTAACCATGTGTGGAACCAAGATTGCTAACTCATTGAATCGGTCAGTGTAGCCAGCAACATCATCTCCTGTCATTTGCAAGTTCCACATTTCAGATTCGATCTTTTGCAACTCATTTCGAGGACAATATTCCTCGATCATCATGGCCTTCAGGTCTTCCCATGACAACTCATATGCTGTCTGCCTTCCCAAAGTCTTTACTTGTGAATTCCACCAAGTTAAAGCTTTATCAGTGAGTGAGCATGTAGAATACTTCACCATGCAGTCAGCAGTGCATTCACTGATATCAATCACCGATTCCATTTTCTCTATCCATCTCATTAGTCCAACTGCACCCTCGGTGCCATTGAAGTTACGGGGTTTGCAAGATAGAAAGGCCTTGTAGGAGCACTTCCTATTTGGAGCATCTGTAGAATTACAAGTCATAACGTCATTAATTCGGATCATGACTAGGTGTTACGACTTATTTATTCTATTACCTCCGGAACCTCCAGCTGTACCGCTACCTCCTGCACCTCCTCCGCCGGTACCACTGCCGTTTCCTCCTCCATTATTTCGGTTTGCCTCATACTGTTGCATGGCAGCAGCTACTCGCTGTGCTATGAGTTGTTCTACATTTGGAGAAATCGTCTCATTGTTGTCTCCAGTAGTGTTACGGGGTGTGCTACGCTTTGGTGCCATGACGTTCTTTCTAACACATCAATTAAAAAGAAATAACATTATATGACAATAATGATAGCACATGGCATAAGGATACGACAACATCAAAACATAAACCCTTATATACATAGTTAAAACATTCATAGTACATTGTTCCCAAAAGAAACGGATACAAAAGTGATGGGTTCTCATGACCTCATCAGTACTAAAGTTTCAAACTACTTAATGTACTACGGGCACAACCCGCCCGTAATGGGTTTAGAAGAAGAAGTGAGAGTACAATCCAATCATCATGGCAAGTCCTGCCATAACAAAGCTTGCTCTAGCCACAAATTCTGCAGCCAAAGTCCTTTCCTCCAGTGCTTCCACCATGTCTCGGACCGTGACAGTGAACTGCCAGTCCATGTCAGCTCTCAACTCTAGATAGTTTGTGGCACCCTGTATGTCTCGGGTGTGGTCTTCCAGAGTCTGAACTCGAGATCCGAGCCCTTGACGAAGTCGCGTGGCTGCATCCCCCTGTGCCCGAATGTCATCTAGGAGATCATCAAGACGCTCCTCATGCGTACGAACGCGAGCTACCAAGGTAGGCACAGTGAGCTCTATGGCTTCCCCAGTGTGGGGTAGGGGTGTTGGGGAGTTAGAAGACTCTCCAAGCTCAAAGGTAGATGGAATGCTCTCCATCTCCCTCCAACGTGCCAGAGTACGGGGCATCCAACGGATAGTTCCCATGGTAGGGTGGTAACAGGGTCGTTTCCTAGATGGCTCCTCATCAGTCTCTAAGTTCTTCGGGTCACGGGCTGCTAGAGTCCTCTTGTGCGGAAGTCGAAACTTCTTTCTAGCGCTTTGTACCTTCACTGGTCCTCCGCTTTTCTTTCGGTAGACAATAGGCGGTCCTCCCAAGGCGACATTAGGTGGTGTGGAGCTACGGGTTTGTACTAGATTTTTGGGATGTGAGGCGGAAAGTTCCTCGTTTGATTCAGTGTCAGAGACGGGATCAGAATGTGAATGTGACGACATGCTTGTGACTACAATATCCATATGACAAAATGACTAGTTATACAATGCTTATGCAATGAAAACGTTTTAGTGAGTCATTTAGATTATAGACTAGGTTCCAATTTAGATTCCTAGTTCACTATAATCAATAGCTCTGATACCAATTTCTGTCACACCCCGCCAAGGCGGAAACGCGAGGCGCGACGTTTATGGTTTCCAAAGCATATGATTACCGCAAACACATACATGATAAATTGATACATAAACAAGATTAAGATTATACATTACAAAAAAAATAATAATCTGAGTTTACAAAAAGTTAAGATTTCACAAATATGACTCAATTCAATGAGTTATATGAGGGAAATCCTCCTTGAGTAGTATCCATCGTGCATGCATGTAATCTACATTGCTAACCTTGCAGTCATCATTCAATTTCCTGAAAAACATACTTGAAAGCGTCAACACGAGGTTGGTGAGTTCACATGTTTAATCAAATAGTTCTTGGTAAAACTCAGTTGTTCATAAATCGTTTCAGTTGTATGTGATAAACAGAATAAGAATTGTTGACCTATTTGTAAACTAGCTAGGAATACAAATAATATGTTCATACATGAGGCGTAACCAAACCATGACATGTGTGAGCCCCTATTAAGCGTTATCAGATTCTATGCGGCCATAAATCCTCCAGATTGTGGTTAGCGCGACTAACCATGACCGGGAGACGTCACTCTCCATAGTACTATTCATAGGACCCTAGGCTACAGTTAATGGTTACTATGTTGTTCCAGGGGACTTTAGCGGCCTCTAATGTGTTGTTCTCATCCCATGTAAACATAAAGTCGTGTCTTATTCTCTTGTTATCCCATAAAATAGTTGAAGTATGTTCTTCCCCCAAATATTAGAAAACAGTAAAAAGAAAGGGGCCGTGAAACTCACCTTGAGTTTGTGTATATACTTGTGATAATACTTGTTGTAGTCAACCTTGACTATTTGTACCCTAGATACCAAGGGTAAATTGTTGTTAAGACCAACGTCTTAATTGTAAATTGTTCACCGGCCTTGTAAATCTGATTGTGTTTGTTTAAATATCGTTTTAGTTTTCCAACACATGTTTTGTTGTAAAATAGTTTTGAGTTACTGCCCAACTGGGACTGTTGTATAGGTGTCGAAACTTCTTAGTTTCGATTGGGCATATGTGTGTCGAAACTACTTAGTTTCGATGGAGTATATGTGTGTCAAAACTACTTAGTTTCGATGGAGTGTTCAGGAGTCGAAACAACCTAGTTTCGATTGAGAAAAAGTATCGAAACTACCTAGTTTCGATTGAGTATTTGCTATCGAAACTACCTAGTTTCGATCAAAACTCCTAGTTTCGATGGATCAACAGGTATCGAAACTCCTAGTTTCGATTGAGTTAACTGGTATCGAAACTCCTAGTTTCGATTACTGGACTTCTGTTTGACAGAATCAGTCCTGCATATTTTTATGTTTTAAACTTGAATTCGACACACTCTTCTTGTTATCTTTCTTGCGTTTAAATAAGATGTAAGTTTAGCTACGGTTTTAAAGAAACTAATGTGAAAATGTCGAGTTTTTACCTTAAAACCGAGATGAAGATGATGAAATAAAACAGAGATGATCTCGACTCTTTTGCAGAAACACTTGAAATTCTTCTTAAAATACTGGTTTGTGGTAGGATTTTGCCTTGAAACTGGACTACGAATTGAAGAGAATTGGAATGTTTGCCGTATGAAAATGAGAAATATGAAGAGGAGTCGTGATGTTGAGACTGAAAAGGTATGGGACGAGTGAAGGGAGGGGGTGTGGGTTTTCTCTGGCTTCCGGCCGAGAAGTCAAAGAGTAGGTTGGGTTATAATAATAAAACAATTAGATTTAGGTATTAATATCAATTATAGTTTTAAAGGGGTAAATAAATCCGGTTTAGATCCTCCACGGTATTATAAATTTATTCTGAAAATAATTTATTGTTCTACGCAAAGTTTGTGGAAATAAAATATATATTTCTCTGGTTATTTAAATTAACCACTAGTGTTCGAATTTGTCGGTGTATATAACACGTGATCCGGTAACTCCTAGAATTACCAAATATGAAGTGAGACCATGTACGGTTTTTGATGGACCTTAATGTCCTTGTTTGTGAAATTACGTAAATCACAAAAATAATTATAATGTAAACTCGTTTATTGTAATGTAAACTTGTTCATAATGTGTACGGATATTGACCTGAAATGTCGGGTGTCACATTATGATCCACTAGTACTGGATCGGAAGAAGGATGTGTTTGCCACTTTCGAGTGGGTAATCCGAATGGAGGTGACCATTCGCCTCAACAAGTGTCGGACAGACCAAGTTGTCAAGTTTTTTGTGAACTCGTTCAGAGAGGAGGCGTTGCACTAGTGGGAGTCAATGAGCCAAGCTAAGGGCGATCGGGAGATCGAATTGATGAAATGGGATGGTTTGAAGGAACTGATGATCAAGAATTTCTGCACTGAAAATGAAATTGATAAGGTTGAAAGGGAATTTTGGGGTTGAAGGTTGGGCTCATGACACACCAGAAGTATAACTCCAAATTTATTGAGATGGTATGGTTGGTGCTCCATCGTGTTGCCACTGAGGAGTTTGCACCTTCTTGTAGGCGAACACTCCTCAGACCTTCGAATCGGAGGTAGAGCTAAGTAAGGTGGTGTATGATGATATGTCTTTGGATGGCTCTATGCCCGGAGAACCCTAAAGAAGCTGACCTTCGATGGTAATTGAACCAGGGGAAGCTTTCATAGTTTAAAATACAAGAAAGCAAGGGGTGCAAACTGATGACCTGTGTGGTAAGTGTGGAAGAAGGCATGAGGGTGAATGTAGAATAAGGACAGAGGGGTGTTACAAGTGTGGAAAGGCCGACCCCTACTCTCCGGATTGCCCAAGAAAACTCATGTGCTATAATTGTGGTGAGGCTGGGCATTTGAGCAAGGATTGTGTAAAATCGAGGGTTGGTGGATTTGGGAAGAGAAAGACACTGGGAAGAAAGAGGAAAGTCCACGAACAAGAGCTAGTGCCTACTCCCTGACCCAAGAGGATGCAAGGGCGAACCATGATGTTGTGTTAGGAACGTTCCTAACTAATCATACTTATGCACATGTTCTTTTCGATTCTGGTGCAAGTAGGAGCTTTATATCCCCCACATTTTGTTCCATACTGGAAAAAAAAAAAGTAAAGTTAAAACTTTAGAAAGGGCCTTCTAACGTAGAATCTGGCATTGGTAAGACCACTCGAGTAGCATAAGTTATAAATGACTGTTTGATAGGGATTGAGGGTCATTGATTTTCTGCTAGGTTATTTCTGTTAGCCTTGGGAGAATTTAACATAGTATTGGGAATGGATTGGCTAACTGTCAATGTAGCACAAATAGTATGTAAACAGAAGATGATTCATCTCAGAGCTCAATATGGTAGTCTAATTACGGTTTATGGGGACGGAGATTGTACCGTGCCTAACGTCATATCTATAATCAAGGCTGAAGTCTTATGTGACGTGGTTGCAAGGCTTACTTGGCATACGTCATTGAAGATAGAAAGAAAGCTACATAGTTAAAAGATGTGTCTGTGGTGTTCAATTATCTTCAGGTACATTTGACGCTGGGAGCTCAGCTCGTTGCGAAATCACCCTATTGATTAACTCCATCAGAAATGAAAGAACGGATGACTCAGCTAGGAGAGCTCCAATATAAATGTTTCATCAGAACCATAAACCTGAAAATTTTTAACTTTAATTTTACCTTAACCATCGTCTAGTAATACTTATTTTATTAGCCTTTTTATGTAGAAATTTAACTACTATTTTGGGATACACATTTGAATATATTATTATATTTTGTATGCTACGGAGTGTAAACTTATTTATTGAGATTTATATTATCATGAAATTTACATATTTTAGCTACTTTAAACATTTTTACGGTAATGCTAGTATGTATATGATGTTGTAATATTTATAAAGTTAAAATTATAAGAATTAAATTGTTAAGAAAAAAAATTACTTTGAAATCCCAACATGTATATAAACTAACGAGTAGACCTAATACCCTCGGATATGCCCGATACCCAATGGGTAATTATCTGATAAATACCTGAGGGGTATTCAACCAGACATGGGATCTGATTTTACAATCAGATATGAGACTGATTATTACTAATACTCATCTAATTGACATCCTTAGACATATAAATAATCTTATGTGAATCTTAAGATTATCATAATTAATTTTAGGTTTATCCATAAATCCTTATAGAAATTTTAGAAAACCCAATGTCATAGGTATATGGATTCTAATATGTTACAATAATGTATTAGTTGGATTAAGATTATAAAAGATATAAAACAATAATTTACTTATTTCATAATTAAGATAAACCATATGTGTGTATTTATAGTTTTTAAAATTATATATGCCTATATAAATAAATTTTGAAATCTTATATATATATAATCTAGTTTATCACAAAACACATAATTATACAATTGTCGTTCAAAAAAAAACATAATTATACAATTGATTTATCTGCTCAATGTTAAACGGTAACAACCATTATAAGAATCCTTTAAAAGTTTAAAAGACGGTAGTGTAGTTTTAACTCCTTATATATTAACCATCATATATTTTTAACTAGGTTAGAATCACGTGTATTACACGAGATTGTATATTAAAAAAGATAAAACTTATAAAATTTAGAAACGTCATCAAGTGAAAATGTGTGTGTATATAACAAATTAATATTTTTGTTTAATTAGTTATATTTTGATTTCCCATTATATATTCTTATTTAATATAATTAGTATTTTTTTCTTTAATAATATATTTATAATATCATTACTATTTAATAAGATAGATGCGCATTTATTATAAGAGAGAGGCGGGAAAATTATTATGAGGAGGCATGAGAAAGTGACAAGTGTCCATCTCAAACCTTTATTTATTAGTATGTATAGATTTGTAAAGTAGCCTTATTTCTTTTTGTTTTTCCCCCTTTTTGTGTTTTTTTAAATTTAAATTTTCTTCTTTAATTTGGAGTTTATTATTTTTATTGAAATGATATTTCCTTTTCCTTTTTGTTTCTTTCTTTAACTTTTTTTTTTCATATATGTCCCTACAAACTTGCTAAATATCATATATATCCAAACCAAACTTTAAATATCATATACATCCCTCTCGAATAATTAAAATATCAAATTTATACATTCTAATATATTTCATAAAAGATAATTCAGTATATAACCATTTTACTCTTATATTTGTCAAAATTTCATATTTACTCATTTTTATAACTTAGTTCTTTTTATAGTTTTCCTTTTTACTGTGAATTTTATATCATTTTTTACTACAGAAATTTAAAGTGATTTCTTATAGGCATTTGCTATGATTTTCAATAGTTTTTAAAGTGCTTTCTAACATTTTTTATAGGTTTTTTTCTCCCATTTACATCAGTTTTTATTACTGCGATTTACAAGATATGCATGCAGTGAATAAAAAAAATATCATACAATGAATTAAAATTTGCAGTGAATCAAAAGACGCTATATTGCTTTGAAAATTAACAAAAAATTGTGAGAACTATGAATTTAAAAATTGTGAATCAAAAGTCATTATACTCTTTACTAAAACAGATCGCGTTGTACAAAATTATCCTCTTATTGGTTGTAATCGGCGGCTAGGCTACGTTTAAGGGGGTGTTTAGATTGACTTATTTAACCTCCTTATAACTTATTAATTTTTTAGAAAAGAAGATAAGTCAATAAATATGTTTGGCTCTCCTTACTTTTCATCTTCCTTTTAGTGATTTTTGAGAAATAAGAACTTACTTATACTTATAACTTATTACTTTTTAAATAAGTCAATAAATAGGTAATCCCAAACAAGGCCTAACTTTTTGATTGACGGAAGTTTTTCTTTCTCCTCTTAAATTAAAACGAAATTTGTGTATTTTATATGAACCTTGTATGAAAGGTTAAAAGAAAGTAGAAGTTAAGACCCTTGGCCACATACCCCTTCACTTGGGTTCTATCCTAGGGGTGGAAAATTTTCTTTTTTTACTCTTTCGTTTTACTGTTTTTTTTATGATTTCCCAAACTTAAATATCAAAACCGTAAAACCATAATATAGACATAACTCATGGTTTACCTATGTAATTTTCCTAAAGCTACAATGAAACAAACATTGTAAATTAAAAATTATGTGACATATCCTTTAACATATGTTTATTTAATGTAGGTTATTCCTCTTGTGTAAGACAAATAACTAAACATGTAACATTATTATTTTTTCTTTACTAAAACGAAATGCGATGTACAGTATCAGGTTTCGATTGGTTTTTGTGGGCGGTCGATGCACAACGCCATTGTACGTTGGCGGAGTGTTTTTTTCTTTTTTAATTTAAACCCAAACTTCTTTGATTTATAAGAATAATTCCAACATAAGAATAATTCCAACATAGCTTGCATTTAGATGTGCTGGTTATGATTGCATGCCTACATACACTATCGTTGGATTAACTCGGGTTCGATCCTCAGGATGTATTTTTTTAAACATTTTTTTACATTCGTTTTAACGTTTTGTTTTGCTACCTCGTCACGTTGCGTGCAACTGTTAGCCCATCCGTATCTACATTTCAAACCCGCCCATGAATGCGCCATTTCACTAATAGAAAACATGTATATTTTCTACAAAAATTTCCGACAAGTTACAAACAAACGAAATTTACCACAAGTTTGCGACAACATTCCGACAAAACAAAAACAAAAAAGTAACCACAAGATTTCTTACAATTTTCCGACAAATTTATTAAGTAAGTTAACTTATTTATTTAATATAATCGTTGGAATATTGTCGAAAATTACCGACATCAGGCATTTGTCGCGAATTCGTCGGAAAATTAGTCGGGACTTTGTCGGAAAATACATTTCCTACGGGGTTTTTTCCAACAAACACTTTTTGTCCGAAACTTGTCGCTAACAGCCAATTCCAACAAATTTCCAACGAAGTTGCCGTAACAAATTTTTTATTTTTTTAGTAGTGTTTTAATAATAAAAAATAAGAAATGATTTACTCTTACAACTTTTAAACTATAACATTTTATAAAATTTCGAAATTGACATTGCGACATGCCTATTTTTATTTACTTTTCAGCGTAAATTTTCGTAATATTATTTTTAAATCAACCGGTTGTTTTAAATGTTTTTTAAACGCCTAACGCTTATCTCAAAATATATTGTTGCGACGTTTTTTTCTACATTTAAACTGATCCGCCATAATGCGTCGTCGGTATGCTTATTTTTATTTACGTTTCGTGGTAATTTTTTTTTCTAATAGGTTAACTTTTATATGCAACGAGGTAATTTTTTCGTTACTATTTTTCGTGACTATCAAATATACTGTTGCAATGTGCGTTTTTTTAACGTCACGTAAATGTATCGTAGCAGTTTGCTTAATTTTATCTACTTTTTAACCCGCCGCGGAGCGCGGATGGTAACCCACTAGTTACTATTATTTTTAATTTTTATAACGAATCAAGTTAATCAAAATCCTTAGAATCAAGTACTCAACACGCAACACAACCAAAATTTGTGTGTGAATGTGTGATTATTCTCAAAGGCTCAAATAATTAAATTAAATCTAATGTGTGAATGAGTGATAAGCAATTAAATAATTGATGCTTGAACTGTTTTTACAATAGTTAATGTAGGACGATCGAACCGTACTAATCATTATTTCAAAAAGGACAAAGCTATCGGAGATGAATGGTCGGCTATTTTTATGGATGAATTTGAGATGGATTAAATTAATAGTATAATTAAAAAGGGTAAATTTGTCATTAAATTAAAGTTTATTAAAGAGAGATATATATGAATGGGTTAGGTTATAGTAAAAAGGGTTTTAAAAATAAGAAGGGTAGGAAGGATTCTGGGCTTGACATGTCTCCTTTTATTGTTTTTAAATGGAGGGCATAATGGTCATTGTGTATTACACAATAAACTTGTATTACACAATGATTTTGTATTACACAATAACCTGACTAATTACACAATTAACTTGTATTACACAATGACCTGGCTAATTACACAATGAACTTGTATTACATAATGACCAAATATTACACAATGACCAGACATGGTATTACACAATGAACTTGTATTACACAATAACCTGACTAGTTACACAATGAACTTGTATTACACAATGACCTGACTAATTACACAATGAACTTGTATTACACAATGACCAGATATTACACAATGAACTTGTATTACACAATGACCAGACATTGTATTACACAATGAATTTGTATTACACAATGACCAAATATTACACAATGACCAAACGTAGTATTACACAATGAACTTGTATTACCACTACAAAAAAGTAACCACTAGGGACTAAAATCTGAGGGACTGATATATCAGTCTCAGATACATAGTATCTAGGACTGATTTATCAGTTGCTACAGATATGGGGACTGGTTCTAATGTGACTTATGTTAGTGACTGATAATCAGTCGCTGATATGTTGTCTCCTTATTTGAGACTAAATATCAGTCACTTGCGTCATATAATGTTTTGGTGGAAAACTTATTGGCTATTGAATTTCAGTCCCCAATACGCTCCATTTGTAATGAAAAAGACACAAATGTAAAGGTGACTGGTCTTCAGTCTCTAATACAGAGGGGACGTTTTAGAGACTGAAAATCAGTTCTTAATATTCCCAAAACAGATAGATTTAGGGACTTGTATTATGTCTTGAATGTCTTTTGTATATGAAAGGATCAAGGACTGATTTTCAATCTCCAATTATTTGGCGCAAATTCTACGATTTTAAGGAAAGTGTCGATGACTGAAAATTAGTCTAAAAAATCTTGTGATGGATATTATTTGGAACTGATATTCAGCCTCTGTAATGTTTTGTAGATGAAATAATCACCTACTGATATTCAATCTCAAATAATCGAGGCATATACAAATGTATCGAGGAACTATACTATTTATTGAAATGTATTCCTAACAATTCGTGTACGAGGCCATATTGGAGACTAATAGTTAGTCTCAAATGTCGTACAAAGATTAAGGACTGATTTTTAGTCTCTCATATTTCATCGTTAATTCAACCATTTCTAAAGAACCAGAGGCTGAAAATCAACCTCTCATATGTCATGAGTTGTAAAAATGCATTCACAAACCAGTCACAAAACTATGAATATTAAATAAAAAGTAAAAAAGAAAAAGAAAATGCGATGCCAAATCGGTCGTACAAACGTGAAAAGAGTAAATTAAAAATTAAAATGAGTTTTGGTCGGAAAAGTGAAAATACGTAAATTAAAAGTAAGATAAGTTCCGGTTGTTAATAGACACAAAATGTGATAAAAATAAATTCTGGTCACTATCGGTTGCAAAAATGTAAAAAAAAAAATAGGTCACAAATCGAGTGAAAAACGTGAAATTAAGTAAATAAAAATAAAAAGTAATCTGTGTAAAAATTAGGATATAATAATGTGAAATAAATAAATTAAAAGTAAAAAATAAAAAGTAATATGTGTAGAAATTAGGATATAAAAATGTGAAATAAATAAATTAAAAGTAAATTTAGATCGTAATATGTTGCATAAATGTAAATACAAAAACATTTTGTCCCAAATCGGTAAAAAAACATATTAAAACTAAATATAAATTTTGGTAATCAAATGGATCACAAAAATTGAAAAAAAAATTAAAGATAAAGACAAATAAATGTTAGGTCGTTGATGATTAACTATAGTTAACAATAATCAATTAGGGTCAAAGATGGTTCACTACGATCAATGATGGTAAAGCAAGATCGATTAGGAACTTTAATGGTAAGTTAGGGTCAATAACGGTCAAAGATGATCATTGTTCGTCAATTGGGGTTAAAGATGATCAATGTTGGTCGGTTTGTGTCACATTAATGGTCAAGCACATTGATGATCATTTTGGGTAACTTTGGTTATTGATGGTCAAGTAAGGTCAATTATGGGCATTGATGGTCAGTTAGCTTTAATTATGATCAATGATGGTGAATTAGGGGTCGATGATGAACAATAACGACCGGATAATGATTAATGATAGTTAATTAGATGCATTGATAGACGGTTAATGTCAATAATAAACAAATAGGGTCACTCTTGATAAATTTGGGTTATTGATGGTGTATTTTGCTCGATTAAGGTCAATGATAGTCAATTAAGCCGACAAATAAGCTTTCATAACCATAAATTTGTGAATCTAGGTGAATCATGGTTATTCAAACCCCCATTCACAAACATAGTTGGTTAATCATGATCAAGAATGGTCAATCACAACTATACTTGAAACCAAATATGGCATATCATGCCTATAAACAAGTATCATAACTCTTAAGACTGAATATGAAAAATTAAGATATTTATAACATATTATAACTCACGACAACCTAATGTGACCAATTGCAACTCAATCTTTTTTTTAAAGTAAACTAACACACTCACTAATTTACTCCTAAATTAAACCACTTTGCCCACAATAGGATTTGAACCCTCACCACTTGAGAGAGAATTCCACCAACAACTTAATATCATTGGGTTACAAGCCTTTTTGCAACACTTGGGAAGGGATTCCACCGACACTTTACCCACGATTACAACTCAATCTAACACATTAAGAGGGTGTTTGGGTGTGTGGTGATAAAATGTTTATTGACTTATTAGCTTCTCAAAAATACAATAAGTTAATAAGTCATTTTCAAAAGAAATCATTCTCAAAAGCCAAGAAATCCTAACTTTTTGAAAATAACTTATTGACTTATTAGCTTTTTTAAAAAAAGACAATAAGTCAATAAGTATTTTTCCACCATATTTTCAAACACCCTCTAAGACATGATATGACACATTAAAGCTAAACATTTATGAATACACAGCGTGACTTATTACAACTTAAGTTAAAAAAATTATTAGTTTAATAAACCAAATATTTAATTCAATAGAATTGCATAAGAAAAATGAACAAAAAAATATCTTTGTTTGTGATTTTCACTTTTGGTTGTCATGGGGTCCTAAAATTTTCAAAATCATTCCACGGTCTCATCTTGCTCAGTTTGAACTTTTATCCCTCTGAAATTGGTTCCCGGCCGTTCAAATTCACTCTCGCTCCCATATTTTGAGTCTGCACTGGTTTCTTTTCCTTTGGAATAGTCACATTATCTTCTTCGACGCAGATACAGGAGTTAGGGTTCTTAGTGTATTGTGATGTAATCTTCATCTAAGCAAGAGATGGCAAAATCGATTTTAACGATGTATGTATCTTCCATTTCTTTCTTAAAAATAATTCATTCTTCCCTTCGATTTTGACCTAATAACTCGTGTTTTGGCTTTACTTTTTTAGGATCATACCATTAAAGGGGGAAATCAATGGTTCTCACGCTGCTTTTCTTCTTCTCCTTTCCCCGCTATTTCGTTTCAGTGTATGGATCTGTTGTCAAAGTAGTAGAAAGATCTGAGAGTCGATCAATTCATAAAAGTTAAGTTTCATTTTTCACCTCCTTCGTCTCTCTGCCAGTTTCTTAGGGCTTTTAAAGCCTTCTAAACCCCCAAAGTAAATGTGCAATTATCGCCATACACTTTGTTTGCTATTAAATCTGATGGCTTCTAAATTCATTTCCCTTATGTATTTAGTATTCAAAGAAAAAATGATGGTAAATGGACAATTGATTCTCCACTCACGCATATGTAATTCCATTTGAATGCATATATGTAGAGGTGCACAAAACGGGTTTTTAACCCGACCCGAACCGGTTTGGTCAACGGAAAGTCAAAACCGGTTTGGTCCTAAACCGGTTCGGGTTAACCCGGTTTGGAGGCAAGGAAATCCCTAACCTATTAAACCGGTTAGGGTTGGGTTGAAACCTGTTTGTGTGTTAAACCAGTTTTAATTAAAAAAATTGAATAAATTCAAATAAATTCGATATTTTTAATAAAAAATCAAAAAAAATATAACAAATATAAAACATAAAGTGTAACGTTTATTAATATTTGGAAAGTTCAAAAATTAAAAAACATGACAAGATAAAATTATAAAATTGTAAAACATTACAAATGAAAATATATATTTTTATTTTTTGGAATATTGATTGATTAATCTTGTGCGTTGTCTTCGGAACTGGAGCTTCGTTGCCTTGCATCTTAGGCTAGTTCTTCATCGGTGACTGGTTCGGATATTCCAAGATCAACCTCGTTGTTGTGTATGATTTCTTCAGCTTGAATTTCGTCTTCGAGAGAAGTTTGGTCTTGTATCCTATTCATCGCATCCAAATGGTTCTTCAAGCAAATGCACATTTCCATCGCTAGGGGGGTGAGTTTAGTCCTTCGTATCGATAAGACCCTGCCACTAAAAGAAAACGCAGATTCCGAAGCTACCGTGGAAGCTTGGACGGTTAGTACATCATGGGTCATGGCGGAAAGAATCGGAAACGAAGCTTCGTTTTTTTTTTTCCACCAAGTCAAAATATCAAACTACTAAAAAACGGTATGAGGCATAAACGCTAAAAAGTTTGTGCTAATATACCTTCCGAGTTCGCTACTCGGGGTAGTACCTCGAGCCCGTTTACTAAATTCATTTAACATTTCGTTATATAAATTCAAATTAACATCTCTCGAGCTACCACTTGATGATGTACCCATTGTATCATGTGGAGTCGGAGTTGTACTATATTTATGTAAATAAACATCAAATAAATCTTGTAAACATTTGTTAAAATATGTTTTTGTGCCTTGTGCAAAATGGATGTTTTCACTATTCAAATTCAAAGCGTAAGTAATTCTATCAATCAACGTTTCAACCCCGAAAACATTTATGGTAGGGTTTAACGCGGCGGCACAAGTTATAACGGGAGGCATTTCTTTAAAATATTTTACTAATTTTTCTTTCATCGGTTCTATAATTTTTGTAAAAAGAGTGTTTTTATTTTCAAGTTCATAAAACTTGTTAGCCATTAAATATATTTGTTTTAGAGTTAATGGACTTGTGTGATAATAAACAGTGGATAAAAAAGTGGTGGCGGTTTTGAAAACTTCAAGCAATTCGGTTACGTCTTTTAAAATGTCCCAACTCATAGACGGAAACTTTAGAATTTTACGACGAGGTTTTGAGGCAAGCATTTCATGAAATATTTCTAAAGTTTCTCTTTGTCGTAATACGCTATGAAACATATTATAAGTCGAGTTCCATCTTGTCTCGACAACCCAATTCGGACCTAAGCAAAGATTATTCGTTTCACGACAAAATCTAATATAATCATGATATCTTTTTTTGTTACTAAAAATATCTTTAAGAATTAGTCGAAAAACATATGTTAAGTTTGAAAACTCTTCAATTGCAAGCCCGGCTTGCACCGTCAAGTTATTGATGTGTGCGACACATCTACTATGGAAAAAAGCGCCGTTGCAAACCGGTTTATATTTAAGTGAGAAATGCATTTGTGTTTAACAATTGATTCTGCAGGAGAAGATATAATATGGAAATTGGACAATTAATTACATATACTAAAGATAGAAACAAACTTAAAATATGTAAAAATTAATATATAATTGGGTTTCGAAAACACGTTAATAACTATTTAATGTAATTTGACTTTCAATTACTATTTGATTGAAATAAAAATTACATAATTAAATTTCAAAGTTTGTTATAATAAAGAATAATTTAAAATAAATGTGTTTTATTAATATAATTAGTATTTTCTTTAAATATATATTATCATAAAAGATAGAAGTGCATTAAATAGGAGACAACACGTGCCACTAAAAAACTTTATTTATTATATAGTATAGAAGTATAGATTAATCTAACTTCTTTTCTATAATATTTTTTAGTTAATTTTCGTGCAACTTTTTATGTGGAACCAACGTTTGACTCAATATATTTACATGGACTTCTGGTTTCTCTCAATGGTACTACATAAAACTCTAAAAGCAATTGCATGATCTCCACATCGTCATGGACTCTTGGCTTTTGGTAGTGGTATTAAATATCCATGTATTTAGTTTTCAAAATAGGTTGATTACAAAAGGGAAACACATGTATGGTTAGAGGTGGAAAAATACACGAGTTAAGTTGTATTATTGTAGTATTCTCTAAACACTAAATTTAGTCATTTTGTTATGCTATATCTAGACAACAAATGTAATTTTGTGAATGTATAGAAAATTGTTGGTTTGATTTGTTCGCAACTAATTTTTATGCGACTTATTTTTAGTTACTGATTGAACATATTAAGGATTGATTTTTGGAGACTCTACATAAACATATTAGAGGCTGAAAAAATTTGTTATAAGAGACCAATTTTCAGTCTTTAAAAAAACACATCCGCGACTAAAATAACATGACATCTAAGATTATTTTTCAGTTTCTAAAACAATCATATTAAAGACTGAAATGTGATGGTATTGTAGACTAATTCCTAGTCTCTAAAACATCTTATCAATGACTAAATTATCATGGAACCTGAATCTAATGAAATGTATTGGGGACAAAATAGATATGGTATAAAGGACTGGTTTTCAGTCCCTAAAGAAACTACATTAGAGATTGAAATATCATAGTATTAGAGACGAATTTTTAGTCACGAAAGAAATGTATTGGGGACTGAAATGCAGTGGTACTGGAGGACAGATTGAAGACTGATTTTTTATGTATCGGAGACTGACCGTTAGTCCCTCTTGGTGCTACACAACGGGGACTGAATTTTAGTTACTAAGACCACTATCTAGGACTAGGTATATGCTACTAGATGGGGTCTGGCGAAATCAGTCCCCGATAACCATTAAGTACTGACAGAGGGTTATCAGAGACTAATTTTTCAGTCACAAATACCCTTATTTTTTTGTAGTGTACACAAGGACCTAACTAATTACACAATGAACTTGTATTACAAAATAACCAGACGTGGTATTACACAATGAACTTATATTACACAATGACCAGACGTGGTATTACACAATGAACTTGCATTACACAGTAAACTTGTATTACACAATGACCTTGTATTACACAATGACCTGACTAATTACACAATGAACTTGTATTACACAATGACCAGACGTGGTATTACACAATGAACTTGTATTACACAATAAACTTGTATTACCCAATTACCCAATGACCAGACTAATTATACAATGAACTTGTATTACACAATGACCTGACTAATTATATGTAATATCCGTACTTTCCACATCATCGTTTATTTACATTTTGTACCCTTGTACTTTTATTTTTGAATCCATTGTAACCCGAGACTTATGATCAATGAATTTATTGGATTTATTCAATTACATGTTTACAACATACATTACATTTATACATATGCAAGACAACATCATACGTGCAATATTACAAAATTATATATTACAAACACGCGTTTCACTTTTTTTACATTTATATTCTCGTTTCACGTCCATACACGCTCGGTTTATTATTATTATTATTATTATTATCATTTTTATCATTAGTACTATTAATATTATTATTTCATTTTTTTCTTTTTAAAAAAAGAATCACCTCCCTTTCAACCACCAACTCCCAACCAACTCATTTAATACCCCAAACCCTAATCCACACTTATAAATACCCACTCCCTTTCACTCCTCCACCCTTACACCCTTCAAATTCTCTCATAAATCTCTCCAAGTGCTCCATTTCTTCCAAGATTTTTGGCATAATTTTATAAGGTAAAAACCTTATTTTTCTTCAAGTTTCTTCCTTTTTTTTTCTTAACAATTCTTCCTTCACCCTCTTGGATAAACCTCTAAGATCTTATCATTTGTTTACCTTGGTAAACATCTAAGATAAGTCACCATTTGAGGTCCAAGTTGTGGTCTTTCAACTAACATTTCTTCATCTTCCTTTTCTTGTTTGGATATTTTACATCTAGTTGTGGTAAAACCAAACCAAGCTTCCATCAAAATTCTATGATGGAAGCCTTGTGCTAAAGTATTTGGATGAAGTAGATGAACATAGGTTCATCTACCATAAGACATCCAATAGCCACAAGGTGTTCAAATACTATACATAAATATTATAAATAAATCTAACAAGGTTTGTGGATTTCCCAACCTTTCTCTTGGCCACTTCAAGTGGTATATTACTAACTATACTAACTTTTGACCATCCAAATTCCTAACTAAGTTAGGGGTTTGTGTTTCGGTCCGCCGTCGGCGATGCATGACCAACTTGATACTATTATACATATATATTATTTATTATTTCTTCTCCATCGAACTTATGCCTACGTTACCTTTTAGGTTAACCGGCATTCCCGACTCTTCACCTTCCCGTCCATCCTTTCGTTACCACGCCAAACCGTGAGTTTCATACTTGCCCCTTTTACATTTTTGCACTTTGGGACTTGAAAACATGTACATATTCAAAACACATACACTACAAGATTCACACTTTATTCAAACACAATTCATTAACATGCTCATGTGACAACAACTTGACTACATGCTTAAATACAACCTGTTAATACAATAGTTCATTAATTCTTGCAAAACCGCACGTAACAAGTGTAGCGCTATAGGATTGACACCCGTCGGCTTTTCGTTACCTTTATGGAGGCCCCGATCTTGTTATGTTATTTATTTGACTAGTATTCTTTGGATGCTAGGTATGCTATGTCAACAATAGGTTTGAACTATATCATTACAAATTGTATGAACATTAGTAAAGTATGTCTGTGTATGTGAATTGTTGCTATAAACATGATTATTATATGTATGAAACTTGTAAGAACTCACCAACTTTATTGTTGATCAAATATTATTTTACATGTTTTCAGGAGATGTTTGATGCTACCATGGAAATGGAATCTAGGGACTTTGCCTTAGATATCAAATTTAAATATTTTTGTCTTTTGTTTATCAATGTATTTCCTTTAATTGAAACAATTGTATTTGAAATTCTTAGTTTAATGAAATCGGTTAAATTTATATTTCAACAATAGTGCCACGATGTCTTTGAACAATCCTACACGTCACGTTCGGTGATTCCGCCGCCGAATGGGTTATGACAGATTGGTATCAGAGCCGTGGTTATAGGGAATTAGGAAAATTGCTTATTTGACCTAGCCTATAACTAAGGACCCGTTTTAGATCTTTCCTTATGACTCTTAATACGCTTGTTCTACCACCTTTATTTCTTACTTATTCTTTGGACTAAATACACCGTCATGGATTTCAAGACATCAAGACACTCATATTTCACCAAAGAAACGAACTCACCAAAAGAGGGTAATTCCTCATTCGGTGATAAGTTTCACTCCGCCTAAGACTTAGGAATTTACCATCAAGTTAGGTGTGAAAACCTCACCTTAACGGTAAAAGAATTCCACTCACAAACGCTCTTGAGAAACCTTACCGTTAAAGTTAGGAGTGATTTCCTATCTCAAACGGTTAAGGCACCAACCCTATACAAAACGGAACGACACCACCAAACTAGGAGTGAAATCCACAATTTGGTGATTAGTTCCACTCTTAAAATTTTAAATCTCGCCAAAGTCTCGGCTTTGCTATTGACCAGGGACACGTAGTAACCGGAAGGGTAAAATACCGTTAACCGAATTACCGGCGAGAGTATTTTATCTATTAGGCCAAAACGTGTTTCCCGAACTCAATAGAAGGTTTGACCACTTGGGTTAGTCGACGTTTTCGTTAGTTCAAGAGCCGAGCTAACGAGACACTCCAACTTTTTACAAACAAGCCTCTCTTTTATATATAAACTATTTTCACTACTATTATTATACTAACTCGGTTCGATCTCGTGGACGCTCGCTTTTCGCTACTCGCCTTACTAACTTCAAAACGCTAATACATTCGAGAACCAATTAAATTTATGCTCTTTCATCGTCACATGTTTGTTATATACACTATTTCCATACATGATTCACATGACCAAACGTGCTATTACATGAAATTACTTGATTACTTGTGCCATACGTGAAATTTACATACTCATATGACAACAGTTTTTATGCAAAACCATTGATCTAAGTCTCACAATCCCCTTTTGTAGATGTCTTCATCTCGCCACTCTGCTACCGCCAGGAACAACAAGAGGGACAAGCGTTTGGCCTCACTCGTGGCCAAGCAAATGGCCCAAGTCATCCCTGGCCTCATCCAGAACCACACCCCCAACGGATCGGTCGAATCTAACACCGAAACTCCCAACTCCCACGCCCAACACTACCGAACCTTCCTTGCTTGTCGTCCCGAATCTTTCACGGGACTCGAAGGTGCAACCAAGCCCCTTAGCTGGTTTGCGAGCATGGAAAACACCTTCTCGGTAAGCGAGACCCTGGACCACCTCCGGACTCGCTACGCCGCTAGCCTCTTCAAAGAGCAAGCTCTCGCTTGGTGGGATAGCGAGAAGGAGCTCGACGAGGAGATCGTCACCCTGTCTTGGAAGGAACTCAAAGCGTTTATGCGCGAGGAGTACTGCCCTCCCCACGAGTTGCAAGCACTCGAGGAGGAGTTTTTCACCCTCAAACAGGACAGCGGTGACAATGCTGCCTACAACCTCCGCTTCCAAAAACTCTCCGTCCTTACGCCTCGCCAAGTTGACACCATAGAGGGATCCGTGGCCAAGTACATACAAGGCCTCCCGTCCGTCATCAAGGACACGGTCGCCGCCGCCGAACCCACCAACCTCGCCAAGGCCATGCGCCTTGCGGCCGCTTTCTCCCGAAACCGTGTTCAGGATGGTACTTTAACCATTCGGGGCACCAAGAAGCACGCCACCCAAGCCACCGTTGAGCCCACTGAACCCAAAATCACCGAACCAAAACCCGCCAAAACCCCTACTCACCAAAACAACAAAAAGCGTAAGTCCCAAGCCCGGAACTATGCGGTTGTCACCCCCGTTAACCAAGTGCCGATGAACCAAGACCCGACACCCCAAAAGAAACCGTATGGTGGATCTTACCCATTATGCAACACTTGCCAATACCACCACCCAAACAACCTCCCATGCCGAAAATGCACCTCGTGTGGCAAATTCGGACACCTTGCCAACCTATGCCGCAACCCACAACAACCCCAAAACACCCAAGCTCCCCCACCAAACCGAAACCCACCGGCCATCACAAATGGTCGGGCTTGCTACCGTTGTGGTGATCCAAACCACATGAGCCCACAATGCCCACAAAACCAAAACCAACACCACCACAACAACAACCCCACCAACAACAACAACCGCAACCAACCACCCAACCAAAACCAACCCACAAACCCAAGAGGCCGTGCTTACAACATCAATGCGGCACAGGCACAAACTGATAACGACGTGGTGAACAGTATGTTTCCTATCAATGGTCGGTATGCTTCTGTTTTATTTGATACCGGTGCGGATAAAAGTTTCGTATTGCTAGAATTTGAACTTATGTTAGCTAAGACCCGATCTAAGTTAGAGAACTCCTTCACTGTCGAAATCGCGGACGGAAAATCCACCTTTTGTGACACGATTATCCTCGATTGTACTCTCGACCTTAATGGTCATCCCTTCTCGATCGATCTCATACCCATGCAATTGGGGAGTTTTGATGTCATAGTAGGCATGGATTGGCTTGCCAAGAACCATGCCGAAGTCGTTTTCTTTGAGAAATTCATCCGTATTCCCCTTCCATCCGGTCAAG
The DNA here is from genome assembly GCA_023525975.1 of Smallanthus sonchifolius. Taxonomy (NCBI): domain Eukaryota; kingdom Viridiplantae; phylum Streptophyta; class Magnoliopsida; order Asterales; family Asteraceae; genus Smallanthus; species Smallanthus sonchifolius. The sequence continues at coordinate 52,955,860 of CM042041.1, read as the reverse complement.
TTTTGCAAATCCATGGCGAAAGGCCATCCGGTGGACTCAAACTCATGTCCTGCACCAAAGCCCAAAAATATTTACTAAAGAACTATGTGGCCTTTTTGGCCCAAGTAGTGAAAAAGAAAGAAAAGGGCAAAGGTGTAAAAGACATTCCTATCATTTGCGATTTCCCCGAAGTCTTTCCCGAGGACCTACCTGGTCTTCCTCCATCCCGTGAGGTCGAATTCCGAATTGATTTCATGCCCGGTACGACTCTGATTGCCAAAGCTCCTTACCGCCTTGCACCCTCCGTGATGCAAGAACTTGTCGGTCAACTTCAAGAGTTAGCCGACAAGGGTTTCATTCGTCCGAGTTCATCCCCGTGGGGCGCTCCCGTTTTATTCGTTAAAAAGAAAGACGGATCGTTCCACATGTGCATCGATTATCGTGAGCTTAACAAACTCACTATCAAGAATCGGTATCCTTTGCCTCGCATCGACGATCTTTTTGACCAACTCCAAGGTGCGTCTTGTTTTTCCAAGATCGATCTCCGTTCAGGATATCATCAACTTCGTGTTCATGAGGATGACATTCCCAAAACCGCATTTCAAACCCGATACGGACACTACGAATTTATGGTGATGCCTTTCGGGCTAACCAATGCACCCGCGGTTTTCATGGATCTCATGAACCGAGTGTGCAAACCATATTTGGACAAATGCGTAATCGTTTTCATTGATGACATTCTCATCTATTCAAAATCCCGATCCGCCCACGAGGAACACCTTCGCTTAATATTAGATTTACTAAGAAAAGAACAACTTTACGCCAAATTCTCCAAGTGTGAATTTTGGCTTAAGGAAGTCTAATTTTTGGGACACATTATTAGTGATAAGGGTATCCATGTGGATCCAGCCAAAATCGAAGCAGTCAGGAATTGGATTGCTCCGAAATCTGCTACCGAAGTCCGCTCATTCCTTGGTCTTGCGGGCTATTACCGTCGTTTCATCGCCAACTTTTCCAAGATCTCCGTTCCTCTCACCGCATTAACTCAAAAAGAGAAACCCTACGAGTGGGGCCCTAATGAAGAGGAAGCTTTCCAAACACTTAAGGATACGCTTTGCAATGCTCCGATCCTTACTCTTCCCGACGGAAACGATGACTTCGTGGTGTATTGCGACGCCTCTAACATTGGTCTTGGTTGTGTTCTCATGCAACGAGGCAAGGTCATCGCTTACGCATCCCGTCAACTCAAGATCCATGAGAAGAATTACACGACTCGTGATCTTGAACTCACCGCCGTCGTCTTTGCTCTCAAGCTTTGGAGACACTACCTTTACGGTACCAAATGCGTGGTCTTCACAGATCACAAGAGTCTCCAACATCTTCATAACCAAAAGGATCTAAACATGCGCCAACGCCGAGGGATTGAAACAATCAAAGATTACGAATGCGAAATTCGCTACCATCCTGGTAAAGCGAACGTCGTTGCCGATGCCCTCAACCGAAAGCACCATGTGAAGTTCCTTTGTGCTCGTATGCAACTCGACATCCATGTCCGTATTTGTGAAGCCCAACATCTTTCGGTCACCGAAGGCGACATGTACAACGAAATGTCTTGTGGTGCCAAACTCCAACTCGAGACCAAACCCAACGGTTTACTTTATTTCATGAATCGTGTTTGGGTTCCCAATCATTCCGATCTTCGTTCTTCCATCATGCATGAGGCTCACAAGTCTCGGTATTCGGTCCACCCTGGTACAGACAAAATGTACAGGGATCTGCGTTCTATCTACTGGTGGCCCGGTATGAAAAAGGATATCGCGCTCTATGTGTCGAAGTGTAATACTTGCGCTAGATTGAAAGCCGAGCACCAACGTCCATCCGGTTTGCTCGTGCAACCGGAGATTCCAGTTTGGAAATGGGAAAGCATTGCTATGGATTTCATTACCAAACTCCCATTGACATCCTCTCGTCATGATTCCGTTTGGGTTATCATCGATCGTCTCACCAAATCTGCTCACTTCATTCCCATCCGCGAGAGCTACCCCGTTGCAAGGCTAGCTCAAATCTACATCGCGGAAGTCGTTAGTCGTCATGGTGTTCCTTTGGACATCATATCCGATCGTGACAGTCGTTTCACCTCCCGTTTTTGGGAATCCTTCAATGAAGCCATGAGTACTCAACTCAATCTTAGTACGGCTTACCACCCTCAGATGGATGGTCAGACTGAACGTACTATCCAAACTCTCGAGGATATGCTTCGATCGTGTGTCATTGATTTCGGTGGTAATTGGGACGTGCACTTGCCTTTGATTGAGTTCTCTTACAACAATAGTTACCATACCAGCATCGGCATGGCTCCATTTGAGGCACTTTATGGTCGAAAATGTCGGTCACCCGTTTGTTGGACCGAGATCGACGAAACACAAATTACCGGACCCGAGTTAATCCAAGAGACCACAGACAAGATCCTCAAAATTCGCGACAACCTACGTACCGCTCGGAGTCGACAAAACAGTTACGCCGACCGAAAGCGCAACGCGGTTACTTTCGAAGTTGGAGATTTCATTTTCCTTAAGGTTTCACCTTGGAAAGGAGTCTTTCGCTTCGGGAAGCGAGGAAAACTATCCCCACGTTATGTTGGTCCTTTCAAGATTTTCGAGAAAGTCGGTTCTGTTGCATACAAACTTGATCTCCCTACCGAGCTTAGCAACATCCACCCCACCTTCCACGTCTCTAACTTGAGAAAGTGCTTATCAAATGAAGATCTCCAAGTTCCACTTGAAGACGTTCAGATCGACCCAACAATGCACTTTGTCGAGAAACCCGTTGAGATAATGGATCGTGAAGTCAAACAACTCAAGCGTAGTCGTATTCCAATCATTAAGGTACGTTGGGAAGAAAAAGTGGTGCAGAATTCACTTGGGAACGTGAAAACCAAATGAAAGCCAAGTACCCGCATCTTTTTTCAGAGTCTTCCTCATGAAAGAAATTTCGGGACGAAATTTTCTAAAGTCGAGGAGACTGTAATATCCGTACTTTCCACATCATCGTTTATTTACATTTTGTACCCTTGTACTTTCATTTTTGAATCCATTGTAACCCGAGACTTATGATCAATGAATTTATTGGATTTATTCAATTACATGTTTACAACATACATTACATTTATACATATGCAAGACAACATCATACGTGCAATATTACAAAATTATATATTACAAACACGCGTTTCACTTTTTTTACATTTATATTCTCGTTTCACGTCCATACACGCTCGGTTTATTATTATTATTATTATTATTATTATTATTATTATTAGTATTATTATCATTTTTATCATTAGTACTATTATTATTATTATTTCATTTTTTTCTTTTTAAAAAAAGAATCACCTCCCTTTCAACCACCAACTCCCAACCAACTCATTTAATACCCCAAACCCTAATCCACACTTATAAATATCCACTCCCTTTCACTCCTCCACCCTTACACCCTTCAAATTCTCTCACAAATCTCTCCAAGTGCTCCATTTCTTTCAAGATTTTTGGCAGAATTTTATAAGGTAAAAACCTTATTTTTCTTCAAGTTTCTTCCTTTTTTTTTCTTAACAATTCTTCATTCACCCTCTTGGATAAACCTCTAGGATCTTATCATTTGCTTACCTTGGTAAACATCTAAGATAAGTCACCATTTGAGGTCCAAGTTGTGGTCTTTCAACTAACATTTCTTCTTCTTCATGTTCTTGTTTGGATATTTTACATCTAGTTGTGGTAAAACCAAACCAAGCTTCCATCAAAATTCTATGATGGAAGCCTTGTGCTAAGGTATTTGGATGAAGTAGATGAACATAGGTTCATCTACCATAAGACATCCAATAGCCACAAGGTGTTCAAATACTATACATAAATATTATAAAAAAATCTAACAAGGTTTGCGGATTTCCCAACCTTTCTCTTGGCCACTTCAAGTGCTATATTACTAACTATACTAACTTTTGACCATCCGAATTCTTAACTAAGTTAGGGGTTTGTGTTTCGGTCCGCCGTCGGCGATGCATGACCAACTTGATACTATTATACATATATATTATTTATTATTTCTTCTCCATCGAACTTATGCCTACGTTACCTTTTATGTTAACCGGCATTCCCGACTCTTCACCTTCCCGTCCATCCTTTCGTTACCACGCCAAACCGTGAGTTTCATACTTGCCCCTTTTACATTTTTGCACTTTGGGACTTGAAAACATGTACATATTCAAAACACATACACTACAAGATTCACACTTTATTCAAACACAATTCATTAACATGCTCATGTGACAACAACTTGACTACATGCTTAAATACAACCTGTTAATACAATAGTTCATTAATTCTTGCAAAACCGCACTTAACAAGTGTAGCGCTATAGGATTGACACCCGTCGGCTTTTCGTTACTTTTATGGAGCCCCCGATCTTGTTATGTTATTTATTCGACTAGTATTCTTTGGATGCTAGGTATGCTATGTCAACAATAGGTTTGAACTATATCATTACAAATTGTATGAACATTAGTAAAGTATGTCTATGTATGTGAATTGTTGCTTTAAACATGATTATTATATGTATGAAACTTGTATGAACTCACCAACTTTATTGTTGATCAAATATTATTTTACATGTTTTCAGGAGATGTTTGATGCTACCATGGAAATGGAATCTAGGGACTTTGCCTTAGATATCAAATTTAAATATTTTTGTCTTTTGTTTATCAATGTATTTCCTTTAATTGAAACAATTGTATTTGAAATTCTTAGTTTAACGAAATCGGTTAAATTTATATTTCAACAATAGTGCCACGATGTCTTTGAACAATCCTACACGTCACGTTCGGTGATTCCGCCGCCGAATGGGTTGTGACATTATACAATGACCAAATATTACACAATGACCAGGCGTGGTATTACACAATGAACTTGTATTATACAATGAACTTGTATTACACAATTACCTAACTAATTACACAATGAACTTGTATTACACAATGACCTAACTAATTACACAATGACCAAACGTGGTATTACACAATGAACTTGTATTACACAATGATCTGACTAATCACACAATGAGCTGGAAAACGTAAAACACAATGATAAATATATATAACACAATGAACTTGTATTACACAATGAACTTGTATTACACAATAAAATTGTATTACACATTGACTTGACTAATTACACAATGAGCTGGAAAACGTAAAAAAATCGTTTTTGTTTATAATGACACTATACTCGTTTTAAAGATAAAAAACGCCCGTTTTTATGGTGTAATTTTTTTGAAAAAATAATGTCGTATGTAAAAGTTATGAACGTTTTAAAATGACGGGGGAACTTGATAAAAAGTCAACAAAAGTGGCCAAGACTAAAATACCCTTCCAACAACTTTTTCTCCTACAATTTAATCTCAACCATTAAATCTTTTCTACAATTTGATCTAATGGCCCTAAATCTTTCTCAGCTTTTTTAGAATTAGAATCCTTTTACTTGAACCTAACTCATATATGATATTAAAGTTTGTTTTGGATATATATGATACTAGGCTAAAATCTCGTGTATTACACGGGTTGAATAAATATAATACTATATATTAAGTAATAAAACAATATTTTTTTTAAAACTCGTATTTTACACGGGTTGAATAAACCAATGAAATACAATATAATCTGTTAAAATATACACTCGTCAAAATATGTCAGGAGATTTATTAATATAAAGATTAGTATTTTTTTAAATATATATTAGTATTAAAAGATAGATGTGAATTTAATAAGAGAGAAAAACGAGAAAAAAATGATGAGAATTAATATGGAGACGACACGTGACATGGAGACCTTTATTTATTATATAGTATAGATATAGAAAAGATGTAAAAAATTTAGTTTAAACATTTTTTATATAAAAACAATTTAACTAAAATAAAGTTTTATGCCTGGTAAATTAAATTTTAAAGATTTTCGAAGTAGATAGTTGGAGATTAAAATATTTGAAGGAATTTTCTTATAATGTTAATGCAAATGTGGAATTAATCAATAACATCTAGGGTTGGCATATCGTGTATACACGTACATGATAAGACACGAACACGAAATATGTATACACGAACACGATGCGATAACTTATCGTGTACTTTTTCTCAAACACGAACTTGTTTATACCTGTTTAACACGATAAGACACAATAAGACTTGTTTAGAAACACATGTTTAAGAACCTGTTTAGTGAAACAAAAGTCATCGAATGTTCACAAAAGTCTTAAATAAAGCATAAATACATAATCCTTAACAAATTTATAACAAAAATCCATAAAAGTCTAATAAAACATCTAATAAAAACAATTTCAAGTTCAATTGGTCTTGCACTCTTTCTTCTCAAATCTTAAATTCCAAACAATCAAATCTACACAAAAAATAAGTATAGTCAATTGGACATATTCATATACTTTTATCAAGCAACATTACTATAAAGATTTGGAGTGGGGTACCTTAAGATTTTTCACCGTTTTTAACAAACAACACTACTTGAAGCATTTGGAGTGGGTACCTTAGAGCATTCTCAGCCCGTTCTTTATATTTCGTATTCTTATCATTATAATTACACTAAAAAACACTAATTTTTCTATCTTTTATCTCTACTTTTATCTCTTCTTATCCTTATAATTATACTAAAAACCAATACTTTTATCCTTATATTTACAAAACCTTATATCTTTTCTCTCTCATCCACTCACAACCACTCCTTAAAATATACAAAACCCACTCACATAATTATACCAAACGGGTTATGAATGCTCTTAGGATTGTTCACTAAGTTTGAAGCATTTGATTCATGTCTAATGTCAAGCGACATTGTATATTCTGTGAGCTCATCTACACTAACTTGGTTAGAACCTACAAAGTACAAACAAACATATACCATTAATATAATACTATGTGAAAAACTTATATAAAATCAAGGGAAAATGGACATTACAAAAATCTTCAAATAACCAATCTTTTGTGCATATTAGAGCCTTAACGATATCTTTACTAATTGAACTTCGATGTTCATTAAGTACTATTCCACTTGCACTGAATGTACACTCCAATGCGATAGTAGATACGGGAATCGTCAAAAAGTCTCTTGCCATCCTCACAAGTATGGGATATCTAAACACATTGGCTTTCCAAAAAGCCAACACATCAAGTTCTGAGTCCCTATCAACTCTTGACTCCTTCAAATACAATTGCAGTTCTGACTTTTTGTTAGTTGTAAAATCTTTACTTTGAAACTGATCAAAGCCCTAAAAATAAATAATAGAAAATTATAAAATCAGGCCTACATATAATATCATATTTTAATATTTTTTATTTAAAAAAAAGTCTTAACATGTACTAACAGGTACTTAACAGGTAAGCAAGTATTTTACTTGTTTAGACATGAAAATTAACAGGTAGATTTGTGTCTACCTGTTTAGGACACGAAACACGATAAGGCCATACACGATACCTGTTAAGATCGTGTAGGTTCATGTCATGTATTCGTGTACGTGTCTAAAATTTACAGCCCTAATAACATCAGTTGGAATTCAATAGAATAAGAATTCGAATTCGATCACCAAACGATTACCAAATCTTACTGAAAGCTCATAGATTACGAACAAAAGAAAATACAGACTCAAGAATGAATCTAATCGGAATGAATCAACTAAACAACTAAAGCCCTAATTAGCGAACTGCTAACAACCATCTAAAACATACCAATTAAACCTTCAAGTATCAAAAGCTGACATAATGAACCCTCAAAGTAATAATAACAAGAATAGTCCAGATTAATCCCTGAACTCTTTGAGACTTGTCAGTAACTTCCAACATATAATAATTTCCCTTTTCTGCATATTTGGAAACGAAGCAATAAAGAATAATTTGAGAAGGCCTTAGAGATGATTCTTCTTTTTATCAAATCCTACAAAAAGAGTTAACTCAAGAATTATTCTCGTATAAGATAGAAAATATAGTTGGCAATATTTTAAGTAATTTATCAACTTGCATTTAAGAATTATCTCCTCGTTCATATACAACCAAACTACAAGAATCATGTGGTAAGATTGTAATTCATAAAGTAGGCACTCTATGACAAAGATTTTTAGATTTTGAAAAGATTATTAGATCCTTGGTGGTTGATTAGTTTGTTCTGCAATAAAATTTAAAGAAACTTACTTTGAAATTTAGCTTTTTAATATATGACAATTTTTAATTATACTAGAGTCTAATACAAGTGACCTCCTATGAAAGGTTAACACATGGTTATTCTTCTCAACAAGACTATTTTTCTTTTACACCAATAGCACACGATCATTTTTCGAGACATTTTCTTTAGACCAAGATACTAGGCTAACGCCCTTTACACCTCATCCTCTAAAGAAGTTAAACACCATTACATGGCCGTCAACGTGGGTCGCCAACAGTGACGGATCCAGGAATTTTGTTCGGGGGGTTCACTCTATATATTTTAAGGGGTTCACCCCAGTGTTTTTACATACCGTTCTATATAAATTTCGAAACTCGGGGGGTTCCGGTGAACCCCCTCCGGTGAACGTAGGTCCGCCCCTGGTCGCCAAAGCAAGGGGCGTTGCTCTGTTAACGGGCGTGAAGAGGGTTGGGGTGTGGGGCCTACTCAAGTTGTTTATTTTTATTTATTTTTTTTAAATAATTGTGTATTAGTTAAACAACTACACACTTTTCAGGGTTTAATTGGTTAAAACCTCCTTGCCCGCCTACGGATCAGTGACGTGTCTTGAACTTTTTCACCTTTTAGTTACACCACTACACTAGTCTTCGTGAACTTCTTTTGTCAGCCATCTTCTCTGATGAGAACATTTTCTCATATTTAAAACATGAAGGTGACAAAAATCTTCTCCTAGGAGCATCTTCAACGGAAAAGGTTTTTGAAAATTAGAAGACGAAAAAGAAATGGTTTTCTGTTGTAAAGGTAATCGGTTACATTTCTATAAAAAAAAAGTTTTTTGTGTCCCATTAATCTTTTTGTTAAGTGACCATAGCTTTCTAGTCGTTTTGCTCCTTTCGTCGTCAACTTTTTGACATGTTGAATTTTCTTTAATTATGTGTTAAGAGAAAATTAATAAACCAATAAAATAAAGCCGAAAGTGAAAAATAAAGTAGTGCAAATCGTTTCCCTTTTGATCATTGAACAAAACAATATAATATAATATTGAGTCGATTAAATGATTTCAAAGATTAAATGTATATCAAAATAGATTAGATTAGGGATGATTTGCAACTACAAATAATCTCACCCAAAATTAAATGTTTTAAAAATTCATTTTATTTTATAACACTTAACAAAAGTAGAAAATAACGTACTCAACAAAAGAGTTGAAAATCAATGCAGCCGGCTTAACCTTTTTTGAGGCTCAAATCTAAATAAAGGTTTTTTTATGTCACGTGTCGCCTTCATATTCATTCTCACATATTTTTCTCGTCTCTCTCTTTTATTTAATGCACTTCCATCTTTTAATAATAATATATGTTTAAAGAAAATACTAACTATACTAATAAAACACATTTATTTTAAATTATCACTTATTATAAGAAAATTTAAAATTTAATTATGTAATTTTTGTTTTCAATTAAATATTAAATGAAAGTTAAATTGTATTAAATAGTAATTAACGTATTTTCAAAACTCAATTATATATTATTTTTTACATATTTTGAATTTGTTTTCTATCTTTAGTATTTGTAATATATTTTTACAACTATAAAATATATACACAAAGATTTAAAAAATTTATATATTGATATTTTTCACCGTGTGTATACACGGGATCTAAACTAGTCGAATTATAAAATCAGTTCCATTTCCATAAAAAATACATTTTTTCTTAGAATCTTAGCACATGTGAAGATGATTATGCACATTTTAAAGGCACACAATCACACCTATTAAAGTTGGAGTAAGTTTTAATAAAAAAACATTTTTAGTTATACTAATTTTTTTATTCTATTTGTTAAAATTTAAGAATTAAACAAAGTTAAATCCTAAAAATTAATATAGGGTCTTTAAGCGGCCTTTTATTGTTTTCTACAGTTGAATCACCCTGAATGTTTGTTTGTTTTTGGTGTACGAAACTATTGGTTCCTTTTTTTTTTTAAGGTAGAAGACTTAATAAAAAAAGAGAAAAAGAACAGGCCACGTAAAATATAGTGAATGATTGGACCAAGATGACAACAAAATTATATGGTAATAAAAAAAATACTAAATTTGGTATTCACGTCATTTTGGCCATTCTAATGACCCGATGTTTGATCGATTCTTCACCCATAAAAGGTTAGTGTTTTTTCAATCTTCAAATAACCATTTGAGATATGCTTATCGGTTTCCGAATGGTTTCTAGGACATGAATATTTGTAAATAATTATGTATAATGAAATAATAATTTATGTAAATAAAGGATGTTGGGCATTCTGTAAAAGAAAAAGACAAGTTGCACGGGGATTCCGTTTCCACGTACCCACACGTGCAATCAATCATCCATTTTGGTATTCCTCATCACTTACGCTACCCTTTTCCCTCCCTTTTTATAATTTTTAATATATATTTTTTTATATTTTTGCATATGTCTCCAAATTTGGGAAATTTGACCAAATCCCAAATTTGACATATTTCACATCATCACACCATCACACTACTGTTTCACCATCTTGCAAATTTATTAAACAATTAATTACATATTTGTTTAACATGTACTTTAGTAAATATGGTTTTTTTTAAATAACTTAATAGATTTTTTTAAAAGAATAAAGGTTATTTTAATGTTGTTGGGTGGGTAATAAGTATGCCAAAGGTATCAATTTTTGTTAAAAGTAATAGTAATAACCATGAAACACTAGACAAAACTCATATAAATTATGAAGAACCGTTTCACCTAAATTTGTAAAAGTAACCAATGGATCTTTTCGGGCCTAAAAATTGACATCGCCGCTACTTTGGCCTTAAAAACCGTCATTGGTACAACCACATGTCATCTCTATTTGTTGAAGTGTCATATCTCTCTATTTTAAATTTAAATATCTTTAAAACCTCCAATTAAGCTGTCACATGTCATCTTCTCGTTGACTGAAGTACATGAAACGTGATCACGCCATTTCCGTACACATCTCACATTTATGCTATTAGGTGTCATCATACATGTGGATGATTAGTGTCATGTGTGCTTATTGGTTCAAGATTTATAGGTCTATGTATAGTAATTTAAAGGGGTTCAAAAAATTATTTTCTAAAAATGTTCGATCAAAGTGACTTTTATATAAAAAGAAATTGGTCAAACCTTATGAATAATATGTTGGTACTATAAAAGGAATTAAATTAAATAGAGTAGAGAATATGAGGGGTGCTAACTGTAGAGACAGGAAAGTTTAAGGACTTAATACAGAAGAGTACAAAAGATAGGTCCTCGTGCAACTCTGTAACACTGCACCGTAGTACTAAATGAACATTGTTGTGTTATAGTACGTGTACATTATTCACAATAATAATGCAAGTAATTGTTTTCTTTTCCTTTTTTAAATAAATGCACATGAATATCTAGTGGTCTCTATTGTTTCATGTTGTTAAACATTCCCTATTATTTTTCTGTCTTTTTTTCTCTATGTTTATTGATTCGTAAACATGTTTTATTTTCGCTGTCAAGCCGTAACGTGGATCCTATAACGTAACGTGGGTCGAAGGGTTTAAAGTTTTGATGAACGACGCTTTATTTATTTTATTTTTGAGTAAATTGTTATTTACGGTTATATGGTTTAGTCATTTTTTACAGTTTAATCCAAAAACTTTTTTTAGCTTTTTCGTCACTGACTTATTAAAATATAGCCATTTTCATCCAACTGACTAACTTTGTCTACATTTTAACGTTACTCTTAACTCTGTCTATATTTTAACGTTACTCTTACTCTTAATTTTTTTAAAGAATAATTTTATAATATTAATTGTGTTTTATATAAATTTGAATGGAATGAGAAAGAATTGATGGATGTGGTTGCATGATTAACTTAAGATGTCTATTCAATCATTGTGTATTCGTTTCCGTGCACTTGCTTCTTGATCGTATTCCCCCACCTTCAATGGATTGGATCAATTAATTTCCATCATAATTACTTACAATTCAACCCCACTTCTTTTATTAGTTTCATCATTGTACCCCTTAATAAATTGGCACTCTTTATTTGCTTTCCAACCATTGTTTTCAAGGTAACCTAGAAAGCAATGCCAACTCCTTTCCAATAAAAGTTATATATTGTTGATATAAGGATTTTGGCTACACAAGAATAATTTTACATTTATTTTTCAACCGAACAAAGTATAGTATGAAATTCAATTTTCAATTTACTTGATTTCAAACGATTTATAAATCAACTAAAACCTCATTCTAGTGATGAAGTGGTAAGGGAGAGACCTGGTGTTCCTAGTGACCCAGGTTCGATCCCTGCCCTTTACATTAGTTTCTACGGCATGCAAATGAGGCTTAGTTTAGACTGATGCACCTGCGTTTTACCCACGCCGATCCAGGGTTCGAGCCTCGGCTCTCCCTCAAGCCTGGAAGAGGCCGTATTGGATGAGATTTTTCCTTGGATGCTCTCCAACTTTGACGCCAAGTGGGCCCGATTAAGACAACATATTGGCCGAAATTGGACGAAACTCTCCCAGGTGACGGAGGGTGCGACATCACAACATTCAATGTTCGCCGTTAAAAAAAAACTAAAACCTCATTCTACTTGAAACAAACACCATGAATAACTTTCGACCTCTCCTCCCCCATCCTTAAAAAAAACCTTTTACACTGGTTTGATGTGCCTTCTTTATACGAGATAACTTATACATAACAAAAAAATAAATAATACATAACAAATTATTTTTATATGACAGTTTTATGGTTGTATCTACCTTTTTATCTTTTCTTATAATCCAAAGTTACAAATATCAAATAACAATTGTTGTCTTATATATAGATCAATTTGTATTAGTGAATTGTTGTCTTATACAGATCAATTTGTGGTAGTGAACCAATCAATTATACTTTTTCCATGGATGAATTGATTTAGAAAAAGAAATTATATATATATATATATATATATATATATATATATATATATATATATATGGGAGGGATCAAGAGAAAACCACAAAGTTAGGCGAAAACAAAAAAAACCACATCATTTTAGGCAATTTTTTTTATTTACGTATACGTATCAAAAAACAATTTTTTTGATTTACGTATACGTAACCGCAATTTTTTTGTTTTATGTTTACGTATATGTAACACTATGTGTAAAAATGTTTTTTTTGGTAAAAATGCTCTTATAAATAAATAAAAATAAACTAAAACAAAAAATAAAAACTATTATATGATTAGGTAAAATTGGTTTTTTTAGTGGTTTTCTCGGTTTTCGCCTAACTTGTGGTTTTCTCTGGAACCATTCCATATATATATATATGTGTGTGTGCGCATAGAAGGTTCTTTATTAATTTCTCATATAATAACATATTTTATAAGTCACCTAAATATATATATTTAAATTAATTTATAAATTCAATCGCATAAATTACCCCCGTTTGATCACATTGCATGTTTGACCCTCATGTTTAAAAAATTGCAAAGATAACCCAAATTTTATGACCTGTTACGTCTTTACCCCTTATATGTAATATACCTACAATGTACATGTTATGTGTAAATGATATAAGCTACACATAACTTGCACATGTGTAGTTACTATATTTAAATAAAATTTATTTATGTTTTTTTTTAATTTCAACATAGATGAATAAATATTAGTTTCAACATTTTCTTATGTTTTAAAATTTTTTTAAACTGAAAATATGAATAATTCATTTTGTCCTCCGTGTTCTCGTAATACTTAGCGTTCTGAATTGAACTATCTCATATACATACACACACACGTACACACATATATATAGGGGAGGGTTCCAGAGAAAACCATATAGTTAGAAGAAACCGAGAAAACCACTAAAAACCTAATTTTAACCAATAATATAATAATATATTTTTTTATAAGAATATCAATGTAATATTACACATTTTTATCAAAAAATCATTTAAATATTGGCATACGTATACGAAACCCATAGTGTTACGTATACGTAAACAGAAAACACAAAAATTGCGGTTACGTATACGTAACCCATAGTATTACACATTGTTTTAGTGGTTTTCTCGGGTTTCACCTAACTTTATGATTTTCCCTTGATCTTTACCCTATATATATATAGGGACATGTTCAATTAAGAACCATCATTTTGACGAGAACCAAAAGAACCATGTATTTCTATACAAATATAAGGATGCATATATGGATTTGTGCATATATAAAGTAAGGATGCATGTATGCATTTGTGTAAGAATGTATGGTTCTTTTGGTTCTCGCCAAAATAATGGTTCTCGATTGAACATGTCCCTATATATGTATTCTTCTCATTTTCGTTCATATCAATTACTCTTACCATTCGAGTTTAATTACATTTCAAAACCAAACAGAACCTAATCTCATAATGATGTTATCTTGTAAGTTAGGCTTGATACTTCCAATAGTAAGCCACAACCACAAGTATAATCACCCACTTTTAAACATGCACAATTCAATAAAGAACCAAGTTGTGTTACTTGTATGCTATGCATTAGAAGTTGTACATTGTTTAATGATTGAATTTTTTTAACTATTTAAAGAAAAAAACACACGAAAGTAAACCCCTTAAAGATTTCATCTTGGAAGAAAGAACAAAGATGGAAATGGTGATGAATGGAATAGGTTCTCCTCAATTGGTCAAGTGAGATTGATGCATCTCTTAATACCAAAATGGGAATTGCAACTTTTTGTGTCAAATCCCTTTCTAAGGATCTCTCTGTGATTCACACTTTTCTTTAGGTCACCATCTCTTCTTATCTTTTGCACCACTTGAAGACAATCCATCACCATCAACAACAAAAAGAAGCCAAAAGAAAACACGATTATGGCTTAAAGATATCAATTTGAATTTCCTAGACCAACCAAACTTGCTTACAATCTAACTTGGAGTTTTGTAGCACGGACCCATCTAAAACAGTGTAATTTAATCGCGCGAGCCACTCGTGTGATAAACTTCTGTACATATACTGTACCGAAGTTATCAGAATTATAAAACAACATACGTTTAGTATCAATAATGCATAGATAGAATTTTATGTTTGTACTCATGTGTACGGGCAAAAGGTGGACCCTTTTAGATGATATTATCTTCCACCAAATCAAAAATGATATTTGAGGCATATATTTCCTATCAAGGTTCCCTTTTTAAGTCGGTATGACACAAACTTCAACTAATTAATCGACGACAATTTAGAGATTGAATTTGAAGAAAGTATTTCAACGAATATGATAAATAGCAGATGGTGTCAATCGTGTTGGATTGACAGGTTAAATCGTTCAATCCGAACATGACACATATATTATGTTGTGTCAAAGAAATCAACCATAGTCCGGATACATTTAAAATTGTTTAGCTCAAACATGACATGTTTAACCTAGTTATCTAAACAAGTCAAAAAAGTTGATAAGTTGACAGGTTGTATTCACGTTCTAAGCGTGTTAAATGGGTTAGTGGGTTGTAATAAATGGGTTTAATGGGTCGTAAATGGGTTGATGGGTCAACATGTTTAGTTAAACGAGCTGGCAAGTCGACATGTTTAATTAAACGTGTTAAATAAGTCAACCTGAACACGACCCGTTTGTTAAACGAGTTAAATATGACTAGGAGTGTGAATTTTGGACATTACACGAAAACACGACATGAACCTAATATGAAATTCTTAGGTATGTGTTTAGTATATACGGGTTCTGTAAGTTTCGGATCGAACTCGCAAACTGGTCGTGTTCCTACTAACCTGGAGGGTTCACAGGTTCCGTTTAACCATATTATTTTTTATTTTGTTTTTTTAAATGTGTTTTATTTCATAAATTAAACTATTTAGGTACTTTATACGAAAATTTAAAACTTTAAAGAGAAATTAACATAAGATTTTATAAATAAAATATAATTGTATTATATTCCTTTGTATATTTTTTTATTATAAAGTTGTAATTTTAAAGTATTAATATGAAAAAAATAATATATAAAACTCGGGTTAAATGAGTCGTGTTCGTGTCAACCCGTAAATATTTGTATCATGTCTGATATGACAACTCAAAGCCTGATATTTTTGTATTGTATTTTGTAGTATTTTAAGTAAGTCTAAAATTGACACTCCCATTTAATAGTATATGAAATAAATAATTTGTATCGTATTTATGTTGTGTTTTAAGTGATTGTGAGAAATAAAGCACTCTTACTTACACCTCGTATAAGTAAAAACATTTTACTTTCACACACACGTTACATTAGAGATACTCTAATACCAATTCCAACAAAATAAATGAAATCTACATGTAAATAACCATTTAAAGTTGGCTCATCTATCGAGGAAGAGTTTTTTTATCAAATGTTCTTTGGGTTCAAACTTATATTTACCAGCATTTGAAAGTGGTACTTCCTTGTCATCGAATCGACAAACAACTCGCACTTAGATGCCGATAAACTTAATAAAAATATATTTTGGTAAATGATTGATGAAACTCATGTTCCCTTTACATGGTTTTCTGAACTTTAAAGTTACTATATTTCATATAGCATTTGTTATTCATCTTGATCTTGATGGTTGGTAAATATTGGACTTTTGTGTTACTTCATTTTCATGAATTATAATTGGAGCGATGACGAGCATCAAAAGTTAGCATACAAGAATCCAAAATTAGCAATTTGTTTAGTCAAATTGATTTGATTTGGGAAATCAGCATTTAAGTATATATTTCCGTATAGATCCAATACATATTGATGAGGGTCCGGTCCGACATCCCTTGGAGCGAGTAAAAGCCAATAAGATCCTTCGAGACGTCGGTTTGATAAAGGAAATAGGTAATTGTGACATAGCCTTTGTCGGTAGCAATAAGGCCATCATGTATTCATATTATACATACACAAAGTAAGCTTAGGAAAAATACGTTTCCTAATTGGACATGCATCAAAGATGTAACATCCCGTATTTCGAAAACGATAGAACGAAAACTGGATTTACATGTAAATAGGGAAAAAAAAACAATGGACCGGGCATTGGCATGGGTAGCTTAATGGGCCGAGTAGTGAGGGAGAGTGGCCCTTAAGACCCTAACCCTCCTTTCCCCCATCTCATTTTCTCATTTCATCTTCCCCACCATCTAGAGAGAGAAACACCTAGAGAGAGCGAGTGTCGGTTTTAACCAACGATCGGCCCAATCTACTTCCCCATTAGCTGTTTGAAGCTTCTTTGAAGAATCAAGCCCAATCAAGTATCAAAACCCGTCCAAAACTGGGTTTTTGATTGAAATGGGTTTTTAAGGTTTTGTGAGTTTTCTTCAAAAAGGTCGGACTTTTACATGTGTTTATGCTTAAAAACCATAGAAATAGCTACATGGTTTAATATTAGAACAGTTTAGACGTAAAAAGTTAGGATTTTAGATCAAAAACGAAGAATCTAGCCAAGAACACTTGAATCGTTAAAAAACTCATTGAATGGTCAGAAAATGATGAAGTTATTTTTGGACAAAAAAGAGATTTCAGACAAAGGATTTCAGACGAATTAGTTTTCGGGCGAAATAGTTTTCGGATGAAAGACATTTCAGGTAAAAGGGATTTTGACCGAAAAAGATTTCGGACAGTAGGGTTTTCAACCAAGTAGACTTCAGACGGATCGTTTTGTTATATCTAGAAGTTAACACGTGTTGTTTATGACAGCTCGAACAGATCGCCTATTACCTCGTTGAGCCTTACACTTAAGAAGAGTTAACTAAGAAAGTCATGTGAGTTTTAATCTCCTTTCTTGCCTACTTTTGGGGTGGTGTGCATACTTAGTAAGCGTTTATTATATTTATATATTAATAAAAAATGACGAAAGTCTTGATTTATAGAAAGGTTTAAAAGAGGCAAAAGAATTTTTTTATAATTGATGTCTATGAAGTGTAATGAATTGTAAAGATATTCTTTTTTTAAAGAATGAAGGTAAAGTTTTAAAGGAAGTCATTTCAGTAACAAAGAAAGTAAAGATAAAGTTTCCTTCTGTTGGGTATAGAATTGAGACTGATGCTGTCAATCGAAACTACAGTATCGAAACTACTAGTTTCGGTTGAATATTTGTTCAATCGAAACTACTAGTTTCGGTTGAACATTTGTTCAATCGAAACTATGCAGCTTTGATACCTGTTTTTCAGACCCATTTGACGGTAGCTTGGAATACAAGGCACATGTGCTTGGCTTCCTATATATAGTAGAATATGTCTTAGGAGTGAGAGTGTGTCTGTAGAGGGAATCACCGCCCTAGGGGGAGCTCACCCTGGGGTGAGACTAATTGTTAGTGTATGATGAGCTTTTATTTTCATTTCAATCAACGAATCATACGTTTTACGCTTTCAATTATCTGTTCTTCTTCACTTTTATATATATTTCTGTTCGTCTATGTGATTCCCGCACCCGTCTCTACCATTTCTGATTCGAGAGTGATACCGGATCCAGAGATTCCGCATCTCGATTCGGACTGTTTGAAGATTTCTCCGCAAATTTGTGTTTTCAGGTCTGCTCAGGACCTACACCTTCGGGAATAAGTACCAAGTTATGGGTTATGTCCCCCTCTATAAGAACCTTTGCGGTTCGCTAATGATTGATCAACTTGTTCTCAGTGATAAGGAGTAACGATGGTTACTCACAAGGGCTTTGTGCTAAGTTGTTGTCCTAAAGGTAAAGAGCCTTAGGCGACAAAAGGTCATCCTAGAGGTAAAGAGCCTTAGGTGACATGTTGTCCTCCTAGAGGTAAAGAGCCTTAGGTGACATGTTGTCCTCCTAGAGGTAAAGAGCCTTAGGAGACATAGTGAGAGGTAAAGAGCCTTAGAATACACTGTAGTCACGACTGTTACAAAAAGTATGGTGACAACGTCCTGACCCGAGTCAGGACTATTACAAAAAGTTACGATGATACATCGTGTAATCTTCCCTTATTCGTCGGCCTTTGGACTTGAGCCTTTGGGACGATATGGAAAATTAAAAATAAGTTTTCAGTTAAGATAATGTGTATATGACTTGAAAGAAACTATATGTATAGTTTTTTCCATATTGGTAGTAATGATATTTGTCAAGTAAAACCTTATTCTTTTAATATATGTATTAATGCTTTATGTAAGTATTAGAACTCACTCAGAGTTGCTGATTCTTAGTATGCATATCAGCTAAGTATACGTGGCTGTAGATGGATGTCGATGCTTGGCTTGGCGAGAGGATTTACCCGAAGATCAGAGTCTGGCATTCCATTTACATTTACAGCTTATGCTGTTTTAAGACAAGTTTAAATTTGTATAAGACAAGTTATGTTTAAGACATGTTATGTATTCCGCTGCTTGTGTTAAAGTTTTAATTGTTTCTGTTATGATTTGAGAATGTCTTATGTTTATGAGCTATGTGTTGATGAGTAAATCCAATAAGTGAGGACTCCCGAGTCCGGGGCCTTACAAATTGGTTTGGACATCCTTGATGTCTAGAATTAAATTGAGAATGAGACGAAGTAGCGGATGCTAGTAACGGGTAACTCATAGCCAATGCATTAGAAGTGTATAGTAAGTAAATTTTTCCCTTTTAAAGTGTCAAGATAAGAATAGAGGTTTTAGTGAAACAATGAAAGTGAATAATTAGAAAAATAGAAGTAATGTAATGGTTAATTGCAGATGGTCAGTGTATATTAACATATTAACTTACTTATTGTGTTCTACATATTCCCTAGCATGATAAAATTAAATTCCTTTGTTCCTTATCTTTCAGTGAGAAATGGCTAGACGCGGAGGTGGTAGAAGAAGAGGAGGAGGAAGACGTGCGAATGACGAACTGTGCGTTGCGATGGAACACAAGTGAACCATGAACACGAGATTGAGGGAAGTGTCCATACCACTCATACTGATACGACAGTCAATCAACCAAATGATGAGCAAGGGTCGGAAGCTGACCAGATGTTTGGATTTGAACTAGTCATGCTAGCGATGACGAGCTTCAAAAGTTAGTATACAAGGATCCAAAACTAGCAATTTTCTTAGTCAAATTGATTTAAATTAGGGAATCGACATTTAAGTTTATATTTCCATATAGATCCAATACATATTGATGAGGGTCCGGTCGAACATCCCTTGGAGCAAGTAAAAGCCAATAAGATCCTACAAGGCATCGGTTTGATAAAGGAAATAGGTAACTTTGACAGAGTCTCTATCGGCGGCAATAAGTCCATCATGTATCCATATTCTACATATACAAGTAAGCTTAGGATAAATACACTTGTTAATTAATTGGATATGCATCAAAGATCAATCTAAGTGCAAAGGTGTGTCTTAAGCGGAGCTTGATAACCCGCATCAGGTCGTACATACAGACATTCTCTTCTCCTTCACAAATGATAACCGCTTCACCAATATTACCATCCATAATAATATAATATATTACAAATGCTCATGAGAATCACGCTTTAAAATACATATAATATTACATTATGTATGGATGTGAGCCACACCCACAATAACCTAAAGAAAACGGGTGATGTACCATCCACATCATGACATTCACCCACATCTCACTCAAAATGCCTCATATATCAAGAAGCAATAGCTAGATCACAAAAGCATGTACATCAAAATGTAAGTGATCATTGAAATAAATGATGACGTTTCTATTTGAAATCTATGTCGTGGCCTAAAATTGTCCAAAGCTTGTACAATTGGGAAATATGTTTACAAATGATTGGTTTCCAATCATAATAATTGTCTTGATTTTGACAATTTTGTATTCAAATGTATTTTCAATCAAGGTTCCACGACTGCGCCTACAATTTTTAAATTTCTTATTAATGAATATCCAAAATTAATATAGATATAATATTCATTGAATCATTTATTTAAAAAAACGATGTATAAAGCCACATAATTTGTAAACCAGATTCAAATGTATGTTGAAAGAAAATGAGGCTATAGATGTAATATCCAAAATTAACATAGATATAATATCCCTGTAGTCATATTGATTTTATTCGGATGACCAATATATAACAAATTTTCCGCATAAATCCAAAATAAATTGTTCCTTGATTAGTGGAAGACTTAATGCTCATCTCAAGTGGGAGAACGACAATATATACAAGATTAGGTTAAAATTCTATATTACAACCTATGGAATACAATATAATCTGTTAACATATACATTCGTCAAAATACGTCCGGAGATTTATTAATATAAAGATTGGTATTTTCTTTAAAAATATATTATTATTAAAAGATAGATATTTATTTAATAGGAGAGAGGCGGGAAAAAATAATAAAAATAAATATGAAGACGACACATGACATGAAAAACCTTTATTTATTATAAAGTATAGATATAGATATAATATAAATTACATTTCTTTATTTTTAGTTAAGTGTTTCCATTGTATTTCTCTTATGAGATGATATGTATTTATGAAATAATATAATAATAATCATGACTGTAATATGCTATGGTAAATGAGTCTCTACCTATTATGTGAATGTACATTTCGCTCTACGAAAGTTGTACACTTATGTAGTCCGTCGATGTGAATTCTCACTCACGGGAAACTAAATCACGTGGATGTGAGCTCTCACTTAGTCACTCCACCTTATCCACTCGATATCGATATGTCACGAGTAGCGGCTGAACCAATTGAAGGTTAAAAGAGTTTATTGACCCTTCAATCATCATAATTGGCCAATTTCATTGTGAGAGTGAAATGAGAGAGAAATAATTGGGAGTAAAATTGTTTTTGATTGATAACTTAAATAATGATTATAAAAATACTTATATAATAGATGCTAACAAGCGAGATTAACTAACTAGTGAAACTAACAAAACCGCGAAACTAACTACTAGTTTCGCTCAAACAGACGAGCGAAACTAACTACTTTCACCAACACAACCAACACACCTCCTCAAGTTGGAGGTGTATACAACCCCAACATGGAAACAAAAGTGGACAGCAGTTGACCAGCAAGACCCTTGGTGAATAAATCCGTAAGTTAATAAGAAGTACGAGTATGAGAAAGCAGAATTAAACAGGCTTGAAGCTTCTCACATCCAAAATTACAATCCAAGTCAATATGCTTTGTGTGTTTATGAAAAACAGGATTCTTAGTAATGTAAATGGCCGCCTAACTGCCACATTTTAGAGGAACCGAAGTGAGATTGCGAATCTGAAATTCCACAAACAAACGAGTTAACCAAGCAAGTTCCTATGTGACTCGGTGTAGATACCGACACTCAGCTTCAGCAGAGCTAAGAGATATCGCATCCTATTTCTTGGGTTTCCAAGAAATAGGATTGCCCCAAGATATATGAAATATCCACTCACTGAACGACGAGTATTTGGGACAAGACGCCTAGTCAGAATCACAATAAGTAGACGAAGACAAAAATTGAAGTTGTCATTAAAGAACAAGCTTTGGGAATAAGTGCCCTTGACATAACGAAGAGTATGCCACGCAACATCCCAAGGAGGAACACGCGGATCACTCATGAACTGGTTAAGAAACTGAACAACAAAAAAAAAGACCAGGCCGAGTATGAGTGAGATAATTTAGCTTCCCAACAAGCCGAAAATAAGCCAAAGGATCACCATTTAACATCCCAATTTTTGAGGAAAATAAAAGTATAAAATGGAAACGACAAGTGGTCAAAAGTTCAAGGCTAAACTGAAAAATTCTGAAAGTTGGGACGGTAGCAGACCACTACCAAGACCTTAACGATTTGCTACGTGTGGGCGAAGGAAATGATTAGAGAATGACACTCGTCAGATGTGCGTCTGATGACTAAGCCCTATTGCGGACCGCTACGTGAAGCTTAATGATCCGTCACGTTGCAATTTGGATAGAGGACCGCTACCTAGTTACTTAACGAGCCGCTACTTGGTCAACACGCTGGACCACCTGCTTAGTGGTCCATCACCGGTGCATTTTTAGTATATAAATAAGAGGCCTTGTGTCGTTCATTCTGAAACTATAGTAAGTACACTGGACTGGTACCTAGTCAAACTATTTATGTGATTATGCAGTATGTGCTATGTTTAACACTAAGGTACGGGGGAATGGTAAATTAGTCTTAGCACTAAACTCGAGATGTCAAGGGGGGATCATTGCTACACCTTACATTTATACCTCTTTGATACCTCGATGTGAATCCATTACGAAGGTTTAGGGTAGGGACTAATGCTAAATAGCATGACATGAATGCATGTTAAATATATTTGAATACATGATGGAAGCCTTAATTCTAAATACAGAAGTATTCATGAGACATTAAAGTTGTGATGGGTACGTCACTGGTACACCCTTTAAATAAACCCTTTAATGTGTTAGGGAGAAATATTTACGAGGAATTAAGGTAATGATTGAGTGGAAAGCATAATGAAAAAATCATGCTCTGCATGATTAGAAATCATGGTATATGTGATAAATGTTAATGTGTGATGGAAACGAGGCTAAACCATAAAATGGAGTAACGAGGTATTCAAGAAGTGTTAAAGGGGGTGGTGGGTACGCCACTGATACACTATATGTATAAACATCTTTAATGTATCAGGGAGAAACCGTTATAAATTTTTAAGGTGAAGGAGGGAATGAAACAAGCATGAGCATGCATGATGAAAGTAACCATGCATGTTGTGAATAAATGCTTGGGAAATTGGGAGGCTGTAACTCGATAATACTCAAGATCTCAATAAAGTCAAAGGCTGAGCCAACGGGGCGAAAGGACCTTGTAAAGAAATAAGCCTTTGAGGCAAAAGCAAGAGGCCCCACCGATGGGTGTAAGGACCTTTTAAATACCATGACCTAGGTTCAACCTAAGATGATCATGGGGGGCATGTATGCTTGGAAAACTGATCAAAAGACCGTGACCTAGATATGCCCGAAGATTGTTTAAACTTTCAACCACTAACTAATCATTTTTATTAATTATTTACTATTTGTTTAAAATTTTGTTAGTCAATAAAATACTAATAATAATTTAAAATAAAGACAAAAAATACAAATATTAATTTAATATTTATAAATTACACTACTTGACATAAAATTCTATTATTAATTAATCATATGTCACGTGACAATTCCTCCAAATATAGTCAGCCAAATTCCTACGAGGGCTTATATGTGTTTCTTTATTGTGTATCGGGTTACGAATTGCATGTTTCTCTTCGACTTCTAGTAGTGCATTCGATGCTACCAAGCATCTTGGGAAAGTCGTATATAGCTTTATACACCTTGTATATTTGTTGAATGTCTCTCCACCCCGGTCTACTTAAATACCTCTTGCCGTTGTGCTTAAATAGTAATTATAACAAAAAATAAATGATAATAATAATGTTAATAATTATAATTGTAACACAAATTAAATAATTAATCAATCCTTCACAAAAATTGTTAGTGGTGTTATTTATAGGTTTAAAATTTTAATTTTTTTGGTTAAAATTAGAGCCTAATGGCAAGATCCTCACCCCACGACCTCGCATCACCACTTCACGAACCACGTGTTTTACGTCCATTACAAATAACCTCATAATAACAAAATCACAAACCATTGGGTTGGTGGCCCAATAGCAGAGGTAAAACCTCTTAAATCAATTAGGTTTAGAGGTATTGGATTCAAATCTCACTAGAGTAAGCAATTTGTCGTTCTAAGAAAAAACAACAAAATTACAATTATTTTATCAATATACCAAAATTCTCGACCGTGCATGTAGGGCTGTTTAAACAGCTCGAGCCTCGAGGTTTGCTCGAAGTTCGGTTGAAAAAAGCTCGGTTGAAAACGAGCGAAGCCGAGCCGGCTCAATTTGTAAACAAGCCGAGCCCGAGCCAGGTAGGCTTGACTCGTGGCTCGCTCGTGTAACTCGTTTAAATAAGATTATTAATAATAATCATAATAATAAACAACTGGCTCGGCTCGGCTCAGCTCAACTCATTTATAGCCATACGTGCATGATAATTAAATACTAAAATTAGACAAACATATAATAAAAAACTTTATACATAAGAGGCCTATGCGATGGTGTGAATTCCCAGAACATACATTAATGCAATTCATACATGATAATACAACGCACCATATTTCTACGAGTGTATAATTATCGATACTTTCATGCAAATCATATATTTAAATCAAAACAATATTTAAATCATGTTTATAATTCAAAATTTTTATATTTTCGTTCTGATTACATGTTATAGAAATAGAAAGATTAAGAAAGAAAGAATAAGAAAACATATTATTAATACTAGTGAGTTGGCACGTGCAAAGCGACGGGTATTACTGAGTCTTTTTTTGAGAGCACAATCTAACCCGAGCTGCCTTAAATATTGATTATATTGGGGTGTTATTATTATTATTATCATAAGTTTCAAACATAACTCACAAGCTCACGAGTCGAGTCGAGTCGAGCCTAGCTCGGGCTCAACTGGTTTACAAACCAAGCCGATCCAAGTCAGCAAGTTTATAACCTGAACGATTTCAAGCCAGCTTTTTTCAAGCAAGCTTCGAACCTTAGTTAAGTATCCAAATTTTTGCATTAAAAAAAATACTCATTGTTTACCCAATCTAGCAAAAAAGGGCATGGAACAAATGATTCAATTTTCTCAAGTAAAGACGCTTCTCTATTTATAGTGGTTTATTTTATGATTAGGTTGGGTAAACCACCAATGTGTGACAAGTTAAAAAGTAAAAAAAAACATTTGGTTTAACTTTAAATGATTAGTCTTTGATGTAATATTGTGTTTAACAAGTGGTATTTAAGATGATGTCTTAAATTTGGGTAAAATTACCCTTTTGCCCACCCAATATGCATTATAAGGTAGTATAGATAGTATAGATTAAAAAGTAGGGAAGCCCGTGATTTGTGACGGGTGTGAAATACCACCACATTATTCTTGGGTTTAGTATTTTACAATCTTTACACTCCCACTAAAATCAATATGATTCAGTTTGATATCAAGTTGACGGATTGATCCCGACCATCTTTAATCTTGAACTCAAAACTTTAAAGTTTTTGCTAGGTTTGGTTTGCTAACCATTAAACTCACGATAGTGAATTTAGCTTGGGTCTCCCTTTTTTAAGACAAGTGATGCTTGAAGTTTTGTTTACCTTGATGATGTGGGATAGATCCCAACAATCACATGAGCACTTTTGATCATTCATTGAGTATACTAAGGTAAGCATACAATCCATTTATACAACTCATCCTTTCGTTCATTTCATATTCTCCATCGATGTGTGATAAGTATATATGGTATGTGTTTTGTGTTACTATACGGGCCAATGGGCCAATTAAGCAACAAAAATAAGTTTACCGGAAGTCAGATGAGTGCTCTCCTTTTATAACCACATTTTCTTTGCAAATTTTTTTAACCAGGTGATGTGAGATTAAAAAAATTATAGGTTTATGAACTTTCTTATAATTCAAACTCGCTCAACCTTGTTCAACTCGCCCTACTTGGCGAACCGGTCTTGCAGCTTTCTCTACCAACTGATGAAAAAAAAGCAAAACTTTCCGTTACTATGTGGGTCAATGAGTTGATTAAGCAACAAAAATAAGTTAACTGAAAACCTGATAGTTGTTCTCCTTTTATAACCACATTTCCATTACAAATTTTCTTGACCAGATGATGTGGAATGGTATGGACTTTCTTAGAGGGACAAAATTGTAATTTGCGAGATGGGCTTTGCATCTACACTTTAATAAAATTTTAAAAATTTTATTAAAGTTATAACTTTACTCACTTTATCCACTTTATATAATAGTATAGATAACGAAAAGGCATATGTATAGATATGAATTCAAGGTTACCGTTAAAAATTAACCATATTAGTTATACTTAAATATATTTAAATAATATTTATATGTGAAAGTACGGTAAATTAATAGCGTTAGCTATGTATGGGATTATACTGGGTACGTTTGGTTTGGTTACGATAAATTAAAAAGTGTAAATAAATAGATGTTGGGCTGAATGAAGGGTCCAATACTATACATAGAAGAACGAGGAGACCAAAAGTCAAAAAGGATCAGAAAAGGAGTGAATAACTCCATCACCAATTTTCAAACTTCAACTCCTACAAGTCTTTATCCCCCATTAATTTACCTGCAACCCTCCCCCTCATGCAGATGGGAGGTGTAAGGGTGAGGGTAGTATCCCAAGAAGGCAAGATCTAATCCTACTGTATGCATGCCTGCATGCATGTGTGTGTGTGCGCGCGTGTATCTCACAAAACACATGTGAACCCTCACTGACTTTTTTCATTTTATAATTAGCAGAGCCGGCCCTGGGGTAGGCCGAGCCGGGCAGCCGGCCAGGGCCCG
Organism: Smallanthus sonchifolius; assembly: GCA_023525975.1. Taxonomy (NCBI): domain Eukaryota; kingdom Viridiplantae; phylum Streptophyta; class Magnoliopsida; order Asterales; family Asteraceae; genus Smallanthus; species Smallanthus sonchifolius. The sequence continues at coordinate 52,928,335 of CM042041.1, read as the reverse complement.
TTTTTTTCGGGGGCCTAAAATTTTTACGGGGCCTGTATATATATATGTTTTTTATAAAATTTTAAATACCGGTTTTATATATTAGGTCATTTTTAAAAAACTTAAAAAATTATTGGGCCCTTTTTATACTTGTTGGGCCATTTTAATCTTTATACTGGTTGGACCCTCTTTTATAATGGTTGGGCCCTTTTGTTTATTCCATGACCATTGAGTCATTTAAAAAAAATTTATATGTTTATTGGTTGGGCCCTCTTTAAACTTATAATAGATTTTTTATTGTTTTTGTTTATTACATACTATTTTTTCTATGTTTATTGTTATAACGTTAATCGTCGTTTAGAAAAATGTAGTTTATATATTTTGTTCGTAGGGGCCTTTTTTTCCGGCTCGGCCGAGGCACTTAAATCCTCAGGACCGGCCCTGATAATTAGGTTACCTAGCTACCTATCTCCAAAACCAATAGGTTATATTCCATGTATTATACACACACTAACAAGTGTGTATATTTTATATGAGCCGAATCAACTTAAAGGAATAAGCTATTTGATGTATTAAATTTTTAATAGAACGTTATAAATTTATATGACTTTGAATCATAGTTGTGCAAAACATGATTAAAGTGTCGTGAAAAAGTGAAAATCAATCCTTCAATTCAAACGTGCAAGCTTCAGAAATCGATTTCTTGATCAAGTCACTACTCCCCTTATCTCTCTTCTCTAACTGTGTGTCGCAACCCCACCCCCACCCCTACCCCCACATATAATCTGATTTGGTAAATGTACAAGTTCACTCCGTTCACTTGCAATTTTGACTCCTTTCAACGTTATTAAACTTTGATATTTACACTAACCCTCTAACTTTCTTTTGTTTAAATACACCCTCTACAATATAATTAATATATTATCAGACAAATTTGAAAGTTGGTTTGTAACACAATAGCAAAGCTATTGGTAGAGTATGGGGAGGGCGGGATGTAGGCAAGCCATACCCCTATCTTATAGGATAGAGAGGCTGCTTCCAGAGAGATCACAACTCCAAAAACCTTGTGAGACCTGAAAAAATATATTAGTACCATAGCATTCACCACTTTGCATGTTGAAGGTTATGAATAGGAATTGTCGCTTGGGGTGAAAAATTAAATATATGAGAAACTATAAGGGCTTCAAGGTTAAGTGAGGAAACTTAATCTTAAATCTGGCTAAGTGGGGAAAAACCACGTATGTTAATCATTATAACTAATCTTAAACACAAGTGTCGGTGGCCTCCTCCCCCCTAAACTTTTGTTGAATGATAAAACTTACCTCAAACTTTGTAAACTATTAGTTTGACCCTTCTTGAGTTTATAATGTTTCAAGTTTACCCCCTATAGTATATATATTCTGATTTTTCTTTAATAAACTTTCATGTTTGTTTATTTTTTTTTCTTGACGTACCGATATAATTTTTTTAAACATAGAGTCGTATTCAAAATATCATGTTTTTAGGAATCGTGGGTTATCGACTAACGGTGATGTGTTGGTACTATGAAGAATGAGATCGATACCCGCTGAAAGACATTGTTACCCTAATCTAACTTTCTTTTATTTATGTTTCAATCTCCACAACCGACTCGCAGTAAATAAATACGTTTATTTTATATATTTAACTACAATTCTTTTTGTGCTTATTCACGTAAATGTCATCGGCTCAACTGTTTAAGGTTCGCTTCCCGTGGCGAAGCGCGAGGCAAAATTTATAGTTTACCTCAAAAAGATTTAGAGTTTGTATGTGTGTTGAAAGATGCCAATGATGATGATGATTTGTAAGGCCCCAAACCCTGGAACCCGACACGTTGGCATACACATAAGCACAACAGTAAATGACCTAAAATAAACTCAATTAAATGCAGCGAAAAATTTATAGTCAGAGATATGGTCAACAACCCGACTCAACGTAATCCAAACCGAGTACTAATATTTAAATGTCTTAACACGAATAGTAAATAAATTTCATCATAAACATGCACTGTAACCAATCGCCATCCAGAAGACGCCAGCTCACTCTTTCTCTTTACCTGAAATACATGCTAAAAAGTCAACTACGCTGAGTGAGTTCTATAGTAATTCGTTCGGGGGTATTAAATCCCGAACCCTTTTTAAAAACGATTTACTTCACAAAGGTTTTATCACTTATTTACCGATTAATCAACTATATATTTAATCGACATACACGAAATCACGTCGACTGGTCTAATGACTTGTACGCTCATGACTCGTTGACTGATCATCGTCAGTTATAACCACACACCGACCAACACCGACTTACTATCACGCTTAAGCAACCCTTTCCATCTGACTACGGTCAGACTCAATTCCCGTCGACTAGAGTCGACCCGATAACAATTAATCTCATAATATCAAAACACCACATTAAATACTCGACACCAAATCCTACGCATACAATTATACTATCGTATCATAACACAATTATCCACGTCAAAACCCTTATCATTTCGTACCTTTACTATTTGGCACGTTGCATGTATTCGAGCCTGTCACACCCCAACTGACGGCGAAAACGTCGGGGCGGGACATGTAGACTGTTCATGAGCACATGGTTGACTAGATTGTAATATGTTTAATCATCACATTTCATTTTGGTAAGATTTGACATGTACATGACAAATGAAAAATACATAACACTTTCTTTTAAATATCTAGGTCCACATCCTAAGTGTAGCAAGCTTGTTCAACTCAAACATTTGTACCTGAAACATGATGAAAACGAGGTCAAATAAAAAGTTGGTGAGCATACATAGGTTTTGACTCTAAATAGTATCAAAGTATTGTGTGTAAACAAATCCATACAAGTCATAATTAACAAGACATTTATTGGGAGTTACTATTGTGTAACCAAGTAGTACAATCAAACCTTTGTAACTAACATGCAAAATTGTGTTGTCGGTAACAATCACCCCAATCTGGGTGAGTTTGTCAGACTCAATAGATCTACCATTGTTAACCGTCGGCTTGGTTAGTTAATGATTGTACATGTAATTGCAAATAAGTAGTTAACACACCTAGCACTCAAACATAAAGCTCAAATTGCACACAAATTGTAAAGTGGATTTGTATTGTGTAGTTTATGTAAATCATTGTAAGTTGTGATCATGCTTCACCCCAAAATGTAAAAACAGTGAAAAAGGGGCTATGTAAAACTCACCTTGTATCAGTTGTTGTAGATAACACGAGCGATACGTAGCACAAGTGGTTGTGCTAATCACAAGATTAACCTAGAGTTGAATTATGGATTTGAATCAACGCTAAGCATAAAAGTCTAATTGAATAAATGCGAGGATTTGTACAAAGGGTTTTTGTAATTTCATGTAAATGGTATGTGTAGATTTGTGTTTGTATTTGGATAATTGCTAAATGTTTAAATGTGGTATCAAAGTATATATGACTTAAAGGAAATAATAATTGTTTCAGAGTTTTATGTAAATAAGAAAAATAATTTAAATAATTAAATTATTTCTATTTATTTAATATTATAATAACATGCCATTTAAAAAAAAGGAGAATATATATTAGTGTATATATATATATTTAATAAATTATATTTATTCAAATATAAATTAAACTTTAATTAATAATGATATAAATAAAAAAAAAGAACTAAATAAATAAATGATTTTCTTTTGTTTGTAAATATATGAATAAATAAATAGTGTTCTTTTGACCGTAAATAAATGAATAACTAAATAATAACTTAACAAAGAAATAAATAAATAGATAAATGCATAGTTTAAACCTTTTTATTTATTTATAGTTTGAATTCCATGAATATGTAAACGGTTTTAAAGATAACCACATTTATATCCCAAATATAGTTTATAAATTAGAGATTTCAAATAATTAATTTGCTAAAATAATTGTATAGTTTAATTAAAGTTATATTTAGTTTTTTTATCCTCAAAATATTAAATAAAATTGTTTTCTTTAAAAACTTATCAATTTAAAATTATAAAACTGATCTGAGTTTCATAAGTTTATAAAATAAAATTTATAAAATAATTTTATATGTGAAAATCGAGTTCTAAAAATAAGTGGAGTGGCCCGGAATCGAACCCGAGTGGTTTACTGAGGAGGCTAAGAGCTCAAACCACCCGGACCAGGAGGCCTTAGTGTTCAAACACGAGATTTACCCGGTTTTAATCGTAAATAGCGTCTTGGTTTACTGGGTTGCCAGGGAAAGTGCAAAAAGGGTGTGGGGTGTGGGTTTCGAACCCACGCCGTCTAGTCCAGCGGTGCAGTGGCTTACCGGCTGGGCTAGACGGTTACGCTGTTAACTAGGGGATTCCATATAACAAAATAGGAAAACAGAAATCAAGCCCCAAATCTGAAATCGTATGAACGTGCCAAGAACACAGATTTAAATTGAATCCGATTCACAATGATGTTACGATTTGATAAGGGGCTATTGTTAGGCATACAAATTCGAATCAAATGATATAAATCTTACTTGATTCAGATGAGGATCGAGTGTAGACGACTACGAGTTTGGATCGACTGTTCTTGGTGTTCAATCGAAGTCCAGAGGCGAAAAACGGCTTGTTCAAGGGTTGGGAGAGTTTGTATGAGGGTGCGCGACTGTGTGGGATGGGTTTAATTTGTTTAATTCCACCCTAATTGTACAATTCGATTAAAAGTTGGCGTATAACAGCCGTCGGGATTAAATTACGCGTATACGGTTTGATTTTGGATGAATCGAGTCGCGTTTGAGGTCTGAATACATTCGAGATAAATCAGTGCGTGATTTTCGGGATTCAAAGGCGTTGATTTCACGAATTAAATGGTGGATTGATACGGTTTTGACTATCCAAAGTCAAATCCGTTTGAATTTGAATCTGGCCGCTAGTTTATTCGAATTTTTGCTTATTGATTGGGCCTGGTTGGAACGATTGTTGCTTGTGTAACCATGAGGAGTCCAAACCAACAGGCATTTGGTTGAAGGCAACCTTGGATTAACGTGAATTGGGCTGCTTTGACTTTTGAAAGTCAACTGGATCATAAGAAGGTCAAACTTTATGTTAAAAGTCAAAATTAGGAGTGTGGGGGTTCAAATTGGGAGTTCAATTGGTTAGGGGATTCAAAGTTTGGTGAGGAGGTTCAAAACTAGATTGCATTTGTTTTAAAGTCTCCTTTTTGTTATTATTTGTTTAACCATGACTATTTAATTAGGGAATAAGTTTTATTTAAGTTACAAATCGTACCAGAAAATCATTGATGTTACAGTCTCCACATGTTAAGGGAATTTCGTCCTGAAATTTAACTAATGGAGGCTACTGAACTGAAAAGAGGTGAGGGTTTGGATTCTCAACATGTTATGACGGTTGGTTCAAGGAGTATAACTGGTGGCAAGATTTAGGATTTTGATAATCGAGGTCAGGTATGAATGTTGATGATGAATTAAGTTTTGCAATGAACTGTTGAATGGTATTTTGAATCCTAAAGGTGAGATGCATTACTTGGAATGGATTTGATGGGAACTTGATAATTAGGTTTTGTTTAAGATGTAGTCTAACATGCTCAAGAGTTGTCAATATTTCCCAGTCATTGGTCTAGGCCAAAACTTCACGTGACACGAACAACGCTACTTCTGATAATATGACAGAACACTTATATGTAGGAAGTACCATCGACGTATCCACCATGCCCTTGTCATATCACATCAGTTTCGTTGTTACATATCATGATAAGTTTTAGGTCACAACACACGACAAAATTTCACTATGTTTTCCATGCGCTGATTTTCATAATTCCGTGTGCACCCGTAATTACTCAAATCATCGTATGGTCCGTATAGATCATTCCGTTGTGTGCGGGTAAGGGGGCAAAATTTCACTATTATCACGTCTATTGTTTACACATAAAAGTCGCTAACAAATAATTATGTCCCTAATCAGGTCAGTTTGCAACTAAAGAGTAGTAAAGTAGTAACACTTAAAGTTTCTTAGTTTGCTCGTGTTTGAACAAGAATACGTCAAACCCCGAGTCGTTTCAATGTATCATGGTCTTCAATTTTGGTGTACAAAGTGCATGACCATGTCTTGTGTATAATGAATCAATCCATTGCAATAATTGTAAGCAAATTTTGTTTCGTGTATATAGTAAGCACACAAGTCTCATGTATGATCTAGTGTCACGTAGCTCGTAATCAAATAAGTCTCATATATAGTGTAAATAATTTAGCGTCTCGTATTTTGTAAATCAATAAGCTCTAATGTGTAATGTAAACAACATAGTATTATGTATTTTGTAATCCAATAAGATTTCATGTGTAATGTATATGATTTAGTATCATGTATAATGTGCACAATTTAGTATCATATACTTTGTAACTAACAAGTTTCACGTTTGATGTGTACCAAATAGTCAATCTTTATGTATCATGTATGTTGCGAGCAATTAAGTTTCATGTATTATGTGATCACTCCAGTAGGATGTGTATTTCAAATAACAAGTTTCATGTGTTATGTGATCCATCTAGTAAATTGTGATTTGAATATAAACTAGTTTCATGTATTATGTGATAGTGTTGTGTATCTTGTGAACGTGCATACGTACGTTATTGAATTTCGTGTGTGACGTATACTAACGAGCTTCGTATGTGATCGTGTGTTGCGGAGAAGCGTGTTGTTTGGCGTTCATGCAAGAAGTGGTAGTTAGGTTCTAGCTCTTTAAATCTCATTGAGGTTGATGGGGATGGTTACGTCTACGCGGTATGGATCGTCTCTTGAAGCGACAAGTGAAATGTAACGAGGGGGGTTTTGAAAGTATTCAGGGAAATGTGTTTACAAATACTGCTCGTTGTTTGAAAATAGAGAGTGGTAAATTGTTCCTGTTTGTAGATATATAAAGTAGTGAAACCATGGAGTTACATAGTTTAAATAAGTAGATAGTTTATAGGAAAAACTTTGTAAATTTTCAATTATTATAAGGAGAATATTTTTAAGAGCAATTGTTTGGCTAATCAAGTAGTTGTACATTAATTTAGCCGGGTTTTAGAAATAATTATTTTAATGAGGAAAAATCATACTTATTTACTAAATTGAAGTAATATTTATTTTTATTTATTTATTTTATAAAATAGGTTGTATTAAGTTCCCTTGCAAAGTAAAAATGTTTATGGGAACTCTATATTTCTGATAATCTTTTAAAAATTTGATAAACGTTTGATAATGGGGTTGTTTAAATCTAATAGGATGAGTTGTTTACGAATGGGATTGTCGGTAGTATACTAATTCGTAGTGTACGAATAGGGTGATACTTGGAGGATCTTGATGAAAATATGATGGATATGATCCACACTCAACGGGTCAAATCAATGAATAGTAACTTTAGAATTGAAATATATAAAATTGATTAACTGCTGAAATATTAAACATTACTCAAAACATAGGGAAATAGTTCTCAAACTGGAAATTTAAAGACAATAAATAATGGGAAATAATTTTGTTAACGCCGGTTGTAGCTTTCCACTAAAAGAAGAAAAATTCCCAAGACGAGCACCGCTATGGTCACTCAGGTAGTCGTTCTGGCTTCAGCTTTAGCTGTCTCCGTGCGATGTTCCAACATTTCTTTTTCAAGGATGGAGATTAACTCCTTTTGGTACCCTAATTGGCTTTCTAGGCTATCCATTCTTTGTCCTTGCAAGTCGTGCATTACTTCCTGCTCCATCCTTTGCCTTTCAAATTCTGAGGTCCTTACATATTGGTGAATGTCATTTGTTGGAATTCCCATAACATTAGTGGGTGTCGTAGTATGCCTTACCCAAGGGTTAGGATGGTACGCGTCGGGCATTAGATATGGGTCTCTTGGTGGGGGTGGTAACTGATTGTGGGGATGGGGTGTCTGATATGGGTTTCTGGGTGCGGGTGATCCAGGTGTTCGAAGTCTCGGGCTAGTGTTCCAAATCCAGTCTGCCCTTACATCAAACCTTGGCCTAGCAGCTGGGGGTGTTGGTGACCGATACACGGGTGATCTGATGTCTTCTTCCCAATCAGACTCTTCTCCGGGACGGTATACCGGGGAGGAAGGAGAGTAGAATTCCATGTCTAGTAGGAAACAATGAAAAAGTTGTAAGTGATAATAAAATATTGAGTGTTAAATATAGGAGTTCTCATAGGTTTAGAGTTTGACTAGTCATAACACCGAGCCTTCACAATAGTACTTTAGAAATACACTTGACCTATAAGCAATGCATCCCTGAGGAGAATTCCCAGGAAAGAGGGGTGGGTCACTGAGACACACTTAAATACCCTGTCTTTCCTTAGCCAGAATTCCTCATGCAGCCATCATGTATTAATAACACTATTGTTGGGCTCATGGTCATGATGAGAATTGTTGTGGACTGGGTTTTGAGGCCCGAAGATGGGGTTTATTAAACCTAGCAGGCTTCTTCTTTTTGGAGGATAAGTGGATTCTTAGTTTATTATTAATGGGCATTAGGCCCAATTAGGCTCAATAGTCTAGATTTTGATCACAAGAAGTGGTGATATTTTGTGTGTGAGATTACGGGTGCATGAAGAGCTAAGTGTGTATGAGTGTGTGTGGAAACTTATGATAGCACTTTAAATAAATCAAATAGGTAGCAATGAATATGAGACAAAGGTTGGTAGGTAATGTGACACATAGACTATTAAGTATTGTATCATATGATGTAATTATTTAGTATAACATGAAAAAAATATTCACATAAGAAGTAATCATATAGCATGTAGTAGCATGACATTGTATGGGTGTCCTAGGGTTATAGTCTAGGTCAAAAGTGTCTAATAACCTAATTCCCTATAACCAAGGCTCTGATACCAATCTGTCACACCCCAACCGACGGCGGAAACGTCAGGGCGGGACATGTAGACTGTTCATGAGCACATGGTTGACTAGATTGTAATATGTTTAATCATCACGTTTCATTTTGGTAAGATTCGACATGTACATGACAAATGAAAAATACATAACACTTTCTTTTAAATATCTAGGTCCACATCCTAAGTGTAGCAAGCTTGTTCAACTCAAACATTTGTACCTGAAACATGATGAAAACGAGGTCAACTAAAAAGTTGGTGAGTATACATAGGTTTTGACTCTAAATAGTATCAAAGTATTGTGTGTAAACAAATCCATACAAGTCATGATTAACAAGACATTTATTGGGAGTTACTATTGTGTAACCAAGTAGTACAATCAATCCTTTGTAACTAACATGCAAAATTGTGTTGTCGGTAACAATCACCCCAATCTGGGTGGGTTTGTCAGACTCAATATATCTACCATTGTTAACCGTCGGCTTGGTTAGTTAATGATTGTACATGTAATTGCAAATAAGTAGTTAACACACCTAGCACTCAAACATAAAGCTCAAATTGCACACAAATTGTAAAGTGGATTTGTATTGTGTAGTTTATGTAAATCATTGTAAGTTGTGATCATGCTTCACCCCAAAATGTAAAAACAGTGAAAAAGGGGCTATGTAAAACTCACCTTGTATCAGTTGTTGTAGATAACACGAGCGATACGTAGCACAAGTGGTTGTGCTAATCACAAGATTAACCTAGAGTTGAATTATGGATTTGAATCAACTCTAAGCATAAAAGTCTAATTGAATAAATGCGAGGATTTGTACAAAGGGTTTGTGTAATTTCATGTAAATGGTATGTGTAGATTTGTGTTTGTATTTGGATAATTGCTAAATGTTTAAATGTGGTATCAAAGTATATATGACTTAAAGGAAATAATAATTGTTTCATAGTTTTATGTAAATAAGAAAAATAATTTAAATAATTAAATTATTTCTATTTATTTAATATTATAATAACATGCCATTTAAAAAAAAGGAGAATATATATTAGTGTATATATATATATTTAATAAATTATATTTATTCAAATATAAATTAAACTTTAATTAATAATGATATAAATAAAAAAAAGAACTAAATAAATAAATGATTTTCTTTTGTTTGTAAATATATGAATAAATAAATAGTGTTATTTTGACCGTAAATAAATGAATAACTAAATAATAACTTAACAAAGAAATAAATAAATAGATAAATGCATAGTTTAAACCTTTTTATTTATTTATAGTTTGAATTCCATGAATATGTAAACGGTTTTAAAGATAACCACATTTATATCCCAAATATAGTTTATAAATTAGAGATTTCAAATAATTAATTTGCTAAAATAATTGTATAGTTTAATTAAAGTTATATTTAGTTTTTTTATCCTCAAAATATTAAATAAAATTGTTTTCTTTAAAAACTTATCAATTTAAAATAATAAAACTGATATGAGTTTCATAAGTTTATAAAATAAAATTTATAAAATAATTTTATATGTGAAAATCGAGTTCTAAAAATAAGTGGAGTGGCCCGGAATCGAACCCGGGTGGTTTACTGAGGAGGCTAAGAGTTCAAACCACCCGGACCAGGAGGCCTTAGTGTTCAAACACGAGATTTACCGGGTTTTAATCGTAAATAGCGTCTTGGTTTACTGGGTTGCGGCTTGTTCAAGGGTTGGGATCGACTGTTCTTGGTGTTCAATCGAAGTCCAGAGACGAAAAGCGGCTTGTTCAAGGGTTGGAAGAGTTTGTATGAGGGTGCGCGACTGTGTGGGATGGGCTTAATTTGTTTAATTCCACTCTAATTGTACAATTCGATTAAAAGTTGGCGTATAACAGCCGTCGGGATTAAATTACGCGTATACGGTTTGATTTTGGATATCGAGTCACGTTTGAGGTCTGAATACATTCGAGATAAATCAGTGCGTGATTTTCGGGATTCAAAGGCGTTGATTTCACGAATTAAATGGTGGATTGATACGGTTTTGACTATCCAAAGTCAAATCCGTTTGAATTTGAATCTGGCCGCTAGTTTATTCGAATTTTTGCTTATTGATTGGGCCTGGTTGGAACGATTGTTGCTTGTGTAACCATGAGGAGTCCAAACCAACAGGCATTTGGTCGAAGGCAACCTTGGATTAACGTGAATTGGGCTGCTTTGACTTTTGAAAGTCAACTGGATCATAAGGAGGTCAAACTTTATGTTAAAAGTCAAAATTAGGAGTGTAGGGGGTTCAAATTTGGAGTTCAATTGGTTAGGGGGTTCAAAGTTTGGTGAGGAGGTTCAAAACTAGATTGCATTTGTTTTAAAGTCTCCTTTTTATTATTATTTGTTTAACCATGACTATTTAATTAGGGAATAAGTTTTATTTAAGTTACAAATCGTACCAGAAAATCATGGATGTTACAGAGCCCAAAATTATAAAACATTTAAACGTGGGCGATAGAAACTCACATTTGCTAGACTTAACTTAATCTCTAGAACCCGCTAACACCTCGTACTCGTTCTTCGACCTCGCACCTATATTAAACACAATTTACGAGTCAATACACGACTCGACGTTCGTACTCTCGCTCACTCGCTCGCCCCGAACCGACGTTTAACACCCGCGCATGCACTTCGCCATGCATGGCGTTGCTTGCAACCCATGCACACCCGAGCCGAACCCAACCCGACACCCCGCTTCCACTGTCGGACCATTTGAGCGCACCCGCCACTCTTGGCCAACCTTGCATCGTCGTCTACCGCCTCTCCCACCTCTGCCGTGAACCTCCGCAGTCACCATAGCCACCGGCGTGTGCTCCGGTTTGCTCCCTCCTAGCCGCTAGTCGCCCCTCGTCTTCACCGAACCACCCCATGCTCACATCGTCCCTGCCGAGCCGACCAGCCCTGTTCTGGCCTTCTTTGGCTGCTACCGTCGTCTAAACAGCCGCGAACAGCCCCTCCGGGGACAGCCGTGTCCGGTCCGCAGCACCACCGGCCGCCTTGCGCGATCCCCGGCTTCCTTAACCCTCGCCGATCGCTCGCAAAACCCCTTCTCGAATCCTTCGGGTTTTCGGCTAACATCCACTCAACACTCGCAAGATTTAAACGACCAAATGATTAAACGAGGACAAATATAGATGTTATACCTTTGATCCGAGTGACTCGTGCAAATCGAATCCCCAATAACTCGTCTCCTCTTTCACTACTCGTCGCCTACGAAACCCTTGATCTTGACAAGAACACGATGAACGACCTCTCTCCTTCTCCCTTCAGTTCTCGGCAGCCGCACGCAACAATGGGGACCCCCCCCCCCCCGCCCCATTGCCGTAAACCCTATATGTTGGGTATAATTTTGAGACTGATGCTGTCAATCGAAATTACAGTATCGAAACTACTAGTTTCGGTTGAACTTTTGTTCAATCGAAACTACAAGTTTCGGTTGAACATTTGTTCAATCGAAACTAGGTAGTTTCGATACCTGTTTTTCAGGCCCATTGGGCGGTGGCTTGGAAAACAAGGCGCATGTGCTTGGCCGCCTATATATAGCAGATTATGCCCTAGGAGTGAATGTGTGTCTGTAGAGGGAATCACCACCCCAGGGGGAGCTCACCCTGGGGTGAGACTAATTGTTAGTGTATGATCGAGCGTTTATTTTCATTTCAATCAAAGAATCATACGTTTTATGCTTTCAATTATCTGTTCTTTTCATTTTCATATGTTTCTGTTCGTGTATGTGATTCCCACACCCGTCTCTACCCATTTCTGATTCGAGAGTGATACCGGATCAAGGGATTCCGCCCCTTGATCCGGACTGTTTGATGGATTTCTCCGCAGATCTGTTTTTACAGTTCTGCTCAGGACCTACACTATATGGGTGTTTCCTCACGGACCGGGCTCGGCCCTAGCGTGCTATCGGCTAGCCTCCGGGCTTGGCCCGTCTCACAACTTGTTACAACTCCTTCCCTAAAGTCTCGCTATATACACTTTACACCCTGTCTAATAATTTTTTTATAAAACAATAACGCACTAACCCCGTCAAGTCTCTTTCCCTTGCGAACCGTTATTACAATAATCACAAACTCGTTTTCTAAACGAAAAACCGGGATGTTACATGATTTAATCAAAGAAGAAAGGCTTTTGATCAGCAAATCTATGTTAGAAATCATAGAGTGGGAGTCAAATATACATCTACAAGGAAAGAAAATCAATTGGTAAGTGATTTCTAACTCAAACTCTCTAATTCATGAGCGTTTATGAATGAATGCATGTTGAATCATAGTTGAAATTTGAAATATAGATGATTTAGAAGAACCATAGCTTATTTTAGTGGGTTATGTTGGTTGAACTATCAAGATCCATTATTGATGACGACCCCTATTTTCATGGAGTTCGGATTTTGGAGGTGTATGGTTGTTTATGTTTATTTCATTCAAATTGAGGATAAAAATGATATAAATACCTTTACAATGACGATTGGAAGTGATTAGAATATCAAGAAATCAACATAGATGCAAACTCCTAAAAAATGCTATAAATACCTCTCCCTAATTCTCCAATTGAAAGTTTGCTCAGATGGTTGTCTCCCATAAACAAAAAAGATCACTTATACACCAACGGCTCACTAATTAGAAGGTAGTGATAACATTGTACAACGTTTCACTTTATCAAATTAAAGAAATGATCACTTTCTTCGTTTCACTAAAATTCGACACACGATTTCAAATTTATCAAAAATTAAACCCCAATGGTCTAAAGTGTATATAGATGAAAGTTCAAGGATCAAAAGTGAAATTTTAGAATTTTAGACGGTAACGAACCGTCATGGCCCGTAACAGTTCGTTAAGGGTTGAGCACGGACAAGACATGCGAATGACACATGTCTGGTGACGAATGAGGGTGATCTGATGGGTGGAACCCCTATGACGGACCGTCATATCCCGTAACGGTCTATCACGCCACAAAACCATCGGAGCGTCAAACCATAAAGCGGTGGCGGAACGTCACCATGCATAACGGTCTGTTATGGCTTAGCGTTGACGGACCGTCACCCATCATAACGGTCCATCAGATCATCAAATTTGCCCTACAAATAAGAATCAAATCCTCGTTCATTTTCACACAATCCAAACACGAACTTCGGAGCTTTTTAGTTGATTCCACTCTTTCTATTACGAACCCACTTTCTGTTTAAGTTCCACAATACCCGGTTTTAGCTAGAAACATTCGAAGAATCTTGTAGAACTTCCTTCAAGAACACCCAAGGTTAGGAAACTATGTAGAGGTGTTGCTCCGGTAAGAATACAACCCTAGAGATCATTTAATTAGAGACTTTGTCTAAGGTTAATACATGTTACATTTTTAAAAATAAGTACGTCGCAACAGAAAAAAAAAGTAAATAATAACATTACTAGAAAACATATATATTTCTTACAAAAGTTTCCGACAAAATACTAACAAAAGAAATTTTGCCACAAGTTAGCGACAAATTTCTGACAAAACAAAAACAAAAAGTAACTATATGATTTCCGACAAATTTATTAAATAAGTTAGCTTATTTATTTACAATAATCGTCGGAATATTGTCGGAAATTACCGATGAAAGACTTTTGTCGCTAATTCGTCGGAAAATTAGTCGGGACTTTGTCGGAAAAAATATTTCTTACGGGTTTTTTCCAACAAACACTTTTTTTGTCGGAAACTTGTCGCTAACGACCAATTCCGACAAATTTCCCACAAAATTGATGTCGCAAATTTTTCAGTTTTTTAGTAGTGAGATTTCGTGGGAAAATTGTCGGAATTGGTCGTTAGCGACAAGTTTCCGACAAAAAAGTGTTTAGAAATGTTTTTTCCGACAAAGTCCCAACTAATTTTCCGACGAATTAGCGACAAAAGCCTTTCTTCGGGTAATATCCGAAAATATTCCGACGATTATAGTAAATATAAGTTAACTTATTTAATAAATTTGTTAGAAAATTGTAGGAAATCGTATTGTTACTTTTTTGTTTTTGTTTTGTTGGAAATTTGTTCGCTAACTTGTGGGAAATTTCTTTTGTTAGTAATTTGTCGAAAAATTTTGTATGAAATATATATGTTTTCTAGTAGTGAAATAAATATGTACAAATTTGAATTTTATAAAAATCATATTTTAGAAGTTATAGAATAAAATGAAAAAAAAATCTAAGGCGTAAAGTATACCTATAGGTAAACTTAAGGGTTAAAAAGAAAAAAATAAACTTGGCTTAGAAAAAAATCCCTAAAGTTTGAGTAAATTGCAAAAATATCATTACATACTACACTTATACTGTATGTAGAAAGCATGATGATTTTGAGTTTTAAGGTTTACTAATTACAGAAAATAGTATTTTTATATTCTTAACTAAAAGTATATCAAACAAAACTAAAAAAACATGAACCACTGTATTGCAGAGAAAGTCAGGTAAACATACTCCATGCCTTGAAAGAGGAACCATACATAATATTTTCAATTGGACTCTTCTATAATAACAAGGATAAAAGATGTAAAAATCATCAAAATGTTACTTTTCAAATTTTAAATACTTGAGCGTCCCTTCTTGTGGGGCTTAGGGACAATGGGTTTGTTGTGGGCTAGGCTACGATGAAGGCGCACACATGCAAAGTTGCTAAACACGAGAAAACTTGTTTATAGAATCAACACGTGTTTATCCCTTTTGTCTTTGATATACTTGGTTTTCCTAGCCCCGGAGGCTGTGAAATTACTAAACAGAGTTCAGCGGGTCATGCTTAGTAATTTTTCGGCCCCTAAGACCCAAAGATATGTTTTTAGTAGAATTAGTTTTGCTATCCAAAAGGGGGTTGCGGCGCAACTTTTGTCCGTTTACCTGCCACTTTATTGTAATAATATTTTTGACTTTTATAAAAAAACCCTAAATACTTGATTTAATAAAATATTATATTTTATGCAACAAAAGAAATAGTATATTGTGATGGATGAAATTAATATACGCACGAAATATTTAATTGCGTTTTTCATTTAAAATTGTGACAAATACATTAAGAAATATTACCTTAATAAAGTGTCAAGTTTGTATGTTGGTAATATGTTTCATTTAATAAAATTTTGAAACATTCATATTAGGTTAATGTTGTATGTACCGGTTCCAGGCTCCACGCCCTAGGGGCTTTCTGATTGGGCCACGCAGAGTGACGCAGATGGAGCAGGGCAACGGCCGTAACCACACTCACAACCCCCTCTCAAGCCCCCTCTCACAGAGGAATGACACGCCACGTCCCTCACGCCCCTGCTTACGAGAACTATTACATATATCCTAATACGAATATTTTCAATTTCACAGAATATTCAATTGTGTTTTTCACAATAATTAGTTCAATGAAATTTCCATAAATGTAAGCCACAATGATTCTTTGGGTTAGCAAGACGAAACTCCCAAGTGCATGTTACATTGATTATGTGTTGGTTGGTTAAAAAATATTTTACGTAATTAACTACTATAAACTTCAAACACATCACTCAAAGTCACATTTTTATGAGAGGAGAACTTCACAGTTAAGCGTGCTCGGGTGGGAGTAATCCAGGGATAGGTGACCCCTGAGAAGTTTTCACCCGGGCAACCAAAAACAAATCCGTGAGCTCTTAGGGGGCAAAGCGGACAATATTGTTGGTACGATAGGCCAGATGTTACAAATCGGTTCAATAAAAGTTCCATAAATGTAAGCCACACTAATTCTTTGTAAACATACCGAGATTTTTCCTAGCGTCTATAAATAGTAGCAGATTATAGTGTGTTATCGTTTTGTTCATTACGATCTTGGTTTGTCCGATGATCAATATGTTGAAACGTTGAAAGTGAGATGATTGAGATATTAGATTCTGGCATTAAGAGTGTATATGTAGAGAGAAACATAGATAGATGTTTTGATATAGAAAGATGAGACGAAGACAATGAAAGATTTAGCGTAATTTAGGAGTGAGATTGAGAAAAATAAACAGTGGTAAGATAAAAATCTCATAGTACTCTAGGGTAGGGATCAAATGATAATCAATAGTTTATGTGATAATCATGATAACCACTCTCAAACAATCACATAATTTATAAATTATTTTTTTTCTTTTAATTGTTAAAAGAGTATTTAAGTATCTATTACATATATATGTTAGAAATAAATACGAAAATAAGGAGTGTTACATATACGTGACACATAGTGTTACATATGTCAACAAAAATCAGAATGATAATTGCTAAATATATGTAACACTATGTTATGGTTTTCATTTGGTCATTACCCCTATATCCCTATATATTTATATTTATGTACATATACACATCACAATTTATAAATAATTTATAAATTTTTGATTGTTTGAGAGCAGTTATAACGGTTATCATATAAAAAATTGGTTATTATTTGAACCGCACCTGAATACCCTATCATATGTAATTAATCTTTTAATTACTAAAGTAACATTATAGATTTGAGGTTGATTAATAATCTAAAAGTTTTCTTGTGGTTCTCATTTGAATGGGAAGGTTCCACTAAGAAGTGGTTTTTCGCAAAAAAATGCTAAGAAGTGGGTCAAACGAACTCCGATTGATATCGGGGTTCGTTTGATATCGTTTCTTAAAATTTTATCATTTTTTATACTTCTTAATGAAATATCACTTTTTATTTGTATCTCCCCTCATTTAAAACACATAGAAAGTAGAAACACACATATATATGGATTTAATTTTAACTAGTTACATAAGACATGCATATAAGATGTTATGATTATCGGTTGCATAATGTGAGTATTTATTAAGGAAGTTTTCGGTTGGCAATACCTTTCATAAGTTTTTCATTACTTGTAAAATTAGGTTTCCATCAAATCTTTCACTCGTACTTGTAATGTGTGATATATATTACTATGAAATAATAAAAATAGTCATTGTTGAATCATACAAACAAAAATTTCATTTTCATGACATTCAAAACATGCTAACTTGTATTCATCAATTATGTTAGTTGATAATCTTGACAGGGAATGTGAAAGTGTGGGAATGTATTGTACCTCACTTTATTGCAACTTTTAATGGGCTACCTCGTTACTTTGGGCCTCTATTAGAAGGATAAGAAAATACCTCAAAACTTTATTTAATAAAATAAAATTGTTTTGCAAATAAACTATGACCTTAATAGTGGAACTATAAACTTTGTTACAAGGGGTGAATTTACTTTTTTTTATTGGGACAGTAAGTCACCCTTTTACCTCAACACATGGCACCAGTGGCGGATCTAGGAAAAAAATCCAGGGGTATCTAAAATTTCGTTCAGGGGTATCTGGATACATAAAACGGTAAAAAAAAAAAAAAAATTCCGCTGCGCGTCGAAAATTCTCACTACGCGTCGAAAGTTGAGGGGTACCTGAAGGTACCCCTGGGCTCCATGTAGATCCGCCCCTGCATGGCACCTCCCCCATCCATCCCACCCACACACACACACTAGGCTTATATATACACATTCTTGATCAGCAAAAACCTTGAGCAAAACTCTCTCTCCTGCTTCTTTCTTTCTCAAATACATAGATATATACACATCAATTGTTATACAAGGTTTAAAGAGAGAGCATCATCCATGGCTGTTTTGGTAGTGATTATTGGTGTTGTTTTGGGACTTTCACTGTTGAGCACTGCCCTTTTGAGATGGAATGAGATGAAGTACAGGAAGAAAGGTCTACCCCCTGGTACCATGGGTTGGCCACTTTTTGGTGAGACCACTGACTTCCTCAAACAAGGCCCCAGCTTCATGAAAAACCAGAGAGCAAGGTGTTTTCTTTTTTCTGTTTTATTATATAAATAGCACTCTTTTTCTTCATCATCATCATCATCATCATCATCATCATCATCTTCCAAAACCCAACTCAGAAATGTGTCAATTCACTCTGGGTGTTTTGGTAATTTCACATGTGTGTTTCTTGATGATACTGTTACACATATGTTTAAAAACAACATTTTTATGAAAACCACACTAAAAAAGCCAACCTTTTCTTGTTCTTCTTATGCACCATCTCATTTAGGGTGTTTTAGTAATTTCACATGTGTGTTTCTTGATGAAAAGCTACTTTTTTTCTTGATCTTCTTGAGAAACCCATCTCAGAAATCCACTTTTTCTTGATTTTGTTGGAAACCCAACTCAGAAATGCATCATTTCACCCTGATTGTTCTTGATTTGACCCAAAAAACGCCTTTTTTTTTCTTCTTTTTTCTTGAAAACAAGCCCCCAACTCAAAAGTGTGTTCTTGATGACACAGGTATGGAAGTGTGTTCAAATCTCATATTTTAGGCTGCCCAACAATTGTCTCAATGGACCCAGAGCTCAACAGATACATACTCATGAATGAAGGCAAAGGCATCCTCCCTGGTTACCCACAATCCATGCTTGAAATCTTGGGCAAATCAAACATTGCAGCTGTTCATGGCCCAGCCCACAAGAACATGAGAGGTGCATTGCTTTCACTTGTTAGCCCCACACTCATCAGACAACAAATCCTCCCCAAAATTGATCACTTCATGAGATCCCATCTCTCCAACTGGACTAATCAAATCATTGACATCCAAGAGAAGACCAAAGAGGTCTGCATCATCCCCTTGTACTTTAAAGTACAACTCTTTATTGCACTCTTTTTCTCAATCTAAATTTTCTTTGTTACAGATGGCACTTTTATCATCACTCAAACAAATTTCTGGAGTTGAATCTTGCTCACTATCCAAAGAATTCATGCCTGAATTCTCCAAACTAGTTTTGGGAACACTTTCACTTCCAATTAATCTCCCAAACACCAACTATAATAGGGGATTACAGGTTTGAAAAATGACCCAAATTGGTTTAATTTTTGAACAATCTTGAAAGAAAGTGAAGTGAGGATTTGAAATGTTGTTGCAGGCTAGGAAGAATGTTGTGAGAATGTTGGGTGAATTGATTGATGAAAGAAGTAAATCTCAAGAAACCCATGAAGATATGCTTAGTTCATTGATGAGTGGTGTGGAAAATAGATATAAATTGAGTGATGAAGAAATAATTGATCAAATAATTACCATTTTGTATTCTGGGTATGAAACAGTTTCCACTACTTCAATGATGGCAGTTAAATATCTTCATGATCATCCAAGAGTTCTTGAAGAACTTAGAGTAAGTTTTTGAATTTTAGTTTCTTGAAATTGGAAAAAAAAAATTAATTTTTTTAATATTTTTGGTTTTCAATTAATTAAATTTATAAATTTTTTGTAGAAAGAACATTTAGGAATCAGAGAGAGGAAGATGACAAAGGACCCACTTGACTGGAATGACTACAAGTCCATGAAGTTCACTCGTGCGGTAGGTTTTGATTATTTATTAATTCATTAAATTTAGGGAATTTATGTAGATTTTATATTTTAGAATGTTTTATTTATTTATTTTTAAAATGATTTTTATTAATTTAAATTATCATGTTGCAGGTGATCTTTGAGACCTCCAGATTGGCAACCATTGTTAATGGGGTTTTGAGGAAAACTACCAAGGAAATGGAACTCAATGGTGAGTTTTTTTAAATTAATTTTATTGTTTTTATTTTAAGAAATTGAATATAATGAAAGTACATAATAAAAGTGAATATAATAATTAGAGATTGATTTGTAGCTTTTTTTAAAGAGGTCTTTGGGCTGTAAATGGTGTCATCGTCTAACCATGGACCCTACCACACATCATAATCCACATGGTGTGGTACTCTTCCAGCTTGGATTACTTGAGACCATGACCCCTCAATTCTTTTTTAATTCAATAATTTTCATCTTAACTGTTTATTTTCCATCATCACACCATAAAAAAAGTTTCATAAGTTTTATAAAAAACCTCAAAACTATGCCCTCTTGGTAACACGCAAATGCGTTGTGAGGGCACGAGAACAATGTTCTCATAACCAGTCTGGTCGGTCAGTGACATACCGGAGTTTTAGAATTTATTTATATATATATTTTTCAAATTTCTTATTTACTGATTCATTTACAAAATACTGGTATCATTTAATTTTGTTTTAACGATTCGGATTTAATTTTTTTTTGCAGGATTCGTGATTCCCGAAGGATGGAGGATATATGTATATACAAGAGAGATAAATTATGACCCGTGTTTGTACCCGGATCCGTATACCTTCAACCCATGGAGATGGCTGGTTTGTTTCCTTTTTACTGATTTAAATATCAAACTTTTCATAAAAGAGAAAAAAGAAACTAATTGGGTGTCGTTTGGATCATAAATTGTAGGATCGAAGCTTGGAGGCACAAAATTATTTTTTCATATTCGGAGGTGGGACGAGACAATGTCCTGGAAAAGAACTTGGCATTGCAGAAATATCGACTTTCCTTCATTATTTTGTGACTAAATACAGGTATTTAAATTTTGGTGTTTTTAGAAATTAAATTATTTATTTATTATTTAAAATTTTAATAAAATAATTAAATTTAGGTTTAAATAACTAATGCAGGTGGGAAGAGGTGGGAGGAGATAAGCTTATGAAATTTCCAAGAGTTGAAGCACCAAATGGTCTGCATATTAGGGTTTCGGATTTATGTACATAAAAAACAATTAATAATAATAAAATCCAAGAGTGTACATGTACAAATGATTGATTAGTAGATTTTTGACACATTGCTAGAAATTGTATAAAATTATTTTTCTAACAATGTAGGTTTTTTTACTTGGTCATTTAAATATTATTATTTTTTCGTATTTATGTCCATGTGTTTGTTTAATGAAATTTGTAGTTTATTATTTATATTGTAAGGTTAGGTTATAGTAAAAAGGGTTTTAAAAATAAGAAGGGTAAGAAGGATTCTAAACGTGACATGTGTTATTTTATTGTTTTTAAAGGGAGGGCATAATGATCAATGTGTAATATACCAAGTAAATGTTTAATACATCAGGTCAATATGTAATACAAGGTTTGATATTACACAATGATCAGACCTAATATTACACAATTAAGTGATATTACACAATGAGCATATTACACAATGACCTGACATATTTGAGCGAATTACACAATAATGAGCGAATTATACAATGAGCTGGAAAACGTAAAACACAATGATGAAAACATATAACACAATGATGAAAAATATTTGGCACAATAAACTTGTATTACACAATGACCTAACTTGTATTACACAATGACCTGCCTAATTACACAATGAATTTGTATTACATAAAGACTTGACTAATTACACAATGAACTTGTATTACACAATGACCAGATGTGGTATTACACAATGAACTTGTATTAAATAATGAACTTGTATTACACGATAAACTTGTATTACACAATGACCTGACTAACTACACAATGAGCTGGAAAACGTAAAACACAATGATAGGTATTGCACAATGAACTTGTATTACACAATGAACTTTATTACACGATTAATTTGTAGTACACATTGACCTGACTAAATACACAATGAGCTAGAAAACGTAAAACACAATGATAAATACATATAACACAATGAACTTGTATTACACATTGAACTTGTATAACACAATGAACTTGTATTACACAATGAACTTGTATTACACAATGACTTGACTAATTACACAATGAACTTGTATTACACAATAACAAGATATTACACAATGACCAGGCGTGGTATTACACAATGAACTTGTATTACACAATGAACTTGTATTACACGATGAACTTGTATTACACAATGACTTGACTAACTACACAATGAGCTGGAAAACGTAAAACACAATGATAAATACATATAACACAATGAACTTGTATTACACATTGAACTTGTATAACACAATAAACTTGTATTACACAATTAACTTGTATTACACAGACCTGACTAATTACACAATGAACTTGTATTACACAATAACCAGATGTGGTATTACACAATGAACTTGTATTACACGATTAACTTGTATTACACAATGACTTAACTAACTACACAATGAGCTGAAAAACATAAAACACAATAATAAATACATATAATACAATGAACTTGTATTACACATTGAACTTGTATTACACAATAAACTTGTATTACACATTGACCTGACTAATTACACAATGAGCTGAAAAACGTAAAAAAAATCCGTTTTTTGTTTATAACGATACTATACTCGTTTTAAAGATAAAAAAAACGCTCGTTTTTATGGTTTAATTTTTTTTGACAAAATAATGTCGTATGTAAAAGTTATGAACGTTTAAAAATGAGGGGGTAACTTGATAAAAAGTCAACAAAAGTGGCCAAGACTAAAATACCCTTCCAACAACTTTTTCTTCTACAATTTAATCTCAACTGTTAAATCTTTTCTACAATTTAATCTAATGGTCATAAATTCTTCTCACCCTTCTTACAATTAAAATCTTTTTTACCTAAACCTAATCCTATATTGTATTATAAAACATTTAGTTCTTTTTATTACACTAGTTTCAATCTAGATCCGATTAATATTATTTGAGGATGATTCTGTTATATGAAAGACGAGTTGTAAACTAATTATACAAGACATTCATATCAGAAGAGAGAATTATCCGTTGCATAATACGTGGGTTTAATACTAAGAAGGTGGCTCAATGAGAAATGAGGGTGGGGCGTTAGACGTTGCCCGACTACACATATTCTATGCATGATATCTTGCGAGCGGCTACCAGAATTGTGATTCTATCGGTAGAAATTCTCGAGTTTACCGTGTTGTGATTCCTTTAAGTGCGTGCGGGTAAAAGTGGGACATGGCTTTTTTTTTCTCTCCTAATGTCATCCATATGACATATGAATATCCTTCTAGTATAAATAATATGTTAAAAATTCATTTTTCAAACACACTTTATAAATGACTAGTTACATTAAAACAATCAAACGACCAAGATTTATTAAAGTCACTAGTTTCTTGTGTAATCTAGAAGGGGGAATGTTAAATTGTTAACTTAGGGGGTGTTATCTCACCTTTTCTTCAGCTCTTAATGGGCTAAAGGTTGGGCTCTCGAGGATAGTCCAAAAATATATAACCTTAAGAAAACGAGAAATGTTTCTAGTTTGAGTTCAGAAAGACCGGGTTGGGCCAACAAAACCGGTTTCAAACACTACCCGAGTGTAGGACGAAACCGGTTTGAGTCAAATATGGATTTAAAAAACTAAATAAATAATAGGGGGGCAAAATAATTATTTAAAGTTTTTATAAAATAATTAAATTTGGATTTTAATAACTAAATTTGGATTTATAATACAATATAAATAATGGACGAAACCGAGTGTAGGACGAAACCGGTTTGAGTCAACTTTAATTATTTTGCCCCCCTATTATTTTTGTAACGTATTTCAGTTTATGTTTTTGTAATTTTTAAAATATTTAATAAAAACTCGAAGTTTATTCTGTTTTCTTTTTATTATTAATTAAATTGAAAAAAATAAAAAAACGGCCGTTTAACTCAACCGGTTTGGCCTTAACCCGGTTCCGGCCCGACCCAAACCGCATCAGATAGGTTCAACTCCTCCCACTCCTTAAACCGGTTTCGACCCGACCTATGTTTGAAAATTTTGAGTCAAGTAATAATTCGGGCTCAGTGACATGCCTCTTAATAGTCCAGGTATGTCCATACCTTAGACGGGATTCAACCATCCATCGTTAGTTTGACGCTCGAGGATGGCGTCAACCGGTTCCAAGAGGAAACCGACTAGCTCATAAAACCCCCTGACTTGCCTATGTTCGGAGAGCTTATTGGCAACCCATGTTAATGGCAGCAAGATTTTTGTGCTGGAGTGAGATTTGAACTTGTGACCTTAGAATAACAGAGCTCTTATCCACACCAGCTGATGCCAGTGAACCATATGACTACCGGTCCCAATTCGTCGTTCTAAAAAACAAAAGAAGGATAAACCACAAAGATGATAGTGTGGGCCATCTTTCTTATTAACTAAAACAATTAGAGTATATTAAAAAAAAAACTAAGTGTACTATTTTAAAACTATACTAGGGAAGCCGAATGACAGCTCTAGCGTTTACCGGTTTTCATGGTATCGAAGACTGGTCGGCTGATGAGACAATCAACAAAGATTTTCCAATGGGTTTGATAAGTACGGTTAAATGGCCGATTAATCAACGCCCGATCCTTTATATCTCAACTGAATCACTAATACTGACATCTCGGTTCAATCGATCAAACATAAACGACACGATGTGTGATACAAGGAAAAGATAATGTGGTGTTTTTTTAGGGTATAAGAAGTTGTTTAATACCCCCATCAAAAAAATTGTTATGCTTACGATCATAAATCATATTTCCATCTCTGATTGCACAGTGTCGCCTATTAGCCTTTTTATGCCAGGAAATCATGAATATTCAACACGGGCCAAGGCCCAGCGAGTGACTAACAAACTTTTGGCCCATAAAGCCCAATAAAAAAAGCTAGTTGATAAAAAACTTTAGAACGCCGTTGCCGGGGATCGAACCCGGGTCACCCGCGTGACAGGCGGGAATACTTACCACTATACTACAACGACTTGATGTTTATTTCTCACTTGCAACCATTTATTACTGTTAACATTTTAAGAAACATAAAAAAGACTTTTATATTAATTAAATAAAATAACAAACATAGTTTTCCTTTGTTTGCATGTGAATGTTTATATGTTCTTGAATCTGGTTTGTTTACTTTCTTTTTTTTAATTATTTTTAAATATATAATCACGAACAAGCGATGTTTGTATTCATTTGGTTAATCTATAGCCCTATATAGTTTTCCGTTGTCGAAGTGAACACAAAGGTCAACACTCTTCGACTTGTTGACCCGCTAGTTATATTTAAAATAATATGGTGATCAACCAAATTATTTACTATTGGCCGGGTTGTCCGTTATTGTGATTCTTGTAACAAAACTTTCGTTATAGCTTTACAAGGTGATGGAAATCGGGTGAGGTTGCTGCTCATAGACGCCAATCATAAGTAATTAAGAAAAGATCAGTTATCAAGGTAGAAATGGATAGTTAGTAGGTAGCTAAAGTTAGTTACCTAGCATGTAATACTAATACGAAGTTGATCCAAGAGCTAGCAGACACGTATTTGGAAAAGGAGGGCAGAAAAGGACCCAACTTAAAAACGGCATAACTTAGATTACGTTTGAAGTTATGGGGCTCATAAGCCTCACCACGTGACAAACTCCATAGTTGGTTTGCTCCAGCTGTCGGCGTGAATTCATTATTTGTAGCTTCGATTCAACATTGACAAAATTCCCCCTAAATTTAGCCACTTTTATCTATTCTATTTTAATTGTAAAAATACGCAAATCATTGATCGCCTAAATTTAAGTGTTATTTATGTCCTTAGTTCTGCTAATTAGCTGTCAAGCTTGAATTTCGAAGATTTGACAATATGTGTCAAATTTATAATTTTCTATAGAATGGGACCTTGATGTGTCATTTTATTCATTCAATAATATACACGTTTCTTCTTGAGATTATTCTAGAAGGCCTTTTGATGCCATGATATTTGTTACAACAGTCCTAGATTAATATCAACTTTTTTATAGACAGTTCAAGTTTGAAGGGGAACTAAGAAGGCCTTCAAAAAGATTACCAAATTCACCTCACCTTCTTTTTTGGAAAAATGATCATCAACATCAACTACAGTTAATGACATTATAATAACAATCATAATGATGTGTCAACATCAAAAAAGATTTGATTAGTTAATGGTTTAGTGTCACACATAAGTGTCTAAAACAGCATATTAGCACATTAAACAATAGTTATAATCGAACCACCACACACGTGCCCACTAGCCACTCATCGTCTTTAACATAATCTAATACTAATTACCCGAAAAAGAATACTAGAAACCTACAAAAGCATGAAACATCGATCACACGGATCACTATATGTTTCACTAGCATTGGGCACAAGTCGTTTTCATTGAATTGTTTAACTTAGTGCTTTCTTTTAGATTTCGTGTTGTTAATGGAAACATGAGTTAAGCCTAGTTACAGAATTATTATATAAGGAATATTTTCTTTGAGATTTATGTAGTTAGGGGGCATGAACTTTGTGGGTATGTTTGCTAGTTTGTGACAGCTGGGACAACACGATTGGTTGCTTTGAAAGATATACTTTTTAAAGATAAAGATTTCATTTCAAGATTTGGAACAAAAAGGGTTGTGGCATTCTGGTGAAAGTGAGATCACCATATTAAAAAATTGACTGCTGGATGATATATATAAAGGAGTTGCTTCAATTTTACTTGTAGCTTGTGTTGTACAACTTGGAGACAAGAAAACAAGTGAATATTATAAGAAAAAGAAACGGCGCGAATGATGGGTTGGCGAATGCAGGATCAAGAATGGAGGAAGGGACCTTGGACACCCGCAGAGGATGATTTGCTTATTGAATATGTTAGAATGCATGGAGAAGGAAGATGGAGTTCAGTAGCCGATTGCTCAGGTAGAACTGCAAGTCTGCGTACTGCTTTGAATGTGATACATAAGACGGTTACATAACTGTTGCACATTCTCTGTCACATTAGTTTGATTATCTTCTATGCACCATGTACAATTGATTATGTTGTTCTCACAGTTCTCGGCATATTATTGGTTCTGAAAAGAACACTTGTATATATGTGTGTGTGTGTGTGTATATATATATTATGTTGACCGTTTATCAGTTTATGTTGATTTGGCTTCATTTTCAGGGTTAAAAAGGAGTGGGAAGAGTTGCAGGTTAAGATGGGTGAATTATCTAAGACCTGGTCTCAAGAAAGGCCAATTAACACCTCAGGAAGAAGGCATCATTATTGAACTTCATGGTTTATGGGGAAACAAGTAATGCATATCTCAACGCACACACGCTTGTACTTTCTTGGTTTCTCTAATAACTGTATTACCTTGTGTAGATGGTCTACCATAGCTAGATACTTGCCGGGAAGAACTGATAACGAGATAAAGAACTACTGCAGAACCAACTTCAAGAAGAAAACAACTCCATCACAAAACCAAAAACAGCAAAAACTCAAAGTTGCACTTAGGCGTGATCAATATCAACAAGTGAACGAGATGATGAACAGTAATGTGTTACCTTATAGAGATGATGACAACATAGGCACAATGGATGATGCTATTGCTGTCAAAAGTGAACGCACAACTAGTGACCAGCAGCAACATAGCCAGTCTTTGATGGCTCAAGATGTTGCATCCTGGTGGGACATTGTCTCCGAAGACGGCTTATGGGATGAGTTTTTGTGGAATCAGGGCAATGACCATCCAAACCAACCTGTGATGATGGAACAATCACTTAGTTCGTGTTTTTGAGTCGTTAGAAAACAATATTTCAAGAACTAAACTTTCTTAAAATAGACTTATTGTTAGCAGTCTAATGTCTTGTAGTGTTTGTAAGATAAGGCATTACTAGAATAAATGTTACATGCTTCACTACTTGCAGTTCTTGTGGGACTTTCATCAAAACAGTATCTGCGCAATGCAGCCGAAGCCTATGATTCTAAACATATCATCTCAGATTCATTGGATAAGATTGCTAAATCAAATAAAGGGAAGTAACAATCAAAATATTAATAGGTGATGATTGCAAACATGGTTGTTTAAGGTGAAACAATTCTTCCAGTTAGATCAATTAAGGAAACTATTAAGGTATCATTAGCCTCAATTCAGTTGGAAATTGAAACTGAAGCGGATTCAAATACGGTTTTCAGTTCGGTTTTCGGTTTCAATCAAAAAAAATTTCAAACCGAACTAATGAACACCCCTGTTAAATGAACCGATGTTCGGTGAATTGTTTGATAGAAAGTTCATTATATATGTTTGTTTTTATAATAAAAAGAAAGAACATAAACAAAAATTTGTTCATTTTATTAAATGAACCAACATGATAAACACATGTCACGTTTATTCATTTAAGTTTATGTATGTTTGTTCGTTTATGTTAGTTTATATATTTATTTACATTTATTTATTTCCAATATTAATTTAGATATTTTTATATTTTAGAACCTTTGTTTTTTAGGCCCATGGGCTCCTCAGCCCAAATTTAAAATAAATTTATTTTCCTATTCTTTAAGTGCTTTGTTGAGCTTTGAAGTATTTGTTTCTCTTAATATTTGAATCATAAATATCATTAGACTATAATTTATACATTCTTCACTTTAAAAATGTTAAATATTGTTGAATCATGTGATACGTGTAGGCCCAATTTGGATCGGATCAAGGGAATCGAGTAACTTGGTTCATATGTGAAACTAAAAAATGATAATGATTAATACAGGCGGGATAAATAGAGAAGTAATATTAGTTTTTAATGATTATATTAAACTAGGTTAAAATCCCGTGTGTTACACGCATTAAATAAATAAAGTGTTATATATTAGTAATAAAAAATTTATATGTTTAAAAACCCGTGTATTGAGTAAATCAATGTATTCACTACAAAGAAAAGACTCAATAGCGGCGACACATGTCGCCGCTAATACCACCATTTGTCGCCGCTATTGTGTCGCCGCTAATACTTCGTCGCTAAAGACCATATCGTCGCCGCTAATAGTCCTATTGTCGCCGCTAAGGCTTTGTATCCCATTTTACGGGTTTTTTCGGTGTTTTCAATATTTTCAGGTTTTCTCAAATAGATATATACCAATGCAAATTTCCAGTTTTTGAACCATTGACATAAATATAAAAAAACTACATATATAACATTGTTGAAATATTTTGTCTATATATCCATTACATTGACGTAAATACCAAGTCATAAACATAAAAATACTTAAAACATAAAACTAGCTAGCCCATATCTTCATTCATGTCCCCCCTCGTCGGTATCATCTTCATCGCCGCCATTTGGTGCCTTATTCAAACCCATAAATTTTTGGAGTTCATCTTTAAAAGCGGGGTGTTGAAACAAACTCGCAACTTGTGCCTACAAAATAAAGTGTACATTATAAGTTAAACAAAATACTTAAAGAGCCCTATGAATAAACATATATACCAAAACTAAAAGCCGGGTCTTGAAACATAAAAATACTTAAAGCATAAACATATAAAATTTCTTAAAACAAATATCAAACATCAATGCTTACATAAGTAAAGAGCCCTATGAATATCAAACCAATATTCATCTATTCTTACTATGTTTTAAAATGATAATGCTAATGACAAGAGGCAATGTATAGAAACGAACTCCAGTATCAATTGCAAAAAAATGACATATGTTTCTTTCATCTCTAATTCAGAACTCAGGATTGTTTACACTAAAAAATATGAATTGGATGTTAACTCGCCAACCCGACATGACCTAACACATACACACATACTTCTAAGACTTCATAATAGAAACTCAAGAAAATATATATTAAAAAAAAAGAAAACAAACCTGCTCCACGATGGAGTTATTTGTCAAAGGAATCCTCTACTTGTAACCCCTTCACACTCCTCAAGTTGGGATCTGAGAATAATGGGGAATTTGGTCATCAAATCTCTATCCGATGATAGCTCCTCTAAAGCATTTTGGCTAAGCCCACTCATCAATATCACATGAATCATTTAAGAAAAGAAATCAAGTATGAAACAATATTATCTTCCAACATTCCTACCTTTAATACTTGAGTAGAAAGTCTTACTACTATGTCTTGGGAAATACAAATGTAAAAAAAATAGAACAAAAACCATACCTGACAGGGACATTGAAAGAAATTTTAACATCATTCATTGACCAATTAACAATCACCTGCAACAATTTAGCATTTAAGTTGTTGTCAAATAGGTAGAGCTTTGGAAGTGAACCTCCAGAAAGATATATAGTTTAACATCAGAATCAAATAAACTCAAGTTTAACATTGTTGTATATCATTCAGATGATATACCGACCAACGCATTAAAAAAGGATAGCCCTATAAGCACATATCAGTGGGAACTTCTTAGTAAGGAACCTTCAGTTTAATTACTTATGGGTTCAATAGTGAGAGATACATTACCTATAAAATGCATACAATAAAATTGAAACCGTGTACCTTTTGATAGACCGCTAATCATGGAGTGAAAATTTAGCAAGAACTGAAGTGTCCTTGGTGACCATTTTTTGTATATATTAAGAACAAAATATTAACAAATTATATGGAGTACGTTCAGGATTTAAGCTTTAACCTGTGTCGGACACTTCTAGGGTTTCGAGTTCCTGAATTTTATCTGAAAAATTCAAAAATTACAGATCAATAGCAAATATCACTACAAGAAATTAATCGATATACTTATTACGAACCCTAGAAATCAAAATCGTGTACCTGTGGATGGGGTTGTCCTACCAGCCTCAAAAACTAAATAAGCTAAGCACTGTTGAACGGAGATGGGAGGGGCGGCAGAGAGGGGTGGCAGGAGTCGGGTTGGGGCTGCCGGAGTCAGGAGGGGCGTAGATTGAGCTCTTGTTGAACGGAGACGGGGAAGCTGGAGACGGGGAAGCCGGATACGGGGGTGGTCGTAGACGGGGGAGGTCGGAAATGTGAAGCCTCTACTCGTCTGTTGCGGAATTGGTGTGAGATAGGGTGAGAATGGAGGGAAAGAAAAAGCTAAAGTGATTTATTCCCGCTTCAGGGTATTAGCGGCGACTGTCGCCGCTAAAGGTGTCGCCGCTATTGCTCTTAAAACACCAGCCGTCTGATTAATTTTCCATCAATGGTCAGATCTTCGATTAAAAGTAGAACGCAGATCACGAGGCAATAGCGGCGACTTTCCTGATGTCGCCGCTAATACTGTCGCCGCTATTGCCCCGTTTTCTTGTAGTGATTACATCAGTTGAATAAAATATAATGTAATTTGTCAACACACACACTCGTCAAAATATGTTTTTTTAAAGTAATTTGTCGTGACAATTATAAGCTCTGTTAAGTTAGTTTTTAAAACATTATTTCCACTGAGTATTAATTTTTTTATTTAATTGATAAATGTTAATTTATTTTAAATTCATTTGATTGATGATATAGTAAATATTTATAATTAAATAACAAGTATCCGTAATTAGATTTATATTAAAACTCTAAAAATAAATTCGTTTAATATCATTATTCAATAGAAGAGAACAAAAATGAACAAAAAAGTGACACGTGTGCATAGAATTTTCTTTGTCAATACAAAGATTATTATTTAATATCATTATTAAATAGGAGAGAGAATCAGAAAAAATAATATCTAATAGAAAAGAGAGACTAGAAAATAAGAGTGAGTAGTAACCAGATAGTACACGTGTCACCTTAGATCTTTATTTATTAGTATAGAAGATAAATGTTTAGATTAATTAGGAGTTTATCTAGTTGTTTATTTTAATTTTTTAATTTAGTTTGAGTTATAATAGGTTTAGGTTTAGGATTTGTTTAGTTTAAATAGGGATTTTGTAAACCCTTTTGGGTGTGTTGAGTCCAATTATATTCAACAGAGTCACGAGACAGGTTTAGTTCCCAAATCAGTGTTCGTTCATTTTTTTTTATCGTCGATCATAAACTTGGACTTCATCAAATGACTACCAATCGACTGTTTCCAGTGATCATGAATAGAAGAATAGCAAAAGAACTTGACACAACAAGAAGAAAAGCATCAACATTTGATTAGGACCGGTAAAAAACCATACACTTATATTATACACGGTTTAGTGGATGGGTACTCTTCATAGTTTGATAATTATACTATATAATATAATAGTGGTTTTTCTTTCAGTTAAATTAGGTTTTAAAAGAATACGAGTTTTATTACAAAATTACACATAATGTATTTTAGTTTGGTTATCGCATTGTTAATACCTCTACTTAATACAATTTAAGTAGATGCAAAACGAGCACTATGATCGGATCGGAGGACGTAGACGCCATCCTCACATCTGCGTTGGGCTAGAACCTATTTGGTTTGTCGGTCCTGAATAGAAAATGATAGGTAAGATAATAATACATCAACAAAGTTATCTCGTGTAAGTTTTCTTATGGACAATAGCAGTTTAGATAAATGTGGGACAACCAAAACATCCTTTAAATGAAGGTTGTGAGATAGTGAGGACTGACCAATATGGGAGATGGGAAGTGAGTGACCATTACCAAAAATCATAGATTCAGTACCTGAAGCAGGGGAAGGTTGAGACACTGAGTTGGTGTTGGGGGGGCTGCTAGGAGATGAGACGTGGCATTGTGGGAAGAAGGCAGTGGCCAAGTTTTCTTCATTTGGTGGTGTATGTATGGCATGGGAGGCAAATGAGGAGAGTATTGGGCAAGTATTGGCATAATGGCCATCACGGTGACAAAGCTGGCAGTGCGGTATGTGTCGGCCATGAGTGCGACCACCCCTGTTACCAGAATCACGAGAGAACCGCCCACTTCTGCCACGCAGGGGGGAAATTGGGACGAGTGTGCTGAGCGAAAAAAGCAACCGGTGAGGTTGATGGGCCATAAAGGTTGGACATAAACATTTCGTGGTTTTCTGCTTCAGCCAGAAGATCAGACCAAGTTGGGGTAGGTTTTGTATAGTGCATGGTGGTGGAGAAGTTCTCAAAAGTTGGGCCGAGACCACACAAGAACCGGTGTAGCCGATCAGTTTCATCTACCGGATAATAGCATCCAATTGGTCACAAATGGATTTGAACAAGCGACCAAACTCAGCTGTCGGTTTGGTTTCTTTTTGCAGGAGACGCAGTTGATCCCTGAGATTGTGCATTCGATCAATAGAGGGGTGTCCATAGGCCGTTCCTAAAGCAGTCCAGATTAAACGGGCCAACGATGGTGGTGACAGCCTCTTCCGATAGAGAGGCATGAAGTATGATTATGGTGCGTTCATCGTTAGACAGGTTGGCGGCAGATTTTTCGTCAGAAGTTATGGTGGCGGGTGGAGAAGCCATCAACGTGTGAGATGAGATTTTGGAAGGTAAGGATGGGTATTATTTGGTTTTTCCATAATAAGTGGTTGGAATTTGATGGTGATCATATGCAATAGGGTGTTGATGGGCATATCAGATGATGAGGCCATGGAGAAAGAAGATGGAGGTTACGAAGAGCGGAAGAGCAAAGGGAAAAAAACTGGAGTGGGGAGGGATGTGAAAAGGAAGGATCTTTTAGGCTCTTGATACCATATTGAATTATAAGGCTTTCTATATCTCCACACATGATAGAGAGAAGTTTATATAGAAAATAAATATACAAATAACAAATGTACAAGAAATATCCTCTATCTATAAATGAAGAAGCATAAATGAGGAGCTCTAATACACTTCATCAACGTTATTGGGTATTAGGGGGAGCTAATGCTAAATTTGTTTCATTATTATTTAGTAGTAAAATCATAAATTTTATATTTATCGCTAGAGATGAGTAATGAAAGCTTAGACATATTGCATGTTATAAAAGTCAATAAGCATTATAAAGTTACTTTTATAAACATTTATTTAGAGTGAAAATTCTCATAAAATATTCATAAACATTTATTTTAGAGTGAAATTTAAATTTTGTTCATTGTGTATGTCTTAGATTTGAGTAAATTTCGCTTTTGCGTGTTTAAATCTTTCAGTTCAAAAATAATTTTTTTAACATATCAGCCCTTAAGGTTGTTATTTTATAACCATTTCAGTATCTACTACTAACTCTAACTTTTTTGTTAACTATATGGGTATTTTAGTAATTTTATTTCTAAGGGACTAGTTTAACAATTTCAGTTGAATAAATTTTTTTTTAGTTTTCTGATAATTTTTTTTTACTTATTTATGAAATTTTTGTTCAACTTTGTTAACTTTTCTAAAAAAATGATTTTAAAAAAGTCAAAAAAAAAATTTTAAATAAGTAAAAAAAAAATCAAAAAACTAAAAAAAAAATTATTGGATTGAAATGGTTTAATTTTTTAGTCTTTTTCATAAAATTTTTTTTTAACTTTTTGAAAAACGTTTTTTTTTTCACTTTTTTAAAATCATTTTTTTATTTTTTATTTTCATAAAACGTCTTTTTTGAACCTTTTTAAAAACATTTTTTTTAAACTTTTCTAAGTATATATATATTTTTATTTTTTTCATTAAAATGTTTTTTAAAACTTTTTTTTAACTTTTTTAAAAATATTTTTTTTCACTTTTTTAAAATCATTTTTTTATTTTTTATTTTCGTAAAACGTCTTTTTTGAACCTTTTTAAAAACGTTTTATATCTTTTTATTTTTTTCATTAAAATGTTTTTAAAAACATTGTTTTGTTTTTTTATAAAAACGTTTTTAGCTTTTTCGTAAAATATTTTTTTTAACTATTTTAAAAACTCTTATTTTTTTTTTGCTTTTAATTGAACTAGTTTTTAAATAGTTTGTTAAAATAGGAAACTATTAAAAAAGCGTTTTTTAAATAGTTAAAAAACATTTTTATAAAAAAACTAAAAAATTGTATTCAAAAACGTTTTTTATGAAAAAAATTCAAAAAAAATATTTTTAGAAAAGTTAAAGAAACACTTTTAAAAATGTTCAAAAAAGACATCTTTAAGAAAAAAACTAAAAAATGATTTTGAAAAAGTAAAAAAAAAACGCTTTTAAAAAGGTAGAAAAAAGTTTTTATGAAAATGTTAAAAAAGTTTTTATTGGACTGAAAAGCTAAACTAGTTCACTTAATAATGAATTGACTAAAATGCCCCTATATTTAAAAGAAAAAGTTAACATGATTAGCCATGAGAGTGAGGTAATATTTTAAAGGCACTGACGGGTGCGGGTTAATGTTCCCGCGGCTCCCCACATTCCTTCAATTCCCGCAACAACACCATCCCCTAATGGTTGTTCTTGAGAAGTAATGATAAATATATATCTTATAATCGATGATAAGGTTATTGCCCTAATTTATACCGTTGATCATTTGGTGTAATGGAAGCTCAAGATTTTTCATAGTAGAGGTTTTGAGTTCAAGTCTCACTTGTAGTAATAATTTGTGTTGTCGCAGGAGATTTCCCAGCTGTGGGCTTCCTTTTAAGTTTTGGGTTCGATCCGGATTAATAGGGTACGTAGTTGGATCCGATTTAGATAACATGCATCTCTTAAAAGAATTATAGTGTCCACAAAACCTTCACCTAATAGTTTTCGATCAAAAATTCAAAACCGACAAACCCAAAAATTGGTTTTTTTTTTCTCTCAAAGGTGGTGACTCCTCCCTCCTCACCCTCTCTTCCGTCTAGGACACCTTCTTGTACGTTGGTCAGTGTAGAACAAACCAGCAGCCATGCTAGGTAGGTGCTCTTAGTTGATTCAACCATTTAAACCCATCCTTAAAAAAATCAACTCAACCTAAATGCATGCGCCCCAAAGGCAGACAATAATGGCATGAAAGCAAAGAATCAATCACAAGTCGACAACACATCCTTTCAAACCAATCTCGTTTTAAGATAAACAAACCACTTTTTAAGATTCTATACCAACCACACACTCTATCCCCTGCCCCCTCCTCTACAAGTTATTAGATTTTAAAGTTTTAATGAAACTAAATTTTATTCAAAAATTTAAGAATGATGGTTACATTTTTTTTTGGAAAATTACCAAAATATACATTTTGATTAGAAAAATTGAAAGGATATACATTGATTTGTTTCAACTTATCATTATAACTATATTCACAACCAATCAATGAAAAATCGACACGCAAGTTAAAACTGACTTGAAGACTCCAATTTAGCCGGCCACGTGTAAATTCAGGAGTGTGTCTACGTGTCTTTAGCCGGCTAAAATGTAGACGTTAACTTAACCGACGGCTTCACCCTAACCAGGCAAATCAAAAATGTAAATTGTAGGGCTGACAATTCCTGACCTGTAAATAATAATTTATAACAATGATGATTATACTTTCAGCGTAAACCACCCATTCAACTTCTGGCGAAACCCCTTCAACTTCCGGCAAAATCACTTCAAGTTCCGGCGAAATCGCCGACATTGGTAATTGTTCCGGCAAAAACGAATTAAAATCACACGTGTAAGTTGTACACTGGAACACGTAAGTCGGCGAAGTCGCCAACTTTGAAGTATATTCTGGATAAATTTTGATTTTGAAGTTGTACATTGAAACATGTAAGTCGACGAATTCGCTAACTTTAAAGTATATTCTGGATAAATTTTGATGTTTATATTTTAAAAATTGAATTTTTTAATTCATTTTGAGAAAACTGAAAACCAAATTATTTATTTTGGGGATTTTCCCTTAAAAATCTTTCATTATGCATTCTTCATCTTTTCAAAACCACTCTGGTATTAAGGTCATCAAACTTTTTTGAAGATAGTATACCAACCACACAATCTTCTTTACATACAACTCTCTCTCACCCAAATTATGCATTCTTCCCCCAAACACAAAT
Source organism: Smallanthus sonchifolius (assembly GCA_023525975.1). NCBI lineage: Eukaryota > Viridiplantae > Streptophyta > Magnoliopsida > Asterales > Asteraceae > Smallanthus > Smallanthus sonchifolius. Next base: position 52,891,123 of record CM042041.1, on the reverse strand, counting down.
AACAGATTTCTACCTCAAATAATCGAAATACACCAAAATAGAAACTAAAACATTCTTCTGCTGCATCTTCTATTCTTCTAACCATACATACATACATACCCCAATCTTGTTCTTTCTCTTTAGGATTTTCTGTTGAAACCCAAAAAAAAAAAATAACAAGTACTCACCAGATCAAGATCAAGAGATCTCATTCTTCTTTAAAAAAAACCCTCAAAAGAAGAAAGGCAAGTGAACCAGAAAATCTTGTTTTTTCTTTAGGGTTCAGATCAAGTTAGCATCTTTTTCATTTTCTTGCTTTTAGGGTTTTCAATGGGGAGAGGGAGGGTGCAGTTGAAGAGAATTGAGAACAAGATTAGCAGGCAGGTGACATTTTCCAAGAGAAGAACAGGCTTGTTAAAGAAAGCTCATGAGATCTCTGTTCTATGTGATGCTGATGTTGCCCTTATTGTTTTTTCAACTAAAGGCAAACTCTTTGAGTACTCCACTCACTCCAGGTTGGTTATCTTCTATTTTCTTAATTAAACTTTTTATTCTTGTTTAATTATCTACTACTTAAAAACAATCTTGACTGAAAGTCTGAAAATCTGAAACCCCATCTCAAAATCACTACAATTTTATTTTATTATTATTCTTATTTTTTTTATAATTTCAACCAGCTGTTATAAGTGTGTGTGTGTGTTTCTTTAAAACATAAAAATCTTTGATTTTCTTTTCTAAAAATTCTTTCTTGTGCATGCTTCAATTTATGTCTATATCTATTTTCAGTCCAACTTTGTGTTCCATCAATCTTGTGTTTTTTGGGGTGTTTTCTTTCCAAATGTACTTGATTTCTTATGAAGGTACATCAGTATTGACATAAAAAGCATCACTTATAAGATAAATACTCTAACTATAGTAGATTTTTAGGGAAAGTTTTAGACATAAACCTATAATAAAATCACCAAAACAAAACCACATGTTATTATATAACTATAGTACAAGTGTTCTTTGTTGTTTATACCATTTAAACAAGAATTAATACCCAAGATCTGTAATGTAATTGCAAACAAACCAGAAAATAATATATCTTTATTCAGTGAACAGTGTTTCACTTTTGGTGAAGTGAGCTGGTAATAAATTCTTAGACGTTAATTAGCTGTAAACTTGCATCATGTTTAGACCAGAAACATTGAGATTTTATTGAGCTTTCTGACGTTGCTTAATTATTTGTGTCCTATATATTAAAGTGTAGACAAAGATGAACTGGTCCGTACGCATGCAGCAGAGAGAACCTAGTACTAACAAACCCTTTAGTTACTGTCTAGTCAAATGCTACATTGATGAAAGTTAAATAGGGTAATTAATATTTTCAAGAGTTTGTTAGATTGAGTTTGTTTTTAATTCCCTTCATACAACTTTTATAAAAACTATGATTTAAAGGAAAATACATAAATATGATAGAACAAATATATATTTAGTTTTATGTATATGTTTTGGGAAGAGTTCCAGAGAAATTCAAATACAAATAGTTATGTAAAAACTAGAGAAAACCAAATAAATCAAGAACATAATTTATAAAATATTTGATCTCTACTCTGTATATACGATAGATCAAATAAAAACCGTAACATAGTCTTACCTGTAACCCATAGTGTTACGTATACGTACCAACTTCTCATTCAACATGTAGTGTACGTATACGTAAAACTCCTTAATTATTCTCGTATTTATGTTCAACATATTTGTAAGAGATACTTAAATGCCACTTTGACAACTAAAAGAAAAAATAATTATAAATTATGTTATTGGTTTGGTTGTTTTCTCTAATTTTCAGATAACTACGTGGTTTTCTCTAGGATCATCCTCTATGTTTTCTTTCTTATTTAAATATATGTATTTTCTTTTAAATATTCATCAAATATCGTTGCTTGTAAAATTTTATTCTTTTACTAATATGACTAGGTTATATATCCATGTATTACATGAGATTGTTTAATAGAAAATTAAAATTACATTATTGTGTAAAAAATATTAAAATAATATGTAAAATAAGAAATACAATTCTTTGTCTCCTTAAGTAATAATTAGAATTCAAATTTCATATTATCCCTTTGAAAAATAAAATATTAACATAATTAAATTTTAAAATTCAAACTTCTTTAAAATAGAAAAAATTAGAAGATTTGTGAGAAAAAATATGGTGATAACAAGTCTCATTCTTTGAAATCATTGCACCCCACAAAATGGGTTCAAATCCCTACAAACGCATGTTGACTACATAGTATTTAAAGTAAAAAGTGTTGTTAAAAAACGTAAAATCTATATATGTCAACAAAATAAGTATTTACAATACAAAGAATATCAATGCAGAATTCCTTGAAATAAGTAGTAGTTATACTTTTTTAAAATAAATATTGTAATTATTTATATGTAATTCCATTGAACAATAATTTTGACATTAGAAGCTCTAAAGTGCGTATTAAAAATGTTTCTCCTTAAGAGCAGGTTTAGAGTGTGTGAGTTAACCGTTTTTTTAAAGACAATAATTGTGACAGTCGTTTGTTTGTAACAGTATGGAGGCAATTCTTGAAAGGTATGAACGATACTCGTACGCAGAAAACCAGCTTACTGGACCTGAAGCAGAAACACAGGTATATATATATAGGTGTCTACAACCATATTTTGACAATATTATCCAAATGAATATGCATAATTATAATTCTACTTGGCGTCCTCTGCACACACACCTCTTATTCTAGCGGAGCATAATTTTTTTTTTTGGCAAAAAGAGGTTTTGCTTACAACTAATTAAAATCTGAATACCAAGGTTAATAAAGTTGACTATCTTTTGAAGTTGTATTGGTATTTTTTTTTTTGAACGACAATTTGGATCACTGACGGGCCACAGACCCACCCGATCATCTCCTCGCATTCGTATTATTAGTTCAATTTTATAACACAAATTGAAGATATATATAGAATGCGATACATTATATATATATATATATATATATATATATATATATATATATATATATATATATATATAAAAGGTTGCATATGCAAAACTCACTGCACAAAGAAACTTCTTCCTTGTATCACAAGAAAAATATTGCATGTAGAGGCTTGTGTTTGTTGGTCTTTATTTTGGGTTTTGTGAGCAGGGAAGCTGGACCCTAGAGTCCTCTAGGCTCAGGGCAAAGATTGATGCACTAGAGAAGAATATAAGGTAAGTATATATATATATATATATTTTACTTATTTATTCTGGATTAAAAAACTGAGCATTAATTTTATTGATTTCTGGATTTTGATAATCCTCATGAACTTATAATGAATAAATGGCTAGGGAATGTGTTATCTGATAGATTAGTTTCGTGCGTATGTTTGTATACTTTCGCAGGGAAGTTTTTGTGTTGTTTGGTAGATCAGTTTTTCTTTTCTTGATCATGTATATAAGTAATTTTGTATCATTATTTTCAATTTATCAATGAGAATTACAAAATTTCTCCAATCTTCTCTCTAGTTTTACATGGTATATGAGCTTGATTATTCGATTATGTGTTTATTCATCTGATTATTGTTGCTCTTCATCTCATTTTCTATTTTTGTTTCGGTTTGGTAGTTGAATACGTTCAATAATCGTTTCTTTCACTTACAGATTTATTACTCTGAATCTATTGCGTCACTTTTGTCTTCATCTCGATTCCTTTCGCATCTAGAGTCGTTTTCGGCTCTGCTTTTGTTTTTGATTGTTCACGATTCATTGCTTCCGTGCTTGTTTCGATTTGTGATCAAATCTCGTTTCGTTTCCGTGTGTTCTTCATGATCAAAGTTACATAATTGTAACTCTAAGGTTTTTCCGCATGTTCTAGTTCATTGCGTCTTTGATCTTTATCATTGGTCTTTGAACGTTTTCTCGCCATTTTTAGTTGAAGACTTGCAGTAGTTATCTGCGTAAGTTTCTAACTTTCACATTCTGTTACACACGAAAGTTTGACTTTCGCATACATTTTAGCATGAAAGTTCTTACTTTCGTTCACCTGTCACACGAAATTCTATCTTTCGTACAAGTCTGTTTCACATAGACTTTCGCACGAACCTTTCCAGTCTCACATGAAAATTTAATTTCTATTGACCATTGAACTCAAGTTTAGTACGCAAGTTTCACTGTTGTGACAATTTCTTGATGGCTAACACAATTACTTCTGTTAACACTGCCTTACCTATGGATTCTTCTCACCCGTTATTTCTACACATATTTGATCATCCCGGGGTGTTATTGGTTTCCAAACTTTTGATGGTTCAACTTTTGGTTCATGAAGAGTGCCATATCTATTGCTTTATCGCCCAAAAACAAGCTACGATTAATTGACGAGACTATTTCCCGGACTATTACTTCTCTAGAATTTGCTTTATGGAAAAGGTGTAATGACATGGTCATCTTAAGGATATTAAATACCTTGTCCTAGGAAATTAGTGAAAATGTATTGTACGTTGAAACATCATATCATCTTTGGATGAGATGAATGACATAACTTTTATCACCTGTGGAAAAGTTTGTGTGCCATTTCTCAAGGGAATGATAATGTTGCCACTTATTTCACCAAAATCAAATCTATTTGGGACGAACTGAGCTCTTGAACCCATTCCGTCTTGTACTCCTGGAAATGCAAGGTTATAGCTAAACGAGCAGCAAATCGGCGTTTAATCCAATCTCTCATGCTTTTTAATCCATATTATGATATGGTCAGAGGCAACATTATTATGATGCAACCACTCTCGTCTATCAATCAAACTTATGTTTTTTCTTATTCAAGATGAAAGTTAGAGGGAACTTGATTCTTCTAACTTAGTCCATTCTTCAAAATGTCTATGAATGTTAAAGTTCAACTCATGAGGAATTTTGATAACAGATGTGTAAGTCGAAAGGGTGTTGGGTGTAGTCATTTCAAGAAATCCGAGCATGATGTTAGCAAGTGCTACAAACTTATTTATTTTCCTAAAGATTTCAAATTTACCAAAGCCACGAAGATTGCTATCGGTGCAAATTCAGATAATGTTGGGACTAACAATGGAGTATGGATGAAACCTATACCGTACCAGTATTGGATTTATGGAAAATTGGGTATCGGTACCAAATCTATCAGTACAGGTACTCGTTACAAAATGTTCATCGCTAGTTGGTAGCAATACCGTACCGGTACCGAAAATACTTGTACCGAATTTATCGATACCAGCTCGGTACTAAATGCTCATCCCTATCCTCATGTTCAACCTCTAAGTTTTGCCAGTTTTACAGATATTATTGCTTCATTTCGACTAAATTTGAAACCACTTGGATTATTGATACTATGTTAGTATTCATATATGCTTTGATTTTAACTTGCTTTCTAATGTTCTATTTCTTAGGACTCCCGTTTATGTTCTTCTTCCAAACGAGCATGTCTTAACGGTTACACAAGTTGGGATGCTTAATCTCACCACATATTTTTCTATATCTAATATCTTCTTTCTTCCTCAATTCAAACATAATCTGTTGTATGTTCCCAAACTTTGTCGTGAAACAAAAGGGCTTGTTCAGTTTTCTAAAACATCTTTTTCTTGTAGGCCTCTTCACTAAAGAGTCTAGTGGTTTTGGGTGATCTACTAAATGAACTCTATATCTTGCATCCAAATAAAATTTTCTCTATCTCTATTGATTTCTTTTCTAATCGTAATTCTATTGTTTATGTATAAACTCAAATAATTGGATGTTGTTTCTATTGCACCTGATTCATGTTTTGATTACTATACTATTTGTCCTCACGCTCGACAATATAATCTCCCATTTCTCACAAGTACGAGAACTAGTTCTCAATTGTTTGATCTTGTTCGTGTTGATACATGGGGACCATATTGAGCTAATACTTGGTTATAAGTATTTTCTTACCATAATTGATGATTTCTGACCTATCTGTCTTCGCCAATTCTTAAGACTGACTCCCTTCTTTGACTTTGATTAACTCCTCTAGTTTCTAATCAAATCAATCAACCTTCTTGCATGAATAATGCACATATTTTTTGGTCGCATATTAACTTAAGACGAATTAGAACCAACTGTTACTTCTGAAAATTGTACTCGGGTTTTCTCTGTCGAAAAGCGAATCAAAACCATCTGTACTTCTAAAAATAATACACAGATTTTTCGGTCACAGAGCGAATCAAAACCACATGTTTCTAACGAGAACAGGACACGGGTTTTTTGGTTGCATGGAAATCTGATTGATATGCATAAATCTGATATTTCTGATCTCTCAAAAGGTCCATTAAAGCTGGCATTTGTTATCAAAAGGTTGATAGTTCACGGTTAACTGCTTATGGACTATGGAAGTATAGACGATAGCAGGAGCATTTCATGATATATTTTTAGCATGGGTTCAAGGGCCATAAATTGGCAAAAAAAGATAAATTATGATTAACTTGTTTATTGTTTCAATATATATATACTTTAACCTTGTTTATCACTTTATCATAATTTTTCTTCCTCTCAAAAAAATCTACACATCAACAATTAAAAACATTTTTTATTATATTTGGTTATATATAATGTTTTTTAGGGTTGGCTTAGATTTTATTAATTTGTGCAATTTAGGCACTATGGTGGGGAAGAACTTGAGCCTTTGAACCTTAGAGAGCTTCAAAGCGTTGAACAACAACTTGATACTGCTCTCAAACGAATAAGGATAAGAAAGGTATTGACTTCATCATTTATGGCTATTGCTTGCTTCCTGGTATATATTGTTAATTGATAATCCCTAATTTCGCATGCAGAACCAAGTCATGCATGAGTCCATCTCCGAACTCCATAAAAAGGTAATTCACGAACCTTAATATTGAAATTTTACTCAGCTCTAAATGATTAAGAAAATTTTATTTTTTTTAACAATTTCCAGATTTTCTAATGTAAATACATCATTATTGTAGGATTTGAACCCCCAATCTTTTGGTTGTGGGGTATACCACTTAAACATAAAATATTTTACTACTAGAAAATATGTATATTTTTTACAAAAATTTCTTGCAAGGTACCAACAAAAGAAATTTCCACAAGTTAGCGACAACTTTCCGACAAAACAAAAACAAAAAAGTAACCATAAGATTTTCAAAATTTTCGGACAAATTTATTAAATAAATTAACTTGTTTATTTAATATAATCGTCGAAATATTATCGGAAATTACCGATAAAAGGCTTTTGTCACTAATTCATCGGAAAATTAGTCGGGACTTTGTCGGAAAAAAAACACTTCCTATGTGATTGTTCCAACAAACACTTTTTGCAAGAAAGTTGTCGTAATGGCCAATTTCGAAAAATTTCTCACAAAATCTAATGTCGTAAAGTTTTCAGTTTTTTAATAGTGATCTCCTTGGAGACATCATGAAATCTTGATATTTTATAATTTCAATTTGAAAGGGATCTTGCCTTACGGTTTTAATAAGAGCAGAAAACACCCAAAAGCTTGAAGAAATCAAAAAAACTTGATGACCATGGATTGATTTTTTGAAAGAAAAAGAATAACGCCGTCATATTTTTCCTGAAAACAAATAATGTTAATTTTTCTTTGTCGGAAATTGGTTTGAAACACCCTTTTTCGACATAGTTCCGACCAAAATTGTGGTCAGAAATGAGTTGTTTTCCGGTAATGAAAGCAAAGTCTCCGATTGATGAATCTATTATTTTTTTTCTTGTGGTAGGAGAGAACACTCCAAGAGCAAAACAATGCACTCTCCAAGAAGGTATCTCTTTTGCAAATCAGTCTTTTTTGTTTGAATACAGATTTTTATACCTAAATACCATATAATCTTACATTTGCAAACTTACAACACTTTTGTGGGGAGGGTGGGGGGGTGCGGGGGCGGGGGGCAAGCACCATACTATTAAATCACTAGGTCATGGGTACAAATATTAGTTTTTTTTTCTATAGTAAGTTGTTTCATCTTATGTATCAAAAACAGTTATACAAACAAACAAACATACATAGTAAAATCCCACTAATAACAAGCTATTAACATCAATGTTTTTAAAACCGGATCAGACAGTGAACCGGTTGCCTTAGAGATTCAATGGTCAGACCGATTGGACTAGATCTAAGAATCAAATGACGTCACAAAAAAATAAAAATTAAAAGTATGTGTACAGATACAAAATAAAAAAATATTTTGTGTTTGATCGGAATATATAATTTTAATGACACATGAAGGCTTAAGTAAATAAAATATGGTTCTTGGAATACTATTTAAAAATGAGATTTTGAAAGAAAAAAAACTAAAAATCCGGTTTAACCACCCGGTTTGGTTCACCAGCCCGACAACGGTTCGAATAGGCATAATCGGTCCGTTTCCTGGTCTGACCGGTCGGTCAGGTTCTGAAAACACTTATTGGCAGGGTCTGAGGAGGGTTGGATAGGGAGACAAACCTTTCCTCTATCACGTAAGATATAGAGACTGCTTCTAATGAGACGCCAACTCCAAATATCCTATTTCTGTGTACAATATATATAAGATACAACATACATTATACCTTATAGTTTGTTGCAAATATGAAAACACAATTAACATGACATAACCATGGTCAATGGTTTTACTAAACGTGGAAACAGTTGAAGGAAGATGAGGGGAACAACGAGCAACAGAACGTAGGGTTTCTGTTATCTCAGCCACCGCCACCACCACCACCACCACATTTAGTTCCTCTTGCAATCGGAAGGTAGACACTCTCTCTCTCTTCTTTCTGTTTCTCTTTCTAGACATCTGATAAGCAGCTAATTAAACTAATAATTCAATTGTGTTTTAATATATGGTTGTATAAGGGAGGATGATTCGGTTCAAATCCATACCATCTCTGCTGCTACGATGCCCCCATGGCTATATCGTCACATTAACCAATAAGACAACGGCATTCAAGTGAAGTGGCATAAATGAGTTATCACTTATGTACTTTTTTCATGTCATGATGTACGTTCAATCACTGTTATTTATAATGTTATCAATGGACTTACATTGATAGATGATTCTACGTAATCTTTTGAAGATATATATAATCCATGCAATAATAAGTTAATTGTGAAAAAATTATGCCTTGTTGCTAAGAGACATGACCCTCACATGGATTTGACCCGACGTCTTGACCTAGTCATAACATGTAGCGTCGAGATTAAGAATAAGAGATCCGGCACAACCAAGTAAAAGCCTTCGTCTTAGTGTAATTATTTTCTTTATTATTATTATGTGTTTCGTAGGTTATATAGCAGGTAATTTCTTGGATTAATGTCTCTTTGAAACGTTTTATCGATGTCAGATTAAAGTATTTCTTGGATTACCGGTAATTCAAAAATGAAGAACTAGTAGGTGTTTTATATTATGAAAACCATACCTCAAAAAAACCAAAGATTGTACTTTATAAGTTAAGAAATAAGAAGTATAATATCCCAAATTCTAGACATATTAAATGGAATATTTGATCCCTTATGTAAGAATCTAAATCTATACTATATAATAAATAAAGGTTTTGGTTGTATGTTTTCTCGTCTCTCTTCTATTTAATGATGATATTAAACTAATACATTTTTTAAGTATTTAATATAAATCTATTTATATTAAATAGCTCATTGCTAATCCTCTTTTCTTTCTAATATATTCTGAGCAGTTTCAAAAAAAATATAAATCTATTTATGGATACTTATTAACCAAATAAAGTTAATATAAATTAGCATTTATCAATTACATAAAAAAAATTAACATACCCAGTTGAAAAAAATGTTTTATAAATTAACTTAACGTAATTTATAATTGTCATGTCAAAGTACATTTTTTAAAAACATATTTTGGAGAGTGTATGTGTTAACATATTACATTTTATTCAACAAGCATAATAAACGAGTTTATTCAACCCGTATAATAACAAGTTTTAAAGAAATACAATTTTTATTTCTAAGTATATAACATTATATTTAAATTACTCGTGTCTTACACGGTATTCTAACCTAGTAAATAAATATATTCTGCTATAATGTGTTAGCATACACTCATTTGGTTATCTAGTAAGTGGACTAAAATGTCATTATTATTGTGTACTTTGTGCATACAATTCATATGGGGCTCCCCACCTTAGAAAAAGTTCGTTCTTGAAATTTATTGTTTGTCAAACAGATTAGGATATTTCCTAATCATTTCAGCTTCTTATTCCCATGTCATTTTATGACCTCTACGAAAATTCCTTCTAACTTTCACCAACGATATTCGGTTTCTTCTCAGTTTCTTGTTTTTCCTATCAATTATTTGCATTGGCTACTCAACAAAGTACAGTTTCTTATTGACATGTAGATCCTTTAGTGGTATGGCTAATGATTCATCAGATAGATATTTCCTTAAATTAGACACGTGAAAAGTCTCGTGTATACCAGTTAACTAATCGGGTAGCTTTAATCGATTGGAAACAGTACCGAATTCAGTAATGATTTGAAACGATCCTACGTACCCTATCGTGTACTTAACTTCTTTTTCTTTCCAAATCGCACTACACTTTTCTAAGGTGATACTTTTAGCATTACTCGGTCATCAACTTGTAATTTTATTGGTTTCTTATATGATCTATGTAACTTTTCAATCAGTTTTGTTCAGCCTTTAATCTTTCTTTAATTTGTACAACTTTGCCAGTCGCTTCATGTATAATCTTACATCCATTTAAACGACTTTCTCCGACTTATGTCCAACATACTAGAGTTCTGCATTTTCTTAAGTATAGTGTGTCAAACCGTACCACTTTTATACTTATGTGATAACTATTATTATATGAAAGTTCAATTAAGGGTAGGTCGCTATCCCAATTATCATCAAAGTCTATCACACATGCTTTTAAAATATCTTTCAATTTCTAAATGATTCGTTTACTTTGTCCATCAATCTGAGGGTGATAGGTTGCACTCAAATTTAAACAAGTACCAATCTCTTGTTTAAAAGGTTGTCAAAATCAAGTAAAACAACTATCTCTATTGAATATTATTTATATCGGCACACCATGTCTTGAGACAATTTCGCTTACGTGAAGTTTAGCCAACTTTTCCATCGTATAATCTTCCTTGATTAGCAGAAAAAGAGCTGACTTTGTTAATTTGTCAATAATCACCCATATTGTGTCATGTTGTCGATTGGTCCTCATAAGTTTTATTATGACATCCATGGTAACAATTTCCTATTACACTACAAAAAAATGTCATTCAGTGGCATACAAAAAAAATGCCACTAAAGACCCCTTTAGAAATGGGCGGCACACAAAAAAAGTGTCACTAGAAGCGCTACCACTAAAGCCTTTTAGTGACACTTTTTTGGTCTGTCACACTAACTTTTAAGCTTTTAGTGACACATTTTTTTGCCATTATATTAAAAAAGGCTTTTTTTTGTAGCGTTACCATACTAGAATTTCTAGTTGTTGTAGATAATTGAATGGTTTTGGATGTTCGGTTTTGACTTGTAAGCATGTTATTTAACAAATCATGCAATTGAACTTTTCGTGGCCGACCACAAAAACCACTTCTTAAATTCTTACACTTTTTATCACTACCAGGGTGCATTATATATATGAAGTTATGAGCATTTTCTAACATTAGATCTTGTAGTTAAATCTTGGAATCCATCAATACCTAGTGTTAATTGTTTAAGTCTCTTATCATTGGGTTGGTGGTCCAATGGTAGAGACAAAGCCTCTTGAAACACTAAGGTTTAAGAATGTCATAAGTTCAAGTCATACTCCCATAGAATTAAAGAAATTTTTCTTTCAAAAAAAATGTTTAAGTCTCCCAATCATCCGTTCTTTCTTAATTCTATCTTCTTGGAGTGCTTTTTGTTGTGTCTCTTTTATCTGACCGATTAAATTTATTTTCTTTTTATCAGTTTTACTCATTTTCTTTTTGGCTTAAGGCGTCTGCAACAACGTTTGCTTTGCCCGCGTGATATCGAATATCACAATCGTAGTCATTCAACAGTCTCATCCATCTCCTTTGTTGCATATTTAACTTTTTTTTGCTTAAAAATATACTTTAAACTTTTATGATTAGTGCACATTATGCATTTGGTTTCACACGCGTAATATCTATCTCCAATATTTTAAAGTGAATACTACAACACCAAACTCCATGTCATGGTTGGTGTAATTCTTTTCGTGAAATTTTAACACCCACGATGCATAAACAATTACCTTATTTCTTTGCATTAGAATGCAACCAGACCATGTCAAGAGCCATCATAATAAACTACAAAATCTTCTATATCTTCAAGTAGTGACAAAATCGAAGCACCACTAAGTTTTTATTTCAAAATTTTGAAAGCTTTTTCTTGATTGGGTCCCAACTCAAAATTTTTAAAGTTTATCTTGTTTCAAAATAACTTGTTTGTAACATTCATAGATTTCTTCAAAAAATTCAAATGAATAATGGCTACAAATTCTTACCAATGTAGGAAGGTTAATTCAATACTTGAAGAATACTTCTAATTTTAGTCCAAAGTTCATAAACAATCCTTCTGCCTTATTTGATTTCACCTAAAAATCCATAACTCATTGAAATAATTCTCAAACTCTTCATATTATCTAAATAGCTTACCAATGTGATTACTAGGAGATGTTTTAATGATTTTACGTATATGGTAAATGTATATATTTAAATTATGAGAAAGTTTATAAGTTAATAACGTCACTACACATGACATATATTTTGTAAAGTTTATGAAAAATGCAGAACCTAACTTCTGAAAAATACAATGAATAAATTATAATTTTAGGGTGTTATACGAACAATTACAAAGTTTTGTTGAAATGACATCATTTTTTTTATTAAAGAGTATATGAGTTTGACGGTTAAATACTTGTCAGTTAAATATAATAACCGGTTACCAGTAGTTCTTCTCATCCTCTTTAAACAGTTTCAAAGACAAGTAAAACCGAACCAGTTCAAAACTGAACCGAACCCATACGTAAAATCAAAAACCGATAACCGATCTATTAACAGATAAACTAAAATTTCAATTTTAGTTTAGGTTGAATCCAAAACCGATCCAAACACATTAATACTTTTATCTTTAAAATAAAGGGTTGCCAAGAAAAGATCAATTTTTAAAACTAAATAAAAAAATCATAATCACCACTTGTAGATTTTTCAAAATGGTTTTTGAATCTTCCTAACAACTATTGTGGCCCTTAACAACCAGATTTAAAATAACATAATTATTAAAAATAAAAAAAACCTTAAATCAATTTTAGTTATCACTAAACCTTAATTTCTAATGTCGATGATCAATGTACCGATCAAAGTTTCCTAAACACCTCTTAACTTTCTTCATTTTTAAATAATACTTCTTAACTTTCTAAATTTTCAAATATACCACTCAAATTTATAAAGTTTCAAGTTTATCCATCACAAAATTCTCTATTCTACCACTCAGATTTCTAAACTTTTAAGTTTACTTTTCAAATTTAATTTTTTTTTCTTTTACTTTTTTTATAACGTTTATAAAAATTACTTTTTCTTATTTTTATTTTGTTTTTACTTTATTACTAACTTATTTAATGAATTTGTCATTTCAATGTTAGCTTCTATTCGCGCCGTAATTTATCTATTTTTCATACGTTTCTTTTATTTACTAAGTCACGTTATTGTCCCCGCCGTAACATACGTAACGAGATTTGCAAACCCGTCGCTTTACGCGGATTTAATTTCTAGTTTACCTTAAAAAAAACATTTAAATAATTTATTATGTTTTTAAATCCTCGATTTACAAATTGCCGGCCAAATCCACCAAAACCTGCAGATCTACTTGTTCTTCCCCCCCTTTTAAACCAAATTCTAGGGTTTTACTTTCGCTGCCAAACTGATTCAAACTGATTCACTACAATTGAACTCAAATGGCACCCAAAATCTTCAATTCAGCGTCTGCTTAACCTAATTTCATATTTCAAATCCCCTATTCTGTTTTCATTTCTCGTAATCGCAAAAATGCAGAACTCACCAGACGCCATATTAGATTGGCTCCAGAAGGAAATGGGCTACCGACCTCTAGGACCTTACATTGCTTCAAGCAAGGCATCGATGCCTTCATCCGATGCGATCCGTAGGGTTTGCCGCGGGAATATGATTCCTGTTTGGAATTTTTTACTGAAAATAGTCAAATCGGAGAAGACGGTTGAGAGTATCCGGCGTAACATCCTGGTCCACGGCGAGAAGGACAATGCGGCTGCTGCCGCCGCCGTCTCCGGCGGCGATACGGCGAAAGGCGGCGAGGTTGGACGGCGGAGTAGAGGAGGACGGAAGAAGGAGAAAGCGGTGGGGAATTTGATATCTGGAGATAGTAATAGCAGAGAAACAGCTTTACAGGAGAGAGAATTGGCGGAGAAGGAGGTGGAGAGGTTGAGGCATATGGTGAGACGGCAGCGGAGGGAATTGAAAGCTCGGATGCTGGAGGTATCGCGCGAAGAGGCTGAACGGAAACGGATGCTTGATGAACGGTCGAATTACAGGTTTTCTGTATCTGAAACCCTAGGGATTTGTGTTTGAATGTTGTAAATTATGCATTTGTTTTTGTTCTTAATTAAATAATTAGTTGATTAAAGCTAAAGGTAGACAGTTACATTTTAGTGCAGGCATAAGCAGGTGATGTTGGATGCTTATGATCAACAATGTGATGAAGCAGCTAGAATATTTTCGGAGTATCATAAGCGTCTTCGATTGTATGTTAATCAAGTCAAAGATGCTCAAAGAGTAGACAACAGTTCTTCCATGGTAGTAGCTACTAGTTTTCAAATAGACAGCGAAAGAGGAGATGTTTATTCCACTGTTAAAGGTTCAAAGCCTGCAGATGATGTGATTCTTATTGAAACAAGTAGGGAAAGGAATATAAGAAAGGCGTGTGAATCACTTGCGTTACAGATGATAGAAAAGATTCAGAATTTATTTCCTGCGTATGAAGGGATAGGTATTCATTCGAATCCTCAGATAGAAGCTGGAAAGTTGGGCGTTGATGTTGATGGAGATGTACCTGATGATGTGCATGATGTGATTCGTAATTGTCTTAAAAGTCCTAATCAGTTGCTTCTTGCTATAACCACTTACACTCAGAGGTTGAGATCTTCAATCTCTAAAGAAATTGATAAAATTGATGTTAGAGCTGATGCCGATATGTTAAGGTATATTCAATTAACAGTGCTTGGTGTTATAGAATTGTGACAGCAATTTCAACTTGATGCTATTTTGTATGTTCATTCAGGTACAAGTATGAAAATAACAGAGTTTTGCATGATTCTTCTCCTGATGTGAACTCACCATTACCCTTTCAACTTTATGGCAATGGAAAAAGTGGGATGGATATGCCTTCAAGAGGAACTCAAAATCAACTTCTTGAAAGACAGGTATTGTACTCTTCACTTTATGTCCTTAATAATGTTTTTTCGTTTTGGCTTGAATTTACATTTTCTTATTAGACTACAATGCAATTATTCAGTAGTCGTTGTTTTTATTAACTTTGCCACCCTATGGTAAGTGCTTGTGGTTTACTATTTGTGTTTTCTTTGTGCAACATATCCATAAGTATTTTCTTTTTTTCTCACAGAAAGCGCATGTTCAGCAATTTATTGCTACTGAAGATGAACTCAACAAGGCTGCAGAGGCTAGAAGCACATGCCAAAAGCTTTTAAAGCGCTTGTATGGAAGTGGTGACTTTGACCCTTCGCATCCTCTTGGTGTTGGTGGGACCTCACAGACTATGAGTAGTCTCAGGCAGCTAGAGGTAATATAGTATGGATTGGTCAAACCAGCTGGGTTGACCCGCTAACATTATTTTGTTTTCTTTTTGTCTCTTTTTTTGCTCATGAATGATCTTTTATTGTTCAGCTGGATGTTTGGACGAAGGAAAGAGAAACTGCTGGATTAAAGGCCAGCTTGACAACATTAATTTCTGAAGTTCAACGTTTAAACATGTTGTGTTTAGAGAGAAAGGAAGCTGAAGATTCTTTAAAGAAAAAATGGAAGAAAATTGAAGAGTTTGATGCTCGAAGATTGGAACTCAAGTCCATCTATAGTGCTCTACTTAGAGCAAATATGGTAAGTTGGCATTTTTGTAAAATGCTGAAACAGTAGATGTAAAATTAATACTCATCTTTTCCAAAATGTAGGATGCTGCTGCATTCTGGAGTCAGCAACCGTTAGCTGCTAGAGATTATGCATCAAGTACCATTATTCCAGCATGCACTGTTCTTATTGACATATCAAATAATGCAAAAGATCTTATTGATAAGGAAGTTTCAGCCTTTTATCGAAGTCCTGATAATAGCCTTTACATGCTTCCATCAACCCCACAGGTTTGTTTGTGTAAAATATTGATATATTTTTTTATATTTTTCATCTTAATCATGTCTTCAATACCAGGCACTTTTGGATTCTATGGGTCCCACTGGTTCAACTGGACTGGATGCAGTTGCTGCTGCTGAAAAGAGCGCTGCCCTTTTGACTGCAAGAGCTGGTGCAAGAGACCCATCTGCAATTCCTTCCGTATGCCGTATTTCTGCAGCCCTTCAATATCCTGCAGGTGTGTTTGATAGTTTATTGCAATATTTATACAAAACTAAATCATAAAAGCCAAAATATATGTGTTTTGCTCACCAGCGTTTTCATTAACTGTTAGATGATTGTTTTGGTGTTTATATAATTAGGGTTGGAAGGTTCAGATGCTGGGTTAGCCTCAGTGCAGGAATCAATGGAATTTTGTTTGAAATTAAGGGGTTCTGAAGCTTGTGTGTTAGAGGACTTAGCGAAGGCTATTAATTTGGTTCATATCCGGAGGAATCTTGTTGAAAGCGGTCATGCATTATTAAATCATGCCTATCATGCTCAACAAGAATATGATAGGTATGTTGTAGTCTACTAACATGTTTATTTATTCAACTATCAATATTAACATGGGCCAAACCGAGATATTATATAGCTAATGGTTAAAACTTCAATTTGGGTATAACTGAAAACTGTAGATAAAAAGGAAACTGATCAAACTGTTTAAAGGGTGCCTAGTCTCCTTTGTTGTTGGACCATCCCGGCCTATTTTGGAGTTCAAACAAATTCTCTATTGTCCCGTTTCCTGACTCACAACCCATTTCTGATGCACTTAGTTTCTCTTTTTCTACACATTATTTTTATGTTGCAGGACGACAAGTTACTGTTTAGAACTGGCTTCAGAACAAGAAAAAACAATCACTGAAAATTGGTTGCCTGAGTTAAGGAATGGAGTTGTGAACGCTCAGAAGAGTCTGGATGATTGCAAATACGTCACGGGGTTGGTAAGTAATTTCTTCTGGCATCCATAAGATTGGTACCTCAACATTTGAAATCAATGGTGGTGGTTTTGTTTTTTCTTAACAGCTTGAGGAATGGTGGGAACAACCAGCATCAACGGTCGTTGATTGGGTAACCGTGGATGGTCAAAACGTCTCTGCCTGGAATAATCATGTGAAGCAACTCCTTGCCTTTTATGACAAGGAACTTTTATGACTTAATCAGGTATCCACTTCAAGATTACAGTTGCTAATTACACATGAAAAAAAAACTCAGTGCATGGAGTAATCAGGTATCCCTTTTGGTTACCTTGTATAGATGTTGCTTGCTGCGCAAGTATTCTTGTATGATAATGTAGTTTCTTGTGAGCGGTTTTTTCTCGTGTTACTATTGTTATAATATATATAGCCAACATTATCGTTTGCATGATTTCTGGCTTGTATTCAACTTTTTTTTTGTAACTTGTAATGTGACATCTGCTCTTGCTTAAACATGAAATGAAAACTTTGAAAATTTTCATTTTTGATTTTGTTAGCCTTGCAGTGTAACTAACCGGATCCGGATCAAATTAAATATTCAAAATTCTGAGTTTAATCTCAGGACATAATTTGAATAGAAGTTTACTGCTTTTCTGTACTGGTTGAGATTAGAGGTGCACAAACAAACCGGATCCGATCCGAAAGATAATCCGAAACCGGATAAAAAAGAACCGAACCGGATTTTTTAGGATCCGCCGGATCTAGAACTGGTTCCAAGGTTTTATCCGGACCATCGGACAAAATTGGACACAAAAAAATCCGGATCCAATCGGATATTAGTCAAATCCGATTCCAGATAGGTTCCACCTCTCAACTCCCAAAACCGGATCCGATCCGGAACCGGTTCCCTTATGTCCGGTCATTGACCAACGTTGACGGATCCGGATCCGAAAAAAATTCGGTTTGTGCACCTCTAGTTGAGATGGCTTTTGTGAACTGGCTAAGAGCTTGAACAGGCACACAACTAGGGCTGTAAACGAATCGAACGTTCAGCGAACGGTTCGTGAACCGTTTGGCAGGAAGTTCGTTTACGTTCGTTCGTTTAATAAATGAACGAACACGAACAAGGAATTCCGTCCGATTAGCTAAATGAACGAACGTGAACAAAGGTCTCGTTCGTTCAATTGTGTTCGTAAACGTTCGGTAACGTGTTCGTAAACGTTCGGTAACATGTTCGTGAACGTTCGTTTATTTACGTTCGTTCGTTTATGTTCGTGTTCGTTCATATTTGTTTGTTTATGGTGTTCATTAAACATTTTTGTATATTTCTATTTCATTTTTTGTAACTTTTTATATTTTAAAAATTTATTTTCTTTTTTACCCTATAAATTAATTAAGTAAACTACGTTCGAAACAAGTATATAAAACTTGATATTAAAATGATCTTATTAATTGTTCATTTAGGAAGACATTAGGGTTGACATCAAAAGTCTCAAACAAGGATTCGTTCGTTTACGTTCGTGAACAAATCCATTTCTTAATGAACGAACACGGACATGAAATTTCGTTCGGTTAGTGTTCGTGAACCGTTCATGAACAAGTTAAATGCTAAACGAACGAACACGAACAAAGCTTCGTTCGGTTCGGTTCGGTTACAGACCTACACACAACACCAAACATATGGCAATTTGGCATGCCCAACCTTAACAAATCATGTTCGACCCTTTGAACCGTCGCGATTCTGAACATGTGCGATTAGGGGTGAGCAAAAAACCGAAACCGAATTAACCGAAAAAACCGCACCGAAAAAACCGACGGTTTTGGTTTTGTATTTTTTGAAAACCGAAAATTACGGTTTGGTTTCGGCTTTGTATCTTTTGAAAACCGAAAAAATCGAACCGAATATATACATATATTTTAATTATATATTGTGTATTCATGTTTTATAATATATAGTATATTATGTATTTTGTTTTATGTTAAAAGTGAATACATATTTGTGTTGCACGTATTTGCATTAATAGTTGATTATTATTTATATTTATTGAATTTATAGATTATAATGCTTATTTTTTATGTTGAGTATTTTTTAAGAAAACTAATAATTTTTGTAGTCCAAAATATTTAAACACAAATATGTGATAATCATTAGTTAATAAAAAAAATTAAGGCCCAAAATTTTAAACTCAAGTTCATTATTTTGGGCTATTTTTCTTTATCCCCCAAAAAATTCAAACACAGTTGGTTTTAAAATCGAAAGGTTTTAAAAAACCCAAAACTGAACTTTTGGTTATTGGTTTGGTTTTACCCCAAAACCGACCCAAACCGACCCATACACACCCCTATGTGCGATCATACCAACCGATGCAACCCAGAGTCCAACCAATGCGACTCGTGCGAGTGTGACAGAACTGCGACACCCATAATCCAATCAGCGGTTATTTCTAAAGAACCACCATGGAACCCATCGACATGACCCTTGAATCAAACCTCCGTGAAACATTTATCTTATTGCGATTTGAACGAGTATGATAACCAACTGAATCGTTCTAATGACTCGAATCTAGTCTCAGTTTTGGTTAAAATTAGAAAGGTGGCTCTCTAGCAGTGCAAAGTGCACCATCAAAACGTTAAATTACGTTTATCGTAACGTTTATCACCGCAGTCACGACACTTGTGTGTAAGGGTGTTTCGCACCCTTTAAATCCACCATCACCCTTGCCCAGGTGTGTAATGTTAGGGTCAAGGTAACCAGTTTTGTAGTAATTATATAATCATTGTTTTTTATTTAACTAATTTGCATATATTACTTATGTTAAAAAAATAATGTTATTTAAAACCACAAAGTAATAAAAAAACCTAATTTAATTTAATAAATTGCATTACAAATACATTGTAAAATACAACAATTAAATCTAACGATAATTACGATTACTCCATAGATGCTCCATCAAATCAATTCTAAGGTTTGTATGAGTTTCCGAACAACGGATTATCCGACGGTTTGCTAGTCTCTGTTTGTTTGTTATTTCTATATTAGTCGGCTCGTCCTCGTATTACCTACGTTAGTTCTAAAAATACAACTCAAGCCTCATTCGTGCATCGTATTTTTGTTGGAAATATTCGAACTCTCGTTCTAAATCCCCAAGAATTTGAACGAATAACGGACGACTCATTCCAAAATGACGTTTTAAAGCCTTCTAGTTATAATTGTGATTTTTCATAAAATAATCTCTTACTAGAATATTATTTGCAACCGCACGATACCGGTTAACTTGGACTCGTCTTGTAACTCTAGAAGATTCCTCGACTAGATGATTTATAAACCTCAAATACGCTTGTACCGCACTCGCGAAAAGCTCGTCACCAACCGATGAGTCGGAGGGTGAATCTGATGATGAAGAAAAATCTGTTGGTGTTTGATTTTTTTTTTTTTGTAGGTTTAGAGAGTATATAGAGGAGTTTTAGTGAGAATTGGTATTTGGTTTGGTTGAAGTATAATAGGTAATTAAAAAAAATTAAATTTTGGTGCCCACCATCGGGTCTTTTGACCAAAACCAACGGCTATTTTTGACCAAAAAACGCCCACACCCCGTGAACACCACCACCCTGCACCACTCACGTCCTCCCTCACCTGCATCTGGTGCGGTGTTTCACACCCGTGATGGATGAGGTGGCACCACGCCCCCACCCTCACGGTAGTACTACGCATAGTCTTAGAATGTTTGTATTCTTTAAACTTAAAAGGCGATCTTTATTTAAAAAGTTGCATCGTTGGTAAAATAATTAGTATTCGACTAAGACATATCTTAACAACACCAATTATGAAATTAGAGCGTGGAGAAGATAGAAATTAACTCGTTTACATCTGGAATTCATGGTCTTCTAGATTGATAAAGATTATATTAGAGAAAAAATAAAAACCATTAAATGTTTAATTAATTTAAAACAAAAAAAGTTAATTTTTTTGCTGATACCATGTTCTGAACCCAGATGAGAAGGGATGGAACATTGTGTTTTAACCAACAAGCAATCACCATACTTATGATTTTTAAATAGAATATATAAAATAAACATAAGAGATATAGAAGTGGAAAGCGTGATCAGCAACAGGAAAGATCGGATGAAGTTTTAATATAGAATAATATCAAAACTACAAATTATACATTGGTTGAGGGGAAGCTAAGTGTCGACAGGCAGTGACGGATTTAAGAATTTTTTTAAGGGGTTCACTGTTTTTAGATACTCCAATTTCATAGGACCAGACATAAAAAAATTCGGGTCGATTCAATGGTTCGGGCCGGGTAAGGTTCTTCACTGTGTTGTATGTAGTGACAACCATCTACAGATGACCATTAAATTAGCATATAGACATACCACTAACTCCCAACTAATAATTATGTTTCATCTAGATTAAAAATATGTTGTACCTGAACATATCTCAAATAACCAATGCAACATTTATGCTTGAAAAAAAATGAGTTCAGAATTTTAGAACAAGCCTTGCTTGGATGATGAGCTGCACAGATACAAGGTGAAAGCTGCACAATTAGCTAAAGAACACAAATGGTAAATTTATAAGTAAAGAAAAATATGTTTAGATGGAAAGCAAGAGTTGTTCCCTGTGTGTAATTTTTTTTCAAATCTATCTTTCATCGTCCAACTTCATCTCTTCAAGACGCTTCATGGGCTTAGTAATGTGGCATTTGATAATCTCCAACTTTTACAAGAGATGATTCTAGAAGCAAAACTTCCAACTAGTTATACTCAATGTAAAAAAATCGTAAGAGATTTGGGGCTTGATTAGAAGAATATTCTTGCATGTCCAAATGATTGTATGTTATACCGGAAAGAGGATGAACCTGCTGATGCATGGCACATTTGTCACACATCTAAGTGGAAACAACTAAATGAAAAATAAGGACGCCAGGATAATCATGAACATCATTCAAGGTTCCCGCTAAAGTGGTGTGGCATTTTCCTTAAAAACCAAGGCTACAAAGACTTTTCATGTGTTCAGAAACAACTAAACATATGACATGATGAAGAACATCCTAAAGATGGAAATTTACGACATCCTGTAGACAGGCAAAGCTGGAAGGATTTTGACTCTTTGTATCATCATTTTGCAAAAGAAACTAGAAATGTGAGGCTAGGGTTGTCAAATGATGGATTTAATCCATCTGGAACAATGAGCATTGCTCATAGCACTTGGTCTCTGGTGTTGGTTAACTACAATTTGCCTCCATGGATGTCAATGAAACCATAGTACTTTATGTCGTCTTTGTTGATTCTTGGACCCGAATCTCGAGGTAATAACATAGATGTTTATTTACAGCCTTTAGTTGAGGAGCTTAGAGATTTGTGTGTTAATGGGTTGGAGACGTACAATAAATCTAAATATAAGACCTTTAAAATGTATGCAGCCTTAATATGGACAGTTAGTGATTTTCCAAGTTACTAAATGTTGTCAATGTGGAAAAAAGGGAAAATTTGCATGTCCATGTTGTAAGCATGAGACTTGTTCACTTTACTTGAAGCCTAGTAAGAAAAATGCTATATGGATCACATCAGATTTTTAGATTCCCATGATGATGCAATAAGAGTGCTTTCAATGGGAAGATTGAAGAGGCTTTCTCCAAAACCTTATCAGGTGTTGAAACTTTGAGTGAGTTGTCTAGTTTTAAAAATCTATTTGGAAAGATACAAAAAAAATGATAGCGCTTGCCCATGGAAGCATTATACTTTCATATATGAGTATCAGTTCTTCTGACAATGTTTTCTTATTTTTTGGATTATATTGAAGGAACAAATGAAGAACTACAAACCTATAGAAGATGGAAGTGCTTCGAAAGATCCTTTTATGGTTATGATGAACAAAGACCATGGTGGATATCGTTGACTTTTTTATTGAGGCGTTACCAATAAGTTGATAAAAAAAGTAGATGGCGGTGATACATCATATATGATTCCGCGGGGGGGGGGGGAGGGGGCTTATGGAATCATTCAAAGCGAGTGTTGAAGTGGAAAAAAAATCAATTGCTTGGAATGAAAAAACAGATTGAAGAGGAACACAAAAATAAAAAAGGTTGAGCTAGAAGATATGAAAAAGTATATCGACCCAACGGGAAAACCTTGAAGCTACAATGTCGATACTTATGGAACAAATACCACTTGAAGGTCTAGAGTTTCTAAAATGAGTAGGAGGTTTTCATTACTGTCAATGATTGTAACTGACAACTTTGTGTTTACTACATTGTTTTTATGAGTTTGGAAATATATATTAAAGTACATGATAAGTTCATATGTGATTGTTACGATGTAATTAAAATAGTAATGCAACCGTTGGGTGTCAATATCTTTTTTCATATCTTCTAACTCAACATGTTTCTTTTTGTGTTCCTCTTCAATCTCTTGTTTAATTTCAAGCAGTTGATTTTCTTTCCACTTCAAAACTCGCTTTGAATGATTCCATAAGGCCGCTCCCCCTGAATCATATATGATGCATCACCACCATTAATTTTTTTAATCAACTTATTAGTAACGCCTCTACCAAAAAGTCGACAGCATCCACCATGCTCTTTGTTCATCATAACCATAAAAGGATCCTCTTAAGCACTTCCATCTTCTAGAGGTTTGTAATTCTTCATTTGTTCATTCAATATAATCCAAAAAAATAAGAAAATATTGTCAGAAGAACAGATACTTATATTTGAAAGCATAATGTTTCCATGGGAAAGTGCTATCATTTTTTTTTGTCTTTCCAAATGGATTTTTAAAATTAGATAACTCACTCAAACCTTCAACTCCGAATATGGATTTTGGAGAAAATCTCTTCTCAATCTTCCCACTGAAAGCACGTCGTCATGGGCGCCCAGAATCTAAAGATTTGTTGTGATCCATATATCATTTTTTCTTACTATGCTTCAAGTAAAGTGAACAAGTCTCATGATTACAACATAGACATGCAAATTTCCCCTTTGTTTTCCACCCTGACAACATCGAGTAACCTGGAAAATCACTAATTGTCCCGACTACATACATTTTAAAGGTCTCATCTTTATATTTATCGTATGTCTTTCCATCTCATTCACGCACAAATCTTTAAGCTCCCCAACTAAATGTTGTAAATAAAGATCTATGTTATTACCTGGAGATTCGGGTCTAGGAATTAACAAAGACATCGTAAAGTATTCTGATTTCATTGACATACATGGAGGCAAATTGTAGTTAATCAACACTAGAGGCAAAGTGCTATGAGTAGTGCTCATTGTTCCAAATGGATTAAATCTATCACTTGACATCCCTAGCCTCACATTTATAGTGTCTTTTGCAAAATGAGTATACAAAGAGACAAACTCCTTCAAGCTTTGTTCGTCTGCAGGATGTCGTAAATTTCTATCTTTAGGATGTCCTTCATCATGCCATGTCATATGTTTAGCTGTTTCCGAACACATGAAAGGTCTTTGTAGCCTCGGTTTTAAAGGAAAATGCCACACCACTTTAGCGGGATGATGTTCATGATTATCTTGGCTCCCTTGTTTTTCAATTAGTTGTTTTCACTTAGATGTACGACAAATGTGGCACGCATCAGCAAGTCCATACTCTTTCCAGTATAACATACAATTATTTCGACATGCATAAATCTTCTTGTAATCAATCCCTAAATCCCCTATGATTTTTTTTACCTTGAGTATAACTAGCTAGAAGTTTTGCGTCTAGAATTATTTCATGTAAAAGTTGTTGGAGATCATCAAATGCCACATTACTAAGTCCATGAAGCGTCTTGTAGAGAAGAATTAGGACGATGAAAGATAGTTTTGACAAAATTTTACACACAATGAACAACTCTTGCATTCCATCTTCTACCAACTTATAAAACTTTTTTGCCTCTTCATTTAAATCTTCTTGTACCTCACTTGTTTCCAGTGTGGCATCTCTGAACCTATCATGCAATAATCCATTGAAATTGTCATGCATACCAGCTACATAATCATTTGTAACGGCATTAAATCTTATATGTTAGGGGTTTCTCCATGAGAAATCCATACATAGTACTCTTCTATAAATTTGTATCCTTTTAAATGATCGTATACTTCATCTCTTCAATACCAATAATGGTTTATACCGTTTGTAAGGACCACAAATTTGATCTCCATTTGCCGCCTTAGCAAATGAAGCATTAAGGAATTCAATAACTCCAACTTCAAACTCAGGTATTCTACTTTCTGAAATAAGCTGAGTGACATCCAAGTTAAAAATACAATTGAAATTCATCAGATTTCCTAAATCACCCATTAACAATATGTCAGTAGATTTTGACATGAACAGAGGAGAGGATCTATTTTCGAGTTTATGGACGGAGGATGTGGGGGGTGAGAGGAAAGCATAAGCATCTTGATGACTGTCGTTCGAGTCATGCAAAAACCTAACAAACCTAGATAGCTAGGGCAAGTAAGGTATCATATCCACGAGGAGCATGTAGTCAGTGTAATAGGTAATGTTTAACTATTCTATCCTAAAACTAATTAAATGACCTAAATTAACTTAAGAATGAAAATTGGTTTTGATTAATTGTTGTGAAATTGATTCAAGAACATAAACTCAATCAACTAAATAATTATTGGAAAATAGATCACTCGCAGGATTCATATTGTGAAGATGAATGGATAAGCTAGTCTCTATCGATTGGAAATCACATAGACATGATTCATTATACTATTCAGTGTTGACAAATAATTAAAAACCAGTACATTTGACGATGTTGATTTACAATTAGAAAACCAAATAACTAACACAATTGAATTTCCAACTATATACCTATCGGTTCAAAAGACTAAAACATGTTTTAATCCAATGGTTCACGATTAATCAATATAAAGATTGGGAACCATGTGACTGTTGAAAACAACCCAAATCTTATAAATTCAAACCGTTTAGTTAAACTTAATAAACAAAAGACAGTAACTAACCGAACGATTGAGTCAAATCCGGTTCGATAAAAATATATTAATATAGGACGATTACAATAAAGTGGCAGGTAAACGGGCAACAAGTTGCGCAGCAACCCCCTTTTGAATAGCAAAACCGATCCTACTAAAAACAAAGTTTTGGGTCTTAAGGGCCGAAATATTACTATGCACGACTCGTTGAACCCTGTTTAAGAATTTCACTGCCTCCGGTGCTAGGAACCCAAAAGTATAAAAAGCAAAAGGAATAAACACGTGTTGGTTCTCTAAACAAGCTTTCTCGTGTTTAGCAACTTTGCCTGATTCCGCCTTTAAAACAGCATGACCCGCCACAACCCCATTTTCCCTAAGCCCCACAAGAGGAGACACTCCTGTAAGGTCCACACAAGCGTGTTTCCCCCCTGCCCAACCAAACACAAGAATATCAGCCGGCCGTAGAGTAGACCTCCCTTCAATCGGATCTGTCAGAAAGTTCACGGGAGCCTCTTTTTTAGCAGAAATTCCTGCCCGTTTGACAACTAGTGGGACTCGAACCCGGGTGGGTTCGGTGTAGGTCAAGGGGACAAACCACTGGACCAGGTTAAATACACTCTACTAACACAATCCTACACCTAAGAATGATCACAAGAATTTTAACAAAACATAATAATCAGAAAATCAAATAAAATTATCCCTTTAAAATTATGAGTAACTCAGTTTTGTTCTACAATTTAATAAACAAAACAAACAGTAAAACTACCCTTTTGGTTCACCTTAATTTCTGTGCTGCTTCTTCTTCTTGTTTTGACGTGGCCAGCACCCGCAGCCGTTCAAAAAAAAAAATCTAGTCAACGCATCAAGAGGCTGCGTGACCTCCTAATTGCCGCCGTTAAAATTCTGCATCAAATTCCCCTATTTAATTGTTTACATCTGTTTTGCTGCGTCAACCACAAAGCCCACATATGACAGCCCATGTTCCTTTTGTCGCCCCCATTAATTCATTAATCTCTGGCCGTAAGCCCACATTACACTATTATTTAAAGATTGCGGGGGTAATTATTATTTTTTTCATTCATTTTTTTAGTTTTTTAATGTTTTGACTTTAGATTTCTAATCGTTAAATCTTCATTTACATTCAGGTTTATTGATGCTACGTTTTTGGTCTTTTAGTGTTTTTTTCTTTTACTTTTGTGGTTTTTTTTCGGTTTTTTAATGTTTTGGATTTAAATTTCTAATTGTGGCGTCTACGGGTGTGCATGGGTTGGTTTGGTTCAGTTTTAGGGTAAAACCAAACAAAAACCGAAAGTTCGGTTTTGGTTTTTTCGGTTTTTACAACGAGTTCGGTGCGTTTTCAGTTTTTTTGGTTTTAGAACTAATTGGGTTTGAATTTTTTGGGGTAAAAGAAAAATTGCCCAAAATAATGAACACGGGTTTGAAATTTTGGGCCTAAATTTTTTTTATTAACTAATGATTATCACATATTTTAACCTAAATTTTTTGGGCTACAAAAAATTATTAGTTTTTTTTTTCTAAATACTCAACATAAAAAACAAACTTTATAATATATAAATTCAATAAATATAAATAATAACCTACTATCAATGCAACTACGTGTAACACGAATATGTATACACTTTAAACATACAAGCACACAACACACTATAATATATATGATTATTGGATTTTAATAATTCAACATTTTATCAATTGGTCAATAATAGTTCCTACCACCGGTCACTACTTTCAAACTATTTTTTTTACATTCGACCCTCCGTTAAAAAAACTTAACGCCGTTATAGTTTATATGACGTGGACAATTGCAAACCGTCGGAAAGTCGAGCCAAGCTAGCAGTGGTCTCATGTTGGCTTTTGAAATTGGCTTTGGTGGTGTTTAACTGGTCTCGTTAAACACCATCGTTGTCTCTGTTTGGACTTTTCGGACCCACGAGACCAGTTAAACACCACCAAAGCCAATTTCAAAAGTCACCACAAGACCACTGCTAGTTTGGCTCGAGTTTTTGACAGTTTGTAGATGTCCACGTCATATAAACTCTAACAGCGTTAAGTTTTTTTAACGGGTGGTCCAATGTAAAAAAATAGTTTGAAAGTAGGGACCGGTGGTAAGAATATTCTCAGTTGGGATTATTATTGGTCAATTAGTAAAAGGTGGGATTATTAAAATCCAATAATCCTAATGTATATTATTAAACGTCCATGCACACAAACTATAATCTACATCTATATCTATACTATATAATAAATAAAGGTTTTACATGCCACGTGTCGTATCCATATTCATTCTTATCATTTTTTTTCCGTCTTTCTTTCTCTTATTAAATACACCTCTATATTTTAATAATAATAAATTTTGAGGTAAAATACTAATCTTTATATTAATAAATCTCCTGACATATTTTGACGAATGCATGTGTTAACAGATTATATTGTATTTAGTTTGGGTCGGTTTTTTTGATGCGGTTTTTTCGGCTATTTCAGTTCAGTTTTTTGCTCACCCCTAGATTGGCGTCTGCATTTGCGTTAAGGTTTGTTGACACTACCTTTTCAGGTTTTACGGTGGAGTGACGTTCGCTTTAGGGTTTTGCATTTGAGTGACAGTCGTTGTGATGTGTTTTTATATCTGCGTTTGCGCTCGGGTCACTGGACGCTACGATTTCGAGTTTTATGGCGAAGTGATGTTCGCTTTTACGATGGTTGCGTTTTAGGATTTTCCGACAGAGTGGTAACCGTTGCAACGTGTTTTTATATATGTGTTTTAATACTTGAGATCGCGCCGACGCCGCAACGCGAGACTGTGTTATTCCAAGTTATTTTTAATTAGTTATGATGATCCTTGGAGTGCCACTAAATTAAATTAACGAACTGCAACATAAAGCCTAAATTCCATAAATTTCTTCCCATGAGATGGGATTCTGTAACATCCAAAAAATAATAAAACGAATAAATATAGCGAGACTGGTGATTTAGTCGAAATATTTAAACAAAAGGGAGCGGGCTTGGGCTCGGCTTCAATGGCCGAGGGAAGCCCAGGTATATAAGAGGCAGGGCAGCCCTCTTCTCTGCTCATTCCCCACTCACGCAACTTCTAGAGAGAGAAAGGAGAACTCGGGTCTAGAGAGAGAAAGTTGACGGATCGTCCCGGAATTGAGAGAGCATGTTACTGCTAAGCTCGTGAGCAAAACCTCCAAATCACAACCCCAATCCAGGTAACGATTCGACTCTAAACTGAGTTTTTGTTTAATTTGGGATTTTCGGGTTTTGGCTAAAAAGGTAACGATTTTGCGGATGAAACTTGAAAATGAGCTTAGGTATAGCATCTAGAATGAAAACCGAACGTTTTGATCTAAGAAAATTGAGATATTGACTCGATCAGACTCGCATGCAAAAACTTCAGATTTTTTTGGGAAGACGATATGTGCAGACCCATCGAAACTACTTAGTTTCGATATGTGTAGACCCATCGAAACTACTCAGTTTCGATATGTGCAAGCCCATCGAAACTACTCAGTTTCGATATGTGCAGACCCATCGAAACTACTCAGTTTCAATATATGCATACCCATCGAAACTACCATAGTTTCGATATGAGCCCACGATCCGAAGCTAAGATTACACCTAAGTTACTTATCGAAACTACCAGGTTTCGACATAGGCAACCTATCGAAACTACCAAGTTTCGACATAAGCAACCTATCAAAACTACCAAGTTTCGATATGAGCAAATCCATCGAAACTACTAGGTTCAAGCATAGTAATGTCTAGTGTAATCTAGGAGCACTACCTTACGTGTATGACTTTATTATACAGATCGTGAGTGACATTAGTGACGCTCAGTAACCAGCTAAGTGTATTTCAGAAACTACTCATCAGGTGAGTTCTATGTGCCCCCTCTATGTTATGTGCAAACCTTATTAAATGTTTTGGGGCTGAAGTGTATACACTAAATGAATAAATGATAAGAATGCTAATATGATCATACGTGTTACATGAAAGTAATGATGAACAAAGAATGGACCTAATAACTACAAAGAATGAAATGAAAGTATGACATAACTTATAAGAATGAAATCTTGCTTTATATCCATGTATATATTGCTTGCCAAGTAAGAAAAGTATGACATAACGTATAAGAAGGAATCTTGCTTTATATGCATATATATATTGCTTGCTACGAATGAATAAACGTTATGAATAGAACAATGATAACGGCTACCTCGGTAGACGGACGACCACTCGACTATTATGCAGCCAGAAATGAAAGTCTAGAAAGGTAGACTAAACAGGCCACTACAATGGAGTAAGTCCCGAAATCGATGCACGACTGTATAATTAGTTCGGGTGGGAGACGGATACCTTAGGACAGTCAGACAAATATGACGGACTACGACGGTAGGACGGTTGTAAGTATGACGGACTACTTCGGTAGGACGGTTGTAAGATAATGACGGACTACTTCGGTAGGACGGTTGTAAGATAATGACGGACTACTTCGGTAGAACGGTTGTAAGATAATGACGGACTACTTCGGTAGGACGGTTGTAAGATAATGACGGACGGACACTAGTTGCCGGACGGTTGTAAGTATGGTGGACTACAACGGTAGACCGCGACGTTTGTCTTTGTGACTCACGTAATCATTGATGGGCTGATCCCCCTTATGTGTAAGACCAGCAAAGGCACACATAAATGTAAGAATGTATGTATCTATATATGTACCCACAAAGATTATAAATATGAAGGAAAGAATCGAAACGGAATATATATATACATGAATACTTACGAAAAATTATGACAAGAATTAATGTTTATGCCTACTTGATTTAAACTAGAACTCACCAGCGTTAGCTGACTTTTAGTATACATTTCAGGTGACAAAAGGAAGGGTCGTGCGAAGGCGTGATGGTTACCCGGCATCAAGACTGACATCCCACTTTTGTATATGTTAAGACAAATGTTATGTTTAATGTTAAGACTTCCGCTGCTATGTTATGTTATTGAATGATGTATGCTTCCGCTGTGTTTGAATGTTTTTAATTAAAAGTTCAGTGATCAATGACTATGTTTATGAGTAAATCCAACAAGTGAGTCCTCCCGGGAAAGGGGCTTACAGATTCTTAGCCCTCTTGATTTACAATTTCCATTTGTTCGTCCTGTTCGTACGAATGCAAACAAATAAAACCAAATTAAAATAATAGTTTCAGGGAATAAATAAATCCATGTTGTTTTATGGTTTAATTGATATTAAATCATGAATTAAACAATACTTTAGTTATTTGAATTCAATTAATTTTAGTTTGAGAGTTATTTAATCATATTTTTAGTTTATATGAATTTTATCGTTTCTTAGTTCATTATATGTGAAACTTATAAAATATAAAAACAATATAAAATTGTTTATCACATAACTAGATTAAAAAAAACATATGATTAAGATGAGCATAAAAATTAAAATTCAAAGTAATAAAAGAATGGAGATGCGGGGTATCGATCCCGGTACCTCTCGCATGCTAAGTGAGCGCTCTACCATCTGAGGTACATCCCCTTTGATGCTGCGAATTTATTTGTAATTTCTTTGTCCGTACAGTTAATCTTTTACAAGTCTCCAAACAGTTTTTGCATAACTTTTATTTTTATTACATTTTCTAAATATTGAGTAACAGGTTATTAAAGCATTTAATGATTTTAGGTTGGTAATAATTCAATGTTTAACTTCATAAACTTATTAAAAAAAATTATTGAACTTCATTAATCTTGAACTTTTAAGCACCAAAGGGAATTTGATTTAATGGTATCCAGATGTGTAAAATGATGTTTCTCCTTAAAAGGTCGAAGGTTCGAGTTCCGCGATGAATACCAAAAGAAATGGTTATGAAGAAGTAATGGGTTATAGTGATAGTAGTCATGCAAGTGATCGAAGTAATGGCATAAGTACAACCAGTATGGTATTCTACTTTGGAGGAGGTCTTATAGCATGGTGTAGTAATAAAAAAAAAACATTCCTGCCGTATCATCTTGTGAAGCAGAGTTTATGGCAACCATAGTAGTTGCACATCAAGCTTTATGGCTAAAGAGTTTGTTGGAAAAGTTAACAAGATGGAACGTAGGAAAAGTTCTACTTCATGTTCGATAGGCCAAAGTCATATATATACCATTGTTTTACGCTAACAGTAATTACCATTGTATGTATTTCTTGATTCTAACATGACCAGACCGCGTAAAAAGAAGTTCTAGGACATCCAAATACATAAACAAGATGACGCGGTAAAAAATTTCTCATAAATCGAATACAGAATCAAGAAAACATTTAAACACTACCATAATCAGGGGCGGATGTAGATCTTTGGTAGGGAGTTTCTAGGCACCCCATAGGATTAGCCATGTATTAAAATAACTTTTACTTAATTAGATAATTTAACTCAAGTTTAGACACATTTGAGTCATGTTTTCATGATGGGTGCCTATTTTTTGTACATGAGTAACATGGGGTCCAAAATGTAGAAACTTACCCACGGAACAAATTTCACTTTCAAATTTTGACTTTTGTTTAAATATATATAGTTTTATATTTTTTTAAAGCAACAATATTATTTATGTAAATAAGTAGTTTTGTATTATATTTTTACAATGTTATTTTTTTAAGTTTGTTTTTATTAACATTAATTATTACTTTTATTTATTATTGTATGTTTTTATTAAAATTCTTACCTATGAATCTGAACACTTATGTAATTTATGTAATATTAAAATTCCTAAAGAAATTATTTTAAGTTTCTTTTTTGAAGTTGCATTAAAACATTTCAAGTTATTTTATTATTTATTTTATTAAAATTATATTACTTGACTCATTTGGACCCGATCCATATTTACCCGACTTATTTGGACCCGATCCATATTTACCAGACTCATTTGGACATGACCCATATTATGCACCCCTAATGAAAATTTCTGAATCCGCCAATGACCATAATCGAATAGCAAATCTGGTTACACTATAATAACAAATATAACAATGCTTCATTAAACATATATATATACTTAATTATGATTCCTTGCATGCATATTTAAAAGTCATGATCATGAATCCAACTTGTCATCCCAAAAAAACAGATTAAAATTAGGTAAAACAATAAGATGAGGGAGCATGAAGATTTAAGAGACATCAGAAGCAACAGAATGAGCCCAAAATCTTAATAAACCCTCACCTCCACATCATTTCTACAATCCATTATCATCAATGCTATGATTTCATCTCTTGGTTTCTTCATCCACTCCTTATGGGTCTCGGAAATGGAAACCGTTGGCGGATTGCGGTTGAGAATCTGGTGTTTGTACCACTATGAGTCCAACAGCATGCAGATGTTTTCTTCATGACTTGCTGCCATTTTGATTGTGGATCGATCGATGTCCATATATATCTTGGTATTTATAACTTGTACGTCTTGGAATTAGTTTCATTTGGTTGGGAAAGTTGAGAGAAATGGTTAAATGCATCTGGGAATTTTCATTTTGAATTTGTAAGATGTCATAAAATATTGAAGGAAAGAAGGAAGAACACGGGATTCGACTGGCAAATTAAGGTTGACAGCAAACAATCTCTTGCACAATTAATATTTTATTCACTTTAATATCCAATATTAATTTGTACCTAATCTCCTTTTTCTACAAATTCCTAATTAGTCGACATAAGTTCCTCTCCTATGACATCATTTGTTTTTTTGTAACCCATATTTCTCGCACGTGATGATGACATTCTCATAATTTGTTTAAGTTAGAATGTTTTTAAACCAACACAAAATTATGATAAGAAGATATTTTTTATAGAATTAATTACACGGATGGCCCCTGTAGTTTACTCAAATTTCACTTTTGGTCCCTGGGAATGCTAAATTACAAGTTTGGCCCAATAGTTTGCACACTTATTTCACTTTTGGCCCCTGAAGTGGATGTCAGTTAAGTTTTTCAGTTATATGCATCTTAAATGACTAAAATACCCTTTACATATTAAAATAATAAAAAAAATAATAACTCTTACAAAAAATGAGTAGGACCCACCAAAACCCACCCACTTCATCTTCTCCAAATCAAAACCCACCTCTCCCATTACACCCTAGTTTTCAACTCCCCTTCTAACAACCACCGGCCACCAACACCCTCCGGCCATATGATTTGTTTAGATTATGGCCTAACCAAAACTCAAAACAGGGGCCTTTCTATCTGGTCACAATTTCAAATGCAAAATAGTGCAACCTCAAATGCACATATACTAACTTCATCCCTAGCATATGTCCTCATCTCTTTCACCAAATACACATACCTTAGCCTCAAATACACATAATTCAAATGCTCTGTCCATACACCACTCTCCGCTGTTAGTTGTCCGGACCAAAGCATTTCTCCGTTGCCGCAAAGGCGACGCCGACACAGCAGGATGAGGATTCCAATGTTTGGAAGACAGATCGGAGCAAGAGAGGAATCATCGCACAACTTGACCTTCAAGTCTTAGCCGTTCGTCCACTGCCACGCTGTTGCGAAACCGCCTCAAACGCCAGACCTGTGAATCATGGTCGGCAGTAGGCTACTAATCATGTAAATAATCACCGCCATCTCCTAAGAACCACCGATCTAAGCCGCCAACCCCAGAACCACCGACTGTTGCCGCCGTTTAGCTCTGTCATGTCTTCACCATCTAATTCCGATCGGAGAGATGAAGATGAGAGTGGTGTGGTTCGCTGCTGAAGGTCAGACCCATCACCGCTGTGTGTATGGTGAACCAGGGAAGGAGAAGAGCAAAGGGGGGAGGGGTTTTAATTTTGAGGTTAGGTGGCCCCCACTAATTAAAGATATTATTTTAAAATTTAATTTTATGCTTTTAATAATATACATTTATTATCAGGGGTGTTTTAGTCATTTTAAATGTACTTAACTGAAAAACTTAACTGACATCCACTTCAGAAGCCAAAAGTGAAATAAGTGTGCAAACTATTGGGCCAAACTTGTAATTTAGCATTTCCAGGGACCAAAAGTGAAATCTGAGTAAACCACAAAGGCCATCCGTGTAATTAATTCATGAAATTCTGATATGTTTTGATGATTTTCTTATTTAAAAAAATCAGCCTAAACTTATGTATACTATAATTTGTATGTAAGAAACGTCCTAAAGACATGTTTAAGCAGGTCGAGAATTTGCAAACTACGCCGCAACCAAAATTACGCACAAGAACATATGAAATTTATGAAATCCCACATCAAACAAGGTATTGTAAGGATGTTACTAAATTCTTGATTATATGATAGATTAGAGAAAACATAAGCATAGTCACAGACGTGGACTCAAGAAAGGACTATCGGTGTCACATGATATGTCACATGATACCTATTATCATAAAATTTTATGTGTTATATTTGTACGTGGCGTTCAAGTGATCCTATATATTTCGGGACAATATAATAAGAAAGCAATTGTCATGATTTTACACGGTTAGTATCCATGGTTCAATTATTACTCTCTCATGTTACCAACACGTTCATGTGTTCAAACCTACCCCAATACATAGTACATATATATTTTCTTTTTCGTATTTTTTCTTACAAAACATTTTGGATTTTTCGGGTTTATTTTTTCTTCAAAACAAATACTTCCTCCAAATATTTATCGCAAGTTTCTTCATCAAATCTTGACTTTCAGTTTATGATTCAAATCAGATATTGTTTCAAGATCGTTTTATTTAACACGGATTACTTATCCGTGTGTAATAAACGAAGTGATTCCTTCAACATACAAACTTCATTTTCGGCTTCACTTGTCTTTTGTTCAAAAATTCTTGATTTTTAACATGCATGATTAAATTCTTCATCTGCGTTTGATATATAATTTCTTCAAAATACGTTGACGCTAAATGAAAAGGTTCATCCTTTTTAGCAATCAAATCTGCCATTGCCTTATATAATTTCTCATTCATCTTTCTAATTGTATTTTGCAGTTCTCCTTTATTTGCAAACCAAAAGATTCATTCTTTTAACCGGAATCAATCAATAGACAACAAATAATGTAGCCCTACTTCACTAAATTCAGTTTAAAAAATAATTTGTAAATTTCGCTCTAAACATGTAAGCACTACCATATATAATCCAATAGCAAATCTGGTTATACTATAATCTATACTATATAATAAATGACTCCATATTCATTCTTATCATTTTTTTCTTGTCTCTTTCTCTTATTAAATACACCTCTATTTTTAATAATAATATATATTTAAAGAAAATACTAATCTTTATATTAATAAATCTCATGACCTATTTTAATGAGTGCATGTGTTAACATGTTCTTATTGTATTCCACTGGTTTATTTAACCCGTGTAAAACACGAATTTTTAAAAAAATAATATTTTTATTACTTAATGTATAATATTATATTTACTCAACTCGTGTAATACACGAGATTTTAACATAGTAAACAAATATAACAATACGATTCATTATATTTTTCACATACATATATATATATATATATATACTTAACTATGATTCCTTGCATGCATATTTGGCTCCCAAAAAAAATATCAAGAATTAATCCAATTCTTCACCCCAAAGAACCTATGAAAATTAGATAAGAAAGAATTATATATATGATGGGATGAAGATTTAAGAGACATCAGAAGCAACAGAATGAGCCCAAAATCTTAGTAAACCCTTCACCTCCACATCATTTCTACAATCGGTTATCATTAACGCTATGATTTCATCACTTGGTTTCTTCATCCGGTCCTTATGGGTGTCGGAAATGGAAACCGTTGGCGGATTGCGGATGAGAATCTGATGTTTGTACCAGTATGAGTCTAAGAGCATGCAGATGTGTTCTTCACTTGCAATCATTTTGATGGTGTTTAGTGATCGATATTCAGTTGTTGTTATTTATAAGTATGTTATTACATCTAGGAAGTTTCATTTTGTTGGGAAACTTGAGAGAAATGGTTACATCTGGGAATTTTCATTTTTATTTTTATAAGATGGAAATATGTTATAAAACATTAAAAGAAAGAAGGAAGAAAGTGGGATTCGACTGGCAATTTAAGATGTCAACAAACAATATCGTGCACAATTAATATTTTGTCGAAATTTTTAATTAGTCGACATTAGTTCCTCTCCTTGATCACATAATTTGTTTATTTAAAGCAAGTACTAATTATAAACAACTACTGTTTTGAAATATATGTTTGCAGTTGAGATGATGAAAATAAGAGAAGTCGACAAAATTTGGATAATTTAAACTACTCACCACTTTTAAAAAGTTATCTATACTCTATATAATACATTTGAGGACAGATATGTCTTTTAATATTTTTTAAGAAATTTACTTACATATTTTTTTAATCATAAGATACAACCTTCTAATGCTTTAAAAAAAACAGAAAATGTAAGTTATTCATAGAATAACTACCCTCTCCCCTCATGATTTTAAACGACCATAACTTTTTCATACTTTAATATTTTTTTTTTAAATTACACCATAAAAACGAGCATTTTATTCTCTTTAATTTGAGTATGATATTGCTATAGTTTTTTTCTAATAAAAAAAACATGTTACGCGATTACAAGTGTCTGTGTTCCCCGCCGCATCGCGCGAGCACCCTCTATATATATATATATATTGGAACACTCGTAAACATCGATACGACACAACCATTGTTCAGTCCAACCGATAATCATTGATACGAAACTTAGAATTTTATTAAATAATAAGTGACAAATGAAAAATAAAATCGTTGGGCCGATTTAAACCGCCTACCTGTATTTTGGTCCGAATAGATGAAATCGCATCGGTAAACCCCCGATTATCGATTAATCCTAATTTTTATAACAATGTTCATAAATAATTGGACATGTCGAACTTGTATTTATATTAACATGTCTTAATCTGAATTTGTTATTGGTGTATTAGTGAGTACTTTTCTTAAAAATAATTACATGGTTATACATAGTCTTATTAGTTATCTTCTTTAAAATTATTGTAAGTTTGACTATATATTATACTTTTGTGAGCCGAATATTAATCCATTATTATGATATATAATATAACAAACTATTAAATTATTTAAAGATTATAAAAGTTATAAAAAAATATTAATCATTTGTTTAAAAACATGCTTGGAAAAGCTATTTAAATCTCTAATATTAATAAAATAAAAACAATAAAACAACATTTTTTCCTAAATTCAAATTGGTGATACAATTTTATTAGTTTATTGTACGAATTAAAAGTTGATTTTTATTTAAGATGTCATCCTTTTAATCTATATTTTATAGAATAAATTACATGTTTCCTCTTTACATATCTTAAAAAATGCAACTAGCTTCTTTATTTTCAATAATTACACAAAATATCATTTTGTTTAATGTTTCACACATTTCGTCTTTTGATGAATGGACGTTATTTTAAATCATTATCTCATGTCATGTGTAAGATAAGATAAATGGTACAATTGCTCATTTTACTCCCACATCATGTAATTTACTCAAACAATAATAAAAATAATAAATTAAAAAATAACCAAACGTTAGCGTTTGAACCACTCTGTGCATACCGCTAAAATCACCAACCTAAGTGTTTATTTGAACACTACTAAGTCCCCAAACCTACTCCATTCGCTGAAGAAATCAAAGAGAACCAGATTCAAGAAACTCATCCATCAGTATATGTAGCAGTCAAAGAGGTAGAGACAAAAGAAACCGTCTTAACACTAATTTATCTATACTATATCTATAATATTGTTGGTTTTTAATCAAATACATGTAATAGACTTAACATTATTTCCCGAGTTTGACGCGCCGCAATGCGCGTGGGCATTTTACTAGTTGCTTTATAATATAAAAACATCAATGGATGTATTATCAACCAGAGGGAATTCTCGCGCTCCGTGACGAGTTAGTAACTCGCGGTAATGGTGATAAAATGGACGCGTTACGATTTGTAACGTAAAAATAAAACTACGAAAGAAAAAACAAAAATATGAAGCTTAATAAAAGCTTGGAAAAACCAAATAAAAATATTAAAAAATATCCCCACACCCAATATTCGAACCCGGGTGAGTAGGGTGGGTGTGAGTGAACTCCAAACGGTCGGTACAACCACCGAGACAAAGTCAACTCTGTATTTGATTTCCCACTAAAAATGTTTTAGGCAAAATATCTTAGTAAACAAAAAAATTAATAATTAAAAATGTGTGTTAATAAGCGGTTGAGTTTGGTCACACCACCGAAACGATAACGTCACTCGCTATTGAGTACGACACAAAAACAATACTACTGATATCGGAGACGATAATACCACAATACCGCAAACAATGTTGTTCGCTCATAAGCGGTTGTGTTTGTCACGACATCAAAATGGTAACGTCGCTCGATATAGCGTACGCCACAAAAATACTCGATTTTTAATACAACTCCATTTTAACTTTTTTACACCGGAACGTGAACAATAAAACCAAAAAAACCTCGCCTTCCTGTATTTTAAAAAATGTAACGATCGAAAGTTATAAAAGAAAAACTAAATTATTACAAAATGAAACGGGTTAAAAACGTACATTATTTATATTATAAGGGTTGAAAACAAAATAAAAATAACAAAAAATAAAAACCAAAAACCACTTATTAGATGGTGACATGTGGACAAATCTTGTGAATTTACTATTCACATCTTCATGAAATATATGTATATATTAAGTACTAGTTTTAAATCTCGCATAATACATGGGGTGAAACTTTAAAATTATATTGATAAATATTTTTAAACATTTTTTATACAAATTTGATATCAAGCTTAACTAAAAAAACTACTAATTAAATATTAGCAAACTTTATTCTAACATATATTAATTTAAAATACAAAAGTAGTATTTTAAAATTTTATATGTCAAATTAAAATTTTGGTTTTTTATTGATAAAATTTTAAAACTCGCTTTTAGATAATAAACTTTAAAAACTCGTTTTTTAAAATATCATGTTTTTTTATTCTTGTTTTTTTTAATATTCACTTTTGATAATAAATTAAAAAAAATGTGAGCCAATGATTATAATGATGAAATTAATTTGATAAAATGTTTATTTATGTAATCTTTTTTAAAAAAAATAAGCTAAATACAAAAATATTAGATGGAAGATGTAAATTTGGTTTTGGGGGGAAAATGGATGTGAAGATGAATACTGTATTGACAAGTAACACAAAATTTAGTTTTTTTTATTATAATAGTGATTTTTAAACTCTACAATTCACGTCATGCCAAGCATTAAAATAAATCATAGCTATAAATCAAACACACATCAGAAGTCTTACTACAAAACATTAAATCAATCAATTTTCTAAACGAAACATAAGTTAAAATGGTCAAGAAACACATCCTATGCTAAATCTTCATCAATGCCAAGTCAATCCGATGCTACTGGTCAAGCATGACCCTTCCCTTTATTAGTCGAGGCCTAGGGAATGCAATGGGTTGGGTCGGGCCGGGTATCTGTAATCCCAAACTTATACCTAGTTGTAAAATCGTGTCCCATACCCGGTTCATTACACGTCGGGTTTGTGTCGGGTATCGGGCATAGAAAACGATCATTATGCCGTATATAACGGCTTGTTTTTTAAAATGGCCGTACTTGTTCCAAACCGTTTCACA
Organism: Smallanthus sonchifolius; assembly: GCA_023525975.1. Classification (NCBI taxonomy): domain Eukaryota; kingdom Viridiplantae; phylum Streptophyta; class Magnoliopsida; order Asterales; family Asteraceae; genus Smallanthus; species Smallanthus sonchifolius. The sequence goes on along the minus strand of CM042041.1, from coordinate 52,850,181 downwards.
ACCCGGTTCAGGTCCAAACCAGTGTCTAGGTTGGGGAAGGTAAACTAGTTACAAACCACCTGTTCATAGCAGTTCAGGGCCGATTTGTGGGGCTACCGGTTTAGGTTCAACTCGAACGTCGGGTTTAGGTTCCGACTCACAAACCGGTTTATATTTTGAATCCGCATTTCATATATCCTTTATGTGATGCTGCGAAAGAACATCTGTAACATGATATCTTTTCGTTTATTAACTTTGCCGTATTTATCTCATGATGATAAAACTTTAAACATTTTAATTCTTTGTAATGTTACAATTCTTTTCATGTTTTTTGATCCAACACTGTATATTAGTTATATTTCATTTTATGTTAAACAAATCCTATCTTTTGTACACAAGACAACTGTGAAAGATGGTTTTTATGATGAGGAATGAGGTTAAGGACATTATTAGACAATAATCAGCATTACTTTATGATCTTTAAAGACTAGCAAATTTTCAAAGTAAACAGTAAACCAACCCAATAATTAAAATTAAAAAGACGGTATGATCAAATACAAAGAAGCAAAAATAAACAATACAACTAACCATGGCCTTCAAGTTTAAACCATCAAGACGCGTCTTGATATAACAGTAACAAGTAAGCGCGTTTGTGATCAATATTCTTCATGCTTCAAACCATTGCGTCATAATCATCAAGCTTGTCATTATACACCATGACCTTTCTCTTAATCTTGGATGTATCAACCCATGTGATAAAATCTTCCATGTTTCTTGTTACAAGAAACGCGGGGTCAGTAGTTGTATCGGGGCCCACACGGATATGTCCTTGTTCTATATATGTCACAGCTTCTTTTAAGTGTTCAGCAAACTTCAACCTCACCAATACGGTTGCAAGCCTACGACTAATATAATGAAGATATCAGTTCTCATGATCATGAATTAGTTTTAGGAAAGTGAGGCATAGAAACTAACTAGTGAAATAAAAAACATATTAATTTTTTTTTCAATAGACTGCAGCTTTCTTACCGACAAAAGGATGAAACCGATAAGCGATCACACAAAGCTAAGCTTTTTTGAGATGGTATCACACCCATGTTGTACCTGCATTGACACAGGTTTAATGTATGCAATTAGAAAAATATTCTTCAAGGGAACCCAAATTGAAGAATATATGCCAATAGTTTATAAAGTTGGTTTCTACAAACGTAAACCAGTGTATGCGGGCTGCCAAATACACTGTGATTAGAGTATGCAGGCTGCCAAAGTATACTCTGCAGGTTGCCTATACACTACAAATATAATAAAAAGTTCTTAAAATTTGTATATTATTAGATTATTGATTGTTTTATTGTTAGACTTTATATAAATTTTAAATTTTTTAAACCTAAAACATGTCTGAAAGACTGAAACTCTTAAAAACGGTAACTTTATATTGTGTGTCTAGCTTAAAAAAGCTCTCCTTCTTTGTGCCTTTGACAATATAGGTTATACTGTATTATCATTTATCTTAAGCTGCTACAAGCGGCAAAAACGGCGGGTTGACATCAAATTAATAAACCAAAGACAATACCTAAGAATGTACATTGCTTTCTTATAAAAACAATAACAGAGTGAAAAAGGAAAAGAAATTCACCACGTATATTAACTCATTTAACTTGTAACAGGTAATAAACTCACAGCTTTTCAAGAAGGGCATCTGTCATCTCGATACGATAAGGGTCTCGAGGATCCATCTGCTTCAATATGTTCACTAGTTTCTGTGCCATTCTACACAAACTCGAGTACCTAGTTTTTTTCCACCACATATTCAAAACAACAGATTAGCATGAATTAACTGAATTGGTAAATTTAAAATTACCACGGAGTCTAATCACGCCATAAAACAATCCATGTAATTTGTGCCTTAATGTTACAGGTAAAGTTATATGTAAAAATAAACAAAATTTACTAATAATGAGGTTCAGAATCACTCTTTTGATGAACAATCAATCTGAATAGACCTAAACACTCAAATCGAAATGACAAACCTAATCGCAACACAGTGATTGAAAACTATAGAAATAGAATACAGAGATTAGGGTTCTTACTTCTTGTAGTCGTCACGGCCGGTGACATGGTACCGATGCATAACATGAGCTTCTCGGTGACCGCCTTCTCTCTTCCATTCCAAAAAATTGACCTTCTTCAGTAACTTCTTCTCATGAAACTTGAGCTTCCTCATCTTCTCTTCTTACACTGAATTCAATTGAATTATGAAACAGAGCCGAGAAACAGATTAAAGTATAACTTTCATCTCATAGTTCTATAACTTTCTAATCTACTACACAATATTCTATAACATCAGCATAAATATAATCCAAATGCACTAAGCAATTAGGCAACATATAATACTAGAAACTGAATCCTAAATTGAAGTCTGAAGCATTTCTAGGGCTGGCTAAGCGTGTTTAGGCGTGTTAACACAACTAAATATCAATCAATGAGCTTCGTTTTCTCATAAACATATTACATAATGAAGCAAATCAAAATCAAATTCCATAAATTGAAAATAGAAGCATGTACGTATACATAAGCAAATAGAAATCAGAATCCATGTACAAAATTGAGGTACCTTGCTACGGCTGCGAATCTGCGATTGGCTGTGAATATGCGATGGATTGCTACCGGAGATGAACTGATGAAGCAAATCGACGACGATTGATACTGGCGAGAGACCAGGATGAGAGATGCGGTCAAGCCGCTAGGGTTTTTCCTTTTTGTATAAATATACTAAATAATAATTACTTTTAAAAAATTTAAAATTACATAGTTAAATAACTAAGGGTTTAATGGTGTCATAATTTGGTTAAGGATTGAACCGTTTAGGTGTTATATTCGTGTTGACCCGTTTAATTTAAAGTTAAACCCGTTTTATGTCGTGTAATTAGCTTGGGTTACAACTTGCTACTTTGTAATGGGCTGGGCTTGTTGTGTTGTTGGGTGCGTTGGAGAGCCCATTTCAAGGTCCAGAATCTGATAGAACTTTGTAATGGACTTCATAATGGGCTCGAATTGTTAATTACCATTTTAAAAAGGCATATAAAATAGGTAAACATAAACTAGCTTTTTCAAGTATTCCAGTGATCCAGTCTAGGCCCTTAAAAATTTATTTGTTTAAAGGTCGTCACTTAATCTTATGTGTTTTTAATCTTATGAATTTCTAGTATAAATAATAAAAGGTTTTAAAATTAACCTAATAAAAAGTATATATGAATTTTATTTACTGTTTTAATAACTTTTTTTAATTATGTTGAAAGAAGAGAAAATAGTGAAGAAAAAAATTAACTAAATAATAACAATAACTTCTTTAAAAGGAGTATTAAGGTCCACATTCTATATAGAAAAGTCATCAGCACCCCAGTGAGTCATGCTCAAGCTAATGTTACCATCACCTACTACCCAATGAGAATTGCCCGGAATGGTACTAACAAGAGGGAAAACATTCCTCCAAACATGAGAGCTTAAATCATAAATAAATAGGCTTAGACACCACATCCAATGGACGACCCTATTTAGATCTCATAAACTTTCCCTAAAGAAACTGACCAACAACAATCCCCCCCCCCCCCCGGCAAGTTTGGCAAGCAAAGCTTTCCTATCTAATTACCAACCTACCCTCCTACATGGATTGACAAATATTGTCCCAAGCAATCCAGTGGTGCATGTGTTCACCATTGGAATCTCATAATCAATTAGCCATAACACTTTTCATCTTAGAAATCCCAGTCTTAGGGGGAGACCACACTGCCAAAGTATGTATAGGAATAAGGGAACCGACTGATTTTAAAAGATTTTTATTTAAGTTAAACTCAAAGGAAAAATAATCAATACATAGAAAGAAAAAAAACTAGTGGAACACTTAGAAACATGTAAAATTTTCTCCTTTCTAAATATATATATATATATATATATATATATATATATAGTAAGAGTTATTACAATATTACGATTGTTAAAGTGGAAAAAGCTCATGCTTAGAGTATCTATGCAATATGCTCACATAAACTATTTTGTCTTTTATGTAGCTTTACACTTCTTATTTTATGTCAAATTTATTTTTAAGTTCGTAAAACTTTAAAAAATTACTTTTCTTTTAACAAATTTGTATCCCTGAACTTTGAAATAGATTTTTTACTTTTCCTTTAACAAAGTTACATTACAATGTATAAACTTAAATAAAGTTATCATTTACATATTGAATGTTTTTTTTCTTTTTTTACCAACCGAGTTACGAGACGTGACATGCGCATAATTGTAACGGAGTTACACTTAATAGTGTAACAAGTTATCTAAACACTTGTGTGTAACGTCGTTATGAATATTTTTTAAGTCTTTACTTTCTTAAACAATTTTGCTTTCTTTTTCTAATTATTTACTTGTTAATTTTTTTTAACGTCTTTGTTATGATTTCAATATTTTATATAAAGTTTTTAGAACAATGCTAACTATTTCGCTCCAACAAATGAGTTTACGACTTTACATGAAGGTTTTGTTTTTTCTTAAAAGCTTCAAACGGGTTTATATATTTTATAAACGATAACCGGTTGAACGGTTACATTTTCTTCTATGCCTTATTTTCTAAACATCGTCAAAACTACGTGTACATAAAAAAAAAGCCTTACACCAATCTCTTCTGCATGTTCTACAAGTGTCCGCTTTGTCAAACGACTTATTTGTGCATATATTTATACACCTTCATCATCATCCCCTACTCCATATGGCATCTCTAATTTCATCAAATCTCATCAAGAAAAACATCACACATCCTGCAATTTATTCACTCACCGGAATGCCCAAAACCGGCACCTTCCTACCATCTTTCACAGCCATGAAATTAGCCGACAATCCACCGGAGATCTCCCTCAAAACCCTACCTGCACACGAGTTCAGTGTGCCACCAGAGGTACCAAGAACACATAACTTCCCGGACTTTGATCCTGAAAAACCTACGGATCCTCCGCCTTTGTCACCGAATCCGGCCCCGGAGTTTCCAGGGCCACCAAAACCGGACCCTGAGATCCAACCTCCGGGGCCGGAGATGCCGGTGCCACCAAATACTCCTGGTGGTCCGGAGGTGGTTCCACCAGAATGGGTGCCACCGAATACTCCTGGTGGGCCGGAGGTGGTTCCGCCAGAATGGGCGCCTCCGAACCCACCGGATGTTGGGCCTATAACGCCACCAGAGATTCCGTTGCAGTATACAGCGTTGGTTTAGTTTCTATTTTGTTGATTCTGTTTATAAGTTGATGTATACATGTTTGTTGTTAAATTGTATCTTAAGCTGCTAAATTTGCAGAAAGGCCGGTCAAAGACTATGATATCGAACAAGTTAATTAACTATAGTCTAAAGAACCACTTTGCATTCTGATCGAGTCTCCTGGTTAATTGATATCTAATAACATTTTACCCTAAGGTATCTAATTCCTTCTAAACAATTAACCGGTCTTGTCAAACATTTCTCATCTTTATCGAACATGAATAAGTGAAACGGAAACAAACTGCTATCGACTGAGAAGTGCCCCCTCCAAACCTATTTAAAATCACATGCCACTATCATCTGCGTGAGTAAGGTTGTGTACCTCCACTCTTTCGAATCTTGTATCAAAAGACCCTAATTTAAGTACTTGTTGAACTTTTTCGACACCCATTAAAAAAATTTCTTGGTCCACCACTAATAGTCCCATGACTTTTCTAACATAAGGTTATGGGTTTGAGTCTAGTCTGGGATAAAAATGTTTCAGGTTAAGGCTAGGGTTTTTTTCGCTGTGTGTTCTCTAAGTGGTGTGGGTTCCGGTCACCACCCTTCCCTTCAAGGGCGATGGATATAAGGGGCCAGGGTGGCTCCGGCCCTGGGCATTTTTTCCGATAGTAGTGTAACTTTTTGCGTTTTTGTTCGAAAATTTCTATACGTATTGAGCCGGCCCTCTCCTGATTTTTTCGCTGAAAATTTTTTCGCTGAAAATTTTTTCGCTTCCTCTGATTTTTTATCCCTAAAAATTTCAATTCAATGCTTTATTCAGATTGATTCGATAAGTTATCAGTACCAAATTAAAAAAAATATGCATTTAAAAAATAAAAGTGTAAGTTTAGCGGGGAAATGAAAATTTCAAATAAATCACCATAAAATTTTTAGTCCCCTTTCCTGTCGACCATGCCCGCTTCCCTCAAACACACCCAAATCTGAAATCCCCCTCTGCCTTGCGCCCTCGTCGCAGCCACTGCTCGCGCCCTCGCCGCTGCTTGTGCCCTCGTCGCTCGCCACCGGGCCACCATAGATAATTAGATATTTAGAGTTATTTTCTGTTGATTTGTCTGACCCGGCCCAAATTGAATTGTCAACCAGAACATATAACTCGAAACATAGCGATAGGAAAAAAAATTGGGTCTAATGACTTTCGACCCCCATTACGTATTTTTTTCATGCTCCGCCACTGCTTCCCTTCTTTGGGTGGAATTTTCCGTTTGTCGGTGTGTTCATCCCACCCCAGGTGTCTGGGAAAAAAATTTGGAAGCGAACGGTCCATAGAAAATTAGAACAACAGTCGAAACGAAGTTATTCTATAAATATTTTGGTTTCGTTTGGTTAATTTGGTTATTTCAGAAATGTATCGGTTCAATTCGATTAATTATGTTTTGTAGATTAAAAAAGATGGTTTTAAAATAATTAACCATGACTTTAACTTAATTATTAATAAATTAGTAAATCAAACTTTTCTGTTAGTGGTATGGTTACATCACTAAGAAAAACGAAGCCCGTTACAATATATATAGAAATGTGCATTTGTTTGAAAGACCACTTGGACATGCCAGAACGAATACAACATATTTTTAATCGCAAAATATGCGTAGAAGGAAAAAAAAATACACGAGGAAGAGGTAAAATGAAGAATGTCGATCCCACTTACCGATTAAGAAATCGCTTACGAAGAACAACTACATAATAGTTCCAGTTTTAGCGATGAATAAACACCAAGCGACAACGAGTGACGATGATTAAAAACCAAAAAAAACTATTTTATTTTCTATTTTTTAATGTATTGTAATTTATATTTTTGTAATTTGTTAAATTAAAAAAACAAATAATAAACTATAAGATTCTCAAATTTTTGTTTACTTTATTTTTCTCACGGCCCGACTAGGGGGCTAGACGGAATGATTGATATCAAATATAAAGCAGCAGGAAGGACGGTAACCATATATACAAATGTCAATAGTTTACACCAGGTCAAAGATACAATCAATAACAAAGTGAACCACAAGGTTGTGTCCCAAAGGTGCATTCAATAACGTGTAGTGTAGACTAAACCCTTCAATGCGTCGGTAGGCTAATCGTCTAAGACTTCAGAGTAAGTATTCTAGTGGGAATCATTTAACCTAAAGTAAGCTTGTGTCTAAGTGCTAATTCAATCTCAATAGTTAGGGAACCTGAAAATACCGAAATACATGCTAAAACATGTTAGCTATAACGTCGGTAAGCTCATGAGTTAAGAAAAACAATATGCAAGTAGTAATAATATCGTTGTGTATCCAACAAGCCCACAATCAATCATGCATCCTACGCATAGTCTGCGGCTTATGCACGGAAGTTCCGTCCCCAGTCCATGCCCTTACTAGACATAAACCATAAACAAGTCTATATGCCGCAACGGTTCACAAACCTCGGTGGGGTTTTCCCAACAATAGGGACACTGTGCGTGGGGGTCGCCGAAATAGCCAGGAGGCTCTCCTCGAGTTAGTGATTGTGTATGATAAAAGAGTGGGGACAATGGTAAGAAATTTATGTCTTGTACATTACCACACCACAACAATACCAATGTTTATAATAATCCACGCTAATTTATTTATGAACAATTACAATTACGGATATCTTGGTGATCACACACATTGTAGCAAGCTCACAATTTTGTCAGATACATATGCATGTACAAAAATCAATGTGAGTTGGATACACACTTCCCCCTTTTACTTAACCTTTTAGAGTGAATACATGTTATCAATTTATAATACGAAGCTATAAAATTTTAAGACGGTTGAATTTACAACTCAATTTATAATACAACACAGGTATTCGATTTTTTTTACTTAAAATAAGACCTTTAAGGCAAAAAACGGTTCCAATCCAAACGGGTTTCAACTTACCTAGGCAGGTTTCGATCAGTTTGGGTTTTCCTCTCCACAAACTAGGGGTGTTCATTATTCGAATCCTATTCGAATAATAGAAATTCGATTCGAACCGAATTCGAATAAAAATTTTGATTTCGAATTTTGGCATATTTGAATAGAATAATTATTCTATTCGAATAAATAGATTCGAATTGTAAAATCCCAAATTCGATTCGATTCGAATAACCTGAATTTATGTATTATATAATTTATAATTTTTCAAATATATAATATCCTCTTATAAAAATCGGTTTGGTTTGAGATTTTAACTTCAAATTACTTGTGGGCTTTTATTAAAGGTTTTTTATAGGATTCAAGGTTCAAATCGACAAAACCTTTACCTAGTCATCGATTTCTCAAAGGCGGTCTTTCTTTCGTTTGAACATTTAGGACTATTTTTATATTGTTTAAGACTGCGTTTTTTAGTTGTGTAATGTTGTTGGGGTTGTTTTGAATGGTATGGTTGACAAGACTAAATATTTTTTATTTTTTATTTCAAAAAATAAAATAAAATAATAATTATTCGGTTTATTCGATTCGAATAAGCTTATTCGAATCGGTTTAAGTGATTCTTATTCGAATTCGAATCCTGAAAAAAAAAACTCCAAATTCGAATAAACCTAATAACCCGATTCAATTCGTTTGAACACCCCTACCACAAACCGGTTTTGACCCGAATCAGTTCCATCCGAAATCAAGTGATGTTTTCACCTCTACCCTACAAAATTGAATCCCACATTCAAGTCTCAAACTCTCCTCTCAAATATTCTCAAAATCTGATTCGACTTCTTAATGGGCTGGGCATGTCGTGTTGGGTTGGGTGCATTCAAAAGCCCGTTAAAAGCTCATTTTTAGTTTCAAGGTTCATTGTTTTTTACCAAAACTTCTTGGTTAAAGGATTAAAGCTGGTTTGTTGGATTGTGAATAAAAAATTATCATGAATATAATTTACTAACTGACACAATATATTAATAATTAGCTCACGATGCCATTTAAATCTATTCAAAATTTATTTACCACATGAGTATATTAGTATTATAAATATAATATCATACATTTGTATTTTTATTATAATATATTAGTGTATTAGATAATAATTAAACCACAAAATGTTGGATGTCTACCTAACTCAAATTTTCAAAAGTTTAGTTGCAAGTAGACTCGAATTTATGACTTCTTTGAATGGCAATGACCTTTTATTTGATCTTAACAATTTAATAATATTTTATTGTGTTATTTTTGCTCTTATTAAGCTGGGAATTACTTTTGTTATTATAATTTATAAATAATAGAGTAATTTAAACAAGGTAAAATTGTTAGAATATAAAATATAAGAAGTGTGTACCAAATGTATAAAACTTTATTACTTTTATGTTTCAGTTTTTGATATATTGCTATTGGTATGCATTTAATTTTATAAACAATTATTCAATGTTAATGATAGACATTTACTTTTGGCATATAAACTTTTCAGTTTATTTTAGTGATAATATTTAAGAGAAAATTATATGAAAATTTAAATATTTGGAGTTTACTTTTTGAGTAAACTGTCATTTTCGTCCCTGTGGTTTGGTCAAAATTGTCACTTTCATCCAATAGTTTGTTTTTTTGTATCTGGGTCCTTATGGTTTTAAAATATTGCCATTTTCATCCTCGTGGTTTTAAAATATTGCCACTTTCATCCAGTCAGCTAACACCGTCCGTTTTTCTCAGTTAAATGAGGGGTATTTCAGTCCTTTTACTTATTTGTTTTATTTTTTCATCTTTTTTACTCTCACTTTTTAATCATCCCCAATTTAACCTCTAATTTAATCATCCACCTGCTGGCCTTCTTCCTCTTTTCCTGACCAGTTTCCGACGAGCACCACTGGAACACCTCCGTCGCTTGTTTCTATGATTAAAAAGTGAGAGTAAAAAAGATGAAGAAATAAAACAAATATGTAAAAGGACTGAAATACCCCTCATTTAATTGAGAAAAACGGACGATGTTAGCTGACTGGATGAAAGTGGCAATATTTTAAAACCACGAGGATGAAAATGGCAATATTTTAAAACCACGAGGACCCAGATACAAAAAAACAAACTATTGGATGAAAGTGGAAATTTTGACCAAACCACAGGGACGAAAATGACAGTTTACTCTTACTTTTTTCAGAATTCTTTTTAAAATTATAATATTAGACTCACTTTTTTATTTATTTTATAAAAGTAAATAAAAGTTATAGAAGTGGTGGGGCACTGGTGTGTGACAACTGTGAGTCTGTGCCCAATCAATGCACCATCATCAAGTCTCCTGCTACTGCCGGTGGCACCACCAGTAGTAATCCTCAAGAAACTCCTTTATTTTATATATTTATTCAATATATAATTTTTTTTTCTGAACGGCATGTCGGTTTGGATGTCGCTAACCCCATCTAGTCCAGAGTTCAAGTTTTATCACAGAGGATATTTTTGAAATTATGAATTGCACCTTATGAGGATTGAACCTAGACCTCCACAGTAGGAAAGACTTATGACAAAATCCTCTGACAATCAAACCAAAAGCCTGATGGCAAAAAAAATAATACTTAAACAAAAAAAATCATATGCATGATTAAATATTCATTTTAAAAATTTTAGCTGATGATTTATTATATTAATAAATATTCATATGATAAAAGTTAATTTCCTATTTTTCAAAAAAAAAAAAAAGACTAATATTTATAGCTTGACAAAAACAGTCACGAGACATTTGGAAATTTTGTAAGTACTGAATCTTTAAAGGCTTGTGAGTATTTGGTATGACAGCTTGTTGTAGCTTATACAACCAACTCACTTAAACTTGTATTTTTCTTTGTTATTATTATTAGTTAAATATATATAAAAAGTGTCTGAACATAATAATAAAAATACTGATAAATTTGTAATGTTTTTTGATAAAAAAAAATATCATGATTTATTTCAAGACCAGAATAATATGTAATTTTTTTTAACGTGCTAGCACTAACGCCATCCAGTCAAATTATCATGTGAATTTAGAAAGAAGTCCGCATCTTTGTTGTTCTTACATCATGCGCACACCTCTAGCTAGTTGTGAAGGATTATACTTTCTTGTTCCTTCTTTTTTAGGAGCAACGTTGTCTGCCCTTAACATCTTCTTTGTTCAAAATGTTAAATTTATAAACGATCTTAGTCTGTTGATGATGATGTTGATGTCGGTTTCTTCCCTTTTCGTGACAATTTTGGCGGCTCTTCGTAGGTAGGGAAACCGGCCCTCATCTTCTTCGTTTAGGTCGATGGGAAACTGGACTTCTAAAGACGTTGTGTGTGTTTGATTCATATGTCTTGATTCTTTTTGTTAATTGGTGAGCAAACTCAGCACCCATAAGAGGAACAACAGTCCATTTCGGATGACTTTTAAAAACGTCCCATGTCGATAGGTGAGTGAAGTCTTTGATTTCATAAAACTTCTTATCCTCTCTGTGTGTTGCCTTTAATATTTCCTATTCTAATTGATTCCCCAGTTGTGATTCAAAATGTACAAGGATCCATTTCCAAAACGACTCAGATCATTATTGATTCCCCGATCTAAACCTTAACCAACCCCTCTTCTTGTTTTGTCGGTCTATGGTTTTGACTTTTTCTTGGTTAAAGTATCTGTTGCGGGCATCTCTTCATCGGATTGTTTGTTGGGTTGTTTAGTGGGTTGATTTCTCGTTCGACTCATTGGATTGTTGGATTTGATGTTGACGATAAGCTAGGTTTGGGTTGTGGTAATACAATGGATCCGAATTGGGTTTGATTTTGTGAGAGACGAAATTCATTATACGAATGTTGTGTCAGAAGTTGTGATAATTAGGACTAATTTTTGGAAAATTTTGAATCTGTAGAAAGGGTTGTGGATTGAATTGGGATTGATTTTATTTGAATATTTGAAAATTATTATTTCTTAAGATACATGTCAAGTAATGTTAGAAAGATTTTTTTAGATAGTATTGAGAGAGCTTTTAAAAAAAGTAGGCAGGACTCACCAAGTTAATCTTGCTCCTATCTAGAACACTTTCTTTAACTATGAATGGGTTGGTTGTTCAAAGTAAGAAAATATATGTTGGGTCATTCCTAAAATATTTGTTGAGATTGAACAACACATGGTAACATAATTGGTTTGACTGTTGAAGGTATCTTTTTCCATGAGTTTTATCACAAAGACTCAACATATAATTGAACTATGTTATAAACTTTAAGTGATTTATAAAAAAATTTATAAATTCTATCTTTGAGTAATCATTTCTTAATAATTTGCCATGTATTGAAAAAGCATGTTTTTGACTTGGTAAATATGTCACAGGCATGGCACGGTCAATCCACGATTAGATCCTTTATAGATTAGTTTTTTTTTAATTTTATTTAGCTCTTGACATGGTCAATATAGGTCGAAATCATGCATTGGTCGTGTGTCACATCTTCTCGATTTTTCAACTTTTCTGTTGTACTTGAATTGATCAATGTTTTGCGGTCGATTCACGTTTCTATCAAGAACCACCCTGAGTTTTGTCTCAATCTCCGTCACCGATTTGCTTCCTTATTTAATATTTTGGACATGCGTGCCTAACAATTTGAGGATGTAAAGTATGAAAATTACGGCTAATTTACATGTTTATATTTTTAGCATCGTCAAAACATAAGTGCATTTACATAAAACACGAATTATAATATAATATTAATAAAAATTACAAAATTGGGGCGTTACACAACATCCGGATTACATCCATCCAAACCACATGTATAAACTCAATAACACCCTCTATTGTATTAAGCAAGTCTCTTACGCGTGGTACCAACTATTCGATGTATACATTCTTCAATATTTATTTGTCCTCATTCCATCGTGGTTACAACACCATCTACCTTCTACAATCGCAAACATCATCCTTACCACTTCATCAGTCACATCGCTCATGTCATCTTTTGTCTAATTGCCGAGTCTATTATCATGACTGATTTTGATCGCTTCCGATGTGAGAGTTATTTACATATTTAGAGTTTAACTAAATATAGGGAAACAAAGATAGTGATCGATGGAGAGAGAAGAACAAGATAACTACTTTAAGTGTATTTTAGATAATTTGATTAAAAATCAAATCTTGGAAAAGTTCAAATGTCAATTTTTCTGCTAGAAAAAAGAGTGAGAAAAAGGCAATAATCGGCTCCGTAATTACAGGACTCAACAAATTCAGTTTTTACTCGTTTTCCCAACAAATTAACAACATATAAACAAAAACCCATCTTCTCTCCTCATCTCATCTTTCAACAATCATTCCATTCACCGCTTACAATCTCTATCCTTTTCTTTCACTTCTCCGGCGACATTCGCCGGAACCTGTCCGGAAAACTTGAACAAGAATCACACACTGAAAAGGGTCTCCAGTGCTCTCTTCACTTACTTCTTCAATTGATCACACTGACCAATTCAAGGGTTTTGAGATTCTTTCTTGATTTCTGCAAAAAAAAAATGGGGATTTTGGAATATAATTGGATCAAGATTGCTGCCTTTTCAAATTAAACTAATACCCACAACACCAAATCCAATACCCATTTGAGTAATTTGATTTTAGAAATGATTCAACCATTTTGTTGAAACTTGAAAGTGCAATCAAGAAAGTGGAGATGATGGGGTTATTAGTACAATGTGTTATTGATTAGTTGAAAACTGTGAAGAGGAGCAGTTGAAATTGAATGAAATGGGTGGTTGTGCAACATTTACAGGTGGTGGAGAAGGTAGTAAAGGGGACAAATCTAGTTTGAGTGTATTATCTCAAGCTAAAATGATACTGTGGATGACTAGGGGTATGACAACTTTGTTGCTATGGATCTGTGTTGTTCAGTTATTGACTGTTGGGGAGGTTTGGGGTCCAAGATTGTTGAAAACTTGGCCATCTTGTTATACACCTATGCAAACTAACATCCATTCTTCTTCATCTTCATTTTTGGAACCCAAAGTTTTTCTTCCACCCAAAAGTAAGTTCTTGAATCTTTAACTTGTTTGATTGTAAATTGAATTGAATATTGTAGCTTTTTTGAGTTCTTGAATGCCCAATTGTACATGATGGTTCTTTATCAGTTTATCGTCGAATTAGTGATAAGTTTTTATAATTTCGGGTTTTATAAATCTTGAATTTGATTCTGTTCACTTTAGGGGCTTACAAGAACAATGGTTATCTTATGGTTTCTTGCAATGGAGGGCTTAATCAAATGCGAGGAGCGGTTAGTTTGTTGTAATCTTGGATTTTTGTCTGTTTTAGTATTCAACTTGTTAATTTGTTATTTGGATATGCAGATCTGTGACATGGTGGCAGTTGCTAGATACTTAAATGTCACACTTATTGTTCCAGAATTGGATAAATCATCATTTTGGGCTGATCCTAGGTAAGTTAAATCATCTCCACAAATCAAGTTAGCAAACAAATTACATAAATTCTGATACAAGATTTCGAATTTATAATTATAATTTCCAGTGACTTTGAAGACATCTTTGATGTTGATCATTTCATCAGATCCTTGAGGGATGAGGTTAGGATATTAAAAGAGCTTCCTCCGAGGCTTAAAAGACGAGTTGAACATGGAAATTTTCACTCTTTAGCACCGATTAGTTGGTCTGATATTTCTTATTATCATAATCAGGTTTGCTTTTTGCTCATAATTCATGTTAAGTTTAACTTATCAACATGAACAATGATTCTAACTTATTATTGGTCCACAGATTCTTCCTCTTATCCAAAGGTATAAAGTTGTGCATTTAAACAGAACCGATGCTCGACTTGCAAACAATGGCCTCCCTCTAGAGATTCAAAAACTCCGTTGTCGAGTAAATTACAGTGGTTTAAAATTCACTTCGCAGATTGAGGAATTAGGTGAAAAGGTTGTGAAAATCCTCAGAAAAAATGGGCCTTTTTTAGTTCTTCATCTTAGATATGAAATGGATATGTTGGCATTCTCTGGCTGCACACAAGGGTGTAACAGTGAAGAAGTTGAAGAATTGACAAGAATGAGGTGATTTTTGAAACAAGATTCAATTTTTATTTTTACCCTTTTTTTATTTTTTATTAATCTCAATTGGGTCATTTTTTTGAATTGTTAGATATGCTTATACATGGTGGAAAGAGAAAGAAATCAACTCTGATTTCAAGAGAAAAGAAGGGTTGTGTCCTATGACACCAGAAGAAACTGCTTTGATTCTACGTGCTTTGAAGATTGATCGAAATATTCAAATTTACATTGCTGCGGGTGAAATTTATGGCGGTGAAAGACGAATGGCTAGTTTAGCTGCAGAGTTCCCAAATCTGGTTAGTAAAACTGATTATCTAAGGGTAATCAAAATTACCACTTTACCCGTGTAAGGCTAACGGTTGCTGTGAATAGGTGAGAAAGGAGACACTGCTGGACCCTTTGGAGCTCGGGTTCTTTCAAAACCATTCATCACAAATGGCTGCACTTGATTACCTTGTTTCTTTAGAAAGTGATATCTTTGTTCCAACATATGATGGAAACATGGCTAGAGTTGTTGAGGGTCATCGAAGGTATTTCATTAATGTCTCATTCAGTACTTAACACATATCAGAGTTGGCAATTTTGAGTTATTTACTTGTAAACGGGTCGATTTTAGTTGTGATATATCTCAAGCAGTTTGTAAGTGGTCCAAAATCTATTTTTAGTTCATATAACATCCTAAATCATTTTTATTCAAAGATCTGGTTTAAATTGTAATAATTTTTTTTCTGTAATCATAATACCACATTAGTTATTTTTTAAAATGGAGAAAAATGTTTACGGGCCAACTCAGCCTGGCCCGACCCGTTAACAAAAGCTCATTTTGACCCGATACCTAACCTTCCCATCTTACTACTCTTAACACAGAATCAACACTTGTCATTTTCTTGAAAAACTTCTAATTTTGATGAAAATGTTCTCCAGATACTTGAGGTTCAAGAAGACCATTCGGTTAGACCGAAAAGTCTTGATTGACTTGATAGATAGATACAGTGAAGGGTCACTGAATTGGGAGGAGTTTTCAAACACAGTCCAAGAAGTCCATGTGGATCGAATGGGTCGCCCGGCCCGGAGAGTGATGATTTCTGATAGACCAAAGGAAGAAGAGTATTTCTATGCAAACCCATATGAGTGTTTGGATTCATGAAAATATTAACTTGATCTTTACCACTAATTATCTCTGTTACTTGGAGATTATGTTTAATTGTGTATACTTACACAGTATACATTTTCTTTCACCAAATGCCATCATGTCCATATGTTGAAATTGATAAAAGAGTATTTAGGGTTTTGGGCATGTAGCATCCATTTATTTGAGAGTATTTGAAAATATAGTATACAAAAAGTTTCTAGCTTTAATACAAAATTTCATATCATCTTATGCTTGTTAAAATCCAAGGATTGTAAAAAAGAAAAATTATATTTTTTAGTTGAAAAACGAGTTAAGAAAGTTTATTTTCATCGTTCTCGTTAAAACACGTTGTTCTCACTTGAACCCAACTCAAAATAAGTATCCAATTTATGATTAGTTATAGAGTAATTCAGATTCTAGTCGGCCATTACGCCCTTGAATTTCAATATCAAGATGAAATTTAAGTAAGGGGGTGTTTACTTCGTAGAATATTTATGGAAGAACTTAAATGTTTTCAATGAAATGACATTAATTCTAGTGAAAACTTATAAAAGTGTTTGGTTCATAAATTTATTGAAAAGAATTGAAATGTGAATGATAAAATGATAATACTATCTTTAATAGCCACCCTCGCTTCAGTCTGTCACACTTCTCACCCAACCCAAATCTGGTTTTTTATCCCCTTCCTAAATTGCCACTACCACCCAACTGAATCTTCAATGGGGGAGACGGTTGGTAAAATGATAGATAGTGGGTCCAGCTTGAGCGTAGGTTCATCAGTTGTTCAGATCTCTACTGATTCAATCTCTTCTCTACCTTATAAATAAGCAAACTAGATGCACATAGTTTTCTTTTTATAGATATTCTTATGACATATACTAATACAAATTATTCAAGTATTAAATATTATAATCAAATATTGTTATCAACCTATATGTAAATATACATTGGTAAAATAATAATACAAAGTTTTCTTTTTCTCTTCAAGGTGTGTTCTTTATTTCAGATTGTTAAAAAAAACATAACTATTTGATAATATCAAATTTTTACTTTAAATTGTTATTTTCTATGTATTACGATAGATGTGATTACCTTAATTCAGTTCGCCCACTATTTTATTTATGTTTTATTAAAAATGTCCCTTCTGATTTATAATGAAGTTGTTTAACACTGATTTATGTTTTATTAAAAATGCCCCTCTTATTTTTTTTCTCAATCATGTGATTATAAATACACCTCAACCGCATATGTAATTAGTAACTATTTAAAGTAATTTCAATCATATATTATCTCAAAATATCATTTTTTAATTCTTAAATCTCCATTAATAACTATTTATTATTTCTTTATTCAACACCGTGTCATATAATAAAGTGTGTAGTTACAGTGACTATGTAATCAAACACACACGAAAATATAACGATTTCGATAAGGTGAAAGACAAATTTTGAATCTATTTAACTAATTTAATGTTTTGAACATAAACTCACAAACTGAATTTTAAGTTTAACTAATTTTCATATCGAGTCATAATCCGGTTTTCGGTGTTATGAGAAAAATGATCTAAACTAACTACATATAGAAAAACGTAAAACAATTTCAAACTCAGATTTTTTAAAATATATCGAAACTAATAAATCAAAGTAACATGTTTGATCCATATTTTAGGGTGGATAACTTCAAATTATGAAATATGTTATGTACTATTTTAGGGCGATCCAAGAATTCTGAAGTCGTTGAATGATCCAAGAAATGAGGTTTTTGGGTCTTTTTTAACCCCTAAAAAAAGAGTCAAAATCACCATTAAATTATTCCTTGGATATAAGAGCTAATATAATTTAATAATCATCACTAAAGCATGTAACTTTACTTGGAAAACAAGTAATAGAAAATTGTGCAAAGAACATTAATTAAAAAACAAGATATCATCGAAATATAGCATGCTAAACTTCAATTGCAATGCATTAGTAAAATGACAATTTCACTTTTATTATTTTTAGTAGCAATATTTATTGTAATATAATATATTGATATTGTTTCTCATAATTTGTTTCTATCGACCTTTTATTTGTTTAAATATCTTTCAATAGCCAATTGCAATTCATGAAGTAAAGTCATGTTTAAAATGTTAAAGTTCCACTCATTACCCGTACCCGTTTAATAACCAAGTACATGATGATATGTTATTTTTAATAACGAAATATATTAACAAGTTAAGTAAATTAAATGATAGTTCTTATTGTTCATAAAAATTATAGATTTATTTTTTTTAAGATTTGGACTAGTTTGGACTATAAACGGTCAAAACACGATACATATCTGTACATGTAAAAAAATTCGAGTATCATGAATTAATCTAAGATAAATTTTATACAAATTGGTGTTTTGAACCTGTATAATGGTTATTAGTGATTATAATCATTGAAACTGTTTTAGATAAATGATTCAAGAATTTATACGTAAAATGCGATTTTTGGTGAATTCCATTTCAACAATAGGTTTAAATTTAATCCAAACCATTTCGGACGGTTGAGCATGTTCATCCAACCCAACCAGTTTGATTTATCGTTTTCGAAAACCACAGTTAACGGTTCAGCCAAAACTTTTATCAACAGCAACCGAACCACACTCTGAATACCTTAAAACGGACCGAAGAGAAGCACTAGTCAGAGACGAAAGAAATGGATGGGATGGGATGTATACATCCACACATGATGTCCCTTTTCCTTGGTCTCAACCAAAATAGCTGCAAATTCATAAATGGATGGATTCAAGAGGAGCAGCTTCTCTAATTTGCAATGGAAGCCTATGACTATAAATAAAGTGAAAGTAAATACACATTTTCTGCTTCGTGTAAACATGTACAAAGCAACAAACTTCCACGATAATCATCAACTGCAACGATCCGACTAATTACTGGTTTTCGTTGGTCCTGGGCCTCTTATGTTCTTGAATGCTCACCTCATCTCCCCTCCTAACCCCACACATTGCTTGAGATAAAAATTCATGATCCTGAATACCCATCAACATGGTTAGAAAGAAACCAGGATCCAGTGGAACAACATATAAAGTTCATTTCCAGGGGTTTTCTATAGGAAGCCCGTACAAGTGGCAATACTATGAAAAAGACTAGACTAAAAGAAAACATGTCAAACATGGTTTTTTTTTCATAACCAGGGGAACCTGCTTACATAGTAAACCCCTGAGCCCCGACCAATCTCCTACTAATCGGTCAGAACATGGGAAATCGCGGCCTAAGCCGGGTAGGTGGCCTTGTGGAGAGACTAGAACCCAATACCTCATGCTTGTGAAGCATGAGGCTTACCACTTGCACCACTCCACAAGGTTATGTCAAACAAATTTTAAAAGTCGCCTAAAGTGTATTTTAAAGCATAAAACCTCCTAAATTATTTTATTCAAGAAATATATTATTGTTGAACGGATGGTTCCTATGATAAGATCAAATTTCACTTTTGGTCCTTTCGTTTGGAAAATTACGCACACGGCCCAAGTGTTTGCTTAGTCATAAGTCGCAAGACATTTGGTCCTTGGAATGGATGGCTGCTTGTTTCGGCATTAACTTTTTAAAAAGCTCAATTTTACCCCTCGACTTAAAAACGAACAAAAAAACTGATGAGATCAAGAGATTGTTGATTTGAGAAATGCTTGCAGGTTCAGATCTAGAATAGAAGAAAGGGGGTGGTGTACGGTGGTTCTTGCTGCATCTTCAACCCTACCGTTGCAGTAGTGAAACCCAGAAGAAGATGAAGAAAAAGGGACGAGTATTTAGGGTTATATATTTTTTGTCCTTTTTTTACAAGGGTATAATAGTCACTTCACATGAAACTAACAAAAATTTAGCGTCAGTTAGTGAAAAAGACGATGTGTTATGACTGAGCAAACTGTTGGACAATATGCGTAATTTCTCATAAGAAAAGGACTAAAAGTGAAATTTGACCTTACCATAGTGTAATTTTTAAACTATGTAATCATATTTGATAAAATAATTTTTATTTGAAAGTAAATAAAAACTTAGAGAACTCGGCTTGATCCATACCAAAACTACCTGTTTGGACATGTTACCAAAGATAAAAAAACTCATTTTTCCCTCACCTGATGCAAAAGAGCTACTGGTGACTAGAAAGATTAAGACATTTTTTTCTTTTTTTATGGTGTTTGTTGAAGCTTTAAATCACAATTATACCATGAGCTAATCCATTGATAGTAGACATGATTACACCACCATGCTACCACCAGTGCAAGTTACAACTCATCTTCACTACTACACTATTCATTATATCACGGGATAATTTCATATACCCCTATCAGAGCTTGGTATAATATCATATTTACCCAAAAAAAAATCATAATATCAAATTTATGACTCGTAATCCCTTCCCTTAAAACTTGTATTAGGAAATGAGAGTTTAGAGTGTATAGAGAAAGAGAAGGGTATAATGGTCATATTATAAACTGCATTTGAAAAAAATGGATAAATATGAAACCTTTAGTATTTTGAATCGGTATGTTTGATATTAATACTTTTGGTTGGGTAAATATGAAATTACCCCATATTAAGGTAAATTTAATCAGTTGCAAGCGAAGTTCTATGCACATATGAACTAATTTAATGAAAATAATATTAACAAATATATAACGATAAAAAAAATATTTAATTTACCTTGATCCCAAAGGACGTTGAAGTTGCTTCGCTGTTTGTCCCTTTCCTGATATCTAATTGTACAGAAATACTGGCTTGTGATAAATCAACTCCAGAAGAACCCAGTGCACGTGTTAGATTATTCAACAGCCTATGGGAACACCAATTTATCTCAAATAGGTCTAATAAAAAATCATAAAAATTTAAAAATTAAAGCAAATGCTCACCCCTTAGAATAGGCATTTGAGATGCTAGATTCTTCCAGAACACTTGGAGGGCAGCTTGGAATAGCACTGTCACTTGAAAAAGGTATAGAATTCCAAGTTTGTGGTCTGGATTGTGAAGTCAAGAGATCAATATCAGGGAAAGGACTGTGGGTAGGCTCAGATTCATATGTGTTTTGCTGTAATGACACGTCAACATGATCTGTTGCTTTGAAGGCAATCGGGCCACTCATGATGGGTTCTACCAAACTATGTGGATCTGTAAGCATGGCTTGGGTGAGAACAATATTACCCTCGTCAACAGAACCGTTTTTTATTGGCTGTGATTGATCTGCAAAGTTATCTGTACCACAATTTCCTCTCTGTTTGAAAATAAAAATTATAGATCAATATCATGTCTGCTTGCAATGATGACATAATACACGCACGATCAGAGTTCCTTGCTTTTGACATACAATAGTCTTTGGCCTATTTCTCAAGTAATATGAAATCAATAAATTTAACATGAAGCAAAAACGTAATCCACTCAACCTTAACTCAATGAGTGGAAAGTAATCTATGCTCATTAGCATCTACTACAACAGCACATGACTTGTTTAATGTAGTCAATTTTTATAAACCTAAACATGCTCCATGATCAGATAAAGTTCTTTTAGTTATACCCAAACTCTAGATTATTAACACCGACTAATCAATTCCTTATAAGATAATATTAATATTCATAAACAAATAAGTAAAAAAAAAGAAACATGTTGATCATATCCAAAGTTCACCATTCTTTGCTTTAAGTAAACTTTGTATGATGAAC
Organism: Smallanthus sonchifolius; assembly: GCA_023525975.1. Classification (NCBI taxonomy): domain Eukaryota; kingdom Viridiplantae; phylum Streptophyta; class Magnoliopsida; order Asterales; family Asteraceae; genus Smallanthus; species Smallanthus sonchifolius. The sequence goes on along the minus strand of CM042041.1, from coordinate 52,828,147 downwards.
TGTTATTACCAATTTTTCCTCAAGATCAAATTATCAAGCCAGTTTTAGAGTGGTAAGGTAATGTACTTTTTGACGACTAAGGTAAAAACTATGTTTTTTGGAACGGAGTAATCTTAGATATGCCATCAATCATAAGCAAACCAATAAATGCTTTACTAGATTCTTAGTAATATCACAATCTGAAATTCATGAAAAATACTAGGCTACTATAATAATTTTAATGAATTTCATAGCTCCTTCAGACATGCCTAAGTTATGCCTTGGTTTAGTGTATATGTTTAATGCACACAAATAAAAAAGAAAATATCTATAAGTCTACACAACTGTGAATAATTACTTGCATTTGTTAGTAAGTAGTCTAAAGCTTCACTTGATATGCATTTCCTTATACATCATCGTCATCATCTTATAAACAGTTTAGCTGACTAAGATAATTTCTGTCATGAACTTGAAAACCGCAATTTAAGATTCATTTTGTCTTCCTAATGGAATCATCTATATGCGGATCTTCCCATTGCATGTGCTATCACCAGTTGTTTGTTTAAAATTACAACCATGTAAATGATTATGCTAGATTTTGAATACAGACCATATTAGTCACAGTCCTTTTGTGGAAATATTTGGCCAGCAGCATCCTAACTTAGATGACTTATAACCGGTACTTTCATTCGAGAACAATCATGCCCACCAAGTTTAGAATTTGTGAATCAAAGAAATTTAATGATATTTCGTGGTATAAACGCATTAAGAAAAAGCCTACTTTAACCTCAGAAACAGAGTCAAGACAACAAGCAGATTCCAACCATGTTAATATAAAGTCTGCTAGTAAAATTCCGGAGCTCATTAGAAACACATCTAACCCTTCCTGAATCCTACAATGAGAAACTCATACATAACACATTAGATCTCCAAGAACTTTGGTTGGTAATTGAAAGTGTGATAACAGGTACACAGTGACACGCCATCAATTGCCAAAGAAAGAAACAAAAGAACCTCACCCAGTAACAAAAACATAACAAACAAATATTTAAAACAGACAAAACTCATTACTAAAATCATATAATGGAGAATGACAATACACAACTTCTACCCAAACAAGTAAGAACAATATAGTAAAAAACAAAATGCAGATATGATGATTATGAATTTTACCCATGGCATCAATTTACTTGACTCTGGACTCCAACCTTGATATGTTCCTTCATACACCTGCAATTTTTCTTGTAAAAACTGGATATACTGTATGACCTACATTCACACACACACTCCCAAAGTCATGTTCAAGCATCAAAAAACTACACGAAAAGTTGTATGCAGCAGCAAGGATCCAAACCTCCAACAAGAATGAAGCCCTGTCTCTTTTCTGATCATTTTCAGGAATGAGGTCCCTCAAAATCTGAAATCTGCATACTTTCAAGATCATTATCTTCATGCATAATAACAAAGTTCACAGAATCTTGTTCCAGAACTTAGCAACAAAATGAAAGGGTTGCGTCACGTTGCATGTCGAACTTCTGTATTCACAATAGCAAAAGCATGAATTCCAAAAAAGCACATATTTTGGAACTCCAAATCATCCAGATTAATAACACCACATGAATCCTATCCTCAACTCAAACAAGTAAATAGAATCCCTCTAGACCTATATAATTTGACTCACTGAAAATATCAAACACATCACAAAATCGGCCGTACAAATAAGCACAAAATTAACCGATTTGCTATCATCTCATTCAAGCAAATCATATTTATGTAATTTTCAGAAACAGGACAGACGAAAATCAAGCATGCATACAGCATACCTCTCATTAATTTTGCTCCTTCTCCGCTGCTCCGTCTCAGAATGCTTCGACCGATGAGAACTCGCCTTCTGATCGTTCTTTCTCCCATCTACATTCAATTTCAAAGTTCAATTTCACAATTATGCATGCATACATCTAGATACACAGCATATGTATACGTATACAGAAAAACCTTTATGTGACGAACCATCAGTGGCTCTCGAAATAAAATCTTCTTCATCCTCTTCTTCTTCCTGATGATGATTCTTCACAGACCTAACCATCACCTCAATTCCTACAGAATACACACAAAATTCCAGCAATTAACAAAAACCACGCTTCCACAAACACAGATACAGATAGCGAAAGAAGATACTTGTGAGATGGAGCCGCGACCAGTGTAGCGGCGTGGCGACGGCAGCGATGGTGTCCGGTAGGGCGGAGGAGTGCGATGGTTAAAATTCCGGATAAATGAGAACGGTACAACTGTACGGGTTACTGAAAGCCCTAGCTCGATTCTTTTTCAATAAGTGGTGGTAATGCTTGGTGATAAAATGCGCGGTGTGTTACATTTACACCGATACATTGACCGGGTTTATTTTAATCAAATGTGATTTGTATCTTTTTATAACGAGGAGTAAATTACTATTTGAATTTATGACGTTTGTCCTAAAAATATGTAATATATAGGTTTCTAATATACTATTTATCAAAGTTTTTCTAACTATATTCAGGTTTTTTTTAACTCTTATTCAAATATGTAACTATATCTTATTTATAAAAACCGGATTTATGGTTCGGTTTCAGTTATGATATATGTCTTAACCTAATATTCGAATAGAACCTACATGTTATGTTTTTTGTATGAATGCTTTAATTCGATGTTATGAAATCGTTAAATCATGGTAAAGTCTGAGAGTTTATGTGAAATATGGCCAATGAGCCGGTAGTGGAGTGGTTAGAAAGAGACCTGGTGTTCCTTGTGACCCAGGTTCAATCTCTGCTCTCCCAATTAGGTTGCGAGGCATGCAAATAAGGCCTAGCTCTTAAGCTGATGCACCTGGGTTTTACCCACGCTGATCCAGGGTTCGAGCCTCGGCTCTCCCTCAAGCCCAGAAGGAGCCGTATTGGGTGGGATTTTTCCTTGGATGCTTTCTAACTCTGACTTCAAGTTAAGACAACATATTGGCCAGGGTTGGACGACGCTCTCCCATGTGAACCGGGGAAGGGGGGGTGCGACGTCACAACATTTAATGTTCGTTCAAAAAAAAATGTGAAATATGCATTACATTTATTAAAATCATTTACTTTTATCACTTCTCAATTTTATATAAACATGGCGCAAGTAAAACAAGCATCTAGTGGTCGATCGAACCGAACTATAACTCAACTATTTTGTGTATTTAATTGAAACCTAAATTAACCAAACCAGTCTTCAACTAAGCCATAAATGCTCTTTCATGGATCATTTGTAAAAGCATGTAAATAAGTATAAACAAAAACACATTGACATAAACAATAAAAATCTCATTCATAACAAAGCTATTTAAGAGGACCGAGGAAAGTGAAATGAGGAAAAATATTTCCTCTATAATAGTTAGTTGTTACGGTGAGACGCCGACTCAAAACAAGAATATAAATCTATATCTGATAAATAAGTAATAGTTGCATCACGTATCACAATTTATAAGTCTAAAAATCTTATTTTACTTACTCTTTATTATTACTAACTATTTAATATTTCATTTATAAAACTTAAATCTTCGTCATTAATTATTTAATATTTTTCAGTCAACCTTATAAGACACTAAGTCGTAATTAATAACATAACAAAATGACAGGTCGGTGGAGAACTATTCATCACAAGATAATTGATTGGTCCACGTCACTTGCAAAGGGAAGCAAATTCATTTCCTACCTCAATATTTTATTTTATTTTGTGCTGCCTTCCCTTTTATTTCCTACCTCAATGTTTTGTTTTATTTTATTTTATTTTCTGCTGCCTTCCCTTTTAATCTTTTATGCTTTCCTTTTTATCCTTTAATTTTTCTTATTTCAGTTTTTATTTGAATTCATTTTTTTTAACTTTGTTTCTGTTTTTGTTCTTTGTTTTTTACTATTTTGTTTTAGACTCTAATTCTTTGATTTTTTTTTGTCTTTTTTTTACCTTAAATTTTCTTTTTCTTTTTATTTGTTTATATATATAGGGGAAGGATCAAGAGAAAACTACAAAGTTAGGCGAAAACCAAGAAAACCATTAAAACAATGTGTAATACTATGAGTTACGTATACGTAACCGCACTATTTTTGTTTTCTGTTTACGTATGCATAACATTATGGGTAACGTATACGTAAGCCAATATTTAAATGATTTTTTTGGTAAAAATGTGTAATATTACATTGATACTCTTATAAAAAAATAAAAATAAAATAAAATAAAAAAATAAATATTATTATATTATTGGTTAAAATTGATTTTTTTAGTGGTTTTCTCGGTTTTCGCCTAACTATGTGGTTTTCTCTGGAACCCTCCCCTATATATATATATTTTTTACTTTAAGTCAATTTACATTTTTTGTTAGTTTTTTTCTCCTTTTTGGATTTCTTTCTTGATTTTCAACGTCCCCATCATAAAGCACGAATTTGTGTGAATTTTTCGACGTTAACTTCTTTCATGATCTAACGCCTATCGTCGCAACGCACCGGTTAAAGTTTACTAGTTAAATATACAAAAACTAACTATTCACGAGGGGCATTGACAATTCAAGCTTGTTTGATAAAAAAAAGGAAGCAAATGATGAGAAGCCCAAGACGGTTGTCGTCAACCATAAAGACAAGATCAACGCATAAACCTGCACGGCCAATCCGGCAATGGCAGTATTTGAGCAAATGGCACTAATCCATCATTTGTTGACCACTTCATTCTATCTCCTTTTGTTTCTTGATCAACCATCCAATGTAGTAGTAGTAGTATCCGTTCATGATCAACAGGTTTCTTCTTCTTTTTCCCGCATTAATTCTTGTTTATTTACTTATCCACCTTCTGCCCTTTGTTTTTGATTAATGGGGGTTTATGCAATATACATGTTTAACATAAATAAACAATAAAGAGTATGGAATCAAAGATGAATGTGCTCTGCACTGATCTGATAAAAGACACCCTGTATGTGTTCGACGAAATGCCACACAGAGCTTGGTAGATGATAGTTTCTTCATACTATATTTGATCAATGTGTGGGCAAGAATCACGAGCCTGTGATCTATGCTGTCAATTTAGATCAGGCTCTTCATGTAAAGTTCCTTTGAAGCATAGAAAATAACCCCATCATCTATTGTTTGCTTGATTGTTTTGTAACTTTTCCCTTGATTGTGATTTGTGATTTAATTTATCTTGATGAGTCAGCCCACTAATGTTACTTTGTAGTCCTGGAGAGCCTATTTGCACTTTGAATGTAAAAAAGAGGGTCCTGTTATCAGGACAGGCTTTTAATATAGCAAGTTAGGGTTACTTTGTGCCATCACCAAAAGCCGGCATTGATGTTTCCAAGACTATAGCATATAACTTTTAAGGGGTGGCACAGTAATAAGCACCTAATTCCTCTCTAGCGGAGGTCTCAGGTTCGAATCCTACTTCCACCCGGTTCCTGCCATAACCTCTTTAAGGCCACGTGCCTAACACAAGTTGCAATTTACCTGATCCCGTTAGTTAGCATGGTATTGGTGCGCTGGGTCCCGTGAGTTTTGCGGTAAGGGTTCTCATGATTACTAAAAAAAAACCGCAGCATATGTGTAAAGCTTTTAAACTGTAATTTCTCTCAAACCTCATTTTTCACTCTCTATGGAGAATCTGAGTTTAGCTTTATTGACTGGGACATTAACCTGACATTGCTTATTTGAGATTACATTCTTGTTCCATTTACTATCGATGGGTACCTAACACACTAATAATGTACAATAATGCGATAGACCTACCACGCTTTTGTCTGATGGCCTGTCACACCCAAGGCCAATTATTTTAGTAAAGGAACGGACGAGAGCGCTTATGGCACCACATTGGCTAATTTGTATTTGTCGCTTCTAATCTTCTTGACCTTGTAACATCCATCTTGAGACTTATGTTCAGTTTTTGTTTTGTTCATAACTCTTAATCATGTAGATATGTTTGCTTATCATTATGCCAAATAATTGACAATGGTTCCAGTCCGAAACAATCTTAAGATGGCAGAGGCAAAGTATTGATTCAATCTCTTGAGAATATCAGCAAGTTTCATATCAGAATGCACCATGCTAAAATCTTGATACAAAATTTACTAGATGATGTTTATATAGTTAAGGGATAATAACACGCAGTAGCAAGATTTCACGAGATTTCCTTTTTATGCAACACACTTAAAAATAAGTAAACAATTGTGTTTACTTTTTGATGACACAGAACCTGAAGAAGTTGCTTACAAGATGTTCTTATTGTTAGTGAAAAGAGAGAAAAAGTATGGTTCACAAAGTTGATTTAGTAATCATTGGAGTCTCTGTTGGTCTGGCTGTTGGCTTGCTTATAGCAGCACTCGTATTCTTTGGCGTATGGTGGTACAAAAGACATAAATGCCCCTCATCAGCACTACCTACACACAAAAGTAGTGGTATAGACACAAGTATTATCTTGAGTAAATCCTCCGACAACTCGGTAACAGTTAAACTGTCGACTTATCCTACAAAAACTTCACCAATTGCTACACTGTATAACAAGGCATCAGCATCTGCACTACTGAAATACTCTTACAAGTATGTGCTTTTCACAGCATTTATCTTTTACTATGTTTTAACGCGCTTAAGCATATATTTTACCAACAAATACAACTGAATTATACTTCTCAGGGACGTCCAGAATGCCACGAAAAACTTCACAACTGTATTGGGACAAGGATCTTTTGGTCCTGTTTATAAAGCAGTGATGCCAGCTGATGAAATTGTTGCTGTAAAAGCTCTTGCTTCTGATTCCAAACAAGGTGAAAAAGAGTTTCGAACTGAGGTAAAGTTTATATAACCCAACGTTTAACAACCCTGAATAGTATTGTTGCTGTTTTGCCTTGTAATTTAAAAATCTTTCTGCAGGTATCTGTTTTAGGAAGGCTGCATCATAGAAATTTGGTGAATCTAGTTGGGTACTGTGTAGATAAAAGGCAGCGAATGTTAATATATGAATACATGAAGAACGGAAGCTTGGCTAGCTTTTTATACAGTAAGTTGGTTATTAGTTTTTTTTTATATTTGGAACACCAGTTTAGTACATTAATTGCCCCATCTCAAAGTAATTGTTATGATTAACCATTGTTAGATGAAGAGAAGCCCACCTTGAATTGGGAAGAGAGGATTCAAATTGCTCTTGACATATCTCATGGAATAGAATATCTTCATGATGGGGTAAATATATTCATACCCTCCTATCTTTTACTTATAGTTTTTTAATTATTTGTAGAAAGTTAATTTATACTAATTCTTCAAGCAGGCAGTTCCACCTGTCATACACCGAGATTTGAAGTCTGCTAATATACTGCTAGACCACTTAATGAGAGCAAAGGCAAGATCTTAAACCTCAATCATAATATTCTTGTCATCTGATTTGAACATCCAGTATGAATAAATGTTCTTTTAACACTATGGTGATCAAATAGGTTGCTGATTTTGGCCTGTCTAAAGAAGAGGTTAATGATGATAAAAATTCTTGTGTTAAAGGTACATACGGCTACATAGATCCTGTGTATGTATCTACAAACAAATTCACCAAAAAGAGTGATATCTACAGTTTTGGGATTATCCTCTTTGAACTCATTACAGCCATTCATCCACATCAAAATCTCATGGAATATGTCAATCTAGTAAGTTAATACTCATTTTTTTAGAAATGTTACTATAGATTCTTTATAACTCCTCACTAAAGATCCTAGCTTATATAATGTATTAATACAAGTCTATAACAAATATATTAAGGGGATGCTCTATAATTAAAAATATATATTTAATTTTTTTTACACTACAAATAAGCCTTTCCTGTGTTTGTCAATGTGTACCCTGTTTATATGCTAGAACCACCCATCCTATTTAACCATTAACTTGTTACCATTGAAGGGAGTTTAGTCAAAATCTTTAATATATTTAAGACCTAGGTAGTAACATTGTGAAAATGGACCTTTTATTATCTGAATATATTGGACTACACAACACCAAAGGAGCATTCTTTTATCTTTTTTCATGTTTTCATTCTACATTCTGACTTTCTTGGTCAAATTATAACTTCTCAAAGATATTGCAGCAATTCAATACAAATGTTTTCCAATCTATAACATTCATTATAAAACCTTCTTGTAATTTGTAATTCCATATAAGTTTTAAGAATCTTGATCGATTGGGAAGTTGATAAATAGTAGTTAAGAACCTCAAAGTCAAACTGAATCAACTTCCTTTTCACCTTAGGTTGTTGATATACAATATCTGTTATTGTCAGGCAGCCATGAGTTCAGATGGTGCAGATGAAATCCTTGACAAGAAACTGGCGGGAGAGTGTGATCTTGAAGAAGTTAGAAGCTTGGCTAGAATAGCTCACAGATGCTTGCACAAAGCACCCAGAAAACGACCTACCATTGGCGAGGTTTCACAGGATATAAAAAAGCTAAAACATAAGCATATAATGAGATCGGAGAGCAGTAGCACCATGTCATTTGGAGGACAAGAATTCTCAGACATCATGGGTTGCCTAGAGTTGCAACAGAATCAGTTGAAACAAATGACCAGAATCGATGAAACCTCACAAATGAGAATTTGAAGTAAGAAGAATATCATCTCTTTGGTTCTTTCAGTTCATTTTCTGATGCATTTGACATGTTGTTGGACTAGGTTTTTAAACTTGAAAAACAACATTGTTTCATGTTTAGATTGTTCAATTTGGCATAATAACAAGTTAGGACTTTGAAGGTTCACAAACAACAGTTTCAAAAAATATAAAACTAAATATCTTAAGAAGGTAACTTCAATGCATAACTGATTTTCAGTAAGTATACAAAAGTATAAATAGAAGAAATAAACACATATGCACTTGAACCTGCATCCAAACATAGGCGCTGCTACACCGCGTGGGTTCACCGCTGACTCGAGTAATCTGATTTGAGCCCTCGTAAAGATTTAGACGTTAGAAGCCGGTTTCTTCACAAACCATTGCAGTTAAAGCTAGCGGTTTAGTAGATTGAAGCATCAAATCTTGGCTCATAAAAACAGACCTGACTGTCATACAACTGAAGGGCACAGCCCATAATCCAAGACCACACCTTTTTATCAACGTCATAAAGCAAGCCTTTCCCTTGATTCCAAGATGTAAAAAGAATCAAATTATTCTGTCCAAGGCACTCAAATCTCTCTGCAGATAACCTCAAGAGAGCTCTAAAGTATCTTGATGGCATTCTAGTAATTTCGACCCACATCACTTTCACAAGATCTAACTCCCAAATTTTCATACTTTGAAGAGTACTATAAAGCCCAACTCTACCAACCAGAAATAACCGGCTTTTGGTGCCTGAAATCAAATACCCGTCTAATAAAGATCGTGGGAATTTTGCGGGTATGTGTTCCCAATAGCCCGTGTCAAGCCTATACATCATTAGCCCGAGTGGTGAAAGTGTTTCAAGATACAATCTTGGGTCACAAAATGCCATCTTTGATGAGCAAAGATTGGCAGTTGGCATCTTTTGGTGCAAGGACCATTTATTAAGCTTTGAATCGTATACTTCAATCGGAAATGATTGGTCACCATAGAGATCGTTTGCAGCAATAATCTTGAAAGACTTTTCTTTTCGGTCAACAACCATGGTCAACTGTCGTTGCTGGTTATAATGCATAGTTGGTAGTATTCTACATGTTTGTGTGAGAGGATTGCAGATTAGGGTTTTGAAAGTTGACCCATCAAGACCCGAAAAGCAAACTAGCCCGCCTGATGATCCCACTAACCAAATAGCCCACTGAGGTAGAAATGTGAATGGAATTCTGTACCACTGTTTTAATGGCAAGCTAAAAACTGAACATTGTGGTGTTTGAGATTGTGAATTTTTCCAAAATGTGAGAAGGCAAGGCCCGTGAGACGGGACCTGTGAATGAAACTTTAAAAAACCGTTATCTAACAAGATCGAATTCCATCTTTTACAAACAGAACGAAGACGGAAGATCATGAAAAGCGGGACCCACGCTAGTATCTCGTTCAATAGATCTTCAGGCAACATAGCCCATATGTTGTCTTCCATTTGAACATCAGGATGGGGAGTTTTAGCAGATTTAGTCATAGTGTCTTCATCTAAACCCCTCGGTTTTGTCTTGATCACCTTCTGTTTAGACGGGCTAACGTTTCTTGACCCGGACCGTTGACCTATAGGGCTCGTGTTTCTTGACCCACCTCCACCAAAATAACTCACTTGCCTCCCCCCATCCTCACCCATCCTAACCAATTGGGTCATCAAATCTCGTGACCAACAATTAGAAGACTCACCAACTTCAATCCCAACCACCATTTTCCAAGAACCCTAATTTGAAAACCAGTGTTTCTACTTTCTGGATCAACAAGTGTAGAAACCTCAATTAAGACCCAAATTTCTCAATTGGATCATCAAAAAAGTTCCAATTTTCAAGAACCCTAATTTGAAAAAGAAAAAAAAACCCTAATTTCTCTAGAATTCAATTTGGGTATCTTCTAAAGATGCAAAATTATACAGATTAACACATACAAACAACGAAATTAAAGTTTTGCATCAAGAAATTACCTTTGATCATTTTTCTTGAAGGATTCATAACCAAACAACAACGAAGCTTTTAAGGATGAACAAAAAGATGATTGATTGATGAGTTGTGGATAGAAACAAAAAAAAGAGTCTTGGGGGAGGGTAATGATTTGGTGTTGGGTGCTTCTCCTTTTGATTCCTTTTGTGGATGGTTGTTGAATTAGCACTCTAAAATAATGCAATATTTAATCTTTGATAAGAGGGGTGATTTTCACTATTGTCATTTCTTGTTACCCTACTTTTCAATTTAAATTCAAAAGTTGCCGCTATTAATTTCTGGTTTTTGATTACGGGTGATTCTAACCACACACGGAATATTGCTAATTGGACCCGTCGTCGCCCTATACGCCCTCGTATAGGGCAATACGAGGGCGTATAGAATTCAGTCACTGCCAACAGAATGCCACGTGTCATTCTCTGTCTGGCAGCTGGTCCAATACGTGGCGTAGTGACCTATATGCAGCGTATGAGGCACGGGTTATATTTTTGCTTTAAAAGTTGGAAGAGTTGTACGTTTATGAATCCTATACGTGGCGTATTGACCTATACGCCACGTATAGGTATTTTTTATTTAATTATAATTTTTTTATTTTATTTATATTTTGTTTATTTTTATTTTAATTTATATAATTTGTTAATATAAGTTTGTTATCTATTTATAAATTTTATATATATATATTTTTAAACATTTGTTATATTTTTACAGTATAAACAAGCAAAGTATTAAACATTACAAACCAAACAAAATATTAAACATTACAACCAAACAAATTAACTAAACATTATATACATTACATAAAAAAATTAAATATATATACATCAAAATGTTTTACATACATAACAACGAAAGAAACAAAATACAAATAAAATAACTAAAGCTAAGCGGGTCCGCCGTCACCCTGACCGCCTCCGCCCTCATCCTGACCCGCCACGCCCTCATCCTGAACGGGGCCGTCCGGATAATGACGTCGCGGTGGTAGTGGGCGTGGCTCGATGCCGGCGGCTCATGACAGATCAACGATCTGTCCAACCGCCCACATCATCAGGTCATCCATGCGATCGAGTTGACGACCCTGTCGCCGTGAGTCGGCAACAAGGCCATCAAGCAATGCCTGGGTAGCCCTCTCCAGCCTAACAAACCGACGTACGTGTCGGGGATGCTGTGGCGGATGGTCGTGGATAGCCTCGACGTGCGGCGGCCCGTCCTCCTTCGCCACACCATGTAGCGGCTGAGGCCTAGGCGGGTCCCCTGTCCAGGCATCTGCGACAACGGCACCGGGACCCAAACCTGGTCCTGGACGGCCCCTACGAACCAAAGGCCCTGCGGGAATCGTTGCGTGATGCGCATGCCGCTCGCCGTGCGACGGTCTAATTGGACAGGGGGAATGGCCGGTGACATCGCAGGCTCATGCACGTCAAATGGTGTAACCGAGCGCATGATCTGCGTGATGAAAGCACCGCCATACAAAAGCCCGCGCTTCTGCCGCATATAGGCAGATGCAAAATAAAGCGCAAGGCACGTCGATAGGTTGCACCGCCTGCCAGTAAGCAGACAATAGAGAAAGAAGAGGTCTCTATCGGTGCACCACTTACAGCTTTTCAGACGTGGTGCGATCGACGTCGAAATAAGCCGGTGCAGATATCTATACAAAAGGGTCTCTAATACCCGAGACCCTCCCCTTGGTAACCAACCAAGGACTATCTGAAATCAAGCCCCAAAAAACAAGGAGTTCCTCCTTGTCCACCTCCGTCACCGCCTCTTCAAAAAGTGGCGTGACCGTCTCAGGCTCGTGGTAGAAGCCCGTCGTGACGGCCCACTGACGGAGGGTCTGACGGTAAACGATCCCAAAGATCGAAAAGGAAATATGATCCGGATCCATATCCGGCGCCTCCCCGGGAAGAGGCTCTAGCCCAGCCTCTGAGAAGATGAACGTCGAAAGAAACTCGACGACCACCTCTCGGAAGGTCTCCGTGAACGATAGATCAAAAAGACGTGACCATGGCGTGTCCTGGCCGATGATGGCCCTAGCCCGCTCGGCCTCCTATACCTCCTCGAGTAGCGCCCAATCAACTGTAGTCCCTGGACCCAACCGCACCTCCCGGAGCTTCTGGCACCGGGCATACGCCTCCGAGTCAGCCGGAAAACCTAAAAAAGGGTAGTGCGCAAGATCGTCTAGCACCTCCATATGAATATCATCATCATGATCCGCCATATCTGATAATAATTAATTGTTTTTAGTTTTAAATAATAAAAAATAAATAATAATAATATATTGTTTTTAATTTTAAATAATAATAATAATAATATATTGTTTTTAATTTTAAATAATAATAATATATAGTTTTTAATTTTAAATAATAATAATATATTGTTTTTAATTTTAAATAATAATAATATATTGTTTTTTTATTTTTAATAATAAATAATAATAATAATAATAATTAAATTTTTTTATTTTAAACCTATACGCCACGTATAGCCTTATACGTGGCGTATAGGCTGTTACCGGGTAAACCAAGTTATACGCAGGGCAACCAAGCCATACGCAGGCCAGTTACCGGGCAAACTTAGCCATACGCTGGCAATCAGGCCATACGCGGGCCAAGTTGCTGAGAACATGAGTCATACGCAACGTATAGATCTATACGTGGCGTATGGCTTCATCGTCTTCCTCAGACGAACTATACGCCACGTATGGCCCTATACGTGGCGTATAGTTCTTAAGTTTCAATCCAAAAATCTCTAATCTACCAAGTTTTACCCGCTAATATTCAATATAAACCTAACATTAATGATCGTGGGTGTAGAGACGTACCTTTTCGAAGTTTTTTTGAGACGACAATCCTAATCAACGAGCTTTTTTGCCGGATGCGTATGGGTTTGTGTTTGTTTGTTTTGGGTCGTTTGGTTCTGTACGCTGCGTTTTCCTGGTATATCAAGTGGCTATACGCCGCGTATAGATCAATACGTGGCGTATAGCAATCAACTTTTGGTATTCTGTACGCCACGTATGGCCCTATATGTGGCGTATAGAATATTAAATTAAAATTAGTTATATTTAATTAAAATTAATCAAAAAATAATAAAATATTAATTATAATTAACTTAAAATTAATTTAAAATAATTAAAATTACAAATAATTAAAATTTAAAATAATTAAATTGACCCTATACTTAAAATTAATAAAAAACTAATAAAGCATCATCCGTGAGTCGTGAAGTATTGTGGAAATGTAGATCCATTAGTAGCCATTATTTTCTTAAATCGTTCAATACGATCACTGTATATATTTTCCCATTTTGCTGCATCATCATTTCGGTGCAAATTCCAAAGTGCATTCGGCGTGGGAATCGGAAAATCTCCGTCTAACTTGACGTGGATGAAATGAGCCCTGCTGACGTGAACTAATGATACAGTTTGATGTTGAGCGTGAACGTTAGGACCAAACCACAATGGAAAAAATGTTTGATTACCGACGATGCTTAAAAGATGAACAATCACCCCAAATCTTTGAGCAATTAGGAGTCCTGTGTATGGCCGACATCCAACGACTAACTGGTGCGGCTTTCACATCCTACCAATCTATTGTGTGACGTAGCATATCATACTCTTGAAAGGCGACTCTGTCAAAAACAGTTCTCCACCATTCCTCTTTATTGTCCATCTCCTGTAGAAGTTGTTGTCTGATAAAAAGCCACCGGTTTTCATTTAACCCTAAGCCCAAAGCTACCGATCGAAAACAACAGTTACCGTCGGGATTTACATCCTGTATATGTGAAATGTACGGATGAAAGACAGACGGTATCGAATCCTTAAAACAATTTATATTGTTAACCGCATCTTTCCCCATAATCAATGGAAAACCAAGATAGGCGTTATCATCTTATGGTTGCTTTCCTTTACCCTTCGTTGGACGACGGTGTTGAATGACCGAACTCGCTTGTATCGAGTCTTGTGACGCAATGTACGAGTTGTGTCTCGCAGGGTCACATTTGCTTTGTTGGGATCCTGTTAATGAGCTGTTTCTCGCGACATCCTGTTTCCTTTGTTGTTGCTTTTTCAAAGTTGGACGACCGCGAGTATCTTCTTGTACCACAGGCGCTTTCTTGTTACTTTTGCTCGGAAAGACCACCCCTGCGATTCTCGACAGCTGGTGTGACGCGAACTATACGCAAAAACCTACAAGTTCTAATATTTATAATAAAACGGACAAACCTAAACTAACGCGCACAATACGGTAAGTGTACCGATCGTTTGCAGAATAGATAGATAAGACCGAGTATCGAACCTACGGACACTGTATGTACAGCGAAATACTAACTCAGATGCAGGATAACTAATTACAAAAAGGGGGGTTTCTTTTATTTAAGAGAGAAATAAACTAGAGAAAATAAAGGAAAAGACGAGGACAAACAAACTAGCGTGAGAATAACTACGGAACGAAAACAGATAGGGTGAAAGCACTACCTAGGCCCGAATCCTACACATGCTTGACAAAGGTTCTATCGGTAAGGGAACTGACGTGATACCGGGATCTTAAAATACTAAACTCAAAGGAAACCTAGAGCACCCTCGACCCTTCTCAAGGATTGTCAACTAAGAAACCTAAAAGCTGTTAAACCACCGGTTGGATGGATTTCCCTCACAGGTCCTCCAATTTACTCAAGAAGTATCCGCTAAACAATCTACCTCCCAGCGCGAAAGTCTCAATACACCTAAGTGCAAGGGATAACTAAGAATTTCCTATTGGACTCGGTAAACAAGATGTGAACGACGAACTAGACAGACCTTCTCACAAAGATTCTAAACTAGCGATCAGACACACGAGATAAACCGACAATCTCTCACTTCACAGCTATTAAGATTGGTTGAATATTTAGATTTACCAATTCACGAATTTCATTCCTATGGAATACTACGTCTAGCAAACCATCCAATAATCAAAAACACACGGCAATTGATCTAGCATGCACCTATTATATGAAAGACATTCATCAAAGCACATGAGGACTGAAAAATCATTTAATTGATAATACTAAATACGCATACACATCCAATGATCAAAACCAAGTTTGTTACATCATGAGTTCTTCACATTCAAAAGTTTCAAAAACCAACAAAAACCAATGTTAAACATGTGCAATCATCTTAACCTAGGTAGACAACAAGAATCTAGCCAAGAAACATGTTCAAAATTATAAAACAATCAGTAACTAGGCTGTTCATCATGTTAGAATTGACAAGAAAACAAGAACGAATCAAAAATATGTAACCCGAGGTGAATCCGGCTTCAATTCTTCGATCCCAACGCTTGTTCTTGATCAATATCCACTTCTCCTCCTTCTTTTCGTCTTTTGCCGTCACTTTTCGTCGCCTCCAGCCGCTCCAGGCTCGTTCCTCCTCGTGTCTCCTAGGGTTTCTAATTTTTGGTTTAAAAGGAGATTTCTGCGAAAAACCACCCGTCGCGTAGCGCGACGGGATCTTGCACAATCCTCGCGTAGCGCGAGGGCCCCAGAAAAGACAAAACAGTCGGGCAATCATTAAAAGGGCAATTCTGACATTTTGCAATCCTCGCGTAGCGCGAGGGACTTCCAATACCTGTCGCGCTACGCGAAAGGGGTAAAAATCCAGAAAGTTTCTTTTTATCCACAGCCCTCTCGCACGAACCGAAAACTCGTTCTTCTTCGTTTTCAATCATATCCGCTTCCTTTGTGACCTAACAACCAAAATATATAGAAATATTAAGTACAAGCAGTTATAGAAGAAAACCGAAGCAAAACAAACACAAAGTGGGAATAAAATTGACAGTAAAATGCATGTATTTTACAATACATCAACAGTATACTTCTTTTGACCTGACCAGGTTCTGAAATAATTTTGTTTCTCACTTGACTAAGTACTTTATCCACGTCTACATTTTCATCATCCACAAAAGACGGTTTTAAATCAAGTTTCCTCCAGAAGACGTCCAACGCATCTAGCGGGATTCTACCACCTGTATTAAAACGAAATAGTCAGAAAATTTTGAAAATTAAACATTCACAAATTCCAAAGTCAAAACAGTTTACATGTAGCTTCGATACTTGCCAGACGACAAGCACACGGCAACCCACAACTACTGAAAAGTTGGCAACCACACGTTGCATTTTGTTTCCGTATATGTGATAACTTGTACCACTCGTTTTCTAACAAATTTAGAGCTTTTTGTGAAATCTTACCGTGCAGGTTATCAAACAATTCAATAGCTATGTGGCTATCCATTTTTCTTATGAGACTCGTTCCAAACGCAAACTGTAATAATATTGATCTGTTACAATTTGATCAACAAACCCAACAAGTCTATCTAGGGAGCTGTTAGCATTTCTTAGATAACTCTTTAAAAGCGAATGCTGGCTCTCGACTCGGTTCGTTGTTTGTTGACCAAAATTGAGGTTTTTGTTGGACCAGGCGGATACAAACTTTTCTTTATACGGGTCCAACCAATTTTTAGTCACATAATGTATAACTCCTGGAAAAATATTAAATAAATATTTAAATATTTAATAATTATTCAATACTTAAAATATTAAATATTCAAAACTTACTTCCTCGCTTGGCAGCATACAGTCGTTCGTAAAGTCGGTTGAAGTTGTACTGGTATATATCTGGCGTGGGAGACTCACATAATACCGACCATGAATACTTGAAATTTGCCCAGTCTTCGTCTGTAAATGATGCCCTGCAATGTTTTGCGATATTCTCGTGTATGTGCCACCGACATAAGTTCTTCGAACAATCCGGAAATATTTTATCACATGCGTTCATAAGAGCTTTGTCCCTGTCTGTTACTATCACACGCGGCTCCATACACTTTTGCAACATTGCTTTTATTTGCAGTAGCACCCAGACGAAGTTTTCCTCTTGTTCTTTTGATATAAATGCATGAGCGACGCAAAACGACTGGTGTGTGGAGGTCACACCGACCACTTGGACAAATGGAAGTCTATACATGTTTGTTTTGTAAGTCGCGTCGATCATCAACACGTGCGGGAACGCACGCCACATCTCAAACGATTTCGGATGAACAAAGAATATCTCCTCCACAATATTTGTGGCAGGATCTTCCCGAGTATAGTAGACGTATTTTTTAGAAGAAAGCAGGTTTTCCAGAATCTGCATTGGAGTTTCACCGACTCTCGTTTCGTTTTTTAATGTTCGGAAAGCCACCGTTGTTGCTACACAACCGTCCCACGAAGAACCTGAATTAACAAATCGGTGGATACAATTGCGCATCTTCATCGTTGGTAGATTTAGAATAATGTCAAATATGGTAACGATCGGGTAGTCGCAACCCTCGAGCCATCATCAACTATTATTGCAAACATTTGGTAACTTCGATTTATATTCCGAAATTTTACTATATCTGGCAATTTGAATTTATGTGTGGAGTATAGGGCCCCTTTGGATTATGTAGGTTTTTAATTGTTTTTGGGTTCCGACGAAACTCTCGAATAACGTTTGCGGTGGTCGCGGTGGCTGTTATACCCAAATTGGTAACCGCCGGGCAAATGGAATCGTTTTGAGATTACAATCAACGTTTTTTATTTAAAGTATAATTAATAATTTTAATAATAAAATCATTATATATACAGTTAAACATTTTAAAGAATCTGGATTTTTGATGAGTTAAATAAGCACATCAAACATGTTCAAGGTTAAGAATGTTTAGTTGGAATTTTGAATCACATGCTAATTAAACTCATACCAGTTAAATGTATACACCATGGGTATTTACTAAATAAATTATAAAAGATTTATATACATCTAAAAAAAATCAATTTGTTGAGAACCTGAAGTTCAAGTTATTGAGACCCGAAGTTCTCCCAAATGTATACAAAGACGTAATTTTAACCACCAATAAATTTTTAGTTTTAAGAAACAATGCCAAATCTTTCCAAACTCAAGTTTGTCATACTCGACGTCTCCGGCCATAACTACCTCCCCTTAACCCTAGATGTCAAGATCCTCTCGGAAACAAATTTCTTTGGAGGGACAGTCTTTTCCCCAAGCGAAAGCTACACCTTCACAATGACCTAAAATGGGAGATACCACACCACAAAGAAGTTCGGCACCCCTAACGTGCTCTTGTCGTAACAATATTGAGAATGTGTTTTCACGAAATGTTCTGAACTCAAACCATGTCATCTGGTCGCATACCAGAATAATACATTCATAGGCGCAACAAACCGGTGCTAGCTTATTCCCTGAGGCGAATGCGGCTATTGTTTAGGTCAGATGGAGAAGAGGAAAAGACAAGGCCCCAGCAGAGGCTATAAGCTTGGGTGGAACAATTTATGGAGGCGAGAAATTCATTATCACATACTCGACGTGGTTCAAGCCAACATAGCAATAGGCAACTGTCGAGTGCAAGGTCTAAGAAGGAGAAAATAAAGCGGTGGCTATAGATGTGAAATGATCAACCATCAAAGAAAATAAAAAAAAAGGGTTGAACCAAACCTCATCGAGGGTAACGTCGTTGCCCACTATCATCCCTTTATTTTGGATATTATCGTTTAGTCATCGAAGATGAATACATGGTAGAGAGTAGTGTTTGTAACCTATCTGAATACTCTTGAAGGGTATAGTCATCTTACCTATTAGGTCCCGAAACTATGTTACGGTGCCGAGTAAAGTTATTGTAACCATCGACAATGAATTTCTGGTAGATAATGCCACGACTAATAATATCATAAAAATATTAGAAATATTCTTATCAGTTCTCTCCGGCAGAGACACTTAATGACACTACTTCATGTGTTGGTAACTTTATTGAATGCTCCAGAAGAGCATGTGTCAACCTACCTACGTTTACCAAAACAATTATAAATAATGTCTTATATTCTAGTAAATCGTGGAGAAAAGTACTTAGTTTCAAAGATACTTGGTAAATGGTTATTACATTGAAACCATGACCGAAAATGATATTGAATGTCTCCAAATTATAAAGATGGCCAGAAGACCATACTTTCGTCATACATCATGACCAATTAGATCATCGTGATAAAGTGAATAACAAAAGTGCCACCAGACACCCTCTTAACAATTTAAGTCCTTTGCTACCAAAAGACTTATCATGTGAAGTGATTTCTCTTAGAAACTTAACATATAAACTCTCTGAAAACAAACTCCTACAAAGAATCCAAGCGAACATATGTAGGCATTAATCTCCATGTGGACCATTTCAATATCCTCTGGTTTTAAGAGATACATCTCTATATGGTCACATGTGAGTCTTTTAGCTACCTTATATGTAGCATTTGCCCGGTTATTGTATATCTATCGACATAAATGTTGAACATCCAGAAGCTCATGTTCACATATAAAAATGGTTAAGTTGAATAATTAAGTAAATGATTTAAGTTAATCGCTAGACCGCTCCTGAAAAGCTATGAATTACCATATTCTAATGAGGGCATATCATTAGACATATCGCTAGTCATATCGCTACACTAATAAAATTAAATCCAACTGCTAATCATAAACACTCCCTAATACAACTAGTCTCCGGAAGAGAACCAAGTTTGTCTCATAAAAAAAGGATTTGGTTGGGTGGTCGTTCTTCCAATACAAAAGCCATAATGGGACATGTTTACAACACAATATGTTGTCTATTGATTTAAATAAGACAATATTCTCAGTCTTAGGGGGAGATTGAATACAGAAAGGAAAGACTAGTAATACATGAAAACAAAAACATCAAATGCATCATCATCACCCCTGAAGTGGTCAATATGAGTCTGAAGTCTAATATGTCATGCATTTGCAAAGAATAGCAAATAAATTATCTGATGCATTCACACATACACAAACAGAGTGACAAAGTCACATATACCAGCATAAAATTCACCTGCTCAAACTAAAGTAATCATAGAAATATTACCATACAGTAAAACATGAGAAATAAATCGGTTTCAAACATAAAAACCCATGAAATTAAAAAGAGCAGAATAATGTGGTTGGTCTAACTCTAGAATAGGTTATTGATAAAATCCCAGAAGATATTAAAGATGCAGAAAGAAGCGATAAAGCCCCAGAAGAGGTAAATGTCCTAGAAAAGACTAATACAATTTCGGGTGATAATTATAATCCCTAGAAGAGGAAAATGGAGTTCCAGAAGAAACTTATGTACCAAACATATATGAGATCTCAATAAAATATGTACTACACAGTACAATATGGAACCGAAAGAAACACGTGTTTTGAAATATTTTCATATGCTATAGCAACAAATGTAATCTAAGAAAAATATTACATATCTAAAACTCTCTAAGAGTACATACACAAAGATAGTCGCCTTAAAGGCTTAATTAAATTTGCATGACAATCGAAACGTTTTCGGACCGGTAGTTCGAACACCCATAGACGTCAAACCAGTAGCCTATAAATGGGTGTCTTTCTTTACAAAAAGAAACGAAAGTTATGAGATTATGCGATGTAGACACAAACTGTAACATTAAGGTTTTTCCCGAATCCCCGCAGTTGATTATGAGGAAACGTGTTCCCCTGTAGTGGATGCGAGAACCTTTAGATGTTTAATCGGTCTCGCAATCTTAGAAATACTTCAGAAAACTTATAGATCTTGTCACAACATTTGTATGAAAAACTTGAAATTGACATATACATCAAAATCCCTTGAGGGTTGAAATGCCCGAAGCATCATATTTAGTACCCCGAGATATGTTTTATAAATCTCAAGAGATTTTTTATAGTCTCAATAAAACCAGTCGTATGTGATAAAATCGACTCAATATATATTTTGAAAATAAGGGGTATAAGTTTGACAAAAATAAGTCATGTTTATTGATCAGAATTATCACTTTTAAAGTTCATTACAATCGCAGTTTACAATGATGATCTAAGCATCACGAGAGACTCTGTCGAACTTCCAGGGAGAAAATTTTGAAAGACTTTGACACAACAAAATTGTTCATCGATCTGATGTTCGAGTATATATGCGATTGTATATTTGTTCATAAATCGAACTACACCTAGAAGATGTTAACGTATTTCAATATGGACAAATTTTATCCGCTAAGCACACTCATGATTGTACGATCGCTAAACGTACACGAGAATTCTTACCATCCCCAAGAAGAGGGCGGAAGGGTACTTGGTCCAAAAGTACTGTACTTAAGCGCAATCGATGCATGTGCTAGCAAGATACACTTCGAACCTAACACATAGACATTGAAATTGAGAAAAAGACATATCTCAATATATTTGTAGGACATACTTAGTCAGGTTACCTGCTTCTATACAAGGACACGACAATTTCTTAGAGGTCAACAAGGTAAATCACGACAGTAACACCATCAAATCTACAAGTCAAGAATGCATAAGGATGAGATGAATGATTCAACACATAGAACAAATCAAGAAGGACATGGAGATTATCTTATGAAGACAATGCAACTTACATAATTTGAGTAAGAGAAGGCTACATCAAAGATCAAGTCAAATACTCATCATTAAAGATCGGACTCTACATATTGAAATATGTAAATTAGTTTGAGGGGGAGCATGATACACGTTGCACTCTTTTTTCCTTGACTAAAGTTTTGTCCTATCGGGTTTTCTTAGCAAGGTTTTTAACGAGGAAACATAACTGATCGAGGAGTATCAGTTTATTTTCTAGGTCCTGAAGTACCGATTTAATATCATCCGAAAGTATGATGTTATTAGTGTATAATGAGAAATATGTCTGAAGGGGAGTGTTATAAACCCTATACTTAATATAGACATTATAGCCTCATTAGGAGGATTAAACAATATATTTATTATATGGTCGGTTTCAAGTTCACGTATTACTATATAATGTGTATGTTGACCATATGTGATAAGATGAAGATATGAGAATTAGTTTTTCCTCTCTTAGTTTCTATATATTTTCTTTTTGTTATTTATCAAAAAACAAATTATTTTAATATCATTATTCAATATGAGAAAAGATATGCGGGAAAAAAATGATACAAATGAACCAGAAATTGACACGTGTCTATAGAATTTTATTTATTAATATAAAAATTATTATTTGATATTATTATTATTTAATAGGAGAGAGAAACAAAAAAAATAATATTTAATAAGAGAGAGAGACGAAAAAAATAAAGATGAGTAGTATCCAGAGAGTGACACGTGTCGCTCATAGTTTTCCTTTATTATATAGTATAGATATAGATTAATACACTATATAGAAATAACCTAGAAATAATGACATCATTTCTCCCTTCTCCTTCAATTTCGCGTCTTCGACTATTCTTACAGCCAACTAAGCACAATCGGAAGGAATCGAGATGACTACTCTCACATGCCACAAAGGTATTCCTAACTTTTTATCCCAAGCATTTGATAATGGCGAGGATTAATGTGACATCCGGCATTTTCAGGTTAACCCCGTTAACTCAAACCTCGTTAGTTCAAATATTTTTCGTTACAAACTCAGTTATCTCAGTTAGTCACACATACATTGCATTTAATTAGGATTAATTAAATGTGTCAGTCAGTTCGCACACATCGGATCGCACTCCAGTCTAACCCGGAACGTTGGTGATTATTAAAGATTAATATTACAAACATTTAATAATTTATATTTAATATAAATTATGAGTTTTTATGATTTATATGTGATTACGTGAATTATGTGAATATTATTTTTTTTGTACGTGTTATCGTGTGTAAATCGTATTTAGTATTTTTATAAAAGTTAGTGTTTTTATAAAAATAAAAATCGAAAATTGTTAGTTATTAATTAAGTATTAGTTAATTAATAATAGCCTATGTGCTTTAATTAAACCTGAAGCCCAATTTAAAACCCATTAGTGAATGGATAAGGATAAAACTTTAAAAAAATAAAAAATTATTATAAACCGTCGACTTCTTCCTCTCCCCTAGCTTCGACCGAACCAAGAAAGCAAGCAAAGGACCTTCGTTCGAGCCCCTATCGTGAATCCGGAAGTAGATACGTGCTAGTCTCGACGTTTCTAACACTCCTACGTAAGTCGTTTCATTCAATTTCATCACTTTTTGATTCCTAAATTTTAGATCAAAACCCTAGTTCATCCAAACATGGATTTTTATAATAAAAATGTTAACTTTATTATTGTTTTGCATGTATTTGTTGATTATATGGTTATTTGCAAAACCCTAGATCCGTGTGATTAGTAACGTGTTAAATATTGGAACTTTTTGATTATGTGAACTATAGAAATCGCATGTTACACGTGAGTAATGATTAATATAGTTGTAATTATATTAGTTGAAAGATTTAGAATTGATTTGACGTGCTAATTGGATGAATAAAACGTGTAATGGACAAGTTACTAAAAGAGGAAACTTTTTAAGAATTCTATCTTGCATACTAGAAGTGATTTGAATGATATGATGATGGTTATGAGCTACTTGATACATGTTTAGATGATTTGTGAAATCAGATTTTGAATACATAACACGGTTTTGCGAACTTTCCAAATAAGGAAACTTTAATTGTTAAAAGTGGTTAGAACTTGCTATTTAGACATGCATGATGTGGTTTAATGATTGGTACATGTTAGTTAAGATACAATAACCTGTTGTAACGAGTTAGGTGTTTGAAATCACGCATGCTAGTCATAGGTTACTAAAGTTGAAAACTTTGTCTTGAAATATGATTTGCATGTTTAGGTTCTAGAATTTGTTATGTGATGTGATGATCTAGAACATGTTAGAGTGATACTACAAACATATCAATGATGATAGTTTCCAGGAAACATGAGTCCTGAACAAACCTGCTATTTTTGGAAACTTTCTATTTATAGAAACCTGCTATTTTTGAAAACTTTCTATTTATAGAAACCTGCTATTTTTGGAAACTTTCTATTTATAGAAACATGCTATTTATGGAAACTTGCTAGCTTGTCAGAACAAATAGGATTTGTTGCTAAGTGTTACAGCATGATCATTTGTGTATAATATAGAAGTATTATACTGAACAAACATTTAATTATTAAACGGGTCACCAACGGGTCGTCGGGTCAAACTTAGTCAAACTTGGTCAAACTTGGTCAAACTTACAAACTTTTCTAAACCCTTAAAACAATGAGATTGTTTGGATACTTAGGGTTCGTATCATCTTGCACAAACACACACTTATAAACCGGTGTTTATAGGTGACAGTTAGTCGTCAAGCATTTTAAGTTCGCTTTCTTTCGCACATACTCTAAGGTGAGTTTCACGGCCCCTTTTCTTACGTTTTAAACTTGGGGGAGAAAACATGGGTACGAGCATTTAGATCTTACATTTCTTTTATATCACTTGTGTACTAAGCGCAAACATATCATGAAAGTCCTTACTTATCGAACCGTTAGTATATGGGTTAGCGAGGTAATCTTGAGTTGTACTACTGGGCATTGACAAGCCCCACCCGCGTTAGTCGCGCTAACACCACAGGTAGTCGAACTGGTGTAACATTGACCTAAACATTTACCATTGATTATGATAGTCATGGTGGGAGGCAGTACAAACATAAACAGTCAGCTTCGATGTCGAAACGCTTTAGTAACATGAACTAGGTTAGCTACCT
The DNA here is from genome assembly GCA_023525975.1 of Smallanthus sonchifolius. NCBI lineage: Eukaryota > Viridiplantae > Streptophyta > Magnoliopsida > Asterales > Asteraceae > Smallanthus > Smallanthus sonchifolius. The sequence continues at coordinate 52,802,955 of CM042041.1, read as the reverse complement.
ATGATATAAATTGTAAATGGTATTATCTAGTAAACTTTACAAACATTGAAACCTGTGAACTCACCAACCTAGTGTTGACACGTTTTAGCATGTTTTCTCAGGTAATTAAGGTACAAGCACGAGCTAAGGCATGCATGCATTCGAAGTCTATCACTTTCAAACTCAAGAATTATTTATTTTAATTATCGTTGAATTATTTATTTTGGCGCAACTGTTTTGGCGCATGTTTTTTATTTAACTTTTCGCTTCCGCAAGTCTTACATTAAATCAGTATTTTCATTACTAGTGTTGCATCGTGACGATGAGCAATACTAGTGGTTTTTCTTAAACTCATATAGAGTCGTTCAAGTAACTAATGACTGAGATCCTGGTATGTCACGCTCCTAACGGTAAAACCTCGTTAGTGGATTTTGGGAGTGTGTCAGATTAGTATCAGAGCCAGGTTATAGAGATCTAGGAAATGCATACTAGACTATAACCACGTACATGCATTAGTTACATAACACTTACACTCAAACATGGCACTCACTTATCCCGTTACAGGAAATGTCGACCCCACCCAATTCACCAACATCCCAGTCGTTCAGGAGATGGATGTTCCTACCGTACCTTTGCCAGAGCCGAGGAGACGTCGACTCAACCCGATCAATACCGCTGTAGGGTATGACGAGCCTATTCATGTGCGTGTCAGAGGCAACACGCAGGACTGGGATTGGTATCCCGATAGGATCAGAAACTGGATCCGTGAAGAGGAAGTCCCACCTCCACTCACTACTGACATTGCTTCTTCTTCTTCATCATATTCTGTATGAGCTTTGCCACCATTGCAGTACCCCTATGAGCAGGTAATAACTGCCTTTGTGGCTAGGATGGACCGGGAGATCCGTAACATAAGGGACGCAGCGGGAGAGATTACTAGCATACTTCATCGAGAGATGTTGATGAATCAGAGGATCACCAAAATGACTGCAGATTTAGTAGCAACTGATACAGCTCATGAGAATTTAGCAAATGGATGTGTGGATATGGAGGACCGGCTGAACACTGCAGAGTGGAACCTAGATATACTCCACACTATGATTGAGCAGGTTGATGCACGACTTGCAGCAGTTGAGGCAGCAGGAGTTGCACCAGAGGATGCACCTGCAGGAGACCGGGATGAGGATGATGATGCAGCATCCGATGTTACATCAGTTGGCAGTGACATTTGATCATCTATCTTCATTACTTATTTACGTCTTTTCTTTTGAACCTAGAAGGGCAGGGTTGTTCCCATCCAACAGATGTTTCTAGAATTTTGATGTTTGGTTGAATTTAGTTGTAATCGTTACAATTTATTTTTATCAAGTATTACTATTATTGAAATGTTAGATGTTGTGGTTTGAATTTCTTTATTTACTGGTACTTGTATGATGATAAAATGCGATGTATTTTTCTCATTATAGTATGTTGTGAATGTAAAGATAATGCCTGGAAGAGGAAATGGACGTGGTGGACGCGCCGGAGGACGCAGTGGTCGCGGAAACATTAACATGATTGCAGCCGAGCTCACGACACTCATAAATAAGCGTGTGGCTGAAGCAGTAGCAGCTACTCACGCCGCTGTTAATGCTGGAGGTAAAGCAAAATATTATCGACTCTAGTGAGCCATCATTCATCCTAAACTCAAATTCGAATATAGTATCCCTAAAATGCATTCTTGTTTACAATTCAGGTCAACACAACCACCAGCAGGTTTGTACTTTCAAGGCGTACATGGATTGCAAGCCTCACTCGTTCAGTGGAGCCGAAGGGGCTGTTGGCTTACTCCACTGGATGGAGAAATCTGAATCCGCTTTTGCAATGTGCAATTGTCCACCGAATAATCAGGTGAAGTATGCATCTGGCACACTTGAGGGTCCGGCCCTTACTTGGTGGAACTCCCAGGTGCAAATGCTAACTCTTGAGATGGAAAATGCATTGCCATGGGATGAATTTAAGTCTATGATGCGGGAGGAGTATTGTCCCCGCGATGAAGTACAGAAACTTGAGGGCGAGTTCTGGAACCTCAAGATGGAGGGATCTGAGATTGAAGCCTACACTACTCGTTCGCATGAACTGGCGAACTTGTGTCCGCAAATGGTAACACCTCCCTATAAGAGGATCAAGAAATTCATTGATGGTTTGGTTCCGCAAATTCAGAACATGGTGACATCTTCTAATCCCACTACGATCCAGCAAGCAATCAGGTTGGCTTACAGGCTGACCGATCAGGCAGTCGCTCAGGGCACCCTACCCCCTAGAGGTGCGTTATCAAAGATAACTGACAACAAGCGGAAGTTTGACAGTTCATTCCCCAAAACCTTCCAGTCAAACCCACCTTCTCAGCAACAGCAACAGCAACAGCAACACCGTAAGTTTGAACCGTTAAAGAACAACAGTCAGTCTAACTCTTCTCAGCAGAATCAGGGTTCTTATGTTGGCAAGTACCCGAAGTGCAATAAATGTAACTTTCACCATCATGGAGCATGTGACCGGTACCGTTGCCAATGGTGTGGAAAGATGGGTCATTTGGCCAAAGACTGTAGAGTAGATCTGCAGAACAAATAGACACCACCGGGAAACGCACCCAAAGGTTGTTTTGAGTGCGGTAAGGAAGGGCATTTCAAGAAAGATTGTCCGCAGTTGAGGAGAAACGGGAACGGGAATGGAAATGGCAACAATCATCAGGGCGGTAATGGAAATGGTAATAACCACCAGGGTGGAAATGGTAATAACAACGGAAATGGTGCAAAGGGCCGAGCATTTGTGATTGGATCGGGGAGAAGCTCGGAATGATCGGAACGTGGTGAATGGTATGTTTCTCTTAAACGATCATTATGCTTCTGTACTTTTTGATACTGGCGCCGATAGAAGTTTTATATCTAGAGAACTTAGTGGTCAGTTAGGAATAAACCCAACTTTACTAGAACATCATTATACCGTAGAAATAGCAGACGGTAAAGTAATCGAGGCAACCCACATTCTCAAGGGATGTCAGTTAGAACTTTCTGGTCACAAACTCGACATCGATCTCATGCCAGTTACACTTGGCATTTTTGACATAATTGTGGGCGTGGATTGGTTGTCTAAAAACCAAGCCGAGATCATCTGTAGTGAGAAGATCGTTCGTGTACCCCTTCCTAGTGGAGAGATCATATCCGTTCAGGGCGAAAGAAGTGGTGCAGTCATGGGCATCATATCTTTCATGAAGGCTCAGAAGTGTCTGCGTAAGGGTCATACCGCGATATTAGCCCTTGTCGCTGACAAGTCCACTGAGGAGAAAAAGTTAGAAGATATCCCTATCGTTCGCGAATTCCCAGAAGTATTCCCTGAAGACCTACCTGGTCTTCCACCTCATCGTCAAGTCGAATTTCAGATTGACCTAACACCCGGAGCAGCGCCTATTGCTCGAGCACCTTATAGACTGGCACCAAGCGAGTTGCAGGAGCTATCCACACAACTGCAAGAGTTGTTGGATAAAGGTTTCATCCGACCGAGCTCATCGCCATGTGGAGCTTGTAACGAACCAAAATCCGGGTTTCGTTTTCAAATAAATAAATATTTCTAATTAATATTATGGTGAAAATAATATTTTAGAAATAAGTTGAAACAAGTGGGTTTCAAGTTAGTAATGGGGTTATATTAGTTTTTAACTAATTTTGGAATGAAAATGGGTGATATGGAAGTTGAGGGACTGAAAGTGTAAAATGGCAAATCTGCCATATTTGACTAAAAGAAGTCAAAATTCAGATTTCTCTCATTTTGTGTGTGGGTTGATGCTCTCAAGGGAAAAAAGGGAGAAAAAGGTGTTGAAGTCAAAATCGTGCAATTGAAGCTTGGATTGTGAAGGTGTTGGCTTGCACATCATCCTTCTAACATCAAGTAAGTGTTAATCATTCTTTTGATTTCACCATTGATGTGTTAATTGGTGGGTTTTGTAGAAATCCAAAATTTATGTTGCATGTTGATAATTAGTGTTAGATTATTGATAATCTAGCTAAACTAAAGTTAAAGAATGATGATTAACATCTTAGAACCCTTTGATTTTGATTATGAGAAGTTAGGGTTCATATGGTGAAAATTGGGGGTGTTTGGATCATAATGCTAGAATGTTGAATTAATGAAGATTAAGTGTTTTTTTAAGATGTTAGACACTTGAACAAACATCAAATTAACTTAATGATAATTTTTGAAAGAAAAATTAGTGTTAAGATTAAGTTAACGAAACTCAAGTAGGTGAGTTTGTGGTGAAAGAGGGTGTTTGGTTATGAGGATAACCCAAACGGGTCAATTTGGGTTGGAATTGGGGAAATTGAGTTGTGAACTCAATTGTAATGAAATTTTGGTATATGTTAGATTACTAAACTAGGTGTGTATGTTTAGGTAATCAAATTGTGGGTCTAGAAGGCAGAGCGGGATCTTCTAACCCGAAAGGTAAGTGCTTTTGCACTTACTTAGTTATGATGATAAATGAGTTTTATGCAATGTTGTATGTATAATGTGTAAAGTTGCATAATTTGTTATGTGGTATGAATGAGCATAAAATTGTATGCATAATTGAAGGAATGTAGTTATAGTATTTATACTATAATGGATAGATTGGTTATGGAGTTACGATCTCGTATCCTTTGGGATACGAAGTTATGGCCTACGTGCCATAATGGAAATGGATCATGTGTTGATCATAAATGAAACGGAATTATAAATGATGAAAGTAACTTGTAGGTGATATACAAGTGTATGAAATCCTTAATTGACCAAATGGGTGTTAACGGGTCAAATGGGTGAAAGGTGTGAAAACAAGTTGTGAATTTTGTGGACTATGTGTTATGTGATTGTGTGCATACTTGTGATATGATAAATTATGAATGATTTAGTATGTACAATGAATGAATGTAGTTATAGTGTTAACCTATAATGGTAAAGGATCATGGGTTGATCGGATCATGTGTTGATCATAAACGAAACGGAGTTATGGCCTTGTACCATAATGGAAAAGGATCATGGGTTGATCGGATCATGTGTTGATCATAAACGAAACGGAGTTATGGCCTTGTACCATAATGGAAAAGGATCATGGGTTGATCGGATCATGTGTTGATCATAAACGAAACGGAGTTATGGCCTTGTACCATAATGGAAAATGATCATGGGTTGATCGGATCATGTGTTGATCATAAACGAAACAGAGTTATGGCCTTTGTGCCATAATGGAAATGGATCATGTGTTGATCATAATTGAAACTTGTAGTAAGGGTGCAAGAATATGTAGCCTAAATGACAATTTGGGTGGAAACGGGTCAAATGGGTGAATGGGTGAAACAAGTAGAAATTTACTTGTTTGTTATGAATTTATCTTCATTACTAATGGTGATATGTTTATATGGTTGTAGGAAAGGCTCCGAAGTAGTCCAAGTCAAGTCCAAGGCGTGAAGGGTTCTCGTATGCATTTTGGTAATTTGGGGATTTTTGGGGAAAACCCCGTAGATGGATGTAAATTTGATACACAAATGATGTTTTAGTGTATTTACTTGTTGTTGATGTGTTTTTGGTCAAAACCCAAGTGTTGGGAATTTTTAGTGACTTGAAAAATGGAAAAAGTTGGAAAAATGGTTAAGTGCTGAAACCTGCAGAAAAACTGAAACTTTCTGTGAAAAAGGTCCCCTCGCGGGCCACGACTGGGGTGGCATGTATGAGTCGCGGTACGCGACAAAAAAAAAAAATTCTTGGGTTTAAGTCTTCCGCGCGTTAAAGTTTTGTTGTTTTTAAAAAGTGGTGTGTTTCAACTTGGTATCAAAGCAATGGTTTGAGGGATTTGGTGTGGTGGCACCAAACTCAAACCGGATGCTCTTGATATGGGGGAAAATGATACGAGAATCCATGAAGGACTTGACTAAGACTCGGAGCTTACGGAAACGAAAGGTTAGTAATGATTTGATAAGGTGGTTAAGTATATGGTGTTTATGTATATGTATGAATGATTGGTAAAGTGTTATGTGTGCCGAAACTTGTCTTGTGATTTGTTATATGAATATGATAATTGCAATTGGGCATAACGCATTATTAAACATGTCTGGCCAATATGATTAATAAGACGAGATGTGCAAGAGCTTTTATGATAACCATATGACAATGAACATTAGCAAGGAGTAGGTGAAGGTGGTTATATGTGTATGTATATATGTATGTATATGGATGATTAGATGGGGGTAATACATATACACATAGATAAGATATAGTGTCTTAACAAGTGGGTAGATTAAAGACCTATAAGTAGGTAGAACATCTACAACTTAGTTAAAAATTTGTCGGGGAGACTAAGGGGCACTTGTGTAAGTAAAAGAAGTGGGGGATGAAAGTCATCTTAAGGACTCAAGTATGTTAGAGTCTAGACGTGTATCACCTCGTGGGTGGTGAGGAACATGGAATAGGTTGGGAGAAAAAGAATGCATCAATCTAGCGGAGAATGGCTAGAGCTTTCTATCATGTTGTATCGATCTTCCTTCAAGGAAGATAGGGCTCTTTGAGGTGATCCTTGGGAGGAACAGTGTGAAGCCTAGAGAGCGGGAAGAACTACGGTTGGTGAACCGAAGTGGAAGGAAAACCTTGTTTTCACAAGAGGGTTCGTGGTGTGCGAACCAAAGGAGTTAAAGGGTGAGAGTTAATAGCTGATTAATTAACGATGAATCACTATGATGGTCTTGTCTTTTGAAGCAATCCATTGTGATTGGTAGAGGGCGTATTACGCACGATGAGTCGACTCCGGGACGTGGCGGAGGATTGGTGAATTATTCTTCGTGAGGAGATAAGTGGAAAACGAAGAGTAAATGAGAAGTGGCTTCGTGAAAGCCGAAACATTCTAGCTGAGCTAGAAACCCTTTATGGGAAGAAATGCTGGACATTGCTATATGTCTGGAGGATAACACAAATGGGGAGAAAATTTGAAATTTGCTTAGGCCTATAGGTCACGCATTTCTAATCACCATAGTCGTGACTGAAGCTTTTCGATCGTTGTGTTTGATGAAAGGCTAAGCAGATCGGTGGATTCGGGCGATCATCATTAAGGGTGTCATAATGTTGATGTTTACATGTTTTAATAACATGAGGTTGTGGATGAAACGATCACATGGATTTTGATCCGATGATTGTAAAAGAGGTGTTGGGTTACTTAGTAACCATATCATTGTCTAGTATGATAAATGGGTGACGTGTTAATCTGTTCTCATTAGAGACAGTGAAACACGAGGTATGCGAACTGGTGTATATACATGGCTTGTGCCATTGACATCAACCGGGGATATAAAAGGGATACTTAGTATTCCAGTTGAGAAAGAGGATTTGATAAGGGTCATTGAACCTGTGTGCTTTGTTCTAAAGCACATAAACTTTTCGATGGAAAGGGAAAATGGAAGAGTGCGTATTGTCACTGACAGTCGGTGGTAGGATAAAACTGACTAAAGGTCTCGCGGTTGTGGATTTTTTTGTCAAGGGGTAAATGTTAAAATGTACATTGTACGCAAACGGTGATATACATAGGTGAAATATGTATATAAAGGGGTTAAATGTACATAGGTGGAATGTGTACATAAATGGTGGTTGAAGTCCTAGAACTTCGTAAATGATGTTGGAAGTCTTTTGGACTTCACAATCGGTGTTTAAAATCGAAGTTTTCGAACTTCAAAGGTGGATTCGGTGATTGAGATCCTTAAATCTCAAAGGATGACTTATGATTAAGTCAATGGAGATACTTAGGGTGTTTGGGTCACGGATAGGGATCTTCCTTCCAGTGTTGTAAAAGAGGATTCAAGTAAGGAAGTTGTCGTATCCTTACTTGAGGAGGTCGCAAGCTTTATCGGTTAAGAATGGGTGAGTTGAAGACTCGAGCTTCAAAGGGTGTTATGTATGGGCATTGGGATCCTCGAACCCCAAGAGGTATGAATTTGAGACCTTGAGTCTCAATGGGTCGATTGGTAAGGAAGTTTTGAAATTTCCATGTAAGAGGTGGGTGACGTGGGATTTGAACTTGGATTTCCTTAGTTGTCAAACGTGTTGACTACTCGTATAAAGTGGTTCAAAAATCCAAGTATCCCATGGTTAGGAGTGTTGAAATTCAAGTGGAAACTTGACGTTATAAAAGTTTTCCTTTGAAATGAGTGGACTCCATAATGCATTTTTTTACGTGACCATACGTGAAAGCGTTAGGAGGATAGAACTGTTGTTATTTCATATGGTGAAGATGAGATAAATGATAAACGTTTCGTCTAAATGAATCAGTGAATATCTTAGATAGTGGGCGAACTAATTGGTGCAAAAAGTAGACAAACTGCATATCGTTGTCAAAGGAACCATTAAATTCGGAGATAACCTTAGGGGAGTAACGAGGGCGTATAGAGTTACTACATTAAAGTGAAGTCATTCATGATGACAATTTCATCGTCTCTTATTGACGAAATTCGAGAGGCTCAAATGTTAGCACTTGTTGGTGACTTGAAGAAAGAGCGGATGGTTGCTTATGTTGATAAGCTTGGTGAAAATAGCATGGGCTTGAAGACATGCTTTGATAGGATTTGGATTCCTAGGTTGTCAAGTGTTTTGACAACTATTTTGGATGAAGCGCATAAATCCAAATATTCTATCCATCCGGGTGTCACAAAGATGTTTTATGATTTGAGGTGTCATTTTTGGTGGCCGGGTATGAGGCGTGATGTTGTTAAGTATGTTGAGAGGTGTCTCACGTGCTTAAGAGTAAAGGCGGCGCAAGATCGCCAAAAGTCTTATGCGGATAATAGGAAGCGGGCGATTGAGTTTCAAGTGGGGGACTTTGTGCTATTGAAAGTCTCTCCTTGGAAAGGGGTGATACGGTTTAGGAAACGGGGGAAGTTAAGCCCACGTTTCATTGGACCGTTTAAAGTAAAGGCAAGGGTGGGTGCGGTAGCTTATCGATTGGAGTTACCGGAGGGACTAAGTAGACTTCATAACACGTTCCATGTGTCTCATTTGCAAAAATGTTTAGCGGATGAATCTACTTTTGTTCCATTGGATGATATAGAAATTGATGAAAAGACGAACTATGTGGAAGAACCGATGGCAATCTTAGATAGGAAAGCGAAGCGGTTGCGTAATAAAGAGATTAGCCAAGTATTGGTTCGATGGAAGCATAGAAAGGGGGGGACGGAAATGACTTGGGAAACCGAGGAAGAAATGCTTAAACATTATCCGAACCTTTTTATGTGAAGTCGGGTTTCGGGGACGAAACCCAAATAAGGGGAGGTGATTTGTAACGAACCAAAATCCGGGTTTCGTTTTCAAATAAATAAATATTTCTAATTAATATTATGGTGAAAATAATATTTTAGAAATAAGTTGAAACAAGTGGGTTTCAAGTTAGTAATGGGGTTATATTAGTTTTTAACTAATTTTGGAATGAAAATGGGTGATATGGAAGTTGAGGGACTGAAAGTGTAAAATGGCAAATCTGCCATATTTGACTAAAAGAAGTCAAAATTCAGATTTCTCTCATTTTGTGTGTGGGTTGATGCTCTCAAGGGAAAAAAGGGAGAAAAAGGTGTTGAAGTCAAAATCGTGCAATTGAAGCTTGGATTGTGAAGGTGTTGGCTTGCACATCATCCTTCTAACATCAAGTAAGTGTTAATCATTCTTTTGATTTCACCATTGATGTGTTAATTGGTGGGTTTTGTAGAAATCCAAAATTTATGTTGCATGTTGATAATTAGTGTTAGATTATTGATAATCTAGCTAAACTAAAGTTAAAGAATGATGATTAACATCTTAGAACCCTTTGATTTTGATTATGAGAAGTTAGGGTTCATATGGTGAAAATTGGGGGTGTTTGGATCATAATGCTAGAATGTTGAATTAATGAAGATTAAGTGTTTTTTTAAGATGTTAGACACTTGAATAAACATCAAATTAACTTAATGATAATTTTTGAAAGAAAAATTAGTGTTAAGATTAAGTTAACGAAACTCAAGTAGGTGAGTTTGTGGTGAAAGAGGGTGTTTGGTTATGAGGATAACCCAAACGGGTCAATTTGGGTTGGAATTGGGGAAATTGAGTTGTGAACTCAATTGTAATGAAATTTTGGTATATGTTAGATTACTAAACTAGGTGTGTATGTTTAGGTAATCAAATTGTGGGTCTAGAAGGCAGAGCGGGATCTTCTAACCCGAAAGGTAAGTGCTTTTGCACTTACTTAGTTATGATGATAAATGAGTTTTATGCAATGTTGTATGTATAATGTGTAAAGTTGCATAATTTGTTATGTGGTATGAATGAGCATAAAATTGTATGCATAATTGAAGGAATGTAGTTATAGTATTTATACTATAATGGATAGATTGGTTATGGAGTTACGATCTCGTATCCTTTGGGATACGAAGTTATGGCCTACGTGCCATAATGGAAATGGATCATGTGTTGATCATAAATGAAACGGAATTATAAATGATGAAAGTAACTTGTAGGTGATATACAAGTGTATGAAATCCTTAATTGACCAAATGGGTGTTAACGGGTCAAATGGGTGAAAGGTGTGAAAACAAGTTGTGAATTTTGTGGACTATGTGTTATGTGATTGTGTGCATACTTGTGATATGATAAATTATGAATGATTTAGTATGTACAATGAATGAATGTAGTTATAGTGTTAACCTATAATGGTAAAGGATCATGGGTTGATCAAATCATGTGTTGATCATAAACGAAACGGAGTTATGGCCTTGTACCATAATGGAAAAGGATCATGGGTTGATCGGATCATGTGTTGATCATAAACGAAACGGAGTTATGGCCTTGTACCATAATGGAAAAGGATCATGGGTTGATCGGATCATGTGTTGATCATAAACGAAACGGAGTTATGGCCTTGTACTATAATGGAAAAGGATCATGGGTTGATCGGATCATGTGTTGATCATAAACGAAACGGAGTTATGGCCTTTGTGCCATAATGGAAATGGATCATGTGTTGATCATAATTGAAACTTGTAGTAAGGGTGCAAGAATATGTAGCCTAAATGACAATTTGGGTGGAAACGGGTCAAATGGGTGAATGGGTGAAACAAGTAGAAATTTACTTGTTTGTTATGAATTTATCTTCATTACTAATGGTGATATGTTTATATGGTTGTAGGAAAGGCTCCGAAGTAGTCCAAGTCAAGTCCAAGGCGTGAAGGGTTCTCGTATGCATTTTGGTAATTTGGGGATTTTTGGGGAAAACCCCGTAGATGGATGTAAATTTGATACACAAATGATGTTTTAGTGTATTTACTTGTTGTTGATGTGTTTTTGGTCAAAACCCAAGTGTTGGGAATTTTTAGTGATCTGAACAAGGTAACAGTCAAGAACTGCTACCCACTACCCCGCATTGACGATTTATTCGACCAACTTCAAGGGTCAAGTTTCTACTCAAAATTCGATTTAAGGTCTGGATATCATCAGCTGAGAGTTCGAGATGAAGATATATCCAAGACTGCATTCAGAACCCGGTACGGCCATTTCGAATTTTTGGTCAGGCCATTTGGATTAACCAACGCACCCGCGGTGTTCATGGACCTCATGAACCGTGTGTGTAAACCTTATCTGGATCAATTCGTCATTGTTTTTATTGACGATATCCTCATATACTCTAAGAGTCAGGAAGAGCATGAGGATCATCTGCGTTTGATCCTTGAGCTACTGAAACAGGAGCAGCTGTACGCGAAATTTTCCAAATGCGATTTTTGGATTCGCGAGGTTCAATTTTTAGGACATGTGATCAATGAGAAGGGAATACATGTCGATCCAGCCAAAGTGGAAACTATTAAAAATTGGGCAGCACCAACAACTCCAACTGAAGTTCGACAATTCTTAGGATTGGCCGGATACTACCGTCGTTTTATCGAAGGATTTTCAAAGATTGCCCAACCCCTCACCTCCTTAACCCAAAAAGATAAACCCTATAATTGGAGTGAGACTTAAGAATCAGCATTCCAGCTACTGAAGCAGAAACTATGTAGCGCACCTATCCTGTCTCTACCGGAGGGAACAGATGACTTCGTGGTGTATTGCGATGCCTCCATCCAAGGTCTCGGTTGTGTGTTGATGCAACGCGACAAGGTTATCGCATACGCTTCTCGACAGTTAAAAATCCACGAAAAGAATTACACGACTCATGATTTGGAGTTAGGAGCCGTGGTGTTTGCACTCAAGATGTGGAGACATTACTTGTACGGTACCAAGTGCACCATCTACACCGATCACAAGAGTCTTCAGCATAGTTTTGAGCAGAAAGAGTTGAACATGCGTCAACGTCGTTGGATCGAGTTATTAAACGATTATGATTGTGCAATCAAGTACCATCCGGGCAAAGCTAATGTGGTGGCCGATGCCCTAAGCAGAAAAAAAACCAAACCCCGACGGGTTAGAGCATTACAACTCACTATTCATACAGGATTACCCGAACAGATCCGTAATGCCCAACTCGAAGCCTTAAAAGAGGAGAACTTACCATTGGAATCCACTCGTGGTATGGAGAAACAACTGGAGGTTAAATCAGATGGTATTCGTTACTTCGCGGAACGAATATGGATACCAGTATATGGAAACCTAAGAGATCTAGTCATGGATGAAGCTCACAAATCCCGATACTCTATCCATTCGGGATCCGACAAGATGTATCACGATCTCAAGGTTTTGTATTGGTGGCCGAACATGAAAGCCGACATAGCCACCTACGTGAGCAAGTGCCTGACTTGTTCCAAGGTCAAGGTGGAGTACCAAAAGCCATCCGGATTACTTCAACAACCGGAAATACCAATGTGGAAATGGGAGCAGATTTCCATGGATTTCATAACCAAATTACCCCGAACCCCTACTGGATGTGACACAATCTGGGTGACAGTGGATCGCCTAACCAAATCCGCTCATTTCCTTGCTATCAAAGAGACCGATAAAATGGAAAAGTTAACTCGTCTATACCTTAAAGAAGTAGTATCCCGACATGGAGTGCCAATCTCCATCATTTTCGACAGAGACGCCCGATTCACTTCACGTTTCTGGCAAGCGTTACAGAAAGCTCTAGGCACGCGCATGGATATGAGCACAGCGTACCATCCTCAAACAGATGGCTAGAGTGAGCGTACCATTCAAACCCTAGAAGACATGTTAAGAGCTTGTGTGATCGATTTCGGAAGCAGTTGGGAGACTCACTTGCCTTTAGTGGAATTCTCTTACAATAACAGCTATCATACTAGTATCAAAGCAGCACCGTTCGAGGCTTTGTACGGGAGAAAGTGTCGATTACCAATTTGCTGGGCTGAAGTTGGAGATAGCCAACTTACGGGTCCTGAACTTGTGCATGAAACCTCAGAGAAAATCGTGCAAATCCGAAACCGTATGGTGGCAGCTCGTGACCGTCAAAAGAGTTATGCAGACAAGTGCAGAAAACCGCTAGAATTTCAAGTGGGCGACAAAGTGTTATTAAAGGTTTCACTGTGGAAAGGTGTAATTCGTTTCGGAAAACGAGGAAAGTTAAACCCGCATTACGTTGGACCATTCGAGATAGTGAAAAGGATCGGTCCAGTAGCATACCAACTTAACCTACCAGATACACTCAATGGAGTGCATAATGTCTTTCATATCTCAAACCTAAAGAAGTGCCTATCAGATGAGACACTTGTAGTTCCACTCGAGGAGTTGGAAGTTGATGAACAGCTACGTTTCATTGAGGAACCCATTGAAATCATGGACCGAGAGGTCAAGACTCTCAAGCGCAGTAAGATACCTATTGTCAGAGTTCGCTGGAACTCGAAGCGTGGACCGGAGTTCACGTGGGAACGCGAGGATCAAATGATGAAAAAGTATCCTCACCTGTTCAAACATTCAACGGCAAACACGGAAGGTACTAACTAAATTTCGAGACGAAATTTAGTTCAACAAGGGGATGATGTGACAAACCTAAACTTTTTGTTTCAGACGTTACGAACTTCATTTAATTTTCGGGACGAAAATTCTTTCAACAAGGGGATGATGTGACATCCGACATTTTCAGGTTAACCCCGTTAACTCAAACCTCGTTAGTTCAAACATTTTTCGTTACAAACTCAGTTATCTCAGTTAGTCACACATACATTGCATTTAATTAGGATTAATTAAATGTGTCAGTCAGTTCGCACACATCGGATCGCACTCGAGTCTAACCCGGAACGTTGGTGAATAATAAAGATTAATATTACAAACATTTAATAATTTATATTTAATATAAATTATGAGTTTTTATGATTTATATGTGATTACGTGAATTATGTGAATATTATTGTTTTTGTACGTGTTATTGTGTGTAAATCGTTTTTAGTATTTTTATAAAAGTTAGTGTTTTTATAAAAATAAAAATCGAAAATTGTTAGTTATTAATTAAGTATTAGTTAATTAATAATAGCCTATGGGCTTTAATTAAACCTGAAGCCCAACTTAAAACCCATTAGTGAATGGATAAGGATAAAACTTAAAAAAAAAATTATTATAAACCCTAACCCCACCTCCTTAGCCGTCGACTTCTTCCTCTCCCCTAGCTTCGACCGAACCAAGAAAGCAAGCAAAGGACCTTCGTTCGAGCCCCGATCGTGAATCCGGAAGTAGATACGTGCTAGTCTCGACGTTTCTAAAACTCCTACGTAAGTCGTTTTGTTCAATTTCATCACTTTTTGATTCCTAAATTTTAGATCAAAACCCTAGTTCATCAAAACATGGATTTTTATAATAAAATTGTTAACTTTATTATTGTTTTGCATGTATTTGTTGATTATATGGTTATTTGCAAAACCCTAGATCCGTGTGATTAGTAACGTGTTAAATATTGGAACTTTTTGATTATGTGAAGTACAGAAATCGCATGTTAGACGTGAGTAATGATTGATATAGTTGTAATTATGTTAGTTGAAAGATTTAGAATTGATTTGACGTGCTAATTGGATGAATAAAACGTGTAATGGACAAGTTACTAAAAGAGTAAACTTTTTAAGAATTCTATCTTGCATACTAGAAGTGATTTGAATGATATGATGATGGTTATGAGCTACTTGATACTTGTTTAGATGATTTGTGAAATCAGATTTTGAATACATAACCCGGTTTTGCGAACTTTCCAAATAAGGAAACTTTAATTGTTAAAAGTGGTTAGAACTTGCTATTTAGACATGCATGATGTGGTTTAATTATTGGTACATGTTAGTTAAGATACAATAACCTGTTGTAACGAGTTAGGTGTTTGAAATCACACATGCTAGTCATAGGTTACTAAAGTTGGAAACTTTGTCTTGAAATATGATTTGCATGTTTAGGTTCTAGAAAATTTGTTATGTGATGTGATGATCTAGAACATGTTAGAGTGATACTACAAACATATCAATGATGATAGTTTCCAGGAAACATGAGTCCTGAACAAACCTGCTATTTTTAGAAACTTTCTATTTATAGAAACCTG
Organism: Smallanthus sonchifolius; assembly: GCA_023525975.1. Taxonomy (NCBI): domain Eukaryota; kingdom Viridiplantae; phylum Streptophyta; class Magnoliopsida; order Asterales; family Asteraceae; genus Smallanthus; species Smallanthus sonchifolius. The sequence continues at coordinate 52,787,453 of CM042041.1, read as the reverse complement.
CTATTTTTGAAAACTTTCTATTTATAGAAACCTGCTATTTTTGGAAACTTTCTATTTATAGAAACATGCTATTTATGGAAACTTGCTAGCTTGTTAGAACAAATAGGATTTGTTGCTAAGTGTTACAGCATGATCATTTGTGTATAATATAAAAGTATTATACTGAACAAACATTTAATTATTAAACGGGTCACCAACGGGTCGTCGGGTCAAACTTAGTCAAACTTGGTCAAACTTAGTCAAACTTGGTCAAACTTACAAACTTTTCTAAGCCCTTAAAACAATGAGATTGTTTGGATACTTAGGGTTCGTATCATCTTGCACAAACACACACTTATAAACCGGTGTTTATAGGTGACAGTTAGTCGTCAAGCATTTTAAGTTCGCTTTCTTTCGCATATACTCTAAGGTGAGTTTCACGGCCCCTTTTCTTACGTTTTAAACTTGGGGGAGAAAACATGGGTACGAGCATTTAGATCTTACATTTCTTTTAAATCACTTGTGTACTAAGCGCAAACATATCATGAAAGTCCTTACTTATCGAACCGTTAGTATATGGGTTAGCGAGGTAATCTTGAGTAGTACTACTGGGCATTGACAAGCCCCACCCGCGTTAGTCGCGCTAACACGACAGGTAGTCGAACTGGTGTAACATTGACCTAAACATTTACCATTGATTATGATAGTCATGGTGGGAGGCAGTACAAACATAAACAGTCAGCTTCGATGTCGAAACGCTTTAGTAACATGAACTAGGTTAGCTACCTATGATATAAATTGTAAATGGTATTATCTAGTAAACTTTACAAACATTGAAACCTGTGAACTCACCAACCTAGTGTTGACACGTTTTAGCATGTTTTCTCAGGTAATTAAGGTACAAGCACGAGCTAAGGCATGCATGCATTCGAAGTCTATCACTTTCAAACTCAAGAATTATTTATTTTAATTATCGTTGAATTGTTTATTTTGGCGCAACTGTTTTGGCGCATGTTTTTTATTTAACTTTTCGCTTCCGCAAGTCTTATATTAAATCAGTATTTTCATTACTAGTGTTGCATCGTGACTATGAGCAATACTAGTGGTTTTTCTTAAACTCATATAGAGTCGTTCAAGTAACTAATGACTGAGATCATGGTATGTCACGCTCCTAACGGTAAAATCCCGTTAGTGGATTTTGGGGGTGTGACAATTAGGCTTTTTTTATCTTAGATTTTTGGTTCTTTCGTCTTTTTTCTTCGGTTTTTCCCATATGCTTTTTATGACTTTGGTCAAGATTGCATCTTTCCCTAGATAAATATGTTTTTATTTTATATAATTTTGTTTCAAGCAACTTTTCTTTACCGGTTGGTGTTGGTGACGTTTTTAATTGCTTTATGTAGAAAAATAGTTGTCCCACAATCTATAGTATTTTGCGTACTGTTTGGTTGTTAACAATTCTTTTTTGATTTTAGGTTTAGCTTTCTGTGCATGTATGTTCTGTTTATGAAATACTTCATCTGGATTGATCTACATTGAAGTTTGATTTAACAAAGAACAAATTTGGTATTGATTTCTATCTTTAACAAGAGCGAATGACATTGTGTTTGGGGTTGTAAGTTAGCATATATCTTAATTTCTATTTGTGAAATCAATTTTCATTTTTGATTCCATAACAAATTTTGATTGAAGTAACTAGCATAATAGTTTTTTTTTTAACTTTCAGTATTGCAAATAGTCCTTCAAATAGACCTTTGTGTGGGCAAAACACATGAGTAATTCCCTAGGAGAAACCAGTAATTCCCTATGAAAAACCCGCAAATCTTATGGGTGTTTGGATGTGTGTTTTGGATTTGATTATCTTTGAATTTTTAGCTTAATGATACCCTGGTGTTGAGTTAAAACTCAAGATCTTATAGGTTTTGAGTTTGAATCTTGGTGTTTGAGTCTTGCTTCCAATCTAAGTTGGACAAGTTGGGTCGGGTTTAACCCGATTATAAATAGGAGATTTAGATTTGACTCTAAAAAAAGTTGATCAACTTTTAAAACTCCTTTAGAAAATATAGACTTTTCCTTTTTGCGTTGTTTAATAATTTGAAGTGATCGGTTGAATTAACATTACTTTAAAATTTTTATTAGACAGTTGACTTTCAGCTATAACGTGTCTTAAAGAAAAACTAGTTAATGTAGATGTATTTTGTTAAAAGGGTTTAGTACATATTTAAGTTTTTTAAGTCCGATTATAATAACAATATTTTGTGTTTTATTTTTTTGGTATCAAAATAATATTTTCTAGTATTTTTTAACAATCTTAAATTTTAATTTAAGAGCAGTGACAGTTATAAATGCTTGTTAATAAAATCTAAATGCTATTTAATCATTTTGAAACTTTAAATGCTAAATAGAATATGTCGCAAATCTATATCTATACATACTAATAAATAAAGGTTTTGGGGTTTGACATGTCATTCTCATGTTCATCCTCAAATTTTTTTTTCACCTCTCTCCTATTTAAAGATACAAGTTTCTATAAAAAAATTATAATTTGTGTTTCCCGCCTCTCTCTGCTATTAAATAGTAATGATTTTTATAACTATTTTTATAAAACATTTTTTAATTAAAAAAATAGTTTTATTCATAAAACATTTTACAGTTTGAACATTTCTTTCATTTCTTTTATAAAACATTTTTAAAAAATAACTATATAACGCTTCTACAATTTGTATTAAAAAATTATGTAATATGTAATATTAGATTTTTATTACTAAGTATATATAACACTGCATTTATTCACTCTGTATAATATACAGGGTTTCTAACCTATATTATAATAAATGAATAACTATACTTGCTACGTGTCGACTTCTCATGAAATCTATATTTTTGTTTTTTGCTTTTCTCTCCAATTAAATAATGATGATGGTAAATAATTAAAATATCTAACATATATTTTTATTAAAAATTACTAAATCATAAGAAAATTTCAATTATTTCTTATTTCACAGATAACTATAACACCAAATATAAAATTTTGATAGAAAATACTGTTTTATAACAAGTTGTATTTATTCAATTCATATAACACATGACCTGATAGAAAATACTGTTTTATAACAAGTTGTATTTATTCAATCCATATAACACATTCCTTTAACATAGTTGGAGTTGATATAGAAAAGATAACATAATACAAAGCGATCATAGTAAGGCCAGCCCAATAACATTTTTGGCCCCTTCCGTTAGAGGTAGCACAAAAAAACTGGTTCCGGAACTGGAACCGGTCTACCTGACCCGAAGCTGTTCCGGTTTCTACCCGATATCTTCAAGAACCAGTTCTTACCCGATCCTACCCGTTGGTTATTGCCCGGTTTTAGGTTTTTGATTCTAGCCGGTTCCTACCCGGACCCGCCTAGAACCGGTTCCTACCCTACCCGGTTCCACATTAAAAATAAATAAAAATTGCATTTTATGTTATTTTAATTATTAATATATATATATATATATATATATATATATATATATATATATATATATATATTGGAACCGGACCTGACCCTACCCTACCCGGTTCCACCGGCAGTGGCGGAGCTTGAAAAACACGCAGGGGGCGAGATTTTTTTTTTGCTATCAGTGGGGCCGAAACTATAAAATTTTCGGTCAAATACGTATAAATTAACACTACAGAGCGAAAAAAACGGCCGAATACGTATAAATTAACACTAATGAGCAAAAAATCGGGATCGGGGTCGGGGGGGAGGGGGGTCTCACTATCCTTCGCCCTTGTCCACCGGGTAGGGTTTTTCAACCCATTAACCGGTTCCTACCTTGTTGGACTTGTACTCGGTCAAAAAAGAACCGGTTTGGAACCAGTTCCGGTTCTTGGGCTCAACCCGGTTTGTGGACCTCTACTTCTGTATATTTAACTTAAATAGTTTTTAACAAAGATATTCGTTCGTTCTTCATCTCTATTTGTTCTAGGATTGATAATTACATGTCTAAGTGTGTTTTTAGGTTCGAAGTAATCCCAACGAATATACTATCTTTTCAAAACAAGTTTGATACACCGTTGATTTTTTTGATACACCGTTGATTATAAAATGTGCGTCTAAATTTGTTTCAAGGTGTGTCTAAGCTGTCCAATTACAATGACACGTCTACACTAATTATAACATCATGTATAAAGTGTACCAGTCACATGAACAACCCGCGTTAGTGTCTAAAATCATTTGTATTAAACGTATGCATATATGCTCACTTTAAAATATACATATAGTATTATGAATGAATACTTTGTACCTTTGGCAAACAAAATTTAATTTCATGAAATAATCTTCCATGTATAAATATATATATTTATTTTGTGAGACTTCAAAAATAAGAGAAGTCTATACAGATCTAAGTCAAATATGGACCTCTTCTGAAATGGACAGAAGTTTTTAAATGTAAAGTCAGTTTTTACTTTTTAGGGCCAGTTATAAAGTAATTGTTATCTCAACTCTCAACAACTCACTTTCCTTTCTTAGCATCATCTTCAATATTTTTGGAACACATTAACATCACTTTGATGTAAAAATAACATATTTATGAAATATATTTATTTATTTACATTTAAAAACTAACTTCAAGGTAATACATCATTTTTTTTATCATTATCTTTTCAAACTTTCAAATTTTGTATGTGTTAACTTGCTTTAAAAATTAAAGTAATTATATTGATGTGAACACAAATATATATAAAATAACACACACATATATATAACTGTAAATACATATAAAAATAAGAGATACTTCCTTACATCTCTCTAAACTTGCAAAGTATTATACTTTCTTATATTTTCTAATGAAAATCTTTGTCTTTAATCTTTTTATGTCAAGCAAGGAATTATTAATCATTAGTCATTTAGAAATAATAACTAGTTAATCTGCCCTTTAATTAACGTTTTTTTTTATATTTATATCTATTAAAATCGTATGAAAGTGAAGAGTAACCTTATGAATGAATGGGAGTTTGTCAAATAAAGTCGTAAGAAAGTGAATAATATCCTCATGAATGAATGAGAGTTTGTCAAGTAAAATCGTATGGAAGTGAATTAGTAACCTCATGAATGAATGGGAGTTTAATTTTTTTATTTAATGTTTATAATTAATTTTAGCCAAAAAAAATTTCTCTTGTAACTTTTAAGCAATAATGATATTTTAATACTCAATACACCATCGCGACGTACGCATTTTTATCTACGTTTCGATATAGTTTTTTTTTCAAAAACCGAGCTCGGTTAAATGTAAACTATTTATGAGTCGGGTCAACTATAATATATTTTTACTTTTAGATTTAATTATTTTTCATTAATGCATATTTTCATGACTTAGGGTTTTTTAGGTTGTTTAAAGCTAATGATTTAGTAAATAACTTTTTTTATTTCATAATATTTTTTGCAAGATCATGCTTTTATCTTTTTGTTAAACTAATTTTTTTTCGCTTAATTTTTAAAAAGTATAATAATATCATAAAATTGAAGAAAAAAATTGTTGGTTTTATGGTGTATTATTTTTCCTATAAGCGTTAACATATAAGAAGGTTACCTAGGTTTAAAAAACGTAAATTTAAAAAGTTAATAATAGGTGATTATTACCTTTTTGCCCTTATTTGTTAAAATCTACATTTTTTTGGAACGACGATGGAATATTATAAATCACCAAAGTCTAGCAAGAAGCGAGATAAGAAACACCAACTCCAAATACAAATTAAATGCTTAAATCACAAAATTGAAATTATACCAAGCGCTTCAATCAATATTAAGGAATTTTTCACGGTTGATGATCCAAAGAAAACCGAAGACCTTGATTTTATCCACAAGCATGTGAGGTGAAAGGGGTTTGCCACTGCAGATGAAGTCATTTTTCGATTGTCAAAGACACCATAAAGCAATAAGACGGGGAACATATAAAAGTTTAAGTTTAGTCATTTATTGAGAAGAGTAGTTGAAAAGAGCAGGATCAAGTGCAAGAAATCGTTGATGTAGCAATCATAGAAAGTTTACACTAATAATGAATTGAGACTAAACCATGCTAAAATTTACATGAAATGAAGCCTCTTATTTTAGTCATTAATTACCATTAACTAGTTACTTTAGGCTCTTTTTTTAACTAAACCATAATATTTATGTCTATATATTCTCAATAATCTATACTCTATAATAAATAAAGGTTTTTGTGAGACAAGTTTTCCCGTCTCTCTCTCATATTAATTGCACAAATTTTCTTTATTTGTTTTTTTAATAATTTTTTGTTTTTCGCATCTCTCTTCTATTAAATAATAATGATTTTTATAATTCTTTTAAAAAACATTTTTTATTTAAAAAATATATGTTTTTTCATAAAACATTTTTAGAAATTGAACATTTATTTCATTCTTTTTACAAAACATTTTTAAAAGGTAACTACATGACGTTTCTAAAATTTGTATTAAAAAACTATGTAATATTTCATAAATATGTAATATGTAAATATTTATTATTAAGTATATAACATTGCATTTATTCATTGTATTTATTCAACCCGTGTAATACACGGGTTACAAACAATAGGGTGTCCCACATACAATTAAACTCCAAATAACTTTCAACAAATCTTATAACGGATTACTAAATATTGTACTAAAAATAGTAAAATGAATTAATAAGACACTTGTAGAACTTTTATTTTAGAAAATATAGCAAGCAAACATCCATTTAATAGGCATTTACAAACTACATTTACAACTCACAAAAAATACTGTTGTTAATCTTTCGTTACTTGTATGTTGCTAGGGTTTATAATAACAGGTTGGAAAATCAAATAAAACAATTTCAAAAAACCCGAGAAAAAAATTCTTACGTGATAGATTCATAGGAATAAATCAGAACATTTTAGGGGAGATAGAAGCCAAAATTAAATTTTATGAATGATATAGGTGTAAAAATTCTTCTGTAGGAATCGTTCGTCAAAATGTAAAAAACTAACAATTGTATAATACCAAATTACAATACAAGAAACAAATAAAGCAGTAAATAACAATACTTTTACACTGAAAATAAAAGAAAAGTACAAATACTGTAAACGAAAACGAATTTCGTGACCGAGGCTTTGTCTTTAACACGGGTCCCTTAAAACAAATCATGAGTCTCCTAAGAGAACCCAAATGTTTCCCAGGTTACAACGGTCGAAGTTGTGTGTACAACAGAAGAGGAACCTAGACTTGTAAGAGTACCTTGAAAAGAAAGAGAGTAGAAGTAAAGAGTTTTCTTGCAAAGCTGCAGTTCTGTTTAGTGTCAATTCAGTGTGCTGAAATGCCAAGCATGAGTTGGTATTTATACAGAAAAAGAATCATAATAGCTAAAAGAAACTAAAAACAAAAATAAAGAAAATTAAACGTCTTCAATGCTTTTTATTTGGTTTTTAAATTATGATCGAAAATATCAAACTCTTAACTCTGAAGAGCCGGTCAACAGAAAACTGTTCAGCAGTTACGGGTTGCTGCTATAGTGGGACACGCACCCGCGCGCATTTCTGAACACGTCACAGGGACCCGGATCCACCCGAAACGCCGCGTGCGTATATCCGAAAATGGATATGCGGACACAGACTGCACTCGCTAGGCCACGCCGTGTACTCGGGTTCCGGACTCGTTGCACGGAACGCGGACACGTTGTTCGGTCCCGCCCAGCAGAATGCGCGCCGGCATACGGTTACTGACTACACCTATGAGACCGCACACCCGAGTTGCCACGTGTAGGCTAGCCAGACACCAACCATGCTGCCACGCGGAGACCTGCGTGTACCCAGAGGCAAAGAAGCCCGACGCTGAGCCCTGATGCCCCGCCACATCACCCGCCATGTGCTCGAGTACTGAACCCGAACCACTCGTAGCTGGTCAAAAATACTAAGGCGGCTCTCAAGCGTGCGAAGTGCAAAGTGCGTCATCAAAACGCCAAACTACGCCCTCGTCCTGAACTCGTGCCCCGACGTGGGCGCGAGCGCGTTAGACGTGCTCCGCACCCTCCTGGTTCCCACTGAGTGTCATTCCTTATAAGGTAACAATCCTAATGGAGTGTTCCACCTTATATCCACCTAAAAGTTTTGTCATCTCACCTTTGTGGGACAAGTTTCCTTACTTTTCTACTCAAGAAAAGCTGAATTATTTCAGTTCTAAATACCTAACTTTGAGTATCGATATCTCATTTATCTTAGATCCGTTTTTGACGCGGTTTGTTTCCTATCGAATGTCTCACGTAAGAGAACACATACCCAAAAATGAATAATATTATTAACCTTGGTTACATATATTTATTTCTGTTCAAAGTTGACAAAAAATCATTTTTGTAATTTAGTGAAAAAACACATTTTTTTTCCAAAACTCCAACATATTCGAGATGTAAACACCAAACAAATTTTCCTCCACCGGTATCCATGCATGAGATCAAGTAAATCACAAGTGTGATAGCACTAAAAAACCAAAAACGATCATTCTGGATATTCTATGTTACATCCTAAATTTTAGTTATAATAATTTTATCGAAGTTTAATATAAACGGATGAAGCAATTCATGCTAAAGATGATTAGATTAAGATGAATAATTGGGACAAATTATGTAGTCACAATTTTTGTGCTCAAATGTGGTAAAATCCAGAATGACACACATGGGTAACTAACAAGTCATAAAAGGTAATGTAGCATTTTAATTAAAAATAAAATTTGAACTATTTTTATGGGTAGCTTTTGAAGAGGTTTGAGCATTCATCCGTCAAATATTGTATCACCTTATTGTTCTTGAAAAAAATATGGTTAGGGTGCACAACTTAAAGCTAGAAAATGTTATTAGTGATATGAAACTAGTACTTGTAGCGAGCTCGAAATGACTTATTAACATGTTTAGAACGGTTTGACGTGTTAAATCTTGTTACACGTCAAAACCTGAAATTTTGCTTACCCATAGCATTATGGATTTTTTGGGTTGTAAGGTGTAAGTAACACCACTCTATTGGTATGTAAGTATTAAGTAACACCCTCAATATTGACTTCACCTAAAACTCAAAAAGAAATTGTTAGTAATTGTGTTATGAATGTAAAAAATAATATGGGATTAAAGGGAAGTTCTTTTCTCTTTCGATTGACGAGTCTTGTGGATGTTTCATAAAATTGTGAATGATAGTATGTGGATGATGAGATGTTGATGAAGAGGTGATCAAAGACTTATTGGGTAGTGCGTGTTATTCGAGGGGGGGGGGGTTCCCAACTTAAAATAGACATCGACTTTTACATCTGTTAAAACTAATGAGAAAAGTGTTTATTGCTTCGTCTAGAGAAGACACCAATGGAAAAAACATGAAGTTATGAATTTAGTTAGGTTGAGAAAATGAAAAATTTTCAAATTTTATTATTGCCCCATCAATGTTGAACTTATTAAAAAAATAAAAATAACACGATAGGCCCTACGGTTAAATAATCACAATATTGACAATGTTGTTCTATTGATTGAAACGTCACATTCAACATCAATTGGTTATTGGCGTGTCAACTTTTTGAGTTGTCTCTCTTCTTGCTTGTTGTAACAACTATCGTCGAAAGATCTTTTTCTATGATAAAATTTATCAAGATTGATTTACATAGCAAGTTGGTGATCATTTTCTCATAGATTCATTGATATGCCATATCAAGAAATATACGTTTAATGTTGAAAATGAAACAATTTCACGACGGTTCCTAAACATAGGATCTTGAAACTTATGATTACCATCAATTGGTAAAAAGTGGTAACTAACATACACTATCGAACTTAAAAAATTCTACTATGTTATAAAACTTTATATATAGTTTCCTAATATTATGTATTATGGTTTCAAAAGTAAGGTTGTCAAGAGAAGACAAAGGGAAATGGAGACTGATTTGTCCATACCTATCCGACACACCAACATAACACACCTATTCCAGCCATTAGACAGCCAAACAACACCCACATCCATGGGTGTATCCAAACATCCCTACACCCTATTTCTTCTTTACACTATAATATTCTTTATTATATAATAGAAATGTTTTATTTAGGGTTAGGTACAATGGCAAAGCCATTTGAAGTTAAGATGAGACTTTCATTGAGGTTACGAGTTCGAACCCTACTATTGACTGATTGGTGTAAATTAATTATGGTGTAGATTAGGTGTCGCTTAAAAAAACGTTATATCTAGTTTTAATGTGTGTCAAACATGTCCTAAGTTTTATTGAATAACCATATTTCCGTTTTTTTCTAACAGCAAAGGTCCGGACACCCGGGATCACTATGACAAACGGATCACGCTTTCGCACGAAGAACAAAAGTGTGGTGACATGGCCCCATATCACCTAGGAGAAAACTCACAACTGAGAAAACCATCTGGTTTAACCTGAAATATTTTTGTACCAAATAAGACTCGAACTCATGTGACTAACATTCAACCAGAAGGTTATTATTTCGTCAATAAAATCTACCATCTCCTTAAATTGTTTTATTTTTTATTAAATAACTAATAATCATATCTTTAAATGATGATAAATACGGCAAAGAAAAAACCAATAGAAATCTTCTGTTTCATAGTAAATGTACATTAAGACGTTCAGGTACTTGTAAGACAAAGTATTCGCAATTGGTGTTTTGGTCTAATGTGACGGGGTGATCGTAAGGGCTTGGGATTTTTAAGGTCTCAAATTTAAACCTGAGTCAATAAGGGTTTTTTCTCATATAGTGAGTTTCCTCTTTGATGGTGTTCCTGGGTGAATCATGCATGAAACGTCAAAATCAGTATGAACGGTTGACATCCCGTCTCAGTTAGACTTACTCGGGTATTGGGGGTAGTACCAAACGTCGTTCAAAAAAAAGTTAGACAAAGTAATTACTTTATTATCTCACACTTGCGATTAAATGCAATTGTATTATTTGTTTATTTTGTAACTTAACATCAATATATATTTTTGGGGACTACTAACCACACACGGAAAATGCTAATCGCACTTGGTCATACACGCATCGTATAGGGCAATACGATGCGTATAGCCCTTCACAAATTCCCGTGCCCGACATTCTCTTACAACCTGTCATTCAAACCTCGTATACGCATCGTATAGGTCAATACGATACAGTTTAGGATACGAGATTCCTTCTGCCACTAAACCCATCACATCGTACCTTATACGCATCGTATTGAGCTATACGATGCGTATAGGGCCCAAATTTTGAGTATTTAACGATGCAGAATTCTCATTCGAATCGAACGAACGAACGTATGCTTTCCAAAAAAAAACTATAAACATGTCTTGCTGGTGGGATGGTAACTACGGTTTTCAGGTATATTCTAACGAGTCGGTGGAAAACAACCCGCAAAGTTCTGGCGTTCAAGAGGTGAACCGGGAGGAGGTCTCGTCCGACGTTTATTCTCATCAACGGGTAAGGCTTCCGGATTTGAACGAGCCACTGAGCAATCCCGAGTTCGTATACGGTGAACCGTCTTACCTTACACAGCCCACGAACGACTACGTATACGGTGAAGTCTCATACCCGACACAACAAACCGACGACTACGTATACGGTGAAGTCTCATACCCGACACAACAAACCGACGACTTCGTGTCCGAAGATGAGGAACAAAACCATCAAAACGTGTCGTATAAAACTGACCAGAATTTTCAGTCTCGTGAACAGTTGGTGGATTGGGCGGTCAGGATAGGACGTGAGAATGGTTACGTCCTTGTCACCCGACGATCGAGGAGAAAAGGCGACGATCCGACGGAACCGTTTATCAAGGTGTGGCTTGTGTGTGACCGTCACGGCGAACGTGCGTCTACTGCCACGGTTAGACGTGCCGGTAGCAAGAAAATAGGTTGTCCCTTTAAATTAGAAGGAGAGTACCAAGAAAATACTGGTGATTGGAAATTAACGGTGAAGGATGACAGTCATAACCACGATCCTAGTCAACATCTTGAGGCGCACTCGTTTGCGAGGAGACTGTCTCAGTCGGAACAACTTTTGGTGGCGAAGTTGTATTCGCAAAACATGTTGCCACGAAACATTCTGGCAACTATAAGGGAACAAAACCCAGAGAGTAGTTGCATTAAAAAGGACATTTATAATGCGATGTAAAAGATAAAAAACGAAACGAGAGTCGGTGAAACTCCAATGCAGATTCTGGAAAACCTGCTTTCTTCTAAAAAATACGTCTACTATACTCGGGAAGATCCTGCCACAAATATTGTGGAGGAGATATTCTTTGTTCATCCGAAATCGTTTGAGATGTGGCATGCGTTCCCGCACGTGTTGATGATCGACGCGACTTACAAAACAAACATGTATAGACTTCCATTTGTCCAAGTGGTCGGTGTGACCTCCACACACCAGTCGTTTTGCATCGCTCATTCATTTATATCAAAAGAACGAGAGAAAAACTTCGTCTGGGTGCTACTGCAAATAAAAGCAATGTTGCAAAAGTGTATGGAGCCGCGTGTGATAGTAACAGACAGAGACAAAGCTCTTATGAACGCATGTGATAAAATATTTACGGATTGTTCGAAGAACCTATGTCGGTGGCACATACACGAGACTATCGCAAAACATTGCAGGGCATCATTTACAGACGAAGACTGGGCAAATTTCAAGTATTCATGGTCGGTATTATGTGAGTCTCCCACGCCAGATATATACCAGTACAACTTCAACCGGCTTTACGAATGACTGTATGCTGCCAAACGAGGAAGTAAGTTTTGAATATTTAATATTTTCAGTATTGAATAATTATTAAATATTTAAATATTTATTCAATATTTTTCCAGGAGTTATACATTATGTGACTAAAAATTGGTTAGACCCGTATAAAGAAAAGTTTGTATCCGCCTGGTCCAACAAAAACCTCAATTTTGGTCAACAAACAACGAACCGAGTCGAGAGCCAGCATTCGCTTTTAAAGAGTTATCTTAGAAATGCTAACAGCTCCCTAGATAGACTAGTTGGGTTTGTTGATGAAATTGTAACAGATCAATATTATCAATTACAGTTTGCGTTTGGAACAAGCCTCATAAGAAAAATGGATAGCCACATAGCTATTGAATTGTTTGATAACCTGCACGGTAAGGTTTCACATAAAGCTATAAATTTGTTAGAAAACGAGTGGTACAACTTATCACATATACGGAAACAAAATGCAACGTGTGGTTGCCAACTTTTCAGTAGTTGTGGGTTGCCATGTGGTTGTCGTCTGGCAAGTATCGAAGCTACAAGTGGCAGAATCCCGCTAGATGCGTTGGACGTCTTCTGGAAGAAACTTGATTTAAAACCGTCGTTTGTCGATGATGAAAATGTAGACGTGGATAAAGTACTTGGTCAAGTGAGAAACAAAATTATTTCAGAACCTGATCAGGTCAAAAGAAGTATGCTGTCGAGAATCGCAGGGGTGGTCTTTCCGAGCAAAAGTAACAAGAAAGCGCCTGTGGTACAAGAAGATACTCGCGGTCGTCCAACTTTGAAAAAGCAACAACAAAGGAAACAGGATGTCGCGAGAAACAGCTCATTCACAGGATCCCAACTAAGCAAATGTGACCCTGCGAGACACAGCTCGTACATTGCGTCACAAGACTCGATACAAGTGAGTTCGGTCATTCAACACCGTCGTCCAACGAAGGGTAAAGGAAAGCAACCACAAGATGATAACGCCTATCTTGGTTTTCCATTGATTATGGGGAAAGATGCGGTTAACAATATAAATTGTTTTAAGGATTCGATACCGTCTGTCTTTCATCCGTACATTTCACATATACAGGATGTAAATCCCGACGATAACTGTGGTTTTCGATCGGTAGCTTTGGGCTTAGGGTTAAATGAAAACCGGTGGCTTTTTATCAGACAACAACTTCTACAGGAGATGGACAATAAAGAGGAATGGTGGAGAACTGTTTTTGACAGAGTCGCTTTTCAAGAGTATGATATGCTACGTCACACAATAGATTGGCAGGATGTGAAAGCCGCACCAGTTAGTCGTTGGATGTCGATGCCATACACAGGACTCCTAATTGCTCAAAGATTTGGGGTGATTGTTCATCTTTTAAGCATCGCCGGTAATCAAACATTTTTTTCCATTGTGGTTTGGTCCAAACGTTCACGCTCAACATCAAACTGTATCATTAGTTCACGTCAACAGGGCTCATTTCATCCACGTCAAGTTAGACGGAGATTTTCCGATTCCCACGCCGAATACACTTTGGAATTTGCACCGAAATGATGATGCAGCAAAATGGGAAAATATATAATGTGATCGTATTGAACGATTTAAGAAAATAATGGCTACTAATGGATCTACAATTCCACAATACTTCACGACTCACGGATGATGCTTTATTAGTTTTTTATTAATTTTAAGTATAAGGTCAATTTAATTATTTTAAATTTTAATTATTTGTAATTTTAATTATTTTAAATTAATTTTAAGTTAATTATAATTAATATTTTATTATTTTTTGATTAATTTTAATTAAATATAACTAATTTTAATTTAATATTCTATACGCCATGTATAGGGCCATACGTGGCGTACAGAATACCAAAAGTTGATTGCTATACGCCACGTATTGATCTATACGCGGCGTATAGCCACTAGATAAACCAGGAAACGGCAGCGTACAGAACCAAACGACCCAAAACAAACAAACACAAACCTATACGCATCCGACAAAAAAGCTCGTTGATTAGGATTGTCGTCTTAAAAAAACTTCGAAAATGTACGTCTCTACACCCACGATCATTAATGTTAGGTTTATATTGAATATTAGCGGGTAAAAATAGGTAGATTAGCGATTTTTAGGTTCGAATTTAAGAACTATACGCCACGTATAGGGCCATACGTGGCGTATAGTTCGTCTTAGGAAGACGATGAAGCCATACGCCACGTATAAGTCTATACGCTGCGTATGGCTAGGATTACCCGGTCACTTGCCTGCATATGGCCTGGTTTGGGTCACGTATGGCTTGGTTTACCCGGCAACTCGCCCGCGTATGGCTTAATTGGTCTGCGTATGACTTATTTTGCCCGGCAACCGCCTATATGCCACGTATAAGCCTATACGTGGCGTATAGGTTTTTAAAAAAATAATAATAATTATTATTATTTATTATTTAAAATTAAAAACAATATATTATTATTATTATTTATTATTTAATATTTAAAATAAAAAAAAATTAATTATTATTATTATTTATTATTTAAAATTTAAACAATATATTATTATTATTATTTATTATTTCAATTAAAAACAATATATTATTATTATTTATTATTTAAAATTTAAAAGCTATATTATTATTATTATTATTTATTATTTAAATTAAAAAATTAAAAAAATTAATTATTATCAGATATGGCGGATCATGATGATGATATTGAGATGGATCAGCTAGACGATCTTGCGCACTACCCTTTTCTGGATTTTACGCCCGATACGGAGGCTTATTCCCGTTGCCAGAAGCTCCGGGAAGTGCAGATGGGTCCAGGTACGGCGGTGGATTGGGCCCTCCTCGAGGAGGTGCAAGAGGCCGAGCGAGCTAGGGCCATCATCGGTCAGGACACGCCATGGTCGCGTCTTTTTGACCTTTCTTTTGAGGATACATACCGAGAGCTGGTCGTCGAGTTTCTTTCGACGTTCATCTACTCAGAGACTGGGCTGCAGCCTCTACCCGGGGAGGCGCCGGATATTGATCCGGATCGTATTTCTTTTTCTATTTTTGGGGTCGTTTACCGTCAGACCCTCCGTCAGTGGGCCGTCACGACGGGCTTATACTACGAGCCTGAGACGGTCACGCCGCTTTTCACCGAGGCGGTGACAGAGGTGGACAAGGAGGAACTCCTTGTTTTTTGGGGCTTGATTTCAGATAGTCCTTGGTTGGGTACCAAGGGGAGGGTCTCGGGTATTAGAGACCCTTTGTATAGATATCTGCACCGGCTTATTTCGACGTCGATCGCACCGCGTCTGTAAAGCCGTGAGTGGTGCACTGATAGAGATCTTTTCTTCCTTTTCTGCCTGCTTACTGGGAGGCGGTGTGACCTGTCCACGAGCATGGCGCTTTATTTTGCTTCTGCCTATATGCGACAGAAGCGTGGACTTTTATATGGCGGTGCTTTCATCACGCATATCATGCGGTCGGTCATACCATTTGATGACCATGAGCCTGCGATGTTACCGCCCATTCCCCCTGTCCGATTAGACCGTCGCACGGCGAGCGGCATGCGCATCACGCACCGATTCCCGCAGGGCCTTCGGTTCGTGGGGGCCGTCCAGGACCAGGTTTTGGTCCCGGTGCCGTTGCCGCAGTTGCCTGGACAGGGGGACCCGCCTATGTCTCAGCCGCTACAGGGTGTGGCGATTGAGGACGAGCCGCCACACGTCGAGCAGGTCCACGAGCATCCGCCACAGCATCCCCGACACGTACGTCGGTCTGTTAGGTTGGATAGGGCTACCCAGGCATTGCTTGATGGCCTTGTTGCCGACTCACGGCGAAAGGGTCGTCAACTCGATCGCATGGAGGACCTGATGATGTGGGCGGTTGGACAGCTCGTGAATCTGTCACGAGCTGCCGGCATCGAGCCACCCCCACTACCACCGCCACGTCATTATCCGGACGACCCCGTTCAGGGTGAGGGCGGGGCGGGTCATGGTGACGCCGGAGCCGGTTAGGTTTAGTTCTTTTATTTGTATTTTGTTCCTTTCGTTGTTATGTATGTAAAACATTTTGATGTTTATATTTAATTTTTTGATGTAATGTATATAATTTTAGTTTATTTCTTTGGTTGTAATGTTTAATATTTTGTTTGGTTTGTAATGTTTAATATTTTGTTTGGTTTGTAATGTTTAATATTTTGTTTGATTAACAAACTTATATTAACAAAATTATATAAATTAAAATAAAAATAAATAAAAAATAAAAAAAATATAATTAAATAAAAAATACCTATACGTGGCGTATAGGTCAATACGCCACGTATAGGATTCATAAAACTCCCAAACCTTCCAACTTTTGAATCAAAAATATAACCCGTGCCTCATACGCTGCGTATAGGTCAATACGCCACGTATTGGACCAGCCGCTAGACAGAGAATGACACGTGGCATTCTGTTGGCAGTGACTGAACTCTATACGCCCTCGTATTGACCTATACGAGGTCGTATAAGGCGGCGGCGGGTTCAATTAGCAATATTCCGTGTGCGGTTAGAATCACCCATATTTTTACTTCTAAATATCATCTAAACATGTAACATCACTAATGTCACTAGACCATAAGCTATTATATTTTTAATTATTTTATTATGATTTTAAACTTAAATTTCCTCGTTAAAAATAAATTTATGTCTAAACTTTCAAACCATGTTAAAAACTGTAACTTACACACACACATATATGGACACATTCATTTCGAAACCAGTAATACATTGAAAATTGTGAAAACCATATAACACAGGTCAGTCGAGTGAAAATACTTGCATAAAATCATAATAAAATTGAAGTTTTAAAGTCTATTTACACAAGTTGAGTCAAAACTGATTCTTTTTAAGACTCACTGACAATAATAATATTGGATCAAAGTTAATAAGTTTTTCCTTGGTGTGTCATTGAACCAGGAATGAAGGTGACGGCCCCTACATACCCTAGTTATTTGGTAACTCAAGTCTTAGTGTACCAACCACCTAGTATGACTTTGAAGTTCATGACATAGATATCGTACCTATTGGTTTTTATTTGCATTGATTCAACTACTAATTAAGCGCAATATATAGACAATAGTATGCATGTATATTCATAATCCTTGGAAGCATGCAAGCAAGTTCTCCAAAATGATTCCACTTTGGTGTTGATATTTATATGCTAAGAGGTGCGTGTTTAAATTTATGTCTTTTGAAAGGATAAACTTTCATGATTGCATATATATTTATCATAAGTTCATATTTTTAAATCTTTCTGTTTTCTTACATATGTATGTGTAGGTTATGTATATAAAACTCATCAAACTAATTTGTTCATATACTAAAGAGCTTCTAGTCCTATGATCTCTGGGTTTATAGATAGTGGTGTCTTTCTCTATGTGGTTGACGGTTTGAGTCTGATGATGGACAATTATGTAGATTTTAGACTAGGATTATGTGGAGTGTGCGTGTTTGCCGTTCTAAAAAACTAATTTGTTCATATCTGTATCGCGATACATGTATGTTATATATATAAATGAACAATCAAACTACTATGTTTATATTTTCCTTTTTTTAGTTTTATAATTGCTGAGTGAGAAACAATATTTACGAAAGGGTTCTTTACTGAATCACAAATGTTGCGGGAGAACTTGCGGGTTCCAATCTAAACTACTAATGTATCATTAACATTTAAACGAAAAGTGTATACCTGCAAAAGATTAAATGATTTATCTTTTGAAGTAATTAATTTTTCTACTCTTTCTTCTCTCTTTATTACTCGTAATAAATTTTGTTCACATGTGTAGATAAGAAAATTATAGAAAACCTACACATTTATAGATGTTTATAATATATGTTCATTATCTTATTAGTAATCTTATAATTTTAAATAAATACATAAATAAATAAATAAATATGATTTTCGCACAACATGCAATTGCCCTATGAGAATCTACCTCTACATCTACACTATCTAATAAATAAAACTTTTAATGGGACACTTAGCACTCTCCTATGCATCCTCATTCTTTTTTTCTCGTCTCTCTCCTATTAATTATACAAATTTCTTTAATTGTTTTTATATTTTTTTTTGTTTCCAGCATCTCTCTCCTATTAAATGATAATGATTTCTATAACTATTTTTATAAAACGTTTTTTATTTAAAAAAGGTTTTTTTAGAAAACATTTTTATAAATTGAACATTTTTTCATTCTTTTTATAAAACACTTTTAAAAAATAACTATATAACATTTCTAAAATTTGTATTAAAAACTATATAATACGTCATAACGTGTAATATGCAAATGTTTTTTTATTAAGTGTATAACATTGTATTTATTCAACATGTGTAAATACATCAGGTTTATAACCTAGTCATTAAATATTTAAAAATTATTAGAAAACATTTTATTTATGGGTGAACAAATGTATCGCGCATGATTACCCCACTAGTTATTATTACTATTTACTTAAAATTGTTATTATTATTATTATCATTTTTAATACTAGTTAAATGAGTTGACAAAGAAACTAATAACTAATTCAAAAAGCATAAGTTTTTTTTATCAACGTTTCAACGTTATTTTTTTTCGAAATCGGGTTGTTGATGTAAATTTTATTTGAAACCACGGAGTGAATATTAGTGTACCCGTTGTTGAAAGAAACCGTCATATAAAATATGAATTTTTTTCGAAACTGAGTTATCGATTTAAATTTTATTCTAATCCATGAGGTGAAAGTTAATAAACCCGTCGTCAAAACCAAGGTTCGCAAATTTCAACTGTGTGGATACACACTCCTTGATTTTCTATATTATATTTTCATTATAATTCTTAAATCCTTTAAAAAAATATATATAAATTCTTATATCTTCTAAAATTCTTTGAAATTCATGCTCATCTTTCATAAAACCCAAAATATTCTTTATTCGTCTTCCTTGACTTTTACATGTTTACTTGACAATGACTCCTTTGTCTTGTTGTCTCTTTCTGCTCATTGTGCCTATGGCTATGGTGGATGATTATTCGTTTATATTTTCAGTCTTCTTATTATATTAAACAAGATGATAAAAATGAAAAAAAAATAAAGTTAAAATAGCAAGGCATGATAAATTCATTATGATATGAAAATTATTAAAACGCATAAAAATGATAAAAGTAACATTGGGTAGCCACTAGCGACATGTCTAAAAATATATTGCATATACTAAGTATAGAAACCAACCACTCCAACATAAATGGAAGAAACTTGATATTCCTCAAAATTCTAAAGGCCCAGTTCCTCAAGAAGCGCATAGTCCATGTTTCTTGTCGATTGAGACGGCGGCATTGGAGGCGACGGACGGGAGAGGGGAAGGAGGCGGCGGCAGACAGGAAGGGTGAGGGCGAGGGGTGCAAAGTGAGAAAGAAACCAAGCCACAATGGTGCATATTATGTTAGGTTATGGGTTTTGGGTGAAAAGACTTTAATGCCCCTAACGGTGTTAAAAGATTAACGGTGATTGTAACGGGAGGGGTGTAAAGAGAGAAAGAAACCAAACCACAGGGATACAAATTGCACTTTGTTTTAAACAGGGTTGCAAAGTGTCAGTAAACCTAAACCACATGGATGCAAATTACAGTTTACTCTAAAGTAATATTAATAAATTTATGATCAAGATTAATCGTTGAAAAAAAAAACACAAAGTGTTGCAAAGCTAAAGCCTAGAAAAAGGGTCGTTAAAAGTTAAAAAAAAAATATCACTAAATTCATCAGTAACTATGTTCATGATGCAACAAGACAACATTTGTACGATTTTGTCGGTAAAAGATGCTGAATTTCTAAACCTGTCATGATATTTATGACATTTCCATTAGATCATTGAAAGTTTGAATATCTAAGAACTTTTTATACATTTCATAATTTATTTTAGGTAAATTAAATTTTAAACCGTCAATAATAATTAATACTAGTAAATTAACCACTGAAAATCCTAACTTTCACATTTATTGGTAAGGGTAGTCACAATAGCATAATTATCATAGATTCATACACGATTTACACTTGATTCTAACTTGATTTCACTTGTACATTTTCATATATCGTTCAAAATCATCATTTTGAGTGAGAATCAAGTTTGATATAGTGTTCATCTATGATAATTATGTTACTGAGACTGTCTTTGGTAACAAAAAAAATTATGATTATCACAAGACAAATTGTCAGTATAAATTATTATCGGATAACGTGTTATAGTTTAAATTATTAAAATCTATTTTTTTATTTTATAAAATAAAATGAACTATGCTTCATACATTTCATGATAAAACAAATCTTTTTATTATGTGAAAAACTCATAAATGTTTAAAACACTTATTTTTTGATATATATTACTTTTGTTTAATTAATTAAATTTAGTACTTTAAATTAAATATATTTTTTTATAATACATAAAAAAAACTTTATCTTATCATGTTGATTTCGGGTGAAGTCTAGATTTTTATTTCCCACATGTCTCTCTTATCAGATAACATTTTTTTTTCTAAAAAATATAAACAATATAAAATAATTAAATATTTAAAATTTATTCTAATATTTTATTAAAACTTATAAGTTATAAAAATATTTAAATTTATTTTATCTTAAAATATAATTTATAATTTTTAAATCTCAAATATGTTCTAACATTGTTTCCGTTGCATATTCTACGCCGGAAATCCTTCACACACACTCGCTGCGTGTCTCACTTCCGTCGCTGCTGGTCACCAAAACCGTCAATTGTTTTTTTTTCATCATTAATTAATTATTATTATTAATTAATTAATCAATAAACTTTTTTCCATTTTCTACACTCAAAGTTTCAAAATCTTTCAAATTTGACTTTGTGAAGTTTGATCGGAGATGGGGGGCGTGACGTCATCCGTGGCGGCGAAGTTTGCGTTTTTTCCACCAAGTCCGCCGTCTTACAGCGTGGTGGTGAGTGAGTCCAGCGGTGGCATCGAGCTGAGGATGACTGACGTTCCGGAGAGGGGAAACGTCGACGTTTTGAAGCTGAAGACGAAAAGGGGGACGGAGATTGTGGCGGTGTATGTTAAGAATCCGGCGGCGTCGCTGACGGTGCTGTACTCTCATGGCAACGCGGCTGATCTGGGTCAGATGTACGAGTTGTTCTGTGAACTCAGTCTTCACCTCCGAGTCAACTTGATGGGGTTAGTTTCAATTTTCAATTTTAGCAGTTTAATCGTATCTGAAATCTAGGGTTTCCAATTTTTTTAAATGTTTTGTAAATTCTCATTAGATCAGGGCCTTTTCGAATCAATTTGTGGTGATTATGGGATGTAATAATCTTAATTTCAGTTTTAAGTTGATTGAAAGGCAATGTTTTCAGAATCGGACCGGACAGCAAACCAGTTGTCTTTCAGAGGTCCATTGATCAGACCAGTTGGATCCGACTTAAAACCGATGACGTCATTAATAAAATAAAAATTAAAAGTACATATATAAATACAAAATATAAAAATATTTTGTGTTTTAACGTGAATTTAATATTTTAATGATATATGAAAACTTAAATAAATAAAATATGGAACTTTTGAATGCTAAATTAATTAAAAATAAAAAAATATTTTAAAGGAAAAAATGAAAAAAATTGGAAGTCCGGTAACGAAAAGGGTTCAAACAGGCATAATCGAATTTTGTGCCGGTTCCCGGTCCAACCGATCCGACCAGCCTCCGGTTCTAAAAACAGTGTTGAAAGGTACCATTGCTCTAGGTTATGATATTTATGTGATCTTTGTAGGTGTTCAAAATAGTTGGCTGTCTTTTGTTTTTCAGAATTGTAAGGGGGTAAAATGAAATTAGTATAACGGGTCGATGTAAGTTAGTTAAATGGTAGTTATTGAGTAGGTTGGCCCTTATGGTAAGCTCACTATATAAAGATGCAATCTTTATGCAAGAAGGTGTGAATGATCTAGATAATCTTAAACCCTAAACCTTAAACCTCAACGAGAAATTTCTTCTGTTTAATGATTAAAAAACGTGCATTTTTTGGTTGTTACTAGGTATGACTACACTGGGTACGGGCGGTCTTCTGGCAAGGTAAGATAGTCGAAAACATAGATCGGGAATTTGCATGAAATATGGATGATTTGAAGTTTTCATTAAACTAAATGTTTTTTGACCATCTTTATAGCCAACTGAACACAACACTTACGCGGACATAGAAGCTGCATATAGATGTCTTGTAGAGACGTATGGTGTGAAAGAAGAAGATGTCATATTATACGGTCAGTCTGTTGGTAGCGGGCCTACTCTAGATTTGGCGTCGCGTTTATCAAGATTAAGAGCTGTTGTTCTTCACAGCCCGATCTTGTCTGGACTTAGGGTCATGTATCCTGTGAAAAGAACGTATTGGTTTGATATATACAAGGTTGGTTATATTATTATATTGTTTTTTTTGCAACTGTTTATCCGTTCATGGATGAAGGTGGCAGTTTCAACCCGTCTATATGAAAACGGGTCAATCTGGGTTTCATTTGATTGGTAATGGGTTAAATATAAACTTTAGCGATGAATAAACGTGTATTTAAATGTTTACAACATGCTAAACCATTCTATTTAAAGAAGTTGCATTACTAATTTAGGGTTATTGTGTTCAAGATATTTATTATTCACAAAAGTACCAAAAACTGTAAACGGGTCAATCCAACTCAACCTGACCCGTTTAAGCCCGCAGATGTAGTTCATACATTTTGACCCGTTACAAAATTCTTGACCCGCCCATTTGGCCATCTTATCTGTGGACTGTGGAGATAATTTGTTTATCAATGAGTTGTATTTTCTTGTGATGCAGAATATTGATAAGATAACGTTAGTCTGGTGTCCTGTTTTGGTAATTCATGTAAGTGTTCAATTCTCTGCTTTGGTTTTTAAATTCGGGTTTCAATTAAATGGCATTTGTCGTTTAATTGTGGCCATTTCATGTCAAGATCTATATTCAGGTTGTATTTAACGGGCAAATGGGTAAATGCAAAAAAGTAGCTAAACAGAAATCGTTTTAACCCGGGTTAAACAGGTCAAAAGTTGTCTAATGTGTTGTGCTCAACTGCATCTTGTTATCTACATGATGTAGGGAACTGCAGATGATGTTGTAGATTGTTCTCATGGCAAGCAGCTTTGGGAGCTATGTCTAGAAAAGTACGAACCGTTATGGGTCAAAGGCGGTAATCACTGTGATTTGGAGCTCTTCCCCGAGTACATAAGACATCTTAAAAGATTCTTCTCCGCTGTTGAGAAGTCAGCCCGCTTGAAAAACCGATCTGGCCCCCTCGCATATAATGGTGATAAACACCGTTTGAGTACAGATTGTAGAGATAAACGCAGACATAGCACAGACCGCGCTGACTACTCAAAACTGAGCACAGACTGTAGAGACAAATCAAGATCCAGCGTTGACCGGAGAGAAAAGTCAAAGAAGAATATAGAAACAGGCAGGAGGTCAACCAACACCATTGACCAACCTGAGAAGGCAAGAAACAGCATCGATCGGTTTGGAGGTATGGTGCGATCAGCCGTGTTGTGCAATATTGATTGTTTCAAGCCTAATGGAGCAACAAGGGTAAGAAAGTCATGTCAGAAATGAAATTTTCCAGACACAAGAAATTAAAGGATTGGATAAATGATTTTATGTATGTTATTGATGGAGGTAGGTAGATGATGTATGTTATTATTTGTATTCATATTCCAAGTTGTTTTATGTCAGGATCAAAATAAGATTAGCATGAACAATCATAATCAAATAATTTCAACTTTGTAATTTGTTTTAAGTGTCACAATCTTCATAACATACATGGATCAAATACTGCATACCCAACCTGAACCAGCCCTTGGTTGACCTTTCATACGACGCAGCTACAGCCATAGGTTTAAGTCACAAGACCCGTCTCTTAACCAAAATGCAAGAAAATGACAGCGTATCGTACGCGGTTTTGGTTTCTACACTCTGAGGATTGGTTACACGAATGCTACCAGTTATGAACGTTCATCAAGAAAATCATCTGTAGTTAGTATCCCAAACGATCATTCAACGATGTCCTGCCATCACCTGATTGACCTGATGCAACAGAGATCACTGATTATATACAACCACTAGGGGTGTGAATTTCTTGCACAACACAAAACACGAAATTTGTGGGTTTGGGTCAGTTTCAGTCAAACCACAAACACATTTAGCTAAACGGGTCATGTTCGTGTCAACCTGACAAGGTTGACCCGTTTATTTTTAGATATATTTTTTAAGAATGTGTTTTATGTAATAAGTTAAACTATTTCGGTACTTTTGATGCCAAAAATTAAAGGTTCAAATACAATTTGGCATAGTTCAAACTTAAATGCTAAAGAATAAAAGAAAATGTGTAAACATGGAATTTTAAAGTATTAATATGTAAAAAAACAAAAAAAAAACTCATTTTCGGGTTGAACAGGTCGTGGTCGTGTCAACCCACGAATACAAGTGTCATGTTCGAGTTCTGACACAATTTTCGGGTTCGTGTCGTGTTCCACCCGCCAACCTACGAACACGACCCGTTTAGCAGGCGTAAAAACCACACAACATATGATCAAGCCAGAATAATATTTACCTTCTGGAGGCACCCAAGACTCGTAATCAGTTTTTTCACTATCCAAAAACGAAGGTCTCTCAGGGCCCAAGACCTTTTTCGCCTTCTTCTTTCTATTATTTCCTTTATCAGCTGCAGCACCCTCACCATTATGCAACTCTTCATCATCTATTGCTTGAACTCCTCTTGTATGTTTCAACAACAATGCTACAGCATCTTCTGTTGCAATATCTACTCCTACAGACGTCTCAACCGATTCTGAATTTACAGTTTTAACCTTACCCTTTTCCTCAACATGCTTTCTCTTTCTTATAATCAGACCCGGTGCTGCGTTTTCAAGTCCCCCTGTATCCTCTAGAATCTCCTTTCTATCTTTATAGTCTACAAACCCGTCTGAATCCGGTTCCACCACAACTAATGGTGTCTCCTCGACCTTTTTTGTTTCTTTGGTTTCTACAGCCCCGAGCCATTGGGGCTTAGTAACAGTATATACAACAGGTTTCGGTTCTGTTGCATTTGTTACAGCAACCTCAGATGACTCCTCTTTCTTGCTTGCTTTTGTAGTGACATCATCAGTACCTTGTTTCTGGACGGTTTTAGCCTTCTCTACGGTTGGCTTCTTCACAACTGGCGGTTTGGGAATGTCTAGTTTAACAGATTCCCTTATTCTAGAAGCTTCTCCAGTAGGATCAGCAATTTTCAGCAAATATACTACTCGTTCTAGCTCTGATTGCAGTTCGTCTAATTCCTTTTGGAGTTTGTTTGTCTTGTCATGCACTGCAATAGAGAAAAAAAATTACTAATATACCCCCATGATGTAAGAGTTTAAAACGTATAGTGAATAACAAACCTAGCTGAGACGAGAGTCCACACATGAATGCATCAAGTTCATCTCCGGTTTCAGCCGCATCATCGTTGGTGGGGACCACTCTGTTCTTCTCATCAACAAGCAATTTCTTCTTTTCTTCAATTTGTTTATTGATGGCGTCTCTCTTTTCTATAAGAGAATCAGCTGTTTCAACTGACTTGCCATCTGTACCCTTCTGTTTAGATGGCTTCTTCCTTGTTCGATCATAGAAATCATCTTCATCGCTGGCATTTGTGTAATTTAATCAACCGATTCAATATATCATAATGGTGTAACAAGAAATTATGTATTTAGTTTTTCTTCACAAAATACCTCACGTATTCATCTTCGTCATCCACGATAGCTCCTTTTTTCTTACCATGCACCCTACCAACACGTGCACCTAAACTTTCACGAATACTATCATTTAGAGTTTCTTCCAAGTTTTCAAGCTCTTCTGCAACCTAATCAAATTCATTCAAAAGTTCAAGTAAAACTCCATGAACAAAATCGTAAATTAGTTCAAAAGAAGAAGCCTAGAATACGAGTAATGAAACAATATCAACCGCGATTAATGTCAAAAATGTACCTGAGCCATTCTCTGTTCATTACGAGCAATCTGAGTCTGTTGGCCTTGTGTTAAACCACCTTGGGCAATGTCCTTTGCGCGAATAGCATCTATCTCTTTCTTCATATTACCAATCTGTAATCCAATGATCAAGGTTAGTAAAAGAATCTAAATTTCTTAAAAAAATAAAAAATTCTGAAATGCTTTAGGTTTTAGGTATTATTTTCACTTTGTTATTTAAACTGATTGAAATAAAAGGGTACTTGCCTTTTCAAGCCTCTTCAAAACTTTCTCACGGGTTTTCTCCTGCTTTTCTGTAAGCTGTCCCTTGAAAGTTTGCCAGGTTATTTCTTCAAGATCATCCTAATATACATACAGTTTAGTTACTAAGCTTCCAAAAAAAATTTCCATGCAAAGAATAATTTATATGAACTTTAGTTCAGAAATATATTTATTCGCCAGTAAACCTCATCTTCTTCGACAGCATCCTCATCCATTCCCCATGAGATACCATCTGCAAGGGATGCTTCCCTTTTTGCTCTTAGAAGTGAAGCTTCCATGTCACGCCTTTCATCTCGCATCTTAATGTTCCTAATATTCTTTAAGTCTTTTTCCTTGCACAACAAGCAAGAAACAGTAGATTAACTTCTATAAGAAGCGTGCAACAAATCAAATGCACTAAAAGTAGAAACCAAGTGTACTTGAAGAAAATGTTTACAATCTTCTCTGCGTAACTGAATTAATGGTCCAATGAAAATGGATGTTTAGATAAATAATTGTCAAAAATAATATAACATCAAAATTTCATTTTTCACAAAGAAAATAACTTTACGTATTTATATAAGAATTATTATTAGAGGTTAATGCACTTAGAACACTTACTGGAGGCATCAAGTCAGGTGGTCCCTGAAATATGTATAACCGAGATGAACTGTACCCAAAGAAAGCAAAAGCAAGAACTTTTATCAGAACTTAGCATAATATAAAAAATAGAGCGTTTGGTTTAAAGAAGTGTGCGCTTGAAGCATGAGGTGCCAGGGGAGATGGTGGCAGTGCTTCAGAGGTGGAGAGGTGAAGTCTTTACATGAAACAACCTGAGGCGGTACTTCACTGTTAGGCATGAGGTGCCCTGAGGTGGCACTTCTTGTACTGTGTCAAAATTTTTGGGTGGGTCTGGTACTCTGGTCAAACAATACTACCATTGATTTTAACCTCTTGGATTAGCATTAGAACAATATCACCTAATCCTTAACACAGACGCTGGTTTCCAGTTTCAACTTTCAAGTTGACCTTATCGTTCTATTATCACCTGTTTGCTGTGTATTATAAGTAAGCTTTTTTGTTTAATAACTAACAAGTAGAAAATGTCATGTATGATTATTTTTTGGGACCTAAATGCCTTGGAGCGCCTCATGCTTTTTAAAACCAAGATATAGTGTAATGACAAGGTTGGCACAAATTGTTATTACTTAACATTAACAAACAAGGGCGATAACTTACTGGCCAAATCGAAGGACATCACCAACATGCAACTCCACGTACACCTTTTTCTTCACCTGAATGTTGAAAAGGAGCTATTAATAAAGAGGTGATACTTCACATTAACCGCGTACATTTGCAAGAAATAATTAACCAAAATGTTTCAAATACAGAAAGGTAACTGTCCTAGCACATAACCATAACTAGAAGAGGATACATACCTGGTTTTTGTTTATGAATGTACCATGTGTGCTACTGAGATCATAAAGAAAAGCATCACCAGATTTGTTGAACTGGAGAACTAGCAAAGAGAGAATACATGATCTGAGTTGAAATAATATTAATTTCTCACTAAAGATCGAAACGGCACAAAAGATAAAGATCGACAACAGATTGCAGGGCAAATACATCTAATATTAATATATACTCTGATCTGAATAATTTCATGTCATTATAAAGCAAAACAACTTCCTACATGTATATTAGTGGTTAACATGGAAATGAAAACAAGAAGCTTACCAGCATGAAACCGAGAAATAGTCGGATGCTCAAGGATAAAATCACAAAGATCCACTCTCCCAAACATGTAAGCTCCCTTCTCATGCCTGAATCATAACATACATAACAATTACATTATTACAATAAAATACACAGCAAACATTGTGTTGCATACATTGAAGCCCTAAACATAAATTATCATGTCAGCTATTGTAATTAGTTCTATTATACGATAAACAGCAACAACTTGTTGAATCAGAAGATGATGAACAGTTTAAACGCCGAATTGACCGACCACAGAGCGAGAACTTACACGTCAAATTGATCGATGATGGAGCCATCTTTGAGTACTTCGAGAAAATAAGTGTGGCACGGAGGTTCGCTCCAGGTAGGAATCGTATACGGAACGGCTACTCCACCACCGGCATTGCTAGAAGGTTTCTGCTCCTTTTTCTTACTCTCTGATGAAGTATCATCCTCACTGGTGGTAGAATTAGCAGCCGAAACGTCTTCAGGTTCTTTAGGTTGTACGGATTTCTCTAGTATGGGAGGTGGAGGGCCCATAAGAGTCTTCTTTGAGTCATCTAGGGTTTTGGTGGTGGTTTCGATCGGTGGAGATTGATCGGAGGTGGAGATAGGGTTACGTGGTGGCGGAGGACCCATATCAGTGGTCATTTTGGGGATTCAGGCGAGAGGCGGAGGCTGTGGCGGTGACTAACGATGCTTAAATTGCTGTAGATGAATTGTTACGGTTGAAGTTGCAATGAAGCATAATATCCTGTGCATTAACGGTTGTACGTAAAATTATCATATCTTAAGAAAATATTACATTATTTATTGGAGATTGTTTACCCTAAATAAATACAAGTTTCGATTTGACATGTAATACGATAATCAGAGAGTTTTCTCTCCGCGCGTTGTGTCAGGAAATCCGTCACCATCACGAATATTAAAACGCAGAGCCAAATAAATAAACAAAAAAAAACTTTTAAATATGGTCTGGTTAAATCACACAAAAAAATTTGGAAGTAATTACAGAAAAAAAAAAGTATAGAAAATGGAATAGGAAAAAGGAAAAAAGAAAAAGGTGAAATCTAAAGGGAGGGGTCATGTTCGAACTTGGGTGGAGGCGGGGCAGGTGAGGCTTGTTACAACCTCCATCAACCCATTAGGCTAAGTGTTATACTCTTACTTTACTTTGATGCATTAATCGTCACACATCATCATCTTTAACTTTATCTTTCACATATGTAATATCCCTACTTCACTTTGACACATTTTAATCCAATTACTTTTCTTTTCTCACACTTTGTCTTCTATGTAGTATCCCTCTATTAAATGCAAATCGGGCCAACTCCC
The DNA here is from genome assembly GCA_023525975.1 of Smallanthus sonchifolius. Taxonomy (NCBI): domain Eukaryota; kingdom Viridiplantae; phylum Streptophyta; class Magnoliopsida; order Asterales; family Asteraceae; genus Smallanthus; species Smallanthus sonchifolius. Next base: position 52,757,401 of record CM042041.1, on the reverse strand, counting down.
TTTCACCTACTTAGGTCTCCTAGTGAGGGCTAATATGAATCGTGTTATCAACTGGGACCATGTGTTGAACACGTTTGATGCTCGTCTTTCTCTGTGGAAATCCTCGGTTCTCTCGACAGGGGTCGTCTTACCCTCATTAAATTTGTTATGAAAACTATCCCAACATACTATTTCTCTCTTTATAAAGCGGCTGCCAAGATCATTACCCAACTTGAAATGAAGAGAAGAAACTTCTTTTGGGGTGCGACATTTGAAAATAAAAAGATTTGTTGGGTGAGTTGGGATAATGACGGCATGTTAGTGTATTTGGAAGGCTAGGAACGAGGCGATCTTCTCCGATGAGACGATAAATGCTTCCAACATTGGGGATAACATCAAAATCGCTTGGCTATCTTTGGATTAAGAATAAGTCTCCTTTTAAAAACATGTCTTAGATGGATTGGTGTAATTTTGATTTTTAAGTTGTTTTGGGCTTGTTTGTTCTTCTATCAGCTTGCTAGTCGGCCCTGTTTTAATGAAATTCGCCGTTAAAAAAAATAATAAGAAAAGCTAATAGCATCTTCGACGTTATGTCTGTGAGCTCGTCTACATAGAATTACATAAAACAAGAGATAGTCTTTGTGTTTCGAAACAACATAAAGTGATGATCTTTCATCCAAACACACAATCCATAAACACAAAGAAACTTCTATGCATTGATGCCAAAAGTATCATAACAAATTCAATCAACCCAATCATTTGTTAATCAAATATAAACTTGCCAAAGATATCATCATACTGCATAAACAGGTTGTGCATCTTGCAGGTCTTCTGGTTCCTCAAAATCAAATATAGAATCAATATCATCCTCCACATATCCAGACCATGTCATCTCACATATTAACTCATCCAACTTCTCATAAATGTCTTCACATCTAGGGTGAGCTTTATCCCCAATAACAAACATATGCAACTCAGATTTCACCTCAATCCAGCTGCAACCAGGTTCTTTCTTCAACCCAATATGTCTCATATTCTTTCTAATCTGTGACATATTTTCCCACATGCCAGCATCAGCATAAATATTCGCTAAAAGTACATATGTACTCGAATCTTGTGGGTCCCACTGAATAAGCCTACTCGCAGCCTTTTCAGCCACCTCTACATTCTTCTGCAACTTGCAAATACCAAGTAATGTTCTCCATATAACATCATCAGGCTCGATCGGCATGTCATTAATAAGATTTAAAGCCTTATTAACTTGGCCCGACCGCCCTAATATATCCACCATGCATGAGTAATGTTCTAACTGAGGGTTTAGTTTGTAATTACTAAACATTGAGTTGAAGTATTGTAACCCTTTTTCCACTTGCCCCATATGTGCACATGCTCTAAGGACTGACACAAAAGTTGCATGATTTGGTTTCACATGGTTTAGTTTCATGGATTCGAACACATTTACTGCTTCGTCTCCAAGCCCGTGGTTAGCATATCCACAAATCATCGCGTTCCATGTTACAAAATCTTTATTTTTGGACTTTTCAAACATTAATCTTGAATCTTGCATGTTGCCACACTTTGAATACATATCCACAAGAGTGCTGCAAATGAACACATCTGATTGCATTTCCTGTTTGATGATTTGACCATGTATTTGCCTTCCTAAACTGATGGTTGCAAGATTGGCACAAGTGTCCAGAACCGTTGCAAATGTGAAGTTATCGGGTTTAATTCCTGATTGTAACATTTGATGAAAGAATTTTTGAGCTTCTTCACTTTGTTCTTGAAGTGAGAACCCTGAAATGATTGCATTCCATGACACCATTGTTTGTTCCTCCATTCTTTCATGGAGAATTTTTGCATCTTCAATTTTTACACATTTGCAGTACATATCTACAAGCGCGCTTCCAACAAAAGATTCCGAACCCATCCCTAATTTTATTATCCTACCATGAATTTCCATCCCATAGTTTAAACATTTCAGACCAGCACAAGCTTTTAACACACTACCAAAAGTGAACTCATCAGGTTCCAGACCTGAACTTAGCATCCAAACAAGAAGTTGAAGTGTTTCATCTACATTCCCATTTTGCTCATAAGCAGCAATAATTGCATTCCAAGAGACCGCGTCTCTTACTTGCATTTCATCAAACACACAGCGTGCTTCAGCCAGAGCTCCACATTTTCCATACATATCTAGTATGGCATTTTCAACACACACATTGGACTGCAACATACTCTTGATTGTCAGCCCGTGTAATCCCACCCCAGTGGTATACGATTTGATCACTGCACACGCGCTAAATGCACCTGATAAAGTAATCTCATCAAAACCAAGATTGGTGTTCAATAGATTATGAAATAACTGCAACGCTTCATATCCTTGATCAACACGAGCACAGCCTATAATAATGGCGTTGTATGACTGCAGATTACGAACTGACAACTTGCGAAAGAGCTCTTTCGCATCACTTAACCTGTCACATTTCGCATACATATCCAAAGTCGCGGTTCCTACTATCAAATCAGAACCAAAATTCATCTTTAGAGAATGACCATGTAACTGAGAACCAAAACTTAACGCCGCTAAGCCTGCGCATGACCTAAAAAGACTAGCATATGTTGATTGGCTAACTCCTAACCCTTCTCTTTGCATACTTTTGAATAGTTCCAAACCAGCTAAAAGCTCATCATTTTGTACACAACCAGCGATCAACGCGCTCCATGACACCCAGTTCTTCACAGGCATTTCATTGAAAAAGCTTACAGATTCCTTCAGTTTCTTGCATTTTGCATACATATCTACGGTTGCGCTCCCTGCCACCACATCATGAACAAACCCCGTCCGAACAACAAGCCCATGAATCTGAACCCCTAAACCATAATCCTCCAAACCCAAACATGCCTTCAAAACCACAGCAAATGTGGTTGCATCCAACCCCACACCCTCTCTTCGGATGCTCATAAAAACTTCAACTGATCTCCAACAATTACCATTCTGTAAGTATCCTGAAATCAGCGAGTTCCACGATACCACATCTCTCTCAGGCATTGTATCAAACATCATCTGGGCCATACTCATGTTCCCAATCCCGGAGTAGCCGAAAACCATAGCGTTCCAAGAAACCGTGTCTGTGTGAGGCATTTTATCGAACACCTTGTGTGCATACTGCAAGTTAGAACACTTGATGTACATTTGGATCAAACAATTTGTAACGAAGATGGTGGGTACGAACCCAGATACAATCATGTGAGCGTGTGCTTGTTTTCCATGATCCAGGGTCTTCTGATGTGAACATTGTTGGTATATGTGGGAGAATGTTCTTTTCACAGAAGTGATCAAGGGTTTGGGATTGGGGAAGTTGTCAAGTGTATTTATATGTGTAGAGTACTGTTTCTGTTTGGGGGGGAAATTGGATGATGATTCTTGTGAAAGAGGTGATGCGTGGTTTGAACATCTGAAGTGGCGCAGTTTAGGCATCCTACTTGGGATATGCATGCTGTACTTGTATGTAACGAATTAAACATTGTAAAACACTAAAACCTATAAAGTTTATAATTTTAGGTAGTTTGGTTCGGGTTTGGAGTAATATCGAACTCAAAATTGAAAGTTCGGCTTTTGATTTTTTAAAAACCGTTTGATTTCGGTGTTTGGTTTTTAAAATGGGTTCGTTTCGGTTTTCCGGTTTTACCGGTTGGATTTTAATTTTTTGAAATATTTTTTTGTTAACTAATGATTAAAATTTTTCAGCTACATAATTTATTAGTTTCTTATAAAATACTTCATATTAAAAAAAACATTATAATCCATAAATTCAATAACAAATATAAGTCTTAACATAGTATTAATGTAAATATGTGTAACATATATGCATGCACACAACATATTAAAAAAGTTTACATGTATACGTTCGGTTCAGTTTTTTTGGTTTTTCAAAAATACAAAACCGAAACCAAACCATAAATTTCCATTTTCAAAAAATACAAACCAAACTGTCTCGCTTTTAGTTTGAGTCGGTTTTTTTTTGCGATTTTTTTCATTTAATTCATTTTCAGTTTGATTAATTCGGTGTTTTGTTCACCCCTAATTTTATGCAATACATTACATGAAATCGGGAAATTATTCCATTAGTATCCTTCTCTAATAATTAGTTTATATTTTTTATTAATATATTTAATAATATATTAATTATTTTTACTAATAATGTCACTTGGTTAATGTATTGATAGAATATAAAATTCCGATTGGATTAAAACAAGAACAAAGGATAGTCGGCCCTATTCGAGATGAGCTATTCTCCAATTACAAGGTATAGATACCCTAATTTAGATAAACAAACACATAGACAAAGAAGCACAAATGCAGAAAACACAATACTTAAACCTAAAATTGATGGGAACAGTTACTTCCTGTGGGTCTACAAAATGGGTCATCAGAAGACACTCGCCCTTTACTGGCCATTTTAAGTTGCCTACAGCCTTTCGTGTCTCTATAACTTCTTCAATCGATGAATATATTGGTGTAGTAGAGGCAGAGCGCTGATTGGGTTGTTGTTTGACAGAGCCTGCTAAAGGAGGCACGAAATGGTATCCAGTTTTGGTGTTATTGTTGGTGCTTGGTTGCTGGTTGGTTTCAGAACAGCATGAGAACAAAGGGTGGAGTTTACAATCGTCTGGGTAGTAGACAAAACAGGCTCAGCATTAGAGCTTTCATTCGAGCTCCTTCCAGAATCAGAATCTGTGTGATTGTTGTTGCCGATGGGTGTTCCAAACATCAAGGTCTTGAGCGTTGCAACATCACCTCTCAATTGCGACACTATGGCATCGAGCTTTGTAGCAATGTCAACCAATTGAGCAGCGACTGAACCAGAAAGGGTGCTCCATTCTCCTGCACTATTCCGGGTATGAACCATCTCGGAATTTCCCGGAAATGGGACCAATTGATAGAATCTAAAATTCCGATTGGATTAAAACAAGAACAAAGGATAGTCGACCCGATTCGAGATGGGCTAATATCCAATTACAAGGTATAAATACCCTAATTTAGATAAACAAAAACATAGACAAAGAAGCACAAATGCAGAAAACACAATACTTATACCTAAAATTGGTGGGTACAGTTACTTCCTACTTCCCCTTCACTTTCCCTCCATTTTGTTTCCCCCCATCCAGTAATAACTGGGCCTGCTCTACCCTGACCCAATGGGTCTGCCTTGACCCATCCTGACCCAGATCTGGATTCGTATCATGTATCTAGTGGGTGTAGGGAGTGGAACCATAGACTCCGGGGGGGGGGGGGGTGCGATTTCCAGCTGTGTAGGGTTGTAAAAAAATGTGTGTCTGGCGGGTACACCTGAAACCTAAAACATTTTGGACGGGTATACCCGACGGATATGGGACCATGTATGAGATTAGTTATAATTTTTTTTCGTGGTATGGATTAGAAGATATCCAGCCTGATTACTCGAAGCCACAAACCCATTTACTCGACCATAACTCGGATCATATACCTAAAAATTATTAGTTTTTTAGTTTTATTTTCCCTCAAATCTTGTCTAACAATATTTAAATAGTTAATTAATTATCCCAATACTTATATTGTTTATAAAACTACTACTCTTCACAAATGCTTACAAAAATTATATAATTATCCCTTTATCTATTATAACATATTTTGTAGATTATATCCGAAAAATGGGCAGCGTAGGCCTACGCCTAACCAGTTCATTCACAGCAGGCTTCAGTGTTGCGGCGTAAGCTTACGCTGGTTACGTTTTCTGGACGCGAATTTTCGGGAAACAGCCGATTTTGATGTTTAATTGGGGGTTTCTTCCCCAAATTCGAGATCACCACTTTTACAACAGTTCTTGGGCGATTTTGGGAGTTCTTGGAGGCTAAGGAACACGATTCTAACATCCAATTGAAGATTGATACTCGAAAGATTGAAGATGAATTCCACAACCATGAGCGGCTAATCCACCGGTAATCATTCCCGGGTGGATTGTTTGTAATTTTTAGGGTTTTATCATGTGCTAGCTTTGAGAAACAATTCTTGTAGTCGTTTGGTTTGAAATACTTGAATCTTTGTGTTTAGTATGGTTATGAACTCACGGGAGTCGATAAATTCTTGCACCATTGACCCCGTTAGATGATAATTGCTACGAACTTTGATTTGTGTTGAATCTATTGATTAATCTAATTCTATATTGCATACATTTGTGTGACGTTTCGAAATTTCAGCTATAATATATTAACACGTAAAAATTTCAACATTTTATTCCAAATATGCACACATATATCTAACCAAGTTTATACAAAAGGGTGTGTTTACAAATTTCAAATTATGTGTTCTTAAATTAAAGTCTTAAAAATATAAGACAAAGTATATCGATTATTTTTAATAAATTAAATATTTAAAATGATGGTATAAGTTTATCCTGTATTTATAAACAATTTAAATTCAATAATTACACGTGCATTTGTTCAATTTAATGTGTTAATAATATATAAATTATGTATTTTTAAGTTAAATATAAAAATATTCGAATTATATAAATTTATTTAAATTTTATAATAATAAATGACTTTGAAAGCAAATAAAACGATTTGACAAAAATAATACGATGGGGATTTAAACGTCATAAAGCGAAAGAAAGACAGATGGGCTTGGGCTCGACTCTAACGGGCCGAGGGAAGCCCAGGTATAAAAGGGGCAAGACAACCCATTTGACCATTTCACCTCCATTTCACCAATTCTAGAGAGAGAAAGGGAGCCCGGGTCTAGAGAGAGAAAGTCGACGGATCGTCACGAGATTAGAGGAGCACGTTACAGCTGAGCTCGTGAGCAAAACCTCCGAATCAAAACTTCAATCCAGGTAATGATTTATACATAATCTGAGTTTTTGTTCATTTTGGGGTTTCTCGAGTTTTAGCTAAATAGATGATGTTTTTACGGATGAAACTTGATAATAAGCTTAGAAATAGCATCTAGAACGAAAACCGCATGTTTTGATCAAAGAAAATTGTAAGATTGGCACGATCGGGTTTGCATGCAAGAACTTCGGATTTTTGGTCCAAGAACCAGGTCCTGCGCACTTACCAAGTGCGCAGGAAGGCTCCTGCGCACTTGCCAAGTGCGCAAGAGCAAGTCCCTGCGCACTTACTAAGTGCGCAGGCAGCAGACAGCAGGCAACAGGTTGGTTAAGTAAAGTCAGTAAGTTTAGAATGGTTAAACCATTAAAGTCGGGGTTGGGTCTAATGTGTATTTAACTACCTAATCCAGATCGAAAGTGACGCTGTTGGACCTTTGTCTAGGACAACCTAGAGTAGCCCATCAGGTGAGTTCTATGTGCCCCCTTCTATGTTATGTGCAAATAATTTATAAATGTTTTGGGGCTGAAGTGTATACACTAAGTGAATAAATGTAATGAATGTTAATGTGATCATACGTGGTATACAAACATATATATATACCCAAGTACAAAAATGAATTATGAACAAAGAATGAATCGTATGATTATCAAGAATGAATGAAAAGAATAGCATAACGTGTAAGAATGAAATCCTGCTTTATATCTATGTATATATTGCTTGCCAAGTAACAGAAAACGTTATGGACGCTTCAATGATAACGGCTACTTCGGTAGACGGACGACCACTCGACTATTATGCAGCCAGAAAAAGTAAGTCTAGAAAGGTAGACTAAATAAAGGCCACTACGGTGGAGTAAGGCGCTAAATCAATATTCGGCTGTATAATTAGTTTAAGTGGGAAACGGATGCCTTATGGCAGACGGGCGAAATACGGCCTACGACGGTAGGACGGTTGTAAGATTACGGACGGACACAAGTTGCCGGACGGTTGTAAGAATGAAAAATACGGACGGACACTAGTTGCCGGACGGTTGTAAGAATAGGCGGACCATGACGATGGGCCGTGGCGCTTGTCTTTGTGACATTCGCAAATAAATGACGGGTTGATTACCCATGAATGAAAAGAAAAGAAAAGAAAAGAAAAGGGTGAATGCATATATATGTAGTCACAAAGAAAGATGAAAGAAAAGCAAAAGTTATGAAAGTAAATGAGACAAATGATGTGAATATATATTTATATGTATTTGCGAAGAATGATAAAAGAAAAGCAATTCAAGTCAATGTGTATTTATATAAATGTATATATAATTATGCATACTTATAAAGAAAAGAATGTTTATACCTAATTGTATTAAACTAGAACTCACCAGCGTTAGCTGACTTTTAGTATACATTTCAGGTAAAGGAAGAAAAGGTCGTGCGATGGCGTGAAGGTTACCCGGCACGAGACTGACATCCCACTTTTGTTTTATATGTCTTAGAACAATGTTATGATTTATTTGTAAAGACTTCCGCTGTTATGATTATGTAATTGAATAATGAATGTTTTAAATTTAAGTTCAGTATTTATGACTATGTTTATGAGTAAATCCAACAAGTGAGGTTACCTGGTTTTGGGGCCTTACATTATTATTATTTTTTTTATATATACCCGACCCATACCCTACTGACGTATAACGACTATTAATAACCGGGTTACACTTAGCGGGTATTATACCGGACTTGTACTAGCGGGATCACCACACCCTACCCCCTACCCTTACCCCCCCCCCTTCCACCCATGCGCCTCCTTCTCAGCCGAATTAATCATAAGGGCTTCACCACCCTTTTGATGTTTGTCTCCTAGTTTCCCTACAAGAGACAACTATGTCTCTTTCTAGCAAATAAACTAAGGGTTAATAACCATCTTAGTAGGATATATACATACATGCATACATGAAGAAATAAGCACACAACAAACTTCACACTCTCATCTCTCGGCTCCCTCTCTCCCACCCGACACCACCATCTCCACATCTTCATAGTAGCAACATCACCACTACCTTAATCCTTGTCCTTCTTCTCGGCAACAACATCATCATCATAACCACCACCTTCTCGGCTTCACTAGCAACCACAAGCATCACCTCACCACCACCAAGCCGTGAACCACCACCACCTTTTGTATCCTTCTCAGCAACCACCACCGAGCACCTCTCCTTCACCACCTCCATCACCCGCCACCTTCACCACCCTTCCCTCTCGTAACAGCAACACCAACAGCACCATCCACAGCCCTCGACAGTCCCTCCTCAGCCACGTCCCAGTCCCAGACAGCCCCGACAACCACCGCCGTGCACCGTTTTCACCACCGCAGCCCTCTGCCACCTTTGCGGGTTCTTTTCGAGACGAAAACCGATCCTTTCGGGTCACCATTTCTCAACTACGGTCACCGTATTACGTTAACGCGAAGCTTACAGATCATTTCGGGAACTCACCGAGCCATACGAGACGTCCCGAGAAGGAACCGGGTCTCACGTCAACTACGTCACCTTCTCTCGACAATTTACGTGAGCTTTCGATTTATTTATTTTAATGTTATCATAGTTGGTGATATATTAGGTTATAACCGGAAATAGTATTTAAAAACCAAGTTTTAAACGTATAAAAAGAGGTTCGTATCTTTAAACGTATAAAAGACGAGTTTAGAGTATAAAGCATAACGATTGAAAATTTTGGGTTAAAAACCCTATTTTTTTTATTATAATAATAGTATAAAACTATAAACGGTTAGTTTATTATTAGTCATAAAAACACATTTTTATAACCTATAAAGTTATTAATAACAAATAATAATTATAATTATTATAAAGATAAATGATTTTACATACAAAAAGGGATTTTTATAAAATTTATCTTCATGGACATGTCTCCATATAACCACATTTTACGCAAATAATTTTTAAGAAATGTTATTATAAACCTATACACAATTAAATACGAATACACACATATACACATACAATAATACCCATTTATCTACATAGGGTTTCAACGTGCTTAGACTTCAACATACTTATCACCTACACGCGTGGAAAAATACCCGCTTGCAAGGTGAGTTACATATCCCCTATTTACATTTTTATACATTTTGGGGTGAAACGTAATCTGTGCTTACTTACATACAATTCAACTTGTGTTTACATGTGTAGATTATTGTGCTTTTGTGCATGATCACTTGTTATGCTATGGATACTTTTAGGATGGTTTAAATTATGTGTAACCCACATAGTCTTGATTCCATGCCTATCACTTTTAGGGTAGCGGTATGCTATGCCTATCACGTTAAACCTTTATGCTTATATACATAATTACATGCTTACAATTGGTATACATATAGTGAATTCTCCACATTATGCCATATCATACCATGTCAAACTATGAATTGTATAAACGTTTCTAACTAAACTTTTATTTTATTTAAACATATGTAAACTCACCAACTCTCGTAGTTGACACTTGTTTTGGATTACGTTTCAGGTGAAGATATGTGATTGTGTGACTATGTGTTGAAGGTGCTACACATAAGGCTTTTGGACCTAGTAAAATAATTATGTGTAATATTCTAGAATAGGATGTTGTAACTTGAATTGTATTTGGATATTTGGTATTTAAATCTTATTAATAAATTATGCAACCTTAGTAGATCATGTGCTTATGAACAATCATTCTAATGTCCGCCTCGATGATTCCGCCATCGGTCGGGGTGTGACAGATTGGTATCAGAGCCATGGTTATAGGGAATTAGGTTATTAGACACAATGACCTAGACTATAACCCTAGGACTCCCTTTTATGTGTTATGTGCTAAATGATTAATTGCTATGTGAATTATTTGTAGTTAGGTAGTGTTTGAATTTCCTCAAGTTTGGTACATGAGACTTATACACATACATACAAGGCTTTATAACATGATACATACTTTACGTACACATTTGACAAACAAACTTATGCAAACAAATACACTACCCATCCTTATCCATACTCTTTCCTACTCCATATTAATTGCAACGTTTCTACACATTTTATACTAATAGACTCTCAAGACTATTAAAATCTTGAAAATCTCGTCAACGACTTAATTTCTTGAAACCAGTAAAGGACACGTGCAATCTGGAAGGGTAACACCTGTACATTGGGTTTTCTGTCTAGGAAAGCATTTCGTATAAATCCAAATAAACGGACCCGTATGCTTTCCTTGGAATTCCTGAAGTGAATGTTTACCTATAGGCTAAAGCATGTCACCTTGAAAGTTTTGAGGAATTATTTAACGTTGATAGGTCATTGTATTCACAAGAATACGGTCCGAACCTAAACTCAAAATTTGGGGACATTATAGCAAAATAGGAAGAACTAGACGAACATGCAAAACAAATCCTTATTACGGGTGCACACGTAATAACAATTTGTAGTGCATACGAGTCCCGGCCATTCCTATTACGCGAATAATGATCTATGTCATCATATCCTCCCAGGAATAGATTTCATGATTTATTTCCCCTATCCCTTTTGTATTATAAAATTTTGAATGAATTATGTGATCAGTTTTAGTCAGAACTTACATACATTATCACGCGACATGATGAGTGTCATCTCACGTTCCTGCTTGTATTATTGTGAACGGTCTACCAACTGTGGCACATACATGCCTATTTCATCCGAAGTCTCATAAAATATTGTCTTTCTTGTGGTACTTATAGAATGCCTCCCCGTCGCGCGGTTAATGCTAACTCTAGCAACTCCAACGTTGACCTTGCTGCATTACTTACTCAACTAATAGGCCAAATGATCCAAGCTAACAACAACAGTGATGGGTCTAATACGCAAGGGAATGGTGCAAACCCACCGTACTGCACATTCAAGCATTTCAATTCTTGCAACCCCACCAAATTCTTCGGGACAGAAGGTGCTACTGGCCTTCTTCAATGGTTTGAAAGTATGGAGAGTACTTTCCTAAACAGCGATTGTCCCGACAACCTCAAAGTCCGTTATGCTGCCAGTGTCTTCCAAAAACGAGCACTCACCTGGTGGAACGGTGAGAAACGTACTCGAGGCAACGAATCTGCTATGTCCTTGTCTTGGGACGAAATGAAACGACTTATGACTGACGAGTTCTGTCCTCGCAACGAAATGAGGAAGCTCGAAGCTGAATTTTGGGATCTCACCCAAGATAGCGGAGAGAATTTGGCTTACACCACTCGTTTTCAAGAACTAAGTCTGCTCGTGTCCCACATGGTTACTCCCTTAGAACGGGGAATTGAGAAATACATAGGCGGACTGCCTATGCCGCTCCAAGACACCGTATTGGGAAGTAATCCCTCCACTCTTGAATACGCAATCCGTTTGTCTACCGTGTTGACTGACAATCACGTCAAAGCAGGTACCTTATTTAGGAAGGGTGCCAAGAAAGTGGTCAACAAAGCTGCTACTTCCGTGTCCGTCAAAGACAAAGAGCCCAAATCTTCCCATCATGATAGGAAGCGTAAGGCCCAAAACTTTGCGGCCATCATTCCTGCCGTACCTATGACCCAAGTTACTCCTGCGGGTCAAATTCTGAGAAATTATGTAGGTTCATTTCCCCAATGCCCTACTTGCAAGTATCACCATGCCTCTCATGCTGCATGCCGTCTATGCTCAAAATGTGGACGCTATGGACACGTTGTTACTACTTGCCGTGCTCGCACTATCGTTAATCAAGCTACTCAAGGCAATCATCCAGTGCCTCTCACTGTCACCTATGGACGGGCCTGTTACGAATGTGGAGACCCAAACCACTTTCGAAACCAATGTCCAAAACTTCAAAATCAAGGTGGTCCTCGTGGACGAGCATTTAATATAAATGCTAACGAGGTTCCGGCCAATGACGACACTGTCAACGGTACGTTCCTTTGTTCACTATCTTTATACATCCGTTTTATTCAATATTCAAAATTGTGTCTCTTGTTTTTAACCAACTATTTGCTAAACAACCAACCAATCTTGATAACTCGTATATCATGGAAATAGCGGATGGGAAATCCAGTGCTATGAGTTCTATAACCCGTGATTGCACATAACAGCTATGCTATCACCATTCATCTCATTCCTATACTTTTATGAAACAAATCTATTATGTTTAAATTCAGTCATTCAACTTACTAGCTCTGTTAAAGTTTACTTAAATTGTTGAAGTTCTAAATCCTAGTAATTATGCACGGGGAATCCCCGGTATATCAAAGGGGTGGTGGGTTAGCCGCTGGTACACCCTATACATAAACCCACTTGATATAACGAGTATAAACCATGCATAAGTACTAGGAGGAGGACCGGTTTTTGAAAATGTTTTTGCAAAATTTGAAAACATGAACACCCGTGGGGTGGAGTTTTAAAGGAAAATGCCATGTCACGAGGTGATTGGCACCAATATTGTTAAGTATGGTTTCATGTAGTTTACATTCATGCGTGTATGAACAATTGTATGCATAAGTCTCACTATACTATTAGAGCAATTAGTTGACAACTCGACTCGAATTAGCATCGTCATCCGTTATCATACGATATTCCCCCGCTGAATCTTTCCCTGGTAAAGTAATTCCATCCTAAGTCTTTTGACATCTCTTTCCCACTTCTATAACCTTCGTAAATCGAATTTCGGGACGAAATTCCTTTAACATGGGGAGACTGTGACGTTTCGAAATTTCAGCTATAATATATTAACACGTAAAAATTTCAACATTTTATTCCAAATATGCACACATATATCTAACCAAGTTTATACAAAAGGGTGTGTTTACAAATTTCAAATTATGTGTTCTTAAATTAAAGTCTTAAAAATATAAGACAAAGTTTATCGATTATTTTTAATAAATTAAATATTTAAAATGATGGTATAAGTTTATCCTGTATTTATAAACAATTTAGATTCAATAATTACACGTGCATTTGTTCAATTTAATGTGTTAATAATATATAAATTATGTATTTTTAAGTTAAATATAAAAATATTCGAATTATATAAATTTATTTAAATTTTATAATAATAAATGACTTTGAAAGCAAATAAAACGATTTGACAAAAAATGAGTTGATTTATAAAAAAAATAATTTATTAAGTTTATAAAAACATTTAAAATTTAATAAAACAAACCGTTCGAAAACATTCTCTTTATTTTTATTTTTGAGAATACCAAACTATATAAAAACTAATTCTAAATGTTTTACACATACTCGTATTATGTCAAAACTATTAAACTTATATTATTATTATTATTTTTTTTATATATACCCGACCCATACCCTACTGACGTATAACGACTATTAATAACCGGGTTACACTTAGCGGGTATTATACCGGACTTGTACTAGCGGGATCACCACACCCTACCCCCTACCCTTACCCCCCTTCCACCCATGCGCCTCCTTCTCAGCCGAATTAATCATAAGGGCCTCACCACCCTTTTGATGTTTGTCTCCTAGTTTCCCTACAAGAGACAACTATGTCTCTTTCTAGCAAATAAACTAAGGGTTAATAACCATCTTAGTAGGATATATACATACATGCATACATGAAGAAATAAGCACACAACAAACTTCACACTCTCATCTCTCGGCTCCCTCTCTCCCACCCGACACCACCATCTCCACATCTTCATAGTAGCAACATCACCACTACCTTAATCCTTGTTCTTCTTCTCGGCAACAACATCATCATCATAACCACCACCTTCTCGGCTTCACTAGCAACCACAAGCATCACCTCACCACCACCAAGCCGTGAACCACCACTACCTTTTGTATCCTTTTCAGCAACCACCACCGAGCACCTCTCCTTCACCACCTCCATCACCCGCCACCTTCACCACCCTTCCCTCTCGTAACAGCAACACCAACAGCACCCTCCACAGCCCTCGACAGTCCCTCCTCAGCCACGTCCCAGTCCCAGACAGCCCCGACAACCACCGCCGTGCACCGTTTTCACCACCGCAGCCCTCTGCCACCTTTGTGGGTTCTTTTCGGGACGAAAACCGATCCTTTCGGGTCACCATTTCTCAACTACGGTCACCGTATTACGTTAACGCGAAGCTTACAGATCATTTCGGGAACTCACCGAGCCATACGAGACGTCCCGAGAAGGAACCGGGTCTCACGTCAACTACGTCACCTTCTCTCGACAATTTACGTGAGCTTTCGATTTATTTATTTTAATGTTATCATAGTTGGTGATATATTAGGTTATAACCGGAAATAGTATTTAAAAACCAAGTTTTAAACGTATAAAAAGAGGTTCGTATCTTTAAACGTATAAAAGACGAGTTTAGAGTATAAAGCATAACGATTGAAAATTTTGGGTTAAAAACCCTATTTTTTTATTATAATAATAGTATAAAACTATAAACGGTTAGTTTATTTTTAGTCATAAAAACACATTTTTATAACCTATAAAGTTATTAATAACAAATAATAATTATAATTATTATAAAGATAAATGATTTTACATACAAAAAGGGATTTTTATAAAATTTATCTTCATGGACATGTCTCCATATAACCACATTTTACGCAAATAATTTTTAAGAAATGTTATTATAAACCTATACACAATTAAATACGAATACACACATATACACATACAATAATACCCATTTATCTACATAGGGTTTCAACGTGCTTAGACTTCAACATACTTATCACCTACACGCGTGGAAAAATACCCGCTTGCAAGGTGAGTTACATATCCCCTATTTACATTTTTATACATTTTGGGGTGAAACGTAATCTGTGCTTACTTACATACAATTCAACTTGTGTTTACATGTGTAGATTATTGTGCTTTTGTGCATGATCACTTGTTATGCTATGAATACTTTTAGGATGGTTTAAATTATGTGTAACCCACATAGTCTTGATTCCATGCCTATCACTTTTAGGGTAGCGGTATGCTATGCCTATCACGTTAAACCTTTATGCTTATATACATAATTACATGCTTACAATTGGTATACATATAGTGAATTCTCCACATTATGCCATATCATACCATGTCAAACTATGAATTGTATAAACGTTTCTAACTAAACTTTTATTTTATTTAAACATATGTAAACTCACCAACTCTCGTAGTTGACACTTGTTTTGGATTACGTTTCAGGTGAAGATATGTGATTGTGTGACTATGTGTTGAAGGTGCTACACATAAGGCTTTTGGACCTAGTAAAATAATTATGTGTAATATTCTAGAATAGGATGTTGTAACTTGAATTGTATTTGGATATTTGGTATTTAAATCTTATTAATGAATTATGCAACCTTAGTAGATCATGTGCTTATGAACAACCATTCTAATGTTCGCCTCGATGATTCCGGCATCGGTCGGGGTGTGACAATTTGTCTCGATTTCATTCGTGAATATTGTCTTACACTATTTGCCGATGATGTATGAATGTTGATGTTCTTGGTTAGATTTGGTCAATTTGATTTAGATAACCATTTGATTGCTTGAACTCATATGTTGGTGTGATAATCCCTAATTACTTGTGAACTTGAAACCCGGGCGTGATTCCTTTTTAATTATTGTTACAATATAAATCGTTTGTTTGATACGTGATTACTATTGATCATAATTGTTACTTGATAATCCTTGTTTGTTGAGTTTGATAAGTTTCACCTAAACCATTGCTTGTGTTTGGTCAGAAAGACCCATTGCAACTTCATAAATCACTTTGTCAATTGAAGTTAAGCACCGACCACAAACTCTTCGTGGTTCGACACCCTCCTTACCCTAACTAGTTTAAGGTGATTAGGACACTCTATTTCTTTATCTTTGACCAGTACCTTCGACACCGATCAAATTTTGGCGCCGTTGCCGGGGAGTGTGTGCGCTTGGTGTTTTATTCTAGTTGATTTGTGTGATTACTTGTTTACTTATTATTTGTTAGGTTAATCTTCTTCTATTTTTGTGTTACGCGTGGTGTTTGTTTGTGTGTGCAGGTGACATATTAGTGCATGCGTACCCGTTCATCCGGGAGGACTTCACCGCTTGCTTTTGAACCGGAAATTGAGAAGATAGCAAGGCAAAACCGAACCCAACAACAAAATCTACAACCTATTTCATCGGAACCGTCATCTATGGATGGTCGAAGCAGTAATTCTGGATCTAGCATGAGAAACCGTGGCCCAACTCCAAACAGAGGCCCTATCCCTAACCGCCCACCAACTCCACCTCACCGAACCCCAACCCCATCTATACCTATCAATAACAACCAACCCCGTGGATCAGGTCCAGTTCAACAAAACCGACCCGTTAACATCCGAACCAATCCCACGTACCAAGGTAGAAGGGGACCACAACAAAATCAAACCCCTCCTGGAAACATCTTTGGAACTCAACCAAGAAACGAAAATGAGAACGATGGTTGGGAGGACGACGATGGTGAATACTTTGGGTATGATGATAATGAAGAGGTTGGGAATGGTAATGGGTTTGGAGATTACGAGTACGAAGATGGTGAGCGGAGCCAATATGGAGAATACAATGAGGGGCAAGGCTTTGAAGAGGAAGAAGAGGTGAATTATGTTCACCAAAGATCGAGACAACCAATGGGTTGAACGAGTAGACCCGATAGACCTGTTTATCCTCCTAGACAAGAAGGGAGGAGATTTAATGGGGGCTACAATAATGAAAACCGAAGACAACCGGTAGCCCCTATGGGTGGAGTTAATGGTCGCTTTCGACCGGCTATTTCGGAGAATGCTTCTCCAATTGTTCCACCAATTCCGGGAATGAGAAGGTTCAAGTCAAGACCGAATTACATCAACGCCCTTCCCCATTTTCATGGCATGGTAACCGAAGAACCATACACTCATCTAGCCGAGTTTGCCGCCATTTGTAGCACTATTGGGGATGAAAACTTTGACCAAAATGAGGTCAAACTCCGACTTTTTCAGTTTTCCCTCAAAGATAGAGCAAAGCAATGGTTCATCACATTGCCGGCTAATAGCATCCACACATGGGATGAAATGCAACAAGTTTTCTTGGACGAATATTACTCGGTTGCAAAGATGGATGACTCCCGAATTGAGATTCAGACTTTTCAACAACAAACAGGTGAACCTTTACATGAAGCTTTTACCCGTTTCAAAGAATTGTTGAGGAAATGTCCCCACCATCAAATCGAGTTGTGGGAACTAGTGAAGTGCTTTGTGGATGGTTTGACTCAAGAGGAGAGGAAGTACTTGAAGTCCACAAGTAATGGGACATTGTTGTCTAATCCCAAAGAAGATGATTGGGATTTCTTAGAAAAAATGAGCCAAAGTTCAAAAGCCGAGGCATCGGCTAACCGAAGAGCCAAACACCCAATTTCAAAATCTGCCCCGGACTATGAGACGAAAGAGAGGTTAGCTTCTATGGAGAAAGAGTTGGCCTTGTTGAAAAAAGGAGAGAAAAAGGAAGTAGCGGGAGTGAAAACTCGTTTTGATGTTTGTGAGAGTTGTGGAGATTTGGGGCACAAAACCATGAGTTGCCCATTCCAAGAAGGTAGACAAGAAGACGTGAACCAAGTTTATGGTGATAGGAAACCCTATGATACAAACTCAAACTCCTATCACCCGAGCTCGAGGAATCATCCCAATTTCAAATATGGGGATGCGTCAAACCAATTGAACCCAAATTTCCAAGGTTCAAATCAAGGTACTTCGTCATACCAACCTCGTCAACAAAGCAATTATAATTCGGGTGGTTACCAAAGGAGCTCTTATAACAATAACCGGAACACAAATTACCCCCCAAGGAATTACAATCAAGACCATCAACAACAAGATGGGTCATCAGGGGGTGATAATGCGGTTAATTCAAAGTTGGATGCACTATTGGAGATGATGAAAGAATCAAAGAAGGAGAATGAAGTGAGAGACAAGTCTTTTGTGGCATTGGAGAGACAAGTTGGGCAATTGGCACAAGAAATAGCTCAACTCTAACAAAATGAAGGTAAATTGCCAAGTGACACCACTTTGAACCCAAAACATCATGTTAGTGCAATTGATGTAGCCCATGGTAATGAAGAATGTGAAGAAAGAGAAGAGGAAGAAATTGAGTTTGGAGAACCCTTAGTTCCTATTCAAATTTGGGAATTTAAAACCAAATTGGCATTATTAGATTATGGAGCGGGGGTGAGCATTTTACCGGGGAGCGTATATGACCAATACAATTTTGGTCCATTAGAAGAATACACCACCACCTTGGTGTTAGCGAATGCTACACGCACGCGGCCTCGGGGGAAACTAGTGGGAGTGGCTGTGAAGATTGGAGAATTTTACTATCCGGGAGATTTCTTGGTGCTCGATTATGCACCACTTGCTAAGGAGGAGGAGCCACGAGTGATTTTGGGAAGACCGTTTTTGGCAACCGCAAATGCGCAAATCAATTGCCGAAACGGAACTGTTGACATGACCTTTGGGAATCGTAAGTTGAACATAAATGTTTTTTCAAATTTATTTACATATTCGGTTGAAAAGAAATGTTCAAAATCGGTTACTACTAACGTGTGTCATCCTCGTGCCAAGGCAAATGAGGGTGACACCAAAAAGAAAGGTATTATGTTTGACAGGTTTAATGTGAAAGACGAGCCGAAGGCAATCGAGAAGGAAACTAAGAGGTTGAAGGATGAAAAGAAGCCACCCGACCATGTCCAACATCCAAACGAGAAAGGAGATTTGTTTGATATGGAATTTACAAGAGAGAAGACTTGGAGTTGGAGTTATAACAACCAAGGCGGTGGGGGAACTAGTGGAAGCAAGTTTGTGTTCCAACCTCCATAAGGAGGTAATGTCGGGCTGAGGACATTAAACTTAGCGCTAACCGGGAGGCAACCCGGCTTTTTGCAACTTTGTTTTGTTTTGTGTGTTTTAGTTTTCGTCGCCATAGCACCACTCAAGTGTGGGGAAGACTCATGGAAGACTTACGAGTCCAGTTTTGGTGATGGTCCAGCCACTCTATGATCGCCTCTAATCAGGTCCATGTACTCTTTCTCATATTTATGTTGTTTTGATTGAACTATTTTGTTTTTGTTTATTTTTGTGTGTTTTTTGTTCGAAACTTGGGTTGGTGTTTATGGTTTGGGAATCTACTTCTTGAATTTTGGAGGTTTGGGTGTTAGATTTGTTTTGGCACCCACTAACCGCACTTTTATATTTCATAACTATTTACATTGAGACAATGTAAGGTTCAAGTGTGGGGATGTGAGAAATCAATAAAACCATGCAAATTTTTGAATAATTGTTTTACAAAGTGTTTGGTAGAGGTCTTTGGTCATGGTTAATTCATTAAGTTACTTGATTAAGTTTTTCCAATAAAAAAAAAAAAATTTGGAAATGTTGGATTTGGGAGTAACAAAATTGAAGGTGACGGCTTGCATGCACATGTCGGTAACCTATTTTCCACCATGTTGTGAGATTTTGAGCAAAATTGATATAAATATTCTCTTACTTGAGTGTTTAACCACTTTGTTTCACATTTTAGAACTTGCATATTATTGATACATGTTGAGACTTTGAACCAATTAATTGCATAAAAATGATAAAGGCATTAGGAGAAACCTTTTTATTTTTAGCCATTTTTATACCCTTACCCGTTAATATCCACTAGATGCCCACTCTGAGTCTATACCTTTTCTGTTGACAAAACCCATAACAGTAGCCCATTCACCTTTTTAGCCTTTTCTTTTTAAACCCGTGAGTTGGAATTCAATTAACTTAGATTATTGAAGTTGCGGTTGCTATTGCAAAAAAAAAAAAAAAAAAAAAAAAAAAGAAATACAAAAATAGTATTGGGTCAACATGTGTCCAAAGGTTTTGAGTATTAGTTTGAATTATAATAAAAGATGTTATTGGGTCAATTTAACCCAAGTTTCATTTGATAGTTTGAAGAAATAAGAATTTTAGTGTTGATGGGTCATTTATACCCATAGTAGAGATTTGAAAGTTTTATGATTGATTTGTAGTTTCATTAGTTGAATTTCACTCACCTTTAGCCACTTTAAAAATCCTTATCCATACCCGTAACCCTAGCCTACATTACAACCCTTAAAAGACCTTTTGATTTATGCGTTTTAGTTGTGTTAGTAGGTGGAGATGTGATCAATATGCAAGCTTATGATAATGTGGTTCATTGTTTGGTTTCGAGTGAAAAATACTAGCACATGGGCTAGCCCATATATGAAACCTAGTGGAGTGATTGATTGTGAGGGGTGTGTGCATTCAAAGCCATAACTGGATATGAGTTAAGCTCGTTCAAGTGTTTCCTTTTGTTTAAAAAGTCATAAATTGTTTGTTGGATTGTAAATCTATTGAGAGTATAATTCTTATGAATCTGGCATGACCTTGGACCTTAACTTATGTTGAGTTAAAACAATTGTTTGAGAATTTGTAATGTGGATTTGAAGCAAAAGACTTTACTTGAGGGCAAGCAAAACTCAAGTGTGGGGATGTGATAAGCGACCAAAGTTTTATGCATTAAAGGGTGTAACATGTTATATTTATGTAAATTAACATGTGGAATACAAAAGTTTTGTGTAGCTATGCATGTGCAGGTGTTGAAAGCTTAAAGTATGATTTTGGAAGATATTAGGTGAGAGATGCAAGAGTCGGAAGAGACACGGAGAAAATGGGGCAGAAACTCAGGACCTGGCGTAAGCCTACGCCACCCAGCGTAAGCTTACGCCGCCCAGCGTAGGCCTACGCTTAACCAGTTCATTCACAGCAGGCTTCAGTGTTGCGGCGTAAACTTACGCCATACCAGCGTAAGTTTACGCTGGTTACGTTTTCTGGACGCGAATTTTCAGGAAACAGCCGATTTTGGTGTTTAATTGGGGGTTTCTTCCCCAAATTCGAGATCACCACTTTTACAACAGTTCTTGGGCGATTTTGGGAGTTCTTGGAGGCTAAGGAACACGATTCTAACATCCAATTGAAGATTGATACTCGAAAGATTGAAAGATTGAAGATGAATTCCACAACCATGAGCGGCTAATCCACCGGTAATCATTCCCGGGTGGATTGTTTGTAAGTTTTTAGGGTTTTATCATGTGCTAGCTTTGAGAAACAATTCTTGTAATCGTTTGGTTTGAAATACTTGAATCTTTGTGTTTAGTATGGTTATGAACTCACGGGAGTCGATAAATTCTTGCACCATTGACCCCGTTAGATGATAATTGCTATGAACTTTGATTTGTGTTGAATCTATTGATTAATCTAATTCTATATTGCATACATTTGTCTCGATTTCATTCGTGAATATTGTCTTACACTATTTGCCGATGATGTATGAATGTTGATGTTCTTGGTTAGATTTGGTCAATTTGATTTAGATAACCATTTGATTGCTTGAACTCATATGTTGGTGTGATAATCCCTAATTACTTGTGAACTTGAAACCCGGGCGTGATTCCTTTTTAATTATTGTTACAATATAAATCGTTTGTTTGATACGTGATTACTATTGATCATAATTGTTACTTGATAATCCTTGTTTGTTGAGTTTGATAAGTTTCACCTAAACCATTGCTTGTGTTTGGTCAGAAAGACCCATTGCAACTTCATAAATCACTTTGTCAATTGAAGTTAAGCACCGACCACAAACTCTTCGTGGTTCGACACCCTTCTTACCCTAACTAGTTTAAGGTGATTAGGACACTCTATTTCTTTATCTTTGACCGGTACCTTCGACACCGATCAAGTAACATCTATCACAACCTTAATCCCTATTAATAACACACATGCACAACCCATTACCCATCAAAACTCTAAAATCATCAAGAAATATTAAGTTTTAGGTCATATAACTTACCACAAGTGATTTATGAATGATTCAAGGCTGAAATCACTTCTGGAATGCTGCTTAACACATCAGAACTCAAAATCAACACATTCATAGCATGATCAATGGTGAAATATAAAGAATTTTAGTGAAAAATAAAGGTTTAGAGAGACGGTGGAGAATTGAAAGTTTAGAGAGAGGGAGAGGGAGGGAGAGGGAGGGAGAGGGAAGGAGAGAGAGGTGATGTTGAAATGAAGCTCCAGATGCGGTCTGGATGCATACTTGCGAATTCATAAGATTGGGTGCACCAATAGGATAACAATAGCTCATAAAATCCACTATCCAGTTTCTGTCACCCACGACGCATGCCCGCGCTTTTTGAAGCTTGATTGTGTTGTTCTTCATTTCTTGACAACAAGCTTTATCTCTCAGTATCTAGGCTGACCATCAGACTGACACAGACGTACATGCCTATGCACAGTCATGCTCAATCAGGAGTTGTTACATCTCCATCCAATGACTAACCTTCGCCTCTCATCCAGTCAGTGTCCAATCATCCAAAACCAACATCTAATTGAAACCTGATCATCGAACCTAATGACATCCTTTAGACATGAAAACTTAAACGTATATTTAAAGGTTTTATCATAAGAAAAATGTGATTATGTCATACCAACGTAAATGAAAGGTGTTTCTAATATTATAATAAGTATATGCTTTAATGAAATTATTAAATTAACATAAATGAAAATGGATATTAAAGAAAAGTAAAAGAAAGAAACGTATTAGGGAAGAGGCCAAGAGGTCAACACCATTTGTCAAAGACCGTGTGCCAACAAGCACAAAGTCTTCCTCTTCGTCCACCTCCAAATTAGGGTTAAGTCCTATATCAAATTCCGTCACAGATACCTTCAATCAAGCTCCTCTAATGGCGGATACATCAAAACTCCAATCTTCACATCTCAAATCGGATGCATCACAACACCAGGTACTCGAAGAAGAACGAATTTTATCTTCTTCCGAACAAACCCTAGACAATTCCGTAACTAACTGCTCTAATTTCGTTGAAGAAGAAGATGCTGTAAACGTTGACGACGGAGACGCCCCTTACATCTTCAACTTCGACCCATTTTCTCCCCTCAATTCGTCGTTTTTCGTCCCGTCCTCGTCATCCTATCATCATCATCATAATCAGCAGGTAAACTCGAATTCATGCTCTTGTTGCTCATCTAAACCGGAATCAGAATCTGAATCCGATTATCCGGATTCAACTGTCTATCCTGATTGTTTGTACGGACACGATGAAGAATACGACCAGATGGATTTCATTACCGATCTGTTCGACTCTCGTGGAGAAAGTGAACATGTTTCTGTTGGAATTAGCGTTTCTGAAGGCAGTGCGAATAACGATAACGATGGCGTTTTCGTTTCCAATGATTTCGAGGAGCTAGGGTTAGGGTTAGGGTACGAAGGTGGTGGTGGTGGTGGTCTAAGAGTTGCGAGAATCGAATCGGACTCCGATACAGAAGAATTAGGTCAAGTTTCTGAACAAAGTGATGATAGAACTCCAAGCACTGATTTGAATTTAGAACATTTTGAACATCTATGGGATTGCCCATCTTTTGATACTGATCGGGTTGACGAAAGAGATGGATTGAGCTCGGTGATTGATAGGATCGAAGAAATATCCGTTTCATCGGATGGAGAAGCTACTGTTGGAAGTTTGGAATGGGAGATTCTATTGGCGGTTAACAATTTGGAACGAGATCTTGAATTGGCAACTGATGGAGGGGAAGGATTTGTGTACACGCCTGAATTCGATACATTGATTGGTCAATTTGTGGAGACTGTTAGAGCTTTGAGAGGTGGTCCTCCTGCTGCTAAATCCATTGTGGATAATCTTCCATTGGTGGTGTTGAAGATGGGAGATGTAGAAGAGGATGATAATGTGATATGTGCAGTTTGTAAAGATGAAATTTTGATGGAGGAGAAAGTGATGCAGCTTCCTTGCAAACATCATTACCATGGTGAGTGCATTGTACCATGGTTAAGTATTCGGAATACATGCCCTGTTTGTCGTTTTGAGTTGCCTACAGATGATGCTGATTATGAGAGAAACAAGAACATGGTGAATGATGATGGGTTGCGAGTCGGGTATGGTCTTGATCTTTCACCTTGACACCATAATATATTGTATTTGAAATCTGTATATAGTTTAATGTTAGTTCTGTTGTTGTGCAAAAGATTGCATTCTTTGCTGTTGTGAAATGTGTTGTTTTCCCCCCAAATACTTGTGTTAAAATGTTGAATAATAAATAAATGGAAGTTCTATATAATCATACAGTGGTTGTTTTGCTAAAATAACAAATTTATAAGTATTCTAGGTTAGTCACCTGGTATATGGGCTGACCCGCTGAAATCCCCAAACCCGTTTTGCACGATCCAAGAAAAACAAGTTATGGAAGGCTACACATGAATTGATTGACTTGCTGGCTTTACAGATTGTGTATTTATAGGTTCTGAGCATTTTACTATCAGATTTGTAATAATCTGTGGTTGTCATCTAGAGATATCTGCATTCTGCAGTTAGTATTGCATATGTAGTTTTCATTTTGGGTTAACAAAACACTTATTTTCTGTCATACCTAAAGCTGGACCAGTTCTTACTTTGTTTTATTGGGCTCCCAGTGGTTGGATTAGAGTGGCTCACTGGTTATGGGCCATGATATATGATAATGGGCTTGTGTTTTTACCTTTTCAAGTCCATTGGGTCCCCAAATCAGCTAGAGCTGTGTAGCGGCATAGGCACACAACCGAACATATCATGATTTGCAACCGGATCCGAATCCGATCAAGTTGAAACCGGTTAAAACCAAATCGATCCTATCCAAAACTGAACCGGTTTTCCCCCTTATAAAACCGGTTACTAGTCCGAAATAAATGAATTTATATGTACTTACACGAAACCGTTCGAACAGAACGAGTCGTCTGTGATTCGTCGTTATAATATGAACCTATAGAATTATATATAATTACTGATTTTTTTATAATTTCGTCTATAATATTTAAGAATAGTTGCAAAGTACATTGAGTACTTGTAGAGTACTAGTCTAGTAGTGATGAATGCACAAGTGATATGATGTATTGGGTTCTTTCAATACCATATGAATCCAAAACACCTGAACCCCACCTTACACTCAACATCTTTCTTCATCACAAACTGTAGCTGATATTTGATGTCTGTAATTATTAATAGGAAACATGATTTGGTGCAGGAGCCTTCTCATGTTGATCTTGCAATGGTGTTTTTATTGGAGAAAAAAATAGTAATAATAATACTTCTCCATTCCATCAAAGTTCCAATGATTGATTAGTAAACTAATAAAAAAGTCATTTTTAAAATGTTTTTACCAACTATTTGTTATATGATTCGAAAATTGTGTTTGGTGATAACTTACTATTAGTGGCGGATTCAGAAATTTATTTGAGTGGGTGCATAAAAATTAACAAGATAAAAAATGAGTCAGATAAAATCAGGTCAAACGGGTCGGGTCAAATAAAAAAAAAAGTTATATGTGATCAACAATAATATGTTAAGAGTCAAAGTCTCTTTAAAAAACACGAGGGTTTAAACAAGATTAGTAAATCATAAAACAAAGTAAGTAAAAATGGGAATAAATTTATCTAATTATTTAAAATATAAAATCAAAGAATTTAAAGTAACATTTGTTTAATTCCTTAGGCTATTATTAGAGTAAATTACATATTTCGTCATTTATGTATATATCATTTTTTAGATATTGTCATTTAGCAAAAAGAAAATGAGGTATCATCCTTTATGTTTATTTTTTTTGTAGTTTACGTCATTTGGCCTAACCAACGTTAGTTTTTTTAGTTAACTCAAGTCATGTGTCACTCACGTGAAGGCAAAATGGACTTTTCATCTTTTAAAAGACTATTTGTGTAATTAACTTAATGTTATTCATCTCTCTACCACTCTCTTCTCTCTCTACTTCCCCCTCTCAACCACTACCATCAGTTAAAACCACCATCACCGCCCGTCAACACCACCACAACCACATCTCAAAACCGGCCATTCCAACCTATTGATTTCATACATCATTATACACAAATCAATTATAGAGTTTATGGTAGGGTTTTGTTGATGAATTAAAATGGGAATCGATTTCAGAAACATCATGCACCAAATTAGCCATCTTCATCTGAATTTCTAGATCCACAAAATCTAGAAAATATTAGTGCGAGTATGGAAGATTTATGGAAAAACAAATTAGCCATCATATTAAAATTAGAATTATAAGAAAATGGATATCCAAAAGGCTTCATCACTCTCAAAAGCCGTTATTTTTCTTTATGCATCTCTCTCACACACAGTTATCCTCATATGTCACACTATCTCAGTATCTTGCAACCTCCATTTCTTCCCAATTTTCTTCCAAACCACCAAGTGAGTCTCCTACAATTGAAGCTTTCAAAGGATCATACCAACTGTCAACGCAGATTTTGATTTCCCCAATGTCGATTAGGGAAGATGTAGGTGCCTCCTGGGTGCCTCATGATAAATTGAAGGAGCCTAATTTTCTGTGGTTAAAAATTAACACTTATATACCAATTTTGAGTGGGTGCCTTTGCCCCCGCTAGGCTTAACCTCAATCCGCCCTTGACTAGAGTTTCAACTTAGATAACATATAATCAATTTTTTGAATCGAGGTAACTTACTATGATCGGCTCTCACCGACCCTTACTACCTAACCTGAGAGTGGACAACTAATACTTTCCACTTTCACTTAAGGAGTTTGATGGAGGAATGGGAGTCGACGGGTTGGTGTTTTGTATGTGAGTTTTATGTGTGTGGAAGTTCAAATAATTAAGAACCGGCACACATGTAAATGAATAAAAAGCCATAAGCAATATGAACCCTTCTTTTTTTCTTTTTATTAATCTAAGGAAGGTCTAAAGTTATTTTTTCTTGTCATTTAAACCTTTCTCCCTTGACATAATTCATTTGAGAATACTTTAAAACTTTATTCACTTCACATGTAACACACCCATTCATGTTTAATTCAGATGCAAGTGTTCAATAACTTCATTATTACATCTTCAAATTTTGATCTTAGGACCAATAAGTATACTTTTCTTCTAAAGCTTATTAATTAACATTCTCAAATAGATTTTTAACAGATAACTACAAGAATCATATAAATACATATACACATTGTTTTAACTGTAATAAATAAGACGAGTCTGTTTCTTTTTCCCAATGTATTTATAACTATTTCGAAACAGTATGGAAAACTATTTTTACATATGATATTATAATCATAAATGATTATAATTCTATCATACCCTCATGTATCAATAGTATTATATATATATATATATGTATGTATGTATCTTTGATAATTATTTGTTTACAAATTTTTTCTTAAGTTGGGGGAAGGAAAGATGAATACACTGATGTTGATATTGATGGAGTTCGTGAAGAGTGGTCGAATTTTGTATCAAACTTTATTTTTCAGTGAAACTTTGTATTGACATTTACGTTGAATTTGTAATCGACTTTTGTTACTTTTAAATGTTTGTTTATATTTTATGAAATGGTTTGTTTTGTTATGTGTATTTTATTTTGTATTATAAAGTGTTTATTACTATTTTATGATATTATTGTGGAAAACTAAAAATTAGTAATTTTATAAAAAATATTTTTTAAACAACTTTAACCATGACACACATTTATGACAAAAAATAATCGTCATAAACAGATGACACAAAATGCGGGTCATCTTCATTCTTGACAAGGCCTTCTTTGACACGCGTTGCGTGTCGTAAAGACGTGTCATAAATGCGTGTCGTAAAAACATCTCATAAACAGATGACACAGAAAATACTTGTCATCTTCATTCTTGACAGGGCTATCCTTGACACGCTTCCGCGTATCATCTACCCCCTTTTATGACACGTAATACGTGTTATTAAAGGTATATTTTCTAGTAGTGTTATTTGCTTAAAATTAGTTTTATTCGTATTATATATATGGAGTACAATATCTTATAAAATTCTTTTACTCATTATATCTATTACAAGTAACCAAGTTAATTAGTGGTTCAAGTCATCAACCAATTTCATTGTATAAAGTATCTTGTGGCCGCTACTAATTGAGATTAATGTTTGATATCTCATGTGTTAGTTTAACTAGTTAATTAACCACCTAGGATTCGTTCATCATAGTCGACATAATTTGTAGTTTTAATAAGACAAAAGTAGCTATCATAAAAGATTACTAGTGTTGATAGATGAGGGTGCATATCTATATTGATTTGAGAGATTGAAGTCCTCCAAATTGTTCCATCCTTGCCTTGGGTACAAAGCATGGCGGGAATGTCACAAGTCAGATATCATGTGATATGAACATTGTCACCAAACATGACAAAAATACTTGTCGTTATCACATGAGAGTTTTAACAACACACTTAACTCTCTTAATTTTCAGGGTGGTTTTCATCTTCTATAATTTGTCATTTGGGTAATGATTGCAACTATTAAAAAGCCAACAATGTAGGTAGATAGTCAACACATGATGATTGTAAATGCTAAACAATGTCAAACCCTTGTAGTTAATAAAGAGGAAACAATGTCAAACCCTTGTAGTTAATAAAGAGGAATAGAGGTGCCCCATGAGATATAGGGTTAACTAAACGAACTCCAACTACATTCACCCTACTTATTTACCAAACTACACTTCACAATTGTATATTTTTTTTCTTTCTAATTGATTGTTAATGATAATTAACTAGTAATTTTACCTGTGCGTTGCAGCGGTTCGATTCTCGCGACACAACGGTATACCTGAAAATGAATACAAAGTTACGTCGTAGTAAAAATGAGTATAAACATGAAAGTGCATTAAAAAAAATCTTGGTTTTGAACAAAACTTACGTAGAAACGTAGACTAGCTCGGGTCTGAACAAAATTTATACTGAAACATAGATAAAATTAAGCACTTCGCAACACTATATTCGGAGTGTATAAAAACAAAATATTTTAAAAGTTATGAGAGAAAAACAAAATATGTGTAAAGTTAATTATTAATATTAAAATAATAAAAATATTAGGATAAATATTAAAAAATAAAAATAAAAAAGATTTTTTTTGTCCAAAGTAGAAAGTGGTAAAGTGTTCTCGTTAAAAGTGAAAAAAATTCTACGCAACCAATTTGTAAAAGTCTAAAAGTTTTATGTCCAATGTCGAAAGTAAAAAAATGTAGGAGTTAAATTGTGACTAATTTATAATACCTTAAGAGTTCACTATTCCCTTTAGTTGGTAATTGTATATTTTAAAATAATAATAATAATAATAATAATAATAATATTAAAAAAAATAATATAAATTATATTCTTTCTCTCTACCCAACACATAGATGTCGTTCAATTAATAACTAAAGAACTAAAGATAAGTTGAAAATTATAAAACCACATACGTTACCTATTATTTCATTTAATTTACTTTGCATTACTAGTTTATGGAAGGAGGGTGAATCCTTATTTTATCGTATCCCCCCTCTCACCCCCCCTCCTAATGTCTGCCCATTCTTTCAATCACCCTCAAAACTTCAAGAAACCGTTAGCCTTCTTATCGTCGCTCCACCCACCTTGACTATCACGATTAACATTACCACCTATGTTACTCTCTCTAAGTGGCCATGCCCCTCTCTTTTCTAAAATGTTGATTAGAAGTGAAAACATACGCAACCACCGCCTATTGAGTGACACGTCCATCCGTGTGGTTGTGCAAATATTAACAACCACGACAAACAATCGACACATGATGTGTTGGAGAACTAGAGCTGCAACATACTCTGCTGACCGTAATTAGTGTTTAGAGCCCTTCACACCCTCCTTCACCACACATCTTTTCACCATCCATCTGGATTAGCAATGGTGAAACCTTAGCCATCACCTTATGGTTCCTTCTATTTTACGTCCTACTTCACTTGCCTAACCCTAGCCTTGCTATTACTTTGTTTTTTTTTTCTCATTTTAAATAGAAACTTGTATGCACAAGATTGGTTTTGTTTTAAAAAACTATTATGAAACATCCCAAACGCGGGAGTTTCAACAGTTGGATTCACACATTCATAACACATTTCTTAAATTACAAATTTCATTTAAACGCAACAAAAATCGTTCAAACGTGACATAACATGTCTTTCAAGTCAAATACAAAATCCGTAACAAAACATAATCGTCTAAAGGTAAAACACAATAAACATGATGTTAGTATTTGATTAGGGCAGCCACTCCATCCATACCATCCATGTTCTCTCAAACATCCTTAACAAACCTAAACTTTAACTTGATTTGCATAATAAAAGTCAGATTCGCTGAGTAAGTTATAGTTTTCATAAATAAAAAGGATTATTAACGTACTTTGTAACATTTACATCATAACATAGGTTTTACATGAAAACATATCATCCGTATACCACAAGGGTACACGAACTTAGATCAAACATACTTCAAACATACAGTATAAGCGAAACTAGGGCGATTTTGGTGACAGTAGGGTGAAACGAAAGTTTCACCAGTACGGCTTCGTATACGGTGATGATTCTCATTGTGGTGGTTAAAGTGAAACGTAAGTTTCACGTCGGGCATACAAAGAAGATATAATACTAAAATTGAAACCTAAAAAGCTAAACAAAAATCAGTCGGGACTACGACTGAACTTCCGACCAAAAATTCTGAATGAACGCCAACACCCTCCGCAAGTTAGAGGTGCTTCCGGCTCCAAAATGAGAACTTGATAACTTGAACATAAGGAGCCCAAACTATTAAGATGAATACTAGCAAACTTGAACTTGTCCAAGCATTCGGCTTGATAACTTGAAACGGCCGAAACACAACTTTTGACTAAGGTAATCCTGAACAGCCGGAACAAAAACTTTCGAACGAAACAAAAACTTTCGAACGGAACAAAAACTTCCGACCGAAACTGAGTTGAAAGCCTTGAATCGCGAAATTGGCACAAGAAAGTTCCAACTGGAACTTTGAGTGTCTAGTTTAAGTTTGTGTCTTTTATAAGAATCCAAAAATACAAAAAAAAAAATTTGAAAAAAAATGTCCTTTGAAAACAAAAGTTTTTGCATAATAAATGGAAAATGATAGTACAACTGGATCTACTTGTTTGCTTAAATGAATAAATAATAGAAAACGCGTTTAATTAGTGATGTTTTGGTAGACCCAGCCAGCTTGAATAGCTTAAATAGTCTGTGAGTGTTACTTAAGATTAATCACGTAATAATATCATGAAATCTTGTGGGTACCCATCTTAGGGTAATGGTAATACTGAAACTGTCAACATAGGGTGATAGGTACCACGTTAAGCTAATATTTAGAGGTTTTTGAAAACTATTCTTGGCACACCATTATCTTTTTATGAGAATAAATCCGAGTTTGGTGGCACCTGCAATCATAATTACATCTAAATAATGAGTATAATTAATAAACTGAAAGCTTGAGTCTTGACCTACATGTTTCTCATGGGGATAGTGACTCTGTGGATATACCCATGGGTTGGGGCTTGAGTGATCAGTACTTAGATAAATAAGATTGACCTACATGTTTCCCATGGGGATGGTGACTCTGTGGATACGCCTATGAGTTAATTCTTATGTGCCTAATTGATAGACTACAGACTATGTGCTACCTTCCGGGATGGTGACTTGGGAGATGCATCCTTAGGTGAGGTTGATAAATATGTAATTAATACTACTCATTCCATTCATTCCATAATCAATTGATTTCTAAAAACATGTAAATCTTAGTTTAACGTAGTGGGCAAATCTATATGGTTTAACCCGTGCCTAAACATGACCTTGAGATGAGATTAGGTAAAGCTGTAACTTCTAAGTGTGAGTCACATAGATAGACTGATTGTTGTATAAATTGGAATTAGAACACATTACAGGGGCTAGATAGTTGATGGTTGGGTTTAATCGGATAGAAATACCGATTATTGCTTTTTAACGCGCGAGTATGTTTAACTAATTGGTAATTGATTGTTAAACTAGATCTCAGTTATGATTCCAATGCAGACTTTTTCGAGGACGAAAAAAGGTTAAGTGTGGGGATGTTTGATGTGTTACAAAGCACACATGCGTTTCTGTCATATTTCGTGTTGTTTTCGTATATTTTTAGAGTCGTTTCGAGTCATTTATAGTTATTATTGAGTTAAGTCTTGCTTTGTAGGTAATCAGGTCACTTTGGAACTTAAACGATCAAGAACGGGAAAGAAACGAGCAAGAGAACCTGGGATGAGCAACGAAAAAGTCAGGAAAAAGTTAAATCTTAAAACGGGCATATCTCGGGCTAGAAAATGAGTTACGGGGCCTATTTTATATCGATTTTGGGTAGCTCGACGAGATTAGTCCAAAAAGCAGCATATTTTTTGCGACACGTGAACGTGGACCCTAAGAACTTCGCGCCACGCGAAGATATGGATTTTAGGAAAGTTTTGCGCGACCTGTTTCTCACGCGGTTCTCGAGAGAATCAACCTCCAGGCCTCGCGGTACGTGAGGGAACCCAGTTACGGGTAAAATTAGCTATTTTCAAGGTATAAAACGTTGAGGTCGATTCTAGGGTTTATTATTCGATTCCAGACGTCAAGATCCGAGCTTTTTGGTGATTCTAAGTGGGAGGAAGCTTCTAGGATCAATTGGGAGTGCTAATTGAAATTGGAGATCGAAGATTGGGTCGATTACGTCACCCGGTTAACGTCATCTTTCTTTGTTTTACCTTTCCCAATTTGAAACCATGTTATCTTTGTTTGAATCTTCTATTTTGAGTGTTTTGATCATGATGCTTGGCTAGATCCTTAATACTACCTAGGTTAACGATGAATATTTGTTAAAGCATTGATTTTTATTCAGTTTTGGATTCTAATTTTTGGATGAATGATTTTGTAAACAATCTTGGCTATTAATTGTGATGATATAGCATGCTTAATTCTGACTTAGTGTTTGATTATTAATTCCTTGCGTTGATTGTGGTTGTCTGCCATGTGTAATTAGCGTATCGTGATCATAGATCTTAGGGTTTGTGATTTTGGTGGTTTGCTAGACGTAGTAGCCATAGGAATTGTCGTTGAGTACTGATTTGAGTTGAGTGTGTGTCCTAGTTCAATACCCGAGAGGTGAGAATTAGTCGGTTAGTGTTCGTCATTAGGAATCCGAGTGTCAACTGTTTGAGAGGAAGTTGGTTTAGGTGTCTAGTGATTGTTGCTAGTCTGAATCATAGTTGTTATTCTAGGATTACCCCGTGCATTCCTTGAATGTATGGTGGGCGGTGAGACTGAGAGGTAATCCATCCATTAGGGTACTTGATCATAGTTGGAAATACCTGAGAATGATTAGGGATCCACTAGGTTATCTTCAGCAGTTATCTTTAGAATCCCAGGCCCATCATAGTTTCCAGAACCGGTAGAAGTTGTGCTTTGCAAGTAGGATTCCGACCTAGGTAGTGTTCTTCCTAATCGTGATTTCATCTTAGCTTTTGTGTCTTAATAGTTGAGTCGTTCTGAGTTTATTGCATTCTTAGTTAATCTTTAGTGTAGTAAACCCCTAAACCAAATCATCTTAAGTCCGAGTCAGAGTCTAGTATTAGTATTCGTAGTATCTTTAGGGTTCGATAACTCGGTTTACCATTAAGCTGTGCTACACTCGATAGGTTACAAAACAAGATTTAACTCAATAATAACTATAAATGACTCGAAACGACTCTAAAACTATATGAAAACGACACAAAATATGACAGAAACGCATGTGTGCTTTGCAACACATCAAACTTCCACAAAACTTTTGGCTCCTTTAAAGCTTGAACAACTACATTGTAACACCCAAAAATTTGAACCAATTTAAACTTTTAAAATATGACGCGGAAGCGGTCCCAAATACAACATTTAACGTATCCACACGTTTAGTTTTACAACATGAATTAAACTACAATATTTCCCCAAAAGTAGTTTAATCAAAGGTTAATAAAATAAGTTAACCACAACAAGTTACAACCCCAAATAGTTTGTAAAGACTCCCCACGAGAAGATTAACAAAATCATTTACAAAACACGTACACTAGAATCCAATCCACGTGATGCGAGACCCGAGAATCACTCCGGAGCTTTCCTACATACAAAACATCAGTTTGTATATGGTTAGTATAGATAAGTAGCTCTAGGGACCTCTCCACAAGTCCCTCCATGGGTAAAACCCAAGAAAAGTCTTTTTTTTAAAACAAAATTCTGTCATGGTGAACACAACCATGTTCCTTGAAGCTTGAACACAACCTTGTTCAGATGAACACAACTGTGTTCCCCTTCATCTCCAGAAAAAGCAAGGTTGCTGACATGGTAGTGTTCAGATGTACAAAACCATGTTCCCTACCAGCATCTACTATTCTCACCATTTCTACAATATTTTGCATATAACAAGGATCTAACGTGTATTTACTTGTTTTTCGACCACACAATGTATACCACATTAACTAACATTAATTTGTTAGTTTATCCACCCCTAATACAAGCCCCATTACTCGTTTTCCATTCTGACCCGTTTGCATCCTTGTGCAATACGACACCAATATAACATGTATAACAACAACACCCACACACACATGTTTTCTCCCACCCATTTATCACCTTTTAGTTGGCTTACAACGCGTTGGTGCGAGAACCACAACTGGTCTTACCCGTACTTGGATTATTTGACTCCAAGTCCACCCTTTGAAGTATTCCACACTTCTTATTGGGTTTACGACCTCTTGGTGCGAGTACCACAACTCGTCTTACCCGTACTTGGAGTATTTAACTATAAGTCCACCCTTTGAAGTATTCCACACTTCTTATTGGGGGTTTACGACCTCTTGGTGCGAGTAGCACAACTCTTCTTACCCTTACTTGGAGTATTTGACTCCAAGTCCACTTTTTGAAGTATTCCACACTTCAATACACCATTTCACCAAATTATCACATTTTGTTTGACTATATACCACATAAGTCAATTACACAAAATTCTCCACATTTACATATCAGTTTGACTATTTACCACATAAGTCAATTACACCAAATTCACCACATTTTCATATTAGTTTGACTATTTACCACATAAGTCAAATTACACCAAATTCACCACATTTACATAATAGTTTGACTATTTATCACATAAGTCAAATTACACATATTTACTCCATTGCTCAATCAAGTTTGACTATTAACCACATAGTCTAATTACACCAATTCCAACATATTAGTTTGACCTTATACCACCAAAGTCAAATTACACCAATTTCACCATTATCCACAATAGTTTGACTTATACCCCATTAAGTCAATTTAATACAATTTCACACATACTACATTCAAGTTGACTCTTGACCACATTGAGTCTTTTATTCTAGTTAACCACATTAGTTAATATAGTTTGGCAAAATACCACTTAAGCGAATTTTACGCACATTACCACACATCAATGGTTTAGTTTGACTAAATATCCACATTGAGTCAAACACACAAGTTCTATCATAACCATTATATTTTGACTATATACCACACAAGTCAACACAACAATAACATGTAAATAGCATACCACACATACTATTTACACAAAACTACTTATCTAATACTAAGTAAGTGCAAAGCACTTACCTTTGCCAATGAAGATTCCAATTGGTCTTCAAAGTTAACACATTTATCTTCTTGGGCACCTAAACATTCACATGTTTTAGTAATCTAATTTACTCCAACACATTCATCAAATTAGAGTTTAACTCCCGCCCAAGATCTTATGATATTTACTATCATCTAACCTTGGTTATTTAGCTTTACACAAGCTTTTATCCTTACTAATCAAAATCAACCCATTTTGACCCGTTAAGGATTTCACCCAATTTCCATAATTTCATCAATTCATAATTCACCAATTCAATTAAGTTTTCTATTTGAAAATGTGTTTATATAACACCATAAACACTTATCCATACTCAATTCACCCTTTAAACACCTCCATTTTAAAAACCCCCAATTTAGGTTCTTAAGAACTCTAATTTTCAAATCATCAGATTGATTTAGGTTTCTTATCAAATAATGCGTCTATTACCACCATAGACGCTTACCAACCTTCAATTCATCATTTAAACATCTCAATTGAAAAACCCCAAATTAACCCTCAAGAACCCTAGTTCTTGAATCACCGAATTAGATGTTATCATGATGTTATCTTTCACCCTTAACCTTTAAACAAGTTATTAACCATAATCAACTACCAATTCAGCCCTAACTTAATTTTATATAAAAACCCACCAATAACACAATCCATGGTGAATCAAGAGATGAGAAGGCTACTTACTTGATGATTTAAATAAGATATGCTCACTAAATCTTCAATTTCAATCATGCAACATCAGATTTTTCCATGGCTCTTCTCTCCCTCTTTTTCCTTTGAAAAACCACGACACACACACACACTCTCAAATGAGTGTGTGTCGTGGTTTTTCAAAGGAAAAAGAGGGAGAGAAGAGCCATGGCAAAATCTGATGTTGCATGCTTGAAATGAGTGTGTGTATGTGCCATCCCTACTAAACAAATCTGAGTTTTTAGATTTTTCACCTTTAGTCCCTACACTTTCAGTTTTGGATCCTTCTTCCAAAACTAGGTAATTTCACCACTTAAAACAAACCCTCAACTTCCATTTAATTTAATTTCACCCCTATAATATGATTAACATCAGTGTTGTAAAAATCGCTAGGCGCTAGTCGGTCGGTGGGGTAGGGCCTAGGCGGGATTAATCGGATTGGAATTTTTATATGTAATTTTTAGTTTTTTTTATATATACACACATTTTTATATGTATTTTTTTTATAAAAATGTTCATTTTTAAATATTTATACACATATTTTTCTGGAATTTCAGGTTTTCGCCAGAATTTGGCCGAAAATTTCAGGTTTTCGCCGGAATTTGGCCGAAAATTTCAGGTTTTCGCCGGAATGTTTGCTGGAATCTGGCCGACTAGGCTCGATTTGGACCGTCTAGCGATTTTTGGACCGACTATGTCAAATTTCCTCCTTACCCGACCGCCTAGCGATTTATCGGCACATAGGCACGATTTTTACAACACTGATTAACATATTATATAATGATTCCGAAAGTTGGTTCGTTACATACATGAAAACCCAAACTTGTAGCATCCGCTGTAGCAACTTGAAGCTTCGAGCGGGAGATGAAACTTGAACAGAAAAGGCAAACAAAATGAATCGAATAATGAGTAAAACAGAGAATGAATTCGATTGTACTAAAGAAAAACAGAGAACAACTTTGATGAAAACAAAGTGAAGAATCAAAGCAACAATGCTCAAATTCTGAGCGAAACTGATTGAAATCGATGAATTTGAGGTGAAATTCAATCCGATTAGAATTGAATGAGGTGAAATCTAATTCAAAGAATCGAATGAATGTAAAATTCAATTCAAAGGATCAAATGAAGGTGAAATCTATTTTAAAGAATTGAATGAAAAACTCAAATGTAATGAACAATTGAGGAAATTGGATGAAGATCGACAAAATGAGTGTAGAATCATGAATTTAATGTATGAATACATTTTTGCAATCAAGTGAAATGAGGATCCGGTGAGCATGAACGATGAAGATGATGAAGATGCATGACAGAATGGTGAAGATGATAATGAATATCGAGTCGTAGCTCTGATACCGTGTAGAATTTTGAAGATACGATTCTCATTCAAATGTAAATGAATTACAAAGAAGATATAAATACTAAAATTGAAACCTAACAAGCTAAACAAAAATCAGCCGGAACTACGACTAAACTTCCGACCTGACTTCTGACCAAACACCAACATGAGCATGTAGAATTTTGAAGATACGATTCATATTCAAATGTAAATGAATTACAAAGGAGATATTAATACTGAAACTGAAACCTAACAAGCTACATAAAATTCAATCAGAACTACGACTGAACTTCCGACCTAACTTCCAAGCGGAACTTACGATCGAACACCAACAAGACATGTTTGGCCATTAGCTTTTTACAGCTTTTAGGAACTTAATTAATCTTTTAGCTTTTAAAAAATAAGTTCATGTTGAAAATATAAGTATTATATATATGGATGTGAGTGCTTAAGCTTTAACTTTAATAAGCCCACCTTCTAAAAGGTCTTTTAAACAAACAAGCTAGAGCTTTTTATAACCAAAAATTACTAAATTTTTCCTCTAATAATTCCTATATGTGGTTTTATGTGTCCTTTTATCTTATTTTATTTTTCAGCTTTAATTATTTTAATTTATAATCAAACACATGATCGATACATATCTTTCGGTTTTAAATAAAACAAATTGTAGCTCCGATATTTAACTTTCAGCTCCAAACTCTATCTAGAAGGAATTACCCACATTAATACAAGGGAAAATGTGTCATCCATGATCGACCGAGAAAGCTGTAGAAGTTTTTTTTTGGTTAAATTAATTATCATAAAAGGGAAAAACAATTTGCTTGTAACAAACAAAACAGCTTTATTATGCATGATCTTAGTGGATCAAGACTTTATTGTAGGTTCGTACATAAGCATATATCAAGCAACGCATCTCCAGAAAGAAAGAAAAAAAATATCACTAGTGACACGATGATACTTTAGTTGTCTGTCAGTAATCTAAATTAGTCATTAAAAAAAAGATTGGAAGATGCTCAAACATAGAGGGAGGGAGGAGAGATAGATGAGGTCAATACAACTTGTTTTGTCTGGTGGGATTTTTAAGTTTTGGAAGCCATAAAACAAAGTGTATGCAATATACTTTGTCCAAAGGCTAAAGAGTCATAATGTTAATCATTTTAGAAGAGACATCAACATAAACCATATCTTTAGCTAATTGATAACAAGATCACTGCCATCAAAGCAAAAATACCTCTACCATTTGAAGTAATGGGTGGGGGCTACGCGTGTAAATGGACTAAACGTTCAGTGAACCGTTTGTGGTTTTTTTTTAAGACAAATTTCTTTAAGTATGTGAGAGTGGGAATTGAACCCATGGCCTCCTCTAATTTTGGTGTTTCAAGAGGATTTTACTCTATCATTGGGCCACCAACCCCAATTAGTGAACTGTTTGGTGGAAAACTCATTTATGTTCGTTTATTTAATAAACGAACGAACATAAACACACAATTTTGTTCATTTAATTAAACGAACAAACAAACATAAACACATGTACTGTACGTTCGTTCATTTGCGTTCCTAAATGTTATTTCGTTTATATGCATTAATTTATGTTCATTCGTTTGCGTTCATTTATATATTCATTCAATTTAATTATCAGTAATATTGATTTAAAATCAATTTGGATATTTGAATATTTTTATTTATTTTTTAAATGTTAGACGTAATAATGATAGTATTTTAAAATTAAATATTCAAATTTAATTTAATTGGTGACGGTTATCTTTATTTGTGTTCGTTATTTTCATTTATGTCTTTGAACCATTCGTTTTAAATATTAACGAACGAACATGAACACGTTTATTTTCTTAATGAACAAACACACACAAGATAATCTGTTTTTTAATTGTGAATCCAAAATGACCCAATAGGATTTTGATACGTAAGTTAAAACTAATTTGAAGGCTCCAATATAGCCGTCCACGTGTCAATCATTGAGCATATCCACGTATTTTTGCCGGCTATAATGTAGCCCGTGTATCTGGTAACGGCTTCACCATAGCCGGCTAAATTATAACCAATGAAATGATGCCACGTGTCATTGAATAGCCTTTGTTTTAGTTTTGGAGGCTACACAGTATATGGTAGGCTACCATATAGCCTCCAAAATTAAAATTTTGATGGCCATATGGTAGCCTACCGTCTATGTTGTAGCCGCAAATTTTTAATTTTGACACGTGGCATCATTTCATTCGTCGTTGATTTTGCCGGCTAGGGTGAAGCCGTCGGTTGAGTTAACGGCTACAATTTAGCCGACTAAAAACACGTGGACACTCTCTAGTATGACACGTGGCCGGCTATATTGGAGCCTTCAAATTAGTTTTAACTTACGTGTCAGAATCCTATTGGTTAATTTTGGATAGGTATTTTTTAAGTTTGAAAAAGTCAATATACATTTTGCCAATTTTTTTGGTCAAAATGTACATTTTGGTGATTTTCTTAAAAACTAACCTTGATCAAGGTTTCATAGAAACACATGCTCAAAGTTAATAACCCAAACTTCATTTTTCTAATGCTTGCAACTCTAGTATGTATGATGATCCAATTCCTAATTTAAAAATGTCCTTTTATTTGCTTACAATTTGAACAGGAAATTAAAAGGAAAGTTGGTGTGACGAAGGCAGTAGACAATGGATCAGAGGTGGATTTAGTAGAGGACATGATTGTCGTGTGGAAATCGTGTGCCCTCTCACTAGAGTGGGGTGCACAAATGGGGCTAAAAGTGACGATATCCACAAGATACAGAACTAGCCTTCCATTAATAATACAAGCACCTGAGACTATTAGAAAGTCCTCCTGAATACTTTAAGGAAAATTCCCAAAATAAACATTTTTATTTTCAAATCCTTTAAAACAAATAAATTTTTTTCCATTTTTTTCAAAATAAACATCAAATTTTCGTTGGAACATTCTTCAAACTCGGCCAAGATAGGAAAAGCTTTGATGCTCACTCATGTGCGATCGTTAGTAGACCCTAATAATCATGCACTAGAACCCTATCTACTCCTATGGGGATTATGTTAATCATTAAGGAATATATATATGTAGTTGCATGATCTTAAACATACATGGTGTTTCTTTATAAGCAATTAATGTAAGATCATGTGATAACATATTTAAGAATTATGTTTTTAACCTATACTACTAGTCCAGCACCTATGACATATAGTGAGTGGGTTATTGTTGGATAGACTTGAAGTTGGTGTTAAATCAGGCACCGTCCGTGTGGGACGCAGTCCGTAAGTTAAGGGCACTGTCCTTATCCTGTCAATGTTATTTTACCATAACCTCCTTGGCTTTTCTCTTCAACCCTCAATGAACTCAAGGGTAGAATGGGAACCTCAAGATAAATACAACAAAAATCTGATGGTAAGGTGAGGATTTTTATTTGAACTTTTTTTAACTCTCATCATTTGTTTCAGACTCTTTACAGTCCACACATTCTTTCTACTCTAGTGTGGCATAACTCATGTTAAAAGCAGTCGACAATGTTATGGTATAAATGAGAATATTTAGAGAAGTGATGTATGTAATATCTCAAGAAATTATAACGAACGAAGGGTGCATTCACTTTATATAAATGAGAATATTTAGAGAAGTTAATTTACTTGGGACAACGAGCTATATACAAAATAATATATACAATATTGCTATTAACATTTCTTTTTAAGTTGGAGAAATAAAAATGTTAATCGTGTGTTAATATATATTCTATTTGTGTCTTTTGAAGTGGTTTGAATCGGTTGAATAGATGGAGGATGTGCCCGAGTTCCCACCATGATCCCTGATAAGATGATAGTTTTTTTTTAACGGTAACGCTAGATATTCTAGGATAATTGGGTTTCCCCAGGGCAACACCTAGAACATCTAGAGCAGCCCACCACAGGAGGAACCCCCCAACCGGGTAAACCCTCTGACCTGGCCAAATACCTCTTTTTTGCTGTTGCCAGGATTCGAACCCAAGACCTTCACTATAGGAAGTCTTGGGGCTTACATTGCACCAAATGGCCAACGGTGATAAGATGATAGTTGACCTCTATATATGTTTCGTCTTCTCATGAAATACTTGTTTTTGGCTATATATATGTATAGCTACATCGAGTAGTCAAAAACAATATTAAGTTATTTGAGAAGACGACAAACTCATATCATTTTTGATGTGACATCTATTATGACTCTATACTCTAACTTAGCACTGGATCTAGATACTATGTGCTGCTTCTTACTTTTGAGGACACGA
Organism: Smallanthus sonchifolius; assembly: GCA_023525975.1. Lineage (NCBI taxonomy): Eukaryota > Viridiplantae > Streptophyta > Magnoliopsida > Asterales > Asteraceae > Smallanthus > Smallanthus sonchifolius. The sequence goes on along the minus strand of CM042041.1, from coordinate 52,714,687 downwards.
TATTTCCTCCAACAAACACACAATACCCAGTCGTAGACAGTCGTGAAAGAAGATATCATGACCAATCTGCATGTGTGAATCCTCATATTTATCTATCCCCTTCCTCGATAAATGCACCCACATGATTGTGATCAAGATCATAATACAAAATCTCCAGACATGGTGTAGTCTTGAGATACGTCAATGTGGAAAGAGCAACATCCCAGCCAATCAAGAAATTAACAACAAATGAAATATTTGGTCGTGTGACTGTGAAATAGTTAGGCTTCTCAACCAATCATCTATATTGTTCTGGATCCTTAATATATAATCCACACTTAATTAGATAACATATAAAATACATACTTTCGTTGAGAAAGAATTATTTCTTGTGGAGAACGAGACACATTATTTATGCCAAGGAAATATCGTAATCGATCTATGTTGCTAATATGGAATGAGACTGAAGGAGCTGCTTCCTTGTGATTATGATGTCATCCATATATATACAACTACAACTATATATCCTTCGGCCATGACGATGTCAAAAGAATATATAATATGTGCAATACGAACCACCCCAAGCACTCCCGTAATACTAGAAATCCTACTAAACCATGGAGACTTGTTAAGGCCATATAATAATTGATGTAATATGCATACTTTGAGGCCTTCTCCTCGACAATAAAACCATGTGGCTGCTCCATATATGCCTCATCCTCAAGAATATTGTTAAGAAAGGTGCACTTCACATTTAGCTAGTGGATCGGCCAATGATTAATAGCGGTGATAGCATTACAAATGTGCATAGATGACATCTTGGCAACTAGTGAAAAAGTCACATCATATTCAATACCATAAGCCCGAGAATAACTCTTAGCAACCAACTTGGCTTTTAGGCAATACAATGGGTCATCAGGGTTGAGTTTCACTGTGAATATCCAATAAAAACTAACAATACTCTTTCCATGTTGAAGCGGCTCAAGATCTCAAGTTCCCTATTTCGTCTTCCATAGTGAGCAAGAGTTGTATTACATCCCTTGGAACTGTGGGTTATGAGCTATGATATTATGTAAAAGTGAATGAGAAATTATCTGAATGAATTATGAATATAATAGATGGTGAATCCTCAATATATACGAGTTAGAATGGTCACGACCTAGTGGCATTAATGATTGTCCCCCGCAAGTTAGGTGGTATTTAGGAGTAAAAAGTTATTGCTAAAAGTATATATACAAGTGAGAAATCATAGAGAAGCTAACTTGGTCCCATGTGCTAAATACAAAATAATGCAATACTACTATTAACAATGTAAGCTTAAGCTAATCTAAAGGGAGAAAGTACATTGTGAAACTGTATTCTCCTTTCCCATTTTTTGAAGTATGTTTACATTAGTAGAAACATGACAAAAAAATACAAATAAGCAACATAGTAACTGTCAACTACCAAGGACTGCGTACTAACTACCACCCATGACTAGAAACCGGATAGGTAGAAAAAGGGAAAAATACGAAAATGGACATTTGACCAAGAAAATAGTCAAAAATGGACATCCTTATTTAGCCTACTGTTTCATGGACATTGTTCTTGCGAAAAGGCTAAAGACGGTTAAGCTAGCCGGCTAAAATTTCCGTGCCAACATTCTATTTGTCATAGTACGAGCCAATAAGCATGTGACACGTGGCAGGCTTATCCGTCTAATAGACGGCTATAGCCATCTAAATAAACAGTTTTAGCCGTTTAATGCATTTAGCCGTCTAAATAAATAGTTATAGCCGTCTAAATAAACAATTTTAGCCGTCTAATGCATTTAGCCGTCTAAATAAACAGTTATAGCCATCTAAATAAACAGTTTTAGCCGTCTAATGCATTTCCATATAAATAAACAATTATAGCCGTCTATTAGACGGCTTAGCCTCCGAAATTTCGGAGGCTAAGCAATCTAATAGACGGCTATAACTGTTTATTTAGACGGCTAAAACTGTTTATTTAGACGGCTAAGTCTGCCACGTGTCGACATATTATTGGTTCGTACCCTGACAAATGGAATTTTGGCACGAAAATTTTAGCCGGCTAGCTTAGCCGTCTTTAGCCTTTTCGCAAGAACAATGTCCGTGAAAAAGTAGGCTAAATAAGTATGTCCATTTTTGAGTTTTTTCTTGATCAAATGTCCATTTTCGTATTTTTCCCGTAGAAAAATGCTCTAATACTCTTAACAACGGTAATTTGAATCTCCTCATATATTTCAAAGGCACTTAAGCTTCATTTGGTGTAAAAAGGTATCTAATTATGATCATTAAGGAAAACTATTTTCTTCCACATGTGTGTTTAAGAATCAACATCCGCATTATGCTAATATTTCTAATCCTCTACTGTCATTCTTACAGACTAAACGATACTCCAATATGCCATATGTCGAGCAACACGAAAAGAAAAGGAACATCACAAGAACAAATTAAGGACAAGAAAAGAAACATCAGTCTACTTCTGTCTAAATATAACTTTGACCACATATATAGTCTACTCAAGTATGGAGCATTAGTGATATGCATAAAATTGATTAATATATCATAATATAATAGTTACTGCTTAATTAGTCTTTTATCATAAGCAGCCAAAGTAGTTACTAAAATCCCAATTATATAATTTGATTTTCAGTTTATCTGTAAATTAATCATCTAGCTTTATTCATTGATATATATATATCTATATATATTAAACAGTAGTTTACATGGTTTTGAAACATTCAAAGGTGATATTATCTGGTAACACATCGCATCACAATTTTTCTGGCCTGACCACTCACCAATAACAATTAAAGGTGCTACTTTTTTTTCTTCCAAAATGGCTTTGAAAACTAATCATTTGTCATCGTGGGTTAACTTAATGAAATAATGACTAAGAAACACCAACTTTTACAATAATGTGCCACTGATTGGTGCCTAAGTGTGTCAACCGAAGCCGTGATTCCTAATGATACAATAAAAGTCGTATGTATCTATTTTAGTATCATTTTGTTTTGGGATAGCGTCACAATATCCTTAAGCCATGTGTAGTGGGCATGGATAAGCTAGGGGGTGTGGTTGTGTGTACCACGTCGTCCGTGATTGAACGTGGAACACCGTCACTATAGGACGTTATTGGGAGCGTGGGGTGGGGGTGGGGGCTGTGAGGCAAATCATAGAGCGTGGGGCGCATGTTGGGGTTTTCAACCAATAAACATCAAAATTTTAAATCCAAATCCATGATTAAATAAAAAAAAATAATTTATAGTACGTGGATAGTGAAACCATTACACACCTTAGTGATTCCGTTAATTATTGCCCCCGTGCTGACGTGACAATGACGTTTGAATAGATGTTTTTCACTTTTTAGTGAAACCACTACACATATCCTTAGCAATAAGTAATCTTTCCACTTGCAGAAAAGGAGCAGGTTTCTATAATATCCATTCTTCCATCATTAAAATCAATGACATAATTTGGAGGTGTTTGACTCATAATAGGTCGATAAGATCAAAACACAAAATTAAGTTAAAACGGAACGTGCCAAGTGGATTAGGCGTGTCAATAACAATCAAACGAATCGAAAATGGATTAATCCATTTCCAATGCTCACGTCTTCTTAAATCGTTTTATTGAAAGATCCAGATTCTCGCCGCTTCAAAATCTCATAATTAAGCTTTGTTTAGCAAAGACCACCTTTAAGAATGACTTATTGCAACCTTTTCTTTAACTTGATGACTTTATAAGTACCACCTTAAGACTTCCATTATTAAACACTAATGAATTATTCTACCTCCACCACACTCTCTCCCCCATCCCCACCACTCTCTATGAGTGATGAAAACATATTTCAAGATCTAAAATCCTATCCACCATAAAAATAGTATGGTCAGCATTTGCCAAAAGAAAATATTGTGCACAATCATGTATTCAGTTGACCACTAAATCACCATAAAGGGGCACATATATGCCTCGTAAATATCAAAAGACCATGAATTATTTTACAGTAACCGTACCTTATACATTAGCATTTCTTCAACACATGCGTAATACCCTACTTGTCCACAAGGAGTCTTATTCTGGGCCCCACTTAACCTTTTTGAATACTATAAAAACCCCTAATTACCTCATTTAACAACTTCAACTTGATATATATCCTTGTTATAACACTATCCCAAAACCTAATTCTTGCCAAACTTAATTTACATAAATATTATAGCCATGCAAGCTGATGAGCTTACTGATTCCCACTACCTTCTTCCTGGAAACCAAAATCCAGACATCGTGAACAACCTACACAACTCACCGGTTATGCCGTTTAACGTTAACGAGCCCTCAAACCCGTTCTACAATCTTCATATGAACCCTCAATATCAAGAAATGAACCTTCAACCGCCGTATTTTAGGGGCAACTCAACTTCTGATGAAGCAGATGAGCAACAACTAAGCATCATTAATGAGAGGAAGCAGAGAAGAATGATATCGAATCGAGAATCGGCGCGTAGGTCCCGCATGCGCAAGCAGAAGCATCTAGATGAGCTTTGGTCACAAGTTGTCTGGCTAAGAAATGAAAATCATCAACTTGTTGACAAACTCAGTAAGTTTTCAGGGATTCATGATCAAGTTGTTCAAGAGAATGTTAAGCTTAAAGAGGAAGCTACCGAACTTCGCCAAATGGTCACCGAGTGGCAAATTAATGGCACTTATCCAGCTTTAAGGGACCTTGATGATATTTCAAACCCTTCCATCTCAAGTTCCTCAGACTTCTTTTGATGGAGTTTGTTTTCTTTATTAATGGTGTCTAATAAGTCAATTACTATGTATTCTAAGAGTTCCATGAGGAAGTAGTACAATAACATCTTTAGTTTTTTAAACATAACTATTCAACTTAATTAAATAAATAAAAACCGTTCATTAGTCATTAGTAATTAACAACATATATCTGAAACTCAAAGTGCTATAAAAGACAAAGTTTTCACAAAAAAAAAGTATGCTAAACAAGTGGTTTGAATATGAATTGAATGAATGAAGATGATATGACATAAGGTAAAGGTTCAGTACATTATATGAGTAGTAAAGTCAAGTACTTTTGACTTTTTGAGGTTAATCACAAGACAGTAGATCAAGGTGGCTGAGAAAAACTGCTGCTAAAAAGAAAAACATGTGAAATGTCCACTCAAGTTCTAACTTTCATGCACCTTGTCCTAGGCTCTAATTAAGGTATCATAAATGTGCACAAAGCATCAATATACATTAAGTCTGTTTTCAAGTGCATATGTTACAGACTTGAACATATACAAGCACAACAAGCTAGAGAAGTATATATATATACATAGACATATAGTACTTCATCTATGCATTAATGAAACAGGAGCTTTAATCTTCCTTTAATTAGCACATTATGCATTGTTTGGCATAGACTCTATTAACTTTTGTGAAAATGCCAAAATCTCTACAAAGGGTTGTTATACACCTTCATAAGCTGATCAAGAACCAAATTGATTTATTATTTGCAGATTTACTTAGCTAAGGTTATGACTCTAAATTTAGGAATGAATCCAATAAATCCAGAGTTTTCAACAATTCATCTATTGATGAAGAGTGGAGAGAGAGAGACCGGAAAGGCGGAAAGTGAACCAATCAATAAAACTCAGTGACTCTAGAGACGATAGACACATCGCGACGAACAAAAGAGTGAAAGCTACATGGATGAGACTGAAGCACTTAAAATTGTGGTCTCTACCATGGTTTCTTTTTGGCAAAGGCAGCATAACTTTTGACATCATTTCAGTAATCATGTCTGCCATGAAATCATGTATCCAAAAACGATCTAGCATATTATAAACAATGTATCTGTCATCTTGTATATAAAACACAGGCTAGTTGCACATTCACTATGTTATGGACTTATGTTTTGCATGTAAAAGAACTTTGTATATCCAAACCTTTTGGTATATAAGCTAATTGTAGTTACCAAATTAGTGAATAATGTTGGTATCATTCCCAAAATCGATTTGATTACCATAAACGTCGTTTATTGTGATTAATACACAAACAATCTAATCTTTGATCCATGCTAGTCTGGTCTTCAATCTTCAATGAGCACCATATCTTTATCCTCCAAAAGGATAGGCTTCATCATCTTTGAATACTTCAATATCGTCTTCATCTATCTTCATCTTGTTTTCTATCTTCTTTCATCATCTTGTTTCATTTTGATTGGAATTCAATCCTTCAAACTCAAACAACTTTTGTTTTCCTTTCATCTTTCTCCCCTTCAGTAACTTGATCCAAGTGATCAAAATAATTTTCCTTCTCTTGATTACTTTGATCATAGTATCCTTCCAAGTAGGCTTCTAATTTTACTTTTTCTCTATAATAAGTTGTGGTTTCATCTAAATGACCAAAATATTTTTTCCAAATATTCGCCCTCCAAATCAGATTCAGTTTTATTTTCGAAGATGTTACAACTTTTATTCATTCCTTCAAACATTTTTCTTATGTAACAAGTGTCACCCTCAAATATGACTTCAAAACCTTGGTGTAGTAATTGTTCCATGCTTTAACACATTTTTATCTAATTTTGGAACAAAACTAAGGGGTTGTTTGGCAAGTGATGATCATTAAGAGTCTGAATGGTTCAACATGGTTTTTGAGTTGAACCATTAAAAGTCTGGAAAAACCATTAAGAGGGGGGCTTTTGGCGAAACAAACACGCCCTACTTCTGACTGATTCAGAGGTAGCCTCTTAATGAAATCATTAAGAGGCTATCAAACAACGCCTAACACATGATATGATTCTTATTTTGCCATTTATAAAGATCTTTGTTTCAATAATCCCATGAACAAATGTGAAATCATTATCACAATCACGTGATTCTACACCAAAACTCCTTTTAAAAATGGATAAAGAATCCTCTATTTCCCGTCATATGTGTTGGAAATCAGACCCAGGAACACGGACACGGAATTTGATCTCAACAGAGATGGACTCTAATGTTTATTATAATGATTGACTTACAATTTACATGTACCATAAAAATCTATTTATAATAATAAACCATATTTATCTTACTCAAAAACTACTCTCAGATATAATCTAATAATAACTCCAACAAGCTAATAGATAAACATAAAATAACTTTATCTAAACATTCAAAGTAATTTACTAACCATCTTATGATTTAACCCTTCAACTTTCTTGATTCTTTCACATTAGTAGTATAAATGTGTATGTAGTTATATGTAAATAGTAAAGAATTGATTACGTTGTAGAAATTAATTATAGTGAGATAACGTATATTGGGGGATGTTCAAATAAGAAATAGTTTTTCCCTAAAATATCTAAGAAATGACCAAAACGCTAAGAATCGATATCAAACGAACTCCGATTTAGGTCATTTCAGCGGCGTTGGAACCGTCTCGTCGAACTCTATCATCTTAGCTTTTAGGGTTTAGCTTTAAATGTTTAGATTTTGCGTTTGAATTTTAGGGTTTTAGCTTTATGGTTTAGCCTTAAGGTTTAGCTTTTATGGTTTAGATTTTATGGTTTAAGTTTTTTTTTGGTGGGTTTAGGTTTTTTTTTTTTGAGGGGTTAGCTTTTTTGGGGGTGGGGGTGATGATTTTAGACTTTTCAGGGGGGGGGGGGGGGTTAGGTTTCGGGTCAAAATTAGAGTTTGATGAGACGGTTCCAACGCTGCTGGAATGAGCTCAATCAGAGTTCGTTTGACCCACTTCTTAGCGTTTTTAGCGAAACACAACTTATTAGTGGAACCTTCCCCAATGTGTATATAAGTTTGAGTTTTGTTTGTAGAAATGACATCTTGATGATAGAAAAAATGACAATGTATTACGAACGAAAAAAATTTGCAACAACATTTGCGACCGAAATAATTTAGTCGCTAATTTTGCAACCAATTTGAATTGGCGACCGACTTTGGTTTGGTCACTAATTTTGCGAGCGAAACAAATTCAGTAGCTATATTCGGAACCGTTTATGCGACCAAATTAAAAATTAATTTTTTTTTGCAAAAACCGTTTATGCGAAACACCAAGCGACCGTATTTGCAACCAAAACATATCCGGTTGCTGTATTTAAAATAGTTTTACAACCAAAACAACTCATTAACTAAATAGGAATAAATGTAAAAGATGGAAATATGATACAAATCGGATGAAATATCGTTCACTAGACGATCAACACCGAAATGCACTAGGAAATAGATGGAATCATACTGAAATTTCAGAAAATAAGGATAGCAACCTCAAATTTGGTTGTATTGGATGTTGCATATAATATAACTACCTCAACTTGCCCGTCAGTACAAAACAGAATTCGGTTGTGTTTTTTTTTTTTTTCTTTCTAGAACCCGTTACATGGAATGGTGACATTGCTGGCTAGGGTGAACAAACATAGAAATCGATTATAATCTTTGAGCCCAGTCCATTTTTGAAGTCTCCATGCTAAACCACGGTCTAAATATAGCCCAAGTTCACTAGCCCGTTTGTCATATTAAAGGCCCACATGGACCAGATCAAGTATATAGGCCGATTAGATAGACTTTCATACATTCTTGGGCTTAGGGTTCTCGAGGAAATTTGCAAATGCACTAGCTTACACTTGCTGAGTTGCTGCGGATGGCATGGCGGAACAACGGATTGTTTTTCTATGGGGTCATTTTTTTTTGTGCTCAAATTTCAAATAACCCAACGTTAGATATTTCAAGTTAGTTCGGTGGGTCTAGTAATATAATAGAATTTTCGGGTTGGTTTGATAACTTTATTTTAAAAAACCAAATTCAAGACCAACTAAAATCACTAATGTTCCAATCAATAACAACTAAAATCAAAAACTAAAAAGCTAATTCTTTAAAGGTTTAAACTTAATTTGGTTTAAGTTTCACAACTAACTTTAATGAAGTTTCAATCAACAATCAAGTTACAAGTTTTGTTCAAGAATCAAATTTGATATCTAGTTTCAACATGGTTCAAATTTAACATAATAGAAGAAAATAAAATCACTACCCGTGGTGTTTGGGTTTTTCGTATACAAGTTTTTTTTTTCTTTCTAAAAGAGCTTTTAGGATAAACATAATAGAAGAAGCGTGTATACGAACCAGATTAATTAACCAGAACTTAGATATGTCCACCAGGAGTCCAAATGCAAAAACAAATGAAAACAAAACACAACCATAACGTGTTTAACGAAAACATACATTTCACTTAAGTAGCTAACCAAGTCAGAAACAACACGAGTTCAACAAACCCCGTCGCTAGATCCGATAACACAAAACAACCAAAGCACCTGAACTTCTTCAGGTCTCGATCACGATCCACCCACAACAAAAAAAGAATGCGACCGATGGTTCACACGGCGGAAGCGAAACGTCGTAGGATAGCGCAAGGCGGCAGCGGTGCACGACGACTGCAGCGCAAGGTGTGCGTCGGCGGCAATGAGTGGTTGAGTATTAACTGTTAAGTTCAAACCCAAACTCGTTTAACGTTGTATTGTATTATCAGGTCCTTGTCAAAAGTTTCCATCCCTAGTTTGCTCGCTTTTGTTCCTCATCAACTTCTACAAACGTCGGTGGAGTCGGCTATGACCGTAATGAAGAAAACCTGATCAACGGAGTCGGATGGTGATGACGATGAAACATTTTTAAAAGTGTATAATGTAAGTGACACTGTGTTTTGGTTGCATATAAAAATGTGTTTAGTGTGGTATTTATATTAGTTTTTTTCTAATAAATGTATATGATCGTTGAACGATCATCACCCTGTCAACCGTAGCCAAATTCACCCACTTCACATGCGTTAGTGGGCTCACGCTTTCCTTCTTCATGTCTCGCTCACGAGAGGGGGTCCCCCGTGAGCATGAACCATGCATTGGGATGGCAAAAAAAAACTCAAGCCTGACGGGTATAACCGAAATCCAAAGCATCTGAGACTGTTACACCTGAAACCTGACAGGTATAGGATCGGTATGATATTAGTTTTAAAATTTATCACGGGTATGAGATTAGGTGATAACCGGCCCGATTACCCGAACCCGCATACCAGCTTTTACCCGAACCATATACCCGAAAAATTTTAATTTTTCTTATCCCTTTTTTATTAATACTTTATTTTAGTAGGTTTATTATGTAGAAAATTAAAAAAAAAGTTGGATATGTATTTGATAATATTACTTATATTAGGGATGTTATAAAATATATGTAAAATTATATAAAAATTATTATCATATTCTTTATTTATGATGACGCTTATATGTATGTAATGTATCATATTTTAATTTGTAATACTTGTTAAATAAATAAAATTTATATAATAATTATAATGATAAAAGATATATATATATATATATATATATATATATATATATACTTAAAAACCTTAACTCACCTATACCCGATACCTAATGACCTTGTATGAGTAAAAGAAATTTGTTGTAAAAAAAAAGTTGGAATTTAATGCTAAAAAAATTCTAACTTCCTTAATATCATCGACAGCTGCGTCAAAAAGCCGCGTCTCACTTCACCGTCATTAATTCCAACAACCATCACACAATCTCGAATCACTGCGTATCCACATTCTTCCAAACATAAAACTCGACAAATCAAGAAAATTAACAAACATTAATAACATAATTAATTAATTCTCGTATTTTAATCTTCAAAAACAACCTTTTAATCAAACTCATCTAATTTACATAATTCCTCAAAATAAAAAAACAAAACAAAATTCAGTGCCTCAAAATTGCCAGTCCTCGTTATTTACGAAGATATCGCATCACTTTACGCCGGCGGGAGCGGCCAAGTACGTCGGAACATTATCTCCGGCCATAATCACGACGAACTTAGGGCTGACGTGTGATTCTTCTCGAAGCTTCGTGGCCTTTCCGGTTTCAATATCCAGACCGGCGGTTGCCGACCGCCGGTTCCGCTGAGAACAGGCTAAGATAACCAAAGCAACGACTATCAGAGCCAGCATTGCGGCTATTCCTCCGAACAGATAAATCAACGGCGAATCGAATCTCCAAAATGACGACGATAATGATGATGATGATGATGACATGGCGGTTGTCGGCGCCGCTGCTGTCATAAGTCTGTGTGTTTGTAGTGTGTGAGAATTGAGGGGGTTATATGGTGGAAAATGTACTACATCCATTTGCAGGAAGTACAAGCATTGTTTCAAAAGCTTTAATGAATGGTGATGGAATTGAGCCTCTAATAAAGGATTGATTCTTTTTTTTATATTTATTTTAATTTTTTTTTCATTTCAATCTTGTAACTTTCTTGGTGCTTGAAAAACATATTAGGAGTAGTACTTGAGTGGCCGGGTCAAATTCTTTTAGTTTTTAAATTTTATAAAAGTAAATAAATATTTTTTATGTTTAAAATCTTAACACGTGAGAATATCATGACATACAATTTTTTAGTATTTGATTTCTGAAAAACACAATCTCGTATATTAGATTGGGGGTGGGGAGGGGAGGGGGGTTAGTAAAACAAAACACTTTCTGGTATATTGATTCTTCGTCTTTTATTTTCATAAGCCAAAAGTTAAACGAAGTTAAACCTTGAAATTCAAGGTCATGTAAGGGGTGAAAGGGGTGCAATACCCGGGTACAATCGAGTAAGGGTGAGGAGGGGTACACCGCCCCCTTTAAACTTTAGTTGGCCGAGTAGAGTGACCGAGTTATTTTACTCGGGTGTGGACACTCTCTCTCTAGTGGACCTCACCACTAACCACACACAACTTTTATATTTAAATGTTTTTTTTTAAATGTTGGCGAGTAAATGAGTAAGGTGTTTCTAATAAAATCCGAGTAAAATGAGTAGTTTTTGTGGTGTCAGAATTCTATTAGACAGTTTGATGAGTAAATGGGTTATGTGCCCCCTTCACCCTAAGGGGTGGTGAATGTATCCAAAATTACCTTAATGTGTTAAATTTGATAAGGAAACAAACTTTTTATCAAGGATCAAGAAATTGTTGTAAGGTGGATTCATTAACATACACCCAAACCAATATACAACATTGTGTTCCTGTGGTAACATATTTTTATCGGAGTAAATTACAAATTATGTCCTTTATAAATATACGAAATTGTATGATGTGTCCTTACACTTCAATAATTACATCATATGTCTTTTTTTGAGGAATTTTGCATGTTTTATGTTCTTTACAATAACTGGTGTTATCTTTTTTTTTTTGTTAGTTTTAAGTAAAATTATCAAATTACCCTTACTAATAAAATATAAAAGTGTATAGAAAACAATAACATAGAGACCATTTATGTATTTATCTTTTTTCAAGGACCGATTAAATAACCCCTCCCTTCTCCCCGCCACACGCTCTCTCTCTCTCTATATATATATATATATGTATATATCTCCCTCCCTCTCTCATACACACACATCTCTCTGCTCTCTTTACCCCTCTCTCTCCTTCTCTTGATCTTTATAAAATAAACCAAGAACACCACGAACACACTTTGTTGGCAACTACCACGCATTTCCGGCAGCCACCATCACCAGATACTTTCAAAAGGATTCAGAGAAAATCATATGGGAACATATGCGGGGTATTGTCTCCGAAATAATCATCGTCTCCGATCGCCCTGTTTGTTTGTAACATCTCTAAAACCAAATAGTTAAGGGTTGGGTTGCGGGTAACCCGAATTTCTATTAAATGATATGGTTAGCAGGGATCGTTGAGAAAATTGAGATTAACGAAAATTAGAGGACCCGGTTAACCAAGTAGCGAACAGTGCAAATTCGAAACGCGCAAGGCGTATATAGAGGGACCCGAGTGTAAACCGGCAAATTTTAAAAGAAACCTAAACATAAACCCTAGGCCATTCGGCCTAGGTGTGTGTGCGTGCGACGGCTGGGATAAACCCGCAAGGAGGAAGGGACGACGACGAGTAGGTGGTCCGGCAAGGCAGCTCCGGAACGCAATCAGGTAATGCTCGTTCTCTAAATTCCTTCATTTAAGTGTTGTTTACGGTTGTGCATGAAACTCGATTAGGGTTTGGTTTAGGTTATGGTTTATCGGGGAGGAAGACTAGGCGGAGACCGGTAGTGGCTACGGTGGTGATGGTAGCGGCGGTGGTTGCTGAGTGAAGCAAGCGATGGAGTCATCGGAGGGGTGGCGTACGACGGGGAGAACCGGCAGGGTCTGATGAACGGCAAGGGGCATTGGTGGTGCTCGGCGGCTATCGGGGTTGGCCGTGGCGGTGATTCACGGAAGTGGACGACGAGGAGGTAGGGTTAGTTGTGTTCCGGCATGACGAGAGACCCGGTTATAGTTTCTTTCGACGAGAACAGGGGGAGAGAAGACGATGGTGGTTCACGGTGATACATGAGACAACATTGGAGAGGTGGTGGCCGGTGCGGGCTGCTAGGGTGACACTCTACGGCCGTAGCCGAGGAGAGGTTGCTTCCGGCGTGTGGCGTGGCACGAGCACGAGACGAGGAGATGGAGAGGGGGCAGTGGTGGTGCTTGGCGGCTACCAGGGTTGGCCGTGGTGATGATTCGCGAAAGTGGACGGCGAGGGGGTAGGGTTAGTTGTGTTCCGGCATGACGAGAGACCCAGTTATAGTTTCTTTCGACGAGAACGGGGGGGGGGGAGAAGACGATAGTGGTTCACGGTGATACATGAGACGACATTGGAGAGGTGGTGGCCGGTGCGGGCTGCTAGGGTGACACTCTACGGCCGTAGCCGAGGAGAGGTTGCTTCTGGCGTGTGGCGTGGCACGAGCACGAGACGAGGAGATGGGTTGGATGATGCTAACCGTTGGAACGTCACAGTGTGAGGGGCGAAGGTGGCATGATCGGCGATACATGGTGGTAAGGCGCGGTGGAGAGGGTTTGCGACGATAAACAAGGGTGTATATGGGGTCGGATTACACCCGATTAAAATTTTGACGAGCTTAGGGCTTGCATGGCGTGGTTTGGACGTGCATGGGGAGCTCGGCTCGTGTACGCGAGATTCACGAGACTAAGGCGTTGCATGGCCCGTGAACGTGCATGTGTGTGAGTCCTAAACGGGCTCAGGATGAACCGGATTAGGCAGAGACGTGGATTAGAGTCATTGGGTGGACAAAGGGACGAGCGGAAGAGACAAGTGTCGGGATCATTTATATCTTTACGTAACTACCATATGTATTGGACATACTCTGACCATGTGACCATATGTTAACAAGTTCGAGTTTCGTGCGGGGAGACAGTTGCAGTGCAAGAATTGGATCTTCGTAACGGTGAGTTTCTAATCCCCATATTTAAATGTTTTCAACGTTTTTGGGCTATCGTACATAGTTTCAAGATATGTTAATATAATTAATTAGGTTAAGGGTTTCGGGTTCTAACCCGGTGTGCTTTTGAAATAAAATGCTTATTAAGAAATTGCAGGGTCTATGGTGTGTTTATGTGAAAGTTGTAACTAGGGTTAATAGCAATGAATGAGTGGTGTGTTAAGGGTCGATTAGGGGGAGTTGGGCCGTAAGCTAAACGCTTATTATTTTATATGGGATAAATGTTGTTCTAGGGTTGTATGTGAGGTGCATGTGTAGTTAATGAGTCAAGTAAATGATATGTGAAATTATGTGTTTATATTTATGTGTCGTGTTTGTATCGCGGCATTATGGCACAACAAACGGAATTGTGAAGGATGAGGTCCTTCGGGAAGTCACCAACAGTGACATTTATTTGACAAGTAAATGACGAGGTCGGGGTGTGTTGAACGCCCTGACGAGGGTGCAGTGACGAGGTATGTGTTTACGATTATATTTATGTGGTGTTGAATTGCATGCAAATGTAGAGTTATAATTATTTTGCGTGTGATGATATTGATGTGGTAATGTTAGTGTGGCGTGTAGATGTTATTATTGCGGTATGTAGAGTTAGACTGATCGTTGAGTCAGGATTGGTAACGTGACGTGTATAAGAGTCGTGTTAGTAAATTGTGAGAGCCTTGGTTAAGTCCGAGCGTAAATGTCTAGAGTATATTGTGTTAACCAAGTGTGAGTTAGTACGTGTGAGTGGTTTGTATAACTAAGTTAAGTCTATGTCAACGAGATGGTAATGTTATTACTATTATTACTACTATTATTAGCAGCACGAGATGAGTCCCGAGTGCTGAACGGTTAAGGGATGTCATGGGATGACAGGGGGTTAACTATTCGCTAATAAATCATAAAACTATTTTGTAAGGACCAGAGGTTCCGGAGTGGATTAAACTTATGAATATGACTTGATTGTTTTCGTTCAAATTAAAATATTAGAACTCACTCATCGTAGCTGACTTTGTGTGTGCGGTAGATTGTTTTGCAGGTAAGCGGTGTATTGACGTATCTTGGCTTGGGAGCGGTGTTACTCGGATCGGTGTGTAGACATTCGTAAGGTAAACATAATAACATTAAATGGTTATAAATGTTTTTAGAAAGACTTCCGCTGTATTTTGATTTACAATAAATGTGTTTTAAATGCGAATAACCCGTTATGAGAATCAACTGTAGGATGCCCGGGTTAGGGTCTTACATTGTTCTTATAAGCAAAATGCGAGGCATTGTCGGAGATTCTCATTGGGTTCAAATTCAGGCCATATATATGAAATCAAACCCTAATCAACAAATATGTTCATACAATTGAGAAATCAGAGTAAAAGTTGAAGAAATTGACTTGGATATTTGAAGTATATTATGTCTGTTAGGCTTCCTAGGGCTCAGTTTTCGTTTATTTGTCACGGAATCAAGAGCAATCATGCAATACATAGCACGTAAATACGACGATAAAAGAACTGATATGATGATGAATGTTTTGATTAAGAGCATTCACATCAGTTTCTTCATATGTTTGTGAGTGAGGTTCCCTATATTTTAGGGAGTAGTTTAAAGTGGTTGTGAGTGAGAAAGAGAGTGAAAAAGTATATTTTTTTTGTATATTTAGAGAAAACACTGCATAAATTTTTTAATACTTTTTGAAAGTGTTGTGAGTGGAGAAGAGAGAAAAGGTAATGATAAATATATAAAAAAGTATTATTTGATTGAAAATGAGAGAGAAAATGTAGTGATTTTTAGTGTAATTATAGAGATGAAGATAGGGAAACTGATAGGAATGCTCTAAGAGAGCAATACAAATGGTGAGGATGGACATCGAAAATCCGGTGAGTATGTGTAGGGGAGACATTTAGTGTGTAAAAATTTTTAAAAAAAGGACATCTAGTGTGATTATTAAAATGTAAGGATAAAACATACAATTTCATATATTTATAAAGGATATAATTTATAATTTACTCTTTTTATCCCTTATATACTTAGTTTTGTTTATAAGCTTTCAATTGACTGGTAACAAAGTCCTTAAAACATTTATACAACTAAAAAATGATACCTTCACCTATTGTTTCTTACACACACATAGAATTTGGTTGTTTCAGTTCCCAGACGGTTTTGATTAAATGTGACAAAAAAAATGAGATTTCTTTTATACAATTGTGTTATGACATTCATTAATTGATAAAAGTTGGTTATAACCACCATTAAAAGGTGATTTGGATGATTAGTGCAAGGGGTATACCTTGTCATCACTTTGTCAACTGGGCGCCACGTCAGCAGTCAGAAAAATGGTGGACAAGTGATGGTGCAACGGAAATACTCCTCTCCATCACCTTGCCATCACTTTACCAAATCATCAACACATTTTATTTTTTTTCAAATAATAATATTAAAATTATAAAAATAAATATAACATACAATAAAAATTAAAAAAATACAATTTAAATTAAAAACCTACACTAAAAATTTGTATACACATTCCCGTATTGTCCGTTCGGACATGTGTAGATACTCGTCAAAGGAATCGCATGACGAACCGTAACCCATATGACGCACTGCGGCGGTACACTTTTGCAAGGCGGTAAAACCAACCCGACCTCGCGCGTCCGCCCGTTGCCTAAACCAAGGAACCTCCCTCTCGAAATCGCATACGATACGTAAAAATAATTCCCTGCTCATTAGGAAACGTCTTCTAAAATCATCGGGACCGTACGTTGGGAGATTGTTTTCCGGATCGTCTCTGAAATAGTCGTTCACTAAACGAGTGTGACCACCCGCACGATCACGGTTTATACGAGCGTTTCGGGATGTACGACGTAGACATCGTACATTTTGCCACCACGTAACCGCCGCGGTTGTCATGGTCTGGAACATCAAAGCCCATCGCCTATCGTCTTCAGAAGATGAAGTTGACATGTTGGTATTGATTGGGTGGGGAGTTTAAAAAAAGATGGAGTTTTTATAAAATTTGAGAGAGAATGAGATGAATGTGATAGTGAAAATGATGAAAATGGGATGGGTTTTATAAAGTGTGTGATGGTTTAAAAAAATAATTTTTTTTTGAATAATCCGGCCCCCCAACGGTCATATTGACCACTCAACGGCTCTCTCTCTCTTTGGTTTACCCCGTCACTTTTTCGACGCGCATAACCCACACATCGGTCACGCCGACCAAGGGGGCGGTGTGCCCTTGGTCACGGCGTGACCTTCTCCCTCCACGTCACCCACAGCGTGACTTCTCCCAATCATACCGAACACCCTTATCTAAGGTTAAATTGTGAAAGTGTGATTTTCGGTAAAAATATTGGTTTTAGCTAATTGATCCCAAATGTCAATTTGGTGAATTGACTAGCCTAATTGAGATAAGATGGTTTCAACTAATGATTATTGTTCCGTATGTGTGTCTAAACTTTATGGGGGCGTTTGGTACGCCAGAATTCAATGGAATTTAAAGGAATTTGAATTCCATTCCTTTGGGTGTTTGGTTCGTAAATTTCGTTGGAATTGGAATCTTGATTTCATTCTTAACGCGTTTGGTAGAGAAAGGAATTGGAATTGGAATTAATTCCTTCAAATAAAGGATTTCAAATTCCTTCCAACTTGTGAAGGAATTCAATTAAAACAAATGGAATCTCCGACTACCGACCCTTGTCACCGTCGCCAACATCATCACCGACCCTTGCTACCACTGCCGCCAACCCCGCCACCACCACTGTCGCCCCGACTCCTGCCGCCGCCACCCAAACCATCCCCACCGCCGCTTGCCGCCCTCGCCACCTCCGCCTCCGACACCGACCGTTGCGACCACTCCCGCCAACCCCACCGCCGCCACCGACCACCACCTTCGCCCCGACCATCCCCACTGTCGCCACCCAGACCATATCCACCGCCGGCCTCCGCCCTCGGCACCTCCGCCAACCGCCGCATCCGACTCCGACCACCGCTGTCGACCGCAAACGAAAATTCGACTATTTTTTCAAGTTTTTTATTTTTTATGAAACGAGGCAAACGAAATAAACATTTTGGTTTTTTTAGTTTTTAGTTATTTTTTGTTTTATGATTTTTTATATTTTTCTTTGTCTTTTTTAGGGTTTTTTTTTTGCCTTATAAAAATACAATTCCAAATCCAATTCTCTAATGAATGTTTTGTCAATCAAATAGATTAGGAATTCAAATTTCTTTAATAGATTCCAATTACTTAAAATTCTAAATCCTTTGAACAAAATACAATCCAAATTCAATTCCTTAAAATTTCAATTCCATCAAATTCCGCGAACCAAACGCCCCTTATAATTTATATGGAGGTAAACTCAAGTTGAAGGATTTCGGAAACAAACCAGTCGTTTTGGTGTGAATTGAGATAATAAAGGTGTTTAAAAGTGACTAGATGGATGGCTACAGTTAAACTAGAGCAATTAGTGTTTGGTCATGTAATTGGTGAAAGTGGACAAGAAGTTAATTGGTTGTTAGCTACTGGGTTCTGTCCTGGTGGTAACATAGTTTTTCACATAGTGGTTTTTTTTCTTAAAGAAGTCCTGGGTTCGAGTCCATGCGGTTACAACACATAAAGAAAGACACACAGCATATCCGTAACATCATCTCGCTTGACAGCACCGTTTCTAAACAAATCGAAACAGTCCTTTAGACTTTTTAAAGTCAAAAGATCTTGCTCGTATTGCTTATTCACCCGCTTCACAAGGTGTTTATTGTTCCACTCGCTAGAGGAGGAGGAGGACGACGACGACGACTAGAAAATATGTATATTTTCTATAAAAGTTTCCGACAAGTTACCAACAAAAGAAATTTCGCACAAGTTATCGACAACTTTCCGACAAAACAAAAACAAAAGAGTAACCATAAGATTTGCTATATTTTTATTTAATAAGTAACTTATTTATTTAACATAATCGTCGGAATATTGTCGGAAATTACCGACGAAATACTTTTGTCGCTAATTCGACGGAAAATTAGGCGGGACTTTGTCGGTAAAAACATTTCCTACGGTTTTTTTTTTCCAACAAACATTTTTTTGTCGAAAATTGTCGTTAACAGTCAATTCTAACAAATTTCCCACGACAAATTTTTAAGTTTTTTGGGGTAGGATTCCTTGGGTTTTTTTCAAATATGAGGAAAGGCAATGCAACGCAGGCTATTGTGAGAGGAATACATAACTCAAGTTTACCCAACGATGTCGTGCTTGTAAACGGAAATGTTGGACTTTCAAGTTGGACATGTCGAGAAAAAATTGATAATAAAGAATGTGGAGGCGACACGTGGCATGTAAAAACCTTTATTTATTATAGGCAAATTGGTTTTTAATAATCTAAACTATGACTCATTGGCAAATAATAATCCGAACTAACAGTTTGGCTGGTGATAATCTCAACTTTCACTTTTGTTATCAATGACAGTCCTAGTAGCATAATCATCATATATTTCCACCTAAATAACACTCGATTCCCACTAGATTTCGATTGTACGTTTCTCCATTTCCTTTAAGATCGTCATTTTGAGCGAAAATAAGTGTAAATCGAGTATAAATCTACGCTGATTATGATACTGGAACTGCCGTTAATAACAAAAGTGAAAGTTGAGATTATCATCAGCCAAACTGTTAGTTCGGATTATTATTTGCCAATGAGTCATAGTTTAGATTATTAAAAACCAATTTGCCTATAATAAATAAAAGTTTTTCCATGTCACGTGTCGCCTCCACATTCATTATTATCAATTTTTTCTCGACTCTTTCTCTTATTAAATGCACCTCCTATTTTTAACAACAATATATATTTAAAGAAAATATTAATCTATACTATATAATAAATAAAAGTTTCACAATGCCACGTGTCGGCTCCAGATTCATTCTTAAAAAAAATTTCCGTCTCTCTCTCTTAATAAATACACTTCCATATTTTCAATAATAATATATTTTTAAACAAATTACTAATTGTACTAATAAAACATATTTATTTTAAATTATCTCATATTATAAGAAACTTTGAAATATAATTACCTAGCTTATGTTTTCAATCAAATAGTAAATGAAAGTCAAATTAAATTGAATAGTATTTACTATTTAATGTATTTTTGAAACTCAATTATACATTAATTTTTACATATTTTTTTTATTTTGTTTTGTATTGTTAGTGTATATATATATATATATAAAGATTTAAAAATTTATGTATTGATATTTTTTCACCCTGTGTAGTACACAGGTTCTAAGCTAGTTATACTAATAAAACACAATTATTGTAAATTATCACTTATGAAACTTTGAAAATTTAATAATTTAACTTTTATTTTCAATCAAATAATAAATAAAAAATAAATTACATTAAATAGTATTTAATTTATTTTTGAAACTCAATTATATATTAGTTTTTGTATATTTTGAGTTTTGTTTTCTATCATTAGAATATGATACATTTTTATACGTGTAAAATATACACATAAAAATTAAAAAAAATTATTTATTGATATTTTTCACTCGTGTATATACCGGGATCTAAACTAGTTGATTAGTTAAACTGAAGAGTAAAACTTCTATAATGGTAATTTTCCCTTTTATCTCAACGCTTTCTTTTTTGGAAACTAATTAAATGTATTGATTTGACCTTTTATGCTTTTTATTATTCGTTAATTTGAAAAGAAAAAAAGGTGGAATTGTGATTTTCTGTTCGCTTAGTTCGTATGATGATTGATAAAAATAAAGCCATTAAAGGCGAGTTCCACAAGATAAACATAGAATATTGCATTTTTATAAAGTATACAATATAATATTCTTTTAAGTTTTTAACTATTATTCTTGGTTTTATATATAGTTCAAAGATTAACAATTATATATTCTTTTAAGTTTTTAACTATTATTCTTGTTCTTGGTTTTAACTATTATTCTTGATGTCTACCATTGGGTTGGTGGTCATAGATTTTTACATGTATGATGTAGGATTAATCATATATATCTATATTATCTAATACATAAAAAAAAATTATGTCAAGTGTTGTCTTCATATTTATTATTATCATTTTTTGTAGCTACTATCTTTTATTAAATACACTCATATCTTTTAATAATAAAATATTTTTAAAGAAAATGCTAATTATACTAATAAAACACATTTATTTTAAACTAAGAAAATGCTAATTATACTAATAAAACACATTTATTTTAAACTATCTCTTATTATAAGAAACTTTAAATCTAACTATATAATTTTTATTTTCAATCAAAAATAATGAAAGTCAAATTAAATTAAATAGTAATTAATTGTTTTCAAAACCAATTATATATTAATTTTTACATATTTTGAATTTTGCTTTCTATCCTTATTATATGTAATACATTTGTACACTTATAAAATATATACATAAAGATTTAAGAACTTTAAATATTGATATTTTTCACCTTGTATGTATATTACACGGGTTCTAAGCTAGTTATACACACACAAACTTTCTAATCTTGAGATATAGATGATTGGCTAGCCATTTGCCCATATACAAACTTTCTAATTTTGACTAAATTCCGGTTGTTATGGTTTCTTTCTACACCTCTCGTTATACCGGATCCCCTGGACTCAAAATGCTGGCACTCTAAGTTTTCTCTAGAATGTCTTTCTTTTCCTTATCGGTAAGTGTTACCGGTAACTTAGTCTCACCTGCTAGCGCATCAAAAAGACCTTGGTGAACCAACATGAGCCTTCATCTTCACTCTCCACATGCCCAAGTTGTTCTTACCATCAAACCTCTCCAATTTGAACTTTGTCGAAACCATTATGTACCTTCAATCCTTCACCGATCACCTTCTTTGAGGAAGAGCCAATTACGATGCTTTTATGCCAATAGTTATAATTGGAAGTCAAAACACCAATTCAACATCAACGAACTAAGAACACAAGATTGAATCAATACATAAACAAGATGCATCAAACGATTATAGTCTTACTAGCATCAATTGGAATTAGAGAAGAAAACACCCCAATTGAAAAAAAAATGAATCAACTAACTCTAACAATCATTAGGGATGGTTTAATATAGTTAATAAGAAAAAAATACAGAACAACCCCTAAACTATTAGTATTAACACCTTAACCCCGTCAACTTTAATACAACATCTAACATCTATGAAACCTCAATGAAGCAAATGTATGTGTACACATATATATACACACACATTTATATGCACCATGGCCGGCCCAGTGGGATTCTAAGTGAAGCACTCGTTTTATGCCCCCAATTTATTGAATTTTGTTTAGTTATGGGCTTTTACTCTTGGGATGTGATGTTTGATAGACTAGGCCCGCATGGAAGAAAATGAAAGTAGGAACTCATGAATGGTTTAACTCGAACTCTTGAAGAAGGAACCGACTTGTCTTGAGAGTGGAGCCAGGAGAGATCAATCAACAAACGTTAGGATACGAAACAAGTGTTTATAAGGGGCAGAAATAGAACCAGGGTGCAGAATGAGGAACATCACAAACATTTTTGGCAAACATTTTTGGCAAACCCAGTGAGTGAACGATCGTGTGACAATGTGGTGTTATCGGTATGCAAAGTATTTCTCTCCATATGATTTTTACCATCTTAGATTAAATCCTACACATCATAGGCTACGAGATTTATTATGTTCTTTTTTTATAAATCACAAAATCAGTTACCAGACCATGAGCAAACTTTGGCTGGAGGAGACGAGATATGCATTTTAATCACACTTAAAAGTAGTTTTTTTCCGAATATCAGTCAGATTTTATAAATGTATACATTTTGATACCATTACGTAATGAACATGGTTTCGAAAGTGTATAAAATTTTGAATGGGCCAATATCGTTACCCAAACCCAATTGTTAAGACTGTTTTTGGTTTTACTATTTTCTTCAACTTCTCATATTATTATCTTGAGTAAATTTCGTTTTGAGTCCCTTTTGTTTGATTAAAAAATCGTTTTGAATCCAATAGTTTCAATTGAATTTTTTGTGTCCTTATAGTTTGTCAATTATCCCACTCAACCCCAGGTCTCTAACATCATCCAAGTTTTTTATTAAATTTTTATAAAAAGACAAATATACTTTTACCAATAAAAAATTAAAGAGAATATAAATTACATAAATCATCCTAACCCACCCCACCTCACCCCCACCGAATCTAATGCAAAATGGCTAATTAGAATTCATACATTTAAACACATATAATTAGGGTTTTAAAGATCTAAAGTCAGTTCCAGCAACAAGTAATTTAAAAAATTTAGACCTAAATCACACAATTGATAAGAACTAAGAACCCTAGATCAAATTAACAAGCAATTAAGCAGTAATTACAGGATTAATTGACAAAAAAAATTTGAGAAGTTTTGACCTTATAACAACTAACGAGGTTTTTCCACTTGCATTTACACTGGACAGGAGTTCTTCTATACCCTAATTCCTTCATCCTGGCAGCAACCACCTCCCACAGGCTCTTGTTCCTCTTTGCCACCGTGAAATCCCTCTTTAATATAATTTATTTTTTTGTTTCTTTATTTACAATACATAGTTAAAAAATAAGCACTTAACGATATATTGTAATTATATTAGAGGGGGATTACAAAATAATTACAAATATATCCTTAAGTGCTTATTTTTATATACATTTTGATATAAATTAACTAATTATTAAATGGCAAAATGTCAGTGTAGTTCACTGTAGCAAATTTATAATTAAAAATGCTAGATGTACAAGTGGTGATGCATATTCTTTTTTTTCCTGAAGGTTCTACTAAAACTGAGGTGCATCAAAGTATGTAGTTTATAACTCTATCTCAGTCGCAGGTTCAAAACTGGCACCATGGTTTTAAGGGTTAATGCCAAAAAAATTTTGTTACTTTTAAATTTATAACCATAAATCTGATTCCCTCTTCTCACGCATTTAATTTACAACCATAAGTCTTATATCATCTTCTCACCCAGGGTGAGGTTACCTAAAGATTTTGACTTTATTTTATAACCTTTATAGGATGTTAATTTCTTCCGCGGTTTAACAAGTCGCACCGCACGTGGGTAAAGGCTATCACTATCGCATGGAAGCCGTCGCAACGCATGGGGCCTCGTAGTTTTAATTAAAACTAAACTGGATCAAACATAATTTATTTTTATTTCTTTATTTTTAATACAATTTCGTTTTTCCTTCATAACTTTTCATATATGATGTTTTATAAAATTTTAAATAGAGTGTTGTTACGTTCTAATTTGAATCCACTTTTCGATATATATTTTAGAGTAAAGTGTCATTTTAGTCCCTGTGGTTTGGTCAATTTATCCATTTTCATCAAAAAAGTTTTTTTTAGCTTTTCCGTCCCTGATTTTTCAAATTTTAGCCATTTTCATCCAAATGACTAACTCAGTTAAAAAACTAACGTTAAATCAGGGGCATTTTCGTCCTTTCATAATTCCTTTTGATTAACCCCTTCATTACACCAACTAACATCCAATCTCCATCTTTATCTTCATAAGTTGGAACGTATTCCATTCCATTCACAGGATCCACCAGCTTCATCTCGTTCACAACATTTTCTGTAACAATCATTCAACACTTTAAGTAATTATCAAGTTAATTTTGACATTATTATTATATGATTAACGAAAAATTCATATAATCGATTTATGTACTTATTGATGGCGAAACAGGAGAACAGATCTTCAAAAGCGGACATAAATTGCTGATAACCGGAGTACAATTCTAGATCTAGCTTTCTCAAATACGGTGCTCCGTCTACCGCCACCTTCACGTATTTGCAATCGCTCTTCGTCATGTTTTTCCGGTGAGATCTAACCGGCGGCCATCCTACCAATTGCTCCCTGTAAATATACTTTTCGTCGATCAATTCAAGTGATAAATTGAAATTAATGACCTAATCTCACTTTTTTTAAATGCGTAATATCAATTATGCTCTAACATACCTTGACGGATGAGATTTCGTTACGACGGAGCATTCTGAGTCGGATCGATCAGTTCCGCTCAGTTTTAGGTCAGTTATAACAGAAACCTTCTCTTCGCGCCTATTTTGCGAAATTCGCCTGGCAATCCTAAGGTGAATTCTGTATCATTGATATCAAAGCTACGAACGGTTACTAAGGCGGTGGCAGGTGGCAGGTGGCTCCAACGTGATGTTAGATGTTTCCGATGACATTTTGCTTGGTGAAATTGAATGTTCCGGTGGTATGACTGTTGTGAAAAAGTTGGTTGTTTGAGAGGGGAAGAGATGGGGAATAATCAGATGTAAGCAACGCGGTAGGAAGTTATATAGAGAGAGATGATAAATCATCGAACTGTTATAACTTTGACACGTGTCATGTTACACGCGGGTGCATCGTAAGGATTTCGGAGAAGACGATGTTCAGGGATGGAGAAGAAGAATTTTGGAGGAGACATGTTCATGACTTATGGGTTTAGGGTTCTAATAAGGGAGAGGGTGAAGAAGGAGTGTAATAAAGGGATTAATTAAAAGGAATTATGAAAGGACGAAAATGCCCCTGGTCTAACGTTAGTTTTTTAACTGGTTTAGTCACTTGGATGAAAATGGCTAAAATTTGAAAAGTCAAGGATAGAAAAGCTAAAAAAAAACTTTTTGAATAAAAATGAATAAATTGACCAAATCACAGGGACTAAAATAACACTTTACTCTGTATTTTATTTAAAATTGTTTCATTCCCCACTATAAATGGGACATCTCACGTTCAAATCTCTCTCCCATCACTTTTCCTCTCTTTTATAACTCATCAAAAGTCGTCAAACACAACTTTAAAATTTAATTTTTAGTGAAGGTTTAGATTACGACATCCCGTCATACCGCACTGCTAAATCCTCTAGTTTAATTTTATAAAGAAAAATCATATATGTAAACTAGTAACGATCAATGTATAAAAACTCTACTTTTTTATATTTCATACAAAATTAACTAAACATTCAAACTTTCAACATTTCCAAACCCTATAACACCATTAAGCATTTTAGAAGGAAAAAGAAAAATAAAATAAAATTTCCCCCCATAATATAATAACTTCTATTTAAATGCCACCTCATCGGGGGCCGGAGAGTTCTATGGCTTGTCCGAGCAAAGAAGAATCAGTGAGATCGGAGTATCGCTCCGACGAAGACAACTCCAGCGTCCGATACTTCGTACTTGACTCAACTCCCTGTGACGCTTCCCATTTCTCCGCTAGCCCGTCACCTTCAAGCATCCGTACAACTTCCGACATCTTTGGACGGTGGCCGGGAAGATATTGTGTGCACAATAATGCCACTTTCACTATTTCCTCTAACTCGATCCTATCGTAACTGTTCTTCAAATCTTTGTCGATTAAAATCTCCAATCTCTTCTCTTGATGAATCTTTTTCACCTGAAAAATCACAGTAGTTTCGGTTCAGAATTGCAAAAAAGTGCCGGAATCTTAATTTTCCGGCGTGCTTCATCGCCGGAATCTTTATTTTCCGGCAAGAATTCGTTGCCGGAACCTTTATTTTCCGGTGAGAATTCGTTGCCGAAGTCTTTATTTTCCGGCAGGCTTCACTGCCGGAATCTTTATTTTCCGGCAACCTGCCTTGCCGGAAAATTGGAAATGGGGAATTAGGTATACCCAATCAAGCATTGCTCCTTTTTGGTTAGCGGCTTTGCCGAACTCTAAAGCTCGTTGACCGGTGATGAGTTCAAGAAGAAGGATTCCGAATCCAAAAACATCTGTCTTTTCCGATGACTGTCCGGTGGAGAGATACTCCGGTGCTATATGGCCGACGGTGCCTCGAACGGCAGTGGTTACGTGTGAGTCTTGATGGTCTAGAAGCTTTGCTAGACCAAAGTCACCCACAACTGCTTCACAACAATCATCAAGCAATATGTTTGCAGCCTTCACATCTCTATGAATAATTTTGGGGTCACATTGTTCATGAAGATATAACAATCCTCTTGCTGCCCCTAATGCGATTCTCTTCCGTATCGCCCAATCCAACACTGGTTTTGCTGTCGGATGAAATATATTAGATAGGGTTTATTATAATATCGTTACTAGATATGACATTAGTTATTTTGGGCCATGGACCTGGCTTGACATGAGTCATTTTGGCCCAGTAGTTGGGCCAAAAATTTGGCTCAGGGTCAATCCAGGTAATAATGTAGTGAAAATGGTACCTTTGAGACGGGAAGCGACACTGCCATTGGACATATAAGGGTAGACCAATAGCTTTTCTGTTGGAGTCATGCAAAACCCGTATAATCTAAGTAGGTTACGGTGTACAGCTAGGCTGATCATCTCAACTTCCGTCTGAAACTGTCTCTCTCCACCGGCGGCACCACCATCTTTGAGGCGTTTAACCGCCACACAAGTCCCATCTTGTAGTTGCCCTTTGTAGACATGCCCAAAACCTCCTTTACCTAATATGTTCTTGTTGCTAAAGTTGTGTGTTGCAATTTGAAGTTCCCTAAACCGGAACTTCCTTAGATTTCCTAGTGAAACTTCCTCATGATGTCTATCTGCATTGTTAATAATTACCAAAATGAAAAAGAAATGTTAGATTTTAGCACGCTTTCAAGTAATAATAGGCATTGATGACTACTATCAAACCCATACCCATAGTGATTCCTAGTTTTAAACCAGACAAAATTTACAAACCTTTGACATCAAAGAAGGGTTCACGATTATGCCTTCGTCTCCACCAAATTAAGGCGAGCCCAAAAATGAGCAAAGAGATGCACCCTAGGCTAGTACTAATAGCAAGAGCAATTTTGTGACCTTTTGATCTAGGCAAAGTGCTATCACCTTCAAAAAGAATACAATAGATTATTTAAACTATCAATTAATTTATCACTAAATCATGAAAATTTGCATAGTATTATACCTTGAGTGGTGTTTAAAGTCATTGACATGGGCATAAGTGTCATCCCATGGCATTCTTGCTCAGATCCTGTTTTGCATATTAAAGGGTTCCCTACAATGCTGCCATTGGTAGATATAGATTCATTAGATACGCGTTCTATCATATGCACACGTAAAAGATTGGGGAGTGATGCAGGGCTTACTTGAAGGTCTTAGAAGGAAACCTGGGAACCGGGCCACTTAAGTTATTGAAGGATAAGTCCCTACAATCATTGCGAAGACAGTATAAGGCGGTGTTTATCTGATTATTGTGATTTCAAGTCGTCGATAATCAACTACTAGTGTTTGGATACATTGATTATTATTCTGATTATCCGGTTACTTAAAGAACAAGTAATCAAACTTCAATAACACGCGTATTACACAAGATTTGCATTTAGTATTACAATGCACGTGTGTGAGTGTAAGTCTACCTAGCGGGTCCTACACAACCTCAATATTACCACAATGAAATGTTAAAAACGACGTCTTTTCACACATTTTAGATGTGTCTATGTGTCCTACATGACATTATCATGTTAACTTGTACTTAAGGAACACTTGAGGATTTACATGGTGGGCCCTAAACCAGTTGTAATTATCAAAGTGAATGATGTTTAATGAGCTCTTTCTGTCTCTCTCTGTCTGCTAACTGCTTTAGGTTTACCTAACAGGCTAACGGTCTAGGTGACTTTATAATCATGTGGGATATTTTCAAATTCTACCACATTGTATGTATATAAATCTGTATATGTATTATACTATTGTTTATAGTGATGTTAATCAAGAGCAAGTGAAAAGGAGATGAAATCTTACACAAAAGCAAGTTGGGTCATATTGGCAACTAATTGTGGGATTGGACCAGAAAGACTGTTGTTGTTAAGCCTCCTGTAAAAGTCAAAATTAGTCAAAGATAGAACGCGAATTCAATAACTACAACATGATCATGAAAGGTTTTAATGTGCTATAACTAAAACAAGCTTACATGTATTGAAGACTTGTTAATTGACCTAAAGAAGAGGGGATTTCATTGGTGAATTGGTTATCAGAAAGATCAATTGTTTGAAGCTTCTTCAGTTTACCAATTTCTGCTGGGATTGGTCCGGTAATACGGTTATTTTGTAACAATCTGCACCAAAATCACTCATTAAATACCATTAAAATTAGCCCATTTAGCCATTTTTATAGATTTTGAATGATCAGATTGACACTTACACAATTTCAAGATTGGTTAGGTTGCCAATGCTTGGTGAAATTGTGCCTGACAAATTCTGGCTTGGTGTTCCCCTGAGAATGATCATATGAAACAAGATTTTTTCAAACATTTAATCACACATTAAAACACCATAAGTGTGTGAGGGATTATGAAGATAAACTTAGTGACTTACAACCCAATGACAAGTGATTCTGAAGAGCAAGTAACCATGGTCCAGCTACAAGGATCAACAGAATCAGCATCCCAATTTTCAAGAACACCATGAGGGTCCAACAATGAAGCTTTTATACCCATTAAAGCTTGCACTATAAAAAATTAAAAATTTCAAAAACCCACATCAAAAATCTAAATTTTAAGCTTCTGGGATCAAGATTTCACAAAAAAGATTCAAATTTACCTTCAAAGTTAACACCTTTAGGAGACAGCAACCCATTTGAACAACCAAAAATCATCAAGAAACATGCCAAGAACCATAAATCACCAATCTTTCCTTGTACCCTCATTTCAACAGAATCTAGAATTTCAACTGACTCAATGCAAATATGCAGGTGCAATGTTGCAGTTTTGAAGGTTGATGAAGAGGATGATGATGATACCCATTTTACACAATAATCTGATAGACCCAATAAAAAGCAGTGTGAGCCCTTTTGTGTTGTTTTTTGTAGTATAAAGAGAAGTAGCATGCCTGGCGCACTGGGTCAGGAACAACAAAAAAAAATATTACTTTTTCTCATTTTGCCTGACAATTTGAGTAAACTTTAAACTAAAATAAAGCAACTAACAAATAAAGGTAAAATTATTGAGGGGAGAGAAATGATGATTGATGGTTTCCCTTAATTCTTTGTTGCTTAAATTATGTATTTGCCATGTAAAGAAGCATTGCATATGGAGATTATGGTGCTTATTTTATATAATCACTCCTAGAATTATTAACTTTTTTATAAATTAATTAAAAATATTGTGACCCACATGATCAAACATAGATATCTTTAATGGGTTATTGGATATCCATGTGTAGTTGAGTTTGTAGTATCTTGGTGGATTTTTTGTATGAAACATTCCATGAGTTTAACAATTAAATACTCTCACATATGTTATTTTTTAAGGGCAAAATGGTAAAATTGCAGCAATTTCGAGATTTTAGTGATTTATGTTGGAATATGAAGGGGAAGGAAGATTGGGGTTAAATCTTTTAAATTCCATGTTTTTTTATTATATTGGAATAATATAATGAAATTGGATATAAAAAATATTTTTTTAATTTTTAATTTTGAGGAGTTGTTTTGAATGTTGCTTTATTGAACGGTGTTCAATACTCCACTCACAGAAATCACTTTTTTCACACGCTTCCTTTGGCAAGAATAGTCCTTTGTTAAGGCACCCGATGCTGCCCCCATTCTACCCTAGTAAAGAAAAGTGAAAAAAAAAACAATAACAGAATAAACTTTTAATAGTAGTTACTAAGTTTATCAGCAGCCGGTCTAAAAAAAACTAAGTTTATCAGTTTTAAAACTAACATATTTAATGGCTCCGTCTATTCACACACCCGAAAAATCTTTTTTAACACCTAATATGCTCCATATTAGTCAGTATGGAGCATATTAAGATTTTTCGTTTCCCGATAAGAGACAACTTCTGTGTGTCATTACTGATACCTCGGACCTAGACGCTCCGTATTGGCCAATATGGAGCGTATAGGAGTTTTTTTTTCCTCCAAGACTTTCCGGCTCAGGTTCGTGTGTGTAATATGCCGCTTATTAGGCAATATGATGCATATTGTGGGCAAATAAATTGGTTCATATTGTGGCAATATGGATCGTATCATGCGTGTGTTTGGGTGCGTATTAGGGAAGAGCAATATGATGCATATCAACCTTATATGGACCATGATATGTCGCCTATTTGGCAACATGATGCATATTAGCCAACCAATGGAAGCTAATATGCCGCCTATTGGGCAATAGGATGCATATATGTTTTTTTTACTAATTTTGTTTTTAGTCAATACGTTGGACATTGAGATCTTGATTAGGATTCATTATCTTCTTAAACAACTTTAAACAACTCTTAATGAATTTAACTTTAAACTTAGCGATGTGGGACTCTCCATTTTTATAACAATACTCACTTAAAAATTTCAGTAAGTAATCTATGTGGGACTACGGTACGACAATGCAATAGGTTCACATAAGCACCCTATGGAACTATTATGGAATTAGCCTGCACCACAATTTCTTGCGTTTTATTTGCTCACCCCTAAGAAACACAAATGGGAGCTAAGTAGCACAGTTGGCTTTGAACGAATAGAAAACAATTCCAATATGTATTCGTCCGGAGAAAGTCTTGTGGCATACGCGAGACCCTCCAGGTTTTCTGAAGGGTCGTGGTTGTGCACCGCGTTCGTCACGTCTAACATCCAAACCATATCATATGCGTCGTACAACCCTTTCAGTTGGAAAGGGCAACCTGCCAGTTTTTCTTGTTGTGGCTATACTCTTGTGCTTGCCACTAAGACTGCATTGAAGCCATACCGCTTCGTCATTTTCTCCTTTATCGGGTAAGGGCCTTCCTCGGCATCCACTGATTCTTGATTTGTTCGTCCGCGTATGCCTGGTCCGGATAGTTTTGATGTATGTACGAAGGCTCACCACCGTAGCCATTAACCTCGTAGTTTTGTTGTACGTATATATGTTCACAACCGTAGCCGTAGCCCAGATAGTCGTGTTGTTCGTACGAAGGTTCACCCCCGTATTCGTAGCCCGCATAACCTTGTTGTGCGTACGAAGGTTCACCGTCAGGGAGAGGCTTCTGAAACATGTTTGTGGTTAAAACGTGAGGGTAAAGCCAAAGACAAATATAAATTAAGAAATAAATGATTTGCCTCGTTTAGGTCGGGGAGCACGGGTCTATTGTCATGCGGACGAACACCGGACACAACCTCCCCCCTTGTTAGAATCAGGAATGTCGGACCCATTGTAAGAATCTGGAACAACCGACTCGTTAGAATATTCTCCAGAGAGATAGCTGGCGTTCCACCACGACATCGTAACAAAATTGAGATTGAAAGTATGAGCTGGTGAAACTTTGTTATTTATAAGAGATGAATACGCTCCATATTGACCAATATGAAGCATATAGCTCCATATTGTCCAATATGGAGCGTATAGGTCTGAGGAATCAGGAATGAGTCAGAAGTTGTCTCTTATCGGGGAACGAAAAAGCCTAATATGCTTCATATCGGCCGATATGAAGCATATTAGGTTTCAAAATAAGAATTTTCCATACAAAAAGAAAAAAGTTTTAGATTATATGGATGCCATTGTACTTCCTCATTTGTCCAAATGAGAAAATTTACTAATTCTTTTACCTCATATTAAAAATAGTTCATTTTCATTTGCGTTATTTGGTAACCTAAAACCCTAACATGCCAAAATGTTAGAGTTATATGAAAAAAAACCTTAGAATGGAGGGGAGGGGTTTTTATGAGGCCGATACAGTCTTTTAACTCTTAAATTTTTTAGTATTATATGAAAAACCCATATTACAATGTTATGTGTAATGGTGAAACCACATGCGTGACAAAGCTGATTTTTTCACAATCTTTTCTAAGCATCCATTTTATAAATCTCATCTCCTTCTTTAAAAAAATGGATCCAAACGACCCAAACAATCCGTTCAACATGGGTAATCCGTATCGACCTTACTTTGATCCGGTCCGCTTTCAAAGTAATCCACAACCCATATATCCCTAAAACTCGCATCTAGGATTGGACGGGTGGTCCCAACATAACTTTCAACCTTTCCAACCCAATCCGCGATCCAATCCTCAACCCCACTCACAACCCGATTCTCAATCGGGTTGCGTCCCCGAAACCCAACCGATTAAAAGCTCCAAAAGGAAGAACTCCAACAAAAAACCCATCACTACACATAGTATGGGTCACGCATCGACACAACCATGGACCATTGACAAAGAAACGGACTTGGCTCGTGCTTTGGTCGATGCTTCGAATGACCCCATCACTGGTAATATTTTATATTTTTGTAAAATATTATTTTCACACTAAATTTATTTTATAATTTTATTACTATATATTTTAGGTAACTCACAAACTTTTAGTCATTTTTGAAGGGCCGTTATTGAAAAATTTTACATAGCTATGGGACATGAAGAATATTGGTCTAACCATCAACTTAGCTCGAAACGGTTGTCTATGAGACGAAAGTTGATGGAGTTCAGAAGTTTAGTGGCATCTACAACAACCTCTATAATCAACGAAAAAGGGGTCAAAATGATTCCGACATATTACCCATTATCCTACGCATAATAACGGCCAAACATTCAACCAAATAGACGCATGGGAAATTGTAAGGCGTTCTCCTAAGTGGAATGTGGTTCCCGATATGAGAGATACAAGTCACTCATCGAAATGGACGAAGACGTTCGATTCTAGCGTTGGTGTCGATTCTGATGTACGAGGAGCGCCAATTGACCTCAACGACGACGATGATGAGGATAGCCCCCAAGAACTACCCTGACCCATTAGGGGTGTTCATCGGTTCGGTTAACGGTTAGTTCGGTTAAAGTTTTTTTAGTCTTAACTGTTAACTGAACCGAATTCAAATATAGCTTACCGAACCGAATTAACTATTCGGTTAACGGTTAGTTCGGTTGAAGTTTTTTTAGTCTGTTAACTGAACCGAATTCAAATATAGCTTACCGAACCGAATTAACTATTAGGTTTGGTTTTTGGTTATAACCGAATTGAAATTTTTATCCAGTTTCAGTTTATTATTCGGAGCAGCAACAACAAATTCAAACAACACAACTTTGATGAATAAATGGATAATGGATTGGGTCAAATAAACTTGGGCTTATAAAGTAAATTGGATCATATAAAACTAGACTAAACACTAAACAAGGGAACAAAAATATGGGCTTGTGATTTCGTCGGTTAAATCGGGTTTTTCAATTATAACCAAATTCATAATTTGTCTAACTGTTAACCAAATCGAATAACCATATTGGTAATTTGGTTACGGTTAAAATAAGCCAAATAACCAAATTCATATTCAGTTCAATTTTTTCGGTTTCTTTCCAGTTTTGGTTAATCGGTTTTTTCAGTTAATCAATTTTTATGCACACCCCTTCGACCCATTGGGAGAAATAAAGCAAAACGGGTTTCATATTCATCTCAAGTGGGACCCAAAACGAATCTGTATCAGATAGGTTGGCACAATCTAACAAGATACAAATGGAAAGGCTCCAGCTGAAGAGGAAAGCAGCCGAGGGGGGAGATTTAAATACGTTAACCAGACTAATTGATTATCTAACCGGAAAGGCCCGTGTTGTGATTGAAAATTGATCTAGAGAATCACAAATAAATACGCTTAATGTTTTAGTTAAAACTTTATTATACAAACTTGTGATTATAATTAGTAACTAACTTATGGTTAATGATTTTAAAAGAACAACCTTAAAAGGGTTATTACCATAATATGTCCTTAAATACTATGAATATGATTAGTAAAATCCTAAAATGAATAGTTGATTACAAGTAGAAACATAATCAAATATCAAGATAAACAATAAATAAGTATAGTTAATAAAAGTAATATTATTAACCAAATATATTTTCAATAATGGATAGAAAGGGGAGGGGTTGCGATTACGTGGTGGCATGTGAGGGTGGGTAAGAAACAAAGCACAATCATCCAATAAAACCCACACACCCACACACACCTGCCTCTAAATATGAATGCTTTGTGGTTTGTACATTTGTGCTGCACGAGTAGTACTGTAGTTTCAACAGTAGCGTACACTCTTGTTTTCAAAGTTAAGTTTTCTACTTATCTTTTCTTTTGTATACATTACTTTTTAACATGATTTGGTTAGATTTATATATTTATGTGTTAAGTATATAAAGTATAAATACACAAGAAGAAAAAGGACATTTTTGAACTTTTAACACTAACTTATTGTATATGTATATAGTAAACTTTAAAACTTCTTTTGTATACGTAATAAACTTTAAAAACGCATTTTTCAATATATCATATCGAACCAGAACGGCTTGGCTACACAAAATAAATAATAAGATGAAGTATTAGTCCTTATATTTTAAAAGCCCTTAACTTTTAGAAGTTTTATATTTAAAAAGCCCTTAACTTTTAGAAGTTAACTTTGTTCAACTTTTAGTTTTTGACATGCATAGCTATTTGATGGATATTCTTTTTCACCAAAACTCACTTTAATTCAAACATGTGTGATTTTGTGTCTTTTAGAAACTGTGTACAAATAACGATTTTATTCCCACGTGTAGGGATTGTACCGGGACGGATACTGATAATCACAGTCTCATACTCCATTATAAAAATGTGTCCCATACTCAGTCCAATCCGCGTCGGGTATTTAATTACCCGTCTAGTATCGGGTATATCGGCGGATATACCCGTTATTTTGTTAAAAATTACCCATTAGGATTTCCAAATACATTTATTACTAATTTAACTTTTCTATAATTTTATTACCAATGAAACTATAAATATAAAACTAAAAGTTAATGAACTAGTAGATTAGTCTATTGCTCAAGGTGAAAGGAAAATAAAATTTATATTATCTCAAATAGTTATAAAACTTGATTATTTTAATTTGCATTTTAAAAAAACCTTAATATTTAATTGAAATATTTTAAGGATAAATCTATTAATTTTTAAATAAGTATATGAAAAAAGAATGCTAACATTCATGTTATAGATGTTTAATTAAATCTCCATGTTTGTATAGCCTAAATTTTTTAATATTATAATTTATAAAAAATAAAAAAGTAACTTGTCAATGCATGCAATATTGTTATCCACACATGTAATAATATTGTTTTAAGCATGTATGTTTATCTGTGAAAAAAATTAAACCATGTTGATGTACGTGAATTTATAAAAATATAGCATGTGAATACATGGTTAAATTATCTTAAAAAAAGTTAGATTATTCTGATAAGTTTTTTATAGTTTATAAAATATTTTGAGATGACATTTTTTCCTTTAGCTACATGAAAGACTGTTTCCTGAAAAGTTATATAAAAGTTAACCGTAGTCTGAAGTCTAATCGGTCCCATTCAATATAAACTAGGAAAATTTATAAAGTTTGTATTTATATAAAACTTATGTTAAAGTTATGGAGCCTTATGGTTTACGGACAGGACATTATTGTCACTATCATGCTGGAAGTCTGAGAAGAGCACAATGCTAAGGTCCTACATTCAGGCCAGATGATCTGTGTTAAAAATATTTTGTTATCCGACATCCGAGTGACACCGTATAATTTTCGATGATTGACCTCTTGTATTTTAAGATGATGACTTAATTGGTAGTCCAAAAGAAAAAGAAGTGATACTATTTTAAAGTTATTTTAGCCTTTTTACTATGACACTATTTACGTGATCATCTTTGTGTTTATCTTTTGATCCGAAAGTGCATGTTATTTTTGGAATTTTGGTTTAGTTCGGTGACACAAACTGATAACTTTTTTTTTCAAGTTGATAGACATTCAAAGACCGAAATATAGAAAAAAAATCTTAAATCCATTTGCCGCGTATGATCATTCATAATATTTTTTGTTTTTGTTGATACTAAATTTTGTCAATTGATTGTGATAATATGACAATCAAACAAGTTTATTTTAACCATAACAAAAGTATATAACTATAAACAACAACCATTATAAATAGCGTACTTTATATATTTTTATTTGCAAATTTACCAAAACTTGTTTTTCTTTCTTTTGTAAATTGACCACACCATTATGAATAGCATACTTTTTAATAGTATACTTTTTATTTTTTACAAATGGACCATAAAACGTTTATAATTTAAAGTTTGGCTACATAGTTTTAGTTTTAATTTTGAATAATTACCATATAGCCCCTCAACTTTAAACTAAACTTACAATATACATTTATTAATTTATTATTAAAAAAATGATTCATTGTCAACAAAGTTTTTTCTGTCCCCTTAACTTTAATTAAACTTACAATAGCGAGATGTTTTTAACTACTCTTATCATACGTTTTGACGTTAATTTTAATCGAAGTACAAAGTACAAATTATCAGAACTACTTCACAATTTCATTCCTCTTATAATAAAAACCTAAATCATTTTGCCAAGTGTCAAGCTCACATTCACCCATTCCCCCCCCCCCCCCCGCACCCCAAAAAAAATCATTTTATACCCATTATTCATAAGTGGGTCAATACACGAGTCATAACCCAGTTTTTACTCAGATTTCAAATTAATTTAAAATTTAAAATTTTTTATAACCCAAACAATCTGTTTTCCGTAAACAGATTTTATTTCAAATTAATTTATTTAAAATTTAAAATTCTCTTAAATGTCAATACTAACATTTATGTTCTTAATAATTCCTTATTTTCAGTTTTTTTAATAACTTCAAATCCTTTTAATGCAAAATGAATTCGGTTTTTTTTATCTTTTAAAATTCCTTTATATTTTGTTTTATTTATTGAAGCCATATATATATATATATATATATATATATATATATATTTTAAATCTGTTACATTATTAATATAATTTAAATTTAAATTCCTCACCATCTTTAACTTTTTATAAGGGTTTTTTGAAATTTGAAGGTCATTCATTTCTTAGTTACAATATTTAAATTCGATTGTAAAAGTGGTTTTTCATAAATTAGTTTTAAATTTTAAATTTAAATTTAATAAAAATTTCAATACTACCATTTATGTTCCTAATACTTTCTTAATTTGTACTATTTGAATAATAGGATTAGGTTCAGGTAAAAAAGATTTTAATTGTAAGAAGGGTGAGAAGAATTTAAGGCCATTTATAACCTAACCCTTGAATAATATCAAATCCTTTTAATTCAATATTTATGCACTTAAGTTTAAATTTCAAATTCCTTGTTATTTATGTAAGTTAGTGATTTGGATGACAGGATCAACAATAATAGACAGTTTCATGTTTCTAAAACTTGGCTTAACCTTGAAACAAAACGTCTGGACGGGCCCTAAACACTGGAAGTGTCGAAATACTACATGTAAGATGTTGGTCAACCAACGGGTTAAAACGGTTTTGGGTCAAAATGAGTCACTTTTAGTACATGTCTAAATCTTGGCTGGCCGACTTGCTAATGTTTATCTTTAAATATTTATTGAAATGTTATTAAG
Organism: Smallanthus sonchifolius; assembly: GCA_023525975.1. Lineage (NCBI taxonomy): Eukaryota > Viridiplantae > Streptophyta > Magnoliopsida > Asterales > Asteraceae > Smallanthus > Smallanthus sonchifolius. The sequence goes on along the minus strand of CM042041.1, from coordinate 52,676,063 downwards.
TTAATTATGATTTTCAAATATATTATTACTACAATTTTGGTCAAATAAAATATTTTAGAAGGCTGTTCACAATATTATTACAACAATAATTTAATTATGTTAGCCAATAGGTTCTTAACGTTTAGTCATATTCTTTAACATTTGACAATATGAAAAAAAATTACCAGTACATCATTAAATGTTCTATAATAATAAATGTTCATATATTTATCAGTCTAATATTAAGGTTTACATTGTGTAACACACAAGTTTAAAGCTAGTTTTTATATAAAGTGACACGCTTTATCCTTCTCATTTAAAAATGACGTTACAACGTTCTTCTATTTATTTACGTCTTCACATAAATTTTATTTTTTTAAACTAGGTCTCGATGTAAAAATATTTTTATTGAATAAATAGTAATGATTTTAATAAATAGATATGAACATCTTAGGTGTATAATGATATTCCTGAATCCTGAGAGAATGTAGTTGGTGAACACACGTGAACATCGACCTCTGAATATGATTTTTCTATTAAATCTATACTAATAAATAAAAGTTTAACATGGACACTTGTAACTTTCTCGTGCCTCCTAACATTGGTTTTTTCGCCTCTCTCTCCTAATAAATATGTATGTATCTTATTAAATAATAATGATATTATAAATCTATTATTAAAGAAAAATACTAATTATATTAAATAAGAATATATAATAGGAAATCAAAATATAACTAATTAAAGAAAAATAATAATTTGTTATATATACACATTTTCACTTGATATATCTCGAGACGATCATAATAGTCTGACAAGTTAGGATGTATTTACAAATTTATAAGGTATATCGTTTTCAATATACAACCCGTGTAATACACGGGATTCTAACATAGTATAATATATTACACAGAATTATTGGGTAGATACGATAAATTTTAGGGAAAATATCATAAATGACATTAGGTAGAAAATTTTTTCTTAAAATGCACATTTAGTCTCTAAGTCTTTGTTTTTTCCTGGTTAAGTCGATGCCTTTTTAAGTTAGCCGGCTAAATGTTAATTTTAGTATTTTTTTTTCTTAAATTTTAATTATTTTTATATAATTAAAAAAAATAGGATTTAATTAGACAGTATTTATAGTTGTTTATAATTATCATATTTGTATATGATAAATAGTGCTTAATAATACCCATAATCTTACTAAGTTCTATTATTCTAGAAATTTTAAAAGAAATTTACAGAAAAATACTAAGTTTTTTTTTTCTTTCAATTCATTGTTTAACAATTTGGATCTGATTTAATATTTAATTTAATGGGTATTAATATCTAATCAAGATAATGAAAATGATTAATTTATTCCTTTCGTAGGCCATTACAAGTAACACGAGTAATCAAGTGCTTGAACCAACCTTGGACATTCATCTTAGGTTGTACTTTCTTTTAGCATGTGATGTGAAATATTGAATACAATTTCATTATTTTTTAAGTAATTTAAATATGTCCAATGCAATAATAAGAGTTTATTGATATATCTTAGTTTCTTATTCTAAATCTTTATGGTTTTTTAATATTTTTTTTCAAATTATACTCAAAGAATGCAAACTAGTAAAAGGATAGAAGTACTAAAACACAACTAAATTGACCTAACATGAGGAAGAAAACAAGGAAAGAAAATAACGAAAATGCCCTCAAGTAGTTAGGTTATCAAGTTGCATATTGATGGGCAAAATTGTCTTTTACGTTTTTAATTAACTAAGATGGCTTGTGGTTGGAACCATTTTGTGAAGGTGGTGGTGAATCCTAGACATTTTGAAGAAGTGGTTAGCCTCTCTCTTTAAACATAGAGGGCAGATTTGTCTTTTTTACAAAGGAGATGTAATATTTGCATTAAACTAGCAATTAAAACCCGTGCTACGTGACAGACACGTATTCCATATTAAATCAAAAGGTTAAAATATAGGAAAGGAAAAAATATCCGAATTAAAAACAACATAAAAAGGTAAAAGAAAAAACCCACCACCCCTAGGGATCAAACCCGGGTGGACAGAGGGGAGGAGGCTTGAGCCAAAGGGCACGTGGCATGTAGGAAACAAATAAATACACTAAAAACCGTAATAAATTAAAAATAATAATAATAACCCAGTCAAATTCAATCACGTGGCATGGCCGCCCAAACCAACCAACTACAAAGAGATATTGTTCACATATGAGTGTAACTCAGTTTGAAATGTATGAGTTATAATAATAAATACCTGATTTTTAAGTAAGACTCCAACTCCACTAGAACAAACTTCACATGCTTCTCGTATTTCTTTTGAAAAAAGAAACATCTTTTGGTGTACTTTTTTTGGTCTCTTTAGGGTCCATTTGTATAATCTAATTGGCTACAATCATGTGGTTCTTTGAATGGGATCCAAAGTTGTTAATTTTCATGATTTTGTGTCCTAAAAGAAGAGGAAAAGGCACATTCTTGTTCCAATTTTTCTTTTGAAATTTGAAGTCTTAGATATTGATGTTATGAAATATGAAGTAGTCTCCAACATACTCAAATGGCTTTTTTTCATTTTACTTTCTTTATGGGCCCAAACAATTAAAATTGGATTAGTTTGGGTTTTTTATATAACTTTGGGTCAAATTGGGTCTTGTCTATTTTGACCTTAAGTTAATGTTACATTTAAAAAAACACTGGTCGGTTCCCCGGCGCTTTGCGGCAGGACGTATCTACGTGGAACACTTGGGTATCGGGTGGAAGTCTTGTCGTTTTTCATCAAAGCCATGCGGCAGGAGTTTGGTTGTTATCGGTTTGGGTCGTCGAAAACCATAAAGCAAATTTCGATAATATTCGCTCATAATAGGTCCGGGTAACGACAATCGCTATAGGCTACTACACACAAAAAATCGATTTTGAATATAAATCCGTTTTTAAAAAAAATTACATCGGAACGTGGGGAAAAAAACCAGCCGTGCAAACCTTTTTTTAAAGTAAACGAACGAAAGTAATTATAGAAAAACGAAATTAATACATGATTAAACGGGTTAAAAAGTAAATTATACATAGTGTAACGGGTAAAAATGGAAAAAAAAAATAATAATTCAGCAGGCTGCTTGCTTGGTTGAGCAGCCTGGTAGGCTGTTTCACTATTCATAAAAGTTGGTGTTTAATAGTATAGTGGGTAAGCCCGTGCTTCGTGACGGTCGTTAAATCTGACCACATTTCTTTTGGATTTATCAGTCAAATATTTACATATTTTCTGTCATTTGTGTTTTCAAGTTCTTATACATTATCTATCCTATTTAAAACAGGGGAATATTTATAACTTAATCCTTTTTTCAATTACAAGATAAGTTGCACATGTTTGGTCGTATTCGTTATGTTTTGCTTATCGATACCATCCGTCATCCACCTGAATGTTGTACCAATGTCATGTCATTTTCTATGCACACCAAGATTAATAAATGATTCAACACGTACAATGCAAGATATATAAAAATAATAACCGAGGAGGTGCCAAATGAACACCTCAACGCGGCTTTTTAAATTATTAGAACAAATTTAAGAGCTTGAGTACATCAAGATACTCTTTTTTGTTCAAGGGTATACAAAAATAAAAAATATATATATATAAAATTCGGTGTAATTAATTGAATAGATAGTTGTGATGGTTGATGAAATGGTCCCTAGAGGTTCATTTGTTCATTCCAGTTGCATCTTTGGCTGCATCTACTGCTCCCTGTGCACCTGCCTTCATCTGCTGTCCAGCCTGAAATTTTATAAATTTGACATCTTTTAATCAAATAAATTTCATTTTTTATGTGAATTTTGAATCTTGAATTTAGAGTATTGAATTTTGACTTTTGGAAGTCAAAGGTGAAAAATTAAAATGAAAAAAAAGGGACCTGCTGAGCTGAATCCTGAGTAGACTGGGCAGCTTGGCTAGCTTTGTCCATCAGCTGGTTGCCCTTCTCCTGAAAACAAAAACAAAAAAAAGAACCAAAAAAAAAAACAAATGTTACATACTTACATATATGTAAATATCCAATTGTTGATTTAATACGAGTTCTTTTTATAAAAATAATTTTCAAGATTGTCCGTTTACAAAAGATATATAAAAACAACTAGGTAATTGAACGGGGAGGCACGATTGTGCCTCATGCTTGGGCACGGTTGTGCCTCAAGGCTAGGCACGATCGTGTCTCATGCTCTGGCACGGTTGTGCCTCATGGCTAGGCATGGTCGTGCCTGGCCGTGTGTTACTGTTCAATTCCGAAGGTCTTTCAATATAAAGGAGAATGAATGAATATGTAGGTCGCTCAAGAGATTAGTGACCTCGGCTTGGCCCTTGGCTTGGCCGGCTTGATAACTTGCGCTTTGGTTGTTGTCCATGGTTCTTGTTTTGAGATTTAAAATGTGTGAATACAAATGTATTGTTTGATGAAAAGGTACAATGGGGAGATTGAATGATATATAACATGGAAACACTTGTTTTGCATGAATTTGTGCTAGTTATTCGGGTCGTTTGAATAGGGGAGTTTTTGTGTTTGAGGAAGAGAAGTTTACACTTGGTATATGGTTTCTATTTTTATCAAATATAAATATTATGATTTCTATAATGGGTTTGAATTTCTTTCCTATTTTGTGCACCGGCCAAGAATTAGCAAAATGTGATTCCATGTTACTACTAATAGCATATCTTTTTTATTAAAAAAGGAATGTATAGAGAAAGAGAGCTTATCAAATAGAAAACAGAAAATCATAAAATGTTTGGCAATTGATGGAATCAATGGAATGGTTAATACTGACGTAATGACAATTTTATAATTAACTGAAATTTGAAAGTTAGTTTAGTGGTAGTTGGTTGAGGTAAAAGAGGAAATCAACTTCTACTGTTGGTTTTTATTTTTCATGTAATGTAAACATACTTCAATCAATTTTTTTAGACTTAAATAACTTTTATATACTTTATTATTACAAAAAAAAATATCACGTATTTTGTCATCTTGATTTAAATCAATCCCAATGATAGTTTTAGTTAGTGGTAATATCTCAATGATGGTTAAAACACAAATATACTCATGGAGTATGGGGATTGCTTAATGGTTTCTAGGACCGACTTTGGAGCTTCATTGTTTTAAAGTGTTTCGTGAATGGCATTCACGGAACTATCATAGGTGGCAAAAACCTACTCGAATTATGATATAAATAGTATGTTTGGTGAGGAAGAGCATGAACCGCGGTTTTTCTCAAACACAAGGTTAGTTGTGATATATGTTACTTATCTTACATAATTTTAGTATATTATGATTATTAGTAACTAAAACTTCTGAATTAATATTGTAGGAAACGAAAATAGTTATGCTCTTGTTGATGAGGATGAAGATAATAGTGAATTTCATCTTTAAGCGGTCATGAACTTGATGCATTCAACACTACAATGGCATAAAACAATTGTACACTTTTATTTAAAAATACTTTGTTGAAAATTGAGTGCTTTTGAATTATTTTTTTTTATCATGGATTAACTTTTGGAATATTTTTTATTATGCAATCATGTTCTTTTGGATTATATTTTGATTTGAAGTTATATTTTTATGTAATTATAAGGTTAACTAGTCAACCCGGATGAATCGACCGATACAAGAGTTGAAAAACCGGTTTTTAAAAACATTAGTTATTGGAGTAATTAATTGTGAGACCCATGAACCGTTTAACCCCCTCCAGAATGACCCATCGATCCATTCCCAAGCCCACTTCCAAGCGGATCCAAAACACATTAAAAACACAGCTAGTCCAGTGGGCCTGTCGAACTTGGGCCCCTCATTTAACCCGGGTACTGGATTCACTGCGACTTCTAGTCAATCTTCCTAAACATTTTATATGCCATACAAAAGAGCAAAATTTGGGATTAATGATGATAAACAAATGAAGCCTTCTAATTTAACCAAGGAAATTGGAAAGATATTCCCATGGATGCCCTCATTTAAGTCCAGTGTCCAGATATGACTCAAGGAACGATGGGTCTTCTTCTCTTGGTTAAGGGTAGTTTAGTCATTTGTGCTCTTAGTTGATGGTATTTTGGTCATTTATGAAATAAGATTTCCTATTTTTTTAATTCCTTATATGGTGAAACTTTATATTTTTGAACATATGGACATTTATAGTTGCATCTATGCAGAAAACAAATTGTTAAATCATATATAATATCTCGAAACATGAAACCAATTAAGGGTTAAGAGTGTTCGTTGATTTCTGGTGAATGATCCAACGGGTGTTTTATGTTTGAATCGATGTTTTTAAGTTATTAGAGTAAATTACCGTTTGCGTCCCTGTGGTTTACACGATTTAACACAATGCGTCCCTATCACAATTTTTCATGTTCTCAGTGACGCAGACTGTTATACAGTAAAAGGGTACAACAGACATTTCACCTGAATTTAAACCGAATTTTTTAATAAAGTTAGTTCCAAGGACTCAGAGTGTTACAGATTGTATACCATAGGTATTCAAAACATTAAAAATTCGAGTTGGAAACGCATTGTATTAAATCGTTTAAACCACATGGACTCAAACGATAATTTACTCAGGTTATTATCTTAATTTCAAGGGTCTAAAAGAAATAATTATTAGATTAACAAAATGATTTTCTTTTAACAACTATTTTGTTAAAAAAACTTACTATAACATTTGAAAACATGATCAACTTTACCAAACGAGTGGAGTATACAAAATGAAGTGTTTGACAGCTATTTTTGGACCCCATGTTCAGAAGTGAATCTTTTTTTTTTCAGAAAAAGATAAGTTTCAACTTGGAGTATGTGGTTACAAAAAAAAACTACAAAATAAATTATTTTTATGTTATATAATTTATTAATTTTTGATAAAAAAAACTACTATATCATTTTTAAATTACACTTTTCATCCTTTATATTTATATTAAATTAAAATTTTTGTTTTTAAAGTAAGATAATATTAAATTGTTATTTATGTTTATCTTTGTTTGTACATTTCATCATTTATAGTAACGCTCGTCTATTTTTGTTGTTAATGTGTTCCTAATTTAAAAACCAAATGGTTTTTTTCCATGTTTTATTCCCCACAAATGAAGCCTGAACCATCACCGCCAATTTCCTCGCAGGCCACCTCCACCATCTTCTCGGGCGAAAGGGGGAAGACCACAACCATATCGCTCTTCGTTTCCATCTCAAGTTGTCTTCTCTGATAAGATCAAAACCCCTCACCTTAGTCATCAAAACATAGGGATGTAAATGAGTGAAGATTGGCTCGTTTAACTTACAGAGAGCTCGAGTTTGGCTCGTTTCAAACTGTATTTCTAAAACTCAAGCTTTGCTCGTGAGTAATTTTCAAGTTCGGCTCGGTTAGTGTTTATTTATTAATTTATATATATTTTAATTATTTTTTTATATATTGTTATTATAATTTTTAAATATAAAATAAAATATACTATTTAGTTATTTTATCATAATCTTAGATATACTAACTATTATATAAATATATATTTACTATATTAGATAATAATTTATATAAATAATAGGCATGTTTAAACTCACGAGCCAGCTCGAGCTCGTTTAAGCTCGACTTGATTCAAGATTTTAGCGAGTCGATCTCAAGTAACTCACGAGCGGCTTCGCTCGTTTACACCCCTATTAAAACCATCAGTCGCTGAAACCACCAGCACCTTAATTGGGATAGAATCAGGGGTTCAATCAGTGGGGGTTTTGAGATTTGTGACGGTACCACAGAGAACACCATTCCAACCCCCCCCCCTTCCCGGTATCGTCAATTTTATAGTTTTAAGGGATGTTCACGTCGATCGCTTGCCGAGCCTCAACGACTGTTTTACTCCTCCAAGGTGGTAAAAAAGTTGATTAAAGTTTTAATTTTAACACTATAAATACCAACTAAATTCTTCATTTTTACTCACACAATTCTCAATTTATCCTCTTTTGAATTATTATCATTTTTTGCTTAACGTTGGGGGTGGGATTTTTAGTATTTTATGTTTATTTATTCATTTATTCTAGTATCCTTTTTGTTTTTAGTTACTCTTGTATTTTTTTTTTAATTTAATGAAATGTGTTTTTTTATTATTTTTAATTAATATTACATTTTTATTATATTTACATTTAATTAAAAATGGTTAAGGAATAGACCGAGAAGGAATGAAAAATGTGACGTGATCATGACGTGACTTTAGACATGGGAAGGATGGACTCTCCACCCTCACAAAGACGGCATCAGGAAAGAATCTAGGCTCAATCAGTTTTGAGATATGTTGTTTAAAAACATTTAGGGGTTTATGGATTTAGGGAAAATTAGGTACCCATACCTTTAAATCTAAGATGAAATTTAGATGTAAAAATTTGACGCTAAAAAAGAATAACAAATAAAAAACATGTAGCCTAAAAATCAAATAGACTTAACCAGTTTTTCTTCATAAATTTCATAATAAATAGTGTCATCTCTAAAATTATTTAAAACTTGATGTCTTGATTAAGTATATCTTCTAAATGTCTACATTAAATTTCATGTTATAATACATACGATGATCTACACCATCAAAATCACTTCATAGGCTTTAGAATTCAGGTTCAAATTCCCTAGATTATTTAGCCTTGAGGCTGCTAAAAGATGCAAGGTGCGTGACAGGATGGGGGACATCGGGCCAAATCAACAACTGGGATGGTCTTGGAAGCAAAACCCATCGTCCAGGACGATCTCGCCGGACCGGTGGAGATGGGAGGACGGATCTTCGGCTGAGTTCTCGGTTAGCAGAGTGAGGACTTTGTTGACTTACGATGTGGATGTTAGCGCTAGGTTCGTGATGAATTGGTGTAAATGGGTCCCTTTGAAGTGTAACATTTTTGTGTGGCGGGCAAAATGGATAAAATCCTGACTAATGTGGCGCTCAGAAGAAGAAATGTCCAGGTGGGAGATGTTACGTGTCCCTTCTGTAATGTGGGGGAGGACTCGGTGGAGCATATATTCACTTTGTGCATGGTAGCAGTGATTCTATGGCATGTGACGTCAGGTTTGTCGGATCGGGTGAAGGAGGCTTTCCATGGCATCATCATGATTGGGTGTTGGAGCCTTTGGAAGGCGAGGAATGAGTACAAATTCTCGAACAAACCGATTAAAGTTGAGAGCATCATCAGTTAGGTGAAAGCGGTGGGGGTACTTATGGTTTTTTAATAGATCGAAATACAAGGACATCATGTGGGATAAGTAGTGTAAATTTGTAATTATGTAGCTTTTCTCTTTTCTGTGTTTGTTTTGCGCTGCCCGGTTTGGGTAGTGCTTGGTTTCTAATGAAGTTTATCGTTCAAAAAAAAGTATAATGAACAAACTTTAAAGTTTTTGAAAAATGATTTTGGTGTTTAGTAAAACTTTAATAATTTAATTTTATAATCATCAAAGTTGTTTAAAACTAATTAAATCAATTATACACATTACGTGGGATCCTAACAAGTGGGTATTTGTTGTTTTGACGATATGTCCCATATTTATTAATTCTTACTTATTTCGAGTAAACTTATATTTAATTATGGTACTAAACATATTGAAGCTGGGATATAGGAATGTGGATTTGTATATATAGAACGATATAGCATATGATAGATACATAACTTATAATTAATCATACAATCATTGACAGATTAATTAATCAAGGTTTATTTTATCGGAAGTCTTCTTTGAATCTATATGATGAATTATGTCACTCTTCGTATCCTTAAGAACAATGGCGAAGTTTGAAGAAAAACGCAAGAAGGCCGGGATTTTTTTTATCTATCGGGGGGGGAACTTAATACCTATAGAATTTTCGGCCGAATACATATAATTAACACTTGTGAGCGAAAAATTAGGGGGGGTCACTAAACTTCCCCCTTGCCTAAGAAGGCATCCCGTTGGTTAAGTGGATTGCCCACAACTAAAAGTTAGAAATTTAAATCCTACAAAAACGAACTTTTATTATGGTGTATTATCCTTAAAAAATTATAAATTGTTGTTATACAAAAACACTTTATATGTGACTCGAAGATGATAATAGAGGGATGGTCATCTTAAAAAAATGGATTTAATATTAAAGATATTTTAGTAATTTCATAAAAGTTTAATATAATAGTTAACATTAGTTTAATGTTAAAGACCAAATATGTTACGCTCGAATAAAAGGTGATGATCAAATATGTAATTTTTAGAAAATAAAAACGAAACCATGATATAACATAACATCGACACTATTCGTATAATTAATCAAACAATTAAAGATTAAATACACTAATTAATCAAAATAATATTATTTGACTTTGTGCGTAAATTTGCTGGTAACAAGTTCTAAAACTTAAAAGGCAATTAAGAAAAATTATTTTAAAGTTAAAAAATTAAAATATGCAATTGGAAATAAAGGTGACGGTGAAAAATGTTAGCAGCCTTCTAGGGACTTCTTTCCCCATGTGGGAGCCTCACTACCAACACATTCCTCCAAGTTTCTCGGAACAGTCACGTTACATTATTTAGATTTTAATTTATGAAATCAACTTTGTTTTCTTTACCTAAAGTTTTGGATTGAATATGGTTTGATTCTTAAAATTTTGTTTATTTTTTATTTAATTTTAAATGTATTTGTGATGTTTTAATTTTTTTAGTGGTTGTGTATATTTTCCAAACCTACACTTCTTTACCTCAATATATTTTATTTAAAAACATGGCCAAGTCTAGACGGAAAAAAGGGGCGAAAACACCGGCAACGAGTCAAGCTCGTAAGATTTACAACAATTTGATCCGTTTTAAACATCATTACTTCCGTCACAATTTCAATTCTAATCCCAAATGCCCATCTTTTCGCCACAAACAGCAGTATTACAATTTTCATGTTCAAACTACGTTCAACGAATTTTGACTATCATTTCGGAAACCCAAGAACCGAGTATCATGACCATCCCGAGAGTGATGAAGAAAGGGAAGGACATGCAAAGGAAGATGAACAAATTGAATGGCATCTACAACAACAAAACTACCTATTGACGTAGCTGTCAATCTAATGAAGATGTTCTACGTGAGACACACGCCATGTATAAGCCACAAAATAAAACAATTTTTCCAACATTAGGCATCTTGTTTTTTTGCTTAAAAACAAATCCAAATGGTATGTCGTACCTCCCATGGACGCTAGTAACCAACAGACAAAAAAATTGAGGATGTCTGAGACAAGTGCACATACAACTTCAAATGATGCGTAACCCGAACCAAGAAGAAGGGTTTTGTTGAGGAGCCAGGAAAGACCACAACGAAAAAGGAGGGCGTTGTTTACTTCACAATCAGAGAACAAAGAAGAACTACAACGAATAATCGTTGATTTTGCCTACTTGAACCAGACCAGCAAAGCTGAGTATGAAGATAGAAAATGTCAGCAAGGATAAAAAGATGCACTCATGTAGGAGCACCGGAAACAACAAGACAAGGACTATGGTTTTTTGTACCGCCCCACAATCATTGAGTGGATCGAAGCTAAACGCAACGTTAAATATTTTTTATTTATGTTTGTTTGTTTTTTAATTATGAAAATGTAATTTTCTTTTTACTTTTTCAATGGAATAACTTTAAGTATTTTTAGTTATTTCATTTAAAAAAATTAAGTTTTTAGATATTTCTAGTTAGGTTACATTTGTCTTATACTTTTAATGAATTAATATTCCATCTCTTTTGCTAAGAAATTAAAAAAATTCTATTAATTGAATTTGGATGAAATGAAATATATGACCTGATTAGCAAGAAACTAGATGGGGGAAAAACCAACCGTTATAAAAATATAAGTGGATTTTGAAGTACTCGACCTAACTAATGTTTGACTTGCGTTTTCTATTAGAAAACTACAAAAAATAAAAAAATAAAAACCGAATTAAAAATACTATCCTTCTTTGAACTATTATCTATGTCACGAATTGTATCATTTCGGAATCTCCAAATCACCCACCACGTAATCTTAATAATAGAACCAATCAACTCTTTCTTGGACTTATGCATTTCGATCGACTCTAACCAAGTAATAAAACACTTCGGCTTTAGCGAAGTAGGAAGATCCATTTGCATCCACCTTTTTAATCACAATCCAAGTCATAATAGCAATGTCACACACACCAAATAAATGTTTCACCGTTGCGACTTGGGAGGACACAAAGAAGAAAGAATATCAATATCTCTATTAAAAAGATTTTGTCTCGAAGGAAGAAGATCCAAAAGAACCCATCACAATAAGATGTTAACTTTTATAGGGATGAATCTATTCCATCTTGTAGAAATCCTATCATCCAAAAGAATTATCCTATAAATATGACTCCTCAACACTTTGACCGTAAAAGTCTCATCAAACTCCAAGTCTCACACCCATCTATCCATAGACTCGGACCAAACGACATCCCTCAACACATCCAATAAATCGGCTAGCTGCGATAACTCGACCCCGCCTCTCGGATCTCGCCTCCGATGCCACTTCCAATCATCATAAGATTATTCTGCCACACCTTTGGTTTTTTTTAAGAAAAAAAGATGATGTTACATCGATTTTCTTTTTGTAACTTAATATGTATAAAAAATATTACAATAACTGGTTAATGATCCACTGTGATACATGTACATCCTATGTGGAACATATATTGATCATATATTAAAATTTTAAAATCATCAATCCTAAAAAGAATGTGAGGTTATGGACCATATATTTGGATGACATAAAGAGTGAAAGGGAAACAAAAAAAAAGTATGATAGTTTTATAGAAGACTAACGTGAGCCATGACGTTAATTAACATCCATAATTGAAATAAAAGCATGAATAAAACATGACAAAGTATACCATGAATTTTTTTAATTTTTTTTAATTCCTTTATTTTGACCAATTTAAAATGTGCCAGTTAAATATTTTATAATCGAATTACTTTCAAGTAACTTATCACTGTGTAATTTTGTACTGCTTTAGTGATATCACAATTTGTTTGATGTTTGATTATACTTATTTATTTCTTTAAATATCGCATTACCTTTAATTAAAAAACCGCTTAGTTATAAACTATAACTTAGATATCGAAAGAGGTTGAAAACATGATCGTTAAATTGTGAGATTTAGATGGGTACTGATGTAGTTACGGAAGCAATCAAATGGCTCAAATAAGCAATCGATAATTACACGTCTCAAAAGGAACCAAAAGGTTCAAGAACAAAGTTCTTTTTTTATTCAAACTCAAAAACTAATTCAAAATAATAACCCTAGATCCTAATTTATAACTAAGAAAGAGAATTCTAATAGGAAACCAAATAACGATAAAATAGAAAATTAAAATCTATACTATATAATAAATAAAGGTTTCTCAATGCCACATGTCGCCTCCATATTCATCCTTATAAAAATTTCCCCGCCTCTCTCTCATAATAAATACACTTTCATATTTCAATAATAATATATTTTAAACAAATTATTAATCTATACTCTATAATAAATAAAGGTTTTTATGAGACAAGTTTTCCCGCTTCTCTCTCATATTAATTATACAAGTTTTCTTTAATTGTTTTTTAATTATTTTTTGTTTTCCACCTCTCTCTCCTATTAAATAATAATGATTTCTATAAAAAAAATTATAAACGTTTTTTATTTTAAAAAAAATATAGATTTGTTCATAAAACATTTTTAGAAATTGAACATTTATTTCATTATTTTTATAAAACAATTTTTAAAAAGTAACTATATGATGTTTCTAAAACTTATATTAAAAAACTACGTAATATATCATAAATACGTAACATGTAAATATTTATTATTAAAATATATAGCATTGTATTTATTCAACCCGTGTAATACACGGGGTTTATAACCTAGTACCAAATAAAGAAAAGATAAATGAAATAAACTCTAAAATTTCAAACGTATATGCTCCTGCATCATACTCTTCGTCTTCGAAAAAACTCGTCCTCGAGTTTCGCCTCTAGACCAAAGCCACATGGATCGTAAGGAACATCGGGCCGTGATTTTTGGATATCCCCGTAAACAACAGTTGCATGTGACCCCCCTAATTTCACTCCACCTCCACCTTTATGTGTTGTTTGTATGGATCCATATCCATGTACCGAAGCCATTAATATATCATTATCAAAAACTTGATTCTTATTATTAATAACCAATATCTCTTCTCCAATATGAATATCGTGTCCTTTTTTTAACCTCCACTAAAGCAAGAGATTTAAAATCACCCTTTTGAAATTCCATAATCCTTGGGTATCCCAACGTTATTTCCGGCATGAAAGATGGGATTATCATGGAAGCCACAGGACCGCAAGTCACCGCCGTAGGATGTGTTGCAAGTCTAGCAACATTTTCTTCGTAAAAAATAGGAGCAAAGGCATTAAAGTGCTTATTGTATGAGCATACCATGGCCTCGTTAACCCTTTCTTTGCTCCCTAGTATCGAACCAAGAAACTCAATGTGGGAATCTTGAATCTGAGATGCTTGATGATCTAATCCTCCCAAGTATACTATATACGACATTTTGTTTTTTATTGCCAAAGATGATGAAATTTCCCTAGTGACAACGTCATCATCTCTATCGGTCCCTTGCAACGGTTCGCCTCCTTGAACGGCCACCCCGTTCAAAGCTTGTATAACCCACAAATAGTCTTCTTTGTTCACCTCTTCATCTCCGTACTCATCGAAACAAGGATGTGAAGGATAGAAAAAACCGCCATGGGTAGGATGCTCCTCATCCCCGGTTAACCCGCTCCCGACGAGTTTTTCCGGTTCTGTTTCCTTCCCTGTCAACGATGCCTCAAGATCTTGGACCCGTTTCTTGAGTTTCCGGATCTCGTGTTGTAACTCGAGGCCTCGGACTCGTCGTCGTAGTCGTTTGATCTCAAAATCCAGTGGGTCACAGTTCCCGATCTCGTTGCCTCGTCCGGCGAATCTACGGTCACGGTTGAATCGATCTTCACGAGCACGTGAATCACCAATGTTCTTGTCGATGCCTCGGTCGGCGACTCTTCGAACAAGAAAACACTCGCCTTCACGTAGAGCCATTTGATAAACCAAGAGCTCTGATACCAAATGATGCAATTACGGAAGCAATCAAATGGCTCAAATAAGCAATCGATAATCGCACGTCTCAAAAGGAACCAAAAGGTTCAAGAACAAAGTTCTTTTTCTATTCAAACTCAAAAACTAATTCAAAACAATTACCCTAGATCCTAATTTATAACTAAGAAAGAGAATTCTAATAGGAAACCAAATAACAATAAAATAGGAAATTAAAATACCAAATAAAAAAAAGATAAATGAAATAAAATCTAAAATTTCAAACGTATATGCTCCTGCATCATAAATGATGCAGTTACGGAAGCAATCAAATGGCTCAAATAAGCAATTGATAATCGAACGTCTCAAAAGGAACCAAAAGGTTTAAGAACAAAGTTCTTTTTCTATTCAAACTCAAAAACTAATTCAAAACAATAACCCTAGATCCTAATTTATAACTAAGAAAGAGAATTTTAATAGGAAACCAAATAACGATAAAATAGGAAATTAAAATACCAAATAAAGAAAAGATAAATAAAATAAACTCTAAAATTTCAAACGTATATACTCTGCATCAGGTACTAAGTTATATAAAATCTAAAGAACTGGACAGAGGTTTTGAGAAGTTTTAATGTTCATGTTTTTAAACATTTTCTATATGTTTTATAAATACTTTAAGAGCTAAATATTAATATTATGATTTTGGGTTTATTTTGAATGGGGTTGACGAAAAACTTATTTTAACATAATTCATTATATTTTTTATATATATTCATAAAATAAAAGTAAATATAGGAAAAGATAGAATAATGTAAAATATTATTTGTTCGAAGAATTTTATTTATTTATTTTATTTTCGGATGTAAAATCTATATTGTATAATAAATAAAGGTTTTGATATGACACTTGTTAGTCTCTTATGTATTCTTATTTTTTTTTTCTGTATCTCTCCCATATTAATTATACAAGTTTTCTTTAATTATTTTATTTTTTATTTTTTCCTCCTCTCTCTCATATTAAATAATAATAATTTATATAATTTTTTTTATAAAATGCTTTTTATTTTAAAAAATATGTTTGTTCATAAAATATTTTTATAAATTGAACATTTATTTCATTCTTTTTATAAAATATTTTAAAAAATAACTATATAATGTTTCTACAATTTTCAATACTATAGAAACATCATTTTTAATCCTTAACTTTCAAATTATGAAAATTTATGAATTATAATTATTTTTTTCATTTTCAATATTATTGATTTATTACTTAAAGTCATTACTTAAACGTAACTTCAGTCTTGAGAAATTCTTATAATTCTATGAATTTTGTTATTTTTAACTAGTGTAGTATAATACGAGAATCTAACCTAGTATCATAAAAAATTAAAGGAAGTGAATTGTTAGATTACATAATAAAGATTAGGTTCAGGTAAAAAAGATTCTAATTCTAAGAAGGGTGAAATGATTTAAAATCATTAAATCAAATTGTAGAAAATATTTAATGGTTAAGATTAAATTATAGGAGAAAAAGTTGTTGGAAGGTTATTTTAGTCTTGACCACTTTTGTTGACTTTTTATCAAGTTCCCCCCTCATTTTTAAACATTCATAACTTTTACGTACGACATTATTTTTTCAAAAAAAATTACACCATAAAAAAGAGCGTTTTTTTATCTTTAAAACGAGTATAGTGTCGTTATAAACAAAAAAGAAAAAAAAAATACGTTTTCCAGCTCATTGTATAATACAAGTTCATTGTGTAATACAAGTTCATTGTGTAATACAAGTTCAATGTGTAATACAAGTTCATTGTGTTATATGTATTTATCATTGTGTTTTACGTTTTTTAGCTTATTATGTAATACAAGTTCATCGTGTAATACAAGTTCATTGTGTAATACCACATCTGGTCAATGTGTAATATCTGGTCATTGTGTAATTAGTTAGGTCATTGTGTAATATAAGTTCATTGTGTAATACAAGTTCATTGTGTAATACAAGTTCATTGTGTAATACAAGTTCAATGTGTAATACAAGTTCATTGTGTTATATGTATTTATCATTGTGTTTTACGTTTTCCAGCTCATTGTGTAGTTAGTAAGGTCATTGTGTAATACAAGTTCATCATGTAATACAAGTTCATTGTGTAATACCACGTCTGGTCATTGTGTAATACAAGTTCATTGTGTAATTAGTCAAGTCATTGTGTAATACAAGTTCATTGTGTCAAATATTTTTCATCATTGTGTTATATGTTTTCATCATTGTGTTTTACGTTTTCCATCTCATTGTGTAATTCGCTCATTATTGTGTAATTCGCTCAAATATGTCAGGTCATTGTGTAATATGCTCATTGTGTAATATCAGTTCATTGTGTAATATCAGGTCTGATTATTGTGTAATAGCAGACCTTATATTACACATTGACCTGGTGTATTACACATTGACCTGGTGTATTACACATTGACCTGGTGTATTACACATTGACCTGGTGTATTACACATTGACCATTATGCCCTTCCTTTAAAAACAATAAAATGACACATGTCAAGCTTAGAATCCTTCTTACCCTTCTTATTTTTAAAACCCTTTTTACTATAACCTAACCCTACATAATAATAGATTAAAGAAGGCTTACTTGAAGGGTAGCATTTCCACATAATTTCGGCCACCTTACACTTTTATTATTATTATTATAATTATTTTCGTTTTCACCACTTCGACAGTACACGTCTAACCTTAAATTTCATGTAATTAAAATTTGCACTGAATTTCAGCCACCTCATGCTTTTAATGTTTCGATATAAATTTATTTGAAAACAGAGTAGTATTCAAAATCGAATTTTCTTTATCGTAATATATATATAGGGGAAGGATCATAAGAAAACTCAATGTTCATGAGAAAACCAAAAACTATTTATTTAAGGTAAAAAAATAAAAATCATAACTCAAAAAGTAAATCAAAAATAAAAAATTGCTTCGGATATCTTGTTTACCACGTTGTCCTCGTTCAAAAAAAAACTCGAAAAGTAGTGGGTTTTGCTTTTGGGTTTAGTTTTTTAGGTTTAGTTTAGCTTTCAGGTTAGATTTTTGGAGGGGTGGGGTGGGGGTTTAGGTTTTTGGAGGGGTGGGGTGGGGGGTTAGGTTTTTGGAGGGGTGGGTGGGGTGGGGGGTTTAGGTTTTTGGGGGGTGTGTGAGAGGGTAGGTGGGGCGGGGTGGGTTAGACTTTTTGGTTTAGTTTAGGTTTTTTGAGGGGTGGGGTGGGGGGTTTAGGTTTTTGGGGGGTGGGTGGGGTGGGTTTAGGTTTTTGGGTGAGGGTGGGGTGGGGGTTTAGGTTTTTGAGGGTGGGTTGAGTTTTTTGGGTGTATTACACATATGCAGTAGGAGTTTTTTGGTTTCTCATGAAAATGAGTTTTCTAGTGAACTCACCCATATATATATATATATATATATATATATATATATATATATATATATATATATATATATATATATATATATATATAAAGTGGCATTACCGTTGTGGTATTGTAACGAACCGAACATATTATGAGCGAATTACGCGACCTGACACCCGCCATGAAACGCAAGCATTCAATTAGCTATTTTTAAAGTCTTTGTACTTTGCAATGATTTATACATTTACAACCCATGATCTAGTGGTCTAGTGGTATGTTATTTGTTTTTTAAAAAAATGACGTGGATTCAAATTCTTACAAATACAAGATTAGATAGAATTTAGATGTCAAAATTTACTCTTAAAAAATTTATATATTTATAAAAAACTCTCATTTTCTCATACTTTTTATACATTTATAAAAGGGTTTCATTTTATAGACAATTAATATGTGGATGGGCCCCACGTCAACCCGAAGTACGAAAAAAAAACTAATGTTTTCCCGAAGTACGTAGATAATAAAATTTATTATCGAGTATTCTAGTTTCTTGTAATTAAGATTACTCCTAGTCATATACACATCATTCCATCTTGGATGGGCCCCACGCCAACCCTTTCCTTTTAATTGTTGACAAGTTCACAGTTGGAATTTATATATTTTTCATGTTAATAAATTGACGATATGCAATAAAAAAAATAATAATAAATAATTTGACAGACATGATGGAATTTTGACGAGTTCACTATTGGAATAAACTCACTTGAATGAAGTTATTGGTGTTCCTTTAAAGTTTAAATAAACACAGTAGAATTTGTTTTGTTTGGTTTGTCGTTTATTTTGTTTTTTCTCTGATTGTACATTGCTAGCTCTTGATTTGGTTGTATTGATGTTTGCCTTTCCCAAAAAAAAAATAAAAATACTAAACGACCTACTCTTTTCTAACAAACCGGTTTTAGTCACTCAAGTATTCGAGGTAGTAACAAACACTGATAAAAAAATAATAAAGTGGTAAAAAACAGCAAGTTGCATCATATTTCCTACTCTTATGATTTGTTTATTGTTTAAGTTTATGTCATGCATCGTTTGTATAGTACTGTTTTTATCAAAATTTTATTTTTAAAAATTTAAATAGTTAATTAAAAAAATAAACATTTTAATCATTTAATTATCAACTACTCTAGCAATCTTTTACTCAAAAACTAAATTACTATTTACTTAAAATTTGTAGCCATCAATTTTCAGTTTTGGTGGTCATTGAGGTTTTTTCAAGGGGTTTCCTTCTGTGGAGGTTATGGGTTCGAATATTGTAAGGTGCACTACATAAAAACTAGAAACACCATCTGCAAATTTGAATTCCTTGAGGGGTGTATGGGTAAAATGATGTCTGAACCTCCCTTGGTAAAACGTGCCATTTAAACTCATGCCGCTAAAAAAAATTAAAATTTGTAAAATGTATACTACGTTACATAATAAATATAGTTATATTATTTCTTACTATCGAAGTAAAAATCTATACTATATAATAAATAAATATTATTTAGTGTCACGTGTCGCCTCCATATTCATTCTCACCATTTTTCCCTCGTCTCTGTCTCTCTTATTTAATGCATTTATTTCTTTTAATAATAATATATATTTAAATAAAATACTAATCTATCATAATAAAACACATTTATTTTAAATTATCCCTTATTATAAAAATTTTGAAGTTTAATTATGTAACGTTTATTTCAATCAAATAGTAATTGAAAGTCAAATTACATTAAATAGTAATTAACGTATTTTTGAAACCCATCTATATATTAATTTTTACATATTTTGAACTTTGTTTTTATCCTTAGTATATGTAATATGGTTTTAGTTTTACACCTATAAAATATATAAATAAACATTTAAAAATTTTATATATTGATATTTTTCATTTCGTGTGTACACACGGGATTTAAAATAGTGTAAAATAAACAAAACAAAACGTCAGTGTTACATTATAGTGGGCCGTAGAAGTGGGTCATGACTCAGGATGGCATAAGCGTGCTTATCTTCGAGGTGCATACGGTCATGTACACCCGGATACTTATCATATAACACGTATAAAACAATTCCACATGTGTGACATATTTTCTAACGACGCCGAACGTTATATTTACAATGGGGTCCTCGTTGAGATCCAATAAACAAATATTTTCTAATGATAGCGTGCGGGAGGGTGTAGAGAGAGGAAAAAGGAAGACCGTAGGATGAAACCGATGAACGGAAAAGGGTATATGCACTCCACATCATGTGGACATCACGTATTGACTTTGATCAATGTTATTTTTTTTAACGGCGAACATTGAATGTTGTGACGTCACACCCTCCCGTTACATGGGAGAGCCTCTTCCAACTTTGATCAATGTTATGGTATAGTGTTTGACAGCTTGCTGGATATACACGACAACTTAAACCCTTTAATGAAATAGCTCACTCTGACTCCTCACACCCAACTATATATTTTCAGTAATAAAATAAAGCTTTTTTGAAATTTCTTTTACATGTACATGTAGTTTTTTATCATCACATCGTGTATAAAATGTAAAGTAAAACTGCGTACGTTATGTGATCTGATCACTTAATGGATAATGCGTAAATACGGACGTCAAGTCAAACATGTATTTTTTTATTGTTTTACTACATCTGTTTTTAGAAAATAGACATTAGTAAAATTAAGCTGTATTTAATATTTACTTTATTTAATACCAACCTTTGTATGGTCACACATGACACATCAACATTTTCTATATAGTTTTATTCTTTAAAACGTTTGAGGAGTTTATCATTTGAACATTGAATAGATATACACCTTAAAAACAAGCATTACATATTATATAAATAATAAAAGGAATAATTTTAACTAACGTCACGTGAGATCGTTATCGCTATATAGAATATACAACGAATCATAACCAAAATTTTCCTAAACTTTTAATATAATTTTAATTAACTTTACATGAGATCGCTATCGCTATCGCTATATACAACGAATCATAACCAAAATTTTTCTAAACTTTTAATATAATTTTAATTAACTTTACATGAGATCGCTATCGCTATATACAACGAATCATAACCAAAATTTTCCTAAACTTTTAATATAATTTTAATTAACTTTACATGAGATCGCTATCGCGAGCTATATAGAATATAGAGCGAATCATAACCACATTTTTCCTTCACTTTTAATATATATTATGAGCCCACCTAAATTGACTTGCATGTTCTAAATAGATGATAAGTTGTATAATTTCAACAAGTGACAACACTGGTCGAAGAAAATTATGCGAAACATTCTTAAGTTCGGGGGTGCTAATATTCTGAGAATTAATTCTAAACTTAATAAAAAAATTTGGTCATCAAGTTTAGTTTTTAATATAAATATAAGGTTTAGAGGTTATTGTAAAATATGATTTTGTTCTTAATTTTATAAAAAGAGTCGTGAAAGTTTTTACAAAATAACAGGGTGTTTTTCGTGTGCAATATACCATTATGGGCCAACAAATGTTTTAAACTAATTATTTGAGAACTGAAATTAAGATAACTTTTTCTACCTCTAGGTTAAATAGATTTTTAACATTCATTTAAGGATTCGAAAAGATTCTTGATTCAATTGATAACAATTACAAAATAAAATAATATTAACCATTAAAGCATGGGGTATACCGATATGATTGTGGTGTAGTGTGATAATAAAGTGCATGTCACGTGACGTCACGTCACTATACTTATTATCACACCACTCATCACTTAGTAAGGGGTATACCCAAGTGGTTATGGTGATGTGATAATTAAATGTTTTTTTATTTATTTTCATTTAAAGTTTTAAATGAAAACGAAAAGCATCTAAAGTTTTAATAATTTTGATATGTAATAAAAAATTTAATTTTATTTAAAAGGGATAAGTACATCTACAATATAGTATATTCTTATATATATTTTTTATTCAATTAAAATGAAAGTACTGAGCTTTCAAATCACTTGCAGTATGCTAACCTACTTTATTATTATTTTAAGTTTTAATTCTTCCTATTTCAATTTTATTTTACATTGTTCTGCTTTCTTCCTCTCATCTTCAACCTCAGGAAGGATACCTCCTCTCATTCCCAGGAACCACGCCTCATTTCCCCCCGTGAAAAAAACCGCGGGAATAGTTCATGGTGTTAAAAAATTATCAAGGGGTAGTGTGGATCTTGTTTCACCGCGTGATTGGGGAGTCCAAATAGGACCACATCGTGATTTCATCATGTATACCTGATGCTCTTATGATTACTCAATATAAAACAAATCTATACATGATAAATAATTAATTTGTTTGTCCTTAAAAATTTCTTTTTCCCATCAATTTTTTCAGCTATTTATTATTTCCTTTTTCAAAAATTTCATTTATTTTTTTCCCTTATAATAACAAATTAATATTTTCTTTTATTCAATCTGTGTAATACACAAGTTTCTAACTTAGTTTATATACTTATAATAGCATAGACACTTTGTAACTATTTTTTTTAACCATAATAGATAATACAATTTTGTTACCGAAAAACCCAAAACCAAAAACCCATTTCACTTTCACACTATATCTTTAAACTATTTTATAGAAAAAAGTATTTACATCGTTCTCATTGTTTTCTACTTAATTTCGATTTTGTTACAAACATTCCACTATCCATTTCTCATTTTCTACTTAAATAGTTTTAAAATCAAATCATCTCGTGTTGGCTTTTATGATCTAATAGGATTGTTTTTTCCGTTACTAATATGTTAGTTAATGTGCCGTTATCTAAAATTCATTGGTATCTAAAACGTGATTTTCTTTCCAAAACTGCCAAATATTAACATAAATGAGTTTGCTTTTAATACTTTATCGTCAAACAAAAACACATAATTTCAAGTTAATTTTATTCGTAGAAAATAAATCCTTTTTACAAAATCATCTAAAAAAAAAAGATTCCCAACAACTTTCCAAGACGGAATCTTTGAACTTTGACGATACCGACGAGCTAGGCGTGACAGAATCTCAACTTGATCCCGTGTGACTTTATTTCCCAAAAAAACCCGGTTCACATTAAACCCGGTTCACTCAAACCCGGTTCGAGTTACCATTAAAATTTAACTTTATGCCTATATATAGCCCGCCTTGTTTGAAGACAGCCCTCACAAAACAACTTTTAATCAGCCGAAAAATTCGCCCCTAAATTTTAATAATATTCCACCCCCATCAACTTTTAACCACCGTCTCCGTCATCAACCACCATCACCACCACCACCACCGTCATCTTCCCATTGATGGCTATGACCACCAATGGCCTCTCCTCAAAACTAATCCGATCATTCTCCCGCCGAGTCAACTCATCCACCACCCTCACCACCCCAAGATTCCGTTCCGCCCAAAGAACCACCATCAACACCACCACCACAACTATTCTTCAACCACCGACACCGCCGCCGCCAACTTCCCAATCTCCGAACATCGCCGTCACGGACGACGCACGTGACTCGATATTTGATTTTGAGGATACGAAGGGTTTGTTTTCGTCTGTTACGACCGGGAAGTTGATACGGTCGGCGGCGAATTTGAACCTGGCGGCGGTGGAGCCGGTGGTGGATATGGGGGTGTGGGTGATGAGGTCACGGGTGATGCAGGTGGGGTTGTTGAGGGAGGTTGTGTTGGGGAGTATTAAGCATACGTCGTATGAGCATTTTGTGGCGGGTGCGGATTTGGAAGAAACGGGTCGGACTGTGAAGAAGCTTTGGGAATCCGGGTTGAGAGGGATGTTGGATTATGGGTTGGAACATACGGTGGATAATGAATCTTGTGATAAGAATGCTTTACAGTTTATTAAAACTGTTGAATCTACACAGTCTTTGCCTCCATCTTCTGTAAGTTTTTTTTATTTTTTAAGAAAAAATTGTATTTTTTTTATCTTCTTTAAAAATTAAAATCACATTCCCTTTTTATGTACGGATCTGTACCTCCATATTCGCTCTGTTTTTTTATTTGTATATTTAATTAATTTCACCAAAATTTATTTGTTCTTGAGCCTTTTTATTTTATAAAACCCAAAGTCTTGCCTTATTTTATATATTTAGTATGTTTTCCACCAAAAGTATTTTTTACCAGATCATTGAATTGGTGGGTTGTAAGAATCCCAAATCTTGTTCTGTTTCTTGATTTTCATGTCTTTGGTTCTTGGATCATCTTATTATTATTTTTTACATTTCTTGTTTTGTTAAAAGAAAAAGTCATTCTTTATTTACTCCAAAAATATATTCCTTTTTTAATATTTATTTTTATTTTTAAATTTGATAATCCCATGTACGGATCTGTACCCTTCCATATTTGCCCTGTTTATGCCAATTCTATTTGTATACTCGAATTATTTTTTATCAAATTTATTGTTTTTGATCCATTTTATTTTATAAAAACCAAATTCTTGCTTATTTTTTTAATTCAGATCATACAATTTGTGTGTTGTAACTTATAAACCCAAATCTGGTTGATTACATGTCTTTTGTTTTTGGATAATCGTGTTCTAATTTTAATTTTGCATATTCTTGAAGATGATTTAAAAATTGAAATCATATATTTGAAAAGATTTGATTTTTATTTGATTCTTGAATTTACCATAATCTTATAAAAATTAATCAAATTTTGTTATGAAATCAGGTTAGCTTTGTGGTGGTGAAGATCACAGCAATTTGTCCAATATCTTTACTAAAAAGAGTGAGTGATCTTCTTAGATGGGAATACAAGAATCCCACATCAACAAATCTCCCATGGAAGCTTAAAACCCTTCCAATCTTTTCAGAATCCAGCCCCTTTTACCACACTTTACAAAAGCCCTCGCCTTTAACTGCTGAAGAAGAACATGATCTTGAACTAGCCCACCAGAGGCTAATCAACATATGTAACAAAAGCATAGAGTGTAATGTACCTGTGGTTATTGATGCCGAAGACACATCGATCCAACCCGGTATCGATTACTTCACATATTCAACTGCTGTGATGTACAACAAAGGCCAAAAGCCTCTAATCTTTGGCACAATTCAAGCATATTTGAAAGATGCTGGTGAAAGATTGGTTGAAGCCAAGAAAGCTGCTGATAAGATGGGATTGCCAGTTGGGTTCAAGCTAGTGAGAGGTGCATATATGTGGAGTGAGAGCCAATTGGCTAACTCACTTGGGGTGGAGTCTCCAATTCACAATAGTATTAATGAGACACACAATTGTTACAATGGGTGTGCTTCATTTATGCTAGATGAGATCTCTAATGGTGCTGGAGGTCTTATTCTTGCCACACATAATCTTGAATCAGGTAAAAGTTTAAAACTTTGATGTTTTTGTGACATGGGTTGCATGATTTGTGTTTAATTAGGTTTATTTAATGTTAAAGATTGCATTTTTATGTTGTTGAGATGATAAAAAGATAAATGTAGTGCACCAAATTTGATAAATGTATTCTGAATCAGGGTTGTATTGAATTGGTTACTTGAAAATCGATCGTTGAAAACAATTATCTCGAAAGCGAGGTATTTCTTGAGACGAATTAAGATCTTTGATTCGATATGGATTCACACTTACTTTGTGTTATGAATGGATTATTCAGGAAAACTTGCTGCACAAAAGGCGCGCGATTTGGGCATCGGTAAAGACAGTGAAAAGCTAGAGTTTGCTTCACTTTATGGAATGGCGGAGGCAATGACATTCGGGTTGAGGAACGCGGGTTTTGGTGTTAGCAAGTACTTACCGTTCGGGCCTGTTGATCAGATCATGCCTTATCTTTTACGGCGAGCCGAAGAGAATAAAGGGTTATTGTCTTCTTCGAATCTTGATAGACAACTCATGATGTAAGTGTTGTACTTTGTGCAGAACAAGCTGTTTTTTGATGGTAGGTTTTGAATATTGTATGGTGGTGTCTTTTTGCAGGAAAGAGTTGAAGAGGAGAATGAAAGCTTATTTTGGACAAGGGTTGGTAGAAACTGAGAATCAGTTCAAATCACAGGCTGGTTCTGTTGTGAAGTTAAATTAGGTTTAAGATGGATGAATTTGCAGGGCAATTTTGTCCCATTGGAGATAAACAGGGACAGAGGGACAATGCAAAAGTGTAAATATGGTTTAGTTGGTTGGGAGGGCCTCTTGCTTGTTAGGAAGTATGTTTAGTTGGTAAAACTAGTTATAGTTTCCAATATTTGATGTTAATGACCAGCAGCAGAGGTTCTTTTGTTTTTAATGGGACTTAATAAATGAAGATTTTGGAATAAGTTTTATTTTTTTCTTGGTGTTTCTATTTTTCTTTAATAAATTTGGACCTGGTCAAGTACATTTAACAGAATGCAAAACATGAAAATTGTCTCCCCAATAAGACCAGGAAAAAGAAACCCTGCAGATTGCTACACAGTTCTTGTGTTTGCCATCTCTATCATGAAGTTTAGACGATAAGTATCACTAATTCATAACTTATTTAAACACATACAATGAGAGATCACGAGGCATCCGGTGGTTTTTTTTATCAATGAATATGAGATCTTTAAAATCAAGATCATATTTTTTTTTTTATCAATGAATATGAGATCTTTAAAATCATAAGATCAATCGGTATTCATGATTAATTCGTAATGTATGGACTAACTACGAGTGGTGTTGTGCAATATTATCTATCTATCGATTGCATTGATTGACCAAATGTTTGTTAAAAGAATATGACATGAGTTAAGGATGATATACCAACCACAAAATAAACTTGGTTCAGGTTCAAAGTTCTTCAAGATTAGATAATAACAGGATCACCACCAAGTCTGTTTGATACAGCTGCAAATTCAACCTACATTTGCTCATATAAACAAACAAAGATACATCAATATTACAATCTTTTCAAGCTTTTCTTTCTTGCATCAATCTTCTTTTTATCAGCTTCAGCCTTGACCAACCCACATTCCTTCTTATGTGTAGCCATGTGTTGCGGTGCAGCACCAGATCCACTACTAATTCCAATCTCACCCGTTGGGTTCAGTGTGGCACCAGTTGTTGGGTGATCCTGCCCACTCATCCCTTTCATGGTGTTCAATGAAGGGGCCAACGGCGTAGGGACCACCACACCTGATTCCACGTTTTTCGGGTCAACGCTACACACCGAAGAGGTCTGGTCAACTGTAGCAGCCTTGAACTTCTGTTTTGGCCTCAGAGCATGAATTTCAGTATACAGCCTGCATATTGTAGTCACCACACTAGCATTTCAGTCTTCAATTAGAGATGATGCACATATTGTTCAACATGTGTTAAGCATTTATTCATGCCAATAATTCAACATTTCAAAATTTCTTCATGCTCATTATTCAAGATCCAAGATTTCTATAAGCCATTATTCGAGAGTTCAAAAAACGTTTTAAGCTGTTATTCAATCGTTCAAGATTTCTTTAACCCATTATTCAATAGTTCAGGATTTCTTTAAGCTTTTTGAAGTTTCGAGATTCCTCTAAGCCGTGATCTGATATTACAAGATTTGTTTAACGTTTATAAAATTTCAAGAAAACTAAAGCATTATTCATGATTTCTGGAAGCCACGTAGTTGACACGTGAAAAAGAACAAGGCTTTTCGCTACATCAACTATAAACAACAAAGCTGCAAATGACAGCAGATGCTGACCTGGCAAGTCTAGCATACTCCTCATAATTTTCAAGCAGCAATTTGCCGGCCTGCTCGTTTAATGCTGATTCTGGAAACAGCTCAATCAGTAAGCATCTAACTACCTGCAATAAGACATTGGAAAAACAAAGCTTAGTGATTTCTAGCTGCAAATAAGGTGAAAGAAAAAAAACAAAACTTACAATTAAAACATGACGTAAGCCAAGACTAGGATTCCAATCTCTTTTCAACGTGTTGACACAAATTTCACCGTTTGTTGCGATATTCGGATGGAAAATCTTGGTCAAAAAATAACCTAATACAATCACATTAAAAGAATGAAAAATACTTGTTTTACACATTCATATTTGGGCAGATTACACAAAAAAGCAACTCACTTTAACAAGTTAAACACATTAAAACCACTACAAAAATTACCCGTTTGACCTATCACCCAATCCGTCTGACACATCCAAATGCAACTCCTCTGGCATTTGTATATCTTATAAACAATGAGTTTAGCACCAAAGTTAAAAAATATTAAGAAATGAAGTGAAATAAATTGCTAGTTATAGCAATTCTCTCTTCATCTTAGACCTTGCTATTTCATAGCAGGTGTATATCATATATATTATGTGTTCATCTTCATCACCAAAGATATAAAATTGTGTGGAATGAACATAGAGATGCAATTAAAACCCATTTATGATAAACGTGTTAGTTCGAGTTAAACTTTGCGTCTACAGGGCAAGTTTCAATTTAAACAAAAATAAAAACATCTTGAATGGGTCAAACAGGTCAAAAGTCATAAAGTGTATTCACAATACATAAAACCTCCTAAATCGTTTTATTTCTAACATCAAAGTTTTGTAATCATACTTAAAACACCAAGTATTCATAAAATTCAACAAACGGATGACAAAAAACGTTGCGGGGTGGACCAACACGACCTAATCCAATTTGACCTGTCCTAAAAATAACCCATTTTGACTGATTATTCAGCTTGTTAGACCTGCACCTTTTGCCAATTCCATTTCAATGTGCTATAAGCAGGATTCAGTAATTACAAAACCATTGCATAAAAAACAGTGACCAAACCTTTAGGTGGCGAGTGTGGGAAATCATGAGAAAGAATCAACTTCATGCGAAACACACCATTCTCATATGGAGTCCCAGCTGCAAACCAGGGATTTTCAGTCAGAATAACAGACATAATGTTTCCAAGAAAATTATAAAACAAAAAAAATGTTACATGGGCCTTCAATATCTGCATATATTGTTGAAAAATCATCATCATTTACTCCTACTTTAATTCCTAGTGGTGGGGTTTCATCAAGATTCTTCAACTCCCTAACAAGCTGCTTTATTACATTTGGAGGAAGATTTTCATTGGTCGCCTGCAAGAAAAACAAGTAAAGAAACGTCGTATCTCTCAAAGATCACACAGAAAAGTAGTATGAAAAACAAATTCTATAATTTAACATATTATCCATCTACTATATGGTTTTAAACTACTAAAGAATTCATGATAATATGATATAGAATGAAAGTCCTAGCATTACTAAAATGTGTGATTTTCTAAAAGTAGCACTAAAGTGGTGTGTGTTCGGGTACGTACCATCAACCAATCAAAGAGCTTTTTACAAATTCACAATTCAAGTATGCAAAGAGATGGAGACAATCACTTCAAATCCGGTATGGATTGCCAATTCTCTTTAGAGTAACCTGTGAAACACGATCCTTTTCACGATATTAAAAGGAGGGTATAAACAAAAAACATCAAAAATTATTCAATCTTGAAAATAGTGGTGGATACAGAAAAAAAAGAAAAAAAAGTCACACTACTAATAATTCTAATGAATTATACATACACATAACAATTTTCCCTAGACCCCAAACTCCATGAAAGCAAACATAATACAGGTTTAACCTACACATATAAAATATTCACCCATCTTGAAAAGTGGCTTCCTTTTTCAGTTGAGAAAGAAAACACCAAAATGGCATTTTCAAAAAAAAAAACTATGAATTTACTAAAGAAACTACATTCATAACAAGCACATCATACTTCAAGATTACTGAGTAATTTACTCCCAAATTATTTATAAAAAAAATAAAAAAATCAAGATAACTACCTCAAACTAAAGGCCTTTGGTTGGTGCCTTTCTTTTTTGTTTTTTATCATATAAATAGAAAGCTTTCAAGGGTTCCATAAATTGATGATCATCCATGGAAGATACCCATTTGAAGAGAGAGGTAAAGTTGAGAGTACTGTGGTCCTGGTTAGATACAGAGATAGATAGATATGTATCAACACCTTTTGAAAGAATCAAGACCAAATATTCATAAAGGTTGCACCTTTACCCATCAAGACAAAACAAGAAAACAAAATTGAAACCCTAGTTCAATAATCCAATTGCAATAAAGAGGGAAAGAGCAATTTCATCTAAATTAAACTGGGTTTTGTAACTCGCAAGAAACCCAATTGCAACAACACATCGAATTTCAAATCATCGAGTACATAAAAACTTGAATTGAAATGAATATTAACAAATGCCAGTAAAACCCACCTCAAATTGGAAACATGTCACTAGTATATGGAATCGGAAAACTTCATGAAAAATGATCGATTGATGATCTCCCTTTTTGAATGATTGAAGAAAGATAAAGGGTTGTGAGTGTAGAATTTCAATTATTTCACATACACATTTGTTAAAAAAAAAAGTAGTAGACGTAAACCCGCGAATTACGACAGAGTTATTCATACTGCGGGAGATCTATAACGTTATGCTTATAGAAAGAAGACCGTTGTAAAGGTGTATTCGGATTTTTTGAAAATGGGAGGGATAAAACAACGTTTTAGTTCGTTAAATCAAGAAATGACAGATGCAAGCGAAGAGAGGACCTTGATGACAAAAGAAGAAGTGACTAAAGGAGAATCACTCGAACACGGTATATATATATATATATATATATATATAGAGTTCATATTCAGGGGGTGTCTTCACTAAAATATGTAAACGATAGAAGTTGCTAAACATGTGACCCAATCGTATATCATTAACAATACCGATATAAAGAAATTTACCTCTGAAAAAATTGATTCTTTATGGAACGACTCTCTCTATATATTTATACTTAACTTAAAATACGGTTATTACATTAGAATCTCCAATAAACCAAAACTTACATGTATAATAATACAACCATGTGTATAAATAGGTAGGATTTCAACAACATTAAACACTTTAATTAAGGTTACTTAAAAGTCTATAAGATTATAAATAAACATAATGTGGCTGTAGTTTAGTGGTAAGAATTCCACGTTGTGGCCGTGGAGACCTGGGCTCGAATCCCAGCAGCCACATATTTCTCCTTTTTAACTCGTTTTGCTTTCTGGCTTCACATTAATTGTATATGGATTTAACATTAACTTTATATTTTATCAAACTTAACTTTATATATACAGTTATTGTTATACAAGTAGAATACATATCGTCATTCAAAAAGAGTAGGTTTTTATGGTTCTGGGAGAATCAGCAACTCTGAGGGTTTCTTCAATAAGTTTACGTGCTTTCTTGCTTCTTATCTCCATCCTCATGCTTTCACTTTTTTCGATCTTGTCATAACTGCTACGCGAAGAATCTCCCTCGTTAACAACCGATTTCTTTACCTTCAAACACCTTAGTTTCGTCTTCAGCGTCGCCATCAACCTCCCCAAAACCATTCTTCCTATAAATTAACACCAAATAAGATTATTAATTATAACCAACAAAAAAGGAAGTTAAAGAGCAAACCTGAGTGAGGAGGTTGGAGATGGTAGTGGTTAGTTAGTGTGTAAGTGTGTGTTTATATATGGTGAGGAAGAGAGATGAATTGCGTCTATATAATTTATATATATTAGTTAGGTATTTTTATATTTAAAAGTTAGTTTTGTTGTGGTAACATGTTACGTGTCTTTTGAAACATGATTACTTTAACTTTAAAAGATAAATAAAATGATAATATGAATAAAACAATCAGTCTGGTTATTGGGAGTGCATGTTGCATGCTGGAGTTATCTAAATTGCATATAAGAAATAGTTGTACGACCATATTGAGATATGATACAAGGGTTAATAGTTATGGAAAACAAATCTCTCCTAAAACTCAAAAACCTGAAATATTCAAAACATGTAATGGGATATAGGTATACGGGTATTAGTTTTAAAAATTTCACGGGTTTGGTATTGGTATGGCACTAGGTGTCCATTGCCAGTGAACCTGTTTACCAGCATTGAAACATAATATCATTATATAATCTTAAACGATATAATAATAGTATGTTAAAATTGTTAAAAACTTAAAATTACTATTACAGAAATGTTAGAAATGTAGTTGATTATTTGATATTTGAAATCGATTTTGAGATAAATTTAAGATCGAGCTTTAGGTAATTAAGAGACAGTCCAACCGTGGGTAATTGTTAACCACATAAGAACATGAACAAGTATAATTATACTAGTGGGTATACCTGTGAACTCGATGAAATGAGTAATGTGTACCTGACGAGAATAGAACTAAGTATAAGACAAATTTTTATAACCGTGTTTGAGACTTATATGCTTTAATGTTAGTGTAACACTTGTATGCTTTAATGTAAGTGATGTACGTTCCTATTATCATAGATACTTGTATCTAAAAAAAGTGTTTGGTATAAATAAATTTGAAAACAAATCGTTTTGAAACTTTTAAGTAATAGCGTGACACATATATGGTTATCGTTGATTTTATTGATAATATTTGCTCAAATAAATGTAACATAAAAAATAAAACCCTAAATTAATATTCTATAATTATGATCAGGAGTTGATTCAGAAATTAACGGACTCCTACCTAGACCAGCTAGACAAGGAGAAACATGGTAGATAGGGCCCAAACTTGAAACGTGTATAACTTGGAATACATTTGGAGTTATGAGGCCCATAACCAGTGGAAGGAAAGGTCTCAATGAGCCGGATAATGTGACAAATGCTTACAACGGTTTGGCCCAATTAACTGACCCGAATTCTTTAGTTAAGGGACCCGATTTCTCCATTCAATGATTTTTCCCAATTTTCTCAATTTTCAACGCTTTTCTTTTCTATGTCCAAACGTGTGAATCTTTGATTGATATAATTTGCGCG
The DNA here is from genome assembly GCA_023525975.1 of Smallanthus sonchifolius. Classification (NCBI taxonomy): domain Eukaryota; kingdom Viridiplantae; phylum Streptophyta; class Magnoliopsida; order Asterales; family Asteraceae; genus Smallanthus; species Smallanthus sonchifolius. Next base: position 52,642,799 of record CM042041.1, on the reverse strand, counting down.
TTTATTTTTAGTTTTAATTTAATGATTTGTAATTTCAAAATTTTGACACACCTGTCAAATTTAAAATTTCCTATATATAATGTCACCTTATATAATAAAACAAATCATTTAGTTTTCTAATAAAATCTTCTTAGGTTTTCCAACAAATCATTTATTGTTTGGCTTCCGCTCTGCTTCAAATTACATAAGAGTAAAAGTTTCATAAAACAATGTTGGTTATGCCACGTCTCATGTTATGGTTGATGGTTTTTTTTACTTAAGTGAAATTTAGTTTATCTTATCAGATTATGGTTGGGAGATATACACTAAAAGGGCCTAGCCCAGTTGGTATGTGCTCTCGCCAATAGGGTTGGTGGCCCATTGGTAGAGAAAAATCCTCTAGAAACACTAATGATTGAGGAAGTTATTGGTTCAAGTCTCACTCTATAAGAATCAAGAAATTTACCTTTCAAAAATAAAAGTTGGTATATGCTCCCGCTGCTATCCCATTCACACCCTATCCACTTCGAACCATGGGGGTGGCATTTGTTTTTTTTTTTACTTTTTTGTTATTTTTTTTATTCTATATGTGTGATTTTAAATCAATTTGTGTGATTTTAATAATGTTCACTTAATGCAGTTGAAACTTAAATTTCTTAGATCGTTAGATGAGTAATTGTGTAATTATTTAAAAAAGGAATTTTCTTACGTTATTTTATCACCAAGAATACTTTTTGTGGCTTATTTTATAATAATAAGTTTGTTTTATCGCTCATATTTTGTGATAGTGTGATTTTATTATATAACGTATTATCGTTCATATTTTGGTTTGAGCCCGTCGTCCAGCGTGTAGCGTGAGAAACAATCACTAGTTCCGTAAAAGGTTTCTTAACGAATATACCAAGCTTTTTAGGTCATCTGAATTCGATTATTCCATTCATTGTATCAAGTCAAAGAATAAAAACAATACCTTAAAACTTTTCATAAACAACAAATGATAGATACAAAAAGCATACATTCATTGTAAGAAAAGTATTATAATGTCAATTAATCTAACTTCCTTTCCAAATTGGACCCGCAACACTCGTTTGATCATAAAACATTAGGTATTATTCGTTTTTCTTATATTTTATTTTTCATGTCTCATTTATACGGTATGACTTCCTTAGCTCGTCTTATTATTAAACTAGTTTAGAACATGTATCTACACACGAGGCGAAAATATCAATATAGAAAATTCTTAAATCTTTATTTATATATTTTATATATTAAGAATAAAAAACCAAATTCAAAATACGTAAAAATTAATATTTAATTGGGTTTCGAAAATATGTTAATTAGTATTTAATATAATTTGACTTTCATTTTATTATTTGATTGAAAAATAAAAAATACATAATTAGATTTCAAAGTTTCTTATAATAAGAGATAATTTAAAATAAATATGTTTTATTAGTATAGTTATTATTTTCTTTAAAAACATCTTATTATTAAAATATAAGGGTGTATTTAATAAGAGAGAGACCGAAAAAAATGATAGAAATGAATATGGAGACGACACGTGCCATGAAAACATTTTATTTATTAAATAGTATAGATACAACGAAAAGCGAGAATCATTTTTATATAACAATTACGCCTTATTATTTCTTTTATAAATCCTAAATCACCAACTTCAAACAATAAACATATACCGATCCGTCAATCTAGTCTGATTTTGAAAAATAATACATATAATTTTTGTTATAATTTGATTGGACATGGGTGGAAAATGGACTTTAACGTCTTGGACCCACTGCTTTACAAGAATTATATTTGATAACACATTAAACGCAAAAAAATGAAAGAGAGAAAAATGGTGAATGGTTATAATATTAACAAGTGGGAAGACGTAGGCCAAATAAGTGACATGGAAAAGTCTGTTTTGTGGACTTAAAAGCGAAAGAGACGACCACGAGTGTCGCTATTTTACTCAATTTTTTTTGTCATTTTCGCCTTGGATTCCGTATCCATTGGGACCTAAGACTAGCTAGTGATATATTTTAGAATCACAAGTAAGATCCACTTGAAATCATGAAGGGACAAATAAACTTAATATAGTTAAAGCATAGCCTCATCCAGAAAGCTAAGTCTAGTTTGTGTAGTGACGGTTCTAGCATATTTTGGGATCTAAAGCGAAACTTAAATATTTTGAGGTCATTTTATATGTAAGAGGCAACAATGAGCCACTTATCAACATGTTCCACGCCCAACGCTACTCCATATCACCCACGCCCCTCCACTTACGGACCCATAACACATAGACTTAGCTTTTTGATAGTTTATAGGCACTAGGCACGGACTTTGTAATAACTTCTACACCATTGCCCCTACCTAGATCATAAAAGTTGTTTAGAATCATTAAGTAGATCAAATCCTCCTTCGTAATAGCCCCAACTTTGTCATAAATTATACTTAAAGCCACACTGATTCTCGATATCCATTGTTGTTGAGGAAGATGAAGTTATCTATAAAGGAACATATAAAGTTATGACATGCTCGCCACACGTATAATTATAATTTGTTAGCTAGGTAGGTTAGAGTTTCAAACAATGCACCCGATGGTAATCGTTTCTTTATAGGCATGTAACAATTCTACAATCATGATCCATTCTTCAAGATATTAGTTTATTTGGGTAATTTTTGTTCTATATAACTTGAGTCGACTCAAATTATATGGTAGGTCACTATTATGAAACTTGCAAATGTAGAACGTGTCCAAATGGGTTGGCACCAATAACCGCCATAAAAAAAATATAACGGGTGAACTCGTTTTGATACTTCCTTTCTAAAACTATCCATTTCAACTTGCGCCTATTTTGGTTTCAAAATTTTGTTATAAGCTAGAATCTTTCGTTTTTTGGTTATAATTTCAGGTGAACCTAAGTTGAAAATTAAGATCAAGAAGTGAATGTGTATCCTTTACTCCGAGTTGTACACTATAAATTTGATAATGGAAACATTAAAATTGTACTTAAGGGGCGTTTGATTCATTGAATGTTTTGTAATTGGAATTTAAATGATTCCTTTCATAATGTGTTTGATTGACATATTTGTTAATGAAATTGAAATATAAAAATACCTAAAAAGACATAATTACACTTTAGAAACTAATAAAATAACAAACAAAAAATCCTTTAAAAAAATGTTGATGAAATTATGAATTCTATCAATCGAATAATTTGGTTAGAATTAATTTCAATTCTAATTGCTTATTTTAGCCAACTAAACATGTAAAAAATGGAATTTACATTTCAGTTACATTAAATTTTTATAAATTTTTACCAACCAAACATGTCCTAAGCCTTAGCTCTGATACACTAGGTAGGTGTGTGCTAGTCAGTATATACCACTTGGTGAAATAGTATATAGTTGTAAGTTCTTGTAGACGTTGATCATGTGTTACTTAAAGTTTATCCATAAGTTGGAGATCCAAAACCTGATGAGTTTTTAAAGGTTTGACCCTTCATAATTTAGCATAGTAGCTGAAATGTACAGAGAAAAATGAAAAAGTGTACATCTGAATTCTTTTTCCAACTTATACTTGCGTCCTGGAGAGGTGCAGGCCGGTGCTGTAAAAACTGAAAAGTGTACGAGGAAGATGGGAAGGAAACTGACGTCTATTAGTATTTATATATAGGTTAACTTGTGTTTTGGGCCATTTTAAATAAGCCCAACATAAAATATTTATTTATCTTTTTTTTTAACGACGAGAGAAATTATATTAAAAATTCAAACACTATCAAGAAGCTAGAGACGGCAAAATACCAAGTACAAGAAAAATTAAAAATTAAAACTACACCAATTGGACCACTCTAAATTTCCTAATCTAGATCGGTTTTTAACCCAAAGATAACTTATCGACTTAATGTCCTCCAAGAGTTTGAACATTGGAGGTCTTTTGTTATCAAACACCGCCTCATTTCTTGCCCGCCAAAGTACCCAAGCAGTCGATAAAATCACTGCATTTAAAACCTTTTTTTTCGAGATTCCTCCACTCCATAGTTATGAATTCGTAGTATGTCCTTGAAAGAGAACGCGAAAATGGGGGGGATTTTGCACCATTGTGATATTATCGCTCATATTACATTTGCAATTTCACACGACACAAATAGATGTTCGGCCGATTCAATCTCGTCACCACATAATTTGCAAACACTAGAGGTAACTAAAACACCCCTCTTCATAAGAGCACCAAAAGTGGGAATTCTTTCCATTTCGGATCGCCAAGCATGTATATTTATTTTTAGAGGGACCCAATTATTCCATTGAAAATTAAACATACCTTCATGTGAAGAAGCGGTGATTAGTCTATCCTTGATAAAACCCACTGTGAACTTACCTTGGCTATTGCCGTCCCAGCCCCAACTATCCTCCAAGTTTGTGAGGGTGATTCGAAAAATAATAACTTGACATCTTTGCAACTCATCTAATTCGGCTGCACTAGCTAGAGGCTTCTTCCATTGCCAATTCCACCCAATCCCATTATTAGCGACCTTGTACCTTTTATTTACTTTGCAGTCTTTTTCAGTCTCAAGATCAAAAAGCACGGGAAAACATGTACAAAGAGGGTTGGGCCCTGCCCATCGATCAAGCCAGAATCTGATGGTATCTCCTCTCCCCACTTTCCCGACTATCATGCGATCTAAGTTTACATTATGGTACTGCAAGAGAGGGTCAATACTGCAAATATTCTTCCATACACTAGAAAGATTATTTCGAACCGGTAAAAACAAGCCAACATATTTCTTGTGGTGTATAGCATTCACCACATCTTTCCACATTCCACCGCTTTCAGTTGCGAACCTCCACCACCACTTTGCCAAAAGACTAACATTAGTGGGGTGGAGGGATCCCAAACCTAAGCCCCCCCCCCCATTAATTTTGGTAATATTACACGATCCCAGGCAACCAAGTTAATTTTTGTTGTGTCCCCGTGGTATCCCCATAGAAATTTCCTTCTAAGTTTTTCCAATGTCTCGATTACCCCAAGTGGTGCTTTATACAAATAGAAATAGTATATCGAGAGGCTATCAAGAACCGATTTTAATAGAGTAAGACGACTGCCGATTGATAGCGTCTTCGCCTTCCAAAGGGAAAGCCGAGACTCCACCACCTCAATTACCGGGTTCCAATTTTTAATCCTATTCATATTGGCACCAACTTGTAGACCCAAATATGAAAAAGGAAGGGAACCGGAATTACAATTCATCAAATTACTCATACCTGCCAATTCTTTCGCCAAAACCCCAATGCCATATAGAGTACTTTTTTCAAGATTGATTTTTAGACCGGAGGATAGAAAAAAGCACCGTAAAATCCGGATTATGTTGGAGCATTCATGTCGGACCACTGCCCAAGAATCAAAGCATCATCGGCATACAGAAGATGGGAAATACACGGACCACCATTAGGGCATTGAATCCCATGGAAAATACCAATAGAGGAGGCTGTTTTAAGGGACGAGGTGAGGGCTTTCATGGCAAGAATGAAAAGATAAGGGGACAAAGGATCCCCTTGTCTCACCTCGCGATAACATTGGAATTCCGGCGTGGGGCTCCCATTAATTAGAACTGAAGCATGAGCCGAAGATAAGCATCCATTAATCCATTGCTGCCATCTATCTGGGAAATTCATCTGAGCCAAAATTGAAATTATAAACCCCCAATTTAGGGTGTCAAAAGCTTTTTCTATGTCTAGTTTGAAAAGCATGGCTTTTTGCTTATTTGATTTCACCCAAGACACTAGTTCATTGACAATTAAGGGCCCATCCTGAATGTTACGATTGGAGAGAAAAGTGGATTGTTCATCAGATAAAACATAACCAATGACCTTCTTTAGCCGAATTGCAAGCACTTTGGATATCACCTTATAGATCACACCAATTAGGCTTATTGGTCGAAAGTCAGACGGAATCAAAGGGTCCTTTTTTGGGATTAAAGTGATAAATGAAGAACTACAACCCCTACTAATTAATCCCCCATCATAGAATCTTTCAAAAACTTGCATAAAGTCGGATTCAAAAAAATCCCAATAAGTTTTAATAAAGAAGAAATTAAATTGTCCGGGCCCGGGGCACGGTCCCCGCCACACTCCCAAACAGCGGCTTTAACTTCCAAGAGAGAAAAAGGGGTTGTTAAAATGATCCTATCTTTCGCAGATAATGTTTTGAGATTTTGACCAACGAAAGACGGCCTAGACGCCATGGGTTCAAGAAACTTGTTACTAAAAGAACGAAAGATTTCTTATTTAATCTCCTCCGGATTGGTACACCAAACATTATTTATCATCAGCCCATTAATCTTGTTATTAGACAAATTGCTATTTATGATGCCATGGAAGAAACTTGTATTATCATCTCCATCTTTAGCCCATCTGGTCTTTGCTTTTTGCTTTAAATCTTTCATGTTAAACCCCTCTATCTCTAGAATATCTTTCTTTATCCCAACCCTAATTTCAATTTCCGCTGTAGTGAGATCAATGCTTTCGGCTTTTAGATCTAGATCATCCAACCTTGCCTTTATGCTTGAAGTTTGAACATACCAGGATACGATCTATCTTCAACCCATCCCCAAAGACATACGTGAATTGTCTTCCCCCCATTTGGTATTCCATTGTAAATAAAGTCATTAAAGGATCTAGATGTGGCATGATTAAATTCTGTATTTCTTCGTTCATCAGGCTCATATTTCAAATGGATGGCTTTATTTTCATCACCAACTCCCCTAATATTGAGAGACATAAAATTCATTGGGGAACAATGTCAGACCCCTCACCATTAATAATATTCCTAACTTGTCATTCAAAGCCATCCATTTGAAATCCAACGCAAGCCCCCCACTTGAATAGTATCGGCAACTTCATCATCGATCTTGTTAACTACGACATCACCAGTAGGTCATTATCGACTGTGGTAGTCGGTGCCTCATCAACATTCACCGCAGCGATTTGGAAGTTACCAACTCGTCTAAAAGACCGAATAGACCTAGCCGGAATATTTATTTATCTATTCCGACGACGAGCACAAGAGTAAAATAGTAAAAGTAAAATTTAGAAATGCTAAACACTAATAATTGAAGAATCATGCATTTTCTTTAAAGTTTTAATATTTTTTACTTTATTATTTTATTAATTTAGTATATAAACGTTAGTATTTATGTAAACTTTAGTAGTGAATCACTTTATTATATGACACCGAATGGTAAAAGAATTATATAAATAAAATTAGACAATCTAAATGTCATCGAAGCACGAGCATACAAGTTAAAGTTTTTAGTTTTTTTCCTGTTTTTCTCATATATTTTTTAAAATATGATGTTTTATAAAATTTATGATTTGAAGTTTCTACGTGTTCATTTTTATCGGCATTTTGACGTGAGTTCCTTGCACAAGGTGAAAATACCGGTGTACAGGTTGTTGAAACCGACCCTTACACATTTTAACACACTCACCATAACTTGCGGGTTATGCCTACTCGTTACTATACATTAATGACTTTAAGATATAAATTGATTGTGACCCTCCAGTTAAAAGTTTCTGGTTCCGCCACTGTCTCTCTCTCCTCTGTATTTGGGTTACGCGGCGGTGATGGAGACTGTGGCGGTCTATAAAGTCGCCGATGGTGGTAGTAGTAGATAACTACGACAGGTGAAGGTGTATGGTGTTGGAACTCCAATCTGTGCGTCTATGTCGTTCTTCTGGGCAGTTTTGCAACCCTTCATGGTGGTAGACGTCGGAGACAGGCAGAGCAGTGACCTAGGGTTCCGTCCTACGCCGATTCCCCTATAAATTCCCATTTGGCATCCACCGCCGCTGAACATTAGTTTGAAATCCGTCATCTGCCGCCGTCGATTGTTTTTCCTTCCATTTTAGGTATAGTGGTTTCTTCATTATTCAATGATTATTCATATGTTTTTATTTTGTTTTGATATGTTTATTTTTTTATCTTAATACCCTTTTTAATCTTTGGGTTAGTTTAGGTTTTGTGGATTGATGTGATATTTGTTAAGATCTGGTGTAAAATTTTGTAATCGAGGTCATCTGTATTTGAATCAAATAGATGGCAGGTTTTGATCGTTTCTGATTTGGATATAGAGCATGATGGTTTATTTCTAATTTTTTATGTACTATATATTGTTGTTTGGGCCAAAAATAAACAATTGCACTTGGTATGATTAGGTTTAGTTTCTTACCTTTTAAGGTTTGGGTGGTTAGGGCGGGTTGGGTCTGTGCTATCAACTTTTTAGAAGGCCAAAATGACAAAAGGGTGTGTTGAATGTTGTAATATTTTATTTTATTATATCCCCCTGTTTGACTGCTTCATGGTGTTGTGGGATAAAAATTACATGAAATACGACCTGCGTAAATTTTCTTTCGAATTTCAAGGAAGAAAGAAAATTAACATTATTTGGAATAAGTGTTGGTTTAGAGAATTCTATGGCAATGGTCTGCTTATAATGTTGCATTTGTTATCTCATATAATATGTAAATATAAAAATTGTTGATAAATATGGTTTTTAAGATTATCATGTTGCAGGTAACATATGAATGTCATTACTTAATATTAACTATAAGTCTATAACTTTCTCATGTTTGTTTAATTGTTTTGAGACTATCATAGCTAAGTTACCATGTATTATTATGCAACTTTGTGTATGTTTGTTATATGAAATATATTATCATCATATCTTATAAAGGTAAAGAAAGAGCACAACTTCATGTTATTATTGATGTTTTTGTGCAGATCATATATCACTGCACCGTTCGTACCCTAGATGGAATGGTTGTTCAGTCTACTCTCTCAGAATTCGACGGTGCATTGCTTAAACCTTCATTTTTTTAAAGTTATAGTTTAACAACTGGCTTTTATTCATATATGTGTGTGTGTGGGTGTGTCTTTCTGTAAGTAGAATTGGTTGGTTATGATGAAAATGAATCTGTGTATACGGTTTGTATTTTCATAATATCCTTTGTTTAAAGTCATGTTGATTTATTTAAATGCACTAATTAACACCTGAACTTTTTTTTCCTTATTATTAATTCTTTTACATGTTAAATTGCTAAACTGTTAGATGGGAGGGTGTGGCATGTGGGATGGCACCAAAATGGTATATGTGAGTTTCATTCAAACGTTGGTGACATCAATTGTGAAGCTTCTTCCGAGTTAAATCATTTTGATGTTGTGTTTGTGAAGTTCTTTACCTTGGTAAGTATACATGTTCTTATAATGCACAATTTCATGATATGACTATAGGATCAAGTATGTTGGTAAAGTGATTGAATGTGTCTCAACACTTAATAATCGCTTTTTTAGAAAATCCTTATTGAGTCCATTCAAACGTATTTTAGAAAAAAAAATTAGGTATACATGTTATATTGCAGCTTTCATTTTTTTTTGTAAATGGGTCTAATTGTGATTTTTGATAGGTGGTAACAGGTTAAGTTCCATTCATGGCATGTGCTTTTTGTAATCAGTGGTTGCTTTCTATTTAATGCAATTCCAGATTTCCAGTACTTCATCTTTTTTTTAATTTGTTAATTGCAAGTTCAAATTCATCATGTCCGATTGTCCAGGAATAGTTATTATAGTTTGGATTTCAAACTCTCAGATTTCTCTGACGCGTGACCACCTTGATTTTAAACAACATGATTATTACACTCCATTCATTTGTTTTTGTTTTTTAGAATTTAGTAGTTTGGATTTAAATCAGCATCCATATTTGACTTTTGCTTACTGAAGTCAAAATTCATGCTTAGAGGTTTTAATGATTGTGATTTGTACAAAAAAAAATAAAGTGTTATTTAAATTCAGATGATGATAGTTTGCAGCTCAGGGCTGGAACCTCCTTGCCTGGTTTGGTTGCTGCAAGAGTAGGTGCGAATGTTATTTTTACTGATGACTTCAACATATTATAGAAATATATAATTTTTTACATTACAACCCTGTGTAATACACGGGTGTAAAACCTAGTTTTTAATAAAGAAAATGTTGCAATGTAGGAAAACATAACATTCATATTTCTAAACACTTAGACTATATGTAATGATAAGGTGAAGGATTTTTTATGTCACGTAGACCAGAGCCTACATAATTATTATTTTTTTAATTTAATTAATACTAAAATTAAAACGTAATATAAAAAAAACAATATATAACATTTAAAAAACAACATAATATTAAAAAAATAATATAATACTAAAAAAAAGACATAGTATTAAAAAGAAAAAACAACATAATACTAAAAAAACCAACTAAACTACATATTATATTTTTCTTCAATTTAATCAATTTCTCTCACTCATCGCCGACCAAATGATCGATGTTCATGAAATAAAGTCTCATATCGCTCGCTTTTGTTTTTCCTATTTTATTTTGAGCTTCTTCTCGGATATCTCGTTGAACTTGGCTATCCGTTCGGATATGGTGTCTAAACTCTCCTTGTAAACGTTAACAACGGGTTCGCCTAAGGCAGGGCCGGAGGTGACCATGGGCGAGGAGGGCGACCGCTCAGGGCCCGCTTTCACGGAGGGGCCTAAAATTTTTAATCTTATATATATTATACATATATAAGTTTTTTTTAAACTATTATAGTATGTCATTTTTAAATTTTTTTTGTCTTAATAAATATTTTTTTATTTAAAATTTTTATCATTTGGGGCCCATTTTTCTAGATCGCCCCTGGCCACTAAATCCTCAGCTCCGGCCCTGGCCTCCGTGGGTTGTGGAACATACCCCCCCTAGGTTCGGGTTGTTCGGGCAGTACGGGTTGTTCGGGTGGTTTGGGTTGTTTACAAATTGCCATGGAAACATTTTTAAAATTTTTATAAAAGTATAGAGAGAAGGATGAAGAAATATAGAGAGAAGAATGAAGAAATTTTTATAAAAATTTAGTTGTTTAGGTTTGTATTTATATAGGGTAAAAAAAAGTAAATGTTAAACGGTAACATTTGTTTCAAACGGTCAAAAACATTAAATGTTAAACGGTAACATTCCCACCACCCGCCCCTCACCACGCCCCCCTTCACCCCCACCCGGCGCTGTGTTCCACGCCCATGGTGGGTGAGGTGGCACCACGCCCCTGCCCATTACGCATAGTCTTATCGATTATAAAATGCCATACACCATCTAAAATGGTCCATAAAATAGCATCAAGTTAACTGCCATCACCGTTAAATGTTACAAAATCATTGGATCAATGAAGTGACCACGATCATTTTGATGGAAGGGAAAACCTAAAGGTACCTTCAAGTTGGAATTCAAAACAGCCACCATCGATTCATGCATCATCTGCAATTCAATTGACACGGAAACAGTTCCTTCCTAATTCCATATCACGAGATTTGAACTCCCCGTTCAGGATGTCATATCGATTTATAGGTTATCCTCCAATCCAAGGAGACATGGCCTCCAACATCGTATTTATTTTCACATGTTTGAAGGGGACTGGACTCCCTACGGGTTTACTGGTGGGAGCAGTTTGAAAAACGGAAGTCGTCATAATCATTGAAAATTTCAAAATTAATATAACTTTAAACATTAATGATACAAACATATAGACAAGTTTAAACTTAAAACACTATTCATTGTAAAACATAAATCATGTTAAAAATTAATCTTATTAAACATGAAATAAATTAAAAAAGATCTGTTCACTAGAAAATACAAAAAACCGATCGATGGGCCTGTTCGCACGAGTTATCCATTAAATAGAAAGATCAAACCTTGTCGCGGGCCGCACTAGGCCCAAAATGAAAAGAGAAAACTCTTTTTAATCATTTTGTTTTTATGTTTTTATTATTAAAAGTAGTAAAATTTGATAGCAGCATAGAAATATTAATTTAACTACGTTAGAATCCCGTGTATTATACGGGTTGAATAAATATAATATTATATACTTAGTATTATAAAGTTTATATTTTTTAAACCCATGTATTACACGGGTTGAATAAACCCGTGTATTACGGCTTAGAACCCGTGTCTACACACGGGATAAAAAATATTAGTACATAAAGTTCTTAGATCTTTATTTATATATTTAAATGTGTAAAAATATATTATATATTCTAAAGATAGAAAAATAAATTCAAAATATGTAAACATTAATATGTAATTGAGTTTCAAAAATACGTTAATTGTTATTTAATGTAATTTGACTTTGGTTACTATTTGGTTGAAAATAAAAGTTACATAATTAGATTTCAAAATTTCTTATAATAAATGATAATATAAAATAAATGTGTTTTATTAGTATAATTAATATTTTCCTTAAAAAATATATATTATTTATATCTATATCTATACTATATTATAATGCACAACCAAAGAGCATCTTAAAATTTAAGTAATACAAGTATGAATGCTTAAACAATAATTACACATTTGCACCCTCAATTTTATTCAACATTTGATTATTTAAACAATAATTACATTTTTAAAATAACTACCATCCACGGTTTTTAAAAGACCATATCTTTTTCATACTTTGACATTTTTTATAAAAAGTTACACCCTAAAAACGAGCATTTTATTCTCTTTAGTTTGAGTATGATATTGCTATAGCTTTTTTTAAATTAGCATGTTACGTGATTACATATCAACACCTCCGTTTTTGTTTGCTCTATAGTAACTGGCGGTATTTTCGTGACAATCCCGAAAAAATCTAAAATCCGTCAAACGTCGCTAAAATAAAAATCTTAAATTCAATGATATAAGATCCGACTACTTTGACTGTTTTTCAAATACATATATAGCAAAGCAATTCAACCCATAAATTATAGCGGAATCAACCAAACCCACGGTAAATATATCTATTTCCATGCAAGTCTTCCATTTATAGTTTTCATATTTCATCATTTGTGTTTATTTTATAGACCATATTTTTATTGTAGTGGAAAAATAAAAAGTACAAGCGCTAAAAATGAAACCGGCTAAACACATTTAGTTTACTATAAATACAAAGCAAGAGATAACCATAGACTTTGTTGATAAAGAAACCGCAATATACGTACGAAATTAAATATTCTTTGTTCATTGAATCCCTGGTTATCCTTTGTAAGACCATAATCATAAATCATCCATGAAGCTTCATGTCATTAATGAAGGTAAAACTCAAGTCATAACAAGAAGAACAACATCTTCAAAGATATTAGCCCATCTTATAGCCCTAACATTGATTCTCACCATTCTCCCTATTTACTACCCTTACATTCGTTACATTCTTGAAAAACCAACTTCAATAAGATCATCTTCCGATGATCTTGTACATGTTCAAACCACCACCATTCTCTCGAGCCACCACCCCCTCTACCGCAGCCATCTCCTTCCTCCCACCCCTGAAGAGGAAAAGAAACAAAACATGAAGAGGGTGGGAGGAAGAGGGGGCGGCGGGAGGTGGTGTTAAGGCTGCCAGACAGCCGTGGTGGTGGTGACAAGTCTTGTGATTTGTATTCGGGAGAATGGGTGGAGAACCCTAAGGGGAGTTATTACACAAAATGACGTGTTGGGCGATACAAGAGCATCAAAATTGTATGAAATTCGGGCGGGCGGATCGAGATTTCTTGAAATGGAGGTGGAAGCCTTATGATTGTGAATTGCCGGTGTTTGATCCGGTGGAGTTTCTAGAGATGATGAGGGGGAAATCTCTTGCATTTGTAGGTGATTCTGTAGCAAGAAATCATATGCAATCTCTTCTTTGCCTCTTATCAAGGGTATGTTTGTCTTTTCACTTTTATATATATGCTATATGCATGTATATTGTGTGTGATATATATGCATTTAAGGTGAGAAATGAAAATGGAAATAGGTATTGAGAATTCAACACATTACTGACCTTACTTTTGGAAATGAATTAAGGTTTTGTTATTTACTTCTTGAATGTCCAATATCATGCATTATTTCCAAGGTTAGGAACATGTAATTGTGATAGTTATGGAAATGAATTAATATTAGATTGAAATCCTAACTTTTAGGGATAATTTCATATATAATCTCTAGAAAACTTGTCAAATATCTATACTATATAATAAATAAAGGTTTTCTCATTACACGTGTCGCATCCATGTCCATTCTTATAATTCTTTTTCCCGCATTTTTTTCTCTTATTAAATACAGCTTTATCTTTTAATAATAATATATTTTTAAAGAAAATCCTAATTATACTAATAAAACATATTTATTTTAAATGATCTCTTCTTATAAGAAAACTTTGAAATCTAATTATGTAACTTTTATTTTCAATCAAATAGTAAATAAAAGTCAATTTAAATTAAATAGTAATTAATGTATTTTCGAAACTCAATTATGTATTAGTTTTTACATATTTTGAATTTTTTTTTCGATCCTTAATATATGTAATACATTTTTACAACTGTAAAATATATATATATATATATATATATATTTAAGAAATTTATGTATTGATATTTTTCATCTCGTGTGTAAACACGGGTTCTAAGCTAGTTATATATATATACTAGGTTAGATTCCCGTGTATTACACGGGTTGAATAAATGTAATGTTATATACTAAGTGATGAAAATTTATGTCATTAAAAACCTATGTATTACACCAGTTGAATAAACCCCTGTATTACACATGTAATATAATCTACTAACACATACGCGCGTCAAAATATGTCTTTAAAAATCTATTTTCACGTGACAGTTACAAATTCTGTTAAGTTAATTTTTAAAACTTTTTTTTTAAAAGTCGGGTATTGTTTTTTTATATAATTAATAAATGTTAGTTCATATTAAATTCATTTAGTTAATGTATAATAATTATTATCCATAATCAAATAATTAGTATCCATAATTAGATTAATATTTAATAGAGAGAGAGGCGGAAAAAATATGATAAGAATGAATATAGAGACGACACGTGACACTAAAAAACTTTTATTTATTATATAGTATATATATATATATATATATATATATATATATATATATATATATATATATATATATATATATATATATATCCAAACAAAATTTCAAATATTATATATATCCTTATAAAACTTTCCAAATAATATATATATCAATGTTAACATATTTCATAGAAAATAATTAATAGTATAATCAATACCATGTATTTTCTAAAAACTTTAAGACTTGTTTTTATGAACTCATCTTTTTATTGCTTTTTAATCATTTTTTACTTTTTATTAATTTTTTACTTCCTTTTCAATAGATTCGATATTTTATAACGATTTTTACAGATTTTAAAGTTAGAAGTTTAATTCTATATAATCTATATTTAAAATTTTTCTTTACATTTTATATTGTTCATAAATATGTCATACAATTAGTTTTTATATGCATCGCAACAAATGTGAAAAAATTAAGATATTTAAGAAGAAAATTTAATTGAGTCAATTGGAAAAGTTGTAAACAAATTAGTAAATATCGTTGTAAAAAAAGTTGATTCAATTGGTAAAGCAGTAAAAAAGCGTAAAATGAAATTTTAATGTTTTAAAAAACTTTAAGGTAAAATAAAATGGTCATGTTATGAATTGTTAATTTGAAAAAAAAATGTATCTCATAATTCATACATCTATATTTGATCAGGTTGCATATCCGAATGATGTTTCAAACTCAAGTGACCTAAATTTCAAGCAATATGAGTACCTAGAATACAACTTCACCATTTCAATATTTTGGTCACCCTATTTAGTGAACACCGAAAGAACCGACCAACAAGATATAACACAACCATTCAAACTCTACCCGGATGAATTCGACGAATCTTGGACATCCCAAATCGAAACTTTCAACTATGTCATCATCTCAGCGTTCTAACTCAAACCGCCAAGTAATTGGTTGTCTCTACTGCCCGGAAACCACCATCCGCCACCGCTCCTCCACCTTCAGCTACTGGAGGGCGTGACGGACCGGTTTCCGGGCAGTAAATAGCTTAAAGGACTTCAAGGGTATTGAGATCTTTTTTACCTTCACATTTTGAATGTGGCCGGTGGGATAAAGGTGGGGATTGTGTAAGAACAAAGCCTTTAAAGAGTAATGAGAGTGTGATGGCGGATTATAATTTAGAAATGTACAAGACTCAATTACAAGAGTACAAGTTCGGGGAGCGCGAAGGGAGGAGAAAGGGGATTAAAATTGGCCTTATGGACATGACCCAAGCCATGCAACTGAGACCAGATGTGCACCCTAGTAAATACGGTCATTGGCCATCACAAAATGTGACCATGGCTAAAGACTGTGTCCATTGGTGCTTACCTAGTCCCATTGACGCTTGGAATGATTTCTTGATGGAGCTATTCAAGAGAGAAAAGGGTTATAGGTAGTCTTGTATGCATTGATGACTTGTGCAATATGCATTTAAACTTGTACACTAGAATATTGTGGTTAGATTTTATTTCATGATAGCTTATATTGTTGTTTAGTTTAATTCTTCATTTGATTAGTTAGTAAAATATAATAATAGTTGGAACTTGGAACCTAGTCACCTTTTGATATGGATTGGGCTCAACGCTTTCAGTTTCGGGCTACCTCATATGTTTCAAATGGGTTGGGTTCGTCTGGGCTATGGTCCATTGGTGCTTCATGCTTGCCTGGCCCATATATCGTCTGGGTCCATGTCCATCACTTACTCTTTGCAACTAATCTTTCTAGACCGTTAAAAAAAACTAATCTTTCTAGAATAAATTTGTAAACTTGTAATATATAAATTGTTTTTAGAGTTCTAATAAAAACAAATAAATGTTGGTTAATCCACTTTGATATTACACGTTTACTAAACTAAACTGTCCTGTTTTGTTGATTCTAATAAACACATTAAATGTTTTATTTAGTTTATCAATAATATTTAATTATTAGTTAAAGGAAAAATAATATACATGAATATCATCTAAGTGTTATCTTTTTTATTTAAGGTTATTCGTTTTCAAAGTTGAATTTAGAGATCATACGAACATAAATATATTTTTATTTATACCAATTAAGTAAAAATCTGTCTAATTTCAATAAATCATAATAATAGGAATACTTGAGTGGTCATTAGACACGTTATCCTTTTCCTTGAACTAATAAAAATATACTTGTGTGTTGTAACGGCGGCTCGGTTTTGAATTTCAAAACATAGATAAAAAAAAAAGAACGTTGCAACTTATATTTAGATATCAAGATAGCGCGTTGCAGCAAGGGCGAGTGGAAGTAACTCGCGTGTTGTCGCATTTGTGTTAAAATCTGTAACACTCGGTCTCAACAACCTGTATCTAAAAGGTTAAAGTGAAAACTAAATATAAAAGGAAAAACTATTACAAAGTAAATAAAAGAAAAGAATTTTGTAAAGAGGAGTGCTTGAGGGGATCGAACTCGGGTGTTCCATCTGCGTTTGTGGGTATCCAACCATCAGGCACCCCACCACCTTGTTAAATAATCCATTCCTACACTATAATTAGTGGTGTTTAAAATCGGATATCCCAAATTTTTGAATAGTTGAATTCACTATCTGAATCCGTTTCCGAAATTTTGGATATCCGAAATTTCATATACGGATTCAGATATTGAAACGGATATCCGTTTTTAAATTTTTTTATTAATTATATAATATTATATTTATTCAACCCGTGTAATACATATTACACGGGATTCTAACATAGTTTATCATATAATTATTTAAAAAATAATTTATTTTTTCTAATAACATCTAATATACACCAGAGTTAATTTACACTCATGGTTTGTTATTTACTAGTGGGTTGCCCCACGTAAAGCGTCGGGTATCACCGAGTCTATTTTGGAGATCGCAATCTAACCCGAACTGTCTTAAACACTGATTATATCTTAATTTTAAGTATTATAAATAGAATAATTCTTAATGTAGTGAGTTAAATAATTTTAAGCGTCAAGGTATCACCGAGTTTATTAAATCTTAATTTTAAGTATTATAAATAGAATAATACTTAATGTAGTAAGTTAAATAATCCCATGTACATTAAATAATAGTAATTATAGAGTGTTGAGCTTTATTTATAAAGATAAAGTTAAATGATAATTAAGCATATTTTATACATTGGTTTATAAATAACAATTTGTGTTACGTGTTTTAAAATTTTTAATAAATAAAAAGTATGTCGTTTTAATTTATAAAGTCTGAAGTGTTCTATAGTTCTTGACTTTCTTAATTCTATGTATCTCCAGAAATTACGCCCATGATTGATTTATTCGATGCACCTTCAGTCAACTATTTACGGCCAATCTTAGTGAAATATATTCAAACACAAGATGTGACACGTTCGAAAATTTCATCTTACATTTTAAAAAGGCTTTTTTCTGAATTTTAATGGGGAAATTTTACTTAAAGTTAATTATTTATAATTAGAACTGGGTTAAAAACCCGTGTATTACACGGGATGAATAAATGTAATGTTATATATATTTAGTAATAAAAAATTTATGTCTTTAAAACCTGTGTAATACTCGGATTAAATAAACCCGTGTAATACACGGCTTGAATAAAACATAATATAATCTGTTAACACATACATTCGTCAAAATGGAACAATGTAAATATATGATTAAAAGTTTTTTATTTGAATACTAACTGAGTATAAAATTGTTTTCAGTTTATAGAATTTATAAAAATATAATTGAACAAATTAATTAATGATAAACAAAATTTTAAATTTAAAAATGTGTAGATAAAATTTGAAACAAATAATTAATTTAGTTAGCTAAAACAGTGGAGTTGATTATTAATAGAAGAGAGAGGCGGAAAAATGAGAATGAGGAGGCCTAAAAATGTGACAAGTGTCCTCTTCTTTTACTTGTTTATTATATAGTATAGATTGTGTCCACACGCACTATGTTGCGTTAAATTGTGAAACAAATTAACATATATGAAAGCTTATAAAATTAAGCCAAAACCCCTCGTGTTGCGGCTTGTTAAATGACAAAAAACATCTTTAAAAAAACAAAATAAATTAACGTCTATGTTTTACACAGGTTTTAAAGAAATAACAACACATCTATGTGTTATATGTTGATTTTGACGGTTATATGTAACACTACTTATCTACTACTAAGTAGGTGCGAAGCACTTACCTTTGCCAATGAAGATTACAAACGGTCTTCAAAGCTAACATCTTTAACGCCTTGATCACGTAAACATCCACACGTTTTTAGTAATATAAAGTACCCCAATGAAGTTTAGCACTCACTCAAGATCTTATGATCTTCACTATCATCTAATCTTGGTTTATTAAGCTTAATACAAGCTTTTAACCATTAATAATCCAATTATACCCATTTTGACCCGTTAAGAATTTCACCAAATTTTCATAATTTCATCAATTCATAGTTCACAAATTCAAGTGAGTTTTATACTTGAAAATGTGTTTATATTATACCATAAACACTTATCCATACTTAATTCACCATTTTTTTAACGTCATATCTATTCTACTCTTAAATTACACCAAATAATTCACCTCATGCCTGGGTTTGAATCTATGATCTCCCATCTAAGAGGCAAGTGCCTCTACCAAGTGAGCTAGTCCCACATCAATTCACCACTTAAACACCTTCAATTTTAAAACCACCAAATTAGGTTCTCAAGAACTCTAATTTTTAAATCATCAAATTGATTAAGGTTTCTTATCAATTAAAGTGTCTATTACCATCATAAACACTTACCAACCCTAGATCCATCATTTAAACACCCTTAAATAGAAAACCCCCAAATCCCCTCAAGATCCCTAATTATTGAATCTCCAAATTGGATGTTATCATGATGTAATTAACTACTTTTTAACACTAATCAAGCTAGGTTTTAACTTTAAACAAGTTATTATCCATATTCATCCACCAAATTAGCCCCCTAACTTTATTTTCAACAAAACACACCAAGAAGACTTAATATGGAGGTTCAAAGGAAGTAATTGATAATTACTTGAAATCTAGAAGATGATGAACACTCCAAATCAAGCAGATTGCACTTGCAAAACACCAATTTCTTGTTCTTGGCCCTCCTCCCATTTTTCCTTTGTTTTTCACGACACACACACTCAAATGAGTGTGTGTATATGCCATTCCCACTAAACAAATCCGAGTTTCAAATTTTCACCTTTAGTCCATGCACTTTCAGTTTTGCCTCCTCCTTCCAAAACTAGGTAATTCCCCCACTTAAAACAAATCCTCAACTTCCATTTCCTTTAATCACCCCTATAATATGATTAACATATTATATAATAATTTCAAAAGTTGGTTCGTTACACCTTGCCCTTTCTAGGGTGAAGTCATACCGACAGGATTGGGGTAAGCCCTTCAAGTCCCCATGTTCCTTTCCTATCATCATTTATAGTGGAGTAATGGACTCGTCTCTACTCTATTACCCTTGTACTTTATCAAGTCTTCCTTGGCTTTTATTTCTTCTTGTCTTCATTTTTCTTGTTATCATTAGTTTATATTTCCTTTGGATTTGATTCTCCCAATCATTATGGATTTGAAATCCTTGAAATGACACCTTAGGGTTGAAGGGGTATCATTAAGCCGTCTGAGAGATGTGGTAGTCATTTATGCCTTTTACTGTGTGGGGGGTGAGGTCGTGTGTCCTGGTGTGTTTTTTAAGTTAGTTTTTCTTGTTTTCGAAACTCGATATGGTAGCGAGACTCGTTGGTATTCATTATGTTGTTACTCGTGAGGATTTATTGAGATTGTGTTATGGTTTTCAAATCCCCCTCGATTTGCAACTAGTTTTACCGTCTGTGGATGAGACGGTGTTGAGGCGCCCTCAGTCTTTCAAGTTTTCTGATGTTCTCTATCCTTTTACTACCTTTCCTCCAGACTTACTAAAACACTTTAAGGTTCACTTCTCTCAGATCCGTCCTTTAGGGTTTGCGATAGCCACTCATTTTGAAATTGCTTATAAGGCCTACAACGGCTTTGCTTCTGTTCCATTTTTTCAACGTTTATATCGTTTTAGGGATGATGGGGATTGGGGTACTTTCGAGAAGCGTCGTTCTCCTACATTCCCCGCGTATACCACTAAAATCACAACCTGTATTAAGGATTGGAAGAACCATTTCTTTTTTGTTTTTGAGCGGTTTTTACCCGTTATTTTCCCCCTTCGTGATATTCTTGTTCATTTCAAAGATTACTAGCGTATAATTCAAGGTTTTGTAATCATATGATTTCACCTTGACATCTAGAACTTTTTGATTGCTATTCCTTTTCCTTGTGACCTTGACTTCCATAAAAGTCATACCAATTCGCATATAACTTAGTTACTTCACTGGTTGGCACAATAGACCAAAATTACCCCTAACTAAACTCCCTTTTCTTGTTTAGAACTATTGGCATTTATTAGTCCACAACCTAACTTCAAGAGATAGAGTTTGAACTCCTTAATCCATTAGTTTCAACTTGTTGACCTATCTAATGAAAAGTCTTAGGAAAATCATATTAGAACCTTTTCAATTGGACAATTAGCAACGTAACCACATCATATTAGGTAAAAAGAATTATTTAAAACTAGTCATTGCCAATTAGACTGGTCAATATATCAATTTGACATTTTTAGTTCATTTTGGCATAAAACACCAATTTCACAAAATTTCACCATTTTCAAACTTTGATCAAGTTTAATGATTTAAAAGCATTTAAATAACCAATTTAGTTCATTTCCATCACTTGGTGCTGATTAAAACATCTTTTTTGTTACGAAAATATCTTAGATCAAAATTGGGTTAATTTCACCAAAAACATCCACCCCATTTCTTGAACTAGTTTTATACATCATACATGGTTTGTCTACACCTATAGATGTCATATTAACCCTTAATTTTCAGAAATGGTTTGGGTTAAATCCCAAGAACATCAAATTGCAAAATTAATAATTTCACCATATCAGTGGATTTAATGAGTTCTAATGTGTGTTAATCATAATAACGGATGAGCCTAAACCCATTAGACATCATAACTACCATAGATTTCTACAAAATTCTTGTATGAAATCATAAACCCAATAAAACCTCATCTGAAGAATTTGCTTAAACCAAATTCACCAAAAGTGTGTTTATGGATTCACAACACTTTGAAAGATTAGATGAAGACTTTAGAAGTGATTGATTTACAAATTTGTCAAGAAAATGAGTCGGTTCATGTTCTTCACGATCAAATTGGCTCAAACAAAGCTTTGAGTTTTTCAACTTTGACTATGCAAAGCCACTTTTAAAAGATAGCTCGTTTAAGATTGGCACAAATAAGATTTTTACGAATTTAAGGCTTGCACACATTTAGCCACTAGAGTTTGGAATGTTGAGTTTTAACTCCTTAAGTTAAATTTACACTTTTAACTCCAAAACTCTAACATTTTTTACATTCAGGGGCGGATCTAGCATAAGGGCAGGGGTATCTGCCGTTACCCCTCAACTTTCGACGCGCGGTGGATTTTTTTTAAACGTTTTATGTTTCCCGATATCCCTGAACGAAATTTTAGATACCTCTAAAATTTTCTTACAAACAAATCCCAACACTAACCTTTAAATTTTATAAAAATCATAACACTTTATAAAAACCCAAGAAATTTTAATAAAAACATTATTCTACTAATTAAACTTGGCATTTGAGCTTTAATTAAACATTTGGGTTTAATTTAAAGCCCAAATGTTTAAATAAAAATCATAACACTTTATAAAGCCCAAATTAAACATTTGTTAATCCAAAGCCCAAATTGTTGATCCATTTATATTCACCACTGGCTTAAAAAAATAAATAAAGGAAGTCTAAACAGACCAGAAGCACGACACAAACCACAGGGGGCAGGGGCCATCGGCCGACCATCGCTCGCACACCAGTCACCACCGCCAATCCGCCATCATCGCACACCAGTCACCACCACCAATCCGCTATCATCTTCAATCCTCATTAAGGTATTCTAATAATTTTGATTTAGGGTTTATATGTGGAATTGTGTAAAATTGGACTTTAGAATAAAGTTTAGTTGCTATTTTTAATTGTTATAACAACTTGTTATTGTGTATTTTATATTTTGATTGTAGGGAAGATGTAGCCACCTATTGTTAATTATTACCCTAATGAAGTTGATGAATTATGGGAAAAAAATTTGTTTCAATTACTTGAATGTAAAGAAAAAAAAATTTTCATTTACTTTAATACCAAAAAAAATTTGTTTCATTTACTTGAAAGTACGAAGAAATTTTTTTTTTATTTCATTTATCTGAATGTACGAAAAAAATTTTTGGCCCGATACCCCTGAATTTTTTTCCTAGATCCGCCACTGTTTACATTATAGTCTAACTTTTAAAATGATAAACAGACGTATGTCGAAACACCATAAACGAGAATTTCAAATATTATATCACTAAGTATAATATTCGAAAGAGTGGTGTTTAACTTTATTTGTCTTTTATAATCAAGAGAAAAATCAAGATAATGCCAAAGAGCTTCTCAAAATTCGAAATGTTTTGGACTTGTAGCAAGAGCACGCCATTTACACGGTCACATAGTGTATGTGCCTTGCTAGCATAACTCCTAAACGAGCAGGTTGTTCATGTGTCATGCTCACTCTAATCACTTAATTTCTTCTTTTTCTCTTTATTTCGTCTTTTCTGTCTTTTGACTTGTTTGGATACAACGTATGAACATGCCTATCAACTTTATCAAAATTTGTTATCTATCAAATAACAATATGTTTTTGTTTATTTATTTGTGATGAAATATATAACCATACCATTATTTTATCCTTTAATATATAAAGAAGACAAAACAATTGAAAATAAAATTATATATTTTCAAAACTTTGGGTAAAATATAAAACAAGTGAAAATTACCAAAATAGTCATTTAACCAAGTTTCAAAATATACTTTGACTTTTAGTCTATGAATTCATATACGTTTTCTCTGAACAGACGGCTAAAGCTGACTAATTAGCCGGCCTAAATTTCAATGCACAACAGAGTTCTGGTCCAATGAAATTTCAGCACATGGCTTAGCCTTCGGCTAAGGACCTTATAATGGCTGACAAAACCTTATAACGGCGGCTAAGTAAGTCGGCGCCCAGGCTCACGGCTCAGAGCCTTATAACGATCGGCTAAGTGCAGAAACCCTCCGGCTAAGTGTCTTATAACGACCGGCTAAGGTTAAATAGCCTAGACAGGCCGACTATTTTTAACCGTGAAATTTGCCACGCGTCGAGTTTTCATTGGACCATGTTTCTGTTGTGCACTGAAATTTAGGCCGGCTAATTAGGGGGTTTAGCCGTCTGTTCAGAGAAAACGTCTATAAATTCGTAGGATAGAAGTCAAAATCTATTTTAGAAAAACTAATTAATCAAATGTTTATTTTGATAATTTTCTGAATAAATAATTTGTTTCCAAAATTTCAAACACATAAGTTACAAAAGAAGGTGTTCTTTTCTTACTAAATTTTCCACATGTATATATAAAAACTTTTGCAAGTATCACCTCCCTTATTCATGTTCTTTCTTCCCCATGAAGCAGACTGGTATTGGCTTCCCCCATGGCAAAAACCATCAAGGCACAATCCATCTATCCACCTCCAAGATACTCTTACTCATAACCCTAACCCTAATCACCCTAACTGTCATCCCTTTATATTTCCCTTTCCACAAATTCCCATCCCTCTCCTCCTCCCCCCATTCTCCCATCTCCCCGGCCACCGTCCCGCCTGCGAACCACTCCCACGACACCCTCATCGCCATCGACGACAACCACCACAAATGCGATGTCTTCTCCGGCGACTGGGTTCCAAACCCTAATGCTCCTTATTACCATAACACCACATGTTGGGCCATCCATGAACACCAAAACTGCCAGAAATATGGACGACCCGATTCGGATTACATGAAGTGGAGATGGAAACCGGATGACTGTGATCTACCGGTTTTTAATCCGTACCAGTTTTTGGAGATTATGAGGGATAAAGCTTTGGCTTTTGTGGGTGATTCTGTTGGTAGGAACCAAATGCAATCTTTGATTTGCATGCTATCTAGGGTATGTTCATCTTTATCTTTTTAATTATTAATTTGATTCATCTTTGTTTATATTTGTTGAAAAGATCAAGTCTTGATCATGATATAAGTTCTTGTTTTAAAAAGATTTGATCTTGATCAAGATTTGTTCTTGATTGGTGTTTAATTTTTAAGAATTTTAAATATTGTTTTGTTGAAAATTTTGCATCTAGTTTTTCCAGAAAAAAAGAATCAAGATTCGGAATTATGGGAACAAAAGACGAGAGCTGTTGAGCTCTCATTTTCACATTGCGTATAATTTATTAACCAATTTATTTAATGTATATGGGCTTTAAATAAAACTTTTGACTAATAATAGTGAAGAACTAAATGTTTGTAATCGTACCTTACTCTTTATGAACATGGCTATTGGATTAATAAATAATAATAATAATGTATTTTCAAGTGTGATTAGTTTTTTTTAATGACGATACTTAGATATTTTAGGATAATTGAGTTTTCATATGGCAACACATAGAACATTCAGACTAGCCCACCTCAGAAGAAATCTCCAACTGAGTAAACCCTTTAACTTGGCCATAGACCTAGATTCAAACTAACAACCTTTCATTTCGAAGTCACTAGGGTACCGTCAGGATAAAACCCATTTAGTTATGTTTGACATCAAGATTTGAGAAGATTATGAATTTCATAATTGAATAAATTTGTCTTAAAAAAGTTATGTATGACATCTGGGATATAATATTATATGTATATTATTTTAATTCTTTGGAAAAAGTGAAACCTCGAAAAAAGGTTATAGACCATTTTAAAAGGTATCATATAGTTTTGTATTATATTAGGTTCATTGACTTGTATTAAAGTAGGTGACCGACTGATATTTTTGATGGGGAAATAATTATAATAATGACGTTTAATTTTGAAACTTTGGCAGCTTCTAAACCGTATGCAAATATTTTATATTTATACACTAGGTTAAAATCATATCCACAGATTAAATAAATAAAATGTTATATATTTAGTAATAAAAATTTTATATTTTTAAAAACTGTGTAATACACGGGTTGAATAAACCAGTATATTAAATCGGTTGAATAAAATATAATGTAATTTGTTAACAAACATATTTGTCAAAATATGTTTTTAAAGAATGTAATTTGTCGTGACAGTTATAAGGTCTGTTAAGTTAGTTTTTTAAAACATTTTTTGTCAACTGAGTATTAATTTTTTAATTTAATTGATAAATGTTAGTTCATATTAAGTTCATTTGATTGATGATATAATAACTATTTATAATTAAATAATAAGTATTCGTAATTATATTTATTAATATAAAAATTATTATTTAATAGAAGACAGAAATAGAAAATCTAATATTTAATAGGAGAGAGAGGCGGGAAAATAAAGATAAGGAGTAACTAGAAAGTGACACGTGTTCTGAGGAGATTTTTATTTATTAGAGTAGTAAGATAAGATGTACGTAGTTTTATTTATATTTAATTTAAAAAAAAACAGATTAGACGATGAATAATAATTTTAATTAAGAGTTGAAATAGTTAGATAGTCTCTTCATATATTCCCTACTCTCTCATTTTGCAATCATTTCACCCTCCAATTTTAGTGTAATGACTATTTAAACCTTTAACTTTTTAAAATTTTCATTTGACCCATGTATTATATATAATATATGTTTTTAACCGCATTAATTTTTTTACTAAATTTTATTTTCTTCAATAACTTTTATTCATTAAACTTTTTTTAAATCGTTAAATATATTTTTTATGTATCGTTGGTTATATCAACTGCCGGTAACATGGTGGTACCTAGAAGAATGAGATCGACACCGACTAAAGAACATTGGTACCGTTGTATAATTGTCTTTGTTACTAAATGTTTTAACAAGTTTGTCGTTTCAATGTTAAGTCAAGTTTACGTCGCAACGTTAATTTTGTATGTTTCTTTTTGTGTTTAACCACGTTAATATGACGTGTGGTTTAATAATAACCCTCCAGTTTTCTTCATTTTCATATACTACCCTTCAACTTTCTCAAATTTTCAAACTCTCAAGTTTAGCCTCAAATTTCGTTTCTTTTTTCTTTACTTTTTATTTATATTCTTCTTTAATAAATTTGTCGTTTCAATGTTAACTTCTATTCGCGTCGCAATTTATCTATTTTTCGATCTCTAGAACCGAGCAGTGACAACTTCTTACGTTTCTTTTATGTACTTAGCACGTTGTTGTCTTCTCCGCGGCACGCGTAACACGGTTCACAAACCGTCACATCACAGCGGCTTTAATTATGTACTTAAACACGTTATTGTCACCGTACAGCCCCAACGCAACGCGCGGGGTCATATTTTCTAGTTATCCTTAAATTTTATCACAATGAAATATTTTATTCATTTAATTTATATGTTTTAGTTTAGGAAATAACTCATAAATGATGTGTAAAAAAGACTTCAAAAATATGCATTGACCATTTTACTTGGTGACAAAATTTAAGGAATATATTCATGAGGGAACATGAACATATGTGCATGGATTCTTCCACCATGCTTTTATCTTCACTGTCTTTTTTCCAGAAATTTCATCGTCTTGTCTACTGAAATCATGATCATAAGCTCTGCATTTGCATGTGCATTACTTCATACAAATGGCTTCATCTTGAGTATGCATGTGTCACTTGACAACGACAATATAAACCACTAACAACTCAATGAATTTTAATTTTGACTGTTTAATTGGTTTGCAAATTTTAAAGATTTTCACTATTTCACTATAAATCATAATGATTAAAACAGCACCTGTCGGTAGTTTGCTGGAAACAAGTAATGCTTTACCGGCAGGTTACTAACAGTAAATGACGAATTAACGGTGGATTTTTTTTGGGGGTGGGGAGGTAGTGGGAACCATAACTGATACCTTCTGTCAGTGATACTCGTTATTCTAACAGTGTTTTGTATATAAAACAACTACTTTACCAAAAGAATTTATTATAATCTTAGAACATATTTTGAATGACTCTGCTTAGGTGGAGTATCCGATCGACGTCTCAACAACGAAAGACGATGACTTCAAGCGTTGGTACTACGTCTCGTACAACTTCACCATGGCCACATATTGGTCCCCGTTTTTGGTGAAGTTCAATCAACCCGACACTGATGGTCCAACTCACACGGGCATATTCAGTCTATACCTAGACGAGTTCGATGAGAATTGGACCAATCACATTGACGAGTTCAATTACCTAATCATAAACGGAGGTCATTGGTTCTCACGGCCTTCATTCTACTATGAAGGCGGTGAGGTGGTTGGCTGCAAGTTCTGTCAGAAAGACAATATTACCGACTACCCGATGACATTCGGGTATCGAAGGGCGTTAAGGACCGCATACGACGGGATCATGAGCCGGAAAAACTTCAAGGGTGTAACGATTTTACGAACATTCGCACCGGTGCATTTTGAAGGTGGCGAATGGAATAGAGGAGGGGATTGCATAAGGAGAAAGCCTTTTAAAAACAATGAGATAAGGTTAGATGGTTCTAATTTGGAGTTATATTTGGTCCAAATGGAAGAATTCAATGAAGCCCAAAAGAAGGCTACGGAAATTGGGCTAAAATTTAGGCTTATGGATATAACCCAGCCCATGTTGTTAAGGCCTGATGGACACCCAAGTAAATATGGGCATTGGCCCAGTGAGAATGTGACTTTATATAATGATTGTGTGCATTGGTGCCTACCTGGGCCTATTGACACGTGGAGCGATTTCCTGCTACATATGTTGAAGATGGAGGGTAGGAGATCTGCCCAAGAGAAGCTTATTCGCAAAAGGAAAATAGCAAGTTAAACTTTTTAGTTTTTAGTTTTTACCCCTCTTTTTGTTGTAACGTTTTATACGGAATATTTATGATCAATTTTGAACATTTGTATCGGTATGCATACATGATCTATGTCGTTTGGTAGGTTAAAAATAATCCTTAAACACTTAACTAGTAAGGGTAAGAAAAGTATCGTATCCACGAGGAATCAGTGGATAGTTCAATTGCTTAGTTTGATAATTTAGAATGAAAACACAGATCAAATAAAGATGTAACTCTCTCCTAAACTTAAGGTTCTAGACTTATGCAATACTCAGTCATTCAATGGACAACATATAAACATAGTGTTGGAAAATCAGTTAAACAGAAATTGATAGGGCTGTAAACGAACCGAACCGAACCAAATCGAATGAAGCCTTGTTCGTGTTCGTTCGTTAAGCATTGAACTTGTTACAAACGGTTCACGAACACTAACCGAACGAAATTTCATGTTCGTGTTCGTTCATTAAGGAAATGAGTTTGTTCATGAACGGTACACGAACGTTACCGAACGAAGCGTTGTTTAGGACTTTTGACATCAATCCTAATGCTTACATGATTTAGGATTAAGGGAAGCTTACATTATTTAGGATTGAGAACTTAGAAGCTCTAATCGAGTAATAGTGGATAGTGAAATGACGCATAAATGAGAATATGGTTTCCTACTTTACTTAGTTAATTGTTAGGGTAATAAAAAAAGAATTTAAAATTAAAGAATGTAAAATGTTTAGATAAAATAAAACAGAAATATACAAAATTTTAATGAACATCTTTAACAAATGAAAATGAACAAACATAAATGAACGTAAATGAACGAACGTTCATGAACAGCTTACCGAACGTTCACGAACACAATTGAACGAACGATACCTCTGTTCATGTTCGTTCATTTAGTTAACCGAACGAAATTTCTTGTTCATGTTCATTCATTTATTAAACGAATGAACTTCCCGTCGAACGGTTAATGAACTGTTCCCTGAACGTTCAGTTCGTTTACAGCCCTAGTAATTGACGATAAGTTGTTGTCAGCAACCTATACGACTAACTCGTCACAACTAGCACAATTCAAATACCCAATTTAGTAACACCAAGTTACCCACTTTAGTCACCAAACCCGGCTACAAGGTCTTGTCATCAACCGAACACAAGTTGTAAAGCAAATAAACTCAAAGCATACAATTAAACTGTTTAACTAAACCAATACATCAATCTATCAAGCTATTGTTAGAAGCTAACAAGATCCAAACATACAAACAACTGAATAGAGCAAGAAACCTAAACGAACCATCTGTTG
The DNA here is from genome assembly GCA_023525975.1 of Smallanthus sonchifolius. NCBI lineage: Eukaryota > Viridiplantae > Streptophyta > Magnoliopsida > Asterales > Asteraceae > Smallanthus > Smallanthus sonchifolius. The sequence goes on along the minus strand of CM042041.1, from coordinate 52,612,653 downwards.
GGAGGAAGCCACACGCAGCTTAGCCACGCATGCTTGTCAGGCACACGAGCATAACTTCAATCTTTGATCTGGAACTGACCTTGGACCTGGGAATCGCCCCTCTCCTCTCTGAAATCGGCTGAATGGGAGATACCTCAGAATGGGGGTTGCTTTTGGGTTTAATGAGAATTAGGGCTTTTTTTCTGTTTCGGCACGTCTTCGCGTGTCGCAAACTTCCAGAGCAAGTTCTTCGCGTGGCGCGAAGAACAAAACAGTCAATGACACTTTTCCTCTCTCTGATTTGTTTTGATAGCCTCTGTAATAAATAAGAACAAAACAGTTCTTCGCGTACCGCGAAGACTTGGATTTCCTGTACGCGAAGACTTGGATTTCCAGGAAAGGTTTGATATTTTGCATTTCAACCCCCTGTACTTTCGTGCCTTCTCCATTATGCTTCATTAACCTCTCAATTAGCACCTAATACCTGTCATAAACTCAAACACAAATACCAACATAAAACCGACTCTATATACAAAGTAAAACGTATAAAACTATACAAAATCGACACTTAAACAAGGGACATTTGACCTTACATCAATACACAAGTTAAACACGATCTTAAAGCAAGTCTCGTTCTAAAAGATGAGGGGGAAACTAGATAAGATGTCGGGCTTTTTATTAGTTAGCCCTAGTAAAGTTCTTAGTTGACCTGTATATGGTGTTTTAGTCACCTCTTAATGTTTCTTTAATTATGTGCAACTGAATTGTTGTTTTATGGGGCTTTTTATTTCTTTTGTTACTCTAAAAATAACCATGTTTCTAGCCGGGGCTCTAGGTAGAGAGGTGCATAAAAAAACCGGTTTGAAATTCAAACCGGTTTGTAAACTCAAACCGGTTTGTAAACTCAAACGGTTTGTAAACTGAACCAAACCAAAAACAAAATTGGTTTAGGTGAAATCAGTTCGTAACCTTATAAGCTAAAACCGGTTTAACATCCTCCCTTCCCTCTCAAAAACCAGTTTCAAATTTTGAATAAAAAACTGGTTTTGACTTATGAAAAAACGATTTATGCACCTCTAGCTCTTGGTAAACCGAAGACTCGTCAAGTTATGGCCTTATGTGGAGGTCCATGTTATCATTTCATACTACGTGACATTCCACTCATTCAAACATTCATCTAATAAATTACTGCCATCAAGGTTCTGCCTTGGTGGTCAGGGGGTTTTTCTTAAAGGGTTTCCCCTCTGTGGAGGTCATAGGTTCGAATCTTGCAAGGTGCACTTTATAAAAACTAGGAACACCCTCTGCAGATTTCGAATTCCTTGGGAATGTTCGGGTAGACTGATGTACGAGCTTCCCATGGTGGAACGTGCCAGTTGAGCCCACGCCGTTAAAAAAAATCTAATAAATTACTTTTTCTTTTATAACATCATTAACATTTTAATTATAATACCAATTCTTGTTTTATTAGGACCGTTTATGTTTGCAAAGCCCATTTACATTTCTTATAACCCACATTTAAATCTCAAAAACACATATATATTCCTCATTTACATATTATATATTAGTCTAATTATTATTTTTTAACTAAGTAAAAAATATCAAGAGTAATTCTATAAAATTTATATGTAATTTGAATCGTGTTTGTTTTGTTTAATCTACATATATGCAATTTGTTAATTGTTTTCTTTTTCGTTTAATCTGTATGTATGTAATGTGTCACATATACACATCAATGTATGGATCCTTTTGTTTTTACACATGTATTAGTTTGTGTAACCTTATTTATATACCTGCAAAATAACTATTTACATATATGTAAATATTTTACATATGCATATGTAAACTATTTACATATGTGTAATTTTACTGTAATTTTACATATCCTAAGGGGTTGTTTAGCCTCTTAATGATTCTATTAAGATGCTACATCTGAATCGTTCAGAGGTAAGGGGTGTTTGTTTCGCTGACAACTCACCTCTTAATGGTTCAGCTGAAAAATCATGCTGAACCATTCAGACCTCTTAATGATTCAACACTTAATAGTTCAACACTTGTCAAACAACCCCTTAGACTAATGTCTCTAACAACTTCTATCAACACAAATTGAAACAAAACCGTTCATTTTGGAACGGAACCCTAACCGACACATAACAGAGAACTTCAATATGGTATTACTTATTCTTTCTTTTGAAGCGAACGGTTGTCGATGTTGTAAACTTCTACTTTTATGGTATTGACTTTGGAGTAGATATACTTTTTTTAACGCTTATATTGATTATAAAATAATGAGTTTTTTTAATAAAATTTATAACATATCATTGTTCTAGTTTAAAAATATAACTCTTCGTAAGTGAAATTATGTCCATGAAACATTATAAACCGTAGGTGGAGTAGCATGTGCGGCACATGTGCTCGACAAGGCATATGTTTGATTCGCACCAAAGATCCAAATCATCCACATTTTTATGACTCATGTTATACGATGAACTTGTATGAAAAACATATTTACGTTATAATATAATTATATTTATATAAATAATATTAATTATTATTATTATTATTACTATTTGCACAATAAAAATTAGTTTATATTTTTATATTACAAATTGTTTTAAATATCAAAAAATCCATTTAGAAAAAATTGATGTAGGTAACAATAATAAATGAATAAAGATTTTAAAATGACCGAGGTAGATTTGAGTAGGACAAGAAGAAATTTGATCAATTTTAACGAATTTAATCAAAACGACGTATGTGTCATTAAATCATGTGGCATGGTCTCGTGAGAGACCATCGTGAGCTTTCTCACGCCAGTGAGGGAGAGGGCACCTCGCCCCCTTGTTTTCGTGAAGGGGTGGCGAGCTTCATTCATGAATTTCTTCACGCGAAGGTGGGGAGAAGGAGGAGATGGTCTAGGGCCTTTTGATTGACTAGATGACGGTTTTCCTAGAAAATGTATTTAATGCTCACACACCACTCTCAGTCACTTGGATATTTTCTTTGTCAAGTGAGGTTGTTATGAGACTTGATAGAGATGATGTGTCCCCTCACTAAACATTCACTCACTAGAGTATACCACATGCTCTTATCTTTTTTTTGAACGACGAACATTGAATGTTGTGACGTCGCACCCCCCGTCACGTGGGAGAGACTCGTTAAACTCTGACCAATATGTTGTCTTATCTAAATTTAAAAGTAGAGATTGAAATTATTAATCTTAGTTAAAAGATGGTACATTTATCAATATAATATTAAATGTTAGTAAAAATAAATATTTAAAGATTTGTGAATTACAACTGTAACTTTATTTTTTTATTATTATATTTAATACGTAATTTTAGTCTTAAAAATATTTTAAATTATATATTATATTATTTTTATTATTTAATTGGTGTCATGGATTTTTAAGCTGATTAATAAAATACTAAAAGTTGGAATAAACAGATAATATCATATAAGAATTAAAAATACATAAATTTCAAATGGAAGGACAAAATTGTAATCAAACATAAAATTGCAATTTTTCTCAAAAATCAAAATCATTCACCGCCTTATTGCGTTGCGCCTGCACAAAGAGGCGTGTTTGTTTTTGTTTAAACGGTGCCACCGAGACATATATTGCCGGAATTTGGCTGATGGCTATTCCACCGTCGCCGATTAGCTTCTTTCCGGTTGAACAAACATCATCTTCTGATTATATGGATACCGCCGATTCCGTACGTTCAAGGACCTTCACTTCAACAAATCCTGCCAGGCGGAGAACCACCTCTAATGGAACGCCGGCGAAGACTTCTCCTTCTCTCTTCCGGTCGCAATCGTTCAGCCGCGAGATCGGACATGCTGCCAGTGAAACGTATTTGATTACTCGCCTTGCGTTCACTCTTCTACGTTACCTCGGGTACAATTCTTCCGTATTATGTTCTGAATTTAGGTTTTGTACTCATTCCGTCTAATTTTGTTGCAAATACGCGATTTGGAGGTACTTGATCTTTATTTGTTTCTAAGATAGTATTAATTTGAGGTTTCTGTGTGTTCCGGTTGTTGAAGTTAAGTTGAAATGGAAGGAGTATCTTCATTTTAAATTGAGACGTTATAATTCAGTGTTCAGTGAGTTGAATTAGGTCATAAACCATCTCTCAGTTAAACACACCACACACACACTTACACTTATAGGTTCATCGATTTGAATTTTGAAGTGGTAGATTTGACCGCCTATGGTATATTGGTATGATTTGACCATCACGATCAATGAGCACATGTTTGTGGAATTGATAGGAGGTTGTGAAACAGGTCTCTGCTTAGTTAGGCTTCCTCATCTTCAGTTAGTAAATTCGATTTCACTGTTGATATCCTCTACCGTTTGGCATTGGTGGCTCGGTCATTCACACAACATCTTACATTCTATGATTTCTATGTATTCTTTTCGTGTTAAATCTAAGTCCGTGCCGATTTTTTGTACGTCCTGTTACATAGAAAAATTATCAAAATTCTCACATTTTTGTAACTTTTGCAGTAATCATAGTTTAGACTTGGTTTATTGTGATGTTTGGTGTCCAACGCCAGTTTTCTATTTTGAAGATCATTGGAACTTTATTTGGTGTGTTGATCACCATTCTTGATACATGTGGATGTGGATTTATCCTTTACTTCAAAAATCAGATGTATACACCACTTTCAAAATTTTCTTAGCTATTGTTGAAAGACTATTCATTACTTAATTGAAAGTGTTCAAATTGATTGGGATGGTGGATTTTTATAACTGACACCACACATATTAACTAACATGAAGAGAAGTTACAAGATCTTTTCAAGTCAAGAATTCTTGGGATGGTTTAAATTAACATATGGTTCCAAGTTCAAACCTACTTATTTTGATTTTTCTGTCCTAATCGTTTGTTTTCAATCAGGGTAGGCCGCCGGTGGATCTCAAGGCTTCTTGCCCTCGGTCTTTATGCAATGTTCCTAATGCCTGGCTTCCTCCAAGGTGTGTTTGTGAGCTTTGACTAGACACTTTTCTCAGTGGAAGATTTACATATAAACAAATTTTCACACATTAAATTCTGTATTATAAGTATGGTGCTGGTAAATCATATTTTGGTACTTTTGGAAGTAAATTTTAATTAGTCATCTTTTGGCAGTTTTACATCAATATTTCTTTTCAAGCCGTATTCGGAGAAGTATAGTTTATGGAGATCAGCCTAGAAATAGGTAATGCAAATTTGGTTATTTAGTTAATAAGTACTAACAGGACTCGTCCTTTTTCCATTTAGATTTATGATATTTATCATATTAATCATGACTGCAAAACTTTTCAGGTTGGATTTATACCTACCCAAAAACATAGATAGTCCAAAGCCAGTTATTGTATTTGTGACAGGTGGAGCATGGATCATAGGGTAAGCAAGGACTACATAATCTTTATATGCTTTTATGTGCACTTTCATGCAATGTCTCCTTCTCCCATGATGCATTGTGTATTAGATTAGGTTTGTTTGTATAGATGTCTCGGCCCTATTATTTTGTAGATGGGCCTTCACCCTTTTGGGAGGGAATGGATCATTTGAGAACTCCTAAAAATTTTGAGAACTTGCGAGAACTCGTCAAAAACATTTTTTTTTTGTTTTTACTACCTTTATTATTGAAATACAAAAAAAATGAATTTATATATGTAAATTTACATGTTTTCATGTATTAAAAAAAATCTACACATGTGTATAATTTTTTTAAAGAATAAATTAGAGATAAAATATGAATTAATTGGAGAGATAAATAATTTTTTATGTTGTATTTTAATAATAAAGGTAGTGAAAAGAAAAAAAAATAGTTTTAATTGGTCTTTTGACGAGTTCTCGCGAGTTCTCAAGTGTTTAGGAGTTCTTAAGAGATCCTAACCCTTCCTATGTAACCTTATATCTATAAATATGATATCATAATTGTAGATATATATATATATATATATATATATATATGATATCATATGTGTAGATATACGGTTACATAGGATATCAAAGAAGGCCAAGGCTTGTCTTGATAGGGCCAAGCCCATCTATACGATAGCCCTAGGTATACCTTTAACCTGTTATTGTGGATTATGTTTTATTAATTTCTCTTTATATTTTTGTATCTTGGGTATCAGGTTTACTTGTGCCACTCTTACACTGTATTTATCAAATAAAAATTAGCAAAAATGTAAATGTCAGATGCTTTCGCAGCACCAAGTGGAGATATATTTATTTTGAAATAAAGAAGGGGTGGCAAAACGGAGTTGGGGTGGGTGACGGGTCAAAAAAACTTTTTAGTGCGTCATAATGGCTTGTTTCGGGCTGACACGTGAACATTTTGTAATATTGTAATCGTTCTTATTTTCATATATAAAAGAATTCTATACCAAAAAAAAATATATTACTCATAAACTTATGCATATAACTGTGCTTTTTGTCGTGTTTCTGTTTGCTATGGTGATGTAGGTATAAAGGATGGGGTTCTCTCTTAGGATTTCAATTAGCAGAAAGAGATATAATTGTTACATGCATTGATTACCGGTGATCAGTTTTATCCAAGTACACTTCCCCATTAATTATTTTGATGATTTCGTAAGTTGATATACTTTTGCACGAATCTTTTATACAGGAACTTTCCCCAGGGTACAATCGGTGATATGGTTGAAGACGTTTCTCAAGGAATATCATATGTATGCAACAATATAGCTCGTTTTGGTGGTGATCCCAATAGGTAACGAACGAGTCTATAAGAGGTTATATATATAGTGCCTTTTGATACTCGGTGACATCATGGTGACTTTGACTTTTTTTGATGAAGGATATATTTAATGGGGCAGTCTGCTGGTGCACATATATCTTCTTGTGCACTCTTAAAGCAGGCTATCAAGGAATCCAAAGGAGAGAGCATCTGCTGGAGTGCGTCTCAAATAAATGCTTATTTTGGTTTATCCGGGGGGTAAGCATAGGTCATAATTTCTTATGTAATTAGGGTTCTTTTTTTTTAATTGGAATTTGTTTCTGCTTGCCTTATAGGTACAACTTAACCAACTTAGTTGACCATTTTGATCGCCGAGGACTTTATAGATCTATATTTCTAAGGTATTGAATAATTTATATCTCCAAATGTTGTGAGTGCATGCATCAGTATATGTTTTTTATTTGGTCCTCAAATATTAACATTAAATTATATGACAGTATAATGGAGGGGGATGAATCTCTGCAACAGTTTTCTCCTGAAATTCTTATTGAAGATCCAAGTGCTAGGAATGCTGTTCCTCTCTTGCCCCATATCGTTCTTTTTCACGGAACTCAAGATTTTTCTATACCACCAGATTCAAGGTTTGTAACTCTTCTCCTCTCTTCATAGATTACTGCCATCAGATGATAATGATAGTGGTGAGAAAACGGACCGGATCGGGTAATGGGTCAAAACGGGTTGGCCCAGAACACGCAGGAGCTTGTATGCACTAGAACATACTTAGGGACACACTTATGTGTCTGAAACTAAAGTAGAATAAGTGACTAACTACGACATTCTTCATTATACACACAATGGGATTCGAACCCGCAACCTCTTGGTTGTTGGGCCACCTAGACCAAAGGCCTGTTGAAATATAATGATGTTTACCTATATAATCAAGATATGCTGCAATATTTTAAATTTTATTCGTTTTGCAGTATTACTTTTGTGGACACTCTCAAGAAAGTTGGGGCACAGGCCGAACTTATACTATATCATGGAAAAACCCATACCGATTTGTTTATTCAAGTAAGTTGCAAAATCTATACTCTTTTCCAGTGATAATTACATCCGTATTCTTCAACAGGTTGATTTGGGTACTTTTTGGTTGTTTGATGGGCTCATTAGGGTCTACTTAAATTATACAATCACCCTTACAAAACTTGCTAACTTAGAACGAGTCCAAAAGGGCCAGCACCACCCACCAACCATTAGTTGCCTCCAACACCACCCCTGTAATCACCGCGACCATAAAAACAAAAATATAACAAGCGAACATTTTGATACTTCTCTTCCCAAAGGGACCGTTTCAACCCGAGCCCGTTTTGACCTGAACCTGTTACTTGACCCGTATGTATTGCCAGGCTTACTAATAATCGAACCTTCTCCTGGCCAATCAATAATAATGAAATGATTTTGTGGTGGACTTAATTAATCAGGATGCTCTAAGAGGTGGGAAGGAGGAGCTATTTGATTATATAGTTGACTACTTGCATGCTGGTGACGCAGAAGCACTTGCTAATGACGCCGTGGCACCTCCAAGAAAACGACTTTGTCCTGAACCGTTGTTGAAGTTAGCTGGTCTGGTCAGCCCTTTTTGATTCCAAGAATTCACTACCTCATTGCTGCTGGTTTGTCTTCGGTTTATAAACCCTGTCTCAACAGAGAAGTACCACTTCCTTAATTCCTTTGTTCTAGTGGATGTAAAATATTTATTTACCACATAACTCACTAAAAACTATATGATAAGACAAAGCTACTAAAAACATGTTTAGAGTTATTTTAAGATTAATATGTATTTTTATTGGGTATATTTATACGTTATTTTTTGTGTCACATAAATGTTTAGCTCTATATTCATAAAAATCACGGAAAAAAAGACCATGGGTACATTTTTAATTTAACGAATTGCCTTTGATTGTGGTTGTGGGTTTAAACAGTGTTGGTTGATTAGGTACCGGAAACAGTCGATAATCTAGTGTTGTTTATGCTATGGCGAGTGCATATTCGTGTCAAACCCAACAACATACTGGTTTCCGAACCACTCTAGGGTTTAAACACAATCATCATTTCTTAAATACAAAGTCCATAGGTTATATAAGATCTATCCAATGTTTCTAAATGCTATGAGTGGCGTGTATACAGGGGAAGGTTAAACCTAAGAAATTGGGTCAAATGAACTCAAGTTACTCACCCTACCCTCCAAAAAAAGCTAAATCCCTCAACCTCCATTCCCTAAAAACCTAAATCCCCCCCCCCCCCTAAAAAAAAAAGCCTTGACGTGTCGGTTTCAACGGCGTTGTAATGAGCTCAATCGAAGTTTGTTTAACCCTGTTTCGGTTAAAAAGGAAATCATTTCTTAGGTTTCTTAGCAAAAGTTCACTTCTTATTTGAACCTCCCCGTATATATATATATATATATATATATATATATATATATATATATATATATATATATATATATATATATATATATATATAGGGGAAGGTTCCGCTAAGAAGTGGTTTTTTGCTAAGAAACGCTAAGAAGTGGGTCAAACGAACTCCGATTGAGCTCATTCGAGCGGTGTTGGAACCGTCTCATCGAACTCTAATCCGGACCCAAAAACCTAAACCCCCCTCCACCCGCACCCCCAAAAACCTAAACCCCCCCTCCAACCCCACCCCGAAAAGCGTAAAACCATCACCCCCACCCCCCAAAAAAACCTAAACCCTAAAATTTAAACCTTAAAAGCTAAACTCTAAGGCTAAAATCCTAAAATTCAACGCTAAGATCTAAACCCTAAAAGCAAAGATGGTAGAGTTCGACGATACGGTTCCAACGCCGCTGGAATGAGCTCAATCCGAGTTCGTTTGATATCGTTTCTTAATGTTTTTGTCACTTCTTAGAGTTCTTAGCCGAAAACTTCTTATTTGATCCTCTCCATATATATATATATATATATATATATATATATATATCTATATAGGGGAGGGTTCTATGCGGAACATGATTTTTTGCAAGAACCTGAAGAACTAATCTTAGCCTTAATGATCAATGTATTTAACTGATTGTGGCAATTATGTAAATAGTGAAGTTAGTTTCTTTTAATCAAGATACATGTAAGGGTATCTTGGACCTTTTGTTTTGTAAGAAATTCAATTTGATTGTAAAAATTTAATTGGATTTATACGTTACAGAAAAAAGAATCGAACCACCAAGATTTCTCAACTTTCTTCTCAAACTCAATTAAATACTAAATAGTTCTCTTTCATAAGAAATCAAAGGATTTAATTGATTATGGCAATTATGTAAATATTATTTTTTTTGGAAACTTTGCAACATTTTATTTCGCTTTCTGAAAACCATTTTTCCTTTAATTATTTTACGTATTTATATAGAAATTTTATATATGTGTATGAATTTTAAATATGTGAAGGTATTTTTAATCATTCTAGGAATTTAACATCTATGTAGGAATTTCACATTTGTGTAGGAATTCCTCTTATCTGTCGGAATTTCACATATGTGTAGAAATTTCAAGACTAAGTACTATGTTTACACTTAAGTAGGAGTTTCACATATGTGTATGAATTTTATATTTGTGTAGCAATTTCACATATGTGTAGGAATTTTACATCTATGTATGAATTTCACATTCGTGTAGGAATTCCCCTTATGTGTCGGAATTTCACATATGTGTAGAAATTTCAAGATTATGCAGGTACTATGTTTACACCTAAGTAGGAATTTCGGATATGTGTAGGAATTTTATATTTGTGTAGCAATTTCACACATGTGTAGGAATTTCACATTTGTGTAGTTGTTTTTGTGTAGGAATACGAAATTGACTCTATGAATTATATTATTAAAAAAATATTTTGTAAGTTATATACATATTTTCGGCTACAATCATATGAAAAAAATTGTTTACATTTTTGTAGGTACGATTTTTAAAAAGAATATGCTTAAATCAATGTTAGAATTTCACATATGTATAGAAATTCTAAATCTACATGAGGATTTAACATCTGTGTAAAAATTTTACATTTGTGTATGTACTATGTTTATGTGTAGGAAGGTAAGTTGGTTATATGAATTATACTAGTTTAGATCTCGTGTCTACACACGGGGTGAAAAACATCAATATATAAAGTTTTTAAATCTTTATGTATATATTTTACATGTGTAAAAATATATTATATATACTAAGGATAGAAACAAATTCAAAATATGTAAAAATTAATATATAATTGGGTTTCAAAAATATAATATAATTTTCATTATTATTTGATTGAAATAAAAGTTACATAATTAAATTTCAAAGTTTCTTATAATAAGTGATAATTAAAAATAAATGCGTTTTATTAATATAATTAGTATTTTATTTAAATATATATTATTATTAAAATATAGAAGTGCATTAAATAAGAGAGAGATGCGGAGAAAAAATGATGAGAATGAATATGATGGCGACATGTGACACTAAAAACCTTTATTTATTATATAGTATAAATTATAAAATAATTATTTAGTAAATTATATGTAAATTTTCAAATTCAATCATATTTAAGAAATCTTCTAGGATAACAAGAAATTGATATTTGAATAGATAAAAACCTAAACCCCCACCTAAAAACCTAAACCCACCCCACCCATCCCCCAAAAACCTAACCCCCCCACCAAAAACCTAAACCCCCCACCCACCTCACCCCTCCAAAAACCTAAACTACACCCAAAAACTAAACCAAAAAGCCTAACCCACCCCAAAAAACCTCTCCCCTTTCAACCCCACCCAAAAACCTAACCCCACCCCACCTACCCCCTCACCCACCCCCCAACCCCCACCCACCCTCCAAAAACCTAAACCCCCCACCCCCCAAAAAAACCTAAACCATAAAATCTAAACCTAAAAGCTAAACCCTAAGGCTAAACCATAAGACTAAAACCATAAAATTCAAACATAAAATCTAAACTTTAAAAGCTAAACCCTAAAATCTAAGATGGTAGAGTTCGACGAGACGGTTCCAACGCCGCTGAAATGAGCTCAATCGGAGTTCGTTTGATATCGTTTCTAAGCGTTTTGGTCATTTTTTAGATTTTTTAACGAAAGCATACTTCTTGTTTGAATCTTACCCTATATATATAATCCTAAAGATTCAAAATTCTGAGCCTTTTCAAGTGATAAACTTTTAAAGACCATCATATATAGTGGTGTGTAAACTGGATTTTTTTTAACCGGTTCTGAACCGGGTTTTTTTGGAACCAGATCTGAACTAGTTTTTTTTAACGGGTACACAATGAAACCGGGTAGAGGTGGAACCGATTCCGGTTGTTGAACGCGGTTTTTTGCCGGTTCGGGCCCGGTTCCGGTGTAACATTGGAACCGGGTAGGAACCACTAGGTTTTTTCATGTCCAAACTGGTTCCACTATAACCCACGTAGGAACCAGAACCTGTTTCGGTTCAATTCCTTGGGTCGGGTTCTGAACCGGCTTTTTTGTGCACCTCTAATCATACATACTCATGAACGCATATATTGGGACAAAAAAGTACTAGGTCGAATAAATAAAGATTTTTATACATGAGGGAAAAGAAATTTTTAGAGATATTAATGTGAGGTTTAGTTGAGGTTTCTTACTCTCAAGCTTAGCGTGGAAATGTTATGGATCAGAAGCCGAAGGGCCAAATGAGGGAACATTTTTTGAATTCTTAAAATATTGTCCCAACTTGAAGAAGTTGAACCCTAGGAGTCGATGGCTTGGTACACTTTGACTCGAAGTCTTTGAGCTCTTCTTTGTCGACGTTGATGTTGTAGTGAGCTTGGTTTTCCTTGTCATTTTCTATGTATATGCTAATTCATGTGAAAATTTATAATTCAAATTCGAAGTTTTGTAAGACACTTGTGACCATTATTGTTATGGATGACACACATGTTGTAACACCCGCTAAAATTTTATGCCCAATATATGTACAGAAACAAAATTGAGGGATTAAACATGTAAAAATGTCAAAGTAAAGGCATTTGACATCATTGACGAACCGCCATCAATTTGTAACGGTCCGTAATAGACGTCAATTTAGATGCCAACATGTGGCTAATTACTCAACGTCATTAGGGCCGTGACGGACTGTCACCATCTCGTAACGATCCATTATGCCGCTTTCAACTGGAACGGACCGTCACCATCTGTAAAAAGTTAGATTGAATATATTTTTATGATTTTATTAAACATACAAAAGTTAAATATATGTTGCCTTGTGGACCCCGCAATCAAAATGTGATTACAAAAATCTCATCTTCTTAAAAGAGTACGAAACAAAACCCAAATAGGTAAAAAAAAAGGCTTATCCCAAGTAGAGGTGCTCAAAAGAACCGGAATCGAATCCGATCCGATGGATTATCCGAAACCGGATCCGGCTAGAACCGGTTTTTTTGGAACCGGGCCGGATTTTTTGAGAACCGCCGGATCCATAACCGGTTCCAAGGTTTTGTCCGGACCGGATAAAAATCGGACAAAATGGAACCGGACAAAATCGGACACAAAAAAAATCCGGAAAAAACCGGTTCCAATCGGATAAAACCGGATCCAATCCGGATCCGATCCGGAACCGGTTCCAAATAGGTTCCACCTCTCCACTCCCAAAACCGGATCCGATCCGGAACCGGTTCCCTTGGGTCCGGTTCTTGACCAACATTGACGGAACCGGTCCGGATCTGATCCGGATCCGGTTCCGGAAAAAAACCGGTTTGTGCACCTCTAATCCCAAGACCCGAAATACCTTGAAACTCTTTAATATCTCAACAAAAAAAAGGATTAGATAATCTAATATTTAAAGTATACTTTGATACATCAATATAAAAGTATTATAATAATCAAGAATTTAAGGAGAAGTTCAAAAAAATACGGTAGCATTCTCATATATTTAAAAATGGGTCATTAATACCAAAGAATATAACCATGTTAATTGATATTAACATAAGTTATCCTATTAATTAATTTAGTGTTTACATTTAGTAAAATACTTTATATTAATTGCCTTTGATGACAAATTATCAATGTGGAGCATTTAAAAAAACATTTTTGATCCGTTAATGAAACAATTTTACCAAGTTTATCGAATTAAATAAGGGGTAACCAATATTCATATACGCTTTATTTGCCTCACATAATTTTAAAAAAATTAAACGTTTATAAAAATATTACATATGATCATAACACCTCAATAAAAGTTGAGTAACTTTATAGTGATAAAAAACTTTAGGTGACTTTAGTGAAACACTTGAGAAACTTGATTATTATTAGGTAAATTTTTCTTAAATAACTAGTAAATTATTATATTATAACAATAATAATAACATTTAATCATATAGAAGAACTGTTGGTCATTTGGTGGAATGGCAGCTCCAAGACTTCACATAGTGGAGGTCTTGGGTTTGATTCCTGGCCACGACAAAAAAAAAGGTCTGTGGCCAGGTCACAGGGTTTACCCAATTGGGGGGTTCCTCCTGTGGTGGGTTGCCCTGGATATTCTAGGTGTTGACTCGGGGAACCCCAATTATCTTAGGATATCTAGGTGTTGCCGTTAAAAAAAAATCATATAGAAGAAACTTCTTTTTATTTTTTGGTGGAATTACATATATCACCTTATTTTAAAACATAATTACATATATATCCCTTTAACTAAAACCTAATTACATATATAATTAACTCAAAACTTAAATTACATATATCTTCCCTTATTTTATAAAATTATACATTATGAGAAAATAACCTTTTAAACTTATAAGAAAAATAGTACTCCTCTCATCTTTGAACCAGCGATATGACCTTCTAACTCAAACCTAATTGGCGATCCAATCGGCGATTGTTTCCTACCGGCGATCGGTGATTTAAATTCCATCGATCCTGGTACAACGGTTGATTTCAAGTCGGCTGATTCCAACATGTGTGTTTTTTTTGCGATTCCAGCATCCATACAGATCGGTTGATTCTGGTTATCAAGTTTATATTGTTTCGAATGTTTTGCGATTCCAACATCCACAATCAAAACTTTTTACTTATTTTGTATATTTTGGTGAATGTCGAGAAAAAAAGAACACAAAAACCGATAAAAGAAGACAAAAAAAAAACTAAAAAAAAGGAAGTAAAAACGAAAAAAGGCAAAAAAAAAAAACTAGTTAAAAGGATGAATTTAAAAATTCTAAGTTTTAGTAAAAAATAAAAGTAAAATAGTCATTTTATAATTTGTTTTAAATAAAATAAGTCAAAATAAATATATTTAACACTTTTAATTTTAAAGAAGGGATACATGTAATTTATATTTTGGACTGGTTATATATACAATTTATAAAGTTTATAAGGGAAATATATGTAATTACCCTCTTTTTAATAGACTTAAAAGTAGATATATATCGACTTTTGGCCCCGTAACAAAACCTATATAATGGC
This sequence comes from Smallanthus sonchifolius, assembly GCA_023525975.1. Taxonomy (NCBI): domain Eukaryota; kingdom Viridiplantae; phylum Streptophyta; class Magnoliopsida; order Asterales; family Asteraceae; genus Smallanthus; species Smallanthus sonchifolius. Next base: position 52,597,498 of record CM042041.1, on the reverse strand, counting down.
AAACATATCGTTACTTCCGCTTTGGACGGAGTACGTCGGCTAACAAACACTATCACACAACTCCCACTTTTTTTCCTTTTGATTAAGAACCACGCTAATCCCCAAATTAACCTTTCGTTATAATTCACTTCAAATTAGGGTTTGCTTCTCTTCATGTAGTTCTTGATCACACGATCAGGATAACATGTTTTACGAGTTAGGTGGCAAACGCAGTGCTCGTAATAATCGCCACAAAGAAAGAAGCCGTAATGCTGATCAAATCATCGCTAACTTGTTAGTATTCTTGTTTGATGTTTTCGTTTCAAACTTTATTAATCGCTATGCATGCATTTTTTTTAAAGGACGTTACCCTGGTAAACTTTTATGGGTAATTTCTTTACGGTTTAAGGTTTTTAAAAATAAAGTTTTATTGATAGTTTATGTAGGGTTTAAGGTTTAGGTTTAGTGGGTTAGATGTTTTTGTTTTGATCTGAAGAGGCACATTCGTTTAATTCTAACCAAACAAACGAATAAACATTAATAGAACTTAAATGAGCATATTAAAATCTGAGTACCATATTTGTTATTTTTGTTTGTTGAATATAAATGAACTTCCGAGAGTGTTCGTTTCGTTTAGAGGCCTAACCATGTTTTCTTTTTAATTATGATCGATTATTCGATATCATGCAACCGGTTTTAAAACACAACCGAATATCCTTTTAAAAGTTATATTGGAATGTTTTTGTTTAGTGGATCTGAAAGTGAATTGTACTGTACTTCTGTAGTGCCCAGAATCATCTCAAGGAAACTCCATTGAACAAACGGTTCCGAACTTCCATTGAACCTCCAAAGGTTAAAATACACACCTTCTATTTTTTTTTATATATATTTTAACTTAAAAGGTTTTAACTATATTTAAAAAACCGTTTGAATAAATTTCAATTTTAGTCCCTTGGTTTACCTTAAATTGTCAGTTACATTCATTTTTTTTTTGCTTGAGGACATTGTGGTTTGCATTTTGTTGCCACTTGAATCCAGCTGACAAAATGAATGGAGGTATTGAGGGGTATTTTAGTCTTTGTATCATACATTAGTTAAAAAGACTAAAATACCCTTCAACTTAACAAACAAAATGAATGGAGTTAGTCTGGATTTAAAGCAACAAAATGCAAACGGGAATGTGCGTAAGAAAAAAAATGGATGTAACTGGCAATTTAGGGTAAACTACAGGGACTAAAAGAGAAATTTACTCGAACCATTTGTTTGCTTGATGAATTTCAATGTTTTAACATGTTGGTTGAAAAACTTAAACCAGGACGCGATGTGGGATGTTAATCATAATCCAGTGGGTCAATACCAAATCGCAATGGGGGAGAAACAGATTCCAAGCAACATGGTTTTTCCAACACCAGTGAATGATGTGCCATTCTTGTATTCAAATCAATGTAGTTTGCAACAGAATTTCCAACACAATGCTGAGGATATTCACCGGTTTCCAGCGCCAACAGATAATCTTCCAAATTTTGATTGGTGGGAACCAGTGCAGAGTCAATCGCGCGCTGCTGAAGAAACTTCAAGTCAAAACTGTGATTTCTTTATGGATTTACTACCTGAATATTATCTGCCTGATGAGCTGCCACCTTTGGAACAATGGCCCATTAACAGTGAACAAGCCTTGGGCCCTGAAGTTAACAATATAATCACAGAAGATGTCATGCTAAATAATCAGATATCAAGAGGGCTTGAAGAACAGTTGAAATGTGGTTTTGATTCAAGTTGGGATGATTATGAGTCTGTTTTGGAGTCCATGAAATCTATGACACCAACGGCGTTGGAATCAGAGAAGACTAAGATACATATTACATGTTTTGATGATAACGGGTCAGGGTCGAAGCCCATGAATATGAAGAAATCAAGTGGCTCGTTGGTTGATTTTTTCGAATATAGTGGGTCAGGGTCAGCAGGGCACGCTAATATCAAGAAACCGAGTGTTTCGTTGGCTGATTCTTTCACTGCATCTCAAATCAAGGAACATCTGTCAAGTTTTATCCTACATAAAAAGGTTTATACTTTGTACACTACTAGAAAACAATCTGATTTCTGACGAGCATTTTTGTCGGAAACTAGCATTTCCTACAAAAAAAAATATTTTATCGGAAAAAAGCTTGTGGGGAATTTTTTCTTGACAAACTTTTTTGTTTTAAATTTCTGACAACTATTTATTTTTTTTAATTTTCCGACGATTTTTTTTATTATTTTTTTTTTATTTTTCTAACAATTTTCTGACAATTTATGCAGGGGACATTAGAAAACACACCACCTACAGTTAATCAAAACACATGCCAGTTATGCTTCATGGATAAGCTATTGCTCACACCTGCACCTATATATTGTTCATCTTGTGACTTGCGGATCAAGCATAACGTTGGATATTATCGGTCAACTGAAGAGGACACCAACACACAACAACATAGCTTTTGTATGACATGCTTTAAGGGGTCTAGAGGGGCTACGGTTTTATCGCGAGGAGGTTCAATTTCCAAAGCAACCTTACATAAAACAAAGAATGATGATGAAAAAGAGGATTCTGTAAGTTACATTTCATTTTATTTACTTTCATTTTTGTTTAATTCTAGTTAAGTTAGCTAACATTGACTGTTGTTTTCTTGCAGTGGGTGCAATGTGACAGATGTCAACACTGGCAACATAGGATTTGTGGTCTTTACAATAATGAAACAGATTCAGAAGGAAAAGCAGAATATGTTTGTCCAAAATGTTGCTTAAAAGAAATGGATAAAGGAAAAAGAATCTCATTCCCAAAAACCGCTTTGGGAGCAAAACATCTGCCAACAACCAATCTCAGTGATCATATCGAGCAACGGCTTTTTAGGCGTTTGAAGCAAGAAAGAGAAGAAACCGCAAGGTTTCAAGGAGTTCAATTGGAAAAGGTAAGAAAACAGTTTCTTCTTTTATTAATCATGTAAAGTATATAAGCAGTATCATTATTAACTGTTTTAATCATGACAGTTACCAGAAGCAGAAGGTCTTGTTGTTAGAGTAATGGCATCTGTTGACAAAGAGTTAGAAGTGAAGAAGCAGTTTAGAGATATATTTCATGGACAATATTATCCAGAAAAAACTGCATACAGATCAAAAGTAAGACTGATTTATTTCTTGAAATTTTGTGCTTCATGTATACATTTTAAAGTATACATCTAACATTTTATTTGTTTTTGGATGTAGTTAATTCTTTTGTTCCAGAGAACACAAGGCATCGATTTGTGCCTCTTTGGAATGTATGTCCAAGAGTTCGGATCAGATTGTGACGGGCCGAATAAACGTTCTGTTTACATCTCATACCTTGATTCTGTCAAGTACTTTGAACCCGAAAGAAAAACCGCAAGTGGAGAATCTCTTCGTACCTTTGTGTACCATGAAATATTGGTATTTTTCTTTCTTTTAGAAAAGTATGTTTTTGTGGTCATTTTGAGCCTAATTACTTAGTGGATAATTCTTGAATAATGCAGATTGGATACCTTGAACATTGCAAGAAACGCGGTTTTGCAACATGTTATGTATGGGCTTGTCCTCCAAAAGGGGAAGATTATATCTTTTACTGTCATCCCAAGACTCAAAAGACACCACAAAAGGATGAGCTGAGGCAGTGGTATGTAATGTTGTTATCTTAATTTGAACAATCTTTTTATCTTACAAGAAAAGAAAGATTTTATTCTATTTTAATGCAGGTACAACTCAATGCTAAATAAAGCTGCTGCTGATGGCATTGTGGTGGATCAAACTAACTTATATGATCATTTCTTTGAGCCTGCAAAATGTGGAAACATTAAGATAAGCGTGGCACGTTTGCCGTATTTTGATGGTGATTATTGGTCAGAGACTGCTGAAAATATAAGTAAGAAACTTGATGAAGAAGAAAGCTTAGGAGGATTGCTTAGCAAGTTACCTAGTAAGCGAAAGTTGATGGCCATGGGACACAATGAACTTACCAGGGATGCTTTAGTGATGCAAAGAGTAAGTATAAACTTCATTTTTGTTGTCGTTTTCTTTTCGAGTTCACTTATATATCTTCATTAATTTTCATCTTGATAAAGCTGGGAAAAGCCATTCTGCCATCAAAGGAAAACTTTATGATTATCCGGTTACAACACATTTGCACATATTGCCATGAAGTAATATTACCGCGAAGCAGATGGTCTTGCAAGCAATGCAACAAGATTCAATCTTGTTCAAGGTGAAATAATTTTTATTTTTACTAAAGTTGTGGACTTTTTGGCATCCTAAATTGTTCATCATTCTGAGAATAATTTTTCATTTCATTGACAGATGTTACCGCGGTAGAAAGCACAGATGCCATTCTGGTAAATATGTAACTCCACTCACTAAGGTGAGATATGTCCTGATTCATGAATGATCACTTTCATTGTCTTATTTTTTTCTTGTTCATATTTGTTACTTGGCTGAAATGGGTCGGGTTGACCCGTCAATACTTTTTGTCCAATTTGTATTAACTTTCTAAATGGCTGATGTATTGAACATATTTTTCATCTTTTGTGTTTCCAGGACATATTGAGTGATGTACCTCTTGATACCAAGGATAATGATGAAGTGCTTGCGAATAATTTCTTCGCGACTCGAAATGATTTCTTGAACAAGTGCCAGAGTTCTGAATACCAATTCCATACACTCGGACATGCTAAATACTCCTCTATGATGATCCTATATCATGCCACATACAACCTTCTTGTCCAACCAAAGGGTGACACTTATCATACGCAGAAGTTAACTCAGCCTTCAACATCTCAACCCGAAAATAAACAACCTCAGAACCAATATCTGCTTACCGTAAGAAATGAGAAACTTCTTTTACTCTTATATTGTTTTTAGTTGTATCTTTAATTCTGTTTTAAGTTTTAACCATTTGTGATGCAGTTAAGCCGGGCTCTAGTTCATGCCAGTCGATGTAAAAGTAAGGATTGCTCGTACCCGTATTGTGAAACCATCCGCAATCTCACCTGCCATGCTTCAAGATGCAGTATCAGGTTTCATAATGGCTGTGAAAATTGTAAACTAGCATGGAGTGTACTAAGGACACACAAGCAAATATGTAAAAATTCAAGTTGTAGAATACCTAATTGCAAGTAAGTCATCGTATTATTTTTGCATTATACTTCTTACTGCCTTTAACACCCTTAAGGCCACATGTCAAGCACAAACTGTGTTTTACCTGATCCACTTGGTTAGCAGTGCATTGGCACATACAGTGAGTTTTGGTAACAGATTCTCACGGTAACCAAAAAAAGCAAACAGTTTGCTTCAAAAATGTGTACTTATAGAAGTGACATTTAAGGAAAAAGTTTTAGACCCCTAATGTTTTTTTTGTGCATTTTTATTCTTCAGGCATGTAAGAAAGCAACAGTGCTTGTCCCCAGCTCTAAGAACAAAGAAAATTCAATCAAATGATGGACAACAATGAGATCTTGGAATATTGCCCAATCAAGAATATTGTTCTCTTTATCTCATAGAACAAGATATATATGTTTTGTAATTGCACTTGAAGCACTTTGAAGCTGATGTGATTTCCTTCAAGTATTGTGAGATGCCGGACTAAAATGTTAATAAATGTAAAAATTCGAGGTTAAAATTGAAAATGTGCAACTTTGGTGGTTAAAGTCTAAATGTGCAGACTTGGAGGGTAATATATGTCATTTGGGGAAGTTTAAAATCCTGGGATGTATATCCTTTCCCTAAGATGGTTCAAGAAGGAAAGGGAGAGAAAAAGAGAATCTCATAAAGCCAAGTGTAGTGGCTTGGTAACACCTGACACCTCACCAGCAAGGGGCGCCAAACACGGTTGGACGGGGAGCCGTGAGTTTAACGGGTGTGAAAGACGTGGGGTTGAGGTGGCGTTGCTCCGGTTGAGATGCCCAGTTACACACAGTCTAAGGTGGTATGTGCAATCCAACAAGCCTAGGAAGGAGAATCAAGAATCCATCAGAAATTGAATGTTTGATTAGTGATTTGAACCTAAACTTGTTGGGTATGTCTTTTTATATTTAGTTTCCAATTTTAGAAGTTTAAAGTGAGTTTTGAGCACAACTATAGAAATTTTGTAAATTTATGATATTTAAGGCATCTAATATAATTTAGAAACATCATATTAACACTCATTGGTTATGTTAGATTTTGAATATGTAAGGCATAATCAAGAATTTGGATACATTACTTCTTAGTGTGTTCTAACTTAGAGTAGGATTTGGTGTGAAATTGTATTATAACCATCATTAAATGATGAAAATTGACTAAAATTATCATTTGAAATGGTTTGGATGATAATCCAAAGTTTAATTGCAAAAAATGTAGATTTAGCAAAATTGTGTTTTTGGTTAAATTTGACATGAAATGACAATTTGGTAAATTGGTTAGCCAAACCGAACAAAAATGGGTTTCAATGATAAATTATAATCAATAAGTGTTTGGATGATAATCCAAGGTTTAATTGCAAAAAATGTAGATTTAGCAAAATTGTGTTTTTGGTTAAATTTGACATGAAATGACAATTTGGTAACTTGGTTAGCCAAACCGAACAAAAATGGGTTTCAATGATAAATTATAATCAATAAGTGTTTTCAAAACTTAAAAATTTATATGTAATATGATCAAAAAACTCATTTTTGTGGTTGAAAATGAGCAAATGAAGTACAAAATCCACTGTTAGGTGTTTAAACATTACCAAATGAATGTCTATAATTGATTTACAAGAACATATTTGGTTGACATGAATTTATAAGATTTTAATAAAAATGAAATTTAAATTCCATTCCTTGACAAATTATTAAAGTGAGTTATACGACTATCTAAACTGAATTCACATAGTTGTGAGCCATAGTTGCAATTGGTCATAATGTGTCAGATAATAATATGCTCACACATCAATGAAAACAAATAATGTAAAAAAGTATATGAATCAACTTGACAATTGCCTAGCATGATAACCTACGTTTGGTTCGCGGAATTCAATAGAATTATAATATGATTTTAATTTCTTAATTTGTTTCGTTCACGGAATTTGTTGGAGTTAGAATCTAAATTCCATTCTTAACGTGTTTGATTGAGAAATAATTGAAATATAATTAAATTACTCAAATTTCTTCATGTGATAAATTCAAACAATTCTTCCAAATAGTGTAGCAACTCAACCAAAGGAGTTGAAATCTTCGACTACTCACCTTTATCGCATTTGCCACCCCTGTCATCGTCCCACCCCCGCCATCACCACAACTGTCACCTCCCCTGCCATCACCACAACTGTCGCCGCCCCGCCATCGTTGTTGCCGTCCCACCATCATTTACATTGAAAACTTTTAAATTTATGACTTCAAGTTATTCATTCATCAAAATCGAACCAATGCTCCTTTCTATATAGTATGTATACGTTGATCCGGTGAAATAAATTTCATTCTTGTTCATGGATAAGAATGCTGGTAGTTTTCATAATCGAATTAACTGAACCAAACCACCCTTAAAACCAAGATTTGTATTTTTTTTTATCTTTTATAAATAATAAATCATATATCATAAAGTTTCTGTTAAAATTTGTTTAAAATAACTTATTAGTTGCATTTCAATCTCCTTTATGTTTTTTATATAACAACAAATATAATTAGATTAATTAAATGAAATAAGATTGAATTAACCTAAGTAAATGTATTAATTGAACCATTTTTAACCAAAACTAGTAGGTTTTAAAAAAACTTAAAATCAAATATCAGTTATAGGTTTAGTTTTTATCCATAACTGTTTTTTGAACAACCAACTCACACACAGTATTAAATACACTTTTGTTGACTATATGAGTTGAACCTTAATCTCTCAGAGAGAAACATAATTGTTACACACCTTGGTACTATTGGGCTATAAGCACTTTGGTGTTTTAACGGTTTAACCCATATCTGATTAACGTTAAACACACTCATCCCTTGTAATAAAGCCCTAACCTATTTTCAAGTCGACGACAAAATGTAAAATTTGTAAATTTTTTCTTCGTTTATACAAGAGTTATTTTTCTTTTCTGTAGTAAATATTATTATACAACACCTAAAAATGTTTATTTGACTCACTTGGACTTCGTCTTAACATGTGATATATCATCACCGAGTTGTGTCGTGAGAAAACAAAATTTTGCTTTTTATCCCTTTTCATTATTTTTAGTATTTAAGTGGGTTGAGGATAATTGTTCAAACACATAAAATATTTAATGTGCATAAATAAAACAAGTAGTATTTGAACATTTTACTTACTACTCGTTTCAATAAAAATACTTCATGTGAAATTTATATTTTGATAAATATATGTACAATTAAATAAAAACTAGATTTATTTTATTTTTAAATTTATATAGAGTTTAAAAACTTTTTGATAGCTTCTATAGTAAATAATTTTTCCCTCTCTTGCTAAATCGAAAATTAATCGTTAAAAACTTAGATTATTCTTGGCAGAGAAACACATAATTACTAATTAACTAGAATTGTACCACGCGGGTTATGACGCGTTAAACCATGGTAGAATTTAATGTTCTCGAAGCAAAAAAGCGGAACTGTAACAAAGCCGTAAAAAAGTTAACGTTTCACGCAAGTGCCTAGATAATATGTATACTATCATGTGCAACTCCGTTACAGTTGTGTGTGCGCCATTTAATTTGTTAAAAGAAAATTTATATTTTTTTTTAAGTTCAGGGCTTTAAAAGTAAATCTGTCATAATTTAAGGGGGCTAAATGTAAAATTTCATGTAAAACGAAATAGATGATGTAAGCATTATGCATAGAGTACTTGTACTATATGCATTAACGCTTCTCGTTATGGGTTTCGTATGTTTAGTAATTTAAGGTATGACATGTCAATTGTTTTTCAAATATTAAACGGTCAATATACTATGACGTGTATCGACCATCATCAACTTAATCAATCATCAAATGGTTTTTCTCCTAACGATACCAATGTGTATGGCAAACATGTCTATCTCCAAGTGATTAAGAGTTTAAGTCAGGATTAGAAAGTGTGTTATACATTCTAAAAAAATCAACTTAATCCGTCCATAGCCTAAAAAAACTAAAGTGAGAGAAAATAAAAAACATATTTCATCCATACTATATTATAATAAATACGAGGACAAAAGGATAATTTTACGTAATTATAAATTTTAAAACATATGTTACAATCCTTTAAAACATATTGTTGATGTTTAAATCGACTTCCCACGATTTTTAAACGATAAGTTTTCCATACGATAATATTTTTTTAAATACATCAAAAAAACAAACATTTTATTCTATTTAATTTGAGTATTTTTATTTTTATAGTTTTCTTTAATTTGAAAAAAGTTAAATATTACGTAATTATCAGTATTTGTATTTCCCGTCGCATCTTGGAAACATCTAGTTATTAAAATATTGAAAACGAAGTCTAAAGAAAATCAATGGGCGTCTGACTAGCGGTCCTACAAAACCTATAAAAGCGTAAATTGCCCTAACTTGCCGACTTTGGTGGCCAAGGCTGAGCTCTTCGATTGTTTCCTTTCTTACTTCCTTCAATCCTGGATTGAAACTAGGGTTTACTCATGTACTTTCCTTTCTTGATCTTCTTGATCACAAATTAACGGTAACATGATTCACGAACCACACATTCCTGCCGATAATCGTCAGAAACAAGGGGATTCCATCGCCGATCGGATCCCTGTCAACACTAACGTGAATCAATGCATCGCTAACTTGTTAGTTCTTCACTCTTGTTTGATGTCGTTATTCATATCTATATTTGTAGTTTTTGATCATTTGTAGTTTTATTTTATGTCTTCCTGTAGTGCCGATAATTATATGCAAACTGTTGATAACAATGAGTGGTTAGGTGACCTTTTGAACTACTTGGACCAGCCGTGCCCGACTTCGATTGAATCACCACGGGTGAGACTATTTTGTATGAATGTATTTAGATCTTGATGTTGTTAATTTGTTATTAGTTTTTAAAATTTTAATCTGTATATGTTTAGGGATATGGTGTTTTAAAGTTAAATCAGCCAATGATGTCTTCGAGGTTCGGTAACTCTGGTTCGTCCGTGAATGTTGGATACAGCCCTCAATATTTGGGAGGTGTGTTATGTTCTTTGTACTAAATTGGATGTGAATTAAGTTTTTTGTACGCATTTTAATGTACATTCTGCAGGATCTTCAATCAAGAATGTTGCTAGCACAGTGACACCTGGTGGTCTTTTGTACCCTGTTGGTCATTCATCGGCTCAACACTTTCGTCAACAGAAAGTTTGTAACCCGATCTCTCACGGTATGGGGTTTCCACTATCAGCAAATGGTGTGCAACCAAGTTTTCAGAGCAATCCTGAGGCTGCTTGCCTTTTGGGTACCATGTATACCACTCAAACATCAAATTGTGGGGCATTTTTGCAACCTCGGGTTGCTATGCCAGGTCCCGGATGGCCCGGTCGGTGGGTGCGTCAGCTTCCAGTGAGGGATCAGTCAAATGGGTTTAAGATTCCACGGTGGGAATCGGTGCAGGGTCGACCGCTTGTTGCTGATGGAAGTAGCTCAAGTCAAAACTGTAATGACTTGAATTGCAATATTTGTGGTTCGGTTACTTTTGGCATGGCGCCTAGGAAAAAAAACTATCATTTCGGGGGGGCCAGTAATGAATCTTGGAGTGGCATTAGTGCTGTTATGGAATCTAGAAAACGAAATTATCCCTTTGAGCCCGTTAATAATGAAACTTGGGTTGGGAGTGGTACTGATCTAATGGAGTCTAAGAAACAAAAATATCAGTTGGAGTCCGCTAATGATGAATCTTGGGTTGCCAGGAGTACTCTAATGGATATACTAACAAAAACTTGTCTGCCTTTTGACCTGCCACCTTTGGAACAATGGCCCAATGGTAGTGAAGATGCCATAGGCCCTAACAGGCCTGATGGAAAAGAGGGATCAAGTCAACTAGGCCCAAATGTAAGCTCTGGTACTCTTATGGATGTGTACAATAGATTTATTAAATTTTCTGCTTCTACAAAGGATACCATGCCAAATAGTGAAGATACATTGGGCCCAAAAGTTAACAAGGTACCGCTACCACCCGAGTTGAGCTGCGAAGAAAAAGTAGTATGTGGTTTTAATTCAGCTTTAGATGATTATGAGTCCGTTTTGAAGTCAATGAAATCTATGCAACCAAGTGTATTGGAACCAGAGAAGACAAGCACACAGATTGCATCTTTTGATGATAACGGGTCAGAAGTGGAGGCCACAAATATTAAGAAACCAAGTGCCTCGTTGGCTGATTGTTTTGAAGTTAACGGGTCAGGGTTGGGATCCATGAATATTATGAAACAGAGTGCCTCATTGGCTGATTCTTTCACCGCATCTCAAATTAAAGAACATTTGTCAAGTTTAAATCAACATAAAGAGGTTCATACTTGATGCATCATTTCCTAGCATAGTTTTAGATATAAAACATTTCATCAAATAATAGAAGCCTAATATATATATGTTTTATGCAGGACATATCAGGAAACACAACACCTTTGGAAAGTCAAAACCCATGTCAGTTATGCTCCAAGTATAAGCTTTTGCTGGCCCCTACACCCGTATATTGCTCATCTTGTGACTTGCGGATCAAGCAAAAGGTTAAATATTATCGGTCAACAGATGAGAACAACAACAAACAGCATAGCATTTGTACTGGATGCTTTAATGGATCTCGTGGGTCAACTATTATAACTCGTGGAGGCTCTGTTTCCAAAACGAATCTTCACATGGCAAAGAACGATGAGGAAATAGAGGACTCGGTAAATTAACCTTTTTTTTCATCTAAGTATTGATTTATTCTACAACCTTAAATGACCATTGTTGATTATTGTTTTCTTGCAGTGGGTGGCGTGTGATAAATGTCAAAACTGGCAACATAGGATTTGTGGTCTATACAATAATGAAACAGATTTAGAAGGGAAAGCAGAATATGTTTGTCCAAAATGTTGCTTAAAAGAAATAGAAAACGGAACAGGAATCTCGTCACCAAAAACTGTTCTGGGAGCAAAAGATTTGCCACGAACTAATCTCAGTGATCATATCGAGCAGCGAATTTTTACCCGAATGAAGCAAGAGAGAGAAGAAACTGCAAAAGTTCTTGGAATAGAATCAGAAGAAGTAAGGAAATAATATTTCTGTATTTTTTTAATTAATGTTAGGTAAAATATATAAAATTATCGTTATTGATATTTAATTTTTTTAAAACTTTGACAGGTACCGGTGGCAGAAGGTCTTGTTGTTAGAGTAGTGGTATCTGTTGACAAAGAGTTAGAAGTGAAGAAGCAATTTAGAGATATATTTCATGGACAAGATTATCCCGAAAAAATTGAATACAGATCAAAAGTGTGTAATTTTATGCTTCATGTTTTAATTTAGAGATATATTAGTATATACTTTAAACTAGACATCTAACATTTTTATTTTCTTTTGCAAATAGTTGATTCTTTTGTTCCAGAAAATAGGAGGTGTGGATATATGCCTCTTTGGAATGTATGTACAAGAGTTTGGATCAGAGTGTAACGGGCCTAGCAATCGGTGTGTGTATATCTCATACATTGATTCAGTCAAGTACTTTCAACCCGAAAGAAAAACTGCAAGTGGAGAATCTCTTCGGACCTTCGTCTACCAGGAAATATTGGTATTTTTCTTTTTGTTTTATTTTTTTTTTACTGTTTTCTTTTCATCTGGAATAATGACTTATGTTTTGTGACTCCCAGATTGGATACCTGGAACATTGCAAGAAAAGAGGATTTGCATCTTGTTATATATGGTCGTGTCCTCTTATAAAAGGCGAAGATTATATATTTTACTGTCATCCGAAGACTCAGAAGACACCAGAGAAAACTAAGCTACGACAGTGGTATGTAAACCTTTTAAAAATTTTATTTATTTATTATTTTTGGTGACCATGAGAACCCGTTGGGGAAAGTTGTTTGTTTGATGGTTTAATTTTGTTTTATGAAGGTACAAGATAATGATTAAGAAAGCTGTGAAAGATGGAATTGTGGTAGACCAGACTAATTTATTCAATGGGTTTTTCGTTCCATCAAACATTAAGATAAGTGCAGCACGTTTGCCATATTTTGATGGTGATTGTTGGTCACAAGTTGCTGAAAATATAAGTAAGAAACTTGATGATGAAGAAAGTTCTGGAGGAAGATCGTGTATCAAGTCACGTACTAAGCGTATCTTGATGGCCAAAGGACAAGAAACCCTCACAAAGGATGCTTTAGTGATGCACAAAGTAAATACTTTCTAGTTTCTAATTTCTTTATTATTTTATACAATATTTATTTCTATAATTCTAACTTGAATTTCCTGTATTGATGTTATAGCTCGGTGATGTAATACTGCCTGACAAGGAAAACTATATGATCGTTCGGTTACAGCACGTGTGCACATCTTGCAATGAAGTAATATTATCAGGCAGTAGATGGTTTTGCAACCAATGCAACAAGATTCAGTTATGTTCAAGGTGAAATTATATTCATTTTTATAATTTTTGTTTTTTAGCATCTTAAATTATTCATCATTCTCATTAATTGTTCATTGCCAGGTGTGTTTCCCCGGGTAGAATGCACAAATGCGGTTCTTCTAAAAATGCTCCACTCTCTGAGGTGAGTTAGTTATGAAAAACACTCTCATTGTCATATTTTCCAGATTTTTTATATTTTTTACGGGTCAAAACTGGTCGTGTTGACCCGCCAAGACTTTTAGCTTATTAATATTTTTATTATTTGGTGTTTGCAGGATGTACTGAGCTATATACCCGTTGACACCAAGGATAATGACGACGTGCTTGTGAATAAATTCTTCGACACTCGTGATGATTTCTTGAACAAGTGCCAAAAATCTCTATACCAGTTTGATACACTTGGTCATGCAAAGTATTCGTCAATGATGATCCTACATCATTTCAAAAACAATCTTGCTGTCCAACCAAAAGTTGACACTTGTCAGACTCATAACTTAACCCCCCCTTCAGCAGAGGTTACCTCTGAACCCATAAAGGAACAACCTCAGAATAAAAAAAACGAGACGGTAAGAAATGATAATAATTTTCTTAAAAAAAAGAGTAAATATTCTAAACTTGTTTCCTGTACTGTTTGTGATGGCAGTTAAACAGGGCCCTAGATGCTTTAATGCACGCGTCTCAATGTAAAACCAAAGACGGTTGCTACCCAGATTGTCAAACGGTCAAAATGCTTCTCCAACATGCTTCTGTATGCACTACAGGGCGTCGTAATGGTTGTGAAACTTGTCGAGGAGCATGGTGGATATTAAACAACCACATAAACATGTGTACAAAGCCCAATTGTACTATACCCCGTTGCACGTAAGTCACCATTCATTATCATCGTAATTATACGTTTGAGTAGATCCAAACGAACCCTTAAGTTAACAAAATATTACCTGAATCAACCTATTGATGAACGGGTCATGATTACCTGGTGTAATTATACATTTTTACAGTTGTTAATATGCCCATCTTGAATTACATTATCTCTCAATTTGCTTATCTCATCTTGTAACAGAGTCGGTTTGCTGACGTGGTTTTTGTGCATTTGTTATTCACCAGGGACATAAGGAAGCAGAGAGCAACACTTGCTAGAGATCAGATTTCTGCAAAGTAACCAACTGACTAGTTCATGATTGGAGTCTTTTTGGTACAGTTTATATATAGGCTAACTTGCATAAATATGAATTATATTTTAGTTTATGTGATTCTCGTATTTGCATTTTATGGATCTCGTAGAGCATCCAATGTATAATAAATTTCATCGTTATATTTGCATACTCGTCATTAAAAGACACATAAAATGCAAATATAATGATGAAACATATCTGTTGTTGGATGTTAACATCATGATATGATGCTTAGTTGTAGTAAAAAGATTCTTTTAATTAGCCGCAAAACGTGCCCTCTTGCCTCACCCTCTCACATTACCTTTTTTGGGCGTTTTTCACAAGATTGCGCATCCTCTCTCTCCTACCTGAGTCCACGTCATGTTATCTCTCCTCCACATGAGCTCAAAAACTTCTAAAACCTCCATTGGTTTTGTTAGAGATAATTTATTAAAATGACAACTTACTAAATAATCATATTCAATAATGCCTTTTGATCTGTTAATTATACATATTTTTTCTAAAATATGACAATGTGTTAATTTGATGACTTGATGATTGGTTGGAGTTGTGACATTTTGTTAATACTTATATTTGTCCTTTATCTTTTTTGATTTTGATTTTCTTTAATTTTTTTCAAAATGATTTAGAATAAACATCTTATGCTTTCTGTAACTTAATTTTATTTGGTTTATTATTGTTGATTTAACCTTTTTGTTTTAATTTATTACAAATCTTCACCATGGAGTTGTACCATTGCTTATCTTATTTGTACTCAAGTTATAATTTTATAAAATACGATCACTTCTCATATATAATAATTATTCAGGATGTATTTATACGTTATAAGAAATAGCACGTACTATATTTTACATGTTGCCATTTAAGCCAGTCACTTAGGGTTTAGGTTTTTTTTTTGGGATGGAGGTGGGGGTGAGGGAAAGGTTTAGGTTTTTTTTTGGATGGAGGTGGGGGTGAGGGAAAGGTTTAGGTTTTTTTTTTTTTTTTTTTGGGTGGGGGGGGTGGGGTGGGGTGGTGGTTTTAGACTTTTCGGGGTGGGGGGGGGGGAGATTTAGGTTTTTAGGAGTGCAGGTGGACGGTTCCAACGTTGATGAAATGAGATCAATCGGAGTTCGTTTGACCAACTTCTTAGCATTTATTAGCGAAAAACCACTTATTAGTGGAACCTTCCCCTATATTAGAGGGTTTTTTTAGAAAATGTAGAAGATCGAGAACATAATTGATTTTGCGCATATCATAGATATATCTTTCAATTTCAGGCGATTTTAGATTACGTATTCTAATATGCTAATTTCATTATAATTTATCACGATTTGAATCATCAGTCTTCGTTTCTTCAATACTTATCTGATCTATGATGACAAATGCTATAATTGATGATGCATAAGGTATTTTCTATATTGTTCGTTTTTAGGTAGGTTAATTTTGATTAATGGCGAATGCTATAATTGACAATGCAGAAGGTATTTTTGATGGTGTTGTTCGTTTTTAGGTTAATTTTGATTGTTTTCTTGTTTTTGTTAATAGCAGTAGTTTATACTTGATTGTCGTGGTGTTTTTATGAACGTTGGTGCTTTATTATAACGTCATTGTTTGTAGTTTATAATTTATTATATTTCGTAATTGTTTATCAGTAAATTTAGTTATTTATAAGTTTTCATTGCGTTTTAATTTTATGATTTATATGGCGTCCTTCTATGAACTTTTTTGTGTTCCATGTATATTGCATTTCAACATTTTTAACCATACGTATTGCATTAAGCTAGTTGTACATTAGGTTATATTGCATTTTAGTGAAGGTTAGTTTTATGAATATAATGGCGCCTTTATACGAATAATGTTGTGTTGCATGGATGTAGCGTTTTAATGTTTTGGTATCGTTTGTTATATGGCGTTTTATGGAAAAAAATTTTATTGATATTGAGTTTTAATGTTATGGCGTCGTTGTACGAATAGTGATTTGCTACATTGATATGTCGTTTTATCAATGTTTAACCTTATTTAATTTTTTTAGGTTATCAAAGCTATAATGTTATTGGAAATGAAAGGAGTTCACCAAGTTCTGGAAGAAAGTTCTACACGCTTAGTTCTTGAAGAATTAAAGTCAAAGTGTGGAATGGTGTTTGAAACCGTGGAACAATCGTATTTTTTAATCAAAAGTATGCTCTTGATGGGGGTTATATGTGCATAAGGGTGCGGACTATCATGATTGTAATGGTGTTAAAAATTAAAGTATTTTGTTTATACTAACCAGGGTATAAGTAAAATGAAAAGTGTGGATACATTAGACGAGACTGCCAAACAGAAGCCTGTCCGAGCTAATTCTTCCTAGAGGATTGGATGTGGTGCACATATTCGTTTAGATTTTGTTGAGGATATGTGAAAGATTTATAAGTTTGTTGAGTATCATAATCATTGTTTCGTTGATCAACATAATATGCATTTCTTAACATTCTCAAGGAAATTGACTCACCTACAAAAGCATATGATACATAATATGTCAATGATTTATATTGGACATGTGAAGGCTTTTTAATGTAATGAGAACTATATTTGGTTGTTTTGAAGAAGTTGGTACAACGAAAGAAGATTGCAAAAACTTTTAAGGAGATCAATTTATTTATCGGTGAATACGATGCTGATATGGTTGTTAGCCGATTTATGAAGAAGAAAAATTATCTTCCAAACTATTCTTGTGATTATTTTACGGATCATGCTAATGCGTTGACGGGTTTGTTTTGGGCCGATGACCAAGCTAAGAGGAATTATTGTGTTTTTGGTGATGTGATGTCTTTCTATGCTACATACCGATCTAACAAGTTTGCATTTGTTTCCATTTAATTAATGTTTAATTTGATTTTTTATATTATTTGTTTAATTTAGGTATAATTTGCATTTTTTTTAGATATTCAATGGTGTTTGTACCATTTACTGGTATAGAGTATAGAAAATCACAATATTAATGTTATATTCACGGCTGCTTTATTAGGTTCAGAAACTACTGAGACATATAAGTGGTTGTTGAGGTGTTTTTTGAAAGCCTCCGGGAAAGAACCTAAAGTAGTTGTTACTGATCAAGATCCATCAATAAAGAAGATTATTGAGAAAATATTTACTAAAAGCCGTCACAGTTTATGCATGTAGCATGTGATGAACAAACTTTCTACAAAGATAATTTTTCTTATAAATATGTATGGCGTTTTTGGTGCATTTACATGACTTTTTTTTCTTGAAATTTTATTTTATTTTATATTATCTGTTTTATGTATATTGTGTTTCTTAAATTTATATATGGCGTTTTTTAACTACTTTGTATTTTATATTTGTGGCGTTTTACTAAACATAAGAATGTTTTTTATAGGTCGTTGCAAAATTATGTAATTCAACTAATTTCAAAGAGTGTATGTAATATCGTTTGGACTGACGCTCTCACATCCTAGCAACTTGAATAGGGATGTGCATATGTTATTGAGGAGTTTATTCTTCCAGATAATGACGGGGTGTCTAATATTTTTTATTTGAGACGATACCAATATTTTACAGTGATGAGATTATGTCTGGTCTGATGTGGACGACATTTAAGGTCAGGAAATGAGAATCATTTCTTTGGACAAGTTTGCAACTCGAGGTAATGCGCAAAGCTGTACACATTTGTGGAACTATGTCTTGGAAAAGTTTTACGTTAAACCAGGTTGTAGAACATTTCACACAATCGGCCAACTTTTGCCAAAGTTTTGTGAAATTAAGAGGAAGGTTTCAAAATTTTGTGTTATTTACAACAATCTATACAAATATCTCAAAAGTGGTATGAGCGATATCGATATTTTGAATATCTTGTTTGAAAAATACTGTGAGCAAGAAAACGACCCATTTACACTTCATGCGCTTTGGACTATCGTTCTAATTTGCACTAAAGGGGTGTCGATGCACAAAATGGTTCAACAATCGAGCGGTTCGAAAAAGAAAGTTGCCGGATTCACCCGACATCCTGTCTAGTCTCGGTTCGGATGGAAGTTCTAACATGGCTCTCAATGTGGATGGTTCTGATGGAGAATCGGTCGAACCAAAACGCCCGATCGGGAGAACAAGGCAAAATCGGCCGCATTGTCTACTACAACTAATGAAAGATTGGATAACATTGTGGATATGTTAGAAAAATATAGCGCCATATATAACGACATTGAAAGCAAGAAACTCCGTGTCAAAAATATCAAAATCTTGTCCATGAAAACCAATCATCTTGATGAGAAGACACGTCTCGGCATCAAAAAGATGAAGATCAAAATTCTTGAGGAACTCGATAAAGATTGATGCTTCCATTGATGTTCTTTTTTATGTATGTTCGCGTTTTATTTTGTACCTTTTTTTGAACGGCAACACAATGCCTTTTTTGCTATGATCAGGATTCGAAGTTACTATTACACCAATTGACCAACCGTGTTTTATCTTATACTTACACTACTAAATCTAATTAACATATAAACATTGTCACATTAAAAAAAATAGAAAGGGATCCATGCTTCCGATTCTGCAACTCCCAATCTACCATCAATTAAACTCCAATCACCCGCTCTATCCCCGCCGGAACCCTAATCAGAAGAAACCTCAGCTCTGTTACTCTCGCCGGCGTTTGTTTGTCTAGCAGGAAGATGATGGTGCCTGTGGTCAAATTCCCAATATTCTTATGCGTGCGGAGTTTAGGGGTTTTAGTGACGATCCTAATTCTTATATGGAACGTTCATTACAGAGGAGGATTGGCTCTTTTCTCCCAAAATAAAAGTCTACTCTTCAATGTAATTCCCCCATTCTTCAGTTTCATTTTCTATTTTTCTATATGCATCAATAAACACGGAGGAACTTAACAGGGTATTTTTTGTACTTTATTTCATATTAGTTATACTGTTTGGTCTCTCCTAATCCAGATCAAAAGCCCGAATCTGTTCTACAAATCCATAAAAAAGATTGTTTTTTCCCACTTTTTTCTCATAAGTATTGATTTCGACCCACAAGGATTATTTCATATTAGTTATCCCCTGTTCCACAAATCCACTAAAAATTTGGTTTTTTTTCGTGTATTTTCGGCTAAGTTCCGCCACTGTCAATAAAGCTATGTTTTCTGCAGGTTCATCCTGTTCTGATGGTAATTGGCCTTCTTCTTCTGAATGGTGAAGGTAAATTTCAATCAATTTCATATCATTTTTGCATCAATTATCCAAATACAACATGTGTGCTAATTCATAGATTTGGGTGGATCATGGATGCAGCTATGCTGGCATACAAGACATTATCAGGAACAAAAGGTTTTAAAAAGCTAATTCATCTCACACTCCAGTTCTTGGCATTAGTATTTGGAGTAATCGGCTTATGGGCCGCTTGGAAGTTCCACAACGATAGGGGGATCGATAACTTTTACAGCCTGCACTCGTGGCTCGGCTTAGCGTGCTTGTTTCTGTTTGTCACTCAGGTTCTTGTTTTGCTCTCTTTTCTGCTCTTTGATCTTGGTTTTGAATTTGATGATAGTAAATGTAAAACTGTAGTGGGGGGTGGGATTTGCAACATTTTGGTACCCAGGTGGTTCAACAAAAGCTAGAGCATCACTTATGCAATGGCATGTGTTCTTTGGCGTTTACATATACGCGCTTTCTTTGGCTTCTTGCATCACTGGTGTTCTGGAGAAAGTAACATTTCTTCAAACCCACCACATAATTTCACACTATTCTGCAGAGGCAATCTTGGTGAATATTTTGGGTGTCATGATTGTTTTATTGGGCGGCTTTGTTATATTTGGCGTTGTATCTCCATCGAACGGAAAAAGAGACGTCCGAGGATCAATCGAGTAAGTGGGAGTTAAAGTTTGTTTTAGTTAACAACATAGGTAGATTTAATGATTGATTGATTGATTGTAACTTGTAAGTGAAGTTTTTGTTTGGTTTGGTGTGGTGATCCAGGCTGGTAGAAGAACAACCAATGGTAGGCTATGATACTGGAACAACCGACCGAAGTTGATACGATGTAACCTTAAAGGGGTGACATATTGGTAAGCGTCTGATTCCTGGTAGAGGTATTAGGTTTGAATCCAACTTTAACTGGTTTATTGCTTTAATCATGATACGGACCATCCACCGTGACCCGGTCAACACCAAATCCACGTTTCCAGTTCCTGCATTCTAGTTTTTATTTTTAATGTTTTGTTTAATTAATTAGGATAGTGGGTAGTTACACCCATGATCAAGTAGTGGTCAATGGGTTAATTCCATACATGCATGTTTCTTTTTCACAGCCTATTTAAGAGGCTAAGGTTTATTTGAAAGACAATGAAGAAAATAGTTGTAAAAGTTTAGTTTTTCTAGTAATTTATTTGGGAGTGTTTGTCTACGAGAAAAGGCTAATTATTTTGGGAGATTGACCATCTCGAATCGGTCTCTATCAAATCCCCTTGAAAGCCACCTACCCAACGAAATATGTGTTTTGACTGGTCCCACTGGTTAGTAGGGAATTGACGAGGTCCTATGAGAAAAAGTTTATACAAAGCAATGAAATTGAATGATTTTGTTAACGTTATGTGTGCAAATACAAAGCAAATGCAAGATCGAAAACAATAATATGTAACCTGGTGATTTGCACGACGTCATACAAAACTAGGATGAACCGGTCCTTTTGACAGCCCAACACAAGCTTCCAGTTCATGGTTAAGATGGGATTATTTGTGTTTCCAGATGTATTGTGCTATATACCCGTTGACACCAACGATAATGACGTGAATAAGTTGCTGTGAATAACCTGGTTTCTGTGCATTTGTTTTGTTATTCGCCCAACACTTGCTAGATATCAGATTTCTGCAAACCAACTTAGTGGATCAAGATTGGATTCTTATTGGTATAGTTTAGGGGTAACTTTACACAATAGTAACCAAGTTTTTCATCTGTTTCATTTTAGTCACCCAAACTCTTTTTGTTTCATTTTAGTCACCCAAGTTTTCTTATCTGTTCTATTTTAGTCACTCAAGTTTCACATGTTGTTCCAATCTTGTGAAATTACCGTGTTACGAGTTACTTTTTTTTGTATTTTATTCTTTTGATATGGTGAAAATGAAATCCAAAAAGAGTAAACCAACATTTTCACCATATTCATAAAACAAAATAAAAAAAAGTAACATATTAAGCTCGTAATTGTGCAATATTAGAACAACATTTGAAACTTAAGTGACTAAAATGAGACAAAAAAAGTTTGAGTGGCTAAAATGATATAAAAAAAGTTTGAGTGACTTAAATAGAACAGATAAGAAACTTGATTACTATTCTGTGAAGTTTTCCCTATAGTTTATATGTAACTAACTTGCATTTATAGGAAGATTTTTTTTTTAGTTTGCGTTTAAGACCCATAAAATGCAAATACAACAGATGAAATTTATTTGTTATTGGATGTTAATATGATGACATAATATGGTTTGTTGTAATTAAATTACCTTTTCTTAGAGTGGTTAGTATCTGATTGCAAATACAGGTGAAATGGTGTCTTTTTTATTGGCTTTTAAATTCAACAATTCCTGCTTTTTATTAGCTATTAGTTTTGTTAGATCTAATTTTATAAAAGAGTAAATTGGCATTTTCGTCTGGTTTAGTTACTTTTGTCAGTTTCATCCAAAAATTTATTTTTCTCTTGTATATTAGGGGTGTTCAATCAAATCGAATCGAATTATTCGAATTTGGAGTTTTGAAATCTGGATTCAAATTCGAATAAGAATCTTAATCGAATTCGAATCCATTTGAACAAACTGAATTATTTCGTTTTGAAGTTTGAACTAACAAGATAACTAAAACTAAAGTCTGGTATGATACCATACTACCATAGTAGTCAAAATGTTAGAATAAAAGTGAAGAATTTATTTCGTTTTGAAGTTTGAACTGGTGAATTGACTTAATGTCCATAAAAACTGAAGAGTCCAATACTTAAAGGCTTAAATACTGAAGACTTGAAACTCACCAGATAAAAAATAAATCCATGTATGAATTCGAATCCAAGCTATTAAATTCGAGATCAATTCGAATTTAAAATCCTTATTTGAATTTGAAATTTTTATTTGATGATTTGCATGACGTCATACAAAACTAGGATGAACCGGTCCTTTTGACGGTTCAAGGTTTACGGAGCAGATATAATAAGATCGGATTATTTGGTGTTTCCAGATGTACTGTCCCGTTGACACCAATAATAACGACACGTGCTTGTGAATAAGTTCTTTAGTACTCGATGATTTCTTGAACAAGTGCCAAAACTCTCCATACTAGTTTGATACACTTGGTCATGCCAAATATTTGTCTATGATGATCCTATATCATTTCAAACACAAACAAAAGTTGACATCTTTCGTACTCATAAGTTAATCCCCCCTTAAGCAGAGGTTACCAAGGAACTTCAGAATCAAAATACCAAGATGTTAAGAAATGATAATATAAATATCTTAAACTTGTTTCTGCAAGTGTTTGTGATGGGCAGTTAAACATGGCCCTAGATGCTTTAAAGGTTCATTAGTTGGACCGGATTTAAGAACCGGACGACGTTATAACTAATACAAAATTATAAAAAATATAAACAAGTTTATATACATTAATCATCTAATCCATCTTCATCAAATATGAAATTGTGAGTGCATAAACTATGGTATGTATTATTATTTTGCTTCCTTTGAACAATGCGATCTGTATTGAGTTAATTCTAGTGGTAAATAAATCAAACATGTTATCAGGTCCTAAGTTCGATTCATGCAACCTGCAATTTGGTTTTGATTTTCCTTCTCAAACTTGAAAATTCGATCATCCCCCATCGACAACTTAAGGAATTCTCAACCCTCTAATATCTCTATATAGTTCTAAAACCATCCCACATCGACCAGGAGGAGAATTGTGGAGCCATTCCCCCATCTATATTTCAAATCAAGCTTTTGTTCATAAATTTTGGTTCAATTTGATGCTAAACGGTTCGACCTTGTTTTCGATTGAACCCGGTTTTGGCCAAACTGGCCGGTTCTTTGGAAAGCAGTTCAGGCCGGTTCTTTGGAAAGCAGTTCAGTTTTCTAAAACCGACCGCTAATGTTCCCGGTTTGTGGTTTAACGGTCTAGTCAAATAGTATATATACTATATAATAAATAAAGGTTTTTTCATGTCACGTGTAGTCTACATATTCATTCTCATTATTTTTTCCCTCATTTATCTCTTATTAAATACATTTTTATCTTTTATGAGTAAATTGCAGTTTTCATCCCTGTGGTTTGACCTAATTAACGCGTTCAGTCCAGTCTTAACACCTTTCGTCTTAGACGATGGATGTTCTAACAGTATTAGTCCCTAAGGCTAACGATTGTTAACTTTTATGTTAGTTTTTATGTGAAATTACCGATTTGCCCTTTTTAAATCAAGTGACCACCACCAGCCCCACTAGCAGCAGCCGCCGCCACCACCACCACCCACCCCACCACCAAGATGAAACATTTAATGTAAGAACGAAACATATGGAAGTTCATTATCACTTCATTAGAGAAGATGTTAAAAGAAGAAGTCCGATCTAATTAGGTAACCATAGGGGTCAAAAAAGTCAAATTGAAACTATTGGACCAACACCGTTATTTTGACCAAACCACAGGAGCTAAAAACGAAGTTTACTCTAATAATTATCTAAAAGTCAAAAGTTTCTAATTACCCCTAAGATTATGATCAAACACAAATTATCGTTGCAAAATAACATGGACGTTTTATTGGGCAGCTTGATTTCTATTCCATGACAAGTGTGTCGGATCTCCAAGAGGCCTCGGTTTTAAAACATAAAGAAGTATAAAACTAACCGCCACAAAAAAACAGACACCACCTGTCGCAAGAAACGATATGCCTAAGAAATCATTTTTTCCGCCAATCCAATTGGCTGTTGAAAGAGCAACCTTCTTTTCTCCACCGAATTCGTATGTATTGTAGTTGTTCTGTATTACCACCGTGATCGTCTCATTTGCTTCCAAATTCGTGTTTATTTTCCCGTAAAGCTTCCTGAAACTAGGCAATGCAGCGGTTTTCATCCACACGATAAGATCTTCTTGCTCGCTCAACTATAAATAAAAACACATGAAAATCAAGATGTTTATACCTTAAAATTTTATGCACTTTAATATACCAGAATTATTTTGAGGAGTTTTTTTATGCAAAATAAGAAATTATGTTAACTTTTTATGGTATTTACGTTAGATTGAGATTAAAGAATATGTAGTTACCGGTTTTGTATCATCTAATTCACCACCACCGATCAACCCTCCCTTTTGAAAGTTTTTCGGGTACACGTTTGACCCGAATTTGTACTTTTTATCGCTTTCCCACGCGATATTTTTCTTATCGATGTCTATAGCTTTGTTTCCTTTGAAGAATTTGTATGTATCGTTGAACAAACTCCACGCAACCAATCCACATGGAACTATAGGCTCGTCATCGTTCCCGCTTAGGTGGTCTTGAGGTTTGCAATCCTCGGTTTCATCCGCCTCATCAGGGTCTCGTAATTGTTTGTCACTTCTACTTTTCACATATCTAATAACAAAAACAACAAATCTGATCGATACAAATATATAAAAACAAAAACAGGAATCTAAGGATCCAACGCACACCTTGATGACATACCGGCGATGGTTCTGGTAGAAGTTGTCGAGTTGATAATAAATAAAAATAGGGGCGGTCATTTTCCTAGGCACTTTTAGTGTTCGAACACAAGTTTTGTTTGTACTTCTGCTCTGAATATATAAATCCGGGTTGGTGCTATAAGAATCAGGAAGACAGTCATCATCATAACGGTCTATGATTTCTACAACGTGCTCGGAAGCCCACAAGCATAAAAGACCCGTAGGGGTGAATAAGATCGCGATGATTACAAATGATGTGATGACCCATTTCGGAGTTAAGATCGGTTTCCAAGCGGGGAGCTCTTGTTGTGTAAATCTGGAATATTTTGGTTTGTTGGAATTTGATCTTGTTCTCGTTGATGCATCCATTCTTACCCTCAGAGAGCGAAAAATTTGATGAGACAAAAATAGATTTTTGTTTATGTTTTTCTAGGGACGTTAAGATCCTATGTTGAGGGAGAGAAGTTTTTGTTGTTCATGGCATGTGGCACTAATTTATAGGATACATTTGCCCTATTCAAGAACATAAGTAAATGAATGATGTCTAAATCAGAGTAGTAAAAAGAGCAAAAGGCCGTATAGTGTTCCAGCACCCACATCACGTACATTATAGGCAATAAAATCAATAACATGACTGACATTAATTGTGGGAATGATCGGGTGAACCGGTGGCACTTCAGTGATCCAAATTGTCGTTAAAAAAAATGACTGGCATTAATTGCATTTACATAACATCCATATGCACTTAATCTTACTAGGAAATCACACTTTCACTTCCCATAACCCTACACACATAAATCATCATAACCAAACCCCATTCCATGCTTTATGAAGTTTATTTGTTAAATAAAGATAATCAAATACATAATGTTATTGACTTAAAATATCATGAAGCAATGAAAAGAATTAGCTTACTGTTATAACAATTTTATTAAAAAAAATATTTGTATATACGGTGATGGATCTAGGATAATTTGTTGGCAAAGACTAAAAGCGAGCCAAGTAAAAAATTAACTTATTTCGTACATCAAAAGGTTTAAAAATCAAAGTCACATATACACATAATAAACTGTAAATAAAAATAAATTCAATTTGAGTCCAACATCGACCCATGCACACAACAAGTCACCAGAAACTCAAACAACGAAAAGTAGGGGTTTGTGATGATATTGTTGATCGGAGGACACTGACAAAAGGGTGGAGACGAACAAAGGTGGTGACAATTTTGTTTGGTGTGTAAAAAGGGGGTGCCTGCCGATGGAAGATAAAGAAATTGGGGTGGAGGCTTGGTTTTAAAATTTTTATTTGTTTAAAATTAATTATATATTTAATTATTTTTGGTTTTTAAATAACAAATAGTAATTTATCCAGCGCGTTGGCCGTTGCGCATAGTGACACTTAAAAAAAAGGATGCCAAACAACTTTGAACTTTGTAAAATAAGGAAAAAGCTAAACCGTTATTAAAATCAAAATCTTATTAAAAAGGTAAAAGAAGGTACACCAAATGGCTTCAAAGTTTTATAAAAAGAAGTAAACTATTAAATAAACAAGAGTCTTTGGGCAGCCACATGTGTTGCTACATGTTAACTTGCATACAGCGGATGTTAAAGCATGTAATACAAAAAAAACTTAATAGAACGTTACTAATTTTAAAGGTTATCTATAGATAAACGAAACCCTTAAAAAATATTATATAGAAAAATATAAAAAAACATTTCATAATATTAAGACAAAATTAATTAGATTTAAACATATTCAAACTTTTAATTTAATCTTTTAGAATATATATTAGTGTTCATATTTGTTTAGCATAACTTTTTAAAATATATACCCATCCTGAATTTATCTAATAGAGATAAATTTTAGATTGTCCCGTTTTATGACTGCTTTTTCAATATTCTATCTTATTTAAGATGTGTATACATTATAAAGAGTTGACATTTGATAAAAGGTTGGTAGCTATTTTTCATTACTCCTTCAAGTTTGTGATTTATCCACATTCTTGGGGAGGGAGGGGAAACGGATACATATTTATTTTTTGTTGTCGTCACTGGGTGTTGTTTATCGTTTCCCCTTCACAACGAAAATGATAATATTAGATTCGATAATGGCAAAGAAGACAAACAAGATTTACCCTCTTTCACAAGCAATTGAAGTTTCATTTGGAGTCCATTTGAATGGGAAATGGTGAAACTCTTGTTTGATTCTCTTATATTTTTAAATAATTAATTGATTCTTATGTTACTTTATTCTTTTCTTACTTCTATGTAGTGTAATCAACAGAAAAGTAATTGGGCATGCAGATATATGGTTGTAAAACATATGTTCGAGTTTGTCATGAGTCGTTAATATTCCGGATGATGTAAATATTTTTCTCTTGATTTATATACTTCTTCTTATGTGAGTTGTTCGGGTTAATCAGGTCCGGGTTATTCGGATTCAGGTTGTGACGATACAAATACCTTTTATTATGTTTAATAGATAAGCCTTTTAACCCGAACCTATTTAGACCCGCAATTGGAAAATCCGACACCACTTTGTCTATTACACTATATCATCTTTTTTATTTATTTTCTTTATAGACTTGGAACAACAAGGCTTATATTACCCAACCGGAATTCGACGCGTTACTCGAATTTGTCATGCCAAGATTTTTTAGTACGGTATTTGGTAATGTATAGATTTTTATATAGTAGTTTAATAGAATTCAAAAAAATTTGTATATCGTGGATGTTATTTTAGTGGTCTTTATTTGGGGAAAAAACTATTACAAACATTTACATGTATATACATAAAAAGCATAACGTTGTATATGTGTAATAATGACATTCCAACAATAAAAATAAGAGTAAAT
Organism: Smallanthus sonchifolius; assembly: GCA_023525975.1. Classification (NCBI taxonomy): domain Eukaryota; kingdom Viridiplantae; phylum Streptophyta; class Magnoliopsida; order Asterales; family Asteraceae; genus Smallanthus; species Smallanthus sonchifolius. Next base: position 52,569,272 of record CM042041.1, on the reverse strand, counting down.
TGCAGTTTTCGTCCCTGTAGTTTGCCTCTATTAACAGGTTCAGTCCATTACTAACACCTTTCCGCCCTGACGGCTGTACTCTTTTCCGTCTATTCCCACCACGTGACCCTCACGTGAGGGGTAATTTAGTCATTTACATCTAACTCCTTCACCACCCCCGGTTTCTTCGTCTACAAAACCCTAATTTCGATTAAACGACCAATTTTAACATTCCATCTTCAATCCGTCTTCAACCATGTCCATATCCAACTCCAATCGTCTGCAACAACATGATTCGTGTATAGGCAACTCAAATCGGACTCCAATTTTTTCATGTGGGTCTGTTACCATGCTTCGAACGTCATGGACTAAATCAAACCCTGGTCGTAGATTTCACTGTTGTGTAAGAACTCTTAAACCTATAAAGTGTATCAATTTCTTCTACTTATCTGATCTTTATGATTGTAATTAACAGACATCAAGGTGTGGTTTCGTCAAATGGTTCAATCCCCCAATGTGTGCAACGTCAAGACATTTGATTCCTGGATTGCTAAATTAAATGAACCAACATAAGGAATTAGCCACTGCAAGAGCTAATGAAGCAAGAAGGTTGAAGATTATTCTTGGTTTTGTTTTGTGTTTTTTTGGAATGTACTTTGTTTTCAGCTGATTTGTATGCTTGTAAAGGTCAATTTTGACCACAATGTTAATCAATGTAGTTGTTGTATTTTGACTTAAATTTGATAAATGAAATGGTTTTCGTATGTATTAGGGTACTTGGGCTCCACCATGTTAATCAATAACTTGTTTGACTTTTCATTTTAGTTTGACTTATTGTTTCTTTGGTATTGTTGTGTACTCATGGATGCTTAGATAAATCTTGGAGCTTTTGTTGAGGATGGAACTATGCAACTCTCAAGGTTAGTAGATCGTGCACTAGGTAGATCGAGTTTAGTAGATGGCCAAATAGAACTAATTCTCCCTAGGTATGATTTTCAGTCACTGATGATGTGGCACCTCCATATATAATACAAATTTTAGGTAAATTTTGTAGAAGAATACCTAATACTTTTAGTGAGTTTCAAGTAATGTATGCATCATGTACATAAAAGTATAACTTGATGTACAAAAAGAGCCGTGCTTAAGCTAATTTTTTGTTGTATATCTTTAATTTGTTTTTGTAGGAGGCTATTATTTAGAAAAATATTCTTTAACATAAAAAGGCGGCCATGGATGAATCCAATTCTGAAGGAACCACCATTAATACTGTAATGGGACAAAAGTTTGAGAAAAAAGCAATAAAAAGTGTTTGTGGAAGGTAGAAAACAATACAACCAGGATGAGAGATAGGTGTTGGGTCTGTGTTGAAGAAAAAAAGAGAATTGGATGAAATTGACAGCCGAATCATCTCAGTGGAATTAAAGTGAGACCAACGAAGATATGGGAAATCAGGTTATTGCATTCTAGGAGAAACTCAAACAGAATGGCGAGAAACTCAAACAGAATGAAGAGAAAATGGAAAGGATGTGAGAGTTCATAAAAACAAAATTTCTAGAATTCGAGAGCACACCATCCAACACACCTACGAGAGATGTTTCAGATGATCCATTTAGCGATAGTGACAGCTCATGTGAAGACGTTTATTATATTTTTTGGACATCTAACTCTCTTTTAAACTTTATAATTTATGAACTGGAATTATTTTTAACTTCCTTATTATTATGATATTAATGCTTGAAATATTTTCTATTCATTCTGATAAAACTATAATCACGTGTTACCGGAACTAATCCTCAGTCGTTAAAACATCTTATTGGAGACTGATTTGATATGGAATCGCAAATCTAACGAAACAAATCAGGGACAATAAAGACATTTTTTGAGGACTGAGTTTCAGTCCCTAAAAGTACACATTAGGGATTGAAATATCTTATTATCCGAGACTGATTTTTTAAGCCGCTAAATAAATGTATTGGGGACTGAAATAACGTGGTATCCAGGAGACAAATTAAGGACTGATTTTTTGTATCAGAGACTAACTATTAGTCCCTGTTGATGACATACAATAGGGACTGATTTTCAGTTACTAACATAAGTATTTAGGACTAAGTATTTGTCACTGACTGGGGACTGACAATATCAGTCTCTGATAATCATTAAGTACTGATATGGGGGTATTAGACACTAAAATTTTAGTCCCAAATACTCTTCTTTTTGGTAGTGTATATATATATATAATATACATATATATATATATATAATATACATATATATGTTATATATAGGAGAAGGATCAAAAGAAAACCACAAAGTTAGACGAAAACCGAGAATACCACTAAAACAATGTGTAATAATATGGGTTACGTATACGTAACCGTAATTTTTTTGTTTTCTGTTTACGTATACGTAACACTATGAATTACGTATACGTAAGCCAATATTTAAATGATTTTTTGGTATAAATATGTAATATTACATTGATACTCTTATAAAAAAATAAAAATAAAATAAACAATTATTATTATATTATTGGTTAAAATTGATTTTTTATTGGTTTTCTCGGTTTTTGCCTAACTATATGGTATTCTCTGAAACCCTCTACTATATATATATATATATTCAATGTGATAGTTTTATATTTATATATATTGTTGGTTCTCAAAATAACGCCTCCCTACACACACACACATATATATATATCAATGCGATAATTTTAATATTTATAAAAACTATTACAAACATTTACATGTGAATGTACCTTTTTAATGTTAGGGATTGTACATTTATATGTTACAAAGATTTATGTCATCACTATGTCCTTGATAGAAGGATACTTCCACAACTTTATAATATACAAGGTACCTTCAATTATTCTTGACATTATTATCATATGAGATTGTTCTCACCAAACTCGCTTTCTCTCTTTACACACATATATAGATGATCATTACAATCACTAAGTTTTTGTTAGAACACGCATAACAAATTTAAATAATTTAATTTTTACCGGTTGTTTATATTACCCCAAGACAATCACTAAGTTTCGGTTACACCTCAATTGGGGAAACTTAACCTCACTATCACTAATTTGGGGGATAAAAGTCTATGGAGTATACTTACCTTTTGTTGAAGATGAGCAGAGGGGTGGTGGAGATGGCTCAGGGAGTTGGTGGACGGTCGGATTAGGTAGAAGGAGAAGAGAATGGCAAAATATGAAATGGGACAATGCCTGATCCTAGGGCTCGCTGAACCTTATATCGACAATCATGCAAAACTTGTTTATTTAATTACTGAATTAAAAAATAAAATGAAGCCTTGTCATTTTAGGTGGATCAAAGAAAAGGAAAAATGAAAAATTGCAAGGATATACCGATGACATGTCGGCATAGCCCACCTAAGGGCGGGTTACTTTTTCATCATTCCCGTCTAAACTATACCGATTGCATGTCGTCAGGAAAATATGATTTAAAATAAAATAAAGCTAAGCTATACCAACGATTTTTCGTCGGTAATAGCATCCTAAGACAGTATTTTATGTATCATATCATGTTATTTGATAATGTGTCCATTATTTAGTATCTAGGGTGATGTTATTTGATAATGTGTCCATTATTCAACATTTAGGTCTCAGTGCTCCATGTATTCATCATTAGTACATCTAGATCATAAATTGATGATGGTCTTTACCATTTGTCCATTTATTTAAAAAAAAATTCTAGCAATACTTAATAGTAAGTGTTGCTGACCGAAAAGTCCACCCCTCCAACTTTGTTATATGACAAGTCTATCCCTTCAACTTTGTTAAATAGCAAAAGTGGCCCGTTAGCTTTGTAAAATTTCACTTTAACCCTCTCAAGTTTTTAAAGTTTCAAGTTTACCCCTATAGTATATATAATCTGATTTTTTCTTAACAATTTTGGCTTGTTTGTTTATTTTTTTCTTGACGTCCCGGTATAAATTTTGTTAAAAACGAAGCCGTATCCAAAATAGAGTATTTTTTAGGTATCATGGGTTATATCAACTGACAGTCACGTGTTGGTACCGTGATGAATGACACAAACACCGACTGAAAAACATCGGTGCCATTATATAACTGTCTTTTATCTACGTTTCGATCTCCACAACCGAGTCGTCAGAACTTCATACGTTTTTTTATGTATTTAACCTCGTTTCTTTTCATGTTTAGCCACATTAATGCCACCGCCTCAACCGTTTAAGGTCCGCCTCTCGCCGCGGATCTAGGGGCAAAACATATTTAACCACGTTTCCTTTTCTGCTTCTCCATGTTAATATTACCGTTTAAAGTCCGCCTTCCGTCATGTAACACGAGATAACATTTCTAGTTGTTATAATTTTGTAGGTACAGACGAAACATATAAACTCAAAGAATATAGGGCCATTTTGGGAAATCTAATCTAATAATATTTATTAGGGTTTCAAGACTTTTGTGTATCTAAAGCTACAACTTTGACTTTTTAGCCCATCTTTGTTTTTTGAAAGTTGAAATCAAGTAGCACCAAATATATTGTGTTTTTGAGGTTCCTTTCCGGGTGGACATAGTACCCAGTATTACCGACCAACTTTCTTACAAACAGATATGACATTAGTGGGAGTCTTAATAGACCTAGAAACCACCATACTCTCTCCGCAACTACATCACGCAACAAATCTATCTAACCATCCTATGAAAATATAAAATTCCATTCACTCTCTTCACGACATGCACATATATACACACAATACATGTACATATGTCTGGGTACTATATATTAATTAAATATGCTTTTGTTCTATATATTATAAGTTTTCATGCTCCTCATACCATCACCCTAGCTAGCTTCACAACTCTCTCTTTCTCTCTCAAGGCTCTTTTTGTGCATACTAATGAAAAATTCTTGATAGCGTAATCATTTACTTTTAAAAGAGTACGGCCATACGGGTCACTATTAAGAATGGCAAAATGTAGTAGCGGTCGTAATTCGGTGGCATCAGGGCAATTGCGATGTGTTTTTTTCCCACCGCATTTTCGGTCGCAACAGGGCATTGCATCTGAAAATGCGGTCGCAAATGCTCAGTTTTCTAGTAGTGCATGTGCCACTGATGTTGACCGTGATGAGGTAAGTGGTTATTCATGTTTTCTTGGTCTTTTTGCTTCTAAATTCCAGTTTGATTGCATATTCTTTCAGTTCTTGATCATGTTTTCTTGGTCTTTTTGCTTCTAAATTTCAATTTGTTTGCAAATTCCTAAAATCAAGTTTCATATTCTACAGTTTATTAATCAAGATATTATTTATTTTATATAGATTGATGTAACATTTATGAAATATAAACTACTTATCTATCTACTATGATGAATGATGTCTGCAGCATTGATATCATATTAACAAATTAAAAAAGATAAAGAAAACCAGAGAAAGATTGAATCTAAGTGTCAGTACCTAATGCCCAGATGAAGTTTGGCATTCAAATTTCAAAGGGTGTTATTGTAATTAATGTAATATTCTTCTACTGTTCATCATGGCCCTACTGATTATATATATATAAGATGATCTTGGCTTAATTATTTATTTTAGATCTCCAAAAAAGACCTAATTTTGGCTTCTAATTGCTTATACAGAAAGGAGCAGATAACAAAAAATGTGTCCTTGTTACATAGGGTTTAATTTGTTTGGTTGAGGTTTTCTCTTGTACTATCTTTGTACTACCACCCAGTGTTTTTTCTCAAGAACTCAGTTTTGATTTTTCTTAATCCTAAGTAGAAATAACCGAAAAGAATTTAAAGCCAACACAATTAGAGCGTTGATGCGTGGCAAACCTTGTTGTATCAAGAAAACCACGCACACTAGATTTGAGAAAAAGAAAGAGCTGTGAAAACTAAAATTCTTGAAAATTCACCGGAAATTTTTCGATAAATTTATCTGGAATTTTTTTAGAACAACAACTCAAGCCCTAGCCGTCTGATCTTTTTTTGAACAGCTTTTTGGATTACTGACGGGCCACTGGCACTGAACATATAATTTATTCCTAATTCTACTCCAGGGTCGACAACGGACTCTAGGGGAGCGGGCACCATTTGACACAGCAAGATAACATTGGGCTAAATGCCTTTTGGTATAAATTACCTTGATATATGAACATAAATCAATATAAAGAATTCCATATACAAGTAACTCTTTAGAATTAAGTTCCCACACAAGTAAATTTTAGAAATATTTAATGTTTAAGGTATTAAACATATATCTGCAATTAAAAACATGTTTACATTAAGTACATTCGAAGTTAGAAACCAGAAGACATCTAAGTGAAGTCAAACTTGAATGTACTTGTTTTAAAATTTCATCATCTAAACCTTTGATACAATTTAATTCATGGTAAATGATAGTAGTTACCATCAAAATCGGTTATATAAGTTAGAAGAACTAGTCCGATTATCGCTCTTTAATTCTCTTTATCTAAAATCACAACACCGAAGAGAGATGATAAGAAACAAAGAATCAAAGGATCCTTTTAAAATTCATATCACAAGTATATATCATATATTGGTAGATCGATTCCATGAATCGTTACAAACACTCAAAGGCATAAAAGTTATATGTAACTATATGGATTAATTAACTAATTTAACAAGAATTATGGACTTACATCCTTATTTCACTCCCAGCATCATCAAGAACATGGTATCCTGTATCATTTATTCAATCCCTGTCAAATACACAATTTTTTTTCCATTAATAAACTAAAACATAATATGATTAATTAATTAACAAGTAAGGTACCTCTTGTGGAACTAGATCAATGGACCACTATATTTACCGGATACTTGAATCTTTTGAGTCAACATAGTTCTGCTGGGAGTTATAGAGCAAAGAGTATGGCTTTGGAGGCTTTTGTTGGGTCAACGATTCCCCAATTTTGACTTCATGATTACTTTCTGATTGAAGAAAGCAATAATTTTGATCACCAAGAACATCCTTCACATCATTATTGAGCTTCTTAATCCTCAATTTTTCCATTGTTCTTTCTCTAGCTCTTGATCTTGCTTCTGCTCTAAGCTGGATTCTAGCTGCAAGATTCACTTGAAATAAAGGTTTTTGCTTTTGTGTTGTTTTCTTCTTCCTTTTGCCACCATTGATACACTTAGCAACTGGCTTCTTCTTTCTTCCAATCTTGTCAACAAAGTCTCCTTTCTCCATGAAAACTTCTTCACATTGATCAGAAAGAGTTGAAGATGAAGTGTGCTTCATTTCATCAACCAAATCTTTGATAGCAGTCATGGATCTTGTGAACAGCCAATCAAGGGTTTTGCTTGCTTTATCAAACCCTAGCAAATCTTGAAGTCCAAAGAACTTTTTGGAAATGTCAATGGACAATCTTACCCTCCGATCTCTTGGACCTTGGGCTGTGAAGATCTTACTATGGCGATCTTTCTTTGAAGCTGCAACTCTCTTTCTTATGGGAGAGATCATCACTGGATCATCTGAAAGCTTCAGATGGTTATGATTATTATCACAGTTTTGTTGTTTAGCAGGTGGAGGAGGATCAAAAGAAGAATATTCTCCAGAGAAAAATGGGTGGTGGTTGAAGTAAACACCATCTTTTTCTTGACCAGAAAGATAACCAGGAGGGAGGCCATGGATGATGGATGAAGGAAAAGGGTTTGAAGAACTAAACATGTTTAATCAAAAGTTTCAAACTTTTCAACCAAAAATTTTCAAATGAAGTAATCTGGATTATGCATCTTGTTTAGAGCCACAAATCTTGATCTATTAGGTTAAAGAATGTTGATCTTTTAGGGCATAATTAAGTAAACTAATGGGACTTCCTTAAAAAGAAGAGTTATTTTCTGGAAAAAATGAGTGAAGTACCTTCACATGAGATATCGAATAGATACCATTTTTTATCATTTAAAATGGGAAAAAAAAATTATAAAGGAGGAAACAAACAAAACCAAATAAGGATTATTTTGTGGGGAAAGGAAATCTAATCAGACACCAATACCATCATCATATTTTCTTTTCTCCTCATTGGTCAAAGCCAAATGTTTATTTGTGTGAAGAAAAATATTGTCCATCTAGGGTTATGAATATGGCATTTTATAGACAGGGATTGCACCTTTGTACGTGCATGTATTACAAAAAATATTCAAATTTTAATTGTTTATTCATCAATTATAAATCCCTTATCCTTAAGTGTTTTAAATTCTTTAATAAACATCTTAATTAATATTTAAGTATACGTTACGAATCGAATGGGTCTAGTTTGAGAATGATGTTTATCAATGACATCCAAAGATCGTCAAACGTCTTTTCAGCAGTTGATAATATGTTGCCTCTTTCTTTCTCTCTCCTTTCTCCTTCAATAACTTTACACAACAGTAATCAAGTTTTTCAAGTGTTCCAATTAAGTCAATTAAAGTTTTTTTGTTCCTCTAAAGTCACTCAATTTTCGGTATGTGTTCCAATCCTATGTAATATTTTATGTTAAGATTTTTTAAAATTGAATGAGACAAATGAAACATATATGAATCTTATTTACTATCTACAATTATTTGATTGCAATTCGACTTAAATATAACAACTTTGAAACTTGATTATTATCAGGTGCATTTTTTTCTTCAATATTACCTCCAATTTTAAGTTAATTGGAATAAAATTTTCACTTATTGGTAACTAATACTCCTATATATTTCATTTGCATCCTTCAATTTTAAAATTTTTTAAACATTTATAAAAATATTACATATGATTGGAACACTTAGTGAAAGTTCAGTAACTTTAGAGGGACAAAAACTTTGAGTAACTTAAATGAAACACTTAAAAAACTTGATTACTATTGGGTGAAGTTTTCCCCGAATGAGAGGATCCAAATCGTTCATTTATCTATGATGCTATTTCAGGAAATAAACAAGTGATTTTGAAGTAATTCCATTTTAATAAACATGAAGCATTTTTCATGAGATTATTGGATGCAAACCTAATCATACATTAATGAAAAAAAAGTTATTGATTATACTATATAATTAAGCTCCATGAACTATTCTTTTTAGTCAAGAATTTATTTTGAAATTCAACTTGATGGGTTGAAATTAATGAATTCGGATACGACCCATATAATTATTTGTTATAAATACTTCAAATCTTGTAACAAGAACACACCATGTTTATCTAAATATATGATTAGGGTTAATCAAGTTAAAACATGTAAAGTGGTTTGCAATAAATTAGTTATAAACCGGTAAACGGGTTGTATAAAGTTGTAAAGTTATGCATTATGTAAATGTAAGTTTTAACGGGTTGATGAATGTATGTGTTTAATTTTTACACGACCCGAACTTGACATTATTTTTAATCAAACGTGTTAAAAGATGTCAACCTGAAAGCTACCTTTTCAACGGATTGACCAGCTGGGTGAACCTGAACACGACATGTTTATTAAAGGGTTTAAACATAAAATAAAATCTGGTTAAATTTACTTCATTTTTTTTGGATTTCCCAAATTTAACTGTGAAAAACGATCAAAATAAAGTAGCAAGTAAATGGGCAACAAGCTACGACGCACAACCATTTTTGATAGCAAAACCGATCCTACTAAAAACAAAGCTTTGGGTCGGCCCGAAAAGTTACTATGCACGACCCGTTGAACCCTGTTCAGAAATTCCAAAGCCTCCGGGGCTAGGAAACCAAAGTATCAAAAGAAAAGAAATAAACACGTGTTGATTTTCTAAACAACCTTCTCGTGTTTAGCAACTTTGTATGGTTCAGCCTTTAACGTCGTCTAGCCCGCAACAAACCCATTCTCCTTGAGACCCCACAAGAGGGGACACTCGTATAAGGTCCACACAAACGTGTTTCACCCCTGCCCACCCAAACACAAGAATATCAGTTGGTCGTATAGTAGATCTCCCTTCAAACAGATCTGTCAAAAAGTTCAAGAGGGCCTTCTTTTTAGCATAATTCATGCCCGCTTAAGAACATCATATAAAACATCCCTAACTAAATCATGCATGTATTTAAACCTAGATAGCTCCTTGCATGCTCGCCAAAAAAATCCAGACAAACCTTGCAGCAAATTAGGCAGGGCTCATCAGTCAAAAATAGATAGATCATTAGCCGGATTAAAGAATATATCATCAATATTAGGTGTGTTTAGATGGAAATATTCTATATTTTTTAAAATGGGTCCTAATACTTTTTGTTGTTTAAATCTTGTTTAATACTATTTATGTTTTCCTTTAATAGTGATTTTACATTTTCTCTACTAACAACTTCGTATACATAAAACTGTAATCAAATAATCGTGTAACGTCATCTCGAATGCATCATCTTTCAACAAAAGCCCACAAATGTGTCACATCTCATTCATTTTTCAAAAAACACACATTTTCTTTCTAATGCTACACTCCCTATGTAACACCCTTACTTTCAAACACCGGTTACTTAAACATTTAACACGCGGAAGCGTTCGTCCCAAGAAATTTTTTTATTTTATTTTATTATTATTTTTTTATAACCCTCCCATACCGTGAGGGTCCAAGCCCCTCCCTTCGCGTACCGCGAAGAAGTCCCAAACATGTCTGTCCCAGAGCCAGGTCTCTCGCATACCGCGGGGGACCTGAGTAAACAGAAAGTTTACCCAGTTTATCTAGTTCCAACACTTAACCAAAATTTTCAATTTTTCACCATATCAACATAACACAAAAATTCTCAAACACTTGGGTTTTTGTTTAAAACATTCTAGTATCATTCTATACACCAAAAACATAATTTCATATATCATTTACATCCTTTAGCAAGATTTCTATTTGCCCCCAAAAACACCAAATACGCATACGAGAACCCACCAATGCCTTGGACTTGACTTTGACTACACCGAAGCTTTTCCTACATAACACCACGCATATCACCGTTAGTAATGGAGATAAAACATAACAAACAAGTAAAATCTACTTATTTTCACACATTCACCAATTTGACCCGTTTTCACCCAATTAATCATTAGGCTTCATTTCACTTGCATATCACCTTACAAGTTTCATTCTTTACATTTAACATTTATGATTAACACATTTCCATTTCCATTATGGCACATCGGCTATAACTTCATCACCACATTTCCATTATGATTCTTAGATCATAACTTCATCACCCATTTCCATTATGGCATTTAAACCATAACTTCATTACCATATTTCCATTATGATTCTTAAATCATAACCTCATATCCACATTTCCATTATAGTAATACAACTATAACTACATTCATTCACTTCTATACACATTCATAACACTTAACACATTATGCATAATATATTGCATATAACACCATATATCAACAATTCTAAGTAAGTGCAAAAACATTTACCTTTCGGGTTTGAAGATCCCGTTCTCCTTTTACAATTTGCAATTTGATTACCTAAACATATACACCTAGTTTAGTAATCAATCATTGTAACACCCTTAATTGGGTTAACCAATTATTAAAACATTTAAACGCGCAGAAGCATTTATCCCAAGAATTTTATTTTTTTTTAAAACCTTCGCGTGGCGCGAAAACCCAATCAGATATCTTTGCGTGCCGTGAAGAGTACAAAATCTGCCAGGTCGTAAATCTGGTTCTTCGCGTGTTGCAAAGAACTCCACCCTGTTCTTCGCGTGGCGCGAGGACACCTGGTAAACAGAAAGTTTACTTATTCTCAGATTTTCAACACTTATCCAAATTTCCATCTTTTTCACCAACTGACAAAAAAACATCACCAACACTTAGTTTTTGGTTTCAAAACATATCTACCACATATATAAACACCAAAATAAAGTTCATGTGTCAAATTACACCACAATTAACGAATTTTCCTTTAAATCCTAAAACACCCAAAAATGCATACGAGAACCCTCCACGCCTTGGATTTGACCTTGACCTACATCGGAGCTTTCCCGACATAACCACACAAACATAACACCGTTAGTAATGACGATAAACACATTCAACAAGTATTTACACATGTTTTCACCCTTTCACCCATTTGACCCGTTTTGCACCCATTTGGCCAATTAAGGTTCTTAACACTTGCATTTCCACTACAAGTCTCATTCTTTTCATATTACATTCATTTACCACCACCCATTCACTCATTTAAAGTATTCCACACTTCTAATTAGGTTCACGACCTCTTGGTGTGAGTACCACACCTCGTCTTACCCGTACTTGGAGTACTTGACTCCAAATCCACCCTTTGAAGTATTCCACACTTCTTATTGGGTTTACTACCTCTTGGTGCGAGTACCACAACTCGTCTTACCCGTACTTGGATTATTTGACACCAAGTTCACCTATTGAAGTATTCCTTACTTCAATCCACCATTTCACCAAAACCTATCTCATTTGGTTTGACTATATACCACATAAGTTATTTATAACACATTTACCACATAAGTCATTTACTCCACATTCACCACATTTACATAATAGTATGACTATTTATCACATAAGTCAATTACTCTACATTCACCACATTCACATAATAATTTGACTAATTACCACATTAGTCAATTTAATACAATTCCACACATAATACATTTAAGCAATAACCATACACATTCACTTCAACTAATTGTATGCATTTATATCACATACACCACACAATTATCAACATTACTAAGTAAGTGAAAATGCACTTACCTTTAGAGTTGGAAGATCCCGTGCCTCCTCATCGGTTCACAATTTGATTACCTAAACATACACACCTAGTTTAGTAATCTAACATTCATCACATACACAATATAATTGAGTCCACAACTCAATTTTCATTTTCAACCCAAACTGACCCGTTTGGGTTATCCCCATAACCAAACACCCCCTTTCAATACAAACTCACATACTTGAGTTTTCTTTCCAATACATTAACACTAATTTCTCATTCAATAACTTTTATTAGGTCAATTTGGTGTTTGTTCAAGTGTCTAATACCATCTAAACACTTAATCTTCACTAATTCAACAATCTAGCATCATGATCTAAACACCCCCAATTTTCACCATATGAACCCTAACTTTTCAAAATCAAAATAAAGGGTTCTAGGATGTTAATCACCACTCTTTACCTTTAGTTTAACTAGATTATCCACAACCTAACACCAATTTACCACATGCATACACAATTTTTGAATTTCAACAAAACCCATCAACTAACACATTCAGAGGTGAAATCAAATGGAAGATTATCACTTACTTGATGTTAGGAAGGTTATGTGTGAGCCAAAACTTTCACTAAACAAGCTTCAAATGCACGGTTTGAGCTTCAATTGAGATTTCTCATTTTTCTCCTCTTGAACACAAACGATCTCAAACACACCAAAGGGTTTAATTTTGACTTCCACTAGTCAAAATGACAGAATTTTGCCGTTTACACTTTTGGTCCTTCCACTTTCATTTCATCAATTTCACTCCAAAACTAGTTAAAACTAGTATAACTCCATTACTAACTTGAAACCCACATGTTTCAACTTATTTCATAAATATTATTTTCACCATAATATTTATTAAAATATTTATTTTTTTGAAAACGAAACTCGGATTTTGGTTCGTTACAATCATACATCAAAATCACATTATAATTGGGTTCACAACCCAAACTGACATGTTTGGGTGATTCTCATATCCAAACACCCTCTTTCAATCCAAACTCACCTATTTGAGTTTCATTACCATTCCTTAACACTAACTTTTCATTTAATCTTTAACATTAGATTAATTTAGTGTTCTTTCAAGTATCTAACATCATAACCCCAAAACCCCCCATTCTTTCCATATGAACCCTAACTTTTCATAATCAAAATCAAAGGGTTCTAGGATGTTATTCACCATTCTTTACATTTAGTTTAGCTAGATTATCAACAATCTAACACTAATTAACCCCATGCATCATCAAATTTTGGATTTCTACAAAACCCACTTACTAACTCAAAAATGGTGAAATCAAATGGAAGATTATCACTTACTTGATGTTAGGAAGGTGATGTGCAAGCCAAAACCTTCACAAATCAAGATTCAATTGTACGAATTTGCTTCAAGCTCTTGACCTCTCTTTTTCTCTTGAGACCTCTTTCACCAAATGAAGCTGAATTTTGACTTTTACTTGTCAAATATGGCAGATTTGTCATTTTACACATTCAACCCCTCAACTTTATTTCAAAATTAGTTAAAAACTAATATAACCCCAACAATAACTTGAAACTCACTTGTTTCAACTTATTTGTAAAATATTATTTCCACCATAATATTAATTAGAAATATTTATTTAGTTAAAACGAAACCCGGATTTTGGTTCGTTACACCCTATCAAACACTTTTTTATTTAAAAGGTAATAAAATAAAATTATATATATGCGTGTGTGAGAGAGAGACCCACAAGACCCCATCCCCCTTCAGTTTCGACGTCCAAACGGTTCCTCCTATGGTGGCTTCTATCCGCGTACGTGTCCGATTTTACGACATACTTAATCAAAGCGAATGGAAATGCTCCAAGTAAATATGTCAAATGTGATTAAATACTTCATTTATTTTAAGATGCAAAATCTATTTCAATCATGAACAGATGGATTTGGAATGCTTTATTTCAAAAGTGGCTAAAGATTTCAATGTACTAGATTATTCATTAAATTAAACTTGACAAATATTTTAAATTATGTTATAGATGTATTAAAGCTGAGAAATAATAATATTAATAAGTACTAGTACTATATTAATTAAATAAGATTAGCTCATTTAAAAATTAAACCTTATAGTCTGTGTATGAGTACTATCTATTTGGTAAAGGAGGTGACCTTCAATTGCCCACCTGACAAGCCAATACACCCTCAAATGCGAAGCAATTTTAAGGTCGGGCCGTGGGTTGAGGATTATCTGCTTATAGAACAACTTTCCATATTTACACTTAAATGTTTAATTTTCGCTTCTAAAAGAAATTATTCACTTATCCCTATTCTAACAAAAACTATTTTTTTTTTGTCATTTGTTACTCTCACATTCAATCTCATATTTTTTTTCTCGGCTATCTCTCTTATTAAATACACCTCTCTTTTAATAAAAATATTAATTATACTAATAAAACCCATTTATTTTAAATTATCTTTTATTTTAAGAAACTTTAAAATTTAATTATGTAACTTTTGTTTTCAAGTAAATAGTGATGTAAGTCAAATTAAATTAAATATAAACTAATATATTCAAACCGTGTAATATACGGATTTTAAGTATATAAACGTTTTATTATTAAGTATATAGCGTTATATTTTATCAATCCGTGTAATACACAAGTTTTTTAAAATACAAAATTTTTATTACTAGTTATATAACATTATATTTTATCAACCCGTGTAATACACGAGATTTTAACCTAGTTTTTCTTTAAAATGTTATATCTATTTTGGTTTTCAAAACCCATAAACATATAATAAAAAGGAGAAAGAAAGAGGAAAAATGTAACATCAAAATTTTTTTTGAACGGCAAGCACAAGAAATTAGGGCAATGGAATTCCCCCTCTGTTATATCTCTGGGAACCGCAAGTTCCCAGAGAGTTGTACGCCATATCAGAGGCAAGAGTTGGCCTGGTTAGTCTTGATTATCCACCATTGCCCTAATTTCTTGTGCTTGTCGTTCAAAAAAATTTTTGATGTTACATTTTTCCTCTTTCTTTCTCCTTTTTATTATATGTTTATAGGTTTTGAAAACCAAAATAGATATAACATTTTAAATAAAAACCAGGTAAAAATCTTGTGTATTACATGGGTTGATAAAATATAATATTATATATTTAGTAATAAAAAATATGTATTTTAGAAAACTCGTATATTACACGGATTGATAAAATATAACGCTATATACTTAATAATAAAACGTTTATATATTTAAAACACGTATATTACACGGTTTGAATACATTAGTTTCTATTTAATTTAATTTGACTTACATCACTATTTACTTGAAAACAAAAGTTACATAATTAAATTTTAAAGTTTCTTAAAATAAAAGATAATTTAAAATAAATGGGTTTTATTAGTATAATTAATATTTTTCTTTAAATACAAATCATTATTAAAAAAAAAGAGTTGTATTTAATAAGAGAGATAGACGGGGAAAAAAAGTGTGAGATTGAATGTGAGAGACAAATGACAAAAAAATTTAGTTTTTTATTAGAATAGGGATTGCTTACATTTATCTTAGATATATAATCTTGACTAGCTTAGAACCTGTGTACTACACAGGGTGAAAAAATATCAGTACATAAAATTCTTAAATTTGTATATATGTGTCTTATAGGTGGAAAAATGTATTACGTATACTAACAATAGAAAAAAAAATAAAAAAATATGTAAAAATTAATATTTTTTTGAGTTTAAAAAGTACATAAAATACTATTCGATGTAATTTAACTTTCATTTACTATTTGATTTAAAACATAAGCTTGGTAATTACATTTCAAACTTTCTTATAATATGAGATAATTAAAAATAAATATGTTTTATTAGTATAATTAATAATTTGTTTAAAAATATATTATTATTGAAATATGGAAGTGTATTTATTATGAGAGAGAGGCAGGAAAATTTTTATAAGGATGAATATGGAGACGACACGTGGCATTGAGAAACTTTTATTTATTATATAGTATAGATAGTAATAAATAAAAATCGTAGGGGAACACGTGTCACTTTCTGATTCATACTTAGTATGTTTTTTTCGTGTCTCTCCTATTAAATAATTATGTTAAAAGAAAATATTTTTTAATACTGAATATAAATTTAATTATGGATAGTTATTGCTTAATTATAGATAGTTATTATATTATTAACCAAATGATATTAATATTAATTAATATTTATTAATTACATAAAAGATTTAATACCACTTGAAAAAAAATGTTTTAAAAATTGACTTAAAAGATTTTACACCTACATTTAAAAAAAACATATTTTTGTAAGTGTATGTGTTAACATATTATATTATATTTTATTTTGTTCAATCCGTTAATACACGGGTTTATTCATCTCATATAATACACGAGCTTTTATATAGACATAATTTTTTATTACGAAATATACTATATTATATTTATTCAACCCGTAATACATGGGATTATAACCTAATCTATATCTATACTATTATATAATACATATTGAAATGATATCATTGTAATTTACCTAAATTTTTAAGACACCTTAAAACAAATTGTTGTGCATATGGTACATTTTATCAATATATAAAATGTGTTGAATTACCATTTAACTCATCTTTACGAATAAAGTCAGCATTCAGTTAGTCATTTAACTAATCTCTACAAATAAAGCCAGCATTCAATTAGCCATTTAACTTATCTCTACAATTAAAGCCTAACATTGAATTAGTCATTTAACCAAAATCTCTACATTTAAATCTCAACACTTAATTAAAGTCTTTTATTTTCCCCTTAACCTTTTAGAAAAGATATATTTATTTATATATTTAAAACTAGTTTTATTAAATAATAATCATAAAAAAAAAATAACAATAAAATTTTTTAAAAAATAAAAATAGTTTTTTTAATACATACAAATAAAAAAAACTCATTTTACATCGAAGAAAGAATGAGATTGTGGTTTGGTTTTTGTTAACTTGAGTAATTATATAAATTACCCCTTAAATATTATAAAAAATAACTTTATAAAAACAATCCATGAGATGTAAAAGTACTAAAATACCCTTACACTTAACATAAAAAATGTAACAGGGTTAGTGTTATTTTGGTTCGAGTATTAATTAGTTGAATTTAATATTTTAATTTTAAATTTTGTTTATTCATTTTTATTTTAATAATACATTTGGTATTTAATAATACATATTAGTCGGGTCGGGCATCAATAATAATGATAATAATAATAATTATTATTGTTATAATAATAATAATAATAATACCCAAATATAATCATAAGTTATCTAATGTTATCCAATATCTTACATCATTTTTCGATATAGCATAACTAACTGAACGCGAAACCCCTAATTATTTTAAGTGATTCATAACCTAATATAAAACTTACAGAAATTGTCGACTTCATCGCACACACGGGTCCCAACCAGTATTTAATAAATATGTAAGCATGTCATTTTATTGTCAAATTTCTACATTGATGACAAATGTTACTGTATCAGAAATCAAATCAAGAATCTCAAAATCATTCCTATATTTTTCAACAAACCACCTTATACTATTGGATAGTTAATAACCAAAGTTTTTTTTTACTCGTTCCATGTTGGTTTGTCGTTTATCATATTGTCCACTTTTACTCATCAGTTATATGTTCTTCCACGAACCGAACAACAACCTAAGTGTTAAAAATATCAATTATCATAACATTTATATAGTTATCATGGTTGGTTTTTTTCTTTAGCTAATAACAAGTTATGATGGTTGAATTTTCTCTTGTAACTTCTTCACAAAAGAGTTGTATAAAATTTTCATATCAATTGAAGTTGAAAATCCTTCTCCTATCTAGGCTAGTTTCTATTTTCTTTGTAGTTCTTCCCTATTATCTTTAGTTTCGCTGATTTGCTAGCTCTTCAAATTTGTTTTATAACCTCCTATAAATTTGAAGTTATTGTCGAGTTCAGGGCCGGTCCTGAGATTCCTCAGAATGTTTTGGGCCCGGGACATTTAAAAAAAACGGGCCTCATAATGTAAACTCATAATGGTATAATAAAAAACTATAACAAATTAATAACGATTATTTTGTTATTTTTTAATAAGTTCGAAAATCTAGTGGGTTTTTTTTTTAATTTCTAAGTGAGTTATTAAGATAAATGGATAACATAAGTAGTGGGTATTTTTTTAATTTCTAAGTGGGTTAATCTATACTATATAATAAATAAAAGTTTTTCAATGCCACGTGTCGCCTCCATATCCATTCTCATTATTTTTTTCCCGCTTCTCTCTCTTATTAAATACACATCTATATTTTGATAATAATAATATATTTTTAAAGAAAATACTAAATATACTAATAAAACATGTTTATTTTCAATCAAATAGTAAATGAAAGTCAAATTATATTAAATAGTTTTTAACATATTTTTGAAACCTAATTATATATTAATTTTTACATATTTTGAATTTTTTTTTCTATCATTAGTATACGTAATATATTTTTACACCTACAAAATATATATAGATACAGATTTAATAATTTTATGTACAGTAGAACCTCTATAATTTAATACTCGATAAATTAATAACCTCGATAAAATTAATAATTTGTCCGGTCCCAACTTGGGACCAGTATAAAATTGGACCCCAATCGATAAAATAATAAGATAATATTTTTTTGAAATCCCAATGTAAATATATTGGTCCCAGCGAAACTATAAATTAATAATTACTAAAATATTCCAAAATTCTAGGATTTTCTAGTAAAAAATGAATCTATAGTCACTTGTTTTTTTGTGAACTTCAAATCTATATTGAGTTCATCTTTAAATCTCCCCATTGCACTTAAGAGTTGAGGCACTGTATTCTCGTATTGCAATAAAAAGTTGTGAAGAGTTGTTGCCGCTTGCAATGCTTCTTTTCGAGTGATCGGTTCCAAGGGTACTGAATCATCATCAACCGGATTTTGAACGGCATCCGCCATAATTTCTTCAATGTTTTGAACCTTGTAATATTCATTATTTTCATCTGGATAATCCAACAACTCATTCACATCCATTTTGTGCCGATAATGCATTCCTGTAATCAAGTTCTCAAGCTCATGAATGTCTTCTCCAAAATTTACATCGTTTAAATCATTTGAGCCGGTTGGATTAGCCGAACGAATTTTACAGTGTCGATGCATTAATTTGAGAGTTGCTCACAAATATAGGCTTACTTTTTAAATTAATAATTTATTAATTTATCGATATAATAATATCTCGCTAAATTAATAAAATATCACGGTCCCAACATTATTAATTTATAGAGGTTCTACTGTATTGATATTATTCAGCCCGTGTGTAGTACACGGGTTCTAAACTATTAGTATATAAAAGAAACGTATGAAGTTGCCACGACTCGGTCATGGAGTTCGAAAAATAGATAAATTGTGGCGTAAATAGGAGTTAACATTGAAACGATAAATTCGTTAAACTTGAGGTGGTAAAATTAACTATTTACAAAGCTAGGGGCGAGTTTTTCCATTTTATCAAAGTGGGGGGAGAAGTGTCAAATTACCAATTTATAAAGTTAGGGGTTAGTTTTGTCATTTTTACAAAGTCAGGGGTGTCAGATTAATAATTACAAAGTTGTGGGTGACTTTTGTAATTTAACTAAAGTTAGGGGGAGCAATGATCTATTTTAAAAAGAAGAAAAATATAAAGGAGGGCTACAAGAATCGAACTTGCAAGCTCCTTGAGTGAAAGCGCATTAACAGGTAATTTAAAACCAACTCATCTAACTCAAGCTTTTGTAATATTCTAAAACATGAAATATGTAACTGGTGGAGACAATCTAGAGGGTCAAACTCAAGTAATTTTTTTAAAAAAAACTACGGGCCCATTTGGAGACCGGGCCCCGGATGGTCGCCCTCCCCACCCCCCCCCCCTTAGGGCCGCCCCTGCACATCTCTCCTTGGTCTTGATTGTATCGCACAACCAACCAACACCAGCCGTATCTCACAACTTAAATTTGGCTCGCACAAATCTTTAGGAAAATCTCTTGTAGATTGCAACTGTTTGAACCGATCGTAGGTTTTCCTCCTCAATCTTTTCCATAATCTGAGTCACACAGATTGTTCTTGATCACTTCTCGCTGCTGTTGTTTCTGATCAGAAAAAAAAAACTAGATGTACTACCTTTTTCTTTGTCACGTATATTAATAGTCTTGGATCAAACATTCCCTAATTAAACAGCTTCTCCGTGTCGGTATTTCATCGCCTTACGACCTTCATAACCTGCAAAACTAATCATAGACGATCACCCGAATCACTCGATTTTTTATTCTCTTGTCAATTTGATCATTTCACACAATCAATTTTACACCCAAACTAATCTGGAAGCTTTCATAGGCTCTTCAAGCATATCAGCAGCAACCTTCAAAATCAACCAGCAGCCATCAATTTATCACAGATCTTCGTAGCAACCTTCACAATTCGATGTCTCACATATCAGATTTCAGCAGCATTTAATTGATCTATCACAGATAGGATTTTAGCAGCCTTCAATCCATCATAACTCTTTGCAACCCAAAGAAAATTGTTGACCCCTTTTTCCTTCTTTTCAAACCGCCAATCAGCAGCCCAAAATAGCGACCCACCTATTGTTATCTTCTATGGCAGCGCTTGGCTGCTCCCCCCTTCGAAAGTCGACTCTCAAAACCTTGTTCTCATACCAATTGTTGGACAATTGGATCGTATTACTCGAAAGACAACAACAATTTTTTTGTGGGTAAATATAACCCAAGACTCTTTTCTTTTATTAATATAAAAAACCAGCTTTTAAACTCTATACAACAACCCTCTTTTATACTAATCCTAACCTTAATTACTTAGAAATCACAGTCAATCACAACTTAATCATACTCGAATGACAGCCCATTCACAGTCATAAAACACTCAATAATGTAAATAAAACTAATTAAAAAGCCAATAAACATACTAAACAAATCTATCTTTTAGGACTTTTACGATTCTCCGTCCCCCCTCTCCCCAACAACTTTCATATGAGCCATATTAGGATTAAAAATCTCACAGATCTAACAAAGCGTGCATAAAATTCCTATGATTGTCCTGGTATGGATGCTGAGGGACAAGAGACATAAACCAATACGTAATTGGCTTTATATCTTGTATATAATTAAAAGAGAGTCTGCCTTTCAAAAAAAAATAATTAAAAGAGAGTCTGAAATTAACTTGCGCCAGTTCACTTTTAAAAATTTGTTTTACGTATATCAAAAAATTCATATAGATGTTTATACAGATATTCATTCTCCTTTTCATAAAATGTAGGTAAAATATTAATAAGTTTGAGACGAATGTGGAATTTCATGTTATTTTTTCCCAAGAAGAAATACTTGGAGATCGACATCCACCTATTTCTCATAGTTTCCTAAATTTCTTATATTTAATATCCCGTTGGGCCTCTATGTCTCCCTCATCTCCTTCTTCATCATATTACAATCATCATCAGTTCAATACCGCCATCAATTTTGGTTTTGCTAAGGTTCTTAGTGAGGTTTGTCTAATTGTGTCTTGACTCTTTTGATTGATCTTAGGGCGTTGGGGCGTCTTGGAGGTACCATAATCGGGTAGCTCGGGTATAAGGGACACACCGTTGCAACCTTGAGGGTATTAAAATCGGGTATATATACCCGTGAACGGCTAAGGGAGTGGGTTAAGAACTAGCCGTTGTACAAGGGTAAATTTGCATTATTTAAAAAAACTAATTTAAATACTATAAATACAACCCTAAATAAACTCATCTCCATTCATCTGTTACACTCAAAATACCAATTCCATATTCTTACTTTTTCTATCAACAATGGATCCTAAATTATTGCTTTCACCTTATTTATCGGATGAGTTCGACTTGAACGAGGGTGTCTCTAGTAGTCTCCAATTTCTTACGGATATTGTCGCACAAGCCAAAGATGAAGACACGCAACATAAAGCCGAAGATGTATTTTTTTTTAATGAAAATTATTGTTTTTATTTATATTTATTTTCTGATTTTTTTTTATTTTTAGATATTGTTATGTTTCTTTTTTTAAATTAATGAAATTAGTTTCAAATATATAATTAGTTTTGATATTTTTTTTAATAGCAAAGACTTAGACACTCAGGATCACCCCGGAGAACTGAAGTGTGGTGACCCTGCCCCATACCTCACAGTAAAAAACCTATAACTGGAAAAACTCACCGACTCAACTTGAAACATTTTGTCTCAAGAGAGATTTGAACCTATGATCTCTCATTTGAAAAGTAATGGGGCTACTACTCAACCAGAATGCTAGGTTAATTTAGTTTTAATTTAAAAATGAAAAAAAAGACTTAAGTGCTTGGGTTACTTAGGGTTATATCTCTATCACTTAAGATACTTTGGGTTGGATTTTGATAAAAATAAGATGGCTATCACTCATTGATTGGAGATACTTGGGATACGTTAGGTTGTGCCTCTAGTATACCTTTAGTCATTATTAATATAAGTTTTCGATAGATTAAATTTTTCGATAAAAGTTTATTTTCTAGTATAGTTTAATGAATCATGGTAAGCTAATTCAATACAACTTTGTTTTTGTTTTTGTATAAAACTAGGAAAAAAATAATTTAAAAAAAATCTCTCAGAAACGACACAAACAGTATGTTTTTAAAGTTGATGAAAATGATGCATGTGGGCCAATTAAACCCTTGTCATTGTCGAATGTCGTTTTACACATTTTATAACATATTAAATACTTTTATATCTGTAGCCAAACCTATCCCTTCAACCGAATATATGAGTGTTGTCCACGTAGTTTGGTAAAGAGCTTTGGCTTGATTAGCATCTCTTAAAACATTCCCGGCCCGTTCTTTATATTTCGTATCATTATCATTATAATTACACTAAAAAACATTATTTTTTCTATCTTTTATCTTTATTTTTCTCTCTTCTTATCCTTATCTTTATAATTATACTAAAAACCACTACTTTTATCCTTATATTTACAAAAACCTTATATCTTTTCTCTCTCCTCCACTCACAACCATTTTAAACCACTCCTTAAAATATACAAAACCCACTCACATTCATAAAATACAAATATGTTAGGAATAATTCTTGATTAATAAAAAAAAGTGAGTATTTTATATGAGACAAGCTTTTCGTGAAAATATCTACATACTAAGCGGGTGATGGAATGTGAAAAAATCGAACATGACTAAGCCAGACCTTTTCGTGAACAAAGTTTATATCAATCTCTACATGCTTTGTTTGTTGATGCTGACCTAGATTCTCGGACAGGTAAACTACAGAAACGTAGTCACAGTAAACAATGGTTGCCTTATGTATCGGAACATATAACTCGAACAAATGGTTGCATAGCCGTGTTGTCTCGGCTACGCTATTTGCTACGCCACGGTATTCTGGTATCACGCTGGATCGTGAAATAGTGGGTTAACGTTTGGATGACCAAGAG
Organism: Smallanthus sonchifolius; assembly: GCA_023525975.1. Lineage (NCBI taxonomy): Eukaryota > Viridiplantae > Streptophyta > Magnoliopsida > Asterales > Asteraceae > Smallanthus > Smallanthus sonchifolius. The sequence continues at coordinate 52,545,124 of CM042041.1, read as the reverse complement.
CTCAAATTCTCCTAGGAAAACACAATAGCCTGATATAGATAGTTGGGAGTCTGGATATCCGCCCTAATCTACATCGGAGTAAGATGTTAAGGATGTGGTGGGGGATGGTGTTATATGAATGCGATAGTCAGTTGTACCACTCAGGTACCTAATAATCCGTTTCAAAAATTGATAATGGGTATCTATCGGGGCATGCATAAAGAGCATGTTTATACAGAATATGTGATATATCTGGGTGAGTGAAAGGCTCCCGTAAGCGCACGATAAAGAGAGCTATCTGGAAGAAGTTTCCCGGCAGAAACACTAAGTTTGGCAGACATGTCCACCAGTGTAGCACATGGCTTATGGTATCAGAGCCATAATAATTATAACACATTTCAAATTGCATCCATACTCTTCATCATCTTCTTTCCATCTTACCGACCCTAAACAAACCTGCAACAATGGTTGAACCAAATCGGATGAAAGCATTGAAAAACTCTTTAAGCTTACCGATCCTAAACAAACCCGGCATACTCAGTGGAAAAAAATCAACAAGAAGATACGTACTTTGGATGGATCAAAGGTTATGTATTCGTCATGGACAAAACTCTTTAAGCTTCACGCCATTGCTTATAAGGTTTTGGATCATATTGACGAAACCAAACCTCCTAAACAAACCGGTGACGGCTAGGGCCAATGGAAAGAGATGATTTGGATTTACAATGGATTTATAGCACCGTGTCTGGCGATTTGTTGGTTAGTATACTAGAGATGGACATCACGTCTCGTGTAGTTTGGCAAAAGGTTGAAGGTACTTTTTTTAGTAACAAGGGTTCGAGAGTTGTTGCCCTCGAACAAATATTTTACGGCCTAACACTCGGTATGTGTTCATCTATGGATGATTATGCTCAAAAGTTAAGGGATCTTGCAACTCGATTAGGTGACGTGGGCAACAACTTTAGTGAATTTAGGTTAGTTTTGCAATTAGTGAGGGAGCCTTCCATCGAAATTTGATGTTGTAAGTGCCATCATAAATCAGCAAAACCCTATGTGGGATATAGTTCAAAGCATGTTTCAAACAAGAGCAACAACGATAGAGCGTGAGGCAATAACCATCCGCATTGGCCGCATCCGTCGACCCTAACGGAAACCGTGACCAACCAAACAATGGAAATCGCAATTTTTATCAACACTATCCCAATCAGCAGAGATACCAAGTTCGTGGTCGTGGTCACCAGGGATGAGGCCGTGGGCGTAATCAGAGGGAACGAGGTTGCAGACAGGCTGCTAATCAAAACTCATCATGACCAAACTATTGGCCCACGAACTGGACTTCACCACCTTCACCGTACCTAGCCCAATAATCCCTGAGTCCATACCCATCTACAACCCATCATAATTATTCTAGACAACCCCCTTCATGGCCTGGCCCAGCGACTCACAGCCTTCAATAGATGGCCCAGTAGCATTTGCCTCACCTACTGCAAATCCCTCCTCCACTACTGTAGGTTTTTCATAATACAGCCCAGCAACTCTAGTAGAGACAATGTAACAGGTACATCTTGGTTCAAACGACCCGGCATGGTACATGGATACGGGAGCATCTGTTGGGATTCAGTGGTGATCAGTTTGACTTTTGTAAAAACAGGTTTTGACAGAGAAATTAATTAATTCAGTTAATTAATAAATACGCAGCTGAAAATAAAATCATAACCTATTTAACAGCACTGACAAACCGAACATGATCTGGTTATGAACACGCAAACACAACAGAAAAACAATTAATCTACTGATAAGATTAATTATACCTTAGTGGTTAATAAATAACCGCTCGAGACACCGAGGTACAACGAACCGATGCTAGATCACGAACCAAAATACGAGAGACAAAAAGCGCCGAGGCTGGCCGAAAACAGGCAGGCATCGGCTGGTTTGGTGGCCGGAAGCTGCGAGGCAAAAAACTCTGTTTGTTTTTGTCTTTCCTCGATCAAAACAAAGAAAAAAAAACTGGCGGCTGCCTTGTTTTTTTTCCCAATTCCCCAATTCCGGTTTTTAATATATATATATATATATATATATATATATATATATTAATTACTCTAATCCTTTTAACCTAATAAAAACCATACCGGGCCTAAACCCAATAGTTAATATTAAAGTCCAAAAACCATTTAATTTGTTTTAATAAAAGATTAAAACAAATAAATATAAATTATTATTTATAAACATGTATAAATAATAAATCCCGTGTAACGAATATATATAAAATATATCGTCTCGCTAATAGTTCGTAATTACCAGTTAAGCGGATTAAGTGGATTTAAATGTTCGTTGCCCTAGGTGTAACTCTTACGGGTCATAGCTCGGTCAGCCGCGTTGTCCATCGGGTCGGTCCATAAAATCCAACAATCTCCCACTTGGACGATCCACGATAAATCAACGCAAACAGTCAGCGACGCTCTAGCTGCACATGGCTGTCCCTAACAAGGTATGACGCTTTAAAGTCATTAACCAAATATCTCGGTGTTAGTAACAGCTAACTAAAGCAAGATAATAGACTTATGACAATAGTTATCATTCATCCTTTCCGTATAAAACATCAATTGAATCAATGAGACATGGATGTAGTTCATTCTCATATGGCGTTCAATTATTATTGTTCTCGATCAAGAATCAAAGTGGTCCAATCAAACACACAGTAAGTTTGGGTAAGGCCTTACACTTCACCAGTTTGAATCAACGAGGGCGCCACGATGCTTATCTGTTACATATAATGCAAGAGTACAGAATCCCTTATTGACTACATACAACTTTCACTGAACTTCAGATATGTTCCTAACAAATGCCTTTATAACTGGCAGTTACGCGACAGCGGTTGACAGTGATTAAAGAACAGTCCTTGGTAAACAAAAGTTCTAGTATGCATTTCAAGTCAGAGGATACTAAATGAGTATACCAATATCAAAAACATCTTATGATTAAAATCCATGAAGATGATTTGAAACGAGTTACATCCAACGTCATCCAAGATGAGGTCTGTGAAGTTGGAAGTCAACTACTTGAGTCCAAGTTCAGAATAGTCTTAATTCAGAGTCGTTCCCACGATTCTGATCGACTACGGATAATTAAGAATACAAGATTCATGGATTAAACGTATTAAAATCGAACACATTTATAAGAATTCTGAATTGCATTTAAATCAGTAAACCAAAAGAATTCAAAAGTACAATTGTTTAAATGTTCGCACATTCAAAATACTAAATCAAAACATATCACTAGCAAATCTAATACCAATAGCATCTCTGTGAAGATCATGCTTGTCCTGAGTCATGGGCTTAGTAAACGGGTCTGCTAGGTTTTGATCTATGTCTACTTTGCTTATCACGACGTCTCCACGTTCCACAATTTCCCGTATATAGTGGAACTTCCTTTGAATGTGCTTGACTTTGTGATGAGATCTGGGCTCTTTGGCTTGAGCTATAGCACCTGTGTTATCACAAAGTATCTCGATTGGTTGGCGAATACTCGGAACCACATCGAGGTCAGTAATGAATTTCTTCATCCAAGCAGCTTCCTTAGCAGCATCTGATGTGGCTATATACTCAGATTCGGTGGTTGAATCTGCCACTACACTCTGCTTGGAGCTTTTCCATGAAACAGCTCCTCCATTAAGAGTGAATACGAAACCTGACTGTGAGCGAGAGTCATCTCGGTTAGTTTAAAAGCTAGCATCAGTGTAACACCGTACAGTAAGCTCCTCTTTCACTCCTCCAAATATTAAAAACATGTCTTTGGTCCTTCTTAAGTACCTCAGGATGTTCTTGACTGCAGTCTAATGGGCAATGCCAGGACTTTGCTGGAAACGGCTGGTCATGCTTAAAGCATACGAGACGTCAGGTCTAGTGTACGACATAACATATATGATAGAACCAATCGCTGAGGCATATGGAATTGCTTCCATTTCCTTAATTTCAATGTCCGTGGAAGGAGATTGTGATTTGTTCAACACAGTGCCTTTAGTCATCGGAACACCTACTTTCTTGGAGTTTTCCATCCTAAAGCGTGTCATCATTTTGTCTATGTAAGTACTCTGACTTAGCCCTAGAAGCCGCTTAGATCTATCCCTGTAGATCTTGATTCCTAGAATGTAAGCAGCTTCTCCAAGATCCTTTATTACAAAACAAGATCCTAACCATTGTTTGCCTTTGTCAAGCATAGGGATGTTGTTTCCAATGATCAGTATATCATCCACATACAAGATGAGAAATGATATAGTGCTCCCACTAGTCTTTCTGTAAACACAAGGCTCATCTTCATTCTTGACAAAACCAAATTCTTTGATTTTCTGATCAAAATGAAGATTCCAGCTTCGAGATGCCTGTTTAAGTCCATAAATAGACTTATTCAGTTTGCAGACCCTACTAGGATACTTTGGATCAACAAATCCGTCAGGCTGAACCATATAGACATCTTCAGAAAGATGTCCATTAAGAAAAGCGGTTTTGACATCCATTTGCCATATCTCGTAATCATGGTACGCGGCTATGGCAAGTAGTATCCTGATCGATTTGATCATAGCAACGGGTGAGAAAGTTTCATCATAGTCAATACCTTTAGTTTGAGTGAAACCCTTTGCAACTAGCCGTGCTTTATAGGTTTGTATATTACCATGCATGCCGGTTTTTCTTTTGAAAATCCATTTGCTCCCTATTGCCCGAGAACCGGGGGGTAGCTCAATCAAGTCCCAGACCTGATTATCACGCATAGATTGCATCTCGGCGTTCATGGCTTCAAGCCATTTCTCGAATTCAGGATCTGAGATAGCAGATTTGTAGTTTGTAGGTTCGTCATTTGACTCAGCTACTAACAGGACTTTAGAAGCTTCAAGATTCCATAGGTATCTATTAGGTTCTTTACGAGACCTGCTACTTCTGCGAACGCTTGTGTTTATGTCTGATTCATCAGCAACAACTTCTTGTTGATCAGACGCTCCGACTTCCTCAGCGGTTGTTTGTGTTTCTTGAATTTCTTCAAGATCCATAATATTATTTACGGTTCCTCGATTTAGAAGATCTTCATCGAGAAAGCGTCCTTAATTTTTGATGGAAACAATGTTTGCATCAGGATGATAGAAATAATATCCGCTTTTGTTGTAGTAACCGACGAAAACAACTTTTTCGCCTCTGGGATCGAGCTTGTCATCAGAATTGCTGGTGACATATGCATCACATCCCCATACTCTAAGGTAAGACAAATTGGGTTTAGACCCGTGCCATATCTCATATGGGGTTTTGTCCACCTTTTTAGTCGGTGCCAGATTTACATGGCGGGCGGCGGTCATAAGAGCATAACTCCAGAAGGAGTGAGGCAAGTTAGTTCTACACATCATCGATCGAACCATATTAAGTAGCATTCGATTTCTCCTCTCGCTCACACCATTAAGTTGGGGTGTGCCAGGAGGAGTGGGCAGAGAAATAATTCTGTGCTCCTTCAGATGATTAAGAAATTCTAAGCTGAGATACTCGCCACCTCGATCTGATCGAAGTGTCTTGATAGATTTATCGAGTTGTTTCTCTACTTCGTTTTGAAACTCTTTGAACTTTTCAAATGTTTCATGCTTAAGTTTCATAAGATAGACATAAGCACATCGACTATAATCGTCAATAAATAAAACGAAGTATCTTTCATGATTTCTAGACATGGTTCTGAAAGGGCCACACACATCAGTGTGTATAAGGCCTAGCAGATCCTTGGCTCGTTCACCAACATGGGTGAAGGGGTCCTTTGTGAGTTTTCTGTTAGAAACCAAGACCTATACATACTTGTTCTACCATTTAATATAGATGGCAACGGAAGCTTTAAAGAACCATAGTTGTGTAGGAGACCTTTATTTGGTTTCTAGGAGACAAGGATCCATGTGCATGTTTTGAATAATTAAGTAGTTTGTTTAAAATTCATAAGATAAGAGATGAAAAGAGATTACAGCCATTGTAGAATTCTCTTTTATGCAAATGTAGAAGTTGAAGACGAATTTCCAAGTGTAGGAAATGCTTAGTCCACCACAAGATTGACACCAAAGTGCTAGCCTTCTTTCCTTGCAAGAATCTCCTTTTAAAACAAGCTTGAGTCACCTTGATTTTTCTTGATTAATATAAAGAACACACACACTTGTGTGTGTGTGTATTTTGGCCGTGAGATAAAGAGAGAGAGGAAGGAAGGTTGGTGTATTAATTTGCATGTATGGAGAAAACCGATTTGTGGTGTTCCATACAAGGCACCTCTCATGAGGACCAATCAAAAGCAAGCCTATCAAAAATGTTACCATAATAGTCCCTCATCTAGCCAAAATATTTAAAAAATGATCCCTTCATTTATTTAAATTGTTTTTCTTGCATTAAAATAAATCAAATTTATTTTATTTACGAAAATGAATATTAAATATAAACTGATTCATATTTAATATAGTTACGGTGTATTACTTGTTGCCGGTGTGACCCCTATTTAAAGGATCATGCGTTTGTTGGTTAATATCAATTATGATTAACTTATGATCACGAATCCCAACAAACTCCCACTTGATCAAGGTTGATCATAAAGTGATATAGACAATGGTAGACGTCTAGCAACATTCCATTGTCCCAATAATACATGATTAGTGCCATTCAACAACATCCAATTCCCAAAAGCTCATAGCTTCAATTGGTGTATAGGTAAAGTATCAGTGTTCCTTTTGTTAGGACATCCTGTTAAACATGAGACATGGATCAAGTTCATTCTCAATAATTGTTCAACTTACATAGGCCTTAGAAGTCACACTCTTAACTTTTAAGAGTAACAAATCCCGTTGACTACAAACGGCTCTCGCGTAGTTCATATCATACCCGAAAATGGCCTTTATGACTACCCCGTTTAAAGGACAGCGGTTGACCACATCAAAGCATAAAGCTCCCCACACTAAGGTCCCTCGGTTGTATCTTCGGTCGAAGGAAAACAGATAGTACCTTAATTCAAGAATCACTCATAACGCTGATCCATGAAGTGATCTTGAAATGGGTCAGGTCCAATACTTGTACCAGACAAGTATCTATGAAATATGGTCGCAACTGTTGCAGATTTCAACTTATTGAAATTTTAGACCAATCCTATTTCATGTTAGTCTTTATTCATAATTCATTCCCATGAATATGACCGACTATGGACATTTTGAATAAGCTTATTTATTCAAGGATAAAAAAAAACATGCTAAAATAGAACACAACGAATATTCAATGAAAGAAATATATTCCATATATAATCAAAATTACAATATCGTTGTTAACATTGTTCAAATATCCAAATACTAAACTAGATCCATTCATTATAAATACGAAGTCCTATCGCCCTAGCATGACTTTCATGTTTGGTCGGTTGTAGTGCTTTCGTGAATGGATCCGCTAAATTGTCATCCGTATGAACTTTGCGAATACATACTTCTCCTCTTTCAATTTCACTACGAATGTAGTTGAACCTTCGGTGAATGTGCCTGGTCCTTTTGTGAGCACGGGGTTCTTTGGCTAAAGCAATAGCCCCTTCATTGTCACAAAATATCTCTAGTGGTTCCTGAATGGCAGGGACAACGCCTAGGTCGGATATGAACTTCTTCATCCAGACAGCTTCTTTTGCAGCTTCAGAAGCAGCAACATATTCTGATTCTGTAGTAGATTGAGCCACCACCTCTTGTTTGGAACTCTTCCAAGAAACGCTCCTCCATTCATAATGAAGACATAACCCGATTGAGACTTTGTGTCATCTCTATCTGTTTGGAAGCTAGCATCAGTGTAACATTTTACACTGAGTTCTTCTTCCAAACCACCATATACAAGAAACATGTCTTTAGTCCTTCGTAATTACTTTAGAATGTTCTTGACTGCACTCCAGTGACTTTCACCAGGATTCTGTTGGTATCTGCTTGTCATGCTCAAAGCATGAGATACATCAGGTCTAGTGCACAACATGGCATACATAATGGATCCAATAGCCGAGGCGTATGGGATTCCATTCATCCTATCTTGCTCAGTTTTTGAGCTAGGACATTGAGACAGGCTCAATATAGTGCCATGTGGTAAAGGCAAAGTACCTCTCTTAGAGTCTTGCATTGAAAACCTTTTCAATATCTTATCGATATATGCACTTTGACTTAAACCAATAAGTCTTTTAGATCTATCCCTATAGATCTTGATGCCTAGGATATAAGCAGCTTCTCCCAAATCCTTCATTGAGAAACATTTCTCAAGCCATCCTTTAACACTTCTCATAGAAGGTTTATCATTTCCTAATATCAATATGTCATCTACATATAATATGAGGAATGTCACATCACTTCCACTAGCCTTCTTGTAAACACATGGTTCATCTTCATTTTTGATAAAACCAAACTCTTTGATTTTCTCATCAAAACGATGATTCCATGTTCGAGATGCTTGCTTAAGTCCATAAATGGATCTCTGAAGCTTACACACTTTGTTCGGATGTTTTGGATTAACAAAACCTTCGGGCTGAACCATATAGACATCTTCTGACAAGTGTCCATTTAGAAAAGCGGTTTTGACATCCATTTGCCATATCTCATAATCGTAGTATGCGGCTATGGCAAACAATATCCTTATAGACTTGATCATTGCTACGGGAGAAAACGTCTCATCATAGTCTATACCATGAGTTTGCGTGAATCCCTTAGCTACAAGTCTAGCTTTGTAAGTGTGTGAGTTACCATCCATGTCGGCTTTGATCTTATAGACCCACTTACTCCCAACTGTCTTACAATTTGGAGGAAGCTCAACCAAGTCCCATACTTGATTGTCATACATGGATTGCATCTCGGTGTTCATGGCTTCAAGCCACTTAGCCGATTCAGAACCGGTTATAGCATTTCGGTAATTGGTGGGTTCATCGGAAACAACGAAGCACCCATCAATGAGAAATCCATATCTCTCGGGTTCTTGACGAACCCTACCTGATTTGCGAACACTTAGTGTTTCATCAAGGTCTTGAACAACAGTTTGTTCAGGTTCAACAATATCATGTTGTTGACTAGTGTCAACTAAGGTTGTATCGGGCTGTGGATCTTCCTCAAGTTCCACTCGCCTCCCACTTGCTTCATCCGTTAAAAACTTGTTTTCAAGGAATTCGGCTTTCCGAGATATAAATACCTTGTTTTCGGATGGGATGTAGAAATAGTATCCTAAACAGTCTTTAGGATACCCTACAAAGATACATTTAGTGGATCTAGGGTCCAATTTAGATGAAGCTTCTTGTCTAACATAAGCTTCACAACCCCATACCTTTAAGTAGGATAAGGATGGAACCTTTCCATACCATATCTCAAAAGGTGTCTTATCCAATTTCTTAGTTGGGGCCATATTCAAAATACGAGCCGCAGTGAGTAATGCATAACTCCAAAAGGATAGTGGTAGAGTACTTCTACTCATCATTGATCGAACCATATCGAGTAGGGTTCGGTTCCTCCTTTCAGAAACACCATTATGTTGTGGTGTCCTTGGCGGAGTGAGTTGTGAAACAATTCCACGATTCTCAAGATGAGTTAAGAATTCATCATTCAAGTACTCTCCACCTCTATCCGAGCGAAGAATCTTTATAGATTTACCGAGTTGATTTTCAACTTCACTTTGAAACAATTTGAACATTTCAAATGCTTCATGTTTATGTTTCATCAAATAAACATAGCCATAACGACTAAAATCGTCAGTGAAGGTGATGAAGTATCTCTCACCGTTTCTAGACACGTTCTTGAAAGGTCCACATACGTCGGAATGTATGATCCCCAACAAGTCTTTAGCTCTTTCACTAGTACTAGAGAAAGGAGCTTTAGTCATCTTGCCACATAAACAGGATTCACATATATCGAAAGATTCTACATCTTTTGCCTTCAAAAGTCCACTCTTTTGAAGTTGGGATATGCGCTTCTTATTTATGTGACCAAGTCGACAATGCCATAGATAAGAGTCATTTAAGTCATAGTTAGCTCTTTTGGTGTTAATGTTATTAGATTCAGTTGTTAAACAATCAAGATTCAATTCATATATTCCATTTATCGGTCTAGCGTCAAAATAGAATAAATCATTCAAATAAACGTGAATGGAATCGTTGATAAAACGATAATCAAAACTTGATTGTTTTAAACGTGCAACAGACAAAATATTCCTAGTCAAACTAGGAACGTAAACAACATTGTTCAACAATAAATACAGACCATTTAGCAAAAGTAAATTAAAATCTCCTACGGCTTCGGCTGCAACAATTGCTCCGTTTCCTACTTGGAGAGTAATTTCGCCGGTCTTCAATTGCATTGTCTTCCTAAACCCCTGTAACATATTACAAATGTGAGTACCACATCCAGTATCAAATACCCAAGAGTTAGGTGCAAAATTATACAAATCTATTGTAATAACATATATACCTGAAGTACTAGCGTCCCCACGCTTCTTCTTCAACTCCGCAAGGTAGGTCGGACAATTCCGTTTCCAATGACCAACAACACCGCACTCAAAGCACGGGTCATTGGCGGCCACCTTTTCCTTCTTCCTTTTAGGCGCAGGGGTAGTGTCAACTTGCTTACCCTTACCCTTATTGGGTTTGCTTTTTGCCTTGGAGTTAGGTTTATTGTACTTGGGTTTCTTGACATGCCCCTCCCGGATAACTAAAGCTTGAGACGGTTTCTTTGGGATATTCTTTTCGGCGGTCCGAAGCATCGAATGCAACTCCGAAATAGATTTCTCCCATCCGTTCATGTTATAGTTAAGGACGAAGTTGTCATACGACTTTGGCAAAGGGTTCAGGATTATATCCGTCGCCAATGGCAGTTCAGGATTATATCCGTCGCCAATGGCAAAGGGTATGGAGAATCTAATCTCTCGAGGTGGTCAAGATGACTCTTCATCTTGATTACGTGATTGCTCACGTTGCCTCCTTACTCCATTTTGCACCCGTGGAGCGCACGAACGGTTTCGTAGCGTTCCGTCCTCGCTTGCTGTTGGAACATTTCCTTCAGCTGCGTGATCATGTCGAAAGCGTTATGATTCATAAGGTCCTTCTGAAGGTCCGGAATCATGGTCGCCAACATGAGGCTAGAAACGTCGATCGAATCATCGACGTGTTTTAGCCACGCTTGGTAGGGTGCATGCGGGTTTTGGGGGGGCTCGGCGGGCGTTTGTTGGTCAAGAACGTACAATTTCTTTTCGGGCTTGAGAACGATTCTCAAGTTCCGATACCAATCAATAAAGTTGGTATGGTTCAGTTTTTCTTTCTCAAGGATGATTCGGAGAAAATTTTGTGGTGTTACGGGTTGGGCCATCTACAAATTAAATAAAAAAGTTTAGTATTTTCAATATTAAATCTTTAATAATTAATACCCTTATGTTTCCGAAAACATTAATATTTAAGATTTAGGATCCATGGTAAAGTAAATAAACGGTTAGGTGACCTTTATCCCGTCTAGTTAGTTTATCACGGTAGGTAACGATTACCAATTACATCAAATGTAATTCCTAGTGTATGGGATTCGATATAACAAACAAATTTGTTAGGCATGTTTAATCCCATCTATGCCTCGGGTTTCTTATGCTTAGGTGACCTTTATCACACAATATTCCCGATTGAATCATCCTTCAAAACAAACCATGTAACTTTCGGCCCATAACTAGGTTATGAAAATCGCGAAATCACCTTGGCCATCCAAAAGAATAACCTTTGCGGTTAGGTGACCTTTATCCCGCAAAGCTACCCTCAAAGACATGCAAGTGATTGTTTAGACGGACGACATTGATTCAAAATTTTATTTTAAGGGTTAAAAAAGTTTTGATAAGTCCTTTTAAGAAAACTTTTAGTTATCATCTTATTGCATGCACTCAATAAGGTGGTAACGACTTTCAAAATTGGTTCCGATTATAGCCGATAAACCTATTTATTACTATATCGTCGCGATCATTTTATTAAACTAATATATCCTATATGATAGCTTGTCGAAGAATCGCTTGATATCCAATTTTAAAGTCTAGTTTATTTTTATGTTTATACTTGAAGTTTATATGAGATTAGGAAATCCAAATTTCTTAAAACTCGTCATTATGTAATTTACAAAGCTTTTGGTTTACAACTCATAAAGTTGTAAAATTATAGAACGACTTTTATATTAAAGTTTTACATATGATTTTAATCCGTTTAAAATTTATAAACTTCAAGTTTTCGTTAATTTTGTGTCCCTAATGTGTCAAAACAAACATTACATCTAAACACACAAAAACAACGAAACAAGCACATGGTCGACAAACAAAGCCAAACTATTTATTGCATCTCGTGAGCTTACGAGATACAATAAGCCATTCCTAAGGGGATTACTAACTATTACATAGTTAATATTAAGCTCCCACTAGCTTCAACATCCGAATGCCGAAACTCCCATCGTGTAGCTTCCTTTTGTGCACCTTCTCACCCTTCATCTAAGCTCCCCGAAACAGCCCCATACGAGGTATGAGGGCTGTTTTAAAACCGAGACCCAAAGGGGTGTTTTTGCTCCATTTTCGTCTCTCCTTTGCATGCTCCATGGTGTCTTTGTCGATTACAATTACATTTGAAAGTAAAAATCTAATCTAATACTTATAAATGAAAGAAATAATATGGAAAACAATCTATTTACTACTACATTTCCAAAATGAATAAATAATATTACAAACCATGAATAAATAAATCACAAACACAAACATGCAAACACATCCACAAGGTCTTTTGGCTTTGTTTATCCCACATAATCCATATTATGAAAGAAAATTTAAAACAAATCTTTTAAGGAACCCATTTATGACCAAAATGCATGTTTTTGGTCACATGCATGGAAAAATTCCAAGGACTCCTTACATGATTTTTAATCCAATGAAAAACCATTTTATGGCAACAAAGATTTGATTTAACAATTTTAAACAAACTAAATAACCATGCATAAGAGGCTCTAGATACCACTTGTTAGAAACCAAGACCTATACATACTTGTTCTACCATTTAATATAGATGGCAACGGAAGCTTTAAAGAACCATAGTTGTGTAGGAGACCTTTATTTGGTTTCTAGGAGACAAGGATCCATGTGCATGTTTTGAATAATTAAGTAGTTTGTTTAAAATTCATAAGATAAGAGATGAAAAGAGATTACAACCTTTGTAGAATTCTCTTTTATGCAAATGTAGAAGTTGAAGACGAATTTCCAAGTGTAGGAAATGCTTAGTCCACCACAAGATTGACACCAAAGTGCTAGCCTTCTTTCCTTGCAAGAATCTCCTTTTAAAACAAGTTGTTTCTCTACTTCGTTTTGAAACTCTTTGAACTTTTCAAATGTTTTATGCTTGTGTTTCATAAGATAGACATAAGCATATCGACTATAATCGTCAATAAATGAAACGAAGTATCTTTCATGATTTCTAGACATAGTTCTGAAAGGGCCACACACATAAGTGTGTATAAGGCCTAGCAGATCCTTGGCTCGTTTACCAACATGGGTGAAGGGGTCCTTTGTGAGTTTTCTAGCTAAACAAGACTCGCAATTATCAAATGATTCATGTCCGGTAGGTTCAAGAATTCCCTCGGATTGGAGTCTTTTAATGCGTGCCTTGCTTATGTGGCCAAGTCGACAATGCCATAGAAAAGTATCATTAATGCCAGATTTGATACGTTTAGAAAGATTATATATGTTATTGTCAGTTTGAACGTCAGTCTCATAAATACCGTTTTGAGGTTTAGCCTCAAAATAAAAGATATCATTTAAGTAGGCAGAAATAGCAATACCATTAAAAACGTACTTAAATCCTTGTTCAAACAATAAAGAAACTGAAATAATGTTTCTGGTTAAACCAGGTGCAAACAAACAATTGTTCAAAACAATCACAAGGCTAGAAGGACATGAGAGATGATATGTTCCAGTTGCAAGAACTGGTACTCTTTTCCCATCACCAACGATGAGCTCCATGTCGCCTTGTTTCAGCTTCCTCCAACTTTTAGGCTCCTGCAAGACATTAATGATGTGGTATCCACATCCGGTATCAAATACCCATGTGTTGCTAGAAACAGTAAAAATTTCAATAACATAAATGAGAATACCTGAAGAGGTGCCCTCACCACTGGCCCTCTTCAGCTTCAGCTTGGCTATATATTCAGGACAGTTACGTTTCAAGTGTCCCATTTTGTTGCATTCAAAGCATTGGCGCTCCTCAGGAGGGGTTGCTTTTGAAGCTTTCTTGTTATTGTTGGTGGCAGGCTTGGCAGCAACATTAACCTTCTTCTTGCCTTTTCTATTATAACCTTTTTTCTTGGGGTTAGGTTTTTTAACACCAGTAGATCTGACCACCAGAACTTGATTTTTCTTTCCTTGGATATTCATCTCGGCCGTTTTGAGCATACCATGTAGCTCGGCCACTGTCTTCTCCAAGCCATTCATGTTGAAATTCATTACGAATTGAGCATAGGAGCTTGGGAGAGAGTTTAAGATGAAATCAGTAGCCATGTCATCCTTCATGGGATATCCAAGTTTGTTCATCTGGTCGATGTACCCTTTCATCTTAAGTGCATGAGCACTAACAGGCGTGCCCTCTTGCATCGTGCAACGAATGAGCTGAGACATGGTTTCATAGCGTTCTTGTCGGGCTTGTTTCAGGAACATGCCCTTAAGTTGCTCAATCATGTCAAAGGCATCCAGGTCCTCCATGCTCTTTTGGAGCTCACGGGACATGCAGGCTAGCATAAGGCAGGCCACCTCAGTGACATCATCTCTTTGTTTTTCCCAGGCCTTACGAGCGGCAGCCGTGTTACCATCGGGTGCCTCAGGGACTGGTGCATCGAGAACATAGAGCTTCTTGGCCATCTTGAGAACTATTCTCATATTGCACTGCCATGAGATTGTTGGTGGCAGGCTTGGCAGCAACATTAACCTTCTTCTTGCCTTTTCTATTATAACCTTTTTTCTTGGGGTTAGGTTTTTTAACACCAGTAGATCTGACCATCAGAACTTGATTTTTCTTTCCTTGGATATTCATCTCGGCCGTTTTGAGCATACCATGTAGCTCGGCCACTGTCTTCTCCAAGCCATTCATGTTGAAATTCATTACGAATTGAGCATAGGAGCTTGGGAGAGAGTTTAAGATGAAATCAGTAGCCATGTCATCCTTCATGGGATATCCAAGTTTGTTTATCTGGTCGATGTACCATTTCATCTTAAGTACATGAGCACTAACAGGCGTGCCCTCTTGCATCGTGCAACGAATGAGCTGAGACATGGTTTCATAGCGTTCTTGTCGGGCTTGTTTCAGGAACATGCCCTTAAGTTGCTCAATCATGTCAAAGGTATCCAGGTCCTCCATGCTCTTTTGGAGCTCACGGGACATGCAGGCTAGCATAAGGCAGGCCACCTCAGTGACATCATCTATTTGTTTTTCCCAGGCCTTACGAGCGGCAGCCGTGTTACCATCGGGTGCCTCAGGGACTGGTGCATCGAGAACATAGAGCTTCTTGGCCATCTTGAGAACTATTCTCAGATTGCACTGCCATGAGAGAAAGTCGGTGTTATCCAGCTTTTCATTCTCAAGGATAGACTTGAGAGCGAAGGAGTTATTAGTATTATTATTTTCAGTAGACATCTGTCAAGATAAGCAAAGAAAATAAATTAGTATAAAGAAAGTGAAAAATCCTTATTAATTTCTGACCCAATTACAGAAATTAGAATAAGGAGTGAAAATCTAGCTAAATCAGTCACTAACGGTAGCTGTGGCATACAACATTAGTAAGTGAGTAACTAGACTGACAATTAGTGTCAATTGTGGAAAGATGCACAACTCTCGTGTATGAGGCCACTAAGACAAGACATGTCTATGCATTGATACGTTTAGCCTCATCTATGCCCACTTTTAATCTCTTGACAGCTGGGGCATGTAACAAGAGAGAAAAGTAATAGTCGTCCTAAAACAGGTACTTGCGGAAGGGCCGGATATGTCAACGAAACCCTTGCGCCTTGGAAGGATAAACTACGCATCCAGTGCGGTGCTGTGGCTCCAAACACCGATGTTTCGTTTTATGCTCCAAGTGTTCCTTATAATAGGATGGCATAGACCATTGGTTTTAAATATGGGTTCCAATTTTAGTGTTTACCGAATAGGGTCAAACACAACGAATGATTAAATCATACGTGTGTTGTAAAAGCCAGTTTTACTATTTAAAGTCATGACAAATTTGATGAACCATTTCATCTCTCAGGACACTTAATTTTAAATAACCTATTAAAACTAAGTTTGTCGCGACTTGAATAATCAGTTAAAGTTAATAGTTGAAAACTATTAAGTTATAAGTTTTGAAATTAAATTTAGTTTAAATTGCAAAACTTTAGCGGTTATTTATTTTATAAAAACAAGTCAGTTGTTATTTTTATAAAATTCTACAAGTTGTAAAATTAGAACTTGTGGTGACAGATTGTGACATTTTAAAACTCCTTTTAAAACGTTTGGTGTTTGGTTGGTTTATAATATATTTCAGTTACAAAAATAAATAAATAAAAGCAACCATAAAGCAAATAAATATGTAAATCTTTTAGGGCCAAGTTTGTTTGATCTTGCTAGAGCCAGTTAGCAAGAACAAACGGGTCACGGGGTCCACAAAATTAAAACAACCACAAGGATGGACTTCCGTGCATCTGGTCATCTCGAATGACTCCCACTGACTCCATGATTCCTGTTGCGTGTTCAGATTTGTCTTCGGGTTTTTATTACATTACATAAAATAAAAAAAGCCTATTCTATTGCAACTTTAAACCATCAAAAGTGGGCCAAAACCATAAAACCAAAAAACTGAATAATAAACACAAACAACTCAATCACAAGGGTCGGGCCAGATTTACATATTCAACACAATCACATACGGGCAATAAATTTGGTCAAATAAAAAAAAATTAAAAACGAGCAAATTAATAAATAAAAAAAATTGCCCCAAAAAACAGATCAGATCAGAAACTTCAAGATATTTAAAGTTTGTGATTAATCTAACCGGTGAAACCAGACCGGTTCCGATTTGCGTGTTATAACCCAGGCTCTGATACCACTGTTGGGATTCAGTGGTGATCAGTTTGACTTTTGTAAAAATGGGTTTTGACAGAGAAATTAATTAATTCAGTTAATTAATAAATACGCAGCGGAAAATAAAATCATAACCTATTTAACAGCACTGACAAACCGAACAGGATCTGGTTATGAACACGCAAACACAACAGAAAAACAATTAATCTACTGATAAGATTAATTATACCTTAGTGGTTAATAAATAACCGCTTGAGACACCGAGGTACAACGAACCGATGCTAGATCACGAACCAAAAAACGAGAGACAGAAAGCACCGAGGCTGGCTGGAAACGGGCAGGCAGCGACTGGTTTGGTGACCAGAAGTCGCGAGGCAAAAAAACTCTGTTTTTGTCTTTCCTCGATCTAAAGAAAGAAAAAAAAAACTGGCGGCTGCCTTGTTTTTTTCACAATTCCCCAATTCCGTTTTTTAATATATATATATATATATATATATATATTAATTACTCTAATCCTTTTAACATAATAAAAATCATACCGGGCTTAAACCCAATAGTTAATGTTAAAGTTCAAAAACCATTTAATTTGTTTTAATAAAAGATTAAAACAAATAAATATAAATTATTATTTACAAACATGTATAAATAATAAATCCCGTGTAACGAATATATATAAAATATATCGTCTCGCTAATAGTTTGTAATTACCAGTTAAGCGGGTTAAGTGGATTTAAATGTTCGTTGCCCTAGGTGTAACTCTTACGGGTCATAGCTCGGTCAGCCGCGTTGTCCATCGGGTCGGTCCATAAAATCCAACAACATCCACTCATCTTAGCGTTGATCCAGGTGTGATTTGTAAACTTTTATCGTCTTTTTATACCCAACCTATATTGGGTGGAAATGGCACTTCCATACCAGTGCTGGATCTGGACATACTACTTACACCATGCCTAACCGAACCTACAAATTGAACAATATCCTTTATACCCCTCATGTTATTAAAAACCTTCTTTCCGTATGTAAATTCTCTATTGATAATCAAACATCTAATGAATTTGACACGTATGGTTTTACTATGAAGTACCTTAAGAGTGGCAATCCTCTTTCCCGCCACAATAGCACCGAGGAGCTTTATCTACTCACAAAGTTGGCAAACCCATCAGCTTTCATCTCCACAACGTTTGATTAATGGCATAATCGACTTGGCCATGCTAGTGAGTCAATTTTGGATTTAATATGTTCTCGTTTTTCCATTTATTGTAATAAAACTATGGTTTCTTCTTTATGTCATTCGTGTCAACTTTCAACAAACTAATACCTTTTTATGACTCTAGTTCTTCTACGTTTGCTTCTTTTGATATCATATATACATTTTGATTTGTGGACATCCCCAATTGTTAGTAACTCCAACTATAAATATTACATGGTACTTATCGATAACTTTACACATTTTGTTTGGGTCTACCCATTGAATTATAAATCGAAAACATTCACTAACTTTGCTAAATTCCATACCTTCGTGCTTGCCCAATTTAAACGCAAAATCAAGGCTTTTCAGTGTGACGTAGGTGGAGAATTTGATAATAACGAATTCAAAACATTCACTCATACTCATGGTTGTCTTTTGCTTCTCCTGTTCACAAACTTTTCAACAAAATGATCGAGCCAAAACTTACTCATGCTCTGATACCATAATGATAATTGTGGTATGTATGAATTGCTTGCCCTCTATACAACCAACGATCTCCTTTATATAGGGTGAGATAAACTAAACAATTGATACAGTGGTAATATGAATCGATACGTACACATGCCTGAATACATAATGATATAACAATGGTATAATAATGATATAATAATGGTATAATAATGATATCCTTTAATAGATACTTGCATTTTATGTTTCATACCACATCGACATATCGTCAATCTGAGCCTAATATCCCTCATGTACCGACCATAACATACGCAAGATAAAACTCTTAGATATGGTCGAGACTCATTAAGTATTAGACCAGTTATGTAATTATCGTATTCTAGATAGGGATAGCAATGAGACGGGTTTGGACGGATATTAGTAATTCCAACATCATACCCGATTATAAAATCATGTCCCATAGGTCATAACCCGTCTCTTACCTATTGGGTATCGAGTGTACCCGTAAATTTGTATAAATTATCCATTGTTACCCTGGGAATTAGATATATAAAAACTAAAAAGTTGTGGATTAGTACATTACTATATTATTCAAAATAATCAAAAGTAAAAGAAAATAAAAATAAAAATAAAATATTTACTAGGATATGTATGTTTTAGGTAATTAGATCAGACTTCACCTAAATACCATACCCACGGAAATTTTTAAAACAATATCATACCCGAATACTCGTCTCAAATGTTTTAGGTTTCTGTTCTTAGTTCACATAGTTTGGTACTTTAAATAATTAGATCATGCATTATACAATTAATTTGGTTATTTAAAAACATAAAATTTCATCATAAAGATTCTTAAAACTTAATTATATGAGTTAGGTGGTGGTGTGGCCACGTTAATGAAATTAGGATCAGGTAAATGGAAGTGGGGGAAGGTGGTGATTAGATTGGTGTCAAGTCGATGAAATTGCAAGAAATTAAGGAGAAGAAGACTTGTTCTAATCACATGTTGCTGTTGTTTCGTACGTAAATGTCACGTCTGTTGTTGTCTTCTTATATTTCTTTGGTACACTTTGATTAAGAAAACAGTTGTTGTGTTTGTTAAAATGTTAATTGTAAAATATCCAAATGAGATCGGATTGTAACCAATGTTTTGAAACCCGGACCGGACCGGACCGGCCGGTCGGACCGGGAACCGGTGGTCTGACCGGTCCGGTTACATGTGTTGAACCGTTTCTGCAGCGAACCGGTGGTCGGACCGGAAACCGGGTGGTCAGACCGGTTGAACCGCTGACTATTTTTTTTTTTTTTTTAATCTTTTTTAAGTCTCTTGGCTTCTTATTTAGTAGGTAATTGTTAGTTTAAAATTATTGGAATTGACTTGTTGGTGGTTTTTGAAAGGATTAAAAGCTATTTAGACTGATATATTTTTATAATATTTATGACGTCGTCTGGTTCTTAAATCCGGTCCGACCGGTCGGACCGGTCCGACCAGTGGACCGGTAAGGAGACCGGTTCTACGTCCGGTCCGGTTCTGAAAACATTGATTGTAACCCGAAATTACAAGGTCCGGAGAACATTAAGTTCACTCTTGTTTCATGTAATAATACTTTAGCAATAATTGTCAAATGTATATGAAAGGAGATGAAGGAATGAAAGAGGTTAATTTATGTGTTTGGAACCCAAATTCTCCCTCAATAGTCTCTTTCTAATTTCTGACCTCACATTTGGTATCAAAGCTATCTCGATTTCAACAGAAAGTTCTTATCAGAGACGCAAGGTGGTACTACGACAACGACAGTATTGTGAATGGCAACTAACACTTATATTCATGAAATGAATAAAACAATCACGGAACATGAAAAGGCTTTACTAAGATTAGAATCTGTAGTTGAGAGAACAGAAAAATCTTTCGAAGAAATGAGATCGACATCGGTGAAACATTTTTTTTAGAAATGACCGGAATTAGGGTTGTATCATAGAGGATTTGCAAGGAGATGTCTGGAATTCGCTCAACCTTGAACGATGTGAGTAGAAGTTTACAAGCCTGAAGCATGGGAATTCACATGTTAGCAAAGAAGAGGGTCTCATGTACAAAACATATAGGGTCACGTGTCATAAAAACCTATCTTGATTCACAAAACCAGGGAAAGAAAATCCTAACTTGATTCACGTATCATGAAAACCTACAATGTTGTCGTCTTCAAATTATATATTCTAATGACAAAGTTGAGTCCAACTGTTTCTTAGACTCACATTGACCGTCAGATCAGGCCAATATTAAATCCTGACGTTTGAACTAGGAGGCTTAAAAAATACATTTAATAGCTACTTCCCCAACTACCCATCCAGTAGCTAACTTATTACACCAGCTTTTAAACTACTTCCCCAACTATCCCACTCCCATCCACTAACCACTTATTACTTCAGTTTATAAATTTACTTAAATCAATAAAAAGAACATAGGGTTCAATGAACGAAAAACCCAGAGCATCCTCTAATTGATTAAGCAAGAGAACTTGTCAATTTTGGACCTAAATTCTGGACGTTTCCTTGATTGAAAATCTGTGACACTCAAGATTGTTTGAACATCAAGGTCAATAGGCTCATCTCTTCAATTTGATTTCGTATATGTGTAATTTATGTAAGGGATTCCAATAAATCTGATTATCAAGTTGTTGTTCGTCTAGATCAATGCATATTCTTCCTTATCTATACATACTAATAAATAAACGTTTTAGAAGGACACATGTCAAATTTTTAGAGCAATTCCCGTGGTTTTTCCCACCTAAAACACTTATCACCAAATTGGTACACGCGGGTCGTAATGGCCGACTTGCTCCAGGTATTCGAACCCGTTCCTTTTATTCTCTCTTTTCTTTGATTTAGGGTTTTTACCGTCCTCTCCTCCACCGATAGAGCAGCCGCAGGTCCTGAAAATACACGATTTTATTAGCCGTCGTGTTTCTTTGCTGCTCTTCCAGGTTCTCCTTCAAGTATTTGTGCAATCGTCTAATCGTATATGCTTTCAGGCCCTCTTTTCCACGTTAGTATTCACTGCAGGGTTTCATCGATGCTATGCCAGAATCTCCTTCACGTATTTGTGCAAGTTTTTAGGGTTCCATCAAAGGTATTTGTGCAAGTATTTAGGGTTCCATAAAAATATTTTGCGTCAATTTTTTTATTAAAGTAGTAGCCAATACTTGCCACTAGAAATCGACAATCTTTCTTGATTTTTTCATATTCCATGCCATCAGATTTGCACTAATTTTCTGTGTTTTTTTTTTCTTTACTATGACTTTCATTTTTGTTCTTTATATTATCTAGATCTGTCTCTGAACTGGGTTTGTCTCAAATATCTTTTTTGGTGTGTTTTTTTGTTGATTTTTTATTGTAATTTATTCTACTTTTGGTGCAGATCATGTTTAATGAGTTTTTATTGATCTGCAAATCTTAATTTCTTTGTAAAAGTACAATTGTTTGTAATGGATGTGAAGTTCTTGGTGCAAATCATGTTGATTTGTTTGTAATGGTTGTTGATTTGTTTGTAATGGATATGCATATCATGTTTTATAAGTTTTCTAACATGTAAAAATCTTTGCATCAATTTGTTGAATTCAAATTAAACTTAGTGATGCCTCAGGAATTTGAATCAATTTGTTGATATGTCAATTTGTTACCCCTGTTTATTTATATGTTAACATGTTGATGCCAAATGGAATTTGAATCAATTTGTTTATTTGTGGATTCACTCTGCGTTGTAGCTGCATTTCAAGAAATGGTTTTTGTATAGTTATGCCAGATGAAAGGCATTTACTTCATAATGTAGGCATTAAAACTAATTTATGCTAGAATGTAATCATAAAATATTTCTGCATTGTAAATTTACTTCAGCATGTAGGCATTATCATATCTTATAATTGTTGATGTAATTTATGACTAAACTAATTTTTGGATGTAATTATTTGAATGTAGGCATTTCTAATTTATAATCTTGGATATCATACTATTTTAGAGATGTAGAGGATGGTATGTTATTTTCTGGATAATATTTGAGATGTGGATGATTTCTTCAGTTGGTTGTTGGCTCTGGTTATGTATCATATTAAAATAGATAATTTATCACTTTTGGCATACATTTTTGAATTGATATTAATATTAACTGATTAATTTCCTTTGTTTGGTTCCTTATGTCTTTGTTTAACTGATCTAAACAGAAAAACAAATATAAGAAATATTAGACTCAAACCTGGTGTAGAAGAACTTTTAGGTGGCGTTTGGTTTGCAATTTATAATTTTATGAGTATGGATATGAAGGTAGGCTGGAAAAGGAATGAGAATTAATTGGCAGTTATCTAGAGATTCTTAAGGACCCATACCCTCAAACATTCAAACCAAACACATATTATCTTTGCCATTTCTGGCCTCTCACTTATAATTTACTCCAAACAGGTGGGTGTAACTTTTCTTTTTATTAACTATAGGTGTTCTAGTATCCATGTGCCATAAACTGTCTTATAATTGCTTATAAATTGGGTGTATGTTATTTCACTTTGAATAAAATGTCTTTCTAAAAATTGCGATTAAGATTTTGTGTTGATTTTCGTAGGGTGCTGTTAAATTTGCTTTGATGGTATCTCAAATGGAGGGAGGTTGTCCAGTTGATTATAACACTAACATATCTTTTTAGAGTTAGGTTCATGTAAAAAGGATTCTAATTTTAAGAAGGGTGAGAAGGATTTAGGGCCCTTAAATCAAATTGTAGTAAAAGATTTAATGGTTGAGATTAAATTGTAGGAGAAAAAGTTGTTGTAAGGGTATTTTAGTCTTAGCCACTTTTGTTGACTTTTTATCAAGTTCCCCCCTCATTTTAAAACGTTCATAAACTTTACATACGACATTATTTTTTTAAAAAAAATTAGACCATAAAAACGAGCGTTTTTTTTATCTTTAAAACGAGTATAGTGTCATTATAAAAAAAACGATTTTTTTTACGTTTTCCAGTTCATTGTGTAATTATTTAGGTCAATGTGTAATACAATTTCAATGTGATTGTAATACAATTTCATTGTGTAATACAAGTTCATTGTGTAATACAAGTTCATTGTGTTATATATATTTATCATTGTGTTTTATGTTTTCCAGCTCATTGTGTAATTAGTCAGGTCAATGTGTAATACAATTTCATTGTGTAATACAAGTTGATTGTGTAATACAAGTTCATTATGTAATACAAGTTCATTGTGTTATATGTATTTATCACTGTGTTTTATGATTTCCAGCTCATTGTATAATTAGTCAGATCAATGTGTAATACAATTTTATTGTGTAATACAATTTCATTGTGTAATACAAGTTCATTGTATTATATGTATTTATCATTGTGTTTTACGTTTTCCAGCTCATTGTGTAATTAGTCAGGTCAATGTGTAATACAATTTTATTGTATAATACCACACATGTTCATTGTGTAATATCTGGTCATTGTGTAATTAGTCAGGTCATTGTGTAATACGAGTTCATTGTGTAATACGAGTTCATTGTTTAATACAACTTCATTGTGTAATACAAGTTCATTGTGTAATTAGTTAGTTCATTGTGTAATACAAGTTTATTATGTAATTAGTCAGGTCATTGTCTAATACATACAAGTTATTGTGTAATACAAGTTCATTGTGTAATACCACGTCTGGTCATTGTGTAATATCTGGTCATTGTGTAATTAGTCAGGTCGTTGTGTATTACAAGTTTATTGTGTAATTAGTCAGGTCATTGTGTAATACAAGTTCATTGTGTAATTAGTTAGGTCATTGTGTAATACAACTTAATTGTGTAATACAAGTTAATTGTGTAATGCAAGTTCATTGTGTAATACCATGTCTGGTCATTGTGTAATATTTGATCATTTTGTAATTAGTCAGGTCATTGTGTAATACAAGTTCATTGTGTAATTAGTCAGGTTATTGTGTAATACAAGTTCATTGTGTAATTAGTCAGGTCATTGTGTAATACAAGTTTATTGTGTAATACAACTTCATTGTGTAATACAATTTCATTATGTAATACACAATGACCATTATGCCATCCCCTTTAAAAACAATAAAATTACACATGTCAAGCCTATAATCTTTTTTACCTTTCTTATTTTTAAAATCATTTTTACTATATATTAACCCTATCTTTTTATTTTGGTATTTTAACCTGCACATTTTTTTTGGGTTATAATGTCATTTTCAATCTTAGGTTAATTAAATAAGTGTCAAGTTACTAATTTGTTTTATTTTTGAACAGATAGAGGTTCGAGGGCACATGTGTTACTAAACTGGAAAGACTTATATGGACATAAAATAAAGCTGAAGGGCGTACTTGATTTATTCATAGATCCGGCACTTATAAAAAGGACTCTTGCAGTTGTTAGGGTTAACAAGTGTGCTTAAGTTGTTAACCTTATTTTACAAGGATACAAGCACAAAGATGTTTCCTGCTGAGAACGGTTTAGAAGCAACTTCTACAGATGTTTTATGGGCAGGATTCTAATGTATGTCCTCAGTTAATCTAAAATTGTTTTATTAAAGAAAATACCAAATTATTATTGAAATGATATAGTTTTTGTAATCATACATGACACGTTAATTTTTTTAAAGTTCTTTTTGAACAAAAAGTGTTTCATGTCAACTCAACCCATACAAAAAATGCATGTTTTGGCCCAAACCTTTTTTGACCCGTTACCCAACCCATTCAAATAATATTATCTTTTTTCTGGCACATTAATCACTTATAAGTGTTTTCGGACATAAAGTTTTTTTTGCCAGGTCGACCCATATGAAAATAACACGTTTTGACGCATTGGGTGATTCAAATAATATTATGGTTTCAAAACTAGAGTCTAATCTCTTTTGACGTTTTAATTTTCTGATCCTGTTTGTATTTATATATCTACTCAGATTCCCGTACCTGTTTTAGAGTTTTATGGAGTTCATAAATTTTTGTTGGTTAGTATGATCAAGTTAATAAAGTTCCTTCACCGAGATAGCATAATCCTTTTATTATTTTGTGGTCATGGAAACCATCAAGGTAATTAACTTCTGCCTACATTATAAACATTAAATTCGACACTGTACCACTTTAGTTTTTAATATTATTTTGTTTTCAATAGGTAAGAACGGTTACCCGAACAACGGTCGAGGTGGTGGTCGTGGGGAGAATGTAGGTTATCGTGGTTAGTTCTTTTTTTTATTTAATCCATTCCTAAATAAACGGGTCAAATTTGGCACCTGTTTGATTACTGTGATTTATTGCAGTTAAAAATATGATGTGGGTACATGAGAGGAGGTGGTGACATGGATGGTGGTGGAGGATGCAGATTCAAAGGAAGAGGTCGGGGAAGGTGGGTGGGCTGTGAAGGTGATATGCAGCAACAGTAGACTGAAGTTGGGTGTTCGCTCCATTGAGTGATGTAACTTATACTCATGAGACGTCATTCGTGAGAGCACACACCCGTTTTTTGGACTAGGATTTCATCAAATGTTATGGATCATACTAGCCTTTGTTTCTCATGTTTGCTTCATGAATAATGAAAACGATAGAAATATTTACAAATTTATTAATCATATCGTTTTTATTATTCAAGCCCGTGTAGTACACGAGTCTCTAACATAGTAGTCATATATATTGGTTTATTAAATTTGGTCGTTAGTTAGGGAATAAAGATGCATTTTAATGACTCTAAAACGGAAGTGAAACTTCTAATTTGTTGATTGAATTACTTTTTTACTTGGAATTTGAAAAGAATTTTTTTTTGAACGGCAGATCTATCCTACTGCTACTCCTAAATTACACCAAATATTTCACCTCATGCCTGGATTTGAACTCAGGACCTCCCATCTAAGAGGCAAGAGCCTCCTAGTCTCACATTGGCGAATTTGAAAAGATTTGAAACAGGATATTGAAGACATAAAAAAGACGAAGCATTTTGATGTTGAAAAAAGAGACATCCATGACAACTAGCAAAGAATTAAACACTATCGTACTTCAACTAAAGGGTCAAAAAGATGGTTTTGAGTCCTAATTTATAAAACATAAAAGATGATTCATATGAGGTGTCAAATTTGATTCAAAGATTAGAAACTACTGAATTAGAGAAAACAGAAATAAAAAAGCAGAAAGAAGATGAATTATTGGTTCTTGAGAAGAAATACTAGGAAAAGATGGACTTGCAAAAGGAATTAAAAACATATTCTATACCAAATGATGATGATGTTTCTGATAACGATACCACTCGTTTAAAAATCACTTGCATAGACAAATGCATTGGTTTATTAGATGAATTACAAGATTATTAAAAGATTATAAAAGATAATGAGAAGTATAGAAAGATCTTTTATTAACTGGTCACATGGTTTTTGAGTGATTTCTTCAAAATCAAGAATGAAAGGCTTCTACCACCTACACATCATAATAGATAACCAATTGATATGTTCAAACTTTACATGGAAGTTTAGAAAGAATGTGAGTATAAGAAGGTTTCAAGAAACAATATTTGGACCGTGAGGGGTTATGATTGGCAACTTTGTTAATGTGAGGATTTTATATGCCAAATATTTCGACATTTTTTAGTGGTATTATAAGATTAAGAAGTCTTCATGTCAAAATACAAGATAAATATATCATAATTAAAAGAAAAAAGTCGACGGTGGATCGCTACACAAGAAGAGGAAGACCATGGATGCAATGGATGGCTATGAGGCGAAGATGACAAAGATCATGGATGGATGCAATGGATGGCTATGAGGCGAAGATGACAGAAGTGAAGACCATACATCGTAATAGTTTAGCTTAAGAGGGTGTGTTAGAAAGTTAACCAAAGCTTTTTGTTATTATTATTATGAGTAATGTTTTAATTATGATAGTTTTGAATTACCTTTTTACATGAATTTTGATAAGATATTCCTGATTTCATTATAGATTCCTCTTTCGGTCAGTTATATAATAAGACTCGGTTGGTTGTGAGTCTTGTATTGTGTGCTATCTTACGTAGTTTTAATGCATGCTTGAATTTTCAATTCATTACATTGAAATACTCATACAATAAACGCGTATAAAACTAGTTTAGATGGTTTACACTCGGTTAAGAAGTTTTATTTGTAACTACATTCTTGGCCATGAAATTTTAAAAAAAGGTTATGCTATACGTACCCCTTCATTACTTTTTGTTTGTCGTACCCCCTCCCTCAAAGTTTCTACTTCCCACTATTTTAGTTATCACATATATAAAACCTCACATTTTTTTGTATTTTGTTATTTAGTTGAATAAAAAATGTAATATTTTTGTAAGAAAAAAATGTAACATGTTTTTTAAACTTTTTTAAAATACGTTTTTTTAATATAATTTTTTTTTAAATTTAGTTTTTAATAAATATTTTAATGTATATAAAAACATTTTTTAATTTATTCTATAAAACATTTTTTTCTTTTATAAAAACGTTTTTTTATTTTATAAAACTGTTTTTTTAGAGAAAGTGTTTTTTATTAGTTTTAAAAAAAATTCTTATTTAAAAAAAACGTTATTTATTTAGTTATTTTTTCAAAAACGTTTTGACTTTTTATTGTAAACCTTTTTTATTTTTTCAAAAACATTTTATTATTTTTATAGAACGATTTTTAGAATATGTTTCTTTTATTTTTTTTTCACAAAAAGTGTTTTTCTTATTTTTCGAAAACGTTTATTTTAATTTTTATAAAACGTTTTTTTAATATGTTTTTATTTCTTTAAGAAAACGTTTTTAAATCTTAAAAAGATCATTGTAAAAATAATGAAGTTTTAGGGGCAAAATATGACAAGTTTAAATATGATTTTGCAGGGATGAGGTGTGATAAGTAAGAGCATTCACATCAGTTTCTTATCTCTATCTCTATAGTTTAACAAAATATTATATTTTTTTTCAAATTTATCTTTAAATTTGTTTTAATCTCACACATCTCATTCTTTATCTCTATTTTTATCTCACTCACAAACACTTATTATATAATTTTTTTCTCTTTCATAAACACTCATAAAAAATATATAGTTTGATTAAAATGATTCTCTCTATATACTAACTATAAAATTTAAAGATAGAGATAATGATGCAGGTGTAAGAGTATTCACATCAGTATTCGTAATATACTGATATTTTTACAATTAATAAAATAGTTTAGATTTATATATAACATTCACTTATATTAAAATTAATTTATGTTCGCTTAATAAGAATATCTACATATAAATTAGGGGTGTTGATCCGGTTCGGTTTTTGGGTTAACGGTTTGGGGTATTCGGGTGTTTGATGTTTGAAAGTCTAACCAAAACCCAACCCTTATAACAACCGATGTTCGGGTTAATCGGTTATGGGTAATTTGGGTACGGGTACGGTTTAATTGGTTATGTTTAATCGGGTTTTTATACAACTTAAAAAAACATCAATAAACAAGTTGAACACTCATAGTCTCTTGGGCGATTGTTTAGTACCAACCATGGGTTGTTTTAGAAGAGAAAAAAAAACATTCACTATTTCCCATATGCTAAAACTTTTGATAAGATTCAAAGCATAACAAGAATTAAGGGTGGAGCGTGTTACTTGTGAACCTCCAAGTATTCACACCATACCAAACAATCATAAGAGTACGCATCAATTCAACTCAAATTTACCCTCAACCACCCACATAGGAGGGGGTGGTGTTGAATTTTATCCCCACACACACAAACTCTACCCTTGCAAGTTAAAAAAAACACACACACAATCTCAATTACCCACCACGGGTTCACATACCCACGCCCACTACCCGAATGTCATGCAACAGTGTTGCCACGGTACCCACTATATCTGAATCCACTACTCTGCATGGTGCAATTAGTACCTTAAGAAGCACTTGACTATAGTATTAGTGAATTGACTTCACTATAGTCAGTGGATTTGGATTAAGTTAATAAAAAAACAAGTAACATCATCAAGTTACTTAAACTCAAAACTATAGGTGATTGCTCAAGAATGAGGAGAGATGGGAGTTGATCAGGTTTAGTATTCGGGTTTCGAGTTAATTAGTCCGGTTATCCGAGTTTTTGATGTTTGAAAGTCTAACCGGAAACCAAACCTAATAACAATCCGTTTAATTGGTTTTCGGGTTAATCGGTAACGGATAATTCGGGTACGGGTTTTAGCGGGTATTGGATCAATAGGAGGTTGAGTTGGAGCTTGAGTGGCTTCAGGCACTTTGGGAGTTGGTTCATCAGTGACAGTAGGCTTCACAACATTACTCCCTCGTCTTGGTTGTCATCTGATAGAGCTTGGATTTCATCTCCCTCTTAAGTGAAGTATCTGAAATTGAAACCATTTAGGTTGAAAGCCATAGTACTGATACCTAAAGCAGTGAACCAGATACCTACTACATGCTAAGCAGCTAGGAAGAAATGCAACGGATAAAAGTTACTCTAGGGATAACAGGTTGATCTTCCCCAAGAGCTCACATCGACGGGAAGGTTTGGCACCTCGATGTCGGCTCTTCGAATTGAAGGGTGATATAAAGTCGGTCTTCATCTTCAGGCATCATATTCATAGTTAGCGCATTCAAGATGAGTTACTCGTCGCGTACAGTTAAAATCGACGGGCCTAATATAAATATATAATTATATAACTTGTGTGTTTTGGAGCCCACTGGCCGGCCCAATGAGCTAGTAGTGCTCACTGCTCAGTAAAGAAAGAAATCGAACGACACAGATAGATTTAATCTATTTTTTCAAAATAACTTTTAATTATCTTTTACAATAACTAAATTGTATTCTAAAATTAACTTATGATATTCTTTTACACTAGCTAAATTGTTTACTTAGTACAAAGTTGATTTTTTAAAAATAAATTATAGTCAATTTTGGATCCAAATGGGTATAAATGAAAATCTGAACAGATAATAAAAAAACTAAACACCTTCGAATGATTATTGCGGATAAAGGGATACATTTAGACTAAAGATTTTTAAAGAACAGATAAGAAATATCGTGCTAACTGTTTACGCGGTGAGAGTATCTAAAAAGAGAAAAAAAAATATGCGACAATACTGACACATAGTTAACATTCTACGAGTGGAAAAATAACTTGCATTGTTCCCTAGCTAGGTTTTGTAAAAAAATGATACCATGGTTGCATGATTTTGTTTCGTAGCTAGGGTTTATAGCTTCTTCCATGATGATTTAACTTGGTACATACTGGATGATTATTAAACAAGAACATGGATGACATATAGCCAAGATTTGCTTGCAACTACACAACATGCAATCTAGGTCTACCGATTGGCTTACATCACTCAAAAACAACAATTACACATTTGTAATCACATTGGAAGCCTACTAACAAAACAAACCTTGATGACATATAACCAAGTGAGCCGAGATACTACATCGACCAAACATGGTCTAGGTCAACCGGATGGCTCAAAAGTCCCATATTCAAATCGCTCAAACCGGTTTCGAACAATGTTAAAAAAGACATGTAGTTCTAGTCATGCCAACAAAGAAGCATGACCACACATCTCTTCATAATGTAAAGCCTTCCTCTTTGTTGCTTAAGAAACTTGCCAATTCTTGTGCTTTTTAGTCTTCCTTTTGACCTTTGACTTTTCTTGAAGTTACTCATTTTATGAGTAATGTAAAGGATAGAGGAGGAAAAGGGATTGTTATATAGAGATAGGGAAGTATGGTGCAAGTAGTAAAGCTTTAAGTACAATGCCCTATAGCATGGGCTTTGTATCCATTTGTCATTTCATGAACAAGCATTTATGTGGTTTATACAACATCTTCTTCCCAAAAAGTTGGTCGGCCATTAAAGAGGTTCGTTCATGGTAAAATGTGGATTTTGCCATATGATTCCTTCTTGAATTTGAAGAAAATTAGGATGAATGTTTCCATGTAAACGGTGAATTGGCCAGGTCACCACGCTTATGTTCTTCGGGCGATAAAGCGATCCGTTTGCCAGGGTAACCCCGGATACCTTTGCTATTAAAAAAAATGTTGAATTGGTTCAAGTTCTTTTGTTGTTTCATATTTCTTCTTTATTTTATACGAGTTAATAAAGCCCCACAAGTTGGTCCATAAGCCCGATAGATGATCAAAAGTTTTATGTGGATGAAGAAAAAAATTAAAGCGCCGTTGCCGGGGATCGAACCCGGGTCACCCGCGTGACAGGCGGGAATACTTACCACTATACTACAACGACTAGATGTTGGAAGATTTAAGTTGACCGAAATTTAAATAGCCAAAAAGACCAACAAATCTCAAACGATATATACGGTTTTGCTACTTTGACAAATTAAAGATTTCAATCATTATTTGATGTTATAATGAGACATATCTAGACAATATCGTGACATCGATAATCAACTACAACATAGAGAAAAAAAAAACTAGGTTTAAGTTTAAGGACCAATCTGGATACATAATAATTACACAGTGAAAGATATAATATAATTCTATGAATGAAATCGTGGAATTGGTAACACCAAGTATGTACATAATAATTTTGTTAAATGTTTGGGTTGTTATTTACTGCATTCATGTTATGTTTTGTTGGGTACATATGATCTGATCCAACCTGACTCGAGGATGCTTGCATCGAGTTTATAGATATTCAAGCACCGTAAAAAACCGACCCGGTGGAATAATTCCTAGGTCTGCCCATGGTTGCACCTTGTCAAGAACAATGACTCCATAACGGTTCGGTTATGTTACGATGATATCATCCAAGTGTTTGTTCACTTGGTGAACAAACAGAGAAAAAATGAATGACAGAAACAAAGTGGAACACCGTAACTAGTTTCCGTAAAGACATAGTTAAAAAAAAGAAAGTAAATGAAAGAATTTCCTAATTTGTGAAATTATAGAGTTTAAAGATTTGAAAATGTTTTGTTCAAACGTAATAGAGATCAAGCTTATTTTATTTTTATAATCGATAAATACTAAATGAATGAATGAAAGAAAGAAAGTTGAAAGAAAATAAAATAAAGAAATAACTCATTCAGTATATATAACGTTTAGTATTCACATCAGGTTAGAGAATAAATTGTACGAGAGGAGCTGTGAGGGCTCAGAATGCATGGGCTGAAGGGCTACTCGGCATTTAAGACTGGCATTCCAATAATAGTAGTTGATTTGTGAACGATTACATTAAAAGTTTAATTCACTTTGTAATTTGCATGTTTAAACAAACACTTTCTCGCAATGGATAAGAATAATTGTTGTTTAATAACTATTTATTTCATGTTTTGTGTCAGTTACGAGATGTGCTCAGTTTAGGGCATTTCAATACAATTTTGCCTTCTTAAACTCTTAAAAATTCATTTAAAAAGACAATCTCGTACTACTCAAGTGTATTATAATCTATCTATAGTATATAATAAATAAAGGTTTTCATGTCACGTGTCGCCTCTATATTCATTTTCATTATTTTTTTCTCGCTTCTCTCTTTTATTAAATACAGTTCTCTCTTCATAATCTATATCTATACTATATAATAAATAAAAGTATTTTCATGACACATGTCGCCTCCATATTCATTTCATCATTTTTTTTCGCATCTCTCTCTCTCTTATTAAATACACATATATATTTTAAGAATGATATATTTTTAAAGAATTACTAATTATAATAATAAAACACATTTATTTTAAATTATCTTTTACTATAAAAACTTTGAAATCTAATTATGTAACTTTTATTTTCAATCAAATAGTAAATGAAAGTCAAATTATATTAAATAGTAATTAACGTATTTTTGAAACCCAAATATATATTAATTTTTACATATTTTAAATTTTGTTTTCTATCCTTAATTTATATAATACATTTTTATACCTGTAAAATATATACATAAAGATATAAGAATTTTATGTATTGATATTTTTCACATCGTGTGTATTACACGGGTTCTAAACTAGTAATATATATTTAAAGAAAATACTAATTATACTAATAAAGTACATTTATTTTAAATTATTTCTTATTATAGAAACTTTGAAATCTAATTATGTAATTTTTATTTTCAATCAAATAGTAAATGAAAGTCAAATTATATTAAATATTAATTAACGTATTTTCGAAACCCAATTATATATATTAATTTTTATATATTTTGAATTTTGTTTTTTATCCTTAGTATATGTAATACATTTTTACGGCTCTATAATATATATACATAAATATTTAGAAACTTTATATATTGATATTTTCTACCATGTGTGTAGACACGCGTTTTAAGCTAGTATAGTATAGATAAACTTCTAGGAAGACAAGTGTCATGTCCCTATGATCTTAATCATTGGCGGACCTACCTATTGGTAGGTGGGTCGGGCGACCCCCATGAAAAAAAAATTATACATGCGGTATAATCTCAACCGACCCCCAATAAACTGACACCGACCCCATAAAATTGTAACCGACGAAAAAACAATAAATAACTTTTAACACTATCCCCATTTAGACTAATAACTTAATTAAACGTATGGACTAAACTAGACTAAAAACTTAGCGATTTAAACAACTAAACTCACATTTAATTAACACATTACCCATTTAGACAATTAAGGTCATATTTAGTTAACATGTTACCCATTTAAATTCTTAAACAAGTTAACATAATAAAAAATCTAAGTACTGGCAATCCCGATTCCTGATCCAAAAAAATATAACTTTTAACACCGACCCCATTTAGATTAATAACTTAATTAAACGTATGGATTAAACTAGACCATGTTTAGTCGGTTCACTGTTTACAGCCTTACGCCCCTGTCTCCTCACCATTTCAGGTAAATTTTTTTCTCTCTAAATTTTGAATTTTACTTATCATATCATTTTGCTATGATGTTTTGTTATATGTGCTATTTGCTAATTTAATTAGTGATAGTGTGTGTACTATGTGATCCGACCCAACCTGAACCGGACAGCAAAAATTTAATATTTAGTAATAGGGAACCGACCCCAAATTAACATTTTTCACCCCTTAGAAAAAATTTCTGAATCCACCACTGATATCAATTTCTGATTTTCATATGAAATCCCGTCATTAAAAACTTGGTGTTTTTACGCTGGGCCAAACGTATTTTATGCCCAAAAGGATTGTTTGCGCCCCTAAATACGTCCAAATTGTTGAAACGTCAGTTTAGGTAGATTCTTGTTGTAGGGGTCTGGGAGGCTCACATGGGAGTATATATCATTACTAATGGTGTAATTGTGGTGTTCTATGTAGGTAAAGCTCTGGCCTAGTCTCAGGTCTCGTTCACGTGGATTTGGAATCTCATGGGAGATGTCGGACGTTGGTTTTGTTTTACATTGGTTTTTGACTTCTTTTCTTTTGGGAGTTGTCAAGTCTTAACTTGTTGTTTGTAAACTTTAATGTTGATGTTTTGTTTGATTATCGTTTTAGGACCTAACTTCCGCGTCGTTTAAAATTTTAAATTGATTTGAAAATCCGGGTGTTACATCATAACAAGTTGTGTGATAGACAAAAGATTTTTGGTTAAACCGGGCACAATAAGAACATGTTTTAGTGTGATTAGATAGTGTGAGTGAAGTTTGACCAATATGAGAGATACAAAGCGTCGTACCATTGCCAAAAATTAGTTGCTTCGAACATGAGTAAGGTATTGCATTATGAACCATATGATTTGATGTCATATGTGTTGCACCTCAATCAGGAACTCATGATTTAATCATTTCACATGTACTACACAAATCAACGGTAAACGTAAGCCCAAAGTGAGAGGTATCATATTCTGTGATAGGGGTGTTAATCGTGTTGGGTTGACGGTTGGCGGGTTACGGATTGACAGGTTAACAAGTTGAATTATGCAACCCGAACTATATTTGTATTCGTGTCAAAAATTTCAACCCTAACCTGAATACACTTAATATCGGGTCAACCCGAACCTGACCTGTTTAACCCATTTATCTAAATCTAAATCGTAAAGTACTAAATCCAAAGCCTAATTCATTTAAGGTAAACCAAAAATTAATTGATTAGCTATCTCTATAAAGAAAAAAGAGATGTTTTGGTATAATTCAGTTCCCTTATAGTAAACACTAAACGGGTTAAACGGGTCAACCAGTTTTTAAAAAAATTGTAACTTTAATGTGAAAAAAAAAGTTGTAACTTAAACGGGTTAACGGGTCAATCCGTTTTTAAATGGGTCAACCCAAACCTGACACGTTTATTAAACGGGCAACCCGAATCCGACCTGTTTTTTAAAACGGGTTAAATTGTTTAACTCAAAACCTGATTATTTTTGTGTCGTGTTTGGATCGTGTCAGGAATTGAACCCTATTATGTGATGCCCAATTATTGAAATGAGTTAGCTCAAAATTGGTTTGAGTGGTGTTAAGATCAACATAGGCTTGTGGTGTTTTATTCGTGTTAAAATCAAGGGGGCCAAAATGATTATAATTGTTATTAGTTTGGGTCACTCCATTATTAAATTCAGGAGGTATACGTAGGTCAGGTGGACCCGAACTTGATTATTCCAGGGGTAAACGTTGCAGATCCAAAGTTAGGGCTTTGACGTTCTTCCTCGTTCGAAGAGAACGACCATGGACTCTTCCATGCGATGTTTGTGAACCATTGATGTAGTTTTTTAAACTTGAGGATCATAGTTGTAATTTGTACAAATCACATGTGCCATCCGTGTAATTAACTCTAGTTATAACAAACTCATTAAACTTTACAACAATTAAATTATAATTCCTTCAAAATTAATTTTACCGCATTAACTTGGTACATTTAAAATCTGATTTATGACGTCACGGAAGTACACAGGATGACCCATATACACCAAATATTGCGGGTCGGGTCTGAAATTTACAATCAAGCTGCATGTTCATCGAACCATCCACTGATCCACCCGCGTGTACGCCCAATTTTCTTGACCCCATTTGCAATCAAAACCGAATCAAATACGGAAACACCCAAACACACTCACAAAACTCTTTTCTGTTGACTCTTAATTTCTCTCTCCCAATATTCGCAAACCCTAATCACTCAATTCGATCCACCTGCACAGGTAATTGATCGATCACTTGTTTTATCTCATCTTTTGTTGTTCTTAATGATCTATAGCATATGTTACTCAATTTGTTATTGAATTCGTAATCACATCAGATTCAATTTCACTTCTCATTCCTGGATCAATATGCTATATGCTGCTTGTTCTTAGTTATCTAGTAGATTTAGTAAAATCACGATTTGATTCTGTTATTTGAGTAATTTCATACGGTTGATTAGAAATCATTGACTTCTGTTCATGCTACCATCAAAAGTCAATTTCATAATCCAGATTGTAAATTTAGAATGATATAGAGAGAAAATGGCTAGGGTTTTATTATTAGAGGAAAAAATACACTTGAAAACACTGAAAAGATAATAATATATAGCGAGCCTGATCAGGTTAACCTAGCTAAATGGGCTGAACAAGGCGCAATACAAATCAACACTAGCTATATGCTAATTAGTGTTGTAAAAATCGTGATTAAACGCTAATCGGTAATCTACTTTAGTACTTTGTAATTTTGAGCAAGTCGGCCACTTAATCGGAAATCGGTCAAAGACGGTCCTGGTAGGAGCTAATCGGTGAAAATCAGCTCTAATCGGCGCGTTTCTGGCGAGATTCCGAACTAATTTCTTTATTAAACTAATTTCTCATATAAAAATATGTGTATATATATAATTTTAAAAATTACATATAAAAATGTGTATGTATGTATAAATTTGAAAAATTACATATAAAATTTCCAATCCGATTAATCCTGGTTAATCGCTAGTCGGCTAACGCCTAGCGATTTTCACAAACACTAATGCTAACACATATAATCTATCAGTTCTGTTCTTATTTGTTTATATGTTAAAAGCAGGGATAAATTGGTCAATTTTATGTAAAATTATGTCAAGTAATGTTAATGAATCAAGAATGAGGTTTCCAGAAAGTTCTGCTTCTGCATCTAGGGATACTGGTAGCAATGATGCAGGTGATTTTGAATGCAATATCTGCTTTGAATTAGCAGAAGAGCCTATTGTCACTCTTTGTGGTCATCTGTTCTGCTGGTCATGTCTTTACAAATGGCTGCACATTCACTCCCAATCCCAAGAATGTCCTGTTTGTAAAGCCCTAATACAAGAGGAGAAACTGATCCCTCTATATGGCAGGGGAAAGACCCAAACCGACCCAAGATCCAAACGCATTCCCGACCCTGACATCCCACACAGGCCCGCTGGACAACGACCCGCAACCGCCCCTACTCCTGATACTAACAGCTTTCCAAATTTCGGGTTTGGAGGGTTTGCGCCTATGGCGTCTACAAGATTTGGTAATTTTGCAGTTTCTAGTGGTATAGGTGGATTGTTCCCGTCTTTACTTAATAATAATGTTCACGGGTTCCATAACCCGTTACAGTATGGCCCGCGACATGGTTATGGGTCGAGGTTTTCTGGGGGGTTTCACGGGGGTCATCATGTTCATGGCTATTTCCCTTCGAGGCGAGGGCAGCAAGAGAATAGCCTTCTCTCGACGTTTCTTATAATGATCGCGGTCTTTTTGGTGCTTATGTTGATCTTGTAAATTGATGATCATAATGCTGGAATTTGACTAAATTTGGTCTTGGTTATGGTTGGCCTCATGTTGATGATAGTGTGATCATATGATACTTTGTAATTGTACTTTATAATGGTTCTACATTTGTTGGAGATGTGGAATGGTCATGTCCTCTTTGGTTAATGAAGTGTGAAGCTTAACTTAAAGCTGCTTTTGAGGTACATCTACAATCTATTTTAACCATTTGCATCAAAATGATTGAAAATAATACTTTTTATATATGGCTGGTCATATGCGTTTAATTACATACAGTTTTGGCAACAATATACGCAAAGATGTACATGACTAGAGATACCAGGAAAAGGGTACTTGCGTAATGAAAACTCATTCTGAGTAGTGATTCAAACCTTAAAACTCATTTAAGTTAAGAGGGCTTGAGTTTGAGCTCATCTCAGCTCTATTTCTAAATCTTGAGCTTGGCTAATGAGTGGCTTTTTAAATTCGGGTTCGGCTCGTTTATTATTTATTACTTGTTTCGTTTACATACATGTATAATTAATTTTAAGTATTTTTATAATTATAATATTTATATATAACATATTGCATATTATCTAGTTATTTTTATCATAATTTTGTATATATTAATTGTTATTATGTAAATACATGTTTAATATATTAAATACAAATATATAAATAACTAGGTTAGAATTCCGTGTATTACACGGCTTGAATAAATGTAATGTTAAAGACGTAAATAAAAAGTTTATGTTTTTAAAACCCGTGTAATACACAGGTCCTGTGTAATACACGGGTTGAATAAAATATAATGTAATCTATTAACACATACACTCGTCAAAATGAAACAATGTGAATGTATAAATATATGATTAAACGTTTTTTATTTGAATCGTATCTGGCATTAAAAATGTTTTCAGTTTGTAGAGTTCATAAAAATATGATTAAACAAATTAATTGATGATAAACATGATTTTAAATTAAAAAATGTGTAGATAAAAATTGAAACAAATAATTAATTTAGTTGCCTAAAATAGTAGAGTTAATTATCATCAATTAATTTGTTCAATCATATTTTGAATTCTATAAACTGAAAACAATTTTATAACCACCTAGGATTCAAGTAAAAAAAAATAATTATATATTTACATTGTTCCATTTTGACGAGTGTAAGTGTTAATAGATTACATTATAATTTATACAACTCACGGGTTTTTAAATTATAAACTTTTTTTTATTAAGTATATAAGAGTACATTTATTTAACCCATGTAATACACAGGATTTTAACCTAGTTGGTTCATAGACTAAATTGTAATATGGGGTTTCTATTTTTATTATGACTTAGAGCATTCGCAGTAGCTTCCCTATCCTCATTCCTATAATTACACTAAAATCACTACCTTTTCTCTTTCTTTTTCAATTAAATACTATTTTTTTATACATTTATTATTACTTTTTCTCTCTCCTTCACTCGCAACAACTTTCAAAAAATATTAAAAATTTATGCGGGTAAACATTATTTTCTCCAAATATACAAAAAATTTATAATTTTTTTCTCTCCTTCACTGATAACCACTTTAAACCAGTCATAAAATACGGAGTACCTGCTGTGAATGATCTTACAAGCACTAGAGTTGGTAATTGTTGATTTTGAGTCGGTTAGATTTAAAAAGTCAAATCTATGAATTGTTGATCAAGTTGACCAATTAGTCGTTTAGGAAATTTCCAATTGGTTGTTAAAAAGCTTTTAAGTCAATGGACTTTAACTTGTTGAATAAGATCTGAAATTGACATGGAGCAATCAAACGTATAAAAAAAACCCACAAGAATGTGATATTTATGTTGGACTATTATGTTCAAGTAATGATATTTGATAATATTGATATTTGATAATATTATTACTGAGATACGATCCAAAACGTTACACCACGAGGAATGATCACGTGATATTTAAAGAGTTAAACATTCCCGACACGAAATGATAATAAGGTTAAATTATTTATGAAATAATTTATGCAAGTTATTATTGTTAATGTATCTAGAATAAATTAATATTTAAAGGGTTGTTAACGAATTTAATTAACTGTAATTTGAAATTATTAATCAATTAATTAGTTCTCAAAATCAGTTGATAAATATGATTTAAATGATTTAATTAATCTATATTTATATCTATACTATATAATAAATAAAGGTTTTCCATATCACATGTCGCCTCCGTATTTATTTTCATCATATTTTTTTTCTCGTTGCTTTCTTTTATTAAATACACTTCTATCTTTTAATAATAATATATTTTAAATAAAATACTAATTATACTAATAAAACACATTTAATTTGCATTATCCTTTATTATAAAAAATTTAAAATCTAATTACATAACTTTTATTTTAAATCAAATAGGAAATGAAAGTCAAATTACATTAAAATAGTAATTAACGTATTTTCGAAACTCAATTATATGTTAGTTTTACATAGTTTGATTTTTTAATCTTGGTATATGTAATACATATTTACATCCATAAAATATACATAAAAATTTAAAAATTTTATGTATGATATTTTTCACCTCGTGTGTACTACACAGGGTTCTAAGCTAGCCAGTTAATAAAAAACTCTAAATTGTTACCTAAGTTTAGAAAAGCTATAAATAAGGGTGTAGGGAATTAGAAAAATAGACAACCACATTGCAGTCTAGAGATTAATTGCAAAACCCTAATCCCACACACACCAAGCTGGCGCAACCATTGCACCACACCACCTTACCGTCACCACAAACCGCTGATCGCTGATGTATGAATGTAGAATTTTGCTTATTTGAGGCTGAAATTTATGTTAGTATACTTTTATAAGGCTAGATATGATGGTAGTGTGTTCAATTGTACCATACTTTTAATTGCCGATTTCGTGTAGGCGATTGAGATTGTTATAGTTGACACAACAAACTACTATTGTATGCAAATTATTGAGTAAAACTAGAGTGAATATTATACATAAATGCGAGTTAAACTTGAGACGTGAAATTGTATTTTCAGAAAGTGCATGAAAATGAAAAGAGGCATGGTAGTCTTTACAACGGGTCACTATCTGACTACAATGAAACCTAAATCGTCGTCTGGTCTACTATGAGTTTACATTCACTCTATAGTGAAACCTTTAAACGCCATTAACTTATACTTACGATGGGTTCATCATAAGCTTACAGTGGACCAATATTACGTTTTTCAAAAAATGTTCTAAAAGTTTTTTTAAATAATGTTTCGGAATATGTAAATTCTGTTGGAAACCAGCCCCAAGAATACGAACACAAAATTTGATCTCAACAACCGATCGACTCTTTCTTGTTATTAATTCTTGACTTACAATTACATTGATCCTCACCATCTATTTATAATAAATAAACTATACTAATCCTATTCAAATACTTCTCTTAATTATCTCTACTAATTAATCAAACTAGATAATTCTAAACATTCCAATTATTAATTAATTAATTGTTTCCGAATCACCCCTTTAACTTTCACATTCTTCCAGACTGACCCTCTTTCTTTCGTAAAATCAAGATTAACTCCTTTATTCTCCCCCTTAATCTTGATTTGGACTTGCTTCTTGCTTTTTCCACATTCTTTTTTTCTTGAACACTTTAGGAACTTATAGTTGCAATCTCGACTTTGAACTCTCCGGATACTATTTGATGAAGATTAAAACGGGGTTAGCGCCGTCATTATCGAAATTGAAACTATTCCTTCTTTCTTCCTCCTTTCTTACTTTCTTCAATACACTTGACTACCTTTCAAGATCTGGATCTTGACTGCCTTTCAAGATCTGGCTCTTGACTGCTTTCTTTCTTTTTCAAGAACTGGTTCTTAATTGCCTACTTAACAAGGAAAAAATTCCTTGTTCCTTCTTACTTGCTTCTTTCAAACCTGCATAAAGATCACGTTCTTGCTACCTTCAAACCTACCTTGTTTCTTCTTACTTGCTTGCTATCGGTCAATGATCATAACCTGATTATTTTTTCTGTCTCAACCCTTAAATAAATCCAAACACTTCTTCCTACATGTTTATAATTAATCTCAAACATAAGTTTTCTTTACATGCTTCCTTCTAATAAATAATTCAAACTTAATTTCAACCGCAAGTTTGAGTTTGAATTAACTACAAATACGTGCTTCCTTCGACCAAATAACAGCCATATATTTAAATCACCTGCTTCGTACGTGAACTCCAAAAATTTGCCGTTACCTACTTCCCTTTCGATTAAACGTCTCTTTTTTTTTCTTTCTTCCTTCGATCACTAGCCTCCCCCCTTCTTCTTCTTCAGCCTAGCAGCCAAAGGGCCACTGCCCTCTCCAAAATTGACTCTCAAAACCGCAAAAACCTGGATCTGATACCAATTGTTGGAAACCAGGACCAAGAATACGAACACAGAATTTGATCTCAACAACCGATCAACTCTTTCTTGTTATTAATTCTTGGCTTACAATTACATTGATCCTCACCATCTATTTATAATAAATAAATTATACTAATCCTACTCAAATACTTCTCTTAATTATCTCTACTAATTAATCAAACTAGATAATTCTAAACATTCAAATTATTAATTAAATATTAATTAATTAATTGTTTCCGAATCACCCCTTTAACTTTCACATTCTTCCAGACTGACCCTCTTTCTTTCGTAAAATCAAGATTAACTCCTTTAAATTCAACGTAAGTTGCACACCAATGGGTGTGATATTTTCCGATATTAGCCTTTCAATTATTTTAAACTTTTAGTTATTTACGATCATGTCAGAACCTTAATCTTAACCACCAGAAAAGTTTGATGAATTATCCATTACCTCACAATTCTGAAAATAAACAAATTCTTATTTGAACCTTTATATATTAACCATAGGCCCATAGCTGCATTGCATAGCCCCTCCCATAATCGGCCCACTTATAAAATCATGTCCTTCAAAAGCCCAGTGGCCCGGATGAGTTCTGTGCCAGTGTACTAACATGCCGTTAGAAGTTTAACCGGATCATTATAAAACGGTTAACGAACTTTGTTTCTTTTATATAGGGGTGTCAATTCCTGATATAAACTCGAACCCGATACGAACTCAACATGAAAAAAAAACAGGTTTTGGGTTGGACAATACAACCCATTTAAAAAACGGGTCGTGTTCGGGTTGACCCATTTAGAAAACAGGTCGGGTTAGCGTTGAGCAGTTTATCAAAAGGGCACCCGCTAACCCGTTTAGGCTTCAAATTTATTTTTTTTTAGTTTCAGTTTTAGAAACGATTGTTTAATTACTTTTAAAATTAGTGTTTATTATAAATTAATTAATTTATACCAAAACTTTTCTGTTTTTGCTTTCTATATATGACTATTCAATTACTTTTTGATTTAACTTAAATGAATTAGATTTTGGATTTAGTAGTTTACTAGGTTAGAAACCACGTGTATTACACGGGTTGAATAAATGTAATTTTATATTCTTAATAATAAATATTTACATATTACATATTTATGGCATATTACAAAGTTTTTTAATACAAATTTTAGAAACGTCATATAGTTACTTTTTAAAAATGTTTTATAAAAAGAATGCAAAATTGTTCAATTTCTAAAAACATATTTATGAACAAACCTATATTTTTTAAATAAAAAACATTTTATAAAAAGAATTATATAAATCATTAATATTTAATACGAGAGAGACGAAAAATAAAAAAAAATATTAAAAATCAATTAAGGAAAATTTGTGCAATTAATATGAGAGAGATGTAGGAAAATTTGTCTAATCAAAACGTTTATTTATTATAGAGTATAGATGGTCCTAATTTAGATAAATGGGTTAAACGGGCCAGGTTCGGGTTGACCCGACTTTAAGTGTATCTAGGTTAGGGTTGTACTTTTTGACACGAATAAGAATATGAGTCGTGTTCGGGTTGCATAATTCAACCCGCCAACCCGACATGATTGACACCCCTACAATTTAATATTAGCGGA
Source organism: Smallanthus sonchifolius (assembly GCA_023525975.1). NCBI lineage: Eukaryota > Viridiplantae > Streptophyta > Magnoliopsida > Asterales > Asteraceae > Smallanthus > Smallanthus sonchifolius. The sequence continues at coordinate 52,500,771 of CM042041.1, read as the reverse complement.
GTGGTCTTGATAGTGGGACGGGAAAGTTGAGGTAGCGGCTCACTCGCGACAGGTAACGGAACACCACCACACCTGTCTTCGTGAGCGGCATAGAGAGAGGCTCCACCCGAGTCACACACGCAGTGAGGAGAGTTAGCAACTAAATTTTGATCACATTGGGATTGGTGGCTCAATGGTAGAGGAAAATACTCTAAGAAACACCAAGGTTTGGAGAGGTCATGGGTTTCAAATCTCACTCTCAACAGAAATTAAGAAATTTGCTTTTCAAAAAAAAAAAAACTAAAATTTTACCGTTGCAACATATAGTCATTCAACGGATTAAAAAAAATTAATTTAATTGTTTTCACCTATAAATGTCTATCTATTTCTTATTTTTCACAACCAACTCTTCTCAAATTCTCTCATACATTTCTCAATATTTTCAGCTTTTCATAAAAAAAAATGGATTCTTCATGCCCCTGGAAACGCGTATAGAAAGCGAGATCCAACCCCATGAACATCTACCGGATCACATCTCTCGGCAATGCTACAAATGAAGAAGGATATTGTTAAACGTTGGGGTTGGGAGTAGTTTCTTTAGTTATTTAGTTGTTTGAAGTGTTTTTTATGCATTGTAGTTTTTTGAATTTTAGTAAAATCTAGCTTTTATATAATTTTAATAAATTTTATTTATTTTTAGTAATTTTAATTATAATTTAAAAATAATTTAAATTCTAGATGGTGAATAAGTAGAGTCACTAGAATGTGGGGTGCTTCCATCTTTGAATGAGAGTTGAACGAGAGTGATGCGATGACGAACTCTTATACAGATATTTAATAAAACCAAATATTTTTCAATAATGAAACAAAGAAAATCTTATGAACGGGAATATATATTATTTGTTTATATAAGAAGAAAGAAGTTTGACGACACAATGGTATTTGTTATAAGGGCATCAAGTATACAAAGGTTGGGTATTTTTTTTTTATCAAAGTTATATAAAACTAAATATTAATATGCTAACATCTTAGATGAATTATATATATATAGTAAGTGAACATGATATGATGGTTTAGTAAAAAAAATGTCTGGCTTGTAACATTACCGACCTATTTTGGACGCTTTATGTGGACGAGATGACATGTTTGAGAACGTGCTTTTATGAAGTAGTACCTCCTAGCATAGATGTACAAATCATTTTCAAACCCGAAACCGGTTTGGGTTTAATCAACAAAAGTTAAAACTAGTTTTTGGTCAAACCGTGTCGAGTTGAAACCGATTCTTCAGGGGGTTTTGATCGTTTCGGTTCGGCATTTCAAACCGGTTTCAAAGCCTATAGAGTTACAAACTAGTTTCACCCAAATCGGTTTTGTTTTCGATTTCGTTTTTAAACCAACTAAACTTGCAAATATGTCTCGTCATGGTAACTGAAAATTGTAACATGTGTTATGCTTGGTTGATCACAAGTCATTGGATTTTTGAAGGATGGAATACCTTTTACACGTTTAATGATTTGTGATGTATAAAAAAAAGTGTGTTGGATGAAACATAATGGAAGTAAAAGCACATTGTTGTTATGTCACTGTCCCATTCTAAAATACGCCGGTTGATCAAAATTGAGTAAACTTGACATTTTTTTTAGTTTGAAATGTTTATCGTAATCGTGTATGATGAGAATCACCACTACGAAAACATAGATGTATACCTTAACATAATTCGGTTTTCTATAAACACGGGTTATATAACATATTCGTGCGCTAATTAAGAATGTAACATTTGTTACAAAAGAACGTGGTTACAAGTATGAGAATTACTACCACGATTTGTTGCTCAGAAATATATCATTGCAACACAGACACATGTATATTGATTCTAATACCGGTTTTGCAAGTTATATGTATTATACCTTGTGACATGTTATATCAAGTGAGGAATGAGATCCTTTATCATCAACTATTAGGGTATACTTTTTTCTCTAATTAACTTGACATGTATTGAAATTAACTTGATATAGTTTCTATAAGTTAGAAGAAAAACATGTATTTTTAATAAAAAAAATATTTTCTTGTTATTTGAGAAAATAAGAATACTTTTTTAAAAAATTATTAAAAATAAAATAGAAACAAATTCCTTCATAAAACCAGACTATGAAACTAATTAGGAATTGTTTCTACAACCGGATTATATTAACAACTAGGTTATAAACCCCGTGCTTTATACGTGTTAAATAAATGTAATGTATATACTTATTAAAAAAACTTACATAATACATATTTATGACATATTATATAACTTTTTACTACAAATTATGGGAACGCTATATAATTATTTTTTGAAAATGTTTATAAAAAATGAAAGAAATGTTAATTTATAAAAATGTTTTACAAACAAACCTATTTTTTATATAAAAAAGTTTTATAAATATAATTATAGAAATAATTATCATTTAATAGGAGAGAGAGGAGGAAAACAAAAAATAATAAAAATAATTAAATAAATTTGTATAATAAATTTGTATAAAAACGTTTTATGAATAGGAGAGTGACATGTGTCCACTAAAACCTTTATTTATTATATAGTATAGATATAGATATAGAATGTACTCAGGATATATCAACACATTTAATTTATAGTGGTAAATATTGAGAAACATAACAAGTTAAATAGAAGCTTTGAATTGATATATAATATGCAGGTGTTAATACACTAATTAATATGCAGGAGGTCACTACTAATTTGCGACCTTAATTAAGTACTATGAAAAGAGACAAAAACGAAAGAAATTATATTTTTGGAATATGTATAATGAAGTTAATATTAAAGGCTAGATAGGTATGAATAATGATAATAAGCAGCCATGCATGCCCTTTCTTCTTCTTCATCACAGCCTGTCAGTTATCGATCATCGTGTCGCCCCTTTTGGACCACATTTACCCTCGTGCCCACGACCACCCTTTGCTCCTCCCCGGTATCTATATGCTATTACCATACATATGTCATACGTGCATACATACATGTATATGTAACATGTTCAATCTAGCTAGGATAGGACCACTTTATTGGCAGATATACCTGTATACAGTTTTCTTTCTTTTATATTATCTCGTGAAATTTGAGATTTACATACTTTTCGTGTAAGATGATGTGATCGATCAATAACAACTTTTTAATTGGCCGACACTTCATCTGTATAACCTGTTATGGCCGGGCTTCATTTATATTATGGGATATTATCCATCAGATTACAAGGTCGGAATCAAGATTTTATTGTCGTCAGGTGTCCTTTTGTGGGATTTTTCTTATACAAGAGTAAATATACATGTGTGTTAATTAATGATTGAATTGATAAACAAAATACAAACACAATTTAGATTATAGCTATATTTATGAAATTTCTTAAAACTTAAATGCAATAATGCTCATACTAACCCTAATAATAGTTATGTAGTTATAAGGTAACCCAAACTTGATTAACAAAAAAATAATTAAAAACCTAATACACCACAAGCCCATTAACATATTAAAACGAAACTCCATGGGTACATTGGGTTGGGTCCTCCATCACCTACTCGTGATGCGCATCTTAGCCCGGGAATTACACACATCACTCCCTAATTTCAGACTCTAAACTAGGAGATCTTCAACGCCAAGCAGTATTCGTGTTTCTTCAAACTTGATTCTTGCGAGTGTTTTAGTAAGAATGTCGGTACCACTCATCCTCCGGTACACCGCTTGTTCTTGCTAGCATTTCTCAAACATCATACACCTTAAATACCGTCAAGCTTGGTATTCCACGCATGTGGTGCTTGCCTCATACTGTATAGCGCCTTAGGTAACTTGTAGACTTTGTTTTTCTCCCAGGATTTAACAAACCCATCCGATTGAGAAACAAAGACCCCTTCCTTTAGCTCCCCGTGTAAAAATGCCGACTTTATGTAACATCCCGAAATTTCAAGAGCTAATGGTTCGGGTCTAGGGCGACCCGAATCTCTTTTAATCATATGTATTGGCATAATTGGTGCGCGAATCGTATATCAATGGGTCATAAGGGCCCAGTCAGCCTTGTTAAGTCCAAATTAAGACCGAGACATACAAGACAGAACTAGAGGGACCCAGTTAGTAGTTATTTAGTAAGACAAAACCATTTTTGCTCATATTGAAACCGCAGGGACCCGGATAGAAATATCTACGGCTTAAATACATAGTTATGAAAAACCCTAGACAACTTTTGGTCTAGTTTGCGTCGACGGCAGCAAGAGAGGACACGGGGGAGGGGACGCCGGAGGATGATGGTTCCAGGTGGTGTTCGCGCGACGAAGATCAAGAGTGCGATCAGTGATAAGACCACTAGGAGGTGACTCGGAGGAAATCAGTGAAAGAATGGAGCGAAAACTAGAAATCCAGCGAGGATTCCAGCCACTGTTCGCTTTTTTGGCAGCGACGCTGGTGGCGTCAGGCGGCAGATATGGTAAGAGGTCGAAGGGCTTGGCGACTCGATCGCGTGGATATATTATTTGTCCAATTCCGAGTTCGTTTCATAGGGATTCGAGCAGCGCGAAGACGGACGCACGTATTAGGCAATTCCGGCGACTGTTTCGTTTTCCGGTGACGGAGACTGCTGGGTTTGAAAGGGTTCGGTAATACAGAAGCGTGGACATAATATTCGCCTAAAACATAGTTCATTTGTTTCGGTTTTAAGCTACTCGAATATGGACGCGTGAAACCGAACGTGCTGAATAACGAATTGGCGTTCTGGCAGCAGCGGCGGCGGCCGACACCAGTATTTTTCTGAGGTCGGGTGTGTCAAGACGAACGCGTGGATAGGTGGATTGCGTGAAACGGAGCTTGTATGGTCGAGATATAAGCAAAACAAGTTTTCTTCTCGCGTGGTGCTCAACAGTTTCGTACAAAACCGCTTAGAACGGCTTGTACGCAGAGGTATGAACCCGTAGAAATTTATATTCATTGTTGGGAACTATTTTGAGATGTGAAAAAATTGCCGGGGACGAAATTCGGGAGCGTTTTTCGGTAACGTTAATTTATGGGTTTTTGTACGCGAGCGAGGGTGTCGATTGTAGGGTTTGGGACGATTTAGACCGAGCTTGTAGCTGCTGGTCCAAAATAGATGCGTTAGTGTTATTGCGGTAATATGATTGATCTGGTTAGTTCATTTGACGATAGGCTCGTGTTGGACTAAGAGTTTACGAGTATGCGACATCGGAAGGAAAGCTTCGCAACCAGTGAGTTTCTAATCCCCCACTTCTTTTAAAATGTTTTTAATGTTTTGGGGCTATCGTACATACTTACAAGATGTGTTTTATTGCATTAAATATGTAACGAACTTTGGGGTTTAACCCGATGAGTTTATGAATTTATGTATTCAAATATGGGCCAAAGGGATTATGTGTTGTCCATGGAATGTGTAGGTTAAAGTTGGGTACATGCTTAAGTAACGTGACACAGCATCTGTATTTGTGATGTTATAATAGTGGTGTATTGTGTTTAGGGTTGATCGAGGAGATTCGGAACTTAAGCTAAATGCTTATGATTTTATGTGGGATATGTTTATTATTTTAGTGCTACGTGTAAGATGCATGTGTGGTTAACGAGTCATATAAATATTGTGTGATATTTTATGTCACTATTTGTGTTGCGTGTTTTATGTCGTTGTGACACGGTGGGTGATGCGTTTGCGTAGTCATGTTTATGACACGGCAAACGGGAATTATGGAGGACGAGGTCCGTCGGGAAGTTACCAACGGTGACATTTATTTAACAGGTTAATGATGAGCTCAGGGTGTGTCGAACACCCTGACGAGGGTGCGGTGATAAGGTATGTGTTTGCATGCTTATATATGTGTTAATTTGCATGCTAGTGATGAGTTATATTTATTGGGTGCATGATAGTGTTAATGTGGTGTTGATGATAGTAATATGATAGGTAGAGTTAGATTGACCGTTGTGTTAGGATTGCGAAGCGGTGTTGTTAGCCGTTGTGTCAAATGATTGGTAAGAGTCTTAGTTAAGGCAGAGTAAGTCAAGGTCTAGGGTTTGGTTGTGGTTAACCAAGTGTCGAGTTAATACATGTGCTTGAGTACGAGTTATTAGTGTAGTGAGTTCGACCTATGTCGATGAAACTACGAAACTATTATTATGAGATGAGTCTCGGGTGGCAAATGGTTATGGGATGTTGAGTGATAACAGGGGTTATCCATGGTTAATGAATTTTTAAACTATTTTATAAGGACAGAGGGTCCTGAGTAAAGATTAAATAACGTTTGTGACGAGTTGGTTTTTATTTAAATTAAAATATTAGAACTCACTCAGCGTAGCTGACTTTGTGTGTACGTTAGGTTGTTTTGCAGGTTAGCTAGGGAGCGGTGCTAATCGTATTGGTGTGCAAGTATTCGTGAGGTAAACCTAATAACATTAACTAGTAATTAGTGTTCATAAAAAGACTTCCGCTGTAGTTTGATTAAATAATATATGTGTTTTAAATGGGAATGGCCCGTTATAAGAATCAACTATAGGATGCTGGGGTTGGGGTCTTACAAGTTGGTATCATAGCCATGGTTTAAGATAAAATCGGTGTTTTTGTAAAAATAAAATACCTTAACTTAAATTGAAAATGGGACGAGGGTGAAACGAATGTCACCACTAGTAACCGCGAGCCAAGAGGTACGTCTTTTGATTTATGCATTAATTGTTAGAGCATTAGTTGTGTAGTGTAATACTACGTGGAGTTGTGTGGTATGACTAAGTGAGATTATGTGTGAGTTAAGTAATGTGGAGTAACATTATGTGCGTTATGTGAGATAATTGTGTGTGTTCACATGGTTTAATAAATTTGTGTGTAATCGTATGTGGTGTGTAATAGTGATTTATTATGTTAATTTGTTTGATTATTGTGTGGTTCTATGTGAATTGTGTGGGATGCATGTGCATCCGGTGTGCGTGAAAGATAGAAAGCTAGTTTGAGTATGACTGGAAAAGTTTAGAATCCGAGCAGTGATGTGGACCACCAAATTGTATTTGATCACCGTGATTTGGCAGTCTATGATTACTCTCATATTCTGAATTTGTGCCCATAGTAATCACTCTAACTTTCTATCTTGAGTAGGATGACAAAGCGTACGAGATTGGGCAAATGTGGAACTCTTACTAAGAGGAATGCAGACCGATAGGTCAAGCCGACGACTGCTACGGGTGAAACTGCTAGTGAAATGGGAGTAGTGTTGGCGCTTCTCGTGCCAAATGTGACTAGAGTTTTGGTCGGCGACATACCGCGTGGAGCTATGATTGGAAAGGCATGATGGAGAAGGAGAGCATTGCCAACTGTATGTGATTTTCCTCCAGGATGTGGACCTGCACGGTTGAGAGATCGACCACTTGCGTTGGTTAAGAGAGCTTTTTTTTAGGTGGAACCAGAGGAGGACACGCTAGAAGCACCTGACATGGTCAAGCATTGATTTGGCGGGCAGTGTTTGGGATGCTCGATTGCTTGATGAGTAGTTTGTGTGGTAGTTGTCATGAGAGATTTCGAGGTGATTTGACGTTGTGACAGATTAGACATTTACGTGAAGTGATGCTCAATTCACATAGTGATTATTTGATTTTGACAATTATTGTGAGTCTTACCGAATGATGATTTGAACATAATTAATGATATTTGTGTTTGTGACGGCATATGATTGTGTTTACAATAGTGGAATATGTGCGGTATAATGTAATTGTGTGATTGCATTATGAATAAGGTGAGTTAGCATTAAATGTGATTTTGTTGTGATACCTGAGCATGGTTGATTAGATGGTGTGAGTAGACTTGTATAGACATGAATTCTGAATTTGTCTGTGTCAACGGTTGTATGATAGTGTCACCTATGTGTTAATGACTAGGTGATGGTTTGAAGTGTAATAGGTGCGTTGCACCTTGTGTGAGTATTCAGGACAGGGTCCTGTGGGGAGTTATGATTATGCATCTTTAGTAGGTGTAAATGTTAATGGCGAGGTCCTGTGGGAAATTAGGATTATAAATACTATGTGTATGAATGTGTAGAGTGATGTCTAGTGTCTAGACTGAGCAGGGTATCGTCTTTAACCATTGGTACGACCTGTATGGGGTACAACCATGTGAACTCTGTGTGAGTATGTGATTACGTGTGGCGGGGGCTACTGTTGTGATGATTAGAAAGTAGAGTTCAGGAGTTTTGCGTCTATAAATGACGAGGTCATATTGTATACACGTAGATTTGCTTAGTTTTAGCTAGTTATGTATGCACTTGGTGCAAGTTAGAGAGTTGAGGTGCAATAGATTTATCTATACTTCGAACATGATAAGTTTTGTAGTTATGGCCTGGCGTTACGAGTCCTTGTAGCACACGCTTAGTCGTGCATAGGATGGGTGGCGGGGATGCTCAGGCATAGTGTTTCTATTTTGAAGGTTTCTCAAGTTTGATACGTCGAGGTAATACGAGGAGTTTTGACGTCACTCGAGATGATCAGCGAGGTGCTCTTATGAGATACCTATACTTATATCTCGGGAATGCGGAGCACAAATCCAAGGGGTGCTACGGTGAGAGTTAATGATGAAAGCATTACGTGGACGCTTGGTCGACGATAGTTACGACATGATCGAAATGACGACGCTGAAGACTTCAACACGAAGTGGACAAGGTGACGATAGGGTCTCCATGGAATACGTTCCATATGGGGAATTCTAACGATGTAAGATATAAGAGGAGTGAGAATGATTTCTCCGAACGAGACAAGGAGTGGATGAGGCTTGTAATAGGACGAACTTTATGTTCGCAGTTGATAGACGAGGCGTCGTCGGTGATTAAGTGATAATGATAGAGCAACGGCAAGGAAAGTGGAACGAAGGAAGGGTAAGTGTAGGATTGCACATAAGTTCTTGGGAACGATATGTCTACAATGGTAAACATGTGACTGGAGTAAAGCGAGCTCCTGTGGAGCATGCAAGTAAGACAATTGTTTAGCTGTGGAAACATACATGACGGTGGTATGTGAGCTTTTGAGAAACACCGAGGGTTGATGATGATGACTCTCGTGTTGAATATTATGTGTATATTTAAGGGGCGTATTGGACGCATGATAACGAAGTAAAAGAGCGCTTCGGTAGAGGCACGATGTGACTTTAGAGAACCAGGAGGAGCTTCGCACAAGCTCCTGGAGATCATCTGGGAAAAGCATATGTAATAACTTTAAGGGTGAGGCAGGTGTGTCCATGAGCTAGATTAGAAACGTGACAAGTGAACAAGCTCTTAGGGGAGTTGTGCTACGTAGTACTTGACACAGTACTTACAACGTGAGTAAGGATAGCAAGTACGATGAGGCACGGGTAATGTAATAACCATGAAAACCATCGTGATAAAGGAAGTGTCTAGAGTGACCTGGGAATATTACTCCCGGAAAATGCCAAAATAACGAAAGTTGGATAGACGCCGTGTAATATCTGAGATTTTCCGACCTATCTTTTCCTAAAACCTTTGCACGTATTATTAAATTAAAACTCGACTTCATATTAAAACTATTTCCTTAAACAATAAATATTAATTTTAAATTAATATATAGTTAAGGAAAAATAAATTATACTTAAAACATATATGTGTATATATATGTGAGGGTTATTTAAAAAGAATAAATATATATATATAAATTCTTAAAACTTTATAAGTTTGTAATTATATAAACTTAATACTTAAACTTATAATAAATCTTATAAATCATTTTATAAATTTTTATTAAACATATATATTTGATTTTATAAAAGTCCAGGGACTAAAGTTTGCCATTTTAGAAACTTATTTTAAACTTAAATTTAAGTTTATGCATAAAATGATGAAGGTTGGAAACTTCAAGGACCTGTTTTGTAATAAACCCAAACTCCCGGAACTCAAACCCAGTCGCGAGTTCGAGTCCCGCCAGGTCCGGTTTCGCCTTCGACGTTCCAAAAAACGCGTAATCAACCAAGTTCAACGAACCTCGGGCTTCCATTCGCGCATGCGGTCCTGCCCCGAGGTGTATCAATGCTCGAATCCAACTGTGAACACGCGTAAATTCGAAATTTAATCCGTTTAGCTCAACCATAAACCTCCCAACTAATCTAGCATTTAATCACGAAATTGATTATAAAAACGGATTGAGGCACCTAGACGACACCACACACAAACTCTCTAAACCCTCAATTCGTCCGAATCGAACCTGCATTACCGATTCAAACTTGCGTCTGCCGTTTCTAAAACTCAAGCTGGTTCTCCCTCAATCCGATATCAAAACAGGTAATTCGTATGGCCAATCTTGTCGTTTTCATTCTTAGATCATTAGCCCTCTGTCAATTTACATAAACAGAGGGTTAATCGATACGTAATTGGGAAATTCGATTCTAGGGTTCATAAGGAAAAGATGGGTGATTTGAGATGCTGTCTAACTAATTCATTTTCCGGTTAAAACACTAGCGAGGCCCGTAGCCGGGTGGTAGTGGGTGTGTGTTTGGACTCAGCTAGCCCGGGTTCGAATCCGGCCAGCCTGAGTTTTGATGTTTTATTTTTTTATACTTTTTCAATCAGTTTTAAATACTTTAATTATTTTTATAAAATCTGTTAAACTTTTATAAACTTAAAACTGGTTTTTAGTTACATTTTTATCTTCCAGAACCATTTTAATTAATTAAACTTAACTAAAAGTTATAACAATTAAATCTTTAAAAATAGTTTTAAATACTTAAGATCCATAAAAATGCTTTTATACTTTTATAAAAACTTATATTTGTACAAAAACCATTTTATGAAAATAGTAAACTTAATTTATCTATTTTCGGAATTAAAGAAGTTTTTTTAATCTTTAATTTAAGTTACAAAATTTTAAAACTTATATAACTTTTACAAAAACAGGAATTTTAAACTTAATAAATCTTAGACTTACACATTTTATAAAACTTATAATTTTGTATAAACAGAAAACTTAAATGTTTATATAAAATTTAAATAGAAAAAAAATATATATAAATCTACTTTATTAAATAATTATAAACTTATAAACTTTACAAAATGAAAATAGAAACTTTAAAAACATTTGTAAAACTAGTAAACTTTATTTAAATACTATAAACTTAAAAGAAACATTATTTAAAACCTTTATCAACTTATGGTTCTATTTTCAAAATATGAACCTTATAAGAAATTCTCTTTAAACATAATTATTTATGCTTACAATTTCATATTATTTAAACTTAGCACATTTTAAACATTATTTATTTACAAGTTAAATTATGAAATAAATATTTAACATCTAAATACTTTAATAAATGATTAAACAAAATATTTATTCTTATAAGATAAGTATTTATCCTTAATAATTATGTATGCTTAAAATAATTATTATTAATCTTCAATCACTATTTACTCTTTGAATAATCACTTATCCTTAAAAATTATTCATTCTTTTATTATTAATCCTTGTTTATTCTTTAAATAAATTCTTAATAAATACTTATCCTTTAAATGATTATTATAAATCTTTAATAATTATCTATTCGTTCAACAATTATTATTAATCTTTAATAATTATTTAGTCTTACACTTACCTATTGTTACAACCTTATTTATGAAAATGTTTAGAAAACTAGTTTAAATTATTATTACCAACTTGTGTAATTAATAGTTATAAAGCATTCCTAACTAATTATTTTAAGTAATAATTATTCTAAACTATTAAACTTGATATCCAAGTCTTACATTATTCATTCAAAACCTTATTTGAAACTTTGACTTAAACTTTATAAACACAAAATCTTTCCCGTTTCCTATTTGGAACCCTAGATAATCTCAGAATCCTAGATACTTAGCCATAAACTTATAGAATCAAAACTTGAAACTTTAGACTTGTATTCTTAGGCTTATTGTGAGGATATTCTCCATCAAAGTCTTGCAACACTTAACCTTGTCGGATACTCTTTCATCCAATCCAAGTAAATATACTTAGCCCATTTTTCCTTTTTATGCTTTTGGGGTGAAACATGTTCAAAATTCTTAAACTTATACAATTCTTGTACAACTATGACTACGTGTTTATTCTTATGTTAAACTTGAGACTTGTATGCTTAGATTAAACTTAAAACTAGCATATTCATTAACTTTGATCAAGCCTATAGTAACAATGATAGATCTATTGTATTTGACCAATCCACCTTGATTGATTGACCCCTTCGGGGGGGGGGGGGAGCCCTTGGTGATTGTTACTGAATTAAACTTTAAACTTGAGACTTATAAGGGTAACCTGCGGGTTATGCCTAAACTTGGTTGGAGGGTTGATATGCACAATGTTTAACATGCTTGTTTTCTCATACTTACATTATAGAATGCATGAATCATAGTGAATTGTAATTCTTTTCAAATCCTTGTTAAACTGTGTCAAAACCTTTGTATCTCACCAACTATTTTGTAGTTGATAGATTCTTTCACATGTTTCAGGTTCTACATCATGAGGCTTATTTGTGATCACATAGGATGCTTTGGACCTAGTCTACTTATAAATTAAACGTTGTATTTCTTGTTATGTTCCTTGTATTGAATCTTAAATTATTATTTAATGAAATATCGAAACTTTAATAGTCAACCTTGTGCTATTGAACAACCGCGTCCGCCCCGACGTATAATCCGCCGTCGGTTGGGGTGTGACAGATTGGTATCAAAGCCTTGGTTATAGGGAATTAGGTTATTAGACACATGACCTAGACTATAACTTAGGAGAGCCAAACATGAGTTATCTCATGTCCTTTACTAGGAATTCTCTCCTCATTCTATTCTTAAATCTTATACGCTTGGAGATTCTACGTTTCTACATATCTACGTGCTACAAGAGTCCACTACATTGATGGTACATTCTTAGGCTTCAAGCCTAATCCACCACTAAACTCTCGTCAAGAATATTTAAGTTCTAGATAATGTGTGAGAACTTGTGCGGACCGGAAGGGTGGATACCTGTATTCTGGGAAATTCTGTCAAGGAAAGCATTTCGTATAAATCCAAATCAACCGTTGGACCCGTATGCTTTCCTGGGAATTCTTGGGATGAGTATCCACTTATAGGAATGCATGACTTCTCTAAACATTAGTGAGCTTAGATCTCTCTTGATATGTCAAAGTACTTACTTAGTGGTATGCACTAAAAGAGTACCATCTCAAATACTATGCACTTCATAAATTCATGATTCAAAAACTTTCCTCTATAATCTTTATTCTATGATTCTTAAGTCCCGTCTTGTCACATGACAGCATGCTTACTCGTCATGACCTGAAGAAGTTACCTTCAAGGAGAAATTCTTACGGGATTATACTACATACATAAACCTATATTTATAGATACTACCCAATAAACTTCTTGATCGTTGTAATACAACCCTTAAAACTATGTATTACTCTACAAATTCTCCTATAAACTTCATTATTTTATAAACTTGGCACATAAGGGGAAACTCTTGTGTCTCATTTCATTTTTCGTCACTCAAGCAAACTTCATTTTATGACTAACTCAAAACCTTGTTACACTTTTAAAACTCAAAACCTTCATGCGTCCTTAAGACTTACGCATCACCGTTCCTGTAAACAAAACTTAACGTCTTCTAAAATCTAAAGTACATTAACAAAGAAATTTGTAACCTAAGTAATTTCCTTGTAGATGAAAAAGCCTACTATAGAACAAACAAGCTCCACGTTTAAAGACTCTAAGCCCACAATGAACCTTGACATAGTACCATAAACCCAAACATCGGTGACAACAACTGAGAGAAGTTGTAGGCCCATGAGGAAGTTCTGGCAAGGGAAATAGGGTACTTAAGTGAGTCCTTGTGACCACCCCTTTCTTCCGGGAATTTTCCTCATTAGCCCATCAACTTCCAATTAAAACTATTTTTGAATATTACTGTGATAACTCAGTATTATGTATAAAAACTTTTGAATATATTTGATCAGCTTACTTACAACCTTTCTTTCTAATCTCCCTCTTACTAGGTAATGGACTCCCACTCACACTCTTCACCAGTGTATCGTCCAGGAGGAGAGTCCGACCGAGAAGAGAGTAGTGATTCACCGGTGTATCAACCAAGTCCTTATCCTAATGCACGGGCAAGAGCTGAACTCAACACCAACTGGACCAGAAACCCTAGGACATCACCACCGAGGAACCCCTATCAACCACCTCATCTTCACCACCGGTTCTCATCACCACCAAGGGACCCATACGTAGCACCTACCCCTACCCTAAGGGCTAGGCATGCCGGAGTACCTTCCGTGGCAATGGGAATCCCGATGCCTAACATTCCTAGGTTTGTGGAAACTGCGGAATTTATGAGGCGGGAGATGGAGCATAGGGCTCGGCAAGACCTGTTAAACCAAAGGATCGACGACCTGGCCAATCAAATATGGATCCAGGAAGAAAAGATCACGACTTTGGAGGAAGACAGGGAGATCCTCGAGCACCGCACCGAGACCACTAGGGCAGAGGCTAGGTTTGCCATCCGAGTAACTCTAGCAGTACTTGTGGTAGTACTAATATGTTTCTTAGTGGAGAGCTACCTAAGGCGTGCATGAAGCCTCCATTTCTATTAAATCTTAAATTTTGTCTTATGTAAAGGCAAGAAGCCCAAATTTTGAAACATCTAATGAAAGTTATCTTGAAATTTCATCTTGTTATCACTTGTTAATTTGACACTTCTTTCAGCACTACAAACTTAACACTTCTACCCAAACACTTTCGTCAAGAGTAACTCACGTTAGTACTTGAGAACCCTAAGTGACACACGCATACTTAAAGAATAAACTTTGAACAAATCTTCTAATTCGTAAGCACTTTTTCAAAAACAACACGACTTACGAATCATTACCCTAAACAACCATGACCCTTACTTCTTGTACAGACTTAACACTTGTAAACTTGACCAACTTTTCGCTTGGCAACCACACCTATCTTTTATAAATCTTACTTGTACTACTTATCGATGCCTAACTCGTCGTTTTTGAACATCTTAATTACATTCTATACAAAAGAAAACTATACTTTCTGTTATGAATCAAGATAAATCATTTGTAAACACACTATCATAAACCTTATCGAAACTTTTCCCGTTACCCTATGCTTGGAAACTTTCCTCATTCAACCCTTGTCACGTAAAAGATTTGCTATGAATCACAACGGAGACTAAAAGCTTAAATGCACGTTATTAAAAAAAACATTAAACTTCGTATACACAACTATAAGGTCAGAGACTTTTGAGTCATATAAAACTTGTGCAAATACTCAATCCCGTATTCTTAAAACTAAAACATGATCAATAAAGAATAATGTAAAGCTTAATACTGAAACTTGAAACTCAACTGACTTATCCTATTTTCAAACTTATACTTAGATTCTTAGTCTTGAAAACTTTTGTGTGTCCATCTTAACCAAACCCTACAAGACTTGATAGACGTACATTCCAAATACACGAGAAAACTTCATTCTTAATACTAGAAACTAATAGGAAGGGGGACATTGCTCTCTTTAGCAGAGTACCTCCCTAGTCTTCTCTTCAAACCCAAACATCGGGATCCACAAATCTTCTGGACAACTCGAATCTTCTGTGAGAAAGCGTATAACGGTTAATCCTGTTCCAAACGCTGTCCCATGCCTCTCTTAAACACTAGAGTGTTTAGATAACCGCTTTATACTCGAAACGTAATCGTATACTTCTATACACTGAAGCTAAACTAAGAGACTTTAAACTATCCGATGTTTGATGTATTCTTATTCAAACACAATCTAAACTATTATATGTTTGACGTATTCTTGTTCAAACGCAATTTAAACTATTCTAGGTTTGATATATTCTTGATCAAACACAATTTAAACTATTCTATGTTTGATATATTCTTGATCAAACACAATTCGAGCTACCCCATGTTTGACGTATTCTTGTTCAAACATGATGAACGTATGGGACTTTAAACTACTCCATGTTTGGCGTATTCTTGATCAAACATGATGAATGTA
Source organism: Smallanthus sonchifolius (assembly GCA_023525975.1). Lineage (NCBI taxonomy): Eukaryota > Viridiplantae > Streptophyta > Magnoliopsida > Asterales > Asteraceae > Smallanthus > Smallanthus sonchifolius. The sequence continues at coordinate 52,484,748 of CM042041.1, read as the reverse complement.
TGAGACTTTAAACTACTCCATGTTTGACGTGTTCTTGAACAAACATGATGAACGTATGAGACTTTAAACTATTCCATGTTTGACGTATGCTTATTCAAACATGATGAATGTATAAGACTTTTAAACTACTCAAGGTTTGATGTATTCTTGATCAAACCCGAGGAAAATGTAAAGACTTTAAACTACTCAATGATTGAAGTATTCTTAATTATTCACGAGGAAAATTTGAAACTCTAAATCTTGTCACATTCTTTTCTTTACTCATTGAATGAAGCTTCTCTCTGAGGGACTGGTTAATCAATGATCACTCTTATGTGGAAACTCTAGTCGTATTCTTGTACTCCTTCTTGATCCACACACAAACGGAAGGACCTATGCGGACTGTGCGACGATTTGAATGCTTGCAGGTGCACACGTAAGTATGAAAATCAGCGCATGGAAAGACATAGTATACTCTGTCGTGTGCTATGATCAAAGACCTATCGTAAAAGGTAGCCACGTAACTTAGGTATCGTGACAATCCTTAGACATATCAGACTACAAACTCAGATCGTAAAAATTATCATCGAATCCATTCTGAGTGATACATCTCACTTTAAATTTTGAATGATAATTCAACAGTTCTTCTCCTGAGTACACCTTTGAAAACTAAATCCTTATATCCTTCGATGAAAACTATATGCTCCTTAGAGAAACTTCTGGCCATCATGGATTGTGAAACTTAGAAACTCGAGCATAATCTTATTCCTATCCTTACATTCCATTTAGAATTCTATACTTAAACATAGCTTACTCAAGAACATGTTTCTCATTATCCTTGAGCGTATTATAGACTTAAATCCTGAATTAGATCCTTCTACTTTAATTTCGGGATGAAATTTCCTAAAGTAGGGGAGACTGTAATATCCGAGATTTTTTGACCTATCTTTTCCTAAAACCTTTGCACGTATTATTAAATTAAAACTCGACTTCATATTAAAACTATTTCCTTAAACAATAAATATTAATTTTAAATTAATATATAGTTAAGGAAAAATAAATTATACTTAAAACATATATGTGTATATATATGTGAGGGTTATTTAAAAAGAATAAATATATATATAAATTCTTAAAACTTTATAAGTTTGTAATTATATAAACTTAATACTTAAACTTATAATAAATCTTATAAATCATTTTATAAATTTTTATTAATCATATATATTTGATTTTATAAAAGTCCAGGGACTAAAGTTTCCCATTTTAGAAACTTATTTTAAACTTAAATTTAAGTTTATGCATAAAATGATGAAGGTTGGAAACTTCAAGGACCTGTTTTGTAATAAACCCAAACTCCCGGAACTCAAACCCAGTCGCGAGATCGAGTCCCGCCAGGTCCGGTTTCGCCTTCGACGTTCCAAAAAACGCTTAATCGACCAATTTCAACGAACCTCGGGCTTCCATTCGCGCATGCGGTCCTGCCCCGAGGTGTATCAATGCTCGAATCCATCTGTGAACACGAGTAAATTCGAAATTTAATCCGTTTAGCTCAACCATAAACCTCCCAACTAATCTAGCATTTAATCACGAAATTGATTATAAAAACGGATTGAGGCACCTAGACGACACCACACACAAACTCTCTAAACCCTCAATTCGTCCGAATTGAACCTGCATTACCGATTTAAACTTGGGTCTGCCGTTTCTAAAACTCAAGCTGGTTCTCCCTCAATCTGATATCAAAACAGGTAATTCGTATGGCCAATCTTGTCGTTTTCATTCTTAGATCATTAGCCCTCTGTCAATTTACATAAACAAAGGGTTAATCGAGACGTAATTGGGAAATTCGATTCTAGGGTTCATAAGGAAAAGATGGGTGATTTGAGATGCTGTCTAACTAATTCATTTTCCGGTTAAAACACTAGCGAGGCCCGTAGCCGGGTGGTAGTGGGTGCGTGTTTGGACTCAGCTGGCCCGGGTTCGAATCCGGCCAGCCTGAGTTTTGATGTTTTATTTTTTTATACTTTTTCAATCAGTTTTAAATACTTTAATTATTTTTATAAAATCTGTTAAACTTTTATAAACTTAAAACTGGTTTTTAGTTACATTTTTATCTTCCAGAACCATTTTAATTAATTAAACTTAACTAAAAGTTATAACAATTAAATCTTTAAAAATAGTTTTAAATACTTAAGATCCATAAAAATGCTTTTATACTTTTATAAAAACTTATATTTGTACAAAAACCATTTTATGAAAATAGTAAACTTAATTTATCTATTTTCGGAATTAAAGAAGTTTTTTTAATCTTTAATTTAAGTTACAAAATTTTAAAACTTATATAACTTTTACAAAAACAGGAATTTTAAACTTAATAAATCTTAGACTTACACATTTTATAAAACTTATAATTTTGTATAAACAGAAAACTTAAATGTTTATATAAAATTTAAATAGAAAAAAAATATATATAAATCTACTTTATTAAATAATTATAAACTTATAAACTTTACAAAATGAAAATAGAAACTTTAAAAACATTTGTAAAACTAGTAAACTTTATTTAAATACTATAAACTTAAAAGAAACATTATTTAAAACCTTTATCAACTTATGGTTCTATTTTCAAAATATGAACCTTATAAGAAATTCTCTTTAAACATAATTATTTATGCTTACAATTTCATATTATTTAAACTTAGCACATTTTAAACATTATTTATTTACAAGTTAAATTATGAAATAAATATTTAACATCTAAATACTTTAATAAATGATTAAACAAAATATTTATTCTTATAAGATACGTATTTATCCTTAATAATTATGTATGCTTAAAATAATTATTATTAATCTTCAATCACTATTTACTCTTTGAATAATCACTTATCCTTAAAAATTATTCATTCTTTTATTATTAATCCTTGTTTATTCTTTAAATAAATTCTTAATAAATACTTATCCTTTAAATGATTATTATAAATCTTTAATAATTATCTATTCGTTCAACAATTATTATTAATCTTTAATAATTATTTAGTCTTACACTTACCTATTGTTACAACCTTATTTATGAAAATGTTTAGAAAACTAGTTTAAATTATTATTACCAACTTGTGTAATTAATAGTTATAAAGCATTCCTAACTAATTATTTTAAGTAATAATTATTCTAAACTATTAAACTTGATATCCAAGTCTTACATTATTCATTCAAAACCTTATTTGAAACTTTGACTTAAACTTTATAAACACAAAATCTTTCCCGTTTCCTATTTGGAACCCTAGATAATCTCAGAATCCTAGATACTTAGCCATAAACTTATAGAATCAAAACTTGAAACTTTAGACTTGTATTCTTAGGTTTATTGTGAGGATATTCTCCATCAAAGTCTTGCAACACTTAACCTTGTCGGATACTCTTTCATCCAATCCAAGTGAGTATACTTAGCCCATTTTTCCTTTTTATGATTTTGGGGTGAAACATGTTCAAAATTCTTAAACTTATACAATTCTTGTACAACTATGACTACGTGTTTATTCTTATGTTAAACTTGAGACTTGTATGCTTAGATTAAACTTAAAACTAGCATATTCATTAACTTTGATCAAGCCTATAGTAACAATGATAGATCTATTGTATTTGACCAATCCACCTTGATTGATTGACCCCTTCGGGGGGGGGGAGCCCTTGGTGATTGTTACTGAATTAAACTTTAAACTTGAGACTTATAAGGGTAACCTGCGGGTTATGCCTAAACTTGGTTGGAGGGTTGATATGCACAATGTCTAACATGCTTGTTTTCTCATACTTACATTATAGAATGCATGAATCATAGTGAATTGTAATTCTTTTCAAATCATTGTTAAACTGTGTCAAAACCTTTGTATCTCACCAACTATTTTGTAGTTGACAGATTCTTTCACATGTTTCAGGTTCTACATCATGAGGCTTATTTGTGATCACATAGGATGCTTTGGACCTAGTCTACTTATAAATTAAACGTTGTATTTCTTGTTATGTTCCTTGTATTGAATCTTAAATTATTATTTAATGAAATATCGAAAATTTAATAGTCAACCTTGTGCTATTGAACAACCGCGTCCGCCCCGACGTATAATCCGCCGTCGGTTGGGGTGTGACACGTCGTAGTGAAATGCTAGTTAGGGGTGTAGAGTGGGAAGCATGTCATACGGTATTGTGCAATGAGTAAAGGCTAAAAGGACGAAAGACAAAAGAACGGGTTGGTGAAACCTACAACCCCTAAAGTTGAAATCAGGCAGTAGAGTAGGTTTCTTCGAACACCAAGATGTGATCGTATTGCAAATCGATGTAACAGGTTCGATAAGTGTGAAGAGAAATGCTTGACACCAGTTGGATTTTGTGACAAAGTGAGTAGAATGATAGGTTGTGTTGGGTTGCGCCGACATAGGATTCAAGGACGAATCCTCTTTTAAGGGGGATAGACTTGTAACATCCCGAAATTTCAAGAGCTAATGGTTCGGGTCTGGGGCGACCCGAATCTCATTTAATCATATGTATTGGCATAATTGGTGCCCGAATCATATATAGATGGGTCATAAGTCCAAATTAGGACCGAGACAGACCTAGAGGGACCCAGTTAGTAGTTATTTAGTAATATAAAACCATTTTTGCTCATATTGGAACCACGGGGACCCGTATAGAAATATCTACGGCTTAAATACATAGTTATGAAAAACCCTAGACAACTTTTGGTCTAATTTGCGTCGACGGCAGCAAGAGAGGACACGGGGAGGGGACGCCGGAGGATGATGGTTCCAGGTGGTGTTCGCGCGACGAAGATAAAGAGTGCGATTAGTGATAAGGCCACTAGGAGGTGACTCGGAGGAAATCGGTGAAAGAATGGAGCGAAAACAAGAAATCCGGCGAGGATTCCGGCAACTGTTCGCTTTTCCGGCAGCGTAGCCGGTGGCTTCAGGCATCGGATATGGTAATAGGTCGAAGGGCTTGGCGACACGGTCGCGTGGATATATTATTTGTCTAATTCCGAGTTCGTTTGATAGGGATTTGATCAGCGCGAAGACGGAGGCGCGCATTAGGCAATTCCGGCGACTGTTTCATTTTCCGGCGATGATGGCGGCGGTTTCCTGCGATGGAGACTGCTGGGTTTGAAAGGGTTCGGTAATACGGAAGCGTGGACATAATATTCGCGTAAAACAGAGTTCATTTGGTTCGGTTTTAAGCTACTCGAATATTGATGCGTGAAACCGAACGTGCTAATTAACGAATTGGCGTTCTGGCAGCAGCGGTGGCGGCGGCGGCCGACACCAGTATTTTTCTGAGGTCGGGTGTGTGAAGACGAACATGTGGATAGGTGGATTGCGCTAAACGGAGCTTGTATGGTCGAAATATAAGCAAAACAAATATTCTTCTCGCGTGCTGCTCATCAGTTTCTTACAAAACCGCTTAGAATGGATTGTACGTAAAGGTATGACCCCATAGAACTTTATATTCTCTGTTGGGGACTATTTTGGGATGTGAGAAAATTGTCGGGGACGAAATTCGGGAGCGTTTTTCGGTTTCGTTAATTTAGGGGTTTTTGTATGCGAGCGAGCGTGTCGGTTATACGGTTTGGGACGATTTAGACCGAGCTTGTAGCTGCTGGTCCAGAATAGATGCGTTAGAGTTATTGCGGTAATAGGATTGGTCTGGGTAGTTCATTTGACGATAGGTTCGTGTTGGACTACGAGTTTACGGATATGCGACTTCGGAAGGAAAGCTTCGTAACCGGTGAGTTCTAATCCCTCACTTCTTTTAAAACGTTTTTAATGTTTTGGGGCTATCGTACATACTTACAAGACGTGTTTTATTGCATTAAATATGTAACGAACTTTAGGGTTTAACCCGATGAGTTTATGAATTTATGTATTCTAATATGGGGCTAAGGGATTATGTGTTATCCATGGAATGTGTAAGTTTAAGCTGGGTACGTGCTTAGGTAACATGACATAGGATCTGTATTTGTGATGTTATAATAGTGGTGTATTGTGTTAAGGGTTGATTGAGGAGAGTCGGGCCTTAAGCTAAATGTTTATGACTTTATGTGGGATATGTTTATTATTTTAGTGCTATGTGTAAGGTGCAAGTGTAGTTAACGAGTCATATAAATATTGTGTGATATTTTATGTCACTATTTGTGTTGCGTGTTTTATGTCGTTGTGACACGGTGGGTGATGCGTTTGCGTAGTCATGTTTATGACACGGCAAACGGGAATTGTGGAGGACGAGGTCCGTCGGGAAGTCACCAACGGTGACATTTATTTAACAGGTTAATGATGAGCTCAAGGTGTGTCGAACGCCCTGACGAGGGTGCGGTGATAAGGTATGTGTTTTGATGCTTATATATGTGTTAATTTGCATGCTAGTGATGAGTTATATTTATTGGGTGCATTATAGTGTTAATGTGGTCTTGATGATAGTAATATGACAGGTAGAGTTAGATTAACCGTTGTGTCAGGATTGCGAAGCGGTGTTGTTAGCCATTGTGTCAAATGATTGGTAAGAGTCTAGTTAAGGTCGGGTAAGTCAAGGTCTAGGGTTTGGTTGTGGTTAACCAAGTGTCGAGTTAATACATGTGCTTCAGTACGAGCTATTAGTGTAGTGAGTTCGACCTATGTCGATGAAACTACGGAACTATTATTATGGGATGAGTGTCGGGTGGCGAATGGTTATGGGATGTTGAGTGATAACAGGGGTTAGCCATGGTTAATGAATTTTGAAACTATTTTATAAGGACTGAGGGTCCTGAGTAAAGTTTAAATAACGTTTGTGACGAGTTTGTTTTTTTTTTAAATTAAACAATTAGAACTCACTCAGCATAGTTGACTTTGTGTGTGCGTTAGGTTGTTTTGCAGGTTGGCTAGGGAGCGGTGCTACTCGTATTGGTGTGCAAGCATTCGTGAGGTAAACCTAATAACATTAACTAGTAATTAATGTTCATAAAAATACTTCCGCTGTAGTTTGATTAAATAATATATGCGTTTTAAATGGGAATGACTCGTTATGAGAACCAACTATAGTATGCTCAGGTTGGGGTTTTACATTTTACATCTAAATGATGTAACACACATACCTCGGTACCGACAATAGAAATGAGCACACAAACAGTTTCAAGTCTCACGCACCGGGGCAAAGTCCTCAACGAAATTGACTCCGTGTTGTTGCATGTAACCCTTAGCCACTAGCCTTGCTTTATATATATTAATCAAAATGATCGCGTAATTCTCTTCAGTTTAAACCCACTTCAATTTGGTTGCCTTAGCCCCTCTTGGTAACTCGATCAACTTTCACGTATCATTCCGTTTAATAGACTCGAGTTCGTCCCACATGGCTTTAATCCACTCCGGTTTAGATTTTGCATCTTCAAAGTTCTTTGGTTCAATGTCTTCTGCAAGTAAAAGTTCAACATTCTTCTCCTGTAAAGATAAAACATAATCATTGAACTTAACAGGCGTAACCGGAACTCATGTTGATCTACTCAAAATCTGATTTTCTGAAGCATCCAGTGCTTTCGATAAGCTGGTCGTTGATTCAGTCACTGGAGTTGTCGCTGAAGCTACCATTAGCTGTTGGATTAGTGACAAAATATGAACTGGTTGCTCGGCTGTGAGAATTAACAACAGAAGCTTCAGAACTAGTCGTTGTCGCTGAGGCTGGTGACTGATTTGTATTTTCGTCATCTATGTTGTTGCTCCCTATAGGCTTGGTTACAATTTGCCCAACCCCGGTGTCAATAATCTCATTCCAATCAAACCGAATTAGACCATGTGCAAGCTTTGTTTCTTCGTTGGTTTTTCTCGAATTAGGCCAAACACATGCCTTCTTCTCGTAAAAAAAACTAGACCGTGAGACACTACTATTTTTCGAGTTGTTGGATCATATAAGCGATACACCTTGGACCTAGAACTGGTTCAAAGATACATCACACTGCTCGACCGATCATCGAGTTTTTTTAGTTGAGTTCCCACTATCTTAGCATAAGCAACACACGTGAATACTTTTAGAAAACCAAGGAAGGGTCTTCGGTCTTTTTTCCTTCAGCTAAGATTGCTTCGGCTTGAAGTTTCTCTTTTCAGTCAGTGCAGTTTGAGACAAAGTGTCCAAACTTATCACACCGGTAACTATTTTTTCACTTATGTTCATGGTTTTCCGGATTTGTGGCGTTCTCTTGGTGATCACGATTTTGAACAACTGGCGACCACCTTGTCCTCGCTCCCCATGTTCGCGACCTTCACTATTGGAGTCTCGGTTTGTGTACCGATTATAGGAGCTTGAAGATTCGTTTTGTGAAACATGAGCTTACCTCGGGTCTTGGTTTGCAAGTCTTCATCCATAACCCGTTCCTCGTATACTTTTAACCGTCCCACAACATCTTCAAACCCGATAATCTTGAGATCCAAGGCTTGTTTAATAGATGCCACAATGTGAATGTATTTGCTCCATAGAAGACTTTTAAGGAACCTTTTCACCATTTTTGACTTGTCAATCGTCTCAACTAAACCCGCCGATTTGGATGCAATTCCCGAAAGTTTTCTCGTGAACTCATCTATCATTTATGTTACTTTCATCCTTAGTCCATCAAACTCGGAACTAAGGGTGTTTACAATCTCGCCTCCTTCACCTTATCAGCCCCTAAGTTACATGTCCCAAATCGCCTTGGTCGTCTCAGGTTACCTACTTGTAAGATTGTAGTCTCCGAGATCGATTGAAATAACAACGCAATCGCCACATTGTTCCCGGATCTATAACGTCCCGGATCTTATACACGTTCAAGATCACCTTCATACGTTCAAGCTGGTAGAGATAAGTCTGGGACATTGGAACGCATTCTGGTTCCCACTCCCACCGCTTGTCTTTGGATTTTCCTTATCACCCATGTTCTTCAGTTTCCTTTGGTACGTAACTAGTGTAGATGGGTTTTATTCCAGGCTCGTCAAACCATAACCGCGATACCAACAATCGCATCTAAACGTACTACTGGCTCAAAAAAACACTGCCTCAATAGTTAAAGTATCCACTTCCAATATCAAGAAAATACCTTGATGGCTACTGTCTTAATCTCATTTCACCACCAATCGGTAAAACAACCAATCGCAAAGTAGCGCTCTCAGTTTAACCCTACTGACGCCGACGATTGCTCAACCCAGCACCTCCAATCGCAAGAAGCAATCATGACTGATTGCTAAAACACTCACCTCCTATTTCTACTGCCATGAATTTGCCACGTACCGTCGGTAGCATTTGATCGATGAACAACCCCAAGCTATGACCGCAAAGGACCCACGACCAATAAACGCCACTGCCGATCTAGTAACTTACCAACGATAACACTGTGGGAAGAATGTACGGTTTGACTCTGATACCAATTGAAGGATTGAATTGATAAACAAAACACAAACACACATACACAATTTAGACGAACTCTAATATTATTATATTCAAGAAACTTTTCAAAACTTAGATACATTAACCCTCATACAATAACCTTAATCATGGTTATGGATTTATAAGATAACTCTAACTTGGTCAACAACAAAACAATTAAAAACCCTAATACACCTCATAAACCCATTAACGTATTTTAATGAAACTCAACAGGTGCATTGGGTCGGGCCCTCCATCACCTACTTGTGATGGCCTCTTAGCTCGGAAATTACCAAGAGTGTGTATGTGTAGAGGAGGGATATAGTATATATGGTTTTCAATGTAATTCATGATATGAATTGAAATGATGAAAGTAGACGTGTTTGTTAAATTACAAGTGATCTTAGACGCATTGATGTAATGGCCGGGTTAGACGTACCATTATAATCACATAGATAATTCGTTCATCATATGTGAACAAGTTAGACGCATCATTGTAATGTTATACTCACACTAAATGGATTAGACACCATTGAATGAGGTTGGACGCATTCTTTGTTGTATTGTGCATATTACTTTGTAACAAAACATCGGGTTTTTAATATAATGATTTATTTAATTTAAGAAAATAAATTCTTAATTTTATGGTTTAAATATTTTTAAAAGGTAGGATAAAAACTATTTGAGTTTAACAAAAATTAATGAAACTATAATTAACAAAAAAAGAAGTTAACAAAAAAATTATAATATTGTCAATGCTTAATCTTGACCATTAAAACTAAAGTGATAAATAAACCATAATCCTTCATATGTTTTCTATGATTTTTTCCCATTGTATTTCATCTTATTATTATTATTATGTTTATATTGATTTAGTCCTATGTATTTACATATTATATACTTATTACAGTAAATTATATTTAATTCTAACAGACAATTCTGTATTTTTTTACAGAAACTATAAACACTATGTACGTATTAGCAACTGAATTTTGCAACTACCAAAATCCGTTGTTAATTTTTCACGGAACTGCGAGAAAGTGATTCGTTGCTACGTTGGTGACGGTCACTATTTGTAACGAGTCAACGTCTGGCTTTATGTCAAAATACCGTCAGAATATCAGTCGTAAATTTAACGACACACCACTTCCGTCGCAAATACCCTATTTTTTAGTTTTTACTACCGTAAGCTAAGAGTTTTACCTAGTCATCTAGTAATTACAAGAAAATTGGAAGATGGGGCAATTACCACACCTGCTATACTTCATAAAAGTTGGGTGAAAGAACCACACTTGCTAGTTGCTACCCTTTTAACTTCGACGCTAGCAACTTACACGTGTTTCTTTGCAGCTTTTGCAATAACTTAACTAGGGCTTTTCACTTTGAATATCACATTTATATATAACTTTCTAAATTCAAATAGATGATTTAACAGGCAGACCAAAAAAACTCACCCAAAAAACATTTATACATAATCTAATTAGTGATTTGTGACGTATTTTCGACCTAATATTGTGACGCAAATCTATGAGTTTTCTAGTAGTGGTATGAGTTCTTCCTTAGGTTAAATCTAACTACTTATATATCAAGTGTTTGTAGATATCTAGATATGGTTATACATGTATGTACGTGTGTGTGTATGCATGTATATATGTATACACGTGTATGTATGTATGTATACATAGAAATATGAAATGGTCCAGTCTCTGATGATGAATTGCTTTTGCTTTGAATTATTTGAGGTCATTTTCCATGAAGAGGGGGCCATGCATCCCTTAAAGTTGTCCAAGCTTCTCTCTATAAAGAAATAAAGTTGTACCAAGCAACACATACCCACCCATTTTTTTCTTTTAATGCTATTCCTCCTTTTCTTTTGCATGTTCTTTTGTTACACTAACAGTATGATCTCACTATCTACCCAAATAAAAAAAAGTCACAAAGTAAAAAAAAGTCAAAATTCAAATCCATTGCTAGTCAACAGTGTAGGACTGTAAATATAGAATTTAAAAATAAACATGAAAAGTGGAGCCATACCATGAGAATGTTGGTCTATACTTAATGAAGGGAAAGTGACCCTAATGAGATAGACATGCCTATTTTTTGGTCCTCATCCCAAACCTCTTGGAGTTGGAGGGTAACTTTTTTCTTCTTTGTTGTATCTACTTAGACATTAATTCTTTGCTTTTTAAATTGTAACCACATTTAATTATTGGATATTTAATTATTTGCATTATTAGTTTGACTAACATTTAATTTCTCGTGATAAGTAAATAACTGAATAATGAAACTCATCTAATAATGTTTTTTAACGGCAATTTGGATCACTAACGGGTCACTGGCCTACCTGATCATCTCCACTACCTCAAGAGGAAACTCAAAATAGGTGAGGAACCATCTGGCCCAACCTGGAACCCTTTTTTTATCACAAGTGGGACTTGAATCCAACATCACATTTTAGTGAAGTTTTAGAAATACACCTTACAACTAGGCTAAGCTAGTGATTGTAACTCATCAAATAATGTATAGGGATAAATTCCAACTTGAGGATTAAAAAAACAAGTTTAAGAGGCATTATTTATCAAGTAAATAACATTAATGTGTTAAAAAACTTACAATATTGTTTTTCTTCAACTTGATTCACAATAGCTTAGATGATTAGGAGCATTTATACCAGTTTCTGTATATTTTTGTGAGCGTGTTTTGCATATTTTAGATAGTGGTTTAAAATGGTTGTGAGTGTAGTAGAGAGAAAATGTATAAATTTTTTGTGTATTTGGGGAAAACATTTTTCACACGTATAATTTTTTTAATGATTTTTAAAGTGGTTGTGAGTAGAGGAAAGTGAAAAGGTAATGATAAAGGTATAAAAAAATATTATTTAATTAAAAAGGAGAGAGAAAATGTAGTGATTTTTAATGTAATTATAGAGATAAGGATAAAGAAACTAATGAGAATGATGTAAGTTACTTTTAATTGGGTTGTAAATCCCTAAATAAGATTGAAAACATGTGTAGTTTTGAAGGGAAATAAGGAGAGCAAAATGTATGTAACAATCAAGATTGTTGTTTATATATTGGGATTCATATTAAAAATAGACTAAATTATAATATTTGTTCTTTATGTTTTTCAAAATTATGGCATGGATTTTTTAAAACTTTTACTTTCACCCATTGTCCTTTATTTGAAAAGTTCTCTCATTTCTAGTCCTTTTAATTAACCGGTGTTGAATACTTCTGTTAAGTTAGAGGCATTATTGTCTTTTAACCCTACACGACAATAATTATTGTCTTTTAGCCCTACACGACAATAATTCTTGTAATGTAAAGTTTATTTTACTTTTTCTTTTCTTTTCATTTATTCTTTTTATCGTTTTTATTTTATAGATTTTATTTAAAATTTTGTTAGTAAATTAACCAACTTATTTATTTTATAAAGATATATGTTTTTTATTTAATTTATTTATTTTTGTTTGTTTGAATAAGTAATATACTTTTCTCACTTTTATTTTAAAGATTTCTTTAAAGTTTTATTTATAAATTAAGCAAACTTATTTGTTTCATAAAAATAGATTTTTTTTATATTTTTATAATTTATTTATTTTCTTTTCTATTAAGCTATTTAGTTTTAGGATTATTGAATTTTAATATTCTCATATTTACCAATTGACCAATAATAATCGTAACTGATAAATATTATTATCATCAGTCCCTTCTTTCAAACTATTTTATTACATTGGACCCCTAGTTAAAAAAACTTAACGGCGTTAGATTTTATATGTCGTGGACATCTGCAAACCGCCATAAAGTCGAGCCAAGCTAGCAGTGGTCTCGTGGTGGGTTTTGAAATTGGCTCCAATGGTGTTTAACAGGTCTCGTTAAGCACCACAGTTATCTCTGTTTGGACTTGCCGGAAACATAATAAATTGGTGCAATGTTAGCCCCAAAACTTACAAAAATGCTAAAAGTGTTTTGGGATTGCTTATTTAATTCTAAAAGTGCTCTGGGATGGCTTATTTAATTCTAAAAGTGTTTTTATTAGCATTTATGGTGATAAAAGATAATAAGTCAATAAGTTGTTTTTTAAAAAGTGTTTGATTTAGCTTACATTTGTACGGTAAATAGTGGGTAGATTGATAATTTTATGTTTAAAAAGTCATAAAGAGTTTTAAAAAGTCAGAAAAACAACTTTTTAAAACTTATCAAAAACCTAAAATAAAAATAACTTTTTTCCATGCCAAATATTTTTTTAACTTATTGGCTTTTCGAAAAAGATAGAAAGTCATTTTTAAACTTAATCCCAAACACCCCCTAAATTATTAATTTTATATTTCCTTTTTCATTGAAACCCTGTTTTCATTGTAAATATACTTTTTAAAGTTATGCGTAAATGTCAAGAGCACACTCTCAAAATAAAGATCTAACTTTCTTTTTTCTAAAATAAATATTGATTTTTCAACTCTTACAAATTATACATACTAAAATCGTTAGAACATTTCCTAAATCGTTTGAAATCATCAGCAAACTCAAGATAATGATCCGACTGTTTCGCTGGAATATAGAATTCGGCGATTTCATCGGAATTTCTAAGTCGAAAATGACGGTGAAAACGCCAAGATAATATTCTAAATCGACAAAAAGGTCGAAATTATACACATATTAGATCTCTACGACTCCCACGTGTCCGGCGATTTCGCCTTATGAATGGCAATTTCGTTTTTATTTATTAGAGTTGCAAATTCTTTAGCGCTTTTTTGATTTTTTTACAATTTTTATATGTAATAACGTCGTAACGGTAATTTTTTTACAATTTTTATATCTTTTTAAAAAAAAATCCTTCAGCTCTTTTTTGATTTTTTTTAAATGACGAAAATATGTAACAACGCTACCTTATTTTAAAAAAAAATAAATAAAGTAAAAAAGTAGAGTTTTCATGGGTTTTCACAACTCATATGAGTTTCCCCCCAACCATATATATATAAACGTTTTTTACGCCTTTTCTAGTAAATAAACGTTTTTTACGCCACGTTTCGCCTCCATATTCATTTTCATAATTTTTCCCGCCTTTTCTTTCTTATTAAATAAACCTTTATCTTTTAATAATAATATATATTTATGGAAAATATTAATTATACTAATAAAACATATTTAATTTAAATTATCACTTATTATAAAAATTTTGAAAACTAATTATGTAATTTTTATTTTCAGTTAAATTATAAATAAAATTTAAATTATATTAAATAGTAATTAACGTATTTTCGAAACTCAATTATATTTACGTATTTTAAATTTTGTTTCCTATCATTTCTATATGTAATATATTTTTACACCTATATAATATAAAATTAAAGATTTAAAAATGTGTTGATATGTTTCACAACGTGTGTAGTACACATGTTGTAAGCTAGTATATATTGTACAAATCAATCAAGCTGAATATTTGAACACACCAAAGATACAATAGAACATCACCAAACGATTATCAACTCTAATGATGATCAAAACGATTACAAAGTGAATTACAAAAGGAAAAACTGAATTGAAAACAACCTCTCCTCACTATCAGCTATATCCCCAAATCTGTTAACAACAATTAACAACTAATCTTTGAGAATTAACAACTAACCCCCTAGACTTTACAAGCTAACAGAATTATCACTTCAACTTTATTAGAAATTTTGACTTGACTTTGACTTCAGTTGACTTTAACTAAATTGAGAAGAATATGTAACAATCTCCACCTTTCTTCACCAATTTAAAAAATCAATTAACATGTAAATCATCTAAGCACTCTTTAAATCTTGGAACAGGTAAAACTTTGGTTAAGATATCTGCTAAGTTTTCCAAAGTGTCCACCTTTTCCACTATTACTTCCTTAGAGCTAATTACCTCTCTAATAAAATGTAATCTTACATTTATATGCTTGGTCCTTTCATGAAAGCACTGATTTTTTGCCAACTGTATAGCACCTTAACTATCACAGTATATAACTGGACAAGGACTGTTGCATTGAATCTTTAACTCTAAAACATAGCCTTTTAACCACAGTGACTCCTTTATTGCCTCAGTCAAAGCCATGTACTCTGCCTCAGTGGTAGATAAAGCTACTACTTTTTGCAAAGTTGCTTTCCAACTGACAACACTGCCCATTACCTTGAACACATATCCAGTCACAGATCTTCCTTTGTCCATATCCTTTGCAAAATCTGAATCAACAAATCCCATTACAGCAAAATCTTTATTTCTGTCCCCGTTACCAAACACCAAGCCAACTTCTTGTATACCATTTAGATATATTAAGACCCATTTGACAGCTTCTCAATGAGCCTTACCAGGACTAGACAAGTACCTACTCACTGCATATCCAATATCAGGTCTTGTACATATCATCAAATACATTAAACTCCCAACTGCACTGGCATATGGCACATTCTGCATTCTTCTTATATCAAACTCTGATTGTGGAGAGTCTCTTCCTGACAACTTGAAATGTTGACCAATGGGTGTGATCACTGTTTTGCTTCCTTCCATAAAATAGTTAGCCAACACCCTTTTAAGATATGAACATTGAGACAACTTCAGGGTTCTGTTTGATCTATCCCTTTCTATTTCCATACCAAGAATCTTTCTAGCATGACCCAACTCCTTCATGTCAAATTCTGACTTCAATAGATTCTTAGTAACTTCAATTTCAGCCTTGTCTCTACAAGCTACCAGCATATCATCTACATATAAGAGTGAGTACACAAACTCCTCCTTAGCATACTCTTTATAGTAAACACAACTGTCATAAGAACTCCTTGCAAAACCCTTAGCGACTATGTACTCATCAAACCTCATGTACCATTGTCTAGGAGACTGCTTTAATCCATATAGATACCTTTTCAGTAAACACACTTTATGTTCTTGACCTCTAACCTCAAATCCCATAGGCTGTTGCAAATAGATATCTTCTTCCAGATTACCATGAAGAAATGTTGTTTTTACATCCAATTGCTCCAACTCAAAATCTTCATAGGCTGTCAAAGCAAGTATAACTCTTATTGATGTATGTTTTACAATTGGTGAAAATATTTCATTATAATCCAAGCCTGTCCTTTGTGTAAAACCCTTTGCTACCAACCTGGCTTTATACCTCTTATCTAACACACCTAGAACTCCTTCTTTTACCTTAAAAATCCACTTGCATCCCACTAATTTCTGATTTTTAGGTTGATCTACAAGAACCCAAGTCTCATTCTTATCTAAAGAATCCATCTCCTCCTTCATTGCTAACATCCATTTGTCTTTTTCTTTTGAAAAAATTGCTTCATCATAAGACAAAGTTTCACATGAATCTTCTGCCTCAGTAGCCATGAATACATATGTAGACAAGTCTTCATCATTTCTGTATCTAGCAGGTAATTGTACTTGTCTCATTGGTCTGTCTCTTGCAACATTATAACCACCACTCATACTTGTTGAACCTTGAGTGTTCACCCTGCTATTATCAGTCTTATCCTCACCAATGGACTCCACCTCAATCTGTATTTCTAGATCATTGTCTTGATCATCATCAGCCTTGGGTTTATCACTACTCATTTCATCTTTATACATGGCAGCTTCATGAAATGTGACATCTCTACTAATCATTACTGTGACAATCCGGATTTTTAGGATGAATTCCGTTAAACCCTAACTCGGATAACTCAAATCCCAATCCCCAGGGACTATTTCTGCCATTCTCAAACTCTAATTCACATAAACTAAAAGGACTACTTGTGTACTTAACCTAAACTTAATTATGTTGACTTTCAAAGTCAAAATTGAGTACAAATGGTTCATGTTGACTTTCTAAAGTCAAACAAACCCATGTACTTGATCCAATATGCATTCTTAACTGAAATTCGTGCGAATTGATCACTGAAATGGACATTAATGAAATAAACGTCCACCATTAGAGTCTTAACACCATCATTGGTTCGAAATTAAAGCAAATTATGGGTATTTATCTTATAAACGTCGACCACTATCAAGTATCCATCTAATTCGAGCAATTTGATCATTGTTTTCGCAAACGAATAACCTGTGCACTTCATTCGAACCCCACAGAAGCATTTGCACGCATAAATTCGACCGGATCAGTAGCCGGAGACGCTGGAAGTCAAGATTTGGAGCTGCACCCGTGGTTTAATCGAACACCATCAATCCACACTCCATTCTGGTAATTGTTCAGACCCTTAGATTCATTTTCACTTCTGTAATGAAAGCCCTAACCGAATTGGGACCTACATCACCGGATTAAACATGAACAGATACCTAGGGTTCATATGAATTCGGTTTAATCGAACCCTGATCTAGACACAAACTCAATCCAATTAAATTACACGGGTAGATTCGCGATCTCTTACTCTTTGAAAGCCCTATGATTCAAACCCTTGATAATATCAGATTTAACTAAATCGAATTCATGATCAAACCTAGGGTTTCGATGCTTCAAACAGAGATTTAATCGACCTAGACTTAATGATTTTGAAATTAAACTCGTCCACATACTCGAATTACACTGATGAACAAAACCCCTTTGATCTTTTAGGCAATCATGATCGAATTCGCGAGATTGGGAATGGTTTGGGTTTCGGCTTTGCAAGAGGGGGAGAACACAGGGGACGGATATATTAAAACTTTTTTGATCTGGCCTCTGTTGCGATTACCCTAGCGGGTGGGACTGGTTAAGTTATTATGCTGTTGAAGAGGAGACCTGGGTTCGATTCCCTTTGGCAACATTCTTTTTTTTAGCAACTTTTCATATGTTATTTTCAAACAAAGTCAAACCCATTATATTTATAATAATATATTCATACGTTTTTTTTAACCCGAAAAATCTCCGTATTGTCGAGAATTATATCATGATACATTTTTGGATATTATAATTATGTTAGAAATAATACTGATTTTTTATTATTATTTTATTTAAAAACACGTAAACGATTGTTTTATTTTAATATACGGGTTCGAATTGTATAATCCGTTTTTAATTATTCACACGTTTCAAAATAATGTAATTATTTATATTATTCAAGGTATTTATTTTTAACTCAAACAATCAAACGAAACAATAATATATATATATATATATATATATATATATATATAATATTATTGACTCATGTTTTGCGACGTTGATACGTACCATTTATACTATAATTACTAAATTAGGAATTCTTTGATTCCGATGACACGTTTGTCTAAACCGTTGATCCTAAGTATATTTAGGACATCAAATCCTTTCGTGTCGTCACAAATCTCATATCTCCCTAACGACTGTAAATATAATTTTAGGGAATTTGTAGACTGTTCACAGGCAAACTCTTGTGCCTCTGTTGCATCCTTTAGCGGTGTCATTTACTACGCTTACTCGGACTCAGGTGAGTTTCACGGCCCCTTTTTTACTTGTTTTCCTATTGGGGAAGAAACATGCATATACACAAACATCATTTTACTTGTTTTCCCGTTGGGGAGAAACATGCATACAAATAAACAGTATTTTACTTGTTTCCCGTTAGGAAGAAACATGCATACGAACAGACATCCGTTTACTTGTCTTCCCGTCGGGAAGAGACATACATATGAACGGACATGGATCACATAGTATTTTATTACCAATTTTTTTACCTAAGTGCAAACATAACATGCAAAGTCCTTACACACTCAGACCGTTAATATATGGAGTATAGCGAGGAAATTTGAGTAGTACTACTGGGTTTGACAAACCCCACCCGGGTTAGTCGTGCTAACTCGATTGGAGGTCGAACGGGTGTAAATTGTCCTAAACACTTGCCATTGTTGATGTTAGCAATAGCGGAAGGCATCCCAAACAAAAACAGTCAGCTTCGTTTGCTAACGCTTAGAGTAACTTATACATTGTCTAACTAGCAATCGGTGTGACTTACGTATGTGGATCCTGCAATCACTCAAACAGTTTATTCACTTGCAAACCTATGAACTCACCAACCTCGTGTTGACACTTTTTCTTACATGTTTCTCAGGTCGCTATGGCACAGGTTGCACACTTAGGACATGCATGGAGTCCTACTATCATTTCATCATTATGCAAACATTTAAAACAATTTACTTGTTTTATTAAACTAAACTTGGGCGCGCTTGTTTTGCGCATTTATTTTTCTTATTTAAACGCTTCCGCATTAACTCTGAACTTTTATGATATTTCATTTATGTCCCATATAGTGTCGTTTGATGTAACTAATGACTGAGATCCTAGTTTGTCACACACCAAACGGTAAAACTCCGTTAGTAGAATTTGGGGGTGTGACAATTACTCTTGGGCTCACATTATCAAGTTTCCACAATCTGTAGCCTTTAACACCTTCAAGATATCCTATGAAAACACAATTAACTCCTCTTGGTTCTAGCTTTCCCTGATTCACATGTGTATAAGCCACAGAACCAAACACCCTTAATCCTTCATAACTAGGCTTCTCCCCTGTCCAAATCTCCATGGGAGTTTTCATATTAATAGCTGTGGAAGGTGATCTATTAATCAAGTATGCTGATGTTGTGACTGCTACTGCCCAAAAACTCTTAAGAAGACCAGAACTAGCAAGAAGACATCTGACTTTATTAAGTAGAGTCCTATTCATCCTTTCAGCTAATCCATTCTGTTGTGGAGTGCCAGCCATTGTTAAGTGTCTTGCAATCCCAAACTCCCTACAGAACTAGTTGAATTGGCCACCACAAAATTCTAGACCATTATCAGTTCTAAGTTTATCGGCTCTTCTATCAGTTTGATTTTCAACTAAAAGCTTCCATTCCTTAAACTTGTTAAAAGCTTCATGTTTGTGTTTAAGTACATAGACCCACACCCTTCTTGAGAAATCATCAATAATTGATAGAAAATACCTAGCACCACCCAGAGATTAGTGTTTAGCAGGCCCCCACAAATCAGAGTGTATGTAATCAAGCACTCCTTTTGTGGTGTGTTGACCCCTACTAAATTTAACTCTGTGTGCCTTTTCCAAAACACAGTTTTCAATAAAACCCATCATACCTTCATTAAGATCCTTGATTACCTGCTGCCTTTTCAGTTCTTGCAGGCCTTGATCACTAATGTGACCCAATCTTTTGTGCCACAATTATGCCATGTTGACCTTATTTTTTAGTAACAATGGAGGCATCATATTCAATCACATTGCCATCTAACATATATATGTTGTTATCCTTTCTAGTCCTAGACGAGATCACCATAGATCCTTTAACAACTCTGGCTCTTCTATTTTTGAGACTAACATGATATCCAGACCTTTCAAAGGTTCCCAATGAAATAAGATTATTTCTTAATTGAGGAATATATCTTACATTCTCCACCTCAATTTCTGACCCATTCTCAAGCCTGAATGCAACAGTTCCAATACCTAGAACTTCACAAGGCCTATCATTTCCATGTTTAACAGTTCCTAAACTTTCACTGGTCAGACTCTTGAAATAATCCTTCTTGGGTGTCATGTGAAAAGAACAACCTGAGTCTATTACCCATTCTTTACTAGTTTCACCATGTGATACCACCAGTACATCTGAACTATCATTACCCATTTGGTGAACCTTCAGGTGGACAAGAATTACTTTGTCCTTTTGAACTGCCTGCTTCATTCCCCCTCCTTTTCTTCCATTCTGGACAATCTTTCTTAAGATGCTTCTCATAATTACAGACAAAACACCTTATCTTTAATTTAGACTTGGATCTATTTGCAGACTTAGACTTAAAACTTCTCTGTTTAGGTCTACCTCTTACATACAAACCATCCCCAGATTCTTCCCTAACATCCCCTCTCTTCTTTAATTCTTTATAATTCATAGCAGATAAGACCTATTCCATAGAAAAACTCTCTCTCCCATACATGAGTGTATCCACAAAATGTTCATAATTCTATGGTAAAGATGCTAGAAAAATAATGGCCTGGTCCTCATCATCAAGTGTCACATCTATGTTTTCTAAGTCCAGTACTAGCTTATTGAATTCATCAGTGTGATCATCAAGTGATTTACGTGAGGACATATGAAATGTATAGAGTCTTTTCTTCAAATACAATCGATTAGAAAGTGATTTTGTCATGTAAAGACTCTCGAGTTTTGTCCAATACTAGTTGCAGTACTTTCTTTGGAGACTTCCCTTAGCACTCTGTCACCGAGGCATAAGATCAAGGCACTATGTGCCATCT
The DNA here is from genome assembly GCA_023525975.1 of Smallanthus sonchifolius. Classification (NCBI taxonomy): domain Eukaryota; kingdom Viridiplantae; phylum Streptophyta; class Magnoliopsida; order Asterales; family Asteraceae; genus Smallanthus; species Smallanthus sonchifolius. Next base: position 52,463,147 of record CM042041.1, on the reverse strand, counting down.
CCATCACATCCTTCTTTTCTTTATCACTTAAGGTCGCCGGCAAATTAGCTTCTACGGCCAGGGCATCAACTACGCCTTGGTGGACTAATAATGTCCTCATTTTCAATCGCCACAAGCCAAAGTCGTTTTTACCATCAAATTTTTCTAGGTCGAACTTAGTTGATACCATCGTCTTCTTCAATTAACCAGCAATTGCAATCTTCTTCGAAATCGAGCACAAGGCTCTGATACTAATTGTACAAATCAATCAAGCGGAATATGATTTGAACACACCAAAGATACAATAGAACATCACCAAACGATTATCAACTCCATTGATGATCAAAACGATTACAAGAACAAGATGAATTTGAAAGTGAATTACAAAAGGAAAAACTGAATTGAAAACAACCTCTCCTCACGATCAACTATATCCCCAAATCTGTTAACAACAATTAACAACTAATCTTTGAGAATTAACAACTAACCCCCTAGACTTTACAAGCTAACAAAATTAGCCCTTTAACTTTATTAGAAACTTTGACTTGACTTTGACTTCAGTTGACTTTAACTAAATTGAGAAGATTATGCAACATATATATAAAAGGAGGATCAGATAAAAAATTTGTTTTGACTAAGTAGTTTAACAATAATTTTTAAAAACTATATCAGGCTCAAACGAATTCTGATTGAACTATTTACAGTGGCATTGAAACCGGCATGTCGAAATTCGTTTGAGTCGAATGTTGAGCTTTTTAAAATATTTCTTAGGCTAATTTGACAAAATCATTTCCAAAGTATACTCCCTCTGTTACAGAGTCATGTCTTGTTAGTAAATTGCTCTTATTAGGTTTCATATATATATGTCTAAATTTTCATATGGTATATTTTTTTTTGAACGATAAATTTCTTTCTTTAGTGAGACTTGAACCCATGACCTCTAAGTCTTTAGCTGTGGTCTATTTATTTAAAGCCTTTGTCATCATAGTTGTGTTTGGGTGCTTTTTATGGAGTCCTTCGTAGGTATTGTTTGATGTGTCATGTGTGCCCCTCTAATATCATTCAAACAAAATTAGAAATTCAAATCATAATCAAGATGTTGCACAAAATAAACCCAAACAACTAAGTAATGTTAAACTTAAAGCATCTCACACGAATCCCTGAGTATCACATAAGCTTGTCAAGAACAGATATTTATAGAACACATTTAATGCAATTCGATTGAATAATTATTAGATGAGATTACATGAGGCCTAAAATTGAGGCACTTGAGATGAAGACGCCGAATCCATTTGTTTAAATGTTTTCAGGACATAATTGTAATTTCATCCTCATAATAATTCAAGTCCATTATTTAAAACATATATATGAAATAACTTGGCGTTTTAGATGTTATTTGTCAAATTGAAACAACATAAATTTAAAATAAATAAAACAAATAAAATAATTGTGTTGAGTACAAGAGAGGGCGTTGAAGAACAGCGACTGCTTCAATTACTATCGATCTAAATATTTTATCACATATATATTACAAAACTAGTTCGTCTCTTTCTCTCTCTCTATCGACAAGCCGATTTCAGAGAACACTCACTACTGTGTGTGTGTGAGAGAGAGAGAGAGAGAGAATTCAAGAACATAGAAAACGATATCTAAGAAGTTTGCTTCCTCCCTCTCTTTTTCACAACAACATAAGAGGTTAGTTTAGTGTAGTATTCATACTTTTCAATTCACAAAAAAGTTGTAGATCAACAATTATTTATTAATTTATTTATTTAATTTATTTGAATTTTTTTAAATTTACCAAAAAAAGTATCAAGAAACACCCTTTTGATGCTTTCTGTCTACCCCCTTTCTGTCTTTAATCTCCATCATCCTCAATCTATGTCGAAAATAGGGTTGTAAATTCAAGATGATGCACAAGAACTTTGAAGGGATATCATGGAAGTAGTAAATTCAACAACTCTTGTAATAAAGCTTCCACCTTTTGTGTTAATTCTATGTCACAAGATTATATCTTCAGTTTCTCACATGGGTTCGAGAGATCGTCCGCGTCGGCTCAAGATCAGATCCGACGGGATAAGACGCCCACGACGCCGTCACTGGTGGGATTAGAAGAAATGGATGAGGGACACGGCGGGTTACCCGCGGTTTACGAGACTGGAGCCGGGATGTTGTCAGAGATGTTCAGCTTCCCAACCGGTGGATCCGATACTGGAGACTGGTATAACAGTAACAATAACAGTAACAATAATAGTAACAATATCAGTAACAGTATCGGTATCAGTAATAGTGCTCAAGCCATGCAACTTTTCTTGACAAACCCTTCACATGTATCACCATCTTCACACTCTCCGAGTTCTTCAACCCTACACATGTTACTTCCCAATTCTACCCTTCACCACCAACAAAGCTTTGGTAGTACAACCGATACCGAACAAGGGCATTTTGGTCCTTCTAGTCAATTCACATGGGTTCCTCCTCCTGGTGGTGCATCTCATGAGGGTGGATTTGAAGGGCTTTCACTTTCATTATCTTCTAGTTTACAGCACTTGGAAGGAACTAAAGTTGAGGACTTGAGGATTGGAGATGATGGAACCAACGGTGGGATGATATACTTTAATCAAGTCGGTGGCGGCGGTGGCGAATCTTACCGGAATTTGCATATACAAGGAGGAGGTGGAGTTATGGGTCCGGCCCACCATCCGATCCATGTCGGGTTCGGATCCTCTAACTCTTTAGGAGTTGTGAAAGTACTGCGAAATTCCCGATACTCGAAAGCCGCTCAAGAGTTACTCGAGGAGTTTTGTAGTGTTGGAAGGGGTAATTTCAAGAAAAACAAGTCTTTGTCAAAGCATTATAATTCCGATCAGAATCCGACCAATAGCGGTGGTGGTGGTGGTGGTGGCGGCGGTGGCGGCGGCGGTGGTGCATCTTCTTCTTCCTCAAAAGATCTCCATCCTTTGTCATCTACTGAGAGAATTGAGCATCAAAGACGAAAGGTCAAACTTTCTTCCATGCTTGATGAGGTAAGTCAACTCTCTTTTTATCTCAAAAATGAAAAATCTAGCAGGCCGGCAAAATATTCCGGTGACTGCCTGTATTCTTATGAAAAAAGCCGGCAAAAGAATAGGTTTCCACTGACAGAATATGCTGACTTTGCTTACATTCAGTTTCTTTTTCTTTTCTTAATTTCTTTTTTAATTTTAGTAAAATAATAAGCACATTTAATTTCGATTTGGTAAAACCGTGACAAGCTACTTGCATGAATTCATCATGTTCATTAGACTAAAATATTAGGGTTATAGCTTGCTTAGGATTTTAATTCATCATAAAAATGATTTGTTTATAACAAATTATTGAGAATTTGAAAGTTTCCACAAAGTATATCAAATCATGGTACTTAATTTAACTAATAATATAATATAAACAGCTAATCATTGGCCTTATTTGAGAAGAAAAAAACTTAGCATCTAGAAACAGAAAATTCCTGTTTGTGTACATTGTCATAATGAAACAATGATTCTTTGAGATCCTCGGTGTAAATTGGAACTATTGGTAATCCGTCAGTCATAACACGTTGGAAACATGACGCGGGTAAAGATTTTAATTTCACTAACAGATTACCGGCATATTTACCGAGCAATTGAATTACTCAAATAACTATCACAATAAAATTTAGGTGGATCGGAGATACAATCACTACTGTGAACAAATGCAAATGGTGGTGAATTCTTTTGATTTAGTGATGGGGTTTGGGGCGGCAATTCCATACACGGCTTTAGCACAAAAAGCCATGTCTCGTCATTTTAGGTGTTTAAAAGACGTTATATCCCGCGAGTTGAAGCATAGTTGTGAACTATTGGGGGAGAAAAATCCTAATTCTTCCGGAGTCACAAAAGGGGAGACACCAAGGCTTAAGCTGTTGGAACAAAGCTTGAGACAACAAAGGGCATTCCATCAAATGGGCATGATGGAACAAGAAGCTTGGAGACCTCAAAGAGGCTTGCCAGAACGTTCTGTCAACATTTTAAGAGCTTGGCTTTTCGAGCACTTTTTACACCCGTAAGTCGATCTTTTTTTCGTTCTTTCAGGTTTATTAAACTTGGAAAAGATTAAATAAAAAATAACTAGGGAAAAAAAAGGTAACAATAAAATAACTAGGAAGAAAAGGTAACAATGAAGTCATATTTAAAAAAACAATTATGTTAAAGTGTTAAACAATGTGTTGATGTTAGATTTTATCATTTTTGTGATATATAAAATAATCGTGGGAAAAATAGAGTTTTTTTCAGTTTAAAGTATCGTAATGTATTAAAAGTTTTTGATTCTGGGTATTTTTTAACGGCCTAGTTCGTTTTATTGTTGTTATATAGTCCGTTTTACCTTAAAAAAAAATAATGGATCTATGTGGGAGTGTAGAGTGATAGTATCCCTTCAACTATAATGCGGATAAAGTGGCTCTTTAATTATGTAATTCACTTCGTGCTCAACTTTTAAAACCAAGTACCTATAAACACCCCCACCCCCCAAGAGGCCACCACACACACTCAAAACACAAAAGAAAAGAAAGTCAACAGTTTGACCATTTTTCTAGTGAAAAACTAAAGATACACAACTTAATGGGGTCGCGTGTACAATATATATATATATATTTATTTATTTGAAGGATGATTAAGTTAAATATATGTTGAAATGATTCTTAGGTATCCAAGTGATGCAGATAAACATTTGTTGTCTAGGCAGACTGGATTGTCTAGAAATCAGGTTTGTTTGACTTAACTTCTCCTCTCTCAATCTATATATATTTATCACTCTCATCATGCATATTTATAACACACATATTTTTGGTCATGAAATTTAGTGGCAAATGTCTATTAGTGAATAAAGAATAAACATGAAGTGAAGGATATACACCTTTATGTGATAGAATTAACAACGCATTCGTTTCTTTAATTAATATAACAAGATGTAAAAAGAATGTATCATGATGATAAGGTGTTTCCCCTTTATTTATAAGGTGGAGGGTTCAAATCCTAAAAAAATGCAGGTATATATGGTTAATAGCAGTATGTTAGGAGTCGTTCTTGACATAAATATAGAGTAGGAGACAATTAGTGAAAGAAATTACAGAGGAGAAATGCCAAAATTAGTAAATCCAATTTTTCGTGAAATTTGGATGGCTTAAATTTGTTTAGCAATTTTTTTTTATCTTTAGTTTAAATATTTCATAGTTTCTTAACCTTTTTGATCCTTTATGTTAGGAGAGAGATCAACTTCTTTTTAGTGATTAAAAGGTTATAATTTTGGTTACAAGATTGTTCTTATTTTGACTTTCTTAGAAAATATGAATATAAATTAATTAGATGACAAAAAAATTATGAGCCAATAAATATTTTATGTTATATAAAATTCAAAAGTGCTGGATAAAGTTAATAACCACACACAATTATTAACAACTAATTTCTCAACTTGTACATTTTAATCAAATATGTTATATTAAAAATATATTTCATTTACTTGAAATATTGTATTAATTGAACATTTCATTATTTTTCTTAATACAAAAGATATATCTAAAAATGTCTAAGGGTCCTATGAAATTTGTAAGTTTGATTTCAGAATTAATTCAAAAATGTTCATTTATTTGTTAAAAATCTAACGAAAAGTTATTGATTAATTATAAAGAGTTGCAACACTCTAGTTAATAAGATTGATCAATTCCCACTGAGCAATTAAATAGTCATTTTAACACAAACTTCACTGGAAAAACTATTGAAGTTTTTGTTGGATAATTGAAACAAACAATAAATAATATGCACTTTCACTGTTTGAGACAATGTAGTAGTTTCATCTTGATTTCTAAGTTCGTTAAAAACTGTAATAATATCAATTTCGATTTAAGATATCGTTAAAAACTGTAATAATATGCACCAATCATGGCTTTAAATGAATAATAATTCTTTTTAGAATCGTGATGTCAGATTCATATCCAACTAAATCAGGGCCAAACTCTACTGTCACATTTAATTTTTATCATAACATATTTTATCCATTTAATCAGCCATTATAAAATGAATTTCCTGCGAGGTGAGAAATCATTTAATCAATATATGATTATTTTTTCCTTCAATTTAATGATGAAAAATGTTATAGATTTTATGACAATAACTAAAGATAAATTTAATAAAAATAGCTATTTTATAGGTATTTTATATCTAAATTGTTATTTAAGAACAATATATTTTATACCTATACTATTGACCCACACGACACGTTTGTGTGTATATAGTTTTAGTTTGCATCACACTTTACGTCTTATAATTATTTGAAAAATATATTAGAAATAAATGATATGTGAATTTGATTCTTTTTTTTTTGGGTGAATTTGATTCTAAGTATCTATTTTTAGATTTGTGCATTCATAAAATGTCTTTTCCTCTTACTAAAGCAAAATTGAGAATATTGGCTTTGAAATTTTTTTCGACCATCCATATTAAATGATGCGTGAATCGAATTCAAGTATCTACATTTTAGATTTCCGTGTCTAAAAATTGGATTCCCATCTCCCCATATTAAATGATATGTAAATAAGATTCAAATATCGCAATTTATATTCACGTAGCATATTATTTATGTACTATTAGCTTAATACGAATGATCGATATGAACAAGTAAATCCACAAATATAAAAATTCTATATGTTTTAACGATATGAAGTTATTAAAGTTAGTTATAAACGTATTAAAGGGTCATTTCTGTTAATTTCTCATAATTAAATACAATGATTTGTAAAAGAAAATAAAAAGATTAATTACGCATGGGTTGGTACCAAAAATAGAGATGTTGCACCAGTGAATAGTGAAGAAGAAGACAGTGCATTTAATTAAGGGATAGTAAGTACAGTTAAGACAAGACGTGTGATTTCATTTTACAGCTTATCTACACACTGCCACTGTTTTAGGTAATTTTGTACATCAAATATAGCAACTGCTTTCTTTGCTTTCTGGTACTTTTATCCTCTTTAACCAATTCTGCCTTCACTTTAACTTTCACCACACACGGAATATATTACTAATTGGATATGTCGCCGTCCTATACGCTCTCGTATAGGGCAATACGATAGCGTATAGGGTTTAGTCACTGACAACAGAATGTCACGTGTCATTATGTGTCAATCGGCTGGTCCAATACGTGGCGTATTGAGCTATACGTAACGTATGAGGCACGGATTATATTTTTGCTTCAAAAGGTTGGAAGATTTGGAATTTATGAATCATATACATGGCGTATAGAGCAATACGCCAAGTATAGGTTTTTTTTATTTAATTATTTTTTTAATTTAATTTATATTTTGTTTTTTTTATTTAATTATCTTTTTTAATTTTGTTAATATAAGTTTGTTATACATTTATGAATTTTATATATTTTATATTTTTTTAAACATTTATTATATTTTTACATTATAACCAAGCAAAATATTACACAAAACAAATAAACTAAACATTACATACATTACATCAAAAAATTAAATATATACATCAAATTGTTTTGCATACATAACAACGAAACAAACTAAATACAAATAAAACAACTAAACCTGATCGGCTCCGCCGTGACCCTGACCCGCCCCGCTCACATCCAGAACGGGGTCGTCCGGATAATGACGTGGCAGTGGCAGTGGTAGTGGTGATGGCTCGATGTCGGTGGCTCGTGACAGATCCACATCATCAGGTCCTCCATGCGATCGACTTGACGACCCTGACGCCGTGAGTCGGCAACAAGTCCATCAAGCAATGCCTGGGTAGCCCTGTCCAGCCTAACAGACCGACGTACATGTTGGGGATGCTGTGGCGGATGGACGTGGATGTCATCGACGTGCGGGACGTGCGGCGGCGCGTCCTCCATCGCCACACCCTGTAGCGGTTGGGGCATAAGCGGGTCCCCCTGTCAGGGCATCTACGACAATGGCACCGGGACCCAAACCTGGTCCTGGACAGCCCCTACGAACCAAAGGCCCTACGGGAATCGGTGCGTGATGCACATGCCGCTCGCCGTGCGAAGGTCTAATCGGACAGGGGGAATGGTCGGTAACATCGCATGCTCATGCACATCAAATGGTGTAACCGACCGCATGATCTGAGTGATGAAAGCACCGTCATACAAAAGCCCGCGCTTCTGTCGCATATAGGCAGATGCAAAATAAAGCGTCATGCATGTGGATAGGTCGCCCCGCCTGCCAGTAAGCAGGAAATAGAAAAAGAAGAGGTCTCTATCAGTGCACCACTCACGGCTTTTCAGACGCGGTGCGATCAACGTCAAAATAAGCCAGTGCAGATATCTATACAAAGGGTCTCTAATCCCCAAGACCCTCCCCTTGGTACCTAACCAAGGACTATCTGAAATCAAACCCCAAAAAACAAGGAGTTCCTCCTTGTCCACCTCCGTCTCCGCCTCGGTGAAAAGTGGCGTAACCGTCTCAGGCTCGTGGTACAAGCACGTCGTGACGGCCCACTAACGGAAGGCCTGATGGTAAACGGTCCCAAAAATACTAAATGAAATATGATCCGGCTCCATATCTGGCGCCTCCCATGCAAGAGGGTCCAGCCCAGCCTCTGAGTAGATGAACGTCGAAAGAAACTCGACGACCACCTCTCGGAAGGTCTCCGTGAATGAAAGATCAAAAAGACGTGACCATGACGTGTCCTAGCCGATGATGGCCCTAGCCCGCTCAGCCTCCTGTACCTCCAGAAGCCCCCAATCGACCGCCGTCCCTGGACCCAACTGCACCTCCCGGAGCTTCTGGCACCGGGCATACGCCTCCGAATCGGCCGGAAAATCCAGAAAAGGGTAGTGCGTAAGATCATCTAGCTGCTCCATGTGAATATTATCCTCATGATCCGCCATATCTGATAATAATAAATTGTTTTTATTTTTTAAATAATAATAATATATTATTTTTATTTTAAATAATAAAAATAATTTTTTATCTTAAATAATAATAAATAATAATATATTGTTTTTATTTAAAATAAAAAATATTTTTTTTAAAACCTATACGCCAAGTATAACTTTATACGTGGCGTATAGGCTGTTACCGGGTAACCAAGTCATACGCAGGCATCCCAAGCCACATGCAGGGCTGTTACCGGGCAACCCAAGCCATACGAAGGCCAACCAAGCTATACGAAGGCCAAGTTGCCGAGAACATGAGCCATACGCAGCGTATAGAACTATACGTGGCGTATGGCTTCATCGTCTTCCTCAAATAAACTATACGCCACATATAGTGCTATACGTGGCGTATAGAGCTTAAGTTTCAGTGATAAAAAGCCCTAATCTACCCAGTTTTACCCGCTAATCATCAATATAAACCTAACATTATTGATCGGGAGTTGAGATACGTATCTTTACGAAGTTTTTTTTAGACGACAATCGAAATCAAAGAGGTATTTGGACCTGGTCGCGTATGTGTTTGTGTGGGTTTGTTGTGGATCGTTTAGGACTGTACGAGGCATCATCCGGCTTAATCAGAAGGCTATACGCCACATATAGTGCAATACGTGGCGTAAAGCCACCAACCTTTGGTATTCTATACGCCACGTATTGCGATATACGTGGCGTATAGCCTTTAAATATCTGAAATTTAAAAATTTTGAATTCCCTCTCATTCAAGCCTATACGCCACGTATTGCCTTATATGTGGCGTATAGAATATTTAATTAAAATTATATATTATTAATTAAAAGATTAATTAAAATTACTTATAGTTAATTATAATTAGTTATAATTAATTAATAATAAATTAAAAACAGTTAAATTAAAATTAATAAAAAACTAATAAAAATGACCATAAAATTAATTAAAAATAGTTAAAATACAATTTTAAACAAACATCATCCGTGATCCGTGACGTATTGTGGAAATATAGATCTATTAGTAGCTATTATTTTCTTAAATCGTTCAATACGATCACTGTATATTTTTTCTCATTCTACTGCATCATTATTTCGGTGCACATTCCAAAGTGCATTTGGCGTGGGAATCGGAAAATCTCCTTCTAACTTGACGTGGATGAAATGAGCCTTGTTGACATGAACTAACGATACGATTTGATGTTGAGCGTGAACGTTTGGACCAAACCACAATGGAAAAAATGTTTGATTACCGGAGATGCTTAAAAGATGAACAATCACCCCAAATCTTTGAGCAATTAGGAGTCATGTGTATGGCATCGACATCCAACGACTAATTGGTGCGCCTTTCACATCCTGCCAATCTATCGTGTGACGTAGCTTATCATATTCTTGAAAGACGACTCTGTCAAAAACAGTTCTCCACCATTCTTCTTTATTGTCCATCTCCTGTAGAAGTTGTTGTCGGATAAAAAGCCATCGGTTTTCATTTAACCCTAAGCCCAAAGCTACAGATCGAAAACCACAGTTTCCGTCGTTTGTATATGTAAAATTTACGGATAAAATAAAGATGGTATCGAATCCTTAAATCAATTTATATTGTTAACCGCATCTTTCCCCATAATCAATGGAAACCCAAGATGAGCGTTATCATCTTATGGTTGCTTTCCTTTACCCTTCGTTGAACGACGGTGTTGAATAACCGAACTCGCTTGTCTAGAGTCTTGTGACGCAATGTATGAGCTGTGTCTCGCAGGGTCACATTTGCTTTGTTGGGATCCTGTGAATGAGCTGTTTCTCACGACATCCTGTTTCCTTTGTTGTTGTTTTTTTCAAAATTGGACGACCGCGGGTATCTTCTTGTACCACAGGCGCTTTCTTGTTACTTTTGCTCGGAAAGACCACCCCTGCGATTCCCGACAGCATACTTCTTTTGACTTGATCGGGTTGTGACATAATTTTGTTTCTCACTTGACCAAGTACTTTATCCACATCTACATTTTCATCATCGACAAGCGACGGTTTTAAATCAAGTTTCCTACAGAAGACTTCTAACGCATCTAGCGGGATTCTGCCACTTGTATTAAAACGAAATAGTCAGAACAGTTTGAAAATAAAAAAAATGATAAATAGTCAAAACAGTTTACCTGTAGCTTTGATATTTTCCAGACGACAAGCACACGGCAACCCACAACTACTGAAAAGTTAGCAACCACACGTTGCATTTTGTTTCCGTATATGTGATAACTTGTACCACTCGTTTTCTAACAAATTTAGAGCTTTATGTGAAACTTTACCGTGCAGGTTATCAAACAATTCAATAGCTATGTGGTTGTCCATTTTTCTTATGAGGCTTGTTCCAAACCCAAACTGTAATTGATAATATTGAACTGTTACAATTTCATCAACAAACCCAACAAGTCTATCTAGCGAGCTGTTAGCATTTCTAAGATAGCTCTTTAAGAACGAATGCAGGCTCTCGACTCGGTTCGTTATATGTTGACCAAAATTGAGGTTTCTGTTGGACCAGGCGGATACAAACTTTTCTTTATACGGGTCCAACCAATTTTTAGTCACATAATCTATAACTCCTGAAAAAATATTAAATATTGAATAAATATTTAAATATTTAACAAATATTCAATACTGAAAATATTAAATATTCAAAACTTACTTTCTCGTTTGGCTGCATACAGTTGTTCGTAAAGCCGGTTGAAGTTGTACTGGTATATATCTGGCGTGTGAGACTCACACAATACCGACCATGAATACTTGAAATTTGCCTAGTCTTGGTCTGTAAATGATGCCCTGTAATGTTTTGCGATATTCTCATGTTTGTGCCACCGACATAGGTTCTTGGAACAGTCTAGAAATATTTTATCACACGCGTTCATAAGAGCTTTTTCCCTGTCTGTTACTATCACGCGCGGCTCCATACACTTTTGCAACATTGCTTTTATTTGCAGTAGCACCCAGACGAAGTTTTCCTCCTGTTCTTTTGATATAAATGCATGAGCGACGCAAAACGACTAGTGTGTGGAGGTCACACCGACCACTTAGACAAATGGAAGTCTATACATGTTTGTTTTGTACATCGCGTCGATCATCAACACGTGCGGGAACGCACGCCACATCTCGTACGATTTCGGATGAACAAAGAATATCTCCTCCACAATATTTGTGGCAGGATCTTCCCGAGTATAGTAGACATATTTTTTAGAAGAAAGCAGGTTTTTCAGAATCTGCATTGGAGTTTCACTGACTGTCGTTTCGTTTTTTATCTTTTGTATCGCATTATAAATGTCCTTTTTGATACAAATACTCTCTGGGTTTTGTTCCCTTATAGTTGCTAGAATGTTTCGTGGCAACATGTTTTGCGAATACAACTCCCCCACCAAAAGTTGTTCCGACTGAGACAGTCTCCTCGCAAACGAGTGCGCCTCAAGATGTTGACTAGGATCGTGGTTATGATTGTCATCCTTCACCGTTAATTTCCAATCACCAGTATTTTCTTGGACTCTCCTTCCAATTTAAAGGGACAACCTATTTTCTTGCTATCGGCACGTCTAACCGTGGCAGTAGACGCACGTTCGCCGTGACGGTCACACACAAGCCACACCTTGATAAACGGTTTCATCGGAACGTCGCCTTTTCTCCTCGATTTTCGGGTGACAAGGACGTAACCATTCTCACGTCCTCTCCGGACAGCCCAATCCACCAACTGTTCACGAGACTGAAAATTCTGGTAAGTTTTATACGATACGTTTTGATGGTTTTGTTCCTCGTCTTAGGAGTCGTCGGTTTGTTATATCAGGTAAGAGACTTCACCGCACACAAAGTCGTCAGTTTGTTGTGTCGGGTAAGAGACTTCACCGTATACGTAGTCGTTCGTGGGTTGTGTAAGGTAAGACGGTTCACCGTATACGAACTTGGGATTGCTCAGTGGCTCGTTCAAATCTGGAAGCCTTACCCGTTGATTAGAATAAACGTCGGACGCGACCTCCTCCCAGTTCACCTCTTGAACGCTAGAACTTTGCGGGTTATTTTCCAGCGACTCGTTAGAATATACCTAAAAACCGTAGTTATCAACCCACCACCAAGACATGTTTATAATTTTTGAGAGATTGTTTGAAAATTTTTTGAACGATACGTTCGAATAAGAATTTTGCATGGTTAAATATACAAAATTTGGGACCTATACGCATCGTATAGGGTAATACGGTGCGTATAGGATTCGGGTCAAACATGGTCAAACCTCGTATATGCATCGTATAGTGCAATATGATGTGTATAGGGTACGAGGTACTTTCTGCAACTAGTCAACCATCACATCGCTATACGTCGCGTATAGATTTATACGGGGCGTATAGCGATGTGATGGATGACTAGTATCAGAAGGTATCTCGTACCCTAAACTGCATCGTATTGCACTATACGATGCGTATAGGGTTGGAATGACTAGGTTGTACTAGGATGTCGGGCATGGGAAATTGTGAAGAGTTATACGCATTGTACTGTCCTATACGATACGTATATGACCAAGTCCAAATAGTAATTCTCGTGTATCATTAGTAGTCCCCTATCTTTTTATATATTCTCAGGAAGTTTCAATTCAAGTAATCTTCAAATAAGTTCCCTTTAATCAATTCCTTGTAATAAATTCAAATGCTCTTTTATTATATTTAAGGTATTTTAAAATCATACTCTCTTTTAATTACATATATGAATATAAAAAAATTCAACTTCATAAATACTGCTATTAATATCAATCTCATATTTCAGAAGTTTTTATAAAATAAGTGATTAGATATACTTTTTTTATTTGCAACTTTATTTGAATATTATATATATATAAAGTAAATTAAAACCCGGTAAACTACACGAGTTGAAAAAATGCAAAGTTATATACTTACTAATACAGAATTAAATATCACATATTTATGACATATTACATAGTTTTTTAATAAAAATTCTAGAAATGTTATATAGTTATTTTTTTTTTAAAGTTTATAAAAAGAATGAAATAAATGTTCAATTTATAAAATGTTTTATGCACAAACCTAACTTTTTCTAAAATAAAAAAAAAATTATAAAAATAATTATGAAAATTATTATTTAGTACTAGAGAGACGGAAAATAAAAAATTAAATAAAATTTGTTTAATTAACAAGTGAGAGAATAGAAAAAAGATTGAGTAATCACATAAGAATGACACGTGTTCGTTATGATTTTTATTTATTTGGTACGGAGATATATGTTAAAGTTTACAAACTAAACCCCACATTTTAACATCTAACCAAATTTTAATATTATATATATATATATAGAGAAATAATCAAGAGAAAACCACAAAGTTAGGTGAAAACCAAGAAAACCACTAAAACAATGTGTAATACTATGAGCTACATATACGTAACCGTAATTTTTTTATTTTCTGTTTACTTATACGTAACACTATATATTTATATATATAAATATTTGATTTGATTGGTGGTTTATAGAGGTAGAGAAACATAAATATATAGAAGGATAAAAAGAATAGATTGAGTTTATAAAATTGATGTGTTAATATTTTGTTTTTTATATGTGTCTAATAAATAGTGTTCCAATACAAGAATTTATAACTTTAGTTTCATTCAATCCAACTAGAAAGATCCTATATATCAAAAATAATATTATTGTAAAATAAAAATACATATGTTCACACATACACACACATATAATTTAAGAAGAAAAACCAACTTGTTAATGATGTATATAGATTATTTTAGGACTTTTCTATTATTAATTAATAACTATGTAAGTGATGTATACGAATAATTAAACAACTAACTAGGAGAAAGTCATACAAAAATATAGGGAAAACTTCATCAAATAATAATCAAGTTTTTCAAGTGTTTAATTTAAGTCACTCAAAGTTTTTTTGTCTTTTTAAAGTCACTCAACTTTCATCAAGTGTTCCAATTCTATGTAATATTTTTATAAATGTTTAATTTTTTTAAAAATTAAACGAGGCAAATGAAATATGTATGAATATTAGTTACCAATAAGTGAAAATTTTATTCCAATTAATTTAAAATATGTGGTAATAATGAAGAAAAAAAATCCACCAAGTAATAAATAAGTTTCAAAATTGTTATATTTAAGTCGAATTGGAAAAAAATAATTATTAAATAGTAAACAAGATTCATATATGTTTTATTTATCTCATTCAATTTTAAAAAAATTAAACATTTATAAAAATATTACATAGGATTGGAACATTTGGTGAAAGTTGAGTGACTTTAAAGGGACAAAAAAACTTTGAGTGACTTAAATGAAACATTTGTCAAACTTGGTTACTATTGTGTAAAGTTACCCAAAAATATAAAATCTGAATGGAAAGATTATTTTTATATGGTCACTTAAAATTAGTTTAAGATAATTATTTAACTTAAAAATCTTATAAAATGAGACGTTGATTAATTATAAATTGTTATCTTTCTTTATTTAAGGCTACCCTTATCTTTTAGAGTTTTAAACATCAACTTATAATTTGATAACGTAATCTAATTCAAATACAAAAAATTGTTTTTCTTCTACCAAATACGATGTGACACTGACATACCACCATCTAATTCAATATTTTTATTTGCATACTGACCTCTTTCTTTAAAGAAAAACCATGTTGCATTAAATTAGGCTTTTATATTAGAAGTTCATTTTATTAACCAAGTCTAAACAGTGACAGAAGAAAAAAGTTCACACTTACCTACTGGGAGAAAACAATAATCTGGAAATTGAAAAGGGTTACTTATAAATGTGTGGAGATTACAAAATAGAGTTAGATTAGTGTGGGGATTTAAACAGTTTCTGATAAAAGTATACAATTTTAATCATGTTTTTTTGTACTTTTAAGCATGCGATATATAGATTAAATTTGTTAGAGTAACATTTGTTATATTTTTTTGGAACAACAACTGTATCATACTTTTTCTCCTAAATTACATCAAATAATTTATCATATGAATGAGTTTGAACCCAAGATCTAACATCTAAGAAGCACCTTTCATCTAAAATACAAAAGCCTCTACAAAATAGACTACTCCCACATTGACAGTTAGATTTGTTAATTAATTTCTGCATCTTAAAATATGCCGGAAAAAGTTAATAGAATTGGTTTATTAGTTTATATATATGTGCATAAGGATACATGTGTGTGTGTGTGTGTATATATATATATATATATATATATATATATATATATTCATAGATATCAATGATGGTAAGATTAATAGTAGATGCAAAATTAGAAAGCATCCTTGGCTTTATCATGAAGTCAGAAGAAAACGACTGTTGAAAGGCAGAAGTCTTTATCAATGAACAGTTCATAATGACAATATATATGACTTCACCTTTGCTTTTAACATTCCATTAATCTCTCTTCGATTACATGTACTATTTTTGGTTTTTCTTGTGGTTGTATGCATATATAACCCTTTAGATGAAGTGTTACTATTAGATCCATAGATTTGAACAGTTTAGGATATAGCCAAAAATTTTGCTCATCTAACGTTAGAAATATGTTTTCTATGAAACCTTGGTACTAGTTGGACCATAGCGTTAGATTTCAAACATTAAATAGCTTCTTAAGTCATGAAACTCAACACATAGTTTACAAATTTTAATACTATATACAAGTTTATAATCTAATAAAGTCTCTTCTTGATTCCAACTACGAAAGGTATTCAGGTCCATTAGTGTCAAATTTTCTAATAAACATATTTTGTCTTTTAAGAGATTGATTGTTCAACACTACAATAGAATAGGATATTTGTAACAGCCAAAATGTCACAATTGATCATTTGTGAGCTAATCTGTTTTGTGACGAGTTTTGAAAATCAATTTGTGACAGATATTGGTAAAAAAAAAGTTATCATGTAGACATGTAGTACAAATCCTAGGTAAAGTAGTGATGAGTTTTTGTTGTTAAAAAAATATATGATCCCCATTTAATTAGTGATGTTTTGAAAACTTAATTATGTTTCGATTTTAAGACTATTGAAACCATGTTTTTGTAAGTTTTTTTTTATATGTGCGCCTTTAGTGTTAGCTACCATAATCTTAGGTATGTCTATAACCTTATCTACTTTAGATCTAGGGTGCATTATTTTTAGATGTCATGTCTTAAGGTTTTCTTCTAGCCTAGCTACTTTAGTCTTACAAATGATTTTTATGCCCTCCGGCCATATTTTATTCTACTACTAATATACTTTTTTTTATACTAACTTTATCTGGTATATTTTTATATTTTCTTAAAAGCAACAAAATAAAAGAAAATTAAGGTTTTCTCAAGCTGAGTATCTCCCTGAGAGCAGCCTTTTTATCTAATAAGATAGAATTAAGGCTTGCCCTCCGCAAACCCTACTGTATGACTATAATTTTGTTGGTATGTTTGTTTGTTTACGCATGTGTCATTTATGTTTATTAACTATTTTCTTGTTGTCTTAATTATACAAAACCAAGATTTGGGGAGCATCTTTGAATATAAGCTAATAAAACAAAACATGTAGTATTAGAAACAAAATTAAAAGCCAAAAGCTTTTAGACATTTATTATTGTCATCTTGCTCATGCATGCCCTAGCTAATCTAATCATCTCTATCATAATTGATTAACGGTATGTTTGCATGTGTGTGTGGTTAACCTCCAGGTTTCAAATTGGTTCATTAATGCAAGGGTACGGTTGTGGAAACCCATGGTGGAAGAAATGTACCAACAAGAAAGCAAAGAAGAATGTGACCATCCTCAAGATCATGATCAAGAAAACAAATCAGAAAACAACATTAATTACAACAACAATAATCAACACAAAAATGGTCCTGGTCCCTCTTCATCATCTTCTTCTTCTGCAGTGGCACAAACTCCAATGCCTCCTCAACCCACCACTGCTCCGTCGTACACCACACCGGAAAACGACCCCTCAATCCTTGCAATCAATACACAAAATTGCTTCTCGGAAAACCAAGCTAATACTGCCATCCCCTACTCTTACAATCCGACCAATATCCCCTCAACAATCACCGGAAACACTTCCACTATCCCATCATCTTTTCCGGCCACACAGCATGATGCTGACGTCGGTTCGACAATGATACGATTCGGTACCACTGCAGGTGACGTGTCACTCACTTTAGGGCTACGTCAAGCTGGAAATCTACCGGAGAAGACTTCTTTTGCAGTTAGAGACTTTGGGGGGTGCTAAAAATTTAAAATAATTTTTTTAGGTCATTGTTATACCAAGAAGCTAATAAATTAACCTTTTATGTTTATATTTATTATGGAAAACAAAAAGCTGGAATTTAATTAATTTACACAGTGTTGTTCATAGCATCAGTTTATTTGGGTCTTGTCTAATTGTATAGTATGGAGATGAACATTTCTCATGTATTAAACTTCTACGATATATCTTGTCTCTATTATTATATTAAATAAGTACACAAAAGTGTAAAATATTATTTATTTATTTTGATATGAAATTTTATTATTTTGAATATTTTTTTTGGTAATGACAAAAATATGGAGATGAACATTAACTTCGAACTTAACGTACGTATACCACATGTATATCCTAATTGAAATTCCAAAATTTTGAGAAAAAAAAGAAACCAGATTATTCATTGTTGCTGATCCATTGCAAAGACAAAAAAAACTACCGGTTCTCACAAGTTTCACAAGATTTGTGTAGCATCCCAAAATTAATAAAAACGTATTAAAGAACGAGGCTCGGAAATAAAAAGAATAAACGAGAAAACGGAAGGGACTTAACGTGTCAATGGCTGAAAACCGAAAGGGATGGGTGGGCTTAACCCTAGCCACCACCTCCCCTTCTCTTCATTCTCACCATTTGCAAGTTTCTAGAGAGAGAAACTTGAGAGAGTTTAAAAGGTGAAAGTTGGGATTCGAGTACACTAGAAGAATTGTAAGCAACAAGGGCGAGACTTTTAGGGGCGATAGTAATCTTTAGGGATGATACCCACTTCAATCCGTGTGATAAAATCCACCGGCCAATCCATCCGTTGATCTGACATTCATATTAGCAAGTATTAGCAATAGGGGCGATAATTATTGCCCTATTACTTCATCTCCTTGTAGTGGTGGAGAAGCTCAAGGATCGAACGTTATTATCTACTAAGGCTGAGGATCGAAGTAGAAAACAAATTCAGGTAACAAACTCATCTAGATCTGAGTTTTTTTAGCTTTCAATGAGTTTCGGGTTAAAAACACGTAAAGGTTGGGTTTTACATATGAAACAAATAAATGAACATAGATCTAAGTTCATGGATTGAATAGTAACGTTTTGAACATATAAAGTTCGAAGTTTGAATGATTCAGAAACACAACCAAAATCTTAGGGTTCATGAGGGAGATGAGAGCCCGCACAGTCGAACTTGCACTACTAGAAAAAAGGCCTTAAAGTGGGTAGATGACACGCAAAAACTTGTCGAGGAAGGCCCTGTGATAAAAGGTAGATGACACGCATTTGTGTGTCATCTGTTTATGACACGCAATTTAGGACACGCCTTTATGACACGCAATGCGTGTCAAGGAATGTCATGTCATAAATAGAGGATGGCACGCATTTGTGACAGAAAATACGTGTCATTGTTTTAGCTGTTTTAAAAAAATTTATATAATTATTAATCATCATATTAAATGACAATTAATGTCTCATGATACAAAATAAAATACATACACAGCAAAACAAAACATTTCATACAATATTTCATTAAATACTAATTTACATTTCAAAAGTGGTCAATATTTCATAAATGTTGATACAAATTTCAATGGATAATGAAGTTTTACACAAAAGTACACCAATCTTCACGAATTTCATCAATATCAGCATCCATATATTTATCTTTTCTTACCCTAACCTGAGAAAAAATTTATGAACAAGTTAAGACACATAACCACAAACATTCTACAATGGCAAAAAAATCAAAGTTGTAAAAAAGATCTAGGTTAAAAGATACATTTATGATTAAAACAAAACATACTATATTAATGGTTTTAACCTCTTTGATGCAAGTCTAGAGCAACATGAAAAGAAAAAGGAACATCACAAAAACAAATTTTGGACAAGAACATAATCCAACCCCATATGTAGAGCAACACGAATTAGGGATGTTCAAGGTCCGGTTTTGACGTTTTTCATGTCAAACCGTGAACCAAACCGTTTGTAACGGTTTTTTATCATCAAAAACCAAAACCGAACCGTTGAAATTTGAAACCGAACCAAGCCAAACCGTTAATAACAGTTCGGTTTCACGATTCGAGGTTATCGGGCTTTTATACAAATAGTCCAAATACATAAATTTTTTTTGTCTAAATACATCAACATCAGCATATATATAAAGAAATAAGTTGCAGGGCTGCTATCCAGAAAATAGTCCATTTCAGAATTACCTTTATAGCCATTGAAAATATTTCCATTCCATAAATTACCTTAATTGTATGTATAGTATATCGATCAAATAACTCATTAATTGTATGTTAGATTAAGGAACCTAAATTCGGCTACCAGTTTTATTTTAATCAGTGGAGGTAATTTAGCCCCCTTTTTTAAGCCTCATATATATAAAATTAAATATATGTGATATGAAATATTTAAAAAATATATATATTGTTACGCTTACGGTCCGGTCCGGTTTTATACGACCGGTTTTTGGTATAAACCGTAAACCAAACCGTTCGTTACAGTTTGAAATTCTGCAATGTCATATATAAGTATACACAATAGTAAAGTAAACTGAAGTCCTATATGCCAAAAGGAACCCAATGGAATGTATACCATTAAGAAAACCGATTAGGAGGATTGCACTTATAGTTTTAAGGCGAGAAGAGCAGACAGTGAAAAGGCAGACCAAGAATGGAAAAAGGAAGGGCACTCAAATGACCCCCACCCATTTCTAATTAAATTACTCACATTTTTTCTTAAATATTTTTATTCTTTTCTACTTCAAATTCAGAGACCCAAACAAATAAGAAAACCTACAAGTTACCTTCAGTATCATATGATGGTTCCGAGTGGATGATAACCCGAGGTCAAATGGATTAAATTGCATTTTTATATATGATGCATTGTTGTTAATCATATGGAACTGGGTTGTTTATCCTTGTTTCCAGTGAATCAAAACAGCATACTTCAGGCCCTATCATAATGTCAAGGATAATCCTTAGAATTTTGAAAGAATACCTTCAGAAATGCAACAAACTCGGGATTGATGAAATGCAGCCAACATGAAATTTAGACGCCCCTTTTCTACCTATATCAATTAAATTTTAAAAAAAATATATTATTGTGCAAAGAAGTTATCTAAAAGAAAAGTAGAATTTTTTTCTTAAATGGGGTTATACACCGATAGTAGTTGCAAAACAGGTGTTGGATTTAAAACTTTAACACAAATGGTGTTTCCAGACTTGCCAACCACGAATTGTGGTATTTCCATACTTGCCAACCACGAATTGTGTGTTTACATGGTTCCCAACCACGAATTGGTTGAAAACATGCTTGCTAACAACGAATTGTAGTTTTTAATGGTTGGTAACCACGAATTGTACATGGTAATGCTTGCTAACCACGAATTGGTGTTTTTAATGGTTGGTAACCACGAATTGTACATGGTAATGCTTGCTAACCACGAATTGGTTGAAAACATGCTTGCTAACCACGAATTGCAGTTTTTAATGGTTGGTAACCACGAATTGTACATGGTAACCACGAATTGTGGTTGGTAACCACGAATTGTGGTTGCCAACCACGAATTGGTTGAAAACATACATTGCTAACCACGAATTCTACATATTCCTTTTTTTTGTTTATTTTTTATTTTCCTAAACCCATTAATACAATAATTATGTAGATATATATTTATAGATATATATTTATAATTAACGTGACTTTATTGTTCAAATGATTGTGACCACTCACTACATCAAATAATTCGTATTTGTCTTTTTATGTGACTACATAGTAGACGCAATTATTTAGATAGTAGAGTTGAACAATTATTGTCAATTTGTCACATGTTCCACAATATTGAATTCTCTCAAAAATTGAGTATTAATTTTTCTTTTATTTTTTTATTGTTGTTTTATTATTTTGTTGAGAGAATCTTACTCTGATAATCATCTATGTCAATTTTATTTTTTATGAAGAAACAAGAGAATCTCTGTCAGCTTTATTTTTATAAAGAATCTTTCTCTTTCTGATTACTCTGTGTGAAAAATTTGATAGAAGATTTGCTCAACAAATATATATTAGACTTCAACAAAAACCATCTCAAACCCTTTTAACTCTTTCATACTCTTTCAAATATTTCAAACTCTTTTAAGTCTTTCTTTCATAATGTCCTTAACCCGTCCGTTTCTTGTTAGATTATTCTATGGTGGTAATTTTTCGTATGATAACGGAGTTGTTTCCTCAGATGAATCTACTCGAACGACTTCCTTTATTATTCACCACAGAATCCGATATGAAGAATTGCTTCGTATGGTTTATAATCATCTTGGTGTTCAAAAAGAATCTTTTAACTTAGGATTATTATTATATTATCAGTTTCAAGGGATATCTGAAGCATCCTATATTTGTAGTGATGCAAGTTTAGATATTATGTATTATTTAGCAGAAGCAGAAGCAAATTTCAGGGCTAACATATACGTTAATTGTCAGCCAATAATGTCAGTCCAACAAGACGGATGTATGGATCTGCTTCGTAGTGTTTCTGTTTCAATGGCACCCCAAATAACACTAACACCCCCTTGTTATCAATACAATGATCCAATACAATCCCTATCAACTTTTGAAGCCGGCCCGTCAAACCAACATACCATAGTAGAAGATATGTCATATGAACAAGTTGCTGACACTATTCATGGTGATGATGAAGAAGTCTTGGATAAGATTGTTGAAGAATTAAGGTCTGAAGATTCTGAAGATGTAAGAGAGGATTTAAATATGTCCACTGACGAAACTGATGATGACGGCTACGGTGAAACTCCAGCAGAATATAATCTCGGAATTGTTCAAGGGCTTTCTCAAGGCCCGGTGAACAATTCTGATGATGTAGAGGAATTAAGAGATTACGACGCAGGTGGTTTTGAAGAAGATGACCACATAGATTTGTGGAACAATGAGTTAAATGAAATTCGAGTTGGTATGTACTTTAAATCTAAAACTGAGTTGATGTATGCTGTTCGAAAGTGGAATGTTGCCTGTAATAGAGAGTTAATAGTAGTTGAAACTAGACCTCAAAAATGGAGGGCAAGATGTTACACCACAATCGCTTGTGAAACAAGTAACCTTCCATACGCTCCTCCGTGCAACTGGTATGTGTATGCACGTGTGAAGCATGGTGAAACATTGTGGAGGATAGTAAAATGGGTTGCGTCTCACAACTGTTATGGGTCGGTCATTCGCAACAACAGTAGAAGCCTTACATCTAAAAATGTTGCAGCATACATCAACCATGCGGTTCGTGCGGACATTGCTTTCCCTGTCAAACAAATCCAGGCGTACATAAAGGGAACATTGAAGGTTGATATTTCATATATTAAGGCTTGGCGAGCTAGAAGAATAGTTGTTGATAGTATGTACGGTAACTGGAAGTCTAATTTCGAGGAGTTACCTAAGTACATTACAGCCTTGATGTCATCAAATAATGGCACTATTGTGGAATGGTATCATCAAATAGATGGTTCAAGTGAATACAATACATTTAAATATGTATTTTGGGCATTTGGGCCTGTCATAAAAGCTTTTCAACATTGTCGGCCCATTATATGCGTAGACGGTACACATTTGACGGGATCATGTCGTGGTAAGTTGTTAATTGCAGTTACAAAAGATGCAAACAACTATATACTGCCAGTAGCCTATGCAATCGTTGACGAGGAAACTAATGATAGCTGGGGTTGGTTTTTTATACAGTTATGGAAACATATTGCTAGTCTAACTAGGAGAAGATTGTGTGTTATTTCAGATAGACACAAAGGCATTATTCATGCAATGAATAATCTTGATATGTGGAAGGAGCCACTTGCATATCATCGTTTTTGTTTGCGTCATGTTAGGAGCAACTTCATGAAGAAGTTCAAGAATGTTAGCTTAAAAAGGCTATGATGGTCTATTGGTAGCACCACACAACGTCGAAAGTATCGAAGCTGTATACAACAAATTAAAAAGATCAATCCTGAGGCTTGGGAGTATTTGAAACAAATTGGTTTCAATAAGTGGACACTTATGCACGATGAAAAAGATAGTCGTTGGGGTAACTTAACAACAAATATTTCAGAGAGCTTAAACAACGCATTACGTGGAGCTAGGGTGCTGCCCATAAAGGTGTGTATTGATTATACGTTTAATAAATTCGTGCAACAATTTCGAAACCATACTGACATTGCAAAGCATTGTAAAACATCTTTACCCCCACGTGTATGGCACACCTTTGATGAACGTGACAAACGGGGTCAAGACCACACTGTAACTGAGTTTAATGAAGAAGAAGGGTGATACAGGGTTACATCAATGATGCAAACAAATCAAGATGACGAAAACGATTATATTGTCCAATATAAAAACAAAAAATGCTCATGCGGAAAGTGGCAAGCTGAAAGATTTCCATGTTCACATGCAATTTCCATTTGTCGTCATCGAGGTGAAAGACCTCATGACATTGTTCATAGGGTATACAAAAAAGCAACATATCTACAACAATATCAGAGTGATTTTCGGCCGCGACCTCATCCTGCTTTATGGATAGATCCTGGTTGGAGGATTATAGCTGACGAATCAAAAATTGTCACATCCCGTGGTAGGAGACGAGCTCGTAGGATACATAACGAGATGGATGTTCATTACCATGAAGAATCTGTCGCTCGTAGGTGCGGAATCTGCAATGAAACTGGTCATAACAGGAAGAGATGTCCTAACCGGTCGTAACTGGAGAATTTATGATGATGTGTTTTTGCTCAATAATGTTATCTGATATTTCTATGGAATTAAGTTATGTAACTTATATTTGTTTAGATAAATGTAACTTTAATGTTTTATGTAAAAGTCTTTGTTGACAATAATAAAAGACAAGAATCTTTGTACAATACACAATCTTACACATGAGGAATCAAAATCTTACACAATCTTACAAGTCATGTGACCCCCATCTCCATAAAGTTGAATGACAATCTTACATTGGTGTTCATATACGACTACCATATAATTGATCTGCCATAAAACGTCTATAATTTAGACAAGCATTTTGAACACTATCTTCATCCCACACTAATGACCTGTTTTGTACTAGCCTACGTAATAACATACATATTATGACTCCCGCATCTCGACCAATGTGAACACCATTTGGAGGCCAGACACTTTCCCCGGAATGTTCTAAAGTCTCTACTTCTTGTAGGCCAGAGCGTTGAAAAAACAAAATACGTTGTAGAAACCATCTAAAATGTAACTCGAATTCCAAAAATACTCAATGAATACCACGATGTATGCACCATGAATTAGCACATGTATTTGCAACACAATCATATGGATAAATTACATGAACTTGTAGTAAATGCATACAAATCTTAAAAAGGTACCAGTTTATACCATCAGGAGATAGAGGTAAAAATGCCTGTTAAAACATATAAATAATTATTATTTATTTATAATAAATTATAATTATTTATTAATTATACAACTTTACCGTTTCGACCTCCCAAAGTGCAGGATACAGCTGGTTCGTCCCATCACCATATTGAAATGAATCGTGATGTTCGTCAGTTATTAGGTCCATAAACTTAGGCGGTAGAATAGTCCAACGATCCCCCCTCGGTAACTCATCGCTTATTAATATGTAATATAACCTCCAATACATAAGATTTCTTGTCTAAGCGCGAACATGTTGTACAAAAAAAAACAATTATTACAGGAATTACTATCTACGTTAATATGACATAATTTTTTATACTTACAATCTCCTGTATAAAAGCGTCTCCACAAAGCCCTAAAAGGGTACCCCAAAATTCGCAGTCAAGTACTTCATCGCCCATACAATGAACCCTACACCAATCACTATCTCCGTTGTAAAAGAATTGGACAACATTTCTAGACCAGTTCTCATTATTTCTCCAAAAATGGTTCTCTACCGGTGCCGGTATGTCACTACCGGGTGCACTAGAAGACATGTTTATTTAAGTGTTAAATTTAGATCAATGAAAGTGTGATGTATGTGAATGGCAGTATTTATAATGGTTATAATACAAATAGATCCAACTTGCATCAGATTCACGTGATTTTTACAAAAAAACAAAACAAGTACTTCTAACATACAATAAAAAATAAAAATTAAATAAAACAAAACATGTACTATTACCATACAATAAAAAATTAAACTTAAATAAAACAAAACATGTTTATAATCTAATGACGATCTAATCTGCTATGCGTGCCACACCAAGGTGGCCTAGAAGTCCGTCTAGGCCGCCCTTCTTGATCTGTAAGATTTGGATTTTCACTAATATCGAAGTTTGGGAATGGTATAAGGGTTACAGATGGTCGTACGTGTTGATCTGTTATGGTGTCGGTGTTGATATTTTGAGGCATGACCATGTTCACAAAATCGTTTGAATGATTATACGTTAATGGGGGATTAGTATGTTGTGATGGTGTATAATAAGCTTGACTAAAATTACCCATCATGTTTGAAAAATGTGCAAAACCAACATTATTAGACGATGAACCGCCTAGTTCCAAATTTAGATTTTGTGTTTGGTGTTCAGATTCTTGGTTTCGACCATCAGGATCAGGGTTTTGTAAATCGTCACCATCCTGGTTACCAACACCATGGATGCCACCTCGTCTACCACCGCGTCTACGGACACTTTGAACCATATCTAAGGGTTCAGTTGGGAAAGAATATCGACTGTTGTTCGTAGCCACATGTGAACTTGGGCAATAAATATGCTCTCCCATGTTTGCAAGCCCCATATATTGGTTCGCCATATTTTGTAAAGGCTGCAAAAATTGTGTATTTTGTGAATCCATTCCCATTAATTCTCCTGTAGCTCTATATATTTGACTCATTCCATCTCCCTACAATAACCAACCATAAATGTTAAAGTTTTTAATTTACAAAAAAATCATAATAAAATATAATTACCAGTAGTTCAAGTCTGCCACCATGATCTTGATGCGATTGTGAAGAATGATGACGACCAGGTTTAGTAATGAATAAAACAGTACGTGGAAAATACCAATTCAAATACTCATTACTTGCAAAAACCGTATTAGCAGGGACACCGTCGACAACACGCTCTAACCGAGACTCCCAATTTGTAATGTATTGATGATGGCGTTGTCTCCAATCTTTACCTTTGCCCTTACGATTAGATTTATGCAAATTTTCATGTTCGCTCTTGTCGAACATTACATTATAAGGGATCGGTTGAGCAAAACCGAACTGTCGCATTACCCTACTTGCTATATGGGCCTCAACAACGTCCCAAAATACGAGAGTGGTATCACACCTCCAACTAAGGTGATCGCTTCTACACATCTCCGGTAGATCCAACATAACCCCATAGTAGGGCGTCCATATGAACTACAAAATTGAAACTAAATTACATTAGTATATTTTTATAATGAAAAAGAAATGTATATAATTTAAATTACCTCATCCGCTTGTAAAGATGTAAATTGTGAACGAAACATAACAAGAACATGACTTGTTGCTTCTCTGAAGCTTAAAGGAACACTCCACCTATCAAAATCGTATAAAATTGATTTTATAAATAATTAAAAATAAACATATATAATATATGTTGTTTTTAACTTACCGTGCACCATACGGTTTTTCTCTAGCATAATCTTCTGTCCGTATGGGAGCAATTGATGGTATTCTCTCCCATGCCCATAACTGTAACAATACCATCGGCCCATAAATTTCTGTGGCTTGCGGGGATGATGCTTTGCAGAGATTTCTAAAAAGGCTAGCAAGAACAGCGCTCCCCCAACTTAGCCGACCACATTCTTTTAAATCCTCTAGATGATTTAAAAAATGTAAAGATACGTGGTTCCCAGTAGAATCAGGAAATAGGGTTCCTCCCAATAAATGTAAGATGTATAACCTTGCTCGTTGTAAAGGCGATACAGTGGACTCAGGAAGCGGCTTCTCTAGTTCTTCCATTATAGAAGATAACCTAAGCAGAGAACCCTTCAAATGACAAAATGCAGGATCCAAACCCAACATTTCATAACAACGGCTTTTCCACTGAGTTTCCGATAATCTTATGTCCTCTCCAGAAACAACGTTGTCGGTGATCGGCATACCCCAAAGAACTTGAACATCTTGCAATGTAACAGTGGATTCTCCAAATTTAAAATGAAAGGTGTGGGTTTCTGGACGCCACCTCTCTACAAGTGCGGTTATCAAGTGATTATCCACCTTTCGGTAACCACAGTCAAAAACACCACCAAAACCAGATTCTCGTATGTGTAACATTACATTTTCTGAAACCTCAAAATTTTTAAAATGATTCCAGAATTTCCGATCAGCACGTCTAAGAATAAGTGCTTCATGACTATAGGATGATGAATGAAACAACTGATAAGCTCTATGGTTTCTTTTAAGGAATAACACTTCTGGACAACTAGGACCGGGAAACACTTGTGGTTCCATATGTGAATTGTGAAACAAATGTGATTTGATAACAGGTGAAAATGTGATTTGATAAAAATTTGACAAATGTGAATCGTCTAAGATATGCTACTTATAAAAATGTATTTGTAATGATATAATTATTGAAATTCTTGACTTTGATCAAAAAGTAAAACCTACTAGCTACTAAACATAACATGTGAAACAAAAATACAAATAAGTAGATATATTAGTAGTGATACGTCAAGTCATTTATAACCCGTGATAAATAAAACAATATAGATAAAGCAAAACAATAGACATAAAGCCAAAGTCAGTGGGATTCTTGTTGGGTTGTGAATGAATTTGTGGGTGAGAAACAAGACTTGAATGAATTCGTGGTTGGTAACTAACTACTAGTACAATTCGTGGTTGGCAATACAAGATTGATGAACAATTCGTGGATGGGAATACAAGATTGAAGAAATCGTGTATACCAACCACGAATTAATCAAAAAAAATAATGAATCCCACCAATTCGTGGTTGGGAACATGGAATCACATGCAATTCGTGGTTGGCAATTGCGGAATCATTCAATTCGTGGTTAGCAATTGAGGAATCATGCAATTCGTGGTTGGCAATTGTGGAATCATTCAATTCGTGGTTAGGAACTTGGAATCACACGCAATTCGTGGTTGGCAATTGTGGAATCATTCAATTCGTGGTTAGGAACTTGGAATCACACGCAATTCGTGGTTGGGAACATGGAATCACGCCAATTCGTGGTTAGCAAGCGTGGAAAAACCATTTTTGTAACTTTTTCGTATGCGACACCGCTTGTGAAACTACCAGCATAAGCAGCACCGTTTAAGAAAAAAATTCAAGAAAAGTAGACTGAGATAGCAGTTAGCAAAACATGGAGCCTATATCTTGCATCCATTCCCTTCCTGATAGCAGTTTATAAAAAATACATATTGTTTGAATAAGTATATTTAGTATGTTTAAAACATTCAAATAACACTTTGGTCGAGTTTCTTGCATGACCTTTTGACCCGTTTCATTTTAGAGAAGCTTTTTTTTTTCAAATTAACCCGTTTGCAGAAGAATAAAAAGAAAGTTGACCATTTCACCTAAATAGATTAAAATGGCCACCTATAAAAATAGAGTATCAACCATACATTATTCATGCTAAAAAAATTAGCAACTAATAATACCATACCGCAAGGCCATCATTTTCATCTTTAAGAAGTTCAAGAAATAGTGGATCTGCAGTGATTGAATTGTTGTCCTCAGATTCAGAATCTGCACCTCCATCCCCTGATTGAACCAGTATATGCCTCATCCATGAGGGCCAACAACATCTGTTTCAAGGAGTGAAGGATCGTCATAGTTGATATATTGAGGTGCACACACAATTATATACACATAAATTCCAAAAAAGAGTACCTCTGGAGCTGCACTCTTCTGGATTGTTGCTATGCTGCTACCAATTAGTGGTATAGAACTCTTTTCCACCTTTTCCAGTGCCACAGTCAACACTAATTAAAATAACAAATAAAAATATATAAATATTGCATTTCATAATCAATTGTTAGCCTAGCTAATCATAAAATATGGATCTTACCTGGTAAGTCAACAAGTGATACAAATAGAGGAAGAAATGACCCAGGAGACATCAAGCCAGGAAACACTCTTAGAATTGGTTTTTCTAATCTGGATGAGAGAACAGAAAACGTGTGAGTAATATTAACAAAATGTATACATAATTTGATCACCATCAAACCAATTCTCGTCTTCAAATTATATTTAAGATGGAACCATGTAATTATTGACTTTTTGCAAATACAAATAGCAGCAAAAGAAAGGAAGCACCTACTTCTTTCCATTCCATGCAATCAAATCAACTTAAGCATCAACGGATAAAACTGAAATTACACACTGAAAAATCTGAACTAATTTTTTATCTAATTGCAGAAACATCTATTTTTACCTGTTGACTGCTATTTGTTTCATCAAATTAGACAACATACCAAGTCATTGAGCCTCAAAATCAATAAATCACAAAAGTCCTAACGCCAGAAATAAACCCTAAATCAAAGTAAACAACAGAGAATACCTGAATGCTCGGAAACCGTCTCCTTTTGCTCGGAAATCGCCTCTTTTGCTCGGAATTTGCCTAGGGTTTTTAGAGGAAATCGCCAGATGGTGTTTTAGGATTAAAAGATAACGAGATGAATGCTTACGTATCTGCAGGATGCGATTAAACGACGAGAATGAGCGATTAGGTATGTGAGAGTAGTAGGTTTGAACATCGTGCTGCGATTGTAGGAGATGGGGGTGTGAGCGGGATATTCGATTGTAGGAGATGGAGGTGTGAGCGGGATATGTTAAAAGTGTTTTAGGGTTTTCAGGAAGAAGAGCGCGCATTGAAAAAGTGGATGAGCGGGATATGTTAAATTTTCAGATGACACGCTCATTGAAAAAGTGTACTTCGTGATTTTTTTTTCATATGACATTAAAAGATGACACACTTTTTTGCGTTTCATATCTCGCGTGTCATTAAAACCCAGTTTTGCTAGGTTGACATTAAAACGATGACACACGCCGTTGCGCGTCATAGTTCGCGTGTCATTAAAGGTATATTTTGTAGTAGTGTTGTCAAGTTCTCCTGAGTATCATGAGCGAACTTAACCCTTATGTTCGCTGGTTGCATCCAGCAAACTTGGTAAGTTCGCTAACATTGGAATGGGCGAACTTAACATAACTTCGCTAGATTAGTGTAGAGAACTGACATGTGTCAATTAGCTTCGATATTTATCTTATGTACGTACTCCAACCAGATTGTGGGAGGCGACAGTCGGACCATAGAAAACATTTTGAGATCTTGCAATTACAGGTGAGTTCTTATTGCTCATTTTTTACGTTTTTTAGCTAATGTGCATACTCAACAAAGAAGCACGAAATTTATGAAAAGCTTTAGAAATATGAAGTTATATGATATTGATATACACCTATTGAATGTAAAGAGAAATAAAGACATACTAAACAGATAGAGTCTTGAGATGAATTTTTAAAGAAAATAATGTTACGTATAGAAAGATTAACGAATAGAGTTATGGGTACCGTAGTGCCTGACGAATGAGATAGATACTATGCTATTTAGTTATGTGATGATGTGTAATAATTGAATGTAAGTGTGATAGCGTGAATGTTATGTGATAGACAGAGTAAATGAAATGTTATGTGAATGTTATGTTATAGACAGAGTATATGAAATGTCATGTGAATGCTTATGTGATAGACAGAGTGAATGAAATGATATGTTAATGTAAAGAAAGAACATAGGAGACTTGTACAAGCAAACAAAGGAGTCTTGTTTTTGTAACAAGCACAGAGACATAGGAGACTTGCCAGCGGGCAAGCAAAATAGATGAGTCTTGCATCCGTGCAAGCATAGAGGAAACTTATCCTTGGGAAATGGTTCAAATGTATATGTTAGAATGAATGTATGTATTCACTTATTATATACAAGTGAAAGAAAGTATGATAGAGACAGATTGGGACCCTTTAATTGGTTTCTCTAAAACAGAGTTTTAACAAATGATAGTAATAAAACAATTTTGATAGTTTATGATATTAACAAAGTTTTAAAGTACAGAGTATGTTTTGGTAAAACTAAACAGAGATAAAGCTTGTTATATTTATATATTTAAGCTACCAAAAAGAGAAACAAAGTTTACAGATAATAATGTAAAGATAAAACTCATGAGCGTTAATTAACTAACTTTTATTATGCATGTCAGATAATGAGAATGGTAGATTAAAGGAGCTCTGAGAGCTCGATGGCATGGATTGGATGGCCGTTGTTTAATCTGAAAAACTGGCATTCCCATGACTATAGTTTTTATTAAAGACAATGAATGTTGAATGTTTTAATTTGTATGAATTATCATATGTCGAGACTTCCATTGTAATATTTGAATGATTTGAAGTTTAAGAAATATATTTATGTTATGTTTGTCAACTATGAGATGTACCCGGTTTGGGTCCTTTCAAGTTGGCATTAGAGTCATAGTATGAGAGATTTGGATATTCGTCAAAATGTCTGAACTTAAACTGAGAATGAGACAGAAGAATGGGATGTTAGTCAGAGCAGCCAAGCCATGTAGTCAGAACAGTAAGGCCTTAGTATAGGAAATAGTAGAAACAGTAAAGACCTTAGAATGAAAGGTAGTCCATGTCCTAACTTAGAACATAGACAGTAAATGCCTTAAATTAGAAAGTAGACATAATGTGCTTTAATGTAGAAACTCAGAACTTGAGTGCAAATATTACCCTAACAGGAAATGTTCAAAACCCGAGAATTAAAGTAAAATAGTAATTACATACATGTCTCTGTAATTAGTAATTTACACTACTCGACGCATTCTAAATAATTGTCTATCATGATGACACGAGTATTTCTTGTTTGCAGTAAGTAAACGAAAATGGTTGGAAAAAGATGTGCAAAGAGAGAAGCACAAACTAGACGTATGGGTAGACCTCGTGTCAACCGTGTTGAAAGGTAAGAGAGTGAACCTTCAGTCCATTGATAGGTGTCGTTTCACACTGAGATCGAGAACAATCCTAGCAACCATAAGGTGCACAACGAAGAGGGCTTAGTTCTGCAACCAATTGTTAGGAAAGCTATAGTTGATGAAGTAGCCGCAGTCCTAAAGAGCACTCAAGAAAGCTAAGTCTGAAAAGACATTGAGATGAAGTAGTGGGACGACCTAAAAACACTGGTCATTCAAAAATTTTGTCCCCAGAATAAGGTTGAGAAAGTGGAGGCTGAGTTCGTGGAACTCAAGGTTGATAGCATCACCCACCGAGAGTTCACCTCTAGATTTAATGAACTTACCCAGTTTGTTCCACATTTGGTGGACATTGAAGAGAGAAGGATCAAATGCTACATTCAAAAGCTGCCTCCAAGATTTCATACAATCATCAATGTTAACACCCCTAGCGATTTTGAAGTGGTTGTGACACTGAGCAGGAAAATATTTGATGATGTGGTCGCTGAGGGCACAACCCCCCACGGAAACTCAAAAGGATTAGCACAGTAACACTAAACACTCGGTCGAGGATTGGTCTACATCAAAAGATAAGAAGCCGAGGGTTGAGAAAACTAGAATTTGTGGGAAGTGTGGGAAAAAGCACTCGGGGGAGTGCCATTTTTTATATACTGATAAATGTTAATTAATATTAAATTCATTTGGTTATAATAACTATCCATGCATAATTAAATAATAAGTATCTATAATTAAATTTATATTAAATATTTAAAAAAATATATTTTAATATAATTATTTAGTAGAAGAGAGTGACAGAAAAAACAGTCTAAGGATGCATTAGAAAACGAGACGGTTTTCTTATGATTTTTATTTATTTGCATAATGAATTCGGAGATATATTATTTTTTGTTTTCCTTGTATGGATGATATCTTCCTATGTTGATACTCATGTTAGTGATTTTGACTTTTGTGTCACTTGATTAGTCACCGTTAGTAAATGTTTCATGTATATATATGACACCTCATTATACCCAGTGACATATATAATTTTAAATGTATACACAATCATCTCATGTATATAATGAATATAAAATATAAAAAAAATTGTGTTGGTAACAAACTTGTTTCAAAACTAGTGATGTAAAAAAATAAAAATAGGCATATATGTTGTATGCTGTTACAAACTTTTACAGCAACATATACCTAACTGATCCACATGCAAGCAAGATCAAGAATTAGGGACATAATATCAAAGCTGTTACCATGTCGAAATCTAAAGCAGTTGTTGGCATTTACTTTGAATGCATATGAAGTTACAACCAATTTTCACATCATGTGTCTTATGACTTGTTTTTTTTTATGAACTCATAGTTTAGGTAAAGTTGCTAAATAAGGCAAAATACTTAGAATTTGCATGAACATGTGTTTAAAGTACTAGATTATTTAAGATGATTTATTTAAACACAAGTAAAAAAGATGAGATAATTATGAGGTTTCTTTCTTATTATTATATTTTTGTGACCAGATGATGGTCCTGGGGACATTCGCATTGATGAAATTACGAATCTATACATTTCGTTCAGGATGGTTTTTTTGTCTTGTCCACTGTCCTCTTATCTTTAATGCTACCTTCCCTCTGTATATCTATGGTCTTTACAGAACCCTTCTCATGAATGTTTTGATAAAGACAAAGTTTGCAGGAGAGAGAGAGAGAGAGAGAGAGAGAGAGAGAGAGAGAGTTAATATATATTCTCTATCACATAATTTCATTACTCGTTTGGAAAATATAGGGTTTTGTAAATATAGTAATAAATAAATTCAATATGGTTATTATACATTTAGTGTTACATATTGACTATAGTTAAACAATTACTGTCACCAAAAAAATTAATTCCTTCTCAAGAAACCAAATTCTATTAGTTAAATGTATTATTTTAAGTCTCAAAGTGAATGTGTTTGATTATTGGAAGAAAAATGAAGTGACAATAGAGTTACCTTGTTTTTTTATATATTTTTGGGAAAAAGATGTGTTTGTCATTGTAGTTGACTTGTATATGGTTTACTACATCTCAATTCAATTTGTATCATGATTGGTGTTACTCTCACATTATATCAACTGGACCACAAGATGGAAAAGAGATAATAGTACCCAACATTTATGATGAAAAGATGCTGACATGAGTTTTTTTTTATTGATTCAGGGGAACCTCTCTTTTGTGTAGGAATTTTCACTCACTAGTAAAAGTTTTGGATGTAAAATCTCTAGGATTCTACCAATAACTGTTTAAACTACCCATCAACGAATTGAAGTGCCACTTGTTTCACCATTTTCCACCTTAAAAAAAGGCTCTTAGAGGGGAGAGTGTGGCATGCATGACGGCACCAAAATGCATAGGTGGACACACGGTCAGTCGCGGAACACCGCCCCACCCATCTTGTTTTGCGGCACGGGAGTGAGTGTGGGAGAGTTTGGTGCCGATGAATGAGGGGAATAAGTGGGGTGATGGGTTGTATATTTTGGTTTACATGTTATACAATTAAGGAATGAGTTGAGTCATTTGAATGAGAGGCGTTTCCACCTTTGAGTGAGAGTTTTTTAGACTTGTACATTGTCGCTTAAAGGTTGTACAATTAAGGAATAAGTGGAGTCATCGTAGTTATGATATCCTCCTCCCTTAAGAGTAAAAAGAAATTGATATTATAGCAATTTTCTTCATATCTAGTAGTTTTATATAGTAATGGGTAGGAGTCTATTAGTGGGTAGTTATGTAACTGTTCACGGATTATCCAAGGTTGTCTCTTTGGTTTATGTTGAGAAGGAAGAAAAATACAATTTTCAGCAGATTGCCTCTCCGGAGTAGATTGTTCCTTCGGAGTAGATTGTTCCTCCGGAATAGAATGACTTATTAGTTATAGATTGACGGTTGTGAAGGTAATCAATAATCATCACAACGTTCCTGTGTATTTGTTTACCCCTTAAATACATGCGAATTTAGTCATTATAAGATACACAAAATTCCTAACATACTTTCACATATTTGTTCTTGAATCTCCAAGTCTTATCCGATTGAATTCTATATATACCACAAAAATAATTCCAAATTGAACTATCACGATTGTCAGAGAATCCAAGTCGTATCATATACACAAACCCAGAATTCCTATATTTTTCATAGTTTAGTTTAGATTAGGTCAAATCCGATTTTCTTCATTGTATCATAGCCACAAAGATCAGCGTGCAACTCTATTCATATTACAAATCAGACACTAATCCTAAATTTTAAAAACGGACAACTAAGAATCAAGCACCAATCTTAAACTTTAAAAAGCGAACAACCAAGAATTCAGCACCGATCCTAAATTTTAAAAACAAATGTAACAAAGTTATCCAATGAAAATGCAGTTGTAAAGAAGAAGACTAACGATAAAGAAGAATTGAATAAAAACAAAAAACAAAAAAATGTTGCAAAGATCTAAAAGAAAGCAGTTGTTGAAAACGATTTTCGTAGAACAATAATATCTAATCACTTCATGAACCACATTATTGAGCCTCTTTCATTTCATTATTTGTTTCAAACTGAACGTCGAATCAAAACCAATATTTAGCTTGAGTCGACATAATGTTAAGAGTATTAGGATAGTTTAGTAATGGGTAGTTATAATGTTTTTTCTATTACCGTGTAATAGGCAGGGAGTCATGTAGTGAGCATATACACTTTCTTGTAATGCACTAAAAAAAATGCTGAACCCAGTTTCTTTCTCTTTTTTTGTATATGAACTTCGATTGATTTAGAGTAGTTTATATTACACTAGGTTAGAATCTCGTGTATTACATGGGTTGAATAAATGTAATGTTAATTACCAAGTAATAAAAAGTTTATGTTTTTAAAACGTGTGTAATACACGGGTTGAATAAACCCGTGTATTACACATGTTGAGTAAAATATAATATAATCTATTAACGCATACACTCGTCAAAATGGAACAATATGAATATGTAAATATATGATTAAATTTTTTTTATTTGAATCATAGCTGACTATAAAATTGTTTTTTGTTTGTATAGTTCATATCAATATGATTGAACAAATTAATTGATGAGACACAATTTTAGATTAAAAAATGTGTAGATAAAAATTTAAACAAATAATTAATTTCGTTGACTAAAATAGTGGAGTTGATTATTAATAGGAGAGAGAGACGGGAAAATGAGAATGGGGAGGCCTAGAATTATGACAAATGTCCTCATATTTTACTTGTTTATTATGTAGTATAGATATAGATATAGATATAAATTAGATTTTTTTATATTTTATATATGTGCTAAAATATACTACAAGCTGAATTTGGTAACCGATTAGGCCCTAAAATACTACAAGCTGATCCATATCTTTGAATAATAACCCATTAATATTCTCCAAGCTGATCCATATCTTGGAATGTAGCAACCCAGGCTGATCCATATCTTTGAATGCAGTAATTCATTAGGCCTTAAAATATACTCCAAGCTGATCCATTATGGCTACGGTACAGTTATAATAACCGGTTTTCTTGTTCACCTTGTTTGGTAGGAAATAACTCGAAAGAGTGCTTGGTTTGGTGGTTTAGAGGCGCTGCATTTACTCAAATGTCATCCCACTCACATGTTGGGGGTAGAGGTGCCCAAAACGGTTTTTTAACCCGAACCGGTTCGAACCCGACCCGAACTGGTTTGGTCAATGGAAAGTCAAAACCGGTTTGGCCGTACACCGGTTCGGGTTAACCCGGTTTAGAGGCAAAGAAATCCCTAACCTATTAAACCGGTTAAGGTTGGGTTGAAACCAGTTTGTGTGTTAAACCGGTTTTAATTAAAAAATTGAATAAATTCAAATAAATTCGATATTTTTAATAAAAAATCAAAAAAAATATAACAAATATAAAACATAAAGTGCAACGTTTATTAATATTTGGAAAGTTCGGAAATTAAAAAACATGACAAGATAAAATTATAAAATTGTAAAACATTACAAATGACAATATATATTTTTATTTTTTGGAATATTGATTGATTATTCTTGTGCGTTGTCTTCGGAATTGGAGCTTCGTAGCCTTGCATCTTCGGCTAGTTCTTCATCGGTGACTGGTTCGGATATTCCAAGATCAACCTCGTTGTTATGTATGATTTCTTCGGCTTGAATTTCGTCTTCGAGAGAAGTTTGGTCTTGTATCCTATCCATCGCATCCAAATGGTCCTTCAAGCAAATGCACATTTCCTTCGCTGGGGGGTAAGTCTAGTCCTTCGTATCGATAAGACCCTGCCATTAAAAGAAAACGCAGATTCCGAAGCTACCGTGGAAGCTTGGACGGTTAGTACATCACGGACCATGGCGGAAAGAATTGGAAACGAAGCTTCGTTTTTTTCCACCAAGCCAAAATATCAAACTCCTCAAAACGGTAGGAGGCATAAACGCTAAAAAGGTTGTGCCAATATACCTTCCGAG
Source organism: Smallanthus sonchifolius (assembly GCA_023525975.1). Classification (NCBI taxonomy): domain Eukaryota; kingdom Viridiplantae; phylum Streptophyta; class Magnoliopsida; order Asterales; family Asteraceae; genus Smallanthus; species Smallanthus sonchifolius. Next base: position 52,424,550 of record CM042041.1, on the reverse strand, counting down.
TTCGCTACTCGAGGTGGTACCTCGAGCCCGTTTACTAAATTCATTTAACATTTCATTATATAAATTCAAATTAACATCTCTCGAGCTACCACTTGATGATGTACCCAACTTGGGGTAGGATTTTTTTTTAAGTAGTTGCTTTTTAACATAATTTTGTTTTTTTATTTTCAGTTTTTAGTAACCATATCTTTTTCTTATTTTTACGTTATATTATTTTTACATTACAAATTGGAGAGATGGTTATTTAATAGGAGAGATGAGCGGTAAACAAAAATCTGAATTCATCAGAAGTCGATACGTGGCATATAAAGTTATTCACTTATTATAATAAGGACTAGGTTAGATCACGTGTATTACACGAGCTAAGTTATAAAAAATACAATAAATAGATATCTTATATGTTGATAAATTATTATTAAATTTTAGAGAATCATAGTTGACAAATAACTTAATTTTATTAGATTTTATAAAAGAAAATGTCAGTCTAAATCATATGTTTATTACTGATCTAAAAAAATAGAAGAAATATTTTATTTTATTATGTGGATTTTAATCATATATTAAATAATGATGGAATATAAATTTATTATGATATTGAATTATTAGAAATAATTTAGTTACCTAAAATAATGTGCTAAAATGGTTTATGCGAGAAAATATAAATGGATACACTCTACAGTTATGTCATGTGTCCCATAGAATTTTATTTATTAAATAATATAAATAATAGATAATAGACTGTGTAACATATATGTGTGTGTGTGGCGTATAAAATTGTTTTAACATAAATAAAACACTTATATAGTAACAATTTATAATATTTTAAAAAATAAAAAATTAAAATCTCTAAATATTATGAATTATAATGAATTAATTAAATTTAATTATAAATAATGTATTTAGAAAAAGAAGTTATTGGTTAAGTAAAAGTTATCCTACATTTAATATATAAAATGTAAAATCATAAGAAATATGGAAACATTTAAATTGTATTTAACTAATTTAGGAGTTTAAAAAAAATCAAAATATATAACTGTAAAATGTTTAGGCCGAAAAACAAAGATAGACTATAGAATGATAACACATGTCACCTCAAAACCTTTTATTATACTTGATAGATATGTAATTGTCCGTTACAATTATGTAACAACAAACATTCAAAAAAGTTTTTTTTTTTGCAAAACTATAATTGAATTAAAGATTAAAAAACACTCTATTTAATGGTGTATTTTTTTGTAAAAAAACTATTTTTACAAGACTATAATTGAATCCAATACAAACATTATGTTATATCTACATCAATTATTTGTCTGTATGATAGTTTTGATCTCTTATTCCGAACAAATCTAATATCATTTGTTGAGATCATTAATCGACAACCTAACCTCGGGACCCATAGTAAAGGAGTTCGTTTGGTCAGTTTAAACCACGAAAATTACAAGTTGTTCCTATAAAAAATTCATACCCGTTCTTTTTATATTTATGTATTATCCTATTATTGATTTCATACCTACACAATACTTTAATTTGAAAATGATCAACACACGTTTTCAACAACTTTCTAACAAAAATTAGGGTTTTGATTACTTGGTGCACACAAAAACAGACTACCATGGCACTTTCCTCGTGCGAGGCCGAGAACATGGCAGTCGTTTGCCTTAAAGAGCTACTAAGTGAAACAACCGAAACACAACAAGTCAAGGTAGTATTAAAGGTGTATAACACGTCAGCAATAACACTTGTGAAGAATCCTGTTTTCCACGGTCGAAGCAAACTTATACACACTCGGTTTCACTTTATCCGAGAGTGCGTGGAGAGAAATGAAATAACGGTCGAAAACATAAATAGCAATGAACAGTGTGCTGACATATTGACCAAAGCTCTCGGTAGGATGAAGTTTAAAGAAATGCGAGAATTACTTGGAGTTGAAGACCTACCTAAATCTAGTAGGAAATTAGGGGGGGTGATTGTTGGGCTTATTCCCGACTTCAAGGGTTTGGTTGGAGTTGGGTCGACCCAAGCTACAGGCGAGTAGCTTATCCCACAAGTCGGTGGGTTACATGTAGATAAACATGTCCGTTTATCTAAATGATGCAATTCAAATTGTATTAGGATCTAGCAAGTTGGTTAGATAATGATATATAAGTAGCAATTGAAATACAAGTCAAATAGTTTTGGATGACGAGTTATGGTATCTTTGTAATAAGTTTTTGAGTTCTATTTTCTGATTAATAAACACGTAAGAGTTATTCACAAAAATATTTGTTTACCGATTCTTCAACTTGAATTTGTTTTAACGTTAGTTTATAAATTATAATTATTCAATACAAAATATTTAAAACCATTCATATAGATACAATTAGAGCTCATACAATTATGATGGCACATTGCATAGAAAAGGAAGAAAAAAAATTGTCGGAAAAGGAAGATGCTTTCCTTTTGGCATTGACTTACTTGTCCGGATGCCTTTTGGAAGCTTCACTTTTATTGTCCTTTTTGTTTACATTATCAATTTACAGTCCCCACACTCTTTTATCAAGTTAATTAGGGTTTTATATTAAATGTACGTTTTTCCTATGTAAAATACTAGAAAGATACCCGCATAATATTTTTAACTTTTAATTACGGTTCATATGTTTGAAGAAAGTCGTGGTTTATTTTTCATATATAATTTAGTTGTGACAAAATGACATTAAAAATCCAAGATTAGATAGACACCATAAAATAGTATTATACAACTTGGATTAAAACTTTTTATTTTAATACATCTTATTGTCTAAGACTAGATGTTAATATATAACATTTTATAGATAATGAGTTTAACGGCAGTTGACTAGTTATAGGTTTGCCTCTTTACACACCGGACCTAATATAATCTGTCTCTTTTATAGATTAATTGTCAATTCATGTATGCATGCACCATGTGCTATCACTACTGTGTGACAAAATATGGTCACAGATGAAACCTTGATGATAAGTGCCATCTAGTGATTAAAGTACTATTAGTGACAAGTTGAAAAGTGTCGGACTATTTAATGAAAATGGACGGTATAGTTAAAGGTTATTGTTTGAGGCCCTACTCACACTTTCTATGAAATGACTGTGTCATAATAAATTCAAAATTCGGTTCTCATCCTATTTTTGTGTATGGGTTTCTATCGATAGATCTTTGTTCTCATTTGTTTTTGATAGGTAAAACAATATCGGCTTAACTTTTCCAGGACCTAAAGCGATTCGTAAAACTAGGGGCTTTTCGTAATAAAAGTGATTATTTTACTTGTAATCCTAATAATGACTTACGATAATTACTAGATTTAAAATCAGCTTAAAATGCAAAGAAACTCGTCTCATTGGAGTTGAATCACCATGTTCTACTACATCGTAGTATTTGTATTGACAAACTATTAGGGATAATTAACAAAAGTGAAACCAAGAAAAATTCAAAAGGAGGTTACAAATCAATTGAATATTTAAAAAGTCCTAGATTCTTGACCAAACATCTAATAATCTATTAACCTATGTTAATATTTTTAGATGTATGTTTGTATAAACTATAACTTTAATAAAGAATTTGTGTGTGATTATCAATTTAAATTAATCCAGTTGAACCTCCACGAATCTAGGCTTATAACATTTCAAATATACAGATTGAGAAAATGAAGTCAAATATTATTGTCACTCGCAGCTAGAATCTTAATCCTTAAATTATTGGGTGCATATCGGCGGGGTTTTTCTCTATACCTTAGGTGAAACGCTTAGATCTTTTTATGACAGATTGTTACTTTTAATGGAACTTCACTTTTTCTTTGTGTCGCTAACGATAGTTTTCTTTTTAGTATTCATATAAAAACAAATGAAACCAAACCAAGGACTGGTTTGCATCACTGAAAAGCTTATGCAATTGGCACACTCACCATTACATAGTTACGATTCTTTAAGTTGGAATTTTAAATTTGTATTTCAAATTGTGTGTCAAAATCTAGCTAGCTAAATATATATAATTTAATTTCATAGTACTGCCTCATGAGTTCTTATATTTGTCTTTATAAGGTTGTTTGTGATCTCAAGATTTCTTGGAAACTACCAACATGGAGAAACTGTCTGCTCTTAGTTCAAGCTAATTTCTTATCATAACTGTTGAAATCAGCTTGTTATAAGGAAGATTTTAATTAAAAACAAGTTTCATCTTGGTTCTTGGATCGCGCTTTTCAAACATACACATTCAATCTCGAACCCATTACTATTACGTTCAGGGAGTTGCGTACCAAGTCGAATGAATAATAACGATACGATTCCAGATTACCCGTTCAGAAACTTGGACGTATGATAAAAGATGAAGATAATGTATTCATAAATGAATCATACCAAATGAACATTGAAAAACACCAAATTTCAGCATGAACAAACACTACAAGAATCCGTCGATGATGTTCCATCGGCAAAATGGCCAAGGTAATATGTCAGTTATTACCAATAGAGTGTTCCATTGGTAAGTTTCTGTTGGTGAAGCCTCTGTTTTCTAGTACCGTAAAAGTTAAAGGCAAATTGGTTTTTAATTATACATACTATGACTCATTGGCAGATAATAATCCAAACTAACAGTTTGGCAGGTGATAATCCAAACTTTAACTTTTGTTATTAATGGCAGTCTCAGTAGCATAATCATCGTATATTTTCACTCGATTTACACTTACTTTCGCTCAAAATGACGATTTTAAATAAGTAGAGAACCGTATAAGCGAAACCGAGTGGGAATTTAGTGTAAATCGGGTGTAAATATATGATGATTATGCTACTAAGATTGACATTGACAACAAATGTGAAAGTTGAGATTTTCACTAGTCAAACTGTTGGTTTAAATTATTATCAGCCAATGGGTTTAAGTTAGGATTATTAAAACCAATTTGCCAAAGTTAAAAAATTAAAATTAGGAAACACTTGTTTTAAATGCTAATCTTAGTTATAACTTCCAAATCTAATTGTTTAAAATGTAAATGTTTAAACAAGTGTTGGGGCTGTTGCCTATTGGAATCCATGATTAAAGAATAACATTAATTACTTCATAATTCCTGAAAGTATGTCTGTCATATTTTGTTTTGAAAAATGAAAAGATTCTGCACTAACTTCAAGTACCTTTTTGTCTTGAGCATCCTTCTATCTTAACACACTCATGTTTTGCAAATATAAAATGATAGTAAAGATAAAACAGAAGTTTCATTCGTCATTTGTTTTAATTAGCTATTTGTTATCTAAGGGGGCGTTTGATACGCCGGAATTCAATGGAATTTAACGGAATTGGAATTTGAATTTCATTCATTTGGGTGTTTGGTTCGTAAAATTCGTTGGAATTGTAATCCGAATTCCAATCTTAACGTGTTTCGTAGAGAAAGGAATTGGACTTGGAATTGGAATTAATTCCTTCAAATGAAGGATTTCAAATTCCTTCCAACTTGTGAAGGAATTCAGTTAAAGCATATGGAATCTCCGAATACCGACTCTTGTCACCGTCGCCAACATCGTCACCGACCCTTGCGACCACTGCCTCCAACCCTGCCGCCACCACCGTCGCCCCGACTCCCGCTGCCGCCACCACCGTCGCCCCGACTCCCGCTGCCGCCACCCCGACCATCTGCACCGCCGCTCGCCGCCCTCGCCACCTACGCCAACCGTCGCCTCCGACATTGACCGTTGCGACCACCGACCACCACCTTCGCCCCGACCATCCCCACCGTCGCCACCCCGACTCCGACCACCGTCGTTGACCGCAAACGAAAATACGACTATTTTTTTTATGAAATGAGGCAAACGAAATAAACATTTTGATTTTTTTAGTTTTTAGTTATTTTTTGTTTTATTATTTTTTTATATTTTTCTTTATCTTTTTTTTGAGGGGTTTTTTTTTATAAAAATACAATTCCAAATCCAATTCGTTAATGATTGTTTTGTCAATCCAGTGGATTAGGAATTCAAATTCCTTTAATAGATTCCAATTCCTTAAAATTCCAAATCCTTTGAACAAAATACAATTCCAAATCCAATTCCTTAAAATTCCAATTCAAATTCCATTTCCAATTCCAACAAATTCCGCGAACCAAACGTCCCCTAAAGATTAACATTTGTCAAAGATGAAATGAGTGAAATGGTCAAAATTGAATCTGAAGAATCAATTTTACAAATTGATAATACATTTTAGGGTGTAATCTTTTATAATTGTTGTTTATAATATAAATCATTTGTGGTTTACAAACTCAGTCCCGACAAAGAAAATCTCAGTTAACATTAAGCTTCATGAAGACTCTTATATCGAATGGTTTAGAATATAACCAGCATGAGTTTAAGTGTTAGGCTTGAAGATATGAGTTAAGTAATAATCCTAACATTAGGGGCGGAACCAAGACAGAGCCAAGAGGTTTCATTGGCCACCCCCAGTCTCCAGAATTTGTCCCATATTTATTTATATATATATATATATATATATATATATATATATATTTTAAAGCATGAGTTGCACTCTTAAATGTAGTCCATAGATAAGAGAACGTTACGGTGACGACTCTCTAACTAGGAAGTTCTGGTTCCGCTTTCCCAAAGACCATCACTACTGACCACTAAATTTCGACTCACCAACCCATGTTGGTTGTGCTATCACTTTCAAGTTCTTACAATAATATATATTAAATTAGTTATTTATAAAATTAAATCAGTGGATAAAAGCTAGTGATGTGTCATGTGTCAACTCAACCCGTCATTTTTAAACATTATATATCATACAAAAACATAACCTTCATGAACAGTAGTTCATATGTGGAAGGTTGCGTGTTCGTCTTTGCTACATGTTTGGCCTTGAGTTAGCATCAACGGGTGGAAAATTGGGCTTTTATGGTGGCTCTTTTGAGGCTGGTGGCCCCATCTGTCCTTCTGTTGAGCGATGAACCAATCGGCATCGAATGAATAGTCGACTCTCACTGTGTGGCATGCTTCTTTCGTGTAAGAACCCAAGTCATCATCTTCCTAAGATGCCGACGATGATGAACACGACATGATCGATTGGTTGATTAATGAGTTGATTTGATTGATCGATCCTTGATCTTATGTTCATATTCGTGTATTAGGAGAAAATTTGAGAAATTAGTAGTGTTCAATCCAAATCTTCTTTGATTTTTATTGGTTCTTTAAAATATGTGTTGTTTCGTTTTGATAATTTTTTGAATGATTGTTTCATTTTTGTCATATCTAGGGTTTTAATTTGTTTATATAAATAATATATTCATTTATATCTACAATCATTTTAAGCTCCCATATACAAATAATATATTTATTTCTATCTACAATCATTTTGGACCCTATCTAACCCCCACCACTGATTCTCTTTAATAAATCTCTTTAATAAATCAAATGTATATGATTATTTATTGTGGCATTATACTTACTCATACGTAAAAATACTTACCATGGAGAAGTGATCTTAACTTCGTTCGTAGATGATAAAGAAATCATATACTTGAGTCCGAAAATGGTTTGTAAACAATTTAACCCGACAATATAAAAAATTAATAAAACTATGTATTAACAATTATCGAAAAACTAGTGGAAAGAGAATAATATAAACCAGTTTCACCTGAAGAATCTCTTGAGAGTTAAAATTATGTAACTATATTTGTGTGAGAATTAATTCTAAACCTTGGAAGACAAGAAATCTTGGGACACAAGTTTGAGTTAATAGTTTATTTAATTGAGTTTGAGTTGGGATAGAATTGATTATTGTTTTCTTACTATTTGATAGCTTGGTGATCAAGTTTAGTTTTTAGTATAAACATAAGGTTTAGGGGTTATTGTAAAGTATGGTTTTGGTTTCAACATCAATAAAAGAGTCGATCTTGGTTGAGATCAAATTCTGTGTTCATGTTCTTGTGGCTGATTTTCAACAATTGGTATTATAGCTTAGGTGAAGCTCATCCTAGGAAGAAGATTGAGATCGAGACCTGTAAGAGGAAGATCAAGACAAAGAACAAAGAACGAAGCCACCCGAATGAATCTGTGATAGATTTGATCGATCAAGAGAAGTGAAGAAAGACAGTGTAATACGATCAAAACAAGGAGAAGAACAAACTGTGTGACTTGGGTTGTGGAAAAGATCAAAGAGGAGAACCTGCGAGCGGTTTGAACGAGGTGAAGAACGTGGTTGTCAATCCGTAATAGATTGATTAGTAACCAAGGCAGAATTATGATTAGCAAGTGATCAAACATGGGCGAAGATTTTGTGTGAAACATGATTGAATACCATGTGAAATGAGGCGAAGAATTTGAGTGATTCTGAATGGGGATGAAGGTGCGATATCTATGTAGAAAAAAGGTTATAAAGGTGATTAAACTTGAGTGATTCAAATTGGTGTGAAAAACTTGAGTGATTCGGGATATTGATAAAGATGCAAATCACGATAGTGATTATCATGATGGTGATGAACGGGTGCAGGGGTGTGATATCCGACCTAGAAGGTGAAGATGAAAAATAACTAAGACAGTCTTCGCAGATACAAGTGGTGATGCGATGTGAAAGTGGTTCAAGGATTAGAGTTAAAGAGCTACTGGTTTTGTTGGGGATTCGAGATCTAGGTGGTACAGGTTAAGAATTAAGGGGAGAATGTGAGAATTAGTTCTAAACATTGGAAGACAAGAAAACTTGGGACACAAGTTTGACTTAATAGTTTATTGAGTAAACTGCAGTTTTCGTCCATAAGATTTGTTACTATTAACAAGTTCAGTCCCTTCTTAACAGTATGAGTCCCTAATGTTATATTTCTTAACGGTTTCCATCCCTGGCCCTAAGGCCTTCCAATCTTCCGTTAGTTCCCCCTCATGTGCCCCTCACGTGAGGGGTATTTTCGTATTTTCCCTTATCAAATTCATTAGGGACGAAAACTCCTTCCAATATTCAGATTCCTTTCCAACTTTCAAACACTTCAAACCCTTATCCCCAATATTCTTCTTAAAATCAAAAACCACAAATATTTATTATCTAAACTTACCTTTCACAAAATTCATTCACAGATTATTATCAAAATCCTAACCCCAACCCCAAGAATTAAGATTCTTTAATTTCCCCTGTTGTTTAGCCATACACGTTTTGGGTGACCTCAAAATCCATTCAGGGATTTGCATACATCAAAATCAAAATCCCAACCACAAAATCCATTAAGGGATTTGCATATACCATACATGTTTCGGGAATGCTTTCTAACCGGAAAGAAGAGAATCGGTTGAGGGCGTCAGAGCCTTTGGAATGGAGGCGAGATTTGTGAGTCACTATGGAGGACCTTTCACTCATACATGTATAGATCTTGGGATTTGAGGAGGCGGCGGTGGGTGAATTCGGTGTTGACGAACGTTATGAGGAAGCCTTTGGAATGGAGGACCTTTGCATGAGGAAGCCTTTGGAATTCTTTGGAATGGAGGACCTTTCACTCGATGAGGAAGGAGCTTTTCAAGCTTTCACTCGATGATAAATGTTTGTGAGGGGGAACGAAGGAGCTGTTTAGATGAATTTGATTCATAGGCGTTAAACATAGAATTTGTTTAGATGAACAAAGGAGCTATTTTTAAACGAATTGACATGTTTGTATTGGTTCCCTAAACAATTACCAAGGCATGATAATGCGTACCGATTATAAATTTGTTTAGCGGAAGAGGTTTGAAAATTAATAAGAGAGTTACTAAAAAAAGAAATGATAGTTCATCAAAGTTCAATTTCATATATTGAACAAATAAAAGAGATATACATTTTGATGAGATAGATTTACAATGTGAACAAGTCATGACAATGGACAACACATGAACTGAGTAAAATTTTACCAGAATGTACTGGGATTGTGATCTTTTACCGTAACATTCAAGTCTTTCTATAGTATTCGCGCTATGCACTGAATTCCCTCATCACTTAATCAATGATCAACATGTTTGTTTATATGGAGGTATGTTCCTAATATTCAAGTAATTTGATGTATACCTCAAATATTTAGTTACCTTAATTACGAGCAGGTTGTGTTAGAACATAAACTTGGATGAAGATTAAAACCAATTCGGATGTTAATACGTGTGTGACATCTATGAAGTCACACGTTGCACACATGTTCTCTAGTTGGCATGAAAGTCTTCCATGTTGAATAAAGTGTCAAGTCTTTATAAAGTTTGCAGAAACATTTACTTAGTATGTTAACTCATAGCTTCATAGTAATTGACCCTTTATTTCTAGGTCTTCTAACTTGGTGAGTTATGTTGATTTACAACTTGAACTACTAAGCTATCATTAAGGGTCGGTATATGTGGAGCTACTAGCTACTAGTTGTAAAGGAAAGGGCAAGACCACCTTTCGTACATTTCTACTGGTCTAGACATTCGAATAGTGAACGAAAGACCTGGAGATCGAATCTAGAAAGCACTTCCTACAGGGTTGACGACTGTGTGGCCCTCATTCAGCTGGAAGTAGGAAATTAATCGTACCAGGTGTGCTTTTTCGTATCCTGACTACTCATATTTCACTAGCTTATTTGTACCCAGCTACCCCTTCGGCCAATTCTCAATCGTCAGCAACTCCGTCCTAGAGAATTCATATCACCTAGGTCTCATTCTCTTAGGTTGGTTTCAGCAGGAAATATAAAGAAAAGTAAGTTGGTCAAAAAGAGTCTATGTCTTTTTTTTCATTCATTTTTTTCTAAAGATTCAAAAAATATATATATAAAAAGAATAATAATAATAATTAATCAAAAAAAAAGAAAATAGCTAACAATATGAAAATGTTTCAGCGATACTCCATCTATATCCCTAGTAGTGGTTATTCTTTCCAGGACATTTGTTTGACAGGTTAAACTAGACCCCACTTTCGATTAGATAGGTTTCGGCCTAAATCAAGATAGGTCAAGGGCGTGTCGGAATGCTCGGTAGCTACTTAGTCTCATCCGAGAGTCTAATCTCCTTGTACTGCTTTTTTTCCCTTTTTAAAGAAAAAAGGCGTTTAACTGGCTCGCATGGTTCATCGGTTCCACCGAAAACTCTCATGTGTTGAAGCAGAGCGCAGTGTGCTTTAGGCGCCGAGCAAGAAAGGTCTCTTTTTTCGTTTCGGTTTATTCACTGATATGAAACTTAGCACTTGTTTTCTTATTAATTCCAGGGGCGACGACGCTCTTGAAGGAAGTCTATCCGAACCAAATTAGCACTTCTCAGAACAGGCGAGGCCTCTCCGGCGGAGCTGGGCGTCGGGGCCCTGGCTGCACTAGCGATTGGCACATAGGGGAGTGGGCTTACAGGGTGCCTATCCACCCCTCCTAGTAAGTTGTATCCGACTATCCGCCCATGGTTTCAAGTCATAACTTAAAATTAACCAGGTATTTTATGTTAAAAGATAAATGAGAATCATTTTTTATATTTTTAACGTAATTATTATATGTAAGTTTATATTTCTTGTTATAAATTTGTAATTAACAGTATCAATATGTAAAATAATAAAACAAAATAAAAATTATAGGCTAAACCGGTCGTGTTCGTAAGAATAGTATATGTATGAACTCGTACCCTTAACAAGATTTTTAATTTTCAAACCGAAAAGTCTAACACCTTTGACTCAAACTACAGTTGAAAACAAAGAACTAAATGTCAATTAATCCACTATAAATGCGTGGGGAATACAACGATGTCTATGTAGACTTATGATAGCAATATTATCCCCATCAAAATTTATAGACTAAGACGGTCAATTCTACTCCATCAATCAATATTATCCCCATTGAACTAACTTCCAAAAGGGAAAGCAAAAGGTGATGACATTGGAGATTTTGTCATCTTAATAACCTGCAACCTGCAACAAGAGCATCATGATTGTTAAATACACCCTTAAAATGAAGAAATTGTACAAGAGATAAATCCTATTTCACAAAATAACTTCTCAAAGGTCGAAGGCGTAGTATCAATTACTTGTGTTGGACTACCTTTATAGGATAGATCTGATGGACTGATTGGTACGGAATTCACTGATATTGACTCTAGATATCGCATTTCCGGTATAGCATTTATTGTTCAAGATTTCCGGTATGTAATTGACTTGTATATAAAGAATGAAAGTCTTTCGACTTCTAGTTCGATATTCCATTAGAATGACTGATGTTGGACTAGCTGACTCCCTAAGCTTTGTCGTATTGCATTAGAAAGTGGGGAATTCCATTGTCTTTGATATGCGAATTTCAAGTTGCTACTGCTTCGATAGCTGCTTTAGAGGTTGCTTAGCCGGTATCTGATTGAACTAGCTGGTATAGATTTTATTAGTTGAAAGACTCGCACTACTTACACTCACCCGGGGCGACTTGTCCTCCTTTGTTAGAACTTGATATGCATTTTGGCTTCTCTTCGTTCTGCATACTCTAGTCAAGCATGATCTTTTTTTCGAAACAATCACTTTAGCAGGGTACGGTGTACCGCGCTTTGCTACTTGATGAGAACTACTTGCTTAATAGACTTTGATACTGGCCCAAAAAGATAGAAGGATAAGGCCATCATTATTCGCTTTACAAAGCTTCGTTTTCCATTCTCTTATATGAGAGCCGATCTACTTTGGTCAACCAAAAAGACTCGTAAGGGGATCAGAACATACTCAGATAGCACAACAACGAAGGAAACCGATACTTCAGTCGGGCCATATCCATTTACTGGATAATGTGCAGGGAAGCCACCCAAAACCTTATCTAGAAGGTCACTTCTCTCTAGTTGCAACTTTAGAAATGTTACCTCGCGCTCCACGGCCGGAGGCGGACCTTATTAGGTTGAGGCGGTGACATTAACGTGACTAAGCAAAAAAATAAACGTGGTTAAATAAATTTTGCCCAGTGCTCTGCGGCGGGAGGCGGACCTTAAACGGTTGAGGCGGTGTCATTAACATGACTAAGCACAAAAAGAAACGTGGTTAAATAAATGTTGCCCCGTGCTCTGCGAGAAGCGACCCTTAAATGGTTGAGACGATGTCATTAACGTGACTAAGCACAAAAAGAAACGTGGTTAGATACATAAAAGAAACGTATGAAGTTACAGTGACTCGGTTGTGGAGATCGAAACATAGATAAAAGACAGTTATATAACGGTACCGATTATTTTCAGTCGGTGTCGGTCTCATTCTTCACGGTAGCAGCACGTATTCGCCAGTCGATATAACTCACGATACCTACAAATATTTTATTTTGAATACGGCCCCGCTTTTAACAAAATTTATATCGGGACGTCAAGAAAAAAAAACAAACAAACGAAAACTATTAAGGAAAAAATCAGATTATATATAATATAAGGGGTAAACTTGAAAGTTTCAAAAGATGAGGGGATCAAAGTTACATTTTACAAAGTTACTTAAGATGATTGACACATGAACTATCTTTTACGTACTCATGTTGTTTACCGCTTATAGTACAAATACATAAGGAATCAAATTGTTTATCTATCTACAAGTTTGTACAAAAGGTTTTGTACCTAACATTTTTATTAAACAAGTTACATAAGTTAAACCGAACACGGACCATTAACTAAACGGGTAAAAGTAAACTCGAACACAACTTATATACTAAACGAGTTACATATGACAACCCAAAACCTAGTTATTTTCATGTCGTGTTTCCTATTGTATCCCCTAGTAAAACCCAATAGCAAGATATATTGTGATTGCAAGCTGCAAAACAACAATAGGTTGATCAAATATATTGCCTAAACTTGAAATCATTAATGTAGGGTTCAAAGATCCATGACAGAGGTTGCATGTAACCACAAAACCTTTAGATATGTTGCTAGTTGGCACCATAAACCCTAACTTCAAAAAACCTTTTTGAAAAACCTTATTTGTGGATCATCATGACGACACTAGTTTAAAGTTTTAGGTTTCCTAGGGGGCCTTCCGTCCATGAGATGAGAGGAGAGAAGAGGAGACAAATATAGTGTTTTGATCTTTTTGAATGACTAGGAGGAAAATGATAATACATAAAGTTAAAACGTTATTTAAATAAGATTGAATTAAATATTCATCATCCTAATCAATTAATTAATAATTAAATAATATCTTTAATCTATCTAATTTGTAGCACTAAATTTATTTAGTTACTTAAATCAAATTCCAAAACCAATTAAACAAATAATATTGCATATTTATTTAACAAAATTTTAGAGATGGATTAGATAAGTCTCGGTAATTACACGTCCCTAAAGCCTAAAGGGATATCATAGTGGTAAAGTGATGTGTTCCATAACCAAATAATTGTGGGTTCAAATATTACATAGTATAGATGTAACGATATTAAGAGTAAGTAGCTGTAGAGTAGAGAGCGTGTTTGTCACTAGAAAAAGTTGCACAATCAAAAGTGGAGTGGTTGATGAGCTACCATGAAATTTGAAGGCTTTATGTCAACTCTATCATTAAGTTAAGGTCTATAGCAAATGAACATTTAGCCTTTAAATTGTAACATTTTGTTTGTTATTTGGAAGCATCCAATATCTTTATACCTTTCATTCCTTTTAAGATAACTTTTCTTTTTTGCTTTTTACCTTTTCTTTTTTTTCTCTTTTATGTTTGGTTTTGGATTGATACTTAAAACCCTTTAAATACAAAGCACATATAGCCGCGAATCCCATTTGGGTAAAAGTGTTCGTAGGGTCTCATAGTCACAAGTGGGACTACAATTTCACAAAAAACATATCGATCACTAATAATAAGCATAACAAAAGAGTACTAAAAAACTTGCCAAACTTTGTCTTCAAAATAAAGTGAAAGAAATTCATGGTTCAATTTAAAACTATTAAACTTTATAAACCGGTTGTCGGTATTGTTTCATGGTCGGTTTTTTAAAATTTTGCAGTCGGTTGGTTTAGAAATTTTAAACCGTACCGTATATTTTGGTTATCAATAAAAAAACTATAGGAGGACACATTGGAGTATCTAACTCATTATACTATATTTAGACAATTAATCATTTTAAGGTGAATTAAATACATGATTGAGTTTTTGCTTAATAATACACGTGTGGCTCGACTATATAAAAAACTACGCGGTTGCTTAAGGCCCTCATATTTAAGAGACCCTAATTTTTAAGATTTAACTTCGTCTAATTTTCAGATTTTAACAAAGAGAACAAAAAATCAGTGTACCTGTAAGAATTTTATTTTTACTAAAACGCACTTCAACTTTAATACGTGTGATTATGTGACTTTAAAAATGTATAAAAAAATATGCATCATCATATTTCCATGTGTTATGATGTAAGAAAAAAATTATATTTTTCATAAAAATAACCCAAAAAAGATTAAGCCATCCCTAATAACACAACACATGAGCCAAAGAGGTTGTGGTGTAGTGGTATGTGTTGTGATTGAGGTGAGGCCTGAAATCTCAAAGGACCCGGGTTCAATCCCTGTCACCACCATTAATTTCTGAGGCATGCAAATGAGGCCTAGTTCTTAGGCTGATGCACCAGGGTCTTACCCACGCCGATACAGGGTTCGAGCCTTGGCTCTCCCTCAAGCCCGAAAGGGGCCGTATTGGGTGGGATTTTTCCTTGGATGCTCTCCAACTCTGACGTCAAGTGGGCTCGGTTAAGACAACATATTGGCCGGAGTTAGACGAGGCTCTCCCATGTAACGGGAGGGTACTGATGGGATGCGGATTTTGTGTGTTTATAGTGTTTTAATCCCGCGTTTTTACATATTTTTCTTATCACATATGTTTGGATAGCGAATACTACGAGGTAATATGTTTTGTAGGTAGACGGGATTAAAAGGAAGGTGTTAGAGCAAGTTGAAATGCAGGTTACGGGAATCGGAACGAAGAAACGAAGAAGTGAAAAAGGGCTGGCAGTAACTTACGGCCAGGCCACAGTAACTTACGGTGGCCGTAAGTTACGGTGAATCGAGCGTAACTTACGGTGGAAAGAAAATCAAAAAGTTTGGCCGTAAACCAGAAGCTACTAGCCGTAAGTTAGAATTTGGAATTTGTTGGCCGTAAGTTACGACCATATCACCGTAAGTTACGGTGGTCGGGAAAACAGAAAGACGCGGAACTTCGGGGACACAGCCGATTTTGAGGTTTATTTGGGGGTTTCTTCCCCAAATCGAAAGCCATCTCTTACACAACACTTTGAGGCGATTTTTAGAGGATTGACACACCCACTTGAAGATTGAAGATGATCTCCCTCACCATGAGCGGGTGATTCACTTGTGGCTTCCTCCAGGCAGACGGTTCGTATAGGTTTTTGTATTTGATTCAGTTTATTCATGTTTGGATCTTGTTAGTTTCTGACAATAACTTGAGAGATTGATGTATTAGTTGATTTAAACAGTTTATAATTATGCTTTGAGTTTGCTTGCTTTACGATCTTGTTCGGTTGATGACAAAACCTAGTAGCAGGGTTGGGTGACTAAAGGGGGTAACTTGGTATTCATAAATTGGGTGATTGAATTATACTGGTTTGTGACGAAACTAGTTGTATAGGTTTTCTGACAAAGAATCTGTCTTCAATTACTGTTTCAACTAATTTTCCAACACTATGTCTATGTGGTGTCCAATTGAATAACTGAGTTTTGCATAAACCTAGAATCTGAAGTTTGGAGGAGGTTGCATCTTTATTTGATCTGTGTTTTTATTTTAATTATCAAACTAAGCAATTCCACTAACCACTGATTCCTCGTGGATACGATACTCTTCTTACCCTTACTAGTTAAGTGTTTAAGGATTGTTTTTGACCGACCTAACGACATCGATCAAAATGGCGCCGTTGCCGGGGAATCGGTGCGCTTAGTTTTGTTGCTTTAGTTTAGTGTTCTTTAGTTGATTTTTATTTTATTTTTTGTTTAACAAAAACTCAAAAAGATTTTTCTTATTTTTGCTTTTATTTTTATTTTGTTTATTTTTTCGTTCAGAACTACTTGGGTGTGTTAGTTGTGCAGGTCGGCATGGACAGGAATTATATTGATGATCAATACTACTATGAGTCATGTAGTAATTGTGGCATTACTGGCCACTGGGCTCAAGATTGCCCAAGATACAACTCACATGGTGGTGGTCCTGAGTATCAAAGCTATCAGGAAAATTATAATCAAGACTACCACCCGAGCGGACCACCGGAACAAGACAACTATCAATCTGAACTGGATGTCATCCGGTCAGATATGAAGGAGATGACCAAAGTGGTAGAAGCAGTGGTGCAATAACAGGAAAGCCAGGCAAAAGCTCATCAAGCTTTGATAGATCTTGTTTCCCACTTAACTGGGATTGTTGCAAGCATCATCAAAGAAGTATGCAAGCCTTGCAGTGCACATCAATTCTCAAGTTCCCAAACCACAAACAGTGCACACCTAAATGATGTAAGTCTTCAACCCTCATCTGATTTGTCTGATGTTGAACATACTCCACCACTGGTAGTAGAGAGAGTGGTGGAGTATAATGAGTCTGAATCTGATCATAATCAGGATTTTATTTCACAGAATAATTTGAAAACTGAAAATGTGAATGAACCTGTAAAAATCCCGTTTCCAGATGCTCTAATCAAACCATTTTTAAAAGAAAAAGATCCAACACAGGATGAACGATGGGAAAAGTTTGAGAAGCGTAAAATTAACTCGTTATTTTTAAATATGCTTAAACAAGATCCTGATAATGTTGAATGTCTAAAAGGTTTGAGTACCCGAAAGCGACGGCATAAATGTCCCGAGCAAGTAAAATTGAGTGTCAGTGTGAATGCCGTGTTTACGGGTACCCTTCCCCCGAAACTCCAAGATCCAGGGGCACCTATTATTTCAATTCAAATAGGTGAAATTACATTGAATAGAGCATTACTAGATCTTGGAGCATCTGTGAGCATAATTCCAGGGAGCCTGTATGATCAACATGAATTTGGTCCATTACAGAGAGTTAACACCACCGTGGTGTTGGCTGATCAGACTCCCGCACATCCTCGGGGGATTGTAAAGGATGTGATTGTGAAGGTAGGAGAGCTTTATTACCCAGTGGATTTCTTGGTGTTGGATTGTGTCAAGAACACAGAGCCAACTATTATTTTGGGTAGACCGTTCTTGGCCACTGCTCAGGCAAATATTAACTGTGCTGAGGGAACGGTAAGGATGAGGTTTGGGGCTCAGAAAATGAGTCTTAAATTATTTTCAAACTTGCAAAACCCAAAAGCTAACAAAGGTGGATCACCTGAAAAGGTGAATCACATAGTCGAGAATGCTTGTGTTGTGTTTGACAGGTCAGCTGAGATGAAGAATGGTGAGACTCCAGACAATGGGAAGAAAAGGGTCAGAAAGAGAAAGCGGAAAGGGAAGAAACCACGAGTTCATGATGTAGATCAAGAACTCTTTTCTCTGTTTATGAAGGCTTGAAGAAAATTGGATGATGAGAGGAATTTAAGTGTGGGGAAGGAGGACTGCAAGCATCCCACCCGACCACCATGAACGAAGTAAGGTACACTGCGTCTGGCTGAGGACGTTAAACTTAGCACTCTTAGGAGGTAGCCTAAGGTATGTTTTACATTCATGTCTAGTTAAATGAACTTTGCGGGTGTGTTCAATAGAAACCCTCACGAGACTCAACTCGTCCACTCGGGCTACCGAGGGGTTTAAAAGGCTTGATGCATATGCTAAATGCATTCGTGATTCCTACGAAAGTGAGTTAGGACTTTGTTTGATTTTTTTTGTGTTTTTGTGTGCGAGCCGGCCAAGTGTGGGGAAGTTTCATGTGTGTTCAAGTCAGTTTGATGCTCTTAGGTTGATTCGAGTTTAACTTTGCAGGTTCTCCATTCGGGTGGTGATTTCCGATTCTCGCTTGATTTTTGTAAAAGCTGCCCGTTTGCATCTGTGGAGCTCGATAACGAATGAAATGCTATACGATCGCATATCCAGCTAAGTTATTTAATCTTTGTTAATGTCTTTTAGTTTTTGTTTCTCTTCCTACATTGAGGGCAATGTAGTGTTTAAGTGTGGGGAGGGAGACTTTCGTCTAAGTTGTTAGTGAGTCTGTATTTTGAGTCATAAAAAAAGGATATCTATAAAAATTAAAAAATTAAAAAAATGTCATTGAATTAGAATTTTTGCAAATAAATGGAAAATGATAGATAGAATTGGAAACTGCTTGTGAATTGAAATAAAAAAAATAAAGAATAGAAAGCGCGTCTGATTTGTAATGTTTTGGTAGGCCCAGCCGACTTAAGAGCTTAAATATCCTGATAATGTATCTAGATTTAAATGAATAATTAATTCAGAATATCTTGTGGGTTCTCATCTTAGGGGTGTCGGTAAGGTTGAAACTGTCAACATAAGGTGATAGGTACCTTTATAAACAAAAATTTATAAGTTTTTAAAATTATTTGGCACACCGCTTTATTTTTATGAAAATAAATTTGAAAGTTGGTGGCGCCCGCATTCCATAATCCATCTTGCATGAGCTTAATTAAATCAATTGAAAGCTTGAGTTTCGCCTACGTGTTTCCCTTCGG
Organism: Smallanthus sonchifolius; assembly: GCA_023525975.1. Taxonomy (NCBI): domain Eukaryota; kingdom Viridiplantae; phylum Streptophyta; class Magnoliopsida; order Asterales; family Asteraceae; genus Smallanthus; species Smallanthus sonchifolius. Next base: position 52,405,048 of record CM042041.1, on the reverse strand, counting down.
GATGGTGACTTGAAGGATACACCCATGGGCGGGACTTAGGTGATCAATAAGTTTGGATGACTAAGTTAGGTTTATGTGTTTCCCTTCGGGATGGTGACTTGAAGGATACACCTCTATTCCGAAGCTTATGAATTTCATTGCTTAAGAACTGCAGCCTACGTGTCATATATCGTGTTCCAGCGTGATTGAAACACCACTGGGTTAGGTTCGTTCATAAAATAATAATAAAAGCTAAAAACATGCACCCATCGATCCATAATTCCATAATTTTCAAAAACAAATAAATTGGTGTTTATAATGGTGGGAAATCTATATGGTTTAACCCGGGCCTAAGCATCACCTTGAGATTGAATTAGGCTAAGTCGTAGCTTTCTGAGTATGAGACCCATAGATAGACCGTTGGCTTGGTAATAGATAGAATAATAGATCACATAATCGGGTGCTCGAGGTTCGGTGGTTGGGTTTAGTCGGATAGAAATATCAATTGTTACAGTTAGCGCGTGATTATATTTGAAATGAATGAGAGTGTGAAAAGCAGGTTCCCAATTATGATTCCATTGCAAATATTTTTCGGGACGAAAAAAAGATAAGTGTGGGGATGTGATGGGATGCGGATTTTGTGTGTTTATAGTGTTTTAATCCCGCGTTTTTACATATTTTTCTTATCACATATGTTTGGATAGCGAATACTACGAGGTAATATGTTTTGTAGGTAGACGGGATTAAAAGGAAGGTGTTAGAGCAAGTTGAAATGCAGGTTACGGGAATCGGAACGAAGAAACGAAGAAGTGAAAAAGGGCTGGCAGTAACTTACGGCCAGGCCACAGTAACTTACGGTGGCCGTAAGTTACGGTGAATCGAGCGTAACTTACGGTGGAAAGAAAATCAAAAAGTTTGGCCGTAAACCAGAAGCTACTAGCCGTAAGTTAGAATTTGGAATTTGTTGGCCGTAAGTTACGACCATATCACCGTAAGTTACGGTGGTCGGGAAAACAGAAAGACGCGGAACTTCGGGGACACAGCCGATTTTGAGGTTTATTTGGGGGTTTCTTCCCCAAATCGAAAGCCATCTCTTACACAACACTTTGAGGCGATTTTTAGAGGATTGACACACCCACTTGAAGATTGAAGATGATCTCCCTCACCATGAGCGGGTGATTCACTTGTGGCTTCCTCCAGGCGGACGGTTCGTATAGGTTTTTGTATTTGATTCAGTTTATTCATGTTTGGATCTTGTTAGTTTCTGACAATAACTTGAGAGATTGATGTATTAGTTGATTTAAACAGTTTATGATTATGCTTTGAGTTTGCTTGCTTTACGATCTTGTTCGGTTGATGACAAAACCTAGTAGTAGGGTTGGGTGACTAAAGGGGGTAACTTGGTATTCATAAATTGGGTGATTGAATTATACTGGTTTGTGACGAAACTAGTTGTATAGGTTTTCTGACAAAGAATCTGTCTTCAATTACTGTTTCAACTAATTTTCCAACACTATGTCTATGTGGTGTCCAATTGAATAACTGAGTTTTGCATAAACCTAGAATCTGAAGTTTGGAGGAGGTTGCATCTTTATTTGATCTGTGTTTTTATTTTAATTATCAAACTAAGCAATTCCACTAACCACTGATTCCTCGTGGATACGATACTCTTCTTACCCTTACTAGTTAAGTGTTTAAGGATTGTTTTTGACCGACCTAACGACATCGATCAGGTACGATGTCACAACATTCAACGTTAGCCGTTAAAAAAAACACACACACACAACACATGAATTCGGTCTTTTAAGTTTTAGTCATTGAAACATTATTGCTACTTTATTTTAATCATATTTTAAACATTTTTCTATTCCAAAGACCCAATAAACTCACTCAAACCATTAGTAAATTATTTCCATTTGCATACACCTTTTAACAACAAGGGCATGCCAACAAAGTCCAGTGTATATAAATGGCGGTATGGGACAAAGGTGAAAGAAGACAGTCACCATCTCCCACTTCCCTGCAACAAAGAGTCTCTACAAACCACAATGTGGCCATCACATTTTCAATCTCTAATCAACCAAATTTCCAAGCCAGAATGAACCCTCTTTGATTTCATCTTTCTTCATCCATTACAACCCTATCTTTTTCCCCTTTTGACCTTTGTTATACTTTCAACAAAAGCCCACAAATACCCAAGAAGAAAAGCTATAAAGATTCTGCATTTCTTCACTGTTAAGCCTTACAAAGATGAACCCTCATTTCTTTCCCATTCTTTAAACCCCTTTTGTGTTCATATACCATAATTGCAAGACAAAAAGTTGGAGTTTTGACCTTGATTTCAGAGGTTTTTTTAGGACCCACTTCTCAGTTTGCATTTATGTTTGTGGGTCTGTAAAAGTTTCAATCTTGGATACTGATGGTAATTTCTTTCTGCTCTTTAATATACTGGAAAATGTGACTTTTTGCTTTTTTTTTCTGTAAAGATTGCTAAAGTTGATGGTGATTTGTGTTTCATTTGTAGAAATGAGTTTTGCAGAGTGTAGTACTAGCAGTAGCATGGCTGAAATTGGATCAATGGCATGTGTTCACAAGCGTTCTAAAAGGTACCTAATTTCTTGTGACATTTGGTGCATAATATTGATTGATTTCTTGTGTGTGTATAATATATGCTATTTAGTTTAAGTTATAGATGTTTAAGGTGTCACTAAGCTTATCAAGTGTTTTTTTTTTTTTTTTTTTTTTGCATTTAACATTGGCAGCTTTCCAGACAAGAATGTACTTAAAGATGATCTCATGGAACCTTCTCAAGGTTTTAAGTTGGTAAGTATGCTTTCACTTAATCTGTTATGTACTTGAAGAAGAAAAGATTTATATTATATAAAAGTTATTGTGATTTGTGGGGATGTATGACTATGAGGAGTCAAACTTCAGATCTCAAACTCTCTGTACATTTGACATTGGATTGAAACAGTCAACAGAACAGATACGTTGTAGGAAATAATAGATGAACACAAGAACTACAGAGTAAAATAAGATATCAAAATGTTTTTTTTATAGATGTTGCTAATTTTGATAGGTTTGTCTAATATTTAAAATAATATATCAAAATTGCTACAAAATTAAAAAAATGAAACAATATCTAAATTTATGGGAGAACTTTGGTATTATAAGCGCGTGAATTTGGCCTGAGGCGATTGGAAAAAAACGCACCAGGGCCTTGAGGCGGCACTTCATACACATCCCGGTCAAAACTGGTCAAAGTTAGGTTTGTAGAAGGCTGATATGTAGAAACGACCAAAGGGATGAAGAGATTATGAATGTGTTACTTGATAAAAAGGTTTATATGTAAAAAGGATGACAGAGATGCGGCTTTTGGCTGTACATAAAGCATTTTTGGTTGTACATAGAGCAACTAATTTCCTGCATATAATATCAGGATAAGGGTCATGTGAAGAATTGCAAGATTACTAAGAAGAATCACTTGCCTAATTCTGAAATCCGGATCTCGTTAAAGGATGAGGTACATTTCTGAACATTTATTGAAGTTAAAAACAACTTTCACATCCCCTTTTACAACCCTCATTCAATTCTTTTCGGGAGATTCTAAACACACGCCACTGTCATACTATACAATATACATGCACCCCTGACACATCAAACGTGCCGTACGACTTATACGGGTCGTATGAGGTGTCTATAATGTTATACGGGCCGTATGAAGGTTATACCGACATAGGAAGTGATTGATGTGACAGAGTACACAACTGACAAAGCCATATGGCCCGTATGACCTATTATCGTCTTCTATACGGGGCCGTATGACGATGGGGGGTGGTGTACGTATAGTAGCACCCTTCTTTCCAAAATTTCTTAACCTTTTTCATCTTTTTCAGATATTGCAGCTCCAGAAAAGGCTGCAAGACCAAGTTAGCGTGCGGGGTGCTTTTGAACAATCACTAGGCTGTAGAAATTCTAACCATATCACAAATCAAGCCTCTGTTCCGAAGGTAACTTTAGATTCCGTGTAGCAAGTTAGCAATAGACGCGTATTTGTTTCATATATGTATACATTGACCGATAAATGAACTTCATTTCTGGTAACGATTGCAGCCTGCAATAGAGCTTATTAGAGAAATAGCAGTTTTAGAGTATGAAGTTTCACACTTGGAGCAATATCTTCTCTCATTGTACCGAAAGACGTTTGATCAACAAATTTCATGTCCATCACCATTAAGAAATGATCAAACGTTAAAACCAACATTAATTACTCCAAGAGGGAAGATTCTAGAAACTTCTAGAGCTGATGTCTCGTTACAAGCCAATCCTAATAGATGTTTTGAACAAGATGAAGCTTTAGATTCCGGTCTTCAACATTGTCACTCTTCCGTAACAAGAACTTCACCCAAAATTCTTGGCAAAGCTTTACGCGCTTGTCACTCTCAACCACCATCTATGACAGAGGTACCTTCAAATTTTAACAAAAAAATGTCAAATTTCATTATAAAATCTTTTACATAAGATGTTTTAAGTTTATGAGTTTGTATGGTTTCTATACAGTTCGCTCATACGTCTTCACACGTAGCTAGTCTAGCTGAACATCTCGGTACTAAGATAACCGATCATGTTCCCATGACGCCAAACAAGGTTTCAGAAGATATGGTGAAGTGCATGTCGGTTATATACTGCAAGCTTGCTGACCCAACATTACCTAACCATGGCCTCTCATCTCCTACATCATCTTTTTCATCCATGAACACTTTCTCACCAAAAAACCTCCCAGATACGATGTGGGGTCCAGGGTTTAGGAGAGATTCATCATCTTTTGATGTGCAGTTAGATAACCCTTTTCATATTCAAGGACTTAAGGAGTTCAGTGGACCTTACAATACGATGGTTGAAATTCGATGTCTTTATAAAGATAACCAGAGACTTGGTGAAGTCGAACACATGTTGCAACACTTCAGGTGATTGGATAAAAACATTTTGTTCACTAATTTCTTCTGGTTATGTTTATTTGGATTAAATTGCGTTGTTTTAGGTCACTTGTTTCTCAATTAGAAGATGTAAATCCAAAGAAACTGAAGCATGAAGAGAAGCTAGCCTTTTGGATTAATGTGCATAATGCATTGGTGATGCATGTATGAATTTCATTCATCAAGTTATATGATTGGTTTATTAGCATGATATATAAAGTGACATTGTGTTCTTGTGTAAAAAACAGGCTGTTTTGGCATATGGAATCCCACAAAACAATATGAAGAGAGTTTTCCTGCGGTTGAAGGTAAGCAAAAGGTGTTGAATGTTTAATTTGTTGTTTCTTGCAACTGTTATCATATTTGTGTTATGACGCAGAGCGTAATACAAAAGATAAAAAAAAAAAGATCACTCTTTAAAGAAACTTTGATGAATTTATGAATGAGACAACCATTACATCGAGACATGCCTTTTTAGATGGAAAATCTTGAAAAATGAAAATTGACCGCCTAAACTTGAAATTAAATGACTAAAATAAACGTGCGAATTACGATGTTTTTTTACAATTACAACGATATCAATCAAAATCACTAAATTTGGGAGGAAAAAAACTGATAAAGTCAGAATCAGGGCTCCAAACGAAGGAATTTGTGTCTGAATGTTATGCCCATTACTCCATTTCGGTTAATATTTTTCGGGCCCTGTAACTCCAAACAGGTCAAAAGTTACACCCATATTATGTTGGTCCTTCTCCACCCACTTCCTTATGTCCGTTGGTCCAAATACGAGTCTGTCAATTCTTAGTTCATCTCCCAATCATGTTATTATCAACATTCAACTCTAAATGCATCTTTTTTTATGGGATGATTTAGGCTGCGTATAATGTTGGTGGTCACATAGTAAGTGCAGATGTGATTCAGACCCGTATTCTGGGATGTCGAATGTCTCGTCCTAGTCAGGTAGATCCTTGCTTTAGAACTCGATCTTCTAAAACTTTTATCATGCTTCCAGTACATAAAATCATGAATTCGTTTCTGTAGTGGCTTCGTCTGTTATTATTATCTTCAAGAACAAAACTAAGATCAGGAGACGAACGCCAAGCGTATGCCATCGGTCATCAAGAACCCCTTTTGCACTTTGCACTATGTTCAGGATGCCATTCTGATCCCGCGGTACACATTCTTGATTTCAAAAAAGAAAAACATTTTTTGCATAATTTACATGAATCTTCATTCTTTAACTTGAAACGAAACATGTTCTTGCAGGTGCGCGTTTACACCCCAAAACGCGTCTTCCAAGAGCTAGAAACAGCCAAAGAAGAGTTCATCCTGGCCACACTCGGTGTAGGAAAAGATCAAAGAATTCTTCTACCAAAAACCGTCGAAACCTTTGCCAAAGATTCAGGACTATGCACAGCCGGTGTGATCGAAATGATCCAACTTTATTTACCAGACGCATCTAAAGAAAGCATAAACAAACACCCTATATCCAAACCGCGAAAAAAACTTGAATGGGTTCCTCATGATTTTAGCTTTAGGTATCTGGTTTCTAAAGATCTTGTCAAATGATCATTCAACATGTTCTGTTCTCCTTTTCTTGTTAATGAAGTAGATGCTTTAGTCTTTAGCAATTAGCAATGTATATTTTGCAATAGTGAGTTGTACATCATGCGGTAACAGTTGTGCAATGTTTTCATCACCTTAACACTTCCAATTACTGCATCCCAGATGCTACATTGGTCCCCTAAACTGCTAAACATAAATCAATTAAAAAAAAATTTTATTTTAATGCTTGAAAATGATCTTGATTCAGTAGGGGCTTTCACCAATCACATTCCCAGGAGGATTATAAAAGCAAATCGCCAATGTTGACTGGTCCGGAAGACAGTTGGCCAAAGCACACCCCAGCTCCGCCGAGCTCCGCCACACCACCTGCGTGTACACCCCGCACCGGTGGTCCGGCGAACACGAGTTGTTATCATGGGTGTAATACATCTTCTCAGCAACCCAATTCTCCACCACTTTCCTCGGCGTGACCACCTCTCCGGTGGCCCACATCTGGTTCCCACCGTACTTGCCGCTGGTTAAATTTGCAAACCGGCAGTTTTCCCGGTCGCGCTGGAACCGGACTAAGAGGCTGGTGGCTTTGGCCAGCTGGAAGTTCCACTTCAACGGGCCCACACCCACTTCGGCTCTTGCTTGGTTGTGGGCGTCAAGGTACTCCTGACCGTCGGATGGTATCACCACCGCCGGTGGTGGTTGTGCGGTGGCGCACCATAGCAACACTGCCAAGAAAAAGATCTTCATTTTTGGTGTCACAACAAAATTCTGATTGTGGTACTTTTTATTTATGGATTTTTATTGTTGATTGACGAAAATGCCCTTGTTTTGGTTAGTTTGTTGTGAAGATGGAAATGGGTGTTGAAGGGTAGTTTGGTCTTTTTAGTTTATGTTCAAAATAATTTGATGTGATTATTGACGGGCAGTTGGCAAATGGTACCCACGTGATGTGATTTTAATTTAGCATCCGCACGTGAATTAGTTTTGGAAGTTCTCACCGATGGGTCTATAAGTCTATTCTTTATTCTTTTTTGGTGTATTAAAGATCGGGCCCATAAAGGGAGAGTTGTTTACGTGTTGGGCTAAAAGAAGCCCATTTTATCAAAAAGGGGCTATCGGATCGGACACCCGTTATGATGTGAGGATTGAGGATAGAGGTGATCAAAAGAACCGGAACCGAATCCGATCCGATGGATTATCCAAAACCGGATCCGGCTAGAACCGGTTTTTTTGGAACCGGACCGGATTTTTTGAGAACCGCCGGATCCAGAACCGGTTCCAAGGTTTTGTCCGGACCGGATAAAAATCGGACAAAATGGAACCGGACAAAATCGGACACAAAAAAATCCGGAAAAAAACCGGTTCCAATCGGATAAAACCGGATCCGATCCGGAACCGGTTCCATAAAAACCGGTTCCAATCGGATAAAACCGGATCCGATCCGGAACCGGTTCCAAATAGGTTCCAAGTCTCCACTCCCATAACCGGATCCGATCCGGAACCGGTTCCAATGGGTCCGGTTCTTGACCATCGTTGACGGAACCGGTCCGGATCGGATCCGGAACCGGTTCCGGAAAAAAACCGGTTTGTGCACCTCTAATTGAGGAGTTGTGTTAAAAAACCTCTCTTGCGTTTATTCTTGAGCTTTTAAGAAAAGATAGTGAAATAAATTAAAACCCAAAGATCACTATGCCATTGTTACCTATGATTAATAACCGGTGTCTGGGCTATCGGTTAATAATCGAACCGGTTATTGGTTAACGTGGTCAAAACCGGTTATTCAAGCATGATGTTTTTTTAGATGGAAAGATTCAATGTTTGTTGCAAGTATCAGCAATGCCCAGGGAATATTGAAAAGGCGTAAGCCAGTCATGAAAACTTCTAAACTAAGAAAAGTGATAATGCGGCTTAACAAATCAGTATAAGATACAAAGCGAAACCACAAAAGATAAAGATTACTGTTTCGAGAAAAAAAATGTAATATCATTCGATGTCTTAAACTATTACATTATGCCCCTCCTATAGAGAGTCTATTTTTGGCAGGTTTGGCCAAATCCTGAAATTTAAAATTGACGATTGAAATTAGATGCATAGATGAACGCGTGAATTACTAAATTCAAAAGTTCACACATTTTTTCAATAAAAGTGAAATAAATGAAAATTGATAAATTTGGGAAAACCTGAAGGCCAAAATTAGATTCCAGATGATGGAATTCGAGTCTTATAATCATGGCAAACAATCTATTGATATTGTCACCATATCATGTCCGTTGAGTCATTTCTGTCCATAAGCAATGGGTCTGTAACTTCAAACAAATTAACAAATATGCTTATTTTAAGTTGAGTCGTTTTCTTTGTTCTTGTCCACATGCTTCAAGTATAAACATGCCATCTCCCATGTATCAACTTTGTTTCATTTGAAAAGCCCATAAGAATAATACTATTCACATAAAACAAAGTTTTATTATAGTTTTTTTAAGAAACCACAAACCCCCTAGATGTTGGTGCATGTATATTGTCTCACGATTCACGAAGCAAGTGATCTTGAAAACATGCATATGTGCCCACTATAAATTGTTTATTTTATTAATGTTAAAAATTAAAAAAAATATATAAATTAAGATTATTCTAAGATACTTATATGTTCTTATAATGGGCCTCATTTAAAAAATACTAAACAAAATATCACAAGTCAAAAGATGAATAAGTCAACAAGTGAAACACTGATGCATGATATGCCTACCAAGTTTCTATAAAACAAACAAAATGGACTACTCAATTCACAGTCGGACTGTAGATTAACCGTGATTTTGTAAGTAAATAAATTCAAATTTATTTAAAGTTGTATTTTACAAAATATAAAAATCATTTGAATAATTGCTATTTATATAACTACTTATAAACATACAATTAATTTAATAATAATCAAAAGATAATAGCTCTTAATTTATAAATATAAAACAAGTTTTAATTAAGTTACAAAACTTAATTTATAAAACATTTATTTAAAAATTGTTTTTAAAAGAATATGTATAACGTTATTATGTTTGGAGCAAAATAGTTGGGCTAAAATTATTTAAATGTGATATTGGGCCAAATTCTTCAAAAAGAAAAATAATCGAACTGTTTTGGCTCATTAGTCTCCTCCTCAACTACAGGGCCGGCTCATATCTATATCTATATATATACTATATAATAAATAAAGGTTTTTTAGTGTCACGTGTCACCTCCATATTCATTGTCATCGTCTTTTTCTCGCATCTCTCTCTTATTTAATGCACTTCTTTCTTTTAATAATATATATAATTTAAAAAATATTAATTATACTAATAAAACACATTTATATTAAATTATCCCTTATTATAAAATACTTTGAAATTTAATTATGTAACTTTTATTTCAATCAAATAGTAATGAAAGTCAAATTAAATTAAATAGTAATTAAAGTATTTTAGAAACCCAATTATATATATAATTTTAACATATTTTGAGTTTGTTTTTATCCTTAGTATATGTAGAATTAGGTTTAGATAAAAAAGATTCTAATTCTAAAAAAGGTGAAAAGGATTTATGGCCATTACTTCAAATTGTAGAAAATATGTAAAGGTTGATATTAAATTGTTGGAGAAAAAGTTGTTAGAATAATATTTTTGTCTTGGTCACTTTTGTTGACTTTTTATCAAGTTCTCCCCCCTCATTTTTAAACGTTCATAACTTTTACATACGACATTATTTTTTCAAACAAATTACACCATAAAAACGAGTGTTTTTTATATTTAAAACGAGTATAGTGTCGTTATAAACAAAAACGAAAAAAAAATTTACGTTTTGCAGCTTATTGTATAATTAGTCAGGTCATTGTATAATACAAGTTCATTGTGTAAAACAAGTTCCCTGTGTTATATGTATTTATCATTGTGTTTTACGTTTTCCAGCTCATTGTGTAATTAGTTAGGTCATTGTGTAATACAAGTTCATTGTGTAATACCACGTCTTGTCATTGTGTAATATATAGTCATTGTGTAATTAGTCAGGTCATTGTGTAATACAAGTTCATTGTGTAATTAGTCAGGTAATTGTGTAATACAAGTTCATTGTCTAATATCACGTCTGGTCATTATGTAATATCTGGTCATTGTGTAATTAGTCAGGTCATTGTGTAATACAAGTTCATTATGTAATTAGTTAGTTCATTGTGTAAAATCACGTATGGTTATTGTGTAATATCTGGTCATTGTGTAATTAGTCAGGTCATTGTGTAATACAAGTTTATTGTGTAATTAGTCAGGTCATTGTGTAATACAAGTTAATTGTGTAATTAGTCTGATCATTGTGTAATACCACGTCTGTAATGACCTAGTATATTACACAATGACCATTATGTCCTCATTTTAAAAACAATAAAAGGACACATGTCAAGCCCAGAATCCTTTTTACCTTTCTTATTTTTAAAATCATTTTTACTATAACCTAACCTAGTATATGTAATATATTTTTACACCTGTAAGAGATTTAAAAATTTTATATATTGATACTTTTTAATTTGCATCCCGTCTAAACTAGTATTGATATAAAATTATGCGAGCGATTAGGGGCCCCAAATTCTGGGGGCTTCTTTTTCAAAATGTTATACATGTAAAATTCATGTTTAAATTTATTGGGCTAGTTGATAATTTAATTTGAGTTTAGCCTAGTGGTATCTGCTCCTTTTTTTTCCCTCAGGAAGCGTGGGTTCTATTCCCAGAACACGTTTCTTTTTAATGTCTTCATAAGTTTGGTTTCTTTTTATTGATACGCACTTTATTATATTATTATTTAATTGTTGGTTTCTTTTTTATACGAGTTCATAGGTTTGGTTTTGGTTTCTTTTTTATACGAATTCATAGGTTTGGTTTCTTTTTCTTATTAATGTATTTTAATGTTATCATTATTTTACCGTTGATTTCTTTTTTATAATAACTACTTTTATTGTATTATTAATAGGTATTTTTATTACATTATTATTTAATTCTTGGTTTCTTTTTATAATAATTGGTTTCTTTTTGTTTCGTCTCTTATTGGTTTCTTTTTATTACGTCTCCACGAGGGAATACATAGTTATTTTGTTAATATTATTTAGTCATTGGTATCGTTTTATTATCAGCGTTGATATGGCATTGTTACGGTTCCAAATTTTAAATAAAAATAATTCAAAAACCGTATTAAAATGTATCAACTATTATAAAATATTTAAGTGTATATTTTTATTCGGTACCCTAAATTTTTTTTTTGAAAAAGGGCCCCCGTATTTTTGCTTCGATTTGGGCCTCCAAATTGCTTGAGCCGGCCCTGCTCAACTACTGACTCACAGAGCCAAACTAGAAGGGGCCGTATTCTTAACCAAACGTGTCGTATCGCAGACCAGTAATATGGGCCATATCTGATAAATACAGACCATTTTAGTGGGCATATAATACGAGTCCCCACAGGCTAGTGGTAAAAGTGGCCTAGTGGTAAGGAGGCCTGGGCTCTCCAAAGGAGACACAGGTTCAATCCCTACTTGCTCTACTTTGGGAGTGGCCAGCCCACGTCGATGATCGGGGAATGCAAAGTCAAGTTCTGAGCAAAAAAGAGATCGTAGGGCAGAGATAGCAGTTCGAACCCCACACCTTGACCTTGGTTGAAAACCGTGAGCCGATTGCCCCATGCGATATTCTTGGCCGTGGGTATCGCAGGCCGGTTAGCGAGTCCGGAAAACTCGTTTTTTATACAATCCGGACTTTTCCAGCTAACCCCGTTAACAAAATCCAGTTAAAATTAACCTAATTAACTTAACTCAAACTTCAGGGACTAATTCTGTCAATAATCCAAACCTAAACTCCAGGGACTAGTTATGTAATATCCCTAAAGTTGACTGTTGACTTTTAGAAAGTCAAAATCCCAGTTCTGTTGACTTTTGAGGTCAAACTAACAAGGTCTAAACCCAATTCAAACTCTAGGGACTAGTTTTGACAAACTCAAAAACTCCAATTCACATAAAACTACAAGGACTGAACCTGCCAAGTCCTAAAACCCAATCAATTGACTCCTCAAAGTCAAAATCATATGAAAACCCGTTTTGTTGACTTTACAAGTCAAACCGGATACAATCCTCATTCAAATTCGAATCCAAGAACCGATCTTCGTGCAAATTGGTAACGGAAACACAATCATATCATTAACGATCGTCATTAGGACATTTAACAACTGCATTCATCACGAATTAATCCAAATTATGATAATTAAATCGTAACAGCCGATTCAATGCTGTCATCAATCGAATTCGTGTGTTATTCTCCCAAACCGATCCTCTGCGCACACTCAACGAACACTACAGGAGCAATACCAACAGTCAATTTCGCCGGAGACGTAGTCGAAGCCAACGGAAACCAAGCACACCGAAGACGAAACCCACCCTAGTCGATCTCGGTCAATTCACAACTGTTTCTGGTAAATTAACACATCCTCACTTTCGTTTGTACCTCGTGATGAAAAGCCCTATGTTAATTAGGGCTTATATCATCGAATTCAGGATGAACCCGATTCTAGGGTTCATACAATTTTGGTTTGATCGAACTCCTATCCAAACCCTATTTCAATCAAATTAAATCCTTTCATTAGTTTCGCAATTCTCAGGGATATGAAAGCCCTATGTTTATTTTATCTACTATCATCGAATTGATCACAGTCCGAATCTAGGGTTTACTCATAAGAACGATTTGGGGATTTTGATCTCAAACACTGTTTTTAATCAAATTAAACCATACCACCAGATTTGTAACTTGTCACTCTTTGAAACCCCCATATCAATTGATCCAATCATCATCGAATTTAACACGATCATGTAACTAGGGTTTCTTCATAATGGAATTTGGGGGTTTCGATCTTAACAGCTTTATAAACCCAATTAAACCACATGATCAGATTCGAAATACTTCGTTTAGTAAAAGCCCTATGCTTTTAATGAATTTTAATATCGGACTGGATCATATTCGAATTCGTGTTCTTATTCTAGGGTTCGACATTTGAATCAGAGATTAAACTAACATAAACCGGTTAATTTTGTAAATAAAAACTACCAAGTGTTCGCACACCTTAGTATAACAAAACCCCTATGCCCTCAGTTTCGATCGAAGTCCAAATCGGGACTATTGGGACGGGTTTCGATCTTGAGTACATAAGGAAGGGGAAACCACAGGGCTTGTATGTTTTAACCATCCCTGTCCGGATATCATCGCGATACCCTAGTGGGCGGGACTGGTTAGGACATTGTGCGTGTGTGGGAGAGACCCGGGTTTGAGTCCGGGCTCCCACATTTCTTTTTAGACATTTTTCTAAACATATTTAATTATTAAAAATCAAACTAAATATTATTATAATATTATACAAATGTGTTTTAGCCCGGGAAACAACTCGTAGGCTCGGGTTTGAATTTATTAACCCACTTTTGTTATTATTTCCCCACTTTTAAAAATAATACATTTACCATGACTTGGTATAAAATAATATGTTTTTATTATTTTCAACCCGTGACTCCTATTATTAAATAATATATATATGATTTCGTATCGTTTTATAACCTCGTATAACATTTGAAACTAAATAATAATATAATTAGTTATATTTTTTACTCGCATTTATCACGTTCATAAAAATAATATATTTATTATTTTGTACCACGAATGAGTAATTAGAATATCCTTTCGAACCTAAAAATAATATATTAAATTATATTATTTTCCTAATTTTTGTAAATGACAAAACGCTCGAATATATTTATTATTATTGTTGTCATTCGTCGCGTAACGTATGTATAATCTAATTACTAATTAAAGAATTCCTATTCCCGTGGACACGTTCGTCTACTCTCGGTTACTAGAGCGTTTCTTTAGGACGTTTCTCATTCCGTGCCGTAGTCACGAAATTTCCATTTTATCCCTAATTTATGTGTTTATAATTTTAGGGCATACGTAAGTCGCCTGAGACTTACACACGTGGTTCCAACTTATCCTTTGTGTGATACTACCTACAACGCAACGCATGTGAGTTTTCACGGCCCCTTTTACTGTTTTAACTTGGGGGAGAAAACATGATTAAACAATTTTGAATTTTGTAATTCGTATGATATCAATGTTAAATGCTAAGCGTAACACACTATCACAGAAAGTCCTCAACTAATATCGGACTGTTAATATGGATCTTAGCGAGGTAATATTTAGTAGTACTACTGGGTTTGACAAATCTCACCCGCGTTAGTCACGCTAACTCGATTAGTTATCGAACGGGTGAAATGTTAGCCTACTCACACCGCCAGCGTTGATAGACCTGGCAAGAGGCAATAAACAAACAGTCAGCTTCGGTTGCGAGCGTTTGAGCTGAACATGAACATAGGTTAGCTACCTATAGATACGTACTGAATGAACATAAATCTGGTAAACGCTTATTTACATATATTGAAACCTGTGAACTCACCAACCTCGTGTTGACATATTTTCTTGATTGTTTTCTCAGGTCGCTAAGATAAGACATAGGTGCACGTTAGGGCATGCATGGGATTCAACTACTTTAATTATGACTTATTTATAATTGTTTGAATTATTCTATTGTACTTGTTTTGGTTGGACGTTTTGGACTTTTGGACTTTGGTTTTGGGCGCGTGTATTTTGCGCATTTACTTTCTTTACGCTTCCGCATTGATACTCTGATTTGAATGATATTTTCATTTTGAGTCCCATGTAGAGTCGTTCAAAGTAACTAATGTCTGAGATCCTGGTTCGTCATTTCCCAAACGGTAAAACTCCGTTTGTTTGAAATTGGGGGTGTGACAGACTGGTATCAGAGCCATTGGTTATAGAGAACTAGGATTGCATACTAGACTATAGCCTCACACATTAGTTACATGTCATTTGGATGTTTGGCACTTATATGTATTGGTACAGGAACATGTCGTCAACCCCACCTTTATCACCTAAGGCACCAAGACATAAGGCACCTATCCTATCATCCCCGGAGCCCAAAAGGCGTCGGACTACTTCTCGTGACTATTTAGTTGACCAAGGGGAAACGAGCAGTGCGCAAGAAATGAATCCTGCACGCAACTGGAACGCATACCCACAAATGATCCAAAGATGGATCGAAATGGGAAATATCCCATCACCTTACTTCGGTTCTACTTCCTCATCATCTACCTTGCCTAGCTTGCCATGTACTATGGAACAAGCTTTTGCAGCCTTTGTGTTTTATATGTCTAGAGAGTTAAGCATTGTGAAAGATGCTACCGATGAGATACCGGATATTCTGAAGAGAGAGCCTCAAATAGAGGAGAATAAAGTAGGGATAGAACTTTTGACTACCGAACTAGCAGTAACTGACCAGGTCCATAACCTTTTGGTGGATCGTGTGACACACTTGGAGACAAGGGTGGACACCTCGGACAATGACATGGAAGGAGTTCTGGAGAGGGTGGCTGCTCTGGAAGCTTAGCTACATATAGTAAACCACACTGCTGAAGGACTTCAAGAGAGGGTGACTCACTTGGAAGCCCAACTGCAAGCCGCTCTATTTCCTGAGGAGATTCCACTTTCTGATGGCAAGGAGGAGCCCTTTGAGGAGGAGCCCTTTGAAGAAGAGCCCTTCGAGGAGGAGCCCTTGGAGGAGGAACCAGTGGAGATAGACGATGCACAATCGTATGTTTCTTCTGATGACGAAGATGCTTGATGATCTTCCTATTCTATCTTCCTTTTCATGTCTATTTTTGCTTATGTTATTTCTCTTTTCAAACCTAGATGGGTAAGGTTGTTCCCATCCAATAAAAGCATGAGAAGTTTAATGTTTGAGATAATTATTTTGTAGCCTTACAATTTATTTAATTTTCAAAATATTAGATGTTGTACCTCCTTACTCATACCTGAATAATGTTTAATATGCGATATATTTCTCATTGTTTTTCATTTGTGTTTGTGAAGAATCATGTCAGGGAGAGGACGCGGAGGTCGTGCCGGTGGTCGGGGTACCATTAACATGACGGCAGCAGAGCTAGCGGCACTAATAAACGACAGTGTAGCAGAGGCTCTAGCAGCACAGAATGCTGCAGGTAAATGCTTTAGCTATTGACTAGTGATGTCAATCCATCTCTTAAAAAAGCCTGCCCTAAACTCTATAATTCCAATCCTATTTTTATTTCTAAATCCAGGCTAGCAAAACCAACAACTCGGCTGCACTTTCAAGGCATTCATGGATTGCAAGCCCCACGCCTTTAGTGGAGCTGAAATAGACGTTGGACTACTTTGTTGGTTTGAGAAGGTTGAATCGGTGATTGCCATGTGCAACTGCCCCGTGGCTAATCAGGTAAAGTTTGCTGCCGGAACTTTGGAGGGCCCGGCACTCACGTAGTGGAACGCCCAGGTCCAAATGTTGGGTCTGGCCATGGCGAATGGACTCCCGTGGGAGGAATTTAAATCAATGATGAAGGAGGAATACTGTCCTCGCGATGAAATCCAGAAGTTAGAGGGAGAGTTTTGGAACCTAAAGATGGAGGGTTCTGAAATTGAACACTACACCACACGTTCCCATGAACTTGCTACTATGTGCCCGCTTATGGTAACTCCTGATTACAACAGAATTGAGCTTTACATTGGAGGTCTAGTGCCTCAAATACAAAGCATGGTTACTTCATCCAATCCTACCACTATCTAACAAACTATCCGACTTGCCCATAAGTTAACCGATCAAGCGGTGACACAAGGGACTCTACCTCTGAGAGGTTCGGTTTCTAAACCCACCGACAATCACAAACGCAAGTTTGATCACCATTCCAACACCCACAACCACTCCAACTCTCACTCCAAAGGACCCCAACCCAACCAACCCCAGTTTAATCAACCGCAGCAGCAGCAACAGCGTAGGTTTGAGCCTACTAAGAACTTCAACCAGTCGACCTCTTCAGGTCAAAACCAGGGTGGTTACGCGGGGAAGTCTCCGAAGTGTAACAAGTGCAACTTCCACCACTTTGGGTTTTGCAATCGTTGCCAGAGGTGCGGCAAAATAGGTCATGCTGCTAATGATTGCAGGGGTGAGTTACAAGCTAAACAACCTTTTCAACAACCTGGATCCAGAAGGGGTTGCTTTGAGTGCGGAAAGGAAGGGCATATTCGGAAGAATTGTCCTCAATTGAAGAAAGGGGGTAATGGAAACCATAACCCTAACCAGAATAACAATGGCAATGGTGGAGGAAATGGTGCGAAGGGACGAGCCTTCGTACTAGGATCTGGAGAAGCCCGTTACGATCATAATGTGGTCACCGGTAAGTTTCTCTTAAATAATTACTTTGCTTATGTCCTTTTTGACACTGGTGCTGATAGAAGTTTTATATCTAAGAAACTTAGTGATATGATAAGAGGAACTCAAACACTGTTAGAAGCTAAGTATATAATAGAGATAGTTGATGGCCAAATAATTGAAGCAACTCACAATCTTAAGGGATGTAAGCTTGAGTTAGCTAAACATATATTTAATATCGATCTTATGCCGGTCACACTTGGTAGTTTTGATGTAATTGTCGGCATGGATTGGTTATCTAAAAACCAAGCCGAAATTATCTGTCATGAGAAGATTGTTCGTATTCCTCTCCCGAGTGGAGAAACCCTTTCCGTTCAAGGCGAAAGAGTTGGTGCAGTCATGGGCATCATATCTTTTATGAAAGCACAAAAATGCCTTCGAAAATGGCATACGGCTATTTTGGCTCTCGTTGCTAAGCAGCCATCAGAAGAGAAGAAGATTGAAGATATTCCCATCGTGCGTGAATTTTTGGAAGTATTTCCCGAGGATCTGCCCGGTCTGCCACCGCACCGTCAAGTTAAATTCCAAATTGATTTGGCACCCGGGAGCAGCACCGATTTCTCGGGCACCTTACAGACTGGCACCCAGTGAATTACAAGAGTTGTCCACTCAATTACAAGATTTGTTGGATAAAGGTTTCATCCGACCTAGTTCATCGCCGTGGGGAGCTCCGGTACTATTTGTCAAGAAGAAGGACAGAACTTTTCGTATGTGTATTGACTACCGGGAACTGAATAAAGTCACAATCAAGAATCGCTACCCTTTACCTCGCATAGATGATCTCTTTGATCAACTCCAAGGATCAAGTTTCTATTCCAAAATAGATCTTAGGTCCGGCTACCATCAGTTAAGAGTCCGAGAAGAGGATATCTCTAAGACTGCATTCAGAACAAGGTACGGCCATTACGAGTTTATGGTTATGCCTTTGGGATTAACCAACGCACCTGCGGTATTCATGGACCTCATGAACCGTGTGTGTAAGCCTTACCTTGACCAATTCGTTATCGTTTTCATCGACGACATCCTCATTTATTCCAAGAACAAGGAAGAACATGAGCAGCATCTACGCCTAATTTTGGAATTACTTAAGCGAGAGCAACTGTATGCTAAGTTTTCCAAGTGAATTCTGGATCCGGGAAGTTCAGTTTCTAGGACATGTGGTTAACGAGAAAGGAATACATGTCGACCCATCAAAGATAGAAGCCATCAAGAATTGGGCAGCACCGACGACTCCGACTGAGGTGCGACAATTTCTGGGATTGGCTGGATATTACCGTCGATTCATCGAAGGATTTTCAAAAATTGCTCAGCCCCTCACTGCCTTAACTCAAAAGGGTAAAGCCAATTGGGGCGATAACCAAGAGTCAGCATTCCAACATCTTAAACAGAAACTCTGCAGTGCACCTATTCTAGCTTTTCCGGAAGGAACCGATGATTTTGTAGTGTATTGTGATGCATCTATTCAGAGTCTGGGTTGTGTCTTAATGCAACGCGAAAAGGTGATCGCATACGCTTCACGTCAACTAAAAGTCCACGAGAGAAACTACACCACTCATGACTTAGAGTTGGGAGCTGTAGTTTTCGCACTTAAGATATGGAGACATTACTTGTACGGTACCAAATGCACCATCTACACCGATCACAAGAGTCTTCAGCACATCTTCGAGCAGAAAGAGTTGAACATGCGACAACGTCGTTGGGTCGAACTCTTAAACGATTATGACTGTGCGATTCGGTACCACCCGGGTAAAGCTAATGTTGTAGCCGATGTCTTAAGTCGAAAAGAAACGAAACCCAAACGAGTTCGAGCATTACAGCTTACTATTCACCCCGGATTACCTGACAAAATCCGTAGTGCTCAACTCGAAGCCATAAAAGAAGAAAATCTACCGTTGGAAGGTACACGCGGTATGGAAGCACAACTTGAAGTCAAATCTGACGGTATTCGCTACTTTGCCGAGCGAATATGGGTTCCGGTATTTGGAAACCTAAGGGAACTAGTTCTGGATGAGTCTCATAAATCTCGTTACTCGATACATCCAGGTTCCGACAAAATGTACCATGACCTAAAGGTGCTGTATTGGTGGCCAAAGATGAAGGCCGATATAGCCACCTATGTTAGTAAGTGTCTGACTTGCGCGAAGGTCAAAGTTGAATATCAAAAACCATCCGGTCTTCTGCAACAACCAGAAATTCCCATTTGGAAATGGGAACAAATATCCATGGACTTCATCACCAAATTACCACGAACCCCTACCGGATGTGATACCATATGGGTAATCGTTGATCGATTAACAAAGTCTGTTCACTTCTTAGCAATCAAAGAGACCGACAAAATGGATAAGCTTACTCGTACTTACTTGAAAGAAATAGTCTCACGGCACGGGGTGCCAATCTCTATTATTTCGGATCGTGATGCACGATTCACTTCTCGTTTCTGGCAGTCATTACATAAAGCCTTAACCACGTGTCTAGATATGAGCACCGCATACCATCCTCAAACTGATGGCCAAACAGAACGTACTATTCAAACGCTGGAGGACATGCTGCGAGCTTGTGTGATTGATTTCGATAACACTTGGGAGTCTCACCTACCGTTGGTGGAGTTCTCCTACAACAACAGTTATCAAACTAGCATCAAGGCAGCTTGTGACGTTTCAGATTTTTCATTCTCGTACTTGTATTAAAATTATCATGTGACCATTTTCTATTTATATAAAGTGTAAGGATTTTATTTGGTTTTTATACAAATAGGTATTTTATGTTATGGATTTAATTTAATTAGAATTTTATAAATTTTAAAAACTAATATAAAAATTCTACATTTAAAGAGTTGCATATTTAATAAAACAACATATTTTAATAAGATTAATAACTTTTATAAAGATTATTATTTATAAAATAATAATAAAATAAGTTTATAAAAACATTTTTAAATTAATTTGATTTAAAAGGAATTAAATTAATTTATTTATTAAAAAGTTCAGGGGTTGAATTGTAACAAACCAAACTCAAAGGTTTTAAAAGAAAGTAACCGTAGGGTCTGTTTCTGGACAATTTAAACTTCAGGGACCCATCCGTATTTATTTTAAGGGTTAATTCGAGTCAAACCAAACTCCAGGGACTAAAACTGTCAATTCGCAATTCGTTTATCCGGTAACCCCCTCCGACGGTCCGACGGGTAAAGGGACTTTCCTGCGACGCCCGACAAGGCTGTTTCTCTACACCTCAACACCCGATAAAGCCTTCTCTGGCTTCGTCTCTCCCATGCGAACAAGACCCCTCGACAAATTTGTTCCCCCAACATAAGAATCGACCAATCCTGTTGGTGGCCGAGATACCCATGTCCAAATTCGTGCCCGACATGCCACCTCCAGAAATCGATCCCCGCTTGTGACATTTTTGAGTTCAAAGGCTGTGCCGACCAGACCCGTTTCGACTTGGTTCGAGTCTCGAATCGATTCCTCTGTCTTCTATTTACCCCTGGTAAGCAATTCGAGTCAAAATCGCGGCATTCGCTCGAGGATTACCGGGCAAACCCAGTGTCCTCGGACACGGTTTGCCGGTCACCGAGAACCAGCGACCAACCCGTCTGTTGTGTATTTAATTTATCCAATACACACATAACCAGCGATGGGCAGTAGCCCGGCTGGTTATGCGTGTGTGTGTTTGAACTTCAGGTCGCGGGTTAGAAACCGGTTGGCCTTCGGCCCAATTTTTTTACTTCTGTTTTCAGTTTATTTATTTTATATAATTATTTTAACTTAATTAAATATTCTTCTTATACAATAAAGACTAAAACAGTTCGGTATACTCGTTCGTTTAATTCGGAAACTATTAAAATTCTTTTATACCTATTTAACTCACAAAATTTTTATAAAATAATAAATACTATATTTCCTATAAATTTGTTAAAATAGTTTCAACTTGCCAAAAAAAATATATAATAATGATAAAAATGAATAAATAAATATAAACTTTTATAAAATACATAATAAACACTAAATTAAAAATATAAGATTTTTACAATATATATATATATTTTTCTAAGTTAAAACTTTACAAAACTATTATCATTTTCTTACCGTATTTTATACAAATAAATATTAAGAAAAATTATAATAAAGCCTATATACATTTAAATACAAATACACACCTATACGCATACAATAATACCCATTTGTCTACATAGGGTATCAACGTGCTTAGGTTTCCACATACTTATCACCCACACGCGTGGAAAAATACCCGCTTGCAAGGTGAGTTACATAGCCCATATTTTACATTTTTATACGTTTTGGGGTGAAACATTATACATGCTACTCACATTGTTTATACGTGTTATACATGAGACTATATGCTTATTCTTTGGATGTACATACATTTAAACACAAGACAACCAACTGTAATATTGATAGATCTATTGTGCCTGACCAGCCCACCCGGTTAGGGTGTTTATTACTGCATACTCGGATATGACCGCGTGTTATATTCAAACATATCGGATATAGTGGGTAACTATATTCAAACATACCGGACTTAGCTGTTGTGCTCTGTTCAAGCGTGTCAAACTCGGTTTGAATTGTGATTTAAATAAATGATACATCATATATACTATGTTTAACAGGATAAACAATGAGTTGCAAAAACGATTTACACTACTATTTACCGGAATTACTAAACCTATGTACTCACCAACTTTTTAGTTGACACTTGATTTAAATAATGTTTCAGGTTTGGATATGTGGCTATTTGCTGAAGATTTCTCCACTTAAGGACTATGGACCTAGTTAAATAAATCAACGTTTTGAACTAGACTAGGTTATTTGGATTGTATTGTACTTGGATCTTGTTGTTCTTAAATTTAATTAAAGAATTATGCAACCTTTAGTTACCATGTGCTTTTGAACAATCATTCTAATGTCCGCCTCGATGATTCCGCCATCGGTCGGGGTGTGACAGATTGGTATCAGAGCCATGGTTATAGGGAATTAGGTTATTAGACACAATGACCTAGACTATAACCCTAGGACTCCCTTTTATGTGCTATGTGCTAAATGATTAAATGCTATGTGAATTATTTGTAGTTAGGTAATATTTGAATTTTCCCAAGTTTGGTACATGAGACTTATACACATACATGCAAGACCTTGATACGTGATACATACTTTACATACACATTTGACAAACAAACTTATGCAAACAAATACACTACCCATCCTTATCCATACTCTTTCCTAATCCGTATTAATTGCAACAATTCCTACACATTTTATACTCGTAAGTATATCAAAATCTTGAAAATCTCGTCAACGACTTAATTTCTTGAGACCAGTAAAGGACACGTGCAATCTGGAAGGGTGACACCTGTACATTGGGTTTTCTGTCTAGGAAAGCAGTTCGTATAAATCCAAATAAACGGACCGGTATGCTTTCCTGGAAATTCCTGAAGTGAGTGTTTACCTATAGGCTAAAGCATGTCTCTTTGAAAGTTTTGAGGAATTATTTAACGTTGATAAGTCAATGTATTCGCAAGGATACGATCCGAACTTAAACTCAAAATTTCGGGACATTATAGCAAGATAGGTAGAACTAGACGAGCATGCAAAGCAAATCATTATTACGGGTGCACACGTAATAACGATTTGTAGTGCATGCAAGTCCCGGCAATTCCTATTATGCAAATAATGATCTATAACATCATGTCCTACCCGGAAAAGATGACTTAGTTTCCCCTATCAACTTAGAATAAATACACATGCACTGGCACACATCATGATAGATCTCGTATTTCTGCTTACATTATTTCCCGCTATAACTCATATTTATCCGTCTTATCTAAAATATCATTGTCTTTTCTTATGGTGTTAGAATGCCTCCTCGACGTGCAAAATCTAGC
The DNA here is from genome assembly GCA_023525975.1 of Smallanthus sonchifolius. Classification (NCBI taxonomy): domain Eukaryota; kingdom Viridiplantae; phylum Streptophyta; class Magnoliopsida; order Asterales; family Asteraceae; genus Smallanthus; species Smallanthus sonchifolius. Next base: position 52,381,279 of record CM042041.1, on the reverse strand, counting down.
ACTTCCAACCCGGATCTTGCTACTCTCCTTGCTCAGCTAGTAGGGCAAATGACCCAAGCAAATAACAACAGTGACGGGTCTTACAACATCCAAGGGAACGGTGGTACCAAACCGCCTCATTGCATGTTTAAGCACTTTAACTCGTGCAATCCTACTAAATTCTTCGGGACTGAAGGTGCTACCGGCCTACTTCAATGGTTTGAAAGCATGGAAAGCACATTCCTAAACAGCGACTGTCCCGATAACCTTCGGGTTCGCTATGCCACAAGTGTACTCCAAAAGAGAGCCCTCACCTGGTGGAACGGTGAGAAACGCACTCGTGGTACTGAGGTTGCTACATCCTTATCATGGGATGATCTGAAGAAGGCCATGACTGATGAATTCTGTCCTCGGAATGAAATGAGGAAGCTTGAGGCTGAATTTTGGGATCTTGCCCAAGACAGCGGGGATAATCTGGCTTACACCACCCGATTTCAAGAGCTAAGTCTGTTGGTGCCTCATATGATCACTCCCCTTGCTCGGGGAATTGAAAAATACATAGGCGGCCTGCCTATGCAAATTCAAGATGCTGTGTTAGGAAGCAATCCTCCTACACTTGAAGCTGCTATCCGTTTATCTGCTACACTATCCACAACCATGTCAAAGCCGGAACCTTAGCAAGAAAGGGTTCCAAGAAGGTCGTGTCTACTCTTGCGGCCGTCAAAGATGTGAAACCCGAGTCTTCTAACCGCAACAAGAAACGTAAGGGTCGAAACTTCGCAGCCGTAACTCCCGTTGTACCTGCTATTCAAGCAGCCCCTTTGTGTCAAAACCCGAAGACTTATATGGGCCCGAATCCCCAATACCAGACCTGCAAGTACCATCATCCTGCCAATCTGCCATGCCGATTGGGCTCAAGCTGCGGGCTATATGGACATGTGGTCACTACTTGCCGTACCCGTCCTCCCGTCCATCAAGCTGCTCCAGCCAACCGTCCCGTCTATCCGGCACCTCCCAATGGCCGGGCATGTTGCGAATGTGGAGATCCAAACCATTTCCGTGACCGATGCCCGAAACTTCATCATCAAGGTGGTCCTCAAGGACGAGCGTTTAACATAAACGCTAATGAGGCTCAAGCAAACAACGATGTGATAAACGGTACATTTCTCGTAAATAATCATTATGCATCCGTTTTATTTGATACCGGTGCCGATAGGAGTTTTGTATCCCTTACCTTTGAATCTCGACTTGCTAAACAAAGAACGAAACTGGACAATTCTTACTCCGTGGAGATAGCAAACGGAAAATCTATTATTATAAATTATGTTATTCGTGACTGCAATCTCGAGCTTAATAGTCACAAATTCTCTATTGATCTCCTTCCAATGCAATTGGGAAGCTTCGATATTATAATTGGCATGGACTGGTTATCCAAACACCATGCCGAGGTTATTTGCTACGAAAAGTGTATTCGTATACCTCTCTCTTCGGGCGACACGTTAGTTATGTTTGGTGAAAAACCATGTCGTGGGCTTCAAATCATGTCTTGTACCTTGGCACAAAAGTACTTGAGGAAAAAGTACGTTGCCTTCTTGGCCCACATAGTTGACACGAAAGACAAGGGTAAGAAATTACAAGACATTCCAATCATCCGAGATTTTCTCGAGGTATTCCCCGAGGATTTACCTGGTCTTCCTCCCCCTAGACAAGTGGAGTTTCGTATCGACCTTGTGCCCGGGGCAACTCCCGTGGCAAAAGCCCCCTATCGTCTTGCACCTTCCGAGATGCAAGAGCTTGCAAGTCAATTGCAAGAACTCTCATCCAAAGGATTCATCCGCCCAAGCCATTCACCTTGGGGTGCTCCCGTGCTGTTCGTAAAGAAAAAGGATGGATCATTTCGAATGTGCATCGATTATCTTGAACTCAACAAGCTTACAATTAAGAACCGTTATCCTTTACCCCGAATCGACGATCTTTTCGATCAGCTTCAAGGATCAACATGTTTCTCCAAGATTGACCTTCGTTCCGGGTACCATCAACTTTGTGTTCTCGATGAAGACATTCCAAAGACTGCCTTTCAGACTAGGTATGGTCACTACGAGTTCATGGTCATGCCATTCGGTTTGACTAATGCACCTGCGGTCTTCATAGACCTCATGAACCGTGTATGCAAACCTTATTTGGACAAGTTCGTGATCGTTTTCATTGACGACATTCTCATCTATTCTAAAACGAAAGCGGAACATGAACAACATCTTCGTTTAATTCTAGAGCTCTTAAAGAAAGAACAACTATACGCCAAGTTCTCCAAGTGTGAATTCTGGCTAAAAGAGGTTCAATTTTTGGGACACATAGTCAACGATAAGGGGATTCATGTGGATCCGTCAAAGATCGAAGCGGTAAAGAATTGGAGTACTCCTAAGACTCCCACCGAGATTCGTTCATTTCTTGGACTAGCAGGTTACTATCGTCGTTTCATATCAAATTTCTTCAAGATTGCGGTTCCGCTCACTGCCTTGACTCACAAAGGTAAGCACTACGAGTGGGGACCCAAACAAGAAGAAGCTTTCCAAACTCTAAAGCACAAGCTCTGCAATGCTCCTATTCTGACTCTTCCTAGTGGTAATGACGACTTTGTCGTTTATTGTTATGCATCCAACCAAGGTCTTGGTTGTGTTCTTATGCAACGTGGCCAAGTAATTGCATATGCATCACGTCAACTCAAAATCCATGAGAAGAACTATACGACCCATGATCTCGAGCTTGGCGCCGTCGTTTTCGCCTTGAAAATTTGGAGACACTATTTATATGGCACCAAATGCGTGGATTTTACCGACCACAAAAGCCTCCAACATATTTTCAATCAAAAAGAGCTTAATATGAGGCAACGACGATGGGTCAAACTCCTAAACGACTACGACTGCGAGATTCGCTACCACCCCGGCAAAGCAAACGTTGTAGCCGACGCCTTGAGTCGTAAAGAACGTATCATGCTTCATAGTGTTTATATTCATAATGATATCCAAGCCCGTATTCTCAAGGCACAACACACCTCGGTTACCGAGGGAAACATGTACCAAGAGATGGCATGTGGCGTAGAACTCTTGCTAGAAACCAAAGCAAACGGTCTATTGTATTACTTGGACCGTATCTGGGTTCCCGATCGTGACGATCTTCGTATATTCTTGATGAACGAGTCCCACAAAACTCGTTATTCGGTACATCCCGGAGCTGATAAGATGTACATGGGTCTCCGTCAGCAATATTGGTGGCCCGGCATGAAAAAGGATATTGCCCTCTTTGTAGCAAAATGCCTAACTTGTTCTAAAGTGAAGGCCGAACACCAAAAGCCTTCCGGACTCCTCGAACAACCTGAAATTCCCATGTGGAAGTGGGAGGACCTTGATATGGATTTCATCACCAAACTCCCACGCACTTCTAGTGGGCACGATAGTATCTGGGTTATTATCGACCGACTTACAAAGTCTGCTCATTTCTTGCCTATTCGTGAGGACTATCGAGTCGAGAAATTGGCTCGGATCTACATTGATGAGATCGTAAGTCGTCACGGAATCCCTTTGAACATCATTTCCGATCGTGACTCGCGTTTTACTTCCCGATTTTGGCAATCATTACAATCAGCACTCGGTACTCGTTTGGATTTAAGTACGGCTTACCATCCTCAAACTGATGGACAAACCGAGCGAACAATCCAAACTCTTGAGGATATGCTTAGAGCTTGTGTCATTGATTTTGGTGGCAATTGGGATTCTCACCTACCACTGATTGAATTTTCCTACAACAACAGCTACCACACAAGTATTAACATGGCACCGTTTGAGGCTTTTTATGGACGAAAATGTCGTTCACCGATTTGTTGGAACGAAATTGGTGAAGCACAAATCATCGGTCCCGAGCTTATCCAAGAGACCTCCGATAAAGTCTCTCTTATCCGTGACCACATTCGGGTAGCAAGGAGTCGGCAAAAGAGCTATGCCGATAGGCGACGAAAACCCTTGGAATTTCAAGTTGGAGATATGATTCTTCTAAAGATATCACCTTGGAAAGGCGTAGTCCGATTTGGAAAGAAAGGAAAACTCGCACCTCGGTATGTGGGTCCATTCAAGATATTCGAGAGGGTAGGAAAAGTGGCCTACAAACTCGACCTTCCTTCAGAACTCAGCAACGTTCATCCGACTTTTCATGTGTCTAATTTGAAAAAGTGTCTAGCCGACGAGAATCTTCACATCCCTCTTGACGAAGTGCGCATTGACGAGAAAATGCACGTTGTTGAGAAACCCGTGGAAATCATAGACCGAGAAGTCAAGAAACTCAAGCGTAGCCGCATCCCCGTTGTCAAGGTCCGTTGGGAGTCTAAACGTGGACCCGAGTTCACTTGGGAACGTGAAGACCAAATGAAGACCAAGTATCCACATCTCTTTTCATAGCCTCCACTAGTTGAATTTCGGAGCGAAATTCCTCTAACTTGGGGAGACTGTGACGTTTCGGATTTTTCATTCTCGTACTTGTATTAAAATAATCATGTGACCATTCTCTATTTATATAAAGTGTACGAATTTTATTTGGTTTTTATACAAATAGGTATTTTATGTTATGGATTTAATTTAATTAGAATTTTATAAATTTTAAAAACTAATATAAAAATTTTATATAAAAATTCTACATTTAAAGAGTTGCATATTTAATAAAACAACATATTTTAATAAGATTAATAACTTTTATAAAGATTATTATTTATAAAATAATAATAAAATAAGTTTATAAAAACATTTTTAAATTAATTTGATTTAAAAGGAATTAAATTAATTTATTTATTAAAAAGTTCAGGGGTTGAATTGTAACAAACCAAACTCAAAGGTTTTAACAGAAAGTAACCGTAGGGTCTGTTTCTGGACAATTTAAACTTCAGGGACCCATCCGTATTTATTTTAAGGGTTAATTCGAGTAAAACCAAACTCCAGGGACTAAAACTGTCAATTCGCAATTCGTTTATCCGGTCACCCCCTCCGACGTTCCGACGGGTAAAGGGACTTTCCGTCGACGCCCGACAAGGCTGTTTCTCTGCACCTCAACACCCGATAAAGCCTTCTCTGGCTTCGTCTCTCCCACGCGAGCAAGACCCCTCGACAAATTTGTTCCCCCAACATAAGAATCGACCAATCCTGTTGGTGGCCGAGATACCCATGTCCAAATTCGTGCCCGACATGCCACCTCCACGCCTATTGGATGTCGGGTTAGTTTCTCCTCGTCCAGACTAATGTCGGGACGTGTCCAATTGCACGTTTGAGCATAGGAATCAAGCTCGCCTATAAATGACCGTTGTCGGCCCTGCACGAGCTCGCTACCCTCCGTCCACACACTCTCACTCCAAATTGAGGACTCCATCACCTTCGTCGACCCTGAGTGAAGCTGTGACCAGGATTACAGGAGCTAATTCCACTCAGAAATCGATCCCCGCTTGTGACATTTTTGAGTTCAAAGGCTGTGCCGACCAGACCCGTTTCGACTTGGTTCGAGTCTCGAATCGATTCCTCTGTCTTCTATTTACCCCTGGTAAGCAATTCGAGTCAAAATCGCGGCATTCGCTCGAGGATTACCGGGCAAACCCAGTGTCCTCGGACACGGTTTTCCGGTCACCGAGAACCAGCGACCAAATTGTGTATTTAATTTATCCAATACACACATAACCAGCGATGGGCAGTAGCCCGGCTGGTTATGCGTGTGTGTGTTTGAACTTCAGGTCGCGGGTTCGAAACCGGTTGGCCTTCGGCCCAATTTTTTTACTTCTGTTTTCAGTTTATTTATTTTATATAATTATTTTAACTTAATTAAATATTCTTCTTATACAATAAAGACTAAAACAGTTCGGTTTACTCGTTCGTTTAATTCGGAAACTATTAAAATTCTTTTATACCTATTTAACTCACAAAATTTTTATAAAATAATAAATACTATATTTCCTATAAATTTGTTAAAATAGTTTCAACTTGCCAAAAAAAATATATAATAATGATAAAAATGAATAAATAAATATAAACTTTTATAAAATACATAATAAACACTAAATTAAAAATATAAGATTTTTACAATATATATATATATTTTTCTAAGTTAAAACTTTACAAAACTATTATCATTTTCTTACCGTATTTTATACAAATAAATATTAAGAAAAATTATATTAAAGCCTATATACATTTAAATACAAATACACACCTATACGCATACAATAATACCCATTTGTCTACATAGGGTATCAACGTGCTTAGGCTTCCACATACTTATCACCCACACGCGTGGAAAAATACCCGCTTGCAAGGTGAGTTACATAGCCCCTATTTTACATTTTTATACGTTTTGGGGTGAAACATTATACATGCTACTCACATTGTTTATACGTGTTATACATGAGACTATATGCTTATTCTTTGGATGTATATACATTTAAACACAAGACAACCAACTGTAATATTGATAGATCTATTGTGCCTGACCAGCCCACCTGGTTAGGGTGTTTATTACTGCATACTCGGATATGACCGCGTGTTATATTCAAACATATCGGATATAGTGGGTAACTATATTCAAACATACCGGACTTAGCTGTTGTGCTCTGTTCAAGCGTGTCAAACTCGGTTTGAATTGTGATTTAAATAAATGATACATCATATATACTATGTTTAACAGGATAAACAATGAGTTGCAAAAACGATTTACACTACTATTTACCGGAATTACTAAACCTATGTACTCACCAACTTTTTAGTTGACACTTGATTTAAATAATGTTTCAGGTTTGGATATGTGACTATTTGCTGAAGATTTCTCCACTTAAGGACAATGGACCTAGTTAAATAAATCAACGTAGACTAGGTTATTTGGATTGTATTGTACTTGGATCTTGTTGTTCTTAAATTTAATTAAAGAATTATGCAACCTTTAGTTACCATGTGCTTTTGAACAATCATTCTAATGTCCGCCTCGATGATTCCGCCGTCGGTCGGGGTGTGACACAGCTCCATTTGAAGCACTTTATGGACGGAAATGCCGTTCTCCTATTTGTTGGACCGAGGTTGGGGATAACCAACTCACAGGTCCTGAACTTGTATTTGAAACTTTCGAAAAGATCGTTCAAATTAGAAACCGTATGGCGGCAGCTCGTGATCGTCAAAAGAGCTACGCCGACAAGCGTCGTAAACCCTTAGAGTTTCAAATAGGTGACATGGTCTTACTCAAAGTCTCACCTTGGAAAGGTGTCATTCATTTCGGGAAACGAGGCAAACTGAATCCTCGTTATGTTGGACCATTCAAGATAATGAAGAGAATCGGACCAGTAGCGTATCAACTGGACATACCTGAAGGACTTAGTGGTGTACACAACGTCTTTCACATCTCAAATTTAAAGAAATGCCTAGCAGACGAATCACTCGCAGTTCCTCTTGAGGAACTACACGTTGATGAACAGTTACGTTTCATCGAAGAACCTGTGGAAATTATGGATAGGGAAGTTAAAACGTTAAAGCACAGTAGGATCCCTATTGTCAGAGTTCGTTGGAACTCGAAACGCGGACTGGAATTCACGTGGGAGCATGAGGATCAGATGATGCGCAAATATCCTAATTTGTTCAAGCACTCCGCGTCAAATTCTTAAGTTACTATTTAATTTTCAGGACGAAAATCCTTTTAACTAGGGGATGATGTGATATCCGGGGAAATTTTTTTTTTTTTTTTAATTTTCGGGACGAAAATTTCTTTCAACTAGGGGATGATGTGACAATCCGGACTTTTCCAGTTAACCCCGCTAACAAAATCCAGTTAAAATTAACCTAATTAACTTAACTCAAACTTCAGGGACTAATTCTGTCAATAATCCAAACCTAAACTCCAGGGACTAGTTATGTAATATCCCTAAAGTTGACTGTTGACTTTTAGAAAGTCAAAATCCCAGTTCTGTTGACTTTTGAGGTCAAACTAACAAGTTCTAAACCCAATTCAAACTCTAGGGACTAGTTTTGACAAACTCAAAAACTCCAATTCACATAAAAATACAAGGACTGAACTTGCCAAGTCCTAAAACCCAATCAATTGACTCCTCAAAGTCAAAATCATATGAAAACCCGTTTTGTTGACTTTACAAGTCAAACCGGATACAATCCTCATTCAAATTCGAATCCAAGAACCGATCTTCGTGCAAATTGGTAACGGAAACACAATCATATCATTAACGATCGTCATTAGGACATTTAACAACTGCATTCATCACGAATTAATCCAAATTATGATAATTAAATCGTAACCGCCGATTCAATGCTGTCATTAATCGAATTCGTGTGTTATTCTCCCAAACCGATCCTCTGCGCACACTCAACGAACACTACAGGAGCAATACCAACAGTCAATTTCGACGAAGACGTAGTCGAAGCCAACAGAAACCAAGCACACCGAAGACAAAACCCATCCTAGTCGATCTCGGTCAATTCACAACTGTTTCTGATAAATTAACACATCCTCACTTTCGTTTGTACCTCCTGATGAAAAGACCTATGTTAATTAGGTCTTATATCATCGAATTCAGGATGAATCCGATTCTAGGGTTCATACAATTGTGGTTTGATCGAACCCCTATCCAAACCCTATTTCAATCAAATTAAATCCTTTCATTAGTTTCGCAATTCTCAAGGATATGAAAGCCCTATGTTTATTTTATCTACAATCATCGAATTGATCACAGTCCGAATCTAGGGTTTACTCATAAGAACGATTTGGGGATTTTGATCTCAAACACTGTTTTAATCAAATTAAACCATACCACCAGATTCGCAACTTATCACTCTTTGAAACCCCCATATCAATTGATTCAATCATCATCGAATTTAACATGATCATGTAACTAGGGTTTGTTCATAATGGAATTTGGGGGTTTCGATCTTAACAACTTTATAAACCCAATTAAACCACATGATCATATTCGAAATACTTCGTTTAGTAAAAGCCCTATGCTTTTAATGAATTTTAATATCGGACTGGATCAGATTCGAATTCGTGTTCTTATTCTAGGGTTCGACTTTTGAATCAGAGATTAAACTAACATAAACCGGTTAATTTTGTAATTAAAAACTACCAAGTGTTCGCAAACCTTAGTATAACAAAACCCCTATGCCCTCAGTTTCGATCGAAGTCCAAATCGGGAGTGGGACGGGTTTCGATCTTGAGTACATACGGAAGGGGAAACCACTGGGCTTGTATGTTTTAACCATTCCAGTCCGGATATCATCGCGATACCCTAGCACGCGGGACTGGTTAGGACAGTGTGCGTGTGTGGGAGAGACCCGGGTTCGAGTCCAGGCTCCCACATTTCTTTTTAGACATTTTTCTAAACATATTTAATTATTAAAAATCAAACCAAATATTATTATAATATTATACAAATGTGTTTTAGCCCGGGAAACAACCCGTAGGCTCGGGTTTGAATTTATTAACCCACTTTTGTTATTATTTCCTCACTTTTAAAAATAATATATTTACCATGACTTGGTATAAAATAATATGTTTATATTATTTTCAACCCGTGACTCGTATTATTAAATAATATATATATATATATATATATATATATATATTATTTCGTATCGTTTTATAACCTCGTATAACATTTGAAACTAAATAATAATATAATTAGTTATATTATTTACTCGCATTTATCACGTTCATAAAAATAATATATTTATTATTTTGTACCACGAATGAGTAATTAGAATATCCTTTCGAACCTAAAAATAATATATTAAATTATATTATTTTCCTAATTTTTGTAAATGACAAAACGCTCGAATATATTTATTATTATTGTTCTCATTCGTCGCGTAACGTATATATAATCTAATTACTAATTAAAGAATTCCTATTCCCGTGGACACGTTCGTCTACTCTCGGTTACTAGAGCGTTTCTTTAGGACGTTTCTCATTCCGTGTCGTCGTCACGAAATTTCCATTTTATCCCTAATTTATGTGTTTTTAATTTTAGGTCATGCGTAAGTCGCCTGAGACTTACACACGTGGTTCCAACTTATCCTTTGTGTGATACTACCTACAACGCAACGCATGTGAGTTTTCACGGCCCCTTTTACTGTTTTAACTTGGGGGAGAAAACATGATTAAACAATTTTGGATTTTGTAATTCGTATGATATCAATGTTAAATACTAAGCGTAACACGCTATCACAAAAAGTCCTCAACTAATATCGGACCGTTAATATGGATCTTAGCGAGGTAATATTTAGTAGTACTACTGGGTTTGACAAATCTCACCCGCGTTAGTCGCGCTAACTCGATTAGATATCGAACGGGTGAAATGTTAGCCTACTCACACCGCCAGCGTTGATAAACCTGGCAGGAGGCAATAAACAAACAATCAGCTTCGGTTGCGAGCGCTTGAGCTGAACATGAACATAGGTTAGCTACCTATAGATACGTACTGAATGAACATAAATCTGGTAAACGCTTTTTACATATATTGAAACCTGTGAACTCACCAACCTCGTGTTGACATATTTTCTTACATGTTTTCTCAGGTCGCTAAGATAAGACACAGGTGCTCGTTAGGTCATGCATGGGATTCAACTACTTTAGTTACGACTTATTTATAATTGTTTGAATTATTCTATTGTACTTGTTTTGGTTGGACGTTTTGGACTTTTGGACTTTGGTTTTGGGCGCGTGTATTTTGCGCATTTACTTTCTTTACGCTTCCGCATTGATACTCTGATTTGAATGATATTTTCATTTTGAGTCCCATGTAGAGTCATTCAAAGTAATTAATGTCTGAGATCCTGGTTCGTCACTTCCCAAACGGTAAAACTCCGTTTGTTTGAAATTGGCGGTGTGACAAAAACAAAATTAGGAAAATACTTTAATATCTCAGAAAAATCTCAAAATATTACAGTAAGTTCTAAGTATCATAGGCGGCCTACATATTTAATTTTTCATAACTTTTTAGAGATGTCTAACTATACTTTTTTCTATTTTAATAAAAAAAAAATTCTAATATTATGATACATTAATCAATAGTAAAAAGATAGGAAACGGTTCTAAGTTAGAGTCAGGGGCGTCTCAACCATTTTTGTGGCTTGAAGCAAATTAAAAATGTCAGGCTCCTTTCAATAAAGATCATGTCATAAATCCTCCTTCTTTATCCGGGCTTGGTCCGGCAATAATAAACTTAAAAGTTTATATTTCGTGGCGTTAATTTTTTTTTCGTTTTTCTAATAATTTTGTAGCTGTATAAAATGTTTAGATAAGGTTATTTTTCTAGCTTTTTTAGAAGCAAACTATTTAATAAAATTTTACAAATCAATTTCTTTTAACAATTCATTTTTAATTGACAAAATAGCTAACTCATTTGATCGTTCTTGTGACATAGTAGATCTTAAATAATTTTTTATCAATTTTAATTTAGAAAAGCTTCTTTATGCGGAAGCAACTGTTACAAGAATAGTTAACATAATTCTATAGGCAATATAGGCATTTGGAAAAAAAATTAAACTTTTTAATATAATTAAGTATATTAATAAATGTGTCACATTCAAAATGTATAATATATCTTAAAATTTTTAGTTATTGAAATAAATCTAGACAATCGATATCTAAGCTAGCATCATGTTTTAAAGATTTTTCAAGATCAACACAATGTTGTTTTAAATTGTTATCATTGAATGATTTAATTTCTTTATACTAAATCAAAAATACTTTGAAACTTTTTAAATTGATCAAAACTACTTCTAATTAAAGAAATAACTTGATCTGTTATATATAAAAGGTAATCGGTTTTAAATAAATTAATATGAGTTTTTGTAGTTTCATTATCAACATTTTCATCAAATCATTTATTCCTACGAATGATACGTTTTTCACAAAAAATAGGTTGTACATTTATTTTTATAGCCAACTCTTTGGCTTCAATTATAGCATTTTCAAATCCCTCTTTTCTATATTCGTCAAAGTATGTATATATATAATTTTTTTGAATTTGATGACTCAAATATAGGGATTTACTTGCTTTACCCAAAGGACGTCTCTGGTTAGAGCGTAGAAGTATGATGATTTCCCTTTTATAAATTGCAATTATTGCTTTGTTGGGACATGTAACCCACAAAAATAGTAGGTATCATCATTCCTAAACAACAAATAAGGGAACAACGACCTAAGATTTGTGGCCACACCATTACTTAAAAGGATGGACATATAGAAATGAGTTGAATATATATCAACGTTTTGTTTTTTAGAAAACATTTTTTTCTCAATCTTAGATGTCCGGGAACACATAAATCCTAAGTGATTGTTCGGATGGTATCATTATAACTACCATGACTAGAGGCTAAGATGTGGCCTCCACAATCTTTTGATCGCTTAGCCATGTGAATTTGCTAACACTAAACGGTGTAAATGATTGTTTGTTTTGATCAAGATCTTAGATCTTAGAGGGTGTTTGGGACTGTGATAAGAAAATATTTATTGACTTATTAGCTTTTCAAAAAATCAATAAGTGATCCTTAGAGTATATTTGAGTTCCCGGACATCTAAGAATCTTAAGGAGATATTTTTCTTTACAAAGGGTATATGAATACACGTTTGTTTTAGACAAACTTATATTTACATCTCTGTATAGCACCCATAATAGTAAGTCTAAAACCTACCTTGTGGATGCTATTATGGTAATATGATTAAATCCAACTTTATTTTGTTTCCAATGGGGTTACACCATTGCTAAACATTTGGATTGTATGTATTAATCCTGTATGGCTAAATATCTTTCAAATGCTTGTTATCTACTCACTAATTACAACTATTTACAAGTCCATAACATGTTAGGATTATGCATCATATATGTCAAAGATCAAAGGGTTACTACTTTTGATATAATTTCTAATCAAATAAGAGCATGATAACAACTTGTAGTGTAGTGTAGTGATCTTTATTGTATGGTAATTACTAGTGGCGTGCTACCGGTGATTATTATATGTGTTATATATATACAAATATCTAACATTAAAATGTCATTTTTTATTTTCAAATGGTTTAAATCTTTTAACATAAGTTGAATATCATTATATGTATTTCTTAGTATATATTATCATTAATAATTGATATTTTGGTTAATTTTAGTGACTTAACCAAATCAGATAAAAAGAATCTTCAAATCTATACTATATAATAAATAAAGGTTTTGATGCGTCACTTGTCACTTTCTCATGCATCCTTAAATTGTTTTTCGCGCATCTCTCTCCTATTAATTATACAAATTTCTTTAATTATTTTTTTCTCTCTCTTATTAAATAATGACTTCTATAATTTTTTTATAAAACGTTTTTCATTGATATGTAATATGTAAATTTTTATTACTAAGTATATATAACATTGCATTTATTTAACACGTGTAATACACCGGGTTTCTAAAGTTTAATATGAATTAACATTTATCAGTTACATAAAAAAAAGTTAATACTCAGCTAAAAAAATATTTTAAAAAATAACTTAACAAAATTTATAACTGTCACGTAAAACTCGTGTGATACACGGGTTTTTAAAAATATAAACTTTTTTGTTATCAAGTATATAACATTATATTTATTCAGTACGTGTAATACACGAGATTCTAACCTAGTTAATATATATAAAGATCGAAACATGATAATAAACTAAAAAAAACCACACAGATTTGTATATTCTATCTCCATAGTTATATTCAACTAAAGAATTATTATTTTATTTAAAATTCTTGTAAATAAAAGCATAATTATTTCAAAACACAACTCGTATAAAATGCAACACATTATAATATTAGACTTTATAGTAGTAACCCCATGTTATGGGTAAAAAGGCAACAACATTCCCAATATGGTGAAGGTATAAAGTGAAGGCTAAAAAACGACGTCGTCGCTAGGACAACCTCCTTCACATCAATAACCAATTTACCATATTTACAAAAAACAACCAATCTCCTTCGCCGGAATCTTACTCCGGTATAGCACTCAACATTACCTTAACATTCCGTCTCTTCCCACCACCACCACCACCACCACCACCACCGCCACCACCACCACCACCTCTCCGGCTCAACCCAATAGTCCCAACACCCGCCACCCTCCCCGAACCCCTCACCCGCCTCTTCTCCCCGGAAAACGACGTCGTAAAACCACCGCATTTGGCCAAAGCAGCGCTGGCCTTCACCGCCAATGCAGCCATCTCCTCCGGATGAAGTGGGTGCTTCAACCGTTTCAAGGGAAGTGCGAAATAAAGTTGACCAGGTTGAAGCTCCTCGTGGTCTTTGATGGCGGAAACGACGTCGTCGAAGTCCATCTCGTCGGAGTTACAGATGAAGGTAGATGGGTTGTTGTGAAGGACGTCGGAAACCTTGGTGGGGTGGGAGAATTCTTGCAAGTGGCCGTCGGGAAAAATGAGTTTTGCGGTGGCCGGAGAAGTTGAGGGGCTAGAAATGCAAATACCCATATTTGCATGGAGAATATTTGAGGGTGTAGTGGGTGTTGGTATATATAAGGGTCGGAGGGATGTAGATAGCATTGTTAAATGAACCACTTGCCACGTTTGAAAATCCTAAAGAAATAAAAATTTAAATTATTAAAATTAAATTATTAAATAAATATCTTGAAATTGTTGTTAAAAAAAATAAAATAAATATATAGGAAGTCTATGATTCATGCGTTTGTTTTTATAAAAGAATAAAACCAATAGATTGAAAGTAAGAAAAAACTTGTTAAAGTTGAAATCGAGATTTTAAATAAAAGAATTTGGGTCCAAAAGTCAGGAAATTGTCGAACAATTTCATATAAAATTCATTTTTTTTGAAAGGCGACTTTCATTTTTAAGTGGCAGTCGCATCTCCGAATCGGAGACCCGATACCCCTCAACCTGACCACTACGTTGTCTGAACCGGGCCCGCGGGTTCAGAACGAGAAGCTTAGGCTTTCACCGGGAAACCATGGAGCCTGCTGCCACTTGACAGCAGTTGCGCCGCTACACGGGCCAAACCCCGCTAGCGTAACGCACTCCGGACTAAAACCCGGTTTGGCTCGGATTCGAACCTGCGTGGGCAGGTTGAATCTTCATTGTCATAATTCATATTTTTCTAGACCTGTATAATTACATTACTTGTCAAAGTTATGCTTGATTTAAGTTTAAATGTTTAATGCTTTTAGTGCACTTATTTTTGTTACAAAATTTATCAAACTTTTGATCAACTCTATATTGATTTTACTATAAAGTATTTGCAACAAGTATATATCAATAGTAGGTTAAAATCTTGTGTATTACACGGATTGAATAAACATAATATTATATATTTAGTAATAAAAAAATTATTTTTTAAAAACTCGTGTTTTACACTAGTTGAATAAACCCGTGAAATGCAATATAATCTGTTAATACATACACTCGTCAAAATATATCAGGAGATTTATTAATATAAAAATTAGTAATTTATTTAAAAATATATTATTATTAAAAGATAGATGTGTATTTAATACGAGAAAGACAGGAAAAAAATGATGAGCTTGAATATGGATGCGACACATGACATCTCAAAACCTTTATTTATTATATAGTATAGATTTTGTTCATCACTTTAAAATATAAAGTATTTTGCGATTAGTAATACTATTAAAGATCAACCTTCATGAATAATGAAGCAGTCTAGCAGGCTGCTCAAGCAAGCAGGCAGCCAGCTGAATTTTTTTTCATTTTCACCTTTACATTATAGATAATTTACGCTTTTAACCCGTTTAATTATGTGTTAATTTCGTTTTTCTATAACAAATTTTGTTCATTACCATTTTTTTAAACAGAATACACATCTGTTTTTTAAAACTTTTTGTTAACGTTCCGATATAACTTTTTTATTAAAACGGATTTGCATTCAAAATCGAGTATTTTTTTTGTTATCGTAGCCACAGCGAGTGTCGTTACCGTTATGATACCATCACAACCCGAACCTATTATTAGCGAACATTATTGTCTGCATTGGTAATGGTATTATCAGAACCGGTGTTGGTATTCGTTTTTATAGTTTTTAACCCCGAACCAATAACGACCAAACTTTTACGTGAATACATTCCAGCACGAAACGTTGGGCCGCGAACCAACCGGTTGATATAAATCAATAAATTATCTGTTTATTTCTTTGAAAACTAGATTTCTTATATTATTTTAATTGTTCTATTTCTTAAACTATTTTCTCTCTTATTGAACATGGACCTCTCGTCTGCAGTGGACAAGACAAGGCCTTATAATTTATGTGGTTTCAAAATTTACCACTAATAAACAAAAAAGGAAAAAACAAGGCTTTTTCTAACCACACACGGAATATTGCTAATTGGACCCGCCGCCGATCTATACGCCCTCGTATAGGGCAATACGAGGGCGTATAGAATTCAGTCACTGCCAACAGAATGCCACGTGTCATTCTCTGTCTGGCGGCTGGTCCAATACGTGGCGTATTGACCTATACGCAGCGTATGAGGCACGGGTTATATTTTTGCTTCAAAAGTTGGAAGATTTGGAGTTTATGAATCCTATACGTGGCGTATTGACCTATACGCCACGTATAGGTATTTTTTATTTAATTATATTTTTTTATTTATTTATATTTTGTTTATTTTTATTTTAATTTATATAAACATTTGTATATTTTATTTTTTTTAAACATTTGTTAAATTTTTAAAGTATAACCAAGCAAAATATTAAACATTACAAACCAAACAAAATATTAAACATTACAATCAAACAAAATATTAAACATTACAACCAAACATAATATTAAACATTACAACCAAACAAATAAACTAAACATTATATACATTACATCAAAAAATTAAATATATACATCAAAATGTTTTACATACATAACAACGAAAGAAACAAAATACAAATAAAAGAACTAAATCTAACCGTCTCCGCCGTCACCCTGACCGGCTCCGGCGTCACCCTGACCCGCCCTCACCCTGAACGGGGTCGTCCGGATAATGACGTGGCGGTGGTAGTGGGGGTGGCTCGATGCCGGCGGCTCGTGACTGATTCACGAGCTGTCCAACCGCCCACATCATCAGGTCCTCCATGCGATCGAGTTGACGACCCTGTCGTCGTGAGTCGGCAACAAGGCCATCAAGCACTGCCTGGGTAGCCCTATCCAGCCTAACAGACCGACGTACGTGTCGGGGATGCTGTGGCGGATGCTCGTGGACCTGCTCGACGTGTGGCGGCTCGTCCTCAATCGCTATACCCTGTAGCGGCTGAGGCATATGCGGGTCCCCCTGTCCAGGCATCTGCGGCAACGGCACCGGGACCCAAACCTGGTCCTGGACGGCCCCTACGAACCGAAGGCCCTGCGGGAATCGGTGCGTGATGCGCATGCCGCTCGCCGTGCGACGGTCTAATCGGACAGGGGGAATGGCCGGTAACATCGCAGGCTCATGCTGGTCAAATGGTAAGACCGACCGCATGATATGCGTGATGAAAGCACCGCCATATAAAAGTCCGCGCTTCTGTCGCATATAGGCAGAAGCAAAATAAAGCGCCATGCTAGTGGACAGGTCGCACCGCCTCCCAGTAAGCAGGCAGAAAAGGAAGAAAAGATCTCTATCAGTGCACCACTCACGGCTTTTCAGACGCGGTGCGATCGACGTCGAAATAAGCCGGTGCAGATATCTATACAAAGGGTCTCTAATACCCGAGACCCTCCCCTTGGTACCCAACCAAGGACTATCTGAAATCAAGCCCCAAAAAACAAGGAGTTCCTCCTTGTCCACCTCTGTCACCGCCTCGGTGAAAAGCGGCGTCACCGTCTCAGGCTCGTAGTATAAGCCCGTCGTGACGGCCCACTGACTGAGGGTCTGACGGTAAACGACCCCAAAAATAGAAAAAGAAATACGATCCGGGTCAATATCCGGCGCCTCTCCGGGTAGAGGCTGCAGCCCAGTCTCTGAGTAGATGAACGTCGAAAGAAACTCGACGACCAGCTCTCGGTATGTCTCCGCAAAAGAAAGGTCAAAAAGACGCGACCATGGCGTGTCCTCGCCGATGATGGCCCTGGCTCGCTCGGCCTCTTGCACCTCCTCGAGGAGGGCCCAATCCACCGCCGTACCTGGACCCATCTGCACCTCCCGGAGCTTCTGGCAACGGGAAAAAGCCTCCGTATCGGGCGGAAAATCCAGAAATGGGTAGTGCGCAAGATCGTCTAGCTGATCCATCTCAATATCATTATGATCCGCCATATCTGATAATAATTAATTGTTTTTAATTTTTTAATTTAAATAATAATATAATATTGTTTAAATTTTAAATAATAAATAATAATATAATATTGTTTAAATTTTAAATTATAAATAATAATATAATATTGTTTTTAATTTTAAATAATAAATAATAATAATATATTGTTTTTAATTTTAAATAATAAATAATAATAATATATTGTTTTTAATTTTAAATAATAAATAATAATATTATATTGTTTTTAATTTTAAATAATAAATAATAATAATATATTGTTTTTAATTTTAAATAATAAATAATAATAATATATTGTTTTTAATTTTAAATAATAAATAATTATTAATTTTTTAAAAACCTATACGCCACGTATAGGCTTATACGTGGCGTATAGGCGGTTGCCGGGCAAAATAAGCCATACGCAGGCCAATTAAGCCATACGCGGGCGAGTTGCCGGGTAAACCAAGCCATACGCGACCAGTTAAGACCATACGCAGGCTAGTGACCGAGTAAACCAAGCCATACGCAGCGTATAGATTTATACGTGGCGTATGGCTTCATCGTCTTCCTAGGACGAACTATACGCCACGTATAGCCCTATACGTAGCGTATAGCTCTTAAGTTCAGACCTAAAAATCGCTAATCTACCCAGTTTTACCCGCTAATATTCAATTAAAACCTAACATTAATGATCGTGGGTTGAGACACGTACCTTTACAAAGTTTTTTTGAGGCCACAATCCAAATCAACGAGCGGGTAGCGTATGGCTTTGTGTTTGTTTGTTTGGTTCGTTTGGGTCAGTACGTGAGGCAAAACTGATATAACAAAAGTCTATACGCCACGTATAGATCAATACGTGTCGTATCTTCAGCAACGTTTGGTATTCTATACGCCACGTATTGATCAATACGTGTCGTATATGTCAAAATTTTGAATTCCCTCTGATTTATATTCTATACGCTACGTATTGGACTATACGTGGCGTATAGAATATTGAATAAAAATTAATTATAATTATATTTAATTAAAATTAATCACACGTATTAGTAGTTACAATACAATTTTAAACAAATATCATCCGAGATTCGTGAAATATTGTGGAAATCTAGATCTATTAGTAGCCATTATTTTCTTAAATCGTTCAATACGATCATTGTATATATTTTCCCATTTTGCTGCATCATCATTTCGGTGCAAATTCCAAAGTGCATTCGGCGTAGGAATCGGAAATTCTCCGTCTAACTTGACGTGGATGAAATGATCATTGTTGACGTGAACTAACGATACGACTTGATGTTGAGCGTGAACGTTAGGACCAAACCACAATGGAAAAAATGTTTGATTACCGTTGATGCTTAAAAGATGAACAATCACCCCAAATCTTTGAGCAATTAGGAGTCCTGTGTATGGCATCGACATCCAACGACTAACTGGTGCGGCTTTCACATACTGCCAATCTATTGTGTGACGTAGCCTATCATACTCTTGAAAGGCGACTCTGTCAAAAACAGTTCTCCACCATTCCTCTTTATTGTCCATCTCATTTAGAAGTTGTTGTCGGATAAAGAGCCACCGGTTTTCATTTAACCCTAAGCCCAAAGCTACCGATCGAAAACCACAGTTACCGTCTGGATTTACATCCTGTATATGTGAAATGTACGGATGAAACACAGACGGTATCGAATCCTTAAAACATTTTATATTGTTAACCGCATCTTTCCCCGTAATCAATGGAAACCCTAGATGGGCGTTATCATCTTGCGGTTGCTTTCCTTTACCCTTCGTTGAACGACTGTGTTGAAAGACCGAACTCGCTTGTATAGACTCTTGTGACGCAATATACGAGCTGTGTCTCGCATGGTCACATTTGCTCGGTTGGGATCCTGTGAATGAGCTGTTTCTCGCGACATCCTGTTTCCTTTGTTGTTGCTTTTTCAAAGTTGGACGACCGCGAGTATCTTCTTGTACCATAGGCGCTTTCTTGTTACTTTTGCTCGGAAAGACAACCCATGCGATTCTCGACAGCATACTTCTTTTGACCTGATCGGGTTGTGACATGATTTTGTTTCTCACTTGACCCAGTACCTTATCCACGTCTACATTTTCATCATCGACAAACGACGGTTTTAAATCAAGTTTCCTCCAGAAGACGTCCACCGCATCTAGAGGGATTATGCCACCTGTATTTTAAACGAAATAGTCAGAACATTTTGAAAAGCACACGGCAACCCACAAATACTAAATAGTCAGAACAGTTTACCTGTAGCTTCGATATCTGCCAGACGACAAGCACACGGCAACCCACAACTACTGAAAAGTTGGCACCCACACGTTGCATTTTGTTTCCGTATATTTGATAACTTGTACCACTCGTTTTCTATCAAATCTAGAGCTTTATGTGAAACTTTACCGTGCAGGTTATCAAACAATTCAATAGCTATGTGGCTGTCCATTTTCCTTATCAGGCTTGTTCCAAACCCAAACTGTAACTGATAATACTGATCTGATACAATTTCATCAACAAACCCAACAAGTCTATCTAGCGAGCTGTTAGCGTTTCTAAGATAGCTCTTTAAGAGCGAATGCTGGCTCTCGACTCGGTTCGTTGTATGTTGACCAAAATTGAGGTTTTTGTTGGACCACGCCGATACAAACTTTTCTTTATACGGGTCCAGCCAATTTTTAGTCACATAATCTATAACTCCTAGAAAAATATTTAATATTGAATAAATATTTAAATACTGAAAATATTAAATATTTAAAACTTACTTCCTCGTTTGGCTGCATACAGACGTTCGTAAAGCCGGTTGAAGTTGTACTGGTATATATCTGGCGTGGGAGACTCACATAATACCGACCATGAATACTTGAAATTTTTCCAGTCTTCGTCTGTAAATGATGCCCTGCAATGTTTTGCGATATTCTCGTGTATGTGCCACCGACATAGGTTCTTGGAACAGCCCGGAAATATTTTATCACACGCGTTCATAAGAGCTTTGTCCCTATCTGTTACTATCACACGCGGCTCCATACACTTTTGCAACATTGCTTTTATTTGAAGTAGCACCCAGACGAAGTTTTCCTCCCGTTCTTTTGATATAAATGCATGAGCGACGCAAAACGACTGGTGTGTGGAGGTCACACCGACCACTTGGACAAATGGAAGTTTATACATGTTTGTTTTGTAGGTCGCGTCGATCATCAACACGTGCGGGAAAGCACGCCACATCTCGTACGATTTCGGATGAACAAAGAATATCTCCTCCACACTATTTGTGACAGGATCTTCTCGAGTATAGTAGACGTATTTTTTAGAAGAAAGCAGGTTTTTCAGAATCTGTATTGGAGTTTCACCGACTCTCGTTTCGTTTTTTATCTTTTGTATAGCATTATAAATGTCCTTTTTAATGCAACTACTCTCTGGGTTTTGTTCCCTTATAGTTGCCAGAATGTTTCGTGGCAACATGTTTTGCGAGTACAACTTCCCCACCAAAAGTTGTTCCGACTGACACAGTCTCCTTGCAAACGAGTGCGCCACAAGATGTTGACTAGGATCGTGGTTATGACTGTCATCCTTCACCGTTAATTTCCAATCACCAGTATTTTCTTGATACTCTCCTTCCAATTTAAAGGGACAACCTATTTTTTTGCTACCGGCACGTCTAACCGTGGCAGTAGACGCACGTTCGCCGTGACGGTCACACACAAGCCACACCTTGATAAACGGTTCCGTCGGATCGTCGCCTTTTCTCCTCGATCGTCGGGTGACAAGGACGTAACCATTCTCACGTCCTCTCCGCATAGCCCAATCCACCAACTGTTCACGAGACTGAAAATTCTGGTCAGTTTTATACGACACATTTTGATGGTTTTGTTCTTCGTCTTTGGAGTCGTCGGTTTGTTGTGTCGGGTAAGAGACTTCACCGCACACGAAGTTGTTAGTTTGTTGTGTCGGGGAGGAGACTTCACCGTATACGAAGTCGTTCGTGGGTTGTGTAAGGTAAGACGGTTCACCGTATACGAACTCGGGATTGCTCAGTGGCTCGTTCAAATCTGGAAGCCTTACCCGTTGATTAGAATAAACGTCGGACGAGACCTCCTCCCAGTTCACCTCTTGAACGCCAGAACTTTGCGGGTTGTTTTCCAGCGACTCGTTAGAATATACCTGAAAACCGTAGTTACCATCCCACCACCAAGACATGTTTATAATTTTTGAGAGATTGTTTGAAATTTTTTTGAACGATACGTTCGAATGAGAATTTTGCATGGTTAAATACACAAAATTTGGCCCCTATACGCATCGTATAGGGCAATACGGTGCGTATAGGATTCGGGTCAAACCTGGTCAAACCTCGTATACGCATCGTATAGTTCAATACGATGCGTATAGCGTACGAGGTACTTTCTGCAACTAGTCAACATCACATCGCTATACGCTCCGTATAGATCTATACGTGGCGTATAGCGATGTGATGGTTGACTAGTAGCAGAAAGTACCTCGTACGCTATACGCATCGTATTGACCTATACGATGCGTATACGAGGTTTGAATGACCAGGTTGTACGAGGATGTCAGGCATGGGAAATTGTGAAGGGCTATACGCATCGTATTGCCCTATACGATGCGTATATGGCCAAGTCCATTTAGCAATTCCCGTGTGTGGTTAGTAGTCCCCAAAAACAAATGCTTTTGTCGTACAAATAAATTGCTAGGTAATATGTCTCCATGAGCATTTAGTCTTCTTAGTTCTCAAAATCAATCAAAAAAAATTTCATGAACACCAAACATATCAATTTTTTCAAATAGTCTAACTTTCCTTTAATAACATAAATCAAAAAGAGATTTAAAATAAAATGAACAAAATTTTTTTGTAAATTGAAATTTAATAATCTAAATTATGAGTAATTAATAAATAATAATCCATACTAGCAATTTCACTAACAACACTTCTAATTTTCACTTTCTTTGCAAGGATAATCTCATTTGCATTAATATCATAGATTTATATTTAACTAGCATAGAACATGTGTACTACACAGGGTGAAAAAATATCAATATATAAAATTTTTAAATCCTTATATATGTATCTTATAGCTAAAAAATGTATTACATATACTAACAATAGAAAATAAAATAAAAAAATATTTAAAAATTAGTATATAATTGAGTTTAAAAAATACATAAAATACTATTCAATGTAATTTGACTTTCATTTACTATTTGATTGAAAACATAAGCTAGGTAATTATATTTTAAAGTTTCTTATAATATATGAGATAATTTAAAACAAATGTGTTTTATTAGTATATTTAATAATTTGTTTAAAAATATATTATTATTGAAAATATGAAAGTGTATTTATTATGAGAGATACGAAAAAAAATTTATAAGGATGAATATAGAGGCGACACGTGTCATTAAGAAACATTTATTTATTATATAGTATAGATATAGATTTCACTTAGAGAGATGTTTATGAGTGAAATGGAGAAACACACCTTCTTTGTAAACAAAATCTTAAGTATAAATATATGATCATTATGTGAATGTGATTGCTACTAACAATAAAAATGAAAGTTAAAAATAACATTATTTAAATTGTTAATATAAATTATTAGGGGCTTAATAGTTGTAATTGGATTAGCACAAGATTTTTACATGAAATATAATTATCTTTTTAATAAGTCATCATCGTTGTTATAACCTTATCTTTACAATTCTCAATGACAATTAATTTTCAAGTTAAGTCGATGTATCCCATATCCTTTTCGTAAAGAAAAAGAGTACTCTTTTATATAAACATCCACCTTAAACAATTGGTTAGATTCTTTCCAATTTAGTAGATACACATGTGCTCAAGTAGATGTTGCAGTTGCATGTGCATAACCAATTATGTGCATCTAATTAAAAATTATATCTATAACTGTTATCGAATTTATATCCATATCTATATATTTTAACAGACATTTAGTCGAATCGAATTTTATATCCATATCTATATATTTTACTTTTTTTAACGGTGAATATTGAATGTTGTGACGTCACACCTCCCGTCATGGGAGAGCTTCGTCTAGCTCCGGTCAATATGTTGTATTAACCGATCTCACTTTGGCGTCAGAGTTGGAGAGCATCCAAGGAAAAACCTCACCCAATACGGCCCCTTCCTGGCTTGAGGGAGAGCCGAGGCTCGAACCCTGAATCGGCGTGGATAAAACTCAGGTGTATCAGCCTAAGATATGTCTCATTTGCATGCACCAGAAACTAATGTGGAGGGCGGTGATTGAACCTGAACCACTAGGAACATCAGGTCTCTCCCTTACCACTCACCACTAACTCATTGACATCTATATATTTTACTAGTCGAGTACGAAACATATATAGTTTGAAAGACTTGCCATAATACATACTACAAATCATATTAACAAGTTTCATTATCATCTACTCTATCTATTACTTTTTATAAGTACATGTATAGAACATAAATTGCAAATATCTTTTTAAAATGGTAAAAATAAAAATAAAAATATGTGATAAAAATGTTACTTATAGTGATCAGTGTTCATCATTCATCATCCCGATGCTACAAGCAAAAACGTTATACCAAAACGAAAATATTATCAAAACAAAATAATGCATAAAAGACTTACGGTTGATGAAATGATCGACCACGGAACGACATTGTCTTTGACCTAAACGCTTTTGAAACCATCAAAGAATAGAAACACCATGGTAGATTTACACCGTTTAACTGTAGATGCCTGGACAAGATATATAAAGTGTCTAAAAGCTATTTAATGAAGTCAACACGACCTATCTCAAAAAACAATGAAATATCAAGCGAAAAAGCACAACAAAAATCAATTGAAAAGGCCATCGAATTTTAATTAAATTATTATAAAGGTAAAAAAGCATATAAAATAAAGTCATTCACGTTAAATATTTATAAAATTAAAAGTTTTAAAAAATACATTATAGAGTTTGAATATTTTTATAAAATTAAAATAGTTATAAAATGAGTATAAGACTTTGAGCATTTGTATGAAAACAAGATATGTTTTATAAAAGTTATTGAAACTTTACAAAAAGTACAAGTGAATTTAAATAGTTAAAAGACTCTTCTCAAAGAAGATGTCTTCCAACATTGCTTTATGATCTTGAATTCACACGTACACCATGAATCTGTATAAGCCTCGGCATTCCGGAAGTATGACACAAACTCTTGATTATGTAACTTCCTAAATGGTTTTATAAATATTATTCATATTAAAGATGGTCAAACAAATTGTTTCAAAGACACAATATCTCAGTTTATCACTAATAAATATTCAGAAAACAATTATTAAGCAAAAATCTTCATAGAAGAAAAAACTGAAAGAAGTTGTGACTTGAGGGTCACCCAGCTGACCACATACCAACAATCAGGGCCGTCCCTGATAATCCCTGAAAATTCGTGAACCCGAGACGAGTAGAAAAAAAATGGGCTCCTCTAGGTCCTCTAAACAATATTGGGGCAATTGAATGGATTTAAACTTTACTAATGGATATTGTTGAGTAGAGGGATTTAAAAAATCCTGGGCCAATTGAATGGATTTAAACAATATTCGGCCCTCTTTAACACAAAGGCTGATAATACATTCTCAGTTCCTTCATTGCCCATATGACTCATAAGTCCATAAGGTTCTTCGATGAGTACGACACTTACGTACACAACACCGCCGGGTCATTATTTTATCTTTCACGGGTCACGTTAACCGCGAGCGACCGTCGCCACTTCCATCACCAATTGTATAACCGTAATACCATTTTCCTTTCTTCCTTTCTTTTGGTCCATTAAGTGTTGTTGGGTTTTTCAGATATTACAAGTCTACACACCTTATAAGAGGTTTCGTCCTTGAAACTTGTCACAAGTTGAACAATTGTGGGTACGACTCTTTCATTTCTTCCTCACTTTCCCAAGTAGCCTCAGAACCCCTTTGGTGCTTCCACGGTACCTTCACCAACCAAAGCACCTTGTTTCGTATATGCTTTTCTTTTCTATCCAGTATTGTCACGGGCTCTTCAATATAATTCAGATAGGGTCGGAGCTGAGGATTTAGGGGTCTGAGGAAACTAGAAAAATGGGCCCCAAACAATAAAAGTTTTAAATAAAAATTTATTTATTAAGACAAAAAAAATTTATAACATAACAAAATTATAGTTTTAAAATGACATACTGCAAAAGTTTTAAAAAATTATACATATATAATGTATAAAAAATTTAAAAGTTTTGACCCCTCCGTGCGAACGGGCCCTAGGTGGGAGCTCTCCTCGCCCATGGTCAGCTCCGGCCCTGAATTCAGAAGGTTATCAACCTCGTTGTCCGATATCGGGTGTTGGTTGTGACTCGGGTATTGGTGAATTGAACATTTGTTGAGAATTGGATATTTGCTATGAATCCGGGTTTTGTTGTGGCCCGATCCATGTGAATGGCGTGCCTTGATACCAATTTGGTGGATCGTATACCGGTCATTTACTCTTCGTTTTGGGATGGGTTTTGTGAATTATTTGGATCCATTGTTGAAAGAGTAAAAGAACATAATTAGAAGAATTTGTGTCAGTAAATTGGTTAAATGAATAGGTTATTTATAGTTTCAAAATTAATTAATTTTTTAAATAACCGTTGAAAAACGAGCCATTGCTTAATTTTTGAGTATGGGGTTGTCATGAACCTATGATCTCAAGATTATAAAATAACCTTACCAGTTGATTAAAAACCCGTTCGAAGACATTATAGGAGCAGAGTATAAAGTAAATTAAACAATTGTATTTCATAAAAAATATCAAGTTGAATTGAAAAAATATTTCACAAAAATCCGACTTCAGTAATAGTATATGATGTTAAATTTTGCTTTTCAAGCACCAACCTGGATGCAGGAATGACAGGTTGTATGTGTAGGGGGGTATGGGGGTAGGGGTGGGTGAGTAAGGTGGGGTCGGCTACACTGACCAATCATTTAATCACCATATGAGGCGGCTGTTCCCGTCGCGTTGCTGGTTTTGGTTTCGGGTTACAAGAATTAACTCCTCCTTAATTTACTACATATTTACGTTATGATAAATATTTTGTTCTTAATAATTACATAATTTAATTTTATGTTCTTATTATGTGTGGATAACTTATTATCATGTTATTGTTGTGGATATATTATTTTAAATTAGTATGGCCTCCTTTTGTCTATTTTAACATTGTAATTTTATTGTATTTGTCGTTTATTAATCACTAGGTTAAAATCTCGTGTATTATACGAGTTAAATAAATAAATTATTATATATTTAGTAATAAAAAAATTATATTTTTAAAAACACGTGTAATACACGGGTTGAATAAACCAGTATATTACATCGGTTGAATAAAATATAATGTAATTTGTTAACAAACACATTTGTCAAAATATGTTTTTAAAAAACGTAATTTGTCGTCACAGTTATAAGGTATGTTAAGCTAGTTTTTAAAACATTTGTTTTTCAATTGAGTATTATTTTTTTAATTTAATTGATAAATGTTAGTTCATATTAAGTTCA
Source organism: Smallanthus sonchifolius (assembly GCA_023525975.1). Lineage (NCBI taxonomy): Eukaryota > Viridiplantae > Streptophyta > Magnoliopsida > Asterales > Asteraceae > Smallanthus > Smallanthus sonchifolius. The sequence continues at coordinate 52,353,438 of CM042041.1, read as the reverse complement.
TTTGATTGATGATATGATAACTATTTATAATTAAATAATAAGTATTCATAATTAGATTTATTAATATACAGACTATTATTTAATAGGAGAGCGAAATAAAAAATCTAATATTTAATATGAAAGAGAGGCGAGAAAATAAAGATGATGAGTAACGAGAGAGTGACACGTGTACTGAAGAGATTTTAATTTATTAGAGTAGTAAGATTTTAATTTTTACCTTTTAAAGATCTATGGAATTATTAAATCGAACACACATTTTTCTTACACATATATAATTTTATTTTTAAAATAGAAAGAAACCTTAAATGTACAAAGGCATGTAAAAATTATTGTTAGATTTTCCTTTGTCACTCTTGAAACTCGTATATAATATCTTATACGAGTAAGATTTAATAAAAAGTTATTTATCAATTTTATTTATTTGTTATTTCTATCAAACCCAAATCCTTTTTGTTTTTTTTTTCAATTTACCAAGTTGCTAGGGCCGGGAAGAAGACTCAAACGTGTGACGGTTGTCAGGAGATCAAGGAACACCGATCAAAGATAAAGAGTTTGTGTGTTCCTAACTACCTAAGACTAGCTAGGATAAGTAGAGTGTCGAACCACGAATAGTTTGTGGTTGACATATAACTCAAATTGATTTAAAGACATGAAATAAAATATGAAATTGATTTTGAATGTAACTAAAAATGTTTGCATGAACATATAATTGAAATTGATTTGTTTCTTATGATGAAATGAATAGTCACTTCTGGATTCAAGGTTTAATCATCAACAAACACAACTTGTCAATATAATTGTTACTTTGATAGATTACATAGACATAATCTACACCACCAACACATCAATTAGGTAAGAAAACATGACTACATCAATTGTACATCTACAACACATTTAGAGTTTCTTTAAAATGAAATGATGCTAAAGTGTAACCTGTAATGTTTCATCACCCAATTCCAATTCATGTAAAATCCCAAACATTTAGAACATCTACACCAAGCCTAGATTTTCTCCAAGTTGGAATGCAATCAATGGAGATTTCTAAACATAAATTGCAATCGTAATTGACATAGAAGATGATAACACTGTAAACGCTGCCTTGGGCGTTCCAAACGCCGCCCTGCCAACCAAAACGTTGCCTGCTCTGTTGAACTCCAGTATAAACGTCGGTGTCTTACTCTTATTTCCTTGATCATTTTGGTTGATATTTCTTTGTATGCTTTAAGTTCCATGTCTATTATGATTAATGCACCATAATACGGAATCTTCCATCGCTTCCCTTACATATACAAATGCATCAAAGTACAATGTTTCCATACAAATTTAATGCTAATAACAAGTAATACGTGAGTAATTAAACCAACCAAAGGAACATACATCAAAAGTATTTCTGTATAAGTGTATCATCATTGATTATGTTTTTTTAATCGTTTCAAGTATCATTTTCATCGGTATTATCATTTATGACCGAAATAAAAAACATTCTTCATCGTCTAGGAAAAAATCAATACTCAAAGGCATTTTGTATCATAACCTGAGGATACACTAACATGTTCATTCAGATTCCATCGAATACATGTATCGTCTTTATCACTAGGATCCATGTATCATGATCTTCCATCACCTGTATGTTTTGATATGTACATTCTGACCGCCACTTTTTTCATATTTTTTGTGCTTTTAATATTTTACAAACTAATTTTTACTTGGGGGGGGGGGGGGGGGGGTAATATTTTTTTTATGCATGTAGTGTGTTAGTGGTTTGCAAATTTCTTGGTTTCATATTTTATTATTTTCTTTTTTGTTTCCTTGGTATCATCTACGTTGATGTTACACTACAACAGTGTCACCCTATCCTGACGATTTTTTTTTACCTATGGTATTTATAAAATAATGATAAACGAGCCGTTTACACCATAAAAGAAATAAAAAATTAACTACACAAAGTTATAAAAGTCGGGATGCGTACCTTAAAAAAATTCAATGAAACACAAATAAGATGGTATTCACACCTCGCTAACCGCAATGAGTTCCGAACTTACAAGAAAATTAAATAAAGTTACATATACATACAAACATATATACATACATTCACAATTACATAAATACATACACAATTATATACATACAAATCATACAATTACATAATCATACATACAAACATACATATTATATACGAACACACATAAATAAATGCCCAAATTCTAAAATTATATACATAAAAATACATACAAACATACATACACGTATATACATACATAGCCTTTACAAACTGTTGTCAAATAAATATGTATAAATGCCCTAATTTCATCATAAAATTTCATAAATATTTATAAAATCATGCATCTAAACCATATATACATACAAATAAACACAAACATATACATACAAACATACATCTAAACCTAATTTATAGAAAAATTACTAATCAAGTTTGCAAATTAGCTTCGAATAGCTTGAAATCCTTAAAAAATTGTCAAAGCATCAAACACCTAACAAAAATAAAAGAAATTAAGAAAAAAACCCCCAAAATGTTGATTTTCTTGTCAAGATTGAAACATAGATGTTAACTAATCTCAAAACCCGAGAGATTGGTGAAGATTGCTCCACAAAATACGTGCAAAATCGTGAAATCGCCGGAGAGGGAGAGATGGAATGATTTGGGGATTTTTTTGGTGGAAATGGGAAGCAGAAAGCTGTTTCCTGGGTTAATTCGCGCTGAGACTTCGTCGGTATAGGCTCGAAAGTCGGCGCAATATGTCGTCTGTCCAGACGACATGTCGTCGGTAGTGGCTTCGTAAGATTTTGACCGGTCAATAAAGTGAAAAACTCTATACCGACAACATATCGTCGGTATAGGGTATCCTAGATTTTTTTTTAATTTTAAAAAAAAATTCTACTGACGGAAATTTAATACATTAAAAAGCAAAAAGAAAATGGAATTTAACCTATACCGACGACAAGTCGTCAGTACAGGTTTTCCCTAATTTTTCATTGGCCGCCATGTTTTCTCTCCATCTGGCTCAACCCTTTGCCGACGACATGTCGTCGGTATAGGGTCTCTCTTCTCAAATTTTGGGATTAGCCTATCCCGACGACATGTCGGTATAGGGTGACCTATGCCGACGACAAGTGTCGTCGGTATAGGCGGCGTCGGAACAGGGTCATTTTCTTGTAGTGTTAGCAGTTTTTTTATTAATTTTTTTTTTTGAGTATTTTTATTTTTTTATAACTATTAATATATGATTTTTATGAAATTACGAATGTACCGTATCAAATTACTTTTTTAGTTTCATTCTTGGCGTCAAAACACGAAGGTATAAGCAAGCAAAAATGCTTTCAACTTCCTTTTTTGTTTTTTTACCCTCTTACAGGCTATACTTCTTTTTTGTTTTTTTTTAGATTCCTTTCTAAATAGTTTTTGATGCATTAAAATTTAGTATTTTTAGTTGAGTAATATACACTATTGTCTACACTGTTGTCGCGACGAGCGAGTTTGCTTCCACATTTTGCATTTCGACGTTTATTTCTTTTATGGTTTTACACTCATCATCACAGCACGTGGGTCAACGTTTATTTCCACATTTTGCATTTCGACGAGCGAGTCCTAGTTATCCATATGTTGCTCTTGTTATTTTTAACTACGTATATAACATCAAGACATACGAAGGGTATTGAAAAAATCTCTTCGTCAGTATCCCTTGTTAGGATTCAAACACATAAGCTTTACAGTAAAAAAATGCTTTACAGGGAAAACCTCAACCACCATGCTTGATAATCTAATAAATATGTGAGTACACAGGGCCGGCCTCATTGGGCTGCGGGCAGCACACCCGTAGTGGGCCTAACATTTCAAGGGGCCTAAACAAATTATATATATCTATATGTATTTCGAGGCTTTAAAAAAAATTATTGGACCTTTTTAAAGAAGTAATTTTTGAGGTTTTTTTTAAAAAAATTATTGGATCAAATATATAAAGAAAAAACAATTGGGCCTTTTTAAAAATATTTTCAGCTTAAAAATGTTAAATGTTTTTAGACTCATTAATCCAATCCAACCCAACCCAACACTTTGTAATTTTGTAATAGGCTTAAAAAAATTATAAATTTCGTTATAGGCCTTTTTTTCGACTTGTGTAGGATATTCGAATCTTCAGGGCCGGCTCTGTATGTACATAATTACATATTACCAGCATTTACCGGCTCTGTGTGTACATAACTACATATTACTAGCATTCTAATAATCTATGAATGATGAAAATCTAAAAAGAAATTGTAGTATTAATCGACTCTCATTGTTTAAAATCCGAAACCTCTAAAAAGGTTAAACCGTCTCTACTTGTATATCATTTAAATTTTAAATGTCAAATCAATTGCATAAACTTTAAATTTTATACTGTTATTACAGGCGTTTTGAATATTCGAATTTTTATTGTGATAAAGTTTTTTATTTTTTTTTTAAGTTGGTAGGTCCAGCTTTTTGTGTAGTTTAACTTTTTTAATATAGTTAGATTATCTTTATATTTTGTGGCCACGTTGCATGTTACACTTTTGAAATAAAAAGTTATTTTCATAGATTTTTAAAACATTTTGTATCAATGTCAAGTCGATGTAACACATTAATTATGATGTTTCAATAATCATTGTAATGTTTTGTATATTATTATAAACATATAGAGTTGTTTTAGGAAGCAGATTTTATTATACGTGTCAAACTCTAGGACAAGAAAAGGCCACGAAGCTCATGTAACAGGCGACCACGTGGCACAAAATTACAGACGCAGGAGAAACGGACACGACGACCAAAGCGCCCATATATGCCGGTTGGCGGTTACCCTCTTCAAATAAGTTCTGCTGTTAATTACATTAAATTATCTGATTTGGGTTTAATTTTGATATTAGAGTTTTAAAAACTTGTTTATTAATATGAAACAAACATAAGACATGACACTATTAATCTTGGAGATAGGATTATTCATACGAGTAAGGTCAACTTGGAAAATGGGTGTGAAAGTGTCATATAGGCGTCACAATAATTCCACACGGTTGTTAATGGGGTTGGTGGCCCATTGGTAGAGGAAAATTCTTTAGAAACACTAAGGATTGAGGAGGATATGGGTTCAAGTTCCACTCACATAGTAATAAAAAATTTGCCTTTAAAAAAAATAAAAATAAAATAAAAAATAATTTCATACGGTTTTTAGATATATGAGACGTGGGGTTACATTTTCCACTCCCTCGTAAACTGTCACTCCACACCACCGTCATTAGTCCCACCTCCTTCACGACACCTTTTTCATGAACGTCGACCATGTAAAGGCGCTGCGAAGTTCCACGGGCCATGGTGGCTACATCACCTCCATGAGATCTCTCCACAAAGGTATACCACGTAACCTTAAAGTTTAACGGTTCAGTTTTATGATTTTACGATTCAGTAATCATTACGGTTTGACCCTTGAAACCACCACCACCAACTTCAGAAGCCACCAAACATTCGAATTCCGTTTGAAAAAACCATTTTTTTAACATCAACAAAATTTTTACATCAAATAATATGTGTATGTGTGAGTTCTTGTTTATGTGAAAGGACTCAAACCGAGAACCTCTTATAATTGTCACAAAAATAATAAAACATAGTTCTTAAACTTTAAATCATTTAATTAATCAGATGACATGACAACAAATCTCTTAAACTTACAATCATCCATACAAATTAAAACAAAAATGATCTAATGTTTAACAATCAAGAATGTTAGTCTTCATTGATGAACAACCTGCAAAAATCCATGCATTCCGAGCCCTCACGCCTCCATTCATTCTCATTCTTCATTTACATGAGGTGCATGTTAAAAGTCAGATATACTAAGTGAGTGTTATAAATATTTTATTATGGTGACTATCCAAGTTCCTAACTCCCATGTTACTTATGTTTTCCAAACTTTATTCTCATATAATCATTCTCTTAATTTGCCACTGCGGTGGTCAATCTCATTATTGTCATGATTAGCAATACAAATTCGCAGTTATGTCTATGATCATGTTTTGAAGTCACTTGAAACCTTTGGATACCTCTTTTCATAATACTGCTACTTAAGGAACATATCACAATTTCGATAAATACATATATATACTCGAACTGCAGGTCGAGGAATAATTTAGCCATGTGAAAGTCTTCATTTCAAAATTCTCTCTTTCATAGTTCGACAATTTCTCTTGATAATATTTAAATCAACTTTGTAAACTGCTATTATGATGAGCTATTAGAGTGAAATTTTGATAAATAGACACGGTTAATTTTATCAAATTTATACCCCTCATTTTTAAAATATCTACTGAGTTGATTGTAACATATACGACCAGTTTTCTTGAGACTATATAAAATCTCTTGAGATTCATAAAACACATCTCGAGGTATTGTTTTTAATGTTTCGAGCATATTAAGTCTTGTTTTGGATTTTTATTATAAATAATGTTCTCATCATATAAATTGAGAAATATTACATGTCTGAGTCATGCAGATCTTACCGGTCTTGAATTTCATGACCTTTTGTAAATTAATCATGAGATTTAGAAAGTATTACATTTTGGATGTCATATCATCATATATAAACATGTTTAACAAGTAGATCTTGCACTATGATCTAAACATGTTTATAATCTTTCAAAGAGTGATAACCAAAACTTTGGTCTTTTAATTGTTCTATTCAATACAATAAATTATAACATATCAAAGAACATGTATATCATAAAGGCGAATTATACGGTACAAGACACTATATTATATCGTATCTTTTTTTTATAATATCCTTAATTAAATTGCATTGGTGATATTCTTGCAATAAAAAAACTAGACATCATTTTAATATGTTTTGTATCCATAAAAATTTATTGACTTTCAATGTTTGTAGAACTTATTCAAGATGAAAAATATAATAACAACAATGCATATAATTTCTGTACGTAACATGAACTAGAAAATCAACCAACCAAGTGACATATTTTTAGTTGTATAATATTGTAATCAATAATAAATATGGTTTAGTGAGGTGACAATTCAAAGGCAATTTTTAATTGACGTGACATTTCATATCAATGCTAAGTTAAACTAATGCATATTTCAAAAGATACGTCATATTCAATTACATATAGAAAAAATGTAAATCTCAACTCAAGCTATTAAATTACCATTTAATGATAAAACAATATTCATGAACGCATAACATGATAATCAATTCATGACTTGTTTTTATTCTAATTTAACTTAGTTTAAAATCTTAAGAATTATGCAATGAGTTCAACATACTAAAACAAACAAATAGAATCAAATTATATATTTCTAAGTAAATAATATCCTTTTATATTAAACATAGATAGTATGATAAAAAAAATTTCAATTAGACATTGACAACTCAGGTTATAATATTTTCATAAACTTAGCAATTGTATGAATTTATTAACAATATCATACTTTTTGTATATATAATGTAAAAACACAACTATAACAATCTTAATGTAAGTAATTTTGATAATCCTCTTTAATCTCATAAATAGAGGTTATGAATAACTATTTTCTTTCAAACACATCAATTGCAAATAAATTTAAATAGTGCATGTCAAATATATGTGACCATTACTCTAAAGTTAATTACTTAATTAATATGTTAATTATCACACTTAAAACTAACATCATAATGTAGTATTGAATTGTTATGAATATGAAACATCAAAATCATTGTTCATAATAAATTGTATTTAAAACTACAAGAGTTTTCCTTTTCTTTTTAGTTATTTTTCATAACAATGATTATGAATTTAGTAAGATATATATGATATAATATGATTTATTAGACACATGAAACTTTCAATATTATAGCATAAAAAGTTGATATGACAAGATCGTTTAAAATAATAATACATTATTCTCTCGTATATTGCATTGTGTATTAAACAAACACTAGTGCAGCTAAAGGATATATGATCATAACCAGAAGTTTATGGATCATGATTATTTAATTAATTGGCATGACCGGTTAGACCATCCCGAGTCAATGATGATGTGAAACATATTGAAGAACCTGAACTGAGAATTAAACATGTAATGTTTGCTCTCAAGGGAAGTTAATTATTTACCAACTAAAGTAGGGTGTGAATCCCTATAGATATATTCTGGATGTGATAAAGATATACACATACATTACTACATGATACAGTTTAGTGTTTAAATCGATGCATCGTCTAAATGGTTATCAAATTTGCAACCAGAAGTTTGCATTATTTGTTGTTTAGCTAATGAGATATCAAACACATTTTTTTGCAGATTATCATATTTATTTTGGTAGTAATGACAAAGTGAATTCCCAAGTTACTAATGATTATTGGAATAGGTGTTGAACTTTTTGATACACGAATTGGTTTTGTTGAAGACGATCAGCAGACGTCTTCGATTGATTGCAAAGACAATAATCATGAGAGCAATAGTTCAAGTTTATATATTGGTTACATGTGATTTTGCATGTTGTAACATTAATTCACATCAAGCCAACTTGTTTTAATATTTCCTCCCCATTATAGTTGGTTTTTGGTCAGGAACCAAATATTTCTCATCTAAGATTTTTGGTTGTACGGTATATGTATTGAAATTGATCCACCACAACGCACAAAGATGAGACCTCAAAGGAGGTTGAGAATATATGTTAGATATGAATAAAGCCACTAATAAATGATTCATTTATGCCTCAATATATTGGTTTTCACTTAATGAATTAACATCCCAACATTAGGGGGAGATTAAAAGCAGCTGAAAAAAAATGAGTTGGAGTGAATTATCGTTGATCCTCAAACTAAACAATGTGAACCGGAAGTTTGAAAGATAAATCATTTACTAATATAAGAATCAGTTACCAGACACATTAACTGACCTTAAAAAGAGTAACTAATTCACATATGCTAGTTGCTAATGCTCCAATTAATTTTAGTGTCCAAGAAGGACAATCACATATTGATAATGAGTCTGTGGCACGTCTGCAGCGTGATAGACTAGTCGATTCCAAGAATAAAAATCCTCGGAAAAGGAACAAGTAATTAAGATGGTCAAGTCGAGGTACATTAGAATGATCTCCTGAAGAGACACTAGACATGATGGTTCCAGAAGAACCTCATGTACCTAAAAATAAAGAGATCTTGGTAAATTGTGTCATGTCTAGAAATGTATGGAATCGACTCAAAATCGAAGTCGTTATACTTTTTAATATAATGTAGCGCTTGAAACGATGATGATCAATAATTAAAATCTGCCTATGTATGAAAAGTATAAATGAATGGCCAAAATAGAAAGATGCAAATGTAGCAGAATTGTATTCTCTCACCATATAGAAATGGTTTGGACTAGCAGTCCAAATTCATGAAGTTGTAAATATGTTGGATATAAGTGAGGTCTTTTGTGCGAAAGAATTATGTGAAATAATGATAAATATATAAGGCAAAATTGGTGGCACAAGGATTTTCGCAAAGACCTAAATTAATTATAAGGAGACACATTCTCTAGTGGTGGATACAATGACTTCCAACATCTCATTAGTCTGGTATTACAAAGAGAGAATTGATATGCATCTTAAAATGTTGTGAGGCACATGATATCAAAATTTACAAGAAAATCCCTAAAGGACTTACACTACTAAAATCATGTAGAGTAAGTTCTCGAGAACATTATGATTGTTGTATACAGATTCGGATCCATATACATTATGTTTGTTGTATACGTTATTGAATTGATTGGAACTCCTTATGAGTTTTCTAAAGCGATTGAATATTTAAAAGTTATTTGAAACATCTTAAAGATGTAATCCTTGTGCAACAATAAACATGCAAGAAATAAATTCAACATGGTAATTATGGTATGCCAATGATGGTACGTACAATATAAATTGGAAATGAATCCATTGTTATCGATTTGTGATTATTTGCTAAAAGATAAAGTTTATGTACCTAACTTCTGAAGAGTGAATGCATGTACATAATTAGCCAAGTTGGAAAGAAGTCCATGATGGATTATAAATGTCTCAAGCATTTATATACAACCTTGAGAATTATATTATAACAAGTTTTGTATATGGATTGAAATAGTCGGGACGAGTGTGGTATAATTTACATAGTGATTATCTCAGATACGATAGATATAATTATGATGTAGTCAGTCCATATGTTTTATTAAAAGAGCAACATGATGTTTGTAAGTATTATATTATATATTAATGATATCACTCTATCTCATGAAGAAATAGAACATTTGTATAATGATAATTTTATCTATCAATTAAGTTATATCTAGAAGATGTTAAGGTATATAGACAAAGCTCATCCTATAAGTACATTTAACATTGTCATATCGCTTGACACTTATCATCTCTATCATAGAAGAAGAAGTACCATAGTGAATTCCAAGTGATGAATTAAGGTTTTCTTGCTAGTCATGATTAGATATATCATTTATATTATACACAATGATGAGATAATGCAGGTAACCCATCGAAACAAGTTTAGTTAGTATTGCAGAATGCAGGTAATGTTAACACAACATGGTCGTGGATCTTATGGTATTCACTTACAAGAGGAGGTAACAGAAGTTTTACATGAAAATCATACAACATTGGTCAGCTTAAGGAATTGCACATCAAGAGAACAAGCAGCAAACCATTGACTATAGAAGTTTTTAGCAAATTTCATAGAAGTTCAACACATATCAATTAAAGGATATATTAATGAGGGGGAGTATTATACACGTTGCACTCTTTTTCCCTTTACTAAGTTTTGTCTCATTGGGTTTTCTTAGTAAGTTTTTAATGAGGCAACATAAATGATCTAGTAGCATCAGTTTATCTGACAGTCCTGAAGTACTGATTTAACATCATCCTGAAGTATGTTGTTAATTGTGTATAATGCGCGTTGCACTCTTTTTCCCTTAGTTATGGTTTTGCCCCACTGGGTTTTCCTGGCATGGTTTTTAACAAGGCAGCATCTTCAAGTGTATTAAGTGGATAGTCAAAAGGGAGTGTTATAAATATTTTATTATGGTGACTATCCAAGTTCCTAACTCCCATGTTACTTATGTTTGTATTAATGATATTAGCACTATATATAGTGGCTCTTGTACTTGGTATGAGATATCTCTGATAAAAGACTTCTCTCTTTTCTCTCATTATCTTTCTTATTATGTTTACATACTTTGTATATGAGTTGCTATTAGGTCATTGTTATACAACATTGAGTTCTATTTTTATTTAATAATCAAACATTTCATCGTTTCCTTTCAAAACAACTTAATTATTAAAAATATTAATAAAAGCTTGATCTTTAAAAATGTTTTCTTTCCATTCAAACATTCTAATTCTCGAGTACGAATCTATGCATTCTTTAAAACCTTTAGAAACATTTGTGCTAGCTTTCTTTTCAAATAATTCAATTAAGATTCATATTTGAGCATGTCCAATCATTCATTCTTCCGTTCACATTCTTATCATTGAATGACTAGCACTCGAATGATACCGTTCCGTCTTAACCGTCCCAAGTCCTAGAGGCTTGGAACGTTGTGCTTGCACGAATGCAAGATTCCTCTGTTGCTTGTGTACAAGACTCCCTTGTTGCTTATCACAAAGACAAGACTCATCTGTTTGCTCGTCCGAAGATAAGTCTTCCACTGTTGCTTGCACAAGACTTTCTTTTCACACTTTCTTTCGCCCCCGGGGTAACATGCACAAATAGTCACACATACATATTGAATTGCTACTACACAATTAATTACATGACACATTTATAAACACTTGTATATAAATAACACGTATTCGCCATAATCGTTTGTAAAACATTATTCTTTTGTTTCATTAAAAAAGATGCAACTCAGTCTAAAACGTTAAAGGAAAAATTGGCAATAGAAACTCAACAGTTCTGATCTTACTATCCAGTTCCTTAACTATTCGGGCTACACGAAAATGCTAGAATCCTGTAGTAATTCAACGAGTGAAAGCTATTAACAATTTTCTAGTGTCGCCAGTTAGTGTCGTTGGTGAACTAGTATCGTTCAAACACTCAGTGTCGTCGGAAAACGTCGCCCGGTGGCAGTATCACCAAGGGCAGTGTCGTCAGAATAAAGTCGCCAGAACATTCGTTCTGGACTTAGTGTCGTTTCAGGTGCAAGGTGACACTGTTAGTGTCGTCAAAAGTAGAATGACACGTGTCCCAGTCGTTTAGAAACCTTGGGGATGACACCACACCTTAGTGTCGTCATCGTCTTCAAGTGGTTGCGCTTAGTGTCACCACATGAAATAGTGTCGCCACTTTAAGATCTTCATTACCACGTCCGTTTTCAACCCAAGTTTTTAACTTTTTACGTTCAAATCGTTTGTTTAACTTCAATGAAGCCATATCTAATATTACTTCATTAATTTACACGTAAAAAACCATGCTTTGAGTTCAAACTCCTATTTTACCCAAAAACTCATTTAAACTGAAAATCAGAGGTTTAGGTTCGATTTTACTTCAAAATGTTGGTTTCTTCGTGGATTTTTCTTCTCTATCAGTGGAGAGATGGATTGGAGCAGCTTTGGAACAAAATACTTGAGTTCTTGGGCTTTCTCTCTCTAGACTCTCTCTCTATTTCTCTCTCTACGAAAATGAAGCTTGAAGTGTGAATGGTGGCTGGATTGGGGCTACACCCTGGTGTAATAGGGTTCTAGAGTCTACATGGGCCAAGCCCATAACCTTTGGTCCATCATTCTTATTCTTTCTTCTTATTTGGCTCATTAGAGATTGTCAGGTTTTGCGGGTGTTACATTATGTGTGTTTACGTGTGAGTTCTTGTTTCGTGTTGGTGACGCCACAGTGGCGGAATAGTCATGCTAACAGTAGTGGTAGTGATTGTTGTAGCAGTGGACCAAGAGCATTCACAATACCAAAATTCAAAACACGAAATTTATACTTAGTTGTAAATCAGAAAACATTTATCATTTAAAAACACCAAAACGTCTTCAATAGCGAGGCCCAAAAAATTGTTACATCACCACCTATTACATTTATTTATTTTTAATCACAAATCTTTTTATTTTAATAAAATATAAAGAAAAACATTTAAGTAATTTTCGGTGGAGGGAAATTTTACAATATGAAACTTCAAATTTATTTAGATACTTTTCACTGAAAGGAAAATTTTGAAATTCAAACATTCGTAAAAAGATTACAATAATTAAACTATCTAAAGGCTGTACTTTGCCCTAATTTTGTCATGATGTGAATGTTTGAGTGGTTGAGATGGTCGAAGGGTTCGTGGTAACTGGAAACTGAGTTTGGAGGATGTTAATGAACGGTTGAAATAATATGTTATTAAGGAATTGAGAGAACTCGGGATATGAGAATTGTTAGTTCGAGAATCATTGGAATTGTGGATACCCAAAGTTGTGATACAAGATTAAGTTTGGGTTTTCATCGGAATGGAATTATTCAGCCATTCTAAAAAGGAATTCGTGATTGGATTCATGATTCTTAAGAAATTAGAGAGAAAAAAGTGAAGGTCGTGTTCGTGTTCGTTCTGTTTGTTTGTAGCGCTAATGAAAAACGATAAGAAGAGGGATCCTTACTTGAAGGCCACACAAGTCTAAGTTTAGAGCATACTTTTCCAAGATAGATAAATACAAACCTTGTTGCGAGTAAGCGCAATGCTCATAATATAGTGAAAAAGTCTAGGCAAATCATGGAAAACTCAGAACTAAAAAAGTAATAATGTAAACATAATCGAGAAGGTAAGGATAAATAAAGGGGAAAATACCACAATGGACATAGTTCTTTAAAAAAATTCCAAAATGGACATTTAGCCGGCACTAAGCCTTTAGTTTTTGCTGACTAAGCCTTTGCATTCAGCCGACTTAGCTGGCGCTTTTTAATTTAGATGGACAAAATGTCCATTTTTAGTATTTTTCTCATAAATAAATCATGGAGTGTTGCTCTTCACTATCTATTATAAGCCCTCAACTTTACTTCCTTCAACAATTACAGACGATTTATTATTAAGATTTTATGTTAAATCTTTATATTTTAGTTTTAAAACTAATATATATATATATATATATATTGTATTAATTTTTTCTATTATATTGTATAAAATTTTATACAATAAAATAGAAAAATTAGGATTAGCAAAGGAAGAACATTGGGTGTTCAGGTCCATTCCAACGGATTCAAACTAGGCCAAAATCTTAACCCATAATGGATCGGGTATGCCCATATATATGTGACTATGAGAACTAATCTGATGAAACATACAAAAAATTCTTGATAAATTACAAATGGGCCGAATGGGCCACTGGGTCGTTAATGGTCTCTACATACTAACCTACCAAAATTAGAGGGGCACATTTTACCCGGTTTTTAAACCGAAACCGAAGATGAATCTGAACCTGTTTTTCATAAATCGGTTTCTAACCGATATGAACAAACAGTTTTGGACCGGTATGGGGTTTCTAGGGTTGATCCGGTTAAAAAACCGGTTATTAGCGTTACAAATAAAAAAATAGCCGTTTTAAAACGGGTTTATAGCCTTTGTTAATGTTTGATCATTTTTTGGACCATTTTGCTCCCATGTGTTTATATAATTAGATACTTGGTGTATTAATTTGGTTACATCATTTCTCTAGCTCTCATAGGCATTCAAAACACTCAGAAACACAAACTCTTAAGTCTCAAACGCTCACATGACAAGCTCAAGTTAACCATCGGTGGTGAGGATCATACCAACGAGGAACAAAAACATTTGGTCAAAATTTGATTTATGTGAATTGTCAAATGTACTCGAAAGGCTCGTTGCAAAAATTGTAATATGTTTTCGAAATACGAGTCTAACTCCACCTTAAAGGTTCATTTAAATAAATATTGCAAGGCGTTGAAAAACAACCTAGCTCGTGAAGAAGAAGAATAACACTAAACTAAGACGACAACATCACTTGTAAAGTTTTCAAATCGGCTTAGATTTAAGTACAAGTGTTAACCTCAAACGGGCATTGATTATGACATGTACTTAAACTCGTCGTCGATTTGAAGATATAAACATCAAATAGCGACTTCGAAATTATGTTATTTTATTTCTAAAGTTTTAAAAATAAATAAAAAAGAACTTTATTGAGTTTATTTTATATATTTAGTATTTTATTGTTTTTTAATAAAAAAAATTATTGTTTAAAAAAACCGGTTTACAGGTCCGGTTAATAACATAACCGGTGTGGACGGTTAGGGTTTGGGACACCCACGAACCGTTTATAACCCAAGTCGGTTACTACAAAAACCGGTTTTGACCAAAGTTGACTTTAACATGTCCGGTTAAAAACCGACTTGTACACCTCTACCTACCATACATGACCACCTTCACCAGGTAAATGTAAACACCACCCACAACCGTTATCATAACCGCCACCACCCTGACACCACCAATCACTTCCATGACCCATACATTGTTGCCACCACTACGAGTGGCAGGCCCAATATTTTTTTTCCATCAAAGCTTGACGTCCAAACTTTAGATTTGGGTCGGGTCAAGTTACATAAATAATGATAACATTCCGTTACAACCGATAAAACTAAAAGAATTTCGTTACAACCGATAAAACTAAAAGCTACAATGTAGTTTTTAAGGTAATCATGACCATGAAATGTAATGCATCGTTCAATAACCATATAGAAAGAATAATAGAAGTAATACTCATTTTTGTTGTTTTACACTTTGTTTTTCAAATACAACATGTATAGATTGATTTTTTAAAAGTTTCAAAACTTTAGGGGTCAGTTAAAAAACCATAAAATACATTACATATAAATAACATAAAAACACCCCGTACCCTATACTAGTAATTAGAATATAAAGAAGGTAGAAGCCAAAGATTAAACAAAGCTGAAGCTAGAGACAAGGACCAAGACAAGCAAGCCATGGCAGCTGATAACCTATACCTGCTGCACATTTTGCCACTACAAAAGTATGCACCAACTTCTGTAACCATGAAATCTGATACACTAGCGGTTGAGCATGCAGCTGCTAGTGACAGGAATGAAAGAATCTGTCATTTTTTTGTAAAGATTAGTATCTAGAAAAATGTGTGAGAGAGTGAATGAATTGAGATCTGAATTTGATCTATGGAACATACCCAATCTCCTATCACAATCACCAAAACTATTTGCAACTGGTGAGATGGACGTTTTACGAACACAAAGTATGCATCCACCATTGCTAATGTTAAACTCCATGGAATTGTTAAACCTTTGATTGTCACCAAGAAGCTGAGAATAAAACAAATAATTACCATATAGGTTAGATTTTGGACCACCCGAGATTGATGTACGCTTGATATATTGTTCATATTATCACTCTTTTCTGAACCGGACCGGATCTTTGGACCATTATTATTTGAACCGGCCGGTTACCTGTCAGACCCGTGAACCAGGTGGTCGACTGGATTATCATATTTTTTTTCTTTGAAAACTTTATTATTTTTATTAATTAAGTATTTTCAAGTTTTATATTTTATTTATTATATGTTATTAAAACTGCAAATTAACATTAAAACATGAAGTATTTTATATTTTGTACATAGCTTTAATTTTTAGGCAATTTAGATTTTAATAATATAAACTATGAATCATTGACAGATAAAAATACATAACGATAACTTGACTAATGACACTCATAACTTTCACTTTACTTGCCAAGGGCAAATCAAGTAGTATAATCATTGTAGGTTTACACTCCGTGTACCCTTAATGTCCACTCGATTTCGCTTGTAAGTTTCTTTATTTCTTCATAATCATCATTGTGAGCGAAATCGTATCAAAATCAAGTGTAAATCTTTAATGATTATGTTATCTGGATTTCTCTCGGCAACGAGCATGGAAGTTAGAAATGTCATTGGCCAAACTATCAGCGTGGATTATTATTGGCCAACGGTCATACTTTAAGTTATTAAAATCCAATTTGCCTAACTTTTATATTATTTACAACATCATCCGGTTTTTAAATCCAGTCTGTCCAGGCTACCAGTTCTCTGTCCAGTCCGGTTTTAAAAACATTGCTGTATATTATTGTTTCCAAAACATCAATTTCAAAGTTGATCCTATCAGAAATTAAGGAAGAAGAAGAAGAAGCAAATACCAGAAAGAAGTATAAGCGTAGAATTGTACTCCGACGCACATGAAAAGGAGAGATGCGACAGAAAACAGAGCTTGTCCCAATCTGATCGCTAAACTTGCGCTTGTTCCGATTGAACCTGGCACTTGGGGTTCCATCGATCAGTGTATATGAGTAAAAAACTGATCTTTATGTAACAGCATGTTAATCTTCTTCAAATAGGATCTTTATAGTGAATGGCAATTGTAGTTGCAGGGTTGTCCTGACCGCCATTAATGGGGTTTGAAATTGGTTTTGGACGTATTTATAGGGGTTTTGTGATTGACATCAAGGAGTGGCATGATATTCATCACAGCATCCATATTGAACTCTCGGAAACGAATATGTAGACTTTTTGGTTTTGTTTAAAGTTTTCATTAAATTCTATTAATTTTTTTAAAATAACAATTTTACTGAGCACGTAGACTGTTTATAATTTACATAAAATAATGGAAAAAAAAACGTAAACCCCCGTCCCCATTAATGCTGGTGAGGTTCTCGTTATAATTTATGGTAGAGTTGCAAACGAATCAAACTTTTGGTGATCGTAAAATGGGAAGTTCGTTTGTGTTCGTTCGTTTCATAAATGAACTAACATTGACAAGAAATTTTCGTTCGATTAATTAAATGAACGAACATTACATATGTCATGTTCTTTAAATTTTGTTCATGAACGTTCGGTAATGTATTTGTTGGAAATCAGGCCCAAGAATACGAATACGGAATAAGATCTCAACCAAGATCGACCCTTTCTTTTTATTATAATTCTTCACTTACAATTACATTGATCCTCACCATCTATTTATAATAAATAAACTATACTAATCTTACTCAAATACTTCTCTCAATTATCTCTACTAATTAATCAAACTAAATAATTTTAAATATTCAAACTATTAATTAAATATTAATTAATTAACTATTTCCGAATCACCCCTTCAACTTTCACATTCTTCCAGACTGACCCTCTTTCTTTCGTAAAATCAAGATTAACTCCTTCATTCTCTCCCTTAATCTTGATTTGGACTTGCTTCTTGCTATTTCCACATTCTTTCTTTCAGGAACTCTTAGTTGCAATCTCGACTTTGAATTCTCCGGATACTATTTGATCAGGATTGAAGCGGGGTTAGCGCCGTCATTATCGAAATTGAAACTATTTCTTCTTTCTTCCTCCTTCTTTCTTACTTTCTTCAAGATCTGGCTCTTGACTACCTTTCAAGATCTGACTCTTGACTACCTTTCAAGATCTGACTCTTGACTGTCTTCTTTCTTTTTCAAGAACTGACTCTTGACTGTCTTCTTTCTTTCTTCAAGAACTGACTCTTGACTACACTCTTTCTCCTACTCTTTCAAAACATTAAGAAACAAGTCCTTGATAGCCTTCTTAACAAGATAAATCTTGTTCTTCCTACTCCTTTTAATAAAAAACTGGGTTCTTGATTACTTTCTTAACAAGATAAGATCTTGCTTCCTACTCCTTCAATCAACCAAGAAGTCGTGTTCTTGATTACCTACTTTTCCTTCTTTTCTTCAAGAACTGATTCTTGAGTGTCTTATTTCTTTCTTCAAGAAACCAGTTCTTGATTACCTACTATATTATTCCCTACTGACCTACTATTGGATTTGATGACTATTGTTGGTCTTGCTGTTACATTCAACCACCCAACCTAAGAATCAAAACCCACTTTCTATTGTTCCCGATGTTCACTACGAATCTTGCTCCTTCACCTAAATAAAAAATTACTTAGAAACAAAGAAGCCTTCTCCCCTTTGAATTAATTTTCGTGAGTGCCAACTTGCTTTCTACTTTCTTCGATTGGACCAATGAATTAATTCCGATGTGTCGGCCGGTGCTTGCTTGGTTTCTTCTCATGTGAGCTTGTATGCATGGCAATTCCTTCGATTATTCTCTTTTCCCCACCATAACAATAGCCACTCCCCATCCACCGTCCTCACCTTGCGGCTCCAATCCCTTTTTTTTCGTCATTCGATCACTACCCTGCTTCTTCCTCGTCTTCAGCCCTGCAGCCAAAGGGCTGCTTCCCCTCGCGAAACACGACTCTCAAAAACGCAGAAATCTGGCTCTGATACAAATTGTTAGAAATCAAGCCCAATGATACGAACACGGAATTTGATCTCAACCAAGATCGACTCTTTCTGTTTATTATAATTCTTCACTTACAATTACATTGATCCTCACCATCTATTTATAATAAATAAACTATACTAATCTTACTCAAATACTTCTCTCAATTATCTCTACTAATTAATCAAACTAAATAATTTTAAACATTCAAACTATTAATTAAATATTAATTAATTAACTATTTCCGAATCACCCTGTGACACCCAGTATTTCAGGTAAGTGTCCATATTACATAAATGCACGTTTATAACATATATTTCCTGAAGTTTTATTTTGACTAAGTAAAGTCAAGGAGTCTAACAAAGAAAATTATACCAAAATAGTAATTTTGGAGAATTACTATGAAAATAAACAGTGATAACCCACAAAGTACGGTCGTTGGTGATTGACAAGAACTTGACAGTAAAAGTCTAGTAAGACGTTTTAATAATTAAAGATATTAAAACGGGTATTAATTTCAGGTATTATACCACATCTAAATCAATCACATCATCATCGTGATTGCTTTGCTTACACAACACTCAAGAGTTATAATCATCATGATTATGACCAAAGATGCAAGCAACATAAAGATCACATCACTATCATTATATCCTTGCTTGTACTCCACTCCAGCATCAAATCTTAATGATGATGACTTGTTGAGATCTATACTCAACCCTCGTTTCATCTAATAAGTATATATATATGTATATATATATATATATATATATATATATATATATATATATATATATATCTAGGTATATAGATATAAAGTTTTAATCACTAAAAGTTCCTACACCGAGTATTATATCATGGTATCACCTACCGGGTGTATTCTAACTAGAACCGACCTAACTAACCATTGGATCCTAACTACAAGATTTGACAAGACCCAACCCCCCACCCATACTCTATTCTCGGCCGAAGTTGGCCCTAGAGGGGGACCCACCTTCTTGCCTTCTCCATGGCACCATCCCTTGTGTCATTTGCACCATACTCTTTCATGTGACAATCAAGCCAAAGTCACATCAATCCCACCCACCATCCTCACCCATCATATGTGTCATAAGGCCATGTCCATTTAACCAACACTCCAAGCAAGAGTCACCTCCATCACATCGACCATACCTTGTAATAATGATACATGATGATCACCAAGTTCACACTCCATCCAACATATATATATAAGAGTGTATGGAGGAAGAACAAGAGTTTCCTCTTGTTCTCTCCCTTTCTCGGCTCAAGCAACACACACAAACACACATTTAAAACTCAAAGATCAAGATCCATTGGAAATAATTAGCTAAAAGCCTTGGAGATTCAAGAGATCTTTGAGTTTTAGGAAGCTTTTACTAAGAGGATTCAAGCATTATCATCTTTCACTAATGGTTCTTCCCTAGCTAGACTAGTGGTATGGAAACTCAAACACTCCAACTCCTTTCTTTCTCTCCATATGTATCGACACATACATGCACACACGCTTTACCATTTTGAAATCAAGAACAAAATCCTCTATAGGTTTAGCTAGAGCTTTGAAGCTTCAAGGTGTTTCAAGGGTGTTTTAAAGAGTTCAAGCTTCCTACACAATTTCATCCTTCTCCTTGCTTGCTTTAAGTGAGTGTTCATATCCTAAGTCTTGATTTCATTAAGTACACTAGTTGTTTTGTGTAGGAGATTCACCCAAATAATGGATTGTTCAAAGAAAAAGTCGTCACTTTATACACGTTATTGCTGGCAGAATTTTTAGCCATCTTTAGGGAGTTGTATCTCGGTCAAAACTAAACCAAAATGGACGATTCTTGAGTCAAAAATTAAGTTTAAAGAATCCTCTATCCAACCCAAGTGATTTCGTGATTTTTGGTGGAGTTTTGATACCCGAAAAGATCGATACAAGAAAATTGGTACAACCTGAGTTTTTGGACAGAATTCTAAGGCCGACTTCATGGGGTCATAACTCACTCAAAAATGGTTCAAATGACTTGATTCCTTTTTCTAAAACTAGTATTTTGTGTTGGCATTACAACTCATATGTCCTATTATCAGAAAACTAACATTTTGGCCCCCAACCGTCAAGATTTCCAAGACCTACCCGACAAAACCTAAGCTGTTAACATCTTTGTGTTATGATTTTTGTTTAAAACCCTTAAACCCCTTTATAAATTATGACCCATACATTTCTATAGAGTCAATACACTTAGTTGAGTGTGGTAAAAGTTTCATAAATTATTGAGTTCGATAAAATGACTAAAAACACGACACAAGTTGACTTAAAAACCCGAATACATTAATAAAGGCTATTTTGATGTAAAAGTTTTACCTTCCATACTATATATTTGTTTTCAACTCCAACCATGAGGTGGTTGTGTAAACGTAAAGACACGTCTTGAGATGCATAACTTATTTATATAAGTATATATAAATGTATATGATTGTCACAACTCGTCACTGACAGTCGTCATGTCAAAACTGTCGGAAATATAAACTAGTATTCATGTCGAGTCTAATTGGGTGAATCATATACACGATCAACTAACACATTCGAAACAGTGTTTAGACCGTAAAGTATCTTATTTACCATAGGGAATGGTTAGGTCGGCTCACATATTCACGGACCTTGCTAGTTGCTACTTATTTTGCTAGGATTTCATCGAACGCAAGGTGAGTTCACGGCCCCCTTTCGCTTTTTAATGTTTTGTAAACTGCGAAGGAGAAACATACTTACTTGTTATGTTTTGAAAACATGAATTACATTTGCTTACACGTTTGACATCATGAACATTCGGGTTTAACTCCTTGTGAGTTTCACTAACCCCTTTTTCTAAGTTTTTGAAATATTTTGGGGTGGAAACATACTTGTAAAGAATTTTCGTATGTAAATGAATGAACTAATGATCTGACCGTATGTGTGTATTGAGGGAAAAATAAAGCGCTTAAAGTCTTCGGAATAAATTAGTAACCATTAGCTATGGACTTAGCCCGGGATTTTATGGATAGTACTATTGGGGGTGACGCTCCCGGTCATGGTTAGTCGCGCTAACCAGGGGTTCAAATGGCCAAATGACCGCATATTATCTTACTCGTAGAAAGGCGAGGGGAGGCACTAAATTGTTGGGGTTTGGTTACGGTCTCGTACATTACATACTGTTTTGTATTCCTTGCAAGTTTACAAATGGGGTCAATTGATCGGATTAGTATTCGGATTCATTGGTAATACATACAAAGAGTTTTGATCGGAAAATGATCATGTTTAAACATTGGATTTATGACGGTAAAGTCATGGTAATGTTTTCAAAGGAAAACTACATATTTTATGACGGTAAAGTCATGGACATGTTTTCAAAGGAAAACTACTTATTTCATGACGGTTAAGCCATGGGCATGTTTTCAAAGGAAAAACTACATATTTTATGACGGTTAAGTCATGGTGATGTTTTCAAAGGAAAACTACATATTTTATGACGGTTAAGTCATGGTAATGTTTTCAAAGGAAAACTACATATTTTATGACGGTTAAGTCATGGTAATGTTTTCAAAGGAAAACTACATATTTTATGACGGTTAAGTCATGGTAATGTTTTCAAAGAAAAATTACATATTTTATGACGGTTAAGTCATGGTAATGTTTTCAAAGAAAAACTACATATTTTATGACGGTAAAGTCATGGACATGTTTTCAATTGAAAACTACTTATTTTATGACGGTAAAGTCATGGACATGTTTTCAAAGGAAAACTACTTATTTCATGACGGTAAAGTCATGGGCATGTTTTCAAGAGAAAACTACTTATTTTATGACGGTAAAGTCATGAGCATGTTTTCAAAGGAAAACTACTTATTTTATGACGGCTAAGTCATGTATACATTTTCGGGGAAAACTAACTGTACTAAATGAACAAACTCTGTGAACTCACCAACCTTTGTGTTGACACTTTCAAGTATGTTTCTCAGGTAACCTTTAGCCATGGCACGGTTGGAATAGGCTAACTATGTTAGAATAATTTCTAGCTGGAAGGACATAGATAATACGGTCTCAAGTCTGTCGTTGATCTAGAAGAACTTAGATCATTGTACTATTTAGTCTTACTATTTGTGTATGTATACAATTCTTAGAAATCACTATTACAGCTTCCGCTATCGTGTAATGAACCAATCGTTGCAACCTGTATTTATTTAATAAGTAAATAAATTTGGGGGTGTGACACACCCCTTCAACTTTCACATTCTTCCAGACTGACCCTCTTTCTTTCGTAAAATCAAGATTAACTCCTTCAGTATTCGTTCATGTCCGTTTCTTTATTTTCGTTCACTAAAGACTTTTAATCTTTATTTTTTTTTAATTTTTAGTTTATCACCCTCATATTTAGACTTTTTATACATTGTTTTAACTTTTAAGACTTTTTATACATTATTTTAAGTTTTAATGTTTACACACCAACTTTTAAACTAGAAAGAAACCATAGTCAAGGTTCCATCGTTTATGTGTCGCTTAGAGAACTTTAAGAGTTTTATCTCGTTAGTCACTTTCATTATCCTTTTGACGTTATTTTGGGAGAATTATGTTTATGACTATTGTGTCGAACTACTTTCAGATAACTATGTCAATGCTTAATTTTATATTTATTTTTGGTGATTATGTCTAATGTTTGCGATTAAAAATGTTGAATTTTTTATTCTCTAAGCTAATATGTGTTCATTTGTGTCCATTTCGAAAATAAACAAACGAA
Organism: Smallanthus sonchifolius; assembly: GCA_023525975.1. Lineage (NCBI taxonomy): Eukaryota > Viridiplantae > Streptophyta > Magnoliopsida > Asterales > Asteraceae > Smallanthus > Smallanthus sonchifolius. The sequence goes on along the minus strand of CM042041.1, from coordinate 52,329,392 downwards.
CACAAAAAAAATTCATTTCACTTAATGAACGAACACAAACAAGAAACCTTGTTCGGTTATGTGTTCGTGAACCGTTTGTTGGTCCGGTAAATTCTTAACGAACGAACACGAATAAGATCTCGTTCGATTTGGTTGCAACCTTAATTTATGGCAATCCTCCACTAAAAGGGAAAAAAGAAACCACTGCCGGAGGTGTCGAAGGAAGCATTGATGTAAACTATGACATAGTAGCCGACAACTTACCAGTGGTAACTGACGTCACAAGTGACGCGCTTCCTCCTCGATTCCTTCATTATCAACCGTGTCAAGCTCTACGTCACCAACATAAGAAATCCCACAAGCCTTTGCTCATACCGGAATCAAAGTCACTGTTGGCGGTCCCAAACAATTTAATCCCAAATCTAGAAAATATAAAAAATAATATGTTTATATCAAACATATAAGAAATTAATTATCATTGTGTTAAATCATATCAAACAGTTAGATAATTAAACAGTTCATTTGTTAAAACCTAGACAAATTAAATTGACTCTTGTATTTAACTATATATTTTTTGTACTTTTTGAAAAGAATAACATATAATCTAAATCGAACTTCTTTTAAAAAGAGGGAAGAATATTTACTCTCGTCCGCATTTTTGGTCAAATAATATTTGATGTGTTCAATTCTTTAATGAATTATTAGGTCCTCAATATAATTGTATGCCTTTTGTAAGATTAAATTCCAAAATTATTAATTATTAATTATTAAAATTGTATTTCTTTTACCCTGCTTTTGGGGATTCTCAGCTTTGAAGCCTACGGTGGTCGTTTCATTGTGAAGGCATCATTTCTTCAAAGAAACATTAACCTACGATAATGTTTGATTCATGTTTCTTTGAAGAGTATGTGTAATCAAGGTGTTTGATTATTGCAGGAATGGAAGATTAGAGACGGTAAAGTAATGTTCGTCTTGAAAATCACCATTTCGGGCTTGTTAGATGCAAAAACCGAAAGAAGTTTGGGATACATTCGCCAAGATGTTCTCGAAGAAAAATGATACCACTACTACAAAAACAAAAATCCACGACTATCAGAATAGTCGTAAATTCGATGCTAACGTTCATTTGATATATCAGACTTTTTGGTTGAAAAAAGCCTTGTTGCTAATATGTTTTCAGACGAGTTTTACCACTAAGATTATTTTTCAACAAAGATTAGCCAGATAAAAAACCCTCTTTAAATATGTGACCTGTTAAAATTAGTTTATTTTTAATTAACTTTTATTTTATAAAATTAGCGAACAATTTTGACAAACTTATATGGATCGTAAAATTAACGATTGATTTAAATCAGCTTAATTTTAGTTTTTAATTAATTTTTATTATCACATAACTTATGACTGCTTTACGATGGAGTAAATATTTTGCAGCCGCTTTACCTGCATCGAAAATCGATCGTTAATTTTGCGTCCGATTTGGTTGGTCCTTAATTTTACGACTTGTCCTAAAATTAATATATAAAATTCAGTAGGAAAAATCAAAATTTAAACAATATAAAAGTATATTTCCAAATCAAATTATACATAATTTTGAATACAATAAAATTTATATCAAAATACAGATAAAAATACTAAACGAAATCGAATATTTTAATTTATATATAAGTACTACATACTATATATTATTACATAAAAAACTAAACTACATTCAAATTGAAATCTAAAAGAGAAGAACTATAAATGTTCCAAAAAAATTTACGAATCTGCAACACTCTTTTTTAAACAAACAATAAAATCACGTTAGTTTTAATGAATTGTATACTGTTTATAAAATCAGTCTAGAGGCAAGTGGAATTTGAAGATGCATTTCATAAGTGTTAGAAAATGATAAGAGTCACGTCGGATCTCCGACCAAAGAAGATTGTAGCAAGTGACCAGTCTACTTTCAAAAGCTAAGATGAGATGTTCGATCAAATCAATCATCAAAGTGACTAGCTTGTTGATTCTGGTTGCTCCACCAATATTATTGGTCACATAAAGCTCCAACGTTTTCAAAGTAGTGTAATCGTAGAGCATGGGGTATACCCATGTGATTATGGTGTGATATGATAATAAAGTGCACGTCACGAGACGCCACGTTAGATTCTGAAAAATCACATCACCCATCACATGGCAAGAGGTATACCCATGTGATTGTGGTGATGTGATAATTTAATGTTTATTTTTTAATTTTTATTTAAATAAAATAAAACATAATAAATAATATTCATTAATAAAAAAATTACATTAATAATAAAAAAATTACATTACTAATGATTTGATTTTTCGTAAACATACTCAATCAAGTCCGTCTTTAGTGCGTTATTAATTTCTCGATTGCGTATTTCTTGACGGTTTACTCGATTTTGATCTTCATCAATTTCTAATGATTTGATTTTTCGTAAACATTACTAATGATTTGATTTTTCGTAAACATACTTAATCAAGTCCGCCTTTAGTGCGTTATGAATTTCTCGATTGCGTATTTCTTGACGTTTTACTCGCTTTTGATATTCATCAATTTCTAATGATTTGATTTTTCGTAAACATTACTAATGATTTGATTTTTCATAAACATACTTAATCAAGTCCGCCTTTAACTCGTTCAATATCCTTTCTTGCCGCCTCATGAGCCTTTTAATAATTATTACGTTTAATACCACCCGGACACGTAAGAGACTTGACAATTGTTGCATATTCCGGATATATTCCATCGGCTAGATAATACCCACGCTTGTAATGCGATCATCTAAGTTCAAACGATGAGTCTGGTGCGGTTCCGTTAATCATATCGTCGAATATAGGCGATTGATTAAGAACATTAATGTCATTGTTCGCACCGGCAACGCCAAATAATGCATGCCAAAACCATATATCATTTGAAGCCACAACTTCAAGCATAACACTTGGTCGGGGATAATCGCCGCGTGCAAACTGACCTCGCCACGCATTTGGGCAATTTCTCCAATCCCAATGCGTGCAAGCGATGCTACCAAGCATCCCGACAAAGCCGTGTTTAGCTTCATGAAAAGCATATAACTGTTGAATGTCGCTAGCTGACGGTTTACGTAAATATCTTTTACCGTACAATAAAATTATAGCTTTAGAAAACTTGTAAATACATGACCTGATCGTTCGTTCTGACATCTTCAAGTAATCGTCAAACGAATCACTAGCGGTACCATACGCCATTTGACTAATTGCGGCCGTACACTTTTGAATGGAGGTGAAGCCAACCCGACCTCTCGCATCAACATGTTGACGGAACCAAGGCACATCTCTCTCGAGATCAGTATTAATTCTTAAAAATAATCTCTGACTCATTCGAAACCGTGTATTAAATTGCTCCTCTCCGTATAAACAACTTTCGTCAAAGTAATCTTTGAGTAAAAGTGTGTTAGCAGCCACCCGGTCACGGTTGAGACGTGCACTTCGTTTTAATGGTCTTGAGGATGATTCCGCCTCTTGCCACCACCTAACCGCCGCCGATGCCACAGCTTCGAACGCCATTATCCGAGCTTTCTCGCTTGATGATGAAGACATTTTAGAAGAGTGAGTAGAAGAGTAGAAAATTAGAAATAAGTATAAATATTATGGAGTAAAATGAGATATTTATATTGAGTAAAAATAATATTATTAATTATTTTCAAATGGTTGAAAATAATACCGTTCAACGGTATTATTTTGGTTGAATTGCAAACTTCACTCGCGTGAAATAAATCACGAGAAAGGATCACGCCGTGATTTTTTTTCAAAGGGGCGGTGTGCCTAATGAATCACGCCATGATTCTTGGTTACATGTTGGATCACGCCGTGAAAATCCCATGTATACCGGTCGACCTTATAAAAAAGTAAACTCCCGTTTTAGTCTATGTGGTTTGTACCAATTCCCCATTTTAGTCCAATAGTTTAAAAATCCTCATTTACATCCAATAGTTTCACCATTTGTCTCCTTTTTAGCCAATCTACTAACCTCCATCCAATTTTCTGTTAAATTTTAACTGAAATAACTAAGATACCTGTATTAATAAAATACGAATATACCCCTATTAAATAAATGTGAATACATAAATTAAATTAAAGAAATATACTCTCTCTCTATACCCTCACCCCCTTTTCCACCACCACCAGCAGCACCTTTGTTCCACCACCAATAGCAGCCATGAAACCGACGGCGGCGGTAGAAGAAGACGACAAAGACGGCGGTAGTGGAGGTGGACGGCGACGACGACGGCGGTAGTGAAGGTGGACGACGAAGGCGGCGACGGTAAACGAAGACGACGACGGTGGCGATAGACGAAGACGACACCACCAGCAATAGCACCCCTGTTCTAGCGAAGGTGGACGGCGATGGCGGTAGTGAAGGTGGACGGTGACATCCTGTTTTCGTTTCCGACGAACATATCCCTTTTCCGACGAACAGATCCCGTTTTTGACGAAAACAGGTGTAGTTGTTGGTGTTGTTAGATCTACTCATCGGACGACGGAGGGAGTTTGAGATCGAACGGCGACGGTTTCTGAGAACATGACGTCAGATTGACGTCACAGTAATAATCGTCGACGATGGAGGACGAGGAGTCGCAATTGCTGTGGCAATCGTTGTCGTCGTGACGAAACGACAACGGTTTTAATATGTGGTTGGTTTTGATTGGATTCGCCAGTGGCCGTGGCCCGCTGGTTGACTCGACGGTGTTGCTCAGGCTACTCATCGTCGGCCGGGGTTTTGTGTGATGGTGGTGGCAGTGGCAGAGTTGTGGGGTTGGTGGTGGTGACCTTGTGGTATTTTTTTTCAAATAAGTTACACAAATGATCCTTAAACAATTAAACATGTTAGTATATTACCTAATTAGTTTAAGGTTATTTTTGACTTTTCACCTTAATTTAACAAAATAAATGGATAGAAGTTAGTAGATTGACTAAAAAGGAGACAAATGATAAAACTGTTGGATGTAAATGGGGATTTTTAAACTATTGGACTAAAATGAGGAATTGGTACAAACCACCGGGACTAAAACGAGAGTTTACTCCTTATAAAATTTACATTATGTTGTATACCAACAGCCTAATAGCAATATCTGATATGTAATATGTATATGACAATAGAGAGAGTAGAGAGAATGAGAAGAAAAGAGAATTCTATTCATGTACAATATCAATAAATAACTAAACCACATATATAGTTTTTAGTAACTAATACAATGAATACATATTTATGGAGAAAATAATAACCACCAAAAGTATTAATCAATATTTAATTATATTGATAACCACAACAAATTATATTTATAACACACCCCTTGGTTATCATATATCATACTTAATACGCTTGGAGATGCTGCCTCGTTAAAAACCTTGCTATGGAAATCCCAGTGGGACAAAACCATAGCTGAGGAAAAAAGAGTGCAACGCGTATTACTCCCCCTGAATTTTATAACCTTCAATTGAAGGATTTCGATCTTCTGTGTGAGTTGCAAAAAAAATGTTGTTGTAAATGATTTGTCATTTGATCTTTTAATGTGCAACTCTTTATGTCGAGCAATGATTTATTTTCTTCATATAAGACTCCTAGTGTCTTATCCAATAAACAAATACCACAAGATCCATGATCGTGTTGTGTTTACATTCTCTGCATGTACAAAACTAACCAAATTTGTTTTGATGGGTTAGTAAAATATATACTACCTTTTGTACCTTAATGGTTATTTGTTTTACCCATTCTGTAACATCCTGAAAATAATAAACGACAATAAATGGAAACGGGTTTAACGCGAGATGAATGGAATAAACGAGCGTGGAATGGGCCGGCTATGGGCTTGCGAGCGTATGGGCTCAAGGGTAGTCTCTCCCTATAAATACCCTAGCCCATATCTCTTCTCTCATTTTACAAGTTCTAGAGACAGAAACCGAAGAGAGAGAAAGTAGACGGATCGGCTTGAGATTCCAGCAAAGGGTTGCTCCATAGCTCGTGAGAAGAACCTCCGAATCAGAAGCTCGATACAGGTAACGATCTTGTCTAGATCTGAGTTTTTGTTCGTTTTGGGGTTTTTCGGGTTTTGGATGAAAAGGTAACGTTTTTACGCATAAAACTTGAAAATGAGCATAGATCTAGCATCTAGAAGGAAAAACGAACATTTTGAACAAAAAGTCGGGATCTTGACGTGATCAGATCTACGTTAAAAAAGTTAGGGTTTTTGCAAGAAAAAGGTCATGCGTACTTATCAAGTACGCAAGAAGAAGGTTCTGCGTACTTATCAAGTACGCATGAAGCAAAGCCTGCGTACTTATCAAGTACGCATGAAGCGAAGTCTGCGCACTTATTAAGTACGCAAGAACAAGGCCTTGCGCACTTGCTAAGTGCGCAAGCATCATCTGGTTAGTAAAGTCAGGATGTTCGCCTAATTCAGAATGGTTAAACCGTTAGAGTTGGGATTGGTCTGATGTGTATTTAACTAATCAATTCAGATCGGAAGTGACATTGTTGGACCTTTGTTTAGGACAACCCAGATTAGCTTATTAGGTGAGTTCTAGAAGCCCTTCTTTAAATGTTTTAATTAATATTTTTAGGCTGGTGCGTATACATATGAAACGATGTTTATGAAATGATGTTTACGAAGGACGATGTTATGAAATGTTTTGCAAAACGAAGTTTATGAAAGGTTCACGAATGAAATGTTATTTAATAAAACGTACGAATGCTTTAACTAAAATGAGGTAAAGGTTTTGTGAAAGTCACGAATGAACGAATCTGCCACGAGTTCTTACGGGAACTAGGGTATGTATGTATGTATGTATTGGCCTTACTTTTACGGGGGGCCTTTGTGGTTGGCTAACGGTTGTATAACTGGTTGATGATGGGGTGACGACGGTCACCCATGAGATTACCGGGATCCCGATGGAAGGTATTATTCCTTGCGGGGAAATAGTGCCTAAGGTATGTTTAGTCTACCTAGAGGTAACGAGCCTTATGAGACATGTGTTTGGTCTACCTAGAGGTAACGAGCCTTAGGAGACCTGGATGACGGATGACTTAGAGGTAACGAGCCTTAAGTTAATCCGTCGGCATGCGATGTATGGAATTGACGGCTACGAGAAGGCGCAGATTCGATTCATGTTGACTTATGTTATGATGCTATGTTACGATGTTTTGATGATGTTAAGTTATTGCATGTTATGTACGCTTTTGTTAAATAAATGTATGTTATGTTTTTGGCAAAATGTTTATGTTAAGGTTTTATGTAAAACTAGAACTCACTAGCGTAGCTGACTTTTAGTATGCACATTCAGGTTAAGGGCAGGTTATGATGATGGACGGTGATGCTGGGTGGCTTGATGAGTTACCCGAATGATATGAAGATTGGAATCCCGTTATGCTTCATTTATGTTATGTTTTATGTTTAAGACAATGTTACGCTTCAGCATGTTTGAACAAGTTTTAATTATGTTGAATGAATGATTCCGCTGCGTTATTTTGATATTCAAAGTTTAAGAACTGTTTGTGAATGAGTAAATCCAACAAGTGAGGCCTCCCGGGTTTGGAGCCTTACACATTCCAATGTCTCATTACCGGACATGAGCTAGCATGAAACAAAATGTAAACTTATCATTATACAAATGTTCGACATGGCAACCAAGACATAAATTGTAATACCATCTTTCATTTCAGTTTCGTTCTTGAACTAACTGAACCTTTTTCAATCTCTCGAGAATATACAATTATATCATCAACATATACTATAATACTTGTAAACCTCATGTTGTTCTTTTAATAAAAACACATGTACCAATTATATCATATGTTTCTCTCTTTTTGAGATAATCACTGAGTCGACTATACGTATTCGACATGACTATTTTAGTCCATATAACTTCATATGATATATTTCTTTGGGGTTTTGATATCAATGATTATTTATGTTAGTACACTTATCAAGAGCTTTGACACATAAACTTCATCATTTATCACATGAATTTCTATCTCATATACAAAGAAATTGTTTCATTTCTATAATCTTTAGTGTATCATTTCATAGTATCGTACTCAATATTACATCATTAAGATGTTTCAAATATTCTTTTTTAAGCACTCAATTGCTTTAGAAAACTCATGTTGAGTTCCAACTATATTCATATCATGAGTGTAGACAACAAACATAACGTTGTTTCATCCGACTATATATACAACAATTATAATGTTCTTGAGAACTTAGTTTACATGATTTTTGCAATTTAAATCCTTCAAGGATTTCATGTAAATTTCATTATCACGTGAAATATATATTTAGGATATCATAATATCCATTAGATGCAGGTCAGCTCTTTCTTGTATTACCAGACTAATAAGATATTAAAAAGACATTTGCATCCACCACTAGAGAATATATCTCATCATAATCAATTCTAGGTCTTTATGAAAATATGTGCCATCAGTTTTGCCATATATCGTTTAATTTTATTTTTACATCATTGTTACGCATAAATGACCCATTTTAACATATTTTACAACTTCAGTTGTATGAACTACTAGTCCATGAGAGAATTTAATTCTGCCACATTTGCGTGCGTCATTACATTTTGGCCAATAATTTATATATTTTTTTTCATAGGCAGATATTATTTCTTGATCCTCATCATTTTAAGCGCTAAATTTATATACAAAAATATCATCGACGTCAATTTTGTTTTGATTCCGTATATTTGTAGACATGATACAATTTAACGAAATCTCTTTATTTTCATGTACCTGAGGTTCTTCTAGAACCATCATGTCTAATGTCTCTTTAATTTACCCTTTTACTTGTACCTCGACTTGACCGTATTCATTATAACTTGCTCCATTTTTTGAGGATTTTTTTTAATCAAATGGTCTATCACGTTTCAAACATGCCTTAGACTTACTACTAATATGTAATCGTCCTTCTAGGACATTAATCTTTAATTGGAGCACCAGCAGTTGGTATATGTGACTTAGTCACCCTTTTAAGGTCAGTGAATGTGTCTGTAATTTATTTGTTAATCTTATGAATTATCTTATGAACTTCTGGTTCATACTTAGTTTGAGGATCAAGATAATATAGAGATAATTCATTCCAAATTTCACTTTCCAACTGCTTTTAATCTCCCCCTCATGTTGGGAATGTTGATTCCATAAATCGAGTCATAATGTTAATGGCTCTAATAACTTATTATAGATAGTTATTAATTTCCAACATGTATTTACAACCTCATTTGAGGCCCCATCTTTATGCGTTATGGTGGAGCATTTACAACACATGTCGCACAACTAAAAAATAAAACTTAGATGGGAAATACTTGGTTCCTGACCTAAAACCAATTGTAATTGGGAGAAAATACAATAACTTATAGGCTTGATGTGAATTATCATTGTAACATGTACATATCATGGTCCCAAACAAATAAGAATGAGTTGTTGCTCTCATAATTATTGGACATGTAGTGCTCATCTCAACAAAAGCAATTTATGTATGAATATATGATATTCGTCACTTATTCCAACAATCCTTAGTAACATGGGATTAATATCACTGTTATTACCAACATAATATGCTATTCTGGAATAATGTGCTTGCTATTTATTAGCTAAGCCACATATCACGCAAACTTCAAGTTGCGAATTTGATAACCATTTAGACGATGCATCGATTTTAAACACTAAATGGTTTATTGTTATGATATATATTTTTATATATCATTTCCAGAATATTTAGGGATTCACCCTACTTTAGTTGGTAAATAACTAACTTTCATTGAGAGCAAACATTACATTTATATTTTATCACTTTAAAGAATCCCCGATTCTTGAATACTTTTCACATAATTATTAACTCGGGATGGTCTAACCGGTCATGCCAATAAAATAATCACGATCCATATACTTCTTATTTATGATCATATATGTTCTACTCGTGCTTGTTTAATACACGAATGAATATACGAGAGAATAGTGTATTATTATTTCAAACACTTTTCCACATTTTATTCTCATATAATCACTCCCTTAGTGTGCCACTTCTTTTGATCGATTTCATTATTAACATGGTTGATCCCATTATTAGCATGATCACCATTACCATTATTAACATGCAACTTTAGGAGCATATACGAGGAGTGATAAATGGAAATTGTTTTATTTAACCTTTGCTCATAAATAATACTTTCATCACATAATATCAATTATAAATTAATGTGATTGTGTTATGCTCATTATCTTTCTAAAATCTTACAAACTTTTATAGATTTGTAATGTGCTTTAGGGAGTATGACACTTCGGGTGTCATGCCTTTACCTTAAAATTTTCAAATAAGTGAATCTTTTAAACTTGCTTACACTCTTTAATGAGAATGATAATAATACACAACTTCGGTCTTTTAGTTGTTTTATTCAAGACCGATTATATAAATATTTTGTAGCCTATAGAAGATACATATCAAAGTTAAATCATGTGATTACAAAAGTTATAACATATAGCATACAATTATATAAACAAGTCATTCATTATTATAATGTCCTTAATAAAATTACAAAATCATTAGAGATTATTTTCTACATTTAAACTATTTTAATGACATTAGTATTCATCAAAATATATAATACATGTCATATATGAAATATATATTGATAATGCAAAGAAATACCATTTTTCTTCAAATTTCATATGCGCCACATGGTTCTACCACTAGGTAGCCATGATTTCATAATATTCAATTTAGTACCTTTTATCTATTTTTCTTAGGGTGAATCATCATATGATTATTAACAAAGAAAAGATATAAATAACCCAACGATAAATGATGGCCCTCAACTTTATATTGACCATTCCAAACCATAAAATACAAATGAACTTAATTATAATAAAATAAATGCGGTCATTACAAGCCATTAAAATATCATGAATGAGCTTTGAAAACTCATTATTATTTTTATGTTACAATTGTTTTTATGGAGTATCTAATCAAACAAAAGTAATATTATATTTTCTTCAATTAGATATTGACAAATCAAGTTATAATATTTCATATATTTAGTAATTGAAGCAACATCGTAACAATATCATGAGATATTATGTAATAAATATTATAACAAGTATGATGTAAATAATCTTAATACCCGTCTTTCAATGATGTCATAAAATAAGGTTATGAATAATTACTTCAATGCTATAAATCAATTTGAATAAATATTAATAAACTATTATTTTAAAACTAATTACTTAAGTAATATATTAAATATCCTATTTGAAACCACCATGCATTATGTAGTATTGAATTACTATAAATATGAAACATCAAAGTTATTATGTAGATGTTAATAAAATGTCATTGAATCTATACTATATAATAAACAAGTAAAATATATGGACACTTGTTATAATTCTAGGCATTATTATTATTATTTTTCCGCCTCTCTATCATATTAATAACCAACTTTAATATTTTAGGTAATTAAATTAATTATTTGTTTTAATTTTTATCTACACATTTTTTAATTTAAAATTGTGTTTATCATCAATTGATTTGTTCACTTATATTTTTATTAACTCTACAAACTGTTTTAATCAAATATTTACATATTCATATTGTTCCATTTTGACGAGTGTATATTTTATTCAACCCGTGTATTACACGGGTTTTAAAGACATAAACTTGTTATTATTACGTATTTAACATTACATTTATTTACCCCGTGTAATACACGGGATTCTAAACTAGTAATTAATAAAGTGATATTAGTGGTTATGAATAAAAAACATAAAACCATTTTCATAATAATGACCATAAATTTAGTAAGACATACTTCATAAGATCTTATGATATAATCATTTTTTTTACTAATACTAATGATTACTCATGTAAAATCTAATATTGATAATTTATTATAAGGTTTCCAAATAAATGTACACATGTCTATAGAGAGAGGCATAATTGTAATATCCAGGGTTTTCCGACGTACCGTTGTTATCTGAAGATTCTAATTCCCGTTGTAACCCGTCTGTTTCAAGAATGAATAAACGTATTTTGTGAGTTCGATTTTTAATATACAAATATGTGTACAATTTATAATGATAAATAAAGTTGATACATCTTAAATATTTAAAAATGCAAGTATAATAAAATTTATAAAATTTAAGATTTTATGAAATCATTTTATTATTTTACAAAGTCCAGGGACTAAATCTGCCAATTCTAAAACTGGGTTTTATCAAAAACCAAAAATTTTAACATAAAGTGATAAACTTTGAAAAACCCAGGGACCTGTTATGCAAATATTTCAAACTCTCAGAACCCCCCCCCCCCCCCGATCACGAGTTCGAAACCCCGCAACCCCGGTTTTCCCCCTTTTCACGCGAAAATCGCGATTTCGTCCAGGTTCACTGAACCTCGGGCTCGTTCTCTCGCGTTCGACCTGTCCCCAAGACGCCATGATGACAAACTTCGACCGAGGCTTCGCGTGGAGTGTGAATTAACTCCGATCGGTCCAACCACCGCCCTCGACCCGTTCACGCATTTAATGCCAAAATTGGCTATAAATACCGACCCCCATACACCAACAACATCATCCCTAACCTCCCTCCACTATCTATCTCGTCGATCAGGAGCTGCTGTGAGGCCCCAATCCCGGGAGACCTCACTTATTGGATTTATTCATCAACACATAGCACTTTAAACATAAGGCATTCATTAATACAGCGGAAACGATTTAATCTTCTTTACACACGCAGCGGAAACATAAACATGTCTAATACAAATTGTCTTTAACAACGTCAAGCTAAAATATAACATAAACATAATCGGGATGCCAGACACTGATCTTCGGGTAACTCTTCTCTCTAAGCCCAAGCATCCACATCCATCATCTAAACCTGCACTTAACTGATATGCATACTAAAAATCAGCAACGCTGAGTGAGTTCTAACGTTACTTGTGAGGCCCCAATCCCGGGAGACCTCACTTATTGGATTTATTCATCAACACATAGCACTTTAAACATAAGACATTCATTAATACAGCGGAAACGATTTAATCTTCTTTACACACGCAGCGGAAACATAAACATGTCTAATACAAATTGTCTTTAACAACGTCAAGCTAAAATATAACATAAACATAATCGGAATGCCAGACACTGATCTTCGGGTAACTCTTCTCTCTAAGCCCAAGCATCCACATCCATCATCTAAACCTGTACTTAACTGATATGCATACTAAAAATCAGCAACGCTGAGTGAGTTCTAACGTTTACTTTAAATCAATTTTACAAAAGATTTACTAAAACACATATACTGCCATTAAGGCTAAACTTGACACTTTACTTTTCAAACATATATACTGCCATTAAGGCTAACTTAACACACTTTACTTTTCAAACAGTTTAAAACGTATAATAAACCGTCAATTCCTCTTTACTGTACTGCCCTCATGACTTACATCCATGAACCGACAAGTACCTGGTCAATGCCCCCATGATCAACGATCATGAACCGACAATACCGCTTATCCGTCAATTCTTTGTTACTACTGTACCGCCCCCATGGTCAACGACCATGAACCGACGAGTACCTGGTCAATGCCCCCATGGCTTACATCCATGAACCGACAATACCCTGGTCAATGCCCCCATGGCTTACATCCATGAACCGACAATACCGCTTAACGCTAAGGGGAGGTTGCGTGGACCTCCCGAGCGACCGCCGTCACTCATCCCAATTGTACAACTGTTAACGAACCCTAAGGTTCTTACTAATGGGTAGAACCCATATCTGACATCTTGTACAAGTAACATCTGTCCCAAGGACCTTTACAAACTGGTACTCATTCCCGAAGGAAAGCTGTTCACTTTACTGTTCATAAAACTTTCTGTAAATCTTGTTCATAACTTTCATATATAATATGCCTTTGTTTATGTATATAAAATATAGTAAAAGCTTGCCATAAAATATAACTTGCTTTCTGAAACATAGCTTATCATAAAATACATCTTACTTTCTGAAACATAGCTTAACATATTTATCATGCCTTTGTTTATGTATATGAAAATATAGTAAACGCTTGCCAAATGATATATCTTACTTTACTGAAACATAGCTTATCATATATATCATGCCTTTGTTTATGTATATGAAAATATAGTAAACGTTTGCCAAATGATATATCTTACTTTACTGAAAACATACTAGCACCTATATCATGCCTTTGTTTATGTATATGAAAATATAGTAAACGCTTGCCAAATGATATATCTTACTTTACTGAAAACATACTTTTGCCTCTTTTAAACCTTTCACTAAAACATAGCTTTTCTCTTCAGTTTATAATATATAAAATATAATAAACACTTCACACTAAGTATGCACACCACCCCTAAAGAAGGCAAAAAGGGGATTAGAACTCACCTGGTATCTAAGCTGCAACGATCTACTGGATCTCACACAATCTAAACAATCATAACAATTTGACACTTATCAGACTTAACTCGACGCTAAACGGTTTAACTACTCTAACATACTGACTTCACTTAATCAGACCTGATGCCTGCGCACTTAGCAAGTGCGCAGACTCTGCCTCCTGCGCACTTAGCAAGTGCGCAGTCTTCCCTTCCTGCGCACTTAGCAAGTGCGCAGGCTTTCCTTCCTGCGCACTTAACAAGTGCGCAGGTCCCTCTTCCTGCGCACTTAGCAAGTGCGCAGGACCTGCTCTGTGCGCACCTAGCAAGTGCGCACGACCTGTTCTTAGCGAAAAACCCTAACTTTCGCATTCGGGTCTGATCACTTCAAGATCCCGAACCTGTTTGCATTCAAAACGCTCGTTTTCCATTAAGGAACTCAAATCTATACTTATCTTTCCGTTTCATCTGATTAAACATAACCTTTTCACCCAAAACCCGAAAAACCCAAAAACGAACTAAAACTCAGATCTAGGAGAATCGGTTACCTGTAATCACTTCCTTTTTGTTGCTAAACACTCACGAGACTCTTGCTAACGATCCTTGAAGCTCTAATCCGAAAATCGGGACTTTCTCTCTCTAGAATCTCTCTCACTTTCTCTCTCTAAAATCCGGAAATGAGGATGGAAATGAGAGCTTTTGGCTGATCTTGAGGCTTATAAGGGCCCGACCCTTGCCCCTTTCGGCCCATACACCCCGGCCCAAGCCCGCTTCCTTTCTTTTTATTTAAGTTTTAATTCCTCGTGAATTCTCTCGTGCTCTAAAACTCGGGATGTTACAGCTGCATTGCCGGATTAAAAGTCACGACCGCCGACTCCAAGCCCATACCCGATCTCCCTCAAAACGACACCAAATCAGGTAATACTTGAGTCTATTGTGATCGAATTCGTGAAAGGATCAAAAGCCATCTGTTTAATCTCATAAACAGAGGGTAATCCGAGTCGAATTTAGGGCTTGAAAATCTAGGGTTCATCCGATTTGGGGGCGAGTTCGGGTTTGAGTTTAAAACAATCTGTTTTCGGATTATAACACAGATGAGTCCCTGGTCCAGCGGTTTGTGTGTGTGTGCAAGTGTTAACCCGGAGCAGGTCGGGTGTTCGAATCCGACCGGCTAGATTTTTTGATTTCGAATTCTTTTATATACTTTTAATCAGTTTTAAAAATCCCTTTTATTTTTATAAAATATGTTGAACATTTATAAACTTAAAATCGATTTTTATTTTTGTTTTCCTTATTGGAAAACATTTTAACCAAATAAAACCAAATTTAAAACTATAAAAATATAATGTTTAACATTAGTTTTAAATTCCTAAAATCTATAAAACAACCCTAAACTTTTATAAAACTTAAATACACGACGGAAAGTTGTTATAATATTATAAAATCAAAAAAATATTATAAAACCTATATCCTTATTTTAGAAATTTGAAACTTATAAACTCGAACGTTTTAATTCATAGAATTTAAACACTTAAAACTTACTTAATTATTTTATAAACAGAAAATAAATATACATTATTTATTTAAACTTATAAATAATTTCTAAATATTACTTAGAATAATTTCTAGTCATTTAAATAAAATGAGTACTCAATAAATAAATACTTTAATTAATGCACCATTTTAAAATTTTGATAAAACATTTATTTACAAACTCTTTTAGATAATTATTACTTTGTCTTTAAATAATTATCTACTCTATTTTTAAATTGCTATCGGGAATTATTCATTTGGGTAATTATTATTAACCCATGATAATTATTCTTTTAGATAACTACTATTTTAAATAATTATTAAAACCTTGTGAATAATTATTTATTAACCTTAATACTTATTTATCCATTACTCAAATTATATTTTATAAAACTAGTTAAAGCATGGTTAACTAAAACTTACTATCACTTAAACGTTATAGCACAATCATCCCCGTCTTCCCATTTGGAACCCTGATCAATCCTAAATCTTGAATCCTTGTCTTAGAGATCCTATGATCAATCCTTAAAACGTTAGACTTGTCATTTAGGTTTGTTGTGAGGATAACTTTCCTCAACGCTCCACTACAATTAATCTTTGTTGAGTACTCTTACACTCCACTCAAGGTGAGTATACTTAGCCCCTTTTGTTTTGTTTTCGTTTTATAAACTTAGGGTGGAACATGTTCAAACTTTTTAGACTTATACAATTCAAACTTAACTCTGTTTACATGTCTTCTATGTGTTATATGCTTTGAGACTTGCATGCTTAAATTAAACTTAAAACTAGCATGTTCATTAACTTTGGCCGAGCCTATAGTAACAGTGATAGATCTATTGTATTTGACCAATCCACTTTGATTGATTGACCCTTCGGGGGGAGCCCTTGGTGATTGTTACTGAAACTTATACTTGAAACTTATAAGGGCAACCTTCGGGTTATGCCTAAACTTGGTTGGAGGTTTGACGTGCACAATGTTTAACTTGCTTGATTATCACATTTATACTTAGATACATTAATCATAGTGAATTGTAAAACTTTTAAAGACTTTTGTTAAACAGTGTCAAAACCTTCGTATCTCACCAACATTTTTTAGTTGACGATTACTTAACATGTTTCAAGTGCACAAGAGTGAGGCTTATCTATGAAAACGTAGGATGCTTGGACTTATAAAGACCATCAAGAATTAATCTTATGTTTATTTCTCTGTTGAACAATATGTTATTTTTGCCATGTTAAATTATTTAAATTATTGATGAAATATTTCAATATTATTAGTCAACATTGTGCTTTTGAACAACCGTGTCTGCCCCGACGTATAATCCGCCGTCGGTTGGGGTGTGACAATAATCATATAATTATAATATTCAATATACAAGTTTTAATCAACTTCGAATCCTATAACATGTTACTTATTTCTTTTTAAATCATCTTTAATATTAATATTAAGGTTAAGAAAAGCCAAAGATAATTGGATTTCAAGATAAAGTTGATATAATCATAAAAATCAAAGTGATTAGTCATATATATATATATATATTTATTCTTTACGGTTAAAATTTTTAAAATAAACATGTACACATAATTGATATGTTATATATGTAGTTATGATCATGTAAGCATTATAAATTAAAATAAACTTACCTGTAGGATGATTTGATTGAACACCCTTTGATGAATCGATTGCAACATCAATTCCAAGAATCTTGATCATTACGTCTTTATAGGAATGAACCGTCAAAAGCTTCGTGCCGATAACGTGTTGTATAAAAACAACCTAATAGCAATATCTAATATGTAATATGTATATGACAATAAAGAGAGTAGAGAGAAATAAGAAGAATAAGAGAATTCTATTCATGTATAATATCAATAAACAACTAGACCACATATATAGTCTTTAGTAACTAATACAATGAATACATATTATTGGAAAAAATAATAACCACTAAGAGTATTAATCCATATTTAATTATATTGATAACCACAACAAATTATATTTATAACACATTCTTAATAAATCATTGTTTATCTTTATTTATTATGGTTATCTTTGTTTAGTATTTGAATTGGGTTAATATTTAAATTCGAATAAGCTTCTTGGAGAGCAAGTCTAGATTAGTATAATTAGGTTCATAGGTTTCGATTCTTGTATTAAATTTTCTGCACCTTGATAATAAAAAGAGTCGCACTAAGTTTGTGCAAACTTGTGTGTTTGAGTCGAGTTGAAGGTTCAGTCAAGGCACGAGAAGTTAACAATCATTAGATCGGCTTCCTACAAGAATTATTTGTCTGATGTTCCTTCGGTTCTTTGGCCGATTTGCTCGTTGGATTCGGAAACACCGGGTCACTTGTTTGGGGATTGCGAGATGGTTGCGAGCACTTGGAATGCAATTTCTAGATGGCTACTCTCACGTTCTAATTTTCCTTGTGATTTGGTGCAGTATTTGGATACTTCATCTCTATCTAAGCCAAGTTGGTGGTCACAACTATTATTATGACGGGTTGGTGGGTTCTTCAGAGATTAAGGAATAGGTAGACTCGTGACACCACCTATTGTTAGTTTTTTTTTTTTTTTGTGGTTTGCAGTTAGGTACCAAAAGACTAAGATTAGCTTTGTCGAGTGGTTAAAGAACCCGATTATGGCTTTGTAATTGTTTTTCTTCTTCCTGTCTCGTATCTTGCTAATGGGTTTATATTTATATATCTCTTTATGTCGTTAAAAAAAGTGCAGGCTTGAAAATGCTAGTTTTTATGATATGTCAAGATGAAAAGAAATAAGAATCTACATGTTTTTTTTCTACATTTAAAAGAATTTTGGCATATTTTTGAGGATTAGAATTTATGGATCCATTTAATTTTTCTTTCGAGTCGTGACATTCCATGGTTGAATATAAGCAATTAGATAGGTGCTTAGACCTTCCACAATGACAAACACTCACAAACAAACTTAAGGTGCGTTTGTTTCGGGGAATTCGTCGGAATTTTAATTGAAATTTTAAGGAGTTGGATTTGGAATTGTTTGAATAGAATGTTTATGAAATGTAAGGATCCTTTCATAAGGTAGTAGATAAATTATAATATGTTTCCTCTCTTGTTCTAAAGTAGATGAAACCAACTAAAGTATCAAATTGAAAAATGACCAAACAGATGCCAGTAATTTTAGTGTTATTTTATTAACTTGTCGATCGATGTAATAACGATAGTGATTAGTCGAGTTAGATGACGCAGGAGTGCGGACTCGTTTAACGCTAATGTTATTTGATTTTGTTATATGGATAAATTAGTGGGCTTTTATTAGTTAAATGATTTGGACTCATTTAATTTATTTGGGCTCATCTAATTTGGTCATGATTTGGACTCCCTTGGTTTGGGCCTATAATCTATACTATATAATAAATAAATATTTTTGTATGCCACGTGTCACCACCATATTAAATCTTATCATTTTTTTTCGCCTCTCTCTCTTATTAAATGCAGTCATATCTTTTAATAAATTATTAATCTTACTACTCTAATAAATGAAAATCTTTTCAAGGCACGTGTCACTATCTAGTTACTCTTCATCTTTTTTTATCCGTCTCTCTCCTATTAAATATTAGATTTTCTATTTCTCTCTCCTATTAAATAATAATATTTATATTAATAAATCTAATTACGAATACTTATAATTTAATTATAAATAGTTATTATATCATCAATCAAATGAACTTAATATGAACTAACATTTATCAATTAAATTAAAAAATTAATTCTCAGTTAAAAAAAATGTTTTAAAAACTTTAACAGACCTTATAACTGTCACGACAAATTGCAATTTTTAAAAACATATTTTGACAAATTTGTTTGTTAACAAATTACATTATATTTTGTTCAACTGATGTAATATATTGGTTTATTTTTTAAAAATATAAAATTTTTATTACTAAATATATAACATTTTATTTATTTAACCCGTGTAATACACGGGATTTTAACCTAGTTACAAATATAACATACACATGTTCAGACGGTTTTTGTTGAGATACCACCGGAGAAGAAAAAAGATCAATCACGGAGATCAGCAAAGTTCCATGTTTGCAATGCGTTTCATTAACCACGATTCAGAGATTAATCCAAGTAATTGCATTCGTGACGGATTTGTTCAAGTTTGAATTCGAAGTTCCATATTTGCAATTCGTTTGATTTTGTTGTTACATACCTGATATATCTACAACAGATTGGCTATCTTGACACTGTCTAACCTTGATAGCTTATAATCTAAATATGAAACCAATTAAATCATTAGAAAGCATTCCAAGTATAAACCCGGTTTTAAATTTACTTCCTGTTGGTCTTGCAATTGCAATGGAACTTCATGCTTTAGTGAGTTACAACCTTTGATATATCAGTTCTGGTTATAGATTTTGATACTTATTGGTCACAAATCATATAATTATGTACAACTTATATTTTGAGGATGAGGTGCACAATGGGAATTGGGATGAGGTTGAGAGCATTCCTATCAGTTTCTATATCTCCATCTCTATAATTACACTAAAAATCACTACTTTTCTCTCTCCTTTTTAATTAAATAATATTTTTTATACATTTATCATTAACTTTTCTCTCTCTTTCACTCACAACACTTTCAAAAAATATTAAAAAATTTATGCAGGTAAACAGTGTTTTCCCAAAATATACAAAAAGTTTATACATTTTCTCTATACTATACTCACAATCACTTTAAACTACTCATTAAAATATAGGAAACCTCACTAACAAATATACGAGGAACATGCTCTGAATTCTTTGAGAAATATCTTTCTGGTTTCACTAAAGTGGATGATAACTGGTACTCAATGAAGATATTTTTCGATGTTAGGAAGCAGAAGTATCTTGAAGCATTGGATAAGTAAAGCCCTTTTGTCTATTTAGTAATAACCAGTGGCGAAGCTTGAAAAAAATACAGGGGGCCGGGATTTTTTTCCTATCAGGGGCCGGAATTATAAAATTTTTGGCCGAATACGTATAAATTAACACTAGAGAGCGAAAAATTAAATCTGTCATGAACTTGTGATCCAAGAAAAAAAAAACAGAATTAATTTAAAACACAAATGTACCAAACCAAGTTACACTGTGGCCATGGAAGACGAATGGTTGTGATGGTTGAACCAGCTATCAACTTGACTGACGATGGGCTCGATGGGTCCGACCCTTTCGAGTCTCCACAACCGTTGGCTCATGCGAATCGCACACTTGGGTCTTAAATGCGCACCCAAACTTCTTCGTGACCGACCTTCTCCAACCAGTTGGGCCCACCTTGTCAATCTTCTCAATCGCTTTTTTCATGGTCGTGCACTCACGCTCCAACTCGTGAACCCGCGTCCTCATGCTATCCATACCTAGTCGAAGCACCTGATTCTCCCTCACGGCCGCCCTCCACGTCACCTCATCTCCTTCAACAACCGTTTTGTCGTGATCTACCACCTCTTGTCGTCTACCCGGAGACCTCTCCGAGTCCGACTGCCCTATGGCCATGTCGGTCGCCATCAGTGTTCCGGCGATGGCGTGGCGGATCTGTAGCTGCTCGAAGAACAACACCAACACCACCGCTCTCAGTGGAAGCCGTTCGTTTTGAGCGGCGTGAGTGCACGCCTCTAACGTCAGTTTCCGGTAGTCTAGAACGCCGGAAACTTTCTCCCGATCAGCCTCCGTTATCCACTGATGAGCCTGCAGCAGATGCGTTATGAAACATTAGCGTTAGTAAGAATCAGATCTAGGTCAAACTTTTGTGATACCTTGATGTAGACGTCGACAGATCTATACCGACCGTCGTCATAGATCCTCGCTTGCTCCGGCAAAGCCACTGCAAGTTCGCAAAATTTCTCCGGTTTGAGATTAGCATCTAACGCAATTTCCGACAGGTAACCGTCGATTAATTTTCCGACGAGCGTTAACGCCGCCGGTTTATCTTCAACACCGTGGAGAAATTGCGATAGTATCCTCTGGATGCAATCCACGTCGTACAATGTCTCGCTGAGATAAGAATAACTCGGCATAAGAAGATCATCCAGTGTAGCGTGTTCAAATTGAGATCCGATTTTCTTCTCTAACGTCGATTTACAGTCGTCGGATGCGTTCAGGATGTTTGCACTTCTTAACATTCCGAAAAGTATCTTCACCGCCGGTGAAGACCTGGAGTATGTTTGTTCTGGAAGATTCGTTACAATCGTCTCCAACAGTTCCTTCTGATCGATCTCTGATGGTTTGTAGGAAGGCTGAGGCTTCCTAGTGGTGCGATTGATACCTGGAATGTGTTTTTTGGCGTAGCGAAGAAGGCATGTTTCGATAATTTCGTGATTCAGATTCTGACCTTTCATCGACATTATTAAACGCTTGAATAATGGAGGATTAAGGAATGTAAGTTCGTCAAGCCACGAATCTCCCCCGGCGGTGGCTCTGCTGGTGTCTGCTGTTCTTCCGGCACCGGTGCCGTGAGAATTTAACGCTTCGTTCACCGGCCAATTGAACAAGGACGGATCCATTGCTGAAACCTTGGCGGAAATGGAGTCGATGCATCTTTCAATAATGCCTAAATATTCCACCAACGACATCAAATGCTCACACGATTTCAGCGTTTCGATTGAATCTCCCAAACTTTGAAGCACTGTTTGCGAGAGAAACCTCTCTGTTCTGGAAATGAGGTTATCTTCACAGTACTCTTCAGTCATCTCCAATACTTCTCCGGCACAACGGAGCGGAGCTACGTTGGAAGACGATAACTCGATTTTCACGGCGTAAGAGAATTTGGCCGCCATCTCAAACGTCTTCGGACCTCCCGGAAAATCCGGAAACCTGACGTGGCAGCACTGCTCCTCCGTCGCCGTCTCATTTTCCTCCTGGATCTCTTCCTCCTTTTGTTCGGAACTCTTTCGCTCATCAACAGCATTACGAGTGAAATTAGCCTCCTGTTCAGTAATTAGTTCGTGAAGCTTTCTACTCTTCGCCATCAATGGAAACTGAAAACATTTCATCAGTCAGTTTACATCTTAATAAATTCTTCAACAATAGCATTTGGAGACTTAGAGCTAACCTTATGGAGATGGAAGGTCATGTCGTCAACATCCACCACGACGTCGCTAGGCAAACCTGTGCTACAAAACCTGCAAACAAGAAGCAAATTTAGGTACACAAATCCATACCGGAAGAGAAACGAAACAAGTCAGTTTGGCCGTTTTTCATATACCACGCTTGGCCTTTTGAGTTTGTTGCCATGCCGGCGGACATTGTTACCGGAGAATTTCGTCTGAGAAAAGGAAGATCACTGCATACTCATATTTGACTATTGAAGCAATTTTGACTTGTTGAGAAGAGGCAAATGTAGTTTAAACAAGATTGAAGCAGGGATGTAATATGTGACGAATAAGAAATAAGTTTTGAATGATATGTGACGAATACAAGCTAAAAAATTGTGTACTTTTTATGCTAAGACTCTGATTTTTTTCGTTGTTTTTTTATAAATAATATATGTAAGCTTTTTAATTCAAGTTATTTTATTTTGACTGGTTTTTCAAGAAGAATCTTAACTTTAATAATATTTTTTTCTACTAATAGATGATATTCATTCAAGAATTTTTATTTTAACCAGCAATTCGTATAAATACACTAAGTTAAAAGGATTTAAACCTTTCATATTTTATTATACCACTTAATACACTAGGATTCATCTGCATTTTTATTTAAACCTCCCTTCAAAATTCGTAGGCGAAGTTGGTTACCAATGCGAATTCATTGATGATACTCTATTGGAAATCAGGACGTGAGTAACTTGATTTCTTAATGGATTACCAACGAGATATTTAGCTCTTTGATGTTTTTCTGACAAATTACCGATAGTGAATTAAGAAGCGGTTGCTTAGGACGGTTTCTCTATGATTGTCACATGACAAAATCAATTAGATCTTGCTTACATCACATACGTCTAACCCTAAAATCAAGAAACGGTTGCTTAACAATATGTTTGTCTCTAAAATTGTTATGCAAACATACTAGCACTTTAGAGGGAACATGCATCAAGAGTTAAAGTAATATTATGCGTCCAACCTGCCTTGATGTGCAAGTAAACTCATCACTTTAACATGGAATAGGCATATTGCGGTGACATGTGTATTTTTGGGAAAGTTTCTTTGGTGTGGGATACATGTTAAGGTGTTCTTGCAAGTAAATAATAGTGTATCATCATAACTTTGGTGAAAATGTTGTATGATGAGTAATTTTGTCAATTTATATAAGCATTTCTTTTAGGGGTGTAATCTAGCCGAGTTAAGCCCTAGCCTAATGATACCTGGGTTGGCTGGTTTGTATTTCTGAAGCACGAGCTTGATTTGTTTCGAGCCTATTATTTGAAGCGATATTGAATCGGATTGAGCTCCTTTGTGACCGAAAAGCTTAAACAAGCCAAAGCTCGGCCTAAGCTTGACAATGATTAAAATTTACTTTTACCGGGTTATGTTTGGTGTCTATTTATAAATATTGAATGTTTTCTTTTGAACACAAGTCAAAATTTAAGGCCAATAACCTTACAACAACACTACAAGACCAGAAAAACGCAAATAACAAAACACACCATACAACTATACGAGTTTACAATCCATATAAACCATACAAAATAACTCAAATCATACTAATTTATGAGACGAAATTAATATTCTAGACAATATAACCAAATATCCATTGCTAATAAACAAAAGTTCTCGTTTTCTCAATTGCAAAGCCAAGTTTCCACAAAAAGCGGCAACCTGAAAATGTTACCAATACTAGACTATTAATAGAAAATTTTAACAGTGCTCATTTAAGATGAAATGTTAAAACCTCACATGGTTTTTCCTTCTTCTACAAAAAATAAAAACAATAATTAGAAAGAATGAAATATCAAATCATATATGTTTTACTTTTTGAAAGTGTACTATTAACTTCTTCTTTACTTCATAAATATGCCTAATGCCCTAATCCAATCCCCTCTACAACTCAAAATTTCACAAAGGATATGGATAAATAACTTTTCCCTTGAAGCTAAATAATGCCTTTGGATGCAACTATGAAAATATAAACAACCGTAGGCATATTTGTTTCCATCTTTGGAAAAACACGACACCTTTAACTTATGAACATTTTATCAATCCAAGATATTGAATTTCACCATTTCCATCTCGATCCATCCACATCATTAGATTTTGAAGCAGTGCTCCCAATAGAGGATCCCCTTTTATGGATTATAGCTTCTTGATCGATGCGTCATGCTTCTCCAAATAGACTATTTACATAAGATCAATGGTACTTGTCACATATTCAATGGTTTTTTGAAGCTTCACTTGGGTGAAAAACATAAACCGTTTAACATAAAACGTTTTGAGCAAAAATGTATATGAGCGAATGGTTTGAATCAAAGAGACATTATCTAAGATGAATCGTACGTTTCCAAGAAAAGCGGTTCACCACAAACTTGGTTTGAATCCATACAACTATCACTTCTTATTTGATAATACGGACCGTTGGTCATTTGGTGTAATGGTAGCCCCAAGACTTCTCATAGTGGAGGTCTTGGGTTCGAATCCTTACCACAGCAAAAAAAGGGTATGTGACAAGGTCAGGGGGTTTACCCAGTTGGGGGTTTCTCCTGTGGTGGGCTGTCCTGAATGTTGTAGGTGTTGCCAAAGGGGAACCCAATTATCGTAGGATATCTAGGTGTTGCCGTTCAAATTTTTTTTTGATAATACGGTATTCGTTAAGAAAAAACTTATTTTAAGTTTTATGGATAATAACGTTTACAGTAATAATTGAAATAGGATGAAAGTAGACACAACATAATATTAAGAGCAGAAACAAACATCAAACATAACAAGAAAAGGAATTTGGTTCATTTAAAACAAATTTAGTTTAAGTTTCTTACAACATAACAATCGAACATTCCTAAAATTTCCATGATAATATTCTGTTAAAATTCTCTTTCGTCATGAGTTTTTTAAAAACCGAATGTGTGAGCTTGTGTATCAAGTTTGATTCTCATAATGATTTAGAGAGTAACCATTAACTTTAAAAGGTTCTCATAAAGAGTTGGTAATCATTAAAGTTTATATCAACTCACTAATTAACAAGTTTAATACTCATTAAACCATCATTGTGACTTCGACAATTTCATACATAATCATGCCAACATCAAGGACAAATAAAATAGCCTACATTTTAATGAATAGACAGTAAATAAACAAAGAAAAAACTATGTAATTGCAAAAAGTATAATAAAGTAACTTTCATTAAATTCAAAAAAAATTTGAAAATTTGCTTTAAAAAAACAAAATTTTGATTTGAAAATTGGGGCCAGAAATTTGAGTTTCGATTGAAGATATAATTGTCGGGTCTGAACTTTGAGAACAAAGACATTAAATGTGGTGGGGATATCAAGCCTCAATTAATAGCCCCAAATCTACCTCTCATTCCTCACATTTATTGCCTTCGTTTTCTTATTTCAACTTGCTTTTGTTTGCATATACTCTTGTTTCCTTTTGCCTTCACATGTGTATAGTAAATTCGATCATGATTTGTAGGTTAAATTCATTTATGGTTAAATTTTGGTTTTAATTCCTCTGGTTTGGTAAAATAACGCTTTGATTAATAGTTTTAATTTCACGTTTTGAGTTCTTGTATTTTCATTTTTGTTTCAACTAAACTATTAACACTGTTAGTCTTTTTTGTTAAATTGAAAAACATTTTAGTCTTTTACACCTAAAGACTAATTATGCTATTTACTCAAATAACTTAAAAGTTGTATGACCATTATGCAAATTAGTTTATTTAAATTAAAACTCACCCCCTTCTGTTAAATTATTTTACTAAAATTAAAACTCCCTCCCTTCAAACCCCCCCTCCACCCCCACCCATTAGATATATTGGAAGAACTAGTGAACCACAATTTTCCAAGCTACCAACATCGTCAGTGGCACCACTTCTGTATCGTAATTAGAATTAGTGAAATTATTTTTTCTTATTTTTTACGAACGGTTCCTAGAGTTTGTATATCTAACAACTAAATGCAAAACGTATAAAACATATCTAAAACTAGTTAAGCTTCTTTTTTTTATTATAAGGGACGGCACCCCTACAAATTCTAAAACAAGAAAAAGCTGGTGTTTAAATAATGTTATTTAGCTAATTTAGCTATAAATAATGTATATATAAATGTTGGGAAAAAAAATTTGTGAAAATAAAATATAAATTATATTTAGTTGAATTCATTTTAGTTGAAACACCTTATTTGACTAATTCAAATTTATTTAACATGTCTTTAAAAGTTGGATGATTTAGTCAAAAATCTTAAAGGTTTTAACTCATGAGTTTATGGAGCATGAGGTGTTTCAACTCATGAGTTGATGGTAAATGTGGAGTTTTAACTTCTTTTTCAAGTATAAATACCAAGGTATTCATTGGTTGAAAAATGCACCAAACAACACAATCTCTTTAGTGTTCTCTTCTTCTTTCTCCCTAAAGAATTCCAACAATTCTTTGACCATCTTCATCATTTTCTTTAAGGTACAATTCGGGTGCTAGAGCCTTCCCCGGTAGTACATACTGTTTAGGCCGTTGTACCCTGGGAAACAAAATGGGAAGAGACCCTACAAATTCTAAAACAAGTAAAGCTGGTGTTTAAATAATGTTATTTAGCTAATTTAGCTATAAATAATGTATATATAAATGTTGGGAAAAAATATTTATGAAAATAAAATATAAATTATATTTACTTGAATTCATTTTAGTTGAAACACCTTATTTGACTAATTCAAATTTATTTAACATGTCTTTAAAAGTTGGATGTTTTAGTCAAAAATCTTAAAGGTTTTAACTTATGAGTTTATGGAGCATGAGGTGTTTCAACTCATGAGTTGATGGTAAATGTGGAGTTTTAACTTCTTTTTCAAGTATAAATACCAAGGTATTCATTGGTTGAAAAATGCACCAAACAATACAATCTCTTTAGTGTTCTCTTCTTCTTTCTCCCTAAAGAATTCCAACAATTATTTGACCATCTTCATAATTTTCTTTAAGGTACAATTCGGGTGCTAGAGCCTTCCCCGGTAGTACATACTACTTAGGCCGTTGTACCCTGGGAAACAAAACGGGGAGAGACCCAGAATTTGTTTTAAGGGCCCCATGTCAAACACGATCCTCGGTCAAAATCGAATTTTGTTCTTTGTATTCGTATTTGTAATTTACTTGCTTTCCTAGATAGGTTTGATTCTTTATATTGTAATCGTAATATTAAAAATGTTTTATTTTTATACGCGAACGGATTCCTACAATACCAAACCAAACCAAACCAAACGTACCCAGTATAAAAAAAGGATAAAAAGGATAAAACACCGTTCGTGTATCAAAAACCATCTCGTGTGGTACAAACGAGTTTTGTATTCACGCGGTTTGTGTTTTAAAAAACATTTTTTTTCCCGTTTTTATTCAAAGGAGCTACTTTACTGAAATGAGAATTTGGTTACGATTCGGATTTTTAACACTAAGTTCTTGAAAAACCTCATTGCTTGGTCCCTTCAAAGTTGGACTTAGAACACCTACGGTGGGTTAATTCCAGAAGTTGGATTAAAAGTTTTATGTAACTTTAATTTAGTGGGAGCGTCCACTATTAATATTTCTGAAAATCTAACTTAGCACAGTTTATTTTTCAGGAAAATGGCATCACCATCTAACGTCGTTAATGCCATTCCCTTGACAAATGTCATGGTGGGAGCGACCACAATGGCCAATCACGCTGAAAAACCCGAAAAGTTCTCGGGTATTCACTTTAAAAGGTGGCAACAAAAAATGTTCTTTTACTTAACCACCTTGAACCTTGCGACGTTCTTAACGGAATCCGCTCCCCTCTCCGTGAACGCGGAAGGTAGACCGACGCTCCATCTTTGAGCGCGGTAAATGCGTGGAAGCATTCGGAATTCCTTTGTCGAAACTATGTCTTAAACGGCTTGGTGGACTCGTTGTATAACGTGTACTCATCTATAAAGACTGCCAAAGAATTATGGGAGTCTTTAGAGAAAAAGTTCAAAACGGAGGATGCGGGAACAAAGAAATTTGTTGTCGCCCGTTTCTTGGACTATAAAATGGTAGACTCCAAGACTGTGATCTGTCAAGTCCAAGAGTTGCAAGTTATACTTCACGACATCCACACCGAGGAAATGACACTTAGTGAGACATTTCAAGTGGCAGCGATGATTGAAAAATTGCCTCCTAGTTGGGTTGAGTTTAAGAATTATCTTAAACACAAACGAAAGGAGATGGCCATCGATGAGCTTGTTGTTCGTCTTCGTATTGAGAAGGACAACAAGAGGGCTCAAAAAGGTAGCCTAGTGGATGTTTTCGCCAAGTCTAACCTTGTTGAACATGGTCAATCCTCCAAATGGGGCAACAAGGGGAAAGGCAAAAACGACAAAGGGAAAGCAAAAGTGGACCTTGGCATGAAGAAAGGGGATGTGAAAAAGAAGCCTCCTCCTTTCCAAGGGACTTGTTACAACTGTAACGAGATGGGGCACCGTGCAAACCAATTAAAGAAGCCAAGGCTCGAGCGCGCATTTGGTGGATGAGGATGGCACTCCTCTAGTGGCGATGATTACCGAGGAAGCGGCTTTCATCGAGGAAGTCAATGTTGTGGGAGGCGCTCCCAAAGGGTGGTACGTTGACACCAGCGCGACCCACCATGTTTGCGGCGACAAACAACTCTTTAAGAACTTTAAGGAGGCGGCGGGTGAACAGAAGCTTTACATGGGGAATAAAGCGACTGCGAACATCATGGGGGAAGGCGATGTGGTCTTGAAGTGGACTTCTGGCAAAGAGCTCACGTTGACCAACACTCTCTATGTTCCCGGGATTCGTAAGAATCTTGTCTCGGGATGGATGCTCAACAAGCATGGTTTTCGCTTGGTCATTGAATTGGATAAATTTATTTTATCGAAGAATGGAATGTTTGTCGGCAAGGGTTATGCCGACAATGCAATGTTTAAATTAAATGTAATGGTTGTGAAAAACGTAATGAATAAAACTGCTTCTACTTCTGTTTACATGTTTGAGTCTTCTAATTCTTGTGTTTGGCATGGTAGACTAGGACATGTAAATTTTAATTCAATTCGTTGTTTGATTAATTTAAAATACATTCCAAGTTTAAAAATCGATTCAAAGTACAAATGCGAAACATGTGTTGAATCCAAACTAACGAGAAAGCCTTTTAAATCGGTTGAACAAACAACTGAACCCCTTGATTTAATGCACACCGATGTGTGCGATTTAAAAGCCACTCCCACAGGAGGTGGAAATAAGTATTTCATAACGTTTATTGATGATAGTACTCGATATTGCTATGTATACTTACTAAAAAGTAAGGATGAAGCAATAGACAAGTTTATCTTGTATAAAAATGAGGTTGAGAATAAACTCAAAAAGAAAATAAAGATTGTGCGAAGTGATAGGGGTGGTGAATATGTTTCGCCATTTGCGGAAATATGCGCAAAAAGTGGCATAATACACGAGTGTACCGCACCCTATTCTCCACAATCTAATAGCATTGTGGAACGAAAGAACCGTACATTGAAAGAGATGATGAATGCCATGTTGATTAGCTCGGGCGTGAATTATGACCTGTGGGGAGAGGCTATTCTCTCGGCCAATTATGTCTTGAATAAGATACCCCGTAAGAAAACGGATACGACTCCGTATGAGTTATGGATGGGTAGAAAACCATCATACAAATACGTCAAAGTGTGGGGGTGCCTTGCCAAGGTGACGGTTATGCCACCAAAGGCACTAACGATAGGACCCAAAACTGTGGATTGCATATTCATTGAATATGCGCACCATAGTAATGTGCATAGGTTTCTTGTACATGAGTCCAAGAATCCCAATGTACATAAAGACACTATTGTTGAGTGGAGGACTGCCGACTTTTTCAAAAATGTGTTTCATTGTTTAAGACAAAAACATGTGAGTTCATCAAGAGCGGTTGATGAAGCAAGTACATCAAGAGCGGTTGATGATACGGTTCATGATGAGAGACATGAACGACCCGAGGTTGAGGAGAGTGAGCTTAGACGAAGCAAAAGACCAAGAATTGAAAAATCTTTCGGTCCGAATTTCGTGAGCTACATGGTTGAGGGTGAGCTCAATACCTACCGCGAGGCGGTTACCTCCGCGGAAGCACCTCAATGGAAAGAAGCAATTAAGAACTAGATATATTCTATATTGCAAAATCATACTGGGAGTTAGTAGATCTTCCACCGGGTTGTAAACCCCTTGGATACCGTTGGATATTCAAAAGGAATATAAAAGTCGATGGAAAATTGATAAATATAAGGCAAGGTTAGTAATCAAAGGGTATAGACAAAAAAAGGGTCTAGACTACTTTGATACTTACTCGCCGGTCACACGGATAACCTAAATAAGGTTGATTCTTGCAATCGCAGCTTTACCAAATTTGGAAGTTCACCAAATGGATGTAAAAACCGCATTTCTAAACGGCGATTTAGATGAAGAGATTTACATGGAGCAACCCGAGGGTTTCTCCGCCCTAGAAAAAAGAGGGCAAAGTATGTAAACTCGTCAAATCTTTGTATGGTTTGAAGCAAGCTCTAAAACAGTGGCACTTAAAGTTTGATCATGTCATGCTTGACAATGGTTTCAAAATAAAAGAGTGTGACAAATGTGTCTATGTGAAAGACACGCCGGGAGGTTATGTGATCTTATGCCTTTATGTAGATGATATGCTTATCATTAGGAGTAATGACAAGATGATTCAATCTGCAAAAGATATGTTGAAAGCGAGGTTTGACATGAAAGACTTGGGTCTCGCGGACGTGATTCTTGGGGTACAAATCACTAGAACCCAAAATGGTCTTGTCTTGAGTCAATCTCACTATGTGGACAAAATTCTTGAGAAATTCAATAACGGTGACACGCGATGCGCGTCAATTCCAATTAATACGACCCACCATCTGTTTAAAAATAGAGGCAAGGGTGTTGCTCAGTTAGAGTACTCAAGAATTATTGGTAGTCTAATGTATCTTATGACATGTACTAGACTTGATCTAGCTTATGCCGTGAGCCGACTAAGTAGATATACTAGTAATCCGAGCGAGGAACATTGGAAAAGTATCACACGGGTGCTAAGATAGTTGAGATACACGAGAGACTATGGACTCCATTATAATCGCGATCCAGCTGTAATCGAAGGATGCAGTGATGCGAATTGGATATCGGATATAAAAGATTCTAAATCAACAAGTGGGTATGTGTTCACACTTGGTGGTGCGGCTATTGCTTGGAAGTCTTCTAAGCAAACGGTTATAGCTAGATCCACGGTGGAATCGGAATTTATCGCCTTGGATAAATGTGGTGAAGAGGCGGAATGGCTACGTCAATTTGTGGAAGATATTCCAATATGGCCAAAGCCTTTGTCGGCTATTTGCATACATTGTGACAGTCAATCATCGATTGGTAGAGCTCATAGCGTGATGTACAATGGAAAATCAAGGCATATTCGACGTAGACATAACACGGTACGACAACTACTCTCAACGGGTGTTATCACGATTGACTATATGAAGTCAAAAGATAACATTGTGGAGCCGTTAACGAAAGGCTTAAGCAAAGAGTTAGTGAACAAGTCGTCAAGAGGAATGAGACTAAAGCCCATGGAAAAAGGGGACATGAGGGAAACCTAACCTAGTTGACTGGAGATCCCAAGATCTAGGTTCAATAGGACAACTTAATCATGAAACCAAGGGTGGTCACTGTGGGGGAGTACCCAAAAACAAACTAAAGGACGTTGTGCTTGCGCACGTCCTAGTCCATTCAAATCAGTGACATGTGTTGTGAGGATAAGCATAATAAAGGTTAATGATTTGTAGAAATCAAGATAACCTAATGTTTTTAATGATTCGCGCAGGAATCACCCATGTGAGAGAGAAGTAGGGTCGCTTTGAATGGCTTTTGGGGCAAAAATCCTAGAGCTCTCGCAGAACCATGCTAGTGTTCCAGGACCGTAATAGGACACGACAGTGAAGGTTGGCCAGACCAGGGTGAGTGTTGTGTGAAATGTATTGTCGTCTATATAAATGGGGGTATGTTCAAAGACATCGTGTCTACACACCGCTAGGAGACTAAGTATGCTTCACAAAGAAAGGTTCAAAGGGTAACACCTACCTATCCTGCAATGCTCAACCATGAATTGAATCTAAGAAACATGTATGGATCCATCTCAATGTGAAAATGAATGAGTTTTGTTTTCATATGTGGGGGATTGTTAAAAAATATGTGGAAATGAATGAGTTTTGTTTTCACATGTGGGGGATTGTTGGAATTTTTTTTTTGTGAAAATAAAATATAAATTATATTTACTTGAATTCATTTTAGTTGAAACACCTTATTTGACTAATTCAAATTTATTTAACACGTCTTAAAAAGTTGTATGTTTTAGTCAAAAATCTTAAAGGTTTTAAGATGTTTCAACTTATGAGTTGATGATGAATGTGGAGTTTCAACTTCTTTTTCAAGTATAAATACCAATGTATTCCTTGGTTGAAAAATGCATCAAACAACACAATCTTTTTAGTGTTCTCTTCTTCTTTCTCCCTAAAGAATTCCAACAATTATTTGATCATCTTCATCATTTTCTTTAAGGTACAATTCGGGTGCTAGAGCTTTCCCCGGTAGTACATACTGTTTAGGCCGTGGTACCCTGGGAAACAAAACGGGGAGAGACCCGGAATTTGTTTCAAGGGCCCCGTGTCAAACACTATCCTCGGTCAAAATCGAATTTTGTTCTTGTATTTTGTGATTTTCAGTTGTATTCGTATTTGTAATTTATTTGCTTTCCTAGATAGGTTTGATTCTTTGTATTGTAATCGTAATATTAAAAGTGTTTTATTTTTATACACGAACGGATTCCTACAATAAAGAATCCGTATGCCAATTTTCATTTTCATTCATGTATATATAAATAATGTTATTTAGCTGGTCGATAGGTTAGATCGAGATCAAAGCAAGATCTTTAGAAACAAACCGCGTGTTTAAACTTGAAATAAGTTAATTAAAAAAACAATCAAAAATAAATGTTGGATGAGGAAGACAAGTGCATAAAACTAGGACAAAGGAAAACCTAGATCACCATGTTTTGTGACACAAAAGTAAGATTAAAATACTTATTAATTAGTAACGGGCACCCTGCACAATACAATATTTAACTCTAAACGCTCCCAAGACAATGAGAAACATTATTCAATGGCCACCTTTTTAATTAATTATTCCCAACTAATTGTAATCAAAACAAACTACTTTAACAACCATAATTTGTGAATCGGATACGATGGTATCCAACAACAATTATTCTTTAATTATTTAAGTACACAATCTTCCAACATACCACCTGTTCCTCATGAGCATGTAGATTCCATAACCATCAACTCAGCCTGCCAAATAAAATATTTAACTCGTCATTAATCGAATATAAATTCATGTTAATGGTAACAGTAATATTAATAGTAGTAATAATAAAATATATACTTCTGCTTGAAAAAATTAATAATAATAGTAGCAGTATCAGTACCGGTGGCGGTGGTAGTGGTGGTGGTTGAGGAAGATGGTTGATTGGAGGACGGGATGACAACCCCAGGCCATGCACGACGCATACAATGCTTACCCTTCTCTATGCTCGCATAGAGTGTTTTGAGATGCTCCCCACAACCTCCCCAACCGTAGTTTCCGCATTTCTTGCACGCCACTCTGTAACACATTGTTGCTTAGTTGTCGTTTTACGGGGTACTATTTCTAGGCTTCAGGGTATGGGATATGCTGTTAGTTGTTTCCATCTTTTATAGAAGATAGAGAATGCTGATACTTTGGTAGCATCGACCAAAGGGTGCCTAGGAGGGTGAAGATAACGATTTCCATTGGGGTGGTGATGATTTTATAATCGGATGCTTGTTGTCTTTTGGCAGTTTTTTCAAACACAATGGTGGTTATACGGCACTAAAGTAGATTCAAATAAAGACAGACATATAGGACGGTATTTTAGGCTCGTGTGATGACTAAACACATGGCTCTTGATTGATATTAAAAATCATGTATCAACTTGGCATTCTACCTTTATGATTGTTATTATTATTCAAAATTCCATTAAAATGCAATAATATATATTAATTGTACACTTATTGTAATAAGAGAATTCTGAGGTTAAAAGAAACCCTAACCCTATTAATAGTTAGAATATCACGTGTTAAAAATGTTAGTTTATATTCTAGTGGTAAAATGGTATACTCAAATCTAATAGTTGTGAGTTCAAATCCTACGAGGTGTAGGTGTGATGCTTTTAGGCCTAGTATATGTAAAGTAGAGAAAGTGTGTGTGTTTGCAGGTAAAAATTGATAGTTCGTCACAAGATGTTAATGATTCAAATCTCGTTGAAGACGGTTACTAATTTGTAAATATTTTCCATGGTTACCTAAATTAACAAAACAAAGGATTCTTTCCTTTTAATTTTTTTTTCCCTTTCTTTCACGTCTATAGTATTCAAAATAAAAAAAATTTAGTTTTATTAGAGGGGAGAGACATGACTTATGGCAATTGGCCATTACCACTGCCGATGCTATTTAAGAGTAAGAGGTGTGGTTCATGAGAGGGGTGTCGTGAGAGCCACCATGGTTCACATTCACGGGAACACCGCTTTCCTCATCCATGAGCGTTCCATGAGAGGGTCACGTGTGAGCCCACTCACACTCGTAAGCTGGTATCCATTGGAGAATTAGACCGCCAGGGCTAGTCACTGCCATTTAATAAAAAACAAACTTTTTTTTGAAAAAAAAATGTCTGGTAATACAAATCTCATTTTTTATACACAAATAAAAATATTTCTACACACAAAAAAATACATTTCACTCACTGATGGGATGAATCCTAACAACTCAAACAATCGTTTCGGTTGAAGCCAAAACCCAAAGAATCCTTTTGAAACGGGTCAACCTCGTATCGCCTGTTTTTCAAACCGAAACTATTTCTACCATCGTAATTGTCATTTCACTAAAAACTGAAAAACGTCCCGTCACGTAGGCATGAGTGAAACTACTAACTAGGATCATTAAATTGTGTAATAGTCTCACTATTCAAATATACATAAACATATACACTATGATCATATAACATAAACACACACACAACTCGCCTCACGCTAGTTGTTCGCGTTCACGGTTCGTCCCACCTACCCGCGTAACACGCCCATCATGCCTCTATCACATCCATGCAGGACGTTTTGGTTTTAGGTTTGGTTCAAACCGAATATGTAATTTGGTTTTTGGTTTGGTTTAGGTTTCAAGATTTTGAATTCAATTTGAACCGAAAAACCCGAATTGGATTATACCACTATTTTAATACATATTTTATAGTTAACTCAATTCATTTATATCAATAATCAATACCCACATATGAATTATAAATCATTATTTGATGAGGGTATGTTTTTGTTTAGACTTTCCCAAGATATTGTATTGTTTAAACCAAATAAGTTATGTCTACCAAAAGAAAATTATTATTTTTTTATTATTATTATTTTGGCTAATTCGGGTTGTTAGGTTTTAGGTTCGGATTAGGTTTCCTCGAATAATTTTTTTGAATTTAAACCAAAAACCAAACCGAATTACAATGTGGTTTTAGGTTCGGATTAGGTTTCCTCGAATATGGTTCGGTTCAAATTGTGGTTTCAATAAAAAAAAATCTCAACCCGAATAACCCGAACCGAAGAACCCGAAAAACCCATAACCTGGCCCGATGAACACCCCTACCTATGGCCCCTTCTTTTACGTCAAACTAACGGTAAATTTAACAATTAGCAAATTTAATAAATGTATATTCATGCTTCTTTTTCTCTTTAGTTTAAAATAAAATTCAAAAAGACAACAACCATTTCCACTAAATAACAAAAATTAAGAACAATTCAAATTAATAAATACTAAAAGATAAATGTTTGATCACTCACAAAAGTCCCTGTAGATTTGATAACATATTTTAAGCTTTGGTTATAAGTTGTTGAAACATTAATTTCTCTTTTTTTAGATTTTTTAACCTCTTTTTTGTTATATATTAATGGGTTTGGAACTTTAACCAAGTGTGTCCCTTGGTTTGGTGGTAAGTAGTGTGTAGCGGTGAAGTTCACAACCTAGGTTCAAATCAATGGGAACAACGACGATTTTTTTTTGTGTATTTTTGACTTTTTTCTTATATTTTTAATTGTTCTTTGTAAAAAAATTACATTCTTTTACTAGATTTTAAAGTTACTTTTCACGTATTTTTATGACGTATTTTTTTTATCTATTTTATATGTTTAAAGGGCTGTTTAGAATTTATTTTTTTAACAATTTTTTTTAATCTAAAGTTTTGAATATTATCTACGCCTCTGTTATAATGCGTGGAGAATTGATATACTTATTTTTATAATGCTAATTTTTTTCACGCTTCAATACCAACATCGCCGCAGCGCGCGAATCTTGAAATTTGTAAGAATCGATTAGTCAAATTTGATCGACCGTGACATAGTATTTAGGGAGAAAAAAAATCCACTGCAACGTGTGGGGATTAATTCTAGTTAAGTTTAAGAACCAATTTCACTAATCTATACTATATAATAAATAAAGGTTTTGACATTCCACGTGTCGTCTCCATATTCACTCTCATCTTTTTTTCCCGCCTCTCTCTCTCTTAATAAATACACCTTAATCTTTTAATAATAATATATTTTTAAAGAAAATACTAATTATACTAGTAAACACATTTATTTTAAACATCACTTATTATAAAAAACTTTGAAATCTAATTATTTAATTTTTATTTTCAATCAAATATTAAATAAAAGTCAAATTATATTAAATAGTTATTAACGTATTTTCGAAACCGAGTTATATATTAATTTTTACATATTTTAAATTTATTTTCTATCCTTAGTACTTAGAATATGCAATATATTTGTACACCTGTAAAATATATATATAAAGATTTAAAATTTTATTTATTAATATTTTACACCCCTGTGTATAGACACAGATGCTAATCTAGTTAAATAATAAAAGTAGAGTTCAATAACACCATTACATCCTACGATTTCAAATAAAAATAAGATAAAATATACATTTTCTATCTCTTAGGGTGAAAGGGGTGCAATACCTGGGTGAGGAGTGGGTTGGCCGAGTACCTGGGGGTACAACGCCCCCTTCAATTCGAGTGGGCCGGGTAGCCCAAATCGAGTAGGTTGATCGAGTCTTTTTACTCGGACATGGAGAGAGAGAGAGAGAGAGCCGTTGTAGAGACGTTGGAAGAGAGAGAGAGAGACGTTGGAGGGCTTGGTTTTCAAATAAAAAATAAAAAATTCCTATCAGTGTTTTGAAACCCGGACCGGACCGGCCGGTCGGACCAGGAACCGGTGGTCTGACCGGTCCGGTTACATATGTTGAACCGGTGGTCGGATCGGACGAACCGGCGGTCGGACCGGAAACCGGGTGGTCGGACCGGGCGACCGCTTGACCTTTTTTTTTAATCTTTTTTAAGTCTCTTGGTTTCGTATTTTGTAGGTAATTGTTAGTTTAAAATTATTGGAATTGACTTGTTGGTAGTTTTTTAAACGATTAATGGTTGTTTGGATTGATATATTTTTATAATATTTATGACGTCGTCCGGTTCTTAAATCCGGTCCGACCGGTCGGACCGGTTCGATGTCCGGTCCGGTTCTGAAAACATTGATTCCTATATATACCCATATTCTACAAATATAATTTTCATCTCATTTATATTATAAAACTCCAAATTTTTTAAACAAAATGTCTTCATCCGATTCTAGTGGTTTTAATAATTTTCTTTCCGACACTTCCGAATCAAGTGGCATTGAGTTTTTGTCTAAAGTTGCCGCTGCGACTAGCGAGCTTGAGAATACATCAAAATTAAAGAAAAAATTTGTACATCGTGATCGTGATCATGCTAACACGGTTCTGTTGAAGGATTACTTTGTGGAACACCCCAAGTACGACGCAGATACGTTTAGAGGGAGATTTCGCTTACCCAAAGAATTGTTTTTAAACATTGTTAGGGATATAAGTATGGATTTAAGGTTTTGTTGGTTTCACGAAGGATATGACGGGAGGTTAAAGAAGAGTTTCACGCCGATTCAGAAATGCGCTTCTGCTATTCGTCAACTCGCTACAGGTAACCCTCCTGACGAATATGATGAATATTTATCTATGTCCGCTAGGACTGCTCGTGAATGTTTAGAATACTTTTGCAATTCTATTATTATGTTATACGGCAAAGAGTTTTTACGTAGACCAACAAGCCACGACATTGCACGTTTGTATAATGCACATGAAACTAGATAGGGCCTTCCAGGGATGATCGGTAGCATCGATTTTACGCATGTCGTTTGGAGGATGTCTCCGACTAGTTTGTGTGCCCAATTTATGAGAGGTGATCACCAATACCCTACGATCATGATGGAAGCAGTGATGTCAAATGAGTTATGGTTTTGGCATGCGTATTGTGGTCATGCCGGTTCGAATAACGACATAAATGTTCTCAATCAATCTCCATTGTTCAATAACGAAATGCATGGAACTGCCCCAAAGTGTCCTTTCCATGTTAACGGCCGTGAATACAAACGTGGCTACTATCTTGCGGATGAGATTTACCCCACTTGGTCTGTTTTTGTGAAATCATGTCCATTCCCTGTCGATCCGAAAGAAAAAAGGTCTAAGAAAGTTCAAGAGCCGGCTAGAAAAAATGTCGAACGCGGGTTTGGTGTTTTAAAATCTAAATGGGGGATAATTAATCGTCCGCAACAGTCACGTAAACGTCAAAAAATAAAAAATGTGGTTTATGCATGTATCATATTGCACAATATGATTTTAAAACATGACGGAAATGCAATCTCACCCAGCTACGTGATGGACCCTCCAACCAATGAAGTCGTAAACGATGGTGTAATTAATAAATTGCGGGATCAACAGACACACTTTAGACTACTATATGATCTTGTTGTACATTTTGCTACACTACCGGAGTGGGCGGGCATCGATTCGGAAAACGATTATGTTTAATTTATCGGGTTTTTTTTTTAATTTGTAACTTTTTTTGTATTTTGTTATTTTTAGTTATCTTATGTATTTTTAATTAATAAAAAGTATGTTTTTTTTTATTTAAATGTTTATTTTTTTTTAAATGTTGGTGAGTAAAATGAGTTAAATGAGTAGGGTGTTTTCAATGAAATCTGAGTAAATGAATAAAATGAGTAGTTTTGAGGTAGCAGAATTCTATTAGGCAGTTTTGTTGAATAAAGTGAGTAAAATGAGTAAATGGGTTGGGTGCCTCCTTCACCCTTAGAAAGATGTAACCTGTTCAAAAGTTTGTTTAATATAGTTTTTCTTTTCTATTTTTCATCGGCTATTGTTCGTGTCGAAGGAATACACCATTTAGCATCCGGCATCTCCTTCGTTGTGACAAAAATCAAGCCTTTCGCATCTCCTTCATTGTTTACAGACGTTTCTTCTCGAATTGAAAATCTGTTAATCCATCAATAGAAAAAAAAAATTGATCGATTACACGTTCTTCTTAGATATTAATCGTGTTTTCTTCAATAGGAACTTGATTCGAATCAAAAGAAACTCTTCCATTATTTTGTTAATTTGGAAATGAGGGAAAACATGGAGTGATCAACTAAAACTGTTTTAGAATTGTCAAATTAAATAAACTAATTGATCGAACAAAGAAAAGGTAAATTTGGCAAAGAAAAATAAGATTAAGCTAAATAATGTGTAATTGTGGTGTCTATAAGACCTTCCAAACTAATTGATGTTATTTAGCATGTTTTAGATTTTTTTTAACGGCAAAGAGCTTTTATAAATCACCAAATGCTAGCAAAGACCTAGACAAAGCAAACATCCAACATAAAAAATAAGTGAAATCACATAATTGAAAGTACACCAAGTACTCTGGTCTATTCCAGCCAGCTTCGTCCACGGTTGATAATCCAAAGATATCCCAAGACCTTTATTTCGTCCACGATTTTATGCGGGTAAATAGGTTTACCATTAAAGATGTAATCGTTCCTCGAGCGCCAAAGACATAATAATGCAGAAAAAGATTAAGAGCATGAAGAAGCTTGTTCTTAGATAAAGATTGAAATGAACCCTTTCTAGAGTTTCTCCAATCAAAGAGATACTACGATTGCCCCACGAGAAGAGATGTGACCATACAAGCTTTGCAACATCACAATTAATCAACAAGTGTTGAGCAGATTCATCTGAGTGACACACACTGAACAAGACAAAGAGTTCATGAGAATCCCCCGTTTCGCCAACGAGTCTTTTGATGGAACTTTTTCCAAGCCATGCAAAGAAATTGATCTTGATCGGAACTAGGCTATTCCATACAAAGAAGTTACCTGAGTGAGGAGATACACGGTCTTCAATAGCAGTTCTGATAGAAGAAGTGGCAAAGATGGATGTTACATTATTTATTTGGCCAAGGTTAATTGACATTCTCTCCATTTCACCTTTAATGGAGCAAATGTTTTTCCACACCCCTAATATGTTCATTCTAAGAGGGAGAAAGCGAGGAATTCTAGAGTTTTAATGAATGGC
The DNA here is from genome assembly GCA_023525975.1 of Smallanthus sonchifolius. Lineage (NCBI taxonomy): Eukaryota > Viridiplantae > Streptophyta > Magnoliopsida > Asterales > Asteraceae > Smallanthus > Smallanthus sonchifolius. Next base: position 52,287,750 of record CM042041.1, on the reverse strand, counting down.
CAAAATCATTTTAAACCAGAGCTTGAGTGGCTCAGTTTTTGCCTTCTATCATCATTTAGATAAGAGAGCAAGATTTGATGCCTGGAGAGAGCCAATACCTAAATCGCTGTGTTTTTAGATACCATGAACGAGTTCCAATTGGTCCAATGAATCTTCTTGTTCCACAATTCTCACACCACAAAAGCGTCTCCTAATTCTTTCCAAGGTATTGATGACGTGGATAGGAGTCTTATATAGATAGAAGAAGTATAGAGGATAGCTACTCAAAACCGATTTAATGAGAGTGATACGGCTACCAAAAGACAAAATTTTAGCTTTACAAGAAGAAAGCTTATGTTCAAACATTTCAATCACTTACTTCCGGTTTTTAATATGGTTCATATTCGCCCCAACAGGAAGTCCAAAGTACATGAACGGAAGTTTCCCAGATTGGAAATGGAGGGTACCCACCATTTCGGCTAAGCTAGTCGAGTCAACGCCAATCCAATAGAACTTTTAGATTAACCTACTTTTAATCTGGACGATAAGAAGAAACAACGGAGAAGTCTTGCTAGATTTTTGGAATTAGTCGAAGACCACTCCCCAACAAATATTGCATCATCCATAAAGAAAAGACCAGATAAGGTAGGGTCGTTATTTGGAGTCTTTACTCCATGAAACATGCCCAAGCAAGTAGCTTTCTTCATCATTATATCTAAAGCTTCCATTGCTAAAATGAACAAGTAGGGAGAGATTGGGTCACCCTTTCTAACCCCTTTCTTGATATTGAATTCCTTAGTAGGAGCTCCATTTACTAAGATTGATAAGGGCCGAAGAAAGGCAACTCGGTTCCAACTTCTCCAACGAGTGGAGAAGTTCATATGAAGCAAAATGTCATCCAAAAAAATCCTAGTTCAAAGAGTCAAAAGCCTTCTCGAAATCAAATTTAAAGATCATCACTTTTGCTTTCATCTTCTTAAGCCAAGAGACAAGTTCATTAATAATAAGAGAACCTTCCAAAATGTTCTTATTAGCCACGAAAGTGGATTGAGTTTCATCAGTTATAGAGCTAATAACCGCCTTTAATATGTTAGCAAGAACTTTGAAAATAACCTTGGAGATAACACCAATTAAAGCCATATGGAGGTATTCAGACAGAGAAAAGGGATCAAGCTTCTTGGTCTATATGTACAATTTTTAAACTCCTCTCATAACCATAAAAGAGGCCGACGACCCATATGGTCTTTCTCACCATTGACACGCAAAGGAGAAAGGGGAGAGTGAGTGATTAACCTTGACCATCCTTTCGATTCCAGGTTAGTCTCGAATCCTATTCCCATGGAAACTTAGCCTTTATTCGATCAAGAATGTAATCATGGAGACCAATTGTGGTGTAGGGTGATTAATCGCGATAAAAACATATGCAAGATGTGATTTGGTTGAGTGTAGAAATGCGAAAGAGTTTGGATTGAAATGGTGAAGAAATCCGGTTAAAAACAAAGATTCCAGCGAACTGTTTGTTTTTTGGCGGAAGTGGTGGTGTCTTCCACGGCTCCGGTGAGCTCGGCAAGACGGATTTGTGGCCGCTTGAATCACCTCAATTAGAGTTCGTTTAAGGTTGTTTCGAGCTATTGGTATGCAAGTGGGCGGACTTCTAACTTCATCAATTTAGAACCATAAACGAACATAATTGAAAGCAGTGTATAAGGAGGTGTTAATGGGATAAATGAGCGTGAGATGATGCGTTTGGGGTCATATCACGTGTTGGGACGTGATGGGTCTCGTATATGTGAATAAGTTTACGCGTAGAAAGGTACACACGCACTATTATGTTTTTAGTTCTCTATTGTTGGACGATTGGTCAAGATCATGATTATGTAAAGGTAATGAACAAATTGTAGTGGTTCAGTACTAGGACCCGAAGAGTTGGATGTAAAAACAATGCTTGATAGGAGATATCAAGTCTGTTCGTTATGGAAGAGTTTCATAGCAAACCTTGTGAGTTCTTGACGCCTCTTCTAAACGTTTTGAATGTTTCAGGGTAATATACATGCTTATTAAACCATTTTCCTGATGATATATATATATATATATATACACACATACCTATGTGTGTATATATATATAGGGGAGGGTTCCGGAGAAAATACATAGTTAGGCGAAAACCGAGACAACCATTAAAAAAATCAATTTTAACAACTAATATAATAATATTTAATTTTTGTTTTATTTTTTTTTAATTTTTTTTATAAGAGTACCAATGTAATATTACACATTTTTAACAAAAAATCATTAAATATTGACTTACGTATATGTAACCCATAGTGTTACGTATACGTAAACAGAAAACAAAAAAATTGCGATTACGTATACGTAACCCATAGTATTACACATTGTTTTAGTGGTTTTCTCCTAACTTTGTGGTTTTCTCTTGATCCTTCCCCTATATATGTATATATAAGTGTGTGTGTGCGTATATATATATATATAAATATGTGTAGTGTTGTAAAAATCGAGATTGATAGGTGATTAATCGGCGATTAATCTCTAATCGGAGAATCTCCTTGGAATTTTTATGTAATCGGTCCACTAATCGCTAGTTGGTCCTATGCGGTCCAAAGAGTTGGATGTAAAAACAATGCTTGATAGGAGATATCAAGTCTGTGGGTTATGGAAGAGTTTCATAGCAAACCTTGTGAGTTCTTGACGCCCTCTTCTAAACGTTTTGAATGTTTCAGGGTAATATACATACTTATTAAACCATTTTTCTGATGATATATATATATATATACATACATATGTGTGTGTGTGTGTATATATATATATATATAGGGGAGGGTTCTAGAGAAAATACATAGTTAGGTAAAAACTGAGAAAACCATTAAAAAAAACCAATTTTAACAACTAATATAATAATATTTAATTTTTGTTTTATTTTTTTTTTATTTTTTTTATAAGAGTACCAATGTAACATTACACATTTTTACCAAAAAAACATTAAATATTTGTTTACGTATACGTAACCCATAGTGTTACGTATACGTAATCAGAAAACAAAAAAATTGTGATTACGTATACGTAACCCATAGTATTACACATTGTTTTAGTAGTTTTCTTGGTTTTCGCCTAACTTTGTGGTTTTCTCTTGATCCTTCCCCTATATATATAAGTGTGTGTGTGTGTGTATATATATATAAATATATGTAGTGTTGTAAAAATCGAGATTGATAGGTGATTAATCGGTGATTAATCTCTAATAGGAGAATCACCTTGGAATTTTTATGTAATCGGCCCACTAATCGCTAGTTGGTCCTATGCGGTCCAAATCAGCCCAAATCGGCCAAATTTTTTTTTCTTTATCACTTATTCTTTAATAAAATTACAAGTTTCATTCTCAAAATTTTAGTTGTAACAAAGTTAATCAAGACTTTTCCATTTTTTTTAATTTATCACTTGTTCTTTAATAAAATTACAAGTTTCATCCTCAAAAATATAGTTTTAACAAAGCTGACCAAAACTTTTACATGTGTGTGCATTAAGATGTATATATAGGTTTTTAGGTTTTACATATATATTTTTATATGCTAAAACATATATAAAGCTTATTTTATAATTTTTTGGTAAATAATTCTAAAAATATAAAAACTCCAATCCGATTATTTCTGGTTAATCACTAGTCGGTACCCAACAGCCGACTAACGCCTACCGATTTTTACAACACTATATATATGTATTAAAATATGATATTATGTACGATGTTTAAATTGTGATTTTATGCATGGAGAGATGAATTATGTTTACATGATGAGTTATGATTTTAAAGATCTTGCCCATGATGGGTTAACTTGACAAAGTCTTACTGTAGGTATATGTCAACCTATAGTTTGGTAGTTAAGGAGCCTATTTATGATTTTAGGTATATGTCAACCTAATGTCACATTGGGTATATGTCAACATATAGGTAATTATGTGATGAGTACTCCAATCGCACCCTTACTTAATGCTTGGTCAGTTGGAGGCGAGACGGACACATACGATCTAGTGCGATGACCTTATTATGTGATATGATATGTTAAATATGTTTTGCAAAACTAAAACTCACTCAGCCTAGTTGACTTTTGCATGTATACTAGATTGATTTCATGTTATGATGATAAGCAAGGATCTTTGGGCTAGACTATGGAGCTACCCGCACTTTAATGATTGGCCTTGTCGTCTAAGACATTATTTTATCAAACTAGACTTACTTTATTTATGGTTTTGTAGTATGTTTTTAGTATATGGTTTTTCCGCTGCATTGGTTTTATTGTCTTTGTAAAATTCTAATACTGAACTTTTTGTGCTCTTGAATTGCCAACTATGAGGCATCCCGGGTTTAGGGTCTTTTATAATCTTTTCAACTCAGATAAAGGCCGAGACCCGGCCTATGAATCGTGAGAGTCCATGCGCTTCAATACTTCATCATGAGATAGCCAATTCTTTTTCCCTTCATGTATTAATCCACTCCCTAATGCAAGTTTAATATTATTCAGCTTGCAGGCTAGTTTCTTGTCTGGAGCAAGAGACGGGTAAACCTAGATAATCCTACATATTTGTTATGTTATGGGATCGTGTAAATTTACGGTTGTATGCTAAACATACTCCTCTATTAAGTAAAATATAAGAGATAATGTTACTGATTTAGTAGAAGAAGAGGCCAAGTACAAATTACTAAAGATAAATTAAATTATATGTTAAAAATTTAATCTTAATTATATTATTATATATTTATATTTTATTTTTTTAGTAGGTAATATTTTAATGTTAATAAATTTTTTGATGGAAAGAATGATGAAAGATGAAGGAGCATGAAACATTACCATATGTGAAAAAAGGTTATGGTGTAACGTTCACGAGTGACGACAAAGATAATGAAAGATGATAATTAGTGATTTGATATTTTGGATATGTTAAGTTTTGAATCACAAACAAATAACTACATGACAATACCCATGGACCTAAGGATGTTTTTGGTTGGCCCCATCCAATTAAATATAACTCATACAAATAACTACATGAAAACACCGGGCCCCCGCGTTTCTTTTCAAGCTCCGCTACTGGGTGGTGGAGGTGCAGGGAGAAGGAATCCGCCGTGGAGAGAGAGGCGACACCACAGACGGTTGTTTTCTAAAGCGCCATCAAAAGGTGACAATCTATTCTCAGATTTAGTTACTTTCTTGTGGGTTTCCTAAAACTCTGTAATTTTGTTACTGTTGCGATGAATTGGTGCTTCAGTTTGTGAATTTGCTTGTCGATTTGGAGCATAGATTGTGATATGTGAATTTCGTTCTTTTGTTGTTTTCTTAGTTTGTGAGTTAGGTTAATTTGGAATGTTCAGTTTTATTTGGGAATTGAAAACCATACAACAGCAGCCTAACAAATGTAAATTTAAGTCTTAATTAATTGGAGGAGTGTAAGAAGGTTGGTAAAGATAAAAAAGTGGAGTAAGATCTGATTATCATTGTTGCATTATTATATGGCTTGATGTTGCACGTAAAGTGTTCGAAGAAATGCCTGACTCTTATAAAATTCTTAATATATATATATATATATATATATATATATATATATATATATATCTATCTTATAGGTGGAAAAACGTATTACATAAACTAACAATAGAAAATAAAATCAAAAAATATGTAAAAATTGATAAAACGTATTACATAAACTAACAATAGAAAATAAAATCAAAAAATATGTAAAAATTAATATATAATTGAGTTTAAAAATACATTAAATATTATTCAATGTAATTTGACTTGCATTTACAATTTGATGTTAGCACCGCATAAAAACATTCCTCCTATAGATGTTAATACGAATAAGAGAAAACAACCACACACAACAATAGGTACACCACTTTGATTAACAAGCAAACAAACATATAAGGCCCTAAACAACATCAGCTTCAATATTTCTTGCAAAACCAACTAAAAAACTACTTCATTCAAATACAGGTTTATCTACACAAACTGCAGCCGAGCCCGCAATCGCACCGTCGGTTACTGCACCAGTTAAGAGGAAAATATGTAGCAACCCAGGTACAACCTCAATTAAACTACCTATATCTAATCTATACATATGTACTAATAATAATTTCTCACATGCACAGAAAGCATCCCAGAAAAGCACGGACGCCTTGACTAGCAGTGCATATTCAAAACTACTGTTTTCTGCTAATGAATACCTTTTGACCAACATATGTTTTGGCAACATAAATTCAACAGGTTACAAGTTTGGTTCGCACAAATATAACCCGTTAGTATAATGTTAATCGACTTAACATGCTGTCGATCTTTTGGTGTAACACCTGCTTTTTGCGACCCCTAACTTTCTTATTATGTAAATATAATAGTGGTTTGTGGCTGTAACCTATACTTTTTATCTTATCCCATTGATACAACAGCTAACTAACACACCCTCGCCGCGCAGCGTGAGAATCAACCACTGGTTTTCTTTTAAAGAAACAATGGGTGGAAAAATCATTTTGACTTTTGAAGGTATAGAAAGGTTCTTTAAATTTAGCTCAAAATTTAATAAAATAAATTGTGGTTGTAATTGATTTGAAAGTCTATTAAAAAGTAGACAAACTATGCGTAATTTTTATTTGAAATTAAATATGTATGCAATTTTCAAATATTTTTAAAATGATAGAAATATATAAAAAAGATGTGAAATGTAAAAGTATTGAAAATGAAATGTTCAATTATTTGGTTATCACTAATAAAATTTTTAATTACATGGTTATTAAAGATGAGAATAACCTTTAATTTTTGATTTTTTTTAACTTTTCAGTATTAAATTCACTCATACAAGTATATTGTAAAGTTGTATGTCGATTTCTACGTTATTATTATTTTGAGTAAATTACACGAAAGGTTCCTGTGGTATGTCAATATTTTGGATTGACTCCCCAAATATAAATCTTTGCTTCCTGTGATATGTCAGTAGGTAACATAAAAGGTCCCAAAGATAGACGTGGGTTAACTTTTCTGTTAAAATTTTTAAAAATGTTCAAAATACCCTTATGTTAAAAAAATACATTAAACATAAATAGTCTTACAATTGTGGGACCCACCTAATCCCCTCCCCCTCCCTTTCTGGCCAGAATTCTTCACCACCCTCTCCGATTGTCTTCTCCGGCGACTTCCGATATAAACATACCATCTGGGCCTTATCACATACACATTGGTTAGACAATAGTGATATACTCTAACACACGCCGATTCACCAGCATCACCCATATCGAAATGCTCTGTCTTCGTCAAGGTCAACTGGCAGCTTGTATTTTTGGATGAAGAAGCTTTTGGACTCAATTTTGTTCTTCTTGAACAAACAATTATGTTTGTGGCCATGTGGGTCTGATGCATTCTAAACGGTTTGAACTCAGGGGTAACTCGAAATTTGATGTTCATAATTTTGATCCAAAATTAGGACCTCGTTTCAATCCATTGAACAAAGATAAAGGATTGGCGGTGCGGTGGTGGTCGAGGTGGTGACCAGCGATGGTGTTGCAGGTGTGGTGAGAAGGAGTTAGGGTTAACATGATCTGAACTAAATTCATGGTGGACCCGGGACCGAGTTGAGAATGGAGGGAGGCGATTACAAGAAAGACCAGATCAGATCTAGTTAGCTTGAGTTCTAAATCGAACTTCGCCTTTCGCCGTTGTTGCCTGGAAATCGATTATAGGGGTGGTGCGGTGAGATGGTTGCTGTTGCCGGTGTGGTATGAGCAGAAAAGGAAGATGGCTAGTTAGGTTAAATTAATATATAATCATTATATATATATTTAGTGGAGCCAATTATTTAATATTTAATTTGTTTTTATTCTTTATATTAAAGATTTTGATCATTTCATACTTAACGGTATAAGTTAACTGACATTTACATCATTTCATACATACTTAATGGTATAAGTTAACCGGTATTTACACTAGGGGCCTTTTTATGTTATCAGCTAACATACCATGGGGAGCAAAGATATAGTTTCTCATACTTGGGGAGCTAATCCAAAATATTAACATACCACAGGGACCTTTTGTGTAATTTACTCTATTCTTTTTTTAATTTTTTTGACAGCTTTTTGGATCATGGACCACTGGCCTACCCGATCATCTCCATTACTCGAGTACAGAACCTTAGGGCTCTAGGTTGTCATGTCCCCGAAGGGAAGCTCGTACATTAGTCCGTCCCCATCAGTCTCAAACATGAAACTACCCCCAGAAAGAAACCCGTCTTATGTGAGAAAAAAAACTCTCTGACCTAACCTGTAATCTTTTTTTTTATTACATGTGAAACTTGAACCTAAGACCTTCTCATTTTTATAAAGTCTTTTTTTCTAATTAACATGTACCGCATCTATGATAAGGGTTTTGTTTTCAACAAAAGATTAAGAAAGGTTTTGGTGGCCTAATGGTTGATGAACTCCATCCTCAATCAAGACGTGTGTTTTTTTTAAACGGAAAATATTAATGATACTTTACTAATAATTATAAATAACTAAATTGTCAATGTTTGAAACTATAACACCTCTATAGCTTAAAAAAACGTGTTCGAATCTAACTTATCCATGCAGACTCTTTTTTTAGGCGTCATGTTATTGGAAACTAGCCCACTACTTTTCATATAGACACACAATTAGTAAATCTATTTTTATTAATCACAATCTGAGTTTTCTTTCTATCACCGTCTCATACTTCATTTATTTAATTAAGGAAATATTTAATTAAAGTTAGGAGATAGAATATATATAATTTATAAGTTTAATAGTGGGAAATATATAAAAAAAATCTTTATTTTAATTTAATTAAGGGCATTCATAATGAGTTTTATAAATTATGTACTAGGTTAGAATCTCGTGTATTACACGAGATTATATATTAAAAAAATATAACTTATAAATTTATAAATACGTCATAACTTATCAGAATATTATGATAGTCTCGAGATATATCAAGTGAAAATGTGTGTATATAATAAATTAGTATTTTTCTTTAATAAGTTATATTTTGAATTCTTATTATATATTCTTATTTAATATAATTATTATTCTTCTTTAATAATATATTTATAATATAATTATCATTTAATAAGATAGTGGTGCATTTATTATGAGAGAGAGGCGGGAAAACCAACATGAGGAGGCATGAGGGAGTGACATGTGGCACCCCAAAACCTTTATTTATTAGTATGTATAGATATAGATTAATATAATTATTATTCTTCATTAATAATATATTTATAATATCATTATTATTTAATAAGATAGTGGTGCATTTATTAGGAGAGAGAGGCGGGAAAACCAATATGAAAAGGCATGAAGGAGTGACATGTGGCACCCCAAAACCTTTATTTATTAGTATGTATAGATTATCTTTTAGATTTCAAAATAAATTTAAAAAACTTTTCAAATTACTCACTCTGTCTCATTTTTTTATATTTTTACCTGTACTTAATATATATGGATTGAATTGTAATTTTTTATATTTTACAACCCAATATGGTAATATTCATCCCTTATAATTATTTTATGAGTGGAAGAGAGAAAGAATAATAAATAAACGATTGCGAGAAGGTTATAAATGCTATAAAAGAAATTGTTAAATATGATGTATAAATGCTATAAAAAATTGATAAAAATATTAAAAAACAAAAAAATTAAATATAATATTTGAAGAAAACTATTGTTTATAGGTAAATATAAAATTTTAAAGTTAAAAATAAGTAAATATGAAATTACAAAGTTAAAATGGGTAAATATGAAATTTCAAAGTTTTAAAGAAATAAGGGTAAAATAATCATCTATTAAATTGTTTTTAATGAAATGAATATATGTATGATATTATTAAATGTTTGTAAGGGTATACACACATATATATGAACTAAACTTATAATTTTATAAGTTTAAGTTTTAGTTTTCAAATTTTGTTTCAAAACTCAAAGGAATTTCACCCCTTACATCATAATTTTTATTTAACTTAGTTTTTCTCTAATAACTAGCGTTCGGTTTTTTTATAAAAAATAAATAAAACTAAATACGTAGTTGTGTTTAATTTTTTTTTCTCTACATTCCGGTATTCAAAGTAATCTATAGCGAGTGCCGGTACCTATACGAACCAAGCTGATATGAATGTATTGTTGCAATGTGTTCATTTTTTCCAACGTTTCAAATTTAATTTCATTCAATAACAAGTTTTTGTATTAATGTACAATTTATCGATGCACAAACCGTCAAAGTTGCTTCAATAAACTGTACGTGATAAACTGTACATTAATACAAAAACTAGATATATACGGTTTTTTCAACTTCAACGGTTTGTGCATAGATAAAATGTAGAATGTTACCAAGTATAACATATCGGTTGTAGGACTCCCCTTGTTGTTATACTACATTCTTAATTTTTTAAGGGTTATGTTATTAGTACCCCCATTTTGATCTTTTGACCCCTTACATATGGGTCATATGTATGCATGCGGGTCATATATGAACTCCAACAAAAGACAAGTTATGTACCAGTTACATCAGTCATTCGTGTCTCTCTATATGGCTCATATACACACATACGAGTCATATGCGTGTAGTGCCCTATATGACTCATATACACACATACGAGTCATAATAGTTAAATTTAAAAAAAAATGTGTCTCCTTTAAGTGTAATTTTTATAGTCAACCATAAAATATTAATAGTAAAAATTTTATAGTTAATTGTAAAAAAAAGTGTAATTTTTATAGTTAATTTAAAATATTAATAGTTAAATTGTAAAAAAAAGTTATTCTACACGAGTCATATATATGGGTCATATATAACTCCTTTATAACCCATTTGAGTCACACACCACACTTACAACATAAAATATAAGTTGTAAAATATCATATGACCCGTAAAGGATACATATGAGTCATATGTGCGAGTTAGAAGGGAACAAATGGGTCATATGTGATGGTCATAAGGGGGCATATGGGTCGTATAAGCTATATACGACTCATAAAGTAAGTATTACAGGTCAGATTCAATTGATCTTTAAAAAAATGTACATATAGGTTATATGAACCCATATGACTTGTATACGATCACTCGCCCGACAAAAGCTGTCAGTCTGACACCCATACGACCCATATGTATCCGTACAACCCGTATGGATGTCAGGGTCAAAAGAAAAAGTCAGATGGGTTGAATAACTCATACCTTTTTTAATCTCCTACAAGAAAGATTAATATAATCGATTGAATCGAGGTGGATATCGAACCAATAACATTGTGCCACATCATCGTAGATATTGAAAGGGTGATATCGTAATTAACCATACGGCTCATCTGATCAGAATCTTATTTGGCAACAGAATGGCCAACCAGTTGGGATCAGTGTTTTTGCAGAGAAGACTCACTCATCAGCCATGGCTTGCAGAAGCTCTAGTCTGCTCTTAAACCCTATCTCTCGCCGGAGCTCACAAGTCGTAACCCCTGTCTCCTCCTACAAGGCACAATGTCCAAAATCCACGCCTCCGCCGATCCGATTTGACGGTCAAAGCCGGAGACAGCTGTTGTTTCTTTTGACGGCAACGACAGCCGTAACGGCAACGGATATGCCGTCGATGGCGGCGGACATAGGTCTGTTTGGATTTCGGAAGAAGCTGAAGAAGGTAGAGGAGGAAGCGGAGATAATCGTGAGGGAAGGGTTTGAGTCAGCGGAGAGAGGGATTGAAGCGGCGGAGAGAGGAATTGAAGCGGCGGAGAAAGGGATTGAGACGGCGGAGGAGATTGCGACGGAGGTGGATTTTGGATTGGGAGGTGGTTTGACGCAGGCGGGAGTGGTGGTAGGTGCGGAGGCGGTTGGGGTTTTGATTGCGACGTCGATCGTTAATGGAATATTAGGACCTGAAAGTTAATGAGAGTTTGATCTCAGGTAATTAAGCTTTGATTTGATTTGATTTGATTTGATTTATGATTATTGTTATTTAAGTTTAATCAGTGATTTTGTATTACTGTATATCCGTAAATCTTAATCATATCGTTAGCATTTCCATATTTTTTTGGTTGAATCATAAGCAATTGACGTAGATTTTTTTTTGAACAGCCAACAAAAACCATCAATTTATTTTCACCAAAGGTAAGCTAGAGGCTAGCCGAAATTACACCACAGGAACCAAACAAAAGAAAATAATACAATCATAACCCGCCTAGCTGCAGGTCCACCACAAGGAAAACAAAATAAAAGAGCTGAATCAGAAAAAAAACTATCCGAGTGCCACCGGATCGAAACGCTTCCATTGGTCCCATGAGAGAGACCTCATCCGAGCCCGGTTACGAACCCATAAGAACCCCTGCACCTTGATCTCCTCAACTGTGTTCGCCAGCGAAAGCTCTCCATTGTCTAATCTGACCAAATTCCGAAGCTTCTAGAGACTCCACATCGTGGTTTGCATCACGACATGGACCACTTTCTTATAACGGGTTGAGCCGTGGGCATGCTTCCATATCTTCAGGAGGCCTTTTATATCTGCAGCCAAAAAAGACATTATCCCACACCACATTGAAATGACTTGCCAAACATCTTGGGCAAAAGCACAAGATAATAGTATATGCTCCAAAGTTTCAATTTGCTCCCCATAAAAAAACACACCAAGGGTCCGGAATCGGGATGTTACGCTTGATTAGAGCCTCCGTCGTGGGTAACATATCTTTCTTCGCCCTCCGTGCTACCATTCCCACCTTTTTTGGAACCCAAGGATTCCACATGAAGATATATCCAAGGTCGCTACTATTAACGCATGCCAATCTTTTCTTGAGGCTCGATACCAAGAATTGACCTGATACATCAAGCTCCCACCTCCATTCGTCGGTCGAAGATAATCAAGTAACCGTGCTCAACGAGCCCAGCAGCCGGTGAAGCTCATCAGTCTCCGCTCCTGTTTCAGGGACCCGTACCTAATCCCAACATAAACGAATCACTCTGTCATTGCTTTGAAACCTGTTAGCGACCCGACAACCTTTACTTTTTTCCAAAGCAAATAACGAAGGGTATAACTCAGCTAAAGGGGCAGTCGCCAACCAGCAATCACACCAAAAAGATATTCTGCTTCCATCCCCCATTATCCCTCGTATGAGCCTACTCAAATCCAAACCCTCCGGTTTGAGGCGAGATGAGATTCCATGAATTTGTTTCCACGGGCCTGCCTGGGAGAGTTTTACCGGAATGGCGTTCCAAGATCTCGAATTTTTATGAAAAGCCCAGATCACCTTACGCCATAAACTATTACCTTCGACTTTGAATCACCACCACCATTTAGCCAATAAAGCCGAGTTTGCATCCCTTAATGATTCCAGGCCTAATCCACCAAGCTTCATCGGAGAAACCACCTTGTCCCAAGCCACCCAACACATTTTCACCTTTTTTTCGGAGCCACCCCGTAGAAAATTTCTCCTCAATCGGTCCAAATCACGGATAACTTGATCCGGGGCCCTATATAGGGAAAAATAATATGTGGGTAATGAGTTCAGAACCGACTTCACCAAGGTGATTCGACCACCAATCGAAAGATTTTTTGCCTTCCATTTTGATAATCTTCCCCGAAATATATCCATTACCGGTTTCCAATGTTTTACTAAATTCATGTTTGCCCCTACTTTTAGGCCCAAATATGTAAACGAAAGAGCCCCTATATTACAACGAAGAATACTTGCCAGTTGATCCATCTTCTGATCTACCACAATAATACCAAACAGTTGACATTTTGACAGGTTTACCTTGAAACCCGAAGCTAGATTAAAACATCTTAGAATTCTGCAGAGGTTTCTCGCATTCATTTCCGACCAAGTACCCATGAACACCACGTCATCAGTGTATAAAAAATGGGATAGGAGAGGCCCTTCCGTCGTGCACCTAATCCCATGGTAAATCCCCAACGTCACAGCCCTTTTCATGACACAAGTGAGGGCTTCCATGGCGATGATAAATAGAAACGGGGAAAGTGGGTCACCTTGACGTAGCCCCCGGTAACAAGCAAATTCCTAGGTGGGAGAGCCATTAACCAAGACCGATGACCGAGCCGAGGAAACACACTTCATTATCTAGATTCACCATTTCTCAGTGAAATTCATATGAGTCATAACCGATTCCAAGAAATCCCAGTTGAGAGAATCGAAAGCTTTCTATATATCCACCTTAAAAATCATTCCACTGATTTTGACTTCTTTAACCATGCCAACAGTTCACTGAGAATAAGAGGACCATCCAGGATACTTCTCCCTGAGAGAAAGCCTGATTATTCATCAGATATTAACTTCCCAATAACACCTTTTAATCTATTCACTAAAACCTTCGAGATTGCTTTGTTGATACACCCGATAAGACTTACCGGGCGGAATTCCTTAGGGGCTGTGGTATCGGCCACCTTTGTAATTAATGTTATGAAAGAAGAATAGCTACCCGCAGACAATTGGGACTCCTCATAAAATTCAGCAAAAAGTCTATAGAAATCTTGCTCAAAGAGAGGCCAGCACCTCTTAATGAAACGAAAATTATAACCATCCCGTCCCGGTGCTCTGTCGTCCCCACATTCCCAAATTGCGGTTTTATCTCGGCCTGTGAAAATCTCTCCACTAAAGCCGCCACTTCCCAACCATCAAGTTTTGCAATACCGTGACATAGGATTGAAGGCCTCACCCCCATTGGCTCCAAGAATTTTTCAGCAAAAAAAATCCCGAATTTTATCTTTTAGAACCACCGGGTTGGAAACCCATTCCCCCTGGAACCTCAGGCCATTAATCATGTTGCATCTTACATTTGTGTTAACCGAGGAATGGAAGTAACTCGAATTCTCATCTCCATCCATGGCCCATCTAAGTCTTGACTTTTGGTGAGCATCTTTCAGATTTGCACGGTCTAAATCCGCCACTACCTTTTTGCAATTGAGCCTCTCTTCTAATTCTTAGGTGCCCAGATCTCTAGAATCCGTCAAATGTTCTATTTCTGCTATTCTTTTCTTGCAAGACCGGTACGATTCCCCCCTATCATTCTTTCTTTCGCAACCCACCCCTTTATTCTATATTTAAGCCATCTAAGTTTTGTAGATAATGCCAGGTATGCCGGTCCATCAAAGACAAAAGACTTAACCGAGCATTCCACAAATTCTACAAAACCCGGCAAATCTAGCCACGAATTGTAGAAACGAAACGGAGTGTGTCCAAAGTCATAAGGAACGGTTGAAAGGAGGATGGGGCAATGATCCGAGTATTCTCTAGATAAGGCAGTGAGCGACGTCATTGGCCCCTTATTCATAAAGTCCCGAGTCACCAAACAGCGGTCTAATTTGCTTAATTTTTTCCCATTGTCCGACATATAAGTGAATTTATGTCCCCCCATATTGTATTCCGCCAGATCCGCCTCATCAATGAATGTGTTGAACCATTATGCATTTGTAGCAACGAAATCAGAGTTGACCCTTTCCGATGCATCTCTAACCTCATTGAAGTCGCCCAAAAATACCCAGAAACCAGGTAGAGAGTTTCTTAAGTCCAGAGTTCCTTCCAAAGATTTCGTCTACTAATCGGATCATTTGGGGCATATATGTTCGCGAAGTGCCCCTTTAGATCTGTCCCGACTAGATCTTCAGAGACAATTAAGAAGTACCTGCTCTTGATGGCATTCTCGAGTTTAAACACCCCCGGATTCCACAAACATAACAAACACTCTGACCTGTCTTCCGCCATAACCGCCTCCACTTCAAAATTCGACCATCCCCAAAGCCTACCTGCCTGCAACCTAGCTAGATCCCCAATTTTCGTCTCCTGGATTGCAATAAATTGTACCCCGTATGTCGTCTTTAAACCTCGAATCCAATTCGACTTTGCCGGATCCCCCAAACCCCTGATATTGATACTTAGTAAATTCATTGATTACTTTTGATGCCCCCTTCACCTTGAATCAACAATCTCACCTTATCTTCGAAATCGCCGACTTGTATACCCTACCCACATTTATTGTTTCGGCCACCTCTTTTTCCAAATCCACCAGGGCCTCCATCGGTTGAGTCTCCAGAATGATGGTGCAATCTCTAGTCTCGAGAGACCCATCAGGTTGTGACTGCTCGAAATCATGATTGTCGTCCAAATTCCCCGTGAAAGTAGACGCCGGGCTGTTCAGATCCGGAAAAGGAGGAATATTAATTCTTTTACCAGAGCTTTCCACCAGGAGTGCCCCACTAAAAGAACCGATTGAGATTGGGCTACGAAATATACGAGGCCTTTTTTCTTGAATTGGGCAGCCCATATTTCTTTCCGGTCCAGAATGTCCCTAGGTCCCAAAAAAGCTATCCACGATGCATCGAAACTTCCGAGGAGTGCATGGGGAGTCCTCCACTGCATGCGCCGACTTTTAGTCCCCATGCAACGGTTCGGTTTCTCTTCCCCTAGCTCCTCTCGGCGGCCTGAGGTCGGAGTGTCCTCCATCTCCACATTCTGAGAATTTTCCGGTCTGATTTCTCTGTCCTCCAAATCCATCTCCCTGCTCTCATCACCTCCAGATGTCCCCATCAACTTAGGCTCTAAGCGTTCTTTTTTGCTCTGGGGCCAGCAAAAATCCATCTCCCTAACCCATACCGGGTATGCCCGATTTTTCCAGGATAGAGTTAATTCCTCATCGATCCTTTTCCCAGAGCTATGTAGCACAAGGCATGATCCTGCTGATACATCGAAATTATCCCAAGAAAAATCAAAAGGTTCTATGACCTTCCCATATTGTCCTGCTATTTCCCGGAAGGTTTTTTCCTCCCGGAGAACAATTGGTAGACCCTCCATTCTAAGCTTCACCACCCTTTCATACGGCATCTCCTGACCCTTCCATACTTCGACGGATCGAAGATGGTCCTTCCAAAGTTCAGAGTTTTGCACAAAGTCTTTAACCAGCTCCGGCGAGTTTAAGGATATTAGGCATTTTAAACCCCTAATAAAGGATACCGTCACTTCCTTAAAACCCCACTTGGCAAACAGAACCGTCATGCTTTCCAATGTGGTGGCATCCTTCGCCTCTCCCACCACGACCCTGCTAGTATAGTACCGAGGAAAAAGGTCTCCTTCCCCCTCTACTGAGATTGTCTTCTTTTCCTTCCTTACATTGTTTAGAACATCTTTATATGATCTCCCCATCTTGTTTCCGGCAAAGGAGATATGACCTCCTGGTGGATGTTGGAATTTAGGGGTCCAAGGTTGATGCCGCGACAATACCTAAGGATGTGCAGCTCTCTTGTGGTTTTTGTCATACCTGTCGACCACTACTGACACCTTTGCATTCATTATGATGACATTGTTCATTTCTTCCAGGGCCCCAACCAGGTTTGCTACATTCAGCATCCGACACTGTCCCGCATGCTTGGAAGGACCTCCTCAAGTTGTAGTTCGTGACCCCCTCCGGTAGGTTAGAGATAAAGAAGGTCGTTTCTTTGACAACCGCTTCCTGTTTCCTTTTCTTCCGGTATGTAACCTCCGTCCATCTTTCGCCGCCACCGCCTCTCATATTTACATAGCGTGCGAGTTAGCAGTTAAAAAGATCAAAATACGATACAAAAGGTGAGTAGGGGTACATCCAATGAGAACATGTTTTAAATTGCAATCCTATTATTGTCTATTTTTTAAACCACTAGCTTAGTCTAGGGACAAATGTGTATATCAAAACTTTATTAAAATGGACCAGTGATCCATCAATGATCCAAATTGCCGTTAAAAAAAAATTATTGTCTATTTATCAAATACATAGTAATAAAATAATCACGAAAGTAGTCATTTTCTTGAATGTATTTACCTATATATTCTCGTTAATAATTAGTTACGCTTATAGCCTGAAGTTACGTGATAACATGGTTGTATATTCTACTTTAACTCGTGAATTTCATTGAACATTAATAACAAATATATCATACAAGAAAACTTTCTTCCATATCACCTTCTTTCATTATCATCAACAAAACATACGTTGAGTTGGCAAACTTCATATGTACGCAAAATAGACTTGTGAAATGACCTTTTATTCGTATATTTAGAACCGATATTTAATGTATGAAGTTTAGACGCATCTATAAACCAATTTCATAACTCATGTTTTACACTACAATTAGGCTAATCAAAATACGAATCAATGATATTTTATCGAGCTTTCTAAAGTTACAAGGCCAATCTTTGAATCTGGTTGGTTCGTAAGTTCAATCATGCAAGTAGTGTTGTGCACTGCTATCAACTTATCAAAAGGTGTTAGCACAATTTTATGTCACATAGCCACATGTTTTCATGACACCTGATAAATAATGATGGGGCAAACATCCATTTTATTGCTATTTAACAAAGGGTTGATTCTTCAAGTCATTTTTAAAGAATTTAAAGTTGCATGCCTTTACGAGCAGAGAAGTTGTGGAAGGGTAACCAGACGTTATTTATACACTTCGACGTAAATTTTATTAAAAAACAAGCCTTACACATTTCCCGTCGCAGCGCCCGGGTTTGCATCTACTAGTTGTCTAAATACGTATAAACATCTAGTAAAATGATTACTTTTGGTATTCTCGCACCAACACCTTTTTTCCTCAGTAAAACTAACAGTATATTTAAGTGTCGTGCTATCATTGTCACATTATTTTGTTAAAAACTCGATCGCTAAATTAATAAGGCGATACAAATTTTTAGATGCTATCATAATAACGTAAGGCAAATGATATTTGGCCTTAAAAAATATGTCAATGTGAGATGTAGTTAGCACATGCTTAGAAAGACGGCTAAAGCTGAAGGTGTAAATCATAACAAAGTTAGTTTATGAAGAAGATAAAACATTATGTAATGCTTGACAGTTCTCGTATCTCTCAACATTTGTTTCATGGTTATGTATAATAGTTCCGTACTTCAAACACCGTATAGTATCAACGAAAATATAAAATTTTAATATCTTACACAATGTAAAATCTTCATTTGTTTAGTCATTATAACAAATAAAAGTATAATTATTTTACATGCAAGTTTTCTAACATTAACTACATAGTTTTTTTTCTTCATTTTATTATCAAATTCTACACTGTCTAAGTTAAAATCGCTACGCTATCATGATATATATTATATATCATGTAACTCTCAATAAGTGGTAGACCCAAGAAACTTTTTTGAAGATATTTTGGGTCGTTTGTCTATAACTAAATACTAAATTTCTTTAGGTCAAGTCAGATCACATAATAAAACGATAAAACCAAATTAAATTACAATTTACAAATTACACAAATACGTCATAGCAATTAGCACATATGACATAGCATTATAACAACATAATAAGATAAGAGAAATTCAAAATGTGGAGAGAAAAAAAATTACATGATCGATGGAATCATGATTAACAGTGAGCCGAGAATCTGATTGTCGATGGATTAAAATAGAAAAGTTGTGTTTGTTCGAATCGAATAATGGGTTAACTAAATTAGGTTTAATTGTTTAAATGACTAGTGAGTTAACTAAATATTAACTTCATTTTTAAATGGTTATTTATTTTTATCCAATTAAGTTATTTCAAATGTTTAATAACGAGAAACTTAGGCCCGAGCTTTGCGGCGGGAGACGAACGTTAAACGGTTGAGACAATGACACTAACATGGCTTTGCACAAAAAAGTCATTTAAAATTAACGTTGTGGAGTAAACATGACTTAACATTGAAACGACGAACTCGTTAAAAAATATTAGTAACAAAGACAGTTATATAACTGTATCGATGTTCTTCAGTGGGGGCCGGTCTCCTTTATCTTGACACCAGCACGTTACCGTCAGTCGATATAACTAACAATACCTAAAAAATACCACATTTTAAATACAACTCCACTTTTTTATAAAATTTATACCGAGACGCTAAGAAAAAAAAAACACATCAACAATTTATTTAAAAAAAATATACAACGAATGAAATTTATTGCAAAAAAAAAATCAGATTATATATACTATATAGGGTACACTCTAAACTTTATAAACTTAAGAAAGTTAAAGTGACATTTTACAAAGTTGGGGTCTCGATTTTGTCATTCTACAAAACTTGGGGGGGGGGGTGTTTTTGTCGGTGGCAAATGTCACCGACACTTGTGCTTAAGTTTAATCTAATTTATTAGTTAAATGAGTGTCGTGTTAAAATTTCTTAGGGGAGTATATCCTTAATGGTCTGGTCTTGAGCTCAAGTCTCACTTGTGACTTCCAGGTTGAGCAAGATGATTTTCTTATAATGAGTTTTCTTCTAAATATGATGAATATAATCGGATAAGACAATAACCCATTAGTGATCCGAGTTACGGTTCAAAGAGGGTATATCCTTAATTAATCTCTAGCCGGGTATATAGAGCAGTTTCATAATTTTCTGTGCTTACGTGTTGAGCTCAAATGCTAAATAATAATATCTATCTTATCAGCAATCACACGTTACAAGTTACAACTATAAACACATGATTTCTCCTACCAAACTGTAATAATTTTGCATTGCCGTATTTTAAACTCCCCGGCCACCGCAGAAGAAAATCCAATGTCTCGAATAGCTTCAAACCCCGTGGCTCTCCACAAATTCCGGCCGTCTCATTTTCAGCCGGCCACAGGATCTCTCCATTTCACAAATCCCTCCGTTCATTCTCCAATTAGAAAGCTCAGATACCAGAGGCTGTACTGCCAAACTGAATCTAACCCAACCGATTCCAACTCGGAGGTCCTCTCTCTCTCTCTCTCTAAACTTATATTATTCTCTCCGTTTCAAATTAATTGTTCATGATTTAGAATTATAATGTGCAAATTCGAAGAAACTGCAGGAAAATCGAGTTCTACGCTAATAACCGATGTATCAGTTTTCGATTTGACAAATAGTACTTTGGAAATCGAAATTCAAGTGTAGGTCTTTTAGGAATTTGGAGATACTCACTGAATAATTGAAGACTGTTAGCTTGAGTAGATGCAAAACACTTTGAATCTGATGTACGGAATTTGTTTCAGTTAGTTAGCATACACTGTACAGTGTTGGTTATGAACCCTAATTATTTGCAGGTTTTTTGGTTTTCGGTTAGGCATTTCTATTTCATCAATTCATGTTTCTTGCTTCTGCTAATTGCTATGAAAGGGGACACTGAATAATACTTGCATCCATCATGTTTGCTAGGTTTTATAACCAGTTCATGATTTTTGAAGAACATATCTCTTTCAAATTACCAGTGGAACGGTTTCAAAATCAATTTTTTTTTTAATTTTGCTTGTTGATACATTGAATGCAGAAAAACTTGATTGTAGAGTCTGGTTTGGATAAAGATAATAAGGCTGGTGAAGTTACAAGTTCTCCGAGTGGTGAAGGGTTTCCTGAACTGCCCAACAAAAGCCTCAACCGGCGAATTGCAATTGTTTCAGTTGTTGGAGCAGTAGGTCTCTTTTTATCAGGTAGACTTGATTTTGGTGTTTCTTTGAAGGATCTTTCTGCTGCAGCACTGCCTTATGAAGAGGTTACTTCTCCTCACTAGTAATTGCTTTAATCATTTTTATATTGATCTGCACAGTTACGTAGGCATGTAGCTTATAGCTTTATACCCTAGTATTCATCATTAGTATTTGAGAAGTTTGCAATGGTGAGAACAAGAAAAAAAGAATCAAGAGAGAGGGGGAAGGAGGGAGAAGAAATCTTGCTTTCCCAAAAGTCCCTTTACATAAAAGAAGTTACAAACATATATGCACCGACTTTCTTAACTAACTCACCGGGTATTAATCAACTTAACAAAGTTCTTCATATTTACAATATATAACTCCTCCAACTTCTGATAGTGGCATTCTAGCCCTTGTCTTTGTATTTTTCACTTAATATACTTGTACACACCCCCAGTTGAGATCGAGAGCTTGCCTAACAATCTCTGATGTTGATCAACCGAAACAACCTTAGTGAACACATCAACCAATTGATTTGTTGTATGAACATAGGATGGTTTCACACAATCTCAGAGATGTGGTAGTCCACTTTAATATGCTTGGTGCGAGCATGAAAAACAGCTATATGAAGGGTTGCTTGATTACCACAATGTAACTGCACTTGAGTGTTTAATTCCAAGATCTTGGAGTAGGCTTAAAAATCTCCTCACAACTGTAGCCCTATACTCAGCTTCTGTTGAGGATCTAGAAACAACAAACTGCTTCTTTGATTTGTAAGAGAATACAATACCCAGTGGTGGATCTTCTGGTCATTGGACAACTTGTCGAATCAGAAGGCAGTTAATTGAGCTTTAGTAGCATGTTCTAAAAGAATACCTTGATTAGAAGCATTAAAAAGATACCCCAATAGATGTTTTACAACATAACATGCATACGGACAGAGTTCGGACTCTGCATAGTATAAATATAAGATATCTGGTCATTGTTAGGTAAATCGACTTACCTATTTCTTTACACATCAGTAGGTGTATCCATGATTATGTACTTGTAAACTTGTTTCACCTCAATATAAACATGATTATGTACTTGTAAACTTGCATACTGACAGAGTTTGGAGTTAAGGGTATATAAGTAATTTCACACAAAAACTAACAGAAAAGTTAACGGTCGTCAGGTCCTGGGACTTAAAGTGTTAGGGTGAAGGGGGCACAACCCTCACCAAAAAACTACCCTAACAAAAATACCCAATAAAGGTGTGCCACCTCACTTTTACCCAAATCCAACCCTAATACCCTAAAGTGTTGGGGGCACAACCCTAATACCCTAAAAAAAATTCTGTTTTTAAATTCTTTTTTTATTAAAACTAAAACAAATAAAATTAATAATAAAAAAACTTCATTAATAAAAAAAAGCAATTAGAAAAATGAATAAAGAAAAAAAATGTTGAACTACTATAAATAAATAAACGAATAAAGGGAAAAATAAATAAATAAATAAATAAAGGGAAACAAAAAGTAAATCTCTCTATCTTCTCCATCAAACCTTCACAGTACACCACCACCAACTTTATCCATCAAACCTTCAAATCTGGAAAACAAAAAACTTTGTTCAATGAAAAAAAGAAGAACATGAAAGAAGATGCAGATGTCCAACGTTCCAATTCAACAAATAAGACTCGGGTAAATGTACCCGCAAATTGCTACCCGCGAGTGAACCGGCATTGACGGCGGCGGTGTACCCGAGACCCTTACCCGAGGGTGCCCCCTTCACCCTTAAAACATCAAACGTCAAGGAGCAAATGTGTTAAAGATGGACGAAACCCGATGTTTTGTTCAAACCTCAGTGACAAAAACTGTAGTTTACTCTAATTTAAATCTATCTATCCTAATAAAGGAGTAAAAAATAGTGACACGTGTAGCTCTCACATTTATCCTCACAAAAAATTTCCCGCTCATTTTCCATTTACCTAATTTGATTTTCTATTTTACGGGGTTAAATAGGCATAATAGATTAGAATCCCGTGTATTACATGGTTGAATAAATATAATATTATATATTAAGTAATAAAAAATTTATTTTTTAAAAACTCGTGTTTAACACGGGTTGAATAAACCCGTGGAATACAATATAATCTGTTAACACATACACTCGTCAAAATTTGTCAAGAGATTTATAAATATAAAGATTAGTATTTTCTTCAAAAATATATTATTATTAAAATATAGAGGTGTATTTAATAAGAGAGAAAGAGGCGAGAAAAAAATGATGAGAATTAATATGGAGGCCGCATGTGGCATGAAAGACCTTTATTTATTATATAGTATAGATTCAAATTGAAAAACGAGAATCTAGAAAACAATTTAAAGAATAAATTATTTTTATGAATTTATAAATTATTCATAAAATTGAAAATCAAATTAGGTAAATGGAAAATGAGCGGAATTTTTTTTTGTGAGGATGAATGTGAGAGCGACATTATGTGTCACTATTATTTACTCCTTTATTAGTATAGATAGATAAATTTATTCGACCGTGTTTTACACGGGATTCTTATCTAGTGTTGTAATATATGACCTTTTTTGATTTGAAGCCTAATAGTCTGTGTGTTCATTACTGGTTAGGGACATAGTTGTCAATAGTGCTTGTAGCGCGCGCTATAGCGCGCTACATAGCGAATCGATCAAACGTCGCTATTTCCATTTCTCGACTAAATAGCGACCAGATAGCGAATTTTGTTTTTTTTTTATTTTTTTTTTATGTTTTTAACCAGTTTTTTACTTGATTAATATAAATAGGGTTGCTAATAACCCTAATATATGAAGATTTAGATGATTATTGATTATAATTGCTACAAATCCGACAATAGTTTAATATAAAATATTTCTAAAAATTTCTACTAGTGTATCGCTAAACGTGAAATAGCGCCCGCTATTTACCGCTATTCACTACGTAGCGTATAGGTGGCTTGTCGCTATTTACCGCTATTCGCTATTGACAACTATGGTTAGGGATGGCAATGGGTCGGCTTTAGGTAATCCCAACCCCATACCCGGTTATAAAATCTTATCCCATACCCGCCCCAAAACCCGTCTGGTTTCTATCGGGTAATTACCCGTCGGGTATCGGGTATACCCGCGGGTTTCGGGTAAACCCGTTAGTTTCTAAAAAATACCCGTTGGGTATACTCGACCTAAACCCGTCGGATATTTATCGGGTATACATGTAAATAAAATAAGAAAAGAAAGAAACAAAATCATGTTGGGTATATACATTTAAAATAAATACGGTATATATACTTAATATAAATAAGATATATATACTTAGAATGAATAAAAAAGAAAGAAAAACTATATCGGGTAAATGGGTATACGTTATCGGGGCGGGTAAACGGGTATATCACCATATCCCAAACCCTCGAAAAATTTCAAAAGTAATCCCAAACCCGGTCCCATACCCGATTACCCGACCCTATACCCGTCCCAAATATTTCGGGTTTTACCATCGGGTTCGGGTTCCATTGTCATCCCTATTACTGGTAGTCTGGTATTGGATTATAACTTTGTTATCAACAGGCCCTTTCAAACGGGAAGCCTACAGTCGTGGAGTTTTATGCTGACTGGTGCGAGGTATGTCGTGAATTAGCTCCAGATGTTTACAAAGTTGAACAACAGTACAAGTAAATCCTCTTTTCCTTTTTTTTACTTGTTAACTTCTCTTTATGAAATAATCTATCTTATTTTACATTAAAAATCAAATCTCCAACTTATTAGCCCAAGAACTTAACTGAATCCAGGGACCGAGTTAACTTTGTCATGCTTAATGTTGACAACACGAAGTGGGAACAAGAACTAGACGAGTTTGGTGTCGAGGGCATTCCACATTTTGCATTTTTAGATGGAAACGGTAACGAGGAAGGAAACGTTGTGGGAAAGCTTCCAAAAAAATACTTTTTGGAAAATGTTGACGCGCTTGCTTTGGGAAAACCCTCCATCCCACATGCCCGAGTCGTTGGTCAATTTTCAAGTGCCGAAGCCCGAAAAGTGCACCAAGTAACCGACCCGAGAAGTCACGGTTAAACAATCCAAAACATTTAATGTAATGTAATGAAATAATAATAATTACTTGTATCAAACATCCAGACCACACAAAAATGTAATGAAATCACATTTTCTTCACCTAACAACATTGCCTAATAAGCTGTTAGTTGAGGGTGAACTCTGCTCACTTAACCATATTTCCTGCACAGAAACAGGTGAACTGTCTTTCTCATCTTCTGTTATCTTTAAACAATCTGGTATCACATGAGGAACAACCAACCTCCGGCTTCCAATCACTGCCACTTTTTTTACTTTGGTCCTGCCTATTGATCTCTCACTGCCATTATAAGGTGATGAAGAAATCGATGATGATCCCATGGTTACATTATCATCCATTGTGTTCCACCCGCTGAGTCTAATCTGTTCCAGTTCATCCGCCACTTCTGTCATTGACGGTCTCATATCTCTGTGAAAAGCCAGACATCGAAACGCCAGCTCAGCCACTTTATGAATTGACGAAAGTGTCCACGCGTCTCGATTTGGCTCCAAAAACGGGTCGATTATATCATCCACACAACCTTTTCCGATTTTGTCTATAGCAAGAGCAGCCAAGTTTATTTCACTATGATGGCGGGAAAAGTCAACCACTTTTAAAGCGGTTATTATCTCTACAAGAACAACCCCGAAGCTATAAACATCACTTTTATCAGAAAGGTGGAAGTTTTGATGGTATTGTGGGTCGACATAGCCTGGTGTCCCTTGCGGAGCGGTTGATATGTGCGAGTCGTCTAACATTCCGAGTCTAGAAAGACCAAAATCTGCAACTTTTGAGTTAAAGTTATGGTCTAGAAGTATATTACTTGATTTAATATCTCTATGATATATAGGAGGGTTCATAGAGTGAAGATGCGCGATAGCTTGTGCGGTTTCGGTTGCGATCGTAAGTCTTACGGTCCATGGAAGACCTTTCCCTCTCTCTTTTTGTAGATGCTGCGAAAGCGTTCCATTTGGCATGAATTCATAAACTAGAATTTGTTCGCCTTTCTCAAGACAATAGCCCAAAAGGCGAACGAGGTTCGAGTGGTGGACCGTAGAGATAAGTTTGATCTCGTTCATTACTTGATTATTTCCGTTGTTTCCATCCGTGTCACGGTTTCGTATTTTCTTAACCGCTACCCACTCGTTGCTGCTTAGTTTACCAGCATAAACCGTGCCGTATGCTCCTACACCTAATCGTTGTTTCTCAGAGAACGAATTCGTGGCCCTCTCAATTTCTCTGTAGTGATAGCACGGGACGTTGAAGCTACCCGTAGCTTCTGATAATTGTCTTTTTGCGAGCCGCTGGTTTCTCATAGCGGCTCGTTTTTTAAGACAGTAACAAATGAGTGCCATGGTTGACATCAAAGAAGCTCCGGCAATAATTCCTCCGATGAGCACACCTACTCTCGTGGTTCCACCGCATTCGCCGGACATGTAACCTGAAGCTCCACATCTCTCTGCTGTTACAAAACACAAATGATTTGATTTTTTAGACTTGTCTTCAAACTATTTATTTTACTCGTAAATAATCAGAATACATTACAATACATTATATATAAAAGAGTAAAAAAAACCTCGAGCTCGCATAAACTTGAGTTTGGCTTGTTTCTTATCTATTATTAAATGTTTTATTTATATAAATATTATATATTTATAAATTACTTAGTTATTTTTATCATACATATTTAATATTTATCATGCAACACATATTTATCATATTAAATAAATAATATTATGTTTATATAAATAATACGTTTCGAGTCTAGTCATCATCACTATACGAAGCTCGGTTTTAAACAAGTCGATGATAAGTGGCTTACGTACGACTCGGCTCATTTACGGGTTATGTCTTGAAAGTCAAGGGAGGGCATCATACGAAATTACTTAGAACCCACAATGGAAAGATTTTTTATATTATAATTATTAATGCATGACTAGCACTAACATGGGTGGAGTGGAGGCACATGATTCACGAAGGTAGATATCCCGTTAATATTGTCTAATAAGTCCCACATATTCATTCATTCCACAACGGCCTACAAAGACTTAGTCAAAGTCAAAAGTCAATTAAATAATCCATTAAAAGCCAAATTAAAAACCCATGGAGATGGTTAATCACCAAATTGGTGATGCAATGGCGTGCTACCTTTTAAAAAAATTAATTCCTTTTAATATTTTTATTTTCTTTTTCTACTTGTTCAAATATGACGACTATATCCTTTGACCAAATCATACCTTCAAATAAAGTCGACCAGGTATAATAATATTAATTAATTCAGGAATTAGTTGATTTTTACTGTCATTGTTTCTGACTTTTTGTTGATTAGGTATCCAAATACAATACGATAACTTGTTATTTCTTAAATTATTCTCCATATGCAACCTAAAATAAATATTATTCTTTGTTTTTCAATTTTAGTGTATTAATTAAGGGCTAATATAGTAGTTAAATTTGGAGCTAACAAATAATAAAGTCTAAAAAAAATATCAAAAATACGACTTTTTAGGTATACTTATACGTTAGTGTTTTTTCAAACAAGCTTTCATGTTTAACGTATGAAATACGCAGAATAGATTTACGTATTTACTTTATGTTCGTTTTTTCATTAGAAACACTTTCGAATGTATAAAATAAAACTACCTTAACTTTTTACTATTAATTTTATTTATATGTGAAATTTTAGTACAGTATATGTTAATTCATGTATATTATCTATTTTTTTCAAAACTTATTAAGACATTTCTGAATGGTATTATGATATTTGTTCATGTATTAACAAAAAAATGTCATTTTTATATTTTCTTTACTTATTTTTTTGTTATAAAAAACTAAGATTTAGAGTAAACTTATTTTTTACTGTAAGTTAAGTTAATACACCAAAATACGACAATAATATAAAAACTAACCTTTCCGACAACCATCGCCGGCACTGAACCCATCTCCGACGAAGCCTTCATTACAGTAACACCGATACCCGAGCGTCCGATTCTTAGACGACACATTCCGACAAACCGCATTCTGATCGCACCCGCATTCCCCACGAACCCACCAACCCAGCTCCAGTGACTGGAACACCAATGACACCGGCATGGCCGTCGAACCGCTTCCGTTCACATCAATCGTAACCGACGAGAACAAATTCCGGCAACCGGCACCTCCCAGTGTTTCCAAATTTATAAACTCTTCCTGAACTGGCCCATCCTCAGAGTAACAATTCACGGTGGTATTACTCCTCGAATGACACCGCTGTAAGTTGAAATGATTCTCAAGTCGAGTCGTCGACACCACGCAATCGTTCAACGTCAAGCTACAGTTCTCTAACAGCAATCCATTCCGCGAACTAATCGCGAAATTCGTGTTATTAAACATACCAATTTCTTCATACCCACGATCGCATTTTGCCGGGAAATTAATCAATATATGATCTCTGGTTACATTCTGAACAATGTATTCTCCAAAGCGGATTTCTCCGGCGTCTGAACAATTCAGGCGGATTTCACAACCGTCAGAAAATCCAAACGGGTAGGAAACCTGGTTCAATTCACTATCTCTGTTTCCACCTCCACAAACTCGAGTGCAGTTTGCTTGAACAGAGGATGGGGATGAGATTATTAGGGTCAGGGAAAAGATGAGGAGATGAAGAATCATTGTTGGTGAGGATTTACCGGAGAAGTTTGAAATTGGGAGAGAGAAAAGGTTTGACTTTGATGGGTCATTTAAGGGGTGTGGTTGATGTTGTTGAGAGCTTCATGGTTTGTTATAAATGCTGAGGAAAACAGAGGGATATGAATGAGTTTATGATGATTTCTGCACTGAATGTTAATAACTGATAGAGAGAGGGATGTAATTAAGGTGTTTTGACTTTTGGTGATTTATAAATTGAAATCAAAATTAAAGAAGGGACGCCATTGAAGAGGTGTTGGATGATAGAAGTCCAAGGGATACAATCGCACGGCGGAGAGAGGGAACTCCGGGAGAATTTTGAACGACGCTTTTAACTTTCGCCGGAGGTTTTTTTTCTTCTTGTGAAAAATGGAACGGGGGAGAAATGAGAAATGAGAGATCGAATAAATGACGTGTGAAGTTGGGTGAGCGGGTTTGTAAATTACCGTTTTACCCTTTGGGATGTGAATTTAAAGTTTTCATGATAACAGAAATTTATTCGTATATTAATAAAGGTTATTTGCCGTTCAAAAAAAAATAAATAAAAAAAAATAAAATTAAAGGTTATTTTAATACATGTTTTTTTTCCGGATGAACTTTATATTCTAATTTTAAAATTATAACACCTATATTTTACAGGATTTAAACTGTATAATTATTTAGTTAGGGAGTACATAATTAAACTACTTTACTACTGAAAATTATATTTCTATTGATATGAAACAAAGTATTGTTGAGTGTTGGGTTGTGTTGATGATTTGGTAAGTATTAACTGATCTCTAACCATTGATGAGTTGCTATCGATGGAGGAATTCTTATGGAAGACTAGTTGCTACGGACATGATAGTTATTATTGATGAAGACTTAATACCGATGAAGACGTTATGTTGATGATAGCGCGTTTATGTGAAGAATAAATAAAAAATCGATGGAGATGGATCTTTATTTAGAACATATCTCTTATGGAATTTTTGTTTAACTAATGTAAATATTCTTTCCGGTTATATAAATATTTTTTAGCTAGGTTTTAGCTTTGAATCGTATACAAGTCAATGTAATTGTAAATCCTAAGGATGAACGAGTCTTGAGAATTATTGTTGCTAATAGAATTGATTTGTTTTTATGAAATTTCTAAGTTATTATGTTCTTGATTTAATCCAACATATTTTCTTCATTAATTAGTTTGATCTTCCGCTACAATAAAAATGTATTAATCAACTAAAGAACAAGTTGTTAAGTTTCTCGATCCAACAAAGGATATATATATGAATAAATTTATATAGTATTTGTATTACATGTCTTTGTGATTAAAATATTACGCGTATTTCACAATTTGTCATTATGTAGACCCTAGACGTATCAACTAAGATTTATAACTCAATTACATGGATGGCCCATTTGGTATGCTAAGATTTCATTTTTGGTCTTTAAGAATTTACAAGCATATTCATAGTTTGACAAAACGTAACAAAATAGTTCTTGAGTTGAATGGACGTTAAGTTTTTATGTTGGTTTGGCATGCGCGGATGAGGGAGACGATGACTCCGGTTAGGACGGTGAAGTCCATCATAGTGGAGGGAAGGGGGAGCAGAGGCATGGTGAAACTCAAGGACGGCTCAACATATTTTGGGGCCTAAAGCAAACATAAAAACTGTGGCCTTTTGTGAACGTTTTTCAAATATATAAAAAATAGTAAAATCTAATTTTATGTACGGTGAAAACGTATAATGTTAACACAAAAGTTGATAGATTATCATGTCTTTCTAAAAACACAAAAGTTGATAAATTATCACATATACTTTTACGTTAAAATATAGATTGAAGTAGTTTTTTTTCAAATTTTGAGGCCTTTAAAATTTGAGAGCCTAAAGCGATTGCTTTAGTTGGTTGTACTGTAGAGCCACCCATGGCGAAACTAATATGGGCCTTCTTAGAGGTCATGATTCTTACAGGAGTTTACTAGATAACTTAGCTATTGTTTTTAGTGACCTAAATTGTTATTTCACGTTTGTTTTTTCGCCTGTGTGTTGTTTAACAGGTGTTTATTACTTTCTTGACATATTATAACACGATTTTATAACACGATTATATTTCAAATATTATAACACGATTTTAAAAGGAAATAACTTTATTATCAAATATAGCCTCATCAAACACAACAATAAATTTTTGTTCTTGATTAATTAACAAAATAATCATGGGTTGTTAGAAAAAACAAAATAATCCCACCAAAAGTAAATTGTCTTGACATATGTTTTTCTATATTGTTAGTTTTGAAGTTTGTTTTGTAATGTTAAAAGTGCACCCAAAAGTCGGTCTTCTTATTACCAAGTTTTCCCTTAAAAGACAAGTTCAACAGCGAACATACATGCTAGATTTTTCTATGATGAAAAAGACAGCCTTGTTCATGATTCAAACTAGATTTTATTAATCATTACATTATAATTACATATTTTTCTAACTTTAATCTTTTCCAATGTATGCATGTGCCCACATCCATAGATTTTCAAGTAACTGACTATGTAAATTTCTGATTTTTTAATTGAAACCTAATATTTAAGGTCGCACATACGCAGTGTCGTCCCCGAGAATCCCAAAAAATTCATGGGTCCGGGACGAATAGAAAAAAATGGGCTCCTATAATATAAACTCAGTAACTCATATATATTTATTTTTAAATATATACAATTTTAAAAAAATTTAAAAATTTTGGGCCGGCCTTGTGAGTATGGCAGAAGTATAAACCCTACTTTCAAGAGTAAATTACTTGGCAAATTATGAAAATAGAAAAGACCATGATATGCTAACTTACTGACTTTGTCAAAAGTAGTTGCAAATTTCTTTTTATTCTTTTCTGTGCGTGTGGGCAACACCATGGAAACCACATAAAATATATGTATCAATTAAAGAAGGTGGTCACTCATAGATTTTTCAAGTAAAATACGTGTACTTCTAGAAACCCAACGTAAGTCGATTGGTAGTCAATAATAATTATTTAAAGTCCAACTAATATAACCAACAATATATATAGTTTACCTATTTTGTTAAGATAATATAATTAATTAATATAATTAATAATCTAATTAATTATTAGATTTTTACGGATAAAATAACTAATTCTTGTTTGGCAGAAGGAGCAATGGTTTTTGCTTCATTTTTTAGTCATTTGCTTTTTAATACATTGAATTTTCTTGTTTTTTTTATTATTATAACGAACAAAAGTAAATAAAGAATAATACATAAGTTAAGTAAAAGGAAGATCCCCGTAGTAAAGCCCAATTTAATTTTAGATCCTCATGTTTGAAAAACTAGAAAAAAAAAGTCTAAAAGTATACATGAATATAACATAAATAGTCTCTAAAATGGATGGAGGTTAACTTTTTATATTAAAGTTTCATAAATAACCAAAATACCCTTAACTTTTCACCATTAGCATCACCATCCACTAGCAATTGCGGAGGAATCATCCACAACTTCCTAATTTAGGTTGTCGATTTTGGGTTTCATCATCACTATCAATCGATAGTGAAAACCTCCCCACACCTCGGTTGTTGACATCAGCGACCAGATCACCGTCTCTCCCTCTCGCCCCTCTCTGCCAGAAAAAAACATGGTGGTCAAATCGCACCCTCCTCCACATCATCCGGGTTTCATGACTAAAATCCGGTGGCGAATATCAACGATTAGGAGATGGATTTCATTATGATTTGTAAGAGATGATGGTTAATTCAGGATCAATCACACTTTGAAACATCAAGAATTTTCCAGTAAGAATTGTTGACGATGAAGGATAAAACTAGAATCGCGATGATAACTTTAAACATCGAGTTTTGTGAATTAGTTTTGAAGCTAGATTTTGGATTTTGGCAGTTTTGCATTGAACAAGAACATCAATCAAATATGCAATTAGCATCATCCATTTGATATTTTGTTATCATCTCCTGACCATCGGAATGAGAAACCCCCTTCCTCTAATCAAATCAAACATAGTATGAAAAACCAACTTCATGCAACGTAAATAAAGGCTAATGTTTAGAGGGTAATTTATACTGTTTTAAAACTCACACTTTTCATTAACTCTCAAAGACTTACATTAAACAGACTCAACTTCATGCAACGTAAATAAATGAGGAAAACACTACCCACTATTCCATTATTTTGACTCCAATTAACTAACCCGTGACCCTTTAAAATAGTAAACATGTGACTAAATATAAATCCCTTGAACCTCTTGGAAACCCGTTCAATTAACGAACCGTTCTTCGACCCGTATCCAATGACCCGAGTATTAAACTCGTCAAGATTAACCCTACAAGGACATCGAAATACAACTAAATAAATCCATTTTTGTTTGGTTTAAGGGCAGACAGGAGAAGGTTTGGTTTGGTTACATATCATCGATATATCAATTTACAGTTTAGGTTTTTTAATTTGTTCGGTGCTAATGCACTTTGATCTCACTGTAGCACCTCGTCCGGAATACGGTTGACGTGTGATAGCGTGTTTTACGTATGGTTAAATATATTCTATTTAAAGTTACACAAAATCAAGTTTTAAATTTATAAAATTAAAATGATAATTAATTCAACTTAAAACACACATAAATAAACGAGTGTACCTATGAATCAATGAAATGAATGATTCAAAACCCCTTTTTCTTATAATAATACACCTAGCTACCATTAATGTAAAACATGTCACGATATCTCTTTTTTACCATGTTATGGGTTCATGCTTTAGTTACACGGGTCACCTTTTATGTAATTAACTCTAACATTGTTGTAAATAAACTTTTATTTTATAATACACAAGTTTTTCACCGAATCGTGCAATATGAGATTTCTTTTTTGCTTTATTGAAAAAATATTTGTTTATTGAATTATGATAAAGTTGATGAATCAAAAAGCAAATTGTTATGGCATGGTCCAGAGCCGTCTCCGAGAATTCGAATGCCCTACACGAGCCGTAAAAAAAAGGCCTATAATGAAAATTACTTTTTTAAAAAGGCCCAATAATTTTTTTAAAGC
This sequence comes from Smallanthus sonchifolius, assembly GCA_023525975.1. Classification (NCBI taxonomy): domain Eukaryota; kingdom Viridiplantae; phylum Streptophyta; class Magnoliopsida; order Asterales; family Asteraceae; genus Smallanthus; species Smallanthus sonchifolius. Next base: position 52,253,562 of record CM042041.1, on the reverse strand, counting down.
CTCGAAAATTTTAAATATATATATAAATTTTTTTTTTGGGCCCCTTGAAATGTTGGGCCCCCTACGGTCGTGTTGCCCGCAGTACCTTCCAGCCGTCCCTGGCATGGTCTTTTGAGTTGTAGCAGCCTTCCACCACAATACCACATTGCAATTGTCTACAATTTAACACATGTTTGACCACAACTACATCTTCCACCGTCCACTACCTTTATTATAAAACTAAACTTAAACCAAAAGCAAAAATGAAAACATGATAAACGTAGTCAAATTTTAAAACAAATAAAACAAAGTTGTACGGTGTGCCGATTAGGCGGCTCAATTCTTTCGAAGTTTTAAAAGAAATATTATTTCGGTTTTTTAAATGAAACTTTTAATAATCAATTTCTTTTAAAAAAATGGGGATTTGTAGAAGAGACGTAACCTAATCTTTACAAGCAACTAATCAATGCATCCTTTCAAGTTATTAGAGATCTTGTAAATTTAACGGATCTAAAGCGGTTACTTTTTTTTATAGGTGATATAGCCTGCTCATTTTCTTGTTTTCTATATTAAATTTATGTACGATCTTGCCTTTCGAAAAAAAAATGGCTTGAGTGATACACATTGGGTTAAATGAGATACTCGAATAAGACTCGCATAACATTTTTTCTAGTGTGTTTTTTATACCGTCACAGGAAAGAAAACAACTATACATAGTTAAAAGTTGATACATGGCCATTTGTCGCTTATAAGTCTGAAATTACTTTGTCATTATCATAAAAGTGTATCACACACCATTTGGAAAATAGTAACTTTCGTGATTTTCTCAAAATTTATGGATTGTTTTATTAAGAAAATGAATAAAAACAATATAAACCTAATGATACAAGCTAAAAAAATAAATGTACATAATATAAGCATCAAAAGATAAATGTAAAAATGAGATGGATAAATAAATAACTTGTTACACATAATAATTTACAGATTCACTACAACCACTTACATGGGATTAATTATATAATGATAATATAAAACTAATTGCATAATTAAAGTAGTTAAAAAGGAGAGCGACGAAATTGACTTGTAATCAAGTGAAAACGTGCCAACATAACACAATTAGGTTGCTACTCACTTTAGGGTTTACTATATTTTAGGTGGGTCGGGTAACCTTTTTACTAAAATAAGAATTGGTTTGGTATAGGAATTGTAAATGCAACTCCTACATCTAAACATGTTTGTGAACATAGGTAGTCTTCATAATAATCAGTTTTTCGGTTTTAAAAGAAGTGTTTATGCCTATGGCAAGTATCCGAGTTGATTTAAAAAGTGATCCGGTTTAAATTCCCAAACATTTTAAGTAGAAAGCTAATTTATAAAAAAAATGTGTGTTGGATCAATTTGGATAAACCATTTACGCGATTCATATGATTTACCTCTCACGCTATAGTTCTAAGTCGGTTTGACATGAGCTAGAGGTTGTAGGGATTTAACATTTGTGATAATTGAATATGATTTTGTAACACAACATAATTAATTTTAAAAGGTTTGGTAAATAAGTTATTGTATTATAAATAAAATGTAAGATAATGTAAGAGTATCTACTTATCGAGTGATCAATTAAATAGCCTATATAAAAACGCGTTATTTGCAAGAGAATGTAAATGCTGTTCACTTCACTTTGAAATGAACAGTAACAATAGTGATGTACAAGTTCGAAAGCTCAATGTACAAGTAGTTTACTTTATCTTCTCAGATGATGACAGGTAGCTCCCAGATGCCACGTTTCCCCATCCCATATCTTGCTTTTCCTTGTGTAATCTAGGGCAGACAAGTTCAAGAACCTACCGCTCCTTAACCTTTCCATCACCAATTTCATAACGCGAGTTCAAGCAGGAATAAATCTTTCATATGTGCAGCGGTATAGTCTTTCAGGTATTCGATCCATGGATCTTCGTTTTCGTTTCACAAATTAATACGAATGAAAGGAAGTTTTGCTTTGCTTACAGGCAGGGCCGGAGCTGACAATTTAGGGGCCGAGACGAGTTAGAAAAATGAGCCCCAAACGATACAAATTTTAAATAAAAAAGGTCATTATCAAGGCAAAATTTTTTATAGCAATAAACATAACAAAATTATAGTTTTAGAATGACATACTGTAGTAATTAACCGACGAATCGTGCAGATCTCCTAGCATTATATATATAAATTTTTTTTAAAATTTGGGCCCCAGGGGAAAACGGGTCCTGGGTGGTCGCCCTCCTTGCCCATTATCAACTCCGGCCCTGCTTACAGGTGTTCCTTATTGCTTTCATTGGAATGGTGATGAAGAACATCGACAGAGAAAAAAATTGAATGCTTTTGTTACATGGTAAGCCATCGTTGTTATCTTGGTAATTTTGTTTCCTGGTTGTTGATGTGTAATGGGTTGATGTGCCTGTATGGGGCCTTAGTTGTTGCCATAGCTGCGGGTGCGTTTATTCCAAAAATTGATTATGATTCTCCTCTTGACGGTGACGTGCATGGAAAGGTATGCTCAAATAGTTTTAGGTAAGGGAAAAATACGAAAATGGACATTTGATCAGAAAAGTTATCAAAAATGGACATCCAAATTTAGCCTCCTAATTCATGGACATTACTCTTGTAAGCCGGCTAAGCTAGCATGCTCATATTTCCGTGCCAACATTCCTTTTTACGGTGTACGAACCAAACGGATTGCGACACGTGGCAGGCTAAGACTTAAAAAAGCGGAGGATAAGCCGTCTGATAAGCTTGCTTGATTTAATGACCATGGTTTACTTTGTTGAATAATGTTTGCTTGATTTAACAAACTGATAGTTCTGGTTTTATTTGGAATGATATTTGTCACCATGGTTCACTTTGTTGAATAATGGTGGTCATTAACTGTTTATTATTGGGCAAATTAGATAAAAAGGTAATCAAAGGTTTGTTTTCTGTTTGGGTAACCATCTTTATTTTCACTATCCCAAAAGGCTTAAAATTTGAAAAAAATTATACTTGAAGAATAAAGAGCATCAAAATGTTCATAAATTTTTTATTCAAGATTATCTTATAATGTTGACTTTTTCCTGACTTAGATACCTGGCTGATAAAATTGCTAACATGTGTTTTGCATTAAAACTTTTATTTTGGTGACAGATTTTAAAGAACTAAACATCACCCGATATTCTTTCATGGTTGGTCCAGACACGACCGTACCTAGCCATGAGGCACAATCGTGCCAGAGCATGAGACACGATTGTACCTAGTATTGAGGCACAACCATGCCCAAGCATGAGGCACAATCGTGCCTCCCATTCAATTACCTAGTTTAAATTTAAAATCATTAAATATTTGGGTGTTTGATGTTATTCATGGTTTTAATAGAAGAAAAAAGGAAAAAAATTACTTTATTAAAATACTATACCCTATATAAACATTAATTATGTGTATATATAACATATACTAGCAGGTGTACACCAACATGTCATCATAATGATCCCATGAAACGCTTCTTATACGTTACATGTCCCTTAATTCCGGTAAATACAAACACATAATAAATATACATGTAATAAAGGCACGCGGCACCGTGCAGGTTGTGGTTAGCTAAGAACGAGAAGAGGTTCAACAATAAGGTGGTCAATGTCGTTAACATTATTCTAAATGTTAAATCTCTCGGGTTTTTATGATTTTTTAATAAACCCAACCATAAGCCCATTAGTTAGGTTGATTGATGTAAATTTTCTCTTATGTAATCTCGAGTTAACTTCGATTTTATAAAAGCAGAAGGATAAAAACTCATGAATGTCAATCATTAACCCATCAAACTTGTGACTGATATAAGAGGTTGAACCCAAGTTAAATAGAATGCTATTGAAACATTAGCTTAACCTCCAAAAAAATGAAACTTTAAATCTGTATTCAAACCGAAAAGACCAAAAAATAAATCCATTATACGTTATATCTTTAAGAAAAAACAACTAACCTAAGGTTCACTAAGAATTAACTACTTGTACCAAGAAGTGTCCTAAACCACCAAAATTTAGGATTAGAAGTGGGAACAAAATTAAGAAGTTGGAAGATGATTGACAGAGACGTTGCGGTTGAAGAAGCGTCGAGGAGGAAGAGGTGAAACAACAATGTGGAACGAAGACAGTAACTCATGTGGGTGGTTCGATTTCTTCACCACTGCCCGCCGGGGTTTTAGTTTTTTTCCTACATGTTTTTCTGGAAAGATACCTAGGTAGAAGAGGGAGGGGGGGGGAGGGGGGGAAACAGAAGTTTGCCGGAAAAAGGGTGTTCTGGTCGCTGCTATTTTGTTACTGCAGTTACTAAGCGATCAATCGGAATTGGTGTTCGTTCTGACGACTAACCATCGACATGAACCTAGTTCCTATTAGTAGTAACTAACTTCGTACTAACATAAGCCAACAGTAGGAACTATCGATAACCAATTATCAAAATTAATTGTCAACTATTTTAACCGTCAAAATAACACACTGTTTCATAAAATATTGTGTTGTTTCAACAAAACGTCGTGATGGTTTGGTGCCTATAAAACACAATCTTTGGTCGATTTTAAGTATAAGTTTTCATAACAAAAACATTCATATTAGTTCTTGATTTTTAATTCTAAATTACTAGATTGAAATTTCAAGTGCCCATCTGAATGTGATAACACGATTCTTTAATGATGGGAGACAATCTAGCTAGATAGTCATACACAATATATTGATACATACTAAGGATTCAACAAAATTCAAATTACCTACCTGCTTTCTCGGCCACCTGATTACAAAACTTAAAACTTACAAAGAAATGATTGAGCACACAAAGTCAAAATTGTTGGACAGATTCTCCATTCCTGCTAGGGGAATAATTGAAAAACAATCAGATTTTGCACTAAAAAATATAATTAAATAAAGGAACATTAACTATGCAATTAATCTGTAGATGAGGAATTAACGAACCTTGATGGAGAATACAAGTAAGGTTTTGGAGGGATTTCTAATGATAGCAAGTCCCCTTCTAACATTTCCAACACCTTAGTCATTGTCGGGTGGTTCAAGGGATTAGTTTGTATGCACCACAAGCCCACGATAACCATCTTTCTTGCCATCTCGTTTTCTTCATCGCTCACAATCCCGTGCAATCCAAGTCGTTCATCTAAGTCAATCTTCTTATATATCCAATGTGGAAAGTATATCTCACTTGTGTGATCAACTTCAACTTCGATATTTTTCCTCCCTCCAACCATTTCTAGAACCATCATTCCGTAACTATAAACATCTGATTTGTGAGAGACATGCCCAAAATTCCTAGAAAGTAGTTCAGGAGCAATATACCCTGGCGTTCCTCTAGTACGAGACATGGATACCATACTTGATCTATCAGGGAATAGTTTAGAAAGTCCAAAGTCTGATATCTTAGGACACAAATTTTGATCCAGAAGTATATTATGTGGTTTTATGTCAAGATGTAAGATCGGTGTGTTACAACCCTTATGCAAGTATTCTAATCCTTGAGCAATCCCAATTGCAATTTGGTGCAACTTTTCCCATCCAAGTTGGCTACTACTCGAAGAAGAACGTCCATATATGAACCTCTCGAGGGAACCATTAGGCATGAATTCATAGATCAAAGCTCTTCGATGACCCTCCGAACAAAATCCCACAAGACGGACAATATTAACATGGGAAGTCCTGCCAACACTTGCAACTTCATTCATGAAATCTTCACCATTGCCTTTTAGTTCACTTAAAATCTTCACAGCTACAATGTTTTGGTTGCTTAACACTCCTTTATACACAGAACCGAAGCCACCGTGACCTAGTTTGATCCCAAAGGAGCTTGTCATCTTCTTGACTTGTGAATAAGAATACCTTTTTGGAGTTAGGAATTCATGAGTTTTTAGAAAATTTTCCACATTAACATTGTACTTAGGCTTTTTTCTCCATCTAAACTTTGTTTTTAAGCATAACATTATGACGATTACTATAGCCGCGCCTGCTACACACATAGCTGAAACAATTTATAAATGTGAGTTATGTATTCGAAGTGAAATACTTGATTAAAGCAACAAAAAAGAACATGTGTGCTATAGATTACCCAAGGCAATAATCACCGGCCATAGCCATTTTCTTCCTGCGAATGCATCTACAAAAAGTTTACATTCAAATGTCATGTTAGAACTTTGATGTGTTACTTTTGAGTCAACTACAAAATTACGTATAAATTGGCTTAAAATGTTTTTTTAAAACATCTGATTTTAAACAATTGCAGATGGCAAAATCACTTTATTAATGTTTGACTCTGTTATGATATCGAGAATGATCGCTAGAACAAGCGAGAAAAATAAACGAGAGAAAGAAAAGCGAGAGAATGATTGGGGGTAAAAACTGAATGATTTGATTGATTAACTTGAATAACAGTTACAAGATACTATTTAAATACAATTAAAGAAAAACTAACAAAGTTAAGCTGAACCGGGAAGTTCGCTAACAGACTCAACTTACATAAATGAACAGTAATACGCCTTGATGATCAGCAAGATAAACACACAAACAATTTGACTTTTATTTACAAACAAACACAATGAACGTCAACTAGTTTACAAGACTCCTGACTTTGTTCTTACGTCGCGTCCTTTTGCCCAAATACAGTTTCACACTTTGGTTTTGACACATAAACCCCTTGACTTCTAATATGTACATAATAACACTAAAATACACTTTACAAAACCTTATATTTGTATTTAAGTGGAAGGGTAAATTCAGTAACTTGCAAAACCTTATATTTGTATTCTATTACTTTCCCTTCAAATCCGTCCATTTTGAAAGAAAAGTTGGAGATTATTAAAAATCTTCATTTATTTTTTTCGACTTTTTTCTATTAAAAAACTGAGGAAAATAAATATTTTTTCAGTTTATTTTCACTTCTTTTTATTAAAAAGGACTCGGAAACACAACGTTAGAGTTCTTTATACAAATGATTCATGTGGTTTGTCAAAAATAATATGTTTAGGGTCTAACTTGAGAAAATAACAAGTTTAAAATATGTGGTTGTCAACTTGTAACATGTTTGAGAGTTTAATAATAACTTTTTAAAACGGTATGACTATCTGTGTAATTTATTTAAAATAATAAAAATTAAAATATAGAAATGATTCATATGATATGATTAGTAAACCACTGGGACACTTTGGGAAGAAGAGGTTGGGTTTAGTTTGTTTTTCTTTATTATATTGCGATTAAATTATACAATTGGTTCCCGTGGTTTGTAAAACTATAAAATAGTTTCTTTACGTAATTTTAACAGAAGCTAACCAGACCGTTTCTCAAATAAAATTACATCAAAAGCTAACCAAAACCATCACCATCGTTCTAAATTACTTACCCACCATAAAAGACTTATCAAAGATCTCACATGCTTATTATTAAAAAAATGAGTAAAGTGCTATTTTTATCACGTGATTTGATAATTTTAGTCACTTTCATCCAATTTTTTTTATAGTTTTTTCGTCCCTAACTTAAAATCTAGCCATTTTCATCCAACTAGCTAACTTCGTTTACATTTTACCGTTAAATCAGGAGTAATTTGGTTAGATTATAAGCTATGAATTTCAAACCGACCATTGATTTAACGTTAAAATGTAGATGACGTTAGTCATTTTCATAAACATTTCCTATATTTTGAAAAGTTAGAGATGAAAAAGCTAAAAAAAAGTTTATGAATTAAGTGACTAAAATGGTAAAATCACATGAGTAAAAATAGACTTCACTCTTAAAAAATTAATATAATACTACCATTGGAGCTAGCCACGTCACTAGATATTGCATTGACATAAGTTCCACAAAGGGACTATTGACTATACTGATATAGTCAAATTAAGTCAAATGCAATTAAACATCCACCAATCACCCAAACTAATGAATTAATTAACAACCTCAATTTTTTTTTAATTCTACCCATTTTTATAAACAAATCTTAATTTATAAAACTCTAAAATTTAAAAATAAAAATAAAAGAATTTTTAAATATTAGAAATACAGGAATTCTTTTGTGAATGCTCTTAAAGGTTAAACCTAAGGCATAACATGTTATAACTGTTTTGAAAGGTTTAGAAAATCACAAAGATAGATGTATTTGTTTCATTTTATGACCATATATAAAACATACAAAACATAAAACAAGTCCAGCAAGAAAAGTAAGCAATACGTGGATTTAAGGGTGTGTGTTTGTTGTTAAAAAAAATAAGTACCTCTACGACAACCATCACCAGCAATGAATCCATCTCCCGCGTAACCTTCATTACAGTTGCACCGATAACCAACCGTCTGTTTCTCAAACGAGACATTACGACAAACTGCATTTTCATCGCAACTACATTCCCCGCGAACCCACCAACCCAACTCTAGGAACTGAAAGCCCACCGTCACCAATGAAATGCTTCCGTTCACATCAACCGTGACAGACGAGATCAAAGTCCGACACCCGGCAGCATCTAGTTTTTTCAAATTTATAAACTCTTCTCGATCTAGGCTGTCCACCGTGTAACAATTCATGGTGGTATTAATCCTTGAATCACACCCTTGTAAGTTGGAATATTGTTCAACTGGACTAGTCGACACAACAGAATTGTTTAACGTCGAGCTACAGTTTGATAAAAGCAAACCGTTTCTCGAAGTGATCGCGAAGTTTGTGTTATTAAATATTCGAATTTCTTCGTATTTTCGGTCACATTTTGCGGGCAGATTAATGAGTATGTGATCCCTGGTTATATTCTGAACGATGTATTCTCCAACACGAGTTTCCCCATTATCAACCAAACAATCCATACGAATTTCACAACCATCAGAAAACCCAAACGGGTAGGGAACCGAGTGTTTACGACCTCTACAAACGCGAGTGCAGTTTGCTTGAGCGGATGTTGAAGATGGCGATGTGATTGTTAGGATCACGGACAAGATGAGGAGATGAAGAATCATATTGGAGTGTTTTCAAATTGTATTGTTGCTCAAGTTTTATTATTATGGTTGATAGGAAATTTTGCATTAAAATGACTTTGGTTTGATTTTTTTATTTCAAAAACAGTTCTTTTAAACTATTTGTTTGTACTTTTTAATTCAAAACTAGTTATAATTTAGTCCAATTATTGAAATTATATTAGCATATGCGTCATCCATGAGATACCAAGCTTCACTTGGACTAAATCTGGAAAAACAATATTAATTAATGGCAAACATAATGTTAAAAAAAATAAAAATTGAAAGGTTTTTGTTTATCTTTGGTACAAACGAAACTAATAGATGGTATGCTTAGTATAGTGTCTATGATAGTTTGAATAGATAGATAATCAAAAAAACATGAATAGTTGAGTGAACTTTTATACATTAATTATCCTGATGTTTTATAATAATTCATTATGATATCTTATACTAATGTGGTATTTTGGCATAAAGTCCAAAATAAAACCTTTAAAAGTAGTTTTTTTGTATTTTTTATCCGATAATTTAACATGATCTAATCCTACTCTTAAATCTATATTATTTTATTCACTATGATATTTAAACCTTAAACCACTTGAGGACTTTCATCTTTCTAACACACTTTAGTTCTACCAGCTAGAAAAAAAACATTTTTTTTGTACGCTTTCAATAAGTATGAGATCGAATTTTCGCTCGCCATTGGCGCCACTCCCTGACTATGCGGCGTGATGACTAGCAGATGCATTGCTCCTTGAATCCTACTACGGGTGTTGCCCCCTTGAACGTCGAGGTTTTTGGTGTTAAAAATCTGAATAGTCTCGAAAGAGTGTGCAATCCACACATTCTAACTTTAATGGATGTTTAAGTTAATTTTCCTTTAATCTCAACTAAATCCAATTAATTAAAATAGTTTAATGAAACTAAAATAACCCACAAAAGTTGTCATGTTTATCATCATTTTACCAAAATATATGAAAATTGAAAGAAAAATAACCGACACCAGTTAAACAAATAGAACACTATCACAGTAGATATTCTATCAAATATAATCTGGTTATAAAATAAAATAATTTTTATTACTAAATTCAACACCAGTCAAACAAATAGAACAACAAAAATCTAGATCATTCAAACATGATACGTCAAACAAACCAACAAACCAACCAATTATATTTATTTTTAAAGATTCATCTTGAATAAAAGATACACAAAACAATCCAACCAAAAGTCTAAATTGTCTTGATGTATCTTTTTCTTTATTGTTAAGTTTTTAAATTTATTTTATAATGTTAAAATTCCACCCAAAAGTCGGTCTTCTTATATATTATACCCAAGTTTTTCTTAAAAGACAAGTCCAATAGGGAACATGCAAGATTTTTCTATGTTGAAAGAAAATATCGACACTTGTTCATGATTCGAAGTATTACTTGCACCTCAAACATATATGAAACCTAAGAACACACACACACACACACACACACACACACACACACACATATATATATATATATATATATATATATATATATATATATATATATATATATATATATATATATATATATAAAATCGATCACATCTAAATGTGAATATATCGTGATATTAATCACCAAAAACCAGTTTGAACATTTACAAGTTTGCAACTTACAATTTGTTAAACTGTTTTTTACTTGTTAGTTTAACTTCATCCATGATGTGTGCTAGTTTGAGAAATAACAAAATTGAGATAGAGAGAGTGATTTATGAATTTGTTAATCTACATATATAAACGTTCAAACTACATGGCTAGTTTATATAGTCTTACAAAAGGGAAAGACATTAACCATCGGAAAGTGGAAACAAATAACTACTTACCACTTCACTCCTACTCTAAGACTAACTAACAATAAGCATAAAGAAAGGAAACAAATGTAATGCAGTAACCCACATAGATGATGTATAGTCTGTATGGAGTGCATGGTAATGTGGGATGGAACACCGGGAGTGGGCACTTATCATTCCTCTCTCCTTAATTTTTCCTTATAATTTGGTGACACGTAACAGCGGGCACCACTTGCTCGAAGAAGTTGTTGTAGGAACTTGAGTCACGTTTTTTTATAAAATAATACTGACGATACTGTCGTTAATCATGGAAAATATACTAGTACAATACTGCATACAAAGACCAAATAAAATAAATATAAAATACAAAATTGTAACGTTGTGATAATGGAATAATTAGAAAGTACTCTCTACTTTTACAAGTGACATTTTGGTTGTGAGAGTTGTGGTAGTTTTGCATCTCTACTAAAAATGAACTCAAAAGTCCAATTTTATGCTTTCATCAAATAGAAACCAAAACGCTCCGTTTAATATTGTAATCAACAAAGATTAAATTCAATTCAAATGAATTTAAGTGGCAAATCAAAACTGTCATTTATCATTCATGACACGAGTTAAAACATTTTATATAATGTGACCGACAATGATCTACTACTCTGCATCATGCATCCCTTCATTAGATCTAGAGTAGTGGGACTAGTCGTATAAGTGGATCCTTTCATTTGATCTAGAGTAGTGGAACCGGGTACATCAGTGGATCCCTACATCACGAGTCAACATTCAGAAATACAAAAAAGATCGTCAAAGCGCTACATTGCGCCATTGCCCACGCCACGAGCCCGTGTGTGCGAGTGCGAGTTAGGGTGCTTTGCACCCTTGGGTTCCCCACCAGTTCCCTTGACCAAATGGTACAATAGCTAAAGAGTGATACTCCTTATATACCACTCAAAGTTTTGTTCCCCCACTAATGTGAGACAACTTTCAATCTATTTCTTCCATTTTTTCACAGCTCGTGGTTTACAAACAACCAACTTCGAGCATCGAAATCTCATTTATCTTAGCTCCGTTTTGAACACAATTTGTTTCATTATGAAAGTCTCACATAACAGAAAACAAACCCATAAAAATTTTATTATGTAACTAATGTATAAATATAATTATTTATATCCAAAGACAGTGAAAAACCAAATTTTCACTAAAAATTCCAACAGTTGTAGCTAACCGCCTCAGTGGACCCACTCGCGTTTCTGGTTGCACGTTTGATTGGTGTTTAATCATTCAACTACGAGCCCCGATTGTTGTGCTCAAATGGGCCTAAGTACATCAACTGCAATGGCGGTCGGTTTGACCAAACCATTTTTAACAGCACAGGCGGTTATGGTGGCACAAAATCGGTGTAGACAGTGTGTTGAGGGGGCTCATTTCGAGGATGACGTGATTATTGGTGTAGGTGCAGTTGAGGATTAATGGGACTGGCCTGAACGCCGCAGTTGGTTCTTGTCACACACCGCCTCAGGCACCCCCTGGACGTGTGCGAGCCCGATTGGTATCTCTGGTTACTTGATTTCTGAGTTTTTATAAAACACAACGGAAGTCTTTTCAAAGGATCGTTTCATCATTCTTTCAACCTCAAGGGTTGTAATTGTAAATATCAAAACTCAGTTGGAAAACAAAATCCTTGTATTTACTTTATAAACATAGGGTTTCAATACCCTTCTTATTTGATTACAGAACGTTGTTTGAAATCAAATACATAATGAGCCACTGGAAATAGTACAACACATGGTTGATCAGTTCCCTGGTCCTATCTCCTTTCTTTAGGATTTCCCTTTACACGAGGCTTGAGAATCCTACGTGCATTTCATCCTTTCTCCTGGGTCAGATCTCATGTCTACCCATACTCTCATCTCATCATATTTTAATCATTACCTGGAAAATATTTTGAAAATAAAACGTCAGCGCGAACGCCGGTGAATACAATATCTTGACATAAAATCATTTGGCACAAACAAGTATTAATTTCATAATCACAACTTCATTTTCAATCTACACACTCAGCAGGCTCGTCCTTTTCAATCGCACCACAGTATACACTGGTAGTATGTCTTTATAACAACGGGAACTCCATGTCCTCATTTGTTATAAAGGGAAGTACCATCCGCAATCCGGGAATTTCACCCGAGACCCGTGTATCCCTTGCAAGTTTTACGTATACCTATGACATGAATGCTTGTTCGTAGAAGAACGTTGAGCATTACTTCGTTAACCTTTATTTGGCCTTTTTTGCAAATAAAATGTTTGGCATAAGTTTTAAAAGAGATAAAGTATTCACCTTTTTGTAGGGATGAGCCTCTAAAGTCCCAAGCTTATATCCTAGTTCCTTATCCTTGCTTCTCTAGCGTAACAATCTTTCTACGAGAGTTCCTTCTTAAACTGAGCACTACAACTAGCGGGAGTTGGACCGGGATCGTCGGGAGTGGGCTAGGGATTACCAGGAACGAGATTTAGAAGTTGGAAACAGTTTGGGATGAGAAAACCGAATGAGATTGTCCAACTATTTATAGTCTGCCATTTGGGTCCATGTCGGACCGATATGGCTGAGGATGTCTGTCCGACATCCGACTTAGACCACGTCAGCCCTAGATGTCCACATCTGATTGGACCGAACATATTTGGCGGCATATCGGACCGATATGTGGACCATGTCGGTCCGATATCCAGACACATGTCCCATCGGTGGGACTGAGTCATTGGACACGTGTCACCACCACAAATTACGGCTGAGAGGTGGTTGTCGGACTGCTATGGATCGATGTCGGTCCGATAACTGACTTAGCTTTCTATTGCGGACCGATATAGGAATGGACGTCGGTCCGACGTCTAACCTAATGCACTTCGGACCGATATCATGACTTATTTTTACTTCGGACCGATATAGTCATCAATGTCGGTCCGATATCAACTTAATTTCCTTAGTTTCTTTTATTTTTAACCCAAGACTTTGGTGTATTTACACTTATAGTCCCTAGGGTTTACCTTTTGTCAAATCTTGGACATTTTTGTGGCAGGTGTTACATCCTCCCAACTTGTTTTAAACTCGTCCTCGAGTTTACTTAAACAGGTGTAAATATTTCTTTTTCATTTCAGACTCCAGTTCCCACGTGTACTCAGGTCCACGTCTGGAGTTCCATCTTACTTTCACAATTATCAATTTCTTTCTTTTCAATCTTTTTTCCTACCTGTCCTCGATTTGCAAAGGTTGTTCCACAAATCTTAACTTTTTCGTCCACCTCTACATCTTGTAGGGGCATCACCAGAGTTTCATCTGCCAAACACTTGTGTAGATTTGACCCATGGAATACATCGTGTACTCCATTCATTTCATCTGGTAGCTCGAGTTGATAGGCCACAGGCCCAACTCTTTTCAAGATTTTGAATGGTCCTACGAATCTAGGACTTAATTTCCATTTCTTTCCAAATCTTACAACGCCTTTCCATGGTGAAACCTTTAACAGAACGTTATCACCGACGTTGAAGTCTAACGGCTTTCGTCTCTTATCAACATAACTCTTTTGACGATCACGAGCCGCTTTTAACCTATCTTTTATTTAGATAACTTTTTCAGTTGTTTCTAAGACTATTTCAGGTCCAGCAACTGATTTTCCCCTATTTCAGACCAACAGATTGGAGTTCGACATTTACGACCATATAAGGCTTCAAAAGGAGCGGCCTGTATACTCCTATGATAGCTATTATTGTAGGAGAATTCCATTAGAGGTAGGTGGTCATCCCAGCTTCCTCCAGTTCAATAACACAAGCTCTTAACATATCTTCAAGAGTTTGAATTCTTCTTTCGCTCTGCCCATCCGTCTGAGGATGGTAGGCAGTGCTAAGATTTAATTTGGTACCAAGAGCTTTCTGGAAACTTTGCCAGAATCGATAAGTAAATCTACTATCTCTATCTGATAAGATAGATAGTGGCACACCGTGTAATGTTACTATTTCATTCACGTATAGTTGTGCCAGCTTATCCATACTGAATGTTTCTTTTATAGGAAGAAAATGAGCAGACTTAGTAAGTCTATCAATGAAAATCCAAATAGTATCATTTCCTCGACTCGTTAGGGGAAGTTTTGTAATGAAATCCATGGTTATCATTTTCCATTTACAGACAGGAATTTCAAGTTGTTGTAACAAGCCTGAAGGCTTTTGGTGTTTAACTTTCACTTGGGAACAGATTAAACACTTTGTAACATAGATAGCGATATATTTCTTCATTCTTATCTACCAGTAATTGGCTTTTAGGTTTTTATACATCTTATCGCTTCCAAGATGCATTGTGTATTTTGATTTATAGGCTTCCTCAAGAATTTCTTTACGAGTATTCCCGTAGATAGAAACCCAAATTCTTTTATTCATTCTAAGGATTCCATCGTCTCCTTTGATCAACTGATCAATCATGCCTCCCAATCCTTCTTTCTCAAGGTTGGGTTCTTGCAAGACAAGTTTCTGAGATTACTTAATACGAGTAATAAGATCGATTTGGAGATCGAGTCTTAAAGCATGAACTCGTTTAGGTTTCTCATCTTCCTTTCTACTTAGAGCATCGGCTACGTCATTGGATTTTTCCTTCATGATAACAGATCTCAAAATCGTAATCATTCAGGACTTCTATCCAACGTCTTTGTCTCATATCAGTTCCTTTTGAGTGAATATATATTTTAGCCTTTTATGATCAGTGAATACGATGAATTTGACTACATATAGGTAGTGTCTCCATAATTTCAGTGCGAATATTATGGCGCCCAGTTGTAATACAAGTAAAAATTTAAAATATAAAATAAGTAAATAGCTAAGTATTACTATTTGAACTTAAAATAAATTACGAAACTTTGAAGATTTTAGAATGTTACTAAGTTTTGAATAAAATCATTAAAAGAACTAAAAATAATATCTGAATTAAAAACAAATATGAAATATTAAATAATCTACAGTAAAGTTAAATAAATAATAATTTGATTATGTTTATAAAAATTAAATAAAAAAATAATATTACTGATTCTATTATTAAAGGAAATTAGAGGGAAAATCTATTGAGGGTGATTCACATGTACATTGGGCTCGTGTCCCACTCGGTTTCGTGACATCGTTGTATATGCTTTCATTCATATCGCAACCGCCTCCGTTTGGTCCAACCGTAAGACAGTCGCAAGCTACTGACCACCTCCGTTCCCTGATGTCGCTCGCTGATGATTGTGTAGGAGCTAAGACGGTGTCACAACCGTGCCATCTTCGATATGTTTTATGATTCGTCAAAAGTTTATAAATAAATAAAACTTTTGCATCGCAATATTTGGTAAATTGTTTAAATACTTGGTATGAAACTTTTGAAAGGATGATATTTGCTAAACAATAATAATACTAATAACAATTATGAATGTATATTAAAACCATGAGTTTTGAGATTTAATTCAGGAACTGTTGAATGATAACTACATATTGATATTGATAGTTTGAGAAATTTGAATTCATTTTAGATAACTATTAGAATAAACTACAATGATATATAATCGAGAATTTTAAAGGTCTTTGTCGTCGGAAAACCAGTCAAGGAACAAATCAGAATTTGCATGTTTTACGGGATTTCATGCTTACGAGTTTACAAGTTTACGAATTTACAAGTTACAAACTTACATGTTTACAAGTTACAAGTTTTGGAAGCTTACGACATTTAAATATGTAAAAGTTACAAGTTTTAAATACTCTCAAGTTTACAAGTTTATGATGATACCCAAGTCTGTTACTACCTGGGAAGATGACCTCATGTACATCGTTGTGGCATAGAACGGTGTAGTACTAACCGTGACGGTACATTGAGATCACGGCGTCTCAAACTTATGCTCAAAGAGCAACATGGTACATTATGTACAAATACGGAGGCGTATGGATCGATCCTAGGAAAAAGTTAAATGAATATGTTACAAGGGGAATTGGTTGTGTGATTTTCCCGCACGCCTATTTCCATATGGACGTATGGGCTAGCTACCCTGCATTGCCCATGTTAATTAAATGAACCATGTGAACTTTGGGTAAATTCTAATGTTACGTTGTTTTTTATATGAATTGATTCTGAAAGCTCAAAACGTTTTAATTGAAACTTATTTTGAGAAACTTAGCTTTCTACTTAAATGAAACATGTCATGTTATATCATCTATCCGCTCACTGGGCAAAATTTATTTTGCTCAGACGTACCTTTTTGTGTTTTCTTTCTTGTACGTCAGGTTATCAAGATAATCTGGAACGGGTCATGAATGAGTGCTCGAGAGTAGGAAAAGGCTTGGTGCAAATAAATTTAATATATTAGATTTTGCATTTCATATTAAGTTGTAAAACCTTATAATGAATAAGCATTTATGGAATTATGTTTTTGATCTGACTCTGTAAAAGTGACACGTCGGCCCACTCCGGGACGGGATGTTACACTAGTTCTAAATCATGAGTCGTGTAGTTCTTTTCATGAGTTTTCAATTGACGAAAAGCATAAGCAATGACCTTGCTTCCTTGCATTAACACACAACCAAAGCCGGTGTGTGATGCATCACAGTAAACTGAGAAGCCTTCATTTCCATCTGGCAAGGCCAAAGTTTCAAATGTTTCAAATTGTTTAGGACCCCATTCATACTTGACTGACTTGCGAGTCAGAGAAGTTAATGGTACTGCGATTCGAGAGAAATCTTGAATAAATCTCCGATAGTAACCAGCTAGACCGAGGAAACTACGGACTTCAGTTGGTGACTTCGGGACTTCCCATTTAGATATGACTTCTAACAGCCAGAATTTACATTTTGAGAACTTAGCGTAAAGTTTTTCTGTTCTCAGGATTTCAAGTAAGATTTTCAAATGATTGGCATGATCTTCCTTACTTTTAGAATTGATAAGGATATCGTCAATAAATACGATAACGAATTTGTCTAAATAAGGTTTACAGACTCGATTCATCATATCCACGAATGCTGCTGGTGCA
Organism: Smallanthus sonchifolius; assembly: GCA_023525975.1. Lineage (NCBI taxonomy): Eukaryota > Viridiplantae > Streptophyta > Magnoliopsida > Asterales > Asteraceae > Smallanthus > Smallanthus sonchifolius. The sequence goes on along the minus strand of CM042041.1, from coordinate 52,235,750 downwards.
TTAGTAAGTCCAAATGGCATTACCGTGAACTCATAATGACCATATCGAGTTCTGAAAGCATTTTTAGAAATATCCTCCTCCTGGACTTTCAATTGGTGGTAACCAGAACGAAGATCAATCTTAGAAACACAACTAGCTCCTTGAAGTTGATAAAAAAGATCATCGATTTGAGGGAGTGGATAACGATTCTTTATCGTAACTTTGTTTAGCTCCCGATAATCAATACACATGCGCATTGATCCGTCCTTTTCTTAACAAATAATACTGGAGCTCCCCAAGATGATGCGCTTGGTCTTATAAATCCTTTTTTCCAGTAGTTCGTCTAATTGCTTCTTTAGTTCTGCCATTTCGTTTGGAGCTAATCTGTACGGGGCTTTAGCAATAGGTGCCGTACCAGGTACAAGATTAATTCTGAACTCCGCTTCTCTTTCAGGTGGAATCTCAGCCAGTTCATCAAAGAAAACATTAGGGAATTCAGCCACAATCGGCACAACTTCAATTTTCGTCTTAGTGTCAGTAGTTATAGAAACAAGGTATGCTAAGCATCATTTTCTTAAGTATTTTTTGGCTTTCAGCATAGAAATTATTCCAACAGAGTTGGATAATTTATCGCCATTGATCGTAAGAATATTGCCTTTTGGCGAACGAAATTCTATTGCCTTTTTATCACATAGGATACGGGCTTGGTTAGAGGCTAACCAATCCATTCCTAAGACAATGTCAAAACCTGTCAAATTCATTGGCAACAATCTTGCAGGTATAACATGCCCTGATAATGTGATGTCGCAATCGTTAAGGATTTCAGAGATTTGGACTAGGTCACCATTGGCAGTCTTCACAACCTCTTTCTTGTCTAATTTAGCTAGAGTTTTATTTAACAGTCTACAGAATCTATGATCTATAAAACTTTGGTTTGAACCAAAGTCAAATAAAACTCGATCATAAATATCATTGACAAGAACCCGTAATGACATCGGGCATACTTGCTGCTTCGTGAGTGTTAAGAATGAATGCCCGCACATTCTTCTTTACTCCATCTGTGGGTTGGGGACCTGTCCCGTCCGTTTTCTTCTGCTTCGGGTAATTGATTTTGATGTGGCCAGCTTCACCACATCCAAAGCAAGTAACTGGTTTCTTCCTGAAGCAATCTTCTGCTTTATGTCTAGACATTTTGCAAAAGTTGCAAAAAGGTCCAAATCTACATTGTCCTAAGTGCCTCCTTCTGCACTTTGAACACTCAGGGATGGATGAGTTGTTGTTTCGAGGAGAAAAATTGGATTTCTTGGATCCACTGGGGCCTTGCCCAGCTATCTCCTTCTTCTTCTTTCCCTCTTCCTGATTTCTTATCAGGCTGGTAGTTAATGATGCCCCCAGATCCATGGCATCATCAAGATTTTCACAATTCGCGACTTTCACCATGTCGTGGATTTCTCCGGTCAATCACCAAATATAACATTTGATCAAATTTGATTTAGGGGTTGCAAGATGTGGAACGATTCGAACATATTCCAAGAGTTTAGTGGCATACTCCTGGTGATTTGTTCCAATCATCCTTAAACTTAAAACTTTTCCTTCAATTTGTTCCCTTTCATTCTAGGGAACATACTTCTTTTCTATCCTTGTTTTAAAGGCATCCCAGCCCACTGAGTAGGCTGCATCTCTACCTTTGGCAGCAATGATGTTATTCTACCATTCAAGAGCTTGATCCTTAAATAGATCGGAGGCATATAGAACTTGTCCTCCACAGCACATTTGCTGATTGCAAGTACAGACTTCGTCTTCTCAATCCACCTCAGTGTGGCAATTCCTCTTCTTTGCTAGAGAAATTAAAAGGTTTGCAGTCTTGAAACATTTTGTAGGTACAGCCTACTATCTTCCTCTTCTTTTCTATATGTCCGTAGTTATTACCCATACTCTCATCTTCCGATGAGTTATGGTAATATTCTTCCCTTTCCGTCTTTTTAGTTTTGTGGGAAACAGAACCCTTTGGTTCAAGAGTAACAGGTTTCGATTGTGTTTGACGTGAATGAATAGATTGAGGAACTGATGGTTGAATAGAAATTCGGTCAGCTTGTCTCCTTTCAAGCTCAGTAAAGATAATTGGAAGAGAATCTTTGATTCCTTCCGTGATCATCTTTTGAAGTTCTTTTCGAGACTCATTATTTTCAGCAACATTATCAATCACTGCCTGCTTTTTCTTGCCTCTTGTGTTTTGAGAAGTTCCATTTTGTTTCAACATTCTATCAAGAGACAATACTTGAATTAAAACAGAACTTTTTATTGATAAAATATTTACAAGAAGAAAATACACATGTAAAAATCATCATTTCTAAAAATTTCTAAAATTCTTCTCTTCAAGGGTTTGAACTAGAAGGGCATTCCGTGCTTCTACTTCAGCCTTTTTTCTTTCCAGTTCAACTATCCGGTTCAACAACATTTGTTCCCTTTCACTTCCTGACGCATTCTCATTTATATGCGGGGCAGGAATAGGAATTGTCTCATAGTACGGAGCATAAGGTATATTAGAATCAGCACGTTCTTCTTCTTCAGGATCATATTTATTTTCATAAGGAATATTGGCGTATCTCTCATGAAAATTTTGGGGATAAACAGGAGTGATATTATAGCTTCCCGCAGTTGGGGCAGAATGAAAACTTATAGAAGGATTATAGGGAACACTAGGGTTTCCTATGTCTCCGAGACTTTTGAAAGTAGAACTTTCAGTTTCCTCATTAAGTTCTTTAGTTGTTTCATTTGTTTTACGGTCAAAGTAATTAGCATGAGCGAATTTTCGAAGAAAACTAGGACCTTTGCCCTTTCCAGCCATTCTGAAAATTAAAAACAAATAATATTTTATTACCATAAAATATATTACAATAAAAGTAAAATACATCAAAATTTCAATCCTTCATTAGCTCTTTCCCCAAAGTCTTCAGATCCTTTTCATACTCATATACCTGTTTCCCATAAAACTAGGTTCTTTTCTTATCCATGATTTTTTTTCTTGGTTATCTCGTCCGTTTGGCGTAACGAACGATCTAAACATTCGATATGGGAAGAAGGCATAGTATATTTATAACCATATTTAGGAGGGGGATCACGAATACCCATCAACATATCATTATAAACATGATGGCATTCGAGTGGCGATTGAAAGTAAGCTTGGTAAGGATCATATGTTGGTTCGGGGAACACATATGGATCATATGTAACTGGGGATCCAGAGTTATAGGACGGATAATCAGAACTGTTTGAGATAGGGTTATTGAAAGGATAATCATTAGGGTTTTCAGAAGCAGATTGATATTGGGGATCTTCAGAAGGATCTTCTTCAGGTGACTGAATCTGACTAGATTGCGCCTCATTTCCTTGCACAGATTGGGCAGCAGTATTCCAGTTACAAAGTCTGATCCAGCATCCATCCATTGGCTGGAAGAGTTTTGGGATTATGGGTGGTATTTAGGAGAATTAGGGAGTACAACAAACGGGTCGTCATTATAGTAGGGTGAATAGATAGGATTATGTTGCGAACCTTGCGAACCTAACGGATGGTATTCCAGAGATTCTTGTTTAATAGGACGATTAGGATCATAATACGGAACAGTATTTCCTCCAGACATCTGCAATCTTATCATATTAGTATTTATCTTATTCAAGACTTGGATATTAAATCCAGTATCTTAGCTAAAGTTCTACAAGGATGGTTATCTTTACAGAGTAGTACCTCCAACAGTCATGTTCCCAGGTAAGAGCGACGGGTCTAGGAGAGATTTATACACTGTTCTTTCCTTAGACAGAACACTTCCGTTTGTCAGATAACTACATGCCGGTTAGAAGATCACCTTGTTTTCTTATCTTAAAAGCATCATGGTTAAAGCTTAGATACTAGATCCAAGTATCTGATTCGCTAAAACCTGTGGTTCTAAAACCAACCTGTCACACCCCGCCTCAGGCACCCCCTGGACGTGTGCGAGCCCGATTGGTATCTCTGGTTACTTGATTTCAGAGTTTTTATAAAACACAGCGGAAGTCTTTTCAAAGGATCGTTCCATCATTGTTTCAACCTCAAGGGTTGTAATTGTAAATACCAAAACTCAGTTGGAAAACAAAAGCCTTGTATTTACTTTATAAACGTAGGGTTTCAATACCCTTCTTATTTGATTACAGAACGTTTTTTGAAATCAAATACATAATGAGCCACTGGAAATAGTACAATACAGGGTTGATCAGTTCCCTGGTCCTATCTCCTTTCTTTAAGATTTCCCTTTACACGAGGCTTGAGAATCCTACGTGCATTTCATCCTTTCTCCTGGGTCAGATCTCATGTCTACCCATACTCCCATCTCATCATATTTTAATCATTACCTGGAAAATATTTTGAAAATAAAACGTCAACGCGAACGCCGGTGAATACAATATCTTGACATAAAATCATTTGGCACAAACAAGTATTAATTTCATAATCACAACTTCATGTTCAATCTACACACTCAGCAGGCTCGTCCTTTTCAATCGCACCACAGTATACACTGGTAGTATGTCTTTATAACAACGGGAACTCCATGTCCTCATTTGTTATAAAGGGAAGTACCAGCCGCAATCCGGGAATTTCACCCGAGACCCGTGTATCCCTTGCAAGTTTTACGTATACCAATGGCATGAATGCTTGTTCGTAGAAGAACGTTGAGCATTACTTCGTTAACCTTTATTTGACCATTTTTTCAAATAAAATGTTTGGCACAAGTTTTAGAAGTTGGAAACGGTTTGGGATGAGAAAACCAAATGAGATCGTCCAACTATTTATAGGCTGCCATTTGGGTCCATGTCGGACCGATATGGCCGAGGGTGTCTGTCCGACATCCAACTTAGATGTCCATATCTGATTGGACCGAACATATTTGGCGGCATATCGGACCGATATGTGGACTTACATGCACGAGTAGACTTTCTCCAAGGTGGAGGAGAATCAACATTGGTGCCAGATGACGTGGAAGGTTCATGAACTGGCACATCATGTGCAACAGAAGTATCTGGAGCAGGCATATTAGGATCAACAGATGGATCGGGAACATCAGAGGTTGGGATATCAGTGTCGCTAGAAAAAGGATCAATGTTCTGAAGATCCGACTTTGTTACATCATGTGACTTAGCTGGAATCGAATAGAATGGAATATGTTCAAGAAATGTAACATGTCTTGATACATATAACTTCTGACTTACAGGATCAAAACAACGATATCCTTTTTGTCCCGTGCCATATCCTTTGGGACCACTGGCATAGCCTAAGAAAACACATAATGCTGACTTATTTGTCAATTTGTCTCGTTCAACATGAGGGCGGAGAACAAATCAAGTACATCCAAAAACTCGTAACTCACCATAATCTGGGCGCTCACCGAAAATACTTTCAAATGGAGACATCCCATCATTGTGAGAAGTAGGGATCCTATTAATAACATGTTGCGTGGTCAGGAGTGCTTCTCCCCAAAAGACACTAGGTACCTCAGCAGATAAAAGGAATGAACGAGTGGTTTCGATAAGATGGCGATGTTTCCTTTCAGTAACACCATTCTGTTGAGGAGTGTCAGTACAAGACGATTGGTGTATGGTACCATCTGATGCAAGCAACTGAGTAAAATCAGTAGAGGTGTATTCACCCCCTAAGTCACACCTGAAACACTTTATCACAGTAGAGTGCTGCGTTTGAACATAAGCCCTAAATGTTTTATAAATGTCAAAGAACTCAGATCGACGTTTCATAAGGTACACCCAGGTAAAACGAGTGTAATCGTCAATAAAGGAAACATAATAACGTGAACCGCCCTTAGTGGATATTGGTGATGGTCCCCACACATCAGAATGAACAATATCAAATTGTGCAATAGAATGAGAAAAACTTTTATCAAAAGGTAAAGCAGAAAATTTAGCAAGTTTGCAACCACTACAATCAGAAATGTCACAAGTTTGCAACTGACCCAAAACACCTGAAGAAACCAAAAATTTTAAACGAGATGCGGACACATGTCCCAAACGAGAATGCCAATTATAAAATTCAGACGACAAAGGACTTAAACGAAAAGAATATAAATCAACACTTGAGGCAGCAACACCAGGTGCAGGCACTTTGAGTTCTTCTAAGACATATAAATCTCCCACCCTACGACCGATCCCAATCACCTTCTGAGTGTGTTGATCATGCACAACACAAACAGTGTCACAAAAGAAAACCCAAATTCCAGACTTACACAACTGACTGACTGAAGCGAGATTTAAGGCAAGCTTCGGAATATAATAGACATCATTGAGAGACACATGAAGGGTAGACACAGATCCAACACCCTCTACCAACATGGATGTAGCACTAGCAGACATGACATAAACAGGTGAAACAGGAAACAAAGAAAAAAAATAAGACACATAAGGAGACATATGATGTGAGGCACCAGAATCCAAAATCCATAACGATGACGAAATACCTGAGGTACCAGATGAAGACAATATCACAGCAAACATAGCGGTAGGGTTGGCCACAAGAAATTGTCTGAACTGTTCAAATACTTGCGGATCCAGAGCAGACGGTGGTTTGTTCATTTCTACAGACGGTGGTGTAGCAGCAGCAGTAAGCTGGGGTGGTTTAAATGTCCATGGAGATGAACCAGCAGAGGTGGACGTGCGAGCCGGAAAAGGTCCACCTGATCTGTTCTGTTGTGGGGGCTTCTGCAAGTTAGAATTCTTTCTACTAAGTAACAATGGACATTAAGACTTCCAATGATTTTTCCCTTTGCAAAAAGCACATTCATCAAAAGCAACTTTAGCACCTTGTCTCGACTGATTTGGGGGAACAACAAACACAGCTGGTGTAGTTACTTTAGGGGTTTTATCAACCTGTGATTTTAACCGAGTTTCCTCTACAATCAACTCGTGAACAACTGAATCAACTGTTGGAATAGGGGAACGATGAAGAATCGTTCCACGCAATCCTTCAAAGTCCGAACGTAATGCCATCAACAATTGTACCAAACGTTGCTCCTCCCTTATATCAATATAAGGTTTACACACCTTCATGGCTGCACATTCCGTAAGTGCTAATTGATCCCATAAATCCGACATAGCTCCATAAAAGTCTTGAATGCCCATCTCATTCTATTGGAGAGCACGGATATCAAATTCCAACTGGTACTGCTTGGCAAAGTTAGACTGAGTATACAGCTTTTCTAAATGATCCCAAACCTGCTTAGCTGTATCATATTTGGCCAACTGAATTCAAATGGACTAACTTACAGAGTTGTTGATCCAAGTTATAACTTTAGAGTTATTCGTTTCCCATGTATCAAGAGCTAAGGCATATTCAGCAGATTTAGATTTATCAGTAGGTTTTCCCTTAGTACCTATAACATAACCCCACATATTTTTCACTTGAAGAAAATTTTTCATTACGTAACTCCAATAGGTATAGTTTTTACCATCCAGACGAGTACTAATAGACTGAAGAGAGTCATCGTTCCCAGCCATATTATCAAAACCGAATAACCGCAAACTTCAAAGAAAACCGCAAAGTTCGAACACTAACCGCAAACTTGGACCACAGACTCGGGCCGCAAACTTCAAAGAAAACTGCAAAGTTCGAACACTAACCGCAAACTTGGACCGCAGACTCGGACCGCAAACTTCGGGCCGCAAACTTTGGACTGCAAACTTCGGACCGCAAAACTTAGAGAAACCGAAAACTTTGGACCGCAAACTTAGAGAAACCGCAAACTTGGAGAACCGCAAACTTGAAGAACCAAACCGCAAACTAAATCGTAAACGAGACAGAAACAAGGTACAAAACCTGTCAATCTGTCCAGAAGCTCTTCCAAATACACAATTCAATTCAAATAAAACAAAATCCGTGACTTTGATACCTCACAAATCCGAGAAATCCGATGCAGAGCCTCTACCCTTCAACAGCGAACAACCAAACAACGAACAAATCAACAATGGAGCGGAAGCGACAACAAAAATCTTCAATCAAGCATGAATCGAGTAGGCTATGATACCATGTTGAAAGACAAACATCTACAGAGAAAAGATGGAGTCTCTATATTACACAAATGAAGATTAGCTTACAAATGAAGAAGAAAGCAACATTAAATAGAAAGATAACTTGGCTTAGGCTAAAGCCCATAACAGGGCCCATAACAACTTATTAAGCTAACAACAGTAATTGGTAACAGGAACAAAAGCCTTCGGGTACAGCTCCCAATGAACAAACCAACTTCAATCCACACATCCAAATTTCACCTAGTTGCAGTCGGCTCAAACACATCAGTAACCTGATGGGCCCGTTGAAGCCCTAGATGGCTTCAACCCAGTCTCAAAAGACCTCGTCTTTACATCCTCAATCCCAACTAATCCCCATAGACTCGAATCATCAGATACAGGGATCCTCAGAGGAACACTCCTCACTAGCAGAATCATAACAGGAGAGATTTTGCCACACCCCAACCGACGGCGGAATACGTCGGGGCGGGACATGTAGACTGTTCATGAGTACAAGGTTGACTAGATTGAAATATATTAATTATCAAATTTCATTCCAAACAATTCAAACACAAACCAAATTCAAACAAGTACGTAAAATGAAATACATGATGTTCTTTATTTAAAATTAACTAAGTCCAAACTTAAGTGTAGCATGCCTTGATCAACTCACACATTAGCACCTGAAACATGAGTAAAATAAAGTCAACTAAAAAGTTGGTGAGGATACATAGGTTTATACATAGATAGTATATAGATATGAGTAAACAAATCCTTACAAATCATGATTAATAAGGCATTTATGGGGAGTTACTATTGTGTAACCAAGAAGTACAATCAAACTTTTGTAACTAGCATGCAAAACAAAGTGTGTTGTCGGTAACAATCACCCTAACTGGGTGGGTTTGTCAGACTCAATAGATCTATCATTGTTAACCGTTGGCTTGAATAGTTAATGATTGCACATGAATTTACCCACAAAATAGTTAACACACCTAGTACTCAAACATAAAACTCAAATTACACACATGAATGTAAAGTGGATTTGTATTTGTGTAGTTTGTGTAAATCATTGTATGTATGGTGTTCATGTTTCACCCCAAAAAGTGTAAAGTGTAAAAAAGGGCTATGTAATACTCACTTGAATCAAAGGTGTGGCTAGCACGAGAGACTAGGTAGCAAAGTGATCCTTGCAATCTCACAACGTTAACCTAGCGTGTAATGTATATGGATCTAGATTAATAATGTGTACAATAATCTATGACCAAGTCTATGATTGAAATAAATATGTGTACAAAGGGTTGGAGTTGTAGGTGTTAGTAGTTTGTACTTAAAAGGGGTGTTTTATAAAATGAGAAATTGAAATGAATAGTCTTAGAATAATTGAATTATGGTTTGCGTTTGAATAACTAAATAAATTAAACAATTATTATTTATTTATTTAGTTAGAAAAATAGTGTGAAAATTATATTTATAATTTAAATAAATAATTTTTACTTTTTTTATTTATAAAGAGGTGTAAATATGTGTTCAAATTAATAACTTTAAATATAATTCAAACTCTAAGTGTATTTGTAAAAGTAATTTATATAGATAATAAATAAATTTGTTTATTTATTTATCATTTGAAATAGTTATGTTAAAATAAATAAATTTAATTAAAAATTTACATGTATTCTTTAAGTATATAAAACTATATATATTTAGATATAGTTTTATTAGTTTTAAATATATAACATAAATTTCATAAAACTTTGCAAGAAACATTTATAAAGTCTTGTCATAAAATTTATAATATTAGTTAAATTAATTACTCCAAAAATATGTAATTTAAATTGAATAATTAACAACTAAATTTATAAAAATAGGGATTTTTATGCAAAAATTATAAACCTTGTTTTATTCTGTTCTAATAAATGTAGGTTTTATAAAAATAATTTTTTTAAAGTTTTTGGAGCCTTAAAACGGGTTTAAAAAAATAACCAGACCACAGGGACTCGAACCCAGATCAATTTTTTGAAGGCCGGATGAAGCGAACCACTGGGCCAAGGGACGGGTCCTGTAATGATTTGGTTCCGAATTGATTTAACACGCGACTGAGATGGGACCTGGTTTGGTTTTAATGAAGGCGCAAAAAGTCAGGCCGGTCGCGCGGGCCATGTGTTTCGAACCCACACAGCCTAGTTCAGGTCCAAGTGTCTTAACCGGATGAACTAGGTGGTTCGCTGGTCTTGTTAGTAAACCGAAATTTAAAATATGAAAGGTAGGCTTAATCAAAAACCCCAAATCAGAATCGTATGTTAAGAACAAGAATCCTAAATTGATTTTTTATTTTATAGGTTTTGTTCTTGCAAATTGATATGGGGCTTTTGACAAGGACTCAGAAACGAACATAACGACACAAGACTTACGTATTTTGGTGAAGGGACGTGCGAGAAAGATAGGAATGATGCTCCGACTGATCTTGGTTCTCGGCAGGACTCTAGAGGTGAAAAGTGGATAGATTGAGGGTTGAGAGCGTTTATGTGGAGGTATACGCGAGTGAGGGAGAGATTAAATTCGTTTAATTTTGTTCGTAATGAACGATTTGAATTTAATTTGACCGAAACAGTCGTCGGGCTTGATTTACGCGTAAACGGTTTGGTTTTGGGTGAATAAAGTCGCGTTTGTGGTCTGAATACATCTGAGGACTGATTAAACGTGATTTCCGGGATTGATTATGCGTCAATTACGCGAATTAAACATGGATTGATACGATTTGACTTTGAGGAGTCAAATTCGTTTGAATTTGAATCTTACCCGCTAAATTGTACAAATTCGCGTGATGTTTGGGCCTGAATTGGGTCGTTTGTTGTTTGTGTAATCACAGAAGTCCAAACCAACACGAATTCGGTTGGTGGCCGACTTGGATCTTTGCAAATTTGGGCTGCTTTAACTTTTCAAAGTCAACTGGGTCAAAATTGGTGTTAAAGTCAAAATTTAGAGTTGGGGGGGGGGTCCAAATGGTTAGAGATTCAAACCAATGTGTAATCCTTGTTAATTGATTAAAATTATGGATTTTAGTATATAGGTGTGCATGCATTTGTATATATATAATTATACATTCATATATATATATATATATATATATATATATATATACATTTGTATATATACAGGGTTTAAATGATGCATTTAAGTGTAAATCTCACGGGTTTGCATTGAAATCTAGGGTTTAGTTGTTTGCACGAATGAATTAAGACATTGCACTAGAATTGGATTCAAAATATGTTTTATTGAACTGAAAATAAAAGCGAGAAAATCATAAATGTTACAGATTTCATTCGAAACTTTAGTCTTTTGAACCCAACGTTGATTTCGTTTTCTGTGTCGGAACACCCCTCGTGCTCCCACTGTCACCAAAATACCGTAAACGTTCAGACCTCGGAATACGCTCAACCGAATTTCCTGAAGTCCCAGAGTCCCTTTCTGCAAACTTGACTCGTTTAACTGTCGAATCGGCAAGCCCGACTTTGGAGTTCGTCTTAACAGAGGTGGTCACTTCCCCAAACGGAACATGTACCATGTATAGCGAGCTCTTCTTGAATCCCCTAGCAATCACGAGATTATTCTTCAGAACCTTCCACTTACCACCACCAAACTTCACGTCTAAACCCTGTTCATCCAATTGCCCAACGGAGATCAACTTCGTTTCAAACTTTGGAATAATTCTGACGTCATTCAAGGTCCAAGTAGTACCTAGAGCAGTAATCAGATCCAAATCTCCCATGCCAGTCACCTCAAGAGCATCACCATTTCCCAGCCTAACCTTCCCAAAATCGTCTACTTTAACATTATGCATGCCATCATTGCTATGAGTAGCATTTTTTGATGCACCGGAATCCATGACCCAAGATTCAGTGGCAAGTTCTACACTGCAGACCAGTGCATCACCATAGAAAACAATCTATTTTTCCACATTGTTCACTTCCTTTTGCCCGGATTCTTCCTTTTTCTTTCCAGGACATTAACTCCTGAAATGTCCTTTCCCATTACGATCCCAACAACGCACAATAGGACGAGCCCTAGATGAGCTCCTGCTTGCTGCTGCCACTATTCCTACTATTATCCATTCCCCTGCCAACATGTAACATCTCAGAAGAAGAGCCTGCAATGTTCCTACGACGAACATCTTCACCCAATACCAAGTCACACATCTTTTCAAGTGTTAAACCATCAGGCCCTACAGAGTTGGTGGCAGCTGTCACCATTCCAGACCAACTATCAGGAAGTGAAGATAGCAAAATTACAGCCTTAGTCTCATTATCAAACTTCGTTCCAGCAAATGATATTCTACCCAATAGTGAGTTCAGATTGTTAATGTGCTCGGTCACTGAACTTCCCTCTTTCATTCTTATTGTGAACAGTTCTCTCATCAGGAACACTTTGTTAGATGCAAAAGGCTTCTCATACATATTCGAGAGAGCCAACATCATACCAGGAGCCGTGGTTTTAGTCATGATGTTAAAAGCAACGCTTCTCGATAACTCCAGTATGATAGCCCCTCTAGCCTTTTTGTCCTTGGCATCCCACAAAGTTTCCTCAGCTTTTTCCATCTTCTCAGGTTTCTCTTCAAGTACCACATCTAAATCCTTTTGCCGTAGTAATGCCTCTATTTGCATTTTCCACCAACTAAAGTCAGACCCGTTGAACTTTTCAATCACCAATTTCCCGTCTTCGCCCATAGTGCCAAACAAAAAATTAAAAGATCAAAAAATAACCAAGTTCTAAAGTTGATAAAAAAAACCTGTCAATCGATTAAAAAACAATCGATTGAATAGATCAGCAGCAATAATCGATCAGCAACAACGGTCGATCAGCAACAGAAAAAACGGCGGCTGTGATTCTAGGGCTGAACCCTAATCGCGTCGACGGCAGCCCAAAGGGTGGAAACCCTAATCGGCGGCGGTGGCGGCTTGGCAGAGAACGGCGACTCAGGGTTACCAGAAACCCTAATCACGAACATGTGTTGATTAAATCTTCTGGTACACGATCTTTAAACAACCCCGGAGACAGGTAGGAAGATCGAACAGAGAACCGAGAGCCTATGCTCTGATACCAGTTGTTAGGTATATGCAGCGGAATACAATCACACACACAAAAAAGCAATAAAGAGAACACGAGAATTATAGTGGTTCAGTCGGTAGACCTACATCCACTTTGCAACTAGAGATCTTATTATATTTCAGTGCGCACCTTTTACAATTACATAGACACGACTTAAATAGAGAATAATTAGGTTAAAAAACTTAGGGAAAAAGAAACCCAAATAGTAAGACCGCTTAGAAACTAAGTCGTCCATACTAGCCAACTTAACCCTAATTGGACTAAAGGCCTTCGAACCACATGATGATCTTGTTGGGAAGAAAACATAAGGTTAGCAGCAATTGGTTATCTTTTTTACTACCTATAAAGGAACATTAATGATGCGATTAACCTGTAGATGAGGAATTAACGGACCTTGATGGAGAATACAAATAAGGTTTTGGAGGGATTTCTAATGATAGCAAGTCCCCTTCTAACATTTCCAACACCTTAGTCATTGTTGGGCGGTTCAAGGGATTGGTTTGAATGCACCACAAGCCCACGATAATCATCTTCCTTGCCATCTCATTTTCTTCATCGCTCACAATCCCGTGCAATCCAAGTTGTTCTTCATGTAAGTCAAGCTTCTTATATATCCAATGTGGAAAGTATATCTCACTCGTGTGATCAACTTCCACTTCGATGTTTTTCCTCCCTCCAACCATTTCTAGAACCATCATTCCATAACTATAAACATCTGATTTGTGAGAGACTTGCCCAAAATTCATAGAAAATAGTTCAGGAGCAATATATCCTGGCGTTCCTCTCATGCGAGACATGGATACCATACTTGTTCTATCAGGGAATAATTTAGAAAGTCCAAAGTCGGATATCTTAGGACACAAATTCTGATCCAGAAGTATATTATGTGGTTTTATGTCAAGATGTAAGATCCGTGTGTTACAACCCATATGCAAGTATTCTAATCCTCGAGCAATTCCAATTGCAATTTGGTGCAACTTTTCCCATCCAAGTTGGCTATTACTCGAAGAACTCCGTCCATGTATGAATCTCTCCAAGGAACCGTTAGGCATGAATTCATAGATCAAAGCTCTTCGATTACCCTCCAAGCAAAATCCCACAAGACGAACAATATTAACATGGGAAGTTCTGCCAACACTTGCAACTTCATTCATGAAATCTTCACCGTTACCTTTTAGTTCACTTAAGACCTTCACAGCTACAATGTTTTGGTTGCTCAGTACTCCTTTATACACAGAACCGAAGCCACCTTGGCCTAGTTTGATCTCAAAGGAATTTGTCATCTTCTTGACTTGTGAATAAGAGTACCTTTTTGGAGCTAGTAATTCTTGATTTTTTAGGAAATTTTCTTCTTTGGCATTGTACTTGAGCTTTTTTCTCCATCTAAACTTCCTTTTTATGCATAAGATAATGATAATGACTATAGTTGCGCCGCCTACAGAGAGTGCTGGAACAATTTATAAATGTAAGTTATATATTCGAAGTGAAATAGTTGATTATGACAACAAAAAAGAACATGTATGTTATAGATTACCCAAGGCAACAATCACCGGCCATGGCAATTTTCTTCCTGCGCCTGTATCTACAAAAAAATGTATATATTCCATTTAAATGTCATGTTAGCTTTGAAGTGTTGGTTTTGAGTCAAGCACTATAAATTGGGTTAATTAGAATGTTTTTTATACCATCTGATTTTAAACAATTGCAGATGGCAAAATCACTTTATTAATGTTTGTCTCAACTTTCATAATAGAGTATTAATACGCCTTCAAGACACAGATCTAAATTGTGAACGCTAAATATCTTGACTAGTCATAGAGATCTATGCTGTTGAGGTTTCTGCATAGATTCTATTTATTGTTGATGGGTTACTTTTTAAGAAAGCTTTTGCTTGTTTATTGCTATAAGCTTGTTTTGTTTCGGCTTTCAATTAAGAAAAGATGACAAGTGGTAGTCAAAGTTTTCAATTAGAATAGTTAAATAATTATTATATCTTTAAGGATATCCAAATATAACATTATTCTCTATGCATATAGCACCTATGTAACGCTCTTAGACACACCTTGATTATCCTTATTAGACACACCACGACCCAACTCACAACTTGTGAAGAATTGTTTGTTGCAATTTAAAACTGTTTTATATCTTTTTTGAACTTTCTTTCGTGATTCTGTGAATGTTGTTTAAACTGTCATTTTCTTATCCGCATTTAAAACATTACATGTCAATACAAATATAGGGAGACCTTGTGGCAAATTTTAACCGTTGATTATAGTTTGTTTGAAGGAGATAACTTTTTTGAGTGTGTGGATGAAGAATCGTACTTATGTTTTAGAGTCATTGCAAGTCTCTATGTATGTTTTTCTTTCTTTGCTAAAACAAATAATTTTTTTGCAAAAATTATGAATAATTGTGTGATTGATTTTTTTTATATATAATTGTTAAATATTAGTTCAATACATAGATTATTGCATGTTAACTTGTTAGTTGTTAACTATAACCAGTAGGAAAATATTTAAATTGAAGTCACCTTCAAAATCATTTAAAGCATTCACATCAGATTTTTTATCCTTATCTTTATAATTTAACTAAAAACCATCATTCTATAAAAAAATGTTCATTTTTTAAAAACTTCTCACATCTCATTCTTTATCCTTATAACTTTAAAAAAATTGTTAAACAATTGGTATATTTAAGATTCTAGTGTACATTTCCATATAATTTAAGGATAAATTAAAGGTTTAAAGAATCTGATGTAAGACCATTTTAACTTAAATCTTATTTTTTTCTTATAATTTAAAGATATGATGTATATACCAATGTTGATGTGAATGCTCTTAGCACAATTGAAATCACATTCAAAACCAATATACAAACCTAAAAAAATCATATGAAGCGGGTTTTTTGATGACCTGACCAGATTTGTCAAGAAAAAATTCGGTGACCCAACCTGGTAAAAGTACCTCCATATAAACAAGCGTAGACCGAAAAAGCGTCACCGTAGTGAAAAAAATATTGCTTCCCCAACTCATAAGAGCCGCCGGAAGCCCTAGTAGAACTAGGATTTATTAGACTACTTATATTCTTACAAATAATTATGATAGAAACCTAGAAAAGAGGGTATGCATGTCTATATAGGGCTTTGCAAAGGGTCGGAATTGACCCCGACCTCACCCGACCCGGACCCTCCAGAACTGAATACCCTTTTATTGATGAAATCTGGAACCACGAATCAAACCTTATAAGCCTATCTGGTTTGGGTCCTTGATGTTCCGAGTCCGGTTCATGGTTCTGAGGGTCTAGAACCACAACTTGCTCAACCTTACCTATGCAAAGAGTTGGAACTGACCCGACCCAACCCTTTTATAACCGAATATTTTTTATTAATGAAATCGGAACTACAAACTGAACCTTATAATCATATGTTGTTCGGGTCCTTGAGGTTTAGGGTCCGGTTCACAGTTCTGAGGGTCCAGAACCACAACTTGCTCACCCCTATGTCTATATATTCACTCTATATATAGATATCTATGTAACCTTATTATAAACACAGTCAGTATACAATGCTACTCATTTATGTTTTAAGTTGGTACATGAGCCAAGTTCCTCCCAAAATCTCTAACTGTCACCACATGTCGCATCTCACCTACAGAGACACGACCTGCATTTCTAAATACTATTTGCCACCAGTCATAATAGTTTTTTGAAACCCTAGCTACCACCAAAAGTGTCGCTAGAAACCTAGTAGAAACAAATCTACTCTCGCGAGGGTTTAGCAGCAGAGACGACGTGAGTCTGAATCAATACTTGAATTAACAAATCTACAAGTTTTTTTACGGAATCTTACGTCATGTCAAATCATTCGCACGCATATCGAGGTATCTCATATCCCATCAAATAATTAGCACGTATTACGAGGAATTTTAAACCAAGTCAAATAATACGCACGCATATCGAGGAATCTTATATCACATCAAATAATACACACGAATATTGAGGCATCTTATATCGCGTCAAATAATACGCACATATATCGAGGGATGTTTAATAATCGTCAAAAATGGTTATTTTATTAAAAAGATTACACTATACGACTCGTATAGGTGCATACGAGTCGTATTTGTAACCTATACGACCCGTATATATATATATGAGTCGTATAGAATGAACATGAATGACTTATTAGACGTGCCACATATCTGTCGTTTGAAAAAGTACATACATGACTCGTATAGGTCTATACGAGTCGTATATGGGGTGTCAAATGAACGGTTTAGGTGAACTAATAACAACACCCACAAAATAACATCAAAAGCAAACTAAAACAATCGCCATCACCTCGACTATATTAGTTAGACTATCCTCATTCATAACCCAATTTTTTACTAAAAAAATAATTTCTCTTTCACATATACAATCTAACCAAAACTAATTTTTCACACTAATTCCCATCCCACCCCAATCCCAACCCAAATTTTTTTTAAATAAATATAACTAAATCTTTTTTTTATGCTAAATGTAATTATTGTTCTGTTTTGATTTTTGAAGCATTAATCACATGGTTAATATTCATTTATATTAAAAATATATTTTTAAAAACAACTTCGTTTTCTATAAATTTATATAGATATGTTTCGGAAAAAAAAATTATGTATTTAGTTTAAAAAAGTAATGTATAAAAATTATTTTAAAATATTTAATTGAAGAGCTAAATTAAATCCTACTTCTAATAAATAATTCAACTTAATGCCACGTGGTACATTTTCTCACTAAAATCTTCTAATTTTCAGTATTTTAAGTAAGTTTGAATTTTAATATCTAATTATGTTAATGTTGTTTTTTTAAAAAAAATATATATATAAGATCTAATTATAATTATTACTTAATTTGAATTCTAATATAAAATTTGAAATCTATTTTTTCCTACACAATATTGTATTTTCATTTTTCTATTAAATAAGTTCATGTAATAAATGGATATATAACCTAATATGATAATAAAATATTACAGAAAAAAAATTGAAAGACAAATGTTCTTTAATCATGTGGGAGTGAGATTTAACTCATAAATTTCTTAAACTTTGATGTTCCAAGAGGCTTCCTCTGCTGTTAAACCACCAACCCCAGTATCATTACAAAAAATAAATGGTGATATGTCATTAAATTATTGGTATAATTAATTTAAGCAAAAAACAAAAAAGGTTACATCCTGGATTGTTCTATACTTCTATCCACCGGATTGTAAGCTTTGATTGCCACATAATTGATTTTTTTGTCTTTTAAATAAAAAAACTCCACTGCCTCATGCAAGAAGTCACGGTGGGACTAGTCTTACAGCCCACCATAAACGACTTATCAAATATCTCATGTCATTATTATTAAAAATTAATATAATACTACCATTAGTTGCCACATCAGTGGATATTGCAGTGACATACAAATGAAATATAATGATAAAGTCAAAACTCAAATGCAATTAAACAGCCACAAATGACCCAAATTATTGAAATAATTAACAACCTAAATTTTTTTAGTACTAATCATTCTTATATGATGACTTAAAAGGTTAAACCTTAGGCATAACATGTTATCCGTTGATTTGTTTGAGTTTTAGGACGATATATAAAACAAATAAGCATAGCTATAAAAAATCATCTCACTCCAATAATAGGGTGTGTAAAGAGTGAGATAAGAGTAAGCGTTACCCCCAATATCAAGGGATAGAAATACACCTACTTTTATTTATTTATTTATTAATAATTAAAAAAACAGAAACTTACTCAGCAAAAAAACATGTATCATAACCGAATCTATTCATAAACGAAAAAAATAGGTAGGCATAAAAAACCCTAAGACTGTAGGCACACCTTAGGGGTGTTCGATATTTGGTTTCAAACCGATTAAACCGATAACTGAATTGAAACCGAAACCGAAATCGTTCAAAACCAAACCGAATTACATATTTGGTTATTGATTTTGTCCAAACCGAAAACCGAATATGTAATTTGGTTTTTGGTTTGATTTAAGTTTCAAGATTTTGAATTCGGTTTGAACCGAAAAAAAAACTATTTGATTATACCACTATTTTAATCCATATTTTATAGTTAATCATATTCATTTGTATCAACAAGACAATAACCAATACCCATATATGGATTATAAATCATTAATTTGACCATGGATTTTTTTTATTATCCTAAATTGATTCTTTTGATCTCAATAATTGAAAATAGAATGCGGTTTATACAAACATGAAAAACTGATATTACATGATTATGTTCTATAAGCAAATCCAAACATCCATTTAGATTGCTTCAAGTTGATAACTCATTTTGGTTGGATATACTAAAATTACAATAATAATGATTGTTGGATGTACTAAAATTAGATAGTATTCCAACTAAGACATGTTAATAACATTTAACGAACTTGTGAGTTTAGTCGTGTTGTTTGAACCGAACTTGTTATTTGATGAAGTTATGTTTTTGTTTAAACTTTCCTAAAATGTTGTGTTGTTTAAACCGAACTTGTTATGGCTACTCAGAAGAAAAGAAAAAAAATGTCTTTTTTAGCTAATTCGGTTTGTTAGGTTCAAACCGAATTAAAAAGTGGTTTTAAGTTCGGATTAGGTTTCCACGAACAAGGTTCGGTTAAGAATGTGATTCCAACAAAACAAATTAACCCGAAAAACCCAAATCGAATAAACCTAAAAAATCCGTAACGAGAACCAATGAACACCCCTAGCACACCTAAAACTAAAGACACATCTAACACTAAAAGAAAAATCTAAAAAGTTGTGCTTTCAGTTTCACCGACTTCGGGTCCTAAATCACTTGCAAGTGTAAAATATATCCTGCAATATCATGTTCCTCTTAAAATTGGTTTAAAAGATTGGATCAAATAGGGTGGCGATGAAGGAAGGGGTGGCATCGGTGGTACAAGCACGGACGGTAGTGCTAGTGGGGGTGGAGTCATGGGCGAAGCTTAGTGAGAGCCTAGGGGGGCCCACCCCTTCCTCTCCCGATTTTTTCCTCAGTAGTGTTAATTTATACGTATTTTTATAGTTTCGGCCTCCCGACAGGAAAAAAAATCCCAGCACCCCTGTGTTTTTCTTCAAGCTTCGCCACTGGGTGCAGGGCGGATCTAGGTTAGGCGGAGGGGGTTCACCGGAACCCTCCAAGTTTCGAAAATATAATAGGAAGTTATGTGAAAAAACTAATGTGAACCCCCCAATAAACATAGGGTGAACCCCTAGATTCATCGGCGACGGAGCTAATCTTAACCCATTGTCGAACATAAATACAAGTTTTTAGAAAGAAACAGAGAAGATGAAGAAGAATGATGGAGTTTGTTTTTTAGGTTTTTGAAATGGGGAAGAAGAGAGATGGGAAGTTAAAAACTTTGGAATTAAATTAATTAATAACTTGAGAAATAGGAAACAACTAATCAATGTTGGGAAGTGGGATTTGAAGAAAAAATCTTCCTATATCGTTTTTGTTAGGCTAGGAAAAATTAAAAAATTATATGTATTACAATTAAATTTTTTAATGCTGATTATAACCAATGTTTTCAGAATCGGACCGGACATCGAACCAGTCGCCTTACCGGTTCACTGTAACATTACTATATATACACACACAAATATATACACATATATATACATATTTATATATATAATATACAAATATATACAATTTAAAGGAAAAGTGTAGAAAACAAATTCTTTAGGGGCTAAAGATAACATCTCTATATATATTAAGGTTTTTTTTTTAAAAGAAATTTAACCTACGTTCAAAAGAGATGTTTTCTTTCATCTTTTTCACTGTATTTTCTCCATCAGTCCATCTTCTTCAAAAGCTTTCCATCTTCTTCACTATATGACTTCTCCATCTCTTCCGGTATGATTTCATCTCAATGTCTTTCATTTATATTCTCTCTTAAACTCAGAGCAAGGCAACGATGCAGAGAACATCAGAGAAGTAAAACGATGAAGAAAAAATTAAAATAGTCATCGCCCGGTCCGACCGGCCGGGTCTCTGTAGGATCGTTTGAACACATTGAACCGGACAGCTCTAGCCACGGGGTCCCGGTCCGACCGGTCGGTCCGGTCCGGGTTTGAAAACATTGATTATAACTAAAGCTTTTATAATTTGTATATTTTAGTGTTAAATTAATTATAATATTAACCGATTCAGTTGAACTGGTCCGGCCGGTCCGACAAATGAACCTTCAGAGCAACCAGTTTTTTAAATTGCTTTTACTATTTTAAGAGTTTAATTTTTTAGTTATTTTGATATATGCTTATATTTCAAGTTAGCTCATTTTTTTATCCACTGAACCTTTGAACCTTACCCGACCCGAACCGTCGAACATATTCGAAATTTTTTATGTCCGGTCCTATGAAATTTGAGCAGCTAAAAACAGTGAACCCGGAAAAAATTCCTGGATCCGCCACTGACTGGGTGGAGTTGGAGGCGGCAGAAACAGTAGTGGTGAAAACAGGGATGCGGCGGGAGTGGCGGCGTCGGGTGGTAATGTGACGGTGGCGACAAGTACATGGTGGTGGCCACCCATTTGTATCTGTTTTAAGTTGCATAAGACCCTTTCTGACTCGTTGTATAACTTGAGTAGACCCATAGCTAATTATTTTTTACCCAAATCAATCCATTTCTTATTGAATCGGTCATAATTGTCAGGTCTAATTTCATATAATTAAGCATGTTAAGGAAGTTAATTAATCAGACTATGCTAATAAGTAATGGACTAGAGTACCTCTACGACAAGCATCGCCGGCAATGAATCCATCTCCGGCGTATCCATTATTACAGTGGCACCGGTACCCGAGTGTCTGATTCTCGAACGAGACATTCCGACAAGCTGCATTTTTATCGCAACCGCATTCCCCGCGAACCCACCAACCCAACTCCAGCTTCTGATAATCCAACACCGGCAGGACGCTCGGTGAACTGCTTCCGTTCACATCAGCTGTGACGGACGACAACAAAATCCGGCAACCGGCGGCTTCCAGTTTTTTCAAATTTATGAACTCTTCTCGATCTGGTTGGTCCTCCGAGTAACAATTTATGGTTCTATTAATTACCCAAGAATCATCACACTCTCGTAAGTTGAAATTGTTCTTAAGTCCACTAGCTGACAACATGCAATCGTTCAACGTCGAGCTACAGTTTTCTAAAAAAAAGCATTCCGTTTCGCGAAGTGATCGCGAAGTTTGTGTTATTAAATATTCGAATTTCTTCGTATTTTCGGTCACATTTTGCCGGCAGATTAATGCGTATGTGATCACTGGTTATATTCTGAACGATGTATTCTCCAACACGGATTTCTCCGGCTTCGGAACACTTGAGAGGAATTTCACAAGCATCTGAAAATCCAAAGGGGTAGGAAACAGAGTTTTCATGGCCTCCACCTCTACAAACCCGATTGCAGTTTGCTTCAGCAGATGTGATTATGAGGACCACGGAAAAGATGAGGATATGAAGAATCATGTTTGAGTATCTTTAAACTCAATTGTTGCTTGCTGAACTTCTTATGAAAAACGATGAAATTGAGAGAGAGAAAACCTTTGGAGAAGATGAGGATATGAAGAAGAATCTATGTATTTTGAAAGATTTTTCTAATACGCGCTTTAAAGACATACAAGTCAATTTCGTTTAGCCAATCAAAAGTCGTCAAATTTAACCCGCACATCGCGGCGGGAACCGGATTTTAAACGGTTGAGCCAGTGACATTAACGTGTCTAAGCACAAAATAAAACGCGGTTAAGTAAAACTATACCGGGACGTCAAAAAAAATAAACAAACAAACGTGAAAGTTGTTAAGGAAAAATCAGATTTCATATACTATAGGAGGTAAACTTTAAACTTTAGAAACATAAGGGGGGTAATAATGACATTTTACAAAGTTGGAGGTGACTTTTGCCACTTCAGTAAAGTTGAAGGGGGAGAGTGTTCGGTGGCAAATGCCACCGACACTACAATTTATGTAGAACTAGTTTTCCCCCTCTTCGCAGCGGGAGTTTTGTCAAAAAAAATTCCTGCTACGCAACAGTAGTTTGGTTGTTATCGGTTCGACATGTCAAAAACCATAAAGTGCGGCGAAGCTGTACGATGACATTAACATGTTAAGGGCGTGTTTGCGAACTTCGTTACACGTGTTATGGCGGTGACATTCACGTGATTAAGTACATAAAAACGTATGAAGCTGAGACTGATCGGTTTTGGAGATAGTTTGGTTATTATCGCTTCCGCTCGTCGAAAAACATAGAAGTCGTGTGTTGCGGCGGAGCGGTACAATGACATTAACATGGCTAAGGGCGCGTTTGCGAACTTTGTTACAAGCGTTGTGGCGATGACATTCACGTGGTTACGTAAATAAAAGAAATGTATGAAGTTGAAGCGGATCGGTTTAAGAATTATTAAATTATACTTATTTAAAATAAGATATAATTGAAATTTTTTTTATGATTTAGTAAGTTTTAATAAATTATCAGAATAAATTTTAGATATTAATTATTTAAAATCATTATTATTGTTTAAATACGAAATATTAGAGGCGGGAAACAAAAAACTAAAATTCATCAGAAGTCGACACTTGGTGGATGAAGATATTCATTTATTAGACCATGTGTGGTGGGGGCGTGGAAGGGGAAATGATCCACCACCTGGCCTCTTCATGGATGTGGAACACTTCCCCCATAGGGCGTGGATGGAATCACGAGGGAAGGGGCAAACCAAACACAAATCCGTCCAATCACAATCCGGCAACTAATTAGTCTTTTTCTTTTTTTTATTTTAATTAAATATTAGTTTTTGATTTAATTATTAAAAAATAAATACGGGGCGTGAAACCACTACGCACCTTAGTGATTTAGATAGTGATTGCCCCTTGTTGATGTGACAGTGACATTGTAGGGCGTAAATCACTTGTGCGTAAAACTACTACGAATGACATTGTAATAAGGATGCCTGAAATTTAGAATTTTCACCTAATTTTTTATTTCATTTTACTCCTTAGAAAATTTTAGGACTAGGCTATTCATTATACATCCTCCGTTCTCATATCCTATGAGTGAATGAAAAAGAAAAAAAAATTAATCAAATAGAGGTAGAAATAAGGAGCGAGACATTTTAGATTAATATAAACCAATTCCACAACACCATGCCAACCAACCGGCTATATTCTTGAAAATTCATTTAAAACAAGAGAATTTTAGATCATTCAATGTAAGAATGTGTTTCTGTTTCATCACCTATAGACCAACATAAGTTTCACATACAAAACGAAATAAGAAGTATTAACCGATTATTCATCGGTTGTTAGAAGAAGAAAAAAAACAAAACGCAATCAAAAGTCTAATTATATTGCTAGATTTTTCTATGTTTTCGATCAAAATAAGTATATACAAGCATGATAAATCATTCTTAAAGGATGCAATATGATTGAAATTTTCTAGATTGTAATTTTATTTCTTCTCATATTAATGCACAATTTACCTCTACTTTGATGTTTGAGGTGATTAACAAAAAATTTGATCTTTTGTTGCAAAATAATAATAGTTTTAAAAAAAGTGGCACAACAGACATTAGTTACAAGCATAAACTATTTTACCATTTTATACACATAATATACAAGAAAACAACACTATTCTGCTCAATTATCATCAGTTTTGTCAAGAAAACTCAACACAAATCCACTAACGATGCGTCTAGCAACAGGATTAGGAATAGAACGGCATAACCTACCATCGACGTATGCAACTATACCTGCAAACAAAAACCGTCCAACCCCCCATTTCCAAACAGATACCTTACTCTCTTGTTTTGCAACAGATCCAGTGGCCATGCTTTTTTTAGCACCAAACTTAAACTTATTATCCCATTTGATTTTAGAATTAAGATCACCGGCCTGCTTTCTCAACCACCGGATTGCGAAATTTACAAACAGGTGCTCACACAAAGTCAAAACCGTTGGAACAATTCTCCATTCCTGCAACAGCCAGCAAATCATCAGATCTCTAAATGGGGTGTCAAATTAATAGAAGATATATAGAGTTTATGTAGACTTGCATTTTGAACTCGAAGATGGCGTAATGAATAGGATGAAGTCTCTCCTGTCAATAATCCCTTGCTAACAAGGAAGCCTTTTACGTGGTCCATAATTTCATCTATAAGAACGCTGTTTGGTGGCAGATTCTTCAGTACAACCTACAAAGATTATTACATCCAACAAGGCTCTTGATTAGGGATGTTCATATAATGTCGAAACCGACTGAGCAGCTTAAACTGAAGCAAGTCAGCCGGTTCAGCCGTTTAGAGATTTACGCGGTTCGGTTTTAGCAGTTTGACCGTTTACCGGACAAATCAACAGTTTGGAACTTGGAACCGGTCGTTTAGCCTTTTCTATTAACTTTTCTTCTCATTTTTGGAATATGCAGTTATGTAATATATGGATTATATCTGTGAGCATCTTTATTATTTTAAAATTTTTAATACAAGCCAATGATTCTAAAAAAATCAGTTCAAACAGTCAAACCAGTCTACCCACCATCCACCCTGGCCGGTTTGGTTTTTCATTTTCTGAAACCACACTTAGCGGTCTGGCCTGGAATTTTTTTCAAAACCGGCCTAACCAAAGTGTGAACACCTCTATTGTTGATTATAATGCGTGATAATAGAATTCACCTAAGATAATTATAATGTAAGATAACAGGTGCCAGATGGCATTGGTACAAATGTACCTGGTCATCAATCACTCTGACTCTGAGATATTCATGCTTATACATTGTATCCAACATAGCTTGCAAATATCCTTCTATATATAACTGTGACATTTCAAGAAAACAATATCAAGGTGAAAAAAAAAAGAATATTTACAGAAAGCAAACAAACACATGTAAATACATATAAATTACCTCATCAATACCCGGATTACGATCAAGTTTAATTTTTCTATCTGGGCCACCTTCTGTGAAAGCACTCCCCAGTACAGATGGCTCCATTGCCAATTTCAGTATTCCTTGTTGAAAACCATTAAACTGTAAAAGAAAACATCAACATGAAATTGAAAATGAAAATCCTGATGCTATTATTTTTAAGCACAAAAGGTTATTATTTAAATGAAAAATAAGTTCACCATTCCATTGAACCCATTGGTTTCTGCCCCCTTCAGCACTGCATCTGAAACCTCAGTGACGGCAGCAAAAAGTATATTTGATCCAGCTGTTTTTAGCTGCAACATCAACAGGCTACATAGTTCATAATACTTGACATAAAAATTAAAATAGAAATAAATCTGAAAAAGCACTTACAGTTTTCCCTAAATCACCTAAATAACGCTTGGTCCCCGAGAAGCCTTTACCATCAATGCATTTACTGAGGAGTTTAAACGTACCTGCACATCATATCATACGATGTTGAAACATTAGAAAAACCAATGAAAATAGCAAACGACTATTAATTTAAATATCCATTTTCTGCTTGTGGTATACCTCTATGGTCATGTCAGAACATTTCACTCATATAGCCATGACATACACGAATCTTTGGTCACGTATCTACTTTTACTAACCTAAACCCAAATACTTTCATTCTATACGCGAATCTATAAAGGTTTCGTGTATCACATTAGTTTAAGTCATTATTGATAGGGAAAAGTATCCCATGGCTAAATGAGTGGTTTGTTTCTGAAATGGTTATATAGGTATAACACACTCCGAACAATGGTTACTTTCGGGATTTTCTCATATGTAAAATATGCAAGTCATAAAGAGTGAGGATACCTAAGGTTAAACCAGGAAGTTTGACCAAGCCGCTTGAAGGATCAAAAAAGACATCAAGGGATGATGAAGCGAGGTCATCAAAAATTGAAGCAAATGCAGGGGGAAGCAATGGGCTTCCTTTTGCAATATAGATTGCTCGCATCACATACCTACATAAATAAAAAATGAAAATGATGAGATAACAATACAACATCATAAAAAATGTATCACTTTAAATCAGATAATAGAACTAACCATGAATAATGCTGTGCACACTTAATAGAAAGTTCACTTATAGTAATTAAAGCATGCGTAACTAGCACACCATTCAGCTCTACAGTCTTGTTTTTAATTTCAGGAACCTAATAGATTATACAAAACTTAAGTTTAAAATAATTAAAAAAAAATCATATGAATGTGTAAAATTCTCATGACAGACCTTTATTACACTGTGCAGCAAAGTTCTCAGTGTCTCCTGTGTTGAATTATAGCTGGAATATGAATCTCCTGGGAGAAAGCTTGCTATGATCTATAAGAAATGTAATCAATGCTGTTAGTTTTTTAATAAAAAATGGTAAACAAATATATATTAGGCATATAGACATTAGCAATAAACCTTTACTGGATGAATCTCAAAATGATCAAAGTAATACTGCCGACTAGGAGTGTTCGGGTCACTGAGTGATTTTCTATAAAAAGGGACGATTTTCATGAGGGTTTCCTCATCCAGATTCAAGTCAACTGGCTACAAATACAGAAAATTTGCATTAATAATAGAAAAAAGAAAGAGAATTTTACTAAAAGATGCTAGGTTTCTGTTTTACCTGCAGAACAATGGATGAGTATTTTACTTGTCTGATATTTGAACTGGATGGGAGCAGAATTAGTACTACACGGAGCATGCTGTCAGATGTATCTGAGAATCCACTTTGATGCCTGCGGAGCATTGCTGCAAATGGAGCTCCGACCCACTTTTGATCCACACTCATAGACTGCAGTTAAATTACCTTTCAAATTAAATAAAAATATATATGGCACATAAAATAGGTATCATCATACTTCTATGAAGAGATACCTGGACCCTAATTTGATTAAGTTTTTGCTGATCGGTAAGCATGGAATCCAGACTGATATTATTAAGTCGCATAACAATGATTGGCGTGTATACAACTGCCCGCTCTGATTCTTCTCCCTTCAGTGACAAATTTATATGTGAATATAATAATTTTTTCATTAAAAGATAATATAGTTTTATCACATGGCTATTTAAACTAAGAGACTAACCTGTTGGGCACGTTCACATAAACTGATAGCAAATCTGGAGACTCTTACTGTAATTTTTGCACCAGGATAAAAAAATTTATCCAATTTGCGGCTGTCATTACGTTCACAAATTCTAAGAACTCTTGTGAGACCATCTGCATAAACTTCATAACCCAAATTCACCATCTGCGTTTCATTCAATTGACTAGAATTTGTCCGTTTAACCTTGTCTCCTGCCTTCATATCTAGAGAGAAATTAAACCCTAACGCTCTATGTTGCCCGACTTTATAGAACGGTTTCCATGCCCGCACTTTGTCCAAGTTGACTTCACGTAGAAGATGCAAACCTACAAAAGAAATTGATATCAAATTAATTATGAGTTCACGATAGATATTAAACAATGTTTTTACCGATTTACTAAGAGAAAGTACCACTTATTTGGACGACTAGCTTATGAATAAGAGATAAATCATTCCAGACATAATTAGCTTGCTTTGCAGATCCCAAAGTCTCTAGTTCTGTTGAACCCTGTGAGTTCAAAATAGCAAAAATACATCAAAAACCATGTTTTGATACGTTAAAGGATTTGATGACATACAAAAAAACTGTTTTTCCCCACCTTTTGATAGTAAGTGATAGATGCATCACGCAAACAGTTCTCAATTCTGTAAGGTAAATTCATGTTAGGTGGCCTATGGAATCGTAAAACAAGAGACGAATTCTCTTCTGAAACAATAACAACAGCAAATTCGTGTGTGTTTTCTTCAGTTTCAGAAACGTTTACAGATCTTCGGAATTTAATAAAAAATCTTCCCAATGAAGCAACACAAACAGGCCCCGACCAACCCAGTCCAGCCTCGTTAGGTCTAAACTGAATAAAAAGCAACGAATCATCTTGAGTATTTCTATGCTTTCTGATAAAGTTCTCAAAAATGCTAGTTTCCTGTTTTTTGCTTGTTTTGTTGCAAAGTTGTAAAGCTTTTCTCTGTTTACTGCTGACAGTTGTCATACCCTCCATGTCATCCTTCTCGTCATGTAGTCACAAAATAAATCATTAAGAGAAATTGATATATATATATTTCAAAAAGTTGGAATTTACAGCTAACCTCTAAATTACACTGACGGAGAGTGATTACTTCATCTGATTCATTCAGCACTACATATCTTGGACTCAACGACACTACTTGCGATGGAACAACTTTCCCAATAGATGAGTGTAATGAAACACCTAACTTTGTAATATATTTGAGCCCTGGTTTTTCTTCCCATCCTAGATTTATCTCTGCAAGGCCAGATACAGCATCCAAGTCCAATAACGCCTTTTCAGTTGCTTTGTCGTCTATTAATTTGAGGGACACTTTCTTTGTTCTAACGACATAAACAAATTAAATTAATTTATTTTAAACATTTAAGCTGATAGAAGTCAAGAAGTTATTATCGGTGAATAATAACTACCTAAAGAACCATGATATAGCGGACTTAGGGGGCAGCAAAGCTCCTAGTTGTGAATATCCTTGAGAACAAAGTTCCTCGGCTTCATTTCTGAATAAAAAAAAGTGTTGAATGAAATAGAAGTTGTGAAGCGTGAAAAATAATAAAGATGTCATACCTTGATAGAGGATTATGGTGAAGTGCAAGACAAAATAAACCAAAATCAGTGTTGTTCTTCAGTGTGTATGGTGTAAATATATCAGCCTGCAGAAATATACATGAATCAGCCTTCAAAGTCGAGGTTATACAAGTAAAATATACAGAGAAACATATATTATATATACCTCCAATATGCCCCTATGCCCACAAGACAACCTTAGAGAACCAAAATATCTTCCATCACCAAAGTTTAGTTCCATGTCCAAATTTCGATTATCTTTTTTCTGCTTCAGTAACTTTTTAGCCCAATCACCACAATTTACAGGTTTGCAGCTTAATCCAAAAGCAGTCAAAGTAACAGTAAAGAACATTGCTTCAGGGTTGGCATACAAATTGACACTTGACCCGCAAGGAACGATTGCATTCTTGCTCATGTTCTCACGGTCTTGTCGCAAAGATCGATCTGTAAAAAGATCAAAGTTAAACCTAAAAAGTCCACTTGAGTGAGAAATACAAAAGGATATTTGATGTTTCCTGTTACCTTTATCAGTCAAAAGCACGTGTATCTCTGATTGTAATAGGTTAGATATCTGAACAGTTGGAAGAATGTAAATTTCTTTTTGCTCTAGTAGTGAAACAGTTGAACCCCTTCTTTCTGATTGTAAAATAGGTACATCTTTTTTAGTGCTATGAATTAGAAAGTGCAAATCATCAATTTCACCTTCTTTTGATTTTGAAAGAGTACGAGCTGTACTGAAGGATGATTTTGCTGATTCAACTGGGAAAGCCTTCCGTACATGGTAACTTATTTTATCAAATAATCCAGATAAGCGAGCAGCTTTTCCTCCTTTTAGTTCATCAGACCATCCCATTGAGTCATCAGAAACTTTAGGTCTGAAAGAGAATATGATATTACCTGCCAAATGATTACAGAGAACGCAGGATGGTAAATTCACTTACCATTTAAAAAAAGTAAAAATACGAACTAGCAAGCTCATGACATACCAACACTTAAAGATCTTAAAGCTTTCTTTGATCCACCAGAAGCTTTTATTGCATCAAAAGCTGTTATAGAATCATCAATTGTACCCCCAGCATTAAGCACTACAGAAGCATGTTCGTTTTCATGCTCAGGCCGTTGAAATCGGAGCTCGACTGGGAAATCAGTTTTATTGTGTATTCTTAAAAGAGGAGAGACAACTATTGACAAGCCATCCTACCAAAACAAATTAAAAATATATTAATATATATATATATATATATAGTTAAATACTGAAATTCCAACATGAGTAGCAGTCATAGGTTGAGTAGGTACCTCAGATTTCCAAGAAATTTCTACAATAATAAACGGCCCGGGGAATGTTTTTGAATCTGTTTGCATACATCAGAGACAAAAGTTAAACTTTAGAACCAACTGCTCATCGGTGGGCCCATGGACCATTGTAAAAGTGAGTCATTAACCATACCATTTTTAGAAAGTATGCGTGTCTTCCAAGCAAATGTTCCAGCTTTTAAGAGTGAAAACTTAATTGGTAAGGTGTATAAATCCCCTGGCGCTGCAAGTTGGATCGAGACAATGGATGCTTCTGGAGGCTGATCTAAAGGCAGGTTCCTTGCATACACAAAATAACCCTTATCACAAATAACTTAATGTGATGTTAATAGAATAGCAATGTATTGAAAGTAAACATACATGTGATTTGATATAAACCTTTCATACTAACTGGTTGGGGCAGGTTATTAATCTATAGTTTGATATATTTAACTTTTAATACCAAAATTAATTTCAATACAAAAGCAACACAGATGTGATTAAATCAATAGACAATTTTGTAAACATATTAGGATAGATCTCGTGAGGTGCTGTAGAAATAATTTGTGAGGAAGTATTTGGATACAGCATATTGAATTATCTGAATACCAGTGTTGTAAAAATCGCTAGGCGCTAGTCGGGCGGTGGGGTAGGGCCTAGGCCTAGGCGGGATTAATCGGGGCCTAGGCGGGATTAATCGGATTGGAATTTTTATATGTAATTTTCAGTTTTTTATATATATACACACATTTTTATATGTAATTTTTATAAAAATGTTCATTTTTAAACCACACCAAAGGTTTTCGCTGGAATTTGGCAGAAAATTTCAGGTTTTCGCCGAAAATTTCAGGTTTTCGCCGGAAATTTCAGGTTTCGCCGGAATTTGGCTGGAAATTTCAGGTTTTCACCGGAATGTTCGCTGGAATCTGGCCGCCTAGGCGCGATTTGGACCGTCTAGCGATTTTTGGACCGACTAGGTCAAAATTCCTCAGCCGAGCGCCTAACGATTAATCGGCGCCTAGGCGCAATTTTTACAACACTGCTGAATACTTCATCACAAGCTCTATTCTAACATATTAAACAAGATATCCAAATGTTCTCGATAGCTATTTATATAGTATTTCATTTAGAATATGAATTTACGGTAAAAGGAACACACAAAAGAAGCTGAAGAGTTTTATAACTCCAATATTATAAATTAATAAAGAATACCTTAAAAACATAGTTGTCAACTGTTTTCTGGCTATTGTAGCATACTGCTTATCTGGAAATTGACAAAGAAGCATAAGGTCTGACTGGTTCTCAACCTGCCAATTAGAAAGCAACATAACTGCATGTCAAAGATAATAATAGAATCTGGTATAAAAAAATACATGTGTGGATGCTTATACGAACATATAATCATACGCAGGAGTTAAATATTTAAGTCCTTTTATGGTTGCATGACTACAATTTCAAGCAAATCGGGTGCTCAAATATTATCTAATTAGGATATACCTTGCAGCAGTTTGCCAGAATCACAGAGCTTTGAATTGCATAAGGACCAGCCAAATCCAGTTTTCCAATCACAAACAGAAGTATGTCCAGAGAGAGCTCGATCATTGATACACGGAACTGTTAATCCATAATATAATTTCACTTTTCCATCAACAACAAAAAGTTAAAGCAAACTATTATTGTATGCCTACCTCTTTAACTCTAGTATAAAAATGAACAGGCATTTTATGCAAAACAGCTCCTGAACCATAGTTTTGGAACCTAGATCGCCAGAAAATGCTTACTTCAACTGGATGTAGAAACGTGCTCCTGCCATTGAATACTATATTAGAAAGTTCTATAAGAACATATTTGCAAAAACAAAAGAATCACAAATACTCCAATGCATGCCTACCATAAGTTTCTCTGAGCATCAAAAGAGTATAGCTCAACTACAAGTCTAGCCACCACCCTGGTTTTAGTATTCAAAATCTGTATGATAAATTCAGGAGTGGCCATTGACATTTGAAGAAGTGGGAACTTTTCAGTTGCATCAGAAAGTTCATGATATATTGTTAGAGAAAATTTGTCCATAATGACATTAATAAATAGTGAATTCTTTTCTGCAACAGCCTTAGATTCCTCCACTGATGAGTTATTCAGCAATAACGGGTCACGAGCTAGAGAAAAATCCTGAAAAACTTTCCACTTGAATGGATTTCCAGGACCGCTTACAAACTCTAGAACTCCTTCAACAAAAGCTACAGAACAGTTATTCTTTTTATTTATCAGGTAAAACAGATTTTTTTCTGCATTATTGTACGACTCCAGCTCACTGTCATCTTCAAAACTTGAGGACTTGAAAGGCCGTGATCGCCAAAGTGCTGACCCGCTGTTACCAGAGCAGGAAAGCTCAACAAAATTTGATCTGGAATTACAGTTTAATTGCAGGTGTTCCCCTGATTCATTCTTGGCATACAATGAGGTCAATGTGAACCAGAGATATGACGACTTCCATATTCTTTGATAATGATACTTCACCTACACAAAGTTTAACTTAATATCATTACAAACAACTACTAATGTGGTTTCAAGAATTATTATTGTGATCAGAGTATGCAAACCCTGAAAAGAGCCATCTCTCCAGCAAGTGAATAATGCATTGCACCAGCCAAATGGTACTTTCTTTCTGCACCTTCTACAGCAATGTACATATGTTGGTGGACATCTTGAATCGCAATTATACTCCCTATAATGTATGAAACACAAAAGCTAGTAAAGTATAATGTATTTTTCCTTTTAGGTGATAAACTTTTCAACTACAACAGAAATAAAACAAGATATTAAGAAAGAATACCATCTTGGACCATCTCCTCGAAATTTCTCGCAGGTTCCTCATCATTATGCAATTGCATTTGCTGCACACTGGCAGTTGTTTCTTTGCTGGAGACCCCAGAAAGTTCAGCAACTGAAAGCAACATCTGAAGCCATAATAGCATGAAATAGAAGCATTAACATAAATTGACATTGCCACAGAACATATGCAGCATGTTCTTTTGTTACAAGTAGAGATTACAATTTCAACGCATGTATTTATGAACTCGTAGATCCACGCTATGTTTTAACTTTAACGTGTCAAAGGGGTATAATCAATAAAAAGAGCTTAAAAGGAAACCGATCAAACGGGTATAATCAATAAAATTAGCATAAAAGAAAACATGTCAAACGGATTGAAAGTCGCCCAAAGTGTATTTTGCATGCATAAACCTCCTGAATGATTTTATTCAAAAAAATAATTTTTAATCAAAATAACATAAATTTGTAATCGTATTTGACTAATTATTTATAAAAAGAAAAAAAATTGGACAAAAAGTGTTCCAGGTCAACCCGAGCTATTTCAACCCGTACACAAAGTATCATTTTGACCAATTACCCAACCCACTCGACCCACCCACTTTGCCACCTCTAGTTATAAAACATGTATTATGCAACTTGAAGCTCAAAGTTGCAGGTATGTACTACTATATATACATAGATTTTCTTTGTAGCACACATTAAGCTTTTTCAAATTTAAAATAAACATGATATGTAATCCTCACCTGAATCTCAGGTAAGGATACTGTCACTTCAAAACCTGAAATAGAACCACTACCAACCCAAGGTTGATTTGATTTCAATGTATCAGACGGGTCCTGTGGTACAGGCTCTTCAGCAGATATGAAACAGCTTAGTTTCTTTAAAATATAGTTCTCAGAGCCTTGATGGGAATCAGAACTGGAGCTCCTTGCATCAGTTGCTACAGATTGAATCTCATTTGTCTTACCTAATGCTGCTTGCGTGTCTTTTGGATCTAAATAAAAAGATGGATCACTAGATGTGCTAGAAGACATAAGAGGAATCAGAACTTCACTGCTTTGATGTTTGTTAGATTCTTGAAGAACTCGAGAAAGAATTGACAACTGGGGAAGAGAAAATGATAACTTTTTCCTCATACTGACAACTTTAAGGTTTAAATTTGTATCAGCACCAAACAAAAGTTCATGAAGTCTTCCTGCATAAAGTTCAACACCAAAAGATGTCAAGCATGTTCCTATAAGATATGATAAAAGGAAAGAGAGTCATACCAGATTCATCTCTAGCAAATAAGGCAAGATAAAACTGAGAGAGGTCCATGGTAAAATCTTCTGGAATGCCCCATGTAGTGATATTTGCACTATTGCCAGCTGGCAGGTTTTCCTGAAATGATGACCTGCCAGGTAAAAGATGTCTGATGCGACGTATGTATGAATTTCCAAATTGAGAGAACATCACAGCTGATGTGGTTTCAAGGAAGATAAGGCCACCCTGCCAAATACATGTCAGCAGATCAAGATACATTAACTCTTTCATTTTTTTTTCATAATTACTAACACAACCTAGTTAAATCAACATAGCTTCAAGTAGACCACTACCCAAGAGAAACATTGAATTCAATCGTGAAAGAAGGCATGAAATGGCAAAACTGGTACCTGACAATGGCAAGAGACTGTTGTCTGACAGCCATGTTCAACAGAAAGAGATAGCTCAAGCTTACTTGGCTGATGTTTTCCAACTATTACATCCTTTAAAGGGCATCCAATTAGATAAAATTCACTGCAGGAGATTCTTGCAATTAAACAAGTACTTTCTGAAATGGAATCTTCCATTGTATGTGAAATATTACTTCCAGAAGTAGAATTGCCACCTGCTCTGTGTGATGATGATAATTCATTGGGAAGATATGTCACAGATAAATTAAATGTGCAATTGGAGATTGATAATTCACATATATGGTGAGACTGCATGACATCATTTTCATATCTGAAAATAACAGCTCGTAAACCGTAAAAATCAGCAAGCCCTTCCATTCTCCCTTTTTTCTTTTCATATGAGAAATTCATATGTATTTTCTGAACAGAAATCTGAATTCCATTATCAGGCAAGAAGTGCACAGACAGATTTTGGTTCATAAAGGATTCAGAGATTGTCACTTCATTCTCCATGGCACCGATTTTCCTTGACTTTTGAATGACTAAATCCATTGACCGGATTTCAGAAGTGCATTTAAGAATATAGAGTGTGCTCCGAATGACCAAGGATTTTCCAGTACTTGTACTCAGCAGCATCTCATTTTCAGATCCAGTATGCAAAGTCTCTTGAATACTTAAAAGATGAGAATTTATAGGTGTTGATGAGTCAACTGTGGTAACAGCACGTGATAAAGAAAGCATCAAACCATTAACCGCCTGTCACACAAGAAATGGCAAGGAGGTCACCACAAATCCTCATAACAAAATAAACGAAAAGGCATAACTACCGCTTCATCACAGAACCAAATTTATGTCCAATTCAAAGAAAATAACTGAAGTTGTTATAAGGAATCATGGAACATACTAGGGGCTTGATTCACAGATTTTTTTTTTATGGAACTAAAATCTGTTACGAATTGGAATTTGAAAAAACTGAAATATATCAAAGGAATTAGAATTTGAAAGAATTGGAATTGGAATATGTCAAAAGAACTAAACATATGTGATACGTTATTAAATTAGTTATATGATTATCATCTCTAGAAGGTATCTAATTGTAATATTTTTCTCTATATATAGAGCTCTTATGTAACCATGTTATACACAATCACTCTCGTGGTTTAATTTGGTATCACAGCCAAGTTTCTCATAAACCCTAGCCACCAGCACTGGTCGTGTCTCACCTAATGAGGCACAGCCCACACTTCTAAACCCTAGACGATGTGTATGGTACAATAGTCTCTCAAATTAGTTGCTCATATTAGCCGTTGGCCTAGCCACCACCACATGCCGCTCAAAACAACCGCTCACAATGGCCGCTCATTAGGGTCTAGTAGCATAAACAACATGCTCTCCGAAACTCTAGCCGCCATCACAGGCCGTGTCTCACCAAACTCTAGCATAAACAACCTACTATCTAAAACCCTAGCAGCTACAACAGGCCGCTTCTCACACAAACATAGTACCATATGGTCCGCATTCAACAAGAGACCGAAACTCCAAAAATCGCCGTCGTGTTGCGGCCCACGCACTGCCATTGGATCTAGCTGGAAATAAAAACCATGATCCTTTTTTATCGTACGCAGTCGCTTGCCGCCGTGTGCCAGTGCTTGCCAATTCCCAAACCTTAAAAGCAGTTCAGAAACACACAACAAAAAATCTCTTTACGGTTCAAGTCGCAGGTCATACCCGTCCTTAGCTTGCAGGGGGAATATTAGATTGGTTATATCCAAGCAAACCCTATTATACCCAATCAATATACAATTACTCTTCACAGTTTAAGTTTCATTTAGTTGGGAAAATAATCATGTTTAGTTTGTAAATATGTTAAACAAATTGGAATGTGGTTGTGGTGGTGGTGGTTGTCGGGTGGTGAGGCGATGATGGAGTGGTAGTGGTGGCGGCGATGATGGGGTAGTGAGTCAATGGTGGTGGTGGTGGTGTGGCGAGGGTGGTGAGGGAGGAGGAGATTCCAATTCCTTTGGTTGAATTTATTTACTATATGGAATGAATGTTGGATTCCTTTACTTGAACGAAGTGGAGGGAATTCCTTCCAATTATAATTCCTTTATGGTCCCAATTAAAGTTTAAACATGTTATCCCTTGAATTCCATATTCCAATTCCAACGAATTCTCTGAACCAAACGGGACTAAGAGTTGTAGGTATAACAGGAAAGTTTAAATTACCAGGGAAAAATAAGATCACCTCAACTAAACCAGATAATTCATCAATATATATTACACCCGAGAGCCCTATAGCATTTCCATGTAGGAGCGCAGAAAAAACACTTGAACTCCCGCCAAGTGACCAAGTATCTTTCCTGTCATACAAAGTGAAGAAAACAAAAGAATAAAGCACAATGACACTTAGCAAAAAGAACAAGTATTGTGAGACATAAAGTA
Organism: Smallanthus sonchifolius; assembly: GCA_023525975.1. Taxonomy (NCBI): domain Eukaryota; kingdom Viridiplantae; phylum Streptophyta; class Magnoliopsida; order Asterales; family Asteraceae; genus Smallanthus; species Smallanthus sonchifolius. The sequence goes on along the minus strand of CM042041.1, from coordinate 52,197,753 downwards.
CACACATTAGACAACTATCACTTTGCTATCCCTGGCAAGAGAACTATGATGTGTTGTTTGTGAATATCAAAGTGGTTTCTTTTGCATCGTGAATGAAATAAGAACTTATTATATGGAAAATAGGTGGAAATTTTGTCCAATTAATTAAACCCCCACATTTACCTCATCTAGCTTGACTTCAATCACACGGTAAAGAAATAGTTCAAAGAAATCCCAAACTATTTAGTTAATATTTACTCAAGTACAAATACTTATTGTTCCTAGTGCAGGCTATCTCACTTGCAGTATGAGTTGGAATTATAGATTATAGTTTCATTGGAATTAACACATACAGCAAAACCTTCTCAAGGATATGAAGACTGCACTAAGATAACCAGTCAATAAATTATTGTAGATGCTGATCTTAGTTTCAGAAATATAAAGGTATTATTGAAGGGTTATGATAGGGAGTATCAAATGGAGCTATGTTGCAAAACCATCTAATGTATGAACTAGGAGGACTTAACAATTAAAACCCGGGACCCAAGGCCCATCAAAATGGAGAACATCACACTAGTTTGGAAATGGTCATAATAGCTAAAGACAGTCTAGAATTTTGAGACAATAATTTGGGAGCAACTCAACTAACTAAAATAGAATAACAAATAAAACAAAAACTCCGTTCTTATCCCATATGAAAGGTAACAGAATTTACTGCCAAAAAAAAACAAGATTGAACTCCACCATACCTTACTGTTGAAAGTTGAATTGTTATTGGCTTTAGTGATATAATCTGGGATTGTTGAAGTTCAGAGTCATCAAGGTATGCATTTATACCATGAATTTTCAAGTAGGCATCAAGGGCTATTTTCCCTTGACACTTGTAGTTTTCCTTCATATGCATGCACTCTGTTCCTTCATCATATAATAATGTAGAATTAGATGCTAGATTTGGTGACATCATGAGCTCAGTGTTTTTACAATCAAATGAAAGATTAATATCGCCTACTGCTTCATGCAGATTTGTAATCCTGCTGTGCAATCTGTCCCTTCTCAGTGATACTCGGATTTGAGGACCAACAATATATACTCCAACTTGATTTAGCCTTTCTGGTAATACTTTATTGAGTACTATTTCCATTTCAGCAATTAATGAATGATAATCCCAAACCCTCTGTGGTGGGTCCCTAAGGGATGTTAAAGTAGAAGATTGTACTTTCTCCATCTGACTAAAACCACTTTGCATCTGCTGAAAAAGTAGAGTTAACGATAATGTTGATGAATATTCCAAAGAGAAATCTAATTGTCCCACTGCCAAACAACATTTAAAAAAGCGATTACTCAAACCATTGTGGCCCTGATCTTCCAATAAATGCTTAATTTCACAGAGAATGAACGGACTTTTTAAGTTCTTATCCATAGTGTTTTCAAATTCTGCATATGATATCTTCCAATCCAACCACATTTGATTTAAAAGACTTTCTAGCAGTGGGAGAGAGACCATTTCAGTATGAACAGCACCAGCATCGGCAACCCCTTTTTGGTCAAAAACAGGAACAGGTTTACCCCATAATATAGTTTTTGAAACTGAAACTTCAGAATTCTTGCGTTCTTTTACTGCAGTAGATGAAGACACAACCTTGAAACTCCCACAAGATAAAACCAAATGATTTTCACAGATGTTTTCATTGTAAATAATGATAAATGTGTCAAATATTAGGGAGAAAGAAAGAAGGTCCAAGTGTGAAACCTTCCTGTCAGAAACAGTTTTATCACCAACATCAGGTGTGGTGCTATCAGGAGAAACTGTGATTGAAATTTTCCCCAAATTCAATCTGTAACAAACATTTGGGCAGGAATCTTCTGGAAGAACTCGGATCCTTTCCATATTAGGATCACCAGCAAAAGAATTTCTCAGCATTATCCAGTGTATTATTGAGTTAAACATGCTACAGATAGTGCTCCATATAAGACAAAATAATTGGCAAGTACTTTGAAAATACACCAAGTATATACGGAATGGGAGCTCGTTTTTAATTGGGACAAAATCTTTTACTTTTCTGTATCGAACTACTCGGCGTGCCAGTGCAATACCTGGAGTGGGTAATTCTTTCTCAATTTCAGAAATTATTTCCCATTGGCGCCTAAAAGATTCTGAAAACACCAGGTTTTTAGACATATTTAATGTGGACCTTTTTATCATGATGTCCATAGGATATCCAACCAGTGAAAGTAAATTCTGCCATGCATGTATATAACGCAACCATAAGCAAACAACACTTGCTAATTTCCGCATTGACCATCGTCGTGTTGAGATCAAGGACCTGATTCTGGTAGCAGTTTCTTTCCAGAGTTGTTTACCATTTCTTACTGGCGATGATTTTCTTGATAATTCTCTCATAGTAACTGATATAGTTGAGATATCCGCTGGAGAAAATGAAAACCCTAATTCCTCAATAGAACAATGGAGTTCAATCAACTGAAAATCGTTCAACTTCAAGGAAGTGATGATATCAGTTGCAAAACACAGTTGGGTAATACGATCATGGCTTTTTAAGGTTGTATTTAAATCTCTGATTTCAAGATCAAAATAACTATCTTTAGAGTATACAAAAAATGAACTGATGTACCCTCTAAGAAAACTTTGAGGTTTGACTAGTCGAGAGTCTGCGTTAACCTCCTCTATCTCCCACAAGCATTCAAAAGAGTCATCTGAGATGGAAGAGTGAATTAGTAATTTGACATCAGACATCTGTAAGGAGCAGTAGTTCAGGATAAGCACAGGTAGAGAAGAGGTTTGGTTTCTTGATGGGGAAATATCAGCAAGCTTTTCCATAATACCATGCAAAGCACTACCCTGTGATCGATCCATCATAAACTCACTAGACAATATGATAAAAGCAGAGAAAAAGATAACATGTTTGAAATAAAACAGAACTTTTATCAACATTTCACAAATTCATTGGCAACTTCCTTCATTGATATGCACAATTACTAACAGTAGCATTGTAATACCAAACTAACCATACATTGAATTGAATACATTAATATTTCCTGATCCACCAGATTACCTGTTAACATCTAAAACACCCTAGAAATAACCAACATATCACATATTTACTGATAATCTGTATTCAATCTTTTTCATCTGTTTGTTTGTATGATGTACAGTATAATGATAGACTACACACAAACTCACTTACAGACGCATGCCTTAATACTCTAGATTTACATTTATTAGTCAATTCGATATCGAAGCATGTCAAATCAGGTTCGCTCCTGTTAATTATAGTATTCAATATTAATATATTAGGGTTTATTAGTAATAAGCCCATGGGCCCGGTCAGGTTTCTATGGTTTCTAGTTCGTTAGGGTTCCCCTCTATTGTAGTTACAGATTTCAGATCTAATATTATATTCCAGTCTCTTTTACAGTTCCAAAGGATGACAAGTTCCTAATCATCAATTTAGACACATTGATACTAAAATCGAGTACAAAACAGTAAAATGTTAGAACTTAAAATGCATTACCTCGGGGTCAATTTCGCGTAGAACCTTCTTCTTCTCCTCCATCAGCACATCTGAGGGTTCCAGGTTCCTTCCCCTCCCCTCCACTACCCTAGCACATCAAGCAACATTGCAAAAATCAATCAAAAGCTCAAACTGCATAAGTAAAAATGTAAACATACACAGATAAATGCATAACCTAGGGGATACGGTGACGTGGAAACCCAGGACTTCCCAATTGAATGCCGAAGCAGACCAGTTCGATATCCGAAGGCTCAATCGATCGATTCTGAAATCAGTGAAGTAAAAGCTGCTAGAATCGTCTAGAAGTTCGTTGAGTGCTGAAACGTTGAAACGGAGGTTTTTGGCGATTACGTGAGAACGAAGAAACCCTAGGTTGAGTTCCAACTCCGGTTCTTGTTGCAGCCATGGTTGCAGTACAGATGTTAACTTGCGCTTGATCAAGCGAGCTATAAACATGGCGGTTAATTCAGAGGAAGAAGGTTTTGAATGCAGAAATTAAAGCCATTTTTGAAAAGATTTGTTGAGTGTATGATCAGTGTTCATCGGATTCTGATAGTTGTTAATTGTTATCGTCTTCGCGGGCTTGAAACTGAAGTTTCTGAAAGTCAAGGGTACAGGTTGCGAAAATATATATTTTTTAATTATAATGAAATATTAGAGCATCATTAACGTATAAATCATTTACTATTAACTCAATTATTACACCGATTAAATAAATACAACATTTTGTAAACCGATAGTTTCTATGATTATCTATATGTTGGATGTTATCGATGAAGTAAAAATTATAAATAAAAAATACGAAAAATTTAAAAAATTATAAAATTATATTTTAAGATAAGATATATTTGAATTTTTTTTATAATTTAATAACTTTTAATAAAATATTAGAATAGATTTTAGATATTTAACTACTTAAATTATTATTATTTAATATGAGAGAGTTATTTGATAGGAGAGAGGCGGAAAACAAAAATCTAAACTTCATTTATTACAATAAGGATTACAACCAATGTTTTTAAAATCGGATCAGACAGTGAGTCATTCGTTTTAGAAGTTCCATGATCGAACTAGTTCGGTCTGCTTCAGAAAACACTGATTACAACAGCAGCAAGATGATGCACTCTATTAGCTATTTCTTTTTTGAGTTCACCATTTAGATTTAGTTTAAATAATCCCCGTTGAAACATGATAGTACTAATGGTACAAAACTCACCATAATTATAATGAAGAATTGGTGTTACTGTTGATGTAGAAGTTCAACACTGAGTTTGAACTACTTAGTGTTCTACTAAAGCATTGTGAAGCTTACTTAATACTAAGGCCACCGGGAGTGGTACCAGGTTTGCAGGCGGGTACATGGCGGGTTCGCGGGTACACCGCCGCAACCCAAGCGGCTTTAGCAGGTAGTGGTCAACGGGTAAGCTCGGCGGGTATATTAACCCGTTCAAATTGGAGATGAAGCCGCTGAAATTGGAGCTAGTCGGTGGTAACTAGTCGTCAAAAATACAACTAAGTTGTAGCAGCTGAGAGCAGTTGCAACTGTCATCACAGTGAAGTGTGCATCAACAATAACTTGAGCGATCAACTGTAACTAAGTTACTATACAGACATAGTTACTACTACTGTTTCTAAATGAATACCAATGGTTTTAACCGTCAACTAACATATCTTTTACGAAGAGTTGTGTCATTTTAACAAAACGTTGTGATGGTTTCTTAACTATAACACACAAGTCTTTGGTTATTTTCTCGTTCATGTCTTTCATAACAGAATATCTCATACCCATTCCTTGTTTTCTCTTTGAATTATTCCATTGAATTTTAGAGAGTACTATTAAAATATTTCAATATAAGAGTTACCCTTACATGATTCAAAGAGATATCAAGGGCTAGCCAACACTATTAAACATACAACCTCTTACAAACCTAAGTGATCTCCAGTTGTTCAAACACTTTCTATATTATAAGTGAAACCATAGATTACCGAGAGAAAAAAAAGTTTGTGAGCAAAATTGTAACATTATTTCAAACACTTACATATACTAATGAGTGATGACACTTATCAAGATTAGAGAGAAGTAGTAAATGTAGTTTCTAGCTTGCTAAGAGCATGGGGTATATCCATGTAATTATGATGTGATTTGATAATAAAGTGCATTTCACGTGGCGTCACGTCAGATTCTAGAAAATCATGTCACCCATCACTAGGCAAGGGGTATACCCATGTGGTTGTGATGGTGTGATAATTTAATGTTTATTTTTTTATTTTTATTTAAATAAAATAAAACATAATAAATAATATTCATTAATAATAAAAAAAATTACATTAATAATTAAAAAAATTACATTAATAATAAAAAAAATTACATTAATAATAAAAAAAAGTTACATTACTAATGATTTGATTTTTCGAAAACATACTCAATCAAGTCCGCATTTAGTGCGTTATGAATTTCTCGATTGCGTATTTCTTGACGGTTTACTCGCTTTTGATCTTCTTCAATTTCTTCGTACGTAACCTCCTCCTCATTCGGGTTGTATTGACAAATTGTCGCTCCTTGATCCTCTAAAATCATATTATGCAAAATCACACAAGCATACATAATGTTCCGGATTTTGATTTGAGACCAAGATCGAGCCGGCCTCTCTATTATATGCCACTTATTCTTCAATAAACCGAACGCTCGTTCAATATCTTTTCTTGCCGTCTCATGAGCCTTTTTTTATAATTATTACGTTTAATACCTTCCAAGCACGTAAGAGACTTGACAATTGTTGCATATTCCGGATATATTCCATTGGCTAGATAATACCCACGCTTGTAATGCGATCCTCTAAGTTCAAATAATGAGTCTGGTGCGGTTCCGTTGATCATATCGTCGAATATAGGCGATTGATTAAGAACATTAATGTCATTGTTCGCACTGGCAACGCCAAAGAATGCATGCCAAAACCATATATCATTTGAAGCCATAACTTCAAGCATAATACTTGGTCGAGGATGATTAACGCATGCAAACTGACATCGCCACGTATTGGGGCAATTTCTCCAATCCCAATGCGTGCAATCGATGCTACCAAGCATCCCGACAAATCTGTGTTTAGCTTCATGAAAAGCATATAACTGTTGAATGTCGCTAGCCGACAGTTTATGTAAATATCTCTTACCGTACAATAAAATTATAGCTTTAGAAAACTTGTAAATACATAACATGATCGTTCGTTCTGACATCTTCAAGTAATCGTCAAATGAATCACTAGTAGTACCATACGCCATTTGACGAATTGCGGCCGTACACTTTTGAATGGAGGTGAAGCCAACCCGACCTCTAGCATCAACACGTTGACGGAACCAAGGCACGTCTCTCTCGAGATCAGTATTAATTTTTAAAAATAATCTCCGACTCATTCGAAACCGTGTATTAAATTGTTCCCCCCGTATAAACAACATTCGTCAAAGTAATCTTTAAGTAAAAGTGTGTTAGCCGCCGCCCGGTCACGGTTGAGACGTGCGCTTCGTTTTAATGGTCTTGAGGACGATTCTGCCTCTTGCCACCACCTAACCGCCGCCGATGTCATAGCTACGAACGCCATTACTCGGGCTTCCTCGCTTGATGATGAAGACATTTTAGAATAGTGAATAGAAGAGTAGAAAATTAGAAATGAGTGTAAATATTATGGAGTAAAATAAGGTATTTATATTGAGTAAAAATAATATTATTAATTATTAAATTTATTTTGTTCAAACGGTTGAAAATAATACCGTCCAACGGTATTATTTTGTTTCAATTCAAACATGACTCGCGTGAAAAAAATCACGACAACAAAGGACGGCGTGATTTATTTTTCAAGGGGGCGGTGTGGGTATTGAATCACGCCGTGATTCAAGGCGCCACGTAGGACGACGTCGTGATAAACCGGTGTATACCGGATGGCCTAAGGGAAGATTATTGATCCTAATCAAGATTAGGGAGTAGTTATAGAGAAAATGGTTACTACAAATATTAGGGAGATGCTTGATTAAGGTTAGATGGGTCATTTTTGTGTGATTAAGGATGGATGGAATTGTTCGCATACAACCATGAAAGAGTTATATAATTGGTCCTCTAATTATATCTCATGTTGATTATATGTTTATGCCAAAAAGTAGAATGGTTTCTCTTTCTCTTCGGTTTGATTCATTTGCTATAATTCTACGATTTGTAATTCATTCGTACTAAACAAACCATAAGCTTTGTATTCTTAAATTGATTTCTATCGACCTTTACATGAAACTTCTTTAAGTTTTTTGTGCAAATTTAACAAACATGGAACTTTAATATGTAAAAATTAAGTTAAGAAAGGATGTGAATTTTTATGGCATTATAAATTAAAAAAACTAATAAAATACATATTTTTTTATTTAAAAACAAAATTAAAACGGAAGAACATGAGTATTGTTTCAGTGAAATTTCAAATCATGATAACAGCATTTTATTAGATTTTTTAAATAGAGTTAGTTACATCGATAGCCCCTGTGATTGACACTTTTTACAAGTCTGGCCCCCGTAAGCGCTAAATAGCAAGGTTGGCCTTATCACTTTCTGATTTTGTAACAAGAATGACCCTTGGTATGGACGGACGTCTATTTCCTCCGTTAAATGGCCACACGTGCATCCCATATGATGGCCAATTCACAGGGCTAGCCCAATAGGCCTACGGGTAACACACCCGTAGTAGGCCTAACATCTCAAGGGGCCCAAAAAAAATTTAATTTTTTTATATATATAAAATTTTTTAGGCTTTAAAAAAAATTAAGCCTTTTATAAAAAGTAATTTTGAAGACTTTTTAAAAACAATTGGGTCTAACAATTAGTATATTAAAATTGTTACTGTTGGGCCTTTTTTTAAAACAACTGTTGCTGGGCTGGGCAAGACCAGCGCTCTCCACAAGAAGACCAGCGCTGTTGCTGCTGATGCTGATCGAAGTCTCCACCAGACAGAAGACAAGCGACCAGAGACGCTGTTGCTGCCTCCCTCCTCCACCACGGCTTGCTTAGCTAATTTAATGACTTAATGGTTTAGCCCTAATTTAGTGATTTTGAATTGTTAGAATGATTATTTGATTAGCCCTAATTGAATTTGAATCTAATCCAACCCATTAATGTGCTTGCTTAGCTACCCTTGTTCTACCTTTACTGATTGATAATTTCTAGAAATCAAACACCAAAGTGCCAAGTTCTTTCTTTTATGTTGTAGAGATCAAACATATCAATTTTGATTTTGTAATTAGTTTACTTGTATATGTGTTTGGATGGGAATTACATTCAATTTTTAGGAAATTGGTTACCCAAGGCTTGTTAATGAATGAAAATCTTGCTGTGATGTTTAGATACAAAGGTGCAATTTTCATTTGTGAATGAGATTAGCAAGTGAATGCGAATCTTTTGAACATAGTTTGTCTTGATTCAAGTGTCATCATAGCTACAAAAGAAACCTGACTCTTCCTTGATCTTTTTTCTTTAGAACAGTGTCACATTTCTATTGAGCATTGAGGCGTAAAGTATGCATTATTAGTTTAGCTTCAGAGTAATTGAGTTTGTGTTGATTAGTCAAACCTTCTTTGTAACCTTAGCAAGTACCAATAGCTTAAGCTTGTCCAGCTGGGCTCCTAATATTTGTTGTATCAAATTCATGGCTCATTGCTGTTAGATATGGAGCCTGATCCTGACTTCAAACGGTGTATAATTTCTGGATAAAAATTTCCTAAACTTATTCTTTTGTAGTTGGTCATTCCTTCTTTAATTGACCTTGGTGCTGCCGTTATACTTCCATGCCTCTCCTACTCTATCCATCTACCCCACCACACTACCTTTCCCCTGCTACCTTCTTTGGCTTAGCTTCTCCTAAAAAAAATTAGTTTATAAAATTATATATTTCGTTATAGGCATTTTTTTCGACTCGTGTAGGGTATTCGAATCCTCGGGACCAGCTCTGCCAATTCAATCATTTCAAGCCTAACACATAACTTCGTTTAAAACCCCCACCCTTCCCTTAATTTCCAACGGTAGAGTCTCATCGTCTCATTCATTGTACCTCAAACCCCTTCAATGGCAACCTGCTTTGTGGTGAGTTAGCAACCGTTCGAAATGCGTGGACCAATTGCAACCCTGGTCGTCGCTTCTACAGTTGCTCTAAGACTATAAGAGTTCGGATTTGTAATTTTTCATATAACTTCATTCTTAAGAACGTTTTACATTCGCAGGAGTCGCGATGTCATGGAATTCTAGGATGGATTGACCCGCCTATGTGCCCTCGTTCTGTTGAAATTATGCCGGGACCGGGAGGTTAACGTACTAAAAGCCCGAATCAGAATGATGAAAAAGTTAATCCTTGTTTTGTTCATGGCATTAGGGTTTATGTTTATGTTTTGATTTGAAGAATAAGCTGGTCGTTTTTTGTTCTTTATATTATGTAATAGTATATGTTGTCATTTGTAGTTGTAATGCATGATGTTATGTAATAGAAGGCATTTTGAAGATGTATGATTATATTGTAATGGCTAGTTGTGCAATGTTTACTAATGTTGACAAGTGCATATAAGTAAAGTATGTGCAATGCTTACTAATGTTGACAAGTGCACAAGTGAAGTTGTTTTGAAGATGTTTGCTAGTATTGTAATGGCTAGTTAAACAACCTAAAATGAATTATTCTACAATAATGTTAAATACAACCAAAACCTATTTTATAAGCCAATAATTAATAATGTGGAGCCATGTTAAAGACAACCTAAAAAACAATTAAAAAATAATAATAATAACAAAATTGAAGCAAAAAAATAAAAGCACTTTATATGCCAATATGCAGCTATGTTAAAGACAACCTAAAACCTATTTCATAAATCAATAACGAGAACAAAATTGTAGAAAATAAAGGCATTTCATATGCCAAAACCATAACAAAATTGTAGCAAAAAAGACACTTCTTAAACCATAATGTTAACATATTTACAGCCAAATACAATCCATAATCCCAAAAAAGGCGACGCTGGCTGGTGTAGCTACGACGATTGGGCGTATTTTGTGGTTATGCACTTGGGGGCCTTGTGCAATGTTTAAACCACTTCTAATATGTTCATTGGGTGTATTTGGTATAGGAAAAGCTCTAGTCTAAGCTCGGGATCTCAAGTTGCGGATTGGATTCTCATTTGAAGATTTGAAATGTTTTTGTGTTGTTTCATTAAACCTCCTTGTTAGGAATTTGAAGTTATTTTTTGTATAACTTTAAGTAACTTGTATGATGTTACCATCATTTGGGGTTTGACATGTCACATCTTTGTTTAATGAAAAGTTTAAAATCGGGATCTTCTTCCACAAACGTTAAGTTAAATTGGTTTGAAATATTGGGTGTTTCACCCCATAATGAATCTTAAACGAGAACATGCTAGGACAATATTCTATTGATGAACCAATACAAACGAAAATTTTAAAATTGATGTTAAATAGACTGCTAAAAATGAAAATTCGAAGCTTGTGAACATTAGTATTTTGAAAATTTCAAAAATAAAGATAAAACAGTACGTGCCATAAACCTTGTGAAGCTAAAAATCAGAGCAATATCACTTGTCGGATTTCTGATTCCCCAAGGCATGATGTGTGTTCGTTAGCATAAGTGTGAGGTTGTCTTCAGCTCCAATGGCGTATGCGTTCGACGTCAAAGAAGACGAAGCCGGTGAATGAAAGCGGGAAGTGCGACTGCTTCTAACTGATGACACCTTTTATATGTTGGAGCTTGAAACAACATAATTGACCTTCACGTGGGATGAATGTGTGGCCATTTAACGGAGAAGATAGAAGTTTGTCTATGCCAAAGGTCATCCGTGTTACATAATCGAAAACTGGTATGTCCAACCTTGCTATCTAGGGCTAATGGGGTCCAAACTTGCAAAAACAAATATTAACCACATAACACATCCTTGTATTAACTCTTTTAAATATAAATATCCACTGCACGTTATTTTTAAATAAAAAGCTCTTAAAAAACTACTTAGATATAGTTTTTTAGTAAAAGTTTTCATGTTCCGGTTATCATGAAGTTGTTCTAATTCTAAAGGATAGATACAATTTTCACAAAATCTATACATACTAATAAATAAAGGTTTTGGATTGCCACATGTCACTCCCTCATGCCTCCTCATATTGGTTTTTCCGCCTCTCTCTCCTAATAAATGTACCTATATCTTATTAAATAATAATGATATTATAAATATATTATTAAAAAGAATAATAATTATATTAAATAAGAATATATAATAAGAATTCAAACTATAACTAATTAAAGAAAAATACTAATCTATACTCCCAAATAAATAAAGGTTTTTGTAAAATCGTTTTCCCACCTAAAGTTTAATTATAATTTAAGATTTTAAACCTCTCACAAATAATAAATGCTTAATAAATATAATTGCTAAAATTATTTAATACCATTTGACTAGAACTTAAAAACCGTTTGATTTAAAATTTTTGAACTTTGTATTATTTAAATTATAACAAAATCAATAAATTAACTCTCGTAAATTTACTATAATTAGAGAATTAAATTGATAATTTTTTAAAAAATTTAACAACTTATCTTTGTTAAGCAAATAACAATTAATCAAAATCAACTTTCTAGAATTTAAAAAATTTACCTTATGTAATTTGGTTTTGTGAATGTAATTGTAATTTTATTTTTTTTCACTATGTAAAGTAATTCTTATTTAGACACTTATGAATAATATATGTTTCTTTTTATTAACCGTGTAATACACGGAAGTAACCTAGTTTACAAATAAATACAAAGGGAAAAGTTGGCAATGTCAACTTCCTTCTTAACGACTACTTTCTCCGTTGATTCAACCGCCCTTGATCCGTGAACCTCTGAAACCCGGTCCGCCGCTGCCCATCTTTCTGCTTTGTCGGCGCCACCGGTTCTCGTCGTTCTACTTTCACCGTTTGCGCACACACCCGCCATATCTTCACCGACCTATCCAAACTACCACTATACACCGTCCACGCCCGCTCACCAACCCCGTCACCACCGCTCACATCCACCGCCAAACACTTCACCGGTCCACTATGTCCCCTCAAAACATACACACACTTATGCTCCCCTCCGTCATCCCTCCGCCACACACATACATTCGAATCCGCCGAGCCGCTGAACACCAAACTCCCCGCTGCCGCTAAACACAAAACCGCCAGCTTATGACACCTCAAAACCCTACCACCGGATAACAACTCATCCCGCTCCCAAAAATACAAAAGCCCGTCCGATAAACCAGCATACACAACCGTCCCTAACGGATTAACAACTAGTGACGTCACCGCAGATTCCTGATTCAATAACGTCTGCACAAACGAATGCTTCGTTCGTTTCCCCGGCATCTCCCTCCGCCACACTTTCACCTCCCCATCCGCCGATCCGGAAAATACAAAACCGTTAAATCCTGCCACCACAGCGTTGATTGCGTCGTCATGAGCGGGAATCGATTCCAAACATTTGAAATTGGATACATTCCACACTTTAATTGTTTTATCCCACGAGCTTGAATATAATAGCGAATGGTCTTCATTCAAATTGAGACTCGAAATCACGTCAAAATGTTTGATCCAAATTGCTCTATGTTTCCTCCAAACTTCTGTGTAATTCTTAGGTTTTATTGATTTTTTCATGATGGAAGTCAAATTCGGTAGGGTTCCGATCTTTTTATACACGCTAGGGTTCTTAATTGATGCCTTCCAAACCCTAATTTTGCCGTCGCGGTGACCGGTAAATATTTTATCGTCTGAAATTACAATCGATTTCACCAATCCGCTGGCGGATTTAAATCCGGTGAATTCCTTTCGGTTTTTCCAGACGCGAATGTTCTTGCTATCGGATCCGGTGTACAACATGCCTTTGAATGCGGCCAATGAGTATATACTCCCTTCTATGCGGACAAGAGAAGCTAATAATCCGGTGTAATGAGAATAGGAATTCTTACAATCGGGAACCGGCTGTTCTCGATACGACCATTGGGAGGGTGCCACCGGCGATGTTTGTGTGGAGCTCATGCTATCGGAGGAATCAGGTTGAGAGTCCGGTTTGTTGGTGATGTGTAGATGAAACGTTTCCGCGGCGTCATTTGTACGGTTTCGGCGATGATGATGATGATGATCGGTGTTCATTAACATGGTGGATTTCTGCGATACTACATTGCTATTTGTTCATCAACAAATACAAACCTTGTGTAGAAAGAGAAGAATTTTTAGAATTGCATCTGAAAATAATCAGAAATGTATAAGATATTAAGATGATTTAGGAGATGATTTGATAGAACTTTGAGCATTTCTATTATTAGATTTTGGACGGTCGTTATAGAAGTTGATTCGGTTGAAAAATATCAATACCGTGGTTATAGAAGTTGATTCATAAGCATTTCTATTATTAGCTTAGAACAAGTGTATTACGTACAAGGTGAAAAATATCAATACATATTACATGTGTAAAAATGTATTACGTATACTAAGAATAGAAAACAAAAATCAAAATATGTAAAAGTTAATATATAATTGGCTTCAAAAATACTTTAATTACTATTTAGTATAATTTGACTTTCATTTACTATTTGATTGAAATAAAAATTACATAATTAGAATTCAAAATTTCTTATAATAAGTGATAATTTAAAATAAATATGTTTTACTAATATAACTAATATATATTATTTAAAAATATGTTATTATTAAAAAATAGTAGGTGTATTTAATAAGAGAGAGAGACGGGAAAAAACGATAAGAATAAATATGAAGGTGACACGTGGCATTAAAAACATTTATTTATTAGATAATATAGATATAGATTTGAGAATATTTTTATAAGAAAAAGGCAGCTCGAAATTATTTCATGTACTTTTAAGAAGAAGAAGAAAAAGAAAAAAAAAACACCTAAATGTGATCCGTTTTTAAAGTGTTAATTTTGACGATTAAAGTAGTTCATGTTAATAATATGTTAAAAAGGTTCTTTGGACACATTTTATATGACTCGTATAGGGTTATACGAGTCGCATAGAATTAGGGTTTCCCGACAAAGTTGCACCACGTCACCTCGATCAATCTTGTTAAGGATACGCCAAGACGGTTCTTCGGACACCAGCTATACAACTCGTATAGGTCATATACTAGTAGTATAGTATTAGGGTTTCCTGACAAAGTTGTACAATGTCACATAAGTCAATCTTCTTCACGGGTCATATAGGGTCATACGAGACACCCTATACGAGTCGTAAAGCCATATACGACTCGTATAGGTTTTCAAGCTAATTAAAATAATGTTGACATGACGTGAGATTCCTTGATATACGTGTGAACATAACCAAGAAGCTGCTCCACATTTGGAGGGGCATCTCCAATGCAAGCTTTTTTCAACCTACTACAATCAAAAGGTTATATTATAACACTCGGGAAAATAAATTCACTACTGTCGTGGATGAGATTTTCGTTATCCATAAGACATCGTACAACATATGGTGTGCATTTCCGCATGTGCTGTTAATAGACACGACGTACAAAAGAAACATGTACAACATGCTATTTGTACATATTGTTGGTGTGATCTCTACCAACGAGTCGTACATGGTAGCCGCCGGACATGATATAACACCCCTAACCCCTTATACGAGTCATATAGGTGTTAGGAGTGTCCAAAGAACTGTTGGAGGTGTACAAATAATGTGGGCCTTAAAAAGTATAACATTCAATATATGCGGTTTTTACAATTCCTAATATAATATAGATTCTAAAATGATATAATATATATATATATATATATATATATATAACATAAAACTTACTCTCATAAGTGACCCAATCTGCCCAACTATTTATTAGAAAATGTAATTTATCTTTATTTCATCTACATAACCTAACTAAGGGGGTGTTTGGGATTACTTTTCAAAACAACTTATTTACTTATTATCTTTTGAAATAAGGTATTAAGTTATAAGTTTGTTTGATAAATTCAAAATAAGATGGAAGATATGAGAAGGAGAAGTCAAAATTCAAAAGTAAGAAATTCTTACTTTTAATAAAAAAGTCATAAGTAGCTTAAATAAATAATCCCAAACACCCCCTAAATCTATTTTTTTATTCCATTATGGCTATGTGTTATAACTTGTGAGTGGGGGTGTGAGAAGGCCACGTAATCGTGAGAGGGGCGTGGCCCATAAGGGCGTGAGTGAAGCCATAGTGTCAATGAATTGGAATGACCAATTAGAAATAGACATCTCACCCTTTCATTTATTATTTTTGTATTATAATATTTTATTTAGGTATTAATCTTATTTTTCTCAAATAACTCACTTGTTTGTTTTTAAAAAAATACACGGGCTTCCTTATTTTTTTTTTTTTGATATTCCTGTATAAACTTAATTAAAAACATAGTTGTTTTCAAAAGGTATTCTTGATCTCGTAAGTGATCAACATTTCGGAGGATAAGTAAAATATTTTAAAAAATTAACATCAATTGTTTAAAAATATTTAATAAAATGTATTAAAAATTAAAAAAAAAGGTCTACTCACTAAAGTAAGTGGTTTATATTTAATTCTAAACTTGTGTCTTATTGGTAACTAAATTGGGTTTGGTAACCAAATTGGGTTTGGTCATGATTCATGATGAACATGAGTAGTAATTGTAGCAGCCAATCTCCACACCGTGTGTTAATGGACAGAAGTTACTCTTTTCTAGTATCGCCAGAAGAGTTTCTACAAAACAAAGCACTGTTAGTCTCGTCGCATGGGACCTCGAAGGTTGTTTCTGTGACCAGCCTCCAACGTGAGAGTAAGGATCGATTTATGAAACGGGTGATGAACCCGTGAAGGAACCGACTATCGGGTGTGGATAGTCGGAGTTATAAAGATGAGAGAAATGGAGAAGTAAGTTTTTGGTGATTTTCTTACTTGGTTCTTCCTTGTCTATGCTTCTTGTTCATATATCCGAAAGGGAGATAGAGTCCTTAGAATTTAATGCTAAGGCTGCTGAGGAGACGGGGGATGTTTCTGTCAACGGCTTTTATCTCATGGACAAAAGGATCTTCCTTTTGTTTCCGGCAGGCCATCCCTTGCTAGTGTCTGAGTCGATTTGACCATCCATTACCTTATTAAATATTTTTATCTTATTATAAAAAAAACTTTAAAAGACAAACTCTCAATAATAGTGAAGTTTGTCTTTTTTTTACTTTTGCCACATAAGTTTTTGTTTTTATAGAAACCACTTCTCCTCAAAAAATATTTTTTTTTCTTAACTTTCATAATACCTAACTCAAGCTAACCTACCATCTATTATAAGATAATTGTTTGAAATTTGTTAACTAAATTAAAATTACTTAACATTCTTATCCAAATGACACAATATAAACTTTTATTTTTTAAGTCTTTAGTTTGACCTACTCAAGTTTTAAAGTTTCGAGTTTACCCCCTTTGATATATATAATCTGATTTTTCCTTAATAACTTTCGCATTTGTTTGTTTTTTTTTTCTTACGTCCCGGTATAATATTTTTTTAAACGGAGTCGTATTCAAGATATTGTATTTTTTAGGTATCGTGGGTTATATCTACTGATGGTGACGTGCTGGTACCATGAAGAATGAGACTGACATCGACTGAAAAACATCGGAATCGTTATCTAACTGTCTTTTATCTATGTTTTGATCTCCACAACCGACTTGTCATAACTTCATACTATACGTTTCTTTTATATATTTAACTACGATTCTTTTTGTGCTTAGTCACGTTAACGTCACCGCCTCAACCGTTTAAGGTCCGACTCCCGCCTTGGAGTGCGGGTCAAAATTTATTTAAACACATTTCTTTTTGTGCTTAGTCACGTTAATGTCACCGCTTCAACCGTTTAAGATCCGCTTCACGTCGCGGAGCGCGGGTAAACTTTCTAGTTTCACTTAATGGGCATGATCCCTGTTGTTTGCTCCATCCTTGGGTTCCCCCTACAGACAGTAGTGAATTGTTATGTTATTTATATTTGAAAGCATAAAAATATATTGTTTTTATACAAAAAGACATTTTATAAATAAGTATTTAATTTGCATAACTACAAATCTAACACCAATATCTTTCTAACTGGTAAATACTTTAACGTGTACAAAATTTTTCTAAGTTCAAATCTGATGAGCTACAAAATAGAACATATTTCGTAAAATCATTTCAACTAGTGAACCGGTGCAATCTCTAACCATAAAAAGTTGGCCAGTTCAACTAGTATCGGTTCAACCCATGCAACCAAACCGGTGATCCGGCTACCGATCTAACCGTCTGGTCCGGTCCAATTTTAAAAACTTTAATAAGAAGCATAAGTGATGGTAACTTTGGACTATTGTAAAATGATGATTTAAGTAATAGGTTTTGGGGGAAATTGCAAGTGGCCAGAGATGTTTATGTTCAAGTTGAAATCTTTCCATGGTTGATTATATGACCGTTATATCACTGATAAACATGGAACTAAAGCTAACAAGATGGATTTAAGCAGTAAACTTTTTGGAACAACTGTGGCACCCAACATACCACCAGATGAACTTTCTTTTAGTTCCAAACAAATTCAACATTTTCAGGAATATCTGTAACATGTTCCTCTAACTTCCATCCAATCCCGAATCGACTGTCTGCGACAAGAACACTTGTCTGTTTTCATTGATAAAAGAATCATAGCAAGTATTTTACTTACATTTATCGGTCTTTCATCATCCATAAATAAAGAATCGAAAAACCAAACTTGTTAAACAACTTCGTCCTATTTTACAGACCCTTCTTTTATCACCCAGTCCGAATAAGGAGTAATCTTAGTCCTCTATAAAACTAAACCTAGTTTGTTCATCTGTGCTCAATAAAATATTTTTACAAGCCCAACCTAATTCAACCATCTTTTCATTCAGCAACTCCATATCTTCTCTTGCAGATTGCTTGCAATCTTTTGCTAGTTTAAACCAGTCCTGATTTGAACCGTCACAGTCTTCTAAAATCTTGGTCTTGCATGGTAGACGCTCACGTATATAACATGCCTGTACCACAGAAGTTATAATCCAAAGGCGTTAAGCAATAATGCAGAACATATAAGAATTATAATCCAGTTTGATCATTTTATCTAGGCAAATTGGATTTTAATAATCCAAACTATAAACCATTGGCCAACAAAAATCCATACTTACAATTTGGCAGGTGACAGTCCTAACTTTCACTTTTATTGCTAAGGGCAGTCCCAGTAGCATAATTATCGTAGACTTACACTTGTTTTGATGATTTTGAACGAAATGAAGAAACATACAAATGAAATCGAGTGTAAATTTATGATCATACTACTGGGACTGCCGTTAACAACAAAAGTGAACGTTAGGATTGTTACCGGCCAAATTGTTAGTATGGATTATTATCGTCTAACGGGTCATAGTTTGGATTATTAAATCCAATTTACCTGTTATCTATTATTATTTAATGGATGCAGAATTTACCAAACACTATAAAATCTAATTATATGATTATTACGAATTCAAAACAATATTTTCTATGGTTTGTTTTATTACAGTTGATAATCTCATTAATCAATACAACATAATCACATTCAAAACTTGCATCCAAACACCCTAAAATGGATGGTTATTGAATATTTAATGACAATTTAAACCTGTAAGAGACCCATGATGATATCTGCAGTACTTGCCCCTTCACGTAAACAAAGAAGAACACCCTGCGATTTGGTAACCATCATAAGATCTTGTTGTGACAAAAAAACCGCATAAAAGAAGTTAATAACCACGTACTTCGGATCTTTGAAATCCGTGAAAGCGGGCCTCCATACATACAAAGTAAAAATCATCTCTACGTAAAGATTGCATCGCCATCATTGATATCTTAGGTATCTGGCCTCTGGGATTCAAGGAACCAATCCTTATGGGCCATTTTAGTTTACCTGAAATTAAAAAAAAAATTGTGAAGCAACTTAATGTTACATCTCTAATGATCACGGATCTAACCTTTGCTCAGGGAGAAATTAATTCCTTCCCTTTTACTTATTTCTGCTGGTGACGGGACATATCGCGATTGAATCCATGTATCTATAATCATCTCTAGCCTATCCTAAACATCAAACTATGAAAAAGTGAGGTACTAAACACGTGTTATAGAAGCTTCTAGTAATGGAAAGCTTGTCTGACCTTAGTCAACGTTTGCAAATGCACGTGTTTCAAACTCTGATATATTCCATAAAGATCAATGGCTGTGAAAATTGGGTATATAACAAAGGGCAAACCTGCTTGCAATCTTTTGCAATATTGAAGAGTTAGGTTAGGTCAAAATGTGACCTTTTTAACGTTTTTTCGAAGCCCGTAAATATTTAGTGAGGAAAGACGAACCTTTGGTTGTTTTTTAACATGATGTTTAAGGCTGCAGCTAGCATGAGACCAAGGTTGTCAAAGCACACTGTTTGAATCTACAACAAGAAACATAGTAATCATATATAAATCCTAAGAAATAGGAAAAGTCCAAGTGAAACATGAATCAACCTGTGCCTTGGCGGAAACTTCACCAAGATTATCTGCTACTGCAAAACTTCGATGCACCGCAGTCTGCTAGTCCAAAATTTGAATTTGAATTTTTTTAACAAACAGTTAGATTCAAGAAAACAAGCATTTCATTGGACATCATCAATAAGACCATTTGCTACGAAAACACACACACATATAGCCTAGAACCGCATACACACTTATACATGTGTTTCAAAAAGCAGTTTTTAACACTCTCTTTCTTTCTCACATGTAAAATTGTCGCTCTTTCTTTCTCCCACTACATGTGATTATCTTTCATGCACTATCTACAAGATTTTATGCGGTTCTTGCAGTTCTCTACTTAAAAATAATTCCGTAATGAACGCGCCCCTACATATATATATATATATATATATATATATAGGGAGATATTCAATTGAGAACCATAATTTTGGCGAGAACCAAAAGAACCATGCATTCTACACAAATGCATACATGCATCCTTACTTTATATATGCAAAAATGCATCCATGCATCCTTAAATTTGTGTAGAAATATATGGTTCTTTTGGTTCTCGCCAAAACTATGGTTCTTATTTGAACATGTCCCTATATATATATATATATATATTTAAAAGTGGAAAGAGTTTTAACTTACACCAGTCGCAAGGTAACACGCGAGGCTTATTTGCTTAGCAATGTTGGCTATTGATGCAAGAAGCAAAAAGTATTGCGGAAAAGCAGGAGTCATCAACTCAACACCAATGCTCAAGCTGAAAACAACCGACGTAGAGAACCTAACTCTCTTCAATTAAAGCAAAAGAACATTAATTTAACACAGTTCACATCATACTTCAAAACAAACTATTTGATCAACTGCAAATACCTTTAGATTCGTGTCAAAAGCCGAGGCAAGGCTAGCCGTGTAGATGCACCTACTTAACCGTCCAAGTCCATCTTTCAGCACCCAATTCAGGGCTGCTGCAGACGGAAGCGAACGAGCATATCCGATTCCAATAGCCCTAAACATTGCCTAGAACCACACCCACAATTAATCAATTCTGACACTTTTATTCATACAATTAATCAATTTTGACACTTTTTTCATACAACTAATCAATTTTGACACTTTTATTCATACAATTAATCATTCTGACACTTTTATTCATAAAAATATGACCTTAATTGGAGAATATTATACCTGTGTAGCAAGAACCTGAAGGGCAGAACTGAATACTCTGTGAAAGAATTTCCATTTCACATATTGAAAATAATTTTCTTTAATTTCTCTGGGAAACAAGAAATTTCTGGCACCCAAACTGCAACTTCTAAATAATCTTCTACACCCATCTCCCAAATCATCAAAACTACCAAAAGAAAACGGCTTTCCGTCAATAGAAACCAATTTCAAATCATTACCGTCCCAAAAGTATCGAGAAACGCCGTCAGACTGTCGAATAACGACCGGAAGTAGCGTTGGTGTTGTGGGTTTAAGTTCTTTTGTTAATTTCTCCTCTTCGAATTCGAATTGGAATGAAGTCTTGAACGAATTTGGTGGTTCTGAGATTCTTCTGAAACAGGGGTTTTGCTTAATTGAAAGAAAGATTTGAACTTTGTTCTGTTTTTTCCATTGGAAGGTCGAATTGATGGATGGATTTGAAGTGGGAATACGTAAGGCGGATTGCATGAGACTGAAGAAAGAATTGGAACTGGTTTTTTGAAGAATGGTTTGATATTTGTGTGCTAGGGTTTAAGGAATTTCATACATGGAGGTTACGACAATCTATGCGATTAGACAAAATCTTTTTTTGAGAGAGAGTATTAAAATATTCAAAAGAATCTTAATTTACATACTTGACCCTGATTTTGGGAACTTAGTGTGTTCTGATACTTGTACTTTGGATAAGCATTGTAATATTTGTGTGATAGGGTTTGTAAGAATCAATCCACCTCATTATAGGGTGGGAGGTTCTCGGGTCATGACGTGTTTGGGTGAAAATAAGTACAGGGTTAAAACAAGTTATTTTAAAAGAAAACATTATATCCTTTTGACTCGGGTTAAAACGAGTTTGGAATTGGTCTGGCTTGAAATATTGTCTTGGAAAAAAAAATAAACTGAGTTTACGCGCTATATTTATTTTTATGGTCGATAGTGTTGGATCTGAATATTGCTCCGGGTCAGATCTGGATTGAATAGAAGCTTCACAGCATCACTCTTGAACATAAATTGGATAGAGACGGATAATTGTGAATCAAACAAGCAATCAATTGTATTAACAAACACAAACAATTGATGATAAAGAGAGAGATAAAATGAATGTATATGATTTCATTGATCATGTTGTCATATACACACTACAATCCAAACCCTAGGTGAGGTCTAAGGATAGTGACTCACACACTTCAAATGAAAGCAAATGTTCCTATTTATAGTTGAGTCTTCTTCTTCAGTTTAGCCGCCTCTAATGAAAAACATGTACACGAAATACACATTCATTTGACACTTTCATGTAAGAATCATACATGAAACAAACTTTGTAATGGTTTTACTAAAAAGTGAAAAACGTCCTGCGACGTTATTGTCACGTCAGCAAGAGGGTAATCATTAACTAAAAGCACTAAAGTCTGTAATGGTTTTATTATCCATCACTATATTAAAATTTATTTTTTTAACCACTAAAAATGATTTCATTGGTTGAAAAAGCAAACCTAGCACCCCACGCCCTGCGATTTGCCTCACAACCCCACCCATCACGCCCTATTAATGTTCAGGGGCGTGTTTCATGCCCAATCACGGGCCACCTCATCCACAACCCCAACCCACCCACTTAACGCCCATTACACATTGCCTTAGCATTGTGGTAAATAAAGTTATCTAAAATAGCAATCCCTAGATGATAAGTATGTGTACAGATTTGCCCTTATGCTTTTGTGATGGGCTCTAGGTTAAGTCTATCTCTTATGCTTTTGTGATGGGCTCTGGCTAATGATTTTGTGTTGTCTTTGGAATAACTTGTGTTGTGCCCTCATGTTTTTGTGATGAGCATTGGGTTTGGGAATTTGCATACTAGTATACTTGGTATGGTATCTACTTTGATATGATAGTGGTATTCAAAATAATGTTTAATATGTTTTCGAATTGTGGACTCACAAACATAAGCTAACATTGTTTTTTGTTTTGAGCACACAACTAAGGTTAGTGGCTTAAGGATGGTAGCAGTGTACGGCATTTCAGGACGGTAGATTGTTAAGGCTTATTAGACTGATTTTGAAGGCTTGTATGAAAACAATAAGTCATATTCTACAAGCTGTTAAAACACAACACTTTCATTTAAACCGGTTAGATTGTAATAGATTACACCCAAAATCATAGTCAACCAGCAAGAGCATCAACAAAAATTTAAACCACTTGATCACCAAATAACCTTTCTACCCCAAACAGTTAAAGATTCTAGCAGATTACACCCAAAAACACATCCATCTACACCTACTTTCTTGAATCTTTTCTGCAAGCACGAGAGATGGTGACATTCATTACTTTCTCAACGTCATTTACCAACTCAAACACACAAACATCACCAACGCACAGACGATTCTCGTCACTAAATTTCGTCCAACTTTCACCACATAGTCTAGCATATGTCTCGAATACCCTGCAATTAACCGGACCCCACCTTCCCCCATTTGACATCCTAAGAACACAGCTTCCAACCTTTCGATAACCAACCAAATACCTTCTACAAAATCTAACAGGTGCATACTGCAACAATAAAAAAAGTAACGAATGAATAAGAAGGGGTGTTCTTCGGTTCGGTTTATGGCTTTTTCAGTTTCCTCAATTCGGTTTTTTAGGTTTGGAATTTTTTTTTGGTTGTAATAGAAAACCGAACCGATGAACACCCGACCTTATATTAGTAATTAGGATTTTAGGTTATACTTAAAATAAATCATCATATTAGTACATGAGAATATGATGATTCACATTTTTTGTATATAACTTCTTAAAGGCACACATTCACACATATTAAACTTGAAGTGAGTTTTTGAAAAAAAAAACTCTTTCAAGTATATTTTTTCTCTTGGTCAAAAACCTAAATATTAAACAAAGTTAAACCCTAAAAGTTTGAGGCCCTTAAATATGGGGCTCAAAACCACAACTTATTTTTTTATATATTCAAGCCACCCCTCGCCACATGTATGTGTAACAGGGCATAAATTATTAGGGTCAAACTAAAATAAAATATGGCTAACATGTAATTCATTTTTTCGGTTATAACCGAATTCAAAATACTAGAACAAAACACCAAACCGAAAACCGAATTTCATATTCGGTAATTCGGTTCGATTTAAACGGTTTCGGTTTTATTTTGGTTATCGGTTTAGAACCAAATATTGATAATATCGAAATTAAAATAAAGAGTAAAGTGTCATTTACGTCCCTGTGGTTTGGTCATTTTAGCCACTTTCATAAAAAAAAACTTTTTTTAGTTTTTTCGTCCCTGACTTTTCAAAATCAAGTCATTTTCATCCAACTGACTAACTTCGTCTACATTTTAACGTTAAATCATGGGCAATATTGGTTAAGTCATTTGGATGAAAATGACTGGATTTTGAAAAGCTAGAGACTAAACCACATAGACAAAAATACAAAAATGACATTTTACTCTAAAATAAATTAAAAAAAAATCAAAATTCAATATTGAGACTAGAGAGTCATTACCACAGATGAACCTCGTAAATATGAAGCACATATAGTGACCGAATAAGACGGAAAACTCTTCTCCGATTTGATATATTTTTTGGGTGGAAAGTTATACATCTCTTGATAGCTTGGGTCGAATATTCTAACAAGGAAGATGGATTTGCCCATATGAGTGAAGTACAATAAGTGTCCAAACTTTAAGCAGTAATGCTCATGGAACTCCGGCCAGCCCTTCTGCAGCCGGAGCTTACCATCGCCGGAGATCATCCAACCCAAAGGCCAGACCTTGTCATCTGAAACTATTAGCAGGACGTCGTTCAACAAGATTTGCTTCCGGTGTTGTTTGGTAAATTTCTTGGGGATATTCTGTTATTAAAAGGAAAGTGATGATGATATAAGTTAACTATGTTGAAATTAATGATGTTGAAGAAGGGAACTTACGAGGCTGCTGATGTTGTCGGAGGTGATGAATCGGAAGAAGTTGCGGGGCTTCCGGCGTGACCGCATTGCGACGAGGGTAGATGACGACGACCTGCTGTGGTTCTGCGTGCTTTGCTTTTGAAGTTTTTGAGGGAGAAAACGACGGTGGATTGATGAATTGACTAGTAATTATGGATTTTTTGAATTGAAAGTTGGAAAGTGATATGATTGGATTCAATTTTCGGTCTCAATTCTGATGCTATGTATTTTAACTTAAAATAATTAGATTTGGTAAATGTTGTAAAAAATCGATTAATTATTTAAAATATATAAGTATAAAAAATTAACATAAATCAAGAAGACAAAATATGGGAAAATCAATGTAAGATTTACATAGATGATGGTGGAATAAAAATGAATTTCTCCCCTAACCTCGTATTCTCAACATCTTCTTTCAACATCTTCTTCTTTAGATGTTATCAACAAGAAGTGCTCTCAAAAACCCTATATCGTCTCGCCATGATCCTGCATCTTGATATTAACCAGGGCCGCCCCTGAGCATGTGCAGGGTGGACGACCGCTCAGAGCTCGGTTTTTCTGGGGGCCCAAAATTATAAATTATATATAAAAAACAACTAATATAAACTGAGTTTAAAAAAATTAACAGTTTACCTAATAAAAAACATACGGCAATTACTCCATCAACAGTTGTCGACGTCTTCTGCCTTCAAAATTCAATCGGATAAATTCAATCAGGGGAGGTTTTTGAATTGATTTTTTTTGAAGAAAAATCAAACCTACCGCTGTTACAATTTTCATCATATTAATGAATTTTTTTCATATATTTAACTTTAGAGTAAACTTTGGTTTTGCTCCTTGTGGTTTCATCATTTTAACCATTTTACTCAAATAGTTTAAAAATGGTCGTTTTGCTCCCTGTGGTTACAATTTTTACTCCATTTTGCTCCCCGTCCCCAACTCCATCCATATTCACTGTTAAATGGAGGGGCATTTATGTATTTTTCCTTTCAATTCCTATTTAACTAGGGTTTTCCCTAGTTAAAGGCAGCAAAACTGAGTGTTGAATTGAAAGGAAAAAGACAGAAATGCCCCTCCATTTAACGGTGAATAAGGATTGAGTTAGGGGCGGAGAGAAAAATGGAGTAAAAATTGTAACCACATGGAGCAAAATGACCATTTTCAAACTATTGGAGCAAAATGGTTAAAATGATGAAACCACAGGGAGCAAAACCAAAGTTTACTCTTAACTTTATATTTTAGATTATTAAGGGCCCATTTTCTTTAGTCTCACAGGACTCCCAAAATCTTGGGGACAGCCCCAATATTAACCACCGCAACACTTTTATCACCTCTATTGACGTACCATGGAGTCGGTATGTGGTGGTTGTCTCACGCCAAGGAACTTACTAACGGTTCTAATCATGTGTTGTGTGTCAAAAAGTGTTCACAGGACAAAGTTAGTCAAATAGGTCACGGGTCAGAATTCTGGCTCTGTTCAAAATTTTGGGAAAATTATTAAAATGGACATTTGATCGGTCAAACTTATAAAAAATGACACTTTTTCAGCTTAATAATTTTTGGTCATTTAGACTAATAGTCGGATGAAGCAGGCTAGCTCAGTCGTCTCTAAATTCCGTGCCCAACTACTTTTAGTCAGAGTTTCAACCAACCAGAAAACGACATGTTACGGCACTGACTCCCAAGCCGGCTAAAGCCCGCTAAATAGTAGGCTTAGATGGTATGTGTTTTTTGGTCGATTTTAGCCGGCTATTTGACTTTCCTTAGCCGGCTATTTGCCTTTCTTTAGTCGGTTATTTGAATTTCCTTAGCCGACTATTTTTCTTAAAATAAAAACAACAATCATATAATAAGTAGTCAAATACAATCTAAGTAGTGCTAAAATAGAATATCAAATACAATAATATTATATTTGAGCATTATTTTTTATACGCTCATTGATTGTTGTGTTTATTTTAAAACATTACGTAGTCAAATACAATCTAGGTAGTGCTAAAATAGAATACCAAATACAACAATATTGTATTTGAGCACAATTTTTCATTGATTGTTGTGTTTATTTTAAAACATTAAATTTATATTTAATTGACTATTTACTTATTATATGTTTGTTGTGATTATTTTAAGAAAAATAGCCGACTAAGGAAAGTCAAATAGCCGACTAAAGAAAGTCAAATAGCCGGCTAAAATCAACCAAAAAAACATGCTGGCTAAGCCTATATTTAGTGGGCTTTAGCCGGCTTGGGAGTCGGTGCCGGCACATGTCGTTTTCTGGTTGGTTAAAACTTTGACAAAAAGTACATGGGCACAGAATTTGAAGACGGCTGAACTAGCCTGCTTCAGCCGAGTATTGGTATAAATGATCACAATTTAGTAGTCTGAAAAAGTTTGTTCATTTTGATAAGTTTAACTAGTCAAATGTCCATTTTAGTAATTTTCCCCAAAATTTATTTTTGGGTATAATAAGTTAAAAGAAAAAGAAAACAGTGAAGGTCAAAGCATAAATCAAGCATTAGCTATCAGTTAAGATTCTCTTTTATGATTATTAATTATTAACTTCCTTATAAATAGATGGTAGGATTAGGTTGTAAAATGTACCGACTTTCACTTCTTGAATTTCTAATAAAACAATTTGCTCTTTGAGCCAATTGTCCAACAATTGGTATCATAGCGGTTTTGAGGGTCAGCTTTCGAGAGAAGGAAGAAGCCTCTGCATGCTGGTGTTTTACAACATTTCTGAATATAACTACACAAAAAAATTAATAAACTTGATTATAATTTCAACCATCTGATATCACTTAAAACTAACTAACTAACCATCATTCATCTTCCACAACAGTTGGAAGTCCACCATTGATGAAACCTGGATTCATAAACTTTGCAACAAATGCCCATAATTTATACACATCACTAAAATTGGTTAAAAATCCCAAAGAACATGTCACTACCTCGACCCGAATAAACCCACTCTTCTCATCATCTTCTTTGCTTTCCATTCGTATGTGGCTTAAAATCGCGATACCAAGAGAAATCGCATTTGTTTCTGCTAACTTCTGAACAGTTTCAGGATTAATCAACCTCTTGTTCTTGTCTAGGATGTTGAATGCCACTGATCCGCCCCTTTCGAGTTTGATTTTGGGGCCATAAATTTGAACAAGTGGCGTGCTGGCTTCATCATTTGAACGTATTCTTAACTGTAACAGCGAGGTCACGAGCCAGTTGACTAAGAACCTTAACCGGAGAGTGGTCTTGTTGAGGCCTAACATGTCTACATGATCAAGATGCCGACACGATATCTCTGGTTCTTCCCTGCTTGATTCTTGCACATTGTCACTTGCATAATCATCTTCTTCAATGTTTGTGGCCAAGAAATTAACCTCTCTCCTTCCCAACAATCTGAACTCGCCCTCCGTTTCTCTTCGTATGGCGTTCTCTGAATTTGAGCAGACTTTTGAGCTTTGCTCGTTGGTGGTTTCAGTTGCTTCTTCGATCTCATGAACATGGTTATGATTCGGTGAAAAAATCTTGGGACTTTTGGTGATGTTTGAGGTTGCTTTCGGTTTACCAGTTTTGTTCCTGCTGGTAAACCAGAAGGGCGGGTGGGGTGATGTTGAATCACCACCACCGTCAGACCCCAGAGGACTCCGTCCCAAATTAATCCACAATGAGTTCTCCAGTGACTCGTCGTCACTAATTACAGGACTCTTCAACACATCTCCAACCGGAAATCCCTCGTCCTCGAAATCAGAGTATTTATCATCCTCCATCTCCGTATCAAACACTTCCCTCACTTGATCCGAAGTGTAGACGCCCGAAAACGCAGGCAATCGTGGACCTGTACTATTTTCCGATACTTCACCATTTCCGTCAATTCCTTTCCCGGTAAACCCCGGGCTCCCTTCGACCGAATCACTAAGGTATAAAGGAAAAACCGGATTAATCTTCACTATCCCAGACCCGGTATGCCCCGGATGATTTCGAAGACTCCCTATCACCGATTTCTTGATAAGAAGACACCCAAATCCACTCGGGTCATACCCAAATACTTTGTAAAACGACGTTATAATAAACTCCGGCCGAAAAAACGATAACCCGAGCGAATCCATATCTTTGGGTCCCAATGCGCCAGCATCCAGCAACACATCCCAATTATGTTGCTTAGCCAGCGACATCCACTGGTACGAATATTTCATACCAGTAACTCTAGACTGGACCGGAAAAACAAACAGTCCGGTACCGGTACTACCAGTACCAGTACCGGAAATCTTTTTCCTTCTCTTTTTCCTACAAATCTGCTGACGCAATTCAGTTGAACAAACTTGAAGTGTGGGCCATTTGAACCAAGCACTCTGAACCTTTGCCCCCTTCTGTTTAGCAACTTGACCCATCCAGTTAACTGATTGGCTCTCATGATCAAACATTGTTAACAACTTTTTATTAGTATGAAAAGGGTATGATTCTGCCAACAGTTTAAAAGCAGACCCTCTGCTAACAGTAAAAAAAACAAGCTCATATTCATTCTCAGGAATGTTCATATAATCAAGAATCCTAATCTTGATATCATGTTCCATGGTTCCTCTAACGGCGCCACCGGAACGAGCATGGTTAGTTAGATTGGCAGTTATTTCTGTTAAATTAAAAGTGCATGACTCCCAATAATGAACCATTTGAACAAATGAAAACAACCCAAATCCACAATAATCAAGGCATACCTTTGGAAGATGGTCAGATAGGTGTGAGTACACATCTGATCTCAGTTGGTCAACCTTTTCCGTTGACTTGTATTCCGGGTACATGGTTATAAACATTGAGAATGATTGATTAATATCTGGGATTGAATCTTGTGATTCAAAGGTGAGATTTTGATTGGTGGGTGTGGTTTTAACAAGAGACCCATTTTCAGAAACTTCTTCTAAAGCTTCTTTGAGTTGGTTTATGATGGTTTCATCTTGACCCGACCCGTTTTTGGTTTGGATTTTCTTGTTCAAGATTGAAGCTAGACAGTGGGATAATGGGTTCCATAGTGAAAGATGCATTCTAAAATCAGTTTTTAGAACAAAAAGGAATGAACTTTATGACATTCTAAAATCAATTTCTTGATTTTAAAGATTTAAAATTGGGTCAAAAGAATGTGATAAAAAATAGATCAAAGGTTGGAAATTAGAGTATTAATGTCAAAGACGGAGGAAGAGAAGGTGGACAAAGTTGAAAGCTTCAAAATTTTTATATTTATAGAAAACCTACCAACGGAAAAGTCAATTTTAGTTATTTGGTGCTATTTTACCTAACTAAAATTGAGAATTTATAATATAATAAACCCAGAATACCAAAAGGGGAAGAACAAAAAAAACCCACAAAAAGAGGTGAAGGAACAAATCAAGATTCAAGAATTTTATAGCCATAAAACATAGCAACAGAAAGTTACTTTCTTTTGGGACATGGACTTTGTGCATATTTCCAGCAAGCCGTGTGGTTTAAATTCATATATTTATATAAAATTTATAAATTTATTTATTTATGTGTTTAAGTTGCTCTACCGACTACATAGTTTCATACTGTGAGCCACCCATTTTCACCTATCTTTTGAGTGTGTGGACAGTTTAAAAGAACACATTTATCTTCTTTTTTTTGTTTAAATAAAATAAACTTTATAAATTTTCAACCCTAGCTGAAAACCACAAGGAAAACAAATTTTCAGCAACCAAAACCTATTTTGAGTGTACGGATCAAGACTTTAAGAGTTTGTGTTGTCTTTGATACGAGTTCTCAACGACCTAAGATTTGTTTGGAATAGAGGTTAAGGTGACTTGGATTTTGATACGAGTTTTTCAACAAGTTAAGATTTGTTTAGATTAGAGGTTAAGGTAACTTGGGTATTGATACTCAAGTTAAGACGTTTAAACTTTAAAATGAAAATGAAGCTTGAAAAAATGAAAATGAAGCTTGAAAAAATAAATTGGTTGAAAAGTTATACCATATAGGTGCGTAAGTAAATAATCAAAATATTTTTCAGTCTCATTCTCATGGGTTTTATCGTCAGACATATGCATACTCGTGCATGCCCAAACAAATAGAGAGAAAACACCCAGTGTTATTCTCGGAATAGCAAGTTCATCTCAGATAGTAAACTATTGCCGGACTAGTATACCCTGTTGGGTCGGCTATACTTATAAGGTTGTGTGTAATGATAACACCTCACATACGGTGTTGATGAGGTGGAGGTGAGGCGGGTAGCGACAACACCGCCCCCACCCTTCCATTCGCCGTAGTTTTCTTCAAGTGCGGTGGATTGATGTCGTAGTATTCATTTGAGGCGCCGCACAATTTTTATCCGCTACCCCAATATTTGACTATTAGCCAACAACTAAATTAAAAAAAAATGTTTTAATTACATTTATATCATGTATATTCAACTTTTAGTATATACTTTTCACACGACTTTCAATATTTCTCTCTTTTTTCTTTTTAAAAAAAACTGTCAAAAAGATTTCATCATCTAAATCAAGCGAAGACATGAAAACATTTCTTATCAAAACAATCTCTAGAGTTGTTAAACAAAGAAGCACAAAGTTCACGTCTGAGGATCAAAAGAGCTTATAAAATTATATAGATCGTGAAGTTGCACATGATTGTCTTGTGTCTGACTACTTTTAGGGGTGTAAACGAGCCGAGCTCGAGCTCGAATACGCTCTAGCTCGGCTCGTTTAACTTACTGAAAGCTCGAGCCTCGGCTCGATTCGATTTCTTATTTCTAAAGCTCGAGCTCGGCTCGTGAGTAATTTTTAAAGGTCGAGCTAGGCTCGGGCTCGACTCGTTTTTTATTTATTAATTAATTTTTATATATATTTTTAATTATTTTTATATACTTTATTATAGTTTTATATATAACATACTATTTATTGTTTAGTTATTTTTTTCATAATGTTATATATTAATTATTATTTTATAAACATATATTTAATATATTAATTAAAAATATATATAAATAATAGGCTCGTTTAGGCTTGCGAGCCGACTCAAGCTCGATTAGTGAAGCTCGGGCTCGTTTATTAAACAAGTTTGTTTTTAGGCTTGTGCTCGTTTAAGCTCGACTCGAGCTTTTAGCGAGTCAATCTTGAGTAGTTCGTGAGCCGACATGGCTCGTTTACACTCCTACTAATAGCCCGGTCGAGACTTAATCAACCCCAAACGACGAGCAAATCAATGCCAAACAAGACAACAGTAACTCAGTTGCAATCAGCAGCTATTCGCCTATTCAGCCGCCAACAATGGCAATCTCATCCCTTTTCGGGCACTTCCAGTTACATTACGTGCAACACTAGTTGCAGCCAGCCACTTCAGCCACAACTAGCAATACAACAACCACTTCAGGTTCAAACGAGGTTGAAACAGTGTCCCACGATGCTGATTTTGAAACCACAGTTAGACTTTCCACTCGTCCATCAATTTTACCATCAAAATTCAATGATTTTGAGCTAAATACATGTGTGGAAATGTTTTTTTAGCCGAAAGTGACGAGCCAAGGTACTTTGGTGAAGCAAAGTTAAAACCCGAGTGGATTAAAGCCATGAAAAAGGAGATCGAATCGATAGAGAAAAACAACACGTGTAGGTTGATCGAGCCACCTAATGGTATAAACTAATTGGATTAAAGTGGGTGTACAAAGTCAAAAAGAATGTACATGGCACCATAAACAAGTATAAAGCACGAATCGTGGCGAAAGGCTACGTGCAACAACTCGGGATAGACTTTGATGAGGTCTTTGCACCGGTAGCACATATCAAAACTATCCAGTTACTTATTGCTCTATGCGTTGTGGAAGGGTGAGAGCTACATCATCTAGATGTGAAGACGGCCTTCCTAAACGACGAATTGAAGGAAGACGTTTATGTTTATCAACCGCAAGGATTCGAGAAGCCCAAAGAAAAGCATAAAGTTTACAAATTGTACAAGGCGTTGTGTGGGCTAAGGAAAGCACTGCGGGCTTGGAATATCAAGCTCGACTCTATCCTAAAGAAGATAATTTTTTACCGGTGCATGCAAGAGCAAGCCATATATCGAAAGAAAAGTGAAACATCTCTACTGATCGTAGTCGTATATGTTGATGGTTTGTTTGTAACAGGTACAAATGCAACTGTTGTTACCGAGTTCAAGAAAGATATGGCAACGCGATTTTATATGTCGGACCTAGGTAAAGTCACATATTACCTTGGGATTGAAGTTTCACAAGGGGGAGATAGGATAAAGAGAAAACAGGACGCCTATGCCTTGAAAATCCTAAAGGAAGAAGGAATGCAAGATTGCAATCCAACACATGTTCCTTTGGATCAAAACTTGAAGATGTCAAAAGCCGAAGATGAGGTAGAAGTGGAAGCAACGAGATACCGAAAGCTAGTAGGGTGCCTTCGCTGCCTACTTCAAACCCGACCCTATCTTCCATATTAAGTCGGGATAGTCAGCCTGTACATACAAAGTCCAAGACAATCTCACGCGACAACGATTAAACAAATTCTTCGATATGTGCAAGGTACTAAAAGTCATAGTATACACTATATCCGAGGAGGAAAAGATGAATTGATCGGATATAGTGATAGTAGCCACAACATTGATGTTGATGATGGAAGAAGTACTACAGTCACATGTTTTATTTCGGATCATCTCCGGTTACTTGGTTCTCTCAAAAACAAAGTACCGTAGCACTATCTTCGTGTGAAGCAGAATACATGGCGGTTAGCTCAGCTAAAGCGGTTTAGCTTAGAGAATTGTTAAGTGAGATAACCGGGAAAGAGCCTCAAAAGGTATTGGTGTGTGTGGACAATGCATTCACTATTGCATTAGTGAAAAATCCAGTTTTTCACAGTCGAAGCAATCTCATCAGATCATGATATCATTATATTAGGGACGGCGTGAAAGGGAATGAATTGGTGATGGAACATATTTGTGGCAAAGAAGAGAAAGCGGATATACAGCAAAGATCAAGTTCAAAGAGATGCGAGATCTACTGAGCACCCGTGTAAGAATAAAAAATCAGGAGGAGGGAGTGAGGGGGAGGGGGGTTGAATGTTGAGTATTTTTAGTTTAGCCAACCTCACGTGGTGGTGAAGTTGGTGGATTAGGTTGTTAGGTTTTATCATACTTGATTCATTTTGTTTAGTTTTTCTATTTGTAGTCTAATGTTTTTTGTTAGTCTATAAATACTGTGCTAAAATATTATTGTAATCAAGTTTTAGAGTTAAATTTTTTTTATTACCAATAAACGATTTTGAGTGTTAACCAAATTACTTTGTTATCATATTACTACTTGATCAAGTTCTTAGTCAACCGGTCCAGTTGTGAGAAGATAAATTTGACAATCTTAATGTAACATTAAGAATATTTTTTTAATGGGAAATGTCAAATACCGGTGGGCTGCGGGTTCCACTAATCGAGTATAATATTGCGACCATCAATGTTACTAGCAAACAAAATTAAAAAGCGAAAATAATATTGTTTTGTACCTACAAACAATATTAAAAACAAGCCCTCATCAAACACGCTATTAAAATTTTTCTTATTTATTTAAGTAATTACATAGGTAATTACAGAGATTGTTATTTAGTTATATATTAAACTACACTCTATGTCTTTTGTCTTTAATAATTACAGATATTGTTCTTTTTAAAAAAAAATTGCACACTTATTGTCATTTCCACTAATTGCTGTTATTTTTTATGTCTTAACATGTGTCTTACACATGAGGACAGGGGCGGAACATAGTTAGGGCCTCCCCCCCCCTTTCGGTTTTCCGCTCGGAAGTTGTAACACCCGGATTTGTAAACCAATTAAAACTTTTAAATAATATGAAATTTAGGTCCTAGATGAGCATACATGTTCAAAAACTTAGTTCCACTATTTAAATTAACAAAAGATCATCAAAAGCTTCAAAAAGAAAGTGTTTAACGATTTTTAGACTATTACATATCCCACAAGAACCTACACAAAAGTATTCTTTTCTAAGGGTTAGTTTTTAGAACAAACAATTTCCAAAAGAAACATTGAGAATCCAATTGTCCAACCTTGGCGTGACCCAAGATTATGACGGAGCTTTTCCTACATTCACGACATTAAAATGAACAAGGTTAGTTAAGTAAAACATCTCATCCATAGTATCAATGCATATCAAGCAAACAAAATCAAGTGAAAATTGTCCTGGCGTATCAGTACGCCACCGAGAAAACATATTTTCTAGCGTAAAGGGGTCGTAAGGCAATGAACTTCTCCGGGTACAGCGTAAGAGTACGCTGGTGGGCGTAAGCGTACGCCACTCAGAAAACACAGTTTTGAAAACAACTTCATTTTTCCATTTTCAAAGCAATTTAGCATATATCCTTATATTTAAGCATACATTTAACAACTTCTTAAGGTTAATAATAACTTATACATGGTTTATAGTTTATCATTCATTTATTTGATATATTCATATCCGTTTACCTATGGTATAATTACAACATACTAACATACTAACACAAATACTGGTAAAACGTTTGCACAATTAATTGGTGTCGTATTATACAAATTTGAAAGTTTTATAAAATAAAATAAATTTGAAATCATATAAATTAAAAACAATTTTGAGAATTTGGTTAAACAGGGAACAAATTGTAACTATAAAAATTGAAGTTGTAGTCTAACTAATTTTACGTATTTATAATCAATATTATTCCGTCTTTTTTTTATTTGATCACATATTCGACATGTGTGTAAATGATATTTAAAGATACACAAATTCATAAAAGACAATTTTACCCCTTAAACTTTTAAAAGTTAATGTAAAAAAATAATCTCGCCCTTATAAATATATTTAATATATTATAGATATTTATAGGATGAAACTATCAAATATTCAATCAAAAATATCAAATATCCAATCAAAAATATTAAATATCCAAGCCAATAAAAATTATACACACAAACCAAAAATTTAATATCTTGTGACTATATGCATAAAATTTATTCCATATGATATGACAATAGAAATATATCATCATACTTAAAAAAGTAACTAGTTTGAAAAAAAAATATCTAAGTTTTGATAGACAAGATGAGCAATAATACATCGTTTAGTGGGCATCAAATTAGGTATCAAAGTCCAAAGCTGCCACAGTGCCTCTACAATAATCTTGCAAACCAAATAAAATTCAAACCAAAAGCAAGATTTCAGATAACAAAAACAGTTGCACCATTAACATCATCTCCAAAGACCCATCTTCCTTACTAATATATGAACTCAAAAATCTTTACCAAATGATTCAAAACTTACCCAATTTCCTATGTTTCTTCACCTTCCATGCCACTCAAACCTCCATTTTCTCCAACAAAACACGGATTAAGAAATTTCGCCACAAAAACCCACAATTTATACACATCTTCGAAATTAGTCAAGAACCCGAGTGAAGCAGTAACAACCTCGGCTCTAACAAACCCACCGCCATTTCCATCGTTATTCATAGGTCTGCAAACTGTTGTATCAGCAAGATCAATTGCAGCGCGGTTCTGTTTTGTGCTCTGTATAATCCTTGCATGACAGATAATCCCAACACCAAGAGAAATCCCATTTGATTCAGCTAATTTTTGAACAGTTTCTGGACTAATTAGCCCTTTGTTTCTGTTCCTCACGTTAAACGCCACTGATGCACCCCGTTCGTATTTAATTTTAGGGCCGTAAATGTGAACAAGCGGGTCAGAACCAGGTAATCTCAACTGAAGCAAAGAGGTCGCGAGCCAATTGACCAAGAACCGAAGCCTGAGTGTGGTCTTGTTTAGACCCGACATGTTTACATGATCAAGATGCCTGCAAGTAATCTCGGGTTCTCTTCTATCTGACTCTTGTTCTTCATAATAATCTTCATCATTGATATAATAATCTTCCAGCTTATTATCATCATCTTCCAAACCGAAAGACACGCGTTTACTTCCTTCCATTCTCCCTAACAACCTGAACTCGCCTTCCGTTTCTCTGCTTATAACCGCACTTTCTTTCGGTTTCTTGGGTTCGGGTTCAGGTTCCTCTTGTATCTCTGTATGGTTCAACTTTATTTCGGTTTCTTGAGGTTTTTCTTCAAAGATTTCTGATTTCTTGACATTGTGAACGGCAGCATCAAATGATAATACTTCAGTTACATGATGTGGTGAATCGATCTCTTTGTTGTTGCCTTTCTTGCCTGTAAACCAACCGTAAATGAAATAATCGGTTATGATACTACGCAATTTAACCATTTTTTACAAAAGCCTGAAACTAATCTATGATTTTATATATAAAAGTTTAATCTTTAATACCTGCTAGCTCCTGCTTAGCTCCATTGCTACCTGTAAACCAGCAGGGTGGAGGTAAAGGCGAGTTTATAATCTCGGATTGTGAGTCCATCGGGCTCTGACCCAAATCGATCCACATTGAGTTCTCAGAAGATTCATCTTCACTGAAAACAGGGCTTTTCATGACCTCACCAACACAATGGTTTCCAGTTTCTTCATAAATGGGGCTAGCTGCATCATGTTCCATCTCAGTTTCAAACACATCCCTCACCTGAGAAGGCGTATATGCACCAGAAAATGCTGGTAAAAGAGCTCCAGCGCGACTTTCTGGCACCCCTTCACCATTCCCGACACCTTCATCATCTCCAATTCCAGCCAATGCCGGAATCCCATCCATGGAATCACTAAGATACAAGGGAAAAACCGGGCTAATCTTTACTATCCCGGACCCCGTATGTCCAGACTGATTCTGTAGACTTCCAATCACCGA
Source organism: Smallanthus sonchifolius (assembly GCA_023525975.1). Lineage (NCBI taxonomy): Eukaryota > Viridiplantae > Streptophyta > Magnoliopsida > Asterales > Asteraceae > Smallanthus > Smallanthus sonchifolius. The sequence continues at coordinate 52,159,754 of CM042041.1, read as the reverse complement.
CTTTTTAATAAGAAGACACCCAAATCCAGTTGGGTCATACCCAAAAACCCTGTAAAACGACGTGATGATAAAATCAGGTCGAAACAATGACAACCCTAAAGAATCCATATCTTTTGGGCCCAAAGCTCCAGCATCAAGCAACACATGCCAATTATTCTGCTGAGCTAACGCCATCCATTGATACGAGTATTTCGCACCCGTAACCCGCGACTGAACAGGAAACACAAACAAACCCGTCGACGAATCTTTCTTCCTTCTTTTCTTATTCAAGATTTGTTTCCTAAGATGGGTCGAACACGGTTTCAACGTAGGCCATTTAAACCACGCGCTATGCACCTTCGCCCCCTTCTCTTTCGCACTCTGCGCCATCCAGTTCACCGACTGACTCTCATGATCAAACATAGTCAACAACTTCTTATTACTATGAAACGGGTACGATTCCGCCAACAGTTTAAAAGCAGACCCTCTACTAACAGTAAACACCAGCCCATAATCACTCTCAGGAATGTTCAAATAATCAAATATCTTCATCTTTATATCATACTCAACAGTCCCCTTCTCCCCACCACCATACAAAGCATGATTCCCCAAATGCACATTGATCTCAGATAAACTAATAGTACAAGACTCCCAATAACTAACAGTTTGCACAAATGAAAACAACCCAAATCCACAGTAATCAAGACATACCTTAGAGATAGTCTCAGCCAAATGTGAATACTCATTCCCTCTTAACTCATCAATCCCCTCAGAAGACTTGTATTTTGGATACATTGTAACAAACTTTGCCAAAGCTTCATCAAACTCAAGAACAGAATCTTCACTTTCATATACTCTATCTGCAGCTAAAGAAGTTGCTTTTAAAAACTCCTTTTGAGCCTGTAACCTAGCTAGTGATCTTGATCTCCCCAAACCCTTATCTTCTCTACCAATTGACTCTGAGAAATCCATACTGGATTTAACCAGAGTCCCATCTTCAGATGCTTGTTCCAGAGCCTCTCTAAGCTTATTCTCCTGCAGCTTTCTGAGCCCATTCGGGTCTCTTTTCATCTCTTCATCGGTTAGATCCGACCCGTATTTTCTCCGGCTCTTTTTGTCAGAAATTAGCGACACACAGTGAGATATAATCGGTTTCCACAGTGAAATATGCATCGAAACGTCACCAATTTTAAAAAATCGAAACCAATTTTGAGTGAGATTGTGATTTATCCGGTTACCCCATCTTATTTTCCCCCCAAATAGGAACTCGGAACCCTAGATTCGATAACCTAATAAAGCAAAAGCGATCAATTTTGAACAATTTTGAAGCGGTTATGGAATAATATTAACAAAAGCTAAAAACCTTTGATTCAAACTTCCAATCGCAAAGTTATAGAATCTCCGACGCGAAAAAGGGGGGAATTGAAAACACCGTCGGCAACACGCACACACACAGTTCACCGGAGTTGAAATCGTTGAAGAAGGAGGCTAATTGGAAACCCTAGGAAGACGATGGGGTGTGTGTGTGTTAATGGGATTCTTCTGAATGGAATTAAATGCAAAGCTATGGCATTAAATGGAAGCAACGGGTAGAGGGTGGAACTGGTATTGATTACACTCTGTGTTCTTGAGCTTCTACTCTGGCAGTGTGGTGGTGCCCAGCGTAAGGAAACGAATCTTTTTTTATTATTGTTTTAAATATTAAAATGAGGAAATTAAAAGGATTATTTTAAGTTTAACCGGTTTTAGTAACTTTTTTTTTTGCTAAAAAGAGGTTGGGAGCCTCTAGAATTGTTAATTAAATTAGTTAAGTATTTGTTTGTTTTTGTTTCCAAAAGTATTTTAGAAAATGTAGTAATTGAAGGAATTAGATTCTAATTTTAACAAGGTGGAAGAGTCACTCGTTAAAACGGAAATCAGTTAAACGGGTGATATTCTTTTTCTTGAATAAATCATCTGATAATAATCGAATCTAGTAATCTGGATAGTTTTGATTAAGTATGGTTAAATCGGGAATTTGTGTTGAACTTTTAGAATCTATGTCCTTGTCTCCTCGTGAATAAGACATACATGCATTCTACTCGTTACAATTATATGATTTTGTTATATTTCTTGTTATTTGATATGTAATTTATTTAGTTTTTTAGAATGGTTGAAGTGACGAGTCATAAAATGGTTGGTTGGATATCTGGTCCCGTTTTAAAACAATTGTCGTTTTACATAAGCTCGTTTTTATAATGAGTGGCCTAAACATTTAACATAGTTGAATTAGATTGTTTTAAGGTCGGTTTAGCAAATCTTCTTTCTTAAATTAGCCATTGTTGACGACTTAGATTATTGAAATTACAATTAGTCATTCAATTTAGGTGTAAGCTTTTATTATCTTGTTGCATCTTAGACCAATTGCAGTGATTTAACTAAAAAGTGTAAAAGTTTATACCATGTCAACGAAGGATTAATCTTGATTAAAAAATAATTATTATTTTAATTATTTGGTTGAGTTTGTATTAGACTAGAAATAAGTTTGTTTATTTATTTGATTATTTAATAGTTATTTAGTTGGGTTAGAATTAGTTTAGTTTTAATATAAATAGAGGGTTTATGTGTCATTGTAAAGTGTAGTTTTGGTTTTCAATATTAATAAAAGAGTCGATCTTGGTTAAGATCAAATTTTGTGTTCGTAACAATTGTCACATAGGCAGTTGGGTTGGGGCTTTAACTACACTACATCTTCACAAAGGTGTAGTAGTTTAAAACCAATGTTTTCAGAACCGGACCGGACAACGAACCGGACGTCTTAGAGGTTCATTGGTCGGACCGGATTCAAGAACCGGATGACGCAATAAATAATATAAATATTCATAAAAATATATAGAAAAATATAAAAATTCCAAATACTACATATACAACCATTTAAACAATTTTGAGTCAAAGACGAGGGTTGTAGGTCTGTATGAATTTTAATTCTTTTGAATATTCAATTTTAATTTTGATTATGGTTTTGGAGGACCTGTGGCAGCGTATAAGTTAAAAGGAAAGAGCCAAATTGAGTTAAAATTGTAAATAGAAGTAAGTACGAGGACTATAGGATAAAAAAGATAAAAAAATAGTATATTTTTTTTAAAAAAAAATTAAACTACCCGGTTCGACCGCTGAACCGGTTGAACCGCCCGGTTCAACCAGCAAACGGTCTCAGAGCATGTAACCGGACCGGTGAAGGTCCCGGTTCCCGGTCCGACCGGTCTGACCGGCCGGTCCGGTCCGGTTTTCAAAACATTGTTTAAAACTAAAAGAAAAAAAATGTTGTGATTGATTGATCAAAGAGTGAACCACATCTCTCTTTTCTCTCACACCCGTTATGGGCACGGTGGAGGTGCTCTTGACGCCCCACTTTGGCACACACATTTCGTTGTTTGGCGCCAGAAAATAGTGAGGTGACGAGGGGTGTGACTCCACTACACTTGATCTTATAATTTCTAAAAAGTAAATATTAATACTAGATTTTCTAAAAAAGAAAATCATTTAGACATAGCCAACTTGGAAATACATTTACTGTTTTTGGTTAAGCTTTAGATTTTTAATTTATCGGTCAAATCCCTTAAAGTACGGTTCTAGATGCAAGAAAAAAGTGTGTGATGAACAGACAAACTTAAATCAGAATTTACATAATTCACATGATATAATTATTTCAAACAAAATAAATGTTTTAAATATTTTTACTTAGATTGTCAAAAGAAAAAAAAACAGATAAATATTATTAAAAAAAATAATTTTTGTACCTAGAATTTACCAGTAAATATGAAAATGGGGAATACTACAAATTATTTGTTGACCTACTATTTGTTAGTTTTTAAGGGTGATTTTATTCTTTTTGGAAGTTTCAAAATGAAAGCAACCCTTGAAATTGAAAGAGATGGTTTTATATAAATCCTTTTTTTTTTGTATTTTACCAATTTCTACAAAATCCAAAGAAATATCAACCAACGTTAACATTGCCCCCACTAAATTATTATATATCACAAAATAAAAAAGAAAATCGACAATATTAAAAAAATACATTATTTATATTAAACAAGATTAAATACTGTATTATAAAGTGTATAATCAAACTTCTTTTGTTTATACTTGTACTATGCAAGGGTAAACTCACCAATTTGACCGTTAACTTTTAGTTCTTTGGGTCCATTATTAATAGTTGTTTAAAATGTTTATGTTATTTTTAATTCTGTATTGTAATTTTGTTTATTAAGAAATGAAGTTGTTCGGAAGAGATTGGAGTCACATGTATCTCAGATAAGATAAGAGAAGGAAGATTGAGATGGTTTGGACATGTCAAGAGGAGACAGAGCACAGATCCAGTGAGAACGGTGGAAACTCTCGTTGTAGAGGGGAAAAGGAGCAGGGGGAGACCGAAATTAACGTGGGATGAGAGGATTAGGCTTGATTTGCTAGATTTACACCTCTCAGAGGACATGATCAATGATAGGATTTCATGGAGACGTCGTATTAGGGTTTTAGGATGAGTGACCCGTTGTGTGGGAGAGTAGAGTTGTTTAGCAAAGATTTTGCGTATGTCTTGTTTCTTGTAGGTGTGTTGTGTTTTTTGTGACTAATATACTCTAGTCATACACTGCTAATTGTTAGATTACTGTTAGATTTATTTTACTTTATTACTCATTAATTTTATTTATATTTTTATCTTTTTCTTTCCCATGGAGCCCGGGGTCTAAACGGGAGCAGCCTTTCTATCCCTTGGGATAGGGGTAAGGTTTGCCCTTATCACACCCTCCCCAGACCCTACTAATAGCGTTAGCTATGTGTGAGATTATACTGGGTACGTTTGGTTTGGTTTGATTTGGTTATTGTAATTTTGTTTATTAAGAAACAAATAAGTTTTTATTTATTTTTTTGAACGGTGTTCCTATAGACATTAGTCCCCGCCTATAAACCCAAACATCTCATTCTAAATCAAGTAAATCCAAACACCTACAATCAACTTTCGAAAAAATGACAACACACCCGTACATTTCGCCTATCAATAATATTGACATCACTATCCCTATAGTTAGTTACTCTCTAACCACTATCATCTTTGTCACCTCAATCATCATGCAAATCCCTTGTCCAAATAGCAAAATGAAACCACAAAATTAATTTAAATCTCCAAAGGTAACACCTATTGAACACCAAAAATAGAAAGAAAAAACTAAATGAAACAAAACACCAAAACCCTAACCAAATAAGGATGAGCCAAACACCAAAATCACAAAACAAAAATCAAAACTAAACCCAGAGCAAATAATAATGTTATAATACGAAAGCACAATTAAAGATGAAGGCAATGTTTGGAGTTGGTTGATGAGAATCTTGAAATTAGATTACAAAATATAACTATTTAAAGAATAATAAAATAATAAATATATAAGTAGATAGTATGTCAAATCAATTAAAAATACATATATAACGTCTACATAGTTCATAACAAGTTGTAAGAATTTCTTAAACATATCAATAAAATTGTTAACTCCATATTATGGAGTCCATAATAATTGAACTTAGAATTAAAAAAAAAAAAAAAAAAAGAGATTTTGAGCTTCCTCGGTCAAAGGGTGCACCATTGTCTTCTTTTTCCTCCAATTAAAGTTCACTAAAGTGGAAATCATTTTCCTTTATTGAATTATTGCCTATTTACCATCCACCTCAGTGATACTTTTTTTTTTTATCTCTATTTTGCGAATTCAAATTTCATATACAATTACTTCTAACTTTTTATTTAGATACATCTCTTTCTAAATATCTTTTATACCTACAAGCATTCACCTTCTTTTCTTTATTTGTCGCTCTTTAAAGATATTCGTTGTGATTCGACTATCAGATACGTAACTAGTATCATTTGACACATAACAAAATTTCAGGTGTCACGTATCACATGCCAATGCTTGTACCTATGAATATATCTTAAGAAATTTAAAATAGTAACTAATTTTGTTAACAACTAGTTAAATACAAACATCTAAATGCATGACAATTGCGAATTTTTTTAAACATGTACTTAAAATTAAAGGTGAAATGTAGTTTGAAACAAAAATTACTAAGTGAGATTTACAAATCAATAGTAAAATATTTCTGTTAAAAGTATATTAAATCACCATTAGGTTTCTGGTCTGGTTGTCAGAAGGTTTTCATTGTAAAGTGTAAAGAGTTTCTTTCTGTGGGTGTAATGAGTTCGAATTCTGACAAGAAGAATTTTACGAGCACTCTCCATAGGTTTAGGTGTTAGCCGTTTAAAAAAAGTAAAATCAAATACTTATTTATTTATTTAACATTGAGAGTTAAGTCCACTATACTAAAAGAAAAGTAGGAAATAGATTAGTCAACCATATGATGTGCATGTTTTTAGTAATTGATTACACATTACCCATGCAAAAGTGATTAATGCCAACCAAATAGAAAAAGACAAGTCAACATTTGTTAAAGCTGAAATTAACAACTAATAATCATCAAGTTTGACCTTTTTATTGGAATCATCTTCTTGCTCCCATTGCCTCTTATACCTTTCCTTGGTGGGTTTCCTTTCCATCAACAACAATAATCCTCATCAAAAGCAACACAACAAGTATTTTAAAACATGTATATCTATCTTAAATCATGATTTTTAAATATAAAACATACATTAGATATTCATTTTAATAACTACCCATCACATTGCTGATATATCAATAAACAAAAATCATGAATCCGTCACTCCATACCCCGAGATTACACATTATAGGGTGATTCCTTTTGATGCATGTTTCATGTGAATTTTATGTGCTTGTACTTTTTATGTAGTTGTTGGTTTAGGAATGCCCGATCGTTAGCTTAGAGTGTTTTTCTTGTACTTCGATTGGCTCTTCGAGTCTTCTCAAACATGTTAAATTACATCAAGAGGGCTAAAGATGAACACAAATGTTGCAGGTCCCTCCTAGAAAATGATATAAACATAGAAAAGAAATTAAGAGAAAAAAAAATAAAAGCATAGGGAGGGAGAGATATCTTTAAGTGGATTTATGCTATTCTCTAACACAAAGTCTATGTGGTTGACTTTATATTCAACGTTTGATAACTCTAACTGAACTCATATTCTTTAAACTTGTTTTCATTTCATCTTCATCAATATTTTTTTTTAACGGCTAAAATTTTACTAAAGAAAACCCAGCGGGAAGCTGGATAACGGACAAAGTATATATGAAAAGTTAAAATTTAAATATCGACAACCCAAAAAAAAAATACTAAAATCTTCATGAATTGTAAGCCTGGAAAAACGGGTGGGTTGGGTTGGTTAACGGGTCGGATCGGGTTTGGGTCAGGATGGGTTCGGTTATGACCAAAATGAGTTCGGGTCAAATGGGTCGTTTTAAAAAAAAAAATCAATTTGCTGATTGTAATTAAAAAGTGGCTCGGGTTGAAATGAGTTGTCTTAGAAAAGAAAAGTAGCAAAATCTGCTATATTTTTTTACGCGGCTGGTGGTGGCTTTGCAGCGATGGCTGTCATGGTGGTGCAAGAGGCGGTGGGTGGTGGTATTTTTAAGTGATTTTCTCGCCAATATGTCATTGACCCGTTGTTACCCGTTTGAACCCATTCTAAATTTATATAGTTTTTAGGTGACCCATCTTGACCCAAAATTTGTTGTGGTGTTACCCAATTTAACCCAAAATACAAAAAATATTTACCCAAACCAACCCATTTCTTTTACTTTGGGTAAGATTGCCAAGCTTAACGAAACGGAATGTTACCAGAGATAGTGGATGGACCCATTTGACCAGCAGGGATTTAAAATCTTGCAGATGTATGACATTATCTTATGAAGTTCGCTGTAATGATGTAGGACTGCAACACAAACAGCAACGTATTGAGTTGGTATGAGACATTTTGAGCAAACAGCAGACCGGTTTTATATGTCCTGTTTTTAGTAACCCTAAACCAAACCGTTCGCTAAATGCATAATTATGCACTGGTTAGATACATTCGGACGAACAATTGAATATGATAAACCACCTGGAATTATACATTTCAGACAACAAGTAAAAAACTATCTTCTTCTAGTTTCATCAAATTCTTTTGCAATGAGTGTAATTCAGCTTGCAAATCATCAACCTCTGGGTGAGTTTGATCTCCAGAAGAGAAAACATGTGCACAACTAAATAACTCAATCCAACTTAAACCTGCATCTTTCTCCCCCAAAAGCCCTCTTATCTTCCTCCTCATTTTTGCCACATCATCCCACCGATCCATTAACGCGTACAAATTCGTTAACAATACGTATGCAGCACCGTCTTCTTCATCTGCATTCACAATTCTTTCAGCCACACGGTTTCCTACTTCAATGTTCCTCCTGTCAACGCACGAGCTCAGTAACGTTCTCCACAGTTCAAAACTAAACCCCCTTGAAGTCGAATCCAAATCCAAGATCGTCGCCTCAGCTTCTTCCAATAATCCTGCTCGACTTAATAAGTTAATCAAACAAGAATAGTGTTTATATCGAGGAATCAATCCGTTTTGCTTCATGGAGCTCCATATAAACTTCCCTTTATCAACTAAACCACAATGATTACATGTAGCAAGCATAGAAAGATATGTTACTTCATCTGGGATCAGTACAAGTTTCACAATTTCATCAAAGATTCTAAACGCGCTTTCTGCTTTCCCATGGTGACCGTACGCCAAGAGTATCGCGTTCCAGCATTTCAAATCAGGGGTTTTTATTTTGTAAAGAATCAACTCTGCTGATTTTAGATCACCTGTTTTAGTGTACATATCAATCAGGCTTCCACACACATTCATCTCGAAATCATACCCGCGTTTAACAGCTTGACAATGAATCATACCCCCTTGATTACTAGCAGCAAGATCTGCACATGCACTTAACGCGATACTGAGTGCAAAGCTATCAGTCTTGTGTTCTTTTGACATTTCATGGAAGCATTTGATGGCATTCTCACCATCACCCATTCGAGCATACCCCGTGATCATTTCTGTCCAGAAAACAACATCTTTACTTGGAACTAAATCTAGAAGCTTTTGAGCCGATTCATAATCCCCATTTTCAAAATACATAGACGCGAGTGTGCTTCCAACATACACGTTTATGTCAAATCCTGATCTGATAACTTGACCATGAAGTGGTTTTCCATAACTACAAGCTGGTAATGATCTTGTTGCAGAGATAACCGTAGCAAACGTATAGCCATCTGGTTTAATGAAAGAAACTTTCCGGAGATAGATAAACATTTCAACACACTTTTTTCCATCTTTATTTCCTGCTAAACCGGACAACACTGAGTTCCATGAGACCAAATCTGGACTCTTTATGTCTTTAAAAACTTTTATTTCCATTTCAGTATCGCCACAACTGGAATACATGTTTAGCAATGCATTCTGCAACGGGAGATCAGTTGGTGTTCCGGATGTTATTACCCGGGCATGAGTGACTTGCCCGATGTCATGCTGATGTAATTTGCTACACGCGGTTAATACCATCGAATAAGTGAACTGAGTAGGCAAAGCTCCAGCCTTTACCATGCATCCATAGAAACAAAGTCCTTGCATGATCTTTTCGTTTTTCATGTGCCCAACAATAATAGAATTCCAAGCCATGGCATCTTTCTGAATCATACAACTGAAAACCTTCTTTGAACTCTGCAAATCACCACATTCTGAATACATTCCAAGCAGAGAAGTTTGAACCAATGTATCACTCGTAAACTCAAGTTTAACAATCTGTGCGTGCAAACCGGATCCCAGCATTACATCTCCACGACAAGAACATGCTTGTAGCAAGCTAGTAAAAGTGGGTCCATTTGGCGTAAATCCTTCAAGGTTTAACCGCGACAGTAGTTTAAACACCGTATGAACATCGTCAGGACTGCGAGAATAACCAGCAATGACGGCGTTGTAAGACACAAGGGTTCTTTGAGGCATTTCGTCGAACACATGGTGTGCGTCTAACAGCGAACCACATCTTGAATACATTGACAGGAGATTGTTGTTTAGGTATGGCGATTTACGGATTAGCGGTGTGGATGTGATCACTCGAGCATGGATTTGGCGGGCATTTTTTAGGGTTTTGACCGACCTGCATTTTTGGATGAGGAGAGTCGCTAATGCAATGGCTTCTTGAGATGCTGCCATATAAAATCAAGCAGCCTGTTTATTTTATTCGATCTTACTGTGTGGTTTCCGGCTAAACCAGAATCATCTCTGGCGGCGGCGACGACGACGGCGAGATGAGCTGCCGTCAATACTCACGCCTCTGTTGTCTTATCCATGACTCTCTCCATCCGTTTACGGTAAACTGTTCCCTTCACTTCAATTTATATTATTTTTTCCATCCTCTGTAACCCTAATATTTCTCAGGTGAAATTAACGGTGTCAATGACGGAAGAACAAGAAGAAACGGTCTTAATTACACTATCTCAGGTCTTTAATCACTAATTACAGTTACAATTACTTGAAATCGTACTTGAAATCATGAATCTCTGTTTATGCAAAACCCTAGTTTTCATATTTTAGGTTTTGAATAAGATAAAGCTTTGGACTGTTGAATTGGACTCTAATTCTGGTTCCGGTTCCGATTCCGAAAATCGCAACCCGTTGATCGATATTCCGAAGTGTCATTCTTCAGCTTCCCATTGTACACTCAATATCACAAATGACTTGGTATGATTTAATTCCATTATGTTATTCAAGATTATGGATTCAATTCATTCACCTTTTAAGTTTTGATTTGTTTTAGGTGTTTTTGCTAGCTATTGAGAGTCACTATGTTCAACATTTGGCTGCAAATGTGCTTGTATCTGTATCTGAGTTTGTGGTGGCATCTGTATGTTATTATATCTAACCCTAAGCATGATCTTGAACACGCATAGTTTCGTTCTTTATAACAACCAATATGTTTTACAGGGGAGCTATTGGGAAGAATTCATGCAGTCATTGTGTTTTTACTTTGAGTTGATTATCTGTAAAGTGATTTCACCTTCTTCAGACCCACCGATTAGCACTAAACACATGGGGTGTGATTCAACAGATTTCACATTGGATTTGCAGCCTGTGTTGAATAATGCTAGATGGGACTCGGTAGGTGCTATTGTTTCAGTACTACGCAGTATTCTGAAACAGGTGAAACATGAAGATGATGCTAAAATCTTGGAAATTTACTTTCAAGTTCTTGGTTCTTGCCTTGAAGTTATACCATGGGACTCATTTGCTGATGCTAATAAACCGTCCGTATCATGGTTTGAGTTTTGTGGCTATCTTGTTCAGTTGTTCTGTTCATTGGCTGATTGTGAAGACGAAAATCCAGCTGTTCGTGTAATCTTCAATGTCTTTCCAAAAATTTTAACATGGTATTTTGGAATACAAGGGGAAGGTCGTAATTCTTGCATCTCTCGATACATTCGACACAAGATTTTGGTATGCTTTCCGTTTAGATGAATTAAGATTGGAAACTGGAAATATGATCATTGTTGGATAATAATATGTAACCGTTTAATATATACGCAGGTATTGATGATCAGGCTTAGTTGTCTAATCAATCTAGACTGTGTTACAGTTGGTTCATGGCTGCATTTTATTGCAAAATACTTCCAAGATCTATTATCTGAATCTGTATCTGAACCAGAGGCTGATCAAAATGACTGCCTTAAAGATTCTCCATTTAATGGAACTTCTCAACGACATTTACAAAGACGGGTTATTTTTATTTATTTAAAGTGTGCATTTAGTTTAATAGGGTTAAAAGTAAAATGTAAGAAGCAATGTTCATGTGGAAATATGAATTCTTGCTCAAAGAAAGGATTTACAGCAATTTTTGAATGGCTCAAGAAGCATCTTCCTGCAAATATTCTTGATAACAATGAGTTATATGATGATTGCTGCAAAAGCTTCACTAAATCTTTCATTCAGCTTTATATGCATGAGGATGATATGCTATTTAAAATCCTCTTACAGTTGACACACACTCCTTTTGGATACGCACAACAGTGAGCAACCCGACTCATAGTTTATTTTTTTATATTTTTGTTTTTACATCATAGTTTTAAATTTGTAGCATTTATTTGTGAACTTATGTCACGTCACTCAACCCCAACAGGATGACGGTAGCTTGGATATCCGAGGTAGTTGAAGAAGATATACTTTTCCTATTATCTGATATCTTCGATCCTGTGCGCTTATTTCATCTATTTCTTTTAGAGGTGATTTTTTAAATCTTTAGTATTATCATTTTTTTTTGTAACAAAGTTAGAAACTTGCACTCATATCTTTCATTTGCAGCTACATTATGATCATCAGGTGCTTCTTGATTACCTTATTTCAAAAGACACTGGAGCCAGCAGTGCTGAATATCTTTTAAGGCATGATAAAATCATTTTCATTCATTGTTTCCCTATGATTTGTTTACCATTAATGTAAAAATATTTTCAGGTGTTTGCGTATTATATGCGATAAATGGGACTCCTTTGTGGAATTTCCATTTTGGGCAGAATTTGAAAGACAATCATGTCACAAACGAAGAAAATACGAGGATGGGAAGACTTGTGAACCAGCAGTTTATAAAGCGCGTGACTGCTTGCTTCTGTTAAAGAAATCTGTAGAAAGTTTACACCAGAAAGATTTGTTTCCGTATAATCCACAAGTTCTTTTGCGACGGTATGTTTTCGTAAAACGTCTTCTGTGCATGGCAAATTGGTAATTATTATAGAATTTGGAAGTTTTTGTTGCATTGTGATTAGTTGTTTCATTTGCAGTTTAACAAGATTTCAGGAACTTTGCGTAAGGTGATAGGATGTAAGAGAAGGGTGATTCGGCATTAATCTTGTTGTTTGTTCAGTTTAAATTTGTTTGCACGTTTCGTCCTTTACATTAACGCCCGTCTATTTTTGGCGTTAAATAAAGTCACATGTCCCTCACCAAAGATGTGGAATTGCCGGCCAACCTCTCACCCTACCGTCTCCGGTCAGATAAAAGCGGTTTTCGATTTGCTCTAACGATTGGAAGTAGATGGGGGGGGAGTGTTTCGATTGAACATTTAAGTAAAACTCATTCGAAATAGATAAAAATGGGGTTCGATTTGTTTTGACCATTTGATTTCTAGGTTTTGTAAAGAATACGACGCTTGTGTTTGCTTTCTCTTTAACCATAAACCGTCTGTTACCCGGAGGGGTTGATGCGACGAGCTACTGTTAGTATCCGCAACCATCACGTATGACGGGAGCAGTGACTGAGGCAATAGTGGTGGGGTGACTGTTGACAGCGTGCAAAACAGTGATGGGTTGCTGTGGCAAGGGGTGCGACATCCATGACAATAGTGGCAGAGGGAGCAACGACGACAACGGTGGTGTGGGGGAGCTGATGGGGATGTAGCGGCGATGACGTCGATGGAGGTGGAGGTGGCAGCGATGGCGATGGGGGTGGTGGTTGCGGGTGGCGATGACAATGGGGGTGGGGGCTGTTGTGGTTAGATGTGCGCAAAATGGGTATTCTCAAGGATAACCGGGTATTCTCAAGAACCGGTTCCGGGTCCGGTTCTTGGTTGAAAAACAGTACACTAAGTACCCGGTTCCGGGTATTCAAGAACCGGTTCCGGTTCTTACCTGTTTCGGGTATTCAAGGCGGGTATTCAAAGAACGCATTTCCGGGTATTCGAAAAACTTAGTTAAACATACAAATAACTAACTTAAAAAGTCCAATAACATTAAAACTTAAAATGTTACAAAATAGATAACTGTTTAAAACATAAAGTCATAAAACTTAGATAAACTATATAAAAAAACTAGATTGTTTCCAGAATCGGGTTTGGTTTTAGGGTGTAGGGTTAGAGGTGCACATTTCGGATATTCTCAAGAACCGGTTCTGACCGGTTATGGTTCCGGGTATTTGGGCAGTTCCGGTTGCGGCTTTTTTGTGCACCTCTTGTTGTGGTGGTGGAGGGAATAGTGGCACCGGTAACGCTGGCGTGTGGCGATGACAACGGTGGCGGGGCGGGTGGCAGTGGCAACTGGCAATGGTGGAGGGACAGGCTAAGGAAAATCTTTGGCATGCTATAGAGGTATATCGCACATTAGAAATGCCATAGTTTGATAATTCTCTCTTAGTACCAAACCAACTTTTGCGCAGTTATTGTGTTTTGTGAGAAATGGATACAATTCATTAAATGGATAATAATGCAAAACTTTTGGGCAACTATTATTTTTTTGTATGTAAGGCGTCTGAGTGAACTTTCTCATTAATACTTAATGTTTTTAATAAAGGTTCAAACCGGCCGGTAATATCAGTTAAACCGGGTTTCTGTCACTCACCCGATAAGTTTGAGCCTGGTAAATTGGAAAACGGTTTGTAAGTTGTACCGCTGGTAATATCGGTAATACCATGTTATACCGTTGTACCGGTTTTAAGTTTGAACTTTAAAAAAAAATGTTCATATACTTTTAAAAAAGTTAACGACCCAGTTTAGAAAAAAGATTGTGTAACCATCATTCTTCTGTTTGCGGTTAAATAATTGTTCGGTTACCTAAGACTCATTTTAGAAAAAAAAATTGCACACTTTTAGAAAAAAAAAAAACTTTGTTGGAAATTGAGTGCTTTTGGATTATTTTTTTTATTATGGATTAACTTTAGATTTTTTTTTTTTACAGAATCATGTGCTTTTAGGTTATTTTTTGAGTTGAAGTTGTATTTTTATGAAACTATAGAGTTAACTAGTTAATCCGGTTGAACCGTCTGGTATAACCCGATAAAACAGATTGAACCATTTCTAAGTATAACCCGATAAAGTTTAAAAACTGGTTTTTGAAACACTGTTAATACTTGTCCGACCTCCAACTCTGACCCATTTATTGGCTCGTTGACTTCACTCATGAACTTTCTTTTAAAATTATTCAATACATACTAGTTTTTTTTTCACCCGCACTACGCTGCGGGAGTTTGATAGTTATCAATTCGGCTTGTTCATAGGTATAAAACTTACATTTTAACACATACTCGCTATAACGTAAGATACAAAAAAAAAACTCAAATCGTTGATAAAAAAATAAATAAACCCGTGCATCCCATTTAAAAAAATGTTAACGAAAACTATTACTAAAACCCAGTGAACTTTTGTTGCAATTTAAAAAAAATTGAAGTTTGTGATAAATCTGTAAAAAGAAAAAACTTTGAGTAAAAAAGAATGTGTCAAATATGTAAATATACAAACTTTTATGTAAAAAAACCATGAAAAAATTACTATTCAATGTACAATATTTTTCAATATAAAGTAGAATTTATAAAAGCCGCAGTAGATTGAAAGTCATCGAGAAACAGAGTCAAGATATGTTTCTTATTTTTTTAAAATAAAAAAATTTTAATCGGTTTGTAACGACATATTTATACTTAAATAATTCTGTTTTTTTTTACTAATTTTGGAACGAAGTATAACACATTAAATTTTATCAAAGTAATATACTTCATTATTGAAAAGAAGGACGATTATAATAAAGTGACAGGTAAACAGGCAACAAGTTACGCTGCAACCCCCTTTTGAATAGCAAAACCGATCCTACTAAAAACAAAGCTTTGGGCCTTAGGGGCCGAAATATTACTATGCACGACTCGTTGAACCCTGTTTAGGAATTCCACTGCCTTCGGTGCTAGGAACCCAAAAGTATCAAAAGCAAAAGGGATAAACATGTGTTGGTTCTCTAAACAAGTTTTCTCGTGTTTAACAACTTTGTCTGATTCCGCCTTTAAAGCAGCATGGCCCGCCACAACCCCATTGTCCTTGAGCTTCACAAGAGGGGACACTCCTGTAAGGTCCACACAAGCGTGTTTCCCCCCTGCCCAACCAAACACAAGAATATCAGCCGACCGTAGAGTAGACCTCCCTTCAAACGGATCTGTCAGAAAGTTCATGGGGGCCTCTTTTTTAACAGAAATTCCTGCCCGTTTGAGAACATCACAAACCCTAACCAAATCATGCATATATTAAATTTGAATATAACTATATCTATCCACTTTAAATAAATTTATATAATATGTCATTTCATAGTCACATTCTCACAAGTTGTTTTCAACATGGACCCTATTAAAATGATTGTTCATATCTTATAGAGTTATACCAATAATTGCCATTACAACTTAAATGCTAAAACAAATTCTTTAAAATTAAAATTCCAAATAATTTTGTTTTTATTCTTGAAATAACATTGAAATGGATACGACGACAATTAAGCATATGCGTGGGCTATGTCAAGGAGACAAACATTGAGTTGGTTCGAGTCACATAACATCGCCATGTGATCAACATCTTTCAGTTCTTTCACATCATCCACCGGATTATTGTCGATCATCCATTGTTGAAATTCCTTTGTGATGGCTTTATCTTCATCACATATGACATAGACTCGTTTCACATAACCATACCCTCCTTTTGTAAACTGGTTTGCGGCTTGTAGATCTTTCAAAAACAACGAGCTAGGTCGGATCAACGTCTTTCCTAGTTCAAGATCCTAAAATAATATATGATAACTTTGTTAATCAGTATGAGTGTAAAAAGCTGAGCTGTGTGGCTTGTGAATTACTTGAGATTGACTCGTTAAATACTTGAATCGAGCCGAGCTCAAACAAGATCTAGCGTGAGCACCAGCTTCACACATCGAGCTTGAGTAGGCTCTGACCCTAAACAAGATTTTTATTTATATAAATTTTATTTTATGTATTAAATAAAAATTTTATTAATAATTATTGTTATAGATAAGGTAATCTTTAAAAAATAATCAAATAATATATATTATGTTATATATAAAGCTGAGTCGGATAGCTTGTGAGCTATTCGAGACTAGCTTGCTAAAAACTTGAATAGATCTGAGCTTAAACGAACTCGAGCATGAGCCGAAGCTTAAATCGGGGCTCATTTATTAAACGAACTCGAGCCCGAGTTTCACGCATCGAGCTCCAGACCTAAACGAGCTTTTTTATATAATTTGTATTTTATGTATTAAATAAATATTCATTTAATAACTATTATTATATATAAGATTATGAAAAAAATAACTAAATAATATATATTATGTTATATAAAAAAATTTAATCATAAATAGTTAAAAAAATTATATAAATAAAATAATAAATGAGCCGAAATGTTGTGGCAATTTTAGTGGATAACAAGTTTTGGTCTCTTTTGGCCATTTTTAGAATAATGGTGGTGGTGATGAATGGTGACAATGATAACCTCATCGGAGCAAAGTTGATAGAGCTTGGACGACATGAATTTTGGGCCAAAAAACATCGACATTTCTGACTCAGTTTCTGCGTTGTAAGGCAAGAACTCTGTGTCCATCCAAGCTTCTGCCAGAGATCTTTCTTTATACTTCAAAAAAAATAGTAATATTAGTGACGTTGAACAATTAAATTTAGGGTCCAAAAATATTACACATAAAAAACCAATTTTTTTCACCAAACAAAGACCATAAACCCAAAAATTTATGCGATTGTCTGGATTTGTGAAACAAATTTGGGCTTTTAATTTGGATTAATAGTATCTCAATATGAAATAAACCTGATAAACCGAAATCAATACTTCTCAAAAAAAAAATGTGAAGAAGGCCCTTGGCCCCCCTCTGCCAAATGTTCCACACATGAGTAAAAATAGAATTATAAAAATCTATACTATATAATAAATAAATGTTTTAAATGTCACGTGTCGTCTCAATATTCATTCTCATCGTTTTTTTTCGCCTCTCTCTCTTATTAAGTACACATCTATATTTTAATAATAATATATTTTTAAAGAAAATATTAGTTATACTAATAGAATAAATTTATTTTAAATTATTCATTATTATAAGAAACTTTGAAATATAATTATGTAATTTTTATTTTGAATCTAATAGTAATGAAAGTCAAATTGTATTAAATAATAATTAACGTATTTTTGAAACCCAATTATATATTAAATTTTTACATGTTTTGAATTTGGTTTTCTATCCTTCGTATATGTAATGCATTTTTACATATGTAAAATATATACATAAATAATTATGAACTTTACGTATTAATATTTTTCATTCCGTGTAGAGACACATGGTTCTAAGCTAGTGTAGGAATTAATAAAGAAAATAGCTTATTTATTTAGAAATAATTAATTATAACCTGGTCTAAAACATAAGAACGCTTATGTACGTAATCCGGCATGAAGGCAGCCAGAAAGACACCGACGGAGACTTTTTCCGGGAACTTTTCCATGGCTAGAGCTATGTTCATGCCACCCAAGCTATGGCCCACCAGCACCACCTTCTCCTCCGGCGGAATGCCGGTCATGAATTCCAGCAACGGCTTAGTGTAGTCGGAAAGTGTGACCACGTGTTGTATCATTTCGGTGTTGGTGCCGGAGGCGGTGAGATCAAAGTCGGAGACACGGTGGCCGGCAGCCTCTAGAAGGGGTTTGAGCTTGAACCAACACCAGGCTCCATGGCATGCACCATGTACCAGAACAAAGTGCTTTTGCTTATCACTCATGCGCACCATATATGTTACCTTTTGTTACTTGTTATATATATTGGCTTTCACTGTTTGTTGGGTTATTTATAGGGAGATTTGATCAACAAATGAGATTTGTAATGACGTATCATTGTTATGTCATATATAAGATTTAAAGCATCATTAAATTTACTATTTATTAAAAAGACTCCACTAGATTTGACCCACGACCTTGACTTTTGGACGCAGCTATATGCGTCCAAATAATTAAACGTTATAATTAAACACCTTAGGGCATTCATATCAGTTTTTGCATATTTGTACAAAAAAAAAATTTAATTGCGAACTACATAAATTATTTATTTTTAAAAATGATGGAATTAGATTTAACAAAAAATGAAACCAACAATTAAGGTTTTTCTCTTTTTGCTCTTTCAACTATTTTTACCTTTTTATTATTTATATCTTATCACCGCATTTTAATCTTCAAAAAAGTTTGATCAGTGGTATATATCAACTTCGTACATTTCTCACCAAAACAAACTTCGTATTTGAACCTTACACTATGCACACATACAATTACTTGTATTTTATATAAAGTTATGTCTAATAACAAGATTGTAAATTTGTCATAGATAGAGTGAGTTTGTCTTGTTTACAATGACACATTTCTAATTGATAAAGTGTTACGTTCATCCAGCTCCCCACGCTTTGTATATCGTCTCACACCCCCGCTTCACGCCCCAATCACGCCTTACGGGGCGGCGTTCCACGCCTAATAACGAGCCACGTCCCCTCCCAACTACGCTTCTATTACACATAGTCTAATACTCAAGTGCACCTTCACACCCTCATTCTTTTTCATTCAAGAAAAAAAGTACACACTTTAAACATTAATTATGATCCAACTTGGGTTTGAATATTACTAACCGAAAATAACTATTCAACCTGTGTTTGTGAAGGGGAAACTTTACAGAATACGAATCAAGTTTTTTATATGTTTCATTTTAGTCACGCAAACCTTTTGTCTTATTTTAGTCACTCAAACTTTTTGTTTCATTTTAGTCACTCAAATTTTATACGTTGTTCCAATCTTGCGCAATTACGAGGTTAACATGTTACTTTTTATGGATTTGGTTTTACGATTATGATGAAATTGTTGGTTTACTCTTTTTGGATTTCATTTTCACAATATTCATAAAATGAAATAAAAAAAAGTAACTCGTAGATGGTCATTACGAAAGATTAGAACAACATGTGAAACTTGAGTGACTAAAATGAGACAAAAAAAAGTTTAAGTGACTAAAATAACAGATAAGAAACTTGATTACTATTATGTAAAGTTACTTTTTTTTGTTAAATTTCATAAATAGATACTTAAATATCGTTTGAGATTGATAAAAATTTAGATAACTTTGATAAAAAGAGATAGGGTTGGGATCTAGTAATAAAAGGAGAGTCTCACAGCTAAATGATAACCATGTGGTTATGGGTTAAAACTTTACCCAAGACAAAATAAAAAACTACAAAATTAAAAATTTGCAGTTCAAAAAAGAATCTTTGATAAAAGATAAATAATTAAGTAAATCACCTATATAATCTCTACTGGTAAAGAAACACACTTTATTTAGTAAAATAAATAATTTAATTTGTACCTTAGTATATATCGTATAAAAACATTAGTGTGAAACGTGCTATTTTTTTCTCGCATTAATGTTTGGAACTTGTTCGCCTTTAATTTTAATCAAATATAGTATTTATTTCTCGTGTTTCATGGTGGGAGCTTGGTCAGAGGCGTACATAGCCTTTGCTAGGTGGGTCGGCCGACCCCGATGGAATTTTTTTCTATTTGTTATATATGCGATACAATCTTGACCGACCCCATGAAATTTTGACACCGACCCACATAAAATTTTTACCTACCCCTCAAAAGAAATATTTTTTAACACCGACCCCAAGAAAATTTAATTTTTAACACCGACCTCCATTTAAACTAATAACTTAATTGAAAATTTGGAATAAACTGGACTAAAAAACTTAGTCATTTAAACTCACATTTAATTAACTCATTATGATTCTCACAATGGGTTTCACGCAATCTGAAGAACAACAATTTGCTAATCATGATTCTTGCCACGCCTCTTCACGATTTCAAACCTCTTCGCTAATTACGAATTTACAATTCTAGCCCTACTAGTCGATTCACTATTCACAGTCTTGTGACGTTGCCTCCTCACGATTTCAGGTAACTTTTTTTTCCTCTAAATTTTGAATTTTGTTTATCATATTCTTTTGTTATAAGTTATGTCATATGTACTATTTGCTAATTATAATTAGTGATAATGTGTACTAAGTAACCCGACCCGTCTTGAACCAGACTCAAAATTTTAATATTTAATGATAGACAACCGACAGCAAAAATTTCCGACCCTCATAGAAAAATTTCAGAGTCATCATTGGTTAACTCGTTTGCGTGGATAAAATTTACATCTAATCGCAGACTCGTTGTAGCGTACGATTCCAAAAAAACACTCGAATTTGAATACAACTTCGTTTTCAATAAAATTTAAACCAAAACGTTGTCAATTTTTTTTAGAAAACCATGCATTCTATTATTTAAAAAAACTTAACGAACGAAAGTTATCATAGAAAACGGTGACAGACCCATCGTTAATAAAATTTAAATGAAAACGTAGGCACAACGGTAAAAATAATGTTAATAAAAAAGAAACATAAAACTAAATAATAAAAAAGAGAAAAACAAAATAAAAAAATTACCCCGTTCAGGTCATCAAAAACCTTTAAGCGAATACCCATACGGGTTAGGATAATACCAATATTAACAATGATGTTGTTCGCCCATAATAGGTTTGACTCGTTACGGTACCACAACGGTAACGGCACTCGCTATAAGCAACGATAAAAAAACCACGATTTTAAATACAACTCCGTTTTCAAAAATAAAATATCAGAACGTTGACAAAAAAAACTACAAACAGTTGCGCACTCCGTATTTTAAAATTTAACGAACGAAAGTTGTTAAATAAAAATGAAATCAATAGAAAATGAAACGAGCTAAAAACGTATATCTCTTATAATGAAAAAACTAAATGGTTTTGACAAGTGTTATCACCACAATCCATTTCACAAATTATTCCCTCCAAAATCACATTTACATATATTATTCAATCTTTTCATAATTAGCTAATTTTTTTTTGAAAATTTATATAAATAAGCATTTAACCAAATCAATTCACCATTATTATAATTGACTCAAAATTTTTTTAATTATCATCAACAATGAATATTTTAAAAAATCAAGAATTAAAAAATAGAATATTTAAAAAAAAAAACAAGTTTTTAAGTTTTTTTTCATCAAAAAAACGAGTTTTTTAAAATTTTATTATTAAAAAATAATATTTTTTTATTTTACATATAAAATTTGAAAATACTACTTTTGTTTTTTAAATAAACATGTTTTAGAACAAATTTTACTAATATTTAATTAGTAGTTTTTTTAATTAAGTTTGATATTATTTATAAATAATTGTTTATTTTGATTTTGAAATTTTAATAATAAGTTTTTAATTAAAATTAAGAAATTTATAAACATTTATTTTTAAAAGTGTACTATATATATATATATAAATTTTAATTATCATGTAAAGTGAATATTTTAAAAAATCAAAAATTAAAAAATAGAAGATTTAAAAAAAAACAAGTTTTAAAGTTTTTTAATATTTAAAAAAAAGAGTTTTTAAAATTTTATTATTAAAAAACAACATTTCTTTTATTTTTACATGTAAAATTTGAAAAATACTATATTTGTATTTTAAATAAATATGTGTTAGAATAAAGTTTACTAATATTCAATTAGTAGTTTTTTAATTAAGTTTTATATTTATTAATAATTTTTTATTTGGATTTTAAAATTTTAATAGTTAGCTTTAAACTAAAATTAAGAAATTTATAAACATTTATTTTTAAAAGTGTATTATTTTGTAAACTTTTTTTTTTTAAATGACGAGTTTTTTTTTCTTTCAAAAAAGTATGTTTGGTTTCAATTATAATTTATTAGTTTTAATTTTTTTTCACATTTAGTTTTGTAGTTTTAAGTTTAATTTTTGTCGATATATTGAGGAGTGTGATTTTTAAATTCTGAATTTAAAATATGATATATTATTGAAATTTAAATTTTATTTGTATGTTTTCTTTTATTTTAAATGAGAGATTAAATATTAAGAGTTTAGTAAGATTTTTCCATATAAAAGGCGAGATTTAAAAAAATAATAATTTTGATACGTAAATTTAATTACAACTTAAATATTTGTCAATATATTAAAACATTAAGATTAAAGTTTTTACAAAAAGACTGATGGAGTTTCAAGAAGCTAATAAAATGGAGAAACAACATATGTAAGCAAATCGTTGACCAGTTTAATTATCTTCGATTTCTTTGACTCTCTACCAGCTTCATTCAGGTTCGTAGCGTTTGTGACCTTTTTTTCGAACGATTTTGGCTATTTTATGTTTTCAGTAATTGAGGAAAAAAACTTTATTCTTTGTGGCATTTAATAATTAATGGATGTGTTAAAAAAGGGAGAAGTTACCAATACCACGTCAAATATCGTATACAATGAATTATTTTCAAATTTATGAATAATCATTGTAAGGTTTCATTTAACATGTAATTTAATGTATTGTAAAAAGTACACCACTTATGAAATGTATTTTAATGTATTTTTTGATGTTTTGATTACTCTAATCTATATAATTTTAATATTTAACAAAATAAAAAAATTATCAATATAATTTTTATATTTTACCCCAGCTAGTATTATATAGGTTTTTAAAAATAAAAATATAAAAAAATAATTATTTGGACGAATCATGTTATGCC
Source organism: Smallanthus sonchifolius (assembly GCA_023525975.1). Taxonomy (NCBI): domain Eukaryota; kingdom Viridiplantae; phylum Streptophyta; class Magnoliopsida; order Asterales; family Asteraceae; genus Smallanthus; species Smallanthus sonchifolius. Next base: position 52,136,382 of record CM042041.1, on the reverse strand, counting down.
ATTCAAAAGACACTATTCCTCCTCGTGGCAAATTATGACTTAATAATAATAGATAGTATATCAATCAATTCGTTTTCTTGTCAGTTTTAGAAAATATCTTTACGAAATATCTACTCTGAAGATTTGAAAATATCCCAACATATACCTGCGCTTTTAAAAATTGATTGAACTACTGACGGTTTTTGGACGAGAACGCTACGTGTTATTCACGCACGCTGTGACGTTTTAAACCTTATAAGAAATTAACGTCTTTGAAAACTTATAAAAGAAACTTAAAACCTTTAAATAAACTCACTATGCGCGGGAAAAAAAACGTATAAAATTTATAGTTATAATTTTAACCGGAAGAAAAAATGAAAAAAAATAACATGAAAAAAAAAAGAAAAAGAATGAAAGTAAAAAAACGACAAAAGGACCAGATGGTTCGAACCCACGTCAATTTTTTTGACTCCATCCTTGCATATACAGCCAAGACCACTAAGCCAACCTAATTATTTAGTTTCCTCTTGTGTATAAAGTTTTTAAATAATACTTTACCTTGAAAAAAAGAAATAAAAAAGTAAAAAACATGCATCTTTGACTTGTACGGTATACATAGAAATAGAAATGTGTATAGCTTCTAGCGTGATTTCCTCACGTATAAAAATCTTACTTTTTAATATTAATATATAATATTCATTATTAAATGAAAAATGAATGTTACAGGAGCCTATTCTAGGCTCTCCTATAAAATTCGGAACATTATACTATAGATTAAAACAAGTCTGGTTAAACTGGATTCAAATTATGACACGTTAAATTTAGACTAAATTATAAAAATCAACCTTTAAGTTTATACTAAATTACATATGCATACCTTTATCTTCATAAATTACGTTAGACACAGTTTATCTAAATGGTTTGTATCAAATTATAACATTTAGACTAACAGAGGTTAGATTTTTCAGTTAGTTTTGTTTGTTTGTTCCTATCCGTTTTCGTTTCCAGATCCACAAACATTCGATAGAAACTTTGATTAATGTTTTTACCGATAATTTGACATAAAAGCAAGAATATAAGATTGAAGACAGTAGTGTTGATTAGCATTATTTATGTTTAAAATTAGTTGCAATCAAACAAAACGTGATTACGGTAAATTTTTTTATGAAAAAACGTGATTACGTAAAAATAATTACGTAAAAACGTGATTACGTAAAAAAAGCACGCATGAAGTATGATTATTTTTAAAAAAATTGACATTTATTCCCTTTTTTATATGGACGACGCGTTATTTTTTCAAAGTAATTACGTTTATGCCACCACGTTATCCCCAACCTTAGATCATATTAATCGGACGGTTGGAGGCCCTTAATACGCTTCGTACGATTTAGGCTCTTTGTATGATAACCGTCCCATATATATATATATATATATATATATATATATATATATATATATATATATATTATATGTATGTATATTAAGTTGTTAATCTATACTATATGATAAATAAATGTTTTGAGGGGACACTTGTCACTCACACATTCATCCTCAACATTTTTTCCCGCCTCTCTCTCCTATTAATTATACAAGTTTTTTAATATTTTTTAAAATTTTTGTCTCCCGCCTCTCTCTCTCTTATTAATTATTCAAAATTTTTATTTTTTTTATAGTTTTTGTTTCCTATTAAATAATAATGGTTTTTAAAATAATCACACTTCATGCGTCCTATTAAATAATAATGATTTTTAAAATTACTTTTATAAAATATTTTTTATTTAAAAAAAATAGGTTTATTCATAAAACATTTTTATAATTTGAACATTTCTTCATTCTTTTCTATAAAACATTTAAAAAAATAACTATATAACATTTTTAGAATTTACAAATTTACATAGGAACTGATGTTTTATAACAAGTTGTATTTATTCAACCCATGTAATACATGGGTTTTAACCTAGTACAAGAATGAAGGGTAAATTAGTCATTTACATATCATTTAACTGAAAAATCTAACGTCGGTTAGTCTAAAGGTTATAACTTGATACAAACCATATAGATAAAGTGTGTCCAGTGTAATTAATGAAGATAAAGGTCTGCGGATGTAATTTGGTATATACCTAAATGTTGTTTTATGTAATTTAGTCTTAAATTTATTCTTTATATATATATATTTTTATTATTACCCCTTTGGCTATGCGTAGTACAACCGCGAAGGCTGGGCGTGGTGCCATCACACCCACACCGTTACATACCTTGGGTGAAGGAGGCTCTGGTCTACGTGGCGCCTATGTGGCATCAAAAATCCACCACCTTCACCTTACCATTACACATAGTTTTATACTATATATAATATACGTTTTTAACCCATTCGTTTTTTTAATAATTTCGTTTTCCTTTAATAACTTTTGTTCGTTAATTTTTTTTTAAAAACGGTGTGCTTCGTTGTTTTTAGTTTTTCTATATCAACGTTCAGATATATATTTTTTTAAACGGAGTTGTATTCAAAATATAGTTTTTTTATATCGTAACCTATAGCTTATGTCGTTACCGTTATCGTTGTAGCTTTTTTTCCATGTTTTTGCCCGCTAGTTACGAGGGGTTTTATGTTAATGAAACGAGTCTTTAAAAAAAATCTCTTCTTTTTTAATGCGTTACCCGCTTTCATAAAAAAGTTCTGATTTTCCGAACATTAATATCTTACAAAACCGAAACAAAATAAGTTGAGCAATTCAATAGTCATGCCTATAAACTGTCTTAATGTTTTATATTCTTTGATCATAGCTTTTATACCACATAGTCTTTAGTATTTTTAAAAGAGACAACTTTACATGATAGTATGAAGTTTTCTCTTTTCAAATTAATCTTGATTACTAGTCACGGAGAAAAATAATATAATTAAGTAAAATAAATCTAGTTGGGTGGATTGGATTATTCATGTAATTATTTTTCTTCCTCCCAACTAGTTACTTGCTAGTTTTCTTCCTATATAAAATGATTTTTTGTTAAAAAAAGTCAAAAATCTAGTAAACGGGTACAATAAAAACAAAGAAATACGCAAAACTAAAGACGAAAATTGGATAGAAAATTTATATAATGAAAGGTGAACAACACAATATGTAAGGAATACAATTGTTATATTAATATTCTTTTGGAAACTTTTGTTGGAAATTTAAAATTAGATGAAAAATTAAGCTACTAATACATTTTTCCTGATAATTTTATTATGGTATCAAAGTCAAGTTACTTTAGCTTTAGCAACTAGCTCCGACCAATTTTCAGGTCATTTCTCCGGCTAGTTTTCTGGTCATCTTCTTCGGCTAGTTTCTCAGTCATTTAGTAAATACATTTCCCAATTGCTTTTATTACACCGCCCCCTTGGCGGGGTCCGGGGCAGCGCCTTGGCGAAGGATCGTGGGCTAGCCCCGATGGGGGTCCATTGAAAATGCATCAAATATGCATGAATGATGAAAAATTGCTTGAATTCGGTGATAAAACAATAATGTTTTACTACTGATATTCGACAGTAACTATTTATCGGTAGCTAGCAACTATGTAGATCGTTAGAAACAGAAGCATAATTAGCAACTTAGTACTTTGGTAGGAACTGATAGGTTGGTAGTAACTAAGTTACTACAGATGCTGCTCTCTGTTGATGTTCATACTGATGATGTTCATGCCGTGTAGTTACAACCGTTAACTGCCATACCCGTTCACGAAGAGTTACAACGTTTCATTATGACTCACCCATATATTAACGAATTCTATGGTTCTGTTTTAAATTGAAGTTAAAAAATAATTAACTTTTTTTTATGTTATTGAAATTCACTTTTCCATCTATTTGTATTTTATATTTGAACTAGTTGAATACCCATGCTTCGCGGCATGTGTTAGGTTGTTAGGATGTCTTGTGTCTAGACTGAGTAGCATGTCGTCTTGAAACATTAGTACGACCCGTATGGGGTATGAGGTACAATTGGGTAAACTCTGTGCGAGTATGTGATGACGTGTGACAGAGGCTACCGTTATAATGAATAAAAGGTAGAGTCCAGAAGTTTGTTTGTCTATAAATGACAAGGTCATATTATATAACACGTAGAAATGCTTAGGTCTAGCTAGTTATGTGTGTGCTTTCTGCGAGTTAGAGAGATAAGATGCTATACCTATACATACTTCAAAAATGATAGGTTTTGTTATTATGACCTGACGTTATGTGTCCTGGTAGTGCTTGCTTAGTCATGCATAGGACAGGTAGCCAGCATGATCGAGCGTAGTGTTTTCTATCTTGACGTTGTCTCGACGTTAAAACCTAGAGGTGAAGCAAAGAGTTTTGATATTTTCTGGACGATCGACGAGGTGCTCTTAGGAGATGCCAATGCTTATATCTCGGGAATTCGGAACACGAAGCGAATGGGTGGAGCCGTGAGAGTTGATGATGAAAGCGTTACGCGGACGCTTGATTGATAGTTATAACGAGATTGAGATGACGATGCTGAAGATTCCAACACGAGAAAAATGAGGTGACGGAAGGGTCTCCATGGAATGCGTTCCATGTAGAGAAATACGTCAAGGTAAGATATGAGAGAAGTGGAAATATATACTCTGAACGAGACGAGGGGTGACTGAGGCTGGTGACAAGACGGACTACATGATCGTGCTTAATGGACGAGACGCAGACGGTAATCGCGCGATAATGTTAGAGCAACAGCAAGGAAAGCAGGATTTAGGAGGGATAAGTGCAGGATTGCACACAAGTGACTGGAAAGGGAACGCCTACTCCGATAAATATAGGACTAGTTTAAGGCAATCCTCTATGGAGAATCAAGTGAAGCGAATGCTTTGCTTTCGAGGCGAGCATGATGGTGTTGTGGACTTTTGGGACTCAACGGGAATTGATGATTATAACTCTAGTATGGGGTAGTATGAGCTGACTCAAAGGAGTATTGAACACATGATATCGAAGTAAAGAGATATTATGGTAGAAAAATTCTAAGGAAATCAGTGCAGTTTCGCACAAGCTCCTAGAGATCTTATGAGGAGAACGAGTATAGTGCTCTTATGAGTGAGGAAGTGGTGCCTGAGTTTTAAGAGGTCGTCGCTAGATGACAATTGAAGTACGGGATGAAAAGAACGATGACTTATCCTAATTATGAGAAGCAAAGAGTCTTACTTGAGGATGACTATCGGGATGACGAGATTATTAGGGCTATACAAGAAATGACGATATTGGTGTGGTGAGTGAATCAGGAAAATAGGATAAGTAAGCAGGTAATCGAGTGAGTTGTGCCATAGAAGTAAAAGTCGGAGAATGAGTAACAAGGGAAGGTGTAAATGAAATCTACAACTCACAAGAATAGAAGTGAGCAATGGAGAAGACTCCTTAGAACACCAAGGTTGGTGGCCATGTTGAAAATAATGGTAAGTGTGTTGTCTATACGAGAGAAAGCTTGTAGCACCTAAGAGTTTTGGAGCATGGATAAAAAAAACAGAAAAGGTGAGTTAAATTTGGTTGTGCCGACGAAGGATTCGAGGACGAATCCTCTTTTAAGGGGGGAAGACTTGTAACATACCGGAAATCCGTAAAACTAATGAAACGGGTATTGGGCAACCCGAATCATTATTAAAGAGTAATGAGGGCATGGATGTAACATCCTAAAAATAAAACAACAGTTAAAATAACGGAATAAACGAGCGAGGCATGTCGGGTCGGGTCGGATGGGTCGGCGGGCCGGAAGGGGAGCCTCCCCTATAAATAGCCAAGGTCACCACCCATTTCTCTCATTTGCACCTTCTAGAGAGAGAAACCGTAGAGAGAGAAAGTTGGCGGATCGACCCAAGATTTGAGAAGTGTGTTGCTCCAGAGCTCGTGAGAAGAACCTCCGGATCAGAAACTCGATTCAGGTAACGATCGGGCCTAAATCTGAGTTTTTGTTCGTTTTTGGGTTTTTCGGGTTTTGGGTTAAAAAGTAACGTTTTCACGGATAAAACTGAAAGATAAACATAGATTTGAGTTCCTTAATGGAAAACGAACGTTTTGAATGCAAACAGGTTCGGGATCTTGACGTGATCAGACCTGAATGCGAAAGTTAGGGTTTTGCGAAGAAACAGATCGTGCGTACTTATCAAGTACGCACGGAGCAGGTCCTGCGTACTTATCAGGTACGCAGGAAGAGGGGTACTGCGTACTTATCAGGTACGCAGGAAGGGCACTGCGTACTTATCAAGTACGCAGGAAGAGGATCTTGCGTACTTATCAAGTACGCAGGAAGCAGGGTCTGCGCACTTGCTAAGTGCGCAGGCATCAGGCTGGTTAAGTAAAGTTAGTATGTTTAGAAGGGTTAAACCGTTAGAGTCGGTATTGGTCTGATGTGTATTTAACTAATCAATTCAGATCGGAAGTGACGTTGTTGGGCCTTGTTTAGGACAACCGAGACTAGCTTATAAGGTGAGTTCTAGAAGCACTCTTTTAAATGTTTTAATAATGTTTTTGGGCTGGTGTGCATACGTAACGATGTGACTATTTTATAAAACGATGTTTACGAATGTTGTATGTGACGTTTTATAAAATGATGTTTATGAACGATGTTTTGGAAGGAAGGTTATGAAAGAAGTGTTTATGAAATATTTTGCCAAAAGAAGTTTATGAAGTTTATGAAGTGTTTATGAATGAATGAATGTTTTTAATAAAACGTACGAATGCTTTAACTGAAGTTTTGAAGTAAAAGAAGTGAAGGTTTACGAAAGTCACAAACGAACGAATCTGCCAATATTCCTTAGGGAATGAAGGTTAAGGGTATGGGCAGCGTGCGATGGTAATAGGTACCGTTAGGGCTGAATGAAAGACGGTGGCCATGAACGGGTGGTGAAAACGAAGGAAACGAGCGAAAACGGAAATCCAGCGAGGATTTCCGGCCACTGTTGGCAATTCTGGCGGCGGCAGGCACGGCGATGGTAGCAGGAGAAACGGTTCGGCGACACAGATGCGTGGATATATTATTTGTCCAATTCCGAGTCCGTTTGATAAGGTTTCGAGTAGCGCGAAGACAGACGCGTGAAAATGGACGAATTCGGCCATTGTTTCGTTTTTCGGCGACAGTTTCCGGCGACGGAAACTAGTTCGTCTGAAAGGATTCGGGGATACGAACGCATGGATATATAATTCGCCTAAAACGGAGTTCATTTGAGTCGGTTTTAAGCTACTCGAATATTGACGCACAAAATCGAGCGTGCTGAAAGACGAATCCGCGTTCTGGCAGTGGCGGCGGGCCGACACCAATATTTTTCTGAGGTCGGGCATCTTGAGACGAACGCGTGGATAGGTGGATCGCGTGAAACGGAGCCTGTATGGTCGAGATATGAGCAAAACAAGTTTTCTTCTCGCATGGTGCTCAGCAGTTTCGTACAAAACCGCTTAGAACAGCTTGTACGCAAAGGTATGACCCCATAGAACTTTATATTCTTTGTTGGGGACTATTTTGGGATGTGATAAATTTTCACGGACGACATTCGGGAACGTTTTTCGGTAACATTAATTTAGCGGTTTTTGCACGCGAACGAGCGCATCGGTTGTACGGTTTGGGACGAGTTAGACCGATTTTGTAGTTGCTGGTCCAAAGTATATGGGTTAGGGTTATTGCGATACTAGGATTGATCTGGGTAATTCATTTGACGACAGGTTCGCGTTGGACTACACGTTTATGGGTATGAGACTTCGGAAGGAAAGCTTCGCAACCGGTGAGTTTCTAATCCCTTACTTTTTAAATGTTTTACTGTTTTGGGCTATCGTACATATTTTCAAGAGGTGTTAATATATTTAATCATGTTAAGAGTTTCGGGTTCTATACCGATGTGTTTTTGAAATAAAATGAGTATTAAGAAAGTGTAGGGTTTATGGAGTGCTTATGTGAATGTGATAACTAGGGTTACGAGTGATGAGGGAGTGACGTGTTAAGGGTCAATTAGGGGAAGTCGGGCTTAAGCTAAATGCTTATGATTTCATGTGGGACATATGTTGTTCTAGTGTTACGTATAGGGTACAAGTGTAGTTATCGAGTCGTGTAAATGATGTGTGGTATTATGTGTCTTATGTTTGCGTGTAGTGTTTGCATCATTGTCTTTATGACATGGCAAACGGGATTTTGTGAAGGACACGATCCTTCGGGAAGTCACCAACGGTGACATTTATTTAACAGGTTAATGCTGAGCTTGGGTGCGTCGAACGCCCTGACGAGGGTAACCCCGACGAGGGTGCAGTGACGAGGTATATGTTTAAGTGTATATTTACATGTGTGTGGAATTACACATAGACGTTGAGTTATATTTATTATGCATGTGATGTTATTAATGTGGTAACGTTAGTGTGACGTGTAGAGGATATAAGGTGGTAATGCTAACGTGACGTGTGAATGTTAATATTGTGGTATATAGAGATAGATTGATTGTGATGTCAGGATTGTGACGTGGCGTGTATTACTGTCGTGTCAGTTGAAATATAAGGGCCTCGATTAAGGTCGGGTAAGTTGGTGTCTAGGGTCTTGTTGAATTAACCGAGTTGTTGAGTTAATACGTGTATTAGAGTAGGAGTTATTAGTGTAGTAAGTGGATCTATGTCGACGGGAACTCGGGATCATTATTATGGGGCAAGTCTTGGGTAATGAATAAATATGGGGTACCGGGGGATGTAGAGGCTATGTATTTGTTAACGAACCGGTAAACTACTTTATAAGGATCGTGGGTCATGAGTAAATTTTAAATAACCTTTGTGACGAGACTTTTAATTAAAATAAACTATTAGAACTCACTCAACGTAGCTGACTTTGTGTGTGCGATAGATTGTTTTGCAGGTAAGCGTCGCGTTGACGTATCTTGGCTTGGGAGCGGTGCTACTCGGATTGGTGTGCAAGTATTCGTGAGGTAAATTTAATAACATTAAATAGTAGTAAATGATTTTCGAAATACTTCCGCTGTAGTTTGATTAATATTAAATGTGTTTTAAAGAGAATGATCCGTTATGAGAACCAATTATAGGATGCCTAAGTTAGGGTCTTACAATCTACTTGCCGTTTCCACACCTCCATCCTTATACTATTTTGTACGAAGAGAATGGTATTAGTGGAGACGCTCTGCTGGAAATGGTCAACACAACGGTGGCGTTTTGATATATCTGTATGTTTTCATGCATCTTCCGGTTGTACTTTCACTTACCAAAACAGATTTCATATTAAATGACCTTCGTTTTCTTTGATTCTCAGTTTCCGTTTCATATTTTATATATCACAATTGTAGCAGATACATAAACCATAAACCATAATTCGTGTACATCTTCAATACATATAATTAGTGTGATCACAAAGCGTACACGATCTCACCACTGCTGTCTATATAAAGTTCTTCACGATCAGAATCAAAGTCATGCAGGTCCAGATCCAGGTCCAGATCCTCTTCCATCATATCTAGATCATAAAGACCAGCAGAGGGAATTGTAGCCTCAGATATTATCTGCATGATTGCATCCACACTTTGCATAGGTTGATCAGGCTCTTCAAACTGATTGTTCATCATGTTCTCATCATCCATCAGATCTGCAGGCATGTTCTTCACAAACCATTCATGTGTTTTTATTTCCGCCATTGTAATTCTCTGTTTACATACACAAATAGTAAAACATACTGACTATAATGTGTTGCAAATTGAAACTAATCAACCTGTGCAGGGTCACCAAGGAAGATTCTCGAAAGCAGGTGGCGACATTCAGGTGATATTTCAATATTTTCTGGAATTGAATACTGAACATGTAGAATTCTCTATAGAACACAAAAGGGTTGATTTGTTAAAACTCAAACAATTTTAAGATAGATAAAATGACAAGTTTTAGTTAAGTGTTTTCTTGTGTACATGTATAGTTTTCCTGAAATCTCTTGGTTCATTTGGATCTTCAAAAGGATAGCCACCAACAAGCATGACGTATAGCGTCACCCCACACGACCACACGTCTGCGATCTGAAAACAAAACAAACTGATAAGATATATCTTTGATTCAAAGGTGTAATTGATGACTTGTTTTGTTAGAGATTTGTACCTTCCCATCATATTCCTGTGAAGATAATACTTCTGGAGCAATATATGCTGGTGTTCCGACTGTTGATTTTGGCTGTGAATGCAGCACGGAAGACTGCGTTTACAAGAAAAACAAATCAGACCAAAATCTAGATGACGAGAAATTAACTATGCTTACCTTTGAGTAGCCAAAATCACATATCTTCAATCTGGGAGCAGGGCTTTGGTCTATCAATGTGTTTTCTAGCTTCAAGTCTCGGTGACAAACTTGCTGCAGCAGAGGTAACACTAATAGTTACCGTCTTTATACCATTAGGCTATGTGTGGCCGGCAGTGGTGGTGGTCACACTCACTAAGGGCGAGAGGTATACTTAGTAATTGTGAGCAAAAAGTGAGTGTCACGTAGGCGTCACCTCACTCACTCACTAGGTATGAATATTGAGTGTGAGTTTGTTTAGTTGTTAAGTGAAATATTACTAAAAAAAATAAAAAAATAAAAAGATTGCATATGTGGCACAATGGGATTGGTTTGTTTTAACTCACCCAAAAGATTGACCGTGAGTGTGCTCACGGAAACCTCTCTCACCGACTACTCACGCAAGGGGAGCGGTGTTCCTGTGAGCGGCTCACAGGGCCCCCCTCACGGAGTATACTGGGCGCCATAAGGTGTATAGTGGTTAGTGAGTGTGAGCATTAGAAAAATGGGCATGTGGCAATTGGCCATTTGCTGAAATTGGACATTGAAGGGATTACTTGCCCTCACCTACGCGGTGTGCCACGCCCATGCCCCACTATACCAAGCCTTATACGCGACTAGTAATATTAGGAATCAAACAATCTCACACATACCATAGCATGACAGTAGCTGACCCCGGATATCAATTGTTGAAAGAAGAAACGGGCCTGCATAACAACAAAATAAGGAAGTCTCCAAACCCGATTTTGTTAGCTTTCCATGTTATATACATAGAATTACTTATTTAACATTTGTCAATCATGAATATATAATAGAAGAACCTCATCCTCGCTGAAGCGCCCTGCACTACAAATTCTGTCGAATAGCTCCCCTCCAGCAACATATTCCATAACAATTGCTAGATGAGTCGGGGTCAATATAACCTTTAAAGTAACAAAACATAAACATAATAAGCATTTGAATCGCGGTTAAACAGATGATAATCAATATAAGAAGAGATGCTTGATGTTGAACCTCTTTAAACCGCACTATATTAGGATGTCTCAAAGGCCTGTGATTGATGATTTCTCTTTGAACATTCTCATCTATCTGAAAACAACAAAGATTAAGACACTAATCAGCAATTACTGAACCAGATGACCAACAAATTCACAATTTATAAGCTAATGTGTATCAACTGAAATGACTAATTGGTGTTCTTGTTTTGTGATCAAGTAACCAGAAGCTAGTTCAATCAAACCATTAGGAATGGTTCTAATTAATAATAACCAAATTGACTGGATCACCCTCCAATCAGAGTGTACCCGGTGCTTGAATTAGCTCCCGCGTTTGCTCAGGGCCGCGATCTGACATGTATGCAGCCTTATCCTACACTTTGTGTAGGAGACCTTTTCAACGGCTCGAACCTGTGACCTCTCCAATCAAAACTTTCCATATTTGGCATGAACCCAGAACAGAACAGAACAGAACAGAAAGAAAGTTCAAAATCAAATCTTCAAATTTCAAATAGCAGAAAGATTGGAGCTTGATTCAATGGAAGTTGAAAACCCAATTTTCATAGACTCCCAAAAAGGAAAGTGAAGAGAGAGAGAGTCATTATTTATCTATTTATTTATTTTTATTTTCAGCAAAATGAAACAATCCATCAAATGAAAGTTCTATAATTACACCAACACACATGAAACACAAATTAATTCATCAATCAAAACCATCAAAAATAAATCAACTAACCTTTTCCCCTCTCTCAATATACTTAACCGCAACAAGCTCTCTGGTCCGTTTATCCCTCATAAGCCTTGCCACACCAAAATTACCCGACCCGATATCCCGAACAAAATCGTACTGGTCACTATCGTGCATGATCGGCATGTCCATTCCCGGATTCACCGCCGCCGTAGGCCGATCCATATTCAAATTTCCGGCGTAAAAATGCCGAAAAACCAGCTCACATTACCAAAAAAATCCTTGTCAGACCCCAAAAGGCTTGAATATAAAGTCGGTTGCTACTGGGGGAGAATTGTAGAGAGATTATTTGAGGGCGGAGATTGTGAATGGGGTTGGAATTCGTTATTAATAAATCTATTTGCAGAGCAGAGGTTGGAGGAGTGATGGCGACAGGGTTTGGGATGGTGGAAGAGAAACAGAGCAAGACGACATCGTTTTGTTAAAGATGGACGTACACTACGACGCCGTTTGGCTATAGTTTGGTCGCCAGACGACAGTTGATGCTATCGGGTTTTATTGAATCTGTCGTTTTTTTCTCGTAGATTTCTTCAGTTCTTCCGAATCAGCTGGCCGAGGGTCCAACATTATATATTTTTTTACGCAAAAATGATATAAAATTGAAGTCTGATAAATAGATTAAAACATATGATAAAATTAGGAAAAATGATAATAATATTCTTTCTAAATATTAAGTAAAACTCTTTACAAATGATATATATACGAGGAGGGGGGGTGGTTTTAGGCTTTTCGGGGTGGGGTTGGAGGGGGGTTAGGTTTTTGGGGTTGCGGGTGGAGGGGGGTTTAGGTTTTTGGGTCCAGGTTAGGGTTCGATTAGACGGTTCCAACGCCGCTGGATTGAGCTTAATCGGAGTTCGTTTGACCCACTTCTTAAGATTTCTTAGCGAAAAACCAATTTTTAGTGGAATCTTCCCCCATATATATATATATAAATATTATGTTTTATGTAAAACAAATATAACTTGTTTCTAAATTCACCTGTAAAGAATAAAGAATTTGAATCCGGATGCTTGATACGATTGATTTGTTGTGGCTGACGAAGCATAATTAGATGAATTATTATTATTATTATTTTATTTTATTTTATTTATCTACAATGCAACTTGTTGTGTTTAATATTTTCAAAAAACAACTTGCTCTAATATTGAAGATATTTATGTTAATCACATGAAAAAGAGGGAAGCAGTATAAGTTGAATATATAATGTATAATTATAATATATTTATATTTATATTTATATTATATTTTGTGTTTGGTTTGAATGAGGATCATGGGTTTAGGTATCAACCATCATATAAGGAATTGAATTAAATTATTATCAATTAGCTTGTCTGGTTTAAAACAATGGAATTTGATATGTATTTAAACACATTATGGACCAAATATTTTATTTCTGGTTATCAACAGTTTTGTGTTATTATACAAATTATTTTCTTTAATTTTTTAATATTGTAACTTGAATATTATTTGTAACGCCATTTTCAACCGTTTCAAGTTCGAATTGGTTTGTATTGTTGTATAAAGATAATATATTTTTATTTATAAGAAAGCATGTTTTGACCATGAAAGTAATTTAATATTTGTTTGAAGATATTATATATTAAAATAGATTCAACTGAATTTGTTATTTCTTGCGTCTAGTCAGGCAGTTTGTATTAAAATTCTTTATTGCTACTAATTAGACAATTTTAAAAATTTATCATACAAGTTTTAACAAATATTTTAACAAATTTCATGGAAACTTTAATTGGTTTCTACTTTCTATATCACTAAAGAGTTGTCTATCTAACTCAAGTGTACTGGAGTCGCTTCCCTCGCCATCTCATCATTTTCTAGCGCCAAACAACGAAACAACTGTGCCAAAGTGGGGCGCGCTCATAACGAGCTGAAAGAGAAGAGAGACGGTGTCCGTTTTTTAATCAACCAATCACTACATTTTTTGTTTAATTTTTAGTTAAAGTCCCACTATCTACGTAACATGATTTTTTTCACTTTTTTAGTTGAATCACTATACTTAGTCAAACGGGTAAGCATGAAAATGACTAACTTTAAATCTATATGTAATGTTAGGTTTGAGTTTAAATTCAAAATATTTTTTGTATTCTATTAAAGCAAATAATTTTGTTTATAAGAATTTCTTTTTAACCATGAAAATTTTTTCAAATTATTAAATTAAACCTTTGAAGCCCATGTTAAGGAACAGTAACATCTACCATGTGTCGGCTGGTAGTTGGTTGTTTCTTTTTTAGAAAAAAAAAACACTTTCTTATGTGGTATAAAGTTAAAGTTCTATTTCCACACAAGGAACGCTTGATGATGTGGTGGTAAGGCTATTTGTTTCTAACTAGTTAGTTAACCCCGTGCGTTGCGGAGGGTATTAGACGTTGAAAAACCGCGTGTTGCGGCGACTTCGTTAAACCAAACATTAATAGAAATAAGTATGTCGATTCCTCACACGTTGCGACGTAAGCATGACTCCGTTATCGTCCGCTCATGTTATGTCGACATTGTAAAATTCAAGAAAGAACATAGACTAAAGTTAAAAAAAAAAACATTTAACTACGAAATCAATCAATGTCTTCGAAACTTTGCATAAAAAAAATCTAAAGCATAGCATTGTAGGTAGATAATTGATAATATTTGATACATTATATAAAAAACAACGGCACGTTGTACGGAGGCGTAAACGCATGACAAAAGACTAAAGTTTAAACGTTAAGACCCGCGCGTTATGGTCGAGCCATACAATGACATTAACGTGGGTAAGGGCGCGTTTGCAAACTTAGTTACCAACGCATTACGGTAGGACCGTACGGTGATATTAACATGTTTAAGTTCATAATTAAAGCCTATGCGATGCGAAGAAGTTTGCAAATCTCGTTACACGCGTTGTGGCGGCGACTCGGCCTTGTAGATCGAAAAATAGATAAACTGCGGCGAAATATGAGTTAACATTGAACGACAAATTCGTTAAAAAAGATAGTAATAGAGTAAAATGAAAGTAAAAATAGAAGAAAAAATAAGTAATTTTTACAAATGAATATAAAAAAATAAAAGAAAAAAGAAAAAAATTTGAAGGATAAATTTAAGAGTTTAGAACTTGAGGGATAAATTTGAGAGTTTATAAATTTAAGGGATAGAGTTTAGAAATATGTATAGGGTAAACTTAAAACTTTAGAAACTTAAAGAGTTTATTTAAAAATTTAAAAAGTTAAGAGCCAATTATAAAAATTAAGAAACTAAATATCTAATATTAAACTAAAAAAAAAAGAAATATGTTAATATGCTATTGGTCCCCGACCTTAGCAAATGTGTTAGTTAGGAATGGGGTCACCCAGGTTCGAATATGGTTTTTAAATCAATTCACCTGTTTTTTTTTCTTTTATCTTTTATTTTGGGGTTTATTTTCTTTAGTTTAAGGTAAATAAAAGTATAAGATTTTCATGAGTCTTTACAAACTCAAAAAAAACCTAATAAAAGCAACAAAAAAATTAGATCATTAGTTTGTGTGTCTTTTCTTTTTTCCTTTGTGGGGTTTATTTACTTTTAATTAAGGTAAACTAGAAATTAAGACTCGTGCATTATGACAGGGCCGTACGGTAACATTAACGTGTTTAAACACATAATAAAGTCCATGTGCAATGAATAACTTGAAATGTTTTACGTCGTAATGACCGTTGTGACCTAAGTTTGCAATCATCTTTCTTGATGCCTTAGTGTTTTACGTCGTAATGACCACCATTACGACGTAAATTATGTCTCCGCATCTTGATATTTTAGATTGTGGCGGAATCCCCTGCGCAACGCACGGGAAGAAAAACCTAGTTATCGTTTATAAGTACATTAAAGGTTATATCCTAAGCTAGAGTCCGTTATTTACCGCGTCAAACCATTTAATTTAATATAAAACTAAAAATAAACTTATTTCTTTAAATTATTTGATGCGCGTCTTTTAAAAATTATCCACAATTATTCATAAATTATTTCAACTTGTAAATGTAAAGGTATTATTTATTTGCAAATCGGTGATATATAAATTAACAAATTGACCATAAAATAATGTGAAAGGTTAAAGAAATTAATTCTTTAATTAAAGTTGAATGAATATCAATTAAAGATGCAAATAACACCCGATAAAATAAATTGCAATTGGTGGATTTTTGTCGACCTTTACTATTGACTTTTGTTTCCCACATAGAAGAGTCGAATTATTGTTAACGAAGGGTAACTTAGTAATACATCACATACATAGATTTTGATACGACGAGTTGAGTCGAGTCTGATAATAGGTCAAAATAAGTTTTATTTAGAACAGGTTCTTGTTAAAAGTTGTCATGTTTTATAAAAGTATCAATTTTGTTTGGATTAAACAGATTTTAACTAAAAGGGTTGGCCAAGAAGTCATTTTAAATTTAAAAAAGTATGAAAATGAGTTTATGCAATATTTGTTTTTATGGAATTATTGATTTTTATTATCTCATTGATTGATATTGATTTGGGGAAGTATATCTAATTGGTTGCAACATACTAGGATCGTTTAACAATTGAGTTGTGTCGAGCTAGCTTTAGCTTGAACTTGAAACTAAATGAGACAGTTTGGCTCGAGATGACTCGAAGCACTTAACATAGGCATACCTACTATGTATGAATGGGGGCAGCCACACTTAATATAGGCGTACCTACGCGATAAAATCCCCATCGCCCCCGTAAAATTTTCCAATCATCCTCCGTGAATTTTGAAACCGACCACTAAGAAAAACCAAATTAAAAATTTATAACTTTTCAAATATAAATTATGAATCTCAATTAAACACTAATATAGTAATTTATATAAAATAATAACTACCTATTAAATTACAAGTTTATAATCCCAAATTCACAATTATAAATTCCAAATTCAAGTCTTAACTCTTAAACTTATTAGCTCACCCAATCCCAATTTTCAAATTCAAGTATTAGACCCACAATTATTCTAATAATCAAACATTGATTCACACTTGTCATGATAAAAAAAAAAGAAGCCGGCGACAGAATTCTAGAACTATGGAAAAGTTGAACAGAGACGCAGCCACACAAGTATGCCATTGTGACATTGCCATTTATTCCTAACTAGGTTAGAATCCTATGTATTACACGAGATTATATATTAAAAAAGATAAAACTTATAAATTTATAAATACGTCATAACTTATCAAACTATTATGATCGTCTCGAGATATATCAAGTGGTAATGTGTGTGTATATAACAAATTAGTTATATTTTAATTTTCTGTTATATATTATAATTTAATATAATTAGTATTCTTCCTTAATAATATATTTATAATATTATTATATATTTATAATATCATTATTATTTAATAAGATATATGTGCATTTATTATGAGAGATAGGCGGGAAAATCAATGTGAGGAGGCATAAGGAAATGACAAGTATCCATCTTAAACCTTTATTTATTAGTATAGATTCGTAAAAGTAATTTTGATTTTTGATGCCTTGATAATATGAAGAATTCTGATTGGAGGGTTATAATGAGTTCTTTAAGGAGGTTAACTCTTTTTTGTGAAAAATATGAAATTTAAGTGGTAAACATGGAAGATGAATACATTAACTCAAAGTAGCTAAGACAAAAAAACAAACATCACATATAGCCATTATTATGAGTTTGATTGCTTCAAAACGGTTCCATATATGCAAATACCGGAGTTTGGGAACTGTTTAACGAGGTAACGTCCGATTTACTTGTTTGTATGAGTAGTTTGAGTCCTTTCTTAAGATTGTCTCTCTAGATGATGTTAAGGCTAGAATTCAAAAAAAAAAAAAACTCGTAGAGAACAACTTTAGATATATCGTATTTTCATTATTTATTTTGTAATGACGTTTGAAGTATTTTTTGTTTATTACATGAAAATTAGTTCCATTATCTTTTTTTATATGACCTGAACTGATTCGACCCGAAATGAACCGAAAATTATTATATAGCGCTATTTATCAACCTCAAAAATTTTCGACCACCATAAAACAACTTTCTAGGTTCGCCACTGGCTCTTAACAAGCTGAAGTTCGAGCTTGAACTTGACTCTATAAAAACTCGAGCTAGCAATTAAAAATATCAATAGAGAAAATAACCACTGGACACCCAACCACCACCATTATTCATTACCACTGTTTCCCCCCACCACAGTCACCGTCACTGTCACCCACCCTCCTTCACCATCGATCCATATAAAGAAATATGGAATCAAACCAAAAGCACAATTTGAAATCAAAACTTCTAAACCAAGCCTAAAATTAAAATCGGGCTTGAAATTGTGGAATTGCATTTAATATTGGGCAAACATTAAAACTAAAAGTAAAGTCAAGGAGTCTAGCAAAGAAACTTATATCATAATAGTAATTTTTAAGAATTACTAGGAAAATAAAGAGTGATAACCCGCAAGGTACGATCGTTGTTGATTAACAATAATTTTATTCCAGTAAAGTCTAGAGACACGCTTTAATGTAAAAACATAAATATTGATGACTAAAATTTTATAAAGGTTGACATATAAATAATTGTTACATGCCTCTATGTTATTTTATGTGTTATATAATTAAAGTGGTAATTATGACGGGTTAACTAGTAGTTTATAGAAACTAGTCAAAACCACCTAAAACATATAAGAAATGAATCGTTTAAAATTTTTACACCAAGTGTTAGATCACGGGATCACCTACCGGGTATATACTACTAAAAAGACACCTAACTAGGTACTTAGAACCCAACTACATGTGCAACAAGACCCAACCCCCACCCTAACCCTTGGTTCGGTCGAGAAAGGGCTCACCCCACATCACCACATCACCATCCCTTGTGTCATAAAACCATGCTCTTTCAAGTGTGATTCAAGCAAGAATCAAATCAATCTCATCTACCATCCTTAGTGATGACTAGGGAGAGTTCAACACTCAACCCCACCCTTTTCCCCTACATATATCGAGCCATACACACACACACACACACTTTGCATCTTCAATCCAAGAACACAAGTCTAAGAGATAGTATTGAGTTAGAGTTGGAGATTCAAGGAAGTTGGAGTTTAGGAGTCGGGTTTTGTAGCATCACGAGCATCTAGCACCTTCCACTCGTTGTCTTCACCTAGCTTGTCTAGTGGTATGAAAAATCGACCCCTAAATCTCTATTTTCATCTATATTTCTTGCTCTAAGCTCGATGTTCACCCTAAAAACGAAACCATCTTTAAAGATATTGAGATTTTATAAAGTCTAACTTTAATAGGTTAAAAGTTCAAGTCTTGTATGTGTACATATATACATGGCCGAAAATTACTTGTTGAATATATATGTTTGGATGTTTGATCTTATTACATAATAATAAGTGTAGAAAAGATCTAAAAACATGATGGATACGGCTTTTGGAGGATTTCTCTTGTATAACTCATGGTCATGAGTCATATTTGCGAAATCTTAATCTTTTGTAAACTCAAATTGATATTTTGGGATGTAAACATTTTAAACTTGATTATGTATCCAATTAAATGTATGTGTTTGCGGTAATCATAAGCTTTGGAAACCATGAATGTTACGCCTCGCGTTTCCGCCTTGGAGGGGTGTGACATATATGTATTTATCACTGTGTTTTACGTTTTCCAGCTCATTGTGTAATTAGTCAGCTCATTGTGTAATACAAGTTCATTGTGTAATACCACGTCTAGTCATTGTGTAATGTCTAGTAATTGTGTAATTAGTCAGGTCATTGTGTAATACAAGTTCATTATGTAATTAGTCAGGTCATTGTGTAATACAAGTTCATTGTGTAATTAGTTAGGTCATTGTGTAATTAGTCAGTTCATTGTGTAATACAAGTTCATTGTGTAATACCACGTCCGGTCATTGTGTAATACAAGTTCATTGTGTAATACAAGTTCATTGTGTAATTAGTCAGGTCATTGTGTAATACAAGTTCATTGTGTAATACCACGTATGGTCATTGTGTAATATCTAGTCATTGTGTAATACAAGTTCATTGTGTTATATGTATTTATCATTGTGTTTTACATTTTCCAGCTCATTGTGTAATACAAGTTCATTGTGTAATACAAGTTCGTTGTGTAATACAAGTTCATTGTGTTATATGTATTTATCATTGTGTTTTACGTTTTCCAGCTCATTGTGTAATACAAGTTCGTTGTATAATTAGTCAGGTCATTGTGTAATACACAATGACCATTATACCCTCCCTTTAAAAACAATAAAAGGACACATTGCAAGCCTAGAATCCTTCTTATTTTTAAAACCTTTTTTATTATAATCCAACCCATAGATTTAATATGAATTAACATTTATCAATTACATTAAAAATTGATATTCAGTTAAAAAAATATTTTAAAAATTAACTTAAACATAATTTATAACAGTCACATTAAAATACATTTTTTAAAAACATATTTAACGAGTGTATGTGTTAAATCAATACATTTTATTTAGTCCGAACCATAACTTTTTATTAATAAATATATAATATTATATTTATTCAATACTTGTAAATTACAGTTATTCTAGTCTAATTTTTATAATAAAAACAATTATACTTGTAAATTACATTATAAATATATAACATTAAATTTATTCAATACTTGTAATACAAGTTGTAATCTTTATTATAATAAATGATTCCAAATAATGCTACATGTCATCACCATATTTTATCTCATCAAAATCTTCTAATTTTTCCTGTTTTAAGTAAGTTTAAATTTTAAAATTTAATTATGTTAGTGTTTTTATTTTTCAAAAAACATAATATAAAATTTGAATTCTAATTATTACTTAACTAGCTCATAACCTATCTACTACATATGGTGAAAAATATCAATACATAAAATTCTTAAATTTTTATATATAAAAATGTATTACATATACTAACAATAGAACATAAAATCAAAAAAATATGTAAAAATTAATATATAATTGAATTTAAAAATACATTAAATATTATTCAATGTAATTTGACTTTCATTTACAATTTGATTGAAAACATAAGATAAATAATTACATTTCAATTTTTCTTATAATATGAGATAATTTAAAATAAATGTGTTTTATTAGTATAATTAATAATTTGTTTAAAAATATTATTATTGAAAATATGGAAATGCATTTATTATAAGAGAGAGGCGGGAAAAGTTTTATGAGGATGAATATGACGGCGACACGTGGCATTGGAAAACCTTTATTTATTATATAGTATAGATTAAGAAAATAAAAAAAAAATTATTTCTTGTTTTACACATTATTTCAATTTTTTTTTTACACATTATTGTATTTTTATATTAAACAACCCCATATAATACATGGGTATATAACCTAGTACAAAAATATTCTAGTCTAATTTTTATAATAAAAACAGTTATTTTTTGTAACATAGCAAATTCGGTTACAATTCTCATTTAATAATATATATTTGAATATTAAACTGACATAAATAAAAATACAACTTCTATTTATGTTGTGGTGAACTTCTCGTAGACCATCACCCTACTTCCAACCAAATTTCAATTTGCGCCGCCGGCGAACAATGCTATCGGACACGGAGCTCGCCGACCAGCTACGGGAGTCCCTAAGCACCTCCGATCTCACCACCACCACAACAGCAAGCATACGTCGGAAGCTAGAGCAAGATTTTGGTATCGATTTAACGGATAAAAAGGCGTTTATTCGCCAACAAATCGATCTCTATATACAAAATCAACAACAAAACGATGAAGATGACGAAGAGGAAGTTGAAGAACAGGCTGAAGAAGAAGAATCCAGCAATGGCAAGAGTGGCGGTAGCAGAAAACGAGGGTTAGCTTGTTAATTCTATTAATCAGATTATAATATTATTATCTACTTAGAACCCTAGCATTAATTTGTTAACTGTTTGGAGAAATTTGTGGAGAATTTGATTGATTTCAGTGAACTAGGGTTAGAATTTTGAAATGAATTAGTTTTGCCCAAATGATATGAATGTGAACTGAACTGATGATCATGAATTTGCATAATTATTATTTTATATATCTTCAATCAATTAGCATATGAATTGGATGTTAAATAACTGTGTTTAGCATGATTTGAACATCAATTAGCATACTTGTTGTAATTAGGTCAAAAAAGGAGAACAAAGAGGGGAAGAAGAAAGGGGGCGGGTTTACCAAGTTATGTAGTCTTTCTCCGCAACTTCAGAAACTTACTGGAGTACCTGAGTTAGCTAGGACAGAGGTATTATTAGCGTTCTGCGTATTTGTTTTTATAAAGTTTTGTGATTATTGTCTAAACTAGATTTATATATCTAGATGTATATTATATCTTGGTAGCATTATAATCATAGGTTGTTAAACAACTTTGGAGTTACATTCGTGAACATGATCTGCAAGATCCAGCCAATAGAAGGAACATACGTTGTGATGGACCGTTTCATGAGCTTTTTGGTGTGGATACGATTGACATGTTTCAAATGAATAAGGCTCTTGCCAAGCATATATGGCCTTTAAATTCTGATGGTGGTATATCTTTTTTCTTTCTTTATTCATGTTCTTATAGTATAGTTCATTTGTGCATCTCCTTTTTTTACTTCATAATGAATAGCATTTTGTTTCATAGTTATAGCAGTATGGTTTATATTAAGTTCCTGTTTTCTTACCATTTTATTTTTGTGTTTGAAATATTATCTCCCAGCAGCTCCGGTCACTGCAACACCGAAGGAAAAGAAGCCGAAGAGGGAAAGAGAGGAAGGTGGGCTCTAGTTTTCTTTTTTTAACCTTTTCATAAATTAACCTTAAATAATTTATCATTTTGCGATAAGGGAATGAAGGAAAGGAAAATTTGATGGAGAGAATGTTAATAATCTCAACCGTTATGGTCTAGTTTTATAAGACAAAAAAACATTGGCGGTTTAAAGTTGTAGTCTTATGAAGTTTGTCTTACAGACTCGGATGAGCCAAAAAGAAAGAAGCAGCAGAAGGGTGGCGGAGGCGGAGGTGGTGGTTCTGGTATTATGGCTCCGATTCCACTTTCAGAAGCTCTGGTGAAATTTCTTGGAACGGGTGAAGATGCATTGGCGCGTTCAGATGTTGTTAAGAGAATCTGGGACTACATTAAACAAAATAACCTTCAGGTACATTCTTATGTCATACATGTTAATTGTCTTTATTAAGAGATTTAGAATATTATTGTCATCATAGCTAGCGCGTTAATTATTCATATGGAACATGTCTATAGGATCCCTCGGACAAAAGACGAATTTTATGCGATGACAAGCTGAAAGAGCTTTTTGATGTTGATACATTCATTGGATTCACTGTTTCGAAACTTTTATCAACTCATTTCATAAAGGCTGAAAGGTGAATGTTGCTAGTTAAGAGCATGAATTTTTGGAAATTTTGCTTGAATTATTTATTGCTAAATACAATGTCTGTCAATGAAAATGAATCTTTTTTAACAATCAAATTAAAATGTGAGAACACCAAAAATGTTGCTGAAAACTGTGGTTTTTGCTCAAGTTTTTCATGAATTTACCTTGCTTTATGGGCAGATCTCCTACATTTTAGTACGTTTTTGCAATCGAGTGGTTTGCACCTGTGATCTTCTCCGCACGCGTGCGTGCACACGTATATACGTAGGGCGGTTATCATACAAAGGGTTCTTGGCGTACGAAGTGTACGAAGGCTTCCTACCCGTAGATTTGATTTAATCTAGGGCTTAAAAAAACGCGGTGGCATAGATGTAAATAGAACGAAAAAAATAAACGAGCGTCTAGGTAAAAAAGGGCATTACGATAAGTTTTAACAACATGCGTAAAAAACAATCTCTGTAAAAACGCCGTCGACAACCTGAAATCACGTTACCCTTGTGTGATAAAAGCGTATAAACGAAACCCTGAAATCATGTTCACCCTTATTTGGCATATCCAATTTAAGTATGTAATCATGTTCACCCTTATTACGCAAGTATGTGAAGTCAAGTATATATGTGTAATCACGTAAGTATATATATGTTGGGGGAGGTTCAAATAAGAAGTTGTTTTTCGCTAAAAATCTAAAAATAACAAAAACGTTAAGAAACGATATCAAACGAACTCCGATTGAGCTCATTTTAGCGGGGTTGGAACCGTATTGTCGAACTCTACCACCTAAACTTTCATGACGGCTATATTACTTTCATGACAACAATTATGCAGATTCATGATCATCGGTTCGTATGACACAAATTGCCCCTAAAATTTCTGACGGCTATATTACCTTTGGTTGACACAATCCGAACAGATCCATTTTCCCTTCTCAGCGTTTGATCTAGAGTTATCATTGAGTGGTCGAAGACTGAAAGAAAACGCCTGCTTAATGATGAAGATATGATGTCGTAATAGCAGGGACTATTGTCATTATGAGAAAAAAAAAGCTAAATGAATAAATTGGTGTTGTTGAGATAAAATGAATTGGATGCATATCTTATTTAAGTGCTAAGTAAAAATAAAGCCAGCTACACTAATAAAGTCAAATGTAGAGTAAAGTCAAAGGGGCATATTAGTGTTTTGTTAATCAGGTTGTTATTTTCTGTTTACTATGCTTTGGTATAAAAGGTGGTTTGTTGGGTCAATGTTTTTTTTACGCTCTTAAGCTGTCATCCTTCAATTTCAGATTTTCTTTTCTTTGTAATTGTTTTTGAAGAATCAATAAAGTCTTTAATCATTGAGTTCCAATCGTTCTCGATTCATACCTGATAATCCGTTCTTTGATGTATTGATTGCTAGTTATCTGATTGCAATGCCACAAGTGGTATCAGAGCCTCGTAACGGCTCGAATTCGAAGAAGGCGATGGATTATTATAGGGTGAATAAGTTTAAATGCAATAATGGTATACACGAAGTTTGAGTTTGAGAAATTCGAAGGTGGAAATGATTTCGGATTATCGAGGGTTAAGACGAGGGCTCTCTTAGTTCATCAGGGCTTGAGTGATGCGTTGTTAGGGGAAGGTAACCTACCGACAACCTTGAATGGAAAAAAAGAAGGATATCTTAGAGAAGGTCACAGTGCTATTATCCTAAGTCTTGGGTAGGGTCTTGAGAGACGTGTCAAAGGAAGTTTCCGTTCCCGGAGTTTGGTCAAAGCTTGAATCTTCCTGATTATACATGTTTCATATGTCTCTTGGTAAGTCACTTGAGGATCACACTGACGAGTTTAACAAGTTAGTGTTAGATTTGAGAACACTGAAATTGTATTAGATGAAGAGGATCATGCAATCATCTTCCTGGCCTCTTTACCCCATTCATACGACCATTCCGTTGATTCCTTAATGTATGGTCGAGAAACGTTATCAATGGAAGAATTGCTAGCCGCATTGAACTCAAAAGAATTAAAGAATATGGTAAATGGGAAAGAAGAGTCTAGAGATGGTCTTTTTGTAAGGGGCAGATCAGAACATAGAACTCCCAAGTCAAAGGTGCGTGCTCGGTCTAAATCAAAATTTAAACGAATATTATGTGTCCAATTCAGATAAGTACCTGAAAAGGGAATGTACATAAAGGATAAAACCAAAGGGAGATAATAGTGCACAAACAATCAGTCAACTGACGAGTCTTTTGATGGTATGAAAGCTCAGATGTGTTGGTGGTGCCTAATTCAGGGGCTAAGGCTAGCCAGAATTGAATCATGGACTCCGGATGCTCTTATCATATGATTCCAAATGAAGGGTTCTTTGTAAGTTTGGAAATGCAAGAAATGGGTAGTGTCCAACTTGAGGATGACATGCCATGCAAGATATCATGAATTGGGTCTGTGTCCTTAAAATTGGAGAATGACATAGAATTTGTTCTTAATCAGGTAAGGTGCATTCCTGATTTAACCAGAAACTTAATCTCATTAGGCACATTTGAAAGAGCTGGTCGTGCAATAAGTTTGAAAAATGGGAAGGCTACGATCATTAATGGATCTATGATAATCTTTTCTGGTTCAAGAAGAGATAATAACATCTGTATTCTTGATGGTGAGGCTAGTTGATGTGTAGTGTCTGTTAACGAGGAAAACAAGACTAAGTCTGCTAAGTTATGGCATAACACGCTAGGTTATGTAAGTAATCAAGGGTTAACAAAACTAAAGAAGCAACAAGTTATTAAGAATTTAGGAGGTTGTTACTTAGATCAATGTGAACAGTGTATAATTGGCTATAGTGTTAAGTTTGGTAAAGGCCTTCATAACACTAAGGGAATTCTGGAGTACATACATGCAGGTTTATGGGGATCTGTAAAAAATGAAACTCTAGGTGGAGCTATAGTTGATGATTATTTAACCACTGGCTTTGGTCCAGTGGTAAGGCAATGAAGGATTGAACGAAGCTACGCAAGTTCAAACCCGGGTTTTAGTCCGGAGTGCGTTACGTTAGCGGGTCTTGGCCCGTGTAGCGGCGCAACTGCTGTCAAGTGGCAGCGGACTCCATGGTTTCCTGGGGAACGCCTAACCCCTCGCTCTGAACCCGCGGGCCCGGTTCAGACAACGTAGTGGTCAGGTATTGAGCCAGTGGTAAGGCAATGAAGGATTGAACGAAGCTACGCAAGTTCAAACCCGGGTTTTAGTCCGGAGTGCGTTACGTTAGCGGGTCTTGGCCCGTGTAGCGGCGCAACTGCTGTCAAGTGGCAGCGGACTCCATGGTTTCCTGGGGAACGCCTAACCCCTCGCTCTGAACCCGCGGGCCCGGTTCAGACAACGTAGTGGTCAGGTATTGAGGGGTGATGGGTCTCCGACTTGTCGGAGATGCGACTGCCACTCAAAAATGAAAGTCGTCGTTCAAAAAAAAGTTGATGATTACTCAAGAAGTGTGAGGGTATATTTATTAAAATCTAAAGATGAGACATTTGATGGATTTAGAGAATGGAAAGCCTTAGTTGAAAATCAAATTGAGAGAAATATTAAAAAGTTAAGGGCTGATAATGGTCTTGAGTTCTGCAGTGGATGGTTTAGTAAATTCTGCAAAAAAAAAATGGAATATCAAGGCATTGGTCTGTTCCAGGAACACCATAGCAAAATGGCTTGGTGGAAAGAATGAACAGGACTTTGTTAAACAAAGTCATATGTATGTTATATAGTTCTGGAATGCAAAAGAAGTTTTGGGGGGACGCAGTATCGACAACAACCTATTTGATAAATAGATCTCCATCTTCATCAATTAAAATGAAGGCTCCAATGGTGGTCTGGAATGGTTTCTAACTATGACAACCTAATGGTCTTTGGGTCTTTGTGTTATGCACACATAAGCTAAGGAAATCTGGAACCAAGGGCAGAAAAGTGCATTGTATTGGGGTATCTAGAGGGAATGAAAGGCTATAGGTTGTGGAGAATGGAAAATATAAGACCAAGGGTTAAAATAAATAGGATGTGGTGGCTTTTAATGAAGAAGTAATGTACAAAGACATTGTGGGAAAGCAAGAATCTGTTCAAAGTCATAATAAACTTGGTGATCAAATTGAGGTGGAGTTGGTTCCAAGTGAAATGGATAATGACCAGTCTCAACAAACAAACTTGCAAGTAGGGTCTACTAGCTATAATATGGCCAGGGACAGACCAAGGATGAATATTGTACCACATGTCAGATGCTTATCTATCTGCTTTTGTATTTACAGCAACAGAGAATGAAAGTACGTATTAGCCTTTGTCGTATGATGATGTTGTTAAGTGTAAGGATAAAGAACAATGGGTACATGCAATGGATGATGAAATGAATTCACTCCATAAGAAGGACACTTGGGTATGGATTATACATGTGTAGATATTCAAGCTCAAGGAAGGTATAATAGGAGTGGAGAAACCAAGGTTTAAAGGAATATTGGTGGCAAAAGGTTTCACTCAAAAGGAGGGTATGGATTATACAGAAATATTCTCACCTGTAGTCCATTAGAGTAATTTTGTCTTTGGTAACTACATGTGACTTTGAGCTTGAACAACTTGATGTAAAAACAGTTTTTGGTAATACAGGTGGAGATGATAATGTGGTGTTGGGGTATGCTGATCGACTCGGACTTGCTAAGGATTTGGACATGTGTAGATATGTTATAGACTATGCCTTTAAAGTTTTTGGTGGATTGGTCAGTTGGAAGTCAACATTGCAACATATTGTGGATTTGTCGACAACGGAAGCTGAGTTTGTGGCACTCACAAAGGTAGTCAAGGAAGCAATTTGGCTAAAAGGGTTTGTGTCAGAACTTGGGGTTAATCTGACTGACACTGTTGTGTTATGTGATAATCAGGGACCTATCCATCTGTCTAAAAATCAGATGTTTCATGAGCGAACAAAACACATCAATGTTCGTTTGCATTTCATTAGGGAAATTGTGAACTCAAGGAGGTAAAAGTGGAATGGGTAGAATCTGATTAAAATGCAATTGATGTGCTTACAAAAATTCCTTCAGGAGCTAAGTTTGGACAGTGTTAGTTCATGTTAAATGTAGGGTTATTTGATCTTACACTTGGTGGAGATTGTTGAGATAAAATGAATTGGATGTATATCTCATTTAAGTGCTAAAGTCAAAATAAAGAGCTACACAATTAAAGTCAAATGGACATATTAGTCTTTTGTTAATCAGGTTGTTATTTTATGTTTATCTTGCTTTGGTATAGGGGTTTAGGTCAATTTCTTAAAACGCTAGAACAAATTTGCAATTAGCTCTTGATATTACAATACTGAGAACCATTTGAGATGCCAGCCTTAAACTACGTGAAACTAGATATAACTTGATTTGTATGTATTTGAATACCTACATACGTTTTTGTGACCACTAATTACATGAAATCCTTAAAACACAAAACCAGACTCTTATGTTGTTATTTTGATAGTATGTGCTTCTAAATATGCTTTGTGGGTTTTTTAAACTCATCTCATCAATCCAATTCATTTTTAATCAAGTTTTTGAATATAAAATACAACTTATAATTCTAAAATAAATTGTTCAAAATTATGAGCTCTAAGAGCATCTAGTATACCAAGTAAGCGAGGGAAAAAGTAGTTGTCACGTGTCATCACGTCATTTTCAGGCATTCTAACACCACACTCACTTGGCAAGGGAAATACTCAAGTGAGTGAGTGAGGTGTGAGCATTAAATATATTTTAATTTAATACTCATTTAAATAATAAATTTATAAAAAAGACATAAATAAAAATTAAAATAAAAAATGACATAAATAAAATTTAAATAACAAAAAAAAAACTACTTGATTCAATATTTTGCCTTGGTCTCATTTGGTTTCCTCTCGAGAAAGGCTCGTCGGGGGTCAGTGATTTGATCAAGGACGAGAGCGAGAATTTTCAACTCTTCTTTATTTTTTTTTCAATAAAGTTTCTCTCTTTCTCTCACGTTAAATTCTTCCATTTGATCGACCATTTTTTGGCCGATGTTGACGTGAATTGGAATCGAGCTGGATCCCGAGCCCGAAGCTCTTGCGCTTGCTTTTTTCTTGCCGATGGACATTGTATGTCGTCCTCGTCATCCATCTTCTCCCTGTTGAGATCATACATTGATCTTCCGTCGGACGCGGTCGGACTAGCATCAATGTCCGCTGAGGATTGTTTCTTTGAAGATCCGTCTCCGCTTGGATTCAAGTACAATGTTTGCCATTTCGGCGATTGCTTTAATACTTCCCAAACCGCAATTGGAGCTTGGGCTCCTCCGTCGTCTTGATACCGGGACGTTGCTTGCTTTAAAATGTCGGTATCACTACAACCGCTTTTTCGGCTTCTTTCATATTGTTGGTAGATACTGTGAAACTTTAAAACATTTCTGTTAATTTGAATTCATTTAGAACTCAATTGGTCCAGACTTCAATACTCAGGGGGTGCGACAATTAACGCTTCAAACTTTGTAGAGATATGTTTCCATAATGTTGTTTTGTTTTGAGCGTTACCTAAAAAACAAATTTAACATAATCAATATTAATTTTGTATAATGAAGTAATAAAAACAAATACTATTATAAT
Organism: Smallanthus sonchifolius; assembly: GCA_023525975.1. Taxonomy (NCBI): domain Eukaryota; kingdom Viridiplantae; phylum Streptophyta; class Magnoliopsida; order Asterales; family Asteraceae; genus Smallanthus; species Smallanthus sonchifolius. The sequence continues at coordinate 52,106,416 of CM042041.1, read as the reverse complement.
ATATATAAATACCTATAATGGGATCCTCCGAGACGTCGACATACCCCCTAGCCAACTTTAGCTCTTCCTCCACATCCCACTTCTTTGTAACCCGTAAGGATGATTTTGATGCGTGGGTTTTCTTTTTACCTTTACGCACGAGTTGCGTTTCCTCGTCGTCTTTTTCTTCATCCTCCGGAACGCGATGCGTTTCCGGAACAAACTCTGGATCTTGTGAGTATCCGACCGGCATATTTGGCATAGTAGGCATGTTTGGGACATACCCCGGTGGATCGAACGGGTTTTGGTTAAAAGGTGGTAGTTGGGTGAACACGTTTGGGTTTAACGGAGACCGTAGGTTGAACGCATTTTGTTGAGACGCGTAATGAAGCCAAAAATTAGGATTGTTAGGATTCATGACTTGGATATTTTTATAGAAACAAGATGAGATATTTTATAAAATTCATAGTGAAAAGATGAGAGTTTTTAGTGTGTTTTATAAAATGTTGTTTAGTGGTTATTTATAGGGGGTAAAAAGTTTTTTTTAAGTTATCGTTCAACGGAAATATTATTAAATTTTTTAGCCGTTGAACGGCTTTGAATCACCCCTCCATCCACGTGAAGATCTTCACGGCTGTGGCTCACCACCCCCTCATGAAAACGAGGGGACGATGTTACATGGGGGTTCACGGCGTGAGCCTTCACTTGAACATACCACTTGATCTAAATCTAACCGCTCTCATTCCCTACCTACACTAAAAATATTTAATTTATATCGGGGGAAAATTGCCATTTTGTATTTAATTAATAATCTTTAAAAGAGAAGCAAACAAAAAAATATAATCTCAACTCTCAAGAAACAAAAGAAGACTACAAGTTTTCCACAAATCTAAAATGTACTTCGATCTCTCTTTTCACCTTGGACGATTGAATAAACTGCAAGACAGTAATATTGAAGGAATTAATATTCATAAAATTAGAAAAAAGGGAAAATGCAAGTTAAATTGAATTTTAATAATCTAACTTTTACCTAATGACTAATAATAAACCACATTTCACTCACTTAACATAAATATAAATTTAAATTTGATTTTTACTCGATTTTACTCACAGTGATGATTATAAGTGAAATTGGGCACCGCACCTTCCTTGTAAGTGGAATTGAGCATAAATTAAGTGTAAATATTCTGTGATGATTATACGAGTAAAAGTGTCAATGACAACAAAGATTTTTTGGTATAAATGTTGGAGAGTAAATGGTTTCTGGTGTTTGCAAGTAAGCATTCTGGATTTAGGGGAGTCCGCTGGTTGAGATAGCGAACTCTGACAAAAGGACAAGCGGGTCCGCTAACATGGCAATCAGATCAGTAATCTGCTAGTGGAGAAAGCAGATTTAAGCTGATAACCTGCCGGAGACTGTGCACTTGATGATATGGAATAGTGAATCCACTTGCCACACAAACGGACCCTATTGCACTTTGTCAGAATCCGCTTGTTGACATAGCAGAGTATCCATTTACCAAATTGGTTCCATTTAAACCTCAGAATTCATTTCATTTTCTACAACTACACCATTTAACCAAAAAAATCTGACAATAAAAATAAAAGTTAAAATTACCATTAGTTAAATTGTTGGTGTGAATTGTTATCGAGCAATATTAAAATCTAATTAGTCTAAATTTAATAGTTGAACCGTGGAAGATAAGATCGATCCCACCTAACAATTATTACCTTGTTATTTACAAGCAAAGCAAAAGCCTATGCACACCTTAGGAAAACTACATGCATCTATCTCTATACAATCTTGATTATATACTAAAACAATTAAATAAATGGCTTATAATATTACCAAGAATCATAAAACAAACAAACAATCAAATTCAACAATAATGTAAAGGGAAAGAAAGATTACCTGCATTGAAAGTTTAACAAATGAAAAATAGCTGAAGATGATGTGGGAAACTGAGTATGACCAAAATCAACACGAAGGAGCAATGCTCCTATCCTCCTCGCTGGCGGTTCTGTGTGCGGCCGCGGGCGGTGGCTGCTGAGTTTCTTGCTGGAGCAATAGCTGATGCGGTTGTAGATGAAGGTGGTGATTTTCTTCTTGTGGTGGCTGCGGCTGCTGTTGGATCTGATACATGCTATTAACATAAGAACTACCTAAAGCTAAAGACGGTGACATGGCTGCCGGAGCGGTCATAAGGCTGAACCCGCTACCCGTCACCTGGCCGGGCCCCGCAGCCACGTGATCTAACCCGCCACTAAACCTAACTAGATCAGCTGCCTGATGCTGCTGCTCATAGTTTCTTAGCATTTCTTGTTGTTCTCTAGAATTAGCAACTACCACTAGTTGCTGTGGTTGTTGCTGCTGCTGCTGTTGGGCGTCTAGTATCTGTGGGTGATGCTGAGAGTCTCGGAAACTTCCGGAACCGGGTATGCCGAGCATGGGCTGCATGTTGTAGGGTAAAACCGGCACGGACGATGGAGGCATATTCGGGATTTGCGGGATGAACCCTTGATTCAAAACGGGCAACATCATCGACGGCCCGATGTAATTAGCCAATTCTATCTTGGCATTATGCAAGTCATTCTGGACTTGCTTTAATCGGTTCTGAAGAACTGAGATTAACCCCACGCATCCGTATACCGGATCACGTAGGCGTGCATCGGCCTCATAGGCCAGTGAATTAACCGCGTCTTCTCGTTGGGACGTGTTGAGCTCATTAAGAATTTTAGCCACATTGCTCGCGCCGAATACTTTGTGCACATTCGAAAATTTTTGAGGTTGGTCCGGCGGGAAGTATGGCGCAAACACGCATTCTTGTGTGCATTTTCGGCGTAAAAACTTGCATGCCGCACATGGCGAGTTTGACGATGACATCTTCTCTTTCTTCTTCTCCTTCAGAATTACTACTGTCTCACAGACGTGCATGTTAGATAGAATATATTAGTTACGATCAGATAAAACAACTATTTATATAAATAAACAGTTGATCAATCTATATACAATTTTCTATATACAATTTCCATAAGAGATTTCATGGAATTCACAAAAGCATGTGATGATGTTGACAATTAGTACAGATGGAAATGAAGATGTGTATAAATGAATGAATAATTTGAAGAGCATCACATTCAACGAAGGTTCGTTTACCGATATTAGAGAAGCAGGTGGTGGCAATTAAAGCCTTAATTTCTTCGTGTATCGAAACACACAATTCCAAGTCAAAGAACTGGATTTCTTTATTCAAATCTTGCAAATTGAAATTTGTTAATCATCAACAACAACCCTAGCTAATTAAAATATAAATATAATATTTCTTTCTTCAACATGAAGAAGATCATAGACACTTACACACAAAGTCACAAACCAGGATATATATTTCTGTCAATGAAATAACAAATAAATAAAAACTTCAAGAACCAATTGTTTTAATTAGATCTATTATTAATTTTCAAAATATATAGTAAAATAAAAGTAGATCAGCAGAATCATAGATTTACTTAGAAATTTAGGAAAACCACAAAAAATATTAAATAAGGAAATAATCATACATGAATATATTTGATTTAACAAGATGCAATATGAATCTGTAAATATCGATGGAAGATTTATGTACCTTAATTGTTAAGATATACGATCAAGCTTTCTGATCCGATCTTCAACGACATCTTCAAGATCCCAAGCAAGATCATGAAAAATAACTTATATAAAAATAAGATTTAATCTTTCCTGATCGAATCTTTCTTCGAGAGAATACAACACACAGTGAAAACACACACACAAAGCTTATTGATCAAGAAGAGTTAAAACCATTATCAGAATGTTTACGACGTCATTCGTCTATGTATATATGTGTTAATGAGTCTATTGTGTGTGTGTGTGTGAGAATTCGGAGTTTGATAGAGAGAGAGAGAGAGAGAGAGAGAGGTAGGTTTCTAATGATGATTTAAAGGCAATCTTAGTTACCTCTTTGTCCCTGTCTTATTTTCCATTTTTAACATGTTATTTATTCTTGTGTATATATTATTATTTTTTTTTCGTCTCTCTTATTAAATACACCTCTATATTTTAATAATGATTTTTTTAAAACAAAATACTAATCTTTGTATTAATAAATCTTATTTAATATATTTTAACAAACATTACAAGAATTTTGACATACGCATTTTTACTAATGAAAATTCGACCACTTATTATTATCCTTCACATGACTGTTCTTGGTATTATTTTATCATTTATTTTCATTTTAAGTAATTAAACTTACAAAATTAAGCATGTGTATTCACATTATTAAAGATACACATTATAAGCCAAGTAGGGGATGGCAAACAATGATGCATTATTAGACTATGTGAGTAAAACTTTAATGACACGTTTAATTGTTTATGTAGGAAAATATGAACGATGTGGCGAAGAGAATGGCGGAAGGAGATTCAGGTGATTTGTCACCATTTGATGAGATTGCAGAAGGAAGCCTTAAGTGAAAGGCGTGGCCGTGCACATGGTATTGGTCGTCGAGGGAAAAAGACAAGCTCTAGTATATCGAGTTACCCCACCGCTCACAACCATATTGACAACAATTTAAAGAACAACTCCAACAAGAAGGACTCCAACAACAATAAAAACAAAAACAACAAGAACAACAACAACACGAGGAACAAATACCTCGGATGAAAGAAGAATTTCAAAAACAAATGGAAGATATGCGACGAGAATTTGGTCGACGTGATTAGCTATTTTCGTTTAACGTGTATTAACTAATGATGTTTTGAACTATTCCAACAAATATTTTCGTTTAAATATTTTGATTTTTGAGAAATTTTGTTTGATATGTTTGATATTTATATTATTTGCTATGCATACATATATGTATATATATATATATATATATATGAAAAAAAATAATTAGATTTCTTTTTTTTAATTATGGGCGCCGAAATAATTTAATTAATTTTTTTATTATTTTTACTTATAGCAATGACATGTCATGGTTTGCTATAGGTAAAAATAAAAAATAATTTTTTTTATTTTGGACCTATCGCAACATTTAGTCGTTGCTATAGAGTAAAAATAATTTAATTACATTTTTTTTTGTTTTTATCTATAGCCACCACATGTCGTTGCTATAGGTAAAAATTAAAAAAATAATAAAATGTTTTTAGTTAAATTATTAAATAAAGTCTTTTTTATATTTATTAAAATTAGTTTGATGATTAGCTTATAGCAAGGACTAGTCGTTGCGATAGGTTTAAGATATAGCAACCACACTTATAGCAACGACAGAATCATCTGTTGGTAGGGAACTATAGTCACAAACCCTATAGCAACGACATGTTGCTATAGGGTTTGTGACTATAGTTCCCTACCAACAGATGATTAGCTTATAGCAACGACTAGTCGTTGCGATAGGTTTAAGATATAGCAACCACACTTATAGCAACGACAGAATCATCTGTTGGTAGGGAACTATAGTCACAAACCCTATAGCAACGACATGTTGCTATAGGTGTTTTCACCCTAAGCTTGAAAAAAGTCGTTGCTATAGGTCATTATTCTTGTAGTGGAATGTATGTATTGACAGATTATATTATATTTTACGGGTTTATTCAACTTGTATAAAACACGAGTTTTTAAAAAAATAAATTTTATATTACTTAATATATAATATTATATTTATTCATCACGTGTAATACACAAGATTTTAACCTAGTAATTATATAAATTAGTTTTGAAGAGAAAAAAAAAGCACAACTTAATTAGTGATTTATCTTTACAAATACCCTTTGTAAATATAAACTTTGTATAGCTGTATCTAAATACAAGTTTGTAACAAATTTTGTATGTGTGATTACGAATGTCGTAAACCAGTCGAGCCAAGATAGGATGAGCTCGGGCTCTTGGCTCGGGTCAAAAAATTAACGAGTTGAAAAGTTGAGCTTGAGCTAGTTTAATAATTTATAAAAAATGTATTTTTTATTATTTTTCTGTTTATTTTAAATTTTAATATATATATATATATATGTGGAAAAAAATATATTAGAACTAATAAATAACATTAATGATTCTTTTAATATTTTTAAAGATCAAAAGATCAAGAAATAGCTAGAAGAGTCAAAATATTATATGCATTATTTTTTGTTTTTTTAACTCCTTTATATGTTATTTATTATTATTATTATTATTATTATTATTATTAATATTCTTATATCGAACGAGCCGGTTATCAAGCGAGCCACGGGCTAAGCTAGCTATCCTGGCTCGGGTTCGGTTTATTTAAAAATCGAACCAACTTGGCTCAGCTCATTTTCGACCGAGTTTTTCTCGAACCGAGCAACTCGGATGTATTGTAACACTTGCATTAAAAACTTATATTGTATAATTAATTTAGTGGCGGATCTAGAACAGAAGTTCAGGGGTAACAATTTTTTTTACAGTACTTTCATGCAAACAAATTTTTTTACCGTACTTTCATGTAAATGAAACATTTTTTTTACCGTACTTTCATGTAAACAATTTTTTTACAGTAACATGCGACTGGCGAGGCGGACTGCGAAGGACTGAGGTTTGGCGAAGATGGCAGTTAATTATTTTCAAAGTTTATCATCACCATCTCTGGTATTGTTGATCACTTCAAATTTGATCTTCTATCATGGTTTGATGATCACTTAACATGGTTTTAGTTCTAAGTAGATCACTACCAATGAATAGACTATATTATTGTTAATTTATTGTACTAGGAATTTGAACGCTTTACCTTATGAATTTCGGTTCATTATCAATGAGTGACATTCAATATACAAATATTCTTAAAAAATATTGATTTATAATAATTTATCTTTATTCAATCAATATAATAAATGATTTCTGGCATAGTGTTTTAATATATGTAAACTGTGTTTTAATTAACATCTTAGATACGTTTGAAATATATTATTAAAACCCATTCAAACAAATTATTAAATTATTTTTTTAATACTTATCTTAAGAACAATGGTTTTCATTTAAAAGAGTTAAAATTTGATAACTTAACATTTCACGTTATCAAAATGTTTGTATAGAATCGGTAGGAAACCGTTCGTATAAAAAAATAAAAACAATTCACTAATTCAAATTATAATACAGAAAGTAAATAAAATAGTAAATTACAATACAAGTTACAATAGAAACAAATGAAAAATACAAATAATGGGGAAGAAGAAGAAGGTTGTGATTGAGGATTCGTATTCAATGCGAGTCCCTTAAAACAAATTTTGAGTCTCCCAGGAGAACTCGTATGTTTCTCAGAGTATAACAGCCGAAGCAGTATGTACTGCTGGAAAGGACTTATCAACCGAAAGAATACCTTGAAGAGAAGAGTATGAGGATCAGGAACTTGCTTGGTTTTGTTGGTATTACAAAATATCTCATGTGTCAATCTGTGTGTAATTAGTTTTTGAAATGTCAAGCATGTGTTGATATTTATACAAGAAAAAGTATCATAACAGTTGAATAAAATTAAAACGAAAATAAGGAGAATTAAACGTCTTCAATGCTCTTTATTTAGTTTTTGAATTCTGATTCGAAACTGTCAAGTTGTTAACTCTGCAGAGCTGGTCAACATGGAACTGTTCAGCAGACTTAACGCGCCAGAACGCGATGCTGTTGCTGTGGGACCCGGACCGCCAGAATGCGCATCTGCCAGAACATGCGGAACACATCCACTAGGTACTGAGCCCGGATGACGCGCCACGTCACCCGCCGTGTGCCCGGGTACTGCAACCGGAACTCATAGATTGTCAAAAATGCTAAGGAGACTTTCAAGCGATCCGAGCGTGAAAAGTGCGCCATCAAAACACCAAATTACGCCCAGTGCCCTCGTCACAAGCTGGGCGTGATAGGCGCTTTGCACCCTCCTTGTTCCCACTAAGTGTCATCACTTATAAGGTAACAATCATAACGAATGCTCCACCTTATAAACCACTTGAAGGTTTTTCTCATCCCACCTATGTGGGACAAATTTCTCACTTTTTCCAGTTTTCTACTTAAAAAAAGATGAATTATTTCAGCTATAAATACTTAACTTTGAGCATCGATATCTCATTCATTTTAGCTCCGTTTTGGACGCGGTCTCACGTTAGAGAACAGAAACCTAGAAATAAATAATAATATTAGCCTCAGTTACATATATTTTTTTCAAAGTCGGCAAAAAGTCATTTTTGTAACTTAGTGAAAAAACACATTTTTCATCCAAAACTTCAACAGAATCCAAGTCAGTAAAGAAAATACATGATAGCTAACTGATAATTATACTAGTAAGCCTTTTTACATGTATGTATGTTAAATAAATTTAAAGATGATTTATATAATTTTTCACATGAAAATGAAAAAGAAACTAATAGATTTTCTATGATATAAGCCCTAAAACAAACTACGTGTTAAAGATAACGTTGATTTAATAATAGGTATGATATGATTATTAAAATAATGTTAAAAAGTTGTTTAAATTAAGATAGAAGTAGAACTCCGTTTTGGAGGTTGTATGTTCTAATTCCTTCATTAACATTTTTCAAAACTTTTTTTTACCTGATTTCGTATTGGCCTTTTAATTGTTTTATGTTTCTTTTGTTTGACACTTGGGCTGGGCTGGTATAACAAAGAAAAAAGAAAAACAGATCGCAAGAAGCCAGGAAAGGAATTAGGGAAACAACTCTTCTGTTGGACACTTTTTTTTACCTGATAAATATAATCTTATATTATCATTTATGAGGCTCCCTCACTTTAATGGGGCTGGGGTTGATATTAGTAATCATATTACAGGTCAACCAGTAGGTGAACTCAGCAGAATTTTATATGAGATAATTGTCCAGGTTTATAACACAAGTTTTGATAGGTACTAAAACATCTGATTGTTTTGTATTAAACAAGAATAATGCATATCCATTACTTTATACAGTAGGAATGGATGCTAATATTGTGTCTATGGTGATGATCCTATAGCTTGTTATGAGAACATGACTGTATCGATCTATTACGATTCCAAATTGGTGTTAGTTAAACCATTGTATTATAATATATATTCTAAATGATTTATCATCAAGTATATGATATTTTTGGGTTATAGATCAATTTATTAAACATCTTGGAATGCAAGGTAATATTGTCTCTATAGGTCCTGGAGATGACCCAATGGAGTGCTATAATAAATTAGGTGTATCTGTTAATATTGATACTAATAAGGTTTTCATTCACAAGGTAGATTTTTTAAGTTGATTAAGTAAATTGATTGTTTGATAAGACTTAATTAGAATCTTATTCCTTATTAGTATATGTCAAATGGAAATCATAATTAAGAATTTAAAAAAATTGGACAAATTTGTTCTTCGATTTAGGCCTCAAATGGTTGAGCGTGTGACATCCCTGATTTTTATGCCTGATCCTATAATCCTACCTTGTAACCTTGATTGATTTATTATACAATGAACATTTTTATGCTTCGTATCACTTGTGATATTATTTCATTTCAAATTTCCAAATCTAGTCTAAAGCGAGTATTCTATTGCGCATAGAACGGCTTGCGCATTATATTTTGATTCTATATCTGATTCTCGTATTCATTCTTAATCTTGCTACTTATAGTAGCTTTGGATGCCTTAGACTCTAACCTAATAAAAACAGTTCAAGTTTGTAACTTCGTTTGACTAAAATATAATTTCAAGGGTAAAAGTTACACATACGTAAATTTCAGGGTTTCTTTTATAACGTCTTCGAAATCTGGTTAATTTTTGTAAATTCAATCATATATCATTATTATTAATATAATTTTCAAAATTTTAAGTTTATATATTATTATTTATTATTTATTATTTAAATTAATAAAATCAATTAATTCCTTTAAACTTATCCAAAATGAATTAAAACCATTATTTTTATTCTTAAATCCTATCCTAATCCATTCCAGCCATTAACTAACTAATTTTGAACTCAATCCTATCATCCATATCCTCAAAATTTCGTGAACTAACCCTCATATCCATTATTCAAAAGTTTTATAAAAAAATTCTAAGATTTATAAACCTATGTTTATCACCTTTGTTATCCTAATAAAAAAACCTAACCAACTTTTCCTCTTTTTCCTCTCAAGCCCACCCTATAAATAGAGCCTTAAACCTCATTCATTCTTCACACCTCAACAATCATCTAGGGCTCTCTAGCAACTAAAGGTTGTTCTTCTCATCTTGTGGAAGATTCTAGCTTAAATCCTTCCATTCTAAGTAAGTTCTTCTTATGTTTTTGCTTGTTCATACTTTTCTTTTCAAAAATTCCTCATAACTAGCTAGATCTATGATTCCCTAGCATGTTTATGTTATAATCATAGAGCTATCGAAGATCAAATGCCCTATTTTAATTAAACTTGTTCAAACTTTTATTTAAAAACTTGGTTTTGATCTTTCTTGTTCCTTTCAATTTCAAAAATCATGTTTTTACTAAAACTCCTTATCTTCAAATTAAACCCCTCTAATAATTAACTTATTTCATTTCTATCTTTACTAAACTTATATTTTCACTTTAGCCCTTATACTTTCCAAACTTACCAAACAAACCCTAAACTTGGTCAAGTATACAAATAGGGTAACTTTCAAACCAGTATGTAGTTATCTGACAAACATTAAAGTTCTGGGTAGGAAAAGACGGGGTTCCGATTCAACCAACTCTTTCCTGGGAACTTTTATGTTGGAGGTACTACTCTGGAATGATAACCACTCTAGTGTACAACAACCACTTTCAACTAATTACATTGTCAACCCCTCGACTATCCTTAACTTGTTTCTAACGTAATGTAAGGCCCCAAACCCGGGAGGCCTCACTCGTTGGATTTACTCATTCACAAAAAGTTCTTAAACATGAATATCAAATAACGCAGCGGAATCATTCATTCAACATAACTAAAAACTTGTTCATACATGCAGAAGCGTACATTGTCAAATACATAAACTTAACATAAACAACTCATAACGGGATGCCAGTCTTCATGATCGACCGGGTAACTCTTCTCGCTTGCCAAGCATCACCGTCCATCGTCCATACCTGCCTTAACCTGAATATGCATACTAAAAAGTCAGCTACGCTGGTGAGTTCTAGCATTTCATAAAAACTTTAACATCAACATTTGCCAAAAACGTATCATTCATTTAATAAAACCTTTCACAAAAGCATGTAATAATAACATCTTTAAAAAGGTTTCGTACCCATATCATCATCAACATCATAATCATAAACACCGTTAAACGGATCGTTCATTAAAACTTTTAACATTCATTTAAGTCATACATTATTATCTAAATCTATGTTACCCTTCGTTCCGTCATTCAGTATGGTATTGCCCCTAAGGCTAACTGCACGAAGACCGACAATACCATACATTCCGTCAATTCCCTTTTTGGTATTGCCCCCAAGGCTAACTGCGCGAGGACCGACAATACCCATTCAGTTGCCCTTATGGCTCTCATGTCCATAAACCGACAACTTCCATCGACGGCCACGGCTCACGGCCAATGACACCGTCGGATCATAATTTAACCTTACATAGGGTCACGTTAACCCCTGAGTAACCGTCGTTACTCCTTTACCAGTTATACAACATCAAAACCATTGACATGCAACAGAGACAATGCCCCTGTTGTTCTTGTGGCAACTATGGCTCGCTGTCCATAATCTACCACAAGGCTGGGAATCTCATTTCCCAGACTTCATTCGTCAATTCCATTCACTCGACATATTAGATTTGTAATGACTTCTTTAAAACCTTTACCTCTTTCTATTCTCATTAAACATTTCCTCTTTTAGATCGTTCATAAAACATTGGTAACCCTTTTTGGCAAAAACACTTCAAAACCTTTCCTTTCGTAAACATCGTTTCGTTAAAACATCATTTCGTTAAACATCATTTCGTTAAACATCATTTCGTAAAACATCATTTCGTTAAACATCATTTCGTTAAACATCATTTTGTAAAACATCATTTCGTTAAACATCATTTCGTAAGTATGCACACCAGCCCAAAAACATTATCAAAACATTTAAAAGAGGGCTCTAGAACTCACCTGATACGCTAATATGGGTTGTCCTAAACGAAGGTCCAACAACGTCACTTCCGATCTGAATTGATTAGTTAAATACACATCAGACCAATCCCGACTCTAACGGTTTAACCATTCTAACATACTGACTTCACTTATTCAGTTCTGATGTCTGCGCACTTGCCAAGTGCGCAGACCCTGCTGACTGCGCACTTAGCAAGTGCGCAGACCATGCTTCCTGCGCACTTAGCAAGTGCGCAGGTCCTTCCTCCTGCGCACTTAGCAAGTGCGCAGGTCCCTCCTCCTGCGCACTTAGCAAGTGCGCAGGACCTGCTCCGTGCGCACTTAGCAAGTGCGCACGACCTGCTCTTCGCGAAAAACCCTAACTTTCGCATTCGGGTCTGATCATGTCAAGATCCCGAACCTGTTGCATTCAAAACGTTCGTTTTCCATTAAGGAACTCAAATCCATGATTATCTTTCAGTTTCATCCGTTCAAACCTTACCTTTTCACCCAAAACCCGAAAAACCCAAAAACGAACTAAAACTCAGATTTAGGTCGGATTGTTACCTGAATCGAGTTTCTGATCCGGAGGTTCTTCTCACGAGTTATGGAGTAACACTTTGCTGAAGTCTCGGGACGATCCGCCAACTTTCTCTCTCTATGGCTTCTCTCTCTAAAAGTTGCAATGAGAGAAAAAGGGTGGCATAGGCTATTTATAGCCAGCTGACCCATCCGACCCGACCCGTCATGCCTCGTTCGTTTATTCCGTTATTATAACTGTCGTTTTATTTTTGGGATGTTACAAGTCTACCCCCCTTACAATAGGTTTCGTCCCCGAAACCTATCATAAGTCAAATAGATGAGGGTACGACTCCCTCATTTCCTTCTCCGTTTCCCAAGTGGCTTCCGATCCCTTTCGATGCTTCCATTGGACTTTAACCAATTGGATAACTTTATTACGTAAACGTTTCTCCTTCCGATCAAGGATGGCCACGGGTTCTTCGATGTAATTAAGGCTGTTGTCAACCTCGATGTCAGTAAGTGGTACGTGAGCCGATTCATCCGCCAAACACTTTCGCAAGTGTGATACATGGAAAGTAGGATGAATCCCACTTAACTCATCGGGCAACTCCAACCGATAAGCGACTTCCCCAACCCGTGCCATTATCTTGAATGGTCCGACAAACCTCGGACTTAACTTTCCTCTCTTTCTGAATCGTATGATTCCCTTCCATGGTGACACTTTCAGCATTACTCTGTCACCAATATCAAACTCAATAGGCCTTCGTCGTTTATCCGCATAGGATTTCTGACGATCTTGTGCGGCCTTCATTCCCGCTTTGATCTGATCAAACCTTTCCGACGTCTCTCTTACGACTTCGAGACTTCCTAATTCCTTCTGTCCAATCTCACCCCAACAAACCGGGGTCCTACATCTTCTCCCATACAACATTTCATAAGGCGGCATGCTTATCGTCGTGTGATGACTATTGTTGTAGGAGAATTCAGCCAACGGCAGATGGCTGTCCCAACTGCCACCGAAGTCGATAATACAAGCACGGAGCATATCCTCCAATGTCTGAATGGTCCTTTCAGACTGACCATCCGTTTGCGGGTGGTATGCTGTTCTGATATTAAGCCTCGTGCCCATCGCCTCGTGAAATCTTTTCCAGAACTTCGATGTGAATCGTGTGTCCCGGTCAGATACGATCGTCAAAGGCATCCCATGCCGTGCTACTACTTCGTTAATAAACACTTCAGCTAACCTTTCCGACGAGAACGTCTCGCGAATAGGTAGGAAATGAGCACTCTTCGTTAAACGGTCCACAATTACCCAAATGGTGTCATGACCTTTAGCTGTGCGAGGTAGCTTGGTTATGAAGTCCATGGTAATGTGTTCCCACTTCCACTCCGGTATATCAGGTTGTTGAATCTTTCCATACGGTTTCTGGTGCTCGGCCTTTACTTGCGAGCAAGTCAAGCACTTGCTTACATACTTCGTCACATCACGTTTCATTCCAGGCCACCAGTATTCCTTCCTCAGATCTTGGTACATTTTATTGGTACCAGGATGGATAGAGTACCGAGACTTATGAGCCTCATCCAAGATTTTGGTTCTGAGCTCGTCACCCATAGGTATCCATACACATCCAAAACGTGTCCTAACACCAAGGGTGTTATATTCCAACTTGTCCTGTTGGCCAACCATCTTTTCCTTCTTTATGTTTTCTTCTTTAAGTGCCTTATCTTAAGCCTTTTCAATTTCTCTCATCACATCCGAGGTTACCACCAACTGGCAAGCTTTCACCCCATAGAGGTAGTGCCTCTATATTTTCAATGCAAATACGACATCAGTAAGTTCCAACTCATGAGTCGGATAATTGACTTCGTGAACTTTCAACTGCCGCGACGTATATGCAATCACTCTCTCGTTGACAGATTCTTGTGTAGTCTTGACTATACCTCTCTCGTTCTTGATAGACGTTATCTTTTTCAGCATCGTACATCCCTGGTCAGTCTTTCACATCTAACCGTTAGGGATCTTATATCGTCATTCTATGTGAAATGTCTTATCAAACTCGGAGTCGTCCACAGAAGACTCCATGGCCATAATTTCAACTCCTCGTTAAGGTTATCTACCTTGCCATCTGGACGGTTACTATCGATCGTCTCTCGTCTATTTGGATCCTTGTGTATACATCATAAGCTGTCCATGGTGCATTCGTCCTTGAAGGGCTATACCATGCCGTTCTCGAATGAATCATCCCATCTCGTTCCCGAATGATTCCTACTATCAAGTTTCCGAAGGTACCGTACTATCTCATTCCCGAAGGAACCACATCGTCTCGTTCCCTAAGGAACCATATCGCTTCATTCCAGAAGGAACCATATCGCTTCGTTCCAGAAGGAACCGTGTCGCTTCGTTCCCGTAGGAACCGTATCTCTTCGTTCCCGTAGGAACCGTATCGCTTCGTTCCCTAGGAACCGTATCGCTTTGTTCCCGTAGGAACCGTATGGCTTCGTTCCCGTAGGAATCGTATCAGGTATCCCCCAAACATATGAGGTATCCCTTATCACACTCAACTTGTCGGGAAGTTATTCATTCAGATAGCACACTAGTCACTCGAACTCTTCATTCATATTTTCATACACAATCTCCTTCTTGTTTTTCTTTCAAACGTACTTGTAAGGTTTTACATTTCACATCGTTGGTTCATTGAACACCATTCTTCCTACATATCACTGGATGGTCTTAGGGATTGGCATCCCATCTGACCGACAATATATATTCTCTAGCTACTCGTTTCCGTTAGCCTTTTCTGCATGCATTTCTTCTAAAGTCACATTCGTTGGTCTTACTATGGATAAATGACACGTACGGTGACACTTGTACTTTCATTTCCTTTCTAGTTTAAGTGGGTCCCTCAACGGCTTTCCAATTCTAACGACACTCGCAGCTATTGATTAGACTTAGACATAGTAGAGCGTTCTCTGAGTCGCCTTGAATTTCTTCTTAGTGCACATGCCTTACTTCACATTGTTGGTCAAAACTTGTCCTTCACATTCATTCTAGACAAACAATCCTTGGGTCGGATCTGTTTGGTTTGGTTTAGCCTGCACGCCCTAATTAACATCGCGGTTCCCGTCTCTTGTTGTTGTTGGTATATCTATTTTCTCGTTTCAGCAGATACTCTTATTAGTTGTCTTGGACTGTCTTCTACATGGAAAGATGCCACTTGTGCATTCGTGCACTCATATATTCTTTAGACCTACACTTGTGAGGTTATTTCTTTCATGCTCATGCATACTTCAACAGTAGACCGATTCTTATTCATCATAACGTGTTTGTGCTAAGCGTAGTCCACCCTAGCTCTTTGGCATCCTTCATACGTATGGTCGTCTGACTTAGGTAAACCGAAGTTTCATTCCTCCTCGTCCTGTCCGTGGCTCGTACTCGTTGACATCATTCACCTCTGTAAGGTATACCATTTCTGACATCGTTACTATTACTAACGATGTTCATCAATCTCCTTAATCGTTACTCGGGTGACTAACATCTCATAGTCGTGGTTGAGTAATTGGATCAACTCTGATACGTAAGCATTAATCAATACCATAAGATTCACCATCATGCACGTGCACCTGTAAATTCACAATTTCGCGGATCCAAACGAAATTACCAATTTACCTTACTCGAGCATTCTAGTTCCTCTTATAACACTTCCTAACACTCGCGTCTCTTCAAAGTTGAGATTTTGTCCCGGTATTCTCCTCGACACCTCTTACCACTTTTGCGCTAAGTCAACACAACGGAGGACATCTCGCATCACACTCGTACGGTCTCATGCACACTACCTTCCGGTTCCGCAAGAACTCTTGCCTTTTTACTATAAACTTGGTGGGCGGGAATCCTACCGTGTCATCCGGTATGACCCTCACCACGCCTTCCGCCTATTCTACCCTCCATTTCGTTCTTAAAAGACAAGGAATCTAATGTCATCACGCTAGTTAACAAATAAAATTCAATAAGTACTGTAAGATGTTAATATACACTGGCCATCTGCAATTAACCATTACACTACCTTTCGATTTCTATTTGACCACCTTTGCGATTCCATCAGAACACAAGTCCTTACCTAACCCTTTCTAAGGCATACTACACATGTAAATATATACTACCTTCATACCTGATGCTGTGGCTCGAGTTACCCGTACTGGCATCCGCTTTCGGTCCCATTCACAGTTCAAGTTCAGACACTAGGAGTGTCCGAATCTCTCAAACTATTGCTCTGATACCAACTTGTAAGGCCCCAAACCCGGGAGGCCTCACTCGTTGGATTTACTCATTCACAAACAGTTCTTAAACATGAATATCAAATAACGCAGCGGAATCATTCATTCAACATAACTAAAAACTTGTTCATACATGCGGAAGCGTACATTGTCAAATACATAAACTTAACATAAACAACTCATAACGGGATGCCAGTCTTCATGATCGACCGGGTAACTCTTCTCGCTTGCCAAGCATCACCGTCCATCGTCCATACCTGCCTTAACCTGAATGTGCATACTAAAAAGTCAGCTACGCTGGTGAGTTCTAGCATTTCATAAAAACTTTAACATCAACATTTGCCAAAAACGTATCATTCATTTAGTAAAACCTTTCACAAAAGCATGTAATAATAACATCTTTAAAAAGGTTTCGTACCCATATCATCATCAACATCATAATCATAAACACCGTTAAACGGATCGTTCATTAAAACTTTTAACATTCATTTAAGTCATACATTATTATCTAAATCTATGTTACCCTTCGTTCCGTCATTCAGTATGGTATTGCCCCTAAGGCTAACTGCACGAAGACCGACAATACCATACATTCCGTCAATTCCCTTTTTGGTATTGCCCCCAAGGCTAACTGCGCGAGGACCGACAATACCCATTCAGTTGCCCTTATGGCTCTCATGTCCATAAACCGACAACTTCCATCGACGGCCACGGCTCACGGCCAATGACACCGTCATATCATAATTTAACCTTACATAGGGTCACGTTAACCCCTGAGTAACCGTCGTTACTCCCTTACCAGTTATACAACATCAAAACCATTGACATGCAACAGAGACAATGCCCCTGTTGTTCTTGTGCCAACTATGGCTCGCTGTCCATAATCTACCACAAGGCTGGGAATCTCATTTCCCAGACTTCATTCGTTAATTCCATTCACTCGACATATTAGATTTGTAATGACTTCTTTAAAACCTTTACCTCTTTCTATTCTCATTAAACATTTCCTCTTTTAGATCGTTCATAAAACATTGGTAACCCTTTTTGGCAAAAACACTTCAAAACCTTTCCTTTCGTAAACATCGTTTCGTTAAAACATCATTTCGTTAAACATCATTTCGTTAAACATCATTTCGTAAAACATCATTTCGTTAAACATCATTTCGTTAAACATCATTTTGTAAAACATCATTTCGTTAAACACCATTTCGTAAGTATGCACACCAGCCCAAAAACATTATCAAAACATTTAAAAGGGGGCTCTAGAACTCACCTGATACGCTAATATGGGTTGTCCTAAACGAAGGTCCAACAACGTCATTTCCGATCTGAATTGATTAGTTAAATACACATCAGACCAATCCCGACTCTAACGGTTTAACCATTCTAACATACTGACTTCACTTATTCAGTTCTGATGTCTGCGCACTTGCCAAGTGCGCAGACCCTACTGCCTGCGCACTTAGCAAGTGCGCAGACCATGCTTCCTTCGCACTTAGCAAGTGCGCAGGTCCTTCCTCCTGCGTCTTATTTATAAAATTGTAAGTGATTATAAAAATATAACAAATATAAAACATTAAGTTCAACGTCTTATTTTTTGGAATATTGATTGATTATTCTTGTGCGTTGTCTTCGGAACTACAGCTTCGTAGCCTTGCATCTTCGGCTAGTTCTTCATCGGTGACTGGTTCGGATATTCCAAGATCAACCTCGTTGTTGTGTATGGTTTCTTCGGCTTGAATTTTGTCTTCGGGAGAAGTTTGGTCTTGTATCCTATCCATCGCATCCAAATGGTCCTTCAAGCAAATGCACATTTCCATCGCTAGGGGTGTGAGTCTAGTCCTTCGTATCGATAATACCCTGCCACTAAAAGAAAACGCAGATTCCGAAGCTACCGTGGAAGCTTGGACGGTTAGTACATCACGGGCCATGGCGGAAAGAATCGGAAACGAAGCTTCGTTTTTTTTCCACCATGCCAAAATATCAAAATCCTCAAAAACGGTAGGAGGCATAAACGCTAAAAAGTTTGTGCCAATATACCTTCCGAGTTCGCTACTCGGGGTGGTACCTCGAGCCCGTTTACTAAATTCATTTAACATTTCGTTATATAAATTCAAATTAACATCTCTCGAGCTACCCCTTGATGATGTACCCATTGTATCATGTGGAGTCGGAGTTGTACCATATTTATGTAAATAAACATCAAATAAATCTTGTAAACATTTGTTAAAATATGTTTTTGTGCCTTGTGCAAAATGGATGTCTTCACTATCCAAATTCAAAGCGTAAGTAATTCTATCAATCAAAGTTTCAACCCCGTAAACATTTATGGTAGGGTTTAACGCGGCGGCGCAAGTTATAACGGGAGGCATTTCTTTAAAATATTTCACTAATTTTTCTTTCATCGGTTCTATCATTTTTGTAAAAAGATGGCTTTTATTTTCAAGTTCATACAACTTGTTAGCCATTAAATATATTTGTTTTAGAGTTAATGGACTTGTGGGATAATAAACACCGGATAAAAAAGTGGTGGCGGTTTTGAAAAATTCAAGCAATTCGGTTACGTCTTTTAAAATGTCCCAACTCGTAGATGGAAACTTTAGAATTTTACGACGAGGTTTTGACGCAAGCATTTCATGAAATAGTTCTAAAGTTTCTCTTTGTCGTAAAGCGCTATAAAACATAGTATAAGTCGAGTTCCATCTTGTCTCGACGTCCCAATTCGGACCTAAGCAAAGATTATTCGCTTCACGACAAAATCTAATATAATCATGGTATCTTTTTTTGTTACTAAAAATATCTTTAAGCATTAGTCGAAAAGTATATGTTAAGTTTGAAACCTCTTCAATTGCAAGCCCGGCTTGCACCGCCAAGTTAATGATGTGTGCGACACATCGACTATGGAAAAAAGCGCCGTTCCAAACCGGTTTATATTTAATTTTTAGTTTTTGAACCGCATTTGTATTATTAGATGTATTATCAAAAGACATTGAAAAAAGTTTATTTTGTAATTTAAATTCGGTTATAACACCATCCAATATATAAAATAAATTTTCACTGGTGTGTGGATATTCAAACAAGTCAAACGCGATTGTACGCTTCATCATTTGTCACGTTTTGGGATCAACCCAATGCGCGGTAACGCAAAGGTACGAATCGGGTATACCATGTGGAGCCGACCAAACATCGGTGGTTAAGTTTACACCGGTTTCCAAATTTTCAAAACCCAAAACTAATTCTTTTTTTTGCTTTTTTTCACATTTTTATACAATCTCGTCTAAGGGTTGTGCGACTTACTTGATTATAACGTGGTTGGAGTGTCTCTTGAATCATCCTTGTCAAGCGCGGATTGTCAAAGTGGTTGAACGGCAATCCTTCTTGAATCACTAACCTCGCCATTCGATCTCGAACAATATTTGGATCAAAGTTCCAAATTCCTCCTTCGCTTGTTATCGAGGCTTGACCTTCACTTGGAATTCCCTTCAAGGACGGGCAAGATTTTTCCATATGCGTTTTCAAACTAGTGTTTGAATCTTTCCCCAAAAACGCACCACACATCTTGCACCGAGCACGTTCCTTCCCGTTTGACAACAAACATAGATCGTAATTGCACCAAATTGCCGGATTTCTCGTTGTTGCTCGAATTTCCACAACGGTAACTTCGTTTGAGGAACCACCAACACCAAAACTTGCCATGCTTTTTTTTTTAGTTTAGAGAGAGTATAGAGAGCGTTTTTAACGGGTTTAAAGAGCGGTTTTAGAGATTAGAGAGTGTAAAGAGAGGTGTAATCAACCCTAAACACCCCCCACCTATTTATAGTGTTTTAAGGGTGCAAATGGAGCCAAAAAAAGGGCTAAAATCGACCCCAACGGCCATATAGCCGTTACCCAACGGCTATTTTTTTGCCCAGCTTGAAAACCGGTTTATCAAACCGGTTTGTTTGAACCGGTCCCTAACCCGATCTCATCCATAAAGCATCAAACCGGTTTCAAACCGGCGGTTTTTGGGTAACCCGAACCGGTTTGGTTCAAACCGGTTTAACCCAAACCGGTTTGCCGGTTTGGACCGGGTTAAAAAAAACCGGTTTTTTTGTGCACCTCTACCTGTACACGAAGGGCTCTGTCTAGGAAAGGCGTGGCGTATAAATCCCTTTGGACCTGTCACTCTTTCCTGGGAAATCTTGGTGTGAGTATCGCTTATAGGCTAAAACACACTCTCCTACCATCTACCATGAGATCTAGAGTTTTGATTAGTCAATTAATTCTTTTTATTTTCAATTCAGGACATTAAGTGGTTATATGTGCTTATGTCTTTATCTTTCCTTATTTGTAATTAAACAACTTGATTATGAATAAATTCCTATTTTGATTATCTTGCGACTCTATCTATCGTTTCTCATCAATCAACACTATGCTTCTATCCTATTCGATTTCGGAGCAGACAAAAGTTTTGTCTCAACCGAGTTCGAATCTTTGCTTAGCTCCAACTTTGTTAAACTAGATACTACTTATTATGTTGAGTTAGCTAATGGAGATCTAATACATGCCAATACTATTTTCCGAGGTTGTACTTTAACACTTGACGATCATCCGTTCTCAATCGATCTTATCCCTATCCAACTTGGAAGCTTTGACATAGTGGTAGGAATGGATTGGCTATCCACCAACCATGCTGAGATCATTTGTGCTGAGAAACTAGTCCGTATTCCCCTTAAATCTGGAGATACTTTGAATATCCATGGAGAGAGGTCTGGGAAGAACTTAAAGATCATTTCATCAATGAAAGCCCGTAGCTTGTTGAGAAAACCCACTACTATGGCATTCTTGGCCCACGTTATGGAAAAGAAGACTCAAGGAAAGAAATTGCAAGATGTCCCTATCATTAAAGACTACCTAGAGGTCTTTCCTGATGATTTGCTCGGACTACCTCCTATCCGACAAGTCGAGTTCCGGATTGACCTTGTACCTGGTGCAATGCCTGTTGCCAAATTCCCTTACCGCTTAGCCCCATCAGAAATGAAGGAGCTATCCAGTCAGCTTCAAGAATTATTAGACAAGGGATTTATCCGACCGAGTTTCTCACCTTGGGGAGCTCCGGTTTTATTTGTCAAGAAGAAAGACGGATCCTTTCAGATGTGCATTGACTATAGAGAGCTCAACAAACTAACCGTCAAGAATCGGTATCCACTATCGAGGATTGATGATTTGTTTGATCAATTACAAGGAGCCGCCTGTTTTTCAAAGATTGATCTACGCTCTGGTTATCATCAACTTCGAGTGAATGAAGAAGACATACCCAAAACCGCCTTTCGAACCCGCTATGGACACTATGAGTTCGTAGTTATGCCATTTGGACTAACCAATGCACCCGCGATATTCATGGACCTCATGAACCGTGTTTGTCGACCTTACTTAGATAAATTCATCATTGTTTTCATAGATGACATCTTGATCTATTCCCGAACCAAGACCGATCATGAGAAACACCTCAAACTTATCCTTGAGCTTCTAAAGAAAGAGCAACTCTATGCTAAGTTCTATAAGTGTGAGTTTTGGCTTAGTGAAGTTCAATTCTTAGGTCATGTGATCAATGACAAGGGTATCCATGTTGACCCTGCCAAGATCGAAGCAGTCAAGAACTGGAATGCACCAAAGACTCCCTCAGAGGTTCACTCATTTCTGGGTCTAGCGGGGTACTATCGAAGGTTCATCTCGAACTTTTCGAGAATTGCTCTGCCACTCACTACTCTGACTCAGAAAAACCATACTTTTGACTGGGGACCAACACAGGAAGATGCGTTCCAGTTGCTTAAGCAGAAGTTATGTGATGCACCCATTCTGACTTTACCAGATGGCAACAAGGACTTTGTTGTGTACTGTGACGCATCCAACCAAGGCCTAGGTTGTGTCCTTATGCAACGAGAAAAGGTCATTGCATACGCATCGAGACAGCTTAAGATCCATGAAAAGAACTACACTACTCATGATCTTGAGCTAGGTGCTGTAGTGTTTGCTTTAAAGATCTGGAGACATTACTTATACGGTACGAAATGTGTTATCTACACCGATCATAAAAGCTTACAACACATATTCGATCAGAAGGAGTTAAATATGAGACAGAGGCGTTGGGTGGAACTACTAAATGACTATGATTTCGAGATTCGCTACCACCCGGGTAAAGCTAACGTAGTAACCGACGCTCTCAGCAGAAAGGAAAGAATCAAACCCTCACGCACTCGTGCGATGGGAATGATTATACATACTAGTCTCAAAGCCCAAATCCTTCTAGCCCAAAGGAAAGCACTTGTTAGGACGGATCTAAAGGATGAATTGGCAAGTATTGCTGAACATCAATTGGAGTCCAAGACCGATGAAATTCTTTACTTCATGGGTCGAATGTGGGTTCCTAATTTTGATAATCTCCGAGAACTTATCCTAAATGAAGCTCATAAGTCTCACTATTCTATTCATCCAGGTTCCGATAAGATGTACTTAGATCTGAGGAAATGTTATTGGTGGTCTAGAATGAAGACATACATAGCGCTGTATGTTGGAAGATGTTTGACCTGTCAAAAAGTCAAAGTTGAGCACCAAAAACCATCAGGCCTATTCCAGCAACCCGAAATCCCTCAACGGAAATGGGATTAGATTTCCATGGATTTTATTACTAAGCTTCCTAAAACCTCCGGTGGGCATGACTCAATTTGCGTCATAGTCGATCGCCTGACTAAATCCGCTCACTTTCTACCGATCCGAGAAGACTATAAAATGGAGAGGTTATCCAAGATCTATATCAATGAAATCGTAGCATGTCATGGTGTTCCACTATCCATCATCTCTGACCGAGACAGTCGGTTTACGTCCAGGTTCTGGAAATCTTTACAAAAATCCTTAGGAACACGTGTGGATCTTAGCACGGCTTATCACCCTCAGACTGATGGCCAAAGCGAACGAACCATACAAACTCTTGAGGACACGCTACGAGCCTGTGTCATCGACTTTGGTGGAAGTTGGGATAATCACTTACCTTTGATAGAGTTCTCGTACAATAACAGTTATCACACCAGCATTCAGTGTGCACCATTTGAAGCCTTATACGGAAGAAAATGTCGCACCCCTGTTTGTTGGACTGAAATAGGAGACAACCAGATAACTGGTCCGGAACTTATTCAAGAGACTTCAGATAAAGTATTTCAAATTCAAGATAGACTTAAAGCCGCACGAGATCGTCAGAAGAGTTATGCGGACAATAGAAGAAAACCTCTTGAATTCCAGATTGGTGATCGTGTTCTACTTAAAGTTTTCCCTTGGAAAGGAATTGTCCGATTCGGGAAAAAGGGTAAACTAGCTCCTAGGTATGTTGGACCATTCAAGATCTTGGAAAGGATTGGTCCAGTAGCCTACAAACTTTAGCTACCGCAACAACTTAACTCTATCCATGACACTTTTCATGTGTCTAATCTGAAGAAGTGTCTAGCTGAAGACACTTTGCACATTCCTTTGGATGAGATCCGCATCGATAACCAACTGCACTTTGTTGAAGAACCTACTGAGATTATGGATCGTGACATCAAGAAACTGAAGCGAAGCCATATTCCAATTGTTAAAGTTCGTTGGAATTCTAAGCGTGGTCCTGAGTTCACCTGGGAACGTGAAGACCAGATAAAACTCAAATACCCTCATCTATTTTAGGATGGCACAAACTCTACTAGTTGAATTTCGGGACGAAATTCTCTTAACTAGGGGAGACTGTGACATCCCTGATTTTTATGCCTGATCTTATAATCCTACCTTGTAACCTTGATTGATTTATTATACAATGAACATTTTTATGCTTCCTATCACTTGTGATATCATTTCATTTCAAATTTCCAAGTCTAGTCTAAAGCGAGTATTCTATTGCGCATAGAACGGCTTGCGCATTATATTTTGATTCTATATCTGATTCTGGTATTCATTCTTAATCTTGCTACTTATAGTAGCTTTGGATGCCTTAGACTCTAACCTAATAAAAACAGTTCAAGTTTGTAACTTCGTTTGACTAAAATATAATTTCAAGGGTAAAAGTTACACATACGTAAATTTCAGGGTTTCTTTTGTAACGTCTTCGAAATCTGGTTAAATTTTGTAAATTCAATCATATATCATTATTATTAATATAATTTTCGAAATTTTAAGTTTATATATTATTATTTATTATTTAAATTAATAAAATCAATTAATTCCTTTAAACTTATCCAAAATGAATTAAAACAATTATTTTTATTCTTAAATCCTATCCTAATCCATTCCATCCATTAACTAACTAATTTTGAACTCAATCCTATCATCCATATCCTCAAAATTTCGTGAACTAACCCCTATATCCATTATTCAAAAGTTTTATAAAAAAATTCTAAGATTTATAAACCTATGTTTATCACCTTTGTTATCCTAATCAAAAAACCTAACCAATTTTTCCCCTTTTTCCTCTCAAACCCACCCTATAAATAGAGCCTTAAACCTCATTCATTCTTCACACCTCAACAATCCTCTAGGGCTCTCTAGAAACTAAAGGTTGTTCTTCTCATCTTTTGAAAGATTCTAGCTTAAATCCTTCCATTCTAAGTAAGTTCTTCTTATGTTCTTGTTTGTTCATATTTTTCTTTTCAAAAATTCCTCATAACTAGCTAGATCTATGATTCCCTAGCATGTTTATGTTATAATCATAGAGCTATCGAAGATCAAATGCCCTATTTTAATTTAACTTGTTCAAACTTTTATTTAAAAACTTGGTTTTGATCTTTCTTGTTCCTTTCAATTTCAAAAATCATCTTTTTACTAAAACTCCTTATCTTCAAATTAAACCCCTCTAATAATTAACTTATTTCATTTATATCTTTACTAAACTTATATTTTCACTTTAGCCCTTATACTTTCCAAACTTACCAAACAAACCCTAAACTTGGTCAAGTATACAAATAGGGTAACTTTCAAACCAGTATGTAGTTATCTGACAAACATTAAAGTTCTGGCTAGGAAAAGACGGGGTTCCGATTCAACCAACTCTTTCCTGGGAACTTTTATGTTGGAGGTACTACTCTGGAATGATAACCACTCTAGTGTACAACAACCACTTTCAACTAATTACATTGTCAACCCCTCGACTATCCTTAACTTGTTTCTAACGTAACAAACTTTAACTTAGGGAGTCGTTAAGGCATTTGATCCAAGTTACTACAAGTTCAAGTTCAACCCTTTCATATACAAGGTGAGATACATAGCCCCTTTTACTTTTTATCTTTGGGGTGGAAAACATGCTCGTATATCAAAGGTTGTACAAACTATATCAAACTCAAATACTACTTTTGCAATTTCAATAACAACTTTCTATACTTGTAAACTTAAACAGTTTTATACACACTCTACAACCATTAACTTGGGATAAGCCAACGGGAGTAAGTCATAGATCTATGGGCCTGACATGCCGATCTAGTTCTTGAGTTGACGAGATACGGTATCAACTTGAGACTAGATATAAAGAAACTGCAAAACTTGTTATTCATGCTATATCAATTCTATGGGAACCCAATCTTGTCATTAGGTTTGGTTGAATCGATGTATAAAAGTTTGTTTACTTGTTATTGAGTCTTGTTTATGAATTGCAAAAATCTTCATTATCTATACTATGTAATTACTTAAACCTATGTTCTCACCGGCTTTATAGCTGACATATTTTAGCATGTTTTTCAGGTACTAATAACTAGGTTGCTGTTATAATCACGCTAGGACTTCGAGACTTGGCTCTAGGAGATTTAGCTATTTATAAAGTTTAATAAAGACTATTTGTTTATCTATTTTGTTTGGTTGTGTGTTTTTAAAACAATGTAATGCAATTATTCGGTTAATTTAATAGTATTTCTTTTAATCATTGTGATGATTTCAATTCGTCACCCCTCGCATAAATTCCGCCATCGGTGGGGGTGTGACAAGCCGCCCCGACCCGAACAATCGAACCGAACTTAACCGAACCGAAATTTTTATGTCTGGCCCTATGAAATTGGAGCATTTAAAAACAGTGAACCCACTGAAAAAAATTCCTGGATCCGCCACTAGAATCTACAGTCAATCAACACACACATATATGTAACATGGTTTTTTTAAAGGAAAACTTTATTAGAAAACAAAAACAGCTAAGAGCCCCAAATAGAAGCTAGGGAATGGAGCACATGGTTAAACAAACAACATATACATAATTACAAGAATTTGAAACGAACCCAGTTTTTCCATAAAAAGCTTTGTACTTTGATCTGTTTTTTTATCCATAAGAACCCAAGAGATTTAATATCTTCAATTATTCTCTCAACCTTGACCGGTTTGTTCGAGAATTGGTAGTCATTCCTAGCTTTCCATATACACTATAAGGCGATTAAAATTACGCCATGGAAAATATCCTACTGAACCGTGTCGCTCTTAGCCGACAAGAATAAAACCAACAAGTCCCTAATCGAGAAGGCAAAAATCAGTTGAACCTTACACCAACTACTAACATGATGCCAAACAATCGAGGCAATGAAACATGTCGTAAAAATGTGTTCAACCGATTCCACCCCATCATTGCGAAACAAGCACTGTTGGGAATGTAGCTAGATATTTCGTTCATTTAGGGCCACCAAGGTAGAGAGACTGTCCATCTCAGCTCTCCATCCAAGAATATTACTGATACAGTGGGGGCCGGCCCGAGTGGTAGCCCAGTTCATGACCCGGTTTATAGCAGCTCCGGCCCAGCCGAAGACCCGGGTTAAGACCAATCGGACCTAACTTGGGAAGCAGGCTGAAATCTTTATTTTAATTATTAATTTTCAGTATTATTTGTTTTAGACTTGGTATTTGATTGTGTTTCCTTTTTCCTGATTTACTGCCTAAATTATGGGTTAGGTTTAGACAATGTTTTCAGAACCGGACATGTTAGAGGTTCACTGGTTAAACCGATCCAACCGGTCAGACCAGATTCAAGAACTGACCCACATCATTGGTAATTTATAATTAATAATAAAAGGATACTATTAATTAACTAAATTCAGAAAATTGTAGTATTAAATCTAAACTAATAAATATATAAAATTAAATGAATTATTAATTTTAATAATCCAATTAATACTAAATACAGCTGTAACTTTTTCTTAAAAATATATATATTTATGTGGCTGTAAATTTATTGGGAATATGTAAAGTAAAATTAGATTATCAATCACAATTCAACCTATATTCAATCTCTAGCAATTGCACACATATACTCTCTCTCTACCTTCATCATCGATTCTCTCTCTCTCCTCTCTCAAGAATACCGCTATCGTTCATTCTTAGAATACCAGTGGGTCTTTACCTCTTCCGACACCCGGTGACGGATCCAGGAATTTTTTTCAGGGTTCACTGTTTTTAGATGCTCCAATTTCATAGTGCCGGACATTAAAATTTTCAGTTCGGTTCGATTGTTCGGGTCGGGCAGGGGCGGCTCAACCATTTTGGAGGCCTAAAGCGAAGAAAAAATTTCAAACGTAAATTAAAACTTTCTACAACATTTCCTGCCTATGCTTAGATAAATAAGAGACTACAAAACCAATGATGTGAACCAAAACACCAATACTAAAACACTAATAAGTATGTAATTAAAGCTTCTAATCTTAAAAGGGCCAAATTACTTCAACAAATCCCTTTAAAACATGAAAATTATGCTTCAAATGTTCACAAAATCAATTAATTTGTATTTAAGAGTCATCTACTCGTTTGTTTCTATCAATTTTTATCTCTAATCATATGAATGTTCAAGAACACACATTTAGTTCAAGAAAGAGTTCTTAGTTTTATAGCTTCACAACCGGATCACCTTCTCTACTAACATCTAAAATTCAAATTAACATCTAAAATCTTAATAACATCTAATATTTAAACTAACATTCAAACAATTAAACAACAAACATTAAAATTAACCCTAAGTCCCTAACAACAAACAATCAAATTAACATTTAATCTAATTATCTAACCTGTGGACAGGGGAGCACCGGGCAGGCGAGCACCAGAGCAGGCGAGAGGCGACGTCGGTGGGTGCAGGTGGTCCGGTCACCGACGGTTGAGTAGTCGACGGCAGCAGGCGAGAGGCGATGCTGGTGTGTGCGTGTGTGATGTCTGCTGAGTCTTCTGACTTGTTTAGTTGTTTTTCCCTAATTTGTATTCCATTTCCAGACCTGGTAGGCTGGTAGCCCAATTGATTAAGCCCAACAAAAAAAATAAAAACAAATAAAACTATTAAAGGTAGCCCAATTGATTAACTCAACTCAAGCCCAACAAAAAAAAAATTTAAACAAATAAAACTATTAAAGGGTCTGGCCCAGTGGGTGTAATTAGCTTAAACTTTTTTTTTTTTAAATGTTGGTAAAGGGATTCGAACCCATAACCTCCATGTTATAATGCAAAGTCTAAACCACGACACCACTTGTTATACTTTGTAAGGGGGTTCACCCTACAATTTTTTATGGGGTTCACCTCAGTTTTTTTACCTAGCGTTACACTATAATTTCGAAACTCGGGGGGTTCCTGTGAACCCCCTCCGACACAAGTAAATCCGCCCCTGCCGGCACCTTCTTTGACGACGAGATCCGACCACGAAGAGATCAAACCACTAGACGGAGATGACCACCGGTAGCCGCCATCGTTTTCTTTTCCGGCAATGTTTCCGGTACTCCGGTTCGACCACCGGGTTTTCGATCCCGACCGCCGGGTCGCTGCAGGACCGTTTCAACACATATAACCGGACCAGCCAAGCCTCCAGTTCCCGGCTCGACCGGTCCGACCGGCCGGTCCGGTCTGGGTTTCAAAACACTGGGTTTAGGCTATAAATAGTTCTTAGTTTTGGTCGAAAACTCAGCTTTTGATTATTGATTATTTTAAAAAACACATTTGAGGTTTCTTTGAACCTTGATTACAACTTTTGATTGAATCATTGTTTTTGAGCCATTAGATTGCTTTCAAAACTGCATCAATTACATTTGCTTGAAATCCATTTACACCGTTTCATCTTGAAAAAACCTCCATTGCTTTCCCAATAGGACTTTGACAGCTTTAACGGAGAAAATATTCGAAGTATCACCCTGCCATAACCACGAGTCTTTACACCCGGCCGGAACCTGCACCTGATTAAGAAGGCTGGAGCACTGCTGCCATTCACTTCTTTCTGCTGCCATTCACTCCAAATCCAAGATTATCCATAGAAAAACAATCTTTAATTCTGCATCTTTTATTAGTTTCCAATGAGAATAAATTCGGGAAAGCGTTTTTTAACGGCTCATTAGAAGCCAAAGGTCAATCCAGAAGTGAATCAAACCAACTTCCCCCCAATCAGGTTCGAAATCTTTTTATTGTCTACTATAAAATTGGACTCAAACCTAGCAATATTATTCCAAACTCCTGTTAACGATTTTTTCACCGACCAAGACCTGTTGCTTTGATGGGATGCAGCAACCACTCTAGCCCATAAGCTTTGATTTTCGACTTTAAAACGCCACACCCATTTAGATAACGTAGCATTATTTATATCTTTGAGAGATGTCAACCCTAAACCACCGTTATCTTTTGACAATACCACCCGATCCCATGAATTTTTTTCTTATCCTCACATCCACCCAACGGAAACTCTCTTCTAATGGCTTTCCAACCCGGGGCTTTGTATAAAGAAAAATAGTATGATGGCAGACTCTCCAAAACTGACTTAAGCAGGGTTAGCCTTCCTCCAATAGACAGGGTTTTCGCTTTTCAAAGAGCTTGAAACGAATCGAAAACAGGCCTTCAATTGTTAACCAGATTCATATTAGCATCATCCATCAAGCCCAGATACTTGAAAGGAAAACCAGCCTCCCAAGATTTGAGACACATTATGAACATCCACCGACTTTATCCCCGTGGCCCGATGGTTTTAATTTTAAATTTGTCAAGTGTTTGTGGAGAATTCTGGAAGATGATTTTTGTGGTGTAAAAAAAGTTTTATGAAACAAGTTTCTTAAAAGTTTTATTTTAAGATAGTAATAAAATTGTAGGAGTAATAAAATTGTGGACAATTCTGGAAGATGATTTTTGTCGTAATTTGCTACGCGTTTATGCCAAAAACATCTGATCGGAAGTTTCTAAACATTTACGACACAAGTTTTATTTTTCGTTTTGTTGCGCATTTACGAAAACTTTGATTTCTTCGTAAATGTGTAGCAAGTTGGTACATATTTGTTACACATATTTTAAGATAGTAATAAAATTGTAGGAGTTTTTTTAGGGGCTATTTTGTCGCTAAATTGGGTTTTTTTGCTTAAGAAGTTTGTCGCAAATACGCTGTAAATACGATGCATAAGTTTTTGTCGATAAATTGGGTTTTTTTGTTAAGAAGTTTGTCGCAAATGCGCAGTAATTACGATACATAAGTTTGTCGAAAATGCGCAGTAAAATAATTTTCCTAATGGACAAAACTAAAAGAAAATAATGTAGTAATTTTTACGGGTGAGTCACATTGAATATATGATGCATGACGTTTTGTTACTCTAATAATTACATTCAAAGGAACCAAAAAGATTATTCACGTTTTCAGCCGATATAGAGCAAAAAGGACACATAATAGTTTGAATGTCAAATCCTTTCCTGGTTAAATTCAAACGGGTAGGCAACGATCCAAAAGAACTCTCCAACCATGAATACTAACCCTCTTCGGGGTAATATTATTCCATCTCACAGCATGTAACTAATTCCAAAGATAAATACGACCAATATACTTTCTAACATAATTAATTGAAAACTCCTCCTCCAAGTCTAAATTCCAAACCCATTTATCCTTTGAATCACCCAAATTAACATTATCCAAAGCTACGTACCTCTATCTCATCAAGTTGAGGGGATTCCACCCCTCACCTTGGCTCACGTCTCCGGCCCCAAACCATCCCCTCGGGACTCACCCGATCACCAATCCGAACATCCTTTTGATTCTCCAAATTGTATAGCCTAGGAAAGCTGGAACATAAAGGCACATCACCCAATCACACTTTTTCCCAGTTGCACATCACCGAATTAACCAAGCTTGAGAAATTTTCCAAAACATGTAAAATATCTAAAACTAAACTTTTGGATGATGAAGAGCGTAGCTGGATAACTTGAACATCTGGAGACTTTAACACGTAGCTTGATAAATTGAACTGCTGGAGTTGTTAAACTGCACGAGAAAAACATTGAACGAAAATAAGAACTTCCATGTATGTATGCAAAAGACAAATGATTTGGAGAATTTTTTTTTTTCCAAATATTTAAATCTACAAAGCTAGAAGAGGAAGATCAAATAGACATTGAAAATGAACAAAAGTGAATGAAATTCAATTACAAATGTAGAACCAAAGAGATTATGAACAGAATGAAAGCGACCAAATTGAGATCGATGAAGGTGAGGTGAAATTCGATTCTGAATCGAATGAGAAATCAATCACAACAACTGATTGAGAAATGGAGATTGATAAATGATTGCATATTGATGAAGTAGTGGTATGAACATGTTTCTACAATTAAGTGGAATAATAAACATAGATGAAGATTGAGCCATGACTCTGATACCATGATGATTTTAAAAAACAACTTTGATTCTTATTCAAAATGAAATAAGATTAATTACAAGAAGAGTATATAAAGAAATCAAAACTTGACAAACTAGTAACTTTCAAACGAAACTTACCTATCAGAAAAAGTTTCGTCTGACCTAACTAATCTGGAACTAAACTTTCGTCTAAACAAAGTTTCGTTTCATTCGTATGATGAAGACTAAAGTTTCATCTGTTTCGGATGATTAAAGACTAAAATTAATAAAATTTGTAATTGTGTACGAGTAACTTTTGATTTTCTTTAATTTTATAAAAACAACTTCCCATCCCATTTCATGATAAATGTTACATTAAAACTTATATCAACTTCTTTTGTAAATATATGACAAAATAAACACAACAAACAGTGTGGGTTGCCTAGTGTGCATCGACGGTAAAGAAGATATCAAACTAGATCACAATCAATATTGATAATTTTTTTCTTATACTTCTATATATAATCTCAATGTATATGCATTAAATATGGAGGGCACAATAAAATAATTATCCCAAAATTCAAAAACTTGGGAAGCCACACTCACATGTTCATAGATTTGACAAAGCAAAATGGTCTATCACCGGTTAATACTTGAGACTAATTAAATTATTCACATGCTAATCTGGTCTTAAATAAATAGAATACTCTCTCACATGTATAAAATACAAATTGTACGGTGCAAAACATAAATTATATGAGTGTTGTTAAGATACAAATATAATATTAGATTTTTAAATAGGTAAATAAGGAATACGAGACAAATATTTATATCCAAAGATATCATATATTATATGCCCAAATTAACAGATTTAAGGTCAATGAAAAATTAGGTGATATGTGATTATACAGAGGCTCCTTTAAAGTTTGCGGAGTTCGAAAAAAATAAGCCTGTTACTCTTGCTCAAAAAGTAAAAGTAAAATGGGCTATAAAACACAATATGGTATAAACAGCCTCCACAATTTCGGGTTTCACAACCTCCCATTTCAAAGCCGAAGCCAAAGCCCAATGAGAATGTAATTCTTGCTTTGAAAAAGATTGAGATTGAGGATGAGCGGCCTCAAAATATTCAAGAAATGGTTGCACGATTAAAAAGTTTTTATGGTGATCGGATTAGCATTATGATTTCAACACATCCCCGGACGCGAGAGCCAACTCGAGAGTCAAAGAGGTTTTTATCAAGGTTTTTATGGTGATCGTATTATGTTTCAACCCAGATGCATACGACATATATATGTTCTATACGGGTCGTTTGCCCTTGACATTTTGTAAATGGAAAATTTTGAATATTTTTTTTTGGTTTACGGCGCGTACTCGTACTCAGATTATGACGCGTAAACGTTCATGTTCTGATGCTCGACCCGATACCGAGCCTGAGGATTGGCCCCAATTTTTAGATCAGCATCCGCATCTTCGGTTCCCGAAAACGGCTCTGGAGGTTACTGGGGAAGGAGATTACGGTTCCAGGGACGATCGACTGGGAGTTGTTGCAGACGACGGGGACATGAAATAGTCGTCATCGTCGGGGAGGTAGGCCAGACCCCATGGAGGGATCTCTTTGATCGGGGTTACAGAAGGGCGTACCGGGAATTGGTATTAGAGTTTCTTTCCACCTTCCGTTTCACTCCCGCTAAACATGATATATCTACAAGCAAGGGATCTTCTGCTAAGGAATCTTCGCGTGTCGGTGGTGGAGAGAGCCCACACCCCGTCATTCACCAGGTGGCGACATTCATATTAGGTGGGGAGAATCTTTCTTTGACGCTCGCCTGGCAAGCGACCCACCTGGGCTTTACACCGAGGAAGAGGTCCAGGACCCCCTCTTTTACTTAGATAAGACGGGGTCGGAAGCACAACCGCTTTTGTTGTGGTGTCCGAATATTAGTGATAATCCCTAAAGGCGCCACCCTAGCGAGCCATATTAGAGACCCTTTTCACTGATATCTGCAATGGTTAATTGCACCGACAATTGTCGCGTCGCTAGCCAGGAGCATGTGACTTTTACCGATCTTTTCTTTTCGTGAGCTTCGCTTTTGCCATGCAGGGCCAACCTGGCATATTTTATGGCATCTTACTTCACTGGCCTTCTTTAGGCGAATGTATAAAATTTACTTACTTATTATATTATTAATTGTTGCTTATTTCTCTACTAACGATCTCTTTTTTTAGCATGACAGCCCCATCACCTGCGACACTTACATAACCGTCCTTGCTTTTTATCATTCGGATGATATTCTTGTGGACAAAGAGTATGGAGTATGCGTCGAGCCGTCTGGGTCAATAAACGGTGTTAGGCATGGGTAATGCCTATGATGGTGGCGGTCATCTCCATTGGTCTTTAAATAGGGGCATGCCATATGGCGGATGCCCATACGGGTAGAGTATGCGATGTAGCAGCAGCAGGAGGAGGGTTCACAACCCCCACCGTCGTCGCAACAACCTCAGACTCTTTTCAGGCCAGTCTCGGAGTCCGCCGACTTCATGCAAGATTAGCTTCATCTTACTAGAGAGATGCATGGCATGATGCGGTGGATGGCCCATTTCTTTCAGGTTTAAGCCAGGACACATGGGTTTCCCTTCCCTGATCAGCCCCTACACAGCCATACGACGCCACAGACAAGCCTTTTCTAGACTGGCATCTGCCTCCATAATTAATTTTCTTTTATCTTTTGATGTACAAACTGAACATTTTGATGTATATATTTATCGTTTTGATGTTTGATGATTTGTTTGATGCTTGATTAGTTGTTTATAGCATATAGTAATGATTAACGATCAGTAACATCTACTATTGTTAAAGCATGGAATATAAAGATTTTATCAAATATGAAAGTTTTACTTCAAAGATTGATTTGACTTTATGTGGTATTTTTGTAATGTTTATGGTCAAACAGTTAAAAATTACAAGCATATAGGCAATACAGGGCCGTATTGTTTCATACGGGTTGCAGTGCCGGTCCCAAGGATTCGAATGCCATACACGAGCCTAAATAATGGTCCAGCAGCATAGCTATTAATTTTTTTTTAAGCTCAAGTCATAAAAAAAAACCCAATTTTTTTAACCCCAAGTCACATAAAAGGCCCAAGTAACAAAATTACTTTTTAAAAAATGCCTAATTTTTTTAAAGCCTAGAAAATTTTATATATAAAAAAAAAAATTTGGGCCCCTCGAGATGTTGGGCCCACTACGGGTGAGTTGCCCGCAGGCCCATTGGGTCGGCCCTGACGGGTTGTATGAGTGAACCGTAATACATCATACTACCCATAATGGGGTATGATGTGACTGTTATTTCAAAATACGGGTCGTGTTTTATAATACGATATGAATGAGACGTAACGGGTGAGTACGTAGAAACAACCTTTTTAGTATGTATTTCCATTCTAAGTCAAATCGAAAAGTCAATAATGATTGATTACTTAAAACTGTGTTTATTACTTTAATGAGACAGATGTGATCTAAGTAATAACTCATACACATTTTTCATTAGAACATGTAAATATTAAAAAAGTTCACACGCCTGTCATGATAACAATTATTAAATTCTCTCTTATAAAGAACGTGTTTATATTTTTGAAAAGTTCTACTTTATTATAATAAAATGATTGTGAGATGTGGCTTTATTTTACCTTTTAGGCGGTATATATACTCTAACAATAATTAGTTTTTCACTAAAATGATTTTTTAAACGTATATTTATTTTTTGTAATGACATGGCGTCAAAAGAATGTGTGATATAGCATGAATCACCTATCCAATCAAAGAAAACTATACTTGTCACAAATCCAAATATTATCCAAAACAACACAGAAATCTTGCAGCCGATGAAGGTTTTCAATGAAACCATGCATCAACACCTTGTACATAACTGCTTAAAAGACTTGTACCACCTCTAAACTTCCTACTTTTGTTCACCGGAGATTGAGTGTAGGTGGAAGGGAGCAGGATGAAGAGGGGGAAGGAAGACGTGGGTTTGGTAAACAAAACACAAAAGGGGAGGCGTTTGGCGTTAAGGGAATGCAACACAAGGTGAGAGCGCTTACTATATAAAAAACAGTTTTAAAATTTTGCTATTGGACACCGACGTTGGTTTTAAAGGGGAGTAAATATATATTGTATTTTTAATATTTTTATTTTTGAAATAAATTTAGACTATGTATGTATAAATCTATATCTATATCTATACTATATAATAAATAAAGGTTTTTTAGTGTCACGTGTCATCTTCATATTCATTCTCATAATTTTTTTCCGACCTCTCTCTATTATTTAATACACTTTCATCTTTTAATAATAATATATTTTTAAATAAAATAGTAAATATACTAATAAAGCACATTTATTTTTAATTATTCACTATTATAAGAAACTTTGAAATTTAATTATGTAACTTTTATTTTACTCAAATAGTAATGAAAGTTAAATTATATTTTTGAAAGCCAATTATATGTTAATTTTTATATATTTTGAGTTTGTTTCTATCCTTAGTATATGTAATATATTTTTACACATGTAAAATATATACATAAAGATTTAAAAATTTTATATATTGATTTTTTTCACCCCGTATATAAACACGAGATCTAAACTAGTTACTATAATACTTTAATGAAATTTCAAATCTAATATAACTTGGGTGCTCTTATAGGTACACATGACTTTGTTAATGACACAAACTCAATATCGTATTGCATCATACGCCCACGCCCTTAGTCAAACGAAAAAAGTTGTTACACCTGAAACCGGTCATTCATCTCCCCATACGGTCCGTATAGAATAATATGAGCTCGTGATATACATGTCATCAGGGGCGGACTTACGTAGGGCGGAGGAGGTTCATCGGAACCCCCGAGTTTCTAAATTATAATAGAACGCTATGTAAAAAAACTGGGATGAACCCCTAAGTAAAATATAGGGTGAACCCCTATCTCCATCGATGATGGACGGACGGACGGAGAAGATAAAATGGTTGTTTTGTTGTTCCAAGTTTTAGCTTTCGTCTCTCACGACTGATTTGTTAAAAGTTGCAGACTAAAAATGGTGAAGAAAGCTAATAAGAACTTTGGAAAATGAGATTTGATAGACATTGAGTATTGACCTATATGTCTATTACTTGAGTACGACTGTACATCACATAAAAGTATTAATTTGTATTTAATTTTCTTAATTTTAATAAAACCTATATTCAAATTGAACAATAAATAATTATTAAATTGATTTTAAATATTTATTTGTTTTTAAATTAGGTATATTATTTTTTGACTTTAAGTTTGTTATAGTGTTTCTTTTTTAATATTTTTAAGTTATTAAATTATTTATTATCTTACCCGGTTTTTGAATCTGGTTTAACCAGTGAACCTATGAGTCGTCTGGTTCTAACAAATTGCATTTACTACTTTAAAAGTTCAATTTTTAGTTATTTTGATGTATGCTTATTTTTAAGTTAGCTCATTTTTTTTATCTACGACAAGTGAAACATCTGAACCTTACCGACCCGAACAGAAATTTTTTATATACGGCCCTATGAAGTTAGAGCAGCTGAAAACAGTGAACTCCGTAGAAAAAAATTCTGGATCCGTCACTGCATGTCGTAATGTTAGATATGAACCTATTCACATTGACTCATACGAGTCATAATGTTAGATACTATTCAGCTTGACAACCCCATCACCTGCGACGCTTATATGACCGTCCTTGCGTGTAGTCTACTTTGATCATTAAGACGATATTCTAGTGGACCAATTATGTAGTATGCGCCGATCCGTCTAGGTCGACAAACAGTGATAGGCATGTGATTGCCTATGATGTTGGAGACAGTAGCGGATCCAGGAAATTTTTCCAAGGGGTTCACTATTTTCAGATGCTCCAATTTCATAAGGTCGGACATAAAAAAAATTCGGGTCGGTTCGATGGTTCGGGTCGGATAAGGTTCATCACTTAACAAAAATACAAAAAACCGAACCGGACCGTGAGATTAAACCATATTTTGAAGTTTTTAAAAAATTTCATATTTAATTTATTTAATTATTATATTAGCTTAATTAAAATTTCAAGTGTAACTGAATTAATTTAAGTGAATTGGTTCCTGTTGAGCTAATTGTTGAGAGAATTGTGTTAGTGCTCGTTTGTTGAGTGAATTGTGTTACTTCTATTTAATAGTTGGTTTCTGTTTAGTATGCAGTCCTTTAGTATTGGTGTTGAACCAAACTAAAATCATTGATGTTTAAATTATCTTTTATATTGAAAACCTTAGAAATTGAACAGTAACACACGGTCAGGCACGACCGTGTCTAGCTATAAGGCACAATCGTGCCAGAGCATGAGACACGATCGTGCCTAGCTTTGAAGCACAACTGCACCCAAACATGAGGCACAATCGTGCCTCCCCGTTCAATTACATGAGGCACAGCTGTGCCGGTACATGAGGCACAGCTGTGCCGGTACATGAGGCACGACCACGTCTACACTTAAGGCACAACCGTGCCAACTCATGAGGCACGATCGTGCCTCATCGGTTCAATCACCTAATTAATATTTAAAAACAAAACACGCTGGGATGA
This sequence comes from Smallanthus sonchifolius, assembly GCA_023525975.1. Taxonomy (NCBI): domain Eukaryota; kingdom Viridiplantae; phylum Streptophyta; class Magnoliopsida; order Asterales; family Asteraceae; genus Smallanthus; species Smallanthus sonchifolius. The sequence continues at coordinate 52,067,385 of CM042041.1, read as the reverse complement.
TATATTTAAGAACATTAATTATTTTTTCTTTTGAAATGATTTTGAATTCCTTTCGTTTAAATATTGTTTTCATACAAAAAAAAAACCCTCTGATGGTGCTGCCTGTTTGCATACAAAAGAAAAAAACATAGCTGAAGCCACAGGCCCATAAGGACATGCCCAGATGAATTAAAAAAAGGTTTAAAATACTGATAATGAACAGATTCGAACCCACTATCTCTAAGTTATAAACCAAAGCTTAAACCACTACACTAGTTGTTGAACTTTGTATAGGGGTTCACCCTTTAATTTATTAGGGGTTCACCCTAGTTTTTTTACATACCGTTCTATTAAAATTTTAAAACTCGGGGGTTCCTGTGAACCCCCTCAACTCTTACCAAGTCTCTCTTACTAAGTCCGCCCCTGGTTGGAGGTCGTCTCCATTGGTCTGTAGACAGGGGGCAGTCTAATTATTAAGAAGGGAAAAGAGGTCTTGCAATTTGAAAAGGTCAAAATGTTTGACCAACCCGGTCGACGCGCATTCATGTATAAAAATAAAACTATAAATACATAAATGCAAAATCAAAATGCCAAAATCGAAGTCACCTTCTCCTTCTCCACCGGAATCGTGAAACGACGCCGTACCCTGCATTCTGTAGTTTTTGTTTCTCTGCATGAATGTCAATGCATTGGTTGTATAGCTCATTTTCATCTTCTTCCTCCATCGCCGATGATAACAGAACTAATAATCGTTTGTCCGATGCTCATCGAATCGCCGGATCTCATCACCGTCGCCATGGCACCAGCTCTACGAATCACCAGCCTCTTGAAGATAACGACGTCGTTCGTGCCACGTCACGCTCTATCTCCACGCCACATACTTTGCCTCTCCCTGAGTTTAGAGATCTATCAAAACGCGATTCCCGCCGTGAATCTGCCGCCGATCAGAACTCTAACTGCATTCTCCCCTTGCCTGAAGATGCTAATAAGAAATTATTTGAAAAAGGCGGAATCACCGGGTAATTAACAATTTCATTCTCTAATCCTCCGATTTAAGTTTTCACTATGTCATATTATTGATAAATATTAATTAACCTAATTTGATTATCTAGGGCAACTTCTTAGATTCTATAATTTAAATCCAGTGGTTTGCAATGTGTATTGATTATGTAACATCCGGCATCTCATACCGATCAATATTGTCTGTTTGTCCCACTAAGAGCTCACAAATTTGCTTTTGCTGAGTTCTCTCTCATCCATAGCCATTGCACCCAAAACGTGTTGGTGATATTTGAGGCCAGATATACGTTTATGAACCTAGCATCTCTCTGGTGTGGGATTTGCCTAAGGTGTTACAGATTAATCATATGCAAGGAAAATGGAGTTGATTTCATTACATGCCTTGATTTCACTTTTATCATATTTCTCATTTCAGCATAGCTAGCCTAGATCGTTCAAGGAACACAGAACATAAGTTGCTTCAGAAATGGCTTCAAGGATTCACTTTCGCTGCAAGCTCAAGAGATGGACACAAGCATGGTGACACTCTTGGTGCTCCGGCAACTCCAGTTTCAAGAACCTGTGTTAGAAGTCCTATGCCATCAAGTTCTCCATGGCACAGAAGATTGTCTTTTGAAAGTCCAGTGAGTCGACCTGACAGCAACACTCAAGCCGCAGTGGCTGCAGTCCACCCGTTGCCTCTCCCTCCAGGAGCTGCCATTAACAAACCAGATTTGGTGGCAAAGGCACCAAGGCAAAGTCGATGGCTAAAGGGAAAGCTTATAGGTCGTGGGACGTTTGGAAGTGTTTATGTTGGCTCTGACAGGTCTGTAAACACCATTTATCTTACACCTATTCTTATATGGTGCATAGACTAATGCTATTTCATGCTTTAATAGAGAGACTGGAGCTTTATGTGCAATGAAAGAAGTTGAAATACTACCAGATGACCCTAAATCAGCAGAGTCTATCAAACAATTAGAGCAAGTTAGTAGTGTTTCTATTGTGTCTTTGATTACATTATTTGGCTAGTATTCATGCCTTTCTTATTACCTTTGCAGGAAATTGATGTTTTAAGCCAGCTTAAACATCCAAACATTGTACAGTACTATGGTAGCGAAATAGTAAGTTTTTCCTTTTTTTCTTAACTGTAATTAATAGTTGTATATTTGGAAGCAATAGTAGGGATCTTACATTATCACATGCAGGTTGAGGACCGGTTTTACATATATCTGGAGTACGTTCATCCTGGTTCAATCAATAAGTATGCTCGTGATCATTGTGGAGGAATGACAGAGTCTATTGTACGGAATTTTACACGTCATATTGTATCTGGGCTGGCTTACTTGCATAGCACAAATACTATACACAGGTAGATGTTACATGTTTTATTGTGTGATGAAAATTTGATGCAATTCTATATACTCAGCCTGGATTAAAATGGAACATAAATTTTTATAGCAAGACAACTCATTGTTACTAATTATATGTTATGTGCATCTTCTCTCATTCAAATTTGAACACAACTGCATTTTGTAGGGATATCAAAGGGGCTAATTTGCTAGTTGATGCTAATGGGGTTGTGAAGCTTGCTGACTTTGGGATGGCTAAACATGTAAGGATTCTAGCCGTGTCATATCATTGTGTTTATCTGCTTTTCTGTTTCTTAATTTTGCAGTAGAGGTCAAATGAAAGAATTTAGGGTGACAAGTCAGATAGGTCAAGCGGGCCAAACAGGTTGAAAGCCGTCCAAAGTCAAATTTTAATCCATACAACCTCATAAATCATTTTATTCAAAGATTTGAAATATTCATGCAATTCTTTTTGCAGTCATAATTAACACATTAGTTATTCACATAAAAAGTTTAAAGATGGACAAAGAAAGAGTTTACGGGTCAACCCATCTCACACATCTTCCCACCTCTATAGTATTGGTTGTTGACTGTGTTACTTACACGAAGCACATATTGAAACTTGAATCTTGTTGCACAGCTAGATGGACAAGTTAATCTTTCTCTGAAAGGAAGTCCCTACTGGATGGCTCCCGAGGTATTATTCTGCTCCAAAACCAAAACATTTTACAAGTTATTACCGTAAAACCATTTTGCTTTAATTATTGAGATAATAATATTTCTTGCAGCTTTTACAGGGTGAGCCACAAAAAGACGGTAGTCCTGATCTTGCTCTGGCTATTGATATATGGAGTTTGGGTTGTACAGTTATTGAGATGATGAACGGGAAGCCTCCTTGGAGTGAGTACGAAGGGGTACGCAGAAGAAAGTAGTTCAATTTTTTTTCTTAATCTTAACATAAATCATGACTCTCCATTTGAAGTCTGTGTAATGCAGCCTGCAGCAATGTTTAAGGTCATGCAGGAGACTCCACCAATACCTGAAACAATGTCACCAGACGGTAAAGATTTCTTGCGTAGTTGCTTCATTAGGAATCCTGCTGAAAGGCCAACGGCTAGCATGTTACTTGAACATAAGTTCTTGATGGTAATTTTTATTTTTGTATTCAATGTTTCTGTTATACAACATACTTAAAGATTAAAATTTCATTTTTTAGGTGCAATACTTAAGAGAGCATTCAAGATAACAATGGCTCCAATTGCTAGTTTTCCCATTCTTTCAAATTTGGAGACATTTATCCGGATGACAATTTGAAAAGGTAACATGGTTTTGCTGCTATTGTTGGTAGCTTCCCATGAACACATTTGTTGGTAACAATAATCATAAAAATATTTACAAGATATGTTGTAAAACCGTACTAAATTCCATATGGATTTTGTTTAGTTTATTAGCGGTGTTTAGATAAAGTTTTGGTTTGTATTTTCACATAATATTTCCTGCCACCATTACATGTAGAATGGAGTTAAATCACCTGACCTTGAAATGAAATCAAACTGCATCGAAATAGTTAGTTTGGTTCACGTTTTGAAACATGGTTTCACTATTTTGAAATTTTTATATTGTTATTTTATGGATTCCATCGTAGGCAACATATTTGTATTGTGCTAGGACAATTTATTATCTAAAAGAAATAAGTTTTATCTAAAAATCGAAAGAAATAATTAAATAACAGAACACTACGTATCCGAATGAAACTAGTTTTATTCTGATTTTGATAACCTTATCTAATGATGCTATTTCCATTTATGAAGTTTATATTTTATGACTTTTTATAAATTATAGTAGATCTTAGTATTTCTTAGGATATTTTACGTGTGGGCGGTCTTGTATTGCTCTTCTTGAATATGTTTCTGAAATCTTTAGTACATAGGAAAATTAGTCTTTTCTGTCTGATACACGTAAGATTCTTTGACTAAATCCCTTTGTAGTATGTATATATATGTATATGTATATGCATGTATTTATTTAATATATACATAATTGAAACTCTTCGGCAGCCATCACAACCTGGTTCTTCTTAATGGATCCTTTATCTCTGGTCATCCTGATCCAAATATTCTATTATAACACCAGAATTCAATGAATTAGACTTGCTTACACCAAGAGCACATAAAAAACACATTAGTTCAGAGTGTAATCCTGGTGTCTTGAACTATCAACTGCTTTTTATATACTAAATAAATGACACCAACTCCACTTAGGAACTTCAACCCAGTTTCCAAACTCAAAAGTGCCTTCATTTCACCTTGATGTTGACTAGTTCCAAACTCTTTCTAGTGGCACACCCACTGTACAAAAAACATCTATTTAAACTCATCTTCTATTCCTATTAAGTTCCAAGTCTAATTAAGAGTTCTTGAAGCATTGGAGACATGCATCTTCCAACTATTAGTATTGTCTTTAGCATTTTGGTTTCTCAACCATTTGTATTCGGTCAACTTGATTACAAATTCTATGATTCCACTTGTCCTAATTTGACAAGAATCGTGAGGTTCGGTATCTGGTCTGCTATGGCTAACGATACCAGAATTGCTGCATCGCTTCTTCGCCTGCATTTTCATGACTGCATTTCTAATGTAATAAAATAATAATATATAACATATTTCTTTTCTTGGGGCATTTGGAAATGTTTTTAATAAATGTTTTGTACTAAATTAACTAATATTATTTTTTGTGTTTAGGGGTGCGATGCCTCGGTGTTACTTGATGAAACTAGCAGTTTCTTGAGCGAGAAGGACGCTCTTCCTAATCGAAACTCAGCAAGAGGATTTGAGCTTATTGAAAGCATAAAGGCTAATGTGGAGAAATCTTGTCCTAAAACAGTTTCTTGTATCGACATATTGACACTTGCTGTGAGAGAAGCAGCTTTCCTGGTAAGACCTCTTTTTTACGGTTTGGTAAATAAATATGATTCTAATAAAGATATTTCAAACTGTTGTAGTATCACTTTTTAGCGTATAATATTTGATCTAATATGCTTAATTGTTTTCTAGTCGGGAGGGCGTTATTGGCCTCTAGCCTTGGGGCGTCGAGATGGTCTAGCAGCAAATATAACTGCAGCAAACACACAGATTCCATCGCCTTTCGAATCTCTAGATGACATTATTGCAAAATTCACTGCTAAAGGTCTGAATCTAAAAGACGTCGTTGCACTATCAGGTAAAGAACAAACACTACAACAAATTAGCTAATTATACACATTTTGTTGTCATTTTCACACACACATATAGGTGTAGTGTTGTGACGTTACTGAACGGTTATGTTGTCTTCGTGTGAAGGTGCACACACGATTGGATTTGTACAATGTTTTGCTTTCAAGTTCAGACTGTTCAACTTTACTGGATCAGGCGGTCCTGATCCATCACTCGACGCATCACTTGCAGCTAGTTTGCAAACTACGTGTCCGAATCAAGATGATTCGGACACTAGACTGGTCCCTCTGGACCCTGTTACAACTACAAAATTCGACAACATGTATTTCAAGAATCTTGTGAACAATTCAGGGATTCTAGCTTCAGATCAAGCTCTTATGACTGATAACAGAACTGCAGCCATGGTTATAAACTATAGCAAGTTTCCGTACTTGTTTGCTAAAGATTTTGGTGATTCGATGGTTAAGCTAAGCAACGTGGGCGTACTTACGGGGCAAGACGGGCAAGTTAGAGACAAATGCAACCTTGTGAACTCTTAAAACCTGCAGCTTTTAAAGTTTTAATGGTTGGATGAATAATGCTTATTGCAAACATTTGGATTCTGTTAAATGTGAAAATTTGAACTTATATTTGCTTGAAACTTTGCTTATTGATACACGTTCATCCAAATAAGTATTTCATCTTTCTAGCAAAGAAAGATTTCACCTTGATAAAGATCGACCGTTTCTTTTTACTGACTAACTGTCTTCGATTCGTTTCACTTTTAACTCCTCCATCGGCCATCAGTTTGGGTCGAGCTTTCGAGAAAGGAGTCGGAGCTCTTAACCTGGAGCTCTGGACTTCTTTCCCAGACACCTCTCCATTATCATTTTTCATCAACCCGTCGTCTAATGTCGATTCACTTAACCTTTTTAAAGCCGAATCACGAGCTTCTTCAGCTGCAACTCTTTGTTCTGTGGCTACAACCACCCGCCAATCCGCCAATGACGCTTCCTCTTTAGCTCGTCTTGTCAACGCAAAATAGTCTTCTTGGGTTAGTTCAACAGTTGAACCATTGTTTGCCACCTGAGCACGTTTAACTTGGTCTAATGCTGCTTCAGCCGATGCACGATACGCCTCAGTTTCTAAACGAACCGCTCTCAACGTGAGTTTAAGCGTCCGAAGGGTCTGTCTCCTCATCTTGATCACCATCTTCAACTTGGATCTCGCTCGCCTTCCTTCGCTTATTTCAAGTTTATTCCTTTCCATTTCTTCCCTCAAGCTTTCGGAAACCCGAGTCATTTCATTGATCTCGGTTCTCGCTTTGAGATCTTCCTCTTTCTTGACCCTAATGCTTATATTAACCTCCATGAGCTCGGATTCCAGCTTTGCAACAATCGTGTTATCGGATTGTAGCTTTGCATTGGCTAGCCCAAACTGCAGTTTCTCGAGCTCGTCGATCAGAGGCCGCGAATCTAGCCATGACTGCATGGCTTCATCCTTAGCTTGCTTGAGTTCTTCCTTGGTTCTATGGAGTTCTTCAATCTTGTCTGAAAGTACGTACAGTTCTCTTGCTTTGTATGTTCTGTCATCTTCATAAGAACCCATTTGTGGGTTCATGTTTTGTGTAACTTCCATGAATATATTTGGGGAAATTTGCTTGGGTTTCATCGGGTTTTATGATTTTTATCTCTAATGGTGTCCATTTGTGATGGGCTGATACTGAAGTTTTCGGCTTATGCTATATCGGATTCATCAATAATGATGGTTTATACTCGTGGTTATCGATATGATTTTAGCCGGTGTTATATTATATTGTAAATTATTAAGTTTTTTAAAATTTGAAAGCTTTTATACATAAGGATTTTAATCTAGGGTGAAGTTCATAAGAAAACTAACATTTAGAAAGAGAACTAGAGAACTCCTCTTTAATGGTAAAAAAATCATAATACAAAATATAAATCAAAAACTAAAAAAGTGGTTCGGAGACCTTGTTTCCCACGTCGTCCTCGTTAAAAAAAAAGCCTCGAAAGGATAGTCGGTTTAGCTTTAGGGTTTAGTTTTTGGGTTTAGTTTAGCTTTTAGGTTAGGTTTTTAGAGGGGTGGATGGGTGGGGGGGGGGGTTTAGGTTTTTTGGGGGTGGGTGGGGGGTTAAGGTTTGTGGGGTTAGGTTTTTGGGTGGGGGTGGGGGTGGGGGGTGAGGGGTTTAGGTTTTTGGGTGGGGGTGGGGGTGGGGGTGAGGGGTTTAGGTTTTTGGGTGGGGGTGGGGTGAGGGGTTTAGGTTTTCGAGGGTGGGTTAGGTTTTTAGGGTGGTACTACATATATGCAGTATTACGTTTAGGGTTAGGTTTTTGAGGGTAGGGGGTGGGTGCGGTGGGCTTAGGTTTTTGGGTGAGGGTGGGTGGGTTTAGGTTTTTGGGTGGGGGTGGGGGTTTAGGTTTTTGGGTGGGGGTGGGGGTTTAGGTTTTTGAGGGGGGGTTGGGTTTTTGGGGTGATACTACACATATGCAATATTGAAAATAATAAGAAAAAAAAACTACGAGTTAATTATTATTTTTTATAACGTTATTTATAATCAAATGAAAGATAAATAAATTCTTTATTTAATGATGCAATTTAAAAAAAAAAAATAATGTATGCAAAAGATAGAAATGTTTAAATATTTATATATTTTAAGTTCCAATTTTATTCTTCCTCTTTAAAATTTCACTTCTTCTTTTCTTAGTAGTTCTCTAGTTCTCTCATTAAAATGAGATCTCTCATGAACTCAACCCTTTTAATCTAAATAAAAGTAATTAAGGTTTGTCTTTAAGTTTTATTTACAAGAGGTCTAAGAAAAGTTTTATGAAAAGTATTCCAGCGGAAGTGTCAACAAAAGGGACCGAAACATTGACAACGTAAATTATTAGATCATGTTGTAATTAGTTATAGTAGAAAGTAATATTATGTAAATATGGTTATCATATATAACCATAGACTGTGTTATCATATATAACCTTCATTGTATCCTTAATCATTTTACACTTTATCAATACTATCACATTTACACACAGGTAAGGGGTTTAAATTGATATCAGAGCTTCCTTGGCTCTACCATCACCATCGATCACAACCGGAGCATACAAAGCTCCCACCTGTTTCGCGAATCGAACTCGCCGAGGGAGGGTGATCCCCTGAAGAAAATTTTTCTGGTTCCTTTTTGCATATTTCTGGTTCGACATTATCCTCTACAAGTTTCCTCATCGTCTTCTTCATCCACTGCAACTACAACCGTCGCCACAGGTTGAAACCCTAATTTTCATCGAAAACTTTTCCTCCCTTCCATTGTCCGTTGTTCTATTCCACTGGAATGTCAACAAAAGGGACCGAAACGTTGATAACGTAGACCAACAAACGAGATTATGGCATGTGGAGTTTCGTCCGACAAAGTGAAAATTTCCGCCGACAAAAAGCACCTTTATAACAACTTTTGCAAATATGTGAGCGTAGTGCAAGAAATGTGAACTTTTCCGCCGGCAATAAATAAACTTTTTCGTAGACAATAAGTGAACTTTTATGTCAGCATACACATGGTTGGACACGTGTCAATTTTCTTGTTGGACCACGTTGTTAGCGTTTTCTTTACTTTTGTTAGCATTTCCGCCGGAATAGTATGAGTACGTTTTGAAAAAAATAAAAAGTCAAAGTTCATTTTCAACTTTTTAACCAGTAAAAAATACATTTTAGGAAATTTCTTTCAAAAAAGTATGCATAAAATTAGCCTAGAAATGAAATAAAAATACAACTGTGAGTTATGAGTTGTAACACTTTAATAACACTTTGGAACACATGAATCATCTAGTTAATAAAAACAATTTTTTTTACATGTATGGATAGTTAATAACACATGTTGACGTGGATGAATCGCACGCCAGTACTATAGACACCGATCTGTAACTATTATCACGAGTATAATATGTGCATCCAATGCTCACAAATGAGTTGAACTCATTTTCCGTTAGATTAAAATCCAACAATAACCAATCTCTTGTGAACATATTATCACCAATTATGCACATGGTTCAGGTCAAACGATTCCATAGTTTTGTTTTATTTTATGTAACATACACTACCATTTTTTTTTACTACTTCTCGAGTATTTTGAACGACAACCCCTATAAATTTGTTGTGCGATTAAAATAAAAAGTGATAGATGATTAGAGTGGTTGAATCAATTGACCTTGTCACTTTTTTTTTCCTTCCTAAAACAAGGTTTGAAACTGGTCGAAGACAAAATAATACAAAAGCTTGAAGGGAGAAAAAGAAAAAAAAAATGCAAAGATGAATAACGTGAATTTCATTCTTGTTTAAAATAAGAACATTTTCGATTAGCATTATACTATTACTGAATTAGAATTGTAGGTGGCTTTGTGTCACCGACAACTTTGTCACCCATAATTTACTCAAATGATAAAACTCACCCTTTGTCACACCCCAACCGACGGCGGATTATACGTCGGGGCGGACGCGGTTGTTCAATAGCACAAGGTTGACTATTAAAGTTTCAATATTTCATTTATAATAGATTCAAAGGTTTAATACAAAGGAAATAACAAGTATACAACATTTATTTAATAAGTAGTCTAGGTCCAAAGCATCTTATGTGATCACAAACGAGTCTCATGATGTAGAACCTGAAACATGTGAAAGAATCTGTCAACTACAAAATAGTTGGTGAGATACAAAGGTTTTGACACCGTTTAACAAGTATTTGAGAAGAATTACAATTCACTATGATATATACATTCTGTAATGTAAGTATGAGAAACAAGTATCTTAAACATTGTGCATGTCAAACCTCCAAACCAAGTGTAGGCATAACCCGCAGGTTACCCTTATAGTATCAAGTTTAATAGTTTAAGTAACAAACACCAAGGGCTCCCCCGAAGGGTCAATCAATCAAGGTGGATTGGTTAAATGCAATAGATCTATCATTGTTACTATCGGCTTGATCAAAGTTAATGAACATGCTAGAATTAAGTTTAATCTAAGCATACAAGTCTCAAGTTTAACATAAGAATAAGCATCTAGTCATAGTTTGTACAAGAATTGTATAAGTTTGAAGTTTGAACATGTTTCACCCTATAAGAATATAAAATGAAAAATGGGCTAAGTACACTCACTTGGATTGATGAAAGAGTACCCGACAAGGTTTAAGTTGTTGCAAGACTTTGAGGGAGAATATCCTCACAATAAGCCTAAGAATACAAGTCTAAAGATTTAAGTATACCTCTACAAAGCTAAGGTAAGGATCTAGGATTTCAAGATTGACTAGGGTTCCAAGTGGGAGGTGGGCATGATTGTGTTTTGTAAAGTTTAAACAAAAGTTTCAATGAAGGTTTTGAATGAATGTCGCAAGGTTTGAATACCGAAGTTTCATAAGTTTATAGTTTAGAATAATTATTAATTAAAATAATTATTTAAAAGTTTCACAATTATTCATTATACGAAAATAATCAAAATAGTTTTCTAAGCATCTGGAAATAAGTTGAAGCAATTGAAAGATCAAATAATTATTAAAGTTTAACAATAATTATTCAAGAAATAAATATTTATTAAGGATTTATAATAATTATTTAAAGGATATATAATAATAATTATTATTTTGAATAATAATTAAGGTTTTATTACAATCGTTTCAAGGATGCATAATTATTACGAATAGATAATTAAAAATTATTTATCTAATCGAAAGAATTAATATAAATCACTTACGATTTATTAAAGCATTTAAGTATTAAGTATTTATTGAAATATGTATAGTTAAATAATGTTTAAAATGTTTTCTTAAGTTTAAATATAGTTATAAGTTTATAAGTAATAAGGGCTCTTTTAGGATTTATAAAGTTTACAAATATTTTACAAGTAAATAAAGTATATTTATTTTACAATGAATAAATGCACAAGTCTTATGTTTTTATAAAATTGATTTTTATAGAAGGTTCAAGTTTTCAAATTCTATAAAATATTTCCTATTCCGAATATAACTTTTATAAAATTTAAAGGTGGTTTTTATACTTTTTAAATATTCATTATCAAAGATTAAACAAGTTTTAACTAATTTTAATTAATTAAAAATTGTTCCAGAATATAAAAATGTAATTAAAATTCACAACTAAGTTTATAAAGATTCAACAGATTTTATAAAAATAACTGGAAGTTTTTAAAACTGAATAAAAGCATAAAAAAAATGAAAACAAAAACCTAGGGCCAGACCGAATCGAACTCGGGTCTGCCCCGGGTTAACATTACACGCAAACACTTAACCATTCCAACTACGGTTTGTTAGTGTTATATCTGGAAAAAGGAAAAACTTAAACAACAGCTCGAATCAACCCAGATAGCCTCATGAACCCTAGGTCAAGAATCCTTAAATACGACCCGATTAACCCTCTGTTTATGCAAATTGACAGAGGGTTATTGATAATCGGATGAAAACGAATAGAATGGCCATTTGAATTACCTGAAATGATATAGAAATGAGTGAGAACCGGACTGTGGTGGTCGTCGGCGGTCGTGGCTCCCGAATCGACGAATGCGGGTGGTGAACGACTGAATTGAGAGTTTGGAGAGTTGAGGTGTGGTGTTTACTGAGATTTCAATCGATATTTATAGCCATTTTTTAGCATTTATTGCTCGAACGGGTTGCGGGTGGTGGCTGGGCCGACGGCTTCTCCATCGAGCCTCACGCGGCCATTAAGGTCGAAATTGGTTACCGAGACGCGTTGGGTCTCGGTCGCACACGAGTATGGGAGTTCGAGGTTCATCGAACCTGACTGGAAACGCGTTTTCGGAGTGAAAGGGCTGAAGGACCGGGTGATGCGGGACTCGAACCCATGATCAGATTTGAATTCTGGAAGTCTGATTTTATGACAGAACAGGTCCCTGAAGTTCCAGCTATTATCATTTCACGTTTAAGATTTTAGCTTAAAACAAGTTTAAAAAATGACAGGTTTGCCCCCAGACTTTTATAAAAATAATTATATGTTTTATAAACATTCGAATACGTTTTACGAGTCAAATTATTTTATAATTCTATAAAATAATTTATGAGATTTATTAGTTTTATAAGTTTTGTGTTTAGAATAAGTTTATAAAGGTAATTATAAACTTATAAGGTTTTAAGGTTTTAATATATTTTATAAAGCGTATATTTTTTTTTTTTTTTTTTTTTTAAGAAAAGGAAAAGCCATATATACATATATATATAGGAGTATGTATTATTTAAGAAAATAGGTTTCAAATAAGTTTTCAAGGTTTAAATTTATAATACGTGTAAGGATTCAGGGTAAAGATACGACGGAAATTCTCAGATATTACAGTCTCCCCTACTTTAGGAAATTTCGTCCCGAAATTAAAGTAAAAGGGTTTAGATTAGGATTTAAGTCTATGATACGCCCAAAGAAAACGATAAAAATGCCTTACGTTCCCAAGAAAACCCTGGGTTACGTTTAGATTTTTAAAAGAGTTGTAAGGATAGGGATAAGGTTACGCTCAAGTTTCTAAGTTTTCAAAGCATATGGTTGCCAAGAGTTCCCTTAAGAAGCATGTAGTTTTATTGAAATTCATGAAGATTCATTTTCAGAAATGCATTTGAGAGAATAACTGATGAACTTCCATTCTGGATTTAAAGTGAGATGCATCCATCAGGATGGATTTGATGAAAATGTAATGATTTGAGTTTGTAGACTAGTACGTCTAAGGATTTCTTACGGTACCTAAGTTCCGTGGCTACCTTTTATGATAGGTCTTAGATCATAGCACGCGACAGAGTTTACTATGTTTTTTCTATACGATGATTTTCATACTTACGTGTGCACCCGCAAGCATTTAAATCATCGCATAGTCCGCATAGGTCCTTCCGTTTGTACGTGGATCAAGAAAGAGTACAAGAATTTGTTTAACTTACGACTAAGGTTTCCACATAAGAGTGATCATTGATTAAAGAGTCCCTTAGGGAGTAGCGTCATTCAATAATTAAAGGGAAGAATGTGACAAGATTTAGAGTTTCAAAGTTTCCTCGTGATTGATTAAGAATACTTCAATTATTGGGTAGTTTAAAGTCTTTACACTTTCCTCGGGTTTGATCAAGAATACATCAAACCTTGAGTAGTTTAAAAGTCTTATACGTTCATCATGTTTGAGTAAGCATACGTCAAACATGGAATAGTTTAAAGTCTTATACGTCCATCGTGTTTGAACAAGCATACGTCAAACATGGAGTAGCTTAAAGTCTTATACGTCCATCGTGTTTGAACAAGCATACGTCAAACATGGAGTAGCTTAAAGTCTTATACGTCCATCGGGTTTGAACAAGCATGCGTCAAACATGGAGTGGCTTAAAGTCTCATACGTTCATCATGTTTGAACAAGCATACGTCAAACATGGGGTAGTTTAAAGTCTCATACGTTCATCATGTTTGAACAAGAATACGTCAAACATGGAGTAGTTTAAAGTCTCATACGTTCATCATGTTTGAACAAGAATACGTCAAACATGGAGTAGTTTAAAGTCTCATACGTTCATCATGTTTGAATAAGGATACGTCAAACATGGAGTAGTTTAAATTGTGTTTGAACAAGAATACGTTAAACATAGAATGGCCTTAAAGTCTCTTAGTTTAGCTTCAGTGTATAGAAGTATATGATTACGTTTTGAGTATAAAGTGGTTATCTAAATACTCTAGTGTTTAAGAGAGGTGTGGGACAGTGTTTGGAACAGGATTAACCGTTACACGCTTTCTCACAGAAGATTCGAGTTGTCCAGAAGGTTAGTGGATCCCGATGTTTGGTTTAGATAGGAGTCAGGGGATGTACTCTGCTAAAGAGAGTAACGTCCTCCTTCCTGCTAGTGTCTAGTATCAAGAGTGAAGGTTTCTCGTATATATGGAATGTACGTTTATCAAGTCTTATAGGGTTTGGTTAAGATGGACACACAAAGTTTTCAAGACTAAGAATCCAAGTATAAGTTTGAAAATAGGATAAGTCAGTTGAGTTTCAAGTTTCAGTATTAAGCTTTACACGATCCTTTATTGATCATGTTTAGTTTTTAAGAACACGGGATTGAGTATTTATACAAGTTTTACATGACTCAAAAGTCTCTGACCTCATAGTTGTGTATACGAAGTTTAATGTTTTAGCAACGTGTATTTAAGCTTTTAGTCCCCGTTGTGATTTATAGTAAGTCTTTTACGTGACAAGAGTTGAATGAGGAAAGTCTCCAAGCATAGGGCAACGGGAAAAGTTTTGATAAGGTTTATGATAGTGTGTTTATTTTGATCTTGATTCATAACAGAAAGTATAGTTTTCTTTTGTATAGAATGTAATTAAGATGTTCACAAATGACGAGTTAGGCATCGATAAGTAGTACGAGTAAGATTTATAGAAGATAGGTGTGATTGTCAAGCGAAAAGTGGGTCAAGTTTACAAGTGTTAAGTCTATACAAGAAGTAAGGGTCATGGTTGTTTAGGGTAATGATTCGTAAGTCGGGTTGTTTTTGAAAAAGTGCTTACGAATTAGAAGATTTGTTCAAGATTTATTCCTCAGGTACACGTGTCACTTAGGGTTTTTATAGTTTAATGCAACGTTGTTAATTATTTCAAGTACTAACGTGAGTTGTTTTTTACGAAAGTGTTTGGGTAAGAAGTGTTAAGTTTGTAATGCTAGAAGGAAAGTCAAGCTAATACGTGATAACAAGATAAATTTCAAAATAACTTTCGTTAAATGTTTCAAAATTGGGACTTCTAGCCCTTACAATTTAAATGAAAAATTAAGGTGTGTAAGTAAGTTGATTTAATATGTTCAAAAGGTTTTTTTATACATAATACTGAGTTATCACAGTAATATTTTCAAAAATAGTTTTAATTGGAAGTTGATGGGCTAACGAGGAAAATTCCCGAAAAAAGGGGTGATCACAAGGATTCACTTAAGTATCCTATTTCCCTAGCCAGAATTTCCTCGTGGGTCTACAACTTATTAGTTGTTGTTACCGGTATTTGGGTTTAAGGTACTATGTCGAGGTTCCTTGTGGGTTTAGGGTCTTAGACGTGGAGCTTGTTTATTCTATAGTAGGCTTCTTCTCTTATAAGGAAAGACACTTAGGTTATGAATTTCTTTTAATTTCTGATTTAAAAGACGTTTAAGTTTTGTTTACAAGGAACGGTGATGTGTAAGTTTTAAAGACGTATGAAAGTTTCGGGATGTAATAAAGTGTAACAAAGTTTGAGTAAATCATCAAATGAAGTTGTGAGTGATAAAATGAAAACACAAGAGTTTCCCCTTTAGTGTCAAGTTTATGAAATAATGCAGTTTGTAAAGGAACTTGTAGGGTAATACATGGTTTTAAAAGTGTTAGTATTTCAAGGATCATGAAGTTTAAGGACGTATGAAAGTTTTGAGATGTATAAAAGTCTTGAGTTAGTTATCAAATGAAACTTGGTTAAGTGCTAAGGAGGTAAGGTAAGAATACAAGGGTTACCTCTTAGGTGTCATATTTATAAAATAATGAAGTTTTGTAGAAGAATTTGTAGGGTGATACATAGTTTTAAGGGTTGTATTACGACGATCACGAAGTTTATTGGGTAGTATATGTATGAGTATAAGTTTATGTATATAGTTTTTAGGTATAGTCTCGTAAGAATTTCTCCTTGAAGGTAACTCCTTCAGGTCATGACGAGTAAGCATGCTGTCATGTGACAAGACGGGACTTAAGAATCATAGAATAATGGTTATAGAGGAAAGTTTTTAAATCATGAATTTATGAAGCGTAAAGTATTTGAGATTGTGCTCATTTAGTGCATATTACTAAGTGAGTACTTTAACGTATCAAGAGAAATTTGAGTTCACTAATGTTTAGAGAAGTTATGCATTCCTATAAGTGGATACTCATCCCAAGAATTCCCAGGAAAGCATACTGGTCCAACGCTTGATTTGGATTTATACGAAATGCTTTCCTTGACAGAATTTCCCAGAATACAGGTATCCACCCTTCCGGTCCGCACAAGTTCTCACACATTATCTAGAACTTAAATATTCTTGACAAGAGTTTAGTGGTGGATTAGGCTTGAAGCCTAAGAACGTGTCCTTGATGTAGTAGCCTCTTGTAACACGTAGGTAAGTAGAAACGTAGAATCTCCAAGCGTTCACGTATAAGATTTAAGAATAGAATGAGGAGATAATTCCTAGTAAAGGACATGAGATAACTCATGTTTGGGTCTCCTAAGTTATAGTCTAGGTCATGTGTCTAATAACCTAATTCCCTATAACCAAGGCTCTGATACCAATCTGTCACACCCCAACCGACGGCGGATTATACGTCGGGGCGGACGCGGTTGTTCAATAGCACAAGGTTGACTATTAAAGTTTCAATATTTCATTTATAATAGATTCAAAGGTTTAATACAAAGGAAATAACAAGTATACAACATTTATTTAATAAGTAGTCTAGGTCCAAAGCATCCTATGTGATCACAAACGAGTCTCATGATGTAGAACCTGAAACATGTGAAAGAATCTGTCAACTACAAAATAGTTGGTGAGATACAAAGGTTTTGACACCGTTTAACAAGTATTTGAGAAGAATTACAATTCACTATGATATATGCATTCTGTAATGTAAGTATGAGAAACAAGTATCTTAAACATTGTGCATGTCAAACCTCCAAACCAAGTGTAGGCATAACCCACAGGTTACCCTTATAGTATCAAGTTTAATAGTTTAAGTAACAAACACCAAGGGCTCCCCCCGAAGGGTCAATCAATCAAGGTGGATTGGTTAAATGCAATAGATCTATCATTGTTACTATCGGCTTGATCAAAGTTAATGAACATGCTAGAATTAAGTTTAATCTAAGCATACAAGTCTCAAGTTTAACATAAGAATAAGCATCTAGTCATAGTTTGTACAAGAATTGTATAAGTTTGAAGTTTGAACATGTTTCACCCTATAAGAATATAAAATGAAAAATGGGCTAAGTACACTCACTTGGATTGATGAAAGAGTACCCGACAAGGTTTAAGTTGTTGCAAGACTTTGAGGGAGAATATCCTCACAATAAGCCTAAGAATACAAGTCTAAAGATTTAAGTTTACCTCTACAAGGCTAAGGTAAGGATCTAGGATTTCAAGATTGACTAGGGTTCCAAGTGGGAGGTGGGCATGATTGTGTTTTGTAAAGTTTAAACAAAAGTTTCAATGAAGGTTTTGAATGAATGTCGCAAGGTTTGAATACCGAAGTTTCATAAGTTTATAGTTTAGAATAATTATTAATTAAAATAATTATTTAAAAGTTTCACAATTATTCATTATACGAAAATAATCAAAATAGTTTTCTAAGCATCTGGAAATAAGTTGAAGCAATTGAAAGATCAAATAATTATTAAAGTTTAACAATAATTATTCAAGAAATAAATATTTATTAAGGATTTATAATAATTATTTAAAGGATATATAATAATAATTATTATTTTGAATAATAATTAAGGTTTTATTACAATCGTTTCAAGGATGCATAATTATTACGAATAGATAATTAAAAATTATTTATCTAATCGAAAGAATTAATATAAATCACTTACGATTTATTAAAGCATTTAAGTATTAAGTATTTATTGAAATATGTATAGTTAAATAATGTTTAAAATGTTTTCTTAAGTTTAAATATAGTTATAAGTTTATAAGTAATAAGGGCTCTTTTAGGATTTATAAAGTTTACAAATATTTTACAAGTAAATAAAGTATATTTATTTTACAATGAATAAATGCACAAGTCTTATGTTTTTATAAAATTGATTTTTATAGAAGGTTCAAGTTTTCAAATTCTATAAAATATTTCCTATTCCGAATATAACTTTTATAAAATTTAAAGGTGGTTTTTATACTTTTTAAATATTCATTATCAAAGATTAAACAAGTTTTAACTAATTTTAATTAATTAAAAATTGTTCCAGAATATAAAAATGTAATTAAAATTCACAACTAAGTTTATAAAGATTCAACAGATTTTATAAAAATAACTGGAAGTTTTTAAAAATGAATAAAAGCATAAAAAAAATGAAAACAAAAACCTAGGGCCAGACCGAATCGAACTCGGGTCTGCCCCAGGTTAACATTACACGCAAACACTTAACCATTCCAACTACGGTTTGTTAGTGTTATATCTGGAAAAAGGAAAAACTTAAACAACAGCTCGAATCAACCCAGATAGCCTCATGAACCCTAGGTCAAGAATCCTTAAATACGACCCGATTAACCCTCTGTTTATGCAAATTGACAGAGGGTTATTGATAATTGAATGAAAACGAATAGAATGGCCATTTGAATTACTTGAAATGATATAGAAATGAGTGAGAACCGGACTGTGGTGGTCGTCGGCGGTCGTGGCTCTCGAATCGACGAATGCGGGTGGTGAACGACTGAATTGAGAGTTTGGAGAGTTGAGGTGTGGTGTTTACTGAGATTTCAATCGATATTTATAGCCATTTTTTAGCATTTATTGCTCGAACGGGTTGCGGGTGGTGGTTGGGCCGACGGCTTCTCCATCGAGCCTCACGCGGACATTAAGGTCGAAATTGGTTACCGAGACGCGTTGGGTCTCGGTCGCACACGAGTATGGGAGTTCGAGGTTCATCGAACCTGACTGGAAACGCGTTTTCGGAGTGAAAGGGCTGAAGGACCGGGTGATGCGGGACTCGAACCCATGATCAGATTTGAATTCTGGAAGTCTGACTTTATGACAGAACAGGTCCCTGAAGTTCCAGCTATTATCATTTCACGTTTAAGATTTTAGCTTAAAACAAGTTTCAAAAATGACAGGTTTGCCCCCGGACTTTTATAAAAATAATTATATGTTTTATAAACATTCGAATACGTTTTACGAGTCAAATTATTTTATAATTCTATAAAATAATTTATGAGATTTATTAGTTTTATAAGTTTTGTGTTTAGAATAAGTTTATAAAGGTAATTATAAACTTATAAGGTTTTAAGGTTTTAATATATTTTATAAAGCGTATATTTTTATTTTTTTTTTAAGAAAAGGAAAAGCCATATATACATATATATATATATATATATATATATATATAGGAGTATGTATTATTTAAGAAAATAGGTTTCAAATAAGTTTTCAAGGTTTAAATTTATAATACGTGTAAGGATTCAAGGTAAAGATACGACGGAAATTCTCGGATATTACACCCTTTTATTTTATAACTTTTAATTTTAACCTCTCAAGTTTTTTAAGTTTCGAGTTTACTCTCTTAATATATATAATTTTATTTTCCTTAATAACTTTCGCATTTGATTGTTTATTTTTTTTGTTGACGTCCCAATGTAAATGTTGTTAAAAACGAAGTTGTATTCAAAATAAAGTATCTTTTTAGGTATTGTGTGTTATATCGTCCGACAACCGTGAAAAATGAGACCGAAAACGATTGAAAAACATCGGTACTATTATCTAACTGTATATTATCTATGTTTCGACCTCCACAACCGAGTCACCAAACGTTTTTTTTTGTGCTTAGCCACGTTAATGTAACCGCCTCAACCGTTTTAAGTCCGCATAGGGGCGTGGAACAAAAAATTTAACCACGTTTATTTTGTTAGCCACGTTAATGTCACCGTCTCAACCGTATAAGATCCGGTTCCCACCGCGAAGCGCGGGGTACAAATTCTAGTTTCTATAAAATTTCTTGAATTTGTAATACTTTGCATTGGTTTTTGAAGGGTTTTTACTTCCTATGTATTTAGTGTTTTTTAAGAGAATTTTTATACTCATAAATACCACATAAATCTAACCTATACCACTTCAAAGTCGGATATTCGAAATTTTCGAATAGTGGATTTCACTATCCGAATCCGAATCCGAATTTTCGGATATCCGAATTTTCGAATACGGATTCGGATAGTGAAACGGATATCCGAAAATAAAAAAAATTAAAAAAATATAAATATAATATTTTTAAATTATAAGAACAATTAAAAACCTTAAAAAACATTAAAAAATATACATATATAAATATAATATATCGGGTCTTGATTCAAATTTTCTTATTTTTAAATAATAAAAACAATTAAAAAAATACATAAATATAATATTTCGGATATTCGAATCATCCGAAAATCACTATCCGAAATATCCGAAAATCCCTATCCGAATCCGAAAATTCGGATATCCAAAATTTCAGATATCCGAATTTTCGAATAATTCGGATTTTTAGATAATTCGGGTTCAGTTTCGGATTCGAATTTTTTTGAACACCTCTACCATATATGACTTGTTTAAGTACTTTTTATTTATTTAATATTTTTTTCTGAATACGTTGGATCCAAACATGAATAACCAAAAATTGGCCCACACAAGTCACAACCCACTACTAAATTGTTCAAATAGTTTGGTCATGGATCACTTTTATGTTAACATGGTATTTACACTTTTATGTAGATACATACATGCATGATGCATCTTTTTTGTAGAAATTTTATCTCCACACCTTGATTTATTATTACTAATACTCATATTAGTATATTACTACCATTTTATTAATTTATATCCTCTTTATGTGGATTAATATTTGCATAACATATAAGTTTATCCTCAATGTAGAAGATTTATCTTCAAATATTTATGTTTTGGTGAGTGTGTGTTATGATTTTGAATTAGTTATGGTTTGTTTAGAAAAAAGAAATGAGATAGAATCTAGTTGCTACAGAAAAAATCAGGCTTTATCAAGTTATGTGATCCCCTTGAAAATTGGGCTCTATATGATTGTCAAATAGGTCTTATTAGAACAGATTCCGTTATTTTTTCAGGTTATATTAATTAATATAACTTGTATTAACCCTCATGTGGTGGTGATGTCAATTCATTTACAATCCAAATCAATGAAGCCTAACCCACATCCATTTATTGTGTATATATCTTATTGTATGCTTTTGAAAATATGCATACAGAATATCGCATTTATGGTAAAATTGAAAGATAAACGTAAATATCAAAGTTTAAGGGGTGTTCGGCTTTCATAAATTTTTTGAAGAAAATGTAACATGTTAAACGGATTTAATGTGAAGAAATTGAAATCTACCAAATGAATCAGAATTTGATAAACATTTCGTTGATAAAATAATCTTGTTTTGTTTGTAAATTTATTAGTGAAGTTAGAATATAGTGACATTAGCAATGATGGTGGTGACGATGACAGCCAGTGACAACAACGTAGGGGTGGTTGTCGCGACGAAGGCAACAATGTGAAAAGAGAAAATAACAAGTGTGTTAGGGATATGTTTTAGAAAGGGAAAACTTCACCTAATAGTAACTAAGTTTCTTAAGTGTTCTATTTAAATATCTCAAAGTTTTTTTGTCCCTTTAAAGTCACTCAACTTTCACTAAGTGTTCTAATCATATGTAATGTTTTTATAAATGTCTAATTTTTGTTTTTAAAATGAATGAGGCAAATGAAATATATATAAATATTAGTTACCAATAAGTGAAATTTTTATTCAATTAACTTAAAATAGGAGGTAATAGTGAAGAAAAAAAAGTTTATCAAATAATAAATAAGTTTCAAAATTGTTATATTTAAGTCGAATTAGAAAAAAAATAATTGCTAAATAGTGAACAAGATTCATATATGTTTCACATATCTCATTCAATATTCAAAAATTTTAATATTTATAAAATTATTACATAAGATTAGAACACCTATTGAAAGTTGAGTGACTTTAGAGGAATAAAAAAACTTTAAAGTATTTAAATGAAATATTTAAGAAAGTTTACAAATTCTTTTATTTGTCATAGGCTTATACTACAACAAACCTATTCTATTAAAAGAAACACAATTCACTTTCATATCAATTCTCTCCTTTCCAAACCCTCAAATCAAATTCCCTAATTTGTTACTCACTAAAAAATATAATACTATAACTTGAACATGAAAGTCAAAGGAATGATCATTCCTTGCCACCTTTAAAAGCAATTGAATTGAATAATAACTTAACTTAATGAAAACCATCTCCAAAGGCTTAGCGCCAATCACTCAATCGTTTATCATAAATTATATTTCATTTCACTTCAAGTTTGGCTCACACAAATCTTGCATGAGGGACAAGTTATTTCACATTTCTTGTCAAATCATGATGTTTAAATAACTCTTAAAGAATTTTATGACCACCAACACTACTAGAAATTCACAGTTTTCTCATAAAATTTTTAATGAAAAAGTCGTTAAAAAACGGTGTTTCTTACAAACTTCCAAAAAAAAAAAACACTTTGTGGGAAAAAAGGTCATGGGAAAATATTTCCCACAAATTTTCGACGACAAATTATATTTCGTTTTTTGGTCGGCCCGGGTTCGGTCGGTCGGTTTACTAGGTTGTACCCAAACCAAATAAATGTTGGGTTAGAATTCAAATGTTAGTTTCTGGATATGCAATTTCTTCATGAGGTGAAATTCAATTCATAGAATGTGCAATAATTACTCAATTTCCAGCATAATGCATTATGTGGAGTTCGGAGAAAAGAGAATATTCCATTGCAATGTACAATAGCTCCTTGGATTGCAACTATATAAATTTTGTAATGCTATGTGTTGTTTAAAAGAATATGTAAAAGTAGGAATGAATTTGGATTTTATATATCCAAAAGACTAAAAATGTTATGGGCCATGTGTAGCCAACAAATTTTATCTAATTGGGTGGCTCGGTTCTTCTAGGTTTCATCTGGTTACGGTCCAGTCGTAGTTTGGTCACTTGGTTGACATGGATGAGACTGAAAAAGAGTCGTCCTATGCGTAAAAGTAGGGATCAGGGGCGGATTTAGCTGAGGCTCACAGGGTGGGAAGGCACCCGCTCAAATAATGTCAGTTAGGGTAATTTTTAAAAAATTAAAGCAAAAATAGATAGACACCCATACATTTTCTTACGAGACACCTTAGAAGAAAGAAAGAAGAGGGAAAAAAGAAACCAAAATCGTAATTTCTGTCCACTCGTCGGAGACTGTTCATAAACTGCAAAGGAAGAGTAAATAAAAAGAAGAGCATTGTGAGAAAGATGATAGAATATTTTTTTTATTAAATATACATGTGACTAAAAGCTAAAGACAATTAAATGTTTTAAATAATAAAAAGGTACTGTGAGTAATGACTGATGATAGATACATAGTTGACTTTATTGGCTAAGTTCAAAATAATTTCTTTATTATTATGTTATTTATTATTTTCTTAAAATGCTTTATTAATTATTTATTTATTTAATTTATTTTTCCAATGGTTTTTATTTTCAAGTACTTTAAATATTTCATAATAAAATATGCTTGTTTATTTATTTTAGTGTTTGATTGCTTTCACATTTTTTCTAAACTTTTACTTTTTATTTAATATTTATTTCTAATTTTATAAGCTGTCTTAAACTGTTTATTATTTTATTATCAATATATTTTTCTCAATGCTTACAAATATATATTTTTTCCAAATTTTATTTTACTATTCAATATTGTCAATTTTTTTAAAATTTGTGTTTAAAATAATTTTAAATTAAATATAACACCAAGTGTTTCTTAAGTCTCGTTGGACAATCCGGTTTTTAAAGCATTACTAGAAATCAAATTTTGAAATTGGGGGTCTTGGAATCGTTTCAATTTAATGTAATTTATTTACCCGACTCGTGTAGCCTAACTTGTTCTAACATGACTTATTTTGTGCCACCGCTGACGAATAATCCTGGATCCGCCACTGGTAGGGATGGCAAAATAACCTGAGACCAACGGGGAATACCCGAAACCCGAAACATCCGGGACGGGTATACCCGAAACCCAACAGGTACGGGCCGGGTATGGGATTAATTTTAAAATTTTTCGCGGGGTATGGGATTAGGTGATACCCTACCCGATTACCCGAAACCACGTACCCGTTTACCCGAACCATATACCCGGATTTTTTTAATTTTCCTTGACACATGCTTATTAATGTTTCATTTTAGTAGGTTTATTATGTGGAAAAATATTTTTTCTTTTGAAATATGTATTTAAAAATATAAAAAATAGAGTCATAGAAAAGTACACGACACATACTTGATAGGTATTGGCCGATACCCGCAAAATAACTTGATACCCGTTACTAACGGGTATGCCCGATACTCACGGGTATACTCGATACCCTACGAGTAATGGGCGGGGTATGGGACATGATTTTATAACCGGGTATGGGTTTGAGATTACTGATACCCGGCCCGAACCCGACCCATTGCCATCCCTACGCAAAAGATGGTTTTTTTTAAATGAATTTTAATAATTCAAACTATGACACATTGATCGATAACAATCCATACTGACAATTTGATCGGTGTCAGTCCTAACTTTTGTTGTCAATGATAGTCCCGATAGCTCAATAACCAGTCAATTTACATTTGATTCTCACTTGATTTCGCTTGTACGTTTCTCCATTTTATTCAAAATCACCATTTTGAGCGAAAATAAGTTTAAATAAATTTTAAATCTATGATTATTATACTACTGGGACTGCCATTGACAAAAAAATGAAAGTTATGACTGTCACCGGTAAAATTGCCAGTATGAATTATTATCGGCTAATGGGTCATAGATTGGATTATTAAAATTCATTTTTCCTTTTTTATGAGACATTTGTAAACATGATGATTTTTTTATGTTTGACTTGACTATTTTTATAACAACTTTTTACACCTAAATACTACATAACCTTGCATTTGCAAGGATTTGAATGAACTCACACCATTTTGTCGGCGACAAACATCATACCACTAGACCACTAGGTTATGTGTTTACATTTGACTTAACTTGAACGAGAAAATTAGGCCCGCGCTCCGCGACGGGAGACGTGCCTTAAACGGTTGAGCGAGGACATTAACGTGGCTAAACACAAAAAAACGTGGTTAAGTACACAAAAGAACTGTATGAAGTTATATTGACTTGGTTGTGAAGATCAAAGTTTTATAACAGTATCGGTGTTCTTCAGTCGGTGTCGGTTTCATTCTTTACGGTACCAGCACGTTACCGTTAGTCGATATAACCAATGATACCTACAAAATACCATATTTTGAGTACAACTACGTTTTTAACAAAATTTAGGTGTGGACGCCAAGAAATTTTGTTTAACATAACAACAAATTATTATTATTATTTTAAATTAACGAACAAAATTTATTGAGAAAAAATCCGATCCGATTATATATACTAAAGGGTAAACTCAATACTTTAGAAACTTAAGTGTATTAAAGTGATATTTTAAAAAGTTGAGGGGTAAGTTGTGACATTTAGTGAAATTGGATGGTCGATTTCGTCGATGGCTAAAAATACCATATTTTGAGTACAACTCCGTTTTTAATAAAATTTAGACGTGGACGCCAAAAAAAATTAACACAACAACAAATTATAACTATTATTATTATTTTAAATTAACGAATATTGAGAAAAAATCTGATTCAATTATATATATTAAAGGATAAACTTAATACTTTAAAATTTTAAATGGGTTAAAATGATATTTTAAAAAGTTAATAAGTAAGTCGTGACATTTGACGAAATTGGAGTGTCGATTTCACCATTGCCACCGACATTACTAAATGAGATAATAGAGAATTCACATTTAATATAGCGAATTCATTTTTTCAAACTTTATCTTTTTAAAATTTTATTTTTCAATGTAATTTAGTTTTTCTTTTAGAATTTGTAATATACAATATTTAAAAAATTCAAAATACATAGTTTTGTTAATTTCTTATATCAAATCTTGATATAAATTTTATTAAGAACTAGTTGTATAAAACGATAAATTTAATGTAAAATGAAAATTGAAAAAGAAACCTTTTTTTTATAAAATTATCCTGTTAGAAATTTGAGTCTTTCAAATAAAAAAAATTGAATAATTCCTATCACCTATTTATGATTTTACACTTAGAAACATGTAGTATTCACTTTTGGTCACATTTTTTGCTTTTTGTTAAATTTAATATAGTACTAAAATTATATTCAAAAAGAATATTGTTGACTAGCCGCGTGTTAATGATCCTAATAATTTATAACAATTAATTCTTAGAAACTTTACTTAAACATCACACATTAAAACACGTATACAATTTTGTATTTGTAAAAGAAAAAGACGAACCGAATATTTAAAATCGATATGACAAGTTGACATTAAAAAAAGCAATAAAAAAGATGATAAAATCCACTCAAAAGACAATATTATATCCGTCACCTTTGGACCAAAAATACTTATTGACATTCCATTTGCTGCAACAGAAAGCAAAAAACATATTGACAGTTGACATTCTCTTTATCATTGTTTATTATTGAAATCCTATTTCTTTATATGCTCAAATTAAAAGGCAACATTTGTTTATGGTAAATGATTTTAAAAGAAGGGGATGACATATGCAATGATATACGCATTTGCTCTTCACATTCCTATCATTCTGAAATATAAAACATTTATCTTACAAAATATTTTTTTCAAATATATTATGCGTCGATTAACAATATATTTAGTAGGATCGGTTTTGTTATCTAAAAAGTATTTTGACATAGCATGTTGCCCGTTTTTCTGTCTCTTTATTGTAATGATGCTTCTTATTAACAGATCAAATGCATTAATTGTGTAATTTGGATTGAATTTTGATGATGATGATTTAGGTATTAGTTAGATTTAGAAAATATAAGTTTTTAGAATATAATAATTTGAAAAATAAAAGTAGAATACTTGTAAAAACTTAAATGATAAATCAAGTTTAAAAGATTTAAATAAAAGATGAAGATATATGTACCTAGCTTTAAGAATACCCGGCTAAAAAGAAAGTGAAGTCTCGAGTAAAAAATATAGTAATTGTACGCTCAATTTTAATATATATATATATATATATATATATATATATATATATATATATATATATATATATATATATATAGGGTGGGGTTATGCTAAAAAGCCTAGAAAGTTTAAGAAGGGTAAGAAGAGTTTTCAGCGTTTAGATGATTTGTTTGATGTAAAGGATCAACCATAATAAATGCTCATAATAACTCTTATTACTCAAAAGTTGACACATGTCAGTTTTTCATGGCTTCTTAGGATATATATATAGGGAAGGGTTCAAATGTTAACAAACTTTTTATTTAATAACCGTGCTAACCACTATAAAACAATCACATTATTTATAAATTATTTTTTCTTTTAATTGTTAAAATAGTATTTAAATATCTTGAATAAATATTTTGAACGCAAATACGGAAATGATGAGTTTTACGTATACGTACCAAATAATGTTAGATATACGTGACAGATAGTGTTTACATATATGTAACATTAACATAATGATAATTGATACATATACGTAATACTATGTTTGATAGTGGTTATCATGGTTATCACATAAAAATTGGTTAGTATTTGAACCTCAATGTGGATATAAAAATGTTTGCTTCGTCAGCCTGACATGACAAGGTCTGATTTTTTACTCACATTAAAAAATCACATGTTTCAACATGAATGCGTTTTGTTAAACAAAATTGTTCCAATCCGTTCAACACGTTTCCATTTTTAGTTTTGCCAATATTAAAATCTTTACCTGGCCCACTTGACTATTTGACCTGATCAACCCGTTTCCACTTTTAGTTTTAACCATTATAAAAGTTTACCTGACCCGTTTAACTTATGTGACCCATTCAACTAGCTCTCAACATATACCACTTTATTTTTACACTTCCAGTTTCAGATTCCCTTTGTTTGCTTCTTCAATATGCGTTAGAAACACTATATCCTTTTCTTTGTTGGTTTAATAGTTCTTAGATATACTTCAGAAACTTACAGTTGTTTTATATGTAAATTAGGTGGTCCATTTAGGAATCAATCTTTTGTTTTGATTTAACAAATGTATACTAACAAACATAACATATTTTAAAAACGGATCAAACGTCATGTTGGAGATGGTGATTGAAGTGGATGTTTGATGAGAGCTTATGCAAATCAAGATATTGGCTCATTCTTTGAGTTGTAAGATACACATGTTTCTTCTAAAGTTGGACTATTTTTGTGTTTTTAGCTTATGTGTTGAACTGTTATTTTGTTTATTAGAGGTCATACGTCTCAATAAGAAAAAATGGTCTTTCAGCATGAAAGACTTAACTGACAACATCTATAGGATTGCAATCATGAAAATGGTATAGGGACTAGAGCCACATTTTTAGTGAATGTATGCATGTTCTTTTCAAAGATAACCAATGTGTTTTTTCATGTTCTAATAATATATGTAGGTTTATGGTTTTTTGTCCTTTAATTTAGTTTATGTACATAACATGTGTTAATGATGCTTTGTTTCTTAATCGCAGATAGGATATTGAGCAAATTGGGTGAAGGTTGGCTATCTTCTATTTGTTTTATTTTCCATCTTGATTTATAACTAATTTTTTCATGGAAGTTTTGTTGATGAAATCATTGTAATCCAGGAAAGTTTTCGAGTGTTTGGATGATGAAAACAAAGAGCGTGTAGCAATTAAAATCGTTCGATCAATAAACAAGTATCGTTACTTGTTGCCATGACTGAAATTGATGTTTTACATGTGACATGCTAGACATGATGTCACTGGCTCAATGCATGAGTTTATTTTTCTATTTTTTTGTCTTTTAAAAATGCTGGTTGTATAAATTAAAGTGATTTTGGTGTAAGCAGGTTTTGTTTTTGTAGTTCTGTAAGTACGAAATTGGTTTCACTATCGTAATCAGGAAATGAAATGCACATGCAAGTGTTGTGTATTTGTAATTAAAAGCATGATCTATATTTCATTATTTGTATTGAACCCGTGTAATACATGGGTGTCTAACCTAGTATATATATATATATTTATATATACTGTTTGAATCAAATGAGAACTTCTAAATATTACGAAAACTTTAAGAACTCACGAAAAACAATTACAAATTATTTATTTATCTAAAATACTAGTATTACTATTAAATAAAACATTATTATATGAATTAATTCTTATTAAATTTGATAAGAAAAAGTTAAATATTTTGATGAGACGTCTGAGCCTTTTAACAATTTTATAGTTCAAGTGTTAATTTGTCATACTTATTAGAGCATTAACCATTTATTAATTAAAAATAATCGAAATTAAAGTAAAAGTAACTATTAATTTGTCTTACTTACTAGAGCATTACCTCTCTATATCTGTCCAGTGCCTCATGGACTCTTTCATTAAGCATCATCTTCCTTTTTATTTAATCTTTTCCAGGCTCAATTAAAGATAATTTAATCGATGTTTGGACCAGATTGATGTTCAAACTTCAAACAACTATCATTAAACACTCCTCTTTTTCATTGGTCAATTCCTTTTAAACATGTTCACAAAACCAAATTCCTTTTATCACCATCTCCAGATCTCAACTCAATCCCAATCTCCCATCTCTTTCAAAATCTTGTCAAATCAAATTCAAGATCTCATAAAAAGCTTCCATTTTTAACACATATAACCTCTCTTTTTCGTAATTGGAAGCAACCCTTTTGAAATGGGTGTTTGTAGCTCCAAACCCTCGTCGAAAACCAAATTCTCCGGTCACCGGAGTTCGGATATTCCGGCAAAAGATAGTGAAGTGGGGGAAATCAAGAAAGAGGAAAGTGAGGTCGGAAAAAAGTCGCCGTTTTTTCCCTTTTACAGTCCGAGTCCAGCTCACTATCTTTTTTCAAAGAAATCGTCTCCGGCGACTAATTCCAACTCTAATTCGACCACACCCAGAAGGTTCTTTAAGCGGCCGTTTCCGCCGCCGTCTCCGGCGAAGCACATTAAGGCGTTGGCGAGGCGGCATGGCGCGGTCAAGCCGAACGCCGCGGCGGCGATACCAGAGGTTGATGAGGCGGAAAGGAATACTGGGTTGGATAAAAGTTTTGGTTTTTTGAAGCATTTTGGGAATAAATATGAAGTTGGTGAAGAAATGGGAAGAGGGCATTTTGGGCATACTTGTAAAGCTAAGTTCAAGAAAGGTGAATTCAAGGGTCAAGAAGTGGCAGTGAAAATTATCCCAAAGTCAAAGGTTACATTTTTCAGATTTAAATTTTGACAATTTATGGTGATTGATATGTTAATTGGTGCTTACCTTGATCAAGTACAGGGCTGCCAATTTTTGATACGGACCTGTTAACACGACACGTAATTAACATGTCCCGTGTTTGACCTTAATAGGTTTCGTGTCTTAAACATGTCGACACGTTAGGGACATGTTAAATTCGTGTCTTAACAGGTTAAAGACATGTTAACCTGTTAAGACCCGTTAGGGACATGTCAACACTTAACATACTATTTGCATCTAGATTCTAGGCCAATTCCATTAATTAATTTCGGTTTTATGGGTCTTTGTTTTAAAAAGGTTTTGGATGTAGTATGTAAATGGATGTTATGATTGGACTTTTTAAAATTTTATTAAGTTTTGGCATTTTTTTTCTTTTGTTACATATGTTATATTTAAACAGGTTTGTAAACAGGCCGTGTTCGTGTTTGGAAAAAATGACACGATTAGTTATCGTGTTGAGCACAACAGGTCATCATGTCTTATCGTGTCGTGTCTTATCATGTCGTGTCGGACATGTTATGCCAGCCCTAATCAAGTATATGATTTGATGTATGGTGTTGTAGTTAGATCTTGAATAGGTATTGAATTTCATCATAGAAGTTGGATTCTGTTTTTGAAATGTTGACT
Source organism: Smallanthus sonchifolius (assembly GCA_023525975.1). Classification (NCBI taxonomy): domain Eukaryota; kingdom Viridiplantae; phylum Streptophyta; class Magnoliopsida; order Asterales; family Asteraceae; genus Smallanthus; species Smallanthus sonchifolius. The sequence goes on along the minus strand of CM042041.1, from coordinate 52,036,109 downwards.
AACTTGAGTTGACTTTAATTGTTGGAACTGATTTTTAAATCATGTCTGAGAATCTGAGTAGTTGAACATGTCAAGTTTATTTAAAAGTTTACGTATTCGACACAAATTTCTCCCCGTTTTTGGTATTAGAGAACTTGATGGAAGGAAAACGACGTTTAAACTACTACCATTTTAGTTTCTTACTAGCTTTAAACAGACAAATGTACACAGTAAAATCTCACTCGTAAACAAACATGCAAACGCCGTTTGTTTGTTTGTTTGTTACTAGCAGTAATATTTTATTAGTTTAACATTGTTGAAAGTCTTAACATTAGATTTGACAAATAGTTTGAAGGAAGTTGTTAATTACCTAAAGTACCCTTTAATAGAAGACAAAGTAAGAATATTTTTGAGCCTTCAATCACCAAAAGAAGAATCTTGTGGGTGTAAATCAGTTATGTTATTTTGATATTTGCAATGTTAATGGAACAGTGAAATATATGACAATATGGGGAGAACTTACATAGTTGCATTTGCACCATGTTTGATATAGATTATGAACATCTCAATACAATGTAAACTATATAATGTTTCGGTTATTAGATTCAAGCTTGAACTTTTTTCTGCAGATGACAACGGCCATATCGATTGAAGATGTGAGAAGGGAGGTAAAGATTTTAAAAGCTTTGTCCGGACATGAAAACTTGGTGAAATTTTACGACGCATATGAAGACCATGATAACGTCTATGTTGTAATGGAGTAAGTGGTGAAGTTAAAATTCTATTTTACATTATTTTTGTCTATTATTTGTTAATAAGTCTTCTTAAAGATTATTAAATTGACGAGATAGACACTCTAATTAAACACAATCTGCAGGTTATGTGAAGGAGGAGAGCTTTTGGATAGAATACTTTCAAGGTATGATGTCTACTATTTGATTTCTTAAATATATGATATGGTATTTTTTTATTCAAGTTATGCATCCCAAACAAGATTTTATTAAAATTTTAAGATGTTAATTTGTTTCTGAAGGGGTGGAAAATACACTGAAGATGATGCTAAGGTTGTCTTGATACAAATATTAAACGTCGTTGCATTTTGTCATCTTCAAGGTGTTGTGCACCGTGACTTGAAGCCAGAGGTGAGATGATCTTGTTGATCCAAGCCAAAATCATTACTTTTGTAACAATGATGTATGACAAACAAGTCGCCGCACAAAAAAACTTTACAAAAAGATAATGTTATGGAAATTTAATGGGATATTGCAACAAGTTATTGCAATATGTATAGTCATAATGAGTAAATGAGTAAACGTAGCATGACAACTTTCCTAAAATAGAAATGTTTTGGTTTTCATGTGTCAATTCTTGCTTTTGATTTTGTTAGGATGTGTTTTTTACTTGTCTGCTTATTTCTTACCCCTGTTGCCCCATTGGGAATTCAAAATTTCCTTTTTTAGAAAGCTTCCAATTTAAATGACATTACTTGGTTATCATCTTCACAAATATTCAATTTTTATATTGATTTTGATTTTGGTCTTCCTCACTGAAATAGTTAAATTTTTAGTTATTTTAATGAAATAACGCCCGGTTTGAAATTTTGTAGTTAGTTGACATGGTTAAAGATTTTAATATAAAATCATAAATTACATAATTTTCACCATCTAAAAAAGAAAAATGCAATTACTTTGTAAATCTTACTAATGCATCCTAGATTTTCTGCCTCTATCACTTAAAATCATTATTTAACGGTTTCCTGTTGGTGAATCAGAATTTCTTATTTACATCCAAAGACGAAAACTCACAACTCAAAGCCATAGATTTCGGGTTGTCTGATTTTGTGAAGCCAGGTATTTTCTATATATAGCATACTTATGTTTATAAATTTATAATAAATATATATATTTTTCTCCCATTATATCTGTCTTTCTGATTTCAAACATATATGTTTTGTAGACGAAAGGCTTAACGACATTGTTGGAAGTGCATATTATGTGGCTCCTGAAGTTCTACATAGATCATATAGCACCGAGGCTGATGTATGGAGTATTGGTGTTATAGCATATATTCTTTTGTGTGGGAGCAGGCCCTTTTGGGCCCGAACTGAATCCGGGATTTTTCGGGCTGTTTTAAAAGCCCATCCAAGTTTTGATGAAGTACCTTGGCCTACATTATCCTCAGAGGCCAAAGATTTTGTAAAACGTTTATTAAACAAGGATCCTAGGAAAAGAATGACTGCTGCTCAAGCATTGAGTATGTGCTACTTATTGTATAGTGCTAATTAAATTTTGATTATAAATTGATTAGAATGAAATTTTGTAGGTCATCCGTGGATTAGAAATACAAATGATGTGAAAGTGCCACTTGATGTCTCGATACTGAGACACATGAAGAGTTATATGCGGTCATCTGCTCTTCGTAAAGCTGCTATACGGGTATGTTTTTTAAAAGTTATTCCGCTTTGTTATTTTTTTTTGTTCTAGATTATGAAGGGACATAAAACTATAGGTGGCAAGATGGGCGGGCTAGATAACGGGTCAAAATGGGTTCAGGTTTAAACAAGTCAAATTTTGTAGAGGTCGGATTGACTCGACCCCTCCCCCCTTTCCATCCATTTAAAATTTAAATAAAAAATTAATATGTTAAATTTAATTATGATAAATAATATCCTTATGATAAAAATCTAAATCTTTGGATAAAGCTATTTAGGAGGTTGAATGCATAAAAACAAAAATGACACGTAGCCTGTTTGACCCATTCCCTTAGGTAAATATTGCCATTTGACCCGCTTGAGATAAAAATAAATTTTATGCAAAATGTTGCAGTTCTAAGCGATGTGAGGTAGTATTGATTACAACGATAAATTTCAAATTCAAGATCTCTAGGTTTTCTTGAAATGAAGTAACAAATGCAGTTTTTCCTTCTCATTTGCAGGCTTTAGTAAAGACATTGCCTACCGATGAGTCATGTTATCTAAAGGAGCAATTTTTATTATTAGAACCGAGCAAAAACGGATCTATAAGTATGGAGAATATCAAAATGGTTGGTAATCAACAAAACAAATGAACTTCCTTTTATCTGAATGTCAATCTTGACTTGTTATGAACTGTTCAGGCCTTGTTGAAGCATGCTACAGATGCCATGAAGGAGTCGCGTGTCCATGATTTTCTAACATCGGTATGATCTTTAATAAAACAAACTATAGATTTATTACCAATTTACATATTATTATCTTTTAGATGATTAGAACATCATCCATATACATGCAGCTTAATGCACTTCAATATAGAAGTATGGAGTTTGATGAGTTTTGTGCAGCTGCATTAAGTGTGCATCAGCTTGAGGCTCTTGATAGATGGGAAGAAAATGCGCGTTCTGCGTATGAAATATTTGACAAAGATGGGAATAGAGCCATCATGATCGAAGAACTCGCTTCTGTAAGTAATTAAATATAACCCAAATTAATTTTTCTTTTGCATAAACGGGTTGGATAACAGGTCAAAACGGTTAAATGTTGGGGCGAGTCAAAACAGGGCAGGTTGGGTTAAATATTACCAAAAAATATTTTTTTCCTCAGATAATTACCCGGTATCATGTTACATATAATTAGAAAATTTATATTAAAATATATTAAAACCGGACATGTTTCCTTTGTAATTTAAAAAAAAAAATATATACCGGTAACAATATAAACCCAAATCGACCCCTTATTACATTTTTCTAGAGCGGCTAACTCACACACCTTGTAATCCTCCTCCTAAAAATATAATAACATTATTATATAGTTGGGTTGAACTGGCCCTCTATAAGTTCTCTAAAAACCTTTCAAAATCGTCGTCTGTACACCGATTTGACCATGGTTTTTTTCTTTTTCTTTTTTGGGTAAATTGCTTCATAACTCAAAATGGGATTCTTTTTTCTTGAATCTTTACCAATTATTTTGCTTTTTTAGGAACTTGGTCTTGGTCCATCAGTTCCTGTTCATTCTGTGTTGCATGATTGGATCCGGCACACTGACGGAAAGCTCAGTTTTCTTGGGTTTGTTAAGTTGTTGCATGGTGTGTCTAGTCGGACCCTCGCCAAAGCTCGTTAACACGCTATCCCATGAATGACTATGTGAGTGTGTATTAATGATGGTCATGTTGTAGGAGAAGATGCAAAAAGTTGGTGTTTCTTCCCACTGTAAATCTGTAAAATTTAGTTTCTGTTTGGATTTGAAGGTGAGAGTAGTATATTTGGCTTATTTATACCTGATTTACTTTACTTACTGATTGGACAAGAAACTAGCTAGAACACATGTATTCAACCAGCAGTGTATCATCAATTGTTTGGTTTTCAAACACAAGCATTCAAATCCATTTTGTAGTAATTAAGCTATGTATGAATGGGTTGTTGACACAATTCCCCTAAAAAGAAAACTCTAAGTGAGCAATTTAGTTCTTAGAAGTAGAAGTGGACAAAAAAACAGGTTTAGGATCTTAAACCGGTTTTCAAGCAGGCCCAAACCAATTATTAAACCGGTTTAAAATGTCGGTTTGAAACCGGTTTGTAAACCTATGGTTTGAAACCGGTTTAATCCGAACCGAATCGATCCAAACCCCTCAAAAACTGGTTTTAATCTGATTTGGAAACTGGTCAAAACTCCATCTCAACCCGGTTTCAAGTCGAACGGGTTTGATACCAAACGGGTTGGGTTTTAACTTTTCTTAACCAAACCCGTTTGGTTTGAAAAACCGATTGTGTGTTAGAAGTTAGAGAACATTTTGGGTTAACTATTGGAGAAGCCCAACCTAAAATTGGGCCGAAAATGAAATTTGCCATAATTAAATGATATTATATTACTTCTAAAATGATGGGCAAAAGTGCAAAACATTGCTTGATGATCGTTATTTTATTGACGGAAAACGTTAACTCTTCGTTGTATTTTTAACTTTCTGAATAACTTTACAAAGGAATTATAGATCATCTTATTTCTACTTATCCAGTTATATTAATTATGTAATTCTAGGTTAATTATACTAAAATGCATATAGCTAGTAAGATGCTGATTATTACCGTACGTAACAAAACTTAAAAAAATACTCACTTTTTACCAAAATATATCTTTCATGGGGTGTTTGGGGTTAAATATTAACCTCAAAAGTTCTTTTTATCAAAAAGACTTATTAACTTATGACTTTTTAAAAAAAAGTTTTTAAAAAAAGTGTTTGGATTAACTTTTGTGGTGGGGAAAGTCAATAAGTCAATAAGTTGTTTTTAAAAAAGTGTTTGGCTTGACTTATTAATGAAAATTGACTTATTAATGGAAAATTACTCTCTTGAAGTAATAAGGAGAAATGAAAAGTTAAAAATCGTACCTTCTCCAAAACAACTTATTATCCCTTTTCTAAAAGTTATTTTAAAAAAATCATTTTACCATACCCAAACACACTTATAACTTATTGACTTATTACAAAAAGTAATAAGTAGGCTTAATAAGCAGTCCCAAACACCCCCTCATAAAAAAATCTAAAATAACAATAATAATTATTTTTTTTCTTGAAAAAAAAATATATATATGTGGATGTAGCAGAGGGATGACTAGATGAGGCTGCCGGATGGTTTATCGAATCGAATTTCGAATTACTCGACTTAATCAAATCTGGTTATTTAAATTTTGGAATTTTAAATATGAGTGTGAATTTGAGAAAGCCTAAATTTTTTAAACTATTTTATATTTTTAAATTAGATATAAAATAAAAATATTTTTTTTTAAATTATGTTATGTTTCCCACCAAGGAGTCTTAAATCAAATGGATTTTGTCCTTAATTATAAACCAGGGTAAATTACCGTTTGCGTCCCTGTGGTTTACACGATTTAACACAATACGTCACTAACATGAATTTTTAAAGATTTGTGTACCTGTGGTATACAATTTGTAATACTCTGAGCCCATGGGCCTAACTTCGTTAAAAAATTCCGTTAAGTTTTTAAACGACAGGGGGTATACCGGTAATTTACTTTATTATATAACCCTAATTCTCACATTGAACCCCCAACCCTATTTTAACTCACGCCTCCCTATTGAAACTCGCCGTCCTCTCTTCGAAACTCGCCGTCCGATCTGCAATGCCTCTTCGAGCGGAAGCCGTACTAGACAACCAAGCATTCTCCGATACATTCTCCAATTCTACAATTTTTGTGTTTTTCTTTCCGATCGATCCGGACATCCTCCAACTCTGCAATTTTTGACCTAATAATCATCAATTTTTTGAAGCTGGAATGAGGGTGCATGCGACCCCTATTCACTTTCGAGTGCGGGTAAGGGTCGTGTTGAAGTTCCTTTTAAACTGGGACTTTAACTTTTAGGCGGAATATGGTGGGGACATGTAGTTTCGAGGACTTCATATTAGTAGTTTTGGTTTGATTTTTTGGTGTTTTTTGTGAATGTATTTTTGGATTGATTTTTTGGTGATAATGCAGTAGTTTCGTGTGATATGACTTATTCATGCATGAATTTTTAGTTGTTTTTGCGTGAACTTAGTAGTTTCGGTTGAACTTAGAAGTTTCGGTTGAACTTAGAAGTTTCGGGTGAATATCAGACAGGGACGCAAACAGATATTACATGTTTCTAGGGACGCAGACTGTTATACAGTAAGAGGGTATAACTGACATTTCACCTAAATTTAAACTGAAAATTTAACGAAGTTAAGTCGAGGGGCTTGGAGTGTTACAGATTGTATACCACATGTACTTAAAGCGTTAAAAATTCGTGTTAGAGACGCATTGTGTTAAATCGTGTAAACCACGGGGACACAAACGGTAATTTACTCTATAAACTAATTGCTCATGATAATCAAACTTTCTAACATCTGTTGAGTAGATTAATTATGGTTTTGGTGTTCATATTGAGTGTTTGAAGGTTTAAGCACAAATAGGTATGATACTTATTCAATCAATTGGTTCCTTGTTTCATATATATTATGATACTTATTCAATCATTTGGTTCCTTGTTTCATATATATTTTGCTGCTGCTATTCATTTCATTACAAAAATTGCTTGAATATTCATGAATTGATTTTATTTGGGTGGCAAGAACAATTATATCTTTATTAATAACTCATTACTAAATGTTAATTACAACTTATTTACTTTCCCATTTTTGATACAATAAACACTATTTTTTTGATGTTTACAGATTGTGAATTTGTAATACCTATACTTTGACTTTTGGAGGTCAAAAATACTTTAATATAACCGGTCAAACACTCGAGCAGGTTAGTATTTTGGTTTCGTATCACAGTGGCTTCATTTTGGTTCCATTCACAATATATGTATAGCAGTTATCTAATATGAACCATGAAAAGAGAAAGCAACAATTTTGTTTTGAAATTGGTTGGAATGTTGGGGAATTTATACTGAACATAATGCTTTCATTCTTTCTTACTATAAATGCTTTTTATCAGTGTTTCATTCTTTTCAAAACTTATATACAATAATCCCTTATACAATAACTTTAAATATGGTTATGTACTTATATGGCAACCATAGCTTGGTCAACAAGAAAACAATTAAAATCCTAAGGGAGCAAGGGGCACATTCGGGTTCAGCCATCAGCTTCATCGGGTAGCCCGGGTACACCGCCGCAAATCTTGCGGGTACCCGTGGCGGGTTCATGCATCAGGTAAAGATATCCGTGTGTTTTTGTGTTCGAAAATTGTGTGGATTCAATGTTGGAGCATTCGGGTTGGTTTAGGGTATTAGGGTTGAGTCCTCACCTCTTAGGATACTTGGGTTGTATTTTGGTAAAAATGAGGTGAGTAGGTGACACTCCCTTAGGGTGAAGGGGGTGGTTTACCCCTTTTATCATTTACTCACCAAAACTGACCAATAGAATTCTGTCACATCAAAACTATTCAATTGACTTATTTACTCATATTTAATTGGAAACACCCTACTCATTTTACTCATCAACTTTTTAAAAAAAAATAAACATTTAAATACAAAAAACATACTTTTTTTATTAATTAAAAATACAAAAGAAAACTAAAAATAACAAAATAAAATAACAAGTTACAAATTAAAAAAAACCCGATAAATTAAACATAATCGTCTTCCGAACAATAAATATTTTCTTTGATTTTGCCATATCCTCAAGCTCACTAGCCGCATCGGCAACTTTGGACAAAAAAAATCAATGCCACTTGATTCGGACGTGTCGGAAAGAAAATCATCAAAACCACTAAAATCAGATAATCCCGAAGGCAAACCAAGAATGTTAGAATCGGATGAAGACATTTTGTTAATTTTTTGTTGTTGGAGTTTTACAAAAAATATATGGATGAAAAAGAGTGATTTGTTTTAAAAAGGAAAGTGATATATATATATATATATATATAGATGAGAGTATTTTTTTTAAATCCCCCAACCCCCCCCCAAACGGCTCTCCCAACGGTCATTTTCTTTTCCCTCATCAGAGTAAATTAACTCGGATAACTTACCCGGATAAAGAACTCGATTTATAGGAGGTGGTGTACTCCCCTCAACTCAATACCCTCTCTCCTACTCGGGTGTGACCAGGTATTGCACTCCTTTCACCCTTATTAGAGATAGTCACTAGGGTACTTAGGGTTATGCCCTTAATACCCTAATTGAACCCAATAAACTCATTGACAATATTTAATGAAACTTCACGGGCCCACCGAGTTAGACCCTCCACCTACCAGTGTTGGACTTATTTGAATCGTAAATTAACAACGACTGCAACATAGGAACCTCGCATTCAAACAATGATCATTTCTACATGGGTATGAAAGGCACTGTTTTTTTTTCTTCTTGAATTAATGTTATCTATTAGAAGTCGATATAAGAGAAAAATATAAAAGGACAAAATAATTATTAGTTAAAATTGAAAATATAAGAGAAAGAAATAATTAAAAAAAATATAATTAAGGATATTGATGATGGATGAGATACGTGAGGTTTTTAAAAATAAACAAAATTTAGAGATAAATTTAAGATATGCTGATTTTTAGTTAAATTATAAGGATAAAAATAAAAAAACCTATTCTAAATAAAACATTATTAGAAATTTTTCTCTGAGTTACACTGCCAGAAATGAGTACTTGGTACTCGGAGAGGCACATCATATACCAACTTACTTTCAACAGAAATGTGTAAGGCCCCAGACCCGGGAGGCCTCACTTGTTGGATTTACTCATTCACACACAGTTCTTAAACTTGAATATCAAATAACGCAGCGGAAAATACTTCAATAAAACATAACCATTACATTGTTTAACAAACGGAAGCGTGACATAGTCTATTACATAAACAAAACATAATCTAATCTTAACGGGATGCCAGTCTTCATGATCAACCGGGTAACTCTTCTCACTTGCCAAACATCACCGTCCATCATCCATACCTGCCTTAACCTGAATGTGCATACTAAAAAGTCAGCTACGCTGGTGAGTTCTAGTTTTCGTTCGATTTAAGAAATGGTTCATCATTCAAAACATTCATTAGGGTTTAACATCACGTATAAGAAAACAGGGCCTTTCGTTCATCATTGAAAACCTTCAAACGTTTTTCCTCATCATAAACACATTGAACGGATCATTTGTTTAAAACATTTAACATTCATTTAAGTCATACATTACTATCTAAATCTGTGTTACCATTCGTACCGTCATTTTCGTCAATTCCCTTTGGTATTGCCCCTAAGGCTTAACTGCACGAGGACCGACAATACCCATTCATTTGCCCCTATGGCTCTCATGTCCATAGACCGACAACTTCCATCGACGGCTATGGCTCACGGCCATAACACCGTCGGATCATAATTTAACCTTACATAGGGTCACGTTAACCCCTGAGTAACCGTCGTTACTCCCTACCAGTTGTACAACATCAAAATGCCCCTGTTGCTCTTATGGAAACTATGGCTCGTTGTCCATAATCTACCACAAGGCTGGGAATTACATTCCCAGACTTCATTCGTCAATTCCATTCATTCGACAGATTAGATTTGTAATGACTTCTTTAAAACCTTTACCCTTTTTCTTTTCTTTTCATAAAACATTTCATTCATTTTCGAAACCTTTTACCTTTAGTTTAAACCATTTCTTTATAAACATTTCGTTCGTAAACCTTCCGTTCATAAACTTTCTTTCCATAAACCGTTCATTCCAAATCATTTCATTTCGTCAACATAGTTTCGTAAGCATCATTTTATAAACATAGTTTCATAAACATCGTTTCGTAAAAACATCATTTCATATGTATGCACACCAGCCCGAAAACATTATATAAAACATTTAAAAGAGGGCTTCTAGAACTCACCTGATAAGCTAGTCCTGGTTGTCCTAAACAAGGGCCCAACAACATCACGTACAATCTGAATTTGATAGTTAAATACACATCAAACCCAATCCTGACTCTAATGGTTTAACCATTCTAAACATACTAACTTTACTTAAACAACCTGATGCCTGCGCACTTAGCAAGTGCGCAGACCCTGCTTCCTGCGTACTTGATAAGTACGCATGATCCTCTTCCTGCGTACTTGATAAGTACGCAGTGCCCTCTCCCTGCGTACTTGATAAGTACGCAGAACCTGCTCCATGCGTACTTGATAAGTACGCACGACCTGTTTCTTCGCAAAACCTTAACTTTCGCATTCAGGTCTGATCACGTCAAGATCCCGAACCTGTTTATATTCAAAATGTTTGTTTTCCATTAAGGAACTCAAATCTATGTTTATCTTTCAGTTTTATCCGTGAAAACGTTACATTTTCACCCAAAACCCGAAAAACCCAAAAACGAACAAAAACTCAGATTTAGGTCCGATCGTTACCTGAATCGAGTTTCTGATCCGGAGGTTCTTCTCACGAGCTATGGAGCAACACTTTGCTGAAATCTCGGGTCGATCCGCCAACTTTCTCTCTCTACGGTTTCTCTCTCTAGAACTTGCAATTGAGAGAAATGATGGAAGTCTAAGCTATTTATAGGGGAGGCTCCCCTTCCAGCCCGCCGGCCCATCCGCCCAACCCGACATGTCTCGTTCGTTTATTTCGTCATTTTAACTATCGTTTTATTTTTAGGATGTTACACAGAAATGAGTACTTGGTACTCGGAGAGGCACATCATATACCAACTTACTTTCGACATAAATATCTTAAGCATGTTTAATAACAAAATCATATAAATTACATCATAAATAAATGTTTTTTTTGAAGTAGACACTTTTTACAGTAAATTTTGCTTTTGGTCCATGTGGCTTTACATGTTTAACCCCTTTAGTTTAAAAAGAAATATTTTAATATATTAGCCCCTGACGTTGCATATTTATAACCATTTCAGCCTCTGACACTAACTCTGTTAACTTTTTCTGTTAAATATATGGACATTTTAGTTATTTTATTTCTAAGGTACTAGTTTAACAAATTTAAGTCCAATAAAAATAATTTTTAAATTCTTTTATAAGTTTTTTTTACTTATTTAAAATATTTTTTTTCCTTTTTTTACCTTTTTGAAGTATTTTTTTAGGTTTTTTTCCCATAAATACGCCTTTTTTTCCCCATAAATACGCCTTTTTTAAAACTTTCTAAAAATGTTTTTTAACTTTTCTAAAAATGTATTTTTTTTTTAATTTTTTCATAAAAAAACGTTTTTAAAAACAGTTTTTTAGTTTCTTATAAAAATGTTTTTTATCTTTTCATAAAATGTTTTTGTTTTTACTCTTTTAAGAATGTACATTTTTAAAATTTATTTTATAAAGGTTTCTCTTATATTTTTTAGATAAAGTGTTTTTTAATCCTTTAACCGCACATTTTATGAAAAAAACTAAAAAAACGTTTTTATAAAAAAACTAAAGAAAATGTTTTTAAAAAAGGTTTTATGAATAAATAATTTTTTTTAGAAAAGTTAAAAAGTTCAGAAAAAGATGTTTAAATACTTAAAAAGTTTTATAAAAAAACTACAAAAAGTTTTTATAGGACTGAAATGGTTAAACTAGTCCATTAGAGATAAAATGACTAAGTGCACGTATACTTAACAGAAAAAAGTTAACAGAGTTAATAGTAGAGCCTGAAATGGTTACAAAAATAAAACTTAAAGGCTGAAATGTTAAAATATACATTTTTATACTGAAAGAGTTAAATAGGGCAAACCACATAGACTAAAAACAAAATTTACTTCTTTTTTTAATTTTATTTTACCTTGTCATTTAATTTTTGTTTCAATGTAAACCAACGTTGGATTCACATGTGAACAAAAAAAAACTATCCTAGTTTTGTTTTTTGTTTTTTGCATTTGAATTTGGTTGAAAATTAATGTAAATTTACATAAGAATTACTATTTGTTTTGAATTTTTATTTACGCTTATTTGCATATGAATTTAAACATTCGGTTACAATGGTCTCACATGTGAACAAGTGTTGTATCACATATGAACAAGTGTTGTATTGTATCACATATGAACAAGTGTTGTATCACATGTAACGTTGGATTCACATGTGAACCAAATAGTTTTTTTTTGTTTTTTGCATTTGAATTTGGTTGAAAATTAATGTAATTTTACATTAGAATTACTATTTGTTTTGAATTTTAATTTACGGTTATTTGCATATGAATTTAAACATTCGGTTACAATGGTCTCAGATGTGAACAAGTGTTGTATCACATGTGAACGTTTAGCCTTTTTAACACACACATAGAATGCAACGATATAAAATAATCGCCCATAAAAACATAGGATAGGAAATTGTAGAAACTAAAGGCACGTATTGAATTTCCAATTGATCGATTGCTTTCTCATCGATTTAACATATTTATATCTAAAATATTAACACTCAACTACCCTCATCTACACAATACATATCACAAGGTAACTAATCTATATCTAGTATGATAGAAACGTTCATTTGCAACACTAACATCCGCTCGTACAGCATATGATTGTTTCATGTAAATCTTTGTTTAATTTCATCATCACTTGATCAATTTCCGATCTTAGTGTAGAAGCTTCTCAATCTCTAGAAACAATTTAGTGTTTGCTTTTGTCAAATCTGTAATCCATGAGGTGTGCTAAGCATTCATTAATCCTTTCTGTTGGAAATAAAATTCTCGTTAGAAACTAATAAACAATCAGAGAATGAAAATATGGTAACTTTGGAAGACGAATTTACTAGGCCGTGTTTTGAAACCCGGACCGGACCTGAAACCGGTGGTCTGGGTGGTCCGGTTTTGTATGCTGAAACGGACCTGCAGAGAGCCGGCGGTCGGACCGGAAAACCGGTGGTCGGGACGGACGAACCGGTTGGCTATTATTTATTTATTTATTTTATCTTTTTAAATTTTTTTGTATTCGTATTTTATAGCTAATTATTAGTTTAAGATTATTAGAATTGACTTGTTGGTGGTTTTTGAAGAATTAATGGTTATTTGGATTGATATATTTTTATACTAGGTTAGATTCCCGTGTGTTACACGCACTGAATCATGAAAAGAATATAATAAATAAACATTTTATATGTTGATAGATTATTATTAGATTTTATAGTGTCACGGTTAGCAGATACCTTATAAAACAATTACATAGTAACAATTCATAATATTCTAAAAAATAAAAAATTAACACCTCTAATTATTATGAATTCTAATGAATTAGTTAAATTTAATTTTAAATATTGTATTAAAAAAAGAAATTTTTAGTCAACCAAAAGTTATTCTACATTTAATGTTTAAAATTTAATCATTTAGGAGTTTAAGAAATATGGAAACACTTAAATGATATTTAATTAATTTAGGAGTTTAAGAAAATTAAAATAAATAATTAAAAAAATTTTAGGTGGGAAAACAAAGATCTAGAGGCTCTAGAATGATGACACGTGTCACCTCAAAACCTTTATTTATTATATACTATATATTATTTATGACGTTGTCCGGTTCTTAAACCCGCTCCGACCAGTGGACCGGTAAGGAGACCCGTTCGACAACCGGTTCGACATCCAGTCCGGTTCTAAAAGTGTTGGTACTATGAGCACAAGTACCCTAATTACTCTGTCTAATGACAGGAGTGTCACCTCATTTTTGCCCAAATCTAACCCCAAGTACCGCGGGGGGAGAACTCTAAGTAGCCTAGTTTTTTTAAAAATTAATTCTTTATTAAAACTAACTTCATTAATTTTAAAAAACTTCATTAATTAAAAAAAACATAACAATATATAAAAAAATACAATAAATAAAAAAACTGCATAAAAATAAATCTAGAAAAATCAAAAGGCCATCCATACTACTTCACTATTTTAGGTTTTCATTTATTTCTCCACCAAGTAGCTCCTCCACCAAGTTAATAATTTGTTTATATTATTTCTTTCTTGATTCCCTAGCTCTTTCAAAATATATACCCTTCTCGTTACGTATTGTGTAACCGTGTCGGCCAAACTACATTTGCTTAACGTCTCTCCTGATTTTTTTGCTTTTCGTGTTGGTCTTGTCGGGGTTGTGTCTTCATTAAGTTCGGGTGCCAAATTAGTGAAGGGGTCGCCATTTCAGTAGTTGCCGAAAACCGGAGACTTTCTTTTATGCTCGGATTGACCCAAAAACTCCTCACCCATGAACGAGACTTTGTTCCATTAATTATGAAACCGTATAATCTCCCGACACTCTACGTGGCCAAAAGATTTTTTGTGCTTATTTTGGTAGTCACGACCTTGTATTTTTTGTGTAGGAATAGAGTAGAAAGAGTATAGTTTTTGGTGTAAAAATATTAATAGAAGAATATGTATTTATAGATTAAAATTAATTAATAATAATTTTTTTTTAACTTTCAACGGTTATCAAGCCGTTACCCAACGGCTCCATCAATCAGTGCATCATTGTCAAACACACAAGCACACAGGTATGTTAACCCGATGCATGAACCCACCATGAATATCACAAGGTTTGCGACGGTATACTCAGGCTACCCGATGTCCTTACCCGCACTACACCCCTAGCTCCCTTAAAACTAAAGTTAGGTGTAAAGTTTTAATGTATCTCATTTCTCTTTCAACTTAAACCAACTTACCCATCATATTTGCCCCAAATCATCACTTTTAGCCACCTTCTACTTTATTTCATTAAAAAATGTAACTTCCATATTCCTTTTGTTCTATTAAAAGAAAATTGAAGCCTTCTTAAAATAAGTTTATTGCACGTAACCCCTTAAACCTTTTTGGGTTACTTTTTCTATCTTATTTGAACCACGTTATTTTATGTAAAAAAGTTGCATTGTCTATTAATTAAAGAAAGATGGCATTAATTTCTCCATCTAACTAAAATGTCATTTGATTAATTAAATAATAAAATGAAAGAAAACGCATAAGAGGGTGTTACTTATTTTCTTTAAGATATACAAATGTTTAACATAGAACTTCTAAAACCTTGAGGGTGTGAACAATTTATGTCATGCAATGTTATTTTAAGGTTCTTCTTGCATGAATGTATATCTTTTTACGTTAAATTTCATCTCCACATATGTTATCTAAAACCAGTGTTTCATCATTCTCCGTGGTCGATTTTAATCAGATATATTAAATAAAGAAGAAATAATATAAATTTTGCACTCCGCACAATAAAGAACAATAATTAAATTACAAATTCTTTAGAGAATACATTAAAGACTAGAAGATGAAACTAGTTATGAATAGAATGACCGGCTCCAGGACTATGTCCCGGTGTAGTTGGTTTGAAATCATCCACCTTTTCAATCTTACTTGATACCACTTCTATTGGTGATACCTTTTGAAAATTGAATGAGGTCACGTTAGACTTAATCTTTTGAACTTTAGGCAATTTTTCTCCGGACATCAAACGCCTCCCATCTACGTAGCCAAGTTCACTTGCAAGCAACATAAAAATGAATAAAATCACACAATAACTTAAAATAGAATTACACTTTGCCATAACTTATGATGAGATCTTGAGAGAAATATATATATATGATACAGAGAAAACAAAAGACTGTTTTATTATAGGACTATAGAATAGGAGATTCAAGGTATACTATTTATAGTCTTAGCAAGAATGAAAAAGAAAGCAGAAGTGCAAGTGGGAGTGTCCAACCACACTAGTGCGAAGATTCCATAAATATAAATTTTTGTGGGGCTTATTTGGAAATAAATAATGAAAAAGGGTAAAGTTGAAATGGACGGTATAGTTTGAGGGCTTTTTGAGAAAATAATTCTTAATTACCGGCCATGTCCTTTGTCAAGTGTCATTAGATTATCCTCTTTGTTGTGGGGCGTTCGTTATTCGAATCGCACTTGGATAACTTGAACAGAAAGTAAAAACTTCGAATTTAAGTTTTCGGGTATTTGAATTGAATAATCATTCAATTTCAATAAATAAGTCGAATTCGAATTTGAAAATATATTATTTGAACCCATTTGAATAACATATATATGTATATATATTCATATTTTTTTATATAGTATATAATCATTGGGCTTGTAACTTGTTTAACTGTTTTGAGCTTGTCTAATTGGGGCCTAATATGATAAAGAAAAACCTAATCCCTAATTCCAGTCGTCGATCGGTCTGTTCAAAGTTCAAACTCATTCAAAAACTGACATTTATATGTCTTAACCTAAAACACCATTGTTCGACCATCGTTCAAGGATTCAAGCAACGACAACAATGACCAATTGACCATCATTCAAGGCTTCAAGCAACGACAGTTCGACTATCGTTCAAGGCTTCAAGCAACGATTTGAGTATTCAACTCTTTCAAAATCCAACTAATTAGTTCTACAATCACGATTCAAGTTTGATTTCGAGTGTAAATTCTGGATTCTTAGTCCCCTTGTTTAAGCCACGAGCCTAGTAACTCTTACGCAAATAAATTTTGTTAGGCTGTTAATTTTGTACATTTGTTAGGTTTGTTCACAGTCTCTATGTTTGATCGACTTGACAGGGATTCTCAATCCCATTACTCATCGACTCTCTATGTTTCATGCTTATTATGTTTTGTTAATTTTGATCTATTTTGTACACCATACAACAAACAAACAATGAATCTATATCTATACTATATAATAAATAAAGGTTTTTACATGACACGTGTCGCCTCCACATTCATTTACATCATTTTTTCTCGTCTCTCTCTCTTATTAAATGCATCTACATATTTTAATAATAATATATATATAATAAAAATATTAATTATATACTAATAAAATACATTTATTTTAAATTATCCCTTATAAAACTTTAAAATCTAAATATGTAACTTTTATTTTCAATTAAATAATAAATGAAAATCAAATTACATTATATAGTAGTTAATATATTTTCGAAACCCAATTATATATTAGTTTTTACATAATTTGAATTTTGCTTTCTATCCTCAGTATATGATACATTTTTACACCTGTAAAATATATACATAAAGATTTAAAAATTTTATTTATTGATATTTTTCACCTCGTGTGTATACACAGGATCTAAACTAGTGTTGTTATATACAGGGGTAAACAAACAATTTTGAACCAAACTATTTCTGATTTCAGTTTGATATGTTAAGTAATTTTAAACCAAAAAAATTTCTGATTTTGGGGACGTTTACATTCATAAGGTTAACAATTATTTCGTCTTTTTTTAAGTTTTTATTTCTTTTCCTAATTTTAATAAGTCGAATAAGCTTATTCGAATCAGTTTATTCAAATTTCAGTCGAATTCAAATACAATTTTCAAAACTTTAAATTTGAATAACTTGAAATTCGACTCGCTTCTATTTTTTATTTATTATTATTAAAAACTTTATATTTACCAGAAATGGACATATTAGTTATAATCTCTCTCCCCCCTCCACTACTAGAAAACTGGCATTTGCACCCACATTTTGGTCGTAAAATGGTCGCAATTGCCCTGTTACGACCGTTTTGCGACAAAAAATACAGTGGAAAAAATGCACGTCGCAATCGCTCTGTTGCCATCGAATTGCGACCGCTACTACATTTTTGCGACCAAATTTGTGATGATAAAACCGTTGCAAATTTTGCGACCGCCGTCTTTTGCCACCGCTTTGTGACCACTTTAGTTGCCACCGATATGCGACCGCTTCAGTTTGCCACCGACTTGCCCGCCGCCTTCTTTTGCGACAGCTCCAGTTGCTACTGATTTGCCACCGCTTCAGTTTGCTACTGATTTGCCACCGACTTGTCACCACCTTCTTTTGCGACCATTTTGCGGTCGCAATTCAGTCGCAAATTCGATACACAATTAAGAAAAACCTTTTCTAAATTTCTTTACGAATCTACTTAAATTCCCAAAAATATTTAAATACAAATCAACTCAAATGTATCAAAAATCTCATAAAATTAATATATATTTAAACTACTAGACAAATTCATAAATTTCTAAACAAAATATATAATAATCGAACATAGAGATCTTTAAAAAAACTTTTAACAAATTATGCGATGGCCATTTCTTCCATTTTATCTTGAGTTGAACACAATAACTGAAAAGAATGCACCATGCCTGCTAAAAAACAGAGGAAGAAAACTCGTCGTTTCTATGAAGTGTTTGCCATTATATGAACTGAATAAACAAAAATAAGACTACCATTGAATAACATTAGGAAAGAAATAACCTGCCTGTTCAGCTAAAATCATTCTGAGGACAAAATACAATGAGGTAACAGTTAGGTCCATGCTCTCCGGAAGATAGAAAACTGAAAATACAACATATTTTTTATTAAAATAACATAATTTTTTAATCATATTTAATACGCTAACTAGTTAAAAACTTATGAATAAAAGGTATTGTACCTTTGGTCCATAAAACTTCATAACAAAGTATCCAATCTGGTGTGACAGAAAATACTCCATAGAAAGCTTTTTCTTACCAATCATCATTTTAGCTCTTTTCAATTAGTCAAGTGGATCAAACCCATTTCAATGGTAGTAAACTGGTAGTAGCATAATACCAACTTTATTTCCTCACCCGGACCCTATATTTTTCTTCATCAGTTCTTCTATATCAAGATAACATTACAAATTATCTTAGAGTTCAAACATAAAAATAATAAAAGATATTCACGCAACCATTTTTAGTCTTAAGATAAAATACCCCTTAAAAATTTATAAAAATAACTGATCAACACGTGAACCACGTTGAACGATTTAGCTAAACGTGTCTGTGGGTTTGAAACATACATGACGGAAGTCTTTAAGGTTAAACCCAAACTCACGAATTTCCCATTGGGTTTGTGTAGTTTCAGAAATTAATAATTAAGTAAACATTAAATTTGAAACGTTAAATACTCTGCTCCTTCCTCTTCTGTCTAGACATATTCTCTACTTACTCTCACACGTGTGTTTAGTTACAAGACTCAACTCTAGTGGTGAGACTAACAACGTTATTTCCCGACTCAGATACACACCCATACCTCCAAGCGCGAGTGAAATTCCAAACTAAACACTGAAACAAGTCCTTTGTTACAACAATACCAAAGATATATTATACCCTTTGTAAGGTTCACTCTAACCAAATGCAATACCAACACAAGAACACAAGGTTTTTACCATAAAATAATATTTAGCTTGAATTCGAAGTTTGAAAATGACCTCAAAAGCTTTTGACCTGTAAAGATTCCCTCCCATTGCACCGAAACTAAAATGAATTGGCTGCTCCAAGATGATTGGATCTTTAAGGTTGTAATCTTTCAAAATCCTAAGTGGCATAAATGCAACAATGTATATACAAAATCAAATTCTCATTTGGCCCTGAAAGGGCTATTTGCCTTTCAAGAACTCAAGGGTTACATGCAATTAGAGTAAGCTTAAAGTACACATTCACATGTTCATTCCCACTAACAGCTATCTTCTTTCTAAACAATAATGTCAACATTTTGTATGGTTCCTCCTAGCCTTTATAATATAATAGTTATATCTTCTGGCGGTTAATCAAGCCAACCTAACTTTATAGCTAGAGGTCTAAACAATTTGATCTTTAAAGTATTGATGAAAAACATGCCTCTATTTTTTAATAATCCACCGAGTGTACAAAGATTCCGCAGTCAACAACTAGCAAGCATAAAGTTTCTTGATTATATTATTGTACAAGAAATCAAAAGGGGGTTCCCTAGGTCCAGGAGGTAAGAGAACACTTTAAATATTGATTAATTAGGACAACAGACAAACTATCATGGATCCAGAAATAATAGTTGTACTTAAGTAATATCTCTCCAATGGTCTTTTGTATTATACATGTAAGTTTATGATGTTAATGGGGTTGGTCAAAATTAGTTTCTTTGTCTTTATTTCCTGTCATTTTAGTGTCTTAGTCTTGTTAATTACTATGGAAGTTTGTTTGAACTCTCAAGCAAACCCTAATGGTCATCTGGCAAGGACAGAATATGCTAGAGAATTAAAGAATCTTTGATCATGCAAAAACATTAATATGTTGTTAATTAGGTAAGAATGATTTATTAGGCAAGTAGAATATTTGTTTTCTGTTATATATATATATATATATATATATATATATATATATATATATATATATATATATAGGGTGAGGTTCAAATGCTAACCAATTTTTATGTGATAACCATGATAACAACTCTTTAACATAGTGTTACGTATATGTATCAATATCGTTATGTTAATGTTACATATGTGTAAACACTATGTGTCACGTATTTTATGTGTCACATATATGTAACATTATTTGGTATGTATACGTAAGACTCATCATTTCCGTATTTACGTTCAAAATATTTATTCAAGATACTTAAATACTATTTTAACAACTAAAATAATAAATAATTTATAAATTATGTTATTGTTTTATAGTGGTTAGCACGGTTATCACGTAAAAAGTTAGTTAGAATTTGAACCCTTCCCTATATATATATAATAATAGTCGGCTAGAAATGATCTTACTATAGTCTTGTTTTGAAATTAAAATTAGAAGTTAACTATTATTTTTCCTTTATATCAATTGGTAGCAGTTAATGTGATTTTAAGAAAACTTAATTTATTGGTTAAATTTATAAACTAAAATCAAGATGTTAAAAAAAAACAAAAAACACACCACTAGGGCATATGGTTAAGGCGCATGCCATGAAACCCATATTTCTGGATCGAATTTTCCTACCTTTATTTTTTCAGTTATGTTTCTTAAATTTGTTTTCGTAGTTATTGAAACACCTGTAAATCATCATAATAATAAGGGGTAACATTCTACAACACTAACCAAGTTTTAAAATTGTTCCAATTAGATCACTAAATACGCATTTTATACGATATACACCATCGAGTATAATATAATGAGTGACCTAATTATAACACTTTTAAAACTTTATTACTATTATGTGGTGTTTTCCCTAATAATAATATCTTGACATTCCTGACTCGATAAATAATTATATTGAAATGAAAATAAAATGTGAAATAAATACTTGAATTTAAAGAGATTTAACCTCTTATTAAAATAAATAAATTAAAAGGTCTAAAAATATACAACAAAATAAAATATATTTATAAATTAAATGTAATTATCAAAATGTGCAAAATAAAAAGTTAGCATAAAAACACATTTAAGAAAAATATTTTCGGTCGTAATATTTGCAACCGACGTAATATTTGCGACATACGACGGTAGTAATATTTGCGACCGTTATAATTTCGGTCGCAAATTTTGCGACCGTTATAATTTCGGTCGCAAATTTTGCGACCGTTTTTTTTCTGGTCGCAATTACTCATTTTTTAGTAGTGAATTTAACTAGGTGGTGATGTTCGTGAGTGGCGACAAATTCACTTTTAAATAAAATTTATATCGAAACGTAGGTAAAATAATTACGTCGTAATATAGTATGTTTGAAATCTAAAAAAATACCTTGTTGTGAAAAAAATATTAAAAATATATTATATTTGACTCATGGTTTTGGTTACGCGTTGTGGTTGCTCGGTTTCAAATAGAATTTATATCAAAACATAGGTAGAAATAAACACGTCACAGCGATATACTCGGAATTTAGAAAACATTACACGATGTTGTGAAAAAATTTATAAACATAATATATTTGACTTGAGTCGGTTTTAAATAAAGTTTATATAAAAACAAGAACGTCGAAATGGTAAATCTAGATTTTTTATAAAATTATATTTTGAAGCTTGTAAGAGGAAAACAAAGGAAAACTATAATAAAATGAAATCTTAATGGAATAAATTTTGAAGGCTTATAAGTTCGTGTTGAGATGAATTGTGATTTGGTTTTCAATGAAATCTATAACCAGACGTAGATAAAAAAAAGTACGTCACAAATGTGAAATTACTAGACATAATTGTGATCTTTTACTCTAATTTAAAATGCATTGCACTTATAATGACATTTTCGGGTTTTTTGGCCTATACTACTTCGTAACTAATATGTATAACTAAAACTCCAAAAGATGTGAACTTGCAGAATTAATTTTAGATAAAAATTAACCAGTACAACAACAATGAGTATCATTGATAGAATCCAATAAAAGAGTGAAAAATTTTTTACAAAAAGGAGAATTAAAAAATTCGTCAGTAATTTGCCGTTGATTACATACACATTACTAACGGACATCAAAACTATGAAAAAGAGACCATCACTGAGAGATTGCCAAAGGGTAATCCGCTGGTGATGCGTTGTTGATTTAAGGATAAAATTTCGGATCAGATTCCTGTCCAGACCTTTTTTCAACCGTTTGTACGAGATGACAGTTTGTAACAACACTTCTACCGGTAATAATTCCTATATATAGGAACACAAGCTTGCTATTAATCGTAACATATCATAATATATTTCAAACCTATAAATGACAACTTATGTTGGAATTAGTATGCGAGGTAACTACTATGTTGGAATTTGTTTTTCGCATGTATTAATATATGCGAGATAACTACCATGTTGGAATTAGTGGTCTCGAAATCATGGTTGCAAAAGTCGCTAGACACTGCAAGGTCGATCAACTGAGGAGTTGCAAGTATTCGGCCTAGGGGGAGTACTCGGACATTGTAAATTACAAAGAAATTAAATTTCGGAAAATTATATATATGTCAAATATCATAAGTTTACTAATATATATAACAAAATATGCGAATATCAATATAAATAGAAAGGATACGTATTCAAATACTAAAATATTTCAAAAGTTGATATTCATTCTTTAATATTATAGACATTGTAATCATTTAATTCTCGTATTCCAGTTTATCTCCGTGAAAAACAGTGAAAATCCAACAAGAATCGGTAAAAATAGCGAAAAAGGGTGAAATTAAGCAAAAATCCAACAAAAATCGGTGAAAAATAGCGAAAATAAGTGAAAATTCGAGTTGGACAGAGTTGGATTGATTCCGAGTAATGTTGACCGAGTTGAAGAAAAACGCATTGGCACCCTACCAGTACCGAGTACTCGCCGAGTACTCGGCCGCCTAGGCCGAGTTTTACAACACAGCTCGAGATTAATAGATGCGAGAATTGATGTTCTCATATTTGAGAACGTAGGTCAGAATCCAAAACGTGGTCTTAGAACCCTTGTTTGTATAAATGGCAAGCTCGTGTGTGCGAGTGCATACTTCTACATGTGTTCAGAAGACGCAAGGCTCGCTGAAACCTATGTTATACATACATGTCTTGGTTTCCATATATCTAGGAAGAGGTGGTTGATTAATATTGAAATTGGTGAACTAGGAATTAAATATGTCGGAAATGGGTCTCCATGCGCTCACATCATCTAGATTTTACTTTCAATATAAATAGAAAGGATACGTATTCAAATACTAAAATATTTCAAAAGTTGATATTCATTCTTTAATATTATAGACAATGTAATCATTTAATTCTCGTATTCCAGTTTATCTCCGTGAAAAACAACGAAAATCCAACAAGAATCGGTAAAAATAGCGAAAAAGGGTGAAATTAAGCAAAAATCCAACAAGAATCGGTGAAAAATATCAAAAATAACTGAAAATTCGAGTTGGACCGAGTTGAAGAAAAACGCATTGGCACCCTACCAGTACCGAGTACTCGCCGAGTACTCGGCCGCCTAGGCCGAGTTTTACAACACAGCTCGAGATTAATAGATGCGAGAATTGATGTTCTCATATTTGAGAACGTGGGTCAGAATCCAAAACGTGGTCTTAGAACCCTTGTTTGTATAAATGGCAAGCTCGTGTGTGCGAGTGCATACTTCTACATGTGTTCAGAAGACGCAAGGCACGCTGAAACCTATGTTATACATACATGTCTTGGTTTCCATATATCTAGGAAGAGGTGGTTGATTAATATTGAAATTGGTGAACTAGGAATTAAATATGTCGGAAATGGGTTTGCATGCGCTCACATCATCTAGATTTTACTTTCAATATAAATAGAAAGGATACGTATTCAAATACTAAAGTATTTCAAAAGTTGATATTCATTCTTTAATATTATAGACATTGTAATCATTTAATTCTCGTATTCCAGTTTATCTCCGTGAAAAACAGCGAAAATCCAACAAGAATCGGTAAAAATAGCGAAAAAGGGTGAAATTAAGCAAAAATTCAACAAGAATCGGTGAAAAATAGCGAAAATAAGTGAAAATTCGAGTTGGACCGAGTTGGATTGATTCCGAGTAATGTTGACCGAGATGAAGAAAAACGCATTGGCACCCTTCCAGTACCGAGTACTCGGCCGCCTAGGCCGAGTTTTACAACATAGCTAGAGATTAATAGATGCGAGAATTGATGTTCTCATATTTGAGAACGTAGGTCAGAATCCAAAACGTGGTCTTAGAACCCATGTTTGTATAAATGGCAAGCTCGTGTGTGCGAGTGCATACTTCTACATGTGTTCAGAAGACGCAAGGCACACTGAAACCTATGTTATACATACATGTCATGGTTTCCATATATCTAGGAAGAGGTGGTTGATTAATATTGAAATTGGTGAACTAGGAATTAAATATGTCGAAAATGGGTTTGCATGCGCTCACATCATCTAGATTTTACTTTCAATATAAATAGAAAGGATACGTATTCAAATACTAAAATATTTCAAAAGTTGATATTCATTATTTAATATTATAGACATTGTAATCATTTAATTCTCGTATTCCAGTTTATCTCCGTGAAAAACAGCGAAAATCCAACAAGAATCGGTAAAAATAGCGAAAAAGAGTGAAATTAAGAAAAAATTCAACAAGAATCGGTGAAAAATAGCGAAAATAAGTGAAAATTCGAGTTGGACCGAGTTGGATTGATTCCGAGTAATGTTGACCGAGTTGAAGAAAAACGCATTGGCACCCTACCAGTACCGAGTACTCGCCGAGTACTCGGCCGCCTAGGCCGAGTTTTACAACACAGCTCGAGATTAATAGATGCGAGAATTGATGTTCTCATATTTGAGAACGTAGGTCAGAATCCAAAACGTGGTCTTAGAACCCTTGTTTGTATAAATGGCAAGCTCGTGTGTGCGAGTGCATACTTCTACATGTGTTCAGAAGACGCAAGGCTCGCTGAAACCTATGTTATACATACATGTCTTGGTTTCCATATATCTAGGAAGAGGTGGTTGATTAATATTGAAATTGGTGAACTAGGAATTAAATATGTCGGAAATGGGTCTCCATGCGCTCACATCATCTAGATTTTACTTTCAATATAAATAGAAAGGATACGTATTCAAATACTAAAATATTTCAAAAGTTGATATTCATTCTTTAATATTATAGACAATGTAATCATTTAATTCTCGTATTCCAGTTTATCTCCGTGAAAAACAACGAAAATCCAACAAGAATCGGTAAAAATAGCGAAAAAGGGTGAAATTAAGCAAAAATCCAACAAGAATCGGTGAAAAATAGCGAAAATAAGTGAAAATTCGAGTTGGACCGAGTTGGATTGATTCCGAGTAATGTTGACCGAGTTGAAGAAAAACACATACCAGTACCGAGTACTCGCCGAGTACTCTGCCACCTAGGCCGAGTTTTACAACACAGCTCGAGATTAATAGATGCGAGAATTGATGTTGCAGACGGTCTGGAGCTACCAACCCAGGTTCATCACCCAAGAAGGTTCACTCTGGTAGTATTGATAGAGTGAATGTGGAAAGGGCTATCACTACACTTGGTACATCAACTGCCCAGGAGGACAGTGATAACATAGCTAAGACACTAAGCACGGCAACTCCCACTGAGGATGTTTCCTGTGAAACACTCTTCACTGAGAGGAATCCCATTTTATATGCTAACAATTTAACTAAATCTTAGTCATTGATTTGTTTGATCAATGGTTGATATACTTTAATGACAAACTTGTAATTATTTTAATTAAAATTGATTTATATTAATTGCAAAAGGGTAGAATAGAAAATTACTATACAAACAAATTAATTATTTTCCTAATATTACTCATACTCTCTCTTATCTATCTCTTTTATTTAAATCAATTAATTAGTTAAATTACACAACATAACTTGAAAATTGATAATATATCTATATTTCATTGATAAAAAAACATAAATTATTATAAAATTTTGTTAAAAAAAACACTAGAACATAAAAACTGTATTACATATATGTACAAACATTTATACTACATAATTTTTTTTACAAATTTGATACATATAGAACATAAAAATTGACTTGCGTTTTTTATAAAATTAGATAAACTTGTACACTATTACACGTAACTCCATTACAAGTGTGTGTGTTAGCAGCAGTAGGTTCAAAACATAATAAAAATAAGCAAGACGTAACGGTATATTAGTACTCACCCGCGAATAAAAAATGCAAGTCAAAAAAATAATACCGTAAATGTGTTAAAAACGTATATGTAGTTAATATCATACACAAACAATCGAATTTAAAAATTGATAGAAATTACTGTGATACATATATGTATCATACTCGTAAACATATGCCAATTATATGCACATCTTTTGAACGCATAAGAAGTCTGGAGCAACACACCACAAATGTCTATAATATTAAAGAATGAATATCGACGATTTTGCAGACGAAGGTTTCGCCATCTACGATTTTGTGGGCTTCCATTCTCGTTCTCCAAGTTTTGCAGGTTTGATTCTTCCATTCCCGAAATATGAACTTTTGCCGTAGACAATTTTGAAAGTTTTGAAGGTTCAATTCTTGTTTTTATTACTAGTGGGAAAGTTTTTTTTTAACGACCAACGAATATTATAAGTCTGGTCACTCAGGTAAACCATTGACGAAAGGTCACCCAGGCCCGCAAATACAGACAGCGCTGGTGAGCCGGCTCGCCCACCACCCGAAGGCCCACTGTGGTAAAACTCTTGGCCCACTTAAGCATATTACACCAAGTGAGATTCGAACTCATGACGTTCACACTGAAAGACTATAGGGATGTCTCCTTTCAAACCAGTTGATTTGTGGCTAATTAGCAAGTGGAAAAACTTATTTTTAAGGTTCTAAGATATTTAGTTAAAAACTTCAAGCAAGGGCTCCGTACGGCTGGGTTTTACAAGTGGAAAAACTTATTTTGGGAAGGGGCATGATGGCTCAATGAAGGAAGACCTGGATCTTTGTGATCTTCGGTTCGATTCCGAGGGCGTCCAGGTTTTACCACTAGTGGGCTTTCGGGCGGGTGGGTTTTTCCCCGGAACTGGAGATAACTTGGGGTGCTTAAGGGCTCCGTACGGCTGGGTTGGGGCAGCTGGCGTTGGCCTTTTACCAATGGGTCACCCCGTACGAAGTACCTAGGCAATTCTATGTTTGTTGGGCCGATAAAAAAAAACTTCCAATATAGACACACACGTGATGACATGCGATCGTAAGTCGTATCTTTGCTTGAATCATTCATTCTTGAAGGAAGTGAACTCCAAAAACCAATAGGGACAAATCAGTTGTTTTGTCTCGTTCATTGCATTTTCTTCTCTTTTTACTTCCTTTTTTTGTTATTGATAATTTTAATTTTTTGTTAACTTACACTTACATCCATAAAATAACAATTGTGTAGCTCTGTATTCGAGTATATAGTTATTAGTTAATGGAGAAACGAGGCCAATATATTTACCAAGAGAAAATAAGGAAATGCGCTCGTGACATGAAAAACAAACTTCATACTTACGAGTATATGCGTTAACATGTTGAAAAGATTTGTCTTGCAATAAATGATACGATTGAAAAGCTTGAACATAACGAGGACTACAGACTACACCATACTAAGGAAATATTTACAATTTCTCAAATAACAAAACTACAAAATAAAATCAAACAGCAACAAACCCCTTCTCCATAATTTATTAGGTGATACCGCGTCCTGTGCATCTAATGACCAACTCCCGGGCTATGTCCTGGTGCGGTAGGACGAAAAGTGTCCAAGTCTCCCTCATTAATCGTAACACGAGTCGTAGGTGACACTTGGCTAGGGTTTGCGGAGCCATTTTCTTCGGTCACCGGCTTTCCCTCCACGCATTCCGTGGTACACTTAAAGTTTTCACCTAGCTTTCTTGCTTCACTTATTTGCAACACCTCATTGGTTACAAATAGCATAAGCAATACATAACACAAAAGGGTTCTACACAGCCTAGCCATTTTAAATAAGAGTAAATTAAGATTTAAAGTATTAATAATGAGGCTATATATGCAGAACCCTTAATTGTGTTAGAGAGGTAGAGAGGAGTTTGGCGATTTGTTTGGTGCTAAGGTTCATTGTATTTATAGATGGATGTTAATGGGTAGCACGTGACAAAGGTTAGTTTGTTTAGGACAAGAGTACAGGTCTTAATTAATCTAGGGAAGTTATTTATTAGCATGTTCACGTCAGAAAATTGATAGAATATACTTCATTTTAAAAATGCTAGCTAATGGAAGTTATTTATATGTTATGGTTGAATGTGGACATATGAGTTTGTAATCATGCATTGGTTATAAAAATATTTGAAAAGTTCGATAACTTATAATCATATATATTCTATAATAACCCAAAATTTTAAAATAATAACCGTAGTAATAATAATAATAATAAAATCTATACTATATAATAAATAAATGTTTTGGAAGCACACTTGTAATTCTCATGTTTATCCTTAACATTTTTTCCCGCCTCTCTCTACTATTATATTTTACAATTTTTTTTTATTTTTTTGTTTCCTGACTCTCTCTCCTATTAAATAACTAGGTTAAAATCTCGTGTATTACACGAGTTAAAATATATAATATTATATATTAAGTAATATATTTTTTTAAAACTCGTGTTTTACACGGGTTGAATAAACCCGTGAAATACAATATAATCTGTTAATACATACAATCGTCAAAATATGTCAGAAGATTTATTAATAAAAATATTAGTATTTTTTAAAGTATATTATTATTGGTTAATTGTGTAATTAATATGAGAGAGAAGCGGGAAAAAAATGGTAAGAATGAATGTGAAGGCGACACGTGGCATAGAAAACATTTATTTATTATATAGTATAGATAGTGATGTCTATAAAACGTTTTTTATTTGAAAAAATATGTTTGTTCATAAAATATTTTTATAAATTGAATATTTTTCTTTCATTATTTTTATAAAATATTTTAAAAAAATAACTTCCCCAATAACATCGAACATACAAATCTTTATAGAAATTGTCGGTTTACAACAAGTTGTCTTTATTTAGCTCATGTAATACATGAGCTTTA
This sequence comes from Smallanthus sonchifolius, assembly GCA_023525975.1. Classification (NCBI taxonomy): domain Eukaryota; kingdom Viridiplantae; phylum Streptophyta; class Magnoliopsida; order Asterales; family Asteraceae; genus Smallanthus; species Smallanthus sonchifolius. Next base: position 52,006,472 of record CM042041.1, on the reverse strand, counting down.
ACCTAGTTAGTTATAAAATAAAACACAACTATTTAAAGAAAGAAATGTGTATCTTTTAAAATACTAATATCCGTATATGGGTATGCTTTACGACTACATACTAAGAATTATGTATTTAAGTATAAGATTTAATAAATTTAAAATTTAAAATGAAAGGATTAAAATGTAATATTTACTAGAGATAAAGGGTTTTTTTTGTAAATTATAAAATATATGCATACATATGTCCAACAAAATCTTGAAGGAGACCACGTCGCTTGCTCAAATATATGCGTACATATGTCAAACAAAATCTTGAAGGAGACCACGTCGCTTGCTCAAAATCAAAATCAAAATCAAACCACGTCGCCTAAAAACAATTCGTGTCCTCTGTTTCGTTCGAATTAGCAACGATTTATAACAAGTTTGCCACGTTTTAATTTTACTGCAAGTGTTAACAACAAAATAAACCTAGTTGAGATGGTTTCCCCTTTTTAATTCCACTTCCAGACCTAAGGTCTTGGGTTCGAACCTTCTAACCTTCACATTTTCTTTTATCTAAATGACCAACATGATTATGGTTTCTTTAAATAAATAAATCAGTAATAGGGTTAATTCATAAAGTGATGTATATGTTTTAAAATGGGAAAACTTCACCAAATAGTAACCAAGTTTCTCAAGTGTTTCATTTAAATACCTCAAAGTTTTTTTGTCCCTTTAAAGTCACTCAACTTTCAGTAAATGTTCCAATCCTATGTAGTATTTTTATAAATGTTTATTTTTTTTAAATTGAATAAGGTAAATGAAATATATATGAATATTAGTTATCATTAAGTGAAATTTTTATTCAATTAACTTAAGATAAGAGGTAACGGTGAAGAAATAAAAGTTCATCAAATAATAAAGAAGTTTCAAAATTATTATATTTAAGTCGAATTAGAAAAAAATAATTGTTAAATAGTGAACAAGATTCATATATGTTTCATATATCTCATTCAATATTAAAAAATTTAAACATTTATAAAAATATTATACATAATTGGAACACTGACCGAAAGTTGAGTGACTTCAGAGGTACAAAAAAAACTTTAGGGTATTTAAATGAAACACTTGGTTACTATTATGTAAAGTTATCCCTTTTAAAATAGTATTTTATGGTTAAATAAATCATTTTACTACTTTATAAATTACCATAAAAAAATAATAATAATAATTTAAATTGTTAGAAACTAGTTGAATATCCGCGATTCGTGGCGGGTGTCATATCGTCTAATTCGTGCATAATAGGTTCGGTTCGTCACAGTATCACAACGGTAACGGTACTCGATGTAGGGTACGATACCAAAACAAATCCATATTTGTTTCAATAAAACTCCGTTTTTAAATAAATATAAATCGAAATGCTTAAAAAAAATCTTCATCTAGTCCCATTATCAGACATTGGGGCTCCGCCGCAGGCGTAGGGCTGATCGTTAATATAATTTAAACAAAAACGGAGGTGCGACATTAAAAGTAATGTTAATAAAAAAAGAAACCTAAAACTAAATAATAAAAAAAGGGGAAAAAATTGGGATCGTCGAAAACCATAAAAACGAAGACCGAGACTGGTTTCGCTAATACCAATACCATAAAAGCGAAGACTAAGACCGGTTCTTGTGATACCAATACCGGCGCAACATTAAAAAATAAATGTTAATAAAAAAGAAACCTAAAAGTAAATAATAAAAAAGGGAAAAAAGTCAGAGTCATCGAATACCATAAATGCGAAGACTAAGACCAGTTATGGTAATACCAATACCGGCAATTATGTTGTTCGCTCATAACATGTTCGTTTCAGCACGGTATCACAACGGTAACGGCAAACGGTATAGGCCACGATAGTAAAAAATTAACTCGCTTTTGAATATAACTCCGTTTTGAAAAAGAATTATATCAGAATGTTGACAAAAAAAAACTAAAAACAGTCGCACACTCGCTTTATTTGAAAACGTTAATGAACAAAAGTTATTAAAGAAAAACGAATTTATTAGATAATCAAACAGGTTAAAACATATTTTATATACAGTACAACGGGTGAAAATAAAAATAAATAAATAAATAAAAGAAAATATTCTCACATGCACATCTTGAAAACTCTTATTTTCCCATATTTGTTGTATGCTTATTAATTGTTTTCAACAAATGACAAAGGAATACGTGGATTTCAAATATTGAGTCTAAAGCTTGAGGCACCAGTCAAAAGAGCCAATGTCGAATAAGAACTGTACATCGCTAGTTGAATTGTTTTTAGTTACAATTGTCTCTTCACCTGGTCAAGCCTTGAAACATCTATGAACCCATACGGAATTAGATAATGAAGCTTTGCAGATGAAAAGTGAAGGAGGTGACGTGGAGAAAGGTGATGTGTTTATCAGTATAGAAGCACACGTGTCATCAGGGGCGGATGTAATAGTGAAGCGGGGGGTGCACAGGAACCCCCCGAGTTTTGAAATTTTAGTGTAACGGTAGGTAAAAAAACTGGGGTGAACCCCCTAAAATATTATAGGGTGAACCCCCTGACGACGCTGCCCACCCCACGGCCCACTGCAGCTCGCTTGATCCGGTTGTGAAGCTATAAAACTAAGAACTCTTTCTTAAACTAAATGTGTGTTCTTGAGCATTCATATGATTAGAGGTAAAAAATTGATAGAAACAAATGAGTAGATGACTCTTAAATACAAATTAGTTGATTTTGTGAACATTTTAAGCATAATTTTCATGTTTTTTTCTTCGTTTTAGGCCTCCAAAAATGGTTGAGCCGCCCCTGCCCGACCCGACCCGACCCGACCAATCGAACCGAACCGAAAAATTTTATGTCCGGCCCTATGAAATTGGATCATCTAAAAACAGTGAACCCCCTGAAAAAAATTCCTGGATCCGCCACTGCGTGTCATACCAAACCTACTAATATAACACGTAAGTTTAAAAAATAAAAAGAAGAAAAAGAAATTATTGTATTGGACACCGACATTCCTAAATAAGGAAGAGTAAATAATTGAAATATAATATCACTTAAATCATATAAAAAGTTTTATATCAAATATCTATTTTTGTAAAAAAAAAACGTATTTTTGAGAAGCTATTTATAAACTTTTAAATGATGTAATAAATAAATACATAATAAAGATTGTTAAGCTTGTAAGTTAAAGAAAATGAAGCTTCATCATAAATTTAAATTTACAAACGAACAAGCCAAAATACCACAGTCTTGATCTGATACGTATAGTTTTGAACACAATGATATTGTAGGATTTCGTGACCGTTTAGACGTAATCTGTTATCCCAATTTTGTCATCATCATTTAAGGTACGGATAGTCTGAACCCTTTCTTATGATACATTATGTTTGGCCTTTGAGCATCTGGTTCCTTATTAACTTTATGTTATGAATGCATGTTTTTGAATGTTAAAAGTATCTCGAAAATGCTTTATATCCGTTTTTCGGAAATGGTATATGAAATGTTATTTTATATACGAGTTTACATGTTTGTAAGTAACTTGTTTATAAGTTTATGAGTTTGCATGTTTTATCGGATTGCATGCTTACGAGTTTACAAGTTTACAAATTTACAAGTCTACAGACTTACATGTTTACAAGTTTATAAAAGCATACGAGTTACAAGTTTATTTCTTTTACAAGTTACGAATTTTAAATATATATAAGTTACAAGTTTATGATGATACTCAAGTCTGTTACTACGTGGGAAGCTGACCTCAGGGACATTGTTGTGGCATAAAACAATGTAGTACTAACCGTGACGGTACGTTGAGATCACGGCGTCTCAAATTTATAAGCTCAAAGAGCAACATGGTACATTATGTACAAATATGGAGGCGTATGGATCGATTATAGGAAAAAGTTAAATGAACATGTTACAAGGGGAATTGGTTGTGTGATTTGCCCACACACCTATTTTCATATGGACATATGGGCTAGCTACCTTGTGTTACCCATGTTAATTAAATGAATCATGTGGACTTCGGGTAAATTATGATGTTACGTTATTTTTATATGAATTGATTATGAAAACTCAATACATTTTTATTAAAACATGTTTTTGAGAAACTTAACTTTCTACTTAAATGAAACATGTCATACCCTCTATCTGCTCACTAGGCAAAATTTCTTTTGCTCAGGCGTACATTTTTATGTTTTCTTTCTTGTACATGAGGTCATCAAGACAATCTGGCGCGGGTCATGAATGAGTGCTCGAGAGTAGAAAAATACCTGGTGTAAATAAATTTAATATATTAGATTTTGTATTTCATATTAAGTTATAAAACCTTATAATGAATAAGCATTTATGGAATTATGTTTTTTGATCTGACTATGTAAAAGTGACACGTCAGTCCAATCCGAATCTGGGTGCTACATATTCTGTTTGTTTGAATTATGTTTTTAGATTCTTTTACAAATTGGCATGACGTACTGAAAATGCTCCATTCAAATATAGACTTCACGTCAAGGCATTCAATAAACATGATTTTTTTAGATTAACCAACTCAATTATTTGACTAACGCTACATGAAGGTTTAGATTAACCATTCAATAAACATGATTTTTTTAGATTAACCATTCAATAAACATGATAATTATTTGACTCAATTATCACATTTATTCCTTCGAAGGTTGTTGTTGCATTTGCTCTTCATTTAGTTAAGCATATGTATTCATATGTCGTATGTGTGTATGTATGTGTATGTTTGTATGTGTATATGTATGTATATGTATGTAGTATGTATGTGTATGTATGTATATATGTATGTGTATGTTTGTATGTAGGTGTATGTATGTGTATATCGTATGTGTGTGTATATATGTGTATGGCGTATGTGTGTATGCATGTATATATGTATGTGTATGTTTATATGTGTGTATGTGTAACATCCGAAAACCTCGATACTTATACCCGAGCCAAAGAATGGGCAAAACGGAAGAAAGGAATGATATGAATGATGGGCTTGTGGGAGTGGAGAGGCTTGGCCCAAAAGGGTTGCCTTTAACCCTAGCCACCATGGAGGATCAGATTCATTCCATCATTGTCCTTAAAATAATCGTAGAGAGAGTGAGAGAATCTTAGAGAGAGAAAGTCAAGAAGTTGGATATTTTTCTCTGAGATATGCTTCAAAGACTCTCCCTAGGAAGAATCAAGGAAGAACCAGCGTTTTTGAGGTAAGAATTCAACCTAAAACCTGTGTTTTTAGTTTAAATAGGTTTTGGGGTAAAAGTAGGGTTTTAATTTTAAAAGACAAGGCTTTTACATATGAAATGGGGTATAAAGCCCTGATATGAACTTATGATAGTTAAACAAATGTTTTGGATGTAAAATGTTACGAACTTAGGTTGAAAACGGGCCTAAACATGAAGATCTTCAAGTGGCGACACTGTTTGTTCAGGCGACATTAATCGGGGTAGACTACTCTGGGTGGCGTCGTCCCTAAGGTTTTCAATGATTGGAACATGTGTCATTCCCTAACGACACTAGTAGCTTCGCCAAATTCGTTAAAGACACTAATATTGGTGATACTGGTATGTGGGTGACACTATAGGGGCGACACTAAATCTCACAACACTAAGTCCAGAACGAAAGTTTTAGCAACAATGATCGTGTACCTTGCGACACTGCCTTGGCGACACAGATCATGTGTCGGCGACACTAAGCCTGGCGACACTGTTAGGCGACACTAGCATAAAATAATAGAATTCGCGTGTTGACTTATGTGCATATCGGTTTGCACGTTAGCACTAGATAAACATCCAATTCAGGTTAAATACAGACGATCAAGTGAGTCAAAACACCTTATTTACTTGTTTCTAGGGTCATGTGCATACTTAACGAATGTTTATGAAATAACGAACTTAATGCAATGAAATGTTTACGAATGAACGGTTTATGAAAGGAACGATGTTTTGTGAATGAACGAAAGGTTTTATGAAAAGAAAAAGGGCAAAAGGTTTTTAAAAAAGCCATTACATGTCTAAATTGTTAAACAAATGAATTGTAAAAATAAGTATGAGGATGTATGTCCCTAGCTTTATGGTAACGTTTGGGCCACAAGTATAACAGTGGTAGTGCTTATGTGGTCTATCAATAGGTATAATGGTTGCACAATTGGCGAAGATAGTGGCGACGGTTACTCGGGGTTAACGTGACTCGTAAAGGATGAATGGTAATACCTTAGGGGCCTATGACTTGTAAGGGTGGTGGTATACCTTATGGACCTATGAGTCGTAATGGCGAGGTTATTACCTTACGGACCTTTGAGTCGTAAGGATGGTCTTATTACCTTATTGACCTATGAGTCATAAGGGCGATGAAAGAAGTGAAAACGAAATATAATGAACAAAAAGAATGATCACACAGATTTAGACAATAAACGTTTGACTTAAATGAATGTTCCGTTAAATTATGTTTTAACGATGATTGAATGGCTAAATGTTGAATGTGAATGGTAAGGCTTGTTTTCTTATGAATGTTTAAACCCTATTGAATGAATGAACGAATGATAAACCATTTCCTGAAATTAACGAAATACTTGAACTCATCGACATTAGTTGACTTTTAGTATGAATGAATGTCAGGTTAAGGATGAGATGGATGATGAGTTGATGTTGCTTGGCTATTCCGAATAGTTACCTGGTATGAGAAATCTGGCATCCCGTATTGAATGTTTGATAAATGATGAATGTATTAAACAATGTTTTGATTGGTTGTCGTTTTAAGACAATGTAATAACGTTTATTTCCGTTGCTTATGATATTAAACAATGGCACTGATTCGTTATCTATATATAGGGTTTATGATGAACAACAATAATTAGAATCATTCTTCTAATAAATGATTTCAAAAAATCTCACGTGTTATTATCATACTTTTTCTCATTAAAATCTTCTATTTTTTTCTATTTTAAGTAACTTTAAATTTTGAAATCTAATTATTTATGTTAATGTTTTTTTTTCACAAAAATTAATATAAAATTTGTATTCTAACTATTACATAATTAAGGAACATTAACATAATATAAAATTTTACAAACGTATAAAATTTTATGATTGTAGAGTATATCAAATTTACAATCCTCAACAACCCCATGTAATACATGAGGTATATAACCTATTTCATAATAAAAAATTCCAAGTTTGTGTAAAATCAATCATTCTTGTTCTATTTAATTGCTTTTGATAACCAACAATTCTTCCAAGATTTAAACTTTGTAAAAAGCTTTGAAGTCTACTTTAAAATAGCTGCAAATAAATGTCAATATTTACGAGGCGCGGTTTAAAGAAGAAAGAGTTTTTTTGAAAGACGACTTTCTTAAATCCTTCTTTCGGGAGCAGCCCGGGTGTTTTCTGTGAGTCATGTAAATCTTTCCCTATGGGTTGTAACCACATGGACTCGAACCCTGGACCTTCTCAAGAAAAACCGGTATATGAAAAACTCCTTGACCAACAGGGCAGAACCCCAATAACTAAAGAAGAAAATGTTGGCAGCGGTTAGTGGCGAGTTACGCCGATATGGCAGCCGTAATACAGTTAAGATTCTATTTTTCTTGGTCGTCTTCCCCAGGTTGTCCTCTCAACCGGCGTGCTCTTTGTATTTTAACACCATTGGTTATAATAAACTATTTAAATCAACGGTCATCCCTCCCTCGTTCCTAGATATGTACCTAACTTTTTTCTGGTTTCCTTTGGCTGTTAGCTCCACAACATTAAACTACTTCATTCTAATGAAAGAGTTGATGAGTTGGTGTTTATAAAATAAGTATTTTTAATTAACTTTTCATGGTTAAAAGTTCCATTTCTAGTTTGGCACGGTCTAACACATTCAATCTTCAATGTTCTTTTTAGAATTTTATGTTGTATAAAAGCAGTGAAAAATATTGTTTAACAGAAACTATTTATTGTGGATATCAAGAACACTTAATCAAGAATCAAATATCCTTCATAAGTGAAATCAGAATAAGAACAATGGATCAATTGTAAAGAAACTGGTCTGCAACGTAAAGTCAAAGTAGACGATTTTATATAATGAAATTGACCAACGAATTCTTACATATTTGAGCCTGTTTATAGTCTATGAAACGGTACTAACAAGGTTGTTACACCCATTTGTTTGGGGTACAAAAACCGTCAATAAAAGCCAAATAATGGCCTTTGACTTTTGTCAAGTTTGACTTTCGTTTTCTGCCTTGAGACCAAAATCTTATAAAATACATAATCAAATAATCTAAGTCTAGATTACATTCTAATATTTATAACATATGATCGTTATTGAAGTTCTTCATGATCCCATGGTTATAGAGATTCCAGATCTTATGTTGAAGCTAATCATGTTGTGATGTTGTGAGTGTATTATTAGGTAATGATTTTTTTAATACACTCACAATAGAAATGCTAGAGATTAGAGAATCACAATCACAAAATGACTTGGCTTGTGTCTTAGGCCGAGGGGAGTACCCCCGTGAAAGGGCCGTTGAGGCTGAGCTACCCGCGTGGCCAGCGTTGAACATCACGCCCGACAGCTGTGGTCCACGCTCCTGGTCACTCCCCGTGGGTATTTGCACACTGGAAAGAGACGTTGGGTGGCATTGAGCTGTTACCCAACGGATATATACATTTAATATTTTTTTTTTCAAATTTAATCACCTCTATATATATATACATTTTAGAAACCATTAAATTTATAAAAATCAATCAACAATTCTCTCCAAACCATTCCAACCTAACTTTCAAATGAATTCCCTCAATTCACCCTCTTCCGAATCCGAAGATGTCGCTAAATTTTTTTTCCAAACAACTAAATTCTATTTTTATTAATAAAGTTTTAATGTATTTTTCCTTTTTTTTATTATTAATGTATTTTTTTCTTTTTTTAACTATTAATGTTATTTCTTTTTTTATTATTAATGTTATTTTCTTTTTTTTATTATAGTATCAAATTCAATTAGAAAAAGAAAACGACGTGGTAGTGTGGAAATGTGGAACAATTCCCTCAAATGTGAAAAATGTGGAAAAGCTGTAAAATCTGAAGTGACGCTGACGTGCACGGGTGTGGAAATGTGCAAACTAGTGGGTAATCCTAAATCATCATCACTAACTATTTAATATTTATTTATAATTCGTAAATCATCATCACTAACTATTTAATATTTTTTTTCCAACCTGTGTAAAACACGGGTTTTTAACCTAGTTATATAATGTAGTAGTGGCACTAACAGAAAAAAAGACAATCACTGACGGATCACCGACGAAATCTGTCAAAATCCAGTTTTTAAATGACCTTTTTTAGATTTTGGTGGAAGAGTTGGTGATCCGTCAGTAATTTCCTATGGATAGAAAGGTTGTCAGTCATTCGTTGGTAAAACAAAGGCAACAGTTCCCACGCATAGACTTTTTCAGAAAAGATTCTCACCCGTTTGTCTAGAAAGGCTTTCTAACGAGCAATCCGTCAGAATTTTTAGGATTAGATTTTTTATAAGATTCCCTCCAGGATTTTCTGGCGTTTGTCGGTTGGGTCCCTTACCGGCGGAAATAACCATTAGAAATCCATTTGTAAAACCTTCTATATCGAACAACAATCGGGTCTTTCTAAACATGGCAAAAAAATAAAAGTTATTCCATAAAAGATTTTATAAATAGCCAAGATGTTAACAATCGAGTCCCTCAAGTGGCGGAGGCCGAAAAAGGGGTGCGTCGTTAGGGCAACGACTGCCTTAGATCCAATATGTTACCAGTGAGCCATCAGTAATCCATCGGTGATAGCCACTATCGATGGGTTACCATCAGTGATGCTCGATTCAAGAAAGTACTCGTGGGTAATTTGTTTGCTCCGGTCAAGTGCAACATTTCTTCACCCAATTATTACATTTGCGGCATGTTAGCGATGAATTTTTTATAAGTTTCCTACCGAGCTTCTGATCGCGGTGTCAAGGTTAATAAAAAATATTTATAAAATTTACTACTTAGCTACCTTAGACTGTAGATAGAGAAGTAGGGTTGTCGAATCCACAGGGAACATGTGGAGAATGCTATTTAAACCAAACTGATTCAATGACTACTAAAGTTCTAAACTTTATTAATTAGAAGACTTGAAATTATAAAAGCAATTACTTTAAGTTGTAAAAACAATTGGAGATAGACGGACCACTAGAAGATTCAGATTTAGCAAAGCATACACACAATTTCAGTTTCAAATCAGATCAGAGATTACATAAACATAACCTTGTTTAACTGTTTAACCTAATCACATAATAGTCAATTTATTCACAAAATCAGATTATTCTAGATGCAAGAAAACTAAGAAATGATGATAGATGCGATAAATCGAAAACATGCAATTGTTCATAAATCAAACACATAATTGAGTTCAAAGAACTTAATAGGTTCACAAAACTTCAATCCAAACTGATCATCAACTAAAATCATACACATACAAACAGAAATCGTTCACCTGGAGGGATCACGAAAGCGTTTAGCCACTCATGATTGTTGAAAACATTAAAGTAATTAAATTAGAACTTACAAGCATGAAAAACTAAGAACAATTGGCCTAGAAAACTCTGGAATCGCCTTAGAACTCCTCTGGAACGGCTGGAAAGAATGATAATCGACAATGGGATCATAATGGGTTTATAATTACAATTAGGTTTAAAATTGCCGTAACACCTTTCATCGCGTGTCGCGAACATCCGGCCACAGTTCTTCTCGTGGCGCGAAGAACAAATTAGTCGCGGCCATCTTCAAGCCCCTCGCGTACCGCGAACTTCTTCACCAGGATCTTCGCGTGGCGCGAAGATCCAACTTTTCAGGATTTTGACTTTTGATCTTTGACTTTGACTTTCTTAACCTCTCGGGCTTCGTGCCTTCTTATCAATCACTCGTAAGATTCCGCTCTTTAGCACAATTACCCTGTAACACATCAAACTACGAAACACACGTAAAACCGACTCGATAAACACAATTAAACTACTAAACTATACAAAAACCGACTCTTATACATGGGATATTTAACCCTACATTAGCGTCCTCGCTAATCCACCACTGATTTTATTTATTTTGAAAAAAGAAAAGTTTTATATTTAAATTTCCGACAGACTTGCGTCGCTAATCCGTCGTTGATTTTAATTATTTTAATAAAATAATTATATTTTTATCGAGGAATACAAATATCACAAATCTGCAAATCACATTTATTTCCTCATATTCTTGAATTTAAAATTACTAATTACGAAATTTTAAATTACATTAAAAACTATAAAAGAAGAGAAATTAATTTCTCGTAACGAACTTGTGATGGGTTGGACTCATTGTACCATATGATTTTTATTCGTCTTCGATATTAGATTCAATCATATTGTTTAACATAAAACGATATTAGCTCGTTTATAAAGATTACGACAATATAACGACTATAATTAGAACATATCCATTATTTAGCTACTTATATAAACAGGAACAGTTATATATATATATAATGTCAAACCATTTATATTTTGCTAAGTGATGCACACGATCCATTTACATCCTAAGAATTCTGTGATCATATTTTATGAGATTATAATAACCATATTCAATTTAAATGGATCAAAATAAGTCGTTCCTAATTTATAAGGTTAATTAATAATCAAAATACAATTTAAGTGAGTTAAAACGACATATACACACTTTATGAGGTTATAATAACCGAAATACAATTTAAATGGGGCACTTATGTATATACAAGTAGGAAAACTTAATGACACTCGGCATGTCATCATATTATATATCCAAAGTTATCCAAGTGATCAATTCATATTGTTACACGCCTGCTACTAAACGACACTATAAACAAGTACAAAAATAAAATTACAATATGTAGTACAAATACAAGCTATGTAGTGCCAAACATACAAAAGAATGATCAGGCCAAAGACGACCCGAAGACTCGACAAATGTCGAGGATCAGATGGGCTTCGGAGGGGGGCGATAATTCTTCCTTTTTTCATGGGATTATTAACTTCAGGAAGGTTAGCAACTCTATTCCTAGTTTGTTTATCAACGAGGTGTGGGTTACTAAACCGGGCTTCGCTAAGAAGGAAAATTTTAATTTCTTTCGTTTCCGTTTTGTGGAAGATAAGGACAGTAGACCTCTGTTTGTGTGCCCTCGGCTTAAAAAGATCTCGGAAGAGGACGCCAGCTCTCTTATTGACAGCTTCTCTACTACGGAGATTAAAGATGTAATATTCGATTGCGGGGAGGTTCGGGCTCCTGGTCCGGACGGTCTAAACTTCAGGTTTATTAGACGTTTCTGGGATATTCTTGAATCTGACTTTATTAAGGTGTTTGAGGAGTTTTATGACTCTGGTGTGATTAGTAGAGGCTGTAATTCGGCCTTTATTACTCTTATCCCTAAACTGAAAGACCCGACTAACTTGAATTATTATAGGCCCATCACGTTGGTCGGTGTTATTAGTAAAGCCATTTCGAAAGTTCTCGCCAATCGTTTGAAGAAAGTTATGTATCTTGTTATCTCGTGTAATCAGAGTGCCTTCCTCAGTGGTAGAAACATTCTTGATGGGCCTCTTATTGTCAACGAGGTTATTTCTTGGGTGAAGAAGAGTAAAAAGAGTGTTATGCTTTTTATGATTGACTTCGAAAAGGCTTATGATAACGTCAACTGGACTTTCCTATTATCTATCATGTCTCAAATGGGATTCCCGCCTAGATGGAGCAAGTGGATTTTGGGTATCTTATCTTCTGCTAGGGTTTCTGTTCTTGTGAATGGGACTCCGACTTTTGAGTTCTAGTGGCATAAAGGAATGTAGCAAGGAGATCCAATTTCTCCTTTTTTGTTTTTGTTGGTGATGGAAGGTTTCTCAGCCATGGTCAATTTGGCGAGTGAGGTGGGGATTCTTAATGGTGTTCAAATTCCGAATGGCGGGCCTTTGATTTCCCATCTGTTATTTGCAGACGATGCGATTCTTATTTGTGAGTGGTCGTCTTTCAATGCTAGAAATGTGCTGAGAATTCTAAGGAGTTTCTTTATGTGTTCGGGGTTGAAGATCAACTTAGACAAATCTAACGTGTACGACATTGGGGTTGAGTCTTCTGATGTGGAGTCGCTTGCTTCGGCAATGCGCTGCAGTGCTGGGTCAATTCCGTTCTCGTACATTGGTCTTACGGTGGGGGCTAACATGAATAGGGTGGCTAATTGGAGGCATGTTGTCGACAAAGTGGAGGCTCGTCTTTCCCTTTGGAAAGCCTTTTCTCTCTCTATTGGTGGGCGGGTCACTCTTATTAATTCCGTGCTTGAGAGCCTCCCGATCTATTATTTTTCATTGTTTAAAGCTCCGGTGAAAGTTATTGACGGCCTCGAGAGTCTTTTTAAAAGATTCTCGTGGGGTGGTTCCAAAGACGTGAAGAAAATCCATTGGGTTGCTTGGGAGAAGGTAACGGCGCCTAAAAAAATCGATGGGCTAGGTATTAGGAATTTGAAAGATGTCAATTGTGCCCTACTGTAACATCCCAAAAATAGTAATTTAGTAAATAATAACGCGAAAGAGACTTGATCATCATAAAACAAAATAAAAACGGATGGGCTTGGGCTCGGCTCCAACGGGCCGAGGGAAGCCCAGGTATATAAGGGCCAAGACAGCCTTGAAGCTCTCATTTTTCACCAACACTTGCAAGCTAGAGAGAGAAAGGAGAGTCGGGTCTAGAGAGAGAAAGTCGACGGATCGACACGAAATTAAAGGAGCACGTTACTACTAAGCTCGTGAGCAAAACCTCCGAATCAGAATTACAATCCAGGTAACGATTCGACCTTAAACTGAGTTTTTCTTCGTTTTGGGATTTTTCGGGTTTTAGCTAAATAGGAGACGTTTTCATAGATGAAAATTGAAAATAATCTTAGAACTAGTATCTAGAGTGAAAATCGCACCTTTTGATCAAAGAAAATTGTAAGATTAGCATGATCGGATTAACATGCAAGAATTTCGGACTTGTCCAGGAAACAGTTGCTGCGTACTTATCAAGTACGCAGGAAGGACGTCCTGCGTACTTACCAAGTACGCAGGAGAAAGATATTGCGTACTTACCAAGTACGCAAGAGAAAGATCATGCGTATTTGTCAAGTACGCATGAGCAAGGCCCTGCGCACTTACTAAGTGCGCAAGCAGCAGACCAGTAAGTAAAGTCAGTATGTTTAGAATGATTAAACCGTTAGAGTCGGGGTTGGGTCTGATGTGTAATTAAACTACCTAATTCAGATCGTACGTGACGTTGTTGGACCTTTGTTTAGGACAACCAAGACTAGCTTTTCAGGTGAGTTCTATGTGCCCCCTTCTATGTTATGTGCAAACCTTATTAAATGTTTTGGGGCTGAAGTGTATACACTAAATAAATAAATGCTATGAATGTCAATATGATCATACGTGGTAAACAATATATATATATATATATATATATATATACTTATATATGAAAATGAATTATGAATGAAGAATGAAACGTATAATTATAAAGAATGAATGAAAGAAGGACATAACGTAAATGAATGAAATCTTGCTTTATATTATATATATTGCATGTTATGAATGTATGAAAACATTATGAACCCTTCTATGACAACGGCTACTTCGGTAGACGGACGACCACGTGACTATTTTGCAACAGGGACAAAAACGTTCCTTCGCAAGCTAGGACGTATATTAAGGCACTAATGGACGGTCGAAGCAATTGCCTTAACTAAAGTAGAATGGTTGCATACATAATGGTCGCGTGGGAAACGGATGCCCTAGGGCAGACGGACAAAAGAACGGACTACGACGGTAGGACGGTTTAAGAGCGGACGGACGCCGGACGGATTTAATGAAAGAACGGATGGTTTTCTAGAGCCGGACGGTTAATGAAAATGGCTACGACGGTAGTTCTCACTGCGATGTCTTTGTGACATTCGCGACAAGTGTGATGGGTTGATCTCCCTTAAGATTATGGCCAATAAGTGTTCTCCCCAAGTAAGCATGTATGTACATATGTATATACTTAATATGAATGTTATGTGAGAACACTAAAGTAAGGAATACGTAAAAGCACGAAAATTACGTATGTTATGTATACATATATAAAATAATTTCACGATAAGATAAATATTATGTATGATTGTCTTTAAACTAGAACTCACCAGCGTTAGCTGACTTTTAGTATATATTTCAGGTAAAGGAAGAAAGGGACATGCGATGGCGTGAAGGTTACCCGGCAGTAGACTAACATCCCACATTTATTTATATTAAGACAATGTTATGTATTTAATTGTTAAGGCTTCCGTTGTTATGTCATGTAATTTGAATGATGTTTGCTTCCGCCACATCTGAATGTTTTAAATTTAAGTTCAGTATTTATGACTATGTTTATGAGTAAATCCAACAAGTGAGGTTACCCGGGAAAGGGGCCTTACACCTACTTGCTAAATGGTTTTTGAGATTCAAAACTGATTCTTATCATCTTTGGAAGCGGGTTATCGCTGCTATTCACCAAAGAAAAAAATTGTTGGTTTTTTATTCCTTATAATAGATTGATCGTACTTGGTGTAACATTGCCAAATTGGAGTCTAAAGTCATCATTTATGGTTTGCCCATTCGACAGTTTTTCAAAGGAATGGTGGGTAACGGTAATGATATTAGGTTCTGGCTTGACCCGTGGGTGTGTATGGAGCCCCTCAAAGATGTTTTTCCGAACCTGTTCAGCCTCGAATTAAACAAAAAATGCTATGTTAGCGAGAGGGTTAGCTGGGATGGTCAATCATCTTCGGCTCATTGGTGCTGGAAAAGAATGCCCTAGACAGATTCAGAATGGATCAGATGCAGTTCTCGGGTCCTCTCCGTGATCGTTTCGGCTGGTCCCGATAGGTGGTCGTGGTTGGGAGACAATTCCGGTGTTTTTTCGGTTAGATCGTTTAGAAGCCTCTTGTTAATGGATAAAGATTTCAGCAGGAATTATGTGTTGAAGTGGAGCAAATGGGTGCCTCTCAAGTGTAATATTTTCGCTTGGAGTGCGGAAGCAGAGAGGATTCCGTCTTTGTTAGTTCTTTCTAAAAGAAACGTCTTGGTTGGGGACTTAAAGTGCTTTTTATGCGAGGAGGAGAACGATTCGGCGGATTATCTATTTACTTCGTGTTATGTGGCCTCGGTGGTTTGGCATAAAGTGAGTAGATGGTGTCGGGTTCCGTCCATTTTTGCGTTCTCGGTTAGAGACATCTTTGAGCTTTATAGATTCTGTGGATTGGGAGTCAAGGAGAAGGAAATATTTCATGGGATTACATTGGTTACTTGTTGGTGTTTATGGTTAGCTAGGAATGATAAAAGGTTCAACGACAAGGCTATCGTTATCGAAGACATTATCCACAACATTAAATCTCTTGGTTTTCTTTGGTTCTCGAATCGGCCAAAGCGTAAATACATTAGTTGGGTAGATTGGTGTAGCTTTTCGTTTTAGTTATGTTGTAGTCTCGTCTCTTTCTTTTCTTTGTTTTGCCCGCTCGATTTGAGGGGTGTTCTGTTAATGAAATTGGCCATTAAAAAAAAAAGGAAACTACATTTGTCCGTGATAGAAACTTGTGTCTGGTAAATATCTCATTGGTGATTTGTCAGTAAAATCTGACCATGGTCATTTGCTGAAACTTTTACCCATGCTTGGTTTCCCAACGGAACTTCACCAAGACGGTTGGAGGCTTCAACGACCATTACTGTCATATGCAAAAAACCTCTGATTTGTAATGCAAAATTATT
Organism: Smallanthus sonchifolius; assembly: GCA_023525975.1. Taxonomy (NCBI): domain Eukaryota; kingdom Viridiplantae; phylum Streptophyta; class Magnoliopsida; order Asterales; family Asteraceae; genus Smallanthus; species Smallanthus sonchifolius. The sequence continues at coordinate 51,989,691 of CM042041.1, read as the reverse complement.
TATAAATTTTGATTTACCGTTAACATATCACTACTAGAAAACAAACTTTTACATAAACAAGTTCACTGAATGATCAATATGTCGGTAAGCATCGATAGTTTAAGCAAAATCTAGAAAATAAAAGAGAAAATACTTTTTTTAATATTCATCGGTGACTGTTGTGAAACAAGCATGGTGACGGATGACGGATCGTTATTTAATAATTTGTAGGTAAACAATTCGCCGTTGATATGTTAAGTCAACGGTAATCCCTTGCTAATACATTGGTGTTCCATGTATGCCTATTATGTTGGTGATTTATAAATGTGGTCTTCGGTAATTCTTGATAATATATGTTCGGTGAAGTCTTTACTCATGTCCTGTTTTCCTATGGATCATGGTTGATTTGTAAAAAATTACTTTGATTTGTAGTTTAAGTTATATTGAAAGAAATAACTATAAAATGACCCTTTGACTTTTCTAAAGTATTAATCAATTTCACAGTTTTTTTTGTCTGGTGTCGATGAAGAAACAAAAGCGGAGGGACCACATACCCTATAAAGTGGAGGCCCTGACCAAAACAATAACTGAAATATTCGGTTATCTATCTTTAAAAACCGACTAGCTTCGGTTAGAAGCAATTCAGATATTTAATTTTGAAACTGGGATCTGCTCAATTTTTGGTTAACAACTAAAAACTTAAGCAAAGAACGACTTGTGTTGAAAATTTAAGCTCAGTTCGGGTTATATTGCGCTCTCCAAAATAGTTTCGGTGATACCCGCCGCTTTGCGCATGCCAACCCACTAGTATATTAATAAAGCTATCGTATATTATCGTGTATTACAACAAATGAATAACAAAAATAATGTAATAAATAAATATATTATATTTTGTTAAATTTATATTAGATTTTAGAGGGTAACTGTTAGCGGATAACTTAGTTTCATTAGGTTTGGTGAAATATTTTGTGGAATTATATTGATATTAATCAAATATTAATTAATGATAGAATATAAATTTATTATTATATTAAAATATAAGAAATAAATTATTTGTCTGAAATATAGGGCTATATGTTTTAGGCGAAGAAAATATAAATTGATGAGCTCTAGAATATATACCACGTGCCCGTAAGATTTTTATTTATTAATTCTTAGCTATAACATTTTAACAAAAGATGTTAAGGTTTTAAATAAATGTTAATCTCATAGGTTTTCCAACTCGATATGATTTTCCATTTATAAATCTTAATTTGCTTCACAAACATTTAGACATGCAAGATCACCAAAAGGTTAACACAAAATCATCATTACATTAACATAATAATTTAGTCATAATCATGAGTTCAACATATATAATTGAGTTTCATCACACTAAGATGGTTGAAAAGATGTTTAGCTCATGATGAGCATACACGCAAACATAACACAAATGAGATACATGCAAGACATAGTGAGTTTAGATGTAACCAAAGCTCCAAGTATGAAAATAATGTCTTCCAAGTGGGATTATGAAGATGAAATGGTTCTTCTTGGACCTCCAAAATGATGTCCAACTGCTGCTATTACGGATTTGAGATAGTGGAATTCTCCTCCCCAAAATCCAACACAACTCAATAGCCAAATGGCTCTATTTATAGGGTCAGAGAGGTGAGGCATGGCCCCGTGCTGAGACATCTGACGGGCTGCTTTTTGTCGTGGTCGCATACGTACTATGCATGTACCGGACACGGGGGCGTGCCTGGTGGGGCACGGCCCCGTGCTTTATCTGACTGGGCGACAATAGTACGCTGGTACGATAGAAAGTCGACCACGGGGGCGTGCCTGGTGGGGCACGGCCCATGCTTGGCCGGGAAACTTTGTCTTTTCTGCTGGGTGTGAGCACGGGGCGTGCCTGGTGGGGCACGGCCCGTGCTTCAGCTTCTGCCTTGGCCAATTTCTTGTATTTTCGCCGTCTTTTTGCTTGTTTCTTCTTTTTGAGCTTAAATTTCCCTGAAACTTAAATACAAGATAAATGAGCGACAAATTAACACCATGTACAAAGAAATTGCCAATAAATGGGATGCAAATGATGTGAAATATATGTATAATTTAGAGCACATCACTAACTACTTGTCAATCATACTTGTCTCTTGAGAAATCCTTCCTATAACTACTCATCCTTTGTCTAACTCATTATTCCTTGAACATCCCATCTATACACAAACAAGGATGAACTACAAATTACTCACAAAACAAGATCAGTCATTCGTGAAGCATACTTCTATAAATACTATTAGAACTTTTCCTGTTAACTTACACTAGAAGACTTTCCTCATTAAAGAAATGAATCCTGCTGCATAAAAGATTCACCATAAACCATAGCGAGAGTTAAAACCCAGGCACATTTTACCGGTGAAAAACAATAAACTTACGTATACACAAAATACACTTTACTATAAAAATCAAAACTTTAAGTCTAGAGGAACCCACCTTGTTACGTAATACAAAAGATAATACGACATTCAAACCCGTATCCATAAAGCTCAACACCTTTCGGTTACCAAAAGTAAGCATGTACAACGAAATGCCATGACTTCAATCTAAGCTAAATGATTTGCCTTACTAAATCATACCTAAATTCCTGATTACAACAATCGTTGTACCTTCATCTTGAATAAAACTTATAAGACATGTTACTCGTTTCATCCCGAATACACAGGAAACTTCATTCCTAATACTAGAAACTAACATGAAGAAGGTCATTGCTCTCTATAGAAAAGTACCTCACTTGCCTTCGAATCAAAACCAAACATCGACATCCACCTGGTCTCTTTAAATGACCAGAATCTCCTATATAGGAATAAGGAAAGTATAATAATTGATCCCATTACGGAAACTTTCCCACACCTCTCATGATCACCAGAGTATTGGAGTGATCACCTTATACTCAGGACGTGATCCCACACTTTATTCACTAAAATTGGAAACTAGAAGACTTTAAAGCTACTCGGAGTTTGACGTATTCTTGTTCAAACACGAGAAAGATGTGAGACTTTATATCTACTCGGAGTTTAACGTATTCTTGTTCAAACACGATGAAGGTGTAAAACCTTACTCGAGGTTTGACGTATTCTTGTTCAAACACGAGGAAGCTTTGAAACTCTAAGTCAGGCCACATCATTACTCTTTAGATACTGATTGACGTTTCCCTATAGGGACTCCGTTAATTAATAACTACCCTTACGCAAAGACAATAGTCATGCACCAATTAATCTAGGCGCCTCTATTAACCCACACACAAACGGAAGGATCTATGCGGACTATGCGACGATTCAAATACTTACGGGTGCACACGTAATTATGATAATCAGCGCATGGAAAGACGTAGTAAACTCTGTTGTGTGCTATGACCTAAGACCTATCGTGATAGATAGCAACGAAACTTGGGTAATCTGACAATCCTTGGACATATTAGACTACATTTCAAGCAAACTCAGACTATCCAATCATATTCAAATTTATTCCAAGTAATACATTTCACCATTAAAATCCAAAGGCTTATTCAATCCTTCTCCTTAGATTCTTTTCCCAAAAACTAAATCCTCACATCCCTCGATGAAACTACATACTTTTTAGAAACCCTTGGCAATCATGGTCCATGAAACCTAGAAACTCAAGCATAATCGTATTCCTAATGTCACCGTCCATTCAACAATCTAAACATTGCCCAGAGTTTACTTGGGAACATGAAGTTCTTTTCTCATGATCCTAGTACGTATCAAAATCTTAAGTTTTGACCCTCTTACTTTAATTTCGGGACGAAATTTCCTAAAGTAGGGGAAACCGTAATATCCAAGGTTTCTGATCTACCTTTTTCAAATCCTTGCACGTATTTCAAACTTAAAATCTGAAAACCTATGAAAAATTTATTTTTCTTAAAAGATAAATATTAACTTAATGGATATATGTATTTAAGAAAACAACTATGCTTATGATATATACACATATATATAAGATTTAGTTGAAAGTATATATATATATATATATATATATATATATATATATTCGATAAACAAAAATATATTAAAATCTTAAAACTTTATAAGTTTATAATTATATAAATAAAATAAATCATAAACTTATTTTCTAATACTCAAACTTGTAAACTATAAAGCTTAGATTTTATTTTATAAAGTTATAAAATAATAAAAGATATAAAACTTATAAAGACTTAGTGAAATTTTATAAAAATGAAACATAAAATTGTTTATAAGACTTAGGGACTAAAACGGACATTATTGAAACTTATTTTTAACTTAAAACCAAGTTCAAACATAAAATAACAAATCTTCGAAACTACAGGGACTGAATCTGTAATTAAACCAAACTCCTAGCAATCAAACCGGTCGCGAGTTCGACCCCTGTCTGCACCGGTTTCACCTCTGATTTATCAAAAAAACGTGTAACGGCCGAATTTATTACTCCTCGAGCTCCGACTCACGCATGCGACCCAAACCCAAGGATCTTTAATACTCGAATTCAATTCTTTCAGCCGCGGGATTCGAATTTGAATCCGTTGTACTCATCCGTTAACTCCCCAACCATACGAGCAATTAACTCTGGAATTGGGTATAAAATCCAGTTGCCAAACATCAACGACACATCACCTCAACTCCCTAAACTCTCAATTCAGTCGTTCGTCACCTACATTGCGCGATCGAACTCTTGGACCGTCGTATCTGAAGCTTGAACTCGTTCATCCGCAATCCGATATCAAAACAAGTAATTCAAATGCTCATTTTCTTCGTTTCCATACAAGGATCAAAAGCCCTCTGTCAAATTGCAATGACAGAGGGATATTCGATTCGTATTTGACGGATTTCAAGCCTAGGGTTCATCCGGAGATTGGGGGCGTTTAAAGCTTGTGTTTTTAAATTTCTTTTTTTTCGTTTATAACCAGCGAGACCCGTAGGCGGGTGGTTAGATGCATGTGTGTGTGACTCGGGTGGCCCGGGTTCGATCCGGCTAGCCCGAGTTTTGCCCATTTCATTTTTTAAAAACCTTTTTAGACAGAATTACTATTTCTAATAATTTTTATAAAATCTATGAAACTTTTATAAACTTAAAAACGATTTTTATTTACATCTTGGTATCCTGGAATTGTTTTAATTTATTTAACTTAGTAACTTGTAAATATTTAATCTTTAAAACAAATTTTAAATTCTTAAAAACTATAAAAATGCTTCAAAACTTTTATAAAAGTTATATTTATACAGAAACTATTTATATAAATCAGTAAACATAGGTTATTGTTTGAATTCTAAATTAAAAGAATTCTTTTATCCTAATTCTTAATCTAAAACTTATAAACTTTTAAATTAAACAAAAAAAACTTATATAACTTTTATAAAACTCAGAATAGTTTATAAAACTTTCATATTAATTAGAAATCAGAAAACTTATAAACTTGTGCAATTTATATTTTTTTTATTTTTCGAGACTTATTTATTTATTCAAATAAAAAAAGAGAGAATAAGTATACAATTATAAACTTATAAACTTAATAGAGATAGAAACTTTAATTTATTTAATATTTAAACTTATACATTTTATAAAACTTATAATTTATATAGACTTATTTATGATCACATAGGATGCTTTGGATCTAGCATATTTATTAAATAAACATTGTATTCTTGTTATTTGTTGTTTTAATTCTTGTATTGAATCTTGAAAGTCATTAATGAAATATTTAAACTTTAATAGTCAAACTTGTGCTTTTTGAATAACCGCGTTCGCCCCAACGTATAATCCGTCGTCGTTGGGGTGTGACAGATTTAGTCCCTGGTCTTTTAAACTTGCAGATATAGTCCCCCATCTTTATTTTCTCTTTCTATTTTAGTCCAATACATTAACTTTTGTTAAATTCAAATGTTAACAAAGGGGTATTTTTGACTCTTTATTTTTAGAAATGGAACCCAATTTACATTATACATAATTCCAAAAAAGTTTATTATTATTAGATTTAAACTAAAAAATAACGTCACAAATACCCTTCTTTGTCCCCTTTCTTCTCGCCAGACATCACCATACCATCACCGCCCACATCATACTACCACCAGTTGCGGGTCAATGATTTTCGGTTCCGTAATTTGATCTAATTAGTCTACGTAGTTGCATAATCGAAATCGCAACTCAATTTCGATCGTTCTGGTAACTTTCTTCTTGCACAAGTTTTGATTTGATTTGATTTGCTACTTCTGTAACTTCAATTATCTTGCACAATCACCATGACATCCCCGCGCCTCCGATTCCGATGACAGCATACCCACCGCCACCGCTACCGCTAGTTGTTCACCGTCATAGAGCTCGGTCGAATCTTCTTCTCGTGCTTAATTTTTTTGGACTCTTTACATTAATTTCCGATTAAATGCGAGCCGCTTCCTGTGAAGTAGAGAAAAGAGACAGCCAAGCAAGTTGTTTTCAATTTGGGTCAACGTAAAGTAATTTAAATCTCTGTTTCTCAATGTTTGTTACTCTTGCTTGAACCACTGCAACCAGAAATTGTAATAAACAAGAGTTGAAATGTAAAAGGGAATTGATAAATGAATTGAAATCGGGCTATGTATATAAACAATGTTTTCCCTAGTTAGATTTATCATTATCCTATACCAAACACATATGTTAGACGCTTCATATGCAAACAGTTTTTTGATAAATGAACTGATCTCTTTGAAAAGGAACCCTAGTTAAATAGGAATTAAAAGGAAAAAAAACAGAAATGTCCCTCCATTTAACGGTGAATATGGATGAAGTTAGGGGCGGGGAGCAAAATGGAGTAAAAATTGTAACCACGGGAAGCAAAATGACCATTTTCAAACTATTATAACAAAATGGTTAAAATGATGAAACCACATGAAACAAAACCAAAGTTTACTCTTTCTTTTTAACGTAGATGTGGGATCTATTTAGTATTTAGATAGATCTGTTTAGGTGATGATTATTTTTGAAAATATATATAATATAGAGTGGGTCTTATTTTTAAAATAAAAAAGTCAAAAATACTCTTTGTTAACATTTGGATTTAACAAAAGTTAATGTCTTAGACTAAAATAGAAAGAGAAAATAAAGATTGGGGACCATATCTGCAAGTTTAAAAGACCAGGGACTAAATTCAAGATTTAGATGAAACCATAAGGACCAACAGTAAAATTTACTCCTTTTTTAATAAACATGCTTTAAGTGTGATTTTTTATTAATCACGCAAAACGTGATTTTAGTAATAACGCTTTTAATGCTGCATTTTGGTCAAATATGAACGGCCGGTGAATTTTTTAGATTTTCCAATTATTTTTTTGAAATTTTAAATTATTTACGTGATTTTTTTCAAACGTGACAAAGTGAATTATTTTTGGATTTTTCAATTGTTTTTTTATTTATTTTTTGAATTTTTCAATTAGTTTTTAATTTATCAATTATTTGCGTGAATTTTTCAAACGTGAAAACGAGAAATTTTATTTTGAAATTTTCAATTGTTTTTCTAAACGTGATTTTTTTTTATTTCAAACGTGAATTTAAAGTGAATTTTTTTTATAATAACGTTACAGTGCTGCGAAATAGAATCACGCAAATCTAAAATTGTGTCGCCAGATCATGAATTGTAAAATGACGAAAATAACATTCACACCAAAATTAAAAAGGGACATGCGGCGCATCCATATTCCTTTGAACCATTCGTATGATTTAAGACCTTTTTATTTAATACTTCTCATATATATATATGGAAAGTTTCAAATCAGAAAACTAAATATTACGAGAACATGTATAACAATACGAATTATTCACTTTTTCAATTTTCAAAAGTTATAAAATATAAGAAAATAATATAAATGTAACGTTTATTCATTTTTCAAGAAATTCAAACAAAAAAAATACAAAAAAATTCCGTTCATATACATATACACACGTGTGTAACCTACAATTGTGTAGGTAAACTTTTAAATATATAAAAACATATAAAAAAACTAGTTTAATGGTTTTTTATGTATATAAACATAAATATTTGTATCTACGAAGGGTACAAATTTTAACTTTTTTTTATCATGGATCAAAAAATTAAACGATTTAGGTTTGTTCTCTCTGTTCTCGCATAATTTTCTTGTTTCGAAATGAACTTCCTCGTACGTGTACATGTACATGTAGTATGTACATATGTGTTAAAGGCGTCACATGTATTCCGTAATCAATTGATCTTAATAAATTAATTTGCTTTACAAAAAGTGTTAAAAATACTTAGTGTTTTAGCAGAAAGATTCTTTGTCCTTGATAGCAACAATTCTAAATAAGTGTACAAGTTGGCACATGTAAGTAGCATTGTCCTATAATAGAATATACCATACTCTACTTTTCATACCTGATGCTGTGGCTCGAGTTACCCGTACTGGCATCCGCTTTCGGTCCCATTCAAAGTTTAAGTTCAGACACTGGGAGTGTCCGGATCTCTCAAACTATTGCTCTGATACCAACTTGTAAGGCCCCAAACCCGGGAGGCCTCACTCGTTGGATTTACTCATTCACAAACAGTTCTTAAACATGAATATCAAATAACGCAGCGGAAAATTTCATTCAACATAACTAAAAACTTGTTCATACATGCAGAAGCGTACATTGTCAAATACATAAACTTAACATAAACAACTCATAACGGGATGCCAGTCTTCATGATCGACCGGGTAACTCTTCTCGCTTGCCAAGCATCACCGTCAATCGTCCATACATGCCTTAACCTGAATGTGCATACTAAATAGTCAGCTACGCTGGTGAGTTCTAGCATTTCATAAAAACTTTAACATCAACATTTGCCAAAAACGTATCATTCATTTAGTAAAACCTTTCACAAAAGCATGTAATAATCTAACATCTTTAAAAAGGTTTCGTACCCATATCATCATCAACATCATAATCATAAACACCGTTAAACGGATCGTTCATTAAAACTTTTAACATTCATTTAAGTCATACATTATTATCTAAATCTGTGTTACCCTTCGTTCCGTCATTTAGTATGGTATTGCCCCTAAGGCTAACTGCACGAAGACCGACAATACCATACATTCCGTCAATTCCCTTTTTGGTATTGCCCCCAAGGCTAACTACGCGAGGACCGACAATACCCATTCAGTTGCCCTTATGGCTCTCATGTCCATAAACCGACAACTTCCATCGACGGCCACGGCTCACGGCCAATGACACCGTCGGATCATAATTTAACCTTACATATGGTCACGTTAACCCCTGAGTAACCGTCGTTACTCCCTTTACCAGTTGTACAACATCATAACCATTGACATGCCACAGAGACAATGCCCCTGTTGTTCTTGTGGCACCTATGGCTCGCTGTCCATAATCTACCACAAGGCTAGGAATCTCATTTCTCAGACTTCATTCGTCAATTCCATTCATTCGACAGATTAGATTTGTAATGACTTCTTTAAAACCTTTACCTCTTTCTCTTCTAATTAAACATTTCCTCATTTAGACCGTTCATAAAACATTCGTAACCCTTTTTGGCAAAAACACTTCAAAACCTTTCCTTTCGTAAACATCGTTTCGTTAAAACATCATTTCGTTAAACATCATTTCGTTAAACATCATTCCGTAAAACATCATTTCGTTAAACATCATTTTGTTAAACATCATTTCGTAAGTATGCACACCAACCCAAAAACATTAACAAAACATTTAAAAGATGGCTCTAGAACTCACCTGATACGCTAATATGGGTTGTCCTAAACGAAGGTCCAACAACGTCACTTCCGATCTGAATTGATTAGTTAAATACACATCAGACCAATCCCGACTCTAACGGTTTAACCATTCTAACATACTGACTTCACTTAATCAGTTCTGATGTCTGCGCACTTAGCAAGTGCGCAGACCCTGCTTCCTGCGCACTTAGCAAGTGCGCAGACTATGCTGCCTGCGCACTTAGCAAGTGCGCAGACCCCTCTTCCTGCGCACTTAGCAAGTGCGCAGGTCCCTCCTCCTGCGCACTTAGAAAGTGCGCAAGACCTGCTCCGTGCGCACTTAGCAAGTGCGCACGACCTGTTCTTCGCGAAAAACCCTAACTTTCGCATTCGGGTCTGATCATGTCAAGATCCCGAACCTGTTGCATTCAAAACGTTCGTTTTCCATTAAGGAACTCAAATCCATGATTATCTTTCAGTTTCATCCGTTCAAATCTTATCTTTTCACCAAAAACCCGAAAAACCCAAAAACGAACTAAAACTCAGATTTAGGTCGGATTGTTACCTGAATCGAGCTTCTGATCCGGAGGTTCTTCTCACGAGTGCAAGAGACACGAGCGGGTGCAATCTTGTGCGATTCCGACACTTTCTCTCTCTACGGTTTTTCTCTCTCTAGAATTGCAAATGAGAGAAACATGTGGTGATCTTGGCTATTTATAGGGGAGACCTCCCCAAGCCCGGTTCGCGACTGACCCGGCCCGACTTCGGAAGTTTTCATTTTAATTCTCGACATTTTGGGATGTTACAAGTCTACCCCCCTTATAATAGGTTTCGTCCCCGAAACCTATCACAAGTCAAATAATTGAGGGTACGACTCCCTCATTTCCGCCTCCGTTTCCCATGTAGCCTCTGATCCCTTTCGGTGCCTCCATTGGACTTTAACCAACGGAATAACTTTATTACGCAAACGCTTCTCCTTTCGGTCTAAGATAGCCACTGGTTCTTCGATGTAATTAAGGTTGTTGTCGACCTCGATGTCAGTAAGTGGTACATGAGCCGATTCATCCGTCAAACACTTTCGCAAGTGTGATACATGGAAGGTAGGATGAATCCCACTTAACTCATCAGGCAACTCCAACCGATAAGCGACTTCCCCAACCCGTGCCATTATCCTGAACGGTCCGACAAACCTCGGACTTAACTTTCCTCTCTTCCTGAATCGTATGATTCCCTTCCAGGGCGACACTTTCAACATTACTCTGTCCCCAACATCAAACTCGATAGGCCTTCGTCGTATATCCGCATAGGATTTATGGCGATCTTGTGCGGCCTTCATTCGAGCTTTGATTTGATCAAACCTTTCCGACGTTTCTTTTATGACTTCTAGACTTCCTAAATCCTTCTGTCCAATCTCACCCCAATAAACCGGGGTCCTGCATCTTCTACCATACAACATTTCGTAAGGCGGCATGCCTATAGTCGTGTGATGACTATTGTTGTAGGAGAATTCGGCTAACGGCAGATGACTGTCCCAACTGCCACCGAAGTCGATAATACAAGCACGGAGCATATCTTCCAATGTCTGAATGGTCCTTTCGGACTGACCATCCGTTTGCGGGTGGTATGCCGTGCTGATATTAAGGCTTGTGCCCATCGCCTCATGAAATCTTTTCCAGAACCTCGATGTGAATCGTGTGTCCCGGTCAGATACGATCGTCAAAGGCATCCCATGCCGTGCTACTACTTCGTTGATAAACACTTCTGCTAACCTTTCCGACGAGAACGTCTCGCGAATAGGTAGGAAATGAGCACTCTTCGTTAATCGGTCCACAATTACCCAAATGGTGTCATGACCTTTAGCTGTGCGGGGTAGCTTGGTTATGAAGTCCATGGTAATGTGTTCCCACTTCCATTCTGGTATATCAAGTGGTTGGATCTTTCCATACGGTTTCTGGTGTTCAGCCTTTACTTGCGAGCAAGTCAAACACTTGCTTACATACTTCGTTACATCACATTTCATTCCAGGCCACCAGCAGTCCTTCTTCAGGTCTTGGTACATTTTGTTGGTACCGGGATGGATAGAGTAACGAGACTTATGAGCCTCATCCAAGATTTTGGTTCTAAGTTCGCCACCCATAGGTGTCCATAACGTGTTCTAACACCAAGGGTGTTATATTCCAACTTGTCTTGTTGGCCAACCATTCTTTCCTTCTTTATGTTTTCTTCTTTAAGTGCCTCATTTTGAGCCCTTTCGATTTCGCTCATCACATCCGATGTTACCACCAACTGGCAAACTTTCACTCTAATAGGAGTAGGCACATCCTTTTGGCTTAGAGCGTCAGCCACCACGTTTGCCTTTCCAGGATGGTACATGATCTCACAATCATAATCCTTCAGGAGTTCCAACCATCGTCTCTGCCTCATATTAAGCTCCTTTTGTTCGAAGAAGTACTTTAAACTTTTGTGGTCGGAGTAAATAGTAAACTTCACCCCGTACAGGTAGTGCCTCCAGATTTTCAATGCAAATACGACAGCAGCAAGTTCCAAATCATGAGTCGGATAGTTGACTTCGTGAACTTTCATCTGCCGCGACGCATACGCAATCACTCTACCGCGTTGCATCAACACACACCCTAATCCCTGACCCGACGCGTCAGAGTATACCACCAGGTCTTCACTGCCTTCGGGAAGGGCCAAGACTGGAGCTTGGGTTAGCTTCTCTTTCAATTCCTTAAACGCCTCATCCTGGGTCGAACTCCATTCGTACTTTACCTCTTTCCGAGTCAACTTTGTCAATGGCGAAGCTATTTTCGAGAAATCCTGAATGAATCTCCGATAGTAGCCTGCCAATCCCAAGAAACTGCGGATTTCAGTTGGAGTCTTAGGAATGTCCCATTCCCTTACCGTCACTATCTTTGCTGGGTCAACCATAATGCCGTTCGGGTTAATGATGTGACCTAGGAATTGGACTTCCCTAAGCCAGAACGCACATTTGGAGAACTTAGCATACAACTTCTCCTTCTTCAGAGCTTCCAATACTTCCTTTAAGTGACACGCGTGATCACCCTCATTCTTGGAGTAGATAAGGATGTCATCGATGAACACTATTACCGATCGATCCAGCATCGGTCGACACACCCTATTCATCAAATCCATGAACGCTGCAGGGGCGTTCGTCAATCCAAAAGACATTACGCGGAACTCAAAGTGTCCATAACGTGTGCGAAATGCCGTTTTCGGTATGTCTTCTTCCCTCACCTTCAACTGATGGTACCTGGATCGAAGGTCGATCTTTGAGAACCAACTTGCGCCTTGTAATTGATCGAACAGGTCGTCGATCCTTGGTAACGGGTACTTATTCTTCACGGTACGTTTGTTCAACTCGCGATAATCAATACACATTCTCATCGAACCGTCTTTCTTCTTTACGAACAACACCGGAGCACCCCAAGGAGAGATGCTCGGTCGTATAAATCCTTTCTCAAGTAACTCGTCTAGTTGCATCATTAGTTCCTTCATCTCTACTGGTGCTAGTCGATATGGAGCCTTAGCCACGGGCTGGGCATCTGGTACTAAGTCAATTCAGAACTCAATTTCTCTATCGGGTGGTATCCCAGGCAAATCCTCTGGAAACACCTCCGGGTACTCGCATACCACGGGTACATCGTCTAGTTCCTTCACTTCCTTACACTTGTCAATCACATACACCAGATGAGCCTCGCATCCGCGCCTCAAGTAATTTGTTGCCTTAATCATTGAGATGACGTTTGGCATCGGGGCGTCACGATCTCCAAAAACTTCGACTTTGCTACCATCCGGAGCCTTGAGTCGGATTATCTTTCGTTTACATATAATTTGCGTGTCATTGGCAGTTAGCCAATCCATGCCTAACACGACATCGAACCCTCCCAAAACCATAACACACAATCTGACAGGGAATCTATGACCTTCTATTTTTATCGTGGAGTTTTCAACTACATCGGTTACTCTTGCAGTTCTTCCCTCAGCGGTTTCTACGCTAAAGGCCCTTTCTAACTTACTGACAGTGTACTTCACGCGTTTACAAAAAGTCGCAGATATAAAACTCTTACTGGCACCCGAATCAAATAACACAGAAACAAGAGTGTTTTGAAGGACGAACGTACCTGACGCCACGTCGGGGTCCATTCTTGCCTGGTCTTGCGTCAGCGCGTACGCACGAGTCTTTGCTCGGGGCCTCTCTTCCCTCTTCTCCGGGCCTTTCCCCTTCCCGGCTTCACCCATTCTTGGTTTGGTTCATTCCCGGCTCAGATGACCGGCATCCCCACAATTATAGCACTTGTAGTGTTGTGTGCACTCACGGGAGTAGTGCCCGGTCTTGCCACACTTAAAGCACAAGTTAGATCCCAGTCTACATTCACCTACATGCTCCTTTCCACACTTCCTACAAACAGTCGGCTCATCCACCCGAGCCCTTTTATCGCGAGCCCCAAACATCTTTCCACCAGTTCGCTTGTTTGAGAAGCTCGGTCTCTTCTTTGGTTCCTCGATGGCGACGACATTCAGTGCCAGATCATCAAATACTACGCCGCTCAGTTCTACTACCGAATCATAGGTAGTAGGGGCGTTTGCCTTAACATAGGTGCGGACCTGGTCCGGCAACCCTTGAATGTAGCAGGAAATTTTTCTCTCCTCCGTCGTAACAAGATGTGGCACTAGACGTGCCAGTTCATTGAATCGGGTTGTGTATTGCCGGTGCGTCATGCTCCCGGCCTTCAAACCCAGAAATTCCCTCTCTACCTTCTCAATCTCGTTCCTCGGGCAGAAATTCTTGATCACCAAAGTTTTCAAGTCAGCCCACATCATCGAGTCAACAACCTCATCCCCCTTAGCCTGACGTACACCTTCCCACCAGTGGGATGCTTCCTCCCTCAAGGAGTTAGCAGCAAACTTCACTACTTGATTAGCTCGACACTCGCTCAGACGGATGGCGGCTTCCATACGTATTACCCAATCAAAAGTAGCCACCGCGTCCTTCTTCCCAGTCAGGACCGGCGGGTCACATGCCTTAAAGGACTTATAGTCGCATCCGCGAGCAGGCGGTGCGTTGCCGGTCTCGTTGTTCTGGGCACCAGTTGCCGCACTAGATCCGCCTTCCCCACTAACTTTCTTTAATGCTTCAGCCAACAGACTTGGCAGACAATTCTTCATAAACTCGGAGAACTCTCGAGCTATGGCTGCTCTCACTTCTGGTTCAAAAGTGAAAGGTTGTTCTGCAACTTGTGTCTGTTCAATTCCATGCACACTAACCGTCGGTTCAGTGTGAACACTTCCTTCTTCGCTGTGCTCTTGGCGCGCAGGAATCCTGCCACGCCCACCATTTCGACCGCCGGTACGACCACCGGTACGGCCACCACGCCTTCCGTTCCCTCTCCTCGCCATTTCATTCTATAAGACAAGAAATCCAATGTCATCACGCTAGTTAACAAATAAAATTCAATAAGTACTGTAAGATGTTAATATACACTGGCCATCTGCAATTAACCATTACACTACCTTTCGATTTCTATTTGACCACCTTTGTGATTCCATCAGAACACAAGTCCTTTCCTAACCCTTTCTAAGGCATACTACATACACATACTCTACTTTTCATACCTGATGCTGTGGCTCGAGTTACCCGTACTGGCATTCGTTTTCGGTCCCATTCAAAGTTTAAGTTCAGACACTGGGAGTGTCCGAATCTCTCAAACTATTGCTCTGATACCAACTTGTAAGGCCCCAAACCCGGGAGGCCTCACTCGTTGGATTTACTCATTCACAAACAGTTCTTAAACATGAATATCAAATAACGCAGCGGAAAATTTCATTCAACATAACTAAAAACTTGTTCATACATGCGGAAGGGTACATTGTCAAATACATAAACTTAACATAAACAACTCATAACGGGATGCCAGTCTTCATGATCGACCGGGTAACTCTTCTCGCTTGCCAAGCATCACCGTCAATCGTCCATACCTGCCTTAACCTGAATGTGCATACTAAATAGTCAGCTACGCTGGTGAGTTCTAGCATTTCATAAAAACTTTAACATCAACATTTGCCAAAAACGTATCATTCATTTAGTAAAACCTTTCACAAAAGCATGTAATAATCTAACATCTTTAAAAAGGTTTCATACCCATATCATCATCAACATCATAATCATAAACACCGTTAAACGGATCGTTCATTAAAACTTTTAACATTCATTTAAGTCATACATTATTATCTAAATCTGTGTTACCCTTCGTTCCGTCATTTAGTATGGTATTGCCCCTAAGGCTAACTGCACGAAGACCGACAATACCATACATTCCGTCAATTCCCTTTTTGGTATTGCCCCCAAGGCTAACCGCGCGAGGACCGACAATACCCATTCAGTTGCCCTTATGGCTCTCATGTTCATAAACCGACAACTTCCATCGACGGCCACGGCTCACGGCCAATGACACCGTCGGATCATAATTTAACCTTACATAGGGTCACGTTAACCCCTGAGTAACCGTCGTTACTCCCTTTACCAGTTGTACAACATCATACCCATTGACATGCGACAGAGACAATGCCCTTGTTGTTCTTGTGGCAACTATGGCTCGCTGTCCATAATCTACCACAACGCTGGTGAGTTCTAGCATTTCATAAAAACTTTAACATCAACTTAGCAAGTGCGCAGACCCTGCTTTCTGCGCACTTAGCAAGTGCGCAGACTATGCTGCCTGCGCACTTAGCAAGTGCGCAGACCCCTCTTCCTGCGCACTTAGCAAGTGCGCAGGTCCCTCCTCCTGCGCACTTAGCAAGTGCGCAAGACCTGCTCCGTGCGCACTTAGCAAGTGCGCACGACCTGTTCTTCGCGAAAAACCCTAACTTTCGCATTCGGGTCTGATCATGTCAAGATCCCGAACCTGTTGCATTCAAAACGTTCGTTTTCCATTAAGGAACTCAAATCCATGATTATCTTTCAGTTTCATCCGTTCAAACCTTACCTTTTCACCCAAAACCCGAAAAACCCAAAAACGAACTAAAACTCAGATTTAGGTCGGATTGTTACCTGAATCGAGCTTCTGATCCGGAGGTTCTTCTCACGAGTGCAAGAGACACAAGCGGGTGCAATCTTGTGCGATTCCGACACTTTCTCTCTCTACGGTTTTTCTCTCTCTAGAATTGCAAATGAGAGAAACATGTGGTGATCTTGGCTATTTATAGGGGAGACCTCCCCAAGCCCGGTTCACGACTGAACCGGCCCGACTTCGGCCCGCTTGAACTCGTTAACTTTATTTCTCGACATTTTGGGATGTTACACGGCGTATCCACCACCCCTTTAACATCTCATGAATACTCCTTTGATTAGCATTAAGCGTTTCTCATCATTTATTTAATAGCATGACTTCCTCATGCTTTTATCCCATTCTCGTCCTAATTCCTCGTAAAGGCGTCTCTATGATGTATTAAAGAGGTTTATATATAGGGTGTACCAGCGGCGTACCCACCACCTCTATAATACATTACATATATTCCTTTATTTAGAATTAAGCCTTCTTTATTCATACTTATCATATATTCTAAACTGGGGTGATTATCCTTCCAGAGTAGTACCTCCAACAGAGATGTTCCTAGGAAAGAGTGACGGGTCTATGAGAGATTTATACACCACTCTTTCCTTAGACAGAACATTTCATTTATCAGATAACTACATACCGGTCGGAAGTTCTCCCGTACGTTTACTATATTCTTATTACTTTTATTTAGTATATACCCCTAAACATTCATAATGGTTTCACCACGAAGTACCAAGAGGTTTATATATAGGAAGTACCAGCGGCGTATCCATCACCCCTTGGATACGTCGTGACTAATCCATTATTCCCGTTTAGTGTTTAGACTATTTCGTCATTACCCCGCACATAAACGCGCCACACCGGGTCTTCTAATCCTCCTCGGAGTGTTTGGGTGTGTTATGGTGTTTGTGTGTGTTGTTTGTGTTGAATGAACGGCTCTAACATCTATTTATAGGCTTCCTCGAGGTCCATGTCGGACCGACATGTCATCCCAAGTCGGTCCGACTTCGGCTAAAGTCGGTGACACGCGTCAAAACCTCTTTTTTTGCTTCTGCAGCACATATCGGACCGACGTCTAATCCATGTCGGTTCGACGTCCAGATGTCGGACCGACGTGTAAACCATATCGGTCCGACGTGGGTGCTGAGTCATCAAAACACCTGTCAAAGCCTCCTGAATTGCTTCAGCAACACATGTCGGACCGTTATGCTTAGGATATCGATCTGACATACCTTATTTTCATATTCTCCTTGTTGAAACACCCCGTTTTCATATATTATGGCTCATGTAACTCTTTTTCTAGCTCAATATATGTTTATGTGAAGTTTTAGACTATTTCCGGATGAATAGTCTTCCAGTTTCGAACCCGGTTGGGTTCTTTGGCCATGTTTCTTATCCGACACGTGTCCTAACCTATTGTTAGAAGTTTTTGGGATGTTACACTTGGCTCCATGCTTGAATCATTTTCTACTGCTCGCATGGCCATCACGCTAAGGTCACTGTTTTGTGATCTTTTGGCACTAGCCGAAAATCATGAATTGTTCTTGAATTCTCTCAACAGAACCTAGCTACCTTCATTTCACAGAAAAATTGTAGGCCCTCTAATTTCTCATGTGGGGGTTGGGGTGGTCCCGTGGCCGTTTCAGTAGTCATGGACGTGGTCGAAGATCGCCACTGTCAACTATGTCGGAAGGAGGGTGAATATATGCTTCCCTATTGATGCAAATCTGGCCCAGGAATTCCAAGCTCAGTTTCATGTCACCAGCAATGAACCCGACTGGTATGTTGATTCCGACACAACGGTCCACATGACTCCATCTGCAGCAAATAATGTAACACCCCAAAAGACCCTTGATCCAAAAGTTCTGACGTATTATATTTGGATCAAGGAAAAAACAAGAGAAGAGATACACTTTTAACCCTCGACCTTTCAAATGTACACGGACCGGAACGTGCCTTAAATTTTTGGAGGATGAAAAAAAAAGATTGAAGTAAAAATATTATAGTAGAGATGATTAATTAAAAGTTTAGTTTGTGTTTTTTTATTTAGTTGATGTATTTTGTTTTTTTTTTAATTTATGTTTTTTGTCTAATTTAATTAATGATTAATACTTAATTTATACTCTATAATAAATAATTGCTTCATATTCATTTTCATCATGTTTTTTACCGTCTCTCTTATTAAATACCCCTCTATCTTTTAATAATAATATATTTTTAAATAAAATACTAATCTTTATAATAATAAATCTCGTAACATATTTTGACAAGTGTATATCATATGTTTTTTTAACAGCAATTTGGATCACTGACAGGTCATTGGCCCACCCAATCATCTTCACCACCCTCAGGATGAAATCCACCATAGATGAGAAAACCCCGTGGCCTAACCTAGACCTCCCCTTTTTTTATCACAAGTGGGACTTGAACCCAAGACCTCTTCATTTTAGAGAAGTCTTGGTATGAGTGTATATCATGTTAACAAATTATATTGTATTCCACGGGTTTATTCAACCTGTGTAAAACACGAGTTTTAAAAAAAATCTTTTATTACTTAATATATAATATTATATTTATTCAATCTGTGTAATACACGGGATTTTAACCTAGTTAAATTTATATAAACAAACATTTAATTTTCACACTACTCACTTTCACATGGATATAACATTATATCCCTTACCATGTGAAAGTGGTGTGAAAATCTAACATGGTGAGGTGTCGCCCACGTGGCGTGCACTTTATTTTCACATGAGCCTCACTCTCATGGAACATGCCCTAATGGTGAAGATTAAGCATGTGATTAGGCGATTAGCTATGCTTTAATCATGGGTGGCTCAAGTGTATTGTCAACCCAAGCTAAGGTTTAAATGAAAAATAAAACGTAAACAAGACGTCGTTATGTACACATGAAAAGATTTTACTACATGGCTTTTGAAAAATGAGCTCAAGTTTTTAATTCGATTCTGACCCCTAAATTACTTGAGCTGCCCATGGCTTTAACATAGGTGTGTCAGACACAAGGCAAAAGCTCCCACGGGGAGGGGGTATCTTTGTTCCACGAATCTGGTAAAAAGACAGCTCCAACCTTATAACTGATTCTATCAAATATTCCTTATGCTTTCAACTTTGCGGCTCAAACCAAATCAATCTCACATGCTCTTTCTTTCAACTTGCAATATTCTAATCATACACTACTACTTACAACTAGTAAAATTGCACATAATTAATACATGTTTAGGCATGCATGCAATGACCCGCTGCATGAATCATATACAAGGGGGAGATCCATGCATGAATATCATTTGTTAATTACAAAAACAACCATAAACTATAGTTTTAAAACGTACTATATGGAGAAGAGTTAATGGCCATGACTTGCAACTTAAACACAAGATTCTGGTAAAAACTTAATTAATTCTTAACTCGAATCTCTATACTTAAATTATCATATCAAGCAAAAGCAAACTATAATACTTTAATTACATTATTGAATGAAAAATGGTATGCATGTGCATTTTGATCCTCTTGGCGCTTTCAAGAGCTGGGAAGAGGAAAGCTGTCAATGGGCTCTTCGATCCCTCCCCATACTTTGGATGTGAAAAGGTTTAAAAAAATAAAAATAAAAAGAGGCTTTTGTTTGATTACCTTTATTCAATATTAAAACTATAGTCTTACAAATCGAATCAAACTTCAAAGGTTCCTTCTCTTCAAGTGTTTAAAGACTCACATGTTTGATATATCCTTCAAAAAAAATATTATGCATATTTACAACAATCTTGTGCCAGATTGTTTGAAGCCCGGTCTCTATTTTGTAGTAAAAAACAAAAGAACTTGTCAATTTGAATATAATTAAATACTAGCAAAAAGGACGATTATAATTAATAAAGTGAAAGGTAAACGGACAAAGTTCATGTCATGTACTTCCTGATGTTCGATTGGTGGATCTTGTTGGTTTTCCTCTGTGTGATGCTTCGAGTTTGGTGTCTCTTTTGTAAGGTGTTCTTTGCTAGCTTTATAACGAAAACTTCGATATAAAAAAGTTACGAAATGTTCTTCAACTTTTTAGGAAAAAAGTCGGTACAAAAAGGAAGTGTTTAGTATATTTTCAATAATAAAAAGATTTTTGGAGAAAAGCATGGGTATTCACTTTTATGATTTCTAAAAAGTTTGCCTTTATAACTTCACAAAATACTTTTACGTGGTTGAATAATACACATATTTTAGTTACAGAAATGCTTACATGTTACGAAAAAAATGTAAACCTGATTTCATGTTTAAAAAGGTAAAAAAAAAAGAACATGTCTTTTAATTTGTATTATATGTTCAGATGTTTCTTTGTTGGTTATTTAATGGTTATAAGTAAATTACATATATTTACCTAGAAGAGGGGTGGGGTTAAACGGACCGGCGAAAACACCTGCCTCTGTCAATACCGCAAACTTACACCCGATCAGGGTCTGCTCACCAAGACCATACAGCAACAACGGCTTTATGACTGTTTAAGGATGGCTAGTGATGATAAAAGATGTATTTTAGGGATTCTATGAATGATGAAAAAACCTGATTTTTCGCTGATGTCGAGTAAATAGTGTTCAAGGATGGCTAGGGAAGGAAAGATGGACTCCCTCCACCTTAAGAAAAGTTATATTTTAAATGTCGTAATTAACCTGAGATAAAAAATAAAAAATATATATATTATTTTATTTTATTTTGTAGCGGCCGACGAAAATCCGCTGGTAATCATTAATCCAAAAAAAAAATAAAAGAAAATTTAATGTTCTAATGGTTGTCATTAAAACTTCGTGAAACTTTTACCCACCCCCTATTTTCTCCAAAGAGAACTCGTCGTATAACCAGGGGCGGACCTACATAGCTCGGAGGGGGTTTACCGGAACCCTCCGAGTTTCGAAATTTATATAGAACGGTATGTAAAAACACTGGGGTGAACCCCTTAAAAAATATAGAGTGAACCCCCTGAAAAAAATTCCTGGATCCGCCACTGCGTATAACCGATGGTTAGTATCTTCACCGGTGAATAGTTCCGTTGGTAAAAGTCAGTTGGAAATGGGTAAAAGATAATAGTTACATATCCTAACGCATTTCCAGTATTTCACCTTGTTATCGAATAGAATCGATCATAACACTATTTAAACTATGAAAGGAATCTCAACTTACATATATAAATTAATACTAGTAAAGGAGGGACGTTTAAGTAGTGTACCCTTTCGGTAGCGTATAAAGTTGGGTAGCCAAAGCAACTAGTTAATATCTGTTTAGTTTAATAGCCCACCAAACGTACAAAGATTCTTTTCGGTTTGACACAAGTTTACTAACTTAATAAATGAAAATCTTACTTGTCACATATCATTTTTTAATACAAAGAACCCATCATTTTTTCCGCCCAAATTCCTAAAAAATATTCTTTTAATTTTTGTTAGATTAGTTTTAATATGGAAATATAATATGACATTTAAAATAATAACAATTTTGATTTAATTATATATGGAAATTAAATTTAAAATGTAATTAAAAAATTATTGAATTCTTAACAAAATTCATATTCTATTTTCAAACTAACGTTGACAAACCAAATAATCGACTTCATGTTTCATCTTTCCATATTTGTTTATTTTTTCATGATTTTTTCCTTTATTTTCAATCGAAGACAATTCACGAAAATCATGCAATTTGTTCTATATAAGTTGTTACTTATTTAATTAATACGATTTTTTATGAGTTTGCGATGAAAATAAGAGTCGATGACTGTCATTATTCAAGGGTTGGTTTGTTTTTTAAAGAGCCTGTGTTACACGTGATCAACTTTATGTCACGTTATCCAAAGTTAAAAGTAGAAAAATACTAAAATTGTTGATCTTAGATAAGGATAATAAAGTTGCTAACGTTACATCAAATATTATATACAAAGAAATAGTTACAGATATGTGAATTATATGTGTAATTTTTCATTGTCTTTCACTATTATATAAAATAATTCATTTCACTGAAAATGAGTGTATACAATGATTTACATCTTTTTTCGTTAATTAGCATGTGTAATACATGGGTTTGTAAGCTAGTATATAATATTACTGTCGAATACACCAAAAGCTGAATGCTTTCCGTAGGTCATGGAGCTAAAGACTTGTTATATTTTATAACTAAGGTAGCAGACAACAAAAGGGATCATACACTGGTCAAGAATTGATATATAGTTCCTATCTTTTTCTTTTTTTCATTATTATTATTATTAATTATTTATTTTCTTTTTTGAAACAGCAAAATTGAAGCTTCTATTATTCACCCAAAGCCCTCAATAGCGAGATGCTAAAGGGGAAGAAGAGACAAATAAACACCAAAGTAGCATGGGGTATAATGGCATGGCAATTCCACTAATGTCATGTCAATGGGGTTGGTGAAACCTTACTTTGCATTTCTTATTTCTTGTATGTCATGATCTCGGTAGTCTTGTTGTTTTGGAAGTTTTCAAGCAAACTCTTATTGTCTTTTTTGCAATGGTGAAACATGCACACATGATACAAAAGATTTTATTTTGGGACTTTGTATTTATTTTAAGCTAGGGTTTCATGAGTTATACACTTTAAGACACCCTCATGAATAAGAAAAGATCTCTTAAGATCTCTAACTCCCTGGTCCACATACGTCTATCAACCATGTAAACAATGTTATGTGATTGTTTTCTATTCTATTTTATGTGTTTGATATAACACGAAAATTGTTAAAATTTGTTTCTATATATATTTTGAAGATATTGAATTTAATTTCTAGAGTAAACTTATGTTTTGCTCCCTATGGTTTGACCATTTTATCCATTTTGCTCTAATAGTTTGAAAATAGCTATTTTGCTCCATGTGGTTACACTTTTTTCTCCAATATTCTCTCTATCCCTAACTCCGTTTATTATCCCCGTTAAATGGCAGTCACGTGCCCCTCACATAAGGGGCATTTATGTCTTTTTCATTCAAATCAAATTCGACGATCGCAAGTGATTTGGGAAAAACCCCTAGTTAAATACAGAAATGCCCCTCATGTGAGGGGCACGTAACTGTCATTTAACGGGGATAATAAACGGAGTTAAGGGCAAGAAGAATATTGGAGAAAAAATGTAACCACATGGAGCAAAATGGCTATTTTTAAACTATTTGAGCAAAATGATTAAAATCGTCAAACCACGGGAAGCAAAACAAAAGTTTACTCTAATTTCTAACTAGTTTGAGATCGTCTAGATGAAGTTGTGAGGGTCATACGTAGAGAGGAGAAAATATGTAATTTTTTTTTTCCACATTTGTAAGCATAACAATGACTTTCCATCTGTGCGTGGGGTTTTTTTACTATGATAATAGAAATGAGAGTGGTAGAGATCATTTTGACTTTGTGTTGCCCCACGATCTGTGTATTATAAACTTGTTCTTTAAGAAGAGGAATCACATGTGAATACTTTTATTATCCTTCTAATTACGAACTATTAACTCTCATTGCTATTGTCTGACTAGCATAATAACTTGAAAAATGGGTTTTGTTTACAAGAAAATAAAAAGGAAAAGAAGCGTAATAAGAAATGTCATCTCATTTAAGGTGTTACTCCGGTTGTTATCACTTGTTAATTAACGTTGTAATTTAGTAAAGTTGGTCATAGTTACTATTACTAAATCTTTCGATGGGGGAGTTACTAGTTCATAACGGAACAGTGGATACGGTCGGCCAACTGTTCCTAATAACTCTCGGGATCCTAACGGGGTCTCAAGTCTGTGGGTTGTCCCGTGAGTTACTATTCGGACTAATATTATCTTGTCGACCGGTGTACAACAAGTCGTGTAACTTATTTTGGAAAGTCGGAATGCTCAACTTCCTCCAAAGCTACTTTATGAACGCTCGGACCTAACAATTTATATTCTTAAAATAGTTATCTTTACTTATAATATTATAATAAATAAATATAACTTTCATTCTCAAGATCATGTCTTGTGGCTCCCTCTAGAAGTCCTCTGAAAGTTAACACAAGAGAAGTAAAGAGATACTGACACGCTTTATAAGGTCCAGCTAGGACTCGAACAACTCGTTGAATACCCAAACATCTAATCAACCCATAATATTAAATCTACACTGGTCGGGCCCTTGATAGCACCAAGATTTGTATATAGATCGTAAAAACTCGAATAAGCCTCCCAAACAAGAAGTCTTGCTTAAATAACGTACAAGATTTAAGATTATTAAGTTGGTTTAAAGATCACATATTCTTGTCTTTTTAATATAAATTAAAATAAAGACTTTAAGAACATACATACTAAAAATACTTCATTAATTAATTAAAGTTCAACCAACCCAAGCAACGCAGGAGGACTAGCTAAGAATGACCATACAAGTGGCTCCACTAACCCTAAGACAATGTGTGAAAGTGTTCCAACACCAAGAGAGAATGGGTATAGGTTGCCTCTTGTTTACTCGAACGAGAAGAATCATTTCATATTACAGAACTTAAAAAAGGAAAATAAATAAAGAAAAGCCAAAACAGACCAAAATTGAGGGAGTTACAGCTCTAGCAGGGCACTAGGGCCTTCACACCCTCAATCTTGGACACCTAAAGGCTTGGAATGAGCTTGCTACTTATAAGTTGAGATCTGGGTAATGCACAGCCGTGCATTGGGACCCATTTCGCAGGCTCAATGCCACTTTAGTTGTGCATCCTTCAGTTTTGACTATTGTTGAATTTTGACTTCTTGGGTGTACGAACGTCCGATTGGCTTCAAGGTGCTGATTTTCCTTTATTTTGAGTGATTTCTTCATGTTTTTGCAAACAAAGGATAAATATCTTGTTGTAACACAATCAAATAGATTAAGTATCAATTCCTGTCAGTTTGTTTAAAATTGTGATTAATATGTGAATAATTGTGCATGTAAAATATGTATAAATGATGGCACATCAATGGCCAGTGTATATTAACAGTTTACCTTACTTATTATGATCTACTTGTTAACTAGCATGGTGACATTGAGTTCCTTATTCCTTATCTTTTAGTTGAATAGTATTGCCAGAAGAAGAGGGGGAAGTCGAGATGTTGGACGTACCAGACGTTGTGGTAGGCCACCTGTCAACCAAAGGCAGAATGATGAGGAGAGTGTACATACGGGGTCCAGCTGACCCTCATGAGTAATATGTAAGGACTCTGTCGGTTGAGAATCACGAAGAAAAGTTTAGCTTTGAGCCAGTGTTCAAGGCGGCTCTGGCACGTGAGACGAATCACTTCTTGCTGACCACCATGCCTTCTCTATTAACTAAGGCCATGAAGGCAGTGAAGCGGGAAACCGGTAGGACCTCTGGTGTGGGGCCGGTAATTGACAGTGAGGATGAAGAGGGTGAAGGAGGACCCACCTATGGTTGCTCCTACAAGGGATTTCGGGATTGTGACCCTCCAATTCTTAATGGCAATAAGGTTGTTATCACCACCGTTAATTGGATAACGAGGATGAAAGCCACTATTAACATGAGTGAATGTCGCGGGGATCAAGCAGATAAGTTTGTCGTGATTTCATTCAGGGAGGAGGCTCTGCACTGGTGGGAGATGATAAACCAAGCCAAGGGAAAGTGTGCAATGAAGTTGATGAGGTGGGAGCATATGAAGGAACTAGTATAATCAAGAAATTGTGCTCCCGGAATGAGCTTGACAGAATGAAAAAGGAATTCTTGGTAGTGAAGGCGGGTAGCATGACCCACCGTTAATACACGTCAAGATTTGATGAAATGGCAAGATTGGTTCATCGCCTTGTTACCCCCAAGTAACTAAGAATCAATTGCAACATCCAAGGGTTGCCTCCGAAGGTTCGCACTTTCGTAAAGGCCAACCGACCAACTATCTTTGATTCAGTCTTGGAACTTAGTGGAGTGTGTATAATGATTGGGGTATAGAAGATTCTACTTCCGCTGAACCAAAGAAGAAATTAGCTTGGTCTAGAAAGCAAACCAGGGGAAATGTGTTTGGTCACAAGGACAAGAAGTTGACTATGGACGCAGAGAGTATGTGTGGGAAGTGTGGGAAGAAACACATGGGTGTATGTAGGACATGGTCAAACTTGTGCTTCAAATGTGGCAGGACCCGTCTTTGACCCGACCCATCAAGATTATCCAACAGCCAACACTATTAGAAAAAAACATATTTGTTAAAAACTATTTTTTTCTAGTATAATGTGATTGATTTTAACTATTTTTTGTTTTTCTATTACGTAACTAGTACAAAAACTAATTTAGTACAAAAAAAAGGATAGACACTATTTTTTTTCTAGTATAATGTATACATAACTATAACCAGACAGAAATGTAGAAAATCGTTCATTCTATTACAGTGTAATGCAAATTAATTAGCAAATATATTGGTTGATTAGTTTGTTACGAAACTACAAACGCTCACTTTTTAATGCCAAAATCTAGGAGTTGGATTTTTGTCTCCCATCACAATGATGATCGACCTGGACAATCAACAATATCATGATCAATCACCTACAATAATACAAGTGAACATGTAGGGTTTAAGGTATTCTATTGCTTGTTATGTCACTACAAGAATTTTAGGCAGTTTCAACGACCTGTCTCGACGACATGTCGTCGAGAAAGCCTATCTCGACGACATGGCGTCGATATTGCTTCCGTCGGCAAAGCTTAGTCGAGACTGCTTAAAATGTCGTCGAGAATTAGTCGTCGAGATAGGTAACCCTTTTCTCGACGACATGTCGTCGATATTGCGGCGTCGGAAATGGTTTTTACTTTTAAAAATAAATATAAAATAAATTAAAAATACCCTTTCTCGACGACCCAATCTCGACGACATGTCGTCGAGATTGGTATAAATTATATTTTTTTAAAATTTTAAAATTTTTTTCCTGATTTTTATACAAAACAAAAACTCAAAACCTGCCAAACCTGTTATATAAATTAAAACATTACACAAAATAATACATAAAACATTCAACAAAAATAAACAAAATGTGTAAGTTATTGAAAAAAAAATTAAAATGGCCAATTGCGACGACATGTTGTCGAGACTGCCCTTTTATGTCGTCGAGATTGCCCTGAGATGTCGCCGATGAGCGCCAAAACTTTTCACTTTTTCCCGCTGGACCATCGCCGACGACATGTCGTCGAGAAAAGGTGAAAATAGTCAAAAAATTTGACTGGGACCATCGCCGACGACATGTCGCCGTATTTGGGTGCCCTATCTCGACGACACTTGTCGTCGAGATTGCCTCGACGAAACTGCTAAGATTTCTTGTAGTGTACGGTTTCTGCATGTAGGACCTCTAGGATGGCTTCATGTTTGCACGATAGAATGCTCATATAATTGCATCCATCATATTTCTTTCCTTTAAATCATGTCTATCCTTTTTTTTTCCTTGTAACAATAAAGGTGTCACGTAATTTGTGCGTAAAATAGACAACTATATATGCTTGTAGATGCGTTTATGTCGTATACAACGGTTGTACCTTTGTTTTTTTGTTTAACCGTTTGTGATTCGTGAATATTACTATAGATATTGTTGGAAGTTTGTGGAAAATTTTTTGTCGGAAAGTGGTGGGAGATGTTGTCGGAAATGTGTCCGCTGCGGAACCCTATTTTCTATGGGAAAGTTGACGGAAATCTGTTTTACTGGGAAAATTGTCAGAAATTTGTGGGAAATATTTTCCCAAGACCTTTTTTCCCACAAAGTGTTTTTTGTCCGAAGTTTGTGGGAAACACCGTTTTCCAACGACCTTCCCACAAAAAGCTTTGTGGGAAAACTGTCCAATTTCTAGTAGTGATTCCGCACGCGTCAGTTAGATCATTTGAGGGCTAGGATTGAATCTTGCCATCTTTAGTGAATACAGTTGACACTAAAATAAGAAACTTAACTTGAATAGCATATAACGACTTAAAGAAGTGAAACACTTGTACATCTCCCAAACATGGATTTGAATTGGCTAGTTACTTAACAGAAGTGTATCACTTGAAAATAAAAGACGCATAGCCCTATCAAACGGGTGGTTTTCCTTATCGTTTAAGGACAAAGAAACAATCTCCTCCCAAATAATAAAGAGGAAGAGAAAAAAAAAGTGGCCGCAAACATAGGTACCGGCCTTCACCTCACTAGCTAGCTAGCTTAACTAGTTACGAGTTGTTTAGTTGTGAACGGAATGGCCAACACCAGGACTATGACCAGGTGTAGTGGGTCGAAAAGCGTCCACACCGGAAGGTGATGGCACTTGGCTAGGGTTTGTAGCATCATTTTCTTCTGCCACCTGTTTTCTCTCAGGGCATTTGTTGGTGCACCCAACATTTTCAGCTAGTTTCCTTGCATCACTCATTTGTGTCACTTCAATGGTCACAACTAACAGGATGAAAACATAACACAAAAAGTTTCTACCCATTAATCTTGCCATTTTATAAATTAGAATGAAAAGATTAATTAGGGTGATATCTAGTCCTTAATAGAGAGGACTTTTGGCAAGTTATTTGATGATAAATTCCTTGGTATTTATAGAGATGAAGAGGTTGAAAAAGGTAAAAGTGGTAGCATGCTCGGGCCCAAACATCATATAAATAAGGAAAGTACATTATGGTGGGGCCCAAGAGTATATGTCTTAATCAAAGACGATGTTTTTTATTAGATACTCCATTTACCAAAAAGATATAGTTTTAATGATTATATTTAAGGTTCCTATCTAATGCACCAATAATCATCATAAAAGTAAAAGGAAAGATAAGTTCATTCGACATTAGTAAATTTAACCTTATTGTTTAATTAGTACTTACTTATTCATGAGTAAGAGTATAAAAATTGGTGTTACATTGACCTATATTTCTAAAGACAAAAATGCATAATTTATAAATTAAGGAGATATAATTTATAATATATACTTTTTTTATTAATTAAGGAGATATAATTTATAAAAGGTCGATGAGTTTTTATCTCCTAGATTTCCTAATGTTTTTAATATGGATATATTTTAGAGGGGTGGAATTTGGGGTGGCACAGGACACCTAGGGGAATCGAAGAAGGCCAGTTAAAAGAGCTTCAGGACGACTTCTTGGGTATTCTTTTTCTAATGAATGGGACTGTTATTTGGGATTTGGATCCGCAAGATGGTTTTAAAGTCGAGGAAGTTAGAAAGTATATTGATCGTATTTTTGTTCCAGAAAAGTTAATATCTTGGTGTAGCGTTTGCTTATTGATCGTCTTCCCACGAGAGTAAATGTAACTAAAGGTATGGATATCCCAAGTATTTTGTGTCCTAGTTGTTCAAATGCGGTGGAATAGGTAGATCATCTTTTTGGTGAGTGTCGCGTTGCGATCAAGACTTGGAATGCTATTTCGATATGGTTATAGGTTGATTTTCCATCTTTTCTAAAGCCGCACACTTTGTGTGATTGGATGGCTCGCTTTGTCTAAAGTCAAGAAAGATATGTTGGAAGCCATTATTATGACGGGTTGGTGGATCTTATGACGGCTCATGAACTGATCTATTTTTGGTTCCACTGATGTGAAAAAGGATCTCATTTTTTATTTCATAGTTCAGCTTTCTTTTTGTGGTATATGGTAACAGAAATCGAAAGGTGAAGATTAGTTGAGTCGAATGGCTTAAAAACCCTCTATTGGTCATGTAATTCTTTGATTGTGGTCCCTTCTATGATTTTATAGTCAGGGCGTTTTAGTTAATATATATCTCTCCATCTTTTAAAAAATGTGGAATTGCATATGCATCCCCTTAATTTTAAAACCTAATTGCAAATATATCCAACCGAAAACTTAAATTACATATATCCTCTTATTTTAAAACATAATTACGTCTTTTAAAAAAGGTGAAATTACATATATCCCCTTTGTTTTTGTTTTCCTACAGTTGCTTTTAGGCTCTTTAATCTGAGACAGACAGGTTATATTACTCAACAAAACTTTCAAGTATGTATACTTTCTTAATCTTCAACCATTTATTTTTCTACCTTTTGTTTTTCTTTTTTTGATCATGATTTCTGGTAGGGGTGAAAGTTTTGACCTATTTACTTATAGATGGGTAAGTTTGAGTTGTATTTATGTTCAATAAGTCAAAGAAAACTTAATTTAAAAAAGACGTTCCAAATAGGTTGAAGAGGGTGCTCAAAGTGTTGATATATGTATTTATTTTGTGTTTTTATTTCAGCAAGAGTATTTACGTTGTATGTGTATGACCGATTGAATATGTATTGGCTTCATGACCGCTATATTAAAACCCTAATAATCTCTCACAAGTTGATAATCAGTGCACCTTTTATGTATTTGTAGACTTTGTTTGGACTTGAATGTTAATTGTATATCTACATGTTTGCATATGGAGTATTGAATTGCCAAATGACGCTTATGTGGGTCATTTTACAGGTCTAAACCCTACTTGCAAAAATGATAACTTTTACAAAAAAAAAATGTTTAACTTGTATCTAAAAATGTTAGATTTAGATATACTGTAGAATTTACAGGCTACAGAATGAGCCAAATGGGACGCAAATCTTTTAATGATTCATGTGCATGGGATAAAAAGGACCAGTGACCCCATTTATACTTGCCATAGGATCCGATTGTTGCTGGCATAGAAGATAAAATTGCAACTTGGACCTTCATACCGAAAGCTATGTTTATGGATGACACTTTAAGAAAAATATAATCTAATTTTTATTATAACGAGTGGGCTGACTTGATGGAAATTCAATATTTCTAAAAGCATTTACGGTTTAAATTTTGTTCATTTAATTAAACAAAGAGTTACAAGGAAATAAATATATTTATGATTTGTTTGATTTTTTCTTCAGAAAATGGAGAGTACAGGCAAATACTGAAAATACACTTTTCATAGTGGAAACTTTGAATTTTTTGCTAAAATGGGTCATGAGGGATCGTGTAATCACATTTGGGCTTTTCTCTCTAGGATGACGCATATGGGGTTGTCGCCCTTCCAAAGGGTGACAGGTTCATCAACCTCTTACTCCAATCATTTGATTTGTACTGGTTAGTCAGTGTACCAAAAGCTGTCGTCATTCCAAAGGGCGACAGCTTCCAGTCACACGTCCACCTCAGCTTAATATCCTGGTCACTATCCTTGTTATTATCCTAGTCAAAGCTGTCGCCATTCCAAATGGCGAGAGCTTTCTTAATTGAATAAAAAGTTGTGTAGTCCCATCAACCAGGTACGGATGTCAAAAAAAAAAATTCAAACCTATCGCCATTCCAAATGGCGAGAGCATTTAATCTGTGATGTCCCGTAGCAGTTAGGTTTGTTTTTTTTTTTTTTTTGACATCCGTACCTGGTTGATGAGACTACACAATTTTTTATTCAATTAAGAAAGTTCTCGCCATTCCAAAGGGCGACAGCTTTGACTAGGATAATGACAAGGATAGTGACCATGATATTAAGCTGAGGTGGACGTGTGACTGGAAGTTGTCGCCCTTTGGAATGGCGACAGCTTTTGGTAAACTGACTAACCAGTACAAATCAAATGATTGGAGTGAAAGGTTGTTGAATCTGTCGCCCTTTGGAAGGGCGACAACCCCATATGAGTCATCCTAGAGAGAAAAACCTCAAATATGATTACATAATACCTCATGGCCCATTTTAGCAAAAAATCCGGAAACTTTACTAAATTTTATCACTCCCCGTGTCCTGGAATATTTGTAGACGACTTTAGACCCGCTTGACCCATTTGTCACTCCCCGTGTCCTGAAATATTTGTCTACATTTTTATATAATTTGTCTACAATTTTTTTTAATATGTGTTTTCTGAGTCGGAGGCTTTCTGGGTGCAACCTCTCAGCCCTCCAGGACCGGCCTCATAGTATAACCAGGTGAAGCGGGTGCTTTAGGCCCCCCACGTCCAGGGGCCCCAAATTTGATTTAGGGTTTTACACGTCTGTATCCAGAGTCCAGAGTAGTAGCAACATGGAGGACCAAAGCTAACAATATTCATCCGGATCGTATTTGAAGAAGATGACACATGATGCAAGTATCAATTGATTTTCCCTTCCGGTGAGATTCTTAATTTCTTTTTCTCTATAGCTTTGTATATTGCATGGTACAGTGGCCTCGATAGCCATTGGTGCTGATATGAACAAAAGGATGTTGCAGTATGACTTATTGAGTTTTGTTTCGTGATTTTGTTTTGTTTTGTTTTTTATTTTTTTGTTTTTTTTTTCCTGAAGATGGAAGTAATATATGCATTGGTGAAGGGTGATAAAAGAAAAAAACAAGAAACTTAATAAAAACTCACATATTTTTGTTGTTATCCCACCGTATTTTCTAATTAATTTGATGTGCAGGAATCCTAAAATTGGTGCTTTAAAAAGTTAATAAGATGGTTGATGTGCTCTCTCTCAATGAAATAAGATAACAACCATGTGCAAGATTTGCCTTCTGGTTTGTTTTCAGAAAACAAACATTTAAGTTGTTATTTGTTTTTTTTTTTTTTGCAAAAGGCCCCATTTTAAGAAATCGCTTTAGGTCCACAAAAAGGTTGAGCCGCCCTGCAGCCCTCTCTACCCTAACCTCATCCCACCTTCCTCAGACTGAGAAACTCTACTCTTTAAATGAGATTTTGTTAGATATGTTTGTTTGTTTCAGTTTAATTTGTCCCAAAAAAAATTACCCCCTTACAAAAATTGATAATTATAGTTGATTTTCCTATTTTACCTTAATTGCCCTTATCACTAAAGCTTGCAAGTTTTTCAAGTAGATTAGTATCTTAAATGCATAAAGGGTAAAACTAACATTTTGTCAACTAAAAACTGCCTTTATATGTATTATAGATTATGTGTCGGAATTGCGTCGCAACATTAAAGAAGAAAATAAAAATACGAATTGTTTCGGAATTACGTCCCAACCAAAATTAATTAATTAAAATATTAATACCGTTTTAATTTTTGAAAAAAATAATGCCATAGTTATAATTATAAAACAGATCGTTCAAAAGGGTCAGAAATTTGTGACGATATTATGCGTCGGAATTGTGTCGCAAAGACATTTCCGACAAGCACATTGCGTCAGAATTAGTGGTTTGTGATGCATTTCCGAAGCATTATTGCGTCGTAAACCCATCAGTTTTCTAGTAGCGATAGATCGATTAAATAATTAGGACTTAATAACTATAATAACTAATTTAATTTCCTAAATTCCAACATTATATCTTTGTATTACTTAATAAATTATTAATCAACTACTTAAAAGTAAATGATGAAAAAATCAGCCTCAAACTTGTGGTCGGCCGAGTAATTTAAAAGAAAGAAAAAAAGCAACTTATTCGGTTTGATTTATGCAAACGTACGCATGCAAGATTATTAGACATTTCACTGTCTCAATTTCTTCATCACCAACATCATTGCTGTTTCCATATAAACTTTTTATGCAAATAGCAGTTTATCGTTTGGTTATCAACACATCGATCCCTGGTAATTCGTCAGATAGCATTTTCCAAACATATCATATCAATAGGTCCTACCCGTACAACATCATAGGGCGATTGATGTTGCATTAAAATCTTAAAAAGTTTAAAAGTATCATGTATTTATTGGAGTTATTGAATCGTATTTTGAAAAATAAATCAAGGGTATGGTAGAAGCACATGGATTCTCAAATCTCAATCATGCAAGTTTATAACACTTTTCTTTCCTGTTGAACTATTTTGTTTATAAGTGTACATTGACTTTATAAGTCGTTTTGAGCTACATATAGACGATTTCTTTTTCTTCTTTACTAACAATTGGCCCAATTTTTTGAAGAGCCCAAAATTTTAATTTTTATATATTATATATTTAAATTTATTTAAAATAAAACACATATAAAAATTATAAAAACGCAATTACATTTTAAAACCCAATAAAACTTTTAATAAACTAACCCAACATTTTTTTTTTAGTTTTAGTCCATTTAAACCAAGTTAGCTCATCTAAACTATTTATTTTAGTTCTACCCCATCTAAACCAGTTATATTTTACCCATTTAAAAAATTAAACAATTGAAAAACCTAGATAAAAAAAACAATCGGAAATTAGGAGGTTAGATGCATGATATGTGAACATCGTGAGCCAGGGGAAAATCAATCGACGTCATTGTTCTAAGAAAAACCTTCGGTGATCTTCAATCGTGAATTCTTGATTATCAGTTTCACTTTCAATCTACAATCAGTCAATCAAACATATATTTCAAGTGATAATCACACAGGAGACTTCAATCAAGTAAGTTTTCTCTGTTTCTGGCTTTTTTATTGGATCTTGAATACGTGATGGTTACTAGTTTAGTAGATTAATTATGATTTAATCTTGATAGTTACTAGTTTAATTATGATAATGATTAACGAATTAATGATTATATGATATTATGATTGAATCTTCAATTCTTGATTCCTTGATCGTTACTAGTTTGAATATATGATTTATCGATTTATGCTTGAACTTGATTCTTGATTAGTTAAAATTTATAAGTTATATGACTTTCATAAATTATGCATCATAAACCATTATCATGTAGTCAAAAATGTAAAAAGAGAAAATTAGATGAAGAATTAAGAAAGTCTCAAGTCGAGGCTCTAGATAGTGTAAGGCCCCTATACCCGGGAGACCTCACACACTGGATTTACTCATCAACACAAAGTTCTTAAACATAAGATATAAAAGCAACAAGCAAAAATACCATTCAAATTACAAATTTGTTTTTAACAAAACAAACATCGTCTTAAACTATTGTTTGAAACATAAACATCACCGGATCCAGATCTCTTAGATTGGGTAACTCCTTAGCACAAGCCCATAATCCATCATCGACATTCAACCTACACTTAACCTGATGTGCATACCAAATGTCAGATTCGCTGAGTAAGTTCTAGTTTTACATAAAACATTAACTTCAATTACTTTGTCAAAACATAAACTTTTAAATTTCTACAATAAAACTATACGTAAACATGCTAAAACATAATTAAACATAAGTCAAACATTTATATCAAATATGCTAAAACATAAAGTAACATAAGTCAAACATTTTTAGTATGTGATAACACTTTGTTTTTCTCTTATTTTTACATTACATTATTTATACGTTACAAATTTTAACACTCTCGTTTTAACAACATTACCGCGGGTTATAACACCGCTGCAAAGCGCTGGGTGTTCTATTATTTAGTCAAACATTTACTAGAAAGATCACATTAATGAGTTTTAACTTTTATTTTTGCCCCGGTGGTCAAATAGTTTTCCACATAATGGTTTCTTCTTGAGGAGGTTCCAGGTTCGAGTCCATGCAGTTACATCCTGTAACGAACCAAAATCCGGGTTTCGTTTTCAAATAAATAAATATTTTAACAAATATTATGGTGAAAATAATATTTTGAAAATAAATTGAATCAAGTGGGTTTCAAGTTAGTAATGGGGTTATACTAGTTTTGGAATGAAAGTTGAGGGGCCAAAAGTGTAAATGACAAATTCTGCCATATTGACTAGCAAAAGTCAAAATTGAGCTCATTTGGTGTTTGGGGTCGTTTGTGTTCAAGAGGAGAAAAAGGATAAAACACAATTGAAGCCTAAATCGTGCATTTGAGCTTGGATTTGTGAAGGTTTTGGCTCACACAACACCTTCCTAACATCAAGTAAGTGTAATCTTCCTTTGATTTCACTTTTGAATGTGATAGTTGGTGGGTTTTGTAAAAATCCGAAAATTATGTATGCATGTGGTTAATTTGTGACATCCGGCAATTTCAGATTAACTCCGTTAACTCAAACCTCGTTAGTTCAAACATTATTCGTTTCAAACTTAGTTATCCCAGTTAGTCACACGTGCATTGCATCGAGTCTAAACCCGGAACGTTGGTGATTAATTAAAATAAATAATTTGAATATTTAATAATTTATATTTATTATAGATTATGTGAACTTTGTGTGATTACGTGACTTTACGTGAATTATGTGAATATTATTGTTCTTGTACGTGTTTATCAAATATTAACCGCATGCAATATTTTTATAAAAGTTGGAGTTTTTATAAAAATATAAATCAAAATTTATAATTATTAAATAAGTGTCATTTAAATTAATTAGAGTCTACGGGCTTTAATTAAACTTGAAGCCCATCTTAAAACCCATGAATACAATTAAGGATATATATAAACTTTCAAAAAAAAAACATAAACCCTAATACCCCCAAGCCGTCGCGATCGATCTCCCACTCCTCTCTCTCGAACGAGAACAAGAAGCAACCAAAGGACATTCGATCGAGCCCCGATCGTGAATCCGGAAGTAGATACGTGCTAGTCTAGGCGTTTCTAACATCTCTACGTAAGTCGTTTCATCTGATTCCGTCACTTTTTCAATATTATTTTTGAGATCAAAACCCTAGATTATCCAAACATGATTATTTTGAAATTTGATAATAAATTAGTTAATTGTTTGATATTGTTGTATCGTATTGATGATTTTATGAACGTATATGAAACCCTAGTTGTTATACGATGTGAAAATTAAATATTGTTGATTATGTGATGTATAGGAATCGCATGCTAGACGTGGATTATGATTAATATAATTGTAATTATAATAGTTGAAAGATCTAGGATTGATTTGACGTGTTAATTGTATGAATAAAGCGTGTAATGGGCGATTTACTAAAACAGGAAACTTTTTATGATTTTTATCTTGCATGCTAGACATGATTAGGATGATGTGATGATGGGTATGTGTTACTTGATACATGTTTACATGATTTGTGAAATCAGATTTTGAATACCTAGATCGGTTTTGTGAACTTTCCAAATAAGGAAACTTTAATTGTTAAAAGTGGTTATAACTTGCTATTTAGACATGCATGATATGGTTTGATGATAGCTCTATGTTATATAGGACACAATAACTTGTTGTAACGTGTTAGGTGTTTGAAATCACGCATGCTAGTCATAGTTTACTAAAGATAGCAATTTTGTATTGAATTATGATTTGCATGTTTAGGTTCTAGACAATTGTATGTGATGTGATGAGCTAGAACATGTTAGAGTGATCCTATGAATATATCAATGATGATAGTTTCCAGGAAACATGAGTCCCGAACAAACCTGCTATTTTTGGAAACTTTCTATTTATAGAAAACTGCTATTTTTGAAAACTTTCTATTTATAGAAACCTGCTATTTTTGGAAACTTGCTATCTTGTTAGAACAAATAGGATTTGTTGCTAAGTGCTACAGCATGATCATTGTGTATAATATAGAAGTGTTATACTGAACAAACATTTAATCACTAAACGGGTCACCAACGGGTCGTCGGGTCAAACTTGGTCAAACTTAGTCAAACTTGGTCAAACTTAGTCAAACTTGGTCAAACTTGAGTCAAACTGCAAAACTTTTCTAAACACTTAAACAATAGTATTGTTTGGATACTAAGGGTTTCTATCATCTTGCACAAACACACACTTATAAACCGGTGTTTATAGGTGGCAGTTAGTCGTCAAGCATTCTAAGTTCGCTTTCTTTCGCACGCACTCTAAAGTGAGTTTCACGACCCCTTTTCTTATGATTTAAACTTGGGGGAGAAAACATGGGTACGAACATTTAGATCTCACATTTCTTTTATATCACTTGTGTACTAAGCGCAAACATATCATGGAAGTCCTTACCTATCGAACCGTTAGTATATGGGTTAGCGAGGTAATCTTGAGTAGTACTACTGGGCATTGACAAGCCCCACCCGCGTTAGTCGCGCTAACACGACAGGTAGTCGAACGGGTGTAACATTGACCTAAACATTCACCATTGATTATGATAGTCATGGTGGGAGGCAGTACAAACATAAACAGTCAGCTTCGGTGTCGAAACGCTTTAGTAACATGTACTAGGTTAGCTACCTATGACATAAATTGTAAATGGTATTATCTAGTAAACTTTACAAACATTGAAACCTGTGAACTCACCAACCTAGTGTTGACACGTTTTAGCATGTTTTCTCAGGTCATTAAGGTACAAGCACAAGCTAAGGCATGCATGCATTCGAAGTCTATCATTTTCAAACTCAAGAATTATTTATTTTAATTATCGTTGAATTGTTCATTTTTGGCGCGACTGTTCTGGCACATGTTTTTCATTTAACTTTTCGCTTCCGCAAGTCTTAAATTAAATAAGTGTTTTCCTTGCTAGTGTTGCATCGTGACTATGAGTAATACTAGTGTTTTCTTAAACTCATATAGAGTCGTTCAACGTAACTAATGACTGTGATCCTGGTATGTCACGCTCCTAACGGTAAAACTCCGTTAGTGGATTTTGGGGGTGTGACATAATTGGTATCAGAGACATTGGTTATAGAGAACTAGGAAATTCATACTAGACTATAACCACGTACATGCATTAGTTACACAGCACTTACACTCATACATGGCACTCACTCATCTCGTTACAGGAAATGTCGACCTCGCCTAATTCACCCGCATCCCCAGTCGTTCAGGAGCACGATGTTCCTACAGTACCTTTGCCAGAGCCGAGGAGACGTCGACTCAACCCGATCAATACCACTGTAGGGCATGACGAGCCTATTCATGTGCGTGTCAGAGGTAACACGCAGGACTGGGATTGGTATCCCGATAGGATCAGAAGCTGGATCCACAAGGAGGAAGTCCTACCTCCACTCACTGTTGACATTGCTTCTTCTTCATCATCTTCTGTGTGAGATTTGCCACCATTACAGTACCCCCTTTGAGCAGGTGTTTGCTGCATTTGTAGCTAGGATGGACTGGGAGATCCGAAACATGAGAGATGCAGCAGGGGAGATTTCTGGTATATTAGAGCGACAGATTCTGATGAATCAGAAAATTGACAAACTGACTTCAGATTTAGCACTCACTGATAAAGTCCATGAGAATTTGGCAAATGGATGTGTGGATATGGAAGACCGGCTGAACACTACAGAGTGGAACCTAGATATACTCCACACTAGGATCGAGCAATTGGAGGCTAGACTTGCAGCTGCTGAAGCAGCAGGAGTTGCACCAGAGGATGCACCTGCAGGAGACCAGGATGAGGACGATGATGCAGCATCCGATGTTACATCAGCTAGCAGTGGCATTTGATATCTTATCATCATTTCTTATTTATGTCTTTTCTTTTGAACCTAAATGGGCAGGGTTGTTCCCATCCAACAGATGTTTTTGGATTTTGGTTAAGACTGTGCTGCGGGAGGAGGATTGTCCCCGCGATGAAGTGCAGAAACTTGAGGGCGAGTTCTGGAACCTCAAGATGGAAGGATCTGAGATGGAAGCCTACACTACTCGTTCACATGAACTGGCGAACTTGTTTCCGAAAATGGTAACACCTCCCTATAAGAGGATCGAGAAATTTATTGATGGTCTGGTTCCGCAAATTCAGAGCATGGTGACATCTTCTAATCCCACTACAATCCAGCAGGCAATCAGGTTGGCTCACAGGCTAACCGATCAGGCAGTCACTCAGGGCACCCTACCCCCTAGAGGTGCGTTATCAAAGACAACTGACAACAAGCGGAAGTTTGACAGTTCATTCCCCAAAACCTTCCAGTCAAGCCCACCTTCTCAGCAACAGAAACAGCAACACCGTAAGTTTAAACCATCAAAGAACAACAGTCAGTCTAACTCTTCTCAGCAGAATCAGGGTTCTTATGTTGGCAAGTACCCGAAGTGCAACAAATGTAACTTCCACCATCATGGAACGTGTGACCGGTATCGTTGCAACCAGTGTGGAAAGATGGGTCATTTGGCCAAAGACTGTAGAGTAGATCTGCAGAACAAACAGACACCACCTGGAGACGCACCCAAAGGCTGTTTTGAGTGTGGTAAAGAAGGGCATTTCAAGAAAAATTGCCCGCAGTTGAGGAGAAATGGAAACGGGAATGGAAATGGCAACAATCATCAGGGCGGTAATGGAAATGGTAATAACCACCAGGGTGGAAATGGTAATAACAACGGAAATGGTGCAAAGGGCCGAGCATTTGTGATTGGATCGGGAGAAGCTCGGAATGATCGGAACGTGGTTAACGGTATGTTTCTCTTAAACGATCATTTTGCTTCTGTACTTTTTGATACTGGCGCCGATAGAAGTTTTATATCTAGAGAACTTAGTAGTCGGTTAGGAATAAACCCAACTTTATTAGAACACCATTATACTGTAGAGATAGCAGACGGTAAAGTAATCGAGGCAACCCACATTCTCAAGGGATGTCAGTTAGAACTTTCTGGTCACAAACTCGACGTCGACCTCATGCCAGTTACACTCGGCAGTTTTGACATAATTGTGGGCATGGATTGGTTGTCTAAAAACCAAGCTGAGATCATCTGTAGTGAGAAGATCGTTCGTATACCCCTTCCAAGTGGAGAGATCCTATCCGTTTAGGGAGAAAGAAGTGGTACAGTCATAGGCATCATATCTTTCATGAAGGCTCAGAAGTGTCTGCGTAAGGGTCATACCGCAATTCTAGCCCTTGTCGCTGACAAGTCCACCGAGGAGAAAAAGTTAGAAGATATCCCTATCGTTCGTGAATTCCCAGAAGTATTCCCTGAAGACCTACCTGGTCTTCCACCGCATCGTCAAGTCGAATTCCAGATCGACCTAACAGCCGGAGCAGCGCCTATTGCTCGAGCACCCTATAGACTGGAACCAGGCGAATTGCAAGAGCTATCTACACAACTGCAAGAGTTGTTGGATAAAGGTTTCATCCGACCGAGCTCATCGCCATGGGGAGCTCCAGTCCTATTTGTCAAAAAGGAAGATGAAACTTTCCGCATGTGCATTGATTACCGAGAGTTAAACAAGGTAACAGTCAAGAACCGCTACCCACTACCCCGTATTGACGATTTATTTGACCAACTTCAAGGATCAAGTTTCTACTCGAAAATCGACTTAAGATCTAGATATCATCAGCTGAGAGTTCGAGATGAGGATATATCCAAGACTGCATTCAGAACCCGGTACGGCCATTTCGAGTTTTTGGTCATGCCATTTGGATTAACTAACGCACCCGCGGTGTTCATGGACCTCATGAACCGTGTGTGTAAACCTTACCTTGACCAATTCGTCATTGTCTTCATTGACGATATCCTCATATAATCTAAGAGTCGGGAGGAGCATGAGGAGCATCTGCGTTTGATCCTTGAGCTACTGAAACAGGAGCAGCTGTACGCGAAGTTTTCCAAATGTGATTTTTGGATTCGCGAGGTTCAATTTTTAGGACATGTGATCAATGAGAAGGGAATACCTGTCGATCCAGCCAAAGTGGAAGCTATTAAGAATTGGGCAGCACCATCAACTACGACCGAAGTTCGGCAATTCCTAGGATTGGCCGGATACTACCGTCGTTTTATCGAAGGATTTTCAAAGATTGCCCAACCCCTCACCGCCTTAACCCAAAAAGATAAACCCTATAATTGGAGCGAGACTTAAGAATCAGCATTCCAGCTACTGAAACAGAAACTATGTAGCGCACCTATCCTGTCTCTACCAGAGGGAACGGATGACTTCGTGGTGTATTGGGATGCCTCCATCCAAGGTCTCGGTTGTGTGTTGATGCAACGCGACAAGGTTATCGCATACGCTTCTCGACAGTTAAAAATCCACGAAAAGAACTACACGACTCACGATTTGGAATTAGGAGCCGTGGTGTTTGCACTCAAGATATGGAGACATTACTTGTACGGTACCAAGTGCACCATCTACACCGATCACAAGAGTCGTCAACATATTTTTGAGCAGAAGGAGTTGAACATGCGTCAACGTTGTTGGATCGAGTTATTAAACGATTATGATTGTGCAATCAAGTACCATCCGGGCAAAGCTAATGTGGTGGCTGATGCCCTAAGCAGAAAAGAAACCAAACCCTGACGGGTTAGAGCATTACAACTCACTATTCATACAGGATTACCCGAATAAATCCATAATGCCCAACTCGAAGCCTTAAAAGAGGAGAACTTGTCATTAGAATCCACTCGTGGTATGGAGAAACAACTTGAGGTTAAAGCAGATGGTATTCGTTACTTCACGGAACGAATATGGATACTGACGGGTGGTCCGTAGGACGACCCTTAAGAGCTATAAATGGTATTTTAATCCTACATTTAATCGAGTAATTGTCTAGAATTAGATGACTACGTTTGCTTGTGTTTCAGGTACATTCGGAGCTTAAAAGTGTGGAAATGAAGGTTCGAATAAACGCGGATGGATTGGAGAGTGAAAGACGGAGCATAAGTGAAAAAAATAATTTCTTTTAATTGAAGAATTAAGAAGATAACATGATAGAGGAAGAAATTACGAGAACGTGGGCGCAAACGGCGAAGAAAACGGAGTTGAAACGAAAAAGTTATGAAGAAAACAAAATTGCATGCTGAAGCCTACCGTAGCTTACGGTGGCTACCGTAAGTTACGGTAGCCCCCGGCACTTTTCTTCCACCGTAAGGCAGTAGAGACCCACCGTAGCACTTTTAAATCTACCGTAAGCTACGGTAGATACCGTAGCTTACGGTGGTCACTGGCATGAAAAGTGTAACTGCCCTATTAAAACACTTCTTCAAGGGGCTTTTCATATCCAATCATTGGGAGACGTTTTGCAGCAGTTTCAGGGGCGATTTTGGGTGATTTTCTTGGTTAGAAGCAAGTTGGAACAATTGGGTTGGTGTTTTTGATTCACATGAACATTGATAGTTGCTTGATGATGATCAATCGAACGATGTGTGGCTAAGTTTTCATATGTTTTCCTCCGGATTGTAAGGTTTATCTTTTGAATGTTTGTTGATGTTTATGTTATTTGTAGGACAATAATCTAATCATTTTGGTTGTGTTATTGTGGTGTTTATGTGTTTGATTGTAATCGTTGATATTGTTTAACATCGTTTTCTAAACCATCAGTTCTTGGTGCCGCTGGCAATCGAGATTTATTGGGAGGAATTCGGGGTTGGATATATTTAATTGATCATCGGGTGACAATCTTGCGTTCTTGTAATCCAAGCACTTGGTCCCCTTTTATCACAATCAAACATATTTTCATGAACTATGTCTATGTAGTTCTTCCTAATTAAACATCAGTATTATCATTCATGGAAACCTGAAACCGGGGGAAGACATACTCTCTCATTTCTGAATTACAATCTTTTGATTTGCGATTAATTTAGATAATTCTAGTTTTCAAAACCAACAATCAAAATTCTGGAAATTACATTTCTGCAATCTAGTTTAATTTT
Source organism: Smallanthus sonchifolius (assembly GCA_023525975.1). Taxonomy (NCBI): domain Eukaryota; kingdom Viridiplantae; phylum Streptophyta; class Magnoliopsida; order Asterales; family Asteraceae; genus Smallanthus; species Smallanthus sonchifolius. The sequence continues at coordinate 51,945,671 of CM042041.1, read as the reverse complement.
AGTTTACTATAAAAGCTACTTAGATAACACATTTTCCACAAACTCCTCGTGTTCGATACCCACTTATCGCTAGCTATTTAGTTGTAATTGGTTTATTTTTTAGTGAGACTTCAACCTCACGTCAAATTGGCGCCGTTGCCGAGGAGTAGTGCGCAACGTGTGTTAACTTTCGTAGTTTTTTGTTTGTTATTTTCGGGTTTACGCTAGTTGTGTTAGTGTGCAGGTACTTACAGGTGTATGCATACTAGAGGCTCCAAAAAGTCATCACCATTAGCATTTGATCCGGAAATTGAACGGACACTTTCACGGAACCGAGTTTTACTTAGGGAGAACAAAGTCATTGGGTCTCCTACTACATCGAAAAGCATCATGGATCCACCAATTCTCACTACGGGTCAAACACTACCAACCACCACACCTCCTATTCCACCAAGTCCTATAACAAGTGAGAGAAAACCCACAAATACCACTGTTCCTACAAGCACACTTCCACCAAATCCATTGAGCTACCAAACGGCATCAACCTTACCACCATTTAGCCATTTCTTCCCGACTCAAGGTCAATCGTCCTCCCAACAGAGTCAACCAGTCCCATTTCAACAAGACCCACCTATAACCTTTACCACCCCGGTTCAACAACAACCACCATCGAGGTTCCAATATCAACAATCTCCCGCGATGCCGTTTATGAGAGTGCAAGTTGATGGGTTTGATGACGGTTATGAAGATGATTATGAGGGGTATGATGAAGGTGAATATACCCTTGGGGGTAATGGAAATCAAACGGGATTTCAAGGAGGGGGTGGATTTGTGCGAAGACCGCAAGATATACCGCAAGCTCCACAAGGTCAACCTCGACAAATTCAACAATATGAGCAACAAGTGCCTCAACAACAATTTCAACCTCAACCACAATTTCAACAACAAATTCCTAGACAAGTTCAACCTCGAAGACAAATGCCTAGGCAAGCCGGTTTGCCACCACAAGTACCGTTGGGCGTGCCAAGAAGATATAATCGGGAAGCCGTGAGGGGTATTGAAGCACATTTTAGGCCGGTTATTATTAACAATCCTTCACCGGTAGTTATTCCTCAAAACAATCAAGGGAGGACGTTCAAAGTTAGAACTAATTCCCTCCAAAGTTTACCGAAATATAAGGGATTAGCCACGGAGGAACCTTATTTTCATTTGGAGGCATACGATTTGATATGCAATACTATCGGTGGGCAAGGATTTTCATCGGATGAAGTAAAGGTGGTATTGTTTCAATTCTCGTTGGAAGATAAAGCGAAGAGATGGTTTTACACTTTACCATCGGCTTCGATTTATACATGGGCGGAGATGCAACAAAGATTTTTAGAAGAATTTTTCACGGCCCAAAAGACCAACGATGCGAGAAGAAGCTTGAGAAGCTTCCAACAACAACAAGGTGAAATGTTTCACGAAGCTTTCGAACGGTTTAATTTGATGATAAAAAATTGCCCTCATCATGGGATCGAATTGTGGGAATTGTTGAACGCGTTTCATGAAGGGTTGAATTCCGAAGATGCTCGTGACTTAATGTCTATCACGAATGGTACATTCGGTACTAATCACGAGCAAGACGATTGGGCGTTTTTGGAACAAATGGCGGTCACATCAAAGAGGAAGGCTCAATCATCTAGGAGAGCGAGACCGGCCATTACTAGAACCCAAGTGCATGCGGTGGAGGATGGTAATGTGCAAACTACTAATCAAGTTTATGATGTTTGCACTAACTGTAATGAATTGGGTCATAGGGAGGATGTTTGTTTGGTGGGTGTTGTTGAAGGGCAATATGAAGAAGTGAATGTTATTCAAGGCCAAGGGGGCGGTGGTAGAAATTACAACATGAACTCGAATACATATCACCCCGGGTTACGAAACCATCCGAATTTGCGTTATGGAAACCCGGCTAATCAAGCCAATCCGAATTTCCAAGGAAGTCAAGGAAATTATGTTCCTCGCCAACAATTCAACAATCAAGGCTTCCAAAGGCAATTTCAACAACCGGGTGGTGACCAAAGTGGCTATTCGGGTCAAGTTACTTCAAGTGGGAATGAAGTGATGGATATGCTCCGGATGATGCAACAAGATATGCAAAGGAGGAATCAAATGGATGAGGCTCGGTTGCAAAAAGATGAAATTCGCGACAAAGCCATCCAATCTTTGACTACCCAAATGGGTCAACTTGCAAGTGAGGTGGCCCTTTTAAAAAAGAACAAAGGTCAACTACCAAGTGACACAGTGACAAATCCCAAGAACATCAAAAGCGTGAACATTAATGTGGTAAGTACCGTTCCTAATAGTGAATTTAATGAAACATTTCTAACCTCTTCGTGTCAAGTGAATGCAGGTATAGGAAAGGAGGCCGAGGCGGAAAATGACAAAGAGCATGGGGCACCAATCGTGCCAATCCGAGTGGAAAAATTAAAAATTCCTCATGCATTTTTGGACTATGGGGCGGGCATGAGCGTGCTACCAGGCGAGTTGTATGACATGTATGACTTTGGCCCACTGCAAGATATAGACACCATGGTGAGCTTGGCAGATGAAAGTTGGAGGCATCCACGGGGAGTCGTTAGGAATGTTAAGATTCAGTTGGGAGAATTTGAGTACCCAGTGGATTTCCTGGTCCTAGACTATGCTTCTACTAAAATGGCAGCGCAACAAAGGGTAATCTTAGGCCGACCGTTTCTATACACAGCAAATGCTCAAATCAATTGTAGAGACGGGGTTATTACCATGACCAAAGAGAACTGTAAGTTATCATTTGATGTTCAAACTATAGTGATTATTTATGAGTCTAATGAGGGGAAGGGTGGTGAGTCTAGTGATTGTATGACAAAAGTGTGTCAAAGAATGAAAATAAATCACCCACCGGATCGTGAAGAAAAGCATACGGGATCAAGTAGGAGTGTATTTGATTACCCACCTAATCGAAACGGGACGGATGCATTTTACTCAATGGCACGATGTAGTGATGGAGATGGCCGGAATCGTTTCTTTGAGCCACCATAAACGGGGGTGGCACGGTCTGGCTGAAGACCTGAAAATTTAGCGCTGCTCGGGAAGCAACCCGGGGTTTTTCACTGACATTGTTATTTCTTTATTTTTCTATGTTTCAGGGCTATGGCAACACTCAAGTGTGAGGAAGATGTGCGGATAGTTGTGTGAAGGTGGTGATAGGAAATCGGATCATTTACAACATCTGTTGTGTCAAACTTCATCAGGTCCATGTACTCTTTCCTTAGACTTGTCATATTCTTTAGCCTTGAAATATTGGTAGTTAGTTTGTTTGTGTGTTAAAAAAAAAAAAAAAAATTTGGTGTGTTTTGAGCGATCTTTCTCTTCAAAGCCATACATTGGGGACAATGTATCCCAAGTGTGGGGATGGGGGAATTTTTTGAAAAATTATGAAATCAAGCGAAAAATGGTCTAAATTTGAAAAGTTAAAGTATTGAAACCGCATAACACTCCGGCAACCCCATATACCATTTTTCTTGGTGAGAGTTTGAGCCATCTATTTGAATTGTTAGAAATATTTTCTTTGATGAGAGTGGCAATGGGTGAGGGTGCATTAGAACTTGTGCTTGAATTCGGTTTGAGGCCTTAGCTTGATATGTATGTGAAAAGGATAAGGGCATTTAGGTAGCCTCGTCACGATGTGTGTGAGTGTGGGATTCGGGGGTTGGGCCTCATAAATTACACATATGAGCATGGTAGCGAGAGGGGCGGGGGTTTGGTCCATTAGTAACCATATTTGAGCTTATTGCCTATCATTTGATAACCCATGCTTACCGCCCAAAATATCTTACCTGTTTGAGAAGACCCGGTTTAGTAGTTTAGTAGTTTTAGTACGTAGTGTTTGATGTTTTTGTTTTGTTTAAAAATGAAAAAAAATCTGAGAAAAATACAAAAATAAGGAAATAAATGCGATGGAAGTTGAAGGAGAATGAAAATGAAAAAAAAAAAAAGAAAGAAAGAAAAAGTGGAAGTACAAAAAAAAGAATGAGAATAAATGTGGTAGTAGTTTGAAAAAAAAAATGCGAGGCTTTGTAGTTAGTTAATTAGTTGAGTTTATTTAGATGTAATAATAAGACCGGGTCGGATCATTAGCTACTACATATATATTTCCATGTCCTACCCATATGCCTAGCCACGTTCCAACCCTTAAGTCCCTTTGATTCACGTGCGCATTTTAGTAAATTCTTTAGGCGAATGACCGATTTAAGTACAAGCCTATTATTGTGCAATCACCCATTTGTTTTAAGTGTGTTCTAGCTCATCCTTGCTAGTTATTATTTGTCGCCGAGAGGAGAGTCATTGTGAGGGGTGTGTTATGTGGGGTTTAAGAAAAAGTTAGTAAAATGAGGACATTTGTTTGCTTGATTCATGTTGATCGCTTGTGAACTTGGAAATGGTTTATGATGAGTTGCTTGGGGGCAAGCAACGGTTAAGTGTGGGGATGTGACGGGTGATCCGTAGGACGACCCTTAACAGCTATAAATGGTATTTTAATCCTACATTTAATCGAGTAATTGTCTAGAATTAGATGACTACGTTTGCTTGTGTTTCAGGTACATTCGGAGCTTAAAAGTGTGGAAATGAAGGTTCGAATAAACGCGGATGGATTGGAGAGTGAAAGACGGAGCATAAGTGAAAAAAATAATTTCTTTGAATTGAAGAATTAAGAAGATAACATGATAGAGGAAGAAATTACGAGAACGTGGGCGCAAACGGCGAAGAAAACGGAGTTGAAACGAAAAAGTTATGAAGAAAACAAAATTGCATGCTGAAGCCTACCGTAGCTTACGGTGGCTACCGTAAGTTACGGTAGCCCCCAGCACTTTTCTTCCACCGTAAGGCAGTAGAGACCCACCGTAGCACTTTTAAATCTACCGTAAGCTACGGTAGATACCGTAGCTTACGGTGGTCACTGGCGTGAAAAGTGTAACTGCCCTATTAAAACACTTCTTCAAGGGGCTTTTCATATCCAATCATTGGGAGACGTTTTGCAGCAGTTTCAGGGGCGATTTTGGGTGATTTTCTTGGTTAGAAGCAAGTTGGAACAATTGGGTTGGTGTTTTTGATTCACATGAACATTGATAGTTGCTTGATGATGATCAATCGAACGATGTGTGGCTAAGTTTTCATATGTTTTCCTCCGGATTGTAAGGTTTATCTTTTGAATGTTTGTTGATGTTTATGTTATTTGTAGGACAATAATCTAATCATTTTGGTTGTGTTATTGTGGTGTTTATGTGTTTGATTGTAATCGTTGATATTGTTTAACATCGTTTTCTAAACCATTAATTCTTGGTGCCGCTGGCAATCGAGATTTATTGGGAGGAATTCGGGGTTGGATATATTTAATTGATCATCGGGTGACAATCTTGCGTTCTTGTAATCCAAGCACTTGGTCCCCTTTTATCACAATCAAACATATTTTCATGAACTATGTCTATGTAGTTCTTCCTAATTAAACATCAGTATTATCATTCATGGAAACCTGAAACCGGGGGAAGACATACTCTCTCATTTCTGAATTACAATCTTTTGATTTGCGATTAATTTAGATAATTCTAGTTTTCAAAACCAACAATCAAAATTCTGGAAATTACATTTCTGCAATCTAGTTTAATTTTAGTTTACTATAAAAGCTACTTAGATAACACATTTTCCACAAACTCCTCGTGTTCGATACCCACTTACCGCTAGCTATTTAGTTGTAATTGGTTTATTTTTGAGTGAGACTTCAACCTCACGTCAGATACCAGTATATGGAAACCTAAGAGATCTAGTCATGGATGAAGCTCACAAATCCCGATACTCTATCCATCCGGGATCCGACAAGATGTATCACGATCTCAAGGTTTTGTATTGCTGGCCGAACATGAAAGCTGACATAGCCACCTACGTGAGCAAGTGCCTGACTTGTTCCAAGGTCAAGGTGGAGTACCAAAAGCCATCCGGATTACTTCAACAACCGGAAATACCGATGTGGAAATGGGAACAGATTTCCATGGATTTCATAACCAAATTACCCCGAACCCCTACTGGATGTGACACAATCTGGGTGATAGTGGATCTCCTAACCAAATCCGCTCATTTTCTTGCTATCAAAGAGACCGACAAAATGGAAAAGTTAACTCGCCTTTATCTTAAAGAAGTAGTATCCCGTCATGGAGTGCCAATCTCCATCATTTCCGATAGAGACGCCCGATTCACCTCACATTTCTGGCAATCATTACAGAAAGCTCTAGGCACGCGCCTGGACATGAGTACAGCGTATCATCCTTAAACAGATGGCCAGAGCGAGCGTACCATTCAAACCCTAGAAGACATGCTATGAGCTTGTGTGATCGATTTCGGAAACAGTTGGGAGACTCACTTGTCGTTAGTGGAATTCTCTTACAATAATAGCTATCATACGAGCATCAAAGAAGCACCGTTCGAGGCTTTGTATGGACAGAAATGCCGATCACCACTTTGTTAGGCTGAAGTTGGAGATAGTCAACTTACGGGTCCTGAACTTGTGCATGAAACCTCAGAGAAAATCGTGCAAATCCGAAACCGTATGGCGGCAGCTCGTGACCGTCAAAAGAGTTATGCAGACAAGCGCAGAAAACTGCTAGAATTTCAAGTGGGTGACAAAGTGTTATTAAAGGTTTCACCTTGGAAAGGTGTGATTCGTTTCGGGAAATGAGGAAAGTTAAACCCGCGTTATGTTGGACCCTTCGAGATAGGGAAAAGGATCGGTCCAGTAGCATATCAACTTAACCTACCAGATACACTCAATGGAGTGCATAATGTCTTTCATGTCTCAAACCTAAAGAAGTGCCTTTCAGATGAGACACTTGTAGTTCCACTCGAGGAGTTGAAAATTGATGAACAGCTACGTTTCATTGAGGAACCAGTTAAGATCATGGACCGAGAGGTCAAAACCCTCAAGCGCAGTAAGATACCTATTGTCATAGTTTGCTGGAACTCGAAGCGTGGACCGGAGTTCACATGGGAACGCGAAGATCAAATGATGAAAAAGTATCATCACCTTTTCAAACAGTCAACGGCAAACACGGAAGGTACTAACTAAATTTCGAGACGAAATTTATTTCAACAAGGGGATGATGTGACAAACCTAAACTTTTGTTTCAGACGTTACGGACTTCGTTTAATTTTCAGGACGAAAATTCTTTCAACAAGGGGATGATGTGACATCCGGCAATTTCAGGTTAACTCCGTTAACTCAAACCTCGTTAGTTCAAACATTATTCGTTTCAAACTTAGTTATCCCAGTTAGTCACACGTGCATTGCATCGAGTCTAAACCCGGAACGTTGGTGATTAATTAAAATAAATAATTTGAATATTTATCAATTTATATTTATTATAGATTATGTGAACTTTGTGTGATTACGTGACTTTACGTGAATTATGTGAATATTATTGTTCTTGTACGTGTTTATCAAATATTAACCGCATGCAATATTTTTATAAAAGTTGGAGTTTTTATAAAAATATAAATCAAAATTTATAATTATTAAATAAGTGTCATTTAAATTAATTAGAGTCTACGGGCTTTAATTAAACTTGAAGCCCATCTTAAAACCCATGAATACAATTAAGGATATATATAAACTTTCAAAAAAAAAAACATAAACCCTAATACCCCCAAGTCGTCGCGATCGATCTCCCACTCCTCTCTCTCGAACAAGAACAAGAAGCAACCAAAGGACATTCGATCGAGCCCCGATCGTGAATCCGGAAGTAGATACGTGCTAGTCTAGGCGTTTCTAACATCTCTACGTAAGTCGTTTCATCTGATTCCGTCACTTTTTCAATATTATTTTTGAGATCAAAACCCTAGATTATCCAAACATGATTATTTTGAAATATGATAATAAATTTGTTAATTGTTTGATATTGTTGTATCGTATTGATGATTTTATGAACGTATATGAAACCCTAGTTGTCATACGATGTGAAAATTAAATATTGTTGATTATGTGATGTATAGGAATCGCATGCTAGACGTGGATTATGATTAATATAATTGTAATTATAATAGTTGAAAGATCTAGGATTGATTTGACGTGTTAATTGTATGAATAAAGCGTGTAATGGGCGATTTACTAAAACAGGAAACTTTTTATGATTTTTATCTTGCATGCTAGACATGATTAGGATGATGTGATGATGGGTATGTGTTACTTGATACATGTTTACATGATTTGTGAAATCAGATTTTGAATACCTAGATCGGTTTTGTGAACTTTCCAAATAAGGAAACTTTAATTGTTAAAAGTGGTTATAACTTGCTATTTAGACATGCATGATATGGTTTGATGATAGCTCTATGTTATATAGGACACAATAACTTGTTGTAACGTGTTAGGTGTTTGAAATCACGCATGCTAGTCATAGTTTACTAAAGATAGCAACTTTGTATTGAATTATGATTTGCATGTTTAGGTTCTAGACAATTGTATGTGATGTGATGAGCTAGAACATGTTAGAGTGATCCTATGAATATATCAATGATGATAGTTTCCAGGAAACATGAGTCCCGAACAAACCTGCTATTTTTGGAAACTTTCTATTTATAGAAAACTACTATTTTTGGAAACTTTCTATTTATAGAAACCTGCTATTTTTGGAAACTTGCTATCTTGTTAGAACAAATAGGATTTGTTGCTAAGTGCTACAGCATGATCATTGTGTATAATATAGAAGTGTTATACTGAACAAACATTTAATCACTAAACGGGTCACCAACGGGTCGTCGGTTCAAACTTGGTCAAACTTGGTCAAACTTGTGTCAAACTGCAAAACTTTTCTAAACACTTAAACAATAGTATTGTTTGGATACTAAGGGTTTCTATCATCTTGCACAAACACACACTTATAAACCGGTGTTTATAGGTGGCAGTTAGTCGTCAAGCATTCTAAGTTCGCTTTCTTTCGCACGCACTCTAAAGTGAGTTTCACGACCCCTTTTCTTATGATTTAAACTTGGGGGAGAAAACATGGGTACGAACATTTAGATCTCACATTTCTTTTATATCACTTGTGTACTAAACGCAAACATATCATGGAAGTCCTTACCTATCGAACCGTTAGTATATGGGTTAGCGAGGTAATCTTGAGTAGTACTACTGGGCATTGACAAGCCCCACCCGCGTTAGTCGCGCTAACACGATAGGTAGTCGAACGGGTGTAACATTGACCTAAACATTCACCATTGATTATGATAGTTATGGTGGGAGGCAGTACAAACATAAACAGTCAGCTTCGGTGTCGAAACGCTTTAGTAACATGTACTAGGTTAGCTACCTATGACATAAATTGTAAATGGTATTATCTAGTAAACTTTACAAACATTAAAACCTGTGAACTCACCAACCTAGTGTTGACACGTTTTAGCATGTTTTCTCAGGTCATTAAGGTACAAGCACAAGCTAAGGCATGCATGCATTCGAAGTCTATCATTTTCAAACTCAAGAATTATTTATTTTAATTATCGTTGAATTGTTCATTTTTGGCGCGACTGTTCTGGCGCATGTTTTTCATTTAACTTTTCGCTTCCCAAGTCTTACATTAAATAAGTGTTTTCCTTGCTAGTGTTGCATCGTGACTATGAGCAATACTAGTGTTTTCTTAAACTCATATAGAGTCGTTCAACGTAACTAATGACTGTGATCCTGGTATGTCACGCTCCTAACGGTAAAACTCCGTTAGTGGATTTTGGGGGTGTGACATAATTGGTGTTAGATTGTGGATAATTTAGCTAAACTAAATGTAAAGAGTGGGTATTAACATCCTGGAACCCTTTGATTTTGATTATGAGAAGTTATGGTTCATATGGAGAAAATTGGGGGGTGTTTGGATCATGATGCTAAAATGTTGAATTAGCGATGATTAAGTATTATTGTGGTATTAAACACTTGAATGAACACCAAATTGACCTAATTAAAGTTATTGAATGAAAAATTAGTGTCAATGTATTGGAAAGAAAGTGAGTGAGTTTGTATTGAAAGAGGGTGTTTGGTTATGGGAATAACCCAAACGGGTCAGTTTGGGTTGGAAATGGGAATTGGGTTATGAACTCAATTGTAATGTGATTTTGTATGTATGTTAGATTACTAAACTAGGTGGATATGTTTAGGTAATCAAATTGTGAACCGAGAAGGAGGTGCGGGATCTTCCAACCCAAAAGGTAAGTGCCTTTGCACTTACTTAGTAATGTTGATAAATGGGTGGTATATGTGATATGTGTGCATACTATGTGTTGAAATGAATGTGTAAGATTATGCATGAAGTAGTATGTGAAAATGTATGAATGTTGTTATAGTGATAAAACTATAATGGATGTGTGCAAATGAATGAATATGGTTATAGTGGTAATACCATAATGGTTATGTGGAAAAAGAATGAATGAAGTTATAGTTGAATGCTATAATGGATATGTGCATGAATGAATGTAGTTATAGTGTAATACTATAATGGATATGTGTGAATGAGGTTATGATCTAAGAATCATAATGGATATGAGGTTATGATCTATGAATCATAATGGATATGAGGTGGTTAAAATACTATAATGGATATAAGGTTATGATCTAAGTATCATAATGGATATGAGGTTATGGCCTAAGTGTCATAATGGATATGGAAAGTTGTAATATGAATGAAAAATGAAAAGAATGAAACTTGTAATGAAAATGCAAGTGTTAAGAACCTTATTTGACTAATTGGGTGCAAACGGGTCAAATGGGTGAATGGGGGAAAACAAGTAGTAATTACTTGTTTGATATGTTTATTTTCATTACTAACGGTGATATGTTCATGTGGTTATGTAGGAAAAGCTCCGATGTAAGTCAAGGTCAAGTCCAAGGCGTTGAAGAATTCTCATATGTGTTTTCGGTGATTTTGGGTTTGAAGCGAAATCCTTTAAAAGTTGTGTAGATTGGTATATGAATTGGTATTTTGGTGTTAAAATTTGTTGTGTGAATGAATGTTGAATGTTTGGTCAAAAACCCAAGTGTTGAGGATTTTTGGTGTTATTTTGATTTGGTGAAAAATTGGAAAAAATGGCTAAGTATGGAACTGGGGAACCTGAGTAAACTTTTTGTTTACTCAAGTCCCTTGCGGGACGCGAGAACCAGGATGGGTTCTCTCGCGGTACGCGAGAGACCTGGTTCTCGGGCGACAGGTCTGGAGGTCATGAAACCTCGCGGTACGCGAGGGTTATAAAAAAGAAAAAAAACAAAACAAAAAATTCTGGGATAAAAGCTTCCGCGTGCGTTTAAATGTTTTATTAATTGGTTTTCCAATTAAGAGTGTCATACATCCCATAAGGAAATACATGCATGGCTCATATGAAACACCCAAGTTGCTCCCGGTAAGTAGGGGTTTAAGAAAGTCGTCTTTTAAAAACAAAACTATATTTATAACCTCATTAAATTTATATTTTTTTAAACCTATTCCTTATCTAAGTTTTTCAAATATTTTAAAATTGATAAATTATTTAGATTATTTAAATTTCAATATAGCAGCATCTCAATCTCTATCTTTACAATTTAAATAATTAAATATCATCTTTTTTCAAATTTATCTTTAAACATGGTTAATATCTCACATTATCTCACTCAACACTTATTTTATTATTTTTTTCTGTTTCATATACACTCACAGAAAATATAGAGATTGATTAAAATAGATCTCTAGCAATCTCTATTTAATAAACTCTAAAATATAAAGATGAAATAGAAATAGAGATCATGATAGATATGCAAAATAAAAGAAATATTTAAATACATAACGAATGAGCGTTACTGTAGAAAAACCAGATTATATCTACTATAGGGGGTATAGATATAGATTTACCAAATACGCGGAATATTACACTTTTTTTAACAAATGACAACATTTAAAATGATCATAAACTTTTCCACTTTCAACTTCGGCCACAAAATATTTTTTTATTTTAATTATTTTAATACTTATAATTAGTTTTACACATATATTGTTTTCTTTTATAACTTATAAAAGTTTATGTTTTCGTAAACTCTGGATATAGTGTTGCGACGTGCTTATTTTTATCTACGTTTCGGTATAATTTTATTTCCAGAATTAAGTTGGGTCAAATATGATATTTTTTCCTTTCTTTAAACACAATTTTGTGTTTACACTCACTTTTACAACAGCGTAAATTTTTATTGATTTTGGATATACCGTTGCGATGTGAAAATCAAACTGCCGCAGCGCATGTAATATTAGTAGTTATATAATACATCTACCAAATATGGGAATAATATAATTTTCCCTTTTTCATACCGACCACGTCCAAAACGATCACGAACTTTTCCATTTTCAACTTTGGTCAAATACTTCTTTTTATTTTAATATTTATAATTAATCTTACACATATTCAGTTTTTCTCTGCCATTTCACCAAAGTTGAGGTAGAGAAGCGGTCAGTGTCAAGAAAAAAATATTTAACGAACGAGAGTTACTGAGGAAAAATCAATTTATATATGATATAGGGGATAAACTTGAAACTTTAAAAACTTGAGGGAGTCAAAGTGATATTTTACAAAGTTGAGGGTGACTTTTGCCATTTTACAAAAGTTGAGGGGAGAAGTGGTCGGTGACATTTGCCACCGCCACTTCTCTTTAAGTAATAACTAGAAATATAGCCCCACGCTCTGGGCGGGAGACGGACCTTAAACGGTTAAGGTGATAACATTAACGTGGCTAAGCAAAATAAGAAACGTTGTTAAATAAATGTTTCCCCGCACTTCGCGGCGGGAGGCAGACCTTAAACGGTTGAGGCGGTGACATTAACGTGGCTAAACACAAAAAGAAACGTGTTAAATACATAAAAGAAACAAATGAAGTTACAGTGATCGGTTGCGGAGATTGAAACATAGATAAAAGACATTTATATAACGGTACCGATGTTTTTCAATTGGTGTCGGTCTCATTCTTTACGGTACCAACACATTACCGTCAGATTATATAATCCACGATACCTAAAACATACTGTATTTTGAATAAGACTTCATTTTTAACAAAATTTATACTGGGACGTCAAAAAAATTAAACAAACAAACGAAAATTATTAAGGAAAAATCAGATTACATATACTACAGGGGGTAAATTTGTAACATCCCAAAAATAAAACGACAGATATAATAACGGAATAAACGAACGAGGCATGACGGGTCGGGCCGGATGGGCCGGTGGGTTTAAAGGGGAGCCCCCCTATAAATAGTCAAGGTCACCACCCATTTCTCTCATTTGCAACATCTAGAGAGAAACCGTAGAGAAAGAAAGTTGGCGGATCGACCCGAGATTGAAGAAGTGTGTAGCTCCAGAGCTTGGGAGAAGAACCTCTGGATCAGAAGCTCGATACAGGTAACGATCTAGCCTAGATCTGAGTTTTTGTTCGTTTTGTGGTTTTTCGGGTTTTGGACGAAAATGTGACGTTTTTACGGATGAAACTGGAAGAAAAACATTGTTTTGAGTTCCTTAATGAAAAGCAAACGTTTTGAATGTAAACAAGTTCGGGATCTTGACGTGATCAGACCCGAAGGAGAAAGTCAGGGTTTTTGCGGGGAAGCAGATCCTGCGTACTTATCAGGTACGCAGGAAGAGGGTCCTGCGTTATCAAGTACGCAGGAAGAGGGTCCTGCGTACTTATCAAGTAAGCATGAAGCGAGGTTTGCGCACTTATTAAGTACGCAAGAGCAAGGCCCTGCGCACTTGCTAAGTGCGCAGGCATCAGGTTGTTTAGGTAAAGTCAGTATGTTTAGAAGGTTAAACCGTTAGAGTCGGGGGTTGGTCTGATGTGTATTTAACTAATCAATTCAGATCGGAAGTGACGTTGTGGGACCTTTGTTTATGACAACCCAGATTAGCTTATCAGGTGAGTTCTAGAAGCCCTCTTTTAAATGTTTTATATAATGTTTTCGGGCTGGTGTGCATACATACGAAATGATGTTTATGAAACTATGTTTACGAAATAAAATGATTTGGAATGAACGGTTTATGGAAAGAAAGTTTTATGAATGGAATGTTTACGAACGACATGTTTATAAATAAATGGTTTAAAATGAAGGTAAAGGGTTTTGAAAATGAATGAAATGTTTTATGAAAAGAAAAGGGCAAAGGTTTTAAAGAAGTCATTACAAATCTAATCTGTAGAATGAAGGGAATTGACGAATGAAGTCTGGGAATGTAATTCCCAGCCTTGTGGTAGATTATGGACAGCGAGCCATAAGAACAACAGGGGCAGTGTCTTTGTGGCATGTCAATGGTTATGATGTTGTACAACTGGTATGGGAGTAACGACGGTTACTCAGGGGTTAACATTACCCTATTGAGGTTAAATTATGATCCGACGGTGTTATGGTCGTGAGCCATAGCCGTCGATGGAAGTTGTCGGTTTATGGACATGAAAGCCATAGGGGCAACTAAAGGGGTATTGTCGGTCCTCGTGCAGTTAAGCCTTGGGGGCAATACAAAAGGGAATTGACGGAATGTATTGTATTGTCGGTCTTCGTGCAGTTAAGCCTTAGGGGGCAATACAATACTAGGTGACGGAATGAATGGTAACACAGATTTAAATAGTAATGTATGACTTAAATGAATGTTAAATGTTTTAATCGAACGATCTGTTCAACGGTGTTCATGATGATGATAAATGCTTTGATGATGATAAATGTTTGAATGTTTTTAATGATAAACGAAAGACCTTGTTTTCTTATACATGATGTTAAACCCTAATGAATTATTGAATGATGAACCATTTTATAAATTGAATGAAAAAAAACTGGAACTCACCAGCGTAGCTGACTTTTTAGTATGCACATTCAGGTTAAGGCAGGTATGGATGATGGTCGGTGATGCTCGGCAAGCGAGAAGAGTTACCCAGTGGATCATGAAGATTGGCATCCCGTTATGATTAGTTTATGTTATGTTTAAGTATTAGACTATGTTACGCTTCCGCATGTTGAACGATGTTATGAGTATGTTTTAATGAAATTTTCTGCTGCGTTAATTGATATTCAAGTTTAATAACTGTTTGTGAATGAGTAAATCCAACAAGTGATGCCTCCTGGATTTGAGGCCTTACAAAATTTAAAATTTTGAAAACTTGATGGGATCAAAGTGACAATTTACAAAGTTGATGGATATTTTTTTCATTTTACAAAATTGATGGGTATTTTTTTATCATTTTTGCTTTTAAGTTATAGTATAATGTTATTTCTTAAATATCTCTTTCTTTCAAAACTGTTGCTACAAGAGTTTAAAAGCCCTAGCTTAAAAACATATTTCTTGTTTTGTTACAAGTTAAAATTCTAATGTTGTTTTCATAAAAATCCTACTTTGATATTTAATATATCGCATCCCATTTAATAATCACATGGAAAATATTATGTAAATAGACATGTAGCCATAAAAGTGGTAGCATAGCTTTTTCTAGCTTGACCTTTTACGAGGGTCAAACATGGTCGATACAAAGAAAGTGAGATTACATCTGTTAGGATCTTTCGGTTTAGCTCAATTTGATCATTCTCAATATTTTTCTTGTTGTAGTTACAAAAATTATGAAGAAACCGAAAATAATATAATGCAAACATAGTTAATTGAATAAGCCAACACACAAGTCTTACCAACAAATACAAATAGAGGGAGATGGAGAGTTTGTAGTGTTTTAGGAATTTGTGAACTAATATGTGTGTATATATAATGGGAATGAATCATTTGAAAACTTTTAAATATTTTGAGAATTCGTGACAACTCGTCAAAAAACCAATCAAAACCATTTTTTTATGTATTTTAGTATCTTTATTATTAGAATAAAACATAAAAAAGTGAATTTATATGCGTAAATTTACATATATTCATATATTAGAAAAAAACTACACATGTGTAAGTTTACCACTTACACATGTGTAAGTGTTTACCATTTACACATGTGTATAAAATTTTTTAAGAATAATTTAGAGAGAAGAGATAAATTATTTGATGAGATAAATCATTTTTCATTGTATTTTAATAATAAAGGTAATGAAAACAAAAAAACAATTGTTTTAATTAGTTTTTTGACAAGTTCTCAAGAGATCCTAACCCTATATGGTGAGGTTCAAATGCTAACCAATATTTATGTGATAACCATGATAACCACTCTCAAACATAGTGTTACGTATATGTAACAATTATCATTATATTATGTTACATATATGTAAACACTATGTGTCACGTATATGTAACATTATTTGGTACGCATACGTAAGACCTATCATTTTCGTATTTATGTTAAAAATATTTATTCAAGAAATACTATTTTAACAATTAAAAGAAAAAATTATTTATAAATTATGTATTTGTTTTATAATGGTTATCACGGTTATCACATAAAAAGTTAATTAGTATTTGAACCCTTCCCTGTATAATTACTTGTATAGATTTTAATTTTTTAAATATTATTTGATATTAAAAAATCAAGAACATTAAAACCTTCGGAAAAAACAAAATTGAAAATGATATTTTTGGTATGTTAGTGGACAAAATACAAAGATGCAAGTAAATAGTGAAATATGAACCACGTCTTCTCTAAATAAAATTAGGAATCGTCAGCCTTGCGTTGCGGCGGCGGCGAAGTTATACGGCAGGAAGCTGAACCCAAAAGGTTGAGAAAAAAACGGCTCCGATAATATCAATATCGGTAACGGTGTTATTCACTCATAACCTAGCGTCCACTATAGACTACGATACAAAATAAAAACTCTATTTAACTCAATTTAAAAAAAACCAATACCGGCACAAAAAAACTAAAGACAATCGCACAGTACGTTTAAAAAAAAGTAAATAAGCGAAAGTTACTACAGAAAAACGAAATCATTAGAAAATAAAACGGGTTAAAAACGTATATTATACAAAGTATGAAGGTGAAAAAAAAATTGAAAAAAAAAAATAAACGAATCAAAATGTTACTATTCAATTGCAAAGGTAAATAAATATAAAGGAGAATATTTAGATGATATGACCTATAAACTTAATAACAAAAATAACTTCTATGCTTTTGTCACGCCACCTTTAGACAGGGTTTGTCGGTCAGGGTTTGACATGACCGATTGATTCATAACCAAAGTAACGAAAACATAAATACTTTCATAAAAGTGTGTCTAAACCAAAGTATGTTACAATACTTGGTTAATCAAGTACAAAATCCATTACACTTTCATAAGAGTGTGTCTAAACCAAAGTATGTTACAATACTTGGTTAATCAAGTACAAAATCCATTACATTACATGATCTAGTGTTAAACATTTTAAGATGACTAGTCGTATTCAGCTTCTAACAAAATAATAACTTCAATTCTGTTGTCATGCGCAGGCTATTAAAGAAGCTACTAGTCCATTTCAATCAAGTCAACTATTACCCACCTGACATGCGTGCTTAAAATATTTCAAAGTCAGTATAAACTAGTGAGTTCTTAATCATGTCAAATCATCAATTCAATCAAATGTCCTAGAAATGATAAAAAAAATTAACAAATACCAATATAGTTCGTAATGGGCAAAGTGGACAATGTTGTTGGTACGAGAGGCTGTATATTACAAGTTTTAAAACTTTTCGTGGTATAGGTTGGGGTGTGGAATTATGTGATACCTTGCACGAATACGCAAGACTATATATCCATTTACCTAAACCACACACTTAAAAACTTTAAAAAAAATTACCCTTGGTCTAATAATATTTCATTATAGTATTTTCATTATCTTGAAAAAAAATTTCTTTTAGGATGTGTATTCAAATACATCATTTAAATTTTGTATGTTATAAAGTATGAAGTTATCTTTGAGAATTATATCATCATTGGCTTAATGGTTAGCTCCTAGCCCTCATAAATTTCACATATTTTAAATATTTCAAACATTTTTATGGTGTTAATATCTATGTAATTTATCATATTTTAGTTTGTTGTACTTGTTATAGACATAAAATTATGAGTAAACTGTCATTTTCGTCCCTGTGGTTTGGTCAAAATTGCCACTTTCATCCAATAGTTTGTTTTTTTGTATCTGGGTCCTCGTGGTTTTAAAATATTGCCATTTTCATCCTCGTGGTTTTAAAATATTGCCACTTTCATCCAGTCAGCTAACACCGTCCGTTTTTCTCAATTAAATGAGGGGTATTTCAGTCCTTTTACATATTTGTTTTATTTCTTCATCTTTTTTACTCTCACTTTTTAATCATAGAAACAAGCGACGGAGGTGTTCCAGTGGTGCTCGTCGGAAACTGGTCAGGAAAAGAGGAAGAAGGCCAGCAGGTGGATGATTAAATTAGAGGTTAAATTGGGGATGATTAAAAAGTGAGAGTAAAAAAGATGAAGAAATAATACAAATAAGTAAAAGGACTGAAATACTCCTCATTTAACTGAGAAAAACGGACGGTGTTAGCTGACTGGATGAAAGTGACAATATTTTAAAACCACGAGGATGAAAATGGCAATATTTTAAAACCACGAGGACCCAGATACAAAAAAACAAACTATTGGATGAAAGTGGCAATTTTGACCAAACCACAGGGACGAAAATGGCAGTTTACTCTAAAATTATATATAAATTAAAATGGTAAGAAAAAGGAATATACTTAGAAACCCAACCAGTATTCTTTTTAGCAAACTAACAGGTATATCTGATAGAGTATTGGGCCAGATATGTCTAAACTCGATTTCCAAACCGAAAATCAAATCGTAATAATCTCAGCCCGAAATCGTGAACCCAACGAATCATTTATTTTTCATTTACCACCGAGCATTCTGGTTGAGTGGTAGTCCTATGACTTTCCAAATGTGAGGTCATGGGTTCGAGTCTCGCTTGTAACAATGTTTCAGGTTGAGTTAGGGTTTTTTTCCGGTTGTGGGTTTCCTCCTAGATGGTGTGGAGCCGGATCACCAAGCTTCTGTTTTTCGGGCGGAGGAGTGATCACGGGTGTCCGAAATTTTTATTGTTCAAAAAGAAAAAAATATTTCCATTTTAAACGATTTCGAGGATTTATCGCAACCAAAAATCCAAAATTAAAATATCTTCTTCTTCAATGTTCGCAACTTCTGCCATCATCGTGCAGACTCACAAACGCCACTATTGTTCGTCGGCCCTCATCTTACAAATGGGTAACCCCCCATCTCCTCACCCGCATTGCCTTCGCATCTTTATAAAGTTCAATTTGATGTTCTTGATTTTTATGAATTTGGGATTTCAAAAAAAATAGAACTTTAGTGAAGACGATAAAAGATATTTAGGTCATTTCACGCAGAACCCTTGTAACAATCTTGCTTATTAAAAATTAGGGTTCGTAAAATTATATTCATAAAAGGTTTATTAATTGAAAATTGAATTAAAATAATAAAAGTATGTGTTAATGAAAATGGCATTCATGTGCATTTTGATTCTCTAATTGATTTCCAATAATGGAAGTGTGTGTTAAAAGCTATCAGTTGGCTCTTATGTCTCTAAGGGAAATCTTATAAAACATTACATTTTAAAAATTATAATACAAAAAATTATATACGAAAAATTAATTTTAATATTAAAAAAAAACTGACATCTTAGCGGTTAAGCGGTGTGTCGTGCAACCAAAAAGTTTAGGGTTCAAATCCTGCAAAATGCATGTCGTGGTTTATTTATCGTAGAAAATCAGTTGGCTCTTATGCCTGGTAACTTTCATCGTCTTTCGCGATGAGATTTCAGAGTTCCTTTGCATTTTTATACACAACAACAATCCAACATTTATTAAACATCAATTGCCATGTTTACATTGACTGAAATAACAAAATGGAACTAAGTAGGAATTCACAGTAGTTATAAACAACAACCAATTTTTTTTTATTTGTAACTTACATCAATCTAAGCTTTTGGTTTAGTAGATTGGATGTGTATAGAATGACCAGCACCCGGGCTGTTTCCTGGTTTTGTGGGTTTGAAAGCATTACCAGATTCTACTGCTTCTGAGTTAGAATCTAACCCGTGTTGAGTGAAAGAATGGCCTGCTCCTGGACTGTTACCTGGCGTGGTAGGTCGAAAGGAGGTAGGGGTCCCACCTGAGGGTGAAACTTGAAAACTGTTTGCAATTGTTGAAGGCTTTTGCAATGCAGTGGCGGTATGTTTAGCTTGTGTTTCTTGTTTCAAGGGTTTTAGATGTCTGCCTTCAACCGATAGGATTGCATGGCAAGCTATTATCAGTAGGAAGATGAGCCGAGAGTCTAACTGGAAGTTGACCTTGACCATGACTATGAGCAGAAAAATGTAAGGTGATTGTAAAATAGAGAGGATGGTGAAAGCACAATGGTTGATATTGTAGTCCACTGGTATTTATAATACTAAGGCGTGTAACTGTAACTCCATTAATAATCATAACTAAACATTCCACATTGCTTTCTAGGGTCCTCCTTTGCCTGATATAGGAACTTTAGATCTTGCATGTTTGATGCCAATTTTGTTATGAATAATTTATTATAGAGGTGGCTAAATAAACAGGTGTAGCAGGTCAAAACAGGTTCAGGTCAAAACAAGCAATTTTTGGAGTCACGTAAAGGTATGGTTACAAATGATTTCAGTAATAGTCTACAATTCGAGTTAAATAATTCAGGAGGTTTTATGCATAAAAGATACACTCTTGGTTTTAAGATGCGCGCATTACATGATTCGGTAATGAGATTGCATCACTGCAATTGATGCACGCAGCCACGCATTACATGATGCGCATGTGTTGCAATCTGACACGTGATACGGTTTGATGTGGTCGTCGATTGCAATGGGTCTGAGTTTTTCAAATCTGACCATAGAGTCAGCAATGGATTTGAGTATTTGAACAAATTAGACCATCGATTGAACATATCTAACCAGAGATGATGAGAATATCTTATATTTTAGTGTTTAAAAGTTAACAAACTAAAATATTATCTATAGACAATATTTTAGTACTTTTTAAGAATGAATGCCTCGCATACTTGATGTGCGTGCTTCGCGCACCACACATCAGATTTTGGGATCGAAACGCATTGGAGCGCCACACGCTTTTTGAAACCAAGGATTCACTATGGGGACTTTCAACCCGTTTGACCCCTAAAATGTTTTCTTTTAATCGAATTTTTATCTTGTTAATATGTTAGGTAAAACATTACCATAATTGACCCGTTCTTAAGTAAGACGTCCAAAATTGGTACCTCTAGTTTATTATAAATTGAGAGTAGCTATACCATACATCTTCTGCATGCACTGTGAATGACTCTTATAGCCATTAGTGGTCCTTGAATGCCTACTGTCCATACAATTTGCTTGACTTTTACTTTGACTAATTGATCCTTGCACGAGTGATGATTGGACAAAATCTTTTAGTTTTCAATAATATCAGATGGAACTGCTTAGATTTTGTAAGTTATAATATCAAATGAAATAGCTTTATCACCACCACCACCACCACCAAGAGATTCTCTAGTCCTTTCCACTGATTAATGTTTATTAATTTTGTGTGGATGGTTTATATAAAAGATATAAGCTCTTGCGGTCGACAGAGTTTAGTGACATACAACTGTCTTGTAGTCTACATATTTATTAGTTTATGTTGTACATGCATACTATTGAATTAGCTGACTTTTAGCAGTTCAAAAGATTGAATTTCACAGGTGATGGTTTAGTTGCACTAACGTTTTCTTTGAGCCAGCTTGAATCATTTACTGCACAGACTAGTCTAAGGTCCCAACTCCCATGCAAGGCCCCGGTTAGTCAGTTTAATATAACTGATATAAATTTTATTTCATGTAGAGACATAATAAATAGATAAATACTGTTTAAAGCAACTTAATTTTGGAAAATCATTGCTAACTAGCATATTTTTTAAGGCTGTTCCACATTGAAAAATGGAGTTTTGAAGACGAAACGGGGTTGGAAGTTGGAACCTTTTATTTATTAAAACACCATAACATGAGAGGTTTGTATTTCCTTGTTAAGTTTTACAGTTCAAATACTCTGTAATCTAATCATGTTTGAATTAGATTGAAATATAAACTTACTAAAGGATCTATAAAATAGTTCCCCCGCCCCACCCCACCCTAGAAATAGTGGATTTGACGGTTTTTCTTTTTTATGGAAGAGTCCTTATATGTTGTATTATGTTCTTACATCCTCCCTTCTTAGAAGTTAGATAAAGATTCATTCTGCTAATTTATAGTTAATCATGTCGATATTTATTTTGGATTTTAGAGTGAACTCATCTCTTGAGCTGGATGGAGTCTGTTATATGATAGAACTTGTTGGGTTATGAAGGCTTTGGGTCGGGCCTGGGCCTAATTGGCTAGGCTTGTTTGCGACAGGAGTATAGGGCAGCCGGCCCTAGGGTAGCTGAGTTTCTATTGTTTCTTGTAGCCTAATAATAAAGAACCCTATTTGCAAAGTGGACGTAGGCCAATCGGGGTTGAACCACTATAATTCTCTTGTCTCTATTTTTCTGCTTTCGTATTGTGCGTGTGTGTGGTTTTCCGCTGTGCTACCGACTCTGATTCCTAACAGAACTAAGAAGAACATACCTTGGAGGTAACATCATGTTCTTTCACTTTTGAAATCTTGTTTCTCAAACTCCAATCTTTTCTAATATCAAGAAAATCCCATAATACAAAGAGAAAATATCTAGATGTGTTCTTCTTGACAGTTGGAAGAATTTTAGAGCGATAATTATTGCGAGTTATGTTGATACTGGTAAACTCCAACTAGAAGGCATAGTTTCATGATTCTAGCAGTTATATTTGCTTCTTGTCTTTAGGTTTCTTTGAGCTCCATTCCTAGTTTTAGCCTTTTGTTCTTAATTAAAGTTAGGTGCAGTAGTAATGTAGTACCAACCAGTATTCTTATCAAAAGTAAGACCTCTAAATGCACTTTTTAGAGGTGCTATTTTTTTAATGAAATCACTACCAATTGATGAAAAGTGGCTGGTAATGGATGGCTTACACAGAGTCATATTTTGACCAAACAAATCATTATTAATCCTAATCAAACACATTAATATGCTTTTTCTAGTTTTATATATGTCAAACATTTCTACCTCCTATCAATTTTTGGACATCTCCTTTATACTTTTTATGTGCTCCTCCTATCAATTTCCCTTGCTGAAAATTTCATGGTCAATGATAAGTAACAATTATATTTTAAATTCCACTAATACCCTCTGTGGACCTACCACTCTTCTCTCCTCTGAAAACAGTTGGCAGTGAGTTTTTAGAAGTCAAACAGAAAAGAAAAATGATTACTTTTTTTTTTCTCTTGAGGACATTTCTTGGTTGGCTCCATAACCCTTGGAGGTCTCACCCTAGTTGCATTTCTTCCACTAAACTTATTTAATTAGAAAAGTGATTATTAGTTTAGTAAGCGACATTAGGAATATGATTCTGTATTATGCTAGGCTGTAGTTCACAAAGTGTGAGAAATACTTATATAATATTATTAGTATCATTGGATGATAGTGACTTAATATGGTGGGACAATCTATAAGGATCTTCCAATATATTATATACCTTTATATATATATAATATATTTTTAAGCCCGTACACTGTACCGCAGTGTAACTCATCAATGTACCCTTACAGCATCTGCAATGGGCACCTTAACGATGGAGGTGACGAAGTCGATGATTAACACCCCATTGCAATGTTGTTTAAAGAGCAAAGAGTGTGTGTTGGGGGGGTAGCACCACATGCTCAAGATTACCTTCTCGCGATCCCTATAGATGGGCTAGGCCAACATATGTCGCCGGTGGAGTATCGTACTATCCTTAAGTATCGCCTCATGATTCCACTATACCCGGTTGACGAGTTATGCCCTGTTTGCCGTAAGGCATGTTTAGACTCCTATGGGGAGCATGCGGTTCATTGTAAAGAGCTCCCGGGGTTCAAGTACCGACACGACTTGGTTAGGGATGTTCTTTTTTACATATTTAGGCGTGCCGGGGTTTCTACTAAGAAAGAGGCACCAGTGAATTTCTTGACGGACCCATTGGAAGGAAGATCAACACTTAGACCCGCTGACATTTTGGTCTTTGGGTGGATAGGTGGGAAACATGCGTGTGTAGATCTAACAGGGGTCTCCCCTCTGGTGGGCTTGGGAGTTAGTGCTTTCACGGTGAGTCAGGCTGCTCTAAAAGCTGCTTCGAGCAAAGTGACCAAACACGAGAAAGCGTGTCTTGACAACCAACACGTGTTTACCATTTGCTTTTGACACTTTTGGTTTCCTTGCACCAGAGGCCGTGGAGTTACTTAACCGAGTACAGCGGGTCATGCATAGTAATGTTATGACCCCAAGATCTGTAGATGTAGTTTTTAAAAGACTTGGTTTTGCTATTCAAAAAGGGTTGGCGGCGCAGCTTGTTGCCCGTTTGCCTTCTATCTCTATGTAATTTCCCTTTGGGAGTTGTGTTTTGTATATCAAAAATTTTAAATGTTCTTGTTTCAAATTATGTAATATTTATTGAAATAAATACTTTAGTTATGAAGTATTAATGTAAAAGGTGGGACCCGGTCAAAAAGTGTATCAACAAATGGGTTAGTCCACAGAAATGTCTAAAAGCCAATGCGTTGTCCATAGCATTGTAGATACTCTTTATTTAGTATGCGTAAAGCAACACCATCTAATTTATTTTTCTTTAAATACTATAAAAATACGAACAATAATATTTGAGTACATGAAATATTATATTGTCACAGAACAAGATTACCAAGTAAAAAAATCCTAGAATTTACTGTTACCTGAAGATTAAACATAGTGCTGCATTCATTATTTTATTGTATTTATAATGCAGTTATATAAAAAATGCATGTCTTTTAAAGGTTACTGGATTACTCATATCATGCTGTAAGTACTTTCTAGTAATATCACATACACTTCCTGATACATTGATTTGATATTAATTTCTTTGATATTGTCCAGATGATTTTAACTGTTTATAGTTATATAACAGATTACAAGATGATGAATGACAGATGAACTATATTATTCTAAAAGTTACACCAAATGTTACATGAGCCATGCATGCATACAAATTATAAGTTGCTATTTGCACTAGTTATGAATGGCATGCCCTGCCCCAGGGCTGTGGCCCGGGGCTGTTGGCCTATAGTCTTCAACACCATGTGCTGGTGACGGTGGTGGCTGCATCTGGGACTCAACCATAGTCGTGGCTTGTGAACGTGTTGGTGGTGTATGTGCCATAAGTTTAGACAGTAGAGTTTTGTTTACATATGGTGCGCCATTTCTGCTCTTTTTCAAGTGCCTTCCTTCAACGTAGTGAATCTCATGGTCGATAATGGTCAGAGCGAGTATAAGAACAGCTAGGGTTAACTTTGTTAGAGCCATGGGGTGGTGCAAAACGAGTGTTAGATAGAGATAGCCGACTAGGCGTTTGATATTAAGCAAGATGCTTAAACTGTCAAGTGTTTGGAGACATTTATAGAGCCATGATACATGCTAGTTTTGTATTAAATCACATAAATGAGATTCCTTTATAATCAATATTCCACTAGGCCATATTATGTATGGTCCATTGCAGTCTAAACTTTGAGAGTCAAATGGATTCTTTTGTTCTTGATTAGTTGATTTTGCTTAATCTAGTTTATGTTAATTACTGCAGATACAGATAGATGTATTTGCAGTCAAAATTTCGCCTCGACGATTTCGGAAGGATTTTGGTCCTGAGATCATGCAGCAAAGAAGAAATTAAGCATAAGTTTAAGAAGATTATTTGGTAAATACAAATGAGATAATGATTTCTTTTAGTTATCAATGACTATGGTTTTGTGTGTTGCTCAGTTTTTATTTGTTTTATTGTATAATAGAAATAAAATACTGCTTTCTTTACCAATTTCTTTTGAAAAGGTGGTATGTTGATGTTATGTAACATTTTTTGATGTAGTCTTCCTAAGGCACTTATTTTATTTAAAATTTAACTAATTTATTATTGAATCTGTAATAGTTTAGATTAATTTATAAATGATCCAATACTATAAAAATAGTTTAGATTAATTTATAAATGGTCTTTTTTAAGTACCGCGGCAATAATATAAAAAGATTAGCAACATCGTCTCCTCCTTCCACTCCTAACAATCATCACCACTCCTAACTTCAACCACATCCCACCATTTATATAAAACTATACATCATATCTTCGTATAAAAGAAAAGAAAAATAAACGAAACATCACTAAAAACACTATACAGTAAACCTCCGTCTATAATATATCTTTTTTTTCACTAACAAGATAAATACTTTTATCTTCACTGTTATCAAATTTGTATTTTCATAATTTCTATTTGTATACATGTAAAGAATCAATCATTTGAAATAAAAAAATATATGTACTTATAAATATTTTTAAATCATCCCATAAACTCTAGTCACGTGAATATAATATTAGAGTTTTATATTTGATATCTTTTAATAAACTTTATATATATTTTTTTAATTTGTTACATTATTATATCATTGTCTATGTCATAACACTAAAGGGTTATACAAAGGAGCACCAATCAATATGTGATGATAATCCTTTCTTTTAGGGGTGATTTATTAGATATTTTTTTGGAAAGACAAATTTTTAATTTTTGTGGGAGTGAGACTTGAACTCATGAAATCTTGATTTTTTTAGAAGATTTTTCTCTACCACTAGGACACCAACCACAATGGCTGATGGTTTATCAAATAAATTATTATTATGATTTACATAAAATATTACAATGTTTTCCCAAAGCAGTACTTATGTTTGATCCTTTCATCTTGAGACTTTATCTAACTCTAAGGGGACTGGGAGTCATGAGCGGGTAGGAGGCGGGTTCCATGCGGGTAAGGAGGGTTCCACTCCCACTACAACGGGTTCAAGCAGGTAGTGGTGAACGGGTAGTGTGAGCGGGTTTTGGAACCCGCTGAAACATGCTTGGACGGTACCCGATTGTGTGTGTATATATATGAAAAATTAGGTGGGTTGGAGGGTACCACTCTCACCTAGTACTAGTAGGGTAGTTACTCAATTTGGCTAAATGAGGTGTCATCTTTTTATTGGTTTATTTTGGGAGGATACCACTTCCACCTCCCTAACTTATGGTTAAACCATGCGTAATGGGTACCACGCCCCCACTCCCTCACATTTTTCTAATTGGGCCACCTCATCACCTCTACACCATCATCCTCTCATGCATGTGACTGCACTCACATTAGCCCCTCACGCCCCCTCTCACGTCGGGGCGGCGTGGTGTTTCACGACCATCACCTCCTCCACGTGGCTCACGTCCCCTCCTCTCACGCTGGTATTACGCACAACCTTATATGCATCGCATATCATATCACTTAATGGACGTTTCACCAATGTTGGTTTAATCCCGATCTCTTTAGTTTAGTTAAAACTTAGTTAGAAAACTCCGTTAGTAAAGTTAGTGTTTTAAATGTAACTAGTAGAAAGATTATACTAATAATGTAATTAGTTGTAAAATAAACAGGCGCGTCGCCTCTATTGGCAAACCGAACGGTTCAAAGAACAAGTCCGGCGAGTATAAATAGCCATCGCCGATGACCATTTGTAACAATCAATCGAAATACGGTTCTAATCTTTTAGGGTTTACACATCTAACCCTTTACTAATGATAACTACATAATAGTCACTAAACTTAACTTTCTACTAATGATATAATGACCTAAACTTAATATTTAATTTAATACTTTCAATAACCAACACCATAAGTCTCATAGATCACAAGTCCTAACAAGCAAATAATCGTTGTTGGACCGAAATCTTAAAAACAAATTTCACCGATCGACTAAATAGATTTAGGATCATCAAAATGTAATTTTGTTAGTTCTGTTTTAAGCATAATGGTGATAACAAACTGCTAAAAATAAACCAACACATACCCATAGCAGCCTCATTTGCACATTTTAGGCAAGAACACATGCCACCAAGAAATGGTGGTAACTCTTTAAAGTGCTTGGAAGTTGGAAAGAACCTCTTGGTAGTGTCTTCCCACAAATATTACCTTTTGCTGTGTGCTAGGCTTCAAAACCTGAACCCATTTAAAAAAAAAACCATTTGGTTTTCATAAAAGTGTCACAATTTTCATTCAATGAAGTAATACTTGCAATATAAATAACATTTCTTTTCAAGAAAGTTTCAAATGTTAGATTACCTAATTGGCCATTGTCATGATGTTTACTAAAGAAATGCTAGATATGAGTACAAAACTATATTATTACTAAAATAATCTAATGAAGTAATTTAGGTGGGTTTTTATGTCTTTGGATACACCTATGGCCAGTTCTAATCTTTTAGCTTAATATGAAATTGATACCTTCACTTTGTTATTTATTTATTTTTTTCTGAAAATTTTTTTTACAAAATAACAAATTTATATATTTTTCCTTAAATTTTTAATGATTTTATTTATAACTTCTAAATAATCCAGTGAACTGCACAAAACAAGCTCCACTAAAAGCACATGTTATGTTTACTTCAGCAATTATGTTTAACAAATTTATATATTTTTCCTTAAATTTTTAATGATTTTATTTATAACTTCTAAATAATCCAGTAAACTGCACAAAACAAGCTCCACTAAAAGCACATGTTATGTTTACTTCAGAAATTATGTTTAACAAATTTATATATTTTTCCTTAAATTTTTAATGATTTTATTTATAACTTCTAAATAATCCAGTAAACTGCACAAAACAAGCTCCACTAAAAGCACATGTTATGTTTACTTCAGCAATTATGTTTATGATATTCAAGACAGAAGAAACCAAATCTAAATGGGTCAAATCCAGTGAAATTCACAAAACAAGCTCAAATATGTGACGTTTAATAAAGAAAAAGTTTGCGATGTCAAATAAGCTGTCCCAGTTCCATTTTTTAACCAATATCATACCACCAAACTAACTAATCTGGTCTAGTTTTTAGCATTTAAAAACAGGCAAGAAGTGCACACCTTGTGTCTTGTGTGGCCAATTGTGAAGGTAACTCTATGAGCTCAGCACTTGAACCACTGAGTGTTCCAATTGAGGAGTCTGTTTCATTAAACAAACCTGTTGCCAATGAGAGGAACAACATTGGCCTTGATAACGTCTGCATAAAATTAAAGTGCTTACGAAAAGGTGTGTATAGGGCTAGGGATCAACTTAAAACCATAAATATACGTAACACTTAGTGTTACATATATGTAACAACTTCTCATTCTGTTTTCACATGGTAAATCCAGCCCGCATTCCTTTAACTTCGGGATCCATTTAATTGGTGGACAGCAAAGAACTTGCAGGGCCTGAAGCGCGCTCCAAATAAACGGGCAAAGGGCCACAGTTGTCAAAAGAAAGACTCCAATATCCCCAGTGGCCACTAAGTTGACTTTCACTGAAGTAACACATTTATTCGTCTTCTTTGAATGCTTGTATGTCACTAAACCAACTAAATGACTTTCAAACTCTATCCAACGGTTTGGTTTACGAATTATACCGATAGTCGGCCTTGTAAAACCATACAAAAACGCAAGGGCGTAACTATGGGAAAGTCAAGAGGGTCCATTGATTCTTCAATCATCGGAATTTGTCTAACTGATATATACAAAAGTTGAGTTTTATTAAGAACATGAATTGGACCCCTTAATTCGGGTCCATATACGCACGTTGCGACACAAGTTGGAAAGTTGTAATGGACTTTGAAATATCTGTTTTATTTTACTATTTAGTAAAGAAACTGATTAAATAATCTACAAATTCTCAAAACTTAAACTTGTTTATTTTAATAAATGAGAAGTACAAATTGGTACAAACACAATGATCCCTTAAAGAAAAAACTAAAACAATTATGTTTGTAAACATAAAGAAACACTATATGGCAAATAAAGTATGAACAAATGGAGTACAATCAACATTGTGTTAGAATCTCAGCACCATTTTCAGTAATCAAAAGGGTATGCTCAAACTGTGCTGATAAACTCCCATCCGATGTCACAACCGTCCAGTCATCATCCCACATTATCGGGTGTATGCTACCAATCGTCAACATTGGTTCTGCCCAAAACAAACTCAAGAATTATAACAAGAATGTTTACAACATTAAGGTTGTCAAGAAAACATGGTAATTTACCTATGGTGAATGTCTGGTTCAACATCATACGGCCACGTTCATTGTTCCCTGGAGATACCCAACATCAGACGATTACTGTTTTTGTAAAGTTTTGAAAAATTAAGTTAGCGGGTATTAGAAGTTTCGGAGAATTACTGTAGTGTAGAACAACTGGATCACTGTGAAATAATCGCCCGACCCCATGGCCCACAAATTGTTCCACAACACCATAACAATGTTCATCTGCGTGTGCACTAGAAAAACAAAGCTTGGATTTTGAGTTATGTAATTAGAAAAAGAAAATTGTAAAGATTTCCATGAACAGAAGATTAATACTATTACCATGAAACATGAAAGTAAAAAAAATCTTACTGTATAACTTTGCCAATCTTGTTGAGCTCGACTCCTGGCGCACAAATAGATATTGCTTTGTATAGGCTTTCTTTAGTTACCTAAACCATAAATGTAGCAAATCATACTATAACTAAAATGCAAGAACATTAAAAGCAACTAAGTGATTGTTCTTAAAAAATGTTTCTAGAAGCAATACCTGTACCAGCTTTTTGGCCTCATCATCGACATCTCCACAAAAAAATGTTGCTGATGTGTCACCGTGGTAACCCTGTGCCAATATTCACCACATTCACATAATTTCAATTTTTTAATATTTTAAAGATTTACAGATGGTCCTTGTAAACAAAAAGCAGATGATTGTGAATATAAAAAGAACCTACATTGAGGTAAACAGTAACATCTATGTTGATAATATCACCATCCTGTAATAGAAAATATATTGGCCATGAATGAGATGATAAAAAAAGAGTTGTATAAAAATATAAAAATCAATTTAATTGTTATTAATAAGGCAAACCTCAAGTTCACGTGAATCGGGGATTCCGTGGCAAATGCATTCATTTACTGAAGTGCATACGCTTTTGGGAAATCCACCATAACCGAGAGGTGAAGGATATGCTCCGTTATCAATAATCATCTGGTGAACTTCTTGATCAATTGCATCTGTGGTGACACCTGGCTGCCAATACATTAGCCAGTTCAGATCAAAGGTTAAATAAAAAATAGAAAAGTAAGAATTAAAATATTACCTTGACTAATGTACCCACGTACTGAAGAACCTGTGCAGCAAGCCGACCCGCAGCTCGCATACATTCTATACCCTTTTCATCATGCACTTCAGGGCCAGTTGCAATGCCAGGTGGCTTCTTAGATCCCACATAAGGAGGCTTTAATATGTGATCAGGAACAAGACGACGGGGAGACAATTTTCCTGGTTTTAAACGTTTGCGGGTGCTGTTTTGTAATTCATCTATATTTCTGCTAGTTCAATAGAAATTAGATAAAAATAAAATAAAATACTCACCAATGTTGCTTAAGAAATCAAAAGATTATAATAACATTTAAACAAAAAGAATAGAAGAGAAAAACACATGATATATACCTTTTGTTGAATAAAAACTAGAAGAATACATGTCAAATTTGAATGTGATAAGTAAGAGTTTGACACTTGGAAGTCAAATACTCAAAAGTGAACTTGTGATAAATACATGATATATACCTTTTGTTGAATAAAAAATTTGTTATTCCTGATAACGGTCTTGATTGTCGCATCAAAACATGTTTTTGGCCTGTCATAGCATGGAGAGAAGATTACAGACAACCAATAAAACTAACATGGTTACAAAATGAATTTGCATTGGTTACAAAAAAAAAACTATTCTTTATGTAGCTGTGCAACATGCTAGATCATGAGACTTATTGTACATCCTGATATGTGACATTTTATACAAAGGAAATTCTAAGTGGCAATATATTTCATGTGATGAAATATTATTGGGGTTTAGTATTTTTTTTATGTGAAAATATGCTTTATAGATGAAAATACACTATGAGAAAATACTAATGTTGGCAATAATTATATTAGATGAAATGGTGTTGCATTGGATTTATCTGGTATTGCCAAATGAAAGGACCACTTATGCCGATAGACAAAGTTTAAAAGAACGGAATCGCGCCTCGAGGCGTTTTCCCTTCGCCTCACGAGGCGTAAGCCTTGAGGAGAACCGAGGCGGAATTAAAAAATAAATATAAAAACTATATATCTTATAAATATAGAACTTTCCTTACTAATTTCATCATAGAAAGTCTAAAACAGCATATAAAAATTATACATATTATAAATATAGAACTTTCCAAACTAAATTCATCATCTAAACCCTATAACAGCAAGAGGTGCACGCCTCAACCGCTTTTTTAAACTATGCCGATAGGCTTAAGTTTTGTGGCCAAATTGGGAGAAAAAGAGAAGTTTGGAAATCCGATTGTATACTTTTTTGGTGATTTTAGTGTCATCAACTATTTTATTACAACTGAATTTGCAAAATAAGACCACATGGGTTTTGTTAAGTGATAATAATACAAGTTAAGAGATGTGGAGTACATGTTTGTATAACCTCCCCTAAATACTAAACCAAAGTTCAAAAGAACTGAAGTTTGTTACACTAACCTAGCATTGGTTACAAACAGTGAGTTTTGGCCTTTTACAACTGATCCATGTTGTCAAGGCAGCCTATGCAGGGCTTTTTTAAGCGAGTCGCATAGTATAAAAATACCATTTTTGGGGGTTTTAGACATGTTTAGGCTGTTTTAGGGTTATGATTCAGTTTCGTCATCTGATGATGAATTAGAGTATCTTGATTATTTATTTCAATTACAATGAAAACTAGACCACAACAGTTGATATGAGTCTATTACAACATCTATTTCAATTAATTGAGTCTATTACTAAATGGGGGAATTAACAAGACGACAACAGTTGATATGAAAACTCTATATAGAGAAGGTGAAAGAACCTGGGTTACAGCGAAAGAGGTGATGTAGGGGTTGGGTCGATCGGATATTATACCAACGGTTTCCGACGAATGATGAGATGAGACGAGGCTGAAGTGTCGCCGTCCCCATTTCTTATTCAGTCCACTCCTCTGCCGCCGCCGCCGCCGCCGCCGACTCCGCCTCTTATCCGTGTTGTGTCTGCCCCAACTTTTATAACATTCGCGGGTATCACCTAAAATGCAAAATAATTGTCATAAAAGTAATTAAGGTTAAAAATAAAAAAGTAAATTAATAGATTTTATATTCTTTACTATTTTTGTTAATGGATTATTTTTTGCTATTTTTGTTAATGGTTGATATAGTAACCTTTTCAATTGGAAGTATAAAACGTGGATTCAGCTCTTTAACCATAGTAATCACTCTAACGTTATATCTTGAGTAGGATTAGGTGGCCAAGACAAAGCGTACAAGATTGGGCAAGTGTGGAACCCGTACTATGAGGAATACATATCGACATGTTAAGCCAACGACTACTGTAGATAGAGCTGACAGTGAGGTGCGAGAGATGTTGGTGCTTTTCGCGTCAAATGTGACTAGAGCTTCGGTCGGCGACATCCCGCGTGGAGCTATGATTGTAAAGAGGGGATGGCGAAGGAGAGCAGTGTCAACTGTACATGACTTTCCTCCAGGATGTGGACATGCATAGTTAAGAGATCGACCGCTTGCGGCGTTTAAGAGAGCTCTATTTCAGGAAAAACCAGTGGATGGCCCGGAAGGTGACGAGGAGAAACCAGAGGAGGACACAACAGATGCACCTGATGTGGTCTAGCAGTGATCTTGGGGGCATTGTTAGGATGCTAGATTGCTTGATGATTAGATGATGTGGCAGTTGTCATGAGAGACTTCGGGGTGATTTGACGCTTTGATTGGTTAGACGTTTACGGGGTGGGATGCCTATTTCAAATATTGACTATTTGATTTTGACATTGATTGCGAGTTATACCGCAGGATGACTTGAGCATGATTAATGTAGTTGTGCTTGTGATAGCGTACTATTTTGGGTACATTGTTAAATTTAGTGCGGTATTGTGTGATTATGTGATTACCTTTGAACAACGTGAATTCATATTAAATGTAATTTTGCTGTGGTGCTAGAGCATGGTTAATTAGATTGTATGAGTAGACTTGTATAGATATGAGTTTTGAAATTGTCTGTGTCTACAATTTTAAGATAGTGTCACCTATGTGCTAATGATCAGGTGATGCCTGGAGTGCAATGGGTGTATTACACTTCGTGTGTATTGATGTGTGTAAAGTGTAGATATAATTTAACAAAGATTTTTCACACTTAGGTTTTAAAATAAGAAACGATTATCACCTTAGGACTAACTACACACACAATAGGCAAGTGCACCTATCGCATAAGTAGTATAGTTTTAGGCAAGAACCGAGTATCGATCCGTGGACACGATAGCTTCTGATAATAAACCTTTGTCACTGTATAGCCGATCAAGTAGAAGATTTGATATTTTTGTGTTTTTAAACTAAATAAACATAAAAGATAGATAGAAGGCGGGGCAGATAAACAAACAAGAGAGGATATTCACTTAGACTTTGAATCCACTTAGTCAAACAATGACAACATATACAGATTCATGATGAGATCATTTTATACACGTGCAATACGGAAATAGAATAGACTCCCGTAAGGGTTATCTAATCGTATGACTCTTCGAAAAGTTAAAGCGATATTAACACAGTAACCACCTAAAATCATTCTATGCAAACCTAATGATAGCATTATGTTGAATATAAAGATGAACTAATATCCCGCTAAAGACTCTTAGTCCCATAACTCTTTGGAAAGCTAATACGATAAACACATATTAACCACCTCGAATCACATAATGAAAACATAATCAAGAAGTTATTCAACTTGTGAATATCAAATCACGAATATATGAACTACAAATTCACGCTAACAAATTGTAATAGCACACAGACAATGACATGATGAATTCACAACGAATGTAACGGCCTTTCCAAGCATATACACAAGGATGCACATTTGCACAACAATCATATATATTCTAATCCCCATCCACCATTCCTAGTCACATGCCATGAATACATACACATACATACATATATTCATGAATAAATACCTTAACACATACGGTTTTCCAACATGATATGGTCAAGATACCCATGAGATAGAACATATACTCAAATCAAACAAGCAAACATAATCATTGAAGAAGATTCAAGAACATGTTAAAGTCGTCAACATAAGCTCATCAAAAATCAAATACACATCATCAAAGTTAGCTAAGTTTCATCTAATCTAAGTGAATCAAGATGTTTAGCCCATAAGCCTTATAAACTCCACAACCAAACTCAAGAACATGGATGAAAACATAGTGGATATAGTAATCAAACCAAGAAAATGAGAAGAAGTGGGTTTTGTGAGGTTAAATCTTCCTTGAGTGTTAGATCTTCAATCTTGGCCTTCAATCTTGCAAGATCTGCCTAAAAATCGCCTAAAATGGGTTGAGAGAACTAGTGTTTGGTGTAAAAGGTGGAATCCCCTTCAAATTAGGGAGAATTGGGGATAAAAAGCAAATCTGCGTGTGCACATGGCCATGTCCGAAAGTGACATGCCCATGTGGACCATCTGATCAGCACATCTTGCAGTGTTCTCAGCAACGTTGGCTCGTATGGCCATGTCAGAATTTGACATGGCCATGTCCGAAATTTTCCTTTTTTGAGAATTTTTTCAAGTCTTGAGTTTTTCACCAAAAATCACCATGTTCCCACCGGGAGCTGCAATATTCAAATTAAACACAAATAAGTGTCCGAACCAAAGGATTTGCAACCAAAAACAATCAAAATGAGGGGAAATATGCATTATTTACATGTGTATTTATTAACATATCATGTATGTGCAGGACGAGGTCCTGTGGGGAATTATGATTTATATATTATGTGTGTAAAGGATTAGGATGATGTCTCGTGTTTAGACTGAGTAATGTGTTGACCTGAACCATCGGTACGACCCGTATGGGTACAACCTTGTGAACTTTGTGTGAGTATGTGATGACGTGTGGCAAGGGCTACTGTTGTAAAGATTAGAAAGTAGAGTTCAGGAGTTTGTATGTGTCTATAAGTGACGAGGTCATATTGTATACACATTGATTCGTTTATGTCTAGCTAGTTATGTGTGCACTTGGTATGAGATAGAGAGTTGAGGTGCTATACTTATATATACTTATGCTTTAAACATGATAAGTTTTGTCGTTATGACCTGACGTTACGAGTCCATGTAGTACACGCTTAGTCGTGCATAAAACGGGTGGCAGGGATGCTCAGACATAGTGTTTCTATCTTGAAGTGTAACACCCAAAAATTCAAATTGATTTAAACTTTTAAAACAATGCGGAAGCTAGGTCCCAACGATCATTCATATTTAAAAGCATTGACAATCTATTCACATTAACATGTGAATATCATAAGTTTCACAAGGACATGTGTTTAACAAGTTTAAGGCTATTACATACACCAAAAGACCCTACGCAAAAGTATTCCTTTTTAAGAGTTAGTTTTGAAGTAAACAACTTCCAAAAGAAAGTTGAGAATCCAATTGTCCATCCGTGGCGAGACCCGAGATCAAGTCGGAGCCTTTCCTACAATCACAACATTAAAATGAACAATGTTAGTTAAGTAAAACATCCCATCCATAGTATCAATGCATATCAAGCAAACCAAGTCATGTGAAAATAGTCTTGGCGTATCAGTACGCCACATGCCGTACGAGTACGCTACCCAGAAAACAATTTTTCCCAGCGTAAAGAGGTTGTAAAGCAGTGAACTTCCCCAGGTCCAGCGTAAGAGTACACTGGTGGGCGTAAGAGTACGTCACTCAGAAAACACAGTTTTGACAGCAACTCCATTTTTCCCTTTTCAAACCAATATAGCACATATCCTTATATTTAAGCATACATTTAACAACTTCTTAAGATTAATACTAACCTATAAATGGTTTATAGTTTATCATTCATTTATTTAACCACCATGAAGTAGTCAACTTCACTACCACTTGTGAGAACTATGTCCTCATTTACATCCATGAAGTATTTTGCTTCACTTACCCCCCTTCCATGAAGTATCCACACTTCATATTATTCAACCCTTTTGTTATTTATACTAACGGGTCGATTCCACCACATAATAAGTCAACCATGAAGTATTCTACTTCACTTCCACTTGTGAGACATATATTCTCACTTCCGTCGGTGAGGTGTTTTACCTCACTTATCCTCCTCATGAAGTATTCACACTTCATGTTATTCAACATCTTATCATTTTATCTAAATGTTCAACATAACAACATATAAGGTCAAATACTATAGAACTAACACATACTTTACAATTTAGTGACTCTATCCACTTTGAGTTTTTCATTCCTTATCATTATATAAAATGGTCTAGATTAGTTAATTACCATTGCATTCAATTTCACATATAGCTACACAACAATAGTTAAGTTTGACCTAATATGTAACACCCTTAAATTCATACACCGATTATTAAACATTTACACACGCGGAAGCATTTATCCTAATAATTTTTATTTTTATTTATTTTTTTATTTTTTTATGTCCTTCGCGTAACGCGAAGGAGCCCCAAAGTTGCCTACCGAGAAACTGGTTCTTCGCGTACCGCGAAGAACCCCCATTCAGTCTTCGCGTACCGCGAGGACACCAAGTAAACAGAAAATTAGCTTTTTCTCCCAGTTCCAACACTTAGCCAAATTTTTCCCATTTTCACCATTTCACAAAACACAAAAATTTCCCAACACTTGGGTTTTTGACCAAAAACATTCATACATCAATTGCAAACATCAAAACAACATTTCTTTTATCAATTTACATCCCTTTCAAGGATTTCTATTTACACCCTAAAAATCATCATTTACACATACGAGAACTCGCCAACGCCTTGGACTACATCGGAGCTTTTCCTACATAACACCACATGTATCACCATTAGTAATGAAGATAAAACATATCAAACAAGTAAATACTACTTGTTTTCACCCATTCACCCATTTGACCCGTTTCCACCCAATTTGTCATTAGGCTACATATCACTTGCATTTCACTTTACAAGTTCCATTCTTTTCATTTGTCATTCATAATTAACACATTTCCATTTCCATTATGGCACATAGGTCATAACCTCATTTCCATTATGATACTTAGATCATAACCTCATATCCCATTTACATTATGGTACTTAGACCATAACCTCATTTACATTATGGTATTTAAACCATAACCTCATTTCTATTATGGTATTTAAACCATAACCTCATTTCCACATTTCCATTATGATTCTAGATCATAACTTCATCACCATTTCCATTATGGTATTTAAACCATAACCTCATATCTACATTTCCATTATGGTACTTAGACCATATCCTCATATACACATTTCCATTATAGTATTACAACTATAACTACATTCATTCATTTACACAACTAGTTCATACACATTCATAACACAACATCATATGCAAACATAACACATATGTATCACCCTTTACCATCAATACTAAGTAAGTGCAAGAACACTTACCTTTTGGATTCGAAGATCCCGTTCCACCTTCTCGAGTGACAATTTGATTACCTAAACATATACACCTAGTTTAATAATCTATCATACATCAAAATCACATTATAATTGGGTTCAGAACCCAAATTTTTCCATTTCCAAGCCAAACTAACCCGTTTGGGTTATTCCCATGTCTAAACATCCTCTTTACATCCAAACTCAGCTACTTGAGTTTCATTACCATTTCTTAACACTAACTTTTCATTTAATCTTTAACATTAGATTAATTTAGTGTTCTTTCAAGTGTCTAACATCATATAAACACTTAACCATTCATTAATTCATCATCCTAACATCATAATTCAAAAACCCCCAATTCTCTCCATATGAACCCTAACTTCTCATAATCAAAATCAAAGGGTTCTAGAATGTTATTCACCATTCTTTACCTTTAGTTTAGCTAAATTATCAACAATCTAACACTAATTTACCCCCATGCATTCATAATTTCTGGATTTCTACAAAACCCATCTATGAACTCATAAATGGTGAACTAGAAAGGATGATGATCACTTATTTGATGTTAGGAAAGTGATGTGTGAGCCAAAACCTTCACAAAACAAGCTTCAAATGCACGATTTTGCTTCAAATCCACTTTCTCCCTTTTCTCTCTTGCAAATGAACTACCCAAACACAAATGAAGTCTCAATTTTGACTTCTTCTAGTCAAATATGACAGATTTGTCATATTTACACCTTTAGCCCCTCAACTTCCATTTCACCCATTTCATTCTAAAATTAGTTAAAAACTAATATAACCCCATCACTAACTTGAAACCCACTTGTTTCAACTTATTTCTAAAATGTTATTTTTACCATAATATTTATTAGAATATTTATTTATTTATAACGAAAACCGGATTTTGGTTCGTTACATAATATCCACATTAAGTCAAACGTATAGATTATACCATATTATGAATACAAGTTTGACTAGTAATCACATAAGTCAACTACATCAACCCACCACTTTCAACATTTTAGAATGATTGTTATCACATAGTCAAATGCACCACCAATGCACCACATACCACATAATGGTTTGACTCTTTACCACCTAAGTCAAATTATACTAATTCACCACATACCACATTAACAATACATAAGCAAGTATTCCTTCAACATACTATCTACTTATACAACATTAGTTTAACAAATACTAAGTAAGTGCAAGCCACTTACCTTTTATGTTAAATCTCCCATCATTGCCTTAGATGATCTCGATTGATCTTTAACCTTAGAAATTCAGACACCTAAACAATTCATAAATTTTGTTTAGCAAATCTAGTGATCCCACCCAACTCACCAATTTGGATACACTATCCTAATTGACTCAAAGGTTTATACCCTATTATAACTTGGTTAATTTAACTTTAACCAAGCTTTCAAATCCCTAATAACAAAATCCAACCTCTTTGACCCGTTAGGGATTTCATCCACTTTTCATAGTTTTACCAAATTTATAATTCACCAAAGTAATTGAGTTTTTCACTTGAAAATGTGTTTATATAATACCATAAACACTTACCTACACTCAATTCCCCCATTTAAACACCTAAATTACAAAACCCCCAATTTGGGTTCTAAGAACCCTAATTTTCAAATCATCAAATTGAATGCTAGAATCATGTTAATCATGATTCTCCACCATTTACAACACTAGATTAAGGTTTATAACAAACAATAAACCAAAATCTCCACACCCATTAACCCAATTCGGGTTTTCTACCAAAACCCACCAAGAACACTTTAAATGGTGATCTAGAAAAGAATGGATGCTTACTTTGATGTTTGTAAAATTAGGAATGCACCAAATCCAACTGATTTCACATGCAATTCGTCAATTTCGTGATTAGGTTCTTCTCCTCTTGCTCCCTGATCATTTGTGAGACACACACACCTTGTGTGTGTCGCTACTTTAATCCCCACCAACAAAATCAGCTTTGAACTAAATACAAGATCAGTCCCCGCACAACCTTATTTAACTCCTTCTTCCAAAACTAGGTAATTACACCTCATAAGTATTACCCTCCAACTTTCTTTTATTTAATTACATCCCCTACAATATAAATAATATATTATAGGACAAACCCAGAAGTTGGTTCGTTACATGAAGGTTTCTCAATGATGATACATCGAGGTGATGTGAGGAGTTCTGACGTCTTTTTAGACGATCGGTGAGGTGCTCTTATGTGATGCCTATGCTTATATCTCAGGAATTCGGAACACAAAGCCAAGGGGTGCAGCTGTGAGAGTTGATGATGAAAGCGTTAGGTGAACGCTTGATGGGAGCTAGATATGACGTGATCGAGGTGACGACGCTGGAGATTTCAACACAGAGTGGATAAAGTGACGATGGGGTCTCCATGGGATACGTTTCGTAGGAGGAGTTCTGTCATTGAACGAGATGATGGATAGCCGATGTGTATGCTAGGGCAGACTTCCTGTTCGTACTTGAAAAATGAGACGCGGTCGGAAATCGCGTGGTAATGATAGAGCAACGACGAGGAAAACATAATTCATGAGGGATAAGTGCAGAATTGCACACAAGTGATTGGAAGGGAAACACTTACAGTTGTAAACACATGACTAGTTTAAAGGGAGCTCTTAGGGAGTGTTCAAGTGAAGCAAGTATCTGGTTGTTAAAGCAGACATGATGATGGTAAGGGATCATTGCGGAACATCAAGAGCTGATGAAAATAACTCGAGTGTGGAGTGTAGGTGCTTACTTAAGGGACGTGTTGAGCACGTGACACCGAAGTAAAGGGAAACTATGATAGAGAAATTTGTGTAGGCCACGGTAGCTTCGCACGAACTCCTGGAAATAATTTGAGAGCAGTGAATGTAACGCATTTGAGAGTAAGGCAGTGGTGCCTATGCAGTTAGGAAACACTGTAGGGTGGTGATTAGGGTATGAGGTAAGAAGGACGATAGATGATCCTAAATATGAAAAACAAGGAATGTCACCTAGGGATGACCATCTGAATAACGAGATTGTCAGGATTATACAAAGAGTGACGGCAAGGATGTCGTGATCAAATAATGGAGACAAAATAAGTAAACAAGTAACCGTTGATGTGGGCCATAGAAGTGAAAATTTGATAGCAAGTAATAAGGGGATATGTACATGAAATCTACAAGTCCCACAGTTGAAAGCAAGCAATGGAGAAGACTTCTTTGAACCCCAAGGTTTGTGGCTGTGTTGAAAAGTGATGAGCAGAATGAAACGTATACGAAAGAGAATGGGTAGCACCTAAGGGTTTTGGTGCAAGGATAGCAAATGGAAACGAGGAGCGGTGTTAGTTGTGCCGAAGTAGGATTCAAGGACGAATCCTCTTCTAAGTGGGGTAGACTTGTAACATCCCGAAATCCATAAATTTGTGATTAGGATAAATGGACAACCCGATTTTCTACTAAAGGGCTTGGTTAGTGGGTTTTGGCGCGTATGGATCTATTTAATAAATCCAAAGGGGTTAGAGCAGTTATTTAAAAAGAGGGTTTGAGATCAAAACGTGCGGGATGGAATTAGAGGGACCCGGATGAAACTTAGTGGTATATAAACCACATTAGCGCAAAACCTAGATGATAATCGGT
This sequence comes from Smallanthus sonchifolius, assembly GCA_023525975.1. Lineage (NCBI taxonomy): Eukaryota > Viridiplantae > Streptophyta > Magnoliopsida > Asterales > Asteraceae > Smallanthus > Smallanthus sonchifolius. The sequence continues at coordinate 51,903,372 of CM042041.1, read as the reverse complement.
CTAGAGGCGTGCGACGGCTGAATGGAGAACCGAGAGAGAAGGGAAAGCCGTCGACGAGGGGTGTCGGACGTGAAGAGAAGTCTGTGACGCGATAGCTTTGACCAAGAACCTCCGAATCATTCAAGGTAAACCCGTTTACGATCGTTTTTCATTACATTATGATTAGGATTTCCTGGTTTTCAGTGTTAAGGCCACTAGATGGCGACTTGGAGACAATTGGTGAAAGAATCGAGCGAAAACGGGAACTTCGGCGAGGATTCCGGCCACTGTTCGCTTTTCCGACGGCAGGCGGCGGAGATGGTAGGCGGATGAAGAGTTTGGCGACACGGTCACGTGGATATATTATTTGTCCAATTCCGAGTCCGTTTGATAGGGTTTCGAGCAGCGCAAAGACAGACGCGCGAAAATGGACGAATCCGGCCACTGTTTGATTTTTTGGTGACAGAGCCGACGGCGACTGGTTCGTCTGAAAGGGTTTGGCGATACGGATGCGTGGACATATAATTCGCCTAAAACGAAGTTCATTTGTGTCGGTTTTAAGCTACTCGTATTTTGACGAGCAAAACTGAACGTGCTGAAAGGCGAGTCTGCGTTCTGGCAGCAGCGGTGGCGGCGGCTGACACCAATAATTTTCTGAGGTCAGGTGTACCGAGACGAACACGTGGATAGGTGGATCGCGCGAAACGGAGCCCGTATAGTCGAGATATAAGCAAAACAAGTTTCTTCTCGTGTGGTGCTCAACAGTTTCGTACAAAACCGCTTAGAACGGCTTGTACGCAGAGGTATGACCCCATATAACTTTATATTCATTGTTGGGGACTATTTTGGGATATGAGAAAAATGTCGGGAACTTTTTTCGGTAACGTTAATTTAAGGGTTTTTGTACGCGAATGAGCGCGCCGGTTGTACGGTTTGGGACGATTTAGACCGAGCATGTAGCTTGATGGTCCTGAGTAAGTGGGTTAGTGTTATAAAGGTCAGAGATTGATCTGGATGATTATTTTGACGACAAGTTCGCGTTGTACTACGCGTTTGTGAGTATGCGGCTTACGGAAGGAAAGCTTCGCAACTGGTGAGTTTCTAACTCCTTTTTTAAACGTTTTACTATTTTTGGGGCTATCGTACATACTTAAAAGTCGTGTTTTATTATGTTAAATATGTAACGAGCTTTGGGGTTTAACTGAGTCAGTTTGTGAACTTAAGTATCCAAATATGGGGCTAAGGGATTAGGTGTTGTCCATGGGATGTGTAGCTTAAAGGTGGATATGTGTTTAGGTAACGGGACGTCGCATTTGTGTGTGTGCCACTATAATAGTGTGTATTGTGATAAGGATTGGTCGGGAAGAGTCGGGCTGTAAGCTAAATGTTTATGATTATGTACATGCTACGTTATTCTAGTGATAGGTGTGGGTGCATGTGTAGTTAACGAGTCATATACGTGTAGTGTGATATTGCATGTTTTTTATTCAGTTGTGTTTTGTATGTCGTTGTCTTTGTGACACGACGGGTGATGCGTCTGCGTAGTCATGTTTATGACACGACAAACGGGAATTGTGAAGGATAAGATTGTGAAGGATAAGGTTCGTCGGGAAGTCACCAACGGTGACATTTATTAACAGGTTAATGATGAGCTCAGTGTACGTCGAGCGCCCTGACGAGGGTGCAGTGATAAGGTATGTGTTTGCATGCTTATATATGTGTTAATTTGCATGCTAGTAATGAGTTATATTTATTGTGTGTGTGAGATAGTGTTAATGTGATGTGTTGGTGATAGTAATGTGACAGGTAGAGTTAGATTGACCGTTGTATCAGGATTGCGAAGCGGTGTTAACCGTTGTGTCAGCTGATTGGTAAGAGCCTTAGTTAAGGCTGGATAAGTTGAGGTCTAGGGTTTGGTTATGGTCAACCAAATGTTGAGTTAATACGTGTGCTAGAGTACGAATTATTAGTATAGTGAGTTCGACCTACGTCGATGAAACTACGGAATTATTATTACTCTGGATGAGTCTCAGGTGGTGAACGGTGATGGGATATTGAGTGATAACAAGGGTTATCCATTGTTAATGAATTGTGAAACTATTTTATAAGGACCGAGGGTTCTTAGTAAAGTTTTAAATACTATTGTGATGAGTTGGCTTTTGATTAAATTAAACTATTAGAACTCACTCAGCGTAGCTGACTTTGTGTGTACGTTAGATTGTTTGCAGGTTAGCTTTGCGTTGACGTATCTTGGCTTGGGAGCGGTGCTACTCGAATTGGTGTGCATGTATTCGTGAGGTAAACTTAATGACATTAAATAGTAATAAATGATTTTTAGAAAGACTTCCGTTGTAGTTTGATTAATAATAAATGTGTATTAAAGAGAATGACTCGTTATGAGAACCAACTGTAGGATGCCCGGGTCGGGATCTTACAGAACTCCCCTAGGTTCGGTGACTCACACCACTTAACTTAACTACAAATGATTTTACAAATCATATTTATAGTTGCTAGTGAGTCTGTCTAAGCGAAACTAACTAGTTTCTCTTGAACTAGTCTAAGCGATGCTACCACTAGTTTCGCTTAGAGAATTGTAGCTTCATTCACAGGAACAGCACCAACAGACTCCCCCTTTAATGATGCTATCAATTCTAACAAACACTGATAAATCATCAGTCACAAAATGTGCATCAACAAAATTATACGAGCAAATGCCTTAACCAAAATATGGTATTGCTATGAGAGCATGTACAATTACACGAGGGGATGTTCAGTACCAATTCTTATAATATTGTTCATGGAGTCGATAAGCTAATTCATGTGGATGTCAATTTGTCGGGTTGTCCCCCTAAACCATAAGCAATTACAGATACTATAACAAAACTTCGTAAGAAAATATCTCGAGAAATCTATCTAGATAATCGCTTTAGAAAAAGGATTAAAAAAGGGATCCAACTACAATAAACTAAAATTTAGTAATCCAACCAAAAAAGGAAAATTTTATCCTATTGTGTATCGTTTTGGAGGCAGGGCCGAGTGGTAAGGCGGTGGACTGCAAATCCTTTCCCAGTTGAAATCCGGGTGCCGCCTCATCAACAAAGAATCAAAACCTCTTATTCTATTATGGTGATATAACTCAACCAAATTTTACTCATCAGAACTGAATAATGAACTGTTAATACTTGGTTGATTCTAAAATCTGCTCTAGAGATTTCGTAAAGAAATCTTTGAACCAAAATGAAAAGAAAGATTATAACGGTCGAAGCAAGACTTCCTGATTCCTTTTTACTACTAATGTAATGTCTACTGATTGGGTCTTGATTTGATAGCCAACATATAATGTAACTAGTGGTTGTGGGAAGTTCTTTCTTTAATGTAATATACATATATAGACTCACGAGAATCTTTGAGTGTTCAGGCATTCAATTACTATTAGAACCTGCTCATAGGTATAGGAAGAAGTCGTACGATTGAACTGAGCCAACTTTTCGTTTCAGGGAGAAAGAGGGTTCTATAGAGTCAAGATCAAATAACTACAATCAATATAGGATCAAGAGAGAGCCAAAAATTTATGTATAATCCTGCATAATCTCGGATGTTCTCAGTTCCGGTACGTAGACCAAATAAGACAATACAAGCAAAAATTCCCAGTTTCATGGACATACCAACCATCATATAAGTTACCAAACTTGTATATCCATCATTTGAGTCTCCAACAATTATTCCAATAATTACATATCTGATTTGCCCTATGGACGAATATGCAAGCATAAATTTTTATGCTTGTTTGAGTATTAGCAATGAGCTTCCCCAATATCACTCTTAGAATAACTAGGATTTTCATAACAAGATGCGATTAGTTTGATGAGAAATAAAAAAGGAATATCGAAAATTCGAGTGGCTGAAGTTGAAGCAACTACTTTCGAAGTAACAGAAAAAAGCATTTTTAGGTATTTCAGGTAAAAAAATGTGGGTTGCACCATATTGATTTTTATCTTTTACTTTATCAAAGCGGCGGATTTCTAAATTTTCATAGTGGAATGGCGTGCTATTATGTTTACATCCATTAGTTTGTAAGGACTTAAATATAGACTTTGACGAGGATCAAATGTTGTTCGTGTGTCTTTATCTTTAGAGGCTCAAGCAGATGCACGTTTATTTATGTTTTCTCATATGAATCTTTGGTTTCCAACTATTGGAGATCCCATTTATGCATCAACTCAATATATGCTTAGTTGACTCTATGTCTCAACGAGTGTAAATCGTCCGGGGTATTTGTGTAAACAGGTATGATCCATGTAATCGAAGAAACTACCACTTTTGATTTAGCAATATTTTGTTCATTAATTACTTTAGATTCTTTCATTTCCATGTAAAGATCATTTCCTACACGAGTCCGTTCTCCGACTCCGCTAAATACTGACATGCCTCCATGAGCTTTGACAATATTGTTAATCAATTCCATAATAAATATTGTTTTACCGATGCCAGCTCTACCGAATAATCCAATTTTTCCTCCAAAATCTACCAAGTTTATTAACTTTAAAATATAATTGTCTCAATTTTAACCTAACCAACTCATTAACTTTAAAATCTACCAAGTTTATTTTGATAAATTCCTTTATGGAATCGTAATTAATCATATGAAATCATTCTTTGTCAATTTTATTAAATAATTTATCAAGACACTACATTGGGATAATATTAGCAAATTTAATCATTGTTGCAATTAAGTTTTGTATTATGATCCAGTTGAGTTCCAATGATATATTTATAATCACTTTTAATCAATTACCATGGTTATAAAATGAAGTCATAGAATTCCATTCTAGGTCAAATTCAATCAGAGTTTGTTTTGATCAGTTTCATGAGGTTTTTTTTTAGAAAAAAAGAGTTTTCTCATAAACTCAACTCTAATTATATATAAAAAATAATAAATAATAAATAATAAAAAAAACTCGCTAAAACCAATTATATTAGACTATGAGATATGATCGGATATAAACTTAAGTTATTAATAATAGTTTAGATCACGGGTCTACACACGGGGTGAAATATATCAATACATATAAATTTTAAATTTTTCTGTATATATATTTTACATGTGTAAAAATTTATTACATATAGTAAGAATAGAAAACAAATTCAAAATATGTAAAAATTAATATATAATTGGGTTTCAAAAATACGTTAATTATTAATTTTTAATATAATTTGACTTTTATTTACTATCTGATTAAAAATAAAAGTTATATAATTAAATTTTAAAGTTTCTTATGATAAGAGGTAATTTAAAATAAATGTGTTTTATTTGTATAATTAGTATTTTTTCTTTAAATATATATTATTATTAAAATATAGAAGTGCATTAAATATGAAAGAGTGGCGAAAAAAAAATGATGAGAATGAACGACACGTGGCATGCAAAAAAACCTTTATTTATTATATAATATAGATTACCCACACGTGAAGACCAAACATTTTCAAAATGAGTCCTTCGTCTCCTCGCTCGCCCAATTTACCGCCGGTTTCTCGTCATCCACACTCTTCTTCCTCAAAACCCTTGTACGGCATGGCAGCTTCACTGCCCGGAGAACCAAATTCACTCCCGCAAAATTCCGATCGTTACCTCATCCAACATAGAAGCCCTTCCCATTCAGCCGATGACGATTTCACTATTTCCCAATTGATTCGTCCGAATAACTCTCCCCCTAATCCTCCTCCTCCTTCTCCCTTAACTTCTTCATTGGTATCTATCTATACATACAACTTTATCTGTGTATTTATCGATGTCTATTCCGAATAATACATTGATCAATTTTGTATCTGGTTGTTGTTTTTTTAGGGCAAACGGAGAAAATCAAAGCCGGTGAGATATGACGTTTATACAACAATTGGCCAGAAGTCGCGTTTGCAACATAATACTGTAATTATTCTCTTGCAGATAAATAATTTAGGGTTTAGGGTTTAGTGTTATAGAGTTATGTATAGTTTAGGGTTTTGGGAGTGTATTTAACTTGGGACAGTTTATACCTTTTTTAATTTGATTGACTAATTTCATTAACAGGTAGTTGAAGATTCGTCGGGCAAGTCGTTGAGGTCAGTTTTGCTTGCTTTTGTAGTTGATCAACTGTTTTATGTTAAGCTATGTGTATTTGAATTCACGCGAGTGCGCGTTAATAGGGCTTTTTGGGCGTTAATAGGGCGTTTTTTGGCAAACAATGGGCGTGGGGCGAGTTGTGTGTGTCTGCATGCGTGCGTTAGTGTATGTGTATTTGTATATGTGGATAGTGAAACCATTACATACTTCTGGTTGGTGGTTTCACCTCTGCCTACGTGGCAGTGACGTGGCGGAGCCTTAAGGAAGAGTCTTGAAAGTGATGGTTGTTTGCTGATATACAGCTCCCAAAAAGGAAACTCTGCAAGCAAACATGTGAAATCGAAAGTTAAAAGTCCACCTGCTATGATTAAAGCCGGTGAGCTTCAGGCAAGCTTAGGGACCGAGAATCCAAGCTGTATAAAGATAGTGAAGGCTAACATTGACAGTGCATATTGGATGGTAATGCTATTGTATTCTCAACAAGTTGCAGTCAGTTTTTAGTTGTAAAAATTGTATAAGCGATTGCTCTCTTTTGAATACAGGGTTTTCCGATGTGGTTTGGTAAGTTATTTTTACCGAAAACTGATTGTGAAATGGTGATTGAAGATGAAAATGGGGAGATTCATCATATCAAATACATTCCTCAGAGTGCCGGGCTTAGTGCTGGATGGAAAAAGTTTGCTGTTGGGCATAACTTGGTTGAAGGAGATGTCTTGGTCTTCCATTTAGTTGAATCCCACAAATTTAAGGTGACACTCTTTTTCTATGGTTTTGCTCACATGATGAACATAAATAACACCAGTTCTTGTCAGAAGAGCGTATGACTTTTTTCATATTTATGGGTATTTTCATTTTAAAATCGAGTTATTTAGATAACCTAGCAAGCTGAAATCTTTCTGTTAATGTTACTATTGGCATACATGTGTAATTTATATTTCTGATTTGCAGGTTTATATAATTAGGGCGAATGATCTGAACGAAGTAGATGGTGCTCTTAGTCTTCTAAATTCAGAGGCGCCAACTAAACACATGACTTCAGGTCTGTTTCAGCTGGTGCTATGACTATTTTCACTTTGTTGCTTTCCATTTTGTGTAGAGGTGGGTAAAAAGGCAGGTCGGGTAATTTTTTTAGGCGGTGAATTGGATAAGTGGCATTTTTTTATTGATTGTTACTGCCTAGTGCTAGTGGTATTTTTAATTAGATAATTATTAGGAATATTTTACAGATAGGGATTGACATTGGTATTTTAGTCATTTAGGATTCTTAGTCAGGGACTTATATAATAAGAAGATTAAGAGAGTTGTTTCATCATGTTGTATACGATCCAGTGGATTGGATTCAAATTGGAACTTGGAGAGCGACTTTTGTCTCAAAACTAATCATTGTACTGTTGACTTGGTCATAAAAGGCGCACAGCGATTAGGTCCCGAAAGCGGAGGCGCGAGCTTCACATATACGGTACTTAAAACTTGGTTGTAAATAATATTTACTACTCTAACACTAAAAAGTAAGATGATAAAAGAAAAAGCTTTATGTAACCTAAAAGGCTCACATACTACCTAAAACGATTTCTGTATAACTTAAGAAGCACAAGTATATTTACAATCTAATAGTTCATCATGAAGAACCTTTAAAACCATGCAACTTGCACAAAATCTACCAAAATTAGATAAAAACCTAAGATCGAGACAAAATCTGCCTAAAATCAAATAAAATCCAGTCGACTGTTTCTGATTGGAAAATCCCAAGGTACATTCTAGGCGTTAATTCCAGAAGTTCCAGCAGGCGGCAGTTAAAAATTCTGAAAGCATCAATTTCGGACGGCAACTGAAAATTCCGAACTAGGCGATGATTGAAAAATCCGAAAGTTTCTGGCGGGCTGCAATTGGAAAATTAAAAAGTTTTCGACGTAAATTAGACGGCAAGGTTTCTGGCGGGCTGCAATTGAAAATTTGAGTTTTTTTAACCAAGATCCAACCGAGTTAGGGTGAAGACATCATGTTTGCAAACTCGGAAACGCCGATGTCTTAGGCGAGGTGATTCCAACTCATTTGTTTATGCTCTAAGATGGTAGGCGAGGTCGCTTAATTTCATTGGGTGGAAAGTGAATGACCATTTGTTACATGGTACAATCGTGAGAACAAATGTTGGAGTAATGCGAGGGACTACGAGGAAAGCATACAATGGAACAACTTTTTTGCTCTTGCTTAGGAAAGCACAATTGTAGAATGTTGCAACTTTGCAAGGAATTTGAGCTACTAGCCGGACAAATTTAGGATTGCGAAATTTGGCAAAGGATTAAAGTTGATATTTGAGCAATGTTAACGCTACGAGCACATGCGGATTACAGGAGGCGTCTTTTGGAGAAAGAGTAATGACAAGACTCGTGGATGGATAAGTGGTATTCTTTATTGGCAAGTTTATGGTATTTTTATAACACCATAAGTTTTTGGACTGGTTTTATTTGTAACACCATAATATTCAACACTCTAAAAAAAGAAAGTCAAAGTTGTTGAATGTTACTTTCCAAATATGATCAAAGATGTAAAAGACTTTAAAGCATTTAAATTTTAAGAATTTTTTTTTACATCCGAATATAACCTTCTTCAATACAAGTTAACTTCATGAGTATAACTACTTTAATACAACACTTAATCATACATAACAAGTAACTAATAAATGCTCCATGAGCCCTAACAAAATTATGTGTAGTTCTTGTTATTTAGTTTGTTATCGATCTCACCTTATTACCATTTGCACACTCATGTGCATATATTGCAACTATTTCACCCAAATTGGAAAATCACCTATCTGGTCGTATCCCAACCGTTATCGAGTCGAGACATATGGGATGGGATGGGATGGTCGTGCTACTTATGTAAATCATTATATCCACCCGTACATTTATGTCAATAGGGCTATTTTGACCCAATTAGTATTCATCATAGTGGTCTTCCGCTCTTGGTATACTGGTATAAATCTTTATCATCCAATCGTATTGATTACCAATTTATTTACCATTTTCATTTATTTTTTTACAAGAAATAACGTCTATAAACATAATTTCACCAATAACATTTGTGTTCTTGGCTACACCTTACTTAACAACTAATTTGTACAATATGCAATAATTTACCCATTTAAGCTTTTGGATCTTTTAACTACTTAACAAAGAAATTCTAAAACCATACCAATCAATTAATTAGCTTTGTGGTTACTTATCAATAATAAACAATTCATCTATATTTCATAATTTATACAAAATGCAATAATTTCACCCATTTAAGCTTTTGTATCTTTTTAACCACTTAACAAAGAAATTCTAAAACCATACCAATCAATTAGTTAGCTTTGCGGTTACTTATCAATAGACAATTCATCTATATTTCACCTACTAAGGTTACTAAGCTTAATTAGCTTTGCTATTACTTATCAATAGACGTAATACTGACCATATATCAATTTCTTTCACCATTAGCCCCACGCCATTAGGTTACAAAAACAATCAATGTGCATTAAACTTAATTTAATTTGACAATGTTTTTTTCACCAAGTATTTTATCGAATACTTAGTTACTTATCCTGTGCACATTTACCGCACACTATCAAACATAAATATTTTCACCAAATAACTTGTAATGTAACTTGGCTACTAAAAGATCCATTTATGTGAACTTTTAAGTCATTTATAAAAACTTCAGTTGAAACTCGTTTTGATGTGTAGTCCATTCTATAAACTCCGTGTACTCATCTTTGCCAAATCTAAGCAAAGTTTCTTCAGTCCAAGCTTGACCCGGTCGTCAATTGCTAAATCCTTTGCTACTCACCTATATATGTCAATATTTTCCAATTCTTGTGTATCTAATACAGTCTTTTCTACTTATCATCATATAATCAACCTATTTACGATCATTGTTTGATATAGTTCCAAATTTGAACGCTAAATGTGCAATTGACTAATTGTTTGAGTTTTCAACCCATTGGCCCGTTTCTACCAAAATTTTATTATGTCAACTTCACTATTTAAATATTTAACACATTCTCATATACATTATGGACTAATTAGATTTACAGTTAGTCAAATTGAACCACTATTTGGTTAAAATCATGCTTAGCTCAACCATAGTTACCGAATTCGCTCAGCCCCCCGCGATCCCCGTATTGGATCGTGATGTACCAAAACGAAATTCGCAGCGTACCAAATCGCTATGGTACGGCGAATTCGAGTTACCTGGTTCGGCGATCTTCCAACCATGGTTCGGCGATCCAATAGCATGAAATCGTTGTACCATTGCTGCCCCAATTCACGATTTTGGGAAAGGAATTCAGTGGTTCGATTGTTGCCTGGTTCACGATTTTGGATTATTACCTTTTCTCTCTCTAGATCGACTGGATTAAGCGAGAGCTTTTAGGGTTTTCTCTGGATCTAGTTCAATAAATTGTTTTTTGGTGGCCCAACCCACTCTAGTTTCACATTATTATTAAATTCTCTAGATCTAGTTCAATAAATTGGTTTTCTCTAGTTGAATAAATTCTCTGGATGTGGTGGCCCAGCCCACTCTCGTTTTACATTATTATTAAGCCCAGTAAATTGTATTTGATGTTTTGATTTGGAATTTGACAATAAGTATTATATTGTATTTGAACCTATGTTTCATTTGGGTACATCGAACCGAACTACATGGTACACCGTACCGGTTCGTACCGAAATGAACCTACCCCTCTCCGTACCGAATACGTTAACTCTAGCGAATTACGTACCCGAACCGCGTACCCGTACCGGAGCGAACCGCGTATTAGGTAACTATGAGCTCAACACTAGCCTAAAGCTCAAAATTGACCACCAATACTTCCGTACAAACTTTTCCATATCAATACTTGATTCAATCTTTCTGTACACTTCCACTAGTGTTTATAAACATAATAATACGATATTTTGGTGTCTTATCCCCCATCTTTCTCAAAATTTCATTTTAGGTTGTTCTTGACCCATTTTAACCAATTTCAGTCACATGCATGCAATAATCTTGTTAGGTTTTGAAGTTAAACACTTATAACAAGTTCTAATCATCATTTGTAACATTTCTATGTTGTAAGAAGTGATCTAGAGGATCTAGCATCAATTTTACCAAAGTTGTATCAAAACCCCGTTTCTACTCAAAATGCGAGAACACTTACCGGGTGATGTTTTGGTGTTTCCTGAGATGATTTAATCAACTACTTTGCCTTCGGTTTTGTCAAAAATTAGATTCTGGTTGCCCTGTACTCAAGAACAGTTAAAACGCTGTGGAGTTCTATTTGGCATCTTAGTTGTCAAAATCTAAATTTATTTTTATTTCCATATTTAAATTTTTTCACATTAACTGCATAGCCCTCCACAATACTGTGTACAATACTTCATAGCCGTGCACTTCAACAAAATTCATTTCCTTAATTTTTAAAGAGTATCACACATATGTAAATGAAAAATACGTAGCCGTGCACGATGGATTATCCCATTTTCAACTTAATTCAATCCACTTGGCTATGTACAATACAACACATAGCCATGTCTCTTATTAATTTTGGATGTTACAGTTTTTCATTAGATAATTATTAGGGTTATTTTGAATCTAGGGATTGGCATTAGTATTTCTAATCATTTAGGATTCTTAGCTAGGTACCTATAAAAATAGGGATTAGCAGAATTGTTTCATCATGTTGTGTTAATCATGATCACAAAATTTATGTTATTTCAATCATAGTTATTTTTACAAATAAAATGATTTGGAAGATTTTACTCCAGTTCTTTTTAAGCCTTCATATATTATTTATCTTGACAAAAAAAACAGTCTGAATTGACTCTTTCATAATCTTTTTTTTATTTTCTGATTTCATACAGAGACCGAAACGCCATCTCCTTCAACAAAGAAATACAAGCGTGCAAAGTCCCTCTCATCAACTATGGCCCAAAAAGAGCACAAATTATCAACTCCATCATCACAGATCATCAGCATCAGGAAGGAACAGTCCGGAAACAATAGTGAGGAGATTGGTTCAGAAGTTCTAGAAGGTTCCAGACCCTCCAAACCGAACCTTTCATTACGAGAACTCAAAACCTTTAAAGACTTCCACATAATGGTCAAAGGGGTGTGCATTGACTCCGAGCTTCCAGATGATGTCCGGATGGGTTACTTCAAACTCTGCATGGATAGGAAAGAGTACCTCCATGATTGTCTTTCTGAAAACTTTTATTACAAGTTAGTAGCAGGAATGATTGGTGAAACTGTCAACATTGCAAATGAGATCAAAAACTGCAAGCTCACTACAACCAAGGAAGAATTCGATGCATGGGATAATTCCCTAAAGTCGTTTTCTCAATTGGGATTGAAAGTCGGGTTTTTAAGAGACAGGATTGTTACCCTTTCAAGACTCATGTTTGAATCCGAAAGTAGGTTGGATATTGAAAGGTATGTGGAAGCTAAGAAGGAACAAGAACATGTTAATGATGAGATCAAAAGGGTTGCAGAAGAGCTCAAGAAACTGAAGGAATCTTCTAGAAAGATCCAGAGTGTTGTTGAAGGTTTGAAAGAGAAGGTTGGGAGTTGTGAAGTGAAGTTCCAAGAAGAGGTTAATGCTCCATGGTAGAACTTGAAAGGTATGTGAAAGCTTGTTTATTTTATTATATGTTTAATTATCTTGAACCTTTTTTACTGTATTTTAGTGACTAGTGAAGTAGGAAAGTTTTTGTACATTTTTAGAAAGTGATTGCCTGTTCCATCATCAACTTGTTTTGATTCTGTTAGAATCTAAGTAGTTTGCTTATTTTAGTTTTGTTTCATGTTCTGGAGGCCTAGTTCACTAAATGAATATGGAATGTGTCTCCTGACTATTCGATAGGGGTATCTTTTGGTTCGGTTAGGTTGTGTTTTGACGAAAATTTTGAGCCGTATCGCTAAATACAGTTTTGAAAAATGGCAAGCCAGACCGGCCGGGTTGTTTGGGTTGCTAAAACGGTTCAGTTTGATGGTTTTAACAGTTCTTTTAATTTCAAACAGCTGGTTTGTTTTAAAATTTTCAAATGATAAAAGATGTTTATGAATATCATATACATGCATGATTGCATATCCTAAAATTAAAGTATTATTAAACAATAAAGGTGAACAAAAGGTTTCAGGTGTCAAACTGTGAACTTAACGGTTATACCCTGTTTTTCGAATCATAAACTGTGAAACGAACTATATATTATACAACTGAAATCGACCAAACCGACAGATTTGCTTTGGTTTTAGCGGTTTGGTAATTAGCCAAACATGGTATATCTGTATGTATATGGTGATTTTTACTCTACTAAAAGTCTTTAGGTTATTTTCTGGACAGTTTTTCTTGAATCGTATTATTACTTTCAAATCAAAGTATTTCGATGGCTTATTCGAAATATCAAAAGAATAATTCAGAAAATAGCAATAACTAGTAGGGTTGTGCAAAATCCGGTCCGGCAAATGGAATACCCTTTTCTAAAATGCAATAACTAGTAGGGTCGTATTATCACTTTCAAATCAAAGTATTTCGATGGCTTATCTAAATATCAATTTAAGTTTTAATAATTTAAATATTGTTTAAATAGTTGTATATAGTTTTTTTATGCTTAATTGTAATCTAATAATGCATTGGTGATGAGGGTATTTGTTCTTCTCTTTATATCATGTCAAAAGGAAGGTTAAAGACAATGACAATAATTTTTCTTTCCATGTAAATACGAATCTTGGGACATGCATTACAACCATTAGAATTTCAACACTTTTTAGATTTTATTTGATAGCAATCAAGGAACTGAATCTGTTGACTTGTAAGCGGGTTAAAATTGTCTTTTTTTTAACAACGAAAGCTCGATTGGCACGTCCCACATAGTGGGAAAACTCGTACATCAGTTGCACCATGTATATCACTAGTCCAGGAGGAAAACCACCTAGAGTCGGGATCAAACACATGACCTCAAAGAGGCCAAGGTCCAATCCGTCATCCCATGCCGGTTAAAATTGCGTTATAATAGTAATTTATAGGTTTTATACAAATAGTATTTACATTTTTTTCGATATGTATCCAATAAAAGGTTAGTATCTTTATTTAAATCAACTTTGACATTTACATCTCTAAAAAGTAACACAAAAATTTCACAAAATAAACTTTTAAGAGAAGATGAGTAAAAAACCATAAACCTTGATCTCTCATTACAAATATGTAAATATTATATCCTTATATATTCTTTTAAAAAATCTTTTTAATAAACACATAGACAAAATCAAACATGCGAAGATTTTGTCATGGTTTAGAAAAGATCATTAAAAGAATGCATAAAAATATACACATTACTCTTTATAAAAAGCATGCACACAAAATACACGAGACCTCCATCTCAAGATGAACACGAATAAAGCGCTCATGATTCATATATCCTCATATGCAAATGCTTTTGAGCAAATTTCACCAACTTCTCCATTTCAGTGGCACTGTCGATGGTGCCACTGTGATTGGAATCAGCTGATTCCATCGCCTTTTTGGCCTTCCACCTCCCAAACCATATTCTAAGACCATGAAGTGCCTCTTTGAACTCTTCTTGGCTGATACGACCATCATGGTTGTCATCATAGGTGCGTAACCATGCTTTAAACTCATCAACAGTCATTGATCTATTTGGCTCCAATCGTATGCATCGCATGATCGCCATGATTCTTGAAGCCTCAAAATTCTGGTTAATTAGAGGATTGAAGAGAGGTGGTGAAATTGGTATATGTGAGTTAGGGATGATGGAAGCATATATATAGTGGCTAAAGAAGGAATATGTAATGTAGACCACACTACTTCGCTTGTTAATCAATTTGACATTTGGAATATTATCTTTTTGCTTTTGGAAATTATGACACGGCTACTACGTATAACACACTCAGATATTTTCACCCAACATAAAAACAATTTATTCTTTTTTGGTCGAAACTATTTTTTTAAATGAAATATAAATAAATTTTAAAATAAAATCTTTCAAAAAGTTTCAGTCATGCCACGATAATCAAAACGAATTGTTATATCAAGTCGTTTTGACAAAACGATCCTTACTTAAATGGTCGAGGGTTTAAGTTTTCTTTAGAGTAAACTGCCATTTTCGTCCCTGTGGTTTGGTCAAAATTACCATTTTCATCCAATAGTTTGTTTTTTTGTATCTGGGTCCTCGTGGTTTTAAAATATTGCCATTTTCATCCTCGTGGTTTTAAAATATTGCCACTTTCATCCAGTCAGCTAACACCGTCCGTTTTTCTCAATTAAATGAGGGGTATTTCAGTCCTTTTACATATTTGTTTTATTTCTTCATCTTTTTTACTCTCACTTTTTAATCATAGAAACAAGCGACGGAGGTGTTCCAGTGGTGCTCGTCGGAAACTGGTCAGGAAAAGAGGAAGAAGGCCAGCAGGTGGATGATTAAATTAGAGGTTAAATTGAGGATGATTAAAAAGTGAGAGTAAAAAAGATGAAAAAATAAAACAAATAAGTAAAAGGACTGAAATACTCCTCATTTAACTGAGAAAAACGGACGGTGTTAGCTGACTGGATGAAAATGGCAATATTTTAAAACCACGAGGATGAAAATGGCAATATTTTAAAACCATGAGGACCCAGATACAAAAAAACAAACTATTGGATGAAAGTGGCAATTTTGACCAAACCACAGGGACGAAAATGGCAGTTTACTCTTTTCTTTAAGACAGATGTCAGCTTACTTTTTTTCTTAAAAGAATAATAGTTTATTAAAATCATATAATCTTACAAGAGAGAGTAGTAGTTTATGCATTAAAGTTTATATATATGTTTATAATTTTGATGTAATTTTCTTTACTTAAAAAATATAACTTATTGTAATATAGGAGCCAAATAAAGAGTAAACTAACTTTTAAATACATTTATTTTTAAGTTGAATGTTTTGGCGTACCTTTTTCCAAGTGGAGTGATACCAACTGCCTTAAAAAAATAGGAAACTAAAATTAAGATAAAAATATTAGGATTATATTTATTAGAGTAAATTACTATTTGAGTCCTTGACGTTTGACCAATTTAAGTATTTCAGTCTCTTATGTTTAAATCCATCTCTTTTAACCCTGTCGTTTCATTTTTCACTCCATTTGAGTCCAAATGGCTAACGTCGTCAGATTTAACAGTTAACTTTTTTTATAAAATGGCCAAAATACCCTCAGGGACTTAAATTGTTAAAAACGTTATATTCTACCCATTCTCTACTCTCCCTCTCTCACAACCATACTTCCAGCCACTAGACACCACCCGACTGCCGCCGATAATCACCACCACCACATCGTCACCCCCACTGCAAATATACCCATTTAAAACGACAATTAGAATATGCTTAGTTCAAATTGAATACAATCACAAGATATATACTTGTAATTTAACTGCAATATACCCATTTAAAACTACAAATAAAATATGCTCACTTCAAATGAAATACAATCACAAGATCCATGAATACAATAAGTTCAAATTGGTGGGTTTCCTTCTCCGGCTCCCCCTTCGAGTCTTTGAAACCCCCGCGGTAGAAAAATACCATAAAGGTAGAAAGTCATCGTCCATCTTTAACTAAATGTGACTTCTTCCCTCTGCTTGAACAAACGATGACCCCCACCCCAATTTCTTCCCTCTGGTGTGCTTCAGACTATGTTGGAGAAGATGAAGGTGTTAGCAACCTCAAGGCCACCTTCGGGGAAGACAGCTAGGGTTCCGGCGGACCAGGCGATCTCCGACGAGACTCTAGTAAGCATCCGGTGAGTTCCTTTCATCTCGTAAGTTCCAGATCTACACATGGAAAATTATGGTTTTATGTTCGAAGCATTTCCGGTCGAAGAGGTGCTGGTGTCCTTGTCGGGGGAGAAGGCATTACTAGCGACGGTGTGGTGGTGGCGATGAACGGCGGCTTGGGGTGGTGTCTGGTGGTTGGTAGTGTTTTGATAGGAGGAGAGAGATAGGGTGGAGAGAGAAAGAAGAGGTTGGGTGTATATAGAAAATAAAATAAAATAACAAAAAGGTAGGTTAGGGGTATTTTGGTCTTTTACTTAAAAAATTAACAGAAATCTAACAGAGTTAGTTAATTGGACTCAAATGGAGTAAAAAATGAAACGTTAGGGTTAAAACAGATGGATTTAAACATAAATGACTCAACTAGTTAAAATGGTCAAAAATCAAGGACTCAAATAGTAATTAACTCTATTTATGGTATTGTAGCACAATTTTAGCATGATATGGTCTAGGGCTTAAATAATTAGGAGGCGAATCGTATTTTGGTATTGCACATATAATATTATTGTTTTATTCTATGCAAATTACTACACCTTTAATTTTCTTTATTATTTTCGAACGCCTAATCCTTACGCACCTTTAATTTTTATTATTATTTTGAACGGCTAATTCCTACACATGTGGGGTACTAATAAAATTCCTCTTGTTAGGATCCCCTGTCAGGATTCTAATTTAAAGGAAAAACCTCTGACCATCAAAAACACGTAAGGTCCTAATAAAATTTCTCTTTTTATTTTACTTTTTACAATCATTTTTTAAGACCAATATTCTCTTCCCATGAAAGGCAAAAACATTAAGTAATTAAGCCAAGTAATTGGTTCCCTTGTCATATCTAAGTCTACTTTTTTTTTTAATATTTTTTGGTTTATTATTATTATTTTGTTTATTTTTTAAGATTCGGACGACGACACATTAAAAAAGTAAATGTCCATATTACCTTTTACATAACTTTATTTTGATTGGATATAAATTTTATTCAAAACAGAACCGGGTCAAAATTTGATTTCCTTTTATAACTTTAGATATATAATATTTTATAAAACTATGAATATACCGTTGCGACATTCTTATTTTTTCCTATGTTTCGATATGAATATTATTCAAAACCGAGCCGCAACATGCGGACATAACCAAGTATGAACAGTGTCATTTCCACTGTTTTTCAGCCACGTGTACATTCTATTTAAATAACCCCCTTACAGAAATGTTGGTTTTTATTTTTTTAATGTTCTTGGTTTTGTTTAAATTGAGGTGCTTTGGAACTTAACAACAAAAGAAAATTTGGTCCAATGGTATTAGTGCAGATGTGTCACTAATTAGGCGCACATTCGATCCCCCTATGAATGGCATTTCCATTGTTTTTCAGCCACATGTACATTCTATTTAAATAATTCCCCTTACAGAAATTTTGGGTTTTTTTTTAACATTCCCAGTTTAGTTTAAATTGAGATGCTTTGTAACTTAACAACAAAAGGAAGCTTGGTCCAATAACATTCGTGCAGTTGTGTCACTAAATAGGCGCGTGTTCGATCCCGACGCCCCTTCCTTGGCCGATTCAGTTGCTTTTTAGGTTTTGGTTGAGTTTTTTTTTCTTTTTTTTAAGTTTTTTTTTACTTTTGTTCTTTTTCTTTCTTTTTTTTGAGTTTTTTTTATTTAGTTTTATTTGCACTTATTTTTTGCCTGGGTATTTTTGTTTTTGTATACTATTTATATATAATAATGTATTCTTAAATTTCGAATATAACGTTAAATATAATATATTTTTATCTTTTTTTTTTAAATTCTTTTTCGCTTCGTGTTTATTTTTATCTATGTTTTCGTATAAGTTTCGAGCCGCTGCGAACTGTGGGTTTAACCTGCTAGTTTATTATTAAAGCTATTGTACGTATTTTAGTAGCAACCAATGTCATACTAGCAATAACATAAGTTGACCGCTAACACGACTTATTAAGAAATTTAAAGGCAAACAATGTCTGGACGAGTGAGAACATCAAAAGGTGACCACTTCTTTAAATGTGAGAAACTAAGCGGTGATCCCTTCCAAATTGTAACAAGGGTGAAGTCAATGTGATCTCTACCTCGTTAGAGGAAAGTCATGGTGATCTCTATCTAATTAGAGATAACTTGTGGTGATTTTACCATCTTAGATTATACAATATTCATCTCTATCGGTTTAGAGAGAAGATAGTGAAAAACAACTCTTAATGGATGAAAATTGAGTTTGTTAACACCCACCCAAACCATTATAAATTCCTGTGTTTATATGTTTGATGATATTTCTCATACCTTTCATTTTTTCACTCAAAAGTATTTTATGTGATATATTTCATAATAAACAAAGGGTTTTTTAAAAAGTGGCCATTAAATAAAAAGAATCTTTTAACCTCCTCTAGGTTCTACAATTGGTATAGTTACTATAATCTTTTTCTGAGTTTTATAAAAACAGAATTAGACCCATATGGAATCAAGCAAGAATTCTAGATGCAGGACCGGCCCTGAGCATGTGCGGGGCGGGCGACCGCACAAGGCTCGGTTTTTCTGGGGGCCAAAAAATTTTAAATTATCTGGACGGCCCTGTCTAGATGGGTTCATAACTGAGAACTTTACCCATGTTCATAGACTATGCATATCACCAAGACCGAACCTTCAAGATTGCATCATTCAATCATAGAACATGCACTCCTTTTTCTAAGTGACATGAATCACTTTGAGTTATTAATGTATGATGGTGGTGTTGGGGGGGGGGGTTGTATTGGTTTTTCATTTTTTTAGTAACAAAAGTAAAGATGACATGTAGGGCTGTAAACGAATCGAACCGAACCGAACTGAACAAAGTCTTGTTTGTGTTCGTGTTCGTTCGTTAAGCATTGAACTTGTTCACGAACACTAATCGAATGAAATTTCATGTTCGTGTTTGTTCATTAAGGAAATGGGTTTGTTCACGAACGTTACCGAACGAAGCGTCGTTTAGGACTTTTGATGTCAATCCTAATGCTTACATGATTTATGATTAAGGGAAAGCTTACATTATTTAGGATTGAGAACTTAGAAGCCCTAATCAAGTAATAGTGCATAGGGAAATGACACATAAATGAGAATATGGTTTCCTACTTTACTTAGTTAATTGTTAGGGTAATAAAAAATGTAAAAATTAAAGAATATAAAATGTTTAGATAAAATAAAACATAAATATACAAAAATCTTAATGAACGTCTTTAATAAATGAAAATGAACAAACATAAACGAACGTAAATGAACGAACATTCACGAACAACTAACCGAACGTTCACGAACAGCTTACCGAACGTTCACGAACACAATTGAACGAATGAGACCTCTGTTCATGTTCGTTCATTTAGTTAATCGAACGAAATTTCTTGTTTATGTTCGTTCATTTATTAAACGAACGAAAGTAAACGAACTTCCCGCCAAACGGTTCATGAACGTTCGCTGAAAGTTCAGTTCATTTACAGCCCTGATAACATGCAACGATTTAGAACCTTTGAAAACCTCCCACCATTGATCCATTTGAAAGAAAACAAGAAATTAAAATAAAAAAAAACATATGATGCTCGAGCCGTGGAAATAACCTACTGTACAAAGTGTAGGGTAAGACTGCGTTCATTTCACGATCTGGCCCCTCGGCCTCCCCGGACCCTACGCAAATACAGGAGGTAAGTCAAGCACTGTATACTCCCTTATAACTATAATTTTTGATAAGAAGTGGTTGCTAAACTCATCCAAGAGGAATCGAATGGTTCCCTTCAAAGAAATCCAACATTATCATACACTTAAAGCTTTTACAAAAATCAAAAGAACTTTAGAACCATCCTTAAATGGAATAAGGTATGTATTTTTTATGCTAACAATTCCAAACCCATGAGATAGTGGGTACCAAAACTTTCTTCATGAGTTTGAATTGTAGGCTAAGGTTGATGAATGAGCAAAGGAATTAAAGAAAAATTAAAGATCCTCATCACCGTAGGAATATCTAGGAAAGAGATAAACTAAGCAAAAACATTCTCAAACATTAAAATATCTAGGAGGTCATGGGTTCGAGTCTCGCTTGAGACAAAATGTTCCAGGTTGAGTCAGGTTTTTTTTTTTTAGTTGTGATCCTCCTGTGTGGTGTGAGGCCGGGTCACCACGCTTCTGTTCTTTGGCCAGGGTGATCCGGGTGTCGAGGCCTTTACCGTAAAAAAAAACACATACATTAAAGTATGGCCTGTTCTAAAACAAGCCAAGTATTACAACTATTAGGTTTTTGAATATTAGATGCTATGTGAAAAGTGTGCATGTGATTCACCAGTTTACTCGATAACTTGTTAGGACCTTAAATAGTTTGAAGCATAAGAATTATACAAACACTACAACAATTTCACCCTATACCGACGACCTTTTTTAACCCTATAGCGACGACTTGTCGTCGGCATAAGCTATCTCGACGACTTGTCGTCGGGATAGGTGTCGTCGGGATTGCTTCGTCCCAATAGCCCAAGATTGTCGTCGGTATAACTGTCGTCGGTATAGGTCAGCCTTAAAAAAATTCAATGAAACACAAATAAGATATTATTCACACCTCTCCAACCGCAATGAGTTCCGAACTTGCAACAAAATTAAATAAAGTTACATATACATACAAAGATATATGCATACATTCATAATTACATAATGCCCAAATTTCGGACGGGTATATTCTAAATAGTTATCCTAAATAATGCCCAAATTCTAAAATTATATACACAAACACAATTACATACATAGCCTTTACAAACATACATAAAAAATGGTCAAATAAATATTTATAAACATAATATACATACATATCCTTTACAAACATACATAAACAATTGTCAAATTCCCAAATTACATATATAAACACAATTCCATACATAAATGCCCAAATTTCCCAAATTACATATATAAACACAATTCCATACAAATTTTCCAAATTTTCATCTAAACCTAATTTAATCATAAAATTTCATAAATATTTATAAAATCATACATCTAAATCATATATACATACATACAAATAAACACAACAATATACATACAAACATACATCCAAATTCCCAAATTTCATCTAAACCTAATTCACATCTAAACCTAATTTCATAATAAAATTTCATAAATATTTATAAAATCATACATCTAAATCATATATACATACATACAAAATAAACATAACAATATACATACAAACATAATCTAAACATAATTTATAAAAAAATTACTAACCAAGTTTGCAAATATCTTCAAATAGCTTGAAATCCTCAAACACTTGTCAAATCTTCAAACACCTAACCAAAAACAAAGAAATTAACCAAAATACCCAAAAATTTTGATTTTATTGTCAAAATTGAAACATATATGTTAACTAACCTTAAAAACCGAGAGATTAGTGAAAATTGCACCACAAAACACTTCAAAAACGCGAAATCGCCAAAGAGAGAGATGAGAGAGTTTTGTTTTGTTTTTGGGTGAAAATGGGAAGCAGAAACCTGTCTGCTGGGTTAGGGGACGCTGAGACCTAGTCGTCGGTATAGCCTAGATAATCGGCGCCATAGGATCCTGTGCCAACGACATGTCATCGGTATAGGTCTTCTTAGAGTTTTGACCGGTCAATAAAGTAAATGCCCTATACCGACGACATGTCGTCGGTATAGGGTTTTCCCAAAATTGTTTTTAATTAAAAAAAAAAAAACCCACCGACGAAAACGTTTTAATAAAAGAAAAAACAAAAAAAAATAGAATTTAACCTATACCGACGATATGTCGTCGGTATAGGGTTTTCCCCAATTTTTCACCGGGCGCCAATTTTCCCTCCATACGGCTCAACCCTGTGCCGACGACATGTCGTCGGTATAGGGTCTCACTTCTCAAAATTTGTGATTAACCTATCCCGACGACATGTCGTCGGCACAGGGTGACCTATGCCGACGACAAATGTCGTCGGGATAGGTTCCGTCGTCATAGGGTCTTTTTCTTGTAGTGAAATACAGTATGATATTACTTTGTGAATGCATGAAATTTTTAAGACAAAAACTAAGATTAACAATTTAATATACATGAAGAGATATAATAATTAATGTACAATTAGCATAACACATACAACATTGCTTTGCATGATAAAATTATATTTTTAAGCACAACTTTACATATATCCTCTTTCTAAGTTCATTTATTATATATTTACTCAACCTCTAATTTTAATTACATATTTCCCATTCCTAAAGCCTATATATTACATATTTACCCAATTCATTTAAAATAACTTATTAAATTACTATTTTACCTTTAATAAACCAATTAAAATACTATTTACATATATCCCTTTCCTAAATATATTAATTTACATATATCCCCAATTTCAACTGAAACTAAGTCGATGTTAACACGAACATATCGAACGCTAATAAATCCAATTGGAGTCGAGCTTTTTGATCGTTAACACAAGATTCATAAATTAATTGCTAAAAATCACTCTATAAAGTTTTAGAAACAATAGCTTATAACCAATTTTCATCAAAAAAAATCTCCAGATTTATCGAATTCAACAGCTGAAATAACTAGTGGTATACCCGTCCCAGTCCGGGTAACACAATGTAATTATACAAAAACTGTTAAAACTGTAAATACAACCCACAAAAAAGAACTTGCGTTATAACCATAAAGCGATTCTGCAATGAAGCTCATGAGATCCGGTTTGGATCAGACAATTCAATCAAAATAGATGCTAGAGTACTCTAAATTACGGTGTACTACAAATATTACAATCCAAACCAAAACCATTTCTCGAAAAAATGAAATAAAAAAACATAAAAAGTATGTAGAGTGTTATAAACCATCTGCCATAACTAACCCAAAACTTTTAATTCTCCATTATGCCTATCTCAACCGGATGTCACTTGACTTCATCAGTCAACACCTCCATTGTCAATTTTGTCAACCAGATGTCACTTGACTTTCAATGTCAATTTTGTGCATCATCCTTTCGTTTGTTTCTCAACCAAGTCTCTGATCATCTCCTTCAAATGCTAAAGAAATATGTTAGTTAATTAATTAGAATATGGAGTGCATCAACTTGCTGCAGACAAGAAAACAAATAAAATGGGGCTGCGAAACCCACCCACGGCGGCCAGAACCAAATTGATGAATCAGTTGGGATCAAATCAGTGTCTATAGTCATCAATGTATATTGCAAGCATAGTTGTCACTTGTTCATCGAGATGCAGTGCAACGAGTCTATTAACAACTTCAAAATCCATAAAGTCAAATATACCTATCAACAACTTCAAAATAACAAAATCCATTACCAATTCCAAAATTTAAACACCTGAAATCAATGTATCAAATTGTTCTGAAACCTAGGGATTGTGGAATTCAAAAGACTAAATTAATAGACAACAACAAACATCAATACAACCCTAACATCATGCAAATTTCCAACATAAACCAAGCATCAAGAACCAAAAGAAACCCTTATATGCACCCTGATTTCGAACATAAACACACATATTTGCGTGCGTCCGATTGCAACCCTGATGGTTACCAGAGCTCCTCCAGCGGCGATTGAAACACGTCTTCGTCCAGCCAGAGCTCCTCGATTGAAATCCTCCTGCCTTCGTCGATGGAGCTTCCTGCGTCGTCCCCTCCAGCGGCGTCGATGGAGCTTCCATCCTTCCCTCCAGTGATCTCTGCGTCGTTTGGTACTACGTATCTGATGATTATTAGGTTTCAAAACATAAAAGAGTAAACAGTAAAAATGGGGTAAATATGTAATTGATTTTTATGGTTTGGTATATCTATACTATTTAATAAAAGAGTAAAATTATGGGACATGTGTCACCTTCTGGTTCATTTTTAAAATTATTTCCTCGCCTCTCTCTCCTATTAAATAGTATATTAAAAGAAATTTATTTTTAAATATTTAATAGCTATCTAATTATGGATACTTTTTATTTAATTATGAATTGTTATTATATCATTAAACAAATGAATTTAATATGGATTAACATTTATCAATTACATTCAAAAATTTTAATACCAAGTAGAAAAAATATTTTAAAAATTACCTTAATATAATTTAAAAGGAAGTTGCTTTGATAATAAAGGTAACAACTTTTTACCATAAAAACATTGATAAAGTAAAAAAAAAGGAAGTTGCTTTGATAATAAAGTTTCAACATCTACAATTACAATATGATCCCCTTGTTTTCGACTGATGAGCCCTGCCCAGTTTGTCGCAAGGCTTGTTTGGATCCTTTTGGCGAGCATGCGGTCCATTGCAAAGAGTTATCCGGGTTTAAATACAGGCATGATTTGGTTAGGGATGTTCTTTGTGATGTTCTCAAACGGGCATGAATTTCTGCTAAAAAAGAGGCTCCCGTGAACTTACTGACAGATCCGCTTGAAGGGAGGTCTACTCTGAGGCCGGTTGATATTCTGGTGTTTGGTTGGGCAGAGGGGAAACACGCTTGTGTGGACCTTACAGGAGTGTCCCCTCTTGTGGGGCTTAGGGACAATGGGGTTGTGGCGGGTCATGCTGCTTTAAAGGCGGAATCAGGCAAAGTTGCTAAACACGAGAAAGCTTGTTTAGAGAACCAACACGTGTTTATCCCTTTTGCTTTTGATACTTTTGGGTTCCTAGCACCGGAGACAGTGGAATTCCTAAACAGGGTTCAACGAATCGTGCATAGTAATATTTCGGCCTCTAAGACCCAAAACTTTGTTTTTAGTAGGATCGGTTTTGCTATTTAAAAGGGGGTTGCAGCGCAACTTGTTGCCCGTTTACCTGCCACTGTATTGTAATCGTCCTATTTTATATCAATATAAGTAATTAACTAAAAAAAAAATTACAATAAAGATTGAAACTTTTACGGTAAAATGAAAGATAAATCGTTGAAAGTTTCAAGAACTCGCAAAAGTGGCTCTGATACTACTGTTGGGTTTCATGCATGCATTTTAAAATATATTAGCAACGGAAGAAACATGAAGAACCGTCCTTGATCTAACCAGGATGCCCACCTGTAGAAAGTTTTACAATCCAACTTAAATACAACTACTTCTTGTAGATTAAGTTAGCTTAGTGATTAAGTTACACATTATATATGACAGTCGCACTCTACACATCAAAATGCCACAACTCCGACGGGTGACACCACACACTCTAGTTTGGTTTCCCCGTGACACCTCAACCTCGTAAGGGATGCATGGTGAGTACACCGTATGGTGTACGTTATGATATAATTTACTTAGAACAATAATAAGTAATAAATTTCAAAAGGTCAAATAAAAAAAAATTGGAGTTATTATACCTCGAGCGCTATTTTACGTTGATATAATTACCATTTAAATGATTTAATATATATATATATATATATATATATATATATATATATAAAGTATATATATATCTCAAGTTTGGTTCATTTGAAGTAGTCACTATAATTTCTTTACACAAGTTGATACGAATATGATGGCCACGTGGACATACGTACTATGATAATTAGGGTTAGTTAATACCGTTTAGGGGATGAAGGAATAGTTAAGGGTCTAAAATACTGATAAAAATAAAAAATATATATAAAAAGACTTATATACCCCATTTAACGTTAAAATATGGTCAAATAGTGTTAGACAAAATACTAAAACATACCATCGGCTTACTCTTTATTACCATGACACATGTTCATAAACAGATAATGTATAACACTCTGATTTCAAACCAATATACAATCTAAACTCAAACGAAACAAACCCTAAACAAAACAAATCAAATATTCATCTCCAAAACATATCAAATGCAAGAAAAAACAAACCAACCCTTACTAGCTAGCTAGACCACTCAGGATTCATATATCCTCATATGCAAATGCCTTTGAGCAAATTTCACCAACTTTTCCATTTCACTGATAGTATCGATTGTGCCACTGTGATTGGAATCAGCTGATTCCATCGCCTTTTTGGCCTTCCACCTCCCAAACCACATCCTAAGACCATGAAGCGCCTCTTTGAATTCTTCTTGGCTGATATGACCATCATGGTTGTCATCAAAAAAGTTTAACCATGCTTTAAACTCATCAACGGTCATTGATCTGCTCGGCTCCAATCGTATGCATCGCATGATCGCCATGGTTCTTAAAAGCCTCAAAATTCAAGTTAAAGAACGAAGAGGGTGGTGGAATTGGTATATGTGTGAGTTGATGAGTTATGGGTGATGGAATGTGTATTATATAGTAGCTAAAGAATGTGAATCTGTAATGTAAAATTAGGATATATTTATAATCATGATAAAGTTTTCTTTAGTTTGAAATTAAATTTTATTATTATATATAGGAGCTAAATAAAGAGCTAACTTTTAAAAATACTTTAGAGTAAACTCCTATTTTAGTCCCTGTGGTTTGGGTTAATTCCCTATTTTAGTATATTAGTTTAAAAATCCCCATTTACATTCAATAGTTTCACCATTTGTCTCATTTTTAGCCAATTCACTAACCTCCATCCAATTTTCTGTTAAGTTTTAACTCAAAATACCTCTATTAATAAAATAAAAACCTAACCCACTCACCCACCATTTCATCCCCTCTCACTTCTCCAGACATTCACCACCACCCTCCTCCACTGCCATCGCCACCACCACCACCCTCCTCCACTGCCATCGCCACCACCACCACCCTCCACTGCCATTCTCGTCTGTCTCTCTCTAACCCCTATCTCTCTCAGAACCAATCCTCCGGCGACCATAATGGAACCACCACCACCACCTAAAACAAACCACACCATCCCTAGATCGAAGAGGGAGGAGGAGGTCAAAGACTAGAAACCCTGAAATCACCAACCCCTTTTCCACCACCCCCCCCCCACCGCAGTCTCACCGCCTCCGCCGGAAAATGTTGTGGAACGGACAGGGATTGTGGATGAGAACATTGCGATGACGAATGACTTTGTGATTGGGGATTACGATTCGGTTTTGCTTGAGAATGCGTTCGATGGAGAGAGGAGGCGAGAGTGATCAGAGTTGGGGGAAAGAGAAAATTAGGGTTTGTGATGTGAGTAAGAGAGAGAATATACCTTGTTTGGACAATGTGGATGTGGTTTCTAGGTTAAATTCGACCGAAAGGGGGGGGGGATTATGAAGGCATTGTCCAACAAAAGATGAAGAATTGGATTGTCTGGTGCCCAATCCCAATGGGCAGCGGGTGGTGGTAGCGGAGCTATGGGGGTAGTGGGTGGTGGTAGCGGAGCTATGGGGGTGTGGGGGTGGTGGTGGTGGCAGCGGCGGACTTCGTCTTTTCAACAGATATGTGATTCCGATCGGCGGTTTGATTTTGGTGGTGATCGGCGACTGACGTGAGGAATGAAGGGGGTGGGTTGGATAGAAAGAGAGTAGAGAGAGAGTGTGTATGTGTGTGGAGAGGGAGAGTAGAAAGGTTTTTTTTATTTTATTTTTTAAAAGTAGGGGTATTTTGGTCTTTTCAGTTAAAACTTAACAGAAAATTAGATGGAGGTTAGTGGATTGACTAAAAAGGAGACAAATGATAAAACTATTTGATGTAAATGGGGATTTTTAAACTAATAGACTAAAATAGAGAATTGACTCAAACCACAGGGAATAAAATGGGAGTTTACTCAATACTTTAAAAGTTGAATGTTTTGACGTACCTTTTCAAGCGGAGTCATACTCACCGCGTTTGAAAATAAAAATATTAGGATTATATTTATTATTTATAGGTATTCTAGCACAACTTTAGCATGACAAGTTAAATATATTTTTGCAAGTTATTTATTTATTTCTAATACCGATGAGCAAGGAATTAGATTCTCTTCCCAAGCAACTCAATTGCCTAATTGATGATCCTAATTGGTTCTCATTGATAGGGCTTTGGAAATCATATTCTATGTTGATATTTTATCAAGTCTGTAACTGAGTTTAGCATGGTTATGTTGATATTTTAGTAGAGGATACGATGGAGCAGCGGTTGTACTTTCTCTTCTTAGGTATGGACGTTAAGATGGAATAGACCTGCTAATATGTTCAAAGTCCCTGTCGTAATATGATGGGAGGCTATTCCTCACGAAACAAAAGGATCAAAACCCTCTGGAGTTATTGATAACATGGGTGTTTGTGGTTCGGTTTTTACGGGTTTAGTTTAAATCATGAGTCAAAGCGTCGGTCTTTGATAATTGAAAACCAAAACCAAACCATCACTAATGATTTAGTTTCACAATTTGACTATAACGTTAACATAAAAAAAACTATATGCCATATACAAAAAATTACACTTCAATGAATATACCATGTGGTTGAATATATATCATCACATGTTGTTTTACTATTATTATATTTTTTAAATGAAAGTAGTTATCCAAAATGTTTATTTACGAAAAGAATAAACATGGGTCTTTTGGTGACCTTTCAGGTACCTTGTCACTATTTTTTACTATTAAATATTAATTTGCACTTTAATTCATTTAGTCTGGTTCAGAACCTAATATTAGGTAGGAGCAAAAAACTGAATTAACCGAATTAGAAAAAAAATCACATCGAAAAAACCGACCTAAACTAATAACTGACAGTCTGCTTTTGTATTTTTTTGAAAACCAAAAATTACAGCCGGTTTCGTTTTTGTATTTTTTTGAAAACCGAAAAAACCGAACGGAACGAATGCATATAAGCTTTTATAATATATTGTGTGCATGCATGTATCATACTATATATTATATGGTGTTGTGTGCTTGTATGTTAAAAGTGTATGCTAAAAGTGTATGCATCTTTGTGTTACAAATATTTGTATTAATAGTAGGTTAAGATTTATATTTGTTATTGAATTTATAGATTTTTAATGTTAAGTATTTTAAATGAAACTAATAGCCCAAAAATTTTATGCTTGAATGTGTAATAATAAATTAACTAGTCCTCTTGGCTCTGTCTGGTATTGGTGTAAATACCTGGCGCTAGTATTGGTCAATTTTTTCAGTGTTTGATTGTGTGACAATATTTTGTAATTGTTGTTATTGAATTTTCTTTAAGACGAGTGAAACTGGTCCTTTTGTCTCTAGTGAGACTCTTGTTAGTAACTTGAAGCTAGTGATCCACTTTATTTGCATGCTAGTGACACGTTGTTTGCTTGTTATTGGTATTAAACTAAAGGGCACAAGTAATAAAAATCACAACTTTATATTACAAAATAGGTTAAAGCCTATGGGTTTAATAAAAATAATTTGTTATAAAAAAAATAATTAGAAATCAACAGTTTTCATGAATATTTGTATTTTGATGTTATTGATGACATAATTATTTTTAAAAAAATACTTTATAAAAAGGATGAAAGAAATGTTCAATTTATAAAAATATTTTATGAACAAACATATTTTTTTAAATAAAAAACGTTTTATAAAAATAGTTATAGAAATTATTATTATTTACTAGGAGAGAAAGAGTCTTGAAACAATTTTTTTTTAAATTAAGAAATTTGTATAATTAATAGGAGAGAGGCTGATTTATAAAAATATTTTATGAACAAACATATTTTTTTAAATAAAAAACGTTTTATAAAAATAGTTATAGAAATTATTATTTACTAGGAGAGAGAGAGACTTGAAACAATTTTTTTTTTTAAATTAAGAAATTTATATAATTAATAGGAGAGAGACGGAAAAAAAATCTTGAAAGTAAATATGAGAGTAAGAAGTGTTCTACTAAAATCTTTATTTATTATATAGTATAGATAAGACATACAAAGTTAATAGTTCTTCATCTGCAAATACATAAAAAAGAAAACCCAAAAGAACCTCACAACTGACCACGTGTCATATTTCAATTCGTCATCTAGACCCCAACCGAATATAACCTACTTGTCCCTGAAGTTTCATCTTTTTCATTTAAACCCCCATAGTTTCACTTTCCTCAACACAGCCCCTCTTTTTCTTCCCATCTTTCAACAACACCCCAAACAACCGGAAACAGTCTCCATCTGTATCGTCATCACCGACGTCACCACCCATTTCATGGCCCACCGTCGCCGTCTCACCAACCACCACGTCCCCACTAATGACGCGACTGATCTCATCCGGCGACACCTTCACGCACCGAGTCAGGAACGCCACCAGATCGTCATACTGCTTCTTCGCCTGCGCAAGCTCCGTCGTCAGAAACTTGTTTTCCGTCTTCAGTTTCTCGTTCTCGTCGGACAAATTCACAAGTTTTTCAACCTTCGGGAGAACTACGGAGCCGGGATTCTTTGCGTCCGGCGACGAGGTTGAACTTGAACCAAGATCATACCCTGAACCGGAAGGAGGTGATGCAGAACCACAATCGACATCGGCGTCGGATTTTCCTTTTGCTGACGTCACTGTTTTCCGACGGTGGATTTGGATGAGAAGATTCTTCCGACAACGTTGGAAATTTTCGTTGGCGAACTCCCATTTGTTGGGAAGAATTTTGTGGAACCCCTGTAGAAATTTTAGTTGCACATTAATTTAAATAAAAAAAAAGTGAGACCGATACTTTAACTATTAAGTTCCTTACAATTTAATGTTTCAAGAGATTTTCCTCACCCAATGACTTATCAACCTTAATAGCAGTTGCACATTAACTAAATATTTGAAACAGTAACGGACCCAATATTTTTTTTATCGTGTTCATATTTTAAGTATATGTATCTTGGGGTAAATTAGGGCCAGGGCACCCCCGAGAATCCCCTTATATTCGTGGGTCCGGGGCGAGTAGAAAAAAATGGGCTCCCATTGCAAATGTTTTTTAACTTTGTTTCTTGAACAACAGCACTTAGATATTCTAAGATAATTAAATTTTTTTGGAGCAACACCTAGAATATTCAGGGCAGCCCATCACAGGAGGAACCCTCCAACTGGGTAAACCCCTGACCATAGGCCCCTTTTTTGCTGTGGCCAGGATTCTGTAACATCCCAAAATAAATAAAAACCCAAATAAAAGAAAAAGGAAGGTGGGCTTGGCTAGGGGCCGGCCCATGGGCCCGAAAACTGAGAAGAACCCTTCTAATCAGTAGCCATTTCCTCCTGTGTCCTTCATTTTCTTCCTGCGCAAGAACCTTAGAGAGAGAGAGA
This sequence comes from Smallanthus sonchifolius, assembly GCA_023525975.1. Lineage (NCBI taxonomy): Eukaryota > Viridiplantae > Streptophyta > Magnoliopsida > Asterales > Asteraceae > Smallanthus > Smallanthus sonchifolius. The sequence continues at coordinate 51,871,366 of CM042041.1, read as the reverse complement.
GAGATCGTCTAGAGAGAGAAAGCTCGGATCAAGCTCAAAGTCTCGAGGATTGTTGCTCAACATCTCTGGAGCATAAAGGAACGAGAAGGAAGCTGTAACAGGTAATTATTATGCCTAAATCTGAGTTTTTGTAACTTTCGGGTTAATAATCGAGTAAAGGTTTAGATTTTTACGTGTGAAACTGGAAACAAACCACGGGTTTGGGTTCATGGGGGAAAATGGAACATTTCGAACGTAAAAAGTTCATAGCTTGATCGATTAGAACAAAGGGACCAGATCTAGGGTTCTGTTTGGGGAAGAAGACTGCACAGTCGAAACTACTAGTTTCGATATGGACGCATCTATCGAAACTACCTAGTTTCGACAGGGGCAGACCCATCGAAACTACCATAGTTTCAATATAGACCCAAGACCTTAACTAAGAATTTATATAAGTCATACGACTCGAAACTACTTAGTTTCGATAAGAAGCAGTGACTCGAAACTACTTAGTTTCGATAAGAAGCAGTGACTCGAAACTACTTAGTTTCGATAAGAAGCAGTGACTCGAAACTACATAGTTTCGATAAGGAGCCAGGACTCGAAACTACCTAGTTTCGATAATGAAACCATGACCCGAAACATCTGAGTCAAGCCTAGTAATGTCTAAGTGTCCCCTAGGAACACAGCCTTACGCCTATGACTTGATTATACAGATTGTGGGTGACCATAGTGACATTCAGGAACCGGCTAGGTGTAAACAGAAACGATTCATCTGGTGAGTTCTTATTGCCCTTTTTCCTAATGGTTTTGGGCTGGCATGCATACTGGTATAGTATTTTATAAAAATGTTATTTTTATAAAATGAAAGGCAAAGTATAGTATTTTATAAAAATGTTATTTTTATAAAATGAAAGGCAAAGTATAGTATTTTATAAAAATGTTATTTTTATAAAATGAAAGGCAAAGTATAGTATTTTATAAAAATGTTATTTTTATAAAATGAAAGATAAAGAACAAAAGAGCATAGTATTATCTTTTAAACAAGTTTTTGAAAGATAACAATGAGCTAAAGAAAGAACGATAAAGGAGCCGTACTTTGGTACAGCTCGACAGTGACAGTGACAGTGACAAATACCATGTTATATGCTTATGTGTTAATATGTGTTATTTGTCTATATGAAAGTTATGTGATTGCATTTCTACTTGTGTATTAGTGTAATTGCATTGCATAGTAGTTGCATAGTAGAAAGTCCTGCAGGCATGCTAAAGTAGAAGTCTCACCCTGAGGTGTGAGCAATGCTAAAGGAGTCTTACACTTCGGTGTAAGCAATGCTAAAGGAGTCTTACACTTCGGTGTAAGCAATGCTAAAGGAGTCTTCACTTCGGTGTAAGCGAGAAAGTCTCACCCTGAGGTGTGAGCAATGCTAAAGGAGTCTTGCACTAACGTGCAAGCGAGAAAGAAAGTCCCACCCTGAGGTGTGGGCAGCGCTAAAGTAAAAGTCTTACCCTGAGGTGTAAGCAAGATAGGGATCTGGTCCTCGGACCATGATCCATATGTGATAGTTAAAGTATGATAAAGTCACTTGTCAAGTATAAGTGAAATGATAGATAGAGTACAGTGGGACACCCTAACGGGTTTCCTTAAAGATAAAGTTTTAATGACAGATAGTAACGTAACAGATTTATAATTGTAACGTTGTAAAGTTTTAAAGTAATAGTTAAAAGTTTATTTCAAAGAAAGTGAAAGTAAAGCTTATTTTATTTTAATAAAACTAAGCTACCAAAGATAAAGTTTACAGTTTAAAGTAAAGAGAGAACTCACCAGCGTTAGCTGACTTTTAGTATGCATGGCAGGTAAAAAGGGTAAAGCTAAAGAAAAGTGAAAGAGCCATGTGGGCTGGATAGCATGGACATCGGGCTGCGGTATTGAAGACTGACATTTCCAATCCTGATAGTTCATGTTATAGACAATATTTCATGTTATAGTTTGATGAATGATTTGAATTAAAGACTTCCGCTGTAATAGATTCTGAATTCCGGTTTAAGAACTATGTTTGTTATGTTGTGTGCCAACTATGAGATGTACCCGTTTTGGGGCGTTTCAAGTTGGTATCAGAGCCATAGTTTGAGAGATTCAGACATTTGCGATAATGTCTGAACTTAAACTGAGAATGGGACAAAGCAAAGGAAGGAAAGGAATGTCAGTCGGAGCAGCCCGTCCATGGAAAGATAGTAGACAGAAGGTAGTCAATGTCCTTACATAGAACATAGACAATAACGCCTTAGTACAGACAGCAGAAAGTAGATGCTTTAGCATAAATAGTACATAGTACATGCCTTAGCACAGACAGTAGACAGTAGATAGTACGTGCCTTATAGTAGAAACTCTGAACTTGGATGCAAATGTTACTCGGAAAGGAAATGTTCAGAACCCGAGTAGTAAAGTAAATTAGTAATTTCATACCGGTCTCTGTAATTAGTAATTTACAGTACTCGAGGTGTTCTAAATTGTTACCTATCTTGATAACACGAGCTATCTTTGTTCACAGTAGACACTAAATGGCTAGAGCAAAGAGAGGAGGTCGCACTGGGGGTCGTACTGGTCGTCGAGGCCGACCTCCAGGTAACCGGAACCGTCCTGAAGAAAGTGAGCACTCCCGCAACGAAGCTGAATCGGTGCATGTGGAGCATAATGATAGTGGGAACCATGTGTCGGCTCCTAACGATGCCCCTAATGAGGCGCTTGAGTTGGAACCGATTGTGAAAGAAGCTATAGCGGCAGAGGTTACTTCAATCTTGAAGAAAGTTCTACCAGAAGCATTGGGCGAGGCCCTTAAAGAGTTTAATATAGGGAAGAAAGAAACGAAAGAGGAAAGCAGCAAGAGACTTGGAGTCACTGACAGTGATGATTCTGATTATGAAATGGCAACCCGGGGTTGCAACTATAAGTCCTTTCGGGGGTGTGACCCGCCGAAGTATGATGGACGGAAAGATGCTGTTGCCACTTTTGAGTGGATAGAGAGAATGAATGGGGTGATCAACATTAGTGAGTGCCGTGATGATCAAGCGGTCAAGTTTGCCGCTCACTCATTCACTAATGAGGCATTAAGCTGGTGGAGATCGATCGAAAGAATCAAGTCTTCTGCTGAGATGAAAAAGATGAAATGGGACGACATGAAAAAGCTGCTAATCACTAAGTTCTGCCCGCAGAACGAGATTGACAGAGTTGAGAGGGAATTTCTGGGGCTCTGTGCTGGTAGTATGACTCATCGCCAGTATACCTCCAAATATCAAGAGTTGGCTCAGCTGGTTCCACATCTGGTGGACACTGAGGAAAAGAGGATTAAGTACTACATCAAGGGACTACCACAGAAAGTCCGTGTGCACGTGAAAGCTAATGCTCCCACGAGTTTTGAATCTGTGGTATCACTTGCTGGGATAGTTTATGATGACTTCGAATCCGCAGACCCACTGCCTATTGAGAAGAAAGTGACCAATGCCGTTAAACGGCCAGCTAAAGAGTGGGCGGGGCCGGAGACGAAGAAACTGAGGATTGAAGATGGGGTTGAATGTGCTAAGTGTGGCAGGAAGCACTCGGGCGAGTGCCGAGTTGGGTTAAATATGTGCTATAGGTGCGGAAAGACCGGACACTACTCTCGAGAGTGTCCCGGGGCACAGTCTTGTTATAACTGCGGGATACCTGGCCACATGGCCAAAGACTGTCGGAAACCCAAGGCTACTGGCACCGAGAAGGGTAAAGAACCTGAGAAGCCGAAGGCAAGGACCCGGGCGTATACACTGACACAGGAGGAGGCTAGGGGAGACCCAGATGTTGTGTCAGGTACGTTCATCCTTGACCACACTTATGTTTCAGTATTATTTGATTCGGGTGCCAGTAGGAGTTTTATATCATCTTCTAAGTGTAAAAGAATGAAATGCAAAGTTACTAGAGTAGAGCAGGCCTTTAATGTGGAAACCGCAGTGGGCAAGACCACGATAGTAAGTGAATTGGTAGATAATTGCACGATAAAGATTCATGGCCATAGATTCCCAGTTAGGTTGTATGTTATGACCTTGGGAGGATTCGATATAGTTTTGGGTATGGATTGGTTAGCTGCCAACGAAGCCCGGATAATATGTAGACGAAAGATAGTTCAGCTCAAAGCTCCAGACGGTGGCGAGGTTTTGGTGTACGGGGATCGCGACGGTTCACTAACGAACGTCATATCAATGATAAAGGCAGAGAAGTATATAGGGCGCGGATGCGAGGCCTACCTGGCCTATGTGATAGACAATGATGTAAAGGTGAGAGAGTTAAAAGACGTACCAGTTGTATGTAATTTTCCGGGGGTGTTTCCTGAGGAGTTGCCTGGGTTACCACCTGACCGGGAGACAGAGTTCCAGATAGACTTAGTGCCAGGTGCCCAGCCCGTGGCTAAAGCACCGTACCGACTTGCACCTCTGGAGATGAAAGAGCTGATGGTACAGTTGGAAGAACTTTTGGATAGAGGATTTATCAGACCAAGCATTTCTCCATGGGGTGCTCCGGTTCTATTCGTAAAGAAGAAAGATGGTGCCATGAGAATGTGCATCGACTACAGAGAGTTGAACAAGCGTACAGTAAAGAACAAATATCCGCTACCAAGGATCGATGATCTGTTCGACCAACTACAGGGCGCCAGATGGTTCTCCAAGATCGATCTGCGGTCGGGATATCATCAGTTAAAGGTAAGAGAAGAGGACATACCTAAGACAGCGTTTCGCACGCGTTATGGGCATTACGAGTTTCGCGTGATGTCTTTCGGCTTGACGAACGCTCCGGCAGCATTCATGAGTATGATGAACCAGGTGTGTAGACCGATGCTAGATAGGTCGGTGATAGTGTTTATAGACGACATACTCATTTATTCGAAAAGTGAAGGTGATCATGCTTGTCATCTTCGAGAAGTACTAGAGACGCTACAAAAAGAAAAGTTGTATGCCAAGTTCTCCAAATGCGCGTTCTGGCTTAAGGAAGTCCAATTCTTAGGTCACGTTATCAACGCAGACGGCATTATGGTTGACCCGGCTAAGATAGAGGCAGTATAGGAATGGGAAACCCCGAAGACGCCAACCGAGATTCGGAGTTTTCTGGGATTGGCAGGTTACTATCGAAGGTTCATTCAGGACTTCTCGAGAATAGCTTCGCCACTGACAAAGTTGACACGTAAAGAAGTAAAGTACGAATGGGGTCAGGCTCAGTCCAAAGCATTTGAAGAGTTAAAGAAGAAGTTGACCCAAGCCCCAGTGTTAGCACTACCCGACGGTAACGAGGACCTGGTGGTATATTCTGACGCATCGGGACAAGGGTTAGGGTGTGTTTTGATGCAGAAGGGAAAGGTGATCGCGTATGCGTCACGACAGCTAAAGATCCACGAAATTAACTACCCGACTCACGATTTGGAGCTCGCGGCAGTTGTTTTTGCGTTAAAGATTTGGAGGCATTACCTCTACGGGGTGAAATGCACGATTTATTCGGATCACAAGAGCTTGAAGTATTTCTTCGAACAGAAAGACCTGAATATGCGGCAAAGGCGGTGGTTAGAATTGCTGAAGGACTATGACTGTGAGATCCTATACCACCCGGGAAAGGCGAATGTGGTCGCTGATGCCCTAAGTCGTAAGGAGAATCGTTCTCCTATTAGGGTAAAAGCGTACCAGTTAGTGATAACCCCAGATTTTATGACAGAGCTAGAAACAGCACAGAAGGAAGCACTAAAGGAAGAGAACATAAAGAAAGAAAGAATGGTCGGTCAACAGACAAAGTTGGAATTAAACACTCATGGAGTGAGGACCAGGTGTGGTCGCATGTGGGTACCGAAGGGCGGAGAGCTTAGGGCCAAAGTACTTGACGAGGCCCATAAGTCTCGATATTCCATCCACCCAGGAACCACGAAAATGTACCAGGATTTGAAAAAAGAGTATTGGTGGCCTAACATGAAGAATGATGTGACCGGATATGTAAGCAAGTGTCTGACTTGCTCACAAGTTAAAGCAGAGCATCAGAAACCGTACGGGAAGATCCAGCCTCTGGAAATACCCGAATGGAAGTGGGAGCGTATCACCATGGACTTTATTACAAAGCTGCCCCGCACAGCAAAAGGCCATGATACGATTTGGGTTATAGTGGATCGTCTGACAAAGAGTGCACATTTCTTGCCAATTCGCGAAACGTATTCTTCTGAGAAGTTGGCAGAAGTATTTATCAATGAAATTGTCTCTCGACATGGCGTACCGTTATCAATTGTATCTGACCGGGACACGCGATTTACATCGAGATTCTGGAAAAGATTTCATGAGTCAATGGGTACGAGGTTAAACATCAGCACGGCTTATCACCCACAGACGGATGGGCAATCAGAAAGGACCATCCAGACGTTGGAGGATATGCTCCGCGCATGCATTATAGACTTTGGTGGCAGTTGGGATAGTCACCTACCATTGGCAGAGTTCTCCTACAACAACAGCCACCACACCACTATTGGTATGCCGCCTTACGAAATGTTGTATGGTAGAAGATGTCGAACCCCGGTCTGTTGGGGGGAGGTAGGACAGAAAGAATTGGGAAGTTTAGAGGTAGTCACAGCAACCTCTGTAAAGTTTGACCAGATCAAGGCCAGAATGAAAGCTGCACAGGACCGTCAAAAGTCCTACGCAGATAGGAGGCGGAGACCAATCGAATTCAATGTCGGGGATCAAGTACTATTGAAGGTATCTCCCTGGAAGGGGATCATACGATTCAGAAAGAGAGGGAAGTTAAGCCCAAGATTCGTCGGACCCTTCAAAATACTAACGCGAGTTGGTGAAGTCGCTTACCGGTTAGAATTACCGGATGAGCTTAGTGGAATTCACCCAACCTTCCACGTGTCGCACTTGCGCAAGTGCTTGGCCGACGAATCAGCGCATGTGACACTTGACGACATCGAGATAGATAATAGCCTCAATTACATCGAGGAACCCGTCGCCATACTAGACAGGAAAGAAAAGCGGTTACGGAATAAAGTGATACAGTTAGTCAAAGTACAATGGAAGCATCGTAAAGGGTCAGAAGCTACATGGGAAACCGAGACAGAAATGAAAGAGTCGTACCCGCACCTGTTTGACTTATAACAGGTTTCGAGGACGAAACCTTTCGTAAGAGTTCGAGGACGAAACCTTTCGTAAGAGGGGTAGACTTGTAACATCCCAAAATAAATAAAAACCCAAATAAAAGAAAAAGGAAGGTGGGCTTGGCTAGGGGCCGGCCCATGGGCCCGAAAACTGAGAAGAACCCTTCTAATCAGTAGCCATTTCCTCCTGTGTCCTTCATTTTCTTCCTGCGCAAGAACCTTAGAGAGAGAGAGAGAGATCGTCTAGAGAGAGAAAGCTCGGATCAAGCTCAAAGTCTCGAGGATTGTTGCTCAACATCTCTGGAGCATAAAGGAACGAGAAGGAAGCTGTAACAGGTAATTATTATGCCTAAATCTGAGTTTTTGTAACTTTCGGGTTAATAATCGAGTAAAGGTTTAGATTTTTACGTGTGAAACTGGAAACAAACCACGGGTTTGGGTTCATGGGGGAAAATGGAACATTTCGAACGTAAAAAGTTCATAGCTTGATCGATTAGAACAAAGGGACCAGATCTAGGGTTCTGTTTGGGGAAGAAGACTGCACAGTCGAAACTACTAGTTTCGATATGGACGCATCTATCGAAACTACCTAGTTTCGACAGGGGCAGACCCATCGAAACTACCATAGTTTCAATATAGACCCAAGACCTTAACTAAGAATTTATATAAGTCATACGACTCGAAACTACTTAGTTTCGATAAGAAGCAGTGACTCGAAACTACTTAGTTTCGATAAGAAGCAGTGACTCGAAACTACTTAGTTTCGATAAGAAGCAGTGACTCGAAACTACATAGTTTCGATAAGGAGCCAGGACTCGAAACTACCTAGTTTCGATAATGAAACCATGACCCGAAACATCTGAGTCAAGCCTAGTAATGTCTAAGTGTCCCCTAGGAACACAGCCTTACGCCTATGACTTGATTATACAGATTGTGGGTGACCATAGTGACATTCAGGAACCGGCTAGGTGTAAACAGAAACGATTCATCTGGTGAGTTCTTATTGCCCTTTTTCCTAATGGTTTTGGGCTGGCATGCATACTGGTATAGTATTTTATAAAAATGTTATTTTTATAAAATGAAAGGCAAAGTATAGTATTTTATAAAAATGTTATTTTTATAAAATGAAAGGCAAAGTATAGTATTTTATAAAAATGTTATTTTTATAAAATGAAAGGCAAAGTATAGTATTTTATAAAAATGTTATTTTTATAAAATGAAAGATAAAGAACAAAAGAGCATAGTATTATCTTTTAAACAAGTTTTTGAAAGATAACAATGAGCTAAAGAAAGAACGATAAAGGAGCCGTACTTTGGTACAGCTCGACAGTGACAGTGACAGTGACAAATACCATGTTATATGCTTATGTGTTAATATGTGTTATTTGTCTATATGAAAGTTATGTGATTGCATTTCTACTTGTGTATTAGTGTAATTGCATTGCATAGTAGTTGCATAGTAGAAAGTCCTGCAGACATGCTAAAGTAGAAGTCTCACCCTGAGGTGTGAGCAATGCTAAAGGAGTCTTACACTTCGGTGTAAGCAATGCTAAAGGAGTCTTCACTTCGGTGTAAGCGAGAAAGTCTCACCCTGAGGTGTGAGCAATGCTAAAGGAGTCTTGCACTAACGTGCAAGCGAGAAAGAAAGTCCCACCCTGAGGTGTGGGCAGCGCTAAAGTAAAAGTCTTACCCTGAGGTGTAAGCAAGATAGGGATCTGGTCCTCGGACCACGATCCATATGTGATAGTTAAAGTATGATAAAGTCACTTGTCAAGTATAAGTGAAATGATAGATAGAGTACAGTGGGACACCCTAACGGGTTTCCTTAAAGATAAAGTTTTAATGACAGATAGTAACGTAACAGATTTATAATTGTAACGTTGTAAAGTTTTAAAGTAATAGTTAAAAGTTTATTTCAAAGAAAGTGAAAGTAAAGCTTATTTTATTTTAATAAAACTAAGCTACCAAAGATAAAGTTTACAGTTTAAAGTAAAGAGAGAACTCACCAGCGTTAGCTGACTTTTAGTATGCATGGCAGGTAAAAAGGGTAAAGCTAAAGAAAAGTGAAAGAGCCATGTGGGCTGGATAGCATGGACATCGGGCTGCGGTATTGAAGACTGACATTTCCAATCCTGATAGTTCATGTTATAGACAATATTTCATGTTATAGTTTGATGAATGATTTGAATTAAAGACTTCCGCTGTAATAGATTCTGAATTCCGGTTTAAGAACTATGTTTGTTATGTTGTGTGCCAACTATGAGATGTACCCGTTTTGGGGCGTTTCAGATTCGAACCTAAGACCTCCACTATGGAAAGTCTGGGGCTACCATTGCACCAAATAGTCAACGGTAAAATCAATGCCGGCCCATTCGGCCTGTGGGCAACACGACCGTAGTGGGCCCAACATCTCGAGGGGCCCAAAAAAAATTTATATATAAAATTTTCTAGGGTTTAAAAAAAATTGGGTCTTTTTTAAAAAGTAATTTTGAAGGCTTTTTAAAAATAATCGAGCCTTTTTTTAAAAATAATTGGGCCCAACAATTAATATATTAAAATTGTCGCTGTTGGGCCTTTTTTAAAACAACTGCTGCTGGGCCTTTTTTAAAAATAACTGCTGCTGGGCCTGGGCCAGACCAGCACTCTCCACAAGAAGAGGGTTGCTGCTCTGATGCTGATCGAAGTCACCACCACGACCAGACGCTGCTGCTGGCTCCCTCCACCACGCTGCTGCCGCCGGCCTCCACACGGAACCACCTGCCGCCGCCCCTCCACCTCCGGCTCCTTCTTTTAGTTAAGGTAATTTTATTAGATTGAGCCCTAATTTTATAATTTAAAATTAGGGGTTTTTGTTGAATGTTGTCGATTATTGTTTTGGGAACATTTCTGATACTTTGAATGAGGTTATTGTTTCCGAAACATATAATTTCTTATTGTGCAGCCTTGTTTATGTGAAGCAGCCTTGTTTATGTGAAGCAATAAAAAATCTTTGTTAGGAGAGATTTGTGTCATTTTTCATTTATTAGCATAAATTGTCTACATTCAAAGAGACCGATTCTGACACGTATCTATTTTTGCCACAACCCATTCTGAACCGTACATATTTTTGTCAAAATCCATTCTAACCCGAACCAGAATGACCATTTATATAAAAGACCCGTCCTGACCCGTTAACCCGCCCGCCCGTTTCCAGGCATAATATATATATATATATAAATTCCGAGGCTTTAAAAAAAATTATTAGGCCTTTTTTTCCGGCTCGTGTAGGGCATTTGAATCTTCGGGACCGGCTCTGGGTAAAATGTTTTTTAATTGGGTTTAAACTATAAACAATATTGGATCAAGTGAAAATGTGTTTAAACTTTAGTACTTTACTGACGAGTATTGTTGAGTAATAAATTAAATTAAAATTGAGTTCTATTGTTTAATAAGTCTAAAATAAATAAAATATTAATGAGTTTAATTGTTTAATAAAATATATTGAATTTTTTTAAAAATAAGGACAAACGATGGAGTACACATGTGACTAAAAAAAGTCAAAAACGTACCTAGTAACACCTAATGCATGGGCTAAAAAATATTATAGTTTTAAGAAATATATGAAAACATATGATAAAGTCTCTTAAAATAATTTATTATAAAGCTGTAAAGTCTTAAGTAATTGTGTGCTCAAAACTCAAAAGGGGCCGGTTTAAGAAATATGAACAAATTTCGTTTAATATAAAATTAATTTCAATTAGAAAACTATAAAGAACCGAACAAACTAACATACATATTATTTTAAAAGTGTTATGAAAAAGGGTATTCAAGTATGAAAGAAAAAGGAAGATCACTTACATAAGTATTAAGCTGGCGAATAAAGCTAGAGAAATTGTTATGCTTAAAGGAATTAGGAAGCAAATCCCTAGCAAAATCAGCAGTTTTCCAAACCACAAACCCGTCCCCGGTCTCGTTCCACGAAATCATCTCATCCGTAGTCGGATCATCCACCAACTGATACGTCTTCACCAGAAACGTGGCTGGAGCAGATCTTTGCACCATTTTAATCGACTCTAACTTGTTCTAAGTACTAATCTCTAAATTCTATAATCGAAAATGGAAAAAAAAGAGTAATCGATCGATCAACGTGGATTCAATAACTAAATAACATGAGCGCGGTGAGGAATTCCCAGCCCCAACAATAAAATCCCGAAAGGAACAAGTGCGCACGAGCCAGATCGTATATCGGAAGGTTGTTGTTGGTGGAGATGTCGATGGATCGTTTAGTTTTCGTCATGATTGTGAACTTGTTGAATTCGTATATAAGTTAAAGAAGACGCGATCATAACTCCCTACGCGTGTCTTCTGTAACGCAGATCGACAACGGGCATCGAAATGGATATGAAGATCGAATGGTGTACTTCTTGTAAGTTTTATAAAAAAACTGTTAGGTGGATTTATAGAGGGTTTGGTGGTGTGAGGTTGGTGGTACGGTGTGAAATGAAATGATACATGGCCAAAAAAAAAGGAGGAAAAGTGTTCCATTTTAAGGCCAACCTTTTCTACGGTTGAAATTTGAACTTTCTGCCTTTTTTTTTTATCATAAGACAATAAATATACAAGAATATTAAACAAATAGTAGTTGTAATAATATTAACCGTATGAAATTATAACTATATACATTATAAATATATAAACCATAAAAAATTAATTTTTATTTGTATTTATTAAAATTAAATCTGAGCCCTTTAAAATACTCGTAACATCTTTAAATTAAATCTGAGCCACTCTAATTCTCAAATTTTGGCAGTTGAGTTTTTTTAGGTCTTCATTATGTTTTCTCACACGGATTACCCAGGTTGAAAACCACCATTCCCGTTTATCTCTGCATACCACTCCTTCTTTCCTATATCACCACTCGCTTCAATTCCGGTCTGTGGTGGAGAAATCTGAGGTCTGTGGTGAAGAAATCAAAGCAACACCTAAGATAGGGTTCCGAGCGTCGTCTTCATCATCGATAATCAACGAGGTCAAGATTAGGGTTCCTAGCGTCAGTTGCCAATGGAGCGTCAGTTTCACATCTCCTTCCACGTCAATAACATCAGAACTAGGGTTGCGAGCGTAAGTTGCCAATGGAGATCAAACAACCTTCGATTTGCAAACATGGCCATAACTCTCTCAGGGTTCGTAATCTCATTTTCCTTACATCTTAATTCGATTTACAACAAAATTTTATGTAATTCGTTTTGTGTTTTAAAATTAACCGATTCAGCTGTAAACTGATCTCGTTCCAAATTTAAAATTAGGTTTCTCCAAGTCCATGTTTTTCGAAGTTTTCATCCATGTGTTTTTGCTTGCTTCAGTGACAGAGTTTTTGTTCAATCAATCGTTCCTGATGCTGCTGCAGGTCCACGACTCCACTCTATATAGATGATGGTTGAGTCCGCCAACTGTTTGCTCAAAGATTTGTTCTTTATGTACTTTAACTAATGAAATGACATAAGCAAATTGTTGATTTCTAAACCTAGTGTGCTAGGTAACTGCTTATGAACATAACTGCAGGCTGCGTGTGCATAGCAGAGGTGAAGGATTGAAAAAGTAATCGCCTTAGTGAAACAATGTAAACATGTTAACATCAACTGTATGTACACAAATATGTTCTAACCCTAATCTTTATTTTGTCATTCAATGATTATTATCCATACTTACATTTAATTGTTGGGTGTGTAGTTGGTTTTCTCATCCTCTGCAACTGTTTATGGACAGCCCAAGAAAGTTCCATGTATTGAGGACTTTGACCATAAGGCAATGAATCTGGTGCACAAAAGTATCCACCTTATTTCCCCTATATTTTCTCCCCCAAATGTATTCAACTTATGACTTCGTTTTCATGAATAGATCAATTCAGTTCAAGGTTTTGATTTCCACTCATCAGGAAATCCAATAAGTTTTTGTGTTACAAAAGGTCATAGATTTGATTAGAATATTGTGAAGAAAAGGCCAAAAGGCTTTCATGTAAGGTTGGAAACAAAGTTATTGAACTTTTTAAGCATATTCCAATGAAAATCACTCTTTTTCATCAAAACAAGAGTTTAGTTTTTGTCATGTGGTTTTAATTTTGTCCTTAGTATTAATGTGAAATTTTTTAATTTCAGGGGAAAATGTTGATTATTAAAAGATAAGTTCTAAAAGTGTCAAGCTGGAAGAGCTAGAAGGCTATTGTGGAGATATACTAAGGTGAAGGGTTACAGTGTCATTTAACTATTCTTCTCGGTGAAAAAGTGTTCTGCATTATGTTTATGAACGTTCAGGTTTCTGCTCAAATGCTTCAATGGTTCCTCTCCAAGTGCCCGCGGCTTGAGCATATCGTTTTGGTAAGGTCCATATACCATTTATGAGGCTCCTTCCATTATTGATTTTATTATAAAGATAATAACTTTAATGCAGAATGGATATCAAAATGTCATCGACTTTGCAGCAGGAGGAAGCAAGTTTACATTTGTTGATCTTTTATAGTTGTGTCCCTTTGATTTGGGCTTTGGATATTACATGAAGGTAGTATTTAAGTTAGAGATTATATCTGATGTAAGAAAACAATGTTTATTAATTTTGATTTTCGTGTTTGGTTAAAGTACTTGAGTGCAGGTGGCATGCCATATAAGCTTCCAACTTCAGTATTAGCCCATCTCGAATATTTGTTTTTGGATGTGTGCTCAATGGAAGAAAATGAGATTTCTTCTGCCCTTTGTATGATCAGGAGCTCAAAATTAGGTGGCCTAATTTCTCTCTTGTAGCCGAGTTTCCCAAAGGAAAGGAAGGAAGGTAGGTGCATCACTTGGTAAATTGTCAGCAACGAAGATGCTTTAGTTTTTAACCTAATCATGAATTTAATGGACAGAGCATTATTTGAAGCATCAGTTCATGAACCATTTCAGGGCATTTCAAATCTACAGGGTATGGCTGCTTTCGAGGTATTTATCCTCTCGCAAAATGGGTGGGTCGGACATGTCCAGTAACGGTTCAAAACGGGTTGAGTCAGATTGTCATGTCCAGTAACGGTTCAAAACGGGTTGAGTCAGATTGTCGAATCAACACTCGAGTATATTTGAAGCGACTTTTAATCATTTTGATGCGTTTCCTTTTAAGTTAAAATTTCTTAATTTTACTGTTTGACCCGTTTCGCTAAATTTCTTAATTTTACTGTTTGACCCGTTTCGCAATATAATTTTCCTTTTGACTTAATTTCTTAATTTGAACCCTTTTTGACCAAATAATGATGATCTATTAAGGGTGTGCCATATTGAAGGATCTTGATAACAAATAAATGTATGCATTTTCAGATGATTGCGTTCATCCAGAGTGTCATGATACATGTCCCAAAATCAAAAGCTGACAACGCTGTCTCGGTGGAGCCTTGAACTATTGTAAGCACAAGCGTTTTTTTTTTTTTTGCCTATTTTAACAAGGAATTAGTTTATGCTTAATTTATTTTTTTACTAGCTTAGACCCCGTGTAATACACACTGGTGAAAAATATCAATACATAAATTTATTAAATTGTATTTATGTATTTTACAGGTGTAAAAATGTATTACTATACATGTAGTAAGTATATAAAACAAAATTCAAAAATATAAAAAATACTATATAATTGGGTTTTGAAATACGTCAATTACTATTTAATGTAATTTGAATTTCATTTATTATTTGATTGAAAATAAAAATTACATAATTAGATTTCAAAGTTTTTTTATAATAAATGATAATTTAAAATAAATGTGTTTTATTAGTATAATTAGTAATTTATTAAAAGATATGGGTGAATTTAATAAGAGAGAGAGGCGGGAAAAGGATGATGAGATTGAATATGGTGGCGACACGTGGTATACAAAAACCTTTATTTATTATATAGTATAGATATAGATATAGATATGCAATGAGTTGGTGTGCTCTGCCTTTGTTAATTTACAACATAACTGATTCCAAGTATTGCATACTTGCAGGAAATTGTTTTAATACACCCCTTGCAGTGTGTAGCTTCACATCCAAACACACGGGTGTTATTCGTAAATGGTAGCTTCTAAGTTCTATGATAATTTATGTATCTTACTGAATCAATGGAGATTGCATGTTTAAAAGCTTAGCAACATGATCATGAAACTTCTTATTAACAATTGAGAAATTATTTTGATCTCATCATTAAAGATAGTTAAACATTGTATGGTTAGTTAACACTTATGAACAATCCACTAATTTTACATTTACTTTAAATGTTATCTAATATAACCATTAACATGTGCATTTAGCTCGTGAACAATCCCTTTAATCCTTTTTTTAGTTTTGAGTGTTGACCCGTTCATTCTGTTTCCATTTGGGTGAGTTTTGACCTGTTTAACGCCTTTGATTTCACTGAAATTATAAAAAGGAAAAAAGGAAGGAGTGTTTTAGTTCTTGATTTGATGAAATTATAACGCGACCCACTGGAAACCGTGATCTAAATTATAACGGCTGGCTAGAGGTGCACAAACCGGTTTTTTTCGGAACCGGATCCGGTTCGGATCCGGACCGGTTCCGTCAACGTTGGTCAAGAACCGGTTCCGGATCGGATCCGGTTCCGGGTGTGGAGACTTGGAACCTATTGGGACCGGATCGGATATTTAGAACCGGACCGGATAAAAAAACCCAGTTCCACCGGTTCCGGAAAAAAAAAATTTAAAAATTAACAAAGATACATTATAAAATACATGTTTTATTTATTTTGTAGATTTTTTTAAGTTATTTAACAATATTTCGTACAAAAAAAATACAAAAAACATAATTGAATCACAAAGCATTAATTATTTATTATGTTTTCAATATTCTTTGTCGTAGTCTTTGTAACATCGGTTTTCATTCTTCTTCGCTTGAGATACGTTGGGCTTCATCGTAAGCTTGTTCTTCGTCCGAAAGTGGAGTCGCCGCCCCATGTTCTACTTCGAATTCATGTATTTCTTGTTCAACGTCAAGCTCGCCTTCTAGTTTTGCAACATTTGTACACGTTCGGCGGCATCCAAATGGTCCTTCAAGCAAATACACATCTCCATAGATTCCGGTGTAAGCCTCGTTCTTCGAATAGATAAAACCCTGCCACTAAGAGAAAAAGCGGATTCCGAATCTACCATGGAAGCTTGGACGGTTAGTAGGTCACGGGCCATTGCGGCTATAACGGGATATTGGGATTCCCTTCCTTGCCACCAACTCAAGATATCAAAGTTTTCAAACTCTTCGGATCTTAGAGTAGAAATAAAGTCGGTTGCTTGATATCTCCCAAGCTCGCTACTTGGTGTGGTTCCACGAGCTCGTTTAGTATTTTCGTTTCTTAAAGTGTTAAATAAATTTAGCATCGGGTTCCTTGAACTACTAGAAGTTGAACCCGAACCCATTGATTCACGTATGTTTGATGGATCACCACTTCCACCATATTTGCGTAAATAATAATCAAACATATTATTAAAAGCCGAATTGAAATCCCTTATTGCATTTGATTCAAAATTTGGGTCTTCCTCGAACATATTTAAATCATCCGATATTGATCCAATTAATGTTTCAACACCGGTTACATTAATCGTTGGGTTTAAGGCGGCCGAACATGTAACAACGACCGGCATTTCTGAAAAATATTTTTTAAATTTAGCTTTCATAGGTTTTACCATTTTTTCAAAAATAGGGCCGTGATATTCAAACTCTTTTAATTTATTACATATTAAGTATAATTGTTGAAGTATTAGCGAAGACGTGGGATAATAAACTCCCGATAAACATGTAGTTGCATTTTTAAAAACCTCAAGCAAATTAGTTAGTTTCTCGATCATATCCCAACTTATATTATCAAATTTTTGTAAACAACGTTTCT
This sequence comes from Smallanthus sonchifolius, assembly GCA_023525975.1. NCBI lineage: Eukaryota > Viridiplantae > Streptophyta > Magnoliopsida > Asterales > Asteraceae > Smallanthus > Smallanthus sonchifolius. The sequence continues at coordinate 51,854,366 of CM042041.1, read as the reverse complement.
TTTGTACAAGTTCATCATGGAAATGTTTTAAAGTAATTCTTTGCCTTAAGGCCGATTCAAACATTTTCTAAGTCGAGTTCCATCTAGTAGGTACGTCCCAATTCGGACCTAAAAAGATGGAATCCGTTTGTTGGCACAAGTTTCTATAGTTTATATATCTTTTTTTGCTTGTGCTAAAAACTTCACGTAACATCACTTTAAAATTTTCTTTTACGTCTCTTATTTCTTGGACGTTTAGACCGTCTTGCACAACCAAGTTAATGATGTGTGCAACACATCGACTATGAAAAAAAACGCCGTTACAAGGCGGTTCATATTTTATTTTTAATTTTTCGACCGCGTTTGTGTTATTTGAAGCGTTATCAAAAGATATTGAAAATATTTTTGGTTGAATTTTATAAGTTTGAATTACCGAGTCTAAAATATAAAATAAGTTTTCACCGGTATGTGGATATCCAAAATAATCAAACGCAATCGTACGCTTCATCATTTGCCACGACTCCGGTTGAACCCAATGTGCAGTAACGCAAAGGTACGATTCGGGTAAACCATGTGGAGCGGACCAAACGTCCGTTGTTAAGTTAATGCCGGTATTTAAATTTTCAAAACCTAAAATTAATTCTTTTTTAGCTCTTTTCCACATTTTTAAACAATCTCTTCTCAAAGTAGAACGACTTACATTTGTGTAACTCGGTTGAAGCGTCTCTTGTATCATCCTCGTCAAGCGCGGATTATCAAAATGATCAAAAGGCAAGCCTTCTTGAATGACGAAATGTGTCATTCTCTCACGAACCCTCTCGACATTGTTTTGCCAAACTCCTCCATCCCTACCAATTTGAGTTTGATCTTCACCTTCTTGAGTGTCTTGCGTGACTAGCAATATGTTTCCTCAAACTGCTATTTCCCGCCGCACCCAAAAGTCTACCACAACGTTTGCAACGAGCCTTTTGCGAACCGTTCGATATTTCGCATAAATCGAAATAAGCCCATATTTCTTGGTTTCGGGAGCAAGGAAGTATTGACACAACCGTAACATCGCTAATAGAACCACCAACCGAATTTTGAGTGCTTGCGGAAGCGGAAGCCATGAGAGCGTTTTCTTTTTTGCTTAAAGTGAGCGTTTTTTTTTTTGTCTAAAGTGAGCGTTTTGAGAGCGTTTTGAGAGCGTTTTTGAGTTTTGAGAGCTAGAATGTTGTGGTGAACTAACTCATACACATAATACGTATTTATACTAAATTTCAATCATTAAAAACAAAAAAAAAACGGGCATAAAACGGCTATATAGCCGGGTTTTTTTAACCCCAACGGCTAGAACCGGTTCGGAACCGGTTCCAAAATGTCCAAAAAAACCGGTTCCAAAATATCCGATTTTTATCCGGTCCGTCAAAAAACCCAGAACCGGTCCCGGAACCGGCGGTTCTCAAAATATCCGGACCGGTTCTAAAAAAACGGTTCTAGCCGGATCCGGTTTCGGATAATCCATCGGATCGGTTCCGGTTCCGGTTCTTTTGTGCACCTCTACGGCTGGCGGGATTTGATGAAATCAATTTTTGGCTTAAGGGTATGTTAATTTAAACATATGTTTCATTGCTAAACTGATTTTGTTAACCCAATTTCTTGCTATCTTGCTAAATATTAAATGTTGATTTCATTGCTAAAGTGATTTTGTCGTTGATTAGAGTGTATTATTAAAAGGAATTAGACAATTAGGATAAATCATAAATTGTTTAATATCTACTCAAATGTTGGGTATACCTATTGATACTTAAAAGGTTGTTTTTTTATATATATAATGAAAGCAAGAGTTTGAGTGTGAATGTGTTATTAGAGATTTATAAATATCTTGATTCTTGAATAAGCCCAAATAGCTTCACCCCACCCCAAAGCACAACCCAAAGAAATAAAACAAAAGAACCTATTAAAAGATATATAAAAAACTAAACATAAAAAAGGTTGAATTGAATAAAAAAATACCTCTTTTTAATGGTGTAGTTCCTATTCTTCTAATTTTTATTTTGTAATGTCGACGTATTAATGATTCTAAATGTTTAAAAGTCTTTCATTTGTACTTCATCTTTGCTAATACGATTAAGGAACCCGGCCACCGCCGGTGAGATCCACCGACCTTGTCTGGTTTTGCTTACAATTTAAAGAACAACAGTTATTCCATATTAAAAAATACGTCAAAACGCTCCGGCCACCGGACGGGTATAAAACTAGTTTTAAAAGGAGGTGAACAGTTCTAAATCAAGATTGGTGGGTTTGGGCGGTTATGTCACATGTCACGTGGTGATTGGATGGTTTTTTCCTTTCTTTTTTTCTTTTTTTTTAATTTTCACGGGATTTAAGTGGGTAAATTAACATAAAGGTGACCTTGGTCTAGTGGTAAGAGCGCGTGCCATGCCCCTCCCTAAACCCGGTTCGATCCTTGGAGGCTGCCTGTTTTTTTTTCTCCAATGTTTAGCTTCTTTTTTTATTCATATATTTTAATTCTTAATTTCCTTTTTTTTCTAGTTTTTTTTTTGTTTTTCCTTTTTTTTATTTAGGCTTTAGACTTTAAAACATAGGTAAGTACATTTTATTTTTTTTTCTTCTTATTTTAATGTTACATATTTTAACACGTACATTGTATCAATGTTAAAACTGGTGTCCCCGACGCGTAGCGTGGGGTAAGTTTTTTTATTTGTTTTTTGACGTGTTATTGCTTGTATTTTGGTTCAAGCCCTTACCCCGCCGCGAAACGCAGGCGTCAAATACTAGTTATCAAAAAAACTTACATCTTTAAAATTAATGTCATTTAAAAATTTATTACCAAAGGGTCCCCTGATATCTTCGTATGTTAAATGATGTTAAAAGAAAGAGGTCGAGGTTCGAGTCCTGTTGTGAAATGTTGAGCATAATTAGGAGTATATTAAAAGGGTATGTCAATTGCTGTTCTAAAATATTAAAAATTTGTTTAACGTTTTTTATTGATAATTTTATTTTTTGGGTTAAATTATATTTTCCTAAAACAAAAATGAATTTTCTTTTCCACATGTCATTAGGGATATGAATATATATAAGATGGGGTATGTGACTTGTTTGTATATTTTTGAAATTTTAAAATTTTATATTTCTTTCACGTATAGATATATATAACAACAAAAATACTTCTTACGCATATGAATATATAACAAGAAAAGGCGTGTGTTAATTTTTCCTATAAAGTGAGGATTTTTAAATGGCCTAGTTAACTTGACCCGGCTAAATGATCGAGCTAACGAGCTAGTTCGTCTCATGTAAAAATTTTAATAAGTCGGGCCAGGCCGACTCGTTTTATTTATAGCTGATTTCAAACAAGCTATTTTCAAAACGTGTTTTAAATTCGCTTTTAACCACTAAGATATTTGAATCATAATACTCTGAGTCTATAGTTTATTCATTTTATCTACTTAGCACTTTTTTCTTTGAAATACATTTAAACTTTTTTTCATTGAAATTCTAGAAGAAAATATATTTCAAAGACACTTACATTAATGTTTGAAATCAACTTGATTTTTGTTGTGTCTTTTTATGCATTTCATTTTTTAAAGTCTTCTGATATAAAAATAAAAGTAGGATAAATGTAAGGAGATAATTTCTTACATGATATGAATCTAACAGGAAAATACTAGGGTTTTTTTTTATAATCTAAGCATGTTGATTTTTAAATAAGTTGACCTAAATTGTTTTAAAAAAATAGGTTTTATTTGAATTGTTAATACATTAGTTGACCTAGCAACTCGTTTATAACTCATCATTTACAACCCACTAACCATTTTGACCCGTCTAAATGACTGTAGGTCCAACAAAGGATGATAGAAAAACACGAACCCAACAGAAAAAAATAAAACTTTAACATTTAGGTATTTCAATACAAAGCCGGTTAGTAGGTTAATTAAAAAAGTTTTCACATGTATGGTCCTATTACATGAAACATGATGTAATAAACAATATTTTGAAGTTGTTGGAACATAAAACTAATAAAAGTTGAAAATTTTTAAAACTATGCTTGAGAAATTAATATTTTAAGTCGTTTTTTTTATTGAATTTGTCTATATTTCAGGAGATATAAATAATAAATTTGAACCATATAAGTTCAAAAAGTTTATAAGGTACTATATGTCACAGTTAGACCTTAAATCCATAAATTATATTTGTTTGTAAAATTAATTTATAAGGACGATCCCACACCTCCCAAGCTTGCAAAATGCTAGAAAGTAGATGATCTCTAACCCAAAATCTTCAATTCTTATAAAATTCTCCAAAGTTCTTACTTTATCTTTCTAGAAATTACTAATTGTTGACTTATTCAACACTTCAATTGTCTAAGGGTTTAAGTTCGCTAAATGTGAATGTTTAATTCTAATACGAAAGAATCAACAACGTTGAAGGAAACCTTAAGATAGTTTTTTTTTTTGAAAAGTGACTTGAAGGAGTTAATTTTGATTTTACGAAAGAAAGATGGTCAGTTTGGAAGAACGTGAAAGTTGAAGGGGTGAACCGGAACTAGTTTATTAATTAATATTTAATTAATAGTTTGAATGTTTAGATAAAGTTATATTTATCTGTTAGTTTGTTGGAGTTAGTTTAGGATTACAATTCAGTATTTGAGTATGATTAGTAAGGTTTATTTATTATAAATAGATGGTTAGGGTTTATGTAAATTGTAAGTCAAGAATTAATAAAAAGAAAGAGTCAATCTTTTGAGATCAAATTTTGTGTTTGTATTTTTAGGCCTGATTTCCAACAATTGGTATCAGAGCCAGGTTTGCGGTTTTGAGAGTCGTTTTCGGAGAGGAGGAGTAGCCCTTTGGGGCTGAAAACCGAGAAGGGAGAAGAAAGAAAGAAGGCAGTCAAGAGCCAGTTCTTGAAGAAAGAAAGAAGGCAGTTAAGAGTCAGATCTTGAAGTAAGAAGGTAGTCAAGAGCCAGATCTTGAAGAAAGAAAGAAAGAATGGAAAGTAGGAAAGAATGAAAGTAAGGAAGGAAGAGTTTCAATTTTGATAATGACCGCGCTAACCCCGCTTTAATCTTGATCAAATAGTATCCGGAGAGTTCAAAGTCGAGATTGCAACTATGAGTTCCTGAAGTGTTCAAGGAAGAAAGAATGTGGAAAGAGCAAGAAGCAAGTCCAAATCAAGATTAAGGGGGAGAATGAAGGAGTTAATCTTGATTTTACGAAAGAAAGAGGGTCAGTTTGGAAGAACGTGAAAGTTGAAGGGGTGATCCGGAACTAGTTTTATAATTAATATTTAATTAATAGTTTGAATGTTTAGATAAAGTTATATTTATATATTAGTTTGTTGGAGTTAGTTTAGGATTACAATTCAGTATTTGAGAAGGATTAGTAAGGTTTATTTATTATAAATAGATGATTAGGGTTTATGTAAATTGTAAGTCAAAAATTAATAAAAAGAAAGAGTCGATCTTTTGAGATCAAATTTTGTGTTTGTATTTTTGGGCTTGATTTCCAACATGACTTTCTTAAACCCTTACTTTCTTTGGAAGCACACCGAGTGTTCCTGCGAGTCATGCATGTCTTTCCCAATGGGTTGTAACTGCAGTGGACTCGAACCCAGGACCCACCTAGGAGGAAACCCACAACTGAGAAAACCCCTAGCTTAACCTGGAACAATTTGTCCCAAATGAGACTCGAACCCATGACCTTCCATTTGGAAAGCCATGGGGCTACCACTCCACCACAAGGCTTTGTGGTAAAATTATTTTATGTTTATCTATAGTTTGTTGGAGTTAGTATTAGATTATAATATAGAGTAGTATTTGAATAGAATTAGTATGGTTTGTTTATTATAAATAGATGGTTAGGATTCACGCAATTAGTAAGTCAAGGGTATTATAATATAAGAAAGAGTCGATCTTGGTTGAGATAAAAAGAATCATGTGTTCGATTTTGGACCTGATTTCCAACAATTGTTATCAGAGTCGTTAGACTCTTAAACCAGGTACATAGAAGCAGCAAGAAAGGTAAAAGTAAGCAGCAGGAGGTGAGGAGGGATCTGGGTAAAGTAGTCCATCAAATCAGCATGTAATCACATAACATGCAAGCAAGACTCGGCCGATCACAGGAAGGGTTTGATCAGGCCGAGAGAAAACGAAAGAACAAGGAGCAATGATCTTTCAAAGACATGAGCATGCAGATATCAAGAGTTGAACAACAAGAACATCAACGATTTTATTAGTTGATGTGTCTAGCCAATAACAAGCACGAGAAAAAAAGTGAATCTTAATTCATCTGGGTCTGGTTGAGAATTAGCAGGAAGGGTTGTCTTGGTTCATTTGGTCGAGATCAGGAGCAAGGGAAGCAAGTTTGCATGTTGTCTTATTTTGTTTTTGGAAGTGAGCAAGTAATCAGGAGCAACAACAAGTTTTCATGTTCAGTAAACTTTACTGAATGTGTAGCACGATTTTTCAGCAAGAACCTTGGTTTGATCAGTGAAAGAGCAAGAAATTAGAAACCATTCAGTTCTGATTTGTAAGAAACAAGTAAGTAAGTAGGGTTTAATCCTTGAATCCATGTGAAAAGAAGTAAGTATGTAAAAAATAAATTAAGAAAGTAAGTAAGAAAAAAAAGAAAGAAAGTAAGTAAGTAAGAAAAAAAGAAAGAAAGTAAGTAAGTAAGAAAGAAAGATAACAAGCAAGAAAGAAAGAAAGAAAGGAAGAAAGAAAGCAAACGAAGTCCGGTAGAAAGTTTTGATATATTAGAAGCAAGATTCACAAGTTTAAAGGCAAGCTTAGGAAGAGTAGTTTGGGAAATAATCAAGAAAGCAAGAATGGCAAATAATGCAGGTATGAAAGCGATAGTACGAGTTCGTAAGCAAGGGAACGAGACAAAGAGAAAGAAAAGAGGGTGATTGTGAATTTTGAACCTTTAACCTGTTGAGAATCGGTTTTGATCACCAGGGTTAGTTTAATTCACTGAGAAATATGTTTGGGCTCAAGTTAGAACTTAAGGATAGAATTGGTCGTTTAATTAGGTTCGTGTGTACGCGAGTATTGAGCTGGTTACATTTGCATGTGGTTATAAGGCTTGGCTAAGCTGAGTTCTATAAAGCCCTTGTTTTAAATACATTTTAAATATGTTTTGGGCTGTTATGCATGTTGTTAAGCGATTTTGCTATGGAACTGATTTTGATGATGGTGGGTACTTCTACAACCTTTCAAAATGGGATGTGCGAGGAGTTAAACGGTAAATGTTTAAGCACACGAAAATATCTTGAATCATTTATCAAGAACGGTCATGCTTCTCCCCATGCATGGTCATGCCTCTCCACAGGCAAGGTCGTGCTCAATGATTGGCACAGTTGTGCTCATCTTCTGCCCATAACCCTTTTGATAAAAAAAATGGCATACAGCCTTATTTATCCGATTAAAATTCTTGTTTTCGTTTTTCATAACTTACAAAATTCTTTATTAATCACTATGAAGGCTTATATCTTCAGAATTATAAAACCTATAATCATTCAATGGATTCATATAAACCCTAAAACCATCAAAACTTAAATATTTAGAACTTAGATCACTTACGTAGTTGATGTTATGGACACTTTTAGTAGATGAAGCCTTCATGATGTTGCTATAACCTCATATTATCACTCCAAATGATATGCAAGATTGAATGTAATGATCTTGTGGTGGAATCGTGAAGAGAAATTGGAAGTTTGGAGAGAAAGATTAAGGTGTGTGTGTTTGATGGTGTTTGGAGAAATTGGAAGCATGGAGAGAAAGATGAAGATCACATATAAGGAGTTTCCAATCGACTCTATGTTTAAACACCTCAAAACTTTCTCTGCAAGTTTGTCTCGTTGGCTTGGACACGGTCGTGCCCCTAGGATGGCACAGTCATGCCCCTTGGCCGACATGGCATGTCAGAATCCCAAATTTCAAAAGTTAACGTTTGATATCCGATTCAACTCGTTTAATTCAATTTGTAAATGTCGATTCTCTTTTCCTTGCTTCCAACCAACCCATCACATAACGTTTCTTAGTTAATTCCGACTTATTCTTCATGGTGGTTGTTCATTCTCTTAATGTCTCTAAATCGGGATTTTTAACGCTCAAATTTTAGGTGTGTTACATAAATATTATTGAAAACCTAGTTATTTTCAAAATAATATATTTTTTATATTTACAAAACCAAAAAATATTTTATTTTGAGTAAAACTTGGGTTTCAATAAAATTTATAAACAACCTACTAATACAAAAAAAAAATACACCGACATATTCGTCAAATCACGCGTCAAAGTATATGTAAAAAACTTGTTTCTACTCCTTATTTGGATGAGCATATTGATGAACGGGATACTCGTTTGGACATGTTAGAGTCAAAAGAAAGAGGTTAATGATATGTCCATTCCTATATGAATCTGTCGGCAAAGGTTTTTTTCATGTAAGGGACAAGCCAACAACTTGGTTTTTTTTTATAGAAGTAAATCTTAAAGATATGGTTGATGAAGAAGAAGTTGGCTTATATGTCCTAGCTAGCTAATTGGCTTTTGTAATGACGATTTTTTTTCTGCTCTGAACAAGGTTATAACCCACAACCTCTTGTTTGTGAGACTCCCTCTTAAAACTAAGCCTCAACCCCCACCCTATTGTAACTAGGGATGAGCATTTGGTATCGAGTACCGGTACCGATACCATATCAAATCGGTACTGATAGATTTAGTACGGTATTCGATATTCACTTTTTCAGAAATCCGGTACCAAGCAAACTTTACATAATTACAACCACCTTCGTTTATTGTAAGAGTTGTAAGAAGTAAAGAAAATATGACATGAATTTAAGAAAGAGGATGGCGAGAGAAGTTGAAAGTCAATAACGTGATCGTGTGTGTATACGTAATAAATAGCCCCTTCTAGTCACAAATATGTCTTTTTTCTATTCCTTTGCATTTAAGTTTACCCTTAATTAAAGCCATCGACTCAAGTGTCGGCACAAATATGCCCCTTTTTTTCTTGCAAATAAACCATTGACAACACAAAACACATCATCGTACCATTTTTATTGAACACATAAAAACACATCATCGTACCATTTTAAATGAACACGTGAAACTAAAGGGAAGGATTTTAACAACCAGTTTTTTTTTTTTTTTTTTTTTTTTATGTATAATCACTCTTAAATAATTATATAATTTATAAATTATTTTTTTCTTTTAGTTGTTAAATGAGTATTTAAAGGGTGTTTGAAAGTGTGGTGGGAAAATGCTTATTGACTTATTAGCTTTTCAAAAAGCCAATAAGTCATTCTCAAAAGCCACGAAATCTTGACTTTTTGATTGACTTATTAAAAAGCTAATAAGTCAATAATCATTTTTTCACCACACTCTCAAACACCCTCTTAAGAATCTTGAACATATATTTTGAACATAAATACGAAAATAATGAGTATTACATACACGTACCAAATAATCTTACATATACATGACACATAGTGTTTTCGTATATGTAATACTAAAATAATAACAATTGTTACATATACGTAACACTATGTTTAAAAATAATTATTATGATTATCACATGAATATTTGTTATCATCTGAACCTCACCCTAAAACCAAAGCCATTAAACATAAAATTCTAACATAAATCAACATTTTTACAACGAAACTGAGTCATAAACATACAAATCATATATACAAGACAGATTGCATAAGATAAAATGTGAAGAACATCAAATAACACAAAAAGGTCAATTTCAAACACCCAAATTAAAGTGTTTCCCCTCTCATATTTCATATTTAAGCATCTTCTTTTTTTCATATTTTTAGCTTCATAGAGATGATAGTGGTGTTGATGACTATTGACGTAAAGAGCAAGCAATAACTTGTGCCCATTGTCTCAATCTTGTCTTCATGATCCGTGGATCATCCCCTTCATCAACAAATTGAAGAGCTAAAATTTATTAACAAATTTGAATTCATAACTCAAGATTTTAAGTTATTTTATTATTAATTTTATTTTACCGACACCTGATCTATCCTATTAACTAACACCATCAAATCTGCACACCGCAGGAATCTTACCCTCACCAACCGGTGAGAGGAATACACCGTTTACACTAGGATGTCCCGATGAGGACAAGATTTAAAGTTATTAACAACAAATTTGAATCTAAAATGAATACAATTAGGGTGAGTTGAGCCGGTTTATTAAATTATGGTTAGGGGTGTTCAAACTGTTTGTTTTTCGGTTTGTTCGGTTTTTAATTTTCTTTTAGGCTATCCGTTAACCGAACCAAACTGTATTGGGAATTTGTTAAACCGAAACGAATTCAACCGAATTAAAAAAAATTATAACCGAATTCAAAGTATATAGTTATTACTTATTCAGTATATTCGGTTAACATTCGGATACAGTTAGGAACCAAATCGAAAACCAAATTCACAATTGAGTTCGGTTCTTTTCGGATTCGATTTGGTTTTCAGGTTTTTTTTTCACACCCCTAATTATGGTTCAATATCATGCCCTAATTAAAAAACCAGGGCAAAACTGGGTGAACACATCTTTGAATTTATGGATTGTAATTGCAATTCAAGTTACAATTCAAGCAAAATCAATGAAAATAAGTTTAATTTAACAGCTAGTGATTGAAGGATTACCACGGCCGAATATGGCGAGAGTGCTGTCCGACGAAGAAGATAAATCAGAATCGGAGACAGATGACGACATGGACGGTGATTTTGAGATCGAATCGTTATAACGTTTGTTGACGGCGTAATACAACCCTAACGCCGGCAAAGTACTTGAAAGGCGATCATCCGATTCACTAAATCCGAACCCTAGCTCGATACAAGCTTTGAGCTCATCGATATCCTCGTCGGTTACGCTATTTTTCTGCCGACGATGGCGGAGGTCGTGTTTGTCCTTTCGCCGGAGCCATTCCTCGTCGCGGACTATGTCCGGTGACCAAGAGTTGTGTTTGTAGAGAGGAGAAATTAGGGGCGGCGGCGGGCGGGTGGGAGCAGCGGCGGAGTGAGGCGGCGGCGGCGGTGGCGGTGGCAGGAATTGGTCGCCCTGACCCATGAGGCCGGCGACCCGGTGAGTTTGATTTTCAGGTTCTGGAATCGATATTGGTAGGTAGGTTTGACAAGACGACCAGGTTATAATGAGACAAGGTGAAGGGGCCACGCAACCACGCATTATATATTTATTTATTCTAGATTACTATCGCGTATGTTAGATGGGTTGATAAAATGTAATATTATATACTTAGTAATAAAAAATTTATGTTTTAAAAAATTCGTATGTTGCATGGGTTGACAAAATGTAATGTTATATATTAAGTAATAAAAATTTTATATTTTTAAAAGCATGTATATTATACAGTTTGAATACATTAATTTTTATTTAATATAAATTGACTTACATCACTATTTAGTTAAAAACAAAAGTTACATAATTAAATTTTAAAGTTTCTAAAAATAAAAGATAATTTAAAATAAATGTGTTTTATTCGTATAATTAATATTTTTCTTTAAATATAAATCATTATTAAAAAAGATAAGTGCATTTAATAAGAGAGAAAGAGACGATAATTTAAAAAAGAGAAGTACATTTAATAAGAGAGAGAAGTGAGAAAAAGATAGTGAGAAGGGATATTGACGTGACACGTGACATAAATAATTTTCATTTATTATATAGTATAGATTAATATTAATATTAGAATTTTTTAATAAAAATATAAAAATAACACGTAAAAACACTATTCTTGTAATTTGTTTTTATGAATTAGATTTTACAGAAAAAGTATTTTTACTGTAAAAAGACCAAAATACCCTTATGTGTCATTCACATGACATGACTTAACGGTAAAATTTAACGGTTGTTAGACTAAATGACGTAACGTGAAAGGTTTTTTTTAAACATAAAAGACGATTTCTGTAATTTTCTTAGTTAAAGAACGTATACTAAAATTTTGGTGATACTTAAAAGAAGTAATTTGTAATTTGCTCTGAATAAAGTTTATATTAAAGTATACATAAAAATAAAAATGTAATAATGCATTCAAAATTTTATAAAAATTATAAAACAAAAATAAAATTATACCACTGTGCTTGAAAAATTATCTTTTTTTTTTGAACGGCGACTTTCATTCGTTGAGTGACAGTCGCATCTCCGACAAGTCGGAGACCCATCACCCCTCAATACCTGACCACTACGTTGTCTGAACCGGGCCCGCGGGTTCAGAGCTAGAGGTTAGGCGTTCCCCGGGAAACCATAGAGCCTGCTGCCGCTTGACAACAGTTGCGCCGCTACACGGGCCAAGACCCGCTAACATAACGCACTCCGGACTAAAACCCGGTGTGGCTCGGGTTTAAACTTGCGTGGCTTGAAAAATTATCTATTTTAGTATATGCATGGCTTGCCATAAAAATAAGAATACCAGCCTTCGCATTTGACCGTGATAGGGTCCACGTTTGTCAATATTCGATATCAAGGGCAAAAATACAACAACTTCTGGGAAATAACATGATATAAATTTGACTAGTTATTATAAAGCCACTTGATTTTACATTTGACCTTCAAAAAGATTAATAGAAGTTTCGTTTGTATCAAAAAAATAATAAAAATAATTTATATAAACAAAACTGCATATATAGCGTCTATATGTATTTACCTTTTCATGTAGATTTTTTTTTTGAACAGCAACCTTTTCATATAGATTAACAATACTACTATTTAACTTGATATGATATATATGCCTTATCATGATTATTTCAAATATTTGCTTATTAAATAAAAATCATTTCTATTCTATATGTCCAAAAATAATATAATTTCTATATCTAAATACAAATAAATATTTTAATTTTAAATATTTGATATATATTTGCAGAAGTGATGCATTACTTACGTGTGATTAATTGTTTAATTGGGGCGTTCTAAAACATTGTATAGTTGGGAAAATTGTTTATTTTATTTTAGATAATAATATAATATAAATTGCTTTTCGTGATTATTATTATTATTGTAATTAAATAACAAAACGTGCAATTAAAGTGGCCCTACCTAGTTTTGCTTTGGAACGAATCCCATGTATTCATTACGTGTGAGTTTTGATATAGACTTCCTTCAACTCATGCCACATGGGTTGAGTTGAAGCAAATGAAAGCATAATTCTTTAATGTAAACAATACTTATTCTTTCTTGTGCAAATCTAACAATTACTAAGACACGAATGGATTGTTGGAATTCTATTGTGAAAAAATAAACTAATAAAGTAATGTGATTTGGTTGTTAAGTTTGAATTCAAATTTTAAATAAACTCTTTCAAACTTGAATTCAGATGTATGTGTTACATTTTTTAACGTTTTAATTTTTTTTGGTGTTTCAACTTTGAATTCATTTTTTGAATAAAGACTTGAAGGTGCTTCAAATTTGGGTTCAACAAATATACCAAGATAAATCTTGGTTGCTAGACAAACTTAAATACCTCAAAAACCACCTACCTGAGCTCTCTCATCTTTCTCTAAAATTTCTACTAGTTTTCTTCTACTTTTTTTCTTGACAAAAGGTATTATTTTTGGTACATGCTAAGAATTACCGGTGTAATTTTTCAAAGTTAGACATCATACTTAAAGTATGACCTTACCACATGGACCATTCAAATGTGATAGTCAAGCTTGCTTAACTCGTTTGTTGTATGAGTTTCACGTGCTTTGGCCTTACACCGATTCCACTCAAATGTGATAGTCAAGCTTGCTTAACTCGTTTGTTGTATGAGTTTCACGTGCTTTGGCCTTACACCTATTCCACTCAAATGTGATAGTCAAACTGTCATTCATATTGCTAAAAGTTTTGTTTTACATGAACAGATTAAGCACATTAAGACTAGATTAATTCTTTGACTCACACTCGTACCGCTTACACATCTATTTCCCAAGACCCTCACTAGTAATTAACACACGGATTTGATTTCAAGTCGGGGTTGTATACACCTCCGACTAGAGGAGGGGTGTTGGTGCGCATTAACTTTTACTATGCACGACCAAAGTTGGTGTGTACTAGCCATGGTGCGCATGAGATGCTTGCTACAGATGACCACGTTGAAAGGTGCGCACGAGATGATCAGTTGCTATGCACGAGACTAGTTAGTTGTTACACGCTGTGTATATAACAGAGTTAGTTAAGTCAGTTATATGATGTTTTTGTTTTGAAGTCTATATTTATATAGATAGTTTCCATTCTAAAAGATGCATGATCAATGACATTGTCAAGTAAAATATGTATAATTTTGGAATTTTGAATGGTCAGAGGATAGGGGATGGTCCACGTGCTTTTTTTAGGGCATGGAAACTTTATGGTATGTGAGGAGGTTCATGTAAATGGACTAGGAATACATGAGCATGAAGCCATGGATATGGTATACATGAGATTCAATGTTTACATGGATAAAGTAAGTTGATGATGTGAGGTGTTTGGAGACCAATGAGAAGCCCTGTTGCAAGACAGAAAATAAAATCGTGAGATACGAGATACGGTTTGTGGGTTGTTTGTGTGATACAATCAAGCAAACGAAGAGTTGTGCAAGTCAACCAAAGAAGATATCAATCTGAGTTATTCAGATTGAGTGAAAGATCAATCACATGCGAAGGGTGTAGGGATCAACAAAGTGTTTATCTGTGCGATTCAGGGTGGTACGGTGTGATACTGATGATGAACGTGGTTGTCAATCCGGGATAGATTGATTAGTAACCAATGCATATTTGTGATCAACGAGTGATCAAACAAGGGCGAAGATTTTTTGTGAGACAAGATTGAAGACCGTGTGAGACAGAATTAATTGAAGACCGTGTGAAACGAGGTGAAGAATTTGAGTTATTCAAATTGCGGATGAATGTGTGATACCTGTGAAGGGTGAGTTTGGAAGTGGCGTAGAAGACCCAAGTGATTTGAGATGTACAAATCAAGATTAAAGGGGAGAATGAAGGATTAATCTTGATTAAAGATAATTATTAATTTATTAATTGGTTGAATTCATATTAGATTAGGAGATAGTTTTATTTATTTAACTATTTAATAGAGATTGAGTTTGATTATGATTAATTTAGGAGGATTATTTTCTTACACTATTAGAATAGCTTGGTGATCAAGTTTATGTTTTAGTATAAATATATGGTTTATGACTTATTGTAAAGTGTGGTTTTGGTTTTCAATATTAATAAAAGAGTCGATCTTTAAGATCAAAATTCTTGTGTTCTTGGACCTGATCTCCAACATAATTTAAAATACATCAGTGACACCCGAACAAGCATCTAATCCATATCCAAAATTCCATACCTTTCCGAAAGGTTCATAAAACAAGTGTGTAACCAAGCCATATCGAGTATCAACAAAACTCCGTGTTATACTTATTTTGATGTATATCAAGTCTCGATACCTATACAAATACAAACAAATAGAGCAAACATTTTTTTACATATATGCACAACCTGAACCACAATTTGTGTAGAGCTAACAATTTCAAATAACATAAAAAAAAACTAACTGCTTTATTTGTAGCAAAAATGGCTTAATAACATAAAAAAAACTAACTGTTTTATTTGTAGCAAAAATGGCTTTCATTTCTTGTAGCATCTTTATATGTATTTATACATACCAGAAATCATTGATAATTAATTCAACAACTTGCTACAAATTAAATAAGAAGGCCAAAAGCTCTAGCCCTTTCTGTGTTGCTGTCTGTAACTGCTACAATGCTGTACAATTTTCACATAGTATAATTCGACGAAAAAACCCGTTGTAGGGTCGACAAGTTCTTAAACCGCCTGTAGAACACGGTCCCCTGACCCCTCGGGGATATTTGGCGGGTATCTCATCACCTTCACCCGAAACGCTACCTACAGAATGCATGTCAAAACAAGACATTTGACCAAATTTGAACAAAAGATGCGGTTTGACCATTTGAAAAGGTAAAAATGTATATCATATAATTATGATTGAAGTGGTACTCTCTATAAATTTGTGTTACCTTCTTATTTGCACCAAACTCAATGATGTCTGACGGGTGAAAACGAGCTGGGAAGTTTGGAGGCACCCGGTATCGCCTATCCTCGTTACTGTAAAAAAATTAAAAATTGGAATTTTGAGATAATTCTACATGAAAAGATGCAAGATTTATAAGCATGTATGATGCATATGCAAAAAGACCATATTTTTAAGATACCCCTCAATGGAATGAAGCTAGATTTGCCTATATGTATGATTCACATGCAAAAATATGAGACTTTTTAGATAACCCCTTGATGAAAAGATGCAAGAATTACATAAATATATGATGTCTATGCAAAATGATCAGAAATTCAGAATTTTGAGATACCCTTTAGAGAAATGATGCAAGATTTAGGTTGATGTATAATACACATGCAAAAAGTTCAGATTTTGGAGATATGTGTATATAAAAGATAGACACGAGTGCACGTGCATACACACATGACACTTGCATATGAATACGAGAATTTGCCTCTTTTTAACTTACTCGGTAATCCAGGTGCCATGTTCACTCCTTAAATCAGTCACAAAAAAGGCGCCATCTTTGCAACTTATTCGAGCATGCAATTTTGAAACCTCTGGTGAAGAGATCACTATTGAATTTCCAGGAATACTTGCGTGGGCCACGCTCCTACAAAATTAAGAAGATATCTATTCAAAGCATATTTGTTTCACTAGATTTTGACCTTTGTAGTGGTCAAAGGAAAACTTACCCAACTATACAGGGCATTTTGTCATCACGACTTAATCGAATCGGCTCTGAATCAGCATTTGAACTTCCAACCGGAAGTAAAAACCATCTGCGAAACACAAAATATGAAAAAATAAAATTAAAAGAAAAGAACTCCACAAAATAAGGCATGTGTAAGGTGAAACAATACTCACTCGCCACTAAGAGCACGTTCTAAAGCATCATCATCTGTAAACCATTTTTGCAATTCATTGCTTGCCTGCATAATCAATTTTCATGTCAGCTAATTCTAGTATTTAATGGGTTGACTTTGAAAGTCAAACAAACTATATTTGTTTTCGAAATTGATCCAAAAGTAAATAACTTTGGAGAAAAATATATTAATAACATCCAAAAGGCACACAAAGTGCAATGAAGAGATCAAGAATTGGTGTTCAAATGCAAAAAAGTAACTGATAATTATACGTTTAGTGAACACATATTTGACCATCAAATTCAAATGATGAGTGGCTTACTTTATCAGTGAGTCTGCAGGACTGTGGTCTCCCTTCAAGTTTCGAACTGCAAAAGAAAATATGAAGAATTTAGAGAAAAAAAAAACTTTACGTTCCATAGATGTCACTCACCCATTGCCACCAAGAACCCAACTAAGCATCAAAGGCATTCCAATATCAATGAAAAATCTTCCACCAACTCGTCCAGGATGTGGTATTCTAAAATTTGTTAAAAACTGCAAAACAAAGATGTTACATGCAAAATATAAAGAAAAAGATGGTTCAAAATGTCAGATTTGTCTAATTTGAGGGTGCGTTTTGCAACTCTTACCGACAATGGGCCAAGCCCCACACCCAAATATGCCTTGTAAGTTGATGCCATTATTGCAGCCATTCTTGCTAACCCATGTATAACTGCAACCCGTATTCTTCTAGCATCTTCATATCTAAATAGATCAAAACATTGATAATATGTTTTGGATGGTCAACATATGAACCAAAACCTCTAGATCCAAAAGCAAACAACTTGAAAAACGAAATGATTTATTTTTCAAAAATGTTGTGTTTGCCATGTATAGATGCTCCTTAAATGGGAAAACAGATTCATTTTATTATAAAAGAAGTTCAATTTTGTATTTAAAGGAAATGAAGTCTTTACTTCCTGAGGGAGGATATGATATCAATAGGTGCTCCTGACTTGGTGCTTTGTTTCCAAGCTTTATCAAGCTCAAGAGCTAGTTGATAGCTATCCTGTAAAAACACAAACCGCTAAAATTAGTCAAAAACTCAACAGAAAAAAAACACCTAAATGAAATAACTTTTATACTATAACTTATAATTATAATACTACCTCAATTGCCATGCAACCTCCTTGACCCAAATTAGGCTGCATTGCATGAACCGAGTCTCCAAGCAAGGTTACACGGCCCTTTCCCCATGTATATTTAGGGGTGCGGTCAAATATATCCCGTCTTAAAATTGCTTCTTCATCGGTTGCAAGCAACAAATCCACCACATTATCACACCAACCTCCAAAGATTTGAAGAAGTCTTTCCTTTTTACCTGAAAAAAAAAATCAAGAAACATGTAGAACATTAAGAACAAAAGGTTTGAAGTTAGATATAGATCTACAACAGCAGTTATGTGGAAATTTTAAATCTTGAATCAATATCATTTCATTTTATCCAACTTCATTTCAAATATATGACGTGTGTTATTAAAACAAGGAAAATTTTGAATCTTGACTCAACCCTATTTTATGAATAACGAATATATATTATATAAGCATTTAAAAGAAAGATTACCATCAGGTTTATCGGCACCACCAGCGGGTTCTTTGTGAAATGCATACCATTGCATCTTCCCACCACCAACATCAGAAGAGACAAAGTACTGTTTGTGCCCTAAGAACACCCGATACCTGTAGAAAGTACATAATATATTCATTATCCACATAAAAGAAGAACAAAAAGAAAAATGTTAAGACACGTTAACATACCCAACAGTGTCGATATCTGGTGGTATAAAATCAGCTATTCCAGTGTAACAAGTGTAACCAGAGTATGTGACATCCTTTGGCCCAAACAAATTCTTCCGGACCTGTTTTTTTATACAAGTGATATGAGTTAATTACGCAATAAAAATGAAATATTTTTATAACATGCATATATAATATCATACCTTTGACCATATTCCATCTGCACCAACTAAAAGATCACCTTCAAACCGTTGTCCATCTTCAAGAATCACAGAAACCTACATAAACAACATACATGTGTTCATTGAATATATAATCGAAAGAACAAGAAACAAAAAGAAGTGAAAAAGGTTCAAGACTTTACCTTTCCACCATGATCTTCAAAGTCGACTACATTGCTACCATTGAAAATAATATCCTGCCCAACAGCTTCAGCTAAAATCTTTTGTAAAGTCATTCGACTTATAACTCTAGTAACTGGAAGACCCCTTTCCACCGCAGGAGTGAATGTATCAAATTTGATATACCTGATAACCCAGAGTGTTCAAAATTTCAGTAAACAAGAGTACCCACTCGCCACTACCTAGTATAATCTCACTCGTAGCAAAGCTATTGGTAGGGTGTGATGGGGGCAAACCTTACCTCAATCCCAGTGGATAGAGAGGTTGCTCCGCTGAGACCCCCGATACAAAAAAGAACCACTTTTTTCTTTTTCTTTTTTTTACGGTATAGTAATCCAGATAACATAAAATATAGGCAAGAGAATCAGAGCAAACAACCATACAAGAATACTAATAATAATGATACCGCTAACATATATTGAGTTTAAAATTTCAGTATAAAATTATATTTGAAAAAATTACCAACCTCAAAAAATGAAAATTGTCATTATTCTGTAAATCAATCTCCTCCATAGATTTTCTGGGTCTACTGTTGTTGTAACATCCAAACTGTCACTCAACACCAAAGTGGTGTTTGGATGTGCATCTAAACTAACATGCATGACACACATATCCAAACATATATCCCTGGTTATAAACAACTAATAACTAATTATGTGATTATAATTCTTGAAGTCATATAATTGGTATGAAACTTTGAATCCACATATCCCAACACCCCCAATACTTACCTAAACTAGGATCCACACAATCTTTCAATTAAAACAACCAAACACCACAAATTCACTTTTTAATTACAATAATCTAACTACCAAATAAAAATAATATTTTATAAAACTATGATAAGCAAATCAAAGTGAGGGATATGATAAAAAAAGAAGACTTTACCAATTACCAGAAACACCATCAACCAACCCATTAATTCTTTGACCAGTGATGCACCCAGCCTTCATAACTTCATCAGCAACATCCAAATCAATTGCTTCCAAAGCAGCCAAAGCATTACTTTGTATCTGAATTGGACCTCTATACTGTCCTTCACCTCTGATTGCACTCAGATCTCTCTCAAAAACCACAACTTCAAACCCTTTCCTTTTTGAAGCCAAAGCAAACACCAACCCACCAATCCCACCTCCAGCCACCAACACCCTTATGTTCTTCTTCTTCTCCCCACCTTGCTCCGCCTTCTGCGGCGGCGATTCTGTCAATAAAGCTTTGATCTTTGATGAAACACCAAGTTTCTTGAAAGACCCAGTTTCTTTATTCTTGAGATTGTGGTGTTTGTAATGAAATGAGTTAAGGAACTCAATTGGTAATTGGGGTATTGGGTGAAGTGGTGTTGTTGGGCTACAGAAAAGATGGGAATTTGCCATGGGTAACAACAGGTTTCATGAAAATTGAAGTTTTTTTTTCTGGGTTTGTGATTGTGGATTGATTGAAGGGGTTTATTGAAGAATAAAATGATAAAGATTGAAGAGGTGGTGGTGGGTCGAGTGGCATTTTGAGCCAATCAATCTAGGAGACATGGAAGATGGAGAACCAAAGATAGAGATTCTTGAAAGCCACGTGGCAGTGTCTAGTTATTCAATTCTTTGTTTAAAGAAATATCTTTATGGCGGTAGTATTGTATTTTTGGTGGTATTTCATATTTGTGGTATGAATTAGTTGCATCTACACACTTGAACTATTACTTAGTGTTATAAGTTAGGTTTTTCTTTACCTAAAGTAGATAGCTTTCACTTTTATCATAAATTGGATAACATGCTATCTTGTGTGCTATTAGTTCATTAAACAATTTTATCTCCAAGCATTAGGTGTTTTAAGTGACCTAAAAACATGGTTAGCATGTGATAATTTGACATGTTCTTGATTCTTTGTGTGTAGCATCTTTTTGTTATTTTTAAATTAGTCATGTATTGTTTCTATTACTTAAAAATTTAAATTAGTCATTTATGATAATTTATTTTATTACTAGTATTATTTTGTAGGGTTTAAGGATGGTGGAATGAAGACACACATTTTATCTATCATAGAGAAGCCACTCCTTTTGAGCCCCTAACTCTAAAACTTTTTGACATAGAGTTTATAGTATAGTAATTTAGATAACAGAAAATATGATTAATGTAATTAGTGAAATGATACAAATGTATTGATGATTATAGTAGTAAATTACTACTAGCATAAAGTGGTAAATAACTATAGGAACAATAGATAACATGGCAAATAAATATGGAAAAAAAAAAGGTGTACTATTACCTTCCTCGAGAGTATCTATACACTCTTCTAAAAAAATTCTATATTCCAAGTCAAAAGTTAAGGCACAACGAAGGCTAACGCAAAGTTAAGGTTAAGGCAAAACCAATTCTAGGCTAACGCTGAGGCTAATCTATACTATATAATAAATAAAGGTTTTTAATGCCACGTATCGTCTTCGTATTCATTTTCATCATTTTTCTTACTTTTATATTTTAATAATAATGTATTTAAGAAAAATACTAATTATAATAACAAAACACATCTATATCTATATTGTATAATAAATAAAGGTTTTGATATGACATTTGTTACTTTCTCATGCATGCTTAACTTTTTTCATGCATCTCTCTTTTATTAATTATACAAATTTCTTTAATTATTTTCGCCTCTATCTCCTATTAAATAATAATGACTTCTATAACTCTTTTTATAAAACTTTTTTCATAAATATGTAATATGAAAATCTTTATTACTAAGTATATATAACATTGTTTTTATTTAACCAGTGTAATACATCGAGTTTCTAAAGTTTAACATGAATTACATTTATCAGTTACATAAAAAAATTAATACTTAGCTAAAAAATGTTTCAAAAATTAACTTAACAGAATTTATAACTGTCACGTAAACTTTTATTCAACCCGTGTAATAAACGGGTTTTTTAAGACATAATCTTTTTTATTACTAAGTATATAATATTATATTTATTCTTTACGTGTAATACACGGGATTCTAACCTAGTTTATTATAAATTATCCTTTATTATAAAAAAATTTGAAATATAATTATGTAACTTTTATTTTCAATTAAATGGTAAATGAAAGTCATATTAGATTAAATAATAATTAACTTTTTGAAAATCAATTGTATATTAATTTTTACATATTTTGAATTTTGTTTTCTATCCTTACTATATGTAATAAATTTTTACATCTTTAAAATATATACATAAACACTTAATAGTTTTATGTATTGATATTTTTCACCCTCTGCATGTTACACAGGTTCTAAGCTAGTAATAAACAAAAACAAATTATTTTGTATAAACATTAAAATAATAACTTTTATATAAAATGTTATATTTATATTTATACAAAACATCTTTGAATGACTTTGTTAGTAAATTGTATGTAACACCTCAAAATCTAAAATGTAACTTTTAAATATAACTAGTTGGTTTTACCCGGGCTTCGCAACGGGTGTCGAGCTGTGCGTTAATAAAATTTAATTGAAAACGTAGGCGCAACGGTAAAAATAGTGTTAATAAAATAGAAACAAAAAACTAAATAATAAAAAGGAAAAAACATAAAATATTACCTGTTCAGGTTGTCGAAAACCATAAAAACGAATACCGAGACCGGTTCCAATAATACCAATACCGGCAATGATAGTGTTCGCTCATAACACGGTACCACAACGGTAACAGCACTCGATATAAGCCACGATAAAAAAACTCGATTTTGAATAAAATCTCATTTAAAAAAAGTTATATTGGAACGTTGACAAAAAAAAACAGTCTCGCATTCCGTTCTTTGAAAAAAGCTAAGGAACAAAAGTTATTATATGAAATAAATTAATAGAGAAATCAAACGGGTTATAACATATATTATATATACTATAAAATTGAAAATGAAAAATAATAATAACTATTTTTTTACCCGTCGCGCGTTGCGGCGGCACTAAACGCAGCGTGATAAAGTATAGATTACAATCGATCTGACTCGTTTCCGAACAAAATTTACATCGATTGTACCCGTCGAATAAAAACGTATTATTATATTTGACCGACTCGTTTCAAAGAAAATTTATGTCGAAACGTACATAAAAATAAGTACGAAAACGTAATATATTTGACCTGGCTCATTTCCCAACAAAATTTACGTCAAAACGTACACGAACTTGAATTTATACTGACACGCACATAAAACTAAGAACGTAAGAAATTAGTTTTTTTTAAGTAAAAGCGTATATGGATAAACCCGAAACTTTAGAAACTCGAAGGGGGGGTGAAAATGACATTTTGTAAAACTTTTATAAAGTGAAGGGGCTAAAAGTGTAATATATAAAAGTGAAGGGTAATTTGTTAATTTGGCTAAAAGTGAAATTACCAAAATATCATAAAAGACAAAAAAATGTTGAGGGTAATTTGGTAATTGAACTTAGTTAGTGACTGTATGTATTAATACTAATAAGGTTTTTTTACGTATTTACCCCTATTAAACTTTTAAATTACATATATTCTCAACCCGTAACTTTAATTACAGATGTCCCTAATTAACTTAAAATTACTCAATTGCCCCTCATAAATTCTTAGAAAGAGGATATATGTAAATAGTACTTTAATTGTTCATTAAATGTAAAATGATAATAAGATAAGTTATTTTAAATTAATTTGATAAATATGTAATATCTAGGTTTTAGAAAAAGAAATATGTAATTAAATTTTAGGGTTGGGTAAATCTATACTACTTAATAAAAAAGTAAAATTATAGGACATGTGTCACATTCTGGTGCCTTCTTATCATAATTTTTCCGCCTCTTTCTTTCCTATTAAATACTACTATATTAAAAGAATATATATATATTTAAATATTTAATATCAATCTATCTATCTATATCTATACTACATAATAAAGAAGTAAATTTATGGGATACGTGTCACCTTCTGGTGCATTCTTAGAGCATCCAGTACCCTTAAACTTTGTGGCGTGATCCTACGTGGAAGCCCTCATTACGCCGTGAAGAAAATGAAACACCACCCCCTCATTATTTGTTTCACGCCGTGATCACCTCACGTGATTTTTTTCACGACAGATTTTAGATCATTTGTTGTGGAGATGTGCTTGGCTAGTGAATGCTCCACCAATAAAAGCTGGGATTGAGACTCTGGGTGTTAGACCAATGGAGCCCACTTCCTTTTGTTACTCTTTAATATAATTTGTTTAATTTATTTAAATGAATATTAAAAATAAAAATATTTAATTATCACACCACTACAATCACTTGAGTATACTCTTTGTCAAGTGATGGATGGTGTTATAATAAAGGTAGTGTTGTGACGCCACGTGGCGTACACTTTATTATTTCATCACACCACAATCACATGAGTATACCCTTTGCTATTAACATGACTTTTTCACCTCTCTCTCCTATTAAATACTATATTAAAAGAATATTTTTTTAAATATTTAATATCAATCTAATTATTAATACTTTTTATTTAATTATGGATTATTATTATATAATTAAACAAATGAATTTAATATGGATTACCATTTATCAATTACATAAAAAAAATTAATACCAAGTTAAAGAAAATGTATCAAAAATTAACTTAATATCATTTGTAACTGTCACGTTAAAGTATACATATTTTGACGAATGTATTAAGAGATTACATTATAATTTTTTTAACTTGTGTAAAACACGGGTTTTTAAAAACATAACTTTTTATTAATAATTTTATAATATTATATTTATTTAACCCGTATAATACACAGAATTTTAACCTAATAATAAATCATGTGGACGAAGTGGAACGAGTGCTGTTCCCACGCATGACAATTAAAGGTTAATAATAATATATTGGTTCTATATAAAGAAGTGAGTTATTGAGAAATTCACATTTACATTCTTATATTATTGTTAAATAATAATTTATTTATAACGTCAAAGAAAGTAAAAAATCTAGCAGCCAGAGTGTAACAAATAAAAAGTAAAAGTGATCGGTGGCCAATAAAGCATATTAGAGGGACTATAAGTTGAAAGATGAGAAAGTAACCTTTACGTCAAAGAGGTTGTGGTGTAGTGTTTGAGGTGAGCCCCGAAGTCCCAAGGGACCCGTGTTCAATCCCTGCAACCACCATTAATTTTTTAGGCATGCAAATGAGGCCTAGTTCTTAGGCTGATGCATCAGGGTTTTACCCACGCCGATCCAAGGTTCGAGCCTCGGCTCTCCCTCAAGCCCGGAAGGAGCCGTATTGGGTGGGATTTTTCCTTGGATGCTCTCCAACTCTGACGTCAAGTGGGCCCGGTTAAGACAACTTATTGGCCAGAGTTGGACGAGGCTCTCCCATGTGACGGGGGGTGCGACGTCACAACATTTAATGTTCGCCGTTCAAAAAAAAAAGAAAGTAACCTTTACGCTGTTCCCGAGTTTAATAAAGAAGAGAAAAGAAGAGATTCCTTTCTCTTCCCTTCTTTTCCTTTCTTTTCGTTTCTCTCCAAATCTCTCCATTTTGGAAGGATAAAGATAAGTCTAGTTTTCCTTTCATTTATCTCCTTAAAAAAATCTCTGAAAAATGCTTCCTCCCATTTCCTTTCTTTTCCTTCTTTAAAAAAAACTCTGGAACAAGGTTTCCTTCCCCCTTCTTTTATTTTCCCTTATTTTCTCCCTTAAATGAGACTCGAGAACACAGCGTTAGTGTGGGAGAAGTGGAGAACAGATTTTGCACACATTGGTTAAAATTCGTGTATTCAGATAAGGTGTATTTTGTGATCCTACCAAAAATATAATTAGGGATAACTCTACTTAGTTTTATCATTTTAGAAATACATTTTGATTTTTGTAAATGAAAATATTTTTGGTTTAGAAACAACTGCATAAAGAATAAATTGTGGTCAATAACAAATAACAAATAACAAATGAGTGGATGTAAAGTAAACAAGTCAAGATCCATACACATTACGAAAATAGGTTTTAGGATATTCACAGTCGGTTTGATATATATTTGTAAGTGAATTTAGTATATTTAAGAAGTGGTTTAAAGTGGTTGTGAGTGGAGGAGAGAGAAAATATATAATATTTTTATATATTAGTGAAAACACTATTCACCTGTATAAATTTTTTAATATTTTTTGAAAGTGTGAGTGGAGGAGAGAAAAGTTAATGGTAAATGTATAAAAAATATTATTTAATTAAAAAAAAGAAAAAAAATGTATTGATTTTAATGTAATTATAAGGATAAAGATATAGAACCAGCTATGAAAGCTGCAAATCCAGGACAATCGCATTCATACCCCCCCCCGGCCCACCAAAAAAATTTGTATGTGTAATATTTTTGACCCATAAAATTTAATTGTTTAAGTTCTGCCACTAGTTTTTAACATAAAGATCGAATTTTTACGTATGAAATGGAAAAGAAAACTTGGATTTATACTCATGGAAATTAAACAAACTATTTGGATGTAAAAAGTTATACATATTTTTTTTAATCTAAAACGGGCATGGAACATGATGATGTTATTCAAAAGCCACACTAAGTGGTGACATTGTTTCTTAGGGTGACACTAGTCGGGAAAACGAAACGTAGTTCCCAACAAATATCAATGATTGGCGACATTGAGTGGTGTCGCCATTTCATGTGGCGACACTAATAGTGGCAACACCAACTCAGTGGAGACTTTAAGATAGACGACACAAGTCCATAACGTGTGTAATATCCGGTATTTTTCCGACCTATCTTTTCCTAAAACCTTTGCACGTATTATTAATTCAAAACTTGAAATTTTATCAAAACTATTTTCTTGAATAATAAATATTGATTTAATGGATATATATTTAAGAAAAACAATAATACTTGAGGTATATATATATAATATATATATATATATATATATATATATATATATATATATACATATGAGACTTATTTAAGAGTATATACCTTATAAATAAATTATTTGAAACTTTATGAATTTATAATTATATAAATTTATAAACTTATTCTAAAACACTTAAACTTGTAAATCATAAATCTTAGAAATTATTTTATAAATGTACAAAATAATGAAAGGAAATAAAACTTATGTAGTGTTTATAAAAATAAAACATAATTATTTTTATAAAAAGTCCGGGGACTAAACTGCCATTTATTGAAACTTATTTTAAACTTAAATATATGTTTTAACTTAGAATGATAATAGTTTGAAACCTCAGGGACCCATTGTGTAATTTGACCAAACTTCCAGAAACCAAATCGGTCGCGAGTTCGAGTCCTCCCAGTCCCGGTTTTCGTCCCTCTTTACCCAAAAACGCGATTCCGTCCAGGTTCAACGAACCTCGATCTTCCATTCGCGCATGCGACCTCTCCCCAAGGTGCATTAACACCCAATTCCAACTGTAAATCCGCGTGGTGTCGGATTTCAATCCGTTTGCTCAACCACTACCTCCCCAACTGTTTTGACATTTATGGACAAAATTGGTTATAAATACGGGTATGAGAACATCAGCGACACCACACGACAACTACTCAAACTCTCAATTCGTCCGGATCGAACCCGCATTTGCCGATTGAAGTTGCGTCGGCCGTCTCTGAAACTCAACCCAGTTCTCATTCATTTCGACACCAAATCAGGTAATTCCAAAAGCTATAGTCGTCGTTTTCATGATAGGAACGAAAGCCCTCTGTCAAATCACCATGACAAAGGGTTAATCGATCCGTATTTACGAGAATTCGATTCTAGGGTTCGTGGGAGATTAGGGATGATTTCAGAATCTGTTTAACCATTTCTTTTTCCGTGTATTGCACTAACGAGACCCGTAGTCGGGCGGTTAGTGTGTGTGTGTGTGCCTCGACCCGGTCAGTGACCCGGGTTCGAGCCTGGGTAAACCGATTTTGCCCATTTCACTTTTTTTTGCCTTTTTAAAACAGTTTTTAAACTTTTAATAATTTTTATAAATTATGTGATACTTTTTATAAACCTGAATTCGATTTTTATTTACACTTTTATATTCCGGAAGTGTTTTAATTAAATTAAACTTAGTTAAAACTTATAATAGCTAATTCTTTAAAATAGTTTTAAAAGCTTAAAAACTATAAATATATTTTAAGACTTTATAAAACTTATATTCTAAACAGGAGATGTTTTATAAAATTCGAAACTGTAAATTTTTATTACATTCCTAAATTATTTCGGTTTTGGAAACTTTGAAAAATAAATAAATATACTTTATTTATTTATAGAATGTTTACAAACCTTATAAAACTTAAAGCTAAAAGAAACTTATGATTTATAAACCCCCATAAATGTAGAATGCATATAAACTTATGATAAGCTTTATTTAAATAGTTATAAACTTACAATTTAATACTTATGGCCTCATTTAAACTTTAAGAGTATTTATACATCTTTTATTAAGATGTAAACTCTATGAGAAATTTTAATTGACTTTTTATAAACTCATGAATGCATATTATTTATTTAAACTTACAACTAAAATCCTAAACACTTTTACTTACAAGTTAAATCATAAAATAAATGTTTAAAACACTTAAATACTTAAATAAATCTTAAATGATTTATATGGGTTAATTAAAATAATTATGTTTATAGATAATTATTTGACCTTAATAATTATTTATCTTTAATAATTATTTAGTCTTACACTTGAGTTATTAATTTATAAATACTTCAAAAACTATCTTGGATGATTACTACCGAGTTTGTGTAATTAACAATTGTGAGACTTTTTTTGTTATTCTAAACTTATTAAACTTTGATATTCAAGTCTTGTGTCATTCGTTCAAAACCTTTATTTGAAACTTTGATTTAAAATTTCGTAAACACAATCATTCCCGCATCTCATTTGGAACCCTAGTCAAAATCCTGAAAATATTAGAACTTTTGTCTTAAACTTATAAACATAAACTTGAAAGTTTAGACTTATATTCTTAGGCTTATTGTGAGGATATTCTCCCTCAAAGTCTTGCAAACTTACTCTTATCGGATACTCTTCATCAATCCAAGTGAGTATACTTAGCCCCCTTTTCCTTTCTATACTTTTGGGGTGAAACATGTTCTAAACTTTAAACTTATACAATTCTTGTACAACTATGACTAGATGCTTATTCTTATGTTAAACTTGAGACTTGTATGCTTAGATTAAACTTAAAACTAGCACATTCATTAACTTTGATCAAGCCTATGATAACAATGATAGATCTATTGTATTTGACCAATCCACCTTGATTGATTGACCCCTTCGGGGGGGAGCCCTTGGTGATTGTTACTGAATTAAACTTTAAACTTGAGACTTATAAGGGTAACCTGCGGGTTATGCCTAAACTTGGTTGGAGGGTTGAAGTGCACAATGTTTAAGATACTTGTTTCTCATACTTACATTATAGAATGCATATATCATAGTGAATTGTAATTATTCTCAAATACTTGTTAAACTGTGTCAAAACCTTTGTATCTCACCAACTATTTTGTAGTTGACAGATTCTTTCACATGTTTCAGGTTCTACATGTAAGGCCCCAAACCCGGGAGGCCTCACTTGTTGGAATTACTCATTCACAAACAGTTCTTAAACATGAATATCAAATAACGCAGAGGAAAATTTCATTTAAACATAACTTAATCGTTGTTCATACATGCGGAAGCGTAAACATTGATTAAAACATATTTACATCATAACTAAACATAACGGGATGCCAGTCTTCAAAGCAGTCGGGTAACTCTTCATCTCTAGCCAAGCATCACCGTCCATCCTCATAACCTGCCTTAACCTGAATGTGTACACTTAAAAAGGTCAGCTACGCTGGTGAGTTCTAGTTTTCGTTCGATTTAAGAAATGGTTCATCATTCAAACATTCATTAGGGTTTAACATTCGTATAAGAAAACAAGGCCTTTCATTCGTAAACCTTCGCACATTTAAACACATTGAACGGATCATTTGTTTAAAACATTAACATTCATTTAAGTCATACATTACTATCTAAAATCTGTATCGTTACGCGTCTCTATGTCCCCGTAGGAACCTTTAATGTTGTGGGCAACCGCTACGTATCGCCGTCATTGCCACAACCATTCATTACGTGGGGTCAACCGTTACGTATTGCCGTCATTGCCCAACACGCATCTTTCCTTTGGAAATTAACCGTTACGTATCGCCGTCATTAATTTCCCATTACCATTCAATACGTGGGGTCAACCGTTACGTATCGCCGTCATTGCCCAACACGCATCTTTCCTTTGGAAATTAACCGTTACGTATCGCCGTCATTAATTTCCCATTACCCTTTCCCTTAGGATGATCGTCATCACCCGAGTAACCGTCGTTACTCCCTTACCAGTTGTACAACATCAAAACCATTGGCAGGCCACTAAGACACTACCCTTGTTGTTCTTATGGTAACTATGGCTCGCTGTCCATAATCTACCACAAGGCTGGGAATCTCGTTCCCAGACTTCATTCGTCAATTCCATTCATTCGACAGATTAGATTTGTAATGACTTCTTTAAAACCTTTGCCCCTTTTTGTTTTCTTTTCATAAAACCTTTCCTTCACTTTCAAAACCCTTTACCTTTTCATTAAACCATTTCTTTATAACATTCGTTCGTAGACATTCCGTTCATAAACTTTCTTTCCATAAACCCTTCGTTCCAAATCATTTCCTTTCGTAAACGTAGTTTCATAAACATCATTTTATAAAACATCATTTCATAAAACATCATTCATACGTATACACACCAGCCCGAAAACATTATATAAAAACATTTAAAAGAGGGCTTCTAGAACTCACCTTATAAGCTAGTCTCGGTTGTCCTAAACAAAGGTCCAACAACTTCACTTCCGATCTGAATTGATTAGTTAAATACACATCATACCAATCCCGACTCTAACGGTTTAACCATTCTAACATACTGACTTCACTTAATCAGTTCTGATGTCTGCGCACTTAGCAAGTGCGCAGACTCTGCTTCCTGCGCACTTAGCAAGTGCGCAGGTCCTTCCTCCTGCGCACTTAGCAAGTGCGCAGGTTCCTCTTCCTGCGCACTTAGCAAGTGCGCAGGTTCCTCTTCCTGCGCACTTAGCAAGTGCGCAGGACCTGCTCCGTGCGTACTTAGCAAGTGCGCACGACCTGTTCTTCGCGAAAACCCTAACTTTCGCATTCGGGTCTGATCATGTCAAGATCCCGAACCTGTTGCATTCAAAACGTTCGTTTTCCATTAAGGAACTCAAATCCGTGATTATCTTTCAGTTCCATCCGTAAAAACGTTGCCTTTTCACCCAAAACCCGAAAAACCCAAAAACGAACAAAAACTCAGATTTAGGTCGGATCGTTTATTCCGTTATTATATCTGTCGTTTTATTTTTGGGATGTTACACTACATCATGAGACTTATTTGTATCACATAGGACGCTTTGGACCTAGACTACTTATTAAATAAATGTTGTATACTTGTTATTTCCTTTGTATTGAACCTTTGAATCTATTATTAATGAAATATTGACACTTTAATAGTCAACCTTGTGCTATTGAACAACCGCGCCCGCCCCGACGTATAATCTGCCGTCGGTCGGGGTGTGACAACGTGAGTTTGGCTACAGTGTCTGGCGACACTAGCAAAAGTTGACGGATTTCACATGTTGATCTCATACAGATTTTCGTAGTGGCCTGTCTAGCTTGACAGTTCGATAGTTGATCAGTGATAATAGAACTGGTGAGTTTCTATTGCCCATTTTCATATGTGTTTTGGGCTGATGTGTATACTTGAATAGAGATTTTGAAAGACAGAATATTATTTTATAAAAAATTTGTTTTTATAAAAGAGAAATAAACAGTAACATATACAGTCTTTAAAATAAACGTTTTAAAGAAAATAAGAATGGCAGAGATAGCAGTGCCTCGGTACTGGTTAATAGTGACAAATGTCATGTTTATGTGTTTATGTGATAATATGTGTTATTTTTTTGCATTTATGTTGTGTGAAATGTTTATGTGATAGTAGAGTAACTACATAGTAGAATAGAGTAGAAAGCCTTGCAAGCAACATAGTAGTTCCACTTTCATAAGCTGGCACAGAGTAGAACAAAGAAGTCTTATCCTGACAAGCAACAGAGGAGTCTTGCCGTGTGCAAGCAATAGATGAGTCTTACCTTGTGTAAGCAACATAGGAGTCTTATACAGGTGTGAGCATAAAGGAATCTTGTTTGTTGGAAATGGTTCAATGTGTTATGATACTATGAATGTATGTGTAAGTTCACTTGTTACTTACAAGGTGAAAGAAAGTATGAGAGAGACATAGTGGGACACTTTAATTGGTTTCCCTAAAACAAAGTTTTAACAAATTATAGTAACCAAACGATTTTATGAATTGTAAAGTTTAAGAGTTTTAAAGTACATATAATGTTTTGTTGAAACTTAATAGAAGAAAACTTGTTTAATTTTTAATAGTAAGCTACCTTAATGGCAGACAAAGTTTATAGTTAATAAAGTAATAATATAACTCACTAAGTATAACTGACTTTTAGTATGCATATCGGGTTAAAGAATAGTAGACCTGATGAGCTGCGAGGGCTCGATAGCATGGATCGAATGGTTGCACTCTCTGATGACTGACATTCCTTCTTATGATAGTTTATCCTGAACAATGTTATTAAAGCTTTAATTCATTATGGGTTTTGAATGTTTGAATAAGTCTTCCATTGTAACAAATATTCTATTTTTCTAAGTTTATAAAATATAAAGTAAATTTAAATCTAAAATGAATTTATTTTGTTGTAGTTTAAAAATTAGATTTTTGACCAATACATGGTTCGTACCCTACTCTTCCCGGTTTCTACAGGATTAGGTATTTTTAAGCAATACTTGATTACACACCCGACCTGATTTCATCTGTACCCGGTTATTGACTTTGTTAACTATGTCAGTACTCGGTTTAGGAAAATGCCCGATTTATACATCACTACTTTCTTAGTGTTGAGTAAGAGAGTTTTAGGTTATTAAGTTTGTATTTGTATTTGTACTCAATTATCTATTTTAGTTTAGTCTCAAGGTATTTTATACTTAATCTTGTACTCTTTGAGTATTTCATCCACACTTGCTACCATAAATTTAAACAAAAATTAAAAAGAACCCGTATATTGCACTAGTCTTTAAAGCTAATCATTTTTTTTAATCCCGTCACTTGTAAAACTTGAACCCGTGACTTTTAAACCTTAGGTGTTTCTAGAGGCTTTACTCCTAAAGCTAATCATATATGTAAGAGAATCTCAAGCTTCATGTATTTAATAAAACTAAAAAGAACAATATTCATGAATGCGTGACTCAACCTATTTCATAGTCTCAAGTGAAATTATGATGTCGAGTCTCTTTCATAAGAAAATATGGATGAAGTTTCTTCTTCTAGCTTTATTTAATATAAATTTTTCATAATCAAATTTTCTAATAAATCTATAAATTATCATCCCACATTGGTAAATAAGAAAAAAATGTTGACTACAAAGATTTTTAAAAAAAATCTTAAGTGATGCTAACAAAATGTTTATAAAACATGTTCTAATTTTCACATTGCTAAGGGAAAAAAAATAGTTGATAAGGAAAATGTTTTTAGAAAAGAGTCCTCCAGAATGATCATGTTAAATTTAGTGAGCATAATGTGACTATGTAATACGTCAAATATTTATAGATCATATATGCTCGGCATGAGATTTACCGTGTGAATTTCTTTTCACCTTACTCTTACATATCCGCCTCAACAATTAATTAACAATGGTTAGGATGAGCCCGTAGTGATCCACGATGATAAGCACGACGAGATGGTTGGTCCTCATAATCAAATCCGAGGACACCACACGGTGCTCGAATGAGGAGTCTGTAACAAGTGGTACAAGCGCGGCCTTCAGACAATTTTAGGGCAGCCCACCACATGAGGAACCCCCAACTGGGTAAACCTCCTGACCTGGCCACAGACCATTTTTTTGTTGTTGCCAGGATTCGAACCCAAGACCTCCACCATTGCACCAAATAGCCAACGGTACGAAGATTAAATAGGAAGGATTGGTAAGACCTTTATTCTATAATAATTAACAACCATTGATAATGAATATGATACATACAAGGTTATGCATCAATTAAGAATCATATATATATATATATGTTAAGAATAAAAATAATTATTTTGATAATGCTTTAATTATATTTATTTGGTTGGTTAATATTCAAATAAATTTTCATGACATGTAAATGTGCATGGAATAGAAATCACCTATATGCAAACGCGCATAGGACAAGAGAACGATGATGGTGAAAACAACTTGGCAGAATTTTTATGGGTTTTCATTTTATATTTTAAAATTTTAGAAAATTGAAGATTAGTATATATATATATCTTTATTTATTTTATTAAGAAAAAATTTATTCCTATATTTATTTATATATTCTAATAACATTAAAAACCAACGTCAGTGGCCACTACCCAGTCACCAACAAAGGTTTAGTACATAACCTTCAAGTTACTCTATTTTCATATACTAATCTTTAACTTTCTAAATTTTTAAATTTATTCCTTAATTTCTAAAGTTTCAAGCTTACCCTTTAACTATCTCTCAAATTTTTAAACTCTCAAGTTTATATTCAAACTTCGTTTCTTTTTTTCTTTTACTTTTTTTATATTTGTTTGTAAAAGTTAGTTATTTTCTATTTTTATTTCGTTTTTAATTTATTACTAACTTCTTTAACGAATTTGTCGCTTCAATGTTCACTTCTATTCTCGCCGTAATTTATTTATTTTTCAATCTCAACAACTAAGTCGTGACAACTTTATACGTTTCGTTTATGTACTTAATCACGTTACTGTCGTCGCCGCAACACCTGTAACAAAGTTCACAAACCCACCGTGTCGCGTGGGCTTTAATTATGCACTTGTATTAATGTCACCGTACGACCTCGTTGCAACGCACGAGTCATATTATATATATATATATATATATATATATATATATATATATATATATATATATATATATATATATATATATAGTTTCAAACAAAGTCTTAGACCAACATTAAATGAATGTGGCAGAAAGACGGTGGAAAGTCTCTACGTACTTCGGGGCCAATGTCACATGGATCGTGTCTTCTGCGATCTCTAAACTAAAATCCCCTCAATCTCACTTACGCATTTCATCAAACACCTTCCCTGCATCTTCTTCTGCTGCTTCAGGTAAATAAATCCATAAACTTTTAAATTCTATTGCACATACAGATTCATCAGCTTTGATCGTGTCAAATCTCCTTGAATCTGACTTCGTTTATCTAGGTTTTAAGTAGGTGGAGTTACAACTAGAAAACCTAACACGTTTGACCTAAATCAATCATTTGAAACATCTGCTGTAAATGAAATTCGTGATTTAGTATTTTCAATATCTTGATTTTGGAAGTATCTGTATCTTCAAGCTGGTCCACATAAACAGGTGACCACAGAAATTACATGTTGTATTTTTCTTCCTAGTTGTATGCTGCTGAATCTGCGGTTCCGAAAGAATCAGATTAAACGGTAGAGAAGTTTAGGAGATGCAATGCAGGTCTGCTATTCACCACAGTTAAGATCTGGAAATAAGGATTCGTCTTCGTTCCGGAATTCTGGTGCATACACTAGTCCAGGGACTCCTGATTATGGGGATAACAATGTTTTAGGGTTTCAAAAGGGGTGGTGTTCGGAGAGAGTGCCGTTAAGCAATAGTAGCAGGAGGCATATTGGTGCTGCAGCGTTGATGCCGTTTAATAGTGGAAGAACGCTGCCGTCGAAGTGGGATGACGCAGAGAGGTGGATTACAAGTCCGGTGTCGGGTTCTGGGGTTTGTAAGAGTGTAGCGCTGCAGCCACCTAAGAGACGAGCCAAAGCGAAAAGTGGACCATTGGGTGGGACCCCTGGGGTGGCTTACTTTTCAAACTACTCACCTGCTGTACCGGTTCTTGAAGGTGGGAGAAGCAGGAGTTTTCTTGCGGGTTCGCCGTTGACAACTGGTGTTATTGTACCTGATGGAATGGTTCAATCTGCTAATGTGTCTGGATGGTCTGAGTTGTTGATTGAGTCTTCATATCCTGATTTTCAAGGTACAGTCTTGAATAAATTTGCAACTTTTGTAATCTGTTTTGCCTATTTGATGGCTGTTTGTGACAGATATTACGTTATGCAGATGAGAATGGTGTTTCACGGCGAGATATGGCAACCCAAATGAGCCCTGTGAGCAGCCCGGAAGCCTCCCCTACATATAAACCTCCACCTGTGGGACCTAGCGGCCAACATTCAGCCAGATTGGAAGTCAGGGATGTTCAGGTGGACAAAGGAGCAACTATGATTAAGCAATCAAAAAGAAACAGAATGAGGTTGAAGGATAACCGATCACCAAAGGCTAATGACTTATCTTTGACATGGAGTACAACAGAAGGAGCAATGAAATTGTCAAAGTATGTCTGTAACTACAACCTTTTAACTACTGTCATTATGTATTTCATTTACAACTTTTGGAAACTTAACTATTTCGTGTGAAAACACTTTTTCAATCGTCATTAATAGAACTTTTGGAAAGCTTTATCTAGCTTTAGGGAGATCTTTTTCTACATAAGCTCCCATTATCTTAGTTCCTAAGATGTTGTAACCCACCAATTGCCTTTGAATATCATGATGTTAT
Source organism: Smallanthus sonchifolius (assembly GCA_023525975.1). Lineage (NCBI taxonomy): Eukaryota > Viridiplantae > Streptophyta > Magnoliopsida > Asterales > Asteraceae > Smallanthus > Smallanthus sonchifolius. The sequence continues at coordinate 51,817,588 of CM042041.1, read as the reverse complement.
CAGATGTAATAAGTGAAAATTAACTTCTTTGTATACCTAGCTGTAAATGTAAAGGCATAAAGCGGGTTGCAGCGACTCTTAAAATGTAAAAGAATAGTAATAATGGTAATAATAATAATTTCATTTTGAGGAAAGTGAAACTCCTTTTTAGCATGTGCTAAAAGAGAAAAAGTGGATCTCACTGGGAAGAACTTTTGATTTAAAATTGTCACACAAGCACCTGTTCATTATTTACATATATGACACGAATCATGGTTTTATTATCTTGTAATTTGCAGGCTCCAGAAAGAGGAAGCAAGAATCACTGCTTGGGAGAATCTGCAGAATGCAAAAGCGGAGGCATCAATCCGGAAACTTGAGGTGCGTTTGGTAAACAGTATACCTACTCTTAACAGCAGAACCAATGACAATCAGTTCTCTTAATTCTTTCTTTGTATATATATCCTTTACTTTTTCTTTTGAAAAAATTGTAACAAATTTTGGAATATGGAAGCCAAAATATTGTGATTATGGGGTCAAGTAATCATCTTTTGTGGTCATCAGATGAAACTGGAAAAAAAGAAGTCAGCATCCATGGATAAAATATTGAGCAAACATAGAGCTGCACAAATAAAAGCCCAAGAATGGAGAAGAAACATGTCAGAGGATGTTTCTCCAAGAAATTCCCACAAAATCAGGAGCTTACGAAGACGTGTCACAAACTCCTTCAAAGGCTGCTTTAATTGTCGTAACTCCTAATCCTCAAAGATCATCGTTAAACCATGTATTTGGTTACCATAATTACTCTCCAACAAGAACTCGATGATTTAGCAGTCAAATGGTGCTCTAGTTAGATTTTTTTTCTATTGTTGAAATAGCTTTCCAATTTGGGTTCTAAGGGTGGGTATAGTTTTTGAACCTAATACCAGCAAGTCTCTACTTCAGAGTTCAGATCCTCATTTTTGGGTAAATATGTGAGATCCAATATGCATCATTGGAGCAAAGTTTGGTACATAATACCTGCTATTGTAACCATTAAACATCTAGTGACATCTTGAATTCATGCTTTATGAGATTTAATATCCAATGTGCTTCCTGCTTAGTTGCATTTGGTTCGTAGAAATTTTTATTTTTTTTCAAGAAAATGAATTTATCTAAAAGAATTTTGAAAGATTGTGATGCTTTGATTGATGATAAAGAGATACTAATTCATTTTGTTGAATTCATTTACTGTCTTAAAAGAATGTTAAATTCTACAAACCAACAGGTAAAAATTAGAAAATAGAATATTCTTCCACAAGTAGATGTCGACCACACAGACACCACACCTGCACCTTGACAAGGACCAAATTTATCGACATGCAAACGTGATTGAATTTATATGATTACGTCTTAGCCGGAGACCAAATTAATCGTCCTGAATGAAGTCAAGCCGATCTCGAGCTTTATTTTCACTTCACGAGCCGATCTCGATCAAAAAATTATAGGCTCAAAGTAGTCTTGAACTGAACTGAGCTGAATTTGAGCTTCAGGATAATCCAACAAGCCAAGCTCATGTAGTTGGGCTTGGCTCGTTTACAACCCTACATTTCTCTATAAAGTAAGCATGCAACTTTTCATGTTCCTTCCATTAAAATAAGTTAACATGATAAATTGAACAGTATATAAAAACAAATTTGTCACCATCAACATCCAGAAATCCACAAGTTCACATAATATTAAGCAACAGATTCAACACAAATGATCTGATCCTCTTCAAGCAGCCACATGCTCTATTACGGCCTCTTCAAGCAGCCACAGGCTCTAATACGGCCTATACCTGTAATCCGTTCGTGAAGATCTCCCTCCACCCATGCTTCCACCTAGGCCGCCCATACCGCCACCTAGGCCGCCCATGCCACCACCTAGGCTGCCCATACCACCACCCATCCGTCCCAGTCCTCCCATCCGTCCCATGCTTCCGCTCATGCCACCATAACCCCACTGCAAAACATTTATTGACATAAACTTGGTATTGATATTAATTTTCTTCATTAATCATGATTCATTACTTGGCTTTTAAAAGAACATTTCTACTCCAGGACTTTAATAAGATACAGGACTCCTAAATATTTTGGGACATTTCATTTTATATACAGAGGCTAAATGCATAAAGTAACCAACTTTGGTCCAATTTCTACAAGGTGGTTGGTTAACTTTTATTGGACAATAAAAAAAACCAACTTTTTCAAAAACATTATTTAAGGTAACCAACTTTCAAAAATACTGATTTAGCTAATCTGACCAGTCAAAATGCTGACATGTCAGTAACTTTGATCATGTTGATTTTTTCTGATGATAATTACTTTCAATAAACATCTTTAATCTAAAATGGTTTTTTCAGCCTGAAATAAGTTGGTTCCCTAAAACATCTGACGTAAAAAAAACATCTATCGATACTTACATCATCAAAATCCAAGCTTCCATACATTCTGCCATATGCTCGCATGGGACCATAACCTCCATATGCTGGTTCAGGTAGATTGTCCATATAGTGGCTGCCTCCGCTTGAACCACCATCATCAACAGGTGTAGCTGAATCTATTGCTACCTGTAATCCAACAAATAATTATCACAACTAAATAGGTATACATAATATCACAATTCCATACGCAGTATATTCTAACAAATACCTGTTGTCCACAAATCTCATGTGACCTTCGTGAAACACGATCTGCAACACCATCCTCAGCAAAGGTCACAAAACCAAACCCCCTGTGACCAGACCTCTTTGGGTCCTACATCCAGCAGGTAATTACAGTATAGATAAGTGAAAATAAATAAACAAGTCATACCATTATTGGAAGCTAAATTACCTTTGGGATATATGCATCCAAAATACGTCCAAATCTACCAAAATACATGCGCAGGTCTTCCACACTTGCTTCTTGAGGAAGCCGTCCTATAAAAATCTTCTTACCCATTCCTCCCCTAGCTGATTCTCCTCCTGCTCGCATTATAGTTAAGAGCATTAATTAAATTCTTAATCAAAATAAAATAATTATTCCTATGTAGCAACAACTGAACATACTTCCATAAACAGAGCTAGGATAATCATAAGCTGTTGGAGCACCCAGTGCAGCATATCTAGTTGTAACATATGCATTATATGCACCATATCCACCACTTGGAGGCGGGGGCATGCGGCTAGCTGGCCGGAAATTATCTTCCTGAGAATAATTATCAAATAAAAACAATCAACTATAAGCTACATTAGGCGCTGATAAAAAAATAAAGATGCGTTAGAAATGTTTTAAGATATTAACTATAAATCTAAGATAGCTCGCTGTTCCAAAGAATATAAAGCTTAAATTGATGAATAATAAATAATGATAAGTTTAAGTTGGATAAATATATGCTGCATATTACCTTAGGTGTTGCTCTATCAACAACCACATCTGAACCCCCAAGTTCATGGGTCTCTAACATGAGATCATCCACAGAATCTGTAAAGAAAGATTAAATAATTTAATTAATTACCAGCTGTCAAAAAAGATCTAGATAGGAAGTTCCATAAACCTAAATGATAAGTCAATCTAGAGTGAATTACCAGCATTTGCAAAAGTTATAAAACCAATTCCACGATGGCCCTTGGTACTTGGATCCTGCAGAAATCAGATATTGAGTTCCAATAATATCAACATTCTTACAAACAAGCTAATTGAAGGATGTTAGTGTTTCCCAAAAGATGAAAAAAAACATAAAATATATGATTGTGGCATCTAAGTATCTACCTTGGGCATGTACAAATCCATTATCTCGCCATACTTTTCAAAATGGCTGCAGGAAACAAATATAGTTATACGTGTGTTAGTCATTAAATAAAGATTTAAGAAAGATAACTAAATAACTTATGATATCAATGTATAAAAACCACCTCCTAAATGCAGCTTCTGTAACCGAGAGAGGGATTCTAGCAACAAAAATCCTAGTGATTTTTTTAGAAGATGATCTCATCTCTTCCTGAAAAAGGAACAACTTTTAATAAAATATCATAAAAGTTATGCATGCCAAAAGGTGGCATGGTATTTAAGGTTGTTGAAAACAACCTTTGGTGTTGCTATTTTTACTTCCAACGCTCTGTTCCCAAGGAAGTGCTCAGCTGAAAGTGCAGCCTATGGCATATAAAATGAAAAGTACCATCAAAAGAAGTAAGATGAATTATAGGACAAGTACAAAATTTTGGTGATCTTTTACATAATTATGCATATAAAAGTCTTCAAATTACCTTAGCATCTTCAACTTCTGCAAAGGTTACATATCCAAAACCACGAGATCGGCCACTTGAGCGCTCCTGCAATTATACAAGTCAAAAAGTGTTTTTGTCAATGCACAATGCATACACCTACAGAGATGGGGGCTAGAATCTGTGGTAAACTCCAGATTCTAAAGTTCGAATTTAGAAAACCTCTAGGATATTTGTTACAGACAAAAATGGCAGTGGAGTCAGAAGGTTAAAATAGAAGTTTTAAAGTAGCAGCAGGATGGTGTAAGATAGCGTAATTTATAAATTAAAACATGTTGGCAGTAGACGTTTAAAACAGGTTACTGGATGAAAGGAGGGGGAAGGGGTGATTGTTACTGGCAAGGATGATTTTGGAGCTAGTGGGTGATTCGGTGTGAGCCTTGAAGTTCATTCTAAAATAAAATTGGACAAAAATGGTGATGACTGAGGTGGTTGTGTCAGCAATGTGGTAACTATGCCAGCTGTGGTGGCGGTTTACAAAGCATTATCCATTTGATCTGTGATTATCATAGTCTGATTTTTAAAAAGATAAGCTATGAGACTTAAAATCATATAGATGCATCAATTGCATACTCATCAGTTGTGATTTTCTTATCTAGCACACGTTTCCAGGAATCATTCGGTTCATTTGAATATAAAAGTTAAGAAATTTTTAATTTGTGACTGATACTTAAAGTTCAGTATAGTATCTTCTAAAAAGATGAAAGGGATTTTGGCATGGAGCACTTTGATCCCATAATCTTTTTTTATAGATTGTGCAGCACAAAGCAATTCTTGCTACTCAACATTAGATGGTGTAACACCTAATTAAACAACAAATGATGAAACATAAAACACAATAACACATCAAGAAGTTATACTTATACTATATACGAGTCAAGGACAGATGCTGCGATGCACACTTCTATAAACCTCAAACACAATACCAATATAACCAACTGGATACCTACAAAATAAAACAGCTTACGCAGCCACAAGTAATAAAGTGAATCAATTTCATTTTCTCCCTCTTTGTCTGATGAATTCTTTTATGGTCATTAGTGCACACTCACATTGAAATAGTAAAAAGTTAGATAATCCTTCAAAAGCACGAAGCTATGTATCCAATGTATTCAACATTTAAACATGAAGAAAGACAAAAATATCCTAAAAAACAATATATTTCAAATTAACTGAACTTAGCATACTTTCTCAGTAACAGAATCATAACAACCCTTATGCCCTTGCACTTTGGAACCTCATCATCATATAAAATGTCAAATGTTATGATTCTACAGAGATTTACCTTCATAACAATACAGTCCTCCAATTCCCCAAATTTCCTAATGTAATCTTTCAAACCATCTGTATCAACATCCCATGGGATGCCCAATACCTAACACAATGCAAACATACCAATAATTAAATTAGTCAATCAACAAAACAATTAAAACTGTCTGATGACAAAAAAGAAAGTTACCACGAGCTTTCTCTCGGACATAATGGCGGAACCTGATATTAGGGTTTACAGAGAGGATATCACACAAACGACACTCAATTCCTTCTTTAGCTCTCGCGATCTCACCAAACTTCTCTCTCTCTCAATTAATCTCTCACACACGAAGAAGACGACAACTCCTGCACACAATACACATGCCTCTTTCTCACACAAAACCATCATCATATACCAAAACAAATTCACCATTTATCAACTGTAGATCGGAAATATTGTATACCTAAAATGGAATAATTAACGATCGATTACCGAAATGATGCACGCTAACCTGACCTTCAATTATATAGTTTTGTTTGCAATTCCAAAACCCTATATCGCAGATCGCTCGGGTCGGACCACACTCCACTCTCGGATCTCTCTCTTCAGCTAATTGCGAAAACGATTGTGTGGGGAATGGGATTATATCTTCAAGGGAAAAGTGGCACTTCAAACCCTAAACTATAAAGTAAATTCATTTACACCCCTTTTGTTCAATAATTTTGACAAGTTGGTATTGTTTAGGAAATTGCAATACAAAACGTTTTTTAACCCGAGAAGGTTCAAAACCGACCGGACCGGTTTGGTCAAAAATAAGTCAAACCGGTTTGCGAGGACGCTTTAACCAAGTTTGACCAGTTTGAAACTAGTTTTAAGGGGTTTTTGACTGGTTCGGTTCAGATTATACCGATATCAAACCGGTTAATGTATAGGTTTCAAACCGACGGTTTGAACCCTTTTGGTCTAAACCAGTTCACGATCGGTTCGGGTATAGGTTTGAAACCGGTTTATTTTTTCAAACCGGTTTTTTGTGCATCTCTAAATTGCATGACAACCACGGGTGTCAGTTGTGTCAAGTTAACGGGTACTTATTCATATCGCGTCGTGTCGTGTGGGACACGTTTAAAATTGTGTTGTGTTTGTGTCGACCTATTTAATGTTCATTTCTAAACGTGAGTAATATCTAGTGATTTAGTAGCAATTTAAACAACTAATAACTTTAATTTGAATGAAAATTTTGTAATTGGTATCTTCTTTTTGTTTTCTTATCTCTCGTTACCAATTAAAAAAAATTGGTTTTATATATTTAGTTTGAGATTAAAAGAACCAAATGGTTTGGATAGGAGGACTGGTAGTTATAGGTTATGAATAAAGTTGTTCAAAATGAAAATGAATACTTGATGAAAAGCTTAAGAGAGAAAAATTAAATTTACTTACGGAGATAAATAGTTAGAGGGAAAGTTAAAAATCAAAATATCAAAATTTTAAATTTTAACACTTTTTAAATAACATTCTCTAGATCTAAATAGAATTTTTTTTTTAAATTGTTTTTTACAATTAATCTGGTTAACAGGTTGACCCGTTTATTAAATGGGTATTGTTTGGGTTAACCCAATTAAACATGTCATGTTCGAGTTGACCTGTTTAATAAACAGGTTATGTTAGTCAACCCAAAACTTGTTTATTTTCGTGTCGTATGACCAACAATATGTAGAGAAGCACTCAAGTACATAATACATTTGAACATAGTGCACAGAAGATAATCATAATAATGGATGAGAGAAAGTATGGCGGTTACGTTACCGTCTAATGTGTCACTCTTATAACACCTTATATATAAGTGCATTTTACAGTTCTTAAACATATTTTTTATTCTGAATTAAACGTAACACTATACTTCTATCGTCTTATTGAGAACCTTTTGTATTATTTAAAGTGTTAAATAAAGAAAGGTAACATAAACATGTAGAAATAAAGAAATCAAGAGTTAGAGAGAGAAGTCCATTTCAAAAGCCTATTATCTTGCCATCATGGTGCGATATGGTCCCTCACGTATAAAAACCCAACCAACATCAAAGTCCAAATTATAATTAAAAAGGACCGACACCTTTTCTTTCAAGTGATTACATGCGCTAAAATGATTCACTTTTTTTTTTTCTTAAGATGAACATTAACGTGGTCTATAATATATTTACTAGGAAAAAGTTAAATGTTTCTATTAACTACTAATTAGATTTTATTAAAATATGTAACAAAACAATCATCAACTTTATTTAAGTTAAAGAGAGTGATTAATAACTCTTATGATACAAGGGTGGTTGTGATTTGTTTGCGAACAAAAGAAGACAGAAAGACAAAGATGGACCATGCTTAAATTGCACGTTGGATGTAAATAAGGACAGGCCCATCATGTTCTTGTGTAAAAACACAACACGTTAATTAAGTTTATTAAACGGCAAACTATATTTTTTTGGTCCCTAATAAGACCTTTTGATGGTTAAACGGTGTATCTCACAACAGAAAAGTTAAGGGTTCAAACCTTAAAATGTACATGTTGTGGTGTATTTATCCTATAAAATCTAGGATTGCCGTTAAAAAAACTGCATGTTTTTTTCATTTATATCATTACTTATTATACTTAGAAAAATACCATGTAAGTTATAAAAGATGATATTTTTTTCTGCTTAGATGATATATTTTAAAATGTCAATGTTTTGATTATTTAATGAGTGGAATAAAACATCAACTTTTACCGACCAGGGGAAAAAAACACAAAATGTAAACAAAAATAAGTGTTCAACAGTCGGTTGTTACTCGCATGCGAACACCTTCAGTGGCGGAACTTGAACCTTTGAGCAGGGGTCGAGATTTTTTTTTCCTATCAGGGGGCCCAAACTATAAAACTTTCCGCCAAATACGTATAGATTAATACTTCTGAGCGTAAAATCGGCCGAATACGTATAGATTAACATTTCTGAGCGAAAAATCGGGGGGGGGGGGGAGGGGGCGCGAAACCCCCCGAACAGTCACAATGTTCCGCCACCTTAACAGCATTGTGGTGGTGGCATACCTGCAAAATTCACGCTCTGGTACCCTTTTTGAGACTTTATCCTTGACTCGTCAAATAAATTCACGCTTTGTCAAGTGTCGTGCCCTTATTCATCTACGCATAAATTTTGTACCTTGTACCTAAAAATGCTATATGCTACGTCGACACGTTAAAATTATTAGGAGTACTTTAGGTGGCCCTAAAATGAGATATTGTTGTTAATTATTTTTTTTTGATAAAATCTCTTCGACTATGTATAAAAGTATATAAAAATAGTTTTGATATAAAAGAGTTGTAAGATTATTTAGCTTAAATATCACGATATGTAACATCAACGTCGTCTTAGAAGAGTTGGCAAACACTTTTCAATACAAGAGGGCAAGACGCCTCAAGTTCAAATTTTGCAAGTTAAAAAAAAAATCACGGTCCAACTAATGAACCCGTTAACAGCCTACCCATTTTTAAAGCGGATTAACTAACCCTCCATACTGAACCGGCCATATGCAATCTCTTTTTTTGAATGGCAATTTGGATCACTGACGGATCACTGGCCCACCCGATCATCTCCACCTTCACAAGAGAAAACCCATCATAGATGAGAAAACTCTCTGACCCAACTTAGACCCTATTTTTTTATCACAAGTGAGACTTGAACTCAAAAACTCTCATTTTGAAGAAGTCTCGGAGGACATACTTCTTTGCCACTAGACTAAACAAGTGATTGTCCATATGCAATCTAATTTTGATTATCTATAAAGTTAACGACGGTCTTTAATTATAGTTAAACAAAAAATATAATCAAATCACCACCTTGATCATCGTTGCCTCCATACCACCGGCGGCACTCCGGCGGCCGCCTGTTCTAAAGACTGCACTTGCTTTTTCAAAAACTTCAAGTAATGAACAGTCTCCTCCAAGATCGACGCCGTGTCCATCTTCATACCACCCGGCACCAGTCTCTGAAGTATCCTAATCCTCTCGCTAATCCTCTCTCTCCGGTGCCTCGCCGCCACGCTCTGCGGATCCTTTGATATCTTCACGTTTCGTCTCTTCGCTGGCTTCACCGACTCCAGATCTATCTGCACCGGCTGCAATACCGCCATCCGGAATATCATTTCCCTCATCGCCTGCGCTGAATCTGCCGGTGGTGGTGGCGTCGGGTGGTGGTCAGGAAGATTGTGTATCTCCATCGTCTCCATTTTTAACGGAATTAGGGTTAATGTGTGTATAGGATGAAAATTAAAAGAATCGTGCAGTACTATCAAATGTGTAACATGAAGACGACATGAAGTCTATAAATAGGAATGCTTTTTCGTAATATGTCGAATTCAACCGGCTTAATTGGTGACTGGTTTTATAAGAATAATAACTTTGAAATTATAATTGTTTTATATTTTGGTTTGTATATATAGTTTTTAACTAGTGAGCGAAATTAGCGTGTTACGGTGGGGGTGTTAAAATTTGTAAGGCTCGGTTTCAAAGACTTTTACATTAGTGTATATTCACCTCGCGAAAAAACTCACGTCGAAACGTTGTTAAAAAAAACGTTGCAACGGCATCAGGATTTTATTAAAAATCATATTTTAAAGGTTGTAACAGAAAAAACCATGAAAAAATGAAACTTTTAAACAAGTGTGACGGCTTGTACGTTTGTGCTTTGATAACTTGTACATCATCGCAAAATGTCTGTTTTGAATGAAACTTATATCAAAACGTAAATAAAAATTAGCATGTCGTAACGGTATAATCGGAATTTTATAAAATATCATATTTTAAAAGTTACAAGAGAAAAAAGATGTTGAGAATATGCCACATGTCATAACATGGTTCGTTCAGAAAAAGAAAAAAAAATGAAAAAACAAGAAACAAATGAAAATGTATATGATTTAAAGGGTAAGTCCACGTAAAGCTGAGGAGTCATATTGTAACTTGATATTAGTATTTAGTTCACCGTCAAAGTTCACTCTGAAATCACTTGTACTAAGTGCTTTAAGCACTTGTACCCTTTAATGTGAGGGAGTGAATAGTGAATCACCGACGTGAACAAATTTATAAATATTAAACGAATTGGTAAGAACTTAAAAATAATAATAAAAACCAATCCAACCATCGGTGGTTCGTGGGTTCAGCTTATAACCGGTCGGTTCAGATTGAGACGACTTAAAAAATATTTAATTAGACTGGTTCGAACCGATCCCTTTTTGAGAGTCGTGATAAATAGCAACATTGCACGCATATTTAAGTTACTTTTAATATTAACCAAGTTTAAATTATATTCCACTAAAACCATTAAAAGAATTTGTGTTTATAAAATCATTCAGCTTTAATAAGATGTTTTAATATTTGGAATTTTTTATAAATATTAATATTTTTTTAAGTTAAGTGACCAAAATAAAACATATCTGAATTTTTGTTTCTAATTGCACATATGACCCCTATGATTTGATCAAATTGCACGTTTAATCCTCACGTTTTAAAAATTGCAAACTTAGCTCAAACTTTTGTAACCGGTTGCGTCTTTAGCACCTGGGCCCTGGCATTAACATCGGTTAGGGTTTTACGGAAAATTAGTCAATGTGTCATTCATGTGACTTACGATTTCAAACTTAACCCTAAAAATAAGTTGAAATCAGTAAAAGAATCAATAAAAAAATCAGTAAAAAGTTCATAAAATCACTATTTTTTTAGATTTCAACTCATTTTTAGGGTTAGTTTGAAATCGTAAGTCACGTGGATGACACTTTTGCTAATTGTTTGTTAAAAACTAACTGATGTTAATGTCATGAGCTAAAGGCGCAACCATTACAAAAGTTTGGACAAAGTTTGTAATTTTTAAACCATGTGGACCAAACGTGCAATTTGATCACACCAAAGAAGTCATCTATGCAATTAACTCAAAAGTGAATTAGTGATTATTTTTTTCAAGTTGACTTCAATTAAACAATTATGAAAGTTGGTTATTATTTATTATTTCTTTTTTACAATTACCATATTTCAAATTAAATTTGAAAAATATAATTAGTAAATAGTAACAGATATTCGTATATGTTTCATTTAAATCAATTAATATACAAAAGTTTTATATTATTAAAAATAACTCATAAGAATGAACACGTGATGAAAATTAATTGATTAAAAGAGAAAAAAATTGAAGTAACTTTTAATAGAATATATGAGAAACTTAATTTTAATATATATATATATATATATATATATATATATCCAGATTTTTTGTTTTGGACCTAAAAATTTTCTATGTTAATCCAATCATACTTTAACCCAAAAAAAATTGGTCCTAATTTTTTTATATATACATAGTCTAATATTACTTTAATGATCTGCTTTTTACACCCACTAGTAAAGTTTCTTAGATCTATCATTGTTTATAACGATACTAAATGAGAAATGACTCCAGTTTTTTACTTCGCATTGTGGTCTCAAATTGATTGAGGTTTATTTCTACTTCAAATATCACTAGTACACAAATTCGCTTTAGAGGCGGTGAAAACACATTTTAGAAGCGGTTTATCCACCGCTTCAACAAATATCGCTTCAAAAGATAGGATCATTTTTAAGGGCGGTTTTAAAACCGCACCAAAAAATAGATTACCCGCTCTTAAAGATCCTGAATATCCTTCTCATTAATCACAAAAAAATCACCGAACCGCTCCTAAAAATCAGTTGAACGGCCCCAAAAAAGCAGTTGAACGGCCCCAAAAAATCCACTGAACCGCCCCAAAAATAATATGCAATAAATAATGCACCGCCCTAAAAAATACCCAAAAAGAATACCCAGCTCTTTTAGATTTTTTGAGCCATTTTTTTCCAGCTATTTTTCATACAATACCTGCTTTCAAACAAATTATTCATACCTGCTTTCAAGTCAAATATCCATACAAATGCTCCAACAACTTTCATACAAATCCATCAAAATTTCATACAAAACCATCAAAATACACTAAAATAACATCCACAATATATAAATTTTCTGAATTCAGTTAAACTACTACATAAAAATCTATGCATTACCAAAAACCGTACTAAAAAATCTTGGCATGACAAATTCGAGTAACGCGTCGATTTTCGGTTGGGTAATATAAGCCTTGTCGTTCCAAGTCTATAAAGAAATAAAATAAAAAAGATGAGATAGTGTAATAGATAGTGTAAATCACACTTGGAAACTTGCTGCAAAACCATATAACATTTTTATTAAACAAATATTATATGTATATAACATTTTTATATAATAACCTTCAAATATGTTACCGTGATTGATGAATAGTCGATACAATGTCCACCGGACGCAATACTAGAGCTACGAATACTCGTGCCCCCGTCCATACCAGATTCATTTCGAATCTTTTTCCTACCTCTTTTGAACAAACCCCATGCACCATAGTTGAACCTACAAACAAAATATTTACAAATTGACGTCAAACAAACAAATATTATTAACTCAAAAAACTAGTATATATAATATAGATGTTACCTATTACATCAGAAACAGTTCGTGTTCGCCCACCATGCTCGGGTCCAAAACATCTAGTTATTGGATCTTCTAGCCCAAGAAAATAACTACCATCTTTAATCATTTCTTCCTCACAACAAGCCTATAAAAATATAACTTTTAAAACAATCGACTATATATATATACTTTTATATAATAAAATAAATATATATTACTTACCAATCCCTTGGCCTTCAATTGCGCATCTTTTGCAATTTCATATTTTTTTGTTTGTGGGTTTTTTATGGATCTACCCACGATCCACTTTTTCGACCTAGAATCTTTCAACTTTTTAAGATCATCATTGTCTGTTAAAAGTTGAGACCATATATCATCAACTTTAGGTAAAATACCAGAATATCCATTGCGTCCTAAGCGAGCAAAGTCTTTGTTCGCTAGTGCACTTGTTTTAGCTTGTTGGCTTCTTTCCTTCAGATAAATGAACAAACTATTAATAATAACTATAAACACATAACAATAATTACTTGATTAATTCACATATACCACAAATGCAGGGCTAGTCTTTTCCGCAACAAAAGCATCCCAATGCTCTCGTTCGAGATATTTATACTTAGCAAACGGAGTAGTACCAGCATTAACATATTTTGTGACAAGTTTGCTTCGCCAATTGGTAGCTATCTTTTTTGCTTTTTTAAAAACAAGATCTTTCGGTCCGTCGTTTTCAAGATGCCACTCGCCCTAATTATTTCCAAAACAACTAGTTAAATATATCATATAACAAATATTTCATATTTTCAATAATTTACAAAAAAAATAAATAGAATACCTTCAAATGGGACCAAAAACCTTCCCAATGTTGCGTTGTCAAATCTTTCGTATCAATTTGATACGGTAAACGTGTTCTTACATACATACCAATACATGAGGAAAAATGAGCTGCGTTAGGACCAATTGGTTGCATATTGTTATCAAATTCAATATGATATGCACTCGCATCCTTCTTCGTCGATAAAGAGGCAGGACCTCGTTCACCTCTACGTCTTTTAGACATTGCTACAAAAAAAAAACTAAATGTAATGAAAAATCTTCTTTGAACTAATCATACAACTCCTTTTATAAAACATCTTATTTGAACTATACATGCAAGTTCATTTATAAACCAAAAAATATAAACAACATTGTGCTAATCAAACAACTTCTTTAAACTAATTTTACAACTTCTTTTATAAACTAAAATGTTATCATAAAAATGTGCTAATCAAACAACTTCACTGTACAAAAATGTTATCATAAAAATGTAATCATACAACTTCAATTCACTGTAGTAATTTCAAACATATTAAACTAAATGTAATAAAAAAATGTATATCACTGGACTAATAATACAAAAAACTTCACAATAAGCGACATCTGGGACCACATGGTGCAAACATATATATACAAACAATAGGATGAGATAACCATATAAATTAAACATTACCTTGGAGAGTAGTTTTCGGTGGAGATGACAGGGAGGGCGGCTGCGGAGGAGAGGAAAGGGGGTCGGCGGCGTAAGTAGAGTAGAAGGCTGGGGGACACGACGGCGTAAGTGGAGTAGAAGGCTGGGGGACACGGCGGCGTAAGTGGAGTAGAAGGCTACGTAGCGGATGAGAGGGAAAGGACACAGTGCAGTTAGTGTAGGAGAAGGAAACCGTATGAAGGCTAGGGTATATTGGGGATTTGGGGGTAATTGCAAATACATAGTGATTTGGGGGTAATTGCAAATACATAGTGCAATCCCTTGTTAGTGGTTAATCGTGGTTTTATTTATTTTCTTTACTATTTTACATTTAATTTTTGTTTCTTTTCTTTCTTTGATATTAATATTTTTACCTTTACGTCTAAAATTACTTATTAAATGTTACTCTGGAGACTGCTAATAATTATTAATACAAAAATAAATAAATCATAAAATTATTCAACGTTTGAACATTAATTATTATTCAACATTTGCATCAAAAGTGAAACAATTAATTTAAAACTCTGTAAGCTAATGCATCAACTGATTTTCAAAATCCAAATATGCTCAGCAACCCTAGACCCGTATTCTTGAGCCACATTATCTGCTTCACTACTTCAACACTCCATTACTCATTGCAAAGTCAATTACAGTCAACTACATTTCAAAACCGTTATAACTTTTCAAACTTTGTAGAAAGTAAATATATATATATATATATACACACATATCATACCTTGATCATTTAGTTTGCCGTGTTTTATCAACATATATCCCTTCGTTGTGGTCAGATCGTAAGTACATGGTGTCATCAGTAGGCCTGTAAACGATCCGATCGATCACGAACATATGCATGTTCGGGTTCGTTCGTTTAACTTTAGACGAACTCGAACTCGAACACTTAAACGAACATCAAATATATGTTCATGTTCGTTTGTTTAAAATGTGGGCCTGTTCGTGTTCGTTCGTTTAAAACCTCAACGAACAATTCGTGAACGTAAACGAACACTTATACGAACATAAACGGACAGTTAAACGAACACAAACGAACACTAAATGAACACAAACGAACACTAACTGCACACAAACGAACACTAAATGAGCACAAACGAACACAAAAGAACAGTCTTTAACAACAATACAACATCATTCATCCAAAAATTACATCAAAGTTGTTTATGAGTACATGAAAAGAATCCATCAAGATTCTATGAAAATGTTCATCATGATTCCAACAAAAAAATCAACCGTTCATCCTTGTTTCATCCAAAACGTGTTATCCAAAGTCTTCCATGCTAACCTATAATAAAAAGAGATATATGATGTTAGTGGTCCTAATGTACATATTATATTTACGAAACCAATAACACAATAATTAAATACTTCACCGTGTTTTTCATTCAAGCATGATGTATGCAATATCGCCATTTTCCTACAGTAGCAATGAAAAAATATGTTAGTTGTTAAATAATAATGAGATTATAATTGAAAGAATAAGCAAATCACCTTGGTTTTCTTTTTATGTAATCCATAATAATGACGATACCAATCAGCTCCACAAACAAGTGTATCTACCATCTTCGTTCCTAAACATGAACGACGGATGGAAATCCCATAGACGGCCCATTGTGTGGCCACGTCCATATGGGCTGTTTTGACGGACCCATCTCATGGATTGATCGAGAATGAATGATGCTATGATTTATATTTCATATTTTTTATAGCATATGTTATAAACGAACATAAACGAACATAAATAAACGAACATAAACGAACAATTAAACGAACATAAACGAACGTTCACGAACATAAATGAACGAACGAAAGGTGTGTTCATGTTCGTTCGTTTAATTAAACGAACACAACTTTTTGTTCATGTTCGTTCGTTTAATAAATAAACGAACATAAACGAACTTCCCGCCGAACGGTTCACGAATAGTTCACCGAGCGTTCGGTTCGTTTACAGGCCTAGTCATCAGTTAAATCATCTACCGGTTCAATGCCAACAGAAAATGCTGGTAGGTCGTCAAAATGGTCGTAGTCTTCCTCGTCTACTACATTATCAACACCCAAGATACGTCGTTTACCTTGCAATACGATGTGGTATCTTGGTTTGCTAGGGTCATTGACATAGAATACTTGTGACACTTGTTTTGCGAGAATGAATGGTTCAGATGCATAACCATTTGTTGTAAGGTCGACAAGTGTAAACCCATATTTGTCAACTTGAACACCTGTACGGTTATTCACCCACTTACATTTGAACATAGGTATAGTGAACGATGTGTAATTCAATTCCCAAATTTCCTGAATAACACCATAGTAAGAGTCTTTGGCGATTCTTAACCTTATATCATGATCTGCCCTGTCGTATTCGGTCGTTGATGCTATTACTGTAACTCCACTTTTCTGCATTGTACTTTTTTCATCTTGATTTTTTGTGTAAAATGTGTAACCGTTAATGTCATACCCTTGGTAAGATTTTACATTAAAATGCGGACCATGCCCTAACCTTTCCACTGTTTTATCAACATTTGGTTGACCATAAGTTTCCATTACCTTACTTTTAATCCATTTACAAAACTCTTGGTTATGCTTAATTTGAAGCCACTTTTCTGTCTTACCACGGTAGGTCGACCGTAATAAGTTCATGTGTTCCTCGACATATGGAGCAATCAAGGTCATGTGTTTTAGGACATAGAAATGTGCAAGTTGTAAACTCTCATTATCTGGGACGATTGTTTTCATACCGACACCTCCGACCCCTTCAAGTTTACCTGAGTGGCGAGATTGGGGAACACCAATACTTTTGACACCTTCCAAATAACCTGTGAAAAAATAAATTATTAATATATTGCAAATCATATAAAACACAAGACTGCCTTTCAAGTTATGATATAATTACCTGTGCAAAATTCAATCACCTCCTCGGAAGCATATCCCTCAACAATACTATCCTCAGGTCGATTACGGTTTCTCACATAACCTTTTAAGAAACCCATGTATCTTTCAAAATGGTACATGTAACGTAGAAATACCGGACCGCAAGCATTGATTTCTTCAACAATATGGATTACCAGGTGAACCATTATATCAAAAAAAGACGGCGGAAAGTACATCTCTAGTTCACAAAGTGTGATGACAATGTCTTCTTGCCATGTATCTAGTAACTCGGGATCTATAACTTTTGAGTGAATCATGTTAAAAAACAAACAAAGTTTTGTTATTGTGTGTCTGATGTTCTCTGGTAACAATCCACGAAGTGCAATAGGAATCATATGTGTCATCAATACATGACAGTCATGAGACTTCATACCAAGCAATTTATAGTCTTTCATTGACACCAACCTTCTAATGTTTGCTGAATAGCTAGATGGGACTTTAATGTTGTGTAAACATGTACAAAACTTTGTTTTTCTACTCTTGACATAGTATAACATGCAGGCGGCAGATAAATATGACGACCTTCCTCAACAGGGGCAAGCTCTTTACGAATTCCCATTTCTTCCATGTCTTTACGGACATTAATTCCGTCTTTAGTTTTCCCAGGAATGTTTAACAACAAGCCTAACAAGCTATCACATACATTTTTTTCAATATGCATAACATCTAGACAATGTCTAACTTCTAAATGCTTCCAGTAAGGTAAGTCCCAAAATATTGACCTTTTTTTTCCAAACGGATCCTTTATCAACACGAGTTCTTTTTCCCAAAATAGTTTTTAGATCTTTAACTCGTGAATACGCATCAAATCGTTTCCTTACCGTTTGATGCTCGGTATTTCCATCAAAGTCCTTCTTATTCTTCCGATAATGGTGATCAATCGTTAGGAATCTTTGATGTCCCCTGTATACAGTTTTTTTACAATTGTTTAACCAAATCGAACTTGTATCATCTTCACAATTAGGACAAGCTTTCTTACCTTTTGTGCTGTATCCTGATAAATTCCCGTATGCTGGAAAATCATTTATTGTGCAAAAAAGCATGGCCCGTAATTCGAAATATTCTTTCTTATAAGCATCATACACATTTACACCTGGACTCCATAGAGTTTTTAGGTCCTCAATCAAAGGAGACAAATAAACGTCAATGTCATTACCAAGTTGTTTCGGACCCTGAATCAACAATGACATCATTATGTATTTCCGTTTCATGCATAACCATGGTGGAAGATTGTAAATGCAAAGAAGAACCGGCCACGTACTATGACGACTACTCATGTTTCCAAAAGGATTGATTCCATCTGAACTAAGTCCAAACCGTATATTTCTAATCTCGTTACCAAATTCTGGGTATCTGCTATCAATATTTCTCCACTGGGGTGAATCCGCCACATGTCTTAATTTTCCATCATTTATGCGTTCATCTGAATGCCAGCGCAGTAATTTTGCTTCTTTCCCGTTTGAAAATAATCGTTTCAGTCTCGGTATAATGGGAAAATACCACATTAGTTTAGCCGGTGGTCCGTTTTTCGTCACATCATCATCGTATTCATTCGTTTCATGTTTCCGCTTGTACCTTGATTCACCACAAGTAACACAATTATGACTATTTTCGAACTCATTTGTATATAACATACAATCATTCGGACATGCATGTATTCTTTTAACCTTCAATCCCATCGGACACATCAATTTTTTTGCTTGGTATGTAGAAATTGGTAACTCGTTACCTTCTGGAAGCATGTCATGCAAAACAACTAATAGATTTGTAAAACTTTTATCACTCCATCCGTATTTTGCCTTTAAGTTAAATAACTTCAACACAGCACTAAGCTTCGAAAATTTCTCACAACCGGTATATAATGGTTTTTCTGCATCATCAAATAGATGTTGTAATTTTTCTTGATCATTATCACCAATATTATTCTCTAAATCGGTAAACATGTCATTTAAATTGGTGTCATTTAAATCGGCTTCATTTGAATCGGCTTCATTTGAATCGACGTGATTTAAATCGGCTTCATTTGAATCGACGTCATTTAAATCGGCTTCATTTAAATTGTAGTTTTCGCCAATGTCTACATTCATCGACGACGTGCCACGATTAACAAGTGATTCCCCATGACTTGACCAACAAGTGTATCTAGGCATAAAACCATTTTGAAACAAATGAAACTCTATTTCTTGAATATTGTCAAATCTTTGGTAATTTTTACAAATTACACAAGGACACCAAATATATTGAGTGTCAACATTCATCCGATTATCTTCTGCAACTTTTAGGAAACTTTGTACACCCTTCATATATAATGCATTAGCACGTCCACTTTTGTACATCTAATATTCTCTATGATTCATCTGAAAATTAAAATACACAAATAAATAATATGAAATGTATGTATATGATTTAAATCAGTGCTCTAAGGAGGTGGATCCTAACCCATTTTTTGAATACTCTATCTCATATGTATACATTATAATGGGTTGACATTTAACAAAAAATCGACAACATTTCCCCTATCTCCCCAAGAATGCGGATAAATCGCAAACTCGAAGGAGTAAGGAAAAATAGCTACCAACTTTTTTAAAATGTCAACTCTTTATAATGTATACATATCCTAAATGAGATATAATATTCAAAAAGCAGTCCAAAAGGGGACAATCCAAAATTTATCTCTATTAGATAAATTTAGGACGGGTATATATTCTAAAAGGTTATGCTAAACGAATATGAACACAAATATATATTATAAATATATTCTAATATATATAAATATCACAATAAGAACTAACAATAAATATCAATTATACACATATAAATAGTTTGAAACCTTAAATGAAGCTTCTTGTATATGGATAGAAAATAAAGGTGGATGTCGAAAACAATTTCTAAAGATCTAAACAAAAAACTAACAATAAATAAAAATTATACACATTAATCAACTTAATCAACATTAATAAACATATAATAATTAAAATACTGTGAAGATAAAAAATTTAATAACCTTAAATAAAATTTGTGTAGAGCTTCTTGGAGAATAAAGATGGAGTAAGAAATTGGATATGGAGATGGAGGAATTGAAGAAGATTAGGAAAATTGAATTTGAAACGGTGTTGAATAAGAAATTTGAAATAATCTGTTTATATCTTTTGCATCATTTGAAAAGAAATTTGAAAAGGTAACCGAGATATTTGTTGCTCATAAAAAGGAATTTAAAATTGGTTTGTTGAAAACCAAATTGGTTTATTTATATGAACCTCTTCTTAAAATCCATTTTTAGAAGCACCGCTTCAATTGATCGAAATCCATTTTTAGGAGCGGTGAACCACAAAACTGCTTCTAAAAATCATTTTTTGAGGCGGGCATTTTATTAAAATTACTGTATTGTGTACGATGTGGCATTTTATGGGGCGGTTTACACTATCACCGCCCTAAAAGAAATAAATAAACCGCCTCTAATATTCATTTTTGTACTAGTGTATGAACAACTTCCAAGTTCACATCTATACTATATAATAAATAAAAGTTTTGAAGTGACGTATGTCACTCTCCCATGCATCCTTAAAAAAATTTTCCGCCTCTCTCTTATTAATTATACAATTTTTTTTTATTGTTTTTATAATCTTTTGTTTCCCGCCCCTCTCTCCTATTAAATAATAATTATTTATATAATTGTTTTTCTAAAACGTTTTTCATAAATATGTAATATGTAAATCTTTATTACTAAATATATATAACATTGCCATTATTTAACCCGTGTAATACACCGGGTTTCTAAAGTTTAACATGAATTAACATTTATCAGTTACATAAAAAATTAATACTTAGCTAAAAATGTTTTAAATATTAACTTAATAAAATTTATAACTGTCACGTAAAATTTTATTCAACTCGTGTAATACACGGGTTTTTAAGACATAATTTTTTTATTATTAGTAAGTATATATCATTATATTTATTCAACTTGTGTAATACACGGGATTCTAACCTAGTTATTCAAAATAAATCTATACTATATAATAAATAAAGGTTTTTGCATGCCACGTGTCGCCTCCATATTCATTCTCACCATCTTTTTCCCGCCTCTCTCTCATATTTAATGCACTTCTATATTTTAATAATAATATATATTTAAAGAAAAAATACTAATTATACAAATAAAACACATTTATTTTAAATTATCTCTTATCACAAGAAACTTTAAAATTTAATTATATAACTTTTATTTTTAATCAGATAGTAAATAAAAGTCAAATTATATTAAAAAATAATAATTAACGTATTTTTGAAACCCAATTATATATTAATTTTTACATATTTTGAATTTGTTTTCTATTCTTACTATATGTAATAAATTTTTACACATGTAAAATATATATACATAAAGATTTAAAATTTATATGTATTGATATATTTCACCTCGTGTGTAGACACGAGATCTAAACTAGTACTTTAATAGAAAAATGTGATATCGTTTTCTATTTATAGTATAGAGGGTCTTATCATCAAAGTAATGTGCTATATCATAAACACCACACTTGCCTTCTAAAGTCTCTATTCATAGCCGTTTAAACATGCATTTGAAAAAAAAAACTGAAATTAAAAACTAATCTTCTATCTAACAAAATAACAAAATTTAGGATAAGTGTCGCTTTCTTGTTAAACATCACATTCATTTTCCCGCCTAAATCCGTTATCCATCAAAATTGCATCGTTTTGATTAAAACTCATTAAAATTAATCATCATTTTCTTTATTCAACTACTATCTCTATCATTTTCAAATCATTCTTCTACAATCCCATATTCATACCCAATTTACCCAATTTACTTAATAAGTAACATACGTTATGAGAGAAATAAATTTATGAAAATGTACCATTTTTAATTTATTATATGATGTCTTAAATTTGAGATGGTTGTTTTTTAGATAAATTGTTACTTTTATATACATTATTTTCTCTTATTTATCATTTAAAGTAACTGACTATATAGTTTATTTAAAACTTGATTACTCTCAACAAAAATATGTTTACTTATAATTAAATATTTATACTAATAAATTTACATAACCAAGTATTTATTGTAGCATTTTCTTATTCAAAAACTTATAAAACAAGAAAAAAATCCGCCACTTTTTATATATCAAAATATAAAAAATGCATCATACAAGGAATGAAAAGAGAATATTTTTGATCAAAAACTATTTTCACAAAAAAATATAGTTCATATTTTTATATAGAAAATTGTTTTGAATAGCGAAAGATTCATTTAGATGAAATTGATGTAGGTAGCAGTAATAAAGTAACAGAAATTCCAAAATGACGAAAGTAGATTTGAGTAGTACGAGAAGGGATTTGATCAATTTTAATGAGATTTAATTAAAATGACGTATGTGACATTATCTAAAGTTAAAATTAGAGACATACTGAAATTATTAATCTTACATAAAGATGATAAATTTACCAATAGAACATCAAATGTTGTATAAAAATAAGTATTTGAATATTTGTGAATTATAACTGTAACTTTTAATTTTTTATTACTATATTTAATACGTAGATTTAGTTATAAAAATATTATGAGATTTATGAATTATATCGTTTTATTTATTCAACACGTGTAATACACAGATTTTTAAGGTAGTTATTTTTATAATAGAATAAAAATTCACTAACTCAAAAGAAATATTTTTACCAAGTTCCCCCATATTTTGAAACGTTCATAACTTTTACATACGACATTATTTTTTTTATTAATTACACCACAAAAACGAGCGTGTTTTAATTTTTAACAAATATACCGTCGTTATATACAAAACCGGAAAAAAAATTACGGTTTTCAGCTCATTGTGATTATTTTTCGTTATTGTGTCAAATATTTTTCATCATTGTGTCTAACGTCAAATATTTTTCTAATGTCAGGTCATTGTGTCAAATATTTTCCGTCACTGTGTTATATATAATACATAAAAAACAATGAAAAAAATAACACGAAATTATCTAAAACGTAAAACACAATGATGAAAAATATTTGACACAATGACCTGACATTAGACAAAATAAACAGTCTTGATATTGGACACAATGACTAATATGCCCTCCCTTTAAAAACAATAAAAGAACACAAATCAAGGCCATAATCCTTTATAACAAATAATTACTATTATACTCGAATTATTTACATCGAAACTTTAATAAAACTAATGATTAAGAATAGGCAGCCCAACCTTTTTGACAAGAGGATGCTCTAAACAATAAACTTAAAAGAGAAAATATAAAAGAAAATACGATGACATCTTTTGAATATATATATATATAACTAAAATAATTATAAAAATGACTTGTGTCATGTGATATTTATCCATTTTGCTTTTGCAAAAAGTGAGCGATTGGGTGCATGAACCATGAAAACCAAGGGAAAGTTTAGGCATATAAAAAAGAATTAATTCCTTTCACCTTCTAATTTTTTAATTGCACACGAAGATCTTTCGTGTACCCTTGGTTGTACCCAAACCTAAATATAGGTAAATTATGCATCATTTTTCGTTTATTAATATCAAACAATGAAAAAGTACAATTGTTTATGAGACGTTGTCTTTTTTAATTAAGTTTATAATTTTTTGTTTTGTTTTGTTTTGTTTATATCATTAGTACAAGATCAAATTTTGCAATATCAATTGCTATCGTATATTTCCCTTTCTTTTGTAAGCTATCATTTACACTAATAGCATCTGCAACGCAATATCACATACGCCCTCCCACATCAGTACCGCATGTTTGATCACGATCTTCTTTCTCTTCCTCTCTCACAGACACTACATGTTGTCTCTCTTTGTCACATCTACAACCTCTTTTCCTCTTTCTTCCACATCCTCCTCAGACGCCTCACATATGCTACGTTGGGAAGCTCTAAGGGAATACGCATTTTAATTTTTTTTTACAAAACCATTAGTCTTTTTGTCAACTTACTAATTTTTAGCTAGTAGTATACAATAAAATAGCTGCCTAATTTGTTTTATAACCACTTAAATATATGTTATCCAATTGATTTGTTTTTTTGTTGTAATAACATCATACGATATGTATCTTTCCCGTTTCTCTCTTTATCGGAAAGGCACAAGACTTTTAAAGTGGTTTTCTAAAGTTCATTAAAAATAACTATTTAATATGACAACTTGTCTTTATTTATAATTTTCCATTGTTAAATTATTTTAGTTTCATCTACCTATCTAGTATTATTTCATTTACTTAATGATCAAATAAGAAGTCCTAATAAAACACTAAATAAGTCGATAAGTGTGGAGTGCACATGTGTTTAATGATCTTATGATTTTCTAATGCTAAAGACAACATGTTGTATCAAGGAAGCGAAAGGCCACTAAACAGTTGGGTCCGAGAGCAGCACCCCTGGTTAGTAGGGTCCTAGGGGCGGCAGCCCTAGTGGGATCCAAGGGGCAACGCCCCTGGCTGGGGTTAAGTTGGAAATTTAATTTTTAATGTTTTATTATGCATCAAAAATTGATTCGGATATGAAAAGTGTTAGAAATTATTCATTCGGAGTAAAACCAGTCATCCAGACTAGATTGACATCGGTTAAGGTTGATGGCTATGACGGTTTTCAACCAACAACCGTCATGACGAATCATTGCGTCGTTTTACCCCTATATAGAAGAAAATTTTGACTTGTTTTAGTCTCTCTCGAAGTTCTAACAGTTTTCATTTTCGTTCTTAAATCTCTAAATTTTATCTGATTGAATATTCGATTATACCTACAAAATGTTCAATATGATAGCGAACACGTGATTATCAGAGTTTCATGATCTATACAAATCACCCAGAATTCCTACACGTATTGTTTAATAGCCAAATAATTAGTTTTGAAAAATAAGTTCTAGTGTCTTATACTAAGTACGTATTGAAAGCTAAAATATTATTATTCTCCTTATTATTGATTTACTTTAGGAAATGAATTAGTAATTTTTTTACCCAATCGCTTAGGTTCAGCTTCCTGTCGTATAAATTCGAGTTAGTCTACGTTTCGACGCCGCTGCAACGCGAGGCGGGTAAAATTCCTAGTTTATGGTTACCTTAGGAAATGAATAGTAATTTTTTTTACTCAACCGTTTAGGTTCAGCTTCCTGCTATATAAATTCGAGTTAGTCTACGTTTCGCCGCCGCCGCAAAGCGAGACGGGTAAAATTCCTAGTTTATGGTTAAATGGTAATATTATTCAATAACACAATCATTGAATTTACTAACGTTATAACTTTTAAAGAAATAAACACCTCTTAATATTATATTTTTCACTATCTTTAGTATAATAATAGTAACTAGTTTTCATACGCGACGGGAGTTTGGTAGTTATTGAGTCGGCTTGTCCACGGGTATAAAACTTATATTTTAACACATAATCGCTATAACGTAAGATACAAAAAATTTTACTCGAACCGCTTAAAAACTAAACAAATATTACAGAAAAATGAAACTATTAACTTTTGTGGCAATTTTACAAAAAATCTATTGAAGTTTTGTGACAAATTTGTAAAAAGAAAAAAAACTTTGGGTAAAAAAAGTTTGTGTCAAAACTATAAATACACAAACTTTTGTGTCTATAAAAGAGGTAAAGTCTCTATTCCCCACAAAGAATTATTAGTTAATAATAAAAACAGTCGCGCCCTCCGTATTTTGAAAAAAGTTAACGAACGAAAGTTATTAAAGGAAAACGAAATTAATAGAAAATGAAACGGGATAAAAACGTATATTATATAGTATAAGGGTTGAAAACGAAAATATTAATAGAAAATGAAACGGACAAAAAACGTATATTATATAGTATCATGGTTGAAAATGAAAATGTTGAAAAAGAAAAAAAATATTTTATTAGACACGGTCGTGCCTATCCTTGGCACGGTCATGTTTCATGTTTAGGCACGGTCGTACCTCATACCATAGCACAGTCGTGTCGAAAGTTTGGTGGCCAAAATCAAAACAACCAAAACTGTACTATTACCTAACGTTTCTTTTTAATCTATATATATAATAGTTTATTTCATTTTAATTACCATGTAATTACTTGATTTTTAATTTATATTTACTTTTTTTTTCTTTTAAAAAATTGAGTATGTATGAAATCTAGAAATTCCTTTAAAAAATGAAATCTAGAAATCGAACAAGTGATGAATTATATACCCCACAATCACATGAGTTGTGTCAGGAGTAGGACCTTTCCCTTAATTTTAGAAGATATGGGTGGGTGCGGTCACCCGGAAACTTAATAGTGACTAGGCACACCCATCGAGGACCACCCATAGATGTTCAATTTATATCGGGCTTGGTTATTCGGACACCAGATCGCCATCACCTATACGCTTCGTATAGTTTTAAGAATGGGTGAAGTATATGTCATACGTGTCTCAAGACTATAGACTGACTAGTCTCCATCTTTATTAAGAACTATAGCATAGTTTAAAAAAATAAGAACTGTACGTTATATAGAGATCTATGCGAGTCGTATATATTAGTTTTTTTAAACTTTATGACAATTTATAATTAGTTACATGTATCCGGTTGTTATATATTGTATTTCTTGATCTTTGTTACTATCTATTATTTCCTTAAACTATTTATACGATGCTTGTACCAATCTTCCTCAGCATCACTTGGGTGCAAACTCCAAAGACCATTCGATCATGATTGACTTGTATACTGACAATTATTTGGCATATATTGCTATGTTTAGTCATGATTGACCAAGTTTACCTATATTTAACAATGTTTGACTCATACATGTCATAGTGGTCGTAATGAGTTATTATAGCCCATAATATCTGACTTGTATACTGACAAATATTACTATGTTTAGTCATGATTGACCAAGTTTAAATATTTTTGACAATGGTTAACTCATATATGTCATAGTGGTCGTAATAAGTTATTATAGACTATAATAAGTCTTAATGTATGATATAAACTCATGTTTGACTTGTATACTCACATTTATTATTAAACATCAACAATCAAAATAAAACAAGAAATAATAAACTAAACTGTAACTTTAAAACAACAAATAAAAAGTTCAAATAAAGAATTAATTAAATTAATTAAAGATGGAAAACAAAATAATATACTAATTGGAGGCTAGTAATTATTTCCACTAAAAAATAAAAAATTTAGAAAGCTCCCCTCATTATTTAGTGATGCCCCTCAACCAATTCTTCTATTTCCATAAATAAAACTGAAATTAATTAATTATCAAATTTTTGGCAACTATTTTCTTTCTATGTATTCTTTTTGGGCCTAGGGGTTTGTGCATCCCTCCTTTCAAGGTGTATCCGCCACTATATGCTAGAGTATTCTAGTTCATGAAATGCTAGAGTAGTATTTGTTAATTATAATGATCTATAAAGATTAATTAACTTTAAGCACTCAAAATATGCGTGGACAGTTGTTAATTATGATGTTATGCGAAGATTAATTAATTTTAAACATTCAAAATATGTGTGGTCACAAGAATGAACTTATGTATAGACAAAATTGCATGAAGAACTTCATTAAGTCTAAGGAGAAGGAGATGACAAGATAAATGAAATTAACAAGATCACTGGAAATGATATCATCAAATTTATTAAGTTCAATGAGGAAAACTCATGGTTTTGGGTTTGTTAGCTGTAAACACTAGTTAATATTGGAAGCTTACACTAAGGCGTATGTTGCATTGGTTAGCTCAAAAGCTCTTGTGGCGTAATGTAATATGAGTTTAGAGATAAACATTGTTGACCTCACTAACACAAAGATGTAGATCTTTATGTGTCGTCATAAGTGATGTTTCACAAAGTTGATTAAAGTACAAGAAATGCGAGGGTTGGATTATGAGAACGTTTCTTAATCCCGTGTAGAAAGAGAGAACCTTTATGTACCTCATCAGGATAGTGAATGAACTTTATCCAATACCAATTGAATATATGGGTGACTTGCTTGTAATAACTAGAGCACGAAGATTTTTGGCAATAAATTGTGGTAAAACTAAATTAATATTGCAAAACATGACCAAGTGAAGTACATGAGGTTCTTATAGAGTCCTTCAACATAGCTGCCAATTGGTTAAACTTATAATCTAGTTAGATTTCTTATAGATAATCTACCAAAGGCGTGATAGAAACATGCTCACCTGAAGTTAGACGGCCTGTCATTCCAAAGACAACATTATAACTATATCAATATTGACATCTGAGGTTATAATCTTAGGAGTTGACACGTGTAAGAATGACTTGCATGTGAAGAACATGTTAGAACAACTTATATCAATTAAGAATTATCATTTGTGATTTTATCAAGTCAAAGATAATATTTCAGAGTCAACAACCCGAGGGTTGATAAGAGATCGAGTTATGGAATACGTCTAAATCCCGTGAAAGTAGGATATGTGCGAACCTAACCTAGTTGGCTGGAGGACCCAAGATCTATAATTAAGGGATGTCGTTATGGGGGAGTACCCAAGGGAGTTAATGCACTTCCTAAGGGAGGTCGCTGTGTGAGTCGCAATTTCTAGAGCTCTTATAGAACCAAACGAGTGTTTTAAGACCAAAATGAACATAAATATTCACACGGGATGGTTCAAAGGGTAACACACACCTATCCAATTAAAGAGTCAATAATTGAAATTACATAGTGACTTCTGTACGTTATGTTTGATCTCTATTTATGTGTTGGATTGTTAGAAAAATAGTGAAAATGTAAAATTTGAGAGCTACAAGCAACTCTCAAATATGTTTTTTTCACCCACTTTGAACACAAATAATTGTAGCAAACATAATAGTTATTTATTAGGTTTGAATTCTCCTTGGTGGAAGCTTCACAACGAACCCAAGTGTGTCCAAAATAGAGATAAGATAAATAAGATATTGATTCTCTAAGCTACGTATTTGAAATGGAAAACTATGAGAATAGGTGAGAACTTATCCACATACGGGGGTGGAACCTTGGAGTGATACATAGAGGAGAGTCTTCCTTGGATATTGTTTCTTTCGTCGTAAAAAAATAAGTAGGGACCCTGAAGGGTGCAAAGCACCCTGACTCTCAGTTGCATACACATGTGCGCACGACGTGGCGATGGGGACCAATTACCGCTGATGGGTTCCATGCATGCAAATTTTGTTGCTCGTGTGTGGCTACTGAGCAGTTGTCGCTGTTGGTATGTTCCTAGTGATGAGCATAAACGACATGACATGCTGTTGCCCGGTTTCTAACAGTTACTATTGATGGACAACAGTGGAAACATAAGAGTGCGACATTTTCAACTGATCATTAACCCGATTAAATTGCTATTAAAGACGTTTAATGCAATTCAACTCTTATGTTTAATTCAACCGACTGCTCGAGATGTAGCGTTTTGGTTTTTATAACTAAGGTGCTACCTTAGTCGAACCTTATGGTTTTGACAAGAATTTAAGAGACTTTGTATACTCTCAAAATTGTGATCGTCATCCCTAAAAGATGTTTCTTCGACGCATCTACGTCCATTCCATGTAGATCCGGACCAACACAATAGTTACCTTCTTTGTTTCAAATCCTAGATAGATGCATCTTTGCTAGTATAGAAGGAGAATCTTTTAGATGCCGACAATATTATTTTTAATACGAAAATCATAAGTTCAAGTAAAAAAAACACATTTAACAAATGACCACAGTTGGTCATTTGGTGTAATGGTAGCCCAAAGACTTCCCATAGTGAGGTCTTGGGTTCGAATCCCGGCAACAGCAAAAAAGGGGTCTGTGGCCAGGTCAGGGGGTTTACCCAGTTGGGGGGTTCCACCTGTGGTGGGCTGCCCTAGATGTTTTAGGTGTTGCCCTGAGGAAACCCAATTATCCTAGAATATCTAGGTGTTGCCGTTAAAAAAAAAACCTATGACCAATAGATTTACCATCTTTTCAGTCCCTATGATTTATATTTGTATAGGTTGACATTTCATTGTAATTTAACAAAAGCACATGGATCCTGAGAAAACACACACACTGACATCTTCACATGATCCCACAATACTTTTCTTTCTAGTGAAATTAGTATGAGATAGGCCATAAAGTAGACATGTTCCATTAATGAATTTAAGTTCCAAGAAGTTACCAGTTATACTGCAAATTGTCGATAAAATCGTCAACACTGTATTCCCCGTACCTTTAAGTTGCGTCTAACAGTCGCTGTATATCTGATTATATGTGACGTTTGACGTCAAATTCTCACGGGTTTTGAGTTATTGGAATCATTTATCGTGTTAGTGGGTTGTGGGGTTGTTTTTTTTGCTTGAAAAGACTGAAAATTGGACGGAAAATTGAAAAATATAAGAATGTTGGGGGATGATGAAAACCAGGGTATCTTTGGGTAAAGAAACTAAAGCCCTAGCTTTAGGCTAGCACACCAAAAAGGGCGTCCAGTTTTTATTTTTTTTATATATACATATGTTATATGGGCTTGCATATTGCCTGCTGGGCCATGTAAATATGTAATCAGATTCTGTTTGGAAACTTGGTATTTCATTCTTAAGCGAGAATCATATCATAATATTCTACTTGAAAATTGGATTTTTTTTTGCTTATCTGCTATGCCAGGTACAATTCAAGTTCTATCTATTGATTGTTGATTGTTATTATGTGATAGTCTAAGACTTTATAAGGTTTGTGGTCATTGTTGATTGTTGAATCCGTTGCACTTAAGTTTAATAATCTGACTTAAAATTGAATTTTATAATTTGTTTTAATTTGTGAATTTACCCAAATCTGTGATAAATCTTGTTCTAATCATGTCAACTCGAATTAAGAAACATGAATCTAGTCATTCTAAAAGAAAAAAAAGATACATAAGAAATAAGCTGAAATGGAATCAGAAAAATGTTCTTTGCTAAAACTTGTAACAACCCTAAAAGAATATGCACCTCTAAATATAGACGAGCCTCTAAATGCAGACGAGCCTAAGAACGTAGATGAAATTAATTATAATAATGAACATCGCCAAATATAAACTTTTTAGTTTATTATTGCCGGTCTCAAGCCTGGATAAAAGAGGATGATTTATGACATGAATTTTATAAAAAAGGGCCTCATATTTTTGGTTCGCTTTAGATCATCAAAATTATTGAGCAGTTGGTGATCATAATGATCAGTTCATGGGCATCAACTTAATTTCTGCTTCTGGCATCCAAAATTAAATCCTATGATTTAATAATATAATATAGAACTATATTCAATATTCTAGTTATTTATTAAAAGAAGGAAAAAAAAAACTTCAAACCCAACTCATCTTGATTTATCTTAAATTTAATTTGTTAGATTTGGGCTCAAAAGTGGCCCAGAGAAAGCAATTTCAATATGTAATGTGTTTGGTTCTAACACTAGCTTTCGTTAAATTATGTGTTTAGAATACCATTTTGCAAAATCAAAAGGACCATTTATGTAATTTACTCAATCTAAAAAACAAAAAAGACCCAAAACCAATGTTTTCATGACCGAATCAGACGTCGAACCGGTCTCCTTACCAGTCCACTGGTCGGACCGGATTTAAGTACCAGACGACGTTATAAATATTATAAAAATTAATAAATCCAAACAATCATTAATCCTTAAAAAACCACCAACAAGTTAATTCCAATAATCTTAAACTAACAATTAGCTTCGAATACGAATCCAAGATACTTAAAAGAGATAAAAAAAAACATGCAGCCGGTCCGGACACAAACAAACTCACTTACTATACATGACTGGGTCGCTGCTGGACCGTTTCAACACACATAACCGGATCGGCCAAACCACCGGTTCCCCCGGGTTTCAAAACATTGCCCAAAACCCTCTCGTCTCCTTCTCACCTTGAATATTTTTTCCACGAACCCCAGTCCAAAACACTACCCAACCCATAAATGAGGCCATCAATCCGTTTTCCATAATAAGCGACCACACAACTAAATGCTCAGATTTTATTGGTTGTCGCTTGCCAGAAATTGAGGCCATCAATCAGTTTCTTCATTTGAACGAAGACTAGACGGGATATCAGGTGACTTCGACGACTTCCCTTTCTAACGACTTGATAGTTGAACCATTTCGGGCATCGACGCCCATTTAGAGCAATTTCGAAGGATAGTCCAAGACGTATGAAGAGTAAATGGGCCGTTTTCTTGCTTGTAGTATTTTTCAAGCGAGAGATTCTAAATATCAGTATCGTTCATACTACTTTTGTGATATCCGTATAGATTGTTCTAAATATCATTGACTACTAGTATATTTTTATAACAATCACACCTAACAAAAATCTCACACATAACAAAACTATTGGTAGGGTCTGAGTACGGTGGGATGTAGGCAAGCCCAGTAGCGGAGCTTGAAAAAAAAAGTAGTGGGGGCCGAAAGTCACGAGACCCAAATTTTGTTTTCCTATCGTTATGTTTCGGGTTATATGTTTGGGTCAGGCCAAATAAATCAACAATAAATATCAAATTAACTATGATAATGTGAGAGAAAATTATAACTCAGCCCGACGACCTTTAATACTTTTGAATTCATCGATTATGAATTCCTAATCAAACTTATCAGCAATTTCTTTTTCTATGTAAATCACCACTCTATTCGCGAGATACTCATCTGCCATCTTATTGCGAAGACGATTCTTGAATATTTTTATTGCTGAAAATTCTCTTTCTGTTGTTGAAGTAGAAACTAGAAGTGTCAAGATTAGCCGAACCACTCTATCAACCAAATAGTAATTCTCACTTTTCTAAGTTTGCAC
Source organism: Smallanthus sonchifolius (assembly GCA_023525975.1). Taxonomy (NCBI): domain Eukaryota; kingdom Viridiplantae; phylum Streptophyta; class Magnoliopsida; order Asterales; family Asteraceae; genus Smallanthus; species Smallanthus sonchifolius. Next base: position 51,784,348 of record CM042041.1, on the reverse strand, counting down.
AATACTTTTGCATAAATCAGAAATATTTGATACACCACTTAGCTTGGTATTCATTTTCATTTCAATATTAAAATCTTCTAACTGATATGGTAAATGATTCTTCACCTGCTCCGTAAAATCTTCAGGATAATACTTTTTAACTAGAAGACAAATCTGATCAACATTAATCTCTTTTGAAACTAAACTAGAACTAATAGATAACATCCATCGCGTATTCAACTCATCTATCTGCAGTGGCGGACCTAGAAATCGTTTTTATCTGTGTCGAGAAATTTTTAGTGTTCATATGCTTATTTAAAGAGATTTTCTTTGTCGGGTCGGGTCATTAAAACTTTTTTTTTGCCAAAAGTCAGGTCACTGAACTTTTTTCGGTGTTTGGATGTCAATAATTTAATTTTTTAATAAATAATATAGCAAATAATCAAATAATAAAGTGAAGTTTAGAGTTTAAGTTCAAAAAAATACTTAATTTGTTAGAGAAAAAGTTAAATAAATACCTAAATTAAGGTTATTTGGTATTTTGGTACAATATTTGGGAGAGTGGAGACGCAACCTATAACACATAACCTGACTCACACATGATTTTTAATTAGGAAAGGAGGGGGTACTTCTCAGTCGATAGTCGTTTGTTTCCGTTTCACTTAATCACGTTCGATAAATATAGAAAATGTATGATAAGACCGGTTAATTGTTTAGACGGGATTAGATAACTTAGGGTAAAATTTTATTTGTTTAAATGGTTAGTGACCTAGTGGGGTTAATTGTTTATAAAGCTTATTAAATGGTATGCCCAATTAACCAATTAATTTATAATAAGTTTATATTTTTTAATTAGTTTATAATAATTAGTACATTTATATTTGTAAAATTTTAAAGTTCTATATTATTTTTTTTCGGTGTCGTTTCAGTCAAAACATATTTCATGGGGGGTGATGTCAAAATTTCATGAGGTCGCTCGGAATTAGATCGTACATATAACAAGCAATTTTTTTATTGGGGGTCGGCCGACCCCCATACCAATCATGTGGGTACGCCATTGTCTATCGGTTTGTCCAATGTGGATGTAAACAAATCTACTCGGTAATAATGTCCAAATGTAACATGAAGATCTTTTTTACGAAGCCGATACCGAGTAGAAGTATATAAAGCGTTGAAATCCGGAATTTCTATTTGATGATTGTCACAAAAATAAGTAACTCGTTTAAGTAAAGAATCTCATCCATTGTTTCTGAAATCATTTAGACTAACCTTTGTTGATGAAACCAAGTCCATAGCATTAAGAATATTTTGGGATTTCTTTTGTAATGCTTGAGAAAGTGTATCAGTTTTTCCCATTACTTCCTTCATCAAGTGAAGAACAAAGACAAACTCAAATGATTGCAAGTTACTCCAAGCAGCATCAACATCTGAACGTTGTGATGGAGTAGTATGGATCTCTTTCTATATTGTTAATATCCACTTCATTAGTGTTTGACTGTGGTTGTGGAGCTTCGGAATTAGCATGATTTTCTTGTTGATTTTCATGCTCTTGCGGCGCACTTGTTGAATTATAATCATACTTCAAATTATCAAATCAATGAGTCCATAAGTAAATCATACTAACTTACTGATGTAGGGTCAAATATCATGTGTTTAATAGTCAGTTTTGTATAGTTTTAGTTGTTTTATATTGTACTTTGAGTTGGTTTACGTTGGTACTTGTATTTGTGTCTATTACAGGTATTGTGTTAATTGAGCAGATAATGAAGCATAATTGAGAAGGCACGAAAGTACAGGGGGCGTAAATGTCAAAAAGTCAATTTCAAGGAAAAAAAGGAGCAGCGTATTTGGTCCAGCGTAGGCAGAAGAAAAGCAACGTATTTGGTGTTTGGGCAGCGTATGATACGCCCGGGCGGCTGAAAAGTCAGGATTTTGAGATTTTTGCCATATTTAAAGGATGATTTTTAGGGTTTCGAAAAGATCTTTCAATCAGACGAATTTGGAGAAACTAAGGGCGATTTTCAGAGGTAGAAATAGTTCCATATCAACTATTGAAGCTATGCTTGTGTGTCTGACAAGCACGCGTGGCTAAGCTGCATGTGACTTCCTCCCGGTGGATGGTTCGTATAGATTTTTGTGTTTGATTCAGTTTTTTTATGTTTGGATATTGTTAGTTTTTGACACAAACTTGATAGATTGATATATTAGTTGATTTGAACAATTTATTTGAATGCTTTGAGGTTGCTTGCTTTACAATCTTGTTCGGTTGATGACAAAACCTAGTTGTAGGGTTGGGTGACTAAAGGGGGTAACTTGATATTCATAAATTGGGTGATTGAATTATACTGGTTTGTGATGAAACTAGTTGTATAGATTTTTTTGATAAAGAATCTGTCTTCAATTACTGTTTTGAGTAATTTTCCAACACTATGTCTATGTGGTGTCCATTGAACAACTGAGTTTTGCATAAACCTAGAACCGGAAGTTTGGAGAGAGTTACATCTTTATTTGATCTGTGTTTTACTTATAATTTCTTAAACTAAGCAATTAATCTTTCCACTGATTCCTTATGGATTCGACAACCTACTTTCCTGTATACAGTCTTAGGTAGCTAAGTAGTAGTTTTTATAATAGTTTTTTCATTGACCTTGACACTGCGATCACTTACTACCTAGTACCTTACACCAAGAAGGCAAGAAATCAAGAATTGTTGAATTCCAACCTTCGTCCTTAGAGAACAACCGAACACGGGAACATAACAGGCTGGTGGCGAGCAGCGACGACGACTGGCGAGCAGCGACGTCGATTTGGGACTCACTTCAGCAGTTCAACGATTTGGGGAAAATGAGACTGGTCTCATGGTCTGGGATCGACTTAGGCAAATAATTTTAGGGTAAATTACCCCCCCTCCCCATAAACTTACACTTTTTATTTTTTAAATGCATAATCTATTTTTCTATTTTTTAATTTCATACCTATAATTTTTAGGGATAAAAAATCAGGGGGGCCAAGAATTCTTTAGGAGGAAAAGCAGGGGAGCCCGCTCAATACATATAAAAAATTTCGGATGAAAACGCGAAAATTTACACTACTAACGAAAAAAACAGAGGGGGGGACCCTAGCCCTTCAAACCTTCACCCCTGGGCAAGCCATACTCATATCGTATATGATAGAGAGGTTGCTTCCATGAAACTCCAACTTCAAAAACCTTGTGGAAGAGTGTTAGTATACTTTTAATTTCATCAAATAATGAGAAAAATCCAAAGCCATCGCCATCAAGGGACACCTTGTTACAATAGCACCACCGCTGATTACCCACTAATCACTCCCTCCGCCGGAAAATAATCCCATCCCATCACAACGTCATTATCATAAACTTGCACTCATTAATCTCCACCACCTGTACGTACCCACTCCATAACACACATCACATGTGACCCCCCCTCCCCTTCCCATTAATCAATCTTCCTTCTCTTTTTCTTCACACAAATTAACTCCCCCCTACATCAATGGCCTCTACGCTTCTCCCGCTTTCTCTAATAATAATACTCGCACTCACACTCACACTCACACTCACGCGCGCTTCCTTTGCAGACATATCTATATACGATGATGTTGATGCAATTGCAATGGATGATGAAGGTTTATCTTTATCTAGTGGTAGATCTTTGCTGTGGAGGAGTATGAGGTACTATATATCGTATGGTGCGTTGTGGGCGAACAGAGTCCCGTGTCCTCCACGCTCTGGGAGATCATACTACACTCATAATTGTTGGAGGGCTACCGGTCCAGTGCGTCCTTACACCAGAGGTTGCTCCACCATCACTCGTTGCCGCCGGTGAAATCGATATTCATATTGAGGTTTGCTTGAAAGTTGAATCAGTTCGTTCTTGTGTTTTTAGAATTGGATCTGTTAATAATTTGTGTGTGTATGGAACTTTGATTGTGTAATTGTTGAATAAGACATGTATGGTAGTATTTTTCTTTTTAACTTTTATTGTAGTTTAAAATAATAATAACAATAATAAAAATAATAATAATAAATAGTTTATAACTATTTAAGATCTAAAGGTAGATGGTAGCACAAATGCAATATAATGATCTTTAGTTATCGTAATATTTTTATTGTTTGTAATTAGTTACGACAATATTTACTTATTTTGTAATTTATTGTTTTTTATAGTTATAATAAGGAGATCCAGTGATCTTGATAAGTAGCTTTATCCAAAAAAAAACAATTTTGGATAATTAGCAATTAATACAAAAAACTAAAGCAAATGCTACTAACTAAACTAGTATTGGACAAGAACTTATTATTTTTAGGTATAAATAAAAACAATGTTGACGTGGTTAACAAAATTTGTATGATAATTTAAAATATTAATTTTAAATTTTTTACTTCAAATAATAATAATGACAATAATAAGCAACTAAAGGATTAAACCATAACAACCATCAAAGCAGGGCTGTCTTTAGGACTAAACGTAATGCAAGGGTGACGAGTTGGGCGTGGTGTCACCTCACCCACCACGGGTGTGAATACCGCGCCGGGTGGGGGTGAAGGAGGGCGTGGTGAGGGCCGGGTGGTGGTGTTCACCAGCGTGAGAGGGTATTTTTTTGACCGTTGGGCATTAAATTTTTTACCGTTGCTTTAATTAAATTTTATTTTTTTATTTACCCTGTATAAATACCAACCTAAACAACTAAATTTCTACACAATATTTCTTCATTTTTCTCTCTAATTTTTTATAAAAATTTCAAAAATGTTTCCATGACAATTTGTAAACAACACAAACCACCCGAACAACCCGAACCGCTCGAACAACCCTATGGGGTGGGGGGGGTTTACATTCCACAACACCCGGAGGTGAACCCGCTGTTAAGTGGCGGATACTGTACAAAGGACATGGTAAGTTGCAAGTGGAGGGATATCCGGTTGAAGGTTGACAAGTTTTCTGGAAATTATAAAAACAAGTTAAATAACCACCGGAGTGGTCAAAGTTACCTTGATATTTTTCAAGACGCGTTAGAAGCGTATAAAAAAGATAATAATGAGTCGGTGTTTAAAATGTTCCACTTTGAGAATTATTGAGAAAGTGCACAAAGTTTGAACAAGTCCCGTTAATGGGACACTCATCGTCTAAACGATAAAAAAACTCATCCGGCCATGACGTTAGCCAATCTAATTCGGATAGGCGTAGCATTAATCTCAACGACTCGGGCGATGAGCTAGAGTTTCCGGAAGAAGCCGCCCGCCCTATCGGAAGAGAAAAAGCAAAACGAACCGCATCATCGTCATCAACCCAAACCAATGAGTACAAGGAGAATTTAAACACTATATCTGACCGGATGACCAACTTCAACGAGATATCCGAGAGAAAGATCAAAATAAAGGAGGCAAAACAAAAAGGCTAACGATATGAGATTTTATTTCATGAACATCGATCATTTGGTCGGCGACGAGCGGGAGAAATTCCTTAAATTGAAGAAAGAAATTGAAGAAAAATATAATATGCACTTTAGTAGTTTTTTTTAGTATTATGTTGTTTTTTCTTTTTAATATTATGTTTTTTTTTAATATTATGTTGTTTTTTAAATGTTATATTGTTTTTTTAAATAAATAATAATTATGTAATTATTACAAAATTGATCACCTTCACCCCACCATTACACACCTGGTTGAAGGTGAGGGTGAGTTCTGACACTGTATACGTGACGCCTACGTGGCATAGAGTGTGTTCTCACCTTCACCCTAGCATTACTCATAGTCTAAGGGTGTGAAGGATGAGCGATAGCATAGGGTCCTTGTTCCAAAGGATCCCAATTTTTTTTCCCGTTTAAGTACTATAGGATGATTAACATATATGAAAAAATACAAACTTATTACTAATTACATTATTTATAGTGGGTCTAATAAGTAAAAAAAACAAAGTTGGGTGCCACCCCACCCCACCCCACACCACATAATTTTTCAGAAATTATATGTTTTAGAGGGGGGAGGGCTATTTTCTATTACTCGAATAGGGCGTCCGAAATCTCGGAAACGGCCTTGCATAAAAGTTTAGTTCGCATTTCGAAAAAAAAATTAAAGTTTAAGGGTTAAATCGTTAAAAGAACTGAGATTTGAAAATGTAGTAGTAACAATGTTCCTTGGCAAACTTGGGCATTTTTTTTTTTAAATTGACGGGATACACACATCTCGACAAATGTGTGTCCGGATGACAAATTGAATCCTAACCCCGTTTCAACCAGAGCCGATTTAGCATAACCGATTTTGAGCAAAGCAAATTGATAATGTTTTAGAATGACTTGTTTTGAACCGAACCATGTTTAACCTAACCCGTCACTCAACCCGCCCAATTTGGAAGACTTAATTATATGCTTGAAGACTCTTAATGCCTAGAACTACATGTTTGGTAGGCAAAAATACCTTTTCCAAGCAATCCATGGATTTTCATATCAATCGTTATGCCAAAAGAAGTTTCTCTCGATTTATGAAAGGCCTCAAACTCCAAAAAATGGTAATCATAACCCGTTCGTAAATAGCGGAATTGGTTTGGGTTAAAAAAAATTCTTTTAGTTCATTTAACGTGCGCAAATTATATAACGGGTTGATTTGTGTCGACTTAATTAAACAATAGGTCAAAATAGGCCACGTTTATAACACTTACTAACTTATTGGAACAAACAAGCACTGTTTGTTGCCACCACCTGATGGTCTCTGCGTCCACCAACGCAACCCCCACCATCGACGACTCAACCGCCACTACCACCACTGCCTCCATAGTTGCCGCTTCTCGGTAGGGTCTCTATTGTCGGCACAATTACCACCATCTTTTAGCTATGAACCTATTTTTACACTTTTTTCTTTCTTTCTAAAACGACTCATCAACCAAACTAATTTTAGTCCATACCCGTTTTGACCAGAACTAAATGATACTTTTTTAAAATGACATGTTTTGACCCAACTTATTCTCACTCAAAACCGGTTTTTACCATAATCTAGTTTGATCCGACACTCAACCTGACCTGACACGCCCTTTTTGGCAGACTTACCAGAGACAATGGAAGCCATGGGAATTGAGAAACTTGGCGTCCGAGAAAAGAAGCCAAGATAATCACATCTAAGTGTGCCACACCATGCCAAAAACCTTGCTTTGGGAACTTCTGATTCAGATCAAAAACTTGCATACATCCTTTCAGGAATCTTTATATTCCAAAGATTCAGAAAATCTTTAGGTACCAATAAACTTATTCCAAAGCTAAGAAACTCACATCTAAGTTTTAAGATATGTTTCAGATTGCTGCTGTAAAATGCCCCTTCTAGACACCAAATTTAACTTTTAGGTTTACTGTTAATTCTTTAAGTCTTATGAATTACTTTAATTTTTGTTACAAATTTTAAAAAACGGGCATTGACCCATTTATAACCTTAAATCAAACCCGAATCTACTAAACCATAATCAAAACACAGACTCCAGATGCTCTCATTTGAGCACAACTCAAACACTTAACAACAGAAGCACAAGAGGTAAATCTAACTTTATAAACCGAACTTCGTGTAATATAAAAGATTGATAAACCTCGAGCAAATTATGTTTTCAAGACCTGTAATTACCTATATGATAAACATGTATACAATCTAGAGTTTTGCAAAGGGCATACACAATTATTAAATAAATAAATCAGATATGTAATACTGTTAAATATAAATTTTTTTATTTTACACTACAAAAATTTATAAAAAGAAGCTTCAAGATAGGTAGATACAAACCTTAAACCCCTTCCATGTTTGTCTCTTCATCAAGCTTTATTAGCCACCGATATAAGTCACTTGCCTCTCATTTGACTCGTCACTTGGACTGCCATGAGGTGCAATCCTCGAGTCCCCCGCTCCTCTTCTTTCCTGAAACATGACATGGTTTTTGTAAACATATTTAACAAATTTAGTTATTTGTATTTATTTATTTACAAAAAAGGTCCAGAAGTATCCTATAACCCAACCTGACCTGTTAATAAAAATTTACCAGATTTTCAACTTAAGCCCGTTTAGGTCTGTTATCCAATCGTTCTAGCCCGCCTAATTTGCTACCACTAGAAGGACAAATGATTTTGCTCTAGTTAATAATAGAAGAACATACATTCATTGGAGACTTGTCTTGGGACTCAAGCATGTGTACAACATGCCCTATTTTGGGTCGCTTCTCGGAGTTCAAATCAACACAAAGTAAAGCAACCCCCAAAGCCCGTTTTAGAATGCGTGAAGAAGGCTTCTCAATCATTTTAGGATCCAAAACCTTTTCCGGGCACCTCTCGTTGACCATTTTTCTGAGCCACTCAGCCAAATGTACCTACAAACGAAATGTTAAAACTAATCAGAAAACATCATTGCGATACAGGATCAACAAGAAAACGGCCCACAAGAGTGATAAACTTCTACAAAAAACTGTTCTTGAAATTTTCTTTCAATGTCATCTTTCCTGTAAAAAACTACAAAGGCCCCATGTTTTTATACAAAAAAAGTAATAAATAAATAAATAAAAAACACTACATTTTCATGTTTTAACTTTTACAGCCATGATTATTGCATCTTTGTTGCAATTATGCATCTTTCTAATGATTATTACAGTCAAGTTGTTTTGTCCAATATTTGTTCAAAATCACTCATTTTACACATCATAATGTATTACCTTTTGTGCATTTCCAACATAGTAATCGAATGGGACCCACAAAACAAAAACGATAACAATGCGTGTGATCAAAGCAATTCAATCAGTTACAACAACCAAACCTCTTCTTGTGGATGTTTATAATCAACCGGATATCTCCCCGTAATCAACTCCATGAACAAAATCCCGAAACTATAAACATCACTTCTCTCGTTTACCATTCCAGTACTTGCATATTCTGGTGCAACATAACTACAAGAACAACAATCAGTTATATTGTCATCACTCTGTGTGTGTGTGCACGCAAGTGAGATAAATAAGAGAATGTACCCTAATGTGCCCATCACACGGGTCGTAATGTAACTCCTATCTGCACCAAGAAGCTTAGCTAACCCAAAATCTGAAACCTTCGAGTTCCATAATTTATCAAGCAAGATGTTACTTGATTTAATATCACGGTGAACTACCTTCGGTTCAAGCCCTTCATGAAGATAAGTTAACCTACAATTTATCATTAAACTCAAAACTATTAACTAATAACACAACATTGATGGCTATAACACAACATTGATGGCTATAAAACAATGGATATAGAGTGAAATTTGTAAATGGATTACGCTTTTGCTATCCCGATAATGATTTTCATACGAATTTCCCAAGTAAGAGGGCTGCAAGGGCCTACATCACCATGAATCCACTGTTCTAAGTTGCCATTATTTACATACTCATATACAAGTATCCTGCAACCAGCATTCAAATTAATGATCAAATTAATAATCAAGTTAAGATCATAAGTTCACTTAAATGAACAAAGATTTAGTCTAAAAGTGTACCTATGTGCTCCTTCTGCACAATAACCTAACAATCTCAATAAATTTTTATGCCTAACTCTACCAATTGCTTCAACTTCAACTTCAAATTCCTTCTCAGCTTGTCCTCTGTGCATAAACCATCAACAAAATCCACATAAACAAACAAATCAACAAACCAGCAAAAACTCCCACTCGTACAATGGGGTCTGAAGGGTGAGATGAGGGCAAACCATACCTCTACCCATAGGATAAAGAGGTTGCTCCCAAAAAGACCCCCGACTCAGAAAAACACAAACATACGACGATAAAAGAAATGGAAGGCATAAAATCCATAAGACCAGAGGTACACCTAAGACTACAGGCAAACCTAGAAAGTAGCTAACACCAACAACTACGACTAAAGGCGACCTAACCTAAATACAGGTCAAATTACGGAGCCCCGCCAATACCAAGCCTTGCGGCAACCCAGGCCCTCCGGCGACCTTCGAGTGAGAATCCGGCTAGATCCTGGTCGGATTCCAGTGAGATTCTGGTCAAATCCTTGAAATTCTAGCAAAATTCTACAAATTCAAGGCAAACCGGTCTTAACAATCCAAAAATGGGCCACAACTAGCCTAAACAAGCACTAAACAAGCCTAAAACATGTCTAAAACCCCAAAAATGGTATGTTTGTGCTATGCGCCTTGCTTATCTCGGGCCCTCGCTTTTTAAGCGCCTACGCCCAAGGCTCACCCTTTGTGCCTTGAGTGTGCCTTGCGCCTTTGACAACTATGAGTCTAGCAAATCCCGCCTAATCTGCCCGTCGCATGTCACTTTTAGTCTTCTTCGATCGAAAAAAAAAACTATGAACATATAATAGATTGAGAAACAAGTAACAACCGATTATTGAGCAAATTTTTAACAGCAACTTGAGTGTTATTAGCAAGAACACCATGGTAAACAATGCCATAACCCCCTTGACCAATCACATTCTCCGCTGCAAATCCATCAGTAGCATCTTCAAGCTCCCTCAATGTATACCAATGCCCCCATCCCAAATGCGAAACCTCAGGACCCACCGTTTCCGCCACCGTCGCCGGATCTTCAACGGCAACCCTCGACACCCCGGGGTACAAAACCCGGTGCCGGTGTCCTCTGCCCATTTCGATTTGGATCCTGGAGTGGCCGGAATCTTCCTCCGGCTTCAACAGCAGCGCTTGCTTTTCAATTCCGGATAAGCGTTGGATTGAATTGGGATCGGGAGTGATTTGCGGGGGGGTTACGATTTGGGGTTTGGTGGATTTGGATCTGGTTTTGGTGAACCAGAGGGAGAGGAGGAAGAGGAGGAGGACGAAGACGGCGCCGGCGGAGACTCCGAGTACGATCCATAAGTGGAGGCCGAAGATTGAGGTTTGATTGGAGAGTTGATCGGCCATGAGTGGGAGTGAGTGAAGATGGTGGATGGCATTATTTAAGTATATATATGAATATGAAGGAGGGTTTTGATCGGCGGCGAGGGGTTTGGAATCGAATGGAGTAAAGAAGTGGGAACCGGCATGTTGCCACAGGAAGCTTCCGAAGACTTTTTTTGTAATCTACTAACGTTTTTATAAAGGGAAAAATAGTATAATCTACGTAGTTCTCTTAAAAATATTAAAATGGACATTTAGCCTGTTTGAAGTCGGCTAAAGACGGCTAAGCCTTTAGGTTTTGCTGGCTAAGCCTTTGAGTTTAAAAGGCTTAGTGATAGGGACCCGTTAAGCAGGTTAGACTTCAAGATAGAGACCCTTTGAACGGGTTAGACTCCAAGAATTAGAGAGGATTAGAGACGCTAAACTTGAATCAATTTTCTACTTAATATTCTCAAGAACTAAAAGGCCTTTTAAGGCTTACAAACACGGAGGGAAAACGAACAAGAATTAACCAAAATAAAATATGGGTATTCCACTAAACCACTAACTAGATAACCGAACACTAATGCAAAGCAAGTAACTAAATAAAGAAAACAAGTTGCATGAATACAACACCCACGTCCCATGTGTGTATTGAGAGGCTGGACACGTGGCATCATGTACGTATCACTTAGCCTCCGAATTTTTTTTGGACGGACAAAGTGTCCATTTTGGTATTTTTCCATTTTATAAATTTAACACCGGTAATAATATATACTCATAGTTTATTATTACAACTTTGGTTTTCTAATTTGTCCTTGATTTCAACTTGTTTTTACTTATAATAATGATTATGAACTAATTAGATAAATATGTAAATATGTGATGATTTTGCTACATAGATTATCATTGATAACAAAAATGAAATTAGAAGTGTTATTGGTTAAATTATGTATGAATTATTATTAGACAATGAGTTATAATTTGAATTATTAAATTCAATTTGCCAAAAAAAAGAAACTTATGAAGAAAAATTATTTTAAGATAGGATAAGTTAGGAGATACTATTTCAATTGTGTTTGTCAGTCCGCATTTTAATATATATTAAATTCACGTATCGTATGATCACGATACAATTACAACGATGGAGACTAAAATATCACTCGAAACAACATTATAAACCAATGTTATTAAAACCAATCGATCATTCTGACCTGTTAAACCAGAAACCGACTAAACTACCTATTCAGTTGCTGCCTCCCATACCGCTCAGACGCTCATATGAAACTTGATATTTTCTAGCAAAACCAGGTTAGGCCGAAGCAGTCATTTCAACAAAAACCGATTCTAAACACCCTTCATGACTATTCATTTTATAATGAGGAAACAAAACAAGCTTGGAAAGCTTCTATGAGTTGACAGGAGACACCAAGAATCCTTGTTAGAGTGGCGAGGATGATTGAGTATGATAATTAAATAGAATCCGGATCTTAAATAGTTTACTTACGCCACTTGGGTTGGTAGCTCATTGGTTAGAGTCGAATGCTCTTTGAAAATCAGTTTTCAAATCCTGGCATCCGGTAGATTAGAAATTGGTGTGGTTTAGAAGTAAAAGTAGATGGGTGTGAGTAGCCATTAAAAAAAATCGTTTACTCCCACATTTATATATAATTTATTTATACCCATGTGCCAATAAGTACATATGGTCATCCTTTGCTTTATCAAAAGAAGGTGTTGCCATCTTCAACATGGCCATCATGGTCCATGGCCATGTGCAAACTACTTTCATTATCATCTTCAACTTGAACAAATTGCTCAACAATAATAGTTGAATTATTACATATTTTAATGGAAAAAGGTAAAAATATCTACTTCATTGATAGTATTATGATACAAGCACACTGAAATGTATATAAAAAGAAACCAGATTACATACCAATGATGTATTAATTAAGTAAAACAAAAGCTATTGTGGTTTATTGAGATGTCTTGTAAGTTGGAACCAGGAAGCCAGCCTTTCTGCATAACTCTACTGTAACTCCCCAACAGGTGCCTCATTCAACCATAGGAAATGAATGAAATCATACAACTTTGCAGTCACACTAACCTGCTCAAACAAACAAACAATGCAATTAAACATAATATATATAGGGCCATAGGGGTGTATTCAATATGCGAGAAACATATAAGCACTTGTACGTAGTGCATGAAAGATATATTGGTAGAGAGAAAGAGAGGCGATTACAAAACCAATTTTGGAATTAGAATCAAAGGGTAAAGAAAGTGTTGGCAGGTCAACCTTGTAAGGGGTCGGATTGAGTTTTCTCATGTGATCAGGGCGCATTTGGTCGAGTTGTTGGGCGCAACGTTCCCTATTCTCCTTGAGTGTTGGCAATTCTTCTCTTTCTTTGTCTTCATACACATACATAATCAGGTCAATTCATGTTTGAAAAAAAATATATGTGAAAAAACAAGACTCTCACCTGTATTTCCAGTCCAATAACACTTCATAAGCTCCTCAACACGCTGTGGAACCACGAAAGCTCTCTTGGATTCGTTAAATGGGTGGCGACATAATATTCTTTCACCTACCTATGATTAAATGATGGAACAGTAACATGAAATTATTAATCATACATAATCCCTTTGGAGAACTTTTTGAATTAAAATTTTTATTTATAAGTAACTTGCCTTTGGTGGTGGTTCGTTTTCCCCTGACATTATGTCTAGAAGGGGGTAACCTTCCTTCCCGTACAATCTAAATGACCGTTTTTTACATGGAATAGAAACCTGTAAAAAAAGATAGACATTTGTGAATGGGACTAAGAATACAACAGCAACATATATAATTCCAAACCTTAGAGACGTCTTCTGACAGCTTAATACGGGGCTGGTTATTAATCTCAACAAGCTTGAAAACACAACCTAAAGCAGCTTGAGCATAACAAGTCACCAAATACGTCCCGATTCCAAAGGCATCAACCTCATGACCCTGAAATTTGAAGTTTATTTAATTTTTTTATGTCGCAGTTTTTTAAATATATAAATGTTTACTTATTAAGATACTCATTACTCGCCTGTTTGTTTAAAGCATCTAGGGTTTCCTCATTGAGGTCATTGCTAGCAGTGATACCAGTCTTTCCAAAACCAGGAACTCCGAATTCATTTTCAATAGTCTGAAAGAATTTTCTTGTTTCACATGACAGATAAGCAAGATCACCAGAGTCTAGTCTGATGCCCCTTGCTTTATATCTGCACAAAACATGTGAATTTACAGAAATATTAAAAATAAAAATAAAAAGAAGCTAAACTATAACATACCCAAGATCATTTAGAGCTAAAGCAACAGCACAGAAATTAGGAACACCACTCTTCATAACCTGGAAGATATAACACAACACAATTGTGCTGATTAGTAATGTAATTGTTAAATCAACCGAATTTTTCTGTATTACATTATACATTTTAAAGAAAATTATGACTTACATCATATGTGTCTACAAGAGCTAGAAAGTTGTCAGGAAATGCTAGGGCGTATGAAACAAAGGCCGCCAGCTCACTCTGATTAGTCTCACCAAAAACACCCCTCAATATACTTGGCCTCTGAAACATGTAGGGGAATAAAATAGATAATAAATGAAAAAATTATAAATATATATAACGGATAATATAAACACGACACATAAATTACATATACAAGTAAACCTTTAGTTTGCTTAACCATGTCTGCACAGCACTAACAAAGTCCTCGCATATTCGAGAACCATCATAACTTTTAAGAGATTTTTCTATAATCTCATCAGGTCCCTACAGATCAAAAAACTGATTATCAACTAAAAAACTTTGTAAAAACATACATAATACACTAACCATGAATGAAACAAAAAGGTTATATGTTACACTAACCATGAATGAGCTAACAAACGCATGTGAATGTGTTCCACGAAGCGGTATTCCAAATATTTTTCCAGCTGCACAATTGCTGTCAACATACAACAAATCAAAGAATATGAGTTGTAGAATCACATTTTGACCATTTTATTTTTGAAGTATAAGATGAAACAAAATATAAATTCATGGTTCTCCAATAAACAGTGAATCATTTCACAATCTAACAGGAACCCACACCATTTAAGGAGGAATAGATGTGGTCAACAGGATCACCTTGTTGCATCAAATCCTCCCATGTAGCAATATCTTGATGCACCTATGCCACCATCTGGGCCCTAAACATGAAATTAAACAAAATATTATAAATTTAAGGCAAATTGGATTTTAATAATCTAAACTATGACCCATTGGCCGATAAAAATCCATACTGACAATTTAACCAATAGCATTCCCAACATTCACTTTCATTGCCAAGGGCAATCCCAATAGCATAATCATCATAGATTTGCACTTGATTTCCACTCGTTTTCGCTCACAATGATGATTATGAACGATACGAGGAAACGTATAAGCGAAATCGAGTGAAAATCAAGTGTAAATCTATGATGATTATGTTACTTGGATTGCCCTTGGCAACGAAAGTGAAAGTTAAGAGTGCCATCAGTCAAATAGTCAGTATGGATTATTATCTGCCTATGGGTTATAGTTTGGATTACTAAAATCCAATTTGCCTTAAATATAAAAACATTGAATATGTTGATGATAAAAGAAAGCAGAAATTTTATAAGAACCTGCGCCCGCCTTAGTCCAAATTCAAGAAGAAGTTTGGATTTTCCAGCAACAAAACGATGCCTTGCAGCATTTGTAGTGACTAGTGATGCATAATTTATAAGATTTACGAAAGGAGTTTCCAACAGTTGAACCACCTTTAATAAAAAAGACATGTAATACTTATTAGATCTAAGAACTTTTATTTGAAAATGTTTTAAACAATATCTTGCAGAATTAAGCAGTAATAATGACTCACAGCCACAGGACCCTCAACCCTCATCAAGGGTACTTTGGGAAAAACAGCTGAACCCTCAGGAATAGCATACACTTCAACATCAGAACAATCAATTCCTTGAAGATAATCAAAGAATCCATCCTAAATTCATCATAATAGTAATAGTTAGGGAACACTTAAATAAGATTTATGTCTAGATAACACCTAAAAACAGCAACAAATCTAACTTAATTATGGCCTATTTTAGTACTTCTAATTCATCTAATTTGATGATTACCTCACATGTAGGAGGTAAAGTCTCTCGAAGAAATGTAATCTCGTCCTTCGAGATATTAAAATTTGCAATGAACCTTATGCACTCTTCAAGTCCAGCAAAAACAGTGTACTCACCACCAAACGGATTCTTGCGAAAATATAAGTCAAATCTGAAAAAACTCAGTGTTTGAGATATTAAATTTTTCAGAAGGATCTTGCATTGAATCAAACATCAAAATTCAATCATAACAGTAACTGAAACATTAATTCAATCTGCACTGCATCTAGATCTTTTAATTATAAGTCAAAGTATTCAGTATCCATCACAAAAGTCAAAATTCCCTAATTATGCTCAAACTTGCATGCCCTAGCCCTAGAGCCACTTCAAACATGGAAATCACAACATTTTCACACTTAATCAATTAATTACATCTAGAAACGAACAACAATCACCACAGAACCAAATCACAAAAATTAAAATCATATAACGAGAAAACCAGAAATTGATGAACTAACACAGCTCGTTCGTTATGCTTTCCAGCTTTCCAGTAGGCATAAGCCATGGTGAACTGATAGAGATCTGTGAGAAGCGGCGTAACCATCGGATTGGTCGGACCGGCGATCGTCGCCGGCCGATGATTCCGTTCTTCATCATTCACGTCACCGTTAACTTTAGGTTTCACGTCCATTCTATGTAGTCAATCAAAACGAGAGATATTCTGTAAGATTCGTAATTTCCGTCCCCTTATCTACTACGCATATGTATGTGTGTGAGCGAGAAAGGAAGGAATATGTGTGTGAGCCTTTAAGATATGTAGGAGGTTTATAGAATCGGAAAAAGAAGAGAACGAAAAGGACGGAACGGGTGGTTGCCGGCAGGTAGTGGCGGCGGCGACGTCCCCGAAGTGGGGTTGTGTTGTGATTCTGCACTAGTGTACTGAAATTTTGGGTCCTTTGAAACCAACCTTTTTCTTTTAGTCAAGATTCCGGGGCTGTTTGTCAAGTGCTGAACCATTAAGTGTTGAATAATTAAGAGTTCTGAATGGTTTAGCGTAATTTTTCAGCTGAACCATTAAGAGGTAAAATGATCTATTAAGAGGTGGGCTGTCAGCAAAACAAACACCTCTTACCTCTAAACGATTCAGAGGTAGTCTCTTAATGTAATCATTAATAGGCTACCAAACAGCCCCTTATAATACCAACTAAGAATATTTTTATCACTAATCCGTAATTTCAAACTATTTTCTTACGTTGTGGGTTAAAGAAAATTAATGCCGTTAGATTTTATATGACGTGAACATCTGCAAACCGTCGGAAAGTCGAGTCAAGCTAGTAATGGTCTCGTGGTGGATTTTGAAATAGGCTCTATTTACAAACTTAAAAGGTGGCCAATTGGTGAAAGGTAGGTAGGATTATTGGCCAATTGATAAAAAGTGAAATTATTAAAATGCAATAATCCAAACTTAAAAGAATTTATGTTATATTTTGGCTAATTAAAAAATTAAAATAAGGGGTTTTTTTAAATGTGTCTTTATTTACAAAAGTAATTTATAGAAAAAAAAAACTAGTCATTTTCTTTTTGGAACAGCAAATGATGTTATTAGTTACATAATTTTATACACTTTGTTTAGTGTTTACGAGTAATCATAAAGGCCAAGAACCGACTATCGAGACTATAGATTGGACTATCTAGACATGTGTTTCGTGAAATGAATCCAATCAAAAACTGATGATTCGGCTTTCTGTTTTTCTAAAAACCGACCCCCTCTCTCTCTCTCTCACACACACACACACACACAGGTGCATCCATTGGGCCACCGTCTTTTTTCCTTCGTCACACTCTTGACTCTCTCCTCATGTCACAGAGACGGCTCAATAGTATAATAGCATAAAGTAAGGGCATGAGGCCTAAAAAAAGGGTTTCCTCTATGTGGAGGTCATGAGTTCGAATTTTGCAAGGTGCACTTCATAAAAATTAGGAACACTCTCTGCAGATTCGAATTCCTTGGGGGTTGTATGGGTAGACTGATGTACGAGTCTCCCCTGGTGGGATGTGCCAGTTGAGCCCACGCCGTTAAAAAAAAAAGTCACGTGTCCTTAATCATATGATCACACCTTGGTCCCCAAATTATCACATAACACAGTGATGAGACTCATGGTTCGAAACCTTGCAATTTCCTCTGCAATCATTGTAAATAACTGAAACTATAGTTATTTACGTTTACAGAAGTTGTTAATCTGTTCATTTAATATGTATTTTCATATTGTATATATGTAGATGTATTTGAGTAAAAAACATTAACATGTTCACGTCCTTTACTAAATACATGTACAAATAGTATGGTTAATATTTCTGGTAAGAATCACTTTACTAAATGTTGGTATTACATACAGGGGCGGACCTACGTTCACCGGAGGGGGTTCACCGGAACCCCCGAGTTTCGAAATTTATATAGAACGGTATGTAAAAAAACTGGGGTGAACCCCTTAAAATATATAGAGTGAACCCCCTGAACAAAATTCCTGGATCCGCCACTGATTACATATGTCACGTTTGTTCAAAACTAATGTCGAAAACCAACATCGAACTCTAATAAAAAGTTATTTCTAGTAATAGTGTAAAAGAATCTTGATGCATAAACTTTTTTTAATGCAATAAAAAAAGCTAGAAAGGAAGGAACACGTGTGTACCAATTCACAATCCAATGACTTTTTTGTATCTTATCAGAAATTGGATCCTTAATTGAAAACGAACCTCTCCAAGTACACAAAAAACATGGCGATGTCTTAGTTGAATATGAACCTCTTGAAGTAAGTAATAAGCAAAAAAATGTTGGTATTATATAATATACATTAGGTTAGAATCTCGTGTATTACACAGATTGAATAAATGTAATGTTATTTACTAAATAATAAAAAATTATGTCTTAAAAAACATACGTATTACATTGGTTGAATAAACCCGTATATTACACATATAATGTAATCTGTATTATATAATAAGTAAAAGTTTTTCAATGTCACGTGTCATTCTCATCATCTTTTTCCCACATCTCTCTCTTATTAAATACAAATCTCTCTTTTATTAAATACACATCTATATTTTATTAATAGTACATTTTAAAGAAAATACTAATTTTTGTATTAATAAATCTTTTACATATTTTGACGATTTATTTGTTAACTAATTATATTGTATTTCACGGGTTTATTCAACCCGTATAAAACACGTGTTTTTAAAAAATAATTTTTTTATTACTTAATATATAATATTATAATTATATTTATTCAACCCGTGTAACACACAAGATTTTACCCTAGTATGTTAATAAATACACGCATCAAAATATGTCTTTAAAAATGTATTTTGACGTGACAGTTATAAATTCTGTTAAGTTAATTTTTAAAACTTTTTTTTAATCGGCTATTAATTTTTTTTATATAATTAATAATTGTTAGTTCATATTAAATTTATTTACTTAATGATACAATAATAATCCATATTTAAATAATAAACATCCATAATTAGATCAATATTTAATAAGAGAGAGAGAAAGACACGGAAAAAAATGTTAAGGATGCACTAGAAAGTGACATATGTCACTTTATTTTACTTGTTTATTATATACTAGCTTAGAATCCCGTGTATTACACGAGTTAAATAAATATAATGTTTTATAATTAGTAAATAAAAAATTACATTTTTAAAAAACCCGTGGGTTAAATAAAATATAATGTAATCTTTTAACACATACACTAATCAAAATATGTCTACTTTAACGGGCAGTTATAAATTATATTAAGTTAATTTTTAAAACATTTTTTTTAACTTGGTATTTTTTTTATGTAATTAATAAATGGTAATTTATATTAAATTCATTTGTTTAATAATATAATAGCAATTCATAATTATATAAAAAATATCCATAATTAAATTGATATTAAATATTAAAAATATATATTCTTTTAATATAGTATTAAATAGGAAATAGAGGCGAGAAAACAAAGCTGAGATTCAACCATAAGCTGACAAGTGTCCATTTTTTTACTTGTTTATTAGTATAGATGATAGATGAGAGATTCAACCCTAATATTTACTCAACTTGTGATCTTTAGTTATTTTGAATACATTTAGAAAAAGGTTTGGGGAGCTTTTTGTGTTTATCCCCAAACTTATAACAGCTAATTTTAAATGTAATTATACGAAACTTATAACGGCTAATTTTAAATGTAATTATACGAAACTTATAACATTTGTGATACTTTTCAGTTAGAAGCGTCACCCACCCAGTTTTAAGTAAAGAATTTCAAGAAGCGTATAATTAACGTACATATTGTGTTTAACTATGTTATGTAACATTATTATGTAATCGGATAACCATTCTATTTTCTCCTTCTCGTTATAAATGATCAACATAATTACATAACAGGATTTGTTACATAAATAACCAACAATGTATGCATCAAAACACATCAATCAACCCTAATTGCGTTAATGACTCAAAAAAATTTGCATGTTATATCAAAGACCAAACTACCTTAAACATGAAAATTGTAACACTTGTTAAACATTAAGGTGATTATAGTTAAATTTAATAAATTATCATATCATTAAGAATGGTGACTACTGTTTTAATTAATCATCTTCAAATGTTGATTACTAGTTTAATTTAAAATATTATTTTTTCAACCGCTTCTTTTGGAAAAAAAATGATATGGCGATTTTATATATCTTTCTATTGAATATTTAGTTGTTTATTTGTTTTACTTGAAACTTTTCATTAATATTTTAAGTAACAACTCAATTAATTTAATTAGAGGAAAAAAATAAACTTTGGTCAAAACTTAGATCTAAGTTAGCCCACCTTCCAGCAAGTTTCTTGTTCTAATAAGACCTAAATCACCTAGGCCGGTTTATTAAGTTAGCCCACCTTCCATTAGTTAGATCTAACGCCAAAATCACCTATGCCGGTTTTTCGTCTGGTTTCTTGTTCTAACAAGTCTATCCGTAATATCTGGGTGAGGGTGAAGGGTTTTCAATGCCACGTAGACCAGGGCTTCCATCAACCTCCCTCTCACCTAGGGCTGACAATTTTTGACACGTACCTGTTAACACGACACGACACGTAATTAACATGTCCCATGTTTGACCTTAACAGGTTTCGTGTCTTAAACAGGTCGACATGTTAAGGACATGTTAAATTCGTGTCTTTACAGGTTAAAAATATGTTAACCTGTTAAGACCCGTTAGAGACATGTTAACACTTCACATCCTATTTTCATCTAGATTGTAGGCCGATTCCATTAATTAAATTCGCATTTATTGGTTTTTGGTTTAAAAAGATTTTGGATTTATTATGTTAATGGATGTTATGATTGGACTTTTTAAAATTTTATTAAGTTTTGACATTTTTTTTCTTTTATGACATATGTTATATTTATCCTCTTTTTAAACAGGTCCCTTAATAGGTGACATGTTTCTAAACAGGTCGTGTGTGTTTGGAAAAAGTGACACGATTAGTTATCGTGTCGTGTTGAACACAATAGGTCTTCTTGTCTTATCGTGTCGTGTCTGACATGTTATGTCAGCCCTACTGTCACCTAGGTGTGTAATGGTGTGGGGTGAAAGCCTATATAGTGACACCTACAAAAATCAACAACTTTTGGCATCTCCCCCATTCTCATGCCCGTACCACCATCACCTTGCCCCTCTCACGCCCCCACTCGCCCCCATCCGGCGCGGTGTTTCACCCCCATAGTGGGTGAGGTGGCACCACGCCCCAACCCACCCCACCACTACACACAGTCTAAACTTCACCATTGTCGTCGTCACCGCCACCCCTACCACTGGTGCCACTTTCGCCGCCACCAAATTCTAACTTCTTTAAAAATATATTTAAACAAACATTATTATTTTGTTAAATCAAGTACACTACAAATTCGATTTTTTTAACAAATTTCAATTCAAATATAGTTTTCTCTTCTAATTTTAGTTCTTTATAAAAAACTAGGTTAGAAAGTTGTTTTTTACACGGGTTGAATAAAAAAAATATTAAATTATTAATAATGAAACTTTAGGAATTATAAAGTAAATATTAAATAGTATTGAATATTTAAAAATTAATAAAAGAAATATTAAATAGTTAGTAAGAAAATATTAAACATTTATTAATGATGAAAAAATAAATAGGATAAAGAATATTGTGATAACAGAATTATGAAACGTGCCATAACAAATTACTTATTTATTAGGTATAAATTTGTAAAAGAAACATTCAGAGAGTTTATGTGAAATCATTTTGCCTTTTTAGTACAAAATTATTTGCTTTTAACGTCCATTCAACAAATAATTTTATAAATTGTAAATATATTTAAACATCTTATATCAATAAATAAAGGTTAGTTTGAATAATCAAGATTGAAAAGTCCCAACAATGTGTAATGGGTCAATGATTTTGACTTTATATCTTAATGAGACAAGCTCAACATTACTCCTTGTTCAACGATTTATGCTGAGTAGTGACAACCAAGTGACTTAGGTGGCCAATCATTATTGTACTTTGTAATTATTAACGGGTGCTTAAGAATTAATTTCTTATTACGCATCATATTACACAATAAAACCCATATTTTTTTATCCGATGATATAGAAAGTTGGATTGTCTACATATTACTTTTTTAAATCCTATCAATAATTTTGCTCTGGGTGAGATTTTACTAAGTAAGATTATTATTTTTGATTGTATATAATTAAAAAAAGAATTATATAAAGCTTTCTTAGCAATAAGCCAAAAACATTTGTAGGGGTCCGTTTCATATATTTTGGTCAAAATCACCAAAGTCAAAGTGACAGGGAACACTAAAAAACAACACGTCCCTCCAACTTTGACCAACACTACATCTACGTGACTACGTCCACACTTGTCTAGAGACATCTATTTCATAAGTTGTTGTGAAATACTATCATGCGCGTTACAGCGAGCATGTGTTATGAAAGTATGTTTGAAATATGTTATTTGCTTGTTTGGTTTCAAACATAAAATTGTTGAACAAAAAAGCATCGAACAATAATATCATGGCAAATGATGAAGAAGTGACCTTGTCGAAATTAAAAAAAAAACAAAAAAAGTGGTTTAATGAAAAGATAAAACCACGTAAAACAATCGAGAAATAAACTATAAAAGTAAAACCCGAATAAAAAACCAAAATTAAAAAAACATGCGTTTCGATAGAAAAAAGTAAAAATAAATAGTTATGAGATTTGAATACAATCGTGCTTTTGAATAAATTAAAGATTGTCTACATTGTTGGCGAATCCCTGGTCGTCCCAGTGGCTATGTGCGTGAAAGGCGGCTAGGAGATTGGTGTTTGAGTGCTAGTCAAACTCCTACAATTAATTAATCAATTAATTAGTAATAGTTGATAATTATCGGATGTCCTACATGAGATAGATTTGGAGTTGTTTTATGATTATCATGTATTTAATTAATTGTAATCCTAGATATAGTACAACGCGTTTAGGTTTACTATATATACCGCGTTCAATGGGTAGGGATTATGTATGAAGTTTTGAATTAAGTTTCTTTATAATAAACGTTGGGTGTTAGCCAATATCGTTGTTTAGTTTTCCGAGTTCTATAACCTGTTACCGATTTAGTCTTTAATTGGTATCAGAGCGGTTAAGCTCTTGACCTGTTTTGGTATTCATTGATCACAACCGTGATCGATTGAAAATCCGAGGGCCAATCAAGTAGGATCAGAAGTTCGTGGAGCAATTCAAACCGCGCTCAAAGGGTTGAATTGGAGAATCCGTTCCATCGATCAAAGTTGTGATCGTGGGATCATCTAAAGTTATCGATCAAAGCCGTGATCGAGAAGGAAGGAAGATCAGGTCAAGTCGTGATTAGAAGAGCCAACTTAGACAGAAGCTGATGTCAACCTGGTGAATCCAACCGAAGGAAGGAAATCGATCCTTACTTTCAAGCGACCTTGCATATTCGAATTTGATTTCAAGTGGGAAATCGATCCTGATCAACTGGCTCACCTACTTGCCTGAAATTAATTGAAGACTGATCAAGAAGGACCCGTTCAAGACCAGCGATCAAAGCTGTGATCGCAACAGAAAGTAAAATTGAGGCTTAAGAAGTGATCAAGAATACGAACAAGAATCCGTGATCGCTAATCTGTGCCAAAGGGTTCCACCGTGAGTTAAAGGGCTAGTTCGGCCAAAATTGGGACCTGAATCTACAATTTTTGTTCCAGCCGTTCAAGAAAAAGGTGAAATTAATTTCTTCAGTCAACATCATCAGCAACTCAAGTCAAAACAGAGAAGAAGACCTACTGTTGATTTTTTCTCCGATCGCAAGAACAAGAACCGGGAGACTCAAGCAGTGTGCTTTCCGGTAGCCGGTTGACGGGAGAAAAAGAAGGGATTACAACTACGAGAAAGTAGTTTCTATCAGAAGAACAAGAGAAGTAGGCGCTGATTTAAGAAGCAGCAGAGGTTACTGTGATCGGTGGTGCACAAGGAAGAACATTTGTCATATTCTGTCAGGGTGGTTAGTCGTTACATGCAAAACCAGAGAGAATCACATGCGGTTGCTATAAAACAAATTCTACGTTATCTACGGGGAACGGTTTCCTATGGGATAACATATGAAGGTCGTGAAAGTTTGAAATTGGTGGGATATAGCGATAGCAGTCATAATGTTGATCCGGATGATGGCCGAAGCACTACGGGTCATATTTTCTATCTTGGCTCTTCGCCAATCACGTGGTGTTCACAAAAACAAGCTACCGTGGCTCTATATTCATGCGAGGCTGAATTCATGGCAGCAACTACAGCTGCGTGTCAAGCAATTTGGCTTCGAGAGTTACTTGCAGAATTGACAGGATTAGAGAAATAAAAGGTGCTAATTCTGGCTGATAATAAATCAGTTATTGCGTTATCAAAGAACCCGGTCTTCCATGGTAGAAGCAAACACATCCATACACGGTATCATTTTATTCGTGAGTGTGTGGAAAACGAACAGTGATGGTTCAACACGTATGTGGAGACGAACAAAAAGCAGATCCATTAACAAAAGCCTTGGCGCGAATCAGGTTCAAGGAGATGAGACAATTACTTGGTGTGCAAGAATTACCCGAGACTCAGAAATTCATGGGGTGATTGTTGGCGAATTCTTGGTCGTCCCAGTGGCTGTGTGCGTGAAGGGCGGCTAGGAGATTGGTGTTTGAGTGCTAGTCAAACTCCTACAAATAATTAATCAATTAATTACTATTAGTGGATAATTATTGGATGTCCTACATGAGATAGATTTGGAGTTGTTTTATGATTATCATGTATTTAATTAATTGTAATCCTAGATATAGTACAACGCGTTTAGGTTTACTATATATACCGCGTTCAATGGGTAGGGATTATGTATGAAGTTTTGAGTTAAGTTTCTTCATAATAAACGTTGGGTGTTAGCCAATATCGTTGTTCAGTTTTCCGAGTTCTATAACCTGTTACCGATTTATTCTTTATACATGTGAATAAGTGATACTAAATCATGAAATTGATGGTTGATAGTATTTGAAATAAAATTTTGTGTTCCAAATCATAAATCATGATATTGATGGTTGAATAAACGATACAAAACAAGCAAACAACTAAAAATTTGTGTTCCTATGTCTCTAGATTGGAAATGAAATAAAAACCGGAGAGAGAACAATCCTTGTTCACCATGTGTAAATTGAAAATAATATTCAAACTAATAACACGCACAACCAAAAGAAGCAAAATAAAATATACTAGTGTGGTTGTTCGCTAATACGACGAGTACAAATGATAAAAAAAAAAGTAAAACTGATAGTCTGTAAGAACGACGAGTATGGATGATGAAAAAGTATAAGTGTGAGGAGATGCGACTTGAGTTTATTGTGTTGTTTGGGAACTTAGATTTTAGATTACTAGATTTTCTAAAAAATTAGTAACAAAAATATAATAATAAACTAAAACCACATTTGTTCAGGTTTCATATTTAAGAATATTGCATTTGTTTTAAACTAGTAGTAGTTAAAATTTTGAACACACCATGAGCAAACGACACAAATAGCTAGATAACAAATAGCACATCTTGACGCGATCCTTTGTAGTTTGTACTAATTGAACTATTTAACCAAGTTTAAGATCCATATCCATGCACAAGGTTTTGAAATAACAAAACTAGACCATTCAACTTTCCCAAAAGATCAAAACGTCATCAAGGGGAGACTCAATTGGTGGCTTAAAACGAACTAAAAGCCTTAGGCCCTTTCAACAAAGGTTATGTCATAAACCTTTCTCCTTTATCTGGGCTTGAGACCGACAATAATAAACTAAAAAGCTTATACTTTGCGGAGTTAAAAAAAACTGTTCCAGAGAATAAGTCAACAAGCATTAGTTAGAGATGTTAAAAAAAGGGAGGGTCATGTCATAAACCCCCCTCCTTTATCCAAGGCGACGGTTCATCTCTTACAGTCTTACCCTAAATCTCTTCAGGGATGTTTGGCATTTCAGCGTTTCCTAATTCCTATCCTTGCTTCAGGGAATAAGTCAACAAGCATTATGATATTGCAGGCCGGTACTTGGACCTTGGTCTTGAACAGACGTTCCATTTTTCCACTAATCCTAGCCCAGTTGTTCCATTTATCCATTAAGTCCAGCCGAAACCTATGTATATAAAAAAATATGAAAAATTGAGGCCTTTGAAATTTGGTGACTCAAAAGCAGAGCTTTACTTGCTTTTACCCAAAGGACGCCACTAACATCATCTAAATCGAAATTATATTATGAATTTTACAAGATGTGTGAAATTCTATTAGGCTCAATGCATCATGTAAGCCCAAAGCTCACTTGATGAAAAAAAAACACCACTAAGGGTAAAATTGAATGATTCATTTACTTAACCCCTAAAAGGTAATTTCTGTGTTTAATGGAAAACCACCACCAACGCTTTCGTTCTATATTTTATTTTCCATTTATTTATCATCAGGGCCACTCCATTGGGCATGCGGGCAACACACCCGTAGTGGACCTAACATTTCGAGGGGCCCCAAAAAAATCAAGGCTTTAAAAAAATAAAATTATTGGCCTTTTTAACATTTCAAACCTTGGTTTTGAAGTTTGCATTCTTTTATAAATATGGAAGACTTCAAAGTTTTAGGTAAGGAGGCGATGTGGGATGAATGTAATTTTAAACAAATGAGAAGGAACATTAAACCCCACTGTAAGGAACAAGAATCGAACTTGGGACCTGCTGATTGAAAGGATGAGTGCTTAACAACTCCTCTACCAAGATATTTGTGAAATTCTTTAGCTACGATAAGTTAAAATGTATAGATGGAAGATTATATTGAAAGAAAAAACACAACAGTGAGCATTCCAGTTCATAATTTATGTATTAAAAGGTATATAAATTTTATGAAGTCATCAGTTTCTTAAATCCGGTCCGACCGGTGAACCTCTAATGCATCCGGTTCGATGTCCGGTCCGGTTCTGAAAACATTGATTTTTAAAAAAAGTATTATTGGATCAAATACACGTTATACATGGGCCTTTTTTCGGCTCGTGTAGAGCATTCGAATCCTCGAGACCGCCTCTGTTTATCATATGTTGCATGGGGTGGTTAGAGCTCTGGAGTCTTTTGTTGGTTGGTTCCAAGTTCGATCCTTGCCTCAACAACTTTTTTTGTGGGTTTTTTTTTCTCTTTTTAGATTTTTTTATTTGTTTTTATTATCTTTTTTTAAATTATAGGCATACTGCTTTTTTCCATCTATGGCTCAATCTTCAAAACCGATCCTCCTCAAACTCCGTACAATCAAAGATTCCGTCTGCTTAAAACCATTTGATTCGACTTGAATTGTTCGTTGCGTCATTCTCAACCGGCATTAGAAAGGGGAAAAGAAGACGAAGGTAAAAAGAGATGCGATGTGAATAGTGATTTCTCATAAATAGAGATATATCGTATCTTTCTAAACCCTTTTTGTATATTACAGGATGTTTTAGGGACGCTTATGGAAGCTGGAATTGAAAGAAATCCTTATTTTTATCGTCGAGTTTTAAGAAAATAATATAAATAGATGAGAGTGCTCTGTAAGTATTTTTGTAATATTATTATTATTATTATTATTATTATTATTATTATTAACTTCTTCAAATATATAGAAAATGCATTGTCATCGAGAAATTAGGTGAAAGTCACCAGGGACGAAGCATAAAAGTTGGTGAGCGGGTCCGCTAACATTTTCTGGATGAAAAAAAAAAAATTTGAGTTTTATTTTGCTTTTTTCATGCTTTCACGGCCTCACCAACCCCAACCCATTTATTTTATATTTTATGCCCTTCACCAACCTCAACCCATTTTCATAATAAATAAATATCTTTAATTAATTAGTATACTATTTTTAAAAATTATACACCTCATACAACTTACCTCATTTCCTATCTTACGTCCAAATTTACTAAAAATAAATAACCATAAACACATCAAATTTAAAAAAAATACCAATTTAATCATCATGCAACTTGGTATTAAAATATTAAATATTTAACACTACTTATTTCTTCACAACATACGCATGTTCGATGTTTTAATGTTTTTTACTATAAAATGATACATACTAATGACAATGAATGCAACTTACATAACTTTAATATTAAATAACATATTAAGCCTTAAATTACCAAAAATAAAAGAGAATATATGAATACTTCAAAATAACAAGAAAAAAAGGCGTGCCACCAACTCCTTGCCCACCATGGCAACCGGACCGGATCAAAGTCCCTCCCACTTCACCAACCGCTGACCCAACCCTTCTCTACCCTCTTCACAATCTCCCCCTATAAATACTCCTTCCCTTTTCATTTCATTTCAGGCTCACCACCACTTCATCTTCTAAACAAATTTGTTAATCTCAACTCACCATACAATCCGATCACATGGCGGCGGTCAACAACGGCAGCGATCAACCTGCGAAACACCAAGAAGTTGGCCACAAGAGCCTTCTTCAAAGTGATGCACTTTACCAATACATTCTTGAAACTAGTGTTTACCCGAGGGAACCCACGCCCATGAAAGAGCTACGTGAGGTTACCGCGAAACACCCTTGGTAAGTTAATTGCCATTTCATGCATGGATTCTGTTAGCATAATACGTTATGTCGGGCTCTTTTTATACTGCTATTTTATTTTAGCATTTTTAGGCAGGTTAACCGAAATAGTTATTTTTTCTATACTTTTTCATAATATTGAAACGACCTTAGCCGTTTTATTTCTATACATGTTATCAATTTACATATTCAACGTTCTTGATTTTTTATCGTCTTGTTTGTTTATGATATGGAATAGGAACCTGATGACCACATCAGCCGATGAAGGACAATTTTTAAACTTGCTTCTGAAACTCATCAATGCCAAGAACACGATGGAGATCGGTGTTTACACTGGTTATTCACTTTTGTCCACAGCTCTAGCTCTCCCCGAAGATGGAAAGGTAAGATTGTAATTTTGAAATATTTTACTGTGTGTGTATCATTGAATAATATTAAAAATGATTATAAAAGTTATATAAAACAAACTATTCTTCAGATATTGGCTTTGGACATCAACCGTGAGAATTATGAAATCGGTCTTCCGATCATTCAAAAGGCTGGTGTTTCTCACAAGATCGATTTTAGAGAAGGTCCAGCACTTCCTGTTCTTGATAAAATGCTCGAAGATGTAAGTATATATTCTCCTTTGATATTCTCAAATTATATAGAAGTTCTCAAATAATCTATTCCCTACCTATATATATAATATAATAAATAAACATACATACACTCGTATAGTATAGGGTAGTGGAAAAAGGTAAAATATAGACGAATATTATCTCTATCTAACAGGATAAAAAGATAGATAGACTTTGATATAATATATATATATATATATATATATATATATATATATATAATGAAATAATATTATAATATTTAAGAATTCTTGACTTTCTTATTTGCAGGAAAAATTCCATGGAAGTTTTGATTTTATTTTTGTTGATGCGGATAAAGATAACTATCTTAACTACCATAAAAGATTAATTGATCTTGTCAAGATTGGAGGAGTGATCGGCTATGACAACACTCTTTGGAATGGATCGTTGGTGGCACCACCAGATGCGCCTCTAAGGAAATATGTTCGATACTACAGAGACTTTGTGTTAGAGCTTAACAAAGCGTTGGCTGCTGATCCCAGAGTGGAGATATGTCAGCTTCCGGTTGGTGATGGAATCACTTTATGCCGTCGTGTAAGCTAAACTCGGCGATTGATACAAAGATGTGGTCGCTAGATCATCGATGCTTTATGAGCTCAAGGCTGGCCTAAGCTCGTTTATTATGTAATCTTTTTCGGTTGTAATATTGTTTGTTATTATCCAAAATCATGATAATACAATATCTTTTTATATAACTGTTTGCAAGATAGACATGATGTTATCATAACAATAATCATTTCTTATTATTTGTAACATATATAGTATTATGTTCAAGTAAAAATAGTTTTTAAAATAAAAAGGGTGAGAAAGATTTAAGGTTATTAGATCAAGATGTAGAAATGATTTAATGGTTACGATCAAATGTGTCACACCTTCAAAATCCACTAACGGAGTTTTACCGTTAGGAGCGTGACATACCAGGATCTCAGTCATTAGTTACTTTGAACGACTCTATATGAGTTTAAGAAAACCACTAGTATTGCTCATAGTCACGATTCAACACTAGTAATGAAAACACTGATTTAATGTAAGACTTGCGGAAACGAAAAGTTAGATGAAAAGCATGCGCCAAAACAGTCGCGTCAAAAATAAACAATTCAACAATAATTAAAATAAATAGTTCTTGAGTTTGAAAAATGATGGACTTCGAATGCATGCATGCCTTAGCTTGTGCTTGTACCTTAATGACCTGGGAAAACATGCTAAAACGTGTCAACACTAGGTTGGTGAGTTCACAGGTTTCAATGTTTGTAAAGTTTACTAGATAATACCATTTACAATTTATATCATAGGTAGTACATGTTACTAAAGCGTTTCGACACCGAAGCTGACTGTTATGTTTGTACTGCCTCCCACCATGACTATCATAATCAATGGTGAATATTTAGGTCAATGTTACACCCGTTCGACTTCCCGTCGTGTTAGCGCGACTAACGCGGGTGGGGCTTGTCAATGCCCAGTAGTACTACTCAAGATTACCTCTCTAACCCATATACTAACGGTTCGATAAGTAAGGACTTTCATGATATGTTTGCGCTTAGTACACAAGTGATATAAAAGAAATGTAAGATCTAAATGTTCGTACCCATGTTTTCTCCCCCAAGTTTAACTCATAAGAAAAGGGGCCGTGAAACTCACCTTAGAGTATGTGCGAAAGAAAACGAACTTAGAATGCTTGACGACTAACTGCCACCTATAAACACCGGTTCATAAATGTGTGTTTGTGCAAGATGATAGAAACCCTTAGTATCCAAACAATACTATTGCTTAAGTGTTTAGAAAAGGTTTGCAAGTTTGACCAAGTTTGACTAAGTTTGACCAAGTTTGACTAAGTTTGACCAATTTTGACTAAGTTTGACCCGACGACCCGTTGGTGACCTGTTTAGTGACTGAATGTTTGTTCAGTATAACACTTCTATATTATACACAATGATCATGCTGTAGCACTTAGCAACAAATCCTATTTGTTCTAACAAGATAACAAGTTTCCATAAATAGCAGGTTTCTATAAATAGAAAGTTTCCAAAAATAGCAAGTTTCTATAAATAGAAAGTTTCCAAAAATAGCAGGTTTGTTCGGGACTCATGTTTCCTAGAAACTATCATCATTGATATATTCATAGGATCACTCTAACATGTTCTAGTTCATCACATCACATAACAATTGTCTAGAACCTAAACATGCAAATCATAATTCAAGACAAAGTTGCTATCTTTAGTAACCTATGACTAGCATGCGTGATTTCAAACACCTAACACGTTACAACAAGTTATTGTGTCCTATCTAACATAGAGATATCATCAAACCATATCATGCATGTCTAAATAGCAAGTTATAACCACTTTTAACAATTAAAGTTTCCTTATTTGGAAAGTTCACAAAACCGATCTAGGTATTCAAAATCTGATTTCACAAATCATGTAAACATGCATCAAGTAACACATAACCATCATCACCTCATCCTAATCATGTCTAGCATGCAAGATAGAAATCATAAAAAGTTTCCTCTTTTAGTAACTCATCTATTACACGTTTTATTCATACAATTAACACGTCTAATCAATCTCAAATCTTTCAACTAATATAACTACAACTATATTAATCATAATCCACGTCTAGCATGCGATTCCTACACATCACATAATCAACAATATTCAATTTTCACATCGTATGCCAACTAGGGTTTCATATATGTTTATAAAATCATCAATACGATGCCACAATGTCAAACAATTAACCAATTCATTATCATATTTCAAAATCATTAAGTTTGGATAATCTAGGGTTTCGATCTCAAAAATAAAATTGAAAAAGTGACGGAATCAGATGAAACGACTTACGTAGAGATGTTAGAAACGCCTAGACTAGCACGTATCTACTTCCGGATTCACGATCGGGGCTCGATTGAGGTGTGTTTGGGTTGCTTGAAGGTTTTGGTCGAACCTAAGGGGTGGGGAGGTTGAAGTCGCGACGTCAACAAGGGAGCAAACAAGGTTAGGGTTTAAATTTTTTTTTTATAAAGTTTATATATATCCTTAATTGTGTTTATGGGTTTTTAAGTTGGGCTTCAGGTTTAATTAAGGCCCATAACTATAGTTAACTAAATAACATTTAATTAACCATTAAAACTCTCGATTTTTATTTTTATAAAAACACTACCTTTTATAAAAATACTAATTACGCTTCACACACGATAAATACGTACGAAAGCAATAATATTCACACAATTCACGTAAATTCACGTAATCACATAAAGTTCACATAATTTATATTAAATATAATTATTAAATATTCTTAATAATTATCTTGATTAATCACCAACGTTCCGGGTTAGACTCGAGTGCGATCCGCTGTGTGTGAACTGACTGACACATTTAATTAACCTAATTAAATGCAATGTACGCGTGACTAACTGAGATAACTGAATTTGTAACAAATAATGTTTGAACTAACGAGGTTTGAGTTAACGGGGTTAACCTGAAATTGCCGGATGTCACAAAATTGTAGGAGAAAAGTTGTTGAAAGTGTATTTTAGTCATGACCATTTTTGTTGACTTTTTATCAAGTTTCCCCTATTTTTTTAAATGTTCATAACTTTTACATATAAAACATGGTCTCCGAACCACTTTTTTTTAGTTTTTGATTTATATTTTGAGTTATGATTTTTTATTATTATTTTTTTGCCTCAATGAGGAGTTCTCTAGTTCTTTCATTAAAATGAGTTTATTATATGGTATATATATGTAGGGAATGGTTCAAATGCTAACCAACTTTTTATGTGATAACCGTGCTAACCACTATAAAACAATCACATATTTTATAAATTATATGTAAGACTCAACATATATGTTCACGATACTTAAATACTCTTTTAAGAGTTAAAAGAAAAAGTAATTTATAAATTATGTGATTGTTTGATAGTGGTTAACACGATTATGACATAAAAAGTTGGTTGGTATTTGAACTCTTCCCTGTAATAAATAAAGGTTTTGGTGGACACTTGTCATTTCCATGTTCATCCTCAACATTTTTCCCCCGACTCTCTCTTCTATTAATTACACAAAATTCTTTAAACTTTTTTTTATAACTTTTGTTTTCCGCATCTCTCTTCTATTAAATAATAATGATTTATATAATTATTTTATAAAACGTTTTTATTTTAAAAAAATAGATTTGTTCATAAAACATTTTTATAATTTGAACACTTCTTTCATTTTTTATAAAACATTTTTAAAAATTAACTATATAACGTTTCTAAAATTTGCATTAAAAATATGTAATATGTAAATCTTTATTACTATGTATATATAACACTGTATTTTTTCACAATGTGTAATATACCGGGTTTTTAACCTATATTATAAAAAATGAATAACGATATTTGTTACGTGTCGACTTATGCTGAAGTCTAGATTTTTGTTTTCCACCCCTCTCTCCTATTAAATAATGATGATGTTAAATAATTAAATATCCAAAGTTTACTTTAATATTTTATTAAAAATTACTAAATTATAAGAAAATTTCAATTATATCTTATTTTAAAATAAAACTTTATAATTCTTAAATATTAATTATTTGTTATTTATAATTCTTAAATATTAATTATTTCTTATTTAACCGATGACTGATAACATTCAACATATAAATCTTCATAGAACTGCTGTTTTATAACAAGTTGTATTTATTAATCACATGTAATACATGGGTTTTAACCTAGTATATATATAATGGTTTAAAACTTTAAATACACATGAGCTTTTATCATACAAAGTGTAGGAAAAACTTTGAACTATTACCGACTATCACAACACCCTCGGGACCCCACCCGATGTGTCGCGAAGGAAATATGTTCAGTATTACAAAGACTTTGTGTCATGTATTAACAAGGCATTGATTGTTAATTCGAGAGTGAAGATCTGTCAGCTTTACTTGGTGATGGAATTACATGTTGAATAAAGTAACTGGTTAACTTGATCATTATGCAATCTTTTTCGATTTTGATGCTTGTTATGATCCAAAGTCATGATAAAACATCATATTTTGTATAACTAGATTCAAGATAAACATGTTGTGACTATCATAGCAATCATTTCTTATTATATGCAATATCCATTAATTAATGTACGTTGGTCTAGCATTATTGAGGTGTATTGAAGGATCAAGTGTTAAAATTTGCCGTTCAAAATATAATACATATTTGACATGTGAATAAATATACATATTATTCGTCATTCCAAGCATTTTTTTGTTGCAAATTCAATTGGATCGACATTTAACTGTGTTTATATTGAAACCTGCAATATTTGATGGATACTTGGTGATTTTGGTGGAAAACTCTGGAAATAAACGAAGACTTGGATTTTAGCTATTGACATGGTTGTGTCCGATCAACATGCATGTGTAAGTCGTGACCGGTGCCTCCTGACTAGCTTGTTGCAAGATAAACATCGATGATTGATCAACACGACCGTGTCACTTAAGGACATGAACGTGTGCATTGTAAGATCTATCTTTAACTTCAATTTTAGCCTCATTTGTCACACACAACTTTGGAGGAGCAAAATCCTAGTTCTCTCAAGTTCTCGAGTCGGTTCCAAGGCGATTTTTAAGACAACAAGGCTAAGATTGAAGATCATGCACTCTAAGGAGAGACCTTACACTATACAACCTATCTTCGCTTGTTTTAGGTTTGATTAATCTATTTCCACCATGTTTTCTTCCATTTCTACAAGCTTGGTGTGGTTTTTGTAAGCCTTAGGGCTAAACACAAACATCACTTAGATTATATGAAACTTAACATGCTTTAACAGTTTGTATGTAACTTTAGGTGATGTTTATAGCAAAGATATGATTGTTCTTCAATGATTGTCTGTGATTGTTTAACTTGATGAACACATTGAATCTTGTGGTTGTTTTAACTGTATTATGTTGGATAATCTTATGTGTTAGCACATTTATTCATAGATTTGCATATGTTCGTTTGTGGTTTATGACATTTGAATAGGAATGGTGAATGAGGGTTGGATGTTTTGGAAAGTTGGACAAGTGTTTATCCTTATACATATGTTTGAGAAAAACCATTTGTATTTGTTATGAATCTCTCATGTCACTGGTCATGTAACTCTAGGGTTTATTAGTGTAAATCTTTAATTTATATATTTGTTTGATGTTCATAAGTTGAAGAGTATTTGTATGTTTTGTTTACTTTACACGATTTTAGGTGCTTAGTATGTGTTTACCGTACTAACTTTACAAAGAATTGTGGGATTGGGTAGCCTTGATGGGAGTCCAGTCCACCTTTTACATCTACATAATTTGTATCATTGGTTCTTCGTTGCATTATTTTAGGCGACTATTATGTGTTTATCGTTCTAGCTTTTCAAAACAATTATATGATCAGATAGCCATGATAGGAGTCTAGTCTACTTTCATGTATAGTGTGTAGAAAATTATCTCACCATAAGTTCATGCATGTTATTGTGTTTGCAAAGTGGATATGAAACCTAAGTGATATCTTTCCTTGATTGATCATCTTCTTATTTGTTTACTTGCTTCAATTAGGTTAATCGTTAGTTAACTTTGATTATAATATTCAAAAAATTGATCAGTTAGATGATGATAAATGTTTAGTATCCGGAGCTATCTTGTCCACAGTTCGATGCTCGGTTCTTACCAAAAGCTATATGTGATAGGTATAATTGTGTATTTTTTGTGTAATTTAGTCTTGATAATCGTTTCTTTATTTTAAAACCAAATGGTGTGAAATCTTTTTTTTTGAAAATCATATATATGCATTGACACATATCAATATTCACTTCACTAGTTACGATAATCGTTTTTCTAAAATTTATTACCAGTTTGACGAGTGTGATGGCAAAATGGGAGGGACAATTGAGTTGATTTGGTATGGGTTGTCATTGAATCACAATACCTACTTTCTTACCTTTTTCTCATATTTAGAATAGTTTTTATGTGATCCATTTCACAACTACACATCTATACTATATACTATATAATAAATAAAGGTTTTTCATAACATGTGTCATCTTTATATTTATTCTGATCATTTTTTTTTCGTCACTATCTGTTATTAAGTACATCTATATCTTTTTAATAGTAATACATTTATAAAGAAAATACTAATTATAGTAATAAAACATATTTATTTTAAATTATCCTTTTTATAAGAAACTTTAGAATCTAATTATGTAATTTTATCTTCAATCAAATAGTAATGAAAGTTAAATCTATAATATATAATAAAGGAAAACCATGGGGGACACGTGTCACTCTCTGGTTACTCATCACCTTTATTTTCCCGACTCTCTCTCCTATTAAATATTAAATTTTCCGTTTCTCCTCCTATTAAATAATGATATCAAATAATAATATTTATATTAATAAATAAAATTCTATGGACACATGTCAGTTTCTGGTTTATCCGTATCATTTTTTTCTTAACTCTCTCTCATATTGAATAATGATATTAAAAGAATTTATTTTTATATTTTTAATATAAATCTAATTACGGATACTTATTATTTAATTATAAATAGTTCAACCGATGTAATATACTAGTTTATTCAACCCGTGTATTACATGGGTTTTTAAAAATATAATTTTTTTATTACTAATTATATAACATTTTATTTATTCAACCCTTGTAATACACGAGATTTTAACCTAGTTATATTATATAGTAATTAACGTATTTTCGAAACCCATCCTTAACCTAATAAATGATTACATGTTTTGCCACGTGTCACTCCATCCTTCAATCTCACTTTCTTTTTCCCGCCCAAACAATTTACCCGAATTAAATAACACGCAGACCTTATTAAATAATAATATTAAAAAAATATTTTTAAATATCTAATATAAATCTAATTCTAGATACTTAATATTTAATTATAGATAGTTATTATATCGTTAACCAAATAAATTTAATATGAATTACATTATTAATTACATAAAAAAATTAATACCAAGTAAAAAAAATGTTTTAAAAATTAACTTAACATAATTTACAACTGTCACGTCAAGTACACTTATTTAAAGACATATTTTGACGAGTGTACGCGTTAACATATTACATTATTTTTTATTAAAACCGTGTAATACACGGGATTCTAAACTAGTTTATATATTAATTGTTACATATTTTAAATTTTGTTTTTTATCCTTCGTATATGCAATACAGTTTTACACCTGTAAAATATATACATAAAAACTTAAGAATTTTATGTATTGATATTTTTCACTTCGTGTGTAAACACGAGTTCTAAACTAGTTTGAATATATACGATAGTCAAAATTGTTGTAAATTAGTGATGGCAAAAAAAGCCAAGCCCGACGGGTTTACCTGAAATCCGAAACATTCGGAACTGGTATACCCGAAACCCGACGGTTATGAGAGTGGATATTGGATTAGTTTTAAAATATTTTGCGGGTATGAGATTAGGTGATACCTTACCCGATTACCCGAAATCACATAGCCGTTTACCCGAAACATATATCCAAGTCATATACCTGAAAAGTTTTTATTTTTTTATTTTCCCTTAACCTAGCCTTTAATGCTTTATTTCAGTAGGTTAATTATATGAAAAATTAAACTTTCACTTTATTTGATGGTATTAATATATGTAATTTATTCATATTAAATATGTTACGAAAAATATAAAAATAGAGCCATAGAAATGTATGCGACACATACCCGACGGGTATTGGCCGATACCCGACACCCGACGATTAATTACTCGTCACAAACCCAACGGGTAATGGTCCGGGTATGGGACACGAATTAACAATTGGGTATGACTTTTTAGCCGGCTATTTGACTATATTTAGCCGAATATTTGACTTTCCTTAGCCGGCTAAAATCGAGCCAAGCTGGGAAAAAAAACACGCCGGCTAAGTTGTCCAAAATAGACGGCTTCAGCCGGCTAAAAAGTCAGTGCCGTCGCGTGTCGAGGTCTGGTTGGTTAAAACTTTGACAAAATGATACTTAGCACGGAATTTGGAGCCGGCTAAACTAGCCGTCTTTAGCCAGCTATTGACTTAAATGACCATGAATTAGTATGCTAAAAATGCCTGACCATTTTTATAAGTCTGACCGGTCAAATGACCATTTTGGTAATTTTCCCATAATATAATCTAATAAAAATGCTTTCCGGATCAAATCAAATTACATGTTTAGTCCCTTATTTAATTTTTTACATCAACACTCATCCTTGATCGAAAACATTTTGCAAGATCCAACCTTCTCTTCTAACATTAAAATTATCATCATTTTTTCACTTGCATTTACTCTAATAAAAAATATCAATCTTAAAGTTCTATTTTTATAATTATACTAGTTTAGAATCCCGTGTATTACACGGGTTGAATAAATGTAATGTTATATACTTAGTTATAAAAAGTTTATATTTTTAAAACTCGTGTAATAAAATATAATTTAATCTATTAACATATACACTCGTTAAAATGAAACAATGTGAACATGTAAATATATGATTAAAAGTTTTTTATTTGAATCCTAGCTAGGTATAAAATTGTTTTCAGTTTATAGAATTAATAAAAGTATGATTGAGATAAACACAATTTTAAATTAAAAAATGTGCAGATAAAAATTGAAACATATAATTAATTTAGTTACCTAAAATAGTAGAGTTGGTTATTAATAGAAGAGAGACGGGAAAATAAAAATGAGGAGGCATAAAATTATGACAAGTGTCATCCTAATTTACTTGTTTATTAGGTAGTATAGATATATATATGTTTAACATGTTCTTTCCTCTGGCTAAGCCGTGGAATCCTACGGACGTGGAAGACTATAGTTAAGTAGTGAAAGTGAAATCAGTTGCTTAGGAAGGTGCCTATAGAAGTATTTATAAATCGACACCCTTAATTTTACTTTGGCGCAACGTGTGAGGCAGGTTGTAACGCGTGGGAAATCGACACACTTATTTTTATAAACGTTTTGACGTAACGCCGCCGCCGCGACGTGCTTATTTTTACCTATGTTTCGACTCTATCGTAAAGGAATCGTCACAACACGCTAGTGCATCACCCGCCGCAACGCAAGGATTCTATTTCTAGTATTATAATTCGACATTAGACATATGATTTAACATAATCTCACTAAATAAATCACAAAGATATCATTGCATATCTTTCTGTCTTTTTTTTTGAAAGGCGCATATCTTTCGTCTTAACCTTACTAAGCCTGGCATAAGATCTACATAATCTCACTAAACAAATCAAAAGAATATTATTGCAGAGAATCAGTGAAATTTAAAGAGAACTAGTTGCACTGTATTTTTTATTTTATTTTATTTTATGCAAAAATTACCATTGTGATATATTTATATCACTATAGATTTTAAAGATTTCACAAATTTTTTTATTAAAAATACATAAACTGGTTAGCTTAAATTGTTTCCAACCAAATTTTTTTATATTAAAATTGTTGAATTTACAGAAGTTGAAAATGATTGTAACTAATTCCAACCAAAATTTAATTTTATAATTTTTTTTGAGCAACTAATTTTTTTATATTACTCTACTCGATGTTTCAAGTGAGACTAGAATCCAACACCATTTGGATAAAAAACATATACCTTTACCACTACATCAAGTTAGTGGTTGTAATTTTATAACTAGTTAGTTTAAATTAAATATCAAATTTCATGCTATTAAATAAGCTAGGGATGGTATTAACATGTCCATAAAACAAAGATTTATCGGTTCAATCAGAACTCTTCAAAACCGGTCGGCCTAAAAACGAAGAGGCATGGTAATTCTTTACACGACCCGAAACATATATTATCGGCTCAATCCGAACTCCTAAAAACCGGCCGGAGCGGTTGACTTGTACTAAACTGAACTAGTGATATTTGCGATTTCGGGTCTTACTAGTCCGCCCGGTTATGAAAACAAAGATTTTAAGTTTAAGCAACAATGCCCCACAACATATTCTTACTTTTATTTTTTACTAGTTTAGAAACCTGTGTACTACACAGAGTGAAAAAATAT
The DNA here is from genome assembly GCA_023525975.1 of Smallanthus sonchifolius. Classification (NCBI taxonomy): domain Eukaryota; kingdom Viridiplantae; phylum Streptophyta; class Magnoliopsida; order Asterales; family Asteraceae; genus Smallanthus; species Smallanthus sonchifolius. Next base: position 51,743,557 of record CM042041.1, on the reverse strand, counting down.
TAATACATAAAATTTTTAAATCTAACATATACCAGCAATAGAAAACAAAAATCTTAAAATATATAAAAGTTAATGTATAATTGAGTTTTGAAAATAAATTAATTACTATTCAAAGTAATTTGACTTTCATTTACTCTTTGAATGAAAACATAAGTTAGGTAATTAGATTTTAAAATTTCTTATAATATAAGATAATTTAAAATAAATTTATTTTATTAGTATAATTAATAACTTGTTTAAAAATATATTATTATTGGAAAGATATAAGTGTATTTAATAAGAGAGAGGCGGGAAAAAAATTATGAGAATGAATGTGAAGGCGACACGTGGCATTGAAAAACTTTTTTTATTATATAGTATAGACTAGGTTAGAGACCCGTGTACTACACGGGTTGAATACAAATAATGAAATAAAAAGTATGCTTTAAATTACGTATAACTAAAAAAAAATCTATACTAATATAACTGAATCAACAACTTTAGCATTGAATTTTGTCAATGTTTTTCTTGCAACTTGGACCATGCTAAGATATACAAACTTCTGTGAATGCACCATGATGTATTGCAAAATACATCCGTTTTACTGTCTATTTTATTCCCACTTTGTGTTTGTTTTGCTTCGGTTTTCTTCTATAACTGCTTGTACTTAATATTTCTATATCTTATGGTTGTTAGGTCACAAAGGAAGCGGATATGATTGAAAACGAAGAAGAACGAGTTTCCGGTTCGCGCTACGCGAGGAGTGTGGAAGATCCCGTCGCGCTACGCGACGGGTGGTTTTTCGCAGACATCTCCTTTTAAACCAAAAATTAGAAAACCCTAATGGAAAAAAACGAGCCTGGAGCGGCTGGAGACCACATTGTGACGGCAAAAGACGAAAAGGAGGAACATTCAAGCCTCAAGAAGGTGATTGTGGACTAAAATCGGAGGAGGAGAAGTGGATATTGATCAAGAACAAGCGTTGGGATCGAAGAATTGAAGCCGGATTCACCTCGGGTTACATATTTTTGATTCGTTCTTGTTTTCTTGTCAATTCTAACATGATGAACAGCCTAGTTACTTATTGTTTTATAATTTTGAACATGTTTCTTGGCTAGATTCTTGTTGTCTACCTAGGTTTAGATGATTGCACATGTTTAACATTGGTTTTTGTTGGTTTTTGGAACTTTTGAATGTGAAGAACTCATGATGTAACAAACTTGGTTTTGATCATTGGATGTGTATGCGTATTTAGTATTATCAATTAAATGATTTTTCAGTCCTCATGTGCTTTGATGAATGTCTTTCATATAATAGGTGCATGCTAGATCAATTGCCGTGTGTTTTTTTATTATTGGATGGTTTGCTAGACGTAGTATTCCATAGGAATGAAATTCGTGAATTGGTAAATCTAAATATTCAACCAATCTTAATAGCTGTGAGGTGAGAGATTGTCGGTTTATCTCGTGTGTCTGATCGCTAGTTTAGAATCATTGTGAGAAGGTCTGTCTAGTTCGTCGTTTGCATCTTGTTTACCGAGTCCAATAGGAAATTCTTAGTTATCCCTTGCACTTAGGTGTATTGAGACTTTCGCGCTGTGAGGTAGATTGTCTAGCGGATACTTATTGAGTAGACTGGATGACCTGTGAGGGGAACCCGTCCAGCCGGTGGTTTAACGGCTTTTAGGTCTCTTAGTTGACAATCCTTGAGAAGGGTCGAGGGTGCTCTAGATTCCCTTTGAGTTTAGTATTTTAAGATCCCGGTATCACATCAGTTCCATTACCGATAGAACCTTCGTCAGACACGTGTAGGATTCGGGCCTAGGTAGTGCTTTCACCCTATCTGTTTTCGTTCCGTAGTTATTCTCACGCTAGTTTGTTTGTCCTCGTCTTTTCCTTTATTTTCTATAGTTTATTTCTCTCTTAAATAAAAGAAACTCCCCTTTTTGTAATTAGTTATCCTGCATCTGAGTCAGTATTTCGCTGTACATACAGTGTCCGTAGGTTCGATACTCGGTCTTATCTATCTATTCTGCAAACGATCGGTACACTTGCCGTATTGTGCGCGTTAGTTTAGGTTTGTCCGTTTTATTATAAATATTAGAACTTGTAGGTTTTTGCGTATAGTTCGTAGCACACCACACCATGTGAATGTAAATTTACCAAAATTGAGATTAGTTTAACCACATAATCTATTATCTGTCCTGCCCCAACCCTCGGACTGTATAGCCGTTTAAAACTTTATATGGCACTTGGAAAGGTAATGTTGACTAAAAAAAAGTCAAATGTCAATGCTGCAACAGTGCATTAAAGTGGTCGGAGCACTCAAATGAAAGACATACCTGGGATGTTTGATATGACCCAAATCTGAGTAGAAATATCATAAAGCTTCTTTGCCAATGTAAGGGAAGACCTCAAGATCTCCCGGGCTTGACCCGTATCATGAAGATCTAGTGCCAGATTTCCAAGAACGGTTAGATACGGTGACACGAGTTGAAGATTTCCTAGAGTCATGTGTGTTGTCTGCAAGCCACTTGCCAATTGAACTATTCATTAGAGTTATGAACAATTAATGTTTAAATCAAAATTACTGGAATTATGATATTACAATAAAAATCTAACTTTTTAATATAGCAACTTTATAGGGGTTTTATGCATTAAAATACACTTTAAATGACTTTCAACCCATTAAGAGATCAAATATAACCCAAATAAACACATTTACAGGTTAGGGTCAAAATCACCACCTTTACTCCCTAAGTTCATCTACCTCCAACGGGTCGAACGGATTTAATGAAAAAATAGCTTAAAGGCGACGGCTCACATGGGTCAAAATTCGCCAACATGTATTTTTCATGTACACATGATACAACATTGAACATCCTAAATCATTCTATGAAGGTACATGCTTGACAGTTATTCTACAAATCGTAAACAAGAACAATTGAAGTAAAAAAAAGATCGAAACTATGCGCAAAAACGCATCTTAGTTACTAAATGAAAACACATATGAGTTGAAGTTGAATTTTCCCTTAGACGATATGTGTTATTACGTAATAATTTGTGTTTATATAAAACAAATTTTCACAAAGAATATAGATCTTTAGAAGTTGAATGGCACTTCTATATTGACCTCATACGATCCCATAGAGGTGGTGATTCGATCCATTTACTTAAAAACATGTCGATTTGGGTTATGCTTTATCTCTAATAAGTCAAAAGGGTAAAATTTCAGTACATGACATATCTTAAATGCAAGGGTAAATGTGGCATTTTACTAACTAAAAGCTGCAGTACATGAACATATAACGGTACTAAAACCCAACATAAACACGCTTACAGTTCTGCCAATATTGGGTACTGTATGTTCAAACACTTTGAGCATCCAGGCTATCGATGTCAAAAGGTGTTTCAGTATTCGTATTCAATCTCACAAAGATGGCAAGTTCAAAAGGAGCGGTTGACGCACTCTTTAATGCGAGTCTTTTTTAAGCACTTTACTTTCCATGCCAACTATTGTTGGAGTTCATTACTTATAAAGAAAACTAATTTGCAAAAGAAAACTAATTTGCAGGTTTACACAAAGCAACCCTTTGATATAACTGATTAACTGGTTTGCCAAAACCAAAAAAAAAATTATTAGTAAAGATAAAAAATTTACCTTGCATGTTGCAGTTCCTATCTAAGCCCTCCAATTTATGACTTAAGTGCTGGAACTTGCTGCAAGTCAACATTAGCTCTGGCAAGATCTTGAATCTTAGCCGGAACTTGAGCAGTAAGCTTCAATGATCAGCTTTCCTTTTGCTAATCCGCTATCAACTTGCATAATATCATATTTACCCAACAAAAAGAAATCATAATATTAAAGTGTTGGAGGGCCGGGCCAATACAACTTGACCCGACTTGTTTTGACCAGCAACTAAATTTTTATTCTCAACCTAAAAACATTTTGATCCATTTCCTCTGTTCTGAACTTGCGATCACTGCACACCCAAAAAAAGAAATTGGGATGATGGTGATAATATGTTTTTAAGTCCCCAATCGCTACCAAATTCACTACCACCAGCCCAATTTAAACATAGCAAGAGGAAAACATCTCGAGAAAACCCAAACAAAATTCCTGTGATTTATCCCAAATTCACTACCACCACCCAAATTTACCCACACAATAACAAGCATAGGTTTTAGGTTAATAGCATCGGTCCAACCCATAAGCTTAGCTGCTTACATAAATCATCCAAATAAAAACAACCCACAACTAAAGCAGAATAAGAAAGATGAACATACCTTTACAGAATTGAAAAGAAATAGAAGATCCATGACAGAATCGGCGGAGGAGATGAGCGATGGGGGGAGTAAGAATATAGGGTTTTCGATTGAATAAGGAGAATAGAAACCATCGATGTGAAAAAGAACGTGCGGTTCGAAGTTAGATCCGCGTGAGTTATAATTCGGGTCAAAAGAAGTGGGCGGGAAAACGAATGGGAAAATGACTGAGAGTGTGACACGTGGCGTTGTGGTTATTCCTTTATTAGGATAGATTATCTGATTACAGTTATTGATATAACTAATTACAATTATTTTGGATTTGTAACTTCAACATTGAGAGCTTGCATTATTATAACTTTAAAGTAAATAGTTAACATCAAGAAATAGTGAACTACCAAAAGTTTTATTTCAACAACACTACAATATATTCTTCAAAACAAGCAAACCATTACAACTTGCCATAAAAAACAAGACAAAGTGATCCAAAAGTTCTGATAGAAACATGAACTAAATATCAAATGAGTCGGAAACAAACCGGATTCGATCGAAAGGGTCGGAAACAAACCGGATACGGGTCGACATTCTATTGACAATCTTACTAGAAATACCAAATCATTAACATAAACATGAACATACAAATACCTAGTGAAAATATACACAAACTTAAAAAAAAACATATTAAAAATTTGAAGATTTAAACCAATTCACTAATCCTCAAGACTAGCATATTAATATTAGCAATGTCATAATGTATATCAAGTCACTAACAAAATAGCACATGACATGAGGTAATTTCTGGTGAAACATTGGAGCTACTCGTCTTCTGCAATCGTTCTCTTTGACGTACTTATGTAAAGAACTGCAAACCAGATATCAAAGTTCGTATGAATGTTCATTTCATGGTAAAATAAACTACTCAAATGGAAAAACATACCATTGTTTCCTCGGATAAATGCATCGCTGTGACACCCAGTATTTTAGGTCAAGATCCATATTCATAATGGCACGTTCATACTTTATATTTTCTGAAATTTAATTTTGACAAGGTACTGTCAAGGAATCTAGCAAAAGAACCCATGTTATATGTTAGTAATTTTAAGAATTACTATGAAATAAACGATTATAACCCGTAATATATAGTTGTTGATGATTAACAAGATTTTATTCAAGTAAAGTCTAGAGACACGCTTTAACATAAAAACATAAATATTGGCGACTAAACTTTTAAAAGTTAACATAAAAATGTTTATTACATGGTCATAAGATATTTTTATGTGTGTACGTGTATTTTATAGCTAGGATAATAACTATGTCGGGTTTGACTAGTAAACTGTTGAGACTAGGCAGACAACAATAATATATAAAATTAATTGATCATTAAGAGTCCTATACCGTGTATTAAATCACGTGATCACTTACCGAGTATACACTACCTAAATATCATCTACCTAAACATGTGAATGATGACACTTGAAATGACAAGACCCAACCCCCACCCCTCTAACCCCTCTTTCGGCCGAACACAAGTGGGGCCACCCACTTGAACCATCAAATCTTTCATGTGCCACTCTTTGTGTCATTAGGACCATACCCATTCAACCCAAAATCTAGCCATGAGTTACATCCATCATTCTATGCCATGATGATAGTGTATAGAACACTCAAACTCTCACCTTCTGTCTCTATATATATCGATACATATGCACACACCTACACATTTACTCTTTCAAAATCCAACAACACAAGTTGAGAGGGAATTAACTAGAGAAGTGGAGATTCAAAGAAGTCTTGAAGATTTACGAGATTAGTAGTCTAAAGTATGGTTAACACTTGATAAAAATACTAGAACACATATGCATACATGTAGAAATCGAAATATTATATATATATATATATATGCATATGTGTGTTTATAGTTTACTAGCTCGAAAGAATTATTAAGTATAACAACATGAATATGTATAAGTTATTACAAAAATAATATATGTTTTTGGTACACGTAACAAGTCACCAATATGGAAACATAATATTTTCTCAGAAAATATGTAAACGTCTAGACTGGAATAATAATCACCAACGAGTCGTCATGAGAAAACAATGTTTTAAATAAACAAAGACGAACTTAACAAGAATAGTTAAGTTGTGTGAACAACTTGCGTTTAAGACGGGTAGTCTTAACACATTAGTACCCTTGTGTGATTAGGGTACGGATAGACAGGAGCTATTAGCACAAGGTTATTTGCTAGGATTTCATCGGACACAAGGTGAGTTTCACGGCCCCTCTTTTAGCTTTTTAATGTTTTATAAACATCGGGGGAGAAACATACTTACATAACATATTTGAAAATATGAAACATATTTGCTTACATGTTTAACAACATGAACATTTTGGTTTAACTCTTGTGACACAATTACTTACAATATCTGAAAGCATGAAAAATAAATGTTTGATACATTTGAGAAAACATGAAACACATTTACAAACATTTTCATATGGTAACAAGAGAACAAGACCCGACCTTTATATTTGCATGAGTACGAACAATTATAGAGCTCGTAAAGTCCCCTGGAACAATTTAGTAACCATTAACTATAGCCTAGGGTCCTATGAATAGTACTATGGGGAGTGACGTCCCCCGGTCATGGTTAGTTATGCTAACCACAATCTGGAGGATTTATGGCCGCATAGCATCTGATAACGAATATGAGGGGCGAAAGAACAATTGTCATGGTTTGGTTACGCCTCATGTATGAACATATTCTTTGTATTCCTAGCTAGTTTACAAATGGGTCAACATTACTTGTTCTGTTTATCATATATATACTTGGAACAATTTGCGAACAATTGGATTTACAAAAACTATTTGATTGGGAAAACGACTTATTTGATGACGGTAAAATCATGTATATGTTTTCAAAGGAAAACTACTTATTTTATGATGGTTAAGTCATGGACATGTTTTCAAAGGAAAACTACTTATTTTATGACGGTAAAGTCATGAGCATGTTTTCAAAAGAAAACTACTTATTTGATGACGGTTAAGTCATGTATATGTTTTCAAAGGAAAACTACTTATTTTATGACGGTTAAGTCATGTCTAGTTTTTCGGGGAAAACTAACTGTACTAAATTAACAAACTCTGTGAACTCACCAACCTTTGTGTTGACACTTTCAAGTATGTTTCTCATGTAATCTTTAGCCATGGAGCGGTTGGAATATGCTAGCTATAATTGGATAAATTCCTACTAGCTGGAAGGACATAGATTATCCAGTCTCAAGTTTGTCGTTGATCTAGAAGAACTTAGATCATTGTACTGCTTAGTCTTAGTATTTGTGTATGTATTCAAGTCTTAGAAATCGCTATTACAGCTTCCGCTATCGTGTAATGAACCAATCGTTGCAACCTGTATTTATTTATTAAGTAAATAAATTTGGGGGTGTGACAATCGCCATATTTGTTTTTCAGTTGTCCATTAACATACTCTTCAGTTTGTTCCATTGCTATATTCATGTATCCATCCAAACAAGCCAGAATACATGTATAATGGTTCATGAATGATTGTTTAGTAATACTGGCCAGTACCAAAAATAAACAGGGAATATGGCAGTGTTGCCGATTAGTCGCTAGGCAGGGCGGTGAGGAGTAATTTTGGCCAAGTCGCTCCATAAATCGCTGGTCGGTCCTTGTCGGCCCAAATCGGATCTAGTCGGCCCAGTTTTTTGGGCCTCTTTTAAAGATTTTTAGCCCAAATTGGGCAAAATACTACTGCGCTCTTCTTCATATAATACTTACTTTCCTTTTCAAACCCTAAACTAAACAACCTGCTGCGCTCTTCTTCACATCGCGGCTGCTGCCTGCGCTACTTCTTCAAATCGCTGATGCCTGTTGCCTTTTCAAACCCTAAAGCTGCTGCGTGCTGCCTGTTGCACCTTCTAATCGGTAAATTACATGGATGGTCTCTGTGGTTTGAGACAAATTTTGGATATGGTTCCTAAGGTTTAAAAACTATAGATACAGTCCCCAACTACTATTTTTGTTTTCAACTTTAGTCCAAAAGGTTAACAAGGGTTAACTTTTATGTTTAATACATGTAACTTTACCTTCTTACCCTTCTTTTTAAATAAATAAAAACTCAAATTAGGTCACCCTTTCTATTTTTTTTCATATGCCGAGCATTCCCCCACCCCACCCCATGATCGCCACACCACCTATAATAGGCCGAATCGAGATAGACAATCTCCAATTGAACTAACTATAAAAATGAAATAGAAACGTAAGAAGATAAAGTTGCTATCATTTTTCTGTGTTTAAACTCCATTGCAAAGAGACAATTTAAAGGAAGAAATATACATGGGTCCTAATAATCTAGAAATACGGCAACATGGAAATGTAAGTGGGAAAATGGTAAACTAAAATTACTCCTGACTGTATGCGTGTAGGGCATCAAGACCGAACCAAAGGTGTCCAACGGATTTAAATGAAACAAAACAGAAAACAGAGTACGCAAGAAACGAACCAAAAGTAACGGCAAGATTGAAACTTGAACAAGATAGACACAAAGTTTAGTGTATTCAATAGGACATGATTTCGAATTAGTAAGAATTCATTACACTTTTTTGTTGGCCTAAAGTCAAATTTACGTCGCTTCATGACTTTACGAAATCCCGTTGGGTCACATTTTGCATATAACATCATCTCATTACTTCACATGTGATCAGGACAATCGTAAAAAGGGAATCGGAGGGTTGCGGATGATGAGGGCAGTGTGCGTGCCGATGACAGGGGCGACGATTGCGCCGGTTACCAGGATGAAAGAAGTGAGGGGTTTTGATTTATAATAGAGTAAAGTGCACTGATGGTCCTTATGGTTTTCACAAAATTTAGATTTTGTCCCTAAGTATGAAAAAGTATATAGATAGTCCAAACTTTTGCAAACATGTAATACGTTTGGTCCTCAACTTCGATGGAGGTTAACTATTCCGTTAAATAATTTAAAAATGATCAAAATACCCCTATATTAAAAAAATTAAAAATTCAAAAAAAATCATTTATATAAATTACTTTTTACCAAATTAAATATTTTTTAAAATTTGGTTTTGGATCTTTTTAACATTAGTTGCTCATCTGGTGTAACCCCTCACCACCCATCATACGAATCAATTTGTTTGGATCTGCAGAAGAAAGAGAGACGATGGGTTTAGGGATTCAAGTTGTTTGGTTCCATTGTTTGGCCAGACTTAGAGAGAGAGACAATGGCTCGCGGTTTGCTCAGATCTGTAGAGAGATAGAGACGATGGCCGGCTGAGTTGAGGCTGTGGCCTGTGTGGGCGGGATTCGACAGGGACGATGGCACGCAACAATTTTCCCAGATCTGCAAAAGATGGTTGGCGATTTTGCTTCCGTATGGACGATGACTCGGATTTGGCGGCGACGACAGTGGTTTCAGTGGTTTGCCTTCAGTAGAGACAATGGTGGCGATGGTGACGGTGGTTTCAAGGGGATTACATTAATCACTTTTTTTTGTTTCAAGGGGATTTCATTAAATAGTGCACCCCTTTGAATTGAGATTTCTGCAATGATGGATAGATCCAGAGACAGAGATAGGGAATAGATGACGGTGTGCTTTGCCGGAAAATGAGATGGAGTTTTGGTTTTGTTGTTGTTCCATTTAAGAGGCTATTACAGGAGGAATTTTGTAGGCGGTGGTTGTCGACGGTGGTTGTAGGAGCATGGTGTGCTGATGGTGACTAATAAGTGATTTGTAAGTAGGGTTTTTTTTAATGAAAATTATAAGGGTATTTTCATGATTTCACACACACTTAATAAAAAAATCTAACTCTCATCTAAGTTGAGGACCAAACGTGTTACATTGTGTAAAAGTTTGGACTATTTGTGTACTTTTTTATACCTATGGACCAAATCCAAAATCTGTGAAAACTACAAGGACTATCCGTGTACTGTACTCTTTATAATAATAGAAAATTGATTATATTTTTATTATTAGAATTTAATTTTATTTTTTTGATTCTTTTAAAAAAGGGTAAAAAGGTAAATTTGAATGTATTTAACAGAATAGTTAACCCTTGTTAATTTTTGGACTACAAATGAAAGCAAACATAGTAGTTGGAGACTATATCCAAAATTTTTAAAGTTTAGGGACCATATCCAAAATTTGTTCCAAACCAAAGGAACCATCCTTGTAATTTACTCATTAATTTAAGTTCATGCTCTCAGTTTAGTTTAAGTTCCTGTTTTAATTTGTTTCTTGTTTAGTTTTTTTGTTCCTGTTTTATGGCATCCATGGAATCAACCGCAACTAGTCAAAGTTTTAAAAGAAAATCGGATGATATTGGATGAGAATATGGGAAGTTGGTGGATGAAAATAATAAAGATAGAGTTCAATGTAAGCTATGTGATAAGTTAATGTCCGGAGGAATTTATAGAATTAAACAACATATTGCGAGTATAACAGGAAATGTAACGGCTTGTAAAAAAGCAACAAAAGATGATTAATTGAAGGTTAAAAATCCTCTTAATGAAACCAAAAACAAGAAAAATGTTAAACAAGATAGTGATTCATCTTTAAGAGCCGAGGTGAACATTGGTAATGAAGCAATTGATCTAGATGAATTGAAGGAACCTCGATCTTTCAGTCCGATGCATAGATTTTCAAGTTCCCAAGACTTCAAAGAAAATAGCAAACAAAGTGGTCTTGATAATAATTTTAAAAAAGAACAAATGATAAAACTAAAAGAATATATTTGTAAGTAGGCGTATGAATGTGCGATTCCATTTCATACATTTGAAAATGATAGCTTCAAAGTATTAATGGAGGGGATTGGTCAATTTGGACCTCATGCCATGCCTCCTACTAGATATGAGATGGGAAATACTTACTTAAAAAAAGAGGTCGAAGTGACTAAAAACGCTTTGAAAAAATATGAAGAAGAATGGAGATTTATAGGATGCTCTATTATGACCGATGCATGGTCCGATAGAACAAGAAGAAGCATCATGAATTTGTGTGTCAATTCAAAGTTGGGTACTATATTTTTGTCTTCTAAAGAATGTTCGGATGAAGCGCACACAAGTGAAAAAATATTTGAGTATGTGGATAAGTGCATTGAAGAAGTTGGTCTGGAAAATGTAGTTCAAGTTGTGACTGATAACGCATCTAATAATATGGGTGCGTCAAAATTGTTGAAGGATAAAAGACTAACAATCTTTTGGACATCGTGTGCAACACATACCATTAATCTCATGCTTGAAGGTAATAATCTTTCGTGACTGTTTCTTTATTTGTTTTTTTAGTTGTCTACTTATATTTATAACTTTTTTTTGTAGCTATTGCTGCATTACCAAGGTACAAGAAAACTCTTGATCAAGCAAAAAAACTAACGATTTTATTTATTCTCATCACAAAACATTGGCTATGATGAGAAAATATACAAAGAAAAGAAATATTGTGAGACCGGGAGTTACAAGATTTGCTTCCGCATTTCTTACTTTACAAAGTATTTTGGAAAAAAAAAGTTCAACTTCGGGCTATGTTTACTAGTGAAGAATGGGTAATTGTAGGTTTGCAAAGACGGTGAAAGGGAAAGTGGCTTATGGAACGGTTATATCTCCCGCATTTTGGAGTGGTGTGACAACATGTTTGAAAATTTTTGCACCATTAGTCAAGCTCCTCCGAATGGTTGATGCGGATTGGAAGCCGTCAATGGGTTTTATATACGGTGAGCTTCAAAAGGTCAAAAAAGAGATTATCAAGGCTTTGAATGATAATAAAAGTGTATACGAGCCTATTTTGGATATTATATAAAAAAAGTTATCCAAAAGGCTTGATACAAGCTTACATATGACGGCCTACATTCTAAACCCATATTATTTTTATAATAATCCGAAGGTTCGAGATGATTTAGACGCCAATGATGCGGTAGTTGATTGCATTGGTGATTTATTTCCCAAAGATTATGACATGCAAAAAGAGATCTTGTCAGTTGAGTTGCCAATCTACAAGCGTAAGCAAGAAAAATTTGACCGTCCAATCATACATAAAGCATGTGAGGTCAACGACGACAATTTTGATCCGGGTAACAATAATTATAATAATTAACAATAGTTATGTTTTAAATTTCATATTTCTCATTTTAACATAATATGTTTGTATTAACATTGTAGCAAATTGGTGGGAAAATTACGGTAGCTCAACTCCAAATTTGAAAAAGATTGCTATGAGGATACTTTCTTTGACTAATAGTTCATCATGGTGTGAAAGAAATTGGAGCATATTTGAAGGGGTTAGTGACTTTATATGTTAAACAATTTATTAAATATGTTGTAACTAAACTTATTATTGAATTTATTGTTAATTTGAACAACTTAGGTACATACAAAAAAGAGAAATAGACTAGAGGCGAGTAAATTGAATGATCTTGTTTTTGTTCAATATAATGCAAATTTCATGGAGAAAAACAAGAAAAGAAAGTTGAGCAATCATGAAGTTCTTGTTGATAAAGATGGTGGTGGGGCTAAATAATGGATTGTTGATGGTTTAGATGATGAAGAAGTTGAGCTGGGCCTAACTTGGGGGGCGGTTAATGAAGCTACAGGTGTTGAAGAAGTATTGTGTAATTGAACACGTGCTAGGACAAGTGTATCGAGAGAACTTATTGATGAAGATTTTGAGTCGGAGGATGAGGAAGAAGTAGACGAGGAGGATGTAGATGAGGAGGATGAATACGAGTCGGTTGGTGTTCAAATCAAAGAACAATATGGACAAGACAATGATGAATTTTGAACCATTTGATCTTTGTGTTGTTTGAACTTATCTAGTAGCATGTTAATGTGTGTGTTTTGAACTATTTAATCTTTGAATTTTGAAGTATTTAATCTTTAATTGTTTATGTTTGAAGTATTTATATGTATTTAACTACATATATATATTACATATAAAAATTCCAATCCGATTAATCCCGCCTAGGACCCGATTAATCCCGCCTAGCCCTAGGTCCTACCCTACCGCCTGACTAGCCTAGCGATTTTTACAACACTGGAATATGGTTTACAATCCTATAGTATACGAAACCAAATTTGATATGATAATTTCGGATCTTGCACATACATTTTTAATCAAGTTTGTTAAGGGCTGTACAATGTGTCTTTTGTGTTTTATATTTATCAAGCAAGCTACATGTGACGGGCCAAATGTTTGAAAATCGAGTCTACTTGGTTATGTGCTTAAAAGCGTGGGTTACTAGTCACGACATGTCTTTTGAGAATGATTCAAAGATTAAGGAAAGGCGCGTGCCAGAAGTGCTTACACCGGCTGAGAGTTGGGACCCGGACCACTCCCTTAAAGAGTCCATGGCACGACGAAGCCAGTGAACCTTGATGATATGTGGTACGGATAGGCTGGTCCTTGGGGATTCGAGGACGCCGCACGATGCGCACAGGACGCGTCCATGACATACAAGTAAGAGCATTCACATCCCATTCTTTTTCTCTCTCTATATAATTTAACTAAAAACACATCTTTCTCTAAAATTTATTTTTCTCTATCTACATCTTCATATTACTCACAAATACTTATTTTATTATTTTTCTCATTTTCATACGCTCACAATTAATTATAGAGATTTGAGTTCACTAGTTTAAATTCTCTAAACCATATCTCTATTTTAGAGAATGGTACGTAGGGGTAAATTATGTGTTTTTGTTAGATTTTTCTATAAGATTTAGAGATAAAATGTGTATAGAGAATGAGATGTGAATGCCCTAACCTCCCATAATCCCATGGTTTTAGTTCATTTTTAAGTAACCACACACAATTGGTAACAATGTCAACCCTAAACAGTTACAAATATTCAATTCATACAAACAGTCGACTGCTTCCAATTTAGGGCTAAATCACGATCCAAATCAAAATTACAAGGCGAACAAAAAGAGCAGCGAAAAAGACGGATATAAACAGTGTAAGATGAAACGAACCTCTATAATCGACGCCAGAATTCAGTTTGACGACAACAGGTCTACCTCGAATGGATTTGAGAAAATTGGATGGGGTTTTGGTAGTTGATGATCCTTTCTCTGCTGCAATAGTCCCACTCATGCTTCAAGTTATCCAGATTCCAATGGATTTACAGCAAAAGAGATGAAGGCAGTGACGAATGATCAGAGCTAATTTAGGGTTTTGAAGGGGAATAATCTTTTAGGGTTTTGTGATGACCGACGAGATCTACCAGCCACCCGGTGACAATTATCATTTAACCCTATCTTTATAAATTTTTTTTGAATGGCAGAATTATATATAAATAAATGAAAAGCCAAGCCGGCAACAACCAGCCTGCACAGATCTAAGTTATGCACAGATCTAAGTTCAGCATATCAATACAAGTTATGCAAGGATATAGAATTAACATGTATACTAAGATCATGACTGTATACATACGATTCGAAAGGGATATTAGGAACCACCGACTCATGCTTTAATAATCAAAAGTTGAATTTTTTTTTGTCCAAGCCAATAAATCGGTTAACCGAAAATAAAACGACCCATGTTTGATGAGAAAAACCGAATTAACTGGTATTATAGTAGGTTACATATGGGATAAAACTGAAATAATTTAATTTGGGTTACATCTATACTATATAATAAACAAGTAAAATAGGAGTACACTTGTCTGTAACACCCTTAATTGGAAAACCAATTATTAAAACATTTAAACGCGCGGAAGCTTTTATCCCAGATTTTTTTTACTCTCTCGCGTACCGTGAAAGATTTGGGAACTCCCTTCGCGTATCGCGAGGGATTCCCAAATACCCTGTCCGCAGGAAAGGTTTTTCACGTGGCGCGAAGAACTTCCTTTCCATCTTCGCATACCGCGAAGACCACAAATTTGGCTGTCAGCAGAAGAGGTTCTTCGCGTGGCGCGAAAGACTTCCCTCCGTCTTTTGCGTACCGCGAAGAAGCCCTGTAAACAGAAAGTTACATTTTTCTCCCAGTTCCATACTTAACCAAAATTTGTCAATTTTCACCAATTCAATAATTTCACTAAAATCCCTAACACTTGGGTTTTTGACCCAACTTTCAACACCTATTTACATAACAAGTTTTAACACCAAAACATCATTTCAAGTAACCTTTACACCACTTTACAAGGATTTTCCCTTAAATCCAAAAAACACCAAATTTTGCATATGAGAATCCTTCCACACCTCGGACTTGACTTGAACTTACATCGGAGTTTTTCCTACAATATCACATGAACATTTCACCATTAGTAATGAAGATAAAACATAACAAACAAGTATTTATCACTTGTTTCCACCCATTTGACCCGTTTACACCCATTTGGTCAATTAAGGTTCATAACACTTGCATTTCCACTACAGGTTTCATTTATTTCATTTGTCATTCATGTGTCATCACTCATTCACCCATTTGAAGTATTCCGCACTTCTTTTTGGGTTTACAACCTCTTGGTGCGAGTACTACAACTCGTCTTACCCACACTTGGAGTATTTGACTCCAAGTCCACCCTTTGAAGCATTCCACACTTCTATTTAGTTTACAACCTCTTGGTGCGAGTAACACACTCGTCTTACCCACACTTGAAGTATTTGACTCCAAGTCCACCCATTTGAAGTATTCCACCCTTTTGAATTATTCCACACTTCTATCCACCAATTCACCAACTTATCACATTATGATTAACTATATACCACATATGTCAAATACATCAAATTCTCCATATTTACATACTTGTTTGACTATTTACCACATAAGTCAATTATACCAATTTCACCACATTCACATATTTGTTTGACTATTTACCATATAAGTCAATTACACATACTTACCCCATTGCACAATCAAGTTATCACATAGTCTAATTTCACCACTTCCTACATACAAGTTTGACCTTCTACCACTAAAGTCAAATTAACACAATTCCACATATATTACATTCAAACAATAGACATAATCATTCATTTCAACTTATAGTATGCATACATATCACATACACCACACATTTATCTACATTACTAAGTAAGTGCAAAGGCACTTACCTTTAGAGTTGGAAGATCCTGTGCCTCCTCCTCGGGTCACAATTTGATTACCTAAACATATACACCTAGTTTAGTAATCTAACATTCATCACCAACACATTACAATTGAGTCCACAACTCAATTTTCATTTCCAACCCAAATTGACCCGTTTGGGTTATTCCCATAACCAAATACCCCCTTTCAATACAAACTCACCTACTTGAGTTTTCTTTCCAATACCTTGACACTAATTTCTCAATCAATAACTTTTATTAGGTCAATTTGGTGTTTGTTCAAGTGTTTAATACCACCTAAACACTTAACCATCACTAATTCATCATTCTAGCTTCATGATCCAAACACCCCCAATTTTCACCATATGAACCCTAACTTTTCAAAATCAAAATCAAAGGGTTCTAGGATGTTAATCACCACTCTTTAACTTTAGTTAAGCTAGATTATCCACAGTTGAACACCAATTTACCACATGCATTCAACATTTTTGGATTTCTCCAACACCCACCCACTAACACATTCAAAGATGAAATCAAAGAGTGATTAACACTTACTTGATGTTAGGAAGGTGATATGTGAGCCAAAACCTCTACAATTCAAGCTTTAAATGCTAGATTCAAGCTTCAATTTCGTTTCTCCTTTTTCTCTCTTGCTCAAGAACGACCCACCACCAAACAAGTGAGGTCTATTTCGAATTCCAAGAGTCAAATATGGCGGAATTTGCCATTTACACTTTTGGCCCTTCCACTTTCATTTCACCCATTTATCTCTATAATTAGTTAAAAACTAACATAACCCTATTTCTAACTTGAAACCCACTTGTTTCAACTTATTTCATAAATATTATTTTCACCATAATATTTATTAAAATATTAATTTATTTGAAAACGAAACCCGGATTTTGGTTCGTTACATTGTCACAATTATAGAGCTCTTCATTCTCATTTTCCCGCTTTTCTCTCTTATTAATAATCAACTTCACTATTTTAGGCAACTAAATTAAATTTAAAATTGTTTTTATCTTTAATTAATTTGTTCAATCATATTTTTATGAACTCTACAAACTAATAACAATTTTATAACCAGCTATGATTTAAATAAAAAAAATTAATCATATATTTATATATTCACATTGTTCCATTTTGACGAGTGTATATATGTTAAGAAATTACATTATATTTTATTCAACCCGTGTAATACACGAGTTTATTTAACTCGTGTATTACACGGGTTTTAAAAATCATATAATGGATAGGGGTATATTGGTCAAAAAGGAAAAAATCATTTAAATTGTGTATATATGATATTTTTTATTTTTGTTAGGTATATATGATATTTACCCATGTTTATGGGGGTATATATGAAATAAAACCTTTATATTTTTGTAACTAAATACTATTTATATTAAGTATTATCTTATTCAAATGCTTAAGTATATATTTACTAAATATTTACATAGTTATAATAATAATAATAATAACCAAATATAATAAGTGTTTAAAACAGTTGAGGTTAGATTACGCTCTCCAAAAGAGTCTCGGTGATACCCGACGCTTTACGCAAGCAACCCACAAGTTTCCCTTTTAAGTCAATTCTATTTTGATTTTTTTTTTCATATCTAAAAAATGTGTAAAAATATTATACGTAAAAAACACCTAGTTTTTTTTATCTAGAATAAATTATACTATTAGATAGGTTAATAAAAATCTCTACAATATATTTTTTTATTCTTTTCAATATAAACCAACATAATAATAATATAATATTTAAATATTTGTAAAAATTAATTAAGATGTCATCCGATTTTTGAGTCAGCTTCAACCGATTCAGTCACTAAACCACTCTAAACCAACTAAATTTTTTTAACATTACAAACTTATTTAAAACCCATGATGGTGAATAGTAAATATACAGGCTGTAAAGCAGCATGTACAAGTTGTTACTGCGTGTATAAGTCGCAAAGCATGGTTTACAAGTCTGTGACCTTTTTGATGGGATAAGAACGATTTCCCATCCACAGGGAAGCTCCATTTCTGGTCGGCACCCACTCTCTCTCTCTCTACATTTGCGATCGATTTCACGAAATCACCATTGTCGACTAGGTCAGGTCTAAGAACGGAACGGTGACCCACAGCTAAGCTCCGTTTCCTCGCCGCCTCCCAGTCTCTCTCTCTCTATAATCGCAATCGATCTTCACGAAACCACCGTTGTCGACGAGATTAGACCTAATTCGGCGGAGGACGGGTGGTCTGCAGGCGGTGGCAGTCATCACCGGCAGGAAGCCAATGGTATCTCATCTGTTCTTTCACTATCTATGTGTGTGTTCGAGTTTTCATTAATAACAAAACCTCAGGGAAATTCTTTCACAGTAGTTAGGTTTCACTAGTAGTTTTGCAGTTCTATTGTTACTCAGGATTAGCTGATGAATTTATGGTTTGAAAACAGGGGTAGCTCTGGTGAGAGGTAAGGTACTAAGGCTTAAATCAGGTTGGTTGCCACATAAACACCTTCTCTAATCAAAGAACCTATATTCTTTCTATGTAACCCTAATTTTAGCCCCAATTTGGTTTTTATCTACAGAAAAATGAAAAGAGAACATGTTTTTTTTTTACTGATTTTGTTGCTCGTGGATCATTTGGCTTTCAGGTACTTTTTTCTCCTTCCAATCCTTTATCGGCAGCTACAACGTTTGCTGACGGATCATTTGGCTTTCAGGTACTTTGGTCACTTTATTTATTTATTTTTTTATTGTGGTTGTGATATCACGAATGGAGGCCCGTATGCAATTTAGTGCAAAATTTGAACCGATTTTATCATATTTAGAGTGTAGATCAAATTACTTTGGTCACTTTATTTGGCTTTCAGCTACATCATTTTATTGTGGTTGTGATATCATGTAGCTGATGTAACCATGTTTGTTTAGGTTTTTTATTATGTTAAATCTGTGTAAAGCTAAACATATATTTGCGTGTTTTTGTTCTTTAATCTATTTTGAACGTTTGCGCTGATTCGTTTTCTTTAATTGGTTGTCGCTTGTAGATAAAGGCTAGGACATCACAATAACCATGTAATTTTGTCTTCATTCCATCAATCTTTCAATTGTAATATAGATTTTACTCATTTTGGACATATGCAAATATCTACAGTTGCATTGATCTGTGTGGGAGAGGCACTTAACAAACATCAGTTCAGGTATTCGTTTGTGGTTTTGGGTTTAACACATCAGTTGTTCGTGAGTGTTGGTTCACGGTGCAATGTGTTAGTAAAAAATGCAGATAATTTCTCTTTTGGATCCAAAGTTTACGTCTATCAGTTTTGCTTTACAAGTCAATTTTGAAGTTAAAAAGGACTGAAAACATATCAGTTTTGCTTTACAAGTCAATTTTTGCTCATTTGCAGGACTGAAAATCATGTAGGTGTTTAAATTGGGCTCTATGAGTATGTGGGCGTGGGCATGATTTTTATTTGAAAGTGAACAAAAAGATGAATTCTCTTATCCATCTGAAAGTATTTTAACATTTTCAATATATATGTCTCAAAGTTTTTATGAAAGGTTGCTTTTGGCTTCTCTTTTGTTCGCTTCTTAAAACATATAGAATACTCGGTTGAAAGAAATGAAAAAGAAAATATATACTATTATATTTTTATATATTTGTTATATTCTTACATCAAACAAGAGCTTATCTATTGATGTATGCTTCTGATGGCAAGTTTCAAATTTTGTGTTTTTTCATGATTAGTCGAACAAATATTTGGAATTAGAGCGGTTAATTTCCATTCTCATTAATCATGTGGGCATTTGGTTGACCATCAAACCCAGTCGGTTTGGTTTGTCGTTCCGACCTTAAGCATCCCTTATATGGTTTATATTTTTTATTTAAATCAATTGTAAAAACAGCGGTGGTGGTGGTTCTGAAGGTAAACTATCGGATCAACCGTTGAGATTCGGTAATTGAAGGCAATGCTAGATAGAATTTACCACAAAGAATTCAACTTCTATTTATTATCTTGTATTGGTATTCTGTCTGTTTCAGGTCCAAGTCAAATGTTCATTGGTTTACATGGATTTTGAAGGGCGTTCTGATGGTTGTTCAATCAAATCAATTCTTTCTCATGTCGCTCCCTTGAAATTTGTATGAATGCTATTTTTCTTTACTTATTTAGTTAGTACTACAATTATAGAAAGTAATTTATTGTAATTGTTGTTAAACTGTTAAAAATATAATATCTTCTCTATTAGGTGTTGGCGCATGGATCAGCTTAGGCCACTGAACATCTGAAGCAACACTGTTTGAAACATGTTTGTCCCCATGTATATGGTCCTAAAGTTGAAGTAACAATTGATGTCACATCAGATTAGTGTGCTTATAAGGTACATAAAAAGTTTAATTGGATGTTTATTTGGACCACTTTTAGTCAAACCCACATTTGATTTGGTTTGTTCTTGTGAAAAATATGTTCAACTCTCTGAAAAATTGATGAGCAATGTTCTTTTTAAGAAGGTTAGCATATCTCTAATATTTCATTACAACACATCATCAACATGGCAATTCATTTGATTAAAATTTTTGTTTTGACCATCAACTGTTTTTGACCTTTTTAATTATTACAAAATCGTCCAATAAAAGAGTCCGCTTTTAATTCTAGAGATTCAAAGGAGTACTCTTCATATTCAAATTCACATGGATTCCTTCAGTTTTTAGATCTGGAGTAGTGGCTTTCCATACTTATCTGGAGTGGTAATAATTATTGAATTCTATAGTTTAGTATTTTTCATACATGATGACTGAATTCTGAAATTTTGGGAATGTTAGCATTTTATTATAGAAGTTGTATTCAGTAGTAAATGTGAACTACAATGTTTTATAAATACTTCTTATTTCAGCACATGTCTCTTCATTAGCATCTATATCGGATACTTATTATCTCTCCTTAACGAATTTAGATTCAGTTATAATATTTTCCGGATCTTATTACCTAGGCTTGATGACAACTTTGAGGAAGCCTGTGTTCACTGGCAATCCTATCCGGACTCTTAGAAGGTTTGAATCACCTCTCCGGTTCGTTTGATCTGATCTGCTACGTAATTCTCATGGGTCATTTCAAACTTAACATGGGACATGTGCAATGAAAAAAGGAAACAGAGAAACTTCACTGTTCGTAGAACAAGTTGGATCTGGATCTCCGTTAGAGTCTGCTGTATTTATACATTTTCAATATGAAGTAATCAGAATGTAAACGCTTCTGATTTTATTATATAAACTTTTGAACACACAAATTTCAATGACAGTTTAAAGCGCCGCAGCGCGCGCGGGTTCAACACTAGTTATATCAAAATTTCATTGTTAATTGTGCGTGTTGAACTTCATTACATCACTCAGAGCCACATGATGAGACATTAAATCAAAGCTTTTAAGGTGTTTAAAGAGTTTTAAAATGAAGTAGCTAATGCAACGAGCAAGAAGGTTAAAACAGTTTGATTAGACAAATGTGTTAAACATTTGAGCAACGAGTTAAATGGTTGCTTAAAAGATTATATATGAAATACCTTAAAGCTACAAAATGTTAAAATAATAATATTAATAGTAATTAATAAATAAATCATAATAATATGGATAACGATAATTCGGCATCTATAGTTAGGAACCCGCGTCTCGTGGGTGACCAATCAATACGATGACCACTAGACTGATGGCTACTCACTTGAAGGACCCCACATTATAGTTTGTGTATATATCTATATATATATATATAAAATTACTGAAAATAAATAGAAAAAAGTCAATAAGGACTTACCACATGATAGACCCCGAATGGCGACGCTACTGTTCATCGTCCTATAGAATTAATAAAAAATATACAATTAAAAATGAAAACTTAAAATAAAAAACGTAAATGTAAAAGGATTTGACCCGAGTAACAGTACCATGTCGTTTCCGGAATCGGGTTGCAAAGCCTGTCCAGCGAACTGATAGAAATAAGCCCAATTTGAATTAAATCCAGTTCGTTTTGAGTCCACCATAAAGCTTTTGTGGACAGATAAAATTGTTTAGTGAAGCTATTAACCATATTAATAGATATAAGGGGCTGTTTGGTAACTTCTGAACCAATAAGTACTGAACAAGTAAGAGGTCTGAATGGGTAAGAGACTCTGAACCAGTTAAGTGCTGAATCATTAGTACTGTTTGGTTGGACCTCTGAACGACTGTGTAAAATGACTACTTTACCCCTCTGAACTATTTGAATGAAATTTATCTGTTTGGTCAGATCTTTAAATGATTATACTGAATGATAACTAATTTTAAAAAGAAAATATAAAACATTATAGAAAATCCAAATTACACATTGTTAGGTATCAAATAATAGTAGAGGGGTCATTTGTAATAATAGAAAAGTATAGGGGTCACACATGTACACTTATAGTAGTCTGACATGTACAAATACACAATCGATGAATTAGAAGAGCATCTATTGATTTTGAGAGTTCTTCTCTATGTTTCTTTCTTATTCTTCTTCAATCTTTATCGTAACAATGGTATCAGAGCTGTCGTCCTCTTGTCCTGGGGTTAGGGCAACAAAAGGATTCCAATCGTTCAGTGGGTACAAATCGAACAAGAACAGTGGCAATTAGGGCAGCAATCAGATTTGGGGATTCAGAGCATCAGCAACAAATCAAAATAAGCAGATTAACATGGACGAGTTCATGTCATTGAGCCTAGAAGGTACAGTTGATGAATATTATGATGAATTCAAGTTCTTGCTTAATAAGGTCAGAATTTCAGAAGAAATTTCTGAATATTATGCGGAGTATTGCTTCATTTTCGGTCTTAAACCAGAAATTGGTGATATTCTTATGGGGTATCACAATATGGACAAAGGTTTAAAGTTGGAGCAGGCGTTTTCTTTGGCTAGATTACAAGAAATGATTCCTAATTGGGTTTCAGTTCATGGGTCAATTCAAGAAGGATCATCAGATTTTGAGGTAAGTACGTGATATCTTTAGTGATAATGAACGATTTCTTGAATTACCATATT
This sequence comes from Smallanthus sonchifolius, assembly GCA_023525975.1. Taxonomy (NCBI): domain Eukaryota; kingdom Viridiplantae; phylum Streptophyta; class Magnoliopsida; order Asterales; family Asteraceae; genus Smallanthus; species Smallanthus sonchifolius. The sequence continues at coordinate 51,720,206 of CM042041.1, read as the reverse complement.
CTTTTCAATTCACAAAAGTGGAATCTGCCCACCAAGTGTTTGAGGAAACGCCTAAAAGGGTTAGAAACGAGATTCAAGAACCCATTGATGAATCTGAATTTAGGGATGAAATTCATGAAACCAACGATGTATTTGAAAATGGGAATGATATTCAAGAACCAATTATTGAATATGGAAATAGGGAGATAATTCAAGAATTAGATGAAATTCATGAAACCAGCGATGTATATGAAAATGGGAATGATATTCAAGAACCAATTATTGAATATCGAAATAGGGAGGTAATTCAAGAATTAGTCAATGAATTGAAAGATACGATCATAGAAAGGAGTACTCTTCACACTCTAGTTATAGAAAATAAGATGATCTTAGAAAGGAATGCAATGGTGCATGTATGGCACAAATGGAAATCCAGATTATGGAAGTTCAAAATTAATAGGGCACGATATGCATATAGATCTGAAAATGTTACTGATGTTATCTACGAGCCATTTAATTTTCCTTTTGAAAACAGTTCCACCTCAAATATTAAAGTTACATACCGAGAAACAACTCTACTTGACGATGAAAAGCACTCTGCAGTTGCAAACAAGCAGAGGGTGGCAACTGTTGTAGCCCATGAACTTGCACATCAATGGTTTGGTAATCTTGTAACAATGGAGTGGTGGACACATTTATGGCTGAATAAGGGATTTGCTACTTGGTTAAACTATTTAGCTGCTGATGGCTTGTTCCCAGAATGGCAAATGTGGACTCAGTTTCCCGAGGAAAGTACTGCAGGTCTTCGATTTGATGGGCTTTCAGAATCACACCCTATTGAGGTGGGAATTAATCATGCGAGTGAAAGAGATGAAATTTTTGATGCAATAAGCTATCGTAAGGGAGCTTCTGTCATTCGCATGTTGCAGACCTATCTTGCTCCTGAAGTTTTTCAGGGAGCACTTGCTAAAGACATAAAGAAACATGCTTGTTCAAATGCAATGAACGAGGATTTGTGGGCTGTTCTTGAGGAGGAATCCAAGGAGCCTGTGCATAAACTGATGCATTCATGGACAAAGCAGAAAGGTTATCCAGTTCTCTCTGTCAGTGTGAAAGATAGCAAATTGGTGTTTGAACAGGTTCAACTGAACAGAAAAACATTAAGCAATCAGATTTTACAAATTAGAAAAGATGGAACATTTAGCACAACACACACTCTTCTTGTCTACCTACAAAATGCTCCAATGGAGCAACCACCTACTGTTGCTTCACTTCTTCATTTTGATGTTCTGGTTGAAACTCAAAAAATGAGTCTTTATTGGAAGACTACTAGAAAGGATCAAGTGGGTCATCATAGGACGAAGAAAACATTGGTGTACCATAGTAGGCAGACCCATAAAGGTGAGAGCACAAATTGGGATATGCATGAAGTCGAGCTCACTGATCAGGAGCTTCAAAAGGCTGTTGATATGGATTCCTATCTAGATGCTAATGATGTTGAGTATATTCATAACATATACATTCCATGGGAAAATGGTCCTTTCATATTAATCCATGGTGGTGATATATTTGTAGAAGTGACTGATGGCACAAGGAAGTCCTTGTTGGTTGTAGGTGAATATGAACCTTATGTTGATAAAAATGACGGGTCCAAACCATTTGATTCGCTTGTGCAAACTGAGTTGCATGCTAAATATGTGAACCATAGATATATTGGAGAGTCAAGATGTTTAGAGAGTCAACAATCAGTTGAGTTGCAATGGATGATAGATCGAATTTTGTTTTCACAATTTGGTTTTGATACTTTTGATTAGCAAATTTTTTTTTTACTGTATGATTTTTGAGGACAAAAATCTTTTAAGGAGGGAGTAATGTTAGGTATCAAATAATAGTAGAGGGGGTCATTTGTAATAATAGAAAAGTATGGGGGCCACACATGTACACTTGTAGTAGTTTGACATGTACAAATACACAATCAATGAATGAGAAGAGCAGCTATTGATTTTGAGAGTAATCTCCTTCTTCTCTGTGTTTCTTTCTTATTCTTCTTCAATCTTTAGCTTTTATCTTTTGATTACCATTTTGTATCATAACACACATAAATCCATGGAAACATAATGAAATCCAAATAGAAATTAATAATTTGCGTACAATTTTTATTTTAATAATTTCCAACTGATTGGATGGTTCTTGTAATCTGGAATGCCATTGACCTTGAAGCAGTTGACCACCTATATGTTGTTGCTGCTCTGAAGTTTGTGGCATTGATAAAGACATGTCTTGAGAACCAGATGAAATAGCATGTAACTGACTACCTCTGGATGACTGAAAATGTTCATAAACTTGTGGTTCAGGTTTAATTCGACTCCCCAGATCAGATATCAGCTGTGACTGCCCATATGGTAACCGTTGATTCTGCTGATTTTGTTGTCTTTGAGATTGAACGTGCTGTTGCTGAATCTGTAAATGCTGAGACTGGAAGTTCATCTCTTCTGATTGATCTATTGAAGGCTTTATATTTGCAGCTGGCCAAAATTGTGCAAGTTTGACTGATTGACCACCAAGGGAGAACTTGTTCTTTGTAACGTCGATAAGCTCGGGTTCATGTTCACTACTGATGTAGATGAGGTTGTTGGGACAAAGAAATTTCCTGACCCATCACCTGCAAAATCAACCACACAAACATAAAAATGACTATTTTAACAAATTTAATAGTATCGTTGCTACAATAAAAGGGCTAATCCATGTTATGTTTTATCTCAAACGGGTCAAACGAGATAAATCAAAAGATTTAGTTAAAAACGAAACGGGGTCGAAAGTCATTGAAAGTGTATTGTTAATGCATACAACCTACTAAATCACTTCATTCACAAATAGATTTATTATTGTTAATAACTATTTTCTGCAATAATCTTGAACGCAAAGTATTTGCAAAAATAATGTTTTAAATATTGGGCCAACTAACGTTCTGAATCAACCCAGCCTGACCTGTTTTGACCCGTTAGCCAACCCGCCCAACAGATATGTATGTATGGAGAAAAGGTACCTTGAGAAATCTGTCCTTGATGTTGATCAAAATATTGTGGAACTAGTTTAGGAGAGTTCCCATAATGAGAATCTGTCAAAAATCCTTCAGAGTTGCTCAAACTATTAACCATCTGTGAACTTTTACCCATCATCCCTAAGTTACCGTTTAATGACCCATTTGGAAACCCATAAGACTTTTGAGTCAAAGTTGACCTGATCCCCCCACCCATATGACTTCCCAGGCTATGCAAGATCCTGCTGTTTTGGCCACCAACTTGTTGCTTCTGTTGCAATGGCTGAGACACCATTGCTGAGTCCGCATTTGAAATAACAGAAACATTATTAGTTGGCATGAATCAAAATACCCTAATAACCCAGAAAGAGGAAGCCGATTGAAATAAAAACAACAACTAAAACGGAGGTGTTGATTAGATTTTACATGCGAAAATATGGGAGAAAGGGGTGTTTGTACGAACGCACCTGGTGTGAAGAAGAAGGTCGTTTTGTGTTCTTGATCGCCGGAGGGGGTGCGGAGGTGGAAAGTAGCAGGCGGCGGAGGAGGAGGTGGAAGATAGCAGGCGGAGGAGGCGGCGGAGAAGGAGGTCGCAGCAGAGAGGCGCTGGAGCAGATGGGCGCTAGGGGTAGAAATTAGGTCTTTTTCATTCAGCGATGTCTTTGGGCTGAATGGTTAAGAGGTGGACTGAATGGTTAAGAGGGTATTTTTTTGATGAAACAAACACTACACCTCCGACCGATTCAGAGGTGAGCTCTTAATGAGCTATTCAGAAGCTACCAAACAGGCCCTAAGTTTATATATAGGTAATTAGTATAAAGTTTGATTGATAATAATTTATGAAAAATGTATTTGTTAATTGATATTAATGAAAACTAGTTGGTTCCCTACGGTTCGCGGCGGCATGTATCAACGTAGAACCAAAAAAGAGTTAAATAAGCTTGTATAAATGAACACCCACGCTTCGTCGCGGAGTTTGGTCGTTTTTTCCATCGTCACGCGGCAAGAGTTTGGTCGTTATCGGCTCGATCCGTGGAAAACCATAAAAGTGAATATCGAAACCGGTTCCGATAATACCAATACCGGCAATGATGTTTGCTCATAATAGGTTCAGGTCATCACAGTACCATAATGACAACGACATTCGCTATGGGCTAAGATACAAAAAAATACTCAATTTTGAATACAACACCGTTTTAAAAAAAATAATAATATCGGAACGTTAAAAAAACAATGGGGTATCCCGCCTTTTTTTTAAGTTTAATAAACGAAAGTTACTATTGAAAAACGAAATTAATATATAATTATCTACCATAAGGGTGAAAATAATAAGAAAAAAAACCCAGTTATCTGCTTGATAGGTTCAACAACTAAGCTACTTTCCTATTTGAAAAAATTAAAAGCTAGTTTATTAACCAACAAACACATCACAAAGAATCTAGAAATCTAAATTAGAGAGTAATATATATATATGTAGGTTTTCATCATCAATTGCGCAACTCCATAATGGTCATGTGGTAAGACCACGATATCTCCCTACCCCTTATGTGTGCTTGGATGCAACATTTTGACCAATATAACTTATATTAGGTCTATGGATCGGTATAGGATATCTGATGTTATTGTGTATGCCATTTATGGTACATTAGGGTATGCACCCGTTATTTATGATCTTGATATTTGTTGGTGATTGTAATGTCATCAAACTATTTAGTGTATTTGAATTTACTTGATAATCAAATGAGAAGTCATGTTGAAACATCAAACAAGTTGAAAGTTTGGACTACACACTCTTTTAATAATCTTATAACTTCTCGTGTTAAGCCCACTAAACAATGGGGGTCCGGGGGCAGCGCCCCTGGTTAGCAGAGACCTAGGGGCGGCAACCGTGGGTCCAAGGGGCAACGCCCCTGGCTGGGGTTGACATGTTTAGTTATGCATATGAAAATGATTGTGTAAGTGAAAACTGTTAGAGGATTGTCTTTTGGACCAGTTTGGTCATGCTGACCAGTTTACTCCTCCCGAGTAAATTTGCTCTCCTGAGTGAGTTTGCCTTTTCAGAGTATTTTGCCTCTCCGGAGTATACTGGCTCTCATGAGTAGTTTGCCTCTCCGGAGTAGATTGTCTCTCATGAGTAGTTTACTTCTGACGAGTAGAATTGCTTAGCAGTTGTGGATTGACGGTTATGACAATTTTTAGTCAATAACTGTCATAACGTTCCAGTGTATCTATTACCTACCCCATAAATACATGAGTTTTTGTCATTGAAAATATACAGAAAAAAACATTTGCCTTCTTGTTTTCTTTTTGAGTCTTATCCAATTAAAATTTTAAGAGTACCATCAAGTTACATTGTGCAGGCTTCATGTGTTTAGTCGGAAATTAAAACAAAATTTTACTTGAAAGGTTAAAATGAAAAAAAAAATTATAAATAAGTAAAGCAATTTGTATTGTTCATCTTTCGATATCTATCAAATGGATTATGATTTTGAACATCCTAAATGGACTTTGCTCATATTTTCTTTGGCTTATCCCTCCACTTGGTGTTTCTATCAGTCACCTGTCTTTCTTTATGGCAGGTATTCAAAGAACATTGAAGTATGTGAATCCAAACTAATCGGAGAGGAAGATAAAGATCAACGTTGTTGTCAGGCTTTAATATGAGTATTTTTTTTAACGGACAACATCTAGATATTCTAGGATAATTGAGTTTATTCGGGACAACACCTAGAATATCTAGAGCAGTCTATCACGGGAGGAACCCCCAACTGGGTAACCCCCTGACATGACACATCTCATTAAGAAGGTAAGATATTATACCAACCGTAACCGATTCACGCTTAGAGGACGTTAAACATCGAGTCAACAACATTTTTGTAGGATTTGGGACGTAAAGGGCGTTAAACACCGCGCCAGAGGGGCTTTAAGACGTGTGAAGCCCGGGGCATTGCAGATGCTCGATCTGAGGCACGGGCTTCTCCTCCCGTTAATACAACGAGTCAGCCTTTTAAGTCCTAAGTGTTGAAACATTACCTCTTTTGATTTTGATCATATTTTATGCTTTTTTCTTTATTATAAAAGTTAAATAAACTCAAACGTGAAACCAAATCGTTAGTAACAGTATGGTTCTCTTATACAATGGTCAAAATTGTTACTATCGGTGTGATCGAAAACCGTTAAAATCACACAGTAAAAACCCCTAATATGAATAAAGAAATAAACTTTAAAATATGATATGTTAGGCCTATTAATGAAAATCATTGTTGTCGACTCTAAATAATAAATTTTCTTTATTTTTATTTTATAAATTAGAAAAATCTATAAAAAATTCAAGAGCAAGTTTCGAATAATTATATCACCTTTTAAAAAGCATCTATAACATTTTGATGGGGCTTTTGTGGCGTTGGGGTCTCAAAATAGGCAAGAGAAAGAGGTGTCGGCAAACAACTATTGCATTACTGAATTATTGCTTCCTCTGCTTTTCCTTTCAGCAACTACCCGTACCCCTTTGACTCAATTTTTTCCATCAATATTAATAAAACAAATACATTTTTATATTTTTTAAATCATAATTTGTAATAATCAAATGACAAGTTTGCAATAAACAGACAAACTAAATAATAACAATAATTTGAAATATGATAATCATTTCAATAGTTCTTGATGAGTTGTTTGTATAATTTGACAAAGATTAACAAATATAATATGAGTGACGTTCCTGAAAAGATTTTAAAATACACATAATAATTCTTTTAAAACATAAGTATAATTTAAAAATATATTAATTTCTTTCATTATTGTTAAATATAATAAACGGATGTAAAATAACGTTAGAAACATTAAATTTGGATTTTCATAAAAATATCATTTGACATGCAAAGTTATTTGAATACATACATACACATATATATACATACATACACATATATATATATATACACACATATATATATATGGTTCTAGAGAAAACCACAAGTTAGCGAAAACCGAAAAAACCACTAAAAAATCAATTTTAGCCAATCATATAATAATTTTTATTTTTTTATTTTATTTTATTTTTATTTATTTATAAGAGTATCAATGTAATATTAAACATTTTTACCAAAAAACATTTTTACACATAGTGTTACGTATACGTAAACATAAAACAAAAAAATTGCGGTTACGTATATGTAAATCAAAAAATTTGCTTTTGGATACGTATACGTAAATAAAAAAATTGCCTAAAATGATGCGGTTTTCTCGGTTTTCGCTTAACTTTTTAGTTTTCTCTTGATCCCTCCCCTATATATATGTATGTATATACATATATATATATATATATATATATATATATATATATATATATATATATATATATATATATAGGAGTGAGTTCACTAGAAAACTCATTTTCATAAGAAAACCAAAAAACTCCTACTGAATATGTGTAGTACACCCAAAACCCCAACCCACCCTAAAAACCTAACCCCCACCCAAAAACCTAAACCCCCCCTCAAAAACCTAAACCCCCCACCCCACCCTTCCAAAAACCTAAACCCCCACCCACCCCCCAAAAACATAAACCCCCCACCCAACCCCCCAAAAACTAAACCCCCCATCCCACCCTTCCAAAAACATAAACCCCCCCACCCCACCCCTCCAAAAACCTAAACTAAACCCAAAAATAAATTAAAAAGCCTAACCCACCCCCAAAAACCTAATTCCCCCACCCCACCCCCCACCCAAAAACCTAACCCCACTCCACCTACCCCCTCACCCATCCCCCAAAAACCTGCACCCCCCAAAACCCTAAACCCCCACTCCGCCCCGCCCCACCCCTCCCCTCCCCTCCAAAAACATAACCTAAAAGCTAAACTAAACCCAAAAAACTAAGTCCAAAAGCTAAACCCACTACTTTTCGAGTTTTTTTTGTTTGAACGAGGACGATGTGGGAAACAAGGGCTCCGAAGCAGTTTTTTTATTTTTGATTTATTTTTTGAGTTATGATTTTTTTTATTTTTTTACCTTAAATAAGTAGTTTTTTGGTTTTCTCATGAACATTGAGTTTTCTTATGATGCTTCATATATATATATATATATAGGGGAGAGATCCAGAGAAAACCAAAAAGTTAGGAGAAAATCGAGAAAACCACATCATTTCAGACAATTTTTTTATTTACGTATACGTATACAAAAACAATTTTAATGATTTACGTATACGTAACCACAATTTTTTTGTTTTATGTTTACGTATACGTAACACTATGTGTAAAAATGTTTTTTGGTAAAAATGTTTAATATTACATTCATACTCTTATAAATAAATAAAAATAAAATAAAAAATAAATATTATTATATGATTGGGTAAATATGATTTTTAGTGGTTTTCTCGGTTTTCGCCTAAATTGTGGTTTTCTCTGCAACCCTCCCCTATATGTGTGTGTGTGTGTATATATATATATATATATATATATATATATAGGGGGAGGTTCAAATAAGAGTAGTTTTTTGCTAAAAAATCTAAGAAATAATCAAAACGCTAAGAAACGATATCAAACGTTCTCCGATTGAGCTCATTTCAGCGGCGTAGGAACCATCTCGTTGAACTTTACCATCTTAGCTTTTAGGGTTTAGCTTTTAAGGTTTAGATTTTACGTTTGAATTTTAGGGTTTTAACCATATGCTTTAGATTTTAGGAACCATCACATAAATTGTCTTCCATTGCTTGCCCTGTTTGTGACAGAAGCCTTGTGAAGTCTAGTGTGAATTCATTTATATACTTCATATCGGCGATACTTAACTGTTATAAGTTTCTAATGGCTATGTCTTGCATTAGGCTATTATTCTTTGCTGGATCTACTCCTAGAATAAGAGTCCTAATTTGGGATGTAAAGTTATACAGTACATCATTTTTTGAGGAACAAAAATTGGAATTTCAATAAATGGGAGACATTTGCAAAATTTATACAATGTCCAAATCCCATTTACAAAGGTTTTTACAATTTCGCTAAAGCTTTAAAAACAGTCAGGGAACATTTTGGAACAAATAGTTTCTATATTGAGCCAGAAAAAGTTCAAACATTTTCTGAAATAACAAAGACTAATCCTGAACAAATAATTAAAGCTCAGGAGGAAGTAATTGCAAAGCTTCAGGAACAACTGATGAAAAAAAGGGTAAGATACACATCCTATACATGCCCATATTGAAAATAGCCTCATAAAACAAAAAGTGGCTATACTCGAGGCAAAAAATAAACAGTATATACACAGACTCGAGAAAAACGAAAAAACAGTTCCTCAAAATGTAAGCTATGAAGCATTCAGAATAAGAATGCTTGATACACCATGGAGACAGTGTTTACAACCAGTCATTAACATATTCCGAATGTATAACTTTACATCCCAAATTATTTGTTGTTTAAAATCTTGTTTATCTAATGGACTGTATTATATATATATATATATATATATATATATATATATATATATATATGGGAGGGGTCAAAAGAAAACCACAAAGTTAGGCGAAAACCGATAAAATCGCATCATTTTAGGCAATTTTTTTATTTACGTATACGTATCCAAAAGCAAATTTTTTGATTTACGTATACGTAACCGCAATTTTTTTGTTTTATGTTTACGTATACGTAACACTATTTGTAAAAATGTTTAATATTACATTGATACTCTTATAAATAAATAAAAATAAAATAAAAAATAAAAATTATTATATGATTGGCTAAAATTGATCTTTTTAGTGGTTTTCTCGGTTTTCGCCTAACTTGTGGTTTTCTCTGGAACCCTCCTCTCTATATATATATAATAAAGTTAATTATCTAGTTATTAATATTAGCAAGAAATTAATCATGTTTGTTCATGTTTATAACACAATGTAGAGCTAGAATAACAGCTCAAATACGCCACGATAAAACAAGACACGATAAGACACACGATAATCTGTAGTGTACTAGTGTTCGACACGAACACAACACGATAAATAATCATGTCATTTTTTTCAAACACGAACACGATCTGTTTAGAAACATGTTACCTGTTAAAATACCTGTTTAGAAAGAGAATACATTTACAACAACATGATAAGACAGTATTTGAACAGTTAATTAACGAGATGTCCAAAACTAAACCTAATCAATTTCAAATAAGTGAAATATGCAGTACATCTACGAGATGTCAAAAACTAAAGCTCTAATAATCAAATCTCCGATGGACAAGAGCCGTCGTGAATGGAGACGACTAGCTGAAGGGTGGAATGGAGGTGGGTTGGCGTGAAGTCTTTAGTACTTGAATGGAGATAATGAGCGCCGATCGTTGTGAGCGGCGTAAGGAAGATCGACGATGGAGAGGTGTGAGGACGATGTGTAAGTTTCAAAATTAGGCCAGGAGTTAGGGAGTTAGGGATTTGACGTAAGTGTAAAGATGAGTTGGAGTGTTGGACTTGGACTTGGGCTGGGCCTGAATGCAAATAGAATGTTAACGTGTCACTAACAGGTCTTAATAGATTAACATGTCTATAATCTGTTTAGACACGAATTTAACCGTGTCTTAATGTGTCGATCTGTTTAAGACACGAAACATGTTAAGATCAAACACGATACATGTTAATTACGTATCGTATCGTGTCATGTTAATATGTTCGTGTCCAAGATAAAAGGATGTAAAATAACGTTAGAAACTTTAAATTTGGATTTTTCTAGTAAAGATAAAAATACCATTTGACATGTAAAGTTATTTGTTATATATATATATATATATATATATATATATATATATATATAGGGAATGGTTCAAACACTAACCATTTTTATGTGATAACCCTGCTAATCACTATAAAACAATCACATAATTTATAAATTATTTTATATTTTAATTGTTAAAATAATATTTAAGTATTTTGAATAAATATTTTGAAAGTAAATACGGAAATGATGAGTCTTACGCATATGTACCAAATAACGTTACCTATACGTGACACATAGTGTTTACGTATGAGTAACATTATCTGGTACGTATACGTAGCACTATGTTTGAGAGTGGTTATCACATAAATATTGGTTAGCATTTGAACCTCACCCTATATATATATATAAAAGTATAGTTAGTTATCTAGTTATTAGTATTAGGGTGAAGGGGGCACAACCCTCATAAAAAACGTACCCTAACAAAACCATCCAATAAGGGTGTGTCACCTCACTTTTACCCAAATACTACCCTTAAGTGTTGGGGGCACAACCCTAATATCTTAAATATACCCACAAAAGCTTCCAACCTTAAATATACTCGGGTACATATACCCGCAAAAGCCAACATTTTAACTCAGGTAAGGGGTCGGCGGCGGTGTATCCGCGCGGGTTCGCATACCTGAGGGTGCCCCTTTCACCCTTAACAAGAAATTAATTGTGTTTGTTCGTGTTATAATGCCACGGGCTCACAAATCTTCCTCTCTACTCCACCCCAGCATTTGTCAGGAGAAAAGTTTGCAAGCCAATTTCACTAGCTTACATTTCTCCTCTTTCTCTCTCACAAAATGGCCAATCTCTCTCCACGGACAGCCGTGCCCACAGACTTTCATTTCGAAGTTTGTTGGAGATCTGGAGTCGAAGGACTCCATTGCAGATGGTAGAAGATAGTTTTATATAATTTTTTAATCGTTTTTTATGCTTAATTAGATATTTAATAACTAGAGCGATAAATTTTTGTTCTCGTTTGGTATAATATGACAAATTCATGGATGAATAAACGAACAAATTGTAAATTTGGTTGATTGTTTAAAGTTTATTTTTAAACCTAAATATCATAAATATGTAGTACCTAACAAATTTAAAATAAAAAAAACTACTAGATACTAAAAGTTGTAAATATCTTACATGGTTTAAGGAGGAGTCACGAGCCCCACATCTACCCAAGTGAAGTCGCAATCGTAATTAAAGTTTCACTTTTTTCACATGTTAACTCCAAAACTCAAAAGGAAAAACAGAACAAAACATGGTTCCACTCGCTGTTTGAAAACATTACCATTTTTGGAAATAATAATTTTGTTGTCACATCCTTTTGTCTCCTAAAAAGGTAAACATCTAACACTTCCGTTTCGATTCCATCTTTCATGTTAGTTCATAGGTTTTTAAGTCTTTTATGTCACGCGTATCTACCAAACATACCTTTTAACAATTATAATAAATATCGTCCACTCTATGAATGTATTCGACAACTGTAGTGGGATTCGTGTTTTTCTAAAAAGCAAAAGCAACTATATAATACATATGCCAAAGAGGAATAACAACTACAACTTACTATTTTTGTGCTAAAATTGTAAGTGACATGAATGAAAGATAAGTCGTGTGTGACATTCATATTACTTGTGTGGTGTGGTTAAGTATTATGCATGTAATTGATTAATCATGTTTGTGTGGGTTGTATGTGGTGAGTTTTGGGGCTTTTACAATTGGAATGATTTGGGTAGACATGATGGTATAAATGAGTTTATGTAAATAACTGATACGAGTAAGTTGGTGTGAATGGACTTATACAGATAAGTTTATAAGAATTTGTTTTGTATAAACGAGTCTATGTGAGTAGGTTCACATGAATAAATTTGTGTATTTATATAAATATGTCTGTATAATCATGCTTATGTAAGTTCGTTCCCACGAGAATAGGGAAGGGTGTGTGGTTAATGGTTTGAGCTCATCATTAAAGTAGTGAGGATGATTTCATAATTTTTAAGTGTTAAAGAAATGCTTTTGATTTTGATTTTCCATGCAGTTACTCATATTGGATTAACAACCATCTATAAACCTAATTTCAAATAAAAGTTCTCCTAAAACATAGTTAATTACGTCTAATTAACCATGGATCACTATTGTAGTTGTAAAATCCCAGCTCTATTCATTGCCAACATATAACAACCAATTAAGTTTAAAATTCCTTAAACTTAATCACACACAAGTGATCCTAAGTTTTGAAACAAAATTGCAATAATAATAAAATCTCCAACTTCATTTCAAAATCAAGCAAAATCCATGGTAAAACAACGTATCATCAAAGAAAGTAATGAAAATCTACTACATATTTAACAATGAAGTAGGAAACAAAAACAAATATGAAAAACATAAATAAAACTAGCATGGAAAATAAAACCTAATTAATTAATAAAAATGTAAAACCGTAAAAGTTCCAATCTTGATCTTCAAATCTTCACTCCATGTCATTCCAGCCGGAGGGATCTTGGATCTTAATTGATCTTGTAACCACAACTATCCCAATGTACATAAAATTGGAAGGGGGTTGAGAGCTTTGGTTGTTCTTTTCGCAACCTTCCTTTTTACGTTTAACTAAAATGGTATATATATCATGTGCATAGAAAATTGGCGGAGGATTAAACAACTATATACTATGAGAGTACATGTCGTGTGTTATCATGCTGCTAAAAAAGTTGTACATGGTTATGTGTTGTTATGAAAGTGTAACCATGTACTGTCATAATTAGCACGCTATTACATGCTATTTTGAGAGCATAAACCATGTGTTGTCATAATTCTTGATTTTTTCTTTAAACATATGTTTCTCGTTCCTTTTGTTCTTATATAAGATTTTAGACTTGTAAATCAAATATGAAGTAATTAAGTATCTATTCGGACATTTTCACCGTTAAAGTATCAAAATTATTATATAATTGGTATACAAAACATGTACAAGTTGAAGTATATAATTTGATTTCATTAATTGTGTTACACCAAATTTGATACAAAAATTATCAAGTGAATGTGTCACATCCAATATAATTTACATAATTGTTATGTTTGATACATATTTTAGAGATGACCATAGCAATACTTTTTTTTCTGAACATCAAATTTTTATTCTTTTTTTTTTTTTTTTTTTTTTTGTCTTGGATGAGGTTAGAACCCGTTGTGGGACTCTCCTCTTACCACTACACCCCCACCCCCCACCCCACTACAACAAATTGACCCTGTCCCGACGCCACCTGTACCGACGACATTTGTCGTCGGGATAGGTCACCCTATACCGACGACATGTCGTCGGTATAGGTCAAAACCAAAATTTTGGTAGGGAGACCCTATAGCGACGACATGTCGTCGGTATAGGGTTGAGGCAGGTTGGAGGGAAAACTGGCGCCTAATGAATTTTTGGGGAAAACCTATAGCGACGACATGTCGTCGCTATAGGTTAATTTTGATTTTCTTTTTGTTTTTTTTTATTTAATAAATTTTCGTCGGTCAAAAAATTTTTTTTTTTAAATTAAAAAAAATTCTGGAAAAACCTATAGCGACGACATGTCGTCGCTATAGGTTAATTTTGATTTTCTTTTTTTTTATTTAATAAATTTTCGTCGGTCAAATTTTTTTTTTTTTAAATTAAAAAAATTTCTGGAAAACCCTATGGCGACGACATGTCGTCGGGATAGGGTTTTTCCAAAATTTTGAATGGGACACCCTATAGTGACGACATGTCGTCGCTATAGGTTAATTTTGATTTTCTTTTTGTTTTTTTTTATCTAATAAATTTTTTTTAAATTAAAAAAAATTCTGCAAAACCCTATAAAACTAATATCATTAGGGTTGATGGTTCAACGATAGAGACAAAACCTCTAGAAACATCTAAGGTTTGAATGTCACGGATTCAATTTTTATTTGTAACATGGTTAAAATGTTTCGTCGTTGTAAAAAAAATATAAAAGTAATGCTAATTAAATTAACATAATGATGATAAAGTGTAATAATGAATTAATGGGAAAATGTTATGCTCCCTCCCTATTTATTACCACTTTCAATATTAGATAATGCTAAATTAACATAATAATGATGATTAAGTGTAATAATTAATTACATTTATGATAAAGAAAGATTGAACCGCTCCAATGATGATTAAGTGTAATAATTAATTACATAATAATGCTAAATCCATAAAGAAAGATCTCTGTGGATGAACAAGCTCAATGCAAAAGATTGAACCGCTCCAAAGAACATCATGATGGCGGTGCTAGAATACTGCAACGAGTATCTTTTTCCAATGTTTGATTGGACAAGAAACCATGAAGACCACAGAATTGTACCTGCAACCAATGCCAAGGAACCTGAAGTCCATCTTGCTTTCTTCGTTGCTAAAACTGAACTTAGCCTTCTGAAGATAGATTGAACATGGATGGATTCATTCGTGGGATGCAAATGTGAATGATGGTTAAATAAAGGCATTCCTTTGTAGAGGGTCAGTAAAGTGGCACCTCCTACACAAACTATAGTCCCTATCACTTTTGCTCTTCCACCATTTGATTTTATGTTCACCCTTTCCAACCTAAATCAGAGTGACACACATGCCGGTATAAGTATACAACCTCTATATAAAGTGAGGAATTGCATATGGTTTGATACAAACCCAGAGGGTAATGACATCATAAATGTGATCACCGGCACCATGTTGAGAAAAACACAAGAGCAAGTGGCGGATGTGTGTTGTATACCCAAAAGGAACAAGTACTGTATGAGGGACGCACTGCAGCCATACAAAGATTATTATGTTAATTTAGCATTATCTACTTCAATGATAATTATTATCACTACTTCAATCAAGATCTTTTCAGGTACACATTTTGTCACAAAACAAGTTGCATTTGAACCTCAAGTTTAATAACATAATCTAACACCATTTTGGTTTTTGTTTTTGTTTTTGCAGGCATGACGATGCACTTTTCAACCTTCTCGATATGAACCGAGTTTCATCACATTACTTTTCTGATTTAGGGTTTTCATATTTCGATCCCATTGATAAAGATATAAGCTTGTGGGAGTGTTGGGGAGACGGTCATGTGTTGCCATTGCTAAGTTCCAATGATGATCACAATGGTGGTGGTTCCGGTGATCACGGTGGCCGGAGGCCGTCGAGACCGTTGGAATTGGAAGAGATAGAGAAGCATTTTGAGTTGCCAATAGTCATGGCAGCCGAGAAACTTAAGGTGAGATTAACCATGTTGAAGAAAAGATGCAGAGAGCTTAATATAAAGAGATGGCCTCATAGAAAGCTTAAGAGTATTAAATCTCTTATTCAAAATGTGAAGGTATGTAATATTGTACCTATATTACCCTTCTTTTTTACATTCTCACATGTCGTCGCTATAGGTTAATTACCCGTTAACCTTTACAATAATTTACATAATTACAAACCCAGTTATTTTATGAAAAATCGGGATGTTACATCTTGGGTCGTTGAACCCTTATGGGTTAGTGTTGAAGTGTGGGTTATTAACATGTCAATAAACGACAAACCGTTTTATAAAGGATTGTAATGTTCTGAGTTCAATCAAATGGTATTTCTTGTTTGCAGGTGAGGTATCTTGGCTAGGGAGCGGTGCTACTCGGATTGGTGTGTAGGCATTTGTAAGATAAGATTAAGATTGATATTGAGTTTATAAAGGGTTACAACTATCTTGGGTGTTTCACAAACGTCCGAGACATCGTGAAGGCAATCAACAGACTTCTAATGTCTTGCACGGTGGGGTTCCGATTAAAAATTCTTCTTATTCCATGAATCTTGCTCAGGTAACGGTTTCGATTTTTCTCACGAATTTTCCACTTAATTCTTCAGTGATTGAGATTTGGAAGTTCTGCTAGAATGGGAGGTTGAGAATTAGAATTTTGCTTGACAATAATAAATCCTATGGATATATATTGATTATAAATTAGAGATTTTATAATTTTGTAGAAATTTTTGGTTTGATTTATTTTTTTATATATTTATGTGCTATTGGATATATATTGATTATAAAATAAATTTTTTATTTTAAACAGAAAAATATGGATTTCAAAACTTTAAATTTTTTATTTTAATAAATTTTTTTTTAAATTAAAAAAAATTCTGGAAAACCCTTTTAATTTTTTTATCTTAATAAATTTTTTTTTAAATTAAAAAAAATTCTGGAAAACCCTATGGCGACGACATGTCGTCGGGATAGGGTTTTTCCAAAATTTTGAATGGGACACCCTATAGCGACGACATGTCGTCGCTATAGGGTTGAGGCAGGTTGGAGGGAAAACTGGCGCCCAATTAATTTTTGGGGAAAACCTATAGCGACGACATGTCGTCGCTATAGGTTAATTTTGATTTTCTTTTTGTTTTTTTTTATTTAATAATTTTTTTTTTAAATTAAAAAAAATTCTGGAAAACCCTATGGCGACGACATGTCGTCGGTATAGTGTTTTTACCTTTATTGACTGGTCAACATCCTGTGAAACCTGTGCCGACGACATGTCGTCGCTATAGGCCACTGTACCAACGACAAGTGGACCTATGCCGACGACATGTCGTCGCTATAGGGTGCAGCGTGAACAAATAGGGAAACAGACGACATAACTTCATTTTCAGCCAAAACTCTCCAAAACATCCCCAATTCTGTCTCTCCGGCGATTTCAGCGTTTTTGGGCTATTTGGAAGCAACTTTCACACAAGCTTTCGGGATTTAAGGTGAGCTAACATCCGGGTTCATATTTTAGCTAATTTTTTAAGATTTTGAAGTTTTGTTTGTTTATTTTGGTTAGGTTTTGGAGGAATTTCACCATTTCTTGAATTTCTAGCTTTGTGAAGGTAAATACTCGTTTTAATTACTAATTTGTGTTGAAATTTGGTTTATATCAAAGATTTTTATGATTTTGTATGTATGTGTTATGTTTGTATGTTTGTATGTATGAGTATGTATATTTGTATGATGGAATTATTAAATTATGATTAGTTTATGTCATTTGGTTTAGATGTGTGTTTATTTTATATAATTTAGTTTATGTAAATTAGTGTTTGTATGTATGTGTATATATGTGTGTAATTTGTGTTTATGATGATTAGTTTTAATGTTTAGTTTGTATGTATGTGTGTAATTTGTGTTTATGATGATTAGTTTGAATGTTTAGTTGGTATGTATGTGTGTAATTTGTGTTTATGATGAAATTTGGTTTAGATCTAAGATTTTTATGATTTTGTATGTATGTGTATGTATGTATGTATGAGTATGTATTTTTGTATGTATGATGGAATTATTAAATTATGATTAGTTTAGGTCATTTGGTTTAGATGTGTGCTTATTTTATATAATTTAGTTTATGTAAATTAGTGTTTGTATGTATATGTATGTATGTGTATATTTTGTGTTTATAATGATTAGTTTGAATGTTTAGTTTGTATGTATGTGTGCAATTTATGTTTATGATGATTAGTTTGGATGATTAGTTTGTATGTATGTGTGTAATTTGTGTTTATGATGATTAGTTAATATGAATGTATATATGTGTATGTATGTTTGTATGTATATGTTTGTAATTATGTAATTGGACATTTATTTATGTTTGTATGTATATGTTTGTAATTATGTAATTGGGCTTTTATTTATATATATATGTATGTAATTATGATGTGTAGGTATATAAGATGGTATTTATTGGGAGCAACTTTCACAAAAACTCTCGGGATTTAAGGTGAGGTAACATCCGGGTTTCATATTTTAGCTACTTTTTCAAGATTTTGAAGTTTTGTTTGTTTATTTTGGTTAGGTTTTGGAGGAATTTCACCATTTCTTAATTTCTAGCTTTGTGAAGGTAAGTACTCGTTTTAATTACTAATTTGTGATGAAATTTGATTTAGATCTAAGATTTTTATGATTTTGTATGTATGTGTATGTATGTATGTTTGTATGTATGAATATGTATATTTGTATGTATGAATATGTATATTTGTATGTATGATGGAATTATTAAATTATGATTAGTTTAGGTCATTTGGTTTAGATGTGTGATTATTTTATATAATTTAGTTTATGTAATTTAGTGTTTGTATGTGTGTAATTTGTCTTTATGATGATTAGTTTGAATGTTTAGTTTGTATGTATGTGTGTAATTTATATTTTTGATGATTAGTTTTGATGATTAGGTTGTATGTATGTGTGTAATTTGTGTTTATGATGATTAGTTAATATGAATGTATATATGTGTATGTATGTTTGTATCTATATGTTTGTAATTATGTAATTGGACATTTATTTATGTATGTATGTTTGTGTGTATATATTTGTAATTATGTAATTGGGCTTTTATTTATGTATTTATGTAATTGTGATGTGTAGGTATATAAGAGAGTATTTATTCATATGCTTATGTATGTTTGTATGTATATGTAACTTTATTTAATTTTGTTACAAGTTTGAAACTCGTTGCGGTTGACGAGAGGAAGAATGTCGTACACATAATCAACAAATGCTTGAAATGCAACGACAAATGGATGAAATGCGTCGAATGTGGGATCGTCGAACTAGCATCGATGATAATTAGCTTGGAGTTGTTGAGCCTTTGCCTTTTTTGTTGGTATTTGTCTTGAACAATTTGCATATTTGTGTGTCGAACAAGTTTATGTTTTGAATGTTTGATTTGTTGAACAAATTTGTGTGCCGAACAAGTTTGTGTGTCGAACAATTTGGATGTTTGGTTTATGTTCCGGACATTAATTTTTATCCGATTTGAATGTTTGAATGGTTTATATTTATGATTTGCAGGTTTTTGTTTTTAGAAATTTAATATTTCTGGATAAAATATTAAAAATAAAAAAAATTAAAAAAAACAGAAAAGACCTATACCGACGACATGTCGTCGCTATAGGTCTTTTTCAAAAATTAAAAAAAAAACAAAAAAACCCTATACCGACGACATGTCGTCGGAATAGGGTCAACCTATACCGACGACATGTCGTCGGTACAGGGTTGGACTCTATACCGACGACATGTCGTCGGTATAGAATTTATTTTTGAATTTTTTAATTAAACCCTATACCGACGACTTGTCGTCGGTATAGGCTGACCTATCCCGACGACACCTATCCCGACGACAATCTTGGGCTATTGGGACGAAGCAATCCCGACGACACCTATCCCGACGATATGTCGTCGGCATAAGCTATCCCGACGACAAGTCGTCGCTATAGGGTCAAAAAAAGTCGTCGATATAGGGTGATATTGTTGTAGTGCCCAATGACCATAGCAATACTATCACTCATAATGTGAGTGATCTACAAATGCTCTAACCAAGAGGAGTTATACTGACCTTCAACTTTCTAAAATGATAATTCCTTTTTGGAGGAATCTTTCAAAATTGTGAAGTCACTCTCGCAGGGGTTCAATCTATAAGGTAGATGGAAAATCAATTATTCAAAGGACGATTGTGACAATTCAGTGTTATGACATCCCCAACTCATAAAACATACTCCATACATTTTCATTAAATTGTCACCATCTTATGATTATTTTATAACTCAATAATGTTATTGATTTGATTATTCCTATATCTTATTACTTTTGTCATAGATTATTTCTGATAATTTTTTAAAGAAATGAATATTGTTAAACAAAAATATATGAACTAATTATCGTGTTTAACCAAAGTATATTTAGATTAAATAACACACAAGTTATTGTTTATCGAAGTCATATACAAAAACCCATATGTGTATTTCTAAAAGGTTATACTTTTATAATTATATTTTTAAATAAAATTTTCTGTATCGATATTGACCTAAAGTAGGTTTCATGTTATACAAATCAACTCTTATTAATAGTTTTTAGAAAATTAAGACATTATAATAGTTTTTTGTTGATGTTTTTAAAGAAAACAACATGACACTTACCATTCATGTTATTACTCGATTAAGTAACTGCGTAATCAGATGACACACTGCCACACCCATCTTTTCACACTCCTTACAGTTTACCATATCTACACATTTTACCCCTATAAAAACACAAACATAATGTGTACCTTATGCAATATGAATAATTACTTCTTTAATTTATTCTAAACAATGCAACTCTTTTTTCTATATTAATTTATATCGAAATTTACTACTATTTCAATTTAATCTATTTTTAAAAGGGGTAACTTTATAAAATAGTAATCAAATTTTAAAAGTGTTTCAATTAAATCACTCAATACGTATTTTGCACGATATACACTCTCGAATATACTATGATTAGTGACTTAATTAGAACATTTTTAAAACTTAGTTAATATTCTGTGTTATTTTCCTCTTTTAAAACTATCAATTGTTTCTCCTTAGTTACTATCACTTAAAATTACCAACTGTAGCTATGATATATAAGTTACTAGCTTAGACCCCGTGTAATACACATGGGTGAAAAACATCAATACATAAATTTTATTTATTTATTTTACAGGTGTAAAAATGTATTAATGTACACTAAGAATATAAAACAAAATTCAAAATATGTAAAAAATAATATATAATTGGGTTTCAGAAATACGTCAATTACTATTTAATGTAATTTGATTGAAAATAAAAATTAGATAATTAGATTTCAAAGTTTTTTTATAATAAAGGATAATTTAAAATAAATGTGTTTTATTAGTATAATTAGTAATTTATTAAAAGATTTGTGTGCATTTAATAAGAGAGAGAGGCGAGAAAATATTAATGAGATTGAATATGGTGACGACACGTGGCATGCAAAAACCTTTATTTATTATATAGTATAGATTCTTATCTGTCTTTCCTAAAAAGCATCATTGAGATATGATTAACCGTCAAACATTGTTCAATCTTGTATAACACTTTAGAAATTTAAATTTTTAAAGACATAATTTAAATAATTTGTATTTAAATATACTTTTAGAGACAATATGTGTCTTACTGAATTGTATGTATTAGACTATTGATTGAAGTAAATTTAAACTTATTAAACCTAAAGTTTTGTCGTGGGGAAAAGCAGCTCCGACGAAGTGTTGTCGGGAAATATCTCATCGGCATAACTCTGACGCTACAGGGCTAGGGAAAGAGTCGTCGGCATAGGTTGAAAAAACATAACCCTAAAATGATTTTTCTCATTATACATAAATATATAAAAAAATAGAAAAACCTTTTTCCGACAAGTCGTCGAGATACCCTAATTTTATTTTTTTCCCCAGAATAATAATAAACAAATAATTAAATTAAATTACAACCTTTTGCCGACGACATGTTTTCGAAAAAGGTGGTTTTTTTCAAAAAAAAATTTAAAACTATCCGGATTTTGCCACAAAATTTATTGCAAAATAGTTGTAATCATAATACTGGAAATAGGGATGGCAATGATGTTGATCAGTTCTTGTAACATGATAATAGAAAACAATAATATAAATCATACCTGATAAGCTAACCGCATAGAGAGAAGACGTCATGATCCGCTAGGAAGATCGGGTTCTCGTTTAGGGTGTACGGTTAGGAAGGCTAAGGTGAGTTCGTAAGAACTCACGGTTATGGAAGAGAGAGAGGGACGAATTTAGGTGTTGATAGTAATTGATTCATTGATTGATTTGTCAATTCCCTCTAATTATCTCTCTTTATATATATACACCCAAGGGGAAACCCATTAATGGCCCATTAAGAGCAATTAGGCCCATCAACTAATTACTAGTCATAGGTTAATAATAAAACATTTGATCATTTAATAATAAGATAAATGATTATAAGAGTCACATAATAAATTATGTCTTACATTCTCCCACTTAGCTGAGTAATAATTTATTATGAGCATTAGTAAGTCTGCGTAGATTTAATACTCATTTTAGTTTTAAACCAAAACTGTAGCAGAGAAATACAGTCATTGAATCAGTATTCAACTCAATACCCCCATTAATCATACTACAATCCCAACTTAAAACTTAAGTAAACTTAGAATCAAATTTACAAATAAGCCCTTTAACGTTGATTTGTATAGTTACTTGTCTATACGTCTTTAGGCATGCATGATCGTATTTAGAGACAAACAAATTCAAATAAGTGGGGAAATTTTAATAATTAATCATTCATAGTACGATATGCAATTACGTATGGTCATTAGTAAACCCGTCTTAATTATAAGCGCTTACATAAGACTTATGGGTGGTAGACCTTCAATTATTGGATCCATTTGCATATCATGAATGTATTCGATACAAAGATTTAGTTTCCTCAACTTGTTCATAATTCATAAGTGAACAATATATTTGTATCGAACATTAATGCAACTCCGCTCGAACTGTTACTGTTTGAGAAGTAAGAGTAGCTGACTTATCATAATGAGTCTTCGATATGATATTTATGTGGAGTTACTAAATTATGAGTCCACTGATAATTTTTCAACAACATTTAGTGACAATTATGTCATTTAAACTTAGGTTGTTGTTAACAGTTCCTTATGACTCCTCCACTAGATAGGTCTGTCTACTGACATAAGGATAAACCCATAAATTGACATTGTGTTACCTTTGAATACAACAAAGTTAGAATAAGAGTAGTCAACTATTTTAAGTTCTCACTTCTTCTTTAACTTATAGTCTCTCGTTCTTAAAGATATTGTAATATTTCATTAGATGCTTCACAATAATCTAGACTAGTCTAGTGTTCAACAATGTGACCAATATCTAAACGAGTATAGACTTTAACTTTCATAAGGCTTCTATTTAATGAAGCATAAGGAAATAATTTTCATTTATCCTATTAGCCTCTAAAGGAGAACAATTTTAAATGGTACACGTGTAAGGATCCGCTTAGTGTAAAGCTTATGGGACGAAATTAATGTCCCATTTGATCTATCTCGGTGTATTTTGATACTTATAACATAAGAAGTATCTCCGAGATCCATCATGTCAAAATATGAGTAATCAATTCTTTGACTCATGTAACATATACTTGTCAAAAGAATGTCATCTATATAAGGACAAGTTTGCATTAGTTGTTTCCATTTATTTTGAGGTAGGTGTACAAATTCACTTAGTTCTTGATGAAGAGAGTTGCAATATGAATTCAATCAACCCATATATAGATTTCATTGACTTACAAAATAAGTATTCTTAACCTTCAGTTTAGAACTTTCAGGTTATTTTATGAACATGTAGGTCAATGTTAAGGAAAGTTGTTTTAATGTCCATCTAATGTAGCTTTAAGTTATTGTAAGCTACTAGAACAATAATGATCATTAAAGAAACTTAATTTATTCCTTCTTGAGTATAACCTTTAGCAATCAATCGTGAGTTTTCATTCGGATTTAGTTTAGTTATGAACACCATTTAGGTAATTCAACAAATCCCAAATGTTATTCTAATTCATGGAGTTAGGCTTGCTAATAATAGTTTTATTCCATTTAGAATATTGATTGATGCTAATGGCTTAATTAGAAGAAGTAGGATCGGTAAACTTTCCAACATCCATTTTAAATTCAGTCAGGTAGGATACATAATCATCAAATTTAGTAGGCCTTTTAGACCTAGATGACCTCCTGATTTGATTATTGGGTTTATTAGGAGTTTCAAGTTTATAGAGTAGCTCTTGGTTAGTTGCTTTCATTTCAGGTATATTAGGAGCAACATTAGTTTCTAAGTGTGTAGGAGTTGATGCAGTATGGTGTACACGAGGTGTATGTAGAGTTAAATTGAGAGTTAAATTTAACGAGTCTCTCCCCCGACTCTTGTACTCCTTGCAAGTCATGATAAGGACTTTTACTACTCCCACTTAGCTTAGAAATTATAAGTAATTCAGCATGCTTAAGGTCAACAGTGTATCAAACTTTTGAAGACCAATAAAGTCTAATAGAGAAACAACTTAATAATGTTTATGTTAGTTTCACTTGTTGAGGCTTACTTTAGTTTTGGTAAGAAATCTAGGTCTGCCCACATAGTAGCATTCATGAGACTTTGTTAGGAGTAGTATTATATTCTAAGGAGACAAGATGTGATGGAGTAGTGTCATGTGCAAGAGGTGTAATTTGAGGTAAGATCAAGATGTTACTCCCCCGCCTCTTGCAACTTTTACAAGCTATAATTAGGACACTTGGTGCTCCCACTGATCTTTGAGGTCTCTAGAAACTACACATGACAAGTTTCAATGATGTGCGTGACGTGATAACCTTTCATATATTTTAGACCTGATTTCCTTATCGTCCAAAATTCCATAAGAAATTTTAGAAACAAATTTAGAAGGAATTCTATCAAGTGTATATGAATTGATATCTTTAAAGTTTTGGGTCGTAGGAAACAGATTAGATACAAGTAAATATTTCTAAATGATAAATAAATTATGTCCGAATTGATGCCTGATAAGCTACCCGCAGAGAGGGAAGACGTCATGATCCGCTAGGAAGATCGGGTTCCCGTTTAGGGTGTACGGTTATGATGGATAAGGTGAGTTCATAAGAACTCACGGTTATGGAAGAGAGAGGGACGAATTTAGGTGTTGGTAGTAATTGATTCATTGATTGATTTGTCAATTCTCTCTAATTATCTCTCTTTATATATGTACACCCAAGGGGAAACCCATTAATGGCCCATTAAGAGTAATTAGACCCATCAACTAATTACTAGCCATAGGTTAATAATAAAACATTTGATCATTTAATAATAAAATAAATGATTATAAGAGCCACATAATAAATTATGTCTTACAAATGAAACTCGAACCCGATGGGAAAAACCGAAACCAAAACATTTGGGACGAGAATGAGGTCGGGTAATCGGGTATGGGACCGGGATTAATTGGGATTACTTTTGAAATTTTTCACGGGTTTAGGATTACTTTTCAATTTTTTCGCGGGTTTGGGACGGGTATGGGATATGATGATATACCCGTTTACCCGCCCCGATTACCCGATCACGTATACCCGTTTACCCGACATAATTTTCTTTCTTTTTTATTTATTCTAAGTATATATATTGTATTTATTTTAAATGTATATACCCGACATGATTTTATTTATTTCTTTTTTTTTATTTTAGTTACAATTTTTATGTATACCCGATAGGTATCCGATGGGTTTAGGTTGAGTATACCCAACGGGTGTTTTTTAGAAACTAACGAATTTACCCGAAACCCGTAAGTATATCCGATACCCTATTTGTAATTACATGATAGAAACCCGACGGGTTTTGGGCCGGGTATGGGATAAGATTTTATAACTAGGTATAGGGTTGGATTACATATACCCATCCTAAACCCGACGCATTGCCATCCCTAACTGGAAATTTGATACCGAATCATAACATACCACAAAATATAATTACAATCCATGAAAAATAATGTGTCCTAAAAATAAACCGTTACATTATTACAAACCGTCAAGTTAATTGTCATAACAAACCGTTCAATTATCTTCATCTTCATCCTCCTCCTCATTCGACGACCCTCCTTCGTTGGATTTTCTAGCATCCACCTCGTTCTGCATTTGTCTCACCATTTCATTTAATTGGCGCATTTGTTCTTGCATTTTGTTTAATTGGGAGTTAGGCACACACCAGACATCAGTGGGTAGATTTCTCATTTTCTCCCAACCCCCGGATGTCCCTCACCAATGGCACATCGTAGAACCTCTGGCTCATCAACCACTTTGCCCTTCACCTGCTTCCCGTTGTTCCCGGGTCAACTCATTTTGAATTATAATTTTTAATACATAATAATTATTTAAAAAAACTCCGGCAACATAACTATTGTAAAATGGATAACCAACTTGTTCAACAATACACAATAAACAAAATAATTTTCCAAACTACAATAAACCTACAATAATAACAACAAAACGCAATAATATCCATCTTTTAGTGGATTTGAGTCAATGAGTCAAATGGTTCATGTTCGTATTACTAACATATATACATACATATATAAACACAAAACCTAATACGCAATAAAAAAATAATTTCTCAAATTAAAATAAATCTACAATAATAGAAACAAAACGTAATAATATCCATCTTTTAATGGATTTGGGTTAAACAGGTTAAAAGGGTCAAAGGACCCGAACAAAAGTTTGATAATATTGTCTTTTAAAATGGGTAAGGATCATTTTGACCCATTTAGATAAAAAAATATATGTAATATACTCTAAATGACTTATGCACTTGAAATTTAATTTGAAATGCAACATAATAACAAAATATTTAGTTACCCAATCTTGTGGCGCTCTATCGTTGACCCATGTTCCCTCAGAAATATGCATATAAGACTCATGCTTCCTCTTTCTTGCACCTACAAACAAAAAGAAAACTATTACTAATATTTGAATGAACTATGAAAACATTTTTGGATAACAATAGCAATTTTTCTTACCTCCTCGTATCGCCTTTGAGCATATGACTTGCTCTCCCTAAAATTTGAATAAAGTTGTATTCCTCTATTATCTGAATTTTGACGGTATCAAGCTTTATATATGGGATTTTGGAACAACCGATCAATAAGTAAGCCCAATCTTCCTAGGATGCTTTTTTTCTTTCTTTAATATCATCATAACCACCAACAACATTATAATGTTTTTTAAACTGGTTTTTCGGTCACGATATATTTGGGCATAAACCTCATTAATGCCTACTCTAATTCCATTCCACTAATGTCTGTCTTTCTAGCTTTCAAGATCAAAGTAATTCTGTAAAAACAAGTAATTAGAAAACATGTAATAGTTATGAAACTAAAATACAAATAAAACATTACATTTTATATCTACATGAAGTGCGCGAAATATGGTAAGTTTATCGACCTTAGTAACTCTGTCCTAACTTGGATAGTATGTATGAACTTGTCACACCTCGAAACTAGGGTGATTATCTTCCAAGAGTAGTACCTCCAATAGAGATGTTCTCAGGAAAGAATGACGGGTCCATGAGTGATTTATACACCGCTCTTTCCTTAGACAGAACATTCTGTTTGTCAGATAACTACATACCGGTTGGATGTTACCCTTTGGTGACGTTGATATCAAAACACAGAGCAGAAGACTAAATCATAACTTCTATTAACATTGAACATCGTTTATGTTTAACAAAAGTCACACTGTATCATCATTTGTTCCTAAAAAAGGAACATATCATTCAGGACTTATAGTTCTAGGTATGCCCATCCTCTGGATCATTCATTTGTTCATTCTAATCCTGGAATGCCCTCTCTATTGACTACCTGTGATGCGCTAAAAACATTTGATAAAACATGAGTCAACACAAAGCTGGTGAATTCATAAATTAAAAAAGTTTATTAAAGTGACCCGTCAAAGTATCTTGAACACGTTCATGGGGTTCCACCCCCAAATTCATAGATAACTATGTACAATTAGCCAGTATATATATATATATATATATATATATATATATATATATATATATATATATATATATATAACCAAAGACCGTTCCACGGGTCCTGTCCATCATGCCTTTCCACGGGTCAAATGAAACACAATAAGCGCTTACAATGCATTACATATATACAATCGGTGAAATCGTTTCAAGATACTCAAAATGTTTTCATAAAATCAACCATAACAAAGTCATGGTTAGTTCAAATGTATCACAGTTGAAGAGCTCACCTCGACAGTATTTCAGCTTATCGAATCAATAATATGACAATCACCTCGGACAAAGCTCCTAGATATGTAATGGCATTACTTAATATTAATAGGCTTCTCATGTGTTCCCATAAGTGTGAATGCACATAGTCAAGTATCCCAAGTGTAGTATGTTTACTTCTACTGAACTTGACTCTCTTATATTTGTTTCCTAATATACGATCTTCACAAAAGCCAAAGTCACAATTCCTAAAACCACCATTGACCTGTTTTGTTTTTTGAAATTCAAGAAGACCTTGGTTACTTATATGAAAGTTTCTTGTGCCAAAAAAGGGCCTCATGATTTCCTTCTTCTGAAGACACTTACACAGACCAAAAAATCATATTTCCATCCAACAAATATGTATTATTATCGATCTTTCATAGTTCCAGATAACATGACCATAGATCCTTTTACTATCTTGGCTTCTAAGGACAACATGACACCCTTCTCTTTTAAAGGTTCCTAATAACAATTAATAGGCTTCTCTTAAGGTCTGGAATATACCTTACATCTTTGAGATCCATCTCCATGAAGTTATCTATTCTGAAAGTCACAATACCACTTCCTTGAATCTTGAAGGGCATATCATCACCTAGTTTCATAGAGCCAAGATCTCCATCTTTCAAGTCTTTAAATAACTCCTTTACAAGTGTCAAATGGAATGAGCAACCTGAATCCATTATCCATTTCCTATTTATATCACCATTAGACACCATAAGGACATTTGAGATTTCATACCCTTCACACTACAACAGTATCACCCTATCCCGACGATTTTTTTTGACCCTATAACGATGACTAGTCGTCGGGATAGCATATACCGACGATATATCGTCGGTATAGATGTCGTCGGTATTGCCTCGTACCAATAGCCAAGATTGTCGTCGGTATAGGTGTCGTCCGGATAGGTCAGCCTATACCGACAACTTGTCGTCGGTATAGGGTCTATTTAAATAATTCAAAAAGAAAACCTATACCGACGATATGTCGTCGGTATAGAGTCAAGCCCTGTACGAACGACTTGTCGTCGGCATAGGGTCAACCTATACCGACGATATGTCGTCGGTATAGGGTTTTTTTATTTTTTTTTATAATTTTTGAAAAAGGCCTATCCCGACGACATGTCGTCGGTTGTCTTTCTGATTTTTTATAATTTTTAATAATTTTCCAGAAATATTAAATTTCTAAAAAAAACCTGCAAATAATTAAATATAAACCATTCAAATCCGATAAAAACTAATATCTGAAACATAAAACAAACATACAAATTGTTTGACCCACAAACTTGTCCGACAAATCCAACATTCAAAACACACAAATTACCAAATTGTTCAAGACAAACACCACACCAACAACAAAGGCAAATGCTCAAAAACTCCAAGCTAGTTATCATCGCTACTAGTTCGACGCTCCCACATTCGACGCATTTGATCCATTTGTCGTTGCATTTCAAGCATTTGTTGATTATGCACACGGTGTTCTTCCTCTAGTTGTTGATTTTGCCGTCGTTGTTCTTCCTCTCGTTGGGCTTCGCGTTGTTGTTCTTGGAATTGTTGTTGAAGACTAGCCACACGCTGATCAACGTCTTGCCAATGTGGTTGTGGAGGGGGAGTACCGAACACATCTGGTGTGGGATTACTCACCACACGACCAACACCCCGGATATGGCCACGCCGATGACCCAATGCACGCTCCATGCATGCAAACTCATCGACAACGCCGTTTGCCAGGGTCTTCGGGAGATATGATGGTCAAATGGGGAGTAAAAACCTTTCGATGTTGGTTTAATGTGGATGGAGGTGACTGGGTGCCGGAATGGATAGGTAAGCCGGAGAAGAAACAAACTCTGGGGCAGTATCCGTCGACACCAGGGAACCTTTCGAATTCCGGCGAAGCTGAAGAGGTGGAGTCGTCCATGCATGGGGATGGGTTCGCCTAATATTGACATCGCGGGGCCCCATTCTGACAACAACCGTATATTTCATTTCTTGTCCAAAAAGGGTTCAAACTCTTTGGGCCAAAAAGAGATTCTCAGCCCAACCTTTGATGATATTGCCAACAAATTACGGGCTTCGGCTGGGCCTATTTCAAGGAAACGGCCCAGATTGAAGGATGTAGCGGATGATCCTTTAAGCCTGGAACGTATAATTGGGGAAATTAATCCAATCCCTAGGGGTCCTCAAAGAACGACGATGGGGAAGCAGGTGGGTTTGGATCAGTGGGTAACCCTATCCCTGATCTCATCGCTTCTATGGGCGGGAATCAATGGGGATCCCAGTGAGAGGAAAGCTCTAACTCAATGAATCTTGAGGATGTAGCACCGACAGAAGGAACAAACAATCCTGACCATATCGATCAAGAAGTGAAGGACACAATCAGAATGGGAAAAGAACTTGGGCTTGATTTAAAGAACGAGGAAGACATGGTTAGAGCAACAATTATTGGTGAATTGGAGGAAGCAGTTGCCCAATGAATTGCTTGTCAATCAATACAAGGGGGATCGGAGTGCGGATAAGGCCGATTAGATTAGAAGTATCAAAAGGCATTTCAGAATTCATCTAATAAGTATTCAAGAAACTCAACTCGCAAACAAGGACGCTATTCCATATGAAAGACTATGGGGAAACAAGGAGTACGGGGCATTTGGGGTGGAGTCAGTTGGCAGGTCCGGTGGTCTATGCTGCTGTTGGGCTCTATCGCTATTCTCTGTAACTAAGGTGAGATCGTCTTCTAATTTCATTGTTCTATTTGGATCTTGGAAAGGCATCGGCTGGACGATTAATATAGTAAACGTATACTACCTAAAGGATACCGAGTCTAAGAAGGTTATATGGGATGAATTGGCAAAGCTAAAAGAAGAGGAGCATGGATTATGGGTGTTAATGGGGGACTTTAATGCCATTCGGGGTAGCAGGGAAAGATCGTCCTCCCCTCCTTCGGATAGGAGCATGTCTGACTTCAATGATTTCATAGATGGGGCATTCCTATGGGAATACCAAATGGGGGGAAAATATACTTGGATCAGGGATGACGGCTCGGTCTCTAGTAAGTTGGACAGATTCTTGGTATGCTCTTCATTCCATAATTCTTGGCTAAAGGCGTATGTTATAGCTCTTGATAGGAAATGGTCGGATCATAGGCCTATTGCTTTACTTTGCTCCAACTCAGATTATGGCCCATGCCCCTTTCGCTTTTACAACTCCTGGCTATCTCACGGGGAATTACCAATGGTAGTTTACAATTCTTGGAATTCTAAAGTCTTCAGGGGTCGGTATGATTATATCCTTGCAAAGAAAATCTCCAATTTAAAGTGTGATCTTAGAAAGTGGTGTAACAGTAACAAGGCAAAGGAAACCTTGGAGATAAAATCCCTGGAAGCTACAATTTCTGGATTGGAATCCAAGGCAGAATGGGGTGCCCTATCGGAAGAGGAATTGGTTACTCGTAGGAACGCCAAAAAAAGACTGATGGATCTGGAAGTGGACAAAAAATCCGATCTTAGACAAAAGGCTAGGATAAAATGGCTAAGATATGGAGACGAGAACACGAGTTTCTTCCATGGGATCATCAATGGTAATCTAAACAGGAACAGGATATCGGGGCTGAGCATTGATGGGGTTTGGGTGTCTGATCTAGACAGGGTAAAGATGGAGGTGTTCGCTTTTTTCAAAAACAAATTCTCAGAGTCTCGGTCATCCCGTCCCTGCTTCTCCACATCAAATCTTCGATCTCTCTCGGGATGCTGCTAGCTCTCTAAGCTCAGAATTCTCGGTTGAGGAAATTCGGCTTGCGGTTTGGGGTTGTGCCGGATGCAAAGCTCCTGGCTCGGATGGTCTTACGTTTGATTTTATCCAGAAATTCTGGCCTATTTTTCAAAAATCCTTTGTCGCATTCATTAAACATTTTGAGAAGCATAAAGTTATTACTCGTGGCTGCAACGCATCCTTCATAACGTTAGTCCAGAAAGAGACCGGAGTAGACTCACTAAATGATTATAGATCGATCTCGCTTCTTGGATGTATGCCTAAGGTTATCGGGAAGCTCCTTGCCACCCGAATTCAAAATGTGATCGATAGTATTATTAGGACGAAACAAACTGCCTTTATCAAACGAAGGAACATATTAGACGGGCACATCATGATTAATTGTCTACAAGCTTGGGTGAAGAGGTCCTCAAAGAAAATGATGCTCTTAAAGATTGATTTTGCTAAGGCATTCGATTCTCTAAATTGGAACTTCCTTGACTCAATAATGAGGCAAATGGGCTTTAGTTCAAAGTGGAGGATGTGGATTAAAGGGAACTTGAAATCCGGGAGAACTTCTGTGTTGGTCAATGGGTTTCCTACCAAGGAATATGCAATGCAGAGGGGGGTTCGGCAAGGGGACCCTCTCTCCCCGTTCCTCTTCATCATAGCTATGGAGGGGTTATCGGCCTTGTTGAAAGCTGCATCTCAGAAAGGGTGGTTCAAAGGTATTAAAACCCCTCCAGATGGCTTGGTTATTACTCACTTTATGTATGCCGACGACGTTTTCTTCGTGGGTGAATGGGACAGGGAGAACATTGTTAACCTCAAAAGGATCCTTAGATGTTTCTTCATCGCCTCAGGTCTAAAAATCAATTACCACAAAAGTAAGCTAATTGGGGTTGGGGTCTCGGACCAAGAGTGCCACCAGTTAGCGTCACTAATGGGGTGTGCCAGGGATACCCTCCCTTTCAACCACCTTGGGTTACCTATTGGGGGTAAATATGAAAAGGGTTCGGAATTGGGACCCGGTGATCCAGAAATTCAAAGATCGGCTCAACAATTGGAAAGAAAAAACTCTATCCTTTGGTGGGAGGTTGACCTTGGTTAAATCGGTTCTAGGTAGTCTTCCGTTGTACTTCTTCTCTATGTTCAAAGCCCTGATTGGCGTCATCAACGAGCTTGAATCCATTAGAAGAAGGTTCCTTTGGGGGGAAGTAGCTCTCATAGGAAGATTCATTGGGTCGCATGGGATAACATTGCAAAGCCAAGGAGGATGGGGGGCTCGGGGTGGGGGGGGGGGGCTTCGAATTATTAACTTGGCCCTTCTCACCAAATGGAGATGGAAGGCGGTTCACAATCCGACGGGGCTGTGGGCTAAAGTTGTTAAAGCCATACAAAATAAGTCATTTGAATTGGTGGATGATCTGAGTAAAAAAGGGGCTGCGTATTATTGGACAAACATCGTCCCGATGCAGTCTGGCCCGAATAGTGATGGCTCCTCGGCTACTAAACTATTTAGGAAAAAAATCCGGGCTGGATCTTCCTCCTCGTTCTGGAAGGAAAGATGGTTCAGGTTGATTCCTTTTAGACTCCTTTTCCCTAGGCTCTACGAGCTCGAAATCCGGAAAAATTGTTCGATAAGGGATCGAGTGGAATGGTCGGGGAACAAGGTCGTGGCATTTACTTGGGACTGGGGCAGTGCCTCAGCTGCAAGGGAAAGGATGATGAAATTAGGGATCTGGAAGACATGGTTGGAACCTACTATTTCGGGGACAACCCGGATGAATGGTCTTGGAGTGGGGACCCCTCGGGCTAGTTCTCCACTTAGTCGTGCCGGAGATGGCTGGAGGACTCACACCTCTCTACAACCCCGCAGCAGGTTAAATGGTTGAAGTGGGTTCCATTAAAAGTCATATGCTTCCTATGGCGCCTTTTCCAATATAAAATTCCTGTTGCGTCTTCCCTTACTGTCAGGGGAGTCGATATTCCATCCGCTATTTGTGCTCTTTGTAGGCTGGAAGATGAAGACGAATATTATCTTTTCATCCGTTGTCCAGTGGCCCGGGAAGCTTGGGTTCGAGTTAGCAAGTGTCTATCCATGAAATTGGTTGGCTTTGGTTCAGTGGCAGATTTGGCGGCCCACATACACCACGCCTCTGCTTGCAAACAGGTCAAGAAGATCAGATTTTTTGTTACCTATTGCACCTTTTGGGTCATTTAGTTAACTAGGAATAGATGAGATTTCTCGAACACGCGGATGCTTGTGGATAACATGGTGGACGACATAAAGATTACGTTGTTTAATTGGCTAGGAACCAGGGGGAAGGTCATATGTAGCAACTGGGATTCGTGGGTTCGCCGGCCCCTGTCCGGGCTCGGGTAGCTTGTTGGTTTTCTCTTGCATCTCCTTTTTGGGTGGCTCTCTCTGTAACTATGCACTTAGTTTGGTGTTTGGTTTTGTTCTTGTACTTGGGGTTCTTTTGCTAGTCACCCGCTAGCTTTTATTTGAGTATTTCTCATTGTTGTCGTTTAAAAAAAAATTAAAGTGTGTTTGGGTCATTTTGACCCGTTTAAGTTAAAGTATTTTGTTTTAAGTCTATTAAAGTGTGTTTGGGTCATTTTGACCCGTTAAAGTCAAACTTGGATGTTTTAACAACAAAATCATTTCACTTACATAATCTGTTGATGCTAACTCATTGGCCCAGCCTGTCCCTTCTTTATAATGGGTCGATTTGAACACGTCAATAAGGCCGGTCCCCTGTGAAAAACAAAAATAATATCACTAAGAATTAATAAGCATGTTTGTAACATAATAACAACTGTATTTCATACCTCCATGTGTCGGCGTTGGGCGTATGATTTGCCGCCATGAAAACTTGGGTAGCGTTGTTGTGCTCGGTTTTGTTTGTTCTTCTCCGAGTGGTTTCTATAGCTCGCACTTAAAAACAACTCATTAATCAAAATATCTCAAGTTTCTTGATCAACATCTTGTGGTGGATTACTTCTCGCCGCCTCCAAATCATCGTATCCCCCATTCTCGTCGAAATGAACTTTCAACTCTCCTTTGCGGTCTTTATAAGACCTCTGACACTCGGCGGTGATTCCGAGTTCAACGCCTCGCCACTTGTCAGTGTTTCTCCAGTAGTCCAGATTAAAATAATCCTACAAATGGAAAGTAATTAGAAAAAATCTAATAGATATGAAATTGTACGAAATTATAAAACATCTATACTTACTAGTAGAGTGGGATATACGACATGTTTCTTCTCATTTGGAACCTTGGCCCAGTTAGGATAATATGGCGGAACAACCATTTCAACCTCTAAGGATATAGCACGGATAAAATCAGAAGCGTTTGGACCCACGAACTTGTAGCCACCGGCATGAAGTTCAACATCAATGGGAAGAGGCTTACTCCCATTTTCCTCAAATTTCTTATATAATTTGAGGTTTTTGCCTTTAGAACGCCTTTTTTGTGAGGCACTACCTACATTGACACATAAAAGTTAGGCAATTATAAAGACATCTATTAAACACTAACAAGTAACTTACCAATAGATCCACTCGCACAACCCGAGTCTAAGTTATACGGACCCCCATATCCACCGTCTCCACCATCACCACCGTGTGATTGCGCCGTCGTTGCCATTATTTCTACAACAAAAATAATTAGTAAGCACAAATAATTAATAGTTAACAAAAACAAATATAAATACATCTATTAAATACTAATATTACATTTTTAACATACATTCAATTAGAATCATCACTACAATAACGTGTGTCAACATCATCATCATCTTCTTCTTTATCGTCATTTATTTCATCTTCCCCATCTGAATTGTATGCATCTTCTTCATCTTCTACATCATCATTAATAAAACTTTCATTGAGATCAATCGGGGCAACATGACTTGGGTCACCACCCTCATTTAAAGTTGTACGCATGGGCAAGTAGCCTAAGTCGACAACCAAGTTACCAAAAAATGATTGAGTTTCCCGTGTAATAGATTGATTGTCTGCATGGGGAATAGGGGCAACATGACTTGATTCACCACCTTCGCATCCGGTGTCGACAACCAAAGTATAATCATTTGATTGAGTGTCATGCAATATATCTATCTCATTAACAACACTAGGATGATCCCAAAGCTTCCGATGGTGAATCCACGGTCATGTATGTGACCATTTATCATGTTCAAATTCTGTCGACACGCATTACAACAACGTCTACACGGGAAAAACGCTCTACCTCGACCGTCGACATGGTTCTTGGCCGTCTCTAAAAAGTTGCGAAGACCGCTTAAGAAAGCCAGAGAATTCCGATTTCCCAATGTAACCCAGCTTTTATCAATTGCCATATCTAGTGTCATAAGCATACATATATACGTTAATGTAATAAATGATATAAATGAATGTATATGATTTGATCGGTACTCTAAGGCGGTGGATCCTAACCCATTTTTTGAATATTCTATCTCATATGTATTTTATCGAGTTAACTATTTAAGAAAAAATCAGCAACATTTCCCCTTAACTCCCCAAGTATGCAGATAAACCGCAAACTCGTAGGGGTAAGGAGAAATAGCTACCAATTTTATCTTAAATGTCAACCCATTAAAATGTATACATATCCTAAATGAGATAGAATATTCAAAAAGCAGTCCTAAAGGGGACGAGATAAATTTTGAACGGGTATATTTTAAAGGGTTATCCTAAATAAACATACTGGTGTACACAAAGACATACATAAATGACATTAGGGGTGTAACCCTTTTTCTTATTTATTTTATAAAATTATAAAATATATATTTTTTTAATATATAACTAATAGTATTTATAAAATTATGATAAACGACCCGTTTACACCATAAATGAAATAAATAATTAACTACACAAAGGTTAAAAAAAGTCGGGATACATACCTTGAATAAGTTCAATGAAACACAAATATAATGTTATTCCCACTTCGTCAACGCATCGAGTTCCGAACTTGTAACAAAATTAAATAAAGTTACATATACATACAAACATATATACATACATACACACTTATATATATACATACACAATTATATAGATACAAATCATAAAAAAATAGATACACACAATTATATACATAAACATACACACAAGTATATACATAAACATACATAACAAAAAGAAATATACCTACAAACATACATACATCCGTTGAACATAAACAAACATACATAAAAAAATACATATATAAGCATACGAATAAATATCCTCTTATATACATACACATCACAATTACATACATACATAAATAAAAACTCAATTACATAATTACAAACATATACATACAAACATACATACACATATATACATTCATATTAACTAATCATCATAAACATAAATTACACACATATATACAAACTAATCATCCAAACTAATGATCATAAACACGAATTACACACATACATACAAACATTCAAACTAATCATCATAAACACAAATTACACATATGCATACACATACATACAAACTAAACATTCAAACTAATCATCATAAACACAAACTACACACATACATACACTTACATACAAACTAAACATTCAAACTAATCATTATAAACACAAATTACACACATACAAACACTAATTTACATAAACTAAATTAAATAAAATAATCACACATCTAAACCAAGTGACATAAACTAATCATAATTTAATAATTCCATCATAAATACAAATATACATACTCACACATACAAACATACATACATAACACATACATACAAAATCATAAAAATCTTTGATCTAAACCAAATTTCAACACAAATTAGTAATTAAAACGAGTATTTACCTTCACAAAGCTAGAAATTCAAGAAATGGTGAAATTCCTCCAAAACTTAACCAAAATAAACAAACAAAACTTCAAAATCTTGAAAAACTAGCTAAAATATGAAACCGGATGTTAGCTCTCCTTAAATCCCGATAGTTTGTGTGAAAGTTGCTCCCAAATAGCCCAAAAACGCTGAAAT
This sequence comes from Smallanthus sonchifolius, assembly GCA_023525975.1. Classification (NCBI taxonomy): domain Eukaryota; kingdom Viridiplantae; phylum Streptophyta; class Magnoliopsida; order Asterales; family Asteraceae; genus Smallanthus; species Smallanthus sonchifolius. Next base: position 51,682,052 of record CM042041.1, on the reverse strand, counting down.
CGCCGGAGAGGCAAAATTGGGGGAGTTTTGGAGGGTTTTGGCTAAAAATGAAGTTATGCCGTCTGTTTTCCTATTTGTTCGCGCTGAACCCTATACCGACGACATGTCGTCGGTATAGGTCTGTTTGTCGTCGGTGCAGGAGCCTATGCCGACGACATGTCATCGGTATAGGGTTCCCAGAAGGTTGACCAGTCAATAAAGGTAAAAAGTCTGTCCCGACGACATGTCGTCAGTATAGGCTTTTCCAGAATTGTTTTTAATTTAAAAAAAAATTTTGACCGACGAAAATTTATTAAATAAAAGAAAATCAAAATTAACCTATACCGACGACATGTCGTCAGTACAGGTTTTCACCAATAATTCATTGGGTGCCAGCTTTCTCTCCAATCTACCTCAACCATGTACCGACGACATGTCGTCGGTATAGGGTGTCCCAGTCAAAATTTTAGATTTGACCTATACCGACGACAGAGCTATGCCGACGAGAATTGTCGTCGGTATAGGCGGCGTCGGCACAAGGTCATTTCCTTGTAGTGTCAGATGCTTCATCTTGTGTATTATGAGTATTATAATTCTTATGTCCATTAGATTCACCTCTCTTCTTTTTCCATTTAGGATACCCCCTTTTTCAAGTGTTTCTCATATGCACACACAAAGCATTTCCTATTAAATCTTGATTTGGACCTTGAAATATTTATGAACTTTTGATTTATTTGATCAAGTTTACCTCTCACCACTTAAACTTCTCCATCATCTTCTTTTGAATCTGACCTCTTTTTTAACTCTTTAGAATTAAGGTTAACCATAACCTCTTCCATTGTTAGAGTTTCTCTACCATACATTATAGTATCAACGGAATATTTATAGGACCATGGCAATGATGTTAAGAAAATAATAGCCTAATCCTCATCTTCCATCAACTTCAATATTTTCTAGATCCTGGAGTAGCTTATTAAATTCATCAGTGTAATCTTCAATTGACTTCCCTGAATTAATCTAAAACGTGTACAAACGTTTCTTGAGATACAGACGATTACCAAGTGACTTTGTCATGTATAATGACTCCAACTTCGACCATATACTGGCTGAAGTTGACTCTTTCGACACTTCTCGTAACACTCTATGTCCCAAACTTAGAATGATTGCAATGTGTGCCTCCTCAAGAGTCTCCTTCTTATTTAACTCTTTAGAATTAAGAGTGATCAGAACCTCTTCTATGGTTAGAGTTTCCCTACCACACATTAAAGTATCATGTAAACACATTAAAGTATCATGTAATTAACCTGGACATTAATGTACACACAATTCTCACTCATATTTAGTTTCTTTAATGATTAATTTTAACCCTACAACTAGTTATAGTATCAAACCACACATTTTCAAGTTACCATACACTTAGGAATAAGTGATTAGCACATACATGAGATGAAAATATGTGTTGTCGATGAAAATAAAGAAAACTAACACCTCTAAATTAGAAATCTTAGTTTTTGCAGTTTTGTTCAACCCCAAATAAAAAATCACAAAATTGTCAAAGATTGTTGTATTAGAAGAATGCAATAAGTTCTAAGAAGTAAATATTTGACGGTCAAAGATATTGTTTCTAAGCATTTCTTTACAATATCGACTAATATACCTTTCTTTACAATGGAGCATTAATAACAAAAACAAACTTCAAGACTTTCAATATGTCGCATTTTACTCGTTAAGAACAAAAAAGGTTAATCAAACAACATGAACTTGACCGATATCGATCGAATCTTAGTTGCCATATATCTCATAACACATGGCATTGATCTTTACAAGCCCGTACAAGCCGCGTAAAGATCACTATTTTGCTTTTGCTTGCTTCATTTCACACACAAACTATGAAATCAACCGTTAGGGTTTTGGAAGATTATGAATATATATATATGAATATTCATGAGAAGGTGATAATCATATACAATCATATTTTGTGCACAAAGGGGAAGGGAGGTTCAGATGTTAAATCTTTGTTGTGGGAATCCTGATGATGCTGCAGCACTCATTGCATAGATTTGGTGTAGAGGAGGTCCACTGGCATTAACATTGCTTGCACTTGAAGTCACAGCTAAATCATGTCCTCCTTCCATTGTGCTGCTTGCAAACTGCATCTGCATTATTCAACAAATTATATAAATTAAATTAGAATTAGAATTTGATTGATATTTGTTAAAATAATACATGCAAAGTTCATTGAAATACGATATTGTATATTAATTAATTAATGGGTTTCCCGAAATTCACTCTATTCAATTGTCTACCTTTCTAGACAACAATAATATTGTTAGTTGCTAAAAATATTTAATTTATTAAACATTAGGTTTTCAACAAAGATTGGTTAAATGAATATTTATTAATTTTACAAGGGAATTATTAGATTTTTTTAATGATAATAATGAGATAACTCAAAGAAAGCCAGCGAGAAACTAGCAAAACCCTAATTACAACCACCAATTTAACCAATAGCCGAAGCAAATGCACCGAGTTCTACGAAACTATTACTATCATACAATTACCTCCCTACCATTTGGATACTACCTCCCAACTATTTGTAAACTATGACTCATTGACTAATAATAATCCAAATAGTTGGGAGGTAGTATCCAAATGGTAATTGTAAATAATAATAAAAGGCAAATTAATTTTAATAATCCAACATGTAATTGTAAATTATTAGATAGGAAGAAGAAGTCATAATAATAAAAGGCAAATTGATTTTTAATAATCCAAACTATGACTCATTGACTAATAATAATCCATACTAATAGTTTGGCTGGTGATAATCTCAACTTTCATTTTTGTTATCAATTGTTGTCACAGTAACATAATCATCATATACTAACACTCAATTTACACTCGATTTTCACTCGATTTCGCTTGTATGTTTCTCCATTACATTTAAAATCGTAATTTTGAGCGAAAATAAATGTAAATCTAGTGTAAATCTATGATGATTATGCTACTAAAACTGTCATTGACAACAAAAGTGAAAGTTGAGATTATTATCAGCCAAACTGTTAGTTTGAATCATTATCAGCCAATAAGTAATAGTTTAGATTATTAAAAATCAAATAACCATAATAAAATAATAATCATAAGTTTATGTGTGTGTCTCCTTTTGTGTATATATATATTGAGAGTGCAAAAGCAAAAAAGTCCACTACCAATGAAATGTTGTTTTTGTAATGTTTTTGACCACTAGTTCCCACTTGCCCTTCTTAATAATTTCTAAAAACCAACCAATAAGAAATGATCCATGTAAGATTAACTGTTTACTTATGTGACCTTTTATCTATAATAATAATAATAAATTTTTTGTTACTTTTAGATGCAAATAAAAAATAAACAATGAGTGATCGAGGGCATAGACTCACTTGATGACTTGATGAATTGAAGAACCGTGGATCGAACATATGATGCATAGACGAGTCGACGGGCCTCATAAAATGAGAGTATCCATGCATTTCATTCTGATTTGTAAACAACTCGCGATCTTTATGATTCAAAAGATGTAATGTGCTTGCTTCATTTTGTCCCACATGACTAAAACCAAGTTGAATTGGGTTAGAAGAATCACCACTTACAAAATGGCCATTTTCTCCTCCGTTATTAGTCATCTTCAAACCCGAGCCACCACCTAAGCTCAAGTCAAGATTATGGTCTGAATCGTCTGATAATACATTATTGTTGTTATTACTTGAACCTTCTGTACAACAAAAAAAAAAGAAGCAAAAATATTTAAATTTATTAGATAAAAGCACCAAAAAATAGTTTTTTTAAAATATATATGTAATGTTTTACCAGCCAAATTGAGCTCATTTTCATATATACTTGGATCAAAATTGGTAACAGCAGCCTTCCCATTGCATTTAATAGCAGCCTTGTCATAAGCCCTAGATATAAAAAAGAAAATTAGACTTCCAGTAAAACCCTTTGGGTTTAAACTTTGACAAATTAAGTCCTTCAAAAGTTAAGAGATTAAAATATTATTTTACCTGGCTGCTTCAACTTCTGTATCAAAGAGACCCAGATACACATACCTGTTAAATCACATAAACCTTAAACATCAAACTTGACTAAAAAACATCATTAATTAAATAACCTAAAAAAGGGAACAAATCCTAAGTGTCTTGTTTGTTGATCTACTTACTATCAAGAAAAGGGAGAAGCATCTATGAGTAAAACAAAAAAATCAAAAGAAAAAGAAAAGAAGAGAACAAACTTTAAAGTAAAGAGAAGAATGTGTTAAGTAGCAACCTAGGTACCTACATATAGGCATCCCCTAAATTTTATAAAATATACAAAACCCTTTGCTTCTTTATTGTTACAACTTACAACATGCCATTTAAAAAATTTGTAACAAAATATTTAAATTGTCCTTCAACTTTACACATATCACAACACCACCAAAGATCAACCTAATTATACTTTTAACAGTCTCATAAAACAATTATATGTTATATAACATGTAATTGTAAATTATTTTCCTTAGAATTGAAAACAAATTGTTTCATAAATAAACAATAGAAAGGGAAAAACATACTTTTTGCCTAAGAATTGGCCCATTCTAGCTTCCCATCTACCACATTTATGCAAAGTAACACCTCTGTATTTTGAACTACCTCTTGGAAATCCTGTACTTTGTCTCCTTAGTACATGCACAAACTCTTCCTTTGTTAGATTGCTCATCTGTAAATTTATGTTGTGTACAAAATACCATGTCACAAATACTTAAACCAACTTTCAATAAATTCAAACACTTTGTTGTACATTTCTTAAAATCAAAACACACACAGAAAAAGTGAAAACACATGCTTAAAAACACTTAATTAATTATAACCTGTTTTAGATCTTCTTGATAGTCTTCAAGGTTATAGTTTATATCAGCTTCGATTCCCCGGAACTTGATAGCCGCCCTATCGTACGCGCTATAATATAGTCATAATTATATATTTAATCCGCTTTTTATAGTAATCAAAATTACATAAACCAAACCAAGTCGAAATTATATACATATGTTGCGTACCGTGCTGCTGAATGCGCGGTGTCAAATCCACCTGTTTAATATTGAAAAAAAATATCATAATTAATCATTTTTAAAAATAGTTTATATATATAAGTGTCTTGCAAAAGAAAAAAAAATGAGATCTTACCTAGATAAACTTGCTTGCCACAGTCCCTGAATCATGAAAAATGATTTAATTAGTTCATTGTGTTATATATAAAAGTTTTTTTGTTGATGATAAAAAAAATATATATTGCATTTATAATTTCTTTTATTATAAATAAACAAATAAACAAATACGCGAATGCATTGGGAAGAGAGGAAGAATTTAACAGATAAAAAAGAGAATAAGGATAAAAATTAAAAAAACAAGGGGTAGAATGAAAAAATAATAAATTGTAAAAAACAGATGGAAGCAATTAAATAAATTAACCCTACCATATATGTGATTCCCACCGGCCGGTTCGCCGGTAAAAGGTAACTCCCCGGTACTGCGAGCTTCTAGATCGCGGTCCACGCCGGCTTTTCTTAAGCGGCTGAGGACCCACGCCGGCGGTACTCTTTCCGACAAACCCATCACCATCACCACCACCACCGGCCACACCAACTAAAGGAAGATGATCAGATGACGACTGGTGGCAGAATTTAACACCAAACCAGTGAGCCGTCGGAAAACTAGTACCACCCGGTGAAACCATATCTCCACCCACCCCGTCGGAGCTCGCGGGTCCCACCGGAAAAAACTGCCGAGTCACCGGGAAATCCTCATCGGACCCATTTTCTTCTTCCATCACCACGGCGGAGGAACTCGCATTCGACACGGATCCGACCCGTTTACCCTTGTGATTTTTATCCTCTTGTAATTCTTCCCTCCGATAAGGAAACCCGTTTAGATCCCACATTATTTCTCCTTTCAAACCCTAGACAAAATCAACAAGAACATACACAAATTTTTATCAAAAAGAACAACTCTCTCTCTCTCTCTCTCTCATCTCTCTAGAAAGAGGGAGGGAGTATGTAATGATTAAAAATGGGATAATAATCTTTTTTCTTTTCTGGGTAGGTCTAAAAGCACAAGCAAAGAACAATAACCTAGGTAGGGTTTGATAGATATACTCACATAGATATGGTAGATGGAGTACTAGATCTTTTGTGTGTGTGTGTGTGTGTCAAATACAGCATGGAAGCCTATACACATAAATTAAAGGTCTCTGAGTATCTTCTTGTAAACTTGTTTGAATTCTAATTCTTTACCCAAAATTGAAATTTAAGTTACTTTCTTGTCATTTACACACTATATTATGTATCTATGTATATAGATTGGGGAGAGAGAGAGAGAGAGAAAGAGAAGAGGAGAGAACGGTCTCTTTCTTAGACAGCTTTCCGACGTTAACGAAATCGAAAAAAGAAGTATAATTAATGGGAATAATAATAATAAGTCACCAATAAAAACACAACTTTTCTCTCTCTGCAATTATATTATGTATCCAGGAAAGGAAATTGGATACACAAGACTAATTACTCAATTTCCTTAATTAGTTAATGTTAGTTAATTATATGTGTCGGTAATATGTAACTTTTCATTCATTCATTCAATTTTTCATCATCATCTTTATGCCCCTCGTTTTCTTCCATTTTACCGTTTTGGCCTTCTATTTTCATTTTTGGGTTTAAATGACTTTAATTCTATTACTAGCATTTGCATATTGAGTTTGCATAATTTTTTTTAACATGACGGGACTAGAATTCATAACCTTTTAAAAATGAGACATCATGCAGCATATGAGTAGCATTGGGTTAAATACCGGCCCGGCCTTTTGAGTTTGCATAATTGGGGGTTGGGGTGTGTGGATGTATTTTTAAAATGATTATTAGAATTTCAAGAGTCAATATATATGCTAATCAAGTGATTATTTGGTTAAGGTTGATCATGATGCTTTTGTTATAGGATTCTTTTTACCCTATCAAATCATAATCAGAATTAATTAATCATCATGATATTAATCTGTAGTGTATGCCTTTCCATATGTCTTCTTCGTCCACGCAATTGAATTATGTATAGTTTTAGCAAGCTCATGACAATCACTGTTGCAATTGGAGAGGTGATCGAATGGATTTTTGCACATACTTCTTATCTTGGCCGAAATTTTCATTTCTGGTTAATACCGGCCATATATGCAAGAAAACCCATGCATGTGAAAACCGATAATAATAAGAAGGGCTCGTTTGGTTCCTAGGATTCAATAAAGTTCAATGAAATATTGTAATCCGAATTCTATTTTTTAATGTTTTCCGTTGTAATATGAATTTCATTCTTATTATGTTTGGTTGAGAAATGAATTATAATTAGAATTAATTCTCTTAAATTTCTTCAAGTAAAGCATTTCAATAATCTTGCCAAATTATGAAGAAATTCAATGAAAGAATTGGTATCTCCAACCAACCACCACTACCGCTACCACCAACCACCCCCGTCAGCCGTCACCTCGTCGTTGTTTCCACCCCATCGTTTCCATCGCTGCCCGCCGCCTCACTTGTTGTTCCCACGTTATCGGTGACGAACGATAGGTGAACGCAGTGGCTGTGTTTGCGACCGATACGTTAGTGGCGGCAACATTATGGAACGCAGTGAGCCGTGGGCGGTGGGTGGTGGCGAGGGTGATAGGTTCCGATGCCTTTATAATTGTTTTGTCACTCAAATACATTACAATTTCAAATTTCTTTGGTAGATTTCGGTTTCTTTAAATTTTAAATTCTTTTAACAAATCCAATTCTTTCAACAAAATCTATTTCTTGTTGTATATGTATCATGATTTAAACTGCTTCAAACTATTTGTCTTTAATTTGATGTGTATATAAGGTGCGGTTCAAATGATAATCAATATTTATACAACTTCAAACATAGTGTTACGTATATGTAACAATCATCATTATGTTAGTGTTATGCGTATACGTAACACTATGTGTTACGTATAAAAATACTAGAAAACATGTATATTTTTTACAAAAGTTTCCGACAAATTACCAACAAAAGAAATTTACCACAAGTTAGCGACAACTTTCCGATAAAACAAAAAAAACAAGTAATTATAAGATTTCCTACAATATTCTGACAAAAATATATTTGTCACTATTCCTTCGCCATTTATAAGCTACGTTCAAAGATCTACCGACAAGCTTCCCACAAAAAAAAATATATATTTTTTTAGTTCCTTTAATCTATTTATTAAATAAGTTAATCTATTTATTTAATAATAAGTTCTTTTTAGATTTGTCGGAAAATCATCAGAATAAATAATTATTTCCGACAACTTTTTCACAAAAGTAGTTTTTTTTTAATTTTAATTCGTTTAACATATTTGTTAAATAAGTAACTTATTTATTTAATATAATAGTCGGAATATTGTCGGAAATTACCGACAAAAGACTTTTGTCGCTAATTCATCGGAAAATTAGCCGAGACTTTGTCGGGAAAAAACATTTCCTATTAGGGTTTTTCTAATAAACACATTTTGTCCGAAATTTGTCCCTAATGACAAATTCCGATAAATTTTTCACGAAATCAGTTGTCGCAATTTTTTTTGTTTTTTTGTAGTATATGTAACACTATGTGTCACGTATACGTAATACTATATGGGCCCGGACGCGACATGTGTCCTTGGGGTGAGGGATAAAGTCTTCCGCGTAATAACATACGTAAGTTGTATAATGATAACTCATGATTTATAATAACATTTGTTCTAAATTTATAATAACACATGTTTTTAAAATTATAATAATGCATGTTATAGAATGATTACACATGTTATATGATTAATAACAATAATTTGTTCTAAAATGATAATAACACATGTTTTAAAGTGATAATAACGCATGTTATATGAATACTGATGCTTCGTGATAATCACGTATGTTATATGTACAACATATCGACGTCTTCTTCTTTAAAAAGTCGTTTTTATATTAAAAGTCCAGCAAAAATATATACTCAAACTAAAGAGAATAAAATGCTCAGTTTTATGATGTAATTTAAAAAAATAAATAATGTAGTATAAAAAGTTATACGCGTTCGAGAGATATCGAAGAAAATTTGTGAATCTGACCAAAAACAACGAGTTCGATGATTATGGAATTTGAGCGGTCAAGGCAGGATTTGGGCATGGATTTGCTTTAGGTGTGAGATGGAGGATGAAGTCGAGATGACATTGTGTTGGACTTTGAGGAAATAAAAAAGACCAAAACATTCTTTAATCCTAATTTTGAGGAGTGACATATAACACATCAACGTATCTATGCACTCCAAATTATTGGTAGATTTCATAATATCTGTTAAAAAAAATTTATTATTTTAAATTACTATAAAACAAGGCTCCTCACAAAGAATATCATATTTTTCCTTCATGCCTTTTGCAACCTTAATATTATTCAAATCTTGGACTTTCAAAGAAGAGTTCAAATCCTCGTTTTCATTAGCAGTTTTAATGGGGTTTGTCGAAGATAACTCATCATCACCGGTGACCACCGTAGCTCCACCTGAGACCATCGTATCACCTCCATTTTCTACCTTTGCATCTATAAGAAATTCATTAAAAGATAGTTGTGACTCCTCTTCGTCTTCACTTTCGTCCTACACGACCAGAGCCGGCCAATTGGGCCTGCGGGCAATACATCTGTAGTGGGCCTAACATTTCAAGGAGGCCAAAAAAATAAGGTTTTAAGAAAATTAAATTATTGAGCCTTTTTAACAATGTTTTTAACATTTCAAACAGATTTATGAGCTTGGTTCTACAGTTTGCATTCTTTTATAGATAGGGAAGACTTCAAAGTTTTAGGTAAGGAGGCGATGTGGGATGAATGTAATTTAGACAAATGAAAAGGAACATTAAAAACCCCACTGTAAGGAACAAGAATCGAACTTGGGACCTGCTGATTGAAAGGGTGAGTGCTTAACAACTCTTCTACCAAGAGATTTGTGAAATTCTTTTGCTAGGATAAGTTAAAATGTATAGATGGAAGATTATATTGAAAGAAAAAGCACAACAATGAGCATTCTAGTTCATAATTTATGTATTCAAAGTTATATAAATTTTACGAACTCATCCGGTTCTTAAATCCGGTCTGACTGATGAACCTCTAATGCATCCGATTCATTTTCGGTCCGGTTCTAAAAAACATAACTTTTTAAAAAAGTAATATTGGATCAAATATACGTTACATATGGTTCTTTTTTTCGGCTCGTGTAGGGCATTCGAATCCTCGAGACCGGCTCGGTACACGACAGTGCCAGAATCGGGTCCATCATCCGTCAAACTCGTTTTAGCCTGTTGAACTCCCACGGTTTCACCTAAAACATCACCGGTTGCTTAATAATACCATTCCTCGTCCCGGTATTCATCATATACGGGAGGATAATCATAATGAGTTTCGCCATTGGTAGGATGCTCCTCATCCCCGGATAACTCGTACCTAATGGGTTCTTCCAGTTCCGTTTCCTTCCACGACGGTGAGGGATCAAGATCTCGGATTATTTGCTTGAAACGCTTGATCTCGTGTCCTAATTCGAGATCCCATACTCGTCGCCGGAGTCGCATGATCCTAAGATCCCATGGGTCGGGATCAACTCCGTTGTTGCCTCGGCCAGCGGTTCTACGAGCAGGACGTCGATCTTCACCACGAGCAAGTTAGTCGAGACTATCTCTATCGGTTCCTCGGTCGGCTATTCTACGGACACGAGATAATCGCTATCACGTCGAGCCATTTGACAAACCAAGAGCTCTGATATCAATTGATGCAGTTTCGAAAACAATCAAATGGCTCAAGAATTCTTTATGATCAAAAGCTTCAAAAAATACCCTCAAAGGTTTATAGAAAAACAATATTCATAAACAATCAACTAACTCTAAAGCTCACGAACCCTCTATTTTGAGTTGTTTAAAAGATAGCCTAACTAAATATAGTAAATGATAAATACTCAAATAAAGCCTAAAAATAAATAATTTCAAATGTCAAATAAATTTAAAAGATCTCCATAATCACTTGCATCATTAAGGTTGTGCATAAACATTTTTGCAAGTACGCTACTCAACTAACACATAAATGTTGTCTGTTCTAAATTATTGTTAGCTAGAATCAACGATAAAAAAAGACAGAAGTAAATTATTGCACCTAAACTTTAAAAATACCAACTTTTGTTTTATATCACTATTACCGTAATAACTCAACCATGGTCCATATTCTAAAAATAACTTCATATTTTTTTTTATAAAACTATATGTTACCATAATACCTCAACCATCAATATACACTAGCTTGTACATATTGGAATATGTTCGGTAACTTGGTAAATAATGTTACTCTCAATGCATCAATAAACCTATAAGGTTGAATGCTAAGAATGAATCAAAATGATTCATCATATAGAGGTCATTAAATGAGATATTTTTGTGTCTCCCTTGGAAATTAGACTATGTGTAGTACCGGGTGGTGATCGTGGGCGTGGTGCTACCTCACCCCACCACGGGCGTGGAACACCGCGCCGAGGTGGGCGTGGGGGGGGGGGACGGGTGATGGTGTTTACGGCGTGGGAGGAGGAGAAAAAGAGCCGTTGGCTCGTTTGCTGGTCAACATAGCCGTTGGCTATTAAATAAATAAAAAAAATTAAGTTATATATATATATATATATATATTACAAGCCAATTTCAATTACCAATTCTTTTAAAACCTACACTCTATATTTTTCAAGTTTCAATGGATTTATTTTCGTCATCGGATTCATCATCCGACTCATCGAATTGTGAAGTGCTTTTCATGAGTGCGGTTCAAGCGTTAGTGATGTTTATAAATCATCTAGTCGAAGAATCCTCTAGAGTTTCAAGACGAGTCCAAGTTAACCGGGATCGCGTGGCTGCACACGATCTTCTAGTGAGAGATTATTTTACGGAAAATTAAAATTATAACGATAAATCTTTTAAACGTCGGTTTAGAATGAGTCATCCGTTATTCCTTCGAATAGTTGGGGATTTAGAACGCGAGTTCGAATATTTTCAACAAAAATGTGACGCCCGAGGGAGGCTTGGGTTCACTGCTTTACAAAAGTGTATTTCGGCAATTCGACAACTCGCGTACGGAAAGGCAGCTGACTCGATGGATGAATATTTGAAGATGGCGGAGAAAACATCACGTGATAGTCTATTCTATTTTTGTGAAGGTATTTCTAAACTTATATAAACTAATTTAGTATGGTAAAATATAAATTAGTTTTTGTAACGTGTAAGTATAAATATGTGAGGAAACCAACGAAAGCTGATATACAGAAATTGTACGACGCACATGAGTCTGTCCATGGCCTTCCGGGGATGCTTGGTAGCATCGATTGCATGCATTGGGAGTGGAAAAACTGTCCTACTGCATGGCGTGGTCAACACCAACATGGAGACCATCCTAGGCCCACATTAATGCTCGAGGCCGTTGCATCGAACGATCTTTGAATTTGGCATGCATTCTTTGGTGTTGCGGGATCAAACAATGATATAAATGTTTTAGATCAGTCACTTGTTTTCGACGATATCGAGAACGGTGTTGCACCAGGGTCTTCTTTTATTGCTAATGACAATGAATACAGTTTTGGTTATTATCTGGGCAATGGTATTTATCCCGAATATGCTACTATTGTCAAAGCATTTACCTGTCCGTAAGAAAATGATGAAAAAAGATGGCACTTTAAAAGAATTCAAGAGTCGGCGAGAAAAGATATCGAACGGGCATTCGGTGTCTTAAAAAAGAAATGGCATATAATTAGTCATCCCGCACGTATGTGGACGAAAGAGAAAATTCGAAATGCAATATATGCTTGTATGGTATTACATAACATGATTATAGAAGATAAAGGGCGAGTTATCTGCACCGATTATGAAGAGGACGAGCCGAATACTACAGAAATAACAAACGAATAGAGACAAGCAAACCGTCGGATAATCCGTTGTTCGGAAACTCATACAAACCTTAGAACTGATCTGATGAAGCATCTATAGAGTAATCATAATTATCATTAGTTTTTTTTATTTATTTGTTGTTTGTAATCGAATTTATTAATTTAAATTATGTTTTGTATTTATTTGTTGTTTGTAATCCTATTAAAATAAATTATATTTTTTATTTATTTGTGATTAAAAACTAATAATTATGTAATCATTACAAAACTGTTCACCCTCACCCCACCATCACACACCTGGGTGAAGGTGAGGGTGAAATCTGGCATAGTCTACGTGACGCCTACGTGGCGTGAGATGTGCTCTCACCTTCACCTGGGTACTACGGATAGTCTTAGATTACTATGAAGGTGTCTATCATTAATATTGGTTTTTGTTGTGTTTTTCTATGTTGATGCAATTGATGATTCTTTAGCAATGATGGACGACAATAAGATGGAGTGGTGAGTTTAGACACAAAGAAGAAATGATCCTTTTTATATTTTTAAACAACTATGGGCTAGGGCACTTGGTTACAACCGATTACACCTAGAAAGATGAAATTTAATAAAGTTAAAATCGCACCATAAAGATAATGTCATTTGCATAAAAAAATGAAGGATATAGTGGGACCATTACCTAGATTTTTTATACCTTCAACTATTCCCATGTTGCAAGCCTTATTGGAAACTGCATGAAGAGCATCCATAGTAATAATGCACAATTTCCATATCTCTTTCTGCTTGAATCGTCAAAATACACTATTGTTGTAGACAGGTTGAGTCTTGCTAAAGGGCCAACCTGCACTCCAAGTTGGAAAATTCCTCCTTCCACTACATATGAAATTCGGGAGATGCATAAGCTTTCTGTGTACGTGTCATTTCTTTACATTTAGGTATTGATCGTTGGACATGGTCTTTAGATGGATCGGGTTCTTTCTCGGTTAAGAGTGTTAAAAATCATATTCAATTTAATAATAGGTTGGACATAACTTATCAACTGTGTACCAGTGAAGGTTGGATTCTTAGCTTAGCGAGCGGCTCGGAATCGGCTTCCTATTGCAAGCGCCCTAATTGTTAAGCATATTCAGGTGCCATCTCTTTGTGTCATTTTTGTGGTGAGGTAATTGAGTCTGCCAAGCATATTTTTATCTCATGCTCTTTTGCTCAGTCCATTTGGGACGTCATATCCTCTTAGTGTAAGTTGCCACCGCTATTTGCTTTTGGTATTACAGACATTTTAGATGGGCATAGTTTCCTTCATGGATCGAAGAAGTGGAAAAAAGTTGTACATTCAATTATGTTAGCTGCCTTATGGTGCATCTCGAAGTCCCACAATAATAGGATCTTTAATCAAAGGCGAATCTCACTTGCTTTGATTATTGAAGAAGTTAAGATTCTCGGTTTAGTGTGGGTTAAGTCTAACTCAAAGGTCTTAAGCTTTTCATAGGATCAATGGTGTAGTTTCTCTATGTCTTGAGCTGATGTGTCTTGGTATTTTTTTTCTTTTTAAAATATTATTAGTGGATGTAATTACCACCCGTTAAAAAAAAACTAACCAAATAACTACAAATTAAGCTCTCTTTAATTTGGGCATTCACACACCTAGAACAATCTTTAGTCACAATCCAGGTTTCTCCTATGACAAGTCAAACTTACAAAACGATCTAACATGATTCTCAATTATCTAGATAACGTATTTTTTTATAAAGGCATAGATATTTCCTTAAACTAAAAGAATAAGGGGGTGTTTGGTTCGCGAAATTTGTTAATAATTTGGAATTTGATTTGAAATTTAAAGGATTCATTTGAAATCCAAAATGTGTTTGGAGCACATATTTATTAATGGAATTGTAATGTAAAAATACCGAAAAACAAAATTACCCCTTAAACTGGTGAATGATTCTAAATTCGATTGAAATATGGAGGGATTTTAAAATTCATTAGTTGAGAGATTTAGTTGAAATTAATTCCAATTCTTTTTATTAGCCAACCAAACATGTCATTAAGAAATGAAATTTAAATTTCAATTCTATCAAAATCTCATTAATTCTTACCAACCAAACATGCTCTAACCTTTTTCAATGTAATCTTTACTCAAGTTCATACTTGTGTTTATACATATTTTGAATGTTTAGTGCTCGGTATCAAAAGCTTATACAAGTCTAGTGTGTCATATACTATATGGTACTTAAGTTTATGAACAAAAGATGTAAATTTTATTCATCGTAGTGATATGCTTATTAGGGATACCGTAGCATATTCGTTAACATGCTTTAGGATCATAGCTTATACCTTTATGCTTTGTAAAGTTTCACTATTTCACTATATTAGAATCAACTACTTTGTCACCCAATAGTATGACAATCAGTCACTTTTCCTCTTTCTCTAAGAGTATGCGTACCGGTGGAGGCGAGAACCGGGAGACGTGAGCCACATGGCCATTTCACGAGTGTCAAACCCTACCCTCTGGGCGTGAAAGTAAGCGTGGGGGGGGGGAGCGTGAGGGCTTTCACCGGGGAAGGGGCACTCGAAGTCTCCAATTAATGGTAATATATATAGCCGTTAGCTTTATTTAAAAAAACATATTCTTTTATAACTATCTAACCATTTACCAATCCTTATTAATAAATAAGTAATTACGATAACACGTGTCATTCTCTAGTGTCTGCTCACGTTTATTTTCATTCATCTCTTTCTTATTAAATGAGGGGACACGTGTCACTCTCTAGTACTTTCTTACCCTTATTTTCCTACTTCTCTTCTATTAAATAATGATGTTAAAATAATGTATTTTTAGGTATTTAATATAAATTTAATGATGAATAGTTATTATATCACTAACTATATAAATTTAATATGAGATTAATTATTTATAGTTATAAGTTCTGGCTTTACTTATCAATTTTAAAAAATAAATTTGTATTATAGATAGTTATTATATCATCAAAACTGTTTTACATTTTAATCAATTCTATTATTATAGTCAACTAGGTTAATAATTCATTTTAATTTTTATCTATAAAATTTTTGATGCAAAATTTTGTTCTTAATCAATTAAAATTTTCAATCGTCATTACTAATTACTCATTAATTTTTTTTATTCAATTTGTGTCATACATGAGTTTTCCAACCTAGTTAAAACATATTGTAAGGCCCCAATTCCAAGTAACTTCACTTGTTGGATTTACTTATAAACAAAGTCATCAATACTGAACTTTAAATTTAAAACATTCAAACACAAGGGAAACATTCAACATTTGAGTACATATCAGTGGACGTCTTAACATTTAAAACAGTAACCATTGCCTAAGCATAAAATAAAGCCAGTCTCATGCCGGGCAGCCCTCACGCCTTCGCACGACCCTTCATCTGTGTTACCTGAAATGTATACTAAAAGTCAGCTAACGCCGGTGAGTTCTAGTTTAAATCAATCAGGCATAAACATTATTTCTTGATAAGTAAATATATATATATAAATACACCTTTACGCATCTTTTGTCTTCATTTATCATTCATACGCGAGTACATAATTACGTATTCATAACTTTTACTTTTCTTTCATCATTCATATGTGATTACATAGATATGCATTCACATTTACTTTCCTTGACATTCATTGGTCATACACATAAGGGTGATCAACCCGTCTTTTACTGTGTATGTCACAAAGACATACGCACTTAAGCTACCGTCGTAGCCCTTTTACTCGTCCGGTCCTAGAAACCGCCCGCTTTAAAACCGTCCGGCCAACCTTCGACCGTCCGTCTTAACCTTCCTACCATCGTAGTCCATCATATTCGCCCGTCTGCCCTAAGGCATCCGCTTCCCACTTGAACTAATTATACAGACGTGCATCGATTTAGGGACTTACTCCACTGTAGTGGCCATTATTTAGTCTACCTTTCTAGACTTTCCTTTCTGGCTGCATAATAGTCAAGTGGTCGTCCGTCTACCGTAGTAGCCGTTAGCTTCGTTTCCGTCCATAACGTATACATACATTCATAACATGCAATATATATAATTATAAAGCAAGATTTCATTCATTTAGGTTATGCTATTCTTTCATTCATTCTTTGTAAACATACGTTTCATTCTTTGTTCATAATTCATTTTCATATATATATTTGTATATCACGTATGATCACATTGGGATTCGTAGCATTTATTCATTTAGTGTATACACTTCAGCCACAAAACATTTAAAATGATTTGCACATAACATAGAAGGGGACACATAGAACTCACCTGACTGGTGATTTCTGAATACACTTAGTTGGTTTAGGAGCGTCAGTTAAGGTCACACACAATCTGTATAATCAAGTCATACGAGATAAGCTAATGAATTTAACCGGCACTTAACATTTCTATTCTTAGAGTTAGGTGAACTAGACACATTAGTATCAAATCATTTGCCCGAAAACTCCATGTCCGAAATCTATTACAGTCGAAATCTATTTCGACCGGAAACTAATCACTTGGAAAAGTTCTTTATTCTCATATTCTTTTGCTCGAAAACTCCTTGACCAAAACCCCTTTTCGACCGAAATGTTTTGATCGAAATCTTAGATGTTCGAGACACTTTTCGACCGAAATGTTCTGATCGAAATCTTAGGTGTTCGAGACACTTTTCGACTGAAATGTTCTGATCGAAATCTTAGGTGTCCGAGACACTTTTCGGTTGAAAAATAGTTTTCGGCCCATTCATCTGACTTTTTGGGCGACGCATCAAATTTTCATCAACTTCATCGTTTTTTATTCAAGCTTCAACCTTTTTACGTTCAGAACTTGTATCTAACTTCCATGAAGCTAGATACATGCTTTTTATATGATTCCATACGTAAAAATGTCATCTTTTTATTCAATCCCATCAGAACCCTAAAACTCATTTCTTAACTAAAAACTCAGATTCGAGCATGAATGTTACCTGTTTTCGTTTCTTCTTTGTTGCTAAACGTTCCTAAGATGGAGAGCAACGATTCCCGAGCCTTTGAGCCGATACCTTTACCTTCTCTCTCTAGACCCGATTCTCTCTTTATCTCTCTAAGTTGAGCAAATGGTGGAGTTGAGGGGAGGTTGTGATGATGTAGCTGACTTGAGGGGCTTTCTTCCTTTGCTTGCGGCCCATGGGCCGACCCGTCTATTCCTTTTTACTTCGCGTTATTAGTCTCGACCTCTAATTCTTTTATTCGGGTTTTATAAATTTAGGGATGTTACACATATAATCTTTCAATCTTTCCTAACCGTTTCTCAAACTCAAAAATGAATCATTGGAACCCAAACCATCTCATTTACGCGAACATTCGCATGCAACAATCCAAATATTCGGTCCTTCCCTTAAAATCCCGACCCAAATACTCGGAATACCGTTTTAATAAAATAGACGTGAGGCTTGACTAGCTACTCAATTTTATAAAGAATAAACAATAACAATAAGATCTCAAATTTCTTACAATGAACATAGACCATTTGACCAAAAATGCTTGTAAACTCGCGGGGAGGTGTTAAAAAGAAATATAAAAAAGAAACAACTTAACCGAGGATAATGAGGAGTAGTTTGTGTTTTATTGACTACAGTTTACCAAAATAAAAAAGTTGTTCCTCAGATTTTTAGAATTCTTTGTTTTTCTCCCTTCCTTTTTGGGTTTTAACAATTCTAGTCCTTACACCTTTCATCATTGGCACAATTGGGACGATAATTTTAGCAGGTGTCACATTATGTATTTTATGATGACTCATTGTTTAACGTATGTTAATTAGTGTACTGCCACTCTTGGGAAGACGTTAGGATACCGTTAGTATATATCTTATATTTATAGTTGTTATGTTGCCATGTTTTTTATAAAGTAATACTTTGATTTTTTTGTTTTGGTAAACTATAGAGTAAGTATAAACAAAGGATGACTAAAAAATATGTTACGCCAATTAACCTGAGGTGATACACCCGTAGTTTTTGTTTTAGCTAAGATAAGATGTTACATTTTAAAACGATTAATAATTTCGATCTAGTTTTTCACGGTTAGTTTTTGTTTTAGCTAAGATAAGATGTTACATTTCAAAACGATTAATAATTTCGATCTAGTTTTTCACGGTTCGCCCGATACAAAATAACTCGCTCAACTCACCGAGTCAAATGAGCAAGTTACCGAGTTGAGATTCTATTTTAAGAAGTTTTGTTTATTGATATTTATAGAAAGTAATAGAGGTTCTATTCCAATAATGTTAGAGGGGGTAGGGTTGCCATAAGTAGAAACAGACAGCTCCTTTGTCCTATAAATGTTGGGCCCATTTTGGTCGTGGGCTTAGTGGCCCATTATCTTTGTCTCTTCCTTCTTAAATTTATTTGCGTACACGTAGTTTTTATATGGATGCAATCTTGGGCCCGGTAGCTTTATTATCATTATTGTTAAAAGTTAGGGATAATCATTTTATTATATTTATAAAAAAAAACTATACATGATTTGATCAACAATAATATTAATCGAACCAATAATAAATATAATTTATGCAATTATTATATTTACAAAAACCTATTATAGTTATAAAAAAAATTAATACTAAAATAGTTATTTGTAAGTAAAAGATGCTTTATTTATTTAACAAGGACATGATATTTTATTGCTTATTCTTGGCCAACAATAATATTAATTGAACCAATAATAAATAAAAATTGGAAAGATCCCAAACACACCACAAAAGATTTCTCACCTGTCATGGCAAATTATTATCTACATGACATGACATAAAATCATCAATACGGGTCTTTCATGATTTTGATTTGAAATCAAATTAGGAATTTCAATATGAATACATGTCGATCATGTGCACCTACCATACATAGTAAATCATTTATGTCTCGCTTACATATCTACATACATACTTATATACGATACGGATTTGATAAAAAAAAAGCCATTTTATGTAGACAAATATTGATTCTTTAAATTTTTTAACATTTGTTTGTAATTTTATGTTTTTGAATTGAAATTAGAATTTGTAACTATTAATCACACAAGGGTATATACTAAAGAGGATATATTTAATTTTGTTACGTGACAATCTCCTATTGTGAAACATATAAGGAAAATTCAATTTTGTTAGATTTTGAATTAATTATGTAGTTTGACTTCAAAAGGTTTATATTTGAATTCGAAGTAATCTTTTCAATTTTCACGTGTGCAAACTAAATTAAATTTAAGGATTTTTAAACACCCCCTTCAAAATTAAGCTATATCTTTTAACATATTTTAACACTATGTTAGAATCCCGTATATTACACGGCATTGAATATATGTAATATTATATATTAAGTAATAAAAAATTATTTTGTTTAAATTCATATTTTGCACGGGTTGAACAAACCCGTGGAATACAATATAATCTGTTAACACGTGCACTCGTCAAAATATGTCAGAAGATTTATTAATATAAAGATTGGTATTTTCTTTAAAAATATATTTATTATTAAAAGATATATGTGTATTTAATAATAGAGAGAAACGGAAAAAAAGTGATGAAAATGAATAAGATCATGACACGTGGCATGAAAAACCTTTATTTATTATATAGTATAGATATGAGATCTTGGTTTTTCTTTCTTCTATGTATTTATATTTATTTAAAAGATATATATATATATATATGTGTGTGTATAACATACAAACTTTTATATAATATCAAAAAATAAAAAAGATAAAATATTAGAAACTTACCTAATCTTTTATCATTTGATATGTATTTTTTATTTCTCTAAGCATGAGATATTTATTTGTCTATATTTTAATAACCAGAATTTTTAAATCCTAATTGATAAAAAAATATATATTAATCTATACTCTATAATAAATAAAGGTTTCTGTTAGACAAATTTTACCGACTCTCTCTCCTATTAATTGCATAATTTTCTTTAATTATTTTTTTTGTTTTCCACCTCTTTCTCCTATTAAATAATAATAATTTCTATAAAACATTTTTAGAAATTAAACATTTATTTTCATTCTTTTTATAAAACATTTTAAAAAAGTTACTATATGACGTTTCTAAAATTTGTACAAAAAAACTATGTAATATGTCATAAATATGTAATATGTAATATTTATTATTAATTATATAACATTTCATTTATTCATTGTCACGTGGTTTCTAACCTAGTTATAAATAAATGATGGTTATTTTGGGAATTTCATTGTTAAGAATTTTGTTAAGTATGATATATAATTTTGTGACAATTTAAATGATTCGTGCATACTTGTCTTAATACATTTATCGACTTTTATTAAACTATTAAAGTTTCTTTTACAATAATTTAGTTTTACACAAATGATTTTTTTTAATACTAAACTATGTTGATTTATATTAAACTAGGTTAAAATCTCGTGTATTATACGGGTTGAATAAATAAAATGTTATATACTTAGTAATAAAAAAATTATATTTTTAAAAACTCGTGTAATACACGAGTTGAATAAACCGGTATATTATATCAGTTGAACTATTTATAATTAAATAATAAGTATCCGTAATTAGATTTATACTAAAAATCTAAAAAAAAATCTTTTAATTTCATTATTCAATATGAAAGAGAGATGAGAAAATAAAAGTGAGGAGTAACCAGAGAGTGACACGTGTCACACAAAGATTTTTATTTATTAGAGTAGTAAGACTTGTTAATGGCGTTTTGGCGTGAATGGGTAATAATTAACTAAAATTACATACATTCCTCTATTTTCAACTTTAATTGTGTATATATCCAACCCAAAACTTAAATTACATATATCCTCCTCTTTTATAAATTTACTTTTTTTAACTTACAAGAAATACGACTATTTTTATTCAATCGATCTCAACTCTAATCTTCTGATTTCCTCTTCCGATCGATTCTAACATCCAGCGTCGTTTCTGATCGATTTCATCATCTAGTTGGGTATTTATGTAATTAATGAAGAGAATATAAGTGAATAAAATTTTGAGCTGCGTATATATATAATTAATGAAGTTTTTAGGAGGCATATGTAATTGCCCCTAATTATAATCCATCTTTTTATATCGTTAAAAACAAGAATATGTTTAAAATGTAACATACAAATAAACATATTGCTGCAGCGTTTATCTCTAATTGGAATTTTAAGATTATTTTTGTTATTTGAATTTCGTATTTAAATTATTGGATTATCTTTATTTTGTTTCCTTTTTATCATTATTTGTTTTCTTAATTATCTTTAAGGTGGGACTTTAAATACCTAAAGAATTATTGTTTTAGGGGGTTGATTGTTTATGAATATTGTTTTTTCTATAAACCTTTGAGGTTTTTTTGAAGCTTTTGATCACAAAGAATTCTTGAGTCATTTGATTGCTTCTAAAACTGCATCAGTTGGTATCAGAGCTTTGGTTGATTCAAATGGTTGTTTGTGGAATGAATCATCATCTCCATCGTAGAACCGTCGATGGAGGCAACGATCGAGTCCTGTTCAGTTCATAAGGTTGCAAGTTTCAGGAAACCAACCCAGAAGCTTTCATCGGGGATGAGAACGGTGGGAAGGAGGAGTATCCCGGAGGTTGTAGCGGTATCTATCCATCACCTCCTTGTTTTGATGATTATGGAAACGAAGAGGTGAGCAAAGAAGATTATTTATGGGCTATAAAAGCTTTGAATGGGTTCGTCATTCAAGGTAGTGAACTGTTGCAGGAGATTCAATTTTTGTCCAGGTCCGATCATGGTGCGGTAGAGGGAACTACGGGGCTAAATGGAAAGACTTTGAAACGGGAGATGTCCGAATATGCGAGAATGTCCACCACTTTTTTTTTTGAATTTTGGATGGTCTGTTCAAGTGTTAATGGAGTATCTCCGGTGGTTGCAAAAGATGTTCCGGTTGCCATTAGTGATCCGAAATTTCTTGGTGAAGATCATGTGGGTTTGGAAATTCAAACAAACAAACCAATAATGGGGGAAATTTTGAATTTTAAATCTACACGAATGGAAGGTGATAAAGATGAACGCAGGACAGAGAAAAAAGGAGTCGGTCTTTTCAACGTTCTCAAGACTCGAGGACGAGTCTTTTTCGAAGACGGGGAGAAGGAGGTAGAGAGAAGGAGACCTAGAAACCCTGTAGGTCCCGGGAGCCTCGTCGCACAACGGAAAAACAAAGATCTGTTCGTGATTCGTGTGAGAAAAAAGAAACAAGACAGAGAAAAAGCAAGGATAAAAGACAACAGAATCAAACGATACGTAATCCATAACATAGAAATCATCTCGTATTACAGACCACATACCAAAGGAGCACACATCTCTCATCTACGGTCACCGTCCAAGGGCGGGAGAGCTCTTTCCCCATGGACACCTCTCAACCTAGTTCCAAAGGAACACTTCCTGCGTACTTAGTAAGTACGCAGGGCATTGGTGACCAAGTACGCAGGGCAAAAGCCTTGCGTACTTACTAAGTATGCGAGACCAATCTAGTGTGAGGCTAAGTATGCAGGAACACCCTCCTGCGTACTAGCCTCGTACACCGATACATAGAATTTTATCTATAGTTACTAAAACATGCTTCTACAAACCCAATAGACCCAGGTGGTATGGGTTCAAAGTCAGGCGAAACGAACCATGAAGTTGAACTATTCAGGAGGGTTGTGATGATATTATTAAAAGGAAAAGAAGTTGATGTTCCATTCGACCCAGGTGGCCTTGGTCCGAAGACAAAACTCGAGGACGAGTTTTTTCGAAGAAGGTGAGTATGATTTAGCGTTTATCTCTAATTGGAATTTGAAGATTATTTTTGTTATTTGAATTTCGTATTTAAATTATTGAATTATCTTTATTTTGTTTTCTTTTTATCTTTATTTTGTTTCCTTTTTTATCTTTATTTGTTTTCTTAATTATCTCTAAGGTGGGACTTTAAATACCTAGTTAGCGTTTGGTATACAGGAATGAGAGGTAGAATGGATTGACGATTACAAGGGAATGAAAAAATGGTGTTCTGTTGGATGATGGAATGGAATCACTCATTTCGCAAGGAATGTCATTTCTACTAAATTCCTCAAATTCATTCCATTCACCCCCTTGTTTTTTTCATTCCATCCTCACTTTCACCCTTCATCACCATCACGCCCTCCTACCACCACACCACCACCAACCACCACCCGCCACCACCGCCTCCACCACCCACCACCACCGCCGTCGTAGCCGCCTTCACCACCCACCGCCATCTCTCGTCGCCACCACCGCCACCACCCACAACCACACCACCGCCACCCCCCCACCCCCACCTCCCATCGCCTAAACCACTACCGCCACGACCCACCACCACATCCCACCACCACCACCATTGTCGCCTCCACCACCACCCACCACCACCACCTCCTTCCACTGCTACCCGCTACCCCCCACCCATAACCACCCACCACCGCTGCAGTCACCCACCACCTCCCATTACCGCCACCCACCATCACCACCGCCACTCACCACCGATTTTATTCCTTCGTCTTTTTTAGCTTACCAAACAACATAAATTAATGATTTATTCTATTCCCTTTTATGGTAACCAAACAAAACAATGGAATGGAATGGTCTATTTCATTCATTTGTCCATTCCATTACCTCGTTCATTCAATTCCCTAGTCCATTCCATTCCCTCGTCCATTCCATTCCCTCGTCCATTCCATTCCCTCGTCCATTCCATTACTCCATACCAAACAGACCGCTAGAGAATTATTGTTTTAGGGGGTTGATTGTTTATGAATATTGTTTTTTCTATAAACCTTTGAGGTTTTTTTGAATCTTTTGATCATAAAGAATTTTAAGCCATTTGATTGCTTTCGAAACTGAATCACGTATATTCATAATCTATCTTTCTAATGTTACAAGCATAAAAACTATAAAAACGAACAGATACATTACCAAATAGAATATGGGTATTCGATTCATAAAGGAATAACAAAACCATGGTTGATGCACGACTCAAACATTGAACGACCTTGAAATGCTTAGTGATGATTTATCGCCAAGCTTCAATCTTTAAAGTTATTCAGCAAAGTTGATTAATGCCAAATTCAAGAGAAATGAAATATCAAGCAAAGCAAGTGCAAGATCGATGAATGTCAAATGAGAAGGAGCAAACGTTGATCGCCTACGCTAGTGACAAGCATCAATGATGTCAAACCCCAAAACCTAGGCTAGTGACTTATAACAAAATTAATAAATCTCGTAACTGAATTCAAAACCAATCAAAACAAAAATTATATACTGAACATTCAACTTAACCAAACGTTAAATATGTTGGATTTTATGGACCGACCCGATGGACAACGCGACTGACCGAGTTATGACCCGTAAGAGTTACACCTTGGGCAACGAACATTTAAATCCACTTAACCCGTTTAACTGGTAATTACGATCTGTTAGCGAAACGATATATTTTATATATATTTGTTACACAGGATTTATTATTTATACAGGTTTATAAATAATAAATATATATTTATTGTTTTAATCTTTTATTAAAACAAATTAAATGGTTTCGGGCTTGTCATTAACTATTGGTTTTGAGGCCCGATAGTGATTTAAAAGGGTTATTATATGATTTAGGGTTTTAATCTAAATTATAAATATATAATTCTGGTTTTGTTTGGACGTGTGAATTGAAGATCAGCCGCAAAGGCTATCTTCCTTTTTCCTTTTGTTGATCGAAGCAAGCAGAAACATTTTTTCTTCCTTTTGTTCGACTCGCCAAACACCAAACCCGAAACCACCAAGCCGGCCCCAGCCACCGCTGTCTGCCCGTTTCCGGCCAGCTCCGGCGCTTCCTGTGTCTCGCGTTCGGTTCGTGATCTAGCATCGGTTTGTTATACCTCGGTGTCTCGATCGGTTAATCATTAACCACTAACGTATAATTAATCTCATTGGTAGATTAAATATTTTATTCCGTATTCGTATGTTTTGTAACCCAGATCCTGTCGGGTTTTATTTTGTGTTGAATCGGTTTCGTTCCGCTACGTTTTAATAATTACTAAATAATTATTATTAATCTAAAATTACTTATCAACCGTTTTTGATAACTAATATAACTGATCACCACTGCCACAAAACCCAACAGTGGTATCAGAGTCTTGGTTACAACATACGAATCGGATCCGGTCTTTTAACCGGTTATAGATCACAAACTTTAACTTGTTTAAAGTTTCTGATCTAGATCTTTTAGGGCAATTTTTATTTATTTATTTTGGTCAAGTTTTTTATTTATTTTATTTGACCAAAAGGATTGCCCAGTTATTTGATTGTATTAAATATGTAAATCTGGCCCGACCCTATCTTGTGTTTATTTTCTGTTTTTGGTTTTATGGTTTGGCCCATTTGATGGCTCAAAATTATAATAGATTAGCTTTTATGTTTTGGCCCACTTTGATGGCTCAAAGTTGTAATAGCTTAGGGTTGTATTTTTTTTTATTCTGTATAAATATTGTAAAGATAAAGACCCAAAGACAAAACAGAAGACGGAGACAGGATCTTGGATTTAGTGGGAGTCACACGGAACAGCTAGATGCATGCACGAAGTCTATCCTTGTGGTTGTTTGTGTGTTGTGACCCCGTGACCTAGTTTGGTCTTGCTATTAGGCTCTAGCAAGATCAAACAAATTTTCTTTGGCCATATGATTTACATTTTTTTGTGTTTGCTATTGTGGTTGCTTTTAATCTTATAATTGTTATAACATACCGACCAAATACCAAATTTTTTACAATCAAATTAATAACAAGTTCTAAACCTTTTTTTTACAACTTGTGGATATTTTATATCAAAACAAATAGTTTGTTTTTAAAATAAATTATAACCAATAAAGTTTTGCAATTTAAACTAATTTTAAATTTTTAAAACGAATAACTTAATAGTTCATTTAAACTATTAACTTTTAATTGGTTAATTAAATCGCGACAAACTTAGTTTTAATAGGTTATTTAAAATTAAGTGTCCTGAGAGATGAAAGGGTTCATCACGTTGTCACGATCTAATATATAGTAAAACTAGTTTTTACAACACACGTGTGATTTATCATTCGTTGTGTTTGACCCTATTCGGTAAACACTAAAATTAAATCCCATATTTAAAATATTTAGTCTATGCCATCCTACTATAAGGAACACTTGGGGCATAACGTGAAACACTAGTGTTTGGAGCCACAGCACCGCACTTGGTGCGTAGCCTATCCCTCCAATGTGCAAGGGTTTCGTTGACACATCCGGCCCTTCCACATTGGCGACTATTACTTTTCTCTCTATTACATGCCCCAGCTGTATGGAGACCAAAAGTGGGCATAGATGAGGCTAAACGTATCAATGCATAGACAAGAGTTGTCTTAGAGGCCTCATACTCGAGAATTGTGCAATTTTCCACAATTGGCAATTATTGTCAGTCTGCCTAAATCACTTACTAATGTTGCGTGCCACAGCCGTCATTACTAATTGATATAACCAGATTCTCTATTCTTATTCTATTCTTGCCATGGGTCATTAATATAAGAATTTATTACATCCAAAATACTAATTAACCTTTAATTTGCTTATTTAACAAGATGTCTACTGAAAAAGGATCCCACTCCTCCTTCTCTCTCAAGTCTTTACTTGAGAATCAAAAACCGAATGACATCAACCTCATCTTGAACTCTCTCCCTAACTCTTATGACAACTTCGTAATGAACTTAAATATGAACACATGGGAGAAGACTATGCCCGAACTACACGGTATGCAGGAAACGGCCGAGATGAGCATATCAAGTGAGACTAATCAAGTGTTGATGGTCAAATCTGCTGGTGTTAACAAGCCCAAAACCAAGAAAAGGGGTTATAACAGCAAAGGTAAAAAGCAAGTTATTGTTGCTTCCAAGAATGCCACCAACAAAAACAAGCAAGTTGCAAAAACACCCCCTCCCGAGGAGCGTCAGTGTTTTGAATGCAACAATATGAGGCACTGGAAACGTAACTGCCCTGAATATCTAGCTAAGCTGAGATCGAAGAGAGCCAATGGTGAAGGCACCTCTTCAGGTATTTCTATCTATGTTATTGAACTTTTCACTGTCTCTAGCAGGGCCGGTCCCGAGAATCTTTAAAAAGTTCTGGGCCCTGGACATGTAAAAAAAATGGGCCCCTATAATATAATTATCATATTATATAAAAAAAAAACCTTAATACGACAATAATAGTTATAACAATAATTAATAAAACAAAAGTAATGTACCAAAATGATCGATATTACTTACTTATGTGAATCGTGAGGCTCTCCTAGCGTTTTTGGAAGCAAAGCTCTCGATCAAATCTTCATAATTCATAGTCTCTAATGTATATTGCTCGTACGCCAATTTTTCAATTGTTTCGTTGCAATCCAACCTTTGACGCATTTCAAACCATTGATTCACATTCTTCAAATGGTCAAAGCTAACTTCATGCTCTTTAAGTCTATCACTAACATGTTTCCAATCCACATAACCTTCACTATCCAACCCACTTTTAGAATAAGCATGTCTAAAAAGCTTACAACAAAAACAAAATAGTTTGTCAAGCTCTTTCGAATACACTAGCCAATCTCTAACATTAGTTTCGTCTACATTAACATTATCTTCCTCAACAACATCATTTTCATCCAAATTAACATCATCTTCCTCAACAACATTAGCTTCCTCAACAACAACATCATCTTCATCCAAATTAGAATTTTGTGGTTGTTTTTGAAAGAAGAACTTACGTATAGCCCCTTCTTGAGACTTTCTTTTTTCTTCCTCTAATTTCCTCCTTTTACGTTTTTCATATCCGGATAAATACTTGGTTTAGGAGGCATATTTCTAAAAAAAATAATAATCAAACATGACCCAATCAATCAACAATCAAATATTAATTCGAATTGCTTGATCAACAATCAAACATTAATCAAAAATCAAACATTAATCAACAATCAAACAATAATATAAATTTATACCTTTTGATTTTGAAGGCAAAAAAGAGTCCACAGCAGTCCAAGAAGAAACAGTTAGGTTCCTGCCGACTGCTGCAGTCCACGAAACCCACGATGATCTCTTCTCTTCCCGCTCGGCTCGCTGGGTTCGCTGGGCAATGCCCTGGATGGAGGATCGATCGATGAGCAGGCAGTCCAAGAGCCGGCCGCTCGCTGCTGTGTTCCTTCTTTTTTCTTTCTTTTTTTTCACTTATCCAACTCAAGCCCAGTCCATCTTATTTATTATCTATTGGGCCTTTTTTAAATTTTGAAATGGATAAATACAAGAATTATAATATTAATAAGATTGGGCCTTTTTTTATAAAAAAAATATATGTAATATATATATATATATATAATTTTTTTGAAAAATGCGGGCCCCTCGGAATACCGGGCCCTGGGCGGTCGCCCACCCTGCCCCCCCTCTGGGCCGCCCCTGGTCTCTAGCGACACATGGGTATTTGATACCGGATGTGCTTATCACATCGTTAATGTATTGCACGAGCCTGAAAAGTGGAAGAAGCTGAAACAAGGCAACATGGAACTCATCGTTGGTGATGGGAAGAGAGTACCAGTTCTTGCAACTGGAACATTTCACCTTTCATGTCCTTCTGGCCTTGTAGTTATCTTAAATAACTGTTTGTTTGTACCTGGTTTAACCAGAAACATTATTTTCAGTTTCCTTATTGTTTGAACAAGGTGTTAAGTACGTTTTTAATGGAATTAATATTTCTACTTACTTAAATGATATTTTCTATTTTGAAGCTAAACCTCGAAATAGAATTTATGAGGTTGATGTTCAAACTAATAATAACATATACAATCTTTCTAAACGTATCAAATCTAGCATTAATGATACATTTCTATGGCATTGTAGACTTGGTCACATAAGCAAGGCCCGCATGAAAAGGCTCCAATCCGAAGGGATCCTTGAATCCACCGGACAAAAATCCTTTGAAGACTGTAAGTCTTGCTTAGCTGGCAAACTCACTAAAGGATCCTTCACCGACGTTGGGGAATGAGCCAAGGATCTGCTAGGACTCATACACACTGATGTATGTGGCCCTTTCAGAACCATGTCTAGAAATCATGAAAGATACTTCGTTTCATTCATCGACGATTATAGTCGATATGCTTATATCTATCTTTTGAAACACAAGCATGAAACTTTTGAAAAGTTCAAAGAGTTTCAAAATGAAGTGGAAAACAAACTCGGTAAAACGATAAAGACACTTCGATCAGATCGAGGTGGTGAATATCTCAGCACAGAGTTCATAAATCATCTCAAGGAGCGTGGAATAGTTTCACAACCTACTCCACCTGGCACACCCCAACTTAATGGCGTGAGCGAGAGGAGAAATCGAACCCTACTTAATATGGTTCGATCGATGATGTGTAGAACAAACTTGCCTCACTCCTTCTGGAGTTATGCTCTTATGACCGACGCCCGCATTGTCAATCTGGCACCGACTAAGAAGGTAAACAAGACTCCATATGTGATATGGCATGGGTCTAAACCCAATCTGTCTTACCTTAGAGTATGGGGATGTGATGCATATGTCACCAGCGATTCTGATGACAAGCTCGATCCTAGAGGCGAAAAGGTCGTTTTCGTTGGATACTATAACAGAAACGGATATTATTTCTACCATCCTGATGCAAATGTTATTTCCATCAAAAGGAAGGCACACTTCCTCGAGAAAGAAATTCTTGAACGAGGAACTGGAGATAATATAGTGGATCTTGAAGAAATTCGAGAACCACAAACAACCGCTGATGAAGTCGGAGCGTCTGAACAACAAGAAGTTGTTGCTGGTGAATCAGACATAAACACAAGCGTTCGCAGAAGTGTAAGGACTCACAAAGAACCTGACAGATACCTATGGCATCTTGATAGTACCGAGGTCCTATTAGTAGCCGAGTCTAATGACAACCTACTAACTACAAATCTGCTATTTCAGATCCAGAATCTGCAAAATGGCTAGAAGCCATGAACGCCGAGATGCAATCTATGCGTGATAATCAAGTCTGGGACTTGGTTGAGCTACCCCCCGAATCTCGAGCAGTAGGGAGCAAATGGATTTTCAAGAGAAAATCGACATGCACGAAAAATTTTACTCAGACTCAAGGCATTGACTATGATGAAACCTTCTCGCCCGTTGCTATGATCAAATCGATCAGGATATTGTTTGCCATAGCCGCGTACTATGACTACGAGATATGGCAAATGGATGTCAAAACCGCTTTCCTTAATGGGCATCTCTCTGAAGATGTCTATATGGTACAACCTAATGGTTTTGTTGATCCAAAATATCCTAATAGGGTATGTAAACTGAATAAGTCTATTTATGGACTCAAACAAGCATCTCGAAGCTGGAATCTTCGTTTTGACCAAAAGATCAAAGAGTTTGGTTTTGTCAAAAATGAAGATGAGTCTTGTGTTTACAGAAAGGCTAGTGGGAGCACTATATCATTCCTCATCTTGTATGTGGATGATATACTTATCATTGGAAACAACATCCCTATGCTTAACGATGTTAAACACCGGTTGGGAACTTGTTTTGCAATGAAAGATCTTGGAGAAGCAGCCTACTTTCTAGGAATCAAGATCTACAGGGATAGATCTAAGCGGCTTCTAGGGCTTAGTCAAGGCACATACATAGACAAAGTCATGGCACGCTTTCATATGGAAAACTCCAAGAAAGGAGGTGTTCCTATGACTAAAGGCACCGTGCTGAACAAATCGCAATCTCCTTCAACGGACATTGAAACCAAGCGTATGGAAGCAATTCCATATGCTTCGGCGATTGGTTCTATCATGTATGCTATGTTATGTACCAGGCCTGACTTCTCGTATGCTTTAAGCATGACCAATCGTTTTCAGCAAAGTCCTGGCATTGCCCATTGGACTGCAGTCAAGAACATCCTGAAGTACTTGAGAAGGACTAAAGACATGTTCTTAATATTTGGAGGAGTGGAAGAAGAGCTCACTGTAAGATGTTACACTAACGCCAGCTTCCAAACTGACCGAGATGACTCTCGCTCACAATCAGGATTCATATTCACTCTAAACGGAGGAGCTATCTCTTGGAAGAGCTCCAAGCAGAGTGTGGTGGCGGATTCAACCACCGAATCTGAGTATATAGCTGCATCAGATGTTGCTAAGGAAGCTGCTTGGATGAAGAAATTCATTACTGACCTCGATGTGGTTCCGAGTATTCGCCAACCAATCGAGATACTTTGTGATAACACAGGTGCTATAGCTCAAGCCAAAGAGCCCATATCTCATCACAAAGCCAAGCACATTCTCAGAAAGTTCCACTATATACGGGAAATTGTGGAACGTGGTGACATCGTGATAAGCAAAGTAGACACAGATCAAAACCTAGCGGACCCGTTTACTAAGCCCATGACTCAGGACAAGCATGATCTTCACAGAGATGCTATTGGTCTTAGATTTGCTAGTGATATGTTTTGATTTAGTATTTTGAATGTGTGAACAATTAAACAATTGTACTTTTGAATTCTTTTGGTTTACTGATTTAAATGCAATTCTGAATTCTTACAACTGTGTTCGATTTTAATACGTTTAATCCATGAATCTTGTATTCTTAATCATCCGTAGTCGATCAGAATCGTGGGAACGACTCTGAATTAAGACTATTCTGAACTTGGACTCAAGTAGTTGACTTCCAATTTCACAGACCTCATCTTGGATGACGTTGGATGTAACTCGCTTCAAATCATCTTCATGGATTTTAATCATAAGATGTTTTGATATTGGTATACTCATTTAGTATCCTCTGACTTGAGATGCATACTAGAACTTTCGGTTACCAAGGACTGTTCTTTAATCACTGTCAACCGCTGTCGCGTAACTGCCAGTCATAAACGCATTGGTTAGGAACAGATCTGAAGTTCAGTGGGAGTTGTATGTAGTCGATAAGGGATTCTGTACTCTTACATGATATGTAACAGTTAAACATCGTGGCGCCCTCGTGATTCAAACTGGTGAAGTGTAAAGCCTTACCCAAACTTACTGTGTGTTTGATTGGACCACTTTGATTCTTGATCGAGAACAATAATAATTGAACGCCATATGAGAATGAACTAAATCCATGTCTCATTGATTCAATTGATGTCTTATACGAAAATGATGAATGACAACTATTGCCATAAGTCTATTGTCTTGCTTTAGTTAGCTATTACTAACACCAAGATATTTGGTTAATGACTTTAAAGCGTCATACATTGTTAGGGACAGCCATGTGCAGCTAGAGCTCCGCTGACTGTTTGCGTTGATTTATCGTGGATCGTCCAAGTGGGAGATTGTTGGATTTTATGGACCGACCCGATGGACAACGCGACTGACCGAGTTATGACCCGTAAGAGTTACACCTTGGGCAACGAACATTTAAATCCACTTAACCCGTTTAACTGGTAATTACGATCTGTTAGCGAAACGATATATTTTATATATATTTGTTACACATGATTTATTATTTATACAGGTTTATAAATAATAAATATATATTTATTGTTTTAATCTTTTATTAAAACAAATTAAATGGTTTCGGGCTTGTCATTAACTATTGGGTTTGAGGCCCGATAGTGATTTAAAAAGGTTATTATATGATTTAGGGTTTTAATCTAAATTATAAATATATAATTCTGGTTTTGTTTGGACGTGTGAATTGAAGATCAGCCGCAAAGGCTATCTTCCTTTTTCCTTTTTTTGATCGAAGCAAGCAGAAACATTTTTTCTTCCTTTTGTTCGACTCGCCAAACACCAAACCCGAAACCACCAAGCCGGCCCCAGCCACCGCTGCCTGCCCGTTTCCGGCCAGCTCTGGCGCTTCCTGTGTCTCGCGTTCGGTTCGTGATCTAGCATCGGTTTGTTGTACCTCGGTGTCTCGATCGGTTAATCATTAACCACTAAGGTATAATTAATCTCATTGGTAGATTAAATATTTTATTCCGTATTCGTATGTTTTGTAATCCAGATCCTGTCGGGTTTTATTTTGTGTTGAATCGGTTTCGTTCCGCTGCGTTTTAATAATTACTAAATAATTATTATTAATCTAAAATTACTTATCAACCGTTTTTGATAACTAATATAACTGATCACCACTGCCACAAAACCCAATAAAATAAACTTCAAATGTTTAACAAAACTGTCTATGCCAAATGATAGAAACCTCGCGCAAGATTCAAATTCACTAGTCGAGTGGTCGTTAGTCGTTTGGAAGACACCTGGATCAGCATGAACAAATGAGTAGGTGAACTATTGGGTATGTTCATGTCAGATGGATATCCATGATGCTTGAACAAATCCATGCAACCTCCATGTACACCATGTCCACGTCGAGTAGATCATACAACCTCATGATCTTTTATTTCTGCATATTTTATTTATGCATATTTTGATTTATTTAATTTTAAATTGTGTTGGTTATTTCTAGTTGCGTTTTCAATTTCCTAAAGTGTAGCAAACGTGGAATACCCACGCATTTTCTTTTATGTAAACAACTAGTTCAAACCACTCAGATTAAAAGCTCAAATATGTTTCACAATCCATAAAAAAAATTGTTTTTTCTCACTTTTTACTCAGAAGTATTCATTTTAACCACTATGTTTATTTCATATTAGTTATAGTGTTTGAGGCCTTCTAATCAAGACCAAAAGCTTAAATCTGATCCACTAAAAAAATTGGTTTGAATCTAAATACATTCTATCTCCCAAAATATCAATACCAACCACATGAAACCCTTTCCTTTCCTTCAATGTTCTTATAAAAAAATTGAAGAAAAAGAAATGTATAAATATATGGTCAGAATTAGACTTTACGAGAAGACAATGGATAAACATTGGAGATAACTACCCAACATCCCAAAAGGAAATGCCAAAGTTCCAAGCATAGACCTTTGCTTGTCTTTTTGTACCTATTTTCTTGATACAACATTTTTTGTCATGCCCATTTATTTCAAAAGTGTGTGGGGCAAAATAAAAGAAAGTTCCTTTGTTGTTGAGTTAATGACTTAAGGTGAGAGGGGGATCATTAAGATGAGAAATGATCAAAGAGCTTACAATTTCTATTCGCAATAACTACCAAATATTACATGTTAGGTGTAGGGTTGTAAGTTAGGTTTTCATGTGTGCTTATTTTTTCTCATTAATTCAATGATAGGTATATATGATTACTATTATAAGTACGGTAATTTGTTTCTAAAATTTAGTTAAACTGGAATTTGAATTTTATTATTTACCTGTTTTGATTCGATAATTTGAAGGTTAGGGATTTGACAAAAATGAAATTTCACATGTCAACTCAATTTCATAAGCATGTGTTGTCATTGATAATACATGAAAGGTTATGGATTGACCAGGCTGCAAGGGTTATTAGACATGAACGTTGTTGGTGATGAAACATCCTGTTACAAGATCATTACACATGATTAAGTAATCAGAAACAAAATTTAACATAGTAGTAAAGCAAATTTCATAATAAAAACAAGGACTCATATCAAGTCTAAGATTGCAGACTATATTCAACTCTAATGTCGTGAACTTTATTAAGGCTAGTTCCAATTTTCTAACGATTGAGTTTCCATTTAAAGAAAGGTTGAGGTTTCTATTTATATATAACCAACCGACATATTACCTAAGGAAGCTCGGTCATAAACGTGCCCATACAGACAAACAACTGAAAAAACCTCGATAGGAATCCAATCCACAATCTTATCCTCAAAATTAGTGACAGAGTGCCGACATATATTCTGTCAGTAATCAGTTCCCTCCAAAAACTACAAAATCAGAAGATTCCCAGCCTTTGTTCAGTCACTTATAAACCTTCGGTATTTGTCGGCAAAATCAACACTGGTTGCAATCACATCCGCCGCCACCACTACCAGCCTCCAATTTCCACGATCTTCGCTCTCATCGTCGCACCCACAACTTCTCCCACCATCACCACCCCTACCGCCACATTTGCTCTAACAACTGCTATCACAACCCTACCACCACCCCGCCGCCGCCCCCACCACATTCTAACTTTTATAATAAATTTAAAAACCAAACATGATTACTTTATCAAGTAAATGCATCACAAATTCTAACTCTTTGATGTTTTCTAATTTCTTTCTATCATTTCAATCTGTTTGGCAAAATTTAATTCCAAATTCCTCCATCTCAATTCGTTTCACATATTATAACTTTTTAAAAGAACTCCTAAACCAAGTGCCTCCTTAGCTTCTTCATATTATGAGAAATCCATATGATATCTTATACCTTTACTAATAAATGTAATAATAGATTCAAAGACAAAATTTTACATACACAATCCATATGCAAAAAGACCCATGAAGAATATCCAATCTTCATTTATTTAGAAGAAAAAATAAAAAAAAAAACAGGTAGGCATATATTAGTTTCACATAACAATCTGACATTAAAATTATTCTTTTGTAATTAGACTTAGGTGATAAATATAGCATTAAAACAGATCAGCAAGAAATGGTGATACAAACAGTTAGTAGGGGGAGGTCAAAGCTAGTATTTTACTAATTGCCGGGTCAGGTATGATCAATCAGTAGCTTTTGTACCTCATTCAATGTCTGCAGCCATCAGTTAGAAAAAAAGTGAGTTGAAACATATATATAGGTGATATATGCATGCATACTTTCCAGGTGACCTCTAGTAACATGCATGTCAGTTGTTATCTGCATGGTTAAAAGACTTGTCAAATAGGTGGTAAATTAGCTGTTTAAAATTACCGTTACATCATCCATTGCTTACATCACCATAACCTGAAGCAATATGCAGACTGCAAATTCAAGCTTTTGATACCAAAATGGCAAAGGAAAATCTTTAAAATATCCTTATTACTACTTGTCCCTCAATATCTACGTCCCCTTGACTTATTTTTTTTTCGGAGATGTCCCCTCGTATACCGTCGGAACCGACAGTATAACATAGTCGTCCGATGTTGTTCTCAGCCAACCACAGCCCGCCACATGTCCAAATCGTTGGTATATTTATAAACACCGACGGATCCGACGGTATTTGTTTTTACAAAAGGATCTCATTGTATTTATTTAAAATCACTATTTTGTTTTTCAAAAATGATTTTATTTTATTTTTTACAAAATTGTTGAGGTAAAAAAAATGTTTTCAAATGTCGGATTTTTTTCAAACATCGTCGGAAGACAGTATAACATTGACGGATTTTTTTTCAAACACCGTCAAACGACGATGTTGAAGGGACATTCTAAGAAAAATTAAGTTAACGGAACAGATTGGGGGACAAAGAAAGTAATAATGAATTTTGAGGATTTCCTATATAAAAATAAGGGGCAATTACATATATCACTCTAAAAACATCATTAATTACATATATGTCCAACTCAAAATATCCCTTTCTTAATTACAAATATACCCAATTGGATGATAGAATCGATTAGAAACGACGCAGTATATTGGAATCGATCGGTAGTAGGAATCAGAAGGTTAGGGTTGGGATCAATGTAATAAAAATAGTCATATTTCTTGTAATGTTAAAAGACTAATTTTATAAAAGATGAAGATATATGTAATTTAAATTTTAAGTTGGCTATATATGTAATTACGGTTGAAAATAGAAGAATATGTGTAATTTTATGATTTTATACCATTACAAAATAGATACACGCGCGCGAATTCGCCAATATCAAGTGGATAGTTACGATACATTTTTTAGTAAAGGTTGATTTTCACGCATGTAATACGATTATTATTTTATACCATTATATGATTCCATTTTTTTAAAGAAAGAAAAATACCTTTAAATTGTTTTATACCATCATCAATAAAAATATCTTTTTGCTTGTAAATGTTATTAACGAAATCAAATACTAACAGTATATAATACCAAATAAACATTCCTAATAAAAAAGTTTGGACTTTAAATTTTAAAATATTATTGAATACTTTAAAATGTTAAAGTCTTAGGAATAATTATTTGATATTATATATTGTTAGTATTTGATTTCGTTAACGTTTACAAGCAAAAAGATATTTTTATTGATGGTGGTATAAAAAAATTGAAAGGTATTTTTCTTTCTTTAAAAATAAAGGAACTTGGATATGAAAATGCTATAATTTGGTTCAAAGAAATATATAAAGGAATGAATGTAAAACCTAAACATTTTCAGAATAGACTGTTTTATACATTTTGAAGCAAGCTATTTCATTTCTCTTAAATATATTAGACCAATTTTAAGAGCATGTGTGATACCCAAGTGAGTGAGGCTCAAGTGAGGGGAAAAGTGATTGCCACATGGCGCCACGTCAAAGTTTACAAATTTCACACCAACCTCACTTGGCAAGGGAAATACCCAAGTGAGTGAGGGTGGTGTGAGAATTAAATGCATTAAACGAATTGTACAAATGTATAAACATAAGATACAACACACATTTTTCCTCTTTCTTCTCTCCTTCCCGTGAAGATCTTCACGCACCTCCTTCACTCACCCCCTCACGCCATCAAGGGGGTCGTGTTGCCTCCACCTTCACGTCGTGAAGGATGCTCATGGGAGCTCTCACTTGGAGTATACCACTTGATCTAAGTGTATAGAAGTAGTTAGTTTTTTATTTAACATAAAGGTTATAGTCACTTAATAGTTAAAGTATTAAAGAGATTTTTATATATGATTATGAACAAATAAATAAACATAAATTGAATTTGAGTTTTGAATGGGCTCATGATTGATACATGTGAGGAAAATGGGCCCATAGATAAGTCATTGTTTTAAAAAGACATGGGCCGTACACAAGGCCTCTAAACTAAAACATAGTCAAATAAATAAAGTAGGTCCCTAAAGAAAATTATAGAAAGAATGATGTATTTTGTTTAAGGTTGTGAATCCTACTGAGGACAAGAGTTTATGCATCAATAGACGATTTAAATAACAATACAAAAAAACTAGGTAAACAGTGTGTTAGAATATGTTAAATAAGTATTCAACTTGTAACAGTGTGTTAGAATAAAGGCTTTTTCTTTTGTTATAATTTGAATATGTTCCTGACTATTTATAAAGACTCAAAACTTTGAAACCAAGTTAAATTCATGTACTTAAGGACTAAGAAAACTTAAAACACAATTATAAACTAAATAGAAACTTTAATTTGGGTCTTATCCCAAATCGTAGGACCCTAACCCAACAA
This sequence comes from Smallanthus sonchifolius, assembly GCA_023525975.1. Classification (NCBI taxonomy): domain Eukaryota; kingdom Viridiplantae; phylum Streptophyta; class Magnoliopsida; order Asterales; family Asteraceae; genus Smallanthus; species Smallanthus sonchifolius. The sequence continues at coordinate 51,642,886 of CM042041.1, read as the reverse complement.
GGATTAGGCCCGTCAATATGCATCATCTCCACCGTCTGGGGAATCTTATTGCATCCGACTAAGGGAACGTGCCAAAAAGTTACCAACCATTGTGGTGTGGTTAGTCGTCACCGTATGGACATTACCTAAGAAAGTATTTCATATGGTTGTCACACACTGCTCTCATCATGCATATGATGTTAACATACTTGTAAGTGACATGGGAGATGTTCTTTCACCACATACTATAAATATTAGTCTATTTATGACCCGTCTTACTTTCTTTATCTTGTGTTTACTTATCTTTCTTCAATATTTTAGAGCCCTAACATTCATATGTCGTACGTGTTCAAGGTCGAGCATAATTGAGATAGTTTAATGTTGCATAAAAGTCAAAAAGCATCATAACAAGGCAAACAAAAAAACAATACTATATTATAAAAGAATACTACTCGATAATTTTACCTAACATAGAAGTTATTAACTCTTATACCCACATTGAATTTTTTGGGTAGCATTTTATGATCTTATACCATATAAAAAATGGAAGCCGCAAACGACCATACGCAAAAGCAAAAAGCTCAAAAATAAAACAGAAACTTTTGATAAATATAAAAATGAAAATAAAAAGGTAACAAGCCTTCCTCCTAGATTGCGTTAAAATGGGTATAATTTAGGTAGTGTTTGATATGTATGAACGGATGGTGAAAGGGAATGAGTTATTATATTGGAATTAAACAAAATATGTTTGGTAATCATATAGGAATGAAATGAAATGAAACATTACATAAGGAATATGTAGAGATGAGCATTTGGTACCGAGTACCGGTATGGTACCGATCTCATTACTAGAAATGTGATTCTTTTCTTTATAATGATTTTCATATTTTGTGAGATGAGTGTTTTCTTTTCATTCATTTAAGGATTGAAACGATTTTGTTTAATTAATGACCAAACCATGACCCGACTCATGAATAGAACCATGACCCAACACATGACCCGAACCAAGGACCGACCCATGTCCCGGACCATGACCCAAACCATGGACCGACCATAACACGACCCATGAATTGACCCGTGACCTGACCCATGACCCGACCCAAGCCCGGACCCATGACCTGAACTATGACTCGTCCCATTACCCGAACCATGACCGGTGGCGTGACCCGACCCATGACACGACTCATGCACAGCCCCGTGACCCGAACCATAACGCGTCCCATGACCCGACCCATAGTATAAATTTATTGGTTAATATTTTATTTTTCATAAAATATTTTTATGTCTACCAAATAACACGAAATAATTATTTGTTTCATTCTCATAGGGTAACCAAACATGACAAATGAATGGTAATGGTCCATTTCTTTCATTGTCCATTTCATTCACTCGTCTAATCCATTCATTTATTTATTTCATTACCTAATAACAAACATACCGTTATTAGTCTTAAACTTGAGAAAGATATCTAGCATCGTGTAATATTGACAATATGAAAGTTGGACTATATTTAATTTATAGAAATGAAAAAGCATAGATTGTACAACTATTAATATTAATTAAATATGAAGTAATAATTAGTAGGTATTCTCCTTGCATTATGGTGTTTTGGTTTTGAATAAAACTTATATCAAAACGTAGATGAAAAAATAAAAATATAGCAACAATATATTTAGAATTTAAGTAAACATTACGTTGTTGTGAATAAAATAGTTTATGAACACGAAAGCAAGTCCAAAAGTAAAAGTAATAATATTTGACTCCGTTTAACTTTGAATAAAATTTAAACATAGATAAAAATAACAATATCTCAATGGGATATTCAGAATTTAAAAAAACATTATATTTTAAAAATTATAAAATAAACTAAATATGTCTAAAACTAATTATAAACATTAAAATAAAAAAAATGTAAAAAAAATTAAAATGACAAAAAGACTAAAAAGGTTTAAGAACTTGTTATCGTAATAATTTTGAATAAAATTTATATCCAAAAGTAGGAAAAATAAGAGTTTTACAACGGTATATTTATAATTTTATAAAACTTTATATACCCAAAGTTATAAAAGAATACCAAATTCTGACCCAGCTCGCTTTTGAATAAAATTTAAGATGTTAATCTTCTAAATCTGAAAAACGAAACAATAATAATAATAATTAAATTTACATTTTACACCCAAAACAAATAGTGGAAAACGTGTGGAGCGGGGTTTGACTCCGCCACAATTGGCATGGGGTTGAAATGAAGATGAGTCAACAAATCTTCCCCCACGTTCCCGTCACAACCCTTGTTCCAACCGCACCCTACACCCCCACTTCCTACATATCACCATCTTCATCACATTTGCTTACTTATTATTGCACATTAATTAATCAAATCAAACATCCTTTTCGCCATGGAAGACGAATGCACGACGCCCAGGCAGCTCGAAAGCCGTATTCCGCCACCCATACTGTGTCCACCTGCACCCAGAAAGAAATCAACAGCCGCCGCCAAGAAGCGGGAGCACCCCACGAACGCTTATTTCCGTCCACCGGAACTTGATGCTTTCTTCGCCGTCGATGCACCAACCAAAGTTTCAGGAATCTAACCATGAAATGGATAAATTTAGGAATAGCGTATTGGTTTCTTGTAACCTGCTTAATTGTTTTAGTATAGTTTGTGTTAATTTGTCATGTTTTGATCAAAATAGTTACCATATATGTTCCTTTTCCAATTTTGTTCATTGGGTTTCCATTAAGAACGGTGATTATACGATTTTGATTTCGTTGGTGAACGGTGGATAGATGGGTGGCTCTACAGTACAAGCAGTTAAATCAAACGCTTTAGACCTTCAAATTTTAAGGGCCCCAAAATTTGAAAAAACTAATTCAATATATATTTTAACGTGAAAATATATGTGATAATTTATCAACTTGTGTTAACATTATACATTTTCACTCTCCATAAAATTAGATTTTACTAATTTTTATTTATTTGGAAAACGTTCACAAAAAGCCACAATTTTTATGTTCAATTTAGGCCTTAAAATGTTTTGAGGCGCCCCTGGGTGGATGTTATGGGCGGATTAGCTTGTTAGCACTGGTGTCACGCGACTCTAGTAAAAAATAATTTTATAACTGAAAATCGGATGATACAGTACATAAATTGTTTTCAAATAATATAAAAGTTCCAACTATAAAACTATGATTTCTAAATAATGACCGCTTTGAAGCTTAAATGTTTTTCGTGTCCTCTTAAAATTTCTTCGTTAGGACTTTTGTATCATCTTAATAGCTTATAACATACAAAATTGTAAATCTTATTAAATAGAATGGCATAAGGCTTCAGCATTCATACTAGAAGATTGAGTTGTAAGTAGTTCTTTGATATTCCTATCTGTCATCACACACATGACCGAATCGATTATTAGGGAATCCCGTATACCTGGACAAATCACCCAGTGATCCTACATGGAATGCCATCACACCGTTATCTATAAAGCACACCGCCCCCTTGCAAAAATTTTACGCCATGCTCATTCTACGTGATTTTTTTCACGGGAGAAACCCACTCATTTCAAATAAAAAACATTTAATTATCACACTATCACAATCACACGAGTATACCCTTACAAAGTGATGGGTGGTGTGATAATGAGGGTAGTGACATGGCGTGCACTTTATTATCACACCACACCATAATCACACGACCATTTGCGAATGTATGACTCATAATCAACTTGTAGAGGCGTACCTAGGTAGAGTGGACGGGGTCACCCGATCACATGAAACGTTTTATTGTTTGTTATAACTCTGGAGTAGTTCTTTGTTATAAATCTGGAGTAGTTCTTTGCTATTACTCTCTAAAAATTACAAACCGCCCTAAAATTGGTGATGTGTTTTTTGGAGCGGTTGCAAATTCTGGTGTAGTTTTTTGCTATTACTCTCTGCATCACACACATGACCGAATCGATCATTAAGGTCTAATCACTGTTGTCGACTATTTGTGAATGTATGACTCATAATCAACTTTCATAGGCGTACCTAGGTAGAGTGGATGGGTCACCGACCGCATGAAACTTGTTATTGTTTGTTATATATACTATCCAATCCCGAGCGACCCCTAAGAAATTTTGACACCGGGTATAAAAAAATTACGTATAAATTATAAAATTTGCTGTTAATTTCTCTTTTAGTTTTAGAGTAAAATATAATTTACGTCTCTATGGTTTACCCCAATCTACACATTGGGTCCTTAAGTTTGAAATTTCGATCTCTGAGTCCCTATGATTTCTATTTGAGGCTAACGTCCGTTAATGTTTTGTTAGTAAACAAGGGTAAATTAGACATTTTTGGGGCAATTCGAACTTTTCACCTATTTGTTGCTAATTAGATCCACCCCCCAAACCTTTCATTACACTCTTCATCCCTTCCCTCATCTTCTCCAACCTATAATATACAGGACAAGATTCAATGGATACCAAAGGACGACTTATTGCTGGTTCACACAACAGGAACGAGTTTGTTCTAATCAATGCTGATGAAGTTGGAAGAGCAAGTCCTAAATTTTAATTCCTTCAAAAATTTTAATATGTCGGTCATCTTGAACAATTACAGATTTGAACTCACTTGTAACTTGTTTCATGTGCTATTGCTTGACTTTAGGCTGATCTGAAACTTGTTTTTAGGTGACTTAAGCAGCTTTGGAATTTGGATCATCACACAAACTTTACCTCCAAACACCACCGGCTATATATGCTTGTCATCTTAACCAAACCTACGCCTTCTTTCGAGCCATGATTCCGAACCAACTCGACTTAATGATCGTAAAACCAAGCAACTTAACATCTCTAAACTCATCTCTTTTCCCCTAACCAATCCCTCTTTATTCCACTCACTTGCACATGCAACTCCGTGAACACACGGAGGGCATGAACCCAGCTCCTTCTCATTACGCATCCACTTCCGAATCCAACTGTGTGAAAAGTAAAACCCGTAACAGCCGCTTGATTAAGCCGATTAGGGGGGTTTGGCCATGAAACAGCCTTGAAGGAGGTCTGTGTAGACATGAAGGACGACGATGATGATGATGGTGGAGCACAGAGAGGGGTCATGAGTTTGGATTCAGAGAAAGAGGGACCAGATCTAGATCGTCCGGATGAATTTAGAGAAAGAGGGAAGAAAGGTTATGTTAAGAGAGAACTGAGTGTGTGTGAAAATGACAAATTGTAGAAGCTGAAGTAACAGAAGAAAAACATTAGGCATTATGGTCATTTACTAATCCTTAAAAAGGATGGTCGGTGCCCAATCATAATTCATAATGTGCCACACGACCAGTCCTTTAATTCAAATAAATAGACATTGCCATTTATAAACAAACCACACGTAGCCTAACCTTTTGACGCATGTTCGAAACCCCCTTCACCTGTTTTCTAATATTTTTTTTCTGCGGCTTCTTTTTATTCTTTTTTTCTTTCCTTTAGTTCAAATACATACAGGATGACAGGTTAGACACAAACCATCTAATCTCCTAATGGTAAACAAATTGTAGGTTAACCCTTTGAAACAGGTTCAAACCTCCTTCCTTCACCCGTTTCCTACTGTTTTTTTAGCTTCTTTTTTATTATGCTTTACGTTTTTTTTTGTTTAGATTTATCTATCTTTTTTTTTGTTTTTACGTTAGTTTTTTTCGTTGTTCTATAATATGTGTGATAACCTTTTAAGCGGTTTTTTTTACATAAGATCTTTAATATTATCAATGTTCTCGCTGCAACATGTGAGTTTAGGTAATGGATTTGATTTTTTTACACAAAGTTTCGAAAACATTGATTGATTTCGCAGTTTAACGAGGCATAATGTCTAAATGTTTTGTTTTGTTTTTTTTTTACTTTTATCTAATTTCTTTCATTAATTTGGCAAATGTCAAAATAATATGAACGTGTGATAACTGAGTCATGTTTACGACGTAACGTGCGGGGAAGTTGTAACGCGTGGGGAATCAACATAATTATTTTTATTAATGTTTTTTCGTAAATCTTTTTAAGGTTCAATGTCGTTGCTGCACCACAAAGTGTAAGGTATATTTCGATTTCCAGTAGCGAGTCACCGTAACTTAATAGTTTCTTCTATGTATATAGTCACTTCAATGTCAACGCCGCAACACGCAGACTAAATTTCTAGTTTAACTTGTTTACTAACAGAACATTAACGGACATTAGCCTCAGGAACTCAATAGAAGAAAAATAGAAAACATAGGGACTCAGAGGTCGAAATTTAAAACGTAAAGACCCAACGTATAGATTGGAGTAAACCACCAGGACGCAAATTACAGTTTACTCTTAGTTTTAAGCTTAGGCACAATCAATTTAAGATATAACATACAACACATTGTTTTCAACCTGTGAACACGTAACATTGACCTAATCCTGACCCGTTTAATTAAATTTGTTTGTTGATTCTACCTCATACTGACCCGAACTCAATTAAATTAAAGTCAAACACGTAATTTTATATTATGTTAATGTAATCGTGAGATTTCGTCAATAAGTTTTTTTAACAGCAAATTTACTATCCTCCTACTTCTAAATTACACCAAATAATTTACTACATGACTAGGTTTGAATTTAGAACCTAGAACCTACCATCTAAAAGACTATTTACACCGAATAATTTATCACAAGGGCTTGGCAGAATCAGTGGGGAAAGAAGACCCTGTTGAGCTTGACTCTAGTCCGACTTTGTGAAATGACTTGAGAGGTGTAGTATAAGTGAGAGCTCTCGGGCGAAAGTGAAATACCACTACTTTTAACGTTATTTTACTTATTCCGTGAATCGGAAGCGAGGCAACGCCCTTCTTTTTGAACCCTGGTTTGACCTACTATTTAAAAGACAAGAACGTTTACTAACTGACTAGTCCATAGGATATAAAATAATAGTTTCCTAAACGGAAAATAATAAACCACACTACATATTTACATTATTGTAACACAAAATCAAAATTTGTTTAAACTTTAATCTAATTCCAATAAAGAACAACAGAAAACAATTACTACTCCAAATTACACGGGTTAGACATAAAATTACCGAATCACAGCACGATGTCCTTATCCGGGTCTTCGGGTTCGGCTTTTTTATTCAAGTCGGGGTTTTCCAATTCCGAAGTAGATGATGCATGATGCTCGTATGTACCACTCCTATGCAGCGTCTGTGCATCCACTCTCGTCCCCACCTCTATCGCTTTTTTCCTAATAGCGGCGGCGGACAGCTCGTTTAGATCACCGCCGTCAGCCGCCAACAATTCCGGAAAATTAAGCCTCGCCGAGGGCCCGCGGAGGTAGTACACAGCCGTATCGTAGGCTCTAGCCGCCGCATCGGGAGTGGAGTAGGAGCCGAGCCAAATCCTTGAGCGCTTATTCGGCTCCCGAATCTCAGCCACCCACTTCCCCCACTTCCTCATCCGAATCCCTTTGTACGGCTTCTGGTCGGTTTTCCTCGTACCCGTGGTCGAGGAATAAGCGTTGTCGGCTTCCATGGATCTAAAATGAATCGTGAGAAGAAAGGGCGAATAAAGAGAAGTAATATATATTGGAGGATGGATGTCATGTGGAGAAAGGTTCAACGTTGACTTCTATAAACTTAGAAATCTGCGCGCAAAAAGATAATCCAAACCCACCGACAACTTTTTTTTCTCTCAATTTCTTCTCTCTCTTTATATAAATTAGAGTAAATTTCGCTTTTGGTCCATGTGGTTTGGCATATTTAATTCTTTTAGTCTAAAATTTTTTTTTAACATATCAGTCCCTAATGTTTTATTTTTATAACCATTTCAGTATAAGCTACTAACCCTGATAACTTTTTCTGTTAAATATAGGGCATTTTAATCATTTTATTTAAAATGAATTAGTTTAATCTTTTCAGTCCAATAAAAAACTTTTTTCAGAATTTTTCATAAAAAAATGTCTACTATTTTAAAAGTTTTTTTTTACTTTTTAAAAATCTTTTTTAGTGATTTTTCGTAATAACGTCTTTTTTTAACCTTTTTAAAAACGTTTTTTTTTTTACTTTTCTAAAATATATATTTTTAAATTTTTTCATAAAAAAGGTTTTCATTATTTTATAAAAGCATTTTTAGCTTTTTCATAACATAATTTTTTACTATTTTAAAAAGGTTTTTTTATAAAAAAAAATATTTTTTTAAGAAAGTTAAAAAATGTTAAAAGCCAGCTGACATTTTAAAAACGTTTCTAAAAAACTATTTTGGAAAAAAAAAGTTTCTAAAAAACTATTTTTAAAAACGTTTTAAAAATATTTCTAAAAAACAATTTTAAAAACGTCTTTTTTATAACGAAAAAAAAAGTGTTTTTTAATTTTAAAAATTAAAAAATATTCTCAAATTTTTTTTATAAAGGTTTAAAAACTACTTTTTTACGAAACAAAAAACTAAAAAATTTATTTTAATAAGGTAAAAAAGAAAACGTTTTTAAAAAATTACAAAAAAGTTGTTATGAAAAAGCTTAAAAAAGGTTTTTATTCGCTAAAAAGGTTAAACTAGTTCACTTAGAATAATATAATTAAAATGTCTCTATACTTAACGAAACAAGTTAACAGAGTTAGTGTTATGGACTGAAATGGTTAAAAAAACACAACCTTAGGTGCTGATATGTTAAAAGATTTTTTTTAGACTAAAAGAGTTAAACAGACCAAACCACAGGGGCCAAAATCGTAATTTACTCTATAAATTAAACTAAAATACAGAGGTTGGCGAGCATATCTATACATACTAATAAATAAAGGTTTTGGATTGTCACATGTCACTCTCTCATGCCTTCTCACATTGGTTTTCCCGTCCCTCTCTCCTAATAAATGCACCTATTTCTTATTAAATAATAATTATATTATAAATATATTATTAAAGAAGAATAATAATTATATTAAATAAGAAGGATTAGGTTCAAGTAAAAAAGATTTTAATTGTAAGAAGGGTGAGAAGGATTTATGACCATTTGATTAAATTGTAGAAAAGATTTAATGGTTAAGATTAAATTGTAGAAGAAAAAGTTGTTGGAAGGGTATTTTAGTCTTGGCCACTTTTGTTGACTTTTTATCAAGTTCCCCCCTTATTTGTAAACGTTCATAACTTTTACATACGACATTATTTTTTTTTTAAATTACACCATAAAAACGAGCGTTTTTTTATCTTTAAAACGAGTATAGTGTCGTTATAAACAAAAATGAATTTTTTTTTTACATTTTTCAGCTCATTGTGTAATTAGTCAGGTCATTGTGTAATACAAATTAATTGTGTAATACAAGTTCAATGTGTAATACAAGTTCATTGTGTAATACAAGTTCATTGTGTAATATCACGTCTGGTCATTGTGTAATACAAGTTCATTGTGTTACATATATTTATCATTGTGTTTTACGTTTTTCAACTCATTATGTAATACAACTTCATTGTGTAATACAAGTTCATTGTGTATACCACGTCTGATCATTGTGTAATACAAGTTCATAGTGTAATTAGTCAGGTCATTGTGTAATTAGTCAGGTCACTATGTAATACAAGTTTATTGTGTAATACAAGTTCATTGTGTTATACAATTTCATTGTGTAATACAAGTTCATTGTGTTATATGTATTTATCATTGTGTTTTACGTTTTTCAGCTCATTGTGTGGTTAGTCAGGTCATTGTGTATAACAAGTTCATCATGTAATACAAGTTCATTGTGTAATACAAGTTAATTGTGTAATACCACGTCTGGTCATTGTGTAATATCCGGTCATTGTGTAATACAAGTTCATTGTGTAATTAGTCAATTCATTGTGTAATACAAGTTCATTGTGTAATACAAGTTCATTGTGTTATACAAGTTCATTGTGTTATACAAGTTCAATGTGTAATACAAGTTCATTGTGTTATATGTATTTATCATTGTGTTTTACGTTTTTCAGCTCATTGTGTAGTTAGTCAGGTCATTGTGTAATACAAGTTCATTGTGTAATACCACGTCTGGTCATTGTGTAATACCACGTCTGGTCATTGTGTAATATCTGGTCATTGTGTAATACAAGTTAATTGTGCAATACAAGTTCGTTGTGTAATTAGTCAAGTCATTGTGTAATACAAGTTCATTGTGTAATACAAGTTCACTGTGTTATACAAGTTCAATGTGTAATACAAGTTCATTGTGTTATATGTATTTATCATTGTGTTTTACGCTTTCCAACTCATTGTGTAGTTAGTCAGGTCATTGTGTAATACAAGTTTATCGTGTAATACAAGTTCATATTGTGTAATACCACGTCTGGTCATTGTGTAATACCACGTCTGGTCATTGTGTAATACAAGTTCATTGTGTAATTAGTCAAGTCAATGTGTAATACAAGTTCATTGTGTAGTTAGTCAGGTCATTGTGTAATACAAGTTCATTGTGTCAAATATTTTTCATCATTGTGTTATATGTTTTCATCATTGTGTTTTACGTTTTCCAGCACATTGTATAATTATCTCATTATTGTGTAATTCACTCAAATATGTCAGGTCATTGTGTAATATGCTCATTGTGTAATATCACTTCATTGTGTAATATCAGGTCTGATCATTGTGTAATATCAGACCTTGTATTACACATTGAGCTGGTGTATTACACATTGACCTGGTATATTACACATTGACATGGTATATTACACATTGACCATTATGCCCTCCTTTTAAAAACAATAAAATGACACATGTCAAGCTTAGAATCCTTCTTACCCTTCTTATTTTTACAACCTTTTTTACTATAACCTAACCCTAAATAAGAATATATAATAAGAATTCAAAATATAACTAATTAAAGAAAAATACTAATCTATACTCCTTAATAAATAAAGGTTTTTTGTAAAATGGTTTTCCCACCTAAAGTTTAATTATAATTTAAGATTTTAAACCTCTCACAAATAATAAATGCTTAACAAACATAATTGCTAAAATTATTTAATATCATTTGACTAGAACTTAAAAACCGTTTGATTTGAAAATTTGAACTCTGTATTATTTAAATTATAACAAAATCAATAAATTAACTCTCGCAAATTTACTATAATTAGATAATTAAATTGACAATTTTTTAAAAAAAATTAACAACTTATCTTTGTTAAGCAAATAACAATTAATCAAAATCAATTTTCTAGAATCTAAAAAATTTACCTTATGTAATTTGGTTTTGTAAATGTAATTGTAATTTTATTTTTTTTCACTATGTAAAGTAATTCTTATTTAAACATTTATAAATAATATATGTTTCTTTTCATTAACCGAGTAATACACGGGAACTAACCTAGTAAACTATAAATATAGTTGTAGGCTATTGAAAGGGTTTAATAGATCATAAGTAAGGGGATGCCTTTATGCCACTCTTTTATAATTTTATAGATTTGGTTAAAATCTCGTGTATTACATTGGTTAAAAACATTTAAAATATAAAATGATAAACTGTGTATAGAATAAAAAAATATCTAGAATCTTGAAATATACTACAAAATAAATAGTGCATTTTATTGGTTGAATACGTAACACTATGAGAAATTAATAATTTTAAATAGAGGGACATGTAACGTAAATAATATAAAAATATAATAAAGAAATTTATAATTTCTTTATTTTTAACTTATTATTATATTTTTTAAATGCATAATCTTTGACCCGATTTTGTGGTGTGATAGTTTAGGCGGGGGAAAAAAGTTCCTCATATCCTTAATGAATGACACGTGTCGCTTGAGATTTTCATTTATTAAAAAAGTAAGATTTAGATTTTGTAATTGATATATTTTTAAAATTTTATATTATACACTATTAACACCCTGGATAAGTTACGTTGACTTATTAAAAACTTTACTGAGAATAATTAGTGAGATAAAACTTAATAAATGAAAAAAGTGTAACGTATATAATAATGCTTTATTTCGTTTTAGTGTATTCTATAAGTGATATAGATATGTCTTTTATAGTTTTATGAAAATTGTCTAAAAACTCACATAGGTAATGATTTTATGAATACTCATATCAAATTGGATCAAGATCTAATTTGATAAACGTCTCATGAGATGAGAAGAACTTTGGCAAGATATGTTTGGTCATGTCACGTTTTATATATGTTTAATGGTTTTTTATGTTAAGTAATGTTGTATTTTCTTCATCTCAAACAAAAATACTACAAAATCCATGGCGATGTCGTGTTATATTCGTTAACCATACTGTCATACACATTCTCGATTAATATAATAGCAATAATCATATCTATACATACTAATAAATAAAGGTTTTGGATTGCCACATGTCACTCCCTCATGTCTCCTCACATTGGTTTTCCCGCCCCTCTCTCCTAATAAATGCACCTATATCTTATTAAATAATAATGATATTATAAATATATTATTAAAGAAGAATAATAATTATATTAAATAAGAATATATAATAAGAATTCAAAATATAACTAATTAAAGAAAAATACTAATCTATACTCCCAAATAAATAAAGGTTTTTTGTAAAATGGTTTTCTCACTTAAAGTTTAATTATAATTTAAGATTTTAAACCTCTTACAAATAATAAATGCTTAAAAAATATAATTGCTAAATTTATTTAATATCATTTGACTAGAACTTAAAAACCGTTTGATTTGAAAATTTTGAACTTTGTATTATTTAAATTATAACAAAATCAATAAATTAACTCTCGCAAATTTACTATAATTAGAGAATTAAATTGACAATTTAAAAAAAAAATTAACAACTTATCTTTGTTAAGCAAATAACAATTAATCAAAATCAACTTTCTAGAATCTAAAAAATTTATCTTATGTAATTTGGTTTTGTGAATGTAATTGTAATTTTATTTTTTTTCACTATGTAAAGTAATTCTTATTTAGACACTTATGTATAATATATGTTTCTTTTTATTAACCGTGTAATACACTGGAACTAACCTAGTGAACAAATGACATATGATACTAACTTAGTTTATATATGTTCTAGAGTAGTTAGCTTATCTGGTGGCCTGGGGGTTGTTAGACTGTCCGCAACGCTAACAGTCATCCATCCCATAAACAGTCCTAGTCAGCATGCCACATCAGCTTATCTCCCATCCTTCCCACAAACTCATTTTACCCCCCAACACTACCATACTCATCCATCCCATAAACAACCTTATTATTTCCACATCATCTTTTTTTTTATTTTCATTTATTTATTTAAATTACTATTAAATAACTTAAATTAATTAATAAATAATTAAATAAGTAAATAATAAAACAAAAATTAAAATTACACAAAATTAAATAAAAACAACCTAAAACAATAAAATCAGGTTCGTGATCTTCACGTGACCAATTAGTTATGGCTGCACCTTCATCCTCCACAATCATATTATGTAGTATAATACATGTATGCATTATATCACCTAACACAGGTAAGGTAGAAGATCTTGCTGAACCTTGTATAATTCCCCACCTTGCTCGAAGGACACCGAAGGCTCTCTCCACATCTTTTCTTGCAGACTCTTGACGTTTTTTGAACAGCTTCATTTTCAAATTATTTTCTGGTGGATACGTGAAACTCTTTACTAATGTTGCTCATTCTGAATAAATGCCATCCGCGAGATAGTACCCTTTCGTGTACGCCCGGCAAACCCACCTCCTCCGGTTGAACCTGTACGCCCAACAAACCCTTCACCTCCTGCTGATGAACCATTGACATGGACGGATGAAGAATGGAACTGGGCATTCGACCAAGTCTTTGGCCAACTACAAATTGGGGACGAGGAAACAGACGAGCATGTACCTAATTCAGAGGATGGACACATCAGTGACCCCGGAGCGGAATACGAACCTAATTATGAAGATGAGGAAACAGATGACGAGCGCTTGAGGTACCATGACCCATGGGAAGATGAGCGTTCAACGGATTCGGATTGCTCGTTTGATTCAATCGCGCATCTTTAATTATGTTTTAATCTTATTTAAAATTTGGTTTAATTATGTTTTACTCTTGTTTAAATTAGGTATTTTCATGTTTAATAATGTAATTTTGTAAGATTTAAAATAGGTTTATGTTTTAAATTTGTTTTAAATTTGGTTATTAATTATGTTCAAACCATAATTTAATTTAAGTTTTAATTAGATTTTGAATTAAAATAAAAAAATGTTGCCGTTAGGAATTAAAGAAAGAAACAATAACAATTTAATATTAAGTGGGGCCCATCACATTTCAAACCATAGCTGCCCATGTGGGCGGATGGTTGCTCACGGGCGGCCCAGCCTCAAAGCTGCACATGAGAGAAAGCATGCCAGCTGGACTCATGGGCGAGTTCCTTTTCTTGCGTTGGAGTTAGTCTTACGAAGATCAGTAAGGATCCAACATAGATGACCAAACCGACATGGCAACCCAAAGGATATACGTAATATCTGTTGTTATAAATCTATAGGAATTGAATTGAATTGAAAATCTTATAAATATCTTATTTTTATAAAATAATGTAATTATGGAGTTGAATACATTAAATTAAATGGTCTTCAATAAATTAAATAGTAAATACAGTTGCCATTTAATGTTATAAATTATTTTATAGACTAGCGCTCAATTTTCAACAAAATGTGAATTTAATTTTTCATTTATGTAACCAAACAAGAGGGGGGTGTCCGGGGCAACCCCGACTCTTATACTAACTAAGCGTAATACAAGGGTGGTGGTTGGGGCGTGTTGCTTCATCCATCACGGCATGAAACACCACGCCGGGTAGGGATGAGAGCGGCGTGGTGAGGGCAGTGATGGTGTTTTACCGGCGTGGGGGCGCATTTGTGACCGTTGGCTGTTGGGATTGCATTAAATAAAATAAAAATAAAAGATTTTTTCTTTAATTTTCAACTTTTGCTACTCCTGTTACGATGTAAATCTTCGATCGTTTGAACTTGTTTAATATAGTTACTAGGTTAGAATCGCGTGTATTACACGGGTTAAGTAAATATAATGTTATATACTTCATATTATAAAGGCAAACTCCTTTGTTTGGATTAAAAATAGAAATAGTATGCAATTATTAAATTGGGAGATGTGGTGTAATTTCAATGTTATGTTGTAAGTTGTTTTGGGCTACTCTAGCTTTTGCTAGTGTGGCTTGTTTTATTAAAATTATTCTGCCGTTCAAAAAAAATACTTAATATTAATTTTTTTTTAAAATACATGTATTTTACGGGTTGAATAAACATGTGTATTACAAATGTTGAATAAAATATAATGTAATATGTCACATACGATCGTCAAGATATGTATTTAAAAATGAACATTGCATGACAATTATAAATTATGTTAAGTTAATTTTTAGAACAATTTTTTTCAGCTATGTATTAATTCTTTTACATAACTGATAAATTTTAATTCAATTAGAACGTACTTGGTTCTTTAATTATCATTTTAACACAGATAAGTTAACATAAATTACAATTATAAATATAAAAATTTATATAAGAAAATAAGAAATAAAACTTAGATTTTTTTAACACCGCCTATCTTTTTTCTATTATTTGGTATGTTGTAACTTTACCATTCAAACCATCCAATCATATTAAATTCTTTAAAATATTTTATAAATCACTTATAAGAAATAATTATTTATTATTATTCTTTATATTTTAATATTTTAACGAACATAATTTTAAATTGATACGTAAGTAAGAAATTATAACTAATCATAATTAATTTTGTAATAAATTTATTTAGTTAATGATATAATTACTATCCATAATTAAATAATAAGTATCTATAAATAAAATTATATAAAAATACAAAAAATATATATACCATTATTTAATAGGAAAGAGATGCGAAAAAACAAAATTTTAGATAGCTTATAATTGTGACATGTGGCATCTACATTTTTATTTATTAGATAGTATAGATATAGATTATATTTAAGTTAATTAGATATTTTTTTCTGTTTTGCTATTTTTATAATTTTTAGATTAGGTTCCATGCTATTAACATCATACTCTATATAAAATCTTTGATAATTAACGGTTGAACTTGTTTAATATAGTGATTATATTTAAGTTAATTAGATTTTTTTTTCTATTTTGCTATTTTTATAATTTTTAGATTGGGCTTTAAAAAAAAGATTTTAATATTATGTTGTTTATTTAATATTATATTGTTTTTTTAACATTACGTTTTTAATTTTAGTATTAATTAAATTAAAAAAATAATAATTATGTAATTATTACAAAACTGACCACCTTCAACTCACCATTACACACATGTGTGAAGGTGAGGGTGAGTTCTGACATTGTCTACGTGGCGCTACGTGGCACAGGGTATGCTCTCACCTTCACCCTAACATTACTTATAGTCTTAACGTTACAAATTAAAGGCTGAAAAATCTATAAAATTATTGGTAGTTGATGCAAAAATGTTTCTGATATTTTTTTGAAAAGCCAATTTTATTCACACACCAAAACAAACAGAAAAGAAGAAACAGAGCCACCAATTACATATTTACAAAACTAACTAAGAGCAACCCCACCCAATTACCATCAGAAACTAAATATGCACCATTGATCCCACTTCAGCGACTTCATTCTTGAGCGATTTTTGACCCAAAGGAAACCCAAAATTTTAATTTCTTCTAATAGCTTTCCAATTTCGACATTGGCCGATTTAAAGACCGCTTCATTCCTTGCTCTCCATAAAACCCAGCCGGCAATTAGTATTATAGATTGTACCATTCTTTTCTTTGTCACCGATCCACTGACATAACCAAACATATCTTGACAAAGCATAAACCTGAGGGATAGAACACCATGCTGATACACCTTGCCAAACGACTGTAGCCACATAGCAAGAGATAAAAAGATGCTCCACATTCTCCTCCAATTCACCACATAGAGGACATAACAGGTTCCGAATGCCATTACCCCGTCTTGCTAAGGCCGTTCTAGTCAGAAGCCTGTTTAGATAAAGCCTCCACCCAAATATATTAATTTTTTTCGACACCTACCCATTCCATTTAAATGCATACCCATCGGAAAATGAAGATGGACTTGCCAACAGGGATCGTAAAGAACCCACCGAGAATAAACCATCTGACGCGGTAATCGATCTCTTGAATGGATGCTGGTTGTCTCGAATCAGCAACGAACACCTTTGCAGCTCATCGATCTCTTGAATGGATGCTGGTTGTCTAGTCCAGTTCCAGCAAATAGCTTGACTAGAACTAGAGACTTTAATCTGATCACTTACCACACATCCTTTAGACGACTCAAGGCGAAAAAGATTTGGAAAGAGCTCTTTTAGACATCAATCCCCAATCCATGTATCTATCCAAAACCGCACCCCACACCTGATTTAACAACCCCGTAGATCAGATTACACAAATGTATACCTTTAGTTCGAAGATTACATTCGTTTTTTATAATGTTACTCCAAACTCCCGTCCTACCAGTTTTGTAAGGAAGGAAATCGAGCCGCCTCGGTGAAAGGTGTAATGCCGATACTACTTTCCTCCATAATCTATTAACTTCCGACTAGTATCGCCATACCCATTTTGCAAGAAGGTTGCCATTAAAATCCAACAATGAACCGGGACCAAGACCACCATGTTTTGTGGGGGCAATAACATCTTTCCATCTTACCCACACCATTTTCGGATTTTCCATCGACCCCCCCCCCCCCCCCCAAGAAGTTTTTTCTTATTTTTTCTAACCTTTCAGTTGGTTTCATTAAAAACACATTTATTGCAATTCAAACTACAGCGGAAGTCTTTCAAAACTCATTTATTACTATTTAACGTTCTTAGCTTACCTCATGAATGTCTGCACACCAATCCGAGTAACGCCGCTTCCAAGCCAAGATACGTCAATCCTACGCTTACCTGCAAACAATCTAACGTACACACAAAGTCAGCTACGCTAAGTGAGTTCTAATAGTTTAATTTAAATAAAAAGATCACGTCATGTTCTTTAGTTTATTTCACTCAGGACCCTCCGGTCCTTATAAAATAATATTATAATTTATTAACGAATAGTTAATCCCCTGTCATCCCACGACATCCTATAACCGTTTATCACCCGAGACAGCCCGTACTACCAATAATAATAATAACAACCTTACCATCACTTTGACATGGACTCACATACTATACTGATAACTCATACTCAAGAACAAGCACTAACCCAACCCTTAGATAACACTACATACTCTAGACATTAACATACCCGGTGTTGACCAAGGCTCTCACAATTAACCGACACGACACTTATACACGTCACGTCACAAATCCTGACTCAACAGTCAGTCCAACTCTACATATTATAATAATAACATCTACATGTCACACTAACGTTACCACATCAATGTCATCACATAAATATCATCACATATATAATAATTATAACTCTACGTTTGCATGCAATTCAACACCTCACAAATATACTCGTAAACACATACCTTGTCACTGCACCCTCGTCAGGGTGTTCAACACACCCCGAGCTCATCATTAACCCGTTAAATAAATGTCACCGTTGGTGACTTCCCGAGGTACCTCATCCTTCACAATCCTGTTTGCTGTGCCATAATGACAGCGATACAAACACGACACATAAATATAAACACATAATTTCACATATCATTTACATGACTCATTAACTACACATGTACCTCACGCATGACACTAGAACCACATATATCACACTTAAAATCATAAGCATTTAGCTTGAGGCCTGACTCCCCCTAATCAACCCTTAACACATCACTCATTCATTGCTAGTAACCCTAGATGTCACATTCACATAACCACACCCTAGACCCTACAATCCCTTAATACTCATTTTATTTCACAAACACATCGGGTTAGAACCCGAAACCCTTAACATGATTATTTGTATTAACACATCTTTAAAAGTATGTACGATAGCCCCAAAACAGTAAAACGTTTAAAAGTAGGGGATTAGAAACTCACTAGTTTGACGATCCCTACAAGCACTGCAACGCTTCCTCTTACGAACCCGAACCTGTTAACGTATGACCACATAGTCAGTGAACATCCTAAACATGTGTTGGTTCTATTTAAATACAAATGCTCCCGACGCTTGTCTCGCGTCCATGCAAAACCCTAGACCACGTCTCTGCTTGATACGGGTCGTCCTGAACTTGCTTAGCACCCGCATGCGTGCACATTTTGTGCCACGTAATGCATCAGCCTTGTAGACTGCATGAACCCGAGTTGAGACTCCCATGCATGTCTAAACCTGACCATGCACATCCTGGGCCTACAACACCATAGTCGGGTGTAGCCCGACTCCCATCCTTCGTCACTCAATGTCGTGGACCACCATCACGTTCCGTCACCTCAAGTCATCCTTGCACTCCTACCGTCTTTTAGCCGAGAGAAACCCTAACCGGGTTCTCCTTTCCCACCGGAACACCACTACCACTGCATTCCCGCCGTCCGCCGCCGCGAACCACCACCATAGCCGGCTCCCGTGATCACAGACACCTCCCCTTGCTGTCTTCGATGCTTCCGGCTACTCCCGAGACCACCATACCCGACTCTTCCAAAAGCTGACCCGAGAGAGAAAATCAAAATTAATAACTAGTGAGAAATATTTAGATCTACAATATGGTTATAATTTATTATAAGTTATGGCTATAATTTATAATTTATGTTTATAATTTATTAATGAAAATTGGGTTGAAAACGGACATGTTTGATGAAGATGTTCATCAGGAGACACTAGTCGAGGAAGACGATGGGTATGTAGCGTTGTTCCCAAGGTTTCCAATTATTGGGACACGTGTCTTTATCTGGCGACACTAAGAGTGTCGCCTAAGCCATGTGGTGACACTAATCGTGGGCGACACTATGATGTGGAACACTTTAAAAACGACCCTAATGAACGACACTAAGTCCATAATGTAAGTTCTGGTGACACTAATCATGTGCATGATGACATTGATCTTGTGTCGACGACACTAGAACAATTATTGATAGTTTTCACTCGTTGATTTACTTCATATTTCTAGCGCTTAGCTTATCTCGAACGGTTAAGGGGTTTAGTTGTAAGAACAGAACTTGCGAGTTTTACTGCCCATTTTATTTAAAGTTTTGGGCTGAAGTGCATGCTTAATGAATGAAAAGAAAGAACAATGTTATTACCAATGTTTTATGACAATTATGTGTTATTAACTTAGTTTATAATGCATGCACCTGTTTATAAATGTGTTAATGTATTTTTATTGTGTGGTAGCATGTAAATATGTGTGAATGATTAAATGCGCATGTTACCCCGGGGTGAAAGAAAGAATGAAAGAAAAGTCTTGTACAAGCAATAGTGGAGGCTTGTCTTTGGATAAATAACAAATGAGTCTTATCTTTATGACAAGGAACATAGGAGTCTTGTATACAAGCAACATAGAAGTTTTGTATACAAGCCACAGAGGAGTCTTGCATTCGTGCAAGCACAACGGACCAAGCCTCCAGGACTTGAGACGGTAATGACGAAATGATATCATTCAAGTGCTTGTTCACTTGATGATAAGAAAGAGAGTGAATGAATGAAAAAATAGCTTGCATGAATGTTTAATTGAATGTGAATGTTTAAAACAAAAGCTAGCATGAACGTTTCAACGATTTGAAGAAAGAAAGGATTCCCACTTTAGGAATCAGAATGTTTTGAAAGAAAGGAAATGTTTGAAAGTCAACCTTATACTATTTTTAACATTTATGTTGTTTTGAAAGAAAATGGTAAAGTGTTTATTTACTAAAATATAGATAGAACTAACTCACTATATCTAACTTTTAGCATGCACATCAGGTTAGACAATGAAAAGAATGAAGAGAGCCGTAGGTGCTTGGAATGCATGGACACAAATGGTTGATATCTGCGAAGACTGACATTCCCGTTTTATGAACAATAAACAATTAATGTTTTAAATTTGTATGAGTTATTGTAATGTTAAAACTTACGATGTTATGTTTTTGAATGATTCAAGGGTTAAATTTATATGGATTATTTATTAATTATATTATAATAAGAATTATAATGGTTATAATTTTTTTTTAATTATATAACATTCAACCCTTTATATATTTGAAAGATCGGTGGTCGGTGAAAGATACAATTTTATGAACTTGACTCACCCATGACCCACATACTTGAAGCAAAAGCTACTCATGGTTTATCTGACCGATTTGCCCTTCATCGACTTCGTCATTTCAGTCTCTTTTTTTAGGGAAGGTAATGGATCGGTGTTGGGTTCGGGTCGGGTATCGATAATCTCAAACCCATACCCGGTTGTAAGATCGTGTCCCATACCCGGCCCATTACCCGTCGGGTATCGGGTATACCCGTGGGTAACATGCATACCCGTTAGTATTGGGTATCAGGTATACGCGCGGGTATCGGCTAATAAACATCGGGTATGTGTCGTGTACTTTTTTATAACTCTATTTTTTATATTTATAAATAAATATTTCAAAAGAAAAATTAAATTTTCACATAATAAATCTACTAAAATGAAGCATTAATAGACATGGGTTAAGAGAAAAAAAAACATTATAAATTACAAACTTTCGGGTATATGGTTCAGATAAACGGATATTTAATTTCAGGTAATCGGGCTAGGTATCACCTAATCTCATACCTGCGAAGTTATTTAAAATTAATCATACCCCACCCTGTACCTGTCGGGTTTCAGGCATATCCGTCCCGAATATTTCGGGTATACTCGTCACCTCAGATTATTTTGTCATCCTTACTCTTTTTGTCACTGCACTCGGGCATGATTGTCATTTCAGTTTCTACTTCATCACCGATCTCGTCAAGAGAGTGGGACCCAAATCAACACTCACCACACTCATTATTTAATTTCCTTAAATATTATACCAAAGTTTTGTAATATTATAAAGTCAAGTCGTTATTTTTATGAAGAAAAGTCATGTTAAATTTTATTCATATTTTATTAAAATTGTGTCTCCTAGAAAAATATATTTCATGATAATGTCCTGAATTCATTATACTTATCCAAAACTACAAATGTATGGATACAATTTTCCTCAATATTCGAAGAGGTTATTAGTGTTATGTAGCGGATAATGTTCAAGTGTTTAAATAATACTTTATGGTTGCGTTGGGTGATGGCACTAGTATAAAAAAAGTTCTTTTAAAAATGGTTTTTTTCTAGTTGTAGTCAGGGACGGCTCAACGTATATGGTGGCCCTAAGCAAACTAAAAGTTTTAGGTCATTTTTCAAAAGTTATAAAAAACCCTTCTCTTTTATCCAGGCTTTGCGCTTTTTGATTTTTTTGATGCATTCGATTCATGCTTATGTTTTCGGTTTAATATTTAGCAAATCACATATTATAACCAAATCAATTAATCACATACTATAACCAAATAACCAAATCAATTAATCACATACTATAACCAATTAGCAATAGGCAATTGCAAATAGTAGTATACTAATTAAACAACAACTGATGTCTTTATTATAACTAATAAACCAAATAACCAATTAACCAAATAGCAGATTACTAATTAAACAACAAAGTAACAACCAGCAAGTAGCAAAAAACAACTGAATAACTGATGTAAAACTGATTAAACAACCTACAATGGTGAAACTGAAAGCTAAAACAATAAACCGTACCCGATTAAACAATCAACTCAGAAGTCAGACCGATTAAATATTGTAACTTGAAAGCTTCAAAACTGAAACAGCAACATGCCAACAGCCGCTCGACTCTCGGCATCTCCAAATCTCCAATTCCAACTGAGCGATTAAAGTTCAGTCATTCAGAAACAAGCAAGGCAGCGAGCGATTGAAGGAGGCAAGGAGCTATTGAAGTTCATAAACAACAAGCAGCTAACGATTAAAGGAGCAATTGATGAACACTATCTATCGCCACTATAATTCCCGATTGAAGATAAACGATTGATTATCCAATGATGATTGATGAACCCTAACTATCGCCACCCTAATTTCCGCTCCCGAATTCCGAATCCTCAGCGGAAACGACGGATAAGAATCATCAGTTTTAGGGGGGCCTATTCGAGGGACGAGATGAGTAAATAAGTCATCTGAATCGACATGGGACCAAGGGAAGGGAGTAGCGGACACAGATCAGAAGGCCTCATTGCCTAAGCCCAAAAAGTTTTCAGCCCAAATATCTATATATAATTTTTTTTAAAATTGGGGGCCCTATTGTTTGGGTGGCCCCAACCCAAGCCCTAGCTTGGCCCAAGCAACCTATTGGGCCGGCCCTGGTTCTAGTGTTTGGATCCAGAAAAACAAAAGCAAATGATTCTCCTCCTGATCACAAGCCAATACGTACAGAATGCAATCGCACATTGATCAACTTTTTTCAAATGCAGCATTCATTGATCAACAATAAGCACATACACATTTGAAACCATTGACAAATTGCAGTTGCATTAAAAATCTTTTCCCCAGAAGCAGTTGCAGGGATCCAAATACCATTGGGTCTCCTTTTCACATGTTTTAACAACAGAAGCTTGAGAACACATAGAATATGTTGAATTAGTATCATATAATCACACCACAAATAGAACAAAGGTTTCGCCTTATCTATTGGCGATCATCAACTGACATCTTCCATCAGTCGATTAATCTTTTTTCAAATATCAAAATAAGTCAAATCCAAGGGTAAAGGGTGTCACAGATTATCATCAAACATGCATCAAGATAGTCTACATAAAATAGTCCAGACAGTTGCAAACCGTTGGTTGCAGCTACACGAGTGGTGGGTATTGCTTTGCTTGATGGCGGACCCTTCTTTTGTACTCCACCGTGTCCTGCATTCAATTTTACCATCAACCAGAACTAAGATCAAAACTACAACTTTATGCTATTTTTTTTTTCAAATTTCTAAATTGAAATTTGCCACCTTTAAGAGCAACCACAATAGTCGGTTTTGAGCCGCTTTTGGGGGGCGATGTGGCATTCTTGGGCAGTTTTAGCCAATGGGGCGCTTTAGGGGGGGGGGTTGTTTCATTTTTTTTCAGTGAGAAATACGGATGGAAGAGGAAAAACGGTTAGGGCTTACAGTATTACAAATAGGGTGCAGATGGGACGATGGTCTGGTAGTTTTTTTCTCCTTTTTCTTGTTTTTTTAATTTTTTTTTAATAAAGGAGTTATGTATAACCTTTTTTCAAGAAACTATAAAATAAAAAATGTGATCTTCTATAAAAATGTATAAATTATATTAAATAATATGAATAAAAATAGTTTATTAAATAAATAGGTTAGTTATTAAAAATAAATGTAAGCGGTGGTGGTGATGACGTGACAACGTTTTTGGGTAGCCTTTACTACTACAG
The DNA here is from genome assembly GCA_023525975.1 of Smallanthus sonchifolius. Taxonomy (NCBI): domain Eukaryota; kingdom Viridiplantae; phylum Streptophyta; class Magnoliopsida; order Asterales; family Asteraceae; genus Smallanthus; species Smallanthus sonchifolius. The sequence goes on along the minus strand of CM042041.1, from coordinate 51,618,554 downwards.
AAAAAATTGGTGTTTCTGAAGAATGAGTGTTTTTTTGATGTGACAGCTGACTGGGCCTGTTTTGGGCGTTTTTAGCCCTCCTTGTCGTGGATGCTCTAAGTTAGGAAAAAAAGAAGCATGCATACCTGGATAAAGAGATGATATCCATCAGTCTGGGCAGGATCAGCAGGATTGGGGGAATCCAACAGATCCTGGATGCCAACTAGAATTTGCTTAACTGTTATTGCTGGCCTCCAACCCTAAAGACAAGACATATACAAATGATAAATAAATAAATAATAGATAATAATTTTCTTTCTTAATGAGATGGAAGATTGGAAGAACTTACACTATCTTCATTAAGGATGGACAAACAAACAGTTCCAGAAGGATAAACATTGGGATGGAAGAAGCCCTGAGGGAATTTACACTTTGGTGGTTTGCTCGGATAATCCTCAGTGAAGTGGAGAGTAAGGGGGTAATAACCGCCCTCCCAGTCAGTCTGCAATGACAAGCTATATATGATAAAGGCCCACAAAATCATAGATCCAAAGCACAAAAAACTAATAGTTTGCATAATAAAAACAAATAAAAAATGGAAGATATAAGATCACAAATAGGGATTGGACCAAAAGCCACCAAGGTAGTTGAAGCAATAAGATGATAAGATGTAGGTTTTAGAGTGCATTCATCTTCACAAAAAACTGTCGTTTAGTGGCAGTGTTATGTGCTTCCGTATTGTGTTTTCTATGAAAACTTTTTGTGTCACTAGAATAACTAAAGATTTAATGGCACTTTACATTTAGTGCCAATATTGTACATACTTTTTTGTGGCATAAATATTTATAAACCAGAAAAATTAAGTACAATTTGTGGTACTTAAATATGTTATTCCTGTAAATTGTTTTTTAATATTTCTCCTCAAATCTCACTATTTCCTAACTTTAAAATATCCCCTCTAATCCCACTCAACATTCCATCCCTTAACTATCACACTGGGCTTTTGATTACAACCCTTGATCTCACCAGAAAATCAATCAACCTATGGTTATTCTCAGTGTTGTAAAAATCGGGCCTAGGCGCTAGGCGGCCATTTAACTTGTAATTTTGAGCTAGGCGGACCATTAATCGGAATCGGTCCTAGGTGGCCAGATTCCAGCGAAAATTCTGGCAAAAACCTGAAATTTTCGGCCAAATTCCGGCGAAAACCTTGGATTTTCCGGCAAAACCTTAGATTTTCCAACCAAACCCTTCAAATTCCAGCCAAATATGTGTATAAATATTTAAAAATAAACATTTTTTTTTAAATTACATATAAAAATGTGTGTATATATATAAAAAACTGAAACTTACATATAAACATTCCAATCCGATTAATCCCGCCTAGACCCCACCCCACCGTCCGCCTAGCGCCTAGCGATTTTTCCAACCATGGTTAATCTCTAAATACATAGGTCGGAAACACCGTCTTCAGCTTAGTACCACCATTTTCCATCCCCTAATTACCTAATTCGGTGAATTCAATAACTAACATGAAATAAAACATATAACGTCTATATTGTTAGGAACAAAGCGGCGCAGTGGGGGACCTACGTCCACGGGCTGCAACTAGGTTTATCTCATTAAGCTCAAAGGCACTCAGATTACAATAACAACATAGGGTATTTATAGATTAAAACTATGGTTCCTAACTTGTTCTCCAAGTTAGGCCCAAACTGTAGAGATAGGCCCATTAGGGCCGGCTAACCCTAATTAGGGCCGGCCGCCTCTAAATGAGACTCCACACCTAACAATCTCCCACTTGGAGGCTCAAGCAATCCTCAATCCAAGCAGACCCTATACTAGTAACTCCAATAATATTCAATAACAGAAATCAATCAAGCCTCCAGGTCTTAGAACAAGCTAACACTTCACTATTAGAAGTTTCCAAGCCTCCAGCTCCCAAGAACAAGCTAATATTTCAAATAACAGAAGTCCTCCAAGCCTTCAGTTCCCATAAACAAGTTATGACTTCAATCCAATCCTTCTAGTTGCAGCAACCCTACCAGAAGAGCCAGTTGAAGCTCCCCCGAGCTCCAACCCAGCGGTCATCACTGACCCAGCCATGAAAAACCCACCATTGACTCATCCTCAATCTCAACCGGCTCCCACTGATTCAAACTACCGGCTCCAGAGACTTTCAGAGGAAACACCACTCTCCAAAACCTGCAAGAAACCCAGGAGAGATTTTTCATTCGGAAATCCGGTATTCAAAACCCAACGGTGTTTTGAATTGTACCCAGAACATGCCCCGTGCTCCCACTGTTCCCAAAACCCCTGACCTGGTTTAAACCTCCGAATGCACTCAGCTGACATCCCCGTGGCTCCAGGATTCACTCTTGCAAAATGAATCCACTTAGCTCTACCCAATGCAACGAGCCAAGACTTTAATACTTGGAAGTTGGTTCCCTTCTTCCGGCGATACATAAACACGTATCTTCCCAAAGTCTTCAGTAAGATTCACCAATACTTCACTACAGTGGGTAACATGAAATGAAGTATATCAGAATCTCGAACCCAAGAGTCTTCACTGCCTTCACTGAGTCCCAATGCATCAACCCAGACACATTCTCAGAAGCATAATTTACTATCTTTGACATCGACTCTAAAGAATGTCCCATACCTCCATGCAGCTCCACCAAGTCAACTATGCTCAGCTCCCACTGTCCCTGTTATCCCAACCCAAGCCAAATGTCGTACCACTAATCACCACCGAACAAGAAATAGCTTCACAGTTCTAGACCAGCTAACCGGCAAACGGTTATAACAGCAGCAGAGCTTTCATGAAAGCAAACGGTACCAAGGATTCCGTGATCGTACACCCGATCAGCTAACCCTAACCGAAAAATCTTTCAACCAAGTAATATCACCTGACTTGACTTCTCTTTTTTTTTCACTTATGTCGTCACCAGCACACCCACTGGTTCCATTTTCTCCAGGTTTATTCAACACCAATACCCCATTCAAGTTCCATTTTGACAGACCCATCAACCAAAATACATAACCGATGAACATTCTAATCATGACCATCCCGTCTTCAGTTATAACATAACAAAGGGAACAAATTAGAAACAGTGAACAGACACAACAATTGCACGGGCCTGAACTTGACGGTTGTTCTATCGAACACTATCAGTGACCGATTTGCCCCTGCAATAAAACTCGCAGACAAATCTAACCCGATACTAAATTTCACATAACCTGGTTCCCCAATTTATGGTTGATAATAAACAGTCAACAAACCGAACTTAAAAAAAAACTCTAACCTTTGCCAGACGAATCCAGGAGTTTTATAACCAAACCCTAATCGGCCATTTCAAGAGTTTCAACCTGGTATCCGAAACAATCAAACCGTTAACCCGCAATACAAACCCGAAACACCCGACCCGACGCTTCACATGCAAACCCAAGTGAAACCAGCAACTCCAAGTGAAACCAGCAACTCCAAGAGATCCACAACAGAAACTCTAATTGCAAAATCACTCCCAATCAGTCCCGAACAGCCCTGTTTTCTCCCGAAACAGCCCTGTTTTCCTCCAAAACAGCCCTGTTTTCTTTCCCCTTTTACGCAACCTAGGTTTGAAAAACCCGAATTCCGGCGGCCCCAAAAACAAGAAACCAGGCTGCAAATCAGCCCTGGAACAGCAGCAGGAAAAATAAAAAATTTATGGAAACACTGTTCATCCCGAGAAAACACTGTTCATACCGGAAAACACTGTTCACGGTGGCGGTGGTACTGTAGCGGCGGTATTGTAGCGGTAGATCTGAATCAACCCTCGATCAGTCTCTACCCTTTTTCTCGATCGAAAACCGTGTGTAAACAACGAGTCAAAGCTCTTATACCACTTGTTAGGAACAAAGCGGCGCAGCGGAATCAACACACACACACGCACAAACGATTGTAAAACATAAAATAAACGACACAAGAATTTTACGTGGTTCGGTCCCAGTGGGGGACCTACGTCCACGGGCTGCAACTAGGTTTATCTCATTAAGCTCAAAGGCACTCAGATTACAATTACAACATAGGGTATTTATAGATTAAAACTATGGTTCCTAACTTGTTCTCCAAGTTAGGCCCAAACCGTAGAGATAGACCCATTAGGGCCGGCTAACCCTAATTAGGGCCGGCCGCCTCTAAATGAAACTCCACACCTAACATATATGACCACTGATATGAGGACTGAGGAGGTATAGATAATAGATTAGAACTTAAAAGTTAGGAATGGAGGGGAACGGGATAGACTGAACAACAAGATCATACTAGCTAAAACTTTGAACACGCAATTCGACTGTGCAACTGTTTTGACTCCAGAACTAATCTAAGAAGTCAAGCAAGAAAACCAAAACAACATCTATTTGATCCCTAAACTCATGCAATGTTCTACCTTAAGAGTAGGACCAGACACTTCTAGCTCAAATTTGAACAACCAGTCTGATTGTAAGATGATAAGAAACCTTCAAAACCTCACAAGATTCAGTTAAATCTTTGAAATCAAGAGCCAAAACTTGAGTCTCCTGCTTACAACACTATTTTATTTTCCAGTTAAACAACTGAGAGTAACCAACACAACACTGTAACAACCTCTCAACAAATACAAACAACATATTTGCATAACCACTTCACTGAACTCATATTTTACTTAAACTAACACACCAGCAGACTAAAACAACATGAAGATTTTTCAGATCATAAATCAAAGAAGGAGATGTCACTGAGAACTTACCCCATTCTTACCAGGAATTGTACACTGCCAGATCATCAAATTCACGGTACCATCAGGTAGCGTCTCCGGCTTCGCCACAAAACCCTAATTAACAAAATCAAAATCAAAATTCAAATCCAAATCCACAAATTGATTAGAAATTACACCTAATCATACAAACACGATAAGAAATACAGGATCAATGAGATATATAAACAAACTGAGAGTTTAGAAGACGAACATGAGGATGATTCTTCCGCCATGCTTTTCGTTCCTCGGTGAGACGGCCGCGAGCGATACCACCTGACATGATTTAGGGTTCCTGATCACTTACCCGATCTGTGTGTGTGTGTGTCTGAGAAAGATTTGCAGCCTCTGCAATTGGCCTTATTATGGCGAAGAAGACGAAAGTGTTATTTATTATTCCACCCCTCAACAGCACCAGAGTCAGTAATTACAGTCATAATAGTATCAAAAGATAAGTTCGAATCTCTTTATTGGATTATTATTTATAAACTAGTTTTGATCTCATGTGTTACATGGTTGTTAACGTTAACATTATATTGATAACTATTTTAATATTATTTTTTATATAAATTTGATATTGTATTTGTAACTTTTTTATTTTATTAAATGTTACGATTATATGGATGATAGTAATCAAAACATTAAAAAAATACATTTCATAAGTGATGTCTTTTTACAATACACTAAATTACATGTAAAATGAAAACTTACAATGATGATTTACAAATTTGAAAATACTTCATTGTATACAACATTTGACGTGATATTGGTAACTTTTCAATGTTTAACACCCACTAAATGTAACAAAGGATAAAGTTTCTTTTCCTCAATTACTGAAACCACAAAATAGCCAAATTCGTTCGAAAAATAGGGCACAAACGGTGCGAATCTGATTGAAGCCAGTAGTGAGTCAAAGAAATCGAAGATAATTAAATTGATCAACGATTTTCTTGCATACGTTGTTTCTCTATTTTATTAGTTAACTGAACTCTATCAGCCTTTTTGTATAAACTTTAACCTTGATATTGCAAAATATTTTAAAATGCTTAAGTTGTAATTAAATTTACGTATCAAACTTAAGTTACTTTTTTTTTAAATCTCGTATTTTATACGAAAAATCTCGCTAAACCTTTAATATTTAATCTCTCATTTAAAATATAATAAAATTTAAATTTCAACAATATATCATCTTTTAAGTTCAAAAATTTAAACTCCAAAGATTAAAAATCGCACTCCTTAGTATATCGACACAATTTAAATTTAAAATTACAAAATTAATATGAAAAAATTAAAAATAATAAATTAGAATTGAAGTCAAACATATTTTTTTGAAAAAAAAAATCTCGTCGTTTAATAAAAAATTAAGTTTAAAATATAATACACTTTTAGAAATAAATATTTATAAATTACTTAATTTTAATTAAAAACTAAATCTTAAAATTTTAAAATCAAAATAAAAAATTTATTTATAAATATTAAACTTAATTAAAAAACTATTAATTAAATATTAGTAAACTTTATTTTAACACATGTTTATTTAAATATAAAAGTAGTCTTTTTCAAATCTCCTATTTTTTAATTCTTGATTTTTTTTAAATATTCACTTTTGATGATAATATAAAAATAAATTTTAGTTAATGGTAATAATGATGAATTAATTTAGTAAAATGTTTATTTATGAAAATTTTTGAAAAAGTTAAACAAAATATGGAAAGATTGAATAGTAGATTTAAATGTGGTTATGGAGTGAATAAAGCTGTGAGGATGAATATGATGATGACAAGTGACAAAAAATTTAGTTTTTTATTAGAATCTATACTATCTAATAAATAAAGGTTTTTCTTACCACATGTCGCCTCCATATTCACCCTCATCATTTTTTTCCCGCCTCTCTCTCCTATTAAATACATTTCCATCTTTTAATAATAATAATATATTAAAAAAAATACTAATTATACTAATAAAATATATTTATTTAAATTATCTTTTATCTTAAAAAACTTTGAAATCTAATTATTTAACTTTTATTTTCAATCAAGTAGTAATGAAAGTCAAATTATATTAAATAATAATTAACGTATTTTCAAAACCCAATTATATATTAATTTTTACATATTTTAAATTTTATTTTTTATCCTTAGTATATGTAATACATTTTTACACCTGTAAAAAATATATATAAAAATTTTAGAATTGTATGTATGAAAATTTTCACTCGTGTGTAATTCACGGGGTCTAAGCTAGTAAAGATTATAGAGTAATCTGTTATTTTAGTTCTTATGATTTAGTTATTTTTATCAAATCAAAAAAATTATTTTTCTCCTATGTGGATACTCATGGTTCACAAAAGTTGTAATTTTGATCCAACTGGTTAACTCCATTTATACTTTAACATTAAATCAGGAGTATTTGTGTCTTTTTTATATTTCTTTAAAATATAAAAAAAAATATTAATGGAGTTAAGTGATTGGACACAATTACCTCTCATTTTAAAATATTAGAGTTAAAGGCGGAGGGGACACCCAAGTCCTTAAGCCCCATGAAGCCTGACACTCTTCAATTACAATCTGACAAGTCATTTGAATCCCCATGAAGCCACGTTGGTGGCGACACCCAAGCCATGAAGTCACATGCATAATTTTTTTTAATTAAAAAAACACGGTTTCATTAACTAGTTTATTTAATTCATAAAAATAAAATAAACTAAAAATAAAAATAACTAAAATCCAAAAATCACAAGGTTATCCATAATTTACGGTTATTTTTCGTTTGCGTGCTAGAACAGTTGATGATAACGGTTCAAGAATACAGTCATGCGGTTTGAGATAATAGTGAAAGTGTCATGGTCAAATGTCTCTTGCCACATAGCCTCTCGTTATTTTTCTACAAAAGCCAATTTTGATTCCCCCAATTTCAACCGGATAGCTTCTGGTTCTTTTCTTGCTTCTCATTTGTCGTCACTCATCGTTTGTAATCGGATATGGCATTTGATCGATGACTCCGCCACTTTCTTCCCTTTACGTCTCGCCCTGGTCGGTGTAGAGTCTTCATTTAGGTCGGGAAGCTTGCTTGTGATAATGATCATTTAAGCTTGTGTAGTTACACGAATCCGAAGTTTTAGATTTCTTTTGTGATTGAGATCCAAACTCCATAGTCATTACCTCAACTTGTTCCCATTTCGAATGGTTTTTGACAATCTCCCATGCGCGGAGACTTGTGAAGCCCTTCTTTTCATAAACTTTTTGGTTATTGCTCAACGCTTTCTTGATTACATCCGAATCATTGTTTTCACTCGCCAACGATGTCTCTACGTATATTTTAAAATAATATTTAGCTACTATATATTTAATAAACACTCCCGTGTCTACACACGGGGTGAAATATATCAATACATAAAAATTTTAAATCATTATGTATATATTTTACATGTGTAATTTTTTTTACATATAGTAAGGATAGAAAACAAATTCAAAATATATAAAAATTAATATCTAATTGGGTTTCAAAAATACGTTAATTAATATTTTTTAATATAGTTTGACTTTTATTTACTATTTGATTGAAAATAAAAGTTATATAATTAAATTTTAAAGTTTCTTACGATAAGAGATAATTTAAAATAAATGTGTTTTATTAATATAATTAGTATTTTTTTCTTTAAATATATATTATTATTATTATTAATAAAAGATAAAAGTGCATTAAATATGAGAAAGAGGCGGAGAAAAATGGTGAGAATGAATATGGAGGTGACATGTGGCAAGCAAAAACCTTTATTTATTATATAGTATAGATTTACAAATAAAAATTAAATATACAAGTTAAAATTAAATAAATATACTGCTTGCATGTAGAGTCCGTTAAAATGATTCATATTCAAATTCAATCTTCCTCATTTTGAAGTAACTTGGTCTTTGGTTCGACTCGTTCCACCAAGAGCAACGTCAAAATGTCTAAGCACTCGTTTCCAAAACGAACCACTTTTATTGTTGATTGCCACTTTAGGGTCCTCGGATATGTGAATCTAAGCCTTAGCCAATGCTACTTCCTGGTCACTATCCCAAGGCATGGCTATGGCCTCGGTTTTTGAAATTACTTTTCTTTTGGGTCGTATCTTCTTCTTCTTCTTCTTGATGTTCGAATTCCTCCTCGCTATCCTTAACTTGTATATCTTATTCTTCTTCTTCGGGTTGAAATTGTGGTTGTTCTGTACGGGGTGCGTTTTGAAACGGATTGAGAATGTGTTGGTAGTATGCAAATTGTTGTGGTTCAATGAGTATGAAATGACGGGGAGCTACGGGAATTGGCATGTTGGGTACTTTGTGATGAGGATGTTGGTAGTTCAAGTTCGGGGTTTGGGACAAATGGGTTGGAGGAATCGGTTAACTAGGACCTGAGCGAACTTTTGGTCTAAATCTTTAACGTCAAAATGTCTAAGCACTCGTTTCCAAAACGAACCACTTTTATTGTTGATTGCCACTTTAGGGTCCTCGGATATGTGAATCTAAGCCTTAGCCAATGCTACTTCCTTGTCACTATCCCAAGGCATGGCTATGGCCTCGGTTTTTTAATTTACTTTTCTTTTGGGTCGTATCTTCTTCTTCTTGATGTTCAAATTCCTCCTCGCTATCCTTAACTTGTATATCTTCTTCTTCTTCGGGTTGAAATTGTGGTTGTTCGGTACGGGGTGCGTTTTGAAACGGATTGAGAATGTGTTGGTAGTATGCAAATTGTTGTGGTTCAATGAGTACGAAATGACGGGGAGCTACGAGAATTGGCATGTTGGGTACTTTGTGATGAGGATGTTGGTAGTACGAGTTCGGGGTTTGGGACGAATGGGTTGGAGGAATTGGTTAACTAGGACCTGAGCGAACTTTTGGCCTAAATCTTTTGGCGGGATTTTTGTTTTGTCTTCGATCTATTTGGAGTAGTTTATTGAATGTAGATGTGGCATATATTTTAGAATGTAGTGGTTTTTGGATTTTGGTTTATGTTTGTATATATAGTGTTTTTTTGTTTTTTATTAAATCTAGTTGTTACCCAACGACACAAACACCCCCAACGGTCATTTTAAACTTGCGATGGAGCTACGATGCAAAGCTGTGAAATGAAGTCGTGGGACGACGTAGAGGGGGTGGCGGCGGTGTTGTTGTGAAAGCCGCACGTCGCCGTGAAGGCAAGCTTTGGGCACCCCCTCCATCCTAAGTGATTGGATGAAAATGACAATTTTTGTAAACCATAAGGATACACATGAGAAAAATAAACTTTTTGGAATAAACTGGCAAAAACTGCTAAACCATATCGACAAAAATGACAATTTATTCTTAATTAATTATAATTGCTATTTATTCCCTTTTAATTTTATTTTTTTTAAACTTAATTAATAATAAATGTTATTAATTAGTTTTTTTAATCAGTAGAATAATTATTCTACTAAAAACATTTAAAACACAAATAAAAAACTTGCATTAGTGATAAGATTACTTAAGAGTAAATGTCCTAAAGAGGAGATTATGATGGTTAAGTGTTGTCCCTATAGTTAAAAAGGTTTGGGGGTTTAAATTTTGAATAGTGTAGTTTGTGTTGTATTTATCCTAGAAAATCTAGATGTTGTAAAAAATTATTAAAAAAAACTTAAGAGTAAATTAAGAAATTTCATAATATGATCTAACAATTTAAGTTAGAGATGATAGTAAACTCTCTTGCTAACTTAAATTATATAAATACAATATATATGAACTATAGTATATATATTAAATAGATATAATATTTATAAACACAAGTTTAACTTTATATACTCACCAATAAACGTTATGTTTACTAACGTGATCTTCATGTGGTTGTCGCAGAAAATATAAACAAGTAGCGTTCATACAAATGTATATGGACTGAATGATTATTTGAATGGTTGTTTATAGTAAATATAATATTTTTGAAGTATATATATACATAAGAAAATGTTCAACTAATAAGTGGTTTTTCGCTAACAAACGCTAACAAGTGGGTCAACCGAACTCCGGTTAAGCTCATTCCGGTGGCATTGGAAACGTCTCATCGAACCCTAACCCGGACCCAAAAACGTAAACCCCCCTCCACCCGCACCCCAAAAACCTAAACCCCCCTCCAACCCCACCTCGAAAAGCCTAAAACCCCCACCGCATAAAAACCTAAACACCCCCCCCCGCCAAAACCTAAACCCACCCCCAAAAACCTAAACTCTAAAAGCTAAACCATAACGCTAAAACCCTAAATTTCAAACATAAAATTTAAACCCTAAAAGCTAAGATGCTAGAGTTCGACAGGACGGTTCGAACGCCGCTGAAATGAGCTCAATTGGAGTTCGTTTGATATCGTTTCTTAAGGTTTTGTCACTTCTTATATTTCTTAACGAAAAATTATTTTTTATTTGAACCTCCCCCTATATACATATACTATATTATAATGCATATAAAAAGTATAAAAAAATTAATTTTACATAAAGTTTAAGAGTTTAAGTGTTAAAACACTTTGTACAATCTTAGGGGACCGGCAGTGGAGCACGGGTTTATAGCGGGTAGGGGGCGGGTTGGCGGGTACACCGCCGCATCCTCGGCGGCTTCAGCGGGTAGAGCCCAACGGGGTAGAGTCAGCGGGTATTAATAGCCGTTCAAATCTGTGTTGAACCCGTTGAAATGAGCACTGGTAGTAGGTGGAAAGCAATGATTATATTTGTTTTTATTAATTGTGTTTTAATTGAATATGTATTTTTAATTAATTAATTAAAGTTTTAGTTTATTAAATTTATTTGTTTTAATTTATTTAAAAAAATAAGAGGGTTGGAGGGTATTTAGAGGGTACCACTCCCACCTAAGAGGATATTTTGGCTAATTAAGGTGACATCTCATGATTGCCTGGCAAACTGGGTGGGTCGGGCGGGTTCGGGTCACGGGTCAGAACGGGTTTGAGTCAGAACGGGCCCGGGTCAGAACGAGTTGTTTGAGAAAAAATGACATTTTGGTTCGGGTCCAGACGGGTTCGGTCAGAACGGGTTGTTTTAGACAATGACAAAACGGTACACCCAACATATTTTTCCCACTGTTATAAGTTATCAAATACCCAAACATCGTGTCACCGATGTGAAATTTTATATTTTTGAGGTGTAGCTACTTCAGGAAAAAAAAAACTCTTTAGAAACCTGAAAATTGGAACATTTTTTTTTTCAAATTAGTCTCATAAAAATCAAAACTTTTATATTTTGCATGAAAAATAGTCTCTTAACTAAATAATGTTAAATGCATATAAACTTGTGAAGTTTTTGGTTAAGGGAGCACGAGTCTGTAATGCAATGACAGAAACCCTAGCACGAAGAAGATGGTGCGATAGGAGAAACCCTAGCACGAAGAAGATGATGCGGAGCTGCTGTAGCGATTGGAAGATGATGCGATGAAGGTGATGTGAAGCTGCTGTAGAGCTTGGAAAATGATGCGATTAGGTTTTTTTAGTTGGAAGATGATGCGATGAAGGCAGCAGAAACAACTCATGACCCATTATGACTCGTTCTCTTTTATCCTTTGGCCCATCCTGACCAGCCCATCCCCTTTTTTATTTTCACACTTGCCCATTATGACCTGTTCAAGGTTTTAAATGGCCCAAGATTACCCATTCTTATATTTTAAGAAGTCAAAATTGATCCATATGTATAGGTTTGGGTTGATTGCCGGGCCTAATGATTGGTGTAATTTGAAAAGGTACTTTGGTTGGGAGGGTACCACTCCCACACCCCTTATAAAGTATACAATAATTACATTTTTATTTAAAAAAAAATATTGTATAATTATTATACTCCAAAAATGCCAATTGGGTCTACATTTTACGGTGATTAAATCTAATTGGCGGTAGGGAATATTAAATTCAAGCGTGAAAACAAAGCTACTAGTTGCATGCGTGTGTTTTGGTTCGGGTCGTGATGTTATGTTCCAAACTTCCAATCTACACGTGAAATCTTTATTTATAGTTTGACAATATGGGGCCTCTTTTTTTTACAAGGTTGTATACAAGTCAAATGCTTAATGGCCAAGGAAGAGGCAGTTTGTCCTATAGTTGGTAAAGGAGGTATCAATTATAAATTTATTTATCATCAAAGATTCTAGTCGAGTGATAGTTCCGTTACCTTTTAAATATAAGGTCATGAGTTTGAGTTTTGTTTGGGTCGAACATTCTGGTTGAGTGGTGCCCCATTACTTTCCAGATAGGAGGGCATGAGTTCGAGTCTCGCTTGAAACAAAAAATGTTCCAGGTTAAGACAAAAGGTTTTTCCAGTTATGGGTTTCCTCCGGATGGTGTGGGCAGGTCACCATGCTTCTGTTCTTTGACTGGAAGGGTGATCCTGATATACGGCTTTGCTGTTAAAAAAAGATTATTAGTTTATTTTTAAAGGTATGATTTGGAGTTTGAGGTTCTAAATTTGTGGTTTGAGAGTGAAGAAAATTGTGTGTTTGTGTGTCGATATATATAACTAGGTTAAAATCACGTGTATTACACTAGTTAAATAAATAAAATGTTATATATTTAGTAATAAAAATTTTATATTTTTTAAAACCCGTGTAATACACGGGTTGAATAAACCAGTATATTACATCGGTTGAATAAAATATAATGTAATTTGTTAACAAACACATTTGTCAAAATATGTTTTTAAAAAATGTAATTTGTCGTGAAAGTTATAAGGTCTACTAAGTTAGTTTTTAAACATTTTTTTCAACTGATTATTAATTTTTTAATTTAATTGATTAATGTTAGTTCATATTAAGTTCATTTGATTGATGATATAATAACTATTTATAATTAAATAATAAGTATTCGTAATTAGATTTATTAATATAAAGATTATTATTTAACATGAGAGAGAAATAGAAAATCTAATATTTAATAGGAGAGAGACGGTAAAAAAAGATGAGGAGTAACCAGAGAGTAACACGTGTACTAAAGAGATTTTCATTTATTAGAGTAGTAAGATAAGATAGGAAATAAACACCAACCACGTGACAATAAGATGCTAATGAATAAAATTAAATGATTGTCGAAATTTTGGAAAATAAGAGATTTAAATTACTAGTAAGAAAAAGGGAATCAATAAACGAATTTGAAATTAAATAAGTACATGTTTAAATTTATTTTTGTTGAATCATTTCTATAATTCTCCACATCTATATATTTACATTTATACATATGAGGTTGGTTATGATACAAAGCGTTTTTATAACAAAGGATATGAAACTACCGGTGCATGACATGTATCTTTGGATGAAAGGTAAATCTTTCTATGTTATAATCACATACAAAAATTACATAATTACACATCAAAAATTACATAATTACGCACACTATAAAATAACTATTCCACCATGTGTAACTAATTACGCACAAATAATACTACAATATATATAAATAATTACGTAGCCTATATAAAATAATTATGCAACTTATGTAATAATAATGAAACCCGTGTTTATAATTATAGACAGTAATAATTACGCATGATATACGCAAAACAAATCGACGTTTTTTTAAATATCATTTTTTGTAAAAGAAAAAAGACATTATTTTGTAAAAAAAAAGGTATAGCAAAACTATACTCAAATTAAAGAGAACAAAATGCTCGATTTTATTGTGTAATTCTTTTTAAATAATGTCGTATAAAATTAGTTGCAACATCCTGGAAATCCGGAAACTAACAGTTCGAGATAGGGGATGACCCGAATATTGATTCCTGGTAATGTTAAATAGATTTGTTAAATGAAGAACCGTTATCTATCAAAAAGAGGACGGATAGTCATTTAATGAGAGTTTGAGACCGAGACGCACGAGAGGAAATTAGAGGGACTGGGAACGTAACTTGTGAGTATTTATATATATCACATTTCACAAACCCTAGGTCATTATCGACCTAGGTGTGCTTACGGCAGAGAAAGAGAGAAGGGAAGAAGGAGCAGCCGACGAGGGGGTGGCCGGAAGGAAGCGACGGTGGTGGTTCGACGATGATATTGAGCTAGCGGCTTCCAATCATCATCTAGGTAATCCTCGTTTTCGTTTATGCACCATCGTATATCCATTCTTCTTACATGTTTGAGATTGGGGTTTAACCATCGTGGGTTTAGCGATGGCTGGTTATGGCTGTGAAGGGGATGTCCAGTGGTAGCCATGAGCGACGACGGCAAGGACACGGGTGGAGAGCGCTGGACATAGGGGGTGGTCTTGGCTGTGGTTGAACTCGTCAGGGAAGACAGCAGTAAGGGTTTCGTGTGGGAGATGGCTCCCGGCTAAGGTTTTGACGCGGATGACGATGGTAGTTGTTGCGAATGGTTGTAGGTGGTGGTGTTATTGGTGTGGGGTGGTGATCGGCTGCCAAATAGATAAAGGGAGAGGAGGCGGGCTAAAGTGGCACACGAAGGAGGTAACGAGAGTAGCGGACACAGATGTAGCAAGGCCCGGCGAGTAAGGTAGCAGGGAGTGGCTGTGACGAGCAGTGGTGGTGCACAGTGGTGATCAGCCCGGTGGTACTCGAGGAAGACGGTGGGAACGACGGTGGAGACGTGTGGCGTGGTGGTACAAGACGCGGGAAACCAGAATGAAACTGGGTGGGTTCTACCTTTTTTGCTCGTCATGCATGCATGTAGGAAAACCAGTTCGTGTGCGTGTAGCCTCGTGACGTTAAGGGCTTGCATGGTCACGTATACGCATGCATGGGAATTCAGGCTCGGTGTTCGGGTTTTTAAGCGGGTCAAGAACAACTCGATTCGGGCGGAATTATGATAAAGAGTTTCTTGAAATACGTAAAGATGAGCGGGAGGACTGAGCATCGGGATTTATATATTGTTATACGTTGACGACGTATAATTAGAACATGTTTGATCACGTGATCATGCCTTGAAAGGTTCAGATTTCGAGCGTGATCGAAGGAGTTGTTAAGCAGAGTCTGGGACTCAGCATAACCGGTGAGTTTCTAATCCTTTACTCTTTTAAACGTTTTACTGTTTTTAGGGCTATCATACATGCTTTCAAGACGTGTTTGCTATATTAAACAAGTTAAGAGTTTTGAGTATAGCCCGGTGTATTTTATAAACTAAACCTTTCATCAATTATTCAGAGAGTCTACGTGGTGTCAATGTAATTATGGGAGCTAGGGTTACGAGAAGTTATTGACGTGTGTGTCATGTTAGGAGTTAGTCGGGAATTAAGTTAAACATGTGATAGTTATATAAGGAGAGTTAGCATGAGAACCTGTGCGTGGTTCATTAACGAGTAATGTAAATACTAGTATGTTGTTGTGAGTTATGTATTTGATGTTGTGTGTTTTGTGTCGTTGTTCTTGTGGCACGACGAATATTGTGTTTGCATTGTTGTCTCTATGACACGACAAACGGGATTTTGAAGGATGAAGTCCTTCGGGAAGTCACTAACGCTTTGTTCCCGAGTTTACTAGAGGAAGGAAAAGAAAAGAAGGGATTTCTTCCCCTTCTTTTCCTTTCTCTCTAAATCTTTCCAATTTGAAAGAATGACAAGAAGCCATGTTTTTCCTTCATTTCCCTTCTTAAAAAAACTAGGAAACACTATTTCCTTCATTTCTTTTCTTTTCCCCCTCTTATAAAAAACTCTAGAACAATGATTTATTTCCCCTTACTTTCTTTTCCCTTCTTTTCTCTTCTTAAATGAGACTCGGGAACATAGCGTAAAGGTGACAATATTGAGCATGTTAATGATGAGCTAGAGGTGTGTCGAACGCCCTGACGAGGGTGCAGTGATGAGGTATGTGTTTGTGTGCATATATATATATACACATATATATATGTGTGTGAGTGTGTTAAATTGTGATGAGTAAATGATATTAATGTGGTGTGTAGAGTTAGATTGACATTGTATCAGGAAGAGGACTTTGTGTTTTCAACTATTGGTGAGAGAGTCTTGGTTAAGGATGGTTAAGTTGGTGTCTAGAGGTTGTTTGAGATAACTATTGTATGGTTAATATGAGTAGTAAACTTAAGTTATCAGAGTAGTAAGCTTTGAAGAAAGAGTAAAGTTCAAAAAGGGTAGACTGGTTGACAATAAAGACACGCACATGACGACAACCGTGGATAACACTTTGGAAATAGTGGACAAGGCCAAGGCAGGAAAAATTACAACAATAGAGGTGAAGGACACACCTCTTATGAGTCATAAAGAACCAAAAGAAACAATATCAAGCAAACCACAACGGATAAGTCATAAATCACTTGCTACAAATGTGGGAACTTGGGCACTATGCTTATGAATGCCCAAATAGGAAATACAAGAATGTTGAGCCACTTCTGGTCAAAACAGAAGAAGATGAACATGCACTATTGATGGGCCTAGACACCGAAGTGAAAACAAAAAATCGATCGTATACGATCGATAACAAAGTTTGTATGAAGCATCGTGTGAAGCATAGTTCATGTGACGCAAAAGTTCATGAGAAGCAACTTGTGTGAAGCATATCAAATCAAAGAATGAAGACTTATGAAGAAATCAAGATTAAGGAACAAAGTCATGTGAATTCAATCATTGATACGATCAAGTGAAGACATTTGTAAAAGATCAAGGAGAAAAGAATCCGCGTAGTAACAAGCATGGAACTAGAGTAGTAAAGAGAAGACTCAAACTCGAGTCAACAATTACAGGGTGATTGTTAGCCTTATAATTATCAAACCAAGTTTGAATGGAAAAAAAGTCACAAGACATTTATGTATTTAATACAAAGTATAGTACTGTGTAAATTGTAATTAGGTTAAGGCCCTTATGTCAAGTTTGTAATTTTAGAAATATATGTTTGAATGTAAGTGTCGTTCCTATGGAACGTCACGTCGTTTAGGTTAGTCGCTCTATATGCGTCGACAATAACACAATCAAAGGTTACGAAACCTTAATCAAAATTCCAATTCTCATTCACCTTGATTTCTTGTTTTTCAATCTTATGATTACCGATTCTGAAGAAAAAGTAATATATATTTTTACTAATTTTTACTCATATTTAATATTTTACTAAGAACTATATTTGTTTCAAGAATCTAATTTTAATAAAATTTATACAAGTATACATTTTATACGTCTTAACTTATATTATAATTTAACTTCAATTGTACTTCATCTTAATTTATTAATCCAATTACACACATGATCTTGAAATGAAATGAACTCATCAAAAACAAGTATATATTGCCTTTAAAAAAAAGCAAATGTATCTGCTTAAAAAATGATCAAATATATATATTTCTTCAATAGTATATATTATATCTAATTAGGTAGACAAGTTCAATTACAGATGAAATCTCACAATCCAATATGGTGCCATAGCCCTTTTGCTTCAACCCTTATTTCCTCCTCAATCCATCTCCTTCTTTAAAATCACTCAAACACCATCTCACAACACACACTTACACACACACAAACACACATAGAGATGAAGAACACCATCAACAATGGCGGCACAAAGCTCATCCTCCTCCACCCCTACATCCAAAAACAAGGCTCCTCCACCCGCCTCTACTGCCTCATCGCCACCGTCTCCCTTTTCACCATCGCCTCCCTCCTCACCTTCATCTACACCCGCCAATCCTTCATCACAACCGCCACCTCCGCCACCACAACCTCCATAACCACCACCCCCTCCACCCTCCACCACCACACCCTCCCCAAATCCATCACCAAAGCCCTCATCCACTACGTCGCCAACACCAACTCCTCCGAACACATGTCGCAAACCGACATCAAACAAATCTCGGACGTCGTCCGTCAATGTCCGTCACCTTGCAACTTCCTTGTTTTCGGCCTTACCCCGGAAACCCTTCTATGGAACGCGTTGAACCACCGCGGCCGCACGGTTTTCATCGATGAAAACCGTTACTACGCGGCCTACATTGAGGAAAAACATCCAGAAATAGAAGCTTATGATGTGCAATACACTACAAGGATTAGTGAGCTAAAAGAGCTTGTTACGTCCGTGAGAGAGCAAGCGCGTAATGAGTGCCGGCCGTGCAAAATCTGTTATTTTCGGAGTGTAAAATGGGGTTGAATGATCTTCCAAACCAGTTGTATGAGTTGGATTGGGATATAATCCTTGTAGATGGGCCCCGCAGGTACTGGCCCGAGGGGCCAGGGAGGATGTCCGCGATATTCACCGCGGGCGTGTTGGCGAGGAGCAAAAAAGGGGGGAATAGGAAGACACATGTTTTTGTGCATGATTATAAGAGGGAGGTTGAGAGGGTGTCGAGTGAGGAGTTTTTTGTGTAAGGAGAATTTGGTGAAGTCTTCGAAGGATTTGTTGGCGCATTATATGGTGGAGAGAGTGGTGGAGGAGAGTGGTGGTTATCAGTTCTGCCGGAACCGGTCCGGGACGGGGAAGGTGAAGGGGACGTAATGTTGTTCTCCGGCTTAATGCATGCATGCATGTGTGTGTACAATTTGATTATTTATGGTCAAAATTTGAAATTTTGGGTTCAATTTTTAATAAACATTCTTGAAGGATTTGTGTAAATGTAATTTCTTTATGTGAAGAATCACTATATGATATAATTTGGATTTAATTTTGATATATTTGTGTGCTTATTCTTTCTAGACCTTTAATGTTCAACAAAATTCAAGAAAAGAAATAGTTAACTATAAATAAATTAGTTTAATCAAGTAATTCAAACAACCTTAAACGATAAATTAGATAAATTAGTTGTTGAAGTTTTGGGTGAAAATGTGTTTTTCACTAAGTTATAAAAATGATTTTTTATCAACTTTGGATATAAATAAATATATGTAATTGTGCTTAACATTATTATTTATTTCTGGGTTTGTGTTCTCTTACATGAGACCTTCGCTAGAAAACATACCGCGCCCAAAACGAAGCTAACATAAATGAGAAATCGATCCTCAAAGTTGGATATATAGAGTTGAAATAATTTAACTTTCTTTTAGTAGAAAAGTGAAGAAACCTGTCCCACATAAGTAAGATGAGAAACCTTTAAGTGGTTTATAATGTGGAACATTCCATTAGGATTATTATCTTATAAGTGATGACACTCAGTGGGAACCAGGGTGCGGGGCACCCAACGTGTCCACGCCCGGGCACGTGCTCATGACGAAGGCGATGACGTAATGTGGTGTTTTGATGGTGCACTTTGCACTTGTGTCATCACAACGTGCTCGTTGATGAGAGGGTGTTTAACCTATGTTTATAATGTTTAAATACATGTTTTTATGTATTTAGTAGTGTGGAACATCTTTATTTTGTGTTACTTATGGAATGCAGGTGTTGTGAGCAAAGATGAGTGAAAAAAGAAAGAAAACTAGAGTTGTCAGCCTACCCTCGCAAATTGCTAGGGGTACCACGCAAATTGTGTGGGTCCTGGGAAGTATTTCAGCGCAAACACTCACACAAATCAGTAAGGAATTAAAAGTTATCAGCTTACCCACGCAAATTGCGTGGGTAGGGTCGCAAATTGCGTGGTCTGCCGGGCTGGTTCGAAAATTTGGGATTTTGACCCCTTTTTAAGTCAAACACTTAGGGTTTCGTAAGGGTTCTTCTCCAAGCCGTTTTTTGGAGTTTCTAAGGAGATTTTTTAAGAATACATCATTCCATCACCATCTTTCATGTTGGATCGATTTCTAATCATTGTTGAAGATCATATGACGTCAATGAGCGGCTAATCCACTCGTGGTTGTTTCCGGGTATAGGATTGTTTATGTAAGGTGAATTTTACATGGTTCATACTTTGATTTGGTTTAGACTTTGTTTAATCTTTCGGTTATTCGAATTCTATAGTTTACTTTGTTTGATTAAAACGATTTGGTTTTTTTAGATTTAATCCATTCATCAGTTTTTCAGTTTTATATCGTGAACCATTGAGTGTTTATGTTTGATGTTCTAAATCGGTAATTAATTATTGGGAATTCAAGTTGTGTCAAGTATCCGATTTTTACAATCGTTACTCAACACAGTCAATTATCTTGGTTGTTAGTTATTTATCAAACTTGGTAATTCAACAAGTCATGTCTATATGATTTCCAATAAGTACAAACCAGTAATCACCGCACTTGCAATCTGAACCCGGAAGCAATCCGTTTTCTCATTATTGTTTTAAAAGTTTTAAAGTTTGTTGATTTATAATCTGAATCTAAATAGTTTTCATAATTAAACACTTTCCACCAATTCCCTTTGGATACGACACCCTACTTCACTATACTATAGTTTAAGGTAGCTAGGGATTAAAATTAATATTGTTTTTGATACGACACCCTACTTCACTATAGTATAGTTTAAGTCAGGAAAGATTAGAATTAATCTCTGACTTTTGGCGGCTACTGATTTGTTGGTGACGCAAGGAAGAAAACAATTTGTTTTACCTATGTTTGCATACATCACGAAGACTATAATTTCGAAGGTTTTTATTATTTTTCTATTTGATTAAATTGTAGAACAGTTAAATATATTTACTTCATAGATTTAATAATGAACTTGATAGTGACAACATTCGAGTTCGTTGTTATTATGTTTGGCTAAATCACTTGTGGCTTTCTCCTGACGCATGGTTCGTATAAGTTTTCGTATTTGATTCAGTTTGTTTTATGTTTGGATCTTGTTAGTTTTTGACACAAACTTAACAGATTGATGTATTGGTTGATTTAAATAATTTTATATATGTGTTTTGAGTTTCTTGCTTTATAATCTTGTTCGGTTGATGATAAAACCTTGTAACAAGGTTGGGTGACTAAAGGGGATAACTTGACACTAATAAATTGGGTGATTGAATTATATTGGTTTGTGACGAAACCGGTTGTATAGGTTAGCTGACAACTACCTGTCTTCAATTACTATTTCATTTGATTTTCCAACACTATGTCTATGTGGTGTCTAAACTGAATAATTGGATTATATGTGAAACCTAGAACCTGAAGTCTGGAGGGAGTTACATCTTTATTTGATCTGTGTTTTCATTATAATTTACTAATTTACGCAATTTAACTTTCCACTGATTCCCTATGGATTCGACAACCCTACTTCCTATCTGCATTCTAAGGTAGCTAAGTAGTGAATTTTATAAATGTTTTTTATTGACCTTGACACCGCGATCAAAATGGCGCCGCTGCCGGGGAATACGTGCGCTTAGTGTTTTAGTTTAAATTGTTTTGTTCGGAGCTACTAATAGTTTGTTTATTCGTGCAGTTCACAGGTTTATGCATACTCGCAATTCAGGAAGAAAGTCACCACTTTTGTACGATCCAGAGATAGAAAACACCGCTAAATCAAATCGGAAGATACAAAATCAAGTTCAAACCATTCTAGAAAAACTCGACAGCCCGAGAATGTCACAAAATCAACCACCAAACCCAGATCCAAACCACGGAGGGGGGCCGGTCCCACCTTTGCCGGACATCCTATTTCCTAATCAACCACCACCCGCACAACCACCATCACCATTCCATAACAACCAACCATATAATAGCTACCCAAGTTACTCAGATTTTGGGGAGGATGAGCATTTGTCAACGGGACAAAGCTATGGGCCAGAACACGGTTCTCAACATGAGAACTGGGATGAAGATGAAGCATGGTATGACCTAAACCACCATCCCAAAAATCAAGGAACAAATGGGGTAAACAATTGTGTACAACCACCACCAAGGGCCGACTATGGATATCAACCAAGAAATCAAGGTAACTTTGACCAAGAAAACAGGCACAAGCAACCTCAAGTGAACATACCCAATTATCAAGAGGAACCGCCTAAGAACAGAAACGTGGCATGAATAGGGAGTAGACAGTCACTTTCGCCCTGCTTTAGCCCTAAATGCTTCCCCCCTGATTCCACCATTTCGTAGGGGAAACGCATTTAAGATCAGACCGAGATGTTTAGGGATCCTCCCACACTTCTTTGGGAGAGCTACTGAGGAACCCTACACACACTTATCAAAGTATGAGTCTACATGTGGAACTATAGGTGCACAGGGATTCACTACAGACGAGGTGAAGTTAGTACTCTTCCTATTTTCACTAAAGGACCGTGCTAAACAATGGTTCCTATCTCTACCGTATGCTAGTATTGCTACATGGGCAGAACTTCAACAACAATTATTGGATGACTATTTCCCACCACACAAGACTAATGAGGCCAGAGCTGCAATCAGAGACTTTAGGCAACAGTCGGGAGAACCATTCTATGAAGCCTTCAAAAGATTTAAAGGGTTGCTGAGAAATTGCCCACATCACGGTATAGAGAAGTGGGAATTAATCCAGGCATTCTATGATGGCCTTCTGCCTGAGGATGTCATAGATGTTAACTCCACTAGTAACAGATCATTCTTCTATAACCATGTGGATAAGGATTGGGACATACTTGAGAGGATGGCGGTGATATCCAAAAGACAAGCTAATGCAAGCAGAAGGGGAAAGTCAACTTCATTTGTGAAGTCGGTTGATTATGAGATGCTGAAGAGATTGGATGCCATGGAAATTCAAATGGCACGTCTTGGTAAGCCGAGCGGTACAGAGTTGGCAAATGTGACTCAAGCATATCCGGTATGCGACATATGCGAGGAGTTGGGGCATGTGTTAGCAAACTGCTCAAGAGAGCAAGGAAAGGCTGAAAAGGTGAATCAACTTGGTGGAGATAAAGCAGCTGCTACTCACTACCATCTAGGACTCATAAACCACCCAAACTTCAGGTACAGTAATGCATCTAATCAAATGAATCCTTACTTTCAGGGTTCTAATGTGCAGGGTGGAGGACAACCACAACAACAACAATACCAAAACCGCCAACAAGGATACAATCAAGGCGGATATCAAAGGAACCAAGGTAATCAGGGGTATCAACAAGGGGGTCAGCAAAGTTACCCAATGAACTATCAATCGCAAAACCAGCATAGTGGAATTGCATGTAATGAGGCACCAGGGGGTAGTCAATTCAATGCCCTCAAGGATGCAATCAAGGAATTAAAGAAAGATAATGAGGTCTGAGATAAGACGGTGAGTGCTCTCGTAAACCAAGTGGGTCAATTAGCAGAAGATTTGTCGAGAAGAGACCCGGGCAAACTCCCAAGTAATACTCAGACCAACCCACAACATCAAGGGTTTAGCTCAAATAATGCTTTTGTGGGTGCGGTAAGTATAGACCAGGACAGTGAGGAGAGTGATTTGTAGGAGGAAAATGAGCAAGAGGCACCTCTTATCTCGATTGAGGTTGGGGGAGTAAAGGTCAACCAGGCACTCCTGGATTATGAGGCAACTCTCAGCATCCTCCCGGGGAGCTTATATAATCAATCAGACCTAGGTCCTCTCCAGCAAGCTGACACCACCGTGGTGTCAGCTTATATGATCAATCAGACCTATGTTTATAATGTTTAAATACATGTTTTTATGTATTTAGTAGTGTGGAACATCCTTATTTTGTGTCACACCCCGCCAAGGCGGAAACGCGAGGCACGACGTTCACTAGTTTCCAAAGCATATGATTACCGCAAACACATACATGATAAATGGATACATAAATGAGTTTAAAGTTTTACATTACAAAATGTAAAATGAGTTTACAAAACATTAAGATTTCACAAATATGACTCAATTCAATGAGTTATACAAGGGAAATCCTCCTTGAGTAGTATCCATCGTGCATGCATGTAATCTACATTGCTAACCTTGAAATCACGTTCAGTTACCTGAAAAACATACTTAAAATCGTCAACACGAGGTTGGTGAGTTCACAGGTTTAATCAGATAGTTCTTTGCAAAATTTCATTGTTCGTAAATAGTTTCAGTTGTATGTGATAAACAGAATAAGAATTGTTGACCCATTTGTAAACTAGCTAGGAATACAAATAATATGTTCCTACATGAGGCGTAACCAAACCATGACAATTGTACACGCCCCTAATTTTGTTATCCGGTTCTATGCGGCCATAAATCCTCCAGATTGTGGTTAGCGCGACTAAATATGACCGGGAGACGTCACTCTCCATAGTACTATTCATAGGACCCTAGGCTACAGTTAATGGTTACTACGTTGTTCCAGGGGACTTTTCCGGCCTCAAATTGTTGTTCTCATCTCATGTAAACATACAAGTCGTGTCTTATTCTCTTGTTATCCCATAAAATAATTGTAAGTATGTTTTTCCCCCAAATATTGAAAACAGTAAAAAGGGGCCGTGAAACTCACCTTGGGTTTGTGTATATACTTGTGATAAAACTTGTTGTAGTCAACCTTGACTATTCGTACCCTAGATACCAAGGGTAAATTGTTGTTAAGACCAACGTCTTAATTGTAAATTGTTCACCGACCTTGTAAATCTGGTCGTTTTTGTTTGAATATCTCCTTAGTTGTTCAACACATGTTTTGTTATAAAATGGTTTTGAGTTACTGCCCAAATGGGACTGATGTACAGGTGTCGAAACTTCTTAGTTTCGATTGGGCATATGTGTGTCGAAACTACTTAGTTTCGATGGAGTGGTCAGGAGTCGAAACAACCTAGTTTCGATTGAGAAAAGGTATCGAAACTACCTAGTTTCGATTGAGTATTTGCTATCGAAACTACCTAGTTTCGATTGAGAAAAGGTATCGAAACTACCTAGTTTCGATTGAGTATTTGCTATCGAAACTACCTAGTTTCGATTGAGTAAAAGACATCAAAACTCCTAGTTTCGATGGATCAACAGGTATCGAAACTCCTAGTTTCGATTGAGTTAACTGGTATCGAAACTCCTAGTTTCGATTACTGGACTTCTGTTTGACAGAATCAGTCCTGCATATTTTTATGTTTTAAACTTGAATTCGACACACTCTTCTTGTTATCTTTCTTGCGTTTAAACATTTTGTACGTTTAGCTACGGTTTTGAAGAACATAATATGAAAAATATCGAGTTTTTACCTTAAAAACAGGAATGAAATTGATGAGAGAAAACAGAGAAAAGTCTTGAATCTTCTGCAGAAACACTTAAAATTCTTCTTAAAACAGCAAATTATGGTGAAATTCGCCTTGAAACTGGACTTCGAAATGAAGAGAATTGGAATGTTTGCCGTATGAAAATGAGAGATAAATGGGAATTGTGAGAAAAATGATTGAGGGGGGTATGGTTTTGTTTGAATTTCGAAGGTAAGAGGTATGGTCCTTCTCTGAAGATTGGTTGAGAAAGTCAAGGATTAGAGAGGGGGTTTCTTCTCTGATTTCGGCCGATTAAATATGTGGGTTGGGTTAATTTTCAAACAATTAGTTTTAAGTGTATTAATATTACTTAGAGTTTCAAATGGTAAATAAATTCGGTTGAGGTCCTCCACGGTATTATAAATTTATTCCAAAATAATTTACTGCTCCTCGTAAAGTTTGTGTAAAATAATATATATATATGTATATATATATTTTTCTGGTTATTTATTTTAACCACTAGTGTTCGAATTTAGTCGGGTTATAAGTGTATGTAAACCGGTAACTCCTAGAATTACCAAATGTGAATTGAGACCATGTACGGTCTTTGTTAGACCTTAATGTCTTTATTTGTGAAATTAAATAAATCACAAAAATAATTATAACGTAAACTTGTTTATAATGTGTACGGATATTGACCTGAAATGTCGGGTTGTCACATTCTCCCCATGTTAACAGAATTTCGTCCCGAAATTCAATTTGTGTCCTCTTGAACTGGTGCATCCTCAAACAAGGATGGGTATTTTGTTTTCATTTGGTCCTCTCGTTCCCATGTATACTCAGGACCACGCTTTGAGTTCCAACGTACTTTAACCAGTTTGATCCGACTACGTCTCAGCTTTTGAACCTTCCAATCTGATATCTCCATTGGTTGCTCGATGAAATGAAGTTTATCGTCAATGTGAATTTCATCAGGCGGTATGATCAAAGTCTCGTCTGATAGACACTTTTTGAGATTTGACACATGAAACGTATCATGTACATTGTTTAGTTCTTGTGGTAGCTTGAGTTTGTAAGCTACAGGGCCAACCCTAGCCAGTATTTCGAACGGACCAACGTATCTAGGGTTGAGCTTACCACGGTTACCAAACCTTGCAACGCCTTTCCATGGTGAGACTTTTAACATTACTCGGTCACCAATTTGAAATTCTAATGGTTTTCGTCTGTTGTCAGCATAGCTCTTTTGTCTATCTCGGGCCGCTTTCAAACGGTCCTTAATTTTGAAAATCTTATCAGTGGTTTCCTGGACAATCTCAGGGCCTGTCAAATGTTTTTCACCAACTTCCGCCCAACATAACGGTGAGCGGCATTTACGACCATATAAAGCTTCAAACGGAGCTGCCTTAATGCTCGTATGGTAGCTGTTATTGTAGGAAAACTCAGCTAATGGTAAATGAGTATCCCAATTTCCTCCGAAATCCATTACACATGCACGGAGCATATCTTCTAATGTTTGAATGGTCCTTTCGCTTTGACCATCTGTTTGTGGGTGATATGCCGTGCTCATGTCAAGACGTGTGCCCATGGCTTCTTGTAATGATTTCCAGATTCTAGACACAAATCTGCTATCTCTATCCGATATAATAGAAATTGGCACTCCATGCCTAGCCACAATTTCCTTGATATAAAGCTTTGCAAGTTTCTCGGTTTTATCCGTCTCTTTGATAGGTAGGAAATGAGCTGATTTTGTCAATCGATCGACAATTACCCATATGGTATCATAACCACTAGATGTCTTGGGCAATTTTGTGATAAAATCCATAGAAATTTGTTCCCATTTCCATTGGGGAATTGCAGGTTGTTGTAACAAACCAGACGGTTTCTGATGTTCGGCTTTTACTTTTGAACATGTTAAGCACTTACTGACATATGTGGCAATATCTCCTTTCATATTGGGCCACCAATATAATTCTTTTAGATCCTTATACATCTTATCTGAACCTGAGTGAATGGAGTACCTGGACTTGTGGGCTTCGTCCATAACTAACTCCCGTAAGTTACCAAAACGTGTCACCCAAATTCTATTCATGAAGTATAAAGTGTCATCTGACTTTGGCTCAAATTGCTTTATCATTCCTCGTAAAGCTTCATTCTGAATGTTTTCTTCTTTGATTGCCTCATGTTGTGCCATCCGAATTTGAGTAGTAAGATTCGTATGAATCGTCAATCCTAAGGCACGAACACGAAGAGTTTTAACTCGTTCTTTGCGACTTAAAGCGTCCGCTACGACATTGGCTTTCCCGGGATGGTACTTGATATCACAATCATAATCGTTTAGTAGTTCTACCCAGCGACGTTGTCTCATGTTAAGTTCCTTTTGATCAAAGATATGTTGGAGACTCTTGTGATCAGTAAAGATAGTACATCTTGTACCGTAAAGGTAATGTCTCCAAATTTTGAGCGCAAACACAACTGCACCCAATTCCAAGTCGTGGGTCGTATAATTCTTTTCGTGCACTTTTAGTTGTCGTGAGGCATATGCGATGACTTTGTCTCTTTGCATTAACACACAACCAAGTCCTTGGTGTGATGCATCGCAGTATACGACAAAATTTTCGATTCCCTCCGGAAGGGATAGGATTGGTGCACTACACAGCTTCTGTTTCAGTAATTGGAAAGCTGACTCCTGCTTGTCACTCCAATCATACTTCTTTTCTTTCTGGGTTAATGTGGTTAAAGGCAAGGCTATTTTTGAAAAATTCTCGATGAATCGTCTGTAATAACCGGCCAAACCTAAAAATTGGCGTACTTCTGTCGGAGTCTTTGGTGCTTCCCAGTTTTTGATAGCTTCAATTTTAGATGGATCAACGTGAATTCCTTCCTTGTTGATGACATGACCAAGGAAATGCACTTCTCGGATCCAAAACTCACACTTAGAGAATTTAGCGTAAAGTTTCTCGTTTCTGAGTAGTTCTAAGATTAATTTCAGGTGATGTTCATGATCCTCCTTAGTTCGTGAATATATTAATATGTCATCGATGAATACAATCACGAATTTATCCAAGTATGGCTTGCACACGCGGTTCATGAGATCCATGAAGACAGCTGGTGCGTTCGTCAAACCAAATGGCATAACTAGGAACTCGTAGTGACCGTAACGAGTCCTAAATGCTGTCTTTGGTACATCTTCTTCTTGGATTCTTAATTGATGATACCCTGAACGTAGATCAATTTTTGAATAGAAGCTAGAACCTTGTAGTTGATCGAACAAATCGTCTATTCGAGGAAGTGGGTATCGGTTCTTGATTGTAAGCTTGTTTAATTCTCGGTAATCAATACACATCCTAAAGGTTCCATCCTTTTTCTTTACAAATAGGACCGGAGCTCCCCAAGGTGAGAAACTCGGTCTTATGAACCCTTTATCAAGCAACTCTTGTAGTTGATTTGATAATTCTTGCATTTCAGAAGGTGCTAATCGATACGGCGATCGCGCAATCGGTGCGGATACTGGTACCAAATCGATTCGGAATTCGACTTGCCTCGGTGGTGGTAATCCAGGTAAGTCTTCAGGAAAAACTTCGGGGTAATCCCTAACGATTGGAATATATTCAAGTCGACGTTCCTTGGGTTTCTTTTCGACGACGTGAGCCAGAAACACGCAATAGCCTTTACGTAAACACTTACGAGCTTTCATGCAGTTTATCATCCTTAACGTTACTCCACTCTTCTCACCTTGAATCGAAAGAATTTCTCCGTTTGAGAGTGGGATTTGGACAATCTTCTCAAAACAAACAATCTCGGCATGATTCTTTGACAACCAATCCATGCCAATAACAACGTCAAAGCTTCCTAAATCAACGGGTAACAGATCTATACTAAATGTGTGGTTTTTAAGATATAAGGTACAACCCTGAATAACTTCTTCGGTATTAATTAATTTTCCGTTCGCTAATTCAATTGTATACTTTTGGTCTAGTTTACTGGGCTTAATACCGAGTAGGGACTTAAAGTCATTTGACACAAAACTCAAATCAGCACCCGTATCGAAAAGTATAGAGGCATAGTGATTATTTATCGGGAACGTACCAGTGACAATGTTTGGATCTTGTCGTGCGTCACCAGCCCCCATCACAAATGCTCTTCCACGGGCCTGATTGTCGTTTCGGTTCTTCAACTTTGGACAGTCTTTTCTGAAGTGCTTTGGATCTCCACACTCAAAGCATCCCTGATTCATCCTCCCTGTTCCTGGGTTGCCCTTTCCTGTTACTTGATTTGTCTTATTAGAGTTTGCATTGCTCCAACAGTTATGGGCTAGGTGCCTATACTTTTTACATTTTCCACATTGAGTACACCTTCCACTGTGATGATATCCACACTTGTCACACCTTGGTAGTGCTCCAAGGTATCCATTTTGTTCCACAGTGTTGGCGACAAAGGCTTTCATAGTTTCAGGTCTCTTGTAACTTTGATTCCTGTTTTGATTACTTGGTTTTCCAAACCATTTCCTCTTTTCTCCCGATCTTCCTTCTTCGGTCTCCTTCTTCTCAAACAAACCATCACGTACAGCATTATCCCTCAGCTTGAAAGCTAGAGTTATGGCGCTCTTGGCATCCATAGGGTTCGATGAAGTCACCAGACTTCGGATTTGAGGTGCGAGACCCCACAAGTATCTTTCAACCTTCTTGTATTCTGGGGTAACCATGTGTGGAACCAAGATTGCTAACTCATTGAATCGGTCAGTGTAGCCAGCAACATCATCTCCTGTCATTTGCAAATTCCACATTTCAGATTCGATCTTTTGTAACTCATTTCGAGGACAATATTCCTCGATCATCATGGCCTTCAGGTCTTCCCATGACAACTCATATGCTGTCTGCCTTCCCAAAGTCTTTATTTGTGAATTCCACCAGGTTAAAGCTTTATCAGTGAGTGAGCATGTAGAATACTTCACCATGCAGTCAGCGGTGCATTCACTGATATCAGTCACTGATTCCATCTTCTCTATCCATCTCATTAGTCCAACTGCACCCTCGGTGCCATTGAAGTTACGGGGTTTGCAAGATAGAAAGGCCTTGTAGGAGCACTTTCTATTTGGAGCATCTGTAGAATTACAAGTCATAACGTCAATAATTCGGATCATGACCATGTGTTACGGCTTATTTATTCTATTACCTCCGGAACCTCCAGCTGTACCGCTTCCTCCTGCACCTCCTGCACCGGTACCACTGCCGTTTCCTCCTCCACTATTTCGATTCGCCTCATACTGTTGCATGGCAGCAGCTACTCGCTGTGCTATAAGTTGTTCCACATTTGGAGAAATTGTCTCGTTGTTGTCTCCAGTAGTGTTACGGGGTGTGCTACGCTTTGGTGCCATGACGTTCTTTCTAACACATCAATTAAAAAGAAACAACATTATATGACAATAATGATAGCACATGGCATAAGGATACGACAACATCAAAACATAAACCATTATATACATAGTTAAAACATTCATAGTACATTGTTCCCAAAAGAAATGGATACAAAAGTGATGGGTTCTCATGACCTCATCAGTACTAAAGTTTTAAACTACATAATGTACTATGGGCACAACCCGCCCATAATAGGTTTAGAAGAAGAAGTGAGAGTACAATCCAATCATCATGGCAAGTCCTGCCATAACAAAGCTTGCTCTAGCCACAAATTCTGCAGCCAAAGTCCTTTCCTCCAGTGCTTCCACCATGTCTCGGACAGTGACAGTGAACTGCCAGTCCATGTCGGCTCTCAACTCCAGATAGTTAGTGGCATCCTGTATGTTTCGGGTGCGGTCATCTAGAGTCTGAACTCGAGATCCGAGTCCTTGACGAAGTCGCGTGGCTGCATCCCCCTGTGCCCGGATGTCATCTAGGAGATCATCAAGACGCTCCTCATGCGTACGAACGCGTGCTACTAGTGTAGGCACTGTGAGCTCTATGGCTTCCCCAGTGTGGGGTAGGGGTGTTGGGGAGTTAGAAGACTCTCCAATCTCAAAGGTAGATGGGATGCTCTCCATCTCCCTCCATCGGGCCAGAGTACGTGGCATCCAACGGATAGTTCCCACAGTCGGGTGGTAGCAGGGTCTTTGCCTAGGTGGTTCTTCACCAGCCTCCAAGTCTTCTGGGTCACGGGCTGCTAGATTCCTTTTGTGTGGAAGTCGAAACTTCTTCTTAGCACTTTGCACCTTAACTGGTCCTCCGCTTTTCTTTCGGTAGACGATAGGCGGTTTTCCCAAGGCGACTTTAGGTGGTGTGGAGCTACGGGTTTGTACTCGATTTTTGGGATGTGAGGCGGAACGTTCCTCGTTTGATTCAGTGTCAGAGACGGGATCAGAATGTGAATGTGACGACATGCTTATGACTACAATATCCATATGACAAAATGACTGGTTATACAATGCTTATGCAATGAAAACGTTTTAGTGAGTCATTTAGATTATAGACTAGGTTCCAATTTAGATTCCTAGTTCGCTATAATCAATGGCTCTGATACCAAGTTCTGTCACACCCCGCCAAGGCGGAAACGCGAGGCACGACGTTCACTAGTTTCCAAAGCATATGATTACCGCAAACACATACATGATAAATGGATACATAAATGAGTTTAAAGTTTTACATTACAAAATGTAAAATGAGTTTACAAAACATTAAGATTTCACAAATATGACTCAATTCAATGAGTTATACAAGGGAAATCCTCCTTGAGTAGTATCCATCGTGCATGCATGTAATCTACATTGCTAACCTTGAAATCACGTTCAGTTACCTGAAAAACATACTTAAAATCGTCAACACGAGGTTGGTGAGTTCACAGGTTTAATCAGATAGTTCTTTGCAAAATTTCATTGTTCGTAAATAGTTTCAGTTGTATGTGATAAACAGAATAAGAATTGTTGACCCATTTGTAAACTAGCTAGGAATACAAATAATATGTTCCTACATGAGGCGTAACCAAACCATGACAATTGTACACGCCCCTAATTTCGTTATCCGGTTCTATGCGGCCATAAATCCTCCAGATTGTGGTTAGCGCGACTAACCATGACCGGGAGACGTCACTCTCCATAGTACTATTCATAGGACCCTAGGCTACAGTTAATGGTTACTACGTTGTTCCAGGGGACTTTTCCGGCCTCAAATTGTTGTTCTCATCTCATGTAAACATACAAGTCGTGTCTTATTCTCTTGTTATCCCATAAAATAATTGTAAGTATGTTTTTCCCCCAAATATTGAAAACAGTAAAAAGGGGCCGTGAAACTCACCTTGGGTTTGTGTATATACTTGTGATAAAACTTGTTGTAGTCAACCTTGACTATTCGTACCCTAGATACCAAGGGTAAATTGTTGTTAAGACCAACGTCTTAATTGTAAATTGTTCACCGACCTTGTAAATCTGGTCGTTTTTGTTTGAATATCTCCTTAGTTGTTCAACACATGTTTTGTTATAAAATGGTTTTGAGTTACTGCCCAAATGGGACTGATGTACAGGTGTCGAAACTTCTTAGTTTCGATTGGGCATATGTGTGTCGAAACTACTTAGTTTCGATGGAGTGGTCAGGAGTCGAAACAACCTAGTTTCGATTGAGAAAAGGTATCGAAACTACCTAGTTTCGATTGAGTATTTGCTATCGAAACTACCTAGTTTCGATTGAGAAAAGGTATCGAAACTACCTAGTTTCGATTGAGTATTTGCTATCGAAACTACCTAGTTTCGATTGAGTAAAAGACATCAAAACTCCTAGTTTCGATGGATCAACAGGTATCGAAACTCCTAGTTTCGATTGAGTTAACTGGTATCGAAACTCCTAGTTTCGATTACTGGACTTCTGTTTGACAGAATCAGTCCTGCATATTTTTATGTTTTAAACTTGAATTCGACACACTCTTCTTGTTATCTTTCTTGCGTTTAAACATTTTGTACGTTTAGCTACGGTTTTGAAGAACATAATATGAAAAATATCGAGTTTTTACCTTAAAAACAGGAATGAAATTGATGAGAGAAAACAGAGAAAAGTCTTGAATCTTCTGCAGAAACACTTGAAATTCTTCTTAAAACAGCAAATTATGGTGAATTTCGCCTTGAAACTGGACTTCGAAATGAAGAGAATTGGAATGTTTGCCGTATGAAAATGAGAGATAAATGGGAATTGTGAGAAAAATGATTGAGGGGGGTATGGTTTTGTTTGAATTTCGAAGGTAAGAGGTATGGTCCTTCTCTGAAGATTGGTTGAGAAAGTCAAGGATTAGAGAGGGGGTTTCTTCTCTGATTTCGGCCGATTAAATATGTGGGTTGGGTTAATTTTCAAACAATTAGTTTTAAGTGTATTAATATTACTTAGAGTTTCAAATGGTAAATAAATTCGGTTGAGGTCCTCCACGGTATTATAAATTTATTCCAAAATAATTTACTGCTCCTCGTAAAGTTTGTGTAAAATAATATATATATATATGTATATATATATTTTTCTGGTTATTTATTTTAACCACTAGTGTTCGAATTTAGTCGGGTTATAAGTGTATGTAAACCGGTAACTCCTAGAATTACCAAATGTGAATTGAGACCATGTACGGTCTTTGTTAGACCTTAATGTCTTTATTTGTGAAATTAAATAAATCACAAAAATAATTATAACGTAAACTTGTTTATAATGTGTACGGATATTGACCTGAAATGTCGGGTTGTCACATTTTGTGTTACTTATGGAATGCAAGTGTTGTGAGCAAAGATGAGTGAAAAAAGGAAGAAAACTAGAGCTGTCAGCCTACCATCGCAAATTGCTATGCGTGGGTCCTGGTAAATATTTCAATGCAAACACCCACGCAAATCAGTAAGGAATTAAAAGTTATCAGCCTACCCACGCAAATTGCGTGGGTAGGGTCGCAAATTGCGTGGTCTGCCGGGCTGGTTCCGAAAATTTGGGATTTTGACCCCAAGAATACATCATTCCATCACCATCTTTCATGTTGGATCGATTTC
The DNA here is from genome assembly GCA_023525975.1 of Smallanthus sonchifolius. Classification (NCBI taxonomy): domain Eukaryota; kingdom Viridiplantae; phylum Streptophyta; class Magnoliopsida; order Asterales; family Asteraceae; genus Smallanthus; species Smallanthus sonchifolius. The sequence continues at coordinate 51,583,913 of CM042041.1, read as the reverse complement.
TAATCATTGTTGAAGATCATATGACGTCAATGAGATGCTAATCCACCTGTGGTTGTTTCCGGGTGTAGGATTGTTTTTGTAAGGTGAATTTTACATGGTTCATACTTTGATTTGGTTTAGACTTTGTTTAATCTTTCGGTTATTCGAATTCTATAGTTTACTTTGTTTGATTAAAACGATTTGGTTTTTTTAGATTTAATCCATTCATCAGTTTTTCGGTTTTATATCGTGAACCATTGAGTGTTTATGTTTGATGTTCTAAATCGGTAATTAGTTATTGGGAATTCAAGTTGTGTCAAGTATCCGGTTTTACAATCGTTGCTCAACACAGTCAATTATCTTGGTTGTTAGTTATTTATCGAACTTGGTAGTTCAACGAGTCATGTCTTTGTGATTTCCAATAAGTACAAACCAGTTATCACCGCACTTCCAATCTGAACCCGGAAGCAATCCGTTTTCTCATTATTGTTTTAAAAGTTTTAAAGTTTGTTGCTTTTTAATCTGAATCTAAATAGTTGTCATAATTAAACATTTCCACCAATTCCATGTGGATACGACACCCTACTTCACTATACTATAGTTTAAGGTAGCTAGGGATTATAATTAATATTGTTTTTTATTGACCTTGACATCGCGATCACTCGTGCCCACTTGAAAGCCGCCTTAGTATTTTTTACCAGCTATGAGTGGTCCGGGTTCAGTACCCGGGCACACAGGAGTTGACGTAGCGCGGCATCCGGACTCGGTGTCCAAATAGCCTCCACGTCAAGCCGGGTGCGTGAGCTACCAAGTGCAGTCCGAATCAGGAGCATTCTGGCGTGTCTGGATCTGGCGCGTTCTGGCGTATCGGGTACGTCCGGATATGCGTTTTGGCGGTCCGCGTCCCACTGCAGCAGCAGCTTCGCGTTCTGGAGTGTTATGTCGATTGAATAGTTTCCTATTGACTAGCTCTATTCATAGTTAAAAACTTGGCAGCTTCGAATCAGAATTCAAAAACCAAATAAAGAGCATTGAAGACGTTTAATTCTCTTTATTTCCGATTTTTAATTCTTCATTTGTTACGATTCTTTTTCCTGTATAAGTACGAAGGCATGATTGCCATTTCAACACACTGAATTTACATCAAACAGAACAACTTAGCAAGCGATTGCCTCGGTCATGAAATTCGTTTTCGTTTACAGTATTTGTATTTTTCTTTTATTTCCATCATAAAAGTATTGTAATTTACTGTTTTCTTATTTCTTATATTGTAATTAGAATTAGAATTTATACAAGCGTTAGTATTTTTATTTTAACGAACGGTTCCTACATTAGCATCCTACGCTGAAGTTCTTGGTCATTTGTGGCCGAACCGACGTGTAGGAAAGAGGGAGAAAGAAATATATATGGACGAACGCATAGGGATTGACGGAGACAATAAGAGGGGAAGAGAGAGGGAGGGGAGAAATCTTTCGGTGTCAATGAAAAGGCCTCACCGTGAGGCCCCATTGACAACGCTCTTGCAAGACTATATTTGGTTTAGATCATTTGAAGAAAAATACCTAGGCTAACCAAAGAATAATCTTTTGTGCGAGTAATGTACAGTCTAGTATTTTCTCACCCAATCTCACTCCAAAACGGAGTCAGAAATTCTTCAGTGATACTCCATATGAAAATAGGTCGTGATATGCTTTTTTCAATGGATTACAAAGGATCACCGACGAGAACAATAGTGGCGGATTATAAGGGGATCATAGTGATTGTTATCATGGCATTTTCACTAATGGATTGGCGACAAAGTTATCACCAACAGAGTGTACAGAGATTCCAGATGGATTATCTCATCGACAATTAATTTTATTTTAATAAAAAAAAAAATATTTTCCTTTCTATAAATGTAAATAAAATATACAAATAATAAAAAATGTACCATAACCAAACAAAATTGTAGTTAGAATAAAGCTTAAATACAAAATTTGTTTATATACAAAAGATAATTCTAGCTAAGCAAGGGTGGTCGTGGGGTGTTGTCAATTTTAATTGTTGTCTGGTTAATATTTCTTACATGGCCGATCAGAGCACGTGCATCGTCCATGCGTAGTGCCATCACCTTTGCCTTTGTCAGTAATGGTATGTTTTTCATGGGTTATGGTGTCTGTCAGCAATCAACTACGGATATTGCTGACAATTTATTTTCTTTTCCTATGAGTTTTTATTGTATCCGTCGGTAATTATTGTTTACGGAAGTCTTTTCTCCCTCTCCGAGTCTCTACCCCCTCTCCCTTTCTCTATCTACAACTACAATTATATTTTATTCAACCCGTCTAATACTTGTATTATATTTTATTCAACCCTTCATCTATCTATACTAGTTTACTTGTTTATTAGGCAGTATAGATATATAGATTTGTTTCTTGACTATTGAAGAAGTTTAATTAATTATAGAACTTGCTAATAACAATCGCAAATGAATCATATATGTTGAATACTGGTCCAACATAAAGATCTGAACGAGTTGTTTTTTATAAATTAAAATCTGCTTTTTATGTTGAATACTCGACAATTATGTGAATTACCAAAGTACCACAAGGTCCGACTTAATTTGAATTTTTTATCCGCTGTCCAAGATCATCAGTTACCGTACAACGCATAATGTCCCTTCAACATGAATTTACCCGAATGAGCCGAATTTTACCCGAGTTATTCGAGCTTAAACTTGAATCTAATGTGAGTTTATAATATATACACACACACACATATATATATAAACAAGGCATGTCAAAACAGGTGGGTTGTCGGGTCAACTGGGTTCATGTCAAACAGGACGTTCAAAACAATATCAATTTGGTTCGGGTCAAGACGGATTTTGACCAAAAGCCTTGAAATGAGTCGTTTTTATAAGAAAAAAAAAAAGAAGTATCAAACTGGTTTATACGCTGTATTTGCTTTTATGAAGGCTAGTGGGCAGTGCTCACCCATTTGGATTTGTTTTAAATTTATAAATTTTACTGACCCATTTTAACTCATTGTATAGTTTTGAAGTATTAAGTATACCCAAATTGACCCGTTCCGTTCTACGATATTAGTAGACCAAATGGACCCATAAAAACAATTTTTCCCTGAATTTACCAATTTCTCGAAGAATGGGCATAATTGCCTGGTGTACTTGAGTCGAGCTTGAAATTGTAAGGGTGAGGGGTATACCGGACATAAGAGCCCAATGAGGGGCGTGAAACACCGCCCCCTAGGGTGTGAGAGGAGCGTGAAAAGGGTGGGCGTGAGAATTCTCACGGCGCGGAAAAGGGGATTTAGCCAATAAGATTTATGTTTATATTTAATTAATAAAATTTATATAAATAAAATAAACAAATAATTAATTTTCACACCACTTTCACTCACATGGGTATACCCCTTACTATGTGAAAGTGATGTGAAAATATCAAATGGTGAGGTGGCGCCCATGTGGCGTGCACTTTATTTCACATGAGGCTCTCTCACATGGAGTATACCCCATGCCCTAAGGACCTGACACGATCTAATATGTAAGTTTTCTACATGTATGTGATTTGTAAATGCTAATATATCTAATTAGGGCTATAAAGAGGTCAGGATCTTATCAGCTCGAATTCAACATAGATGGTCACAGTCGGGAGGATTCACAATGACAATGCTGTGTGGTTTAATCAGCACAATGCAAGACGTTTTTTCATCATATCATCACAATTGACTACCAAAAAAATGGAGATAAATAGTAGGTAATTATTATCTATGGTCTAAACCCACCCTTTTTCTTCAATTGAAGATCTAATAAACCAATGAAAATATGTAAATTAATAGAAGATGGTTTACCTTTTCAAGTTTCAACTCCAGTTCCTAACTCTCTGCACAATGAGGCCTGCCCTCCATCTTTTTCCTCCGATACAGTTCCCTCACAAAGCGGCCTTGTAACACCAAGAACCCGAAGCCGATCAACCATATCATACAAAAACTCAAAGGTCAACTTGGATTGCTTGTTAAGATCTTCCCTCACCTGTGGATGAACCCTAAACCATTCCACCAACATTTTATAAACATGAGATCTAATCATCCTCCATGGCACAGGATATTTCTCACAAAGCTTCAAATACTCAACCACCAGATCACCCTGATCAACGGTTTTGAATCCAGCAAAGAGAGCCGGGTTTTCAAGAAGCGATTCAGCTGAAAGTACACCATCAGCACCTGTTTGCTCCAAGCAGTTCTTCACATCATCCATGTGACGGATGTTTCCATTTGCAAGAACTGGGATTTTAAGCTCGTTCTTAACTGCGCGTATGGCAGCCCAATTCGCTCTAATCTTTTTCCCGTCCTTTTCGTCTCTAGTGCGTCCATGAACCGCAAGCAGAGAGCAACCTGCATCTTCTAGCATCTTTGCATAGTTTAGAGTGTCTTGTAAGTCAGGAAAGATTCGAATTTTGCAAGAAACAGGAATATGGAGGTTATAAGCTAGCTTTTCAACTAATGATTTGATTAGAGGAAGATTATCCATTAGAAAAGCTCCATAATTTCCCCTTCTGGCTATACGTTGAGGGCACCTGCAAATGGGAGATGATTTGCAGGTCATCAGTATAAGGTAACTTACTCAATTGAACTGATGACGAGAGCAAATAGGCCTATAAACAAACTGAACGAACATGAACGTTGCGTGTTCATGTTCGTTCCTTTAACTTTAACCGAACAAATAAACAGCACGAACCCTTAAATGCACGGATTTTCTTGTTCGTTAAGAAAATGAAATTGTTTGTGTTTGACTGTTTGTTTATGTTTGTTCGTTAATATTTTAAACGAACATTTCACAAACATAAACGAACACGACGGACATAAACGAACACCTGTTTAAAGTTCACGTGAATATCTAAGTTAAAGTTTAAAATATCATCATCATGCTCACATCCAACATTTCAAAAGTAAACAAAGATTTCAAATTGATTTAAACTTAGCGTAAGGGTTTGAAACTATGAAAATCAAATTGATTTTAAACTAATAGTAGTAGTAAAGAAAATTTGAATGAATAATTATACGAACGTAAACAAACGCACATAAGTGAACGGAATATAAACGAACATAAGTGAACAATAGGACATGTGTTCATGTTCGTTTGTTTAATTAAATGATCAAAAGTTGGTGTTCATGTTTGTTTGGGATAGGAGATCTTGGAGACGTAGGATTAGGGTAATGGAGTTTAAGGGGAGGGCATTACATATGTTTTAGACTGGTCTTTGGTCTTCTCTTTAGCATTAGCTCTAGCCTAGCTTTACCTAGCATAGTTACCGAATTCGCTCAGGTAGCCGCGATCCACGAATTGGTTCGCGCTGTACCAAATCGAAAATCGTTTCGATCCAATTCGCTATGGTACGGCGAACCATTTACCTAAATTCTCTGTACCAACTTCTAATTCCAGTCGTTCCGAACACTATCCAATTCGCGATTTTGGTCAAGGAATTCGCTGGTTGTAGAAATTTAGGGTTCGCAATTTTGGCGGGAAATCTACTTACGGGAACAGCGACTGCCCACCACTGTTCCAGCCGCTGTCACAGCCGTAATTCACCTGCAATTCCAACTTCCAAGTACCTAATGTCTGAAATTAGGTCTGAAATTAGTATAATTACGGTCCTCACTAACCAATTTCATCACCAATTCTACTTCAATCTCAGAAATTAGTAGAATTGTTATGTTTATGTTTTTGTTTTTGTGTTTTTTCTATTTTGGATTAAATGGTATTTGAATTTTGAAGTTATGTTATTATTTGGAATTTGGCAAATATTATATTCTATTTGAACTTATGTTTTATTAGGGTACATCGAACCGAACTACATGGTACACCGTACCGGTTCGTACCGAAATGAACCTACCCCCCTCCGTACCGAATACGTTAACTCTAGCGAATTGCGTACCCGAACCGCGTACCCGTACCGGAGCGAACCGCGAATTCGGTAACTATGTTACCTAGCCTTAGTTGGCCTTAGCATTATCTTTCCCTTAGTCTTAGCCTTGGTTTTGACTTAGCCTTTCATTTGCCTTGGCCTAAGTTTGCCTTAACCTTATCTTTGCCTAGTTGTCGCCTTACCTTACCGTTTTTCTTGGTTTATAGACTTCCCTAAGACACTGTATAGGTACTTCATGCTTTATACTATATAGTATAGTCACACTATTAACATATCAAAGAACCTTGAACGAAGATGTAGTCCTGATTGCCTTAGCCACATTTTATGACATCTCGACTACCATATTGTATGTTCTGTGGCTTATCCCATATGATCTGTGCTTTGTACTTTGCTCTATTATGATACATGTACACGTAATGAGGTTTTCGGAGCCATGGGTCACACTAGGTGCAACCTCTCTATATCTTGGGATAGAGGAAGGGTTTGCCCTCATCAAATCCTCCCCATACCCTGCCAATAGCGCTACTATGAGTGAGACTTTACTAGGTATTTTGTTTGTTTGTTTATTACATAAACGAACTTCCCGCCAAAATGGTTCACTGAACGGTTAGTTAGTTTACAGGCCTAAGGGCAAATTCTATGAATTTTGAAATTTAATGAGCTTTTCCAACATTAGTTCAAGTATTATGCATTTATAACACATGTATGATAACAACAATGAACATCAATCAACAACTATGCAAGTTACCCCAAATTAATGTCGATGTAATCGCAATAAGCCTCGACTCTGCGTACTGCTTCTAGCAACGTCTCTGGATTATTAGCACAAAATTGAACAAACAACGGCCGATCTTCCTGACAATTTAAGAGATAATAAGTTCGGTGCAACACATGATGAAAGTTATAATACGTTTCTAGATCAATTCATAGCATAGATGTACCTTGCAGGTGGTGAATTCTTCAGACCGATACTTGGCGTTCTCAGAGAATATGCGAGAGTGAAGCATAGGCGTATAAGCAGCTTCAGCTCCGTGATTTCGACAGAGGATTCGAAAGGGTAGCTCTGAATTATCGACCATTGGAGCGACAATCAGCTTAGGTTCGCCTAGGTTTTTCCAATAGGACCAGGATTTTTCGATCCGAGCCTCTCGATTCAAGTATTCATCTGGACTGCCAAAAAATGAGGATTCCTTTTTTAACGACGGTTCCGGAGGAGAGGTTTCAGTTGTTTCGGAGCAGAGGGAATCGTCGGCGTTAGCCACGGCGGGGGATTCGGTGCGGTGTAAAGTTAGGGTTTGAGCGAGTGTTGATAAGTCCATGTGTTTGTGTTTGGTGAAGATATGGAGATTGAAGGTGGGGGATTTGAATCTCATGGCGAGGAAGAGGAGGCGACGGTAAGTGGAGCTCCGCCCATCGCCGCCGCCGACGAGTTTTGGAGGCAAAAGAGGGTACAAAGGAACCGTTTAGGTGCTTGCTTAATGAAAAAAATAAGGTAGCGGGTGGTCAGTCGTGGATCGGGTGGGGTACCAAATTACATCAAAACTAATTTCATCTTTATATGCGTTAAAAATTTTGTTACGTTTATGTGAAATGTGTTAGAAATAATTTTTCAATCCAAGTTCGAAAATTAACGGATTAAAAGTATATTTTAGGTAAAAATTAAAGTTTAGAGTCTAAGTAGTAATTATGATAAGTTAAAGGGTTCTAATATGTAGATTATAACCCTAGAAACCGTTTGATTAAGAGTCACGATGGTTCGTATATGTGTATATATGTATCTGACCAGAACATATTGTAAAACACACCTGTTAATTGCAAAAATTCATAAATCCGTTTAGTTGTTTCTTGTTCTTGTTGAATTATTTATTTGATATCTTGATATGGATATGCAAAGATGATCTCATGTTGGTTCTATACTCGTATGAGAGCGTAAGGCTCTCAAACGATCCAAATCATCTTTGCAATCCAATCAAGAAATTGGTTGGCGTTTTGATCAGACTTCACTGGTATGTGTTCTTCATTCAATCAGAAAAGTGTTTCTATTTTATTAGATCATTTTTTAATCTTAAGTCAATTTGAGAGGGCCGATCATCATGAGAGTTCGAGTTTTTCTGTTGTTTTAGTTCGATTGATGATACCGATTGGTTTTGTCAAGAGAAAGAAAGGGTATGTTTATGAATCGCAAGAAAAGAGGCGATGCAGTCAATAAAGACAAAATCGATGTATGTGTTTGTGTTAACGTTGGGACTATGGCGGAAATTTAAGAAGTATTAAAGGGATGTTCGGTCAATGTTAGTCAAAAAGAGAAGGATTGATTGTAGTGAAGAAATTGGTAAAGAGAATTGATGGTAGAATGTGGTTCGGAACCATCATATTGGATCAACAAAAAAAAGTTTGTGTTTTCTGTTAATATTCGTATTTGCCGTAACGAAGAAGGTGTTCATAGGAAACATCAAAAGGAAGTCAAGATCATAAAAACTTTAGATTGCTTGTGTTATTTACTGTTGTTTCGATTAGAGAAGTGTGTTATGGTTGCGGTACCGGAGATTCTTACGGATCATATACAAGTTCGGGAGAAGGCCATGCGTGTTCATGTGTGTATGCCAGATCCAAGAAGGATAGAGTGGCCATGGTTGAAAGCAATATTGAGTCAAGAGTACTGCGAGGAGATTGATAGAGGGAGGAACACGGTTGGATTCAAATAAACTTGTAGATGGATTTGGGAAAGAGATGAGAGTGTGGTAAGCAACAACAAAAGAGACACGGAACAAGAACAATGGAGATATGGATAAGATTCAAACGTGGGTTAACAAATAGGAGGTGATTGTTAGAAATAAGTGTTCAACAACCCAAGTTTGAAAGTTAACGAGTCAAAAGTGTGTTTTATGTAAAAGTAAAGTTTAGAGTCTAAGTTGTAATTATGATAAGTTAGATGGTCCTAATGTGTAGATTATAACCCTAGAAACCGTTTGATTAAGAGTCACGATGGTTCGTATATGTGTATGATGTGAGGTTAAATATTATGTGTATAAGAGTCTAAGGTTATAGTTTTAAGCGTTTAGCTTTGTATATCAAGTCTGTTTTATGTACGTTTGGTATTTGTGTCTACTATAGGTTTAATGTGCTAGGTGAGTGAGAAAACACGAGCTTAAAATCATGAGTATAGTAGCATACACGGGCCCCGGAGAAATTAAAGTCAAGAAAAGTCAAAATTGTGGAATTTAGGTTCTTCGCGCCACACGAAGATCAGGGAAGAAACGTTCGCGACACGCGAAGGCTAGTAAAATCCCACCCGACTAATTTGTTCTTCGCGCCACACGAAGAACGGCTATCCTAAGTTCGCGACACGCGAAGAAGTCGATTACGGCTCTTTTTGAGATAAATCCAATTATAAGCCATTAGGGATACATAGTCGAATTAACTTGTCATTCTACGATCCAGAGCTTCCCTAAGTGATTTTCAGAGATAAAGTTTCAATCTTTTGAAGTTTTTTTTTTAGGCTAGATCAAGTGATACCAATTGTTGAAGAATCGATGACGATGTCGATGAGCGGCTAACATCTTCGTGTCGTTTCCTGGTGTAGGGTCTGCTTGTAAGTGATATACCTAGGTTCCTACTTGATTTGGTCTGGTATTCTTGTAATCGTTTGATTGTTTGAGTTCTAGGATTGATTGGATTGATTGAACACATTTAGTTTATTGATTTATCGTACGCATCCGTTTTTTGGTTGTCTATCGTGAACCATTGTGTATCTATAATTAGTATTCTGAATTGGTAATTAACTACTGGGTAATTAACTTGTGTCAAACATCCGGTTTTACAATCGTTGTTCAATACAGTCGTTATTTTAATGTTGATTATTTATCAATCCGATTAATGAGTTATGTCTATGTAACTTCCAATAAGTACAAACCAGTAATCACCGAACTTGCAATCTGAACCCGGGAGCGATCCGTTTTCATTTAATAGTTTTTACAAAGTTTTAAAGTTTGTTGCCTTTTAATCTGAATCCGAACAATTTTCATAAAATAAACACTTTCCACCAATTCCCCGTGGATACGATACCCTACTCCATTATATTATACTTTAAGGTAGCTAGGGGTTAGAATAATTATTTTTTATTTACCTTGACAACACGATCAGTGTATATATGTATCCGACTAGAACAGATTGTAAAAACACTCATTAACCGCATAAATTCGTTTAGTTGTTTCTTGTTCTTGTTGAATCATTTCATTGATTTCTTAATATGGATATGCAAAGATGATCTCATGTGGATTCTACAAAATGATTATTACACTTATATTTACAAGTTAGAAAAAATAAAAATAAACCCCCAACCCCCTCCCCTCATTTAAGCTAGTTGTTGAGGTCACATAGAATGTTATTTATAAATTGTGTATAAATATTGTTTGATATATACATATAGATATATTGTTAAGTTTTATGTATTATATATAGTTGTTGTCCCACTGAGTAAAGCCAAGTTTACTCAGGCGTACATTCTTCCTCTTTATGTACGTCAGGTTACAGGGATTATTAGAAAGACTTGGCGAGAGTGTTCGAGAGAATAAAAGATCAAGAGTTTTTAATTTAAATAAATTGTAATGTTTTGTATGTTATTTCATTAAATGTAAAAGTTTTATTTATTAAAGAATTGATGTATTGAATTTTGATTACTGTATAAGTGACACGTCAGCCTAGTCGGGTTTGGGTGTTACAAATAAAACCTTAAAATTAAAGCCACCCTGAACAGTATCAGCATAGGTAAGACTAAAGTCGAACATATATGGTATGACTAAAGACAACATAAGCTAAGTACAAGCCAAGAGATATGAAGACGTAGCAAATACTAAATCTACAAGTTTTCCTAAAAATCTCTAGTCTTTATCCTACGTCTCAAAGCGCTCCTATTATAGGTCACGTCTTTGAAAAAGTGCAAGTCCAACAAATGATACCGAATTTGCTCCTCTCAAATTAGTTTTTACCTCAAGCTCTAGAATTTAAAAACCTTTCCTTGAAGTATGTAATCTCTCAATCTAGTCCTAAGCAGTAAGTGATTTTCAATTCTCCCCTGCAAACCGTTCAAACCTGTTTCCATCTTCTTTATATAAAACTTTAAAAAGAAAAAAAAGAACACAAATCGGCATTTTCCGCTTCCAAGAGCATCCGGTATACACATGTGATCCCTTCAAGTGATAATCAAACCTAACATTATCAATTGGAGTATAAGGTATACTCTTATTTGGCACTCTCAAGTGAGAGTAACTTTTATATTACGTGGGCGCCACGTAAACTTGGTTGATTTCTCACTTGGGTCTCATTTGGCAAAGTAAATAACCAAGTGAGTGAAACTCTTGTGAGCATTAAATGCAACAATTATTTTAATATTAATTTTTAAAAAAAATAAAACATAAATTCAAATTTCCTTAAAAAAATAAATTAAAAAAACATAAAATAAAAACTACATAAATTAAAAAAAAAAACCTATTTTTTATAAACCGTGTAAATTAAAAAAATATATAAAAAAACTAGTTTAAAAATAATTGAAAAAAAAAGAAAGAACTAAAATACATTTAAAGTTTATTTAAAAAAAACAAAAAAAAAATTACCTCAGCTAAAAAAAATAAAAGATAAAAGGGTAGGTGGACACTATATTTTATTCTCTTCTTTTTTGTTTGTGAAACAAAAACCTACAACATCAAATAACTTCCAAGCCCTTTCTCGCGTGAAACCCTTCACGGGTCCTTCACGCCCCTTCTCACGAGAGGGGCGGTGTCCCTACCCTCTCACGACGTGAGAGGCTCACGGTCACGGGTGCCATCTCGTGAGGGTATACCTCATACCCTTGGAGAGGAGGTGGTGCTATCCCATTATCACTTGGATCACACTCAATCACCCAATGCCACCTAATCACCCACTCCCTCATCTCTTGTTCTGAGATTTTTTTCACGCTATTTGATCATACCAACTATCACATATTCATATCACAAGGGGGTGGTGTATCACACAAGTGATGGTGTCACATGGATGTCATATCGGATCACGTAGGTAGATGATAAAGGTATACCGGATCCTCTAATGATAAGTAAAATCAGTAATCAGAAACGAGATGTAAGAAACGAGATGTAAGAATGATGGAGTATTTTAAGTTAAAAGGGTTTCAAGCTTTTATTACTAAAATCCCCCATACCAAGATATTGAATCCTTTATCTAGATTCCTAAAAGACCATACCAACATGACATTAATTAATATTTTTTGAAATGCTAGATTCTTAAAAGGCCATACCTAAATACTGAATCCTTTATGTAGATTCTGAAATATCATATCAACTTGCACCTTGAAAATAGTCCAAACCAGATATGGTGATGGTCACCAACATGATCGCATTCATCTCTTTCACCCTTTTTTAACATATTTCAACAAGATATTTAACTCTTTTTTTTTTCATATTGCACCTTGAAATTTTACTTTTTTTTATATCATAAATCAAGATATTTCTACCATTTTAAGTAAACCAGCTGCTTGCACTATCCCTAACTGTTACTAATTAATATAGTTAGTAATAATTAGTAATTACAGCTATATAATTCTTTGGCTCATACGAAGTAAAAAACTCAACTATACTATTTTATATTATGAATCATTATTTTAGATGCTTGAATATCACAAATACCCAACAAAAACTTGTATTTTTTTTCTATAAAGATGCTTGAATATCACAAACACCCAACAAAAACTTGCATTTTTCTATAAAAACCAAAGTATGTAACATGCATCTCCTCAAAGTTAGTATATGTGTTTATATTTATGATTTATTACATTGGCATGTCTTGGATGATAGATACATGGTGATGGATTATCATTTTGATCACATGCATGTTGATAGATCGTATTTCTAATAATAGTAACTTTGTTATTTTCAAAATCGGGTTTTAAGTTAGACATGGATCTTTTGTCATCTGGGTTTACAAAAGTATTTTTATATAAAATACTAGGTTAAAGCCTATGTTTTACATGGGTTGAATAAATACAACTTGTTATAAAGTAGTATTTTCTATGAAAATTTATATGTTTGATGTTATTAGTCATATGTGAAATAAGAAATAATTGAAATTTTCTTATGATTTAGTAATTTTTAATAAAATATTAGAATATATGTTAGATATTTAATTATTTAACATCATCATTATTTAATAGGATAGAAAGACGAAAAACAAAAATTTAGATTTAATCAGAAGTCGACACGTAGCAAATATAATTATTCATTTATTATAATACTAGCTTTAATCCCATGTGTTACATGTGGTGAAACGTTAACATTATATTGATAACTATCTTAACACATTTTTTTTATAAAAATAAAATATTGTATTAATAACTTTTTTATTTTGTTAAATGTTAAGATTATATGGATGATAGTAATCAAAACATAAAAAAATACATGAAAATACATTTCATAAATGATGTATTTTTACAATACATTAAATTACATGTAAAATAAAACCTTACAATGATGATTTACAAATTTGAAAATACTTTATTGTATGCAACATTTGACGTGATATTGGTAACTTTTCAATGTTTAACACCCACTAAATGCAACAAAGAATAGAGTTTCTTTTCCTCAATTATTGAAACCACAAATAGCCAAAACCGTTCGAAAAATAGGGCACAAACGGTGCGAACCTGATTGAAGCCAGTAGTGAGTCAAAGAAATCGAAGATAATTAATTTGGTCAACGATTTACTTGCATACGTTGTTTCTCCATTTTAATTAAATTGGTTAATTGAACTCTATCAGCCTTTTTGTATAAACTTTAACCTTGATGTTGTAACATATTTACAAATGCTTAATTTGTAATTAAATTTACATATCAAACTTAAGTTACATTTTTTAAAATCTCGTATTCTATACGAAAAATCTCGCTAAAACTTTAATATTTAATCTCTCATTTAAAATAAAATAAAATTTAAATTTCAACAATATATTGTCTTTTAAATTAAAAAATTTAAACTTTAAAATTTAAAAATCACACTCCTTAGTATATTGACACAATTTAAATTTAAAATTATAAAATTAAATATGAAAAAAATTAAAAAAAAATTAGAATTGAAGCCAAGCATATTTTTTTGAAAAAAAAAATCCCGTCGTTTAATAAAAAATTAAGTTTAAAATATAATACACTTTTAAAAATAAATATTTATAAGTTTCTTAATTTTAATTAAAAACTAACTATTAAAATTTTAAAATCAAAATAAAAAGTTTATTTATAAATATTAAAAAAAAATACTAATTAAATATTAGTAAACTTTATTTTAACACATATTTATTCAATACAAAAGTAGTCTTTTTTAAATCTCCTATTTTTTAATTCTTGATTTTTTTAATATTCAGTTTTGATGATAACTTAAAAATAAAATTAAGTTAATAGTAATAATGATGAATTAATTTGGTAAAATATTTATTTATGAAAATTTTTGAAAAAGTTAAGCAAAATATGAAAAATTTGAATAGTGAATTTAAATGTGATTTGGGGAGGGGGAAGTTGTGAGGATGAATATGGTGATGACAAGTGGCAAAAGATTTAGTTTTTTATTTCGAATAGGGATAGGTTAGAAACTCTATATATTATACAGGGTGAATAAATGCAGTGTTATATATACTTAGTAATAAAGATATAATATTACATATTTTTTACATATTACATATTTTTTTAAAACAAGTTTTAGAAAAACCTTATATAGTTATTTTTTAAAAATGTTTTATAAAAAGAATGAAAGAAATGTTCCAATTATAAAAATGTTTTATGAATAAAGCTATTTTTTTATTAAAAAACGTTTTATAAAAATAGTTATAAAAATCATTATTATTTAATAGGAGAGAGAGGTGGAAAACAAAAATTATATATATTTTTTATAAAAACTTGTATCATTAAATATGATGGAGAGACGATAAAAAAAATGTTGAGAGTGAACATGAAAACGACATGTGGCACTCCAAAACCTTTATTTATTAGTATGTATAGATATGTATGTTTTTGGTTTGGATGATTACTTATACTACATGCAAGTCGTTAGAACCGCTTTCTAAATAAGGAAAGTTTGTTGAATAAAAAACCAGGTTCTAAGCTTTAAAATGGTTTGCAAATGAAAATGTTTTTGTTAATACTCAAACATCTATTTTTAACCAATGGATGATTAAAAATGCTTTATTTGTTCAAGTGGATGTGTCTTTAAACGTTAGTTGTGTAGTGTTTGGATATTCGAACACTACTTCTATCATCAAAAGATATGTATTTGATAAATAGAAAGGTATATTTTTGCAACATGCATGATTTCCGTTACATGACTAATTGGTTATATTAATTTTTTAAATAAATATATTTTATATAGTCAAACGTGTCGTGAAGTCAAACACGGTCAAGCTTTCGAAAGTTAAACACATTTCATAACGAGTCGAGTTGGGTGAATTGATCATAAGTGCAAACCTTTCATAGAACTTACGTCCTTAAAACATTGTATGACATGGCTACTTCGGTTTGCGTTCAGGCATTATCATATATCTACTTCATACACTACTCGCATACTAGGTGAGTTTCACGGACTCTATATTAATATTGTTTTTATAATTGCTTTGGGGGAGAAAACATGCAAATCGTTTTATCATAAACATAGTTACCATATGTTGATTACATGAATTATCAGCATCAATATCAAAATCCCCTACAATCTTAAACCGTTAATTTGGGTAAGCGTGGTAATCGTGGATAGATCTATTTGAGTTGAGAACCTCACATGTTGGTTGGGAGCAAAGCAGATGCATTATTAGCTAGTCATTTCAATGTGTGTGATGTGTCATTGTATTCCTGGACAAACTCATAAAATGTCAGCTTCAGTATAGAAGTTTATGGTAATTCAATACAACTTATTATCGGATGGCAATTATCATTACTCTGCTATGGTTTTCAAATCAAACGTTTTCAATTACTAAAACCTGTGAACTCACCAACTTTTTGTTGACCCATTTGTGCATGTTTTTCTCAAGTCGTTGATTGCATGGGAGTTACAGGAGTCACAGGAGTCACATGGCATATAGGATCATGCTAGGGTCCTCTTCAATAAAAGCTTTTGATCATGGATGTCATTTTTCAAACATAAGAATTTACAAAATTTATTTATGGATTTATGTAACTGTCTGTGTGAGCTCCATTTATGTTTTAAACTTGGTTTAGTATTTCGAATGTTGGTTTTCGAACTCATATAGAAGACGTTCGATGTGATCAATGACTATGGTGTACATAAACGTCACACCCCGTGGTTTACGCTGTTGGCGGGGTGTGACAATATAAATATAAAAGTTAGATGGCTGGTTCCATATCATAAACCAAACTATTTAAATCTTAAACTGATCAAATCAACAGATTGATTTCGTAGTTTTAGTCTATTCGATTGGTTTCATCAATTAAACATGTTTAATACCATCGAGTCTTTTGTTTGAGTGGTAGCCTCATGACTTTTCAAATGAGAGGTTATTGGATCGAGTCTCGTTTGAAACAAAATGTTTGAGGTTGAGCCAATGAATTTTCTCAGTTGTGGGTTACCTCATTGGTGATATTGGACCGTGTCGTTTGTTCCGGTTAATAAAAAAAGTTAAACATGTTTAATATATTTACGGGAGCAAGTGTGGTTTGCAGCAGGCTTTCGTGACTCCATGTTGAGCCGATTTGATTGGACGAGCATGGCGGCAAGATCTCACCACTACCAAACTAACCCTTCAAGATAAGGCGCTGATATCTAGGTCTCTCGGAAATGAATCTTTTCATTTTTGTTTTTTAATTTTCCATGAATCATCGAACTTCTGCTCCTCCATAATAGGACGCCGTCAATTACCCCCCAATTTTGACTCACGCCGTTAAACCCACTTTGAACAAGAAGTCAACTCCTGAACCACAACCATATCCAGATTCATCCTCTGTATATGTTACAACTTACGACCTTTGTTACATGCAATTATATATTTACAAAATGTGACGAAATCTATTCAAATTACTATCATTTTCATTCAAACATTGAATAATATTAAAATGATTATATAATGTTCATAACTTATTCTAGAAATAGTCTAAATAAGTTGGAGACTTAGACTTGAAGCTAATCGGTTTAGGTTGACATGTGTAATATGTTGCAACTTCCAACTTAGACAATTGATTGAAATACATTTTAAAACATTAAATACATATAATTTTAGTTTTTTAGAACTATCAATGGTTACTCTACTTATAACTTGGTAGTTGTAGCGTACTTTTAATGTATTTTATAAGTGTTTATGCCTTATCTTGTAATATTTATTGTACACCTCTAAAAAAATATGAATTTATAACGTACCCTTTCTACACTAATTTATACTCATCCGTATATCGTAAACGGATCAAAAAAACTATACGGTTAACATATGTGTAAAAATTAGGCTTTTGTTTTTTACACAAGTAGCTAAACATGTCATGATTATACTGACCTGGTTAACCACTAAATTTACACATGCGGCCTTTGATTTTTTGATTTACCAAATTAGCTATTTATCGACTAAGACCATCAGCAACCATGTGTCAATGGCGCTTGTGTGACACGTCCATTATGAAGGGCCAAGAACCGCCTGTTACAACGCGAGTCTTTACATTCACATTAGATTATAATCATCATTCCTGTAATTTAACTAAAATTATTATTTTCTAAATTTATCTATCATTTTCTAAATTTTTTGATGAAACAATAGCTAATTTATTAGCTTTCTTTAAGTAACCTTTTTATGATTTTCCCATATGTTATTCATTCCACCAACCAATCATCCCAAACCGCCAAACCCGTTAACATAAACATGCTAGAAATTACGTATAAGCCCATCAGGTATTTAGACATTTATTTAGTAATTATAAAACTATAACTATTTTATGATTTTGTTTTTCTTATGAAACTTAAAATTAAAAAAAGTTATATAAATTAAATAAAATAATAAATTTATATTAATCTATAAAGAAATGAAGAATCTACGTGTTCTGATCTTTTCTAACTATTTAAATGAATTTAACTAAAAGGGTTAAATCAGTGATAGATACTTTTTTTTAATAAAAAAAAAAAAAAACTAAAAGAGTGATTCTTTTTTTTTTTTTTTTATAAATTGGGGTAACAGATCAATTACCATCGGTGAAACAAGAGTTACCATGCCATCGCCTATTTAAATCCGACGACGTCTCTTCATTCTTCAACGACTTCTTTTCTTCACAATAACAATGGCGACCACTGCAACTACATACGCCCTTCTCTTCTGTCTTATCCTCTCTCAAACGTATGCAACAAGTCACTTCTCCGTCGAACACGACGGCGACTTACGTGCAGAGAAATCGCCACCACGGCGGACAGAGGAGGAGATGAGGACTACGTATGAGTTGTGGCTGGCACGTCATGGCAAAACGTACAACGCCTTCGGAGAGAAGGAGAGCAGGTTTCAGATTTTCGCTCATAATTTGAGGTTTATTGATGAACACAATTTCTCCGGCAACCGGACTTACACCGTCGGGTTGAACCAGTTTGCTGATCTCACCAACGAGGAGTATCGTTCCATGTATTTAGGCACGAAGGCGGATCCTTATCGCAGGATTGCTAAGATGCAGAGAGGCGAAATTAGCCGACGGTACGCCGTTCAGAGCAACGAGATGTTCCCGGAAAAAGTTGACTGGAGAGAAAGAGGTGCCGTTACTCCGATCAAAAATCAAGGAGGCTGTGGTATGATTTGAATATTTAATTAGCAAAATATAGTTTTTTAGTAGTTGTTTATAATCGGTTAGAAACACACTTTTACCATGGGTAGGATTTTACTGGATATATTTGTTTGTTAGTTATTTGTTTATTTACAGGAAGATTAAGTTTCATTGAATCGGTGTAGGAAGTTGTTGGGCTTTTTCAACGGTTGCAGCTGTTGAGGGGATTAATAAAATAGTAACCGGAGATCTGATCAGTCTGTCTGAGCAGGAGCTTGTTGACTGTGACAACATAAACAACAGCGGTTGCAATGGCGGATCGATGGATTTCGCTTTCCAGTTCATTGTCTCCAATGGCGGAATTGACACCGAATCTGACTATCCGTACAAGGGCGTCGGTGATGTCTGCAATCCGATTAGAGTAAGTATCGTTCAAAATCATATGCATATATTCATCTGTTCATGAGTTTCGATTATCATAGTTCTTGTTGGGAATTGAAATTGAAATTGATATGCAGAATGAAGGAAAAGTTGTTAGCATAGATGGTTATGAAGATGTCCCTCCAATGAACGAGAAAGCGTTGATGAAGGCAGTAGCTCATCAGCCCGTTAGTGTCGGAATTGAAGCTTCTGGAATGGCTTTTCAGTTATACTCATCTGTAAGTTAAAAAATGTGGTTGGATAAATGTGTTTGATAAGTCGTGTTTAGATTAAACAATTTTACACGCATATACGTCAGAGTTTATATCTTTGACACGATAAATAAAGAAGTCGTATGTTAAATGATTCAACACGTTAACCTGACATAATTCACTATATATATATATAGTTTATAACAACTAATGAATATTTTATTTTTCAGGGTGTATTTACCGGTTCTTGTGGGACCGAACTGGACCATGGTGTGGTTGTGGTGGGATACGGTTCAGAAAACGGGAAGGATTACTGGATTGTTAGGAACTCGTGGGGAACCAATTGGGGTGAAGACGGGCATATTAGAATGGAGCGTAACGTGCGTGGTACACGCAACGGTAAGTGTGGGATAACTCTGATGGCTTCTTATCCGGTCAAGTACGGAAACAAGAACCCGAGTACCTCAAACAACGTTAATAGTCACCAGATTAGCATTATTTAGTTATTATTATTATATTGATATCTTAAAAGTGGAACCATATTTGAGTTCTTAGTATTTACCCTTCAATGTATCGTGATTGCTTTTGTAGTATCTTTTCGAATGTAGTTGTACTCTTGTTTTCACGGCATGATATTATACATATATAAAATGGTTTAATTGTTCACATCCCAACATGTGATACCCAATCTGCCCTTTTATTCCCCCATATATGGACTTGACTCGCAATACTGTCATACTGATCATGGCATGAAAGTGGGTATCTTCTCCAATATCTAGCTTTTATATAGAAAAATAAATGTTTTTCTTCAACATTAATATATTTGAAAACTATGGCAATTAGAATTTTATTAAACCATAAAAATAGTTTCTTTTACCATAAAAATAATTTCTTTTAAGGTGTTATACAATGATAGGCGTATTAGAACAATTTTATAAAAATAGTCCTGACATAAGTGACCAAGAGTCGTGTATCTACTTTTACTAACATATTTATAAAACTAGTATACTTTTGGAATTTCTGGTGCCTTTAAATACATTCTACGTAAATCAAAACTCATTTATATTTTTATGCATGCATCCATGATCCATCAAAACTTGCATATAATGTTGGATTTTATGGACCGACCTAATGGACAACGCGGCTGACCGGGCTATGACCCGTAAGAGTTACACCTAGGGCAACGAACATTTAAATCCACTTAACCCGCTTAACTGGTAATTACGAACTATTAGCAAGACGATATATTTTATATATATTCGTTACACGGGATTTATTATTTATACATGTTTATAAATAATAATTTATATTTATTTGTTTTAATCTTTTATAAAAACAAATTAAATGGTTTTTAGACTTTAATATTAACTATTGGGTTTAGGCCCGGTATGATTTTTATTATGTTAAAAGGATTAGAGTAATTAATATATATATATATATATATATTAAAATCCGATGGAGAATCGGAAGAGGAAAAGGAGCCGCCATTTTTTTTCCCTTTTCTTTTTATCGAGGAAAGCAGAAAAAAAAAGAAAAAAAAGGGTCATTCGTTTGGAGATTTTCGGCACCACCAAACCAACCCAAGCCAGACCCTGCCCCGCTGCTGTCCCGTTTCCGGCCAGCCCCGGCGCTACTCGTCTCTTGTGTTTTCAGTTCGTGATCTAGCATCGGTTCGTTGTACCTCGGTGTCTCGAGCGGTTATTTATTAACCACTAATGTATAATTAATCTCATCAGTAGATTAATTGTTTTTTTTGTGTTTGCGTGTTCATAACCAGATCCTGTTCGGTTTGTCAGTGCTGTTAAATAGGTTATGATTTTATTTTCCGCTGCGTATTTATTAATTAACTGAATTAATTAATTTCTCTGTCAAAACCCGTTTTTTTTACAAAAGTCAAACTGATCACCGCTGAATCCCAATAGTGGTATCAGAGCCTGGGTTATAACACGCAAATCGGAACCGGTCTGGTTTTACCGGTTAGATTAATCACAAACTTTAACTATCTTAAAGTTTCTGATCTGATCTGTTTTTGGGGCATTTTTTATTTATTAATTTGGTCGATTTTAAATTTTTTTTATTTGACCAAATTTATTGTCCGTATGTTATTGTGTTGAATATGTAAATCTGGCCCGACCCATGTGATTGAGTTGTTTGTGTTTATTATTCAGTTTTTGGTTTTATGGTTTTGGCCCAATTTTGATGGCTCAAAGTTGTAATAGAATAGGTTTTTTTATTTTATGTAATGTAATAAAAACTCGAAGACAAATATGAAGACGCAACAGGAATCATGTAGTCAGTGGGAGTCATCCGAGACAACCAGATGCACGGAAGTCCATCCTTGTGGTTGTTTTAATTTTGTAGACCCCGTGACCCGTTTGGTCTTGCTAACTGGCTCTAGCAAGATCAAACAAACTTGGCCCTAAAAGATTTACATGTTTATTTGCTTTATGGTTGCTTTTAATTTTTTTTATAACTTAAATTATTATAAACCAACCAAACACCAAACGTTTTAAAAGAAGTTTTAAAATGTCACAATCTGTCACCACAAGTTCTAATTTTACAACTTGTAGAATTTTATAAAAATTAACAATTGCTTGTTTTTATAAAATAAATAACCGCTAAAGTTTTGCAATTTAAACTAAATTTAATTTCAAAACTTATAACTTAATAGTTTCAACTATTAACTTTAACTGGTTATTCAAGTCGCGACAAACTTAGTTTTAATAGGTTATTTAAAATTAAGTGTCCTGAGAGATGAAAGGGTTCATCAAATTTGTCATGACTTTAAATAGTAAAACCGGCTTATACAACACACGTATGATTTAATCATTCGTTGTGTTTAACCCTATTCGGTAAACACTAAAATTGGAACCCATATTTAAAACCAATGGTCTATGTCATCCTATTATAAGGAACACTTGGAGCATAAAATGAAACATCGGTGTTTGGAGCCACAGCACCGCACTGGATGCGTAGTTTATCCTTCCAAGGCGCAAGGGTTTCGTTGACACATCCGGCCCTTCCGTAAGTACCTGTTTTAGGACGACTATTACTTTTCTCTCTTGTTACATGCCCCAGCTGTCAAGAGATTAAAAGTGGGCATATATGAGGCTAAACGTATCAATGCATAGACATGTCTTGTCTTAGCGGCCTCATACAGGAGAGTTATGCATCTTTCCACAATTGACACTAATTGTCAGTCTAGTTACCCACTTACTAATGTTGTATGCCACAGCTACCATTAGTGACTGATTTAGCTAGATTCTCACTCCTTATTCTAATTTCTGTAATTGGGTCATAAATTAATAAGGACTTTTCACTTTCTTTATACTAATTTATTTTCTTTGCTTATCTTGACAGATGTCTACTGAAAATAATAATACTAATAACTCCTTCGCTCTCAAGTCTATCCTTGAGAATGAAAAGCTGGATAACACCAACTTTCTCTCGTGGCAGTGCAATCTGAGAATAGTTCTCAAGATGGCCAAGAAGCTCTATTTTCTCGATGCACCAGTCCCTGAGGCACCCGATGGTAACACGGCTGCCGCTCGTAAGGCCTGGGAAAAACAAAGAGATGATGCCACTGAGGTGGCCTGCCTTATGCTAGCCTGCATGTCCCGTGAGCTCCAAAATAGCATGGAGGACCTGAGTGCCTTTGACATGATTGAGCAACTTAAGGGCATGTTCCTGAAACAAGCCCGACAAGAACACTATGAAACCATGTCTCAGCTCATTCGTTGCACGATGCAAGAGGGCACGCCTGTTAGTACTCATGTACTTAAGATGAAAGGGTACATCGACCAGATGAACAAACTTGGATATCCCATGAAGGATGACATGGCTACTGATTTCATCTTAAACTCTCTCCCAAGCTCCTATGCTCAATTCGTAATGAATTTCAACATGAATGGCTTGGAGAAGACAGTGGCCGAGCTACATGGTATGCTCAAAACGGCCGAGATGAATATCCAAGGAAAGAAAAATCAAGTTCTGATGGTCAGATCTGCTGGTGTTAAAAAGCCTAACCCCAAGAAAAGAGGTTTTAATAGCAAAGGCAAGAAGAAGGTTAATGTTGTTGCCAAGCCTACCACCAACAATAACAAGAAAGCTTCAAAAGCACCCCCTCCTGAGGAGCGCCAATGCTTTGAATGCAACAAAATGGGGCACTGGAAACGTAACTGTCCTGAATATCTAGCCAAGCTGAAGCTGCAGAGGGCCAGTGGTGAGGGCACCTCTTCAGGTATTCTCATTTATGTTATTGAAATTTTTACTCTTTCTAGCAACACATAGGTATTTGATACCGGATGTGGATACCACATCATTAATGTCTTGCATGAGCCTAAAAGTTGGAGGAAGCTGAAACAAGGCGACATGGAGCTCATCGTTGGTGATGGGAAAAGAGTACCAGTTCTTGCAACTGGAACATATCATCTCTCATGTCCTTCTGGCCTTGTGGTTGTTTTGAACAATTGTTTGTTTGCACCTAGTTTAACCAGAAACATTATTTCAGTTTCTTTATTGTTTGAACAAGGATTTAAGTACGTTTTTAATGATATTGCTATTTCTGCCTACTTAAATGATATCTTTTATTTTGAGGCTAAACCTCAAAACGGTATTTATGAGATTGACGTTCAAACTGACAATAACATATATAATCTTTCTAAACGTATCAAATCTGGCATTAATGATACTTTTCTATGGCATTGTCGACTTGGCCACCACATAAGCAAGGCGAAGACTCCAATCCGAGGGAATTCTTGAACCTACCGGACAGGACTTATTTGATAATTGCGAGTCTTGTTTAGCTGGCAAACTCACAAAGGACCCTTTCACCCATGTTGGTGAACGAGCCAAGGATCTGCTAGGACTTATACACACTGATGTGTGTGGCCCTTTCAGAACCATGTCTAGAAATCATGAAAGATACTTCGTTTCATTTATTGACGATTATAGTCGATATGCTTATGTCTATCTTATGAAACACAAGCATGAAACATTTGAAAAGTTCAAAGAGTTTCAAAACGAAGTAGAGAAACAACTCGATAAATCTATCAAGACACTTCGATCAGATCGAGGTGGCGAGTATCTCAGCTTAGAATTTCTTAATCATCTGAAGGAGCACGGAATTATTTCTCTGCCCACTCCTCCTGGCACACCCCAACTTAATGGCGTGAGCGCGAGGAGAAATCGAACCCTACTTAATATGGTTCGATCGATGATGTGTAGAACTAACTTGCCTCACTCCTTCTAGAGTTATGCTCTTATGACCGCCGCCCGCCTTGTAAATCTGGCACCGACTAAGAAGGTGGACAAAACCCCATATGAGATATGGCACGGGTTTAAACCCAATTTGTCTTACCTTAGAGTATGGGGATGTGATGCATATGTCACCAGCGATTCTGATGACAAGCTCGATCCCAGAGGCGAAAAAGTTGTTTTCGTCGGTTACTACAACAAAAGCGGATATTATTTCTATCATCCTGATGCAAACATTGTTTCCATCAAAAGGAAAGGATGCTTTCTCGAGGAAGATCTTCTAAATCGAGGAACCGGAAATAATATTATGGATCTTGAAGAAATTCGAGAAACACAAACAACCGCTGAGGAAGTCGGAGCGTCTGATCAACAAGAAGTTGTTGCTGATGAATCAGACATAAACACAAACGTTCGCAGAAGTAGCAGGTCTCGTAAAGAACCTAATAGATACCTATGGAATCTTGAAGCTTCTAAAGTCCTGTTAGTAGCTGAGTCAAATGACGAACCTACAAACTACAAATCTGCTATCTCAGATCCTGAATCCGAGAAATGGCTTGAAGCCATGAACGCCGAGATGCAATCTATGCGTGATAATCAGGTCTGGGACTTGATTGAGCTACCCCCCGGTTCTCTGGCAATAGGGAGCAAATGGATTTTCAAAAGAAAAACCGACATGCATGTTAATATACAAACCTATAAAGCACGGCTAGTTGTAAAGGGTTTCACTCAAACTCAAGGTATTGACTATGATGAAACTTTCTCACCCGTTGCTATGATCAAATCGATCAGGATACTGCTTGCCATGGCCGCGTACCATGATTACGAGATATGGCAAATGGATGTCAAAACCGCTTTTCTTAATGGACATCTCTCTGAAGATGTCTATATGGTTCAGCCTGACGGTTTTTTTGATCCAAAGTATCCTAGTAGGGTCTGCAAACTGAATAAGTCCATTTATGGACTTAAACAGGCATCTCGAAGCTGGAATCTTCATTTTGATCAGAAAATCAAAGAATTTGGTTTTGTCAAGAATGAAGATGAGCCTTGTGTTTACAGAAAGGCTAGTGGGAGCACAATATCATTTCTCATCTTGTATGTGGATGATATACTGATCATTGGAAACAACATCCCTGTGCTTGACAAAGTCAAACAATGGTTAGGATCTTGTTTTGCAATGAAAGATCTTGGAGAAGCAGCTTACATTCTAGGAATCAAGATCTACAGGGATAGATCTAAGCGGCTTCTAGGGCTAAGTCAGAGTACTTACATAGACAAAATGATGACATGCTTTAGGATGGAAAACTCCAAGAAAGGAGGTGTTCCGATGACTAAAGGCACTGTATTGAACAAATCACAATCTCCTTCCACGGACATTGAAATTAAGGAAATGGAAGCAATTCCATATGCCTCAGCGATTGGTTCTATCATGTATGCTATGTTGTGCACTAGACCTGACGTCTCGTATGCTTTAAGCATGACCAGCCGTTTCCAGCAAAGTCCTGGCATTGCCCATTGGACTGCAGTCAAGAACATCCTGAGGTACTTGAGAAGGACTAAAGACATGTTCTTAATATTTGGAGGAGTGAAAGAGGAGCTCACTGTACGGTGTTACACTGATGCTAGCTTTCAAACTGACCGAGATGACTCTCGCTCACAGTCAGGTTTCGTATTCACTCTTAATGGAGGAGCTGTCTCATGGAAAAGCTCCAAGCAGAGTGTAGTGGCGGATTCAACCACCGAATCTGAGTATATAGCCGCATCAGATGCTGCTAAGGAAGTTGTTTGGATGAAGAAATTCATTACTGACCTCGATGTGGTTTCGAGTATTCGCCAACCAATCAAGATACGTTGTGATAACACATGTGCTATAGCTCAAGCCAAAGAGCCCAGATCTCATCACAAAGCGAAGCACATTCAAAGGAAGTTCCACTATATACGGGAAATTATGGAACGTGGAGACGTCGTGATAAGCAAAGTAGACACAGATCAAAACTTAGCGGACCCGTTCACTAAGCCTATGAATCAGGAAAAGCATGATCAGCACAGAAATGCTATCGGTCTTAGTTTTGCTAGCGATATGTTTTGATTTAGTATTTTGAATGTGCGAACATTTAAACAGTTGCACTTTTGAATTCTTTTGGTTTACTGATTTAAATGCAATTCTGAATTCTTATAACTGTGTTCGATTTTAATACGTTTAGTCCATGAATCTTGTATTCTTAATTATCCGTAGTCGATCAGAATCGTCGGAACGACTCTGAATTAAGACTATTTTGAACTTGGACTCAAGTAGTTGACTTCCAACTTCACAGACCTCACCTTGGATGACGTTGGATGTAACTCGTTTCAAATCATCTTCATGGATTTTAATCATAAGATGTTTTTGATATTGGTATACTCATTTAGTATCCTCTGACTTGAGATGTATACTAGAACTTTCGTTTACCAAGGATTGTTCTTTAATCACTGTCAACCGCTGTCGCGTAACTGCCAGTCATAAAGGCATTTGTTAGGAACAGATCTGAAGTTCAGTGGGAGTTGTATGTAGTCAATAATGGATTCTGTACTCTTGCATTATATGTAACAGATAAGCATCGTGGCGCCCTCGTTGATTCAAACTGGTGAAGTGTAAGGCCTTACCCAAACTTACTGTGTGTTTGATTGGACCACTTTGATTCTTGATCGAGAACAATAATAATTGAACGTCATATGAGAATGAACTAAATCCATGTCTCATTGATTCAATTGATGTTTTATACGGAAAGAATGAATGACAACTATTGCCATAAGTCTATTGTCTTGCTTTAGTTAGCTGTTACTAACACCGAGATATTTGGTTAATGACTTTAAAGCGTCATACCTTGTTAGGGACAGCCATGTGCAGCTAGAGCGCCGCTGACTGTTTGCGTTGATTTATCGTGGATCGTCCAAGTGGGAGATTGTTGGATTTTATGGACCGACCTGATGGACAACGCGGCTGACCGGGCTATGACCCGTAAGAGTTACACCTAGGGCAACGAACATTTAAATCCACTTAACCCGCTTAACTGGTAATTACGAACTATTAGCGAGACGATATATTTTATATATATTCGTTACACGGGATTTATTATTTATACATGTTTATAAATAATAATTTATATTTATTTGTTTTAATCTTTTATTAAAACAAATTAAATGATTTTTAGACTTTAATATTAACTATTGGGTTTAGGCCCGGTATGGTTTTTATTAGGTTAAAAGGATTAGAGTAATTAATATATATATATATATATATATATATATATATATATATATATTAAAATCCGATGGAGAATCGGAAGAGGAAAAGGAGCCGCCATTTTTTTCCCTTTTCTTTTTGATCGAGGAAAGCAGAAAAAAAAAAGAAAAAAAAGGGTCATTCGTTTGGTGATTTCCGACACCACCAAACCAACCCAAGCCGGACCCTGCCCCGCTGCTGTCTCGTTTCTGGCCAGCCCCGACGCTACTCGTCTCTCGTGTTGTCAGTTCGTGATCTAGCATCGGTTCGTTGTACCTCGGTGTCTCGAGCGGTTATTTATTAACCACTAAGGTATAATTAATCTCATCAGTAGATTAATTATTTTTTTTGTGTTTGCGTGTTCATAACCAGATCCTGTTCGGTTTGTCAGTGCTATTAAATAGGTTATGATTTTATTTTCCGCTGCGTATTTATTAATTAACTGAATTAATTAATTTTTCTATCAAAACCCGTTTTTTTACAAAAATCAAACTGATCACCACTGAATCCCAACATATAAATCCACGTATGTGCATGATCCTCATGTGTAACAAAAAGTGGAAATTAGATGGGTGTATAGATCCACAAAAGGCTTTTGGATGGAAGTGAGTGGATATCATTTGTGTAGAACCGTGTCCCTAATAAAGAAAAATATGAAGGCACATATTTTATCTTTTTAACAACCAATCTTGTATATACGAATATAAAAGACGCAGCAAACATCAAAAGGAAAAACTACATGAAAACAAAAAAATCAAATTCTAACTACTTTTTTCAAACAAGGGTTATTACAATTAGATCTATTCTTTATCCACAAGAACGAGTCTTCTTTTATCATCTCCTCCGATTTAAAGATCGAGATAAAGATATCATTAAACTCCTTCTCATTCCTACATTCATAACCAAATCTTCGAAATAGTAGCAAAGAACACCACCCTAACCAATTTATTTCACTTCTTAGAACCAGGTTGTTTGTTCAAGGCTTCAAGAATATCCTCAACAGAGTGTAATTGGGCAGGCACCCTAAGCCTAAGGAGAAAATTGCCAAAATGTCCATTTTGAAACAAAAAAAATGCAAAAAAGTACATTGGCTTTTCAAAATTAAAAAAATATCCAAATCCAAATTCTACCAATGGAAATGCGACACGTGTCAAACCTAAGCCCTTGTATAGGCCAAGCCGCTAAGCCGAGCCAAGCTATTACCGACTTCAATACAACCGGCTAAATTTCGATATCCAATTAATTGTTGACACGTGTTACCGTAGCCTGGTAAAACCTATTAAAAGGCTCCAACTTTAAACGGCTATATCTTAGGAGCCCGGCTACTCAATAGCGTCTAAATCTAATTAACCTAATTATTGAGTAAACTAATGTTTTTAATTCTCATAAAAGTAATTAATTTAAAAGTTCATTAAAGTTGTAATGACTCACGCATTACGAAGCCGGCTATAGCATAGCCGCCAGTGGCGGATCTAGGAAAAAAATCCAAGGGTATCGGTAAAAAAAAATTTAATACATTCAAGTAAATGAAACAAAAAAACATGATATTACAAAATGATAAATAAATACCTAATAGATGATCTCATTAAAATTGTAATAACTCATGTATTACGAACCCGACTATAGCATAGCCGCCAGTGGCGGATCTAGGAAAAAAGTTTAGGGGAATCAGTCAATTTTTTTTCTTACATTCAAGTAAATGAAACAAAAAAACATTATATTACAAAATGATAAAGAAATACCTAATAGATGATCTCATATTTGTCCTCTTTGACGCTTGATAACTTGAAATCTAGCCATTACATCGTCATCTGTCACTTTATCAAATGTTTCTCTTTCGATCACACAAACTAGAGCATTGTTAAAAAGTCATCACCCATTCGATTGCATAAATCCGTCTTGATAAACTTCATTTTAGAAAAATATCTTTCAACGGTTGCGATTGCAACCGGTAAAACCAAAACTAGCTTCAATATCTGATAAACCAAAGGACGAGATTTATGTTTTCCGGTTTCCACCATTAGACGAGCAAGGTCACATATTCCATCCAAATTTGCAAATCTATCATCTTTCTTTACACTATGATAAAAGACCTTAAGATCACCCAAAAGACATCCTCTTTCATTCGTGCTAAAATCATTCGGATACATATCAGAAAATTCCACTATCTTAGATGTGTCAAACTTAGAAAACCAAGCACAAGGATTTAAACCCGACATATTTTCTATCAAAGTAGTTGTTACCTCCTTGAATCGATTTCCCATTTCTTGAATTTGCATATTCAAAACTGTATTAAAGATTTCAACTTCAAAATGATGTCCATTAGTAATGACATTCTTTCGGTTTCTTGGGTTACCATAACTTTCCATCATATCTAACATCGTAATATTGTATTTTTGATAAAAAGAAGCCACTTTTTTCAACATCTCATCAAACCCTTTTTGTCTTAACTCATTCAATGCTCCTTTTGTTATGTTTATCATCTTAACCGCTTCTAATAAGTCTTGACTTTTTTTGAAGATGTTTTGAGAGAGCATTGGCGATGCTTAGAACATCTTCCATTAAGTGTGCGTAAAAAACAAATTCAAGTTTTTTAAAATATGAAAGAATACCTTTTGCATTAATACGTTGTTGAATGCTATCTACTTCTTCTTTAACATAATGAAGTACGTCAACAACTTCAGGAAATAATTTAATCAAACTTGTGATTGTTCCATGATGAGAACCCCATCGTGTATCTCTGGCTGGTGCAAGAGAAACCTCTTGGTTTAATCATTTTCCGGTCTTAATTACACCTTCAAATATATCTTTTTCCACTCTCTCTTTTCTTGCCTCGCGTAACATATATTTTCGTTTGCAAGAAGCAGAAATCGTATTAACAACCATGGAAAGGTATTCATAGAAACCTTGAACACTGGGATGTTTTTTTGCAACAGCCACAATCTCATAATAAAACTCTCTTTAATAACTCCGAGTTTATCAACATATCTCACAACTACAGCCATTTGTTCCTTCAAAGATACGTCACTAGACTCATCTATTAACAACCCAAACACATCATCTTTAATTTCTTCGCAAATCATTTTGGTTACTTCTTTTGCAAAGCAATCGATAATCTCTTTTTGTATTATTGGAGCTGTCAATTTATTGTTCTTTATTGATTTCCCTAATGTATGCTTACCAATCTCCGGGTTATTATCACTAAGGAACTTTAAAGCTGAAAGGAAAAGCCCTTTAGAAATAGATGTTTCCGATTCATCATGACCACGAAATGGTAAACCATTTTCTAACAAAAATCTAGCACTACGAACGGAACCCATCAATCTTAACCTATTTGCAAGTTTTTCTTCTTCAGTTTATGTATTTAATTTCACATGAATGGATCGCTCTTGTTTCAAAAGATTTTCACATTTTTGCATACCCTTATTATGAGAACTGTTAACTGATCCAACATGATCTCTTAAGGTAACCCTTTACTCCAATTATAAAAACCTTCACTTGAAAAGGTATCTCTCCCACCTTGATTACCAAGGGTTTCTTTAAACAAGTAGCACTATAAGCAATATGCTCTGTTTGCTTTAATACTATACTCTAATCACGGATATGTATCAAACCATCCTACAACAAAACGTCTAGCCTGACCGGAATACATTTTGCTTGAAAATATATGCTTTCGTGATTGAAAAACCTTTTTAATAAGATAATGTCTTCTTACTTCATATATTTGATTGGGTTGATAGCTAGCAATAGGTGGCCTATCAATGGGATCCGAAGGAAGATTCAAATCAATTATATTTGGTATTGAAGGATTTGAAAGAATATTTGGACTTTCATCAATGTCAACATCGGGAATATTTGGACTTCCATCAATATCAACATTAGGAATATTTGGACTTCTATCAATATCAACATCATCTTGGAATTTTCTTTTAAAAAACTTGCCAATTTGAGTTTGTTTAGTTTGTGGTTTCATCTTACCTATAATTAAAATATCAAATACACGATAATAACTTGTTAGCTAAACTCTAACCTAAAGTTCAATTTCACCCAATTGCACATTTATACACAAATCCTAAAATTGCGTATAAACCCTAAATCAAAATTAGTAGAATACCTTAATGAGGATGGAGGAATTGATTGGAATAGCGGATGTCGGGCGGTTGTGCGATGGTGGTGCGGTGGTGCTCCAGCTGCTGTGTTCGTCTTGTTCTCAGGTCTACGTTGTGCCTTCTTTTTTTTTTGGTCGATGGCAGGTAATAATGAAGATGGATTGGATTATTGGAATATGGATTGGAATTTGGGTATTGAGCTATTGGGATTTGGCTATAATTAAAATATGTCTTGGGTTTATAAAGTTTATATAATTAAAGCCTAAATTACAAATTTAATTAGTAGAATACTTTTTTTTTAATTTCTTGGGTTTTTATAAAGTTTGTGATTTTAATAAAATTTTAAAGTTAGTGTTGGGATTTGTAAGAAAATTTTAGGGGTATCAAAAATTTCGTTCAGGGGTATCAGTAAACATAAAACGGTAAAAAAAATCCAACTACGCGTCGAAAGTTGACGGTACCCCTACGCTCCCCTTAAATCCGCCCCTGATAGCCGTCGTCCTACTCCATAGCCGGAGATTTACTCTAATCATCGTGTTCCAGGTGAAGATGTTAGGGTTATGGATTTGGTTAAAGATTTTGTGGGCGTAGGACATGGGTGCGGCGAGGGAGACGAGAGTGAACAGAAGGTGTTTGCCCATTCAGGGGCGGAGGATATAAGGGGCCCTAGGGGGCCCCGTCCCCCCTCCCCCCCCCCCACCCCCGCTCCGATTTTTCGCTCAGAAGTGTTAATATATACGTATTCGGGCGATTTTTCACTCAGTAGTGTTAATTTATATGTATTCGGCCGAAAATTTTATACTTCCGGCCCCCCCTATATGAAAAAAAATCCCCGGCCCCCCTGCGAAAATTTTCAAGCTCCGCCACTGTGCCCATGTATGGATTGTTGAGAGGGACGCCATGCCTGATTGAAAAGGCATGAATTTGTTGGAGTTTGTGGATTGAAGTGGCACACGAGTGCAAGAGAGCTATGCATTTTCTGAGAATGGACGAGCCATGGTGGTCTGAATGCATGTCATCAGGGTTAGAGATCCGTCCCAAATGCAAGCTCATAGCCACGGTTTGACACGTGTCAGGACTTAATTGGATAGGGTAGTTTGCCGGCTATATGGAAGCCGGTTATAGCTTGGCTCGGCTCAGCGGCTTGGCTTATACAACCGGCTTAGGTTTGACACGTGTAAGGATTTGATTGGTTTATGATATTGCCGGCTAGGGTTGGGCCGCTATCAATTTTACTGACTTCATTTTAGCCCGTAAAATACACGTGGGAAGCCCCTGTGATGACAAGTGGCCGGCTCTTTTTGAGCCTTCAAAATTTTTTTAACTTACGTTTAGCATTGCTATTAGTGGATTTGGATATTTTTTAAATTTGAAAAGTGAATGTACATTTTGACATTTTTTTTAATCAACATGGACATTTTGACAATTTTCTCAATTAAATAATATTTTCGAAATGCTAGATTCCTAAAAGACCAGACCAAGATATTGAAAACCCTTTGTCTAGATGTTGAAATATCATATCAACTTGCACCTTGAAAATAGTCCAGACCAGATATGATGATGGTCACCAACATGGTCACATTCATCTTCTTCACCCTATAACATATTTCATCCTGTCAAAAAGCTAATTTAATTTTTATTTTTTTATCACGAAACAATCATCTTTAAAAGATACCTCCATTTTAAGTAAATTACATCTATGTAATTTTTCAAATCATAGAATCTATGGGGGCGTTTAGAGTACGGTTCGACCATTATTAAAAATTCTAAACCGAACAGTTAACTACAACTATAAAATTTAAAATATATATAAAAATAAATAATAAAAGTTAGTCGGCCGGTTTAGTTTACATAGTTGGTACTATGTTCTAGATTCCAAACCAGACAAAACCGTTGAACAATAAAATCACAAAAACAAAACCATTTGAATCTTAAACCGAATAAATCATGAGACTTATTTCAGTTTAGCCTTTTCGCCCCGTCCCCATTGTTTCCTTCACGCCGATCGACTACGCATGGCCTTACAACGGTTAAACATATTTGTTATATATTTACGGTGAGTGATAAAATTCATAAATAGTAAGTTGCAATAAATGTGATTTGCATTGCAGCAGGCTTTCGTGATTCCATATTGAGCGGATTTGATTGGATGAGCATGGCGACGAGATCTCACCACTAACGAACTCAACTAACTCTTCAAGATAAGGCGCTGATATCTAGGTCTGCTCCTCCTCAATAATAGGACGCCGTCAACTTCCCCCCAAATTCGACTCACGCCGTTAAACCCACCTTCAACAAGAACTCACCCAAAACAAATCTCACTCCTGAACCACAACCATATCCACGTTCATTCTCTGTACATTTACAAATTACAAGCAATTATTACAAGATCTACCGTGTGTATTTTACCGTCGGTGAAACAGAAGTTACTGTGCCATCGTCTATTTAAAGCCAACGAGGTCTCTTCATTCTTCAACGCTTATTCTTTTCTTCACAATAACAATGGGGACAGCTGCAACTGCATACGCCCTTCTCGTCTGTCTCATTCTCTCTCAAACGTATGCAACAACTCACTTCTCCGTCGAATCACCACCACGGCGGACAGAGGAGGAGATGAGGACTACGTATGAGTTGTGGCTGGCACGTCATGGCAAAACGTACAACGCCTTGGGAGAGAAGGAGAGCAGGTTTCAGATTTTCGCTCATAATTTGAGGTTTATTGATGAGCACAATTTCTCCGGCAACCGGACTTACACAGTCGGGTTGAACCAGTTTGCTGATCTCACCAACGAGGAGTATCGTTCCATGTATTTAGGCACGAAGGCGGATCCTTATCGCAGGATTGCTAAGATGCAGAGAGGAGAGATTAGCCGACGGCACGCCGTTCAGAGCAACGAGATGTTCCCGGAAAAAGTTGACTGGAGAGAAAGAGGTGCCGTTACTCCGATCAAAAATCAAGGAGGCTGTGGTATGATTTGAATATTTAATTATTAAAGTATTTTACTCAAGTTAGTATTTTTTAAGTAGTTGTTTATAACCGGTTGGAAACACATTTTTACCATTGCTAGGATTTTACTGAATATATTTGTTTGTTAGTTAGTTATTTATTTACAGTAAGATTAAGTTTCATTGAATCGGTGCAGGAAGTTGTTGGGCTTTTTCAACGGTTGCAGCTGTTGAGGGGATTAATAAAATAGTAACCGGAGATCTGATCAGTCTGTCTGAGCTGGAGCTGGTTGACTGTGACAATATACACAACAGCGGTTGCAATGGCGGATCAATGGATTTCGCATTCCAGTTCATCGTCTCCAATGGCGGAATTGACTCCGAATCTGACTATCCGTACAAGGGTGTAGGAGCCGTTTGCGATCCAATTCGAGTAAGTATCATTCAAAACCAGTTAAATACATTCATCTGTTTATGAGTTTCGATGATCTTAATTTTGTGTTGGAAATTGAGATTGATGTTCAGAATCGAGCAAAAATTGTTAGCATAAATGGTTATGAAGATGTTCCGCCAATGAACGAGAAAACGTTGATGAAGGCTGTAGCTCATCAGCCCGTAAGCGTCGGAATAGAAGCTTCTGGAAGGGCTTTTCAGTTATACTCATCTGTAAATTCAAAAAAATAAAATAAAAATTTTACAACTTATTACAATTTGTCAAATATATAAATGTGTTAAATGAGTCGTGTTTAGGTCAAACAATTTTTGACACGATAAATAAAGGGGTTGTGTACATGTTAAATGATCACGTTAACCTGACATGATTCACACTCCTAATAGAAACATGTATATAGTTTATAATAACTAAGGATATGTAATTTTGCAAGGTGTATTTACCGGTTCTTGTGGGACCGAACTAGACCATGGTGTGCTTGTGGTGGGATACGGTTCAGAAAACGGAAAGGATTACTGGATTGTTAGGAACTCATGGGGAACCAAGTGGGGTGAAGACGGGTATATTAGAATGGAGCGTAACGTGCATGGTACACGCAACGGCAAGTGTGGGATAACTCTGATGGCTTCTTATCCTGTCAAGTATGGAAACAAGAACCCGAGTATCTCAAACAACGTTAATAGTCACCACATTAGCAGTGGCTAGTTAATATTATTATTATTATATTGATATCTGAAAAATGGAACTATATTTGAGTTCTTAATATTTACCCTTAAATGTATCGTGATTGCTTTTGTAATATCTTTTGGAACGTACTTGTACTCTTGTTTTCACATGATAATGGTATCAGAGCCAAATGCTCTTAAAATAAAAAGTTTGTTCAAGTTTGACTGTGTAGATCAACACTTAATTATATTCATTAAATAATGAATATTCTGAAGGGCAACGCTACTGTTAAAAATAGTATTGCAGAGGAATACGAAATTCCTCATAATCTTGATTTATTAAATAAATGGACTATTCCAAAAATGGAATATAAACTAATTTATAAATTAGGAACTTTTGAAAAATTGAGATTAAAACAAGTTGTAAAAACAACTGAAGAAACATTTTCTTTAAATAAAGAAGACATGGTAATTAAACTATTGTCAAATAAAGATTTAAATAAATATAAAAAGGATCATAAATTCCTTCATATAGGTTTAGTGCAAATTGCTTTCAAACCTTTGACCCTATAGGTCTTCCAGAAAGCTTTGTAGCAGCTCTAAGAGATGCTAGAAATCTTGACTGGAAACAATCTCTAATAGGGATTGTTCAAATGAGTCTGGCTCATGGACCGGACTATTTTAATGTTTATCCAAATTTACAATTATCTTTATCAGATATTAATATATCAGACGCTTTAACTTTAAATGTTAAAACTCATGGTTATAACTATGCTCCAGGTTCAGAAGTTATCTGTATCTGCTATAGAATATATTATAAACCTTTATACACTTTAAATCCTCAGTGTAGAATGATAGATAAACCATTAAATGAAACAATAGTTATAGAAACTAACTTTGGTAAGTCTAATTTAAATAAAATGGGAAGAAATAAACTTTCTAGAAAATTGGATCCTTGATAAGGCCACAACATCTCAACAGTATGTTGATAATAACCCTTTAGAAATTATACAATCTGAAGAAGGAACTGTCCAGATTCAATTTGAACAGATTAGAAATACTTCTTCTATACCTAGATCTTTATCTTCGAGGTCTTTGTCCTCTCGACAACATATATCTCCTCTAGGATATACTGTTAGAAGCCCTTCTAGAGCTTCAACTTCAAGAGTCAGGAAAACTTTCCCTGCAACTGAAACATTTAATAGATTAAATTTAAATACTGACAATATAGTCACAGGAGTTCATGGAGTCCAAGTTGATCCGGAATTAACCGAATCAGAAGTCAATTTTGTTTAATGGATTTTAAAGAAAAGATTGATTTTAATCCGGGATCTCCGGTTAGAAAAGAAATAAATAAAGAATTTCAATTACCCAAATGAGAATTATTTAGAAATTGGTTTTTTAATAATTTCAAAGAAACCGAGACAAAATTTTTTAAGGAAGAATATTATAAAGATTTAATTATAAAAAATGAAATTATACCATTTATTTTTTGGTTTATAGAAAAATATACAGGAAGTATTATTTCCGTTATAGAAAGAGAATTTGTTATTCAAGGAGAAAAATTAATTTCTAATATTTTTCCTCCTACTCAATCTTTTAAAATTGAAAAAGAAAATGAAGTAAGATATTATCAAACTTTTCAAAAATTATTATTAGGTGATATCTTACCTATCACAGTTTCTCATCTAAATGATTTGATTAAACAGCAGAATTATACAAACTTATATTTAATAATCCTATGAGAACAAATCCATGATTTATCTGCTAAGATGGATAAGATAATATCCTACTTGAAAGAAAAACTCATATTAGCTAAGCCAGTCTCTTTTATAGAAAAAATTGCTACGCCTAGTAAACAACTTCCTCCGGAAGTCACAGATTTTAAATTAAAATCTAAGGATAGCCTTGAAGCAACTCTAAAGGAGACAATGAACGCTCTAAAGAGTCTTAAGATAAGTACTCTAACAGATTTCTCTGAGGTAAATTACCAAGAAGAAATTAAGGATCAAATTTCCAAACTTTCTAAGTGGGCAGATAAACCTACTCAGAGAAAGTATTATTATCCTAGACCTACCCCACAAGATGTTCTGATAGAAGAACAAGAGTATATAGTAAATAACTCTTATAGTGGCAAAATGATCTATGAATGGAACATAGATGGTCAATCAGAAGGACATATTTATAATACTGTCCATAGAATGCTTATGTATAGTACAATTTGTAAAAATAATAATAACTCAGTTAAAACCATAGCTAATATGATAGTTTCAGGTTTTACTGGCCAACTTAAAGGCTGGTGGGACAATTATTTATCCCAACCAGATAAGGATAAAATCCTTAATAGCGTTAAACAAGAAGAAGGCGCTAGTACCAGCAATACCGAAAGTAATGTTGTATATACCCTAATAGTAAATATTATAGAACACTTTACTGGAAGATGGTCTGAAGATTCTGAAAATATTAGAACCCTTCTCCAGAATTTAAGATGTAGAACTCTGACATCTTTTAGATGGTATAAGGATACCTTCTTATGTAGAGTCATGGATCTCTCCGAGGCAAATAGTTCTCATTGAAAATCAAAGTTTATAGATGGCCTTCCTCATTTATTTGCTGAGAGGATAAAAGGCAAAATAAGAGTAAATGGTGTCATAAATTATGACAGTTACACTTATGGAAAAATCATAGGCACCTGTGTTCAAGAAGGAATAAGCCTATGTAATGAGATAAAACTTAATCAACAGATTAAGAAGCATTCTTTAAATGAAAGAAAAACAATTAGGAGATTTATGTGGCCAATTTGGCATAGAAAATAAGACTGATAGGTCTATAGAAACTAGGAAAGAAAATTCTTCCCCTAAGAAGCATTAGAAGAGGAAGAAATATAGAAAAGAAGAAAAACCTTATAAAAGAAAAAAATATAAGGAAAGAAAAGAATTTCCTAATGATTTTAAGAAGATTATAAAGTGCAGAAAATATGGCAAATTAGGCCACAAGGCAAAAACTTGTTGGGTTCGAAAGAAACTTAACAAAATTGAAGATAGAGAATTAAGAGATAAGATTAATGAAGTCTTATTACATGACAATTTTGAAGAAACTGATTCTGAATAATCTTCTTCTGAAGAAGAAAAACTAAATGTTTTAAAATATGAAAGTTTTGATTCCTCTTAATCAGAGGAAGATCATTGTCCAGCAAGCTGTAAAAAAGATTTCTGCAAAAACTCTTCTGAAATGCCAGAAGAAGAACTTTATCAAATTATTTCTCAATTCCAAAATATAGAAATAAATGTTTTAAGCAACGAGATTTTAGATCTTTTAAAAGTCATAACTGATCCTCAAATAAAAGAAAATTTGATTTCTGAATACCTAAATCAACAAAGGAATGAGAAAGCTTCTTCCTCAAATAATCCTCAACAGGATTTAAAACATTTTTCTCTAGTTGAATTAAAAAGACAACTAGCTCATAGAAATCAAATTTCTTGACCTGTTAATATACAGGATTTAAAAATCGAAATTGATAACCTAAAAGAGGATATCAAAATTCTTCAAAAGAATAATAGGAATTTAGAAGAAAGAATTTTTAAACTTGAGATCCCTCAAAATAAAACCTCCGAAGAAATCCCTCAAGGAGGATTTTTAGAAAGTATTGTAGACATTATAACTACACAAAAATGGAATATTAAAATAAAACTTCTCATAGAAGATAACTTTTTTATAACGGTTACAGCATTAGTTGATAGTGGTGCTGATCTAAACTGTATCCAGGAAGGACTTATTCCAACTCGATACTTTCATTAAACCTCCCATAACTTAAGTTCTGCAGGAGGAGAAAAATTAAAAATTGAATATAAAATACCACACGCTCATATTTGTCATAATGAAACCTGTATTCCTACTAGTTTTATTCTAGTAAAGAATCTTACTAGTCAAGTTATACTTGGAACCCCTTTTCTAAATAAAATATTTCCTTTAAAAAATATTGATAATAAAGGGATAACTGGAGTTTTCCAAAATAAAGAAATATATTTTCTATTTATTACAAATCCTTTTTCTAGGACTTTGAATAATATAAAAGAATCTCTTTTACAAGCAAAAATAAATCAAATTGATTTTTTACAAAAAGAAATATTTTCTCTAAATGTCCAGGACAGGATAAATAATCCTAAACTCCAGGATAAGATCAAAATGATTAATAATCAGTTCACATTACAAATATGTAATGATCACCCAAACGCTTTTTGGGATAGAAAGAAACATATTGTTTCTCTTCCCTATGAAGATGATTTTAATGATAGTAAAATCACTACTAAGGCTAGACCTTGTCAGATGAATTCCGAATATATGGAATTATGCAAACAAGAGATCAAATCTCTTCTTGACAAGAACTTAATCAGGAGATCAAAATCCCCTTGGTCTTGTACTGCTTTTTATGTTAATAAACATTCTGAGAAAGAAAGAGATATTCCGAGATTAGTTATAAACTACAAACCTCTTAATAAAAATCTAAAATGGATTAGGTATCCTATACCAAACAAAAAAGACTTATTAGACAAATTATATAGTGCTATAATATTTTCAAAATTTGACTTAAAATATGGATATTGGCAAATTCAGATAAATGAAAAAGATAGGTATAAAACTGCTTTTGCAGTACCTACTGGCCATTATGAATGGAATGTCATGCCTTTTAGTTAAAAAATGCCCCCTCAGAATTTCAAAATATTATGAATGATATTTTCATTCCTTTCAGTGACTTCATAATAGTCTATATAGATGATATCCTTGTATTTTCTAAGGATATTGAAACCCATTTTAAACATCTTGAGATATTCAAGAATATAATTATAAAAAATGGTTTAGTCATTTCCAGACAAAAAATGATGCTTTTCCAAACCAAAATAAGATTTTTAGGTCATAATATTGAAACAGGAAACATAATTCCTATCAACAGAAGCATTGAATTTGGATCTAAATTCCCAGATGAAATATATGATAAAACTCAGCTTCAAAGATTTTTAGGAAGTTTAAATTATATTCTTCTTTATTATAAAAACCTAGCAGAAGATACTGCTATTTTATATGATAGATTAAAAAAGAATCCTCAGCCTTGGACAGAAAATCATACTAAGGCCATTAGAAAGATTAAGCAGAAGGTTAAAAATCTTCCTTGCTTAATGATAATCAACCCAGATTGGGAAAAAATTATTGAAGCAGATGCCTCTGATATAGGCTATGGTGGAATATTGAAACAAATTTCACCAATAAATAAACAAGAAAGTCTGGTAAGATTCCATTCAGGAAAATGGAATAATAGCCAGAAGAACTATGCTACTATTGCAAAAGAAATTCTAGCAATAGTAAAATGTGTTTTAAAATTTCAAGATGATTTATACAATCAAAAATTTCTTATAAAAACAGATTGTCAAGCAGCAAAATTTATGTTTGCTAAAGATTTTAAACATGATGTCTCAAAACAAATGTTTGCTAGATGACAATCTCATTTAGCCCTTTTAATTTTGAAATTATTTATAAAAAGGGTAATGATAATAGTCTCCCTGATTTTCTTACCAGAGAATATTTGGAATAATGTCTCATCCAAAAGGACCTCTAAAGAAGGCTCTTCTTGATATTCAAGAAGAAATTGAATATCGTACTCTTCAGTTGAATAGAGAAGAGGAATATCTTAATAGAATCAATGAAAACTATTCTTATTTAACCACCAAAACCAAGGATAGGATTATTCATAATGCTCAAATAAGAATTTCTTATTTTAAAAGAATAATTTGTTCTTTAAATGAAAAGAAGATAATCTTATCATGTGCATGATATTTTCAGAAATGATTCCTTGGGAACAAGGAAGAAGAGGAGGTAGAGGAAGATCTTCTTCTCATAGAGGAAGAGGTGGTTATAATCCACACCCAAGAGTCATATCTCAAATTGGGAATCAAAGGCTTATAGCCGAAAACATTGCCTCATCATCCAGTTCATCAACCAGACCAGATGATATCCTTTATAAGGAGTTTTTGGCTTATAAAGCCTCGAAGAAGGAGTCCAATAAAGACCCTGAATCATCTGCATCATATGTAAAGACTGTTTCAAAAGAAACAGAAGAAGATTGGACTATAAATCTAGAAAAAGAAGTCATACTTCTTCTGGAGAAAAAAGATATTAAATGGAAAGATAATCCATGGCTGTTAATAAACAGATACATGGATACAGGATTCTATCCTACTGAGGCTTATAAGCCTAGAGTTTTCTATGAGCAAATTCTTATGAAAGAACATTGCGAAATAGAGCATTATTATGATGGTTTACCTGACGTTTATAACTTCAGCAAAATTATTATTAAACAGATAATATCTGTTGAAACTTGGGGAACTTCTCCAATGAAAGAAAGGGAATTATTACATCCCCAAACAAAAGATCCCATCAAATATAATTACTGGGACTACAAAAAAGCCTTTTATAAAGCTTTTTTATATGAAAACCCTAAGCAGAAACATTCATGGTTTATAAAGATCTGCTCTCATGTTTATAATCAGGATATTCCTGTCTGGTTTTACAATTGGTGGCAATTCTTTGGTCCATCAATTAATATACTCCCAGATTTATTCAAAACTCTTTATAAACAATGGGTGGAAATCTCTCTAGCCCTTATAGAAGCCCAGCAGGAGGATAGTTTCATAAACAATCTCCCTACTCTACATTTTTATGTTCAATTCAGTATCCCATGGATCTGGAAATGGACCCCTGAAGTTGATTATAACAATCATAACATCCTCTGTATTCAGAGAGTCTTCCACACAAAATTTTGGAAGAAAATGACTCTTATAAATTCTGATGGCATCATAGAAAGCCATGACACTATTAAAAAGATCGAGAAGACGATTAAAGAATACCAAGAACAAATAAATAGTCTTCCCCATAAAGAGGCTCCTAGTCCCTTTAAACATATCATTCGAAAGATTCAAACTCTTAAAGGTACTGATCAAATCAGTAACAAAGAGATTATGGATTTTTATCTTTCTTAAATGAAGAAAGATATGATGAAGAATTTCAGAAATGAAGGAGTATCTCCTTCATCAATGTCTACCTCATCACAGTCAGAAGATGATAATTTGACAGAAGAAGCTCAGTCAAATAATGAAGACCCGATTGATGAAGATTATATCAATAATGTACTCATAGAATACAAGCAAGCCTTCCAGCCAGAAGCATCTTTTGAGAAACAAAAGTCCAAAAAGCAATAGGCCCCACAGACATGTGAAGAAAAGTCTCCACTGATTAATAAGTAGCCGACAAGATAACTCGCTCTGGAATCATAATTGCCAGCTATTATTTCCTTTATGAAAAGTTAAAAAAATTATTGTAACTTACTGTTTACTTTTTGACAAATGT
The DNA here is from genome assembly GCA_023525975.1 of Smallanthus sonchifolius. Taxonomy (NCBI): domain Eukaryota; kingdom Viridiplantae; phylum Streptophyta; class Magnoliopsida; order Asterales; family Asteraceae; genus Smallanthus; species Smallanthus sonchifolius. Next base: position 51,540,536 of record CM042041.1, on the reverse strand, counting down.
GTCATATAGGGACATATGAGACCATAGTGTGTCTGTCTTTTTCTTTTCTCCTCATCTATATAAGAGGACTTAGGCAGTTGTTTAGACACATCGCAGAAAATCTGCAATTCTCTCTCACTCTTGTATACAACCCTTCTTAAATAAATATTTGAAGTTTGAAGTTACAAGCTTGGTGTTACCACCCCAGAATTACTGGTAAAATTTTTATTTATTTACTTATTTCATGATTGCCTCCTTCAGAGGCTAAGTTTTATAAGTGTTGAGATGCCATGATAACTTGAACAACAACTAAAAAAAAATCGACGTTTTTGAAAATATTTTAAAATAGAGTTTAGACAGGTTAAGAACAGAGTAAAATTATAAGATGGTGGTTGAATGCTTGGGGACCTTGTAGCCGCTAATGCCCAAGAATGGCGCAAAGGCTTTTTATGGTCTGACCTTTACTAACCTCATCTTAGAATGATACCCTGTACTTGTAAAAATCCTATGGTCTAAAATTTTAAAATGTTTTTTTAAAAATTTCAATGGTCCTCTAAAATTTTAAAATGTTTTTTTAAAAATTTCAATGGTCCTGTCTGTAAATGGTATCAGAGCCAAGTGCTCTTAAAATAAAAAGTTTGTTCAAGTTTGACTGTGCAGACCAACACTTAATTATATTCATTAAATAATGAATATTCTGAAGGGCAACGATACTGTTAGTTACAAGCTTGGTGTTACCACCCCTGGTAAATTTTTTATTTATTTACTTATTTCATGATTGCCTCCTTTAGAGGCTAAGTTTTATAAGTGTTGAGATGCCATGATAACTTGAACAACAACTAAAAAAAAATCGACGTTTTTGAAAATATTTTAAAATAGAGTTTAGACAGGTTAAGAACAGAGTAAAATTATAAGATGGTGGTTGAATGCTTGGGGACCTTGTAGCCGCTAATGCCGAAGAATGGCGCAAAGGCTTTTTATGGTCTGACCTTTACTAACCTCATCTTAGAATAATACCCTGTACTTGTAAAAATCCTATGGTCTAAAATTTTAAAATGTTTTTAAAAATTTCAATGGTCCTGTACATTTTTTTAAAATTTCAATGGTCTTGTAAATGGTATTAGAGCCAAGTGCTCTTAAAATAAAAAGTTTGTTCAAGTTTGACTGTGCAGATCACCACTTAATTATATTCATTAAATAATGAATATTTCGAAGGGCAACGATACTGTTAAAAACAGTATTGAAGAGGAATACGAAATTCCTCATAATCTTGATTTATTAAATAAATGGACTATTCCAAAAATGGAATATAAACTAATTTATAAATTTGGAACTTTTGAAAAATTAGGATTAAAACAAGTTGTAAAAACAACTGAAGAAACATTTTCTTTAAATAAAGAAGACATGATAATTAAACTATTGTCAAATAAAGATTTAAATAAATATAAAAATGATCATAAATTCCTTCATATAGGTTTAGTGCAAATTGCTTTCAAACCTTTGACCCTAGAAGGTCTTCCAGAAAGCTTTGTAGCAGCTCTAAGAGATGCTAAAAATCTTGACTAGAAACAATCTCTAATAGGGATTGTTCAAATGAGTCTGGCTCATGGACCGGACTATTTTAATGTTTATCCAAATTTACAATTATCTTTATCAGATGTTAATATATCAGACGCTTTAACTTTAAATGTTAAAACTCATGGTTATAACTATGCTCCAGGTTCAGAAGTTATCTGTATCTGTTATAGAATATATTATAAACCTTTATACACTTTAAATCCTCAGTGTAGAATGGTAAATAAACCATTAAATGAAACAATAGTTATAGAAACTAACTTTGGTAAATCTAATATAACTATCGGAAGAAAGATAAAATGGGAAGAAATAAACTTTCTAGAAAATTGGATCCTTGATAAGGCCACAACAACTCAACAGTATGTTGATAATAACCCTTTAGAAATTATACAATCTGAAGAAGGAACTGTCCAGATTCAATTTGAACAGATTAGAAATACTTCTTCTATACCTAGATCTTTATCTTCGAGGTCTTTGTCCTCTCGACAACATATATCTCCTCTAAGATATACTGTTAGAAGCCCTTCTAGAGCTTCAACTTCAAGAGTCAGGGAAACTTTCCCTGCAACTAAAACATTTAATAGATTAAATTTAAATACTGACAAAATTTTGTCTCGGTTTCTTTGAAATTATTAAAAAACCAATTTCTAAATAATTCTCATTTGAGTAATTGAAATTCTTTATTTATTTCTTTTCTAATTAAAAATTTTCAATGGTTAAATGGTCCTGTAAATGTCAATAGTCTTGTAATTGGTATCAGAGCTAAGTTTGAAAATGATACCGCAGAAAATCTGCAATTCTCTCTCACTCTTGTATACAACCCTTCTTAAATAAATATTTGAAGTTTGAAGTTACAAGCTTGGTGTTACCACCCCAGAATTACTGATAAAATTTTTATTTATTTACTTATTTCATGATTGCCTCCTTCAGAGGCTAAGTTTTATAAGTGTTGAGATGCCATGATAACTTGAACAACAACTAAAAAAAATCGACGTTTTTGAAAATATTTTAAAATAGTGTTTAGACAGGTTAAGAACAGAGTAAAATTATAAGATGGTGGTTGAATGCTTGGGGACCTTGTAGCCGCTAATGCCGAAGAATTGCGCAAAGACTTTTTATGGTCTGACCTTTACTAACCTCATCTTAGAATGATACCCTGTACTTGTAAAAATCCTATGGTCTAAAATTTTAAAATGTTTTTTAAAAATTTCAATGGTTAAAAATTTCAATGGTTCAATGGTCCTGTATAATCTTCATCAATTGGGTCTTCATTATTTGACTGAGCTTCTTCTGTCAAATTATCATCTTCTGCCTGTGATGAGGTAGACATTGATGAAGGAGATACTCCTTCATTTATGAAATTCTTCATCATATCTTTCTTCATTTCAGAAAGATAAAAATCCATAATCTCTTTGTTACTGATTTGATCAATACCTTTAAGAGTTATCTTAATAGAATCAATGAAAACTATTCTTATTTACCCTCCAAAACCAAGGATAGGATTATTCATAATGCTCAAATAAGAATTTCTTATTTTAAAAGAATAATTTGTTCTTTAAATGAAAAGAAGATAATCTTATCATGTGCATGATATTTTCAGAAATGATTCCTTGGGAACAAGGAAGAAGAGGAGGTAGAGGAAGATCTTCTTCTTATAGAGGAAGATGTGGTTATAATCCACACCCAAGAGTCATATATCAAATTGGGAATCAAAGGCTTATAGCCAAAAACATTGCCTCATCATCCAGTTCGTCAACCAGACTAGATGATATCCTTTATAAGGAGTTTTTGGCTTATAAAGCCTCGAAGAAGGGGTCCAATAAAGACCCTGAATCATCTTCATCATATGCAAAGATTGTTTCAAATGAAACAGAAGAAGATTGGACTATAAATCCATAAAAAGAAGTCATACTTCTTCTGGAGAAAAAAGATATTAAATGGAAAGATAATCCATGTCTGTTAATAAACAGATACATGGATACAGGATTCTATCCTACTGAGGTAGCCTAGAGTTTTCTATGAGCAAATTCTTATGAAAGAACATTGCGAAATAAAGCATTATTATGCTGGTTTACCTAACGTTTATAACTTCAGCAAAATTATTATTAAACAGATAATATCTTGGGTGTAGATTATAACCACCTCTTCCTCTATGAGAAGAAGATCTTCCTCTACCTCCTCTTCTTCCTTGTTCCCAAGGAATCATTTCTGAAAATATCATGCACATGATAAGATTATCTTCTTTTCATTTAAAGAACAAATTATTCTTTTAAAATAAGAAATTCTTATTTGAGCATTATGAATAATCCTATCCTTGGTTTTGGTGGTTAAATAAGAATAGTTTTCATTGATTCTATTAAGATATTCCTCTTCTCTATTCAACTAAAGAGTACGATCTTCAATTTCTTCTTGAATATCAAGAAGAGCCTTCTTTAGAGGTCCTTTTGGATGAGACATTAATCCAAATATTCTCTGGTAAGAAAATCAGGGAGACTATTGTCACTACCCTTTTTATAAATAATTTCAAAATCAAAAGGGGCTAAATGAGATTGCCATCTAGCAAACATTTGTTTTGAGACATCATGTTTAAAATCTTTAGCAAACATAAATTTTGCTGCTTGACAATCTGTTTTTATAAGAAATTTTTTATTGTATAAATCATCTTGAAATTTTAAAACACATTTTACTATTGCTAGAATTTCTTTTGCAATAATAGCATAGTTCTTCTGGCTATTATTCCATTTTCCTGAATGGAATCTTACCAGACTTTCTTGTTTATTTATTGGTGAAATTTGTTTCAATATTCCACCATAGCCTATATCAGAGGCATCTGTTTCAATAATTTTTTCCCAATCTGGGTTGATTATCATTAAGCAAGGAAGATTTTTAACCTTCTGCTTAATCTTTCTAATGGCCTTAGTATGATTTTCTGTCCAAGGCTGAGGATTCTTTTTTAATCTAACATATAAAATAGCAGTATCTTCTGCTAGGTTTTTATAATATGGAAGAATATAATTTAAACTTCCTAAAAATCTTTAAAGCTGAGTTTTATCATATATTTCATCTGGGAATTTAGATCCAAATTCAATGCTTCTGTTGATAGGAATTATGTTTCCTGTTTCAATATTATGACCTAAAAATCTTATTTTGGTTTGGAAAAGCATCATTTTTTGTCTGGAAATGACTAAACCATTTTTTAAAATTAAATTCTTGAATATCTCAAGATGTTTAAAATGGGTTTCAATATCCTTAGAAAATACAAGGATATCATCTATATAGACTATTATGAAGTCACTGAAAGGAATGAAAATATCATTCATAATATTTTGAAATTCTGAGGGGGAATTTTTTAACCCAAAAGGCATGACATTCTATTCATAATGGCCAGTAGGTACTGCAAAAGCAGTTTTATACGTATCTTTTTCATTTATCTGAATTTGCCAATATCCAGAATTTAAGTCAAATTTTGAAAATATTATAGCACTATATAATTTGTCTAATAAGTCTTTTTTGTTTGGTATAGGATACCTAATCCATTTTAGATTTTTATTAAGAGGTTTGTAGTTTATAACTAATCTCGGAATACATCTTTCTTTCTCAGAATGTTTATTAACATAAAAAGCAGTACAAGACCAAGGGGATTTTGATCTCTGATTAAGTTCTTGTCAAGAAGAGATTTGATCTCTTGTTTGCATAATTTCATATATTCGGAATTCATCTGACAAGGTCTAGCCTTAGTAGTGATTTTACTATCATTAAAATCATCTTCATAGGGAAGAGAAACAATATGTTTCTTTCTATCCCAAAAAGCGTTTGGGTGATCATTACATATTTGTAATGTGAACTGATTATTAATCATTTTGATCTTATCCTGGAGTTTAGGATTATTTATCCTGTCCTGGACATTTAGAGAAAATATTTCTTTTTGTAAAAAATCAATTTGATTTATTTTTGCTTGTAAAAGAGATTCTTTTATATTATTCAAAGTCCTAGAAAAAGGATTTGTAATAAATGGAAAATATATTTCTTTATTTTGGAAAACTCCAGTTATCCCTTTATTATCAATATTTTTTAAAGAAAATATTTTATTTAGAAAAGGGGTTCCAAGTATAACTTGACTAGTAAGATTCTTTACTAGAATAAAACTAGTAGGAATACAGGTTTCATTATGACAAATATGAGCGTGTGGTATTTTATATTCAATTTTTAATTTTTCTCCTCCTGTAGAACTTAAGTTATGGGAGGTTTTATGAAGTATCGAGTTGGAATAAGTCCTTCCTGGATACAGTTTAGATCAGCACAACTATCAACTAATGCTGTAACCGTTATAAAAAAGTTATCTTCTATGAGAAGTTTTATTTTAATATTCCATTTTTGTGTAGTTATAATGTCTACAATACTTTATAAAAATCCTCCTTGAGGGATTTCTTCGGAGGTTTTATTTCGAGGGATCTCAAGTTTAAAAATTCTTTCTTCTAAATTCCTATTATTCTTTTGAAGAATTTTGATATCCTCTTTTAGGTTATCAATTTCGATTTTTAAATCATGTATATTAACAGGTCTAGAAATTTGATTTCTATGAGCTAGTTGTCTTTTTAATTCAACTAGAGAAAAATGTTTTAAATCCTGTTGAGGATTATTTGAGGAAGAAGCTTCCTCATTCCTTTGTTGATTTAGGTATTCAGAAATCAAATTTTCTTTTATTTGAGGATCAGTTATGACTTTTAAAAGATCTAAAATCTCGTTGCTTAAAACATTTATTTCTATATTTTGGAATTGAGAAATAATTTGATAAAGTTCTTCTTCTGGCATTTCAAAAGAGTTTTTGCAGCAATCTTTTTTAAAGCTTGCTGGACAATGATCTTCCTCTGATTCAGAGGAATCAAAACTTTCATATTTTAAAACATTTAGTTTTTCTTCTTCAGAAGAAGATTGTTCAGAATCAGTTTCTTCAAAACTGTCATGTAATAAGACTTCATTAATCTTATCTCTTAATTCTCTATCTTCAATTTTGTTAAGTTTCTTTCGAACCCAACAAGTTTTTGCCTTGTGGCCTAATTTGCCACATTTTCTGCACTTTATAATCTTCTTAAAATCATTAGGAAATTCTTTTCTTTCCTTATATTTTTTTCTTTTATAAGGTTTTTCTTCTTTTCTATATTTCTTCCTCTTGTAATGCTTCTTAAGGGAAGAATTTTCTTTCCTAGTTTCTATAGACCTATCAGTCTTATTTTCTATGCCAAATTGGCCACAGAAATCTTCTAATTGTTTTCTTTCATTTAAAGAATGCTTCTTAATCTGTTGATTAAGTTTTATCTCATTACATAGGCTTATTCCTTCTTGAACACAGGTGCCTATGAGTTTTCCATAAGTGTAACTGTCATAATTTATGACACCATTTACTCTTATTTTGCCTTTTATCCTCTCAGCAAATAAATGAGGAAGGCCATCTATAAACTTTGATTTCCAATGAGAACTATTTGCCTCGGGGAATTCCATGACTCTATATAAGAAGGTATCCTTATACCATCTAAAAGATGTCAGAGTTCTACATCTTAAATTCTGGAGAAGGGTTCTAATATTTTCAGAATCTTCAGACCATCTTCCAGTAAAGTGTTCTATAATATTTACTATTAGGGTATATACAACATTACTTTCGGTATTGCTGGTACTAGCGCCTTCTTCTTGTTTAACGCTATTAAGGATTTTATCCTTATCTGGTTGGGATAAATAATTGTCCCACCAGCCTTTAAGTTGGCCAGTAAAACCTGAAACTATCATATTAGATATGGTTTTAACTGAGTTATTATTATTTTTACAAATTATACTATACATAAGCATCCTATGGACAGTATTATAAATCTGTCCTTCTGATTGACCATCTATGTTCCATTCATAGATCATTTTGCTACTATAAGAGTTATTTACTATATACTCTTGTTCTTCTATCAGAACATCTTGTGGGGTAGGTCTAGGATAATAATAATTTCTGTGAGTAGGTTTATCTGCCCACTTAGAAAGTTTGGAAATTTGATCCTTAATTTCTTCTCGGTAATTTACCTCAGAGAAATCTGTTAGAGTACTTATCTTAAGACTCTTTAGAGCGTTCATTGTCTCATTTAGATTTGCTTCAAGGCTATCCTTAGATTTTAATTTAAAATCTGTGACTTCCGGAGGAAGTTGTTTACTAGGCGTAGCAATTTTTTCTATAAAAGAGACTGGCTTAGCTAATATGGGTTTTTCTTTCAAGTAAGATATTATCTTATCCATCTTAGCAGATAAATCCTGGATTTGTTCTCCTAGGATTATTAAATATAAGTTTGTATAATTCTGCTGTTTAATCAAATCATTTAGATGAGAAACTGTGATAGGTAAGATATCACCTTCTAATAATTTTTGAAAAGTTTGATAATATCTTACTTCATTTTCTTTTTCAATTTTAAAAGATTGAGTAGGAGGAAAAACATTAGAAATTAATTTTTCTCCTTGAATAACAAATTCTCTTTCTATAACAGAAATAACACTTCCTGTATATTTTTCTATAAACCAAAGAATAAATGGTATAATTTCATTTTTTATAATTAAATCTTTATAATATTCTTCATTAAAAAATTTTTGTCTCGGTTTCTTTGAAATTATTAAAAAACTAATTTCTAAATAATTCTCATTTGGGTAATTGAAATTCTTTATTTATTTCTTTTCTAACCGGAGATCCCGGATTAAAATCAATCTTTTCTTTAAAATCCATTAAACAAAATTGACTTCTGATTCGGTTAATTCCGGATCAACTTGGACTCCATGAACTCCTGTGACTATATTGTCAGTATTTAAATTTAATCTATTAAATGTTTCAGTTGCAGGGAAAGTTTCCCTGACTCTTGAAGTTGAAGCTCTAGAAGGGCTTCTAACAGTATATCTTAGAGGAGATATATGTTGTCGAGAGGACAAAGACCTCGAAGATAAAGATCTAGGTATAGAAGAAGTATTTCTAATCTGTTCAAATTGAATCTGGACAGTTCCTTCTTCAGATTGTATAATTTCTAAAGGGTTATTATCAACATACTGTTGAGATGTTGTGGCCTTATCAAGGATCCAATTTTCTGGAAAGTTTATTTCTTCCCATTTTATCTTTCTTCTGGTAGTTATATTAGATTTACCAAAGTTAGTTTCTATAACTATTGTTTCATTTAATGGTTTATTTACCATTCTACACTGAGGATTTAAAGTGTATAAAGGTTTATAATATATTCTATAGCAGATACAGATAACTTCTGAACCTGGAGCATAGTTATAACCATGAGTTTTAACATTTAAAGTTAAAGCGTCTGATATATTAACATCTGATAAAGATAATTGTAAATTTGGATAAACATTAAAATAGACTGGTCCATGAGCCAGACTCGTTTGAACAATCCCTATTAGAGATTGTTTCTAGTCAAGATTTCTAGCATCTCTTAGAGTTGCTACAAAACTTTCTGGAAGACCTTTTAGGGTCAAAGGTTTGAAAGCAATTTGCACTAAACCTATATGAAGGAATTTATGATCCTTTTTATATTTATTTAAATCTTTATTTGACAATAATTTAATTACCATGTCTTCTTTATTTAAAGAAAATGTTTCTTCAGTTGTTTTTACAACTTGTTTTAATCCCAATTTTTCAAAAGTTCTTAATTTATAAATTAGTTTATATTCCATTTTTGGAATAGTCCATTTATTTAATAAATCAAGATTATGAGGAATTTCGTATTCCTCTTCAATACTGTTTTTAACAGTATCGTTGCCCTTTAGAATATTCATTATTTAATGAATATAATTAAGTGTTGATCTGCACAGTCAAACTTGAACAAACTTTTTATTTTAAGAGCATTTGGCTCTGATACCATGTACAGACAGACAGGACCATTGAAATTTTTAAAAAACATTTTAAAATTTTAGACTTGAAATTTTTAAAAAACATTTTAAAATTTTAGACCATAGGATTTTTACAAGTACAGGGTATCATTCTAAGATGAGGTTAGTAAGGTCAGACCATAAAAAGCCTTTGCGCCATTCTTCGGCATTAGCGGCTACAGGTCCCCAAGCATTCAACCACCATCTTATAATTTTACTCTGTTCTTAACCTGTCTAAACTCTATTTTAAAATATTTTCAAAAACGTCGATTTTTTTTTAGTTGTTGTTCAAGTTATGGTTTGATTGTTTACATCCCAACACGTATGATGTATGTATAAAGTTATGAGTTTCTTTTTACAAAAATAACATTTTTAATAGGTGTAACGTATTGTATGATATAACTTTGCGGTTATACCATTTACACTATGTGGTTATCCCATTTTACATGTGAATATGTCTCTCACAAATTTATATTGTACGGATGTGTACCTGGGTCTGGAATGAGTTTTGATTACGAATTAACAATGTGCAGTTATAGCATTTTACACGGTGCTATTATATGTGTCATAAACTCACGTACGTAAAGTCGTAAATGGCACAAATACCCCTTATCATTTAAACGCACTCATGTACACGTGTCATCTTCTAATTACTTTTCACGCTTCTTAGGCGAAATACGATTTACACCAGAATCGTGCCCTTTTTTCCATATGGATTCCATCACCAACTTCTTCCATATTCACTATCTTATTCTTTACTATAGTTAACATCTTTTGAACATTTTGTTCACCTTCCTCTTCTATTTCGTCAAACTTCTTGCCCTCCTTATCTCTAACCTCATCTCATCAACCTCATATTCCTCGATTCTAAATAATGTATATGACAGGAAACGGTCTTCTTTTGATATAAACTGACGAGGCAAATTCATAGGAAGTCGTTTGGCAAACCCACGCCCACTTTCAGTATCGACAATGTCACTAGTATTGTCCAAAACATGGATTTCATCTATTAAATAGAGACACGATCTTTTCTCCTTGACATATGTGATACTTTTAGGTCCTACAACCAGCCAATATTCTTCTATTAAAGATGAAGACTAATACAATGTTCATTTAATGTTACTCGACCCAAACTGACCAAGGTTCTTTACGGTCGATGCTTGATAATTAATCCAAACCAATATCCGTATATCAAGGATGTTACACGACTAAAATTAGATATGTAACCCACTTGATTTGTTGATTTGATATGGTTATTTGTATCTATATTTATTTCTTTTGTGTGACGGCTGATATTTGAGGACGAACCTTGTAACAACTGGTAAGGTTGCTGTTTTTGTGATCTTGAAGTCACGGGTTCGAGTAGTTGAAACAGTCTTCTGCATAAAGGGTTCAGATCGCTAAGCGATCCGGACCCGAACCCTGTGTAAATGTGAGAGAGCTAAATCAAGTATTGTGTACGCACTTTTTGTTGTGACGGTTGATATTTGTTTCATTTTAGAATATACTAGGTTAGTTCCCGTGTATTACACGGTTAATGAAAAGAAAGATATGTTATTCATAAGTGTCTAAATAAGAATTACTTTACATAATGAAAAAAAATAAAATTACAATTACATTCACAAAACCAAATTACATAAGGTAAATTTTTTAGATTCTAAAAAGTTGATTTTGATTAATTGTTATTTGCTTAACAAAGATAAGTTGTTAATTTTTTAAAAAATTGTCAATTTAATTCTCTCATTACAGTAAATTTGCGAGAGTTAATTTATTGATTTTGTTATAATTTAAATAATACAAAGTTTAAAATTTTTAAATCAAACGGTTTTTAAGTTCTAGTAAAATGATATTAAATAATTTTAGTAATTATATTTATTAAGCATTTATTATTTATGAGAGGTTTAAAATCTTAAATTATAATTAAACTTTAGGCGAAAAAAACATTTTATAAAAACCTTTATTTATTAGGGAGAATAGATTCATATCTCATTAAATACCACCTCACAGGTCGACCTGTAAAAGCGGAAGGTCGTATAGCAAAATTGATAATACTAAAACCAGTCTCTCTGACTCATCACCGCTATTGATTACCGTTGTGCCAGAAACCACCGTTTTACCAATTCCGTCGCCAACTCTTCGTCTAATCGGTCTTCTTCTCCGCCGTATCCTCGGCCGCAGCTCCCAATTTGATCTACAATTCAGATAACGATCCAAAGAGACTCGGAACTGATACCGAAGATTTATTCGATCTATGTGAGTGATCAGATCCCCGATCTACCACATTTATTTCTAATGTTCCCATTTCGGTAGAAATCTGTGAGATATAGCGTTTTTGCTGTCTGATTTTGAGTTTATGCGAACAGAGAACACAAATCAATGCACTATCTCGCATATGACATTACTGTTAGGCTAGTTCATAAATAGATGCACTCATCTAGCGGATGCAGTCATCGTAGATGGTGAAGAGAGTGCTTTGTGCGTGAGATTTTGTTACCGGACTTGAATTTATAGTTGCTTACTTTAGTTTGAAAATGACCTTTTCTGATCCGTTGAATGCTGCTGGTTTATCTATTTCATTTCCAGATATACAATCTCAATAATTCATGTCGTGTTTCAAGGTATATGCTCCAAGCTAGTTATGAAGTGTTATAGCAGTATTGATAATTGATATAGATATGTTAAGAGCTTAAATGAGGCATGATACGATACCTGCTATATGCTGTTATAATTCTTTCGAATACAGCACCGATATGGCATATGCATTTATTTACTTCCTGTAATTAATTGGTGTAATCAATTACAATGCCAATTACAATGCACAGATATGTCACTGAATAGGCTACTATTTGTTCTCTTGATATATTCCCTCCGATCCTATTAACCGTCATATTTTGACTTCTAATGTGTGACTCTTGATGAAATTTGATAACTACATCAAAACATACAAGATATAATATAGACATGAAAAATATAGAACTGAAGGGGCAGCTATTGATGCTAATTTGTTTTAAATAAAACCATGGGTAATTTGTGGACTTTTTTCATATGCAGAATGGCTTCAGAATCTGATTCGTCATCTCAACCTCAGACTGAAGGTGGTGATTTTAAAGCTTCTGCATCCACGGTTTCTGACCAAAATAACAGTCTTGCAGTCGATTCCTCTTCTGTTGAATCTACACCAATTGTATCATCTTCAGATGAAGTACCAAATTTCCCCAAACCTACAATGCCAGAACAAAACAATTTACAGGCTGGAAATACTGGAAAGTGGGCCATTGCGAGACTTGCCAGTGGATTTGGTTTGCATTTGGCTCAGAAAACCTCTGGAGCAAATGCGAATGCTGGTGGCGTAACTTCTAGCTCTCCTTCAGCTGTTCTTCAGTCAGTTGGAAAAGGTTTAGTTGACACATCTTTGGGTGCAGTGAAAGCAGTGCAAGTTAGGGCACGCCATATGGTCTCCCAAAATAAACGAAGATATCAGGTTGCTCAAATTTAACCATGCTGAAATATATATGTTCTACGTAATGTAGTTTCTTATTGAAGAAATATAGATATTCTCTTACGACCTTAGCCAACACAATTATGGCCTTACATTGTTGTGATAATAATCTTGGAAACTTATAGCACTGAATTGTAACCAATGATGATTCTTTTCTTCTGGCACACAAGGTCCTCTGCCTCGTCATCTTCAATTTGTAAAAAATCTGGATTTAGTAAACATGAATACTAGTGGCTAGTAGCATTTGGGCCTTGGCCAGGTACTTTGAACCAGTAGCTGTGGGTTCATGACTCGTTTCTAAAGGGGTGATTGTGTGTATTTCTATAATTTTTTCCTCTGTGATTCTTTATCTAGAACATTGATGTCATTCATGTTTCATGAATGTAACCTTTCGTAGTTTTTATTCATAAAGTAGCAGATTGTGGTGATTAAGTTACTGGAACTGGTTCTTCTATCTTAAACATATTATGATGCTAATATTAGTCCAGTAGTATTCTTTAGTTTAGTAAGATCCTCTTTACTTATTTAGTGAATGAAATACCATTTTTAACAAAGATTTTATTGATCAAGTTAAATGCTGATTACAGGAGGGAGGGTTTGACCTGGATTTGACTTATATCACTGATAATATTATTGCTATGGGATTTCCTGCTGGTGATATGAGTTCCGGGCTTTTTGGATATTTTGAGGTAAGCACTCGCTAAACTCAACAACAAATTCAGACAATTAAGTCTAGTTACCCTATTGTCTTGCTCGTGAATGTCTTAAAGCTACAATGCAGGGATTCTACCGGAATCATATGGAAGAGGTGATCAAATTTTTTGAAACTCATCATAAGGTAACCTTTTCATATGAGTGTTAATATTATGAACATTTTCATTGGTTAATAATCATTTAGTTAACACTAATGATTTTGGTCAACAATAAACTCACTGTTTTTACCCTTATTGAACTTGCTATGACATTATAAATTTATACTTTGTAATACTATTCTGATGCTATCCCATAACCTCAGCATTGTTTAGTTGTTGAAAACTTGATACCTAATTTCCTTCTGCAGGATAGATACAAAGTATATAATCTGTGTTCAGAAAGACTGTATGATGCTTCGCTCTTTGCAGGAAAGGTATGCTACTTCTAATGGATGGTCATCACACAATAACCAAAAATAAACTTTTAGTCAAAATTATTGCAAAATTAATAAGTTTGAACTAGAACTAATATAGGGTATACATTTGTAAGCTCAAGACTAAGACGATTTTTAACTAAAACAGAAAACTGATCTTGCAGGTTTTTCCATCTTTATCTGACTGCAGGTTGCATGTTTCCCGTTTAATGATCATAACTGTCCACCTATTAACCTAATACCATCGTTCTGTCAAAGTGCGTATTCGTGGTTAAAGGATGATATCCTTAATGTGGTGGTTGTTCATTGTAAAGCTGGTAAAGCAAGGACTGGTTTAATGATTTGTAGCCTTCTTTTATTTTTAAAAGTAAGTTTTATCATCACCACATATCTTTAATTGATATCTGTTGTCGTATTTGATCCTTAAATAATTACTCGTACTATTTTGCAGTTTTTCCCGACAGCACATGAGTGTATTGATTACTATAACCAAAGAAGATGTGTAGATGGGAAGGGATTGATACTTCCAAGTCAAATTGTCCGTTATCTACTTCAAAACAACTCGTATCTTGCGTAAAGTTCTAAAGTCATGAGAAAGTTAACTAATTAACGGTATTTCATTTTTTAGCGGTATGTAAAATACTTCGAGCGCATCTTGGCAGATTTCAATGGTGAAAGTCCACCTGGTAGGAGGTAAATTTCATCCTATTCTTGACTGTTGAGTTCATTCTTCAATAGTAGAGGTGCCAACATGTCAAAACTGGTTCGGGTTGAAATGGGTCATTATTTAGCATGGATGAAAGGGCCTGGGTTAAGTTGGGTTGACCCGCATACACTTTTTTGCCCATTTTTAAAAAGTTGTAAATAGTTTTTGTTCCAACTAGAATAACAAAATGGAATATTATTACAATAATAATCTAAATAATGGAATAAAGCCATTTCATAGGTGCTATGCATGTAAAATTCGATTCAGCCATTCAGGCAACTTTCAACCCACTTACCATGTTAGATCCTTTTGACATGTTACCTTTTTTAGCTATACATTTTGAGTAGAACCCAACTCAAATTGACCAATTCAAAACAAATGGGCTGGATTTATCACCTCTATTCGATTTAATTGATACCGAAGTTATTATTTCAGGTGCATGCTGAGGGGATTCCGACTTCATGAATGCCCTTATTGGGTCAGACCTTCAATTACCATATCTGATCATAACGGTAACCATATGACGTTTGATTGCTTAAATACCGTTCAGGCACTATTTTCCCTTTTTTTTCATTATGGCATTTAAGCTAGGAAATGCTTCTAGTTTTATTTAGTTAAATTGTGCCAATCTCTTTGATACATAAAGTTCATTACAGGAATTCTGTTTACAACAAGAAAGCATCCAAAAACAAAGAATCTCATGGTAATTATTCATCCATATCTTCTGGCATGTGCACAAAAAAAAACTGCTTTTTTGGGTCAACTAAGAAATGCAACCGATTTTGCAGCCCGAAGACTTTTGGATTCGTGCACCGACAAAAGGGATTGTGGTCTTTGCTCTACCTGGGGAGCGCGGTCTGACAGAGTTAACTGGCGACTTCAAGATTCAGTTTCATGATCGCCAAGGAGATTTTTACTGGTCAGCAAAGATTACTTATTTATAGGCAGTCTAATTATCTTGTTAACTCATTCGTTTACCTTCTAACAATTAAATCTTCTGTGTCTTCAGTTGGCTGAATACAACAATGATGGAAAACAGGTTACTTTTGAATGGTTCTGATTTTGATGATTTTGACAAGGTATGTGTTTGTTTACATAGCTCAAACTCATGACCAAATGCAGATATTAACAAAACCAATTAACATACATCATGCGCGTTTCATTCTTATTGCAATTTTCAGAGAAAACTGCCTGTTCCCGGATTCAAAGTTGAGATAGTGATGATTGATTATGATGGCACAATGCCTGAAAAGTACAAAGCTAATGAAAAACCTAGTATAAGCTCCAATGATTCTTCACCATCATACAAAGCTTCCAACTCCGGTCAAAACAAAGCTTCTAATGACCAAGAAAATGATAATGTGTTCTCTGACAGTGACGATGAAGACAAAGCCGTGTCTGTAAAGACAAGCTCGACTAATGCGATCCCTGGACCGGGGACTGCACCAACACCACCACAACTGTCTGGGAAAACAGAAGCCCAAGTAACAACTTTAACGAAAAACACCCAACAACTTACCTTAAACAGCAAGCAACAGTCCAAGTCTGATAACAAGCAAGCTGAGAGATTGATTCCTAATTTGAATTCTGGTGATATCAAGGCAATTGCTGCTGATGCTTCTGTTTTCTCCTTTGGAGATGATGAAGATTTCGAAAGCGAGTGACTTTTCTCTTGTTTGTTCTTTAATTTTGTTCTTTTTATTGTATTGCAATTTTCTCTTAAGCACTAACTAAATGTTGATTCTACTTGATGATAATGATGAAACACTATGGATGTTGACTTTGTTCAAAAATGGAAGATTTATAATAAATTAGTCTAGAACATGATACACACTAGGAGTATATTCAAAAATAGAACTAAGCCTTCTGAGAACATCTTTATGCTGGTTTTCAGCTACACAAAGACTTCAAATCCCGGACTGTTTTCTTGCCTGCGAAACTATGATCTTGTGTAACATCGATATTTCTTGATCGCGTTCACTTAACTGTTTCTTCAGGGTTTCAATCTCTTTCAAATAACCGTCACAGTTATTACATTCAACGGTTTCTTTCGGTTCTGGTGTCTCCTCTTCTGTCTTTAACTTCTTGTGCTGAGTTGGAATCTCATCTTCGGATGGCCTCTTATTTGATGCCACCTGGATGTTATTATTATCATCACCATCGTGGACCATCTTCCGAACGTACAAATTACCAGCTATACCAGACTCCAGTTTAAAGGAAACTAACTTCTGTGTACGCCCGGATGAATCCTGTTTACAAAAGTAAGCTAAAATTAAAAACTAGAAACTAATTAACTACTTTGCTGAAGTTAAAATAAAGTGTAGCAGCAAATACTTTATCTTGGTCACCAACAAGACCCTCAAAGGCTTCATCAGCCTCCTGTTTATTCTTAAAAACTGCAAAAGCTGCATATTTGTCTCCTCCAGCTTTCTTATTTTCCTGCAAGCAAGTTGTTCACATCATCAAATACATGTTGATAATCATGAAAAAAATTAATAAAATGGGAAATTAAAGGTTTAATTAACCTTTAATTCAATGGTGAATTCACCAGGAATAATTTCAAGTAATTTTTCTCCAGGGATGCTGATTGGTATGCGGTGGCAAAGTAACTTCATTGCAATGGTTTCATTCACCTGAAATAATAATTCCAGATATATAACCAATCTGAGGGAATGATTTAGCCGAATATCACAAAACAATATTAGAACTAAAAACTCACCTCGTTTTGATACGCAGGTATAGAGTTGTTGTCGACTCCCCCGTCTAATTTGGCAAGAACAAGTTTCATTGCCGCACGTGCATCTTCCAAACAATCATGTGGTGCGCCTTCCTTCCGGAGTTCAAACCTTAAAACTGACTGCAAAAGAAAAAATAGAATAAAATTGTCAAAACAGTTAAGAGTGTTCATCGAATTAGTTTTCGAGATAATTAAAACAGGTTACTCGAATTTTGAATTTTTTTAAAGCAAATTCAAATTAGAAAAACCAAACCAAATGCGAAATTTGTGATTCACATGTATATAGAGGTGGCAAAATGGGCAATTCTGCCATGCTTCTTGTATTTAATAACAGTCGTGACTGATTGGGCCGACCCAAAAACCTTTTGCCGAAAAATATTTAAGCTTTCTCGAAATATTAAGCGTCAAATATGATTGAAATAACCATATTATTTTAGTAACAAACTAATTTGTAAATCAAATTATTTAGGAGGTTATATGCATTTATATTACAATAAAAAGTGCTAACCAATACAAGTTTAGAGATATGAGACTTGCCTTACACAAATCATTTAAAGATGGTCTCCTGAAATTGGAACCACTCCAATACTTGAAGACAAGAGATGTATCGATTACTCTTGTGTGGTCTATCTTCAGTGCTGCAGCAAAAAGGAGTGCGGTTGACAAATTTGCAGGTTGGTAACGGGTCAAATGGTAATTTTGGTACGGGTTAGGTTGACCAAAACACCATTTGTCAAATAATTTATACAAATAATTAGTGAATTAAATATGATTACAAAATCCATATTAATTCAACAATAATTTAACTTTTAAATAAAACATTAAGGAGGTTTTACGCATCAAAAGAGAACTTTGTGCTATTTTCTACCCATTTGACCAGAAATAACCCAAATCAACTTATTACAAATACAAATAAAGTGGAACTTCAAGCACGGAACTTAGTTACCTTGTAGATCATTACTCAGACTGTGACCGGCCAATATGGTTCCTCTTGATAGCAATTTTTTCATTGATTCCTATCGAGTAAAATGTGTCAATTTCAAAGGGAGGGCAACAAAACATCTTCAATTAAATCACTGAACAGTTTCAAAGCTAAACCCCAAGATTATCACCTGTACATCCTGTAATGTGCAAGTAACTTGTTCCAAGTCTTCAGCACTAACCCCGGTTATATTGGTTCTATAATCAACAACCGCTTTATCAGGTTTAACAAGTTCATCAAGTTTGACCTACAAAAAATTCAAAAACAAACTAATAAAACCTTTAAATGATAAGTCTAAAAATTTTGAAAACCTATGAGGGCATGAAAATACCTTCAAATCACGATCGACAACACAAACCCTAACCAATGCATCA
This sequence comes from Smallanthus sonchifolius, assembly GCA_023525975.1. Taxonomy (NCBI): domain Eukaryota; kingdom Viridiplantae; phylum Streptophyta; class Magnoliopsida; order Asterales; family Asteraceae; genus Smallanthus; species Smallanthus sonchifolius. The sequence goes on along the minus strand of CM042041.1, from coordinate 51,521,668 downwards.
GTGCCATCTTCACAGAGTACCATCTCACAATCGACTGCAACCATTGCATTAGATCTTGTTGCTTTTAACTTCTTTCTATTCTTTGTAACCACCCATCCCTACGCCACGGGTCAAAAAAATCATAATTTATATTTATTTCCATGTACTAAAACTAATATATATATATATAGATATATATATATATATATATATATATATATATATATATATATATATATATATCTGTGTGTGTGTGTATACCTCCTCATGTGATGGAAATGAATAATGTTGTGCATAATGTGGATGAGCAACAGTCTTGTGAACCAGCTCCTGCATTTAGCATATGCAACAAAGATTAAGATTTGAGCTATGTTTAAAGCATATTAAATTTATTGCAGTTGAAGCATCTAATTCACGGAATATTAACCAAAAAACAACGCGAATAAATCAAAATAAACCTGTTCAGGGGACATTTTATCGGTTTTCTTCTCGATATGCTCGATGCTGTCATGTTTTTCTACCACTTTATCAAAAAACTGAAACAAAAGATCCTCATTATCATCACAATCTACATGGCATTTGGTTCAAACAAAACTGAAATATAAAACAATGTTAAACCAAGATCATTTACCTTCAAATCGTCAGCATTGCTAAATGTTTTCAAGAAAGCAATCAATGCATCAGGAGACCTTCTTGCCGGGTCACTCAAGCTTTTCCCAAATTTCTTGTCGTAAACCGTCAAGAAGTCCTTCCAACCTCCATTACTACCTTCCATCCCTCGCTTTTGTGCCAACTTCACAATGTCAACCAGAACCTAATAGTTTAAAGTAAAAGACACTAACGATAATCAGAAAAACAAAATAACCGAACTATAACCAAAATAGCTGAATAATTAAACAGGTTGAGAAATAGATGGTTCGATTATGCTTTTTTTGATAACCAGTTTTTATGGTTTGGTTATGTGTATAAATAACTGAATTAACCGAACTACATTAAAACCAACTTTTATACTTTTCAATTTTATAAGCAGTATGTTATATGTCAAAAAAAAATTGTTATAGTTTTTTTTAGATAAAAGATAAGTTATCATCTGTTCTCTTTTATAAATTAAAAGAATTGCTAAAATTTTATTTGATCCATGATATAACTGAAATGAGCTTGAATCCACTGAACCATCTCTTCCGGTAACCATATTAACTAAACCAATTATAACTTAAACAGACTGATTATGAAAATCTACATAGGTTCAGTTTTAGTACATAACCAACAGAACCAATTTTTATGGTTCGATTATGGTTGTACATGTATAAATACACAAATTAACCCAATCGACATCAAAATCAACATTTATATGTCAAAAAAGTTTTGCAATATTTTTTTATAAATAACATATTTGTTATCATTTATTAAGGATTGCTAATAACTGTATTTATTATTTGAGATTAGTGTGAATCCACCAGTTTCATGGTTAACCAAATGTAACCTAACCGTTTGTAACCGTAACCAATCAGTTACGAAACTCTAAAAACCAAAACATCAGATAACAGAAAATCCCCCAATTTAAGTAATAAGACTGAAAATTATCGATTGATGATAACTGTTTCCAACTATTTCACAAAATTTTGCAACCGTGTCAGTAATTAGGCAACAAGTACAGAAAGCTTACTGCTAATGAAAGAGCAACTGAATAAACAGAAAATACAAAAAAAAAAACGTACCTCTTTGGTGGCTTTTTCTATCTTCTCCATTGAAATTGCATTCATTTGGGATCGATTCAGAGTATATGAGGTTGGTAATTTTGAGAGGAAATTTTTTAGGGTTTGTGGATCAACAACTAGGGTTTATTACGTTGAAGACCTTAGTGGTTCGTATTTCGTATTTTGGTGACGGTCTTTTGCAAATGGGCTTTGTTTGGGCTATATTAATAGGCCTAATGGGAAATAGCCCAATATTTAGATGGCTTTCAATTTGGGCTTATATTAATGACTTACCACTGGGGGTGTCAATCGTGTCAGGTTGGTAGGTTGGCGGGTTGAATTCTTTAACCCTAACCCAACCCATATACTTATTTGTATTAAAAATTTCAACCCTAACCTGAATACATTAAATTCGGGTCAACCCCGAACCTGACATGTTTCTAAATTAAAATCATGAACTACTAAATTTAAAATCTAATTCATTTAAGGTAAACCGAAAAATAATTGAATACTCATATATTGAAAGGAAAAAAAAAAGAAAAATTTTGGTTTAAATCAATTTCTTTTACGGTAAACACCAAATACAAAAGTAATTGAACAAACGTTTCTAGAAAGGGAAATATATATAAAAAAAATATTGAAACATAAACGGGTTATCGGGTCAACCTATTTTTTAAACAGGTCAACCCGGCCCGACATGTTTTCTAAATAAGTCAACCCGTACCTGACTCGTTTTTTAAACGGGTTGTATTCTCCAACCCAAAACCTGTTTTTTTTTCGTGTTGGGTTCGTTTCGGGTTCGGGTTCGTGTCAGGAATTGACACCCCTACTTACCACCAACCGATGAATTGATGGCTATCGCTACCTAGCCATCCCATAACCCATGACATTTGCAAGGAGAAAACATAATTAACGTAAGCACGTTTGGTAGAGGCTCTTGTCGCTTTCATGGGAGGTCCTGTGTTCAAACTAAGGTATGAGATAAATTATTTGATTTAATTTAGGTGGAGATGATCGGGTGGGCTAATGGCTCGTCAGTGATCCAAATTACCGTTCAAAAAAAATTATGAGTAGGAGTAGGGTAGAGTAGATTTGCGTTCAAAAAAAATAATTAACTTAAGCCCGGTAGTATAAATTTACTTGTGAGCTTTGGACAATTTAGAGGGTGTTTGAGATTGCGTTGGAAAACTGCTTATTCACTTATTAACTTTTTCAAAAGCTAATAAACTAAAAAAAGTGTTTGGCAAATATAAAAACACATTTTACTTTTTGATAAAGCTAAAAAGTTGTTTTTTAAGAAGCCCCAAATTCTTGGCTTTTCAAATGACTTTTAGCTTTTGCAATAAAATATTACCAATCTACCCCTAACAATCTCTAACAAATATATATATCATCGACCATTAACCCTAGAGAGAACACATACACGTCTGTCACCAACGTTAGTCAATCATTAACTTATTAGCTTTTCCCACCACAAAAGCTGATCTGACAACTTTTTAAAAAAATCATAATCTAATAAGCACTTTTAAAAAAAAACACTTTTGAAGTTAAATAAGCAATCCCAAACACCCTCTTAGAGGTGCACATTTTGTTTTTTTTAACGGGTCCGTTAAAGTCAACTTGGTAAAACCGGTTTGTCCAATAACTGTTTGTCTAATACCTGACCCGATCTAACCTGTTAGGTAATTAACCGGACCGATTTAAAAACCGGTTTTTTATATTTTTTTAATAATAAAAATCAAATAAATGCTAAGTAGATAAAATAAACCGAATAAAGTTCTTTTTTTAATAAACCGGTTTTTTATATTTTTATAAAACAGACCGGTTTTTTATATTTTTTTAATAACAAAAATAAAATAAATACTACGTATATAATATAAACCGAATAAAGTTCCTTTTTTATTTATCTTTGAAGTTTTAGAAATTACAAAACAAGATTTCACTAAAAAAAAAATAGAAAATTACGAATGAATTTTATTTTTTTTTGACACCTAATCATCTTCGTCGTCGTTTTCGTTTATTGTTTAATCTATAAGTCTTCAGGACTACTAAAGCGTATCGATTCATCATAAGTGAGTTCTTCATCAGAAAGTTGAAGCGCTTTACATCTTTTTACTTCGTCATCATGTAATTCTTCTTTGGCAGGTCCCGGCAAGGTTTTTGGAGCTGAGGGTCTCCCTGGAAGCAACCTCTTTATCTTATGAGATAAGGGTATGGCTTACCTACATCCCACTCTCCCACACCCTATCAATAGCTTTGCTACCGGTAGGATTGGGTATGGCTATGCAGGGCCGGTCCTGAGATTCCTCAAAATGTTTTGGGCCCAGGACATTTAAAAAAAACGGGCCCTATAATATAAACTCATAATGGCATAATAAAAAAACTATAACAAACGAATAACGATTATTTTATTATTTTTTAATAAGTTTGAAAATCTAGAGGGCTTTTTTTTTAATTTCTAAGTGGGTTAATAAAATAAATGGATAATACAAGTAGTGGACATTTTTTTTAAGTGGGTTAATAGTATAAATGGATAATACAAGTTGGACCTTTTATAAAGATGTATATACTAGAAAATATGACTAGGGTTTGCGAACCTCGTTACGCGCATTGCGGCGAAAACAATAACGTCACTAACTACATAAAAGAAACGTATGAAGTTGCAACGACTCAGTCATGGAGTTCGAAAAATAGATAAATTGTGGCGCGAATAGGAGTTAACATTGAAACGATAAATTCATTAAACTTGAGGTGGTAAAATTAACAATTTACAAAGCTAGGAGTGAGTTTTGCCATTTTACCAAAGTGAGGGGAGAAGTGTCAAATTACCAATTTATAAAGTTAGGGGTTAGTTATGCCATTTTCGCAAAGTCAGGGGTGTCAGATTAATTACTACAAAGTTGTGGATGACTTTTGTAATTTAACTAAAGTTGTGGATGACTTTTTGAAAGAACCCAAACCGGGTACCTCTCACAGTTGGCAAACATTGCATATACATAGTTCTTAAACTTTGAATCAAACATTAAACTAACAGCGGAAGTCTTTACAAAATTCAGAGTCAATTAAAACTTAAAATTTAAACATAGTTCAACAATCTAAAACTAGCAAATGGGGATGTCAGTCTTCATCAGCAGCAGCCATCCAGCCATTCACTCCTAAGCCCTCGCGGCATCATTTCTTTTCCTTTCCTTTGCTACCTGATGTGCATACTAAAATAGTCAGCTAACGCTGGTGAGTTCAAGTTTTCTTTAGCTTTATATATATATAAAAAGGATTTTCCCTTTTAAATATACGTATTATATTATACACGTAATACAATGAAATCTTTCTTTATTCTTTAAATACATACACATTAAAATATGTCTTCCTTCTTTAAAATACATACATATAAAAATCTTTCTTTCTTCTTCTATATTCATACGTATTTACTTTGTACTCTTTTCTTTAAGTCATACATTAATGTCTACAATCTGTTCTGTGCCCCCGAGCGGGCTTCTTCGTTCTTACTTCCCGAAGGAAACTCTTTCTCGCGGTTATTGTTCCCTAAGGCTCAACGTCCAAAGGCCGATAACCGACTTTCTGTGCCCCCAAGCGGGCTTCTTCATTCTTTCTTAGCGACCGTCGCCGCTAGAGTAACCGTCGTTACTCATCTTAACCAGTTGCAACATCCTCGTTACAATGCCCTGCCGAGCACTGTCCCGATTTTTCTCATGGTACATCATGGACTTGTCCATGACGCAGCATCGGCTTCGGGTAGCACTAGTCTCAAGGACTATACTACTACCTCAAGACTTGCTACTATGCTTAGAGTAGCACTAGCCTCTAGGACTACGCTACTACTCCAAGTCTTTCGTCGTATAAGCATACTCTTACAGATTAGACAATGTATTTGACTTATTATTCTTCTCTTCGTTTATAAAACATATAGTTAAGTAAACCATTCTTTCTTCTCTTTCTCTTGTTTATAAATCATATAGTTAAATAACCCATTCTTTCTTCTCTTTCTCTTGTTTATAAAACATATAGTTAAATAAACCATTCTTCTTTCTTTCTTTCTTTCGAAACGTTCGGTTTAACAACCGTTATCTTTCTTCCTGTCAAAACATTCGGTTTAACAACCGTTATCTTTCTTTCTTACAAAACGTTTAATTAAATAATATACATTTATTTATAAACGTCTAATTCTTGAGTATGCACACCACCCTAAAACAGTAAAATAGGGATCTTGAACTCACCTGATGGGTGGTCTCAGAAATGCTCTCAATTGGTCACTGAGCGTCACTAGGGTTACTCACGATCTGTATAATAAAGTTATATGCATAAGGTATTGCTCCTAAATGACACTAGACATTACTAAGTATAAACCCCGTAGTTTCGAGTCATACCCTTTCTATCGAAACTAGGTAGTTTCGAGTCATACTTTGCCTATCGAAACTATGTAGTTTCGAGTCATACTTTGTCTATCGAAACTATGTAGTTTCGAGTTATACTTTTGTCTATCGAAACTATGTAGTTTCGAGTGGTACTCTGTCTATCGAAACTATGTAGTTTCGAGTCATACTTTGCCTATCGAAACTATGTAGTTTCGAGTGGTGACTTGTGTAAAATCTTAGTAGTTTAAGTTTAGGGTCTGTATCGAAACTATGTAGTTTCGATGGGTCTGCTACAATCGAAACTCGGTAGTTTCGAGTCATACTTTGTCTATCGAAACTATGTAGTTTCGATGACTCAGTCATCTTCCCCAAACAGAAACCCTAGATCTGACCATTTATTCTAATCGATCAAGCTTTGAACTTTTTACGTTCGAAACGTTCCTTTACTTCCCATGAACCCAAATATGTGGTTTGTTTCAAGTTTCACACGTAAAATCTACCTCTTCACTCGATTTTTACCCTTTAACCCGAAAGTTACAAAAACTCAGATTTAGGTATAGCGATTACCTGTTACTGCTTCTTTCCTGTTTCTTTATGCTCCAGAGGTAGTGAGCAACAAATCTTCGAGACTTTGAGCTTGATCCCGATCTTTCTCTCTCTAGACTGAGCTCTCTCTTTCTCTTTCTAGTCTTGCGCAAATGAGAGGATGGGGAGAGGCTGTGTGCAGATGTAGAAGGGTTTCCTTCTAATATCGGCCCATGGGCCGAAATCTGGGCCAAGCCCACTTGTTCTTTTCCTTTTTATTTACTTTCTATTATTTGGGATGTTACAAGTCTACCCTTCTTATTAGAGGTTTCGCCCTCGAAACCTTTCATGGGTCAAACATCTGAGGGTACAACTCCCTCATTTCCGACTCCGTCTCCCACGTGGCTTCTGATCCTTTTCGATGTTTCCATTGAACTTTGACTAGCGGGATAACTTTATTGCGTAGTCGCTTCTCTTTTCTGTCTAGGATTGCTGTGGGCTCCTCAATATAGTTAAGCTTATTGTCTACTTCGATGTCATCGAGTGACACTTGTGCCGATTCGTCAGCTAGGCACTTTCGCAATTGCGAAACGTGAAAAGTAGGGTGGATTCCACTCAATTTTTCAGGCAGTTCTAGTCGATAAGCCACCTTTCCAACTCGTGCCACAATCTTAAATGGTCCGACAAACCTCGGACTTAGTTTCCCTCTTTTTCGGAATCGAATTATTCCCTTCCACGGAGACACCTTCAATAGTACTTTATCTCCAACCTGGAATTCAAGGTCTCTCCTTCTCTTATCAGCGTAAGACTTTTGCCTATCCTTAGCGGCTTTCATTCGCGCTTTGATTTGGTCAAACTTCTCAGAAGTTGCTTTGACTACGTCAAGGCTTGCGAAATCTTTCTGCCCAATTTCGCCCCAACATACGGGCGTTCTACACTTCCTTCCATATAACATCTCATAAGGCGGCATTCCAATGGTCACATGGTAACTGTTGTTGTAAGAAAACTCCGCCAGTGGTAAGTGACTATCCCAACTACCTCCAAAGTCAATGATACATGCCCGCAGCATGTCCTCTAGAGTTTGGATAGTCCTTTCGGACTGGCCATCGGTTTGCGGGTGGTAAGCTGTACTGATATTAAGTCTCGTACCCATTCCCTCATGGAATTGCCTCCAGAACCTTGATGTGAATCTCGTGTCCCGGTCTGACACAATTGACAATGGCATACCGTGTCTGGCCACGATCTCGTTAATGAATAGTTCTGCTAGTTTTTCTGACGAGTAACTCTCACGCATGGGCAAGAAGTGAGCACTCTTCGTCAGTCTATCCACAATTACCCATATAGTATCATGTCCCTTAGCTGTACGCGGTAGCTTGGTTATGAAATCCATGGTAATGTGTTCCCACTTCCATTCAGGAATGAATAGTGGTTGCATCTTTCCGCACGGCTTCTGGTGTTCGGCCTTCACTTGAGAGCAAGTTAGGCATTTGCTCACATAATCGGTTACATCATTTTTCATGCCGGGCCACCAGTATTCCTTCTTCAAATCATGGTACATCTTGTTAGTTCCGGGATGGATAGAGTAACGAGACTTGTGAGCCTCGTCAAGGATTTTGACTCTAAGTTCGCCACCCTTGGGTATCCACATCCTCCCGAACCGAGTTCGTACCCCATAAGCATTGGTTTCTAACTTTTCTTGCTGACCCACTATCCTTTCCCTCTTGACATTTTCCTCTTTCAAGGCTTCATCTTGGGCACGTTCTATTTCTGTCATAAGATCTGGAGTCACGATTAGTTGATAGGATTTCACTTCGATAGGAGTTGTCGCCTCCTTTCGACTCAAGGCGTCGGCCACCACATTCGCCTTTCCGGGGTGGTAAAGGATTTCACAGTCGTAGTCTTTCAATAATTCTAACCATCGCCGCTGCCTCATGTTCAACTCTTTTTGTTCGAAGAAATACTTCAAGCTTTTGTGGTCGGAGTAGATGGTGCATCTGACTCCATAGAGGTAATGTCTCCAAATCTTTAAGGCAAAGACAACGGCCGCGAGTTCAAGGTCGTGAGTCGGGTAGTTGACTTCGTGAGTCTTTAATTGTCGTGATGCATACGCAATCACCTTTCCTCGTTGCATAAGCACACAGCCTAACCCCTGGCCTGAGGCGTCAGAATACACCACTAGGTCCTCGTTACCATCGGGTAGGGTCAGCACCGGTGCTCGGGTTAATCTCTTCTTTAATTCTTCGAAGGCAGTGGTTTGGGCCTGGCCCCATTCATATTTTACGTCCTTACGAGTCAATTTGGTTAGAGGTGAGGCTATCTTAGAGAAGTCTTGTATAAACCTCCGGTAGTAGCCTGCCAAACCTAGAAAACTTCGTACATCCGTTGGTGTTTTTGGAATTTCCCAATTCCACACTGCATCAATCTTTGCTGGGTCTACCATGATGCCTTCAGCGTTAATCACATGACCTAAGAATTGGACTTCCTTTAGCCAGAACGCGCATTTCGTGAACTTAGCATAAAGCTTCTCTGTCTTTAATGTGTCTAGAACTTCTCGCAGGTGACATGCATGATCACCCTTGCTCTTAGAATATACAAGTATATCGTCGATGAAGACTATCACTGACCGGTCTAACATTGGTCGACACACTCTGTTCATCATATCCATGAAGGCTGCGGGAGCATTTGTAAGCCCAAAGGACATCACTCGGAACTCGTAGTGTCCATATCGCGTTCGGAATGCGGTTTTAGGTATGTCTTCCTCTCTTACCTTTAGTTGATGATAACCTGACCGCAGGTCGATCTTTGAGAACCATTTGGCGCCCTGTAATTGGTCGAATAGATCGTCGATTCTGGGTAGTGGGTACTTATTCTTCACAGTTCTTTTGTTCAATTCTCTGTAGTCGATGCACATTCTCATGGCACCATCTTTCTTCTTGACAAACAGCACCGGAGCACCCCATGGTGAAATGCTCGGTCTGATAAATCCCTTTTCCAAAAGTTCTTCCAGTTGGGTCATCAGCTCTTTCATCTCAAGTGGCGCTAGCCGGTAAGGTGCTTTGGCAACGGGCTGGGCACCTGGCATTAAATCTATTTGGAATTCTGTCTCCCGATCAGGCGGCAATCCGGGCAGTTCCTCAGGGAACACTTCCGGATAATGGCACACCACGGGTACCTCGCTTAACTCTTTTACTTTTACGTCTTTATCGATCACGTACGCCAAGTAGGCCTCACACCCACGCCTCATATACTTTTCTGCTTTCATTTGTGAGATTACATTAGTCAACGGAATGTCTCGTTCCCCATAAATTACGACCTCGCTGCCGTCAGGAGCGTTGAGCTGAATCACTTTTCGTTTACACACAATCCGAGCTTCATTGGCAGATAACCAATCCATTCCCAGTACTACATCGAATCCTCCCAAGGCTATAACGAATAATCTAACCGGAAATCCATGGCCCTCTATCTTTATGGTAAGATCGTCTACCAACTCTACCACTTTAGTGTTTCTACCCACTGCAGTCTCAACATTAAAGGCTCTTTCTATCTTGGAAGTTTTGTATTTCAGTCTTTTACAGAACGAGGAGGATATAAAACTTTTACTAGCACCTGAATCAAACAGAACAGAAACAAAGGTGTGGCCAAGGATGAACGTACCTGACACCACGTTGGGATCTCCCCTTGCTTCCTCCTGTGTCAGGGCATAGGCTCTGGTTCTTGCTCCCCCTTTCTCAGCCTCCTTTGCCTTCTCATTGTTTGTTGTTCTTGGTTTACGGCAATCCTTGGAGAAATGTCCTGATCCACCACAGTTGTGGCACTTTCTATTGTTTGCAGAACCGGGAGCGTTGGGACATTCACGAGAGATGTGCCCGGTCTTGCCACAACGGTAACATATGTTCAACCCATACTTGCACTCCCCAAGATGTGGCCTATCACATTTGCTACAGTTGACCCTTTCCTCCGGTCTTGGCTTCTTACTTTTTGAGGCAGACCAATCCCCGCCCGAGCGCTTAGTGGCGTTAGACCATTTCTTTTGAGTTTCAGCGGGGGTTACGCCTTCTGCGGCCACATCATCAAAAATCTTTCCACTCATAGCCACCACCGAGTCAAAGTCTCCAGGGGTGTTGGCATTAATGATTGTGCGAACTCTTGGAGGTAGCTTCTGGATATAGCATTTGATCCTTCTTTCTTCTGTGTTCACCAAGTGGGGAACCAGCTGAGTTAACTCATTAAACCTGGAGGTGAACTGTCGATGAGTCAGGCTACCAGCCCTGAGTTCCACGAAGGCTTCTTCCATCTTATCAATCTCATTTTGGGGACAGAACTTCTGAATAACCAGTGTTTTTAGATCTTCCCACTTCATTCTATCAATATCCCTTTCAGACTTAGCTTTCTTCACATTCTCCCACCAGCTCAGTGCTTCGAAGGCGAAAGAATGAGCGGCAAACCCTACCGCTTGGTCAGCACGGCATTCACTCATCTTAATGACTGCAGTCATGCGGTTAATCCAGTAGTATGCGGCAATAGCATCTTTCTTCCCATCAAAAGTTGGCGGATCACAATTTCGAAAGGACTTGTAGTCGCATCCGCGTTTCTCTTCATAGTCAGAGTCCTCACCTTCAGACTCAGGTTCGATCATATTTCTATCTTCGGCCCGTAAGCCCCTTTCTCTCTCCCCTTCCACAGTCTTCAGGGTTTCAGCGAGTGCTGCAGGTAGAGTATTCTTCAGAACTGCAGCCACTTCGTCGGCTATCGCTCTCCTGACAATTGGCTCCAAAACTAAGCCTTCTTCATCCTGTGCTCCGGGGTTACTCGGAGCATCCTCATTAGTAGTATGGATCGACACCGACCCATGAACAGAGGGTTCACTTTCTTCTATTTCAACCCGGTTGACACGGGGCCTGCCCCTACGTCCCGTACCGGTTCCCCCCCTTGCACCTTTCCTTCCAGCCATGACGTTTTCTCACCGCGAACAAGGAGATACTCATGTTATCATGATAGGTAATTATTTAGAACACCTTGAGTAATGTAAATTACTAATTACAGAGACCGGTATGAAATTACTAATTTACTTTACTTCCTGGGTTCTGAACATTCCCTGTCAGAGTAACGTTTGTACTCAAGTCCGGAGTTTCTACATCAAGGCACCTTCGCTCTACTTTCTATTCTAAGGTATTTGGTGTCTATGTTTCTAAACTAGGACATGGACTACCTTACTATTCTAAGGCCCTTACTGTATACTGTTTCTACAGTCACTAATTACTAAGGCCTTACTGTTCTCCTTTCGTGGCTTGGCTGTTCTGACTGACATCCCATTCTTCTGTCCCATTCTCAGTTCAAGTTCAGACATTTTGGCGAATGTCCGAATCTCTCAAACTATGGCTCTGATACCAACTTGAAAGAACCCAAACCGGGTACCTCTCACAGTTGGCAAACATTGCATATACATAGTTCTTAAACTTTGAATCAAACATTAAACTAACAGCGGAAGTCTTTACAAAATTCAGAGTCAATTAAAACTTAAAATTTAAACATAGTTCAACAATCTAAAACTAGCAAATGGGGATGTCAGTCTTCATCAGCAGCAGCCATCCAGCCATTCACTCCTAAGCCCTCGCGGCATCATTTCTTTTCCTTTCCTTTGCTACCTGATGTGCATACTAAAATAGTCAGCTAACGCTGGTGAGTTCAAGTTTTCTTTAGCTTTATATATATATAAAAAGGATTTTCCCTTTTAAATATACGTATTATATTATACACGTAATACAATGAAATCTTTCTTTATTCTTTAAATACATACACATTAAAATATGTCTTCCTTCTTTAAAATACATACATATAAAAATCTTTCTTTCTTCTTCTATATTCATACGTATTTACTTTGTACTCTTTTCTTTAAGTCATACATTAATGTCTACAATCTGTTCTGTGCCCCCGAGCGGGCTTCTTCGTTCTTACTTCCCGAAGGAAACTCTTTCTCGCGGTTATTGTTCCCTAAGGCTCAACGTCCAAAGGCCGATAACCGACTTTCTGTGCCCCCAAGCGGGCTTCTTCATTCTTTCTTAGCGACCGTCGCCGCTAGAGTAACCGTCGTTACTCATCTTAACCAGTTGCAACATCCTCGTTACAATGCCCTGCCGAGCACTGTCCCGATTTTTCTCATGGTACATCATGAACTTGTCCATGACGCAGCATCGGCTTCGGGTAGCACTAGTCTCAAGGACTATACTACTACCTCAAGACTTGCTACTATGCTTAGAGTAGCACTAGCCTCTAGGACTACGCTACTACTCCAAGTCTTTCGTCGTATAAGCATACTCTTACAGATTAGACAATGTATTTGACTTATTATTCTTCTCTTCGTTTATAAAACATATAGTTAAGTAAACCATTCTTTCTTCTCTTTCTCTTGTTTATAAATCATATAGTTAAATAACCCATTCTTTCTTCTCTTTCTCTTGTTTATAAAACATATAGTTAAATAAACCATTCTTCTTTCTTTCTTTCTTTCGAAACGTTCGGTTTAACAACCGTTATCTTTCTTCCTGTCAAAACATTCGGTTTAACAACCGTTATCTTTCTTTCTTACAAAACGTTTAATTAAATAATATACATTTATTTATAAACGTCTAATTCTTGAGTATGCACACCACCCTAAAACAGTAAAATAGGGATCTTGAACTCACCTGATGGGTGGTCTCAGAAATGCTCTCAATTGGTCACTGAGCGTCACTAGGGTTACTCACGATCTGTATAATAAAGTTATATGCATAAGGTATTGCTCCTAAATGACACTAGACATTACTAAGTATAAACCCCGTAGTTTCGAGTCATACCCTTTCTATCGAAACTAGGTAGTTTCGAGTCATACTTTGCCTATCGAAACTATGTAGTTTCGAGTCATACTTTGTCTATCGAAACTATGTAGTTTCGAGTTATACTTTTGTCTATCGAAACTATGTAGTTTCGAGTGGTACTCTGTCTATCGAAACTATGTAGTTTCGAGTCATACTTTGCCTATCGAAACTATGTAGTTTCGAGTGGTGACTTGTGTAAAATCTTAGTAGTTTAAGTTTAGGGTCTGTATCGAAACTATGTAGTTTCGATGGGTCTGCTACAATCGAAACTCGGTAGTTTCGAGTCATACTTTGTCTATCGAAACTATGTAGTTTCGATGACTCAGTCATCTTCCCCAAACAGAAACCCTAGATCTGACCATTTATTCTAATCGATCAAGCTTTGAACTTTTTACGTTCGAAACGTTCCTTTACTTCCCATGAACCCAAATATGTGGTTTGTTTCAAGTTTCACACGTAAAATCTACCTCTTCACTCGATTTTTACCCTTTAACCCGAAAGTTACAAAAACTCAGATTTAGGTATAGCGATTACCTGTTACTGCTTCTTTCCTGTTTCTTTATGCTCCAGAGGTAGTGAGCAACAAATCTTCGAGACTTTGAGCTTGATCCCGATCTTTCTCTCTCTAGACTGAGCTCTCTCTTTCTCTTTCTAGTCTTGCGCAAATGAGAGGATGGGGAGAGGCTGTGTGCAGATGTAGAAGGGTTTCCTTCTAATATCGGCCCATGGGCCGAAATCTGGGCCAAGCCCACTTGTTCTTTTCCTTTTTATTTACTTTCTATTATTTGGGATGTTACACTTTTGTAATTTAACTAAAATTAGGAGAGGGAGCAATGATCTATTTTAAAAAGAAGAAAAATAAAAATGAGGGTTGCAGTAATCGAACCTGCGACCTCCTTGAGTGAAAAAGAATTAACAGGTAATTTAAAACCAGAATTAACAGGTAATTTAAAACCAACTCATCTATCTTAAGCTTTTGTAATATTCTAAAACATGAAATATGTAACTGATGGAGAAAATCTTGAGGATCAAACTCAAGTAATTTAAAAAAAAAACTACGGGCCCTTTATGAGACCGGGCCCCGGACGGTCGCCCTCCCCCCCTAGGGCCGCCCCTGTGGCTATGCCAACGGATTCCTAAGCTACCGTTAAACATGGACGGTTAGTAGATCACGGACATGACGATTAGAACGAGATATTGGGAATTCTCTTTTTCAACAAAAATATGATTTGAGACTTGTCAATTTGATAATTTAACCAAAAATATTGTATCATATCCGACATTGATATTACTCCATTTCTTTATTTATAATAAAAAATGTTACAGCAAACTAAAACTTTCAAATTAGATCCATTGTGGGCATATTAAGAACAACAATTTAATAACAAGTTTCATATTATTTAGTAATATTTTTTTATAACATAACAAAATACATTCCCTTAATACTCAAATAGCAAAGTCGGTGTCGATGATTTTTCCTCTTTTTTTTTTTTCATATACCCTCTTCAATTTTCACATTTTCAAATAATATCCCTTATTTTTCTAAAAACTCAAATATAACTCTAAAACAAATTTAATTTATTGTTGCGTTGAATATTTTTTCTTTACATCCCGGTATAAAGTTGACCCGCACGTTACGGCGGGGTCATACGACCTCAACGTCGGTGTCCAATAAGAATTATGGTTTTTCTTTTTCTTTCTCATATGCACCCCTTTAATTTTATCTTTCTAAAAATTCAAATATACCTCTAAAAAATTATTTGTTGTTATGTTTAATCCTTTTTTTCTTAATGTTCCGATATAAATTTTGTTATACTCACTAAAAATCATGACCCACACGTTGCGGGAGTTCGAACAACTTTGTAAAATGTCATAATTATGTGTTTTTCTCTAACGCCACGTCACATGTCACCTATCTTTTGCACCATATATTTTTTTGGGTTTTATTTCTTCTTTTTATTGGATTAACCGACTCGCCATTACTTCATACATTTATTTGATGTAACGTTTTTTTTTGTGTTTAGTCACGTTATTGTCACCGCCTCAAATGTTTAGAGACCGCTTCCCGCCGCAGAGCGTAGGGTGCTAATGTCAACGTACTTAACGACGTTAATGTGTAGTTAACAACGTTAATTTTACAAACGCGCGGACTTAATTGTGTAGTTAACGACGTTAATTTCACTGTACGACCCGTCACAACGCGCGGGTCATAATTTCTAGCTATTATTATTAACTAATTATTCACCATGGGAAGGAATAGTGTCATGTACTTTGATTCGTCCGATTCTTTTTTTTTTTACATTTTCATTTTCAACCATTATATTATATATACGCTTTTAGTCTTATTCATTTTCTATTAATTTCGTTTTTCTTTAATAACTTTCGTTCGTTAAACTTTTTTCAAAATACGGGATCCGTCGCTGTTGTAGTTTTTTTTGCTAACGTTCCGATATATTTTTTTAAAACGAAGTTTTATTCAAAATTGAGTTTTTTTTATCGTTGCATATAGCGAGTGTCGTTACCGTTGTGGTACCGTGACGAGCCAAACCTATTATGGGCAAACAACATCATTCTCAATATTGGTATTATCGGAACCCATATCGTTATTCGCCTTATGGTTTTCGACGACCCGAACCGGTAATTTTTTTAATTTGTTTGTTCTCCTTTTTATTATTTAGTTTTATGTTTCCTTTCTATTAACATTATTTTTACCGTTGCGCCTACGTTTTCGTTTATATTTTATTAACTATCAGCCCGACACCGTTTTCTATAATAACTTTCGTTCGTTAGATTTTTTTAAATAAAGGAATGCACCGTTTTCTTAATTTTTTAGCCAGCGTTCTTGTTTAAATTTTATTGAAGACGAAGTTGTATTCAAATTCGAGTGTTTCTTTGGTTACGTTATAACGAGTCTGCGATTCGATGTAAGTTTTATCCACACAAACGAGTCAAACCAATAACGACCAGGCTCCCGCGGCGAAGCACGAGGGTAAAAACTAATACTAATTTATAGGAAATGAACGATAAAAAATATTAGAATTAAGTACACGGATATTCCATGTGGTATCTCTAAATTTTAGATTTGGTAGTAAGTTTGAAAAATTACACTGACAGTTCATAAATTATGGAGTGAATGACAGTTAGGTTTTTTGTTAAATATTTTTAAAAATGATCAAAATACCTCTACATTAAAAAACAAAAAAAAGTTAAAAAAAAGGTGACGGTGTTGTCTAAGAACTAGGGGTATAAATATAGGTTTTTTGATTTTTTAATCCAGTGGTATTTTGTCATTTTATATATTTAATAGAAAAATTAACTGTTATCCACTCAATTGACCAAACATGTTATGTTTATATATAATTTGAGTACTAATAATGTAATTTTTTATACTTATGAACTGAATCCAATATTTAGACATATACTAGAGGACCATCTGTGCATTAACTCAAAATCCATTTCTAATAAAAGACTAAATATATTGCACTTATATCAGCACGTTCAGTCTCACAAGGTTTTTCCTCTCAAAACCACATTTACATACTCCATTTAATCTTTTCATATATAGTCCATTTTTTAAAAAAAAACTACATAAATAAACATTTTAGCAAATCAGTTTATCATTATTATCACTGACTCACATTTTTTTACTATCATTAAAAATTAATATTTTAAGAAAAACAAGAATTAAAAAGTAGGAAGGTTTTAAAGTTTTATTATTAAAAAAATGAGTTTTAAAATTTTATTATTAAAAAAACAAGATTTTTTTAATTTTACGTATAAAATTTAAAAATACTACTTTTGTATTTTAAATAATCATGTGTTAAAATAAAGTTTAATAATATTGAATTAGTAGTTTTTTAATTAAGTTTGACATTATTTTTTATTTTGATTTGTAAATTTTAATAGTTAGTTTTTTACTAGAATTAAGAAACTTATAAATATTTATTTTTAAAAAGTGTGTTATATTTTAAAATTTAATTTTTTTAAATAATGACATTTTGTTTTTCAAAAAAAAATATATTTGGTTTCAATTTTAATTTATTAGTTTTAATTTTAAAATTTTAAATTTAAATTATATCAATATATTAAGGCCACGTTTGGTTCGTGGAATTTGACGGAATTGGAATTGAGAAACTTTCCATCCAAATTTGTGTTTGGTTGGTCAATGAAGGAATCGGAATTAGAAAACATTCCATCAAATTCCTTTGATTGATGGAAAGCAACAATCCTTCCATACACCGACGTTATGTTTTAAATGCAATGGAATTGTAACCAAAGACAAAAATGCCCCGTCTATTCTTTTATTCAGGTAGACAAAAATCACAAAAACTGGAAGATGATGGTGCAGATAAACCACTCATGAACAGAAAAACATAAATGAACCATTGATGAACAACAAAACAAAAATCAACCAAAGACCAAAAAATCCCAACTAGAAATCCGTAGACTAGAAATCCATAGACCAGAAACCCAAAAATAAAACACATTGAATCGAGCAAGAAAAAGTTCCATTTGACTTCGACAATGAACCAAAAGCTTCCATTAAAACATTCCATTTGACTTAGACAATGAACCAGAAGCCATAATCGTCCTAGAAGCTTCGATTTTGCCCAAAAAGAAAAATCAAACCAGGAGCCATCATCGTTCCCGGAAGCTTCGATTCTGCCTAAAAAAAAGTCGAACAAGAAGCCATAATCGTCCTCGGAATTCTGCCAAAAAAAAAAGTCTAACAAAAGTAAGTAAATTCTACCTTCAATTCGGCCCTCTATGACTGAACCAGAAGCTTATCTTCGCATTGGAAATCATAGTGGAGATTGAAGTTAAGTCGTTAAGAAAGAAAGAAGTTGCGATACGCGAAGTGTCGTGGAATAGGGTTGTGTACAGGGTGTGGGGAAAATGGTGAGGGTAGTTGTGTAATTTGTGTTTTTTTCTATTCCAAATCCTTTTATAAATATTTAAACCAAGAGGGTGTTTGGGATTACTTTTCAAAACAACTTATTAACTTATTATCTTTTGAAATAAGGTAATAAGTTATAAGTCTGTTTGGTAAATTCAAAATAAGATGGAAGATGTGAGAAGGAGAAGTCAAAATCCAAAAGTAAGAAATTCTTACTTTTAAAAATAACTTTTGAAAAAGTAATAAGTAGCTCAAATAAGTAATCCCAAACACCCCTCAAATAGGTTGCAACTTTTTAGTGGAATTAATTCCAATTTCATTTCTAATTCCATTTCCAATTCTAATTCCTTTAAATAAGATTCTGCCAACCAAATTTTTAAATTTTGAATTTAAAAAACGATATATTAATGGCCTGATAGAATAAGGACTCAGAGGGCTCAACAACAAATGTGTAGGCTAATTTTAGGTAATGAAAATTTTGGACACCTTCCATCTTTTGTCAAAAGCTCTTTAAAGGCACCCTGCACCCAATGAAAAATTAGTCCAAACCAAAGTAAGTTAAAATTTAAAGGAAAAATTAGCCCAGTAGTCTTGGTGTAGTGGTTTGGCCAAGTTCTATAACTCTTTTGTTTAGTCTACAGGTCAAGTGTTCGAGCCATTTGACTAGCAAACATTTTTGCCATCAAGGTTCTGTCTTAGTGGTTAGGGGGGTTTTCCAAAGGGTTTCCTCCCTGTGGAGGTCATGAGTTCGAATCTTGTAAGTTGCACTTCATAAAAACTAGGAACACCCTATGTAGATTTTGAATTTCTTAAGGGATGTTCGGGTAGACTGATGTACGAGTCTCCCCTGATGGGACGTGACAGTTGAGTCCACGCGGTTAAAAAAAAACTATTTTAGCCGCCACCGCCTCTTTGTTTTCTACACAAATTATCAGCGGCTTTCTGGTTCCAAAATAATCGGTCCATTCATGATTCACCATATATCGCCAATTCAGCAAAGTAGATTAGCATGCTGCACCTTTCTTTTTTACTTATGTGCCTTCATATTGTATTTTGGAATTAATTATTGATGCTAGGATTTTATAATCATGTCCCAAATTTGACCCGTCTTGACAAATCTATTTTTAGCATATTTGACCCGTCTTGACCGATCCACTTTTTAGCATATTTGACCTTTATTGACCGGTTTATTTTTGGCATCCGCTGACGAAAAATCATGGATACGCCACTGGAAGTATTTGACATCATTGTAGGGTTTCATTTGTAAATCATTATCTTAAGGTTTCTTTGACATGTAATTTAGTGTGTTGTAAAAAGTACACCACTTATAAAATGTATTTTTGTTTTTTTTATATTTTGATTGATCTCATCCATATAATTAATCTTAACATTTAAAAAAGTAGAAAGGTTACTAATACAATATCAAATTTATAAAAGAAAAAAGATGTTAAAATATTTATCAATATAATATTAATGTTTCAACATGTGTAACACATGGGGTTAAAACTATTATATTATATCTATACTCTATAATAAATAAAGGTTTTGGTAAGACATATTTTCCCGTATCTTTCTCCTACTAATTGTACAAGTTTTATTTAATTGTTTTTTTTAAAAAAATTTGTTTTCCGTCTTTCTCTATTAAATAATAATGATTTTCTATAATTCTTTTTATAAACATTTTTTATTTAAAAAAAATATAGGTTTGTTCATAAAACATTTTTAAAAAGTAACTATATGACATTTTCAAAATTTGTATTAATAACTATGTAATATATCATAAATATGTTATATATAAATATTTATTATTAAATATATAACATTGTATTTATTCAACTCATGTAATACATGAGGTTTTTAACCTAGTAACCTAATAAGAAAAGGGTTGATATGTGAGGAATAGAACATTTAATGGTGAATTCTTAACTGATTGCCAAATGGAATTTGGGACATTTATTAACAAGTGACAAAATACTTGAATTATGTTGTTTTATTTGTAGGTGCATGCACATATGGATTTTAGTAAACATTCACTTGTATACGTTATAACCCATAGTGTATTTGGGTATCTATCTATATATAGTAACCTAAACTCTAATCTCCAAAGTGATTTTGGTTCATAGAATTCATGAGATATTATGCTTAATTGGTATAACAAAAAAGATTTAAAATCCCATTAAATATTTGAAGTTGGAGATTTTATAACTCTCTTATTAGTTGAAGATTTCAATTACTAGGTGATGAGCGATTCTCGAAAAAAAAAATCTTTTTTTATCTATCAAAAGAAGCCTTAACTCCATCATCTTTGATAACGTTGTCCCTACATTTTTCTTCAATAGTTCACTCGATCTGAACCTCTATCCTTCATTACTATGCTTTTGATAACGTTGTCCATACATTTTTATTCAAAAGCTCACTCGATTTGAACCTCTATCGTTGGTACCATCTTCATCCCGACATAACCATTTAATTCTAGAACACCATATGACACATGATTTTCCGGCATTGCTATTAGATTGTCTCCCAGTCTCCGTTCCTTGTACAAACTCCTTCAAGTGATTCGGTATTAATTTCTTTGAACTCTATTCAATTTCACTCCTTTAAGAGATGTTAATGCGTTTTGACTTTATTATGCTTGATTCTAAGGAGAAGGGGTGAGAGACGTATCAATTTCTTCCATGGATGTGCAATTTGGGCATATGTTACTATTTTTGAACTAGTAATATTGATTTTTGATTAAAAAAAAAAGTTGATTGAACTAGTAAATTCTTCCAAACAACAAAAAATGAATTTCACTATAGTTATCAAAATTTTCTAAACACAGATTTTGACATCTAAAGAGCGTGTTAAATTTTCTTCAGGTTCGATTTATATTAAAAAATTTACAAAAATCAATTCTTTCATCAACTATTATCTATGGATTTGAAATGAATTCCATCAACCAAATGTCACTTGACAAATTAAACAAAAGAAATATTCATATTTGATGAAACAAATAAAGAGGAACAAATAAAAACACTTTTATTTTTCCAGTAAATTCTTCTGATTTATCTTCTTGATGGTAACTATTGGTAAGACAATAATATGTAACTTTGAGCTGACATAACAGGTTAAACACGCACGATAAGACACAGTTATCTGAAGTGCTAGACACAAACACGACACGATAACTAATTATGTTATTTTTTGCAGACACAAACACGAACCTGTTTAGAAACATGTTACATGATAAAACCTGTTTAGGGTCACGAACATGTTTATCACATTTTTTATGAAACAAAAGTTATAAAATAAATTAAGCAAACTGATTTCATAAACAAATCAGTGAGGAGGGATCTATGGTCGTTGGTGGCGGAGGGGGTGAGAACCGAGGAGCACTGGAGTAGCCGAGCAGGGACGATGAGGGAGCTAGGGTTTTGTTGTAGAAACTGAGAAGGAAAACGATTGTTGTTATAGGGAGGCGGGATGAGGGTTTTGTTTAAAGTAAATAAATATTATAATAACTAAGTAACAAATATTTACATTTTTAAAAATATTTAAAAATATAAATAGGTTATGACCTGTTAAGACACGATTTTTATCGTGTCGACATTTTTAAGACACGAAACCTATTAATAGAGGTGCTCAAATCGGTTTTTCTTAAGAACCGGTTCCGGTTCTTATCAGTTTCGGTTCCAAGTCCGGTTCTTTGTTGAAAAACAGGAACCTATGTACCCGGTTCCGGTTTTTCAAGAACCGGTTCCGGTAATTCAAGACGAGTATTTCAAGAACGTATTTACGGGTATTCGAAAAACTTAGTTAAACATATAAATACATTAATTATACATATAAATAACAAACTTAAAAAGTTCAATAACATTAAAACTTAAATGTTACAAAGTAGATAAATGTTTAAAACATAGATAAATTATATTAAAAAAACTAGATTGTCTGACCCGTTTGACTCATAAAACCTTTTTTTCACTTTTAGTTTTAACCAATTTATGTTTTACCATTATTAAAATTTTAAGCATATGCGCGTCACGAATTTGTAAAACATAGATGGATTAGTGTCACAAGACACAAGGATAAAGGTGCACAAATCAGGTATTCTCAAGAACCGCTTCCGGTTCTAACCGATTCCTGTTCTTACCGGTTTCGGTTTTTGGTTGAAAAACCGGAACCAATGTACCCGGTTCCAGTTTTTGGGAAGAACCGGTTTCGGTTTTTTTGTTCACCTCTACCTGTTAAGCTCAAACACAAAACCTGTTAACTACGTGTCGTTTCGTGTCGTGTTAACATGTCAATGTCATAAATTATCAGCCCTAACGTAACTTATTTTATTTATCTTGTTATTAAAAGAATTTATTATTAGGATCATATCATATTCCTCTAAAATTATATGCATTAATAAAGAAAACCAAGAAATGGCAGGAAAACATTAGGAAGCCTAGGTTCTGTTGGCAGAATTAAAAACAAAGGCAAAAAAAAGGCAGGCAAAGCATAAATCAGGGGCCGGGGTTCTCACGTTCTTCTGTTTTCAATGAACAAATAAATGTCTCCACTCCAAACATCTATATTTATTACATAGATATGAACAATTTAATACTTTTTTATAATACTTATATTTAATACTCGCATGAATTTGTGCCACTTTGTTTATATCTTATGAATATATGTATCAAACGAGTAAATTATAGACATATTTGTAGACAAATAGTTTACATGAATCGACATTTACATGGTGTATCAATATGATAATAATTATTGACGTATACAATAGGGACACGACTAGGGTTGAGTAAGACCGGTTCAAATTGACTGAACTAGCCCGAAACGATAGTAATAGCTGGTCCGGTTATTTGGTTTATGAGTTTTTTATTTTCTGATTTTCAAGACGGTCCATTTTGAAACGACGCTAGTTGAGATTGACTGTAAGATCGGTTTTCATACCACTTTTCAACTTTCTAGCTTTTCAACGGCTTTCTATTTCAAGATTTTTATAACTATAGTTAGAAGAAGGTTCAATTCAACTAATTTATGACAAATGTGTGAAATTTTGATATAAATTCATGAAATAAACATACATACATACATGCAAAACATTAATAGAACACAAATATATAAATTAATGCATATCACTATCTCGAGCCAATGTAGAGCTAGCTCACTTGATAGAGTTATATGCTTCTTAGAGGGGAGGTCACAGGTTCAAACCTGGACAATGGTGTAGTTTAGGATTATTGGTGTAAAAGTGAAGTAGAAGTAGCGTTTGCCGTTCAAAAAAAATATCACTATCACGAACATGACATGTATGCACCGAAAGATAATATTTTAGAAATCAACTATGTGCCCGGAGACTAAATCATATCAAATTCACATGTGTGTTCATTTTTTTTGTGAAAAAGAAAAGAAAGAGTGATGAACCGCTCGAACATGGCTGGTTATAATCATAGCCAACTGAGACCTAATCAGTCTGATTTTTGGATTTTTTTTTTGTATTTTCAATCTCAACCTTGTTCCCGAAGTTGGGCATCTCCAGTTTTCAAGCCATGGACACCCCTATTAACGTGACTTACTTGTCAATTAGATAATTAGTCCATTCGACTTGATTCTCACTCGAACGTATTAATAGCGAAATTATCAGTAACAGATTATTGGCTACGTCATGACACTCTTTAGGAGATCTTTCCCATCATGTGTTATCCTAAAAACACACATATCTTGATACATCCTTAGACTTAATCAACCTAGTATCCAAGTTTGTTGTCCTTACGTGACTATTGACAAATCCTAGATCAGTCACATCACCAAGAACTTTCATAGTCAATACCAGATGACTTTCGGGATGAAATTTTCTTAACTGAGGGAGACTGTAACATCCGTCAAATTTCCAGGTCCATAATCCATTCATTTAACTAGATACATTATTATTCTATATGCAATCATTAGGATTTAGTTAAATACTAGGTCATATTATTACATACACAAACTATTATATGAACTGTATAGAGTTATGTGAGATCCTAACACAAAACTATTTTTTAATAACATACAATACACTCATCTGAATTTTATTTGCACAAAACACATATTTTAAAGAAACGTATATAATGGATACTAATCTATTTCATATAAAGTGCACATCTCAATTAATGCATTTTAGTCTTTAAAACGGTAAACTCACGCACTCCCTAGTCCCTAATCATATTTTTAAATTTATACCCTTTTGTCCACAATGATAATTGAACCCTCAACTACTTTTTTTTTAAATAGCAATACCTAATTTTAAAGTGCACATCTCAATTAATGCATTTTATTCCGTCGATTTAACACGTTAACAAATAAATTTGTTCTATACGGTTCTTATATATTCCGATAAACGTTTTATCTTTTTTTTTAAACGGCGAACATTGAATGTTGTGACGTCGCACCCCCCGTCACATGGGAGAGCCTCGTCCAACTCCGGCCAATATGTTGTCTTAACCGGGCCCACTTGGCTTCAGAGTTGGAGAGCATCCAAAGAAAAATCCCACCAAATACGGCCCCTTCTGGGCTTGAAAGAGAGCCGAGGCTCGAATCCTGGATCAGCATGGGTAAAACCTAGGTCCATCTGCCTAATAATGATTTAATGAGAGGAAGAAAGGAAACAATATCTAAATCTTATACGAAAATAACTAGTTTATTTATGTATTAATATACTATTTGTTGTTATATTTAATACAGTATTTTTCATAGATTGATAAAATGAAAGGGAGTTAGACTAGTCAATCGAATCCGATTCACTTTTGCTTACATAAAAAACGTTGCATGTTTCTATTTATTGATTAACTAGGTTAAAGCCCATGTTTATATATGTTGAATAAATACAATTTATTATAAAACAATATTTTTTATGAAGATTTATATGCTTGATATTATTAGTCATCTGTTAAATAAGAAATAATTGAAATTTTCTTATGATTTAGTAATTTTTAATAAAATATTAGAATATATGTTAGATATTTAATTATTTAATATCATCATTATTTAATAGGAGAGAAAGACAAAAAACAAAAATCTAGATTTTATCAGAAGTCGACACATAGCAAGTATAGTTATTCATTTATTATAATATAGGTTAGAAACTTTATATATGATACAAGGTGAATAAATGCAGTGTTATATATACTTAGTAATACAGATCTAATATTACATATTACATAATTTTTTAATACAAATTTTAGAAACGTTATATAGTTATTTTTTAAAAATGTTTTATAAAAAGAATGAAAGAAATGTTCAAATTAAAAAAAAATATTTTAAGAACAAAGCTATTTTTTAATTAAAAAATGTTTTATAAAAATAGTTATAAAAATCATTATTATTTAATAGGAGAGAGAGACAAAAAACAAAAATTATAATTTTTTTATAGAAACTTGTATCATTAAATAAGAGAGAGAGAGGCGAAAATTTTTTTTTAAGGATTAACATGTGAATGACATGTGACACCCCAAAACCTTTATTTATTAGTACGTATAGATCTATCCAATTCCAAGTTGTCTATTTTGTCACTTTTAATTAAAGTTATACAAATATTAGCTCTAGCTTGTTACCATCAATTACACAACTACAAGTTATTTACATGAAAAAAACAATATAATTTATATCTATAGCGTTTGATAAAATAGTATTAAATTGTGTGATAATGAAAGATTTTAAACATCGAATATTAAGTTAATTTGACTTACTATTCATACTTATGATATAACTTATCGTTCTTAAAGATTGTATTTTATTCGGTTAATGATTCTATATAATTTTTTTACAACCTTAAAAGGTTAAAATAGAAGTTGTGTTTTATTTCGGAAAAAGGAGCAACTCAATGTGAGTGACTGTGACAACAATTTTATAAAAAACGTTAGCCGAAACAAAAACATACAAGGAAAAGATAAAAAATAACCAGTCAAAACATGATGAAAAACAAGTCCACCACTAGACTACCGAACAATCAAGGAGAGAATTCACAAGAAACATAAAATAGGGGAACTACTCCATTTGATCTTGCATATGGCCTTATGCTTGGTTCTATGTCGAATCCAAGAAAAAAATATTGCACTTTAGTGTTCTTCGTGGCCGTTGGTAAATGAGTTTGATCTTATTGAAAAATGTTTATTGTTTCCGGCTGACCATAGAAACCAAAAGGCGGAATAAGAAATTGTGTACCGTTACTGTCTTTAGGAGATGTAGTATTATTCAAATCAGATAAACGTTGTTGGATGGAGGCATACTTTGAGAAATCCTTTCCATACCGACAAGAAAATGCGCCTCCATAGCACACATGAAAATGAGGAAGACACGATCCGATGTAAAATGTATGTTTTTTATTTCATGGACTATTTGTTTTGTAAAAGACAATATGCACCATACTGGTGTTAAACGTATAATGAATAGAAGATGAGCTTATTTTTTTTAATGAATTTAACATCTTGCACGTGTAAGTTGCTAGATTCTAATCTCGATTTCTTTGTTTCTTACCTAGTTGTGTCTACTTTTTTTTTATATAACTTGAATAGAAAGTTATCTGGATCAATCATATGTTTCCGTCTACACTAGTACACAAAATTATTTTTTGGTTAAAATATGTAGTATTACATTATTACTCTTATAAATAAATTAAAAAATAATAATAATTATTATTATATGATTGATTATAATTAATTTTTTAGTGGTTTTTACATAAATATGTAGCTTTCTCATAAACATTCCCATTTATATATAAACAAATCACACATTCCTCTATAACCACTTACAAATAGAACGGGTAATCATTACGACATACCTATTAAACTCTTATGTGATATGTTACTTTTTTACAAAACAAGTCTCACTTGTTTTGGGTGACTCCCTAGTAAAAATAACGCATCCAATTCGATATATAATTAGGGTTGATACTACCAAGGCCATCCAATATAGTTTCACATTTCACACTCCTTTCACATTGTCATCTTAATATCACATCAGTTTTCACTAATTTTTCACACATCTTTACAATTAGGGAGCATGGTTTCACATCTCCAAATTTAAATAAAAAATAGAAAACTTTCAAAACTTGACTTTCCACACCGATGGAGATCTCCACGAAAAAGTTCCATATTCGTGGACCGCGCTATAAGGGCGTGGTTTTGCACATCCTTAGACCACCTCCTTGGTATATTTCCACGGGTATACCCCATGGTCTAACATGAAAGATTTGAGTTGAATCCAAACATCAACTTTTCAACGCAAAGCTACAAGTCCTAAGTATGTATTATTTTACCTTTGATTAGTAAATTTATTCACTCAGTTTATTTTGCACCTATGAACAATCGATCATCATTTAATATAAACATTATATACATTCAAAATATTATTAGGTCAAAGACGTATCTTATATCATGTTAGTGATTTTAGTATCATCTAGCTATTATTGTGTAATTGGATTTACTTAATGACCAAATAAAAAATTATAATGTAACATCAAGCAAGTTAGAAAAGTGTGGAGTGCACACTCGTTTGATGATCTTATGATTTCTAGTGCTAAAGACACATTGTTGGGTCAAGGGGGCAAAGCTTACTGAATAACGAGGGTCTGGGCGCAGCGCCCCTGGTTAGCAGGGTCCTAGGGCGGCATCCCCTAGTGGGGGTTCAAGGGGCAACTCCCCTGACTGGGGTTAAGCTGCACTGGAAAATTTTATTTTCATGATTTGTTATGCATTAGAAAATTGATTTGGAAGTGAAAACTTCTAAAAGTTAGACATCCATAGTAGATTTGTTCCTTCGAAATAGATTTGGTCATCCGAAACAAGTTGGTCATCTGGAGTAAATTGAAACAAAGTTAAATTCCATACAGTTGACGGTTATGACGGTTTTTAACCAATAATCATCATGACAAATCATTGTATCGTTTTACCCCTATATAAAAGTCATTTTTGCTAAGTATAAAATATACCCGAACTTCCTAACAAGCTTTTACATATTAGTTCTTCCTAACAAGCTTTTACATATTAGTTCTTGAGTCATTGATTCTTGTTCGATTGAATGATTGTGTATACCATCAAAATAATCCAATCTAACACGATTATCAGAGAGTCCAAATATACACGAACACCTGTAAATAGTACATATCATATATTCAAATGATGTGTTCTTTATAATATATTGATCATACAAAATATTCGGATTCAAATTCAACAAATTTGATTTATTTTACAAAATCTAAGATCAAACTATAAACCCATTTCTAAATATATTAAATAGTTATTTGTGATCCACGAATTTTGCATAAAAAGTAAAATTAACAATATCTTGTTGTCCAGTTGTCCAACTAGGTGCGGATCTAACATTATAAAATGTACATATTTCAATCTAATTAATTGCATTAGCATTAGTTAAACAAATCGATTAGTTATAGAAGTAATATTTAATTTCTACCTAACCTTTCTGAGTTTATAAATGTTCAAGTTAATAAGCAAAAGAGCCACGACACATTGATAAATAATCATACTACATTATTCGATTTATTAAATGTAGGGTTGTAAACGAACCGGACGTTCAGCGAATAGTTCGTGAACCGTTCGGCGTGAAGTTCATTTACGTTCGTTTGTTTAATAAATGAACGAACATGAACAAGGAACTCTTTCCGATTAACTAAATGAACGAACATGAAGTTCATTTATTAATGTTCGTTCGTTTATGTTCGTTTACGTTCGTGTTCGTTCATGTGTCGTTTTTTATGTTTTTCATTAAAGATTTTTGTATATTTCTATTTTATTTTATCTAAACTTTTTATATTCTTTAATTTTATTTTTATTTTTTATCATAAAATTAACTAAGTAAAGTAAGTTCGATACAAATACAAAAACTTAAATGTTCATTTTGGAAGACATTATGGTTGACATCAAAAGTCCCAAACTACCCTTCGTTCGGTTACGTTCGTGAACCGTTCATGAACAAATTCATTTCCTTAATGAACGAACACGAACATGAAATTTCGTTCGGTTAGTGTTCGTGAACCGTTCATGAACAAATTAAATGTTTAACGAACGAACACGAACAAGGCTTCGTTCGGTTCGGTTCGTTTACAGCCCTAATTAAATGTCTAGATTTTAGAGTAAAAAGTAGCAAACTTAAAAGGAAGGTTTAAGCTTAACATGATGTACGGAAGAAGGGGTGGACGCAGGAGAGGAGAAGGAGATGTGTGTAGGGTGTGTGGCATCGGTTACTCTACTAATGGTCGGTGGCAATGTAGCCACCGACATCCATCTTTACTACTAATGATAATATGCTAACTTTACTCGTTACTAAACTTTCTATAAAACATTCATCGTAACATAATATAATATGTTATTATGTATCAACTTTAAAAACAACCCAAAATAGTTATAAAAGTTGAAAGAAGAAAATAAATTTGACATATATACACACACACATATATATATATATATATGTATATATATATATATATATGTATATATAGTTTTCGAGTATTGAAATTTGGATTTTCTGAAAGTCATGATGTACTTTAAGATTTAAACAATTCGATGGTTTACTCGAATTTTCCAATCAGATAAAACTCAAAATTGCATTCAAAAAGAGAGTATGATATATGTGTGGATTTTGTGAACCAGAGAGAAATCTAACCAAACAAAGTTTTTGTACTAAAAAATCGGGGGCCAATAACTGCTTGAGAGCAGTTAAATTTCAATTTTTAAATCCCACAAAATGTGCCAATTTAATACCAAAATTTTGATATAAATTTTTAGAAATTAAATTTTCGATGTATTTTTAATATAGCAACATTTGTCAAAATAAAAATTTACAGCAACTGTGGCTGCCGCCTCTTAGACTCGCTCATAGGTAGGGGCGCTACCCCCAGACCCCAACCAACATTGGAACCCCATTACTTAGGGGCTCCGCCGCCCGAACGAATGAGATTTTTGAATACTTAAAATAATAATAAACTCAAATAAATGTGTACTCCGCACCTTTTAACGTATTTATTTGATATAAATTATTATTCACTTTAGTCAATAAAATCAATCAAATTACACTAAAATAGAATACGGAGTTCGTCATGGCATGAAAGGGTGTATTTTCAATCAATATTATATATAACAATAATAAAAATAAAAACGGTCTTAACAAAATTAAGTGAAATATTATAATTATGTATTTTTTTTCCTCTTTTAACTTCAAAAGAGAACAAAAACAATAAACGTATAACAAAAAAATAGTTTAGAATAAAATATTAGATATCTTTTTGTTATTTTTTTTAGGAGCGAAAATACACCCACTCTAAAATCTACTCATAAAATCCTATCTATTGTTCATTTATGGGACTTGAATCCACACCACGCACCATTTTGATAAGGATAAACACCACTTTGATAATAATAAACATTAGATGTCACTAAACCAAAAGTTCATCCTCGTATCTTTTGTTATATTCCCACCATCCTTATAACCGGTACATAATATGCAGCCTTTTTTTTCCACCAAAATTACGACATTTTTTTTTAATATTTCACTGTAATTTAGTAAAAGTTGGTGATTATTTAAAACCGTCATTGATTGGAATTTTATTATATTTGAGTTGACATTTGGATATCCGAACCTAAAAGTCTTCAGTTCAACATAAAACAAAAGCGAGTCACGTAAAAAAAACCTAATAATCATGTTTTGTTTTATGGCATTTACGTCTTTTGTTTTATTTTTTTTTGTAACTTAAGTTGAATGTCACGGTTAGGTTTTGTTTTAAAGTGCAACATTTACATTCAAAGTGTTCTTTATCTAAGTTTTATAATGTTTTTATTTTAGAAGTTTGAATTCTAAAAAATAACTACGGCCTCCGGACGATAATGCTAATTTTTACCCACGTGTGTTTCGGCGTGTTATACCACAAGGCAAAACAATTAGGTAAACTCACCCTGTGTGAGAATAAATGAAAAAAATTTAAAGAAAATGCAAAACCATTACACATTACAGATGGATCTGTTTGGAAAAAATGCAACGTACAAAAAAACAGAAAGAAAAAATAATTAAACTGTGAAACAAACCTGTCTTTGAAATCTTTTTCGTTTAAAAGTAAAAAAAATAGAAAAAATAAATAAATATGGGAACCGGTTTTGAACCCACGTCTCGAACGTAGGGGAAGAATGCCAGGACCAGCTGCACTGGAGGGCCATTGGTTAACTTGTCGCATCCTTTTTTATGTATCCAAATAAAAATAACTCATCGATGTTTGTCTAATTAAAAAGATCTCATCACATCCATGCATTAGTAGTACAATTGGCTTTAATATTTGTATAATTTAAACAGTTTTTGTGAGAGAGTCTAACTTTCTCTTTTAATATTTATTTAATTAGTATAATATATTGTTTCAAGACACATGTTAAAAATTAAAACAAAAGGTTACTTTATTTTATACTAGGTTAGAAACCTGATGTATTACACGAGTTGAATAAATGCAATGTGTAGTTTTTAATACATATTATATTTATGACATAGTGCATAGTTTTTTAATACAGTCTCTAGAAACGGTATATAGTTCAATTTAAAAAAAAATAATGAAAGAAAGGTTCAATTTATAAAAATATTTTATGAACAAACCTATTTTTTTTAAATAAAAAATGTTTTATAAAAAATATTATAGAAATCATTATTGTTTAATAGGAGATAGATGTGAGAAACAAAACATTATAAACACAATTAAAGAAATTTATATAATTAATAAGAGAGATATGCGAAAAAAAGGTTAAGTATGCATAGGAGAGTGATAAATATATCTCACCAAAATCTTCATTTATTTTTATTTTTTTGAAAGATAAATTTATTAATATTTGTTAGGAGTGGGACTTGAACCTATGATCTTCTCAAATCTTGGTGTTTTCTCTACCGTTAGGCCATCAACCCCAATGTAAAACCTTCTTTTATTAGAGAGTATAGATATAGATTAGTAATAACTGTTGCAACAAATAAAATAAAATATTTTCGGTCAAAAAGAATAGATTTATCTTAACATACGTGTGATAAACTTATTAACTAAACTTTTAATAATATACTGCTATTCTCACTATTTTATGTTATTTCAATTTTAATTTTTTATAGTCTTAGAAACATGTTATATATATAATGCTGTATAGTCAAACAAATAAAAGTTAGAGAGGAAAGAGCCAAAGTCCATGGAGCCCCCTTCAATACACAAGTTTGGTATGTATTTAAGATGAAGGATGAGTCCTCTCACCATGCGAGGACACCATCCAACTACTCATATTGAGAAAATTTAAATTCGAGTGATGTACGGAAGAAATATATGGATATGTGTAAAGACAAAGATACCGAAGTATACAAGTATATAGATATGTTTGCATTTGGAACATGGGCATACTGTTCATTTTCTAGAATCTTTTGTCTTTGGCTAACAATCAACGCTCAAAATGGTATTCATAGAGACTAAGAGTCTAAGACATGGGTTGTTTCTCATGCTCATGTAGTGAACACATGATGAAAATGTAGCGATTAAGATATTAATTAGATGATTTCCTAGAAAAGTAAGGAAGATAATTCACCTAACATTATACCTCGTCACATTGGTTTCCCCAACCACCATCTTTGCCACGTTACGTTACGATGCCCACTTATATGAAGTTAGCATAGTTGTTGGAGTCTGACAACTCCCTCATCTCACACGTGTCATCCATACAATCCTTTCTACAACATGTTCGCTATTGTGATACCCCCCACACACACATAAAATTCTCAATCGAGTGATCTTCCTCTTTGTCAACCACCTCTACACTCAATGATCCCTAGTTCAAAATACCGAGGAAGTTAGGGTCTTAGAATACATACTCCATCACCGTTCCAACAACATCAACTTTACAAATTCCACAAATTCCAAAGAAGGCAAACACCCGTAAGATATCACTTGATCATAATATTAATAATAAATGTCACATGTTAAAATGACACACCCTATTGTAGGGGATACCCCCAGAAAAGGACAAAATAAAGGATACCCCCCAAACCGAGACAAATCGAAAGAAGGGAACTCACCCCTTACTTCATTTAATGAAGAGATTACAAACTCATTTAATGAATATATGGAGAAACTGGCAAAAGGACAATTTCGAGAATGGCTCCCGCCGAAGAAAGGACCGAAGCCCGTTTACCCATCAGATGGAAGCTGTTTCCAAGGACATCCCCGTCCTATCAGACACTCCAACATTGAATGATGAGGGATGCATGATTATTAGTAGCCAATCAGATAAACGGAGAGTACGGAGCAAAGGAAGAGACCATGGCGAAATACCTGCAGAAGGCACATGAAATATTGAAAATGTTCGAGTCAGGTAGTATCACCCACATACCCAGAGCCAAGAACAAACAAGTTGATGCGCTCAGCAAGCTAGCATCCACTGCATTCCAACATCTCGCAAAGGACGTCATAGTAGAGACATTGGCCATCCCATCGATTGCAATTAGAGAAGTTATAACCACCCAAGCAGGAGATGCAATGACATGGGTGACACCACTGAAAGATTACTTGACAGAAGGGAAGCTTCCCGGAAAAAAAAGGGGGAAGCCCGGAAAGTCAAGATCAAAGCTCTAAAGTATGAAATGTTATGGGGAGTACTGTATTGAAAGTCATATCCAGGACCCTCGTTGCGGTGCGTGGATGAAGAAGAAGCAGACTACATCACAAGGGAAATACATGAGGGCATATGCGGAATGCATACTGCACCAAAGTCTACTGTGGCAAAAGCAATGAAAGTGGGGTTCTACTGGCCAGGCATGCATAGGAGTGTAGTAGAAACGCTTCGTAGCTGTGACAATTGTCATGCACCAGTAACGAAACAACCAAAGTATGACCTGATATCATTTGGTTCAGCATGGCCATTCCAGAAGTGGGGAATCGACCTGATGGGACCCTTCCCTAAAGGACCTGGGAAAGTCAAATTTTTAGTAGTAGCGATAGTTTACTTTACCAAGTGGGTAGAGGCCAAGCCTCTCGCAACAATCACAAGCAAGCAGATGATCAACTTTGTCTGGAACAACATCGTGAGCAGATATGGAATACCCCAAACGATAGTCAGTGATAATGGCATGCAGTTCGTAGGGGAAACATTCCAGGAATGGTGCAGGAAGCTAAACATCACCCAGTCATTTGCATCAGTGGCTCACCCTCAGGCAAACGGCTAGGTGGAAAGGATGAACAGAACAATAGTGGAAGGCATAACAAGTAGACTGGGAAGGGAGAGAAACGGATGGATCGAAGCATTGCCCCATGTCCTGTGGGCCTATAGAACAACCCCGAACAGAGGTAACAACGAGACACCTTTCAGTCTGACATATGGCACAGAAGCAATGATACCAGTGGAGATCGGATCACCAACCAGAAGAACAACCATGGGTGAACAAGAGAATGAAGAGGAGTTACGAGTATATCTTAACCTATTGGAAGAGAGAAGAAAGATAGCAACAATAAAGGAAGCTACGTACAAAAAGCAAATGGAGAAATATTATAACAGCAAGGTAAAGAAAAAAGAATTGCACGTAGGAGATTGGGCGCTCAGGGCTAATGAAGCAAGCGATCAAGAAAACAAGGGAAAGTTAGCTCAGAATTGGGAAGGCCCATACAAGGTGACCTGGACAAATGGGAAAGGAACATACAAGATCAACAAGACGGATGGAACGGAAATCCCCGAAACCTGGAATGCAATGCAGCTGGAGAAGTATTACATGTAAGGTAGTAACTTAAGAATTGGATTTTGTAACCTATCCCGTTCGGGTAAAATATGATATTGTCTTTTGGGAATTATCTTTATTTGTTTCTGTGATGAAAGTCACGCACCCAGAGCACCACAAACCCCCCACCTCACCAGGTGGGCTCAAGAAAAAACCCCATCCTTCGAGAAGGAGAACCACGCAAGGAGTTATCTCACAAGATAACTAAAAGAACCACCCCATCTCATAAGATGGGCAAGCAAATTCCTGTCCCTTGTGATGATGGAATAATACAAAGAGTTATCTCATAAGATAACTAAAAAAAACCACACCATCACATAAGATGGGCAAGCAAATTCCTATCCCTTGTGATGACGGAATAATATAAAGAGTTATCTCATAAGATAACTAAAAGAGCACATCATCTCATAAGATGAGCACGGAAATTCCTATCCTTTGTGACGATGGAATAATGTAAATAGTTATCTCATAAGATAATCAGAAGAAAGACACCATCTCATAAGATGAATAAGAAAATCCCATTCTTTGATAACAACAAAATGACATAAAAAGATTGTCCAACGAGATAATTAAAAGAAGTGTACCGTCTCACAAGACGAACAAGAGAATCCCTAAACAAATAAGACAACCAAAAAGAAGGCGCCATCGCATTAGAGAGGCAAAGGGATCCCCATTATAGAAAAAGCATAATAGGATAAGATCCCATCCCTCGAGATGACAAAGTATGATTGCACAAGGTAGGTAATTCAAGCCAACCATATGAATATGCGTCGAAGTGCTATTATACTGTAACATCCCAAAACTGGTAATAAATAAATAATGGCACAATCGAAATTATAATTTTCAAATGACGAAAGAAAAATGGATGGGCTTGGGCTCGGCTCCAACGGGCCGAAGGAAGCCCAAGTATATAAGGGCAAGGGCTGCCCAAACTTCTCATTTTCCACCAATCTCAAGTTCTAGAGAGAGAGAAGAGAGCTCGGGTCTAGAGAGAGAAAGTGACGGATCAACTCGGGAATTCAGGAGAACGTTGCTGCTGTGCTCGTGACCATCTCCGCCGAATCAGAAATCCAATCCAGGTAAGCGTTCGATCATAATCTGAGTTTTTATGACTTTATAGGATTTTCGGGTTTTGGCTAAAAAGGTAACGATTTTGCGGATGAAACTTGAAAATGAACTTAGGATTAGCATCTAGAATGAAAACCGAACGTTTTGATCTAAGAAAAATGAGATATTGACTCGATCAGACGCGCATGCAAAAACTTCGGATTTTTGGGGAAGACGATCTGTGCAGACCTATCGAAACTACATAGTTTCGATATGTGCAGAACCATCGAAACTACATAGTTTCGATATGTGCAGAACCATCGAAACTACATAGTTTCGATATGTGCAGAACCATCGAAACTACCCAGTTTCGATATGTGCAGACCCATCGAAACTACCATAGTTTCGATATGAGCCCACGATCCGAAGCTAAGATTACACCTAAGTTACTTATCGAAACTACCAAGTTTCGACAGAAGCAACCTATCGAAACTACCAAGTTTCGACAGAAGCAACCTATCGAAACTACCAAGTTTCGACATAAGCAACCTATCGAAACTACCAAGTTTCGACATAAGCAACCTATCGAAACTACCAAGTTTCGATATAGGCAATTCCATCGAAACTACTAGGTTCAAGCATAGTAATGTCTAGTGTCATCTAGGGGCACTACCTTACGTGTATGACTTTATTATACAGATCGTGAGTGACATTAGTGAC
The DNA here is from genome assembly GCA_023525975.1 of Smallanthus sonchifolius. Lineage (NCBI taxonomy): Eukaryota > Viridiplantae > Streptophyta > Magnoliopsida > Asterales > Asteraceae > Smallanthus > Smallanthus sonchifolius. The sequence continues at coordinate 51,484,830 of CM042041.1, read as the reverse complement.
GCTCAGTAGCCAGCTAAGTGTATTTCAGAAACTACTCATCAGGTGAGTTCTATGTGCCCCCTTCTATGTTATGTGCAAATCATTTTAAATGTTTTGGGGCTGAAGTGCATACACTAAATGATTAAATGTTATAAATGTCAATGTGATCATACGTATATATATAAATACTTATATATGAAAATGAATTATGAATAAAGAAAGAAGCGTATGATTTTAAAGAATGAATAAAAGAAGGACATAACGTAAAAGAATGAAATCTTGCTTTATATTACATATATATTGCATGTTATGAATGAATGTAAACGTTATAAACCCTTCTATGACAACGGCTACTTCGATAGACGGACGACCACGTGACTATTTTGCAACCGGGACAAAAACGTTCCTTCGCAAGCTAGGACGTATGAAAAGGTATTAATGGACGGTCGAAGCAAATGCCTTAACTAAAGTAGAACGGTTGCATACATAATGGTCGCGTGGGAAACGGATGCCCTAGGGCAGACGGACAAAATGACGGACTACGACGGTAGGACGGTTTAAGAGCGGACGGACAAAGGTTGCTGGACGGATTAATGAATGACAGACGGTTTTCTAGAGCCGGACGGTAATGAAATGGGCTACGACGGTAGTTCTGACAGCGATGTCTTCGTGACATTCGCGACAAGTATGACGGGTTGATCTCCCTTAAGATTATGGCCAATAAGTGTTCTCTCAAAAAGAAAGTATGTATGTACATATGTATATACCCTCAATGAATGTTATGTGAGAACAGTAAAGTAAAGAATATTTAAAAGTATGAATATATGTATATATATATACATTATATTCATGATAAGGTAAATATTATGTATGATTCTCTTTAAACTAGAACTCACCAGCGTTAGCTGACTTTTAGTATACATTTCAGGTAAAGGAAGAAAAGGTCGTGCGGTGGCGTGAAGGTTACCCGACACAAGACTGACATCCCACTTTAATACATGTGTTAAGACTTTCGCTGTCAAGTTATGTTATGTTATGTAATTGAATGACGAATGATATGTAATCGAATGATGAATGTTTTTAATTTAAGTTCAGTATTCATGACTATGTTTATGAGTAAATCCAACAAGTGAGGTTACCCGGAAAGGGGCCTTACAAGTTGGTATCAGAGAAATAGTTTGTGAGATTCAAACATCCCTAAATGTCTGGACTCAAACTGATTATGGGACCAACGCACGGATGTCAGTCATGGGTAACCAACGCCAACGCCAGCACAGTAAGTAAGTACTAAGGTTAATACACTTGGATAAGAATAGATACTTAAACCTAGAACCAATAGATGTCAATGTCATGACCAATTTGAAGAGTTTGGAACTCGAAAAGCAATGTAAATTTCTAATCACAAACCGGTCACTGTAATTAAAAATTTACCTTGTTCGTACTGTTTCAAGACTATGAACTGAGAGAATGACATTGATGTATTCCCTTTATGACCATCAGGAAAACTAGGAACTATGGCTGGAGGAGGAAGAACTGGACGCCGAGGCGGTCGCACTGGCCGAGTGGGTAGACCTCCATTGAATCGAAGAAGTGAAGAGGAAGAGAGTGTGCACGCATAACACACTGAGAGTGTGCACGAAACTAATGTGACCCCAACTGGGGACGGCAATCAAGGGCCTATACAGTTGGAACCCGAGGTTAGGGATGCTATTGCCCGCGAGGTTGTACTTACTCTGAAGAACATATTGCCTGACCTATTATCTGAGGCACTAAAGAAAAGCAAAGAAGAGGGTGAAGGGAACAATGAAGAGAAAATTTATGACAGTGACGGGGATGAAGTAAAAGTGGCATCAAGCAATCGTGGGTGTATTTACAAAGGTTTCAAGGACGGAGACCCACCTAAGTTTGATGGAACCAAGGATTCGGTGGCTACTTTCGAATGGATTGAGAGGATGAACGCTGTAATCGACATCAGCGAGTGCCGACCGGACCAGGCGGTTAAATATGTTGCTCATTCTTTCACCAATGAAGCACTAGGTTGGTGGAGAAACATTCAAAGAACAAAGTCGCCAAATGCTGTTGCCAGAATGACATGGGAAGACCTGAAGAAGCTCATAATCCAAAAGTTCTGCCCACAGAATGAGATTGATCGTGTGGAGAACGAGTTCCTAGACTTAAAGGCTGGCAACAAGACTCATCACCAGTATACTTCAAGATTCAACGAGCTGGCCCAACTGGTACCACACTTGGTGGAAACCGAAGAACGTATGATCAAATACTATGTCAAGGGTCTGCCGCAAAGGGTCCGTGTCCATGTAAAAGCCAACCTACCCTTGACCTTCGAGTCGGTAGTCAACCTGTCTGGAATCATCTACGACGATTATGCCAATGAGGACCCGGCACCTGAGACACAAAAGAGAAAGTGGGAGAACCCGTTTAGAGGCACCGGAAAAGGGAATGTAACAACTGAAATTAAGAAACCAAGGTTGGACGAATATGAAACATGTAAGAAATGTGGGAGGCAACATCTTGGCGAGTGTCGAATCGGCACCACCGTGTGTTATAAGTGCGGGAGGCCGGGGCACTACTCCCGAGATTGTTTGAAGGACGTCAAATGTCAAGTATGTGGATTGTTTGGACATCTGACAAAGAACTGCAGAAAGGCCGGCCAATCTGGTTCGGGAAAAGAGAGAGAAAAGGAACAGCCGCAGGCTAGGATTCGGGCCTATGCCTTAACTGAGGAAGAAGCAAGGGGAAATCCTGATGTCGTGTCAGGTACATTTCTAGTTAATGATGAACGTGCTGCTATTTTATTTGATTCCGGTGCTAGTAAAAGCTTCATATCAAATGCATTTAGTCGTAAACTGGATTGCACTATCAACACCATAGTAAAGGCCTTTAGCGTACAAACTGCCGTTGGTAAAAATTCGGAAGTATTCCAAGTAACAGAGGATTGCATCATAGAAATAGAGGGACATAAGTTTCCTTCTAGATTATTCCTTCTCACCTTAGGAGGATTCGATATAGTATTGGGCATGGATTGGCTAGCTGCCAACGAAGCTCAGATCATATGTAAACGTAAGAGGATACACCTCAAAGCTCCTAACGGTAGTCCAATTACGGTTTATGGGGATTGGAATTGCATGATGCCGAACGTCATCTCGATGATGAAGGCCAAAAGTTACATGAGGCGCGGTTGCGAAGCTTATCTGGCATATGTTATTGACGATAGAATGAAAACGAAAGAACTCAAGGATGTACCCGTGGTGTGCAGCTTTCCGGAAGTATTCCCTGAGGATCAACCTGGGTTGCCACCCGATCGGGAAATAGAATTTCAGATTGACTTACTGCCAGGAGCTGAGCCCGTTGCCAAAGCCCCCTACCGATTGGCGCCGTCAGAAATGAAAGAATTAATGTCTCAACTAGAGGAACTAACAGAAAAAGCATTTATTAGGCCGAGCATCTCACCGTGGGGCGCTCCGGTACTATTTGTAAAGAAGAAAGACGGCAGCATGCGCATGTGCATTGACTACCATGAGTTGAACAAGAGAACAGTAAAGAACAAATACCCACTGCCTAGAATAGACGACCTTTTTGATCAACTGCAAGGTGCGAGTTGGTTCTCAAAGATCGATCTTAGGTCGGGTTACCATCAGTTGAAAGTAAGAGAAGAAGACGTACCAAAGACCGCGTTTCGCACGCGTTATGGGCATTATGAGTTTCTCGTGATGTCTTTCGGATTGACCAACGCACCAGCAGCGTTTATGGATTTGATGAATAGAGTATGTCAACCCATGTTGGATCGATCAGTGATAGTTTTTATAGACGACATACTGGTATATTCAAAAAGCGAGGGTGATCACCACTGTCACCTAAGGGAGGTTCTGGAGGTGCTAAAGCAGGAAAAGTTGTACGCAAAATTCTCCAAAATGCGCGTTCTGGCTTAGGGAAGTCCAATTCCTAGGTCATATAATAAACCCAAATGGCATCATGGTGGATCCTGCAAAGATCGAGACAGTAAAGGAATGGAACGTCCCAAAGACACCAACAGAGATACGAGGTTTTCTGGGATTGGCGGGCTACTATCGAAGATTCATTCAAGATTTTTCAAGAATAGCCTTGCCACTTATTAAGTTGACACGGAAGGAAGTGAAGTATGAATTGGGTCAAACCCAAAACAACACGTTTGAGGAACTTAAGGCACGATTAACCCAAGCTCCAGTCTTAACTCTACCTGAGGGAAATGAAGATTTGGTAGTCTATTCTGACGCTTCGGGGCAGGGTTTGGGGTGCATACTTATGCAACGAGGAAAGGTAATTGCTTACGCATCGCGGCAACTAAAGATTCACGAGGTTAACTACCCAACACATGATCTAGAGTTAGCAGCAGTAGTTTTCGCATTGAAAATATGGAGGCACTATCTGTATGGAGTCAAATGCACCATGTACTCCGATCACAAAAGCCTGAAGTACTTTTTCGAGCAAAAGGAATTAAACATGAGACAAAGAAGGTGGTTAGAGCTACTGAAGGACTATGACTGTGAGATACTGTACCATCCAGGCAAGGCAAACGTGGTGGCTGACGCTTTAAGTAGAAAGGAAGAATCGACACCTATCCGGATCAAAGCGTGTCAGCTGATTATAACACCAGATTTGATGGGTGAAATAGCAAAAGCACAAGATGAAGCACTGTTAGAAAGAAATGTGAAACGGGAAAGAATAGTAGGACAACAAGGGAACTTGGATGCAAATGCATACGGTGTACGAACTAGGTTTGGCCGAATGTGGATACCTAAGATTGGCGAGCTTAGAGCCAAAATACTTGATGAGGCCCATAAGTCTCGCTATTCTATCCACCCCGGGACAAACAAAATGTACCAAGACTTGAAGAAAGAATAATGGTGGCCTGGCATGAAGAATGATGTGACAGAATACGTGAGCAAGTGCTTAACGTGTTCTCTAGTTAAGGCCGAGCACCAGAAACCATGCGGTAAAATGCAACCTCTACCAATACCGGAATGGAAGTGGGAGGAGATCACGATGGACTTCATTACTAAGCTACCGCGAACAGCTAAAGGCAATGATACCATTTGGGTGATCGTCGACCGCTTGACGAAAAGTGCTCACTTCTTACCAATACGTTAGACTTCTTCGTCAGAAAGACTAGCAGAAATATTTATCAAGGAAGTTGTGAGCAGACATGGTATGCCGCTGTCGATTGTGTCCGACAGGGATACTAGATTCACGTCAAGGTTTTGGAAGAAATTCAATGAAGCAATGGGCACTAGACTGAACATCAGCACCGCTTACCACCCCCAAACCAAAGGACAATCGGAAAGGACCATTCAGACCTTGGAGGACATACTCCGGGCCTGTATCATTGACTTCGGTGGGAGTTGGGACAACCATCTACCATTGGCAGAATTTTCATATAACAACAGCTATCACACAACTATTGGCATGCCGCCGTTTGAGATGTTGTATGGGAGGAAATGTAGGACCCCAGTTTGTTGGGGGGAAATTGGACAGAAGGATTTTGCAAGTCTCGAAGTGGTCAAAGCTACTTCCGAGAAATTTGATCAAATCAAGGCTCGAATGAAAGCCGCAAAAGACAGACAGAAATCCTACGCGGATAAGAGAAGAAGGGAGTTAGAGTTTCAAGTAGGGGACATGGTACTGTTAAAGGTATCACCATTGAAAGGAATCATCCGATTCAGAAAGCGTGGCAAACTAAGTCCAAGGTTTGTCGGACCTTTCAAGATTCTAGCGAGAGTGGGTCAAGTTGCTTACAGACTCGACCTACCCGTTGAGCTTAGTGGAATACACCCTACGTTCCACGTGTCACACTTACGCAAATACCTAGCTGACGACACAGCCCACATATCTTACGATGAGATCGAGGTGGATAACAGTCTGAATTATGTCGAGGAACCGATAGCCATCCTTGACCGATCTGAGAAGCGACTACGCAACAAGTCAATCACATTGGTCAAAGTTCAATGGAAGCACAGAAAGGGATCGGAAGCTACGTGGGAAAAAGAAGACGATATGAGGGGACTATACCCTCAATTATTTAACGTATAAGCAGTTTCGAGGACGAAACCTCTTTAAGGGGGGTAGACTTGTAACATCCCAAAACCGGTAATAAATAAATAATGGCACAATCGAAATTATAATTTTCAAATGACGAAAGAAAAATGGATGGGCTTGGGCTCGGCTCCAATGGGCTGAAGGAAGCCCAAGTATATAAGGGCAAGGGTTGCCCAAACTTCTCATTTTCCACCAATCTCAAGTTCTAGAGAGAGAGAAGAGAGCTCGGGTCTAGAGAGAGAAAGTGACGGATCAACTCGGGAATTCAGGAGAACGTTGCTGTTGTGCTCGTGACCATCTCCGCCGAATCAGAAATCCAATCCAGGTAAGCGTTCGATCATAATCTAAGTTTTTATGACTTTATAGGATTTTCGGGTTTTGGCTAAAAAGGTAACGATTTTGCGGATGAAACTTGAAAATGAACTTAGGATTAGCATCTAGAATGAAAACCGAACGTTTTGATCTAAGAAAAATGAGATATTGACTCGATCAGACGCGCATGCAAAAACTTCGGATTTTTGGGGAAGACGATCTGTGCAGACCTATCGAAACTACATAGTTTCGATATGTGCAGAACCATCGAAACTACATAGTTTCGATATGTGCAGAACCATCGAAACTACATAGTTTCGATATGTGCAGAACCATCGAAACTACATAGTTTCGATATGTACAGACCCATCGAAACTACCCAGTTTCGATATGTGCAGACCCATCGAAATTACCATAGTTTCGATATGAGCCCACGATCCGAAGCTAAGATTACACCTAAGTTACTTATCGAAACTACCAAGTTTCGACAGAAGCAACCTATTGAAACTACCAAGTTTCGACAGAAGCAACCTATCGAAACTACCAAGTTTCGACATAAGCAACCTATCGAAACTACCAAGTTTCGACATAAGCAACCTATCGAAACTACCAAGTTTCGACATAAGCAACCTATCGAAACTACCAAGTTTCGATATAGGCAATTCTAGAAAAAACTACTAGGTTCAAGCATAGTAATGTCTAGTGTCATCTAGGGGCACTACCTTACGTGTATGACTTTATTATACAGATCGTGAGTGACATTAGTGACGCTCAGTAGCCAGCTAAGTGTATTTCAGAAACTACTCATCAGGTGAGTTCTATGTGCCCCCTTCTATGTTATGTGCAAATCATTTTAAATGTTTTGGGGCTGAAGTGCATACACTAAATGATTAAATGTTATAAATGTCAATGTGATCATACGTATATATATAAATACTTATATATGAAAATGAATTATGAATAAAGAAAGAAGCGTATGATTTTCAAGAATGAATGAAAGAAAGACATAACGTAAAAGAATGAAATCTTGCTTTATATTACATATATATTGCATGTTATGAATGAATGTAAACGTTATAAACCCTTCTATGACAACGGCTACTTCGGTAGACGGACGACCACGTGACTATTTTGCAACCGGGACAAAAACGTTCCTTCGCAAGCTAGGACGTATGAAAAGGTATTAATGGACGGTCGAAGCAAATGCCTTAACTAAAGTAGAACGGTTGCATACATAATGGTCGCGTGGGAAACGGATGCCCTAGGGCAGACGGACAAAATGACGGACTACGACGGTAGGACGGTTTAAGAGCGGACGGACAAAGGTTGCCGGACGGATTAATGAATGACGGACGGTTTTCTAGAGCCGGACGGTAATGAAATGGGCTACGACGGTAGTTCTGACAGCGATGTCTTCGTGACATTCGCGACAAGTATGACGGGTTGATCTCCCTTAAGATTATGGCCAATAAGTGTTCTCTCAAAAAGAAAGTATGTATGTACATATGTATGTACCCTCAATGAATGTTATGTGAGAACAGTAAAGTAAAGAATATTTAAAAGTATGAATATATATATATATATACATTATATTCATGATAAGGTAAATATTATGTATGATTGTCTTTAAACTAGAACTCACCAGCGTTAGCTGACTTTTAGTATACATTTCAGGTAAAGGAAGAAAAAGGTCGTGCGGTGGCGTGAAGGTTACCCGACACAAGACTGACATCCCACTTTAATACATGTGTTAAGACTTCCGCTGTCAAGTTATGTTATGTTATGTAATTGAATGACGAATGATATGTAATCGAATGATGAATGTTTTTAATTTAAGTTCAGTATTCATGACTATGTTTATGAGTAAATCCAATAAGTGAGGTTACCCGGAAAGGGGCCTTACATATACCCAATATATGGCAGATATTATGACAAAAACATACGTCAAAACAACATAAAGTTGGTTTCATACGGCCATCACCAAATAACAGCAACACAGTCATAAAGTAAAATAAAGTAACAACATAAACAACACAAATACAAGTCCCCCGACAGCCAAAAGATCAACAAAAATGAAGAGTTTGAAACAAAAGATCAGGGACCAGGAGTAACAGGTTCCGGATCAACGACAGACACCAAGGCTCGTATTTCAGAGACGTAGTTCCGGGGAGAACTGCTCAGACGAGTTATCAAAGAGTGGCCAGATGAGGTAAAGGTGGCACAAGTATCCTGCATGTACTGCTCAGCATGAGGATCATAGTTAGGGGTCTCCTCAATGGGAACCCCATCAGCAGCGTACTGGTAACCAGCAGAGAGGCCTGTTTGATAACTGGCAGCCATACAGGCTCAACTAAACTCTCCCAGCAGAAGCATGTATTCGTTGCTATTCCGAACACGCTCATATACACGTTTGAAACCTTGAGTAATCAGCCACTCCCGTTCACCCCATAGTTTGTCCTGGCTAGTCACCACGGTCTCAAATTCTTTTTGCAAGATGCGCCGCTCATCTGCCATACGAGCGATCTCTGAGCGGCCTGGCAAAGATCATGCTCTAGAACCTCTTTGACCTCCGCCCAATCACGTGCCCGACCAGCAAGCTGCTCCTTCAAACAGTGAATATCCTCCTAAAGCAACAATAAAAAAAAAGAAAAAGAAGAGAGAAAGCAATTAGCATGACTAAATAGTAGAAAATGAAAAAAATAAAAAAAGAGAAGAGGAAGGGGGAAGGAGAATACCTCTCGTTCAGCACTAAAAGCTTGCCAAGCATCGATGGACCTGTTAGCCTTACTAAGCTCATCACGGCAGATCAAGTGGGAGGTCTCAGTAGACTTCAGCTTACTTCCTAAAGATGCAACCTGGTGATCCAAGTGTTCAAGCTCTTGGTTCACACGACCCAGCTCACAGGAAAAATCAGCACTAGCTTTGCTCAGAACCAATTTACTCTGTTTCTCTTCGGCTAACTCATCCTGCAGACGGAGGACAAACAAACGAGACCGGGAAAGAGCAGTGTCTAAGGACATAATTTTGTGACGAAGACCAACACCCTCGATAAACGACCGCATGTGGTCGAGGCTAAATTGATCAGACAAGGAAGAGGTTTCCTAGGGGAGGGTGAAGACATCAAAGGAGCACTAGTCCCCAGGGCCACGTGCACAGAAGGAACTACAGTGGGAACATGAGACAAAGCTAAATCCAATGACACCCAGAAGAATTCCCAGTAGGGAAATAAAAGTCCAACTCGGAAAGCAGAGCGAAACCACATTCGTAAAATCGAGGCGGACTAGCAGCAGAAGAAACAGGAGAGTGAAAATGCACCTTAGGGGTCTTGGAAGCGCTTCTAAGACCCCCCCCCCCCCTTCAAGCCAAGGTCTTCAGGAGAAGATACAGTAGAGCAAGGAGCAGGACGCTTGCGAAGGAAGGTCAAGGGACGCTCATCCTCAGAACTGGATTCACTAATCACATCCAAGCGATCACCAACAGAAACATCAAGCGTGTGAGTGGTGAAGACACGAAAATTCCCATCTTCATAGACAAAGCAGAATCAGAGGCGCTAGCCGATTTGACAGGGAGAGCAACATATTTCAGATTCTCGTGAGCCTTATTCAAAACCTTGGAAAACTTCATCTCTGCAACAAAGAAAAACAACAAAACGAAAGCACGTGTTAGGTGAAAACTAAAAAAAAAGGAAAAGTAGTGACTAAGAAAGAGATAAGCAAACCCTAGGGCGGACGACCCACCTTTACCCCCTGGCTCCAAGACTGCTGGAGAGTGAGAGGATCATCCCACAAGAACTCATCTTAGCCATAATAAGAATCTCCTCAGGTAGAGGTCCGGTAGAGGTAGGATTAGAGGTAAGAAGGGCATATAGTTTTCTCTCAACAAAAGGCCCAAGATCCTTATCATCAATAGGAACAGTTAGATTACGATAGGATAGAGGTTCGCGAAGGAACGATTCAGAAACAAAGAAATAATGGTCTTTCCGGTCATGAACGCAAGTGGGTAAACGAGAAAAACAACAACCCGAACCCCGACGTTTCCTGAAAGTAAGCCAGTACCCATCAATCCTCAACTGATAAAAGCGACGAAACAGAGGCACAGAAGGCACTCCACCCTGGGCCCGACAAGAAACTTCAAAATGCGTCAATTTTAAGAACCCCAAAGGGTGGAATTGAGAGAAGTGCACGCGATGAAATTTGAAGACAGACATTTGAAACTCAGTAAGAGGATAGCGGATATTAGAATAATTGAAATTACGAGTATAAATGGTCATAAAACCCTTCAATCCCAAGGCAATGTCATTAGCAGAGGGTCTCCTAGGAAGAAGGGTTAAAGGTAGACGGTAACGTCGATAAAATGAAGCAATATCTTGCTCCGACAAGACCGACCGAACATGAGCAAGATCGTCCCTAACCATGGCGATAACTTTACCAGAATGAAGGGAGGACTAACTGAAGAACGAAGGCCAGGAGAAAAAGAAAACCGGATGAGAATACGTTTAGAATGAGCTCTAAGAAAAAGGGAAAGGGATTTAAGAAGACTAAGGGGAATATACACGAGGGGATCGGTTCATATCCCCACGTGCGAATGCATCTGGGTAGCGAAGAACCCGACGCGTGTACAGTAGGGGAGAACCCAAATATCTTAGGTGGGCCTCACAATTAAAACAAAGATAATATCCTCAAAAACCAAACAAATGATGACAATAAAAGGGGCCAACCAACCAAGATACCCAGGGCCCGCAGAACATCAAACGAAGGAGAATTAAAAGTCGTCAGCCCTCGTTATGAATAAAAAGGACTAACGACTTTGGGGAACTTGTAAGAGATACCCCCATAAAAAGGACAAAATAAAGGATACCCCCCAAACCGGGACAAATCGAAAGAAGGGAACTCACCCTTTACTTCGTTTAATGAAGAGATGATAGGCTCATTTAATGAATATATGGAGAATCCGGCAAAAGGACAGTTTCAAGAATGGCTCCCGTCGAAGAAAGGACCGAAGCCCGTTTACCCATCAGATGGAAGCCGTTGCCAATGACATCCCCGTCCCATCAGAGACTCCAGCATTGAATGCAAACATCTTCATCGTTTACAAAAAGGAAAGAGGTAACGAAAAGGAGATGACTCGGGTTCTCTCTCTCTCTAACAGCAAATTCATACCTTAGTCTTTTTAGGGTTTTCTCCCTGGAGAAGCCCGAATCCATTCCAGGAAACCGATCTTATTCTCACGCCCGAGCTTGGTCGTAGAGATCCCTTTCGAGGTCCCTACGTCGTGGCTAACGGTGGTTTGTTGTGCAGGTAATCTTCGGGAGATACTAGAAGATAGCAACTTAGATCCAAATACCTCACTGTGCGGATACCTATTTTTATAGAGGCAGGTCAATGATTTATGATTTAAATGTTTTTTTTTTGTTAGTAACAAAAAGAAAAAGAATACGAAAGAAAGTGTCTTTGTAGCCATGGTCATCCGTGGTCCTAATTGAAGACAAAAACAGTCAAAAGTCTTTAAAGCACCTACATCAAATCAAAGCAATCACAAAGTTCCTCGCGCGTGTATTACACCTTCTATTCATCAAGCCAACGTCAGAAATCGCAGGAGTGATCATCAACCACGTAAGCGCGTATATTACACCGCCAATAAATACGTGGATCATATGTAATGTTTATATTTAGCCCCTCGTATTTTGTTTTTCAAAATCCTCATGCTCTAACAAACTTCGCCAATATTTTTTTGTATATATAAAAATCTAATAAATCATTATTCATAATAGGAAAATTATATAAGATTACAGTTCAACTACAACCACCACATAAGTTTTGCGCGAAAAGTGGTTCCCAATTAGATTAAAAGGGTAATTATATAGGATTGCAGTTCGACCAACGATGTTATACGAGTTTGACTGTTGAGCCATAAAAAAGGCAAAAGTGCGAAAGTTGGATGTAGTAGAGTTGAGGTGGATGAATGGGTACACAAGGTTGGACTGGACAAGGAGTGAAGTTTCCATGGTAAATTTAAGGTGGCACATATTTTTTATAAGTTCAGGGGATGGGAGTTTGAGATGGTTTGGGCATGTGATGCGGAGACAGACGGTATGCAACGTGGAAAACCTCTTTGTGGAGGGGAGGAGGAGCAAAAGTAGACCCAAACTAGCTTGAGATGAGCAGATTAGGAAGGATTACTAGATTTACACATCTCTGAGGACATGGTCGATGATAGGAGTTTGTGGATAAGACACATAAAGGTTAGTGATTTGTAGAGGGGAATATAGATTAGTCTTAGACTACTCTCCGCGTCTTGGTTTGTTCCTTTTTTGTGTTGTCCGCCATCGTAGGTGTCAGTGAGTGTTCTTTCTTCGTGTTTGTTTTTCTTTTCCTTTTTTGGTCTCCTCTCTGTTCTTTTTTCTATGTTCGAGATGTGGCTTATGCAAAAAAAAACAATAATAACAATTAAAGAAAAGACAAATAGAACTTTTAGGGTCGAGGATCTCACTCGAGGAAACCTCTCTGTCCATTGATGTGAGGTTTACTCTAATCTCACCCCTCTCATGTCCTACTCTCTAAGTGATATATTATTAGGTTTGTTTGCTTGTATTCTTCTACACTTTTTATAATAACAATGCTACTTAATACTACAAATATTATACGCAATGACAATGATTGGCATGCTATTAATCACGTAAACATAACAATAATAATTATCAAACTAATTAAGTTATGATAATCCCAACTATGACATATTAACTGAGAATAAACTATACTGATAATTTAACAAATATCCTTATAACTTTTACTTTTACTGTCAAGACAATCCCACATACACAAGCATAATAAATTTACATTTTATTTCAGTTATAAAAAAGATACATTTCCTCATTTCACTCATAACCATCCTTGTGACCGAAATCAAGTGAAAACAAAGTGCAAATCCATAATATTCACGCGTAAGATTGTACTTAACAACAAAAATAAAAGTTAAGAGTATCATTAGTCAAACTGTAAGTACAACTTGTTCTCAGCAAAACGTAAAACTCCGGTCAAATCAAAGGGACCATTTTGTAAGAGATTAAAAGTTGAAAGGGTAAAGTAGCAAAAAGCAAAAAAGCACAAGGACACAAATGAAGAAAAAGCTGCACCCATCTTCCTGTATATACGATCGAATGTTGCCGTTACATTCCATTTTCTCAAAATACCACCATTCTTCTTCTTCTTCTTATTAAACAAACAAATAAAAATAAACAACCATTCTTCTTTATTCAAACTCAAAACCACCACCGATGCAGGCGCGTGAAAGCATCCGCAGATAAAAATCCCCTTCTTCGTTTCAATCCATTTCTCTCACTACATTTTCATATTGTAGAGAGAGAAAGCTATACCCTAGTAACAATGTTTACATTTTCCTCAAGATATTGAACGAAGAAGAAGCAATATTATGAAAGACCTAAACCCTAAATTCGCGTTCGACGATGGTCTTTTATGTGACGAGGAAGAAACCGATTTGGATTTCGGATTCGGTATCCGTGACTGTGAGACTCAAATCTCGAATCGAAAATGTCATCTTTTGACCCATTTTGAACATGATTTGTTGTGGGAAGAAGATGAGCTTTGTGCCCTAATTTCGAAAGAGAAGAACAGTTTTGCAGGGGAAGGGGATTTGGTTGATAACGAGGGTTTAATGGTTTTGAGAAGAGAATCTGTCGATTGGATGGTTAGGGTTAGTAATTGTTATGGTTTCGTTGCTATGACGACTGTTTTAGCTGTTAATTACTTCGATAGGTTTTTGTTGAGTCGATCTTTTCAGTCGGATAAGCCATGGATGAACCAGCTGGCTGCTGTTGCTTGCTTGTCGTTGGGTGCTAAAGTTGAAGAAATCCAAGCGCCTCTTGTTATGGACTTACAGGTATGTGTGTTTTTTGAATGCACTCCAGGTGTTTGTGAAAATGCCAATGTGTGTATTTTTGTGTTTTTTAGGTGGAAAGGGCAAAGTTTGTGTTTGAATCTAGGACTATAATGAAAATGGAGCTTCTGGTGTTGTCTTCTCTTCAATGGAAGATGAATCCGGTGACTCCGCTTTCGGTTTCTGATTACGTTATGAGGAGGCTTGGTTTGGTCACTCATTATCGACATTTGGAGATCGTTAGGAGGTGTGAAAGAATTGTTCTTGCTGTTGTTAATGGTAAGGTTTTGAGTATGCTTCCAATTTGTTGTGAAATGATTTTTTTGCGAATATGTTAGGATTGATATCGCACTAATTAAACACGGGTTGTTTACTAGTTGCAAGGGGGGTGTTTGGCATTGTGTTTTGAAAGTGATGATGTGATATGAGTTAATCATAATATGATAATCAGCCATAACAATGTAGCTTATGGCTGCAGAAGATGGTGTTTGGATTTGCTTCTGCAGTTATGCTGTTTGAAATTGAGAAAATCAAATAATCAACTTGTGTTTGGGATAGCTTATCCCAACTGTCAGAGTGTTTGGGATAGCTTATCCAAAATGTCGAGAGTGTTTGGGATTGCTTATTAAAACTGCTTATCCGCTTGTTGTGCTTTGGTTTACAAGCAATACGCATTCCCAAACACCCCCTTAATAGTATTTTAATAAGCAACATGAAAACACAATAATCAGAATAACCATTTTAATAATGCAATGCCAAACATCCCTGAAATCATTGTATTGTGAATTTGTAGAATTGGTGGTGCATCAAAAAGATAAGTTTCAGAAGTTTACAGTGTACTTCCATTTCATTATTAATTTGGTCATTGGAGTTCAAAATCATTATTGGAACCATCATACTTTCAAAAATCTTTATAAAAATCATTGAACTTTGGAAACTGTAAATAAAAACCTTCAAATGTGAAAACCTTTGTAAAAATCATTCAATTTGCACCATCCAACTTTAGAAAACTATTATAAAACCCATTCAGACAGGTCAGACATTGCACTCATTAATACTACCCAAAATAATCACTTATGAAAGTACAATGAAATTACCCATAATAATTATTCTGAAAGTACAATTATTTTAACAATGATTTTCAAAATAAAATAAATGCATATTGTTTAATTCAATTTGACCTATTAAAAAACAATCTTTATCCTTTTAATTTTACTGCAAATCCAGTTGCTGATCTTTTTAAACTGAATGCAGATTCAAGATCTCTGCTTTATCTTCCATCTGTAATTGCTGCTACTACAATGTTCATTGTGATTAAGGAAGTTGATCCCGATAATGCATTCGATTATCTGAACCGCCTGAAAGATTTTCTTGAAATTAGTGAGGTTGGTTCTTTAAAACGAACAACTTTTAATTATTTGTTTAACTTTTAAAATATTAAAATCTAAAATTTGTATAAACTTTGACAGCGGAAATTAGACGAGTGCTCTAAATTCATCCTGGAAGTATATGATAACCCCGGAAGTAGCTACTTGATAAGTCAGAAGCGAAAGTGCCATTTTACCCCTGGAAGTCCAAACGGTGTAATCGATTCCTATTTCAGCAGTGACAACTCTAGTGATTCATGGGCAGTTGCATCATCATCAGTTTCATCTTCACCAGAACCACCAGTGTTGAAGAAGATCCGAGCTCAAGAGCAGCTGATGAAACTGGTCCCACCAACTCGCGTGTCGGTCAGCAACGGTTGTTAGGTTTGGTAATAGTTTTGCTTATTTATTTCCAAAACTATGATGTTAAGGTGCAATTACATCACTAATCAATAATTATGCTCCGGTTAGAATCATGTGTTCTGTTTAATGATAGGATCTTGATTCTTGCTTTGTTGACTTTGTTTTCGCTAGATTTGACTTTGATGAAACAACTCTTTCTGAGACCTCTTGTGTGTGAGGTAAGTTCCTTCGGATATTTATTGATTGTGGGAGTCTTTGATTTTTGAAAGATGAGAATATTTTTAGTTTAATGATATAAAAATTAGGAATTTAGTTTCATCAATGTATCTGTGAGTTCAAAACTTTTAAAGTTACCTTGATTTTGTGGGGTCCTTGTTGCTTCTTACATTGAAGTTTTGTTTTGACATTAATTGTATACAGCAATAGTAATGTCCCATTGTAATAATTGCCAACAATCAATAACAATATTTCAAGATTTTTATAAAATGGATATGGTGCCATTTTATAAAAATACACTGAAATGTGTGTTTTCTTGGATATAAAATATCCATTGAAGTATAAAAACACACTTTTGATGCATAAAAGACAACCATAATACATTACATAGTAAGCATGTTTATAAAAGTGTGCAGAGCAGCTCTCTTTGCATCACAGTGAGGTCTCTTATACCTACAAGCAAAATCACATTTATGAGTTTAGTAAAATTACCATTTTACCCTACACGTTAAGTTAAATCTATAGACAATAATGAGAATTATTACCTTTTTGATATATTTATGGCTAAGGGTTCATATCAAACAAGTTTTTTACTTTGTGACCATAACTTATAAACTACTTTATGTTTGCTATCATTAGAAATTTCTCGAAATGTATAAACCCGACACGTTTTTTACTCATCTTTATTAATACGTGAAATTTTTATCGAGCGTCTATTTTTCGCATATTTGCTTTATTTTTGTGTATCTATTTTTTATATTTTTTTATATATTTGGCTGTGTTTGTATATTTCATTTACATCTCTTATGATATGTGAATATAAAGTTGATATATAAAATTTGTTCACATATTTCATGACCATAGAGGTTCATTTGAGTCGAAAGGGTTTATATAACTTGCCTTGGCAGATATATTGGTGGAGAGCCAATCAAGACCTTCGTATAGCCCTTCGCCAGATGTTGCACATGTACTCTGTATATACCTGTTATCATCAATCCACATTTATTTACTTCAAACTGTATAAAAACGGGTTTGTGACCAAGAACCGGTTTAGAAACCGACCCGACCCGAAAATAGAACCAGTTTGGGTGAAACTGATTGAAACCGGCAGTTTGAAACTGGTTTATATTCTATAGGTTGAACTGGTCAAAATTCTCTTGGTTTTAACTCGAACCGGTCTGACAAAAAGGTTGGTTTTGACTTTTGTTGATCAAACCCGAACAGGTTTAGGTTTGAAACCAATTTGTGCATCTCTTAAGGAGGAGAGAGATTACCAACGACGATTTCGCAGGGAATGAAGTCCGAGTTTATCGGTGATTTCAGAAATCTTCATTGCATTCGGAAGATCTTGTTTATTTGCAAACACTAGTATCGTGGCCTCACGGAGCGCGTCCTATGAAAAAGACACTTTCTATTAGATTCTTGAACCTGATTCGTGTAGTTGATGTTAAAAAGATTATCCTACCTCGTTGAGCATGCGGTGAAGCTCATCTCTAGCTTCGGTAATCCTTTCTCGATCGTTGCTATCAATCACGAATATAAGCCCTTGCGTGTTTTGAAAGTAGTGTCTCCACAAGGGTCGGATCTTGTCTTGTCCTCCGACATCCCATACCGTGAAACTAACATCCTTGTAATCCACGGTCTCAACATTAAAACCTGGTTTAATTTTACCAAATATCGTTTAATCGTAGAAATTAAAAGGTTGTAAACACGAAGGGCGATTGAGATACCGATTGTTGGGATGGTAGTAACGATCTCTCCGAGTTTAAGCTTGTAAAGAATGGTGGTTTTGCCTGCAGCGTCGAGTCCGACCATCAGAATCCTCATTTCCTTCTTCGCGAACAACATTTTCACCAACCGCGATATTGCCATGCCCATTTTCTCACGATATGAAGCTTGGTTTGGTCGAATCAAATGTTTAGAGTGTATGATATCAAAGAACTAAAGGGCGTTTTACTAAGGGAATAAAGGAGTAAAGAATTGGATTCCAATGGGAATTGGATGTCATCTAAGGGTGATCAAAAGAGAATTGGATCACTTTATTTAGTCTTTTGAGCAACATTTTTCTAAGGAAAAAGAGATTCGAATTCCGTGGTATTAAACACGTGTTATATTCTTTATGTTTGAACACCAATAACCATAAGGAAGTAGTTTAACCACTTGAAAATTTTAGGTTCTTTAGGTTCGACAGTTCTGTTTTAGCGGTATTTTTTTTTCTAGAAAACCGTTAGTTTGTATTAAATTTATTAAAATGATAAAGACGGTCCATGAATCATTATATAACTGCGTATTCCCAAAAAGATAAAAAAAAAAGGTTAAGTAGCCGATTCGAAGTTCATAAAAAGATTAAAAAAAAGGTTAAGTGGACGATTCCAAGTTCCCAAAAAGATAAAAAGAAAAAGGTTAAGTAGCCGATTCGAAGTTATAAACAGTTGACCAGACTGTAAACCGTAAAATCATCAAAACCGAATCATGAATCAAACCGTATAAATCTTAAACCGACTAATTGAATTCTTTCAGCTTAAACGGTTGAGTTGGTTTAACGGTATAAATAACGAAACGAATCATGGATTTTTACAACTTCAAAGAAGTGATAAATACTACTAAATAGATATTCATTACAATGGGTTAGTGGCTAATATTAAATCGAAACAAATGAAGGTGTGGCTAATTTTTGGAGATAACCTCCCTAGCAGATTGAAGAGCGGATGAAACAGAGGCGACGACATTCTTTAAAAATGGCGCCGCTAGTAGCACCACCTTTGGTGGTGGCAACCGGGGCTACATTGGTGGGTGGTTGAGGTTGAGGTTAAACCTCAACCACCTTTTGTTCTTGCCTTTGTGCTGGTGTCAGAGCATTCCCATGAGTTTCGTTACCTCCATCTCTATAATTACACTAAAAATCACTACATTTTCTCTCTCATTTTTAATTAAATAATATTTTTTTATACTTTTATCATTAACCTTTCACTCCTCCACTCACAACCACTTTAAAAAAATATTAAAAAAATTATGCAGGTGAACAATGTTTTCCCCAAATATACAAAAAATTATACATTTTCTCTCTCCTTCACTTACAACCACTTGAACAACTCCTTAAAAATATGAAAACACACTTACACAAATATGCAGAAACTGAAATATGCATAAACGGATGTGAAAGCTCTCATATGATCTATTTTTTCTGTTTGCGTGACTCCTACATTTTGGTTCTGATACCCAAAATTAATCAACCAAAAACATTAAAAAAAACAGTGGGCATATTAAAGAAAAACATACCATATCCAATGTTGATGCCTTCATAATTTATCTTGAATTTCTTTCTTTTTGATACTGTAGGATCAGTTATGCTGCTTCATTAAAACCTTAATAAGAAAACCCAGTGGGACAAAACTTAGTTAAGGAAAAAGAGTACAACGTGCATAATACTCCCCCTCAATTTAACATATATCTTTCGGTCTTTGGAGTGCAATCTTTTGTGGTAACTGGTTGACTTAATCTTTGTTGTAGTCTTGATTTATTTGAGTGATTGATGTTGCATGGTCTTCATATAGTGTAGTCAGACTTCTTTTGATAACTCTGATCTGTGATAATGTCTACTTTGATGATTGCCATGAATTTGTTGTACCTTCGTATGCAAATTTAGATCAACCTACGTGCAGTCTAATAAGTAACATGCATCACCATAAACAATTGCTTGGGACTCCGTATTTTTCTCGTAGAGCAATCCCTTGTCTCGAGTCCTGCAAAGATATCAACTTATTCTTTGATACGCTTTGTGATGCTGCCTCGTTAAAAACCTTGTTAGGAAAACCCATTGGGACAAAACCATAGCTAAGGGAAAAAGAGTGCAGAGCGTATTAACAACATACTTCAGGATGACGTTAAATCGGTACTTTGGGACCAATAAAAGAAACTAATGCTACTAGATCAGCTATGTTGCCTCGTTAAAAACCTTACTAAGAAAACCCAATGGGACAAAAACTTAGTGAAGGGAAAAAGAGTGCAACGTGTTAGATTAGAACTATATTTCGCTAGCACATATACTTAAACATAATATCATGTCTTGTGATATACACGAGATCGATTAGTGCACCGATCACACTTAAGTACAATATTTTTAGACCAAGTACTTCTTCATCCTCTTCTTGAGGTAAATAAAGATATTTGTGTATATTTAGCGACAAGACAACTATGGGTGTGATTAGCGGATAAATTTGTCCATATTAAAATATGTTAACATCTTCTGGATGTAATTTGATTTATGGACAAGTATACAATCACATATATACTCGAACATAATGTCGAGGAATAATTTCATTATGTCAAAACTTATACCCCTCTCTTACAAATATATACTGAGCTGATTTACCACATACGACCAGTTCTCTTAAGACCATATAGAGATCGCTTTGAGATTTATAGCTCATACCTCGGGGTAATGCTTTGAACGCTTCGGGCATTTTTAATCCTTATAAGATTTTCATATAGATGTCATTTTCTAATGTCTCGTATAATTACTCGGTGACGACATCTATAAGTCTTATCTAAAGTCCTTCTAAAATTGCGAGGCTGGTTAAACATCTAAAGGTTATCGCATTCACTACAGGGGAACACGATCCTCATAATCAACTTCTGGGATTTAGGAAAAAACCATTGTGTTACAAGTCGTGCCTACATCTCATACTCTCATAATTTTCATTTCTTTTTATTTTTTAAAGACACCCATTTATAACTTACTGGTTTGACGTCTATGGGTGTTCGAACTACAGGTCCGAAAACATTTCGCTTGTCATGCAAATTTCGTTCAACCTCTTAGGCGTCTTTCCATTTTAGGCAATCATCTCTGTGTATGTACTCTTACAGAGTTTTAGATACATAATCTTTTTCTGCGATTACATATGTTGCTATAGCATATGCAAATATTTCAAAACACGTATTTCATTTCGGTTCCATATTGTATTGCGTTGTACATAATTTATTGAGATCTCATATTTGTTTGGTACTTGAGTTTCTTCGGGAATTCCTTTTTCCACTACTGGGGCATTATAATTTTCTTCTAGCATCATCTTAGTCTCTTCCAGGACATTTACCTCTTCTGATGCTTTATTGCTTCTTTATGTGATTTCGTTAATCGCTTCTGGAATTTTATTTATAACCACTTCTAGGGTTTTGTGTATAACCTCTTATAGAGTTAGACCAACTTCATTATTTTGCTCTTTCTATTTTTGTGAGTTTTTATATTTAGAACCGATTTATTTCAT
Organism: Smallanthus sonchifolius; assembly: GCA_023525975.1. Classification (NCBI taxonomy): domain Eukaryota; kingdom Viridiplantae; phylum Streptophyta; class Magnoliopsida; order Asterales; family Asteraceae; genus Smallanthus; species Smallanthus sonchifolius. The sequence goes on along the minus strand of CM042041.1, from coordinate 51,463,346 downwards.
ATGTAACCTGTGTATGGTAATATTTCTATAATTACTTTAGTTTGAGCAAGTGTAGTTTTATGCTGGTATATGTGACTTTGTCACTCTGTTTGTCTGTGTGAATGCATTTGATATTTGCTATTATTTGCAAACGTATGACATAATAGACTTCAGACTCATATTGACCACTTCGGGGGTGATGACGCATTCAATGTTTTTGTTTTCACGTATTGTCAGTCTTTCCTTTCTTTATCCAATCTCCCCCTAAGACTGGGAATAATTTCGTAGTTTAGACAACATATTATGTTGTAAACATGTCTCATTCTGGTACATATGATGGCGGTATTAGTACATTGATTGCACTAGAAAAATATTGATTTGTTGAGACAAACTTAGTTCTCTTCCGGAGAACATTTTTACTAGGGGGTATTTTCTATCAGCAGTTGGTTTTGAACTGATTAGTGCAGCGGTTTGCCCTTATGTAGAAGATGGTAATTCGCATCTTATCAATAGTTGTCTAGCTATTAACTTTAATCGTGTATTTAGTAATTTAGCTAAAACATATGTTTGAACATAATCTGCTGGATGTTCAATATTTATCCATATAGACATACAATAAGCAGGCAAATGCTACATATAAGGTAGCTAAAAGACTCGTACGTGACCATAGAGATGTATTTCTTAAGATCGTAAAATACTGAAAATGGTTCACATGGAGATTGATATGCCCGCATATGTCCTATTGAATTCTTCCCAAATATTAGAGGGATTCGTTATGAGAGTTTGTTTTCGGAGAGCTTAAAGATTGATTTATTGAGATAACTCACTGCACATGGTAAGTCTTTTGGTAGAAAAAAAATTTAAATTGTTGAGAGGGCGCTTGTTGACACTTTTGATTATTCACCTCATCACGATGCTACCTCGATTATCTATTTGTCATGTTGTATGACGAGAGTATCGTTGGCAGGTAACTTCTGGTTACCATATTTGAATTGTATTAGATATATTTTATGGAATACAATCTAAATGGTAAAACCTATTAGTTTTTAGTATGGTCTTCTGGCCATATTTGTAATTTGGAAACATTCATATAGTTTCAGTCATGGTTTTAATGTAATAACTATTTACTGAATATATTTGAAACTAAGTAAGGTTCTTCGACATTTATTAGAATATAAGATATTGTATATAACATTTTTTGTACAAGTAGGTAATGATGTGACACATGCTCTTCTGGAGTATTCAATAAAGTTACCAATACATGTAATAGTACCAACAAGCGTCTCTATTGGAGACAACTGATAAGAGTATTTTAATGATTTAGGATAGTCTTAGTTGTGTAACTATCAAACGGACATTTATCGATCGATTCGTACTATACTCTGCTTGAGTATTATGATATAGGTAAATAAGATGACTATGCTCTCCTGAAGCATTAATAGGTTACAAACACTGCTATCTACCATATGATAATCATTGATTTATGACACAGCTCAACCAGACTGATCCATATTTGTAGCGTATGTTTTACCGCCCTTGTAAGATCTATCCCTCAATGGCCGACCCATGTTTTATCGGTTTAATCACCGATGTAGGGTTTTGGATGATGAACCACTTGCCTCCATTAGTTGTTTCGTCCACACATATAGCCTCTGCTGGGGCCGCATCCTTTTTATCTCCTTCATCCGTCTGAACGGTAGCCTCATTCACATCAGGTCATGGACTTGCATCGGTTGGTTACGACCAGAAGACATGCTTTCAATTCGAAGGTAGTGTGGATACAAGCGGAGTTGTACTCGCTAACGGTCTTAAAATTTAATAATCACGGGTGGAGAAATTCATAGTGAGCTTTTGGGAAAAAAGGATAAACTTCTGATGGTCAAAGATTTCTCATATGCCAAGAGGGTTCTCAATTGTGAGGTATACTCTTTATGTTTTATGGATGTGGTGGCAGAAAAAATATCATGGCTTTAGCCTTTGCTTGGAGGGAAGTATCATTTCTGTCAAGGATTGGTTTATAACTTGAAGAGAGTTCAAACTTATTATAGAATAAGTAGCTGGGGAAAGTTCATAACCACGTACACTTTGATCCTAAGATGTCCATATTGCTTCTCTAAACCAATCAATTTCTCTTAATGTGTTTAATCACATCTCCATACTCAAAATGGTGAATAACAGTTACTTCACCCATTTACTTAACTAACATAAGTGTGGCTTATCTAAGCAAGATATCACTAGCTATATCATTCTTTAGTAGAATAGTAATCGTAGTATAAGCCATTTAATATTAATCAAATTACAACACTATTTGCTTCTTATGTAAACATTATGATGAAGTTAATTAAAACTAATGTCATGGTTAAATAATAACTAAATCGCTAAGGTAACCCTTTATAAACATTTTTTACTCACCCGGCCAAAACATTAAAAAAAAAATGCAGATGGTGGGTTTTGCCTTTCTGGAACACACTCCCGGCCCAAATTAGAAAACACCCAAATGGAAAATATATTATATTATATATGAGTTTTCAATTTGGCTTTAGATTTAGGTCTTCTAGTCAATTATTATTCCCGCATAACTTGCCCATTTCCGTTTCCTCATGAAACACTTGTAATCGGCCGGGACTTTCGCCAGCCATTTTGACGCCCCTCTATAATCCCTTATGAAACTGCTGCGACCAGCCGGTATTTTCGTAGTTTAACACAACCTAATCAGTTGATTTCACTGATTCATCATATTTCATTCACACATTATATTATATAGAGTAGAGATACAATATGAATACCCTAAAGCACATACATATTGGGCTGGGACTAAAATTGTCTGCATATATAACAGTAAACTCTATACTATAACCTTTTTGAAAACTAAAAAGAAGTGATGTAAATTTTTTAGTTATATTTAACATTCTATTAATTTGAATTTACCACCAAAGTATACTTAAACACATCCTTTTAGTTTTAACTGATATGCATAAGACGTTTCGCCTGATTGCATGCATTAAAAATAACGATATAATATGCTAAAAATAAAACTTTGGCATACCAATGTGTTCTCTAATGTTTGTCACATTAAAAGATATGAATTATATCTAGATGATGATCAGTAGGTCATAAGAGGTGACCCATTGGAATGGACATCAGAAGCATCTGAAACCCTTAGCCTAGGAGACAACGCCGTGTTAGCAGCTGCATCAACTTCTGCACTGACAATGACCTTCCTCTTATGTGAATCGGGCTTTGACTGGTCTTCTTCTACTGTTTGACCCGAACCCACTTCGTGTTTTTCACTGTTAAGAATCATGGCTTGAGCTTCTGCCATAATCGAAGCATCCTCTTCAGCAGCATACAAGATCTTCTTTATGACATCAATAACCTGTAAAAAGGTATAAAAACTGCTTACATGTTTTTTATTTTTGTTTTCGTAACATGTAAATAAAATGAGAGTTGATAGAACAACTTACAGGCAAATTTGAGACGGCAGGAAGTTGGCACAGGAGTTCAACATCTCTCAGCTTTGCAAAGTAGAAATCTCGTTCTTTTTCGAGACTATCCATTGTTAGTTTCAGTTCAGTGATCTGCATATAACAAAGAAAATTTAAGGTTTTTGTTTTTTATGTAAATTGGATTACAGTTTGAAATTTTGGTACTTGTAATACCTGTTGATCATATTCAGATGTGCCTATAGTTGAAGGGGGCTTGGAGTTCTTGACAGAGGGTGCATCTGCTCTTCGATTAGTATGGGGTTTAGGTGCAGCCGTGGTGCCCCGAGTAGGTTGTGATTGTGCAGCCTTCTTGGTCATGTCCTTTCCACCTTTGCAAGCTTCTCTTCGCCCCTGAGGATTGTAACTGCAATGTACACTTTTAAAAGTTAATTTTTAATGCATGATGCAAATGAATTCAGAACTGCCATGTAAAACGTTGGAATCATGTATGTAGCTCAGTATCTAACTACAAAAAAATGGATTTTTTAATTGATTGAAGATGAAGTAGTGCAAGCAAAAAATATCATTTGGCATAGGAGTCAATGTTCTACAGTATGCAACAAAAAAGGCAAATCAATCAAGTATAACAAATATGTTAGCATCATCCACTAAGGCCAAGAAAATTGGATAAGTCTGAAACAAATAACACAAGAATATACACGGTTCATTTCCATAAAATTCAAAAAAGATGATATAGTGATCATATGAGTTGTGAAGTAAAAGGAAACAAAACAGGAAGAGTAACATATATGAGAGCAAAGAAAATGGTAAATGCTATGAGGTCAAGGAAAGATGTTACTTTTGATGACCGCCTCCACTAACAGAATCGCAGTATCGTTTCATCCATTGCATGAATTCCAGATTATCCAGTGGCCTTCCTTTCACCAGCTTATTCACCTCAATGTGCTGTCACCATGCATACCAAATTACTTAAATCCTAAATGAATAAAGTGGTTTATAGCCATCATACTTGTTGCTAAAGTGAATAAAAGGCTATCATGCATGCCAAAGCAAGCATCATACCTGCAGTTTCTTTGCAAAATAACTATTGCTGATTGCCTAAGATTGCTCAATCTAGCATCATACTCGAACATTCATTGGAATATTTGCAAGTATGATGATTAGCATGCAATGAATTGCATATGTTACCCTCAGAAACTAATCCACTCATTTGGAATATTACATTTGTGTATGGTATTATAGAAACAGATGAAAGATCACAATGTCAAGCTTCCATCTATTATGTTCTTCATTTGAATTTTAGCAAATAGATCACAATGTCAAAATTCCATCTATTATGTTGTTCATTTGAATTTTAGCAGGTATGATGGTTAATATGCAATGAATTATAATAGAAACTGAACATAATCTCAAAATTCATCTATTATGCTGTTTACTGAAACACATGATCAAGGCTCAACTCAAGTACAAAATTCCAGATTGACAAATTTAAATAGATTAGAAAATACTGTAAAAACCTTAGTGATCTTGAGTTTGTTGAAAACATCCTGAAGAACCTTATAATTCTGAATCATATCGTACTCCGTCTTCGCATCAAAATTGACCTTGTGCATCGGCACCGTACCAGGATGAGCGGCGTCCATCAACTGACAGTGAACAGCGCCTGTACACGCCTACATCCGATCAATCCATTGAAATCGTACAATTAGGTTTTATTGTATACATACACTCAACGCTATCGACATGATTAGGTCATGTAAAAACGAATTCTCTGGTTATAACATCAAAATTCATAACGGCTGTTCAGTAGAAGATAATTCTAGGGTTTGAATTACGATGAAAACGTACCTCCTCCACTTTGGAGAGATTGAGTTGCAGAGTGTGGTTGATCCAGGCTAAGATCTCAGATCGGCCAACGAAGTAAGCAGCGTCCATCATTCCGATGCTCGTTGCCATTTCTGAATCGGAATTCTTAGAGAGAGAAAGTGAAGGGGGATTGGTGCTGTAGAGAGAGAAAGTGGCGTGTTGCGTTATTTTGAAATGAGAGAGGGAAGCGGGCTTTTTGTAGGAAAATTATGATATTCGAAACTCTTATTTTCATTCGTATGATTAGATTAAAATTGTCATTTTCATCTAATAGTTTATTTTTTTATATCTGTATTCTCGTGGTTTTAAAATCTTGTCACTCTTTCAAGTCAGCTAACACCATTTATTTTTCTCAAATAAATGAAGGGTATTTTAGTTTTTTTTACATATTTGTGTTATTTCTTTATCTTTTTTACTCTTACTTTTTAATTATCCTCAATTTAACCTCTTACTTAATCATCCCCTGCCGGAAATTGGTCGGGAAAAGAGGAAGAAGACCAATTTTAACCAAACCACAAGGACGAAAATAACAGTTTACTCTATTCAAAATTGTATGTTTATGAGACAACATCTTTTTTTTCTAATAAACGAAATATCTTTTATTATTATTTGGGTAAACTAAAGAAATACAATGTTGAGGCATAAAAGTGGCTAGTAGTTATCCCGCCACAACACTTTGCAACTCATTTATCATGTATAATACTTTAACTTGATTTCACAAGTTTAATGCATCATATGTTAGATATGTTTATGTTTATGATAAGGAGAGTACATTCGGATGTAATCTTGAACGACATGTGTGAAGTTTTCAACTCAAAACTACTTGATATGAGTGACAAACCCATTATTTCTGCTTTAGATTATGTGAGGGGGTATTTAATAAAGAGACCTTATGAAGGTGTTAGAAGGAAATTTCCACTTCTTATGTTTGAAGCTACTATAAATAAAATTTACAAAATATAAGGTTCTATGGGATAGTGAAAGGAAGTATCACGCGTCTAGTCCTTAGAATGACCAATGTGTGGTTGATGTGGTTTGAGAGAACATGTACTTGCAGGAAATGGGAGCTGACTAAATTACCATGCAAACATGTTGTGGCTGCTAACCGGAACACAACTCTTAGTTAGCCCAATCAATAGCAAGAGCATGTGGCCGAAATCTTAGTGTCCTACGGTCCTTACACCACCACTGCATCATAAACCAGTTGAAAAACCAAAGAAAAAGAGAAGGAAGAGTCATGTTGACATGGAAGATGATGTCATTGTCAAGTGAGAAAACTAAAGATTGGGGGAAAATAGTTACATGTTCAAAGTGCAACAACTTTGGTCACAATAAAAGCTTTTGCAAATGGCAAGGAGGAGCTACTTGCCTTTTGTTGTGTTTTTTGTGTTGGTATTATGATGTTTCAAAACAATTTAGTTATGGTTATGTTTAATGTTTAATACAATTTAGGTGTTATGTGTACTTTTAAAGACTATGCAATTATGTTTTATGAAATATGTGGTAACTCCAACAAATTTGATCACAATTGGCACTTTCTATTGCTATTGGTTTTGCACCTAGCTATATTGGAACACTTTCTATTTCTATTGGTTTTGTTGGTTATGAGTTGGTATTTTGTTGAACATGCATTTGAAAAAAAAATGAATTATTTGTTGTTGTATACTGATATATATGCACATGAGTTATATTACAGTCTGAAAATATGGAACAATTAAATTCTTTGTTTTTGTATGCATATGACAATTGGTATTGGCTTGTCTTACAAACTGAAATCACAGTTGGTATTGAAACTACATAAACCATTTCATTCATATTAAACTGAAGTTAGTTACAGAAGAGGAAAAGATTATAGTTAATAAAACATTAAAAAAACATAGAACTCCTAATGCTAAGAAAAATATTCGTTTAAAACGCGTAATAAAAATCTATTGTGTCGGAGATGCTCTTATCATACCCCCAACATGTAGGCTTCTGAAGGTTTGTAAACTACAAAGTGTCTATCGGTCAAGGTTTCATTCAAGTGTAGCCGCTTAGTTCACATGTCAGTTAGGTTATAACCGGTTTTGATGTTAGCCGTCCACCGGAACCAGTATTAGTTAGTTTGAAATTAACAAATATTTAGCACAAATTTTCCAAATTATAAGTCTACTGTCTTGAAAAAGTGCTGACCCAACCAACAAACAAGTATTTGTTTTTTTGGAACATCAGTGATTTTATTAAGCAATAAGAAATGGCTAGAAAGAGGGTGGAAACAGAATAGTTACATGCTAGTATATGATTTAAAATCCAGTAGAGATACACCAAGAACTACAATCAAATGAGAAACTGTTGAAACACTACACTTTATTGAAAAAGTATTGATGTCTTCCATTACCATTGATGCTGATCTCCTTTGTTATTGAAGAGTTTGTCGCTAAGAGCACACCAAATAAACCAAACTGAAAAGGGTGTACCCGATGCTTGACTTAGCTCCCGCATTTACGCAAAGTCCAGAGAGGGGTCGGATCGTTTCGCGATTTGATATACACATCCTTACCCTACACTTTGTGCAGGAGGTTGTTTCCAGTATTATCAAACGAGACTTAATTTATCAATCTTAATCAATGTAACGAAAGTACTGAGATAAATAATTAAATCAAGAACATATACAACAAAAAAAACATCACATACATATGTCAAATGATAAATAGTTTAAATTAGTAATAGTATACAACCATTATTAAAAGTTATATACACAAATTTTGAAATTAACATTCTAAAACTAAAAGCTGTTCTAATTTTTTTATTTTTATATAAATTCAGTTATAGACAAAATAAAAATTAAATTAAAACAACCAATTATTTGATCAAATTAATCATAAATAACACATCTCTCCACATGGGAATTTTTCAAGAGCATGTAGCACTTCTTTCATATATGGTCTCTTCTGTGGGACCGGTGATATACAACTGTAAGCCACTCTCAACAACCCCAACAATGTCACCTCTTTACCTTCCATGTCAGCACGAATCGCCACATCAACCATTCGAAACAACTTTTTCTTCTCTTCAATAGTCAATATAGCGCTCCACGTCATGCTAGCGGGCCCAAACTCGTCCGATACAAAAACCTTTCCAGTCAGAAGTTCAAGCAACACCACCCCGTACGAGTATACATCCCACTTCGGGTTAGGCTTTAGGTTTCTAAGCGATTCCGGTGCATAATATGGGGAAATGCCGCCCATTGAACTTGGGCTAGGGCTTAGGTTTGACCCAATGACCATTTCTGTGAAACCGTCTCTAGAAGTGTTTGACCTCTTGCTACCGAAAGTTCTGGTTGATCCACCCACTTTGTAACTGTGATCGCCTGCCAGTAGTCTCTCAAGCCCAAAATCTCCTATCTTGGGCTCCATATCGGATCCTAACAAAATGTTACTCGGTTTGAGATTCCCGTGCACTTGCTTCTTGTCATGGATGTACAATAGCCCACGGGCCGTGCCTATTGCTATCTTAAGCCGTATGCCCCATGGTAAGGGACAAGGGGATGATCCAACCTTCCCTACCAAAAGTACAAGCCAGTTAAGCGTGTTAATGATCAGAGACCAACAATAAATGATTTCTTTACTTTCGTAAATATATATTTTTTATATTCCGTAAAGAATTATTTAATTAAAATGATATTTAATACACCTCATGGACACAACACAAGCACCTTTAATGCTATCATACGCCATAGGCCAAAAGTAAACTAATAAGAACACCCGCTACGTGACAGTTGACCTGTGGTGCATGAGGTGGTGCATTAATAAAACAAAGGGTTCAGTTACAACTACTCCACCTCGGTCCCCGTCAACAGCTCATTTTAGCAATAGTAACGTTGGAAAGCTAGATTGCGCATGTGCATGTTGATTTTCGTGTGTTTAGGAATTTTAAGGAAATATAAAGTAATGGACATATCTAAAAGATTATTACAATATTCGGTGGTTTATATTCTCTAAATCTTAGCTTCCATATAATAATATTTAATAAAATTCCAAAACTTACAAAATATAGCAACTTTATATCTTATATTTGTATAATTATAAATAATTTTTAATAATTATACAAAGTCTTATGATCTAATAACATTGACAATCACTCATATAAAAGTGATATGAGATTAAATCGTAAAGTAAAGCTGTACAAGTTATGTGATATTAAAAATAAATAAAAAATAATAGTTATAAGAGCATATTACAACTTACGTCTTTTAATCCTTTAAATATTACTCATATTTTAAAATACGTCTTTTAACAAAGTAATTACAGAAAACCTCATTTATGTTTAAAAAAACCATACACGATACATTTTTTAGACTAACAAGCGTTAAAAAACATTATTTATGTTTAAAAAATTATTAACAAATTGTGTTGTGTTTCACTTGTAAAATGGTATTTTTTTATAAAAAAAATAATGACTAGTTCAATAAATGAAAACATTCTATAGTAGTAACAAATGCTAAGGTGCGCACATGGAATGCTAATGTGCGCATAAATATATAGAAAGAGCAAAACGACTTACTATAACGTGCATTCGCTAAGTTGCCGTAGGGAACGTAGTCGTAAATAACTAGCTTTTCATCCGCACCCCAATAGAACCCCCGGATCCGAACCAAATTCGGGTGAACCAGTTTCGCAATAACCCGAACTTGATTTTCAAAATCCCTAAACCGCTCCAACCCGTTTTCCCCGATCCGTCTCACTGCCAACGCCGTACCGTCATCCAACACTGCCTTGTATATGATACTCGTCCCGGTGGTACCGAGTATATACGCCGACGCTTTCAACAACGTCTCCAATTCCAGCTCACTCTCGCCTCCGTCAACCGTCACCAACCCCGTTCTTAAATTACCGGTTTTACCCTTTTCCGATTCCGATATTTCGGTATCTGATTCTGAGCATTCGGTGCCGGAAATTTCGCTAACTTCTTCGTCTTCGGTGCTCTTTCTCTTCATCAAACATCCCCATGTACGTAATGTTTTGTGCTCTTCATCTGTTGATGATGCCCAATCGTTATCTTTATCGGTGTTTTGATGATCGGCTGATGGACCTGTTTGACGTCTTTTTAAAATGTAAATGAAAATCATCGCTAAAACTGCTACCACGACGACGTCTCCGGCCACGATTCCGACGATTGTGCTCGTTTTAAACCTGGTTTTTGATGATGCATTGGAGGTGTTCGACGAATTGCTTGAATGGGACGGAGATGAGGGGATTGTTTCTGGGATTCCGGCGATGGCGGGAGGGTAGGTTGTGGGATCGGAGGATATGTTCGGTGGAGTGGAAACAGAGGAGGGGACTACACAGAGGAGTTTCAAAGGTTTCCCGCAAAGTTCTGGATTTCCGGCGAATGATTTCTCGTCTTGGTTGAAGAAAATGGTGGATTCCGGGATTGCTCCGGTTAGATTGTTGAATGACAAGTCAATTGTCGCGTTTGTCGGAATTTTGTTCACGAATTCCGGCGGAATCTCGCCGGAAATATTGTTGTGTGAGACGTTAAAGTAGTCGAGATTACCGGTTCCGAAATCTTCCGGTAACGTCCCGTTGATGAGATTACTTGATAGATCTAAAAACTTAACAGATTCAAACCCGCCGGAGAGCTCGCCGGAGAAAAAGTTGCCGTTCAACGACACCGCCGTTAAATTCGGTAGTAAGGCGAGACTCCTCGGCAGCTTTCCCGTTAACATGTTACCAGAAACATTAAGCATCCGGAGACTTGGCCATCCTCCGTCAACCCCCAAAATCTCGCCGGAGATCAAATTATTTGACAAATCAAAAGACTCGAGCTCCGGCGCACTGTACAACGACAAAGGAATGGATCCGTTGACTGAATTATTCGCTAAGTTGACTTCTCGAAGGTGTTCAATCAAACCCAAATTGGCGGGAATGTAGGCAATGAGTCCGGAATTAGGAAGTGATAATCCTGTAACTCTGTTTTCCGTTACGAACGTCTCACAAACGACGCCGTTCCATGAACACGGAGACTCGTCGGAGTAATTCCACGTGTCTAAAACACCGTAAGGGTCACTTAAAACAGAGTATTTGAAAGAGAGCAAGAGGACGCCGTCAATGGTGAGACTGACAGTTGGATGGATTATGAGTAGAAGAAGAAATTGAAGGTTTAATTGGCGGTTGTTCATGGCGATCATGATGTTTCAGATCAGGAATCATACATCTCTTGAAAGAGTGGGGTTTTGTGAGATTTATGAGTGCAAGAAGAATGCCATGTGAAACAGAGGAGAGAGATTAGAGTATAGTTTGAGACCTTTTTGGTAAATGAACACATATATTCAACCCTGAAAATGATATGATTTTGACTTTATCAATATTCCAAGTTATTGAAAATATTTTGTTAGATTTTAATATCATTTTAATAAAGTTACTTACTTTTTTATTATAAAAGTTATTCAAAGTTTCAATATTATTTTATTTTTATAAATTTTCTTCAAAACTGTTTAAGTCGATTATAATGTCGTGACGTTTTCTCAGTTTCGATTCATGTTACATTTATGAGAGTATGTATAATCACTACACTGTAATTAGGTTTTATATAGGCCTGGCAAACTGGACGGGTCGGACGGGTTCGGGTCACAGGTTAGAATGAGTTCAGGTCAGAACGGGTTCGGGTCAGAATGAGTTGTTTTAAAAAATGATATTATGGTTTCGGTTAAAACGGGTTCGGGTCAAAATCACTTCTTACATTTGTCAGTGCATATATGAATTTCACATCTTTTAACCATATATCCAAAATACATATCATCCAAAAAGACTCGATATGGATCGTTTTAAGGCACAATCTATAATATTACATATATATATCAAACTACTAAATGACCATAATATATATACACACACAGGTGCGTCTCATCTTAATCCCCCTAGCAAATCAATAATTTCTCAATCAAAATAATCAGAATTGGAAATCAACTCAAGAAAACCATAAATCAATAGCAAAATTGGCTAAATTTCAAATGAAAACAGCTTGCTTTAATCTTTAATGGTGAAAATCTGTAGATCTAAATTGGTTAATTTGAGAATCCCCTTTATCTCAGATGTGATCGACGATCTCTCCCCTCTTTCGTGCACCATTATCACCGGTCTCTTCAGAATCTTTAACGGTGAAAATCAGTAGATCTAAATCTAATTACAGCCGCTCAAACTTCAGAATCTTGAATCAACGATGGATGTCAGGTCGCAAATCATGGTAGCGGAAGTGACCAGATCTGGGGTGAGATTCATGCAACGGAGTGGTCGGAACTGGAATATGAGGTGGTTCTGGTTGTGGTAGCGTTGATTTGGTTGTGGTAGTCGCCGAATTTCGGGGCGGAAAAGAGGGAGTCGAAGAGACGGAGATCGAATGTCAGGCAAAAAAATTTCAAATACCCATCCTGACCCATCTCCTTTTCTTACATGACCCATCTTGACCCGTTTTCTTCTTTTCTTTTTTTTAACTTTATCCACTCAGACCCCTTATAAATAATGTTTGACCCAAAAAGACCCAAAGACTTATATTTAAGTGCCCAAAATAACCCAAATTAAAGTATTTGAGTAAATATTGCCGGGCCTAGTTTTATACATTGAAGACGTATGATAATGGGACACGTTACTTCGACTCGATTTTAATATATATTTCACTTGATTTTTATATATTTCACTTGATTTTAAAATATTTATAAGTAAATAATTTTAGTCCTTGAATTTAGTTGCTTTTGAAAGAATTTTTCCGCCCTTTGTACGGTTGATGTATAACTAATTTCTAATGATGATTGATGTATAACTAACTAGTTTAGAAACTGTGTAATACACATATGAAAAAAAATATTAATATATAAAATTTTTAAATCTTTATATATATTTTATAGATGAAAAAATGTAATACATATAATAACAATAGCAAATAAAATCAAAAAATATGTAAAATTTAATATATAATTGAGTTTCAAAAATACATTAACTATATTATTCAATATAATTTGACTTTCATTTACTATTTGATTGAAAACATAAGCTAGGTAATAAATTTCAAAATTTCTTATAATATGAGATAATTTAAAATAAATATGTTTTATTAGTATAATTAATAATTTATTTAAAAATATATTATTATTGAAAATATGGAAGTATATTTATTAAAAGAGAGGCGAATTTTTTTTTCTAAGAATAAATGTGAAGGCTACACGTGGTATTGAGAAACCTTTATTTATTATATCAATATGTTGTGTTGAGATTGATATTTGGTAAAAACATTTATAATATAATTTTTCATACAATTCAAGTGACACTTGTTTAGGTTACTATTTGCTGATTGTTAGTTGTTACTTTCTTTAAAAATGATATTATTTGATTGATGTTCTTATAAACTTTTTGGTATGTTTTTTTCTCAAAATATAATACGCAGTTGAATAAGGATGACATGGTAAACAAACGACGTATATTTCACTCATCATTAAATGCTACTGGTCAAACATGCCTCGTACGACGCACATATGTTATTCTCTTTAACAACAAATTAAACCCTCTATAGTATTTAGTTTTAAAATACCAAAGATTCAAAAAAAGTTCGTATTTTGTCTTTTTATTGTGTTTAAATATTATGAACTAGCTTAGACCCCGTATAATATATACGGTCAAACTGTTCGGTATTAAAATCGACCCAAAATACCCGAAGATATAGCTAAATTATTACATTGTCAAGCTGTCACCTTTCCTTTTTCTACATCTGTCTCCCCGACAGGTCAACAAGAACAATATCAAGAATCGGAAAGTTACTGTTGATAAGGTAAAATCAAAATTATCTCTATGGAAATTCAAGACGTTATCATTTGACGGTAAGGCTACTCTTATTAATGTCGTGCTTTTAAGTTTACTTTCGTATTTCTATCACTATTTCATGCTCCTTTACTTGTCAATGATTCTTTTGAACGCATTAGTCACTTGTGGTGTGGTGTGGGGTGGGGGGGATAACTCAAACATGAAAACTAACTTGATTGTTTGGGACAAAGTGGTGGCACCAAAATAATTGGACGGCGGTTTAAGTATTGTAAGTTTGAGATCGGCTAAGTCGGCTTTGTTGTCAAAATGGTGATGGAGATTTAAAAAGAAAAATAGAAACTTTGGGTTAAAATAATCTACACATTTCATCTATTTTGGTTAGACAAACTATCATGGGTGTTTAGAAATGGATTGCTAATTGCATACAGATTTGGTCTCTTTTAATTTCGATCTTTAAAGGAACTTGAAATGAGAGCTGAGTAGTGGCTCGGTAATATTGTTTTAGTTGCTTTTATTTGACGTCCGGTCTCCATGTGAATTTCAATTCATTGTTCTTTTGGGTTGTCATATTCTTATTGGTTACCTGTTTTTTACAATATAAATTCTTTTTCTGTTAAAAAAAACTTAAGTAATAAAATAATGTCAAATTTTATTTCTAAATGTTATCCAAAGATTATTCACATCAGTAATGTTTTTTTGCACCCCTAAAAAAATAATATTAAATTCAAGTAACTTTATTTCTTGGTTAGACAAGAAATTGAGTGATGAAAATTTGTAATATTAAAATGTGGGTATTTTACTTGATAAAAATGAACTTTCTTTACTGTTTTATTAAGTCACTCGTATTATTTTTAAATATAAAAATCAAACAAGTTTTAATATTGTTATATTATTAGTTATTTATAAATGTTAAATTATTTTAGATTTAAGTGAAATATATGAAACTCAATTACTATTTAATAATATTTTTTTCAAATTTAACCTGAATTATAAGATAATCATGAAAAAAATACTCGGTTTGAGAAAAGGTAATCACTTAGTACTAAGCAAATCATATATGTTTCATTTAAGTTGTTTGATATTAAAATTCTGTTAACATTTATAAAAAAAATTCACATAAGTGAGACAATATACGGGTTTAAAAATAGATTTAGTACTATAAACTCAATTTTTATAATATTATATAAAAATTATAGATAAAATATAACAGTTACTTATATAAACGGAGATATATACAAGCACCCTCAAAAGTACTATTTTTATTTTGAGATTTCATGCTTATGTCAAATGTACGAATAGCATATTTTTATAGGTGCAACATGCACATGTAGATTTGGATACGTTACAAAACCTCATAATCATATAATTGACTTTTTTTATCATATATGTTTGTACTTTCTAACATTGAAGTATCACTACTACTTGCATAAAAGTAGTGTTTTTCTACATGTGAAACTTATCTTAAAATTTTGAAAACACTAGACGAATTTTACACAATTTTGGATATTTGAGTGAAATGGACAAAAACAATCACTTGTATTATAGTAGTTGCGTTTACTTTTTATAAGTCTAAAGGCTAAAATAAATAGTCGATGTTTATAATCGGGTGTAAATAAGTTTTCATGAAGAAAACGAGTCGTATGATGCTATATTTGTTCAGTATTTTATAACAAATAATATCAAAGACTAAGTTAGTAACCCGCTAAGTAATTATAATTACTTAAAAATCTTTAACATTAAATTTGTAGTCAAAATTATAACAATAACTCCTAATTTTTTTAAACAATGACAATATATTATTAAAAACAAACTAGAAAAAACATCTTCCAACTTCTAGCAAGGAGCTAGAGAAAAACACCCATACATTTGCTACTAAAACTAAAGTTACGTCACTGGTTCCAATCTAAGGAGTGTAATTTTGCTCTATTTTTTACCCAAAAGTTCTAATTGCCTTGATGTCTTCGATTATCTTTGAAATGGATACTTGTTTGTTTGTTTGAGGTCAACTTGTTTATAGCTTTCTATATACACCAACATGATATGAGTATCACTGATTGTACCATTATTCTTGTAAGTGCATTTGACTAGGGTTCAGGTGATACTCCAATAAATCTCTAACTAAGTAAACGAAAAAATTGGTGTTAAACCGCACCATTGACTAGCATATTACCATATTATCGCTGCTATACAATATGATGTAAGGATATGATTTGTTGTTTCATCGGCCTCTCCACAAGCTGATAAGTGACTGTTGATATGATAATTTTTCTTTTATGTAATGCAAGCATAGTTGGTAACACCATATACAACACACAATCTGAGAAGGATTAAGAAGCTAGTGTGGCGCGTTAAAGTGTGAGTGTAGTACGCTGCGAGTGCGGTTCGTATTCGGAGAAACGTTTAAGCTAGGAACGAGCGTAGAAAACGACCCGAAGTTATTGTAAGTACACTTGACACGTACCTAGTCAAATTGTTTGTATGCTACGTGTAAACTAATGTACGGGGTAACAGTGAATTAGTCGAAACACTAAACCAGAATAATGGAGTAACTTAGTTTTGAACGAAATTTATACCGAAACGTAGATAAAAGTAATCACGCCACAACGGTGTATTTGAAGTATTATAAAATAATAAATTAAAAAAAGTTAGAGAAAAAAAAATAAAAAATGGCTAATGAGCCAAAAAATACAAGAAGATAAGTCTAGGATATAAAATGTACTTACAACTAAATTTTAGGACCTAAAAAACTAAGTTTTTGAGCTTTAAAATGAAATTTTAATTTAATAAAGGATTTTAAGATTTCATAGGTTATGGATACTTGTACTTTATGCTTTAAATTTTATCGATTTGGTAATTGTAAGGTAACAGTGAAGTTTTGGGTTGTTAGACTTTGGCAAGTTATGGTTCGTTAGAGTTTGGCCACAAAAGTTTTATTACTTATTACTTTTGTATTCCTTCTTTTTTTTCAAGTTTTTTTTTATAAATGTTTTGGTAGTTGCGTTTGAGGGTTTTTAACGCTACGTTTTCAGATTTTACAGCGGAGTGAGATTCGTTTTAATGACGGGACATGCTTTAGGGTTTTATGGTAGAGTGCCAGATGTTGCGACGTTTTTCTGTATCTGCATTTGCGTTCGCGTCACTTGAAGCTACACTTTCGGGTTTTACGATGGAGTGACATTATTCATTTTTACAACGGGGCATCAACGTTTTCTTATATATATACGTTGTGATACTCAGAATCGTGCCGCTGACGCAATGCGTGAAAATACATAGTTATTTTTATTTGATCTTACAAATTTACAATAGGTATAATCACTTTAAACAATAAATAAATAAGAATGAAAATTCCACAGTTCATGTGCGTACCGGTTCATTCCCATGAGGCCATGATGGGTTCTAGCCAATAGAAAGTTGGGCAAGCCTGGTCAAACTTTGAGTTTGACAATTGAATCATCATTTGACCCGCCTCATTTATCACGTAACTATATCATTGTCATTATTACACCAATCCGGAATTACAATAGTTTTAATTCTATTTAAACTTACTATAAGTCAATCAAGGATTGGACAACTTAATTTTCATTATTATTAAAATTTGTTTGAGAGTGAGTATACATGATAATCTTGATTCAAATTATCGAAAATGAGTTGATTTGAGTAAATAACTTTTGTATTTTGGATTGAATAGAGTAACATCATTATAAAAAAACGGGTTGAAATTGATAACATTAACACATGTGGGGTCAAGACGGGTCGCTTAAAAACTATGTAAATTTATAATTAGTTCAAACGGGTAACAATGAGTCAATTACATGTTTGGCGAGAAAATCACTTAAGATTAACACCGACACCACCACCCACCGCCTCTTGCACCACCACGATGCCACCATCAGTCACGGAAAAAATATAGTAGATTTTGGTACTTTTTTTATTTCTAAGACAATTCATTTCAACCCGAGTCATTTTTTTGTTACAACACATTCTAATCCGAGGCAATTTGATAGTTTTTTTTTTTAAAATGACTCGTTTTGACAAGAACTCATTTTGGTTATAACCCGTCCTGGCCCGAATCCATCCTGACCCAAACTCGCTTTGACCCATTACCAGGGCGGATACAACTTACTGGGAGGGGTGGATAGGCACCTCGTAAGCCAACCAACCCTACATTAAAAATGTTCAAACTTTGTTTGTAAATATCAATTTAGGATAATTCCGGGAGGGGGAAGAGGCACACTACAAAACAAAATTAAGGGTACGAGGGCACACTATAAAACGAAATTAAGGGCAAAGACACACTCACAAAAAATAAATATCAAAACTCCGAAAATAAGAAAATCTGATAGACATTTTCATTACTTTGAATTTTCTTTTACATAAACGTTGACTAAATATTTAGTTGAGAAATTAATTTTTCTAATTAAGTTTATTTCTCGATGTTAATTTTATTAATTATTTGATTAACTAATTTAAAATGATTATTATTGTTAATCATGCGATCATGTTATATAAAAGATCCTATAAAACATGGTCCTCCTTCCTGTGTTGTTAAGGTACGTAAGAAAGCGATGACTAATATTTTTTATAAAAACTTACCAATTTTGTAGCCCTAATTTCTAGTTTTTTTTTAAAAAATCTATACATACTAATAAATAAAGGTTTTTGGGTGTCACATGTCACTCCCTCATGCCTCCTCATATTGGTTTTCCCGCCTCTCTCTCCTAATAAATGCAACACTATCTTATTAAATAATAATGATATTATTAATATATTATTAAAGAAGAATAATAATTATATTAAATAAGAATATATAATAAGAATTCAAAATATAACTAATTAAAGAAAAATACTAATTTGTTATATACACACACATTTTCACTTGATATATCTCGAGACTATCATAATATTCTGACAAGTTATGACGTATTTATAAATTTATAAGTTTTATCCTTTTTTTAATATACAATCTCGTGTAATACACGGGATTCTAACCTAGTATCTATATATATATATATATAGCTGACCCCATCTTGGTGGAGATTAAGAGAACAAATCATAACCTATCATCTATCTTAGATTCTCTGTCATTCTTATATAATTTACATATAAACCAAATTATAAACTTTTTTATATTCGAACATCGCCTGTTTTTATATAATTTTTATTTTTTTAATACAAGAATCGTACTTGTCGCTAAGCATGTGTTATTCTCGGGAAGAGAGAGTTTTCTGTGGTATAGCAATAGATCTAAGCATAAAACGACTGCTTGGTCGGATTTGTTAGGTTTTAGATTTGTGTAATGTAATACAGGTGGTTGTTTCGGGCTGCCCGTTCTTTTTGGACGGTCTGACGTTTGTTTTGTTCTTGTGTTCCAAAAAAAATATATGTGTTATTCTCGGGAAGGCCAATCATTCCTAAAAATATACCTTTTGCCGGTGAATAAAAAGCAAGCAGCAAGAATAGTTGTACGTTGTGCAGGAAAGGTTGTAAGAGAGTAGGCCATTGGAATTTAGTGGAAGCTTTCACTCACTTCCACTACTCAAAAAGTTGCCTTTCTGAACAGACTTGTGCAAATGATTACATTCCAAAATGAAAATCTTAATTTAGTCAAAAAGCTATTCTTTCACAGCTGTAACACCACGTGATTTGTGATTATGCCTTATGTTTTCCTTTCTTTAAAAGACGGAAACAAAAAAATAATGGAGTGTTTCTTTGTTTTTTTAACTTTGTATTTTTATTTTTAAGAAAAATAAAACTATTAAGCTTTGCTGCGGATGCGGCGGCGAGTATGTGTTATGGAAGTATATTTGGAATATGTTGTTTGTTTGGTTGGCTTCAAACATAAAAACGTTGAATAAAAAAGCATCCAACGAAGATATCATGGCAAATGACAAAGAAGTGACATTGTAGAAATGAAAAAAAAAAAAGAAAACGAAAAAAGTGGTTTAATGAAAATATAAAACTGGGTGAAACAGTCGAGAAGAAAAACCATAAAAATAAAACCCAAATAAAAAACTAATATTAAAAACATGTGTTTTAAATTGGCTGGAAAAAATAAAAATAAAAATAAATAGCAACGTGGGTTCAAGAACATCGATTTTGTTCGTTTGTTACCAGTCGGTTCGTGAACGCAATGGAACTCGGTATATTTTACGATAAAAAAAATAATTTGCGATGGTTTTGTCACACAAATGTCGCACGATGTAGCCTAGAAAATTAAGGCATGCTTTACGTCGAACGAAAACCATAAAAACGAAAACTGTCACCTTCAAATGGGCTAAAAGGGAAGAAAAAAATAAGTGGATATGGGCTTTGAAGGGTGAGCTTGGCACATAGGGGCTCCATAACCCTAATCTGTTCCGCATTCCAACCCTCATTTGTACCAAAGAGCCTAAAACGTTTAAAGAGAGAAAGTTTCAAGAAATATTCCGTTTGGTTTCAAGATCGACTCCAAGCTTCTTCTTCACTGTTAGAGAGCAAGAAAACACTAAGAAACAACGTCTTTGAGGTATGGATCCAACCTAAATCTCTGTTTTTGCTTAAAATGAGTTTTTATGGTAAACTAGGGTTTTCACATTAAAGGTTAGATTTTTACGTGTTAAAAGATGAACAAAGTATAGATCTAGCTTCATGGAAGGTAGATAAATGAATTGGAATTAAAAAGTTATGATTTTGGATAAAAAAAAACGAAGTTGTTTGAGTTTGTGTTCTTGGGGCGACACTAATAGTGTCACCGTCTTCATCCGGCGACACTAGTCGGGGAAGATGAAGTGGGTTTCCCGAGGTCTACCAATGATTGGGATACGTGTCATTCCATTGGCGACACTAAGAGTGTCGCTAGTTATCTGGCGACATTGGTACACGACTCTAATCGAATGAGACTAAGTCCTTAACGAAAGTTAGGGCGACATTGATCTGACGACACTATCGGACGACACTTTTGTTTGGTGACACTAATCCCAGGCGACACCGCCTGTGGCGATGCTAGAAAAGTTTACCAGATTTCACGTATTGAATTCGTACAGATCACGTAGCACTTGTCTAGCGGAAGCTTATTAAATTTCACACAGTAACCGTACACCAGGTGAGTTCTAAGTATAAGTTAAATGTTTTTTGGCTAAACGTGTTAAATAGTAAAGTATAAAGAGGCTTACGTGTAAACGAAGTGTATTTATGTACATATATGAATGATGATGTATTATATGACTAATTGTATCAATCTGCCACTATAGTTAATGTATAAAAGGGCTTATGTGTAAACATGTCATCATAGTTAAAGTACAAAAGAGCAATACGTGTAAACGTGCCAGCATATAAATGATGAAACGGTTACCCACGAGGTAAACGGATGTATAGAACAAATGAAATAAACATAATAATATGTTAATTTAATGAATGATGAAACGGTTGCCCTTGTAGCAAACAGATGATAATGAAACAAAGAGAAATATGTGTAATACATGATTATGTGATAGCTACTTCGGTAGACAGATGAAACGGCTACTTCGTTAGACGGGTTAAACGCGACGGTATAACGAATGAAACGGTTACTTCGGTAAACGGACGTAAAACGGCTACTACGGTAGACTGATGAAACGGTTGTTATACTATGTATATCAGACATATGTTAGACGACTGTTATACTACACTTGTTGAGCGAATTACCCCTCTCTATTGGTTTCCCTTTTGATTCTATCAGTCTCCACTAAATCTACTAAAATAATTGAAATCGCTCCTCCCAGCTACCTCCCACCCGACATAGGTAGGTTATTTTTCCCTCGGTTTCAAGGGAAACACGCTTTAAAACACAAATATCTTGTTGGTAACAAGATTAGGCACCTTAGTGATTTTTTTCTCTATATTTTAGCATGAAAATTGATTGTGTTTTATGTATATTAATGCAGTAAAAGCAAAGCACAATGAAGTTTCAAGTTTCATGGACACACTTTTTGATGGAAAATTCCTTACCACCTCCCTCTAAATGTCTAAACAATTATATGGCACGATGAGAACATTTCAAGATGAGGTCGAGGAGGCAATAGTGGTGGTTGAATGAGGTCGAGGGAACACCGTAAGACTTCGAGCCTAGAGGAGTACTACAATAGAAAAAAACGGCATGTGTAAACAAGTATATCTATATCTATACTATATAATAAATAAAAGTTTTTCAATGTCACATGTCGCCTCCACAATCATTCTCATCATTTTTTTCCCGCGTCTCTCTTTTATTAAATACACATTTATCTTTTATTAACAACTAGCTTAGAACCCGTGACTACACACGGGGTGGAAAATATTAATACGTAATTTTTTTTTATCTTTATTTATATATTTTACAGTTGTAAAAATGTATCACATATGCTACGAATAAAAAAACAAAATATGTAAAAATTTATATATAATTGGGTTTTGAAAATGAATTAATTACTATTTAATGTAATTTGACTTTCACTGCTGTTTAATTGAAAATAAAAATTGCATAATTATGTTTCAAAGTTTTTTTATAATAAGTGATAATTTAAAATAAATGTATATATTAGTATAATTAATATTTTCTTTAAAAAAATATAATTATTAAAAAATTGAAATGTATTTAATAAGAGAGAGAGGCGGGAAAAAGATGATGAGAATGAATATGGAGGCGACACGTGTCATGGAAAAACCTTTATTTATTATATGGTATAGATATATTTTTAAAGAAAATACTAATTATACTAATAAAACACATTTATTTTAAATTATCCTTTATTATAAGAAAATTTGAAATCTAATTATGTAACTTTTATTTTCAATCAAATAGTAAAATAAAAGTCAAATTATATTAAATAGTAATTAACAAATTTTTGAAACCCAATTATATATTAATTTTTTATATTCTAAATTTTGTTTTCTATCCTTAGTATATGTAATATATTTTTACACATATAAAATATATACATAAAAAATTAAGAGTTTTTATTTTATGGATTGATATTATTCACCCCGTGTAGGGCTGTAAACGAACTAAACGTTCAGCAAACAGTTCATGAACCGTTCGGCGGGAAGTTCGTTTACGTTCGTTCGTTTAATAAATGAACGAACATGAACAAGAAATTTCGTTCGATTAATTAAATGAACAAACATGAACAGAGGTCTCGTTCGTTCAATTGTGTTCGTGAACGTTCGGTAATCTGTTCGTGAACGTTCGGTAAGCTGTTTGTGAACGTTCGATCATTTACGTTCGTTTATGTTTGTTTATTTTCATTTGTTAAAGATGTTCATTAAGATGTTCATTAAGATTTTTGTATATAAATTCGGTAATCTATACATTTTATATTCTTTAATTTTTAAATTTTTTTATTACCCTAATAATTAAATAAGTGAAGTAGGAAACCATATACTCATTTATGCGTCATTTCCCAATCCACTATTACTCGATTAGGGCTTCTAAGTTCTCAATCCAAAATAATGTAAGCTTCCTTAATCCTAAATCATGTAAGCATTAGGATTTACGTCAAAAGTCATAAACAACGCTTCATTCGGTAACGTTCGTGAACCGTTCATGAACAAACCCCTTTCCTTAAAGAACGAACATGAACATGAAATTTCGTTCGGTTAGTGTTCGTGAACAAGTTCAATGCTTAACGAATGAACACGAGCAAGGCTTCGATCGGTTCGGTTTAGTTCATATACAGCCCTACCCGTGTGTATTACACGGGTTCTAAACTAGTGTCTAATGAAGTAATGTGTCTAATGCCCTAATACAATCGATCGCTCAAAGTAAAAAAAAAATCGGTATGAGTAACCGGAAAAACAAAAGTTTAGTCGTAAGCCTTGACGTGACTTTGGGAATAATACTCTTTAAGTTTCATAAAAGAAGAAGAATAAAGTTGGTGTTATTTTACGGTAAAATGCCTTTGTTAAGTTTTGTGAGGGGTGCACATCACACTTTTCGTCTATATTCTTTTTAAGTTGTCTAAATTACATAACAAATATTGTATTTTACGTTTCTAATAAATGATAAACATCACCCTAAATTTATATTAAATATGCATTTTTTTAACCCTTTAATATTTTTAGGTTTTTTGAAATTAGTGTTTTCTTTTGCCATAAAAATTTTGTTACTGTCTTGTATATAGTATTAAATATCCGGGTTATTAAGTTATGAACAACAAACTTTATTATGATCAATATAGAATATTAAATAGAGTAAATTACAAATTATGTCATTAACTATATATGAAATTGTAGATATTATCCTTTGACTTCAATAATTATACTGAATGTCCTTTTTTTGAAACCTTTGCACAAATTCAATCATTTTCATTAACTAGTGTTAAATTTTTCTGTTAAGTTTAGTCACATGCATAACACATGAGGGTATAAGTGTCATTTTACCTCAAAATAATTATTTTTATATTTATTTAAACATTGTAGATAATTAAATAAATCCCAAAGCCACCCCTCCATCTGCACACACACAAACTATTTTTGTATTCATCAGATCTTCCTTCCCCCACCCAAGTTAACTCATCGCCGGTGACCAACAATCCGGCATCACCGTACACCACTGAATTGGATTAGACGTCACTCTCCGACGACCCTCAGGTGTGTCTTGCACCGAAGAGGATTCGACCAGGATTCGCTTTGTTCGATTCCTCTTATAAGAATCCAGCAAACTCTAGTTTCGTTTTGGTATGAGCCCTTCGAATTAGATCTTACAGAAACGGCAAGGGATCCGGCAGATGAAACGAGAAGCAGGACGAAACCTAGATTCCAAATTAGCCAAAAAGGATGGATCCGAAACGACCTCAACGCCACCATCGGCCGACAAATTGGTGGCGTTCTGGACCGATGTAGACGGCAAGGGATCTGGCCGATTGGATGCAGCGTCGTTCGTGGTATGATTTAGTTTCAGATTTGGAGTCGGAGGTGAGGGTGATGCTGACACTAACCGCCACCGGCGACCACGAGATGGGATGTTGTAAATTGTAACTATTTTTTAAAATGGTGATGATGGGTGGTGGGAGAGGGGCGGTTTTGTGGCGGTTCACACAGACAGCAGAAGAGAAATTAGTACATTTGGCAATTGTGTTTTTGTTCTAGATAATTACAAAACAGTCCCTGCAATTTTAATACTAATGTGGGACTAGCCCACTTGGTAAAGACATTTGTCTTTTAAATGGGAGATCCTGGGTTTCAAACCTAAGCATTAGGTGAATTATGTGGTGTTTTTTTTAAGTAGCAGTAGAATAGATCTGTCGTTAAAAAAAGTAAACAAGGTAAAATGACTAAACTGCCCTCATGTGTATGGCACATGACTATATTTAACAGAAAAACTTAACACTAGTTAGTGAAAAGGACTGAATGTGTGCAAGAGTTTCAAAAAAAGGACATCAAGTGTAATTATTGAAGACAAAGGACAATATCTGCAATTTCATATATAGTTAAAGGACATAATTTGTAATTTACTCTATTAAATATTATTGATTATCAAATTATGAAAACTGAGATAATTAATCAAGAAATTGTCTTATATATCAATTGATATAATCGTTAAACACTACCTTAAGAAAAAAACTAAATTCTCAAAAGTTTTATTTTTGAAACTTGTCTAGTTTGTCCTTATTTAAAAATGATTCAACATCAATTATATTGAGAAATTTCAAACCTTAGAATATTCATAATATGATCTTCTTGGCCTTCAGTGGCTGACGTGGCAGTCGATGTGGAGGAGGAGAAGAGGATTGGTGAAATCCGTCAGGGAACGCCCACATATGAAGGTTGTGAAAGGGGGATGATAGAGCGAGGGAGAGAAGGGGCATAGAAATCCGTTAGTATCTAGCGGATAACACCAACGTGAATGAGAGAGAGGCGTCTGTGAGCCCCCGTATCAGATGTTTTTAGATGTCTAACATTCTTAGAAGTGACATATGTCTGTTTAAAATTATAAATTTAATTTGTTACTGAAGTTCTGCTAAAATGTTTTCGATAGGACTTTAAAAAGTGACGATCGATTTGCCAGGAAAAGAAAATTTTATTATACGTAAACTCGAATAATTTGAATATTATAAAATCGGTTATATGCTTTACACACTTTATATACCTAAAATAACTAAAAGAGAATATTACCACAAAACTTTTGGTGGAGTGGTAGTCCCATTACCTTTCAAATACAAGGTGATGGGTTTGAGTCTCGTTTGATACAAATTGTTTCAGATTGAGACAGAGAGTTTTCCCAGTTGTGAGTTTCCTTTTAGGTGGGTCCTGGGTTTGAGTCCGCTGTGATTACAACCTATTGGAAAAGACATGTATGACTCACAGGAATAACCCGACTGCTCCCAAAAAGAGTAAGGGTTTAAGAAAGTCTTCTTAAAAAAAACTAAAAGAGATTATTATAAGAAATTTAAGATACCAACAGAAAAATAAATAAATCTGATTTAAACAAGAATCCTAGGGACATCCTAGGGACCATAAAACCTTGTAACTCTCCAATGAAACACAAACAACTCTGAAATACAATAAAAGTCCGTATACTTTCGGTGGTTTGGTTGTCTAAAGGGAGGAAGAGAACGTGGCATGTTTTGATGTGTCAATCTTACCAACTAATTGAAAGAACACACACATACACCTATATAGATATAGGTAGGACCGGTTTCCCACGTATAAATTGAATTTCGTCAAAGGCCATCCGTTATACTGGGACAAATCACTCCGTGATCTTACATGGCATTGCTCGTCACGCCGTTATCCATAAAGCACGCCGCCCCCTTGCAAAAATTTTCATGCCGTGCTCATTCAACGTGATTTTTTTCACGAGAGAAACCCACTCATTTCAAACAAAATAATACCGTATACCCACACATTTCAAATAAAAACAATTAATTATCACACCAGCACAATTATACGAGTATACCCCTTGCCAAGTAATGGGTGGTGTAATAACAAAGGGTAGTGATGTGGCGCCACACATCGTGCACTTTATTATAACACCATACCACAACCACACGGGTATAACCCATGCTCCAAGTATTGGAGGTACGAGACTACAAGGGGGTTGGCAAGGGATATTGTCACACCCGTAACACAAGACAGTTATCTAACTAGAGTAGTACCTCCAACAGATATGTTCCCAGGTAAGAGCAACGGGTCTAGGAGAGATTTATACACCGCTATTTCCTAGACAGAACATTCCATTTGTGAGATAACTACATACTAGTAAGAAGGTCGCCTTCTAGTTACTGTGATGTTGATATCAAAGCCACATAGCGAAAGACTAAGTCGTTATTCTATTAATATCAAAACATTGTTTACATCATGGTGAATAAGAGTTACATCATTTGTCCCTAATAAGGAACATAGCATTCGGGACTTATAGTCCCTGGCATGCCCATCATCTGGATCGTTCATCGGTTCATTCTAGTCTTGGAATGCCCTGCCTAATGGCTACCTGTGATTCGGTCAAAAACATTTAATAAAACATGGGTCAGCATGAAGCTGGTGAATTCATAAACTAAATTAGTTTATTAAAATGACCCGTCAAAGTATCTTGAACACATCCATGGGGTTCCACCCCCAAATTCGTAGATAACTATGAACAATCATCAGTATATATATAACCAAAGACCGTTCCAAGGGTCTTGTCCAACATGCCGTTCCACGGGCAAGTGAAATACAATAAGCGCTTAGAATACGTTATATATAAACAATCGATACAATCGTTTCAAGATACTCAAATTGTTTCATAAATCAATCATGCCGGACGAGGTCATGATTAGGTTCATGCATCACAGTTTAAGAACTCACCTCGACAGTATTTCTGCTTAATAATCAGTAATGTGACAATCACCTCGGGCAGAGTTCCTAGATATTCATAACATTACTTAATAACATAATTCTAGTTTAATAGTTCATAATCAAAGCTTAATGGGAGGTCGGAACCTTACCTCAACACTATCTACGGAACTTTGAAGCCGAATGCTTAGAAACCCGACTCTCGTACGTGAACCGGGGCTCGGAACCGGATTATTAGAGAGAGAGAGTGTGTGTGTGTGTGTAGTTGAGTGTGTTTAGTGTGTGTAGAAGGTTGAGATCGATCATCTATTTATAGGGCAAAACTTGCACCCTTAGCGGACCGCTACGCTAGGTGGTAGCAGTCCGCCACCCCTTGTGGCGGTGTAATTGGATTGGGGCACACGTAGCGGACCGTTATGGTCTGGCTAGCGGTCCGTCATCCATCCACGCGGCAGATTTCCATCGACGAGTCACACGGACACATGTCAGCTCATGGGGTGTTCCTTAGTCCACACGTAGCGGACCGCTACCCCTTTGATTTTCAGAATTTTCATTTTAAATTCCTAGACTTTATTTATTTATATATCTATCCCTCAACTATGAAATTTGGCAAGTTTAGTCCCTTATTTCTTGGGAAATTCTCGGGGCGTTACAGATATTTACATCTATTATGTAGGTGAACTTTTGGCACCCATCTCCGCACTCGATAAATGAGGTAACTGCACTATGTTAATTCATAGTAAGAACCCATTACAAATCTTGACATATATACGCACCGTGTAAATGTGCTAGACGCATACCACACCGTGTAAAATGAGATAATCATATTGTGTATCGCACAATGCATTCCAACTTAAAAAATATCATTTTTGTTAGAAAAATATAAAACCAGTAGCCTAACATCCGTTTTTGAATATTCTGACAATATGGCTGGCTAAATCTCTTAAACTTGAGATGCCTGTTGAATCTTGTAAGGAGAGTGGATTGTATTCAACCGATAAGGAATAATATTTTATTAAGTTATTTTTCATTATCTTTATATAAGACTAACTATACTATTGTTTCATACTTTCATGTCTTACAATGAGTTGGTGGATTAGGATAATGGGATGTATAGCAAGGACGTGAGAATGGTTACGTCTTTGTCACCAAACGAACAAAGAAAAATATGGGCAACAAGATCGTCAATATATGGCTTAGATGTGGTTGTTGTGATGAATACAAGAAGGAATCAACTCTGATCAGCGATCCGAAGAACCGGATCAAGCATCCTCAACATCGAAGCTATGATGGGAAGAACACAAAGCCGAGAACTTTTTGCTTGAGTTCCAGATTTACGATCAAATGACTGAATCATTGACACATTCAACAAGTAAGAGTATGCGATTCCCGATTACAAGCCACAAGTCGGTGGCGGGTGCAATGGGTCATCAACAAGTCAGTTGAGATCAATGATGTAGCACTTTCGAAGATCAAGTTCAATAAGACTAGTTTCACGTATGAAATTAGGGCGAGTTGCTTGGACCGGAAGTCCACCTAGTTTCGAGTTGGAAACTAGGGTGATTATTGGTAATTTCCGTTTATTAGGCCCAACACGAGTAGGTGGAGGACACGACCCGATGGACCCATTGAATTCAGTAAGCCTATTAATGGGTTTAAGGGTTGTAATTAGGGTTTTATTATATTTGGTAATATCTTTGCTAGCAAGTTAGAGTTAGTCTATATAAATCGTATTATGGTTAGACATTATAAACGTGTGAGAGTTATTCATCAAATCTTATGTTTGTGTTTATCGATTCAATCCTTAAGTTAGCAGTCCAACAATCCAACCCGGTCAAACTCCACGTTCTAAGTTACTGCAGGTTTATTTATTTGAACTACCATGCGATGCATTTAGGATAAAAGTCGGTATCCATTTCCTCGTTTTCTAAGCTCGTAGTAGTTGTAGTTTAGTCATGCAAGTTGGGTTCTTGACTTCTTTCTATTTACCTAGTGTCACGACAATTGCAAGATTATGAAAAGAAAATTATTGTAAAAGTTTTAGTCTTTCTTTAATTTCTCTAAGAGTGTTTGTCTATTATAAAAAAAACTAATTATTTTAAGAGACTAACCATGTTGAATAGATCTTTATCAAAACTCATGGTCTTGTGATTAACATTTTTTATTATCCCTAATAAATAAATTCTAACCAATAACAACTACATCTAACACTCGAGTGAAAGTAAAAAAATTAACAAAAGTGTCATTTTAACGCTTAAATAAACTAGTAAACATAATTAAGGGGGTAAATGAGCCGTGTCCGAGCTTCACATAATCAAATCAAGTCGAGCTTAAACAATGAATAAACAAGGGGGCTCTAAACGAGCTTTTTGTTTATTGTATTAAATATATTTTATATAATAATATAAAGTTATGATAAAAATAATTAAATAATATATATTATGCTATAAATAAAAGTTATAATTATAAATATATATATATATATATATATATATCTATACTATATAATAAATAAAGGTTTCTCAATGCCACGTGTCGGCACCATATTTATTCTTATAATTTTTTTTCCCGACTCTCTCTCCTAATAAATACACTTCCATATTTTCAATAATAATATAATATTAAACAAATTATTAATTATACTAATAAAAGACATTTATTTTTAAATTATCTCATATTATAAATAAGAAACTTTGAAATGTAATTATCAAACTTATGTTTTCAATCAAATAGTAATGAAAATCAAATTACATTGAATAGTATTTAATGTATTTTTGAAACTCAATTATATATTAATTTTTACATATTTTTTAATTTTGTTTTCTATTATTAGTATATATGTAATACATTTTTTCACTTATAAGATATATATATAAAGATTTAAAAAGTTTTTATGTATTGATATTCTTTTACCCTATGTAGTATACAGGTT
The DNA here is from genome assembly GCA_023525975.1 of Smallanthus sonchifolius. Lineage (NCBI taxonomy): Eukaryota > Viridiplantae > Streptophyta > Magnoliopsida > Asterales > Asteraceae > Smallanthus > Smallanthus sonchifolius. The sequence continues at coordinate 51,432,561 of CM042041.1, read as the reverse complement.
TCTAAGCTAGTGTATATATATATATATATATATATATATAAATATACAATCAAAAACTTAAAAAATAGTAAACAAGCCTAGCCCGAACTAGGGCGGTCCCGAGAATCGTCAAAATGTTTTGGGTATGGGACATGTAAAAAAAAATTGGGCCTTATAATATAAACTCAATAATCATATATAAAAAACATAATACGAGCTTATATATATACATTTTTTTTAAGATTAGGCTTATATATATATAGAGAGATTTTTTTTATTTCTTCGTTTTGTGTTCAGATTTATAAACAATTGGGGTTATATATATATATATATATATATATATATATATATATATATATATATATATATATATAGGGAGGGTTGTAGAGAAAACCACATAGTTAGGCGAAAACCGAGAAAACCACTAAAAAATTTAATTTTAACCAATAATATAACAATATTTATATATTTATTATTTTTTTTATAAAAGTATCAATGTAATATTACACATTTTTACCAAAAAAATAATTTAAATATTGGCTTACGTATACGTAACCCATAGTGTTACGTATACGTAAACAGAAAAAAAAAATTGTCCATATTATTACACATTGTTTTAGTGGTTTTCTCAGTTTTTGCCTAACACTATATATATATATATATATATATATATATATATATATATATATATAGGGGAGGGTTCAAGAGAAAACCACAAAGTTATGCGAAAACCAAGAAACCACATCATTTTAGGCAATTTTTTTTATTTACGTATACGTAACCTCAATTTTTTTTGTTTTATGTTTACGTATACGTAACACTATGTGTAAAAATGTTTTTTGGTAAAAATGTTTAATATTTCATTGATACTCTTATAAATAAATAAAAATAAACTAAAACAAAAAATAGAAATTATTATATGATTGGGTAAAATTGGTTTTTTTTAGTAGTTTTCTCGGTTTTCGCCTAACTTGTGGTTTTCTCTGGAACCCTCCCCTATATATATATATATATATATATATATATATATATATATATATATATATATATATATATATATATATATATATATATACATATATATATGTAATAATAATAAAACCGTTGCCCTCCTCGCCCTCCCTTTGGGCCGGCCCTGGACCCTTCATACCAATCAATATTGCTCGCTTTGCCAACAATGAGGTAAAGACTTTGTTTTTGGTTGACCGAGTAGAGACTTCTCAATAGGTCACCCATAATAGGATTGCTCCCTCCAAACACACTTAAATGTGAAGTTCTCCTCATCCACCACTATTAATGCACTAAAACACGTTAGTAATATTTAAGCCATAGTATTTCTTATGAACCAAACATCTAACATGTCCACAAATGAGGTCAGTATGACTAAGGTATTACACATCATCTGATAGTGGCAAGGGCGGTTGGCAACAACTCAACTGTGGAATAACTAGGCTACTGGGAGTGGTGCTAGTGGTGCTTGGGTAGAGGGGAACCTGAGATCGGGTATGTGGGTACGTCGCACGAAAAGGCAGGTTCAAGCAGGTAGTGGTTAGCAGGTATGGTGAGTGGGTTTCCATACCCGCTGAAGGTTTACAAAATCGTACCTTTGAACGAGGTTTCCATAGTGGTCAACAAGTATCGTTGGAGGGTACCACTCCCACTATATAGGATAATTTGGCTAAATAAGGTGATATCTTCTTATCTGTTTATTTTGAAAGGATAGTTTGAGTCGGAGGAATTCACTCCTACCACCCTAAGTACTAGGGTTTGAAGGTAGGAACTCTAGGTTTGAGTGGTGAGAGTCTCTTAATAAGTCAAAAGGGTGTGAAGTCCTTTTTAATATTTGTCGTTGTCCGCACTCTACGTAGAAATTGGAAAGGGGGATTAGCGACATTACACTCACAACTTCATTAATTCTACTAACTCGATAAATAATCCAATAATTTACGTGCACTAATTAATTTAATATGCTGCGTAATGTCCAGGTTATCTTCATCCTAAATCTATTAAAAAAGAACAAATTTAATTTCACACACACATATATTTAGAAACTTAAAAAACACATTTCAACCATTACATCATATTTCAAACAAATAATTAAAACCCCATTATCTTATGTTTCAATCACTTCATGAAACATATCATGACCAAACGACCGCTAATTCATTTTATCTGATTATCAAAAGATTAAAAAGTGGTTATCATTTATAAGTTGAGTTGAAAAATATTCAACAATGTATTTGTTGATTGCAAAAGCGGTATACATAGATGTTAGGGTGAAGGGGGCACAACAATCATCTAAAAAACTACCCTAACAAAATATCCAATTAGAGTGTGTCACCTCATTTTAACCTAAATAGTACCCTAATACCCTAAATTGATGGGGACACAACCCTAATACCCTAAATAATTTATTTTTATTTTAAATTAATTCTTTATTAAAACTAATAAAGAAATAATTTGATGAAGAATTTATTTTTTATTAAAACTAATAAATAAATAATTCTAAATAATTTATTTTTTATTTTAAAATAATTCTTACCCATCTTCTCCATATAAAACCCATCTTCTGCAACAAGCCTAATACCCATCTTCTTCTCCATATAATACCCATCTTCTCCAAAAATAATCTTTCCCACCCAGGCCATTCATCATCTTTTTCAACAATAAAAACAAAAAATTATTCAACCCTTACTCTCTCACTCTCGGTAAGTATATACCGGCAAAAGCCTACCCGTGAGCGGACCCGAAGTGAAGGCGGCGGTGTACCCGCACAAATTCGATTACCCAATTGCGTTACCCGCATACGCCCCCTTCACCCTAAGGGTTGCTAATAAAAGTTCCATCCTTTAACAATGAAATAAATATTGAGGGCGTTCATAAAAACATGGAGGCTATATAAGTGTAATTTATGGAACTTGATTTGGTTCTTCTTATACGATTTTTTTAACTTCGAATCTTATAAATGTTTGTGAGATATCATTCCAGCGCCTCTTCTATGTAGGGCGTGTATTCTGATCATAGTCATTCCGAGGTGGATATGTTGCATACCCATTTCTCTTAGCCTTTGGTAGCTTTGTTGGTTGCACAACCTTAATTCCGTCTGTGATTCTTCTACACAGAGGATTCGCTGTTCTGAGTAGTGCTGGTAGACACGGTGTTTAATGGTCTGTCTGTTACTACCATAGAGTACCTCTGCCGGTACTAGTTCAGCTCGTCTTTGTCTGGATATTTCCAGTTGTTGATCTAGTTCTACTTCTAGGTTTCTTCTGTAACCTCTTCCGAACCTGCTTCTTATGGATCGGTTAAGATTATGAAACCTTGTTGCCGTGGTTCTGTATTCTCTTATCTGATCTTCTTGTGTGGGTAGGTCTGTTTGCGTTTGGGTTGATGTTGATCTTCCCAGGACGCTGGGTCTTCGTTCTTGACTCATCTCTTCTTTGAGCGGACTTCCTTCTCGTATTCTTCTTTAAATATTTGGCCTGGATCTTTGAATACTTAAATTGGACCTTGTTTTCCTTTGACTAGTGTTTTTCCTGAGATTGAAAGATTATTTAGCCTGTCGGTGAGGTTTCCTATTGATTCCTCAAGATTTGATGGTCCATTTTCTCTTTTTCCTAAGGCTTCAATACTTCGCTTTAGCCTTTCTACTTCTCCACTTTCTGTTCAATCTCACAAACACACTTTTTGTCGACTTGCAAACTAATCCTTGCGCCATTTCAAGTCTCTGGATCTTATCGTTTGTTCAATCTGATATTCGATTTAGCTGGATAGTTGTTGCCTTTATGGTATGAAAGAGTGACTTTGGAGTTAAGTTAGGGTGAAGGGGCACAACCCTCACTAAAATTTTACCCTCACCAAACTAATTAATGAGGGTGTGCCACCTCACTTTAACCATCTTCCTACCCTAATACCCTAAAGTGAAGGGGGCACAACCCTAACAAAACTAATTTTTTATTATTTTTTCTTTTTTTAAATAAAACAAATAATAATAATAATTAAAATAAATTCATTAATAAAAAAAGTTTTTATTTTATTTTAAAAGGGGTAACGGCTTTCTAGCCGTTTGGCAACGGTCGAGTGAGGAGAAAAGAGCTCAGGTACATATACCCGCAAATCACCCTCAATTTACTCGGGTTAGGGGTCGTCGGCGGTGTACCCGCACGGGTTCCCCTACCCGAACCCCTTACCCGTGAACGCCCCCTTCACCCTTAGTATAACAAACTAAAGTAGTTTCATGCTGGCCCAAAGGACTAGTGTGACAACCACCTAGACAACTCCTCTAGACAACTCCTCATAAGGTTAGTGATGTGGGGCTGATAACTCGAAAGAGTGACTCGTATGTGAATTCTGAAAGTGTAAAAGATGGGTAAAAAGATCTAAAACTCATAAAAATAATAATTATAAGACCTTTTTAATAATTTAGTTTTTACTTTAAAACGTTGGTTTTATTATTTTAATTAAGTCTATATGGATTTTGGTTATGTTTGACCAAAATTAATATTTTGGCGATGGTCTTTTTTTCCATTTATGTTTTCAATTAATATATCAGTTTCTTTGAGATAATGTTTATGCTAGTAAAATAGCCTATAAATAATGACTCATTTGTAATGTTTAGGAGAACTTTTGATGTATGATAATAAACTTTTTTTAATATGGGTTCTATCTAAATGTTTGCTAGAATGTATCTAGCAATTTTTCGCTTCTATCCCGCATTAGGTGATAATAGAGCTTGTTAGTATCCTGATGGCACACTGTGTTGGAGTAAACCGACCTCCCCATCCTTAAGGTGGAGATCGTGTGGTTGATGGTTTGTGTCGTGCATTTGATGATCTCTCTCTGAGGTCGAAAATTCAACATGATCCTATAAGAATACGTGTTGTGATCGTACGTGACAGAAACGTCCACAAAAATCACAAGGGTGGTTGCTATAGTATTATTCGAATGTGAAAGAAGGGTAAAAATTAAAATCTATAACACACAAAAATAATGATCATAAGACCTTTTTAATAATTTGGTTTTCGTTTTAGATTTTTGGTTTTATTATTTTTTAAGTCTAAATGTAGGTTATGTTGACCAAAATTAATGATTTGGCCATGGTCTTTTTTTCATTTATGTCTAATCAGAATATCGCTTACATTGACCGAACTTATTTAAAAGTAGAATAGCCTATAAATAAATGCTCATTTGTAATATAAGGGAGCTTTTAATGGGGCATTTACATATTTTCCTTTGCTAAAATCTTTCAATACATATTTCTTCAAGTAAAAAAGTCAATTACATATTTCCTCCTTTTAAAACACAAGTCAAAAAGTCAATTACATATTTTTCCTTCCTAAAACATATACAAAAGGGGAAATATGTAATTGATTTTAAGGGTTCAGTAAATACATACTTAATAGTCTTAGTAAGGGGATATATGTAAAAATCTCTTTAATATATGATGGTAAACTTTATCCCATATGAGTTCTATCTAAAAGTTTGCTAGAACGCCTTTTTTATCGCTTTTGTTCCATGTCAGTTAGTGTGACCAACAAAATAAGTTCTTTCCATCTGATCTAGAATGAGTTGTGACGAAGATTTAGAATCATCTTGTTCACCTTATGATTATTGCGTATACATTATTCATTGGACTTAGACTAGACCGAACATGTAGGAACCAAATGAAGACCTAAACAGAGAACTCCTGAAAGATGCACCATTGACCAAGCCAAGGTGTTACAAACGGTCTTTTAGTCCGCAGGCTACCGAGTTGAATCAAAACCAAAAGAACTTCGGCTGCGATACGGGCTACTCTTTCGGGCTTATAGCTAGTTAATGAGTATTAGAATTCTTTATTTAATATTATTTTTTTTTTGAACGTCAACACCTAGATATTCTAGGATAATTGGGTTTCCCCGGAGCAACACCTAGACACATCTAAGGCAGCCCACCACAGGAGGAACCCCCAACTGGATAAACCCCCTGACCTGGCCACAGACCCTTTTTTTGCTGTGGCCAGGATTCGAACCCAAGACCTCCACTATGGGACGTCTTGAGTCTAGCATTGCACCAGATGGCCAACGGTATTTAATATTAAATGATAACATGATATTGTATCCTTGCAAAGTTCCTAAAAGCACGTCTAAAGTGTTCTTAGATGCCTAGACTTGATAAAAGGAAGCACACTTTTAGAGTTTTAGGTTCAAATTATTTAATTCGGTTAGACCTACACCTACAGTTTCTACAGTCCCTCCACATAAAAACTGTAGAATATCAACAAAGATAAACAACTTGTTTACTTTGTTAAGCGGATGACAATCCTATCGGCCTATCCTACTTATTAGGGCCAATCTTGGTTTACATGGGCCATCATAGGCAATAGTCCACCATTGTTTACATAAGCCATATTAGCCATGTATCCATTTTCGGGCGGTTTGGTCAGCAGAGGTTTCATTCGGGTCAGGCCGATACTGAAACCAAACCCGAAATGTGATAAGTATGAAACTAATGATAGTCGTCAAATCAATCATAAACTTAATTAACCTAGATAGATAAGGTAAGAAGGAAATCGTATCCACTAGTAGAATGTGGTTAGTAGTACAACGTTTCGTTTAACTATGAAAATTAATTAGATTGTTAATTTCAATCGGATGCAGAGAGTTACAGTTAAACTACAATTCAATTAACATTTCGAAGTCCTCTCTGACAATTACCAATACAATAACAAAACATTCAGTCATATATTTCAAGATGCAACGATTACACACCAATGGATAACGACAGATGATGTGATGCTAGTCATTGTACTTTTAGGAACACAAATACTTGAAAACATCAAATTCATCAAATGCAATCAACAAACACAACCAATTCATGTCATTACATAGAGCTCAAATTGAACCAAATGAGCCACAAACATTACACCCGGTTGTGATCACCGGTGTTTAGCCACACATACTTGTGGTAGATAATGACATAATATGATCTCGAGAGGAAATTGGTGGGAATTTATGATTAGAACACTTTGTAACTAAGGTTCTAGCCACTCCACTTCGTCTCTCGCCTCCAAGGGGTGATAAAAATGAAGGAATGGCCGAATCCCCTTCAAAAGCTCGTCCAAAAACCACCAAAACACCACTCTGTGACGTACCATACGTCGGGTGGGTGTGGCGTATAAAAAATGTTGGTCCTTTATTCGGTTCAGTAACCCGGTTTAGTCGGCCAGGCTGTTTTTACGCTCGTCTCTACTTTGTGAAACCTGCCAAGCTAATTAACATACAATCATCTTTTACTTATTTCCACCAAAATAAAATTATAGTAATACAATGGGCCCGCATTTTCATCGGTCTCAACTTATTTACAACCTTCTTCCAACAAACCGACCCGGACTAAACCGAGTAAGATCCACAATGGTGGAGCAGCCATCCATAACAAGCTCAGCCATGGCAGCTCCGGTGGCAGGACCGTTAAGTATCCCCCAACAACTGTGTCCCGTCGCCACATAACACCCTTTCATGCCTGGAATCTCACCAATCACAGGAACACTGTCATCTGTACAAGGAAGGAAACAAGCTTGTTCTGCTTTCACCCGACTCTCTTCCCCTAAATGGCTAGACACCGTCCCAGCAACCCGTTTTAAAACCCGGATTGAATCTGGGTTTGGTTCAATCTGCTCCGGGTCATCCGGAACCTCTTCTTCAGAAGACATCCCACATACATACACCTCCCCTGTATCATAATCGTAGTACTATGAGAACCCACTAACATAGAGATAGTAATACGACATACGACTGGCATTACCTGATTATAAAACCGTGTCTCATTTACGTTTTTAACGACTTATATTTTAAAATCTATATCTATACTAGCTAATAAATAAAAATCTTAATGGACAAATGGCATCCTCAACTTGTGTTTTTCCGCCTATCTCTCCTAATAAATATATAAATTTTTTAATTATTTTTATAATTTTTTACTTTCAGTCAATCTCCTATTAAATAACAATGATTTATATAAATTCTTTTTTATAAAATGGTTTTTATTTAAAAAAAAGTTAGGTTTATTCATAAAACAATTTTTAAAATTGAACATTTCGTTCATTCATTTTATAAAATATTTTAAAAAAATAACTATATAACGTTTCTAAATTTTTATTTATAAAACAATGTAATATGTAAATCTTTATTACCATAATAATTTAAAATTTTATATAATAATAAGTTACCTGTGGGACGAGGATAAATTTCAGGGTCCATAGGCGGTCCACCATGGGCCGGATTATAACTAAGAAACAAAGCATGGGCCGAAATCGCATCCACTTCTTTGGGCTCCAAAACTAAACTATGGGCCTTAAGCCCATGAACCCGAATCACAGACGACAACAATGTAAACTTACTACTCCAAGGCCCAAGAGCCAGCACCACCGCATCACCATCAATCACCCCACCACCACCCTCCACCACCGCCGTTACTTTACCTCCCCCCGTCTCCACACTCTTCACTTTCCCAATAACCACCTCCACCCCATACTCCGCCACCGCCTCCTCCACCAACCTCCGAGTAAACAACTGGGGGTGCACTTGGGCCGTAGTCTCCGTCGTACCGATAGTTTTTGGGCTCTTAACTGGGCCGTCGATCCAATCCGGAAGTTTTGAATTCATTTTCCGGTGAGGTGGATTTTCCGATTCGGTGACGGAGAGGCTGAGGGTGTTGACCGGACGGTAGCCGTAGGATTCTCTGCCGTTTAATTGTTGCGCGAGTGAACGGTGGAGATCGAAGCTGGCACGTGCGAGGGAGGATACGGGCCCACCGTAGCACCAATCGAGGGCTAAGAAGCCGCCGGCTTTGCCTGATGCTGCGCAGGCGATGGATGATTGCTCGATTAGGGTTACGGCGGCGCCTTTTTTGGAAAGGAAGTAGGCGGTGCAAACGCCGATGACTCCGCCGCCGCAGACGAGTATTCGCTTCTTTAGTGGGTCGATTTTTGGGGGTTTATTGTCCATGGAGGCCGTAACGAGTCTCGAAGGTATGGAAAACGGTGATTTCAACATTTTATGAAATCCCAAATTGCAGAGGTTTTGAAACAGAGATGAGACACGTGTTGGTGTTGAATGACTTTCGTTTGGTTGGGCTGGATTAGCCCATTTCGTATGGGCCTTTTAGTTTTTGTCCGGCCCAGTTTTCTCGGTTTGTAGCTAAGGTAGATTTAATACCAGTTTATTTATGTTTGGACAACAATAATATAGTTTAAATAAATTTAAAACCTTTGTTTATATTAAAACTAGTTTAGACCCTCGTGTTTTACACACGGGATGAAAAATATCAATACATAAATTTCTTAAATTTTATTTATTTATTTTACAGGTGTAAAAATGTATTACTATACATATATTAACGATAGAAAACAAAATTCAAAATATGTAAAAAATAATATATAATTGAGTTTCGAAAATACGTCAATTACTATTTAATGTAATTTGACTTTCATTTACTATTTGATCAAAAACAAGTATTATAATCCCTAGCTACCTTACACTATATCATAATGGAGTAGGGTATCGTATACACAGGGAATTGGTGGAAAGTGTTAGTTTTATGAAAGCTGTTCGGGTTTTGGAAAATCAATTAATTTTAAACTTTTGAAAACTATTAAAAGGAAACGGATCGCTTCCGGGTTCAGATTGCAAGTTCGGTGATTACTGGTTTGTACTTATTGGAAGTTACATAGACATAACTCATTAATCAGATCGATAAATAATTAACATTCAAATAACGACTGTATTGAACAACGATTGTAAAACCAAATGCTTGACACAAGTTAATTACCCAATAGTTAATTACCAATTCATAATACTAATCATAGATAAACAATGGTTCACGATAGATAACCGAAAAACTGATGCATATGATAATCAAGAAACTAAACGTGTTCAATCAATCCTAGAACTCAAACAGTCAAACGATTACAAAAATACTAGACCAAATCAAGTATGAACCTAGGTATATCACTTACAAGCAGATCCTACACCCGGAAACGACACGAAGAGATTAGCCGCTCATCGACATCATCGTCGATTCATCAATAATTGTTCTAACGTGATCTAGCATCAAAAACTGGTAACGATTGAAACTTTATCTCTGGAAATCACCTTAGGGAAGCTCTGGATCGTAGAATGACAAGTTAATTCGACTATAGACTCCTCCATGCTTTATAATTGAAATTAGGTTAAATTTGCAGAATTTATGAATCTTCGCGTGTCGCGAACTTAGGATGGATGTTCTTCACGTGGCGCGAAGTACAAATTAGTCGGGTGGGCTCTTCAAGGCCCTCGTGTGTCGCGAACTTCTTCTTCCTGATCTTCGCGTGGCGCGGAGACCCTAAATTCCACATTTTTTTACCTTTCTTGACTTTGACTTCTCCGGGACCCGTGTATGCTACTATCCTCATGATTTTAAGCTCGTGTTTTCCCACTCACTTAGCACATTAAACCTGTAGTAGACACAAATAGCAAACGCACAGAAAACAGACTCGATATACAAAGCTAAACGCTTAAAACTACGAACTTAGACTCTTATATACGGGATATTTTCTTTGACTCTTCTACCACATTCTCTGTTCCTTTCTTATTGCAGATCTCTAGGTTGAACTCCTGTAACAATAGGACCCATCTGATCAACCTAGGCTTTGTGTCTTTCTTCTCCATGAGATACTTCACTGCATTGTGATCTGAATACACTATCACTTTGCTTCCCAAGATATAAGACATGAACTTATCAAGAGCATATACAACTGATAATTTCTCGATGATTTGGTCAATGAAAGGTAAAGGAAAATGGTCCTTGGAAGTGGCTGTGTTCAACTTCCTGTAATCAATGCATACCCTCTGCCCCCGTTACAGGTCTGGTGGCTACCTGCTCTCCTTGCTCATCTCGTATGATCTGGATTCCTGCTTTGTTTGGTACTGTCTGTGTTGGACCTACCCAGGTGCTGTCAGATATAGGATAGATGATCCCTGCATTCAACCATTTTAGGAATTTTTTCTTCACAACTTCCCTCATGTTCAGATTTAGGCTTCTTTGTGCATCTCTTGTCGACTTTGCATCCGGTTCAGTGATTATTTTGTGCATCACTATCGAAGGACTAATCCTTTTCAAATATGCTATCGCCCACCCAATTATTGCTTTATGGGCGAGCAGAACCTCCATAAGAGCCTTTTCCCGTGCCTCGGTCAAATTTGATGCAATAATGACCGGGAGAGTTTCATTCTCTCCTACGAAGGCGTACTTCAAACTTTTCGGTAGTTCTTTCAGTTCCACCTGAGGTGGTGATTCCAACGAAGGTTTTAACATGGTGTCTATGAACTCTGGAAAACTTTCCACTTGAATTATCCATGTGGGTCGTCCCTCTTTAATGGCACACACTTCCAATTTCTCCTCTTCAGCTTTCAGCTCATTCTCATACTCAGCTTCTTCCCTGTTACACAAAACACACGGCTCCTTTGGCGCATCCTCATTTGCATGAAGAATACACCCATCAATGATATCTGCACTAAAGCATTCATCAATAATTGGAGCATTAAAATTGTGGGAGAAGACATTTAAACGCATCTTTCTATTACCAAAAGTCATGTCAACTGTGCCTGTCATGCAGTTTATGACACATTGAACAGTTTTAAAAAATGGTCTTCCCAAAATAACATTGAGTTGTCTCCCTTTAGTAGGGGCTGCATAGTCACACACTAAAAAGTCGACTGGGTAATAGAAGTCTTCCACCTTGACAATCACATATGTTAATATCCCGCGGGGAAGCTTAAGAGTTAAATCTGCTAACACCACGGTGGTATCATCTTTTTGTAGAGTACCGAAATCGTATTGGTCATACAAGCTTCCCGTCAAGATACTTGTAACGAACCAAAATCCGGGTTTCGTTTTCAAATAAATAAATATTTCTAAATAATATTATGGTGAAAATAATATTTTAGAAATAAGTTGAAACAAGTGTTTTCAAGTTAGTAATGGGGTTATACTAGTTTTTAACTAGTTTTGAAATGAATTGGGTGTTATGAAAGTTGAGGGGCCAAAAGTGTAAATGGCAAATTCTGCCATTTTGACTAGTGAAAGTTAAAATTTAGCTCATTTGGTGTTTGGGGTCGTTCATTCCAAGAGGAGAAAAGGAGAAAACGAGTTTGAAGCCTAAATCGTGTAATTGAGCTTGGATTTGTGAAGGTTTTGGCTCACACAACATCTTCCTAACATCAAGTAAGTGATAATCTTCCATTTGATTTCACCATGAATGTGTTAGTTGATGGGTTTTGTAGAAATCCAAAAATTGTGTATGCATGTGATAAATTGGTGTTAGATTGTGGATAATCTAGCTAAACTAAAGGTAAAGGGTGGTGATTAACATCCTAGAACCCTTTGATTTTGATTTTGAAAAATTAGGGTTCATATAAAACTTGGGGGGTGTTTGGATCATGATGCTAGATTGTTGAATTAGTGATGATTAAGTGTTTAGGTGGTATTAGACACTTGATCAAACACCAAATTGACCTAATAAAAGTTAGTAAATGAGAAATTAGTGTCAAGGTATTGGAAAGGAAACTCAAGTGGATGAGTTTGTATTGAAAGAGGGTGTTTGGTTATGGGGATAACCCAAACCAGTTTGGGTTGGAAATGAAAATTGAGTTGTGGATTCAATTATTTTGTGTTGGTGATGAATGTTTGATTACTAAACTAGGTGTACATGTTTAGGTAATCAAATTGTGAACCGAAGATGAGGCACGAGATCTTCCAACTCAAAAGGTAAGTGCCTTTGCACTTACTTAGTAATGTTGATAAATGTGTGGTGTATGTGATATGTATGCATACTATAAGTGGAAATGAATGTGTATGTCTATTGCTTGAATGTAGTATGTTTGGAATTGTATTAATTTGACTTTAGTGGTAGAAGGTCAAACTAATATGATGGAATTGGTGAAATTGACTTATGTGGTAAATAGTCAAACTAATATGTGAATGTGGTGATATTGGTGTAAATGACTTATGTGGTAAATAGTCAAACTAAAATGTGAATATGGTGATATTGGTGTAAATGACTTATGTGGTAAATAGTCAATCTAATATGTAAATGTAGTGAATTTGGTGTAATTGACTTATGTGAAAAATAGTCAATCTAATATGTAAATGTAGTGAATTTGGTGTAATTGACTTATGTGGAAAATAGTCAATCTATTATGTAAATGTGATGAATTTGGTGAAATTGACTTATGTGGTAAATGGTCAATGTAATATGTAAATGTGGTGAATTTGGTGTAATTGACTTATGTGGTATATAGTCAAACAAAATGTGATAATTTGGTGAAATGGTGGATTGAAGTGTGGAATACTTCAAAAGGTGGAGTTGGAGTCAAATACTCCAAGTGCGGGTAAGACGAGTTGTGGTACTCGCACCAAGAGGTAGTAAACCCAATAAGAAGTGCGGAATACTTCAAAGGGTGGACTTGGAGTCAAATACTCCAAGTGCGGGTAAGACGAGTTGTGGTACTCGCACCAAGAGGTAGTAAACCCAATAAGAAGTGCGGAATACTTCAAATGGTGGACATGGAGTCAAATACTCCATGTGCGGGTAAGACGAGTTGTGGTACTCGCACCAAGAGGTAGTAAACCCAATAAGAAGTGTGGAATACTTCCAAGGGTGGACTTGGAGTCAAATACTCAAAGTGCGGGTACGACGAGTTGTGCTACTCGCACCAAGAGGTCGTGAACCTAATTAGAAGTGTGGAATACTTCAAATGGGTGAATGGGTGGTGGTAAATGAATGTAATATGAAAAGAATGAGACTTGTAGTGGAAATGCAAGTTTTAAGAACCTTAATTGACCAAATAGGTGCAAACGGGTCAAATGGTCAAATGGGTGAAAGGGGTGAAAACAAGTGTAAATACTTGTTGAACGTGTATATCGTCATTACTAACGGTGATATGTTTATGTGGTTATGTAGGGAAAGCTCCGATGTAGGTCGAAGTCAAGTCCAAGACGTGGAAGGTTTTTGTATGCATTTTTGGGTGTTTTGGGATTTAAAGGAAAATCCGTTAATTGTGGTGTAATTCGACACATGAACTTTATTTTGGAGTTTATATATGTGGTAGATATGTTTTTGAACTAAAACCCATGCATTGGTAAATTTTGGTGTCATGTGGAATTGAAAAATGGTGAAAATTGGCTAAGTGTTGCAACTGGGCAAATTGAGTAAACTTTATGTTTACTCTGGTCCCCCGCGGTACGCGAGAGCCAGGAAGGTTTCTCTCGCGGTACGCGAGAAACCTGGCTCTCGGTCAGGATTTTCTGAACTCCCTAGCGGTACGCGAGGGGAGTTGTCCAGGATCTCACGGTACGCGAGAAGGTAAAAAAAAAATTCAGGGACAAAAGCTTCCGTGTGCGTTTAAATATTTTATAATTGGTTTTCCAATTAAGGGTGTTACAATACTAACACTAGCTCCCAAATCCAGGAGTGCCTTATCTATTTTGAAATCACCTATTTGAATTTGGATTAAAGGCGCCCCTGGATCTTGGAGCTTATGTGGAAGAATACCAGACAAAACTGCACTCACATTATCGGTTAGATCAAGCTTTTTGGGCATCTTTTGATTCCTCTTTTGAGTGCATAAATCCTTTAGATATTTTGCATATGCCGGTACTTGTTTGATTGCATCAATTAGGAGAAGATTAATTTTAACTTGTTTAAAAATTTCCCACATTTCATCTTGTTGTGGGCCCCTTTTATTTACCGGTTTAGATGGATCAACCAATGCTCTCGGAAATGGGATGGTATTATTCTCCACACCCGCCCCTTGAGCACTGGTGGATGCTTTAGAATCGTTTGGATTTTCAGAAACTACCGGTTGTTTGGGTTTAGATGCAATAAGTATCAGTTCGTCATCACTTTCCTCATCCACATCCTCCACCAACCCTTCAACTAGCGGTTGTGGAGGGACAAATTTGTTATCATATTGCTTACCACTTCTCAACACACTTACTTGGCTTACATGAGCATTCTTTGGTCCCGACTCTTGATGTTGCGGGTTGGTTTGAGTGTTGCTTGGTAACTTGCCCGGTTCTCTTCTCGTCCACTCTTCAGCCATTTTCTCCACTTGCTTTGCAAGAGCACCCAATGTATTGTCACGGACTTCATTGTCTTTCTTTAGTTCCTTGATAGCCTCCATGATAGCATTAAATTGGGCAGCCCCCATGTCCTCACCTCCTGTACTACCTCCTTGCTGATTTTACTATTGATAGCCCCTTTGGTATCTCTGGTATCTGCCTTGGTTATAATTTTGTTGGCGGTTTTGGTATTGTTGCTGTTGTGGTTGTCCTCCACCCTCCACATTAGCACCCTGAAAGTTAGGATTCATTTGATTAGATGCATTACCATACCCGAGTAAAGGGTGATTTCTGAGTCCTAGATGATAGTGTGTAGTAGTGGCCTTGTCTCCTCCAAGTTGATTCACTTCTTCAGGCTTTGTTTGCTCTCTTGGGCAGTTTGCTAAGATATGCCCCAACTCTTCACATCCGTTACATATCGGATAAGATTGATTCACACTTTCCACCTCTTTACCACTCGGCTTACCAAGACGTGCCATTTGAATTTCCATGGTATCTAACCGCTTTTGCATCTCATAATCAACCGACTTCACTGATGAAGTTGACTTTCCCCTCCTGCTTGCATTATCATGTCTTTTGGATATCACCACCATCCTCTCAAGTATGTCCCAATCCTCGTCAACATGGTTATAGAAAAATGATCCATTACTGGTAGAGTTAACATTTCTGATATCCTTAGACAGAAGGCCATCATAGAATGCTTGGATCAATTTCCACTTCTCTATACCATGGTGTGGGCAATTCCTCAATAATTCTTTAAACCTCTTGAAAGCTTCATAGAATGGCTCCCCTGACTGTTGCCTGAAATCTCTAATTACAGTTCTGGCCTCATTAGTATTATATGGTGGGAAGTACTCATCCAAGAACTATTTTTGAAACTCTGCCTAAGTAGCAATACTAGCAGACGCTAAAGAAAGGAACCATTGATTAGCACGGTCTTTTAGTGAAAATTGGAAGAGTACCAACTTCACCTCGTCTGTAATAAACCCCTGGCCACCTATGGTTCCATATGTGGCCTCATACTCTGATAAGTGCGTGTAGAGCTCCTCAGTAGCTCTCCTAAAGAAATGTGGGAGGATCCCTAGACATCCCGGTCTGATCTCAAATGCGTTCCCCCTACGGACTGGTGGAATTACGAGGGAAGCGTTCAGGGCTAAAGAAGGGCGAAAGTGACTGTCTACCCCCTGTTCATGTCTTGGCACGTTTCTCTTCCTAGACAGTTCCTCTTGATGATTTGGTTTGTTCACTTGAGGTTGCCTGTACCTGTTATCTTGTTCAAAATTACTGTGATTTCTCGGTTGATACCCATAGTCGGCCCTTGGTGGTGGTTGTACCCAGTTGTTCACCCTATTTATTTCTTGATTTCTGGGGTGGTGGTTTAAGTCATACCATGCTTCATCTTCATCCCAGTTCTCATGCTGAGAACCGTGTTCTAGCCCATAACTTTGTCCTGTTGACAAATGCCCATCATCTTCAAAATCTGAGTAACTTGGGTAGCTATTTTATGGTTGGTTGTTATGGAATGGTGGTGATGATTGTTGATTTTGTGGTTGAGGTTGTGGTTGTTCGGGTGGTTGTTGATTTGGTGGTGGTTGATTAGGAAATATGAGATTTGAAAAAGGTGGGACTGGTCCCCCTCATTGATTTGGATATGGGTTCGGTGGTTGATTTTGTGACATTCTCGGGCTGTCGAGTTTCTCTAAGATGGTTTGGACTTCGTTCTTTATCTTTCGGTTGGCTCTAGTGGCCTATTCTATTTCTAGATTAAATAAAAGTGGTGACTTCCTTCCTGAATTACGAGTATGCATAAATCTATGATCTGCACGAATAAACAAAATATTAGTAGCTCCGAACAAAATAATTAAAAACAAAAACACTAAGCGCACGTATTCCCTGGCAACGGCGCCATTTTGATCACGTTGTCAAGGTCAATAAAAAAAGTATTATAATCCCTAGCTACCTTAAACTATATCATAATGGAGTAGGGTATCGTATCCACAGGGAATTGGTGGAAAGTGTTTGTTTTATGAAAATTGTTCGGGTTTTGGAAAATCAATTAATTTTAAACTTTTGAAAACTATTAAAAGGAAACGGATAGCTTCCGAGTTCAGATTGCAAGTTCGGTGATTACTGGTTTGTACTTATTGGATGTTACATAGACATAACTCATTAATCAGATTGATAAATAATTAACATTCAAATAACGACTATATTGAACAACGATTATAAAACCGAATGCTTGACACAAGTTAATTACCCAATAGTTAACTACCAATTCAGAATACTAATCATAGATACACAATGGTTCACGATAGATAACCGAAAAACTGATGCATATGATAATCAAGAAACTAAACGTGTTCAATCAATCCAATCAATCCTAGAACTCAAACAATCAAACGATTACAAGAATACTAGACCAAATCAAGTATGAACCTAGGTATATCACTTACAAGCAGATCCTACACCCGGAAACGACATGAAGAGATTAGCCGCTCATCGACATCGTCATCGATTCTTCAATAATTGTTCTAACTTGATCTAGCATCAAAAACTGGTAAAGATTGAAACTTTATCTCTGGAAATCACCTTAGGGAAGCTCTGGATCGTAGAATGACAAGTTAATTCGACTATAGACTTCTCCATGCTTTATAATTGAAATTAGGTTAAATTTGCCGACTTTATGATTTTTCGCGTGTCGTGAACTTAGGATGGATGTTCTTCGCATGGCGCGAAGAACAAATTAGTCGGGTGGGCTCTTCAAGGCCCTCGTGTGTCGCGAACTTCTTCTTCCTGATCTTCGCGTCGCGCGAAGAACCTAAATTCCACATTTTTGACTTTTCTTGACTTCGACTTCTCTGGGACCCGTGTATGCTACTATCCTCATGATTTTAAGCTTGTGTTTTCCCACTCACTTAGCACATTAAACCTATAGTAGACACAAATTCCAAACGCACATAAAACAGACTCGATATACAAAGCTAAACGCTTAAAACTACGAACTTAGACTCTTATATATGGGATATTTAACCTCACATCAATATCCGACATATATCTTCATGTAAGATGTATTATAAATCAATGATTTATCATTGGGTTGGTGGCTCAATGGTAGAGAAAAATTCTCTAGAAACACCAAGGTTTGAGGAGGTCATGAGTTCAAGTCCCACTTCAACAGGAATTAAGAAATTTATCTTAAAAAAAAACTATAAATCAATGTTTTAGAGATTTTATTCTCTATATTTCATTTTACATAAATGTATATTCAATTACTTACAAAACCGAAATATCTAACATCTTAAGCACAAAGTACAATAACCTAATGCATAATGACTCATCACTACATTTTGTAATGGGTGAGATCCTCTGTGATGTGGTGCACACTAACTAACGCATGCACCACTTTCTTTGGATGATAACCCCAAGTAGGGCTGTGCAAAAAAACCGAAAACTGAAGAAAACCGAAAACCAAAAACCAAAGAAAACTGAAATCCGAATCTTATCCGTTACCGAATAAAACCAAACCGAATTGTGAATTCGGTTTTCGGTTCGGTTAACGGATATACCTTTTTTTAATTCGGTTTGTTTGGTTAGACATATTTCCAATTCGGTTCGGTTTATTCAATTTATTCGGTTGAATTTGATTTATTTGGTTTATTCGGATACTAGGTTAGTTCCCGTGTATTACACGGTTAATGAAAAGAAACATATATTATTCATAAGTGTCTGAATAAGAATTACTTTACATAGTGAAAAAAATAAAATTAAAATTACATTCACAAAACCAAATTACATAAGGTAATTTTTTAGATTCTAGAAAGTTGATTTTGATTAATTGTTATTTGCTTAACAAAGATAAGTTGTTAATTTTTTTTTAAAAATTTCAATTTAATTATCTAATTATAGTAAATTTGCGAGTGTTAATTTATTGATTTTGTTATAATTTAAATAATACAAAGTTCAAAATTTTTAAATCAAACGGTTTTTAAGTTCTAGTCAAATGATATTAAATAATTTTAGCAATTATATTTGTTATGCATTTATTATTTGTGAGAGGTTTAAAATCTTAAATTATAATTAAACTTTAGGTGGGAAAACCATTTTACAAAAACCTTTATTTATTATGGAGTATAGATTAGTATTTTTCTTTAATTAGTTATATTTTGAATTCTTATTATATATTCTTATTTAATATAATTATTATTCTTCTTTAATAATATATTTATAATATCATTATTATTTAATAAGATATAGGTGCATTTATTAGGAAAGAGAGGCGGGAAAACCAATGTGAGGAGGCATGGGGGAGTGACATGTGACAATCCAAAACCTTATTTATTAGTATGTATAGATACTTTCTTTTGAAATCGGTTTATTCGGTTGAATTCGGTTCGGTTAGAAAAGTTTTCAATTCGGTTCGGTTCGGTTAACGAGGGTTAAAAAAAATCAAAACCGAACAAACCGAATCAAATAAACTGAACAAACCATTAACCGAACCGATGAACACCCCTACCCCAAGTCCCCAACTCTTTCTTTTTTTCTTTTTACTTAATCACGCTGCCACCCCAATTTTTGGTTTCTTCCTTTTATGAATGTTATAATACAAAACAAAAATTTTATTTTTATCGTAACAGAATTAAGTGTTTATACCATCGAATTATATTAAATCTTACCCACATATTTTACTAGCATATTTATGTTAATCAACGTTTACGTGAAACGTTAATTTTTTTACGATTTCATCTTTTTCTGTTACGACGTGTTTGTTTTTTTGACGTCTCGACGTCATTTTTTTAAGGTTTCGCTTTTTATATTAGGTTCCTGATATTATCAACGTCCCCATCGCAACTCGCGGGTTTGCAACGGTTTTGCTTTTTTATATAAAGTTTCAAATGTTTTTGACGCCAAAGATGTTGCGTCCTGTCTATCTCTATCAATGTTTAGACGTTCACATTTTTTTTACCATTTTGTTTTTATATAAGGTTTTTTTACCATTTTTTACGGTTTAACGCATCGCAACGCGGACGGGTTTAATACCTAGTTAAAGATCATTTATTAAAGATTACCTAACGCCAAATCACGTAAGTGTTAAATAACATTTATTGATCGTAAAACTATTAGATTTTGAACGTCTATTTCACTAGTACAAATATTTAATGTGAAAGAAAATATGCACTACTACATGCAAAAGCGACGACAAGAACTAGTCATTTGGTATAATAGTATCGCCAAGACTTTTCATAGAGGTCTTGGGTTCGAATCCGAGGCATAGCAAAAAATGGGTATGTGGTCAGGCTAGAGGGTTTACCCAGTTGGGGGTTCCTTCTGGGGTAGGTTGGCTGCCTTGGATGTTCTAGGTGTTGCCATGGAGAAACCGAATTATCCTAAAATATATAGGTGTTGCCGTTAAAAAGAAAAGATAAACTAATGAATTTTAATTTATTAGTTTTCTTCGGCTCCAACATGGGCTTTTAAAAAGTAACCTTAATTTTTACAAATTGGGATTATATCTTTAAATATATATAATTCAAGTTAAAAAAATTTCATAATTCTAACGATACTAATCCATAATGGTTTTATCATATTATAATATGCCGGTAGTGTATTCACAACTTATGTAACAACCTAGTTAAATTTTTATATAGCCAAGAATGAAAGATGTTAGGTTAATAATATTTACATGTTTTCAAATGCCCTTAATGCTTTTTTAACACTTTGATCAAAGATTATAAAAAAAAGTATAATTTTACATAATAGTAACCAAGTTTTTCAAGTGTTTTATTTAAGTCATTTAAAGTTTTTTCTCTCTAAAGTCACTCAACTTTCAATAGGTGTTCCAATCATATGTAATATTTTATAAATGTTTAAATTTTTTAAAGTTGAATGAGGCAAATGAAACATATTTGAATCTTGTTTACTATTTATCAATTATTTTATTTTTTTAATTCGACTTAAATATAACAATTTTCAAAGTTGTTTATTATTTGGTGAATTTTTTTCTCTTCACTATTACCTCTAATTTTAGATTAATTGGAATATAAATTTCACTTATTGGTAAACTAATATTCATATATATTTAATTTGCCTCATTCAATTTTAAAAAATTTAAACATTTATAAAAATATTACATAGGATTATAACACTTAGTGAAAGTTGAGTGACTTTAGAGTGACAAAAAAATTTTAAGTGACTTAAATGAAACACTTGAGAA
The DNA here is from genome assembly GCA_023525975.1 of Smallanthus sonchifolius. Classification (NCBI taxonomy): domain Eukaryota; kingdom Viridiplantae; phylum Streptophyta; class Magnoliopsida; order Asterales; family Asteraceae; genus Smallanthus; species Smallanthus sonchifolius. Next base: position 51,411,233 of record CM042041.1, on the reverse strand, counting down.
ACTTGGTTACTATTTGATAAAGTTTTCCCTAAAAATACTTTATAATTAAACGTGTTTTGATGGAAGTAATCCTAACTATAACCGGTGATATTCCCTGTTCAAAGGGTCGGATCTTAGTTTGTGTTTTCTAAAGTATTGTTAAAATATAGAATATTTTAAACTTTTAACATAAATCTGATTTTCCTACAAAAAGTGTACTCGTCAATAAAAAAAAAAGAATGCTCGTCACCTTTCCAAATTATGGAATGATTGTTTTTGTATTTTTATTTTCCGTAATTTCCTTAAAATATTTTGGTAAATATCATAGCAGTTCTCTCGGCCACAATTAGACACAACGAACAGAAGGCCCATTATAAAATAATTGGGTCCACAGGACGGCTATAGGTCATAGGTGGAGGCCCACTTCAACCCATACCTACCCTGCAGTAAAACGATTGATAAAAATTAAAAATCAATATGATATTTTTTTTTAGTTTCTTAAAGAATAATTAAAAACAATCTTTATTTGGTGTTATTATAACTAAATCAACTAAGATCAATATAATTGATTTAAAATAGGACGACGTGAAAAATATTTAAGCATCGTAATGTGATTTAACTTTTTTTTTAAACGATAACATCTAAATATTTTATTTTAAGATAATTGAATTTTCCTGTGACAATACTTATATGATTTAACTTAATTTACACTATTATAAGAGTAACATTATTCGTCTTGTGGTATATATAATGCCATGGTTTTTACACTTATTTTTACAAAATTATATATGGCTTATTAAAATTAATTTTGTTAACACTTTATTCATTTAACCTTTATATTTAACGGTTTTAATATTTTCTGTACGGCATTTGATCCTTTCTAATGTTACAAGTCCTACAAGTTTGCAATTCCTTTTCTATGTTGTCATAATAAATAATTAATTGGTTCTTGCTATTAATATATTCTAACTAACACGTTTACTAATTTCGGTGACAATTTGCCACCGATCAAATCAATTGGTGTTATCGTAATCGGTATCGGTGTTCGCTTTTATGGTTTTCGATGAGCCAAACTGATAACGACCAAACTTCTTCCGCATAATGCGTTTGAAAAACAACCGCGCTCTCACCGCGAAGCACGGGTACAAATACTAGTTAATATTGGAAATGAAATGAAAGTAGATTAAGACATACACTTAAAATAAACAAATTTGATAAATATAATATAATTAATTGTATAATGTAGAATATTTTGGGGTTAGATGATGACACCAAACCTAACCAAAGACCATAAAGGAAGGGTGAGTTATGGAAAGGGCTCCACCACTTTTGACAAAACCACTAACATAGCTGCTCTGTATTCCCTAGCCGTGGACTAGGGTTGGGTTTTTGACTTTTCTTCCTTCCTCGTCATTTATTAAAAATTACAATATAGTTTCTTTTATTCAATCAATCATTCAATTTTATTTTGCCTCTTTACTTGATTAAGTTATAGGTTTATGGTACTTCTAATCTTACATAACCACAATCAAATTGTTTTAGAGAACACTACCAAGAGATATCATAAGCAATGGTGGATCTATAAATAAAATTTTAGGGGTAATAAAAAAAATTAACCGTACTTTCATGTAAATGAAACAAAAAAATTTACGGTACTTTCATGTAAACAAATTTTTTTTTATCGTACTTTCATGTAAATGAGAACATTTTTTGTACAGTACTTTTATGTAAACAAATTTTTTTTACGGTAACATGCAACTGGCAAGGCGGACTGCGGAGGCGGAGGACTGGGGTTTGGAGGAGGCGGCGCCGGGCGGTGGTCTCAGCTCAGGTCGAGTGGTCGGTCTCTGGCTCTCACTATTCCCGCACTCTCTGTCTTTTTTCTTGGCCGGCCGCTTGGGTAAGTTGGGTTTGAGAATTAAGACTTTGAGGTATTGGGTTTTAATAAAACATTTGAGCTGGGCTGGCTAAAGCCCAAATGTTTTATTAAAACTCAATACCTCAAAACCTTTAATAAAATATGGGGACTTGAGGTAATGTATTGGGTTTTTTATAAAATTTTGGACTCCTTTATGAAGTGTTGAGTTTTTTAAAAAAAATTGAGGGGTAACGTAATTTATAACCGGATATATAAACCGTAAAAAAAAAAATTCCCACTTCACGTAAAAAGTTGAGGGATAGCGCAGGCTACCACTAGCCATTATGTACATCCGCCGCTGATCATAAGAGAAAGACCATTACTAGATTCGATAATCGCGAGGAAATCACGTAAACTCGTAAGATAATCAAAATCATTAATTCAGCAAGAGAGAGTAGTAAAGAAATATGAAAATGTTAAAGAGTGGTTGTGGGTTGTTCAAAGTTGAGAAAAATTCAAATGTCGACAAGATAAGGAGACCAACCGAATTTAACATTGGGACCAAGTGATGTTAATGGTCTTGGCATGAAAGGGGTAATCTGGTTTCTTGTCATTGAAAGCTAAGTCAAGGTTTAGCACACAATTTAAGATTATCGCACGAGCGAGTTCAAAGCGTGGCATACCACTTAGAACTATTAGAAGAGCTTAGTGGTATTCATGACATGTTGTAGGGGCGGATCTAGGTACCCCTCAACTTTCGACGCGCAGCGGGATTTTTTTTTTTACCGTTTTATGTATTCAGATACCCCTGAACGAAATTTTAGATACCCCTGGATTTTTTTCCTAGATCCGCCATTGACATGTTGCACTTGTTTCACTTGGAAAAACTTCTTGTTGATCAAGCGTCATGTGTGCCACTAGACGATATTGTGATTGATGATAAGCTTAACTTTATGGAGGAGGCTATTTTTGTCTTAGATAAAGTGAAAAGACTAAAGAACAAAGAAACTCATTTATTTTTAGTTTTCATTCGGATGATTAACGTCTTCAGTCTCATTTTCAGTTCACCTCAGTTTGTTACTCGGTTTCGCTGGTTTTCCAGTTCAGGCGACACTGTTTTTGAGCAGGCGAAACTGGCTAGTTTTCTTATTCAGTTAGATTTTGTTGGTATTCTAGTTAGAGCGAAACTGTTATTTTCACCTAGATCTGTTAGTTTTGCTTAGATGTTGTTAGGTTGATTAATTTCGCTTCCTCTTCTTCTTTTTCATTTGTATATATACTTGATTTGTAATTTTGTTTCAATTTGAATGAGAATCATATCTTTTCAATCAACAATAAGACATCTTACCACCATGATATCTCTTGAACAAAAAAAACTAAAAAATTAATCATTAGGTAACAAGTAAAAAATTATTCCAAAAAAATCAGATCCAATTGGTAAAACTGAAAAAAACCGAAACCAAACCAGACTCATTGTAAAAACTAAAAACCTAAAATGGAAAAACCGAAACCAAATAGTACTCAAAAACCCAAAAACCGAACTTTCAGTTTTAGTTATAATATTGTTCACCGTAAGACTCGAAGCCTTAATTTTATAATGGTAGACACCACTCTCTTGCTTTTCGAAAAAAAAAAGACACCACTCTCTACACATGCAAATACCATTAAACTAGAGACACGTTGGTGCATTGTTGGTTAGATACTTAGATTCCATCAAATTATGACATTTGCTTTAATCCAAACGAATTTTAAAATCTTTAATTGGATTGGACTGATAGTGGTGCCATTATTACATTTAAGATTTCATATTTCTTTTTCTAATCATGTAATTAATTTTATGATTATCCCAAAGTGCATTTTATTATAATCCTAATCCTAATCCAAATCCAAATCCAAATGACATTAGCTTCTTATTTATTAAATTATATAATTTATGATCACTAAGCATGTGTCATCTGGCCCCTCAGTCCAATATAATATTATGTTTTCATTTATATATTGATTAAATTGATCAACTATTGTGAGAGAGGGATAAGACTTGAATAACGAATTATGTGGGATTAAGATAAACTAATAATAACAATAATTAAAGTTGTTTAATGTCAAACAGCTGTATAAACACCTATAAAATATTAAATGTTGATTTAGATATGACAAAATTCGTTTATATAGATATAACCCGGTTTATATTAGTTACTACAAATCAATTAACAAATTAATAGGGTGAGGCCTAGTGATAAGATGGGAGTCACACAACCAAAATGCTGTGAGTTTAAACCTTGTCCAGTCACCGTTAAAACAAATTAACAAATTAATAGCATTATTTTTCTTACTTAGGGGGTGTTTGAGATTACTTAACACCCCATTGTTGTCCAAAATCGACAACTTTAAAACAAATTAATAAAAAAAAACTAAGTAAACATAATACAATAGTCATTGGGGTGATGGTTAAATGATAAAGGCAAAACCTCTTAAGTATCGAAAAGACCTAAAGGTCATGGGTTAAAGTCCCACTATATTTGCCGCTCAAAAAAAACATAATACAGTAACATGAAAACAATAAAATTGCAAGTTTATGCAAATAAATAGGTTATTTGATCATATTTCTTGTTTTAATCTTCGTTTTAATATACTTGCACTTGGTAAATGCATAAATAGAAATGGTCATAAGTTTGTCATAATCTATACTATATAATAAATAAAGGTTTTTCAATGCCATGTGTTATTACCATATTCATTCTTATCATTTTTTTCGTCTCTCTCTCCTATTAAATACATTTCTATATTTTATTAAATACATCTCACTCTTATTAAATACACTTCTATATTTTATTAATAATATTTTAAAAAAATGCTAATCTTTGTATTAATAAATCTTCTGACATATTTTGACGAGTGTATATTGTCTTTCACGGGTTTATTCAACCCGTATAAAACACGTTTATTTAACCCGTGTAACACACGAGATTTTAACCTAGTTTATTATGTAAAGAGATTCTTATAGTTCAATTTCTAGAACACCAAAAAAGTATGGATTCGTATCTTATTAGGATTATGCCTAATATAAATTATTTTAAAGAGAGCACAAATTATTTACAAATATAATAATTGTAAGATTATTTACATAAATAGGATAGATTTGTAATTTGTAATGATTAGTGGGCAAACTATTGGCCCCTTATATTTTTTTTATGATAATAAGCAACTTTGGAAGTGCTTATGAACAAAGGTCTTCTCCTTGCTTACCTAACATGCAACTCTTCCCTTGATGTTGACTACTTAACCTACATAACCAACTACTATTCCATGAACGTAATATAACGTTAAGGAATGAGAATGGGTAGGTATGGACGGATTCTACTCTCATACTTTGACTATAAAAACATGTATTATATCCGTTGAATATCTATTACTCATAATCCTTTAAAACGGTTACAAATACATCATATTTAAAATAAAGAAACTAAAACAACCATAACATACGAGATTAAGACAATTGACAATAACACATTACAAAACTCAATCAGATTTAAAAAAGTTTCAGAGTTTATTTTAATTCTAAATGAATAGAACCAAAAGTTTGAATCTTTACATGTGTGTGTATAGGTTTATAAAAATTAAACCTTTATTAATCTGGATTAACATATTAACCAGATTAGGCTTCTTCAATTGATGCAAAAGCGGCTCTGATAACATTTTTGAGATTTCCCGTTACGTTTGCAAATGATACGTTGTGGAAGTCTTGATTAAAATAATCAAAATGAGAAACATGGACTAGTGAACCATTTCCAAAATAGAAAGAAACTGGAACTTCCACAACCATATGGTGCTTAGAAAAACATACCTTGGATGGTTAATAAAGAAATCACAACTAGAGAAATCATATACCGTGATAATGTGTGATCTTGGATGCTAGTCCAAAATCTAGTGAACAACCACTACGAAAAACCGATCTCAATCAATTCCTTTTCTCCTCGTCACAAAATCACAAAACCAAAGCAATTAGCCAACAATGATAATCAATTTTTTATGTGAAAACCATGATAACCATCATCCAACCAATCACAAAACCAAGTGCATTGTAGTAAATGACCACCCCATTATTTTTGGTATATTTTTAATATAAATTGTCACACCCGTAACACATGACAGTTATCTAACCAGAGTAGTACCTTCAACAGATATGTTCTCAGGTAAAAGCGACAGGTCTAGGAGAGATTTATACACCGCTCTTTCCTAGACAGAACATTCAGTTCGTCAGATAACTACATACCATTGAAGGTCGTCTTCTAGTTACTATGACATTGATACCAAAAACACACAGCGGAAGACTTAAAAGTTATAACTAGTTTTTTTTTCCATAAGTAATAATGTTTTACAGTAGGGACTGACTGGTAAAATACAACAGAAAAACTCTGGACTTAAAGCTCACGAAGAATTATGCTATCCACTCAGGCCTTATGGTTACCCAAGAACCTGCCGTCAGTCATCCCTAACTCAAACCACATGTACATCTCCTGGAATGCCAACTAAGCTAGTGGTCACCAATGCTTAAAAACATATGAAAAGATTTTGGATCAACATAACGCTGGTGAGTTCCTCAATAAAATCGTATTTTCACAACATGTATCCTTGATATAAGAATGAATGCCCCGTCTGGGTCTTTTAATCATCCATTTCCAATCCATCACCCAGTAACCTCACATGGATTCTGAATCTACATCATACATATATACGGGCGACTCCCTGGCTTCCGGTGCAAGTCCGACCAAATACGAGATGATCAGTTTTCGCCCGTCAGTCCCCCCAATCATGGCCATAATAAGTACTTATTATAAGATATATGCACAAATAGTATTAGGATCTCAGGTTAAAATCATTTACAAAACATTTTAAAGAGCACAAGTAAGAGGAACTCACCTTAAGCAGAACATCCTTCTGAATTAAATATAATAATCAACACCTCGACAGAACCGTAAATTATATGTGATATTATCATAATCAACATCCCTATCTTAGGTTTATACAAAGGAACATTTAGGATGTTCAGAAACCTTATCTCGGCACTGTTTACGACAGTTTTGCGGACAAATTGCGAGAAAATCGGACTTTCAATAGCGGACCAGAACCTCCGGAATCGAGCCAACAGAGCTCTAGTGTGTGTGAAGGTGTTTGTGTGAAATGAGTTGAAGTCGTCCATCTATTTATAGTGCCAATTTTGAACCCGTAGCGGACCGCTAAGCAAGGGGGTAGCGGTCCGCGACCGCCCTGCTTGTGTCAGCCCTACACGCGTCATACCAGTAGCGGGCCACCTCTCCTTTTGCGGCCTGGTCCTTAACGGTCCGCAACCGAGCCACGTGTCAGAATTTCATCGGTGAGTCATAGGGACACGTGTCGTCACCCTGTTGTTTCCTTAGTCCCCACGTAGCGGACCGCAAAAGTAGAGGGTAGCAGTCCGCTACCCCTTTATGTTTCACAATTCTCACTTTTAGTCCTCTATCTTTTAGTCCTATATTACTTGAGAATTATTCGGGTGTTACATAATTAAAATTATTGACTTTTTCACTTTAAATGTCCACGACATTATTTTTGGTATCTTTTTAATATAAATAAAATTATCGACCTTTTCACTTTTCTTCTATGTATATGAAAAGTGTAGACATATCGTAGAACTTTACTGATGAAAACGGGATTTCTTTACAATTGTTACATTTTTTTTAAGTTCTTCGACGCTTTTTTATCCGTCGCGCATTGCGGCGACTTCGAAATGTACCCTAACTCGAATTCCCGTGTCCCGCGGCGTGAAGCGGATCTTAAACGTTTGAGGCGGTTAAAAAAGAAATTTACTTAGGTACATAAAAACATATCAGGTTATGAATACTTGTTTAATCCTGAAAGAAAATGTAAAAATGCATAAGAAAAAAAACCAAAGAAAAAAAGTTTTGACAATGATACAAATACCTAAACGGTGTTTAAGAAATAAGAAAAAAAGTAGTGCATATCTTGTAATCCATAATCTTAGTATAAATATATATTTTTTTATTTCTAGATGGTTATTTAACTAGGAATATACGTTAATTCTTAATCTATATCTATACTCTATAATAAATAAAGGTTTTGGTGACACATGTGTGACTCTCTTATCCATTCCCATCCTATTTTTACCACATCTCTCTCTTATTAATTACACAAATTTTCTTTAATTGTTTTTAATAATTGTTTGTTTTTCGACTCTCTATCCTATTAAATAATAATGATTTCTATAACTTTTTTATAAAACATTTTTTATTTAAAAAATATAGTTTGTTCAAAAAACATATTTAGAAATTGAACATTTCTTTAATTCTTTTTATAAAACATTTTTAAAAAGTAACTATATGACGTTTTTAAAATTTATTTTAAAAAACTATGTAATATGTCATAAATATGTAATATATAAATATTTATTATTAAATATATAACATTGTATTTATTCATTAAATTTATTCAACTCATGTAATAGACGGAGTTTCTAACCTAGTCGTATAATAAAACAAAATGTAAAAAACCTAAATTTAAAAATATAAAAAAAAGTAACATAAACTCATCCTTATTATAATAAACCACCATCTCTAGGTGTCACTTGTCCTCTATTTATGAGATCAACTATCTTTTTTCTAGCTCAAACTAAGTCAACAAATTAATTAGGTAATTAACTTGGTCTCCGGCTCAAAAAGGTAATCACATATATCAAACACAAAGTATTTAAAAAATAAAAAATTTATATATATAAATCTTTGCACATCTAAATATTTAAATCATAATGTATTAGTTTTTTTTAGGTTTTGACTATATTTTCTTAAATTTGAGACTTTAGAGTTTATAAATTTTATTTTTTATCATTTAACCCGTATAATATACGGATTTGTAACCTAGTAAAGTGATAAAACTGAAAACTTACAAAGGAGTGAGTGAAGCGTCCATCCATATCCATCAACGTAAGCATCACAATAATAATAAATATAATAATAATTTTAAAATAGTTTAAAAAAAAAGACAAAAAGTTAAATGCGTTATAGCTGGCTGTGGGCTCCAGTGATGGTGACGTGTCACTTTAAATGATGCTCTGAAAGCAGACACCAACAGATTTTTTAGTTAACTACAAAACATGCAACGGAGGCCGGTAGTAGGAGAGCCATTATATGGTGTCACGCAGCACAAACCTCATTTTCAACTAACAGCCAACATGGCGCTAAAATTCGGGAACCTCAATGTTGTTGGCCACGTGGCTAATCTATGACGAGTTATTATGTTCCTCGTGCCTCCCGTCTTTTTCGTTTATTCATTTAACATGCGCCGGCCACTCGGCTTCTCTTTGACCCTCAATTATTTTAGCTATTTAACCACCACGTTCTTTTTTTTAACGCCCAACAAAAACCATCAATTTATTTTCATCAAAGGTAAGCTAGAGGCTAGCCGGAATTACACCACAGAAACCAAACAAAAGAAAATAATACAATCATAACCTGCCTAACTGCAAGTCCACCACAAGGAAAACAAAATAAAAGAGCAGAATCAGAAAAAACTATCCGAGTGCCACCGGATCAAAACGCTTCCGTTGGTCCCATGAGAGAGACCTCATCCGAGCCCGGTTACGAACCCATAAGAACCCCTGCATCTTGATCTCCTCAACTGTGTTCGCCAGCGAAAGCTCTCCATTATCTAATCTGACCAAATTCCGAAGCTTCCAGAGACTCCACATCGTGATTTGCATCACGGCCTGGACCACTTTCTTATAACGGTTTGAGCCATGGGGACGCTTCCATATCTCCAGGAGGTCTTTTATATCTGCAGCAAAAAAAAAGCATTGTCCCACACCACATTGAAATGACTTGCAAAACATCTTGGGCAAAAGCACAAGATAATAGTATATGCTCCACAGTTTCAATTTGCTCCCCACAAAAAACACACCAAGGGTCCGGAATCGGGATGTCACGCTTGATTAGAGCCTCCGTCGTGGGTAACCTATCTTTCTCTGCCTTCCATGCTACCATTCCCACCTTTTTTGGAACCCAAGGATTCCACATGAAGATATATACAGGGTCGCTACTATTACCGCATGCCAATCTTTTCTTGAGGCTCGATACCGAGAATTGACCTGATACATCAAGCTCCCACCTCCATTCGTCGGTCGAAGATAATCGAGTAACCGTGCTCAACGAGCCCCGCAGCCGGTGAAGCTCATCAGTCACCGCTCCTATTTTAGGGACCCGTACCCAATCCCAACATAAACGAATCACTCCGTCATTGCTTTGAAACCTGTTAGTGACCCGACAACCTTTACTTTTTTCCAAAGCAAATAACGAAGGGTATAACTCAGCTAAAGGGGCAGTCGCTAACCAACAATCACACCAAAAAGATATTCTGCTTCCATCCCCCACTATCCCTCGTATGAGCCTACTCAAATCCAAACCCTCCGGTATGAGGCGAGATGAGATTTTATGAATTTGTTTCCAGGGGCCTGCATGTGAGAGTTTTACCGGAATGGCGTTCCAAGATCTCGAGTTTTTATGAAAAGCCCAGATCACCTTACGCCATAAACTATTACCTTCGACTTTGAATCGCCACCACCAATTAGCCAGTAAAGCCGTGTTGGCATCCCTTAATGATCCCAGGCTTAATCCACCCATCTTCACCGAAGAAACCACCTTGTCCCAAGCCACCCAACACATTTTCACCTTTTCTTTGGAGCCACCCCATAGAAAATTTCTCCTCAATCGGTCCAATTCCCGGATAACTTGATCCGGGGCCCTATTTAAGCACGTTCTATATTGAGTTTTTTTTTATTAAAAGAGTTTTTTTTAAAGGCTCATTTCATTCAAAACACACGGCCCCCCCAAAACAGGGCACCACAAAGCGACAAACAAACTACATCAACTTAAAAATACACCAATTAGCCCAAGAGATGGGCTTATACTTAGATCTACTATTTGCCCACAAGAACCCCAACGATAGGATGTCACTTAAGATATTTTCGGTCCGCACCTCCTTGTTATTAAACTTTTGTCCGATCCTCGCTCTCCATAAGCACCAGCATCCGATGATAACAATACCGTGAAAAATCTCTCTATACGGCTCCTTGAATCCGATGTGTTTATGTATTTCCAATAAGTTTCTAAACGAGAAAGCATAGAATTTTGGAACCTTGCACCAATCGCTGATCCATTGCCACACCTCCGTTGCTATCTTACAAATTATGAAAAGATGATCCAACCTTTTCTCCTTCTTCACACATCGGGCATTCCACATTCACTATCTGAATGTTTCTATTTCGGAGAGCCACTGCCGTTTGAATTCGACCCATCTCTGCGCGCCACTCCAGAACATTGCATTTTAAGGGCACCCACTTACACCAATCCAACACGAAACTGTTGCTATAGTCCACCCCCCTGCGATAACACCTTTAACTTCTCTCACAGAAAATTCACCCACCTTCCCTCTGTCCCACCCCCACCCGTCCCTGCCTTCTGATAACACCACCTGAGATACCAATTGATTTAAATCGTTTAGTTCTATTAACTCCTCTACCGTCTCCGGCGTCGACCTCCACTTCCAAGCCGGGTCATTAGGACTTCCGACTCCTCCTAGTCTGTCCCTAACCGGACATCTCTTCTCCTTTTTCGCCCGAAAGAGAATCGGGAATTTTTCCTTTAAAATATCCTCCCCGATCCAAGGATCCAACCAAAATTGAATCCCATTACCATCTTTGACATACCCTTTCAAATAGTTTCTAATCCGAGATCCTTCAACGTGCGTCTCGTTAATAATTTTGCATATGTTACTCCAAGTTCCACCTAACGTCTTCCGGACTGGAATGAATTCCCAACAGTTCTTGTGCAAATGGATTTCCTTTATCACCTTTTTCCATAATGCCGACCCTTCGGCTTTATATCTCCAACCCCACTTCGTCAATAAAGCTACATTCGTGTCCTTAAGTTTGTTTAAACTGATACCCCCACTATCTTTAGAAGTCGCCACTCTGTCCCAAGCGACCCAATGAATCTTCCTGGAGTTACCCGTACCTCCCCAAAGGAAATTTTTGATCATGGACTCCAGATCATGTAAGACTTTGACAGGAGCCTTATACAAAGACAAATAGTAGCTAGGGAGGCTCTCAAGAACATATTTTATTAGCACGATTCTACCACCAATTGATAGGAGAGAGGACTTCCACTTAGCCAGCCTACTTTGAAAGACATCATACACAGCTTTCCAATTGCTTATTCGATTCACATTCGCCCCCACCGGCAATCCAAAGTACTTGAACGGGTACTCCTCCGGCTTGCAACCAAGATTACTCGCCATGTCCTTGACCACCTGATTATCCACTCCTATCCCGACTAGTCTAGTATTCGAAACATTTATTTTGAGACCCGAGCATATGTAGAAACATCTAAGGACTCCCATAACGTTTCGGATATTGCTCTCCGACCACTCTCCAATGATGATCAGCAAAGAAGAGATGTGAAAGCACAGGCCCGTCATTAGGAAGTTTAATCTCTTTAATAATCTCTTTATCACACGCTTTTTGGATCAAAGATGAAAGCACCTCCATCACCATCGTGAACAGAAATGGCGATATAGGGTCTCCTTGACTCATGCCTTTTTCGCTCTAAAACTCAAACGTCGGCGAGCCATTCACCAGGACCGACGCGCGAGCAGAAGACAAAATCCCTTGAATCCACGTGCACCACTTCTCGGGGAAACCCATCTGCTCCATAGTCGAGCCCAAGAACTTCCGGTTAACGTTATCATAGGCATTTTCGAAATCAATTTTAAGGATGAACGCTCTTTTTTTCCTCCATTTTAACCATCTTATCGTTTCGCTCACCACCATAGGCCCGTTAAGAATGTACTTACTGCTGATGAAAGTAGATTGAGACTCTGAAATCACAGAATTTAGGACTTTCTTGAGGCGGCTGGCGAGAATTTTAGAGATCGTTTTACTGATAACTCCAACCAAAGTGATCGGCCGGTAGTCGTTAAGGCTAACCGGATCTTTCACCTTCAGGATCAAAGAAATAAAAGAAGAGCCACAACCTCTATTAATCACCCCACTGGAATGAAACTCATCCATAATTGCCTTGAAGTCAGCTTCAAAAATCTGCCAATACGATTTAATAAATCTGAAATTAAAACTGTCGGGCCCCCCGGTGCCTTATCATCCCCGCACCCAAAAACCGCTTCTTTGATTTCCGTAGGAGAAAACCGAGCGGTGAGCCTTTCCCCCATTTCAATGGAGAGCCTGTTCAAATCATCACACTGAACCGGAGGCCGATTCTTGAGAGTATCCGAAAATCTTTTTTTGAAGAACCCAAACACTTCTTTCTTGATCAAAGACGGTTTGGAGCACCACGTCCCATTGATAGATAACCCAGGTATAGAGTTGAAAGCACGTCTAGAGTTCACCACCAATGCATGAAAGAACTTATATTTATCAAATAGGTGTAGTTGGAAACTTATAGAAAAACGTGTAGTTGACAAAAATATTTACCAAATAGGTGTAGTTGGAAACTTATAGAAAAGCGAACAATCATAAAAAAAAGAGTTAAACAACCTAGCTTAGATAAAACGTATAGAAAAAGCGAACGGTGTTAAAAAAGTTTAGGAAAAGCTAACGGTTAAAAAAAAACATTTAAGAAAACAAATGATTTTATAAAAGAAAAGGTTATTATATTAGTTAAAAATAAGGAAATAAAGGAAAATACCCATTTTGATAAATAAGTTTCTAACTACACCTATTTGGTAAATATTTTTATCAACTACACTCTTTTGAAAAAAAAATCATATATTAAACCATAAACATTCTAACTATAAAGAGTTTAACTTAATTTCAATTATTAGTAGCCACCGGGGTTCATAACCCAATGTTACAAAAAAAAAATCCGTTAAGAACACCAAATTTTAAAAAGATTATTGATTCAAGTGTTACTCCTACAACAATTAAGAAATTTGTCTTTCAAAAAAAATTTAGTTTGGTCTAATGAAAGTTGTCATCCAAAAAAAATATACTTTTTAGTTTTTTAAGAGTAAACTTTTTCTCCTAAATACCATCTAAACATTTCACTCATAGGATTTGAATGCACACAATTTTATAGGGATGATCATCAAAAAAATTTAATGGCTAACTTATAGTCATGTGAGGGTAATGACAAAATTCTCTTCATCAGGATTTAAACCCATGATATCCTAAGAATGGAATCCTTTACGAGAAAACCCCTAACCATCATACCATAATCCTGATGACCGAGGATAATCATCAATACTATTAGACTAAAAGACGATAGACAATTACTTTAGTTAAATGAGTGTTTTGTCTTGAAACTTGGTCGAAGTATACAAATGGTGTAATGTTTGTTTTGTACGACTCTCCACAAGCATTGTTTGAATATTAAATAAAATTTACATCGTTATAAAAATAGAGTTAATTACAAGGATGGTCTAACTTTGCTATTAAAGTGGTGTGAAATGGTGAATATACCTTTCACATTAAAGAAACAAAAACTAATTACACATTGGATCCACCCCTTTTTAATTTATATAAAAAAATCTAATGGTGGGACCCACCCACCCACCTCATCTTCTTCATCTCCTTGGTCGTTTTTCTGACCTCACAACCGGGGCTCCGGATCAAGTAACAGGCACATCACTAATCGGGGATCCGATTCAAGTAACCATTATAAATCTAACATAATTAAAGTTATTCTACAAGTAAAACAAAACGTGTAAAGAAACACAATCATCAGCACATTTTGTTGCTTCTCAACTTTTCTTCTCTTTTTCCCATTTCATAATTCATATTTCATACATACGCTTGTGGTTGTTTGCTTGACAAGAATCAATCACATCTTGAATTAATTTTGTTTGTGGACAAAAATGCTTCTAAATTCTTCATAGTCCTAGGCATGCATAAGAGTGTTACACTCGATACTTTTCGGTTATTAACCCTAAAAGAGCACCTGAAGACGAGAAGGAATGGGAGATCCAACCACCAATTCATCAAGACATAATCAAATCAGGTCAAAAGTTTAGTTTCTTTAGAGCGGGCGATTCCACATTTTACTCCCTCATTAGCATAGACTGAAATCAAAGCTACCATAAGATTGAGGATTATTCAAAAAATCATGGATTTTCTGCCCCGTTTTCTGGAAGCTGCTGTGAAAGAAATGTTCAGGCGTAGGCCTACGCTGGGCGGCGTAGGCTTACGCCAGGTCCTGAGTTTCTGCCCCGTTTTC
The DNA here is from genome assembly GCA_023525975.1 of Smallanthus sonchifolius. NCBI lineage: Eukaryota > Viridiplantae > Streptophyta > Magnoliopsida > Asterales > Asteraceae > Smallanthus > Smallanthus sonchifolius. The sequence continues at coordinate 51,396,122 of CM042041.1, read as the reverse complement.
TCCGTGTCTCTTCCGACTCTTGCATCTCTCACCTAATATCTTTCAAAATCATACTTTAAGCTTTCAACATCTGCACATGCATAGCTACAAAAAACTTTTGTATTCCACATGTTAATTTACATAAATATAACATGTTACACCCTTTAATGCATAAAACTTTGGTCGCTTATCACATCCCCACACTTGAGTTTTGCTTGCCCTTCAAATCCACATTACAAATTCTCAACCAATTGTTTTAACTCAACATAAGTTAAGGTCCAAGGTCATGCCAGATTCATAAGAATTATACTCTTAATAGATTTACAATCCAACAAACAATTTATGACTTTTTAAACAAAAGGAAACACTTGAACGAACTTAACTCATATCCAGTTATGGCTTTGAATGCACACACCCCTCACAATCAATCACTCCACTCGGTTTCATATATGTGCTAGCGATGATGTGCTAGTATTTTTTCACTCGAAACCAAACAATGAACCACATTATCATAGGCTTGCATATTGATCACATCTCCATCTACTAACACAACTAAAATGCACAAATCAAAAGGTCTTTTAAGGGTTGTAATGTAGGCTAGGGTTACGGGTATGGATAAGGATTTTTAAAGTGGCTAAAGGTGAGTGGAATTCAACTAATGAAACTACAAATCAATCCTAAAACTTTCAAATCACTACTATGGGTATAAATGACCCATCAACACTAAAATTCTTATTTCTTCAAACTATCAAATGAAACTTGGGTTAAATTGACCCAATAACCTCTTTTATTATAATTCAAACTAATACTCAAAACCTTTGGGCACATGTTGACCCCATACTATTTTTGTATTTTTTTTTCATTCATTTTTTTATGCAATTGCAACCACAACTTCAATAATCTAAGTTAATTGAATTCCAACTAACGGGTTCTAAAAAAAGAAAAGGCTAACAAGGTGAATGGGCTAATGTTATGGGTTTTGTCAAAAGAAAAAGGTATAGGCTCAGAATGGGCATCTAGTGGATATTAACGGGTAAAGGTATAAAAATGGCTAAAAATAAAAACGGTTTCTCCTAATGCCTTTATCATTTTTGTGCAATCAATTGGTTCAAGGTCTCAACATGTATCAACACTATGCAAGTTCTAAAATGTGAAACAAAGTGGCCAACCACTCAAATAAGCGAATATATATATATATATATATATATATCAATTTGGCTCAAAATCTCACAAAAACGATGGGAATATGTTACTGACATGTGCATGCGAACCATCACCTTCAACTTTGTTACTCCCGAATTCAACATTTCCAATTTTTTTTTTTATATATTTGTTGGAAAGACTTAATCAAGTACTTAGTGAATTAATCATGACCAAAGACCTCTACCAAACACTTTGTAAAACAATTATCAAAAAATTTGTATGGTTTCCAAGATTGGTTTCCAAGATTTCCCACATCCCCACACTTGAACCTTACATTGTCCCAATGTAAATAGTTATGAAATATAAAAGTGCGGTTTGTGGGTGCCAAAACACCCAATACCCAATATCTCTAAATATCAAACTCAAAGATTCTCATAACCATAAGCATCCACCCAACACAATCAACCGAGTTTCAAACAAAAAACACACAAAAATAAACAAAAACAAAATAGTTCAATCAAAACAACATAAATATGAGAAAGAGTACATGAACCTGATTAGAGGCGATCATAGAGTGCCTGAACCACCACAAAAAATGGACTCGTAAGTCTTCCATGAGTCTTCCCCACACTTGAGTGTTGCTATGGTGACGAAACTAAAACACACAACACAAAACAAAACAAAGACAAAATAAAGACAATCACAAGCCGGGTTGCCTCCCGGTTAGCGCTAAGTTTATTGTCCTCAGCCCGACATTACCTCATGTGTCTCTCATGATGGTCGCAATGAACACTTACCGACCACATTGCCAACAAAAGCCCGATATCTTGTGTATCCCTTCCAAACTCGTTCTCTCAAAACCTGCATGTAAATTGATGCAATGTCCGAAAATCTAACTCCACATTTTCCCACCGAATTTCCCATGTATGCCCGGTAGTTGACGTGTCGTGTCCAATCCTGCCTTATTTTGATCGACATGTCGGCTAAATCGATGCGGGCTTGCTTCTGACTAGACTTTCCAATGTCTTGTAGTCCCACCTTCCTAATCTTTATCCTCGGACCCTCATCCCCAACTTTATTGCCTCGAGTAACTAAAACGGGAGGAGGGTTAGAATAAACCGTCAATATCTCAGTCACTGATTCTTCAGAAGGTGCCATGTCATTGACTGAGTCTAAACATTCAATTATATGCTCCGAAAGACCCACAACCTCTTCTTCCCCCTCATCATCATCATCATCATCATCATTCACGAATAGTGCACTCGTTAATTCTTCAGCGATTGAAGGCATTGGTGTGGTATTATTCTCCACAATTGCATCCCCAATTTGTGAAGACACCCACATTTGTTTTGCCTGAGACTGTTCGTTAACTGAAAGGCCTCGCTCTCCCCTTCGCCTTCCCGTGCATAAAAGATCATATTTGTAACTTAACAACTCTAAGCGGTATTGCTTTGAATGATGAAGTTGCGCCAACTCTCGATCGACTCGAGATAAACAATATTGCACTCGACGCTTCTCACAATCTTCATATTGATAAGGGATTCGGCGCCACCAGACTTTCCCACATAATTTCAAAAAATATGGATAATCATTGTTTCGATGAGATGTGCTCCTACAATGAAAGCATTCACTAGAGTCTATATTCATGGTGAGATAAACATGCTGGAGATTCTATAATACCTGCACAAACAAACTAGAATACCAAGGTAAAAACGAACAAACAAAATAAAGTAAAAAAAATATTTTTGGATTTTTAAGGTTTAAAACAACTAATTAATTAAAAAAACAAAATCAAACAAGCAATGCACACACAAACAAATACCACACGTAACACAAAAATAGAAGAAGATTAACCAAACAAAACAAGTAACAAAAAGTCACACGAGTCAATTAAAATAAAACACCAAGCGCACACACTCCCCGGCAGCGGCGGCAAAATTTGATCGGTGTCGAAGGGACCGGTCAAAGATAAAGAATTAGAGTGTCCTAATCACCTTAAACTAGTTAGGGTAAGAAGGGTGTCGAACCACGAAGAGTTTGTGGTCGGTGCTTAACTTCAATTAACAATGTGATTTATGAAGTTGCAATGGGTCTTTCTGACCAAACACAAGCAATGGTTGAGGTGAAATTAACCAATCTAACAAGCAATAATTGTCAACTAGCAAAACGATCACGAGTAATCAAGTAGAAAATAAACGGTTTAAGTTGTAAACAATAATTAAAAAGGAATCACACCCGGGTCTCAAGTTCACAAGTAATTAGGGATTATCACACCAACATATGAGTTCAAACAATCAAATCGTTATCCAAATCAAATTAACCAAATCTAACCAAGAACATCAACATTCATACATCATCGGCAAATAGTGTAAAACAATATTCACGAATGAAATCGAGACAAATGTATGCAATATAGAATTAGATTAATCAATAGATTCAACACTATTCAAAGTTCATAGTAATTATCATCTAACGGGGTCAATGGTGCAAGAATTTATCGACTCCCGTGAGTTCATAACCATACTAAACACAAAGATTCAAGTATTTCAAACCAAACGATTACAAGAATTGTTTCTCAAAGCTAGAACATGATAAAACCCTAAAAACTTACAAACAATCCACCCGGGAATGATTACCGGTGGATTAGCCGCTTATGGTTGTGGAATTCATCTTCGATTCTTCAATAATTCGGTATCAATCTTCCAAATCGATTTTGGAATGGTGTTTTCTCGCCAAAATCGCCCAAGAACTGTTGTCAAAAGTTGTTTTTTTGAATTTGGGGAAGAAACCCCCAATTTAACATCAAAATCGGCTGTTTCCCGAAAATTCGCGTCCAGAAAACGTAACCAGCGTAAGCCTACGCTGGGTTGGCGTAAGCTTACGCCGCCACACTGGAAGCTGCTGTGAAAGAAATGTTTAGGCGTAGGCCTACGCCGGGCAGCGTAAGCTTACGCTGGGTGGCGTAGGCTTACGCCAGGTCCTGAGTTTCTGCCCCGTTTTCTCCGTGTCTCTTCCGACTCTTGCATCTCTCACCTAATATCTTCCAAAATTATACTTTAAGCTTTCAACATTTGCACATGCATAGCTACACAAAACTTTTGTATTCCACATGTTAATTTACATAAATATAACATGTTACACCCTTTAATGCATAAAACTTTGGTCGCTTATTAGCATGACGTAGTGAATTGTAAAACTTTTCAAAGACTTTGTTAAACTGTGTTAAAATCTTCGTATCTCACCAACTATTTTTAGTTGACAGATTTCTTCACATGTTTTAGGTACACTAGCATGAGACTTTATTGTGATTACATAGGATGCTTTGGACCTAGAATACATATTAAATTAAACTTGTATTCTTGTTATGTATGGATTCTTTCCATGTATTGAAACTTTGAAAGTTATTAATGAAACTATTTAAACTTTAATAGTCAACCTTATGCTATTGAACAACCGCGTCCGCCCGGACGTATAATCCGTCGTCGGTTGGGGTGTGACACCAATCCTCTAGACTGTTATTCGAGTCATGTTTATTTTCTAGCGATCAACAGTATGTCATATGCGAAAAGCATACACAAAGGAAGGGCCTCCTGAATTAACTTTGACTACTCATCCAAGACTACTGTACTTAGAAAAGGACTCAGTGTTGATCCTTGGTGTAGTCCCCTGTGTAGGGAAATAGTCGGTGTCCTCTATTGGAACCTGAACGCTTGTCCTAACACTACGATACATTTCCTTAATGAACTCTATATACTTTAAAGGTAGCCCTCTACTCTCGAGACTATCCCAAATCACTCTACAAGGCACACTATCGTAAGCCTTTTTAAGGTTGATGAACACCATATGTAGGTCTCGTTTTCTCCCCCTATATTTCCATCTGCCTCCTTATAATGTGTATCACCTCTGCAGTAGACCATCCCGGCATAAATCCAAATTGGTTTATAGTAAATTATGGTTCTCTTCTCATCCTTGTATCTATCACGTTTTCTACTTATTTCATAGTATGACTTAAAATTTTAATCCCCTATAATTAACTTTGACAACTCATCTAAGACTAACTCTGTCGATACACAATATAAAATCTTTGATTAGTTATATTATGTGTTGACATATTTTGGTTTATTTAGTATAAACCTTGTTTGATTATTATATATGTTTGGATGTGGTATTGATTATTCAATTCATCGGGTATTGTTGCATTTTTTTAGCAGTAATTTGGATCACTGACGTGCCACTGGCTCACACGATCATTTTCACCACTCTTAGGAGAAACCCACTATAGGTGAGAAAACTCTCTGTCCCAACTCCTAATCTGAAACCCCTTTTTTTCTTATCACAATTGATACTTGAATCTATGACTTTCCGATTTAAAAAAATATTTAAATCATGTATTCTTGTGTCGGAAATATGGTAATTAATTACCTTGCTGAATACATATATAGTTTCATGCAAGTGTTCAATTGGCGTATTTTTTTAAATATATAAACATAGAATTCATGAGTCAAACACAACTTATAAAACTAAAATATCGTAATAATCAAGACCATTTTTTAAAGAAATGAGTTGATTTTGAATTAAAAAAAATATATATGGATTCACTTGGATCAACTCAAATTTCACAACTTATCAAACGGGTCATTCTTATAAAAATTGCCAGCTCAAAACGAGTCTAAATGAGTCGGCACCACCAACGACCATTATTTATCACTACTACCTACTCGTTGGCCATTTGGTGCAATGGTAGCCTCAAGACTTCTCATAGTGGAGGTCTTGGGTTCGAATCTTGGCAACAGTAAAAAAAGGGTTTGTGGACAGGTTATAGGGTTTACCCAGTTGGGAGGTTCCTCCTGTGGTGGGCTGCCCTAGATGTTATAGGTGTTGCCCCGAGGAAACCCAATTATTCTAGAATATCTAGGTGTTGCCGTTAAAAAAAACCTACTCGTTTTCGTTGACACCACCACCAATATCGTCACCACCGCCTCCATCGATGTTGCTTCCATCATTGTCGCGTTCTCACCACCGTCACCGCTGACACCCCCAGCACCACAACTCCATGGCGCCACCGCGGCTACCGCCACCTGTAACACCCAAAAATCCAGGAAATAGACCCTAAGATACGAAGTGTGAATAATGAGGACCCAAAATGTAATAGAACCAAACCCCATAACTAGAAGTTAAAATATGAAGAAAAAAAATGGGATAGCGACGGATCGTCATCAAACGATAACGGTCTGTTATAACCCATGTGGAGATGACATGTGGTGGATGACGAATCATTGCGGCTGACGCGTGTCTAATGACTCAACCCTATGATGGACCGTCGCCAGGGGATAATGGTCCGTTATGGCACAATTGAGGACAGAGCAATTCGAGCCTGATACGTGGCTCGCTAACACGCCAAAACCATAGTGGTAACAGTCCGTTATGCACCTTAAACTGTCTTATAAAGAGTTGGCTAATGTTAAGTTCATTTGCGCACACATTCCACACACACACATTCAGAGAAGTGTCCGGGCCCGGTACGCGCCCTCGAGTGTGATTTACCCGCAATTCTTTTGCAAAACACAGTAGATAGTCCGAATGTAAGGTTCTGCCTAACAGTTTTCGATTGGTTATTTACCACTAAGATAGGTATGTTTACTTAAGGAATATTAATATGGTTTAGGACCCAGAGTAAAGAGTTTGTGCTACTACAATATAGCAAGTAAATATATCATTAGAGATGAGTTCTATGAAACCCACTTTTAAATTGTTTTAAATGTTTTTGTGTTGTATGCATGTTGTTAAACTATTATGTTTTGAATAATCTCTTTGTTTGTTAACACTACATTGTATGAAAAGGAAATATTACAAGAGTATACGTTTACATGATTTTTAAACAGTATAATGGTTTTAGTTAAAGAAATGATTTTTGATACGTAAATGACTTAGAAGAAAGAATTTGTCAAAGATATGCCACATAAATGATTCAAGTAAAATGTTTTGGCCACAAAAATCTAGAAAGAATTTTTTTTGCCATGGCGTATTGACCCAGAACCTTTAATGTCTTGCAATTTGGCTATAATTAACAAGGTATAGGCTGATATATCCCTGTTGGGATTAATATTAGTGTAATTGTACAATTTACACGTTTATTAAGTGTTGATGACCACTTAGAGGTTAACGTGACCTCCTGTCCACATTGTTTGGTTCTTTGGTAGGAACTGCTATGACACATTGTGTGCGGTGCAGGGTTTATGTTTTTATTTAAACATGTCATTAAATCATTTTGGCAAATTAAAGAGAAGAAAGAATGTTTGTTTATAACTTATAACGCATGAGCATTAGCTGATACACTTTAGTATGCATATCAAGAAAATATATGGCTTCTTGCAAGATGAGTAAGGAGCAGGTATATAAGGCATTTTAATGGCTATCCGTTGATGTGAAGACTGGCATAGTTAAAGTTTGTGAAACTTTGTATTAGTTTAAGTTGTACCAGACCTGGCTTGTTTATAAATAAAAGTTTTAGTTCTGCTGCGTATGATCTCTAATATACTATATGTTCATGAGTAAGTCTAACAAGTGACAACATCTCAGGGCGAAGCCGGGATACATGTGTCATACCACTGTTGTTGTTGGATATAGGATGTCCGAACGTCGATTATATCAACGTTGTTATCGAGATACGATCCAAAGAGTTACACTTTGGACAATGAGTAGTTAATAGTGTTTAGTTGTAAACATTATAGTTCATGAAACACAAATTTATAATTCGGAGGATAAATATTTAGTGAAATATTTAATGGTTTGTTTGGTGATTAATTATTTAGAGAAATAATAAAATACAGAGGTTTAAATGTTTAAAAGCTAAACGTTAAATGATTAAGATTTACTAATTGAATGTAATTAGTAAACTGCGGTGATTAAAAGTAATTAACAGTTAGTTACAATGATTTAACAGTTAATTCTCATTGGTGCAATTGTAATTAAGGTAATTATAATACATCTTAAACTCTTAAACTCTAATCCGTCATCTCCGGTTCCCATTTGTGCAAAACGTGAGACGTTTTCGTGTGATTTGCGGGTTCATGTACTGTCACTAGCAAGACGCTTGTTGAACCACAGTGCAGATTTTTCGGTTGTCGTCAAAGGTATAATCCCCAACCCGTTATAGTTGGATTTAATTTTATTATTTATACTCGTGTAATTGGATCACTGACGGGATCCCGGTTCATAACCATTAACATGTACATACGCTTTCGCCTTGGAAATCTGATTTGTTAAAGTAATAAGAATAATTAAACGTGTTTTAAAAGTTAAAACTGATACATGAATTCCCAACAATTATCACAACGGCAATGTGGGCAAACGTCGCCACCTCCTCCGGCGCCACCTCATCATGGCCGCCACAACAAGCAAACCCTCTGTACGTGCATCCCTCCCTTTGTTATTTGACATATGACACACTCTATAAAATCACATTAAAACTAGTATTTTTCCTTTTGAGAAATTTATTTTCTTACAAGTTTTTTTAAGCTTTAAAAAAATTTCTCAAAAAAAATTAAAAGTATATTTTAAAATAATGTTTTGTAAAAGTTCAAATAATCGTTTTTAAAAATCAGAAAAACACTTTGCGTAAGAAAAACGTATTTAAAAAAATACACAAAATGTTTTATTAAAAATTAATAAATTGTTTTTAAAAAACTAAAAAAAATATATATGTAAAAAAATTAAAAAGTATTATAAAAAATAAATAAAATACGTTTTTAATAAGATTTTTGTTAAGACTAAAAAACAATTTCTCAAAATATTATTTTTATAAAATAAAAAAGCGTTTTATAAAAATAGTTAAAAAATGTTTTTATAAAGTACATTAAAAACGTTTTAAAAGACATTGAAACATTTTTATAAAATACATTAAAAACATGTTTATAAAATATATTAAAAATATTTTTCTGATAAAGAAAAACACTTTTTCAAAACTTATATATAAATAACTTTGTATATTAAAAAACGTATTTTAAAAATTACGTAACATCTTTTTAAAAAATGGATTTTTTTATTCAAACAAAGAACAAAATAAATAAGAAACAACGAAATGTGAGGTTTTGTATGCGCGACAACTAAAGGGACAGGATGTTATGAATTAAAAACTTCAAAGGAAAAAATACGATAATAAAAAAACAGGGTACGTATGACACAACACTTCAGTTTTAATAGATTTCCCCTTATTTCCTTTTCGGGTCACTAAAGTAACACATAAACTTGACTCCTAAGCGTCATTGACTTGGACTTTAAAGTTTTAAGACGTGGGTTGAAAATATTCAATTTTACTCTCAATTTTGAGTTTTGTAGTCTTATAAAGGAAATCATATCAACGTCTTTTAGAGAAAATTATATCAACAAAATATATAGGAGTATAGTAAAATATTTCAAAATTTCGTGATGTTAGGGGAGAAACCAAATACTATGATCTTTTAAGGTGAACACAACTTTATTTATAATTTCAAGTAGGGTCGTAAACGAATCGTGCCACTATTAACTACTTAAAATCTACTCGTTAAACTCAAATATGTTGTATTAGTAGAACTTTTGCATCAGATAACTTTGAGAATCGTGATAACACTTTCAGATTGAAACAATTCGATGGTACTTATGAATTTTTTTAATCGGATTATACTCGGAGTTAAAAAAAAGAATATGAATATTTGTAATTTTGTTCGTACCCTAGAATGAAAATAAACACCGTATTTAGGATTTCCAGATACTACATTTTGGCAGTTATTTCGGGTCGGTCGCGCTTCAAAACGGGTCCCGTTTTATCTTTCGAATTTCAATGTAAATTTGAGAATTTACAAATTCTAATGAATTTTTTATGGACTTTCAGAAAATCTAATGAATTTTTCGACCCAAGCCAAAGGCTCTGCCCCTTGGCCGTGGCTACCGCCCCTTGAACCCCGCTCCCAGGGTCGCTGCCCTTGGAATCCCCCATTCCTTAGAGGTTTCGCCCCTAAGAAACAATGAGATTCCTAAATACTTAGAATCAAATAAACTCAAATAAGCGTGTACTCAACACCTCCTGACTTGTTTGATTTATATTATGATTCACTTGATCACCAAGTCAATCCAATTACACTTAAATAATATTGATGACATTAAAATTAACAACAAGATCGAGTTATGTTGAACAAATATTTAGGATAAACCAGTATACTAGAAGACATTAAACTTAAATAATATTGATGACATTAAAATTAACAACAAGATCGAGTTATGTTGAACAAATATTTAGGATAAACCAGTATAGTAGAAGAACCATTTGAATAGACTAATGTGAATAATTTTCACATCGACAAACATAACAATTTGTAAAGTCGGTTTGCAACTATTCATCCCACCGTATTTTATTGGTCCACGTGCGTGCTATTGTTGCCTTTTTATTTTACGTATATATCTGTTCTTTTCAGTTTTAAACTTCCAAGTGAAGTTATTACATGCCATTTTTACTTATTTATTATTTTTTTATTACTTATTTTAATTACTATTTTACTTTTATAAATAATAGTAAATAAATAATGGAGTACTTTTTAAATTACTTAATAGAAGTAAAATATATTTAAGAAATTACTAAATAGTTAAGCTTTACTTTTCTGTTTCACAAATTCTTAAAAAGTGGTTTTACATACAATTTTAATTAAGTAAAAAATTTATTTCAAAAAAGAGTCATTGCATTGTTCGACAAGCAAATACTTTTTCTTTAATTCGGTTTCATTTTTCTTAACACTCACTTTACGACGTAACTTTTTCTTGATTTTCGAATATACTATTACGACATTTTTTTATCTACGTTCGATATTCAAAAGTGAGCCGTCGCAGCTTCATACGCTTCTCTGTACGTATTTTATCCACGTCAGTGTCATCGCTGCAACGCGCGGCAATGTCCTATATGCAGGATCACATTGCGGTTTCGTTTTCTTTATATGACGTTTATAATATTACCAACACCCGCCGCAATGCGCGGTTCGCGTTTACTAGTTAATCAACAAAACGTATGTGAATTTTGAGTTGGTAAACTAGGTTGCTTGAGGATTGACGCATTGAGTCTGACACGAACTTAAACATAACATAAACTTGAAAATCATGTTAGAACAAGAACCTAAACACAACTAGCACATTGACGGGTTCACATGAACTCACTTACCAAAATTTTGTGTTCTTTTATTTCTTGCATATTACTATTTTAAAAGTATAAATTTATATAGAAAAAAACGCAAATGTCAATAAAACAAATGCTTTTAAAGTATAAAACCTAACACTTATTTATCTTTTAAATTTTAAACCCCGTGGCAGACCAAGAAACTTTTTTTATGGGTGTCGGAAATTCCTGGTGTTCAGATAACTATAAAAATATATTTTCTTTATCGGGTCGGGTCATCAAAACGTTTTTGCCAAAATTGGGTCATTGAATTTTTTTCAGTGTTTGGATGTTAATAATCTAATATTATAATAAATGATATAGTAAATAATCAAATAATAGAGTAAAATTAGAGTAAAAGTCAAAAAAATCCTTAATTGATTAGAGAAAAGGTTCAACAAATACCTAAATTGGGGTTGCTTGGTCTTTTGGTACAAAATTCTCGGGAGAGTGGAGGGGCAACACTCTGACAAACAACCTGACTCTTGCGGACGGTAGTGACATATGATTTTTGATTAGGTTGGGGGCGACACTTCTCAGTCGACAGTTGCTTGATTCTGTTTCCCTAAATCATGTTTGATGAAGAAAGGGAGGGTATGATAAGGCCGGTTTATTGTTTAGAAGAGATTAGGTGAGCTTGGGGTAAAATATATTTGATTAAATGGTTAGTGGCCTAGTGAGCTTATTGTTTTTAAAACTTATTATTGGGTATACCTAATTAACTAATTAATTTATAATATATTTATATTTACTAATTAGTTTATAATAATTAATACGTTATACGTTTATATTTGTAAATCAAAATCCATTCCAAACCTGTATAGAGTAAACACAAACCCGTAAAGTTTATATTAAATTTGTTTCGTCTCATAAACTTACACATACGGATAATAGAATAATGGATAGGGTTTAAAACTGCATTTTTTTAAAGACGATGTTAGATCCGGAGAGGATACAAACCGCATGTGTGTTTGGGTCCCACGTGATGAGGTTCTCTCCTCCCACGTGCGTATCAACTGTCAAACCCTGAGAATTAACTAGTCTTATGCCCACAACCTTTTATTAATTTTTCAATTTTTATTTTCATTCCTCAAACATGATATTCATCATTCAACGAAATAAAATTACTGTCAAAACCACCGTGCCAATTTGATCGTTTAATAAAATGTTAAATTTGAGAACTAGCTAATATACATATAGAGGGAGAGGGAGAGGGAGAGGGAGGTTTTGTCTAAAAAATGTATGAAACAAAGAGTATGCGGGTGAAACTAATTTTATTTTTTATAAGGGTCTAAGTTTTTTTGGGTCGATTGACTAGCGATATATAACACGTATATACCACTAATTTTTTTTTCATTAGGGGACGACCGGAGCTATTGCAAAATTTAATCAGGGCGGGGGGGGGGGGATCGAGATTTTAACGTGTATATAACATTAAATTATTTTTTCATTGAGAGCGGTTGTCCCTCATGTCTACATAGTAGGTCCGCCACTAGCGTCACGTGTACGTTGTTGATTATGTTTACGCGCACTGGATTATGTTTTTTTTACATAGCAATACATATACTGAAATTAAAAATAAAAAAATTATCCGATTTTAGTGGTGCAATTTAAAAGAGATAATAATATTGTACAAAAAAGTTATTCGAGTTTAAAACAAATTGGTGGAACTAGAACACAAGGGCAAAATTTCTATTCAACAAATTACATTTTTCGTCTTTTATGGTTATAGCAAATTTTAGGTTATGTCCTTAAATTAAGCTTATATCAGAAACTATCCTTTACGTTTATATTTATTTGCATGTTTAATCATTTGTATTACTATCCGTCTATTTTTAACGTTAATGAAGCCATGCTCCCCTCATGTGAGGGCAAAATGGTCTTTATACTATTAGGGTAAATTACTCAGGAGGTCCATGTGGTATACTCATATTATATAGTGTGTTCTCACATATGAAAAAATACAAATTCAGTACAATATGTTTGATAACGGATCATGATCATATGCATAATACTATTCAGAGGAAGAACCATTTCTTGAGAAGAAGAAGCGGCCATGGACCGTTTGACGCGTGATACCATGAGAAGGTAAATCTCATTACCAAACAGGAGGAGATCAATACGAAAAAAAATACAACTAAGAAATAAATACAAATACAAGAAGTAATTATATCTAATACAATCTCAGTAATCAATATATTTTTAATAAATCTTGAATTATTTTATAAAGCTTTGATATAGTTTATGAAATATATTTTACGAGCTTTATAAAAATGTAGTTATATTTAGGTTATGTTAAGGACAACATAAACACACTTCATTCATCTATATGTTGATGTGACTTTTATACTGAATGATGTGTAAGCTCGTTGTTGAATATAAAAGGTCAAAGTTTGAGTTGACAATTTTTGACTAGACGTGCTACGTCATCCATGGTGAGACTGTCATATCGACCACAAATCTTTTGTGGCTTGGTTTTTCGAATTTGTGGAGCTCTTTGGCGATATCTTACGTGGACTTTGGATGGTTGATACACAACATGATTGTAGTATCAATTGTGGAGCTATGTTAAATATTTCTTCATTTTGTTTCAACTTATTGATCTTTAGGACATCCTTATTGATGATAAGAAAATGTATGATAGTAATGTATAAATAATTATATTTAGCATTTGTATTAGAGGTTCTAATTTTTATTTTCATCAAAATAATAAGTGCGTTTTATAATGTGTAACCATGTATGCATCAATAATTTTCTATCTTTTACCGTACCTTATAACAAATAATCGATGTTTTTTCCTTCCATTTCTTTCACCGCTCTCAATTGATATGCACCACTCTTCAAGCTCTCATAGACACTTTATCTTGAAGATGATGACAACTTTTTTTATGATCATCATGGTTCGGAATATAATGACTGCTTTCTCTTTACAAGGGTCATTTTGGCAAGAACCGCTATGTCATTTTATGGTTGTTTTGTTTGAATTATAGTATACACAATTTAATCTTTTTTTTAGAGCTAAAGCTAAAAATTAAGCAATTAGAATTGATAAAAACAACTTCGAATATGCGTATAGGCGCACCAATATAATGAATTAGACGCACCATTATAAATATATGCATTAAAACTCGTTATAATAGATTAAAAGTAAATCAACCCTACGAAGTTTAACATGCCATTATATATAATTGCGTCAAATTAATTACAAAACCGTATCAAACACGTTAGATGCACTCTTATACTAATAAATAAATAAAACTTAGTATGATTATCTTAAAAGTAAATTAAGTAAAGTTGTTATGTATAAATATTTAAAACAAACCAACTAAATTTGAGGAAAATAAAACAAAGCAAGTTTTGGTTCCCAAAAAATATATTCTCCGACCAACTTGTGTAGGTCACGTTGCTTTCCTCAATTATTTATATTATATTTTGATATTATAGTTATTTTATAGTATTATTTAAGTTATTATAACTTTGAAAAGGAATAAATAACATAGAGAGAAGTTGCAACGAAGGTCCATGAACGCTTTTTATTTGATAAAATAAATGCGGATCGGCGGAATCGTGCGAGTTACCGTTATTATTAGTATAGTTAAAAACATAACCAAAAATGATAAATTCTATACCAAAAGATTGTTTATTAAAGGTAAAATAAAATAACATTTTTTCTAGCTTTTTTATATATAACTTAAAAAAATATAAGTTTCATATGACAACGATTTTTTAATCAATAAAATAGCCTAACTATTTAATTTTCTCTCGGCAGTCAATCAAACATAACCTTTTTAATAGTTAACAATACTTTATATACAATATAATATAAGTAGTAAATTAAGTTTTCATCTTTCAAATTTAAACCAAGTTGCTTATTTCGTTCTTAAATTAAGGAAGTTATAAAATTCATCATTTCTTTTAAAAGTTATAGCATATTACTTCCTTTTTACTAACATAAATAAAATATTCTGTAATTTTTTTTTGCATAATGCACCATTTACCCTCACCACTTAAAAGATAAAATGTGTAATTTTCACCGTTTTTTTTTGTTTTTCTTTTATTTATTTTACACTAGGTTAAAAATCATATATTAGATGGGTTGAATAAATACATCTTGTTATAAAACATCAGTTTGTATGTTGGATGTTATTCGGATAAATAAGAAATAATAAAGATTTAAAAATTATAAATAACAAAATAGTAATAGTTTAATAATTATAATGTTGTATTTTAATATAAGATATAATTAAAATTTTCTTACGATATAGTAATTTTTAATAAAATATTATAATAAATTTTAGATATTTAATATCATTATTGTTTAACAGGAGAGAGATGCAAGAAACAAAACTCTAGACTTCACCATAAGTCGACACATAGCAAATATTGTAACGAACCAAATTCCGGGTTTCGTTTTATATAAACAAATATTTCTAATTAATATTATGGTGAAAATAATATTTAGAAATAAGTTGAAACAAGTGGGTTTCAAGTTAGTATCGGGGTTACACTAGTTTTAGCTAGTTTTGGAATGAAATGGGAGAAAAGGAAAGTTGAGGGACTGAATATGTAATATGGCAAATCTGCCATATTTGACTATAGAAGTCAAAATTGAACTCATTTTGAGTTGTTGGGTCGTCCAAGAGGAAGAGGGGAGAAAACGGGATTGAAGCCAAAATCGTGCATTTGAAGCTTGAAACTTGAAGGTGTTGGCTCACACATCACCTCTCTAACATCAAGTAAGTGTTGATCATCCCTTTCCTCTCATTCTTGAGGTGTTCTTGGTGGGTTTTGATAGAAACTCGAATTTATGTATGCATGTGATGAAATGGTGTTAGATTATCGATAATCTAGCTAAACTAAAGTTAAAGAATGATGATTAACATCTTAGAACCCTTTGATTTTGATTATGAGAAGTTAGGGTTCATATGGTGAAAATTGGGGGTGTTTGGATCATAATGCTAGAATGTTGAATTAATGAAGATTAAGTGTTTTTAAGATGTTAGACACTTGAACAAACACCAAATTAACTTAATAATAATTTTTGAAAGAAGAATTAGTGTTAAGATTAAGTTAATGAAACTCAAGTAGGTGAGTTTGTGGTGAAAGAGGGTGTTTGGTTATGAGGATAACCCAAACGGGTCAATTTGGGTTGGAATTGGGAAATTGAGTTATGAACTCAATTGTAATGAAATTTTGGTATATGTTAGATTACTAAACTAGGTGTGTATGTTTAGGTAATCAAATTGTGGGTCTAGAAGGCGGAGCGGGATCTTCTAACCCGAAAGGTAAGTGCTTTTGCACTTACTTAGTTATGATGATAAATGAGTTTTATGAAATGTTGTATGTATAATGAGTAAAGTTGCATAATTTGTTGTGTGGTATGAATGAGCATAAAATTGTATGCATAATTGAAGGAATGTAGTTATAGTATTTATACTATAATGGATAGATTGGTCATGGAGTTACGATCTCGTATCCTTTGGGATACGAAGTTATGGCCTACGTGCCATAATGGAAATGGATCATGTGCTGATCACAAACGAAACGAAGTTATGGCCTACGTGCCATAATGGAAATGGATCATGTGTTGATCATAAATGAAATGGAATTATAAATGATGAAAGTAACTTGTAGGTGATATACAAGTGTATGAAATCCTTAATTGACCAAAAGGGTGTTAACGGGTCAAATGGGTGAAAGGTGTGAAAACAAGTTGTGAATTTTGTGGACTATGTGTTATGTGATTGTGTGCATACTTGTGATATGATAAATTGTGAATGATTTAGTATGTACAATGAATGAATGTAGTTATAGTGTTAACCTATAATGGTAAAGGATCATGGGTTGATCGGATCATGTGTTGATCATAAACGAAACGGAGTTATGGCCTTGTACCATAATGGAAAAGGATCATGGGTTGATCGGATCATGCGTTGATCATAAACGAAACGGAGTTATGGCCTTGTACCATAATGGAAAAGGATCATGGGTTGATCGGATCATGTGTTGATCATAAACGAAACGGAGTTATGGCTTTGTACCATAATGGAAAAGGATCATGGGTTGATCGGATCATGGGTTGATCGGATCATGTGTTGATCATAAACGAAACGGAGTTATGGCCTTTGTGCCATAATGGAAATGGATCATGTGTTGATCATAATTGAAACTTGTAGTAAGGGTGCAAGAATATGTAGCCTAAATGACAATTTGGGTGGAAACGGGTCAAATGGGTGAAACAAGTAGAAATTTACTTGGTTGTTATGAATTTATCTTCATTACTAATGGTGATATGTTTATGTGGTTGTAGGAAAAGCTCCGAAGTAGTCCAAGTCAAGTCCAAGGCGTGAAGGGTTCTCGTATGCATTTTGGTATTTTGGGGATTTTTGGGGAAAACCCCCGTAGATGGATGTAAATTTAATACACAAATGATGTTTTAGTGTATTTACTTGTTGTTGATGTGTTTTTGGTCAAAACCCAAGTGTTGGGAATTTTTAGTGTCTTGAAAAATGGAAAAAGTTGGAAAAATGGTTAAGTGCTGAAACCTGCAGAAAATCTGCAGAAACTTTCTGTGAAAAGAGGCCCCTCGCGCTACGCGAGGGGGGTGACTAGTAAGTGTCGCGCTACGCGACAGGGTAAAAAAAAATAAAAAATAATAATTTCCTGGGTTTAAGACTTCTGCGCGTTAAAGTTTGTTTGTAAAAGTGGTGTGTTTCAACTTGGTATCAGAGCCAGGTTTGAGGGATTTGGTGTGGTGGCACCAAACTCAAACCGGATGCTCTTGATATAGGGGAAAATGATACGAGAATCCATGAAGGACTTGACTAAGACTCGGAGCTTACGGAAACGAAAGGTTAGTAATGATTTGATAAGGTGGTTATGTATATGGTGTTTATGTATATGTATGAATGATTGGTAAAGTGTTATGTGTGCCGAAACTTGTCTTGTGATTTGTTATATGAATATGATAATTGCAATTGGGCATAACGCATTATTAAACATGTCTGGCCAATATGATTAATAAGACGAGATGTGCAAGAGCTTTTATGATAACCATATGACAATGAACATTAGCAAGGAGTAGGTGAATGTGGTTATATGTGTATGTATGTATGTATGTATATGGATGATTAGATGGGGGTAATACATATACACATAGATAAGATATAGTGCCTTAACAAGTGGGTAGATTAAAGACCTATAAGTAGGTAGAACATCTACAACTTAGTTAAAAATTGGTCGGGGAGACTAAGGGGCACTTGTGTAAGTAAAAGAAATGGGGGATGAAAGTCATCTTAAGGACTCAAGTATGTTAGAGTCTAGACGTGTATCACCTCGTGGGTGGTGAGGAACATGGAATAGGTTGGGAGAAAAAGAATGCATCAATCTAGCGGAGAATGGCTAGAGCTTTCTATCATGTTGTATCGATCTTCCTTCAAGGAAGATAGGGCTCTTTGAGGTGATCCTTGGGAGGAACAGTGTGAAGCCTAGAGAGCGGGAAGAACTACGGTTGGTGAACCGAAGTGGAAGGAAAACCTTGTTTTCACAAGAGGGTTCGTGGTGTGCGAACCAAAGGAGTTAAAGGGTGAGAGTTAATAGCTGATTAATTAACGATGAATCACTATGATGGTCTTGTCTTTTGAAGCAATCCATTGTGATTGGTAGAGGGCGTATTACGCACAATGAGTCGACTCCGGGACGTGGCGGAGGATTGGTGAATTATTCTTCGTGAGGAGAAAGGCATAAAGGCGTGAAGGCACATGCATCGGGGGAATTCAAGAGATAACGTTGAATTGCCATCGATTACAAGCCATGGTGGGTGGCATAGTAGAAGAGTTCCTTCATGTGCAGTGGACAGCAGAGGTGATCAATAAGATTTCGGGCAAGTGTTTTATGACTGGTCGAAGTCGCTCGAATCTTGGAATCATCGAAGAAATGTAGATAGAACGGGTTTCTCGATGCTATCTGTTGACGTTATAAAGGGGATCCTTGCGTATAGGAGTACAACTCAGGTGGAGTCAATTATTAAATGCGCAAGGAAAGGTTGAACACAGGAGATAAGTGGAAAACGAAGAGTAAATGAGAAGTGGCTTCGTGAAAGCCGAAACATTCTAGCTGAGCTAGAAACCCTTTATGGGAAGAAATGCCGGACATTGCTATATGTCTGGAGGATAACACAAATGGGGAGAAAATTTGAAATTTATTTAGGCCTATGGGTCACGCATTTCTAATCACCATAGTCGTGACTGAAGCTTTTCGATCGTTGTGTTTGATGAAAGGCTAAGCATATCGGTGGATTCGGGCGATCATCATTAAGGGTGTCATAATGTTGATGTTTACATGTTTTAATAACATGAGGTTGTGGATGAAACGATCACATGGATTTTGATCCGATGATTGTAAAAGAGGTGTTGGGTTACTTAGTAACCATATCATTGTCTAGTATGATAAAGGGGTGACGTGTTAATCTGTTCTCATTAGAGACAGTGAAACACGAGGTATACGAACTGGTGTATATACATGGCTTGTGCCATTGACATCAACCGGGGATATAAAAGGGATACTTAGTATTCCAGTTGAGAAAGAGGATTTGATAAGGGTCATTGAACCTGTGTGCTTTGTTCTAAAGCACATAAACTTTTCGATGGAAAGGGAAAATGGAAGAGTGCGTATTGTCACTGACAGTCGGTGGTAGGATAAAAATGACTAAAGGTCTCGCGGTTGTGGACTTTTTGGTCAAGGGGTAAATGTTAAAATGTACATTGTACGCAAACGGTGATATACATAGGTGAAATATGTATATAAAGGGGTGAAATGTACATAGGTGGAATGTGTACATAAATGGTGGTTGAAGTCCTATAACTTCATAAATGATGTTGGAAGTCTTTTGGACTTCACAATCGGTGTTTAAAAAACGAAGTTTTCGAACTTCAAAGGTGGATTCGGTGATTGAGATCCTTAAATCTCAAAGGATGACTTATGATTAAGTCAATGGAGATACTTAGGGTGTTTGGGTCACGGATAGGGATCTTCCTTCCAGTGTTGTAAAAGAGGATTCAAGTAAGGAAGTTGTCGTATCCTTACTTAAGGAGGTCGCATGCTTTATCGGTTAAGAATGGGTGAGTTGAAGACTCGAGCTTCAAAGGGTGTTATGTATGGGCATTGGGATCCTCGAACCCCAAGGGGTATGAATTTGAGACCTTGAGTCTCAATGGGTTGATTGGTAAGGAAGTTTTGAAATTTCCATGTAAGAGGTGGGTGGCGTGGGATTAGAACTTGGATTTCCTTAAGTTGTCAAACGTGTTGACTACTCGTATAAAGTGGTTCAAAAATCCAAGTATCCCATGGTTAGGAGTGTTGAAATTCAAGTGGAAACTTGACGTTATAAAAGTTTTCCTTTGAAATGAGTGGACTCCATAATACATTTTTACGTGACCATACATGAAAGCGTTAGGAGGATAGAACTGTTGTTATTTCATATGGTGAAGATGAGATAAATGATAAACGTTTCGTCTAAATGAATCAGTGACTATCTTAGATAGTGGACGAACTAATTGGTGCAAAAAGTAGACAAACTGCATATCGTTGTCAAAGGAACCATTAAAGTCGGAGATAACCTTAGGGGAGTAACGAGGGCGTATAGAGTTACTACATTAAAGTGAAGTCATTCATGATGACAATTTCATCGTCTCTTATTGACGAAATTCGAGAGGCTCAAATGTTAGCACTTGTTGGTGACTTGAAGAAAGAGCGGATGGTTGCTTATGTTGATAAGCTTGGTGAAAATAGCATGGGCTTGAAGACATGCTTTGATAGGATTTGGATTCCTAGGTTGTCAAGTGTTTTGACAACTATTTTTGGATGAAGCGCATAAATCCAAATATTTTATCCATCCGGGTGTCACAAAGATGTTTTATGATTTGAGGTGTCATTTTTGGTGGCCGGGTATGAGGCGTGATGTTGTTAAGTATGTTGAGAGGTGTCTCACGTGCTTAAGAGTAAAGGCGGCGCAAGATCGCCAAAAGTCCTATGCGGATAATAGGAAGCGGGCGATTGAGTTTCAAGTGGGGGACTTTGTGCTTTTGAAGGTCTCTCCTTGGAAATGGGTGATACGGTTTAGGAAACAGGGGAAGTTAAGCCCACGTTTCGTCGGACCGTTTAAGGTGATAGTAAGGGTGGGTGCGGTAGCTTATCGTTTGGAGCTACCGGAGGGACTAAGTAGACTTCATAGCACGTTTCATGTGTCTCATTTGCGAAAATTTTGACGGATGAATCTACTTTTGTCCCATTTGATGATATTGTATTGGATGATAAGTTGATTTATGTTGGGGAAACAGTGGCAATTTTGGATAGAAAGTTGATGCGTTTACGCATTAAAGAGATTAGCCGAGTTTTGGCAAGGTGGAAACATAAGAAAGGAGCGGAAATGACTTGGGAAAAACGAGGAAGAAATGCTCAAATGTTATCCGAACCTTTCTATGTGAAGTCGGGTTTCGGAGACGAAACCCAAATAAGGGGAGGTGATTTGTAACGAACCAAATTCCGGGTTTCGTTTTATATAAACAAATATTTCTAATTAATATTATGGTGAAAATAATATTTAGAAATAAGTTGAAACAAGTGGGTTTCAAGTTAGTATCGGGGTTACACTAGTTTTAGCTAGTTTTGGAATGAAAGGGGAGAAAAGGAAAGTTGAGGGACTGAATATGTAATATGGCAAATCTGCCATATTTGACTATAGAAGTCAAAATTGAACTCATTTTGAATTGTTGGGTCGTCCAAGAGGAAGAGGGGAGAAAACGGGATTGAAGCCAAAATCGTGCATTTGAAGCTTGAAACTTGAAGGTGTTGGCTCACACATCACCTCTCTAACATCAAGTAAGTGTTGATCATCCCTTTCCTCTCATTCTTGAGGTGTTCTTGGTGGGTTTTGATAGAAACTCGAATTTATGTATGCATGTGATGAAATGGTGTTAGATTATCGATAATCTAGCTAAACTAAAGTTAAAGAATGATGATTAACATCTTAGAACCCTTTGATTTTGATTATGAGAAGTTAGGGTTCATATGGTGAAAATTGGGGGTGTTTGGATCATAATGCTAGAATGTTGAATTAATGAAGATTAAGTGTTTTTAAGATGTTAGACACTTGAACAAACACCAAATTAACTTAATAATAATTTTTGAAAGAAGAATTAGTGTTAAGATTAAGTTAATGAAACTCAAGTAGGTGAGTTTGTGGTGAAAGAGGGTGTTTGGTTATGAGGATAACCCAAACGGGGTCAATTTGGGTTGGAATTGGGAAATTGAGTTGTGAACTCAATTGTAATGAAATTTTGGTATATGTTAGATTACTAAACTAGGTGTGTATGTTTAGGTAATCAAATTGTGGGTCTAGAAGGCGGAGCGGGATCTTCTAACCCGAAAGGTAAGTGCTTTTGCACTTACTTAGTTATGATGATAAATGAGTTTTATGCAATGTTGTATGTATAATGAGTAAAGTTGCATAATTTGTTATGTGGTATAAATGAGCATAAAATTGTATGCATAATTGAAGGAATGTAGTTATAGTATTTATACTATAATGGATAGATTGGTCATGGAGTTACGATCTCGTATCCTTTGGGATACGAAGTTATGGCCTACGTGCCATAATGGAAATGGATCATGTGTTGATCACAAACGAAACGAAGTTATGGCCTACGTGCCATAATGGAAATGGATCATGTGTTGATCATAAATGAAACAGAATTATAAATGATGAAAGTAACTTGTAGGTGATATACAAGTGTATGAAATCCTTAATTGACCAAAAGGGTGTTAACGGGTCAAATGGGTGAAAGGTGTGAAAACAAGTTGTGAATTTTGTGGACTATGTGTTATGTGATTGTGTGCATACTTGTGATATAATTATATAACTTTTATTTTCAATCAAATAGTAAATAAAAGTCAAATTATATTAAAAAATAGTAATTAACGTATTTTTGAAACCCAATTATATATTAATTTTTACATATTTTGAATTTTTTTTCTATTCTTACTATATGTAATATTTTTTTACACGTGTAAAATATATACATAATGATTTAAAGTTTTTATGTATTGATATATTTCACCCCGTGTGTAGACACGGGATCTAAACTAGTATTTAATAGAAGAAAGAGACACGAAAATAAAGACGATGAGTAATCAGAAAGTGACACGTGTCCCTCATGGTTTTCCTTTATTATATAGTATAGATTTTACAATTTATACACACACACACATATATATATATATATATATATATATATATATATATATATAATTATACAAAAATATATATAACATATTATATAGTATTTAATTATTTTATCATAGTTTTATACACAATAATTATTATATAAATATATATCTAACATATTAAATATAACTTATATAAGTACAAATTTTATTTTTATTGCATTTTAAAAAGAAACACTTTATTATAAATGAGATATATAATATTTAAGAAAAACTTAAATGTGTTATATAAAAACACATATTTGCTACTAAAAACAATATAAAATATTTCCTTTAAAATAAAAATTAAAACCATTTTTCTAAAAATGAAATGAAAATGATATTAAAATTTTGTATTTTGGTAATTTCACTTTGCTTTAAATAATTTTTATTTAGTAAACCTATATCTTTAATATTTTTTTTACTTTTTTACGAAATAGTTTTTTTTACATGTAATCAAGCATTACATATAACAATTAATAAACCTATATTTTTTTTAATAAAATTGTAAAATAAGGTAAACCTATTTTTAATACTTGTTTAGATTCATAAAGAGATGAAACCTATTTTAAAAAAAGACCGTAGAATTTAACGAAAAGTATCCATATACACATTAAACATGAAAAAGTTGGCGTGAGTTTGGGCGTGGATATTCCCCCGATCTTTCTAGCGTCAAATTACATTGGGCGGTGTTTACTTCCGGCACCGCTAGCCACATAAGCGATCTACGATGAATCGATGACCACATCGGATAGTCTAATTGGAGACGATATTATAATATAATACAATTTTATAAACATGAATGCTTTTGTTGTATCTAATTATGACTACTACATATATTAATTATTTTTTGAATATTTTAAATTTGATTGGATGAAATTATGGTAAAATGGTTGAAATATGTGGAGATACAGGCTGGATTCAGAAACGGTGACTGAATGAATGATTCCCTGTGTATGTATTTCTGTTTTAGGCGACCAATATCCAGCTCAATTCATATCCCTATGCCCACTTTCCTGCACCCTTTCCACCCTTTTCTAATTTAACCTAATCTATATTTTTTATTCTTTTTTTAAATAAAACATTTTCAACTTATTTTAAAAAAAAAAATACTTTTAGTAGTTTATATTTTACCAACTCTTTTCCAGACAAAAACTAAGCTTTGTTGTTTAGTCTTTTTCCAAATTAAACTTACGTTTTTTAAATTATAAAAACATCACCAAAGTAAGTTCATTTTTGTTGTTTTACTATCAATATTGCAGATTTACAGAATACACGAATCTGTTCACATTTATCAGATTTTTACTTACATATCTTCAACAGACGTGAAATGGACTCGTGGACTAGTTGTTTTCGTCGCGTATATGAACAGAAATAACAACACAGTACTTGAGTTTGCTATTTAAGGTATGGAGTTTAGACGCTGAGTATCACTGATTCACAACCCTTTATTTACAAACATAGAGGTATCGTTATCTAGGTTTTCTTAATGATGATGATTATCCAAACATAACGAGGATCTTTAGATTCTTCGGATCAATCATTGTCTGTGGTTTAGAAAATCAATCATGTTCGTGATATTGTGCGACGTTCTCAACTTATCAAATTATGAGAACATGACCAATGGTGCAAAGTAATTAAAGGTAAATAATACACCCAACATAAAAGAGTGGAGCTTAGCCTAGTTTAGTGCTCGTTTTAAGAGTGTTACATCTTTTTACCCTAATGACTTAAAACCGTGTCATCTCCGTTTTACGTAATTGATGAGTTAAAAACTACACGGTGTTGATATATATTTTCATCATAACTTTGTAAATCGTTGAGTTAATTTACCACTTGCGCATGTCTTATCACACAAAGAGATCACAGATGGTGGTGACTGATGGCCAAACATTGTCTTTAAAGTGTAGGCAACTACATGAGGACTATACTTCAAGTTAAACACTGTACATTTTGAAGAGTTTGTACCTTTTCAACATTACATTGAACATATTTTTGGTGTTCACATGTTCATGCCTTTTATTAAGTTGAAAATGTTTAGGAATTATTTCCACTCTTAATAATTTAGTGACCAATGTTAATAATATATAATAAAATTGATAGCATATAGTGCTCGTTTGTAATATATGTTATTTGATAGAGAAGGCGTCGGTGGAGAAGACAAAAAATAATTACTTTAGTAAGAGTATACCTTATCAAACTAGGTTGGTATTATCCATGGCCTAGTGGTTTAGTGGTATGGTGTTTGTCCCTCATAAAAGTGGTGCGAGTTCAAGTCGTTGTATTTGCAAGGTTAGATGAAATTTATGTGTAAAAATTTATTGTTAAAAAAAACCCAGGTTGGTATTAACACCTAATAAAATGCTTACTCTAGTTATTCTATCTCCAACACCTCTTTCTTTCGTTAGAACATATAATACATTCAAGTCTTATTGTGATACCAAGCCCGCATTATTTTTTTTAAGTTACTAAATTGTTAAAGTAAGAACAACTTACGAACATTCTCAACTTAAATAAATTGAGGATGTTTGACCGTCAATAACATTTCAACGTAAAATGTTACTAGTGCGTGGTTATAAAGTCAGTTAGTTGTATGTATAATTACATCAAAGCTAGTTTGAGATGGAAAGGGTGGTTAGGTTTTTATGAATATTTTTATCTGCCTTTCAAAAAAAGAAAAAAAATACCTTCGTATGGTATCAAGAGCCATTATTCTGCTTTAAGAAAACTTTTCGATCCCTATTGCTCTAGTTGACCAGCCAGAATCCCATCACCACTACAGCCATGTCGGACAAATCAAACCCTCCTGTTACCCCTGCTCTCATCCATCTCACAGCCACCAATCATTTTCCTATCAAGCTTACGGCCTCCAATTTCCCATGTGGCGCAAACATGTCTTCTCTACCCTAATCGGCCTAGACCTTCATCACATGGCGGCTTAATTATATTGATGGCCTAAATCGAACTAAAAATTAGAGGCCCTTTCAACAAAGGTCATGTCATAAATCCTCCTACTTTATCTGGGTTTTAGACCGGCAATAATAAACTAAAAAGTTTATATTTCTGCGGAAGCAACCGTTACAAGAATAGTTAACATAACTCTATAGACAATATAAGCATTTGGAAAAGAATTAAACTTTTTAATATAATTAAGTATATTAATAAGTGTGTCGCATTATAAATGTATAACATGCCTTAAAAATTTTTAGGTCTTGAAATAAATCTAGACCATCGATATCTAAGCTAGCATCATGTTTTAAAGATTTTTCAAGAACAATACAATGTTGTTTTAAACTGTTATCATTGAATTATTTTAAATTCTTTATACTAAATAGAAAACCAAAAATACTTTTAAAATTTTTAAATTGATCAAATATACTTTTAATTGAAGAAATAGCTTGATTTACTATATATACAAAGTAACCAGGTTTAAATAAATTAATAGGAGTTTTTATATAAAAAAATAAAAATTGAGACCCTTAGAATTTGGTGGCCTAAAGATAGAGTTTTACTTGCTTTACCCAAAGGCCACCAGAGTACTCTTGTTGGTGCATACAAGATCAGATCTTGATCAGCTTACTCGGCAGTTGCAATGATGCCTTACAACCACTGTTGTCATCCGAAGAAACATCTCATGAAGCTTTGAATCGTCTTACAACAACCTATGCAAATGCTTCCCGCTCCAAAATAATATCACTCAAATCTAAACTCACAACTAACCCAAAAGGATCTCACACCGTTGCTGAGTTTCTCCGGGAGATTCGATCAATTGCCGATGAGCTAGCCTTGGCTCAAAGTCCAATTGATGATGAAAATTTGATGATTCATATCATCAATCAATTAGAAGATGAATTCAAGACCATTGTAGCCGCAATCAAGGTTTGAGAAAACCCTATTACTTACCCTAAACTTTATGACAAATTGGTAGACTTTGAAAGAGCCCTGAAACAAACAGAAACACGATGAAGTCCTCACAGTCAACTATAACCATACCTCAAGAAAATGGTCTACTCAATCCAACCGGTCCTTAGACTACTCGGCCTACAACTAGCGGTTAAATCACTCGTCTCGCTCGGGGACTCGAACTCAACCCTCGTAATGGACAAAACGACAAAGTTCCTCCACAAGTAACCGCTCCAACTCTCATTGCTAATTGTGCTACATCGATGGCCATGATACAAAAGAGTGTCGCAAACTCACACGGTTTCTCCGTGAGAATAATATTGAGATCACCACAACCCCGTAGTTAACACTATAACAACTAGAACAAACTACTGGAGCATCCCGCCACATTACATCAAATCCCTCCAATTTGCAATCTCCGATGGACTATGGTGGGCCCAATGAAATTACACTTGGTGATGGTACGAGTCTTAATCTCTCTCATCGGTCAGATTAATATCTCTTCCCCTTCCCGCTCTCTCTCCCTTCCAACAGTTTTATGTGTTCCTAAATTACGTCGTAATCTTGGTTCGGTTGCCAAATGATGCAAAACTAACAAAGTTTATGACTTTATGTCGATTTTTTTACCTCTTGTTTTTTTGTGAAGGATCTTCTCATGGGGGCGCCTCTACTTTGAGGAGTGAACAACCATGATGTGTACTATGCTTCGGTTCCATCTCATCCACAAGTAAACACGGTCACATCATCTACCGTTCATGATTGGCATCATCAAGACGACATTGCCATGTAGTGGAAACCGAACTAGCTCTCTCCTTCAGGTGTAAGCGAGAAAGGAACCATGTCTTAGAACAACGTTTCGTATGCGGTAGTTTAATGTGTGTCAAAGTAACTTGTCATGTACGATTGAAAAGAAAGTATGAAAAAGTGAAGGAGGACACCTTAAATGGTTTCCTTAAATGTAAAGTTTTAAAGAAAGATAGCAACAAGACGTTTTTATGGTTGTAATGATGTATAGTTTTAAAGTAAAAGAGATAATTTGTTTTAATGTAAAGAAAGAAAGCTTATTTTATTTTATAAAATTAAGATACTTTAATGAATGATAAAGTTTACAGTTTAAAGTAAAGATATAACTCACCAGCGTTAAGTGACTTTTTAGTAAGCATGTCAGGTGGTAAAGGTAAAGAGAAAGTGTGAGTAGAAAAGTTGTGAGGGCTCGATAGCATGGATTGTCGGGTGCACTACTGAAGACTGACATTCCCTTTCTCGACAGTTTATGCTGAACAAATTTTCATTTAAAGTTTTAATTTGTTTATGGATTTATGAATGTTGAACTCAAGACTTTCGTTGTAATAAATATTCTGATTTTAGATTAAGAACTATGTTATTATATTTTGTGCCAACTATGACATGCACCTGGTTGGGGCGCTACAAGAACTCAACTTCTTCTTAGGCAAACGAGCATTTTTTCAACTTGACATAATGCTCGTTCTCTCGTAGTACATGAAATACTTGTCTCAAGTGTGCAACATGGTCTTCCAATTTGCGACTATATACTACGATATCATCAAGCTACACCACCACAAACGTATCGAGAAAAGGATGGAAGAGTTTGTTCACAAGAAGGAAAATTGTGGCTGGTGCATTGGTGAGAACGAAAGGCATCACTAATAATTCATATGAACTATATCTTGTGATGCATGTTGTCTTGGTCTCGTCCCCTTCAGCGATCCAAACTTGATAATATTCCGATCTTAGATCTAACTTTTTAAAATACTTAGCATTGCCAAGTTGATCAAACAAATCAACAACGAGTGGGATCAGATGCTTGGTTTTCACTGTAATCTTGTTAAGTGACCTGTATTCGGTGCACATCTGGAGCGACCTGTTTTTCTTCTTTTGAAACAAAACTCGAGCACCATAAGGGGCTTTTGAGGGACGAATATGCCCAGCATCCATAAATTCTTTAAGTTGCTTGCGTAACTCTTCCGGCTCGGGTGGCAGAGTGTGATACGAGGCTTTTGTTTGGGGTTGAATACCTGGTTCCAACTCAATTTCGTGATCAACTTCTCAACATGGTGAAAGTTTCTTGATCTCCTTTGGTAACTATGCTGCATTAACGTCCTTGTACTCCTCAAGTACTTTCTTGATCTTCTTTGGTACAACAGCCTCGGACGTGTTCACCACATCAACGTCCACCTTTGTCGGTGTTGTAAAAAGCGGTATTAATCGGTGGATTACCTTGTAAATTTGGGCTAGTCGGACAGTTAATCGGTAATCAGTATTAATTGACGTTAATCGGACCTAGTCGGGATTAATCGGACCTAATCAAGATTAATCGGCCCAAATTGAAATGTGGGTTTTAAATAGAATTTAGCCAAAATAACGACCCGATCCATGGATCCATGGGTTTTTATTTAACCTAATCGCAAAAATAGGTTGTTCTCCACCTCCGACCTGTTCTCGCTACTGCTTTAACCTAATCGCTACCTACTGCTTCAAATCGACGACCACCTATGTTAATACGGACAAGACGATGATGAATTTTGAAGTATTTAATTTTTGAAGTATTTAAACTATTTGATCTTTGAAGTATTTAAGATTTTGAACTAATATAATAATATGTTAATGTTTGTATTTGTGTGTGTGTGTGTGTATATATAAGTTTGAAAAATTACTTATAAATTCCAATCTGATTAATCCTGAATATTCCCTAGTCAGTACCCCACCGCCCGACTAGCGCCTAGCGATTTTTACAACACTGGCATTTGTAACAACCAAGTAGCATGGTTCCTTCATGTATCCTTTCTTTAACTGTGTGGCTGAAAGGGTCTTTGATCCATTTTTCGACGTGCTCACCATACATGCCTTACCCTCATAAAGGATACATAAGGAACTAATGAACGACATTAGAAAGGTTCGTACCTTGTCAAAGAATTCCATGATGAGTACAACTTTGAAATAGTCCATTTCCACCACAGAAAAGTTAATTGATCCATACCATTCATCGATACATACTTGGACATCTTTGGCTTCTCCATGTGTAGGCTTGGCGTTGGCGTTAACAGTTTTCATTGCCCCGACTCCTTAGATAAAGTTAACGCCAAGTCATTTTGCTTCATCGATGGACATAAAATTATGAGAAGTACCAGTGTCAACAAGGGCATGTACTTGGTTACCTTGAATGCTAAGTTGAACAAACTGCAGCCGTTTACTTGGTGAGGGACGTGCCTCGATCTTAGCCTTAATCGCGTTCAATACTTGCATCGATCCCATGCAAGCATCATCTCTTTCTTCATGGCAGCCCTCTTTTCAAGCGATCATGGCATGTAGACTAGCCTTCTTTAGGGATTCCCGGGCTTGATGAAGCCTCTCACATATGAAGCAACGATATTCCTGCTGGAAAGGTCTTTTATCCCAAGACTTCCAATGTGGTGGTGACTTGCGTGCAATATTTTATTTAGGTTGGGCTGATTTTTCTCCCCCAACTTTCTCATGTATAGTTTTGCATCTGTGTGCCTCGATTCTCTTCGGCTATAATCGATCAAGCCCTCGGCTATAGAGATGGCCGAAGAGAGATCTTGGACACCTCGTCACTCTAATTCAGTTTGGCCTAGGCTTGTAAACCATCGAAAAGGTAAAAAAAGAGAATCCTTATCCATCATATCCATAATTTCAAGGACAAGTGTAGTAAAGTCTTTAACATAGTCCATGATGGTTCCGGTTTGTTTATGTTTACTCAACCGGCTTCTAGCTTTATTTTCGACATTTTCCGGATAGAATTGCTTCATAAATTACTTGATGAAATCAACCCAACTGTTAAGAATGCACGTACTTCTTTCAGTTTCACCATGCTTGCGTCGCCACCACAAGCCCGCAATATCCTTTAAGTATAGGGTGACCGTTTTGATCTTTGTTGCATCATCAACAATGTTAACACCATCAAAGTAGTGTTCCATTTCCCACAAGAAGTCATTAATAGCCTTGCTTCTCGTTTGCCCATGAATGGAGTGGATTTTTGGAACTTCAATCCCAATATAGTCTTTGATGGTTGCGGTTTGTTTAAGTTTACGCAACCGGCTTCTAGCTTCATTTTCTACATTCTCCAGATAAAATTGCTTCATAATTCATTTGATGAAATCAACCCAGGTGTTAAGAATGCACGTACATCTTTCAATTTCACCATGCTTACGTCGCCACCACAAGCCCGCAGTATCCTTTAAGTATAGGGTGACCGTTTTGATATTTGTTGCATCATCAACAATGTTTACTCCATCAAAGAAGTGTTCCATTTCCCACAAGAAGTCATCAATAGCTCTCGCTTCTCGTTTGCTCATGAATGGAGTGGGTTATGGAACTTCAATCCTTGGTGTAAAGCTCACGATGTTGCCTCCGTCAGTTACCATAAGTTTGTTCTAATCATTTATCTGGGCTTACAGCCCTAGAAGGCAACACTAGGTATTAGCTGATACATCATCCATGTCTTTACGCAACTTTTTCATCACCTCATTGATCACATCTTTGATCATTAATTGAACCTCAGTGAGTATTAGCTGATAAATCATCCATGTCCAAACGTTAGAGAGTGCCAGTAAGTTCGGCCATTGCGGTTTCTACCTCCACAATTTGTTTCTCCCGAGGATTTATCCTTGTACACACCACGAATCCTCTTGCCAACGGTATAAGTGTCGTCTTGAACACGATTCTCTTCTCCACCACAACATTCATGTGTGCAATCTTGCTTGAATTAGTTGTCATCCCAATGAATTGTTCTCGCTCTGATACCACTTGTCACCGAGTGATTCCCAAACTCTCGTACGACACTTTGTCTCTTGCTAAGTTCAGCCTTGATCGCCAAGAAGCGCTAGTGATTTAGCAACTCGAAAAGAGATAAGGATTGCATGTACACAAATGAACATTTTATTGCTTTGAGAGAATGTTTTACAAGTGAGAATGCTTACAACTTTGAAGGTGATTTGCAAATGA
Organism: Smallanthus sonchifolius; assembly: GCA_023525975.1. NCBI lineage: Eukaryota > Viridiplantae > Streptophyta > Magnoliopsida > Asterales > Asteraceae > Smallanthus > Smallanthus sonchifolius. The sequence goes on along the minus strand of CM042041.1, from coordinate 51,363,676 downwards.
ACTAGTCACTGTTATTTATACTAATCAAGGGCCTAATTTAGATCATTTTTATCTAAATCCTTCTTAAGTATAAAATATACAAAATATCCAAGATATTTAAAAGGAATGATATAGGCTAATCCATGGCTTACGGCTGATTTGGAAAGGCCTGGAACCTGACTATTTAATCCATGTTCCAGAATTTTTTAAGTGCTTATGAAATCTTGAGATGATGCTAGAAAATTCCGAAATCCCAAAATCATGACTTATAAAAGTAAGTGGGCGGCCGTGACAATAGAGTCTAGTATCACATGTGTTTTGCATTTTTTCTAATGCTTCCTCAAACAAACGTAAACAAGACAACACCAAAATAATACTTGTAAAAGATAAAAAACACATGTATCAGTATTTATGTGGTTTATTTTGTTTGATGTGATCCTAAAGAGATACTCTAGAATTTATCTATTATTTTGTAATTTAACATAATTTTACTCAATAGCTTGAAAGAAAAGATAAATTAATGTCACAAACTGGTTGGCAGGCTGGCATATTACCATCTTTCTTCCTTTCGGTCAAAGCTTATGGGCTCAATGTGTACGTACAGCTTTCTCTCAACTCTCCATTAAACAATTATATAAATTAATACCATCAACAAACATTTAAGTCTAAACAAAATTTTATTATTTTTATCCACGTGTGTATATAATATATATATATATATACATAGACTGATAGTATATATGTACAAGTCAACCTTTTGTTTTAAGTTTTTAACAATTATCAACTATTCAACAATTGGTGATATCATAATTAAAGTTTAAAATAACAAATAAATGCATAATAAAAGGTAGATATTTTTCACATCACCTGGTAGAAGACGACAAAAGAGTGTAGTCCACGCGCTTGTAGAGAAAGTGGAGTGGGAAGCAGGTAGAAGTAGAGGTTACAAAGACTGGTATGTGTAAATCAGTGCTGGTCTGTGACGTGACGCGTGTCCGTTAGCCAGCTGTATCCCAAATTCTACCGAATACAACCGCTTCCTCCAGTCACCCCCGGTGGCCCACCACCCACACCGGCTTAACCGGTCATCCCTACATTCTCTCTCATATAAAAACCGTCATTCATCCCCTCTAAACCTTCCATCTTTCAGATTTCAATTTTCAATTCAAATTTCGTAAATTATTACATCCAGATCTTATTCTGTTATTTGTTGTGTGTATGGCTGGTGATAGTAATCCGAAGAAGGATATGGATCGGATCAAAGGTCCGTGGAGTCCTGAAGAAGATGAGATGCTTCAGCAGCTTGTTGAAAAACACGGAGCGAGAAATTGGTCGTTGATAGGGAAGTCTATACCTGGTAGATCCGGAAAATCGTGTAGGTTGCGGTGGTGTAACCAGCTTTCGCCGCAGGTGGAGCACCGTGCGTTTACGCCGGAGGAAGATGAGACGATTTTACGAGCTCATGCTCGGTTTGGAAACAAATGGGCGACGATTGCGCGGTTGTTGAACGGCCGGACGGATAACGCTATTAAAAACCACTGGAACTCGACGTTGAAGAGGAAGTGTTCGTCTATGACGAATGAAGAGTTTAGTGAGTTTGCTATTCAACAGCCTTCGTTGAAGCGGTCGGTGAGTGCCGGTTCGGCGGTCGTCGTTTCCGGTCGTTATTTGAATCCAGGTAGTCCGTCTGGATCTGACGTTAGTGATTCTAGCGTGCCGGTGATTTCGTCGTCGCAGCACGTGTACTGGCCGATCGCTAGAACCGGTGCTGTTCTAGCTCCGCAAATCGAAGTTGCCACGTCATCACCGACACAGGCTCAACCGGTGGCTAGAGATCCGCCGACTTCGTTGTCGCTCTCGCTTCCAGGAGTCGAGAATGAAGCGTCTACGCCGATGATGCTAATGCCGCCGTCGCCGGTAGCAAGTTCTTTACCTCCTCCACTTCCGCCGGTTCCGATTCACGCGATGCCGCTGCGGCAGGTTCGGATCGAAAATCATCAAAACCTAAACCTAAATAACAACGCAGACCTGATGTCTTCAATTCCGATGGCGATTTCGACGGCGATGCATCAGCTTAAGGTATCGCGAGATCCGGTGCCGCCGGTGGAACAGCCGGAGAAGGCTTTCGCTCCGTTTAGTGAAGAGTTTTTGTCTGTGATGCAAGATATGATAAGAAAGGAGGTGAGAAACTATATGACCGGCGTTGAACAACATAATCGCCAGCAACGAACCGCCGGTGAAGGAGGCGGAATGTGTATGAAACAGGCGACGAGTGGCGGTAGCGAAGGTTTTAGGAACGCAGCAGTTGTGAAGAGAATCGGAATTAGCAAGATCGATTAGTTGATAGATGATGATCGTTGAAAGCCCTGAAATCATGAGAGAAAAAAATGAGATATTTCTCTGTTAATTATAAAAATATGCCCACAAAAAAAAGAAAAAAAATGTGGAAAAAGAAATGACAGGTGCTTTGAAACTGATTTCAGTAGACGTATTTTTTTTTTAATTTCTATAAATAAATAAATTTTAAAAACTTCAAAATCAAATGTGGATTTTCGTTAATAAACTAACAAAATCGAACGTGTTAGAAAAAACTGTGTATATAACTGTCATTAGATTGTTTACTTTTTTTCATTCCAACTGTATTTTATAGTTTGAATTAGCTTAGAACCTGTGTACTACACAGGGTGAAAAAATATTAATATATAAATTTTTAAATCCTTATATATGTATATTATAGGTTAAAAAATATATTACATATACAAACAATAGAAAACAAAATAAAAAATATATAAAAATTAGTATATAATTGAGTTTAAAAAATACATAAAATACTATTTAATATAATTTGAATTTCATTTATTATTTGAAAGAAAACATAAGCTAGGTAATTACATTTTAAATTTTCTTATAATATAAGATAATTTAAAATAAATATGTTTTATTAGTATATTTAATAATTTGTTTAAAGATATATTATTATTGAAAATATGAAAATGTATTTATTATGAGAGAGACAGGAAAAATTTATAAGGATGAATATGGAGACGACACGTGGCATTAAAAACCTTTATTTATTATATAGTACAGATACATAAGTCAAATTCCAACGCTCAGAGGTACATATTTAGATATTTTAAGAAAAAGAAAAGCTTAGTTATAGGATATATATTCACTTTACTCAAAAAAATGTTTAAACTTCGTACATATGATAAAATGTTCACCGTGAACTCAAATCAAACCCTATTTTTAGTGTGACTATACATAGACAAAGAAAAAAGTAACTATAAACTTAATTTCATTTTTAATTGAAATCTCAATATCTGGATAGCGTCTTCACATGTTTAGAGATTCGGTTACGTTGTCATTATCACGATTAGAGGTGGACGAGCTGTGGTTAGGGATTCAATGGAAAGAACTTGTTTCTAGAGTAGTATTATGACGTATTGATTGAAAGTATAATCAAGACAGTCAAGTCCCGACGTCCTGTGTTGTCTATTGTAAAGGCTAGGGTTGTAAATAAACCGAACATTCAACGAACATTTTGCTAACCGTTCGGCGGGAAATTTCGTTTACGTTCGATCAGTAAATGAACAAACCTGAACAAGAAATTTGGTTAGATTAGTTAAATGAACGAACATGAACAGAGGTCTCGTTCGTTCATTTATGTTCGTGAACGTTCGGTATCATTCATTTACGTTTGTGTTCGTTCATGTTCGTTTGTTTGTGTTGTTCATTAAAGATTTTTGCATATTTCAATTTTATTTTGTTTAAACTTTTTAGATTCTTTAATTTTTATTTTATTACTCTAACAATTAACTAATTAAAGTAGGAAACCCTATTCTCATTTATGCACCGTTCCCCTGTTCTAAGAGTCTTCTGTAGTTCTGTTCCACGATTACTCGATTAGGCTTCAAGTTCCAGCAGATGCTCCGACATCCACATTATTTGATTAGGGCTTATAAGTTCTCAATCCTAAATCATGTAAGTTTCTTTGATTTTGGCTTCCATCTGTAATTTATTTAATGTTATAAGATATAAGCACGTAACATCACTTTATTAGGGTTTAATGATTCCAAACTTCACTGAAGGCATATTAATGATCGGAATGAGAGAATGTTTGATAAACAAGGGATGCCCCAAACTTCCTAGATGTTGCGGTTATGGTGGCGGTTGTGGTACACAAACCATTGTACTCTACGAATTTGTGAATTTCGATTCGATTCGTAGTTCGAATTGAATTTGTATTATATACATAATTGTTTATATTATATAAGAATTTTCAACTTATTAGTATAAAACTGGAGTTTTTTAATTTAATTGAATTGGGAGCCCATAAAATTGGGCTTTTACTAAATCCTAAATCTAACGGCTAATCTGACACCGCACATGTGAAGTAAATCGATAGTCCATCTTCATGACTTCATCAAACTTGAGACTTCTAAGTTCTAAAATCGAACCCTAGACGTCATAGAATCTCCATCAGACAACATCACCTCTCCATCAGACATTCCAGACGACATCGCTTCTCCATTGATTGTTCATCGGATCTCCATCTGCTGTTCATCGCTTCTCCATTGGTTGCTCATCGCATCTCCATCTGTTGCTCATTGCATCTCCATTGTTCGTGAGGCATGTTAGACAATCAGCTGCTAGGTTGAGAAAGTTCATGGAGTATGCAAAGTTGGAAAAAAATTGAATCAAATAAATCGTTGTGTTTAGATGTTCCAACTTGTCGGAATTCAATTATTTGATGTTGACTGTTGTCATATTGTACCAAAGATCATTTGATAGGTTGGAAATCGAGGATTATATTTACTTTAATAAAGCTTGGAATTTTGTAGACGTGAAGCTTGGAAGTTGATAATTTTGGTTGTTAATTTATAATCTTCTTTTCACTTGTTATGATTTTGTAATTTGGATGTTAACACTTTTAATATTTTGGATGTGTTCAATATTCGAATAGGATTCGAAAAACTTGAAACTCGATTCGAATTCGAATCCAGTTTTAAAATTTCAAATTTTGAATAATTCGATTTGATTAATTGGAATACTCATAATTCATTTCGTTATAATGTACTCTAGTATGATGATGTTGGCTCTCGCCTTCTGTGACCGGTTTTCAAAACTATAAGTATTAAAGCAAAAAAATTTAAAACTATAAGTATTAAAGAATTAATGTTTTCCCAAAATGAGCTATAAGAAGTCCTTTGTTTATTTGGAATATTCACATTCCGTCTAGGTGAGGGAATGAATAGTGAGACTGTAAGAATGGTCTCAAAGAATTAATGTTTTCTTAAAATGAGCTATGGGTTTGTCAACCCATTAAGTTGGCACGAAAGAGTTTATGGCCAACTACTAGTCATCCAGTGTGTCTGCACTTCCCTGGAGTTCGATTGGTAATTTGGTGATTTACCATTACGTCTTTCACTCATACAAGTTATAGCCTCAAAATCCTTAGCACAAGGATAAATTTGAAGCAATGACTGTTAAACATTGAAAATTTTGTACTCTTACTGAGCCTGCGCCAAGAGGTCATTTCTTAACAATAGATGCTCTAGAGCCTCTAATTATAGAAAACTACGAGTGAAAGATGTGATCACGCCTCTCCTCAAGGCTGAAATCTGGGATCCATTCAACAAGATGATCTTTGGGGAAATGCGGGTACAAAAGGGTATAAAATTGTCCTTCTCTAATCCTTGTAGACAGTGGTCTGTCATGAACAACTCGAGCTTACGTCCCTTATGCATATCATGAACTAATGAGATTAGCACGAAATTCTGCATTTGGGACTCCTTTAAGAGTTTTGTATGTCGTTTTTCTGCTAGTACGACAATATTCGTTAGTCCACCCTTAGGTTTCTTTCGTATTTGCTTGAGCAGCATCCCCGACTTATTCATCTCCGGTGAGAATAGTCGGACTTAAAGGTGTAATGAATGTCAAAGGTTGCGAGAACAACCCTGATGACCACTATTCTAAAATTTCAGATTACCTACTTGTCTCATGTCGAGCTTCCTAAATACCTCATAGGTGCTGTGTGTATGCGGGTCAGAATAACTTCCTGCCCCATTACAGAAGTTAGTGCATAGCACTCCTGACGTAAATTTCAAGTAATTTAGAGGCTAAATTGTTCGATGGATCTTGAGATTATGCTATAATCTCCCACAACAATTGTGCAGTTATTGTAAGTGTTGGTTGTGGTAACGCTCAAATTAAAGTCTTCCTGACAAGTAGAATCTCAAAGAATGAATGGGCAAAATCCTTCGCCGTTCAAGATTCACTAAGGATTGGTTGAATTCAATTTGACTTTCTCTCGTTCCTCACGAACTAGGAAAATGCTTTGTGAACATCTAATTGAGAAGTCCGATTTGTTAAGATCCAATCCTTAATCAAGTGACTAAGAACATGGGTTGAATCATTAGCTTTGGACAGCAAGACTCACTAAAGTTCCCATGCACTGCAAATTATGATTACGTGTGCACCCGTAATGATAATTTATTTTGCATGATCCCTATAGTGTTTCCTCTATCCAAGGCTTCTAGTCAAAAAGGATTTGAAATGTTAACTAGATCGTGCTTGCACGTTTGTGCAGGATTGCGTATTGTCCTATCGGATTACTCTTAATTATGTGTACCAATACTCATGAGTTTGTCAAATATGGATGTTGCCGGATGAGGTTAATGGTAGGGAGGCACTACCAGTGTCTCTCAAAATTAAAATGTGTATAGACGTCAGGCACTATGTGTAAAGCAAAGATCCTCAAATCAGTGTCGAGCAACTCCTGCTCCAAGTCTGTATATATGTATGGATCCACATGATCCTGGTGAATCTCTGGTCTCCTGACCCGTGGAGTTCTCTCTCGTTTAGCCCTGCTTATCCTCCTCAGGTTCCCTTCTATCTGGGCAATCCCGTGCCATATCTCATGGCTAAAGTCTAGGCATCCAATCTGACAACTCATGAAGGAGAATATTGATACCGCACATATGTTAGAAAGAAACTGCCTCTACGGCTAAAGTAGGTGTAGGTGTCGTGCATGTATAGGTACAGATTCTGGTACGGGTTCAGCCTGCCGTGATACCAAGATCGGTAACTGACGATTGATGTCGTCGTCGCCCAAGCTCAGCTCGTAACTCGATCTTCTAGGGTTGCAGTGTGCTGAGTACCCGATATTCTTGACTCGTAATTCGAATAGTGACACTTTGTTGAGAAACGTTGTAAGTGTCTATTATTTCCACATTGTTGTATGTGTTTAAGTGTTAGTTACATGTACCATGTAATTGTATTATGTATTAGTGTAGCTAATAATACCATAGCGTAACTCCATACACTAATAGTCTACACAAATTGTTCAGCGACGGTTGGAAATCCTATACTCAAGTCTTGGGTGTTCTTAGTGTGATGCAAGTCTTAGAAATTTTGGTCCCTAAATGAGTCCGGTTAGAGCCTAGGTGTCACTAAGGAAACCTAATTCGCTAAAACCATTGCTCTGATACCAATTTGTCACACCTGCAAATTTATTTACTTAATAAATAAATACAGGTTGCAATGATTGGTTCATTACACGATAGCGGAAGCTGTAATAGTGATTTCTAAGACTTGATTACATATACAATTTCTAGAACTAAGTATTACAATGATCTAAGTTCTTCTAGATCAAGGGTATACTTGAGACTTGATATTTTATGTCCTTCCAGCTACTAGGAATTGATCCAACATAGCTAGCCTATTCCAACCGCGCCATGGCTAAGGGTTACCTGAGAAACATACTTGAAAGTGTCAACACAAAGGTTGGTGAGTTCACAGAGTTTGTTATTTTAGTGCAGTTAGTTTTCCCCGAAAACATATACATGACTTAACCGTCATAAAAATAAGTAGTTTTCTTTTGAAAACGTATACATGACTTAACCGTCATAAGAATAAGTAGTTTTCCTTTGAAAACGTATACATGACTTAACCGTCATAAGAATAAGCAGTTTTCCTTTGAAAACATATACATGTCTTAACTGTCATAAAAATAAATAGTTTTCCTTTGAAAACATATACATGACTTAACCGTCACAAAATAAGTAGTTTTCCTTTGAAAACATATACATGACTAAACCGTCATAAAATAAGTAGTTTTCCCCGAAAACATGCCAATGAATTTACCGTTATAAAATAAGTAGAAATAATTCTAAACCCATATGATAACAAATATTATTGTTCCATTCGTAAGCTAGCTAGTCTTACAAATACCTATGTTCATACATGAAACCGTAACCAAACCCTGACAAATGAATGCCCCACCCTTGCTAAACCACGAGAATAAGACAATATGCGGTCATTCGGCCATGTGGACCCCCGGTTAGCGCGACTAACCATGACCGGGGACGTCACCCCTAATAGTACTATCCATAGAATCCCAGGCTAAGACCATAGCTAATGGTTACAAAAAGTGTTAATCCGGGGACTTTAAGCGCTATATTGTTCCCCATGTATGACATAATGTTAGTGTCTTGTTTTCTTGTTATCATATAAAAATGTTTGCAAGGTTTTCTCAAATGTATGAAACAACAAAGTTTCCAAATGTATTGAAAAATATTGTAATACATAATATGTAAGTATGTTTCTCCCCGCAGTTTACAAAACATTAAAAAGCGAAGAGGGGGCCGTGAACTCACCTTGTGTCCGATGAACTCCTAGTAAATAATAGTGTGCTAATAGTTCTTGTCTATCCGTACCCTAATCACACAAGGGTACTAAGGTGTTAAGACTACTTGACTAAATTGCAAGTTGTTCACCCGACTTAACGAATCCCGTTAAGTACGCATTTGTCTAGTAAAACAGTGTTTTCATGTGACAACTCATTGGTGATTATTATTCCAGTCTAGACGCTTACATATTTTTCGAGGAAATATATGTTTCCATATTGGTGACTTCTTAAGTGTACCAAAAATAAATATTATTTTTGCATCGACTTGTAATATATTCATATTATGGTCACGTATAAACATATAATTATTTCATACCAATAATTATATAACAATCACAAATATCGTTCAAGTATATTCTATGCATGTCAATTATCCAATGTGCGTATAGACCACGTTTTCACGTTCACATGCAAATATTCATGTTCTGAACGACATTTATTAATTCGTTTACGTTCATCATGCATTTATTTCAACCAATAAATGCACACAAGTATATCCACATTTCAACATATGCTCAAATATGTTTTTCTATGTATCATGAATACCTTATTTCTAAACTGAACGTTTTTAGGTTTCATGCATAATTATATCAATCATTTCTGTTACTTAACATCTAATTCTTTTATCCAAGTCTTACATGTTAACAAGTATGTACACAATATATGTCTTTACTAAATGTTCTAAACATTTCATCATACAAGTTTCATGTTATCTAATATTTTCCATAACTTATCTTCAAAATAACAATAATTCTTTATGCATACACATATACATGTATTCTCTTGGTTCCTAATCAAGTGTATATCCATTTAACAATTTCCAAGTCAATGAACTTAAAACACACAAATATATGCATATATAGTTTACGATTATATATATACATACTTCACTTTTCATCAAGTATTAACCACACTTTTTAGATTATAAATCATGCTTTTCACTTAATATCTAAATCTTATCATCACATGATCATATAACTTTACGAACATGTATCCTTCAACATAACACATGAATGGAATGAAGGGTTTACGAAGAACACCATCATCCAAGTGTTATTTTATATGCTAGTTGTCACACCCCCAATTTCCACTAACGGAGTTTTACCGTTTGGAAGGTGACACACCAGGATCTCAGTCATTAGTTACATCAAACGACACTATATGGGACTTGAAATGTCAAAACATAAAAGTTCAGAGTTAATGCGGAAGCGTAAACGTTAATATGAAATCAAAAGTAATTACACGCAACAAGCGTCGATTAATGTAATTAAATAAACTGTTTAAAGTATTTGAAATGAATGATATGACAGTAGGACTCCATGCATGTCCTAAGTGCGCAACCTGTGCCAAAGCGACCTGAGAAACATGTAAGAAAAAGTGTCAACACGAGGTTGGTGAGTTCACAGGTTTCAAGTTTACAATAAGAGTATGTTTGCCAGATTATGTACTTTCAATATGCATATCTATAGGTAGCTAACCTATGTTCATGTTTTACTAAAGCGCTCGCAACCGAAGCTGACTGTGTTTGTATGCCTCCTGCCAGGTCTATCAACTCTGGCACATGTGAGTAGGCTAACATTTCACCCGTTCGATATCCAATCGAGTTAGCGCGACTAACGCGGGTGGGATTTGTCAAACCCAGTAGTACTACTAAACATTACCTCGCTAAGATCCATATTAACGGTTCGAAATAAGATGAGGACTTTCTGTGATAGCATGTTACGCCTAGTCTCAACAGTGATATCATATAAAGTACCATAATCAAATAGTTGCGTCATGTTTTCTCCCCTAGCGGGAAAAACAATATTTGCTTGCGTACCTGTTTCTCCCTCACGGGGAAAACAAATAAAAGTATGATAATAGGTGTTTCATGTTTGTTTCTTCCTCAACAGGAAAACAAGTAAAATACGTTTGTGTGTAAGCATGTTTCTCCCCCAATAGTAAAACAGGTAAAAAGGGGCCGTGAAACTCACCTGAGTTGCGTAGTAGGTAGTATCACACAAGTATAAGTTGGAACCACGTGTGTAAGTCTCAAACGACTTACGAATGCCCTAAAATTATAAACACATAAATTAGGGATAAAAATGGGAATTGTGACAACGACACGGAATGAGAAGCGTCCTAAAGAAACGCTCTAATATCCAAGAGTGGACGAAAGTGTCCACGGAGTTAGGAATTACTTTACGCGACGAACGACATAAGTAGTAATATATATATATACGAGTGGATAATATAATTAGTTATATTACTATTTAGTCTCGATTGATTCACGGCGTTATAAAATGATTTGAAATAATATAAATATATATTATTTAATAATACGGGTCACAATTTGAGAATAATATAAACATATTATTTTACACGAATTTACGGCTTAAAATAATATAAATATATTATTTTTACTTATTAATAATAACAATGTATAAATTATAAAAGTGGGTATAATTTATAAAAACAAACTAATATTTCAAACCCGAGCCTACGGGTTGTTTTCCGGGTTAAAACCCATTTATATAATAATACAATATTAAAAAGGTTTGATTTTTATTAATTTAATAATCCAGAAAAAATGTTTTAAAAATGGATGTGGGAGCCCGGTCTCGAACCCGGGTCTCTCCCACACGCACACACTGACCCAACCAGTCGCGCCCGCTAGGGATTCGCAAACAAAACCCAGATCAAAATTGTTTTAACAATACGATTCCTGTGATACCTCCCCCCCTACCAGTCGCGATCGATCTTCACCCAAATCCCATTGATCTCGACTCTGGCTTGATTCGATTATGTAGGGGTTTTGTATTCCGCGGTATTGCGAATCAGTGGATAGGTTTAATTGTGAAACCATTTAGTTTCCAGTCGATTAATGCTCGCCCGAAGGTTATGAAACCCTAGTTAATATGTACGATCGGTTTGTCAAAATTTGATGTTAACAGGTGTTGAAATCATAGGGTTTTCAAGAGATGATTGATGGCGAGTCAAACCATGTATTTTAATTGCATTATAATCGAGTCTACGATAGGGTTCGATTGAAATAATTTGCGATGAACCCTAGATTACTAATCATGATAAATTCGATGACAATTGGTAAAATTAACATGGGGTTTTCAATAACGGAGATTTCACGAAACTGTTGATATGATTTAATTGAATTAAGAACGTGTCTAAGATCAAAAGCCCCAAATCGTATATGAGCGAACCCTAGATTATTGGATCGAGTTTAATCCGATAATATGTCATTCGATTACCATAGGGCTTTTGTTCTAGGAACAGAAACGAAGCTAATAGTGTAAAGGATTACCAGAATTCTTATCGAATTGAGGGTGGACGACTAAAAGTTGGCTCCGACTTCGCGGTTTTGATTCTTCGTGTCTACGGTCACTACCCCGCTGGAATTGAGGTATGGCTTTGCTACTAATGGATGCGACTAGAGTGTGTGAGAGTTAAATTTCAGAAATGGTACACGAATTGATCGAGTTCGGTTGGTAATGAGTATTGAGATTGACGGTTACATGATTAACATTCATAATTCGTTTTAATTCGTGTAATGATGATGAGAGACTGTTCATAAACGATCATTCCAAGCATTAACGTGTATTTCGGTTATGAATTCCAACGGATTTGAAGTAAATTTCGCGAATTTTGATCAATTGATTACGGATTTGACTTCAAAAAGTCAAACAGGATTGAATTGATTTGATTTTGACTTTGGGGAGTCAACAATTCGGTTTGGCATATTTACACAACTAGTCCCTGTAGTTTTGAGTTGATTTTGTGACCGAATTAGTCCTTGGAGTTAGATTTGATTAACGGGGTTAAGTTTTTAATAAGAAACTTGACGGAATAGTTAACGGGGTTAACTTAGAAAGTCGGATTGTCACATCATTCCCTAGTTGAAAGAAATTTTCGTCCCGAAAATTAAAATAACAAAAAAAATTTCTGGGGTTTCACATCATCCCCTAGTTGAAAGAATTTTCGCCCCGAAAATTAAATAATACCTTAAGAATTTGACGCGGAGTGCTTGAACAGATTAGGATATTTGCGCATCATCTGATCCTCGCGCTCCCACGTGAATTCCGGTCCGCGTTTCGAGTTCCAACGGACTCGAACAATAGGGATCTTACTGTGCTTTAACGTTTTAATTTCCCTATCCATAATTTCCACAGGTTCTTCGATGAAACGTAACTGTTCATCAACATGTAGTTCCTCCAGAGGAACTGCGAGTGATTCATCAGCTAGGCATTTCTTTAAATTTGAAACGTGAAAGACGTTGTGTACACCACTAAGTCTTTCAGGTAGGTCCAGTTGATACGCGACTGGGCCAATTCTCTTTACTATATTGAAAGGTCCAACATAACGAGGGTTCAACTTTCCTCGCTTTCTAAAGCGAATGACACCTTTCCAAGGTGAGACTTTAAGTAAAACCATGTCACCTATTTGAAATTCCAAAGGTTTACGACGCTTGTCGGCATAGCTCTTTTGACGATCACGAGCTGCCGCCATACGATTTCTAATTTGAACGATCTTTTCGGAAGTTTCAAATACAAGTTCAGGACCTGTGAGTTGGCTATCCCCAACCTCGGTCCAACAAATGAGAGAACGGCATTTCCGCCCATAAAGTGCTTCAAATGGAGCTGCCTTGATGCTAGTGTGATAACTGTTGTTGTAGGAGAACTCCACCAATGGTAGGTGAGACTCCCAAGTGTTACCGAAATCGATCACACAAGCTCGTAGCATGTCCTCCAGAGTTTGGATAGTACGTTCAGTTTGGCCGTCAGTTTGAGGATGGTATGCTGTGCTCATATCTAGACGCGTGCCTAATGCTTTATGCAATGATTGCCAGAAACGGGAAGTGAATCGTGCATCACGATCCGAAATAATAGAGATTGGCACTCCGTGCCGAGAGACTACTTCTTTCAAGTAAATACAAGTGAGTTTTTCCACCTTGTCGGTTTCTTTGATTGCGAGAAAGTGTGCAGATTTAGTCAAACGATCAACAATTACCCAAATTGTGTCACATCCACTAGGAGTTCGGGGTAATTTGGTGATAAAGTTCATAGAAATCTGTTCCCATTTCCACATAGGAATCTCCGGTTGCTGTAGTAAGCCAGAAGGATTTTGGTATTCCACCTTGACCTTTGAGCAGGTCAGGCACTTGCTCACATAGGTGGCTATATCAGCTTTCATCTTTGGCCACCAATATAACACCTTTCAAGTCATGGTACATCTCGTCGGAACCACGATGAATAGAGTATCGAGATTTATGAGCTTCATCCATAACCAGTTCCCTTAAGTTCCCGTACACTGGAACCCACATTCGCTCTGCGAAGTAGCGAATGCCGTCTGATTTAACCTCAAGTTGTTTCTCCATACCACGCGTGGATTACAACGGTAGGTTTTCCTCTTTCAGGGCTTTGAGCACTACGGATCTGATCAGGAAGTCCAAGGTGGATAGTGAGCTGTAATGCTCGAACTCGTTTGGGTTTGGTGTCCTTACGGCTTAGGGCATCGGCTATCGCATTAGCCTTACCCGGATGGTATCTGATTGCACAGTCGTAGTCGTTCAAGCGTTTGACCCAACGACGCTGTCGCATGTTCAACTCTTTCTGTTCAAAATATGTTGAAGACTCTTGTGATCGGTGTAAATAGTGCATTTGGTACCGTACAAGTAATGTCTCCAGATCTTTTGTGCAAATACCACGGCTCCCAACTCTAAGTCGTGAGTCGTGTAGTTTTTCTCATGGATTTTCAGTTGACAAGAAGCGTATGCGATCACTTTCTCGCGTTGCATCAGCACATAACCAAGACCTTGAATGGATGCATCACAGTACGGCACAAAATCATATGTTCCCTCTGGTAGAGATAGGATGGGTGTACTACAGAGTTTATGTTTGGTGAGTTGGAACGCTGACTCCTGGGTGTCACCCCAGTTATAGGGTTTACCCTTTTAAGTTAGAGTAGTGAAGGGTTGTGCAATCTTGGAGAATCCTTCAATGAAGCGACGGTGATAGCCAGCCAATCCCAGAAATTGTCGCACCTCAGTTGGCGTTGTAGGTGTCGCCCAATTCTTGATTGCTTCTATTTTAGATGGGTCGACATGTATCCCTGTCTCGTTGACTACATGTCCTAAGAATTGCACTTCACGAATATAGAATTCGCACTTGGAAAGTTTGCATATAGTTGCTCTTGCTTCAGAAATTCCAGAATCAAACGTAGGTGTTCCTCATGTTCATCACTATTCTTGAAATAGGTGAGGATGTCATCAAAGAATATGATGACGAACTGATCAAGGTACGGTTTACACATACGGTTCATGAGGTCCATGAATATTGCGGGTGGAATGGCATGACCACAAACTCGTAATGGCCGTACCTAGTCTTGAAAGTCTTAGAGACGTCTTCGTCTCGGACTCTCAACTGATGATGACCGGATCTGAGGTCGATCTTGGAATCGAAACTTGATCCTTGGAGTTGATCAACAGATCATCAAGACGAGGTAGGGGATAACGGTTCTTGATCGTCACTTTATTTGGCTCACGATAGTCGATGCACATGCGGAAAGTCCCGTCCTTCTTCTTGACTAATAGGACTGGAGTTTCCCCATGGCGATGAGCTAGGTCGAATGAAACCTTGATCCAACAAATCGTGCAACTGAGTGGACCATTCCTGTAATTCACTGGGTGCTAACCTATAAGGTGCCCGAGCGATCGGTGCCGCTCCGGGTGCTAGGTCGATTTGAAATTCAACTTGACAGTGCGGTGGCAGACTAGGCAATTCCTCGAGAAATACTTCCGGATAGTCACGTACGATTGGTATATCATCAATTTTCCTCTCCTCAGATGACTGCTCGGCGACGAGTGCCAAAATAGTAGTATGACCTTTTCGAAGACATTTCTGTGCTTTCATGAAGGATATGATGCCAACGACTGCACCACTCCTTTTGCCTTAGACAGAAGGGATTTCCCCTCTAAGGAGAGGAAGACCAACATTTTGTCACAACGGATGGCCTCAGGTTGGTTCTTGGATAACCAATTCATACCGACAATAATGTCGAAACTGGCATGTGTAACTGGCAGAAGGTCAATGTCAAGTTTATGACTAACCAATACTAGCTTACAGCTGTAAGAATGTGAGTTGTTTCGATTCTCTGAGCGTCTACTATCTCAATAGTATACTTGGCTTTTAATAGAGTTGGAGCACGACGCACTAATATGGAATTTGTGAAGTCATACTGAGACTTCTAGTGAAACCCGTGCTTATAAAGCAAGTGTCAGTCAATGCATAGGCTAAGGGAATAGGTTCACATGTAAGAATGAAAAGTCTAATGAGATATAGATTCCAGTAGCATAAGATATAGGATGTATGTCTAAGTAGTTGCGTTCAACTGATGGTTGGTTAGGTTAAATCTTCGTTTCCTAATGTCATTGGATCAACATGATCATTTCGTGGAGAAAGAAATCCGTTTACAGGATTGGATATGTTGGGGTAAAATTCGAAGTTAGACTAAGGATTAGTCACAAGGTGAGGTAATAAGGTCAAATACGATCTATTGTTGGAGTGTAAGGAATAATGTGTTAGCATAGAAAGAATTTCTCAAATTCGGTGTACATAGTTGGAATCGATAAGTTTGCTATGAGATTCTATTAGAGTTTCAATCAAGATGGTTTCTATGATCACGTTTAGATGAGTGTCTTAATTTCACTAAGACTCTTACATGAGTGAGAATAACATTGATGGATTTCATTAATGATAGTTCTATGTGTCCATAGACATCTTCAACCTGATAGTCACGTCTATCAACTGTTGAACGAGTTCAACGATACCAACTGGTCGTTGAGTAGGCTACAAGAACTTCTACTGACAGTGGAAGTTTAAGTTTGTAGATCGTTGATTTGGACCATTTATCCACACACTAGGTTTCACCAGGACTTACATGCACCTCAAATTACTATTACGTGTGCACCCGTAATGATAATTTGCTTTGCATGCTCACCCTAGTTCTCCATGTCCTGTTTCATAATGTCCTTAAGTATGTATTGCTGAGTACAGAGTGTTGTCAGATATAATAAGTCATTGAGAAGCTTAGTCATCAACCATAAGTTGATTAACTAGGACTCATATCAGAATGAGTAGTCAGGAATCGTTTGATCTAAGTATTCACTCGAGTTGGGACATAATACGAGAGTCCAATCCAGCGGATTGTAGATGAGAGCATGAAACAAACATGTACATGAAATGCGACTTCGAGACATGAAACTAATTCATGAATACAAGTTACAGGAAGCAGCAAAGTAGCCGTCCTTTCAATTGAGTCAGGATAGGGTTTGAGTATGCAATGAGCAATGCATTCTCAACTTTGTGGTCAATCTATCTTCAATAGAATATTGACCAAGACGCGAGCCCATGGCTCAGGAAAGTGATGACATCTACGTGTCAATGGATTCTGCCATAATACGTGCAACGGTCTGCCTTCACTCGGCGTATTGTTACTAGTGGGTACAGTAGGGACTCGCCTCCGACGATCCCAACTCCCAAAGAGACATGTGCTAGTGCTGAGTGTCGTCCACAACATCGACCTGAGAAAGCCCACCATACCCAACAGGTGATGGTGATGTAAGTGACTCCTCCGAAGGCTCCGTCTCGCTGCCCTCGAACGGGAGTTGATGTTGTTCTGGTGATTCCCCGAGTGTCGTCACTGGGAATGATGATGTAATGCAAATGATGTGTCCCTTGCCAATTGAGGGTGATACGGATGGTGTTACATGCCTGCACTGCAATGTATAGTTGCTATATGTATCACGTATAAGTGTCTGTGCCGTGTAACTAATGTGTGAGGTTATAGTCTAGTATGCAATCCTAGTTCTCTATAACCAATGCCTCTGATACCAATCTGTCACACCCCCAATTTCCACTAACGAAGTTTTACCGTTTGGAAGGTGACACACCAGGATCTCAGTCATTAGTTACATCAAACGACACTATATGGGACTTGAAATGTCAAAACATAAAAGTTCAGAGTTAATGCGGAAGCGTAAACGTTAATATGAAATCAAAAGTAATTACACGTAACAAGCGTCGATTAATGTAATTAAATAAACTGTTTAAAGTATTTGAAATGAATGATATGACAGTAGGACTCCATGCATGTCCTAAGTGCGCAACCTGTGCCAAAGCGACCTGAGAAACATGTAAGAAAAAGTGTCAACACGAGGTTGGTGAGTTCACAGGTTTCAAGTTTACAATAAGAGTATGTTTGCCAGATTATGTACTTTCAATATGCATATCTATAGGTAGCTAACCTATGTTCATGTTTTACTAAAGCGCTCACAACCGAAGCTGACTGTGTTTGTATGCCTCCTGCCAGGTCTATCAACTCTGGCACATGTGAGTAGGCTAACATTTCACCCGTTCGATATCCAATCGAGTTAGCGCGACTAACGCGGGTGGGATTTGTCAAACCCAGTAGTACTACTAAACATTACCTCGCTAAGATCCATATTAACGGTTCGAAATAAGATGAGGACTTTCTGTGATAGCATGTTACGCCTAGTCTCAACAGTGATATCATATAAAGTACCATAATCAAATAGTTGCGTCATGTTTTCTCCCCTGGCGGGAAAAACAATATTTGCTTGCGTACCTGTTTCTCCCCCACGGGGAAAACAAATAAAAGTATGATAATAGGTGTTTCATGTTTGTTTCTTCCTCAACAGGAAAACAAGTAAAATACGTTTGTGTGTAAGCATGTTTCTCCCCCAATAGTAAAACAGGTAAAAAGGGGCCGTGAAACTCACCTGAGTTGCGTAGTAGGTAGTATCACACAAGTATAAGTTGGAACCACGTGTGTAAGTCTCAAACGACTTACGAATGCCCTAAAATTATAAACACATAAATTAGGGATAAAAATGGGAATTGTGACAACGACACGGAATGAGAAGCGTCCTAAAGAAACGCTCTAATATCCAAGAGTGGACGAAAGTGTCCACGGAGTTAGGAATTACTTTACGCGACGAACGACATAAGTAGTAATATATATATATACGAGTGGATAATATAATTAGTTATATTACTATTTAGTCTCGATTGATTCACGGCGTTATAAAATGATTTGAAATAATATAAATATATATTATTTAATAATACGGGTCACAATTTGAGAATAATATAAACATATTATTTTACACGAATTTACGGCTTAAAATAATATAAATATATTATTTTTACTTATTAATAATAACAATGTATAAATTATAAAAGTGGGTATAATTTATAAAAACAAACTAATATTTCAAACCCGAGCCTACGGGTTGTTTTCCGGGTTAAAACCCATTTATATAATAATACAATATTAAAAAGGTTTGATTTTTATTAATTTAATAATCCAGAAAAAATGTTTTAAAAATGGATGTGGGAGCCCGGTCTCGAACCCGGGTCTCTCCCACACGCACACACTGACCCAACCAGTCGCGCCCGCTAGGGATTCGCAAACAAAACCCAGATCAAAATTGTTTTAACAATACGATTCCTGTGATACCTCCCCCCCTACCAGTCGCGATCGATCTTCACCCAAATCCCATTGATCTCGACTCTGGCTTGATTCGATTATGTAGGGGTTTTGTATTCCGCGGTATTGCGAATCAGTGGATAGGTTTAATTGTGATACCATTTAGTTTCCAGTCGATTAATGCTCGCCCGAAGGTTATGAAACCCTAGTTAATATGTACGATCGGTTTGTCAAAATTTGATGTTAACAGGTGTTGAAATCATAGGATTTTCAAGAGATGATTGATGGCGAGTCAAACCATGTATTTTAATTGCATTATAATCGAGTCTACGATAGGGTTCGATTGAAATAATTTGCGATGAACCCTAGATTACTAATCATGATAAATTCGATGACAATTGGTAAAATTAACATGGGGTTTTCAATAACGGAGATTTCACGAAACTGTTGATATGATTTAATTGAATTAAGAACGTGTCTAAGATCAAAAGCCCCAAATCGTATATGAGCGAACCCTAGATTATTGGATCGAGTTTAATCCGATAATATGTCATTCGATTACCATAGGGCTTTTGTTCTAGGAACAGAAACGAAGCTAATAGTGTAAAGGATTACCAGAATTCTTATCGAATTGAGGGTGGACGACTAAAAGTTGGCTCCGACTTCGCGGTTTTGATTCTTCGTGTCTACGGTCACTACCCCGCTGGAATTGAGGTATGGCTTTGCTACTAATGGATGCGACTAGAGTGTGTGAGAGTTAAATTTCAGAAATGGTGCACGAATTGATCGAGTTCGGTTGGTAATGAGTATTGAGATTGACGGTTACATGATTAACATTCATAATTCGTTTTAATTCGTGTAATGATGATGAGAGACTGTTCATAAACGATCGTTCCAAGCATTAACGTGTATTTCGGTTATGAATTCCAACGGATTTGAAGTAAATTTCACGAATTTTGATCAATTGATTACGGATTTGACTTCAAAAAGTCAAACAGGATTGAATTGATTTGATTTTGACTTTGGGGAGTCAACAATTCGGTTTGGCATATTTACACAACTAGTCCCTGTATTTTTGAGTTGATTTTGTGACCGAATTAGTCCTTGGAGTTAGATTTGATTAACGGGGTTAAGTTTTTAATAAGAAACTTGACGGAATAGTTAACGGGGTTAACTTAGAAAGTCGGATTGTCACACTAGTATATATATGTAATTTATATTTGATGTGTCCTTGTCTCTTTCATAGTTCTTCTAGTTTAGTATTTTATGTATGAGCATGTATGTGTATAAATATATGTATTCAAACATGACTCATGAAGAAATAAAGCAAAACTCATCAAGACTTTTATATTTTATTTTGTTCTTGAAAACTCAGATTTTTAGGCATACTTCGAGTAGACTTTTAGATGGTTTTAGAAGACCAAATGACTTGGGGGTTTCTTCTAAAATCAAGTTTATTGAAACCAGAGGAAACGTGAAAAAGAATTACTAGATTTGGAGTTGTGTAGGTACCTCAAAACAAGAAAATGAAAAGAGGTGTCCAGATTCGACCTGCACTAAGCGGCCTTCTTGCGCAGGCTGTTTGGGGGTCGAATACTCCATGGATTCGAGTGCTTCCACTTGGATTATTACTTCTTAACATAGAGCTTCATTCTAGAAAATGAATGGACTGATTTGGCCAAGGAACAAAGGAGATATGGTCTTCCGAAGTTGGCCAAAAATCTGGCAGAAACTGAGTTACGGGATTTTGGGTATTCTTTTGGTTTTGGGGCTGGTTAAAACCGAGGGAAAGAGGGGGATAAAGGGTGATTGAGTGTTTAACTCACTAACCATTATGTTAAAGTATGGATGGTGTGATTGATGTGATCTTTGGTTGTATTTTTTGGGTGAATGAGCATGGGTTTCTATGACAACAATCAAGATCTTGATGGTGGAGTGGGTATGTGAGTGGCCCCCACCCATTCTTGGCTATAAACAAGGAGTTAGAGGGGGTTGGGTGTTGTACTAGCTCTAGACCCATTCCAATGATAGTTAGTTAGTTACCATTTAGGTGTGTAATCCCGGTAGGTGCTCCCGTGATATAGTACTTGGTTTAACAGCTTTAATGATTAAAACGTTCTATGTTTTGCATAGTTTGACTAGTTTTAATAGTTTACTAGTTAACCCCGACATAGTTATTACTTTAACTACTTTATGTATGTTCACACACAAATAATATATTAGGAACCGTGTGAATAAAATTCGTGTATCAATCTTTATAGATTAATGCCACCAATATATAATTTGTATAAAATACATATACTTCTAGACTTTACTTGTATAAAATTTGTTAATCACCAATGACCGTACACTGTGAGTAATAGGTGTTCATGACCTAGTAATTCTCATAATTACTAAAATGTAACTTGTGTTTCTATGCTAGACACATCACGACACTTAGTCAAAATAATGATCCAGGAACTATAACGTATGAACATGCTAAAATGAATATGGCTTTTGTCCTGAAATGCTGGGTGTCACAAAATTTCCTAAAGGCTCGTTGTTACATGTCTGTGTTAATTATTGTTAGTTGAAATTTGTTAAAGAAAATTTCAAAAAGATTTTATTTCAAATTTTATCTTTAACTTTACTTCAGTTATAGTTTAGTTTTTAGCTTTTCTATTTTATTTTATTTTATTTTACTTTTGTTTTATCTTTATAAAAATTTGACTATTCTTGGATTTAAAGACTTATCATCAAAAGAGTTGAAATTTCAAAAGTTTGATTGTACGTGGATGTACTAAATATTCGTGCGAATATTGAATCCCCTGTTGCATATAAATGTCTGCTTACAAAATTTCTAAGAATTTGCAGAAGTTGTTTCAAATCAAGAATCATGGTTGAAGAAGAATGAAATGCTGTCAATTGCTGACAAGATTGAAGCAACACCACAACAGAATGTACTTGAGTCAGAAGAATCAGATGTTTTGACATCTTCTGACAATGAAAGTAGACATGAAGAAGTAAATGTGGATCTGCTTGAAAGAGAAAAAATGAAAAATGAAAGAGTTGTTGAGAATCCTCCTCTCACATTCTCTTTTAGTACGATGCTCAAGCAAATGTTGATTAGGATCCACATAAGGATCTAATTCCAAGAGAAGAAAGAGAGACCCAAGGTTTGAGAGTTCAGAAATGATGAACTCTATCAACACCAACATTGACACCACAGAAACAATCATAGAGTTTGATGAAAATGTTACATGCTAGAAGTGGTGATCACAGTGCTACATTCTAGTTATGAAGATCATTTGATAGCATCAACCTAAGGGAGATTGTTGGGTCTATATATGTGAGGCTGACGCTTATCAAATAAATAGAATTGTTGATGTTACTAAATAGATGGGTATTCGGGTTTTGTAACCGTGAACTAGGTTCACGAGATGGGTCTTGGGCCGAGAAACCTTGTAAGGGCGCATGGGCTTTTCTATATGTATAAATAGATAATTGCGCATCATTGTTAGTAGTTACATGTGAGTTAGACAGATTGATAGCCGTCTAGAGAGAGTTAGAAGAGTGGCAAAAACCGTGTCTAGTGTTAGCGGTTTTGTGTGAAGTTTCTCTTTGTAATTCTCTTGATTAATACAAGGTGTTTTACATTTATTTCTTGTTCTTGAATCACCACAATCATTAGTTTTCGCCTAGTGATTGTGAGAATTGATATCGTGTGTGTGTTATTCAAAGATCCATTCGTTTTAGGACTTACAAGAATAATTATCAAACATTAATAACATTTACCGAGGTTGTGAGTTTTGTCATGTTGTTTTAACCGAACTTGTTATTTAATGAAGGTATGTTTTTGTTTACATTTTTCTAGAATGTTGTGTTATTTAAAACGAATTTGTTATGGCTACTCCAAAGAAAAGAAAAAAAAAGAGTAAAGTGTAATTTTCGTCCATGTGGTTTGACCATTTTAGCTACTTTCATCCAAAAATTTTTTTAGCATTTTCGTCCCTGACTTTTCAAAATCTAGTCATTTTCATCCAACTGACTAACTCCATTAAGTTTATAACGTTAAATCAGGGGCATTTTAGTCTTTTTAAATATATATTCATGTATATAGGTTGACCGACCTTTACAAAATGTATATATGTTGACTATTCAGTCATCCCTCCCACCTGATTAAACTCCCACCTAAATAAAAGAGGGTTAAAATTGCTCTGCTTTCTTCAACACCAACTTACCTAACCCTAAATACTTCATTCATTCATACTTATTTTAAAAATCAATCGCAATATACCGAAAACTTGTTTTGAAATGGCGAAGGATCTCTACTCTGATAACTCCGGTGGCATCACGACGAGTCCTCATATTTCCTTCTCGTACGATTTCTCTCAATCCGACACCGTTTCGGTGGAACAACTTTTCTTCGACTGTAAAATCCTCCCGATGCATGTTAAATCTAAAACCGAGGCATACAAACAGTCGCCGACAACGCCTCTGCCGCGTCCGAAAACCAAAAAGTCACAATCGCTGTCGTCGGAAGACGAGGAGTTGAAACAACAAAATTCCAAGTCATTTTGGGGGGTTTAAGAGGAGCAACAGTTGCGGTACACTCGGAGTTTATGTCTGATTACTCTGTTGTCCAAGAGCCATTCGACGGGATCTTCAAGCTGTTCGAAGTGATCGTCATCGTCTGTCTTCAAAAAAACATCCAGAATTTGTTTTAAGCTTTAAAAAGGAGGGGAAATAAATGGGATTAAAAAAATAATTAAAAGAATGATTTTTGAAAAGACAAAATGCCATTGATTTAACATTAAAATTTTAACGGAGTTAGTCAGTTGGATGAAAATGACTAGATTTAAAAAAGTCAGGGACGGAAATGCTAAAAAATAAGTTTTTGGATGAAAGTGACTAAAATGGTCAAACCACGGGGACGAAAATGACAATTTACTAAAAAAATGTATTTTTCTTTTAGCTTATTCGGTTTGTTAGGTTCAAACAAAAAGCCAATCCAAATTATAATGTGCTTTGAGGTTTGAATTAGGTTTCCACGAATTAGGTTCAGTTCGGATTATAGTTCCAAAAAAAAATCACCGCGAAAGACCCGAATCGAAGAAACAAAAAAAACCGTAACACGAACCAATAAAAATCCCTATATTGAACTTGCCCTTCTCAAGAGATTTTAAGCTCCAACATCTGTTGCCTTAGTTTTTTTGCTAGTTTTTTCTTAGGTTTGAATTCAAAAAAAATAAAATAAAATAAAAATAATAATAATAATAATAATAATAATAATAATAATACATTTAGAATATAAACTTATAATTGGTGCTGGTTATCTGTAATCCTTCTCTATTAAACCAATGTGTACTTATTAACAGTGTAGATTGTCTATGTAATATTGTGGTCTACAAATACCAACTTCTATGTGTAATCCTAATCATCCATTCAATACACAAACACATTACAATAATTGATTTGGTATAAGAGCTAAGGAACACAATCGTCGGAGATATCGCCGCCGCCGCCCTACCCACCACCACAACACAAACAACGATCGGTCTTCTCTTCTACACCTCCTTGTGTCGCCGTAAAAAACCACCATACCAACATCACAACCACAACATCACTACTACCGCCTCCACATGTGACATAACCCTAGTCGCCAAACACCCCTGTCTATTGTTGTCGTTTCACCACCACAAACATCACAACCATTACAAACCCTAGCTGATGCCGTCATAAACCCTAGATTTGCGCCACCATCACCGAAACCCTAGATCTGTCGTCCTCCAATTCGTCGCTATCACCACATGCATTCGCCATTATTCCCGGCATCTAGGGTTAGTAGATACAACCTTCTTTTATGACCCTAGACGTCGTCGCCGCCACCATACATTGGTGGCCGTTTTTCCGGCAACCTGCACCACGCGAAAGCCACAATGCTTTCGGTTCCATGTTTGCGTGGGTTGCAGTATTCAAGATATACATCCGGGGGAGAAGAAGAGGGGAACAAACCTTGTGGAGTTGAAGTCTCCGACAGGTGATCTAGGAATCCGGTGTACACTTATGACGACCTTACAACAGGCAACACCTGCGATCGCAAATAACCACACATGGGAAATCACACTTGCGATCGACAGTAACTTCAGGCTGATGGCGTGAAAACGTGCGACACTAGGAGACGATAGTAAGTGTTTGTGAGGGTTGTAATATTCAAGATATACAACCAGGGGAGAAGAAGAGGGGAACAAACCCCGTGGAGTTGAAGTCTCCAACGAATGATTTAAGAATTCGGTTTACACTTGCAACGACCTTGCAACATGCGACACTTGCGATTGCATGTAACCTCACTTTCAACCGTAAGTACCTCCATGCTGATGGCGTGAAAATTTGTGACACTAGTAGGTGACAGTAAGCGGATGGCGTGAAAACGGGAGAAGTTTGAAGACCAATTATCTTTTACGTTTATGTTTTTACATTTCAAATAAAATCACTACCACGTTTGGTTTGCGGAAGAGTATTAGACCAATGTGTAGTTAGTAATACTGTAGGGTTGTTTTTGTAATATTGTGGTCTACAAATACCACATCTATGTGTAACCCTAATCATCCATTCAATACACAAACACATTACAAGAACTGATTTTCTCAATAATTTAATGCCTCACTAGTTTAGATCTCGTGTATTACACACGAGATGAAAAATATCAATAAATAATTTTTTTATATCTTTATGTGTATATGTTACATGTATAAAAATGTATCATATACTAAGTATAGAAAACAAAATTCAAAATATGTAAAAATTAATATATAATTGGGTTTCGAAAATACGTTAAGTACTATTTAATGTAATTTGATTTTTATTTATTATTTGATGGAAAATAAAAGTTACATAATTAGACTTTAAAGTTTTTTATAATAAAGGATAATTTAAAATAAATGTGTTTTATTAGTATAATTAATATTTTTTTTAAATATATATTATTATTAAAAGATGAAGGTGCATTTAATAAGAGAGAGATGTGAAAAAAATTATGAAAATTAATGTGAAGGCGACATGTGGCATTGAAAAACCTTTATTTATTATATATAGTATAGATATAGATTTTTAGCATTCATTTATATTTAGGATCAATTCTAAAAACCAGAAAATAAAATAAAATTTAGCTAACGGGTTTTGTAAATAAACATATGAACTCAGGGGTAAGAATTATAAAGATCTCAAAATATAAGGGGTTGTTTATAAATTAAAATTTTTCTTTTGAAATGAATACGACTAGGGCTTGCTCCTGAATCATCCGCCAACAGTTAAACATGTTTACCCGAACATAACCTATTTAAATAAATGGGTTAAACATGTAAACAAAACACACGATAGTGTTGGGCTCATATCATGTTTCGGGTCATGTATTTAATTGTAGCCCTGGTTTGTATCCCCATCTAGAGGGGCACAAAAAAACCGGTTTGGGTTAAACTGGTTCAAATCGATTTGTAAACTTATAGACTAAAACCGGTTTGAAACCGAACTGAACCGATCTAAACCCCCTAAAAACTGCTTTCAAACCGATTTGAAACTATTCAAACCCGATCAAGCCCCCCCCCCTCAAACCGGTTTCAAACCGAACCGGTTTGATACCAATATGGTTTTGACTTTTGTTGACCAAACCGGTTTCAATTCAGTTTGAAAAACCAATTTGTGCACCTTTATCCCCATTCGCTTTTGTTCTTTCTTTTCCAACCCTGTAACCAATGTTTTAAAAACCGGTTCAAACCGATCAGTAATACTGGTTGAACCCGATCTCGGTCACTAGCCTGGTAAGTTTAAGCCCGATAAATTAGAAGAACGGTTTGAAACTTGAACCGCTGGTTTTACCAATAATACCGGGATAAACCGTTGTACTAGTTTTAGGCTAAAGTACAATTTTAGGTTTAAACGAAAAATTAAGTTTAAGCGACCCGATAGTGATGATGATGGCGATTATAGTGAATTTCATCTTTTAAGTGATTATGAACTTGATGCATTCAACACTCCAACAGTATAAAACAATTGTACATTTTTATTTAAAAAAAACTTTGTCGGAAAATTGAGTGTTTTTAGATTATGGATGAACTTTTGAATTACTTTTTGAGTTGAAATTATATTTTTATAGAATTATAGGGTTAAGTAGTCAACCGTTTGAACCATTTCTGAGTCCAACGTGATACGGTTTAAAAACCGGTTTTTAAAATATTGCCTATAACTGTTTTGGCAGATCGAACTTGCTGATCATGGGCCAAAAAGGGTGGGTTATTATTGTTATGTATTTGCTTTCTGGTCACGTAGGGGCCCAGCCTCCAAGCTAGTGACCGAAATATTTCATGAACAGCCCAATTGTAAAGCTTAGCCCAAGAAATTAATTGGTTTGTTTAAATTGAGTTGATTAGATGTTATTATATAAATTCTTAATTACAGAAACTTATTTACATAAATTTTTAATTTGGCAAATAATTATTTTAATTAAATTTAATAGTTTAATTAGTGTAAAGATTGATTATTTAGTGTTTTGAATTGGTTATTTAGTTTCAGAATATTTTGAGTTTGATAATTAAATTTAGTGTGTGCAAAACCTAAATCTGTTAATAGTTACATACTTGTCTTACGTTGTGCAAAACCTAAACTGAAATTGGCTTTGATCTCCTCTTAAATTGGCAGATGACATTATACTTTATTTTTTAATCAGATAAAAATCGATAATTTATGTGATATCTCGTGTCGGAGTTATGTTATTATCCGACATATATTTGTAGTTTGTGAAATTTTTTTCTTTTTTTTTTAACAGCTTGCTAATCTTTTAGAGCTATTTTCCTTCTAAAATAACTTCTCCTACGAAAAAATATTATGATGTAAACTAAACACCTAAATACTTCGAACTTAAACTATAAAAGGAAAAGACATGAGTATGAGAACTCGATAAAAATAGGATATCCCTCGACATATGGGTTTGGCTAAACGTACCCCTCACGCTCATTTGTTATACCCTTGGCCATGGTTTTTTTTTGGTTTTATGCAATTTTTTATTTTTCTTGTTGTCTTTTATTGATTTGTTCTTGTTATTATTATTATTGTTAATTTTAATATTATATTATTATTATTATTATGATTATTGTTATTAAGATTATTTTTTTTAAGTTAAAATATGTTCTAGAAAAATAAAAAATAAAAAATATTTAAAAAGAAAAATTGAAGTATTTTTAAAACATTGAAGGGTTTAATGTATATGATACAAGTTTAGTTGATAATAACGTATGATTATTTGAATTTGTTACACGTCACTTATTTCTGAATACGACGTCTTACTTTCCATACATGCGGTAGTTATTTTATGTGAGTTACTTGAAATCGCATGTCCCGTGCTCCGTACATATTTATAAGTTACTAGGTTATATACCCATGTATTACATGTGGTTGTTTAATAGAAAAATAAAAGTACAATAATATGTAAAACAAAAAATAAAATTTTTTATTTCCTTAATTAAGTAATAATTAGAATTCAAGTTTTATATTATTTTTTTTGAAAAATAAAAACATTAAAATAATTAAATTTCAAAGTTCAAACTTACTTAAAATAGGAAAAATTAAAAGATTTTATTGAGAAAAAATATGATGATTACACATGGCATTTATTGAAATCATTTATTAAAATAAGGATTTATGATAACCTTGATACGTATGCTCTTTTGCTAGGTAAGTTTCATAGCTTCTTATTGGAATAAAGAGTTTCTTTTGAAATGAATACTAACACATAAGCATGTATGTTTCAATTCAATTCCCATGCCCAAGTTATTAATAACTTCTGGTGTACCATAGACACATCTAGGGTGTGTCCTTTTGTTGCTTGCTCCAAGAGAATTTAGCCATTATGATACTTAAGATTTTGATTAGGAATGTGCATAAAATTGAATAACCGAACCGGACAGAAATTGAAAAAACCAAACCGAATATAAATTCAGTTATTCGGTTAGGTTTTAACTGTAACCAAATTGGTAAATCGGTTAGACAAATTATGAATTCAGTTATATCCGAATTAACTGAAGTTAACTGGCGATTAAACTATAAGCCTAAATTTTTTTAACATGTGTTTAGTCTAATTTTATAATTTTTTTTATAAGCCCATCTACATCCATACAATCGTAAATTACTAAATCGTTATTTCTTCTTTTCCGTCTACATCCAGCTGACGACCACCCAGGAATCGATTTTAAATTCGAACAAAAATTCAATTCCGTTAAATTTAGTTATAACCGAAAACCGAACAGAACGGTCAATTCGTTTATTCGATTAAGATATATATTTGAATTCGGTTTTCGGTTACGACCGAAAAAATTCCCTAACCGAATTAACCCATGAATACCCCTAATTATGATAAGATGATGCTTCGGCTTATGATATTTTATTTCTAAGATTTGGTAGATCAAAGTATTACATTTGGGTAATAAATGTTAAGTTAATTTCAGTTGTTTCTTGCTCCAAGAGAATTTAACCATTATGATACTTAGATTTTGATTAGGAGTGTGCATAAAAATCGAATAATCAAACCGGACGGAAACCGAAAAAATCGAACTGAATAGTAATTCAGTTATTCGATATTTTGGTTAGGTTTTAACCGTAACCGAATTGGTAAATCGGTTCGGTTATCGGTTAGACAAATTATGAATTAGGTTATAACCGAATTAACTGAAGTTAACTGATTTAACCGATTAAACTATAAGCCTAGATTTCTTTTTAACAATTGTTTAGTGATGTGTGTGAAACTATATATATTTTAATAGAGATTTATCACACAGTATGAGTTTTAAAAAGGGTTTTCACCAAAGACTAATCACACACACATCGGGCAGTGTACCCGTCGGATAGCAATATAGTAAAGGTAAGAACCGGATATCAATCCGTGGACACGGTGGAATGCGATAATAAACCGGAACTAAAATCCAATCAAGTAAGGGTAAAATATGTTTAAGTTGATTTTTGATTAAACTAATATGCAAGAATATAAAACTAAATTAAGAACACAAGTCAAACAATCAAGGAAGGAATATCACTTCGGTCTCGAATCCATTTAGTAGACATCCAACAACAACTACAATTACATGACACGCGCACGATAAATAAGTTGACTAAATTCTCGTCAAAGACATCTAATCAAATGATTCTTCGGAAAGTTAGAATGAATTACACAAACCAACCACCTAAAATCATACAATGAAGCTCACGTGCTATGAATACGTTAATGTTTAATAAAGATTGGACTAGCTTCCTGTCAAGGTTGGCTAATTCAACAACTAGTTGGAAAGGTTACACGAATCAACACATAACCCACCTCAAGTTGATTAAAGTAAACAACAACATGCACTTCTTCAACATACAATGTTCATATCAAGATTACATAAACTAGAAGATTGCGTCAACAAGTCCTAGATGAACATAATACTAAACATGACACACCATAACAAGCACTTTGTCTTTCCAAACATAAGCACAAGGATGCACATTCAAGAGTTTTCAACCATAAACAAGACTTCATCCACCATTCCTAGTCAAAAGCCATAAACTAGCATACATACATACACTAATCAATGAATACATGCATAGACCATGGGTTTTTCAACATATAAAGCCAATACATATACAAGTCTTGCAAACAATATCAACTCCCAAATACACAATATCATTGAGGAATAATCATGCCATTGTCATAACATTAACATAAACTATGCCAAAAATCCATAAATGTTGTCAAACGTTACTAAACTTCATCTAAACCAAAGTGATGTCAAGAGTTAGCTCATGGTGAGCATAAGAACAGGAACAAAGCAAGGAAAAGTTACAAGACTCATAAAGAAATGCTAAGAATCAGACAACTTCCCCAAGCTAGATGATGATGATGATGTATGGTGATCCTCTTGATGTTGTAGTCCCTCCTAGAAGCTTGAAATGTGGCTAGAAACAAGGAAATTCGGAGCACAAAACAGTGCCAAGGGCTTCAACTCTCCAGGTCTCCAGCTTTCAATTGTGAGGAAAACTTCTGATATTTATAAAACAAGAGGCACGACCGTGCCTAGTGGGAAGGCACGACCGTGCCAGACAAGGGGACGCGACCGTGCCAAGGGTTTAGCACGGTCGTGGGACAGGTGGTTTGACCAATCTGCTTCTTTCATTGGCTCTCTTTCTTCGAGGGTACGGCTGAGTCAGAGTCATGGGTTGACACGCGACCGTGGGGAGTCAAGGCACGGTTGTGCCTTGAGTTTTGGCTTGGCGCGGTCGTGCCAGGTACGGGGCGCGACCGTGCCTAGGGTTTGTAAGCTTGGCACGACCGTGCCAATTAGGGACACGACCGTGCCTCTATCACAGAAACCCTAAAACTTCACTTTTTATCCAGGAATCTCCTTGTTTGTTCACCAAGCTTCACAAAAACCTACAAAACAGGAAATGAAGCAATTAAGTGTCTAAACGTTGAAAGTAGACAAGAATTGATCGTGAAATGAGCGAAGTTTTGTGCCGAAAAGATGTGTAATTTCAAGCACATCAAACAACCCCACACTTGAACATTGCTTGTCCTCAAGCAAGAAATCAAAATAAAACAAAACTTCCAATGACACTATGGATCAATTCGAAAAACCGTAAGCATTAATAAACTTATAAAGGTTTGACAAGAAATGCAAAATTAACTAAATGAAACCCAATGAACCCAATGAAGTAACAACCGAATGAGCAAATGAATATGCCTAGGAAATCATTAGAATGCAACTTTATGCTTCTCACAATGTTCACACACACTCGGAAATATATATGATCATACAAGTAATGGTGTATGTATAGAACACTCAAATGCCAAGACAATTAACATGCATAAATCATAAGCTTGCTAAAAAATCAAATCTCTATCAACTAACATGAAACAAAGCACAAATCAAGAGGGCTTTAAACGGGTTGTAACTTGGCAATGGTTAAGGGTAAGGAAATGGAATTTAAAAGTGGCTAAATGGCTAAAAACCTGGCGGTTATGCTAATTCAAAAACTAAAACACTTCTAATATGAAAAATAAACTAACTAATACTTCCGTATATAGATAAGAGCTAACAACCGAATTCTTTCCATCTTTGCTCACAAAATTGCTCTAATCGACTATATTTCACCTGATTTTGGTGATATAATTTTTTTTTTTTTTTTTCAACTCCTTTTCTTTTGAAGGGAACTAAGTCAATATGCATCTTTCCTTAGCTAAAAACATCTCAAGAATTTGAAGATTACAACAAAGTAAAAGCTATAAAATTAACATTAGCCGACCGGATTTCTAACACGGGTAAAAAATAGAATAAATAAGTAAAAAGGCTAATGAAGGTTTAATGGCAGTGTAATGTGGGTAATAAAAGAAAGAACATGGGATAGGCTCAACGTGGTTAACTAGTGGATGTGTTCGGGTAAGGGGAAACAAAGATAAAAGGCTAACAAAGTGGTTTATCCTAATGCCTCAATCATTTTTATGCAATATTTATGTTCATGATTTCGAAATGTATACTAAAAGCAAGTTCTAACAAGCATGAAACATCCGGCACACTCAAATCCGCAAAAACGAGAGCAAACAATGTCTAAAGCTATCAAGGCTAAAAAATAAACTCACGGAAATGGAAGGGAATGGGTGTAAGCAAAAGGTTACATGCAATTCATTCGTTTAGCACACTAAAACTCATGGTTATCACAAAAAAATTGGGTTTGACTCAATGGAATTTCTATCTCAATTGCTTTCGAAAAATCAAACCTCTATTATTTACTAAAATTTGTGAATGCTAAACGGTTAACTTTTAATTTAATGCCAATAAAAAATATGAAGGAATATTTTGCAAAAAATGAATCGATAAAATGCTAAGAGGACAAACAATGCGCGAATACATTCCCACCCTACACTTAGAATTGTACATTGCCCTCAATGTATAACAAAAAATAATGTAAAGCAAAGAATGAACACCCAACCCCACACTTAGAAACATACATTGCCCACAATGTATACAAAAACATGCAAAGCAAAATGGAATGGAATGCAATGCAATGGAGTGTGAAGGGATAACTGAAACTTCCCTCGTGTCGATCATGGCACACGCAAAAATCCAACCCACAAAAATGACGTTCCACGTAGTTCCACAATTCCAAGATCTAATCAAAACTATCAACATCAAACACAGATCAGTAACATCAAGCCAAAATATAAACACAAATATATACAACAGTACATGGAAACAAAAGTACAAGGAACAAAAGTACAACATAAACGCCGAAGCACGATACAAGAGTTTGTACAATACAACAAAAGTACAACTCACAAAAATGATACCAAAAGGCAGTGGGAGGAACTACTCCCACTGCATACCCTCAAGGTCAATATCGGCGGCCCCGCCACCCACGCCTCCTGCTGCTGGTGGTGATGGTGGTGGTGACTGATGATGCGGTGGTGATGGTGGTGGTGACTGATGATGCGGTGGTGATGGTGGTGGCTGAAGCTGTGGTGATGGTGGTGGCTGATCAGGCTGCTGCTCTGGCTGCATGAAGAATGGAAGGGGAACCACGTATGGCGCCCCGCCAGCAGCAGCGGCGCACTGGACCTCATATTGCCAGGCCCAGTAGCGCATGAACATGTCATGTGTGATGACAACCGGAGGCGGTGGTGGCGGCGGAGGCGGAGGAGGTGGCTGATCAGGCTGATCGGGCTGATGAAGCTCATGAACCTGCTCCTGCTCCTGCTGAGCCGCATGCTCCTGATGGGCGGCCGTTATAGCCTCTGCCTCAGCCTGAATAACATCTGGATCGGGGCCCGGACGGTCTGGATCCCACGTCCGTCCCCATCGATCCACCAATCTAATCCCCCCTGCGCCGCGCCGAGCGACGTGCATGTTGCGCAATGTCTGCACAGACATCACGACAGTCTCGGCCACAGAGGTCAGATCCCCTATCAAATCGTCTGTCAGCAGCTGGAAGTGTCTCGCCAGCTTGGTCACGAAGTGACCTCCACAAATGGCGCTGCTGACGTCGCGCCCCGAGCTATTTACCAAGTACCCCGCGATAGAATGCGCGAGATTGCAGGCGCGCGGGCGTACAAGGCAAAACAAGTAGAAAAGCTCCCTAAGGTTCACCACCGTTTCCCCCTGACCTCTCCCAGAGATCGAATAAACGATGCAGCGGTGAAGAACACGATGCAAAGGATCCCGAAGGCTCGAAGCCTTGGTCAAACTCGGATCATAAACCCCGAACCCAAACTCATGCCAAAACTGATCCTTCTCCTCCTCTGTCGGGAAATCGGTGATCCCCTCAGTGAATAACTCTGTCTGAAGCTCCTGTCGCGTGTATAACCCAAGTAATCTCCCAAATCTGGCGACAGACATCACGCGCCACTCGCCGCCTAATCTGAACCTAACAGTCTCGGGCTGCTCGAGGTCCGCGCAAGGATAATCAAACTCGTAAGTGGAGAAAAACTCCATCACGAGCTCGACGTACTGTATGGCGTGAAGCCTGAACAACCGGCGCCAAGGGGCGGTGACAATGTCGTTCCACCGGTCCCGCTGACCGATGGCGGCTGGCTCTAAACGACGAGCAGCTAGAATCCGGCCTCTACGGGGCCACAAAACATCCAAACGAGCCTCGTACTCGTGCTCGTTCATGTCAAACTCGAGGTACGGGTGGTCCCTGTTTCCTGCCATCTGCACGACAACAAAAATGAAATCAGAACAGTTATGAAGACGCTAGACTAAATTTATGAAGTTTTCTGACCAAAATTATGAAGGCGCACGGTCGTGCCTGCGAAGGGGCACGACCGCGCCTAGGCCATAATCCAAGCCCACGGTCGCGCCTTGGGCGACCACGGGCAGTCCAACCCGGAAGACACGGTCGCGCCAGAGAAGGGGCACGACCGCGCCAAGGCAAAAAAAACAAGCCCACGGTCGCGCCTTGGGCGACCACGGGCAGTCCAAACCTGTAGCACGGTCGCGCCAGGTCAGGGAACGACCGCGTCTAGGTCAAAAAAGTAGGCCACGACCGCGCTAGTGCAACACACGGCGGCGCCTTGGACAAACCCAAGACGACACGATCGCGCTAATGGGAGCCACGGTCGCGCTCAATCCAAACCTTCATCCTAGAATTTTTTAAAGCCAGGCACGACCGCGCCTAGGTCAAGAGCGCGGTCGTGCTCCTCCCAAAATAGGGTTTTCAGATTCAAAATTTGACATTTTTAACATGGTTACGAAGCGGCTTGTAATGCAATACAATTCCAGGATGTTACACTACCTATTTCTACGTAATTACACCTAAAATGAGGTTCAAGACAGAAAATCACTAAAAACCTAGAATTTTAAAAACAAAATTACGATCTAAACCTAAATATAAAGACGGAAAGATTAGGACAGGGGCGTACCTGGATTCGAAGATATGGAGATCAATAATGCGGAATAGAAAAGAATAATCGCACGTAGGGGGGTCTCGTTTGGGGATCGTTTGGGGAGAAAGTAAGTAAAAAAAAAAATGAAGTCTGCCGTTTAACCTTACTTAACCCGCCCAAAACTTCATTGGCACGGTCGCGCCATGGGCCTTAGCACGACCGCGTCTAGGGTTAGAGGCACGACCGCGCCTCTTGTTTGGCACGACCGTGTCTCATACCCAGCAGACACAGAAACCTGATTTTTTATGAGGAGTGTTCCAAACCCGACTGCGATTCTTCCAAATTAAAATTTCTAAAAATTCAGAAGACATACCTTTGACATTCCAAACATTATCCCAAATCCGCTCGATCCAAAACACGTCCCGATAACCTTATCTCAAAAATAAATGGTAAAATTCTAGAAAAATAGAAAATAAAAACTAAGAAAATAATTGGAAGATAAAATGAACACACATAACTAACGGGTGAAACCCGGACATGCTAAGATTATTAACGAGTCATTAGCTAGACTCGTGTCCTTATACGTGTCAATTTAGGACAATTGATGGGGCAAATCAACAAACGGGTGGCATATGATTCTTGAATACCCATCCGACCCGTTTGGTTTAATGCATTTACCACCGGCTAGTGACAACCAATAGTAAATGCAAAAACGAAGTGACGGGTCGTGCCACCAACACTTGTATTTGCCCGGACCGAACCTGAGGCACATGATGTAGTGAAGGAGGCGATCATCCCGGCAAGATAGTGTTGACTTGCCATGCTTTGTGGACCGATGTCGCGCCTTCCAAATCGGTTGGTCCGTGAAATGTCTCGCCTTCTCCCGCTGTTCGGATGACTCGTATAACGAATCGTGATCATGATTAGTTGCGGGCCGGCTCTTCTTGGTGCACAACGGAGGATCGGGCGTCACCATAGTCATTGGTTCGTTGATGAACCCATCCGTTTGCACATCTTCCTCGTGGTGCGGCTCCTCTTCAATTACCACGGTTGACTCCTCAAACAATAGTGTTTCCAAATCATCCAAATCACCAACCGGGCCGAATATAGGGTCCTCATAGCGCCGTACGGGGTAGCCCGGGAACTGAC
Organism: Smallanthus sonchifolius; assembly: GCA_023525975.1. Lineage (NCBI taxonomy): Eukaryota > Viridiplantae > Streptophyta > Magnoliopsida > Asterales > Asteraceae > Smallanthus > Smallanthus sonchifolius. The sequence continues at coordinate 51,326,978 of CM042041.1, read as the reverse complement.
AACAATCTAATATGTAATGTGGGCCCCCACAAATCTCACACCAAATCTCCTCGTGGTAACCCCATAGATCAAACGAGTCCTCATCACTGTAACTCCCATAGTCACGATCCATGAAAATCACTGCAAAGAGCACTCAAACAAAACGATCACGGGTACCGGATAAAAATAAAAATAAAAATAAAATCCGACGAACTATACACAAAAATAAGATGAAGATGATAAAATAAAGATAAAATAAAAATAAAAATAAAACAAATTTAAATAGGGAAAATTATTTACCAAGATATAGACAAATATATACTAAATGACTAAATAATAATTCCAATCGTTCTCGCGCACACCGTGTCCCCGGCAACGGCGCCAAAAACTTGATGTGTGTGAAACTATATATATTTTAATAGAGATTTATCACACAGTATGAGTTTTAAAAAGGGTTTTCACCAAAGACTATTCACACACACATCGGGCAGTGTACCCGTCGGATAGCAATATAGTAAAGGTAAGAACCGGATATCAATCCGTGGACACGGTGGAATGCGATAATAAACCGGAACTAAAATCCAATCAAGTAAGGGTAAAATATGTTTAAGTTGATTTTTGATTAAACTAATATGCAAGAATATAAAACTAAATTAAGAACACAAGTCAAACAATCAAGGAAGGAATATCACTTCGGTCTCGAATCCATTTAGTAGACATCCAACAACAACTACAATTACATGACACGCGCACGATAAATAAGTTGACTAAATTCTCGTCAAAGACATCTAATCAAATGATTCTTCGGAAAGTTAGAATGAATTACACAAACCAACCACCTAAAATCATACAATGAAGCTCACGTGCTATGAATACGTTAATGTTTAATAAAGATTGGACTAGCTTCCTGTCAAGGTTGGCTAATTCAACAACTAGTTGGAAAGGTTACACGAATCAACACATAACCCACCTCAAGTTGATTAAAGTAAACAACAACATGCACTTCTTCAACATACAATGTTCATATCAAGATTACATAAACTAGAAGATTGCGTCAACAAGTCCTAGATGAACATAATACTAAACATGACACACCATAACAAGCACTTTGTCTTTCCAAACATAAGCACAAGGATGCACATTCAAGAGTTTTCAACCATAAACAAGACTTCATCCACCATTCCTAGTCAAAAGCCATAAACTAGCATACATACATACACTAATCAATGAATACATGCATAGACCATGGGTTTTTCAACATATAAAGCCAATACATATACAAGTCTTGCAAACAATATCAACTCCCAAATACACAATATCATTGAGGAATAATCATGCCATTGTCATAACATTAACATAAACTATGCCAAAAATCCATAAATGTTGTCAAACGTTACTAAACTTCATCTAAACCAAAGTGATGTCAAGAGTTAGCTCATGGTGAGCATAAGAACAGGAACAAAGCAAGGAAAAGTTACAAGACTCATAAAGAAATGCTAAGAATCAGACAACTTCCCCAAGCTAGATGATGATGATGATGTATGGTGATCCTCTTGATGTTGTAGTCCCTCCTAGAAGCTTGAAATGTGGCTAGAAACAAGGAAATTCGGAGCACAAAACAGTGCCAAGGGCTTCAACTCTCCAGGTCTCCAGCTTTCAATTGTGAGGAAAACTTCTGATATTTATAAAACAAGAGGCACGACCGTGCCTAGTGGGAAGGCACGACCGTGCCAGACAAGGGGACGCGACCGTGCCAAGGGTTTAGCACGGTCGTGGGACAGGTGGTTTGACCGATCTGCTTCTTCATTGGCTCTCTTTCTTCGAGGGTACGGCTGAGTCAGAGTCACGGGTTGACACGCGACCGTGGGGAGTCAAGGCACGGTTGTGCCTTGAGTTTTGGCTTGGCGCGGTCGTGCCAGGTACGGGGCGCGACCGTGCCTAGGGTTTGTAAGCTTGGCACGACCGTGCCAATTAGGGACACGACCGTGCCTCTATCACAGAAACCCTAAAACTTCACTTTTTATCCAGGAATCTCCTTGTTTGTTCACCAAGCTTCACAAAAACCTACAAAACAGGAAATGAAGCAATTAAGTGTCTAAACGTTGAAAGTAACCAAGAATTGATCGTGAAATGAGCGAAGTTTTGTGCCGAAAAGATGTGTAATTTCAAGCACATCATTTAGTCTACTTTTATAATTTTTTTATAAGCCCATCTATATCCATACAATCGTAAATTACTAAATCATTCTTTATTATTTTTCGTCTACATTCAACTGACGACCACAACAAAAAATTCAATTCGGTTACATTTAGTTATAACCCAAAGCAAAACTGAACGATCAATTCATTTATTCGGTTAAGACATATATTTGAATTAGGTTTTCGGTTACGACTGAAAAAATTCCCTAACCGAATTAACCGAGGAATACCCCTAATTTTGATAAGATGTGTATGATTCGGCTTATGATATTTTATTTCTAAGATTTGCTAGATCAAAGTATTACATTTGGGGTAAAAAAGGTTAAGTTAACTTCTCTTAACTCATACATTAACAAACACACAATCAATGTTTATATGAAATTCAACATTGAATACATTCCATGCCTACCTTAATATAAGTTAAGGTTAATAACATATTATGTGTTAGCGAACTTAGTTATGTTCGCTTGTTAGTGTAGGGACGAACTTGTTAAGTTCTCCTGGTTCAATTAAGTTTTGTTAGCTTTTATTTCTTTGTATATAAATAGGTCTTTTGTAACCATTATTCTAGTTATCAATCAAATCATTTCAGTTTTACCCCCAATCATTCTTTCTCATTTTCTTTCTCTCGTTTATCATTCTCGCTTGTTTTAGCGATCATTCTCGATATCATAACATGGTATCAGAGCATATATGCTCGATTATGTGATTTTCTTCCTTGTTCCGCACTCGTTCTTCGTTTTCTCATTTTTCGTGTCGATTGGGGTTCGTTTCATGTTTTGCTCCGTTCAAAACATTCATTTTATGTTTCTGATCATTCCTACCGGTTGGATTTCTTCATATACGTTTCTGATTTCGAGTTATGATGATTTCTGTATCGTTTTCCCATTTTTCTGTTCGTGCAGGCGAACTTGTTCTTCAGCCTGTCAGTTACGGGCGAACTTATTAAGTTCGCCTGTTCCTTTTCTCTTTTAACGAACTGAATAAGTTCGCTTTCTAAGTTTACTTCTTGGCGAACTTAGCAAGTTCGCCTATTTCAGTCTTCCTTCTTTCTGTATCTTGTCATGCCTGCTACTTCTGATCCCGCAGTGGTTGTTCCTATGTATTCCTCTAATCCCTTGTTCTTACATTCTTCTTATCATCCGGGATTTTTACTTGTTTCTAAAGTTTTTGACGGCTCTGCTTTTGGATCTTGAAAACGTGTCATGTCCATTGCTTTATCTACTAAGAACAAACTTGGTTTTGTTGATGTCACTGTTGTCAAACCTACTTCCTCTCCTAATCTAGAGCTATGGAAAAGATGCAATGATATGGTTATTTCCTGGATTCTAAACACTCTATCTAGTGATATCAGTGAGAGTGTTTTATATGTTGAGACTGCTCGACAACTTTGGACCGAATTAAGTGATCGGTATGGACAGAGCAATAGGGCCAAATATTATCATTTGAAAAAGTCTCTTTCTGCTATTTCTAAAGGAAATGATGATGTTACCACTTATTTACCAAAATTAAATCTGTTTGGGATGAGCTTAATGCAATCGAGTCTATTCCTCCTTGCACTTGTGGTACTTCACGACTTATGGCTAAGCGCGAAGCAGATCAAAGATTAATGCAATTTCTGATGGGTCTTAACTCTTGTTATGACATGATCCGTGGAAACATTATCATGATGAAGCCTCTTCCCTCAATCAATGAAGCTTATGCTTTTCTTATTCAAGATGAGAAACAAAGGGAGCTTCACTCATCTTCACAATTTATTCCTCAGAATGTTTCTATGACTGCTTCTGTGTAGGTACCAAAGAATTCCAATGCTCGGAAAGGTTATGTTTGTTCTTATTGCAAGAAACTAGGACATGATGCCAACAAATGTTATCGTTTAATTGGGTTTCCCAAAGACTTCAAATTTACTAAACCCAGATCTGCAGTAAATGTTGTTTCTGATGTTGGAGTTCCTGGTTCTGATGCTCCTACTGGTTTATCTGCTTGCAATTCGACTACGGTCGATACTACTTGGATCTTGATACCGGTGCAAGTAATCACATGTGCTTTGATTTTAATTTTCTTTCTGATGTTTAATTGCTTAATTCGCCCGTTTATGTTCTTCTTCCAAATGGGCATGTCTTCACTGTTTCGCAGGTTGGAACATTTCATCTTACCAAGACGTTTTCTATCTCTGATGTCTTCTTTGTGCCTCAGTTCAAGCACAATATTTTATCTATTCCCAAACTTTGTAGGGATACAAAGGGTCTTGTTCAGTTTTATAAAACTACTTGTTTCTTGCAGGCCCCTTCGCTGAATAGTCCGTTGGTTCTGGGAGATCTTCTCAACGGCATTTATCTTTTGAATCCTAATAAAATTTTCTCTGTTACAGTTGATTCTTTTTCTCATTGTAATTCTGTTGTTTCTTTGCAACTTTGGCATACTCGTCTTGGTCATCTACCTTTGTACAAACTTAAGCAATTGAATGTTTTTACTAATGCACATGATTGTTCTATTGATGATTGTTTTGTTTGTCCTAAGGCTAGACATCATAAACTGCCTTTTGCATCTAGTAGTATATCCACTTCTCAAATGTTTGATCTTATTCATATTGATACGTGGGGACCGTATCGATCTACTATATTTGATGGATATAAATAATTTCTCACCATTGTTGATGATTTTACTAGAACTACTTGGACTCATCTTTTGACAACTAAAGGAATGTCTTTACTATTCTTCAAGGGTTCATTGAGATGGTTGAGACTCAGTTTAATACCAAAGTGAAGCGTGTTCGATCTGATAATGCTTTTGAGCTTGGTTCGGGTGTTCATCATGCCGAATATTTTAAACAAAAGGGCATTATTCATCAGACTACTTTTCCTGGGGTTCCTCAACAGAATGGGGTGGTGGAACGTAAACATAAGCATCTTCTCGAAACTGCTCGTGCTCTTATGTTTCAATCCAAGTTACCGATAACTTTTTGGGGAGAATTCGTTCTCACTGCTACTCATTTGATTAATATTTTTCCAACACGGGTTCTCAAGGGAAAATATCCTTCTGAGATGCTCTTTGGTAAGGCTCCTTCATACACCCATCTTCGTACATTTGGGTGTTTATGTTATGCTTCTACTTCTACACCCGGACGAGATAAATTTCAGTCTAGAGCTCAAGCTTGTATTTTTATTGGGTATACTTTTGGGAAGAAAGGTTAAAAACTTTATAATCTTGACACTCGACAAGTACTTGTTTCTCGGGATGTGACTTTTCTTGAGCACATTTTCCCTTCTTTACACTATTTAGATCCTTCTCATTTGTTCCCTTCTCTAAATGATCTTTTTGAGGAGACAGATTCAGTTGTTATTCCTTCTTCTTCGGTTGCTCCTGAAGTTGATTCCACTCCTCCTCCTGTTTCTCCTGTCCCACCTCATCCAGCTCCGGAGGTCAGGAGATCTTCTCATACTTCTGTTCCTCCTTCTCATCTGTAGGATTATGTTTGTAATTCTGCTGCTTCTGTTGATTCATCTTGTTTTCATACTTTGTCGAGTGCTTGCCAAGCTTCTCATTTTATTAATCTTGCTGATCTTTCTCATGATTCTCAGTAGCTCCTCAATCTTGATTCTGTTCAGGAACCTTCTTCTTATCAGGAGGCTGCTAAACATCCTGATTGGCAAGAGGCTATGACTAAGGAGTTTAATGCCTTGGAATGTAATCAAACTTGGGAGGTTATGCATTTACCTAAGGGTAAGAAGGCAATTAAGTGCAAATGGGTGTATAAAGTCAAGTATAATGCTGATGGTGCTGTTGAACGTTCCAAAGCCCGTTTGGTCGTTCGTGGTGATACTCAGAAAGCCGGCATCGATTATAATGAGACTTTTTCTCCTGTCGTTAAAATGACTACTATTCGTAGTCTCATTATTGTTGCCACTAAACGACATTGGGGTTTATATCAATTGGATGCCAATCATGCTTTCTTACATGGGGATCTTGATGAAGACATTTATATGTTTCCTCCTCTTGGAATGCCTTTATTCTCTCCTGATCATGTTCTTAAGCTAAAGAAGTCTCTTTACGGTTTAAAACAAGCTTCAAGGCAGTGGTATAGAAAGCTTTCTAATGCTCTTAAGACCAAAGGCTATATTCGATATCCCAATGATTATTCCTTATTCTCTAAGACGATGGGAGATTCTGTTGTTCATGTGGCTGTCTATGTTGATGACATTCTCCTTACTGGTAATAATGAACATGAGATGTCTTCTTTGAAGGCTTTCTTACATTCCACGTTTCAGATCAAGGATCTTGGTAGTCTTAACTATTTTCTGGGCTTTGAGGTTTCTTAAATCTCCCTCTGGTCTTATAATGACTCAACGTAAGTTTGCAAAGGATTTGCTGACTGAGTTTCCTACAGATGATGTTTCTTCTGTTTCGTCTCCTTTACCTTTGCATTTAGAACTCGAGCTCAACGAAGGTCAGGTTCTTGATGACCCTTTGGCCTATCGTCGCCTTATTGGTAAACTCAACTATCTCACTCATACTCGACCTGATCTTGCTTTTGCGGTTCAATTTCTCAGCCAGTTTATGAGTGATCTGCGTGTTCCTCATTGGGATGCTATGTGGCATACTCTTCGGTATGTCAAAGGCACTTGTTATCAAGGGTTGTTTTTTTAATGATGATCCTGATATGTCTTTGTCTGCTAATTGTGACTCTGATTGGGCGGCTTGCCCTAATACTCGACGTTCTGTCAGTGGGTACTTCATTTCTCTTGGGGGCAGTCCTATTTCTTGGAAATCCAAGAAACAAGCTACTGTTTCTCTTAGCTTTGCTGGCTGAATATCGATCTCTTCGCCGTGTCACACATGAACTTGCTTGGTTGACTCGGTTATTTGTGGAGTTTAGACTTGATAATCTTACTCCCGTTTCTCTCAAATGTGACAGTCAGGAGGCCATTCATATTGCTAAGAATCCAGTTTTTCATGAGCGAACTAAGCATATCGAGTTGGATTACCATTTTGTCCGCGAGAAGCTTCAAGCCGGTTTGATATTGCTTTCTCATACACGGACTTCTGATCAACTTGTGGATTTATTCACTAAGAGTTTGGCTGGTCAACCGCATTCAACTATAATTTCCAAGTTGGGGTTGTATACACCTCCAACTTGAGGGGGTGTTAGCGAACTTAGTTATGTTCGCTTGTTAGTGTAGGGGCAAACTTGTTAAGTTACAAGTTCGCCCGGTTTAGTTCAGTTTTGTTAGCTTTTATTTCTTTGTATATAAATAGCTCTTTTGTAATCATTATTCAAGTTATCAATCAAATCATTTCATTTTTACCCTCAATCATTCTCTCTCATTTTTTTTCTCTCGTTTATTATTCTCGCTTGTTTTAGCGATCATTCTTGATATCATAAAATTATGAGCATTGCATTCATGTGGTGTAGAGATTGGCCGGTGTTAGCTTTGTTTATTCTAAGTGTCATAATTAATCCAGTAACAAAGTTGGGCTTGGACCTAACAGGAAGGAATAAAGATTTAAAGAATTACAAGAGAAGTTCAAGTTACACTTTTGATTGTTCTTAAGTTAGTTTTGTTTTATAGAATAGGCTTGAGGAGTCAAAACCATCTACATCTTGGTGTCTCATTGTTATTTTTGTTTACATTTACCGGTTATATATTTGATTTTTGTTTTGAACGGCCAACAAAAGAACCAATTATATTAACAAAAGTAGCCAAAGGCTAGCTATGAACTACACCCACCAAATTAATATAAGAGAATGGCTAACCATTCATTTAGCAAAGGTTAAAATAACGTCAATGTTCTCACGATAAGAAAGTTTCTTTGGATCGATTACGGACTCATAAATACCCCCAAAATATTTATTTTTTCAAGGAGATTGGAAATAGATATCGGTTTATGAGAGTATCCGTAGTGGGAGCGTGAGAGGGGGGTGGCGTGAGCCACATAAGATTTTCACGACTAGGAACACCGCCCCCTAGGCGTGAAAAGGGGGACGTGGGGGCATTTCACGGGCGTTGAGCTTGTATTTTGTTTGACTTTTGAGTTAAATTATTATTTTTATTATTATTATTAGTTTTATTATCATTAGTTTTCTTATTATTATTATTAGTTTTATTATTATTATTATTATTATTATATGTTTTTAGTTTTATTATTATTATTAGTTTTATTATTAATTACTTAAATGCGGGCGTGAAACCACTACGCACCTTAGTGATTATGGGCAGTGAAAACCCTTGTGCTGATGTGGCGCTGACGTGAAGGGGCGTGAAAGAGAGGGGCATGAAACCACTACGTATAGCCTGATTGTGAACCATATCATTACGTGTCTTCCATATACACCACATTGTTGTTAATATTATAGAATAAACCGCCTTCTTCCTCTTATTTGACGTTCTTATGAGACTATGTAACTGTAGCATATATCTAATACCAAATGCATATATAGATGGAATGTTGCATCATTGTAATATGAGATTCCACATAGTTTGTGCCATACTACATGAGACAAAGACATGATCTGCATATTCCAGATAATCCTCACAACATCTACACATGACGGATTTGATCCTAATACCTTGTATCAAAAGCAATGTTTTCAGAACCGGACAGTGAATCAACCGTCTTAGAGCTCTGTTGGTCGGACCGGTTGAATCGGATTTAAGAACCCAATTACGTCATAAATAATATAAAAATTAAAACTATTTATAAGATACAAAATATAAAAACGTTTTTTTGTTTTATGTAAATTTTTAATTTTAATGACATATAAATGTTTAAATAAATAAAATATACAATTTGAAATAATAAATTAATCAAAAAATAAGACTTTGAAGTAAATTACAAAAATAAAATGTTTGAAAACCAGTCCGACCAGTAACCTGTCTGAACCGGTCGGTTCAATAAAAACGGTTTAACTACATCCAACCGGACCGGTTATATGTCCGGTTCCTGGTCTAACCGTTCGGTCCGATGCGTTTCTAAAAACATTGATCAAAAGTCTTCATGATATTGACTAGAGTAGGTTAGGATGTGCGATTAAGAACATATGACAAAGTACTGTACATGTATTCACGAAAACAAAAATGCATAGAAGTTATGACGTGACAAAAGATGACATGAAATAGATAGATTAGTGACAAGATAATTAGGACGACTATTATTTGTATAATGGTGTGGCTAGAGGTGCACAAATCGTTTTTCTTAAGAACCGGTTCTTACCAGGTCCGGTTCTAGGTCCGGTTCTTTGTTGAAAAACATGAACCTATGTACTAATTCTGGTTTTTCAAGAATTGGTTCCGGTTCTTACCGGTTTCGGTACTTTACTGGTTCCGGTTCTTAGCGGTTCCGGTAATTCAAGGTTGGTATTTAAAGAACGTATTTCCGGGTATTCGAAAAACTTGGTTAAACATATAAATATTTTAATTAAACATATAAATAACTAACTTAAAAAGTCCAATAACATTAAAAACTTAAAATGTTACAAAATATATAAATGTTTAAAACATAAACTCATAAAACATAGATAAATTATATAAAAAAACTATATTGTCTGACCCGTTTACCTCATAAAACCTTTTTTCACTTTTAGTTTTAACCAATTTAAGTTTTACCATTATTAAAAGTTTAAGCGTATACGCGTCAAGAATCTGTAAAATATAGATGGATTACTGTCACAAGACACAAGGGTAGAGTTGTTCAAATCGGGTATTCTCAAGAACCAGCTCCGGTTCTTACCCGTTCCGGTTCTAACCGGTTCCGGTTCCATGTCCGGTTCTTGGTTGAAAAACTGGAACCTATGTACCCGGTTCTGGTTTTTCAAGATCCGGTTCGGTTCCGAAAAAACCAGTTTTCGAGTTTAGTTCCTTGGACGGTTCTGGTTCTGGTTCTGGTTTTTTGTTCACCTCTAGCTGTTGCCACTTGAAATGAGTGTTATATATGATGTGCAAGTGTAGAACATATGAGAAATGATTACCAAAGTCATCGTATAAGTATTTAAAAAGAGTCGTAGCCATACGAAGAAAAACAAACATAAAAAATGATTAGTTTAGATTATCCTCTTAAAGGAAGATATTGTATCCGTGAGACATTGAGTCCAATTGAAAGTCTCATGATAATGATCAAGCTTTTTGTAATCGACTTACTTTTATATATCTAACTATATACACATGTATTAAATTAAGTTATTTAATAAAAAAATAAAAGTACAATAATAAAAAATTTTGTTTTCTTAATTAAGTAATAATTATAATTTATATTTTATTTTATTTTTTTTAAAACTTTTTTTAACATAATCAGGTTTCAAAATTCAAGCTTGCTTAAAATAAGAAAATTAGAAAATTTTAGTAAGAATAATATGATAATGACACGTGCCATTTTTTTAGAATCGTTTATTAGAATAAGGATTATAGCATCTAACTTATCTTCTATGTAATTAGGCCAAGGGGACTACCGTCGTAAAGCTTGGCGTAAAGATGACATGGCCGGCGTGGAACCGTAGAACACCGCGTCCCCTGCGTGTGGTCCACGGTCGTGGAGGGAGATCGTGAAGATTTCCACCGGCGTGGAACGGATTTGTAGCCGTTTTGGGGGGGGGGGGGGCTCTTAAAAAAACTAAGTTTTTAAATATATTTTATACTATAAATATAACCAATCTCAAACATATTTTTACTATCTCAAATACATATACTCTTCTATCAATCTCAAACCAATTTTCAATCCAACCCACACTCAATTCACCCTCTTCTGAATCCGAATGTGTCGCTCCAATATTTTTCCAAACGGTTGTCACAACTATCATTGAAATACTTAGAGACTATGTTGAAAGTTCGAACACGACTACGTACACACGAAGAGCCACTTTGAACCGAGATCGTGAAGCCGATCACGAGCGTTTATCTAAAGATTACTTTAGCGACGAGCTGCTTTATAACGCCGAGACATTCTGAAATCGTTTTCGTATGAGTAGAAGTTTATTTTTATGAATTTTTAACAATTTGGAACGGGAGATGGACTATTTCAAATTGAAATGGGATGCAAGAGGTCGAAGAGGTCGAACAATTTGGCATACAGATCCGGCTCCGACAAATTAGATGAAAATATAAAGATCGCCAAAAACACGGCACAGGTTTGTTTATACAAATTTTGTAAATGTGTAATTAATATCTATGGGCCAAGATACTTACGCAAACCGACTTCAAGCGACATTCAACAAATATACAAACATCATGAGAAGGTGCATGGGCTACCCAACATGCTTGGTAGCCTAGATTGTATGCAATGGGAGTGGATTAATTGCCCAAATGCATGGTGAGGGAAATATATGAAATGTGACCATCCGGCTCCAACAATTATGCTTGAGGCGGTCGCATCACAAGATCTATGGTTTTGGCATGCTTTCTTTGGAGTTGCGGGTTCAAACAACGATATAAATATGCTTAACCAATCCCCACTATTCAACACCATGGTTAACGGAACCGTACCTGATAGTTCTTTTGAGTAGAGAGGTACAAGATACAAGCATGACTATTACCTTGTTGATGGTATTTATCCCGAATGGTCTACCTTTGTGAAATCGTTTTCATGGCTGGAAGGTGAACCTAGAAAAAATTTCAGACGCCAACAAGAATCGACAAGAAAATATATTGAACGTGCTTTTGGTGTACTAAAAACAAAAAAATTCATATAGTGAAAAACTTAGCATGTGCATAGAAGCTCGAAAGAATACGACATGTAACGTACACTTACGTCATCCTACATAACATCAGGGCGGTCCTGAGGATTTAAGTGCCCCGGCCGAGACGGAAAAAAAGACCCATACAAACAAAAAATATAAGCTATTTTTTTTAAACGACGACTAATGTTATAGCAATAAACATAGAAAAATTTAAGGACCAAACAATCAACCATTACATATTTATTTATAAAGATTAGGGACCAATTATTACATATTTACATTATAATGATTAAACGGATTAGGGCCCAACCATTAAGTTATAAAGATTAAAAAGAGCTCCAACCATTATAATTATAAAGATTAAATAGATCTCCAACCATTATAATTATAAAGATTAAAGAGAGTCCAACCATTATAAAAATGGGCCAATATATTTTAAAGTTTTTATAAAAAAGTCCCAATATATAAAATTATATATATATATATATATAACATATTCAGAATTTTTAGGCCCCTAAAAAAGTGGGCCCTGGCCGGCGGGCCGGCTCGGCCTACCCAGGGCCAGCTATGCATAACATTATCACTGAGGATGAAGGTCGGGGAATTTGCGAATTCAACGAAGAATAATTTGAAGCGACAATTGGATTAGAGAAAGTTAGCGATGACCAACAAATTGTAAACGAACAATATAAACGCAACCGTGAGATACACAACAATTTTCGTCATGATTTGCTGTTTCATCTCGACTCGGGTAACAATTAAAGTCTAGTTTTATTATAAAGTTTATGTATTTTTATTATTTCCTTTTTTTATTATTAATGGTTTTTTTAGTTATTAATAAAAAATTATTTTCTTTTTAATTTATTAATCTAGTTTCTAATTGTTAAAACAAGTTAATATTAAATTAAATTAGAAAAAGAATGATGTGAAGATGTGAAATCATTTCCCTCAAATGTGAAGCGGTATGAAAAAGCTATGAAATATGATGTGGGACTGACATTAAAGGACGTGAAGGTGTGAAAAATATTGGTACTTTTCTTATCCATAGTTGAAATATATATTTGTTATAATACTAATAATTTTTAGAAAAGTGTTACCTCGACATTTTAATCTAATTTTTTTGGAAGACGAAATTATTTTTAATCTTGTGATTTCATGACCTTTAAACCCTTAGGTGTTCATAGAAGTTTTGTCTCTATCATTGGCCCACTAACCCAACGTCAAAATTTTAATCTATTTAATCGTTCATAATTACCACAACATCCTATCAACACAAATATAGTTTTTTTTTCCGAAAGGCAAATTTTTATAGAAAAAAAAACTAGCCAAATTGCCAAACACAAATATAGTTCTAATATCAACATAATAAAAAATTAAAATTTATAAGTATCAGAGTAGATTATTAAATGAAAATAGGTTGCTATTTAATGATATTAAATATTAATCAACATATACTTTTAAATGTTTGTTAAAATACATTAATTATGTATCATTACTTTATTTTTATAATTGAGATATTTTCTAATTCTAACCTATCGATACGAGACGTAGTCTACGGCTATGTGTATGTAAGGTTCCAAACCCGGGAACCTACTGGTTGGTATTGCCGATAAGCACAATAGTTCTAGACATCAAATCGTCTCATAAATGCTCCGGAAATAAAAGATCAAACACATATCCGGCGCCAAATCGTGTTAGACAAACAACTAGTCAAAACATTAACCACTTGCCAATCCAAGAGCCGTCAGCCTACTCTTTTTCCTTACCTGAAATACATACTAAAAGTCAGCTACGCTGAGTGAGTTCTATACTAAAAGTCAGCTACGCTGAGTGAGTTCTATAGTGAGTTTAAAAAGGGTAAACCATCCGAAAATCGTTATCGTTTCACAAAACCGTTTTCAACACGTTTCGCATTCAACAAAGTTTAATTCGTTCCCTACACAAAACTCATTTAAAAACAAATCATAAATATAAGTTTTTATGACTATCCGTGACAAGCGTCACCACCACCCCCAAGGGGCTCATCACTACACGCACGACACCCTTGTCAGAGTCCGCCGACATCATTTCTCGTTTACCGCAACGTCAGGTCACGACAAACACTAACCACGTTCAACCATTGTCGAAAACATACCACGTTTGACACTCTCGCAACATGCGTCACCCGCGCATATCAAATCAATACTCACATCAAACTACATCTCTCCCGACCGCCGCCGTCTTCTGTCGGACTTTGACAGCCATGCCGACCATCGTCGCACCACTACAGCCGCCTTCAAGTCTCCCCCGCGCCTTTTGTCGGCTTCCTTAGCCGTTTTTTCCACCATATGTCGTGCGAGCACCGCCATCGGGATCAGCCGTCGACCACCCCCCGTGGTCTCGGTCGGACTCCCAATCACAACCATCGTACCCGTTTCGATGTAAAAATTAAATAAACGTGTAGGGTTTAATGTAGGGGTGTTCAAAACCGGATATCCGAAATTTCGGATATCCGAAAATTTCGGATAGTGAATTTCACTATCCAAATCCGTATCCGAAATTTCGGATATCCGAAATTCGGATATCCGAAATTTCGGATATCCATTCGGATAGTGAAACGGATATCCGAAAATTTAAAAAAAATAAAAAAATATATAAAAAAAATATTTTAAAATTACAAAAACAATTAAAAACCTTAAAAAACATTAGAAAATATACATATAAAAATATATAAATATAATATATCGGGTTTTGATTCAAATTTTCTTATTTTTAAATAATAAAAACAATTAAAAAAAATATATAAATATAATATTTCGGATATTCGGATATCCGAACTATCCGAAATATCCGAAAATCACTATCCGAATCCGAATCCGAAAATTCGGATATCCGAATTTCGGATATCCGAATTTTCGGATATCCGAATTTTCGGATAATTCGGATTCGGATTTTCGGATAATTCGGGTTCGGTTTCGGATTCGGATTTTTTTGAACACCCCTAGTTTAATGATTATACCTTTGAATCGGCAGAACTCATGCGAATCGAATCTTCGGTCGAAGTCGTAACCTTCTCCTTCTTTTCTCATGGCCGCAAACACAAATGGTTAGCCACCCCCCCCCCCTTGCGTCGCACCCTAATAGGGTTTCCCTTAATGGCCAAGTTTGGCCTTTGGCGCAAACGCTCCCTCACGCTTCTCCTTTTCACGTTTTTAAATCAAACCTCGTTAGATCTCCGTTACATCTATACAATTTCTACATAAATACATTAACCTCCGTCATCTACAAACCCGGGATCTTACAATGTAATGGTCTCGTGAGCGGAGGGCGTGGGTTGACGTGGCGGACACGAGGAGCGTGGAACACCGCGCCACCTCTCCGTGAAATGGGGCGTGGGGCGGGTCTGTGAGGGTGGTCACGACGTGGGAGGAGCTCCTTCTGCGTCTCTCTGTGTGGCCCTATCAGATGAGAGGGTGAGGGTGTGAGGAGTTGCCCCATTACACATAGCCTTAGAGTGAAAACGTATCGTTAGACGTGACCCTTAATTTTATCAATTTTTTTTAGTTTTGGACACAAAAAATAATAATATAGAAAGTAAGAGAGTATTTATATAAGATCTAAAGTTATTCGTTTCTTGCTGTTAGAGAGAAAAATAACAACCCTTAACAAAAGTTGTACTTATTTTCTTTCTTCTTAAGTAAAGTAACATTTTAGAGTTTTACATTTTGTAATTAAAAGTGAATATATATATATATATATATATATATATATATATATATATATATATATATAGGGTGAGGTTCAAATGCTAACCAATATTTATGTGATAATCATGATAACCACTTTCAAATATAATGTTACGTATATGTAACAATTATTGTGTTAATGTTACACATATGTAAACACTATGTGTCACATATATGTAACATTATTTGGTACGTATACGTAAGACTCAACATTTTCGTATTTACTTTAAAAATATTTATTCAAGATACTTAAGTACTATTTTAACAATTAAAATAAAAAATAATTTATAAATTATGTGTTTTTTTATAGTGGTTAGCACGGTTATCACATAAAAAGTTGGTTAGTATTTGAACCTTCTCTATATATATATATATATAATAAAAAAAGGTTTTAAAAATAATAAGGGTAAAAAGAATTATGGGCTTAACATGTGCCCTTTTATTGTTTTTGATGGGAGGGCATATTGGTCACTGTGTCAAATATGTTAGCAATTGTGTAATGTAAGATCTGGTCATTGTGTCAAATATTTCATCATTGTGTTATATGTATTCATCATTGTGTTTTACGTTTTAGATAATTTTATGTTATTTTTGTCACTGTTTTTTATGTATTATATATATAACATAGTGATCAAAAATATTTGACACAATTATCTAACATTAGACACAATGACAATATCTGACATTACACAATAACCTGACATATTTGACACAATGACCAATATGACAAGACCTGACATTAGACATAATGACGAACAAATTACACAACTTTTTTCGTTTTTGCATATAATTACACTCTACTCGTTTTAAAGATAAAAAATACTCGTTTTCGTCATTGTGTTTTATGTTTTAGATAATTTATTGTTTTTTTTTACATTACACAATGACCAGACCTGACATTACACAATAATGTCAGGTCTGGTCATTGTGTAATGTTATGTTTGGTCATTGTGTCAAATGTTTTTCATCACTATGTTATATATAATACATAAAAAATAATACGAAATTATTTAAAACAAAAAACAAAATGATAAATATATATATATATATATATAACACAATGATGAATATATATAACATAATAATGAAATATATTTAATACAATTACCAGACCTGACATTACACAATTACCTAACATATTTGACACAATAAAAAATATGACCAGACCTGACATTAGACATAATGATAAGCAAATTACACGATGAGCATGAAAACGTATTTTTTCGTTTTTGTATATAACGACACTATACTCGTTTTAAAGATAAAAAATGCTCATTTTTGTCATTGTGTTTTACATTTTAGATAATTTCGTGTTATTTTTAACATTACACAATGACCAGACCTGACATTATTGTGTAATTTTAGGTCTAGTCATTGTGTAATGTTAGATCTGGTCATTGTGTATTGTCAGGTCATTGTGTCAAATATTTTTCATCACTATGTTATATATAATATATAAAAAACAGTGACAAAAATAACACGAAATTATATAAAACGTAAAACACAATGATGAAAATTATTTGACGTAATGATCAGACATGACATTACACAGTGACCAGACCTGGCATTACACAATGAGCTGACATAATTGACACATTGACCAATATGACCAGACGTGACATTACACAATGACCTGACATATTTGACACAATGACCAATATGACCAGACCTGACATTAGACACAATGACAAGAAAATTACACAATTAGCTAGAAAACGTATTTTTTTCGTTTTTGTATATAACAACACGATACTTGTTTTAAAGATAAAAAACACTCGTTTTTATGGTTTAACTTTTTTTTTAAAAATAATGTCATATGTAAAAGTTATGAACGTTTAAAAAAATGGGTGGAACTTGATAAAAAGTCAACAAAAATGGTAATGACTAAAATACCCTCTAACAACTTTTTCTTATACAATTTGATGTAATGGACCTAAATCCTTCTCACCCTTTTTATTTTAAAAACCCTTTTTTACTTGAAGCTAACCCTATATGTATATGGTAAGGTTTCATTGTTAACCCATTGTTATTGTGTTAACTCAATTAACTCTGTCAAAATCGATCTAAATGTCAAGTGAGGAAAAAAAGGACGGGAGATCTGACATGGAGCATAGTAATTTTGATCAAAATACCCTTTATCCTTTTGATCACTACCATATATCAATCTCAAATTATTTCCTAGTCTTCTTAAGCAAAAGATACTTTATAGAGTAAACTGTAGTTTTCATCCCTGAGGTTTAATGGTCTTAACATGTTTAGTGCACCCTTAACACTCTGAGTCTCTAACATTATATTTCTTAACGCTTTTAGTCCAATTCACTAAGTTCCTTAAGTTTTTTCATTTAAATCTTGTTAAATGACAAAAATACCCATCTTCTTCTCCACTCCACAACCGGCCGTCGCCACCACCATACAAAGGGTCGCCAGTAAAACGTTTCCATTGGAAATGCTTGTCTGCTGCCCTTCGATCCACCCAGTGGCCGTAATCCATCGTCGGAGCCGACGTCTCGCTGATGTCAACTCTGAACGCCGTCGCCGTGTTCCTAACCCGATCCGAGGCCGAAAAAGTGGGTCGTTTCTTGGTGTGGCTGAGTCAGTTGTCGCCTCCCTCTTTCTTCCGTCGTCGTAACTTCTATCGTCATCCTCAACACCACCGGGCGTCACTGCCGGAAAGACGTGACAGATCCTAGCTGACGCTGGATCTGAGTTGAGCAGCTTCATCACACCTAGCCATCGTCGAAGAGTGGTGGTGGCGGCAGGTGGTGGTCGGTCGGTGGTGGAGGCGACAGCTGGTGGTGGTGGAGTGGGGAAGAGGAGGGGTATTTTGGTCATTTAACAAGAAATTAATTAAAAAAACTTAACGAAGTTAGTGAATTGGACTAAAAGCGTTAAGAAATATAACGTCAAGGACTCATAGTATTAGGGGTGCACTGAACTTGTTAAAACTATCAAACCTTAAATACAAAAACTACAGGTTACTCTAGTTTATATTTGAATCTCCTCTGCATTAATAATATATTTAATTTTAAATTAACATATATACCTTTACTAGTTTTAAACCCCGTGTACACACGGGGTGAAACGTTAAAATTATATTGATAAAATATCTTAACACATTTTTTATACACATTTGATATCAAACTTAAATAAAAAACTACTAATTAAATATTAGCAGACTTTATTTTAACACATATTTATTTAAAATACAAAAGTAATATTTTTAAATTTCATATGTAAAACTAAAGTTTTTGTTTTTTATTGATAAAATTTTAAAAACTCGCTTTTAGATAATAAAATTTAAAAACTCGTTTTTTTAAATATCCTATTTTTTTAAAAATATTTACTTTTGATGATAAATTTTATAAAAAAAAATGTGAGTCAATAGTTATAATGATGAAATTGATTTGGTAAATGTTTATTTATGTAATCTTTTTAAAAAAATGAGTTAAATATGGAAATATTTGATTGAGGATGTAAATGTGGTTTTGGTGGGAAAATGAATGTGATGATGAATATGGTGTTGACAAGTGACACAAAATTTAGTTTTTTATTATAACTAGCTTAGACCCCGTGTAATACACACGAGATGAAAAATATCAATACATAAATTTCTCAAATTTTATTTATGTATTTTACAGGTATAAAAATGTATTACCATACATATATTAAGGATAGAAAATAAAATTCAAAATTTATAAAAAAAAATATAATTGGTTTCAAAAATACGTCAATTACTATTTAATTTAATTTGAATTTCATTTACTATTGGATTGAAAATAAAAATTATATAATTAGGTTTTAAAGTTTTTTATAATAAAGGATAATTTAAAATAAATGTGTTTTATTAGTATAATTAGTAATTTAGTAAAAAATATGTGTGCATTTAATAAGAGTAAGAGACGAAAAAAAAATTATGAGATTAAATATGTTGATGACATGTGACATGCAAAACCTTTATTTATTATATAGTATAGATAGAGATAGGAAATTTTTTACTCTAGTCAAATCAAATAAACTTTTATATAGTGTTTGGGATTACTTTTCAAAACAACTTATTAACTTATTATCTTTTGAAATAAGGTAATAAGTTATAAGTTTGTTTGGTAAATTTAAAATAAGATGAAAGATGTGAGAAGAAAAAGTAATAAGTAATAAGTAAGAAATTCTTACTTTTAGTGGAAAAGTAATAAGTAGGTTAAATAAGTAATCCCAAACACCCCCTTACTTTAGTTACATAAAACAAATTTTGCTTTTTTCCGTTAACCACGTCAAATAATTTTTTATTTGCTTTAGTCATGTCAAATAATCCAATTAATTGGTATTTTAGACAATCGTTTTTGGTATAACTAAAAAAAAATTAAATTAAATTAAGAATCTATCATTTATTTGCTTAATCATTCATTTTAAGAAGAAACACATACTACGACTCGATATAAAACGAAAATCTATCCCATTTTATCTTACATTCATATATATATATATATATATAATATAACCCTAGATTTAAAAAGAAAACAAAGAACAAATTATATATAATACGATACTGTAGATATAAATAAAATTAAATGTTATAAAAAACCAATCCCAACGCCAAGCTTCCTACCATCATCTTCTGACTCTTCAATTTCTTTGCTCCATTCTGCACAATTTTGGTTTTCACCGTTCATCAGATCTTGATCCATATCAGAAGTTATTAATACTGAAATCTGAATCCTAGACGTTCGTAATGTTTTCAATTGTAACTAAATAATTTATTTGAAATTTTATAATGTGTCAAAAGAATTAGAATATAAAAATGTCTAAAATAACAAAATTGCCCCTTAAAATTAACAAAATATAAAACAAAAATCCAAACTTAAATATCAATAAAAAAATGTTAAAAAAAACGAAAACGGCTAGGTTATCAGGTAAATTATAAATATTCAGCTTTTATTTCAATTGAAAGATTTGTTTGGAATTAATTCCAATTTCTAGCGAAATTTAAATTTCAATTTCATTGAATTTCCGTAAATGTTAAGAAATTACCTCGTCCGCGGAGGCGTCGGCTGACGGGCCGGGAGAAGGAGAATCGGTACTCGTTCCAGGAGCTTCGCTTGGAGCCGTTGATCCCGCCGTCACTGGTGGGGGTGCCGGAGCGTTGTGCTTCTTTTGTTTAGTCTTCTTCTTGCTAGGCGCCGGAGCAGGAACCGCGGCGGTCGGAGCAGCCGCCGGAGCTAGAGGAGACGAGATCGGAGAACTTACCGGTTCTGGAATAGGTGGAGATAGAACCGATGGTGAGCTCGCCGGAGTTTTAGCGGGAGGATCCGATAACGCCGGTGCAGGAACGGCAGCTGTAGGGCTCGTCGCCGGAGATATGGTTGGAGCTGATATCGGTGTTTCCGGTGCCTTAGTATTCGAAGGTGAAGAAACAGGAGCTGTGGTAGTGGGCGATGGAGTATTAGTCGGAGAATTAGCCGGAGCATTGGTTGGAGAATTAGCCGGAGCTTGACCTCCGACTGAGGAGACAATGACGCCAATGAGCACTAGAACAAGGCCGTTTTTCCGATCCATGATAGTGTAGAGAGAGAGAGAGAGAGAGAGAGAGAGAGAGTGATTTGGAGAGAGAAAGAGAGAATTGGAAGAAAAGGATAGTGAGAAGAGGTCAGAGACCAAGTATAAGTAGCATTCAAGTAAAACAACATTTTATAAAAAAAAATTAAAAACATTTTTAACCTTATTAATTGATTATTAATTACTAGTTGTAAATCTACTCGCTTGCTCAGAAAAAGCTCTGTTCTAAGACCATTCGTAGTAGTTTCACGTCCCATTTTTTCACGACCCGTTACGTCAGCGACACAACAGCACAGATGCTTTCACTACCCAGAATCAATAAGATGCGTAGTGATTCACTGCCACGTCACCCACTGCATTAATGGGTGAACTTTTCTTTTAATTTATTTTAATAAGTTTTTTTTAAACAATTGATATTATTTTTTAAACAATTAGTTATCATCCGAAATGTCGATCAACTTTGTTTTCGTTAAAAATAGTTTTTTTTTAAACAACTCCGTTTTCGTTAAAAATTATACCTGGATGTTTAGAAAAATAAAATAAACAAGCTCATGTATTTTGTTTTTTTAAATAATTATCGAAAATGATTTATTTGAGAAAAACCAAATTAAGTCGTAAACTAAGTATCTAATTAAAAAAAACAAATAAGAAATGGTTTGTTGTCTCATTTTGATTGGTGATGTAAGGATGCACATTTACCCCTTTGTCGTTAAAGTAACCACGCCACAAGGGTTCACGCCCCTTTTCATGCTTGCTGGGGTCGTGTTCCACGCCAGTGAATTATCAAGGTGGCTCACGTCACCACCTTCACGCCTCCACTACCGATGGCCTAAGGGTGGAGTGGTAGAAACCCTTGAAGCCTAAACTACTATAAAGATTAGCCAATTGAAACACGACATGTAATGACTAATAACACGTCATTTTTACCTAAACTACCCTTAAGCGCAAGGGATGAAACCTAAAGTACCCTAAACGCAAGGGATGAAACCCTAAAGTACCCCAACATTTTTTTAAAACATAATTTTATTAACTAAACTAGCCTTTTTTAAATTAAAATTTTACAACCCATTTTAAAAAATAAAATAAAATACATTAAAATTAACTTAAAAATTAAAACAAAAAAATTATAATTTTTATAAAAATTATATATAACTTGTGTTAAAGTAAGTTTAAAATAAAATAAAATTAAGAATTATAACTTATGTTGAAGAATTATTTTAATTAAGATTTATTAAAATAAAATAAATAATAATATTAAAATAATTAAATTTCATCATAAAATAGTAAATAATAATCATCCCCAAAGTCAAAATTCAACCCGCAGAAGTTCTTCTTTGCTTAAACTTCGGGTTCACGAACTCGTGAAACTTACCCATCGTCCAACCCATGCTACATGCGGTGGTGTTACCATGAAGCTGCCCCAACCAAAGCCCCACCCCTTCCATCCTAAACATCAAAACACAAATAAAAAGAAACATGTAATAAATAAATTATATCTGAAAATCATGAAAATTTGATTATTAATTATTGCTACAATATGTAAAAGATGTCCTTTTAGTTTCTAAGTTATTAATTTATTTTGTTAAAAGAATATACAAGTCAAATCACAATTTTATTTAGTAATATATTAAAATTTAAAACAGTCGTAAATGCAGAAAAATAGAAAATTTAGAAGTGTGCTTCTTTTATTTGAAGACGTGTTTCAGGTGCATGTTAAGGTACCGCTCAACCGACAGATTATGTTTTTTAAAAAAAAAACTTTAGGTTTATATCATTTGCAATTTAAACCTGAACTTTACAAAACTTACAATTACAACCCTAACTTCTTTTCTCACTTTATTTTGTAAACCTTTTTCATTCATTCTCTTGAAACAAGTCTGTAATGATTATAATTTATTAATTTCATAACTCGCAAGCAAAATGATAAACATTGATGGATCATGAAAGTATATTATAGAGGTTTGGTAAATATATTCTTGAATATGTTTCTATATATACATTTGGTTATTATAAAGGATAATGCCATTATTAGCAAGTTTGTAAATACATTTCAAAATTAAGATATACTAAGTTCAACAACGAGTTACCGAAAAAAAGTTGAAATTTCATACTATCAAGAATCGATTAAACTTTAGAAATTAAACATTAAATTATGAGTCTGACAGTGAGCCAAAGCAATGCAACCATATGGTCAGACATTTACCGACTCCATTTTCAAATTTGATCATGGGTATTGTCGTCCTACACTAATAAAATGTTATAAGATTTTGAAACCGGATATTTTCAGTATTGTTTACTTAATAATTTAGTTTAACTGTTATATTTACTTTGTAGACATAGATTTGTTTTCTTGTCAACATATAATAAATCATAAAGGTTGTTGGTGATTGATGACTCATATATATAAACAAATAGTTGATGTGTTGTTATAAATAAACGGTTGTTTAATGTTTGTACTAACAGGCTGAACTTTATGGGTCATTTATGCAATTTATTTAAAGTATAAGGGACGTAGACGCTGTTAACATTAGCCCAGGGGTGCTAAATGGTAAAGTGCACCTCTTCCACCGCTATGGTGGGACCAGCTGGGGCCGATCATTTTTTGTCTTTTAGTAAAATTAAGCAAGCAACAAAATGTTTCGAACGTAAGCATCGTATAAATGCACCAAAGAGATGCTTTCTATCTCTTCCTTCCCTTTTTATATAAAAAATCTACTATTGCTATTCAGCCACAGGCGTTGCGGCGTATTAACTGATGCTTGCGATGGGGCGTAAAACCGTGAAAAAACTAACGTTGAAACGTCACCACGAACCCGCGAGTTGAAGGGGGCGAGAGGCATGAAGACCATGAAAAAGATAAGGCCGAAACGTTGTAGCGAAGCGAACCTGCATGTTGAAGGGGGCGTTGATAACATAAGTAACTTTATATAAGAAAAACGAAACCTATACGTCGATGATAACATTATAAACTTATTTACACAAAAAGACGAAACCGGCGTAAGTACGTTGCAGCATGGCCGTTAAAGAAATTCACTTCCGAACGTTGATAAAAATAAGCGTGTCGCAACGGAAAAAGAACGTTATGGTTAAAAATATTAACTTTATAAAAATAAGCACGTACAAATTTGGATTTTATAAAACATCATATTAAAAAGTTGTAAAAGGAAAATCGTAGAAAGAGAAAAAAAGAAAAAAAAAATTGGTAACCAGTTAGATTATTCTAAGTGGCATAACCCACTGACCATTTAAATTAAGATATAGTAAATTACAGAGGTACAGTTGAAATTACAAGGGTAAAATTGAAACTTTGAAGACTTGAGTGAGTAAAGTTGAAACTTCGAAAATTGGAAGGGTAGAGTTAAAAGTTGGAACTTTGAAAATGGGGGTGAGTTTCGTAATTTTAATAGAAAAGTATGTAAAAAACCGGGGTGAAACTCTAAATAAATTATAAGGTGAACCCCTATACAAAGTGATCTTGCCAAAATGGGGTAAGTGATCTTGCCAAAATGATGGTGGAAACAAATAAACACATTGATTGTTGGTCTATCGTTTAATTAAGTTATCATTAGTTTTACCGGTTGTAACGACAAGTGTTGAAAGATGTTTTTCTTCAATGAAGCATGTAGACGGAATTGCGTAATAGGATGGGTGATGGATACATGAACGATTCATCCATTTGTTGCATAGAAAATGAGTTCTTTCAACAAGTTCCGGACGAAGATATAATGCAACAATTACAAAAGATGAAAACTTGTATGGAACAACTATAGTTTTTTTAATTCATAAAGACTATTTTATTTATATTTTGTGTCTTTTAATTTCTAATGATGATGTTTTTTATTATTGTATCGTATATTTGTTATGTGATGAATCTTACCCGACCCGAACCATCGAACCTACTCATAACAAAACGCGTGACAACATTTACATCAAGTGACGTAACAAATGGTAGTACTCTTGCACCAAGTTGCGCACGAATGATTGTACTTTTGTAACAATGTCTAATAGGTGCAAAATTCGTAGTACTTTTGCATAAAAGTGGTATTCGTTTTGAGCTAATGTATAGTGCGCAAAAATGATCTACATGTTTAGTATTGATTGAGTTTACTTTTATTATAAACATTTTAACGGTTAAATCGGTAAATTAAAAAAAAGTCGGTAACCATTTTATTTTATATGCAATCAAAATTATTATTTTTGTGACTTTTTAATAGTACTTTTATTGGATTTGGAGAAATTAAATTGATTTTAGTCACACGTAATTTTCTAAAAGAAAAATCATTTAAATGGCAAGTTGATCAAGAAAAATTATCAAAATAGGCGGTGACTTTTAAATGTGTGGGATATGGAGAGGTGTCCGCTTATCAGAGTCTGGGATATTGAGGTGTCGGCTTATCTGAGAGTGGGTTATGGAGGTGCCAACTTATCGAATGGTAGACTATGAAGGTGTCAGGTTGGCATTAGCTTTTAAATTAGTTTCAAGTTGGCTGTGGAGGTGACAGATTATCCGAGTATGGGCTATGAAGGTGCCGGCTAAAACGTTTTTATGATGTGTTTGATTCGAAAGTTAAGAAATATAAAAATAAGTATGAGAGTGTAGTTGGTGTTTATTTTAAGATATGTTTAAAAGGTTCTCACATTACAAAACAAATATTAATTTAAAAAACAACTAGCTTAGAACCCGTGTATTACACACGGGGTAAAAATATCAATACATAAAATTTTTAAATTTTTATATATATATTTTACATATGTAAAAATGTATTACATATACTAAGAATAAAAAACAAAATTCAAAATATGTAAAAATTAATATATAATTAGTTTCGAACATACGTTAATTACTATTTTATTTAGATTGACTTTCATTTACTATTTGATTAAAAATAAAAGTTACATAATTAGATTTCAAAGTTATTATAATAAGGGATAATTTAAAATAAATGTGTTTTATTAGTATTTTCTTTAAAAATATATTATTATTATTAAAAAAATAGAGGTGTATTTAATAAGAGAGAGAGAGACGAAAAAAAATGATGACAATGAATATGGAGGCGACACATGACATTGAAAAACCTTTATTTATTATCCAGTATAGATATATTACATCTTCTGTCTTTAATTTTTTTTAAACTTGTATGCAATTTTAATCTCACGTTGTTTCGACATAATTAATTTTTTGTTATTTGTATAAAATGTTTTTGGGTGAAAAAGTTTGGAAAATTGTTTTTAATAATCCAAACTATTACTCATTGGCTGATAATAATTCAAACTAACAGTTTGACCGGTTTAGGGTTTAGAATGTCCATTTGACCGGTGATAATTTCAACTTTTACTTTTGTTGTCAATGACAGTCCCAGTAGCATAATCATCATATATTTACATTCGATTTACACTCAATTTCCACTCGATTTCGCTTGTACGTTTCTGCATTTTCATTTAAAATCGTCATAAATAAGTGTAAATCGAGTGTAAATCTATGACGAATTGATGATTATACTATGTTGAAAATTAGACCCAAGAACACGAACACAATATTTGATATCAACAAAGATCGACTCTTTCTTGTTATTAATTGTTAACAAGATAAAATATTGTGTTCCTACTCCTTCTCTCAATAAAAAACCAGGGTTCTTGATTGCCTACTTAACACGAAAAGTTCTTGTTTTTCCTACTCCTTCAATCAATCAAGAAAACGGGTTCTTGATTGCCTACTTAACAAGGAAAATATTTTGCCTTGTTCTTTCTTACTTGCTTTCTTCAAATCTTCATGAAGATCACGTTCTTGCTTCCTTTAAACCTTCTTAACAAGAACAGATTTTGCTCCTTCTACCATCAAGTTCTCGACTTAACAGTTCATACCAACCAAGAATCCTTTGCTTGCTACCATCTTTTTTTTCTTTCTTACTTCGATCACTACCCTATTCCTTCTTCGTCTTCAACCCTGCAACTAAAGGGCTACTTCCCCTATCCGAAAAACGACTCTCAAAATTGAGGATACTAATTGTTGAAAATCAGGCCCAAGAACACGAACACGGTATTTGATCTCAACCAAGATAGACTCTTTCTTGTTATTAATTTTTGACACACTTACAATGATTCATAACCCATCTATTTATACTAAAATAAACTTGCTAACAAAGTCTTCTAATCCTACTAAAATATTTAAGAGATAACCCAAACAAATAATAAAACCAAACTTCCTAATTCTATACTAATTCTAATCCTAACAAACTTACAAAATAACCATTCTTATCGCTTCAAAGCTCACGGTTCCCATGCTTATCCTCCAAGTTTTCGGCCCAAGCTTCCTCCTCAAACTCTAATCGTTCCTTTCACATGTGAACTCAAAGAATTTAACCAACATGCTACTGGGACTGTCATTGACAACAAAAGTGAAAGTTGAGATTATCACCAGTCAAACTGTTAGTTTAAATTATTATTAGCCAATGAGTTATAGTTTAGATTATTAAAACCAATTTACCAAAAAGTTTTGAAAAAAAGAAGTTAATGATAATCCAAACAACGAACAGAAAGAAATTTCTAGTTTAGTAATGAAATTTGCTATTTAATTCTTTTTCGCAGTTAAAATTTTCACATGTTCGGTGCAGTGGTGCATTAATTCTTTTTTACTAAGTCAAATTTACAAGATCACTTTGAAATATGTAGTGCATATCTTTTATTCTACTTCACTGGTTCAATTTCACAGACACGCATTACATGAATCACAAACTTGGAATGCACATTCTTGCTTCTTCGTACATGCATGTTACTGTATTATTCAGTACGTATTAATTACCAAAACTTCCTTACTCACAAAATCTCACTATTCATCAATGTACAACTTTTTAATGCGCTATGTACAATTTTTCAATGCAACAAACAAAAAAAAATTTGTTTTTACTATTATAATAACAATTATTATTTACTTATAATAATAATAATTATTATTTAGTTTGTAAACGATAACTTTTTTTCACGATTCCGGTTTTCTATTACTTTATTTTATAAGTTTTCAATTACGTTAATTTCTTACGCGATTTAACAGACACAATTAGAAATTATATAATTATTTAAATAGTATTGGGGGGAATAGTATCCCACCAATAAGGGGGTGACAAATTTAATTTTTTTTTTATTTAGTTTTTCTATTTCACCCCTCATACTATATATATTATACGCTTTTAACCCGTTTATTTTTCTAATAATTTCGTTTTTCCGTAATTACTTCCGTTCATTAGTTGATATTAAAAAACGGAATGCGCGGCTTTTTTTAGTTTTTTTCCCAACGTACCGGTATAAATTTTATTAAAACGGAGATGTATTCAAAATCGAGTACTTTTTTTCTATCGTATGCTATAGCAAGTATGCGTTTCGACGTAAGTTTATCCCTACAAACCAGCCAAACCGGGTAAAAATCAAACTCTCGCCGCATAGCGCGGGTAAAAAAACTAGTTAAAATAAAACAATAGGGTGTTCCCCGTGCGATACGTTAAAAGACTGTATTTATGAAGGAAAAACACTCGTTTTTTGAAAAAAGAAAAAAATCAATCATAGGGTGACACGTGGCATGGAGGTCCAACGGGGATGAAGCACTATTTCTATCTATTACACATTTACCAATAAAATATTTTTTGTATACGTAAGAGTAGTTTTTTTTTTCTGTTCACGTATATGTGTTACGTGTACGTAATCCAATACTTAAAATGACTTTTTTGGTAAAATTGTTTAATATTATAATGATATTTTTATAAATAAATAAAATAAAAAATAATTATTTATATATATTTGGTTAGAATTTGTTTTCTTAATTTTCACATAACTATGTGTTTTTGTCATCAACCCTTCTTTATAAATATAGAAAAGAAAGAAAAACCAAGATCTCATATGTTAAAAGATATAACTTAGTTTTGAGAAAACCACATAGTTATGCGAAAACCACGATACCAACAAGTGCCAATCCAATAATGTATAGATTTTTTTTATCTTTTTAATTTATTTTTAAGAGTATTAATGTAATAATACATATTTTACTGAAAAAAATCATTTTATGTATTGTGTTTTACCCCTTCTCATCTCCTCAATGAGAATGTTGTCTGATCCTACCACCTTAGCCCCGTCCCATCTCCTAAGAGAGCTCTCATCACCTATTCTGTAGTAATATTACGACAATAGCAGTTATTTCACCTTCTTTTTTATGATTCCTACTAATGTCGAAATGATCTTGAAAAGGCTCAAACTAACTTGGCTTGAGATAAATTTACTCCAATATTTTTTGTTATAAGCAACAGGTTACTTGAAAAATCTTTAAAGGGCATTGTTACCTATTTCCTTATAATTCCCAAATGTAACATTATATCTTATTTTGATCATCTCACTTTCTTATAACTCATCACTGTCACAAAAATGTATAATATTCGCTACAAAAAACTTCCTCTCAAGTGACAAACTTGTTTGATGTCAATAATCTTGTCACTAATATCAATATTGTTGGTCACCATAAATCAGGTTATTGAACTTTGGTCATGGCTTGCAAATGTAGCGTAAGTTATCATTAAACGGAATAACATGAAAATAATATGTTAAGTTTTTCTGATTTAGTGACAAAAATTAGTGAAAAACTAAGGTACTAAGTTTGAAGGTTAGAGACAAAAAATAATGGCTGTGAGCCTAGTGTTTGATGGCCGGATTAATAAATTAAAGACTAGATCGATAATGATGTTGATAATAAAGTAAATAATAGTTTTATTAATATAACTGTGTATTAAATTAGAGTTTAAATGGATGTAAATAACGAGCAAAAGGGTCGGTAAGAGAAAAGCACGCGTGATCCACTCCCCTCATATGCAACCCTTTTCCTGATGACCACTCCAGAAAGGAAAACCCTAACCGGAGAGAGATCTACACAAAAAGAGAGGCAACGCCTATAGACGCCGTCGTAACACGCATACACAGGTCGGCGACCATCCACCACCTCTCCGTATAGCCGGAGTCTAGCCAAAAAAGCTCACACAAGAGGCAAAGCGAAGTGAGAGAGATGCATTTTAGGTTAATGAAAGAGGAATATCTCTCATATGAAGATCCGGGATGGAATACAACTGTCCAAAAAGAAAAAGAAGCATATTGTATAACATGCTAGGCGAAGGTCATAGGGCATAGATAGGAAGATAAGAACAATATGACGCTGCTTTAAAAGAAAAAAATTAATTATATTTTAATGGACAATACCAATATAGCAGTAGTAGGCTTGTACCACCTGCATTAGTCCTTCTAAACACTGTTAACAACCTATTAAAATGTATGTGTTATGTGTAATTAGCTGATGGTATAAATGATATATATTAAAATAATCTTAGGAATAAAATTATAAAATATTATGTCAATATTATAAGCCTGGTTAACCATAGTAGCGAACCAAGATGCATGTGTGAAGATATTAAGATGTGTGAATATATAATAATAAGACCAATTTTCAAATTTCATGCAGCACAGTCGAGCCATTATCGGGTTTCTATGGGTCACTACAACCCGTTGGGTTGGGCCTAATTAGGGATATCCCCTACACTTCACCGGTTGGGTCGGGCCTAAATGTGGGAATATAATAAGACCAATTTTTAAAGATGGACCAAAAAATTTATCCCGAGAGACAACCTTCACAAGATCCAAAATTACAACCTTGAAGATATTATGTCATCCGTAATGGTTTCACGTCCCTCTCTTTTATGCCTTGTCATGTTAACACAGGAACAAACACTGCCCAGAATCACTAAGGTCTGTAATTGTTTCACTGTCATGTCATCCACTACATTAATGAGTGAACTTTTTTTTAATTTAATTTATTAAATTTCTAAACAATTGATATTAGTTTTTTTTTAAAACAATTATTATCATCCGAAATGTCGATCCAAATATGTTACAAAACCACTTACGAGATCAAAAATAGTTTTTTTTAAAACATAATGGAAAGCTAAGGATTATGACCAAGAGGTGCTAACAAAAAATTTAGTCACTTGCCACTTGCCATTTAGGAAATTTTGATCACAATGGTATAACCTACCAAATACCACATAATAATGGGATTCAATAGCCATGTTTGCGGTAAGCCAAAATGGATTAACAAATATAAAATACGATATTAAACATCTGCGACGCAACTTATATTATTATCATTATTTATATATTAAAAAATAAAACACGAGATTAAAAATTTGTGTCGGAAATTCCGACACATTTTGTTAGAAATTATGGTTTTATTTTTCGTCGCAATTGCGACGCAAAATTTTACGACACAAATTTCCTTAGCAAACCATCCATTTTCTAGTAGTGCAAGCTTGTGGTCTTGGTTGGAACTAGTCTCTACCTCGTGTAGAAGTTGAAGAAAAACAATAAGATCCGAAAGTTCTTAGATGATCATAATATGGAGACTTCCCATGAAGAACTTGATAAGGAGTTTGTTTTGAAGAGCTTTGTGGGGAAAATGCTAACAACTAAACAACACCAAGAATTAAGTCTAAGATCAACTGCAATGCTTGATTCAATATCCAAATCAGTTACAGCTTTATTCATGAAATAGGAAATGATTACAAAGAGGATTGAATCTGAAATGATTCAACTGAATAGAAACAAGAATTACATTACAGGAATAATTAAGAACTAAGAACTTCAGCTACTTAACTAACTAACAAGGTTAACAAACTCATTAACCCAAGTTACACAAAATACCCTCACGTATCTATACTATATAATAAATAAAGGTTTTAGCGGACACTTGTCAATCTCCTATGCATCATCAACCTTTTTTTCCCGCTTTTCTCTCATATTAATTACACAAATTTCTTAAGTTGTTTTTATATTTTTTTTGTTTTTCACTTCTCTATCCTATTAAATAATAATGATTTTCTTAAATCTTTTTACAAAACGTTTTTTTATTTAAAAAAAAATAGGTTTGTTAATAAAAATTTTTTTATATATTGAACATTTTTTCATTTTTTTATAAAATAACTGTATAACGTTTTCTAAAATTTGTATTAAAAAACTATATTATATGTCATAAAAATGTAATATGTAAACTATTTATTACTTAGTATATAACATTGTATTTATTTAACCCGTATAATATGCGGGGTTCTAACCTAGTAAACATTAAAAAAATTATATATGACGTCACGTACAAATCACCTCCCTCGACAAACTAAACAACATTTTATTGAACAAAAAGCTGCTTCAACCATTCAGATGTCCGATGGCATGTTTCCTCCGTCCAACGTTACTTTCCTTCGAAATGCCTAATCCTGTCTCCTTTTCATTCAAACCGGTTTGTTTGACCATCGAAATCCTCGAAGAAACCGTACTTTCAATCACACTCGCACTGCATTTACATCCCGCAAACGACAATATCCGCTTCATCTTTACATTTTCATCTTCATTTCGCATGTTTTGACTTCTCTGGCTCCGATTCCTCAGATCCGCCAACCCGATTTCTTGCGGTTTTAATGGACCCAATTGCAATAAGCTCCATTTTGACGATGATGTCGGGTACGAGTGTCGGAAGCTCCGGGTTCGGATCTTTGGTGTTGGACTCGGGTGGGAATGGAACTGGTTTCGGTTACCGGGTAATTTGTACCCGTTGATTTCGGATCCTGACGTGCTACTACGAGTGCTGCTGCTTCTACTGCTACCAACACTAACGGGTTCAGATCTTGAAAACGATGCGGATCGGGTGATATCCCGGGTTCGGGTCATCGGCAAAGTAACCGAGTGTCGTAACGGAAGAATTTGACCACGGAAAAAAAGAACGTCGGCGGAGCACATTTTATAATTTTCCGGAGAGTTTGAGCTGCTGAGGGCGCCGAAAGCGAAGTCTTCTTCGTTTTGCTCGTCGGAGAATCGTTTAATTTCTTGATGGTTTTCTTCCGGGCTTCCGTTGGTGGCAAGATCAGACAGAGATAATGCTTCGTCATCGTCGGTTTGGGGTTCGGGTTGTTCTTGGTTTTGATGGGAGCGAATTCGAACCCAATTCTCGACTAGAAAATTTTCCGGCGAATCTTGTTCCATTAACGGTAATGTTTTGAATGTGTAGAATTTGACGGTGTAACAGAAAGAAAGTTAGGATTCTTTATAGCGATGGAGGCAAATATATTTGAAATTAGAGAGAGTTGAAGTGAGAATGAAAAAGACAAAGCGAAAACCAATAAGAAAAGAAAATATATATTTAATAAATAAATAACTCGTCTAAAAATATTTTTTTTATTAACTATTTAATACTTTTTTATTAATTTTTATTTAAATTCTCTTTTTATAATTAATATCTATTTAATGATTATTTTATTTAAATTGTGTATTACACGACTTTTTTAATCTAACAGAGTAATATATATTTTAAAGGATCAAAAAAATGAATTCAAAATCTTTTTCATAATTTTTCTAGAATATTATTCAAACTACATCAAAATAAATAAATTGTTTTAAGAAAGTATTTTGAAAGTTGTAAGAAACTATTTTAAAATGTTTGTAGCTTTCATCCATGACTACATTCACCTTTTTAGGGTGGAGTCAATAAATTCTTTCTTAGATTAAAATAATAACGTTTATAGTTTATGCGTAAAATCAGCAAGTTTAAATTCAAACTAGTTTCGAAGAGTATTATTGCTTTTACATTTTAGTAACGGGTTGAATAGTTTGATGAAGTATCCATCAAATAAAAAATCAACTATGGTAAATAGTGAATACATTAAATAAGTTTTGGAATTTAATTACTAGTTTGAATGCGGCAAATGAATTGGTTATATGATGTTATTGAAGACAAAGAGGTTGTGTTGTAGTGGTTGAGGTGAGGCCTGAAGTCCGAAGGGACCCGGGTTCAATCCCTGTCACCACCATTAATTTCTGCGGCATCGCAAATGAGACATTTTAGGCTGATGCACCAGGGTTTTACACACGCAGATCCAGGGTTCGAGCCTCGGCTCTCCCTCAAGCCCGGAAGGGGCCGTATTGGGTGGGGTTTTTCCTTGAAAGCTCTCCAACTCTGACGCTAAGTGGGCCCAGTTAAGACAACATATTGGCCGGAGTTGGACGAGGCTCTCCCATGTGACGGGGGGTGCGACGTCGCAACATTCAATGTTCGCCTTTAAAAAAAATGATGTTATTGAAAATTAAGAGATCATTCGATCTCCAGAGACCAGGTTCAAAACTTTCTTATCTAAAAATTTTAGATAGTTATTGCCGTTAAAAAAAACATTCATATTTTCTAAATTATGTTGTGGATTCAAGGATGTTTCATTTATACGTTTAAAAACATATAAAAATATATAGTAGTTATGTAGAATTATAAAGATTATATATCCTTTTTCTAATAAAACAGTAAATGGTTTTGCCACTTGGCATCACCATATTCCATCTCACAAGTTTTTCTCCCCAAAACCATTTATATCATTTATTTAATATTTTTATATTTACCTATTTTTTTGAAAAATTAAATAAATAAACATTTAACAAATCAATTCATCATTATTACCACTGGCTAACATATTTTTTTTTAAATTATCATCAAAAGTGAACATTTTTAAAAAATCAAGAATTAAAACATAGGGATATTTTAAAAAAACGAGTTTTTAAAGTTTTATTATTAAAAAATGATTTTATAAATTTTATAATCAAAAAACAAGATTTTTTAAATTTTACATATAAAAGTTGAAAATACTACGTTTGTATTTTAAATAAATATGTGGTACAATAAAGTTTACTAATATTTAATTAGTAGTTTTTTAATTAAATTTGATATTTATAAATATTTTTTTTATTTTGATTTATAAATTTTAATACTTAGTTTTTAATAAAACTAAGAAACTTACAAATATTCATTTCTAAAAGTGTATTATATTTTAAACTTTATTTTTTTTAAATGATGAGATTTTGTTTTTCAAAAAATATGTTTACTAGTTTCAATTCTAATTTATTAGCTTTATTTTTTTCATATTCATTTTTAAAATTTTAAATTTAATTGTGTCGAAATAATGAGTGAAATTTTTAAAATTTGAAGTTTTAAATTTTCAAAAATATATAGCTTATAATGTAAATATTGTTGAAATTTAAATTTTATTTGTATCTTTTTTATTATTTTTTTTATAAAAGATTTAGTATTAAAAGTTTAGCGGGATTTTTCGCATACAAGTACAAATAGTATCCGTCAATCAGAGCATCTTGATAATGATTTTGAGGAAAGTTTATAATCTCCTGATTTTCTAAATGGACCTACACTATCGGGTTTGTCAAACGATAAATTAGTTTTAAATGTCGGTGTTCCAGTTATGCTATTAAGAAATATTGAAGAAAAATGGTTTAGGTAATGTAACAAGACTTAGGTCAGATCACTAGGTAAACACGTTATAGAAGCGAAGATTATATTTAGAAGCAACATTGGTCATCAAAATTTTATCCATATAATTAAGTTAACATATTCAGACAAAATAATTTTATCAAAACTTCAAATTAGAAAATATGGATGTTATGATTGTTCTCTGATCTACATCTATATTTATACTATATAACAAATAAAAGTTTTTCAATTTCACGTATCACATTCATATTTATTCTCATAGTTTTTTTCTCGGCTCTTTCTCTTATTAAATACACATATCTTATTATATTTATTCAACCCGTGTAATACACGATATTTTAAACTAGTAACTAAATATACCAGAGTATTAACATTAGGAGTGTAATTTCGTATATAACATGAAATACGATACTTAAATAAACGTATTACTATCGAAGTTAAATAACTTATGACTTTTGGGTCTTACATGGTTCAACTCATCTTATACATTTAATAAACTGTTCATGTTTAGGTTGAGTAACTTAACAACATTAAGATTATAATAAAAATTTATAAAATTGTAGACTTACCCCTGGCCCGTTTACAACCAATTTGACCCGTTTGAAAACACGTGTTAAACGTGAGACGGATTTAGGTTTTCAAGGCTGATGTCACGTGACATATGTATTTTTTTAATATATGTTGTGTATATATGTATATCAAACCAAACCAAACGTACCCAGTATAATCCCACACATAGCTAACGCTATTAGTAGGGTCTAGGGAGGGTGTAAACCCGGTGTAAACCCAAAAGAAAGAGAAGTAAAGAGATTTTAAAGTTTTTCACTTTTTGAGTTGAATCAAGACATTGTTTATGTGATTATATTATATTGAGTAAACTGTCATTTTCGTCCCTGTAGTTTGGTCAAAATTGCCACTTTCATCCAATAGTTTGTTTTTTTGTATCTGGGTCCTCGTGGTTTTAAAATATTGTCATTTTCATCCTCGTGGTTTTAAAATATTGCCACTTTCATCCAGTCAGCTAACACCGTCCGTTTTTCTCAATTAAATGAGGGGTATTTCAGTCCTTTTATATATTTGTTTTATTTCTTCATCTTTTTTACTCTCACTTTTTAATCATAGAAACAAGCGACGGAGGTGTTCCAGTGGTGCTCGTCGGAAACTGGTCAGGAAAAGAGGAAGAAGGCCATCAGGTGGATGATTAAATTAGAGGTTAAATTGGGGATGATTAAAAAGTGAGAGTAAAAAAGATGAAAAAATAAAACAAATAAGTAAAAGGACTGAAATACCCCTCATTTAACTGAGAAAAACGGACGGTGTTAGCTGACTGGATGAAAGTGGCAATATTTTAAAACCACGAGGATGAAAATGGCAATATTTTAAAACCACGAGGACCCAGATACAAAAAAACAAACTATTGGATGAAAGTGACAATTTTGACCAAACCACAGGGACGAAAATGGCAGTTTACTCTATTATATTGTATTTATTTTTTCTTTATTCTAAAGTGTAGATTATTGTTAGAATATTGGTCAATTTTGATTAATTCCAACAACGTAACACAAATCGAAAAGAAAAAAAAAGATGATTGAAATTAGTAAATAAATTTTTTTTTTCTGATCCACTACCGGTTACATTGTTTGACTTAAATAAGTTAAACGTGTCCTATTTAGGGTGATGGCAAGCGACCAATGCAAACCTAACACGAATTGTGACTCCTAACATTATCAAGTATATTTTGACGTAACCTATTTGACATTATCATACACAAATTAATAAATGCAATCTTAAAAGTGTTCTTAAGATATAAATTTTATTTTTCGCCGTTCATTAAAGAGTTTTGTATATTGAAATTATTATTTACTTAATAATAAAGTACATCACGTTTTTAGGTAAGAGTCGTTACAGTGACGGATCTAGGGAAAAAATTCAAGTGTATCAAAAATTT
This sequence comes from Smallanthus sonchifolius, assembly GCA_023525975.1. Lineage (NCBI taxonomy): Eukaryota > Viridiplantae > Streptophyta > Magnoliopsida > Asterales > Asteraceae > Smallanthus > Smallanthus sonchifolius. Next base: position 51,289,576 of record CM042041.1, on the reverse strand, counting down.
CGTTCAGCACTATTGGGAAACATAAAAACGATAAAAAAAATTCCACTACGCATCGATACCCCTGCGTCTAAGGTAGATCCGCCCATGGGTCGTTATCATTAACAATGATATTTTATTATTATCGATTCAGTCACGAATATGCTTACATGTAATTGTTTCTATAAAATAACTTTATTTAAGTTGGTAACTAATTAAAAGTTGTCATGATATCAAGTTTTGGGTGGATCCGTGGCTTTCTTATTGTCCTTTGAAGGATACGTTTCCTAATTTGTTCCTTAAGGATCGCAAAAAAGATTGTTACGTCAGAGATAGGTGGGCTAGTCAATGGAGTTGGAAGGTGCCTCTCGGGTCCCAAGAGGATTTAGATTCGTTGCAGCAATTAGAGTCCAAGCTCTCGGAGGTGTCATTGAAAAATTCTAGTGATAAATGGGTGTGGGGAGGGGAGGGGAGTGGTATTTTTTCGGTGAAATCTTTGAGGAAATGGCTGGAATCCTTTCGCGAGTCTAATCAGAATTTTTCTATGGAATGGAACAATCTGGTTCCGCTGAAAGTTAATGTTTTTGTTTGGAAGCTGTTACAAAATCGCATTCCTTCTAGAGATAACCTGAATCGTAGAGGCATGTTGCAAGGGGCTGGTGGCTGCTGTTTTGTGAGGCTGAGATTGAATCTGCTATTCATGTTTTCACTTCTTGCCTTTTGGCAGCGGTTGTGTGGCACGGTATTAGCGAATGGTATAAAATTCCACCTCTTTTCTTCTTTTCTATCGATGATATCTTTGGTCCTCAAAATTTTGACGGGTGCTCGCTGAAAAAGAAGCGGTCTATCAAGGCAATTATCTCTATTGCTTGTTGGTGTATTTGGAAGGCTAGAAACCAAAGAATTTTTGAAAATGAAAAAGTGGAGGCTGCAAACGTTTTGGAGAACATCAAATATTTGAGTTTTCTGTGGATATCGAACCGTTCCAGAAAGTCAGATTTGGTCTGGGCAAACTGGAAAATCTTTGATATGTAATTTGTTCTGTTGGTTGTTGTGTGTTTCTAGCTTTTGCCAGTGGTTTTAATGAAATTTGCCTTTAAAAAAAAAAACTAATTAAAAGTTGTATGTGTTTGAAAAGATGTATAAAAGTATAACGGCGGTGGACCTCCATGTGATTGATGGTTGCATCTCGCGCTCTCATCATGGGAAGGTTGTGATTACCCTTTTGATTTCATGCGCCTCTTATCATTCTTTCACTTTTTTTTTCTTTCTTTTTGTTTGTCCTCTTTAATGTATCGATAATAAATAGATTAGAGTAAATTACATACATCGTCCCTGAGGTTTGATATCAAAATCACATTTCGTTTAATTTGAAATTTTTTAACACTTGACGTCACCCACAAATATGATTTTATCTACGCCTCTTATCATTACATAACCCGCACGTGCACGTCACGTCAGGGGAAAATTTGTCCTTTTATCACCAAATTTGAAGTCTGGCTTCCCCCTCTTCCCGTCGATCATTCCCTTCACGACCAAAACCCTAGGTCTCAACCTCTCAATCATTCTCTTAGAAACTCTTCTTCTCGATAACTCCCTTTCACCACCAATGTTGCAATTGGTTTGATATTGCAAGTGGTTTGAGATTGTATCTGTTGGTCGAAACTACGACACAAATTCTCAAAGCCAGTTTGACATTGCAACTGAGATTGCCACTGTTGGATGCGTAACAATCTAACATGTTGAAACACCTTATTCAAAATCAAACGTCAAACCAAATAGCAATTTGAGATAGCAACTGATGGAACACCCGATTTAAATTCAAAATTGTAACTGGTTAAGCGCAATCATAAAATCTCAGATTGAATGTGGTTTGACACAATCACCATCTAATCTTAACACCAAATTCTACATGATCCAACCGGTTTGAAAGAGCACCTTACCTGTTGGTTAACTTGCAATTGAAGCTGCAAGTCCAAGTGGGTGTTTGACTTTTGTGTTGACCTGCAATTCAGTTGGGTGAGGACCCATATGTAATTCAATCTAGCATGTTAGTTCCCTAGCAGCTACAATTCAATGGAGTTGACTTGTTATTCAATTGGGTTATGATCCATATGTAATTCAATCTAACATGTTGGTTCCCTAGCAGCTGCAATTCAATGGAGTTGACCTGTAATTCAATTGGATTATGATCCATATGCAATTCAATCTAACCTGTTGGTTCCCTAACAGTTGCAATGCTATTGAGTTGTCCTGCAGTTGAATTGAATTGACCTACAATCTAAGATGTTCATGACCAATTCTTGTCCCATGATCCCTATGCTAAAACTTACAATCTAAACAAACTACATATATTTCCAAAGATCCATACAACATACCAAAAAACCTACATACTACATATATTACAGAAAAACTAAGCTTAAACTACAATCTCCACCTCAATATGCACCTCATCTACACCTTCGTCAAACAAATCAGCCACATCCTCATGACACAACCACTCATCAAAGTTCAAGGGCAAAACATCAGGAGCATGAAAATCAGGTTCATCAAATAAACCAGCCACATCCTCATGACACAACCAATCATCTAAGTATCAAACAAATCGACAATGTCCTTATAGCAATAAATCATGTTCATTTGCTGCATTTATGTAAGATGTAACACAAATAGTTAAAACTTTTACTTAAAAACATCATCTTGTACTAACAGTTACTTAACGTGTTTGTACTTAAGCGACCTCATAAATGAGAGAGAGGTATCTGATTTGGACTCAGGGGCGGAGCTATTGTCTAAGGTATGGGGTCAAGCGACCCCATAGCTTTTTCGTTTTTAAATAGCATTTATATAACCGAAACATGAGCGACCCCATAGGTTTTTTGAAAGTGACCCCATAAAAATAAATTGCGTAAGAGAAGCCAAAAAAGGAACATGGATGGTTGGTTTGTACCGTGCACTTCTACAAAAATAACCCAGGTTCCAGTCCTGTTATTTCCAGTTTTTGCACTCATTTTTCCTATGGTTGGGCCTTTTTAGGGTTTTTTTTCTTTTATAGGAGGCCGACCCCTCCGTAGCTCGTTTCCTTTTCTTCTCCCGTGCATCTCTTGTTGCCACCCTCCTACAGACCTGAGACCCCTCATCTCTTATTGACTTGCTGCCGCCAATTGTAGGTTGTTTTCTTCCTCTTTTGATTATGGTTAGGAACATATTAATTGATAGTTTTGTTCATTCCCTCTTTCCACTTGTTTTATAGAGAGAATCAAAAGAATTTATAACTCTATGATGTCCGGAGAGTAAACTAGCTGCAGAAGTATCCTAGTGGAGGTCATCCATTCCACAACTTCTGTACAGGTTAGCATTTGTTCCTTCTTATTAGGGTGTTGGGGGTGGGATACCCGCATACAATCGAGTAAAGGAAAAGGGAACCGAGTAAAGGGGAACACCGCCCCCAATCACTCGAGTAGAGCCGAGTAGGGGTGATCGAGTAGTTGGACCGAGTGTATATACTCGGGTGTTTGGTGCTACTAGCCGTTGGGCATGTAGCCGTTGGTGGGGGTGGGGGTGGGTTGGGTGCTTTAAAAAAAAATACTAATTTTTTACTTATATATACCCACATTCCACACATATATATTTTTACCTATCATCTATATATCTTTCATCTCATCTATATAATTTTACACTCTACAAAAAATAGAAGGGTCATCCAAAAAATCAACAAAGCATAGAAAATTTAGGCCAAAAGTTCAATCTCAACCGCGACCCGAACGAACCCAAGCCGCTCCCCAACGAACCCAACCACCTCCTCAACGACCACAACCACCTCCTCAACCAATTCCAAGCTATTTCCCGCAACCTCAATATCCAAACTACTACCCTCAAAGTTCAACCGATCCAAATATGGATCCTAATTTTTTATCTCAATTTTCGCTTGATATGGATCCTAATTTTTTATCTCAATTTTCCTACCAATACCAAAACCAACCGTATCGTGATCCAAACGAAATCATCCGTGAAATTGCCTCAAAGTATGGATGGCAATGCACCTTTTAGATTTTAAAATTTTATTATCTAGCTTTTATTTATTTTGTAGGTTTTTTTTATTTTTTATTGTATTATGTTAATTTTTATTTTAATGAAATTGTCTTTTTTTAAATTAAATGTTTATTTATAAAAAAAAAAGTTGGTGAGTAAATGAGTAGGGTGTTTCCAATGAAATCTGAGTAAATGAGTAGTTTTGAGGTGGCAGAATTCTATTGGACAGTTTTGGTGAGTAAATGAGTATTGGAGTTAATGGCCCAACACCCTTATGTAAATAGTAAAACTTTATAAACTACAGTACCTGTTAGTTTTTGATTGGATTGTTAGTGATTTTAGTTCCACTTGATTGGAACTTTAGTGATTTTCGTTGTTCTAGATTGGAACTTTAGTGATTTTTAGTTGTTAATGATTTGAAATTTGGTTATAAGTCCGACCCGACCTGAAAATTCTAACATCGAGCTAATAAAAATCCGAGCATCGAAAAAATTGACCCCGGTGGAAAATATTCTGGCTCCGCCACTGTTTGGACTAGTTCCTTCTTCTCCGTGTATTCCTTTCTTTCAGAAAGGGTTCATATCAAATTTCGTATCATTAGTTAAATATAAATCGATCTTATAGTTGAGTAGGATGATTGTAATTTATAAAAATAGTTTTCACTATCACAATGTATGTTTGTTATATTGACAAAATTTTGTTTTACTCACTACATGCTTTTGCTATTTGAGTCGTCTATCTTATGTTGTTTCAAAACTCATGATTATACGGAAGAAACTAAGACAACTTACTTAATATTATCACATCTATATCTATATGTTTTTTCCCGCATCTCTCTCCTATTAATTATACAAATTTCTTTAAATTTTTTTTTTATTTTTTTTGTTTTCCGACTCTCTCTTATTAAATAATAGTAATTTATATAAAACGTTTTTTTATTTAAAAAATATGACTGTTCATAAACTATTTTTAAAAATTGAACATTTCTTTCATTGTTTTTATAAAATATTTTGAAAAAAAATAATTATTTCACCAATAACATTTAACATACAAATTTTCACTGAACTACTGGTTTACAACAGTGTCTTTATATAACTCATATAATACATGGGTTTTAACCTAGTTACTAATAAAATAGGGTTAGGCTATACATACCCCATCTTTCTACTTGTCGTACCCCACTCCTCGAACTTTAAAAAATGTCATTTTATCCTTTTATAAAAATTATTATTTCTAAACTTGTTTTTTTTTTGTTTAGAAACACTTTTTATAACACAAAACGTACCCCTCCCCTTCATACTCATCCTACCCCCCTTCAAAAAAAAAACTTTTAAACTTGTCATTTTATCACATTCAAAAATCGTTATTTGTAAAACGTTTTTTTAAGTTTAAAAGTAATATATATAACATAAAACGTATACCCTCCCCCTCCTAGTCGTACCTCCCTTCCTACTTGTCGTACCTCCTCCGAAAAAAAAACTTTTAAATTTGTCATTTAACCACATTCGAAAATCGTTATTTCTAGAACGTTTTTTTAGGTTTAAAAGTATTTTTCTATAACATAAAACGTATACCCCTCCCCTCTCCTACTAGTCGTACCTCCCTTCCTACTTGACGTACCCCCACACCGAAAAAAATAATTTTTAAAGTTGTCATTTTATCTCATTCGAAAATCGTTATTTCTAGAACGTTCTTTTAGGTTTAAAAGCATTTTCTATAACATAAAACGTATACCCCTCCTACTTGTCGTACCCCCCTCCCCCGCAAAAAAAAATTAAACTTGTCATTTTACCTCATTCGAAATATCATTATTTCTAAAGTTGTTCTTTTAAGTTTAAAATCACTTTCTATAACATAAAACGTATATCCCTCCCCGTCATACCCCCCTAAAAAAATTTAAACTTGTGATTTTATCACATTCGAAAATCATTATTTCTAAACCGTTTTTTAAAGTTTAAAAATATTTTCTATAACATAAAACGTATACCCCTCCTACTTGTCGTACGCCCCCCCCCCCCCCCCAAAAAAAAAAAATTTAAACTTGTTATTTTATCACATTCAAAAAATCATTATTTCTAAAACCGTTTTGTAAAGTTTAAAAGCACTTTCTATAACATAAAACGTATACCCCTCCCTGAACGGAATTGTAAATTCAATTTTCAGTTTGGTTAACAGATATATATATATATATATATATATATATATATATATATATATATACATATATATATTTGAATTCGTTTTATTCTTTTAACCAAATAACTGATAACTATATATGTTGAATTCGGTTTATACATTTTTTTGAATTCAGTTTATTCGGTTGAATTTGGTTCGGTTAGACAAATTCACAATACGGTTTTGTTCGACTAACGGATACGCCTAAAAAAATAAAAATTGATTTAAGTGAACCAAAAAGGCCGAAAACCGAACCGCTGAACACCTCTATCGCTGCTAACCTCCACTACTACAAATACAAACCTGACCAGTCACATCCGATAAAATAAATTAAGACTTACTTCAAAACTCTTTTTTCTAATTAGTATTTTACTTTTTTTCAGAAAAAAAGTTTTAAAAAAATAATCATATAAGGTTTTTTTATAAAAACTATAAAATATGTTTTTTTAAAGTTGGTGTTATGTATTCAACTCATAATTAATACTTATAATAAAGTTATCTTAAACATGTAAAAGACAAAAGAAACAAAAAAGAAAACAAAAAAAGTTAAAATTGTATTTATAGAGAACTTAAGGAAGGGGGTACAACAAGTAAAATTCAGATTAAGGGGTACGTATAATACAACCCATAAAATATGGTTATACATCAAGCAAATAATATCAACTACATGTTTAGATGTGATTTAAACATAATCAACCCGAACATCAATATACTTATTATTTAGATTTAGATGAAATAATATATACTAATAACATTAATCTAAGATGATTGCAATTATTAATATTTAAAGAAATACTATGTAAATAGTATGTAAATGGTGAAGTCACGAAGCTCTAAATAAGGTCAATTGAATAACCCAGACTTCAGACTCAAACTTGGATCTCTTAACCTAGTGGTACTAGCGGCTAGGTTAAAGAATAAGAAGGTCTATCGAAGTTCTAAGGTCATGATTCTGTATTGATTATCATTAAAGCCCAAAATTAGACACAACTAAACTTAGACAAGCTCACAAGCCCAAAACTTAGACAGCCTAAAACTAACTTATAAAAAGAATTATATACTATTCAAATTCGGGTTATTTGGGTTGGTTCAGTTCGAGTCAGGGGTGAGCAAAAACCAAATTAACCGAATCAAAACCGAAAAACCACACCGAAAAAACCGACCCAAACTAAAACCGACAGTTTTGGTTTTGTATTTTTTGAAAACCGAAAATTACGGTTTGGTTTCGGTTTTGTATCGTTTGAAAACCTAAAAAACCGAACCGAATATATACATATATTTTAATTATATATTATGTGCATGCACGTTTCATAATATATATTATATTGTGTTGTGAGTTTGTATGTTAAAAATTACATATTTGTGTTACATGTATTTGCATTAATAGTAGGTTATTATTTATATTTATTGAATTTATAAATTATAAAAGTGTATACATGTTTGTGTTACACGTATTTGAAATTGATAATTCTGAGAAAAAAATTAAGTGTGGTGGGGTGGGACGGGTTTAACTAGTTTGAAATGAATATAAATGTGTTTCACGTTCTTGTATCTACTGTTTGTTGGTATCTTGATCCAATTATCCATTCCGACTTAATGGTTATGTATATGTTACTTGAGTCATGCAAAACCTTTAGTAAACGATATTTAACTCTTGATCAAATCTAAAACCAAGTGATTGCTTATTTCTTATCTTACAAGCACTTTAGAGTGTCATCTTGTTTTTACAGTTTCTTATTATAATTTGCATTCATGCACGTTTGTATTACTTTCACAAACAAATATCATTTATATGGATTTTACTTTACTATTGAATAACAAGAATTACACTAACCACATCATAAGGTAATTACTATTCATATAAGATTAATTTTTATATTTTCTTTATAGTGGAATATAAATCAAAAGGTTAAACATATACTTTTTATAAGTTCATATTACAACTTACTATTCATATTTATATATATCGAGAAAGATTAAAAAAAATAATATACAAATAAAATAACAAAAAAGGTAAAGTTAAAACAAATATATTATGCTTATGGACAAAAAATTGTTAGTTGGAACATGAAGTGTCAAACTGTAAATTTAAAAAGCTTAAAGGGTCATTTAATATATTTAAGAAATGGCTAACACACGGATTATAAATGAAAACAAACAGTATAAACAAGATTTGTAATCAATTTTGACAAAAGACCGTATTTGTGCTTTAAACCAAAGAATAAGTATAATCCATATAAACTTTTTTTATTATTCTTATTATTATTATTATTATTATTATTATTATTATTATTATTGTCATTGCTGTTTTTTTATATTGATTTGTATTTACAAGAATAGTATATTAGATCTTTGATAGTATATATATTTGTTTCTAACAAAGTTTTAATAAGTTACAAGTTACTTTAAAAATTAAAATATTACACGTGTAAGTAAAAGAAAAGTAAATTTGTATAGATATAACTGGTTATGAATATGATGGAAAAATACTATATTTGTAAAAAAAGAAAAGTTTATTGTTATTATATGAACTTTCTATAACTGATTGCTAGAAATAAGAATTAATTAATATATATATATATATATACTACATAATAAACGAGTAAAATAAGAGGACACTTGTTATAATTATAGACCTCCTTATTCTCATTTTTCCGCTTCTCTCTCATATTAATAATCAACTTCATTATTTTAGGCAACTAAATTAATTATTTGTTTCAATTTTTATCTGCACATTTTTAAATTTAAAATTGTGTATATCTTTAGTTAATTTGTTCAATCATATTTTTATGAACTCTACAAACTGAAAATAATTTTATAACTAACTAGGATTTAAATAAAAATTTTTTTATCATATATTTACATATTCACATTATGAAACACACCACTTTTGAAAAAAAAAAAACTTTAACGCGCGGAAGTCTTAACCCAGGAATTTTTTTTTTTTTTTACCATCTCGCGTAGCGCGAGAAAACAAGCTTCCTCCCTCGCGATACGCGAGGGAGTCAAAAACTCAGAAAGTTTCTCAGGTTTCAGCAGGTTTTCATACTTAGCCATTTTTCCAACTTTTTCCAAAATACAAGACAACAATTTTGCCCAACATATGGGTTTTAACCAAAAACCCCTTCAACAACATGATCACAACCCAAAAACATGTTTTGTTTATCAAATTACAATCAAAAAGGGGAAAATTCCACCAAATCATCAAAACATGAAAATATGCATACGAGGATCCGCCAACGCCTTGGACTTGACTTCGACTACCTCGGAGCTTTTCCTACATTCACCACACATATCACCATTAGTAATGAAGATAAATTCATAACAAACAAGTAAATTCCTACTTGTTTCACCCATTCACCCATTTGACACGTTTCCACCCAAATTGTCATTTAGGCTACATATTTTTGCACCCTTACTACAAGTTTCAATTATGATCAACACATGATCCATTTCCATTATGGCACAAAGGCTATAACTCCTTTTCATTTATGATCAACACATGATCCATTTCCAATATGGTACAAGGCCATATCTCCGTTTCATTTATGATCAACACATGATCCATTTCCAATATGGCACAAGGCCATATCTCCGTTTCATTTATGATCAACACATGATCCATTACCATTATAGGTTATCACTATAACTACATTCATTCATTGCACATACTAAATCATTCACAATTTATCATATCACAAGTATGCACACAATCACATAACACATAATCCATAAAATTCACCATTTATCATCAATACTAAGTAAGTGCATAGGCACTTACCTTTTGGGTTAGACGACTCCGCTCCGCCTTCTAGACCCACAATTTGATTGCCTAAACATACACACCTAGTTTAGTAATCTATTCATTCATTCAAAACACATACAATTGAGTTTACCACCCAAATTTCCATTTTAAACCCAAATTGACCCGTTTGGGTTATTTCCATATCCAAACACCCCCTTTAATCAAGAACTCATCTCAACCACTAGAATTCTCTTTCCAATACCTTGACACTAATTTTTATCAAACTAGTTTCTTTAAGTTAATTTGGGGTTTGTTTAAGTGTCTAACACCTCTATAACACTTAATCATCATCAATTTATCAATTTTTTATCAAAACCCCAAAACCTCCAATTTCCTCCATATGAACCCTAACTTTCAAAAATCAAAATCAAAGGGTTCCATGGTGTTGTTCACCTTCCTACACCTTTAGTTTAGCTAGATTATCAATAATCTAACACCATTTTACCACATGCAACCATAATTTCGAGTTTTCAACAAAACCCAACAAGAACACCATAAATGGTGGATCAAAGAGGAAGAAATCACTTACTTGATGTTAGAAAGGTGATGTGTGAGCCAACACCTTCAAGTTACAAGCGTCAAACACACGAATTTTGGCTTCAACCCGATTTCTCCTCTCTTCCTCTTCTCTTGAACGACCCAACTCCAAAATGAAGTCAATTTTGACTTCTAAAGGTCAAATATGGCAAATTTGCCATGTTTCACCTTTAGCCCCTCTACTTTCAATCTTTTCCATTTCCTTCCATAACTAGTTAAAACTAGTATATCCCCGTTACTAACTTGAAACCCGCTTGTTTCAACTTATTTCTAAAATATTATTTTCACCATAATATTTATTAGAATTATTTATTTATTTATAACGAGACCCGGATTTTGGTTCGTTACAAATCTCCTCCCCTTATTTGGGTTTCGTCCCCGAAACCCGACTTCACATAAAAAGGTTCGGATAGCATTTGAGCATCTCTTCCTCGGTTTCCCAAGTCATTTCCGCCCCCTTTCTATGCTTCCATCTAACCAATACTTGGCTAATCTCTTTATTACGTAACTTCTTCACCTTCCTATCCAAGATTGCCACCGGTTCTTCAACATAATTCAACTTTTCATCCAATTCGATATCGTCCAAAGGGACAAAAGTAGATTCATCCGCCAAACACTTCCGCAAATGAGACACATGGAACGTGTTATGAAGTCTACTTAGTCCCTCCGGTAACTCCAATCGATAAGCTACCGTACCCACCTTTGCTATCACCTTAAACGGCCCGATGAAACGAGGACTTAACTTCCCTCGTTTCCTAAACCGTATCACCCCTTTCCAAGGAGAGACTTTCAAAAGCACAAAGTCCCCCACTTGAAATTCAATCGCCCGCTTCCTATTATCCGCATAAGACTTTTGGCGATCCTGAGCCGCCTTCAAGCGTGCTCTAATTTTGTCAATACTATCATTAGTTTACTTGACCACTTCGACACTACCAAGCTCCCGTTGACCAATCTCACCCCAACACACGGGTGTTCGACACTTTCTCCCATACAATGCCTCAAAAGGCGGCATACCAATACTAGAATGGTAGCTATTGTTGTAAGAGAATTCCGTCAACGGTAAATGGTCGTCCCAACTACCACCAAAATCCAAGGCACACGCTCGCAACATATCCTCAAGCGTTTGAATCGTTCGCTCGCTTTGACCATCCGTTTGTGGATGATAAGCGGTGCTAAGATTCAATCTAGTCCCCATATCCTCATGGAATTTCTTCCAAAAACGAGAAGTAAATCTCGTATCACGATCCGATATAATCGACACCGGCACACCATGACGTGACACAATTTCCTTCACATACATTTCCGCCAATCTATCCGAAGAATACGTTTCCTTTATAGGAAGGAAATGTGCACTCTTCGTCAACCGATCCACTACTACCCATATCGCATCATAACCCTTTCGAGTCTTTGGTAGTTTAGTGATCAAATCCATGGTTATATTTTCCCATTTCCAAAGCGGTATTTCAAGCAGTTGAAGCTTTCCATACGGCTTTTGATGCTCCGCCTTAACCCTTAAACATGTGAGACACCTCTCCACATACTTAACAATATCACGCCTCATACCCGGCCACCAAAAATGACACCTCAAATCATAAAACATCTTTGTGGCCCCCGGATGGATAGAATATTTGGATTTATGCGCCTCGTCAAGAATAGTTGTCAAGACACTTGACAACCTAGGTATCCAAATTCTATCAAAGCATGTCTTCAAACCCATGCTATTTTCACCAAGCTTATCAACATAAGAAATCATCCGTTCTTTCTTCATGTCGCCACCAAGTGCTAACACTTGGGCCTCCCGGATTTCATCAATAAGAGATGATGAAATTGTCATCTTAAATGACTTCACCTTGATAGGTGAATGACTTGACTTTCTACTAAGCGCATCCGCCACAACATTCGCTTTACCCGGATGATAAAGTATCTCACAATCATAATCCTTAACCAATTCAAGCCATCGTCTTTGCCTCATATTGAGGTCCTTTTGGTCAAAGAAATATTTGAGACTTTTGTGATCCGTGTAGATCGTACACTTAGCACCATACAAATAATGCCTCCAAATCTTGAGCGCGAAAACCACGGCTGCAAGCTCTAAATCATGGGTTGGGTAATTCACCTCGTGAGTCTTTAATTGCCTAGATGCATAGGCAATCACTTTCCCCCTTTGCATCAAAACACACCCCAACCCCGAATGCGAGGCATCCGAATAAACAACAAAATCCTCGGTCCCGTCCGACAAGGATAAAACAGGCGCCTTAGTCAACTTTTCTTTCAAGAGTTGAAAGGCAGATTCTTGCTCGGGACTCCAAACAAACTTTGTCTCCTTACGAGTCAACTTCGTCATCGGCAAAGCAATCTGAGAGAAGTTTTCGATGAACCTCCGATAATAACCCGCTAACCCAAAGAAACTTCTAATCTCCGAAGGCGTCTTCGGTGATGACCATTCTTTAACCGCCATAATCTTGGATGGGTCAACGGTAATTCCTATTTCATTAATCACATGACCAAAGAATTGGATCTCGCGCATCCAAAATGCGCACTTGGAGAATTTCGCATAAAGCTTCTCCTTTTGCAAGACTTCAAGAATCTCACGCAAATGACAAGCGTGATCACCCTCGCTCCTTGAATAGATGAGAAGATCGTCAATAAACACAATGACCGAACGATCAAGGAACGGTCTGCACACCCGGTTCATGAGATCCATGAAAACCGCAGGTGCGTTGGTCAAACCGAAAGGCATAACCGTAAACTCATAGTGACCGTAACGAGTGCGAAAAGCTGTCTTATGAACATCCTCTTCCTTCACTTTCAACTGATGATACCCGGACTTCAAGTCAATCTTAGAAAACCATGACGCCCCTTGCAATTGGTCGTAAAGATCGTCAATCCTAGGCAATGGGTACCTATTCTTCACTGTCAACTTGTTCAACTCCCGGTAATCCATACACATTCTCATGCTCCCATCCTTCTTTTTGACGAAGAGAATGGGCGCACCCCAAGGTGAAACACTTGGGCGTATGAAACCTTTGTCAAGTAACTCTTGTAATTGCTCCATGAGTTCTTTCATTTCTGGCGGTGCCAATCAATAAGGCGCTTTAGCTACCGGTTTAGCACCCGACATCAAGTCAATTCCAAACTCTATCTCCCTATCCGGCGGAATCCCCGGTAACTCGTCAGGAAACACATCTACGAATTGGTTCACGACCGGTACATCGTGAATCTCCTTTACTCTTTCATTCACATCCGCGACACAAGCCATGAACGCCTTGCACCCACGCGCCATGTACTTGGTCGCCTTCACATAAGTGCACAACCTTACTTTACCCTTTTTATCACCTTCTATGTAGATGGACTCTCCCGACGGGGAAACAAGTTGGATCGCCTTCGGTCCACATAAAATACTCGCCTTATTCTTTGACAACCAATCCATCCCCACAATAACATCAAAATCTCCCATAGCCATAGGAATCAAATCAATAAAGAAAGTTTCGCCCCCCGCTCTCAACTTACAATCTCTAAAAATGTCAAAGACAAGGAAACTCTTATCATTAGCCGCTTCGATTTCTAAGGGTTCATCTAACTTGTTACTTACAAAAGAGGAATGCTTAACAATTTTTAAGGAAACAAAAGAACGGCTAGCCCCCGAATCAAAAAGAACTAGTGCAGGTAATGAGTTAATCTTGAATGTACCTGACACTACATCCGCGTTGTTCTTTGCCTCTTCCGCCGAAATGTGGAAGGCTCTTCCCTTAGGCTTTGGCGTCTCAACCTTCACCCCGCTTCCACCTTGCTGCTTTAACTCGGGACAATCCACCCTATTGTGCCCGGGCTTGTAACAGTTGTAGCATATACGGACTTGGCTTGGGCATTGATTAGCCATATGCCCCGGCTTTCCGCATTTATAGCATCTTGAAGAACCCTTTCTACATTCCCCAAAATGCACTTTTCCACATAACTTACAATCTTGCGAAGAAGGTTTAACAAACGGCTTCTTACTAGGGCTCTCGCCCTTTATCTTCTTCACCACCTGTTCCACAATTTCCCTTTTTCTCTTCTCACCCCTAGCCTCTTGCCTCTTTAACTCCACCTCCCTTTCCCGACACCTGTTTATTAAATCAACAAGCGTGGTAAATGAGGATGGAGATATGCTATATCTGAATTCCACTGTTAGCATAGCATAGAACCTATCAATCTTGCCCTTTTCGGTCGATACCACATCCGGACAAAACTTGGCCCGATCAAAGAAGGCCCCGGCCAATTCGTCAATTGACTCAGTCGTCTGCCTCATGAGGAGAAACTCCTCAGTCATCCTGTCCACCGCGGCTTGCGGGCAGTGGCATTTCAGAAAAGCCGCTTTAAATTCCTCCCAAGACATAGAGGTCACCCCAGAAACACCTCTCTCTCTACGGAGATTCAACAGCCATTCCTTTGCCCTCCCAGTCAACAGAGGCACACTGAACATTACCCTATCCTCGGGCCTGCATCTAGTCGTTTCGAAATTCGACTCCATATCCACCACCCACCGGTGGCTAAGTATCGGGTCCACCTGACCATCGTATTCTTTCGGTTTAATCACCATGAAATCCTTGAGAGTACAACCTCGAGGTTCTTTATCTTTCTCTTTCATGACCTCTTCAAGAGAGAGCTTAATAGTTCCCCTTATTTCCTCCATCAAGAGATTTGTGGCTTGCTCAAACGCCTTGGCCACTTCTTCCTTTATCATATCTTGGATCCTTGGATCCAACGGTTCTTCGTTCACATCAACATTTTCGTGGTGGTCACCCTCGTCCGTCATCTCTTAACTGAGAAATAGTACCAAAAATACCTTAACATTCCTATACCTTCAAATCACCTAGGGTATATATATATATATATATATATATATATATATATATATATATATTTACCCACTTATACACATACATATACGATCACCTTCACCTAATCCTTGCAAATGTTCATTGTCATATGGTTATCATAAAAGCTCTTGCACATCTCGTCTTATTAATCATATTGGCCAGACATGTTTAATAATACGTTATGCCCAAGTGTAATTATCATATGCATATAACAATTCACAAGACAAGTTTCGGCACACATAACACTTTGTCATTCAATCAATCATATGCATTTACAACATATATACATAATCACTTATTAAATCATTACTAACCTTTCATTTCCGAAAGCTCCGAGTCTTAGTCAAGTCCTTCGTGGATTCTCGTATCATTTCCCCCATATCAAGAGCATCCGGTTTGAGTTTAGTGTCTCGCACACCAAATCCCTCAAACCATTGCTCTGATACCAAGTTGAAACACACCACTTTTAAAAAAAACAAAACTTTAACGCGCGGAATTCTTAACCCAAGAATTTTTTTTTTTTACCATCTCGCGTAGCGCGAGAAAACAAGCTTCCTCCCTCGCGATACGCGAGGGAGTCAAAAACTCAGAAAGTTTCTCAAGTTTCAGCAGGTTTTCATACTTAGCCATTTTTCCAACTTTTTCCAAAATACAAGACAACAATTTTGCCCAACACATGAGTTTTAACCAAAAACCCCTTCAACAACATGATCACAACCCAAAAACATGTTTTGTTTATCAAATTACAATCAAAAAGGGGGAAATTCCACCAAATCATCAAAACATGAAAATATGCATACGAGGATCCGCCAACGCCTTGGACTTGACTTCGACTACCTCGGAGCTTTTCCTACATTCACCACACATATCACCATTAGTAATGAAGATAAATTCATAACAAACAAGTAAATTCCTACTTGTTTCACCCATTCACCCATTTGACCCGTTTCCACCCAAATTATCATTTAGGCTACATATTCTTGCACCCTTACTACAAGTTTCAATTATGATCAACACATGATCCATTTCCATTATGGCACAAAGGCCATAACTCCTTTTCATTTATGATCAACACATGATCCATTTCCAATATGGCACAATGCCATATCTCCGTTTCATTTATGATCAACACATGATCCATTTCCAATATGGCACAAGGCCATATCTCCGTTTCATTTATGATCAACACATGATCCATTACCATTATAGGTTAACACTATAACTACATTCATTCATTGCACATACTAAATCATTCACAATTTATCATATCACAAGTATGCACACAATCACATAACACATAATCCATAAAATTCACCATTTATCATCAATACTAAGTAAGTGCATAGGCACTTACCTTTTGGGTTAGACGACTCCGCTCCGCCTTCTAGACCCACAATTTGATTGCCTAAACATACACACCTAGTTTAGTAATCTAATCATTCATTCAAAACACATACAATTGAGTTTACCACCCAAATTTCCATTTTCAACCCAAATTGACCCGTTTGGGTTATTTCCATATCCAAACACCCCCTTTAATCAAGAACTCATCTCAACCACTAGAATTCTCTTTCCAATACCTTGACACTAATTTTTATCAAACTAGTTTCTTTAAGTTAATTTGGGGTTTGTTTAAGTGTCTAACACATCTATAACACTTAATCATCATCAATTTATCAATTTTTTATCAAAACCCCAAAACCCCCAATTTCCTCCATATGAACCCTAACTTTCAAAAATCAAAATCAAAGGGTTCCATGGTGTTTTTCACCTTCCTACACCTTTAGTTTAGCTAGATTATCAATAATCTAACACCATTTTACCACATGCAACCATAATTTCGGGTTTTCAACAAAACCCAACAAGAACACCATAAATGGTGGATCAAAGAGGAAGAAATCACTTACTTGATGTTAGAAAGGTGATGTGTGAGCCAACACCTTCAAGTTACAAGCGTCAAACACACGAATTTTGGCTTCAACCCGATTTCTCCTCTCTTCCTCTTCTCTTGAACGACCCAACTCCAAAATGAAGTCAATTTTGACTTCTAAAGGTCAAATATGGCAAATTTGCCATGTTTCACCTTTAGCCCCTCTACTTTCAATCTTTTCCATTTCCTTCCATAACTAGTTAAAACTAGTATATCCCCGTTACTAACTTGAAACCCGCTTGTTTCAACTTATTTCTAAAATATTATTTTCACCATAATATTTATTAGAATTATTTATTTATTTATAACGAGACCCGGATTTTGGTTCGTTACATATGTGAGGCCCCAAACCCGGGAGACCTCACTTATTGGATTTACTCATCAACACATAGCACTTTAAACATAAGACATACATTAACACAGCGGAAACGATTTAAATCTCTACATACGCAGCGGAAACATAACATGTCTAAACATAACTTGTTAAGTACAACTGAAACTTGTCTTAATCAACATAATCAAAAGAAACATAAACAGGATGCCAACTGCTGGTCTTCGGGTAAGTCTTCTTGCCAAGCCAAGCATCCATTTCCATCTACTGCCACCTACACTTAACTGATGTGCATACTAAAAATCAGCAACGCTGAGTGAGTTCTAACGTTTACTTTAAATCAATTATTCAAAAGATTTACTAAAACATATATACTGCCAATAAGACTAAACTTAACACACTTTACTGTTAAAACATATATATACTGCCATTAAGGCTAAACTTAACACAATTTACTTTTAAAACATATATACTGCCATTAAGGCTAAACTTAACACACTTTACTTTTTAAACAGTTTAAAACGTATAATAAACCGTCAATTCCTCTTTACTGCACTGCCCTTATGGCTTACATCCATGAACCGACAAGTACCTGGTCAATGCCCCCATGATCAACGACCATGAACCGACAATTCCGCTTATCCGTCAATTCCTTGTCACTACTGTACCGCCCCCATGGCTTACATCCATGAACCGACGAGTACCTGGTCAATGCCCCCATGGCTTACATCCATGAACCGACAATACCCTGGTCAATACCCCCATGGCTTACATCCATGAACCGACAATACCGCTTAACACTAAGGGGAGGTTGCGTGGACCTCCCGAGCAACCGCCGTCACTCATCCCAGTTGTACAACCGTTAATGAACCCAAAGGTTCTTACTAATGGGTAGAACCCATATCTGACATCTTGTACAAGTAACATCTGTCCCAAGGACCTTTATAGTTGGTACATATTCCCGAAGGAAAACTGTTCACTTTACTGTTCATAAAACTTTCTGTAAATCTTGTTCATAACTTAACATGTATTATGCCTTTGTTTATGTATATAAAAATATAGTAAACACTTGCCATAAATACCTTTGCTTTTACTGAAATATATCTTAACACATATATCATGCCTTTGTTTATGTATATAAAAATATAGTAAACGCTTGCCAAATGATATATCTTTGCTTTTACTGAAACATAGCTTATCATAAAATACATCTTACTTTCTGAAACATAGCTTATCATAAAATACATCTTACTTTCTGAAACATAGCTTATCATATATATCATGCCTTTGTTTATGTATATGAAAATATAGTAAACGCTTGCCAAATGATATATCTTACTTTACTGAAAACATACTAGCACATATATCATGCCTTTGTTTATGTATATGAAAATATAGTAAACGCTTGCCAAATGATATATCTTACTTTACTGAAAACATACTTTTGCCTCTTTTAAACCTTTCACTAAAACATAGCTTTTCTCTTCAGTTTATAATATATAAAATATAATAAACACTTTACACTAAGTATGCACACCACCCCTAAAAAAGGCAAAAAGGGGATTAGAACTCACCTGATAAGCAGTTCTGAAATACTCTTAGCTGGTTACTGCGCGTCACTAATGTCACTCACGATCTGATATAATAAAGCCATACTTGTAAGGTAGTGCTCCTAGATGACACTAGACATCTCTATGCTTAAACCTAGTAGTTTCGATGGATTTGCACCTATCGAAACTAGGTAGTTTCGATGGGTCTGCATATATCGAAACTAGGTAGTTTCGATGGGTCTGCACATATCGAAACTAGGTAGTTTCGATGGAGTCTGCACATATCGAAACTAGGTAGTTTCGATGGGTCTGCACATATCGAAACTAGGTAGTTTCGATGGGGTCTGCACAGATTGTCTTCCCAAAAATCTGAAGCTTTTGCATGCGAGTCTGATCGAGTCAGTATCTCAACTTTTCTTAAATCAAAATGTTCGGTTTCCATTCTAGATGCTATACCTAAGCTCATTTTCAAGTTTCATCCGCAAAATCGTTGCCTTTTTAGCCAAAACCCGAAAATCCCAAAAACGAACTAAAACTCAGATCTAAGAGAATCGGTTACCTGAAATCGCTTCTCCTTCACAGCTAAACGGTCCAGATACGTATGCCCACGGTCCTATGAGATCGGATTCGGAAAAACGGGACTTTCTCTCTCTAGACTCTCTCTCACCTTCTCTCTCTAGAAACGAAAATGATGATGGAAATGAGGGCTTTTGGGCAGGTCTTGAGGCTTATAAGGGCCCAAACCCTTGCCCCTTTCAGCCCATACACCCCGGCCCAAGCCCGCTTCCCTTTTTCTTATTTAAAATTTTTAATTCTCATGAATTCTTTCGCGCCCTAAAACTCGGGATGTTACAAAGTATGAGATTGAAATCTCAAGCGTTAGCCACGACACGGCTCACGAATGCCCTAGAATTGCAACACAATTATTAGGGATAAAATGGGAATTGTAACGACAACACGGAACGTTGAACGTCCTAAAAGAAACGCTCTAAAGATCAAGAGTAGACAAACATGTCTACGGGAATATGGATTTCTAAGATAAATAATTAGAGTGATTACGATACGCGACGAAAGGCGATAATTACAACAAATAAATAAATATATTCAATCGTCTTCGTCATTAAATAATGATTTAGAAAAATAATATTATTATATTATTTTTAAACTCGCATAGCTACTACGATAACTATTGATGTGATAAAAATAATAATATATTATTTTTATTCGAGAATATGATTACGGGTAGACGATATAAATAATTATATTATTTATAAATTTAAAATTTCACAATACTTGGAAACGTTGCAAAAATAATATATATATATATATATATATAAATATATTATTTTTAATAGGAGTTATGCTTTGAAAATAATATATTTTATATTATTTTATTCGAGGTTATGGGTTAAGTAATAATATATACATATTATTATAAAATTTGAAATATATATAAAAGATGGTTTATAAAATCAATCCCGAGTCCACGGGTGGTTTTTCGGTCTAAAACTCATTTATATATTAATATAATAATATAGGAATTTATTTTATAATGAAAATCTCAATAAAATGCACATTTAAAAAGAAAACAAGGGAGGAGGATTCGAACCCGAGTCTCCTCCCCGTGAGCACACACACTTAACCAGTCCCACCCGCTAGGGTAATCGCAACAAGATTCGCATCCAACCGGTTCTAATCAAAAGATCTAGAGAGTCCTTCCCCCATCCATACCCAATTGCGATTGGTCCTAGACCAAAACCCACGAATTCGATAACGGCTGATCCAAATGACAAAGGGGTTTTGTAATTCGGATATTTGCAAACCTATGTATGCGATTAATTGTAAAAACATCGAGTTTAAGTATGTTTAATTCCAATTTAAGAAACGAACCCTAGAACAAGAACACGAAATCTAATCTGTCAAATTCGATGTTAAAACTTGTTAAAAACATGAGGCTTTTACTCATTAGGATGATGCGAAACTGTCCATGCGGTTTAATTTGATTCATGTTACGTTTAATGCCAAAATCCCCAAATTTGAATAAGAACAAATCCTAGATTTCGGATGGAGTTCAATTCGATGTTATTAGACTGAATTGTCATAGGGTTTTCGATTCAGGCATAGAGGCGACCCTAAGGATGTGTTCAATTTCATAAATGAACATCGAATTGATAGGGTTCAACCAAACTTGAAATGTATGAACCCTAGATTTCTGGATCGTATCAATTTGATGTTGAAAGCCTTGAAAACGATAGGGCTTTCAATTAGTAGGTTAAAACGAAAGTGAGGGTGAGTTAAATTACCAGAAAGAGATACGAATTGACTGAGAACGAGTAGAATGCAGGTCCGACTACGGCAACTTTGGTCTCTGGCGACTCAGGGACTATCTCCGGCCAAATTGATGAGTGCAAAAGCTTCAGAGGAAATCGTCTAAGTTACGCAGGTGCTTGATTGATAGAATAATAAACGAATTCACGCTAATTTGATAGAGCTCGATGAATGCGTTGACGGTTACGATGTAATTACCCATAATTGGGTTTAATTCAAATCAATGTCGACGATTAAACACTTAATGATGGACGTTAATATCATTAACATGAGAATTCAGTTACAATTTCAACAGAAACCGAATCCTAGAATCTGAATTTCGGTCGATGCTACGGGTTTGACTTTCTAAAGTCAAACAGAAATCGAGAATGAGATAATTACAGGTTTAGTCCCTCTGTTTTTATGTGTTAAAGTTTGGTGATTGGCAGAAATGATCCTTGCGGTTTGAATTGGGTTAAGAAACAGATTGTTTGACTTTCAAAAGTCAACAGGAACTATAAACTCTCAATTTTGACTTTAGTAGTCAACAATATTGAGTTTAGATAAATTACACAACTGGTCCTTAAAGTTTTAGTTGAGATAATGACATAAATAGTCCCTGGAGTTTGAGTTAGGTTAACTAGGTTAGAATATTAACTGAGATTAACTAACGGAGTTAGTCTAAAAGTCCGGATTGTCACAGGTGCGTTCTGACTGGCCATCGCTCTGTGGGTGAAACGGTGTACTGAACTTCAATTTGGTACCCCATGTAGCTTAGAGACCTTTCCAGAAACGAGAAGTGAACCGAGGGTCTCGGTCTGACACGATAAAGGTCGGAGTACCATGAAGTCGGTTAATCTCTATTGTGAACACCTCAGATAACTTACTAACTGAAAATCTCTCCTGAATCAGAAGGAAATGAGCTGACTTTGACAATCTATCAACCACAACCCATATAGCGTCATTCTTCTTGAACGTTCTCGGTAATCCTGTCACAAAATCCATGGAAATATCATTCCACTTCCATACCAGAATATCCATGGTTTGAAGCCATCCACCAACTCTCTGGTGCTCGATCTTAACTTGTTGACACGTAAAACATCTACCAACATATTTATCCACATCCTCTTTCATTCCATTCCACCAAAAATGCTGATGAAGATCTCGATACATCTTTGTAGACCCCCGGATGGATAGAAAATGGTGAACTGTGTGCCTCAGCCAATAACAATTCATGAAGAGTGAATCATCAGGCACACACAACCGTTTTCCATACCAAACAACTCCATGCCCATCTACTTGGAATTCTGACTGTTTTCCAACCTCTAGATTCGGTACTACTGCCCAAAGTTCACCATCATGTTCCTGTGCCGCCTTAATCCGAGATATCAGGTCTGGTTCTATTTGAAATTTGGCAAGATACCCGTCAGTCTTGCCAGCCTGTAGACCAATACCCAACCTGTCAAGATCCAGAGCTTTTCCGGCTAAGGGCATCAGCCACTACGTTAGCCTTCCCTGGGTGATAATGAATGTTGGCGTCATAGTCTTTCAACAACTCTAACCATCTCCTTTGTCTCATGTTCAACTCTTTCTACGTGAAAATATATTTCAAACTCTTGTGATTAGTGAAAATGTCACAAGTCTCTCCATAAAGGTAGTGCCGCCAAATCTTCAATGTGAAATTAACTTCAGCAAGTTCTAGGTCATGCATAGGATAATTAACCTCATAAGGTTTCAGTTGTCGGGAATCATATGCAATGACCTTACCATGCTGCATCAACACACATCCGAGCCCTTTCTTAGAAGCGTCACTATAAATCTGATATCCACCTGTACTAGAAGGAAGCGAAAGAATCGGGGCAGACACCAATCTCCTCTTTAGCTCCTCAAAACTTTTCTCACGATCATCATTCCAAGAGAATTTCAACCCCTTCTTCAATAATTGTGTAAGGGGTAGGGCAATAAAAGAGAATCCTTCAACAAATCTGCGATAATAACCGGCGAGGCCAAGAAAACTGTGAACCTCTATGGCTGAGGTAGGTCTAGGCAATTTAGTGATTGCCTCGATCTTGGTCGGGTCCATCATTATACCATTTGCAGAAACAACGTGACCCAAAAAGGCTACTTGACTTAGCCAAAACTCGCACTTTGAAAACTTAGCATAAAGCTTCTTTTTACGTAACGTCTCGAGCACGATACGAAGGTGGCTCTCATGCTCCTCCTTGCTCTTATAATATATCAGAATATCGTCAATAAAAACTATGACGAACTTATCAAGAAACTCGTGGAAAACTCGGTTCATTAGGTCCATGAAAACAACCGGGGCATTAGTTAACCCGAACGACATAACGAAGAACTCATAATGACCGTACCGAGTACGAAAAGCTGATTTAGAAACATCTGAATCTTTAATCTGTAACTGATGATATTCAGACCTCAGATCGATTTTAGAGAAGCACTTCGCGCCCTGAAACTGGTCGAATAGATCGTCAATACGGGGTAAGGGATAACGATTACGGATAGTGATTTTATTCAATTCTCGGTAGTCAATGAAAAGTCTCATACTACCGTCTTTCTTTTTCACGAATAAGACTGGAGCGCTCCAATGTGAGACGCTTGGTCTAATAAATCCAAGCTCCAATAATTCATGTAACTGCTCCTTGAGTTCCTTGAGTTCAAGAGGTGCCATGCGATACGGTACCTTAGAAATCGGCTCGGCACCCGGAACGAGATCAATAGTGAACTCTACCTCCCGATCGGGTGGTAGTCCTGGTAATTCCTTAGGGAACACGTCAGGGAAGTCACAAACAATCGGGTAATCAGATATACTTAGTTCATCAGAAGAAGTAGCTTTCACCGAAACTTAGAATCCCTCACATCCATGGGATATCAATTTCCGGGCTTTGAGTGTAGAGATAATTTTAATGGATTTTTGGGGCTGCGTCCCCTCAGGATGAAGGATGTCTCTAATGTTTTGATTTCCTTGAATACGAATTTCATTAATATTCTGACTAGAGCCCTGCGACGATGATTGGCTAGATGGATGAATGTGGTTTCCATCTCTGTTCCTCTTTCTATTATCATCTGGATTTCCAAGGAACTCTTTCCTCTCCATATCTACCTTTTTCGCAGCATTTACAGCTTGTGCAACAGCAGTGAAAGTCGAGTCGATGATCGCCCTACGGATCATGTCACAAACGGCCCATTGATATTTTTCTGCTTGTTCTTCAGGTGGTCCTGGACTAGCCTCTAGAAATCCCACAAGCCTCTAAAACCGATCGGTGAAGTCAGAAAGTGATTCATCATTTTGTTGGCGGATATTATGATATTCCCGTCTATAAGCTCCTTTATCCACATTAGTGAAATACTTCTCAAAGAAAAGGGTGTGAAACTCTGTCTAAGGTAAACCCTCTACGAATGGAGCACCACCCCTTTCCTCTAACACACCCTCCCACCAAACTTGGGTATCTTCCTCCAACCTATAAGCAGCTAATCTGGCTTTATACTGCTCCTCAACCCCAAGCACGATGAAAATATTTTCAATGTGAGAAATCCAATCTTTCGCCACTACTGGAGTGGCTGCCTTAGTGAATGGTCTCGGGTTCTGTTTTTGAAACTCCCTTAGCCACAAACGTATCCCAGTTATATTCTGATTAGGATTAGGATTCGGATTTGGGTTCGGATTTGGGTTCGGGTTCGGGTTAGGGTTCCGTATAGCGTCAATGAGAGTCGGCAACATGGTGGCAAAAGCTTGATTAATCGTAGCCTAGAGGTGTGGATCAGTCTGGTCCGACCCATTAGCGTTACAATGAGGCTGTCTACGTGGAGGCATCTATAAACACATACAAATTTTATCAGATCAGAGTAATCACACAAAGTAAAATCATTAGATACGAAAACCTAACCCATTGTCTACAATCCTCACATGTCTTAATTATTTAGTTCAAGCTTTCAACAGGAAAGAGCCTAGGCTCTGATACCATAATTGTAACACCCCAACCCGGTAGGGCTGGCGTGTCACACATACAGTGACCAGAGACAATAATAATGATATAATTAAAATACTTAACGGAAGTCTAAATCCTTACAACGGTTCAAAAAGAAATAATAAATGTTCAAAATAAGTAATACCAAGTCTCATAAGTTTTCTCAAACATTCACACTCTAATCTGATGATTCACTCTCTTCACACATTCCCATGATCCCCTTGAGTACCTGTCAAGTAAACAAAGAAAACACACAAAAAGAACACGGTTGAGCCAAAAGTTGCTTAGTGACGGAAAGAACAATAGCAGTAACAGTGAACGGTAACAATGAATCAAAGTAGTGCAACGGTTTAGCGAAACAATATCGATACAAATCGGGAATAAGTCATATCATATGGAAATACCCATTGAGCCAGTAACAGTAAACAATAACCAGTAAGTACATTGGTTGCAGCCCTAATGTACAATAATGTGATATGGGAGTGTGGGCACATACACCTAGCCATCCACTAATAACAGTAACAGTAGTTATCATACGATCGATCCATACGCCTCCTACCATAAACACTAATCACAATAACATGGAGACGCCGTGGGCTAATCGCACCGCCACGGATGGTGCACGTCATTAGTGCCAACATGACGCCCTATGTCCCCATAGGCGGATATGCTCGGGTATTGAGATCAAATGAAACATACAGTCAAATCAAGGGTAGTTCAGTATAGACACGCTAAGTGTTTAATCAATATGTCAAACAACAATTCATCATATCAGGAACATGCGATAATGAGTTCAAGAAAGTTAAGCCTATCGCATGCATATCAATGTCAATAGTTCGATTCAGTACTTATAACAATAATATCATAGAATTAACGACGAGTAAGAAAGACGCATGTTGTAGGGAAGCCACTCTTAAACCTATCGCCCTAAGGCTTTCCCTTTAAGAAAGATAATATCATAGGATTAGTGGCTTTCCCTCTCTTAAACTGACATGATAATCATGTTTCTTAAAGGTCCCTAATGAGATCAAGTTTCTTTTTAAATCAGGAATGTACCTCACATATCTCAGATCAATAGTAGTTCCATTCTTTAACTTGAAAGACTCTAATCCAATTCCTTGAATCTTACATTGGCTATCATCTCCCAACTGCACTACACCTTGCTCTTGCATACTTAGTTTTTTTAAAGAACTCTTTACAAGGGTTCATATGGTATGAGCATCCTGAATCCATCACCCACTCTTGGCTTGAACCATTCTTGGCCACCATGAGTACATCTGCTAATTCATATCCATCTCTAGAACCTTCAGGTGAGCTTTTACCATAAGACTTAGCCTTATTGGACTCAACCTTCTTTCTTTTCCACTCTAGACAGTCTCTTTTAAAAGGCTTCTCTGAGTTACACAAAGAGCACCTCCTATTTCCTTTAGACTTCGATCTTGCTCCACCATCTCTCTTCTTGTTTGTTCTTTGTTTTAGCCTTCCCCTAACAAACATGCCATCAGATCCTTTATCTTTCACTTCTCCCCTTTTGTGTAATTAGATTTCATAGATGTTATAACTGCCTCCATGGACAAGCTGCTTCTGCCAAACATCAAAGTGTCCACAAAATTCTCATAAGCATGTGGTAGGGAAGCCAAAAATATGATTGTTCTATCTTCTACATCAATTTCAACTCTAATATTCTGAATATCAAGATTAATCTTGTTGAATTCATCTACAAGAATTGAAAAATGAACAACTGAGCTAATCGCAAGTATGTAGCCAATTTTGACCTAATCATCCCGTAACAGAAATTAACAAACAAAGTATTAAACTTGACAGTAATGACCTTGAACTTATAAAGATGACATAAACAGTCCCTGAAGTTTGCAGAAATATCCAATCAGCATCCAAACTTCATGACCAGTTGACTATTGAACTTTTAAATTTTTCCCTTTAACTTAAGCTGACTTTTACACTAATATACAACACTACCTAATACAAAAAAGTGATTGAGGCTTTGAAACACGATTCTATAAATGATTAAAGATCATAGTTTCAGGAAATACATTATGCCATGTATGTACGAAAGAGTTTTTAGACATTTCATTAAAGTTAAGTTGTTTTATGAACTATTTTCGGATAAAAATATTATTATTTTCTATTATGTTATTTATCATTTTCTAGTATAACTATAGTTGTTAATTAAAAATACTTCTTTTATACATTGTGAGGATCATTTGTAAACTCGTAAACCAAAAAACCAACTTCTTACTACACATTTATTTTCATCTTATTTTAATACATTCGTCAAAAGTTAAACACTCAATTAACTATAATAAATATATGGTCAGGATTTGATTTTTTTGATTTACACATTTAAACTTAGTTTACATTTGATCCTTTTCCCTTTTATATATAGTAGCAACCTACTTTCTACTATATATATATACTAGGTTAGAATCCCGTGTATTACACAAGTTGAATAAATATAATGTTATATATTTAGTAATAAAAAATTTATGTTTTTAAAACCCGTGTAATACACGAGTTGAATAATGAAACACACCACTTTTAAAAAAAAACAAAACTTTAACGCGCGGAAGTCTTAACCCAGGAATTTTTTTTTTTTTTTTTACCATCTCGCGTAGCGCGAGAAAACAAGCTTCCTCCCTCGCGATACGCGAGGGAGTCAAAAACTCAGAAAGTTTCTCAGGTTTCAGCAGGTTTTCATACTTAGCCATTTTTCCAACTTTTTCCAAAATACAAGACAACAATTTTGCCCAACACATGGGTTTTAAACAAAAACCCCTTCAACAACATGATCACAACCCAAAAACATGTTTTGTTTATCAAATTACAATCAAAAAGGGGGAAATTCCACCAAATCATCAATACATGAAAATATGCATACGAGGATCCGCCAACGCCTTGGACTTGACTTCGACTACCTCGGAGCTTTTCCTACATTCACCACACATATCACCATTAGTAATGAAGATAAATTCATAACAAACAAGTAAATTCCTACTTGTTTCACCTATTCACCCATTTGACCCGTTTCCACCCAAATTGTCATTTAGGCTACATATTCTTGCACCCTTACTACAAGTTTCAATTATGATCAACACATGATCCATTTCCATTATGGCACAAAGGCCATAACTCCTTTTCATTTATGATCAACACATGATCCATTTCCAATATGGCACAAGGCCATATCTCCGTTTCATTTATGATCAACACATGATCCATTTCCAATATGGCACAAGGCCATATCTCCGTTTCATTTATGATCAACACATGATCCATTACCATTATAGGTTAACACTATAACTACATTCATTCATTGCACATACTAAATCATTCACAATTTATCATATCACAAGTATGCACACAATCACATAACACATAATCCATAAAATTCACCATTTATCATCAATACTAAGTAAGTGCATAGGCACTTACCTTTTGGGTTAGACGACTCCGCTCCGCCTTCTAGACCCACAATTTGATTGCCTAAACATACACACCTAGTTTAGTAATCTAATCATTCATTCAAAACACATACAATTGAGTTTACCACCCAAATTTCCATTTTCAACCCAAATTGACCCGTTTGGGTTATTTCCATATCCAAACACCCCCTTTAATCAAGAACTCATCTCAACCACTAGAATTCTCTTTCCAATACCTTGACACTAATTTTTATCAAACTAGTTTCTTTAAGTTAATTTGGGGTTTGTTTAAGTGTCTAACACCTCTATAACACTTAATCATCATCAATTTATCAATTTTTTTATCAAAACCCCAAAACCCTCAATTTCATCCATATGAACCCTAACTTTCAAAAATCAAAATCAAAGGGTTCCATGGTGTTGTTCACCTTCCTACACCTTTAGTTTAGCTAGATTATCAATAATCTAACACCATTTTACCATATGCAACCATAATTTCGGGTTTTCAACAAAACCCAACAAGAACACCATAAATGGTGGATCAAAGAGGAAGAAATCACTTACTTGATGTTAGAAAGCTGATGTGTGAGCCAACACCTTCAAGTTACAAGCGTCAAACACACGAATTTTGGCTTCAACCCGATTTCTCCTCTCTTCCTCTTCTCTTGAACGACCCAACTCCAAAATGAAGTCAATTTTGACTTCTAAAGGTCAAATATGGCAAATTTGCCATGTTTCACCTTTAGCCCCTCTACTTTCAATCTTTTTCATTTCCTTCCATAACTAGTTAAAACTAGTATATCCCCGTTACTAACTTGAAACCCGCTTGTTTCAACTTATTTCTAAAATATTATTTTCACCATAATATTTATTAGAATTATTTATTTATTTATAACGAGACCCGGATTTTGGTTCGTTACAAATCTCATCCCCTTATTTGGGTTTCGTCCCCGAAACCCGACTTCACATAAAAAGGTTCGGATAGCATTTGAGCATCTCTTCCTCGGTTTCCCAAGTCATTTCCGCCCCCTTTCTATGCTTCCATCTAACCAATACTTGGCTAATCTCTTTATTACGTAACTTCTTCACCTTCCTATCCAAGATTGCCACCGGTTCTTCAACATAATTCAACTTTTCATCCAATTCGATATCGTCCAAAGGGACAAAAGTAGATTCATCCGCCAAACACTTCCGCAAATGAGACACATGGAACGTGTTATGAAGTCTACTTAGTCACTCCGGTAACTTCAATCGATAAGCTACCGTACCCACCTTTGCTATCACCTTAAACGGCCCGATGAAACGAGGACTTAACTTCCCTCGTTTCCTAAACCGTATCACCCCTTTCCAAGGAGAGACTTTCAAAAGCACAAAGTCCCCCACTTGAAATTCAATCGCCCGCTTCCTATTATCCGCATAAGACTTTTGGCGATCCTGAGCCGCCTTCAAGCGTGCTCTAATTTGGTTAATACTATCATTAGTTTCCTTGACCACTTCGACACTACCAAGCTCCCGTTGACCAATCTCACCCCAACACACGGGTGTTCGACACTTTCTCCCATACAATGCCTCAAAAGGCGGCATACCAATACTAGAATGGTAACTATTGTTGTAAGAGAATTCCGTCAACGGTAAATGGTCGTCCCAACTACCACCAAAATCCAAGACACACGCTCGTAACATATCCTCGAGCGTTTGAATCGTTCGCTCGCTTTGACCATCCGTTTGTGGATGATAAGCGGTGCTAAGATTCAATCTAGTCCCCATATCCTCATGGAATTTCTTCCAAAAACGAGAAGTAAATCTCGTATCACGATCCGATATAATCGACACCCGGCACACCATGACGTGACACAATTTCCTTCACATACATTTCCGCCAATCTATCCGAAGAATACGTTTCCTTTATAGGAAGGAAATGTGCACTCTTCGTCAACTGATCCACTACTACCCATATAGCATCATAAGCCTTTCGAGTCTTTGGTAGTTTAGTGATCAAATCCATGGTTATATTTTCCCATTTCCAAAGCGGTATTTCAAGAGGTTGAAGCTTTCCATACGGCTTTTGATGCTCCGCCTTAACCCTTAAACATGTGAGACACCTCTCCACATACTTAACAATATCACGCCTCATACCCGGCCACCAAAAATGACACCTCAAATCATAAAACATCTTTGTGGCCCCCAGATTGATAGAATATTTGGATTTATCACGCTTAACAATATCACGCTTTGATAGAATTTGGATACCTAGGTTGTCAAGTGTCTTGACAACTATTCTTGACGAGGCGCATAAATCCAAATATTCTATCCATCCGGGGGCCACAAAGATGTTTTATGATTTGAGGTGTCATTTTTGGTGGCCGGGTATGAGGCGTGATATTGTTAAGTATGTGGAGAGGTGTCTCACATGTTTAAGGGTTAAGGCGGAGCATCAAAAGTTGTATGAAAAGCTTCAACCGCTTGAAATACCGCTTTGGAAATGGGAAAATATAACCATGGATTTGATCACTAAACTACCAAAGACTCGAAAGGGTTATGATGCGATATGGGTAGTAGTGGATCGGTTGACGAAGAGTGCACATTTCCTTCCTATAAAGGAAACGTATTCTTCGGATAGATTGGCGGAAATGTATGTGAAGGAAATTGTGTCACGTCATGGTGTGCCGGTGTCGATTATATCGGATCGTGATACGAGATTTACTTCTCGTTTTTGGAAGAAATTCCATGAGGATATGGGGACTAGATTGAATCTTAGCACCGCTTATCATCCACAAACGGATGGTCAAAGCGAGCGAACGATTCAAACGCTTGAGGATATGTTGCGAGCGTGTGCCTTGGATTTTGGTGGTAGTTGGGACGACCATTTACCGTTGACGGAATTCTCTTACAACAATAGTTACCATTCTAGTATTGGTATGCTGCCTTTTGAGGCATTGTATGGGAGAAAGTGTCAAACACCCGTGTGTTGGGGTGAGATTTGTCAACGGGAGCTTGGTAGTGTCGAAGTGGTCAAGGAAACTAATGATAGTATTGACCAAATTAGAGCACGCTTGAAGGCGGCTCAGGATCGCCAAAAGTCTTATGCGGATAATAGGAAGCGGGCGATTGAATTTCAAGTGGGGGACTTTGTGCTTTTGAAAGTCTCTCCTTGGAAAGGGGTGATACGGTTTAGGAAACGAGGGAAGTTAAGTCCTCGTTTCATCGGGCTGTTTAAGGTGATAGCAAAGGTGGGTACGGTAGCTTATCGATTGGAGTTACCGGAGGGACTAAGTAGACTTCATAACACGTTCCATGTGTCTCATTTGCGGAAGTGTTTGGCGGATGAATCTACTTTTGTCCCTTTGGACGATATCGAATTGGATGAAAAGTTGAATTATGTTGAAGAACCGGTGGCAATCTTGGATAGGAAGGTGAAGAAGTTACGTAATAAAGAGATTAGCCAAGTATTGGTTAGATGGAAGCATAGAAAGGGGGCGGAAATGACTTAGGAAACCGAGGAAGAGATGCTCAAATGCTATCCGAACCTTTTTATGTGAAGTCGGGTTTCGGGGACGAAACCCAAATAAGGGGAGGAGATTTGTAACGAACCAAAATCCGGGTCTCGTTATAAATAAATAAATAATTCTAATAAATATTATGGTGAAAATAATATTTTAGAAATAAGTTGAAACAAGCGGGTTTCAAGTTAGTAACGGGGATATACTAGTTTTAACTAGTTATGGAAGGAAATGGAAAAGATTGAAAGTAGAGGGGCTAAAGGTGAAACCTGGCAAATTTGCCATATTTGACCTTTAGAAGTCAAAATTGACTTCATTTTGGAGTCAGGTCGTTTAAGAGAAGAGGAAGAGAGGAGAAATCGGGTTGAAGCCAAAATTCGTGTGTTTGACGCTTGTAACTTGAAGGTGTTGGCTCACACATCACCTTTTTAACATCAAGTAAGTGATTTCTTCCTCTTTGATCCACCATTTATGGTGTTCTTGTTGGGTTTTGTTGAAAACCCGAAATTATGGTTGCATGTGGTAAAATGGTGTTAGATTATTGATAATCTAGCTAAACTAAAGGTGTAGGAAGGTGAACAACACCATGGAACCCTTTGATTTTGATTTTTGAAAGTTAGGGTTCATATGGAGGAAATTGGGGGTTTTGGGGTTTTGATAAAAAAATTGATAAATTGATGATGATTAAGTGTTATAGAGGTGTTAGACACTTAAACAAACCCCAAATTAACTTAAAGAAACTAGTTTGATAAAAATTAGTGTCAAGGTATTGGAAAGAGAATTCTAGTGGTTGAGATGAGTTCTTGATTAAAGGGGGTGTTTGGATATGGAAATAACCCAAACGGGTCAATTTGGGTTGAAAATGGAAATTTGGGTGGTAAACTCAATTGTATGTGTTTTGAATGAATGATTAGATTACTAAACTAGGTGTGTATGTTTAGGCAATCAAATTGTGGGTCTAGAAGGCGGAGCGGAGTCGTCTAACCCAAAAGGTAAGTGCCTATGCACTTACTTAGTATTGATGATAAATGGTGAATTTTATGGATTATGTGTTATATGATTGTGTGCATACTTGTGATATGATAAATTGTGAATGATTTAGTATGTGCAATGAATGAATGTAGTTATAGTGTTAACCTATAATGGTAATGGATCATGTGTTGATCATAAATGAAACGGAGATATGGCCTTGTGCCATATTGGAAATGGATCATGTGTTGATCATAAATGAAACGGAGATATGGCCTTGTGCCATATTGGAAATGGATCATGTGTTGATCATAAATGAAAAGGAGTTATGGCCTTTGTGCCATAATGGAAATGGATCATGTGTTGATCATAATTGAAACTTGTAGTAAGGGTGCAAGAATATGTAGCCTAAATGACAATTTGGGTGGAAACGGGTCAAATGGGTGAATGGGTGAAACAAGTAGGAATTTACTTGTTTATTATGAATTTATCTTCATTACTAATGGTGATATGTGTGGTGAATGTAGGAAAAGCTCCGAGGTACTCGAAGTCAAGTCCAAGGCGTTGACGGATCCTCGTATGCATATTTTCATGTCTTGATTATTTGGTGGAATTTCCCCCTTTTTGATTGTAATTTGATAAACAAAACATGTTTTTGGGTTGTGATCATGTTGTTGAAGGGGTTTTTGTTTAAAACCCATGTGTTGGGCAAAATTGTTGTCTTGTATTTTGGAAAAAGTTGGAAAAATGGCTAAGTATGAAAACCTGCTGAAACCTGAGAAACTTTCTGAGTTTTTGACTCCCTCGCGTATCGCGAGGGAGGAAGCTTGTTTTCTCGCGCTACGCGAGATGGTAAAAAAAAAAAAAATTCCTGTGTTAAGACTTCCGCGCGTTAAAGTTTTGTTTTTTTTTAAAGTGGTGTGTTTCAAACATACTTGTGTGATTACTTCCTATGCAAATCAGGTGAGTTTTCACGACCCCTTTTTACTGTTTTAAACTGGGGGAGAAAACATGACGTAAACACTTTTGGTTTTTGTAATTCATATATGTTATCACTTGTTTGACTATGCGTACACTTCTATCATTAAGTCCTCATATCGGTATGTTTATATGAACATAGCAAGGTAATTTGAGTAGTACTACTGGGTTTGACAAATCTCACCCGCGTTAGTCGCGCTAACCCGATTGGAGGTCGAACGGGTACAATATTGACCTAAACATGCACCATGGTTGATAGGCTTGGTGGGAGGCAAAAACATAAACGGTCAGCTTTCGGTTGCGAGCGCATTAGTTAACATGCATATGGGTTAGCTACCCGTTGATAAATATATTGAATGTACATTAATCTGTTAAACTTTGTTATAAAATGAAACCTGTGAACTCACCAACCTCGTGTTGACATATTTTCTTTCATGTTTTCTTAGGTCGTTAAGATAAGACACATGTGCACTTCTAGGACATGCATGAGTCCTACTTTGGAATTGTTATTTAACATTACGTGTGGACTGTTTTACATTTATGTTTTGGACTGGACTTTTTGGCGCGTTTGTTTTGCGCATTTACTTTCTTTTATTGCTTTCGCTTTTACTCTGATCGTTATGATATTTTTTTATTTAAGTCTCATATAGTGTCGTTCAATGCAACTAATGACTGAGATCCTGGTTTGTCACTTCCCAAACGGTAAAACTCCGTTAGTTGAAATTGGGGGTGTGACAGCACCATTCAAACACTCAAAGATATGCTACGAGCTTGTGCCTTAGAGTGGACAGGGAACTGGGATGAGTACTTGTGTTTGGTTGAGTTTGCTTACAACTACAGTTGGCAAGCTAGCATTGGTATGGCACCATTCGAGTTATTATATGGTCGTAAGTGTAGGGCATCTATATGTTGGGAAGAGGTTGGTGAGAAAGTTATTGAGGGACCAGATTTGGTTCAAATTTCAAATGATAAAGTCGCGGTTGCTCGAGAAAAGTTAAAGGAGGCTCAGAGTAGACAGAAGAGTTATGCAGACCGACACCGCCAAGCCCTAGAGTTTAACACAGGTGACCGGGTATTTTTGAGAGTTTCACCGTGTAGAGGTGTACGTCGTTTTGGTTTAAAAGGGAAGCTTAGCCCTAGATTCATCAGGCCGTTTGAAATTCTGGAAAGAATTGGAAAAGTTTCGTACCGTTTGGCTTTACCACTTCAGTTGTCACATGTGCATAACGTCTTTCACGTATCTATTCTAAGAGGGTATAACTATCATCCAGTTCATGTTGTGAACTATCTGCTCCATCTGATTCAAGAGGATTTATCTGTTGAAGTGGAACCCGAAACTATTCTTGACCGCCAAGAACGTATTATGCGTCGAAAGACTATCCCGTTTGTTAAGATCTTATGGAAAAATCATTCTGAACGTGAGGCTACATGGGAAATGGAAGATACTATTCGTACCCAATACCCGAATCTGTTTGAGTCTTAGAATTCTGTGTTTCTATGTGTTTTAGTTATCTATTTGCAGTCATCAGACTACCGATCAGTTATATGTTTCCATTTATCAGATAAGTGATAATATATGTATCAGCATCAGAATTATTATCAGTTATTCGCTACAGTTATTGAGTGTATCAGTCCGTGTGTTCATGATAAGTATACATTTACTTGTTATATCAGAAACTCTGTACTCTGTGTTTGAAGTTACCCGTATTCGTTATATCATAAGTTCCTTTGCTTTTGTATATCCGTACTTAGCAAATTTCGAGGACGGAATTTATTTTAAGGGAGGTAGAGTTGTAATATTGGAAAAATTTCGTAGAAAATAATAATAATAAATAAATAAATGATTAATAAATTAGTTATTATTAACTAAAGAGGATAAGTATAAGTTAAATCTTAAAAATGAAATTAAAAAAAGACAAAAAGAAGAAGAAAATCATATAATACTACTACTAAATCAGAAGTTGAAAACTGGTACAAGACCCGCGTAGTTACGACCCAAGGCCCATTTGAAGCTTTTGACCAAGTTTGAAATATCACCCTTGACCTAATCGCCATCTTCTGTATGGATTGCCGTTTTTTTTTAATTTTCAAATCCTCTTATCACCTGTAACAAATTCACGATGGAATCGGGATGTAAATACCTTGTCAAGCATGCTCCGATTAGTCTTTTAATAACCATCAAACCCCAATTTTCATCCCACGAAACCCACACAGCAGCTATCTTTGTGCTCCGATTTTACGCGTCTGTTTGCTCCGATTTAGTTTCGGTGATTTGAGCTTGATGTTTCGTTTCAATCTATACAGCCTCACACTACACTTATTCACCACCGTGTTATTTCCAAAAGTTGTTACCGTAGGATCAATCGCTCGTTAACTATTAAATCGCTCGTGTTTGATCTCTTCTTTTTACTCGTCGGTCCAGGTAACCACCAAGATAATCTTTCTGATCCCAGTTGTGATATATACAGTTGGAATATCTTATGAACACATGAAAATTTATTTGATGTTAGTGGAAGAAGAATTTAATAATTAAAATGCTCCTGATTGTGTTGTATTCATAATGTAGAGAATTCTCATTAAATGTCATAATATAAAATGTGAATTTGTCAAAGGGTCTGACAATAGTAAATTTATAACAAGGTTCGTTGTCAAATTGATTTATATATATTTAGTTAGATTAATAATACATATGTACTTAGTTTAATTAATGTAAACTATTACTGGGAAGATAACGACTGAATTATAAATCTTTAAAAAGAAGGAAGTAAGTTTACATCTAGATATTAAAATCACGTAAATAACGAATCAAAAGTAACGCCATTTCAACCGATCTAATTTTAATTATAATAATATGTAGGCTCTCGTACTAATTCATTGAACTCGTGCTTGTTTTTGCATATAAGTTAAGGTACGGATTCTGACTCTTCTCTTTTGTAGCATGGTTACTCTTCGTTTTCCCGATCTCTGCTTTGTGTTTCATCTGTATTCGCTATTGACTTACTCGTCGTTAATTCTATGATATTATTGTTATAAGTACTGAATCGAACTATTGACATGCGATAGGCTTAACTTTCTTGAACTTATTATCGCATGTTCCTGATATGATGAATTGTTGTTTGACATATTGATTAAACACTTAGCGTGTCTATAATGAACTGCCCTTGATTTGACTGTATGTTTCATTTGACCTCAATACCCGAGCATATCCGCCTATGGGGACATAGGGCGTCATGTTGGCACTAATGACGTGCACCATCCGTGGCGGTGCGATTAGCCCACGGCGTCTCCATATTATTGTGATTAGTGTTTATGGTAGGAGGCGTATGGATCGATCGTAGGATAACTACTGTTACTGTTATTAGTGGATGGCTAGGTGTATGTGCCCACTCTCCCATATCACATTATTGTACATTAGGGTTGAAGCCAATGTACTTACTGGTTATTGTTTACTGTTACTCGCTCAATGGGTATTTTCATATGATATGACTTATTCCCGATTTGTATCGATATTGTTTCGCTAAACCGTTGCACTACTTTGATTCATTGTTACAGTTCACTGTTACTGCTATTGTTCTTTCCGTCATTGAGCAACTTTTAGTTCAGCCGTATTCTTTTTGTGTGTTTTCTTTGTTTACTTGACAGGTACTCGAGGGGATCATGGAAATGTGTGAAGAGAGTGAATCATCAGATTAGAGTGTGAATGTTTGAGAAAACTTATGAGACTTAGTATTACTTATTTTGAACATTTATTATTTCTTTTTGAACCGTTGTAAGGATTTAGACTTCCGTTAAGTATTTTAATTATATCATTATTATTGTCTCTAATCACTGTATGTGTGAAACGTCAGCCCTACCGGGTTGGGGTGTTACAACACCCATGTTAATTTGTGAGGCCTTTCTAAGGTTCAATCTTTTGGAGGTGCTAGTTATTTCTTATATTTGATTGATGACTGTTCTAGAAGAGTTTAGGTATATAATCTTAAGCATAAAAAATAAGGGATTTGGCAAGTTTGAGGAATGGAGAAAAATGGTGGAGAATCAGACCGAAAGAAGGGTAAAGAAGGTTAGAATTGATGATGGTTTAGAGTTTCGTAACCATTATTTTAATCGGTTTTGTAAGAAGCATGGCATATCTAAACACCTAAGTGTGGCTGGCACACCATAACAAAATTGATTAGCAGAGAGAACGAACATGACTCTCTTGAATACAAAGTAAGATGTACGTTGTTCAGTTCCGGTCTACCTAAGCAATTTTGGGCTGAGGAGAAATGATCTGATCAAAAAGGAAGATTATCAAGGGTTGAGGGTTTTTTTGATCAGTTGCATATGCTCACGTTAGTCAAGGAAAGCTTGAACTAAGTGCACAAAAATATGTATTTTCTAGGGTATCCCAAAAAGGTTAAAGGTTACGGACTGTGAAAATTTACAGAAGACAGACCAAAAATTATTTAAAAGATGGGGTCAACTGTTTAAAGGATGGATAAAATAAAAAATAAATAAAAAGATAACAATATCCTCATTTAACGTTAAAATATAGACGAGGTTAACCATTAAATAAAAATGATAAATTATATAAACCATGAGAATACACAAGAGAAAAATAAGCCTTTTAAATAAAAATAGAAAAAAATAATTAATTAAACCACATTGACAAAAAAAAGACAATTTACTCTAAATTTTAATCAAAACCAAGTTTACACGATATGTATAAGTTATCAAAACACAAATGTACCAGCCGTCAAAAGTACTAAGTTTTTGTTTTTTATTGTATTATTTTTGTTTTCTTCCTATAACCGTTCTTACAGCCTTTAAAATATAATATATGAAATTCAGGATTTGTTGTTCCGAGATGCTTATATTATTTTTATCTGCTTCTTGATATTAAATTTTTTTCACTGGTTAATAACAATATATAGTTGACATCAAGCCTTACAAATCTAACACCCCCACTCCAACGCGTGAGATCTACCAAATAGTTGCATTTATAATATTACATATATATATCATTGAATGTAAAATCTTGTAAACCGGTTCACATATACCAAGTAAAAGTAACTAACCAAGAAAATATTAACTGGGCATCCGGTGTAGGGCGTGAGAGCAGACCGTCCCTTGTGGTGTGAAATGGGCGTGGGAGGGATTGTGGGATTTTTCAAGCGTTACTCAACCAATAGGAAACATTGTATTTGATTTTTTTATATTATAATACTAATATTTAATTAAAATTATATAAAAAAAATACTAAAAAATTAAATTT
This sequence comes from Smallanthus sonchifolius, assembly GCA_023525975.1. Classification (NCBI taxonomy): domain Eukaryota; kingdom Viridiplantae; phylum Streptophyta; class Magnoliopsida; order Asterales; family Asteraceae; genus Smallanthus; species Smallanthus sonchifolius. The sequence goes on along the minus strand of CM042041.1, from coordinate 51,249,944 downwards.
TACCTCTCACTTTCACACAGGTAAACTCTACGTGCATTTTATTTTCACATGTGTCTCACCCCTCTAAAATACACCCCTTACCTTAATCATATCATTAGCAAGAAATTAGGGTAGGGCACATAACACATCAAACTTTGTGACAACTTATTAAAACAAGAATTAAACCTTAATTACGTATATAGTAGCTAACCTATCAAACAAAAACCTTAAGACATCGGACAGCCCAAAATAGTTTAAGGAACGCCGTGTTGTTTGACAGCATCGGTGGCCGTAGTGTGGCGGAATCAGTATTCTTGTTAGATACTGAAGTAGGGGCGTCGGTGGAGGCGGCTGCTCCACGGCCAGGCTTCGGCTGTTGATGGCCGTGGGTGCCGTATCCCTTCATTTTGTAGTCCTCCAAGTTTTTGTACTGCGTGTATGGGCTGGTTTCCACGGGTAAACCTTCTAGTTGCTGTTTTTCTTCCTGCTTAGGCTGTTGGCCGTCCATCTTTCTCTCTCTAGCTGATTTCTACTGTTCTATCTCTAGATTATGTAATCAACAAAGGTATTTTATATGGAAGTGTGATGTTGTCTGGTTAAGACACGTGTCTCGTACGTGGCATTGGTTTGCAAGAAGTGTAGGCTGTAGCGATTTTGTAGGCTGCTGTTTTGGAGTTTGGAGGACATTATGCAGGAGCCAACTTACTAGATATGTATTTGTTATTAAGGGGATATAAGATTATGTGTAATGGTAGGATGAATGTGGTTGGTTTTTTATGTGACCTAAATTTGTATATACCAATTACAAAATCAACATCAAAATCATACCTGGTTTTAGAACCCTAATCAATAATTTACGTTAAAACACACATGAACTGTTTCAAGATCAATCATTCATGTCAGAATCTAATCTTTATTTTCTTGATGCAATCCAACGGCAACTTTTATACGACTCCCAAATCCCATACCTTTTTCCGACAATGCGCAGTGGAACCGAAAATGGTGCAACAATGGCTTGGGAAAAATGTGGATCATCTATGGGAACGAGAGAAACAGATAGGGGGAGTCGACCAGCGATTCAGATGGGAACGAGATTCGGATGGCCGACCAACAATGGTGCACTGTCTGATCTAATCACCTTTAATGGCAGATCAATGATTTAGATGAGAGAGAGAGAGTGAGGGGAGGCGGCCACCATCGCTTGTGTGTACCAATCGAATCATCTAGGGCTTAACCGACTCCACCAACGTCTAATAAAGGTGATGCGATGATGAGGAAGTCACTGTCGATGAAAGTGTTGGCGATGAAGGGGGTCGGCGATGAAGGGACATGGGACGTAGAAGCAGGTGACGAAAGAGGGAGGGTAACAACATTTGACAATACAGCTAACGAGGTAAGATACAAATGGTTACACTTTGAGCAATAATTACGATCATTGGATATATTAAATGCTAATATAGTCCATTAGACAAATATATCGAAAAGCGAGATAGTTTTGTTTTTCTTAAATTTTTGTGGGGCCTATTATATGTTGCTTTGTAATTTAGATTTTTTTAATCAAGGGATATTATTGTCATTTTAAAGCATTTAAGAATCAAATTTAATGGGCATCCATTTTAGAGGCCAATGATATTACAAATTGAAAAGTTATGGACCATCCTTGTAATTTCTCAAAATTAAGGGCCATAAATGAAAATAGGGACAACACAGGCGCCATCCATGTAATTAATTCAAAAATCTATTGGTGTTGCGCTTAAAAAAATAAGATATATATTTACATAACTATTTTTATACATTTATAATAAAAATACTAAATAATGCATGTTTTATTATACATAAAAATAGTTATAAATATATATATAAGTAAAATAACTAAATAACTAATAAATAATAAACAAGTAAAACTGTAATTATGAAATACTTACGAATCAAGTTTAAACTTAAAAATAGAGTACAATAAAGATGCAAATACTAGCGACACTTTGCTACGTATAGATGCCCCAAGAATAAGAGAAAACAACCCCATCTTAGATCAGTGGTGGAGTTGATTTCCTCCTCTCTGATCAAAGCTTTTGCTACCACATGAAAATCTTGTTAAAGGGACTTGGAGTTATAGCTCGCAGGACACCCCGACATTCAACTGAGTATTGAATTCATAATCAATTCATGATTTTGTAATATTTTAAAGAGCGAGCTAGAGAGTGAGAGGAGAATCACATGCAAATACGGAGGAGGAGACTATTTATATGAGGTTAGTAAGCCTAACCCTTGTATGCTTGAGCCCATGGATTCTGTAGCATCCCAAATTTAAAGGATTTATATGTTCATATACATATATTGTAAGACGAAATTTACGATTATTTTTATTCTTAGTCACATTAATATACATCGTTTCAATTTATTCTTAGTCACATTTAAATGATAAAAGTTTATTTAATTACGTTTCTTTTTGTGCTTAACCACGTTAATGTCACCGCCTAAACTCAGGTTCCACTTCCTGTCGCGGAGCACGGGCTAATTTTCTAGTTATGATTATTCATTAAATAAAAAATGTGGAAATTATTATATTTGCATGTGTATATATTCTTCTATATATGGGCATGTTAAAGTGTTTATAAACGCGGATCAAATCATAATTGTTCAATATAATTGTTGAGCCGAAAGCTTTAACCTTTTGTTTTCTTTCATGTGACTTCACTTGATGTTAACAAATCCATCTTTTCCCTCTAAATTTACACATTTTGGGTTTTGTTTTTGAGAAAATTGGTTCTTTATAAAATTTAGAATTACGATTCATAAACTTTCTAATTTTGTGTGATGTCATATTAAATTTTAAGTTATGTATATGTAGAATATGATAAAAAAAAATTATAAAGTTTAGAATTACGTAAATATATTGGGGGTTAGAAGTGTGATTAAATTAAAAAGTAAGAATAATTGTAAGAAACTAAGGATAAATAAATGCATTACTGGTTTATATTGAAAATTAAAGAATATTTAAAATATCACGTGAGATGACATATATAATGTTAAAAGAAAAGGTTTTGTAAGAAACTAATAATGAGAACTTTTAAGAAAGAAAAAAACAAGCATCTCAAATAATAACACATCCGTGATATATTTAGCACAGATTATTTAAATATGAAGTTTAAAATTAAAAAACTAAAGCTTTTGTGTGAGACCAAATTATTTACAAATTAATATTTGGCTTATTTTGTTTGAAAATGTATTTTTTTAGTAATACTGTATTATTCTATACTATATAATAAATAAAGGTTTTTCAATACCACGTGTCGCCTCCATATTTATCCTTATAAAATTTTTTCCGTCTCTCTCTCATAATAAATACACTTCCATATTTCAATAATAATATATTTAAAAAAAATATTAATCTATACTATATAATAAATAAAGATTTTTAATGTCACGTGTCGCCTCAATATTCATCCTTATAAAGGTTTTCCCGCCTCTCTCATAATAAATACACTTCTATATTTCAATAATAATATATTTAAAAAAAAATATTAATCTAACCTAATAAAACATATTTTTTTTAATTATCTCATATTATAGAAAAATTTAAACTTTAATTACCTAGCTTATGTTTTCAATCAAATAGTAAATGAAAGTCAAATTACATTGAATAATATTTTATGTATTTTTTAAACTTAATTATATAATAATTTTTACATATTTTTTTATTTTGTTTCTATTGTTAATATATGTAATATGTTTTTCCACTTATAAAATACATATATACAAATTTAAGAATTTTATATAATGATATTTTCACTCTATGTAGTACACATGTTTTAAGCTAGTATTAATACATTATGTTTATGTTTTTAATTTGGGTAACATATAATTAATCTTTCTTTCTTAAATCGATATATGTTATTTCTAAATTGTGAAATTAGTGTGACATGTAAAGTGTAGGATCGGATCTTACTCGGAGGAAAAACTCTTGTTTTAGGCCTCATACTTTTAGGACCTCATACATTTTAGAGTAAACTGTCATTTTCGTCCCTGTGGTTTGGTCAAAATTGTCACTTTCATCCAATAGTTTGTTTTTTTGTATCTGGGTCCTCGTGGTTTTAAAATATTGCCATTTTCATCCTCGTGGTTTTAAAATATTGCCACTTTCATCCAGTCAGCTAACACCGTCCGTTTTTCTCAATTAAATGAGGGGTATTTCAGTCCTTTTACATATTTGTTTTATTTCTTCATCTTTTTTACTCTCACTTTTTAATCATAGAAACAAGCGACGGAGGTGTTCCAGTGGTGCTCGTCGGAAACTGGTCAGGAAAAGAGGAAGAAGGCCAGCAGGTGGATGATTAAATTAGAGGTTAAATTGGGGATGATTAAAAAGTGAGAGTAAAAAAGATGAAAAAATAAAACAAATAAGTAAAAGGACTGAAATACCCCTCATTTAACTGAGAAAAACGGACGGTGTTAGCTGACTGGATGAAAGTGGCAATATTTTAAAACCACGAAGATGAAAATGGCAATATTTTAAAACCATGAGGACCCAGATACAAAAAAACAAACTATTGGATGAAAGTGACAATTTTAACCAAACCACAGGGACGAAAATGACAGTTTACTCTACATTTTATTTTTGGTGTACGCAATGTGAATGAGTTTCTTATCCATATTTTTAATATTACTGTTACTAAATAAGATTAAAACAAAACGTACGTGAAGTGGTTATTCCACTTATTTTTTAACACGTCAACTTTTTTTATTTTTTTTTATTTTTTATCTTCTATAATTTCATTTTCAACCCTATGCTAATATATAATATACGTTTTTAGCCCATTTTATTTTATATTAATTTTATTTTTCTTTAATAACTTTCGTTCATTAATTTTTTTTCAAAATACGGAGGGCGCGAATGTTTTTATTATTTTTTTGTCAATGTTCCGATATAATTTTTTTAAACAGAGTTGTATTCAAAATCAAGTTTTTTTTATAGCGAGTGTCGTTACCGTTGTCGTACCGTGACGAACCGAAACTATTATAAGCCAACAACATCATTTTCGATATTAATATTATCGTAAACCGTACCGGTAATTTTTTATTTTGTTTATTTCCTTTTTTATTATTTAGTTTTATGTTTCTCTTTGATTACCATTATTTTTACCGTTGCATTTACGTTTTCATTTAAATTTTATTAATGATGAGTCCGACACCCGCCGTGAAGCGCAAGAAAAACCATCTAGTTTTTATAATTTAGATAAAAATCACTTTTATCTCTGAATTTTGTTCATTTTTAATAACTTTTCACATCTCTGTTAATAAAGAAAACTATCACAAATAACACCAAAAAAAAGATGATAAAGAAACATAATCAATAACCAAACGATTTTACTCTTATTGCATTATCAGAAAATGATTACAATGATGAAAAGGAAAAGCGAATTGAACTATCTATCTATTGAATTCCTTATTATACTCCTAACCACAACTATTAACAACCATAAGAAATGGTTAACAAACTCAGCGGGTGCAATTATTAAATTACCCCTGAACTTTAATGAACTAGAAATAAGACCTTTGACTTATTGTGTTGACTCATGCACTTCATATTAACGATCTCCACCTAGTGTATAGTCAACCAATTCCCAAAATACCCAAACACTTCTCAAAACTTGTTCTTGGCGGCAACATTATTCTTTGTATTCAACTCTTGAATAGCTACTTCCTTCAACCACACAACATCTCTAATGAAATGCAATTTGATATTAATATGTTTTGTACGTTCATGTAACATTTGATTCTTAGACAACTATATAGATCCTTGACTGTCACATAACACCACTAAATAGCTTCTTTCATTGCTTCAATCAAGGCAATATACTCTGACTCGGTCGAAGATAATGCTACAACTTGTAAAATAGCTTTCCAACTAACTAGACCTTCCTTTATCAAGGTCTTTTGCAAAATCAGCATCAACATATCCTAGTACTAGGACCTTTTAGCACGATTATTACCAAAGAATGAACCATAGTCTTTGGTACCATTTAGATACATAAGTATCCACTTAACAACCTCCCAATGATTCTTGCCAAGATTAGACAAATACCCGCTGACTAAACTCACAACATACCTAACATTTGGACTTGTGCAAACCATTAAGTACATGAGGCTTCCCACAACAATTGCATAAGGAACACTTTCCATTCTTCTCAACTCATCATCAGTCTTTGTACAATCTTGGTCAAAGCCTTTTGGTACTACACTAGACCCGGTGGGTAAACATTTAAACTCTTGTTGATTTGGGTTGGGTATTCAAGCAAAGCATTCAAATTTTAGGCAAACCTTGTGTTTTGTGTCGGTAGTCTTCATTCTTATTACCTCTATGTTAAAAACAATTAACGTGAGCTTTGTCTCTTTGTATCTCCTCATCCAGAATTTTCTTGCATTACCCAATTCCTTCATGTTAAATTCAACCATTAACAATATCTTAGTATCTTTGATTTGAACCATATCTTTGCAAGCAACAAGCATATCATCAACATACAACAATAGGTAAATAAACTCACCTTAGTTTTATTTCCTGAAATATACACAATTATCATAGCCACTCCTCATAAAACAAATTTTAACCATATGATCTTGAAACCTTCTATACCATTATATATCTATGAGACTACTTTAAACCATACAATGAATTATGTAACAAGCAAACTTTATGCTCTTAACCCTCCACCTCAAAACCCAATGGTTGTCTCATATAAATGTTTTCTTCAAGAACACCATGAAGAAAAACAATTTTAACATCATGTTACTCTAATTCAAAATCATTCAAAGCAGTTAAAGCTAAAACAACCCTTATAGAGGTATGCTTCACAACTGGTGAAAATATCTCATTATAATCTATACCGGCTCATTGTGTGATGTCTTATATACTAGTCTAGCCTTAAAACTTGGTTTCTCATTTCCTTGTATGCCTTCTTTTAGCTTGAATATCCACATGCAATCTACTACCTTCTAACCCTTAGGTTTTTCCACCAATACCCAAGTATCACTGTTGTACAAAAAATCAATTTTCTTTTCCATAGTTTTGATTTAGAGCGCTTTATTCACTAGATTAACAACCTCATTGAAAGTTAAGGGTTCACAAGATCTTCTAACTCTACAACATTAAATACAAATGCAGAGATATCATCACTGTTTCTGTATCTAGTTGGTGGAACAATAACTCTTCTATGTCTTTCTTGTGCCAAATTACAACCAGTTTGCATCCCTCTCGATCTCTTTGATTGAATGGAAATTTCACCCATATAATAAGAATCATTAAGAATCTCCTCCACCTTAATCTACACATTGTGATCATCATATTTAGAAACTTTACTTTTACCCCTTTCACTGTCAATAACATCCTTGAACATTACATCTTCCTTAAATTCCACTACATCCCTACTTACCTTCACTTTGGGACCAGTGTCTTCTAACCTCCATAACCGATACCCTTTGACACCTTCAGGATAACCAAAGAAAATACTCTTTTTAGCTCTTAGTTCCAAGTTTCGTTTACTAACATAAATATAGCATAAAGACCTGAATGCCATCAAATGATCATAGCTTGAAACACTTCATGTCAATAGCTGAAGATGAGGATCTATTCACTAAATAGGCAGATGTGGACAGTTCTTTTGCCCAAAAACTTTTAAGCAGTCTTGAGCTAACCAACATGCATCTTACCTTGTTTAGTAAAGTCATATTCTTACTTTCCACAAAACCATTTTGTTGTGGAGTGTCTGGTATAGATAAATATCTTGCAATTCCCTACTCTTTACAAAACCTATTGAACCATCCACTACAAAATTCTAATCCATTATCAGTTCTAAGCTTCTTTATCTTCCTATCAGTTTAATTCTCAACCAATTCCTTCCATTATTTGAATTTCTCAAATGTGTCATCTGATGTGTAGGTGTTCGTTGGGTGTTTATGATGCTTAACTATACGTTTTTATGTGTGATTTAGCATGGAACGCATTTACTTTGCATGTGTTTATGATTTGTAGGTGTTTGGATGCTAAGTACGTGTTTTGGAAGCATTAGAGAGGAAGTAGAGGGTTTGGATCGGAAACTATGCAAAAGATGGAGGCTGATGTGGAAGTTCTTAGGTAGCTCGAAAAGCCGAATCCAAATATTTGGTTAAAAAAAAATACACTAGGGGCGTAAGCTTACGCCCTAGGAGCGTAAGCTAACGCCGGTAACATTTTCTGAACAGAAGCTTCAGCTCGACGGAGTAAGCTTACGCCCCCCAGCGTAAGCTTACGCTGGTTAAGTTTCAGACGCAGATTTTTAGTGAAACAGCCGATTTTCAGTGTTTAATTGGGGGTTTCTTCCCCAAATTCGAAATCATCTTTTTGACATTGGTTCTTGGGGCGATTTGGGAGTTCTTGGAGGCTAAGGAACACGATTCTAACATCCAATTGAAGATTGATACTCGAAAGATTGAAAGATTGAAGATGAATTCCACAACCATGAGCGGCTAATCCACCGGTAATCTTTCCCGGGTGGATTGTTTGTAAGTTTTTAGGGTTTTATCATGTGCTAGCTTTGAGAAACAATTCTTGTAATCGTTTGGTTTGAAATACTTGAATCTTTGTGTTTAGTATGGTTATGAACTCACGGGAGTCGATAAATTCTTGCACCATTGACCCCGTTAGATGATAATTGCTATGAACTTTGATTTGTGTTGAATCTATTGATTAATCTAATTCTATATTGCATACATTTGTCTCGATTTCATTCATGAATATTGTCTTACACTATTTGCCGATGATGTATGAATGTTGATGTTCTTGGTTAGATTTGGTCAATTTGATTTAGATAACCATTTGATTGCTTGAAATCATATGTTGGTGTGATAATCCCTAATTACTTGTGAACTTGAAACCCGGGCGTGATTCCTTTTTAATTATTGTTACAATATAAATCGTTTGTTTGGTACGTGATTACTATTGATCATAATTGTTACTTGATAATCCTTGTTTGTTGAGTTTGATAAGTTTCACCTAAACCATTGCTTGTGTTTGGTCAGAAAGACCCATTGCAACTTCATAAATCACTTTTTCAATTGAAGTTAAGCACCGACCACAAACTCTTCGTGGTTCGACACCCTTCTTACCCTAACTAGTTTAAGGTGATTAGGACACTCTATTTCTTTATCTTTGACCGGTACCTTCGACACCGATCAAATTTTGGCGCCGTTGTCGGGGAGTGTGTGCGCTTGGTGTTTTATTTTAGTTGACTTTTGTGACTACTTGTTTCTTGTTTTGTTTGGTTAATGTTCTTCTATTTTTGTGTTACGCGTGGTGTTTGTTTGTGTGTGCAGGTGACAGAATAGTGCATGCGTACACGTTCATCCGGGAGGACTTCACCGCTTGTTCATGTATTATACAATTTCAAGCATGTTGATCTCACCATGAATATAGACTTTAGTGAATGCTTTCATTATAGGAGCACATCTCATCGGAACAATGATTGTCCATATTTTATGAAATTATGTGGGAAAGTCTGGTGGCGTCGAATCCCTTATCAATATGAAGATTGTGAGAAGCGTCGAGTACAATATTGTTTATCTCGAGTCGATCGAGAGTTGGTGCAACTTCATCATTCGAAGCAATATCGCTTAGAGTTGTTAAGTTACAAATATGATCTTTTATGCACAGGAAGGCGAAGGGGAGAGCGAGGCCTTTCAGTTAACGAACATTCTAAGGCAAAACAACTGTGGATGTCTTCACAAATTGGAGATGCGGTTGTGGAAAATAATACCACACCAATGCCTTCAATTACTGAAGAATTAACGAGTGCACTAGTCGTGGATGATGACAATGATGATGATAAGGAAGAAGAGGTTGTGGATCTTTCAGAACATATAATTGAATATTTAGACTCGGTCAATGACATAGCACCTCATGAGAAATCTGAGATATTGATGGTTTATTCTGACCCTCCTCCCGTATTAATTACTCCAGCCAATAAAGTTGGGCATGAGGGTCCGAGGATAAAGATTAGGAAGGTGGGATTACAAGACATTGGACAGTCTAGTCGGAAGCAAGCCCGCATCGATTTAGCCGACATGTCGATCACAATAAGGCAGGATTGGACACGACACGTCAACTACCGGGCATACATTGGAAATTCGGTGGGAAAATGTGGAGTTAGATTTTCGGATATTGCATCCATTTACATGCAGGTTTTGAGAAAACGAGTTTGGAGGGAACACATAAGATATCGGGCTTTTGTTGGCAATGTGGTCGGTAAGTGTTCATTGCGACCATCATGAGAGACACATGAGGTAATGTCGGGCTGAGGACAATAAACTTAGCGCTATCCGGGAGGCAACCCGGCTTGTGATTGTCTTTATTTTGTCTTTGTTTTGTTTTGTGTTGTGTGTTTTAGTTTCGTCACCATAGCAACACTCAAGTATGGGGAAGACTCATGGAAGACTTACGAGTCCATTTTGGTTGTGGTTCAGGCACTCTATGATCGCCTCTAATCAGGTCCACGTACTCTTTCTCATATTTATGTTACTTTGATTGAACTATATTATTTTAGTTTGTTTTTGTGTGTTTTGGTGTGTTTTTGTTTGAAACTTGGTTGATTGTGGTTGGGTTGGTGCTTATGGTTATGGTAATCTTTGAGTTGGATATTTGGAAATATTGGGTATTGGATGTTTTTGCACCCACAAACCGCACTTTTATATTTTATAACTATTTACATTGAGACAATGTAAGGTTCAAGTGTGGGGATGTGAGAAATCAATAAAACCATACAAATTTTTGAATAATTGTTTTACAAAGTGTTTGGTAGAGGTCTTTGGTCATGGTTAATTCATTAAGTTACTTGATTAAGTTTTTCCAACAAATAAAAAAAAATTTTGAAATGTTGGATTTGGGAGTAACAAAATTGAAGGTGACGGTTTGCATGCACATGTCGGTAACCTATTTTCCACCATGTTGTGAGATTTTGAGCCAAATTGATATATATATTCTCTTACTTGAGTGTTTAGTCACTTTGTTTCACATTTTAGAACTTGCATATTATTGATACATGTTGAGACCTTGAACCAATTAATTGCACAAAAATGATAAAGGCATTAGGAGAAACCTTTTTATTTTTAGCCATTTTTATATCCTTACCCGTTAATATCCACTAGATGCCCACTCTAAACCTAGACCTTTTCTGTTGACAAAACCCATAACATTAGCCCATTCACCTTTTTAGCCTTTTCTTTTTAAACCCGTGAGTTGGAATTCAATTAACTTAGATTATTGAAGTTGCGGTTGCAATTGCATAAAAAATAAAAAATAAATGAAAAAGAAATACAAAAATTGTATTGGGTCAACATGTGCCCATAGGTTTTAAGTATTAGTTTAAATTATAATAAAAGATGTTATTGGGTCAATTTAACCCAAGTTTCATTTGATTGTATGAAGAAATAAGAATTTTAGTGTTGATGGGTCATTTATACCCATAGTAGAGATTTAAAAGTTTTAGGATTGATTTGTAGTTTCATTAGTTGAATTCCACTCACCTTTAGCCACTTTAAAAATCCTTATCCATACCCGTAACCCTAGCCTACATTACAACCCTTAATAGACCTTTTGATTTGTGCATGTTAGTTGTGTTAGTAGGAGGAGATGTGATCAATATGCAAGCTTATGATAATGTGGTTCATTGTTTGGGTTTGAGTGAAAAATACTAGCACATCATCGCTAGTCCAGATATGAAACCGAGGGGAGTGATTGATTGTGAGGGGTGTGTGCATGCAAAGCCATAACTAGATATGAGTTAAGCGCGTTCCAATATTTCCTTTTGTTTAAAAATTCATCGATGGTTTGTTGGATTGTAAATCTGTTGAGAGTATAATTCTTATGAATTTTGCATGACCTTGGACCTTAGCTTATGTTTAGTTAAAACAATTGTTTGAGATTTTGAAATGTGGATTTGAAGCAAAAGACTTTGCTTGAGGGAAAGCAAAACTCAAGTGTGGGGATGTGATGTGTAGGTGTTCGTTGGGTGTTTATGATGCTTAACTATACGTTTTTATGTGTGATTTAGCATGGAACGCGTTTACTTTGCATGTGTTTATGATTTGTAGGTGTTTGGATGCTAAGTACGTGTTTTGGAAGCATTAGAGAGGAAGTAGAGGGTTTGGATCGGAAACTATGCAAAAGATGGAGGCTGATGTGGAAGTTCTGGAAGCTGAATCTTGAAACATACATATCTCGAGCTAGAAAATGAGTTATGAGACCCATAATATATGAATCTTGGGTAGCTCGAGAAGCAGAATCCAAATATTTGGTTAAAAAAAATACACTAGGGGCGTAAGCTTACGCCCTAGGAGCGTAAGCTTACGCCGGTAACATTTTCTGAACAAAAGCTTCAGCTCGACGGAGTAAGCTTACGCCCCCAGCGTAAGCTTATGCTGGTTACGTTTCAGACGCGGATTTTTAGTGAAACAACCGATTTTCAGTGTTTAATTGGGGGTTTCTTCCCCAAATTCGAAATCATCTTTTTGACATTGGTTCTTGGGGCGATTTGGGAGTTCTTGGAGGCTAAGGAACACGATTCTAACATCCAATTGAAGATTGATACTCGAAAGATTGAAAGATTGAAGATGAATTCCACAACCATGAGCGGCTAATCCACCGGTAATCTTTCCCGGGTGGATTGTTTGTAAGTTTTTAGGGTTTTATCATGTGCTAGCTTTGAGAAACAATTCTTGTAATCGTTTGGTTTGAAATACTTGAATCTTTGTGTTTAGTATGGTTATGAACTCACGGGAGTCGATAAATTCTTGCACCATTGACCCCGTTAGATGATAATTGCTATGAACTTTGATTTGTGTTGAATCTATTGATTAATCTAATTCTATATTGCATACATTTGTCTCGATTTCATTCATGAATATTGTCTTACACTATTTGCCGATGATGTATGAATGTTGATGTTCTTGGTTAGATTTGGTCAATTTGATTTAGATAACCATTTGATTGGTTGAACTCATATGTTGGTGTGATAATCCCTAATTACTTGTGAACTTGAAACCCGGGCGTGATTCCTTTTTAATTATTGTTACAATATAAATCGTTTGTTTGGTACGTGATTACTATTGATCATAATTGTTACTTGATAATCCTTGTTTGTTGAGTTTGATAAGTTTCACCTAAACCATTGCTTGTGTTTGGTCAGAAAGACCCATTGCAACTTCATAAATCACTTTTTCAATTGAAGTTAAGCACCGACCACAAACTCTTCGTGGTTCGACACCCTTCTTACCCTAACTAGTTTAAGGTGATTAGGACACTCTATTTCTTTATCTTTGACCGGTACCTTCGACACCGATCAAATTTTGGCGCCGTTGCCGGGGAGTGTGTGCGCTTGGTGTTTTATTTTAGTTGACTTTTGTGACTACTTGTTTCTTGTTTTGTTTGGTTAATGTTCTTCTATTTTTGTGTTACGCGTGGTGTTTGTTTGTGTGTGCAGGTGACAGAATAGTGCATGCGTACACGTTCATCCGGGAGGACTTCACCGCTTGTTCATGTATTATAGAATTTCAAGCATGTTGATCTCACCATGAATATAGACTTTAGTGAATGCTTTCATTGTAGGAGCACATCTCATCGGAACAATGATTGTCCATATTTTATGAAATTATGTGGGAAAGTCTGGTGGCGTCGAATCCCTTATCAATATGAAGATTGTGAGAAGCGTCGAGTACAATATTGTTTATCTCGAGTCGATCGAGAGTTGGTGCAACTTCATCATTCGAAGCAATATCGCTTAGAGTTGTTAAGTTACAAATATGATCTTTTATGCACAGGAAGGCGAAGGGGAGAGCGAGGCCTTTCAGTTAACGAACATTCTAAGGCAAAACAACTGTGGATGTCTTCACAAATTGGAGATGCGGTTGTGGAAAATAATACCACACCAATGCCTTCAATTACTGAAGAATTAACGAGTGCACTAGTCGTGGATGATGACAATGATGATGATAAGGAAGAAGAGGTTGTGGATCTTTCAGAACATATAATTGAATATTTAGACTCGGTCAATGACATAGCACCTCATGAGAAATCTGAGATATTGATGGTTCATTCTGACCCTCCTCCCGTATTAATTACTCCAGCCAATAAAGTTGGGCATGAGGGTCCGAGGATAAAGATTAGGAAGGTGGGATTACAAGACATTGGACAGTCTAGTCGGAAGCAAGCCCGCATCGATTTAGCCGACATGTCGATCACAATAAGGCAGGATTGGACATGACACGTCAACTACCGGGCATACATTGGAAATTCGGTGGGAAAATGTGGAGTTAGATTTTCGGATATTGCATCCATTTACATGCAGGTTTTGAGAAAACGAGTTTGGAGGGAAGACATAAGATATCGGGCTTTTGTTGGCAATGTGGTCGGTAAGTGTTCATTGCGACCATCATGAGAGACACATGAGGTAATGTCGGGCTGAGGACAATAAACTTAGCGCTAACCGGGAGGCAACCCGGCTTGTGATTGTCTTTATTTTGTCTTTGTTTTGTTTTGTGTTGTGTGTTTTAGTTTCGTCACCATAGCAACACTCAAGTGTGGGGAAGACTCATGGAAGACTTACGAGTCCATTTTGGTTGTGGTTCAGGCACTCTATGATCGCCTCTAATCAGGTCCACGTACTCTTTCTCATATTTATGTTACTTTGATTGAACTATATTATTTTAGTTTGTTTTTGTGTGTTTTGGTGTGTTTTTGTTTGAAACTTGGTTGATTGTGGTTGGGTTGGTGCTTATGGTTATGGTAATCTTTGAGTTGGATATTTGAAAATATTGGGTATTGGATGTTTTTGCACCCACAAACCGCACTTTTATATTTTATTATTATTTACATTGAGACAATGTAAGGTTCAAGTGTGGGGATGTGAGAAATCAATAAAACCATACAAATTTTTGAATAATTGTTTTACAAAGTGTTTGTTAGAGGTCTTTGGTCATGGTTAATTCATTAAGTTACTTGATTAAGTTTTTCCAACAAATGAAAAAAAATTGGAAATGTTGGATTTGGGAGTAACAAAATTGAAGGTGACGGTTTGCATGCACATGTCGGTAACCTATTTTCCACCATGTTGTGAGATTTTGAGCCAAATTGATATATATATTCTCTTACTTGAGTGTTTTGCCACTTTGTTTCACATTTTAGAACTTGCATATTATTGATACATGTTGAGACCTTGAACCAATTAATTGCACAAAAATGATAAAGGCATTAGGAGAAACCTTTTTATTTTTAGCCATTTTTATATCCTTACCCGTTAATATCCACTAGATGCCCACTCTGAACCTATACCTTTTCTGTTGACAAAACCCATAACATTAGCCCATTCTCCTTTTTAGCCTTTTCTTTTTAAACCCGTGAGTTGGAATTCAATTAATTTAGATTATTGAAGTTGCGGTTGCAATTGCATAAAAAAAAATGAATGAAAAAGAAATACAAAAATTGTATTGGGTCAACATGTGGTCAACATGTGCCCAAAGGTTTTGAGTATTAGTTTGAATTATAATAAAAGATGTTATTGAGTCAATTTAACCTAAGTTTCATTTGATTGTTTGAAGAAATAAGAATTTTAGTGTTGATGGGTCATTTATACCCATAGTAGAGATTTGAAAGTTTTAGGATTGATTTGTAGTTTCATTAGTTGAATTCCACTCACCTTTAGCCACTTTAAAAATCCTTATCCATACCCGTAACTCTAGCCTACATTACAACCCTTAATAGACCTTTTGATTTGTGCATGTTAGTTGTGTTAGTAGGAGGAGATGTGATCAATATACAAGCTTATGATAATGTGGTTCATTGTTTGGGTTTGAGTGAAAAATACTAGCACATCATCGCTAGTCCAGATATGAAACCGAATGGAGTGATTGATTGTGAGGGGTGTGTGCATGCAAAGCCATAACTAGATATGAGTTAAGCGTTCCAATATTTCCTTTTGTTTAAAAATTCATCGATGGTTTGTTGGATTGTAAATCTGTTGAGAGTATAATTCTTATGAATTTTGCATGACCTTGGACCTTAGCTTATATTTAATTAAAACAATTGTTTGAGATTTTGAAATGTGGATTTGAAGCAAAAGACTTTGCTTGAGGGCAAGCAAAACTCAAGTGTGGGGATGTGATGTGTAGGTGTTCGTTGGGTGTTTATGATGCTTAACTATACGTTTTTATGTGTGATTTAGCATGGAACGCGTTTACTTTGCATGTGTTTATGATTTGTAGGTGTTTGGATGCTAAGTACGTGTTTTGGAAGCATTAGAGAGGAAGTAGAGGGTTTGGATCGGAAACTATGCAAAAGATGGAGGCTGATGTGGAAGTTCTGGAAGCTGAATCTTGAAACAGACATATCTCGAGCTAGAAAATGAGTTATGAGACCCATAATATATGAATCTTGGGTAGCTCGAGAAGAAGAATCCAAATATTTGGTTAAAAAAAATACACTAGGGGCGTAAGCTTACGCCCTAGGAGCGTAAGATTACGCCGGTAACATTTTCTGAACAGAAGCTTCAGCTCGACGGAGTAAGCTTACGCCCCCCAGCGTAAGCTTACGCTGGCAGACGCGGATTTTTAGTGAAACAGCCGATTTTCAGTGTTTAATTGGGGGTTTCTTCCCCAAATTCGAAATCATCTTTTTGACATTGGTTCTTGGGGCGATTTGGGAGTTCTTGGAGGCTAAGGAACACGATTCTAACATCCAATTGAAGATTGATACTCGAAAGATTGAAAGATTGAAGATGAATTCCACAACCATGAGCGGCTAATCCACCGGTAATCATTCCCGGGTGGATTGTTTGTAAGTTTTTAGGGTTTTATCATGTGCTAGCTTTGAGAAACAATTCTTGTAATCGTTTGGTTTGAAATACTTGAATCTTTGTGTTTAGTATGGTTATGAACTCACGGGAGTCGATAAATTCTTGCACCATTGACCCCGTTAGATGATAATTGCTATGAACTTTGATTTGTGTTGAATCTATTGATTAATCTAATTCTATATTGCATACATTTGTCTCGATTTCATTCGTGAATATTGTCTTACACTATTTGCCGATGATGTATGAATGTTGATGTTCTTGGTTAGATTTGGTCAATTTGATTTAGATAATCATTTGATTGCTTGAACTCATATGTTGGTGTGATAATCCCTAATTATTTGTGAACTTGAAACCCGGGCATGATTCCTTTTTAATTATTGTTACAATATAAATCGTTTGTTTGGTACGTGATTACTATTGATCATAATTGTTACTTGATAATCCTTGTTTGTTAAGTTTGATAAGTTTCACCTAAACCATTGCTTGTGTTTGGTCAGAAAGACCCATTGCAACTTCATAAATCACTTTGTCAATTGAAGTTAAGCACCGACCACAAACTCTTCGTGGTTCGACACCCTTCTTACCCTAACTAGTTTAAGGTGATTAGGACACTCTATTTCTTTATCTTTGACCGGTACCTTCGACACCGATCATCATCTTTGTACTTCAATACATAGACCCATACCCTTCATGAGTAATCATCAATAATAGTCAAGAAGTACCTTGCTCCACCTAATGGATTTACCTTAGATGGGCCCCGCAAGTCAGCATGCATATAATCGAAAATGCCCTTGCTGAATCTAACCCTTTTTACCTTGCCCATCGCACAATGCTCACAAAAAACAATCTCAAGATCTTGCAGGTCGTTGAATACTTTTCTTTTGTTTAATTCACCAAGACCTTGATTACTAATATGCCCCATTTAATTGTGCCACAAGATAGCATAATTGCTCTTCTTGTTACCAATCACAGACACAGAACCTTGCACAAATTACCATCTAAAACATATATATTATTTCCTCTTCTAGTTCTAGACAACACAATCATAGATCCATTAACCACCCTTAACTACCCATTTTTAAGACTTACATGATAACCTTCACTCTCAAAAGCAAAGCCACTGGGAGGGAAGTGAGGAAGTCTACTGCTACATTTCCTTAAAGACTAGTAAGTGCCGATACTACAATTTACTTAGCCGAGTCAGTCCCATTCAGTAAATACCTAGAGATATCAGATTTCTAGTCAAGTCGGGAATATACCTCATATTTGACAAGTGAACTCATCTCTAGCTTCTAATTTCAATGTGACAGATAAATAACCTTAGATCTTGCAAGGTCTATTATCACCCAATTGAACAGTGCCAAGGTCTTCAATCTTCAATTCATTAAAGAATCCTTTATTTTGTGTCATATGGTATGGACGCCCTTATTCCGTAATCCATTCACCTTTAATAAGCTCTTTTGAAACCATCAAAACTTATAAAGTTTCATAGCCTTCAACTGAACCATCAGGTAATGAACTACTTGGATTTCTGTGTGAGTTATTCTCCCCCTTCTTCTTTCTTCACTCAGGGCAATCTTTCTTTAAATGGTTTTCTAAATTACAAACATAACACTTTCTTCTAAACTTAGATTTAGACCTACAATGGGAAACTAGATCTAGCAATGGACACTATCTGCAACAGTTTTGTTTTGTCTTCAATCCTCTACAAATAACTCCCTCCACAATTCTATCGCTAATCTTGCGACGTTTTAACCTTTTTGTCGCAAATATTTGTTGCTAGTACCCCTTTTTTACAGTAGTGTGTAACACATACTTTCTTGCTTATATGGATTGTTAATTAGGGACTAACATTCACATAATAAAAAACAAACAAGGAGAATATATGTATTACTTGTCTTTCTTGGGATTCAAGAACATGCCAAATACTAACATAAAGAGAAAGCAAAAGGAAAAAACAAAGCCAATGCTTTAGATAACATGTCATCATCACTCATGAAACTAAAGAACAAAGTTAAAAAGAAGAAGAATGGACACACACTCACACTAGCGGATTGGGAGAAGATGCTTACATAGCACGTTATCATACCCTAACTCGAATGAACTTCAATAATCACTTGTTCGAAGACTTCATTCATGACATGGCCATGTACGAGAGAAAAAAACGTGTATAAAGCCTTAACGTGAATCTCATCTTGGACTATTAGATGGTGGCAAACATATCATATTCTAAGTGCTATAAAGAATCATGTCAAAAGTCCAAAGCTACATCATTTTGCTTTTTAAGGCCAAGTTCCACCAAAGCGACTCAAGGAAAATAGATGATTGCAATTGATGTAGTAGTCACGAGTTTGTGGTGTAGAGATGAGAGGCTAACCCCCATCTACAATCACTCTTGCCATTTAACACAAGGTAGACCCAACTACCGCCAACTCATCCCATCACCAATAAATGAATTTGTCTTTTCAATTTTTATAATAATAATAATAATAATAATAGTTTTAAGACATTCAAATACAACAACATATACATATATAGCTTTATTCGTCAAAAAGCATTGCGAAAATCACAACTTATTCTCAACTTATATGTAGTGATGAACAAATATAATGCGAGAGAAAATATACGGCTATACAGAGAAAAATATGCGGTATGTTTAAACTATATGTGTGTGCGTATGGGTGGACCTTTTTTTTAAAACCAACTGAACGTTGAGAACTGAGAACCATATGTCGCTTAAGTAAAAAACGTAAAACTGGAAAACAATGTTTTATTTTTCTTCCCATAATCTCAAACCTCAGTTTGATTTTATTCTCTTTCTCTCTACTGGAATTCTTTTTAAAAAGGTACAAAAATGAACATATATTCATATATTTGTGCCTATAGTATATTTACATAGGAGAAAGTGAATATGGTGCTGTTAAGCATGTAAGTTATATGCGAAACCAATCAAAACTACGTTGTTTTGATTAAAAGCTACGAGATTTTTAATAAATTCTTCAATTAAGGCCTTCAATAAAAGCTACCAGTAATCATATGTTTATAATCTCTCCATGTGATGTCGTAAGTTGGATAAAAACGACAAAAAGAAGAGAACTCGAAAGAAGACTTCATAAAAAGTGTAGAAAAGCCCCACAGTGGATTGGTAGATCAATCGTGAATCGGTTGTAACTAATCTGCTCCAAATTACACAAGTAAAGAAATGTAGTATCAATTGAGAATGAATTCTCTGTCACTAATCTGTTGAAAGTTGCACAAAGTAAAGAAGCATAGTCCATGACCGATGCTAGGTCGGACTATGCATCGATAGTCCAAAGTTCAACTCATATCAAGACCATAACTATGACAGAATACCAAGGTCGATGTCATGGTCATATCGTACATCGACCGTTCAATGTCATAGAAATTACAAGAACTGAAACAAAGCATAAGATCCACGATCGATACCAAGATCCGATTGTGAATCGACCGTCCAACCACCAGATCCGTTCTCAACAATGGATTGACTCTAATACACACAATCAATATCGATAAAGTCAAGATCCAAAAAGATAAAATATCAAATGACAATGATCAATAAACGTCAAAAGATATATGATGAAAGATCAATTAAGAATGTTTTATAAAATAAGATAATTATAAAACAAAGCCTTACAAATCTAAGCCTCTATTATTTTAAAACAAATGTTTACAAAATATGTTGAAGACTTTAACATTTTTATAAAACAAGTGTGAGTTTTAATAAAGTTTTACTAAATCTTTTATAAAAATAAATGAGCCAAAGTTGTGATGGAAAGAATCTTCCTTAAGAAAAAGTAATTCATATTCAAGTCAGCATAAGATGGTTTAATCAAATGAGGAATTGACCAACATTTTGAGAAGAAAAACAAGGGTTATTTGCATGTTGCAAAGGTTCAAGAGTAAGAATATTGGTACTACAATTATAGTATTGTTATCAAATATCCTTGTTTGTAAGTGGTGATTATATCAAAGTTAGTGAGAAAGGTAAAGGTGATCACTACTTAGATCGAGAAGATTTAAAGGTGATCACGAACCGCTTAGTGAGACGTTTAAGGGGTGATCACTATCCACTTAGTCCGAATTTAAAGGGGTGATTACTACCCACTTAATGAAACAATTTATACACGGTGATCTCTACCGGTTTAGAGAGAATATTAGTGAAAAAAATCTCTTGATGAGAGGCCAAGAAGTGGATATAAGGTGAATTTGTTAACACACACCCAAACTACTATAAATCTTTGTGTTGTGTTTATGGTGATATATGTATAACTCTAAACACTTCACTTATTATTGTGTAATCGTAAAGTTTTTATAAAAAAATGTACATCTAACACACAAAGAGTTATATAAAAGTAGCCTGGAAATTAAAAATAACATATTCACCCATATCTAGGTTATAACAAGATTCATAAGATTAAGTAAAAGTTATAGGTGTATTAGTCAAACTAAAAGACACCCACAAATTCAAAATAAAATTACGTTGTTTAAGGATAACTTATTCTTTCGCCTTTAACTTGTATTAACCGGCTAGCACATTGTAGTCGAACAACTTCAAAGCATTTTGACGTGGTTATCTAGATGATGGTCTCTATAAATCAGAACTAGATGATGATTTTTCCAACTCTTTGTTATCATATAATATTAATGAAAACTTAAGGGTCAGGGGATCGTGAACCAGTACACCATGCCCGGTACTCCTCAGTAGAACGGTGTTGCTGAGAGAAGAAACCGAACCCTAATGAACATGGTACGCAGTATGTTAGCCAACTCAGGTTTAACCCCAATTCCTCTGGACCGAGGCCTTAAAAGCAGTCGTTCATATACTCAATAGAGTTTCTTCAAAGTCTGTCCCTAAAACTCCTTATGAACTCCGGAAAGGAAGGAAACCGAGTCTTAGATATATGAAAGTATGGGGTTGTCTTGCCGAAGCTAAACTCTACAATCCTTTCTTAAATAAACTTGACATGAAAACTGTCACTTGTTACTTCATCGGTTGTCCCGATCACTCAAAAGTTTATAGATTCTACTGTCCTTCTCACGTCACTCGTATTGTAGAAACAAAGCATGCCAAATTCCTTGAGGATTTTAAGGTCAGGGGGAGCAGTGAAAATCCTTATCCAGATTTAGAAGAAGTACAAGACGCGGTGGGATGGATTCGTCGCTTACTTTAACTCCGATTACTCCTCTTGTACACCACGTTGCACCACACGTCACTGCACAACTTCATCCTCCCTCGGATCATAATGCTACTCCTTTTGTACCAGAGAATGAAGGTACATCAAACGACCGACATGAAGACAATGCCGAACCTGATAATCCACTCAAGAGGTCATCTAGGTCCAAAAGGACTACTAACTTTGATGATTTTGTTACCTACCTGACTGAAGCTGAAATGGATGCTAGAAAGTTTACAGATCCTACTTCTTATCATGAAGCCATTAGCAGTTATCAGTCTTCTGAATGGAATAAAGCTATGATTGACGAGCTTGACTCTATAAATAAAAATGATGTTTGGGATTTAGTTGAATTACCCAACGGTTCTAAGCCCATAGGATGTAAATGGGTATACAAAACTAAACTAGATCCGAATGGAAACATTGAACGCTATAAAGCGAGATTGGTTGCAAAGGGTTTCACTCAGAAAGATGGAATCGACTATCAAGAGACCTTTTCTCCTGTTTCTCGAAAGGATTCATTAAGGATCGTGATAGCCCTAGTAGCTCACTTTGACTTAGAGCTACATCAGATGGACGTCAAAACCGTTTTCCTCAATGACGACTTGAATGAAGACATGTTCATGAAACAGCCTGAAGGTCAAGAACATCTAGTCTGTAAGTTGAAGAAATCCATATACGGGTTGAAGTAGGCTTCACGTCAATGGTACCCTAACTAGTTTAAGGTGATTAGGACACTCTATTTCTTTATCTTTGACCGGTACCTTCGACACCGATCATCATCTTTGTACTTCAATACATAGACCCATACCCTTCATGAGTAATCATCAATAATAGTCAAGAAGTACCTTGCTCCACCTAATGGATTTACCTTAGATGGGCCCCGCAAGTCAGCATGCATATAATCGAAAATGCCCTTGCTGAATCTAACCCTTTTTACCTTGCCCATCGCACAATGCTCACAAAAAACAATCTCAAGATCTTGCAGGTCGTTGAATACTTTTCTTTTGTTTAATTCACCAAGACCTTGATTACTAATATGCCCCATTTAATTGTGCCACAAGATAGCATAATTGCTCTTCTTGTTACCAATCACAGACACAGAACCTTGCACAAATTACCATCTAAAACATATATATTATTTCCTCTTCTAGTTCTAGACAACACAATCATAGATCCATTAACCACCCTTAACTACCCATTTTTAAGACTTACATGATAACCTTCACTCTCAAAAGCAAAGCCACTGGGAGGGAAGTGAGGAAGTCTACTGCTACATTTCCTTAAAGACTAGTAAGTGCCGATACTACAATTTACTTAGCCGAGTCAGTCCCATTCAGTAAATACCTAGAGATATCAGATTTCTAGTCAAGTCGGGAATATACCTCATATTTGACAAGTGAACTCATCTCTAGCTTCTAATTTCAATGTGACAGATAAATAACCTTAGATCTTGCAAGGTCTATTATCACCCAATTGAACAGTGCCAAGGTCTTCAATCTTCAATTCATTAAAGAATCCTTTATTTTGTGTCATATGGTATGGACGCCCTTATTCCGTAATCCATTCACCTTTAATAAGCTCTTTTGAAACCATCAAAACTTATAAAGTTTCATAGCCTTCAACTGAACCATCAGGTAATGAACTACTTGGATTTCTGTGTGAGTTATTCTCCCCCTTCTTCTTTCTTCACTCAGGGCAATCTTTCTTTAAATGGTTTTCTAAATTACAAACATAACACTTTCTTCTAAACTTAGATTTAGACCTACAATGGGAAACTAGATCTAGCAATGGACACTATCTGCAACAGTTTTGTTTTGTCTTCAATCCTCTACAAATAACTCCCTCCACAATTCTATCGCTAATCTTGCGACGTTTTAACCTTTTTGTCGCAAATATTTGTTGCTAGTACCCCTTTTTTACAGTAGTGTGTAACACATACTTTCTTGCTTATATGGATTGTTAATTAGGGACTAACATTCACATAATAAAAAACAAACAAGGAGAATATATGTATTACTTGTCTTTCTTGGGATTCAAGAACATGCCAAATACTAACATAAAGAGAAAGCAAAAGGAAAAAACAAAGCCAATGCTTTAGATAACATGTCATCATCACTCATGAAACTAAAGAACAAAGTTAAAAAGAAGAAGAATGGACACACACTCACACTAGCGGATTGGGAGAAGATGCTTACATAGCACGTTATCATACCCTAACTCGAATGAACTTCAATAATCACTTGTTCGAAGACTTCATTCATGACATGGCCATGTACGAGAGAAAAAAACGTGTATAAAGCCTTAACGTGAATCTCATCTTGGACTATTAGATGGTGGCAAACATATCATATTCTAAGTGCTATAAAGAATCATGTCAAAAGTCCAAAGCTACATCATTTTGCTTTTTAAGGCCAAGTTCCACCAAAGCGACTCAAGGAAAATAGATGATTGCAATTGATGTAGTAGTCACGAGTTTGTGGTGTAGAGATGAGAGGCTAACCCCCATCTACAATCACTCTTGCCATTTAACACAAGGTAGACCCAACTACCGCCAACTCATCCCATCACCAATAAATGAATTTGTCTTTTCAATTTTTATAATAATAATAATAATAATAATAGTTTTAAGACATTCAAATACAACAACATATACATATATAGCTTTATTCGTCAAAAAGCATTGCGAAAATCACAACTTATTCTCAACTTATATGTAGTGATGAACAAATATAATGCGAGAGAAAATATACGGCTATACAGAGAAAAATATGCGGTATGTTTAAACTATATGTGTGTGCGTATGGGTGGACCTTTTTTTTAAAACCAACTGAACGTTGAGAACTGAGAACCATATGTCGCTTAAGTAAAAAACGTAAAACTGGAAAACAATGTTTTATTTTTCTTCCCATAATCTCAAACCTCAGTTTGATTTTATTCTCTTTCTCTCTACTGGAATTCTTTTTAAAAAGGTACAAAAATGAACATATATTCATATATTTGTGCCTATAGTATATTTACATAGGAGAAAGTGAATATGGTGCTGTTAAGCATGTAAGTTATATGCGAAACCAATCAAAACTACGTTGTTTTGATTAAAAGCTACGAGATTTTTAATAAATTCTTCAATTAAGGCCTGAAAATTTACTTCATTCGTATCTTTGTCTTCCTCCTTTTGCGACAATGTTAAAATAAACAATTATACTTCAATAAACTATTGCACCAATTCAAAATATTTAACCAAATATTTTATCATCATTAATCTCTATGATATTCGCATATCCGTTTTATTTAAGATGCTAACACAGAAATTTCTTTGAGTGTTAAACCAATTTTTTAATAAATGCAGCAAACCTGACACACTCTATTTTCCTAGTCCTAAATAAATAAAAATATCACTAAAAATGGAAGGTTAAGTGCTAAATGGCTTAACCAAAAAAAAAGAATGTGAAATGGTTAAAGTGTATATATAGAACATTTGTTAAAGATGATGAGGCAAATTTATTAGAAGACGTGGAGAATAAATAGTGAAACAAAAGGAATAAATAGTGAAACAAAAAGGAAGGCGAAAATATTGGAGAAAAAATAGTTAAATAAAATTATATAAATTAAATTTAATGTAATTTTAATCAAAACGACGTAGTTTTGATTGGTTTCGCATATAACTTACATGCTTAACAGCATCATATTAACTTTCCCCATTTACATATATATATATAATCAGACAAACAACCATAAATATCATATATTTTTTTAATTCAAACCTTAAAAATATTAAAATTTCTGTTAACTTTAATCAACTTATATAATAAATAATAGAAGGGTTAATACACTTCTAACCATTATTAACATATTGTTGGTCGCCCACATATTGAGAATATGTTGAATCATCAAATGAATTTTCAAATTACAATGATTAACCCGTTGAATAAAATGAATATTTGTCACTTATATGATTAATCAGTTTGAAAGAATATTAACCGTTGAGTAAAATGGATATTTGTCACTTATATGATTAATCAGTTTGAAAGATATCCACATGAAATTTTCAGAAGTCGAGGAGTTATCAAGTGATTCTTTTCTTATTTGTTGACTTCGACTATTGACTATTGACTTAAAGGTTTTTTTTTTCTTTTGTTAAACTTTTTTATGAACTGTATTTTTTTTCAGAGTGATTCCAAGATATGATAGCCATAGGCGTATCATTCTCGTCCCAAAGTTATTTAAACTTTGGAATAATTTTAGTAACGGTGTAAACCAAATATTCATATTGTAATACCATAGATCCTGAAGTTAACTTGTAAGTATATGGGTTATTCTTTGATTGTCAATTAGTTTTATAATTAAACTCCATAAACGCTTATATCATATTTGGTTAACAAAATCTTGATCTTCAAAATTCAACTATAATTAAAATATGATTTGTGGGATCACCCGGTTCAAAGAGTGGTGGAAGTGAAAAACATAGGTAATTGTTGAGAGGACGGTATCATCCCATAGGTCATATTAGGTGGATCCCATAGGTTATTGTTGAGGGTGGTATCAGTATCGTGGATCCCATAGGTTATTGTTGAGGGTGGTATCGTGGATCCCATAGGTTATTGTTGAGGGTGGTATCGGTATCGTGGATCCTATAGGTCATTATTGAAGGGTGGTATCGGGACTTGAGTTTAAGACGAGGTTACCGAAGTCTTAAATTAGACTAGGTATATCTTGAACAAAACTTATAAGTACACTTGTGAAGTAAATAGTAGTTCGTTTTGACTTGTAAACAGATTGAACACTAAATAAGCGTTAACTTATGTTTGAACTTGATTCAAATCGTTTAAACGCCAGTAAGTAGTAATTAAAAAGTATTACAAAAATATACCAAGAAAACATTTATTTCATTTTATCTTTTTTTCAATAAAACATTTCATTCAAAAGTATTACAAAAATATACCAAGAAAAAGTATTTCAATACTTTTTTTTTTACATTTTAGTTATTAAAAAAGCAAATTAAGAAGATGGGCTTTAAGTAAGAAAACATTCCCTACTTTTAAGTAGAATCTTTTCATGTTTTTCTACCTCAAAACCCCTAATCAAACAACTTTAAAACCAACAATATCTTAATTAAATCAAAAACATAAAAATGAAACATAAATTTATATTCAACCCCCAACGGCCAACCCAACCCAACCCAACCACTCTCCTTTAGGGAGTGTCTTGAACAAGAAGTTAATAAAGAAACCGAAATATTCTAACCATCACCAACTAACCGCCACCGGACTTCCGACCACATACTTTCCGTCCGACCACTCAATCCGGCCAAACGCATTTGAACTCACAGCCATTGCACCCACCGTGAATGTTACCGTGTATGACTTCTTCTCGTTGACTTGACCAAAAGTCAAAGTCTCAGGATCCACCGAAATCTGTACCGATTTGCTATCGGAAAATGTGGACACTTTGTAAGTAGATCCCGCCGGACCGACGTTAGTTAAGGTTCTTGTGTGTTTAACGACGGTGGATCCACCGCTTTTGCCGGTTGAATCCGAGGTAACCACGACGGCGAAAGAGGGGTAATTGAGGTTACTAACGGAGTATGTTTTAGTGGGATCACAAGTGGTGCTTCTTTTTGTCACCACTTGAATTTGCGCTGCAGTGTAATTTAAGGCGCAAAGGAAATCAAAATAATCATCGGCTGAGATATCGTAAACCAGCCCGGGATCGACCGCGGATACAGGGTCCACATGTCCTGCGCCGTGATCAAACGGAGTAGACGGGTTACCCGTCGCGAGATCTTGAATAATTTTTCCGCTTTTATAGGCTGTGTAGGCTGTTGTCATTAAGGCTGACCTGATGGCGGCTGGACTCCAATCCGGATGCGCCGCCTTCAGCAACGCCGCAAGCCCACTCACATGAGGACAAGACATCGACGTGCCGGAGATTATATTGAATTCCACGCGTCGGGTGTCATCTGGCAAACCAGTTGGTCCGACAGCCCCGGACCAACCCGCAAGGATGTTGACACCTGGCGCCAGAATATCCGGTTTAAGGATTTCTGGCGTTATGGTGTTAGGTCCTCGGGAACTAAAAGACGCCACCACTGGGGACGGCTGGATCCCCAATTTTGTCCCTTCGAATAAAATGGCGGCCGAAGGGGCAAAATCAGAAATTACATACTTCCGTATCTCGTCACCGGCTTTCTGACCCACGGTGGTCGCCGGTAACAAATGAGCGTCCGCCACCAGCTCCTCACCGTTGGCTGCCGTGTTCGTCAACACCATACCGGCGCCGCCAGCAGCTTTCACAACCGAACCCTTTTGAACCCTAGCATTAACCCCACGATCACAAAGTACGAGTTTACCCTTCACTTTTTCCGGTATTAACGTCCCGGGCATACAAAGCGCACCACTAGTAGAATTACTAGCATTACCAGCGTACACAATTGGTAACAACTTATCGGGCAAAGTGAGACCCCTATACAACGAAACACCGGAATAATTTCTACCGTTACCGAGACTAACGTACGCCGGGAAATCACGATCCAGCGTCCCTGCGCCGACGGTTGTAATCCAAGGTGACACGTTTGATAAACTGTAAGGAGTGGGCCCCGCATTACCAGCAGAGCAAGATACCAAAATACCCTTCTCCATTGCCGAAAACGCCCCAATAGCCACACTGTCCCGGTAATAATCCGCCGTTCCGCCGCCAAGCGACAACGACAGGACATTAACGTTGTCCGTGATGGCTTTCTCCATAGCTCCTAATATATCGGAGCTAAAACAACCTCCCATCCAACAAACTTTATAAACCGCAATCCTAGCGCGTGGAGCCATCCCACGCGCCGACCCGGCGGCGTAGCCTAATAAATTCGCTCCGGCGACAACCGACCCGCCGGTGGTGGTGGACGTGTGGGTCCCATGGCCGTCATCGTCTCTCGGAGATCTATTCTCCTTAGTTTCATCGATGGGACCCAACGTAGCCTCATACCCTTTAGCGAAAAACCTAGCTCCGATCAACTTCCGGTTACAGCTAGCCGCCGTGAAATTCGTCCCAGTCTCACACGCGCCATTCCACGCGCCGGGAACCGGCCCCATACCGGTATCATCAAAACTCTTACTCTCCGGCCACACGCCGGTATCCAAAATCCCAATAATCACATCCCCTTCTCCGGCAGACTGCGGGAACAAGTTACCCTTCTGTTCCAGTCCAAGAAACTCCGGCGTGCGCGTGGTGTGGAGTTCGTATTTCAACTCCGGCAAGACGGAAACAATCCCGGGAACGGTTTCAAGCGCCTCCGCTTCTTCCTCCGTGAGGCGTGTGGAGAATCCATGAATAACATTCTGGTAAGTGTAGATCATCTCCGCTGATTCCGACACCGATTTCAACGACGAGTCGAACCAGTAAGTGTGATCTTCCCCAAAACTCTCCGGGATCTGGTGCCTGGCCATGTGGACAATGTAAGTCTTCTTCTCCGCCGATGAAACATAGGGGCAAAAACAGAGAAGAAGATGAAGAAGAAGGAACTTGATCATTTTAGTTGGTTTTGAAAAGGGGGAGAGAAGGGTTCAGAGGGGTAGTAGCATTATATAGAACAGTGAGGTCTGAAATAGCTGTAAAAAGGAAAAGTACAGAGACATGGTGGGGACGATGAGGGTGTATGATTGCTTTTAAACGTAAAACTATAGTGTGGTGTGTGTCTTGTTGTGGGTAAACACACATATACCTTACTCTTACCTGTTTAACTCTAATTATGTTAAACAATTCATTTGTATTTACCACTTATAAATAAAGGTTATTATTTACAAACTGTTATGAATGAGTATCTTGACACTCATTCAAAACACAAACAATTATGTATTGTAAAAGTTACAACTGAAAAATAAAATATGTCTAAAATAAGTTATGAAGATTAAAATATAAGTTAATTGTATAAATGGCTCATGTGGTTTGATCAAATTGCATGTTTGGTCCCTATGTTTTAAATATGTAAACTTAGCTCAAACATTTGAGACTTGTTGCGTTTTTAACCCTGATATTAACAACAGTTAGTTTTTAACAGAAAGTTAACCCATTGCTATCCACATAACTTATGATTGCAAACTTAATCTTAAAAACGAGTAATATCAGTAAAAATTAGAAAAAAATAATAATAAATTATTTATTTTTTACTAAATGTTACTGATTTTTATCATTATTTTTAAAACTTTTATTGATTTTAACTGATTTTTAGAGTTAAGTTTGCAATCGTAAGTCACGTGAATGATGCGTGGGCTAACTTTCAGTTAAAAAACTATTTGGTGTTAATATCTGGGGCTAGAGGCGTGAATAAATACCTAGAGATATCAGATTTCTAGTCAAGTCGGGAATATACCTCATATTTGACAAGTGAACTCATCTCTAGCTTCTAATTTCAATGTGACAGATAAATAACCTTAGATCTTGCAAGGTCTATTATCACCCAATTGAACAGTGCCAAGGTCTTCAATCTTCAATTCATTAAAGAATCCTTTATTTTGTGTCATATGGTATGGACGCCCTTATTCCGTAATCCATTCACCTTTAATAAGCTCTTTTGAAACCATCAAAACTTATAAAGTTTCATAGCCTTCAACTGAACCATCAGGTAATGAACTACTTGGATTTCTGTGTGAGTTATTCTCCCCCTTCTTCTTTCTTCACTCAGGGCAATCTTTCTTTAAATGGTTTTCTAAATTACAAACATAACACTTTCTTCTAAACTTAGATTTAGACCTACAATGGGAAACTAGATCTAGCAATGGACACTATCTGCAACAGTTTTGTTTTGTCTTCAATCCTCTACAAATAACTCCCTCCACAATTCTATCGCTAATCTTGCGACGTTTTAACCTTTTTGTCGCAAATATTTGTTGCTAGTACCCCTTTTTTACAGTAGTGTGTAACACATACTTTCTTGCTTATATGGATTGTTAATTAGGGACTAACATTCACATAATAAAAAACAAACAAGGAGAATATATGTATTACTTGTCTTTCTTGGGATTCAAGAACATGCCAAATACTAACATAAAGAGAAAGCAAAAGGAAAAAACAAAGCCAATGCTTTAGATAACATGTCATCATCACTCATGAAACTAAAGAACAAAGTTAAAAAGAAGAAGAATGGACACACACTCACACTAGCGGATTGGGAGAAGATGCTTACATAGCACGTTATCATACCCTAACTCGAATGAACTTCAATAATCACTTGTTCGAAGACTTCATTCATGACATGGCCATGTACGAGAGAAAAAAACGTGTATAAAGCCTTAACGTGAATCTCATCTTGGACTATTAGATGGTGGCAAACATATCATATTCTAAGTGCTATAAAGAATCATGTCAAAAGTCCAAAGCTACATCATTTTGCTTTTTAAGGCCAAGTTCCACCAAAGCGACTCAAGGAAAATAGATGATTGCAATTGATGTAGTAGTCACGAGTTTGTGGTGTAGAGATGAGAGGCTAACCCCCATCTACAATCACTCTTGCCATTTAACACAAGGTAGACCCAACTACCGCCAACTCATCCCATCACCAATAAATGAATTTGTCTTTTCAATTTTTATAATAATAATAATAATAATAATAGTTTTAAGACATTCAAATACAACAACATATACATATATAGCTTTATTCGTCAAAAAGCATTGCGAAAATCACAACTTATTCTCAACTTATATGTAGTGATGAACAAATATAATGCGAGAGAAAATATACGGCTATACAGAGAAAAATATGCGGTATGTTTAAACTATATGTGTGTGCGTATGGGTGGACCTTTTTTTTAAAACCAACTGAACGTTGAGAACTGAGAACCATATGTCGCTTAAGTAAAAAACGTAAAACTGGAAAACAATGTTTTATTTTTCTTCCCATAATCTCAAACCTCAGTTTGATTTTATTCTCTTTCTCTCTACTGGAATTCTTTTTAAAAAGGTACAAAAATGAACATATATTCATATATTTGTGCCTATAGTATATTTACATAGGAGAAAGTGAATATGGTGCTGTTAAGCATGTAAGTTATATGCGAAACCAATCAAAACTACGTTGTTTTGATTAAAAGCTACGAGATTTTTAATAAATTCTTCAATTAAGGCCTTCAATAAAAGCTACCAGTAATCATATGTTTATAATCTCTCCATGTGATGTCGTAAGTTGGATAAAAACGACAAAAAGAAGAGAACTCGAAAGAAGACTTCATAAAAAGTGTAGAAAAGCCCCACAGTGGATTGGTAGATCAATCGTGAATCGGTTGTAACTAATCTGCTCCAAATTACACAAGTAAAGAAATGTAGTATCAATTGAGAATGAATTCTCTGTCACTAATCTGTTGAAAGTTGCACAAAGTAAAGAAGCATAGTCCATGACCGATGCTAGGTCGGACTATGCATCGATAGTCCAAAGTTCAACTCATATCAAGACCATAACTATGACAGAATACCAAGGTCGATGTCATGGTCATATCGTACATCGACCGTTCAATGTCATAGAAATTACAAGAACTGAAACAAAGCATAAGATCCACGATCGATACCAAGATCCGATTGTGAATCGACCGTCCAACCACCAGATCCGTTCTCAACAATGGATTGACTCTAATACACACAATCAATATCGATAAAGTCAAGATCCAAAAAGATAAAATATCAAATGACAATGATCAATAAACGTCAAAAGATATATGATGAAAGATCAATTAAGAATGTTTTATAAAATAAGATAATTATAAAACAAAGCCTTACAAATCTAAGCCTCTATTATTTTAAAACAAATGTTTACAAAATATGTTGAAGACTTTAACATTTTTATAAAACAAGTGTGAGTTTTAATAAAGTTTTACTAAATCTTTTATAAAAATAAATGAGCCAAAGTTGTGATGGAAAGAATCTTCCTTAAGAAAAAGTAATTCATATTCAAGTCAGCATAAGATGGTTTAATCAAATGAGGAATTGACCAACATTTTGAGAAGAAAAACAAGGGTTATTTGCATGTTGCAAAGGTTCAAGAGTAAGAATATTGGTACTACAATTATAGTATTGTTATCAAATATCCTTGTTTGTAAGTGGTGATTATATCAAAGTTAGTGAGAAAGGTAAAGGTGATCACTACTTAGATCGAGAAGATTTAAAGGTGATCACGAACCGCTTAGTGAGACGTTTAAGGGGTGATCACTATCCACTTAGTCCGAATTTAAAGGGGTGATTACTACCCACTTAATGAAACAATTTATACACGGTGATCTCTACCGGTTTAGAGAGAATATTAGTGAAAAAAATCTCTTGATGAGAGGCCAAGAAGTGGATATAAGGTGAATTTGTTAACACACACCCAAACTACTATAAATCTTTGTGTTGTGTTTATGGTGATATATGTATAACTCTAAACACTTCACTTATTATTGTGTAATCGTAAAGTTTTTATAAAAAAATGTACATCTAACACACAAAGAGTTATATAAAAGTAGCCTGGAAATTAAAAATAACATATTCACCCATATCTAGGTTATAACAAGATTCATAAGATTAAGTAAAAGTTATAGGTGTATTAGTCAAACTAAAAGACACCCACAAATTCAAAATAAAATTACGTTGTTTAAGGATAACTTATTCTTTCGCCTTTAACTTGTATTAACCGGCTAGCACATTGTAGTCGAACAACTTCAAAGCATTTTGACGTGGTTATCTAGATGATGGTCTCTATAAATCAGAACTAGATGATGATTTTTCCAACTCTTTGTTATCATATAATATTAATGAAAACTTAAGGGTCAGGGGATCGTGAACCAGTACACCATGCCCGGTACTCCTCAGTAGAACGGTGTTGCTGAGAGAAGAAACCGAACCCTAATGAACATGGTACGCAGTATGTTAGCCAACTCAGGTTTAACCCCAATTCCTCTGGACCGAGGCCTTAAAAGCAGTCGTTCATATACTCAATAGAGTTTCTTCAAAGTCTGTCCCTAAAACTCCTTATGAACTCCGGAAAGGAAGGAAACCGAGTCTTAGATATATGAAAGTATGGGGTTGTCTTGCCGAAGCTAAACTCTACAATCCTTTCTTAAATAAACTTGACATGAAAACTGTCACTTGTTACTTCATCGGTTGTCCCGATCACTCAAAAGTTTATAGATTCTACTGTCCTTCTCACGTCACTCGTATTGTAGAAACAAAGCATGCCAAATTCCTTGAGGATTTTAAGGTCAGGGGGAGCAGTGAAAATCCTTATCCAGATTTAGAAGAAGTACAAGACGCGGTGGGATGGATTCGTCGCTTACTTTAACTCCGATTACTCCTCTTGTACACCACGTTGCACCACACGTCACTGCACAACTTCATCCTCCCTCGGATCATAATGCTACTCCTTTTGTACCAGAGAATGAAGGTACATCAAACGACCGACATGAAGACAATGCCGAACCTGATAATCCACTCAAGAGGTCATCTAGGTCCAAAAGGACTACTAACTTTGATGATTTTGTTACCTACCTGACTGAAGCTGAAATGGATGCTAGAAAGTTTACAGATCCTACTTCTTATCATGAAGCCATTAGCAGTTATCAGTCTTCTGAATGGAATAAAGCTATGATTGACGAGCTTGACTCTATAAATAAAAATGATGTTTGGGATTTAGTTGAATTACCCAACGGTTCTAAGCCCATAGGATGTAAATGGGTATACAAAACTAAACTAGATCCGAATGGAAACATTGAACGCTATAAAGCGAGATTGGTTGCAAAGGGTTTCACTCAGAAAGATGGAATCGACTATCAAGAGACCTTTTCTCCTGTTTCTCGAAAGGATTCATTAAGGATCGTGATAGCCCTAGTAGCTCACTTTGACTTAGAGCTACATCAGATGGACGTCAAAACCGTTTTCCTCAATGACGACTTGAATGAAGACATGTTCATGAAACAGCCTGAAGGTCAAGAACATCTAGTCTGTAAGTTGAAGAAATCCATATACGGGTTGAAGTAGGCTTCACGTCAATGGTACCTAAAGTCATGAAGAAACAAGATTTCCTAAAGAACCAAGTGGATCAATGCACCTACCTCAAGATGAGTGGGAGCAACTTTACTATACTTGTCCTTTACGTAGATGACATTCTATTGGCAAGTACTAGTTTAGATATGTTGCATGAGTCGAAGCGTTTACTTTCGCATAACTTCGACATGAAGGATCTCGGAGAGGCTTCTTATGTTATAGGCATCGAAATACACCGAGATAGACCTAAGGGCTTTTTGGGATTATCTCAGAAAGCCTACATCGAACGGGTCCTCACACGTTACAATATTCAACACTGCTCTCCTTCTATAGCTCCAATAGTTAAGGGAGATGTTTTCGGTTCTTTCCAATGTCCGAAAACAGAGCTTGAGAAGGAGCAAATGAGAGTGATACCTTATGCATCAGTAGTTGGGATCCTCATGTATGCTCAAGTCTGTACTCGTCCGGATATCGCTTATATTGCTAGAATGCTAGGCCATTATCAGACTAATCATGGCCTTGATCACTAGAAAGTAGCTAAGAAAGTACTACGATATCTACAAGGGGCGAAAGACTATAAACTGACTTATAAAAGAAGTGATAATTTAGAAGTGGTTGGTTATTCTGATTCTGAATTTGCTAAGTGCAAAGATAACAAGAAATCCACTTCGGGGTACATATTTATGTTGGCCGGCAAGCCTATCTCATGGAAGAGTAGCAACAGTTGACCACAACATCCACTATGATGGTAAAATACATAGTTGTGTAACTCGACCTGTCATGGAATGTTGATGAAGAATCTGATCACCGGACTCAAAATAGTTAATTCCATTTCTAGACCATTGAAGTTCTATTGTGATAACTCAGTTGCCGTTAGTTTCTCGAACAGTAACAGTTCGACTGGAGCTGGATTATATCTTGATACAAAGTACTTGTTTGTTCGTGAGCGAGTTGATGAAAATAATCTTTGTATTGAGTATATAAGTACTAAAGTTATGCCTGCGGATCCGATGACTTAAGGTCTCCCACCTAAAGTTTTCGTAGAACATGTTTCGAAGATGGGTTTTTCTAAAGACCTTATTTAGTAGCATAATTGTATTTACTTACGTTTATTAATGAAATTTCCTAAGTTATTTGAATCTGTTTGTCTCTAAATATGCTATGCATGCCTAACATATAGACATTGATTATACAAATCAACGTTTAAAGGGCTTATTTATAAATTTGATCCCAAGTTTACTTAAGTTTTAAATTGGGATTGTAGTATGATTAATGGGGGTCTTGAGTTGGATATCGATTCAATGACTGTATTTCTCTGCTACAGTTTTGGTTTAAAACTAAAATGAGTATTAAATCTACAGACTTATTAATGCTCATAATAAATGATTACTCAGCCAAGTTGGAGAATGTAAGACGAGATTTAATATGTGGCTCTTATAATAATTTATCTTATTATTAAATGATCAAATATAATTATTTATTTATTTTATAGCCTATGGCTAGTAATTAGTTTATGGGCCTAATTACTCTTAATGGGTCACTAATAGGTTTCTCCTTGGGTGTACATACAAATAGAGAGATTATTAGAGAGAATAGACTAATCGACTATTCTATTCTATCACCACTAATCGTCCCTATCTCTCTTCAAAACTGTAAGCTCTCACGAACTCACCTAATACCATCCTAATCGTACACCCTAAATGGGAACCCGATCCAGATCAGAGATCATGACGTCTTCCCTATCATCGGTGAACTTAGCAGGTATGTTTAATATACTGTTTTCCATTATATACTTATAAGAACTTATCAACACCATGGTCACCCTATCCCCAAAGAATTTGTGTGGTCTCTTCTTCTTGTTCTTCTTCATAATGCATTTTAAAGTGGCGTAATTTGTTCTCGTCTAGAGGGGCTGTCCAAGTCAAAAGTTGCATTCTAGTTTATTCTTTTTATTACTGTTTCGGACATGATTTGATTGCATTTAGAATACACTATTTGTTTATATTTTCCATGTGAGGTAAATTACCGAAGAAAATTTCTTCGCTTCAATTTTCTTTGCTTATTGTACAAATCCTTTTTGCATGATTTTGTTTTTTTTAGATTGTTTTAAGCTTTAAGTAATTCATGCATGACAAAAAAAACAAATCAATGCTTTTGTGTAATGGTAAACATGTCTAACCACTAACAAGCAACATGGGTTCGAATCCATGTGATGGCATTTTTCTTCTTTTTTTGCTTTTTTCATGTTTTCTCTTTTGCATTTTGATTTATAACCATAAAACTTATACGCCCTTCTCGCGCAGAATAAGTTTACCTAAAACTTTTGGCTTTATTTTATAAGTTTTTGAGTACATTAGTTTCTTTCGCGGTTAACACACCGCAACCGCTTGGGTAAAAACTAGCGTTATTACCTCGAGGTCGCCGCCGCAACGCGCGGGGCCTCCTTCTAGTTTGTTTATAATTTCAAAAGTTTATCAGAGTTGAAAATGCTTTACCAGAATAAATGTGGCTAATGATTTTATTAGTTTGTTCTTATGATGTATTTCCAGTTATTGTAATCATTTTATATAGAACCAGTACTTTTACCTCGCATTTCGCGGGGAGTGCAGTTGTGTTTTTCTCTGCATTATGAGGTAGGAGTTTGGTCGATATCGTTTCGACGCGTAATATCTTAAACGATTATATTAAAGCATTGTCAATGATGTTATCTTCTCATAAGCGTTTGGTAATCGATTCTTAACACAACTCAGTTTTTAAAGAGCTTTATAGAGGAACGTTCACAAAAGAAAACTAAGATCATATGCGCATTCCATTTTTTTTAAATGTAACGAACGAAAGTTATTATAAAAATGAACTTATTAGAAAATGAAACAGATTTAAAACGTATAACTTATATAATACAAGCTCTTAAAGCAAAAAAAATGGTCACTCATAGACTGACACGTGGAAAAATAAGTGTAATCTATTGTTATCTCATTTCGAAAATGTTTAGATTATAGAACTTTACTCGCTTTTCGCGGCGTGAGCGTGGTTGTTTTTTTTGCCATGTTACGAGGCAGGAGGTTGGACATTATCGGTGACGTTCGTAGAATATCATAAATGCGACAACCGATATTGGTTACAATAATACCAAAACATCGGCAACGATTTTGTTTGCTCGTAGACGGTTGGGTTTGTTACGGCTACGTAACATTGACGCCACTTGTCATATCGTAGGATAAAAAAAAATTAAACTCGATTTTGAATATAAATCTATTTAAAAAAATAATATACCAAAACGTTAAAAAAACAGACACGCTCTCCGTTTTTTTTCAATGTAATGAACGTAAATTATTATACAAAAACGATATTAATAGAAAAGCAATGGGTTACATACGTAAATTATATAAAATAGAAGAAGAGAGGGGAAATTAAAAAATAGAAAGGCGAAAATGGAAATTGAAAAAAGAAAACCCACACGTAGAATTCACTTTACATTTCATTTGGTTTTAGTACGCTATTTGACTTATGTTTCACTTAAAAACTTTGAATGTGAATGATATGATCGAATACTAAATTTAATATAGATCATATTCATGTTCATTATTATTAGTTTAAAACCTAATTAACCAAATAAAGCCTCTATTATTTCATATCAGCCAATGTATCTTTTCATAATTATTTATTAATTAAAAAATCTAATCAATACAAAAAGGCTATAACCATTTCCTATTAGCCTATATTTCATTACCCATTTATTAACACAAAATCTAATCAATTCAAAATAAGTTGTTGTTCATACTTCAATTCAAAAAAGCTCATAACTATTTTATATTGCACTTTGTAGTTTGTATATGTTGTTTTAGACTATATTCGGGGTTTGTATGTTTTGTTTTGGTTTAAAACTGTTGGTTTTAGAATATGTTATAGGTTATATTGTTTGAATTTGTTGATGCACTCCGAATAATAAACCAAAACCGGATAAAATAGTAAGTTCGGTTAATTCGGTTATAACTGAAAACCGAACTAAACGGTTAATCCGGTTATTTGGTTTGGGTAACCTAACTTTAAATTCGATTCGATTAACGATTAAATTGAAGAAAAGAAAAGTAACCGATGAACACCCCCAAATGAGATGCAAGCTTTGAGGAAATTATTTTTTTTATATAAGAAAACATAATGATCGAATAATAATATATTTTTAATGTAACGAACCAAAAATCCGGGTTTCGTTTTCAAATAAATAAATATTTTAAAAAATATTATGGTGAAAATAATATTTATGAAATAAGTTGAAACAAGTGGGTTTCAAGTTAGTAATAGGGTTATGTTAGTTTTTAACTAATTATAGAATGAAATGGGTGAAATGAAAGTTGAGAGGTCAAAAGTGTAAATGATAATTTATGCCATTTTGACTAGTGGAAGTCAAAATAGAAGCCATTTGAGGTGTTTGGGGTCGTTCATCTCAAGAGAGAAAAGGAGAAAAGTTGTGTTTGAACAAAATCGTGCATTTTGAGCTTGAATTGGTGAAGGTATTGGCTTACACATCATCCTTCTAACATCAAGTAAGTGTAATCTTCCATTGATTTCACCTTTGAATGTGTTAGTATGTGGGTTTTGTAGAAATCCAAAAACTATGTATGCATGTGATAAATTGGTGTTAGATTTTGGATAATCTAGCTTAACCAAAGATAAAGAGTGGTGATTAACATCCTAGAACCCTTTGATTTTGATTTTGAAAAGTTAGGGTTCATATGGTGAAAATTGGGGGTGTTTGGATCATGATGCTAGATTATGGAATTAGTGATGATTAAGTGTTTAGGTGGTATTAGACACTTGAACAAACACCAAATTGACCTAATAAAAGTTATTGAATGAGAAATTAGTGTCGAAGTATTGGAAAGAAAACTCAAGTAGGTGAGCTTGTATTGAAAGGGGGTGTTTGGTTATGGGGATAACCCAAACGGGTCAGTTTGGGTTGAAATGAAAATTGAGTTTTGGACTCAATTATATTGTGTTGGTGATGAATGTTAGATTACTAAACTAGGTGTATATGTTTAGGTAATCAAATTGTGAACCGAAGAGGAGGCACAGGATCTTCCAACTCAAAAGGTAAGTGCCTTTGCACTTACTTAGTAATGTTGATAAATGTGTGGTGTATGTAATATGTATGCATATAATAAATTGAAATTAATGTTTATGCCTATTGCTTGAATGTGGAATGTGTGGAATTGTACTAATTTGACTTTAGTGGTAGAAGGTCAAACTAATAGGTTGGAATTGGTGTAATTAGACTATGTGGTTAATAGTCAAAACTTGATTGTGCAATGGGGTAAATAAGTGTAATTGACTTATGTGTAAATAGTTATACCATTATGTGAATGTGGTAAATGTGGCATAAATGACTTATGTGGTATACAGTCAAACCAAATGAAATATGTTTTGGTGAAATGGTGGATTGAAGTGAGGAATACTTCAATA
The DNA here is from genome assembly GCA_023525975.1 of Smallanthus sonchifolius. Taxonomy (NCBI): domain Eukaryota; kingdom Viridiplantae; phylum Streptophyta; class Magnoliopsida; order Asterales; family Asteraceae; genus Smallanthus; species Smallanthus sonchifolius. The sequence goes on along the minus strand of CM042041.1, from coordinate 51,209,443 downwards.
GGTGAATTTGTTGCCAAATAATCCAAGTGCAGGTAAGACGAGTTGTGGTACTCGCACCAAGAGGTGGTAAACCCAACAAGAAGTGAGGAATACTTCAAAGGGTGGACTTAGAGTCAAATACTCCAGGTACGGGTAAGACGAGTTGTGGTACTCGCACCAAGAGGTCGTGAACCTAATTAGAAGTGTGGAATACTTCAAATGGGTGAATGAGTGGTGGCATATTATTGTAATAGGAAAAGAATGAGACTTGTAGTGGAAATACAAGTATTAAGAACCTTAATTTACCAAATGGGTGCAAACAGGTCAAATGGGTGAAAGGAGTGAAAACAAATGTAAATACTTGTTGAATATGTTTATCGTCATTACTGACGGTGATTTATATATGTGGTTATGTAGGTCAAGTCCAAGGCGTGGAGGGTTCTCGTATGCATATGGGGGTGTTTTTAGGATTTTAAAGGAAAAATCCATTAATTGTGGTGTATATTGACAAATTGAAACATGTTTTGGTGTTATAATGGTTATATATAGTTTTGAAACAAAACTCAAGTATTGGGGATAATTTTGGTGTCATGTTGATTGTTAAAAGATGAAAAATTAGCTAAGTATGGAACTGGGCAAACTAAGTAAACTATCTGTTTGGTGTCAGGTCACTCGCGGTACGCGAGAACTAGGGTGGGTTCTCTCGCAGTACGCGAGAGACCTGGTTCTCGGTGGCAGATTTGGAGCTCCCTCGCGGTACACGAGGGGAGGGGCGGAATGCCTCGCGGTACGCGAGGGTTATAAAAAAAATAAAAAATAAAAAATTCTGGGACAAAAAGCTTCCGTATGCGTTTAAATGTTTTATTAATTGATTTTCCAATTAAGGGTGTTACATTTAAATTATAGCTTTTTATAGTTTAAAATAATTGATATATATATATGTATATAGGATTAGGTTCAGGTAAAAAAGATTCTAATTCTAAGAAGGGTGAGAAGGATTTAGGGCCATTAGATCAAATTGTAGAAAAGATTTAATGGTTGAGATTAAATTGTAAGAGAAAAAGTTGTTGGAATGGTATTTTAGTCTTGGCAACTTTTGTTGAGTTTTTATCAAGTTCCCCCCTCATTTACGACATTTGTTTTTCAAAAAAATTACACCATAAAAACGAGAAATTTTTTAATCTTTAAAACGAGTATAGTGTCGTTATAAACAAAAACGAATTTTTTTTACATTTTCCAGATCATTGTGTAATTAGTCAGGTCAATATGTAATACAATTTCATTGTGTAATACAAGTATATTGTGTAATATAAGTTCATTGTGTAATATAAGTTCATTATGTTATATGTATTTATCATTGTGTTTTACGATTTCCAGCTCATTGTATAATTAGTCAGGTCATTGTGTAATACAAGCTCATTGTGTAATTAGTCAGGTTATTGTGTAACACAAGTTCATTGTGTAATACACATTGACCATTATGCCCTCCCTTTAAAAACAATAAAAGGACACATGTCAAGCCCACAATCTTTCTTACCCTTCTTATTTTTAAAACCCTTTTTACTATAACCTAACCCTATATATATATATATATATATATATATATATATATATATATATATATATATATATATATAACTAGCTTTAACCTCGTGTGTTACACGGGGTGAAACGTTAAGATTATATTGATAAATATCTTAACAACTTTTTTATACAAATATGATATTATATTTGTAACTTTTCATTTTGTTACATGTCAAGATTATATAGATGAGAGTAATCATAACATCAAAAAATAAATGAAAATACATTTCATAAGTTGTGTACTTTTTACAATAAATTAAATTACATGTCAAATGAAACCTTATAATGATTATTTATAAATTTGAAAACACTTCATTGTTTGCAACATTTGACGTGGTATTGGTAATTTTTTCATGCTTACCAAAGATTAATAGTTTTAGTCCATCTCTACTTTTAACTCTTGATAATGCAACATACAGCTGATCGTTAATAAACATTGGATCTTTCAATACAAACCAACATGTGAAAGTGGTTGCCCTAAACTTTCATTTATGGTCATTGCAAAACATATAAGAATTGTATATTTTCTTATTCGAAGTTTTGATGAAATTATTTTGCCTGAATATGGTAACCCAACTATATGGATAAAATTGTGATGACCAATGTTGCTTCCAAATATAATCTTCGCTTCTATAACGCGATTACCTAATAATTTGACCTGAAGTCTTGTTACATTACCTAAACCATTTTTTCATCAATATTTCTTAATAGCATAACTGGAACACAAACATTTAAAACTAATTTATGGTTTAATAAACCTGATAGTGTAAGTCCATTTAGAAAATCAGGATATTATAAACTTTAATCAAAATCATCGTCAAGATGCTCTGATTGACGGATACTATTATTACTTGTATGCGAAAAAACTCGATAAACTTTTAATACTAAATCTCTTATTAAAAAAATAATCAAAAAATAAAAATAAAATTTAAATTTCAACAATATATCGTCTTTTAAATTCAAAATTTAAAACTCAAAATTTTAAAATTTTCACTCCTTAATATTTCGACACAATTAAATTTAAAGTTCCAAAATTAAATATAAAAAAAATTCAAACTAATAAATTAGAATTGAAACTTGTAAACATATTTTTTGAAAAAAAAACTCGTCATTTAAAAAATATAAAGTTTAAAATATAATACACTTTTAAAAGAAAATACTTGCAAGTTTCATAATTTTATTAAAAACTAAGTATTAAAATTTATAAATCAAAATAAAAAGTTTATTTATAAATATCAAATTTAATTAAAAAACTACAAATTAAATATTAGTAAACTTTATTTTAACACATATTTATTTAAAATACAAACGTAGTATTTTCAAAATATATATGTAAAATTAAAAAAATCTTTTTTTTGATAAAAAAATTAAAAAATTATTTTTTTAATAATAAAACTTTAAAAACTCGCTTTTTAAAGTCTCCTATTTTTTAATTCTTGATTTTTTTTAAATATTCAGTTTTAAATATAATTTTAAAAAAATGTTAGCTAGTGGTAATAATGATAAATTGATTTGTTAAAAGTTTATTTATGTAAATTTTTTTAAAAAAAGGCTAATAATAGAAATATTAAATTTAGGATATAAATGTGGTTTAGGTTGAAAACTTTATGAGAAAGAATATGATGATGCCAAGTGACAAAACTATTTAGTCTTTTATTATAAGAGAGATTAATTAATATGATATAAGTTTAGGGTCATTTGTCTCATGTTTGAAAGGTACATGGACATTATCATTTCAAACTCTAATTGCATTTATTATTATTTATGACCGGTCTTTTCTGTAACATCCCTTATATCTCATGCATTATTGGTGTGTTTACTTTATAAATGTGTCCTACTAATAATACGATCGAAAGTTCTTCGGAGACAGTCTATACGACTCGCATAGGATGTATATAGGTCGTATAGGATTAAGGTTCCCTGATATAGCTTCATCATGTCACCTCAATTATTCCTTGTTACGAAAACAACAAAACGGTTCTTCAAACATCATCTATACGACTCGTATAGGTCGTATACAAGTTGTATTGCTTTTAGAGCACCCCCAACAAAGCTGCTAAACATCACATCAGTCAATATGTTCTCGACTCGTATAAGGCCATACGAGACCCCCTATATACGTCATATCACCCTACATGACTCTTATAGGTTTTCAAGATGATAATTTTTTATGTAAGATTCCTTGTTATGTGTGCGAATTATTTGACATGCTGTAAGATTTCTTAATGCGCGTGTGAATTACTTGACACGACGTAATATTTCTTGATATGTGTGCGAATTATTTGACATGGCATAAGATTCTATCAGAATCTACTATATAAAACGTTATAGGTTATTCATTACTCATTCGTTGCTTCAATCTATTCGTTTGATTCAACTATATATGCAGAAAGTTCATGAGTTATGTCGTTTTGGGACAACAACTATATATTCGACAGTGAATCTTCTTACAGTATGAGTGGTGAATCTCCTAACAACGAGATGAGGAATGAATATCCTAAGGAGGTGGGGTTGTATGAAACTGCTAAGGCATAACATTTTTTCACTTAATTTTTGTAAGCCTTATATAGGTGCTAACCTTACTGTTGTTTCAGGTGGTCGTGTCTTGTGATGAGTCGATGGATTGGGTTGTTGTTGGAGGGCGTGAGAATGGTTATGTCATCGTGACCCAACGAACGAAGAAAAACACAACCGCCGTGAGAATGGTCATGGAAACTACAGCCACATCAACAGGCGAAGCAAAGCAACCACATGTACAGGAGCCAGAGCAACCACCGCCGCAACCTCGAATAGTTGTCAGACATGTCGCACCGCCGGCTGACGTGCGTGTGACCTTTCACGCCAAGTTGAGGATATAGACGTTCGGTCGCAAAAGACCTGTAATTTGGCCTAGTTGGCAGATGCGAGGTGGCGGCAAACACATACTATGATGCGGAGGAGGATGCAGTGCGTGAAAGATAATGCTAGGGAGCAGGATATTGACGTTCCTCCATTGTCCGTTCTACCGGATCTAGATGCACCCCGCCATCACCGTCGTAGTTTGTAGTTTTTTTTATCTTTTGATGTAGCTTTATATTATGATGTACAAACTTTGTAGTTTGATGTATAAACTTATCTTTTTTGTTTACCGGGTTTGTTGTCCTTAGCTTGGTATGCGTGCGAATTATGTTGACACCACGTATAAACTAATCTTTTTGTATGTTTGTAATGATGAAACTTCCAAGTTGCTTCAAATGCCTCAACAACTTTTAATTTATCAAACATGTTTTAATGTTTACCATTAAACGCGTCTCGAAATCATAGTGTCGCCTTAGGACTCGTTAAGTTTTAAGGTGAAGGTGGTAATGATCGGAAAACCTTAATCTTCATATTCCACTTTCACCAATGTAGACACTTGTCCATTATGAACATTCTCGAACAAACCTCACCGACTCTTGAAATCTCATCTACTTTTAAGCTATAAACCCAATGTTCACCATTAAACACATCTCGAAATCTTAACGCCGCATCTCAAAATCTTAATGTATGTTTCAGATCATGACAAAAAGTGTAGTTTTCATTTGGATTAAGGTGAATCCACATAATCTGGTCCTCGGCCTTTAGATACTGATGTAAGTGAAGAACAGAGAGCTTTCTTTTGATTAGCGATGGTTGGAAGCGGTCGAAGGGGTTGGTATGGAGGCGGCGGTGGTGGATTAACATGGTGTGAACTCCTCAAAAGGTGGAACTTGGATGGGTAAAGATCGGAAGACGAGTAGAAGAACAGTCGTGGAAATGTGCGGGTCAAAAAGTTGGGGTTTGAAGGAACGAGGTTGAAGAACAGTCGTAGAGAGTATCACAAAAGTTTTACATGACGTAAAATTCCTCGATACGTGTGCGAATTTTATAAACTTGTCAAGATAAAAGAAACATAACACTTATCCGACTCGTATAAGTCCATACGAGTCGTATATGGCACATAGACAAATCTTTTGTCGCTCTGACACTTATACCACTCGTATGCACTTATACGAGTCGTCTAGGTGTCAGGGTGTAAAAAGATTTGTTTTGTGTGTACCTATAACGCAACCCTTATAAATTAGTTTAAAAATAATTATGTGTTTAAAAGAAGAAAATGTATAACAAATTAAAAACAATTATTATAAATTATGATTTAATTAATATAATAATTTTTTTTTAAAGGCAAATTTCTTTATTTCTATAGGAGTGAGACTTGAACCCATGAACTTCTCAATCCTTAGTGTTGCTAGAGGATTTTCCTCTACCAATGAGCCACCAACCTCATTGGCATTAATATAATAAATAAATCCCTGTCATCACCATTAATTTCTGCGGCATCGCAAATGAGGCCTTTTAGGCTGATGCTCCAGGGTTTTACCCACGCCGATCCAGGGTTTTACCCACGCCGATCCAGGGTTTGAGCCTCGGCTCTCCCTCAAGCCCGGAAGTGGCCGTATTGGGTGGGGTTTTTCCTTGAAAGCTCTCCAATTCTGACGTCAAGTGGGCCCGGTTAAGACAACATATTGACCGGAGTTGGACGAGACTCTCCCATATGACGGGGGGTGCGGCGTCATACATTCAATGTTCGCCTTTCAAAAAAAAATTATATAATAAATAGGACTGAAAAGGATAAGGGGACCTAAATATGTTTAAACTCTTCATCATTGTTAAGTTCAAAAAAACAAATTACGTTTAAATATCATACCTTGTCCCGAAACCTCCATCTCTAAACCAGATACTTTACATTTTTAGAAACATTTAAAATTCAAAACTTAGAGCATTCATAACCTATCACTCATTCTTTTCTCCATCTTCAAAATTAAAAAATAAAATAAAATAATCACTCCATCCCACTCTTCATTCCTATACTCTAAAAATGAGAGTTTCAAAAAAATATATAAAATTTAGAGTTGGATGATTTTAATGAGTTGAGCCGAATCTGTCCTCGATTCAATCGTTTAAAGCTCTAATTTAAAGTTTAAGCTTGGTTCGTTGTTGCGTGTTTTTATGTATTTAAATAAATATATATATAAATATATTGTATATTTTAATATTGTATTTTTTTAATATATTGTATTTTTGGTCATTTTCAACATATTTAATAGAATAATTAACTGTTATCTACACCATGAACCAAACATGTTACGTTTATACATAATTTGATACTTTTATCGTAATTTTTCAAACTTAGAGACAAAATCCAAATTTTGAACATACCAAATGGACCATCTATATACGTAACTTTTATAATTATAATATTTAAAGTTATACTTTAGTGTAAACACATGATTATATTTAAAAAAAAGTTAATTAAAAAATTATTTAAATAAATATATGGATTAAATGTCTATTTTCCCTAGACCAAACATAAAGGCTAAAATATGAGGTAAAGATACCAACTTTTAAAAATATGAATAAAAAATGGGAATAGTATATTATTATTCTTTTAAGCAACAAAGGTCAAGTGAGGGTCACGTGCGAGAAGGGGTAATATCTATAATTTCACAAACAGCGAGGCCGTATCTTATCTTTAAAGATTCCTTCGGTGTTAAGTATACCTCTTTTCAAATCTCATCTTTATAATGTTTTACACGTCGAACCTCTTACTTTTGTCTCTTGTACAAAAACAGACCCCTTTTTTCCCTTCAAAACTATTTTACATTTTTATAAGCTTACAAAGAGTTTTAGTCTTGTTAAAAAAAATGTGTTAGGAGAGTACTTATTTTATAGATATTTTGTTATATTATTCTTTTTTCACTATTATTATTAATTATTATCTTTATGAAAATAAGTTTTTGGAACATTCTTGAAATATTAAAGACTTAATTGCTATAAAAGATTAGGTTCTATCTCATAACTTTGTAATACCCTCTCTATGTACTTATTCATATTCAAGACAAAACAAACAAAAATATGTAATACCCTCTCTATGTACTTATTCATATTTAAGACAAAACAAACAAAAATATGTCAAATTTTATTTATTGGAGAACTATTCGTATAAGAACTTATTTATTTTTAAGAGTATCCCTTAATTTATTGATTTTGTTTTTGAATGATTTGTTGAATTACATTTATGTTATGCTTTCTTACATAAACATGGGAAATCTTTTGATAAACCTTGCAAATATGGACATATAATGCCAAAGTTTTACGTATTGTCATTTTCATAAGAAAAGACTTGTTACATGTAGCAGATGTAGGGGTGATAATTTCTTACACGATTCGAATACGATACGAAAATAATCAGGTTTTAGATTGGTTATTTTAACCTGTTTTAAAAACGGGCCAGGTTCGTGTAATCGTGTTGACCTGTTTAATAAAAAGGTCGTGTTCGGGTTGACCCATTTAAAAACATGTTAACCCGTCAAACCGTTTAGATTTCGAAGTTATTTTTTTATTTTTCTTTTTAGAAAACGATTGTTTAATTTCTTTTGTATTTAGTGTTTATAATAAAGAAAATTGATTTATACTATTTTTTTTCCTTTCTAGAGATGACTATTTAATTATTTTTCGGTTTAGCGTAAATGAATTAGATTTCGGGTTGCATAATTCAACCGTGCGAAAAGGGGCGGATCCGGCCACTGTTTGGCTTTTCGGCGACGGAGGCGGCGGTTTCCGGCGACGGTGACTGGTGGGTTTGAAAGGTTCAGCGATACGGACGCGTGGACATATTATTCGCCTAAAACGGAACTCATTTGAGTCAGTTTTAAGCTACTCGAATATTGACGCGCAAAACCGAATGCGCTGAAAGACGAATCTGCGCTCTGGAAATAGTAGTGGCTGCGGCTGCCGACACCAATAACTTTCTGAAGTCATGTGTGTCGAGACGAACATGTGGATTGGTGGATCGCACGAAACGGAGCTTGTATGGTCGATATATGAGCAAAACAAGTTTTTTTCTCGCGTTGTGCACAACAGTTTCGTACAAAACCGCTTAGAACAACTTGTACGCAAAGTTATGACCCGATAGAACTTTATATTCATTGTTGGGGACTATTTTGGGATATGAGAAAATTGTCGAAAACGATATCCGGGAACGTTTTTCGGTAACGTTAATTTATGGGTTTTTGTACAAGAATGAGCGCGCCGGTTCTACGGTTTGGGACCTAGCCTGTAGCTTGTTGGTCCTGAGTACGTGGGTTAGTGTTATAAAGGTCAGAGTGTTGATCTAGATGATTAATTTGATGACAGGTTCGCGTTGGGCTACACGTTTGCGGGTATGCGGCTTACAGGAGGAAAGCTTCGCAACTAGTGAGTTCCTAAACTCCTATATAAATATTTTAAACGTTTTGGGGCTATCGTATATACTTGTACAACGTGTTTTTGTGAACTAAGCGTGTTAAGAGTGTTGGGTTCTAAACCGATGTGTTTATGCACTAAAACCTTTATAAATGAGTCGGAGAGTCAATGAGGTGTGTTATGGGATTATGTGATAGAGTTGAGAGATATTAATGGGTGTTGTGTTAAAGTTTAGTCGGGGTGAGTTGGGTTATAAGCTAAACGCTTATGAATACGTGTAGTATACGTTATCCTAGTGTTGTGTGTGAGTGCATGTGTAGTTAATGAGTCATGTAAATGAAGTGTGATATTATGTGTGTTTATATTTGTGTTGTGTTTGCATCGTTGTCTTTATGACACGACAAACGGGATTGTGAAGGACGAAGTCCTTCGGGAAGTCACCAAAGGTGACAATATTGAGCAGGTTAATGATGAGCTTGAGGTGTGTCGAATACTCTGACGAGGGTGTAGTGGAAGAGTATGTGTTTGTGTGCATATATACGTGTTTAAATTGTATGCAAGTGATGAGTTATAATAATTGTGTATGAGATTATATTGATGTGGTGAGTAGATGATATTAATGTGGTGAGTAGATGATATAAATGTGGTGTGTAGAGTTAGATTGACCGTTGTGTTAGGATGAGGAAAGTGTGTTACAATTGTTGTGTCAGTTAGTTTGTGAGAGTCTTGGTTAGGGTTGGTTAAGTCGGTGTCTAGAGGTTTGTTAAGATAAACAGTGTTTGGTTAATATGTGTGGTAAATTTTGAGTTATTAGAGTGGTAAATTCGATCCATGTCGGAGAGACTTACTGAGTTAAAATGGCGGGTTGAGTCTGGGGTGGTGAATCCTTTAGGATATCATAAGATAACAAGGGTTATCTATATTATGATAATTTATAAAACTATTTTATAAAGACCAGAGGGTCTTGAGTGGAGATAAATATTAATTGAGACGAGTTGGCTTTTGTTTAATTTAAACTATTAGAACTCACTCAGGGTAACTGACTTTGTGTGTACGCTAGATTGTGTTGCGGTGAGCTTTGGGGTCGACATATCTTGGCTTGGGAGCGGTGCTACTCGGATTGGTGTGCAGACATTCATGAGTTAAAATTAATGACGATAACGATATTAAATAATAATTATTGTTTTAGAAAGGCTTCTGTTATAATTTGACTGATAACACGAGTATTTTAAAGGGAATAACTAAGTTATGAGAACCAACTGTATCATGCCCCGTTTGGGGTCTTATACCTAGCAGACTCTTGCCTTAATTAATAAAATTTGTACTTTGACTTATGTGCATATCAGTATACGCATTAGCAATAGTTAAAACATCATATTCAGGTTGAATACCGGTAGACAAGTAAGTTCTATGTGACCCCTGTGTGTTATGCACAAATGTTTTCCAATGTTTTGGGGTTGAAGTGTATACATGAACTGAATGAACGTTACGAGTGTTTTATAACCATATGTGATATATGAAAATAAATGACGAATAAAGAATGAAACGTGTGTGTGCAAAGAATGAAATGAAATGAATGGCATAACGTAAATGAATGAAATCTTGCTTTATATTTTTATATTGCATGTTATAAATGTATGTAAATGTTATGGACGGATATACGGACTACTTCGGTAGGACGACTCAATGGTGACGGCTACCACGGTAGATGGACGACCATGCGACTATTATGCAGACGGTATGTGAAAGTCTAGAAAGGTAGACTAAATACGAACTACTATGGTAGGACAGAGGCCTTAATCGAAACACGCCTGCATACATAGTTCACATGGGAAACGGATGCCTTAGAGCATACGGGCGAAAGGATGGACTACGACGGTAGACACTGTATAACGGACGACCAAAGGTTGTCGGACGGTAACGAAGGACGAATCTTCGGTAGACACGGTATGAATTACGGCATACGACGGTAGGACGAAGCGTCTGTCTTTGTGACTTACACAATCAATGGCAAGCCGGTCACCCTGATGTGTTTGACCAATGACTGTTTAACCTGGCTCGAGACTGACATCATGTTAATTAATTATGTGTTAAGACAGTGTTTCTTTTAATTGTTAAGACTTTCGTTGTTTACTTGTAACCGAATGATGAATGCTTCCGCTACAATTGCATGTTTTAATTAAAAGTCCAATGTTTGATGACTATGTTTATTAGTAAATCCAACAAGTAAGATCTCCCGGGAATGAGGCCTTGCAATCTGCCATTATATTGTTTACGTTTTTTAGTATCCGGCTCTAAAGAATTCACTTTAGTTGTATTAAAATCCATTTCAAAATACATACCAAGTTACCAAACGACCAAACAAACAATCTGTAAATGAAACACCAAATCTAAAAAGTTAGCCCTAATCAATGACCACAAACTAGTTGATATTTACTTCGAAAACGTTTCAAGTTAAAATGTAGTATAAGATTTATTTTGCTTTTATCAGATTTATATGTATTATATTATTTATCTACGAACTTTAAAATAAAAATAAAATATCTAAAAAAATAAATAAATTATTCGGATTTGGTAATTGTTTGCAGAAGCCCAAACCTTGACTCTTATGTGCGTAAAAAGGTCATAAAAACAAAGCGAACAAACAATTAGCAATCTTCGCAAAATATTGTACCTCCTCTTTATTTGAACGGGAAACTTAGGCCCGCGCTATGCGACGGGAGGTGGACGTTAAACGATTGAGGTGATGACATTAATGTGGTTAATTACAAAAAGAATGTATAAAACTAACACTGAGATGTAAACATGACTTAACATTGAAACAACAAATCCGTTAAAACATTAGTAACAAAGAGAGTTATAATGGCACCGATGTTCTTCAGTTGGTGTCGGTATCATTTTCTATGTAACAATACGTTAATGTCAGTCGATATAACCAACGGCAATTAAAAACACTATATTTTGAATACAACTCCGTTTTTTACAAAAGTTATACCGAACCGCCAAGGAAAAACATAATTAACAAATTAGTTTTTTATAAAAAAAATAAAGAACAAAAGTTATTAAAGAAAAGTCAGATAATATATATTACAGGAATAAACTCTAAACTTTAGAAACTTGAGAATGATAAAAAAAAACATTTTACAAAATTAATGGTTACTTCTGTCATTCTATAAAAGTTGAAGGGATGGTTTTAACTAATTTTTAGTATAATAGACACTTGTCTTTAATATTATTACTAGTAGGGACCCTGCACGATCTGCGGCCCCAACATGATGTGTCAAACGGGTCATTTTTTGTCCATTTCTAAATTATTTTATAAATATAGAAGAAGTGTGGGGAGGATAGGAAGGTCTTAAAAAGCAAACCCGAGCGTTGCGCCGAGCGTAAATTTAAGAAATTTTATAGTGGGATTGAAATACGACGACAATACTGTTGGTATGAAAAAACACAACACATTTTTTATTCTTATTGTTGAAACTTAAATAATAAACATAATTAAATATTAAAATTTGGAGCTCTAACCTTCAAACATATTTAAATCCTTTTTATTATATTCGAGCCAACCCTAACAAATTAACAAAATGTACTCCCACGATCTCACTATAGATCAATCATAACAAAAAAAACGTATGAATCAGAAAAGTTCTAAGCCCAATTAAATAGCAAAAGTTATGGCATTAGATCAATCAAAGACTATGATCATGTAAAGCATTTACAACACATCCGCCTTATATTAAACATCACTTCTTCTGTATATACATACATCTACCCCCATCTTTTAAATAAGTATATACATCCATAATAACCATTATAAAATTCATGTAAGAATTTGACCTAATTTTCACCGTCCGCAATGTGGATCTTTAGCTTGGTCATCAGGGGTGATGTTTTGTAAGCCTTGATCTTGAAAGTTGAGGCGCATGAAGTGGACCAAGAATCATGGGAATAACATAAGAATCATGGGAATAACACTTGAGCCTTTGATCATCAACAACAATGTGATACAAGGAAGATAATCCGTTGTCAAATTTAGAGACAAATGTATTCACATACACAAATACATTTTTTTAGTGTAGTCCATCTAAATTGGGTAAGTATTAGTTTTGACCTTGAATTTCAAAATACCTCTTTTGGAACATGTTGACTTTTAGGGTCAAATGAATTCATTTCAAGTTCAAAATAACCATGAACTCCAGAAAAAATTCAAGGAAATTCTTCATAGTGCTAATGAACTCCACAGAATATGAAAAATTAATAGGAGTCAAACCGCAGTGGTAGCAATTAGCATTATTTCTGTAATCGTATTTAGATTATTTTCAAAATTATTAAATATTAGCACTACCAACATTCCATGTCCATCACCATCCATATGTGAAGCATAATCAACCAAAGAATTAAAAGCATCGCTTGCAATTGAAGCCTTTGCAAAATGTTGTGCTCCAACAATCTTTACATTGCAAAAACTTTTTTTTTGTATCAGAATGAACTTCACATTTTCCTCTGAATTTTGGAAGAGGCCCACCGGCCATATTGTTTAGTATTATGATTCTCAAACCTTGGATGATGGGAAAAAATACCCGAATCAGCAAATCCAATCACATATAGAACCTGTTATTTATGCCAATGTCAAGTTTGACTTCCATAAGTCAAAATCCAGTACTTACCAAATCATACTTCTAACAATATTTTTTTTTAAAACTCAGTGCTTATATTGTTGCTTCAAGTGCTTCTTGTGATGTAAGAAGAAAACTACCACAAAGTTTAATAGCTGTCTCAGCACGATGGAAGTCTCTGGTTAATGTTTTATAATTAGAGTGCTTAATTTTTTCCATGTCCAGTGCATAATCAGTTTACACTTTGTATTGAATTAGTAGATTAGTGAGTCCATTTCCAATGGCAAATCCCTGAATGACAATTCATGATGTAAATACGCAAACTCAAATCAATTCATTAAATAACTAAAGCAATAGCATAATACTAACCAAACATTAGCCAAAAACCCCAAGATCAACTTGCTAACTGAAGTATCTTTTTAAAAACCGACTACAAATACTTTCCTTGAGCCTCGATTCTCAATTGCATATGTATTTGAATTTTTGAAAAAAGAATGTGCACAATTTTTTTTTTGTTTTATGTAGGTCTGCCCATATCTAAATAGGAACATTATGCATGCATAATTGTACTTTTCTAAAAAAAATCTTCATTTTTTTACCTCTGTTAGTTCAAGTAGTTTTCTTTGCACTTCCATTTGCATTGCAGAGATTGAGCAATCTTTAAACCTCTGAAACCATAAAGATTACAATTAACCGGTCTTTAAGATTTGATTTTAGAAAAAAGCTAGAGAAATTGTAGGTAAAAGAAGTGGATTACTCGTTAATCTGAGTTAGAGATTCATCATTGTGATTGATTCTGGTGATATCACTCCGATCATCTACAAATTCTGCTGATTCTAGTGATATCACTCCGATAATCTGCAAATTCTGCATCAAAATCATGAAGTTAAATTAAATATATCATGAGAAATGCATAAACATTGAAATGCATATTTAGTTATTTACTCACCTTCTTGCTTGCTTTTTGTAGGTATTGCCAAATAAAAGAAGTCTAAATTTTTGTACCTTCCCGATATATAGGTGTGGTAGCAGGTTAAGAGTGTACTTTTTGTACTGTTGGTTTGGGTTGATCTGAAACACTTTTATCTAAATTTTTTGTAAACAAAGTGTCAAGTATGATCATGAAATTTATATTAGGGCATGTTTGGGATTACTTATTTAAGCTACTTATTGACTTTTTTTAAACTTCTCAAAAACTCATTTCCCCCCTTTAAAAAGCTAAACGTAGTATCAAAAGTTATCTTACCCAAACACCTTTTTAATTTATAAAACTTAATAAGTAGTTTCAATAAGTAATCCCAAACACCCCCTTAGTTCAATATTTCAACTTATGAATTTATGCTGTCATGAATTGAAAATACATTGTAGGCAACCTTTTCTCATATGACTTGTTTCCTTTTTAGCTATTTTTTATTATTTTACATGTTTAACCCATTAGAGATTAAACATAATTTAGATTGATCGATTTAACATAATCCGAATCGACACAAAAAATTAGATATGCTAGATTCATGGAGTCATACAGTTCTTGCATCGCTAGGATCCTTTTTATCCGCAAAGAATTTTTGTGTTTGTTGTATCAAGCTGCCAAAATAAAATACATCCGCTAACATCAAATAACTAATGGTACAACAAGACACATTTAGTAAACATGCCCTAGCTTACAAGTTGCACATACCACCCCGTCCCCACAGCCAGTGGTAAAGAAAAAAAAATATAGATATTATAGGTGGAAAAAGAGGGTGGTTCAGACAGGTTGGGTAGTGGGTTCCGATCAAAACAGGTGATTTTTAAGTGTGAATCCAAACGGGTTGGGCCAAACAGCAAAAAACTTTTTTGAAATTCATGAGTAAACAATGTGCTAAACAAGGTTATAAAAATAAGCTAACCTTTTAAAGAAAGTATATAAGAGGTTTTTATAAATTCGAAAACTCTTGGGATGACTTTAAAACTTTAAACCCATTTGACCCATTTCCTTTCAGATAAATCATTTCACCCATTTGACCCGTAAGTATAACCCAAGTTGAGCCATGTATAAGTATATAGGAGTCGAAATTGCCACCTACAGATATCAATAATCAACAACTCATTCCTGTTGCTTAAGCATTAACAGATATAAGAAAATCCAAGATTAATCATTATTACCTTGATAAGCAGTATGCAAATGCCAATAACTGTAGATAATGAACGAACAAAATTCAGAAGTCCTTGCTTGACTGCTTGGCTTGATGCAGAAGGTAGGATAACTGGTTCCAGTACTCTGTAAAGATCAGTTACTGTAAAAAAAATGGCAACAAGAATATGGTAATATTATAAATTTCCAAGAATATACAGCTTCAACAATGATGTTAAGTGTACTTTTTAAAAAATCTAATTATTCTGACCCTTAATAACAAGAAACGGTTACTGTGACTCAGTTTGAATGTGAATACAATATACCAAATTCTGTTAAGCATCAAGACATTCTTACAACACTGCAATCAAAGAAGTCGTTATCTCTGGATCTGGCAAAACCCCTGCTAGTAACACAAGTAACTCAAGGCCAATATTCTAAGCTGCAAATAATGTAAAAAAAATGTCAAATTTAATGGAAATGAACAATTATGTTCATAGTTTCTAGGAATTATGTACATATCTTCTTAAAACTTGAAAGAATTCAAAAGTCACCAACCAAACCATAGCAGGAGAGGGAAGAACAAAAAACATGATTAAGTGACTCCCTTAAAACAGCCAACGGGGCTCCAATGAAACCCTAAACACCATACATGAATTGATCCGCCTCTGAACACCATTCATCATAGAACTCTTATTTGTCCTGGTCGTCATTTAAAATAACAAAAATTAGCAAAAACCAAATACTGAATTTTGCAAAATTAACCAAAAAGAATGATACCCATTTGCTAAAATCTTGAAATAGCAACACCCAATGAAAAGAACCTTAAAACACTCCTTAACTTGAATCCACCATGGCCATCTTCTTGTTAAACCAAAAATTATGTATCAACAGAGACGAAATCACCTGAACTTGAATCCACCATGGCCGTCTTCTTGTTTCTCTCTCTAGCACGGCCAGGAGTGGTGGATCTGGAAGCGGGTCATGGCACCGATTTTTATGCCCATTTGAACATCATGCCATCCTAAGGTTTACAACTACACCACCACCGCCTCTATCGTCGTTGCAACACCACCAAATCGCACCACCACTGGACCTTTAAGGAAGGGTTTATTGCATCGTCGGTCGGTTGCTCTACCAACGGTTACGGAAGGGGAACAGGAGGTGAATTGATTGCAGAAGGGGTTATCCTCTGAAGAAGAAGATGAATCGATGAAGCGGCTCCGGCGTCTTAAAATACCGTCTTAAACTTATATAAAGGAGTATAGATATAGATAATTATAATTAATATTTTACTTATCTTTTAATCAATAAATTATTTATCAAAAACACCATTCCAACTTTTGTAGAATGACAAAATCAACCCTTAACTTTATAAAATATCACTTTAACTTTCATAAGTTTATAAAGTTTAGAGTGCACCCCATATAGCATATAATCTAATTTTTTTCAATAATTTTTGTTCGCTATATATATATTTTTTAAATAAGTTGTTTTTATTTATTTTTTCTTAGCATCTCAGTATAAATTTTATAAAAAAACGGAGTTCTATTCAAAATATGGTATTTTTAGGTATTGTTAGGTATATCGACTGGCGGTAACGTGCTGGTGTCTAGAAGAAGGAGACCGACACCCACTGAAGAATATCGCTACCGTTATAAAACTGTCTTTATTACTATATTTTTTAACGAGTTCGTCGTTTCAATGTTAAGTCATGTTTACGTCACAACATTAATTTTATACGTTTTTGTGCGCAAAGCCACATTAATGTCACCGTCTCAACCATTTAGCGTCCGCCTCCTACCGCGGAGCACTGGCCTAAGTTTCTCGTTATAACTTATAGCTGATTTTTTTTGAAAGGCGAACATTGAATGATGTGACGTCGCACCTCGCAGTCACATGGGAGAGCCTCGTCCAACCCCGACCAATGTGTTATCTTAACCGGGCCCACTTGGCGTCAGAGTTTGAGAGTTTTCAAAGAAAAATCTCACCCAATACAGCGCCTTCCGGGTTTGAGGTAGAGTCGAAGCTCGAACCCTGGATCGGCGTCGGTAAGCCTCATTTACAATGCCGAGGATATTAATGATGGTAGCAGGGATAGAACCCGGGTCTCTTAAGACTTTAAACCTTACCACAATCACTACACCATAACTTCTTTAAGATAATTTATAAAGGGGAAAGTGAATATGGTGCTGTTACGCATCTAAGCTTAGATGTGAAACCTACCAAAACTAAAAATCCTTAAAATATGATTTTCGTAATCAACAAAGTAATGTAATCAAACAATTGCAATAAAATCAAACAATTTAACACATTCAAGTTAGTACCTCCATTAGTTTCAGTGATTTTCCATGCTTATATAAATATGATCAGGGAATTATAAGCCAATCGTATAATCAGATGAGATGCCAATTAATGGATTGAGTTGCGGCATAGTTGTTTTGGAGATGGAAATGATAGAATGAACCTCATGAAATCCCCGGAGAGGAAACAATCAATTGCAAAATTGATTGATGGGAATGATAGAATGAACCTGATGAAATCGTTAGAGGAAACAATCAATTACTAAATTAGAAAATTGATCAATTGCAAATAATCAAATGTTAAACGATTCTCTACTGTACATCGGCTTGGGAGAGTAGGAAGTGGCAAAATAGATGGACCGATGGGAGGAAACGGGGAAGAAAATCGAATCAGTTTGTAGAGCACAAACTTTGATGAAATTAATGGAGATCGATGAATTAGGAAGAAATGAAATTTTAAGGATATTTGATGAAATTGTTTACGTGGATTAGCAAGGGGTGTGCAATTTTAGGAAGAAAATCAGTTTTTAAGAATTTTTAACCAAAACTACGTAGTTTTGGTTGGTTTCGCATATAAGCTTAGATGCGTGACAGCACCATATTCACTTTCCCTGGATCGGCGTCGGTAAGCCTCATTTACAATGCCGAGGATATTAATGATGGTAGCAGGGATAGAACCCGGGTCTCTTAAGACTTTAAACCTTACCACAATCACTACACCATAACTTCTTTAAGATAATTTATAAATGATGTAAGTTGGTTATTGAATAAATATTAAATTTTACCTTTATGAAACTTAAAAGTTTTATATTTATATTTATATTTAATATTCACCAAATTTCTCATCTACTTTATTAACGCATTGAGTGTCATTTTATTTTTATAACCACTCAACTTTTAGGTGAAATTTTATATGTACTTTTTAAATTATAAGGTTTGAATAAAATATATATAAATCTTGGTTAGTATTTATTAATTAATGTTTTTTAAATTAATTTAAGTTGAATAGTTATGAAACAGGGCTATAATTTATTGATTTTTTTTTCACCATCATACCTCAAGTTAAATTTGATTTATCTCAACAAATGTCTCATGTCCGAATCTTATTTTTATTGGTTTTTTGTTATAACGTATTGAAGGTCATCTACCTAGTAGAAACTGAGATTTACATGATTTGTGTTATCTCATTTTTTTTCAAAATATAACCTAATTATTTTGGAAATGAGATTAAAATAAAGTTATTTATATGTGAAAATAAATTTAATATGTTTAAGACGACTGGTCGTTGTCCGGTAGTGCGTAGAGCATGCAAGGAGCCGATCTCTAATAGTGTGCAAGTAAGAAGGTGGCATTGTGGTCTACGTTTAGTGAATAGCGTAGCCAAACATGATGGTGTGTATGAAGAGTATCAAAATATGATTAAAATGTAAGTTGGATGCACATACTCACGTGGTTGGCACATTACTGTAACCAGAACTAACCCATCAATGACGGATGGTATTAAAGGCAACCTTGTGGCAGTTTCAATTTGTCCCGCCTAATGTCTTGTCACAAACATTGGTATATTTGTTGAAAATATACATTCATTAACGTATTTTGTTTAGTTGGAGCGACCAATCAGAAATGGGGCTGTCTAACTTAATATAGTACTATCGATATTAATCTATCAACTCAAAATCCATAAGTTAAATGGTTGTGTGTGTGTGTATATAGGGACTTAAAAGTGTGACACTAGTATCTTGCAATATACATTGTGTAACATATGCATAAAGTAAAGTATAAAAGTTTTAAGCATAACAAGCGAGTATAAATGCATAGTGAACATGTCCCCACCTCACCCCCACCCCCACCCCCACCCACATACACAAAAAGTAAAAGAAAAAGTGTTGCAATAAGTCGCATAGTAAAGATTCCAAAAACTCGATGGGTAAATATCATACTTGAGGTCCTACGGTGCAAGTAAGATTAATGAGATCTATAGACCAAACCTAAAGTGTATATGCGTGACTAACAAATGTCACCATCGTAGTTACTGTAGTGTAAAAAAAAATAATGCACTTAAGACGGTGAATAGAAAGATCGTTTCTTTTAGAAGTCAAACGAACCACATTCCAGATATTGGTGAAGCTTGAAGAAAAATACAGGGGGGGCGCGGTGGAATCCTATAATTTTTCTTTCCTATAAGGGGCCCGGAACTTAATACCTATAAAATTTTTGGCCAAATACGTATAAATTAACACTATTGAGTGAAAAATCAAGGGGAGGACTCCCTCACTAAGCTTTGCCCATGATTCTAGATTATAAAAGAATATACGAGCCCCGTCCGAAAGTTGGTAGATGATCTTGTTTATATAGAGAAGAGTTCAAATGATAAGTAGATTTTATGTGATAACCTCCCGCAAACACTCACATAATTTATAAATTTTTTTTTCTTTTAATTGTTAAATACTTTTTAAACATATATCTTGAACATAAATACGGAAATGAAAAGTCTTGCATATACGTACCACATAATGTTACATACACGTGACACATACTGTTACGTATATGTAACACTAACATAATGATAATTTTTACACGTACGTAAAACTATGTTTGAGAGTGGTTATCACATAAATATTCTCTCATTTGAACAACACCCTATATATAATGTTAGCTATTATTTTTTACTATCTAGTTTGTATAGGCCCTTTCGACAAGAAAATGCTTTTAGTAAACATGAACAAAGAATTGTTATTTGAACTTTTCTAGTACATAAAAAATATCTAAATCATTCTATCAATATGACGATAGATAACGAATAACAATGAGATATAATGTATCAAGGTAACGTGTACTAGATTGTACCACAAAGATACTTGTGTAGATATATACTCGAGCAACGAGTGGCTTTAGTTAAATCTTAAATTACTTTTTTTAATATAAAATAGGATAAGGTTCATGAAAAATAGAAAGAGACGGGGTGTTAGGCATTCTAATGCATCATATTTATACCTTGATGTGTAAACTTTTCTTTTTTATGATAAATCACGTATAAAAACGATACATTATGACACATGTTAACACAATAATTCTCTCTATGTTTTTAACTCTAAACTTTCAAAACACATGATAATTTTTTTTTTCAAAAACCAAATTTTAATAGAAACAGGGGAAGCCTCCGACCGACGACCACCAATTACAATGAAACTAATATATAATTACAAGATATTGAAACTTATCCAATTGTCTCACGTAAGATTTTTAAAGCTTGATCGATTTTTTATCCATAGGAATCTTAGATTCTTTATACTCCCAATTATATCTTCAATATGCACTAGCACGTAGTGAGGATGATGTCCTTGAAAACTTCTTTGTGTACCTTATATGAAGAAACCGTCTTGTGAAGCTCCACGAGATCCCGAACCGAGAAAGCATATATTGGGTTGACCTAGCACCATGTACCGATATGTTGCCACACCACCGAAGTGAAATAACATGATGTTAAAAGATGGCAGGTCGTTTCTTGCAAGTATCTGCGTAACGGACAAAAGATCGAATCAGTTTGTATGGCATAAAACAAAACTTTCACAACACATAATAACTTTTAGCAGGATAACTTGCATTCCAGTGAGCTTGTAAGATAATAAGTTCTTAACAGATTAGGAGTTATAGAGAACTTGGTTAGTAACTAATAAAATACTTGTGGGTGTTAACCTGCGCGCTGCGGAGGGGCACGTGTTTAGTCGGCTCGGTTTCGAACATAAAAACGTTGAAAAAAAGCATCTAGGACGATATCTTCGAAAATCATGAAAAAGCCACGTTGTAAAAATGAAAAAAAAAACGAAAACGAAAACAATAAGTCGTTTAATGAAAACATAAAACCGTGTGAAACCGTTAAAAACAAAAAACCATAAAAATAAAAATTGGTCAAAATAAGTTATGAAGAAAAAGATGAATAAAAAAACTAAAATTAAAAAAATGACATTGTTTTAGATTGATCGAAAACAATAAAAACAAATACCTAGCAACATGGGTTCCAATAATACCGACAACGATATGGATGTTGTCCATTAGTTACCGGTTCAGTTCGTGAATGTATTGGGACTCGATATAGTTTACGATAGAAAAAATGTATTTGTGATGGCATCGTCACACAAATTAATGTTTGTACGATGTAACCCATAAAATAAAGTCGTGCTTTACATAAGACTAAAACAAAAGAACGAACACTGATACATGTTCTGATAATACCAATACCGTCAACAATATTGTTTGGTAATTATCGGTTCGGTTAATCATGGTACCAATACTCGCTATAGCTTACAACATAAAAAATACTCAATTTTTAATAAAAACTCCGATTTTTTAAAATATATATATTTTTGTCTACAAAAAAATCTAAAAACAGTTGCATATCTTTTTTAAGTTAATGAACGAAAGTTATTATAGAAAAATAAAATTAGTAGAAAATTAAATGGGCTAAATGTGTATATTATATACCCTATAAGAGGTTAAAATGAAAATTTAAAAAGAAGTAAGAAATTTACCGTCCATACAGTTTGTTTTTGATATGTATCATAACTTGTTATTAGATGATAAATATTTATTATGATAAATGAATAATTTTATATGTCACGTGTCGATTTCTAGTGACGTCTAGATTTTTGTTTCCCGAATCTCTCTCCTATTAAATAATAATGATTTTAAATAATTAAATATCTAAAATTTATTCTAATATTTTATTAAAATTTACTAAATCATAACAAAATTTTAATTATATCTTATCTTAAAATATAATTTTATAATTCTTAAATTTTTATTATTCATTATTTATAGTTCTTAAATCTTTATTATTTGTTATTTATAAAATTATAATTCTTCCTTATTTCTTATTTTACCAATAGTTGATTAAATCTAATATAAAAATCTTTATAAAAAAATTAATGGTTTACAACAAGTTAGATTTATTTAACCACAGTAATACATAAGTTTCTAACCTAGTGGACTTATACATCTTTACTTTTTAAAATTACTTGTATTTATAAACTTATGTTGCACATTGTCGGGAACCATCGTACCCTACCTATCCTCTTTTCCTTGTCACCGTAATCTTTATATTTATAGTTTATAGTTTTTTCATATATATTTAATTTATCGTTTTTGTTTTTTTGCCATAATTGAAAAGTTTTGTTTTCTTGGGGACCATGTGGTGATGATTGAAGTATAATGTAAACCCTAAAGGTCAAGATCTATTCTCAATTTCTGAATTAAAATAAATACATTCACATGCAAGTTTGAAGAAGCTTATAGGAGACTGATATATGGTTCTCTCAATTATTGGCATTATGATTATATTTGAGTAGATACCATTTTTCGTACATGACAAAGACTCAAGTAGTCATGAAAGAGAATTTTTCATTTGTTATTCATATTATTTGTTTAAAAAAATTATTTTTTTGATCAATTAAAAAGCTACATGAGATGGTTTTAAGAATAAGTTAAGATATTCAAAACTTAAAATTGTGGGATAAGTAATGCAATTCCTTTTTATAATCAAGGAAATCACATAATTTTGGATACCTTGATTGTCACTCAAAACGACTTAATATACAATCAAAACTAGATTTGATATGATTAGATTTAATATTTTAAAGTTGTATATTTCTGTCTGGATCTTACTTCCAAACACTAGAATTAGAAGGCAACAATTGTTGCCTAAACCAAAGAACTTGTGATTTAACGTTTTTGGAAAACCCTAAAAGAGATCTTTATGTATAAACAAGTGGTTGGAAATTTAGACCAAAAAGGAGGAAAAGAATGGAGAATTCGGCCATGTGGATAAGAGGGGCGTGGAACACCGTCCCCCTAGGGCTTTACTGGGGGTGTGGGCTGTGAGGCAAATCATGGGGCGCGGGGCGCATGGGTTTTCAACCAATAAAAATCAAAACTTTAAATCCAAATCCATGATTAAGTAAACAAAAATTAAATTAATGATAGATAATGAAATCATTACACACCTTAACAAATCAGCAGCTACATGTAGGTATGAGGAAGTCAATGGTTTGGTAGTTTAAAAGACTATTTATTTCTGGTGTTAGAATATATCATCTAATGTAGCATAGGGATATGGTAGATATGAAATCAAATTTTATCTCAAAAATCAAATAAAATGTGCCACTTTTAATCGGACTGAACAAAGAAAACATCTCTGTCTAAGTCGTGAAAAACAATTTATGAATGATATGCAACAAAATAATATTTTTTTCACTCACTTGAAATAATGCATCTATTGTTAGAAAAACTCTATTTATTTTCGCAGAAGTACATCTAAATCGTAATTTTAAATGATTAACTCCTCTAATTTGATTTTAAGGTCAAAAGATGTGTAAAAAATGATTTTCAATCAATAATTAATAAATCAAACATAAGGTTTTGATGTTTTCTAAATGTCTATATATCTTTGACAAAAAAAAGTAGTATAAAAACGTAATCATCAAAAAGTTAAAAAGATTAAAGCCTAATTTTCGTAAAAGTATGTTGAGGTTTTTTAGGACAACCGTACTAATAATAACATACCAAACAAAAAACACAATCTTTTGTAGTAATATTCGAGTTTGATACATGCACCACAACTACAACATACATCATGTAGTATGTTGCCAAACATCTACCGAATGTTTTTCAAGATATTTTCAAGAAATGATAGAAAAGACATCTAACGAAAGAAAACTTTTCTAGTAAATTCGTTTCAATTAATTTACCAATGATAATTTAGTGGCAATTATAAGAAAATGACGATGTTATACCCTTTTAATAGATAACTTTATCGTCCGAATGGTTAACAAAACACCAGACCCCCTTTAGTTCTGGCCCATGACATCTGCATAAGCTACCCCAATGATCCAGACGCTTTAATGTTTTTAGGGTTAATATCACAAAAAAACAGGTTTACTTTCTTAATTTTTTTTTTCAAGAAAAGTCACTTAACCTAATTTTGGTATATTAAAGTCTCTTTAAATAGAAAAAAAAAATACAGGAAAAAATCAGTAAACTAAGTTTTGTATATCAAAGTCATTAAATTTATTTAAAAATGCATGTATTTAGTGAATTAAATAACTTTTAAATAATAAGTTTATATTTTATTATTTAAATATAAAGTGAACATGGACAAGATCTTCAAAAGTTGTTTGTATCATTATCCATAAATAACTTCTAAATTTTGTTTGATCATAGTTTGTTAAACCTAAAATCACACTTTTTAGCATTGTTTTCATAACCGGACTGGACCGGAGACCGGGAATCGGACACATAACCGGTTCGACTGTGTGTAATTGAACTACTTTCATTTGAACCGGTTGGTTACGGAATGGACCGGATTTCAAAAAATTTTACTTTTACTTTTTTTTTAAATCTTATTTTCTGATTAATTTAGTATTTCAAGTTGTATATTTTATTTATTTAAGTCTTCATATGCTAATAAAATGCAAATTCACATGAAAACAAAAAAAATGTTTTATATTTTGTATCTATACACATAGTTTTAATTTTTATGTTATTTATGACGTCATATGATTATTAAATCTGGTTCAACCAGTAAACATTTAAGACGGTCGGTTCAGTTTCCGGTTTGACTATGAAAATATTGCTTTTTAGTTTATTTGCAAAGTACAAACAAACCCCAATTGTGCATTTAGGGGTTAGTTGAAATCTACAAACAAAACCCATATTTTATCCTTTCTTTAATGTCAACAAGAAGCTTTTATCTATTTTTTCCTAATCCATCTTCTTTGGCCCATCGGCTCAAGTAGCTTCTATTTACTTTTCCTTGTTTGACCCACTTGTTGAATTAGCTTTTTGGTCGATTGGTCCATTTGCTTTTTTGGCCCATCTAGTTAGTTTTTTTTTTTTGCCTTAACAGGGGTTAGCCAAACCAAAATCGAACCGATTACATGTAATTAACCGATTATCCAAAACCGACTTAACCAAATCAATCGGTTGGAAAATCCCCATAACTAACACCTTCCAGTTATTGTTTGATTGGAGAGTAAAATCGACCCATGTAAGCCTGTAACTTAATCTAAAATATAATACATATAGTGTTGTTTGGGTTGATTATATTTAATTTACATTTAAACATGTAGTTAATATAATTTGTTCAATGTGTGACTATAAGATAATATGTAATTAACACTGTTATATGTTATGCACATAGAACCAACTATTATTTTAACAAATATTTGTATAAGATTTTATCATACTGAACTTAAGTGACGGTGGGATGCGGTATGTCAAAAGGGTCATCAAGGGTGCATTATAGTTTATTATGACAAGTAGGTAACTTATGTCTTATAATATGCGTACATTAAGTACTATAACGAGTATGCATTAAGGGTACTTATTTACTTATTTAGCCCATCTGACAGTCAAAACCAGCTTCAAAAAACGAACCCTCGCTCCTCCCCCTCTCACATATCCTAGTTTTGAACATCCCTATCTCCTCCACATCATACTCTTCTTAAAAACACCCTAAAACCAACTATTGAAAAAGCTTTTATATCCATTGTTATGAAAGAATAATATGTTAATAAAAAGGATATTATATATTTACTTTCTTTTTAGGTTTGGATTAGTTAAGTAACACATGATGTTTTAACTAAGTTTCGATTGTTACTACTTTAATATATGTTTGTTGGGACTATCGATTGCTTTATTAACATTTGGAATGAGACATGTTTGTTTTTGTTTTTTTTTTTCAAAAATGGGTTGTCTATCTTCATATTTGTCATGTATTTTCTTGGAGGGTTATCAATGGCTTTGTTAAAAATGAGTAAGCCACCAAACGATCGAGTTTTGTTTGTCATGGTCCTACAAATGATGTCATATACTACTATGCAAATCTTACCGCGATCTAACAACTTGCTCGATCGAGTGTTGGTCGATATCCTTAGTAGTACTACAAAAAAGAAGAGCATATCATTAGAGTATTCATGAGAAGACGCTGATCTTATTATATAAAATATAGACGACGATGAGTTAACCATTGTCCATGCTTCTTGAAATGGAGAAAGGAGGCGGTTTTGAGACCCAACCCGTTTTTTGTGCACCTCTAGTTGGGCTCAAAAACAATTGTTTAGACTACTAACACAATTTGAAAAATGGACTAAACATCAACCCGACATTATTAGGCTGCTATAAAATGTGATGGACTTATGGAAATCAAATCATCAATTACAAGAAGATTGAATCCAACTATAAAAATATTGAATTTGCAATCCAACCGCAAAACATCAAATCTTAAAGCATAATTGTTAACTGGTTGATAGAAACTTGCTTGAAGATCGAACAACACTATTGACCGGTTGATGGAAACGCGCTTATGGAATATGGAAAAAAGCAATCGTTGGTTGCGATTATGGAGCATCCAAAACTTAGAAAAAGTGTAATCTTTTTTTAAACCTTAATTGGGTTAATCCGATTACTCTAAACCGATTACCGATCCAAATACTAAAGTCGGGTTCGGTTACAAACTTCAAAATCGGAAAATAGAACTGATGGCCGTTAATAAGGTTAGGTAGAATTACCAAAAAGTCCTCAAAATCCCCCCTTTCACCTTGTTTGAGTCGCTGCCGCAGACCGGTTGAACCAGTTGTTAAAAATGGCAGTTAACATTTTTGTAATAGTTTTCACATAGATTACCATTACATCACAAAGATCGACCTTTTTTTATTATGGGTCCGTGTTTTGTGGAGAAAGGAGGCGGTTTTGAGACCCAAACCGTTTTTTGTGCACCTCTAGTTAGGCTGCAAATCAATTGCTAGAACTACTAACACAATTCAAAAAATGAACTAAACATCAACCGGATATTATTAGGGTCCTAAAAAATGTGATGGACTCATGGAAATCAAATCATCAATTGCAAGAAAATTGAATCCAATCGTAAAAAGATTAAATTTGCAATCCAACTACAAAATATCAAATGCTAAATCATCACTATTAATTGGCTGATAGAAACTTGCTTAAAGGTCGAACAACACGGTTAATTGGTTGATGGAAACACAATTATGACATATGAAAAGAAAAAAGTCGTTGGTTGCGATTATAGAACATCCAACCCCTAGAATAAAAAACAACAGCTTTTTAAAACCTTAATCGAGTTAACCTCATTACTCCATATTTTAAACCGATTACCGATCCAAATACTAAATAAGTCGGGTTCGGTTATAAACTTCAAAATCTGAAAATTGAACCAATGGTCATAAATAAGATTAGCTAGAATTACCAAAAAGTCCTCAAAATCCTCCCTTTCACCTTGTTTGAGTCACTGCCCCAAACCGGTAGAACCGGTTGTTAAAAATGGCGGTCCACGGCGCCTACTCTACTTTCCGTACCCTATGCCGTCGTCACAACCACCGCTATCATTCATACCTGCACACGCATCACAACATCAACGGCTTCCTATTTTACTTAACTCGTAATAGACCGTTGAGCACTAGCGCCGAGTCGGTGGAGCCACCGGAATTATCCGGTAAGAATGCCTACGACCTCCTAGGGCTTTCTGATTCTTGCTCCTTTTCAGAAATCAAGGCTTCGTTTCGGAAATTGGCGAAGGAAACTCATCCGGATCTTTCTCAATCGCCCGAAGGATTTTCTAATTCCAACCGATTTGTTCAAATTCTCGCTGCTTATGAGGTATGCTAATGCTTTGAGTCTAATTCGAACTAATTGTTGTTTGCTACTTGTTAATTGTTTGTAATATAAGCTTGAACGATTGTGTGCCTGTTATGTATGTGCTTTTAAGTAGGAATTTAACTTCTTATTTCTGGAAATCTTATTCTATTAGAATGTTGCAATGTATGAAAATTAGGTTGGATTCAAAATCTGAAAATTGAATTGAAAATCATGGTGTTTAGTACTTATTAACTTTTTAAAGTGGAATTGAAAGATTAGCTCGTTGTGTAATGTGTAGATGATAATTTATTTTACAAAGGCAAATTGGATTTCAATAATCCATCCTAACAATGGTCTGTAATATAAGCTTGAACGGGTCATAGTTTCGATTATATACATTAACAAATGTTTTGACCCATTAACAAATAAAAGGACTTAAAACATAAATTAAAGTGGCCCAATAAAAAATGGATTAGATTGCTAACATTCACCTCCCTAATCCATTTGACTTGGTGCAGCCCTTATCTTCATTCCGCTGTTGGGTCTTCATCTTTAATGAAAACAAAGTCTTCAAAGTTGTCAAGTGCAAAGTCTTCAAGGTCTCCGATGCTTTCTTCATCCTTAGTTTCCAATGCATCATCCATTGTAGTTTCACCTATGCAATCCTTCACATCCTTCGAGCTATCCTCCATCAAAGTGTCTTGTGCTTCCATGTTTTTAGTTTCATTCATGCCTTTGGCTTCAAAAGAGGTAGAGCAACTTGGTTCACCAATTCCATCCTTCTTTGCCATATTGTACCTCCAGGATCCAAGACATCAAGTCCAAGTAACCTTGATAGATAACCCTGAGATTGACTGCATATTATTCTTGCAAACCAATGTTAGTGGCTATTTCAACCCACTTTTCATTCTTTGCAGCCCTTGCATAATCCCCGGCTTCCTCAACAAACATGTAAAGATCCAATAATTCAATAGAAACACCATTTGGAAGTTTAGGAGGGTATTCCTTGTTTCTTTGACCAAAATTTTCTTCATAAAACCATTTAACAAACCCTTGCAAGTTCCTTTCTAAAGGATTCTTTGAATTTCTCAACATAATTAGGATTATGCAAAGTGTCTATGATACGAACCCAGGAAACCCAGGTTCAAATCAGGTGGGGTTTGGTGTTGGGTCAAAGAAGCTATTTACTATGCCTATTATTAGCGGGAAGATGGAAAGGTGAAGGGCTGTTCCTATACCTTCTTTCAGCAGCAGTTACTAAATGACAGGGTCATTATAAGCAGGCCTTTTACTTTCATATTCCCCAGTCTTGTTTTTTTATTATCAAAGTATTAGTATTGTGTAATTGGAGACATTGCCCCTCTCGAATCGGGCCAACTATCCCTGTTCTCGTTTAATTTAAGCAATCGAATTTCAAGTTTCTATCATTTGGTTCCATTTCCAGGAAATCGAAGATGGTTAACACCCGGAACAACCCTGATGGCAGCGGCTCAAACCCATACCAAATCGTAGCTCAATTGGCTGCCATTGCTGCAAAATTGGAGTCCATCGATTCAATGAAGGAAGATATTGCAGCCTTGAAAGGAGACCGATCTAAGGGCAGTAAGTTTGACGAAGGGGAGAACTCGTGGAAGGGACGAACTGGATACAAACCATACAACAAATTGGATTTTCCGTCTTTCAGCGAGGGAGATCTAAGGGGATGGATTCTTAAAGCCGAGAAGTATTTTCGATTTTTCCACACCCCCGAAGAGGAGATGGTGGATGTGGCAGCGATGCATTTGGAGGGTGATGCATTGGATCTCTACTCCTGGTTGTCGGCTGAACATGAACTCAGATACTGGGAGGAATTAGTCCAGGCTTTACAGAAGCACTTTAGGCCACCCGAATTCCAAAACCCAGACGAGTACCTTTGCAGCCTCAAACAAACCGGTTCCGTTCAAGAGTGTAGACAAGAATTTGCTCGTAGGTCAGCAAGAGTTTAGAGATGGGGGAGAAGAACAACCAGCGATGCATGAGAAGAATTTCCCAGATGAACTGGCCGAGATCAGCCTTCACGCTCTCTTTGGTCAGTCACCAACATCAACCATGAAGCTTCAAGGAACTCTAGGGACAGCGAAGGTACTAGTCCTAATTGACAGCGTGTCAACACATAACTTTATCTCGGATAAGTTAGTGAATGACCTAAAGATCCATTTCCAATTTATCCCTCCCTTTGGTGTACGAATTGGCAATGGCGAGGTTATCAGTTGTAACCAAGTTTGCAAAGGTGTTGTGTTACAAATCTCAGACCTTCAAATCACCCAAGTTTTTTACCCGTTCTCGTTGGGAGGAGCTGATGTAGTACTAGGCGTCCAGTGGTTAGCTACCTTAGGCACAATCCAAGCTAACCGGAACAAGATGTTCCTTAGTTTCATTATTGATGGTAAGGAATTCAAGCTGCAGGGAGTACCACCGGATATAAAAAATTCAGCTTCTTTTCATCACCTCACCATCGAGTCATTAGAAGAAGACCCAGCAGAAGGTTCGGGTTAGCGGTCCAGTAGCCGACTTGAGGACAAGTCGCTTGTCCAGGGAGGATGCATTGATACGAACCCAGGAAACCCAGGTTCAAATCAGGTGGGGTTTGGTGCTGGGTCAGAGAAGCTATTTACTATGCCTATTATTAGCGGGAAGATGGAAAGGTGAAGGGCTGTTCCTATACCTTCTTTCAGCAGCAGTTACTAAATGACAGGGTCATTATAAGCAGGCTTTTTACTTTCATATTCCTCAGTCTTGTTTTTTTATTATCAAAGTATTAGTATTGTGTAATTGGAGACATTGCCCCTCTCGAATCGGGTCAACTATCCCTGTTCTCGTTTAATTTAGGCAATCAAATTTCAAGTTTCTATCATTTGATGGTGTGGTATCAACCAAGTCATTCTCCATACAATTTTATTCTTGTATTTTCTTTGATTCATGATCAAAGTAGCACTTAAAATAGGCTTCAATCTTTCCCTTTTCTATTTCTTAAGTCATTTGATCATTTAGACTTCCAAAGTATTCATTCTCAACTTCTTCCCCTTTTATGTTTTGAACATTTTCACAAGAGTTTTCTGTCTCAAACATCCCGGTGATGTAACATACGTCACCCTTGAATGTTACATAGTATCCTTGATCATTAAGTTGATTTAAACTTAAAACATTCTTCTTTTTCAAGGAAGGTACAAAGTTTACATTGGGAATAACCCATGTTTGATCATTCACAAAAACTTCAACTTCACTAATTCCATGGGAGAAAAATATGTTTCGGCCCTTTGATCCTTAAATAGTAAAGCATTTTTAAAATTTTTTGAACATGCCTTTGTTCCCAATCTTGTGTTTCGGGTATGAAAGATCAACAACCCAATATTCATCCCACGGACCCAAATCCATACCTTTTACTAAAAAATGCTTATGGACCTTTGATTCGGAAGGAGGGAAATCACGGTACTTACCAGGGCAAACAATTGTTTTGTGACCAATGGAGTGATAAGAAAAACGTATAATGTTTTTGCTTTGTGGAAAATCAGACGTACTAGCATCCAAATTCCGATAGAACCCACGTTTGAATACTTTCACTTTCTTGATGATCTTTCCTGCTGTAAACCATTTGTGAGAGGTTTCTGAATTTTCTTGTTCTTCCTTGAAGAACTCAATCTCCAACTTTGCCAAGCCTCTTGTGATTCCCTTTTGATCAAACCTCGGACCAGGGCCAACACCAATACACATCCGTGCAACACACCAATACTCAAGAGGCTTGGTGTTGGCTCTGGTAAATACCGTGATTTCCCTTCTTCCGAATCAAAGGTCCATAAGGATTTTTTTAGTAAAAGGTACTGATTTGGGTCCGTGGGATGAATATTGAGTTCTTGATCTTTCATACCCGAAACACATGACTGAGAACAAAGGCATATGTTCAAAAACTTTAAAAAATGTTTTACTGTTGAAAGATCAAAGGAACGAAGCATGTTTTTCTCCCATGAAATTAGTGAAGTTGAAGTTTTTGTGAATGATCAAACGGTTATTCTCGGTGTAAACTTTGTACCTTCCTTGAGAAAGAAGAATGTTTTAAGTTTAAATCAACTTGATCATCAGTGATACTTTTCAACATTTAATGGTGACGTATGTTACATCATCGGGATGTTCGAGAAGGAAAACTCTTGTGAAAATGTTCAAAGCATTAAAGGGGAAAAACTCTTGTGAAAATGTTCAAAGCATTAAAGGGGAAGAAGTTGAGAATGAATACTTTGGAAGTCTAAATGACTTATGAAATAGAAAAGGGAAAGATGGTAGCCTATTTTGAGGGCTACTTTGATCATGAATCAAAAGAAATACAAGAAGAAAGTTGTATGGAGAATGACTTGGTTGATAGACCAATTATGCCCATGGAATCTAACGTTTGGGTA
Organism: Smallanthus sonchifolius; assembly: GCA_023525975.1. Taxonomy (NCBI): domain Eukaryota; kingdom Viridiplantae; phylum Streptophyta; class Magnoliopsida; order Asterales; family Asteraceae; genus Smallanthus; species Smallanthus sonchifolius. The sequence continues at coordinate 51,176,529 of CM042041.1, read as the reverse complement.
ACTTTTTTACACTTTGCATATTCCCAATTATGTTGAGAAATTCAAAGAATCCGTAAAAAAGTAATTTGCAAGGTTGCCAAATGGGTTTATGAAGAAAAAATTGGTCAAAGAAACAAGGAATACCCTCCTAAACTTCCAAATGGTGTTTCTATTGAATTATTGGATCTTTACATGTTTGTTGAGGAAGTTGGGGTTATTCAAGGGCTGCAAAGATTGAAAAGTCGGTTGAAATAGCCACTAACATTGGTTTGCAAGAAGAATATGCAGTCAATCTCAGGGTTATCTATCAAGGTTACTTGGACTTGATGTCTTGGAGCCTGGAGGTACGATATGGCAAAGAAGGATGGAATTGGTGAACCAAGTTGCTCTACCTCTTTTGAAGCCAAAGGCATGAATGAAACTGAAAACATGGAAGCACAAGACACTTTGATGGAGGCTAGCTCGAAGGATGCGAAGGATTGCATAGGTGAAACTACAATGGATGATGCATTGGGAACTAAGGATGAAGAAAGCTTTGGAGACCTTGAAGACTTTGCACTTGACAACTTTGAGGACTTTGTTCTCGTTGAAGATGAAGACCCAACCTTGGAATGAAGATCAGGGCTGCACCAATTCAAATGGATTAGGGAGATGAATGTTAGCAATCTAATCCATTTGTTATTGGGCCTCTGTTTTAAGTCCTTTTATTTGTTAATGGGTCAAAACATTTGTTAATGTATTTTATGTGCTGTAGACTGTTTTTAAAGTTCAGTTCCTTGTGTCGTTTCCATCCGTATAAGAACAGGTCTGGATGTAAAATCTGTATGTTGGATGGTCTTGTATTCTATCTGCAGTTATTCAATATACAAGAACCTGTTTTATGTCTTTAATCTCTCACAAAATTAGCACTTCTTATTCGATTCTGTTGGATATTGTTGCTGCTGTGATTTTCGGTTCAATATGGTGAAGAAGACGACTCATAAATCGATTCTGGGAAACATGACACTGTGTTACAAAATCCAATTTGCCTTTTCCAAATCATTGTTTAAAGTGGCAAGGATAGTTGGAACAATAATTTTCAAAACTCATGCCAAAAAGCATTGATGATGCACACAGTGTCACATTATCTGCTTGTAGATCATTGACAAGTGTTGAGGATGAAAATGGAGTTTGATTGTTTCCTGTAATGAAATGCAGATATTATCAGATACTGAAAAGAGAGCGCTCTACGACAAGTATCTATTTTCACAAAAAGTAGTTATCCAAAAACACTCGAGACAGGCTTCCCAAATGTACACGTATGAATCCTATGAAACAACAGAAAAGCAGATGGAAGTTGTTGAGTGGTTAAAATGGTATAGATATGCCATAAGTGATATTGTATCAGAGAAGCGAATAATGGATGGAACGGGCTACTTTGATGTACTGCAAAACGATTTTTACTCTGCCATAAATGCAGCTTATTATGGTCCTCTAATTCAATCAGTGGACTTCCTTCCTAACTGTTTTGAAGCTGATGTAAGATCTGTTCCTGGAACTCCTGAGGTCCTGCATTTGGTTTCTGGGCGGGACCTGTTTGGTAAAGTATGCATTGCTAAAAAGGTTCTTGAATTGTCACACACCTGCTATCAAGATTCAGGCACTCAGATTAAAACTTATGATAACCACAGTGACCACACATGTGATGCATACAAAGATCTGGAGTTGCATGTATCAGGAAATATTGTTGCTGTGGCAAAGAGGGTCCCACCAAAGAGTAACGAAGATTGTGAAGATCGTATACATGTTTATCTGAATCTACATGAAGACAACAAAGATGTATTCGAGGAAGATGCTATTGGAAGTAAGATGTTTTTGGGAAGCATAATAGGACTAGGGAGTAGTGGTGAAGAGGGTTCATGCTTTGTTTACAATAGTTATGGTGTGAAGTCTCACGTGATTATGATTCATCGGACACTACTGGTGTGCATCATTGCTATCGCCAGGATTTTTTTTTTGTATTCTTATTTTAGCCTGTACCCAAAATCAACTGAAATTTGTAGGTTGCTTTAAAATTCGTGTCAGGTGAAACATATGCACTGGTATCAACTGGGAGAGAAGGCTTCTGTTTGTGAATGCAGATGCACTAGAGCTCGCTTACCACCAAGCAAGTAAGGCTCATATCTTGATCTTTCCCTGAATACTTATAACAGGTCTGTTTTGTATTTATTAACTTGTTTTCCAATATATATAAATCAATAGATATGGGATTTATAGTATGTACTCAATACTCTTTTTGTGGTCGTTTTTTTAATGATCAGGTACTGGTTATTTGAGCCTCGTTGTGGCTTGCATGACATTGGTGGTTGGTATGTTGAGACGTATGGGAAGGATAATAAAGGAAAGACCGTACCATCTCAGAGGTATTGGGATGGCGTTGACTTAACTCAACCTTCTGAAAGGTAATTTTTAAGCACATTAATAGAGATTTCTTAACAATTCCATCGAAAGATTCAGGGCGTAAGATTATATTCATTTAATTTATGAGTACGCAGGAGGGTTCATCCAGCCATTTACTTGCTAGCTCTTGCCTACCGAACTTTAGATATAGAAGAAACCAAGAGGAAAAATCAAACGGTTAGAGACATAGTTGGAGGGAAAATGTCTGAAGTATACAATTGGTGCAAAAAACTTATGTAGGAAGAACGCATATGTGATTTATGGCTTTGGCAGATGCATATCCAGTACCATAATTGTATATCAAATGGCTAAATCGTGACTGTTGGATTATGTCATCTGCAAAAGATTGGTCGTCACATTTGAGAACTTGAGATTGTTCATCAGCTTTGGATTGGTCATCACATTTGAGAACTTGAGATTGATCAAGAATATGAATAAGTATGTACAGTGGAGGTATGGAAGAGTCATTTAAATAACCAAAATGTTATATCTTAGCTTCTAAAGGAAGTACTTTTCAAATCATAAGTCTTTTTCTGAATTTTCTGTAGTTTGTATATGTAAAATCATGTCATCCCAGTATCTTGTAATGCAGGAAAGATGTAAAATTACTTAGGAGATGGAAATGATTTTTGTCTATACTTTTAATGCTACACACCCACACACACAAATGATGCATGCTAATTTCTTCAACTTCTATTGCTTTTCAGTCTTTCTTTCTTTCTTTCTTTCAGGTCTATCTGACTAGCATCTCAAAATGACATATACATGTCTATGAATTTCTCACATTTGATTATACTTCTGGCTTCTGTGTTGTTCTTGATTACTTAAGCAGGTCCTCCCACTTGCAATATTGTCCGCCTGCAGTGGACTGGCCTTCCATCAGCAGCCTCAGCTGCTAAACCATCATCAGCCTTCACATCCAAAGGTAATCTCAGTAGCTCTTCTTTGCTGTAAAATTAGTTTTTCATAAGAGATGTTTTTTAGTATCAAATTCTTTCTTTTTAGTACACAATTGACGGTACATCTAAACAAGGTAAATATTCTGTTTTTAATGTACCTCCAGTATTTTTCTCATTTGCAAAAGTTTTTTGGATGAAATCTTCTACTGCTGTTGCAAAAATGATCAATGAAACTGCTGCAACTAGTAAGAAGTAACAACTTGTTCCAACTATCGTTTGTTTCAGAAATTTGATCACTGGTTTGACCCTTGGTTTTAAAATGTGTGTATGATGCGCGCATAATGCGTGATGCGCTTGATCCGCTAAAGAGAACACATCGCCACACTTGATGCGTTGCGATTCCATGATGCGTGCTTCATGCACTGATTTTGCATAATGCGGTCCCTCGCAATATATGCACAATGCCTCAATATGCAATGTTTTTTTGGATCTTTTCAATTATTCTTCTTGGTTCTTCTTCTCCCATGATCAGTTACAACTTGTAAGTGTGTTTTTATGTTCAAATACGTTTTATAAGTATGTCTTAATGTTTAAGTATTAACAATATAAAAATTGTTATGTATAATATATTTTTTAGTATCTTATTAATAATGAACACATCCATACGTGATGCGAGCGCATCACGCTTCAGATTTTTGGACGCACATCGCGCATTTTAAAACCACGGTTTGACTTATATTTATGAAAATTTAGACGAGTTTTATCAGTTCGTTATAAAATTCAAACAAATAATGTTTTTTTTAGAGTTGTCACCTTGTCGGTACCTTGTATGAGCCCAATAATCTGTCACAGGCAAGAATAAAGAAAGAAAAGCAAAATCTGAAACGATATTATTCTTCACAAGTTTCGTGTTTTAAAGGAACGAACACTAGTCTGTCTACTAACCGCTGGACTCTGGAGGCTTTACCCACATTCGCTCGTCATACAAACCGCTCTCTTCATAAGGTATCACTGCTGATAACAGTCTGTCACCCATGTAAAACATTTTATTAAGAGTATAGAGTTGGTTGATTTGAAGCTAGTTAGTTAGATTGTTATGGAAGTTAGTTAGTTAGTTAGTTGTATCAGCTATTATAATTTCCCTTGATGTTTGATTCCAACTTCATATTTATTTTTAGGGGTAACTTTACACAATAGTAAACAAAGTTTTCAAAGTGTTCTATTTAATTTGCTCAAAGTTTTTTTGTCCCTTTAAAGTCACTCAACTTTCGGTAAGCGTTCCAATCCTATGTAATATTTTTATAAATGTTTATTTTTTTTAAAATTGAATGAGGTAAATGAAACATATATGAATGTTGTTTACTATTTAGCAATTATTTTTATCCAATTCGACTTAAATATAACAATTTTGAAACTTATTTATTATTTGGTGAAAAAAAATTCTTCACTATTACATCACATTTTTAGTTAATTGGAATACAAATTTCACTTATTGGTAACTAATATTAATACATATTTCATTTGCCTCATTCAATTTTAAAAAATTTAAACATTTATAAAAATATTACATGGGATTGGAACACTTAGTGAAAGTTGAGTGACTTTAGAGGGACAAAAAGAACTTTGAGTGACTTAAATGGAACACTTGGTAAACTTGGTTACTATTGTGCGAAGTTTTCCCTTATTTTTATGCACAAAATGTTTCTACCCTTTTACCATTATCACAACAATAAGAAAGAAGGGGTGACATAGTGGTAAGCGTTACATTCCTTCTAGCATGTCTCAGGTTCGAATACAGCTTCAACTGGTTTCCTGCCTTAACCCCAACTTCATCGGGTTTCTTGCATTAATCCCTTGAAGGTTATCTGTCCAACGTAAGTTGCATTCATCTGTCCAACTCAAGCTGCGTTTTACCTGGTGCTACTGGTTAGCAAGGTATTAATGGGGCCCGTGAGTTTTAGAAAAGAACGAAGAAAGAAATACAGACGTTTGCTCAAAAGGGCCTTCAATTTCCAAGCCGGGTTCCCAGCTCTGGCCGGGTAAGTTGTTAAACCGACCATACATCTCATCTTTAAGAGCCATGTTTATAATAATCCTGTGAGTGAACCCGGGTTACATTTCTGTCCGTTATACGGAATCAGACTCCGGTTATGTTTGACTTTTTGACTTGGACATGAAAGTAAAGAGCAATACACATTCAGTCTGATCATTTACTTATTTTCTTGAACTTGAACAAATTCTAGTAGTGGCGGGGAATTTCTGTTTTTAGATAAAATTGGTTTTCTTTGTTTATTCTTTACTCAAAACAATAAAATGAAAATGAAAATGTGAAACAAAAATAATGATGAATATTATTTATAAAAATGTAAAAACTATACGAAATTCTTTTTCAAAAAAGGTCTCAAACAAACCTGTATGATTTTTATCTTTTTATAGTTACGATTCACATCACACATCAATATATTATAAGTAATCTATATATAATAATAAATTCACTCTTAGGCATTATGTATCATTGATTAGAGTTAATACAATGAATATGTTGGTATGCAAAAAGGTATGCATACTTGTACTTTTTCTAAAAAGAACCGATATATCTGTCGTGACGAACGGCGGCGACAAGGGGCATGATAGCGGGTTACGGTGATAGGAGCTACAAGTATGGTGGCACACCTAATCTATATACATCTTTGGGGAGAGGAAAAAGCTAAAAAAAGAAAGAAAATTGTTACAGAATTAGGTAAGAAGGTGAATGACAAACCACTATCTTATGATGAAAACAACATAAAAGGATAAGAGAGAGAAAATAATAAAGCATGAACATTTAAGTTATAACATATTAATTATTAAATAGTGATAACTTCGTCATGTTTTGTATTATTTATCAACTATTTGTATGAGAACAATTGGAATACTTATAGAAAAAACCTATTCAAATCATATTTTCCTAATAATGATAAAGATTATCATAATAAATTTAACTAATATATTTCTTTTTTTAATACAAAGTTATAAACTTGTATAATTTTTAGGGTGAATTTTATATATAAACTTTTCAATTTTTATATATATACCCAACCTAAATTTATAATATATCATAAGTACACTTATAAACTATATAAAATATCATATTTATTCATTTTATTAAAAAAAATTACAATACGGTTGTTCTATCCTATTTTTATTAGAACTTTAAAATTTTATATTTATTTTATTTTATTATTTTTTTTAAAATAAAGGTTCCATGATTAACGGCAAGAAGTACCAAAATTACAAACTAATGGCAGGTAGACGGGAAACAAGTTGCGCCGCTACCCCCTTCTGAATAGCAAATCCTACTCTACTAAACACAAAGTTCCCCCCATAAATATATGCGGTGTTACTGCTGACCACCCGCTTAAGGAACCGCACCGCATCATGGGCGAGAGCGCCAAAGGTGTCAAAGGCAAACGGTACGAACACGTGCTGATTCACAAGGCAAGCTTTTTCGTGCTTAGCTACTTTACCCGCCTCTGCCTTGTTTATCGTCTGACCCGCCTTAAACCCATGGTCCCTTATCTCAACTAGGGGGGACACACCTGTCAAATCAACACATGCGTGTTTCCCTCCTTCCCATCCAAAAACAAGAATGTCAGCGCGCCGAAGGGTTGATCTCCCATCTAATGGGTCGGTCAAGAAGTTCACCGGGGCTTCCTTTTTAGCCGAGATCCCTGCCCGCTTAAGGACATCAAAAAGCACATCTCGAACTAGGTCATGTCGGTATTTGAAGCCCGGTAATTCTCTGCAATGGACAGCATGCTCCCCAAAAGAATCCAAGCAAGCCTTCCGACAAACGGGACACGGGTCATCAACCGGGAAAAGGGGTACCATCAGCCGGTATTTGAGGATAGCCCGATATTCCACTGGCGACATGCATTGCCCTAAACCTTCGATGGGAACAACTGACAGGAAATCCTGAGCATGGGGGGCTCGCAAACACTCGAGCACGGCTCGCTGCCGCGGGGACAAAGCGAACTTCTCTTCAAATGTCTTGACAATTTCACTATATAAAGCATTCGCCAAAATTTTCTGGGCTTTAAGGGGGGCGGTGTCTTTAATATAGAAACCGTCAATATCAAGATCGGGAAGAGAACTATGCAGAGTGTCCAACGCACCCCTGTAATCAGAGTCAAACAACCCACCACCACATTCTCGAAGAATGTGGTCTTGAAGAACCCAAGATTGGGCCCTTGAAGCCACAAAAGCGTAGGAAGAGGCGTCCCCAGCCGAGCAAATCCCAAGACCCCCAAAGCGGGTCGGGAGGGAAGCTAACCTCCATTGGAGGTCCCCAAAAAAGGCACCCCCACAAACAACAATGTCCTCAATCGTTTTCCGAAGACCTGTGTCAAAAACAGAGACGGCTTCCTCGACATAAGAAGGCTGACAAGTCCTGAGCCCAAACAACAGTTTAGCAACCCCCATGCACGAACGAAGCAGGAGGAGTTCGCTCTGAGGGTTCCGAAGGCGTTTGAGGCATCCCATCAAGCTTCTTTTCCACGCATGGTACCTAGATGATGGGACCCTTATTGGAGATGCTACTCAGGTTGCCAAGGCTTTAGACATCAAGTTTACCCAAGTAATTTTACCCAAGTAATTTTCCTTCTCAGATGAATTTATGGTTTACAAATGTCAAATGCTTAATTACCCGATTTACCCGTACATTATATCCAAAATGTTAAAAAATCAGCTAACAAAAGATATTATACTATTTTTTAAAACCCATTGAGCTTAATAGTGTAACATGGTACTAAATTACACGTACGTGTGTATTATCATACTAGGTTATATACGTGTGTAATACATGGGGTTGTTTAATAGAAAAATGAAAGTACAATAACGTGTAAAAAATGTGTAAAACAATAAATAAAATTCTTTGTTTCTTTAATTAAGTAATAATTATAATTCAAATTTTATATTATTGTTTAAAAAATAAAAACATTAATATAGTTAAATTTCAAAATTTAAATTTATTTAGAATAGAGAAAATTAGAAGATTTTGATGAGAAAAAATATGATGATGACACGTGACATCCTTTGAAATTATTTATTATAATAAGAATTTTAGATTTCATCTCAATTACATGTGATATTTTAGGTTACAAGTTTACAACTTTTAATAATATTTTTTAATAATTCTTAAATCTTTATTACTATTTAATATTTGTCTTTATAATTATTAAATTTTCATCTAACTATTTAAAATTTCATTTATTAAACACATCTAAAACACGGGTCCTAACCTACTATTGTAATCTTTATACTAATAACTAAAAATCTTAGAGGGACATGTTTCACTTGTTGCATACTCAGGTCTTAGCATGTATTTCTCGCATCTCTCCTATTAAATATTGATATTAAAAAAACTATTTTTAAATATTTATTATAAATCTAATTATAGATACTTATTATTTAATTATGAATATTTATTATATATCATTAGCCAAATAAATTTAATATAAATTAACATTTATCAGTTGCACAAAAAAATTATTGAAAAAACTGTTTTAAAAATTAACTTAACATAAATTATAACCGTCACATCAAAATACATATTTTAATAAGTGTATGTGTTAACAGATTACATTATATTTTATTCAAACCGTTTAACACAGGTTTTTAAAGACATAAAGTTTTTGTTAATAGCTATATAACATTACATTTATTTAAACCGTGTAATACACACGATTGCATCCTAGTATGACAAAAAGAAGGTTAGTTGTGAGGTCGTTAAAAAAAAAGAACAGTTTTATAAATCCTCTCCGTTAATAACTTCCTAACATCCTTACATGGTAACATGGGGGTTTACTAGATCTTCCTAAAAGACAAACCAGTCCTATATAAATTAAAAAAAAATATATAAAATATAAAATCCTAAGCTACAATATACTAATGAATTTCAGCCCCTAATAATTGATTGAAACAGTCTTGATACATCACTTTTAACTCCTTATCAAATACTAAAAAAATTTCACCTGGATGAATACATCTTAATCCGTCTTTCGTTCACCTGCAACGCTTCCACAACTTCCAAACCTGGAAGCTGGTTCCAATCTTTTCCCCCATTTGGGTCGGGTCGGGTTGGCCCGAAAAGTATTGGTGTTCATAAAAAAGGTGCAGTCACTGTTTGTGAAAGTTTTGATGGGGTGAGTGTTTGCCAGATTGCTTCAACAAATGCATGCAACCAGCTGCTGAGAACAAGGCAATTGCTCCAAATGCTATTATTGTTGAATTCTCAATGCTCCCATTGTAACCTCTCTGTCACATAACTAACTATATCAACACAAATTACCAACATTTTGCCACTTTCATCTTAATATACATATATTGATGTTTATAATTCGAGTCCACAAATTTGCTCGAGTTTTATCTTCAGTGAAAATATTTTCCAGTATGTTCACAGTAGGGTCCGACACGACATGAACCTGACATGAAATTCTCAGGTCCGGGTTTAGTCTAAACGGGTTCGGGTCAGGTTTGGGCAACCCACAAACACTTTAGCTAAACAGATCGTATCTTGTTCATTTTTATAGTTTTTTTATGCAATTGATAAATGTTAATTTATATTAAATTCATTTGGCTAATGATATATCAACTATCCATAATTCATTTGGCTAATGACCGGGTGGGCTCGTGGGTTGGCTTGTTCATTTTATAGTTTTTTTAGAAAAAACATGTTTTATATCATAACTTCAACTAATTATATATTTTATGCCAAAATTTAAAAGACAACAAATGAGCATTAAGTTTTATAATTTAAGCATAACAGTTTTGTGTATGCTTGTATTTTTGGTTGTAAATTAGTAATTTTAGAGTATTAATATGCAAAAGAATAAATCAAAATAAAAAACCCAGGTTAGATGGATCGTGTCCGTGTCAACCCGTAAATATTCGTGTCGTGCTTGGGTTCTACCCACCAACCCGCAAACACGACCATTTAATACCCCTATTTGACAGGGTCCAAAATTTTCTTGAACTATATGTCAAAATCAAGAAGTTACATACCAGAATTAGACACAAAAGAATTGCTGCATTTGCGGGAGCTAGAGAAAGGCTAATCATTCCTCCACGCAACTCATTTGGCACGTACCTGTATATAAAACAATAGCCCCGCTTAATTGAAAGATAGAAAATAGAAAATAAGTTTAGGGTACATAAAAATTAGCTTACAAAGTTCTCAAACGGGCCAAAGAAGGTAAAACCAAGCCGATACAAGCATGAAACAAGCAAAAAAGCCCAACAAGAATTCCAATTTCCTTCACAATTTTTTTTAACTCAATAATTAGCCCATTAAGTAGTAACAGCTATCAGAATGAAATATTAAAGAAAATAAGTACCTGATAATCATAAGCTACTACAGACAGAACAATGCCTGCTATAACAAATGCATATACTAGGCAATCTTCAGTGCGAAGGGGTAGCGGTCCATTTATAAACCATGGAAACGCTGTGCTTCCTAACATTTTAGCTCCCAACAAACAAGGGTATATCATGCCTAGATTAACTTCCCGTCCATCAGCCTGAAAATCAGTTTTTATTAAATAGACTAGGGGACATGTTCTTTGAAATTGATATAAAATTTTTTTCTTTAAACACTGGTGAAATGAATGTATGATGTGAATTATACCACTATGGTCGGGGCCCATAATATCCAAAATGCTGCAATTGAGAAGTGAACACAAGATTGTGCCCAGCCCAATAGCCATATTCTTTTATCTGCAAATATCATGTCTAGGGGTGAGTATGGGTCAATTCGTGTCAGCTTTGGCCCAAAACCGAACCATAACTACATATTTCAGTTCTGAGATTACCCAAACCAATGGGTTTCGGTTAAAGATCGGTTGGTTATCATTTTTCGATGGTGGGTTGGTTTTTGCTTTCAATTAACCACCAAAAACTTAAGCTTTTGCCTTTGGCTCAACAATCATTAACTTGGAACCTTTTCTTGTTCAAATTTCAGCCCAAAGTTAGTAGCAAACTAAAAGTTTTTGGTATTTTTCGGCCCAACAATCTATTAAGCCCAAGAGAGATGACTTTTGGCCCAAGATTACTGTTCCCAGTAGTAGCAATTAATGAAATGTAGCTAAACAATTTAAAGGTAGCATAACAACAAATCTCCATGTCTTTCAATACTTTTAGTGCGATAGAGAGAGATTTATTTACCAAAAAAGATATGTGTATTCAATGATATCCGATAATCCTTAAAAGTTGCAGGTGGAGATTCATTCCATTCTCTTGCAATGGAAATGATACTTATGAGTGCCAGTAATGCAGTAGCAGTGGAAGGTGAAAACATGTTCTTCTCAATGTCATTACCAACCAACCAATTTGCAAGCACTTGGCTCCCAATTAAAGAAGTAGACTCAATGAAGGTCATTAGCCAAAACATTTCATTTAACGAGTCTAACCTGTGCCCTAACTGCCAAAAAAACGATATATCTCTAGTTAGCAATATGTGTCATGACCATTCTGAAGAAACAATGACACAAATTTATATAAAATAACAGTTAGAAAACTTTCTGAGACCAACAATTATTGAAATATAAAAAAGCACAAACCTTGTCATGCTCAGCCACCATCCATGCCTCAAAACCAAATAAAAAAACGGAACTGGCTATAGAGAGGCAAACACTTGCTAACCAAATGCTTGGATGTGATACAATCCTCTTCCAGACAGCAACAAAAAGGTGCAAAATGCAAAACATCAAGCAAACTTTCTTTCGACCTCTGCGATAACAGGCATAAGGATATCACATTATCATATACTAAATGTGCTAACTTTGGCAACGCCATTCAATTTTATAGATATGTGAGGTAATTATAACTTATCAACCAGCATATTATTGAAATGCACTCAACATGTTTGAGGTTATGCTCATGTAACAAGATAACTAATGGCAGCATCTAAAGAAACACCACTAGCACACTATACGGACACCAGAGATCATACAGCCCTTATGATATTTTTATATGCCCCATGTGAGGTGGTGTTCCCCATATCATACGGCCCGTATGATATGACAGGGGCCGGCCTGGTGTACACTGTCAAGGTTGTTGTTCCAATAGCAGCCCCCTTAACTAATACAGAAAAGCATGACAAGAAAAAAGAATGAAAGGAGACATACATTAAGTCAGACACCATGCCTAAACCAGTCCCAACAAAGAGTGCAGATGCAGAACCAATGACAAGATATGCCACCATTTCCTCCTTACTAACACCAAAATACACCATCTCATACTCCCCAAACACTGACCACATACCTTCCATCACTAAACAAGCAAATATCAACACTCAAATTAACACAAATTCCAATAACAAACAATAATTAATAAGTTTTCATGATACTAATAATGTTAAGTTTACACTTCATAATGTTCACATATGCTGTTCTCTGTAACTGAATAACTGAAAATGGCAACGGAATGTAACTGACTAACTGTTTACCTGATGAGAAACAGAAGATGATGAGAAAAATTATCTGGAACCGAAGCAGAGAAGAAGGCAGTGATTGATCGAAGACGGTGGAGATCCTGTTCGAGTTCTGAGGTAAACAGACGATCGAGAGTAAGCATGATACGAATATGAATATTGACAGAGGCTGATTGTTCTCCCAAATTTCGCTCTCGATTACAACTCCCATCGGAAACGGAAAATGCAGATCGATCGTCGATTTTGGATCCAAGTAAAGCAGATCAGTTGGTTAAACGTCGCCGGCGGTCGATTTTCATCAGACGGATTCCGATTTGGTAGATTCGGTGATTTATGTGCCGGATTCTAAGCCCTAGACTAGAGGTGCACAAATGGGGTATTTTTTAAATGTAACTCGATTTGGTTTTTGGCAGAACCGGTTAAAGTCAACTTTGGTCAAAACGGGTTTCTTTATTTGATAACTAGTTTAGATCCCGTGTCTACACACGAGATGAAATATATCAATACATAAAAATTTTAAATTTTTATGTATATATATTTTACATATGTAAAAATTTATTACATATAGTAAGAATAGAAAACAAATTCAAATTATGTAAAAAATAATATACGATTGGGTTTCAAAAATACATTAATTACTATTTTTTAATATAATTTGATTTTTATTTACTATTTGATTAAAAATAAAGTTATATAATTAAATTTTAAAGTTTCTTATGATAAGAAAGAATTTAAAATAAATATATTTTATTAGTATAATTAGTATTTTTTTTTTTAAATATATATTATTATTAATAGAAGTGCATTAAATAGGAGAGAGAGGCGGGAAAAAAAATGATGAGAATGGGACTTTTTTGTGTTTTTGAGAGCTAAAGAATTGTTGTGATCAAACCAATACAAATAATATCTATTTTTTATTTGTAACGTTAATAACCGGTTTTTTTACCGATTTGACTTTAACCGGTTCTGACTCCTTGAAACCTCAAACCAGTTCCAAACCTACTGTAACACCCAAAATTTAACCTTTCAAAACATGTGGAATATAGGTCCCTTTAACCACTCTTGACAAAAACAACACATGTTATCTACAGCAAAATGACAACGACAAAGTTTTATTTAACCATAACCGACCAACGTGCCACAAAACAACAGGTTTTTAGCATCCAAAAAGTTAGTTGAACACAAGTCTAGTGACTCTCAACAAGAAGTCATAACCCAAAACATTTACATCCATTACAGAAGATCGAGAATCCAATCAAGGCGAAGCATGACCTGAGGCATCAAACCAGAGCTTTTCCTACAAGGAAACACCACAAAACAAGTTAGCAATGATATATACAAGTTTCCATAGCCTCACATGGGTTAAACATAAGAAAAACCCAAAAAATGGTTTCAGCGTAGGGGGAGGGCGTTTGGGGAGCGTAGCACAGAGCCGAGGGCGTAAGCACAACCAGCCCAGCGTAGGACACGCCGAGTAGGGCGTAGCCTACGCACCCACCTGCACAACAAACTTCATTTTTAGCTTCCTCACGTCGAGGCACCCCAAATCGATATATTATGGCTTCCGTAACTCATTTTCTAGCTCAAGATATGCTTACTTCAAGTTTGGCATTCCTCTATTATCCGAATTGCACCAGCTTAGTGGGATTCTAATGATTTCAATCCCTCCCCTTTACCTCCTTAATGAAGTTCATTGATTTCAATCGCCCCATTATCCAACCCGTACCAGTTAGCACCGAAAGACTCCAACTAAAATATATAACTCCTTACATACATTACACCTATGTATGTATACACTAGTTAGTTACTCTCCCACTAACCCAACCATACTTCTTTGTGAGGTTCTAAAGACCTCAAACATCACAAATAACTTTGTGAAGTTCATAACCTCAATCAACTCCGTGTAAGGTTCTTAGACTTCAAACACTTTTATATAAGGTTCTAAAGACCTCAAACGCCACAACACAACCTTGTGAAGTTCATGACCTCAAATTACTTTCGTATGAGGTTCTTAGACTTCAAGCAACGACTTTAGTGAAGTTCCAAGACTTCAAGCTACCACGACACAAGTGAAGTTTAATGACTTCAATTCCACCAAATTGCATTTTATTTTGACTCTTACCACATATTAGTCAAACTACACCAAATCACCACATTTTACATATTAGTTTGACTCATACCACACTAAGTCAAATTACACCAATATAACACATTCCACAATTTAGTTTGACTCTTTACCACATAAATCAAACTACAACAAATCAACATATTTCACACATTAGTTGACTCTTTACCACACTAAGTCAACTTACACCAAATCACCACACATAAAATATAATTAAACTACACAAATCTATTTACATGTTACTAACACCATATCTATTACTTACTAAGCACTTACCTTTTGCTAAGAAGGATCTCACTTGATCTTCAAGCTAGCTCCTTTGACACCTTGATCACCTAGCAATCAACTTGCATTTAGAAATCTTATGATCTCAATTCATTCACCAAATTGAGATTCAAGACACACCTATGATCTAAAGATCAACACCCTAACTTAGTTTGGTTATCACAACCTTAACCAAACCTCCAACACCCCTTTTCAACCTTTCAACCTATTTTGACCCGTTAAGGAATCACTCAAGTTCACCCAACACTTAAATTTCAAAATCAACCATTATGAATGTGGTTTCTACTTGGTCTAGTGTTCATGGATATGCCACAACACTCATACACCATTCAAACACCACCCAACACTCCCTTAACCCAAATGATCCGTTAAAGATTCACCCAAGTTACACCAAAACTTCAATTTTACAAATCACCATTAAAACTTGGGGCATTATGGTTATTAGTGTGTCTATTAACTCCCTAGACACTTACTCAACCTCAATTCGACATTCAAACATCTCCAAATCAAAAACCCCCAATTTCACCTTAAGAACCCTAATTCTTGAATTATCAAATTGGATGTTTAGATGTTGTTATCTACCTCCCTTTACCTTCAATCAAGCTAGGTTTTCACTTTTAACAAGTTATTAACCACCTAGACCACCCAATTCAGCCCCAAATTCGTTTTCACTCAAAACCCACCAAGAATACCAACAATGGTGATTTAGATGATGAAGAGGAAGCTTACTTGATGACTGAAAGAAGATGAACACCCCAAATCATCCAGATTCTTCATGCAAATCATCAATTTTGATCTTGACTTATCCCCCTTTTGCTCCCTTGCTATTCACGATAAGTGTGTGTTTGTGTGAACCCCTTTCTCATAAAAATCTGAATTTGTAATGTTACAAAACAGCCCCCGAACTTCCAGTTTTGACCCTTTCATTCAAACTAGTTAAAACTCCACTTTTGCAACAAACCTCCAACTTTCATTTTATTTAATTACACCCGTATAATATAATATGCTTATATTATAATAATAATCCGAAAGTTGGTTCGTTACACCTACGGTTTTTTCTACCCTAAACCGGTTTTTTTTTGTTCGCATCTACCTTTTACTACCCATTATAAGCCCTAGACCCTCGAAATGAAGCAATTTAGAGGTGAGGAAAAAACCGAATTAATTGAACCAAATTAACCGAAAAACCAACCAAACCAATAACCGACGGTTTGGTTTTGTATTTTTTTAAAATAAAAAATTACGGTTTGGTTTTAGATTTATATTTTTTGAAAACCGAAAAATTCGAACCGAACCAAACGTATACATATAAACTTTTATAATCTTTTGTGTGCTTGCATGTTTCATAACATAATATATATTATATTGTGTTGTATACTTGTATGTTAAAGGTGTATACATATTCATGTTACGCGTATTTGTATTAATAGTAGGTTAAGATTTATATGTTAAGTATTTTATAAGAAACTAATAAACTTTGTAGACCAATAATTTTAAACGTAAACATGTAATAATCAATTAATAATTAGTTAACAAAAAATTTAGGCCCAAAATTTCATACTCAAACTCATTATTTTGGGTCATTTTTTTATCCCAGAATATTCAAGCCCAATTAGTAAAACCTAAAAAACCAAAACTAAATCGAACCCATTGTAAAAACTGAAAACACAAAACAGAAACCAAACGGTTTTCAAAAAATCATAAACTGAACTTTCAGTTTTACCCCAAAAACATCTCAAACCGACTAATGCGCACCATGCTCGCTTGTTTATGTATAGCACATACAATTTTATAATGTTTGCTTGTATCTTTTATGTAGTATTGAGAAATGCAAAAATAAAGGTAACACTTTTCTATTTTGTTTATAATTTTTTCATATAAACTGCACAAATCATCCTTTGATGTATATGCAACACTATCATAATAAATAATAAAACAATAAATCAATAATGATATCCCTGTTTCCGGAACCATGAGAAAACAATCATACATACACATGTCCATGTCTAAAACAACCAACACAAGCAACAGAGTATAAGTAGCCAGTAACAACAATGGTAAATTAGATACAAAAAAAAAACTAGCATTTTTATCCAAAATGCTAGCCATAACATAAGCAATCATAGCCCTTTTTATATTTACAAATAAAGTTATTATTTACCTATATGCCCTGAAATAGTCTAACTCAACATGGAAACAACAAATGCTGCAGTTTCAAGTTAGACCCCATTATGTGAAAGACACTGCCAAGGAGTAAAGATCAACCCAGGTACAACTTCATGTCATTGTTTGTCCTAAATGTATGTCCAAACACACCAACTATTAGTCACAAATGATTAACTTTACAAGCCTTAATCTCTAAGAAAATAAATCCACATAAAATAATTGAGTTCTCATAAAACCCTATTCTTCTTAACCTACATCATAAGGTTATCTAACCCTTTCACTAAGATCCAAAATCAGCCCCAACATGACCCACAAATCAGCAAAAGATACCAAGACAAAATCCAATGATGGGTCATATGCCCAATTATGTCTATAAATAAATATCACTCATTTTAAAGATAATGTTGGCTTCTAGTTGAATAAATAAATTTCTCAAGAACATGAAAAGTGGTCTTACAGATGCATGTCTTCCCATCCAATCTGGAACATGCTGAGAAAGAAGCGCAATATATTGTTCCATCGCATCCTCTCGCCCTAAATTTTCCAAACGTTTCCAAGAATTCCTGACAAAAGATTCCATATGTTAAGAATCAGAGAGAATTAACAAAAGAAAACAAAAAACAATTGAATTTTTAGTACACGTAAAAACGGGTTTTTAGAGCCGAGGGTCCCAATGGGAGCAGCCTCTCTATTGCCGGATACAGGAAAGGTTTGCCCTTATCCCACCTTCCCTGGACCCTACCAACACCTATGCTATGAGTGAGATTTTCTGGGCACGTTTGTGTGTGTGTTTTGAATATTTAGTAGTCATGTGAGTATTCTGCTTTAAAATTTAAGCCAGAAATTCATAACTTTAAGTGAAACGATATTGATATCTCATTATCTCCCCCAATGGACCTATATTTAAAGAGTAACAAGAATCTAAACTAGAATAGCAACAATTAGTGAGCTTTTCTGTCAGGGGCATTCACAAGCTATATCAATTACATCTAGAAACAGCAATAATTGTTCATTTAAGAGTGCAAGTTTTAAATTGGGTGCCAAATGCAAAGGGACAATGCATCATGGGACATGTACATCATATAACAAAGTACCAACTGTTATCAATTTAAATAACAATTACACACCAATTCTATTTGTGGTCACACTTTTTCACCTCTTACACATAATTCTTGACACATAAAGCTCATAATTTATGTTGTTTGCATATTCAAACAAATATAAATGCGGGTGATAACGAAAAACTTCATACCAGTTCGCACGCGCAGAGACCTTGAGAGCCATTGGTTGCGGTTCAAAGCAAGACCCTTCAATGGCAACCCTATGAAGCCCATATAACTGTACCTTTACTTCATTACCAATCAAATTTACGCGATCCACACCGCCCTTAGAATCCACAAACGCCACAGCAGCCCCAAAACTCTTCTCCAACTCTGTAGTCTCAATCCCCTGCCAGTCATCATCAAAAACCTCATCTTCCTCATCAAGCTTCATTTCACCATCATCAATGGCAGATGATTCATGCTCAACTTCAACAACTTTCACACAATCCTCTTGTGTTAAAGATTCAACAGCCTCCACCACATTACCCTCGTCACTTTTCCCCAAATCAACACCATCATCATTCAACTCAGTTCTCTCAGACATTTCATCGAACACCTGGCAGGCACCAACTCCACCGACAATTTCAGAGTCTTCGATCACACCCCCACTCACCAATTCACCATCAACATACCCAAAATCAACCTCCCCACTTACTTTCACCGGATCTTCATCTTTCTCAGAATCACAAACAACCCATTCTTTCTCGATCTTTTCTTCAACCCTAATCGAAACCCTTGAATTCCCATCATCACAAGTCGCTGCAGCTGAAAATAGCTTGACGATTAACAGGGAAACTATGAGAGAGAAAGAGATTGTGAATACTAGCTCTTGAAAAAGCTCCATAACTGTCGCCACAAGGGTTTGAAAATTGTTGTTTTATAATTGACAAAGATTATAGGATAAAAAGGGATTTTGAAGAAGGGGGAAAAGTATATACGATATTCCAAATTTGCAACACTGTTTCAAACTATGTTTCTTTTTCTTCTCAAGTCTTGATCATCACGGGATGGACCCCGCCATTGTTGAGAGAGCTTACGTGTCATGGATAGGTTTCTTCCACCGGCAAAATTTCTTTTACTTGTGTACCCCTTAAGATGTTTTTATTTCAAATTTTGGTTCCTCAAGTATTGTAAATTTGTCACACAAGGGTGTGGGTTATGGATAAAAACTTAAAATAATGAGATTTAGATGTACGGGTGTGTGTAGACGGTTTGGTTTGTACTAATCGATCGGTTTCGGGTTAATCAGTTTTTGGTTTGTACTAAGCGATCGGTTTCTAGTTAATGAGTTTAAGTTGATTGGGTTTTTATGTGGATTTGATTAATTAATGTTGTTGATGCTATTAGATATTAATGTAACATCTTAAGTATATTATTATAGTTTGTTTACAATTTTATTACAGGTATAGTAATTATATTTTCAGGTGGTGTATAATTATGGTCATTAAGGAATTTGGTAACTTAGGGTTAACATAAACTTTCTCTCATCTAAAGCAAATCTTAGAATAAAGTTATTTTGTAATAAAGTAATTATTTTGCTCATAATCCTAATAATGGCTTATAATCATTACTAGATTTACCAAGAGCATGAACCATAAACAAACTCGTCGCATTTGAATCATCATATTCCGCTACATAACTATGTATTGAGAACAATTAATTCAAGTGAAATAAAGAAAACTTTCACACATATGTTACAAAAATAAATTGAATATTAGGAAAATCTTGGGTTCTTGATCAAACACGTAGTACCTAATGTTGATATTTATACATATAATCATCTTTTAGATAATCTGACAATTCATCAAGTTTATATACACTTGGGTGACATACCACCAACGTATAACACAAGTTGAAGTGTGGGAAGCTATATTTAATGCAAAAACATGTATGCTATATTTAATGCAAAATCATGTATGGGACCAAGTGTCATAGTATCTCTAGGTGGCTCATATTACTTTGTGATATATTCATTGATGATTTCAATAGTAAAACGTGGGTTTACTTTCTAAGACATAGTCAGATGTGTTTAAAACCTTTAAGGTTTAAAGATCTAAGGTCAAGATCATAATGGTAATAGGATAAAAAGTTTAAGGTCGGTTGATGAAAGTGAATGATTTTAAGTTATTAGGATCGAAGAAAGAAGAGAGCACTTAAGGAACAAGTGGGTATACAAGCCAAAAGAGCATAATCAAATCTATACTATATAATAAATAAAGGTTTTTCAAGTCACGTGTCGTTTCCACATTCATTCTAATCATTTTTTTTCGTCTCTCTCTCTTATTAAATACATTTCTATCTTTTGATAATAATATATATTTTTAGAAAGAATACTAATTATACTAATAAAACACATTTATTTAAATTATCCCTTATTATAAATAAACTTTGAAATTTAATGATGTAACTTAGTTAAATAGTAAATGAAAGTCAAATTAGATTAAATAGTATTAACATATTTTTATGAATATATACATAAAAATTTAAGAATTTTGTGTATTGATATTTTTCACCTCGTGTGTAGACACGGGTTCTAAGCTAGTGTAAAATATATATACATAAAAATTTAAGAATTTTATACATTGATATTTTTCACCCCGTGTGTATTACACGGGATCTAAGCTAGTCATAAGAATATATGCCAAGATAAAGAGACACTAAAATAGAATCCATGTTAAGGGCCAAAGTGATGAAATGAATACGTTAGGGTTCAAAAGCGAAAAACAATATATGAAGAGGGACGAAAGTACCCTTAACCAAAAGTCCATGTTATATTTATGAGTTAGGTGCCAAACCTTTAATAAGAAGGCCCAAAATGGTGTTGTGTCTATTCCATTTGGTTAAATTATGAGTAATCTTCGTTCCATTACATAAAAAAATCTATGTAGTTTTATTTCTCATTGGTATCAATAAACACAAAAAATAAAATAATGTTTTATAATTCTTTTACTTTAATCTCAATAATAATAATAATATCAAATATATTATTTAAAGTATGATTGATATAATTCCATATAAATGACTTATTTAATCTCTATCTATATCTATATCTATACTATATAATATATGAAAATCATTTATGCCACGTGTTACGTCCACATATTTTCTCACAATTTTTTTCTCGTTTCTCTATCTCTTATTAAATGCACTTTTTTTAATAATGATTTATATTTAAAGAAAAATATTAATTATACTAATAAAACACGTTTATTTTAAATAACTCTTATTTTTAGAAACTTTGATATTTAATTATGTAACTTTTATTTTTAACTAAATAGAGATGTAAGTTTTTAAATAAAAATTAATGTATTCAAACCGTGTAATATACATGTTTTTAAAGATATATTTTTTTATTACTGAGTATATAACATTATATTCTATTAAGCCGTGTAACACACTGGTTTTTTTAAATACAGTTTTTTTATTACTAGGTATATAATACTACATGTTATCAACCCGTGTAATACACGAGATTTTTACCTAGTACCTAATAAATAAAAATTATAGAGGACACGGGTCACTCTTATGTGTCTTCTTAACCATTTTTTTCCTTCTCTTCTATTAATTATATAAATTTCTTTAATTATTTTTATAATTATTTGTTTCCCGACTCTCTCTCATATTAAATAACTAGGTTAAAGCCCATGTTTTACATGAGTTGAAAAAATACAACTTGTTATAAAACAATAGTTTCTATGAAGATTTGTATGTTTGGTGTTATTAGTCATCTGTGAAATAAGAAATAATTGATTTTTTTTATGATTTAGTAATTTTTAATAAAATATTAGAATATATGTTACATAGTTAACTATTTAACATCATCACTATTTAATAGGAGAGAAATGCGAAAAACAAAAATCTAGATTTCATCAGAAGTCGACACGTATCAAATTAAGTTCTTCATTTATTATAATTTAAGTTAGAAACCTTGTATATTATACAGGGTGAATAAATATAGTGTTATATATACTTAGTAATAAAGATCTAATATTACATATTTTTGACATATTACATAATTTTTTAATATAAATTTTAGAAACGTTATATAGTTATTTTTTAAAATTATTTTATAAAAAGAATGAAAGAAATGTTCAAACTATAAAAATGTTTTATGAACAAAACTATTTTTTTAATTAAAAAATGTTTTATAAAAATAGTTATAAAAATCATTATTATTTAACAGGAGAGAGAGGTGAGAAACAAAAATTATAATCTTTTTATAGAAACTTGTATCATTAAATAGGAGATGGAGGCGAGAAAAAAATGTTGATGAATATAGGAATGACATGTGGCACCACAAAACCTTTATTTATTAGTATGTATAGATAATGATTTTCATGATTGTTTTTATAAAACGTTTTTTATTTAAAAAAGTTAGGTTTGTTCATAAAACATTTTTATAAGTTGAACATTTCTTTCATTCTTTTTATAAAATAGTTTTAAAAAGTAACTATATAACGTTTTTAGAATTTGTATTTATAAAAAAACTATGTAATCTATACAATATAATAAATAAAGGTTTTGTTGTGACACTTGTCACTCTCAAGTTCATCCTAAAAAAAAATTCCCGCCTCTCCTATTAATTATACAATTTTGTTTGTTTCCCGCATGTCTCTCCTATTAAATAAATACTGATTTCTATAATTCTTTTTATAAAACAATTTTTATTAAAAAATATGTTTGTTCATAAAATAGTTTTATAAAATGAACATTTCTTTCATTCTTTTTATAAAATATTTTTAGAAATAACTATTTTAACAACAACATCCAAGTTACAAATCTTTATAAAAACTACTGATTTACAATAAGTTGTTTTTATATAACCCATGTAATACATGGGTTTTAACCTAGTATGTCATAAATATGTGTAAATCCTTGTCATTAAGTCTAATATTGCATTTATTTAACCCGTGTAATACACCGAATTTCTAAACTAATATAAATTAAAACACTATACTAGGGGTCGTTTTTGTTTGTATAATGTTCTTGGACATATTAATTTTTTTAACAAACTTATGTGTTACACAAACAAACTAAGCAAATACTTGTGTAGGAAATTAGGAAGACGATGCTTTAAAATTTAATATACTTTAACCAATATCATATTCGAAAACATATATACCAATGTTTTATCGGACATCCTGTGTATCATTGTCATTGAATATAGGTGTGATATGATGGATGTTTAATGGTTATATTGTTTAACATTTAGAAAAAAGAATTAATTATATCTATTGTAAATTGATGCACATTGTTAACATAAATTATCATCATAATACTTGAAAGATAATGTGAAAGTTGGTAATTTAATAACCAAAACGTGTTTGTAATTTAATTTTAAAAAAATGATAATGTACATAATATTTAAAAGATTATAAGGAGATGATTAGACAATGAAGTTGATTCGTCACACATGGAACAATTACTATATATGAAATGATGATTGGAAGAGAATAGAAAATAACAAATAATAACAAACATCTCCGGTAAAATCTGGATCAAAATAAGTTTCGAACCCTAAGAAATAAAAAAGTAAGATGGAAAATGAGTATAACATTATGGTTAGAGTTTGACATCCAAATGTAAAAAAAATAAAATAAACAGAATGAATGGATCAATCCGGTTAAAAGTCATTAGAATTGTATTTTAATACATAAAAAATAATAAACAAATATTATCAAAAAATAATATTTTATTAAAATAATATTGTTATATTTAACACGAAAAACTCAATTGGACCAATTATTATTGGTTTAATTTCAATATCCCATTTACCACCTCTAATTTAAATACATTTAAATGTCGATATTTTTTTACATTTTATCAAACTTACTTTTTGTTATAATTTTTATTTTAATATAATATAAATTAGTTTCATATTTTATTTAATAACGATATTAAAATCTTGGTTGTCATGACAAAGACATAATCATTTTAATATATCAACTAAAACTCTATTGCACGAGATGTCAGTTGCACCTATTTTTATATTGATTGAGGATGATTTAAAATATAGGTCCATTTAATTTTAACAAGTCTATTGTTTAATCATGTAATATGTGTGTATAATTAAAACTATTTATAAGAAAAAAAGTTGAAAATGACATATTTGAAAAAGTGAGTGAAAGGCAGGACGTCTCCATGAAACACACACCATGATGTGCCACCCTAATCATGACATGCCATTACACGATTCCTCCTTATCATCTTTCTATGTGTGTGAAGTATTTATAGAACAAATTTAAAATGGCTAGTTGGAAAAAAAAATATTAAGTAGTTAGCGATGAAGTTTTATGAATAAAACGATATAATAGGATAGGATATAATTGGAAGTTACTAATGGAACGGAAGATACGTTTTTGACCAACATTTATTATTATTTTTATTTTTTTATTGTTTCGTTTATATTAGTAGTGGGATTGGGAAAAATAAGGGAAAAAAAGATCTTGGACTCATACGATTATAACATGTGATGCAAACAATTACTTATTTATATGGGTGGATGGAGTGGTACTCACTGAACCCATGAAACCCTCTCATTTTAACCAATTAAATTTTATCATGTCATTTTTACCCTTTTAAACTCTCTCCAACCTAAGGGAGGGTGTGGTACCAATTGAGCCTTTGATTTTTTTTGTTTAAATTTTACCTAATTAAATTCACTTAATATGCTTTCTCTCTCCACGGGTTTGAACGAATATTACTACCCGTGTAGAAAATCCCTCGCCAAACCCTCACTACTTACAGAGGTGTAGCCCGTGGAACTACTCCCTCCACCCTTAGGTATACATTATGTTTAATTTAATATTATTAGTATTAAGAAATAATACTTTGGGATGCTTGGTCATCTTGACTCATGAAATAGAGGGAGGGGATAAGAGGTGGTTTCCGAAACAAGTGCCAAATCCTATCTGGTTGCATATTTAGTCAAAATATGCACATGAAGCTTCTTTTTCTGTTTTTTTATTCATTTAATTTTATATACCAAGTTATTTTGATGAATAGAAACAATGAATATAGGTTATATTTATGGAAGCTAGGATGAAATTATGAAACTTAACAGTTATATAATACCACTAGTAAGAGTTAAAGATTTTTTTAATAAATACCATGCTTCAAATATTGAGATGTGATAAATTATAAATTGATGTAGTTTAAGAGTAAAAATAAGTGTGTGAGTTAGGGGTGTTCATCGGGTTTTTTAATTGGGTTTCGGGTTATTCGGTTCGGGTTATTTGGGTTTTTTGTTATAAGAATCCTACCCGTTTACCGACCCAAATAAGATTCGGGTTAATCGGTTTCGGGTTTATTCGGGCCGGGTTAATCGGTATTCGGGTTTCTAAATAGAAGTTGCAACGCATACCTTATTATTTAACTTAACATGATATTTATTAAAAAATAAGCACAAAATGTCAAATAAAAACATTCTCAATATGATTTTTCGTTCAATCCCATACACTAAACACGTATATTAACTAAAAAATATCAAATAAAATACGAATAAAACCAAAGTGTATCAACCAATCGTATAAACTAAAAAAAAGACAAATCGTATCAATCAATAAACTCATTAACAGTGTTCAATCTTCAAATTTTCACATTCATGTCCGCTCGTCCGTTTCCAAGTATATATTAAAAAAAGTGAAATAAAATAAACATTGAAAATGTTTAGATGTATACTGAGCTAAGATTACAAATAACCATTAATAATAAAATACCCTTTTATTATTATTCGGGTTAATCGGGTTAACCCGATTAACCTTTTTTAACCCAATTACCAAACCGAATACTATCTTCGGGTTTGGGTTCCATCTTAAACGGGTTCGGGTTGTTCGGGTTCCATCTTAATCGCGTTCAGGTTAATTTGGGTCGGGTTCGGTATTCGGGTTTCGGGTAAAATGAACACCCCGAGTGTGAGTCGACGTCTAAAAACAATCTATACATACTAATAAATAAAGGTTTTTAGGGACACCTTTTATCGCCTAAACTACCACCATCACACGCGGATCTAACTTGGATCCAATCTAACCCGAATCAGTTTCCAATCTTTCCCTTCAATAAGTAACAATTAAACAAGTAAACAAGTTTGTTTACTAATTCCTAAATATAATTATTAAAAAATCTTCAAATATCAATTTCTTTTACACTATAATCATCCTTTCCATTTTTTTAAATACTCATCATTTCTAGTTTTTGAATTTAAATTTTAAAACAGATTGATTTGAATTTATTCAAAATTTATATTTTATTTATAGATTATCAAAATTTCAAAAATCAGAAAGTCACCTCAAATAACCTTACAATTAAGGCTTTATTTATGTAATTTATTTAAATTTATTAAAATTCGAACCTTGATTTTCCTATATAAATATCATCTACATCATCATTTAATTCTTTTTACATACAGTCCTCTCATAACATTTGATTCCCGTTTTCATCTATCATCTGATTTATCAATCTGTAAGTAACTTACATATTCTTGTCTTATACTCCGATCTTCAACTTGTAAATAATTTTTATATCCTTTCAATGTCTCCAAATCACAGAGTTAATTTAAATTTAGTTATTTTTATATTATTACTTATGGAATCATCGAAGAAAACTTGCTAATGTTTATTTGACTATTGTATGTATAATATAAATCATTTTACTATAAAGTATATACAAATTTATGATTAACAACTTTTTTCATTAATCAACCCGTGTAGTACACGGGATTGTAAGCTAGTTATATAATAAACTAGTTTAGATCTCGTGTATACACACGGGGTGAAAATTATCAATATTTAGAACTTTTAAATCTTTATGTATATATATTTCACAGGTGTAAAAATATATTACATATACTACGGATATAAACAAACTCAAAATATGTAAAAATTAATATATAATTAGGATTCGAAAATACATTAATCAGTATTTAATGTAATTTCAATTACTGTTTGATTGGAATAAAAGTTACATAATTAAATTTTAAAGTTTCTTATAATAAAGGATAATTTTAAATGAATGTGTTTTATTAGTATAATTAGTATTTTCTTTAAACATATATTATTATTTAAGATAGAAGTGCGTTAAATAAGAGAGAGATGCGAGAAAAAAATTGATGAGATGCGAGAAAAAAATTGATGAGAATGAATATGAAGGCGACACGTGACACTAAAAAACCTTTATTTATTATATAGTATAGCTATGAGACATAGTAAATATTACTAAATAACAATAAAAAAATTTTGCCGTTCAAAAAAAGTAATTAAAGTCTTTCATTGAGGCTTTTCTTATTAGTTTAATCAAGAAAATTGAAATCTAAATGACACTACAATACAGAGTTTTCTAACATTATATATATAAAATCTTACATTTACTTGTAAACATTCAAGGGGAAAAGTTTTTGAGGTCCTCTTTAAATATTTTGTTTTAGGGGTAATATACATATTATAAAAGTTTTACGTGAGTTCTGAGGTCATTTTTTAAATGTTTTGTTTTAAGGCTAATTTACATATACACAGTTTTGCGTAAGTTCTAGACGACCACTTTTAAATGTTTTAGGGCTGATATATAGGTTATGAAACTGATTTTAATAATGTGAGTAACAATTTTACGTGAGTTCTATGACTATGCCTTTTTTCTATAATTTTGAGCTACAATACACGCTTGAAATGGTTTCCAAATGCAAAGGTTTTGAATGGCAAATCCTTGTGAATTGCAAAATGAAATGGCACTTGCTTGTGAGTTCTTTTGACACTGATTTTGAACTGAGATATGTAAACCTTGTTTAAACAAATGTATCTAAATGCTTGGTTAAAACGTCCCGATGAAAATGTGAAGTTATCAGGATTGATAAATCTGGCATGACATGATAACTTAAGTTATATGAATGTAGCTAACTTTTGGGAGGTGTTTGTGGTTTGATAACACATCTCCAAGTCCCAACTATAAATCTCGAAAGGACTGGTCACCGTATTGCGATTCCTGAAAGGACTGATCGCTACGAGTGGACTTTTGATAATGCTTGGACATGACCTCCACATTATCTTGAATTGTGAATTTGCATGTTACATGGCTTTATCTGCTTAATTTCCAATCATTTCCAGGACACTTGTTTTGAACAATTATAATATAAGAACTCACTAGTGCAAACTGACCCGAATATGTTTAAACACACATCTCAGGTGGATGATAGTTGACTATGGATAGCTAGTGATTGGAGATAGCTAGTTAGTTGTACCTAGCCGTTTAGTACAAGCTTTGGAGTATACAGCTGAAGATATGTATTTTGATTTTTAGAAAACAATGTACTTCATTTTGAATTAAAGCTTGTACTTGAAATTTTGAAAGCAATGAAATAAAGTTTTGTATCTTAAATTATGTTTCCGATGCTATGATTTTGTATCAATCGATCACGGTGAACTCGCCCTGGACGGGATGTGACATATTGTAACAACACAACGTCTTTACTTATTTCAACATACTATAAGAATGGTATTTGAAAAACAACACATGGTAAAAAAATCATCTAATTTGAAGAATTAAGAATGCTTACTTGTCAAATCATCTGTTATTAACCCGAGCATAGCTGCAATTATGATATGATCAATTAAAAGAAATGTCTTTTTTATTGTAATTATTGGTTGGAAAAAAGAAATCTTCATACAAACACAATCATAATGAATAAAAACACAAATAAATAAAATTAAGACGTACAATGCCATCACTTTATTCATCCATTTTAACATTCTGACATGATTCTGATTAAAATATAAAAACAGATCTGACCAAATAGTAATTGGGTTTGAGTCCGATCAAATCTAAATTTTTATCAGAGTGTAAAACCGAATCTAACATATTAAAAAATTGATAACATTTATGTTTAATTGTATGGATTACCATAAACGGGTTATGAGCAAATATACATAAATACCTCGTATGTAGATATACAAAAGTATCCCGTTAAAACCAAACAGAACTAGTTTAAAATTGGTTTCAAGCCGAACCAGTTTATTAAACCAGTTTCTAATCCCATCACATTTTAACTTCCCTTGACTATGATACAAACACGTTTAAAACCAATTCAGTTTGACCCAGAATCCGTTTTTTATACCATAACTAGGTTATAATCCCGTGTATTACACGGGATTGTATATTAAAAAAGATAAAACTTATAAATTTGTAATACGTCTAACTTGTCAGACTATTATGATCGTCTCGATATATATAAAATGGAAATGTGTGTGCATATAACAAATTAATATTTTTCTTTAATTAATTATATTTTAATTTCCTATTA
The DNA here is from genome assembly GCA_023525975.1 of Smallanthus sonchifolius. Lineage (NCBI taxonomy): Eukaryota > Viridiplantae > Streptophyta > Magnoliopsida > Asterales > Asteraceae > Smallanthus > Smallanthus sonchifolius. The sequence continues at coordinate 51,146,780 of CM042041.1, read as the reverse complement.
TATATTCTTATTTAATATAATTAGTATTCTTATTTAATAATATATTTATAATATTATTATAATTTAATAAGATAGAGAAACATTTATTAGGAGAGAGATGCGAGAAAACCAATATGAGGAGGCACGTTAAACCTTTATTTATTAGTATAGATTTTGTTTTGAAATGGATTTTACCTAAAAAGGCCTTGACTATTTATGATGGGCCGAATTTTTTTAACTTAAAATTGCGTTAGCCCAAAAGTTTAATCATAAATGATTAATATCCCTTAATCCAGGTATCATGAAACTACACATTTTATGGTTAAACTAGAATTATAAAAGTTCCTACAAATATTACCTTTACCAAAAAGATATTGTTTTTATGAAATGTAAATGTTTTAACTAGTAATTAGCCAAAAAAAATATTGTTACACGTAGTTGTATATTTGAATTATGTTACTAATATTTCGAGTTGTAATTTGTGTACATTATCCTGGCTAAGTTGTATGAAATATACATAAGGATTAGGTTACGAACGTTTTTGATTAATTAAGAGCAGTAATTAATTATTAGTTGTCTAAATTGTAAAAAAAAATGCTATTATGAGTAAAGTCTTGATGGGTGCATCTATTTGTTAACTGGGGAAAGTTTGGACAGTGAATATTTATGAATTTGAAATTATTTATGATATTGAATTAAAAGAAGAGGCTATATGTAATTCCTTTTAATGAAAATTGTGTGATTATGTTTCTTGGTTATTTTTTATTATGATCATTATGTATGGATGTGAGTTCTTTATTTTCAGTCACTAGAGTCTTAAAATCTTGCGGGTGTCTTGGACAATACATGTTGTTTAATTCATTCAAGTTGAATGTCTTTATACAAGTCTTTGATACTATACTAGACTAAGTTAGTAAAGATTTCTACTTTTGTTGGTTGGGATTGAGAACTCAAGCGAAGTATTTTGAGTTTTAGCTGAACCTTGTGTTTTGTGTCAGTATTTCTTCTATCATCGTCTCTGGTTTGCAAAGGACTTCTAGTTTAAGCCATGAGGTTCCAGATTTGAGGTGGAAGACATATTTTTATAAAGTATGTTGTAGTCAGGATGTCTTTATTCTGGTCTTGTGATAGGTAGCTTGTCTTATCATTCAATATTTCCAATAGATTGTGGGTCATGGTAGCCCTTCCATTTTATTACTAAAACATAAAACCATTTTAGTAATCTAAAGTTCTTCATAGAGTGGCTTTGAGGTAGTTGTGGATTCCAACTTTTCAATGAGTCATACGATGTGGTAACATGACCAGGAGCCACGTCTTTACGATAATCTTAGTCCGAATAATGATATGAGGAAGGGGGAGCCTGTTAGCCTTCCAACGATCATTAGGAATAGTTACCAGAACAAGGAGCCGTTCACCCCTTACTAAAATTTACAACATCATTTATCTATTTCTAAAATACTGATTTACCACCAAGTGGATTCTAGCTCAAGTGATATGCCTTTGGTCTAATTATCTCTCAATCCTCTATCTCGTTTTGTTGCCTCACTCGTTTTTACATTAAAACTACTATCCTTATTATTAGACTAAACAATAATAACAACTGAGTATTTATAGCTACCGTGACCATTAGTTCGATACTTAGTTCTTGCTTAAATTATATTATACTGCGATAGGTTCACTTGACTATTATGTGTGTAGTTAGTTATAATATTAATCATTTTATAAAATTTAAAACCTGATAATTGTGTTAAAATCAATCACTAAAACCCTAAATATATATATATATATATATTATATTTCTAACCTAACACAACCGCACCACATCATTACATAAATGGTTCTAGTTGGCTTACAAATTAACATTGATGGTTTCTCGACAAATTTCTTTTTATGGGGCAATGATGAGCCTTGTAACGTGTTAATTAATGAGTTGTATAGAGTACATGAATGGTTCTGGTTGGCTTACATATTAACATTGATGTTTACCAATGAATTTCATTATCATCGTCGTCGTCATCTATTTTAATTTTTTACAAACAAATTATGTTATAGTGTAGATCTTATAATTTTTTTTTGAACAACAACAATGAGTATTAATCAAAGAAAGCTAGCGGGAAACTAGCAAAAAAGACCCCAATACATCCACCAAAGGAAAAAACAGGAAAAACAGGAAAACTACCGAACAGAATGAAACCAAACACTAGCCCATCAACTCCCAGCCAGCGGGTTACTCACCCAGATTTCCCAATCAATCGCCTAGGACATCCCCCTGTTAACCATCCATCTGTAGGACGTAATCTTAATCTCTTCCACCAAGCTATCCATCATCTTCCTAGCCTTCGAGAATAACCAATCATTCCGCGCCAGCCAGATTATCCAAATCGTGTAGTAAAAGATAAGAATCCTAATCTTTTCCCCCCTTGTTGCTGCCATTGGCAGTGTGAACAAAGGCCTTTAGCTCCGACACCGATCTAATGCCCGTCATATCCACAGAGAGCCAATTAGACACACGTTTCCAAATTTATTTTGCCACCGGGCACAAGATAAATAGATGGTCTTCATCCTCAAGGCCTAGCCTACAAAGGGAGCAAGAAGGAGACGGAATATGCACACCACGACCCACAAGTGAACAAGCCACCGGAATTCGGTATTGGAACAACCGCCACATGAAGCATCTAACCTTAATAGGGACCCATTTTTACCAATTAATTTTAGTGCTGGAAACCTGCAGCTGTGATTTTTCCAACCAGCTTCTACACGACGACGTCGAGAAATGCCCGGAAGAATCACCGCCCCAAACCCACTTGTCCGCTCCCGACTCAAAGCCATATGATTTGACCATTTCCTCCAAATCTTCAATTTCATCTACTCTATTCTGGGCAGCCTTCCTACTGTACCAATCCCATTTAAGGAAGGACACAACCTGGTTCGACCACTCGACCCTGTCACTAATGGCGCAGTTTTTCCATTTTTCCAACTCATAAAGCCTAGGGAATATAACACAGAAAGGTTTTGGACCAAACTAGATTTCTTTCCAAAAGGATGCCAAAGACCCCACCGCCACCTTCTTTTTGAGCAAGGCCGACCCCGAAGCCCCATTACTGCCAGCCCTCGTGCCTACCGATATAATATTTCCCCATGTGTCCGCAACCCCAATCTTACATAGTTCCATCACGGAGCCAAACGATTTGTTATGAAGCGCCCGCACAATCGATGCCCGTAACGCCGAAGGGTTGAGAAGAGCCTTCCATTTCCATTTGGTGAGAAGAGCCTCATTCACGATCTGGAGGCCCGCCACTCCCGGCCCACCCATATATCTAGGCTTTGCAATTCTTTCCCACGCGACCCAGTGAATTTTTTTATGGTTGGATCCCCTTCCCCAAAGGAATCTCCGTCTAATAGCTTCCAGTTCCCTAATAACTTTTATAGGAGCTTTGAACATAGAGAAGAAGTAAAGGGGAAGGCTGCTAAGCACCGACTTGACAAGGGTAAGTCTCCCTCCAAAAGATAAATTTTTTGCCTTCTAATTGCTCAAACAGTCTTTGAACTTAGCGATTACCGGCTCCCAGTTTTTTATTCTTCTCATGTTAGCATTGATTGGCAACCCAAGGTGATTAATAGGTAACTCTTCAGCAACACATCCCATGTTGGTGGCCATCCTTCTGCAATCCTGATCCGAGACCCCAACCCCAATAATCTTACTTTTGTGATAATTAATTCTCAGCCCCGATATGATGTAGAAGCATCTTAGAATGCACTTGAGGCTGGATATATTGACCTCATTCCATTCCCCGACGAAGAACACATCATCCGCATACATTGAATGAGTGAGCATTGGACCACCATTAGGAATCTCTATTCCCTTGAAGATACCTTTCTCTGAAGCCCTCTTCAACAAGGCAGTTAGGCCCTCCATTGCAACAATAAATAAGAAGGGGGATAACGAGTCCCCTCTTTCTATCTTAAACTCGTTAGTTGGCGCCCCATTAACTATCACAGAAGTTCTACCAGAACTGAGGTAGCCTTTTATCCAGCCCCGCCACCTATCCCCGAAGCCCATTTGGGCAATGACTCCATCTAAATAGTTCCAGTTAACTGAGTCGAATGCCTTGGCGAAATCTACCTTGAACAGCATGATCTGAGTATTCGATCTCTTCGCCCAAGCTTGAAGGCAGTTTATCATGACGTGGCCATCAAGAATGTTCCTCCCTTTGATGAAAGCCGTTTGTTCAGGGCCAATAATCTTGTCTATCACCTTTTGTATCCGCATAGCCAGCAGCTTTCCCAACACCTTAGGCATACACCCAATCAACGATATTGGCCTAAATTCATTTAAAGAATCCATAGAACCCCCTTTATTGGGCAAGAGCAATAAAAGATGCATTGCACCCCTTAGCAATACGCATACATCTCTCAAAATGCTTGATGAAGTCAAAGAATTTACTTTGAAGTATGGACCAGAATTTACGGATGAAATCGAAAGTCAAACCATCTGGCCCCGGAGCCTTTCCCCCCGCACAATTCCGGACAACGAGGCCCAGTTCCCCCAACGAGAAGTCCGAGTCCATCACTGAAGCATCATCCGAAGATAAGCGACCCAAGCTCAGGAAGGAGAACCTTGGCCGAATTGGGCAAGGATCCGAGAACTTAGCCTTGAAATAATTGAACACTTCCGCCTTAACCTTATCCGGGTTATCCACCCATTGACCATTAATTGATAAGCCCGCCATCTTATTCCTGTTCCTGTTAGCATTAATGATACCGTGGAAGAAGCTAGAGTTCTCGTCCCCATCCACCACCCATTTTGCCTAGCTTTTTGCCTCAGATCAGCTTTCTTTTTTGTTTCAAGTTCCTTAAGCCTCTTCTTGTAACCCATTCTTAAAGCCAGCTCCTCCTCCGATAAATTCACCATTTCCGCCTTGGCTTCAAGCTCACAGGTTGCCAATTCAAGGGCTTTTATCTCCCTGATTTCCTCACTCTTAACCCTGTTGCACCAACTCTTGATATCATTTTTTAGAATAGTTAGTTTTTTATCCAGGACGTAATCCTTACTACCCTTGACTACTTTGGAGTTCCACGAGTTGTATACCACCATCGGCAGCTCCAAGCTAGAAATCCATGAGTTAAAAAATCTGAATGGGCGAGGACCATAGTCCATGCATGATGTTACCAAAACAATCGGCCGATGATCAGACAACTTCCTATCTAAGGCCAACACGGTTGCCAACGGCCAATCCCGAAAGAAGGATGAACAAACGAGAAATCTATCTAATTTACTAGCAACTGTACCATCATCTTTAATCCATGTGAATCTGCCACCACTCATCTTGTATTCCCATAAACAAGCATTGTCAATGAATTCGTTAAAGTCCCCCATACTGCTGCCAACCGTCGGATTAGACGATCGCTCCTCCCCCTTCCTAATTGCATTAAAATCTCCCATTATAACCCAAGCAGCTTGCATTGACACTTTTTTTTTGCAGCTAGGTCATCCCACAAGTCTTTTTTTGCCCCAATGTCTTTTGGACCATACACATTAACCATATTAAACACTGTTTTGACACCTTTCCACTTCCCCGAAATCAGTATGTAGTTTGGAGACTCCGTTATTGAAGAAACCGAAAAAAGGGATTTATCCCAACAACAGCACAATCCTCCTGACCTTCCCGTAGACTTCACCCCAATTGCCCTAAATTCCCGGCTCCCCCAAATACGTTCGAAGGGAATTACCTCCGTGTTCTCAAATTAAGTTTCCTGAATGCTAATAAAGTTGATCCCATACCTTTGTTTTATGTTTCTGATGCAGTCGGCCTTATCAATCCCACCGATCCCCCTAGTGTTGATTGAAAGGCAATTCATTGGTTCACAATTTCCGCCTGCTCACCCATGATTGTTGCTCTCACTTGCTCTCTCTTGGCTTGAAGGTCAATTCCCAACTCCGATCCCATCTTAAGAGTTTCCTCCACCTCCCTTTCCAGGTTCCGGTGGATCGAAGAAACTTCGCTCTCCTCACCCCTAGCCGACGGGCCATTCTCTACCACCCATAGACGCGTTTAAATCAGGGATGGGAACGCCGACCTCGACTTCCTCTCCAACCACCGCCCCATCCGACATTTGGTGTAACGATCGAGGTAAACTGACCGCACCAATGATATGATCTAGGTTAAACGGGTCATTATCCGTACTCCCTAGGCGAGGCCTTTTCCTGGGCTTCAGTCCGATTTTTTGGGCCACATCATGTATAGTTGGGCTGCCTAGGTCAAATTGGGCCACTTCCTCCCCTCTTTTTCCAGCCGCAAATTTGAATATGCACGCGACATTCTTGGTCCCACCAGAGTCATCAATGTTCATACTATTCCCCATGCATGCGTTGTTCCCATGCAATGGAGACTCTTCCCCTTCTACCGAATTGGAATTCGATCGGTTTCCTGGTGCCGTAGCAGTAGCAGCCCTTCTACTGACGGCCTGAGAACATACCGGCCTACCAATCCACTCCGGCACCCAGTCGATCCTATCTTCCTTGCACCAACACTAGAATGATTTACTACGCCATTTAACGTCAATCTCACCCGGAAGTCTCCATCCATCCTCGACTAGAATTCCCACCGTATCCAGTACTAAGGAGCCATCGTTAAATGACGCATGCGATGGAGCAATGATTTTCCCCACTTCCGATGCAATCGAGTCAAACACCTTTGCCTGCCATAGATGAGCCGACACCCCATGAATTTGCAGCCACACAATTCGCTCTTGAGCTAATGACTGACCCGACCATGGTTCTAGATCGGAGAACCACTTCCCCCATAGCTTATTGTTATCCAAGAAGGTACTAGCCTCCTCAGCCCTTTCGAACGTTATCATCGCGTGAAGACCACCTAAGTATATTAGGTGGAAATCCGCTTCCACCTCCATATTAATCAATTCCAACAGCTTGTTAATAGACTGTAGATCATGTGTTTTGCCCACTAACGACGAGCCGAACCATTGGGACAGTTCTTCCCCCGCATCATCCGGTAGTGATAGCACCAAGGTGCTGGACTGATGGTGATGGTCACCAACCAAAGCATTTCTGTATTACACATTCCTAATCTATGCAGGCAACACGGGAAACACATCCCGTTATGTTTATATGTGAGCCCACGAGTCCTATGGCTCGTGGTGCACAACACAATAAACTAAACATAAAATAATAAACTTTCTCCATGCACGGACGTGCCTCTACTTTCCGAGCCTAACAATTTCAACCCAAACAGTTGTGCCCATGACATAATATGCACCCATGGCGACGTATTTAAATTCAGAGACAACCAAATCTAACAAACCCGTTAACCATAATTTGGCATATTAACTCTTCACATAGATCATGTTCAAACAACGATTTGCCATATATGAAATACACGGAGGTTGTCATTTTTAGGCTTGAGAGACTCGACAGTTACAATCTTGACTATTTACAAAAAAAAATTATAGATTAACGCTTGGTTTTTGTTGTCATTTTTAGAAAGACCTGATTTTTGCTATTTATAGACGGTTTTACCGTCGAAAAACCTGGCGGGAGTGGCCCACACCAACAAATGACTGAAAAAGGATGGCTGGAATCTTATAAAAATCCAATTCGAAAATTTCTGACGGATAACCTGTCGAAAAAGCTTTCCGGATAAACATGTGAGAATCTTTTCTGAAAAAACTTGCATGTGAAATAATTAGCTTTATTTTACTGACCACTACTCAATACATTGGTATTTACCGACGGGTTCCACCAAACACAAAAAATATTTTAAAAGTTAGTTTGGTGGATTCCGTAGGTATTTTTTTCGACGGATGCATCGGTCAGTGATGCCCTAGTTTTCTAGTAGTGAATAAAGCCTAAAATGGAAGGGTCATTTCAATTCAGTTTGGCTAAAAGACTGTCTACTTTTTCTGGGTAAAAACGGCCTTTAACCAAAATGGAGTTGGTTTATTTTTTTAAAAAGGTATCACAATGTATTCACTCTTTAAAATTTGTGTAGATGAAGTAACTTGCAAGCTAAGGTATTATTATCACTTCATAACAATATAGTAAATATAGTTTATTTACAACTGAAGTGAAAATGTTAATTATTTAGGCGAAACAAAACAGGGTTTAGATGAAATGAGTAAACTAGCTAAAGTATGGTGGTAAAACAGCGGAGATTGGGTGTCCTACAAGAAACTGCTTCAAATAATCCTATATTTCCCATTCTCCTCATTTTTGTAAAAGTGAGCTTTTAGATCAACACTCAAAACTAGCACAAAGCTCAATTCTAGATGTTTGATGACTTGTTCTCTTGTTGAGGTAAAATAAAATCTTATTGTGGTTGTTTTAAAATTTCTTACTTCTTTTAGACTATGAGTAATGCAAGGGTGAAGGTGAGAACACACTCTGTGTCAGGTAGGCGCCACGTAGACAGTGACAGAACTCACCATCACCTTCACCCAGGTGTGTAATGATGGGGTGAAGGTGACCAATTTTGTAATAATTACATAATTATTATTTTTTTATAATTTAATTAATACTAAAATTAAAACGTAATATAAAAAAAACAATATAACATTTAAAAAACAACATAATATTAAAAAAACAACATAATACTAAAAAAAAACAACATAATATTAAAAAGAAAAACAACATAATACTAATACTAAACTACATATTATATTTTTCTTCAATTTCTTTCTTCAATTTAACGAATTTCTCTCGCTCGTTGCCGACTAAATGATCGATGTTTATGAAATAAAGTCTCATATTGCTCGCCTTTTGTTTTTCCTCCTTTATTTTGAGCTTCCTCTCGGATATCTCGTTGAACTTGGTCATCCGGTCGGATATAGTGTCTAAACTCTCCTTGTACTCGTTGGTTTTGGGTTGATGACGATGATGCGGCTCGTTTTGCTTTGTCTCTTCCGATAGGGCGGGCGGCTTCTTCCGGAAACTCAAGGTCATCGCCCGAGTTGTTGAGATTAACGCTACGCCTATCCGAATTAGATTGGCTAACGCCATGGCCGAATGAGCTTTTTGATCGTTTAGACGATGATTGTCCCATTAACGGGACTGGTTCAAACTTCGTGCACTTTCTCAATAGTTCCCAATTATCTTCTTTATACGCTTCTAACGCGTCTTGAAAGATATCAAGGCCATTTTGACCACTCCGGTGGTTGTTTAACTTGTTTTTGTAGTTTCCAGAAAACTTATCAACCTTCAACCGGATATCCCTCCACTTGTCACTTACCATGTCCTCCGTACGATATTTGCCTTTAACCATTGCTTCACAAAATTGTTCATATATTTTTTTCCAAAATTATATTGGAACGTACCCCCCATAGGGTTGTTCGGGTGATTCGGGTTGTTCGAGCGGTTCGAGTTGTTTACAAATTGCCATGGTAACATTTTTGAAATTTTTATAAAAATATAGAGAGAAGAATGAAGGAATATTGTGTAGAAATTTAGTTGTTTATGTTGGTATTTATATAGGGTAAATAAAAAAAATTAAATTCATTCAAACGGTAACAATATCGGTGCAGCGGTCAAAAAAGTAAATGTCCCTCCACTCTCACGCCGGTGAACACCACCACCCGCCACTCACACCCACCACGGCGTGGTGGGTAAGGTGACACCACGCCCCGGCCTTCACCCCACCATTATGTTTAGTCTAGACTCTAGATAGTTTGAGATGAGGAATAGACATGACATTTGTTCATTTATGAAACTCAAACTCATTAATGGAAACACATTTAGTAGGTTTTGGGACCTCGAAAATCAATTTGGTTTTTATTTTGGTAGATTTATGTTCTTAAATCACTACTAACATATTATTGTGCATAAATATTTTTTTTGAAAGGAAAGTTTCTTAACTTTTGTGAGAGTGAGACTTGAACCAATAAACTACTTAAACCTTGATGCTTTTATAGGATTTTCATCTACCACTAGATCCATAACCCCAATGTGTTGTGCATAAATATATACCAACACATAATTACTATGGGTTTAGAAGGTTATAGTATTTATTTGGAAGTTTCAAAATTTGAAATATGAAGCTACAAGTTGAAAACAGGGGTTCTTGTAACTCTTACATAATTGGGATGTTTAAATAGCTCGTGGTATGTAGCTTGATTTTCTGCTCGTATAAATTATCTCATTAAAAATATAAACAAATTTGACTCAAGCTTGGTAACTTGTATTAATGTTCGATTCAAGTTCGAGCTAAAGTTAGGTTGCACTTATAAAAACATGCTACTTTAACTCGAGTTGAATTGGACCGTGAGCTGATTTTGCTCTAGTAACTCGCTCATTGGCTTATATAAACTAGTTCCTTTACTTGTATATTGGTAGTTTGGTACTGATATCTAAATGTAAAATAACATCTTACATCTAGTCTCATTCCGGTCGTGGTCGGGTATTTGATTATCTATTAACCATCAGGTTCATAGGTATTAGGGATCTTATTAACCATCGGGTTCACGAGTATTAGGGATCTTATTAACCATCAAGTTCACGAGTATTAGAGATCTCTGTTTAATATTTTTAATGATAAATACAAAACGAGTTACGATTTGAAAAAAAAGCAAGACACAATCTATATTAAAACTAAATCGTAAAACGTGCATACGAAATAAAGTTTCCTTTTAGAAACCAAACAAATAAAAAAAGGGAACTTAAAACAATAATAAAAAAACATTATCATCTCATCGTTTGCGATTTGATGCCCCTTGCCGCTTAATATTCCCTTTTCTAGCTATATAAATAGTTAAAGTAATAGATGATACCATTCTAAATGAGCCTTATATCAATTGGTTTGGGAGAAGTCATCCCTATGGCCTTAAATGTAAAGGTTATTGGTTAGAGTCGTAGTTGGTGTAATATGATCAGGTGGGCTAGGGGTTTTATCACAGTTGACCTTTGGGTAGTGGGTTTCCCCTTGAATGGTGGAAGGGTCGGGTCACCAGCGCTGTCTGCATTCACATACGTGAGTGACCTTTCACCAATTAAATGATACGATTAAAAAAAGGTTTGACCAAGAAAATCAATAAAATAGATATTAACTTTTACATTGCTGGCTAAGTATGCTAAATTCTAGCTGGCGGTTAAAACTCTTGAAAAGTACAATAGGTCCACGAAAACAACCAAACAAATAAAGACACGTGTAATGCCCTCCAGCTTAGCCCTCGATTTTTTTCACCGGGTTAGCCGGCCCCTAGGATTTGCCCAACCTTTTCAACTGCTAGCTAGGACTTAGCCTCCTTAGGCGTCGAGGTTGAAAGTAAATATCTAGTTCGATGATTTTGGTGATCAACATGTCAAGTGGCAACATGTTAGACCTGGTTTCTATCAAACTCTTTTTAACCATGTATCATGTACCCTACCCGACCAGACTCATTCTTTTTGTCACCTCTAAGAGTCGCATTCTTGGTATTGTATAGGGATGATAATGAAGTGATATATTTGTTTTCACATCAATACTCATCTTTTCAGTATTCCCAATTCATACTCATACATCCACATTCATATTCGTTTGTTGGAACATAAAATGCATATTCGTTAGATTTGAAAAGTAACATTGAATGAACGTTTAAGGGATCAAATAACTTAGCAGATCGGTGTCATCACTTTAGTCTAATTATTTTAATGTTATCCCGCCTAAAAAGATTTAGGAGATCACATCTATTTAAAATATCAAAATAATTTTGATGTAACATGATACCAATAAGCTTTGATGTATGTTCCATTAAACCAGACATTATTACTTATATTTATTAATACATGTTTAAATATTTATAAAGAGAAAATAAATATAAAGTAGATTCCTAGGAATGTATATTTGGTAGAGGTGTGTTTATCATTCTACTACTAGAAAAAAAAACTAAAATTCGAATCTAATCAAATTTGAATTTTTAAATCGGTTTAGCATCTGAATTAAATTCCGCATTTAGCTTTCTAATCGAAGTCGAATTTTTTATTTTTAAACATGTAAAGATCGAATAGACTTACCAAACCAATTGCAGAATCGTCCTCTTTCTCCTCCTTGGCTCACGGTTTAGACAACCACCTAAACCCTAAAATGAAATCACACGGTTCATCAAAGGATTGCTTGCGCCGTGCAACAACCAAGGGTCGGAGTAAGCTACTTACCTGCGTGATCGATGGTTGGGATTCCTCAAAGGCAAGTCTCCTGGTTGTTGCACCTCTTTGGTTGTGTTACAGTTTTATTAGTTGAGGGTCCTTTTTGTAATATTCTAATAGTTCAGGACTTGTCTGTTATAAACAGTTAGTAGGTAATGAGAATGCATGCTTGATTTGATCAGAATTCCTCTATGTCTTCTTTTCTATCCTATCAAGTTGCGATCGCAATGAAACAGAGTTAAGGATCGGCTAATAGTGATTATGGTTTTGCATGAATAAGTTTTAATTCACCATTCTACACTTAGCCCCTTCCAAGTTCACAGAATTGCAACTAGCACTCTCAAGTTTCCTTTACCTTTTACGGTTTGGTCCCCAAAGATGTGAAACTTGTCCTTTCCAATCAAACAACTATGTGCATACTTTACAATGACAGGATTGCAAGAAGACGGGGTGTTACATGGAGGAAGGTAGTGTATGCACTCGTTCTTGTTCATCTTTTCCGGTTCAGGTCTTGACTATTGGTATTTGGGAAGTGATTGCAAAAGAGAGTTTTAAGTTCAATCCATAGATGGTATGGGTCTTATTCATAGTTCTTTTGCCTTTTTCTAGAATAATTGAATTCCGATCGAAGTCAATATATTTTGTTGGAGAGCCGAGATAGAGGGACTTCCTACACTTGAAGTTTTATATCGAAGGAACATCTCTATTCCTTCGCCTTCTTGTTCGCTTTGTGGGGAGGATCAAGAATCATCCTATCACTTGTTATCTTCTTGCTTCATCGCAGGTGCAGTTTGGCAAGGTATATCTTCATGGTGTAAGTTATCTCCTATATATGCTTTCGCTTTTCATGACATTTTAGATTTCCACAAGTCTCTCTCAGGTAACAACATTAGGAGGAAACTGATGCAAGCTATTATTTTACCACATGTTGGAGCATATGGAAGAAAAAGAACAATAAGGTCTTTTACTAACAAGCCGGTGTCGATTACAAAGATAATGAATGTTGGACTTAATCAGTATAGCTCACATGTGAAGCAAGATGGAGTTTTAGTTGGAGTATAACTCTTGGAAGACTACAATTTTAGTATGGAGTTTGAGAATGTTTAGAAGTCTTGTGTTTGTTTGAAAGTTTGTTAGAGTCCTAATTAGTTCTGGATTAGTTAAAATCTTCAATTAATTGTTTTGGTATTTATCTAGTAGGTTTGAGATATTCCTAAGGTTTGTTTGGATTATCTAGTAAGAGTTTGAGTCATGGTAGGTTTAGGTTTGTTTAGTCTATTTATTAGGTTAATGGTTGAAAGTTTTATTCAGAAAGTTAATAATGGAGATTACATAATTTGAAGGATACCTGGGTTTCAATTCGTATAAGAGCTTGAAGAAGTTTTAGAAAGGAGGAAGTATGAGCACAACAAAAAAAGTGAAGAGGTTACAGTCGAAGGAGGGCAAAAAGGAAAATCGAAGCACACAAAGAGGGAGGAGAAAATTACGGCTTTTTTTCAGAAACAGGAAAGCAAGTACATGTATTAATTGAAGCTATCATGCATGTAGCTAAATTAATTTAAGCTAGCAAACATGTAGCCGATTTAATTTAAACAAGTAGACACGCAATTGAATTAATTTAAACAAGCTACCAGACACGTGTTGATTTTTTTAAATCACTAGCAAGTTTCTGGTCTGAATTGTTCTCTATTGGAAGCAAGCAATAAGTAAGTCGGGTCCAATTTTTTGAATCCAATAAGAAAACGAGTTCTTTCTGCAGTTTTTGTTTTAGTAAGAAAGCAAGTCTGGTTCATTTTTTTGTTGCCAAAAGCAAGTAGTAGGAAGAGATTGAAGCAACAAAGTAAGTTGGGTTCAAATTCTTGAATCCATGTGAAAGTAAGAATTAAAGTAAGTATGAAAGAAAGTAACTAAAAAGTAAGAAAGAATGAAAGAAAGAAAGCAAGTAAGAAAGTAAGAAAGAAAACAAGATAACAAGTAGCAAGATCAACAAATTAAGCAAGAGCAAGAAAGAAAACATGCAAGAAGAGGCAAGAAAGAATGACGAACGAGCAAGGACGAACGAGCAAGGAAGAACGATCAAGACCTGTGTTGTTCGCTCGGGAAAGAGCAAGAGGAACAATCCTGAACGGGTCAGTTTGCAACTTGAAGAGGGAATGTGAACAAAAAACAACTAGGGGGTGATTGTTGGACTTAATCACTATAGTTCACATGTGAAGCAAGAAAGAGTTTTAGTTGGAATATAACTCTTGTCTACAATTTTAATATGGAGTTTGAGTATGTTTAGAGGTCTTTTGTTTGTTTGAAAGTTTGTTATAGTCCTAACTAGGTTAGAATCCTATGTATTACACGAGATTGTATATTAAAAAAAGATAAAGTTTATAAATTTGTAAATACGTACTAATTTGTCAGACTTTTATAATCGTATTGAGATATATCAAGTGGAAATGTGTGTGTATATAACAAATTAGTATTTTTCTTAAATTAGTTATATTTTGATTTCCTATTATATATTCTTATTTAATGTAATTATTATTCTTCTTTAATAATATATTTATAATATCATTATTATTTAATAAGATATAAGCGTATTTATTAGGAGAGAGAAACGAGAAAACCAATGTAAAAAGACACGAGGAAGTGACACGTGTCCATCTTAAACCTTTATTTATTATATAGTAAAGATTAGTATTTGATTAGTTAGAGTCTTTAATTAATTGTTTTGGTATTTATCTAGCAAGTTTGAGATAATTCCAAGGTTTGTTTTGATAATCTAGTAAAAGTTTGAGTAATGGTAGGTGTAGGTCTTTTTAGTCTATTTAATAGGTTAATTGTTGTAAGTTTTATTCAGAAAGTTAATAATGGAGATTACATAATTTAAAGGATACTTGACGTATTCATGGTGGAAAACAAATCGAAGTTTCATAATTTTGATTGGTCTCTTTGATGTAATTTTAATGGATACATTTTGTTTTAGTGTTGGTGTTTGTTTTGTGGCTCTAGCTCCTTGCTAGTGTCTTTCGTGTTTTTTTTATATAAAATCCCGTTAAAAAAAACACATCATTAATCAATGAGTTTAAAAGCATACTGAATGCGGGTCTTTAAATTTCAAGATCGATTAATTACTACATGCAGTCAAGTCCATCTTGAATGCGAAGGTTATGATGGTTTAAATTGATCTGCCCAAACACCAAATCTTTGATGGCATTAACTATTGTCTTGATCTTTTTTTTTAATAGCAAAAAGCCGGACACCTAAGATCATCCTGGCAAACGGATCACCATTCCGTCCGAATAACATATTGTGGTGACCTGGCCCCACACCACTCGGGGGAAACCCACCACAACCGTGAAAACCTCATGACTCAAACTGGAATATTTTATCCCAAGCGATACTTGAATCCATGAGCTCTCATTTAAAAAGTCATACGGCTATCACGCAACCAAGAGGCTCGATAAGGTAACTATTGTGTTGATCACCGTATGGCAACATAATCATTTTAATTTTCTCTATTTGATTTTTTTGCAAGGTACAAATTTTCCTCTATTATTTAATAAGTATAGTGTTTCAAAAAATTCTTCATAAAATTATAACTCTTAAAATGAAGTGTTCGTGGCTTTTTTTGCCATCGACCACTCCATCCTCTCATTTTCAAGAAATGACAATATTCATCCTTAACTTTGTAAACTGAAACTTTGATCCTTTCAAGTTTATAAAGTTTCGCGTTTATCCCCTGTAGTATATATAATCTGATTTTTTCTTAATAACTTTCGTTCGTTAGTTAAATTATTTTCTTGATGTCCCGGTATAAATTTCGTTAAAAACGGAGTCGTATTCAATGTAGGGTATTTTTTAGGTGTCGTGAGTTATATCAACTAATAACGTGCTGGTGAAGAATGAGACCAACACCGACTGAAAAACATCGGTTCCGTTATATAATTGTGTTTTATCTATGTTTCAATCTCCACAACCGAGACGCTGTAACTTTATACGTTTCTTCTATGTACTTAACCATGTTTCATTTTGTGTTTCCATGTTAATATCAACGCCTCAACCGTTTAAGGTCCGCCTCTCGCCGCAGCGAAGCGTGGGGCTTATTTTCTAGTTATACATATAAACATTATTTACATTCTAAATTATAGAGATCAATTAATTAAATCTTATTTTTAATACCTTTTTATGCAAAGTAACAAACTATATCTATGCTCTTTATAAATGTAGTCAAACTTTATATTTGTACGTTTTTTTAAATAAGTATTAGTGTGGAAATTGATGTTTTTTTTATATATTTCTTCATGCTTAAAATGAACAAATTAATCGTATATGATCCAACTATGCCTTTATCTTACTTTCGGTTGATCTATCGATCATAAACGTCAAATTTCTTGAGTGTCATCTTCATGGGACTTGACTTCCATTCTTTCAATCTTACCATGATGCATGATACACGTAACTTTTCTTTTCTTGTTGATTATCATAGTGATCTTGAATTGTTTCGATTGCTTTTTTAATAATTTGGAGATTTTAAGTTCATCGTGTTATTATATAATTGGTTGATCTCTAGTGATATATTGATGACATTCCACCAACAAACAAGTCTTTAAGAAATATGGTTTCTTGGGTAACTCATAAAAGTATGAAAAGATATCATCCAATTTGATCATTTCTTTCCTATTCATAGGAGTCGATTCAAATAAAAAGTTTTGTTTGTTTAAAAAGCTAACAAGAAAAAAAGACAACATGTGATAGCTGGAACTTTTAGGGGAAAGGGTATTTTTAGAACATCAGTAAAATCCTTGTTCAAATCTTGGTGATAAATGGTTAATGGTGTATCATATAATCAGAAGGTTAGGGGTTTAAATCATACACGATGCAGGTTATTGTGTATTTATCATAGAAAATCTATATATTGCTTTTAGAAAAACAAAGGCAAAACCCATGTTCACCTACCTTTCCACATTTGCGAGACCTTTCACAAGTAGGCTAAATACTGAATACATGCACCTTTTCAAGAAAAAACAACTAACTGTGTGGTGCTTTTCAGGGCATGACATGTGAGTGAGCTCCATGTAAAAATAAAGTGCACGCCACGTGTGCGCCACTTTACCATGTTAGATTTTCACACCACTTTCACATGGTAAGGGTATACCTTTGTAAAAGTGAGTGATGTGAAAACTAAATATTTATTTATATAATTTTAATTAAATATTCTGGGTGGGGTTGTTTGTTTGGGATTGAGGAAATAATATTGGGTCCATAAACTGTGTGTATCCTGGTTGGACATACAAGTTTTGTTGAATAAACGGATTTAGTTGTTGAGGATCTTGGTTAAACACGTTTTATTGTTGAGGAACTTGGTTAAACGCGCTTTGTTGTTGAGTGAAACGAAACCAATTCAAAACGTTGTTGGGATCATTGGGATTCATTTTGATTTGAGTATGAATTATAAAAATAGAAGAGAGAAAGGATAGTTTATAAATGCCGAGGAACTTGCTTAAACGAGTTTTGTTGTTGAGCGAAACAAAACCAATTCAAACGTTGTTGGGATAATTGGGATTTGAGTATGAATTATAAAAATAGAAGAGAGAAATGATAGTTTATAAATGTTGAGGAACTTGGTTAAATGCGTTTTGTTGTTGAGCGAAACGAAACCAATTCAAAACGTTGTTTGGATTCATTTTGATTTGAGTATGAATTATAAAAATAGAAGAGAAAAATGATAGTTTATAAATGTTGTGTGTAAAAATATAAGTAAAAGTGTGACTGTTAGAGTATGACTCGTTTTCCTGGCGACCCTTTTGGTAAGCTTCAGCCCCGTGCTAATGGTCCGTTCAGGGTCCTGAAACGCATCAACGACAACGCTTATAAGACTGATTTACCGGGCCACTACTACGTCTCTAACACGTTCAGTGTTGCTGATCTTTCACTTTTGTTCCTAAAGATGACGACCCATTTGACTTGAGGACGAGTCCTTTATAAGAGGGGGAGAATGAGGACGAGTCCTTTATAAGAGGGGGAGAATGATGCAGATGAGCCGGGTCCGGTTCAACCCATCGATGTCGGACCTGAGCCGTGAGGCAGGCAGGACGTAACCCACTGATCTGAAACCCATATTTGATTTAAAGTTTGAATTTATCTTTTTATTAACTTTTAATTCCTAAGTTATCTCTAAGTGACTTTGTTTGGTTTAAGTTTATCCTTTTAGTTTGTTAGCTATTTTAAGGATCTAGAACTTTTATATCGTGGGTTTGGATTATTGATTAAGTAATTTGTTTTTTCGTTTGTGTTACCTTCAATTCGTTTACAGACCTACATTTCCATGAAATTCTAGCCAATCAAACACGATCTTAAAAGCATTTTTGAAAAGTAGATGCTGGTAAATTGGATTATATGAATGAACAAACTAGGTAAAGTTTTTAAAACATGTTAAAATCTTATTTATATTAATGGGTATAACATATGTACTTAAATAATTTCCATTTTTACAATTGATAACAAGGGGCCTTTTAAATAGTTATTTTGGCCTTTTAATTTATTTATAAAATAACATGAATGATCAGTCAACATTAGGAAGAGATCCCCTCAACTATGTGACATGAACAACACATAACAGAGAAGGAGCCCATCTACATCATGCAAGCGGTCATCATTAATATCACATGAACATGTTTCTTAGACATACATTACATCAAAACATCATTTAGATTCATAATATTTGATCTCACTGTTCTGTTAAAACTTTAAACATCAACATGTTGATGGATAATGTTACAAAATCACTTGATTAATGATCATTTTGTTCCATAAAAGTTGTCAAAATAACAATAATCTTTTCTTGATTAAGAGTTTTGGGCTGTTTTCTTGGTAGGGATTGTTCTCTAAGCTTTAGATTTTGAAATGACAGGTTATATCTTAGATGAAATGCCTCAATCACCCCTACAACAAACTTCCAATCTTTGGCCAATTATTCTATACCCCTTTGTATCCATAGCCACACAATGACCACATAAAGTCTTTACCCTTTCATTATTTCCCCCTAGTTTTTCTCACAAGTCCCCACATTGTGTACCTAAAGACTTTTGTATCCCTACAACTTTGCACCTTTTGGGCCAAATGCTTATATTGGCCATGTATTTTCTTAATTCATAGATATAGTTTTGGAATAAAAAAAGTCAAAGAGTAAAGAGTCATTTTCGTCCCTTCGGTTTGGCCATTTTAGCCAGTTTTATCCAAAAATCGTTTTTTAGCGTTTTCGTCTCTTACTTTTCAAAATCTAGCCATTTTCATTCAACTGACTAACTCCGTCTACATTTTAACGTTAAATCAAGGGTCGGTTTGAACTTTATAGGTTAAACTCTAACTAAATTACCCCTGATTTAACGTTAAAATGTAGACGGAGTTAGTCAGTCGGATGAAAATGACTATATTTTGAAAAGTCAGGGACGAAAAAGTTAAAAACATTTTTTTGGATGAAACTGGCTAAAATGGCCAAACCACAGGGACGAAAATGGTACTTTACTCAACATCAAATCTTAAAGCCACGGTAAGAGGTTGCATATGATTGTAGAGAAGTTATTGCATTTTGCTATATATATTGCAATGTTGATGATCATGGGTGAGACCAAGAATGCACAATCATTGTCATAATGGATGCTCAACAAGAAGGAGCTCCAATGGTCAAGACCCTTGACATGATGCCTGCTAAGAAGAAGGAGCTCGTGAGTAATGCCATGAAGAGGACAAGTGAATGGTTTGTTTTAACTTTTAACTCTTTCTTTATCTTCTTTCCTTTTTAAATTTGAAGTTTTCAACTTTTCATTTGATGCTTATGAGTTAAAGCTCCAAGAAAGATCTTTAAAGACTTCATTTTTTTGAACTTTTGTAGGATTTTTTCACAAGAGATCTCGAGCGATGTCACGATCCACGTACAAGGCGTTTCTTTTTCGTTACACAAGGTGTATTTTAATGACATTTTGAGCTTGAAAAATGTAAATGAACCTTGAAGTTTGAAACTTGTTTCCTTTATCATTGCAGTTTCCATTAGTGTCAAAGTGTGGTTACATAAGGAAACTGATATCAAACTCCAAAGAGGCTGATCATGTAGTCAAAATCAATGATGTCCCGGGCGGGCCAGAAGGATTTGAACTTGCAGCAAAGTTTTGTTATGGGATAAACTTTGAGTTAACTATTGGAAACATTGCAATGGCAAGATGTGCGGCTGAGCATCTTGAAATGACAGAAGAATATGCAGTTGGAAACCTTGTATCAAGAACAGAAGCCTATATAAATGCAGTTGGGCTTAATTCATTTGCTGGTGCGGTTTCCATCTTGCAATCATCAGAAAGGTTCTTACCGGTTTCTGAAAATGGGAAACTGATCACTCGTTGCGTAGACACAATAGCGCTCATAGTGACAAAAGAAAGCCAGTTTTGTTTGTCGGCTAGTGTGGAGAGCAGTAGTGAAGGTTTAGATTCGTCTTCATCGTCTTTGTATCACCTTAAAGAAGTTGTTGATTGGTGGGCTGAAGACTTGGTTGTTCTTAGCATCCGTACATTTCAAAGGGTTCTTCTTGCAATGATTTCAAGGGGATTTAACAAGTATGCACTTGGTCCAATTCTAATGCTTTATGCCCGCAAATGTCTTCAAGATTTGGTAAACATCTCTTATTATCCTTGTTACAGTTATAGGTTGCAGTTTATATTAATCTACGTATTAATGGGTCGATTTGGGTTATATTTTATATAAGAGTTTTTATTAAAAATTTAACTAGTGAGGAAATGGGTCAAATAAGTCTAAAGTCATGGATAAAACCTTCTATCTCTTATCATCTAAAACAAGTTGGATTGTTATTTTAATAATATAGTTTTTTAATCATATTTTACGTGCTAAATCTCTATAAAATTTATAAGGGAAAATCATGGAAACAGATAATCTGACCAAGAAAATTAACAAAATAGGCATTCAATTTGTGGACTTTTAAAATAGGCAACCCAAAACAATTCATATAAATGTAAAAGTCATGCCTATTTGATTGAATAAATGTAAAAATCAGTGCCTATTTTATCAATTTTCTTGGTCAACTTGCATATTTCAATGATTTTCCCAATTTATAATATTTGGATAAACAGTGTTTGGATGGCCGTTTGACCCGAACCCGTTATCCATCACAGGAGATATTAGGAAAGGGGAAGAACAAAAGTGATCCAAATCAAGAAACTGAAAAGAGAGTTATTTTAGAAACAATAGTTAGCCTCTTGCCAAGGAACAAAAATTCAATATCAACTAATTTCCTTTCAATGCTACTACGATCTGCGATATACCTCGAGACAACCGTTGCATGTAGGCTAGATTTAGAGAAAAGAATGGGGTCACAGCTTGGGCAAGCTGCCTTAGATGATATATTGATTCCATCTTTTCGCTTTGATGGTGACACATTGTTTGATATCGACACGGTGCAACGAGTTTTGATGAATTTTGGTGAATTTGAGGGCGCTCGTGATGACATGGCGAAAGTTGGGAAGCTTATGGAGAGTTATCTTGCTGAAATAGCTTCTGATTGTAACTTATCATTGTCAAAGTTTATGAATCTTGTTGAACATATACCAAATCAAAGGGTAACTGATGATGGATTGTATAAAGCCATTGATATCTACTTAAACAATCATTTTTCATTATTTTTATATAATCTAGCATAAAGATTAGCACTTAGTAGGGGTGTAAACGAGCTGAGCCGCCCGTGAGCTACTGGAGATTGGCTCACTAAAAACTTAAATTGAGCCGAACTTAAACGAGCTCAACTTGTAACTGGCCTCACTTAATAGATGAGCTCGAGCCTGAGCTTCACGCATACAGCTCGAGCACGCTCGTGAGCCTAAATGAGCTTTTACTTAATATATATTTATATAATAATTATTATTATCATATTTAAAATATAATATAAATAATTAACTAATATATATTATGTTATATATACAATAAATATAAAATTATATAAATAATTAATAAATAATAAACGAGCCTAGCTCGAGCATGAAAGTTATTCCTGGGCGGAGCTCGAGCTTGAACCGGCTTGGGCTCAGGCTCTTACTATTTAAGATCAAGAATTATGTTTTGGAATCTTGCAGGCTCATCCGGCTTTAGGGGATACAGAAAGAAAGAAGCTTTGCAGTTTGATAAACTGTCAAAAGCTAACTAGTGAGGCGTGTGTTCATGCTGCGCAGAATGAGAGGCTTTCAGCAGGAACAGTTGTTCAAGTTCTTTACTACGAACAGCAACGGTTAAGAGAGGCCATTGACGACGGATCTAGATCAAACCCATTACCAAATGATCTTTCAAGTTTACAAAAGGAAAATGAAGATCTTAAATTTGAGCTTCTGAAAGCGAAAATGAGATTGCAAGAAACTGAAAACAAGTATTCTGACAAGTCAGCATCGCGGGCAAGATCACTCATAAGCACCATGTCGAAAAAGTTCTTGAAATTTTCTCCATTTTTATGGTTTGATCATGGGGTATCAAGTTCTAATACCAGAAGCAAGAATAAGGTGAGTAAAGTTAGAAGACATTCTATTTCATGAATGCCACCAATACCCACTGTTTCATTGCTTTAGGTGTTTTGGTGTAATGTATAATTCTTTAAATGTGAGTCTTGAATTTCTTAATATATAATTATATATATGTGTATGTATATGTGTATGTATGTATGTGTGTGTCTGTGTGTGTATATACATACAAGGTGAAGGTCTATTTTGTATCTTGAAAGGTATATAATGTTAGGATTTTTGAAATAAATATTATGTTCAATAATGAATGAGGGAGTAACTGTAATTATAGTGGACATGTGTTTAAAAAAGAGAAGACAATGATGTAATATATTGTATCATGTGAACCTATGAAGATAAAGTTTATATTTCTAGTTTTACCCCTTCTTTTTTCTTACTTTGTGATATGAGTATAAAGTTTAAGTTTAAAATATTTAAGTTGTGTAGCAATCAAGATTTTTGCTTTATGAATCAGTGATGTAGAGTGGAAGTAAGGATAAAACAGAGAATAATTCTCAATTAAAAGTTCATAAATTTTTGAAGTTTGAATTATTACATGTGGTGCGTTTTTACAGATAGTTCTAAATTGGAAAGTTCGAAAAAATTTTGAAATTATAAAATGATTGATAACTCATGAAATTAAAACCAATAGACACGTAAATCATGCTAACATGAAAATAATTAAAAATTACAAAATTTGGGGAAAAAATTTTACTGACGAAATTCAGGGCTTTTATTGAAGGATTTCGGGTCAGGCAGTTAAGTCATAGCGCAAGTTATGCCCGTTATAAGCTTGCACATTTTCTTCCATGTTTCCCATGTCTAGCTGATCTAGGTAGGAGTCTGCTAACTTTTAGATTAGTCCTTATCAAATCACCATTACAAACCACTACTCAAATAAATATAATATAAATAATATCCATAGTTGTGTCGATAAAAAGAAGATAAAAGTGATCTCAAAAACTTAAATTACTGTTAGTTTTTTTGTAACAATAATTCAAATTGGTCACTAACTGTGTCACTAACTGTTATACTAACATAACTAACTTTTAAATATATGTTTTGTTGTCGTCGTGTCAAGAGTCACCTGTTTAGTTGAAAACTCTTTTTCTCTAATATACTAGATTGCTAAATAATCGTGTTAGGATCCAAACACGATTTTTTAGTTACTTGAAATTATTAAAAACTCAGTAAATTCATTCGGCCTATCAGCACCCGTGTAGTGTTGATAAGACATATTGCATGTTGCTTCGTTCTATCTTGATAATTGATTCGCCAAATCCAAAGCACATAGTTCTATTGACTGGTCAGGGCATAATTACTTTAAGGATGGAGATCACTTTCAAAAGGTCGATCACAATTTTGGTTTTACTTACAACACAACCATTATTTAGAACCCTTGGTTGTGTTATTCATGAAATTTACAGTTTTGACTTTGTATTAATATCATATAATTAATATATTGGTCGCGGAACCATTTTGAACTGTTAATACTTCAACCAATAAGATAATCATAATAGCATGTCTTCGATAGGAGAAGAAAGGTTTTCTTGAACGACGATCCTGGTAGTGTCATAATTTCTGATTGAATTAAAGAGTAGATGGGTTGTATATTTTTTTTGAATGGCAAAAGCTATGTATAAATATATAGATCCAGTAAGAAATTGGAAGAAACACAACGTACAATTACAAAAGATCACTAATATCAAAATCGAGCCATTTCTCTCAAACTAGAGAGTTATACTTAGATATATTCGAGAGTAGATAGGTTATATGGTTAGATTCTTTAAGGTGTGGGTTTAAATCTTTACAAGTGAAAATTGATATGTGGTTTACGAGTAAAAAGTTGTTAAAAAATAATTATTTTAAATGTATTCGGTGAAGATGAACATGAGTTATTGAAATGAATAAAATAAGATTAAATTACAATTTGTCCTCTATGTTTTATTAAATTATGAAATGGGTCATTTAAAATTTTGACTTTAACTCATTGTCCTTTATTTGAAAAGTTCACTCGTTTCTTGTCCTTTAATCTAACGCCCATCCATCCTTTCCGTTAAGTCATCGCACGTGCGTGACACATAAGGGCATAAAGGTAATTTGTCTCTCTTCACACTCTCTCTCTCTCTCTGCACTATGTTCTCTCTATCTCCACCCTCTCTCACACACTCTCTCCTCTTTGCTGTCAACGACCAACCCGTATCCCATCACCGGTGACCAAACACCGCCACTGCCAAATTCAAGCAATAATGGCCATAGTGATGATTTTGAAATAGATTGGTTCTTGTGGTATCAATTAGTGAAACCAAATCTCCCCTCTTCTTGTTCATTCACAATGCCCTAAACAACGGTGGCATCAACTGGCTAATCAAATGCGCCCAACACCACCACTACTTTAGGCCGGTTTTTAACCGTCGCCTCATTCATTATCATTGTTATGTTGATTGGAAGCTGAAGATCTTCCCAAAACCCCACCGTTTCCCTTACCCTAATATTTCATGAAGCAGAAATCGATAAATCCATTTCTGCTATGGAGTTTGATCACTTATCCCCTTCACAAAATCGAAAAACCTAATGTCTTCTCAACACAAAAAAACCTTCTAATCATTTGAAGGAAAAACGCGATAGTTGGTTTGGAAGCTGAAATTAAATTTAAATTTATAAAATTGAATAAATAATTTGATAAATAAAATAATAATTAAATAAAACACGATAGTTGGTATAGTGAAAATGATTTAATAAATAAATAATAATTAAATTTATAAAATTGAATTAAACAACTACTAGTGGATGATCATAGAGTGGACGTACAAACATCCAACTGAACAACTATATATTGTTGTGCTTGTGTGATGAATCTTTCCGTATCTTGCTTATTTAGTTTAGCTAACCAAAATTTGTTAGAGTTGTTTAAAAGATGGTAATAAATTTTATAAAAAATGAAAACAATTTATTCACCCCTAGGTTTATAAATGTAAGGGTGTTAATTATTCTAATCGGACTAAAAAAAACAAAAAAATGGAACTGAACAAGCCTAATTTAGCTTTACTTTAAAATTTTGGAATCGGGTTAGCATGAATTTCTGAATTCGGTCTCCTAATCGAATTCGAGTTTATGATTTTTGAGCTGTTTTGATCTGAAAATTCGAATTCGAAGCATACAACATTTTCATAAAAAAAATTACATACATCTCCCTCATAATTCAGGTTATTCGAATCAACTCAAATTCGAACAGAATTCAATATCAAAATTTTCAAACCCAAATACCGAAAAGAATTTAGTGCCACTTGTAAAAAGAAACATATCAATAAACCAAAAATAAAATAAAATTATAAACTAGGAAATTATAAAATTACAGAAGTAAATGAGGTACTTTTGTAAAAGGATAAAAAAAAATTGTAGGTCTGTATTTGAATCAAAATCAACCACCATAAAAACGTGTCTAACCAAATTGAAAACATTTTGAGAAAAGTAATCAAAACCCATATTCAGGAACCCAAATTGGTAAACAGAAACAAGAAACTATAACATGTAATAAAAAACTTGAACTGCCCTGATGAAAGAAGAGATCCTATTTACCAAAACAGATTATACTTATAAATAAGTTGTAATTTATTGAAATTTGCCACACATTTTCTCAAAAAACTAAAAATGGCATATCAAATAGGGACAAAACATACAATTACCTGCATAGAATTAATAATTAAATTATCACTTTCTATGAGAAATTAAACGGAACCAACAAGATAAAAGTCAATAAAGAGGAATAAAAAATAAAAAATTATTCTTTTTAACAAGTTAAAACAGAAAAAACTACAAATTGGGTTCTTGTGACAGCCAAATGATCAGACAGGATGATATGAAACTGAATGCAAAACAACTTTCAGACCTATATTTTTAAGAAGATCAAAGTGAACTGTTGAAAAAATAGTAATAAACAACAAACTCGACCACCCCCGTAAACAAAAAGATATTAATCAGTAAAAAGCTAATGAATCAATTATAACTAATACCTCTCTATCAACTCAAGATTCAAGAATATAAGATTTATTTAACAGACTATCAGGAAAAAGTAGAGTAAAATATAAATACCAGTTGAAGAAGATCACCAGAAATCTTTCAGCTACTTCGCCAGTTAGTCGCCCAGCCTCGAAAATCAGAATTCAAAAGTGTAACTGTATATACAACACAATCGAGTTTTATCCAAAACTTAATATGATTTCAGCTTTGTTGCATGCCAGTTGAGTGTTCCAGATCAAAAAAGTATATCTTTTCAAGTTGAATGGGCCAATCTTCTCCAAGAATCATGGGATTGGTCTCAGTTGCCACACGAAGATCTAACATGGACGATGAGAACGATCTGTTTGGATGCTTTAAACACCTTGAGCTAGCTAGCTCCAAACTTGGTTTTATAACTCTTTTTAAGAAAGAATCCAACCCATTGTTTAGTACATTCGAGCAATCTATAGAGATATCTAAACCTTCCATTTTCAACTTGTGCTTCAACCTGTTAGCTAAAGAACTCGTAGGCGGCAAATGACCAGTGTAATGACAGGTGTCAGTCTGGGAATCAGAAGACGAACCAACATTAAGCAGTTTTCGTGTTTCTTTGGAGTGTATGGAGACACCAAACGGAGCTCGAACTGGGCTTCTACTATGAATCCCAGGACTTGTAGCATTTTGATCAACTTCTTCCCCATCTTCAACCGAAGTAACTTCAACTGGTGGCTTGCTACCTAAAGAAAACAGCTCTGTAGCACTCTGTTGTTCTTGAGCTTTTTCATGGAGGCCAAGAGGACTCGGGCGATCCTTAAATTTCCTTTCACGAAGACTTGGAGTCCGGATTTTCTTGGGCGATTGAGGAAATATGGATTGAAGTCCGGTTCTCGAATGGGCTGCATTAGCAACTTTAGAAGACAGTTGACCATTGTGTTTGACTTGGTTCGGAGGGGGTGTGTTGGAAAAACTAGCATTTATCACAACTGCCTTAATAAGTTCATTATGAAGTGGAACATTCTCTCTACCTATCAAACCAACGCAAAGCTTATTGAATTCCGACTTCCCAAGCTTAAGACTCAAATATCTAGTCACTAGATTGAAATACTTTTGAGCCATTTGTGAACCAATTCTCCTCTCCAACTTAACCTTTAGCTCAAAAGTATCGATTCTAGAACGGTAAACCGATGGCATTTTCTTGTTGGATGACAAAATCCAAACCAAGTCAAACCCCACATCACCAAAGATACACTCAACATTCCAAAAAGAAACCCTAACTTTTCGCTTTCGACTTCATTAACTGAATTTCAACTCTACATAATGATTCAAATCTCAACTACTTATTCCTGCAAAAACAAATGAAATCAACTATCTAGTATCACCATCTGTTCCTTCGAATTGATCACTCATTCGCATAAATCACAACAATCGAATCCAAATAGAACAATTCAATCTCCAAATTTCAACTTACAAAACGAAATCAAACAATTAAACAGAAAACAGTAAGCACACAAACGTCGTAATCAAATGTGATTCGATAAATCGAAAATATCGAAAATTGAAGATCGTATACAAGGAAAAGAGAGGAAAAACAGTAAGCTGACCTGATGAATCGGATTGTCGAGCTGAATTTTGCAATCGATGGATCGATTGAGTTGAATGAAAGAAATTAGGTCTCGAAAGTGTGCAATTTGGGGGTTTTTTTGTTCAGTCGAGGGTCAAAGGCACGTGCGCCTTTAGGACGAGGGTGAAGTGGTAAGTGACACTTGTGTGTGGTTGGATGATGGGTTTAAGTAGGTAGAAAATGGTTTTAAGTCAGCGGGTTGGGTCGGATCTTGAGACAAAATGGATAGTTGTTTACCACACAATGTGAATGTGAATATTGTGATTGGTCATTTCTGATTCATACTATAAATAGAAAGACAAATCATGGATATTTTGTATGAAGGCTTTACTAGAATAGTTACATGAAAAAAATGGAAACATACATGTATACTAACTAGGTTATTCGGTTTGGAAATCGTGTGATAGACGTGTTGAATAAAGAAAATATTAGATAATTACTAATAAAGATTTAGATATAATATAGAAAACATTAAACAACTAGTAATGAAGAAAAAGTAACCGAGAAAAATAAATATTAAGCTGATACTTGGCGTAACTAGTTACTTATTTATTCGATATAGATTTTGATTTAGGGATGGCAATGGGTCGTGTTCGGGCCGGGTATCGGTAATCCCAAACCCATACCCAGTTGTAAAATTGTGTCCCATACCCGGCCCATTACCCGTCGGGTAAGTACCCAGTCGTGTATCGGGTATACCCGCGGGTAACGGGCATACCCATTAGTATCGGGTATTGGGTATACTCGCGGGGATCGACCAATAAATGTCGGGTACGTGTCGTGTACTTTTATATGACTCTATTTTTTAGATTTATAAATACATATTAAAAAAAATATATTAAATTTTGATATATTAAACCTACTAAATTGAAGCATTAATAGGGATGAGTTAAGAGAAAATAAAATTATAAATTACAAATTTTCGGATATATGATTCGGGTATACGGTTCGGGTAAACGGGTATTTGATTTCGGGTAATCGGGTCGGGTATCACCTAATCCCATACCCGTCTCATACCCGCAAAATTTTCTAATATTAATCCCATACCCGGCCCCATATCCATCGGGTTTCGGGTATACCCGCCCCGAATATTTCGGATTTCGGGTATACCCGCCCCGAATATTTCGGATTTCGGGTATACCCGTCGAGCATTATTTTGTCATCCCTATTTTGATTTAACGGTTTACAAAAAAATAGCCACTAATTAAAAAATTAATATTTAGTCGTTTACAAAAATAGAAGAGAAAACATTTGAAAAGTTATGCCACCATATTCATTATGGGGATACTTATTACACATGTAACGTATCAAGCTTAAGTTTGCCTTATGGTTATGGGGATACATGCAAAACCCGATTTCTATGCTTTCCATCTCAGATTTTTTGCATTAACGATTTGGCGCTGTTTTATAACAATATTTTGTATCCAATTAGGAACCATGTATGAAAGGTTTACTGCACTCATTGAAGCATAGATTCTCAAGTCAAAGATGGCACATAGTTTCCTAAGATCTATGCCATGTGTATCAAATGCATTTCTTTGCTCTTCAAAGCTAAATCACAGACTGCGTTCTTAGCATTCGAAAACCCAATTTCTATTCCATTTCATATTTTTGCATTGGGGATTTGTCTTTGTTATGTAACAATTTTGATCAAAATTAGGAATCATGTATGAAAGGTTGACTCACCCATTGGTGCATAATTTCTCAAGATTTGTGCAATGTGGCGCAAAAGAGTAAAAAATGGCACATAATTTCCAAAGATCTACGCCATGTCTAGCATAGAAGTCCAAGATATCCACCTTGTAGTGTGTAAGAGTTTAGATGTTGTCATGGGCGGATGGACTTGAGGCCCGGTGGAGGCAAGTGCACCACTCAAGATCAGCCCACTAGTGTAAAAGTTCTTAGAAATTGAACTAAAAAGATATTAGGCACCCAAACAATTTATTAACAAGCCCCTTCAAGCCCTTTACAAAATCAAATCCACGGGAAACATCACAAATCAAAATACCCTGTGACATAAAATAAACCTAAATCTACATCGCAGCTGTTACTTTCGTTAGGAATCCTTTCCAAAATCGAAACAAGTGGCAACGCAATCGCTTGAGATATTTGACCTGCTTTTTCTCGTACATATTTTGCACCAACTGAGAAAAAATCTTGGATCCGTCACTGGACGTTGTGTTTGTATCGGTTACTCTTTTTTTTTTAAATGTGTAACTTTAAATTTATATTAGTAAACACGTTGATCTTTAATATTTATTCTTGTGATTTCCCCCTTTTAACATATAACCATTAAATATGTTTACCTATCTTGTAAAAAAGTTTGTCGAATTAGAATATACATAAGAAAGAAAAAAATCTCATGTATGAGGTAAAAACCACGAGAGTCACGCAATACAATGACTTTTGAAAAATGTGACTTAGAAACCCCTCAAAATAAACATGTGCTCGCAACGTTAGCTTGGTGCAGTCAATCACGTAACCTTTGTCCCTTAGCCGGTGAAAAGTTGGCATGTGTTTTTTTTAATGTTCTTCCTTTCACTCTTTCACCTTAGCTAGTGAAGGAAAGTGATAACCATCAATGCTTTGAAAATCAGAAGTGTTAACAAACCAACATCTCTAGGTCGGAACGGTCTTACAAACTCGATGACAACATAAACCATTAACAATTTAACAATTAATAAAATATAAGAAGTATAAAAAAAACTATAATAAAATAAAAAATATATTAAGTAAATTAAATTACAAAGATACCATAATATAACTACATATTTTGTAACACTCAAAAACTTCAACCAAATTTTAACTTTACAAAACACGCGGAAGTAGGTCTCATTAGACACTCTTGACAAACAACACATGCTAAATACAACAAAATGACAACGACATAGTTTTGTTTAACACAACCGACCAACGCCTCACAATAACGAAAAGTTAAGTTTTAACATCCCAAAAGATAGTTCAAATAAGTTTAGTGACTCTCAACAAGTAGTCATAACCTAAACATTTACAACCAATCCAAAATATCGAGAATCCAACCACACCCGAAGCTTGACTCGAGACATCAACTCGGAGCTTTCCCTACAACAAAAAATATCACAAATAAACCATTAGTTATGATACAACAAGTCCTAATACCCCCCAAGTGTTCTAGGAAGAAAATTCAAAAATTCATCCAACCGACATCTGCCCCTAGACGCCACCCTGCACCATCACACCCAATTTTTCAGTTTTTGGCATTTTCGACGCTCCCGATTCGACCTCTAGTCATTTTAAACTACCAAAAACATTTTGTGAATGTTCTAATCACCTTACATCCATACCATACTTCTTTGTGAGGTTCTCAAGACCTCAAAGTATCACAAACGTCCGTGCGAAGTTCATGACCTCAATTAACTTCAGTGTGAGGTTCTTAGACTTCAAACACTACAATGCGATTTGTGAAGTTCATGACCTCAAATAACTACCGTGTGAGGTTCTTAGACTTTAGACTCCTCTATATGATACCATATTTACTCCCATGTGAGGTTCAAAGACCTCAAATCACCACGACAATAGTGAAGTTAAACATACAAACAAGTGTACACATACAATACCAAACCATCTTTATATCCCATACTTTATTTACCGACATATGGGGTTCAAGGAAATCAATCCCACACATTCCATTTGTGATGTTTAAAGACTTCAAAACACAATTCACTCTCTCACCCTTGCATTCAACATATTACTACAAATATTACTACATAAACAATTAGCAATGGAATTGTATGACCTACTCCTATCATTACTAAGTAAGTGTAAAGCACTTATCTTGTGCTTTAGATGATTCCAGTTTAACTTCAATCTTAGCCACATGATCACCTAAACAATTCATCTCAACTTAGTCCAGACATCCCAATTTACACCAATTGAGGTTCTAACACACTCCTAACACCAAATAACCAATATTAACATCTGTCTTGATTATGTTAACATAATAAAGGCCCCAACACCCTTCCATTACTTCCTTAACCCAAATGACCCATTAAGGAATCACCCAAGTTCCACCAAAAGTCTCATTTTACAAATCACCATAAAAATTGGGTCTTTATGGTTGATTGTGTGTCTGTTAAACTCTCATACAACATATTAATACAAATATTACTACATAAACAATTAGCAATCGAATTGTATGACCTACTCCTATCATTACTAAGTAAGTGTAAAACACTTACGTTGTGCTTTAGATGATTCCGGTTTAATTTCAATCTTAGCCACATGACCACCTGAACAATTCATCTCAACTTAGTCTAAATATCCTAATTTACACCAATTGAGGTTCTAACACACTCCTAACACCAAATAACCAATTTTAACATTTGTCTTGATTATGCTAACATAATAAAGGCCCCAACACCCTTCCATTACTTCCTTAACCCAAATGACCCATTAAGGAATCACCCAAGTTCCACCAAAACTCTCATTTTACAAATCACCGTAAAAATTGGGTCTTTATGGTTGATTGTGTGCCTGTTAACTCTCTAGACACTTATCCAAACTCAATTTTACATTCTAACATCATTAATACCACCATACAAAGGACAACAATTGGAGCAAAATCAGTTAAATTCCTAAACCAATTGAACTTGAACAGTAAAATTAAGATTTTCAATTTTCAGCTAACGAAACATTTTCCCCAAAAGTTCCTGATCAACAAAAAGCAAACCTAGCCTACCGATTCTCGACAATTTAACAAATTTCAAGCTAAAACCCTCTAACTGAGAATGGAGTACTGACTAACCCACATCTGTCATCTTTTTGGCTCACATTCGCAACCTCCGTAGCACCTGAAATTGGAGGCTTGCCGACACTAAAGGAACCACCGTGGTTACTCTTAGCAACCGTTTCACGCACAAAATCATTAACTCGGAGGTCCGATAACAGGGGACTATACCGGCTGACGCCTCTAGGCTTCCTGAAAACCCTCGGACCGTTCGATTTTGGAGTTCCGGCATTCAAACAGCCTTCCACCTTTGACGCATGTGGCGTACTTTGACCCCCGAGAGAGGAATAGATCTCGCAAAAGGGATTAGGAGATGAACCAGACATGGATCAGGAGGAATTGGAGGGATTGGTGGTGGAGAGGGGGGCGAGGGACGGTCTTAAAGGGAGGGTGGTTTATGGCGGTGGTGGTGCTCAGATCGGAGGAGGGGGTTGTGCGGTGGTCGGCTGGTGGTGGTGGTGGTGTTTGGCGGTGGTGGGCATCAGGTTTGAGAGAGAGAGAGAGAAGACATAGGGGCTTTATTATTTATGTTTATATATATATATATATATATATAACATTAAGTTAATTACACAAATAGTTCTTTAAAAGATGGAAAGACTATTTTGCCCTCATGTGAGTGGCATATGACTAGAGTTAACTGAAAAATTTAACGCCCGTTAGGCCAAAGGACGTAAACCGCAACAAATATAAACGTAAATGATGATACCTGATAATTTTTTTGCTAAAGGACTCAATCTGAAAAAGGGTATAAACATAAAGGACGATATTTGTAATTTACTCATAAATTTAATATGAACTAACATTTATCAGTTGTATAAAAAAATAATACCCGACTGGAAAAAAATGTTTTAAAAATTAACTTAACAGAATTTATAACTGTCACGTCAAAATAGATTTTTAAAGACATATTTTGACGCGTGTATGTGTTAACATATTATATTATATGTGTAATACACGGGTTTATTCAACTGGTGTAATACATAGGTTTTAAAGACATAAATTTTCATGACTTAGTATATAACATTACATTTATTCAACTCGTTTAGTACACGAGAATCTAACCTAGTATGTAATATATATAGGTTTTAGGAAGGGGAAATATGTAATTAAATTTTAGGGTTGGGTAAATATTTAGTAAAAGAACTTAGGTAAGAGAATGGGGTATACCCGTGTGATTATGGTGTGGTGTGATAATAAAGTGCACCCCACGTGGCGCCACGTCACTATCCTCATTATCACACCACCCATCACTTGGTAAGGGGTATATCCGTGTGATTGTGATGGTGTGATAATAAAATGTTATTTTTTTATTTAAATAAAATAAAACATAATATTTAATTAAAAAAATACATTAATTAAAATAACTAAAAAAACATTACTAAAAAAATACATTAATTCAAACAACTAAAAAAAACATTAATAAAAAAATACATAATAAAACCTACGCGATACCATGACGTTATTTGATCTTCTTTTGTTTTTTTTCAATAAAAAAACGTTGCGTGATGAAGAGTGAATCAAGATCCATGTCAATTCTTTTTCTAAAATAAAATATATATTAATCAAATTACAAAAAAAAATACATTACTAAATTGTAGACATGTTAATTGTTTTTCTTGATATATTCCAAAGAAAATTAAAAACAAAAATTCATATTTTGTCACGTGGGTTTGTATACTACTGGTTTTGTTAGGTGATGTTCATCTTGACCCACCTCCACCAAAGAAAACAGTAACATATGCGGTCGTTTCTCCCGTGAAAAAAATCACGGCAAGACATCACGCCATGAAAAATAAAACAAGGGGGCGGTGTTTGCTTGGTATCACGCCGTGATTGGTATTGCCACATAGGATCACGCCTTGGATTGAAGGAGTACACCGGATAGCCTAAACACATTAATAAATCTCACATTCACATTTATGAAAGCTCCGAACCCTCTAATTTTTAACTTTTTATCACCAAAACACCTTAATCAACGATTATTTGCCTTTCATTGAACACTGAACACCCTTTCATGCTCTTGTGTAGATCCAACCATGACAAGGTTTGTTATGTTTGAGATTTTACGATCAATAAACATGCGTAAATTAACCACCCGTCAATATCCACTTGACCGATGAAAATAAAAATTACATGTCTTAACTCCTCATGTGGTGGTTATGAGCATTTGGCCTCATATCGTGAAATTCTCGTTTTTTGGGTTGATGTGTCGTGTAATAGTTGGATAAACTTTTTAGAGAGAGGTGCAAATATTTTAAACACTCAATGGCCGGGTTATATTTAAAAAATATAGTCAAATTTCTAATTTGGCGTTCTTTTTAGTTAAAATGGCAATTTACATGATTTTCCAATAAAAAATTAATTAACTTCTTTAATACAAAAAGTGAGGTAATTTTATAGAAAATCATAAAAAGTAACCATTTTTCATGTGGGTTATACCTATATACAGGATCGGAAGTATGCCGCGCCGAGGTCGTTAAAATTTTAAGTAGCGGTATGGTACCCGAATGTTAAGTGATCACAGTCTTATTTCGAGGTTGACCTCGTTAGTTTAAAAAAATATATTTGTTCCTGAACCTTGAAAAAAATATAAACTTAAAAAAATTAATTCTATTAATTAAATCCATAACATAGATTTAATCAAGCTCATAAGTTAATTAACTCTAAGCCCATAAGTCTATTTAAACCTAATTATAAAAAAACCCAAACTAGCCTGTAAGTTATCCATAATCCATTAAAGGATTAATCCAACAGCCAACTAGCCTAATTAAAAAAACTCCCTTGCATGTCAGGGACGATTACGCTTCTATTTTAATTTCCAAATTTCTAGAGTTTGAAGTTTCCTGTCTCCTGCATCATGGACATCTTTATAAGTTCCGATAAAAAAACGAAATTATTGTCTTCCACGTACTCCACGATCAAAGAAAATAACCCATGCAAAGACGATTTCAATCCAAGCAAAAATGATTAGTGTGGAAGGGGTGGACAACATGTTTATCCTTGGGTAGGGGCGGGTAATAGGGGAACATCGCCGCAAAGACGACGGGTTGGGGCACCGGTTGAGTACATGGGTTCGCGAAGTCGTGGTTGGTTGGTTGAAAAGCTGAGTTTGTGAAGGCGGGTATAGGGGAACACCGTCGTAACTCATTCGGGTAGTTTAGGGTAAAAATCACGTGACATGACATGACGTGCTTTGGTTGGCTAATCCTTAGGATACTTAGGAGTTGAAGGGGTTCCACCCCCTCCACCCTTATGAAGCTAAAACAAGGTTAGTTTTCAAAAAAAGTTTATTCCGAACTTGAAATTTTAGGTTATTGAATGTTAATCTTCATTATTGATTCTTGTTTAGTAGATCATTTTCAAAAGATGAAAACTCGTAGAGAACAATAAGATATAATGTTTTTTTTTATTTCTAATAACATTGTATTTTTACAAGAAAAAATTATTGACGATGTATTTTCATTATCGTATCATATCTAATTATTATGTGATTGACGCGACCCAATCACCCAAACCGAACCAACCCCAAAAAATCATAGTGGGGAACTTAGAAATTTGAGCTTCGAAACAAAGTGACTCCACTGGAAAAAATTCCTTGCTCCATTACTACCTATATATCCATGAAAACAATTACATTATACACATGGGAGATACAAATCCATTCTCGTGTATCTACTTTCACTCATGTATCATATTTTAATCTCACTGTCTATATATCCATGAAAAAAACGACCATTAGGTAAAAAATTAATACATACCCGAAATGGACCCAAAGAATTATCCATTTTCTGGGCTAATCTGGAATGGAAATGGCGATAAAGTACTTGGGCTTGCTATTAACTCTCAAAGTTTAGATAACGAGGATCTCAAATTCATAATTCAGTTAAACAAATATGAAGACAGACTCTTCTATATTAAAGAGTTTTATTTTTAAAAGTGATCCGAACACACAAGAGGTATTTAAAATCAGAAGATTAATCAGTTGTTGGTTCGTTCATAACGTTGAACCATCTACTCATGTGAGTAGTGTTGTGGAACATTGCAAATTTATCAAAAGATGAGAGCACATCTGGTTTCGCATCATAGTTGCATGTAACCAACAATATGATACAAAATTACTGATAAGAAGTGGGTGGTGATCACTTGGCTAGACAAGACAATACTAATATATGGAATATATTAATAAATGTCTACTTATAGGGAAGAGATTCCAGCCTTTGGTTTACTCATGAACATCACATGAAATGAATAAAAATACATAAATATCTTATATATGAGATCATTAAATATGTTAACTAATTATTACCCTAAAAACAGTCACCAACCTTCTTAAAATTGACATGCTAACAACAACAACAAATTTAAAGAAACTAAAATGATCTAGTAAGATTAAATCTACTTACCAAATTAAGATCACAATTATGAGTCAATTCAAAATATCAAATCACATTGGTACCCAAGCTGTTGCAAAAACCACATTATGTCCTTTCCATGTAAGCACAAGATCATCTTCCTCCTTCTTCAACCCCCATCCAGCTGCATGTTCATCCAACATACCTTTAACCTCACCCACATTATCTTCTCCAAACCCAACCTCACGGAACCCAGTTGTTCTCATCCGCTGGACCCATCGCGCTCTCGGCTCGAGCCGTTCGATCCTATGTGACCCTTCTTGAGCTATCACATTCTCTATCTTCCAACAAATATCAGCTTCATACCATTGCCTTTGCTTGCTTCCTTTAGGTAAAAATGTGTCCACTATATCGTACGGAATCCATAAGTAATTAAAAGCTGACCTTAACCGGCAAACCAAGTTAGTTGATGTGAAATCGGCATCTTCATCAACTAAAACTACAAGGGCTGGGTTTAAGGTTCGGATTTGTTTCAAGAACATAGCTCTTGGTGTCACATCTTCGAACGAAAAGGGGGTGGTTGTTGTGGATTGATCTTCTGGTATGTAATGGAGCATCATGTGGCAGTTTATTATGAGTGCTTCGTGTGTATCGGTTACTAGGGTTTGAAGCTTTAGATGTTCGATTAGTGACGAGAATCCGTCTAAAGAGGTTGAAGGGATTACATTAAACTCCAAGATTATGTTTCTTGAACGTGCAAAGTTGACCAATTTAACCCCAAGTTCGTCATAGGAAAGATCGAGCATGGGAGGGACATCCTCGGTGGCTCCGGCAATGGTGAGCTTGACGAGTGGTGGACCGTCGGTTTTTCCGGCCATCGCGTCGATTAAAGTAGGGATTTGCATGCAATGTGTTAAGCTCAAGTCTACTATGTGGACAGTAGAGTATCCCTCTATGGCTTCGAGTATGGCGGTGTTAGCTGCCGTGAAACCAAACCGATGCCAGGGAGTCAAGTCAACGAAACTCGCGAGCTCAATAATCGAGAACTTATGCGTTTGAATAGTGATGTTTGAATTCGAAAGGGCGGCGGTTAGCATCTTGCAAGTCCCGGTTTTCGCAGCTCGAGCAATTAACGCTCGTAGGAACCCGCAAGTTAACCGTTGGTTGGAGTCGCCATCCGACGGCGCGATGTTGTTAAGAACCCACAAGATTTGTTGAGAGAGTGTGGCGTCGTTGCTTTCGATTGCGTTAACGCAACGAACAAGCAAGTGCTCCATGCAGTTGGTGTCACCAAAAGTTCCCAGCGCCTTATTAGGCGCTGGAA
This sequence comes from Smallanthus sonchifolius, assembly GCA_023525975.1. Classification (NCBI taxonomy): domain Eukaryota; kingdom Viridiplantae; phylum Streptophyta; class Magnoliopsida; order Asterales; family Asteraceae; genus Smallanthus; species Smallanthus sonchifolius. Next base: position 51,108,069 of record CM042041.1, on the reverse strand, counting down.
ACCCTGGCCACGGCCGCGTTCGTTGGGAAATTTGATTTGGGTTCATTGGAGTGAAGTTTTGGCATGGTTTAGTGGTCTGATGGTGTGGTATTGTTGGAAGTGTTTCAGTAAACTGCATCATGAGAGAGAGAAAGAACTAAAAGATAGAGAAATTAAGAGGGGAGATGGTGACTGGACTAGAAAGTGGTACCTCTTGTTACTGGTATATTGGGATATGAAACATGAATTGAGGGTAAAAATCCAAAGAAAATAGACTTATCATTATGCTAAATTCTTGAAGATTCAAAAGAGGTAAAAAATAGGTATGTCGGTTATGGGCAAAACAGCTTTAGTTTCATGAGAAAACGATGTTGCATAATAGGGTTTTTAGGCTACAATAAGTGTTTAGAAGCACAGGTTGCAGTGGTGATTCTACTGTGTCTGATATCTTGGAACTCTGTAATATAAAGGAGAGGAGGAGGGAGGAGGAAGGAGGATGACGATGGTGTTGGAATTTGGTGGCATGTGAGGGTTGCCGGCCATTGGTTTGGAGGTATATGAGAGTTGTGTTTTTTGTCATGTAATGTGTAGTGAGATGGATGTATAGATTGAGTGTAAGGCAATGCTTTTTAATTTGATTTCTACTTTTATTATATTTTCTTATCATATATACATAATATCTTTTGACTCTAATTTCATTCTTTTTGGATATTAAAAGGTACATGTCAAATATGGTAGCAACGTACAAATTGGAACCAATAATTATTTTGTAAACGTGTTTTATGATGAGAAGTGGAAAATTAAAAAAAAAGACAAAGTATTGAGAAAGAAGATTACTATATAATATTCTAGAATATTAGTCAATTCGTTCTTATAAATCTAAATTTTATAATTAAGACTAGACAAATTTTGAAAATTGATATTTAGATAATATATAGACTCCTAAAATAAACCCATAAATTAGACACTTTAAATATTCACATGTTTTTACAATAAAAAGATAATTTAAATAAACTAAAACTAGGGAAAAATTGTCAGGCGGCTCCTGATAATGAAGTTCCGGTTCGACAGTCAAAGAAAACAGACTATGACATTTGTCACATGATCCGGCTCGTTGAGATGTTTAAGTCCATTACTTATAGGTCTTGTAACTCTAAACAAAGTGAAAATTATGACCATTTTAAGTTGAAATCCCTTTTGTAACTCCTTTACACTTGTCCACTTGCCCTACGTATGAATTTGTCGTCTCTCGAATAGCTTCGTATTAGGTTAATGGGTCTTTTTTATAATTATAATATGAGTGATTTGAAAAAAAAAACGTCCCTTAGGTTTGATCCAAAAAATCACTTTTTCGTCTAACAAGAAACTTTTTAACATTTTGATCCACCCAAATTTCTGATTTTAACAGTTTCCGTCCAAATAAAAACTTTTTAACACTTTGAGCGACCCAAATTTCTGATTTTAAAAGTTTATTTCCAATTCACTAAAGCCTGTTAAAGAGTCCATTAAATCGCCCACACGTGCCCTTCACGTGAGGGGTATTCTGGTCATTTTATCCGAAGTAAATTACAAAAATCGCCCCTAAGGTTTGGGCCAAAAATACCTTTTCGTCCAATTAGAAAAGTTGGTACCAAATTGACATTGCCCTAATTTCTAACCCAAATTGCAACTCTTCTTCAAATTCTTTGTTTTCCTCTACAATACTAAATCCTTAGGTCTCGTACTCTTCACACGTTTGAAAGTGCTCGGTGGCTTCAACTTCTCCTCGTTGGGGCGCCTTGCGCATCATATCCCTTGATCTCGAATCATAGGGTTTATTATCACTTGCGTTGTTTTTCTTGGCATTGTTCTTGCTTTTGACGGACTCTTTGGTGGAATCTGGCGGGGATGAGCGTTCTCCGGTGGCCATTTTATCCAGACAGTGGCTATAACATATTGTATGAAGTCGTTACGTCTGATATCGGGAGCGGTGCTCTTATTTCCCATTCAAAATTTGCACCAAATCCAAAACCTTAATCATCTTGGATTTAAACGACCGGATCACATTTGCCACAATAGAGTTAAAGTTGTGTGATTTGACCATACATCTTAAACATGATATTATATGATTTTACATTTCCGAAGGTGAAATTCTGATGAGACAAATTAGCGTTTACACGCAGGAAGGAAATTTGAAACTCTCAAATTTAGAAATGAAATTACTGGAAGATGTGAAGTAATTCTGTGACAAACTGCACGTTACTTGCAAACAAAAACCCTAATTTCACGTGAAGAAGAATGAGAAGTTTGGGGGCATGGCCAAATGAAGGATTTTAAAGTTTTGAGATGAAAACATCATATTACCCCTCACGTAACATGCATGTGAAGGTTACTTAACAGGCCGTTATCAAATCGTTAGTGAGGATGGAAACTGATAAAACCATAAATTTTATTAACTCAAAGTGTTACTCTCAGACGAAAAGTGTTAATTAGACCAAACCTTAAGGACGATTTTGGTAATTTACTCTTACATATAATAGAATGTTTTAGCCTTAACCGATACTACAGTCTAGTCACCGTGGACCCAGGCTAGAAAAGAAAAAGAAGTATTAAAGAATAGATGGAATGACATGTTCCAATCATCAGCAACTGGATCCCCACTTGAACCATGCCCGTGAGTCATTTCCAGCCATGCCCACCACACAAGACTACACCAATTGCACCACACTTCAATTTGTCCTATCAAAGTTTTAGGTTTAAGTTGTAAATTTAAAACATGTTAATCTATGTGGAGATCAAGAATACTTTGCATAAAATTTATGAACTAATTAGACAAAAACTCATGTGACAAGTCCGATATCAACATCTACCGAAGAACATTCTTTGAAAGGCGACATCTTGCCAAATGATGGTTCTACAAGAGGCTATAACAAATGATGTTACAATAAACACCATAAGAAAGCTTTGAGAGTGGTCCTTCCAAAATATCCCTAGAGAATCTTAAATGCATCAAGTCTTTGATCATAGCTCCAGAATGTATTCTATGGTATTTTCCAATAAAAGAGTATGATTACATATGTTTTTATGTGAAAGCGATTAATAGTTTATGGTCTTTAATGTATTTTGACGTCTCTGAGAAAGCTTTTAAAGTTGAAATGACATTGGATGTTCTTTAATTATGAACTCCATGCTTCTTTTAAACATCACTTGATGGCAAATTTCGGGTTTGTTTTGTGTTATTGTTATTTAAGTTTTTGATATTTCTGGCAAGAAAGAAAAATTGTCTAGTTCATGTGAAAATACTTCTTTTACATATACATAAAATTGTTGATATCATATTAAATTTGAAAAAAAGTTCTATTTTATATCCTAGGCTATGATATTTATCAATGTTTCTTGATTTATCTTATCTTTAGGGCACACATTATATCTACACTCAAAACATTTCTTTTTACACCCCAACACCGATACAACTTGTATAGGGCCATACGAGTCGTATAGGTGTGGCGATGTCAAAATATTTGTCTGCTGTCCTATACGACTCAGCGGTGAGAGAGGTCTAATCACTATCCGAGGCTGTGGCGGTGGCGGCGCTGTCTTCTACTGCTCCGCCAGTGACTTCTCACCCTATTGATGTGGTTATGGCCGCGAAATGGTCCTCCCCTTATCCAGTGACCATCTAGGCTGACTACCAACAACCAACATGACCATATGTGGTTGTGCACTCCACATATTACTGATCGAGTAATATAAAGTTTGGTAAATTAACCAAGAACATGATTCGTTCCTTTGATACATTTTTTTGCAAAAAAAAAATCTTCAACCCTTCCAAGTGAACGGCCCTGTGTTTAGTGGCGTCGGTCGTCATTTGCTTCTTCGAATTCGCTACTTCTTCCACCATCTCTCCCTGGTTGTCGCCCTTTTCTTAATCTGTCTATTCAATAATGTTCATGGTTAATGATTCCCTTGATCGATCAGACAACTCCAATTGATTTAATTGATCGACACCTTTAATTTCAACGCACTTTGGCCGTAGATTTCTTGATTGGATCGAGTAAAACTGCTCTGATACCAATTGCTAGAAATCAGGAGTCAAATCAGTTGAACAACAGACACGAACTTGAACTTTCGATTACAATGTTCATATCGTAAATTCTACAATCGACACATACATGTATTTATATACCACAAACCGTTGCTTCCAAACAACACATTGCCACATTGCTTGGAATCGAGCGGTTAACCCGAGATCACTTAATTACATTTAACTCCTCTTAATTACAATATGACACTATGACACCTAAAACATACCTTACGCTAATGACACTTAGACCCCTTTACTTAAAATTTAGTTTAACTTACTGTACTTCCAACCATCATGCTTAACTCTTGACCTAAAATTCTATACAGACTCCAACGTCCAAAGGTTGCCTCTCACACTCTCGTGATCGTGACGAAAATTTTAAGAAATCATAATTCACAACTTAGCATCATCTTTTACATTTGCAAAGAAATTTTATATATTTATTTGAAAGTATATATTAGAATCTTTCTTTTGTAATTTGAAATTTCCTTAATTACTCCATTTGAATTAAACTAAACTTAAAAAAAGTACAAGTGAAAAGGTGGGCATGTGGAGGTATATCTCAAAATTGTAATCATACATAGAAGAAGGTAAATGCTTGAAAACAAAATATTGAAAAGGCATTTACACAACTTTTAATGGAGTATGGAATAATCTCCATGCACACACAAACGCGTCCATCTGGGTAATACCTATAGACATTCTTCATGTTTTTCTTGTCTCTTTCTTTCCTTTTTTATCCAGGATTATTTGTTTAACCACTTGTGGAATCATTTTCTAATGTTTTTCTTTATTTAGACGCCATTTCACCAAACTGCTAAATATTTATAAAAACTAAAGTTGTGACTTGTAATTGAAAATTCATTAAATAAAAACGTGAATCACACATCTAAGTTGTGGTTTATTAACTAATTAAATAAAGTTGGGATAAAAATACGTGACATTTTCATTTGTATAAAATAAAAGTTATCAGCTATGCACTTAAATTCTCAACTAGGGTTATAATGAAAGAAAATCGCGAGAAAAGAAAAGGGAATTGAAGGATTAAGAGATTTTTTTTAATATATATTTATAGTGTTAACTCTACTAACATATAATTAAAAATTATTATTGTATATAGTGAACATGTTAATGATTGTAGGTTAGAAATTCATGTATTACACAGGTTAAAATAAATTAAACTTGTTGTAAATAAGTAGTTTTTATGAATATTAATGTGTTGGATGTTAGCAGTCATTTGTGAAATAAAGAATAACGAATATACAAGTATTATAAATAAAAAATAATAAGGATTTATGAATTATAAATAACAAATAATGAAGATTTAATAATTATAAAATTATATTTTAAGATAAAATATAATTAAAATTTTCTTATGTTTTAGTAAGTTTTAATAAAATAATATAATAAACTTTAGATACTTAATTATTTAAAACTATTATTATTTAATAAAAGAGAGGGGGGAGAGAAACAAAAATCTAGAAAACAAAAGTCGATACGTGACATATAAAACTAATAATTTATTATAATAAAAATCCGGACACATTCAAAGATTACTTTAAAAAATATGACTAAAGTGAGTTATTGATCTACAACAATAATAATGGTGCTAGTGACATACATAAATCTCTTTTACTTTTTATGTTCTATCGTATGCATGATCATCTACTTTTTATTCTTTATAAGAGAAATAAAAAAAGAAGTCACATGTATCAGGTTTTACTAGTATTTCTGTCCCGGTGTTTTACGGCCGGAACAATTTTATAACAAACAACCAATCAGTACCTGTTTAAAAAGTTTAAAGAGAAACGGTTATGTGTAACATTTAATAACTAGATTAAACTATGAAAAAACTCCTTATTAGATACTCCTACTACTGATAGAAACGTGACCGACAATAACCCTTGAGAGTCCTGAAACATCCATAAAAACAAAGTTACGTTCATAAATGCTTCAAACATTTAAACAAAAAAACAAATATTTGTATTCCTAGGAGTGCGAGAAACGTAGAAATGTGTAAATCTTATCCATGGGGATGAAAGAAAATAGGAATTAGAGTAAGCAGCGTCATGTGACCATATGCACATATACACATCACATGCATGGTTTTGGAATAGGGTCATTAAAACATTCCCACACATCCATGTGAATTATGCTTCAAAAAACCTTTTTTTTTTATTTGTAAGAAACTTTTCATTTTCAAAATATGTACATAAACTACTTATTTATATTATTTAATATTTTCTTAAAAGGATAATTGTGATAGTATGTGTGTTTTGTTCGTTGTAATTTAATAGAATTTTTGGAATAGATTTTTTAGTTCATTTTGGTTAGTAGAATTTATTAAAACTAAACTTTAAATAAGGATAATATATTGACAGCATTGCTAAACAAATGAGTACTATAGACAGAATGTTATCAACGGTTTACCTACGAGTTCTAACAACTTTTTTTCTTTAAGAAAATAATAAAGATAACGATGGACTACCAACACTTAGAAACAATTATGGCATTGGTTTTGCCACAAATAGTGTGTGATTGCCGACGGAACAAAGCTGGGAATCTTCTGATTTCATCATCTATTAAAGGAACTGATTGCACAAATGTAAAGTTATTTTATTTGTATGTGTTTTTCCCTCCTGGTTATTTTTTATTTTATTTTTTTGAACGACTTGTTCTCTCCTAGTAATTGAGACTCGTGGGCTCACATATAAATATAGTTTATTATTTTGTGTGTCGAAAATCAGGTTTTGTGCACTTGCAATAAAGAGAAGGGAACATGTTCCCTCGGGTAACTCATCTCGCCGCCCAGCATCACTTTCATAACGGGGTGCCGGTCTTCATATCATCCGGGTAACTCATCTCACCGCCAACATCACCGTCCATCATATTTACCTACCCTTAATTTGAATCTGCATACTAGAAAGTCAGCTACGTTGATGAGTTCTAGCTTTAACATAAAACCTTAACTTCAAATATTTACCAAAACATAACATTTAATTTCGTTAATAAAAGCGTACGTAAACATGCAATAACATAACATAACATAACATAACATAACACAACACATAAGTCAACAAACACATTGAATCTGCGCAATATCGTAACCGTCAATTCCAACTTCAAGTATGATACCTCATAGGGCATCAGTACCAAACTTCAAGCTTGACACCACAAGGGTGACACGTACCAAACTTCAAGGATAATGTTAATCCCCATGGTGACCGTCATCACCCCAGTTGTACTGCATCCCATACTCATAACCTCGATTCCCTAAGGAATCATGGCAGATTCATTCGTTTGTGACTTTCATAAATATTTACTTCTTTTACTTCAAAACTTCAGTCAAGGCATTCATATGTTTGATTAAAAATCATACATGTTCGTAAACATACTTTGGCAAAACATTTCGTAAAACACATTTATATCTTTCCATCTTAAACATCGTTTCGTAAAACGTCACATCGTTACGTATGCACACCACCCCAAAAATATTATTTAAAACATTTAGAAAGGGCTCTATAACTCACCTGATAAGCTACTCACGGTTGTCCTAACGAAAGTCCAATACGCGTCAAACACGATCTGAATTGATTAATTAAAATACACATCAGACCCCATCCCGACTCTAATGATTTTAACCATTCTAATCTAGGCGAATTTAGGGCTAAGTTCGCCCAATTGAACCAAGCGAACATATCTAGCCAACTTGCTAAGTTCACTTATCCTTGCCATTTGGCGAGCATGCCTTAGCAAAATTAACAGGTTCGCTTCAATCAAAACTTCAGCGAACATACCAAGCGAGTTTACCAAGTTTGCCAGCCATAGGCTGGCAGCAAACTTATCAAGTTCGCTTACCACCCCAGGCGTAGTTGACAAGTTCACCTGTGGGGATGTCTTCGTCGTCTTCTTCCCTAAGAACCCTATGTTTTTGTATGCGGGTCTGATCTCGTCAAGATCCGAACATTTTTTATGTTCAAAATGTTTGCTTATCACCATGGTTGCAAAAGTCGCTAGGCGCTGCCAGGTCGGTCGACTGGGGAGTTGCGAGTACTCGGCCTAGGCGGGGAGTACTCGGACATGGTAAATTACAAAGAAATTAATTTTCGGAAAATTATATATATGTCAAAGATCATAAGTTTACTAATATTTATAACAAAATTTGTAAATATCAATGTAAATAAAAAAGATACATGTTTAAATACTAAAGTATTTCAAAAATTGATATTCATTATTTAATATTATAGACATAATAATTATTTAATTCTCGTCTTCCAATTTATATCGTGAAAAACATTAAAAATCCAACAAAAATCGGTGAAAAATAGCAAAAACTAGTTAAAAACAGCCAAAATCGGTGAAAAACAGTGAAAATCCGAGTTGGACTGAGTTGGCCCGAGTTGGACCGATTCCGAGTAGTGTTGACCGAGTTGAAGAAAAGTGCCTTGGCACTCTACCGAGTACCGAATACTCGCCGAGTACTCGGCCGCCTAGGCCGAGTTTTACAACACTGCTTATCACTCTAGAAGCTAGATATGTGATTATCTTGAAGTTTCATACGTAAAAACGATGTCTTTTTTACCCAAAACCCGAAAACCCCATAGTGAATAAAAACTCAGATCTAGATCAAACCGTTACCTGTATCGAGCTTCTGGTTTGGAGGTTATCTTCACGAGCATATGAGGATCCTTCGGTTGAAATCTCGATTCAACCCCACACTTTCTCTCACTAGATTTGCAAAATGAGAGGTGTGGGGGAGGACTTGGGCTATTAAAAGGAGAAGAACCCTCCCCCTAAGTTCGATGGGCCCATCCCTGGCTCGGCCCATTGGCTTCGTTTATTCCATTTGTGGTGTACCCGATCCCATTATTATTATTATTTTGTCATTATTTTTGGGATATTACAAGTCTACCCCCACCCCTACAAAAGGTTTCGTCCTCGAAACTTGTCATTAGTCAAACATGTAATGGTATGACTCCCTCATTTATGTCTATGTCTCCAAAGTGACTATCACGCAAAGTATTTAAACGAACTCAAGAATGGGGAAGGCATCACCCAGGTTAAGAATCCTACTTGTGAATCTTGGATTTCTCTTGGTTAAAGAAACTATGGTGGAACCAGGATCTTAAAATACGACACCCTCAGACAACCTAGTGGATCCCTGATCATTCTCCGGGTGTGACCTGAAAGGAAACCCTAAGGGGCGTAGTGTCGCACAGCGGAGTCGAAGAGCACAAGCATGTAATGTTAGTTTTCATTCGTTTAAAGAGTTACTGTTGTTTTGCTTTGATCTACTGCTAGGGTTTTGGGTTCATAAGAGTGGTCGGTTGTATTGATGTTCACTAGTGGTATTAGGCGGCCGGCAATGGCTGGCGATGGAGGTGACGACTGTTATAGCGTACGACGGGGGGATGATGGTGGTGGTTACAGACGGTACTACATGACAATGATGAGGGTGGAGTGCTATCACCGGGAAACCGTAAACGACGAGAGGAGGGTGGCAACCGATAAAGATGACGACGAGGACGACGACAGGGTGGCTGGAATGAGTGACCACAGCGGTGGTTGGCAGGAACGATGCAGGCCGAAGGCTGGCAAGATTCGGTGGTGATGGGTTGCCGATGAGAGAGAGAGACATGGTGAAGGTGCGGCGTTGGCAGTGGTGGCACGGCGCTGTGATGGCTCCGACGACTGTGGAGTGAGGTGGCAGCAATGGATGAGGTTGTGGTAGGGGACGTGATGCCGGCAACGGGCGGTGGAGGTTGTGGCGGCGCGGCAGTAGGGGCAGTGAGCACGGGTATAGTCGGGAATGATGGAATCGGCTAGGAGGAATGCAACAGTGTGGAACCCGGATGATGCACGACCGGTTAAGGCTGTGACTAGACAAAGGAGATAATGGTGGGTCTCGGCGGTGTGCTCAATGGTGGATCACGGTGGCGAACGGGGGTGGGGGGAGAGTAGAATCGAGTAACACCCGAGTAGGGTTTTCTGTGAACATGGAGTTTGCATGTTGGGTTTTAGACGTGCGTAAGGGGTCTCGGCTCGGGTACTCGTAACCCACGAGACTAACACGTTGCATGGCATGTAAACATGCATGCATGAGGGTTCTAATCGGGTTCAGGATAACCCAGATTAAGCTAAGTTCAATATATTTAAATAGAAACGACACATGATTAGAACGTTAACTTACTATGTGATTAAACGTTAACAGGTTCGGGTTCGTACGAGGAAGCTTTGCAGTGCTTGTAGGGATCGTCAAACTAGTGAGTTTCTAATCCCCCTCTTTTAAACGTTTTACTGTTTTGGGGCTCTCGTACATACTTTCATGAGGTGTTAATATAATTAACCGTGTTAAGGGTTTCGGGTTCTAACCCGATATGTTTTGGAGTATAAAATGCTTATTTACGAGTCGTAGGGTTTATGGTGTGTTCGTAGAAATATGTGAGCTATTAATATGTGATGTGATATGGGTAGATCAGGGATGATTTCATGTGGGGTGTATATATATATATATATTGTTTTAGTATCATGTGTGAGGTAGAGGTGCAGATAACGTGTCGTGTATATGATGTGTGATATTATGTGTTTATATTTGTGTGACGTGTTTGCATTGTTGTCCGTATGACATGGCAAACGGGATTTGTGAAGGATAAGGTCCTTCGGGATGTCACCAACGATGACATTTATTTACAGGTTAAAGATGAGCTCAGGGTGCGTCGATCGCCCCGAGGAGGGTGCAGTGACGAGGTAAGTGTTTACATGGGTATTTATATATATGTAGGATTGCATGTAAATGTCGAGTTATATTGATTATGCATATGTGATATTAATGCGGTAATGTTAGTGTGACGTGTAGGTTTTATTATTGCGGTATGTAGAGTTAGACTGCCCGATGAGTCAGAACTTGTGACGTGACATGTATAAGAGTCGTGTCAGTTAATTGTGAGAGTCTTGGTTAAGGCCAGGTATGTTAATGTCTATAGTATGTTGTGTTAACCAAGTGTCGAGTTGATACTTGTTCTTGGGTGTGAGTTATTAGTATAGTAAGTTAAGTCTATGTCAACGAGATGGTAATGTTATTACTATTATTATTATTACTAGTAGGATGGATTTAGTCCCGGGTGATGAACGGTTAAGGGATGTCGTGGGATGTCAGGGGGTTAACTATTCGTTAATAAATCATAAAACTATTTTGTAAGGACCAAAGGGTCCGGAGTGGATTAAGCTAATGAATGTAACGTGATGGTTTTTGTTCAAATTAAACTATTAGAACTCACTCAACGTAGCTGACTTTGTGTGTGCGTTAGATTGTAAGCATCGTGTTGACGTATCTTGGCTTCGGAGCGGTACTACTCGGAATGGTGTGCAGGCATTCGTGAGGTATGTTGAGTAACCTTAAATACTAATAAATGATTTTCGAAAGACTTCCGCTGTAGTTTAAATAATAATAAATGTGTTTTAAATGATAATGACCCGTTATGAGAACTAACTGTATGATGCCCGGGTTGGGGTCTTACAAAACCTCCTTTCAAAGCCTTTACACCTAGACGCCAAATACCAAAGACAACCCGACTATCTCTCACATTTCAACTATCGAGATAGGTAGAATACTTAGCTCTAACTAATTCTTAATCAACGTTCTTATGGATTACTTAGCTCTAGAAAAACCATAAAGTAATTAAAAACACACAGTAAATGACCTAAATATGCAACTATAACTGAAAGACATTCAACAAGAAGCATATGGAATAATGATCAATCACAAATCAGAACTAAATACGCATACACATCAGATCAATTGTAAAAAGGTTCATTACAATAGCATTAACCCACCAATATGCAACCAAAAACCAAGAAATCACCATTCATCACAATGTATTCATCAAAACCTAGGTAGCTATAGTAGTTTAGCCAACAATCATGTTCAAAAACAGTAAACAAGTCTTAATATTCAAGAACATAACATCAAACAAACTGGTTAAACACAAGATAACGAAGAATGATAACCGAATGATTGAAATATAACCAATACGTCTTCACCAGCTTTAATCCCTTGCTCCAATCGCCTTCTCTACTGCCAAAATCACCAAAAGTCTCTTGCTTGACGTCTGAAAGTCGAACCCTTGATAGAATGGCATAGAAATCTTTAAATACTTAGTTTTAGGGTTTTTGCCGTAATTTTAGATCTTCGCGTGTCGTGAAGCATCAATTAGAATTCTTAGTGTGGCGCCAAGGACAAAACAGTCGGGCACCCGATTTCATGAATGTAGGTCTTGGCGACATGTGAAAATCTGAGCCATGATCTTAACGAAACTCCAAGAACTTGGCGACACGCGAAGATCTGAGCCATGATCTTGGCGACACTCCAAGAATTTGAAATCCAGAATCTGTTTTCTTTTTCATTCTTTTCCTCGTGTGCCCGATTCCTTCAATATTTTGTTTTGTTTTACACACGAATACCTGTAAACACATCACAAACTAAGTACGACACAAAAAAGAATAAAAATGGCTAATTAAATAACTAAAACACATAAAAGTGATAAGATAAACGGATGTGTTTGCAAAACATCACCTCTCTCTCACACACACCCCTCTCTCCCTCTCTTGGTCGCGACCACCACCATCTACAAACACACTTAGCAACGTTCAACCCTCCACCAACACAACCACCACCGCCCTCTCTCTCTTGGTCGCCACCCTCTCTCGCTCCCTACACACTCTCTGTTTCGGTCTCCGCCACCACCATCAACTAATACAACCACCTCCAATACCACCATCTAGTTGAGTATAAAACCATGTTTGTTCTAATTTGAGAAAAAAGTATGTTTAATGAAATTATCATTGTAACATCCTACTTTTCATGTGTCCAACCTAAAGAAATGTATTGCTAATGAGAACCTCCATGTACCTCTTAACGATGTACACATTGATGACATGATGCACTTTATTGAGAAACCTGTGAAAATTATGGATCGTGAGATAAAGCAACTCAAGCGAAGCCGTATTCCAATTGTCAAAGTTCGTTGGAACTCAAAACGATGTCCAAGTTCACCTGGGAACGTGAAGACTAGATGAAACTCAAGTACCCTCATCTCTTTCAAGACCCTACAGCCTATACTAGTTGAATTTCTGGGACGAAATTCTCTTAACTAGGGGAGACTTTAACATCTGTGATTTTCATGTTTAACTTATCATGTACTAGACTTATTTAATCAATGCAAATCATTTTGAATGTCTTTTCACTTGGATTATTTCTATACGACATACTTGTTTATCATACGCGATCTACTACTTGTTACCCATCATAACCCGTTAACATACTTGGATTATGTCTTACATGCTTATGGATGGCCTAATCGTGAATTGGGCCCATTTTAGGCCCAATATGCCCATCATAACCCGTTAACAATCATGCAAATGTCAAATATGTTAAATTAATGTTGTTATACCTTGTTACACTTGAAACGTTCAACAAAAGCTTGTAAATCTATGTATTGCGCCTTTGCTGCTTGTTACGCCCTAGAAAGCCCGTTTTCTCTTTCGTAGATCGTTAATTACCGTACGCGACTAACATAACCTTAACTTAAATATTTTTAGCTAAACATACTCATTTTGTTATGACAATCAACTTTCATATTGAAAACATTTGCCAATTTCGCTTAAAAATGCTTAAAATCACGAATTTCGAATGCGCGCACTTCCTCTTGGACCAATTTCGCCAAGCTAGGACCCAACCCACTTCCTCTTGGACCTAGTCCAAACAAGAAATTGCAAAAACCCATCCCCATTCAAGCTAATTTTCATAGATAAAGTGTTTTCCATGACATTCCATTTTTACAACCCTTAATCCCTAACTATAAATACAAGGCCTTGGAGACCCCTTTTTCTTTTGTAATTTGTAAGCAAGAGAAGCCCTCTCCCTCACCCTTGAAGTTTTCAAAAACCTCCTAAAGGTTCTAGGAGTTTGAAGATCAAAGCAAGTAAGCATACTCTCCTAATTTCAATAATCTTTCTTCTTTTGTTAAATTCTTCTTCGTCCCCTCAATCTTTTTTCTATTTTCTATTCATGATCACTTGATCATGTGAACCCGCAGCCTTATAAACCCTCTAATAATATTAAATAAACTAAAAAAAATCAAGCTAACATCACCTGCTAACAAACAAAGGATCCCGTTTGCAATGGCGGCTATGCCGTCGCATTATGTGAATCCTCAAGACAACTATTGCAAAATTAGCTCTGTCGATGCTTTAGTATGTTCTTGATAACTTAAAACATGTTAATAATTATGTATTATCACTTATATGAACTCACACGCTAATTTAATATAGAATCCGCTTGCTCGTGTCGGCTATGGCGGTTGCATTATGTGATTCTCCAAAACGCTTCTGTGAATATCATGGCTAGACCGGTGACACGGGACGTTTTGGCTAACCTAATCTGATTATATTATAATAACATAATAACATTCGTCTAATTTTTTATTTACGCATTAGGTAACCTTAAAACCCTAAGCGGTCCACTTAAGTGCAACCGTTGATTGTGGAAAGAAAATGTTCTGATTTTAACTAAGCATAACTTAATCATAATTAAACGAAACTGAATAAACTCAAATTCCACGACGTAGCTCGTCGAATTGTGTTTTGAACCATAATTGGCTCGTTTTCTAATTCAAACTTACGAATCCGTAGTAGCCAAAACGGGACAGAAACTTTTTTTCAGTACCTTCTGTCTGGTTTGACTATTTTGGCTATGATCCTAGTCTCAAACAAAAAAACTTTCTAAATGAAACTTCTTTGGAACGATTTAGCCAAAACATGCACGTTTGGCTATGATCCTAGTCACCTATAAAATTTCATAATTTTTGGACATCGTTTGATATTTTTAACATGCACGTTTCTGTTAAGCTCTTATGCTGTCCAAATCTAAAAATTTACAACATTAACAATTATATATTCAATCCTCTATTTCTCGCATCTGTTAACATTCTAACTTCCGATAAACATCATCCAAAACCCTAATTAACTATATCATGATCTTTTAGGGCGTTGATCTAAACCATATAACTCTCGAGTTTTGCGAGTCAATCAACAAAAGTGAGTTTTACATAGCCCCTTTTTACATTTTGCAGTTTTTGGGGTGAAACATGATTACACTTTGAACTCTTTGCAATTTACTCATATACAATTCTATAACATGATGTTATATGTTATTTGTGCTTTATGCTTGAATGCTATGAGTTAAGACTATATATACATGACACCCGTACAATAATTAACTCAGTACAAGCCAACGGTTAACATTGATAGATCTATTGTGTCTGACAAACCCACCCAAGTAGGGTGTTTGTTACCGACTCTACACTAGGGTAACATGCGTGTTATGCCTCAACAGTCACAAGGTTTGATTGTACACTTAGTTTAACTATAGATTCTCCATAAATGCCTTATATACCATGTATCGTATGACTTGTATAAAACATTTTGAACTATATTTGTGGTGTCAAAACCTATGTATGCTCACCAACTTTTTAGTTGACCTCGTTTTCATCATGTTTCAGGTATTAATGTTTGAGATTAAGATCAAGTTGCTTCACTTAAGTTTGAGGACCTAGTATTTAAATTTAATGAGCTTATTCATGTAATTTCCATTCCTATATTGTTGGATTTGATGTTTTAATCTATGAAATTAAATTGGTTGTTTAAATATTTTAACTTTAGTAAACCATGAGCTTTTGAACAGTCTATATGTCCCGCCCTGACGCATTCCGCCGTCGGTTGGGGTGTGACAATTATTTTGTGTGTGTGTATATAACTTGGTATGCAGAATTAAGTATTGAATTGTTATTTAAAACGGTTATGTATGTAATTAAGTTGATTATGTGATTATGTATATGGCATTGTGATGTAGTACTATGAATAATTAGATTATGGTCTATACGTATTAGGGTTTGATTATGTTTACTAATTGTTTTGTATATAATAATATTGGTTTTGTGAACATATTGATTGTCTATTGGTTTTTCTATTGCTTCTAATGTGACAGGTTTAGGCATTATGGTTAGACATTGGTTCTATTTTTTGGTTTTATTTGTGAGACAATGATAACCTCCATGTATTAGAAATTTATAATATCGTTATTTGAACATTGTTTGTGGGAAGAGTTGGTAGATCATTATTTGTGGGTTTATTAGAAGCAGTGTTCTCGAAAAAGAGAAGCATCCTTAATTATCTTAACGACATTAGAGTTGAACAGAGTCTACATGCGTAGAATAGATGTGAATCCCTGTTTCTTTCTGAATTTTTCTTCACTAATTCGTTAAATTTCGTTTCTAATTACTTAATCATGTGTAATGTTCTTATAACCAAATAGTTCACAACAAACAAAAATATGTGAGTTGCTAATAGAATTGTCAAAAAGAGTTCACTTTTGAAACCACATTGGTTGATTTAATTGTATGATATTTTTATGTTTATCAAAGTTTCTTACAAATCCATGTTCAAGATTCACAATGTCACACTCTTTATAATTGTTAGGACAATTCATTACAAGTTGAAAGTGACTTAATGGTTCTTATGGTTGCCAAGTTAGAATATCAAGTGCCTTCCTATGGAAGGCCTCAATATTGTAATGTATCACAAAAATGAAACGGAATTAGTTAACTCAACTTCACATGCATGTGTTGCCATTGATGGTATATGGAATGTTGGGGATATGATTACTCTGCATGGGCCATCAAAGATTTGATCCTCGTGAGGATGTTTGGTTCAAAGTGTTTTACATTCACATATATGCAAGAGGTGTAATCATGGTGGACAGTATAAAAAAAGAGGAAACACAATCGTAGCATAATATGTGGATGGGATTATGCGATTCGAAGGTCGAATGTTGATTCCAAGACTTAGAGAAATCCAAGAGAAAGTACTATATGAGGCTCATAAGTCCAAGTATACTATGCATATAGGAGCAAATAAGATGTTTTAAAATTTGAGGAGTCACTATTTGTGGCCAGGAATGAAGAAGTCAGTAGCACAATATGTGAACATATGTTTAACTTGTATCCAAGTTAAGGTAAAGCATCAAAAACCATATGGATATTTGCAATAGAAGAGATACCAAAGTTGAAATGGGATATAGTGACAATGGATTTTGTTAAAAAAGTCCTAAAAACATCGAAGTAGCATGATGCTATATGGATCATATGGAAAGATTGATCAAGTTGGTGTATCTCTTATCGATAGGAGAAAGCTATTCAATGGAAAAAGTTGGTATATTTTTATGCAAATGAGATAGTGACACGACATAGAGTATCACTTTTCATAGTGTCATGTAGAGACACTAGATCTACTTCTCGGTTCTGAACAAGTTTTTAGAAGGAAAACGGGACGAGGGTAAATCTAAGCGTGACTTATCATCCTCAAACAGATGGTCAAAGTGAGAGAAAGATACATACATTGTAAGACATGCTTAGATCTTGTGTGATAGACTTCCGAGGCAATTGTGATCACCATTTTTTGTTAATTGAGTTGACAAAGAACAATGGTTATCGTACTAGTATAAAAGGAGTTCCGTTTGAAGTTTTATATGCAAGGAAGTGTAGATTTCCTGGGCGTTTGGAATAGATGGCTGGGGATCCGTTGATTTGTCCAGACATTGTTCAAAAAAATAACTGTTAAGGCAGCTAAGATTGAAAGTTACACAAGATACACAAAAGTGCTATGCGGGTAAGCGAATGAAACCGTTGGAGTTTCAAGTTTGTGACTTTGTATGATTGAAAGTTTCATCATGGAAAGGGGTTGTAAGGTTTGGTAAAGGGGAAAATTAAGCCTAGGTACATAAGACCTTTTGAGATATTTGTTAGGTAGGGAACGATAGCTTACAAGTTAAAGTTACGAGTAGTGTATAAGGTAAAGTCACCAAAAGCACCTGAAGAGATGCAAGATACATTTCACGTGTCTAATATAAGAAAGTGTTTGGCGAATCTAACACTTGCAGTACTATGAAAAAGCTTAGTTTCTGAGCTTTTGTTACCAGTAGCTCATTTTTACCTTTTATTTTTCTATAACTCATTTTTAAACGTGAAAAAGATTTTGTTACCGGTAGCTACAACTTTTTTTTTCAGTAGCTCATTTTACATACTAGTAGCTCATTTTTTACATTTTTTCATAGGTATTGTTTATGTGAAAAAACTTAGTTTCTGAAAAAAAACTAAATTTCACATGTGAAAAAGCATAGTTGTTTTGAGAGCTATATATATATTTTTTACATTTTTTTAGAACGGCTTGCAAATTTGTTTATATGCAAAATCGCTAAAAAAATTATAAAAAAATGAGTTTCTTACATGTGAAATTGAGTTTTTTACGATACTTTCACATGTGAAACATATGGTTCATCGATTCTCTTTTTTCGAATTCCCCAAAGAACCCTCCTATACACACACACACACATATACATATATATAGGAGGAGATTCAAATAACAAGTGATATTTCGCTAAAAAGCCTAAGAAATGATAAAACCTTAAGAAACGATATCAAACGAACTCCGATTAAGCTCATTCCAGTGGCGTTGGAACCGTCTCGTCGAACTGTACCATCTTAGCTTTTAGGGTTTATATTTTAGCGTTAATTTTATGGTCTTAGAGTTTAGCTTTTAGGGTTTAGGTTTTTTTTTGTAGGGGTGGGGGGTTTAGGTTTTTGGGGGTGGGTTTTGGTGTTTAGGGGAGGGGGGGGGTTTGGGAGGTTTAGTTTTTTGGGGTGTGAGGGTTTTAGGCTCTTCACGGTGGGGGTTTAGGTTTTTGGGGTGCGGGTGGAGAGGAGTTTAGGTCTTTGGGGGCGGGTTAGGTTCGATGAGATGGTTCTAACGTCGCTAGAATGAGCTTAATCGGAGTTCGTTTGACCTATTTTGTTATCATTTCTTAGCGAAAAATCACTTTTTAGTGGAATCTTCATATATATATATATATATATATATATATATATATATATATATATATATGGTGAGGTTCTAGAAAAACCAAGTTTTATAAGAAAACTAAGAAAACCAATTATAACCATTGATCAAACTTGATCAATGGTTGATATAAGTCAATGTCAAAATTGTAAATTTGTAGAAATTAATTAATTCAATTAAATGATCGAGGGGTAGATTAGGTAGATTGTCATATTTTGATTTAGGAAAATCCCTTAAAAATATCTTTCTCTCTCCTTTCTTCTCATCTAATTAATTGTAATTATCACTTATTTCAATGGTTTAATTAAGGTAAATTCGTTAATATCAATTTTTGATATTACGATTTTGTTTATTTCGAAATTAACATTTTTTACAGGGAAAATTTTTAAAATAGTAAGATCAATTACATGTATGAACCATGCATACATATATGTAAACATTTTGTTATGATATTTTAATATGTGTAAAAAGTAGGATAATACAAGGGAAATGTTTAATAAAAACTTATAATTTATGCCTAATTTTTTACAACAATGAATGTTATATCTGAATGAAAAAAGTGAAATGCTTGTCAAGTGTTTTTTTTTAAGTAGGACCAAATACTATTATGCACAAGGATTACGTATGTGTAAACGTTATGTAAAGATGTTAACATATGTGTTTACGTATATGTAAACAAGTTACGTGTTCCATATATGTACGTAACTCACGAGTGGAGATAATATGGATGTTACGAGTTACGTATACGTAGCTAGTATGAGTTACATATACAAATTAAAAGAGAAAAAAAAACTCAAGTTTACATACATGTAAACATGGGTAAATTGAAACAAAAAAGGAAAAAAATAATTGAGTTACATATACGTAACTCTTACGATTAGGCTATTAGTATCTGTTTATTAATAAAACTAGGTTAGAATCCCGTGTATTACACGAAATTGTATATTAAAAAATATAAAACTTATAAATTTGTAAATACGTAATAACTTGTCAGACTATTATAATCGTCTCGAGATATATCAGGTGGAAATATGTGTATATAACAAATTAGTATTTTTCTTTAATTAGTTATATTTTGATTTCCTATTATATATTCTTATTTAATATAATTAGTATTCTTCTTTAATAATATATTTATAATATCATTATTATTTAATAAGATATATGCACATTTATTAGGAGAGAGAGGCGGGAAAATCAATGTGAGTAGGCATGAGAAAGTGACAAGTGTCAATCTTAAACCTTTATTTATTAGTATAGATTATTTTATTACGTATGAGTAATTAAAAGAACTACATAAATTTTGATTTGTTACATATATGTAATCAACGAATACATAAGAGATGTGTGTTTATATACCATTAGTACCTATTGTTTACGTATATGTATTCAGAGATAAACAAAAATTATAAATTTTATGTTTTTAATATGTATGCTTGTGTTATGTATATGTAAACATGGTAAAAAAACAAAGAAGGGAAGAAGAAATGAGTTACATATACGTAGCTCTTACGAGTTACATATACGTAACTCTTACGAGTTACGTATACGTAACTCATATGAAAAACAGGCAAAGATCAGCATGATTAACACCATCCAAAATTGTTCCGGGTAATACAAAAAACCATGGCATGTGCAATGCAAAAAACAAACCGGAGACGACGATTGAGACGCTCGTACGAAATCCCTTCTTCAATTATGATGATATGAAATCCGGTCGAGAACTACAAGTCGACGAATACTAAGAATCAATGTTAATATGACTAATAAACACATAACCATAAACCTAAACATATATAGAACTAGAAATCGATGATTTAGGATAAATATTCTGGAAGAATATAAGGATTTGAATGAGAGAATCTCAAATAATTTATTGAAATGCAAATGTGGAAAAATCGGAGAAAAAAAAAGATACAATCATTTTCTTTTTTGAATTTTCAATTGTAATTTGAAAAGAAATAGAAAGTAAATTGATTGGAGAAAAATAAGTGACTTGGATGAATTTATAATAAAAATTAAATACAAGTTAATAAACATTTATTAAAATAACCTTTTATATAAAAAAGAAATAATTAAAATCTAAAATTTCTAATTGACTGAGATTGATTTTCTTAGTTTTTGTCTAAATTTCTGATTTTCTCTTTATTTATTTATTATGTCGTAATTTACGTTCATCACAAGACATATTTCAGAGGGTATTTTTCTGTCACTTTATTTCTTTCTTTTTTTTTTAATTGATTGGTGAAGTTGTACTTGACCATTGGGCTGCTTCGACACCCCACCTTAATTGACCAATCGACCATGCCACCAAGCATTTAAAAGGACAACTCAAACCCTTTGAAATTTACCATATCTTCCCATTATGCGACATTCTAGTTGTGTGGGCTACATCAAGATCATGAAATAGACATTCCTGATCAACTCTTCCTTCATTCGTATTCTAGTCCACGATTTAAAAAGAAAAAAAAAATTGGTTTTATTACCATGAAGTTGGTAATGTCAAGGGAACGTTAAAACGCTCGTGTTTCAAGGCTCGCTTTGTTCTCTAAATAAAACTAGCTAATGAGCCGAGTCGAAGCCAAGGTAAACTCTCTCATTGCCTCGCACGTTAGCCGGCTCGTTGGCTCACTCGTATATATAGCTCGTTTAAATTAAAGCCAAAGTTTTGTCTATATATGTGTGTGCAGAAAATACAAAATTTAAAATATTTCAAAAATAAACAAGTTGAGCTACAAATTGGCATAAGTTTTTTACGAGTCAAGGCTTGAGCTCAACATTTCAGTTCATCAATATAAACGAGTAGAGCCGGCTCGGGTTAGTTTGTAAACAAGCCGAGCAAACCAACCCTAGCCTGAGCCCGACATAGGCACGTAACGAGCATACACGCGTGTATGCTTTGTGTTGTAAGGTTTTGATTGAGAAAGGAACATCCAGTTTTATAGTATATGATTTTCTTCCTTTAAATATTACATTAACCTAGATTATG
This sequence comes from Smallanthus sonchifolius, assembly GCA_023525975.1. NCBI lineage: Eukaryota > Viridiplantae > Streptophyta > Magnoliopsida > Asterales > Asteraceae > Smallanthus > Smallanthus sonchifolius. Next base: position 51,086,089 of record CM042041.1, on the reverse strand, counting down.
TATCTTAGAATAGTTTGTAATTTTAATATAGTATCAGAGCTTTCAAACGCTCTGCAGTGACCAATTCCTTCTAACTCTTTTAATTTATTTTTATACATCAGACACCGACACTAAACTCTTGAAATTAGAGCGAAAAATACAAAGCCGACACTAAATTCTTGAAATTAGAACAAAAAATACAAGAATGATCAGCAAAGAATCAGACACCGGTCCTAAGCTTTAAAACTAGGGGAAACAAAAACAAATGCGTCAAAGATATGCAAAGTATCCCAATCATAGAATAAGAAGAAAGAAGACCGTGGCAAAAAAGAACAAATAAAGATACAAAAAACATATTTTGTTCGTTATAACATCCCAACAACATGATCATTTACGTTTTCTATTCCACTTCAAAAACAACCTGTAATATTGGTTTTTCGTTGCACTTATTTTCTTTTAAGCTTAAACATCGAAACAAAAAACCTGTGTTTAACATGACGGAATATATTAATGTAGTGAATCATGTAGTGAGCATGTAGTGAGCATATACATATGCATGTCTTATAATGTTTTGATTGAGAAAGAAAAAACATTAGTGAGTATATATGTATAGGGAGAGGTTTATTACAGAACACTAAATTACTGTGAGAACAAAAAGAACAAATTTAAATCGTTTAATTTCTTCATCCATGGTATATATTTTTTAAATGTTTGTACTTCATACAAACAAATATGTATGTTTATAACCATAAAAAACAATTTAACAAATTTTTTGATATGTTTTTATACATTTAAAAGTTTACCTACAAATGTGTAGATTATGTATAGGTAAAATAACATGTACATCCTACACATGAATTACACATGTGTAGGTTGTATAAATAAACGAAATTTCTTCATATTTTTTTATAAATTTTATGAGAGACAAATAAATATTGCATTTCCATCATTTTCACATATTTAAAAACTTTTCAAGATTGAAAAAATAAAGAATTTATTTTGTTCCCTATGTTCTCGTAATATTTAGTGTTCTGAATTGAACATTCACCTGTATGTATATTGCTGTTAATAAAAAAGTGAGAATGTATATTAAAATAGATTAGTATTTCAATACATTTCATCTAATACAATAAAAATAAGCCACAAACTCGTGATATTGGTAAAAAATTATAAAATCTTACTACTCTAATAAACGAAAATCTCTTCATGACACGTGTCACTCTCTGGTTACTCCTCGCCTTTATTTTCCCGCCTCTCTTTTCTATTAAATATTAGATTTTCTATTTCTCTCTCCTATTAAATAATAATTTTTATATTAATAAACATAATTACGGATAGTTATTATTTAATTATAAATAGTTATTATATCATCAATCAAATGAACTTAATATGAACTAATATTTATCAATTAAATAAAAAATTAATACCCAGTTGAAAAAAATGTTTTAAAAACTAACTTAACAGACCTTATAATTGTCACGACAAATTAAATTTTTTAAAAACATATTTTGACAAATGTGTTTGCTAACAAATTACATTATATTTTATTCAACCGATTTAATATACTGGTTTATTCAACCCGTGTATTACACGGGTTTTTAAAAATATAAAATTTTTATTAATAAATATATAACATTTTATTTATTTAACTCGTGTAATACACGAGATTTTAACCTGGTAGTAGGTAATAAATATTGACACCAAAATATTAACTTAAAAATCAATATAACACACACATTAGTACAAATGATAAATCCAAATGAAAAAGTAAAAGAGAGAATCACTAAGACATTTTGTAAGCTTCGAACGGATTATGTTTTACACCTGTGCAGTGCCTGAAATTTCAATTGTAATGTCACAACAGATTTCAAGGCTCGAGCTCAACCTTTCCTTTCTTTCATTTTTTAAATATTTATTTGAAATACACTACTATACTCTTTTCTCTCTTTTTTTCTCTTTTATTTAACAATACCTTATCTTTCAATGCTATATGTCACTATGCATGTCAGTTCAAAAACCAAAGAAAAATGGCAATCTCACCTGTTAAGCTATCCTCTGTGCACTAGAACGGGTCTAATACGTGTTACCCTCTATCTGAATTAATGATTAAATAAACGTTAATTCAATCCTCATTGTACCCATCGAAACTACACAGTTTCGCTTTCTAAGATGTCATTGAAACTACTGGTATCGCTTCTTGTGATCACGTGAAACTATAGGTTCAGCAAAACTAAGGTTTAAGCGAAACTATTTTTTAGGTGAAACTATCCCTAAGGGATACTATTCTCAGTGATACTATTACTTGGTGAGTCTTCAGTAGGAACCCTAAGTTTCTGCATTAAAATGGCGGCCAAAGCTTTATATGTCCAAGACTCAAACTTTTTACGTTGGAATCGCTTGTTTCAACCCCGTGAGTCTAGATCCATGGTTGGTTTTCCATTCCATGCATAAAAACCTGATATTTTTATTAAAACAAACCCGAACCCCACTTTAACTAAAAATTCAGATTTAGTAAGATGGTTACCTGTTTTGAGCTCGAATCTTCAAGCAAAACATCCGGATGATGAAGTAGATCGATCCTTAATGCTCGGTTTCCCACCTTACGACTTTCACTATCTAGCTATTTTCTCGCTCTCTCTCTCTCTATAGAAACTTTGGACGAAAATATGGAATGAGGAGGGGATAGGAGGTGGCGGCTAGCTTATGCCCTTCCCCTCCTTTCATTTTTCGTCCCTTGCCACGTTTGGTCCTTCCCGTTTATTCTCTTTATTTCCCGATCTTCGTTTATTAAAACGTATACTCATAATATTTTTGGGTTGTTACAAGAAATGATTAAAATTACGTATAAATAAGTAATTTAAGTAACAAAATAATAATATCATTTTTTTAAAATTTCCGTTCTAAAAAAATTCGTTTTTGTAAATAACTGTTTTTGAGAAAATGTCTTTTTTTAAATAAAAATCACGTTATTTGAAAACTTTGATTTTTAATTATTTTCTATTCTATAAAAATTTCTTTTTCTAAAAAAATGTTTTTAGTGAAATATTTGTTTTGAAGAGACTGATTTTTAAAATATTTCGTACTTTTAAAAATTTCGGTATTTTAGAAAAAAATCTTATATTATTAAAATTTGTTTTTTAAAAAGTGTGTTTTTACTAGAAATACATGGTTTTTAATTTATTAAAAGTTTATTTTTTAATCTAAAAATGGTATAAATAATATTAGTACTATTTAATGTCATAATTTTAAAAGAAAAGAGAACCACGAAAATAAGTATGAGGAGGTCTAGAATTACGGCACGTGACATCCTAGATATTTATTTATTATATATAGAACCCATTCATCTAAAAATAAACAAATACAAACACACATTATCTAAATGAACAAAAACAAGAAAAATTGTTTGTTTAAACTTCTATGTTCATTCGTTGGTTTGATTAAACTCATGCAAACAAGTATTCTTCCGTGTTCGTTCAGTTTATTTACGACCACGCTAAGAATAAACCGTAACAACCCATTTGTCCTTACACTTACTCGTATGTTTGGTATTGGGTCGCACTTTTCACATTAATATGGGTCGTAATTTTCACATCAATATTTTATAACTTTACTTATTTTAGTAAGTTTTTTGGTGCACCCTTCATAACGTCATTGTACCGAAAGTCAATGACTTTGGTCCATCTTTTGTGTAACGATACATAGAATATTTACATGACTCATTGTAGCAACATAGGTAAATCCTATATCGGTCGTGGCCAGGAGAGATTTTTGGTTCATAAGGAATGTCCACCTCAAATATTATCAACGCGTTTTGGTCGCATTGGCTGTAGATGAAACGAGAACTCCACAGTTAAGCGTGCTCGGGTGGGAGTAATCCAGAGATGGGTGACCCCTAGGAAGTTTTCACTCTTGCAATAAAAAAGAATTTGTGAGCTTCTAATGGGCAAAGTGGACAATATTGGTGGTATGAGAGACGGGATGTTACACATATTATCAGAGCCACTCATATGTCGTTCGGGATGGTGGGGCAAACCTCATCGAGGATGGTGAGTCCCCGAGGGTTTCCACGAGGACACCTTAGGCAAATCATACATTCCTGATTGGGATGGTGGGGCAAACCTCCTCGAGGAAGATGAGTCCACAAGGGGGCCGGGGTGATTGTAACGATATAGAGAGGATCTACGTGGCCCATTGTAACACTCTAGGCAAATCCCACATCGGTCGTAGCCATGAGAGATTCTTGGTTCTTAAGGAATGCCTCGCCTCAAAAATCATCGATGTGTCTTGAGCGTATTGGTTGTGGATGAAAGGTGAACTCCACAGTTAAGCGTGGTCGGGTGAGAGTAATACAGGGATGGGTGACCTATGTGAAGTTTTCACCCGTCTAACAAAAAACAAATCCGTGAGCTCCTAGTGGTTGAAAGTGGACAATATTGATGGTATAAGATGCCGGATGTTACATTTTTTTTACCATTAATCAAAAAATTAAACGATTTACCTAGGTTTGTTCCTTCTGTTTTCATAGAACTTCATTATTTTAAAATTAACTTCCCTCTATATATATATATATATATATATTCATAATTTTAATGTTCAACATGACTTGAACATGACCCATTTTCAACCCAATCTAATTTCATGTTAATTTAACCCATAATTTAACCATTACCCATCTCTTTATATGTATACATAAAGACATTTTCACTCTCTCTTTCCATCTCTATATAAATCAATACATCACACCACATACACATAATTATATACAAATTTGATCGACAACAAAAAAACATGAATATGATCCGTGTTAGATTGGTTTAACCTAGTCACCACCAATATTTGTTTAATTAAGATGTTGATAACAACCCTTTTCAATCAGTTTGATCATAACTTAACCATGCATACTTTTACCAATTTAATTTTAATGTTAATTATTTTTAATATATAATTATATTTCTTTTCGTTTTCAAATGATCACAAGAAGACTTTTGTCCCCTTTAAACTCAAGGCCATATTTTATCCAGGCGATTGTAAATGTGGAAATCTTCTTGTATGCCAGAAAGACATAAACAGACCCATACAAAAAGACATAAACAGACCCACCTTCCAAATAATGCCAATTTAAGCATACCTACAACCCTACAAAATAATAATATCTCGATGTTTACAAACTTTCACTACTACGCACAAAAAGGAGATGCAGAATAAAGCTGACTCGCTTTATCCCCTCAGTATTCCATGCCTTTTACTTCATTAAATAATGGACATGTAAATCTATACTCTATAATAAATAAAGTTTTCTGAATGGCACGTGTCACTTACATATTTATCATTATAAATTTTTTCTGCATCTCTCTCATAATAAATGCATTTTCATATTTTTAATAATAATATATTTTTAAACAAATTATTATTTATACTAATAAAACACATTTATTTTTAATTATCTCATATTATAAGAAAGTTTGAAATGTAATTACCTAGCTTATGTTTTCAATCAATCAAATAGTAAATGAAAGTTAAATTACATTGAATGGTATTTTATGTACTTTTTAAACTCAAAAAAATATTAATTTTTACATATTTTTTATTTTGTTTTCTATTGTTAGTATATGTAATATATTTTTCCACCTATAAGATACATATATACAAATTTAAGAATTTTATATACTGATATTTTTCATCCTGTGTAGTACACAGGTTCTAAGCTAGTCTCTTTATATAAAAACATTAATCCAAATGCCAAATTCTTTAAATCATAACAAAAATAGTTTTTACTATGAAGTATAAATAAACCAGAAATATAAGAGTCATATATACTTAATAAATAAGTAACTTGTTATATCAGGTGTTATAATTTTGTGAGCTCTAAGACTTTTTTTATTACTTATATTTTCTTAATTCCGGTATTGTAAATACACTTCAATCACAAATATAATCAATAGCTATTTAAATAATTTCAGTCACTCTATTAGAGGTGTTCCAGAAATGTCTGCGATCGAGTAAATAGCTCTACGAATGAATGGATTGGCTCGACTTGGAAAATGAAAATATTTGTACAAGTTATACGTTTTGACACCACTTTGTAGAAAAGCCTTAGGTATGAATATGTTAGATACATGTGACTCGGTTGCTGAAATAGTATCTCTCCCCCAAAAAACATGTTTTTTTTACCGACGCACAAAGAAAATATTTTGTTGCGAATGAACAAGATATTGAGGAATTGTCCATACATAAAATCATAATTATTGATACGGGCCTTTTCCACATAAAAGGGGAATCTTTTGTTATAATAGAAGCAGAAGTGATGTGGATTATTCAAGAATCGAAGTTGATTTCCTTTATAAAAAGAAGATCTTAATGAACTTCTATGAAATGATTTCACTGAAGTTACAGCTTAGAATAACCTCAGTTGATTGAATTATGATCTAAAGAAGAAAAAGAATCATTGTATGATAAAAATAGAATAACCGTCCATTTTTTGTGTTGTGTATTTATGAGTATACACTATCCAATCAACTATAAAAAAATTGTTTATCAATTTGTATTTTTAATAGAATAGATAGGATAAGGATTTTTGTTGATAACTCTAAAACGGGGTGACGATACTGTAGGGGAGGTCCTGCGAAAAAATAGCTCGACGTCATGATGATAAAAAACTTCAGACCTCCTGTTCTTCATACTTTTTCAATATGAAAAAAAAATGAAAAAGAAAAATGTCGTCTTATTCAAAACCCCAATTATGACATCTCTTCTCTCCCATTTCACACCTCGGATCGCCCCGTTCTTATATAGATAAAGTAGAGATAAAGGCGCTTTGACATCTTCTTAACCCGAAATGGCTAGGGAGACCAAAGGTTCCTTTTTTAGGATACCCCCGGGAATAGATCCAGTGGAGACGCAGTGGGGCCTGTAGCTCATAGGATTAAAGCACGTGGCTACGAACCACTGTGTCGGGTGTTCGAATCCCTCCTCACCCACAACCGGCCCAAAAGGGAAGGGCCTTTCCCCATGGGGGTAGGAAAATCATGATTGGGATAGCGGACCAAAAGCTATGGAACTTGGGTGTGGGTATTTTGTTGAAATGGAATGACATTTTTCTTTATTATTTATCATAAATGAGTGAAGCATTACACATAGTATGCCCGTCCCCCATCAACGTATTTTTTTTTGTTTTACGTGCCTGTAACTCTTCCTCGGCCCGGATGGGGCAGAATAGCAGAGCAAGTACAAGTATTAGTAGCATAAAAAAATGCGTTCCTAGTCATTAATATGTTTGCTCGCGGCAATTGTGGCCTCTCGGTAGAATCGATGACTGCATCTTTGATGCATTGCTAGTACTAGTACATCTAAGAATTCTTAATTGGATAGTTGTAAATAGCCCCAGAGCTATGGAACAAAGGAGTATCCCGGACCTACACCGGGGTGTTGACGGTGATTTTCAAATCTCCTCAAGTAGGATTCGAACCTACGACCAATCGGTTAACAGCCGACCGCTCTACCACTGAGATACTGAGGAACAACGAGAGATTCCATCTCATAAAGTTCCATTCCCATTCTCAACCCATGAATATGAGCTCGAAGCTTCCTTCGTAACTTCCAGAACTTCTTCTCTTGGCTATATGGTTCATCCGGGGGAGAGATCGAGCTTTAAGAAATAGTGAATGGTCTTATCAATACACAAATGTATAACTCCCTAGTTGCACAGTGGAACCGTGCAGTACCAGACACGAGATAGATCTTCCAAAGAACAAGGCCTTTTTCGAATAAGCCAATTCATTTGGGACCCTGCAGATCCACTCTTTTATCTCTGTGTTTTCACATCGAGAATTATTTGCAGATGAAGAGATGTCAAAGGGGCTTCTTACTCCCCAAACAAATCATCCTACATCTCTATATAAACGCTGGTTTATCAAGAATTTTTTCGACGCTTCTTTTTGTGCTCCTTAATGACCAAAAAATTAGATCTCTTATAATTATAACTAGCCAAATTCTGTCGTTTTTTGCCACTCATTTTCACAATATTCTTCATAAAATTCCCTCAATTATTCTATCCCTGACTACTCATAGTCAGTTAAATTTTTTCAAAATATTAGAGATTTTTATATAATGATAGAAAAAGAGTTCTTTCGTTTCAAAATCTGAATAATATTCATATTCAGTGGTTTTTGGGGCATTCATCGAAAGGATATATGTGCTTCGAACTTGACTATAGGGAAACAATATTTTTTTATTATTTATTCATTTGAATTTTTCATCTATTTCTGTATTTTTTTTCTAGATTCAAGGCATAACCACGAAATCACAAATAAAAAATAGTGAATAGATTCATAGGTTCGATAACTTATAATAGAATTGATGTGTGAGAGATGGAATTCAAAACAAACCATCAACTATAACCCCAAAAGAACCACGTTTCGTAAACAACATAAAGGAAGAATGAGGGGAATATCTTACGAGGTAATACTATTTGTTTTGGTAAATACGCTCTTCAGGCACTTGAACCTGCTTGGATCACATCTAGACAAATAGAAGCAGGTCGACGAGCAATGACACGAAATGCACGTCGCGGTGGAAAAATATGGGTCCGTACAACATTTCATATAAGTATCT